>JAHSVA010000013.1:13360000-23360000 GCA_019915185.1 Eucalyptus camaldulensis
ATATATTCCCTTCCCCAAAACCGAACACCCGACTTTAACCAGAAACTCATCACTACAACTTATCTATAAATGAATAATGAAGTAACGTAGTCCATTGTTCAACTTTGAATATTGGCTTTGATAAGTCAATAATTAAAAACAATATTACACAGGTCGTAAACATAAAGTTATTGAATCTCCAGCATATTGTAATCTCTTGCCATTTGATTTTCAATACTTTTCCAAAGCATGTTTATCTCCATTGCTTCCTCATTTGATGTATCATCTACTACATCCATGTTTGACTTGTATGACTTTTCATTTACTCTGACCACAAACATAGGTGCATGGGCTGAAGGAGCTGACATGACCACTTTCTTGGCGCCAGCCTGCAGTAATAATCAGCGGGCTCAACTTGTCGTGTTTATACCCATCACCCTATCACATAGACGTACACATACACATGCATGTGTGCACGGAACAAATTAAATGAGTATAGTGACCTTCAGGTGTGCGGAAGCCTTGTCCAATGTAGTGAAAACTCCAGAGGATTCAACAACATACTCAGCCCCATGATAACCCCAAGGAATCTCTTCTGGATTTCTGAGAAGAGAGAAATATAAAACTTTACCCCTTCCTGCTGTAAGTTTAGAGGTTGATATTTGCAAAAGAGAACTTTCTACAAGCATATTCTTTCGGATGAGTAAGAAAACACCTTTTGCTTTCAACTTTAATTTGCTTTCCATTAATCTCCAAGGTGGAATCGTCTATAACATTGATCGTTCTAGTGAAAACTCCATGTTCCGGGGCTGATAGGAGCAGACCTGCTATAAAGTATTGCAATATCCCTCCAATAATAAAAAATTCCAAAGCTGTCACATCTTATAAATTCTCTCAGCTCTCTAATTATACACAAATACCACAAGAGTCAGCTATAAGTTTTATCTTAGGATGATTTTTCAAAAGGCAAAGCAAAATGAGATAACCCTGAGCAGTAGATATTAATATGGTAGCAAAGCCGACACGGGAAAAGATAAATCTCATGCGTCTTAGGTTGAAGGCTGATTTAAACATTCACCAAAGCATGGTGGATGAGTCAGCAGTAGCTTAATTTAAGTTATGAAACATTTATTGAAGAAAAACAATAATCCGGCTTGCTTAAACAAATGGTCAAGTCAATCATTTTCCAATTCTAAGCTAAAGCAGAAACAAGACTAGTAGCAAATCAGAAATTTTTAGAATACTGTAATGGATATTCCAAGTCCACTACCAAATGACAGACATAAAAGAGATTAAAACATCCAATGCTATAACCAACAGAACCACTCAATCACATAAAGGAGGGAAGCCACGTGACATTTCCTTGAAGGACTAATTAATTTGCATTTAAAAAATAAAGGTAACTGCACATACCATGTATTTAGCATCCATAAAAGGATCATTGACAGCTACTACATCGATATCATCCCTAGCAGTTGCTATCCAAAGCACCAATCTTCCGATTCGACCAAATCCTGCATGAATGTAATGCCACCATGCTCAAAAAACACTTCCACCAGACCCATTTCATTTAAACTGTACACCTCGTGCAACAACTACATATTCTTCTAGACATTCTTCTATTTGAGCCGATATATGCAGAACAGCTGCAAACAGCCCCTATCTTGCAATCCCTATGGTATCTGTTAAAACACAATTCCAGAATGCCCTCTATATATACCAGCACACAACTTCGCATGGAATGAGATTACAGGCAAAGCACAGTAACCACTTAGCATAACTCCTATCAGCCCCGGAACATACCATTAATTCCAATCTTTGTCTTGTTGCTGCCATCTGATCCTGCACGACAACATCACCCCCTCAGACTCCGGTCCAATCAAACCATTTTTAAAAACCAATTGAGATATGCTACAAGGATTCTTACTTGGAACAATAGGCCGCACATCAACAGCGGTAGCTCTAACAGGCTGAATGCTCCTGACAGAGGATTTCCCATCAATTTTTGTTTTTTCGGGGCAAAAGATAGTGTCAACGACAGTTACTAGAGGCCACAAAAACCGGGAGCGGCAAATTTAACAGGAGCAAGAGAAAGATTAAATTCGACTGGAAGGAAATGGATCCAATGGGGACAGGAGTGCCGTTGAAGCTGGAGGGAAGGCGCGAAAGGTTGACGCTGCTGGACGAGACCTGCAAATAAAAAAAAAAAAAAAAGAGGTTGAAGTTGGTGAGCCGAATGGGACGAGCCACCTCCCAAGATTTAGGAAAAGAAGAAGGGGAAGCCAGGAGTAGGTCGCGAAGACGGTGTCCGCCATAAATCCAATAGCAAATGCAGCGGAAAAGACAGGATCATCAAAAAGTGAGAAAAAAAATTAAAAATTAAAGGAAACAAAAAGAAGAAGAAGCGGAAACGAGGGAACAAGAATCGCAAAATTCACAATTCGCGAGCGACCCCTCGGTCAGCTCGGCGTCGCTCGCCCTCGGCCAGCTCGGCGAGGGCGCCCGCCGACTCGGGCCCAGGGGTCGCTCGCCGAGCGAGCGCCACCCGTCGCAGACGCCGAACCGCCCATAGAAGGGAACTCACCTCGAACGACGCCCTTCAACGATGAAGAAGCAGCAGTCGCCGTCGCCGTTCTTGAGGAGGGAGAGAATGAGACTGATGAGCAGAGGAGATGAGAGGACGAGAGAGAGAGAGTAGAGAGGAGATACGGCTCTGCACTTTTGATTTTGTTTTTATTCTCGGACGAAGGTTCATATTTTTTTTATTTTAAATTCTCGTTCAAAATTGATTCTGACAAAAAGTCAAAATCAGACATGTATGATGATTACCCGACAGTACCTAAAGACAAAAACAAAACAGTTGCACACCCAATTTTACATCTGCTGTCAGCCAAGATGCCTACAGGCCCACTGACACTCTCTTGAATTTTCTCCTCCACAGGATCCGCGGGCGCGAATCCCTAGAAGGCGACGCTATTTCATACTTCCAGACTTTACTCAAAAGCCATCGATTGATCCACTGTAGTTCTCACTTTGTATGATACTCTTCTGATTCTTTGCACATTAACATGTCTGTCAGGCATTTAAAACATGATATTCGCTGCGCATTTAAAGCGCTCGAACTAGTTTATCATCCATGTTATCTCTCTTAAAGCAGCCCACCTTGGGCAAAGGCAAAAAAAGTAAAAGGAAGATTCAAGAAGCCTGCCACATATAGTGAGAATAGAGGTAAGTGATTCTAGTGGAAACATGGGTGAATAGAAAGAAACTATCCGACAGAATTTAAGTCGTGCCCATGAACCTCTACTTACTTGCACCGTGTGATGAAGTGGGGACTGCTCGCCTGATCTAACGGGCGTAAAATTTACTAACGGCATTTTCGAAATTCACTATTTTGGGATAACATCGTGTGCGGAATCAACGAGCTTACTTTTTCATGTCAATCAATTTCCTCTTATGTCGCTTCAATTTGACTTCCGAGGCCCTGCACTTTACAAAAAGACGCATCTTTTTAAAAAAAGTCTGTCAAGCACTGTTTAAAAAAAGTCTGTCAAGCACTGTTGACATTCTAGCGACGACTCAGAATTAGTCAATAAAAAAGTAAGAAAAAGCAGAGTTCAAACTTCAAACTTCACTTTCAAATAATCAGTAGTTTTAATTAACTCTTTTAGAGTTTCAATTAAATTTAAGATTAATATTTTGAAAAACTCCAAACTGATATACTTATGATAAATTTATCCCAAATTATTTTTTTGATCATGAAAAACCCTAAATTGGTGTACCTGTGACAAATTTACCCCGACTGACTTTAAAAAAACATAAACTGATACATTTATGACAAATTTACCAAAAACTAATTTATTCGATTGCAAAAAATCCCAAAATGGTAAATTTGTGACAAATATATATTCTGTTAAATTGGATTAATATTACAAAAAAAATCACAAAAATTGTAAACTGTAACAAACGGAGCGTAAAATCCTAAATTGATATACCGGTCAACTGTTACGTGTCATTTAACTTAAAAATTTTAGAATAAAATTTAACGAAAATTAACAGAGGGTAAATTTGTCATAAGTGTACCAATTTTTGGTAAATTTGTCAAATGTATACCGGTTTGGAGTTTTTGGTGATTAAAAAAAATAATTTGGGATAAATTTGTCACAAGTGTACTAGTTTGGGGTTTTTCAAGGTATTAATCCAATTTATATCGTCGACATAAATTACTATAATAGCAAATTCGATTTCTAATTTCTTAATAAACACGCATGGGCAGATAAGATCATGTAGTTGATTTAAATTTAACAGCAATATCTAAACCATATAATATGTCTACGACCAAAAAACAAAACAAAACAAAACAAAATCTTAAAGCAAAGGTTGCTGCTGGATGTTCTGTCCTTGTCCATGTAAGTTGGTGCCCATCCGTTTCGCTCTTAAAGCTTTGTATCATAAGGCAAAAAATGAATTCACAAGAAGAGCCATAGGGTTTTATATATTTTCAGTTTGCTCGGCTAAGTAACACCAAATCAATCAAATTCTTAGTATTTGTTGCAGTGAGCGAGGTGATTCCTCAGTTGTGGAAAAATATTCTCCTGTTATATCACTCATATAGACCTCGCTGAGTCATGAGTCATAATAATTGAGAGGATTTTTCATATTAGCGCTTTTATTAGTTGTAGAAATAGAAAATGAAGCAATGGTCATATCTTCTTTTGCTAGTCGGTTCACAAAATTGAATGCGAGTAGTAGTTGTGATAAAGCCAATGGCTTAGTTGTTGGGGAAAGGTCGAATCATCGTGATAGACGCAGTAATAGCAAAGGGCGTTCGAAGTCTAGATCAGTCAAAACTCAAGTGTCGATTGTCCCACATGAAATCATTTATACTTAACGGTACGGTAAACTTGTGTTGTACACCAAATTTGCACATAAATTAGCCATGTCTTCCTCGAACACTTGAACCAAGCCCATGGGTTTCATTTTCGACCATATGATCCGCTATCAATTTGCTTATAATACAAATATATAGGGAGTAATTGATCGCTCGTAGTTAGCCTAGAAGACAGGTGCATTAATATGTATATAACTTATTCATTGCTTCTCCCGCTCTATTCCCCATTATAATGACACACCACCCGCAAAATGCATCTCAATCGCCCTTCTATTTCATGTGAAGTTCGGCGATAGTCTCACCAGAGAATTCGTTCAAACTTAATTACTTCAAGAGAACTCTCAAGTCTGCTCCATAATACATATGCTCTTTAGAAGATATCGTGACTGACCTTGACACGTCTCAGGGCATATAACTTATGTTCATAGCCGGTGTTTACTGCTAACTATTTGTCATATTTCAGATTACTATCGTTTCACCTGCAAGCAAAACCATTTCATTAAAACACTTCCACAGGCTCTCTCTCTCTCTCTCTCACTCACTCACTCACTCAAACACCCACAGTTCTAGAAGGGCGCATAGACTCTTTGATCATACGAGCAAGAGAGAGATGATGGAGGGTTGAGACGTTTGAATAAGAAGAAGAAAAAAGTCGCCCTTTCTGGTTTTGTCAAACGCGACGGCTAGGGAAGCGAGGCCGTCGGATCATCCTGATCCGCGACGGCATCGTTTTGATTTCTTCGTTGTCGTTCTTGTCGCTCGTGCGTTCGGGTCAACCTATCGTTGTCTTCCTTGTCGCTTGTGCGTTAATTATAGTAATGAGCTTCTTAAGTGCAGGGAGTACGGATGCGCGATCTGCACGTCGTATGAGAAAGTGCTCCTACGATCCAGAAATCAATCTCCGAGAATTATGTGGGGGCGTATTCTCCGAATTTTCCAGCCGGAGTTGGTAGCTCCCTTTGCGTTCAGATTGGACAGGTTCGATATAACTCATCCCTAGTGATTTACAGCAAAAATTAGTGATAAAGCGTGACAATATTTATAATTTAATTGACGCAATTAAAAAATTTAGGACTAACTTGATATAAATATCATAAATTTATGATTTTTTTTTATTTTCCTATCGAAATATTATCCTTGCAAGCAGTAATGGGAGCACGAGGCAATCACGATGATAGTTTTTGGTATGCCCATATTAATTTTCATGTTTTTAAATTGTTGCATCAAATTTGAAACAAAAAATCCAAAGTGGTTGTTGGCAATGATAGGTCCAGATGGGATGACGAAATATTCAAAGGCCTGTTAGTGATTCCTAGAAAGATTCCGAGGTATGTCGTGTGCTGTGCTCACATTCAATGCCGAAAACAAACAAATAAGTGGAAAATTATCAAAAAAAATTATAAATTACTGGCATCCGATGACTTTTTAACACTCATTTTCCCAGATTTTTTGTCGAGTGGAAACTTCGTTGGCTAGAAAAAGACGCGGACTCGCGCGATCCAAGTCAACAGCCACTCCAAATGTCAAGATGCGGCGTCCTTACTGACATCTTTTGGTTGAGTGGGGGCCCGATGTGACGGTCGTCGTGGACAAGATAGAATCCATGCACTGTTTGACGTAATCTTCACTTAGCAGGACAAGCGTTGCCCGCAATGCTTCGGTATTTATAGGCACCTCCCTCGTGCAGTTATGCTCGTCAATTTCCAAAGCAAATCATTCCCCGCTGAGAATCGTCCAAACCAGTCTCCGGCGAGAAATCCCCCCGGCCCAAAGCAGCACGATATGGTGTGGAAGTACGCGAAGTACAATCCTCAGAACAACTCCTGGGAGTGCCGCGATTGCAAGAAGCCTTTTGACAGTCCGCATGCTGTCAATGCGCATCAGCATGTCCATATTAGACAGAGGAAGGAGATTCACAAGAATTTGGACCTGAACAAAGCTCCAGCGGATGATGGGAATGGGAATGGGAATGAAGAGGGTGCTTAAGTGGAGGGCGGGAACCCCTCCAGCCATGAAGGAAGCGACTTCTACATTTCCATATGGTGAATAATAAATGTCGTGTATTCTGTTGTTCTTGTTGAGTCTTTGTGTGTGAACTTGCTTTTCATGGCTTTCTAAAGTACATAAATGAGAGTCTTTGTATTCTCAATATAATGATTTGTGTAATCGGTCAATAATGAGTCTTTGTGTGGAGTCGGTCAATAATCATTTATGGTGTTGCTAGTGCCATAGGATGCACTCTATATTGAGAGTCTTTGTACACTCTTTTCGATATGTTATGTGTCGATGTTCTGCATGTGTTTTCAGCGAATTTCGTGAAGCAATGAATATTGCTAGTATTTTCAACCCCAAAAAAGAAAAAGGAATGGAATATTGTGTGGTCAAGAAAAATGGAGATGATTGTTCTGATTAAAAGTGTTGACCTTGATATCTTGGATGTGAGAGTTGGGATCTTATGTTTTGGTGGGAGCATGGATTTTCCTTCGATAGTAATCATTGCCTCTCACACACTCTCTCTCTCTCTCTCTCTCTCTCTCTCTCTCTCTCTCTCAAATTTGTACGATCAAAACCTTCGACACATCTCTGGTTAATTTCATATTAATCCGCTTGCTTTGTTTGACTACTCATATGATTAAGTAATATGAAAATGTATGAACCGAACATTAGAAGTGAATGCATCACGAAATTGGAACAAGTGCTGTATTCCCTCTAACCTAAATCTCATTTTTTTCCTTCTCTTCGATATTTTATACTTCGTGCTCTTTGGATACGACATCTGTCATTCTTCATGTCCATTAAAATATAAATACACAAACCATTATTGACCGATTCCACAAGACTTGACTAAAAGAAGGCTTTAACAACAGTATTTAGGACACTCGCTTGAGAAGGACCACATGTTCAATTTTCTCCAGACGTGTGAATGTAACGCAGTTTCCTCATTTCCGATATCGTGAGAGATGATGACTTGCCTAACTTGTTTATCAGACCCAGCAGCCTTGAGAAACCATCGCATGAAAACATATGGAGCAGGCAGTGACGTGTCGAACTGCAACGAGTTCAGCATCAAACTCTCGTGGAAAAAATCTGGCCCCCATCTCGTCAACTTTCTAGGATTGTTAAATTTCCTTAATTTTAAAAAGAAGAATTTCAGTTACAGTTGATACTAGAATCAAGTCTCCGACAAAAGGAAATGGAGACTTCCTCATACGTGCATGCCAATAGCATGGCCCACTGACCTCACCAACTGGAGTTTCATTCTCACTAGAGACTGTTGAGCTAAGAATCTGTCTATGAAATTGACTGTGAGGAACAAATTGTCGTGCCTGATATTGAATTTGTCATGCACCTGTTCCAGATTTTGATCAAATGCAAAACTTGTCAGTATAGGAGCTACCCCCGGAGCAATGCCGACGCCGAGCTTCCGGTGAAGCTCCGCGAGCGCGCGGACGGCATTGAGCGTCGCGGCGCCCGAGCCGATGTGCTGGCCATCGGGATCGGGCACGGCAGTGGCGGCAGCGATCCGGCCCATGCGCTTGGCCCGGCCGAGCTGCCACTCGTAGAGCCGGGCCTGCTCGGGGCTGGCGGCGGTCATCACGATGGCGTCCCAGGTCGGGACCCTGGCCGGGTGCCTGACGGAGAGCCGCAGGTGGTACCACGACTTCCGGAGCACGGCGGCCAGATCGGCCTTCCGCCGGGGTCGGCCGTTGCGCGCCGCCTTCCCTTGCTTCGCCGGCTCCATTTCCGTGCGCCGGCAGGGGAATTTTCTCGAGAAAGCGCGTGGGAAAATCGCCGAGAATTCCGCCGAGTTGCTGATCACTCGAGAGTAAAGCATGGAGGAGGAGGTGGTCAATAATGGAGATGTCAGGACACGTCAGCAACGGTCGCGATCGTTGGGTGGGGCCCAAGTTACCGCCAGATCCAACGGTTGTGCTGGTGGCAAGTGCCGGCTAAAACATCGCACGCTGATATTGGCAGCCGCGTCCCGACAGGGTTAGAATTATCACCTGAATAGGCGAATATGCGAATATGCGAAAATTTAAAAATAATCGATTTTAATAATGTAAAAGACTAAGGAAATGAGAACGGGACGGCGCCGTCGCTCCTAAACCGTGCTGCCTCCGCCACAAATTTTCTCGAGGAAACCGAATTCCTTCAGAGAAGTGTGGTCCAGTGGATTCACATTTGGTGGGTCCCACCACGTGGAATTCAATAAATAAACGATAAATCAAATAAAAAAATAGAAAAAAGGTAGTTATTAGAAATATGATCAACATGAAATATCTTTTCACAGAATTTAGAGAGAATGGTTTTAATATTTTTTTTTATAAGACGAAATAAATGTTGGATTTCTATTAACAACACCTCTATGATTAAACATTTTTCACACTCGCAATTTTATATGAAAATATTTATCAATGAACAAAATGAATACAATTATTAAAATAAAGAGTTGAATGCCTAATTTACATAACTTAAAGCCATCGTGGACCAAGTTATGCAAAGTTAACTCAATAATCAAAATCAGGATCATCTTGTGACTAACTAAAAATGAATTTTATATTAAAAATTTAAGTATAATGATCAATCTTTTATTTCTTTTTTACAACCTCACTTTTTTACCGTGCTAGCCAACTTTCAAATTTTCCACTTATTCGGTAATTTTTTTTAATCTCATTAAATTAAGTTAAAATGCATGTGTGGGTTGCTAATTGACTTTTATTATATTTATAATTAGTGAAAGTATTTTCGCAAGTACTTCGCAAAAGAATGGAATTTATATTTAAGTAGTTATGCAATGTATTAATGGGTTAAGTAGGAATTTTCATCTTCTTTATGCAAAAAATAATAATTATTCAATACATGAGAATTTTCTATCATAATTTATTTTCCAAATTTGTTTTGTTGGTTGCCATACCCATTGAATGGGAATCTGTAGTCCACAAGGCACCATTATTCTAAGAGAATAACAGTGCCGTTCTCTTAGCAAGACCCTAAATTGTGTATGGTGCAGCAAAGTAAATAAGAGCTTGATTGATAGAGAAAATTGCACATAACAACTATAGTGGTTCAACTTAGCTTAGATAGGCCTATGTCCACCCTTCCAAGTTAATAGCCCATTAGTTGGATTTCACTAGTAAATCTATCAGGGTTTTCTATCAGGGTTTACAACAATTGAGTACTCTTGCCTCGAGTAAGTACAATCGAATCTTTTGATCTCACACTCCAACAATAACCTCTAAGTAATTATAAATTAATCTTACAAAGATGAGTGTGCAAGGACGAAGCTCTCTTGAATTGTGGAAGTTTCGGACTTCGATTCTCTTGTTTTTTCTTCGTCATCATGATCTCCTTTAATACTTCTCATTCTCCAAGCCGATTATTGGACATAAATCTTGAGGATCATTTATCCAATCAACCCGTTAGACTTGAATGAATTTGAAAGATCTAATCACTCCTAAGATGCTAAGAACAGAGTCTCCCTCGATTTTGCTGCCCATATGATAGAGATTAGGTTTTCATAAGTCGAGTTATTCGCTTGGAAAGTGCATCTCATCTGAAAACTGATTGCTGCAAGAATTATGATCATTCAGTGGGGAAAGATTGTGTGGATAATCATCCTTCTTGGACAATCAGCAAGTAGAAAGAAATCCAAGCCCAATTCCTAGCCGTTGTGCTTCATGTAATCTGAGCATATTCCGAAAATCTGAGATCTCATATCGAACGATAAAGTGCATTATCTTGATAATCATTGTTCAATTTATATCGTTGTCCTTGATTATCAAGACGTAACACAATCATGAACAATGAAAGCAGAGAACTAGAATCTCTTATAAATTTTTGAATCTGATTGTCGCGACCTAAATTTTTGAGGTTTGGACCACCTATGGTTTGGCTAATGAATTGTTAAGCCTAGACTTAACTCGGGCTCTCCCAAGCCCATACCAAATCGCGACTTAGGTTTAAATTCTTAACATGCAAATGATTTTTAATCAGGAGTGGCCACTAATCTATTTTATGGTAGATTGATTAGAAACCCAAGTAAAGTAACGGGAGATTTACTTTACTCCTACGAATAAGAGATTTATGAGTTCGGGGACTTGGTTACACTAGATTATCCTAGGGCCCTTTCGGGACCTTTTTATTTCATTTTTAAAAAAAATGTTTGGCAATTGAATTGATTTAACTTCCTAACATGTGAAGTGATCATACATGTGCGCATACCACCAATTTAACACTCAAGAAAGCAATTAAATATTGCAAAACATACCTAGGAGCAACGAAAGCATCTGTATTGTTAAATCAGAATTCACATCAGCAGCCCTAGATATGATTTCTAATTAACACGCAATTTCAATTTTTGTTTTCACTTTATTTAATGAAAATCATGACTTATGCAATGCATGTTAATAATCTAATATGACATGGCAGCATGACCTAAACTATATGACATGAAGAAATGCAATAATTAAATACAATCTAAATGACCTAATTCTAATGACATGCAATGCGATGCAGTGACATAAAAAATTATTTAAACTAAGATGACATGCCGCATATAATTTAGCACGCGAGTTATATGTCATGAGACATTTATTAAATGATTTAGTCTAATGACAAGAAAGTTCTAATGAACCTAATAAAAACTAAATGACGTGCATTTGATATTTCTATTTAAAAATGCGAAAATGATCTAGCTAGATTAAAATTCTATCTAATTTAAACTAAGGATTAAGTCACATTAAATCATAATTTAAACTAAGATATTATAACATGTAATTGATCTAATATGCAATGACATGCGGAGCAAGCCCTAATTCTACATGACATATGCATGGGAGTTTTTATCTTTTATTTTTTATTTAAAATTCAAAATTTAAAATTGCCACGTAATTAAACATGCAATTAAAGTCCTAAATTAATGTATTTTTTATATTTTTCGAACTAAGATTCCTATCCTAGCTATGCAAGATAACAATCTAAAACAAACTGAATCCTAATTCAAATATATATTTTTTTAGATTTTTTTTTAGTGATTCTCTAAAACAAGTCATTATCAACTAAGCAGTAAATCTAAACAATCAAGATATGCAATCAAATAAAACATCAAAATAATCGAAAAAATAACCCGTTGTCTCACAGGTTAAATTAACGATTATCCTAACCCTAATTATCACAACAAATGGTTCAAAATAACTAAAAATCTGATCCGAATTCTTACGGATCAAATTAATAATTATATTGATTCAGTACTTAAAAACTATCAACAAACCCCAAAAATTAATGTAATTAAAAAAAATAACCCTACATCTTACGGGTCAAATTAATAATTACAATAAGTTTAGGGATAACTCTTGTGGATAATGCCTACACGATTCATAAAGTGAACATTGGGATCCAATTAAGTAAATAACTAAAGAATGTAAACAAAATAAAGTAAAATAAATGAAAAAATAAAAACAACCTAATGATTTTGCTTTTTCTGTTGTTTTTCCTTTTCTTCTGAGCAAGGCAGCACGTGGTGGCCGGTCCGGTGAGGAGTCGCCGGCGTGAGGGGATGATCGTCAGAGCTCCGGCGAGAGGAAAACAGCAGCAAGCGATCGGCGAAGAGGTGAATCGAAGGTAGCTTCGCGAACGGGGGGCGCTGCAGGGGCGTCGGCTCGGCGTCCGGTGGGGCGAGGCGGTGGCAGGGACAGAGCACCGGCGTGCAGGCGTCGATCCGGTAGGGGCTGCGTCGCGGCTGAGGAGGAGGCGCGGCGGACAAGTCGGACAGAGTCTCCGCAAGGGGCTAGAGTTCTGTTCGGGACTTGCTAGCGGAGCAGCGAGCTCGTGGGCGATGGAGAGCTCCGGCGACAGGCGAGATCGCGGTGCGGGTGCAGCGGTCGGTGGTTGCAGCAGCGTTGTCGTGGTGTGGGCGCGGCGTCGGAACAGACGCGTCGCGGGTGGAGGCGCTGCAGGGGAGACGGCAGAGGCGAACGGCGGGAGTCGTCGGGGCTCGTGCGGAGGAAGATCCAGGCGTCGGACGGGACTGGCTTTGAACTCCAGGCGGCGCGGCGTCGTCGCGGCGAGCTTCGTGGGGAGACCGCTGAAGCGGCTGTGGCGAACACACGGTGGCGGAAGCCTCGCGGATGGAAGTTGCAGAGGAGGAGCAGCGATTTGGGGAAGATGATGAACAGTAGGGGTCAAATCACCTCTTTACTTTTCTCCTCTCTCTCTCCTCTCTCACGTCACTCACGTCACTCTCCCTCTTCCTTCACTTTTCTGCAGAAGCTTCTTTTTTCTGGAATTTTTTTTGTCTCCAAAGCCCCCACGGATGGCTTCTCTCCCCTTTCACTTTTTCTGAATATTTTTAAAAGAAGCTCCACATCTCCACATACCCGATTGCTTTTTATAGGTGAAAATAGGTAATCTTCGTAGTAAAAGATAATCTATAACCTCCCGATCACTCAAAATCTTCTTATTTTCCTTATCTCCTGAATATCTCTAATGATTTTATTGTCTATTGATAAAGATGAGATTGCAATGCGGTTTTCTCAATCTTAAAAAAAAATCATCAGAATATTGCATCAAATTTCAATTTTTCACAAGATAATTGATTTAAAAAAACAATGGGCTTGGGCTAATTTGCTCATTTCACGGGCTTAGTCCGACTTGTCAATTTAAGCTCAGAAACATTAATTCGAACCCATCCAACATTGCTCCAATAAATAAAAATGCAAAATATGCAAACTAAATGTACCTAAATTTATATACTGTGCAATTAATTTTTTTTTTCAGGGATAAAATTAACCTATAATTTTTATGCTATAAATGACTAAATGGGTTACCAAAATTTAGGTGTCAACACTGATGAATATGGTCCAAACATATTTGCTCCTAGAATTACACCTGGAAAGCTTATTGTCAGGATCAATACACACACAAGGAAGGTTACCTGTCGATCAAATCCCGTCTCTTAACGAAATTTATGTCATTAGCGATTGGGACGGTACAGATCTGTAATGTACATAACTTCCCGCCAGCTGACTCCTTTCATTGCGAGGTTCGAGTCATTGAGTACTCCACTAATCGCAACGGATTTCTCCTCTCCAAATGATGATAATTCGAGAGAATGTGTACAGGCAGTTATTTAAGCTGGCTACTCAACAGACCCAAAAAGAAAAAAGAGTACTCCATGAGGTTGCATCATACGCTAGGTAGCACGGACACGGCGACACGGACACGCGACACGTTATTTTTAAAAAAATAGAGAATTCCGACACGTTTCGACACGTTATATATTAAATGAATATTTTTATTTTTAATTAATTTGATTCAAATTCAGTATTTTTATTTTTCGAAATTATATTTTAATCTCATTTATTTATTTTTCTATTAAAAAAACAAATCTCCACTGAGGTCCAACCCACCATTTTCAAGTTCTTTCCCTCGTCCATTTGCCCCCTCCCCCAAAATTTATTTTTCTTTCCCTCCTCACCATTGTTCGTTTCCCCCCACCCCCAAATTTATTTTTCTTTCCCTCCCCTTCACTGACAGACAGGTTGTCCCTGGCTCTTTCCCTCCCCCAATACGCAATGGCCCATCAAAAACCCGTCCTTGTCTCGTCCCCTCCCCCCAATACGCGATGGCCATAAAAAACCCTAGCTCTGCACGACCCTTTCTCTTCTCGTTCCTCGCCGCTCGCTGCTCGCCGCACAAACCCCTTTCCTCGCCGCTCGCCGCACGACCCCCTTCATCGCCGCTCGCCGCACGACCGCCTTCTTCTCCTCTTCCTCTTGCCTTTGGCCCTTTCTCCCTCACAGCTGCAACCTCGTCGGATCTGTCGCAGCATCACAATGGTGGCCGTCTCTCGCTGTCGCGGCCTCGTCTCTACTCCCTCGCCGTCGCTTCAACCCTCCATCATCTTCTGGACACGCGTGTCGAAATGTGTTGAGCACGCGTTGACCGCGTGTCGAATTTCCAACACGCGTTGACCGCGTGTCCGGACCGTGTTCGAGCGTGTCGACGTGTCGGATACGCTCCGACACGTGTCAAACACGACACGGAAGCACAGATAGCGTGTCCGTGCTACCTAGATCATACGTCGATCACTCTGCTTTGGTTGGAAGCTCTATACTTGTATCGAAGAGATTATTATGAGGGTACTCAAATCCGAACCAATTAACATAGATAATCTATTTTTTTTTTGGTAAAGATTAACATAGATAATCTATTTGATCTCTATAAAGCCCTAGAATGTTGGGTAAGGATAGAAAATCAGATATGGTTAACTTCTCTTGCCAACATCAAGCTATTCAATGGGGAACTCCTATTTAGCAACATCAACCCCACTAGTGCACTCAACAAATAACAAGCCACTATCCCCGTCATATGTGATGTTTCTCATGTCTGTCTAGTTCACTTTTCATGTTCCAGGATGAGGAATCCACCACAGAGAATGCTTTCTTTTCCCTCCTCCTAATTCAATCTGTTTCTTTTAAGTGAAGACAGATGCTGAAGAAAACAAATTATGTTTGCGTGCAACGTCCGGGAAAGGATAACAAATTGAGATCACGGTTTATACAAGGCCCAAATACCAGTTGAACATGATTTCCAGTCCTGCCTTTAGGCCACGCGGGGTACTGAATTGGCTTTGCGACTGTGGCACCGAGAGCTCAATCCTCCCGCCAGTTCTTTTTACATTTCTCGTTCAGGCACCAATAGAATGTTGTCATCGGCTCATCAGCAGAACGGATCTGGGCTTGATGGTAGATAGCCTTTCCATGGCCGCAGTGTGGGCATGTCACTGCAAATGGAAAACGAATCAACAACCCCACCACTCCAAACATAATGCACCATGATCAAACAAATATCAATGTATATCAGACAAATAAGAACAAGTGACGACGTAGTTATGATTGCACTTAAGGCCAACTTAAACAGCAACACGACAGCTATACTGTGATACCTATAGCTTTTAGAATTATACAATGCCAAGAATCTCAACTCTCAGGTCAACCAAATATGAAGCATAACATCTGATAACTTTAACATCTCTCAAGGTATAAAAATAAAGTACCTGAATATATCAGGACACCAACTCCAAAAACAATCAGCAAACTAGACAACAGCAGTATGTGCTTTTCTTCATCTCAACAAAGATGAAAACATGGATTTGCACAGTTGAACCCAGTTTCTCAATGTCGTTTTCTTATTGCTATTGTTATTCTTTGGTTGTGGCACGTACAATGATTGGCAGTTATAACACAGGGAGATCCTACAAGGATAACACATACTATAGATTTGTCTTTGTAGTTTTATTGCTTCATCACCACTATCAAAAGAGAGAGACTGCCGCCCTTGCTTTCTTATTTACTTAACTTTTGAGCTGCTTTAAGAAAAAGAACTTTTCATAAGATTACAAGAAAACACTCTTCATCAGCTATGAATCTTTAGTGATTTATACGCCTAATTTATTTCCTATCCATTAGCTTATTCAAGCTAAGGAAGGTGCAGAAAGAACTCAGGAAATAAAAGGGAAAGAAAGACAGACCGCCATCAGTTTGGGGTCCATTTCTCCTATCTTCTTCCGAGAACACGGGGTCCATCTTCTTCCTAACCAGATGTTGCTTCCTCTTTATCTTAACCTGCAAACAGACGACCAAAGCCGTGGTCGTAAAAAAAATTCATGCCAAAGATATGTCCAAGGGCTGAGCAACAACAGGAACAAAGCAAATTCCTACCTTGGTCTCGATATTACAGACATAGGGACAAGTTGGGCAGAAAAATCTGGCTGGCCGCTCCCTATGAGGCAACTCGTACTGCAACAAGTTTCCACAAGTTGGGCAAAACTCCATTTGCTATCCCCTCTGCATAATGCACTTAGTCGTAAGGACAGTGGAGGAAAAAAGAAAGAAAAACCAAGTCCCGCATCGACGCGCACTAAGGTCAATACTAAAACATAGCACGGCAATGAAATTAACACATTCCTCTTCAAAGTTCAGGGAAGAACTTCTAATTCAACTCAGCAACTAAAACTAGAAAAAGGGACGGTGAAGCCCGGTTAGAACAGCAAATCCGGGACTGATTGTCCGTCTAGTATTCACTGAAGTACGAAGAGAATTGTATGTACTCAACCTGCACTTTGAAGATTGAAACAAGACATCTACGAGGCGATGTACAAACGAGCTCGGCTTCTAACAAATGCGCAAATTCTTCGGTATACATACAACATCAATCCTACACATCACACGCATCACCTCCATCGCAAGTTCATGCCCTCCAACATCAACCAAGACCGAAAATTCTTCTGCTTCAATCGACACCCACGTCTAACGAGCAGGAAAAAACTAGACGGTCGCCGGAGAACAGAGACATCAACGGAGCAACCCCGGCGACATGACCCGAAATCGAAATAGAGAAGCCGCCGAAGCCCCTCGATTCGGCTTTACCTGTGGACGGCGGCGGCGGCGTTCCGGAGCTCCTCGCGCTGTCGAGCCGGAGACGGCGGTGCCGCGGCCTGTCTGTACGGAGGAACAGAATCAATCCGTGCGAAGGAGGGATACAAAGATACGCGCCTTCATGCGCGTATGGCGACGGCAAGGCAGCCGCCGTTACCTGCGACGGAGCGATGCCAGAGATCGCGGCGGCGGCGCGGGAGACGGTGGCGAGTGAAGGAGAGGCTTGGAGGCTCCTTTCACTTTCAGTGCTTCAATTGGCTGGTGGGTTTTCCTGTAAATTAGTTTTATATCATATGATTTTCTCGCACTTTTTTTTTTCGGCGAGACTAATTATTTTTTACAAAAAGATTAATGAAAACTAATTTATGAAATTTATATATTAGATGATATTCCAAGTTCTTAATAATATTGGTTATTTTTATTTTTAAAATGATAATTATTTTTAGAGAAAATCTCAAATAAGGGTATGAAGTAGGCTCATTTTCTCAAAAGATGATCTAAAGTGGACACTGTATCAAATAATGACCCAAAATGACTAATTTTATTTCAATTAAGGACCCAAGCTTTGAATCTTGTTTACAGCTTGGGGTAGTTTTGTCAAAGAATATTTTTTCTTTAATTTTTTTCTTTCTTCATTTTCCTCACACCTCTTCCTTTGCTCTACATTGCCTCCTTCTTCAACACCATAATTAGGGCTCTTACCATCAACCTCGTGAGCTTCATGTCATCACGTAGTTGGTCCTAGTGACAAGAAGTCGAATTGGAGTTATTTGCTACTGGCCATCTTCTCAGATGCTAAAATCCCCAATTCCTCAAGATGCATCAAATCTCGACAAGCTTGGATTGATCTCCATCTAACGACGATGATGTTGGATTTTCCATCAAGGGCAGCGGTCGATGAGGTTGAGAGCTCGAATAGGACTTGTTAATGGCGGCAAAGGGGTAACAGAGTACAACAATTTCTATAGTTAATTATGTTAGATACGACTAATGATCAATCTCAAGATAGGGCATCGATTGAGGAGAAGAGCTGTGTTGATAAGAATGGCAAGAGTGTGAGTGTGTGTTTCCAGACTAGGGATTATTGAAAGGAGCCATTGGCATTGTAAAGGGGAAGGGGGATCCTTGAAAGATTGAATTTACACAAGAGAGGCAAACCCAAATTTGAAATTGATGAGGCAAACTCTTGCCAAGGTTGAAATAGTTGCTAGCTGCAACAAAATTGTTCTTTGGCATGAAATTGTTGATCACCCAATGTTAATTGAATAGAGGCATAAGTTAGTCAAACAAGACGATCTGGCAATGCTTGGATATTGCTACTCTATTGTTGGCAAGCAAGACTGAAAACAACACAAAAAAAATTGCAGTTGTTGGGTTAGTGGAAGGCTTGAAATAAGTGGAGTCTGATGCACTCTCAAGCCGAGAGAAATACGTCGCCAAAGGGATTAGTTGCATAGCTTGGGAGTTGGACAAGAAGTTGAGTCTCAGCAAAAGCATATTCATATTATGGCTTTGAAATCAAAATTTGCGATGAATGTTGGAATAAAAAGAACTTATTTTTGAAAGCTCATTTTGGCTTCGTGGAATTGTCTACAAACCATTTTGAGGAGTGAAATTTAAAATTTTCAACGAGTTAGATTATGTTGTAATGACTCGTGTTAAAGAAAATCCAATTTTGGTCATACGATGAGATGACACAAAGCGATGGAGCGGCTGATAATGAAGGTGATATAGAGAGTGAGAAAGATGAAAGAAAAAAGAAAAAAAGAAAAAAGAGAGTCTAAAAATAAACAACAATGCTCTTGGACAAAAGTACCCCTGGCTATGAATAAAATTAGAAGTTTAGGTCCTTAATTAAGAGTAAGTTAGCCACTCCGAGTCCTTAATTGAGACATTGTCCACTTTAAGTCATTTTTTTGAGAAAATGGATCCACTTCAAGTCATTATTTGAGATTTTTCCTTATTTTCAATAAGAAAGTAAAGTTAGATCATTATGGATCGAATTGACTTTATGAAAAATTAAGCTGATGAAGCCCAATTACGAAATTGAGCTTTTCATAATTGATTTTTTTTTTTAATATTATCGAAATGGGCACCAATCAATGATAAAGAAAATCAATTCTTTTATGTTTAATATTCTTATTAATTTTTTATGGAAATTTGTATTTATTAAATTCTATTCCATCAAAGTGAACAGAACGAAATTTCTCTCATAAGTTTGTGTTAGATTGTAAATCAACGAAATTTGTGCCTTGCACTAAAATATTAACTTTTTTAAATTAAAAATAAATTTCTCATTTATTTTTGGTATTAAAGTCCTTCCATTTATATTAAACTTTCATATTATATTCGATACAAAAACTACAATGATTTATGTATATTTGGAGTTAATTACAATTAAAATAAATGAAAGTGAAATTGAATTCAACCAATATACCCAAATAAAAAGAGATTGTTGTATCGATAATGAAAAAAAAAAAAAAAGAATCAAGGACACAGTTGATGCACTAATTTAGTTTTAAAAAGTCACTATTTTCAATAAATTTTTTTTTGGTCAGACACTATTTTCAATAATTTAATTCTTTGGTTTGTAGACTATTCTTTAACAGGCTAATTGTCTTATTTACTTTAGTTTGATAAAATGAACTCATTTAATAGGAAAAAAAGGAGTGCTATGAAAAAGTGGTTTTTGCGTATAAAAATTAGAAACAATAAGGGCATTATCTTTATATTTGGACAAAATAAGAAAAAAATAAATATTATATTGTTTCAAGATAAAAGGGCATTTCACCCGGCAAGTAAAATATCCTTCATCGAATAATTGATCGATTGATTTATTTATTTATGAAAAAGGATTTTGGGTTGATGTTGCCCTGGAAATTAAAGTGCGGATATGTAAGTTTGGAGAAAACATTCTACGCTTAGAAACCACCACATCATCCGTGTATATGGCGTCCATGATCTTAGGTGGCTCCATTCAAGGGGTGACACATGTCCTCTTACTAGGATTAGCTGAAAAATAAAAAAGACTAAATCCGAGGCTTTCTTTTTCTTTCTCTTCTAACTTGTAGACAAAACAAGGGCTAAGAACAATAAATCTAGAGACAAAACAAGGATTGAGAAAATATTTGGTGCTTAGCAACAGCCACATCTAGGTGGTGTGTGTGATCTTAGGTGGCTCCATTCAAAGGGTGACACGTGTCCTCCGACTAGGACTAGTGGAAAATAAAAAAGACTAAATTTGAGGCGTTCTTTTTCTTTCTCTTAATGGCTTCTAGACTACATGCAGGTTTCCTACTATACTTATGGGCTATCATAGTTGATGTAGTTATTTATTTTATCAACATGAGTCTATTTAGTGCATTGGATAGAGAAATATCACAAGAGCAGTGGTAAGATACAACGATAATTATCACATCTAAAAGTATTTGGTTGTATTACATATACTTTGATTGATAGGGAGGATGGGAAGAAATTTGATGCTAAGTCTTGGAAGTGCATCTTTATTGGATATGGTTGTGATGAGTATGGCTATAGGTTTTGAGTTATGAGAATAACAGAGTCATCCATAGTTGAAATGTGATAATCAATTAAGAAAAGGATATATAGGATCATCAGTTAGAGTATGAGAAGGTAGAGGAATCAGAATATGGTAAGCTCAACATAATGCTTGTAAAGATAGTTCTAGTAGATTAGAGTGTATTTGAAGGAGAGATTCAAGTTACGCCTATTATCAGTGAGAAGGCAATTCAAGAGGAGGACAACAATTTGAAGTAGACTAACGACCCTAAATTACCTGTCTTGAGGAGGCCTACACTTGTGAGAAAGCCAAAGGCAATTTTTGATCAATTAGTTAATATTGTTCTAAGTCATGTCTTATATACATAATTGGGAGAACTGAAGACTTACGATGAGGCAAAGAAAGACACATTTCACATGCAATCAGACCAAGCTATGAAAGACGAGATGGGCTTTGTCACTTCAGAAGAAAACTTGGGAGTTAACCAAGTTCCCCAAATGTAAAAAAGTTTTGTTAAACAAGTGAATATACATGATAAAAATGAAACATATGGTAGTATCAAATACAAGGCTAGACTTGTGGTCAAAAGTTTTTTTTTTTTTTTTCGAAAAAGAAGAAGAAGAAGGAATCAAGTGCTTTGAGATATCTTCATCCGTAGTGAAAAAATGACATCAATTGAAGTTCTTTTGAGTACATTTATAATGGAGGATCTTTATCTTCAGTAGTTAAACATGAAAACAACATTTTTACATGGCAATCTAGATGAAAAATTATACATGGCGCAACTTAAAGATTTCAAAGTCAAAGGTAAGAAGTATATGGTACATTGCTTGAAGAAAAGCTTATATGGCTTGAAACAAGCTTCATGGAGATGGAACTTAAAGTTTGGTGGTTTCATAGCAAAAAATATATTTCCACGCTGTGAGATCAATTATTGTGTTTATTTCTGTGAATATGACAATAGTGATATCGTTTGATGGTTTCATGGAAGAAAATAGATTTACACACTGTGAGGTTGATTATTGTGTTTATTTTCGCGAGTATGACGATAGTGATATCGTTTATCTCTTTTTATATGTGGATGACTTGCTTGTTGTTAGCTCTAATAAGAAGAGAATCGTAGAGGTGAATAAGATGTTAGCATCATGGTTGGCTATAAAAGACTTGTGAGAGACCAATATTATCTAAGGCATGAAAATCATCAGGGACAGGAAAATAAGAAATTGTGGCCGTCGCCAAGAAGACTATAAGAACAAGGTATTAAAGAGATTTAACATGGATAAGGCAAAACTGGTTGCGACTCCTCAAGCGAGTCACTTCAAACTTTCCAAGGACATCTATCAAAGTACTTAGGTTTTGAAAGATGAGATGGTGGTAATTTCATATGCATCAACAGTGAGTAGTTTGATTTATGCCATGATGAGCAAGATACTAGACATTGTATAGGCAATGGGAGTTGTGAGTATGCAGACCTCAAGTAAAGAGCATTGGAATGCAATAAAATGAATATTGATATATCTAGTAGGTACATTAAATTATTCTCTTTGTTATGGTGGTACATCTCTAGAATTACAGGATTATATAAATGCAAATTACTTCGGTGACTGGTATAGTGGTAAGAGTCCATTGAATAAGTCTTTACAATTGCAGGTAAAACAATGAGTTCGGTATCTTAATTACAGAACATAATGGCTTTATTGATGACAGAAACAGAATATGTGATGATCACAGAAGCCTTCAAGGAAATCATGTGGTTATAAGATTATATGGAGGAGCTTCATCGAAAGCAACCGGTCAGTACACCATGGAGTGATAGTCAAAGTTTAGTGCCCTTAGCAAATAATGCAGCTTATCACTAAAAAAATTAGACATATCAAGAAGCATTGTCACTATATTATTTCAACATTGAAAGATAATTAGCTAAAGCTATAGAAGATTGATGGCTCGAAGAATTCAACTGACATGTTTACCAAGATAATAGGTAGAGAAAAACATATTTTTTTGCACTGGTACCATTGGTATTACTCCATGTTGATTAATGAGGAGTATCGTAGAGACACACGCTTTTCAGTTACTAGCTTTTAAATGAAATGGGTGCAAAGTTGCTTGGAGCATCGAATATATTTGTCTTTAAGTGGTAGATTATTAGTAGATGAAGCCAAATCTTTTTTAGGTTTTTTTTTTTTTTGTCTTTTTCATTAATTTTGCCTTTAGGTTAAAAGTTACACTTTTATATCAATGATAATTAGATGTTAACCGTCTAGACGTTGAAAAAGAAAATAGAGAGAAAAGAAAAAGAGAGAAAAAAAGTGAGTTTTTTTTCTTTATAAGAGTTCTGAATATTTTTGTATATGATATTGAGAGAAGATCATTGCTATATTAAAACTTTCTTCGAAGTCTAGTGAATTTGTAGAGTACCTCTACGCGGAGACGTAACCCAGGATCCAGTGAAATTCGATAACAAATTTTCTAGCGTGTTCTTCTAAATTTGTTCTTTAATATCATATTCTGCTTGGGTGAATTGTTTGCTAATATTATTTTTTTAGAATCGATGTATGATTCCTTAACACAAATCTTATTAGCCAAGCTGAGAGGAAATACTTATCTTTAGCGCAAGCAGAAGTTCATGCTAGGATCAAACCCCTTCGTACAATAATCATTATAGCTTTCGGCTAAATAAAATGATCTAATTTACGGAAGATTGAGATGATCGGGCACATCTATCTCTTCGCAGGAAATTATAGCTTCATAGATACCGCAAGGTACAACTCAATTTTATTTATGCCAAATAAAAATTGGCAAGTTATTACGAGTTGCGGAATCATATACTTTTTTTTCCTTTCTGTATTTGCCAGAACATTATAAAAATGTTGATAGGTAACTCATATAAGAATTGACAACATAAATCTAGCAGTAATTAATTGAAGAAAAACGGTAAACCACTCAAATTAAGGTTGGAAATTTAATATAATGGTGCATTTATTTCGCAGAAAATAAATTAACTCAGAAAATATTTTTTTAATAATAATTGTCTATTTTACTTATAAAAATGAATTAATGAAAAATATTTCCATCATTCACGAAAATTGTTAGGCATAATAAATATTTGTCCATGTTGAAAATATTTTTTATTGATTAATTACTTCAAGCTATCATTATTAGGAAAATATTTTCCAATTTCTCTATTTTTCACAAAATAAATGCAGCCTATGAGTTGTTAAATTTAAAACGTTTGTAAGTTATGCAACTAGATAATTTAGTGTTATGAAACAATTTTGAAACAATCAAATAAGTAATTATTTTTTTTTCAAGACAATCTAATAGACTTAGATAAGTCACATGAGTAAAGGTTAATAACCTTAAACTAGTTGGTAGCTTATCGAAAAAATTCTGGTAGCTGACTTAAATTAAGATTGGTAGTTCAATAATTTTTTTTTTTTTTACTTTAGATGTTGGTATCTATTGGAAATAAAAACTGGTAATTTGGAAACAATCAAGTAAAGGTTACGAAAAAAAGAGTCGGTAATATAAAGTAATGGTAGAGTGATCATATAAAAGTTGGTTAATTGCTCAAATTAATGTCATTAAATTGATATTAGTGTTAGTAGTTTGATATAGGAGTTCGTCCCTCTAAATCTTTGTGAACTAGTTACGATAACATTTGAAATTTGAAAACAATAAAATAATTTTTTTGTCAGAATAATCAAATTAATATGTTAGGGTTAACTTTGTAAGTTACTGAAATAGAGCTCGTCCCTCCAAATCTTTGCGAACTAGTTACGATAACATTTGAAATTTGAAAACAATAAAATAATTTTTTTTGTCAGAATAATCAAATTAATATGTTAGGGTTAACTTTGTAAGGTACTGAAATAGAGCTCGTCCCTCTAAATCTTTGTGAACTAGTTACGATAACATTTGAAATTTGAAAACAATAAAATATTTTTTGTTTGTCAGAACAATCAAATTAATATGTTAGGGTTAACTTTGTAAGTTACTGAAATATATTTACCCAAATATAAATGGAAATCAATAAAAAATAAGTTTGTATGTCACTCAAATTAGGGTTAACTTTGTATGTTCTCAAAGCATATACTTGCTGGGTTTTTTAAACTGTATTTGGAAGGAAGAGTAAATTATCTTATTCTTTTGTCTTTCAATTGTTGAATGAGCTTAGATTTTATCACTTGCAGTAGAGATACAAGATGTGCTATTTTCTTTGCCTGATTGCAAGTCTTCGACTCTGCATGCACGAGTGGAGAAATGACATTTTCCCAGGGAGAAGTACATTAATGGTGCCATAAGTTGTGTACGGCACTCACTTTGGTGTCAAAAGTTTCCGTTGGATCACTTAAGTACCAAATTGGAGGAAAAACGATCACTTTGGTGCCACTGGCAAGAAATTCCGGCCAAAATAATTACATGGCTTTTATACTTAAAAAAAAAATAGATGTGGCTTAAGATTGTCCACGGTGGATAGCATAAAACGACGCCGTTTTCCTTTCTTCGTAAGAAATGACGTTGTTTCTTGCCATCCATCGTGGATTCACATAAGAAACGACGCCGCGTTGCTCCATAGCAAAAAACGATATCGTTAAAGAGGGAGTAAAATAGGCTTCGTATATGGTTCTCCTCGACGCCGGCCGTAGCTCACTCACCCACTGTTGTTCACCCATCATTGTTCGCTCGCCCGCGGTCGCTCGCCTGCCGTCGCTCGGCCACGTTGTAGTTGCACCATCGTTCACGATCATTCAGGTTTGTCATGTTCTTTACGTGGATCAATTTTGCGAAAAATTTAGGGTTCCGACGAGCAAGTTAGGGCACAGAGGGAAAATTGAGGGCTCAGCTCAGGGGGAAAGTAGTGAGAAAAGTGGTGGGGATATCACTTTTATGGGGACATAATAGAAAAATTGATTCTTCCATCGTTCGTTCGCTTTCTGTTATGGGGACCGAATAGAAAAACAGGGTGTGGAGGAGCTTGACTCGGATGGAAACAGTGGTGGGACAGAATTTGTTTGTTTAATTAATTGGACTGCTTTTGTCGGGGGATTGGATGTGAATGTGGTTAAATTGAAAAATGGGTGGTGGGGACCTCACTTTGTTTATTTAATTTGGTTTCTTTTGTTTCTGTAAATGCATCGAATTGGGGAGATTTTAGTCGCATTTGTTCCTTGACAACAAAACGACAAGGACCTGCATGTGAAGTTGCTGATTCTGTCATGTGTTTCCAACAAAACGACAATGACTTTTTTTTTTTTTTCATTGGGTGCAGCATCGACATGGACGCAAATTAGGTAGGCGTCATTGTTTGCTATGGTGGAGAGTTTGTTATTGGCACTGAAGATTGGAAATATAGTAGTGGAAATGAATGTACTATTTATGTCAATGTTTGGAAGCCATCATATATTGATTTTATGAGGGATTTGGTATATTTTTTACGATACAAAGTGCAAAAACTATATTACTGTGTTCTTGGGAAAAAATTGAAGGATGGGTTGAGATTTTTTTAATGACGATAATGGTATTAAGGATATCATTTACCATTATTTTCACGGTGAAGAAGCTAAGGTATATGTTGAGTATTATAGTGAGGATGAGGATGAGGATGAAGATGGGGATGAGCAGACCACCACTAAAGGAGGAGAAGTGAGGGATCATGTTCAAGCGAGTAATTAGGTTAGGGATAAGTTTAGGTTAGATGGAGGGCAAAATGAGAGGGAAATAAGTCATATTGATAGAGATGAACAAAGAGGGAGATGTCCTGAAATCTTAGGTGAAGATTTGGGTGAAGATGTGGGCGATGAAAACTTCATTGGATTAGAATGGGAAATTGCTTTATCTAGTGAATCGGAAGATGAATGTTTGGCTTTAGTAAATTTCCCAAGTGACGAAGATGATGATTAACTCGCACAGTCAAGACAAAAGTAAAGGGAATTTCTGAGAAAAAAACTTGCAGCTTCAGCAAAAAGGCCCGAGCCAGTAAATAGGAATGAAGATCTAGCTGAGGGTAATAGAAGTGAAGATGAAGAAAGCTGTGGCGATGAAGTTGCTGGTTCGGAAAATGAGCTTGACAATGATGATGAAGAACCTGCTCCTCGAAGAAAAAGTAAGTACCATTGCTATGATCCGACTGTTGATAAACCTGTTTTGTTGATGGGCATGGGATTTGATGATGCCAAACAGTTCAAGGAAGCTGTTGTGAAGAACTCAATTGGTGAAAAGAGGAGCGTTAAATTCATTAGAAACACAAAGGAGTTTGTGAGAGCTAAGTGCTCATAACCTAATTATTCGTGGAAGCTCTATGCTGCGCTTAGTAAGAGTGGGTTATTCCATATTATGTCATTTTAGGAGGAGCATACTTGTCCAATTATCTTTAACAATAAAAGGGTAACAAGTGTGTAGTTATGAAAGTATTTTTTCAATACTATCAAAGCAATGCCCGAGATCAGGAGTCCTCAATTTCAACAGTTAGTGAAGGAGCAAGTGGGGGTTAATGTGTCGAGGAATCAATGTAAGAGAGCGAACATGAGGGTGATGAAGATATTGATGGGTGGATATAAGGAAGAATATGTGCAGGTATGAGATTATCCTGGTGAATGTATGTTTCAAAACCCATCTAGTAGGGTATATGTAGAGGTTATGGAGAGGCCACTCCCTGATCTTGGGTCTAGATTTGATAGATTTTATGTCTGTTTTGATGCATGCAAACGGGGCTTCTTGGCTTGTTGTAGAAGAGTTATATGATTGGATAGATGCTTTCTAAAGGGTTTATACAAGGGGGAGTTGTTGGCTGCTGTGGGGAGAGATGCCAATAATCAAATGTTCTCGATAGCTTGGGCGGTGGTAAAGATAGAGAACAAGGATATTTAGTCATGGTTCCTAAAAAAATTAATGGCTAACTTTGAGATAACCGATGGGGGAGGATGGGCATTGATGAGCGATTAACAGAAGGTAATTTCATTGTCAATTAATTCACTCCCTTTTAATATTAGTCACTTGCATATTTTTCTTAACTTGTATTTATTGGTTTGAATTTTTGTAGGGACTTATTCCTGCATTGGTTGAATTGATGCAGCATGCTGAGCATAGAATGCGCGCGAGGCACATATATGCAAACTGGTCAAGGAACTTCAAAGGAGATAGGCTGCAGAAGTAGTTCTAGCAGATAGCAAAGAGTACAAATATGACTGATTTCAGATTAGCCAAATAAGGATTGTTGCAGCTGACAAAGGAAGGTTTTGATGCACTCTTCTAGACAGAAACTAAGCACTAGTGTCGGGCCTTCTTCAGCGAATAGTTCAAATGCGATATCATTGATAACAACTTCAATGAAGCTTTCAATGGTAGAATTTTAGAGGCCAGGTGCAAACCAATCATCAGCATGCTTGATGATATTCAAGTGATGGTTATGACTAGACTGCATAGGCAAAGAGATGAGGCTACAAAATGGAGTAAAGACTATGGCCCTAGGATTGTAAAGAGATTGGCTGCAAATATTGCTGCTAGTAGGTTCTGCCATCCAATTTGGAATGGAGATAATGGATATGAGATTATTCAAAATCAGGATAAGTATGTTGTCAACCTGGATAGAAGAAAGTGTTCATGCCGAGTTTGGCAACTGAATGGAATTCCCTGTGCCCATGCCATTTGTGCTATTCAGATGAAGCAAGAAAACCCAGATGATTACCTACATGATTGGTACAAAAAAAACTCATACCTTGCTTCATGCCAATTCATGATGCAACCTATTAGAAGTAGCAAATTTTGGGAGCCAACAAATCATAAAAGCCCTCTACCTTTACCGCTGAAGAAGCAAATAGGAAAGCCAAAAAAGAGACGAATAATGCAGTAGGAAGAGGCATCAAGTCAAAGGATGAGTAGGACTGGATTAAAGATGAAATGCTCTTATTGCCGTAAGGAATGGCACAATAAGAAAGGTTGTGAGCTGAAAAAGCAGCATCGACAACAAGATGTAATGGCTGATTTAGTGCCAGGGATAGGGAGGACAGAAGGCCCTGCTGAAGAGTTTCTTGTTGGGCCTATTAAAGGGAGGACAGAAGACCCTGCTGTAATGCCTACTAAAGGGCAAACAGAAAGCCATGCTGTAAGGTAAGTATCCTATTTGTCTTAGTAACTTTACAGTTCTTATTCGATAGTGCTATTGGTCATAATCCTAATATAGTACATTGTTGTAAGGGCTACTAAAGGGCCAGAAAAATGTCTTATTGTAGGCTCAAGTGCAGGGATAGGGACTGGAATGGGCAAGACAACAACAACAACAACAACAACTGAGTCCACTATTGAGTAAACAAGAAAAAAATATCCTGTAAGTTGTACATCGCTGTGTTTGGTCTTTTATGGGCTAAAATTTACATCTGTTATGTGTTTCTCAGGTGAGAAGATGAGCAATTGCACAAGTTGCAGAGGTTGCTACAAAGATTATTGTTGTTGAAAATGATGCACCACACTGAACAAAAGGGGCTCTTGGAAAAATATTAAGGCAATATGGTTATGGGATTTACATAGATGAACGTACTTGAATGACTATTTTGAATGTAAGATTTATAGGTCTCATGCATTTAATTTGTTATACTTCAGTTCATTTGGTTGATAATATCACTATGTTCTTGTAGTCTGGGAGAACTTCGGAGGTAATTCTCTCTCAAGGTGGGCCAACTCAAGAATCAAGAGCGCAGCCAAAGAAGAGTGCTCTAAAGAAGAAGAAGACAGTGGGTACAGCTGCGAAACAACCATCCAAAAAGAATCTAGCACCAGTTCCATCTCAACCAACGATTGGGAGCAGTAGTGATGATATGGACCAACACATGACACGTGCTAGAACAAAAATAGCCGTCGTCAAAAACAAGGAAAAGGAAAATGAGGTGACAAAAAGCTTAGCTAAAGAACCTGCACATCAAGTTCGCAAGAGTGCTCGGATTATGAATCAATTCAAAGCTCCAAGAGGAAAATGAGATCAAGGTGTTGTCAATATTGACTGATGAGAGGGTGCTGGACATGGTCTCTTTTTATGTGATGCTGGACATGGTCTTTTTTCATGTTTTCTTTTTTTAGGAGTGTACTGGATATTATATCATTGATGGTAGTTGTTGCTTGCAATGCCATTGTTTTTTTTTTTTTGAAGAGAGTGTTAAACTTTCGATGATTGGGGAGCGAAGTTAGACATGTTTTTCTTTTCTAAACAATCAATCAATGTTAATGGCAAGTACTGGAATGACTATTCATTTTCTCTTATGTTGGTTTCGGCTAGAATGCTAGCAAGTCAGTTATGCTGCCATATATTTTATTTTTGTTGTTACTGCAATGTTGCAGTTGCTGCACTGTTGCTGTCAGCATTGTTGGTTAAAGTTGTGGATTATAATGAATTTGTGGGGTTCTGATTATATGTGTTGCTACAAGAACACTTTGGGTGCTGGTACATCTTGTTGCATCTGGGCTGGTGTAAGAAGATGCACCAGCAACTCAACTGGTGCAAGAACAAGGTGCATTTGGAATGTGACGTTTGGCACTAACATGTTCTTTTTAAAAAAAACTTGTGCAACATAAGTGATCATTTTGTAATCACGATTGACACTTAAATGATCACTTTTATAAAAACTTGGCACTCAAGTAATCACTATTTACAACTTATGACATTGAAATTGTCAATCGTGAATTTGCTATCATCCTTTAATTTCGGCCATGGTTTGCAGTTGCAGCAAACTGGCAAATTAGCAAACCAGCAAACCAGCGAACCATTACCAAATAAAAAATACAGTAAACCAGCAAACCAACAAACCAGCGAACCATTACCAAATAAAAAATGCAGCAAACCATCATCAAATAAAAAATGCAACAAACCATCATCAAATAAAAAAATGCAGCAAACCATTACCAAAAGCTTTCACTGCAGCAAACCATTACCAAACAAAAAAATGCAGTAAACCATTACTAAAAGCTTCAATGCAGCAAACTATTATCAAATAAAAAATGCAGCAAACCATTACCAAATAAAAAAATGCAGCAAATCATTACTAAAAGCTTTTAATGCAGCAAACTATTACCAAATAAAAAATGCAGCAAACTATTATATTTGAAGCAAAAACTAACCACCCATAAATTACAACAACAAAACATTCTGCTCCATACAAAAATTGCAGCAAACCAAAAAACACATTTTACTTATAAATAATCCAATACAAGTGCATATTCCACGTCTTCGACTATGGTAGACATATAAACTTCTTCTCATTACTCACTTTACTTTTGAATAAACTACCCAAGAGAATAAGAACACAATTAACACTCGATAAAATTTTCTTTCAATTTTCAGCCTTGAAACCTCCCTCTTCAAATGGTCCACTAGAGATGTTAAACCCTTCATTTGAGCTTGCATTGAGTCGACATCCTCCAACTCGTCCATTAACATAGGTGGAGGTTGATTTCGGCCTTCAAGTAACTCCAACATCACTTCTGTCGCTCGAATAGAGAATTTCCTATCAATCCATTTGAAATATTAGCACTTCGAGCCTTCTTTATATCTGCCGCACCCATGGAATCTTCTCCCGGGATTCAACCGAGTCCAAAATGTTCTTCTCGGACTCAGTAACCCGCAATAACAGTAATACTCACCATCTAATTCACTTTTCTTATAGGAATGTGAGCCGCTGCTGAAGCTTTTATCCTCCATTTGCAAGAGCGAGTTGATAACTTTGGAAGAAAATCGAAGTATGTACTCGAAATGATTGAATTGGGGATTTAGGGTTTTCAACTTCCGGTTCTAATCGAAATTGAGGATTTAGGGTTTCTTATTTGGGGGAAAACGGTAAACGGCATCGTTTTGTTCTTTGTATGCTGATTGTATTTTCCGACGATCCACGTCGGCGTCAAAAATTAATAAAAAACCGCAATGTCGGATTTCTGGCCAACCAAATCGGCGATGGCACCAAAGTGATCGTTTTTCAAAATTTTTGGCACTTAAGTGATCCGACGGAAAATTTTGGCACCAAAGCGAGCGTTGTACACAACTTATGGCGCCATTAGTGTACTTATCCCCATTTTCTTGGTATAGCAAAGTTGTTCCTTATAATAGGGCGAATTGTCTAGTTCCAGTTAAAAGAGAAAAAGAAGACATTCGATCTCATTTTTTCTGCCTATTGTATCATTGGCGCACATGCGCACCTTATAACAAGAGTTTAGCATAAAGCTCACCAACTGGGGCTTGGTCGAGTATTAGCATTTGGCCGAGCGCTAGGAGTTTGGATGGTGATGGCAAACGGCTTGGTCAAATTCGAGCTTGGCCCGTTGTCTCAACATTTAAGAAGGCGCAAGTGTTTGTTATATCTTGTGAGGCGCTGATTTGAATAATTTCATAAGCATATCTTTTGTTTTTATTTTTTTTAATATAAAAGTAAACAAGGATGATTGATCCTAAGTAAGACCTTAAAAGGCTTTGACATCCTGGAAAGACAGGATAGAGGGAGGGAGCACCCTCGATAAAATAAAGCTCCCCATGGGGGGCCCAGCCACAAACAACCCCCTTATGGGGGTTGACGGGTAACCCCACTTGAATCCCCGCGATGCCTTCCCTCTTGAAAAACAGAGGCGTGGTACAGAGAAATGAAGGGTCTCTCCCGAAAGGGGGAGGTGGCCAGCCATCACATTGCATTTTCCAAATTATGTTTCAATAACTAATCCACCACTTTCGAGCGTTGTTCGGCAATGCTACAAAGTCTGGCCCAGCCTAGTTGATCCCGTTGCGGCCCTTTTATGGCCCAATTCGTATCTCTCTCTTCCTTCCTTATTTTGACTCTCGCCTATTCCTCTTTTGCAACTTTCTATGCGAATCCTTGGACTTCAATTGGCAAAGCATGTGGACAATCTCTCCTGGGTATTGCTTTGATTCGAGAAAGTTCTCCTTTTTCTTTATTTAGTGTGTTCGTTTCTTCAATGATGGCTTGCTATGCTTGTCCTTTGAGTTATTGGCCTTATCTCGTTTTACTTCTTTCACTTTTCCTAAATGTGCTAAGCTTCCTTTTTCGCCATAGGAACCACTGTGATGCTAATCTAGCTCAAATTGCATTTGATGGAGAATTGGATGAATATAGATATAAAGTGCTTGAAAGTCTAAATGAGAAGGTGCCGTCCAACTAAGGAGTTGGTCTTTTACACAGAAATGAAGAGTGAATGATGGTGATGCGAGTGGAAATCTAGAGATGACTTAGTTGCGAGTAAGAATTCCAAGCTGGTATTAGTTGAATGAAGGGATTTTATTTATAGGCGTAGTAGGTTCTTATCTACTTCTCGACCAGGTTGTTGCCTTATGAGAATTTTTCCATAACTTAGCCGGACAGTCATCTACCCTGACCGTAAGTGTACCATACTCTTGTATTGCCTTCTTGTTGCCATTCTTCGTACACCCCTTAAAGTGTCCCATGAAAATAATTTTACTACTGACTCCTCTTCTTTTACTGATTGAGCATTCTTTTACTGACTGAGTGTCCCTACATGGAGAGATTTATTGGATACTGAAATATAGACTGTAGGAGGAAAGTTTCTTACATTTTGTATTGCTTGAAGTTTCATTTATCTTCTTCTCATTACAAAAGGGTATTTCATCACATCATTTTGATTATTCAAGTTCCCTGTGGGGAGTTTAACTTTTGAATAGGATATGTCTTGAGCTATGCTGCGTACTTGTATGACAATTTGGTCAAGAGGGGGGGACATAAGGAGGAATTGGATAAAGCCAAGAGATTAAGAAGAAAAGGAGCTGCATCCAAGTATGTTAAAATCCTATATGACTTAATCTTTTGGTAATTCAAATTAGTAAGAGCTTAGGATTGAATGCCTAGCTTTGGTAGTTCTTGTTGTCTATTCTCACTGGAAAACTTTAAACAGGAGATTTTTTTTTTTTTTTTTGCGTAGAAAAATCTGAATACTTCACTTGTCATATCATCTTTTGGATATGGAGAATGTTTTGAGTGCTCTATAATACTTGAGCCAACCTGTGAATGGTTTATGTTAATTTCCTATGTTATAAATGCTAGTACACTTGTAATCCTCGCCTGGAGAAAGCTTTCATGCATCCAATCCACCTTGAGTTTCCATAGTGGATCGACAGATTTGTTTTTTGATTCAAATATTGGATTGGAGCCTGCAAATGAGATATATATTCCCTCACTTTAGATGAACTACTAGCCCAAAGAAATCCTCTATCAAGTGTGACATCCCCATTTTCCAATTCTATTTTCAATAATTTGAGATGGGCATTTTGTTGGCACGCATATAGTTCTTTTTCTTGAGTCGACCACTCATGTGAAAACTAGTCTATCGGGTAAAGCCGTTAAGAGTTTCTAATGCATCAGACTCGAGAATTTGATCAGGAAGCGACCTTTCGACCGAGCTAATTTGCAAGGGTCATTATGGCACAAATAAAAATCGATTAGAGACCGGAGATAGGTTGACTCGACAGGGGCATGTGATCGAGTGTGGGTGATTCCACCAGATCGCACAATCCTTGTCGATCGGCACTGGATTGACTTTTCTATCGATTGGGTACCCTGTGTTCGTATTTGAAACCTTGAGATTATGCCGACAATCGAAAGTCGCCAATGTTTCAAAGATGTACATTGTGGCTTGAGATGATCAACCATAGGTCAAATGCATGAAAATTTCTAAAGGCTACCCGGTAGGTTGGGCCGCGCTAGTATCGTGCCAAAGTGAAATTAACCGTGGAATTGAGATTGAATTCAGAAATTGGAAGTCCGAGTGTGTCACAAATCATTTTAGGATCATTGATTCATCTTCGAAATATTTTTCATGCAAGCCAAGTCTTTCAGCAAATTAATAAGAGAATGGCTAATTTGGCTCGAGAAATTAGTAAGCCCGCTTTTAGTCGCGCTTTTGGGACTTAAGTTGGTTTTATGGACAAGTGAAGATGTAAATTGAAGAGTGGTGACATTGGATTAATTTTATGGACTTCAATTGGACTTAATTGGAAGAGAATTGATGGGAATTGAATAAATTAATGTACAAGGATTTGGACCCCGGCGGAAATGATATTGCACCCATTGAATAATGTTGTGGGAGAGGAGATAGTGGAAGATGACATCATGCGGGTGATGTCATGCTGATTGAAGCCAAGCGAATGGGGTGTTGACAAGTGGCAAGAGCCCATTGGCCCTCATAAAGTGGGGTTTTTCCCTCTCACCTATCAACATCATCTTCAAGCTTGGGAAGAGAGAGAAAGAGGAGAGAGAGGGGGGAGAGCTTTGGCCGGAACTAGCCAAGCCGACCGCTCGACCGGCCGACCCTTTGTCGCTCACTCGGCCGCTCGCCTCCGCCGTCCGCCGCCGCCGGTGCCGTTCCTCCTCCGCCCACGCGACCAGCTAGCTCACGCCATGCTCCGCCCTAGTCGGCCCAACCGAGACGCCGTCCGCTCGAACCAGGCCAGCAGCTGCTCGACGCCGCTCGTTCTTCGTCGCCTGCTCGCCGCCGCTCGCCTTCTTTGCACACTTGTACACTTGTAATCCTCGCCTGTGAATGGTTTCTGTTAATTTCCTATGTTATAAATGCTAGTACACTTGTAATCCTCGCCTGGAGAAAGCTTTCATGCATCCAATCCACCTTGAGTTTCCATAGTGGATCGACAGATTTGTTTTTTGATTCAAATATTGGATTGGAGCCTGCAAATGAGATATATATTCCCTCACTTTAGATGAACTACTAGCCCAAAGAAATCCTCTATCAAGTGACTGAGATCTCTCTCAGTTATTTTGTACAAATATGATGTTTTGCCTCACTTCGCAAATTTTGATAAACATTTTGTCAGTTAATGTGTATGGTCTATCTTTCCTCTTCTTCTGTTAATTTTAATTGGAATATATTATTCACTCTCTCTCTCTCTCTTTCTCTGTGTTCTTTTTTGTTTATCATGAACTCACTTTCTTTGCACATTTCAATGCGTGTCATCAATACTAGCTCTTCTGGCTCTTCTTAATCATATTTATCTACTCCAGGTAAATGTATAACATGATTCTGCTGGGGTCCTGATGGCAAGGTTGTTGTCTTGGGACTTGAAGCCTGTATAGTTTTACTGCATGATGTCGAAGTAAGTTTTCTATGATGATACTTGAACGTTACCCTCATTACTTTTCAACTAGAAATTCCTCTTCCAACAATCCTTTATCATCAGAATGTGTTCTTCTCTTCTCTCTCTTGGGAAAGATTCTAAATTGCTCAAAATCTGCATGATGCAATGCAAATAACAAACTTGCTCAGCAAACATTCAATTATTAATAGAGATGTCAATCCATGTTTATTGGTTATGTCCATCAATGTCAAATTCTCAAGGGATTGCTAGATAGGTCAATCTAAGCATAATAAGATTAACACAAATTTTTATTAGAAAACTCTACTTGAACATGAGCCTTTTGTTGAAAAGGTCTACAAATTACAAGAGATGAATAACCTGTTTAACTAATTTGATTGAATTGAATGGGTCATTTGTATCCTAACATGACCGAAATGGCATATGTACAATATGCATATTGTCATCAATGTCAAATTAGTTTGAAAAGAAACTAGTCATAAGCTTACAAAATCCTAGGTTTACATGAAATGTTACATTTATATGGTGTGATCAAATCGAAATATGTAACTACTATGGAAACACAATTCATGTATGATTATTTTTAGAGAACTTGATGAACTAAGCATAAACAGGTCATTATAGGTCAGGTTGATAATCAATTTGGCATTATTGTTTAGATAGATAGATTACATGAGTCAATTTGTGTTTTGCAGTTTGAAGTTTGTACCCAGAACAATATTAGTTTATTAATTTTGTCAACTGCTAAGTAGGTAGCCACAATTTTGATATGACATGATAACCACTTGGGTTCACCCTTAGTTGTCACATGCAAATGTGAGTCATGAATCAAAAAATTAATTCTATGGATAGTGGATCATTAATTTTATCTAATGAAATCATAAAATCTGATATAATGTTTGAGATTGGTATTCCATAACATATGTAAATTAATTGTAAAGTATGGTGTTAGGTAATAACTAATGATAAAGATATTTAAAAGTCGACCAATGTTATTATTTCCAGGCATGAGATATTTCTACAAATTATTTTTCTTTTGTCAAATAAGTACCCTTTTGACTGCAATGACACGGATCATGTACATAGTATTGTAATTGGATTCCCATTTAGAGAATATAGTATAAGACAATCAAATCATCCTGTAAGCCTGATGCAGCCGAAAAAATCGTGCAACATGACTACCAAGCTTTTGGTGAAGATTGAGTTTGAAACTCAAACAAGGATCGGCATTCTTCTTGAAGTTTAATCACTAAAATTATGAACTAGGATCTTAGTATTATTAGGAATTTATGAAGTTTCCTTTTTTTTAGAGCTTGAGTAGTATGATCTTACATATACTTCAATAATGTTTCTTGTTTGGAGGTTTCCTATTTCTGCTAGGAGTAGAAATTTTGGAGAGTCTACAAATATAGTTGTAATTTTATACTTTTCAATAGACTTGATAATTTATTGAACTTGGCAAGTCCTTGCTTTGCAGATTGTGTGATGCAATTCATCTTTGGTGTGATGCTTAAGAAACCCTAGGTGTGTTGCTTAGGCAATTTTGCGTGCGATGCCTAAATATTTATTCTTTATTGTGTGGGACTCAATCTTACATCAAAGCCAGGAAATGTTTTTTTTTTTTTTTACATTAGATTGTTTGATGCATGAGTTAAATTATGAATGAAGGAAATTGATTGACTCATATCTAATCGGTGAAATTAGCAGTGAATTACTTTAATCACATATCATACGGAATTAACTCATTTAATAGATTTACATAATTTAGGAGTTGAATCTTATTGATGTGCTCAATTGCATTCTCGTGCAGGACAAAATTTTTGCTTCACTGCTAATTGTGTCATCGATGATTGAAACTATTTCAATTGTCAACAACAAATTACAGCATGGTGTTTACTGGGGTCCAACTCATTGTGAGAATCTATGGTCTAAGTGGATGGTGTCAGATTGAAGCATTCATCTGTGGGATGCTCATTTTCATCAAAATTAATAGCTTATTTCAATTGTTAGTAAAATTTGTTTAGTGCAGTTAAATTAGGAAGGTAATAATTTCGGTGACTCTTTAATGATAGGATTTGTGTGTGCCTCAATTATGCTTGTGGGTGGAAAGTTTGTCTATAACTGGTTATGTTTTTATCAAGCTATAGCTGCTTGGTCATGAGTAGAATGAATGAGCACATAGTTGAGGCTACTGCAATTCTATTTCTTTGAGATTTCTACTAGTTTATTACTAATCGTCCACTTCATGGATTGCAGTCAATTCATATAGATGGATCTGTCGTATGATTCAAATCCAATATAGCACCTATGGGTACATAAGAATTGCTAAGAAGAGAATTTGTTTGTAAATAATGAATGTTATTTACCAAAGTAGCTGTCTTTATGGAACTATGAATATGTGGGGTGCTGCTTTTGATATGCTAGTGCTTGTAGCAGTTATGCACACTGTGCTATACTCATTCTAACATGGTATAAATATTAAGCAGAATGGAAAACTGTTAAGAAGCTTGAAGTTGCGTATGGCAGCTATGGTGTGTCTCAACTAGAAGGAGGATGCCCAAGTGAATAGAGTATGGCATCTTTCAACTTAAAAGTTGGTATGACGTCATGATCTTTATTACCAATAGCAGATATCTTATGGCTCACACCTTTCGTAATGCTTCGCTTGCAGTTAAGTAGTTATCTTAGTGTGGTGTTCTTAAATAATTCTTTTTCAAATGTAGAATCTTATTTCACAGTCCAACAGCTTCAGTATGGGTTTATGGAAGATTTTTTGAAAGCGTATTTTTGGTGTCATGTGTAACTTGTTGATTTGTTTGGCTCCTTAGGTTTGATCTCATTATTTTTCGTCTTTCTATTTTCCAATTAGAAAGTAATCATTTATTTGTTTTATAGAACGCTTCCAATAACTCTGGCATTTGAGATCGCACTACTCAATTCTTCCCTTCGTCTCCAAGAGTTCCTCAAACGCCTGGACTATACCTGGAGGTGCTGGTTTAACTGATAATGTTCAAGATTCATTTGTAGAGCTCTCAAATTCTCCAACGCAATGTTTGCGTAGCCTTTGCAGTGGAGATAAAGATAGGGTTTTGTGCTTCAGTATATTTGGTGTCTTTCCAATCGAAAATATTGTAAGCGTCTTGTTTGTTCAAATCAAATATTTAGCTATATGGTCTATCTTTTCAATAAATGAGTCATTTCCTTGTTCTTGCTTCTCATATGGCAGTTTTTCTTAATAAAGAGATTTGATGGTAGATTGATGGCAAATCAGTGTTGCCTGGAAAGTAATGTACTAGTTAAGTAAACAACTATCCTAAGCAAGGTTATACTTGTAAAAATTCTAGATGTTTATGCCATTTCCCATGCTAGATTTCACTTCTATTGGTCACTTCAGGGATGACACCTCCAACTTTGATACTGAACACTTATCTGAAGCTTTTTGTTGTTTGGCCTATGGTTGGCTTGTGGTTGGCCCGCCTTGCATACTTTTTGCTCCTCTCCATGGGTTTCTGCTCTATGTTAGGAGGGTTGAGGAGCCTATGAAGATCTTCCCCTTTCCAGCAATTATAATCCAGGGCAAGGACAATTGCAGAAGCCTTTTTCTAGACTTCATAAGAAAATTTACTTGAAGAGCCAAGATGTTTATTGAACTTTTGCGCAATATGATGTCGTAAAAACAAATGTGAAAAAATGTACGTCGCAAATACAAACTTAAAGCAACATTTACGAAATTAAAAAGCATGCATTTAATGAATTACTAATTTGATAAACTTAAAACATGTAAAGTCATGGCATTGCCGTTTGGTAAAAATAGAGTCAATTTGATAAAATTACGTTTATTGTTATCAAAGGTCATCTTTATTGTGTCAAACTGATGATGGACTATTGTACATGTAGTTGACATGGTAAATACACCTAATACTCTCCTATTAGAGTGGTAATCATGCATATGCTAATATTTTACATTCATGTTTATTGCCTCTTAGGTTGGATGCATTATAGACAAAGTACTCTAACTTACAAACTAGAGTTGATTAGCTTTAGAGAATAATGCAATTAAGCTCTTGAATTAATGTGATAATTTTGCCCTTATAAAGTATTGTAAATCAATAGTATAAACAGGTGCTCGTGAAATGCAAAAGCACTTTTTTTTTTTTTTTACACTTCACAATTTCAAGTATCAATAGTTTAGTTTGGATTGTTAGTATTTAGATAGCATTCAAAATTCTTTTAGCTTGCATTGTTACAAGTGGATATCAAATAAAGCTTCTTTCTATTGAGCATACAAATTGCTCCACATTTTGCACCAACCAAGTTGAATGACAATATTAATATGCTTAGATATATTGAGTGACTAGTAAAACCTATTTAACATATTTTTAAATATAGTTACCCTTGTTTTTTAATGGGAATAGATCTATATAAAATAAATTATTGGATGAGAATAATGCCTAGGTGTATTTTGGATTGTAAGTAAAACCAATTTATATATATACTTTTTTGGTAAATAAAATGGTAGCTAAAGTGCACAACCACTTTGGGGATTAGAGCATCAAAGGTTTCTCCCCTCCCAACAAGGCCTTTTTATCAGGATTTGAACCCTTGTTCGTTGGCAGGTGAAGATCGTGCGGTTTAGCATGTTATCACTAGACCAATCCTTTGTTGGTTTATTTTATGTTTTCATTAAAATAGCTACCCTCATTATTTAAGAGGAACTGCATGCATTTATGTTAAAATATTATTTAAAATGCAATTTAATCTAAATGAATTAACATTGCATATATTAGTTCCATTCAATAATATAAATATTTGAATTAACATGCATTACAAATTATAGGTGTTGAAGGAATATTGCAACTACTACACTAAACCAAGCAAAAAAAATTTGAAAAAATTTGAAAATTATTTATTTATTAATTTGGCTTTGGGTTGATTAAGAAATTATGACATAAATAAATTTGAGTAACTTCGTAATTAAGTAGAGAAAAAAGTGGTGGGCTAGCCACTCCTTCGCAATAAGAAGTTGGACAAAACTTGGTAGAGATGAGCGGTGGCCTTAGGTTAAGGAAGGACTCCTGGGCCGAGCCACCGGGAGCAGGGGTAGAAGTAAACTCATCACATGCACTCTAATTACAAATATGTCCCCGGATGATGAAAACTAGTGAAGCTCCTCAACTTTTTCTTTCCTCTTTTTAGACGGTCCTAATTCTTTAAAAACTCTCAAATTTTAGGGTCGATTTTAATTTTGTCCCAAATTTTTTTGTTTAAAAAATCCTCTACTTATAACCAAATGCTATGTCAACCCTCAATTTTTTTTTTGTCTATTTTTTTTTCAAATTTTATATCGAGTTTCAAAAATGTCTTCCAAATAACAATAATAATTCTTGAGGACGCGGTTAAGAGAGAGCAATTTTCATCTTGACAAGGGGGCAATCTCGCATTCAGAGATTGAAATTCAAAGTCAAAGGAGACAAGAAAATCTGGGTATGAAAAATCAGAGGATTCTCTGCCAAGTGGACGGGGCATTTTTCCGCGTGCAATAATTGCCAAAGGTAGCTCGAAAAAGAAAAAGATGGAGCTTTTCTTCGTGGCCAAAAAAAGGAGATAGAGACACAGAGGGGGCGGGTTTATGGTCAACAAAAGGGAGAAAACTTATACAAAGAAAAACTGATTTGAGTGGTCTGCAATAGAAAAGAAAGAAAAGAAGAACGGAGGAGGTGAAAAGAAAAAAATGAAGAGAGAATGAGATAAATTGTCGGGGCTCGCGTGAGGAAACAACAGAGAGCAGAAAATTGTAATTTCACCGAACGTTTGTTTAATCTACTTTTGTGACATTTACATTTCCTTGTAGTTCACTTTTCCTGTGCATTGAAACTTCCACCAGTTGAAGGCGACAACCATAAATTCATGTTTACTGGTTCAATCAATGAATTACTAATTTATATCTAGTTCGGCAAGTATGAATTATTGACTCGTGTCAATTGATTGGATTAGATAAACCAAATCAATAAAAAAAAAACTATATATCTATATAAAAGCGAAAGCGAAAGCACAAAACGGCATTTTGACTTATTTATGAGATTTAAATGAGAAATTAAGACAAAACCCGAGCAAAAAATAAAGTATTCCCATTGTTCTCATTGTGTTACGTTATACACACACGCATAGTTATACAAGTTGATAATTTTTTATGATCATCAATGTGCGTTGATAACATAATTTTTTAGAATAAATTATCGTTAATAATACAACATTTTAGTACTCAAGTGAAGTTTATTGGTTTGCTTGTATAATATATCAGGCTCAAAGTAAGAGCTTAAACATATTTAATGAAAAACACATTTTCTGATAGAAAATAAATTAACAAAAGAAAGAGGAAAGTTTGTCAGTGCAGGCAGTGGACCAAGCGTGCCCTTTTCATTGTCCTAATGCTTTGTATGTTTTTACCTACTCTGAGCACTTGTATGGAAATTATTGGACTGGACAAATCTCTCTCTCTCTCCACCTTTCATTTTCTCCCACAAATCCATGTCATAGGCACATGAGGTAAGCAGCGACGATAGGGGAAAGATAAAGAATTTGGAGTGAGGAAGAAAGAAATGTGCAAAGGAACTAGAAAGAGTTGTTATTGAGTTGAAAAGTCTACCTAGAAAAGAAATTAGACAAAAGGAAAGAAAAAATATACGGAGGAGCATTATTATGTTCAAAGTGGTCTCCACCTTAAAAGATATGTAGTGAGGGTTATAGAAATATGTACCCTCGTCCTGATTCTTATTCAATATTAGATGCTTTTTGGTTAGTCCAAGAAATAATAAAATTTATTAGTGGTCCAAGCATCTACATGTTTCTTGTCTAGATGGATTGCAAGTTGCTGTCCATGTCTTATTATATATTTATAAAATCTTCTCCCTATATCTGCCATCATATTCAATTACTAGCAAAATTAAGGCAGATGTGTGTAAAAAATTATGTGTCATTGAAAGTCGTTTCAATCGGTTCTTCATTGGGTCTAATTCAATGCTATTAGCCGCCCTTTTGTTAGTCCAAGAAACAATAAAGGGAGAAATGCAAGGAGTCCTAAAAGTGCACCCTTCGCCTACTTCCCCTAAGAAGGAGTAAGGATATCAAGTCACTAGAGTTTTCCTCTTTACTTTCTTTGGGTTTATAATCATCTGAAGTCTTTATATAAGAAATCATTACTAATACAACATTTCAATAGTAAAATGAAGTTTATCAATTTGATTTGACAATATTTAATAGGCTCAAAGTATAAGAATTAAATTTCTAAGTGGGATTGAGAGTTTAAATATATTCAATTAAAAAAGCTTTATTGATGGAAAATAAATTAAGAAAAGTAAAAGGAAAGTTCAACGGTGCAAGCAATGGACTCAATTCAACAACGACTTGTCCCAAATCTCTCTCCACTTTTCATCTTCCCAACAAATCTTGCGCATTGAGATTTCAGCCACGTCGTGAAGGCAACGACTCTAAGCTCGCGGTTGAGAAATCTTGACTTATTGGTGCGACTCTAAGCACGTGGTTCCATTATATAAATCAAACCACAAGAGATAAGAAGGCATTTCCTATTTCTTGAGAGGCATTCTGGCTTTTTTCTCCATCAGACTTGAAAGCTAAAATCAAGGGCAGAGTCAGAGCAAAGCCGAAATGCATCGTCCCATTAAAACTAGTGCGGGTAGAAATGCAGAAGATGTTGATGGTGGCGCCGCTGGTTCGATGATTGCTCCGACAGAAACTAAAACTGTTGCATCTAATCCATTGATCGCGTCGACCGGAAGCTGCTATGAGGTGTTCTTGAGTTTCAGAGGCCCAGATACTCGAAAAGGCTTCACCGATCACCTCTATCATGGGCTCCTCAATGCTGGAATTTATGCTTTCAGAGACGATGACAAGCTCTACAAAGGCGAGAACATTAGACCAGAACTTTTGGCAGCCATTAGAAACAGTAAAATCCTAATCCCCATTCTCTCCATGACTTATGGTACAAGTAGTTGGTGCCTGGATGAACTGGTTCAAATAATGGATTGCAAGAATAGTAAGGGGCAGATAGTGTTGCCTATATTCTATAAAGTGAAACCAGCTGACGTGGGACATCAAACTGGGAGTTTCGGGGACGCATTTCATGAGCGTGAGGGGCGTTTGCTTGAGAGGCGTTTCAACCCAACGATTTTGGAGAAATGGAAGCAAGCACTTCTTGAAATCAGCAAGTTGAAAGGATACGAAGCTGATGGGTAAAATTTTTCACTAAAACATTCTCTACTTTCTTATAATATGTGTGGGTGTTTACTGGTTGTTTTAATTCTCATCTGCTTCGTTTTCCTTTTTTTGTCCTTATGTATAAAAAAAACAGTAGGATCTTGTTGGTAGTAAGATCCTAAGATGCATGAGTTCTATAGGTTATTCCTTTTTTTTTTTTCAGATATTGACCAATCTAATTATATATTTTATTTTTATGATTCCATTAGCTTGAATAATAAGATTTTTTGAATGAATTTTTACTCTTATGTCCAAAGATTTTGTAACATTATGTCATTTTTTTTTTCATGTTTACAGTGTACGTTACATTAATCTTCACAAATTTTTTTCTAGTTACATATTTATTTGAGTTAATAGTACAACTTATTGGTGATTTTGATTTAAAGCTCATTACACATAGCGTACAACCTTTGCCGTAATTCTTTATCTTCCCAATTTACATATATTAAATCATTGATATCGTTAATTAGTTGCTATTAAATTATTTTACAAAGATATGTTTCATTGGTTACATAGGATGATGGTAAAAAATGATTATTTTTATTATATGTCTGTTTATGTTTTCAAAGCATTTCCTATCTTCAGCTAGTAATTTCCATCTCATGCACCTGCATAATTAGAAGCAATGTTGTTTTTTGGGTAAAAATTATTCTTCTACTTCCCTATAAACTCAGTACTAGATCATTATAATCATAGAACATAGGTATTCAAAAGGAAAATAAAGTACAACTTGTTTTCCTCCCTAGTGGCAATGAAAACTTATAAGAGCGCCAATCTAGAATAATACTAAATTCACAACACTAGTAGAAACTTACAAGCATGTAGAATTGCGCAAACAAGAAGATATCACTTCAATAGAATTCAAGTAGTTCACAATATCACAATCCAAACAACTTTTCAAATTGGTATTGTAGGACCTGAAATCATCTTGCATCAAATGCTATGAATTGTTTATTCTCATGGTAGGTTGGCTTATTGGATTTTTGCTTATTCAAGCACTCTAGAGAATTTTCAAAGTCACATTCACATCATCCCTAATATCTTTAATAAACAACCAATTTAAAATTTGGTTCAAATCCACAATATCTACAATATTAAAGATTCCAAAGTGATACCCTCAAGTTTTTCCTAGATTGATTAATTATGTCGAAGTAATAGTGGAATGGGGGCACGCCATGTGAAGCAACCACCATCATTTCCCACTTTAGACTTAGCATGTATGATAATATATGGAGGTATGACAACAACAATTTTTAAAGTTTTTCAATCTATCCCCATATTTATTGTGTTCTTAATAGATAAACAACATGAAATTATTGTTGCCACATATTTGAGCTCTTGTCATGTTTGACAGGTATGAAGCCGAGTTGGTGAAATCGGTTGTCCAAAAAGTGTTGAGCGAATTGAAGAAAAGGTTTGAGTTGGTTATTTCTGAGAATTTGGTCGGAATTGATAGTCATGTGAATAAGGTTATGGAATTTGTGGATAATAAATCTGATGCCACCCTATTTGTTGGCATCCATGGAATGGGAGGCATTGGTAAGACTACTCTTGCCAAAACCATCTACAACAAGCTCTCTAATCAATTTGAGCATCGTAGCTTTATTGCTGATATAAGGGAATCATGGAAGCGTAATGGTGTACATTACTTACAGAATCAGTTAATCAACGATATATTCAATCAAGAAAATGAAGTTTGTAATGCGGATGCAGGGACTAAGTTCATCTCCTCCATGTTTAAAAGTAAAAAGGTCCTCATTCTTCTTGATGATGTGGATGATGTTGTTCAGTTGAAGAGTTTGGCTGGTAATTGTGATTGGTTTTCTTCCGGAAGCAAGATCATTATTACCACCAGAAACAAGAGGGTTCTTGAAGAAGCTGGGGTGGACCACGACTATGAACATAAGGAAATGGATGAAAATAAATCTTTGATTCTGTTTAGCAAACATACATTTCGAAGGGACTCTCCTCCGAGGGAATTTGAGGACCTCACTTATGAAGTTGTATCCATAGCCGGAGGGCTTCCCTTATCCCTTGAGGTTTTTGGTTCCTTATTGTGTGGAAAAGAGTCAAGACAGTGGAAAGATACGATAAAGAAGTTAAAAAAAGTCCCTCCTATGAAAGTGCAAGAAAAGTTAAGAATAAGTTACGAAGCATTGGACTATAGGCAAAAACAAATTTTTTTGGATATCGCTTGCTTTTTCATTGGCGTTGACAAGAGAATCCCATCCTACATGTGGGACGCCTGTGACTTTTTCCCAGAGGAGGGAATTGAAGTATTGATATTCATGTCATTAATAAAAGTTGGAAGTAATCATACGTTCATTATGCATGACCAATTGAGAGATCTTGGTAGGGAAATAGTTCGAGAGGAAAATCAATGGAAGCCTTGGTGCCGTAGCAGGTTATGGGACTATGAGGAAGTCCAAAAAGTGCTAAAGGAAAGTAAGGTAACCATTTCATTTCTTTTTCTCATTTAGTCCATATTCTACGATTAATAGTAATATTGGTCCACCACTTAGTGCTTTCTCTAGACTGAGCACCTTCACTATTATTGCTCGAATATCTCATTGACGTGATTAGAAAGTAGGGAGGTTGCTCCCTCTTAGAAAGAATTTCTTTTTATGATTTTTCTCTCATATATTAATAATCCCTATCGTATGAAAGTAGTGTACGTTGCAATACACACACACATTAAATCTCATTTGATTTTTCAGTTAGTAAAATGTCGTATTTCACGTATCACTTTATACTTGATAAATGACCCTCTTTGCTAAGAATCTTTGTTTTTCTTTTAAGATGACTATCACGATTTTCACGTTCGCATATGATATATTAAATCAATACTTTTAATAAAAACCACTTCATATGGAGTTTTTCTTTCAACCAGGTTACTTAACACGCGATTTTTATGTTCTCATATTATGTTAAATCAATACTTTTAATAAAAACTACTTCTTATAATTTATTTTTTCAGCTGGGTTACTTTAGCAAGTACTCCCAAGATACCTTTAGACAAAATCTGATTGTCCTTCTTTATTATTGACGAGTACTAGACAGGCTGGAGCAGAGGGCGAGACAGGTTGCCCGTCTCAACTAAGAGAAAAACCAAAAGTAAATGTCCTTTTTTTTTTTTTTTGGTAAAGGAAAAGTAAATGTCTTGCTCTCTCGTTTAAAGATAATACATTGCTCAAATTTCTGAAAACTACGAAAAAAAAAATTCATGTACGATTGGGCTTGTCAACGAGATTCGGGGATACACCACTCAAATAAATAGCCAAAGTGCATGCTCTTAAGAAAAAACGAAAGATAAAGAGTAAAAGTTACTCCAAACAAGTCTTTCTAAAAAGATGGTTATTTCAATTATCTGAGTCGATTGCAAGAAATTAATTTTTTTCATCAAAAAGAGTTCGTCCGGGATCTCATGGCCTCTTCATTTTCCCCCTTCCGTTCCGACTTTTGGAGTAGTCGGAACAGTTATTACCATTTTGAAGCGTCATGAATGCGTCAAAATAAAAAAGGAGTTTTATTTCTAACTTTTTAACCCTTTTTTTTTTTTTTTGCCTAGAAGTCTCCTTATTAACACCTAATCTGTGGTGAGGTAAGTTTTGCTCGCCGACTCGCTGCTTCCAAGGTTTTTCTCGCTTTTATTTATCCTTTCATCCATGCCGATCGCTTGTTCTCCAACGAAGATACTTTTTTTTTTCTAGGCGTGTAAAATGCGTTTTGGGCTGTGGCGACGGTGAATTTGTAGTCGGAACATCTGTTCTTTTCTCCATTTTTTTCCTTTTTTTTTTCCAGTGGCGCATTGTGCACTGATGTTATGATATATAAATCATAACTACTTAGGATATATAAATAATAGAATTATATTCTCTAGATGTTAAAGATAGGACTAAGGATGCCCGCATTTCTCATGAAATTTGAGTCATTATTCCATAGTGGGGAATGAAAGGGACACTAATTTTATGTAATATTACGTTAGGAATGTCATTTACCAATATTCATAGGACAAGGACTGATTTAAAACTTACCAAATAAGATAGGAATAGAAATTCCTTAAATATAATATATATGCATGTGTATACATGTATATGTATATCATCAAGCGTACTTCACGCAATGACTATTAAAAAGAGAAATGTTTTACTTTTTCTTCATAAAAAGTCCAAGAGATAATTACTCAAATTCTATTTTGTATAATTTAGTATGTGATTGTAATTGCATTTGTGAAAGTTCAAGAGAAAAAGTATAATTCCGTTAAAATTGACAAGTCAAATTTTGATTTTGCACTTTGAAATTTGATTAAATGCACGCATGTCTTAACTAATAATGAAGCTACAGTACCAGAAAGAAGAAGATTACAAGTTGTAAAGTTTTTACTCTATACCAGCCATTACATCATAATTCCTTTTAAGATCTGACTACGTATGGCCAAATTTCAAAATGGAAGTTGACATCCTTCACTTTGTTAGCCTTTATAAATACTTTTTATTGGCATAAAAAGAAAAATCATATCTACATATTGCTAGTCTCTTGAATGCACAAACGATATTTGATTACTTTAGTTGGATACAGTACTAATGACTCTTGATTCTTGTTTATAGGGAACGGGCAAGATTGAGGGGATTAATCTTAGTAAAGGCAACTCAGAAGGCCTTGGCAAAATAGCTAGGCGAGATGGCAGAATTTACGCAGAAAAACAATTCAAGAATTTGACGAGTCTAAAATTCCTTCACCTAGATGGGGCACATTTAAGTGGAGATTTTAAGGACTCAATGGAGGAGTTAAGATGGCTTCGATGGCCATATTGTCTTGCGAATTTTGAAGTAAACAATTTTGGCGTAAAGGAATTAGCTGTACTCGAACTGGAAGATAGTGAGATAAATGAGAAATGGGAAGGATGGAATTTTTTCATGGTAAGAACTAAAGTCTCCCCCCCCCCTTATGCTTTCTTTTGAATCGTAATCACACTGACTCCTCGACAATCTTTATTATTATTTTTAACCAGATGGCAAAGAAGCTCAAATATCTAAACCTTTGTGGTTGTCGATCCTTGGAAAACACGGACTTTCTCTCAGCTTTTAAGAAGTTAGAGGTTCTCACCCTCAATGGGTGTAATACACTGAAGCGAATTGACGCTTCAATTGGAGACATGGAGGCCCTCCTTCGCTTGGAGCTAGCCATGTGTCTCTGCCTCAGGGATCTTCCAGCAGAAATAGGTAAATTAAAATCACTGCAGCAACTCGATCTACGACATGCTACATCCCTTTTTGCATTACCAAATGGCATAGGGTCTTTGGAGAATCTAGAGATTCTTGATATTTCTTACAGTTCTATAGAAGAGTTGCCCAATGGTATTGGGAGTCTAAGAAAGCTCCAAGAGTTACATGCTTACAGTTGCAGAAATCTAAAAGGGATAATGGTAGAAAGCATGTGTAATCTTTCTTCCCTACGACGCCTTGATTTTAGAGACTGCAACGAGCTCCAATCGCTGCCAGACCTTCCTTCGGGCATAACATATTTGGGCGTCACCTGTCGAAGTCACAAATTGCCTTCGCTTTCCCACCTAGCCCATCTCAAGGAACTACAAGTTTGGGGTTGCGGATTTCTCTGGTGCATCCAGGAGCTTCCATCAATGCAATTAAAGTGTTCAAAATGCTCCCAACCAACGAACATTGAAGAATTGAAATCAACTCAATCCCTAAGCACACGCTTCAAGTTGGAATTCTTGGAAGTCTGGGGTTGTGGATCTATCGAAACATTGGACGTTTCACAATTTATCCATCTAAGGACATTAGATGCCTATGATTGCAAGAATCTACTTGAAGTTCGAGTTCTTGACAAATTGATATATTTGGAAAGCTTGACTATCACATCCTGCAATTCAATCAAACGGTTGGACCTTTTAAAATTTGAGGGCCTGAAGAAATTGAATGTTCATTGGTGCAACAAATTAGCCGAAATTCAAGACCTTGATAGGTTGGAGTACTTGGAAAGGCTAGATATCGAAGATTGCGCTTCAATTGAAAGGCTAAACCTTCCAAAATCAGGGAGGCTAAAGGAATTTAATGCTACAAGTTGCAAAAAATTAGCCGAAATTGAAGGCCTTGATAGGTCGGAGCATTTGGAAAGTTTAGATATCGACCAGTGCACTTTAATTAAAAGGCTAGACCTTCCAAAATCTGGGAGGCTGAAGGAACTACAAGTTGGAGAATGTGTAAACTTAGCCGAAATTCAAGGCCTTGATGGGTCGAAGTATTTGGAAGGGCTAGTTATCTCATGGTGCACTTTAATAGAAAGGCTATACCTTCCAAAATTCGGGAGGCTGAAGAAATTAGAAGTTGGAGGCTGCAAAAACTTAGTCGAAATTCTAGATCTTGATAGTTTGGAGTATTTGGAAAGTCTAGATATCTTTAGTTGCACTTCGATTGAAATGCTAGACCTTCCAAAATTTGGAAGTATGAAGATATTATATGCTTACTCATGCAAGAAATTAGTCAAAATTCAAGGCCTTGATAGGTTAGACACCTTGGAAGAATTGGATATCTCTAGGTGCACTTCAATTGAAAGACTACTCCTTCCAAAATCTGAGAGTCTAAAGATATTAGAAGCTAGAGACTGTGAAAACTTGGTCGAAATTCTGGGCCTCGATAGGTTGGAGTCTTTGAAACAACTGAATATCATTGGATGCAAGTCGCTCAAAACAATTCCAGAATTATCTAGAACGCGGGTTTATCAATATTATGAGATTACAGATTGGCGAAACGATGGCATTTGACTTAGACTATCTGTACAAATCGGATGAGTAACATACTGGAATGATCCACATTTTCTAACGAAGGTACATAAAGCAAGTAATTGACCTATGCTCTTTTGAGATCTAAGGCCCATTTTTCATTTGTATCTCCTGCTTGCGATATTTTTCAAGATTTATGATATTGTCATTACTATTTCCTGGTTGATAGTGTTACCATTGTTTTCTTACTTGAATTCAAGGAATCTAGGGGAGATGTTCATAGAAGTTAATGCGTGCTTTGGCAAAATGGTTGTGCTTGTCATGCTAGTAGCGGAAATAGATGATAAGGCTTTCAAAGCGCATCATTTGTCATTAGTTTTCAAGTAAGATCCTTCATCCTATACAGAAAAATAGGGATTCTCAACATTTGATTGATTTTGGAATGCTAGAAGTACTGAAAAAATTGATGTGTACAGGTTTTTTATAGCATGCCAAAGGTCATTGTATAGGTCAAAGAAAATGCTAAATGAAGGACCCTATATGGTGATCCTTCTAATGTGAGGTTTTAGTTTGCTCTACGCTCATCATGTAGTTCATGACTGCATATTTCTAAGGTACACTTAAGAGTGAATTTCAATGCAAAAGGAGTATGTGGATAGGGCATCCCTTACTATGCATGTGCTACTGAGTTGGGATAAAATTTGTCCAACCATTGAGTTTCATACATTTTATCTCACAGAATTGTCTGCATTCGTATCAATCTAGAAATGCTAAATGCAAGCACAAGCTATTCTCCTAGTGGTGTGGCTGTGAGTGAACTAGCAAACAGGGTGGAAGCAAAAGCATCATAAATTATTTAGATGGATCGAGAAAATTGCAATTTGAATTTTTCTAACTATGGATCCATGTTCATTTGGTTTGTGTCCAGAGTATACCTACTCCAAGGCTTCCAAAGAATGCATCTTGATGTTTGTAGAGTTGGTAAAGCCATTTGTTGTATACCTGAACTATTGAGCCAGGCAAGACATTAACTAGAATGTCTTTTGACATAATCACCTGTACTGTGAAATAATTCATTATATTGTTGCATAAGCTATTGTTAGTTCATTTACTAGCTGAAAAGAAAAACACAGGAAGCATTTCCATAAGTTTCTTGAGGAAAATTTTCAGTATCCTATATTCCATTTGAAAACTGTCTTGCATTAATTAATGCATGAATAGCACATAATGATAAGGAAAAGTATCATACTATGTCTCACAAAGCAACCATCTTGACTTAAATACACTATACTAATTTAATCAAAGCTTTTGTAGTGGATGATGTTAGAAGCCCCATTAGTTGGATCCAAAGAGTTCAAAAAGAATATCGAGTTTGACAAACCGAGTTCCCATAAACTTTGGAGTATTATTAATAATTTGTTGATATTAGTTGCTGGATTGATTTCATCTTACTCACTGGCAGGATTCAGTTATTATTCCACTGGTTGACGTAAATGCTAAAATATCCAAGGGAGCTTTCGCAAGGCACTTCTAAAAGGAATCGACATCATAGAAGGATCAGGAGCTCGATGTTTCTTGAGCTTCTCCAAACCCTAACAATGCATCCTTGGAATGGTAAAAGGTTGCTTGCATATTGTCATCCCACGTTTCCTCTGCTTTTTTTTAAGCTCTATCCTTCATAAGCCCTCTTTCAGCTCGCATTCTTGCGATTTGTTCCGGCATTAGTGCTGCATTTTCGGCTACTCATGGAGCTTTAGCTATGGAGACCGGCAAAGGACCATTGTGCATCATGCTTCCATTTCAGCTCCAGTTTGGAAAACCACTAGCTTCTTAGGTTTGGCTCCTAGCGTTCTTTTGCGACCTAATGGGCAGTTGACTCAATTGTTCTGACTCGATTTTATGAAGTTTGCTTGACTTCCGATTGGCAGGTGTAGATGATGGAGTGGAATTCGAAGAAGTGTTGGCTAGTGATAATCAAAGAGGACTTGAAGTTGGCGCCACATCGCTTCAATTGGTAGAGGCAGTGGACAGTCCGTCCTTGTAGTTGCTTTAAAGTGAGAAAATTGGTCAGCTTAGTATTCCTTCGATACTGCAAAGTATGGTTAGCTTAGTATTGCCTTCATGTACTCGAGCTGCTATTTTGGCAGGCCTTCATTGGGTTGTGCTATCCATTTGTGTGCCAAAGAATTCTAATACCATGGTGTAATGGAACTTGGTCATTTGTTAAAGGTCAAAACAATATGCTGTCAAGCCTAGTATTGTTTTCATGTGCTCTAGCAATTGAATCATGCTTTAATCCAACGTGACCAAATTACTTGCTAAACTGATGATATGCAACTGTAAATGACTCCTGATTTCTGGGTTGGTTCTTCATTTCATGTCATCTTGCTACAGTCTCCATAAATACTTAAAGCACTTCAACTAGATAAGGTCGACTCAAGTTAGGGTGGTTTGGTGGTCATCAACCGTGGTTTTTGTTGGTCCAGCACTATTTTAATTATCCACATGTTAATGGGGCTTAAAATTGACGGGTTGATTGTTGCTTCTCATTGGATTGGAAGTTCTCACTTTTTGAAAGATCAACTCTAATTTCTTGTCTTTTTTTGCGTTTGATGTATATTGCCAGGTTAGGTCAGCAAGATGTCTTACACGTATTATTATGCCAGAGAATTACTGCAACTTGGAGGATTGGGGACAGTGAATATCTACAAAGGACACTTGTGAGGAATTTCAACAGATGGAACATAGTTATTGGCAAAAGAATTAGAAATGCGAAATGTAATAGAATCTTGTTAGTGCATAGAAGTTCTTACCCAAATGCGTCATTAATTGCTCTTTCATTGTAGATTCTTCTTATTGATGCTATATCTAGTTTTCCATGCATAGGTGTTCTTACACATGCCACCTCTGTGGGAGAAATATGAATTATGGGACAAAACATTGCTGTTATCTATTGTTTGAAGTAATTGCTTTTTTCCCCTTTCAAGTCTGGTCCTCATTGCTGATATGTGTACCAAATGTGAAATTCTTGATCTCTTTGTATGCATAACAGGAGATTAAATAGGATTACCAGGGTTTGAAATTGGTTTGTGTGAACATTGCAATCCTTTACTTAAGAGCTTGTGCTTTTTTGTTACCCAACTCATCAATTATTTGAGTTTGTTTGAAGATCTTTCTATCCATTTTCCTATTACCATGAAATTATACAAACATTTTTCATTTCCTTGCCTAAGTAGCCTGAACTTTGACACTATTGAGAAGGAGAAAAAGAAAATGAAATCTTTGGGGGTGGGGTGTTGTCTTCTGGATTTTGTAGTCAACAATGGTTTTTCACTTATCCTCTTCCTAATATTCCATGTTTCATATTTGATCTCGGGTTGATTACTCGACAATGTAATTGGAACTTAAGTTGGGTGATCTTGTCGGATTGGACTTTCTATTTAGCTTATGATAATTGTGTATGGAAAAAAATATCTCATTTTTCCAGATTAGTGGGAAATAATATTGCCACAATTCCCTCCGACATTTGTTTTAGCATCCACCAGATACATTCCCATTTTGCTGTCCTTTTATGAGGTTTATACCTTTAATCTGAAACTACGATTTTCTCCAGAGATCTGCATGTGCAGAGCACAACTGCTTTTCTTGCTAATCATTTTTCTGTATGACTCTGCACGATGCCTCTAACTTTGCTTCATTTAATTGGACTCGTGAAATTGGATTTACAGATTATTACTCCTTCCAAATAGTCTTTTTTTAGATGTTACAAACGGTATAGCAGTGGTGAGGTGATTTTTTAAATGATTCAAGCAACGTGAAGCAGGGAAGGCCTTTGGAATCAATCTTATTGTGCATCCCTCCTGATTACTATTGTGTGGATTTGGCTTCATAAAAGGTAAAAGCTAGGTATATAAATGGAAATCAATAAAAAAATAAGTTTGAATGTTACTCAAATTAGGGTTAATTTTGTAAGTTCCTGAAATTATGGTTTATAATTTGATGTACGTAACTTTAAAGCATAAGAAGCTACGAAAAATAAATGGAAATCAATAAAAAAAAATAAGTCTGTACGTCACTCAAATTAGAGTTAACTTTGTAAGTTCCTGAAATTATGGTTTATAATTTGATGTACGTAACTTTAAAGCATAAGAAGCTACGAAAAATAAAGTAAATAATTTGAAAACAATCACAAAAATAATGATAAGTCCATCCAATAAGACTTGGTATCTTCAAGTTATAGGGAAAAGTATCAAAAAAAGTCTTTAATCTATTATATTGGTATCAATTTAATTTTAAACTTTTCAATTGAACTAATTTAGTTTTAAACGTTTTCACGTTAGTACAAATTTAGTCCATTTGGCCAATTTAGGTTGTAATTAATGACATGGACACCAATGATCCCATATGGCATCGCCAGTGTTGATGTGAACATTTTAAAATAATTTTTTATTAGTTTTTCACTATTTTATTATTTTTAATTATTTTTAATTTTTTCTTTTTTTTTTCCTTTCTTTGGACTGTGGTCGGTATTGGCCATTGCCAACGACTGGCCATAGGCAATGTCATATAGGATCGCAATGTCCACATCACCGATTTCTGACCTAAATTGGTCGGATAGACTAAATTGATACTAATGTGAAAATATTTAAGAATAAATTGGTCCAATCAAAAGGTTTATAATCGAATTGGTATTAATGCGATAGGTTTAAAACTTTTATAGTACTTTTCCCTCAAGTTATTTGGTAACTCACTTGGGGATGGTTGATAAGTCTTTCAAATTGATTGGTAATTTGACATGAGGGTGTAGATATAACTTCAAAACTACAAAATATGTAAATAAGTTTTGGTAAATTATTACAAAAGTGGAAAATTCAGATATAATCACATAAATATCGTTCATTTAATCACAACAGTTTATCACTAAACTTCGTTTTTATGACAGGCAAATCATATATCCATGATTCCAAACCTCGTACGTCTCTAAAATCTCTAGTGAGATTGAGGATTCCTCTCGTTCAGTCTACATACAGAGACAGTATTTCAAAGGATGGTGCGCTTTGTGAAACTTTCGGGCTGCTGGTGCAAAGAGAAGACCGATACACATTGTAATCTCATGAAACAATATTAAGCTGAGCTAAAAGTTTCCAGTTGTACATGCAGAAAGGGAAATTTATTTCAAATATCTGCCCCAGGTGTTGTATTCAATCACATCTCCTGTACATGTTAAGCTAAATCCCAGGGTACAAAACGGAGAAAAAGAAGTCACCAGTGTTGACGAAATAATCAAGATTTACACAGACGGACATCCTTGGGAAGGATATCTAAGAATGACCTTGGCCCCTGGAGAACACTTTGGGTGCGACAGAAGAATCCGGGCCACTTCAAGCAGCGGCGATGGTTCAAATGCTCGGGACGATTTGGAATTGGGGCTATTGATCACTATTTTGTCCAGCCAGAGTGCATTCTGGAGGAGAAACTTGAGCAGGGAAATAACAGGTTCCCATGGCAGCGGATTGGCACCGCAATCAACAATCTCAACATGCTTGAGATGCATCAAACACTGATAGATCCTCCACTTTACAAAATTCCAAAATTCTTCTCCAGCAAAGACGTGGCAGCCTGTAGTCTCTGCATTCAACTCAATCTGCAGATGTACAACATCATGACTAAGGAGGAGATACACATTTGGAACTAGATGAGACAATTATCAAGCTTTGAGAGTATAAAATAGCATTTACTACACCAAGAGAAATATAAATCTATTGAGAATCCAGAATTTCAATTAAATAGACAGGTACAAAAATGACTTTCAATCACGAGAAGAAAAGAAATGACACATTTATATGCGGCCTAAGGCTAAAACTCACAATCTGTATATGTTCAAGCAAATCTGGTGTTAAATTAACCCAGTGAAGTGAGAGGGTTCTAGCAGTTGTGTACCTTAGGATTGGGGGTGCAAGTCGTTTGTAAGTATAACTTCTCCAAGAGACGCGTACTTTCGAGTATTTTTGCTATAGCCTCGGGAACTCCCTCATGGCCTGCTGCGCCAAGTAATATCAGATGCCGACATTCTAAGGATGGAAGAAAGATGTCTCTCGCCTCCATTAGTGACAGAACCTAAGCACATCATCGTGGTGGAAGAAGCAGAAATTGATCACTTTACTTTCTTTAAGCACTAAAGAAGATTAAACGTAAGACATACTTGCAATTCCAAAGACCTCTCACAATAGCCAACAGACCAAACGAATGAGCAAACAAGGACATCAGATTTTAGTGTTATCGAAGTCAATTGTAATGCTGGACCCATAAAGGTGATATCAGCTTAGGTGTGTAAAGTTCTTTTATGAAAAGGAAAAGAGCCTTATCCAGCAAAAATTCCGTTTATAAGATGACAAGGTTTCTCTGAAATAACAATTTATGAGCATGGTATCATCAAGCACCAATAAACAATCTCACAATTTATCCTAATCAAATGGCAGAATGTGTAACGCATGTTTGCAACTTGAGCCAGGAATAATAGGGCTAAAAGAATCAGCTTGCACCTGAATGCACCAGCTCCCCATCACTAATTTCGTGACATGATGCAGCCTCTTGAGAAGCCCCTTGAGAAGATCGGCATGAGCCTTAACCTTATCGAGTGCACAAATTTTCATGTTGAAATTTAACTCGGCCTCAATCAAGGAAGATACTTCATCTAGTCTAAACTCTCCCCCTCGAGAATTGCCCAATAGGCGCAATTTGAGAAGATGAGGAGCTGAAATTTTCAACATTGAAGCTTGACCACGAAACTCATGAGAATCAATCACCAACTCTCGAAAACTTTTTGATTCAACCATGATGTGCTTGATGCCCACACAACTTTTTAACTCAAGGAACTCTAGAACAGGGCTGCCACTCAAAACCCTCATCAGCCCATCATCGTTCAACTTCGCATGTTCAATGTGCAATATCTTCAATGAACACCAATTCACAGTGCCACACACCCCAAAACAGCATCGGGATATGTGCAAACTCACCAGAGTTTTGCAGCAAAATAAGATTTGAGGCAATGCATAAATTTTGTGGCGCCGATAATTTAGGGTTACCGATAACTCTTCGACATCATGCTCAACTGCAAACTGGAGCCACCTATCAAGACTTGACCGCATCAAGGCGAGACAAGGAGCATCAAAGAGGAATCTTTTCAACTTATCTGAGGTGTAGCGTGACTGCACTGAGTTGACAAAAGCGATGAAGCCCTTGGATTTCCGACTACCACCAGGGGGCAAAGAGAAACTCATATACTGACTAGAGGTCCAAGTCGAACGCCATTGCTTGGACAAGACACTGGTTTTGACAGTGTCTTTTGTGGTCAAGAAGGAGAAGATATGAACGATTATGGCATCAGGCAATTGGCTGATGTAATCCACCGCGTTTTGGGTTTCATCTTGATTGGAAGAAAGTAATCGTGCACGTTTGACTGCTGACAATGATGAAAATAAAGGTTGTCAAGAAACGTGACAAGACTATATAAAATCTGATCAGCACAAAAGGGAAATAGCTAAACACTAAGAAGTCTTCTGGCTTTTCTTAAAAAAAAAATAAATAAATAAAAATATCAAAGAGTGAATCGAGAGAGCTTGTGAAGGTTATTCAATTAATAGGCGGGCCAAACCAGGCTGCAGCCTTAACTCCAGAAGGAACAATTATTCTGAGTATTCTGAACCAACTACTGTTGATTTGCTTGAGCCTGGTTGGCTTTGGCTTTGAATTTGTGGATGCATAACTTGAGATGACATACAATATATACAAGTTAATCAAGAAACTGGATCAATGCATGCATAGCAGCACTAACTGCATATAGCACAAAAAGATGAAAGGGATGAGGGATAGATGCCCCATGAATACCACCTTTAGAGCACTATGTGATTACTCCAACTTAAACTCTTTGAGCAAGTGAAACTAGATGGATAATGGATACACAAAAACAGGCAAACAATGACTCACTTTGTGAAGTTCATGTACTTGAATTGATCTTCAAATCTTATAAGAAAACAAAAACATAAAAGAGAAATGTGAATCATCTTTTGCAAGCATGCATCTTCTGACCCCATAAGAGAGACTCACTTTTAACCAAAAAAATGAAAATTGAGGCAAAGAAGTGGGAGGAAGTTACAAAAGATGCAAGCGTTTGGCCCTTTCTAGTTAGACTGAAGCTTGCTTCCACTCTTTGAAAAACTTGTTCTTCACAAATGCATATCTGATTCTGAAAAGGAAAAAACCGAGATCTTTTGGTTTTTAAATCAATAGGTTACAAATGAAATGAAGAAATTCAAATGTGCCACTGCCCATGGAATAAATTTGCATTTGGGGTTACAGATGAGTAAGATTGGCAAAAGAATTTAACTCCGTAATACTAAAACAAAAAATCCCCCAAAAAAATCATGTGCCCATGGAACATTTACCCTGTCAATAAGCAGCACCGCTCATAGTGGGTACATAAGTGTGTACTATGTAAAGCCTAAAAAAGGACAATGCTGGGGCAAGTCCTAAAATTTGTCACGCTAATGCACTTGAGTCCTAAAACTTTAATTTCGTGCATTTAAGTCATACTAGTTGCAATCGAATGCACTTGAGACATTCAATTAACTCCATAAATTTTAAGTGGAAGGAAGATGCCGCATGAATTTTTCATTTTCTTTTAATCATACGTGGCCGCTAATAAGAAAAAAAAAATGCCACGTAGATTTTCCATTCTCTAAAACCTAAAAGCACTAAGGAGCTAACGGAAGTACTAAAGTGGATGAATGTCAAATTTTAGGGCTTAAGTGCACAAAATGAAAGTAGTTTTAGGACTCAAATGCTCTATATGTCCCCAAAAACAATGTATAAAAAAAAAAAAAGTGCAAGCACATTAATGAAAGTACTTGTTTAAAGAAATATACATATCTACAAATATAAACGTGGATGACAACACAAATTCTAATTTCTACATCAATGGTTTCAAATAACAGGAACTTAAGTCGTACCCGAGTCCTCACTGCTATTCCCAGCAGAGTTAAATGGCAAAGCATTAGGTATGGTACTTTGATGCTCTGTCTCCATTAACAACATCTTCAGAGATATCCTCCTTAAATAATCAGACTAAAAGGGAAAGGAAGCGGAAATCACTAAATCACTTTGTAACTGACCAACAAATTAAATAATCAAATTAGAAAGAAAGTGAAGCAGATATCAATTTGAAAATACAATTAAAACTTAGGTGCAACATCACAGCACTGAGCAAACCTGATTTCACCGGCACAAAGCTAAATTCAGATATTAACAGTTCCAGTTACTAAATGAATGCATGCATCATAAAAATTCTCAACAGATTATGCAAATAAAAGAAAGCTTCTCTAAATATTTTAAGCACAAGCCTATCCAGTTTGTTTATCCATCCTCTATCCACGAAGAAACTTGATACAGAATAGCAAGCACTAGCTCCCGGCCAACTTTGTAAAAAGCAATCAACGATAAGATCGAAGAGAATGAAATGCACATACTGGACATGGACATCATATAACACCAGGCTCGTTGCAAGAGCGTAAACATTTTCCTCAAACCTCACAGCATTTTGCACTTCAGCTGAAATTGTTTCTAGCCAATATATATAGTTTCACAATGATAGGTAAGATTTCATTAAGTATTAAGCAGGTACCACCCCTACAAAATGGATTAAAATAGAAGCCACCCCCATACAAAATAATGCACAAAAAGACTTTGTAGCGTTTCCAACAAACTAGATGTTTGAAGTTTGGACTTTCCCGCATACCAATAGTGAAGAGTGTCCAAACAATTATCCCCAAAAAAAAAATCCCACGAGGATTCAACTCCTTGAAATGCCTTTTTATTCCTCTTTCTTGAAATGAGCCAAAAAACAAGGAGAGGAACCATCTTAGTAATCTGTTTCTTTCTGACACACAAACTGAAAGTCCCTCCCCAAGCCCGAAGTTCACGTCATACTATGCCTAAGGTCAACCAATTTACTCCTAAAATTATAAAAACTGTAGCCAAAATCTTTCTGTCCAGCTATAATGTAAAACTTAGTGATTCATGATCTCTTCTTCAGTCTTGCACAAAAAGCACCTATAGGCCAGTATTTTTCCTCCCTTCTAATGATTATCTGAGGTAAGAATAAATCCCCAAGCAGCTTGCCAAATAAAAGAAAAAAAAAATGAAACCTTCAATGGAATCTGAACTTTCCAAATAGATTTTTACAGGAAGTGTGCTCTGGTGTAATTGCATCTGAGTAGAACAGAGATAGGAATAGTAGGATTTGACAGAAAAAGTTCCAGAGGCACAACAATTCTACTGTAGCCTAATCGTCTTCACATCTAACATCTCTCAATACCAAAAAAAAAATTGAGAAAGCTTTGAGCTTCTAATCTTAAGCCCTACACAAGTTACTAATTTAAGACACTGTTTCTCCGTTGTCAGTCTTCCAACAATCAGCTAGACTAGCTCTCTTGTTTCTTGCTAATGCACACACATCCAGGAATAAGTCTTTGAAAACAGTTTTTCCACACCACATCATCCTGCAACATAGTATGCCTACCATTTCCCACTCTAATAGAAAGTCTGTTTTTGAAAGCATCCCATCCTTGCCTAATGCCCTTCCGAAGCCCAATTCCATGTGTTCCTCAACTAGATTTTGTTATCTATTTTGTATCTTCCAGACCAAATTTTGCAACGAGTGAACTCCTACAAGGGCTAGTTTTCTCCGCAATAATTTCCACAACCATTGTCCAAGCAAGCTTTATATATAAGAACAAACGACTTTACACCCCCCCCCCCCCCCCCCCAATTAGCAACTCGTTGTGTTACAATACTCCAATTAACTAAATGAAATCTCAGATTGTCATCCCAATCTCCCCAGAGGAACTTCTTTTGTATGCTCTCAAGTCTATTAAGACAAAAATTGTTATGTATTTCCATTAAGCTTAGGCTAATTGGTTTACCAATAATCAGAGGTAAAACCAATTCTGAGAGAGATGCAATTAGAAGACTCATGATGGAAGCAACTTGTTGTCGCCAGATAGCTGCAAGGGTTACATCAGAGGGACACATTTTGGTTTCATCGACATGGCCATAGAGGTTTTGTCCCTTGAGAAATGGGATAACTTGTGCTCTCCATAATAAGTAATTGGATGCAGAGAGATGTATGCACCACAAAACAGGCATGAGACACTAAATTGGCCCACTAAGCAATCTACTAAGTCGACTAATTTCTCATTCCACATTGGTACAGTGCGCCAACATGTTTGAAACGCCAGTAATTCTTCCAACTACAACATCTAATTCCCGATACGCCTGTTTTACCAGGTTCTACAGCTGCATGGTAATCCATCCACCATTTCAAGTCCTTGTTGGAGAGGTAAATCAACGATCTCCTCCATCCAGCATACTCTATCACTCTCAACAAGTCTTTTTTGGTCTGTAACAAATCAAAGAATTTTCTTTGCACAAAAACCCCTTTACCTTGTAGGTATCTCCCGACACAACCAGCCTCAAAAATTGCACACAGCAAAGAAGATAAGAGGAAAAAGTCTTCAACATCTCAGAGAAAGCAAACAGCAGTATAAAAGAAGAGGAAAAGAGCCTACGATGTCAATGGCTAGCTGGAGTTCATGGTGGTCAATGGAGGTTAGGGAGGTCGCAGGAGCTGGAAAACAGAAGAGTCGAGAGCTGGAAGAGGTTCAGGAGTTCAGAGTGGGTAAGAAAAGATTGAAAGGTCAGAAGAAAAGGTTTGCTGGAGATGGTCACAAGATCTAGTGTATAACAGAGCTGAAATTACATAAACCTATTATAGTCATAAAATTCAATGGATAACAGATAAAAAATCCAGTGGAAGTTGCATATTGTTCAATAAATTATGAAAAGCTTTCTCCCAAATAAGAAAGCCAAACTCAGAAATGATTCAAAATAACACATATAAGAATTCACAAACCTAAAAAATTTTGGCGATGCCTAATCCACACGCATTAATAGCATCACCTCCTATTACAAGTGCTACGGGGTGGGAGTTCAAGCATTGCACCTCAAGGTAGGCCAAGAAAAAGTTTCCTGTGGAAAACCTTTGGGTCTTCAACCGCTACAACAACTACACTGATGCAATTGAGCTGCAAAAGGGAAAAACAAAACTGAGATTAATATGAAAAAACACAACCTACAAGCAATAAGATACCTAAGAATCCTTAGGCTCTGGATAAGTAAATTTTTGTTGCCAGCATAACAGGCAATCATCCAGTAACTGTTTTCCTGCCAGAAAGCCACAAGGCCTTACCTCTGCAATTATGTTCATCTACATACTATGGAAAACCCTCCTGGTTGAAAACAAAAATATAAGATAATTCATTATAATTAAGAAAGAAATAAAACCATCTTCTTATGCTATATTATCACCAATTTAACAAGAGCTACTGTCCTACATACCCTCTAGATCCCATATTGACAATTAACTAAGACTAAAAATTATCCAACCAGAAAAAAACTACAGCAAAAGCTACCCCAGAATTCATGTTGCCCCTCGACCTAATAACAAGACAATATTGTAAAACCATTACTTCATTAACCTGCTAAACCCTAGGAAATGGTCCCTAATCAACAATCCATCATAAAACTCCACAATTTTCCCTACAAAAACGATAAAAACCCAAGCAAAACGAAGGAGCACTCACATCTTGTGGACAATCCTCTCCCGTGATCAAGGCGGCAACTGAACCCTCCAACAGCCCCCATCAAGTGCAGCTCCGGTACCCCAGCCTCCTCCGCCACCCGGCCGCGTGGGCCTCCAGTTAGCGTTGATCATCATACCCACCATTCAAAAACCTCAACAACCAAAAACCGCACGGGGACTTAGCCAAGCAATAAGAGAAACAAGACAATCAGCACACGCCCACCCACAAGCAGATTCGAATGGCATAAACCAACACAATCAACGCCGACTTCAAGCAAGCCAAACCCACGAATCCTCCCACCTCCCGAGCCCATCGAAAACCCAAAAGGAACAGTCGATGGACGGCGAAAGAAGAGCGTTGACCTCACCTGAGGGAGGAGGCGGCAGAGGCTATGGCAAGAGAATCGTGAAGTGGGTCTCCTTTCATTTCTATTGTACTTTTCCTGAAGAGGGTGGACTGGATTCCTGCTTTGTTCATTATCAAGAGACGACAAGGTAGTTCGTTGCCCAGATGATTCGATGTCCGAAGCAAAGCTAAGCAAAACAAGCGGAGAAGAAGAATATTCGCCGCCACTGATGTGGCAAGCGGCCACTTGTCTCTTGTTGGTCCAGTCGTTCGTGGGTCGGGCCCGAACAACTCGGCCCAAATCTCTTAGAAAAATTGTCGAAAAAGTTTTTAGATTTATTACACTTTTACTAATTTAATCATAAATTTATTAATTTTATTAATTGAATTCGTTTGATCAATTTTGACAAGAAATCTCTAACATCAACCGCAGGTCCTACCCAATATAGTCAACTCTAAAGTAGATAATTTTTAATATTAATTTACTGTTTTTATATTTTTATTTTCTTTTTATTATTTAATATTTTTCTTTTTTTTTCCATTTTTCCCTTTTTTGGCCATTATTAGGCCTTGTCAATAGCTGGTAGAGGCCATTGGCCTCGAGCGAGGATCGCCCTTGTGAGTCAACCTTCAGCAATTTAGTGAATGGCTGCCCTTGGTAAGGGTGGCCCTCATCAGCCTAGGCAAGGACTACTTGGCTAAGGCCGACAACCTCTACTAACCATCGAGCTTAGCAATGGTTGGCGAAGGGAAAAAAATAGAAAAATAGAAAAATATAAAGGAAAAAAAGAAAAAAAAATTAAGAGGGAAAAGAAAAAAATAATGAAAATATTCAAAGCATTTTATAATATTATAAAAAAAATTATGGTTAATTCAATGAAAAACCCTAAATTAGTATATTTATAATAAATTTATTTCAAATTGGTATGTCTATGACAAATTTACCTTTCATTAGATTTCATGAAATTTTTTCGTTAAATTACTAAGTTGGATAACATATAGTAGTTAATGGATATACCAATTTATTTGTTTGTGATAAGTGTATTGGTTTATAGTTTTTCATGTTAATAATCCAATTAACAAAAACTAAATTTGTTACAAATATTTTTCAGTTTTGATTAAATTTGTTACATGTGTACCGGTTTGGAGGATTTTGTGGTCAAAAAATTAATTTAGGTAAATTTGTCGTATGTGTACAAGTTTTGGATTTTTCATGATATTGAACCAATAAAAATTATTCATGTTAGCGTTTGTTGTGTTAATAGGTGTCCATGTTAGTGATTTCCAATCAAAATTGGTTAGATAAACTCAATTGGCAAAATATGAAAATGTTTTATGACTTAATTGGCAAAGTTAAAAGGTTTAAGATTGAATTGTTAAAAAAATAAAAGATTTCAGATTTTTCAGATCATTTTCTCAAATCTTTTTAAAAAAAGAACATTGGAAATTTCTGAGTAAATTGGAGCATGGTATCTTGACAAGCTCAACCTTGATAATTCTGATCGTAATTTCAATCTTGCCTTTGGCTAAAGCTCAATTGGTCCGCGGAGACAAATGTGTCGAGATACATGTACATCTCAAAGTAAGTTCTTTTAGACAAGCATAGACAAGCCTAAGTTGAATGCCACTTAGACTTGAGCGCCGCGTGCTTTAATTGAGTTATTAGTCATAGGATTCTACTTTCATTGAAAAGAAATATAAAATTCCTTTTATTTAATAGAAAATGGATGATTTAGAAAATATTTCCCTAAAAATAACCACTTAAAATAATTAACCAATAAAAATATGTTCTTTATGGATGGCAATTTATATCTAAATATTTTCATTGACGATGGAAATTTTTTTTGTTCATATATATTTGTAAATAATACAACTGATCATATTGAAGAAAATGTTTTAAACATCATTAATATTTCGTGAAACAATCAAATCTTTAAATTAATATTAATGCAATGACCACTGCAAAGTGATCACTTGAAAATATCGACCGTGGTGGCTTTGGCTTCATTTGGTAATATTCCTATTTTTTCTAATTTCTGTTTTTCTGTTCCTTTGAACAAAAAAAAGAATAGAAATCCACTTACTAACATCAACTAATTTTTTTTATTCTCAAGAATAGGAAAAGTAGCAGAGAATAGATTTGAAACAAAAATAATAAGTAGAAAAAAAATAACTTATTGTTCCCAAGAACAATTTCTAGAAATCTTTTTTTTTTCTTCCTTGCCATTTGTCGTCCGTCGTCTGCCGCCTCTTGCCGTTGGTCCTTGCTACCATTTGCCAACCATCTACCACCAATTGTAGTCACCATTTGCTAGCCACCAGTTGTCGACATCGCCATCGCCATCGCCATCGCCACAAGCTAGAGGAGGAGCAAGAAAAAGAGAGGGAAAATCTAAAAATCTAAAAAAAATTATTAAAAAATAAAAGAAATTCTATATTACAAAAAAAATTGATTCGTACCAAACACATTCCTATTTTTTTCTATTCCGAGAATAAAAATTTTGTATAGTTATCAAACACGTTATTTTATTTAGAAATTGTTTCAAGGAATAAAAATAGAAAAAAAAAAACTATTTATGGAAAAAATTGATTTTTGAAATAGAAATATTACCGAACAGACTATTTGTTCTCTCCTTGCTTTCGACAAAGGACTTCCCTTAATTTCCTTTTCTCTCATCTTTCTAGTTCTTTTTTTTTTCTTCTGTGTAGAGGAGATATCCTATCCAACGTAATCTTATCTCGTGTGGTTATTAATATGATATACAAAACCAGCATTTAAATTTAGTGTCCAACTTAAAATGACCACAGTGACCCTTAAATAATTGAATTAAGCAAGTGCCAATGGCTTAGCGGTAATATACGAAAACCATTTGCACTCAAGATTACAAAAATAATTATTCCACTTTCCACTTATGATCCACTTCCCTCATCTCTCTTAAAAAATAGTATTTGTCATTGCTCATGCAACCCATCTTTCTCTTCAAATCGACTTCTTCTTCTTTGTTTGTTTTCGTAATTTTTCTGATCATTTTTTAACGGGTCTAAATAGTGAATAGTAGGATGTGCAACTGAACCAAGTTTACTCAAAACTGAATCAGATCAACTGAACCAGGTTTGAGAACGTGTTACTTTTTTAATTGATTTGGGGACTAGTTCCATTTTTTGGGAACCGGTTGAAACCAATTCAGTTCCCAATTCCAAGTAGAGGCCCGTTTGGGAATCGAATCAATTGGATCAGTTTTGGAACCGGTTTTTACTAGTGTTAAAAAAAGATTTGTTAACCGTTTTAGATAAATGAACAGTTTCTTGTAATGGATGTGTGAATGAGATTAATATTAGATACATGTTTGCTACTCATGTTTATGCAATGTTAGAATTTTTACTTTGCCTTATAATGTTTGTTTATGATAATTGGCCTTGTGAATCTTTAGTTTTTTGTTTAGTCAAAAAGTTCATATACTTATTGATTACACGTGCTTAATATTTCAATACAAATTAATAGGATTACGTTATTTTTTTCTTGCATATTTATGTCAAATTAGAACCCTTATAATATATTGAGTGGTTGCAAAATAGATTGACCCCGGAAACGGATTGAAAAAATGGGGTTGGAACCTATTTAACAAGATAGGATGCATGGTCCAAAAAAGGGAGCCAGTTATAATAAGGTAAGGTATAGGGTTTAGAACTAGAACCTACCCATCTTAGAACCAATCACCCCTAGTGAATAGTTTACAAATGCTAAAAATTGTATAAGGCACTCACTTTAGGGCAAAAAATTTTCGTCAGCTCACTTAAATGCTAAATAAAAGAGAAAACGATTAGTTAAAGTATTTCCAACAACAAATTCCAATCAAAATAATTATATGGATTTTTTAATTAAATTCAATGCTAGGTGGCTTTTCATAAAAAAAAAAAAAAAAAGGAAAGTCCATATGGAGTCATGGACGAAGTGGCCTTAATCGCAAAACAACGCTGCATTAGTGAAAATCTCTCGTTCTCTATTGTTTTCTCTCGTTCTCTCTTTCTCTGTTGTTCACCTTCGCTCTCTCTTTCTCTCTCATTCAAGCTCTCATGGGGATAGAACCTCCATTTGCAAAGATGCTACGATCGCCGAATCTTGCAAATCTCGTGGTTCGATACTTTTGTCTTGGAGCGAAATTCATCCTCCAGGCCAGACGATGTGATCGCGTGAGATCGAACAGGGTTCGACTGGGTCGGATGGATGGGGACTCCTTGTTGTCCTCATCCAGCTTGGTTGAGATGGAGAACGAGAGGATGGAGGATGGAGGATTGCATTAGGGTTTACGAATTCCTTTGTGGGATTGGAATTGTCATCGACGAGTTGGAGCTTCTAGTCACGGTCTAGGTCATGAAGGAGTGAATTGAATTTTTTCACAAATTGGGGCTGATGATCGAGGACATCAATTTGAGATGATTTCCAAGCTTCGGTGATTGATCACCGCTTCACAAGCCACAGGCAAGCTAGGCTTGTGGCCATGGACGAGACCAAAGCGATAGCAGAAGGCGTGAGCACTAGGGTTTAGGTGGGTTTTGTGGGTTTCTTGTCACTCGCGTTTATTATGGCTTTGGACTCGATAATTTTACCGTGGTAAGTCTATCATTCTTGAATAAACCCTAATGGAATTCATAAGATAATCGAGATTTAACAGTGAAAATAACAGGGACGAAGAAAAGAATTTCCTTGCCGATAAGTTCCGAAATATAGCCATCGTGGAACAATTGCTTTGCCGCTATCAATGTGTTCTTTTGGTGACAGCTAACATGTATCCATTCGATGTTTTCTCGGCCTTTGGCTTGATATGAAAGTTAAGAAAACACGAAAGATTAAAATTCTTTCTTTGTACATGGGCAACTATTTTCTTTTTTGATATCGGTAAAATGGCCCACAATGTGTGCGTCTCCAGCTACAGCAGGCTTCAACACAAACAGCAATCTTTTGAGCCATGAGTTCTCCATAGAGCATAACTATCTCATTACATACCAGTTAAGAAATCATAGCTTCTTCCTCTCAGCTAAGAGGTAGTCATCAAACTGGTTGGCAGCCAACGTCTAATTGCAGAGATGAATCCCATCTATAGCGGAATGATAGTTAGAAAAAACCTACGTTGGAATAGCGCCTCGAGGATCAGTACTAGACATTCGCAGGTTGCTTAATTCATCACGTTTTGCTTTAGATCAGTACTCTATTCTAGGAGCTTTTGATCGATGCTCCTAAATTCACGACTCCCTCTCCCTTGAGGTTTATGTCTTTTCTCACAGCCACCGCCCACTTCTTCTAGCACATCCGTGAGGAAGGTCTCCTTCCCCTCTCCCTTTCGCCTCTCCCTCTTGCCACCTCTCTATCTCCTCAACTTCAAGACTACTTTGTTGATTTCGCCGACGACGCTATCGACATCCTCCACGGAAGCGAAGAGTTTTGTCCTGTGAGCCTAGAAGTTCAAAGTGTCAGCACCTCGGAAGAATTTGCTCTTCCGGATCCGCTAGCTCGATCCGGCCCTGGTGCTTCCTCCATATGGTCGGGCACTTCTCAAGTCTCTAAGGCTCCTCTGCTGATGCTTAGAGTAGTTGGCTTATCAGAAAGTGATTTTGTGATCAACTAATATCTCTTTTGCATGTCTTCTCTCCTAGTCTAGAGCTAGATCTAGATCTAGATTTGGGTGTTGTTTTATCCTGATCTATTTATAGATATGGGATTTACAATGCGTTTTCTATACTCTTTCAATCTGTTGGTGGTGTTGTCTTTACATAATGATGGTGTTAAGTACGCTGAACTTAGGTATGCACCACCTTTTAGTAAAGCCATAACTACTAGAGAGAGAAATCTTGACGTGTGCTCATCACTGATAATACAACATTTGGTAATTGCTTGCCCAATGTGCTTTGGTGCCATGATAGTCATGTCTTTGTGGAAAGGGCAAGTTTTTGTCGGCCCTACCAAATTGATTTATCTTGCATATTTACTTATTTTGTGGATTTGCATTTTTATCTTGAAGTTATGTACTTTTTTCGAGTGAATTTAAAATTTTCCTTCTAACAAAACAAAATTGGGAGCTTCGATTCTTGCTGTAGATTCAACTGCTCATATTTCTTGCTTTGACGTTTCGCAATGCCAGAGGATTTGAAGTCCATCGCTCTTTTCCTCCTTTGAATTCAAAGTGTTGAAACACAAAGAGTGAGTTGGAAGTTACTTTATTGACTCATTTCTACCTTACAATGTAGGAGGAGAGTTCTCAAGTATTACCAAGGACGAATGCGTCATTTGATAAATCTTGACAAGTGCATGTTACTTTATTGCAATTCCAAAATTTGAATTTTGTCTATTTTATAATCAACCTTACAAAGAGAATTCAAAATTTGCGGCACTGCTTTCTTCCCACGTATTTGTGCACGAGTTTCGTCATTATTTTGTGAATAAGTTCTTTCCATTAATTAATAATTCAAGTTTTTCGTAATAAGGTTGTTTTGTAATTTTTTTTTTTTTAATTTCAATCTTTTGCATACACGTAACCTTGTGCGCGTTATCTGGTAACAATAGATAAATGGAATAAATTCCTTGATGGACAGTTCCATCTAGAATTGCGCATATATGCAATAACAAAACTAATTGCACTATATGAAAATCCATTAGGATTCTTATTTAGTTATGTTATGGTGAAGGAAATAGAAAAGTTCTGAAACGATAACGAAAGGAAGTTTTTAAAGGTTCCTAGAAAGTAATCACATACATTCAATACAACTATTTAAAGAAACAAAGGGCTATAATTATCATATGCATATATTATAGGTTATAGATGTTTCGGTACTATAGATTGAGTGTTTATTTCCCTCACATCTCCAATGTTAATGATTTGGATTCAAATAATGATTTATACACTATCCTCTACAATTATATATATACATATATATTATACATATATATATATATATATATATATATATATATATATATACATACATATATTCCATCGTTTTCCTTTTTACTGGTTTTTGCTTTAGTTTGGAGGAGGCGTATAATCTATCTAAGATTGCTTTTTTGATTGTGTAATAATGCTGACTAGTTTTGAGTTAAAAGTTTCAATTAAATAAATAATTCTTCAATCTCTCTATACTACAAAGGAAATTAAAAGCGTTTTTCAACTTCATATTTCAACCCAAGAATTTCGATAAAACACTTGCCTACTATAAGACCGAAAGCAAAAATCTATACCAGATAATTGACGAAAACGTAATTTGAAGACAGTCCACAACGCAAGTCACCCCATCACTTTAAATATCACACACTTGACATAAATTTCTCAAATATTTAAAATTACTTATAAGTTTCTCATACTACCATAAATTGGATTCATTTACTAAAATAACCCAAATCACTTCTTCTTTTTCTTGTATCAAATGTTCATATGCATGTTTGTGTGTGTTTTATTGGTTGGTGTTTCCAGTAAGGTCAGCAAAAGTATTTAATAAAAGTCAAAATCTCCCTCATTATGTTACTAAGACCAAGCTATAATGTTCAGAATCTCTCATGACAATAATATTCGGAATCTGGTTCGCGTAGATTTCCATGATCTGATTTGGGTTCTACGTCAATCCACCAACACCTTCTTCATAAACCCTCCAAGTCCCTCAAAAAAATTCATTCATGGCAAGGAGACGGCGGCGTCCGATTTCTCTACCAGAGGTGGAGGAGGAGGTTGATCACATCACCCACTTGCCCGACGCCTATAGAAAAGCATGCGTCGTCTTCTTTTTTATTGGTTTTTGCTGGATTATGGAGGGGGCATATAATCCATCTAAGATTGTTTGTTTCGATCGTGTGTATTAATGCTAACAAAAGTATTTGATGAAAATTAAAAGTCTCCCCCATTATGTTACTATGACTTAGCTATAATTTTCAAAATTCTCGTGAAAACAATATTCGAAACCTAATTTGCGTGGAATTCGGGTGATCTGATTTGGCTTCTAGGTCAACTCACCAACACCTTCTTCCTAAAACCCTCCAAGTCCCTCAAAATCCATTCATGGCGGGGAAACGGCGGCTTCTGATTTCTCCACTGCCGCCAGCGGCGGAGGTTGATCACATCAGCCACTTGCCCGACGCCATAATCCACCGCATCTTCTCCTTCTTGCCCTTCAAGGACGTCGTCAAGACCAGCATGTTGTCCAGGCAATGGCGTTTCGCTTGGACCTCCACTCCATACATCGATCTCTCTCCCCGGTCAGACGGTGTCCTTCCTTCGATCGGCAGAGCACTGAGTCTCTGCACAGCTGCTAAGATAGAGAAGTTCCATCTCGACGCTTCTTCGATGTCTGGTTTATACATCCCACTCTATTGGTGTTTTTGCATTGCCGTGGCGCGGAAAGTGGAAGACGCTTCGTTAGGCTTGGACGCTTGTATCACCCCGTACCTCGAACCTTGTGCGATTGTGCGTCGCTGGTGAGCTTGCGAGTATCTAGATGTCGTTTTGCAAGAGATGCTATCGTCAACTGGCCTTCTCTTAAGAGATTGTGTATTCACAACGTTCGGTTGCGTAACAAGAAGATTATGAAAATCTTGAGCGGGAGCCCCGTTCTCGAATCTCTTACATTGCAGTTCTTGCCCAGCAATCACAACCTTTGGATTGATTCAAGATCTCTAAGAGAGTCAGTGATCGAAGCTGATTATATTCCGTCGCTCAACAGCTCGGCTCTGAATCTGCTTTCATTGCGTCTGTCGGGCGGATCTGTCCTTACAGGCTTTAGACTAAACTTAGTATTTCATTAGCAGAGGCAGAGTTGAACTTTAAGAAGGCAACCGCTTTTCTTGGCTACTTTTCTGACCGGCTGAAGTTACTTCTTGAGCAGCTGCAAAATGTCGTGAAAATCACAATCGGAAGCTGGTTCCTGAGGTGCGAGTCTTTCTTCCTTTTCGTTAAGTATGTTATGTCCTTCTTGTCCTTGTAAGCTGGTATTGATCCATTTGCTCTTGAAGCTTTGTATCAGAAGGCAGAGAATGTTGTCGTGCGCGCATTAGTTTTCTTTTTCCCTATGTTATATTCACGAAAAGAGCCATCCGGTTTTATGTATTTTCAGTTTGCTCCGCTAAGAACCACCAAATCAATCAATTTCTTAGTATTCCTTATAGCTAAATTGGTCCACTCCCCTTTTTCTTTATCAGCAAAGTGGCTTGTTGCAGTTTTCATGCACATTGCATGTTCACAAAAGCTTATGCTTGATGGTAAATCATTTGTATGATTTCAGCCTTCCGAAGTCATATTTTGTTCCACGAGCATCGAATGATGCTAAAGCAGTCAAGCAGTGACCGAGGTGCTTCCTCACTTGTGGAAAAAGATGTTCCCTGTTATATCATACATGTATGGACCTCAACAGCTAAGTCCATAATAAATGAGCTCGTATTAAAGCTTTTTTTCTTGGTAGTAATAGAAAGTAAAGCAATGGTCATATCTTGTTCTGCTACTTGGCTCACAATTCAAGTTGTTTTCAGCTTCTATCGGCTGCAGAGGTAAAGAGAATGTATCCTACAGGTTGTAAACGCGACCTTCTAGGGATGGCATACTTGCTGCAGAGTTTTCCGCTGCTGGAAAGGCTAGTCATAAGCAATCCAAAATCCAATAAATTCACGGTATTATTCTATCTTTGAATCTAGACATAGTTACATATATGCTCTCGGCAGTCAACTTCATATCATCTACTTTTGGGCTTTTACCATGAAGCTGCTGAAGTACAATCAAGTCTTTCATTGCGATTCATGTTTTACACACGTTTGCATTTACTTTCATAAATGAATTGGTTTGTGAAAAAGCCGGGATGCTTTGAAGCTGCATGGAAAAAAGTTTATTGTTCTGATGTGATCATAGATTCATTTGGGTTTGTGAGAATTTATAATGTGTTGTACCAGATCTAACAAGCTTGTTGGGAAATGGATTCCCAAATAAATTTGATACTCAATCGAATCCTAATAATTACGAACGCGGAAGTGTGTCCAGGAAATACATGTTACACCGATCATAAGGTACATTATGAAGTCGAACGTACCTTGTCTTTCACAGATTAAAACACCGATGTCGCAGTACGGAGAGGAATCCCGATACTGCCGAGGAGAGTACTGTTCCATTTAGGGAGAAACTTTTTGAGAGCGTAAAACTGAGAGAACTTAATTTCTCTCTCTCTAAAAACGCGAATTCAAAATAACATAACCGCTCAAATATCATAACCTCCTCCATGGGCTCTTCACTTATAGGCTGGGTTTTAGCCCAACATGGACGGATGGGCCTATTGATTATACCCCTTCGCCACAAGACGAGCTTTATGTCTTTTTATTGAGCAATCAGCTTCACGCTTTATTTTGAGAACTTACTTGTTTCTAATGGCTTTGCATCCTTTTGGAAAATCAACCAGTTCCCAAACATGTTTGACTTCATTGACTCAATTTTCTCTTTCATTGCATGTATATATTTTTTCTTATTAGGGCAATTTAAAGCCTTGTTAACATTTCTTGGCTCATCTACATCTTGCGGAGTAATTATAAAAGTTTCTCCTTCAATGCCAAAACGTCGACGGGGAATACTTTTGCGACTTGTTCACCGTACCGGAGATTGTACACTTTGCACATCATTTTCCATTATGCTCTCACTCGGATGTAATAATGACGATATCGTCTCATCAGGTGGTTGTAATTGAAAGTGAGTTGAATTAAATTCATCACTTCTCATATTACTTCCATTTGAACGAACTCTATTAAGTTCATTATCTTAATCCAATGTTTCAAATAAGAAGTAATCATCACCTATTTCGCCCTTTTTAGGAAATTCATTCTCTAAGAATATGAAATTCTATGATTCAAATTCAGTTATACTTTCACTTTTCTGCTCACCTAAATGGTATTTAGAATATCTTATAAAAATATCCATCTTGCCTGTGGGACCCAATTTCCCATACTTGTTAGAGGACTCATGAATATAGGTAACACAACCCCATAGTTTAAGAAAACTTAAGTTCGATTTTCTACCTGTTCATAACTTATATGGAGTAGAAGTAACTAATTTGAAAGACACACGGTTAAGTATATAGGTAACAGTTAATAAAACACCACTCAAAAAAGTGATAGGTAAGTTAGCATGCGTCATCATGGACCTAACCATTTTTAGTAGGGTTCCGTTTCTTCTTTTCACAACACCATTTTGTTGATGAGTATATGAGATAGACAACTGGCTTTCTATTCATTTTTCATCATATAAAATTTTGAACTTATTAGATAAATATTCTCGACCTCGATTGAATCTCAATACTTTTATTTTCTTGTCTAATTGATATTCTACCAAGGTCATAAACTTCGTGAAACAACTCAATACTTCAGATTTATGAGAAATCAAATAGATTATCCAAATTGAGTATAATCATCTATAAAAGTGATGAAATAAACAGTCTCGTGCCTTCCCCTCACATTCATTGGACCATAGATGTCGAAATGAATTAAATGCAAATGAAATTTAGCTCTTTTACCTTTTCCAAATAGTTTCCTTCTTGTTTTCCCTACTGCAATGCTCACATATGGGCAAATCGACTTTTTCAATGTTACCCAACAAGCCATCTTTGGCTAGTCTATTTATATGTTATTGGCCAATATGATCAATTCTAGCATACCATATATTCACATCATTATCATATAAATTTGAAAACGTGAAAAGGGAATAACAAACATTGACATTGTTAAAATCATGTCTCAAGTTTTCGCTGGAAAAGAGGAAATATAAAATAAAATATATTTAAGGAAAATTTCTTCTTGCGGAAACTTGCAGAATCCGAATTGAAGAAGAAGAATGAAGCCTCTGGACGTGGATGATTAAAGTGGGCCCAGGTCTCTTGTTAATTCCTTTGCCGAATTCTATTTGGATTTGAACTCTGCACGCGATTCCTTCTGCATGCATAAGAGAAGGTGGGGCCCAAAAGTCAAGCTTTGACTTTTAGGGTGCACACCCACACATGCATATAAAAGGCGTCTTCGTTCCTTTCGAAGAAAGATAGCCGCCGAAGTGATATTGCCGCTGAAGCCCTACGTACGTGAGAAGCCACGCACGTCCACGCCGCTTGAAGAAGATCCCAAGATCTTGAAGCCTCGCGAAGCCGTACGTAGAGAGTTTCGTCACACGGTAATTTGTGCCGTGAGTTTATTCCCAATTAAGTTGTTATTTATACACTTGGGCTTTGGGGTTAAATCTAGATGCGGGAAACACTTGAGCGATTGAGTGTTGTAAACTCTGATTCTCCGATTTATAGTGATCATCATCCATGCTGCTCTCCCAACGCCCCGACGGGCGCTCACTCCCCACAGACGCCAATAGAGCTCAAGCAGAACTTGAGCTTCATCACAGGAACAGACTTAGTCATCATGTCTGCCGGGTTATCTGCTGTAGCAATCTTTTTAACAATAACAATACCCTTAGCTAAGACATCTTGGATGAAGTGGTATCTGACGTTGATATGTTTCGTTCGCTCGTGATAAACTGGATTATACGCCAAATATATTGCACCTTGGTTATCACAGTGTATATCCACACTTTTCTGTTCTAACCCAAAATCCGAGAGCAAACTTTGTAACCATATCGCCTCTTTCGCTACAAAGGTCAGTGCCATGTACTCTGCCTCAGTCGAAGACAAGGCAATGTGATCCTGTAAGGACGCTTTCCAACTAACTGCACCACCTGCTAGCGTAAACACGTACCCTGCTAAAGACTTGTAATCATCCAAGTCACCGGCGTGATCCGAATCCACAAAACCAGTGGTCTCACTGCCATTGCTGTCCCTCCTATATACTATACCCACGTCTGTTGTCCCCTTCAAATATCTGAGGATCCACTTTACAACTTCCCAATGAGCTTTACCAGGACGCTTCATATAGCGACTAATCACGCTCACAGCTTGTGAAATATCAAGCCTAGTGCACACCATAACATACATAATACTACCCACGGCACTAGAATAAGGAACACGGGACATATGCTCCTCCTCCTCCTCAGTCTGCGGTGATAATTTTTCTGAAAGTTTAAAGTGCTTCGCTAAATGTGTACTTACAGATTTCGCCGACTGCATGTTAAAACGTGCTACAATCTTTTCAATGTATTTCTTTTGAGACAGACGTAAAACTCCTGCAGTCCTGTCACGCAAAATCTCCATACCCAAAATTTTCTTTGCAGCACCTAAATCTTTCATCTCAAATTCAGCATTTAACTGCCTCTTGAGCACATCAATATCAGACATATCCTTAGCTGCTATCAGCATATCATCAACATATAAAAGTAGATAAATCAAAGAACCATTCTCCAATCTCCTAAAGTAAACGCAACTGTCCATCTGACTTTTTGAATAGTCTTGACTAGCCATGAAAGCATCAAAACGTTTATACCACTGTCTAGGAGATTGTTTCAGCCCATACAAAGATTTCTTTAACAAGCAAACATGATCTTCCTTATCCGGAATAGCAAATCCCTCTGGTTGCCTCATGTAAATTTGCTCCTCCAACTCACCGTGAAGAAATGCAGTTTTCACATCTAGCTGCTCTAATTCGAGATCCTGCGAAGCAACTAAGGCAAGTAAAACACGAATAGAAGTATGTTTTACCACAGGAGAGAACACCTCATTGTAGTCAATGCCCTCACGCTGTGTATATCCCTTCGCCACAAGTCTCGCCTTATACCTCACTGCCTCGACACCAGGAATGCCCTCTTTCCGTTTGAAGACCCATTTACTTCCAACAATCTTTTGGCTCTTTGGTACTTTGACCAGCTCCCATGTCTGATTTCGATGGAGTGATTCTATCTCTTCACTCATAGCCCCTAGCCACTGCGACGACTCCGAACTAGCCATCGCCTCAGAGTAAGACGAAGGCTCACCTGTCTCCACCTCATCACCTATAGTCAATGCATAAGCAATATCTGTATAACCATAACGTACCGGTGGTTTAATTTGCCTTCTCTCTCTATCTGCGGCTATAGTCTGCTGCGGCTTTGCTGATTGTTCACTATCACCGACTTCAGGAACTACGGCTTCATCTGCAGTCTCAACCTCTGTTACCTTCGAGGTCTCCAGAGTCTCCACCTGAGGCTCCACCTCATTTATGACACCATGATCTGTCTTCTCTGCTGGTTGTGTCTCAGAACTCCTCTGTTGAATCATTGCAGTCTCGTCGAAGATCACATCTCTGCTGATTAGAAAACTAGGTGATCTGGGATCGGTGCACCACAGCCGGTAGCCTTTCACCCCTTGTGCATAACCCAGAAATATGCACTTCTTTGCCCTCGGCTCAAGCTTACCATCACTCACATGAGCATACGCAGGACATCCGAATATACGTAATCCGGAATAATCAACAGGCTTCCCCGACCATACTTCCTCAGGAGTCTTCCACTCGATAGCAGACGATGGAGATCGATTAACCAGGTAACATGACATGTTCACTGCTTCAACCCAAAATTCCTTGCCAAGTCCTGCATGCGAAAGCATGCATCGAGCTCGCTCAAGCAAGATTCTATTCTTTCGTTCTGCCACGCCATTTTGCTGTGGTGTCCCAGGTACTGTGCGGTGTCTTACAATACCTTCTTTCTCGCAGAACTCGGTAAAATCTTTACCACATAACTCTATGCCATTATCGGTTCTCAGGCACTTGATCTGCTTATCTGACTGCTTCTCAATCAATGCCTTAAATTTCTTGAACCGATCAAACACGTCATATTTGTGCTTCAGAAAGTATACCCATACCTTCCTCGAATAGTCGTCGATAAAAGTCAACATATATCGGGCACCTCCTTTTGAAGGAACTGAAGACGGGCCCCAGACGTCTGAATGAATATATTCAACAGGTCGTTTGGTCGAATGAATAGCTGTAGTAAACTTAACTCTGTGCTGCTTCCCATAGATGCAGTGCTCACATAAGTCCAGCTTCCCTATTTTCTGACCACTCAACAATCCCCTTTCACTCAGCATCGTCATACCTGCCTCACTCATGTGCCCCAAACGCATATGCCATAACTGAGTCAAGTTAGAATCTGACTCACCTGATGAAACAGCAGCACTTCCAATCACGGTCTCTCCCAGTAGATGATAGAGAGTATTCACTTTCTTCCCCTTCATCACTGTCATAGCACCTCAAGAGATCTTCATTACTCCACCTTCAGCGGTGTACCTACACCCGATGTCATCGAGTGTCCCCAAAGAAATAAGGTTTTTCTTGAGCTCCGGTACATGCCTCACATCTGTCAATGTGTGAACCACCCCATCATGCATCCGGATCCGAATTGTCCCTATCCCCACAACCTTACAGACTGCATTATTCCCCAAAAGAACCCTACCACCATCTGCAGCTTGGTAAGTAGTAAACCAGTTCTTATGGGGCGTCATGTGATAAGAACACCTCGAATCTAGCACCCATTCGTCTCCTGACGAAGTAGCAGTCACACATAAGACAGCTTCTGCATCCCTATTGCTCCCCTCAGCAACATTTGCCACACTGGTTGTAGCATTCTGCTTATTAACTTTATTTCTCCGCTTTGGACAATCTCTCCTGATGTGCCCCTCCTCGTGACACTCAAAGCACTTCACGCGTCCCTTGGACTTTCTATTGCGTGATTTTGATCTGCTTTTACCTCTGCTGCTACTAGGCTTTCGATGTTGTTCTCTACCTCAAATCGTCAGTGCTTGCTCTGCTCCTTTTGCCAGACCGTCATCTCGCAACTTTCTTTGCCACTCCTTAGAGAATAAGGCGGACTTTACCTCTTCTGAGGTAATCGTAGTACGCCCCTGCAACAGCGAATCAGTAAAGTGCTCCCATGACTCTGGTAAAGAGGCTAACAACATCATGCCCTGTTCTTCATCATCAAGAATCTTACCGACGTTCTTCAGATCCAACATGAGTTTATTAAATTCATCTAGGTGGGTTTTGATAGACGTACCTTCAGTATATCTAAACTGAAACATCTTCTTCAGCATATACAAGCGATTGTTCAAACCTTTCTTCACATAGAGTGCTTGAAGTTTTGCCCATAATGCTGCGGCATCCTCCTTCTCAATAACCTCTAGTAAGACCTCATCCGACAAATTTAACAGGATTATGCTCTTTGCTTTTTGCATAAGCTCTACCCTCTCTGAGGCTTTCATTATAATCGGCAATTCATCCTCACCATCCAGTGCCTTGGCCAAACCTTGTGTTGTCAATAAAGCCCGCATCTTGATGCTCCATAACACAAAGTTATTTCTCCCATCAAACTTCTCAATCTCAGATTTCCTCTCAGACATAATTACAATAACAGAATTTCCAGATAATAATTAGACAAGCAAAAGCCCCAAATCACAATCAAGAAATCCAACCTCAAGCTCCGATACCAATTGTTGGGATATAATACGCGGAAACGATAGGATCTTGATAATTACGTCAACGCGAAATCGCCAGAGAATTAAACGAGAAAATCAGGACACCAGAAATTTACGTGGTTCGGTCCGAGTATCGGTACCTACATCCACGGGGATGATGATCACTATAACTTGGCTTCAAACATCAAGCCAAGGTGGAGAATTGTTAAAATCATGTCTCGAGTTTTCGCTGGAAAAGAGGAAATATAAAATAAAATATATTTAAGGAAAATTTCTTCTTGCGGAAACTTGCAGAATCCGAATTGAAGAAGAAGAATGAAGCCTCTGGATGTGGATGATTAAAGTGGGCCCAGGTCTCTTGTTAATTCCTCTGCCTAATTCTATTTGGATTTGAACTCTGCACGCGATTCCTTATGCACGCATAAGAGAAGGTGGGGCCCAAAAGTCAAGCTTTGACTTTTAGGGCGCACACCCACACATACATATAAAAGGCGTCTTCATTCCTTTCGAAGAAAGATAGCCGCCGAAGTGATATTGCCGTTGAAGCCCTACATACGTGAGAAGCCACGCACGTCCATGCCGCTTGAAGAAGATCCCAAGATCTTGAAGCCTCGCGAAGCCGTACATAGAGAGTTTCGTCACACGGTAATTTGTGCCGTGAGTTTATTCCCAATTAAGTTGTTATTTATACACTTGGGCTTTGGGGTTAAATCTAGGTGCGGGAAACACTTGAGCGATTGAGTGTTGTAAACTCTGATTCTCCGATTTTTAGTGGATTATTTGCTGCTGGCTCTCCCCGTGGACGTAGGTACCGATACTCGGACCGAACCACGTAAATTTCTGGTGTCTTGATTTTCTCGTTTAATTCTCTGGCGATTTCGCGTTGATGTAATTATCAAGATCCTATCGTTTCCGCGTATTATATCCCAACAGACATCACCACAGTCAACATTCAATACAATAAAACCATTTAGAAAATAACCACAATCATAGTAGTTTGTATTAAAATACAAATCCATACCACTATTATGGAAAGTCATACTAAAATCAAGCTTAACCAATACTAAAATAAACACTAAATTTCAAGGAATCTCTGGAGCATATAATTCATTATGTAGGAACAGAGTACGTCCATCACGTATGTTCGATTGGCAGGTGTCAATCCCTTTTAATTCTAGTTGGTACTCGTCGAAATTCCACAAATGATTCTCTATTCTTCACTACATGGTCTGTTGCTCCCAAATCTACAGTTCACAAAAGATTAGATTCAGTTAAGAATACGTAACTTGACACATAAGCAAAGTTCTCAAAAGTACAAAGGGTGTTTACCTTCTTTGGCTCACAGTAGTCGCGAGAATAGTGATCTTTCTGTCACAATTGTAACACTTCACCTTTGACGGCTTCTTCATTCGATAACGCTTTCCTCTTTCATGTTAGTCAACTTTTGGTTTCTTCCCTATAAAACTTGCTCCATTGCCTTTCCACCTTTTGAACCAATCAAGACATTTGCACTTGGATCTCAAAACTCCATGTGAGCTAGAACTAGCATAATAAATATCAGTTTCTGACTTAGCCACCAGGAAATGGTCCTCTTCTAACTCAAGGTGGCACACAGCATCCTCAAAGGTTTTAATGTTCTCATTGTGGGTCAGGTGCACCTTCATATGCTCCTAACTCTGAGGCAAGGAACAGATCATTACTTGCACTTACTGCTCATCAATTAGGACATGGCCAGCATTCTTCAGCTCGTTAATCATGTTTGACATCTTTCTCAGGTGTTGTTTCATGGTCTAACCATGAGGCTTCTTATAGGATTCAAACCATATAGTGAGTTGCCTCAGTTTAGTCATCGATGTATGGCCAAATCTTGCTGCCAACTCTTCCCACATTTTGTTAGCATTCTTAAAATGCCTGAACTAATACATGACATCATTCTTCATGCTACTCAGCAATGTAATGCGAGCAAGAAAGTTCTTTCTCTTCCATGGAACAAATGCATCTTTATTCTCTTATGTTGTGCAATGTTCCCATCTTCAGGTTTTTCCATAGTTAGGTTAAGAGTTTCGAGTGCCTCTTGCTCTTCTAGAACATATTGAATTTTCATATGCTATATTTCATAATTATCGTTGTTCAACTTCCCACCTTTGTTCAATTCAATAACTATACTCTTAGTGGCTAAAGCCATTGATCTGAACTAATCAGACACATATGTACGAATTATTAATGCCTAACATTTATGCATCCATTTTACATAAAACCATCATATTAATGAATAATTTCAGATAAGATTTCAGAATCAAAAGGCCGCTGAGTTTCCAATCATCATCCAAAAATCCTAACTTGAAATTATCATTAATATAATCTTCTATACAAAATAAGTTCTTTGAAACTACAAAAACTTCTATGAACTACCCACAACAGTTAATATTAACATAAGCAAATGATAATGGACACCCATTAATAATTCAAGAAAATATTTTCACATAATATAACTAACACATCAGTTGCTATACCGACATCAATGAGGTAGAAAATATTTACATATGATATCCATAAAGCATATTAAATAAAGACCACTCGAAATAGCTAACGCCAAGTTAGCCTATGAAGAGGGAAAGACTCTTTTTTGTTCAATTTCTTAAGCTTTTCTTTTGTAAATTCTTCAGGCATTCTCGGCAGCCACGGAAAAACAGACGGATATCCTTTAGGATTTCTCCTTCACACATTCATCCCCTGCCGGATTGAAGTCATTCATTGGGTCGCAATCTTTGTGGCTCCAACCCGATAATATTCATCTATAAAAGCCATTACAAGCATCTTATACTTAGTAGCTCTATTGACCTTCCATAGGTAATTCAACACCTCTTGCCATTCTAGTGGAAGAGTATTCATGAATAATCACACCATCTTAAAATGTGGCATGAGATAACCCTTCCATATGACCTATTCTATTTTCTTGTTGACCTTGAGAACATGATCAATTAAATTGACACTCTCCCATCGATAATCAGTCAACTCAACTATCAACCTTGAAAGCATTTCTTTTTGTTCATCTGTAGTTGCGCAAATAGGTGTGTGTGCCTGATGGGGAGACATTGTTCCTGCAACAAATGCAGAACAAAAAGGGATTACATATGATCCATATAGACTTAATTGAAAAAGAAACATATTCCTTTTTTTTTGTCAATGGTCAATTGTCAAAGTAAATGGTCAACAGTCAACGGATCATGGGTCAACACAAACAGGTTGGGGTCAATCGGGTTGGGTCAGTTCAAACCAACGACCATTGACTCGTTGACCGTTGACCATTGACTCATTGACCGTTGACCATTGATTTTGACAGTTGACCATTGACAAAAAAAAAAAAAGGGAATGTGTTTCTTTTTCAATTAAGTCCATGTGGATCATATGTAATTCCTTTTTGTTATACATTTATTGCACAAACAATGCCTTCCCGTCAGGCGTGCACACATATTCGCGCAACTACAGATGAATAAAAAGAAAGGCTTTCAAGGTTGATAGTTGAATTTAGTGATTATCAATGGAAGAGTGGCAATTTAATTGATCATATTCTCAAGGTCAACAAGAAAATACAATTGGTCATATGGAAGGGTTATCCCATGACACATTCTAAGATAGTGCGATTTTTCATGAACACTATTTCACTAGAATGGTAATAAGTGTTGAATCGTCTATGAGATGTCAACAAAGTTACTAAGTAAAAGAGGCTTGTAATGGCTTTTATAGATGAATATTATCAGGTTTGAGTCACAAAGATTGCGACCCAAGGAGTGACTTCAATCTGGCAAGGGATGAATGTGCGAAGGAGAAATCCTAAGGGATATCTGTCCGTTTTCAGTGGTTGCCGAGAATGCCTGAAGAATTTACAAAAGCAAAGCTCGAGAAATCGAATAAAAAAGAGTATTTCCCTCTTTATAGGCTGACTTGGCGTTAACTGTTTCGAGTGGTCTTTATTTAGTCAGCTTTATGGATATCATATGTAAATATTTTCTACCTCGTTAATGTCGGTGTAGCAACTGATGTGTTAGTTACTTTATGTGGAAATATTTTCTTGAATCATTAATGGATGTCCATTATTATTTACCTCTGTTATTATTAACTGTTTTGGGTGGTTCATAGAAGTTTTTGTAACTTCAAAGAACTTATTTTGCATAAAAAATTATATTAATGATAATTTCAAGTTAGGATTTTTGGATGATGATTGGAAACTTAATAATATTTTAATTCTGAAACCTTATTTGAAATTACTCATTAATATGATGGTTTTATGCAAAATGGATGCATAAACGATAAGCATTAATAATTCATGCATATGTGTTTGATATGTTTAGATCAACGGCTTCAGCCACTAAGGGCATAGTCGCTGAATTGAACAAAAGTGAGAAGTTAAACGGCAATAATTATGAAATATGGCATATGAAGATTCAATATGTGCTAGAAGAGCAAAAGGCACTAAAAGCTTTTAACCTAACTATGAAAGAACTTGAAGATGAGAACGCTGCACAACATAAGAAAGATAATGATGCATTTGGTGCATGGAATGGAAAGAACTCTCTTGCTCGCATTACGTTGCTAAATAGCATGGAGAATGATGTCATGCATGAGTTTAGGTGTTTTGAGAATGCTAAGGAAATGTGAAAAGCGTTAGCAGCAAGATTTGATCATACATCGGTAACTAAATTAAGGCAACTCACTATAAGGTTTGACTCCTACAAGAAGCCTCACGATCAGACCATAAAACAACACTTGAGAAAAATGTCAAACATGATTAACAAGCTGAAGGATATTGGCCATGTCCTAACTAATGAGCAACAAGTGCAAGCAGTGATCCATTCCTTGCATCAAAGTTGAGAGCATATGAAGGTGCACCTGACCCATAATGAGAATATTAAAACCTTTGAAGATGTTGTGCACCACCTTAAGCTAGAAGAGGACCGCCTCCCGGCGGCTAAGTCGGAAACTGATATTTATTATGCTGGTTCTAGCTCACATGGAGTTTCGAGCTCCAAGCGCAAACGTCCTAGTTCAAAAAGTGGAAAGACAAAGGAGCAAGTTTTTTAGGGAAGAAACCAAGAGTTGACCAACATGAAAGAGGAAAGCGTCATCGAATGAAGAAGCTGTTAAGGGTGAAGTGTTACAATTGTGACAAAAAGGGTCACTATACTCTCGACTACCGCAAGCCAAAGACACCCATTGTATTTTTGAGAACTTTGCTTATGTGTCAAAGTTCTGTATTCTTAATTGAATCTAATTTTTTGTGGACTGTAAATTTGGGAGCAACATACCATGTAGTGAAGGATAGAGAATCTTTCGTGGAATTTCGACGAGTACCGACTAGAACTAAGTGAATTTATGTAGAAAATAACTCCGGAGCCAAAATAAAAAGGATTGGCACCTGCCAATTGAATATGCGCGGTGAACGCACTTTGTTTCTACATGATGTATTATATGTTTTGAAAATTCATCGAAATTTAGTGTCTGTTTTAGTGTTAGTTAAGTTTGGTTTTAGTATAAACTTTCATAATAATAGTGTAGATTTGTATTTGAATACAAATTATTATAGTTGTGGCTATTTTCTAAATGGTTTTATTGTATTAAATGTTGACTTTGGTAATATTAATATTTGTTATTCCCTTTTTACGTCTTCAAATTCATATGATAATGATATGAATGTGTGGCATGCTAGCCTTGGTTATATTGGCCAACTACGTATGAATAGACTAGCCAAAGAAGACTTGTTGGGCAACATTGAAAAAGTTGATTTGCCCATATGTAAGCATTGCCTAGTATGGAAAACAAAAAGGAAACCATTTTAAAAAGGTAAAAAAGCTTAATTTCATTTGTATTTAATCCATTCTGACATCTGTGGTCCAATAAATGTGTGGGGAAGGCACGTGGCTGTTTATTTCATCACTTTTATAGATGATTATACTTGATTTGGATATGTCTATTTAATTTTTCATAAATCTGAATAATTGCGTTTTTTTAAAAAGTTTATGAGCTTAGTAGAAAATCAATTAGACAAGAAAATAAAAGTATTGAGATTCGATTGAGGTCGAGAATATTTATCTGATGAGTTCATAAATTTATGTAATGAAAAAGGAATAAAAAGCCAGTTGTCTATTCCATATATTTCTCAACAAAAGAGTGTTGTGGAAAGAAAAAACGGAACCTTACTTGAAATGGTTAAGTCAATGATGATGCATGCTAATTTACCAATCATTTTTTGAAGTGATGCTTTATTAACTGCTATCTATATACTTAACCATATGCCTTCCAAATCAGTTACTTCCACTCCATATGAGTTACGAACAGATAGAAAATCGAACTTAAGTTTTCTTAAACCATGGGATTGTACTGTCTATACTCATGAGCTCTCTCATAAGTATGAAAAATTGGGTCCTAGAGGAAAAAAGAGTATTTTTATAAGATATTCCGAATACTCCAAAGGGTATGTGTTTATAGGTGAGCAAGAAAGCATGAGTATAACTGAATTCGAATCAGGGGATGTTACATTCTTAGCGAATGAATTTCCTAAGAAAAGCGAATTATGTGAGAATTACTTCCTATTTGAAACATTGGATTAAGATAATAAACTTAGTAGAATTCGTCCAAGTGGGAGTAATATAAGAAGTGATGAATTTAATTCAACTCACTTTTAATTACAACCATATGATGAGACGATATCATCATTATCTAATTCGAGTGGGAGCATAATGGGGAATTATGTGCAAAGCGTACCATCTCCCGTACAACAAACAAGTCGCAAAAGCATTCCCCATCAACGTTTTGGCATTGAAGGGGAAACTTTTATGGTTGCTCCGCAAGATAAAGATGAGCCAACAAATGTTAATGAGGCTCTAAATTTCCTTAGTAAGGAAAAATATATACATGCAATGACAGAGGAAATGGAATTAATAAAGTCGAACATGTTTGGGAAATTGTTGATCTTCCAAAAGGACGCAGAGCCATTAGGAACAAGTGGATTCTCAAAATAAAACGTAAATTTAATGGCTCAATAGAAAGACATAAAGCTCATCTTGTGACGAAGGGGTATAATTAACATAAATGAATTGATTATGATTAAACATTTTCTCTTGTGGTGAGATTCACATCAATTCGCATAATCTTGGCAATAGTAACTAGTATGATCTTGAATTACATCAAATAGATGTAAAAGACTACTTTTTTTAATGGAGAATTAGAGGAAGAAATTTATATGGAACAACCTATTAGTTTTATTATGAAAGGCCATGAACAAAATATATGTCGACTTTTGAGATCGATATATGGTTTTAAGCAGTCCTCAAGACAATGATATATACGTTTTCATAATACAATAATGACATATGATTTTACAATGATTGATGAGGATAATTGTGTATATATCAAAAGATCCAAAAATCAATTTGTGATCATATCATTATATGTTGATGATATACTGATTGCCATAAGTAATATGGAGTTTGTTAATAATGTCAAAAGTTGGTTATTTTTCAACTTTGAGATGAAAACATGGGTGATGCTACATACATTCTCGGAGTTAAGATTTCAAAAAATCGTTCGAAAAGATCATTATTTCTTTCGCAAGAAACATACATAAATAGGGTTCTTGAACGATTTCGTATGCAAGATTATAAACCCATAGATACTCCTATTGCAAAAGGTGAAGGATATAAAATGTGTCTAAAGACTCCACAAAAGAAGGAATAAATGCAACATGTTCCTTATGCTAGTGTTGTTGGAAGCTTAATGTACGCTATGATGTGTACAAGACCTGACATATGTTTTGTAGTTAAAATTGTGAGTAGATACCAATCCAATCCAGGTCAAGCACACTAAAAAGCCGTTAAAAGAATACTGAGGTATCTGAAGAGAACTATTGATTATACGTTGAGTTACAAAGGAAAAGATCTGCGACTTGAAAGCTATTTAGATGCTGATTAGGGAGGAGATTTAGATGAAAGGAAATCTACCTCTAGATTTGTTTTATTAGTTAATAATGGCGTCATATCTTGGAGTAGTAAGAAACAAACGTGTATAGCTTTATCCACGATGAAAGTTAAGTTCATGGTATTATCAACAGCGATACAATAAGGTGTTTGGCTTAAGAGATTTTTGAATCATTTATGTGTTATTGAGAATGATGCAAAGTTATTGTTGATTAACTGTGATATATAAGCAACAATAGCATATACCAAAAATCCAAAATATCATGACAAGACCAAGTATATAGATATCAAGTATAATTTGTCAAAGATATGGTTTCACGAAAAGATGTGAACTTACAGTAAATATCTACGCATAGAATGGTAGCAAATCTTATGACGAAGCCAATACCTAAATATGTGTTTTGTGGTCATGTGAAATCTCTAGGACTATATAGAGGCTGATATGCTGAATATTGTAATTTCCCTAAAATGTTTACATTTAATAAATTTGTGTTTTCATTATTAATGCCTATGAATCTTTGTTCGACGTTTATGCATCTTAATGCTTAGTATGTTATATAAAGTTGAGAAAGTATGTCAGACAGATAAAAGGTTAATCCACTCACACAGGTAATCGCCTCTATTTACTATATGATAAATAGAGATGAGACGATTTTTAAGCTTATTATCTAGGTGATCATTAAGAGCATAAGCTTAAAATATATATGTCGCCTTAAATGAGTATTAAGATGAGGACATAATATTTACTATATCCGAAAGTAAAATAACCAACATATTTTACTTTATCTGTTTGTGATGCCAGGTGTGAGTTCTGATGAATTCTATGAAAGAATAGATATGTTAACTCAAATTAGACATTAGGTTTGTATGAATTATCATTTATACGGTATTGAAGATGTAGACATACGCTCCATGGAAAATGAGTTAATACTGTACTACGTATTTCATATTACGTATGCATAAGACAACCAACAAGAGTGGCAAAAGTTTTGATCTCAACTTTCATGCCGTGTGAGACTCTTGAGAAAAAGAATTCCTCAATTAGTGCTCTCATGACTCTTACTTATTCTCAAGATTTCTATTCAGTATTTACTATATTAGAATATTGTCAATGATCATGAATTGATTCGATCTAATGGGATATTTCTAGAAAAGCAAGTTGAACTAAAATTTAGAGTTTCAAGGAAATAGGAAGATCAAATTTGGATAATCATATTCTAGTTTTATATTTACCAGTCGAAAAAAATTATAATTATGAATACAATATTTATCATTGTCTAAAAATAGATCAAGAAAAATATAAATGTAATCGATCGATCTAGGATACTGCATAATAAATCTACTCAAAGTGTGATGCCCATTATAAGCTATATATTCATCACAGATGTATGACAACAAGCTCTCAAAGTATGCTGATCGCACAGATTATTCATAGGTATGAATGTTGTAGAGAGGTAAAGAGGATTATGTTTAGCCCACAATGTGCGAGTGGAAGATGATGGGTTTGTTTTATGTGATAACGGGCTTATTTAAGCTCGTCTGCCCATGTTGGGCCAAAAACCCGACCCTTAAATGAAGGGCCCGTTGAAGAAGTGGCAATTATTGAAGATAAAAGAATAAAGGGGGAAATGTTTGAAGTTTATTATCCAAGAAGTTACGTAACCTTAAAAAGAGAGAATACTTTCTCTACTTTACACTCTCTCAGTTTCTCCCCTACGCTCCTCTTCAAGAACAGTATTAGAATTCTTCCTCGAACTATAACATCGGCGTTTAATCTGTGAAAGACAAGGTACGTTCAACTCCGCAATATACCTTATGATCAGTGTAACATGTGTTTCCTGGGCACACTTCCGCGTTCGTTGTTTTTGGAGTTCGATTGAATGTTAGATCGCTATATTTGGGAATCCCTTTCCCCCAACATTTTTTAATTGTTAGGTTTTTTGGTGCTTAATGTAACTGCTAGGATATTGCTTCTATCATCGATGTGTGTGTTCGATTCAAGAACAAGGATTTCCTAGAGCTCCATGATGTTGATGAAAAGCAATTTTGGTGCTCACAGAAGGAGTTCCATTGTATGACAAATCATCTTAAAAGATTGAAATTGTCAGGTTCGAATTTGACAATGAGAAATCAAAACTTTTGGTGGTCTTGGCTAAGTTTCTTCTCAAGGAGGCAGTTGGATTGGGGAAGATGATAATCGACTTCCGAATTGAGGAAGTCGTGTCAAGGAGTACCCATTGACCCTCATGATCTGATTTAGCTGCAAGAAGGCTGTAGGAGAGTTGCCATAATTGCTGAAGTTATAGTCCATTATCATTTCAATAAACTCCCTTATGAGTTATGCAAGCATAAGCAAAATCACAAGTATTGGTATAGAAATAAAATTGCTCATCTATTTTTGTGCCACTTTCGATAGTGTGCTAATAAGTTGGGCTTAACAAATGCTTTGACATCACTTCATTTTAAGTTTCTTGAGTTTGGGATTTCCTTTGGATCGAGCTTCTCTGACTTCCATTAGCAATTTTTCCTCTAAAGTCCTTAGTTTCCATTACATTTCAAATTATGTATGATTCAATTATGCGGACGGCTTAATGTAACCAGATGGCAAGACCACTATGTTTGTTCATTAGGTTGGGAAAATGGTTTACTTGTCCTACAATGATAGTTTAACTTTCCCTTCTTCTTGGGTAAATTCGGGAGTTCACATGTAAATTGCTCTAGGGTGGCCTCTAGACTGCAAATGATTGATGATTCGTGCTTAGGCATTGGCGTATCGCATATAGTGGAACATGAGCCTCCTTTAAGCCACAAGTTAGTTGCGGTAGTGAGAGACTCCTTTTGGCAAGTGTCAAAAGCATAGGTGATTTGGTTAATGGTGAATGCTCCTATTGGAGTTGTCGTGCCTTTGCAACTTATACTTGAAAAATATTACATAGACTTGGTACATCTAGACCAATACTATTATAGCATGCCCCCCAAGGAAACGAGTGCGCAATAGCTATAACGGTGTTGGTTCATATAGACTAAGTCTATTCTATTACTTTTATAGCATTTGTAATAATTTAAAGTGATTCCATTTATATTATATGACAATTGTTTTGCCATGAAAGGCATATGCAAATCTCTCTATGTAATTAAAAGAATGCAAAGGAGGATTTCAATCTCGAACTTTTACTATTAAATACTAGAAAATATCGTTTGGCAACTTATAATCTCATAATACTAAAGGTGTGATGTCGCGACCTAACCTCGGGTGCACCACCTAAGGTTTGGCTAATGAATTACCAAGCCTAAACTTAGCTCGGACTCTCCCAAACACATACCAATTCACGACTTAAGTTCAAATATTTAGCATGCAAAAGGTTATTAGCTAAGAGTCGCCACTAATCTATTTTTAGTGTTTTGATTAGAAACCCATGTAAAGTAACGGGAGATTTACTTTACTCCTGCGAATTAGAAATTATAAGTTCAAGGACTTGGTTATGCCAGATTTCTCTAATGCTCTTTCAGTACCTTTTTTTAAAAAAAAAATGTTTTGCAGGCAGTTTGAATTGATTTTAATTTACTTCTTTAACATGTGAGGTGATTATGCAGGTGCGCAAACCACCAATTTAACACCCAAGAAAACAATGAATAAATTACGGGACTTACCTCGTAGCAACAAAAACATCTACAATATTAGCTCAAAATTTACATCAAAAGCCTTAGATATGATTCGCAATTACTCAATCTTTTTTAGGATTTTCTCTTGTTTAATGAAATTTAAGCTATATGTCATGCAATTTAACTAAATGACCTAATTCTAATGACCGACAACTTCTAATTAAATGGACTTAGCAACAATCACTAAATGACATGCATTTCATGAACCTAATTTTATATGACATGCGCATGATATTTTTTGTATTTTTTTTATAAAAATTTGTAATTAGAAATTGCTAAAAATAAAAATCTAACTAAGGCGAGATATTATCTATTTTAAGTTAGGAAATAGATTAATTTGAATCCTATCTTAACTTAGAAATTTATCTCGACATACAATTTAATTCAAAGATATTATCTAACCTAGATACCATCCAAACATGCATTCTAATATAATTAGAAAAGAATCTAACTATTCTATCATGCAGCTCTATCTAGGAAATCATTCTAATCTACATACAAATGCAATCTTTTTTTGTATTTTTGGGATAAATAAAGTAATTAAAAGCAAGATAAGCACTAAATCATTCGCCGTCGTCAAAGATATGATCCATCGTTCGAATTTGGAAACAATATCTAATCAACTTGATTATTTCGCTAATAAAATCGATAATTGATCTTAAGTCTTAGAGATCAAGACATTAATTATATTCCCACGTGATTAATTCTTCCATCTAAAACCTTATAGATCGAATAAAAAATTGGCGTGCGGTTGCAAATTAGGTAATAAATCCTAATTGGAAAATACGTCTATTATTTATAAATGTGCACATTAGGTACTAGACATATGTACATACATTAGAGATGTGCATCTTACCTAAATGAAGAGAATCTTTCCAAATTTGGGCCGAACACAATTGGACCGGGATCACGATTAGCTCCTCGGGCGGAGGGTAGCAATGACAACGACGAGGGAGGCTTGGGCTGCTAGTGTTGGCAGGTCGTTTCAGCTACAGGTGTTGTAGCTGTGGGGGAGGGGCAGCTGGCGTTTGGAGCTGGGGATGGAGAGCTCGAGCAACAACAACTTGTCAGGACTGTGTCGAGCGGCAGTGGGCTCTGTAGGACAATGAGCAGCGAACAGTGGTCTCACGAGTTGATGCGGCTATGGCAAGCTGTGATGGTTCATGCGGTGGCTTAGATCGGGGCAGCAGCTCGTTAAGGCAGTATGGTGGGACGATGATGGTATCGTCGAAAGAAAAGCTCGTCATGACTATGTAAACGCCGAATAACTGGAAAACTTGTAGTGGAAAAATCGATCAGGACAATAAAGAGACAAGCTTGCTGGAAGTGCGATGACGTGAGGAACCGCTGCAACGTCTTCAAGGAAGATCCACCGAATGATCCCAAAGGAAATTTCCTTTGGTCACCTTTGTTGGGATATAATACGCGGAAATGACAAGATCTTGCAATTTACGTCAACGCGAAATTGCCAGAGAAATAAACGAGAAAATCAGGACACCAGAAATTTACGTGGTTCGGTCCGAGCATCAGTACCTACGTCTACGGGGAGAGCCAGCAACAAATAATCCACTAAAATCGGAGAATCGGAGTTTACAATCGCTCAATCGCTCAAGTGTTTCCCACACCTAGATTTAACCCCAAACCCAAAGTGTTCATAAATAAACAACTCAATTGGGTATAAACTCACGGCACACAAATACCGCGTGTCCCTTGCCTCAAAGTTTAACGCGCGCGCAGCTCAATCTTCACTTTGACATGCGGTTTCTCCTCGGCGGACGTACGCCTGAACGTGGCTTCTCTTGTGCGGCTTCGCTCTTCGTCGACTCGTACGTGCAGCACCCTACCGTCGAAACTTTTGACCCTCTACTTCTTTTTATATCTCTTTTTATGTGTGTGCCCAAGGTCAAACTTTTGACCTTGGGCCCACCATATACGAATCTTCACGTGTAAGACATGTTTCCTCTTTCACTGGGCCCCCACGTGCATAACAAATTTCGGCCAACTTCCTTAGGTAAAGAAAATTTCATATCTTCCATTTATTTTATAATCCTTCGGAGATTGACAAAATTTCTTCTTGGCTTGGGAAAACTTTATCGATAAAATTCGATTTATCCGAAATCAAAATCGAGACATAATTTAACAATTCTCCACCTTGGCTCGATGTTTGAAACCAAGTTATAGTGCTCATCATTCATGCTGGTCTCCCAATGCCCCGATGGGCGCTCACTCTCCACAGACACCAATAGAGCTCAAGTAGAGCTTGAGCTTCATCACAGGAACAGACTTAGTCATCATGTTTGCCGGGTTATCTGCTGTAGCAATCTTTTTAACAATAACAATATCCTTAGCTATGACATCTCGGATAAAGTGGTACCTGATATTGATATGCTTCGTTCGCTCGTAATAAACTGGATTATACGCCAAATATATCACACATTGGTTATCACAATGTATATCCACACTTTTCTATTCTAACTCAAAGTCCAAGAGCAAACTTTGTAACCATATCGCCTCCTTCGCTACAAAGGTTAGTACCATGTACTCTGTCTCAGTCAAAGACAAGGCAATGTGATCCTGTAAAGATGCTTTCCAACTAATTGCACCACCCGCTAGCGTAAACACGTACCCTGCTAAAGACCTGCAATTATCTAAGTCACCGGCGTGATCCAAATCCACAAAACTAGCGGTCTCACCGTCATTGCTGTCCCTCCGGTATACTATACTCACGTCTGTTGTCCCCTTCAAATATCTGAGGATCCACTTCACAGCTTCCTAATAAGTTTTACCAAGACGCTTCATATAGCGACTAACCACGCTCACAGCTTGTGAAATATCAGGCCTAGTGCACACCATAGCATACATAATACTACCTATGACACTAGAATAAAGAACACGGGACATATGCTCCTCCCCCTCCTCAGTCTGCGGTGATAATTTTTGTGAAAGTTTAAAATGCTTCGCTAAAGGTGTACTTACAAATTTCGTCGACTGCATGTTAAAAGGTGCCACTATCTTTTCAATATATTTCTTTTGAGATAAATGTAAAACTCCTACAGTCTTGTCATACAAAATCTCCATACCCAAAATTTTCTTTAAAGCACCTAAATCTTTCATCTCAAATTCAGCATTTAACTGCCTCTTCAGCACATCAATATCAGACATATCCTTAGCCGCTATTAGCATATCATCAACATATAAGAGTAGATAAATCAAAGAATCATTCTCCAATCTCCTAAAGTAAACGCAGCTATCCATTTGACTTTTTGAATAGTTTTAACTAGCCATGAAAGCCACGGCCTAGGAGACTATTTCAGCTCATACAAAGATTTCTTTAACAAGCAAACATGATCTTCCTTACCCGGGATAGCAAATCCCTCTGGTTGCCTCATGTAAATCTGCTCCTCCAATTCACCGTGAAGAAACGCAATTTTCACATCTAACTGCTCTAACTCGAGTTCCTACGAAACAACTAAGGCAAGTAAAACATGGATAGAAGTATGTCTTATCACAAGAGAGAACACCTCATTATAGTCAATGCCCTCGCGCTGTGTATATCCCTTTGCCACATGTCTCGCCTTATACCTCGCTACCTCGACACTAGGAATGCCCTATTTCCGTTTGAAGACCCATTTACTTCCGACAATCTTTTGGCTCTTGGGTACTTTGACCAGCACTCATGTCTGATTTCGATGGAGTGATTCCATCTCTTCACTCATAGCCCCTAGCCACTACGACGACTCCAAACTAGCCATCGCCTCAGAGTAAGACGAAGGCTCATCTGTCTCCACCTCATCACCTATAGTCAATGCATAAGCAATATCTGTATAACCATAACGTACCGATGGTTTAATTTACCTTCTCTCTCTATATGTGGCTATAGTCTGCTGCGGCTTTGTTGGTTGTTCACTATCACCGACTTCAGGAATTACGGCTTCATTTGCAGTCTCAACCTCTGGTACCTTCGAGGTCTCTAGAGTCTCCACCTGAAACTCCACCTCACTTATGACACCATGATCTATCTTCTCTGCTGGTTGTATCTCAGAACTCCTCTGTTGAAACATTGCAGTCTCGTCGAAGATCACATCTCTGCTAATTAAAAAACCGAGTGATCTGGAATCAATGCACCACAGCCGATAACCTTTCACCCCATGTGCATAACCCAGAAATATGCACTTCTTTGTCCTCGGTTCAAGCTTACCATCACTCACATGAGCATACGCAGGACATCCGAATATTTGTAATCCGGAATAATCAATAGGTTTCCCCGACCATACTTCCTCAGGAGTCTTCCACTCGATAACAAACAATGGAGATCAATTTACTAGGTAACATGACATGTTCACTACTTCAGCCCGAAGTTCCTTGCCAAGTCCTGCATGCGAAAGCATGCATCGAGCTCGCTCAAGCAAGATTCTGGTCTTCCGTTCTGCCACGCTATTCTGCTGTGGTGTCCCAGGTACTGTGAGGTCTCTTACAATACATTCTTTCTCGCAGAATTCGGTAAAATCTTTACCACAGAACTTCATGCCATTATCGGTTCTCAGGCACTTGATCTGCTTATCTTACTGGTTCTCAATCAATGCCTTAAATTTATTAAACCGATCAAACACATCATATTTGTGCTTCAGAAAGTATACACATAGCTTCCTCGAATAATCATCGATAAAAGTTAGCATATATCGGGCACCTCCTTTCGAAGGAACTGAAGACGGGCCCCATACGTCTGAATGAATATATTCAATTGGTCGTTTGGTCGAATGAATAGCTGTAGTAAAGTTAACTCGATGTTGCTTCCCATCGATGCAGTGCTCACATAAGTCCAGCTTCCCTGTTTTCTGACCACTCAACAACCCATTTTCACTCAACATCATCATACTTGCCTCACTCATGTGCCCCAAACGCATATGACATAACTGAGTCAAGTTAGAGTTTGACTCACCTGATGAAACAGCAGCACTTCCAATCACGGTCTCTCCCAGAAGATGATAGAGAGAATTCACTTTTTTCCCCTTCATCACTGTCATGGCACCTCGAGAAATCTTCAGTACTCCACCTTCAGCGGTGTACCTACACCCGATGTCATCGAGTGTCCCTAGAGAAATAAGATTCTTCTACATGCCTCACATCTGTCAATGTGCGAACCATCCCATCATGCATCCGAATCCAAATTATCCCTATCCCCGCAGCCTTGCAAACTGCATTATTCCCCAAAAGAACCCTACCACCATCTGCAGCTTGGTAAGTAGTAAACCAGTTCTTATGAGGCGTCATGTGATAAGAACACCCCGAATCTAGCACCTATTCGTCTCCTGACAAAGTAGCAGTCACACATAAGACAGCTTCTGCATCCCTATTGCTCCCCTCAGCAACGTTTGCCACACTACTTGTGGTATTCTGCTTATCAACTTTATTTCTCCGCTTAGGACAATCTCTCCTAATGTGCCCCTCCTCGTGACACTCAAAGCACTTCACGCATCCCTTGGACTTTCTATTGCGTGATTTTGATCTGCTTTTACCTCTGCTGCTACTAGGTTCTCAATGTTGTTCTCTACCCCCGAATCGTCAATGCTTGCGCTGCCCTTTTCGCCAGACCGTCATCTCGCAACTTTCTCTGCCACTCTTTAGAGAATAAGGCGGACTTTATCTCCTCTGAGGTAATAATAGTGTGTCCCTGCAATAACGAATCAGTAAAGTGCTCTCATGACTCTGGTAAAGAAGCTAACAACATCATGCCATATTCTTCATCATCAAGTATCTTACCGACGTTCTTCAGATCCAACATGAGTTTATTAAATTCATCTAGGTGGGCTCTGATACCAATTGTTGGGATATAATATGCGGAAATGACAGAATCTTACAATTTACGTCAACGCGAAATCGCCAGAGAAATAAACGAGAAAATCAGGACACCAGAAATTTACATGGTTCGGTCCGACCTACGTCCACAAGGAGAGCCAGTAGCAAATAATCCACTAAAATCAGAAAATTGGAGTTTACAATCGCTCAATTGCTCAAGTGTTTCCCACACCTAGATTTAACCCCAAACCCAAAGTGCTCATAAATAAACAACTCAATTGGGGATAAACTCACGGCACAAAAATACCGTGTGTCCCTTGCCTCAAAGTTTAACGCGCGCACAGCTCAATCTTCACTTTGACATGCGGTTTCTCTTCAGCGGACGTACACATGAACGTGGCTTCTCTTGTGCGGCTTCGTTCTTCATCGGCTTGTACGTGCAGCACCCTACTGTCGAAAAAGAAGGAAGAAAAACCCTCTACTTCTTTTCATATCTCTTTTTATGCTTGTGCCCAAGTTCAAACTTTTGACCTTGGGCCCACCATATACGAATCTTCACATGCAGGACATGTTTCCTCTTTCACTGGGCCCCCACGTACATAACAAATTTCGGCCAACTTCCGCAGGTAAAGAAAATTTCGTATCTTCCGTTTATTTTATAATCCTTCAGAGATCGACGAAATTTCTTCTTGGCTTGGGAAAACTTTATCGATAAAATTCGATTTATCCGAAATCAAAATCAAGACATAATTTAACAACCTTGATGACCCCTCAATGACCGAATTTGACTGGTCTCGTGAAGGTTTCCTTTGACTATCAAACTTTGACTTCCTCTAAAGAAAAACTAGCATTGCTTGAGGTGTCACTACGGGGGTATTGCAATAGCACTGCGGTTTTGAGCGACGCGTGGCTACTTTGTTGTTGATGTGGGGGCTTGCGGCGTAGAACTTCTCAGCCACTGGTCAGCAAGTCGTGGTTCGTAAGGGTGTCAATGGTTCGGTTTTATTGAAAAACCAAACTGTTACAAAAAAACTTCCTAACCGAACCGAATATGAACCGAACTGAAATTTTGATTTGGTTTTTCAGTTTTTTACTTTTAGCTTTTGGTTTTTGGTTTTTGGTTTTTTTTTTTTTTTGAAAATTCACAAAAATCCCCCAGCATCGGCGTCGAACTTATCGGACTTAAAGACAGTGAGCCCTTCCTCCAGCTTTGCGCCGTTCTCTTTCACCAGCATCCCCTGCGATCGGGCCGCCTTTGCCATGGCCATCCTCGATGGAATCGCAGCACGAGCGGTCTGATCAGATCAACTGAAGTAACAACAACAACAGGGGTCCGTGACTCGAAGAGCAAGAACCCGGGCAAATCTAAAGCAAAGTAACGATTTGAGCAGCTGGTGGAGAGAGAGAGAGAGAGAGAGAGAGAGAGAGAGAGAGAGAGAGAGAGTTGGTGGGGGAAGAAGAGAGAGGGTCAAAGAAGAAGGAAGCATGCCTGTTCGATCAGTGAAAGCTAAGAATCGGAGCTGGCCTGAAGCCCCACAGGAGAGAGAGAGCCAGAGGAGATGGGAGTTTCGAGAGAATTTTGATTTTATCAGTTTGTGATTCGGTTCAGTTAACCAATAAAAACCGAACCAACAAAAAAATATTAATTTTTAATGAGAACCGAAATCTGAACCAAACCGAGAAAATCGAATTTTTCGGTTCAGTTCAATTTTCGGTTTGGTTCCTAACACCCCTAGTCATTGGTACAGCAGGGACCGTTGCGGGTCGAGACAGAAACAACATCGCCCCGCGTCGATGCAAGAGGCAACGGTGTGGACTGAAAGCTGCAACGTCTAACTCGGGTCGGGCATGGACAGAGGCTCGGCGAGGATCAATAAGCAATAGCCTCGTCACGGACAAGGCTCGGCGCGATGATGATGCACGGGGAAGAAGCATTAGCGGTCGCGGAGATTGAGCGGGCCTCAAGGAAGACAAAACTCCCCTTTTTTTCTCCCTAGTTTATTTTCCCTCTCGATTGTAGCCGTGTGTTTTCAATTGTGTGGCCCTTTGAATGATGAATTGCCGGCCTGGTTTTCTCTCACAATAGGTCATGCTTTATATACGTAGGGTAGCCGAGGATCTTCCAAGGAAAGAGAGCCGGTCTTTGCTCCTTTCGTAGATGCTGAATATATTATGATTTTTATCTCTTTCCTTTTTTAAATTTCACAATGTGCAGGAATCAATTTTTTTTTTCTTACCCATTGCCCGCAAATCACATTCCCAATTTAGTTAGACTAGTGGCTGGATTGATTCCATCAAAATATTGATAGTATCTTCTTCATCTTGTCCGCCAATCACCGAAAACTCAAACGAGTATAATATGATTACTTTCTAAGAAGTTCATCTTTCTTACTTCAACCCTCCTATTTATATGATATTTTTTTACCACTAACAATGTTCATGGCCTTGGCCAAATTCTCTCTTGTTGCAAGCTTAGTCCAATTCACTAAATTAAATTTTAGAGCCATTAATTCAAACCCGTCCACCAGTCCAATATAAATGCAACTATAGACTAAATAATAAATGCTACTAAAACACGCCCGCGGTGGCCAAGTTGGTTGAGGCTTAGTACCCTCTGCCGAACGAGGGGAGGAGTTCGAGACTTGCCGGACGCATAACGCGCGTCTTAATTGCGAGTGGGACTAGCGGTGGGAGGCCCATGAGCCTGGAGGTTTACGTGGACGGCGAACGGCCCAGTAACGGTTCCTCCAGTACCAAAAAAATAATAATAAATAAATGCTACTAAAACTATATGCTGCACAATTTAATTCTAATATTTTTGTTTAGGGGTCGTGGTTGATCCCTAATTTTTATATAGTAAATGAATGACTAGGTCGCCAAAATTTAGGTGTCAACATGTGATAAAATCCTAACCTATTTTATATAATTAAGACTGGAGATGAAAGAATGCTCGCTCCTATGTTCACCACGTGGCATCTCACCTTTCCTTTATTAACACCACAAGGCAATACACCTACATAGTTTTGCCACATGGCTCGAAATTTAACTGAAATTCAACCAATAAACTTTTAGCTTATTTATTTAGGGCGATGTTACTCTACCCCAAATGACTAAATCGACTCCCATTTACACTAAAAAGATAAAATTGCCCCCAATCTTTTAATTGTAGTTTAAAGAGTTGACCCTACTCCTTTTTTCTATCTTTCCTTTTTTCTATTTAGGATAGTTACCATAATTTAGCGTTTCACATGTTTTGTTTGTGAAAAATTATGTTGCTAAATGTAAGGAAAAAAATACATTCTTAAATATATACTAAAAACATTATGTACAATAAGGTATCTTAATATCTTTTCATAAGCAGTTCATAGATGATATTAATTGTCAATCCAAAATAATGATATTTCATTGCATTTTAAAAAAAAAAAAATTGTTACTTCATGCAATGTTTGATTTAATTAAATTCCATGTACTTACCAATTTATCCATAGATTAGATCAACAACGTAGAAAGGGAATAGATTTCTTGGAAATTTCTCTTTTTGACAACATAAATTTTTATGGAAATAATATCTAACAAAAAAAAAAAAACATAGTGCCTTCAATATAAAAAGAACGCGATGGGATGCAATCATCTCGATGTTTTCTAGTAATAGTTGTCGAGTGCACAAAGGAACAATTCCAATCTTTCTTGCTTTCTTAACTAGCTTCGAGTTTGCTCATCGCAACTCTAAGTTCATGCAATAGAGCTCCTTCCAAGTATCTAAGATTAATTCATAAGATGCCACTGGAATCTAGTTTTTTTTTCCTAATTAAGGTTCGGCTGTATAGGGGTTTTCTTATGTAACCAAGCAATTGATGCCGACTAGTTTGGCAATTATCACCGTATTAGAGGAAGACATCAATCCGTATTCCTTAATAAATTTATTATTATTATTATTATTATTATTATTATTATTATTATTATTATTATTATTATTATTATTATTATTATTATTATTATTATTATTATTTACAATTTTCTCACACTGAAAGTCAATTCTCTTTTACTGGTATTAATAAATAAATTAAATTTCGCAATAAGTAATACAATTGGTCCTCATTGAGTGAGTTCATTATTATATTTTAAACTAGACATTAACTCACACATTGAATGGGACTGGAGATATCTGTATAAATTAAAAAGGGAAAATGCTACCTAATCAAAAGATTATAATCTTGTGTTAATGTTGAGTAACTTTCTTATTATGACAAAGAGAAACAGAACTGCAATTCTTGACTTGAAAAGTTAACAATTCTATTAATGGACAAATGTGTCCGGACAAGTGCGTAATTTAATAACTCTATTTTATCTCTCATGTATTCCAATTTCAAAATATGAATTTATCTATCTTATAAACTACTTTATAAAGAGAATCCAAATTTTGCAACACTGTTTTTTCTCACATATGTTGACACCTGAATTTTTGTTGACTGTTAGAGCACTCGTTCTTATAAAAATATTTATTAAAAAAAAAAAAACGACAACAACAAAAGAAAAGAAAAAGAAAATAGAAGGTCGGGTCAATGCATGCAACCCAACTCGTAACTTCAGCCCAACCCATTTGCCCAACAATTTGGTTCTTTCAAAATTTCAATCGGAGAGCGGGCTCATTAGACCCACGAATTTGAGTCCACATTGTCAGTTGAGGCCCATCGGAATACAAGCAAGGCCCAACAGAATGAAAGAACAAAAGAGCCCAATTAAATAGAAAAGGAGGAATGGCCCATTTCTCGGTAGCTCGTTTCCCTTCTTGCTCTCTCCGGGGGTTGAAGGGAGGGCAGCGTGCATGAGGAGAGAGGCTCAATTTCTAAAGGCTGATTTAGTAACAGGCCAATTCTTGATTATTTCTGTTCTTTTATTTTCTAAAACATAAAAAGAAGGTAAAATTCAAAATAAGGGCCTGAAGCATATTTATTTTCTCAAAAAGGGCCTAAACTAGACCTTGTATTAAATAATAGTCTGAAGTAATTATGGTTGTTTTCAATAATGGCCTAAAGTGACCAGGGTTGTTTCAAATAAAGATCTGATCTTGTTGATCGGCTAATTATTCCAACGTCCAAATATAATTTTAATTTTAATTTATTTTTTATTCTTTTCTTTTCTCTTCTCTTTTTCATTTTTTTTCTTTCCTACAAGGTCTGGCAACCGTGGGCAAGAACCATCCAAGGCTTACAAGTTCTCACCGACTACGAGTGAGGCCACCCTCATTAAATCTGGCTAGAGCGGCCACACCTAAGGCAACAGTCACCTTGCCTAGACAAGGCTGTCCCTCACCAATGGCTAGTGAGGGTGGCCTCTTTGGATTGAGCGAGGGCAACCCTCACCAAGACCTCTCTAGGAATTGTTGGTGGCCAGTTGGCCATCAGCGAAGAAGGAAGACAAACCAAAAAAGGAAAATAAAGATTTTTTTTAAAAAAAAAAGGTGAATGACAAAAATGCCCTTACTAGCTAGAAAGTCAAGCCCTTATATGAAACAAACATAACTATTTTGAGTCATTATTTGAAATAAGATCTACTTTAGGTCATTATTTAAAACAATGATAGCATTTCAGACTCTTGTTTGAAATATAGTTCAGTCCTTATTTAAGAAAATGAAGACACTTCAAGCCTCTATTTAAAATTTTCCCTAAAAAGAATAGAAAATTTGTTAATAACGTTAGCCAATTTTTCTACACTCAATGGCATATTTGTTTCTAGAAATAGATTTGAAAAATTTTATAAAAAAAAAGTAGAAAAAAGTTCATTCATTGTTCCTGGGAACTATTCTAGAACCAAGCCTTTTTTTTTTTCCACTTTTCTTTTCTTCTTTTTCCTCATCTAGTAGGTTGCTAGGCTCAACAATGGCTGACAACCGGCCAGAGATGAGGTCCAGCAACCTTGTCGTGGCTAGGTAGGGGTTAAACTTGCCAAGGGTTGGCGAGGCTCCCTTAAAACTGACAAGGTCAAGGTCGCGGACACTCATCTGGCAGGTCACCGGTCATGGCCAAGGCCTGGCAACCAATTAGAGAAGAAACAAGAAGAGAATTAAAAAAAATGGAAAAATATCATAATATTATTAAAAAAAATTTAAAAAAAAATCTATGTCATGAAAAAAAATAAAGGTCTTACAAAACTCATTCATGTTCTTTTTATTTTATTTTATTTTGAGAATATAAATTTTACGCAGTTACCAAACGCGTTCAAATGCTCAGATATTCTGCCAAAAAACAAAATTATAAAAAATTATTTTACAACAAATATTAATTCCAAGAATATGATAGTTACCAAATGCACTCTAAAATGTTGAGTCACACGAATTCACAATAATCAGATTAAGGTTATGAAGAAAAAAGTTGGTAATATAAAATAAGTTTAACATTACGAAAAACCCTAGACTGGTATTACTCGTCACAAATTTATCTCATACTAATAAATATATTTGTAACAAATTTACTATCGATAATTTTTCTTTAAATTAGATTAATATTACAAAAAACCACAAACTGATACATTTATGACAAATAAAAGGTAAATCCCAAAACTAGTATATCCATCAACTGCCACTTATTATCTAAGTTACCAATTTGCCGAAAAATCTAACGAAAATTAACAAATTTTAAACTTATCACAAATACACCAATTTGGGGTTTTGATGGTTGAAAGATTAATTTTGAGTAAATTTGTTATAGCTATACCATATTTGGTTTTTCTATGGTATTAACCCTATAAAATAACAGTAAAGTATTTGTATAAAAGTTGGTTAAGTACTCAAATTAAGTTAGAGTTTGTTCCTCTAAATGGTTGTTACATTAGTTACACAAATAAACGTTTGAAATTTGAAAACAATAAAAGTACTATTTTTTTTTTTTGTCAAGACAATCAAATAAATATTGGTACGTTAGTCAAATATAAATGGAAATCAATCAAAAAGAGTTTGTAAATCACTCAAATTAGGGTTAAGTTTGTAAGTTACTAAAATTATGGTTTATAATTTGATGTAAGAGTTCGTAACCTTAAAACAAAATAGGCTACGAAACTAAAAGTTAATAATTCAAAACAATCACAAAAAATTGGATAAGTTACTCTACATGGGATATTTGGTAAGTCTTTCAAAGTAAAATTGGGAATTTGATATGAGAGTGGTGATATAACTCTAAAACTACAAATTATGTAAATAAGTTTTGGTATATTATTATGAAATTTGAAAATTCAGAAATAATCAAATAAAAGTTGGTAATTTAATCACAACATTTTACCCATAGACTTGGTTTTTATGACAGGTAAATCCTATGCCCATGATTTCGACTCTCGTACATTTATGAATGTTCGATGAGATTGGTATTCCTCTAGTTCAGTCTACGCAGAGAGACTGAATTTCAAAGGCTGATGCGCTCTGTGAAACTTTTGGGCCATTGGTGCAAGACGAGTGAGTGCTTATAAACCTGTGTTATTCACTGAGGTCTACATTATTAGCTACTTTGTAAGACAGACACATTGCAACTTCATGAAAAAATGTTAAGCTGAGCTAAAAGTTTCCATTTAAACAAACAGAAAGGGAATTTTTATTTCAAATGTTTGCCCCGGTCGTTGCATTCAATCACATCTCCTGTAAATGTTAAGCTAAAATACAAAACCGAGAAAGAGAAGTCACCGATGTTGATGAAATAATCAGGATTGACGCACACGTTTAGATGGACATCCTTGGGAAGGACATCTAAGAACGACCTTCGTGCTTGGACAACACTTTGGGTGCGACACAAGAATCCGGGCCACTTCAACTGCTTGGTACGATTCGGAATTGGTACTATTGATCAATATTTTGTCCAGACATAGTGCATTCTGGAGGAGAAACTTGAGCAGGGAAAGAACAGATTCCCATAACAGCAAATTGGCACCGCGATCAACAATCTCAACGTGCTTGAGATGCATCAAACACTGGTGGACCCTCCACTTTGCAGAATTCCAAAATTCTTCTCCAGCAGAGTTGTGATGGCCTACGCCCTCCGCATTGAACTCAACCTGCAGATATAGAACATCATGACTAAGGAGAAGATACACATTTGGAACTAGATGAGACCAATATCGAGGTTTGACAGTATTAAATAACATTTACTACAACAACCGATATATAAATCTATTGAGAATCCAGAATGTCAATTAAAAGGTCAGAGGTACAAAAATGATTTTCAATAACGAGAAGAAAAGAAATGAGAGGTTGTACGTGGGCTAAGGCTAAAAATAACAATCTGTGTTCAAACAAATCTGGTGTTAAATTAAACCAAATGAACCAAAAGTGTTCTAGCAGTTAAGTACCGCAGAATTGAGTGTGCAAGTCGTTTGTAAGAATAACTTCTCCAAGCGCCACGTGCTTTCGAGTATTTTCACTATAGCTGGAACTCCCTTGTGGTCTGCTGTGCCGAGTAATGTCAGATGCCGACATTGTAAGGATGGAAGAAACACTTGCCTCGCCTCCATCAACGACAGCACCTAAGCACATCGTCGTGGTAGAAGAAGCAGAAACTGATCATCAAGCACCAATAGACAATACAAATGGAAGAATGTGTAATGTATGTCCGCAACTTCAACCAGAAATAACAGCGCTAAAAAATCGGCACGCACCTGAAGGCACCAGCTCCCTATCACCAATTTTGTCACATGATGCAGCCTCTTGAGAAGCCCCATGACAAGATCCCCATGAGCCTTAAACTTATCTAGTGCGAAACTTTCCATGTCGAAATTTAACTCAGCTTCAATCAAGGAAGATACTTCATCTAGACTAAAGTCTCCCCCTTGAGAATTGCCTGATAGGCGCAATTTGAGAAGATGAGGAGCCCAAATTTTCAACATCAAACCTTGACCAGGACGAAACTCATGAGAATCAATCACCAACTCTCTAAGACTTTTTGATTCGACCATTATCTGCTTGACACCCTGGCAACTTTTCAACTCAAGGAACTCTAGAACAGGGCTGCCACTAAAAACTCTCACCATTACCTCATCGTTTAACTTCGCATATTCAATGCGCAATATCTTCAGCGAACACCAATTCACAGCACTGAGCACCGAAAAACAGCATTGGGACACGCACAAACTCACTAGCGTGGTGCAGAGGAACAAGATATGCGGCAACGCATAAATGTTGTGACGCCAATAATGTGGGGTTATCGATACCTCTTCAACGTCATGCATGATGGCAAACTGGAGCCACGTATCAAGACTTGACTGCATGAAGGCAAGGCAAGGAGCATCGAAGAGAAATCTTTTCACCTTATTTGCGGTGCAGCGTAACAGCACTGAGTCAACAAAAGCAATGAAGCTCTTGAGATTCTGGCTACTGCCAGGGGGCAGAGAGAAACTCATGTACTGATTAGAGGTCCAAGTGGAACGCCATTGCTTGGACAAGACGCTAGTTTTGACGGCATCTTTTGTAGTCAAGAAGGAGAAAATATGAACGATTATGTCATTGGGCAATTGGCTGATGTAATCCACTGGATTCCGGGTTTCATTTTGATTGGAAGGAGGTAATCGTGCACATTTCTGATGGCAAAGTCCATGGTTGATACTGGCCATGGATGGAGGAGTCTTCAAGATTTTGCCTTTGCCTGCCGATGATGATGAAGAGTAAGGTTGGCAAGAAACGTGAGAAGACGACTATATAAACTCTGATCAGCACAAAAGGAAATTAACTAAACCCCAAAATGTCTTCTGGCCTTTCTTCAAGAAAAAAAAAATTGAAGAGTGAACAGAGAGAGCTTGTGAAGGATAGAGATCTAAAACCCTAGAGAAAAGCTTGAGGCTACTTAGGCTCTACATGGTAACATTTCTATTCCTCTGTTTTTTTTTTTTTTTTTTTTTGCTTTCTAGTATAGAAAAGGAACAAAAATCCATTTAGTAACGTTAGTTAATTTTTCTAGGTGGTTGGGGAATAGATTTGAAACAGAAGTAGAAAAAAGTAGCTTCTTCTTCTTAGAAACAATTTCTAGAAATAAGTAATTTTCTTTCTTTTCTTTTTGTTCTTTTCTTCTTCCTCACCACCCGCCGCCGGCCAGTAAAGAAAGAAGAAGAGAGGAAAAATATATATATATATATATATATATATATCAAAAAATTATTAAAAAAATTAAAAGAAATTTTATGTCACAAAAAAAAATGTACGTCCTCCTAAACACATTCATGTTCTTTTTCTATTCTGATAATAGAATTCCGTTACTAAATGCATTGTTTTACTCAGAAACTATTTTGGAAAGAAAATAAAAAAGAACTATTTCTGAAAAGAAATTGTTCTTAGCAACAGACATTTTTCCAAACGCATCTTTAGGGAATGGAGACGGTTGAAGAGAGTAAAAAGTTTAAAGAGCAAGAGAGTGACGAAGTCCACTAAAGTGCAAGAATTTGCAGAGAAAATTGCACAAGAGGAAGAGGCAAGAGAGAAAATAAGGAAGAGAGAGAGAGAGATTTGATTAGGAGTGGAGGCAAGACTTATTTGATTAATGGGCTGGCCAAACCAGGCTGAAGCCAAGGAACAATTATTCTGAGTATTCCGAACCAACTACTGTTGACCTGCTTGAGGCTGATCCACAGCTAAGGCATTAGGAATTGGTTGGCTTTGGCTTTGAATTTGTGGATGCATAACTCGAGATAACATACAAAATCTACATGTTAGTGAATCAAAAAAAAGGATCAATACATGCATCGCAGCATTAACTGCAAATAGCACAAGAAGATGAAAGGAATGAGGGATAGATGCACACCGAGGACAACCTTTGGAGCACTATGTAATTACTCCAACTTGAAACTTTCTGAGCAAGCAATTCTAGATGGATAATGGATATGCAAAAAAAGATAAAAAATTTACTCTATTTTTTCTTTTCAGCAAGTACTAAATAAAAATCTTCGTGAAGTGCATGTACTTGAATTAATCTTGAAATCTTAAAGAAAATAAAAAACATAAAGAGAAAGGTGAATCATCTTTGGCAAGCATGCATCCTCCAAGGCCATCAAAGAGAGTCACTTCTAAAAAAGAAAATTTGAGACAAAGAAGTGGGAGGAAGTTACAAAAGATGCAAACATATGGCCCTTTCTAGTTAAACCGAAGCTTGCTACCACTCTTTGAAAAACTTGAACTTCACAAATGCATATCTGATTCTATGAAGGAAAAAAAGAAGAAGAAGAGATCTACCCGTTTTTAGATCAATAGGTTTCAAATGAAACAAAGAAATTCAAATGTGCCACTGCCCATGGTATAAATGTGCAATCAAGGTTACAAATAAGGAAGATTGCAAAAAGAAATTGACTTCAGGGTAGAAAATCGGAATCCCCCCAACCGGGTTGTAGTGGGTATACAAATGTGTACTATGTAAAGCCCCAAGAAAGGACAATTCCAGGGCCAACTCCTATTTTTGTCATGCTAACGTGCTTGAACTCCTAAAATTTTCTATTATGCATTTAAGTCAAAAGAAATTTTGAAAAGTCAATGCACTTGAGTCATTTCGTTCACTCGTCAATTTTAAGGGGACGGAAGATGCCACATGACTTCTTTTATTATCTTTTAATCCAACATGGCTGTTAATAAAAAAAAAATGCCACATAGATTTTGCATCAACTAAAACCTAAAAGAGCTAACTAACGAGCAAAAGTGGACGACTGTCAAAAATTTTAGGACTTAAGTGCACAAAATGAAATTTTTAAGACTCGAGTACTCTATCATAAAAAATTTTAGGACTCCTGCTGTACGTCCCCCAAAAACAATTATACCAAAAAAAAAAAAGAAATAGTACAAGTACATAAATGAAAATATGTGTAAGAAGAAATATACATATCTGTAAATATATAAAGGGATAACAAAACGGAAATTCTAACTTCTACATCAATGGTATCAAGTAACAGGGACTTAAGTTGTACCCGAGTCCTCACAGCTATTCCTAGCAGGGTTAGATGGCAGAGCATAAGGTCTGGTAATCTGAGACTTTGTCTTCAAAGATATCTTCCTTAAATAATCGGACTAAAAGGGAAAGGAAGCAGAAATCATTAAATTACTTCATAAAAGACCAACAAATTAAATAATCAAATTAGAAAGAAAATGAAGCAGATATCAATTTAAAACTGCAACTTAAAACTTAAGTACAATATCACAGCACTGAGCAAACCTGATCTCACTGGTGCAAAGCTAAATTTAAATATTTAAACAGTTCCAGTTACTATATAAATGCACAAATCATAGAAATTCTCGACAGATTATAAGAATAAAAGAAAGCTTCTAAAATTTTTTTAAGCAAGAGCACATCCACTTTGTTTATGCATCCTCTATCCACATAGAAACTTCACACAAAATAAGCAAGCACTAGATCCAGAGCCACTTCATAAAAAGAATTAAAGATAAGAGCAAATAGAATGAGATGCACGTAGTGGACATGGACATCAAATAATACCTGGCTTGTTGCAGCAGCGTAAAAATTTCCCTCAATCCTCAAGGCAATTTTATTGAGTTCTTGCAAACCTTCTCGATTAGAAACAGGATGATGTCTCAGCAAAGTCTCCAATCTGCATACCAAAAGAGACTTGCAGTTCAGCTGAAATTATTTCTGGCCAATAATTTTTTTTCTCAAAGATAAATAAGATTTCATCAAGAAGTACTGAGGGGGTACTTCCCCTACAAAATGGCTTATAATAGAAGCCAAACCACATACAAAGTAACGCACAAAAGACTTTGTAGCATTTCCAACAAACTAGATGTATGAAATTGAACTTTCCCACTATACCAAAAGTGAAGAAATGAGCCAAAAGACAAGGAGAGGAATCATCTTAGTAATCTGTTTCTTTCTGACACACAAACTGAAAGTCCCTCTCCGAGCCCAAAGTTCATGTCACACTGTGCCCAAGGTCAATCAATTTACTCCCAAAATTGCAAAAACTGTAGCCCTAATCTTTCTGGTCCAGCTCCAACGTAAAAGTAATCGGTTCATGTTCTCTTCTTCAGTCTTGCACAAAAAGAACCTATTGGCCAGTATTTTTTCTCTCTTCTAGAGATTATCTGAAGTTAAGAATACATCCCCAAGCAGCTTGCCAAGCAAAAAATGAAACCTTCAAAGGAACCGTAACTTTCCAAATACATTTCCATGGGAAGAGTGTGCTCTGTTGTAATTGCAAGAAGAGAGATCGGAATAGCAGGATTTGACAGAAAAAGTTCCAGAGGTACAACAATTCCACCGTAGCTTATCGTCCTCACATCTAACATTGCTCGATACAATGACTCAAAAAAAATTTGAGAAGCTTCGGGCTTCTAATCTTGAGCCCTACGTAAGATATTACTTTACCACATTGTTTCTCCGTTGTCAGTCTTTCAACAATCGGCCACCCTAGCTATCTAGCTTCTTGCTAGTGCACATGCATCCAGGAAAAAGTCTTTGAAAGCAGTGTCTCCACACCAGATGTCATCATGCATCATAGTATGCCTACCATTTCCCACTCTAATAGAAAGTCCGTATTTGAAAGCATCCCATCCTTACCTAATGTGCTTCCGAAGCCTGACCCCATGTGCTCCTCAACTAGGCTTTATTATCCACTCTGAATCTTCCAAACCAAATTCTGCAACTAGTCCCATCCTCCAAGGGCTAGTTTTCTCCCCATTAAATCTCCACAATCATTATCGAAGCAAAGCTTTACATACAAGAACCAATGACTTTACCCCCAGCTCCCCCATTAGAAACTGCTTGTGATCCCACCAGGTGAGCTAGAACATTTTCAAATGACCAGCAAGAACTATGGCAAAAATCCTATAGATGCTACCGACCAAGCTTATAGGCTAAAAATCCTTAACATTCATCGCACCAGGCTCCTTAGGAATGAGAATTAAGAATGTACAATTAAGATTATTTACAAACTTGCCCCCTACTCTGGAACTCCTTTAGAAGGTCATTGCTAACAATCTCCAATTCTCGCGAAAAATTTAAACATAAATTTATCAGGACCTAGTGCCTTATCTCCATTACACTCCACGATTGCCCTTCTAATCTCCCCCTTGAAAGGCATTTGCAGCATCTCAACCATATTGGGATCAAGAGAAGCCTCCATTTCCGGTCTCTCAAAACATCTCTCCCTGCATGAATCAGCATAGAAGTCTAGATAACCACACACTCATGGCGTTTACATGTTCAACAGCCATCCCAAAAACTTCCAACTTACTGAGGAAGTTATATCTTCAATGAGCATTGGCCACCTTTCAAAGGACTTCATGTTTCTCTGATCATCATCAAGCCAAATCTCCCAAGACATATGTCTCCAGGAGGTCTCTTCCATTTGAATCAACAACGCAAGGGCTCTTTAAATTCCATTCTCCTAAAATGCTCCTCCTCTATTAAAGTCATCTGGATCTCCTTATCCTTAAGCTCTTCAACTTCTTGAATTGTCTCTTTCATATTGTTTCCCATATTTCCAACCTTCTGATGACTTCATGTTTCAGAATATATCTTAGCCCCTTGAACTTTGAAGCAAAAGTGAAGCTGGCCTACACCCTGAAAGAACTATTCTTCCAGTAATTGATGACTACCTACTTGAAATCTTCTAGTTTGAGCCAAATACTCACAAACTGGAAGGGAGTGGGGGCCCATTCAATAACTCTATCCTCTAACACAATTATAAGGTGGTCTGAGGTCACTTGACGTAACTTTTGACTCGAGTTTGGGTGATATCCTCCCATGTTGTTGAAACTGAGAACCCATCAAAGCGTGAAAAGGATAGCCTCTCCCAGTCCCTGGACCAAGTAGACTCCCAACCTACCAACAACAAGCCAATCAGGCAAAGGTGTCCAAGATCTGCCAAAATTCCCTCATGCAAGCTCTGTCTGTACCAATCCCATCCTGTTCATGTGGAAACAATACCACGTTGAACTCTCCCTGCACTCCCCATTTACTTCTAATATCAGAGAGCTAATCCCCGAAAGAACTCCTAGCGCTACCCACTCCAGGACTATACACCCCAGTAAACACCCGCTCTTCCCCACTTCTGCACCACAAAACAGGCACAAGACACTAAATTGGCCCGCTAAGCAATCTACTAAGTTGCCTGATTTCTCATTCTACATCACTACAATGCCACCACATGTTTGGAAGGCTGGTACTTCTTCCAACTACGACATCTAATTCCCCATACGCCTGTTTTACCAGGTTCTACAACTGCATGGTAATCCATCCACCATTTTAAAGTCCTCAATATAGAGGTATATCGACAATCTCCTCCATCTGGCATACTCTGTCACTCTTAACAAGTCCTCCTTTTTGACCTCTAATACAAGCTCAAAAGATTTTGGTTCCACAAATAGCCCTTTTACCTTGTAGGTCTCTCGCGACAAAACCAGCCTCAACAATCTCACGCGGCAAAGAAGATGAGAGGAAAAGTCCTCAACATCTCAGAGAAAGCAAACAACAATATAAAAGAAGAGGAAAAGAGCCTACATAGCCAATGGGGGCCGTCATCAATGGCTCGCCGGAGTTCTGGGTGGTCAATGAGGTTAGGGAGGTCGCCAGAGATAGAAAACAGAGAGGTCAAGGGCTGGAAGAGGGCCAGGAGTTGAGAGTGGGTAAGAAAAGGATGAAAGTTCAGAAGAAATGGTTTGCCAGAGATGGTCACAAAATCCAGTGTATGACAGATCTGAAATTACGTAATCCTAACATAGTCATAAAATCCAATGGATTATAGATAAAAGAATCCGGCGCAAGTTGCATATTGTTCAACAAATTACAAATAGCTTTCTCCCAGACGAGAAAGCAAACTGAGAAATGATTCAGAACAACACATTGAAGAATTCACAAACCTATAAGATTTTGGCGATACCTAACCCACATGCATCGACAGCATCTCCTCCTATTACAAGTGGTATGGGTGGGAGTTCAAGCATTGCAACTCAAGGTAGGCGAAGATTAAGTTTTCTGTGGAAAACTTTTGGACCTTCAACCCCTACAACGACTATAGCGATGCTATTGAATTGGAAAGGGGAAAAACAAATTCGAGATTACTAGAGAATAACACAACCAACAAGCAATAAGATGCTTAAAAATCCTTAGGCTCTGGATAAGTAGATTTCTGTCACGAATATAATAGGCGATCATCCAGTAACTGTTCTCCAGCCAGAAAGCCACATGGCCTTACCTCTGCAATTATGTTGGTCTACATACTATGGAAAACCCTCCTGGTTGTGAACAAAAATAGAAGATAATCCGTTTCAATCAAGAAAGAAATACAATCATCTTCTTATGTTATATAATCACCAATGTAATAAGAGCTACCGGGCTGCATATCCGCTAAATCCCATATTGAGACTTAACTAAACTATCCTAAGAGAAAAAAATTACAGCGAAAGCTACCTCAGAATTCATGTTGCGCCTCGACCTGATAACATGACCATATTGTAAAACCATTACTTCTTGGACAAACTAAACTCTCGGCAAACGTCCCTAAGCAACCATCCATCATAAAACTCCACATTTTCCCTACGAAAACGATAAAAACCCAAGCAAAGGAAAGAGCACTCACATCTTGTTGACAATCATCTCCCGTGAGTTGGGCGGCAGTCGAGCCCTCCAATCGCCCATGTCAAGCACAGCTCCAGCGCCCCCGCCTGCTCCACCACCGGGCGGCATCGCCCTCCGGTTAGCGTCATCCATCGTATCGACTCCTCAGAAAACCTCAACAACCAACAGCCGCACGGGACTTAGCACAAGCTATAAACAACAATCAGCACACACCCATGCATCCTATCCACTCCTCGAAAACCTCAACTACCAACAACCGCACGGGACTTAACAGAAGCAATAAGCACCGATCAGCACACGCCCACCGGGCCCGCCCCCTCAATACAACCAACGCCGACTTCAAGAACCCAAGCCCACAGATCCTCCCACGTCCCCACAAGAGCCCCTCGAAAACCCGGAAGAGACAGTCGATGACTTGGCCGAATAGCGATGGGAAGAGAGAGAGAGAAAGAGAGAGAGAGAGAGAGAGAGATAGAGAGAGACGTAAGCTGAGAAGATTGGGCAAGACAAACCACCTCTTTAACGTTAGAAGCTAGCAAGGTGGTCGATGACTGGATACAAAAAGCAGAGCAAAGCAGAGCAAAGCAGAGCAAGCAGAAGAAGAAAGAGAAGCAGGTTACCCGTCGTCGATGCTTTGTCGCGCTGTTCGTGCTCTCGGGTAGGGTGACGAGATGGATCGGTCACGAACTCGGCCCGATTCTATCTTAATAAAAGAAATATAAAATTAATTATAAGGGTTAATATTATTAAAAATTTCATATTGATACACCATCCCAAATTTACTTTTAGTCAATTATCATCAAATTTTATCATCAAATTACTGAATTTGATAACATGTGACAATTGACAGGTATATTAATTTGAGATTTTTTGTCTCTATTTGTCACGTGTATATCAATTTATAGTTTTTCGTGATATTAATTCAATTTAATAAAATTTAACTGAATGTAACTATGTTGTAAATATATCAATTTAGGGATTTGATAATTAAAAATTTAATTTGAAATAAATTTATCATGTGTGTATCAATCTTAGATTTTTATGGTATTAATCCTTAATTTTAATGTCGCGACCAATACCAAGTCAAATATGTGGAACCAGAGAGGGAGACATACAAGAGAGTCAGGTCTAGAAGAATGTAGAAGTTCTTATGAAGAATGAAGAGAGCCTTGTTTATGAGGTGAGTTGGGAATGGATTCATAATATACCCATTTAAATCGATTCATTTTATAGACAAAAAAAAAAAAATCTATTTGTTTTGGGCTTTTCATTTTTAAACCCATTATTGCTAGGCCCGCTAAGTATGAGGCGGCCCATGAATCATTTCAATAAATTTGGATTAAATGATGAGTATATGAGGCAAATTGAAAAGGGATTTGCCTCAGATCAAAATGATTTCTCTTTTTTATTTTACTACACGGAGATCTTTCAAATTTCTATTCAATTTGAAAAGATGCATCGATGCAAAGCATATATTCCAAAGGTTGAACTAGACCGAGCAATATGTAATAGGTCCAAACACTTCTAACCCTGTTTATATTATATAATAACATATGCAAATATCTCTATATAATAAAAAATGAATGCAAAGGAGGATTTCAATATCAAAATTTTACCATTAAATGCCATAAAATATCCTTGGGTGCATTACAATCTTGTAATATTGATTAAGAGGTGGTCCTCTCCTATTATATGTAATTAAGGCCAGAGCCGAGAGAATTCTTGCTTGAATTCTTGCTTTTGTGATCGTCATATGACACATCTTTTTTCATCTACATTTGCCACATGGCAAGACACATGACATTATTTTGCCATGTAGTCCGAATTTGACTAGTAAGCTTTTTAGCTTATTTATTATCATCTCTTAACTTGTATCTTTAATTTAAATGTCAGAATGTGGATAAGCAACAGTTTATAGAATTTTTTTTTCTTGAGTTTAAAATTGGAAAAATGGATAAATTAGAGAAAGTTTCTTCAAATATAAATGAAATAATTTTTTATTTCAACAATTCTCTTTAACCAATAAAAAAAAAGATAGAATAAAACAAAAATAAAGACATATATTCTCTGCTAAATTAATTTGCATCTTAAAACTCTCTTTCTCCCCAAAATATCTATGAATTCCTTTGTCATTTTCAACATGCATAAGAGTGTGCTCTTTCTGGTTATCTCAGCATAGTATAAAGCAAATCAAAGGCCGTTTCCAAACAAAAGTAAATTCCATGAAAACCCATGTAGGTTGTAGAGATAAATCACAATCACTCAATACCGAATGATGTCCAAATCGCCATCCAAATGTAAAATACGATTAAAGCAAGATAATTTCTTCAATCTTTAATATTTTAAAATTAGAATATGAATCTTTCTTATCATAGAATAATTTAAGATTATTTTTCTAAACTGACGAAATTATTTTATAATTATGTTTCTATTAGACACATTTCATTTGTTTTTTACATTCTTTTAATGCGCAAAATGTGTGCTCTTTCTCTCATCTAACGCAAATTAACATCAAAGCTTTGAAAAGATAGCCAGTGAGATTAAGTCTTATTAGCCAGGCTTCGAGGAAATACTCATTGCCAGGGCAAGCAGAAATTAATACCGCAACCAAACTCCTTCGTACAATAATCCTATAGCTATCCCCGAAATAAAATGATCAAATTTGCAAAACGTTGAGATGATCATGTACATCGATCTCGTCCCAAGAAGTTATAGGTTCATAGATACCACAAGGTAGGACTCATTTTTTTGTTTATACATATAAAAGTTGATAAGTTATCACAAGAGTCGGAATCATATACTTCATTTTTCATTTTTCATTTTTCTCTTTGTCAGAACAGCATAATAAATATTGATAGGTTACTCAAATAAGAATTGGCAACCTAAATCTAGTAATAAATAATCGAGAAAATCCTCTTAAACCACTCAAATTAAGGTTGGCAATTTGATATAAGAGTTGTTAAATTTAAAACATTAGTAAGTTATGCGAATAGATAAGTTACTTATTATGAAACAATTTTGAAACAATCAAATACATTCTTATTTATTAAGAGGACAATCGAAAAAACTTACATAAATCAAACGGGTAGAAGTTAATAAACTTAAACTAGTTGGTAACTTATCAGAAAACAATTGGCAAGTCAATTAAATTAAGATCGGTAATTTGATAAAAACTTTAGCTTGAAAATGTTAATATCTATTGGAGATAAATTTTGGTAATTTGGAAACAATGAAGTAAATGTTACGAAGAAAAAAGTGGATAATAAAAAGTGAAGGTATAGCAATTATATTAAAGTCGGTTAATGATTTAAATTAAGGCCATTAATTTGGTATCAAAGTTAGTAGTTTGATATAAGAGTTTGTCCCTCTAAATCGTTGTTAAATTAGTTAAGCAAATAAATGTTTGAAATTTTAAAACAATAAAAATAATGCGCTTTTGTCGGCATAACCAAGTAAACCAAGTAAATATCAATAAGTTACTCAAATATATATGGAAATCAATCACCAAAAAAAAAAGTTTGTATGTCACTCAAATTTGGGTTAAGTTCGTGAGTTACTGAAATTATGGTTTATAATTTTATATAAGAATTTGTTAATTTAAAACATAATAAGCTACTAAATTAAAAGTTAATAATTTGAAAACAACCACAAAAATATTGATAAGTCAATCCAATAAGATTTGGTATCTTAAAATTATTTGGTAACTTGAATGGGGATGGTTAGTAAATCTTTTAAATTAGAATTGGTAATTCGATACCAGAGTGGAGATATAACTCTAAAACTGCAAATTATGTAAATAAATTTTGATAACTTATTGTAGAAGTTGAAAATTCGGAGATAATCAGATAAAATTAGTATTTTTTTTTTTTAGAAAAATGTTAGTGATTTTTTTTTTTTTTTGTGAACGAGAATCTACCAGAGCCTACCCTTGTCGGCTTATGCCGATTTGAGGTTTCACGGGTCTCCGCAGTGGAGGCCCAACATTGACTATACCTTGAGGGAAACTAGCCCAACAACCCACCGCCGAGGCCCCTCGCTTTAATCGCTAACGACGCAAGATTTTGAACCCTTGACCTTCTTTGTTGGAGGAGAGATCTCAACTAATTGCGCTATCCACAAATGGGTGAAACAATATATATATATATATATATATATATATATATATATATATATGTTAGTAACTTAATCACAACCTTTTACCAACAAACTTATTCTTTTATGACAGATAAATCCTACAACCATAATCCAACTCTTGTACTTCCATGAATCAGTGAGATTGTGGCTTCTTCTAGTTCAATGCTTACAGAGAGTATATCTTGAGAAAGGATGATTTCTAGTTGAACAAACAGAAAGGGAGTTCTTATTTCAAGTATCTCGTGGAATTTTGACTAATGGGGGGTTGGATGCACATTCCACGAAACGAATAGCACTGCCTTGCTTTTGATACCAAGTTAGAATTTCTATAAATTTTGACATCAAAATAGATATGGAAAATCATAATATCCTAAGTATCTATGGGAGATACCTAAATATTTCTAACGTGTTTAATCACATCTCCCGTGGATGTTAAGTCAAAACTCAGGGGTTGATGAAAAAAATCAGTATTTATGCACACATTTAGACGAACATCCTTGGAACGGATACCTAATAATGACCTTCACACTTAGAGAACACTTTGGGTTTTATAGAAGAATCCAGGTCACTTCCAAGCAGCACCCATCTAGATCCAGGCGAGGGCAACGTTGCTCGAGACCAGTAAGGGTGACCCTTGCTAGTCGCTTGTGCCCAGTTGTCAGCCATTGTCAAAGCCTAATGATCGGCAGAGGAAGAAGGAAAAAGAAATTAAAAGAAAATTAATTATAAAATTATACTAAAAATAATTAAAAATTCAAAAAAAAAAACATATTAAAAATTTTGTTCATCTGAATGCAGGCCATACTACATACAACGGTCAACATCAATTCCAATAATTTCTCATCAAAATTGATCAAATGGACTATATTAACAATTTTTTTAAAAGTTTGGCCAAATTAAAATGTTTTCTTTTTAAGTAAAAAATATATTGAGCTTTCATCAAACTATACAAAAGGCGATCGCGGCACCAAAACTTACACTCAAAATGACAAGGAGTCATAGCGAGTGGAATGGTGCAGGGATGGAAAAGGACTGCCAAAACAACGGCAAAACCAGCCAACCCGCAAGACACACAAACACGGCAAAGAAAACAGCCAAACAGTAGCAAGTACGCCAAATTAAAATGTTTATTACTAAATTGACACAAATTCTACGGAGTTAGAACATTTTTGGTAATTTTCCCTTCATTATCTTCGAAAGTAAACTAAATAAGGATATTCAACTCATTGATGACACCACGCAAGCATGCTATGCAATATCAGCTTTATATAGCATGCTTTCTCCCAGAAAGAGGACTGAAAGTTCTACCACCACAAAAAGAAAAGAAGAACGACATGTCAGAACGAATCGGTTAATTTGCGACAGGTACATACAATTACATCTCCTGAAAATGTCAAGCCAAAATTCAGAGGTACAAAAAGGAGAAAAATAAGTCACTGGTGTTGACGAAATGATCAGGATTTACACAGACGGACGTCCTTGGAAAGGATATCTTAGAATGACCTTGGCGCTTGGAGAACACTTTGGGTGCGAGAGAAGAATCCGGGCCACTTCAAGCAGCGGTGACGGTTCAAATGCTTGGGATGATTTGGAATTGGTAACGTTGATCACTATTTTGTCCAGCCAAAGTGCATTCTGGAGGAGAAACTTGAGCAGGGAAAGAACAGGTTCCCATGCCAGCAGACTGGCACCGCCATCAACAATCTCAACATGCCTGAGATGCATCAAACACTGATAGATCCTCCACTTTACAAAATTCCAAAATTCTTCTCCAGCAAAGAGGCAACAGCCTGCCCTCTCCGCCTTCAACCCAATCTGCAGATGTAGAACATCATGACTAAGGAGGAGATACACATTTGGAACTAGATGAGACAAATATCGAGCTCTGAGAGTATAATATAGCATTTACAACACCAAGAGAAATATAAATCTATTGAGAATCCAAAATGTCAATTAAATAGACAGGTACAAAAATGATTTTCAATCACAAGAAGAAAAGAAATGACAGGTTTATATGCAGTGTAGGGCTAAAATTCACAATCTGTATATGTTCAAGCAAATCTGGTGTTAAATTAACCCAGTGAACTGAGAGGGTTCTAGCAGTCGTGTACCGCAGAATTGGGTGTGCAAGTCATTTGTATGAATAACTTCTCCAAAAGCCGCGTACTTTCAAGTATTTTTGCTATAGCCTCCGGAACTCTCTTATGGCCTGCTGTGCTGAGTAATATCAGATGCCGACATTCTAAGGGTGGAAGAAAAATATCTCTCGCCTCCATTAGCCACAGCACCTAAGCACATCATCATGGTGGAAGAAGCAGAAACTGATTACTTTTACTCTCTTGAATCACTAAAGTAGATCAAACATAAGACATGCTTGCAATTCCAACAGCCTCTCACAATAGCCAACGAACCAAACGAATAAGCAAACGAGGACATCGGATTTTAGTCTTATTTAAGTCAATGTAATGCTGGACTCATAAAGGTAATATTAGCTAACAATGTGTAAAGTTCTATTATGAGAAGGAAAAAAGTATTGTCCAGCAAAAATTCCTTTAAAGCTCCATACAATGACAACGTTTCTACAAAACAACAATTTATGAGCACGGTATCATCAAGCACCAATGAACAATATCACGATTTATCCTAAGCAAATGGCAGAATGTGTAATGTATGTCCACAACTTGAACCAGAAATAACAGGGGTAAAATAATCAGCTCACACCTGAAGGCACCACTTCCCCATCACCAATTTCGGGACATGATGCAGCCTCTTGAGAAGCCCCCTAACAAGATCACCATCATCAGCTGCAAAGCCTTCCATGTCGAAATTTAACTCAGCCTCAATCAAGGAGGCTACTTCATCTAGTCTGAACTCTCCCCCTTGAGAATTGCCCAACAGGCGCAATTTGAGAAGATGAGGTGCTGAAATTTTCAACGTCAAACCTTCATCATCACCAAACTCATGAGAATCAATCACCAACTCTTTACAACTTTTTGATTCAATCACAATGTGCTTGACGCCCAGGCAACTTTTCAACTCAAGGAACTCTAGAACAGGGCTGCCACTCAAAACTCTCACCATCCCATCATCGTTCAACTCCGCATGTTCAATGCGCAATGTCTTCAATGAACACCAATTCACAGTGCCGAACACTGAAAAACGGCATTGGGACACACGCAAACTCACCAGCGTGGTGCAGCAGAACAAGATTCGCGGCAACACATAAACTTTGTGGCGCCGGTAATGCAGACTTACTGATACCTCTTCAATGCCGTGCTCGATGGCAAACTGGAGCCACCTATCAAGACTTGATTGCATCGAGGCGAGACAAGGAGCATCAAAGAGGAATCTTTTTGCCTTAATTGCGGTGCAGCGTGACACCACCGAGTCAACGAAATTGATGAAGCCCTTGCTTTTCTGGCTACTGCCGGGGGGCAAAGAGAAACTCATATACTGATTAGAAGTCCAAGTGGAACGCCATCGCTTGGACAAGACGCTGGTTTTGATGGTGTCTTTTGTGGTCATGAAGGAGAAGATATGAAGGATTATGGCATCGGGCAATTGGCTGATGTAATCCACCGTGTTCTGGGTTTCATCTTGATTAGAAGAAGGTAATCGTGCACGTTTGACTGCTGACAATGATGAAAATAAAGGTTGTCAAGAAACGTGAAAAGACTATATAAACTCTGATCAGCACAAAAGGGAAATAGCTAAACACTAAGAAGTCTTCTGGCTTTTCATTAAAACAAAAAAAAAAAAATCAAAGAGCAAATTGAGAGAGAGCTTGTGAAGGTTAGAGATAAAAAAAACCCTGGAGGAAAGCTTGAGGCTACTTAGGGAACAGAGGCAGTTGAAAGAGCAAGATGAAGAATGGAAGCAAGAGAGCGAGTGAAGCCCACTGGAGTATGACAATTTCGAGAGAAAATTGCAGAGGAACTGCCCACGGGACCCCCGGGGGGGGGGGGGGGGGGGGGGGGGGGGGGGGGCGGGATTGGATTAGAGGAGTGGAGGCAGACTTATTCAATTAATAGGCGGGCCAAACCAGGCTGCAGCCTTAACTCCAGAAGGAACAATTATTCTGAGTATTCTGAACCAACTACTGTTGATTTGCTTGAGGCTGATCCACAGCTAAGTAATTAGGAATTGGTTGGATTTGGCTTTGAATTTGTAAATGCATACTTGAGATGACATACAATATATACAAGTTAATCGAGAAACTGGATCAATACATGCATAGCAGCACTAACTGCATATAGCACAAAAAGATGAAAGGAATGAGGGATAGATGCCACATGAGTACCGCATTAAGAGCACTACATGATTACTCCAACTTGAAACTCTCTGACCAAGTGATACTAGATGGATAATGGATACGCAAAAACAGCCAAACAATGACTCACTATCTTTGTGAAGTTCATGTACTTGAATTGATCTTGAAATCTTAAAAGAAAACAAAAACATAAAAGAGAAATGTGAATCATCTTTTGCAAGCATGCATCTTCTGACCCCAAAAGAGAGACTCACTTTTAACTAAAAAAAAAAAAAATTGAGGCAAAGAAGTAGGAGGAAGTTACAAAAGATGCAAGCGTTTGGCCCTTTCTAGTTAGACTGAAGCTTGCTTCCACTCTTTGAAAAACTTGTTCTTCACAAATGCATATCACAAATGCATATTGGATTCTAAAAAGGAAAAAAACCGAGATCTTTCGGTTCTTAAATCTATAGGTTACAAATGAAATGAAGAAATTCAAATGTGCCACTGCCCATGGAATAAATTTGCATTCGGGGTTACAGATGAGCAAGATTGGCAAAAAAAATTTAACTTCAGAATACTAAAACGAAAATCCCCCGAAAAAATCATGTGCCCATGGAGCATTTACCCTGTCAATAAGCAGCACTGCTCACAGTGGGTATATAAATGTGTACTATGTAAAGCCTAAAAAAGGACAATTCCGGGGCAAGTCCTAAAATTTGTCATGCTAATGCGCTTGAGTCCTAAAACTTTAATTCTATGCATTTAAGTCATACTAGTTGCAACTGAATGCACTTGAGACATTCCATTAACTCCATAAATTTTAGGTGGAAGGAAGATGCCACATGAATTTTTTATTTTCTTTTAATCATACACGGCCGCTAATAAGAAAAAAAGTGCCACGTAGATTTTCCACTCTCTAAAACCTAAAAGCACTAAGGAGCTAACAGAAGTACTAAAGTGGATGAATGTCAAATTTTAGGACTTAAGTGCACAAAATGAAAGTAGTTTTACGACTCAAATGCACTATATGTTCCCAAAACAATGTATCATAAAAAAGTACAAGCACATTAATGAAAGTACTTGTCTAAAGAAATATACATATCTACAGATATATATATGCGGATGACAACACAAAAATTCTAATTCCTACATCCATGGTTCCAAATGACAGGAACTTAAGTTGTACCCGAGTCCTCACTGCTACTCCCAGCAGAGTTAAATGGCAAAGCATTAGGTATGGTACTCTGACGCTCTGTCTCCATTAACAATGTCTTCAGATATCTTCCTTTAAAAATAGGACTACAAGGGAAAGGAAGCAGAAATCACTAAATCACTTCATAACTGACCAACAAGTTAAATAATCAAATTAGAAAGAAAGTGAAGCAGATATCAAAATGAAAATATAACTTAAAACTTAGGCACAACATCACAGCACTGGGCAAACCTGATTTCACCAGCACAAAGCTAAATTCAGATATTAACAGTTCCATTTACAATATGAATACACGCATAATTTAAGCACAAGCCTATCCAGTTTCTTTATCCATCCTCTATCCACGTAGAAACTTGATACAGAATAAGGAAGCACTAGCTCCCAGGCAACTTCGTAAAAAGCAATCAACGATAAGATTGAAGAGAATGAAAAGCACGTAGTGGACGTGGACATCATATAATACCAGGCTCGTTGCAAGAGCATAAACATTTTCCTCAAACCTCACAGTATTTTGCACTTCAGCTGAAATTCTTTCAGCCAATATATATATATTTCCACAATGATAATTAAGATTTCATTAAGTACCAAGCAGGTACCACCGCTACAAAATGGATTAAAATAGAAGCCACCCCCATACAAAATAATGCACAAAAAGACTGTAGCATTTCCAACAAACTAGATGTTTGAAATTGGACTTTCCCGCATACCAATAGTGAAGAGTGTACAAACAATTATCCCAAAAAAAAAAACTCCCATGAGGATTCAACTCCTTGAAATGCCTTTTTATTCCTCTTTCTTGAAATGAGCCAAAAAAACAAGGAGAGGAATCATCTTAGTCATCTGTTTCTTTCTGACACACAAACTGAAAGTCCCTCCCCAAGCCCAAAGTTCATGTCATACTATGCCTAAGGTCAACCAATTTACTCCTAAAATTATAAAAGCATAGCCAAAATCTTTCTGGTCCAGCTACAATGTCAAACTTAGTGATTCATGATCTCTTCTTCAGTCTTGCACAAAAAGCACCTATAGGCCAGTATTTTTCCTCCCTTCTAACGATTACCCAAAGTACGAATAAATCCCCAAGCAGCTAGCCAAACAAAAAAAATGAAACCTTCAATGGAATCTGAACTTTCCAAATAGATTTTTACAGGAAGAGTGTGTTCTGTTGTAATTGCATCTGAGTAGAACAGAGATTGGAATAGTAGGATTTGACAAAAGAAGTTCCAGAGGTACAACAATTCTACTGTAGCCTAATCGTCCTCACATCTAACGTCTCTTTATACAACCCCCCCCCCCCCCCAAAAAAAAAAAAAAGAAAATTGAGAAATCTTTGAGCTTCTAATCTTGATCCCTGCACAAGTTACTAAATTATGACACTGTTTCTCCGTTGTCAGTCTTCCAACAATCAGCTAGACTAGCTCTCTTGTTTCTTGCTAATGCACACACATCCGGGAATAAGTCTTTGAAAGCAGTGTTTCCACACCACATCATCCTGCAACATAGCATGCCTAACATTTCCCACTCTAATAGAAAGTCTGTTTTTGAAAGCATCCCAATTGTCCAAGCAAAGCTTTATATATAAGAACAAACGACTTTACCCCAACCCCCCCATTAGCAACTCATTGTGTTACAATACTCCAATTTACTAAGTGAAATCTCAGATCATCATCCCAATCTCCCCAGAGGAACTTTTTTTGTATGCTCTCAAGTCTAATAAGACAAAAATTGTTATGTATTTCCATTAAGCTTAGGCTAGTTGGTTTACCAATAATCAGAGGTAAAACCAATTCTGAGAGAGACGCAATTAGAAGACTCATGATGGAAGCAACTTGTTGCAAGGGCTACATCAGAGGCACGTGTTTGGTTTCATCAACATGGGCATAGCGGTTTTGTCCCTTGAGAAACGGGATAACTTGTGCTCTCCATAATAAGTTTTGGATGCAGAGAGATGTATGCACCACAAAACAGGCATGAGACACTAAATTGGCCCACTAAGCAATCTACTAAGTTGACTAATTTCTCATTCCATATCAGTACAGTCCAACCACATGTTTGAAACACCAGTAATTCTTCCAACTATGACATCTAATTCCCCATACGCCTGTTTACCAGGTTCTACAGCTGCATGGTAATCCATCCACCATTTCAAGTCCTTGTTGGAGATGTACATCGACAATCTCCTCTGTCCAGCATACTCTGTCACTCTCAACAAGTCCTTTTTGGTCTGTAACAATAAATCAAAGGATTTTCTTTGCACAAAAACCCCTTTACCTTGTAGGTATCTCCCGATAGAACCAGCCTCTAAAATTGCACACAGCAAAGAAGATAAGAGGAAAAAGTCTTCAACATCTCAGAGAAAGCAAACAGCAGTATAAAAGAAGAGGAAAAGAGCCTACGATGTCAATGGGGGCCTTTGTCAATGGCTAGCTGGAGTTCATGGTGGTCAATGGAGGTTAGGGAGGTCACTGGAGCTGGAAAACAGAAGAGACAAGAGCTGGAAAAGGTTCAGGAGTACAGAGTGGGTAAGAAAAGAATGAAAGGTCAGAAGAAAAAGGTTGCTGGAGACGGTCACAAAATCTAGTGTATAACAGAGCTGAAATTACATAAACCTAATCTAGTCATAAAATTCAATGGATAGCAGATAAAAAATCCAGTGGAAGTTGCATATTGTTCAACAAATTATGAATAACTTTCTCCCAAATTAGAAAGCTAAACTCAGAAATGATTCAAAATAACACATATAAGAATTTACAAACCTAAAAAATTTTGGCGATGTCTAATCCACATGCGTTGATAGCATCTACTCCTATTAAAAGTGGTAAGGGTGGGAGTTCAAGCATTGCACCTCAAGGTAGGCAAAGAAAAAGTTTCCTGTGGAAAACCTTTGGGCCTTAAACCCCTACAACTACTACAGTGACACGATTGAGCTGGAATGGGGAAAATTAAAATTGAGATTAATATGAAAAAACACAACCTACAAGCAATGAGATGCCTAAGAATCCTCAGGCTCTGGATAAGTAAATTTTTGTCGCCAGCATAACAGGCGATCATCCGGTAACTGTTTTCCTGCCAGAAAGCCACAAGGCCTTACCTCTGCAATTATGTTCATCTACGTACTATGGAAAACCCTCCTGGTTGCAAACAAAAATAGAAGATAATTCATTCCAATTAAGAAAGAAATAAAACCATCTTCTTATGCTATATAATCACCAATTTAACAAGAGCTACCGTCCTACATACCCTCTAGATCCCATATTGACAATTAACTAAGACTAAAAATTATCCAACCAGAAAAAAACTACAGCAAAAGCTACCCCAGAATTCATGTTGCCCCTCGACCTAATAACAAGACGATATTGTAAAACCATTACTTCATTAACCTGCTAAACCCTTGGAAATAGTCCCAAAGCAACAATCCATCATAAAACTCCACAATTTTCCCTACGAAAACGATAAGAACCCAAGCAAAGGAAGGAGCACTCACATCTTGTCGACAATCCTTTCCCGTGATCGGGGCGGCAACTGACCCCTCCAACAGCCTTCATCAAGTGCAGCTTCGGTGCCCCCGCCTCCTCCGCCACCCGGCCGCGTGGGCCTCCAGTTAGCGTTGACCATCATACCCACCAGTCAAAAACCTCAACAACCAACAACCGCACGGGGATTTAGCCCAGCAATAAGAGGAACAAAACAATCAGCACACGCCCACCCACAAGCAGATTCGAATGGCATAAACCAACACAATCAACGCCGACTTCCAGCAACCCAGACCCACGAATCCTCCGACGTTCCCACAAGAGCCCATCGAAAACCCAAAAGGAACAGTCGATGGATGGCGAAAGAAGAGCGTCGACCTCACCTGTGGAAGGAGACGGAAGAGGCTATGGCAAGAGAACCGTGAAGTGGGTCTGCTTTCATTGCTATCGCATTTTGCATGAAGAGCTATTCGAAAATCATACGTCACCGACGTTTTTGGTAACATTTTCCGGGAATTCCTATTTCTATTCCAAGAAATAATTTTTAAACGAAAGAAGACGTTTGGTTACAAAATTTATATTTCTGAAATAGAAAAAGAATAGAAGTACGTTTTTACCAAAAAAAAAAAGAATAGAAACACGTTTGATAAACTTTTATAATTTTTTTATTTCTGTTAATTTTTAAATTTTTAAATTTTTTTCTTTTTTTCTTTTTTTTCTTTCTTCTTTTTGGCCAGTCGTCGGCATCAGCTATAGCCGACGATCGGCCGACAAGGGCCGACGGCCTTGCCTAGCCACGATAAGGCCAGGCTGAGTCTCGCTGGGGGTCGGCGACCCTTCGACGAGGTCACCGAACCTCGACAGCTGGTCACCAGCCATGGTTGAAGCCGGCAATCGAACAAAGAAAAAAGGAAAAGAAAAAAAAAAGTATTTCTCATAATTGTTCCTGAGAACATGAAACGAGTTTTTTCTACTTCTTATTTTTGTTCCAAATCTGTTCTCGGGAATAAAAGTGTAAACAAACACGTTTTTGTTCTTTTTTTGTTCCTCGAAATAAAAGAACAGAAATTTTTGTTCAGGAGAACATAAACACAATTAAGGCGTGCATGGTTGCACTCTTTTTTTTATTCAAGAACAAATTTTTTACTTTTTGTTCCCGAGAACAAAAAAAAGAACAGAAACACGTTTATTTGCGTTTTTATTCAAAATCTATTTTTTTGTTCCCGGAACAAAATTGGAACGAAAATAAGAAACAAAAAAAAAGTTATTTTTTTATTCCAGAAATACTTTTGAAGAATAAATTTTCCCTCTCATTTCTTTTATTCTCTTTTTTTTCTTCTTCTTTTCTTCTTCCTTTTTTTGGCCGGTCGCCGGCCTCGGCCATGGCTAGCGACCGGCCGTCGAGGGCCGATGACCTTGCCGGAGGGTCGTCGGCCCCCAGCGAGGCCGAGCGTCGCCGGCCCCTAGCGAGGCTCGGCCTCGCCTTGGCTAGGCGAGCCCGAGCTCGCCTCGCCATGGTTGGGCGAGGCTGCCAACCCTCGTCGGCCGGTCGCCGGCCATGGCCAATGCCAGCGACCAACCAAAAGAAGAAAAAAAGAAAAAAGAAAGAAAAAAAGGAAAAAAAAAATTAAAATATTACAAAATTAAAAGAAACATAAAAAAAAAAAAGGAACACAAATTTATCAAACGTATTTCTATTCATTTTTTATTCTCAAAACAAGTTTACTAAATGCATATTTCTAGTCAAAAATTGTTCCCCGAAACAGAAATAATTTTTTATATTTCTGTTCCCCGAAAGAATTTTTGAACAGAAACATAAACAAATGCACCTTTAAACAAACAGGGCCTAAACTGTCCGCAAAATAAATGGAAGGAACCTTTTTCTAATTCAAAACCAATTTTCAATTGCACCAAAGGTCTTTTATGTCCCACTTTTGCGCTTATGGTCTATTTGGCAATCATTCTATTGTTGGAAACAATTTCTACTTATAAATATATAATTTTTATTCTGTTCCTTAAATGAGTTCATGAGCATTCGAACGTATTTTGTAATTGTGCAAAATTTTTATTTCCAAAATAAAAAAAGAATAAAAATATATTTGGTATGACCTCACAAATTTTTTTATGACATGAAATTTCTTTTAATTTTTAAATAATTTTATAAGTTTTTTCTTTATTTTATTTTCTTTCTTTCTTTTTTTCTTCTTCCTCCCCTAGCTAGTCGTTTGGCCTCGGTAATAGCCGACAATAGGCTAGACGAGAGTCAGCAAACTCGCCGGCCATTGCCAAGCCCCACTACTAGCTAGAGGGGGAAGGGGAAGAAAAGAAAAGAAAAAGTTAAAGAAAGAGGGGAAAAAAAGAAAAGAAACGAAAAGAAAATGACTTGATTCTAGATTTGTTTTAGGAAATAAATAAGTAACTTTTTCTACTTTTTAATTATGTTTCAAATTTACTTTCAGGAGTGGAAAAAATTAATTGACATTAAAACGAATTTCTTTCTTTTTTTTAATGTTATGGGAAAAAAAATCAAGAATTAACTAGTTACCAAACAAGACCTTAGTGGACTGTATTGTGCCTTTTCATGGGTTTGATGGGCTGAGCCCTTTAGCCTGCATGGACCCAAAAGGTGCACTTCCGAGCGTTGTTTGTTATTGTTCGGCCCGACCCAAATGATTGAGATGTCATTTCAGGAAAGTGATGTGATGGACAAGGAAGAGAGGAAAATATTACTTTTTAATAATTTTTTGTTTGATTCCAAGTCGATGGCAGATGTCAATTTGTTAGTGGATTTAAGTAAATAATTGTTTGCTTGATCAATTTGCTGACGTGATACTAGGATACCACCGTATATTTTCAATAAAGCCATATTGGATTCACACAGCTTTGTTTGCCAGCCAATCTCTATATTAGTTTCCTCGTAGAGTTTTCACTGCTATTTTGGATGGAACTATGATGAAAGGTATATTTATCATATTTGTACGAGTTTGAGGTTTTTGTTGATTTCAAAAAGTTCAATGAATGGCGCAATAGTAGATGTGGTGTAAGAAGGGAAGACAAAAAAAAAAAATATTAAAAATATCAAAATATTATTACAAATTGTTAATGTCAATGTTGGTAGTATCACGTAAGATGGCCGGTATTTATGTTGGCAATTTCCAACTAAAATTGATTGGATTGATTGATCTAGCGCAAATGTAAAATGCTTAAGACTCAATTGGTAAAAAAGAGTTTAAAATTGAATTAATATAATTGCAATAAATTTATGATTTTTTGGTAATTTTCATTTTATATTTTATGACTTTAGGATGATATTACGTAAATTTGAGTGTGCAAAATATGGTTAGTAAGAAATATAAGTTCTTACAAACTTCAAAATGTTGAAGATGTGAAAGTTGGGAGATCATCTAAATAGAAGAAGAAAAGATAGAAAAAAGGAGGAGTAGGGTATCTCTTTAAACCACAATTGAAAGATTGGGGGCAATTTTATCCTTTTAGTGTAAATGTGAGTCAATTTAGTCATTTGAGGGTAGAGTAACGTCACCCCAAATAAATAAGTTAAAAGCTTATTGGTCGAATTTCAAGTGAATTTCGAGCCATGTGGCAAAACTATGTAGGTGTATTGCCATGTGGTGTTAATAAAGGAAAGGTGAGATGCCACGTGGGGAACATAGGAGCAAGCATTCTTTCATCTCCAGTCTTAATTATATAAAATAGGTTAGGATTTTTATCACACCTTTAGTATTATGAGATTATAAGTTGCCAAAGGATATTTTCTGGTATTTAATAGTAAAAGTTCGAGATTGAAATCCTCCTTTACATTCTTTTTATTACATAGAGAGATTTGCATATGCCTTTCATGGCAAGGTCAATTGTCATATAATATAAATGGAATCACTTGGACCTATTAGTTATTGCAAATGCTATAAAAGTAATAGAATAGACTTAGTCTATATGAACCAACACCGTTATAGCTATTGATCACTAGTTTCCTTGGGGGCATGCTGTAATAGTACTGGTCTAGATGGACCGAGTCAATGTAATACTTTTCACTTATAAGTTGCGAAGGCACGATAACTCCAATAGAAGCATTCGTTAACCAAATCACCTATGCTTTTGACACTTGCCAAAAGGAGTCTCTCGTTACCGCAACTAACTTGTGGCTTAAAGGAGGCTCATCTTCCGATATATGCGAGACGCCAACGCCTAAGCGCGAATCATCAATTGTCTGCAGTCTAGAGAACTTAATATTTTTCAACCTTGACGTGCAACGCTTGAACTTCCACCTGTACCACTTGTAATAGGAGGAGATGCTGTCGATGCGTGCGGGTTAGGTGTCGCCAAAATTTTATAGGTTTGTGAATTCTTGTATGTGTTATTTTGAATCATTTCTCAGTTTGCTTTCTCATCTGGGAGAAAGCTATTTATAATTTGTTGAACAATGTGTAAGTTGCACTGGATTCTTTTATCTATTATCCGTTGGATTTTATGATTATGTTAGGAATATGTAATTTCAGCTCTGTTATACACTGGATTTTGTGACCTTCCGGCCAACCTTTTCTTCTGAACTTTCATCCTTTTCTACCCACTCTCAACTCCTGACCCTCTTCCGGCTCTTGACCCCCTCTCTTTTCCAGCTCTGGTGACCTCCCTGACCTCCATTTACCACCGTGAACTCCGGCGAGCCATTGACGAAGGCCCCATTGGCTATGCAGGCTCTTTTCCTCTTCTTTTATAAGCTTCAATGGAAGTAGTAACTATCAAATGAGCCATAACTCTCTAACAAAAAGGGAAAAGGACACTAGGAGATGCCAAAAGTTGTGGAGCGGTGATCAATCACCGAAGCTTGGAAATCATCTCAAATTGATGTCCTCGATCCTCAGCCCCAGTTTGTGAAGAAATTCAATTCACTCCTTCATGACCTAGACCGTGAATAGAAGCTCCAACTCGTCGAGGACAATTCCAATCCCACGAAGGAACTCGTAAACCCTAATGCAATCCTCCATCCTCTCGTTCTCCATCTCAACCAAGCTGGACGAGGACAACAAGGAGTCCCCATCCATCCGACCCGGTCGAACCCTGTTCGATCTCACCGCGATCACATCGTCTGGCCTGGAGGATGAATTTCGCTCCAAGACAAAAGTATCGAAACACGAGATTTGCAAGATTCGGCGATCGTAGCATCTTTGCAAATGGAGGTTCAATCCCCATGAGAGCTTGAATGAGAGAGAAAGAGAGCGAAAATGATATCATGAATGTATCCTTTTTAGTTGCACTCATTATTTAAAAACTTTAGTGCGTTTAACTCGAGGTGATTTGATATTGTTGGATAAAACTATGGCCCTCACTTAAATCACGGGCTTAGAAATTGAGATTCATTAGATCTGTAGTGTATTGAGTCTAGGCAAATCTTTCTTTTTATCGAAGGCAAAAAGTCAAGATATTATGGCATGGATCAAGAACATTCATTCCGATTCCATTTGCTCCCATTGAATTTAAGACGACATATGAACATAAAGTGCATGAACTCAATTCACGCAGAAATATTTTCACATGTTTACATGTTCTACATTCTCTATTGAAACATAATTAATTTTGAAGACAAATTACAGGTGACTGGGATCGCAATTGACCATTGCATGGTAGATGGAGGGTCAATGGTGAATTTAATGAACGCATGGGTAAAAAAAGGACGCATTTAATCACATCTCCCATGGATGTTAAGCCAAAACTCAGGGGTTGATGAAAAAATCAGTATTTATGCACACGTTTAGACGAACATCCTTGGAACAGATACCTAAGGATGACCTTCGTATTTGGAGAACACTTTGGGAGCGACAGAAGAATCTAGGTCACTTCCAAGCAGCACCCATCTAGATCCAGGCGAGGGTGACGTTGCTTGAGACCAATAAGGGTGACCCTCGTCTGTCGCTTGTGCCTGGTTACTAGCCATTGTCAAAGCCCAATGATTAGCAGGGGAAAAAGAAAAAAGAAAAGAAAATAAAAATAATTACAAAAATTATAATAAAATTAATCAAAAATTCAAAAAAAATATTAAAAAATTTGTTCACATATGATGGGGGTATCAATGCCAATAATTTCTTGTCAAAATTAGCCAGATGGACTATATCAAATTTTTTAAAATTCTATAACTAAATTGACTAGATTAAAAAGTTAGGAAAAGACCACCAAAAACCCTAACTTTTTTTTTATGACGTGAAAAACCCCAAACTTTACTAACCGTGACACATTTACCCTACCAAGAACATTTTCGTCTTATTTTTTTATATTTTTCCTTCTTTTTTTTTCCTTTTTTCTTCTTCTCTCTTTCCTTTGCCATGGCCAGCGGAGGGAAGCCGGACTCAGGCGAGGGCGGCCCTTGCCAGCGTCAGGCGAGGGTCGCCCTCGCTTGAGTCCGGCTAGGGTGGCCCTCACCTGCGTCAGGCGAGGGCAGCCCTCGCCTGAGTCCGGCAAGGGGTGCCCTCGCCAAGCCCTCGCCGGCGTCGGGCGAGGGTTGCCCTCGCCAGATCTGGCCAGGGCCAGAACAACACATCAGAACAAAAGTTCTCCCAATAAGAGGACTGAAAGTTCTACCACCACAAAAGAAAAGAAGAATGACACGTCAGAACGAATCAGTTAATTTGCGACAGGTACATTCAATTGCATCTCCTGAAAATGTTAAGCTAAAATTCAGGGGTACAAAACGGAGAAAAAGAAGTCACCGGTGTTGACGAAATGATCAGGATTTACACAGACGGACATCCTTGGAAAGGATATCTAAGAATGACCTTGGCCCTTGGAGAACACTTTGGGTGCGACAGAAGAATCCGGGCCACTTCAAGCCGCGGTGACGGTTCAAATGCTTGGGATGATTTGGAATTGGTACTGTTGATCACTATTTTGTCCAGCCAAAGTGCATTCTGGAGGAGAAACTTGAGCAGGGAAAGAACAGGTTCCCATGCCAGCAGATTGGCACCGCGATCAACAATCTCAACATGCCTGAGATGCATCAAACACTGATAGATCCTCCACTTTACAAAATTCCAAAATTCTTCTCCAGCAAAGATGCGACGGCCTACACTGTCCGCATTCAACTCAATCTGCAGATGTACAACATCATGACTAAGGAGGAGATACACATTTGGAACTAGATGAGACAAACATCGAGCTTTGAGAGTATAATATAGCATTTACTACACCAAGAGAGATATAAATCTATTGAGAATCCAAAATGTCAATTAAATAGACAGGTACAAAAATGATTTTCAATCACAAGAAGAAAAGAAATGACAGGTTTATATGCAGCCCAAGGCTAAAATTCACAATCTGTATATGTTCAAGCAAATCCGGTGTTAAATTCACCCGGTGAGCTGAGAGGGTTCTAGCAGTTGTGTACCGCAGAATTGGGTGTGCAAGTCGTTTGTAAGAATAACTTCTCCAAGAGCTGCGTACTTTCGAATATTTTCGCTATAGCCTCGGGAACTCCCTCATGGCCTGCTGCGCCGAGTAATATCAGATGCCGACATTTTAAGGATGGAAGAAACATATCTCTCGCCTCCATTAGCGACAGCGCCTAAGCACATCATCATGGTGGAAGAAGCAGAAACTGATCACTTTACTTTCTTTAAGCACTAAAGAAGATTAAACATAAGACATGCTTGCAATTCCCAAAACCTCTCACAATAGCCAACAGACCAAACGAAAGAGCAAACAAGGATATCAGATTTTAGTCTTATCAAAGTCAACATAATGCTGGACCCATAAAGGTGATATCAGCTTAGGTGTGTAAAGTTCTTTTATGAAAAGGAAAAAAGCCTCATCCAGCAAAAATCCCGTTGATAAGGTGAAAAAGTTTCTCCGAAATAACAATTTATGAGCATGGTATCATCAAGCACCAACAAACAATCTCACGATTTATCCTAAGCAAATGGCAGAATGTGTAATGCATGTCTGCAACTTGAACCAGGAATAATAGGGCTAAAAGAATCGGTTCACACCTGAAGGCACCAGCTTCCCATCACTAATTTCGTGACATGATGCAGCCTCTTGAGAAGCCCCTTGACAAGATCCGCATGAGCCTTAACCTTATCGAGTGCACAAATTTCCATGTTGAAATTTAACTCAGCCTCAATCAAGGAAGATACTTCATCTAGTCTAAACTCTCCCCCTCGAGAATTGCCCAATAGACGCAATTTGAGAAGATGTGGGGCCGAAATTTTCAACATCGAAACTTGACCACAAAACTTTATGAGAATCAATCACCAACTCTCTAAAACTTTTTGATTCAACCATGATGTGCTTGACACCCTCGCAACTTTTCAACTCAAGGAACTCGAGAACAGGGCTGCCACTCAAAACTCTCATCATTCCATCATCGTTCAACTTTGCATAATCAATGCGCAATGTCTTCAGAAAACACCAATTCACAGTGCTGAACACCCAAAAACAGCATTTGGACACACGCAAATGCACCAGCGTGGTGCAGCAGAACAAGATTCGCGGCAACAGAAAATCTTTGTAGCGCCAGTAACGCAGGTTTACTGATACCTCTTCGACGCCGTGCTCGATGGCAAACTGGAGCCACCTATCAAGACTTGATTGTATCAAGGCGTAACAAGGAGCATCAAAGAGGAATCTTTTTGCCTTAATTGCAGTGCAGCGTAACAGCACCGAGTCAACAAAAGTGATGAAGCTCTTGAATTTCAGGCTACTGTGAACGGGCAAAGAGAAATTCATATACTGATTAGAGGTCCAAGTGGAACGCCATCGCTTGGACAAGACGCTGGTTTTGATGGCATCTTTTGTGGTCATGAAGGAGAAGATATGAAGGATTATGGCATCAGGCAATTGGCTGATGTAATCCACTGAGTTTTGCCTTTCATCTTGATTGGAAGGAGGTAACCGAGCACGTTTGCCTGCTGATGATGATGAAGAGTAAGGTTGGCAAGAAATGAGACAAAAAGACTATAGAAACTCTTATCAGCACATGAGGAAAGTAACTAAACCCTAAAAAGTCTCCTGGCTTTTCTTCAAGAAAAGAAAAAAAGAAAAATGAAAAGCGAATCGAGAGATAGCATGTGAAGGAATTGAGATCAAAAACCCCAGAGGAAAGCTTGAGCTACTTAGGGAATGGAGGCATTACAAAGAATGGAAGAGCGAGAGAGCAACGAAGTCCACCGGAGTATGAGAATTTGCAGAGAAATTGCAGAAGAGGAACAAGCGGGAGAGAAAATGAGGAAGAGACAGAGGGAGAGATTTGATTAGAGGAGTGGAGGCTTAACTTATTTGATTAATGGGCAGGCCAAACCAGGCTGAAGCCTGAACTCCAGAAGGAACAATTATTCTGAGTTTTCCAAACTAACCACTGTTGATTTGCTTGAGGCTGATCCACAGCTAAGGAATTAGGAATTGGTTGGCTTCAGCCTTGATTTTTTGGATGCATAACTTGAGATGACATACAATATATACAAGTTATGTTAGTGCATCAAGAAGCCGGATCAATACATGCATAGCAGCAGCAAATGCAAATAGCAAAAAGAGACTAAAGGAATGAGGGATAGATGCACCCTGAGGACGACCTTTAATTACTTTAACTTGAAGCTTTCTGAGCAAGTGACACTAGATGGATAATGGATATGCAAAAACAGACAAACAATTACTCACTCATTTTCTTTTCGGGAAGTACTAAATAAAAATCTCTGTGAAGTTCATGTACTTGAATTGATCCTGAAATCTTAAAGAAAACAAAAATTAAAATTAAAATTAAAAAATAAAAGAGTAATGTGAATTATCTTTTACAGGCATGCATCTTTTGATGCCGTAAGAGACTCAGAAATTTTGAGGTAAATAAGTGGGAGGAAGTTACAAAATATGCAAGTGTTTGGCCCTTTCTGGTTGAACTTGTTCTTCACAAATGCATATCTGATTCTATGAAGCAAACAACCAAGATCTTATGGTTCTTAAATCAATAGGTTACAAATGAAACAAAGCAATTCAAATGTGCCACTGCCCATGGTATAAATGTGTATTTGAGGTTACAAATGAGCAAGAATGGCAAAAAGAAATTAACTTCGGGTACTAAAACAAAAATCCACCAAAAGTTCCATGTGCCAGTGGAGCATTTACCCTATAAATAAGCAGCACGGCTTGTTGTGGGTATATAAATGTGTACCATGTAAAGCCCAAAAAAAAGGACAATTCGAGGACCAGTCCTAGAATTTGTTATGCTAATGTGCTTAAGTCCTAAAACTTTTATTTCATGCATTCAAGTTACAATACTTGCAATTGAATACACTTGATTCATTCCATTAATTCTGTCAATTTGAAGTGGAAGGAAGATGCCACGACTTTTTTTATTATCTTTTAATACTATGTGGCCATTAATAAATAAAAAAGCCATGTAGATTTTCCGTCCACTAAAACATAAAAGAGCTAATGGAAGAGCTAAAGTGGATGACTATCACAAATTTTAGGACTTAAGTGCACACAATGAAAGTTTTAGGACTCAAATGCTCTATCATAACAATTTTTAGGACTTAAGTCCCTCAAAAACAATGAGTCAAAAAAAAAAAAATTGTGCAAGCACATGAACGAAAATTTGTGTAAGACGAAATATACATATATGTAAATATACAAGGGGATAACAAAACAGAAATTTCAATTCCTATATCAATGGTATCAAGTAACAGGAACTTAAGTCGTACCCAAGTCCTCACTGCTATTCCCCACAGAGTTAGATGGCGCATTAGGTAAGGTACTCTGAGACTCTATCCACATTTTCAACATCATCGAAGATATCTCCCTTAAATAATAAGACTAAAAGGGAAAGGAAGCAGAAATCACTAAATCACTTCATAATAGACCAACTAATTAAATAATCAAATTAGAAAGAAAATAAAATAGATATCAATTTGAAACTACAACTTAAACTCAACACAATATCACAGCACTGAGAAAACCTGATATCACTGGTGCAAAGCTAATTTTAAATATTTAAACAGTTCCAGTTACTACATAAATGCACGCATCATAGGAATTCTCAATTAAAGAACGCTTTTCAAATTCTATTAAGCACAAGCCTATCCGGTTTGTTTATGCATCCTCTATCCACATGGAAACTTGATACAGAATAAGTAAGCACTACCTCGCGGGCAACCTCATAAAATGCTATCAAAGATAAGATCGAAGAGAATGAAATGGACACAGTGGACATGGACATCATATAATACCTGGCTTGTGGCAGAAGCGTAAAAATTTCCCTCAAACTTCAGGGCAAATCTATTGATTTCGCGCAAATCCTCTGGACCGGAAACAGGAATATGTCTCTTCAAAGTCTCCATTCTGCATATCAAAAGAGATTTGCACTTCAGCTGCAATTATTTCTGGCCAATCATTTTCTCGTCAATGATAAATAAGATTTCATTAAGAAGTACCAAGGGGGTACCACCCCTAACAAAATGGCCAAAAACAGAAGACACCCATATACAGTATAATGCACAAAGACTTTCCAGCATTTCCACCAAACTATGTGTGACATTGGACTTTCCCGCTACACCAAAAGTGAGAGTGTACAAGCAATTATCCCTCAAAAAATCCCATGAGGATTCACCTCCTTGAAATGCTCTTTTATTCCTTTTTCTCTAAATGAGCTAAAAAAACAAGGAGAGGAATCATCTTAGTAATATTTTCTTCATGACACACGAACTGAAAGTCCCTCTCCAAGCCCAAAGTTCGTGTCATACTGTGCCTAAGGTCAACCAATTTACTCCTAAAATTGCAAAATTGTAGCCCAAATCTTTCTGGTCCAGCAACATTGTAAAACTTAATGATTCATGCTCTCTTCTTTAGTCTTGCACCAAAAAAAAAAAAAAAAAACAACTATTAGCCAGTATTTTTTCTCGCTTCTAAAGATTATCCGAAGTAAGAATACATCCCCAAGTAGCTCGCCAAGCAAAAAATGAATCCTTCAATTGAAACTCGACTTTCCCAATAGATTTCCATGCGAAAAGTGTGCTCTGTTGTAATTGCATCTGAGTAGAAAAGAGATCGGAATAGTAGGCTTTGACAGAAAAAGTTCCAGAGGAACAACATTCCTCCATAGCCTATCGTCCTCACATCTAACATTGCGCGATACAATAACTCAAAAATATTCAAGAAAGCTTCGAGCTTCTAATCTTGAGCCCCATGTAAGATATTAATTTACCAAACCGTTTCCCTGTTGTCAGTCTTCCAACAATCAGCCATCCTAGCTCTCTTGTTTCTGGTGCACACACATCTGGGAATAAGTCTTTGAAAGCAGTGTCTCCACACCACATGTCACCCCGCAACATAGTATGCCTACCATTTCCCACTTTAATGGAAAGTCTGTTTTCGAAAGCATCCCATCCTTGCCTAATGTGTTTCCAAAGCCTGACTCCATGTGTTCCTCCGTTAGATTTTGTTATCCACTCTGCATCTTCCAAACCAAACGTTGCAACGAGTACCTCCCTTCAAGGGCTAGTTTTCTCCCCATTAAATCTCCACAACAATTGTACAAGCAAAGCTTTATATATAAGAACCAATGACTTTAACACCCCCCCCCCCCCCAAAAAAAAAAAAAAAAGCAACTGATTGTGTTACAATACTCCAATTAACTAAATGAAATCTCGGATTATCATCCCTCCCCAAAGAAACTTTTTTTGTATGCTCTCAAGTCCTTCTGCCAATGAAATAGGGATTGGAAACAAATAAAGAAAGCAAACCAGAAGATTAGAAAGCCCACACTTCATCCACATAAGTCTACCTCCCTTGAACAAATAAGCAATCTTCCACCCACTTAAACTCTTTTTCAAATCTCTGTATCATTAGATTCCACACAGCTTTTGCTTTGTAAGTGAATCCCAACTGCAACCCCAAGTACTTTATAGGTACGCTGGCAACCTTACAACCAAGAATCCGAGACATTTCTTACAAATATGCATTCTCGCTCATAGGTGTTATTTCACTTTTTTCCCAAATTCACTTTTAGTCCCAAGACAGCCTCAAAACATAACAGTGTGCTTCTCAAGTGTAAAATTTGTTTGATTTAATCCTCCAAGAAAATTATGGCATCTTCCGCAAATGAAAAAGGAATTATGGAATTCTCATTAGAAACATTGTCAACCGTGAAACCACTAATCTAACCAGTAGCTTTAATCAGCATCTTGCTCAACACTTCCATATCCAACTCAAAAAACAAAAGTGACAGAGGACTGCCTTAAATCTCTAGAACACTTGAAGAAACAGCTTCGACTGCCATTCACCATAACCAAGAAAGTCGATGAAGAAATGCATCTTAAAATCCATCTACACCACTGGTCACCAATAGCCATTCTTCTTTACACATACAACAAAAACTCCCATGATCCGTGATCATAGGCCTTCTCCATGTCGAATTTGCAAATCACTCCTGCTTTTCTTTCCTCAAGACAATCATCCGCCTCATTGGCAGTAAGAATAGCATCCACTGTTTGACAAGCTTCCATAAAAGCAATTTGAAAAGGTCCCACAAGGTGAGGTAGAACCTTTTCAAGTGACCAGCAAGAAGCTACCCGCCAAGCTTTTGGCTGAAAATCTTTAACATCCGTCGCACCAGGCTCCTTAGGAATGATAACTAAGAATGTACAATTTAGATTATCTACAAACTTCCCCCCTACTCTGGAACTCCTTTAGAAGGTCTTCACTAACACTCTCCAATTCTCCTGAACAATTTCAAGGCAAAATCAGGACCTAGTGCCTTATCTCCATTACACTCCAAGACTACCCTTCTAATCTCCTCCTCTCCAAGAGGCATCTGCAGCATCTCAACCATATTGCGATCAAGGGAAGCCTCCAAAATTATGGTCTCCCGAAACATCTCTCCCTGTATAAATCAGCATAGAATTCTACATAACCACACACTCATGGCATCCACGTCTTCAACAACCATCCCAAAAACTTCCAACTTACTAAGGAAGTTATATCTTCTATGAGCATTGCCCATCTTATGAAAGGACTTCATGTTTCTATCACCCTCATCAAACTAAATCTCCCAAGAAATATGTATCCAGGAGGTTTCTTTCATTAGAATCAACAAAGTAAGAGTTTTTTTCAATCCCATTCTCCTAAATCGCTCTCCTCCATTAAGGTCATCCGGTCTCCTTATTGTCAAGCCTTTCAACTTCTTAAATTGTTTCTTTAATTTTGTTTTCCGCATCTCCAACCTTCTCATGACTTTTTTGTTTCAGAATATACCTTCGAAGCAAAAGGGAAGCTGGCATACCCTCTAAAAGAAATATTCTTCCAATAAATAAGAACTATCTCCTCGAAAGCTTCTACTGTGAGACACATATTCTCAAACTGGAAGGCTCATCTGCCGCCCAACTCACGGGAGAGGACCGTCAACAAGATGTGAGTGCCCGCTTCCTTTGCTTGGGTTTTCATCCTTTTCGTAGGGAAAAATGTGGTGGGCGAGGACTCGAACTTGGCCACCTTGTCTGTTCCCCTTTTGTCTTGTCGTTCTTGGTCTCGGGTCGGGTCGGATCGGATCGGATCGGGTGCCGACCTCCTCAGCCCGATTCTTTTCAGCCATGAGTTTGAAATTTTTAAGTAAATTGGAGCATTGAATCTAGGGAAAATTTCAATAAAATGCTTGAAATGCTCTCATTTTTTCAAATAAATGCATGAAGTGATAAGGGTCTAGTCAATGACATTTTCGTCATTTTTCTTTTTTTTTTTCTTTTTTTTTTTCTAGTCCTTCTTCCTTCTTCGCTGGTGGCCAACCAACCCCCGACAATGCCTATAAAGGGCTGGGCAAGGGTTGCCCTCACTCAATTCGACAAGGGCTACCCTTGTGGCCATTAGCGAGGTCAGCCATCGTTGGTTGCGAGTAAGGCCACCACGCCAAATTTGGCGAGGGTCGGCTTGCAAGCCCTCTCTTAGGGTCAACAAGGGCTAGACGCCCATTGCCGGTAACAAGTGAGAGCTCGATGATGGGGGTTGAGCGACCAATGAGGGCTGACCTCGCTGACGACTGCAAGGGGTGGCCTCTCCCCCAAGGTGAGGCTATACTCATCAGAGGGTGAGGCAAACCTCGCCGAATCAACCGAGAGCGACCCTCACCCAACCTGTTGCGGGCATTAATGATGCCCGGTTGGCCATAGGCAAAGAAAGAAGAAGAACATAAAAAGGAAAGAAAAGGAAAATGATGAAAATTCCTTGACTAGGCTCTAATTTGAAATAAGTATAACTACTCCGAGCCCTTCTTTGAAATAAGATCCACTTCAAGCTTTTATTTAAGAAAATGAGAACACTTGGAGCCCTTTTGTAAAAATTTAATTTAAGATAAATTTATCACATATGTATCAATTTTAGATTTTTATGGTATTAACCCTTAATTTTAATGTCGCAACCACTGCCAAGTCAAATCTGTGGAACCAAAGAGGGAGACAGACAAGAGAATCAGGTCTAGAAGAATGTAGAAGTTCTTATGAAGAATGAAGAGAGCCTTGTTTATCAGGCGAGTTGGGAATGGATTCATAATATACCCATTTAAATTGATTCATTTTATAGACAAAAAAGAAATATCGATTTGTTTTGGGCTTTTCATTTTTAAAACCCATTATGCTAGGCCGGCTAAAAATGAGGTGGCCCATGAATCATTTCAAAAAATTTGGGTTAAATGATGACTTTATAAGGCAAATCGAAAAGGGATTTGCCTCAAATCAAAATGATTTCTCTTTTTAATTTTACTACACGGAGATCTTTCAAATTTCTATTCAATTTGAAAAGATGCATCGAGCCAATGAGAGCATAAAAATGCAAAGCATATATTCCAAAAGTTGAACTAGACCGACTAATATGTAATGGGCCCAAACACTTCTAACTTTGTTTATATTATATAATAACATATGCAAATCTCTCTATATAATAAAAAAAGAATGCAAATGAGGATTTTGATATCAAAATTTTACCATTAAATGCCATAAGATCCTTTGGTGCATTACAATCTTGTAATATTGATTAAGAGGTGGAATCCTCTCTTATTATATATAATTAAGGTCAAAGCTGAGAAAATTCTTGCTTTTTTTATTGTCATGTTACACATATTTTTTCAGCTACATTTGCCACATGGCAAGACACATGACATTATTTTGCCATGTGGCCCGAATTTGACTAGTAAGCTTTTTAGCTTATTTATTTATCATCTCTTAACTTTTATGTTTAATTTGAATGTCAGAACGTGGATAAAGCAACAATTTATGGAAATTCGTTTTTTCTTGAGTTTAAAATTGGAAAAATGGATAAATTAGAGAAAGTTTCTACAAATATAAATGAAATAATTTTTTATTTCAACAAATTCTCTTTAATCAATAAAAAAAAGATAGAATAAAACAAAAATAAAGACATATTCTCTGCTAAATTAATTTGCATCTTAAAACTCTCTTTCTCCCCGAAAAATCTATGAATTCCTTTGTCATTTTCAACATGCATAAGAGTGTGCTCTTTCTGGTTATCTCCGCATAGTATAAAGCAAATCAAAGGCCGTTTCCAAACAAAAGTAAATTCCATGAAAACCCATGTAGGTTGTAAAGATAAATCACAATCTCTCAATACCGAATGATGTCCAAGTCGCCATCCAAATGTAAAATACGATTAAAGCAAGATAATTTCTTCAATCTTTAATATTTTTAAATTAGAATATGAATCTTTCTTATCATAGAATAATTTAAGATTATTTTTGTAAACTGACGACATCATTTTATAATTATGTTTCTATTAGACACATTTCATTTGTTTTTTACATTCTTTTAATGCGCAAAATGCGTGCTCTTTCTCTCATCTAACGCTAATTAACATCAAGGCTTTGCAAAGATAGCCAGTGAGATTAAGTCTTATTAGCCAGGCTTCGAGGAAATACTAATTGCTAGGGCAAGCAGAAATTTATACCGCAACCAAACTCCTTCGTACAATAATCCTGTAGCTATCCCCTAAATAAAATGATCAAATTTGCAAAACATTGAGATGATCATGTACATCTATCTCTTCCCAAGAAGTTATAGGTTCATGGATACCACAAGGTAGGACTCATTTTTTTTGTTTATACATATAAAAGTTGATAACTTATTACAAGAGTCGGAATCATGTGCTTCTTTTTTCATTTTTCTCTTTGTCAGAACATCATAATAAATATTGATAGGTTACTCAAATAAGAATTGACAACCTAAATCTAGTAATAAAGAATCGAGAAAATCCTCTTAAACCACTCAAATTAAGGCTGGCAATTTGATATAAGAGTTGTTAAATTTAAAACTTTAAAACATTAGTAAGTTATGCAAATAGATAAGTTACTTATTATGAAATAATTTTGAAACAATCAAATACATTCTTATTTATTATGAGGACAATTGAAAAAACTTAGATAAATCAAACGGGTAGAAGTTAATAACCTTAAACTAGTTGGTAACTTATCAGAAAACAATTGGCAAGTCAGTTAAATTAAGATCGGTAATTTGATAAAAACTTTAGCTTGAAAATCTTAGTATCTATTGGAGATAAAATTTGGTAATTTGGAAACAATGAAGTAAAGGTTACGAAGAAACAAGTGGATAATACAAAGTGAAGGTAAAGCAATCATATTAAAGTCAATTAATGATTTAAATTAAGGCCATTAATTTGGTATCAAAGTTAGTAGTTTGATATAAGAGTTTTTACCTCTAAATCGTTGTTAAATTAGTTACGCAAATAAATGTTTGCAATTTTTAAAGAATAAAAATAATGCGCTTTTGTCGGCACAACCAAGTAAACCAAGTAAATATCAATAAGTTACTCAAATATAAATGGAAATCAATCACCAAAAAAAAGTTTGTATGTCACTCAAATTTGGGTTAATTTTGTGAGTTACTGAAATTATGGTTTATAATTTTATGTAAAAAAATTGTTAATTTAAAACATAACAAGCTACTAAATTAAAAGTTAATAATTTGAAAACAACCACAAAAATATTGATAAGTCAATCCAATAAGATTTGGTATCTTCAAATTATTTGGTAACTCGAATGGTGATGATTGGTAAATCTTTTAAATTAGAATTAGTAGTTCAATACCAGAGTGGAGATATAACTCTAAAACTGCAAATTATGCAAATAAATTTGAGTTTGGGACACCTAAAGTGCCATAACTTGATACGGGAGGACACTTAAGTGCTATAACTTCAAAATGGTACACTTGAGTGCAAGTTTCGAAGTTAAATGAAACACTTAAGTGCCACTCTGGCGAAAATCTGGTCAAATGGCTGACGTGGCAATTTTCGGGTGAGTTTGGTCCAAAACGGTGTCGTTTTACGCGCTGACGTGATGAGAAAATGCAAAAATGACGTCATTTCGTGTCTGACATGTAAATAATAATATAAAAATTAATTAAATTAGATTTAAACTTAATTTTATTTAAAATATTCTAAAAAGTAAGAAAATTTAAAAAAAAAAAAAAAAGGGGAGGTCGAAGGGGGCGGCTGAGAGCTGAGCCCTCGCCGCCGCCGCCTCCTCGCCGTCGCCGGGAAGGGCCGGCGATGGAGGGGGGAGGGTCGGCTGGGGTCGCCGGCCCTCGGCCTACCGGCGGCGAGGGCCACAATCCATGCCCCAGATCTGGGCAAGGGCTCACGGGCCCTCGCCGCCGGTCGACCGGCCTCGCCAGCCCTTGGCCAGGGCCTGGTGACCTTGGCCGACCCTCCCCACTTCATCGCTGGCCTTCTTGGCGGTGGCGAGGAGGCGGCAAGGGCCCGCGACCCTCGCCCCACTTCATCGCTGGCCTTCTTGGCGGTGGCGAGGAGGCGGCAAGGGCCCGCGACCCTCGCCCCACGCGAGCCCTCCCCCAGATCTAGAGCGAGGGTCGCGGCCCTTGCCCAAATCCAGCGAAGACTCGTGAGCCCTCACCACCTCCCCGTCACCGCTTGGAAGGGCCGGCGACTGAGTGGGGAGGGTCGACCGAGGTCACCGGGCTCTGGCCAAGGGCCGAGAACGTCGGCCGAGGTCACTGAGCTCTGGCCAAGGGCCAGGAACATCGGTTGAGGTCACCGGGCTCTGGCCAGGGGTCGGGGACGTTAGCCGAGGTCACCAAGCTCTGGCCAGGGGCCGGGGACATCGGCTGACCCTCCCCCCTCCATCGCCGGCCCTTCTCGGCGATGGCAGGGAGGCGGCAGCGGCGAGGGCTTAGCCCTCAGCCACCCCCTTCGAACTCCCCCTTTTTTTTCTTTTTTTCTTTTTTTCTTTTTTTTTTTAATTTTTCTTAAAATTTTTAAAATTTTTAGAATATTTTAAATAAAATTAAGTTTAAATCTAATTCAATTAATTTTTATATTATTATTTACACGTCAAACACAAAACGGCGTCGTTTTTGCATTTTCTCGCTAGGTCAACGTGCAAAACGACGCTGTTTTCGATCAAACTCGTTTGAAAATGGCCACGTCAGCCATTTGACCAGATTTTCGCCAGAGTGGCACTTAAGTGTTTCATTTAACTTCAAAACTGGCATTCAAGTGTACAATTTTGAAGTTATGACACTTAAGTGTCCTTCCGTGCCAAGTTATGGCACTTGGGTTATTCTTCTGCCAAATAAATTTTGATAACTTATTGCAGAAGTTGAAAATTCAGAAATAATAAAATAAAAATTAGTATTTTTTTTTTTGTAGAAAAATGTTAGTAACTTAATCACTACCTTTTACCAACAAACTTGTTCTTTTATGACAAATAAATCCTACAACCATAATCCAACTCTTGTACTTCCATGAATCTTTGAGTGAGATTGTGGATTCTTCTAGTTCAGTGCATACAAAGAGAGTATATTTCAAAGGATGATGCGCTTCATAAAACTTTTGGAATGTTGGTACAAGGCAAGAGTGAGGACTTGTGAACCTGTGCTGTTCACTTAGGTAATCAACCTTACTAGCTGCTTTTCGAGACTGACGCGTTGTAACTTCATGAAATAATATTAAGCTGAGCTAAAAGTTTCTAGTTGAACAAACAGAAAGGGAGTTTTTATTTCAAGTATCTTCCCTTGGCATGGAATTTTGACTAATGGGGGGTAGATGCACATTCCGTGAAAGGAATAGCACTGCCTTGCTTTTGATACCAAGTTAGAATTTCTATAAATTTTGACATCAAAATAGATATGGAAAATCATAAAAAATATCCTAAGTATCTATGGGAGATACCTAAATATTTCTAACGCATTTAATCACATCTCCTGTGGATGTTAAGCCAAAACTCCGGGGTTGATGAAAAAATCAGTATTTTTGCACAAGTTTAGACGAGCATCCTTGGAACGGATACCTAAGAATGACCTTCACGCTTGGAGAACACTTTGGGTTTTATAGAAGAATCCAGGTCACTTCCAAGCAGCACCTATCTAGATCCAGGCAAGGGCGACATTGCTTGAGACCAGTAAGGGTGACCCTTGCTAGTCGCTTGTGCCCAGTTGTCAGCCATTGTCAAAGCCTAATGATCGGCAGAGGAAGAAGGAAAAGAAATTAAAAGAAAATTAATTATAAAATTATACTAAAAATAATTAAAAATTCAAAAAAAAAAAACATATTAAAAATTTTGTTCATCTGAGTGCAGGCCATACTACATACAACGGGCAACATCAATTCCAATAATTTCTCGTCAAAATTGATCCGATGGACTATATTAACAATTTTTTTAAAAGTTTGGCCAACTTAAAATGTTTTTTTTTTTTAAGTAAAAAATATATTGAGCTTTAATCAAACTATACAAAAGGCGATCGTGGCACCAAAAGTTACACTCAAAATGACAAGGAGTCATAGCGAGTGGAATGGTGCAGGGATGGAAAAGGACTGCCAAAACAACAGCAAAACCAGCCAACCAGCAAGACACACAAACACGGCAAAGAAAACAGCCAAACAGTAGCAAGTACGCCAAATTAAAATGTTTATTACTAAATTGACATAAATTCTACAGAGTTAGAACATTTTTGGTAATTTTCCCTTCATTATCTTCGAAAGTAAACTAAATAAGGATATTCAACTCATTGATGACACCACGCAAGCATGCTATGCAATATCAGCTTTATATAGCATGCTTTCTCCCAGTAAGAGGACTGAAAGTTCTACCACCACAAAAAGAAAAGAAGAACGACATGTCAGAACGAATCGGTTAATTTGCGACAGGTACATACAATTACATCTCCTCAAAATGTCAAGCTAAAATTCAGGGGTACAAAAAGGAGAAAAAGAAGTCACCGGTGTTGACGAAATGATCAGGATTTACACAGACGGACATCCTTGGAAAGGATATCTTAGAATGACCTTGGCGCTTGGAGAACACTTTGGGTGCGACAGAAGAATCCGGGCCACTTCAAGCAGCGGTGACGGTTCAAATGCTTGGGATGATTTGGAATTGGTACTGTCGATCACTATTTTGTCCAGCAAAAGTGCATTCTGGAGGAGAAACTTGAGCAGGGAAAGAACAGGTTCCCATGCCAGCAGACTGGCACCGCCATCAACAATCTCAACATGCCTGAGATGCATCAAACACTGATAGATCCTCCACTTTACAAAATTCCAAAATTCTTCTCCAGCAAAGACACGACAGCCTACACTGTCTGTATTCAACTCAATCTGCAGATGTACAACATCATGACTAAGGAGTAGATACACATTTGGAACTAGATGAGACAATATCGAGCTTTGAGAGTATAATATAGCATTTACTACACCAAGAGAGATATAAATCTATTAAGAATCCAAAATGTCAATTAAATAGACAGGTACAAAAATTATTTTCAATCACGAGAAGAAAAGAAATGACAGGTTTATATGCAGCCCAAGGCTAAAATTCACAATCTGTACATGTTCAAGCAAATCTGGTGTTAAATTAACCCAGTGAACTGAGAGGGTTCTAGCAGTTGTGTACCGCAGAATCGGGTGTGCAAGTCGTTTGTAAGGATAACTTCTCCAAGAGCTGCGTACTTTCGAGTATTTTTGCTATAGCCTCGGGAACTCCCTTATGGCCTGCTGCGCCGAGTAATATCAGATGCCGACATTTTAAGGATGGAAGAAACATATTTCTCGCCTCCATTAGCGACAGCGCCTAAGCACATCATCGTGGTGGAAGAAGCAGAAACTGATCACTTTACTTTCTTTAAGCACTAAAGAAGATTAAACGTAAGACATGCTTGCAATTCCAAAAACCTCTCACAATAGCCAACAGACCAAACGAATGAGCAAACAAGGATATCAGATTTTAGTCTTATCAAAGTCAATATAATGCTGGACACATAAAGGTGATATCAGCTTAGGTGTGTAAAGTTCTTTTATAAAAAGGAAAAAAGCCTCATCCAGCAAACATCCCGTTGATAAGGTGAAAAAGTTTCTCTGAAATAACAATTTATGAGCATGGTACCATCAAGCACCAATAAACAATCTCACGATTTATCCTAAGCAAATGGCAGAATGTGTAATGCATGTCCGCAACTTGAACCAGGAATAATAGGGCTAAAGAATCGGCTCACACCTGAAGGCACCAGCTTCCCATCACTAATATCGTGACATGATGCAGCCTGTTGAGAAGCCCCTTGACAAGATCCGCATGAGCCTTAACCTTATCGAGTGCAAAAATTTCCATGTTGAAATTTAACTCCGCCTCAATCAAGGAAGAGACTTCATCTAGTCTAAACTCTCCCCCTCGAGAATTGCCCAATAGACGCAATTTGAGAAGATGTGGGGCCGAAATTTTCAACATTGAAACTTGACCACAAAACTTATGAGAATCAATCGCCAACTCTCTAAAACTTTTTGATTCAACCATGATGTGCTTGACGCCCTCGCAACTTTTCTAACTCAAGGAACTCCAGAACAGGGCTGCCACTCAAAACTCTCATCATCCCATCATCGTTCAACTTCGCATAATCGATGCGCAATGTCTTCAATGAACACCAATTCACAGTACCGAACACTGAAAAACAGCATTGGGACACACGCAAAATCACCAGCGTGGTGCAGCAGAACAAGATTCGCGGCAACACATAAACCTTGTGGTGCCAGTAATGCAGACTTACTGATACCTCTTCGATGCCGTGCTCGATGGCAAACTGGAGCCACCTATCAAGACTTGATCGTATCAAGGCGTAACAAGGAGCATCAAAGAGGAATCTTTTTGCCTTAATTGCAGTGCAGCGTGACAGCACCGAGTCAACGAAAGTGATGAAGCTCTTGCATTTCCGGCTACTGTCGGGGGGCAAAGAGAAACTCATATACTGATTAGAGGTCCAAGTAGAACGCCATCGCTTGGACAAGACGCTGGTTTTGATGGCATCTTTTGTGGTCATGAAGGAGAAGATATGAAGGATTATGGCGTCAGGCAATTCGCTGATGTAATCCACTGAGTTTTGCCTTTCATCTTGATTGGAAGGAGGTAACCGAGCACGTTTGCCTGCTGATGATGATGAAGAGTAAGGTTGGCAAGAAATGTGACAAAAAGACTAGAGAAACTCTTATCAGCACATGAGGAAAGTAACTAAACCCTAAAAAGTCTCCTGGCTTTTCTTCAAGAAAAGAAAAAAAGAAAAATGAAAAGCAAATTGAGAGATAGCATGTGAAGGAATTGAGATCAAAAACCTGAGCTACTTAGGGAATGGAGGCGTTACAAAGAATGGAAGAGCGAGAGAGCAACAAAGTCCACTGGAGTATGAGAATTTGCAGAGAAATTGCAGAAGAGGAACAAGCGGGAGAGAAAATGAGGAAGAGACAGAGGGAGAGATTTGATTAGAGGAGTGGAGGCTCAACTTATTTGATTAATGGGCAGGCCAAACCAGGCTGAAGCCTGAACTCCAGAAGGAACAATTATTCTGAGCTTTCCAAACTAACCACTGTTGATTTGCCTGAGGCTGATCCACAGCTAAGGAATTAGGAATTGGTTGGCTTCGGCCTTGATTTTTTGGATGCATAACTTGAGATGACATACAATATATACAAGTTATGTTAGCGCATCAAGAAGCTGGATCAATACATGCATAGCAGCAGCAAATGCAAATAGCAAAAAAGATTAAAGGAATGAGGGATAGATGCACCCTGAGGACGACCTTTAATTACTATAACTTGAAGCTTTCTGAGCAAGTGACACTAGATGGATAATGGATATGCAAAAACAGACAAACAATCACTCACTCACTTCTTTTCAGCAAGTACTAAATAAAAATCTCTGTGAAGTTCATGTACTTGAATTGGTCCTGAAATCTTAAAGAAAACAAAAAAATAAAAAAAAAAATAAAAAAAATAAAAAGAGTAATGTGAATTATCTTTTACAGGCATGCATCTTTTGACGCCGTAAGAGAGACTCAGAAATTTTGAGGCAAATAAGTGGGAGGAAGTTACAAAATATGCAAGTGTTTGGCCCTTTCTGGTTGAACTTCTTCTTCACAAATGCATATCTGATTCTATGAAGCAAACAGCCAAGATCTTATGGTTCTTAAATCAATAGGTTACAAATGAAACAAAGCAATTCCAATGTGCCACTGCCCATGGTATAAATGTGTTTTGAGGTTACAAATGAGCAAGAATGGCAAAAAGAAATTAACTTCGGGGTACTAAAACCAAAATCCACCAAAAGTTCCATGTGCCAGTGGGGCATTTACCCTATAAATAAGCAGCATGGCATGTCGTGGGTATATAAATGTGTACCATGTAAAGCCCAAAAAAAGGACAATTCGAGGACCAGTCCTAGAATTTGTTATGCTAATGTGCTTAAGTCCTAAAACTTTAATTTCATGCATTCAAGTCACAATACTTGCAATTGAATACACTTGATTCATTCCATTAATTCTATCAATTTTAAGTGGAAGGAAGATGCCACGACTTTTTTTTATTATCTTTTAATACTATGTGGCCATTAATAAATAAAAAAGCCACGTAGATTTTCCGTCCACTGAAACATAAAAGAGCTACTGGAAGAGCTAAAGTGGATGACTATCACAAATTTTAGGACTTAAGCGCACACAATGAAAGTTTTAGGACTCAAATGCTATATCATAACAATTTTTAGGACTTAAGTCCCTCAAAACAATGAGTCAAAAAAAAAAAAAATTGTGCAAGCACATGAATGAAAATTTGTGTAAGATGAAATATACATATATGTAAATATACAAGGGGATAACAAAACAGAAAATCCAATTCCTATATCAATGGTATCAAATAACAGGAACTTAAATCATACCCAAGTTCTCACTGCTATTCCCCGCAGAGTTAGATGGCGCATTAGGTAAGGTACTCTGAGACTCTATCCACATTTTCAACATCTTCGAAGATATCTCCCTCAAATAATAAGACTAAAAGGGAAAGGAAGCAGAAATCACTAAATCACTTCATAATAGACCAACTAATTAAATTCAAATTAGAAAGAAAATAAAGTAGATATCAATTTGAAACTACAACTTAAAACTCCGTACAATATCACAGCACTGAGCAAACCTGATATCACTGGTGCAAAGCTAATTTTAAATATTTAAACAGTTCCAGTTACTACATAAATGCACGCATCATAGGAATTCTCAAATGCTTTTCAAATTATTTTAAGCACAAGCCTATCCGGTTTGTTTATGCATCCTCTATCCACATGGAAACTTGATACGGAATAAGTAAGCACTACCTCCCGGGCAACCTCATAAAATGCTATCAAAGATAAGATCAAAGAGAATGAAATGCGCACAGTGGACATGGACATCATATAATACCCGGCTTGTGGCAGAAGCGTAAAAATTTCCCTCGAACTTCACGGCAATTCTATTGATTTTGCGCAAATCCTCTGGACCGGAAACAGGAATATGTCTCTTCAAAGTCTCCATTCTGCATATCAAAAGAGATTTGCACTTCAGCTGCAATTATTTCTGGCCAATCATTTTCTCGTCAATGATAAATAAGATTTCATTAAGAAGTACCAAGGGGGTACCACCCCTAACAAAATGACCAAAAACAGAAGACACCCATATACAGTATAATGCACAAAGACTTTCCAGCATTTTCACCAAACTATGTGTGACATTGGACTTTCCCGCTACACCAAAAGTGAGAGTGTACAAGCAATTATCCCTTAAAAAATCCCATGAGGATTCAACTCCTTGAAATGCTCTTTTATTCCTTTTTCTCCAAATGACCTAAAAAAAACAAGGAGAGGAATCATCTTAGTAATATTTTCTTATGACACACGAACTGAAAGTCCCTCTCCAAGCCCAAAGTTCATGGCATACTGTGCCTAAGGTCAACCAATTTACTCCTAAAATTGCAAAATTGTAGCCCAAATCTTTCTGGTCCAGCAACATTGTAAAACTTAATGATTCATGCTCTCTTCTTTAGTCTTGCACCAAAAAAAAAAAAAGCTATTAGCCAGTATTTTTCCTCGCTTCTAAAGATTATCCGAAGTAAGAATACATCCCCAAGTAGCTTGCCAAGCAAAAAAAGAATCCTTCAATTGAAACTCGACTTTCCCAATAGATTTCCACGGGAAAAGTGTGCTCTGTTGTAATTGCATCTGAGTAGAACAGAGATCGGAATAGTAGCCTTTGACAGAAAAAGTTCCAGAGGAACAACATTCCTCCATAGCCTATCGTCCTCACATCTAACATTGCTCGATACAATAACTCAAAAATATTCAAGAAAGCTTCGAGCTTCTAATCTTGAGCCCCATGTAAGATATTAATTTACCACACCGTTTCCCCGTTGTCAGTCTTCCAACAATCAGCCATCCTAGCTCTCTTGTTTCTGGTGCACACACATCTGGGAATAAGTCTTTGAAAGCAGTGTCTCCACACCACATGTCACCCCGCAACATAGTATGCCTACCATTTCCCACTTCAATGGAAAGTCTGTTTTCAAAAGCATCCCATCCTTGCCTAATGTGCTTCCAAAGCCTGACTCCATGTGTTCCTCCATTAGATTTTGTTATCCACTCTGCATCTTCCAAACCAAACTTTGCAACGAGTACCTCCCTTCAAGGGCTAGTTTTCTCCCCATTAAATCTCCACAACAATTGTACAAGCAAAGCTTTATATATAAGAACCAATGACTTTACCCCCCCCCCCCCCCAAAAAAAAAAAAAAAAGCAACTGATTGTGTTACAATACTCCAATTAACTAAATGAAATCTCGGATTATCATCCCTCCCCAAAGTAACTTTTTTTGTATGCTCTCAAGTCCTTCTGCCAATGAAATAGGGATTGGAAACAAATAAAGAAAGCAAACCAGAAGATTAGAAAGCCCACACTTCATCCACATAAGTCTACCTCCCTTGAACAAATAAGCAATCTTCCACCCACTTAAACTCTTTCCAAATCTCTGTATCATTAGATTCCACACAGCTTTTGCTTTGTAAGTGGATCCCAACTGCAACCCCAAGTACTTTATAGGTACGCTGGCAACCTTACAACCAAGAATCCGAGACATTTCTTGCAAATTTGCATTCTCGCTCATAGGTGTTATTTCATTTTTTTCCCAAATTCACTTTTAGTCCCAAGACAGCCTCAAAACATAACAGTGTGCTTCTCAAGTGTAAAATTTGTTTGATTTAATCCTCCAAGAAAATTATGGCATCATCCGCAAATGAAAAAGGAATTATGGAATTCTCATTAGAAACATTGTCAACCATGAAACCACTAATCTAACCAGTAGCTTTAATCAGCATCTTGCTCAACACTTCCATATCCAACACAAAAAACAAAAGTGACAGAGGACTGCCTTAAATCTCTAGAACACTTGAAGAAACAGCTTCGACTGCCATTCACCATAACCAAGAAAGTCGATGAAGAAATGCATCTTAAAATCCATCTACACCACTGGTCACCAATAGCCATTCTTCTTTACACATACAACAAAAACTCCCATGATCCGTGATCATAGGCCTTCTCCATGTCGAATTTGCAAATCACTCCTGCTTTTCTTTCCTCAAGACAATCATCCGCCTCATTGGCAGTAAGAATAGCATCCACTGTTTGACAAGCTTCCATAAAAGCAATTTGAAAAGGTCCCACAAGGTGAGGTAGAACCTTTTCAAGTGACCAGCAAGAAGCTACCCGCCAAGCTTTTGGCTGAAATCCTTAACATCTGTCGCACCAGGCTCCTTAGGAATGATAACTAAGAATGTACAATTTAGATTATCTACAAACTTCCCCCCCTACTCTGGAACTCCTTTAGAAGGTCTTCACTAACATTCTCCAATTCTCCTGAACAATTTCAACGCAAATCCATCAGGACCTAGTGCCTTATCTCAATTACACTCCAAGACTACCCTTCTAATCTCCTCCTCTACAAGAGGCATCTGCAGCATCTCGACCATATTGGGATCAAGGGAAGCCTCCAAAATTATGGTCTCCCGAAACATCTCTCCCTGTATAAATCAGCATAGAATTCTACATAACCACACACTCATGGCATCCACGTCTTCAACAACCATCCCAAAAACTTCCAACTCACTAAGGAAGTTATATCTTCTATGAGCATTGCCCATCTTATGAAAGGACTTCATGTTTCTATCACCCTCATCAAACTAAATCTCCTAAGAAATATGTATCCAGGAGGTTTCTTTCATTAGAATCAACAAAGTAATAGTTTTTTTCAATTCCATTCTCCTAAAGCACTCTTCCTTCATTAAGGTCATCCGGTCTCCTTATCGTCAAGCCTTTCAACTTCTTAAATTGTTTCTTAAATTTTTTTTTCCGCATTTCCAACCTTCTCATGACTTTTTTGTTTCAGAATATACCTTCGAAGCAAAAGGGAAGCTGGCATACCCTCTAAAAGAAATATTCTTCCAATAAATAAGAACTATCTCCTTGAAATCTTCTACTGTGAGCCACATATTCTCAAACCGGAAGGGAGAGGGGCCCCATTTAATACCTATCTCCTCTAACACAATTGGATGGCGGACGGTGGTCACTCAAGGTAACAAATTTTGAATCTAGCTCAAATCGATATCCTCCCATATTGTTGAAACTAGGAACCAATCAATGCATGAAAAGGATAGCCCCTCCCCATCCCTGGACCGAGTACATCCCCCACCTACCAACAACAAGCCAATTAGGCAAATGGTATCTAAGATTTGCCAAAATTCCCTCATGCAAGCTATGTCAGTACCAATCCTGTTCTGTTCATGTGTACATAATACCATGTTGAAGTCTCCCCCAATCACCGAAGGCACTCCCCATTTACTTCTAACATCAGAGAGCTAATCCCCGAAAGAACTCCCAGCGCTACCCTCTCCAGGACCATACACCACTGTAAACACCTGCTCTTCCCCATTCTCTGCACCACCAAACAGGCACAAGACACTAAATTGACCCACTAAGCAATCTACTAAGTTGAATGAGTTCTCATTGCACATCACTACAATGCCACCACATGTTTGAAACACCGGTAATTCTTCCAGTTCCAACTACAGCATCTAATTCCCCATACACCTGTTTTACCAGGTTCTACAACTGCACGGTAATCCATCCACCATTTCAAGTTCTCAAAAGAGAGGTATATCGACGATCTCCTCCATCTGGCATACTCTGTTGCTCTTAAAAAGTCCTTTTCAGCCTCTAACACAAGCTCAAAAGAAAACCCCTTTACCCCTGTAGGTCTCTTACAACAAAACCAGCCTCAACAATTACTCGGCAAAGAAGATAAGAGGGAAAGAGTCTTCAATGTCTCAGAGAAAGCAAACAGCAGAGAAAAGAAGAGGAAAAGAGCCTACATAGCCAATGGGGCCTTTGTCAAAGGCTCAGCAGAGTTCATGGCGCCCAATGGAGGTTAAGGAGGTTGCTAGAGCCTGAAAACAGAGGGTCGAGAGCTGGAAGAGGGTCAGGAGTTAAGAGTGGGCAAGAAAAGGATGAAAGGTCAAAAGAAAAGGTTTGCCGGAGATGATCACAAAATCCAATGTATAACAGAGCTGAAATTACATAATCCTAATATAGTCAAAAAATCCAATGGATAGCAGATAAAAAGATCCAGTGGAATTTGCATATCATTCAACAAATTATGAATAGCTTTCTACCAGATAAGAAAGCAAACTGAGAAATGATCCAAAATAACACACATAAGAATTCACGAACCTATAAAACTTTGGTGACACCTAAACCCACACGCATTAATAGCATCTACTTCTATTACAGGTGGCACGGGTGGGATTTGACCCATTGCAACTCAAGGTAAGTGAGAAAAGGTTTCCTGTGGAAAACCTTTGGGCCTTCAGTGAGAATATTGAATTGGAGAAGGGAAAATCAGATGATACATCCATGTATCTCTTCCAGTAAGAGCTTATATAAACTAAATATATTCGAGATTAATAAAAAATAACGCAACCTACAAGCAATAAGACACCTAAAATTCCCTAGGCTCCGGATAAGTAAATTTTTGTCATGAGCATAACAGCCATCATCCAGTAACTGTTCTCCTACCAGAAAGCCACATGGCATTACTGCTGCAATTATGTTCATCCACATGCTATGATAAACCCTGCTGGTGAAAGAAGACGATCCATTTCAAACAAGAAAGAAATTTAACCATCTTCTTATGCTACATAATCGCCAATGTAACAAGAGCTACCGGCCTACATACCCGCTAAATCCCATATTGAAACTTAACCAAGACTAAACCATCCGACGAGAAAACATTACAGCGAAAGCTACCTCAGAATCCTTGTGGCGCCTCGACCAAATAACATGACCATATGTGCTAAACCCTTGGGAATCGTCCCCAAGCAACGATCCATCGTAAAACCCCACATTTTTCCCTATGAAAAGGATCAAAACCCAAGCAAAGGAAGCGGGCACTCACATCTTGTTGACGGTCCTCTCCCGTGAGTTGGGCGGCAGATGAGCCCTCCAGTCGCCCCCATCAAGCGCACCTCCAGCGCCCCCGCCTCCTCCCCCACCACCCGGCGGCAGCAGCATCGGCCTCCAGCCAGCGTTATCCATCAAGTCCACTCCTCAGAAACCTCAACACCCAACAACCGCACGAGACTCAAAACACAAAGCAATAAACAAGAAACCAGCAGACACACCCACCCACCCCAGCACAACCAACGCCCGGCTCCAAGAACCCAGACCCAAAAGTCCTCCCCCCCCCCCCCCCCCCCTCTCGAGAACCCAAAAGGAAGGGTGCGTCGGTCTCACCTCTTGGACGAGAAGGAATAAATTTCCGCCGAAATTCGATGGGAGGAGGGAGAGAGAGGGGGAGACGCAAGGTGAGGCGATTGGGCAAGAGAATCCATCAAGCGGGTCGCTTTTCATTACTATATTCTTCGAGCCTGAAGAGGGTGCATTGGGTTTTTGGGAGACTTTTTGTTTAATGCATAAAAAGAGCAGACGAGGTGGGCGATGACTCGCAATGTACAGAGCAAAGCGAGAGGAGGAGGAAGAGAAGATGAGGAAGATTTGCCGTTACTGACTTGGCCACCTTGTCTGTTCCCCTTTTGTCTTGTCGTTCTTGGTCTCGGGTCGGGTGGGGTCGGGTCGGGTGCCGACCTCCTCAGCCCGATTCTTTTCAGCCATGAGTTTGAAATTTTTAAGGAGCATTGAATCTAGGGAAAATTTCGAGAAAATACCCGAAATGCCCTCATTTTTTCAAATAAATGCATGAAGTGATAAGGGTATGGTCAATGACATTTTCGTCATATTTCTTTTCTTTTTTTTTCTTTTTTCCTTCTTTCCTTCCTTTTTTTTTCTAGTCCTTCTTCTCCCTTCTTCGCCGATGGCCAACCGACATCCAACAATGCCTGTAAAGGGCTGGGCAAAGGTTGCCCTCACTCCATCCGGCAAGGGCCATCGTTGCGGCCATTAGCAAGGTTAGCCCTCGTTGGTTGCGAGCAAGGCCACCTTGCCAAATTTGGTGAGGGTCGGCTTGCAAGTCCTCTCTTAGGGCCAACAAGGGTTCGATGCCCATTGCCGACAACAAGTGAGGGCTCGACGATAGGCGTTGAGCAGCCAGTGAGGGCTGACCTCGCTGACGGCTGCAAGGGGTGGCCTCTCCCCCAAGGTGAGGCTGTCCTCATCAGAGAGTGAGGCGAACCTCGCCGAATCAACCAAGAGCGACCCTCACCCAGCTTGTTGTGGGCATTATCGATGCCCGGTTGGCCACAGGCAAAGAAGGAAGAAGAACCAAAAAAAGGAAGGAAAGATGAAAAAGAGAAGAAAAAAAAGGAAAATGATGAAAATGTCCTTGACTAGGCTCTTATTTGAAACAAGTATAACTACTTCGAGCCATTCTTTGAAATAAGGTCCACTTCAAGCTCTTATTTAAGAAAATGAGAACGCTTGGAGCCCCTTTTTGAAATTTTTCCTTAAATCTAAATGAGCACGGGCTCTACTTGTCTTAAGAAAAATCAGATAATTTATAAAATATATGTATTTTTTTTAAATAGTGGCTTGTATCACTTGAAATAATAAATCAATTAAAAATACAACAATTTGTATTAAAAAAATTAAACAAAGAAAATACTTCTAGTTTATAAATAAATTATTATTTTTGTAAACTGACGACATTATTTTATAATTATGTTTCTATTAGACACATTTCATTTGTTTTTTACACTCTTTTAATGCGCAAAATGTGTGCTCTCTCTCATCTAACGCTAATTAACATCAAGACTTTGCAAAGATAGCCAGTGAGATTAAGTCTTATTAGCCAGGCTTCGAGGAAATACTAATTGCTAGCGCAAGCAGAAATTAATACCGCAACCAAACTCCTTCGTACAATAATCCTGTAGCTATCCCCTAAATAAAATGATCAAATTTGCAAAACATTGAGATGATCATGTACATCTATCTCTTCCCAAGAAGTTATAGGTTCATAGATACCACAAGGTAGGACTCATTTTTTTGTTTTTTGTTTTTTTTTGGTAAGTAATTAGAGACTCATTTTTTTGTTTATACATATAAAAGTTGATAAGTTATCACAAGAGTCGGAATCATATACTTCATTTTTCCTTTTTCTCTTTGTCAGAACATCATAATAAATATTGATAGGTTACTCAAATAAGAATTGACAACCTAAATCTAGTAATAAAGAATCGAGAAAATCCTCTTAAACCACTCAAATTAAGGTTGGCAATTTGATATAAGAGTTGTTAAATTTAAAACATTAGTAAGTTATGCAAATAGATAAGTTACTTATTATGAAATAATTTTGAAACAATCAAATACATTCTTATTTATTATGAGGACAATCGAAAAAACTTAGATAAATCAAACGGGTAGAAGTTAATAACCTTAAACTAGTTGGTAACTTATCAGAAAACAATTGGCAAGTCAGTTAAATTAAGATCGGTAATTTGATAAAAACTTTAGCTTGAAAATCTTAGTATCTATTGGAGATAAAATTTGGTAATTTGGAAACAATGAAGTAAAGGTTACGAAGAAACAAGTGGATAATACAAAGTGAAGGTAAAGCAATCATATTAAAGTCGTTAATGATTTAAATTAAGGCCATTAATTTGGTATCAAAGTTAGTAGTTTGATATAAGAGTTTGTACCTCTAAATCGTTGTTAAATTAGTTACGCAAATAAATGTTTGCAATTTTAAAACAAGGGAAAATTTCAAAAAAAATGACCCAAAGTGCTTTTATTTTCTCAAATAAGGGCCTGAAGTGGACTTTGTTTCAAATAAGGACCTAAAGTGGCTTCGGTTGTTTCAAATAAAGGCCTGAAGTGGCTTTGGTTGTTTCAAAGTAAGGACCTAACCTCGCCGATTGCCGATTAGCTAAATTTTTCGACCGGTCAAGGGTATTTTTATCATTTGGCATTTCCCCCCCTTTTTTTTGGTTCTTTTTCTTCCTCTTCGTTAATGGTTGCCGACTATCGGTGATGCCACAAAGGGCTAGGCGAGGGTCGCCTTCGCCAGAGAGGGCCACCCACTCCAGCCACAAGCGAGGGATTGTGTCACTTGGGTGTGGCGACCCTCACCTAGGGGCCATCTACAAGGTCAGTCCTCGCTAGCTACTAGAAAGGGCTAGCAAGGCCATCCCTCGCCTGTGGCCGGTGTAGGTGGCCCTCAGCAGTGAGGGTGACCCTTGCCCAACCCTCTGTGGGCATTGCCGGTCGTTGACCGGCCACTAGCAAAGAGGTAGGAGAAGAACCAAAAAAAAAGGAAAGAAACAAAGGAAGGAAAAAAGGCAGAAAATGGCAAATGACAAAAATACTCTTAATTGCCAAAAAGTCGAGTCTTTATTTGAAGCAAACATAACCACTTTAGGTCTTTATTTGAAACAATATCCACTTCAGGCTCTTATTTGAGAAAATGATGGCACTTCGGGTCCATATTTGAAACAATATCTACTTCGAGCCCTTATTTGAGAAAAAGAGGGCACTTCGAGTCCCATTTTGGAATTTTCCCTTAAAACAATAAAAATAATGCGCTTTTGTCGGCACAACCAAGTAAACCAAGTAAATATCAATAAGTTACTCAAATATAAATGGAAAACACTCACCAAAAAAAAAGTTTGTATGTCACTCAAATTTGGGTTAATTTTGTGAGTTACTGAAATTATGGTTTATAATTTTATGTAAGAATTTGTTAATTTAAAACATAACAAGCTACTAAATTAAAAGTTAATAATTTGAAAACAACCACAAAAATATTGATAATTCAATCCAATAAGATTTGGTATCTTCAAATTATTTGGTAACTTGAATGGTGATGGTTGGTAAATCTTTTAAATTAGAATTAGTAGTTCGATACCAGAGTGGAGATATAACTCTAAAATTGCAAATTATGTAAATAAATTTGAGTTTGGGACACCTAAAGTGCCATAACTTGACACGGGATAACACTTAAGTGCCATAACTTCAAAATGGTACACTTGAGTGCCAGTTTTGAAGTTAAATGAAACACTTAAGTGCCACTCTAGCGAAAATCCGGCCAAATGGCTGACGTGGCAATTTTGGTCCAAAACGGTGTCGTTTTGCACGCTGACGTGACGAGAAAATGCAAAAACGACGTCGTTTAGTGTCTGACATGTAAATAATAATATAAAAATTAATTAAATTAGATTTAAAATTAATTTTATTTAAAATATTCTAAAAAGTAAGAAAAATTTTTTTTAAAAAAAAAGGGGGGGAGGTCGAAGGGGGCGGCTAAGGGCTGAGCCCTCGCCACTACCGCCTCCTCACCGTCGCCGGGAAGGGCCGGCGATGGAGGGGGGAGGGTCGGCCGGGGTCGCCGGCCCCCAGCTTACTAGCGGCGAGGGCCGCGACCCTTGCCCCAGATCTGGACGAGGGCTCGCGGGCCCTCGCCACCGGTCGGCCGGCCTCGCCAGCCCCTGACTAGGGCCCGGCGACCTTGGTCGACCCTCCCCACTTCGTCCTTGGCCCTTCCTGGCGGTGGCGGGGAGGCAGCAAGGGCCCGCGACCCTCGCCCCATGCGAGCCCTCCCCCAGATCTAGGGCTAGGGTCGCGGCCCGTACCAGATCTAGCGAGGACTCGCGGGCCCTCGCCACCTCCCTGTCGCCCCGAGAAGGGCCGGCGACCGAGTGGGGAGGGTCGACCGAGGTCGCCGAGCCCTGGCCAGGGGCCGGGGACGTCGGCCAACCAGCGGCGAGGGCTCGCGGCCCTCGTCGCCAGTCAGCCAAGGGCCGGTGACCTCAGCCGACCCTCCCCCCTCCATCGCCGGCCCTTCTCGGCGATGGCAAGGAGGCGGCAGCGGTGAGGGCTCAGCCCTCAGCCACCCCCTTCGAACTCCCCTTTTTTTTTCTTTTTTCTTTTTTTAATTTTTTTTTTAATTTTCTTAAAATTTTTAAAATTTTTAGAATATTTTAAATAAAATTAAGTTTAAATCTAATTCAATTAAGTTTTATATTATTATTTACACATCAGACACAAAGCGGCGTCGTTTTTGCATTTTCTCGCTAGGTTAGCTTGCAAAACGACGCTATTTTGGACCAAATTCGCCGGAAAATTGTCACGTCAGCCATTTGACCGGATTTTCGCCGGAGTGGCACTTAAGTGTTTCATTTAACTTTAAAATTGGCATTTAAGTGTACCATTTTGAAGTTATGGCACTTAAGTGTCCTCCCATGCCAAGTTATGGCACTTGGACTGTTCTTCTATCAAATAAATTTTTATAACTTATTGCAGAAGTTGAAAATTCGGAAATAATAAAATAAAAAATAGTTTTTTTTTTTTTGTAGAAAAATGTTAGTAACTTAATCACAACCTTTTACCAACAAACTTGTTCTTTTATGACAGATAAATCCTACAACCATAATCCAACTCTTGTACTTCCATGAATCTTTGAGTGAGATTGTGGATTCTTCTAGTTCAGTGCATACAAAGAGAGTATATTTCAAAGATGATGCGCTTCATAAAACTTTTGGAATGTTGGTACAAGGCAAGAGTGAGGACTTGTGAACCTGTGCTGTTCACTTAGGTAATCAACCTTACTAGCTGCTTTTCGAGACTGACGCGTTGTAACTTCATGAAATAATATTAAGCTGAGCTAAAAGTTTCTAGTTGAACAAACAGAAAGGGAGTTTTTATTTCAAGTATCTTCCCTTGGCGTGGAATTTTGACTAATGGGGGGTAGATGCACATTCCGCGAAAGGAACAGCACTGCCTTGCTTTTGATACCAAGTTAGAATTTCTATAAATTTTGACATCAAAATAGATATGGAAAATCATAAAAAATATCCTAAGTATCTATGGGAGATACCTAAATATTTCTAACGCATTTAATCACATCTCCTGTGGATGTTAAGCCAAAACTCCGGGGTTGATGAAAAAATCAGTATTTTTGCACGAGTTTTTTTTTTTTTCATTTTTTCATCAACCCCGGAGTTTTGGCTTAACATCCACAAGAGTTTTTGCACGAGTTTAGACGAGCATCCTTGGAACGGATACCTAAGAATGACCTTCAGGCTTGGAGAACACTTTGGGTTTTATAGAAGAATCCAAGTCACTTCCAAGCAGCACCTATCTAGATCCAGGTGAGGGCGACATTGCTTGAGACCAGTAAGGGCGATCCTTGCCAGTTGCTTGTGCCCGGTTGCCAGCCATTGTCAAAGCCTAATGATCGGTAGAGGGAGAAGGAAAAAGAAAATAAAAATAAAAATAATAAAATTATACTAAAAATAATTAAAAATTCAAAAAAAAAAATTCAAAATTTTGTTCATGTGAGTGCAAGCCATACTACATACGACGGGCAACATCAATTCCAATAATTTCTCATCAAAATTGATCAGATGGACTATATTGACAATTTTTTTAAAAGTTCTATAACTAAGTTGGCCAAATTAAAATGTTTTTTTTTAAAGTAAGAAATATATTGAGCTTTAACCAAACTATACAAAAGGTAATCGCGGCTCCAAAACTTACACTCAAAATGACAAAGAGTCATAGCGAGTGGAAGGGTGCAGGGATGGAAAAGGATCGCCAAAACAGCGGCAAAACCAGCCAACCCGCAAGACACACAAACACGGCAAAGAAAACAGCCAAAAGGTAGCAAGTATACCAAATTAAAATGTTTATTACTAAATTGACACAAATTCTCCAGAGTTAGAACATTTTTGGTAATTTTCCCTTCATTATCTTCGAAAGTAAACTAAATAAGGATATTCAATTCATCGAAGACACCACGCAAGCATGCTATGCAATATCAGCTTTATATAGCATGCTCTCTCCCAGTAAGAGGACTGAAAGTTCTACCACCACAAAAGAAAAGAAGAACGACACGTCAAAACGAATCGGTTAATTTGCGACAGGTACATACAATTACATCTCCTGAAAATGTTAAGCTAAAATTCAGGGGTACAAAACGGAGAAAAAGAAGTCACCGGTGTTGACGAAATGATCAGGATTTACACAGACGGACATCCTTGGAAAGGATATCTAAGAATGACCTTGGCCGTTGGAGAACACTTTGGGTGCGACTGAAGAATCCGGGTCACTTCAAGCAGCGGTGACGGTTCAAATGCTTGGGATGATTTGGAATTGGTACTGTTGATCACTATTTCGTCCAGCCAAAGTGCATTCTGGAGGAGAAACTTGAGCAGGGAAAGAACAGGTTCCCATGCCAGCAGATTGGCACCGCGATCAACAATCTCAACATGCTTGAGATGCATCAAACACTGATAGATCCTCCCCCTTACCAAATTCCAAAATTCTTCTCCAGCAAAGATGCGATGGCCTACACTCTCCGCATTCAACTCAATCTGCAGATGTACAACATCATGACTAAGGAGGAGATACACATTTGGAACTAGATGAGACAAATATTGAGCTCTGAGAGTATAATATAGCATTTACAACACCAAGAGAAATATAAATCTATTGAGAATCCAAAATGTCAATTAAATAGACAGGGACAAAAATAATTTTCAATCACGAGAAGAAAAGAAATGACAGGTTTATACGCGGCCTAAGGCTAAAATTCACAATCTGTATATGTTCAAGCAAATCTGGTGTTAAATTAACCCAGTGAACTGAGAGGGTTCTAGCAGCCGTGTACCGCAGAATTGGGGGAGCAAGTTGTTTGTAAGAATAACTTCTCCAAGAGCCGCGTACTTTCGAGTATTTTCACTATAGCCTCAGGAGCTCCCTCATGACCTGCTGTGCCGAGTAATATCAGATGCCGACATTCTAAGGATGGAAGAGACATATCTCTCTCCTCCATTAGCAACAGCACCTAAGCACATCATTGTGGTGAGAGAAGCAGAAACTGATCACTTTACTTTCTCTAAGCACTAAAGAAGATTAAATATAAGACATGCTTGCAATTCCAAAGACCTCTCACAATAGCCAACAGACCAAACGAATGAGCAAACAAGGATATCAGATTTTAGTCTTATCGAAGCCAATGTAATGCTGGACCCATAAAGGTGATATTGGCTTAGGTGTGAAAACTTCTTTTATGAAAAGGAAAAGAGCCTTATCCAGCAAAAATTATGTTGATAAGATGACAAGGTTTCTCTGAAATAACAATTATTTGAGCATGGTATCATCAAGCACCAATAAACAATCTCACAATTTATCCTAATCAATGGCAGAATGTGTAATGCATGTCTGCAACTTGAACCAGGAATAATAGGGCTAAAAGAATCGGCTTGCACCTGAAGGCACCAGCTTCCCATCACTAATTTCATGACATGATGCAGCCTCTTGAGAAGCCCCTTGACAAGATTGGCACGAGCCTTAACCTTATCGAGTGCAATTTTCATGTTGAAATTTAACTCGGCCTCAATCAAGGAAGATACTTCATCTAGTCTAAACTTTCCCCCTCGAGAATTGCCCAATAGACGCAATTTGAGAAGATGTGGGGCCAAAATTTTCAGCATCGAAGCTCGACCACGAAACACATGAGAATCAATCACCAACTCTCTAAAACTTTTTGATTCAACCATGATGTGCTTGACACCCTCGCAACTTTTCAACTCAAGGAACTCTAGAACAGGGCTGCCACTCAAAACTCTCATCATCCCATCATTGTTCAACTTTGCATAATCAATGCGCAATGTCTTCAGCAAACACCAATTCACAGTGCTAAACACCCTAAAACAGCATTGGGACACATGCAAATTCACCAGCGTGGTGCAGCAGAACAAGATTCGCGGCAACAGAAAATCTTTGTAGCGCAAGTAACGCAGGTTTACTGATACCTCTTCCACACCATGCTTGATGGCAAACTGGAGCCACCTATCAAGACTTGATTGTATCAAGGCGAAACAAGGACCATCATAGAGGAATCCTTTTGCCTTAATTGCGGTGCAGCGTAACAGCACCGAGTCAACGAAAGTGATGAAGCCCTTCAGGATACTGCCAAGGGGCAAAGAGAAACTCATATACTGATTAGAGGTCCAAGTGGAACGCCATCGCTTGGACAAGACGCTGGTTTTGACAGCATCTTTTGTGGTCATGAAGGAGAAGATATGAAGGATTATGGCGTCGGGCAATTCGCTGATGTAATCCACTGAGTTTCGCCTTTCATCTTGATTGGAAGGAGGTAACCGAGCACGTTTGCCTGCTGATGATGATGAAGAGTAAGGTTGGCAAGAAATGTGACAAAAAGACTATATAAACTCTTATCAGCACATAAGGAAAGTAACTAAACCCTAAAAAGTCCCATGGCTTTTCTTCAAAAAAAGAAAAAAAGATAAATCAAAAGCGAACCAAGAGATAGCACGTGAAGGAATTGAGATCGAAAACCCAGAGGAAAGCTTGAGCTACTTAGGGAATGGAGGCATTACAAAGAATGGAAGAGCGAGAGAGCAACAAAGTCCACCGGAGTATGAGAATTTGCAGAGAAATTGCAGAAGAGGAACAAGCAGGAGAGAAAATGAGGAAGAGACAGAGGGAGAGATTTGATTAGAGGAGTGGAGGCTTAACTTATTAGATTAATGGGCAGGCCAAACCAACCTGAACTTCAGAAGGAACAATTATTCTGAGTTTTCCAAACTAACTACTGTTGATTTGCTTGAGGCTGATCCACAGCTAAGGAATTAGGAATTGGTTGGCTTTGGCCTTGATTTTTTGGATGCATAACTTAAGATGACATACAATGTATACAAGTTATGTTAGTGCATCAAGAAACCGGATCGATATATGCATAGCAGCAGCAAATGCAAATAGCAAAGAAAGATTAAAGGAATGAGGGATAGATGCACCCCGAGGACGACCTTTAATTACTTCAAATTGAAACTTTCTGAGCAAGTGATACTAGATGGATAATGGATATGCAAAAAAAAAAAAAAAAAACAATTACTCACTCATTTTCTTTTCGGCAAGTACTAAATAAAAATCTCTGTGAAGTTCATGTACATGAAGTGATCTTGAAATCTTAAAGAAACAAAAGAATAAAAGAGTAATGTAAATTATCTTTTGCAAGCATGCATCTTTTGATGCCATAAGAGAGACTCACTTTTAAAAAAGAAATTTTGAGGCAAAGATGTGGGAGGAAGTTACAAAATATGCAAGCATTTGGCCCTTTCTAGTTGAACTTGTTCTTCACAAATGCATATCTGATTCTATGAAGCAAACAACCAAGATCTTACAATTCTTAAATCAATAGGTTACAAATGAAACAAAGAAATTCAAATGTGCCACTGCCCGTGGTATAAATGAGTATTTAAGGTTACAAATGAGCAAGAATGGCAAAAAGAAATTAACTTCAGGGTACTAAAACCAAAATCCACCAAAAGTTCCATGTGCCGGTGGAGCATTTACCCTATAAATAAGCAGCACAGCTTGTCGTGGGTATAGGAATGTGTACCATGTAAAGCCCAAAAAAAGGAAAATTCCAGGGCCAGTCCTAAAATTTGTTATGCTAATGTGCTTAAGTCCTAAAACTTTCATTTCATGCATTCAAGTCACAATACTTGCAATTGAATACACTTGATTCATTCCATTAATTCTGTCAATTTTAAGTGGAAGGAAGATGCATCTTTTAATACTATGTGACCATTAATAAATAAAAAAGTCATGTGGATTTTCCGTCCACTAAAACATAAAAGAGCTAATGGAAGAGCTAAAGTGGATGACTATCACAAATTTTAGGACTTAAGTGCACACAATGAAAGTTTTAGGACTCAAATGCTGTATCATAACAATTTTTAGGACTTAAGTCCCTCAAAAACAATGAATCAATAAAATAAAATAAAAAATAGTGCAAGCACATGAATGAAAATTTGTGTAAGACGAAATATACATATATGTAAATATACAAGGGGATAACAAAACAGAAATTCCAATTCCTATATCAATGGTATCAAGTAACAGGAACTTAAGTCGTACCCAATTCCTCACTGCTATTCCCCGATGGCAAAGCATTAGGTAAGGTACTCTGAGACTTTGTCTCCATTTTCAACATCTTCAAAGATATCTTCCTCAAATAGTAAGGCTAAAAGGGAAAGGAAGCAGAAATCACTCAATCACTTCATAATAGACCAACTAATTAAATAATCAAATTAGAAAGAAAATAAAGAAGATATCAATTTGAAACTATAACTTAAAACTCAGTACAATATCACAGCACTGAGCAAACCTGATATCACTGGTGCGAAGCTAATTTTAAATATTTAAACGATTCCAGTTACTACATAAATGCACGCATCATAGGAATTCTCAATAAAAGAACGCTTTTCAAAAAATTTTAAGCACAGCCTATCCGGTTTGTTTATGCATCCTCTATCCACATAGAAACTTGATACAGAATAAGTAAGCACTAGCTCCCGGGAAACTTCATAAAATGCTATCAAAAATAAGATCGAAGAGAATGCAACGCACATGGTGGACATGGACATCATATAATACCTGGCTTGCTGCAGAAGCGTAAATTTTTCATTCTAACTTCACGGCAATTTTATTGAGTTCACGCAAATCCTCTGGACCAGAAACAGGAAGATGTCTCTTCAAAGTCTCCATTCTGCATATCAAAAGAGATTTGCACTTCAGCTGCAATTATTTCTGGCCAATCATTTTCTCGTCAATGATAAATAAGATTTCATTAAGAAGTACCAAGGGGGTACCACCCCTAACAAAATGGCCAAAAACAGAAGACACCCATATACAGTATAATGCACAAAGACTTTCCAGCATTTCCACCAAACTATGTGTGACATTGGACTTTCCCGCTACACCAAAAGTGAGGGTGTACAAACAATTATCCCTAAAAAAATCCCACGAGGATTCAACTCCTTGAAATGCTCTTTTATTCCTTTTTCTCCAAATGAACTAAAAAAAACAAGGAGAGGAATCATCTTAGTAATATTTTCTTTATGACACACGAACTGAAAGTCCCTCTCCAAGCCCTGAGTTTGTGTCATACTGTGCCTAAGGTCAACCAATTTACTCCTAAAATTGCAAAAACTGTGGCCCAAATCTTTCTGGTCCAGCAACATTGTAAAACTTAATGATTCATGCTCTCTTCTTTAGTCTTGCACAAAAATAAAATAGTATGCCTACCATTTCCCACTTTAATGGAAAGTCTGTTTTCGAAAGCATCCCATCCTTGCCTAACGTGCTTCCAAAGCCTGACTCCATGTGTTCCTCCATCAGATTTTGCTATCCACTCTGTATCTTCCGAACCAAACTTTGCAACAAGTACCCCCCTTCAAGGGCTAGTTTTCTCCCCATTAAATCTCCGCAACAATTGTACAAGCAAAGCTTTGTATAAAAGAACCAATGACTTTACCCCCAACCCCCCCTCCCCTCTCTCCACACCCCCCCCCCCCCCCCCCCCTTAAAAAAACAAGAAAAAAAAAACTGATTGTGTTACAATAGTCCAATTAAGTAAATGAAATCTCGGGTTGTCATCGCTCCCCAAAGAAACTTTTTTGTATGCTCTCAAGTCCTTTTGCCACTGAAATAGGGATTGGAAACAAATAAAGAAAGCAAATCAGAAGATTAGGAAGCCCACGCTTCATCCACATAAATCTACCTCCCTTGAACAAATAAGCCATCTTCCACCCACTTAAACTCTTTTCGAATCTTGTATCATTAGATTCCATGCAGCTTTTGCTTTGTAAGTGGATCCCAACTGCAACCCCAAGTACTTTATAGGTACGCTGGCAACCTTACGACCAAGAATCCAAGATATTTCTTGCAAATTTACATTCTTACTCACAGGAGTTATTTCACTTTTTTCCCAAATTCACTTTCAGTCCCAAGACAGCCTCAAAACATACAAGTGTAAAATTTGTTTGATGTCATCCCAAGAAAATTATGGCATCATCCACAAATGAAAAAGGAATTATGGAATCTTCATTACAAGCATTGTCAACCGTGAAACCACTAATCTAACCAGTAGCTTTAATCAGCATCTTGCTCAACACTTCCAAATCCAACACAAGTTCCAAAAGTGACAGAGGACTGCCTTAAATCTCTAGAACACTTGAAGAAACAACTTGGACTGCCATTCACCATAACCAAGAAAATCTATGAAGAAATGCTTCTTAAAATCCATCTACATGACTGGTCACCAATGGCCATTCTTCTTACACATACAACAAAAACTCCCATGATTTATGATCATAGGCCTTCTCTATGTCGTATTTGCAAATCACTCCTGCTTCTCTTTCCTCAAGACAATCATCTGCCTCATTGGCAGTAAGAATAGCATCCAATGTTTGACAAGCTTCCATAAATGCAATTTGAAAAGGTCCCAAAAGGTGAGGTAGAACCTTTTCAAATGACCAGCAACAAGTTACCCGCCAAGTATTTGGCTGAAAATCCTTAACATCCGTTGCACCAGGCTCCTTCGGAATGATAACTAAGAATGTACAATTTAGATTATCTACAAACTTCCCCCCCCCCCCTACTCTGGAACTCCTTCAGAAGGTCTTCACTAACATTATCCAATTCTCCTAAACAATTTCAACGCAAATCCATCAGGACCTAGTGCCTTATCTCAATTACACTCCAAGACTGCCCTTCTAATCTCCTCCTCTACAAAAGGCATCTGCAGCATCTCAACCATATTGGGATCAAGGGAAGCCTCCAAAATTACAGTCTCCCGAAACATCTCTCCCTGCATAAATCAGCATAGAATTCTACATAACCACACACTCATGGCATCCACATCTTCAACAACCATCCCAAAAACTTCCAACTCACTAAGGAAGTTGTCTTCTATGAGCATTGGCCATCTTACGGAAGGACTTCGTGTTTCTATCACCCTCATCAAACCAAATCTCCTGAGAAATATGTATCCAGGAGGTTTCTTTCATTAGAATCAACAAAGTAACAGTTTTTTTCAATTCCATTCTCCTAAAGCGCTCTTCCTTCATTAAGATCATCCGGTCTCCTTATCGTCAAGCCTTTCAACTTCTTAAACTGTCTCTTTAACTTTGTTTTCCACATTTCCAACCTTCTCATGACTTTTTTGTTTCAGAATATACCTTCGAAGCAAAAGCAAAGGTGGCATACCCTCTAAAAGAAATATTCTTCCAATAATTGAGAACTATCTCCTTGAAATCTTCTACTGTGAGCCACATATTTTTTAAACCGGAAGGGAGATGGGCCCCATTTAATACCTATCTCCTCTAACACAATTGGATGGTGGATGGTGGTCACTCAAGGTAACAAATTCTGAATCTAGCTCGGATTGATATCCTCCCATATTGTTGAAACTAGGAACCGACCAATGCATGAAAAGGATAGCCCCTCCCCGTCCCTGGACCGAGTATATCCCCCACCTACCAATGACAAGCCAATTAGGCAAATGGTATCTAAGATTCGCCGAAGTTCCCTCATGCAAGCTATGTCAGTACCAATCCGATTCTGTTCATGTGTACATAATACCATGTTGAAGTCTCCCCCAATCACCGAAGGCACTCCCCATTTACTTCTAACATCAGAGAGCTAATCCCCAAAAGAACTTCCAGCACTACCCTCTCCAGGACCATACACCACTGTAAACACCCGTTCTTCCCCATTCTCTGCACCAGCAAACAGGCACAAGACACTAAATTGACCCACTAAGCAAACTACTAAGTCGAATAAGTTCTCATTGCACATCACTACAATGCCACCACATGTTTGAAACACCAGTAATTCTTCCAGTTCCAACTACAGCATCTAATTCCCCATACACCCGTTTTACCAGGTTCTACAACTGCATGGTAATCCATCCACCATTTCAAGTTCTCAATAGAGAGGTATATCGACAATCTCCTCCATCTGGCGTACTCCGTTGCTTTTAACAACTCCTCCTTTTCAGCCTCTAACACAAGCTCAAAAGATTGTCATTCCACAAAAACCCGTTTACCCCTGTAGGTCTCTTACAACGAAACCAGCCTCCACAATTACACGGCAAAGAAGATAAAGAGGGAAAGAGTCTTCAACGTCTCAGAGAAAGCAAACAGCAGAGAAAAGAAGAGGAAAAGAGCCTACATAGCCAATGGAGCCTTCGTCAAAGGCTCACCAGAGTTCATGGGGCTCAATGGAGGTTAAGGAGGTAATATAGTCAAAAAAATCCAGTGGACAACAGATAAAAAGATCCAGTGTAATTTGCATATCGTTCAACAAATTATGGATAGCTTTCTACCAGATAAGAAAGCAACTAGGAAATGATCCAAAATAACACACATAAGAATTCACAAACCCATAAAACTTTGGTGACACGTAAACCCACACACATTAATAGCATCTACTTCTATTACAGGTGGCACAGGTGAGAGTTTAACCATTGCAACTCATGGTAAGTGAAGAAAAGGTTTCCTGTGGAAAACCTTTGGGCCTTCAACACCTATTACGACTTTATTGACAATATTGAATTGGAGAAGGAAAAATCAGATGATCGTCCATGTATCTCTTCCAGTAAGAGCTTGTATAAACTAAATATATTTGAGATTAATAAAAAATAAGCGGGCACTCACATCTTGTTGACGATCCTCTCCCGTGAGTTGGGCGGCAGATGAGCCCTCCAGTCGCCCCCATCAAGCGCACCTCCAGCGCCCCCGCCTCCTCCCCCACCACCTGGCACGACCAGCACACACACCCACCCACCCCAGCACAACCAATGCGCGGCTTCAAGAACCCATACCCAAAAGTCCTCCCCCCCTCGAGAACCCAAAAAGAAGGGTGCGTCGGTCTCATCTCTTGGATGAAAAGGGATAACTTTCCGCCGAAATGCGATTGGAGGAGGGAGAGAGAGGGGGAGACGCAAGGTGAGGCGATTGGGCAAGAGAATCCATCAAGTGGGTCGCTTTTCATTACTATTTATTCTATTTTCGAAAACTGATTTTGTATAAAAAAACGCATTCGATAACCATTCAAAATTTCTGATTTTGAGATAGAATTGTGTTTGGTAGCGTGCTTACTAATTACGTTTCAAATTAATTTTTTTTTCAATTTTTAAATAATTTTTTTTCTTTTCTTTGACGAGGGCTGGAGACCTCACACCGAAGTGTTGCCGGTCGTCGGCGAGGTCAGCCCTCATTAGCCGAGCCTCGCCCGTGGCTAGGCCGGCCTTGCCAAGGCTGGGTGAGGCCTGCTTGGCCACCCGCTGGTGGCCAGGCGCGCCTCACCAGGGCTGAGCAAGGCCTGCCTAACAACCAGCGAGGTTGGGTGTAGGCTTGCCTAGCCCCATCGAGGTTTGACCTCGTTGATGGACAAGCGAGCCTCACTGGAGCTAGGCGAGCCTTGCTAGGGCTGAATGGGCCTCGCCTAGCCACGGTGAGGCCCGCCTAGCTCCCAATAAGGCTTGGCCTCGCCGATGGCTGGGCTTGCCTCCATGGAAATTGTCGAATCGGTGGATGGCGACCGGCGACGGGAAGCGGCAGACGATAGCGGGCAGTCATGGACAGCGGTCACAGGATGGTGGAAGGGGAGAAGAAGACTTTCACTATTTTGATTCCTAGATCGAGAATCACATTTTTTTTTTATTCTCAATCTTTGTCCAAAACTGTTCCCGAGAACAAAAATTTTACCAAATGCAATTCCATTCCAAAACTAATTCTGGAAACAAAAAATCATAATTAGGCACTGTTTGGATGGTTATCAAACAGTGCGTAAGTTTTTGGAGTTTAATGCATAAAAAGAGCATACGAGGTGGGCGATGACTCGATGTACAAAGCAAAGCGAGAGGAGAAGGAGGATGGAGAGAAGATGAAGAAGATTGGCCGTTACTGACATGGCCACCTTGTCTTGTCGTTCTTGGTCTGGGGTCGAGTCTCGACCTCCTCAACCCGATTCTTTTCAGTCGTGAGTTTGAAATTTGTAAGTAAATTGGAGCATCTAGGGAAAATTTCATAAAAGGGTTCGAAATACTTTCATTTTTAAAAATAAGAGCCCAAAATGGATTTTTTTCAAATAAGGGCTGAAGTAATTATACTTGTTTCAAATAAGAGTTTGGTAAGGACATTTTCATCATTTTCCTCTTTTTCTTCTTTCATTCCTTTTTCTTTACTCCTCCCTTCTTCGCCGATGGCCAGCCGCCCCCAGCAATGCCAGCGGGTGAGGGTCGCCTTCCCTTGATCCAACGAGGGCCACCCTCGTGGTCGTCAATGAGGTCAACCTTCACCGACTGCGAGCAAGGCCACCCTCGCCAAATCTAGCAAGGGTCAGCTTGCAAGCCCTCGCCTAGGGCCAATGAAGGCTCGACAACCATCGTTGATAGGAGCTAGTGAGGGCTCGACTACTGCTGGCGATGGGTGTCAAGCCCTGGCCTGGCCGAAGACGGTAGACCTCGCTGACATCCATAAGGGGCGACCTCTCCCCCAGGGCAACCCTCACCTAGCCCTTTGTGGGCATTGCCAATGGCCGATTAGCCATCGGTGAAGAAGGAAGAAAAACTAGAAAAAAGGAAAGAAAGAAAAAAAAGAAAGAGAAAAGAAAAAAATGACAAAAATGTCATTGATTATGCTCTTATTTGAAACAAGTATAACTACTTCAGACTCTTATTTGAAATAAGGTTCATTTTAAACTCTTATGTAAGAAAATGATGACATTTGGGCCCTTTTTGGAATTTTCCCTTGAATCTATCAATTTTGACATCAAAATAGATATAGAGAATCATAAAAAATATCCTAAGTATCTATGGGAGATGCCTAAATATTTCTAATGCATTTAATCACATCTCCTGTGGATGTTGAGCTGAGGGGTACTTAACAGAGGAAAAGTCATCCGTGTTGACAAAAAAATCAGTATTTATGCACATGTTTAGACGAACATCCTTGGGACGGATACCTAAAAATGACTTTTGTGCTTGGAGAACACTTTTGGGTGTGATAGGAGAATCCGGGTCACCTCTGTGCAGCCCCCATCTAGATCCAAGCGAGGGCGACCTAGCTTGAAACCAACAAGGGCATTCCTCGCCAGTCATTATTTGTGCCCGGTTGCCAGCCATCGCCCAGGCCTAGTGATTAGTAGAGGAAGAAGGAAAATGAAAAGAAAAGAAAAATATTATAAAATAATGATAAAATTAATTAAAATTTCAAAAAAAAAAACATTAAAATATTTGTTCACGTGAATGTAGGTTATGCCATGTAGGACGGGTGACATCAATTCCAACAATTTTCAGTTAAAATTTGCCGGATGACTACATTGACGAATTTTAAAAAATTCAATGACTAAATTGTCCATTTTAAAATATTTATTACAGAATTGATAGAAGTTCTATAGATTTAAGATTTTTTTGTAATTTTTCCTCCATGACCTTCAAAAGTAAACTAAATAAGTATATTCAATTCATTGATGATGCCACGCAAGCGTGCTATGCGATATCGGCTTTACGTAGCATGTTTTCTCCAGGTAACCACAAAAGAAAAGAAGAATGAAACGTCAAAACGAATCGGTTAATTTGCGAAAGGTACAGGCATTGAAATAGATCATGCACCTTTCAATGTTACTCAACAAAATGAAGAACGGTAGAACAGCAACCTACTTCCGTCGCAGCAGATACCAATATGAAGCGTCCACCTCCCAAATCCCAAATTGGTTATTTTGTCTATTTTATAAAAAACTTTACAAAGATAATTCAAAATTTGCAACACTGCTTTGTTTCCATATATATATATTTGTACAAGTTTCTTCATATGTTATCAATAACTTCTTTCCATTAACAAATAATACAATTTTTTCATTACGATTCTTAATTAGTAATGTTATGGTGGAGGAAATAGAAAATGTGTGAAAGAAAGCAATCATATATTCAATTTTTGTATCAAAGAAACAAAGTTCTGTACATAAATTATTCTAACACACGCATATAAATAAGAGTTGTAGATGCATCTGCACTATATATTGAGTATTTTTCCTCTCAAATTACCAATATTAATCAATTTGGGTTCAAATAATGACCATACAGTATCCTTTACAGTTATAATAATTTAAAAAAAAAAAAACACGCCGTTTTCTTTTTTATTGGTTTTGCTTGATCTTGGAGGAGGCATATAATCTAACTAAGACTGTTTTGATTGGGTGTAATAATGCTAACTACTTTGGAGTTAAAACTTTCTATTAAATAAATGAAACTTCAATCTCCCTACACTACAAAGGACATTAAAAGCGTTTTTCAATTTCATATTTCGGCCCAAGAGTATAAAATACTTGCCCACTGCAAGACGAATAGCAAAAGTATATACTAAATAATTTAAAGATAGCCCTTTAATACGCACATAACACAAGTCACCCCCATTACTTAAAATATCATACACTCGTCACAAACTTTCTCAAAGATTTAAAATTACTTCTAATTTTATCATAGTATCATAAATTGGATTGATTTACTAAAATAATCCAAATCACTTTCTTTTTTTCATGTATCTAATGTTCATGCGCATGTTTGTGTATGCTTTATCGGTTGGTGTGTCAAGTAAGGTTAACAAAGATGTTAACAGAGAATTAAAATCTTTCCTTTATTTTAGTATGACCAATGTTCAAAATCTCATGACAATAATATCCAAAATATGATTTGTATGCATTTCAATGATCTGATTTGGCTTCTATGTCAATCCACCAACACCTTCTTAAACCCCCTCCAGGTCCTCAAAATCCATTCGTGGCGGGAAGTATTAATGTGTAATTTATATATATTGTGAGATATTTCTGAAATTATGTTTCTATCTCTACATTAGTTACTCCTATAAAGATATATCATACAACCCTGATTAGGGTTGGGCCACCATAGACGCTCTGTCTTATTTTCTCTAGGACTCTAAACATCAACGTGGAGATGGCGTCTGCGGCAAAGGAGGTTGATCACATCAGCCGCTTGCGGGACGTCATAATCCACCGCATCTTCTCCTTCTTGCCCTTCAAAGACGTGGTCAAGACCAGCGTGCTGTCCAAGCAATGGCGTTTCACTTGGACCTCCATTCCATACATCGATCTCTCTCTCCCCTCAAAGGGTGTTGTTCCTTCGATCGACAGAGCGGTGAGTCTCTGCACTGCTTCTAAGATAGAGAAATTCCATCTTGATGCTATTGTCATCAGCGAGATCGACAGGGCACTGAGTCTCTGCACTGCTTCTAAGATAGAGAAATTCCATCTCGATGCTAATGTCATCATCGCTGAAGATGCTTCGTTGGGCTCTGAACGCATGTCTCACGAGTTACATCGTACCTTGTGCGATTGCGCATCGCTGGTGAGCTTGCGAGTATCTGGATGTCATCTTTCGGGGGATGCTATCATCAACTGGCCTTCTCTTAAGAAAAACGTCGATTGTTCAGTAGCAAAGGATGTGATCATTGATTCATTTGGGTCTATGAGAACTTAAGATGTATCGTACCAGATCAAACAAGCTTGTTTGTTTTACATTTTTCTTTTTGTACTTAATATCACTGCTATGTTTATAATTTCTCTTAATTAGCTCCAAAAAAGTTACTGTCCATGTGTGTTTTCAGTTCAAGAAAAGGGATTTTTTGAAGCTTTGCCTCTTTGATGAGAAGCAATTCTGGCGCTCACAGAAGGCGCTCACAGAAGGAGTTTTATTGTGTGGCAAATCATCTTAAAAGGGTTGAATTTGTCGAGTTGGAATTTGACAATGAAAAATCAAAACTTTTGCTTGATCTGGCTAAGTTTCTTCTTGAGGAGGCAATTGGATTGGAGACGATGATAATCAACATTGAATTAAGGACATCGCCTTAATGAATACTCACCGACCCTCATGATCTTTGGAGTTTTCATGATGTGATTCAGCTGCAAAAAGGCTGTCGGAGATCTTCCTGAAATGCTAAAGTTATAGTAAATTATTGTTTCAATGGACTCTCTTATCACAAGTACACGTTATGCATTTGGTTAGGCTTTCTCAAGAAACTTTGGGGCTCCAAAATCCATTGGACAATTGCAAATGGCATTCCACAAATTTTTTGGAGAGCTTTAAGAAGAAAATGTAATTGCATCTCCAAAGGCCTGTCAAAGCTTTTGACTTAATGGAGCATTGGAGGTGCCTTGAGAAGTCCCTAGTTTTATGGAAAAAATGCCACACCGTACACCCGTAGATTTGCATGACATAGGAATGGAAATTACATTGCTCGCCTCTTTTTGTGCCACTTTTGACAACGTGCGATTAAGTTGGGTTTGACAAAATGCTTTTGATATCGCTTCATTTTAAGTTTTCCAAGTCTTGGCTTATGTTCGGATCGAACTTCCCCAACTTTCACTGGCAATTTTCCGTCTGAAATCCATAGTTTTTCACTACATTTCGAGCTCCGTATGGTTCAGTTATGCGGGGACGCCTTAACGTAACCGGATGGCGAGATCAATGTGTTTACTTGTCCTACAACGAGGGGTTCAATTTTCCTTTCTTAGGGAAAGCAGGAGTTGGTATGTGAATGTCGTGGGGTGGCCTCTCACATATGTTGCTGGATAATGAGCCTCCTTTTAAGCCCTTTTTTTTCCCCTTTTCTATTTGTCGGAACTTTATGATTAATGTCGACAGGTTATTCAAGCAAGAATTGACAACCTAAATCTAGTAATAGTTAATCGAAACATTCTCTTAAACCACTCAAATTAAGGTTGGCAATTTGATATAAGAGATGTTCAATTTAAAACGTTAGTAAGCTACGCAAACAGATCAGTTACTAACTATGAAATAATTCAGAAACAATCAAATAAGTACTTGTTTATTTTCAAGACAATCAAATAAACTTAGATAAGTCAAACAAGTAAAAATTAATAACCTTCAACTAATTGCTAACTTACTGGAGAAAAATTGGTGACTCGCTTAAATGAAGATTGATAATTCGATTAAAACTTTAGCCTTCAAAGATTGGCATGTATTGGAAATTATAAAAAAAAAAAGGGTGATTTGGAAACAATCAAATAAAGGTTACGAAGAAAAAAGTTGGTAACATAAAGCAAAGGTAAACAATCGTATAAAAGTTACGAAATTAAAAGTTAATAATTTGAAAACAATCACAAAAATATTTATCAGTCAATCCAATAAGATTTGGTATCTCAAATGGGGATGGTTGGTAAATCTTTCAAATTAGAATTGGTAATTTGATACAAGAGTGGAGATATAACTCTAAAACGGCAAATTATGCATATAGAATTTGGTAACTTGTTACAGAAGTTGAAAATTCAGAAATAATCAAAGAGTAATTAGTAATTTTTTTGGTCAAACTAATGTTAGTAACTCAATCACAACCTTTTACCAACAAACTTGTTCTTTTATGACATATAAATCTAACAACTATAATCCAACTCTCGCACATCCATAAATCATTGAGTGAGAATGTGGATTCCTCTACTTCAGTCCACAAAGAGAGCGTATTTCAAAAGATGATGCTGCGCTTTGTAAAACTTTTGGGACGTTGGTGCAAGACGAGTTAAGTGCTTGTGAACCTGTGCTATTCACTTAGGTAATCAACCTCATTAGCTGCATTCTGAGAAAGACATGCATTGTAACTTCATGAAACAATATTAAGCTGAGCTAAAAGTTTCCAGATGAACATACAGAAAGGGGAAGTTTTATTTCAAATTTCTGCCCCGGGAGTTGCATTCAATCACATCTCCTATAAATGTAAAGGTACAAAACAGAGGAAAAGACATCATTGGTGTCGATGAGATAATCAGGATTTACGCACATGTTTAGACGAACTTCCTTGGGAAGGATACCTTAGAATGACATTTGCACTTGGGGAACGCTTCGGGAGCGATAGAAGAATCCTGGCCACGTCAAGCAGGCCCCATGGATCAACTGCCTGGGACGATTTGGAATTGGTACTATCGATCACTATTTTGTCCAACCAGAGTGCATTCTGGAGGAGAAACTTGAGCAGGGAAAGAACAGGTTCCCATGCCAGCGAATTGCTACCGTGATCAACAATCTCAACATGCTTGAGATGCATCAAACACTGGTAGATCCTCCACTTTGCAGAATTCCAAAATTCTTCTCCATCAAAGTCACGATTGCCTACACTCTCCGCATTGGACAGAGTCTGCAGATATAGAACATCATGACTAAGGTGGAGATACACATCTAGAACTAGATGAGACAAATATCAAGATTTTAATAATATAAAATAGCATTTACTACACCAAGAGAAATATAAATTAATTGAGAATCCAAAATGTCAATTGAAAGGATAAAGGTACAAAAATGATTTTCAATCACGAGAAGAAAAGAAAAGACAGGTTTATATGGGGACTCAGGATCTACATATGTTCACATAAATCTGGTGGTAAATTAACCGAGAGAGTTCTAGGTTATGTACCATGGAATTGAGTGTGCGAGTCATTTGTAAGAACAACTTCTCCAAGCGCGGCGTACTTTCGAGTATTTCCGCTATAACAGGAACTCCCTCATGGCCTGCTGCGCCAAGTAGTATCAGATGCCGACATTCTAAGGTTGGAAGAACCTCTTCTCTCGCCTCCGTTAACGACAGCGCCTAAGCACATCATCATGGTGGAAGAACCAGAAACTGATTACTTTTACTTTCTTGAATCACTAAAGTAGATCAGACATAAGACATGCTTGCAATTCCAACAGCCTCTCACAATAGCCAACAGACCAAACGAATGAGCAAACAAGGACATCGGATTTTAGTCTTATCTAAGTCAATGTAATGCTGGACTCATAAAGGTAATATTAGCTAACAATGTGTAAAGTTCTATTATGAGAAGGAAAAAAGTCTTTGTCCAGCAAAAATTCCTTTAAAGCTCCATACAGCAACAACGTTTCTCTAAAATAACAATTTATGAGCACGGTATCATCAAGCACAATGAACAATATCAAGATTTATCCTAAGCAAATGGCAGAATGTGTAATGCATGTCCACAACTTGAACCAGAAATAACAGGGGTAAAAAGATCAGTTCACACCTGAAGGCACCAGCTCCCCATCACCAATTTCGGGACATGATGCAGCCTCTTGAGAAGCCCCCTAACAAGATCACCATCATCAGCTGCAAAGCCTTCCATGTCGAAATTTAACTCAGCCTCAATCAACGAGGATACTTCATCTAGTCTGAACTCTCCCCCTTGAGAATTGCCCAACAGGCGCAATTTGAGAAGATGAGGTGCTGAAATTTTCAACGTCAAACCTTCATCATCACCAAACTCATGAGAATCAATCACCAACTCTTTACAACTTTTTGATTCAATCACGATGTGCTTGACGCCCAGGCAACTTTTCAACTCAAGGAACTCTAGAACAGGGCTGCCACTCAAAACTCTCACCATCCCATCATCGTTCAACTCCGCATGTTCAATGCGCAATGTCTTCAACGAACACCAATTCACAGTGCCAAACACTGAAAAACAGCATTGGGACACACGCAAACTCACCAGTGTGGTGCAACGGAACAAGATTTGCGGCAACACATAAACTTTGTGGCGCCAGTAATGCAGACCTACTGATACCTCTTCGATGCCATGCTCGATGGCAAACTGGAGCCACCTATCAAGACTTGATTGCACCAAGGCGAGACAAGGAGCATCAAAGAGGAATCTTTTTGCCTTAATTGCAGTGCAGCGTAACAGCACCGAGTCAACGAAATTGATGAAGCCCTTGGATTTCCGGCTACTGCCACGAGGCAAAGAGAAACTCATATACTGATTAGAAGTCCAAGTGGAACGCCATCGCTTGGACAAGACACTGGTTTTGATGGCATCTTTTGTGGTCATGAAGGAGAAGATATGAAGGATTATGGCATCGGGCAATTGGCTGATGTGATCCACTGGGTTTCGGCTTTCATCTTGATTGGAAGCATGTAACCGAGCACGTTTGCCTGCTGATGATGATGAAGAGTAAGGTTGACAAGAAATGTTACAAGAGGACTATATAAACTCTTATCAACACATAAGGAAAGTAACTAAACCCTAAAAGTCTCCTGGCTTTCCTTCAAAAAAAAAAAAAATGAAAAGCGAATTGAGAGATAGCATATGAAGTATTGAGATGGAAAACCCTAGAGGAAAGCTTAAGCTACTTAGAGAACGGAGGCCTTACAAAGAATGGAAGAGCGAGAGAGCAATGAAGTCCACTGGAGTATGAGAATTTGCAGAAACAATTGCAGAAGAGAAACGAGCGGGAGAGAAAATAAGGAAGAGAGAGAGGGAGAGATTTGATTGATGGGCAGGCCAAACCAGGCTGAAGCCTGAACTCAAGGAGGAACAATTATTCTGAGTATTCCAAACTAACTACTGTCGATTTGCTTGAGGCTGATCCACAGCTAAGGAATTAGGAATTGGTTGGCTTTGGCTTTGAATTTGTGGATGCATAACGTGAGATGACATACAATATATATAAGTTATGTTAGTGCATCAAGAAACTGGATCGATACATGCATAGCAGCAGTAAATGCAAATAGCACAAAAAGACTAAAGGAATGAGGGATAGATGCACCCCGATGATGACCTTTAATTACTTTAACTTGAAACTTTCTGAGCAAATGATACTAGATGGATAATGGATATGCAAAAACAGACAAACAATCACCTAATCATTTTCTTTTCAGCGAGTACTAAATAAAAATCTCTGTGAAGTTCATGTACTTGAATTGATCTTGAAATCTTATTTAAAAAAAAAAGAGTAAAGTGAATTATCTTTTGCAAACAAGCATCTTTTGACGCCATAAGAGAGACTCATTTTTAAAAAAGAAATTTTGAGGCAAAGAAGTGGGAGGAAGTTACAAAATATGCAAGTGTTTGGCCCTTTCTAGTTGAACTTGTTCTTCACAGATGCATATCTGATTCTATGAAGCAAACAACCAAGATCTTACAGTTCTTAAATCAATAAGTTAGAAATGAAACAAAGAAATTCAAATGTGCCACTGCCCATGGTACTAATGTGTATTCGAGGTTACAAATGAGCAAGAATGGCAAAAAGAAATTAACTTCGGGGTGCTAAAACGAAAATCCATCAAAAATTCCATGTGCCAGTGGAGCATTTGCCCTATAAATAAGCAGCACGGCTTGTCATGGGTATATAAATGTGTACCAAGTAGAGCCCAAAAAGAGGACAATTCCAGGGCCAGTCCTAAAATTTGTTTTGCTAATGTGCTTAAGTCCTAAAACTTTCATTTTGTGCCTTCAAGTCACAATACTTGCAATTGAATACACTTGATTCATTCCATTAACTCTGTCAATTTTAAGTGGAAGGAAGATGCCACGACCTTTTTTATAATCTTTTAATCCTATGTGGCCATTAATAAATAAAAAAGTCATTTAGATTTTCTGTCCACTAAAACATAAAAGAGCTAAGGTGACTATCACAAATTTTAAAACTTAAGTTGCTCAAAAACAATGAATCAAAATAATAATAATAATAATAATAATAATAATAATAATAATAATAATAATAATAATAATAGTGCAAGCACATGAATGAAAAATTGTGTAAGAGGAAATATACATATATGTAAATATACAAAGGGATAACAAAACAGAAATTCCAATTCCCATATCAATGGTATCAAGTAACAGGAACTTAAGTCGTACCGGAGTCCTCACTGCTATTCCCTGCAGAGTTAGATGGCGAAGCACTAGGTACAGTACTCTGAGACTTTGTCTCCATTGTCAACATCTTCAGAGATATCTTCCTTAAATAATCAGACTAAAAGGTAAAGGAAGCAGAAGTCACTAAATCACTTCATAATAAACTAATTAAATAATCAAATTAGAAAGAAAATAAAGTAGATTTCGATTTGAAACTATAACTTAAAACTCAGTACAATATCACAGCACTGAGCAAACCTGATATCTCTGGTGCAAAGCTAAATTTAAATATTTAAACAGTTCCACTTGCTATATAAATGCACGCATCATAGAAATTCTCAGTAAAAGAATGCTTTCCAAAAATTTTTAAGCACGAGCCTATCCAGTTTTTACGCATCCTCTATCCACATAGAAACTTGATACAGAATAAGTAAGCAGTACCTCCCAGGCAACTTCATAAAATGCTATCAAAGATAAGATCGAAGAGAATGAAACACAAATGGTGGACATGGACATCATATAATACCTGGCTTACTGCAGCAGCATAAATTTTTTCCTCAAACCTCACGGCAATTTTATTGAGTTCGCGCAAACCCTCTGGACCAGAAACAGGAAGATGTCTCTTCAAAGTCTCCATTCTGCATATCAAAAGAGATTTGCACTTCAGCTGCGATTATTTCTGGCCAATCATTTTCTTGTCAATGATTATAAGATTTCATTAAGAAGCACCAAGGGAGTACCACCCCTAACCAAATGGCTAAAAACAGAAGACACGCATAAACAATATAATGCACAAAGACTATTTCTAGCATTTCCACCAAACTATGTGTGACATTGAACTTTCCCGCTATACCAAAATCATCCCTAAAAAATTTCCATGAGGATTCAACTCCTTGAAATGCTCTTTTTTTCCTTTTTCTCCAAATGAGCTAAAAAAACAATTAGTGGAATAAATTTAGTAGTATTTTCTTTATGACACACAAACTGAAAGTCCCTCTCCAAGCCCAAAGTCCGTGTCATACTGTGCCTAAGGTCAACCAATTTACTCCTAAAATTGCAAAAACTGTAGCCCAAATCTTCCTAGTCCAGCTATATTGTAAAAATTAATGATTCATGCTCTCTTGTTTAGTCTTGCACAAAAAACACTTATTAGCTAGTATTTTTCCTTGCTTCTAAAGATTATCCAAAGTAAGAATACATCCCCAAGTAGCTTGCCAAGCACAAAATGAATCCTTCAATGGAAACTTGACTTTCCAAATAGATATCCATGGGCAGAGTGTGCTCTGTTGTAATTGCATCTGAGTAGAAAAGAGATCAGAATAGTAGGCTTTGACAGAAAAAGTTCCAGAGGGACAACAATTCCTCCACAGCCTATCATCCTCACATCTAATATCACTTGATACAAAAACTCAAAAATATTCAAGAAAGCTTTGGGCTTCTAATCTTGAGCCCTATCTAAGTTTTTAATTTACCACACCATTTCTCTGTTGTCAGTCCTCCAACAATCAGCCATCCTAGCTCTCTTGTTCCTAGTGCACACAAATCCGGGAATAAGTCTTTGAAAGCAGTGTCTCCAAACCACATGTCACCCCGCAATATAGTATGCCTACCATTTCCCACTTTAATAGAAAGTCTTTTCGAAAGCATCCCATCCTTACCTAATGTGCTTCCAAAGCTTGACTCCATGTGTTCCTCCATTAGATTTTGTTATCCACTCAGTATCTTCCAAGCCAAACTTTGCAACGAGTAACCCCCCCCCCCCCCTTTTTTCTCTTTCCAAGGGCTAGTTTTCTCCCCATTAAATCTCCACAACCTTTGTACAAGCAAAGCTTTATATACAAGAACCAATGACTTTACCCCCAACCAACCCCCCCCCCCCCCCCCCAAAAAAAAAAAAAAAAGTAAGCAACTGATTGTGTTACAATACTCCAATTAACTAAATGAAATCTCAGATTGTCATCCCTCCCTAAAAAAAACTTTTTTTGTACGCTCTCAAGTCTTTTTGCCACTGAAATAGGGATTGGAAACAAATAAAGAAAGCAAACCAGAAGATTAGAAAGCCCACGCTTCGTCCACATAAGTCTACCACCCTTGAACAAATAAGCCATCTTCCACCCGCTTAAACTCTTTTCAAATCTTTGTATCATTAGATTCCATGCAGCTTTTGCTTTGTAAGTGGTTTCCAACTGCAGCCCCAAGTACTTTATAGGTATGCTGGCAACCTTATGACCAAGAATCCAAGACAGTTCTTGCAAATTTACATTCTCGCTCAAAGGAGTTATTTCACTTTTTTCCCAAATTCACTTTCAGTCAGAAGACAGCTAAAACATAACAGTATGCTTCTCAAGTGCAAAATTTGTTTGATGTCATCCTCCAAGAAAATTATGGCATCATCCGCAAATGAAAAAGGAATTATGGAATCTTCATTACAAGTATTGTCAACCATGAAACCACTAATCTAACTGGTAGCTTTAATCAGCATCTTGCTCAACACTTCCATGTCCAACACAAATAATAAAAGTGACAGAGGACTGCCTTAAATCTATAGAACACTTGAAGAAACAGCTTTGACTGCCATTCACCATAACCAAGAAAGTCGATGAAGAAATGCATCTTAAAATCCATCTACACCATTGGTCACCAATAGCCATTCTTCTTTACACATACATCAAAAACTCCCATGATCCGTGATCATAGGCCTCCTCCGTGTCGAATTTGCAAATCACTCCTGCTTTTCTTTCCTCAAGACAATCATCCGCCTCATTAGCAGTAAGAATAGCATCCAATGTGTGACAAGCTTTTAGGAGTGTGCATAATCCGGGTTGGACTGGTCCAGCACCTAATCCAGGAACCAACCCGTATAGTTTTGGTCCCCAATTTTTGGGCTGGTCCAATGCTCACCCCTGCAAGCTTCCACAAAAGCAATTTGAAAAGGTCCCACAAGGTGAGGTAGAACCTTTTCAAATGACCACCAAGAATTATGGCTAAAATCTTATAGACACTACCCACCAAGTTTTTAGCTTAAAGTCCTAAACATCCATTGCACCAGGCTCCTTAGGAATGATAACTAAGAAAGTACAATTTCGATTATCTACAAACTTCCCCCCTACTCTAGAACTCCTTTAGAAGGTCTTCACTAACATTCTCCAATTCTCCTGAACAATTTCACAATTTCAACACAAATCCATCAGGACCTAGTACCTTATCTCCATTACACCCCAAGACTGCACTTCTAATCTCCTCCTCTTCAAAAGGCATCTGCAGCATCTCAACCATATTGGGATCAAGGGAAGCCTCCAAAATTACAGTCTCCCAAAACATCTCTCTCTGTATAAATCAGCATAGAATTCTACATAACCACGCATTCATGGCATCCACATCTTCAACAACCATCCCAAAAACTTCCAACTTACTAAAGAAGTTATATCTTCTATGAGCAATGGCCGTCTTATGGAAGGACTTCGTGTTTCTGTCACCCTCATCAAAACAAATCTCCTAAGAAATATGTATCCAGGAGGTTTCTTCCATTAGAATCAACAAAGCAAGACTTCTTTTTTTTCAATCCCATTCTCCTAAATCGCTCTCCTCCATTAAGGTCATCCGGTCTCCTTATTGTCAAGCCTTTCAACTTCTTAAATTGTCTCTTTAGTTTTGTTTTCCACATCCCCAAACTTCTCATGACTTTATTGTTTCAGAATATACCTTCGAAGCAAAAGGGAAGCTGCCATACCCTCTAAAAGAAATATTCTTCCAATAATTAAGAACTACCTCCTTGAAATCTTCTACTGTGAGCCACATATTCTCAAACCAGAAGGGAGAGGGGCCCCATTTAATACCTATCTCCCCTTAACACAATTGGATGGTGGACGGAGGTCACTCAAGGTAACAACTTTTGAATCTAGCTCGGATTGATATCCTCCCATATTGTTGAAACTAGGAACCAATCAATGCATGAAATTGATAGCCCCTCCCCGTCCCTAGACCTACCAATGACAAGCCAATTAGGCAAATGGTGTCTAAGATTTGCCAAAATTCCCTCATGCGAGCTATTTCAGTACCAATCACGTTCTGTTCATGTGTACATAATACCATGTTGAAGTCTCCCCCAATCACTGAAGGCACTCCCCATTTACATCTAACATCAGAGAGCCAATCCCCAAAAGAACTCCCAGCACTATCCTCTCCAGGACCATACACCACTGTAAACACCCGTTCTTCCCCATTCTCTGCACCACCAAACAGGCACAAAAACACTAAATTGGCCCACCAAGCAATCTACTAAGTTGAATGAGTTCTCATTGCACATCACTTCAATGCCACCACATGTTTGGAACACCGGTAATTCTTCCAGTTCCAACTGAGAAATGATGCTATTACATAAACCTTTTCTTCACTGAATAGCTTTCTCCCTAATAAGAAAGCAAACTGAGAAATGATCCAAAATAACACACATAAGAATTCACAGACCTATAAAACTTTGGTGACACCTAAACCCACACACATTAATAGCATCTACTTCTATTACAGGTGGCACAGGTGGGATTTCACCCATTGCAACTCAAGGTAAGTGAAGAAAAGGTTTCCTGTGGAAAACCTTTGGGCCTCCAACACCTATTACTACTTCAGTGACAATATTGAATTGGAGAAGGGAAAATCAGATGATACGTCCATGTATCTCTTCTAGTAAGAGCTTATATAAACTAAATATACCCAAGATTAATAAAAAATAACGCAACCTACAAGCAATAAGACGCCTAAAAATCCTTAGGCTTTGGATAAGTAAATTTTTGTCATGAGCATAACAGCCATTATCCAGTGACTGTTCTCCTACCAGAAAGCCACATGGCATTACTGCTGCAATTTTGTTCATCCACATGCTATGATAAACCCCGCTGGTGAAAGAAGACGACGCATTTCAAACAAGAAAGAAATATAACCATCTTCTTATGCTACATAATCGCCAATGTAACAAGAGCTACAGGCCTACATACCCGCTAAATCCCATATTAAAACTTAACCAAGACTAAAGCTACCTCAGAATCCACTAAAGCTACCTCAGAATCCACGTTGTGCCTCGACCTAATAACATGACCATATTTGCAAAACCCTCGGGAATCGTCCCCAAGCAACGATCTATCGTAAAACCCCACATTTTTCCCTACGAAAAGGATGAAAACCCAAGCAAAGGAAAGCGGGCACTCACATCTTGTTGACGATCCTCTCCCGTGATTCGGGCAGAAGCTGAGCCCTCCAGTCGTCCCCATCAATCGCAACTCCAGCGCCCCCGGCTCCTCCTCCCTCGCCACCCTCCGGCGGCATCAGCGGCCTCCAGCCAGCGTTATCCATCAAGCCCACTCCTCAGAAACCTCAACACACCCAACAACCGCACAGGCACTCAAAACCACACAAACCGAGAAAATCAAGAAACCCCGCACACAACCCACCAACCCCCGGCTTCAAGAAACCCTACCCACGAACCGTCCACCCCCCGAGAACCCAAGAAGAAGAAAAAGAAGGGCCCCCGTCGGTCTCACCTCCTGGAGGAGAAGGAAGAACTTTCGGCCGAAACGCGATGGGAGAGAGAGAGAGGGAGGCACACGCAAGGCGAAGCAATTGGGAAAGGGAATTCATCAAGTGGGCCGCTTTTCATTACTATATTGTTCGCGGCTGAAGAGGGTTGGATGGGGTTCTTGTTTAATGCATAAAAAAAAGGAAGACGACGAGGTGCGCGAGCAAAGCGAAAAGGAGGAGCCGCGGAGGCGCAGGAGGAAGAGAAGATGAAGACGTCACTGACGTGGCCACCTTGTCTTGTTGCCCTTTTGTCCTTTCGGTCTTGGTCTCGGTATCGGGTCGGGTCGGGTCGGAGACGTATCGGGTCGTAGATCTTCGGTCCGATTCCTTTCGGTCGTGACTTTGAAAATTCTTTTAAGTAAATGGGAGCATTGAATCTGGACACCGGCTCCGCTTGTCTTAAGACAAACTGGATAATTTAAAAAATATATATGTTTTTTTCTATAAATAATAACTTATATCGCTAGCTCAATATATTCCTACCTTTATCAAAAAAACTTATATTGCTAAGGGATAATATCACAAAATATCTCAGAATAAATTTATTTTAAGCTAATTTTTTTATCATTATAAACTTCAAACTAGTACATTTATGACAAAGTTACCTCAAATAATCATAAAAAAACTCAAACTGATACATTTATAACAAATTTAACTCAAATTATTTTTTTAACAGTCAAAACCTTAAAACTGATACATTTGTGAATTGGATTAAATACCACAAAAAATTGTAAAACTGGTACAATTGTGATAAATAGAGAATAAAATCGCAAACCTGTATACCAATCAATTGTCACGTGTCGTCAAACTTAGCAATTTTATAGTAAAATTTAAACGAAACTAACAGATGATAAAATCGTCACAAGTGTACTAATTTGGAATAAATTTATCAAAAATGTACTGGTTTGGATTTTTTATAGTCAAAAAATTAGTTTTAGATAAATTTGTTAAAGGTTATACCAATTTGACATTTTTAATGGTATTAACTTAAATAAAAAATCAATTAAAAATACTTTTATTGCCAATAACAATTTATATCAAAACATTTTCTTAAGCAATGAAAATATTTCCAATTCAGTAATTTGTGGAAGTGCTGTTAACGATCATATTTAACAAAAATATTTCTTTCATCATTCGTTTTTTCACAAAATAAATGGAGTATAAAGTTCTTTAGTCACTCGGAAGCAACAAAATCATGAAATTACATGAGAAAATTCAAATTAGCCCAACTCTATCGTGTTGACCAAAAGTTGATTTTGCAGCGGTTTGTAATACTACATGAAAATAACCTTATATATTATGAAGATTATTTTGAAATTAAGACAAAACTTACGTTCTAATTTATTGGAAACTTTTTCCCATTTGAAAAAAAAATGACTACGATTACGTGAAAAGTTACCCACCCTGCATAATATGAAAACTCAATAGAATTGATTTTTTTTATAAGATAAAAAGAGTCATTAATCATCGACATAAATAGGTTTTTACAAATTTGACCCTAGACCTTCTTGAAGGACATCCTCGTCTTATGCTCACCCCTAGTCATAATTAGAGTGTCCCCCCAAAACGACACGATCGTCTAAGCATTGCTTACGCAACTAGTGACCGACGCTGGTCAACGTGAGGCGGTTGAAGCAGGTCAACAATATCGTCTGAAGATTCATTTAAGATAAGATAAGATAAAAAGAGAGAGCTCATGCGAGATAATTTAGTCATTTTATCTTGATACCCATAGAATAATCACGTGGCATCACCAAACTCCGTGACTTTGTTTCTCCTCATATCTCCCAGCAACCCTTGGGCCCAGAGAGCAAGGAGGTATATTGTCTTACATTCGTCATTGCAATGTGTTCAAGTAAAATTACTAAAATAATCATAAATCTATTGTAATTTTTCCAATTCAATCATTTCTTTTTTATTTTGCTAATTCAATGCTAAACATTTTTGCAATTATGCCAATTCAATCAATTTAGCCAAATTTGATTGACCCGTGTTAACCATCTAAGCAACGCCGGACGTGACAATTTTTTAATGATATTTTATTTTTCGAATTATTATTATTATTTTTCTTTCTTTCTTTCTTTCTTTCTTTCTTCTTCTTCTTCTTCTGGTCTAGCGATCCAAAAGCTATAACCCGTGAGGCCTCGCTATTGTTAGGCAAAGTCAAGCTCACCTTCGCCATGGCTAGGCAAGACTTGGCCATCGCAGGCAAGCTCACCAAGTGTCACAACAGTGATGAGGGCAAGCTCGCCTAGCGCTACAATGGTGAGGCCTTGCCGATCCTAGCCTCTGCCCAATCTAGCCAAAAGAAGAAGGAAAAAAAAAGAAAAATTAATAAATAATTCAAATAAATAAAATATTATTTAAAAAATTGCAACATCTGCATAGGCTGGACGGTTGGTATCCACATTAATGCCAACCAGCCAAATTTGGTCGGACAGACTAAATTGACATAATTGTTTTAGGACATAATTAGCAAAAAAAAAAAAAAACTTTTATGACTAAATTGGAAAATTGGTAATAGGTTTAAAACTGTTTTAGTAATGTTCTTCAATGTTTGCTAAGGAACCAGTTTTTTCTTACCACTAGCCATCTATTAAACACATATCCTCTGTTAAAGTCATGTTTAAGCAGGTTTTGGATTTTTTTTTTATCAGTGATAATAATCATGAGTTTGGCTTTGTTTTGTTTTTTTTGTTTTTTTTTACCTTTGTGTTGATAGGTCAAATAATTGGTTTTTGCTAAAAGATAAAGTGAAATTATTGTTAATCAAACAAATTGGAATTCATTTATCCCCAAACTTCAGATATTAATTGCCAACTATAAAGATTTTGAACCAAATACTGCTGTTCCAGCCATAAATTCCCAACAAAAACGCGCAACTACAATAATAACTCGCATGTCGAAGGTACGAGTCTTCTCGTCCAAATTTCGATACTTGTCAATCTTATCGGCAACCATCGCGTCTTCACAAAGTTTGAATATGATTAATGTTGAAGTAAGCTGATTTTAATTTCGCTCGAGGTCGCATTTAACTCGTTCCGTTTTGGGTTCCAATGATGGAGCGATAGTTGTGTATCTTCCTTCTTCAAGGATATCATTGCTTGTTCCATTTCCCAAACTCCACTGTATAATATTGTCCGCTTTTGACACATTGAGTCTTCAGGGCTTTAAAATACGTTACACAAATTAGAATGACCTAAATCTTATAAATTAGCCCAAGGATTCTCCTCTAAGTGATGTGAGACAGGAGACGTGCCCCACGCTTGGGCCGTCATAGATACCTTTTTAACGTCCTCTTCAAATGTTTTTATTGCTCTGAAAGCCTTCTAAAGTCAATCCATGGCATTTCCAGTTCACACAGATGCAGTCATGATATCATATGAACACGAGATTTCCCATTTCTTAGGCTGAACATTCGATACGCGCATTCATCACCATCGAAAGGAAACCACAACTATCGTTAAGATTCTATCAACACACGAGATAAAGAAGAATGAAATTTCGAAATGAATTGGTTAATTTACAAAAGGTACAGGCATTGAAATAGATCATGCCCCTCTCAATGCTACTCGACAAAATGAAGAACACACCAACCCGCTTTTATTGCAGCAGATACCAATATGAATTGTCCTATCTCCCAAATCGAGAATGATATCTACCCCCCCAAATTATGAACACCCCATCCTAGAACGAAGTATCTACTGTGCTATTTCCATGTAAATCAATCAATATATCCTACAGGAGAAGGGAGAGAGAGAAGGAAGTCGATATTCACACGCGCGAGTATTTATCACCGTTTCATAAATAGTCCTTGCGTTAAAGATGAGAAGTCGTAGTCGTGCCCAGATGGAGTTGGGGTGATAGATGGTCTCGGCCGCATCATGGTCTGAGGAAAATTTGTTCTCATAGCACCATTTATTGGAGCTCCTGGCCCACCAACGTAGGACCTATTTGAACAAGAAAAAGACTGATATTCAACTTCAAAAGTTGATCTTTAGGGTGAAATTGGCACAAGAAAATCGTTTTGCACTCTGTCCTATCTAATCACAACTTTGAGCACGATTATCCAAAAATTAACATATTGTCTAGACAGATATCTGGTTATGATCACATGGGGTTTAGTTTGAGTCTATTTACCTCTGGGGTGGATAAGCAACTGAACCCACAAGCCTTGCCTGTTGGCCGTTTGCCATCTGGTGCAGGGAATAATAATGAGGTAAGTACACCTCCTCTCACCAAAAAGGTTAAAAACCAAAGTGAATCCCGCAAAACTTGCAATCAAACGATCTAAACCTGCATATGTTTCTGTGTTTCGGTTAATGACATCATTCCAGGAGCTTGATTACTGATTCCCCTATACTGTGGAGACGCCGTTGGCGCAGCATTCAAGCTTGGCTGAGGTATGTTCACATTATGGTATTGGACTCCATTACCGAGGAAGGACTGTTGTTGAGGTAGGATAGGAAGTAGTTGCTGTTGTTGGATAGAGAATGGAGACGCTAGGTTGGACTGCACAAAATCAAGGACATTAAGAACCAAAACCAACTCGCTTCCTACAGAAAGCATAATAGTATCGAGAAAAAACTCAAATAAATGAACAGACCTAAGCAGCTTGAGAAAAAGAGTTCAAATAAATGATGTAGATCCATCCGTAAGCTTTCCTGTTCACATGAGGGAATACTGGCAATTACCTTCTCTGGAAGGTATGAAGTCGCTATCTGGGAATTTACTTGTGGATGCTGAATACCAGATTTTGCCGGCATATTTCTTTCTGCTGCTACTGTTGAATTAACATTCCCGGGTACTGATTTTGCTGGTGCTGCTGCAACTTGAACAGGGTACAAAGGTATATACTGAGGGAAGACATACAACATCGGACATCATTACTCAAATAAGTAGGGAAGGAAACGTACATTGAGCTTCTGCTAAAGAATTGCCATTGGCAGAGTCCAAATGACAGCCATTTGATTTACTATCTTCCATGCAGAGCAAGTTGAAGAGCTTGGTAGCATAATCAACTTTGGCAGGTGGCACAACTGGGGGAAGATTTGCTTGCTTTTCTGTAGACTCAGCCTCAGGAACTTCTGACTTAGGTTTCTCCGCCCCCTTTCTCATAGACTCAGCCTTGGAACCTTCTGGTTTAGTTTTCTCTACCTCTTCTTGTGGCTTGGTTTTGGCAACTACCTATGCACAGCGCCAATTGTCTTAGCACTAAAATTCCAAACTCCTTTAATTTGACTATTGCTAAGTTAGAATGACATGTACATTTCCTAGAATTGCTTATTTTGTGTTGATATTACTCAAATATCGAGTACTAAATGCAGCTCAAGTGTCAAGATAAGAAAACGTTTTTAGCAATTTTGAAAGTAATGATTCTCAGACAATAAAAAGTAAAAAGGTACCCACATTCTTTAGTTTTCTTTCTCTGTAAAATTATGTTTTACTCGCCCACAGGATAGTCAAATTTTGATATGACATAAGGAGGGCAAAGAGCAAATAGGATTTGCTCACACTACTAATGGAAAATTTCAAGGCCCAAAATCATAATGCCAATGAACTTAAAACCATTTCATTATACAAAATAAGGGTCTCTTTGTTTTCAGGTAAATAAAGGAATGGATCAAACCTTAAAATAAGAGGATCATTATTCCCATCATAATTTCCTTTCGACAGAATCAGCCCTGGATCGTGTCTTAGGCATACCGTTTTAAATGAGAGAAGCACATCTCAAAAGAAGATGCAACAAAACCAAGTGTCAAAACGGAGTGCACCTGTTGTGTTACTTTAGCAGGTGCTGAAGTACTATTCTCTGAGGCAGTTGCTCTAGGTTCTCCATTAGATGAATGAGAAATTTTCTTCTCAGCTGGAGGGGGCTCTATCCTATTTGAATAGCCACTTCGGCGACCATTATCAGGTGATGACTCATAGACAGGTGTTTTAGCTCCGCTTGTATTTTGTGGTGATCTCTTTTTTTCATTTCGAGATACCCATCTTTTCTCAACATACCTGGACCAAAGGGATCACCAAATGAGATTTCAGCCATTTACATATATGGAAAAAAGGCCCTACAAAATGAGGCAAAATCTCAATTATCTGGTACCCATGAACTTTATGAAGGCATACTTTGTGCGAATGAAGTTCTCATTTCCAACTCTGCTGTAGTTTGGAGGCAACTCTGCTTCCCAATAGCTGTTCGCTTTCTCATTCCCCATAGCTAATAAATAAATAAATAAAGTCTTAGGATGACACCATTAACATTACATTATTTGAACAAAGTTAGTAATAGAACAAAATGAGTGAAATCATCAGGAAAGCTTACACTGAATGAAAGCAACCTGCTCAGGAAGCCACGTGTCTAAAGTAGCAGATCTCACCTAAATCAAAGTAAGTTAAATTGTGAGGCCTACATTTTGGCAAGAACACATGCTTTTGATGAACATGGTAAGACTTTGTAGTGTACTGCTATGACCATCAAAATAGCAATGAGAAGAGTATGTACTTTTGATATGTGTACTCCAAGACTCCTATGTATCCCAGAACATTGCAGACATATAAATATGCCCAGATTCACACTAGCCCATCGTGGGGCTCTGCATATAAAAAAAGTCAGAATTGTTGGTTAGCCAGAAACAAGCAAAACAGTGGCAGATGTCACATGAATGACAAGTTAGTGCCCATAGATTAGAGACTAAATATTATTCTCCCCTCAAACATTTATTGAGCACCATTATGACACAACTTCATAGTAGCCATCAAACAGGACACCTACCTGCTTCTGCAGTCAGCACATTCCCTGTTCTCTGGTAATTTAAGCAGAGCCTCCAATATCTGTAATTACATGAAGCAAAAGTCCTCCATAAGTATATGGAAAGTTATTTATAGTATGAGTCAAGTAAAAATTTTGACGGGGTCTGGCCACAGAGAAAAATAAAATAAGTTCTGAAGATGGAAAGAGCAACACTGATAGCAACATAAGACCAACATGTGGCAGGCATGCGCTCTCGCATGTGAGAGAGAGAGAGAGAGAGAGAGAGAGAGAGAGAGAGAGAGAGATCAAAATGTATCATCACACAAACAATCAGGTAATCTCAGGCTACTGGTATACAATTTCACCATTAGAATTTCATAAAGGGGTTTTCACTCATCAAAAAATTCCAATTGGTTCCCGTTTAAGGGCACCCTTTAGCATCATTTGCTCACATTCACGACAAAGTGGAACAGAAGAAACCAATTATATTATCCTCGGTGTCTAATGTTAACCAGTTCAGTCATTAACCCCATATATAGAATATAGCTATGGACCGATTATTCAAAGTTACCTACTGTAAGCAAATCAAATTGAAACAGGCTAGAAGGCAGTTTGGCTCAAAGGATACTTATCAAATTCACATATGAGGCCCGGTTTCTACAAGTACTAGGAACGTCGTTAAATTATTTCTTCTCCAGTTGTGCACATGAAAGTGGTTGTAAAATCATTTTACCAGAGATTGATCCTCTGACACATCTATGTACATGAGGATTTACGCACACGATGTATCTGTTGCATTTGTATGTACACACTCTCACTTGTATGTATAATTGCAAGGATGTCTACACAAACAGGACAGATATACATTAAATGTTGTTGACTTTTAACAGTATAAAAAATGAAGACGGTTTTCACCAAAAAAAAAAAAAAAAATGCAGACGGCAGAACAGATTCAAACCTTATACCCAGCTAACTAGTTCAACATGAACAACCTTAATAAATTCAAATTATAGGCAGTTCAACCAATTAGGACTGAAGGATGCCGCAGTTCTTCACAAGTTGGTCGATAAACAATGAACAAAGCAGAAAGTCAATTATAATAGACAGCTGCGTATCGTATTAGAATAACTCATCCGCATACCCATAATTGACTTATTAATGACACACAGCTGAAAACGTGGGCCTAAGCTGAAGAAAAATAGTGACCATCGAATCACCAAATGTCACCAACCGCTTTAATACAGCTACTTTTATATAATCTTATTGGATACGAATTTCACAACCCAGCACTAGAAGCTCCATTGAACAACGAGACGAGACGGAGAACTACTCCACTAAAAAGACAACTCGTTCAAGCAAAGAAACTCAACATAAAACCCAAAAAGAAAAAAAGGGTGTTCCATTTAAGTGGTTCGCCTTTTGGTCAAAGAACAATTCTCCGAACAGACAAACTATGGAATCATAAATTGCAATCAAGTTCAAAAGTTCTGGGAGAACCGGATTAACTGAGAAAATATTGAAGCAAATCCCTGCTTTAAGCACCCAATGCCCCCGTTAGAGTCAACAAGCAATCCAAGAACCAGATAAAACCAGGCCATGACGCAACGGTTTCGGATTGGAGCAAAAAGATACATCATATGAAGCATGAAATTGCATCCCAAATGAGCAAAAAACAGGCTAATACATGGAATCAAAGATTCATCAGCAGAAAACACAAATCAGAACTCACAACGTCGCAGTCATCCAATCTTGAAAACTCAACTCAACCTCCATTACATGCTGTATGACAAGAAACCTTGGAGAAAGACGAGAAAGAATCAAGAACCAACGCAAAACCAACAGACCCACGAACGAAGGAAATCGACCCAGCCCAAAAGCAAGAAACTTCGAAGAGTCAAAAAGCTTGTCGTGGAAAGCCGATGTAAGTTCAAAAGGACCAACCTTTCTGTGCTTCTCATTAAGCTCCTTGGTAACGCCGGCCTTCCCGTTCATGCCTGCGACCAAACTTCCACTTTCTGCGCAGGAACTCGTCCCCTGTTCTTGATGAGAATCCCACAGAGAAAGAGAGATAAAGAGAGGGAGAGATATGGCAAAGTGGGTTCTTTTCTTTTCCTCTGTCTTTGTTTGACTTCTACTTATTCTCTTTCTCTCTCTCTCTTTGCGTGGTGGGATCAAGTCCTTTGATGTGAATGGCGGAGGTGTCAAGATTCTTCCTCCTCCTGAGAAAAAACCACGAGTTGGGTCTTTACAAGAACACACGCGTCGATGTGACAGCATGGGCCATTGCCGTCATCTCGGTTCGTCCACTTTGAATTTTCTCATCCTCTCTCTCCCTCTCTCTCTCTCTCTCGCGTGGAGGCGGAAAGGCAAGGAGAGAGGTGAGGAAAAATTGGCTGGCTGGGCTGACTCTGCCGTGCTTTTATTCTTCTAGTGGGAAACAGCACGCCTCTTGCCTTCTCTCTCTGGACGGCCGCCATCTTCCTCTCCTTTTCCTTTTCCTTATGTCATCCGTCACGTTCGTTTACCTTTCTTCCGTCGACCATATTCGCTACAAAGTTTCCTGGACCAGGTCGACCGGGCTAAGAGCAACCGACGCCATGCCAAAGCCCGAAGAAAGCAACAGGTCCATGGAGGACCCTAAGCCCGCCAGCAGGTGAGGGTGGCAAGCCCGGCTGGTCACCGATGATACCGAAAGACAATGTAACAACGACGAATCATCGTTGATGAGCATCGACCTTGACTATAACGTATGTGCCAATGCAATCTCAATGTTTTGCTGGTAAGGTGACATTGGATTTTTGAATCTTGAAATTTGGACCAACGTGGTGATCCCTTATCCAGAGGATGTGTAATATCACTTTCGACAAACTTTCTACGAAAGAGAATTTTTCAAAGACTTTTACTTTGATAGTGAGACAAGACGAGACTCATTACAGCCCTACCCGACCTCACCCCATCCTATGGGGCCAAGCTAAGACAAATTTGCTTCACTAGGGTGACTCTCTGATTGCTAGCAATCAGGATAAAATTTATTCAACTCATCTCACGTTTGGTGTCTAATTGGTACATGATAAAATTAGATATAAAAGAGATATAAGACAATAATATTATCTTAGAAGGCGGGACAATTGTGGATAGGAATTCTAATATTCATAATCTCGAATAACAATATTTTTAAATTAACAAAATTGAAAATATATTTCAATATAAATAATATTTTGATTCAAAATAACAATTTATTTTTTAAAATTTAATCCTATTTTTATTTATATATTCGACTTTAATTATATCTTATAATATAAATTCATATGTATAAATATATATTTGTTACCTATATCAGGTATTAGTATTTTAAGTATACTTGTTCACTATACTATTTAATAAAATTTTATAAGAAAATGACGAAAGAGGAGAAAAGAAAAAAAAATTAAAATAGAGATAAAAAAGCAATAAATAAATAAATAAATAAATAAAGTATACAAGGGTGTTGTGAAATTTTTTTACCATTTTCACTTGTAAACTTTTAGGTTTATTTGTATTAATATGTCATTTATACAAAAAAAAATTATCATGATATAAATATATTTGATTTTATTATTGCAATTTACTAAACAATGGATAGGATCCTATCTAATCTTATCATGATTAGAAACTGAGACAATCAAACATAACTTTTGTGCCTTATACCTATTTGCACCTAAACTAAACTAGATATTAACATTTAAATGGACCCTCTTTGCATTTGTTAAGTCCATGACATATGGTGTTTATGCACATTATGTACACACTGTAATTAATTTCTTCGCATCGATTTTCCCAGAATAAAGTGCATAGAAAGCTCTAGACCCTAGACCCTATGTATGAGATGCAATAAGAACTTAATTTTCTTCTGTTTTTTGGGTAAATGAAACTAAACTTTTGTTTAAGAATGCGATTGGCTACGTCTAACCATCATTATCTATAATTGGTTACGTCGCATTAAAAGATGAAAATGACACTACTGAATTGCACTTTCCAATGTAAGTTCAAGACTCCAATGCCTTTGGGAAAATATCACAAATAGTCCTTAAACTTTTACTTAATGTGTAATCTCGTCCTTAAACTTTTAATTTGTTCAATTTAGTCTCTGAATTATCAATAAATATTCGATCTAGTCCCCGACTACTTGAAAATTGATCAATTTCGTTATTTCATTAATTAAATTTAACGGAATTGAGCATTTTAATCTTTTTACTTTTTAATATTTTTTTTTTCTTTTTTTCTTCTTCTTCTTCACTCTTCCCTTCGTTGGCCCACCATGGTCGGCGGAGGGAAGTTGGCGTTCGGCAAGGGTCACCCTTGCCCGACGGCCCTTGTCGGCATCGGGCAAGGGGTCTGGCAAGGGCCATCCTCACCTGACATAGGCAAGGGTAGCAGCCCTCATTGGCATCAAGTGAAGGTTGCCCTAGCCAGCCCAAGGTCATCGGAAAAGAGAAGAAGAAGAAGAAGAAAAAAAAGGAAAGGAAAAACAGTTATCAATTAACGATTTGAACGGAATGATTAAATTGAAGATTTGTTAATGGTTTAGAGATCAAATTAAGTAAATTAAAAATTTATGGACGAAATTGAATATTAGATAAAACTCGAGGACCGTGATATTTTTCCAATGTGTTTCTGTATACGCGCCGGGCAGATTCCTCCGTAATTCCCTCCTTATCTTGCCAGCGGAGGGTGCCGTTGCCACGTCAGATCCGTGTCGGAACTCAGCCGTGCTCGGCGGCGCGTGAAGAACTTGGAGGCGGTGCTCCTTTTCCTTTGTTTTTCTGGCAACGGGAAGAGGCTTCCGGGGAACCTCGCCGATCTTCCGACCGATCTCGCGCTCGATTTCGATTCTAATTTCCGTGATCTCCGTGAGTTTCCATCGCTCCCTCGAGTGGCTTTGCGCTAGCTTCTTTTCCTTCTTCCGTAGATTAATCCTAGAAACCATCGAGCTCGAATTCATGGAGATCGAACGTACCGTGCGGTGCAGTTCAAATATTTGCTTTTTTTTGTTATCATTCGATGCGATTGAAGAAACTCCAAACTGGGTTGGATTTGATTCGGGCCTGTGGCGGGTTGATCATGCCCCCGAAATGCTCGGTCGACTGATCCCGTTCTTGAATTCGTATGTGTAATCGTTTCTTGGGGAGGAAGTAGAAGACGTGTTAATGCTTGGTATTGGGTGTTCTAGCATTACCCAATTTGAAGTTTAAGAGGCTTGGAGTGATGTTAAAGAGGAGGGGCTGTTGTCGGCCGTGTGGAATGTCTGTTCTTTTCGGTTTCTCTGTAATTGTGGATGGGACTCGGTGTTTATCTTGTGGTAACATGACATGAAGAGAGGGTGCTTACAAAGGGTCATGTTGGGCTGCCCTGCTTTTATTGAGATGAGATGAGAAGCAGAAGGCAGTTCTGGTTACGCTCGATTTGGCAGGGTGCTCTGTTCACGTGCATCCCATTCCTGTGATTATTGTCCGCTTAGAACTTCTGCACAGATTGATTCGATTTGTAATGGTTCTGTCTATCCCCAAGTCTCCTGCGTGTGTTTTGCGTTTTGGGATGTGCCCGTCTATAGGCTTGACCATTTGTACTTTACCCATAATCTGCAAATATGGGATCGGAGGACTTATGAGATTGTTTTTGCAGGTCCTGATTTTAGCACCCGATACTGCTGCTGAATAATGGATTTAAGCACGCTAGATCGTGGGCAGATCACTGTCCTTGGATCTGCGTTTTGCGTAATGCTTACAATGCATTTCACGGTTCAGCTCCTCTCGCAGCATCTCTTTTACTGGAAGAACCCCAAGGAACAAAAGGCCATAATTATTATCATCCTTATGGCGCCCATATATGCAGCTGACTCTTTTATTGGCTTGTTGGATATAGAAGGGAGCACAGCGTTTTTCATGTTCTTGGATGCGGTTAAGGAATGTTATGAAGCTCTGGTGAGTGAGATGTGCTAGCAGGTATGGGTGCTTTACCTTATGCCTTTTCCTTCATGACAAGTGCTTGACTTTCTATGCGCAGGTGATTGCCAAGTTCATGGCTCTGATGTACAGTTACTTGAACATTTCCATTAGCAAAAACATAGTACCTGATGGGATCAAGGGAAGGGAAATTCACCATTCCTTCCCAATGACACTTTTCCAGGTGCAGACCTTTTCTTCTTCTTCACTGTAGTTCAGCTTGTAAACTGCTGACAGTAGGACTTTTTTCTAGCTCTGGGTTTTCCAAAGCTGAGAGTGTGGCATTCAACTTAATGTTCATAACCTGTGCATAATGCTTTAACTGAGAATCGGTTGGAAAAGACCCCTAATGGAGATTTTATAATCCCCTCTTGTTTTTGAACAACCATCTTCTCGTGGTTATACATTAATCCCAATTATGAGCTAAAGTGAGGATCTCTGACCCTTTTTTTCTTGTGATATTTAGAAGGTGGCTCACACGGCACAAATTCTTAGATATTTGTTCAAACTCTGTGACTGGAATATTCATAAACCAGTTTTAAGTTTTTACAATATGTTTTGTTGACATGATTATCTTTCAACTTGCAGCCTCGCACAGTTCGGTTAGACCATCATGTACTTAAGCTCCTCAAATACTGGACATGGCAGTTTGTTGTCATCCGTCCTACATGTTCCATTTTAATGATTACACTCCAGGTTCTTGGGTTGTACCCCAGTTGGTTAAGTTGGATATTCACCATCATTCTTAACGTTTCTGTTTCACTGGCCTTGTATTCCCTGGTGGCCTTCTATCACGTGTTTGATAAGGAGCTGGCACCACACAAGCCTCTTACGAAATTCATGTGCATCAAGGGCATTGTCTTCTTCTGCTTTTGGCAGGTAAATCCTTATCCTCTTTCTTTTCCCACTTTATCCACTTGGCTTGATCTTTTAACTGATTATGTTATTTGGCTTCACAAAAAGGCTCTTTGATGATCTCTTAAGACTTGGAAATGGGAACTAAAGAAGCTACAGTGATCATAATATGTAGTTATGGATGTGACATATACAGTTAATTATCTTTGAAGCTCATATTGGAAACCCTAGATAGATGTCCATGAAACATCTCATTTTTCCCGAGTCGTTCCAGGAGCATAAATATTAGTGCGCCATGGTTCTGGTCCCTGGGCTGTATGGTTCTGAGAATTGAAGCCTTAATTTATATTTCACCACATAGGAGTCTCCTCCCTGAGAATTCAGCCTGGATTTTTCCTTCCCTCCCTCTCTTTTAAAATTAAAAGGTCATTCTGTCTCTTCCATGTGAGTAACCTTCAATCCTGTTTACTGGAAAGCAGCACTTGTTTGTCATTGGCATTGTTTGATTTCTTGCAGGGAGTGGTGCTTGAAATACTAGCTGCAGTTGGAATCCTTAAATCGCATCATTTCTGGCTGGATGTAGAGCACATTGAAGAAGCAATTCAGAATGTCTTGGTTTGCTTGGAGATGGTTGTGTTCTCTGTACTCCAGCAGTATGCGTACCATGTTGCACCTTATAGTGGGGAGACCGAATCCAAGCTGAAGCTGAAGAAGAGGGATTGATGTGAGTGGACCCTGAATTTCATCAGACCACATACATGTACACCATGTTCAATTAGGAAGTATTATCAGAGTATTTTTTAAATGAATTGAGAGACAGTCGCAGAATCTCATTGGTTAATGTTTTAGTCATTATGCCTGTTCTGTTTTGAAGTACTGTAATTTTGTACTTTTGGTTCTCGATGTACAAAATATAGACAAAAATCTATTACTGGTTGCTTGAATCTCAGGTTGTTTGAGATGCAAGGATGCACTAGACCAGCACAGTTCCTTTTCATGCATTTCCATTTTCTTCCCTGCTGCGATTTGTTGCATGCAGCTTTCTTGAAATGTCCTTGCCATGTGCTCTCTTCTTTGGCTCAAAATCTTGCCCTAGACTCTTTAATTTCCTTGAGCAAGGACGCACGGATCATAGTTCTTCATTACGCTTGCCTGACTTGAGGGCCACCGCTGGATATATTATGTAGACTGGCCATAACTGGCTCTCATTTTGATGGTTAAGGGCTTGTATGGTAATAATTATGTTCCTCTGAACAATTTTTGCTCAAAAATAATTTTTGTTCAAAGATAATTTTTGTATGATGTTGGCGTTTCGTGACTGCAAATTTTTTTTAAGTGTATTTGATAAGATCCTCAATTTTTTTATGATTTATATTTAATAATTTTATGAAATTTTTCTTTTCTTTTTTAATTATTTTCTTTTTTTCTTTTGTTCTTCTTCCTCTCCTAGTGGGTCACCAACCTTGGCCATGGCCGATAACCAAGCAAACGAGAGCTAGCCAACCTGCTCGTGGCTGGGTGAGGCTTTGATGAGGTCGCTAGCCATGATTGAGGTCGGCGATCGGCTCAAGGAAGAAGAAGAAAATAAAAGAAAAAAAAGAAGATAAAATTGCTTGATTCTTGAATTGTTTTCGAGAATAAAGAAGTAATTTTTTTTCTACTTTTTTAATTATGTTCTTATGCTCAGGAATAAATCTATTCTCGGATGTAGAAAAATTAGCTGACATTATTAAATGTATATTTTCTTTTATTTTTGTTTTGGTGAGTAAAAGAGTAAAAATTGTCGAGAATTGATTGATTACCAAATAAGCCCTAAGGTAACAAATTTTATAGCAAATAGTATGAAATTTCTATAAAAAGAGGCTTTGTGGTCTGTTAAGGTTATGCAATCATCAAAGGCAAAGAAATGGGTTTAGTCATCACACAAAAGACAGCAATTCCTGCTAATGCCAGCAAAGAACCCCACATTACTACAACAACTGGGTTCAGCCGGCGGACAACAATTCATACTGCTGCCCCACTAACAACATCATCACTTGGTTTTCCTAATAAATCATGTTGTGTTGTCTAGCTGTGGTGTATCTCATAAGAAGAGACGTTCTAGTTGCTCGGATCATGGCGAGGCTATTGTGACAGGCTTGCCAACCTTGAATCCTTGATCGTAGTGCAGAGCCAGCAGGTCTTTTTCTATAGAAAAAAGAGTGAGCTTAATACTGGCCAAGTAACAGATTTTAACTTAAAATTACCAAGAGATACCCCAATTAATGCATTATTGCTGGTGAAGAGTGCTGGTTACTTCCACTCACAACCTTGAATCTATGTTTTGCTGCAAATCTGGCTTGCCTCTGAAGATCATCAGAGGAAGAAACTTTTTGAGAAGCCAGCAAGTAATTCCGAGCCGAATTTCAATACATTTACAGTGACAAACTAAGTTGCATGTTTTTTTTTTTTGTTTGAAAAGTGACAAACTAAGTTAAATCACAAGTTACTTACAATATATTTAGTCTTATACAAATTTGCTTTTTTATTTATACAAATTTTTATTTTTGCTTACAAGTTAAATCACAAGTTACTTACACTGATGATGGCCTCTAGATGCAAGATTTTGCTTTTTTATTTATACAAATTTTTATTTTTTTTGCCAATTTTTTTTATTTGATCGCTCAATTTTTATCTACTCCAATCTTTCGACGTATCAATCATCATTAGGATAATTATGTGCATTCACCCATATATATGGCATTAACCCTAATAAAAACGTTAAGTCATGAATTTGAGAGATTTATCATCTCTTTTTATTTCATTCTATCCAAATTCTCGACCCCCAAAAAGAAAAAGAAAGTATTTGGAAATTGATTTTATAAACATCAAATGATGGGTACGCTTGTGGAGAAATCATACAGGAGGTAGAAAACATATTTCCTTGATTTTTCATTTTGTTGATTTCTCCTTTGAAATCATAATTAAAGTAAGGGAAAAGACCACCAAAAATCTCAAATTTTATTCAAAGTGACAGATTTACCTCAAACTTTTTTTTTGTGACACAAAAAACCTCAAACTTTGTAAAGTGTGACACATTTACCCCATTAAGGATATTCTAGTCTTATTCTTTATGTTTTTTCTTTTTATTTTTTATTTTTTTTCTTCTCTCCGCCGACCCCGGCGGACGGATGTGAGGGTCGGCCCACCGGCCCTCATCGGTGTCAAACGAGGGCACCCCTCCGGCATCTCGCAAGGTGGCCCTCGTCGGCGTCAGGTGAAGGCCTCCCTCGCTAGCATTGGGCAATGGTGTCCTCGCTAGATCTAGCAAGGGTCTAGTGAGGGAAGGTAAAAGTGTCATGCAAATAAAAGTTCATAATTTTTTGTGTCACAAATGAAAGTTTGGAATAGATATGTCACGGTTAGCAAACTTTGAATTTTTCATGTTACATAAAAGTTTAGGTAAATTTGTGTAAAATTGGGGTGTTTTTGGTGATTTTTTTCCTTAAAGTAATTAATATATACTTTTCACTGTTTTCAGCATTTAAAGGGAATTTTCCCTCAAACAGACGCTTTCTCTCTCCTCCTCTTCCTCTTCCTGGAGGAGCTTCTGCAGCCGGTTCTGCAAATCCAAGCTCGTCAACGCTCTTTCCCTTGCCCACTTCCCTTGCGTAAGTCTTCCCTCTCTTCTCCGCCCTTTAGATTGAATCATGTAGTCGTAGCTTGTTCTGCACCGATGTTCCATCGATTCCTGCACGCCGGTCCGCGTGGGTTCAAGGGCAATTGAAGCTTGTTGTCGATGCGCTTTGCATCGAAGTGGGGGCGCGTTGTAATTGCTCGTTTTTTCCTGCTTATTCCGCTACAGAATCGTCCTTGTCCAACTGGGTGTCTTCGTTTTCCCCGGTTGGGTTTATAGGGTTATGCCCGCTGGAGGTGCATATAACGTGTTTGGGTTAATGCCTCTTTGAGCTTGGGGGTGGGCTTGCGGTTTGGCCCCGAAGGTGCCGCCGATGTGGGTCGAGCTCCATGGCCTTGTCGACGAGGGTCTCCGCCGTGAGGCCGAAGCACTGCTCCTTCCAGTAGGTGTTCTGGTGTATCTTCGACCCTGTCTCGATCAGGTGGAAGCTCGGGGAGAGAGAGGGAGAGAAAGGGAGAGGGAGAGAAACCCTTAAGGTGAATAGCAGAATGATGTGATATAAACCGATCTTCCCTGGGAACCGACCCATTCCGGTTGGTCGAACGGCTGCTTGCAGCTTTATTATAAACAGTAGGTTGAGCGTGACTCGGATGGTTCCATGGAATTGGAGATTGGTTCCATGGACTCATTTGGAACCGAATCGGATCCATGAAATTAATGAGTGGGTCTTGATTCTAATTTTTCGAAATTGGTCATGTGGGCGCTTGGACTGTTTCTAGTTCCAAATAGAGAAAATTAATCAGTAAGAGATTGCTCGTATAAATGCTTTTCTATTGTTTATGACTTGTGTTTGAATTCTAATTCCTCTTTTAACTATTATGGAGTCTAATAAGACATTGCTCTTCATTCTTGTGATAATTTCATGTAAATAAATGCTTGGAGATAAACATTATATCTTTTCATGACTTTGACCTTGTACTCCAGGAAGTAGCATTTGTATAAAAAAGAATGGCAGCCTCAACCTCTGGTCCAAACTCCCTCAAAGAATATTTAAAGCGGTATGAAAGTGCTGCAGATCAAGAAAAGAAGAAGAAGAAGAAAAAGAAGAAACCGAGAACAGACGCTGCTGGGGTTTTAGTTGTGGATGAAGATCCAGTTTGGCAGAAGCCTGTAAATCTCACAGAAGAAGAAAATAGTGACGATTCAGCTGGTAAAAAAGTGATTGTGCTCTTCTTGATGTCTAAAGTCTCAATAGATGTACTTTTTTTGGTCTTTGAAAGAGATAAGAAATGAAGTTAATGGTCACTGATGTTCATGCTTGTATGTTCTGTTTCATAGATGAAGCAAAGCCCCAGATTGATGAAGACATTGAAGTGAAGCGACTGAGGAGGCTGGAACTTCTCAGGTCCAGACGTCCTTATCACTCAATTTCTGATGATGGGAGCGGTTGGGTTTCACTTTCTTCAAATGCCTCCAACTTAGTTAATCAAAATGCCGGCATGTCCCCGCCTCGTTTAAGGTCTCGAAATGACACACCTTCACCGGAACATGGATTAGAGCCTTCAGATCCTGCTGATGCTGCTCTGTCACCACCACGTCGGAGACGGCAAGATACTCCCTCCCCTGAACCTGGTGCAGAACTTACAGATTTGAATGCAATAAAGTCTGATATGTCCCCTCCTCGTCGGAAGAGGGTGCGCCATGATTCTCCCTTACCAGAACCTGGTCCTAAGCAGCCATTTTCTGGCAAGGAATATACTGATTTATCTCCCCCTAGGCAGCAGCTGAGACGTATATCATCACCTGAAAGAATTTCTAAGTCTACGAGTTCCATCATATCAGATGTTGATATGTCTCCACCTCGTAGAAGGAGGGCTACATCAGATGCACCATCACCCGAGCCACATGTAGATGATGCAGATTTTGGCAGAAAAGACACTGATTTATCACCTCCAAGGCAACGTCGGCGACGTCATAGCACTCCTCCCGATCCTGATTTACGAAGTTCACCCTCCGTTGGCCCTTATTTTGATGGTTCAGATCTGGTGCTGCGGAGGAAAAGCCGGAAGGGTGGTGGGAAGCAATCGTCACCTGATCATCCTGCAGGTCGTCTATCAGAGGAAATTGATGTTTCACTTCCTTCTGCTTCTGATCTTTCTCCACCAAGGAAAAGTAGGAAGAATTTGTCTGGTTCAGCGGACACAAAAGAGGGAGCACAAACTGGACTAATTTCTGGTAAAGACATCAGCAAGGCCATGGCTAAAATCAAGAAGGATGAGTGGCTGAGGTCTCTCTCTCTCTCTCTCTCTCTCTCTCTCTGTTTTAATTGGCACACAGTGAGCATGAACTCTGTAATGTAGATAGGGAAAATTCCTGCTTTCGAGAATGATTTTGATAGGGAGAGTATTAGCTGATGCTTCTATGTAAATGCATCAGTGTTTGTTGCAGCTGAGATGCCTGATGCACAATATTTACCTGTATGCATAGGCTCACTTGATCATCTCTGGTAGCTGCGTCAAAATATGTCAGGCATTGCTGCCATTATTTTGATGCTGGAGGCCTTAATAGCCAAATTCATCCCATAATGACCCATTGCTGGCCTTCCTGCAGCAACTGGAAGATTTTTCACTGGAACTTTAGCATTTCTTATCCACGGAGCTTCTTTGATTTGAAAATTTTCCCATGGACCTGGTTTTTTCGAATTGGCATTTTACTCTTCTCAGTTTTGTTGTAATAACCTATTGTCAATAGCTAGAAAGTACTTGTGCATCTGTTTTTATGTCGTGGATGCCATTTGACTCTTTATGCACGGTTACTCTATTTTGAATAACTTCATAGTTGGTACTTTGGTAGCTATTGTGCATTTTTCACATGATGCATTTTGTAGCCATTGAGTTCAACATTCAAGATTTATTCTGCTAGCATATATTGTTCTTCTTTACTTTTTTAGCATCTTTCTGTTAGCAAAGTAGCTTCTGCTTGGAGCTTCTCTGAGAACAATATTTGCATGCCCTCTCAGGTTTAACGCATTGGATGCTTCTGAAACTGGGAAAGGAGCTGAGGCTGTATATCGGGATAAATTGACAGGTAAATATTGATTAATGGAATTTTTAGCAGTGCACATGCCTTAAGTCATGGCCTGACTTACAGTTCTACAGGAAGACGCTTATCAAAGGAGGAGGTCCTAAAGTCACAACAGAAAGTAGAAGAAAAGCCCAAGGTATTTTTTAGGAGGCACTCGCAGCAATCTAATGTGTTTATGATTTCTATTTCATCATCTTCTGTAGTGGATTGATGTCAAAGTTCTGAGTTGACTTCTTAAGTGAGCGGAAACATAAAACTTTTATCATAAATGTTGAAAATATAGCTGTATGCCTGTTTGGTTGTTATTGTGCCTGTCATAGCAGATATCAGAAAATGTGGGTGTATAAACTTACAAATTACTTATATTGATATTCTTCTTATCATGGTAAACTCCACAAAATTTGTTATTTCCTTTTCTCTTCAAAATTGTTAAGTGAACTGACTTTGAAAAAGGTATGTGGATCATAGTTTGACACCATGGCCAAACCTTGGAACAGTCAGTAAATAATTGGAAGAGTCAGTAAATAAACAAATTCATACCTGGCATGATAAATTAATCTATCGCTTTACTTTATTAATTATTACTGTTATCATGAAATTTAAATAATCATGTTTGTTTTCATTTTGTGAGATATCTCCCTGTTAAGGTCCAGTTGCATGTGAATCTTTTAGTTCTTCTAATGTGTTCCCTTTTTCAGGAAAAGAAACTGGAGTGGGGCAAGGGTTTGGCACAAAAACGGGAAGTAGAAGAGAGGCTGCATGAACTAGAAAGTGAAAAGGACAAACCATTTGCTCGGACTAGGTAAGAGACAGCAAAAGAGAAAAAGATGAGGAGTTTCTGATATCTCTTTCCTATTTTATCACTGGAAAGCTGCCGAGATATTCATGAAGAACAAAAAACGCAGAATTACTTCTGATTTTATCTTCCACATCCTCTGCATAATGACACAGAGCATTTTAACTACTATTTTTCGTTATGAACGGTTGAAAATAGTCCTTAAAAATCTACCAATCTGTAATTTGGCAAACTTGCTTTTCTCTAGGAAAAGCACAATGATGAAATTGCTTTTAAAAGGGTGAGGACGTAGAGAAGGGAAATATGAGACTATTTGGCCAGACAACACTTGTAGAGGAAAGAGTGGAACATAATTAGTCCTGGAGTCTTCCCCTTTGGACCATACCTTCTTTCCTAATTCACAATTTCCAAGATGATATTTCTTTTGCATGGATCATCAAATGACTTTAGCCGCATATCATATTTATGTAATATATGCATCGCTTTCTGTGGTGCTTTTTGTCCAATCTTACTGGGTGGAAACTGCATGTGGCATTAAGTTATCACTTGACATTGTCAAGTTACTGTCAGATCTGTTGCCTTCACTGCCACCTTCACCACTGCAATTACCACCACCGCCACTGCCGCCGCTGCCACCACTACCACTGCCGCAACCACTGGCACAGCCACCGACACTACCACCATGACTAGCTCTATTACACTTTTCCTTTTCTCCTTAGCATACGACATCTTTGACATGCTCACATATAATGCTTCTTGTTGCTGTCTACAAGGAGTACCACTGCATTAACTGTTTAAATAGGAAGCTGTATGTGGCGTGTTTCTCTTAGGAGGCACTGACATGCCTTTATTAAAGCTGGGGAGATATTGTTTAGACATAATCCATTAGACTAAAGGATGGGCAAGCTGCTAGGTTATAATGCTTGAAAGCAGAAGTTCTTCAAGCTTTCATATTGCTAATTTTGGTTCTGACTTCATTTTTAATTGGCAGAGATGATCCAGAACTTGATAAAATGCTGAAGGACAGACTTAGATGGGGAGATCCAATGGCACACTTAGTAAAGGTAGTTCATCGAGTTACTAATGCTAGCATCAACAATTTACAATTCAAATGGTTATTGATTTAACAAGTTTTTTCCTTTCCTCTGGTACAGAAAAAACATTCAGAGCCAGCGCTTGCTGATTTTGGGGCTGATGAGAAGATGAAGGAATCAGGGTTTGTAATTCCTCAGGAAATTCCCAGTCACAGCTGGTTGAAAAGGGGATTGGATGCTGCCCCTAATCGATATGGTATAAGACCAGGAAGACACTGGGATGGAGTCGATCGTAGCACTGGTGGGTTCTTATTTTTGCACTTCATGCTTCTTGTATAATTCTGAAAGGCTGAAAACATTTATTGCAGTCCTTGCCCTGGGAAGGAAGGAGAATTTTTTTTTTTTGTTGATTTAGAGTATGGAAGCATGCTTAGCATACAGTGCTCACTTTGTTTAATCCTGTCTCCCACATTAACGCAGGTTATGAGAAGGAACTATTCAAAAGGACGAATGAGAAACGAGCATCAGAGAGAGAAGCTTACCTGTGGTCTGTGTCAGACATGTGACTGTGCCCATGCAATAAGATCCAAGGCTTCCTCATCTTACATTTCGGCGTTGTAAGTCCGACTGAAATCAAGTAAATGTCCACTCCGCCTTTGTTTTCAAGATAAAATTGGTGGGATGGTGCATTGTTGTCTTTGGTGCACCGAAGGTAGCTCCTCTGTTTGTTTGAAACTCTTACCAATGGATTTGCTAATTGCAGAGTGCGCCAGACTTGTAAATTGTCTTCTTTCCTTTTTCTATTTTTTTGGTAGGGAGAAGATGAGAGAACCTTTAGGAGAAAAAGAGAGAAATACATACTTTGTTTTGCTTTACCGTGACTTTGCTATTGATCTTCATGAATGCAATCCACAGATAGGTCTCAAAGCGTTGCATAGACTAATAGCACTCCTGAGGATGCAGATAGGTTTTGATGATCGAGTATGTTTTGTGTTCATATCATATGAGTTGTCTATATATCCAATTGGGCAAAGCATTGCGTTGCTGTAAAACTTGCTTTTCTTTTTCTAATGATATGTAATAGTTCATCAAGAAGGTACCGAGTAGACACTGCCGCCGAATGAAACGGCTTCAGATGGCAGCCACCATGTATAAAATTTTGCACCAGACTTCCTTTCCGGCGATGGCTATAAAAGAAATTTGTATCCATGCTGTTCTCTAGTCACGACGCCAATGACAACATCATGGAAGGTGCAGTATCTTGCCGATATGTTCACTATCCTGTATAATCCGGTGTGCTTCCGCCCCTTTGAACAGGGGAATATACTTGAAAACCACTGGCTTTTTATGCCACCCACCACTGCCAGCCAAACATTCTCCTCCTCCTCCTTCATGACCATGCTGTTATCTTCGCGACTTCTGGTGTTGTAGGCCTGTGGCTGCAAGTGCATGGCAATGGCATCGTAGCATTGTATCGATGTATCGTATCGAAGAAGTTGATCATGTACATTTGATGATCAGACGAGTTAAATAAATAGGTGAATTTTCTCACACTTCGAGATGGCATCTCCTTTCCTATTATCGCTCAACCGGATTCTGCAAGTAGATATTTGCGGAGGCAACCAAGGTCAAGTTTGGAAGGAATTTTATTTGGGTGTTGCTTGTTTGCTCTTTGCACTCGAGAAAGACAGCTGAGCCTGTGCCTCACGCGGGCAAAATCAAGCTGGTTCGTCGCGCTCGGATCCGACGGTCGATGTCGATAAACTTTAGAGCAGATGGCTGACGAAACACGGGATTCAAATCGTCGAGACATGAGTACGAGGAAGACGGTGAAACCAACGCTCTCTTTCTCCTTGATTTCGGGCATGTGCTGGCTCGCGATTGGGTCGGATTGGACCGAGGACGATATTAGACCCTATAATTAGATGACAATCCTAGCATTGATTCCATACTACATAGTGATGAGGTGAGGTGGCTTTTATGGCAATGTTCCAAAGGTGTACTTTAAAGTGGACACGACACATGTTCGATTATCATGATATTAAAGTTGAGAAGGCTTGAGATTCTTCGCCTCATTCAGATGTATGCTCATGTCTTTATCCAATTAACCACATTGGGTGAAGATCGGGGATTCATTCATCTGAAGATGGATCCTGTGCTCTTGAAAATGGGGGTTTAGCTCATTTGAGCACTATCCGTCTCTTTCTTGTCCATTTTCCCAAGCTCAAATCCGATTAACAGGCTTCAAGATTTGACTCCACTTTCGACTGGTCATCGCTTTTTTTCTTCCCCCTTTCCTGTCGGCAGCTTACCTTGTTCTCACTCGAAATATGACAATAGATCCGAGCAGGCAAATGATTGATGACCTACCTTCGATGCTTTCGTAGAGGCCCGGATTCTTAATCGATATGATACTTTCCTCGATGTATTTAATAAAAATTATAATTAAGTAATAAGATTCGTTGGAATGTTGAGTATCTTCATCCCATTGGCTGACCGAACATCTTTTTCTTGGATTCCAACTGAGCGCCGCCGTCAAGCATTGTCTCCCCCACTTTTGACCTCTTGATTTGTTTTTGTTTTTGTTTTTTTTTAAAAGGAAAACCCTAGGGAGGTTGAAACCTCATAATTACCCTCCCGTTGGCTTCCTGGCCGAGTTCAAGAGCCGAGGGCACAATGGTCTCTTCGTGTCCCCCGTGCCGCCCTATGGACCTTCGCGTGCAGGAAGGGAAACGCGAGAGCGCAGACGTTTGCAAACATGGATTTTTCCTTCCTCGCCTGATTCCTTTTTTTTTTTTTAAGTAGCAATTCGATAATTATATTTCATTTGGTTTCAAGATCTTTTATTTTTATTTTTGTTGATTACGTGAAATTTAAATACAGGCTAACCAAATATATCTTGTTCAACCTTGACCTGATTCTTTAAGCTTCAAACAAAGAGAGATTTTCCATAATGGTACACGAAAATTCAGCAAGCCGTACATCATATTTTTCTTGACAGTATAAGTGAATAAAATAATCTTGAGAAAAAAAGATGACTTTCTATGCATGTGTCATGGGCAGATCGATTGGGATCGTGACCGCGCGGCGACTCGGGCAACTATGAGATCACCCAAGCCCAGCCTTGCTCAATCAACGCTCACTCGCTCGCTTACCCGGATCGTTGAGAGAGAAAGTAGAGAGAGAAGCTCTGGAAGGAAAGGAACTTTGTATTACTGAAATGATGGATTTGATACTTACAAATGAAGGAGGACACCCCTTTTTATAGTTGAGGGCCTCGGCTTACAATCGTTGATCTACTTTTCATCCAGCAGGCGAGATCGCACTACCTCAGCTACCGACATAATGTCTAATTACCATCTACCGACATAAATAAAAGGAACATACTCCCGTAATATGACTCAATGACGGTTTCGTCCGTCCTTGCAATCTTCGGGGAGAAGGCTTGGTGGGAATCTGAGTGAGAGCAGGAGGTCCACGGGCGAGTTGGGGTCGACTTTGGGGAACCTCGCGGGTTCACTCTCTTTAGGCCCGTGACATTCTCCCCCACTCAATCGAGCGACGTCCTCGTCGCTCTCGGCTTCACGGGCAGCCTTGCAGGCTTTGGCGCGAGCTTTCCTGTTCTTGTTGCGTTTCGCTCGGACGCTCATGAATGAAGGACCACATCCTTCGATGATGAAGTCGGACTTGACACGCAGCCCGGTCTTCAGCTTGGACGGAGCACGCGGTGCGCACTCAACCTCGGGGAAAAGTGCTTGGATGGGCATGTCGTGTGTTGGAGTAGGATCCAACTCGACCTTCGGCTTCACCTCGGACAGCTTGTTGATGCACATGACGGCCTTCAAGCTCTTGTCGAGGCGTCGGATCGACGCGATGGTCTTGGTGTCGACCACCCCTTTGATCATGGGGATCATCGACGGGCACTTTTGGTCAAGGATCATCATGCACTTGATCCTCATGTCGATCATGGCTCCCACACTCTCGAAGAATTGCATGCCAAGAATGAGATCATAATCGTCAAGAGGGATTACCTCGAACGCCATTCGGCCCTTCCATCCGCCAATCTTGACATCCACGTCAGGTGTTGCTCCTACGCCATGGAAGTCGCCCGAATTGATGGGCTTGTACGACTTCCCGGATGGCTCCACGTGCAGTCCCAAGGCTTTTGCAACCTCAGTCGACATGAACATATTGGATGTGCCGATGTCGACCAAAGCGTAAAGCGTTCAGCTGCCCACTTCGACCTCCACAAAGAACATGTCGGTGTTTGGTGCGATTCCTTCCTCTTTGGTCGACGATCGGGCTTGGACCGAGTTGATCATCCTCACAGCTCCAATCCGGATCTGCCGCTTATCTTCTTTGGACTCCTCATTTTCTTCCTCGTTGGCAAGGAGGGCATTGAGTCGACCCTTCTTTGGGCACTTTTGGGTCCAGTGCGGACCTTGGCAAATGAAATAAGGAGAAGGCGGGGGTTGATCGAACCTACTCGCGTAGTCCGTCAGTGGTCGACCCCTTTGGAAGGATGGCTTGGAAGTTCCTTCTCCCCATGCTTTGGCTCGGCCGCCTTGATCATGCGAGCCTCGGGGAGTGCTTCGTGCTTCATCCTCGCAAGGTTGATCCGACCTCCAATCCCTTGATCGACTCCTTGGTTCGGTCTTGGTGAGGTCGACGAGTGACTCGGTCACGCTTAGAGCTCGCGCAAGACTACTCACGTCCCGCCGCTTGAGTTCAAGAAGTGCCCATGGCTTCAATCCATCCATGAACGCTCCGAGAGCCTCCTCTTCGCTCAGGTTGCGAATCTGGAGTTTGAGCTCGGTGAACTCCTTTACGTACTCTCGAATCATGCCTCTTTGCTCGAGGCGATGGAGCTTGCTATGGGCTTCTTGTTGAGCGAACTCGGGGAAAAAGTAGTCCCGGAACTCTCTCACGAAGTCGTCCCATGTGCACACGGGGTCGGCGCCGCGTCTAACCTCGTCACACCTATTGCGCCACCAAAGCATTGCCGTATCGGACAAGAACATGGACGCGGTTCGTACCTTGGTCGACTCGTTGTGTATGTTGACGGCGCTGAATTATTGCTCCATGCTCCAGATGAAGTTGTCCACCTCCTTGGCGGATCGTTCGCCTTTGAACTCTTTCGGCTTTGGCACCTCAATTTTGGGCACCGCTTGGTTCGGCACAGCACCATTGGTAATGCTTAGTTTGCACAGGGCGAGCTCGGTCTTGAGCTCTTGGATCTCCGCCTTCATGGCTTCGACCTCGTCCCTACATGGAGCTCCTTCCTCGACCACTTGGACGCACTCCTTCAACACATCGATCGATGCTTCCAGGGCTTCGTCCTTGTCGTGTAAGGGCGCGGTAGCTTCGTTGAGGCATGACGTGAAGTCTTCACGGAGCGAACTCTCAACCTCCATGATCGGGTCTCGCACATCATCAAGACCTTACATGAGTTCGAGCACGGCGCTCCGGACCTTCCCGATCTTCTCATCGAACGCAGCTACAGCATCCATCGAGGCGTCTCTTTTCTTTGCTCAGCCGCGGTTCTCGTTGACTTGTGCGGCCTCTCCAACCATGATAGCTTCTTGGCTCGACATTCCTTCGAACAGTTGGTGCTCCTTGACCTCTCGAACGGATCTCTCTTTTGCTTTGATACCACTTGTCACGGGCCGATCGATTGGGATCGTGACCGCGCGGCGACTTGGGTAACTATGGGATCACCTAAGCCAAGCCTTGCTCGATCAGCGCTCACTCGCTCGCTTACCCGGATCGTTGAGAGAGAAAGTAGAGAGAGAAGCTCTGGAAGAAAAGGAACTTTGTATTACTGAAATGGTGGATTGGATACTTACAAATGAAGGAGGACACCCCTTTTATAGTTGAGGGCCTTGGCTTACAACCGTTGATCTACTTTTCATCCAGCGGGCGAGATCGCACCGCCTCAGCTACCGACATAATGTCTAACTACCATCTACCGACATAAATAAAAGGAACAGACTCCTGTAATATGACTCAATGATGGTTTCGTCCGTCCTTGCAATCTTCGGGGAGAAGGCTTGGTGGGAATCCGAGTGAGAGCAGGAGGTCCACGGGCGAGTTGGAGTCGACTCTGGGGAACCTTGTGGGTCGACTCTCTTTAGGCCCGTGACACATGCTTGGTCTTGATACTTGGCCTCTTGGAGCGCTTGTTATCGAGTCACGAGGAAAACTCCTTCGATTGTCGTGAGGCAAACCATTGAGTTCAAATTTGTGATTTCTCTTCATAAGATTTCATGTGATATCGAGATTTAATTCGTGACTTCTCTTCATAGGATTTCATGTGATATCGAGATTTTTTAATTTGACATTTTGAAGAAAGGGAAAACCTAGCATTAGAGAGTTTTTTTATTTTTTATTTTATTTTCCTAATCCGGCAATCCAAGATTGATTTCTCTCTTGCTCCATCCCCCATCCCCCTAGTTCCTTTGATTTTCCCCTAATGTTTTACCACTTCTTCGTTGTTTCAGACCATTCAAGTGCACGAGTAGTGCCACGTCAATCCTACACAAAAACCATTAACTAGCCGACACGTGTCACGTTGGACCCACCTACCAGAAGCCCCTGCATCCTCTCTCTGTGATTATTTTTCACTTTTTTTTTTCTTCATTTTTTTTCTCTTCACCTTCTTCCTGTCGCTCCGCCGTGACGACAACAGACGTACGCCAACTCAGACTCGCCGTCAACTTTAACTCTCGTGAATCGCTTGTGCAGAACTGACGTGGCAGCAACCTGATATTAGCTTGGGATTGTTGCACCTTGTCTGAAGCTCCTGAGATATTGGACTCTCTCTCCTCCGCATCAACTCAAGCTCGAAAGCTCGAAATCTCTTCGTATTGGTTGAACTTGGAACCTGAAATTTCCATTGCCATCGCCTTGCAGTTTAAGCATTCGCTCTGCTGCCTCTGGCCCTTCCTTGGCATGCGAAATTCCTGAGTGACATGGCTTTAGATGAATAAGGTGGTGGCTCTCAAGACCTGAGAAGGTTTGTGCTATCCTTGTTTCTTTCCTCACCAAACCATTTAGAGACCCATCTGGCCTTTTGAGACGGAAAAGATCGGATTTTGATGAAGCATTAGGAGGGAAGCTCTCTGTTTTTTTAAATACTGATTGCGGGTAATGAACCTTGTAGTGGTGTTACCAGGTGGTTGTTGCGAATGTTTGTTTACTTGCGACTTTGTCGATGTCGATGCAAAAAAGAACAAGCCTTTGATTGAATGAGTCAGTTATAAACTTACAAATCATGCCTTTCCTCCCAGAAATATAGGCCTTTTTTGTTGTCTTTTATTGGCTTATAGAAAACCACAAGAAATTTTCTCATTGTATGTGCCATCAGTTGATGACCCAAGCTAAGTTGGCTTCTGGTTTTTGTCCCAGCAGTCATCGAAGAAATAGTTGTCACACACCAATTACCCGTCTTCATTTCGCTTGGACCAAACTCCAATTGTTCTACATGTTGTCTTTACCTCCTCCTGATATCATGGAGTGATTGCATAATCTTTCTCTATATCTTTCTACTTTTCTTATATCATTAAGCCCAAGCCTCTCTTTTTTCTCAGGTGCAATTTCATCAATAGGCCTAAAGATCCAGGCTATTGACTTGCATTTGAATTATTAGTGTTTTACTCTATGGCATTTGCAAGAATTGTTCGGGGCAACCTGAGAAGAACAGGAGGTGCTGTTGGGAGCCTTGCAAATGGAAAAGAAGAAATTTTTAGAGAAGTACTTGCGAATTCATTTCCTTTTCTTCTTTCAAAAGTGTCCCAAACCTAGGGAGGCCAGTGCTTCCTGCTTTGGCCTGGCCAGGCGAGGGCTGCCGACCCTCGCCTTGGATTTGGGGGAGGGCCGCGGGCCCTCGCCGCCGGTCGGCCGAGGTCGCCGGCCCCTAGCCAAGGCCTGGCGACCTTAGTTGACCCTCTCCCCACTGTTGTCGGCCCTTCTCGGTGGTGGCGACGAGGGCTTAGCCCTCAGCCGCCTTCTTCTTCCCTTGGCTTCCTTTTAAAAAAATAAAAAAAATTTAATATTTGTATTTTTTAAAAATGTTTTAAATAAATTTAGTGTTAAAATTAATTTAATTAATTTTTATATTAATTTTTTACCACATTAGCAGCAAAATGATGTCATTTTTACATTTGTCTAGTCTCATCAACGTGCAAAATGATGCCGTTTTGCATTTACTTCGTTGAAAAATTACCACGTTAGCATTTTAGCTGGATTTTCTCGCCATTGTCACTTAAGTGATTTATTTTGTTCCGATTTTGGCACTTAAGTGTCACTTTTCTAACTTTTGGCGCTTAAGTACCAAGTTTTTGCATTCTAGGTGTTTGGAACTTGCTCATTTTGGTGCTGATTTAATGCTTTCAATGCTAGTATGGTGTTTGTCTTAAAAGAGGCGTGGTGAAAGAGCTGAATGCAAAGAAAATTGTACTGAGTGATGGTACGGATGTTCCATATGGCCACCTTGTCTAGTCCATCGGCGTTGGACCCTCAGAGTTTATCAAGTCAATTGATCTTCCCAAATCCCCCAGTGGAAGGTGAGGATAAGAACTTTGTGACGACCTCATTTTAGCATTCCATCACCTTCCAATTGAATGATTTGTCCTCTCAACTATTTCAGGATCAGGGTTGACGAATGGTTGAGGGTACCTTCAATGGAGGCCGGTGCTTCCCACTTTAGCTCAGGTTTAGTCACCCTGTCTAATTCCTTTAAAGATGTCTCATGGTGGCTTTTGGTTTGATCTACGATCTTCAACTTTATTTCCTTGCTCTACTTTGTATAAAAAGTGGCATGATCCTTCCATTTGAACTTGGAAGTGGTCGTTCACTTTTGCTTTCTTGTTGCATAAAGACTCAGTTTCCTTCTTTCTTTGGAAATAACATGAATACTAATTTCTGAAACAGATCGCGGAAAGGGAAGGGAAATTCTTGGAGGAGCTGTTTCGTAGGATAGGGAAGCAAAATGGAGGAAAAACATTTTGCTCGAAAGACATACTTCTAGGAGACCCATTTGTGTACAAACATTTGGGAAGCATGGCTTCCGTGGGGCGTTACAAGGCGCTCGTCGATTTATGCCAGTCTAAGGTACATAACATGCTACCATGACATACTAATGTTTTTCTTTCCTGGTACCTAGATTTTGATGTGCACGTACTTTTATAATTCGCTGAATTAATAACTGTCACTTATGCAACCATTCTTTATGCAAGACACAAAGGGAATATTGCATGTGGGATTTGTGAGTTGGCTGGTTTGGCGTTTTGCTTATCTCACGAGGGTAGTTAGCTGGAGGAACATATTCTATGTCATGGTGAACTGGGCGACAACTCTGGTTTTTGGAAGAGACAACTCAAGAATAGATTGACAATGATGCATATGCATTTTATAATACACTGTGCTCTTTCTGGGTGGAAGGTTCATTTATTTGTCAGGTATCTAGCATGGCTAGTAAAATAACGATGGTTTTGCACTAGTTGACATTTTTTGGCCTGTAACTTTGGTTTTGTTAGTTGTTGAGCGCTGTTTAAGCGGTCGATCCAGTCTTCAGTTGCATGGAACTAGGTAGTGGCTAGGCCTAGGGTGGAGTAATTTTCAATTCCTGAGTGGAATGGGATCATTGGTTCATACATCACTATAGTTATGATGACTATTCGTTCATTCACTCAAGATTCATCTGTTCACAAGGAAAGTATTAACAACTCAAAAGATTGACCGAAAACAGAGTTTATGTACGTAATGAAATCAATATGGAAGATGTAACTTCTGGTTTTGCTACTTCGGATGATAGTAATGTAACTTCTGGTTTCTGTTGGAGTCAACACCTAATATGAAAATAATAAGCTGCAAGTACGAAGAAGCAACGAGAAGTTGTTGAAGACAAAAGTGTCCCAATTGGAATTTGCCTCTAGATACTTAAAAAAATATAACAAAAGGGGAAAGAAGTTTCGGTCAAAAAGTACGGGCACACATTATAATAATATGGTATCCTCTCACAAGCAGAGAGTGGAGTCTTCGAGAAGCAGGGGCAACACGTTGGTCAAAAAGAAAGAAAAGGAAAGTCCAAGATGGTCTTCATGCATTTTTTTGGTCAGACTTCATGCATTGATTAGCCATATGTTAACAAATTGAAATTGGCAAAGAAAGAGAAGAAAAGTTGTGGTTGGATTCTTTCACACTGAAGTCACTTGGACTTCAAGAGGTGGTGGAACTCCTCTAAATATGGCAGTACTTGAATGAAGTAATTTCTTTAGACTTTGTAAAGTCAAAGAAAACATTGACAAAAGGTTTATTGAGAAAGTAGACAAATTATGTATTGAGAGGAATTTAGTTAAAAGCCTTAACTCATTAAAGAGGTTCTAAGGTCGAAACTTGACCTAACTATTGAAGATCTCATAGACTAGGTTCAAAAGGACAACAAGGATTTTGAAATTCTAATGTGAGCATTGTCTCCCATACCTATGATACAACAATGCCTTTTGTAGTGTTTTAAGGATACACTATGCATTTAATGATTCACATAGCCTGGAGTTCAATATCCTGATAATGTATGGGAGAGGATACCTTTGATAGGACTGTGCCTATATATATATATATATATATATATATATATATATATATATATAGTGGAAGTACTAGTATGTACACCTAGAGGGGGGTGAATAGGTGTAAAAACAGATTCCGCAAAATACAGTAAAAACCTTTACTTTTAACCTGCGTCTGAACAACAATAGACTTTTGAAACTGAGTCCGAAGAGTAATAAACTTTACAATCTGGGTCTGAACATATTCTGCTTCTGAAGCTTCTGAACATATTTAGCTTTAAGGTTTAAACATAGTCTGAATAAGTTCAGCTTCAGCATAGAGTTTGTTTTTTGGTTTAGCTTCAGCATAGAGCCTGTCTTCTGGTTCTTCATTCACGTTCAGTCTGGAATTTTGTCAAAGTAAGCAGACTTCTAATGTAAAACAGACTTCGACACTAAAGTCTGGCAGTCTTCAGACTTTGACACAGAAGTCTGGAAATCTTCAGAATAAACTTTAGACATGTGTTATGTTCAGTCTTCTAGTTCTTCCAAGTATAGATTATGATAATATCATTTACATGTTCTATCATTTGTATAGTCTATTACTCAACAATTAAACACGTTAGTAGCATTTGATTTATTTTGTTATCTTCAAAACATCATAAGAGATTTTCCTAACAATCTCCCCCTTTTTTTTATGATGACAAAATAATCTCTGAATATGTAGATTTGTTACGTTCAATCTTCTAGTTCTTCCAAGTAGACTTTGATAATATTATTTACATGTTCTATCATCTGCATAGTCTATTACTTAACAATTAAACACATTAGTAGTATTTGATTTATTTTGTCATCTTCAAAACATCATAAGGGATTTTCCTAACAATCTCCCCATTTTTTATGATGACAAAACAATTTCTGAATATGCAGATTTGTAAATATACTTTTAAAAATATTAATTTAAATCAAAGGATATCAGAAGATAGCAAATAGATTGAGCATAACAATGTATAGAAAAATAATCACAGCTCAATACTATGCAATAAATAATATAAACCAATCAACACATATGCATATTCATATCTTCTCCCCCTTTTTTGTCATAATCAAAAAGCGATAACAATAGAAATAGTATCATGTAGAGAATATAAAATTATAACAAATATCTTGCATGAAACACCGTTTTCGAAAAATCAGTTTTTATAAAGTAAATGGAATATTAAGGATATGCAATATAGCTCACTTCGATCATATATATCATTAAATATCTAATAAAAATCAGGGATGCATTATAAAATTCACTGATCATTTTTTTCATAATAAAATGATAATATCAATAAGAGATTTGTTAATGACAAAAGGTAATAAGAGATGCACTAACCGGATTTTGTAGAACTTAAATTATGACGCATTCACCTTTTACTTCCTTCCATAACAAGATCACGATCAATCCAAAAAGATTTTTCCATAATTGATCAAAGCTTCGCCTCAATTTGTTGCCTTTTTGAGATGATCACAATTCTTTCCTTTCTCTTGGATTTGCTTTCTCCCCCTGTCATCATGACAATATTTGCGAATAGAAATAATCATTGCTTGTGTACGTTGAACGGAATATTTTTCTATTATTCCCTTTATAGCAACAATATTCACAATGATCATTTACATTTTGAAATTCGAGGCAAAAATTTATTTTCTTCAATCAAGCTCTTCTTGAATTCAACCTGCATAAACTTAATGAACTTTTTGCACAAATAAGCTATAATAATATCTACATTATATATAATGCCCTTTCTTCAAATAAATAAATTGAATAGCATATATAAAATTATCAATTATTAAAATTCAAAACTACTCAACCTTTTGTATGATGCATAAGGGATTTCCTCAATAAGCAAAAATTTTGGACAAGGAATAGAATTTTTGAACCTCCAGAAGATAGTATAGAATCTCCAAATTTTTTTGATCAAGCTTTACATATGAAAGATTCTATTGCCACCTGCAAAATCTTGGATAATAGATAATAATCTTTGCAAAAAAAAGTCACGTAATATCTTCCTTTGATTTGCGGATCAAACTTGCTAGATATTAGATATCTTTTAAGAATATAGCAAGAACATCCATGAATATGCAATAATATCTTTCAAGATCAAGGGGATTTGCTTGAGCATAAAACTCAAAAATATATTATTGGTGCATTTTGCAAAAAGAAAATAGATATTTCTCACGTGCCAAAATTGCAATGCCTTATATTTATGACAAAATATATTTGCAATATAATAAACAATCATCCAAAACTATGATAAATGCACGTAGAAATTTATAAGGCGGGATGATAAAAAATGTTCTCTTACCCATGGTACATGTTTGAAATATACCAAAAAAAAAAAAAAAGAGTCAATTTTGAAAGAACTTATTGTCAACCTCTTTCAGATATGAATCTATCTGATTTAGAAAAAAAAAACAAATCATTACCAATCTTCGCCTGAGATTCTTTTCTTATTGTACCAAAATTTGCGTAGATTCACAATCATTCTTGCCTTATTGAATTTCCTACAATCAACTCATTTCCCTTTTTGGTATCCATCAATTTGGATCCCTCCATTTTGTTAGAGTAAAATAGAAAATTTCCATAGATAAACAAATATTCTTTCTTAATTCATCATAATAAAGTATTCAAAGAAAGAATATTATGCACAATGATATTTTGAAAAATAAATTCTCACTTAGTCATAGTACGATAAAAACAGAGTGAATAAAATCCTTGAGTATCTAAAGAATATCTTGCATAATAATTAATATAACGTAAAACGTATTTTCACTTTGCAAAATATGACAAAATCTGAAAGCATAAAATTAAACCAAATAAACTCAATTATTTCTAAGTAGGATATAAAAAATGATCACATGTATTATATCAAATCTCAACTCACGAATCACAAAAATAAATCACACGATTCTTTCTTCAATAAAACAAATCAAAGAATAAAATCTCAATCAACCAAGGATATATCGAATACCAAGCATAATGAGAATTATGTGCCCAAAATAAAAAAAAAAATACATCCCTTACCAATTTCTTCTTTTCTTTTATTCTTTATATCCTACAAAAACAATTCACATTTTCTTTGGTATCCATTTTTTCTTGGGTACATGAAAGTTAGTAGAGTATGCTTGTTTTATCCAATCTTTCTTAATAAATCTCCAGACTTTAGGACATTCTTTCTCAAAGTGTTTTGAATCTCCACAATTTGAACACTTGAGGGCATTTTCCAACAGGTTTTACAAAAAAATTTTGAAAATGATTTTTGTAAAATGCCTTTGGAGGTCTTTGTTTAAGTCTCTCATTGACTTTAGGAAAATCAATTAGAGAATCACTTTCTTTATTGAAACCAAGTCCCGACTTATTATAGTAAGGTACTTGTATGGAAATGATATGCTCTAATGTTTTTGATACATTTGAAAATTTTGTCGAAATATTTGAAAGTTCATTTTTTTAAAGAATCATTTTCTTTGACAAGTAAATCTTGACTTTCTTTTGTTTGTATAAAATCTTTTTGCAAAATTTCAAACTTTTCTTTTCTAGAAAGATCATGTAGCCTAAGCCAAGAATTTTCATTTTTAAGTTTGGAGATTCTTTTAAGAGAAGATTTGAGATTTGAACAAAGCTCATTTATATACTTAAGAACTTTGATAGGAATTGCTGAATGACTTACCTCGATTTCCTCATCTGAGTCTGTGTTTGAGTTAGACTTTGATTATGAGTCTATGTCTGAGTCAGACTCAAATTCTGAATGTGCCGTCAAGCATATATTTCCTTGCTCGTCATCTTCTTTCATTGTTCTTTTCTGGCCATTTTGCTTGTATTGTCTTCTTTCACTGAATTTCCTTCCTTTTCTACTCAGCTTTTTGAATTTCTTGATCATAAAAGCAAGTTCTTCGTCGTCCTTGTCATTTTTTGAGTTTGTATCATCAAAATCAGCGTTAGATATTAAAACGATAGACTTTTTACATTCGAGATCTTTATCAACAATTTGTTCCACTTTGTAGGATTGAAGAGTGCCAATCAATTCATCAACGGAAAGTGGCATAATCCTCTGAGTCTCTCGGATTGAGGTCTTGACATGGTTCCAATCTTTTGAGAGACCTCGCAAAAGTTTGTTGACCTTCATTTGGAAAGAAATTGGATGACCTTGATACGCCAAACCATTTACAATTTCTGTAAAGCGGCTGAACATATCTCCAATCAACTCTCCTTGCTTCATCTTGAAGGATTCATACTTGCCGAGCATGAAGTTTACTTTTGTCTCTTTTACACGATCAGTCCCTTCATATGTAACATGAAGTCTATCCCAAACTTTTTTTGGTGTTTCATATGAAGAGATTCGGTTATATTCAATAGGAGACAAAGCGTAATATAAAGAATAAATGGCTTTTGCATCAAGAGCTTCTCTTTTGGACAATTCCATCCGAGACATAGGAGCAGAAAGTTTGGTTTTTTTGTCTTCACCATTCTTATTTGATGTACATGCAGCAGTGGGATTGATTCCTCTTTCCACAACATCCCATTGCAAGGGATCTCTGGATCTTAGGAATGCTTTCATTTTGTTCTTCCACTCGTTGTATTTCTTTTTATCAAAATATAGTGGCCTGGTGTTGCTTTGGCCTTCCAAAAGTCCTGGTGCCAAGATAGTAGCCATAAAAGATCTTTAGCTCAAAAGTAAAAACACTTTTATAAACCGAGCACTTGGTTCTGATATCAATTGAAAGTGCTAGTATGAATACCTAGAGGGGGTGAATATGTATAAAAATAAATTCTATAAAATATAGTGAAAACTTTTACTTTTAACCTAAGTCTGAATAACAACAGACTTTTGAAACTAAGTCTGAATAGCAATAAACTTTACAATCTAGGTCTGAATATATTCTGCTTCTGAACAGATTTAGCTTTAAGGTCTGAACACAATCTTAATAAGTTCAGCTTCAGCATAGAGTCTGTCTTCTGGTTCAGCTTCAGCATAGAGTCTGTCTTCTGGTTCAGCTTCAGCATAGAGTTTGTCTTTTGGTTCTTCATTCACGTTCAATCTTGAAGTTGTCAGAGTGAGTAGACTTCTGATGTAGAATAGACTTTGACACTAAAGTCTGGCAGTCTTCAAACTTTGACACAGAAGTCTGGAAATCTTCATAATAGACTTTGGACATGTGTTACGTTCAGTCTTCTGATTCTTCTAAGTATAGACTTTGATAATATCATTTATATGTTCTATCACCTGCATAGTTTATTACTCAACAATTAAACATGTTAGTAGCCTTTGATTTATTTTGTCATCTTCAAAACATTATAATGGATTTTCCTAACATAAAGTAGGTTAACTCTATGAAACTATTTAAAGGCTAGTTTTTTTAAGATATGCATAAATTCTAAGAAGTTCAAGGCTGAAAGAGTGAACACAACTAAAAATCAATCTTGATTCAGAGATATTTTGTATGAGGTTTATTGTCTAGGTTTACACAAATAACTAACAATTCAAGGATTAATCCATTAGCTAGTTAACTAAGCTTGATAATTTCTAACCACCTTTACATCATCAGTTTGACTTCGACGGAAAATCATAAAAGGGAAATAGTGAAGTTAAATGAAACTGTGCATATATGGAAACCACTCAAGCCGATTTGGTTTATCGAGAAAAAAAGGAGTGAATTTATTCGTATAGAGGATGAAAATAGCTCGCCTTAATTCAAAATAAGCCTCTTTGAATTCATCCTGGTTTATAGCAGCCGTGATAGAGGACGACTAGTCGATCGTATGGTCAACAGAGGACGTTTGGTCAATCTGGGCATTTGACGCAAACACGTTGCTGCTGGAATTTTCACCAAAAAAGATTTTCTGCAACTGAAGTATCCAAAATGCTCTTTGTCAAGAAAAATTTATTAAATGAAAGCCAGTCCCCTCACGTAAGACTCCTTAATAAAGATCAAGCTCGAAATTGGCAAATATGAAAAATCTGAAGTCCCTCGTACTGTCAATCAGAAAATTTAAAGCTTAAAAAGGAACACGTTCTAAACTTACGGATGTCACATAGCTAAACCCAACATAGCAAGTTCAAATCCACCTTACAAGAGCCAAAGCTTTGTAAAATAAAGAAAAGACCGAAGAGAACTGGAAAAACAAATGAATTTGAAAAGTTTATATTCAGGTTGGAAATTTTAATTTCACGCTTTTTGAAATAAAAACCGAAATTTTCTGGAAATGGCTCACGTTGCGTTCAACCATTCCCCTCCATTCTGTGGCTGTAATTTTCATTCAGTGATGCTTCTGTAGCATGCGTAAGCAGGGACGTAATTATCAAAAGACGACAGGTTTGCCACTCCATAAATAGCGACCACAAGATAAGGATTCCTTATCCGAATAAAACACAAAAAGCACACGTGCGCACTCTCACAAGCTCGAAGTAGAACACGACCATACATGGAGGAGGTGGTGATAGTCGGTGCCGGCATCGCAGGTCTGGCGACGGCAGTGGCCCTTAAGAAGGTCGGTGTCCAAGCTCTCGTCCTTGAGAGATCGGAGGAGCTCCGAACGACCGGTGCGGCTCTCGGTCTCTTTGCTAATGCGTGGGTTGCGCTCGATGCACTCGGCGTTTCGGACAAGCTCGCTGCCCTGTACACTCCTATGGAAAAGTGAGGTCCTTGTTCGCTCTTTGCTCTTAAAAACAGATGTCTGATTATTGCGGAATGCTTTATCGTTTCGAAGTATTAAAACTCGGTCCAATCTTTAGTTCAACAATCATGTACAGATCGAGAGTTAAATGCGTGATTTCACTGCTATTAAAGATGACAGCACTCAAATTTGATTGATGCTGAATTAGTGTAAGCATCTTTTAGAAGATATTAGATACTCCTAATCTTGTGCTAGCTCGTTGGGGGTAAAACCAACTCAAAGTAAATCACTTTTATAGTGAAAAGTAGTTAAAAAAATCAAAACCCATTTCAATCGCAGTGACTAGACCTTCATATGACGCAATGATTTTTTTTTTTTTTTTGGTTATTAACAAACTGTGTTAGTTGGGTATTAAAAAAATTGGTCAAAAAGTGGTCACACATCTTGCACGGGGAGAAAATCATGAAAATTGAGATCATTCCCAGTTGTAAAGTGCACCGTGAAATTTACCTATTGAGGTTGCTAATGCGATTAATGCTCAGAATAAAATAACTATTTAGATATTCATCAAATGAAGGGAAAAAGTGCAATATCAGTGAGAAAGAGCAATAGGCTTTTCAAGCAAGATATACTGAGTAGAAAGATAAGCTCTACATTGGTTTTGTACTTTGTTAAATTGATTTTAGGATTCGCCGTTTTGGGAGCTTCTTAAATGGGTTATTGATCCAGGATGCTGGACTTTGATCTATCCTACAATTTCTCAATGATGAGAAAAATAATTTTACTTATTAATATATATTTTGTTTGTACTTGTGTTCAGGGGATACATAACTGATGTCAAGACTAAATCGATTCAAGAAGTGCATTATCCAAGTAGTAGGTGAATCTCAAATTTCCTCTCATATATGCTACCTACCTTTCCATCGTCTTTGTTTCCTTAATTTACCGTTTAACGTTTCAGACCGGTTAATTTCTTGTAATTGGTTACTATATGTTTTATTTTGGACAAAATGATACAAATGACCGTCAGAAATATACCATGAATCGGACTATTAGCCCCTATTTTGACAGCTCATCTTTTAAGAAGATCATCAATAATAGAGTTCGAAAATATAATACTCCTTTTGTTAGATAAAATTGGATAATTTATCCTATTATGTTGTTGAAAATATGCCTAGAATTTGAGACCCGTAAAGAGAACTCAATCCAACTAGGTTTCCTAGATTAAGTAAAATTCTACAAGAAATTTCCTATTTTGGATCTAATTCTTTTCTATATAAGAAGGGGTCTTTTTCGTGAAGAGCAACCCCCATTGAGAGAACAATAAAAGTGTTTAAATGACTCTATTGTAATTATAATTTTCGTTAGTGGGTCTTGTGCCATTTTTCGTGTGGAGTTAGATCTCACTAACCGAGTCACATAAATTCAATATTCAATTTATCTTCTTGTCCTGTTTATCTTATACTTCATCTTATACTTCGACTGTTTTTTTATTTTCCACAAAAAATGTTATTATTTTATGCATGTCATTTCGTATTCCAAGAATAGAAAATCATTCCATTTGGATTGAGTAGGAATGGAGCCCAACCGAGAGCGGTCCACCGCAAAGTCTTGTTGGAAGTTCTAGCGGAGGAGCTTCCTCCAAATAGCATTCGATTCTCTTCCAAGATAACTTCCATCGAAACCCAAGTAGAACATGGCTTGTCCACTTGTATTGTCACGCTCGATGATGGGACCATCATAAAATCTAAGGTTCCCTACAATTTCTAAAGAACCTTCTTTTGATTTCAAATATGATGAGATAACTTATCAACTTTAACTTATCCACACTGAAAGTATTATACATGTAGGTTGTTATAGGATGCGATGGCGTGCACTCTATCGTGGCCCGTTGGCTTGGACTTCGCCCGCCGGTCTATTCAGGCCGGTCAGCAGTGCGTGGGTTGTCTGTGTTCCCAAAAGGTCATGGTTTTGACCATGGCCATGCGATTCAACAATTTGTGGATGTGGGCAAGAGGGCAGGTTTTATTGCTCTCAATGATAAGGAAGTGTATTGGTTCTTCGCGGCCACGTGTCCTCCTAAAGGTACCATGTATACTACATTTTATCTTCTGCTGAGATTCCCAACCACGATGGCTCCTTCAATACTAGCTTACTAATCCTCCTCGATCCCTAACGCTTCCATTTATAAAGGTGTGGAAAAAGGAGCAGATCCAGAAATGATACAAAGGGAGGTGACGGAAAATTTGGCGAAGGACTTCCCACCCATGTACCTCGATGTCATCAAGCACTCCGATCTTTCGAGTTTGACATGGGCGCCACTGATGTTCCGATATCCTTGGGACGTCCTGTTCGGAAACCTATTCCGATCAAGCGTCACGGTGGCTGGAGACGCTATGCACCCGATGACTCCCGACTTGGGCCAGGGAGGATGTTCGGCTCTCGAGGACGCGGTGGCATTGGGTAGGCACCTCGGGAACTCAATTGCCAAGCACAGCAAAATGGTGACCGGAGACATTGGATTTGCTATAGAGAGGTACTCAAAGGAGAGGAGATTGAGGGTGGCAACATTGATCACAGCATCGTATTTGTCGGGATGGGTGCAACAAGATGGGTCTAGTCGATTCATGAGGTTCCTAAGAGATGTTATGTTCTATGGGCTCCTCTTGGGTAGAGTAGTGAATGGTATTGCAGAATATGATTGTGGGAAGCTTCCTAGTGTCTCCTCTTTGCCTTCATGTGAGTCTGAAAGCTCCATCTAACTACGGAGTTGCAATCGGATTTCGTCTTCTATTTTTGTTTAGTAATCAATGATGAAATTTATTGCAATGCATAACAGTTCATCATATTGTTTGTCCCAAGGTTGCACTTGTTTTTTTTTTTTTAAATTCTTATGAATCTTTTCACTTGATGATCAGTTGCAATATATGATTATATTTGGTCAATTCTTTCTAAGTTTAGGTTGATATTCGTTCGATAGTGTGGTAGATACGCAGATTCTCAATTGATACTATACTTTTCTAGATGTATTTAATAAAGATTATTATGAAGTAACAAGATTCGTTGGAATGAAGTGTCTTCTCTCATTGGCAAACCGAATTTCTTTTTTCTTGGATTCCAATTTCCAACCAAGCGCCGCCGTCAAACATTGTCTCCCTCACTTTTGACCTCGTTGACTTCTTGGCCGAGGTGAAGAGCTGAGGGCTTAATGGTCTCTTCGCGTCCTGTGCGCCGCCCTCCAGACCTTTGCGTGCGGAAGGCGAAACACGAGAGCGCAAACGTTTGCAAACGTGGACTTTTCCTTCCTCGCGTGATTTTTTTTTAAGTAGCAATTCGATAATTATATTTCATTTGATTTCAAGATCTTTTATTTTATTTTTGTCAATTACGTGAAATTTAAATATAGGCTAACCAAATATAATTTGTTCAGCCTTGACCTAATTCTTTAAGTTTCAAACAAAGAGAGATTTCCCACTTTTTTTTTTTTTTTCTCATGAATGGTACGCGAAGTTTTAGCAAGTTATACATCATACTTTCCTTGACAATATAAGCGAATTAAATAACCTTGAGAAAAAAGGATGACTTTTGATGCATGCTTGGTCTTTGATTATTGGCCCCTTGGAGCGGCTGTTACAGGATCAAGTGGAAAATGTTGAAGATCACCGCCTCTCTCTCTCTTCTAGAGTTCTCTAGAACTTTCTCTAGAGTTCTCCATATCTCACTCCTCCAGATTTCTCTAGAACTCTCCCTTCTCTAGAATCTTCTAGCAAAATCCATAAGCTGCGCCACTTCTAGACTTCTCCATAGAAATCTAGTTGTTAGGCTATAATAAAATAATGCTTCTAGAATAGTGTAGAAAGTTAAGAAAGTCACCGACTTTCCACCCTATAAATAGGAGCAACTTGCTCCTCATTTGCGCGTCCAAACTAAGAGTGTGTGAGTAAGAAGTCCAAGGGGGTGTGTGGGTGTGTGTAGGGGTCTTGAGAGTGTGTTGAGTAGAGTGTGCTATATATGCACGTGAGTGAGAGGAATTGTGTTAGAGTTGTGCGGGTATTGTATGTGGTGTGAGAAATTATTGTAATAGTGAAAGTTATATTTCCTGAATTATATTTGTACCACGTTTCCGCAAGGTTCAACAAGTGGTATCAGAGCAGGTCGTCGGAGGCCGTGCAAAGACAGTGGTCGGGGACCATTGTAAGTGAGCAAGGCGGTCAGAGATCGTCGAGCCAAGGAGCGAAGAAGTGAAGGACGTCGGAGTTCTGCCAGTGCACAATCTGGGATTGTGAAGTCGGTTGGTCTGGGATCAGGCTTACTTGGTATAGTGCGGGGCATTATACTCAAGTCACCATGGTGGATTTCTCGAGTCCGGTGAATGGGATGGAGAAGCTCAACGACTTTAATTATAATAATTGGAGTACTCGCATGCAGTATTATTTGCTTGGACAAGATTTATGGGATATCGTTGGCGGCAATAACACCACACCACCCACAAATGATAGTGATTTAAGAAAGTGGAACATCAAGTCAGGTAAGGCTCTTTACGTTCTTGCCGTGACTGTTGATGATGAATTATTACCACACATAAAGAGTGCGAAGACCCCGAAGGAGGCCTGGGATAACTTGGTGACGGTGTTTGCAAGGACAAACGATGCCAAGTTACAATGCCTGGAGAACGAGCTCCTCTCAATCTCACAACAAAGTATGACGGTAAGTCAATACTTTTCTAAAGTTAAATCTATTTGTGAAGAAATTTCAAAATTAGATCCTAAGAATGCCATCTCTGAGACAAGAATGAGAAGAATAATAATTCACGGGTTAAGGCCGGAATATAACGGTATTGTTACGGCCACTCGTGGATGGGCAAATGAGCCAACTTTAACAGAGTTGGAGAATATATTGGCCAACCAAGAAGCCTTAGATAAACAAATTTCTAAGGTCTCAATTAAGAAGGATGAAAATGCCCTCTTTAGTAATAAAAGAGGGTTCAAGGGCCAAAATAGAAATAGAGCAGGTGCAAGAGATGGCAAACCATGGAAAGATCATGGAGATTGGTGGAGGCAACCCGAAAAGAAGGGTTATCAGCCAGGGGGAGCTCGTCAAGATCGTGACGACGATGACGATGATAATAAGAGCAACAAAAGGCGTAGCAAACGGTGCTATGTTTGTGGCAAGGTAGGACATATTGCCAGATTCTGTTGGTATAGGCAGGAAGAAGGAAATGTCATCACTTCCTACAAGAAGGAGATTGAAAGCGAAGAAGAATGGAATTTTCAAGCACCTGTTGCAATAAAGGAACGAGAAGATCTTGCAACAGCTTGTATAGTTGAGTTGGATAATTTGACGGGTACTATCACGACCCCGAATAAGAGCAAGCCAAGGGAGAACTCGAAGAAGCTAACAATGCCAACAAGTAGTCGTGAAAAGAAATTGCATGAGATGCAAGATATGATAAAGAAGCTGAAAGTTGAGAAGGCAAAGATGGAGAATATGTTGAAGAAAAGGGATGAGATGATAAGGCAAAAGGATCGAGAGCTCGAGGCAAAAGAAAGGGAGCTAAAGAAGTTCCAATGTGAGTTCAAGAAGCTGCAAAAGTTTCAGGACCTCAAGCCTACTATGATGTTCCGAATTAATCATATCGGAAGAGACAATGAGCAAATGAAGGAGAAAAAGAAAGTTTTCTTTGAGAAAAGGAGGCCACCTACACCCTACATCCCATGGTGCAAGGATAGGTGGAATAAGATCAAGGAGAAGAAAGTTTATGAGAAAAAGGATCAAGATGTCTACATTGAAGTGCTTCGGATGGGACTTAATCAATTGAAGCACGAAATGAAAGTCACAAATGAGAGGCTTGATCGAATGAGTTCCAATCTCAAAGTTCTTAGAGGAGATATGTTAAATACGAAGACTGAATTGAGTGAGAAGAAGGAAAAAGAGACTAAAGCACAAGTCAAATTGACACCACAAATACCCAAGCTTCAAAAAGTCCGATGGAAAGTCACAACAGGAGAAACAACTGAAGATGAAGCCATAGAGCCATCCACGTACGAAGAAGCTTTGCAATATGCCAAATGGAGGAAGACAGTTGAAGAGTCCAAAAGTAATATCGGCACGGCTACTATATCGAGAGAGAGAGTAGTCGGTGAGGGGGAGTGTTGAAGATCACCGCCTCTCTCTCTCTTCTAGAGTTCTCTAGAACTTTCTCTAGAGTTCTCCATATCTCACTCCTCCAGATTTCTCTAGAACTCTCCCTTCTCTAGAATCTTCTAGCAAAATCCATAAGCTGCGCCACTTCTAGACTTCTCCGTAGAAATCTAGTTGTTAGGCTATAATAAAATAATGCTTCTAGAATAGTGTAGAAAGTTAAGAAAGTCACCGACTTTCCACCCTATAAATAGGAGCAACTTGCTCCTCATTTGCGCGTCCAAACTAAGAGTGTGTGAGTAAGAAGTCCAAGGGGGTGTGTGGGTGTGTGTAGGGGTCTTGAGAGTGTGTTGAGTAGAGTGTGCTATATATGCACGTGAGTGAGAGGAATTGTGTTAGAGTTGTGCGGGTATTGTATGTGGTGTGAGAAATTATTGTAATAGTGAAAGTTATATTTCCTGAATTATATTTGTACCACGTTTCCGCAAGGTTCAACAGAAAACTCCTTCGACCGTAGTGAGGCAAATCATTGAGTTAAAATTCGTGACCTCTCTTCATAAGATTTCACATGATATCGAGATTAAATTTGATATTTTGAAGAAAGGGGAAATTTAGCATCAGAGGACTATTTCTTTTCTAACTTGACGATTCAAGATTGATCTCGCTCTTGCTCCCTCTGCCTAGTTCCTTTGATTTCCCTCCATCGTCTTACCATTTCTTTGTTGTTTCATATCACTCCAGTGCACGAGTAATGCCACGTCAATCCTGTACAAAACCATTCAATAGTCGACACGTGTGACGTTCGGACCCACCCACCAGAAACCCCCTATCCTTTCTCTCTTCGATTATATGTTTTTACTTTTTTTTCTTCATAGGGTATTTAGATGTAAATTTTGCTGGCTGTTCTTTACAAAAAAAAATAATAATAGAAAAAAACTTTGCTGGCTATTAGGATGACATGAGATCAATAACGGAATACATATTTATGTTAGCAAGAACTGCAGTAAATAAAGTTCAATGTCATCTTCCACTATGTAAGCAGAGTTAGTAACATTCTTTTATGCTATTACTTGGGCTATTAGGCTTCGGAACCTCATTAAAGAGTTGTTCGTTTTTAACTTTATGAATTGACCCATACGGTTGTATTGAGACAATAAATTTATATTATTTTTTTATTAACAACAGAGGTCTCAATGAGTCTAAATAATTGATAGTCAAATTTTTTACCATAAAGAAACGGTACATAAATAATATAACATATTTTCACAGATAATATGATTGTAGATCCACTAACTAAAAAACTTTGATATTCTGTTCTTGAATGATATGTCATTAATATGAACTTAAGAGTATCATGAGATAGTGTTGTTTAGTTGGAGTTATTTCGGTTTTATTGTAATAAAGTTTACATCTGTGTTCGTTACACCTAGTAATTATTTGATATGTATCAATTTTTGCATTCAATAAAATATTTTTGAATGTGTTGTCATTATGTTGAATACATATTAATGAAGTCTCAAGGTATTGTATAAATCTTGAGTGAAGGCTAGGGGCATCGAGTTATTAGCCTTGTGCATATGTCTTCTTATATATAAATAAAGATTAACTGTAAGGACATGACATATGTGAGTTCATTGAAACCATAAAGACATTTTCTAGTGGCACAAGTTTTTTGTGATGCTTAAGGTAAGAGAATGTTGACTGACAAATGGGATATCTCTATGAGAGAAGTTATCTATTTGCCACACTATCATATTGAATCCATATCAATAAAGTTGAAAGCACTCGTGACCATAGAAGGCTCTGTATGCATACATACAGTTACCACCATGATTTGGTATTTGAGACTTTATGGGATAAGATTGACTATTAAGAATTATCTCTGGATCAATATGCACACATACAGTACAATTTCAATTAATATAGCCTAAGTGGGAGAATGTAAGCTTTTTCCTGATGTGGGCTATATTATTTGATATTGTAATTTACCGTTTTACAGGGTTGGTCTAAGGTGAGATAGAATGTTTCTTAATTAGTCTAATATGAAACTTGTTAGTGTGGGCCCTTAGCCCGTAATGAGAGGGCATGGTTAGAAAATATATGAATATTGCTCAAGTTTCTTCTATAATCCTAATTCTCATAACTATCCTCACATAATGAGTGTTTACCTAGCGCTAAAGGGTGAGAAGCCATCTCATTGAGCCTGTGATACATAGGCAATAGAGGAGAATGACTTACATGTGGATCATTGCTTTTCGCTTCCGCATCAAGAATGATGGATTCCAAATCAGGTACGTTAATTTTTCCACTCAATCATCTGTGCTCTTGTTCTTGTTATGGAGATCTTTGGATTACATGTTTTGCATCCAACAGGAGAGAGAAGAAAGAGAGGAGAGAGAAAAGTGGGGAGAAATTGGCCGAGAGAACATGCGGAGGAGGGAGAGAGAAGAGGAGAGAGAAAAGTGGGGATATAGGAGAGAGGGCCCATTTGTTCAACTTTGGGGAAATGGAAAGCCATTTCCCCAAGCATCTTTGACTGAATGGGCATTTTGTGAATGCTAGTGTGTTTGGACACTCAAAAATGTGTATATTTGCAAAGGAGCTTTAGGTTGAAAAGAAAAAGGAAAACAAAGAGAAGAAAAGAAGAAAGGGAGGAGGTGCAGCTGGGCGGAGAGGGGAAAATCGTGGGGGGAGGTGGCTCTACAGTGGTGGTGGTGGTGGTGGGGAGGCGGTTGGTGGCGGTGGTGGCGGTGGCGATGACGGTTTGAGGGGGCGGGTTGTGCTGACCTCAGGCGAGCCTAGGTCGCACGACCCAGGCGACCTCGGGCCTCTGGCGGCGTTGCCTGAGGTCGAGTGACCTAGGCGACGTCGCTGCGACCTCGGGCGTCGCTTGGGTCGCACGGCTACCTAACCTCAAGTCACCTTGCATGAGGTCGCGCGACCTCAAGTGAGGCTTCCTGGCGGCCAGATCTGGTCGCTCACAGTTGAGCACCGCCCACCGCGCCCACTGGCTGAGCTTCACGGTGGAGTAGTAAGGCCGAAGAAGACGATGAACAGTGTCTTATGAAGGCAAAAGAGGAAAACACAATTATAATGAGGGTAATATTGGAAAGAAAAATAAACTCATTAAACCTTATATCAACATTCTAAATGCTAGCATTTGGCAAATGACACCTCCAAGTACTGAACCAAACACCTAAAGAGCAAAGTAGGGAGAAATTGGCTTTGACAACGTGGGCCCACGTTGGACACGTGACGCAATTTGAGGTTCATTCTCATTTGCCACATTGGAGCACTAGCCAATATTTTTCTCTGGGATTGTTGCACCTTGTCTGAAGCTCCTGAGATATTGGACCCTCTCTCTCCTCTGCCTCAACTCAAGCTCGGAAGCTCGAAAGCTCTGTCTTGGTTGAACTTGGAACCTGAAACCTCCATTGACATCACCTTGCGGTTTAAGCATTCGCTCTGCTGCCTCTGGCCCTTCCTTGGCATGCGAAATTCCTTAGTAACATGGCTTTAGATGAATAAGGTGGTGGCTGTCAAGAACTGACAAGGTTTGAGCTATCCTTGTTTCTTTCCTCGCTAAACCATGTAGAGACCCATCTGACCTTTTGAGACGGTAAAGATCGGATTTTGATGAAGCATGAGCAAGGAAGCTCTCTGTTTTAATACTGATCGCGGGTAGTTAACCTTGTGGTGGTGTTACCAGGTGGTTGTTGCGAATGCTTGTTTACTTGTGACTTTGTCGATGTCCATGCATATTGACAAGCTTGTTGCTTCCGATACAAGTCCTTCAACTTGATGAAACGTCCGAGTTTTTCTATGCTGATTGAGGATTTTCAAAGGACAAAATACTAAACAAGAAGGGCTGACTTTTTTTTTCCCAAAGGGCTTTCTGGGCTAAAAGTCCATTGGAAATGCTGAACCAAACGGGGCCTTTGTCGCTGTCTTTTGGGGTTACCGACCATTCGCATTTACATTGTTAGGGGGGCCACTATTGATTGATTGTTGGTGTTTCTAGATGCAGAGCTCCCTGGTTAGATCTGCACTTGGTTTATTTAACCTCTCTGTAGTTAGACTAATAAATATTCCACATGGGATTACAAATGCACTCTCAAACAGTATTCAGCTAACGACCCTTTATGTGATGCACCTTGAGGAACTGATAAAGTTCCAGGTGAAAAGAACTGTTCTTTCCTTTTGTTCTACTTTTATCTGGGTGTTCATCCTATTAGAGAGTAGGTGAAAACAAACCGTTTGTGTCTGTTGATATTCTTTTTTCACTGTTCTCGATCATGGCATCCCATGAAAACCTCCAGGCATATGCTGACACTTGGTGAGATTTGCACTTTGTGGATTTTTGGAATCTAGTCAAACGAGATTGTCGAAATCATCAAATTGGCTGTTGCACAAAAGATCAAGCCTTTGATTGAATGAGTCAGTTACGAATCATGCCTTTCCTCCCAGAAATATAGGCCTTTTTTGTCGTCTTTTATTGGCTTATAGAAAACCACAAGAAATTTTCTCATTGCATGTGCCATCAGTTGATGACCAATGCTAAGTTGGCTTCTGGTCTTTGTCCCAGCAGTCATTGAAGAAATAGTTGTCACACACCAATTACTTGTCTCCTTCGCTTGGACCAAACTCCAGTTGTTCTACATGTTGTCTTTACCTCCTCCTGATATCATGGAGTGATTGCACAGTCTTTCTCTATATCTTTCTGCTTTTCTTATAGCATTAAGCCCAAGCGTCTCTTTTTTCTCAGGTGCAATTTCATCAATAGGCCTAAAGATCCAGGCTATTGACTTGCATTTGAATTATTAGTGTTTTACCCATTGGCATTTGCAAGAATTGTCCGGAGCAACCTGAGAAGAACAGGAGGTGCTGTTGGGAGCCTGACAGATGGAAAAGAAGAAATTTTTAGAGGAGTACTCGCGAAATCATTTTCCTTTTCTTCTTTCAAAGGTATCCCCACGAGAAGCGATTTTTTTGACCATTGAATAAGTTAGATTGTGCTAGTAAGTGGAGCAGAGGAATTAGGACAACCCCACATGATCAATTTCTTGTCACTGAGAGGGCATTGGCAGAGTCCGATTCTGCATATGAGAGGGACAGATATACAGGTCTTGAACCGACTAAGCCCGGAGAAAAGCCAAGGGTGGTCGTTCTTGGTACTGGGTGGGAGGCTTGCCGGTTTATGAAGGGGCTTGATATGAGCATATATGATATCGTGTGCGTTTCCCCCCGAAATCACATGGTTTTCACTCCCCTTCTTCCATCGACATGTGTTGGAACTTTGGAGTTCCGTTCGGTCACAGAGCCCGTGAACTGGATACAGCCTGCTCTTGCGGCAACTCCCAATTCGTACTTCCATTTGGCTTCCTGCACTGGAATTGACAGTTGACACTGCCAAGCATGAAGTAAGTTGAATATCTGGCTATCGTATGTTGATCTTGATGCTCATATAGTTTTTCCTCCAAGAATATGGTTAGTTCCATTTCGTTTTGCATGTATTGATTGACTGGAATTTTCCTCCATCTTCTTCAAGTAGCGATGAACAAACATCAGAAATTTACGATATGCCGAGTGACAAACATTGAGATGGATTGTCCACACTTTTGCATTTTTGTCGAGGTCCTGGCTATAAGAATTCTGTCTGTGATAATCTGTGATAAGTGAACTAACTAACATATATCGACATGCATTGTACACACTGTTGGACATGTCAAAAAGTGATTTAGGTACATACTGCTTAGTTAGATAAGGTTAAATTTCATTTCTTCAAGGTGATGGAACTGAAGATGCACCAGTACGAAATGTCAAATGACACTAGGTTTTGCAATTCTGCTACGTAATTCCTGTCTGTTTGTCTCTTTTGGTAAAGCTCATTCCATATTGACCAGGTGTACTGTGAAACGGTTGGCAAGGGCAGACTGCCTCAAGAGCCTTACCGGTTTAAAGTCGTATACGACAAGCTGGTCATCGTAGTCGGAGCTGAGCCCTTGACTTTTGGTACAAAGGGTGTTTAGGAATATGCCTACTTCCTTCGAGAGGTGAATCATGCCCAAGAAATCAGGAAGAAGCTTTTGTTGAACCTCATGCTCTCTGAAAATCCAGGCACTTTAATTCTCCTACCTTATGAATTGCACTTAAAGAGCAACCTTCAAAGCCATAGGAATAGAAGAAAATGCTCATTGTTGTCGCCTCCACATTTTCAATAATTAATGATCGGCGAGATTTTACGGCTTCATTTCTCTGTGTCTTATACGCATATCAGAAGAAGAGAGGAAACGCCTTTTACACTGTATTGTCATTGGAGGTGGACCAACTGAGGTGGAGTTCAGTGATGAATTTAGCGATTTTATCAATAAAGACGTCCGTGAATGTTTTCCTCATGTTAAGGATACATTCAAGTCACCCTTATTGAGGTACTCATACACACTTGCATACAGATGCTAGCATCAGTTCGGAAAAATTATAAATAACATGCAATGACAAGTACACCCTTTAATAGGCAATGAAATCCTATTAGCATTTGACGTTAGCTTAAGGCAGTATGCAACGAATCATCAAACAATGGTAAGTTGATTTTCTTTCTCAAGTTACTATCATCTTTTCTAACAGTTCATTTTGGTGCTGATTTAATGCTTTCAATGCTAGTTTGGCGTTCGTCTTAAAAGAGGCGTGGTGAAAGAAGTGCATGCAAAGAAAATTGTAGTGAGTGATGGTACGGATGTTCCATATGGCCTCCTAGTCTGGTCCACTCACGTTGGACCCTCAGAGTTTATCAAGTCACTTGATCTTCCCAAATCCCCTGGTGGAAAGTGAGGATAAGAACTTTGTGACGATCTCATTTTAGCATTCCACCACCTTCCAATTGAATGATTTGTACTCTCATCTATTTCAGGATTGGGGTTGACGAATGGTTGAGGATACCTTCAATGGAAGATGTGTTTGCGCTGGGAGATTGTGCGGGTTTTCTTGAAGAGAGAGGGAGGCCGGTGCTTCCCGCTTTAGCTCAGGTTCAGTCACCCTATCTAATTCCTTTAAAGACGTCTCAATGTAGCTTTAGGTTTGATCTACAATCTTCAACTTTATTTCCTTGCTCTACTTTGTATAAGAAGTGGCATCATCCTTCCATTTGAACTTGGAAGTGGTCATTCACTATTGCTTTCTAATTGCATAAAGGATCGGTTTCCTTCTTTCTTTGGAAATAACACGAATGCTAATTTCAGAAATAGGTCATGGAAAGGGAAGGGAAATTCTTGGAGGAGCTGTTTCATAGGATAGGGAAGCAAAATGGAGGGAAAGCATTTTGCTTGAAAGACATACCTCTAGGCCCATTTGTGTGCGGACATTTGGGAAGCATGGCTTATGTAGGGCGTTACAAGGCGCTTGTCGATTTATGCCAGTCTAAGGTACATAACATGCTACCATGACATACTAATGTTTTTCTTTCCTAGTACCTAGATTTTGATGTGCACATACTTTTATAAATCGCTAATAATGACCGTCACTTATGCAAACATTCTTTTTGCAGGACAAAAGGGAATATCGCATGACAGATTTGTGAGTTGGCTGGTTTGGCGTTCTGCTTATCTCACGAGGGTAGTCAGCTGGAGGAACATATTCTATGTCGCGGTGAACTAGTTGACAACTCTGGGTTTTGGAAGAGACAACTCAAGAATAAGTTGGCAATGATGGAGATGCATTTTATGATACATTGTGCTCTTTCTAGGTGGAATGTTCATTTATTTGTCAGGTAATTAGCATGGCTAGTAAAATAATGATGGTTTTGCACTAGCTTTTGGCTTGTAACTTTGGTTTTGTTAGTTGTCGAGTGCTGTTTAACTGGCGGATCCGGTCCTCAGTTGCATGGAACTCGGTAGTGGCTAGGCCTAGGGGGGAATAAGTTCTGATTCCTAGGTGGAGTGGGATCATTGGTTCATACATCACTATAGTTATGACTATTTGTTCGCTCACTCAACATTCATTTGTCCACAAGGAAAGTAATAACAACTCAAAAGATTCAAAACAAAGTTTATGTAGGTAATGAAATCAATATGGAAGATGTAACTTCTGGTTTGCTACTTGGGATGATAGTAATGCAACTTCTAGTCAACACCTAGTATGAAAACAAGAACCCACAAGTATGAAGAAGCAACGAGAAGCTGTTGAAGACAAAAGTGTCCCAGTTGGAATTTGCCTCTGGAACCTCCATAAAATGAAACAAAAGAAGAAAGAAGTTTTGGTAAAAAAATACGGGCACACGTTATTATAATATTGTATCCTCTCACAAGCAGAGAGTGAAGTCTTCATGGAGTAGGGGCAACACTTTGGTCAAAAAGAGAGAAAAGGAAAGTCCAAGATAGTCTTCATGCATTGATTAGCCATCTGTTAACAAATTGAAGTTGGCAAAGAAAGAGAAGAAAAGTTGTGGCTGGATTCTTTCACATTGAAGTTGGTTGGACTTCAAGAGGCGGTGGAACTCCTCTAAATATGGCCGTACGTGAAGCATTTGAAGTTAGGCTAGGAAAGAGCCTCAGGCTTAACAGCCTCAAGCCAAGGCAGGCAAAGAACCTCAGAGAGAGAGAGCCTCAAGCCAGGGAGAGGATGCCACACGCAGGCAGAGAACCTCAAGCTAGAGAGGAAGCCACTGGGTGCAAAGATGAGCTTTAGAGAAGCCACATGCATGAGAGCTTCATAATGGGAAGTCACTAGGTGCAAAGGTGAGCTTCAAGAGAGAGGCACCGCATCTTAGAGAAAGTTGCTCTATGTGAGCGAGTTATCCTTCTGGGAGCAAGAAGGGAAAATAGAATAGTTGAGTGCATGTGCTTGTATAGCTAGTTTGTTTTGAGTGAGTATTTTATATGGTGAGAGAGAGTATATTGTAGTACTTGTTTTTGATCTATTATTCTGAGTGCTATATTTGTAACGCAGGCTAACATATTGAGTGTGTTTTTAGTTGTTTATTACAATTTTCTCATGTTACCACCTCAATGCTTTTGCATACCTAACAAGTAATATTAGAGTAAAGGGTCACATACCCAACAATTCCTGCTACTTGGGATGATAGTATTGCAGCACAACGTACACTAAATAATGCTTGCAAGCGTTACAACAAAAGCTAGGCTTGAAAGAGCCGACTTGTTGGAAGATATGCTCGAGATGTGCGATATCCATTCAGATTCAGATTGATTTATTATATCAATCAAAGATTGGATTTGATTTTTGGGATATTTTCTTTCCCTCCGTCAGTATACATCATGTACTATAATTACAGAGCTTTGTACACTTTAGTAATAATGAAAGAATTACAACAAATCTTCCCCTAAAATCTATTCTTCTTGCTCTTCCTTTGTCTTCCTCAATTCCTTTCATGGTATTAGAGCAATTGTACTCCTAATTTAGCTTCCGCCCCTTTATCAATTGATTGCCTACAGGTCTTCCTTGTTCTTGCAGCAAAGGACATACTAACCTAAAAAACAGTTTTAGCACTCCGGTGTAGGAATCCGTTTCTCGAAACCACAAAAGCGAGCAAGAAAAGGAGAGGTTTTTCTTTTTTAACCATCAAAATGGCCCAAAATCAGCCATCGGCTTCTAAAGAACATATCCTAGAAGAGATAATGCTAGAAGCTCCAAGCATTCAAGATATTGCCTTAAACCCACCTACTGGAGTTGTTGGAAGCCAAGAGCAGCCCATTCGGGCCCAACATATGCAATGGTCAACATCTCAGGCCTAGCCAAATCTGGAGCAACCTTTTATGAGCCAGCCATTCCAGTGGCTGCCCATTCAGATGCAGCCCAATCCTTGGTATTATGGGCCAAGCCCAAACACCTCATGGCCAGGAAATCAAAGCCACGAAAATAGTGCCCAGTCCAATGGTGGCTTGCTAGGTATGAATGAGGCAAGCCCAACCATTGGGACGGGATCCTTTAATGCGGGGCGAACGATTGGGTCGAGAGATTTAAATGCGGGTTTTCACAGTGCGGGGGCAAAAAATTGAGTTGAGTAATCTAGGTATGGGAGGAAATCCCTACCCATTTCTGCCACCTAGGTTCTTGCTGTATTCAATCTTAGCCATGACTAGTCACCTAGAGCCCAGCGACCCCTTATTTGTCTCCATCGCTGATGTACTAGAAATTTGACTAACCACCCATTAGTTAACCGGATCGAAAAATTACTTGACTTGGGCATGAGAGCTTCAACGAGCTCTCATTACGAAGGATAAAGATGGTTTTATCAATGGGACCATTTCGACCTTGACAAATGAAAGGATGATATGGTAATGGAGAAAATGTAATAATCTAATGAGAACATGGATTGGACATTGTGTTTCCCTTGAAGTTGCAATGGGCTTACCTCCCACAGAGGACTCAAACATGGGAGCACTCACCGAAAGCCAATTGGATGCAAGTGGGTGTACAAAATCAAGTATCAAGTAGATGGCTCTATTGAATGTTACAAAACTCGATTGGTGGCTAAATGTTTCACACAACGAGGAGGTTTTGACTATAATAATACCTTTTTCTCTAGTGGCCAAGGATGTCACAGTTTGTTCTTTCTTATCAGTCGCAACTCTTCATGATTCGGAATTACACCAAATGGATGTCAATAATGCTTTCCTTCATGGTGATTTGGATGGGGAAATTTATATGGAACTTCCTCAAAGATTACAGAGACAAGGGGAGAATAGGGTATGTCGTCTCCGGAAATCCCTTTATGGCCTCAAAGAGGCCTCTTGGCAATGGTATGCCAAATTTGCCAATGCTCTTGTGGCTGCAGGTTTCGGCCAATCCAGATATGATTATGCCTTATTCACATGGACAAAATGTATGTCATCCATCTTCTTGATGATATATTTTGATGGTATACTTATTATGGGAAATGACATAATTGCCATAAAGAGCTTTAAGGAGTCAAGGGATTCCTCTCAGCCAACAAAAGTTTGTACTAGAGATTGTATCTAAAGAAAGTCTATCAAGATGCAAACCGGCTATTATTCCAATTAAGCAAAACACAAAGTTAACTACGACAGATTACGATGTGGGAATATCTCAAGATGATGATCCTATACTTCGAGATCCGTCGAGTTATTAGAAGCTCATTGGAAAACTTATATATTTGACCATGACTAGACTTGATATATGTTGCGTAGTCCAAACTCTTAGTCAGTTCATGCATAGTCCAAAGCAGTCCCATATGAATGCCGCTCCAAAGGTCGTAAAGTACTTGAAGAAATGCCTAGGATTTGGGACACTTCTTTCCAGGAAATGCAACATGGAAATGACAGCTTATCGTGATGCAGATTATGCTACTTATCTTATGTGCCGAAAGTCTATCACAGGTTTTTGCATTAAACTGGGGGAATCTCTACTTTTTTGAAAAACAAAAAAGCAACCAACCATCTCACTATCCTCAGCTGAAGCAGAATATCGAGCCATGGCAAAGACCACTTGTGAGATAGTGTGAATACGAGGTTTGCTTCGGGATTCTGAGGTGCAAGTAAAGGGACCAACCAAGTTATTTTGTGACAATGATGTAGCTATGAAACTTGCAGCAAATCCTATAGTGCATGAAAGAACGAAACATATAGAAATAGATTGCCATTTTACTCGAGACAAGATTCAAGAAGGAATAATTGAGACAAAGCAGATTGGAACCACAAAACAACTGGCAGATGTTTTCACCAAACCCCTATGTTATAGACAACACGCATATCTATTAAGCAAGTTAGGTGTATTGGACATCTACAACCTACCAGCTTGAGGGAGAGTGTTAGAAGATATGCTCGAGATGTGACTGATTTATTATATCAATCAAATATTACATTTGATTTTTGGGATATTTTCTTTCTCTACGTTTGTATACATCATGTACTATAATTATAGAGCTCTATACACTTTAGTGATTACAGAAAGAGATACAGAAAATCTTCCCCTAAAATCTATTCTTCTTGCTCTTCCTTTGTCTTCCTCAATTCCTTTCACGACCATGGGCTGTCATTATCATGAAAAGTAGAGTCGTGTGCAGTAACAATAAGCCCGTTCATATTTATGGAATTTGTTTAAAATTGCGAAGTGCCACGCTAGATAGCTACTGTTGAGGTCAAAATCAGCGTCCTGCTGTCATTATTGAAGAAGAAGCATGCAACATCCTCGTTGCTCAAGCCGTAATGCGAGACGGCTTTACAGTCATGCATCATTGGCTGTGGGAAAGGGACATCTCATGAACGTATCATAGGCAGTATCGTGCTTGGCCATTTGACCACGACTCTTCAAAAGCAAAGTTGTTCATCATTGGCCATGTGAATGGGGCATCTCATGAGCGCAGCATAGGCAATATTGTGCCTCTGCATTTGGCCACGACACTCTTCAAAAGCAACCATATTGGCGAGGATGCAGCTGAAGTGATCATCAATTATTATTTTTGGAATTCCGATGGTTTCGACGGTCAAATTTGATCTCCAAGAAGGGTCAGCTTCCCTTTGCTTGAATCCAATTCCCACTCAACAGAGCTTAGAAGCAAAGCAAATATGATAAGGTAATGAGCTCTTGTCTGCTATATAAATGTGAAAACCCGAACCCAACCTTACCTTTTTAGGACCTGCTTTCTATAACAACCGACTTGTCATTCAAGATGAAGTTTCTCAAAAATAGGAGGAAACTAGAAGGCAAGATGGGCCAAAGACAAGGCTTCTTTCAGAACATTAGTTGTTTGGAACGAATCCTCCCGAACAAAGTACGGGACCTGGTTCTCAGACCAAAGAAGGTCCGTACAATAATTTCTTAATGGGGATCGGTCCGTACAATCCCTGCCCTTTGGAACTGAATGATGAGGCATCCATCAGAACCCCCATTTTCAAAACATCAGGTCCTGAAACTGCCGGTGCTCTTCGATTAGCATTGCCGGATCATTTCCACTTTCGGCATCACTGTGTTGATGAGGTCCTCAAGGCGGTGTAGTTGAGTTTGGTCCAGCATGGCGTGGAGCTATCTCCACTCGTGCTTTTGAAGCATCTGCATTTGCCTTGCCCGTGCTGTTATGGGCTGTTGGGATTAACTGATTCCCCAAAAACCGGATTCGACACTAAATCGAACCCCTAAAACGAATGCGGAAGACAAGCCTAGGAAAATCACGTATCACCGATCCTAAAGCACACCATGGATTCGAGCGTACCTTGTTAGCCACAGATTAAACACCAATGCTGAAGATTGAGGAAGAGAAACCGATCCTGTTCGATCCGATGGCGTCAATTGGCCTTGAAGGGAAGACAGCGTCGCCTTTTGCGCACTTTTGCTTTTGGAGGGAGAGAGGGAGAGGAACGTACGCTCTTTTTGCCAAAAGGTACGTTCGTCTCTCTTTGTCCTCCCTTTTATACGTCCCCTCAAAAATATATAACATACCTCTTCATCGTATCCCTCCATCCATGGGCCCTAATTTTGTGGGCCGGGCTTTTAGGCCCAACATGGGGGGACGGGCCAACTTAGGCCGATCACCTAAAACCATCATCTCCCACTCGCACATGGTGGGCTGAACAGAATTATCTTTTATCTCTCTTCAACATTCATACCGGTGAATAATCCGTGCGACCAGCATACTTTGAGAGCGCGTTGCCATACATCTGTTAGGAATATATAGCAGCTCATAATGGGCATCACATCCTGAGTAGATTTAGTATGCAGTACCCTAGATCGATTGATCATATTTATATCTCTTTTGATCTCTTTTAAACAATGATATATACAATATATATATATATATATATATATATATTGTATTCACAATTATGATTATCCCAAAGACAGTCATAATTGGTTAACCAGTGAATACAAAACTATAATGTGATTCTCCAAATTCGATCTTCCTCTTTCCTTCAAACTCTCAATTTCAGTTCAGCTTGCTTTTCTAGAAATGTCCCATTAGATCGCATCAACTCATGACCATTGGTAACATCCTAAGATAGCAAACACTAAATAGAAATCTTGAGAATAAGTAAGAGTCATGAGGGGACTAAAATTAAGGAACTCTTTTCCTCAAGAGTTTCACACGACATAAAAGTTGAGATCAAAACTTTTGCCACTCTTATTGGTCGTTTCATGCATATGTAGTATGAAATATGTATTACGGTATTAACTCCTTTCCCATGGAGCATATGTCTACACCTTCAATACCGTACATATGATAGTTCAGGCATACCCAATGTCTAACTTGAGTTCACGTATCTACTCATTCACAAAACTCATCAGAACTCACATTTGACATCATAGACAGATAAAGTAAAATATGTGGGGTATTTTACTTTCAGACATAGTAAGTATTATGTCATCATCTTAACACCCAGTTAAGGCGACATACGTATTTTAAGCACGAGCTCTTGATTATCACCTAGATAATAAGCTTAAAAACAGTCTTATCTCTATTTATCACACAGTAAATATAGGCGATTACCCGTGTGAGTGGGCTAATCTTATATCTGTCCGACATACTTTCTCAACTTAAAGTAATGCACTGAGCATTAAGATGCATAACGATCAAACAAAGATTCATAGGCATTAATGATGAAAAAACACAAATTCATCAAATGTGAACACTTCAGGGAAATTACAATCCAGTACATCAGACTCTACGCAATCCTAGAGATTTCATATGGCCACAAAACACATCTCTAGGTATTGGCTTTGTTATAGGATCTGCTACCATTCTATGCGTAATATGTACCGTAAGTTCACATCTTTTCGCACAATCAAATTTTTTTGATAAAATTATACTTGGTATCTATATGTTTGGTCTTACCATGATATTTTGGATCTTTAGTGTACGCTATTGCTGCTTGGCTATCACAATTAACCAAACAATGAATCTGCAGCACTTCCAATAACACCTAAATGATCCAATAATCTCTTAAGCCAAACATCTTCTTATATTGCTGTTGATAATACCACGAACTCAGTTTCCATCGTGGAGAAGGCTATACACTTTTGTTTCTTACTGCTCCAACATATGGTGCCATTATTCGGTAAGAAAACAAACCCAAAGGTAGATTTTTTTTCATCTAAATCTCCTCCACAATCAGCATCAGAATAGCCTTAGAGTCGCAGATCCTTTCTCTAATAACTCAGCGTATAATCAGTAGTCCCCTTTAGATACCTCAGTATTATCTTAATGGTCTTCCAATGTGCTGGACCTGGATTGGATTGGTATTTACCCACCATTCCAACTGCAAAAACATATGTCAGGTCTTGTACACATCATAGTGCACATCAAGCTCCCAACAGTACTAGCATAAGGAACATATTTTGTTTGTTCCTTTTCTTGTGGAGTCCTTTGACACAATCTGTGGCTCAATCCTTCACCTTTTGCAATAGGAGTGTCTATGGGTTTACAGTCCCATATCATTCATCTCAAAGTTGGAAGACAACCAACTTTTGACAGTATTGACAAGCTCCATATTGCTTCCGACAATTAGTATATCATCAACATATAATGATATGATCACAAATTGATCATTGGATCTTTTGATATATATAAAATGATTCTCATCTATCATTGTAAAATCATATGTCATTATGGCATTATGAAATCGTATATACCATTGTCTTGACGACTGCTTAAAGCCATATATCGACCTCAAAAGTCGACACACCTTTTCTTCTTGGCCTTTCACTATGAAACCAGCAGGTTGTTCCATATATATTCCTTCCTCTAATTCTCCATTGAGGAAAACAATATTTACATCCATTTGATGTAACTCAAGACCCGAAGTTGGGACACCTGGAGTGCCATAACTTTAAAATGGTACACTTAAGTGCCAATATCGGAGTAAAATGGGACACTTAAGTGACACTCCGGCAAAAATCTGGCTAAATGGCTGACGTGGCAATTTTCTGACAAGTTTGGTCCAAAACGGCGTCGTTTTGCACGCTGACGTGGCGGAGAAAACGCAAAAACAACGCCATTTCGTGTCTACATGTAAATAATAATATATAAATTAATTAAATTAGATTTAAAATATTCAAAAAATTTAAAAGAAAAATAAGAAAATTTTAAAAATTTTAAAAAATCAAGAAAAATTTAAAAAATTAAGAAAATTTAAAAAACTTTTAAAAAATTAAGAAAATTTTAAAAAATTAAGAAAATTAAAAATTAAAAATTAAAAAATTATTTAAAAAAGGGGGGGGGGGAGGTCGAACGGGGCGGCTCCCTCGCCGCCGCCGCCTCCCCGCCATCGCCGGGAAGGGCCGGTGACGGAAGGGGGGCCCGGCGACCCCGGCCGACCCTCCCCACTCCGTTGCCGGCCCTTCCCGGCGGCGGCGGGGAGGCGGCGAGGGCCCGCGAGCCCTCGCCGGATCTGGGCGAGGGCCGCGACCCTCGCCCTAGATCTAGGCGCGAGCCGCGACCCTTGCCCAGATCCGGTGAGGGGTCGCGGGCCCTCGCTGCCTCCCCGCCGCCGTTGGGAAGGGCCGGCGACGGAGTGGGGAGGGTCGGCCGGGGTCGCCGGGCCTTAGCAAGGGGCCGGCTAGGGCTCGTGAGCCCTCGCTGTCGGTTGGCCGGGGGCCGGCGACCCCGGCCAACCCTCCCCCCTCCATCACTGGCCTTTCCCGGCAACGATGGGGAGGCGGCGGCGGCGAGGGAGCCGCCCCGTTCGACCTCCCCCCCCCCCCCCCCCCTTTCTGTTTTTTGTTTTAATTTTTTAATTTTTAATTTTTAATTTTTAATTTCTTAAAATTTTTAAAATTTTTAAAATTTCTTTATTTTTAAAATTTTTCTTAATTTTTTTTAAATTTTTTGAATATTTTAAATTTAATTTAATTAATTTTTATATTATTATTTACACGTAGACACGAAACGGCGTCGTTTTTGCATTTTTTCTGCCACGTCAGCGTGCAAAACGACGCCGTTTTGGACTAAGCTCGCTGGAAAGTCACCATGTAAGCCATTTGACCGGATCTTCGCTGGAGTGGCACTTAAGTGTCCCATTTAGCTTCAAAACTGGCACTCAAGTGTATCATTTTAAAGTTATGGCACTTAAGTGTCCCTTCGTGCCAAGTTATGGCACTTGGGCTGTACTTCTGCCCTCAAGATCCATACTAACCACTATTGCCAGAATTATGTGAATCAAGGTAAATCTCACTATAGGAGAAAATGTTTCTCATAATCAATTCCTTTCTGTTGATTTTACCCATTCGCCACAAGACGAGCCTTATGCCTTTACATCGAACCATCAGTTTTACGCTTTATTTTGAGAACCCACTTGTTCCCAATAACTTTGCGTCCTTTTGGAAGATCAACTAGTTCCAAACTTGGTTTGACTTCATTGACTCCATATCCTCTTTCATTGCATAAATCTATTTTTCCTTACTAGGGCAATTCAGAGCCTCATCAATATTTCTTGGCTCATCCTCATCTTGCGGAGCAATCATAAAAGTTTCCCCTTCAATGTCAAAATGTCGACGGGGAATACTTTAGCGACTTGTTCGCCGTATGTGAGATTTACACTTTGCACATCATTCCCTATTATGCTCCTACTTGGATTAGATAATGATAACGTTGTCTCATCATGTGGTTGCAATTGAGAATGAGTTGAATTCAATTCATCACTTCTCATATTACTCCCACTTGGACAAACTCCACTAATATCATTATCTTGATCCAAGGTTCAAATAGGGGTAATCTTCCCTTATTTCGCCATTCTTAGGAAATTCATCATCTAAGAATGTGACATCCCATGATTAAAATTCAGTTATACTCCCACTTTCCTGCTCACCTATGAACTCATATCATTTCGAGTGTTTGGAGTATCTCATTAAAATACTCTTCTTTCCTTTAGAGCCAAATTTCCCAAACTTGTGAGAGGACTCATGAGTATAGGCAGCACAAACCCATGACTTAAGAAAACTTAAGTCCGGTTTTCTACCTGTCCATAACTCATATGGAGTGGAAGTAACTGATTTGGAAGGCACCCGATTAAGTATATAGGCAGCAGCAGTTATGAGATAGCTAGTACGAGTACCTAGAGGGGGTGAATAGGTATACAAAAGTTTTTCGAAGCTTGCACGATATCAATTAGAGTATTTGCAACAGTTAAAAATTCAATCGCAAGACGGAGTAAGGGAAAGAGAGAATTGAACACTCGGTTTATAGTGGTTCGGCTTGATTCAAGCCTACGTCCACTCTTCTGCACTGACAGCTGATTGGCTGGATTCCACTATGATCAAAGAGTTGTTACAGTGTTGATCTTCCTTGATTTCTAGGTGTAGATGATCCACCACACTCACTCAATGCGTCACCAAGTATAAACACTCTCTGTATACAATTTCGCTCAGTCTCAACTAACAATCAAGGATCTTCAGACTCTGGAATTTTTCTATTGATCACACACTCTTAAAACAACTTGAACGTCTTCCTTTTATACTCCTTCATGCCATCATAGCCGTTGGCACTTACCAAAGGAATTCCTCCAATCTACCCGTTGGACGGAATTAATCAAGAAGATCATCCGAGCTATTTAAGGAATCTGATGATAGCCCATCAATCTTGTTCGCCCATACAATTAGGATCTCGGTTTCCAAGAATAGAATAGTCCAAAATTATTTCGTCGACCATCGGATCTTCAATCGATCTTAGATAAGAATTAAAGAATCCGAAATGATTATCCAACCAAAGAATCTATTCCAGAGGATAGGACCGAATCCTCAACCATAACCCTCGGCTTTGGATTTCCTTCAACACTGGATTAGAAAGACTATCAATGAGAATAAAGTCTTGAGTCCTGAGTCTTGAGACTTGAGACTTGAGACTTAAGTCTTGAGTCTTGAGTCTTGAGTCTTGAGACTAAAGTCTTGAGTCTTGAGTCTTGAGACTTAAGTCTTGAGTCTTGAGTCTTGAGACTTAAGTCTTGAGTCTTGAGTCTTGGGTCTCTAGAGAACAAAGTCTTCAGACTTTAAACTGACGGTCTCCGAACATGCAGACTTTAGACTGAAAGAAACGTTTTGTCAGCTTCAAAATATTCTGGAAAGATTTCTCCAACAAGTTAACAACGCATCACTCCAAAAAGTAATAGATAAGTTAGCATGCGCCATCATGGACCTAACCATTTCCAGTAGGGTTCTGTTTCTTCTCTTTGCAACACCATTTTGTTGAGGAGTATATGGAATAGACAACTGTCTTTCTATTACTTTTTCACCACATAATTTTCTGAACTCATCAGATAAATATTCTTGACCTCAATCGGATCTCTATGCTTTTATTTTCTTGTCTAATTGATTTTCTACCAAGTTCATAAACCTTTTGAAACAACTTAATGCTTCAGATTTATGAGAAATCAAATAGACATATCCGAATCGAGTATAATCATCTATAAAAGTGATGAAATAAACAGCCCCATGCCTTCTTCTCACATTCATTGAACCATAGATGTTAGAATGGACTAAGGGTCCGTTTGGGAACCACTTCCCAAAGCCCTTTGGAGGGCTAAAGATACTTGGGCAAATGCCAGCTCGTTTGGCAAAAAACTTTGAACCCACCTTCTCCAAATGCCAGCCTTGTGAAGGCTGAAAGCCCAAGGCAGGGGGAGACCTGCCTTGGGCTTTCGGCATTTTCGGCATGCCACGCCCGCACTGTTCACACTTTCTTTTTTCCAAAATTATCCTCACGAATTTTTGGATTTTCCGGATGCGTGCCCTTGTCGAGCATTGTTCATCTTCTCCAGGTGTAGAGAGACGCCGCGACCTACGCGATCTTCGTCAGAGCTTCGGGCGACCTCCGCAAGTCGCAGATCTGGTGGCCAAAAGGCACGCGGTCGCCGGCGACCGTCGCCTGCCGCACCGCGACCTCCGCACGGAGCTCACCGGGGCCGTGCGACCCACCTAGTTGCAGGTCTGGTCGCGACCAGATCTGGGTCGCGCCTCGCCGCCCACGGATCTGGGTCGCGGTGGCGCCATGCGACCTCCCGCGACCTCGCCGGGACCCAGATCTAGGGCGGCGAGGTCCTGTCGTGACTTCGACGCCCCGGATCGAGGTCGCCGGAGGTCGAGGCGGCGTCGCGCGACCTCGCCGCCCCAGATCCGGGGTCGCCGGAGGTCGCGACGGCGTCGCGCGGCCTCACCGCCTCATATCCGAGGTCGCCGGAGGTAGTCGGAGGTCGCCGGAGGTCGCCGGCGGTCGCTGCCCTTGCCGGTCAATTTTTTTTAATTTTTCTTTTGCCAATTTTTTTTTATCACAAAGATCTTTGTAAATGCAATTCCCCAAACATTATTTTGTTCAAAGTACTTCACAAAGGGGCTTTCAAAGTATAATTTACCAAACACGGTTGCATTTTAAAAAGCACCTTTAACTCCAAGGTCTTTGCATTTTCCCAAGGACTTTCCCCAAAAATAGTTCCCTAACGCACCCTAAATGCAGAGGAAATTAAGCTCTTTTACCTTTTCCAAATGGTTTCCTTATCGTTTTCCCTACTAGGGAATGCTCATTTATGGGCAAATCGACTTTTTCAATGTTGCCCAACAAGCCCTCTTTGGCCAGTCTATTCATACGATGTTGGCCAATATGGCCAAGTTTAACATGCCACATAATCACATCATTGAAGTAAAAGACGTGAAACAAGGGAATAACAAATATTGACATCACTACAGTCAACATTTAGTACAATAAAACCATCAAGAAAATGACCACAACCATAGTAGTTTGTATCCAAATACAAATCTACACCGCTATTACGGAAGTTCACACTAAAAACAAGTTTAACCAACACCAAAAACAGACTCTTAAATTTCGACGAATCTCCGGAGCATATAGGAATAAGGTGCGTCCACCACGCATGTTCAATTGACAGGTGCCAATCCTTTAACTTCATCTCTGGAGTTATTTCCTACATAGATCCACTTAGTTCCAGTTGGTACTCGTCGGAATTCCATGAAGGATCCTCTATCCTTCGCTACATGGTTTGTAGCTCTTGAATTTATAGTTCACAAAGGATTGGATTTAGCCAATAATACAGAACTTGACACAAAAGCAAAGTTCTCAAATGTACAAGAGGTGTTTACCTTTTTCGGCTCACAACAATTGCGAGCATAGTGACCATTCTTGTCACAATTGTAACACCTCACCCTTGACATTTTCTTCACTCGAGGACGTTTTCCTCTCTTGTGTTGGTTAACTCTTGATTTCTTGCAATAAGGACTTGATCCTTTGCAATCCCACATATTAAACGAATCAATACGCTTGCGCTTAGAGCTCAAAGCCCTTTTTTTGAGCTAGAACCCGCATTGCAAATATCTATTTTCGGCTCAAATGCCGTTAGGCGGTTCTCTGCTAGCTCAAGGTGGCGCACAGCATCCTCAAAATCTTCCATAACATGGTCAAGAGCTTCTAGTGCTTCTTGCTTTTCGAGCACATATTGAATCTTCATATTCAATATTTCACAATTGTTGCTGTTCATATCAGCAATTACGTTCTTAGTTGCTGAAACCATCAATCTAAACACATCAGACATACATGCACGAATAATTAATGCCTATCATTTATGCATCCACTTTGCATAGACCCATCATATCAATGAACAATTTCAAGTAAGGTTTCAGAATCAAAAGGTCACTATGTTTCCAATCATCCTCCAAAAATCCTAACTCAAAATTATCATTAATATAATTTTTTATGCAAAATAAATTCTATGAAGTTACAAAAACTTCTATGAACTACCCACAGCAGTCAACAATAACAGAAAGCAAATAATATCTAACATTCAATAGAATAATAATGCTTTCACATAATAGAACAATCAATTACACTAAGTAATATATTCAAGGAAGAAATATCAACATAGAAATAGATATTCACACTTAAAAAACATCTCAAACTAATCTAAGAAATAAATAGGGAATGTCCATTCTAATCTATCAGTCAAAATATCTAAGAAATTTGTAGGCACATTTGCCAACCATGGAAAAACTTTTGGAGAGCTCTCATGTCGCCTCCAAGGCGCATTGACTCTGCGCCATGTGGTGCTCAATCTAAGGGTTGAAGTTTTGGTTAACTCAATCCTATAGTACTCTCTTACAAAAGTTACCACTAGCCTCCTATAACCCGGGACCACGTTGACCTCCCATAGCCGATCTAACACTGCTTGCCATTTAGATGGAAGAGTGTTCATCAAAGCCGGCACCTTCTCAAAATCCGGCATAAGATAACCATTCCAGTTGATTTCTTGTATCATCTGATTGACCATGACCACGTGTGATACTAAATCACCATCATGCCACCGATAATCACCTAACTCTTTCATCAGCCTTTTAAGTCTTGCTCTTCCTTCGTCCGTTCTTGGGAATGCAGGTATCCGTGCATAACGCATCATAGTTCCTGCAACAAATGCAGAACTAAAAATGGATCACTTATAATCCATAATAAACATAATAGAAAATACATAATTTTCCATGATTCATGCAACAAATGCAGAATAAAAATGGATTACCTCTAACCCACATAGACATAACTGAAAAAGAAACAATTTTTTTTTTCCGGTCAACGATCAACAGTCGTCGGTCAACGGTCAACGTTCGCCGGTCGTCGGGCTTGCCGGTCGGACTGGACGAACCGGTCGGACCGGTTGGGCTGATCAGACCGGACGAATCGGTCGGACCGGTTGGGCCGGTTGGATCGGGTCGGACGAACCGACCGGCACATGCCGCGCGTGCGTGGGCTGACGTCTTGCAGACGTCAGCTGGCACGTGCGCGGCACGCACCAGGCTTCCGCGCATGTCAAGTCGGGTCGGGTCGCCGACTGGAGACCGCCCGGCCAACAGTCGTCGGCGATGACGTCATCCTAGCGGTTACCGATCGTTGGGTGACGTCACGGTGACGTCAGCACGTGTCGATTCGCCTGCCGGCGGCGTCCCGCACGTGCCGGTCCGTCACCGGTGCGTGTGGCACACGCGTTGGCTGAGCCAGCGCTTCAGGCGCGTGGCGCCCACGCGCAGCGGCTTCTGGCTGCGCGTGTGGGCGCGTGCGGCGTCGCCCGGCGGCGGTCGACATGTTGACAAACTTGTCTCGACGAGCCCTTTCACCCAATGCCTTCAGAAATCGATTTCGACTTACAGAAAATCGAAAAAATGGACGACCAGTGCTCGGGTGTCGGGATTTTGCGCCTCGATCCGTGTCGGCCGAATATTTTCGCGAAAATTCAATCAAAAAACATGAAAGGGGTTGGGAAAACATGAACTAGGGCTCTGATACCAATGTTGGGATTAACTGATTCCCCAAAAACCGGATTCGATACTAAATTGAACCCCTAAAATGAATGCGGAAGACAAGCCCGGGAAAATCACGTATCACTGATCCTAAAGTACACCACGGATTCGAGCGTACCTTGTTAGTCACAGATTAAACACTAATGCTGAAGATTGAGGAAGAAAAACCGATCATGTTCGATCCGATGACGTCAATTGGCCTTGAAAGGAAGACAACGTCGCCTTTTGCGCACTTTTGCTTTTGGAGGGAAAGAGGGAGATGAACGTACGCGCTTTTTGCCAAAAGGTACGTTCGTCTCTCTCTGTCCTCCCTTTTATACGTCCCCTCAAAAATATAAAACATACCTCTTTATCGTATCCCTCCATCCATGGGCCCTAATTTTGTGGGCCAGGCTTTTAGGCCCAACATGGGCGGACGGGCCAACTTAGGCCCATCACCTAAAACCATCATGGGCCAATAGAGATGATGCAGGGTCGGCACGCCCTGTCATATTCTCTGGCAAAATGTGGGACTCTGAAGATGCTACAGCTCAATCCATTTTGGTGCTGCCTTCGTATCTTCCGACATTGTAGCCAATAAGTACCGCCTCATGAGATCGATCCCATGTTCGCCCACGGTTGCTTGACGACCTCCTCGATCATCGTCCATGCCGAGCTAAATTGTAGAATCAATGTGAATTTCTTGCTGATATTTCAATTGCTAGAGAGAGAATTGAAAGGACATTAGAAATTTAGCTCGATCCCATGTTCGCCTACAGTTGCTTGATGACCTCCTCGACCATCATCCATGCCAAGTTAAATTGTAGAATCAATGTGAATCTCTTGCCGATATTTCAATAGCTAGAGAGAGAATTGAAAGGACATCAGAAATTTAGCTTTATCCAAGAAAAATGTTAGGGACATGCAGAGATTTTAAAAAATGTATAGGAACATGCTGTGTCGCCAAGTCCTCGACAACTTCATAGGCGGTCGGATGGCCGGTTAAATTATTTAATTTGGTAAAATTAAAATAATATTTATCTATTTTTTTACCCAAAGTGGACCATATTTGGCTGGGCCTAACTTTCCCGTTCAACATCTCTTGATTTTTACCCCTACAAAAAGCTCCTAACCCGATTGTATAAAAAATGCGATTTGATTTCAAAACAATAATAATATTGCTTTTTTTACCTAAGTTTGGGAAAAATTTTATCGGTCAAAAAATATATTTTCAAACATATTTTCAAATGGTTTGACTGAGCAACTATCCAACTTTCTCGTTTGAATGTCGAAAAGTGCTACGAAATTGAGGATATCTTCATTGTATTCGACAAATCTTGTATGGACCCAAGAACACTTCAAAGTCTTAAAAAGTTGGTACTTCACGATCTTCCGAAATTGAAAAATATTACCTTGCTCATTGATCTATCCGTATTTAAAGAGGGTTGAGATAGCTTCATATCCATCTTTCTTGAAACTTCACTATCAATCTAAAATCCATTGACGATAAATAAAGATGGTGGTTTGCATAAGTGTGGCAAGACAATAATATTGAACAAAATCTTACGATCTTTTTACAATTTCAGTTTGTCTTTCTCTATAGCTCTCTACTATTTGTACATCTTGTGTGTTGTTGCTGTACAGGTGATGAAAACCATCTAATTGGTAAAAAAATTTAAAATTGATATTTGTGTATTTTTTTAATCTAGATTTGACTATATTTTGACCATGCATAATTTTTTTGCATCAACGAAAAGTCCAATACTGTGGTTCGATATGAAAAAAGTGTTGGAATCACGATGGTCTAGGTTTAACACAATCTCATTACTTTGAAAATGAATTGAGAGGTTAAAAGGTTCTAATCAAATATGCAGATAATCCTTATCTTCCACACATAACTTTTAGAAAGAATACTAAAAACAATATTAGGCAACTAGAGTATTTTCAAGTAATCGACAATATTCTGTATATCACGAATTGCATAGACTAAATTTAGCATACTCAATAGGAATATTGAGTAAATATATAGGTAATCATGATCACCAGCATTGGACTGCTCTGTTGAAAGTGTTAGATTCTAAAAAGAAGTAAAGGCTATGTTATGTAAGAAGACAAATATCCTATTGTTTTAAAAGGCTATATTGATGCCCACTTGAGAATTATGATTAATTGAGTTGACTAGCGGATATGTGTTACGTTAGGAGGTTTCGTAATATCGTGAAAATCTAGTGGATATGATAGAGGACGACTAGTCGATCGTAAAGAGTGGTCAACAGAGGGCATTTGGTCAATCTGGGCATTTGACGCAAACACTGAAGTTGCTGCCGGAATTTTCACCCAAAAAAAGTTGCTGCAACTGAAGTATCCAAAATGTCACTAAAAATTTGTTAAATGAAAGCCAGCCCCCTCACGAAGACTCCTTAATAAAGACCAAGCTCGAAATTGGCAAATATGAAAAATCTTACTGTCAATCAGACAATTTACAGCTTAAAAAGGTACACGTTTTAAACTTATGGATGTCACAAAGCTAAACCCAACAAAGCAAGTTCAAATCCACCTTACAATAGCGAAAGCTTAATAAAGTAAAGAAAAGAACCGAAGAGAATCTGGAAAAACAAATGAATTTGAAAAGTCTATATTCAGGTTGGAAATTTTAATTTCACTCCTTTTGAAATAAAAACCAAAATTTTCTGGAAATGGCTCACGTTTCATTCAATCATTGCCCCCCATTCTGTGGCTGTAATTTTTATTCAACGATGCTTCTGTAGCATTCGTAAGCAGGGACGTGGCTATCGAAAGACGACAAGTTTGCCACTCAATAAATAGGGACCACAAGATAAGAGACTCCTTATCCCAAAAGCACACGTGCGCACACTCAACAAGCTCGAAGTAGAACACGACCATGGAGGAGGTGGTGATAGTCGGGGCCGGCATCGCAGGTCTGGCGACGGCAGTGGCCCTTAAGAAGGTCGGTGTCCGAGCCCTCGTCCTTGAGAGATCGGAGGAGCTCCGAACGACCGGTGCGGCTCTCGGTCTCCTTGCTAATGCGTGGGTTGCGCTCGATGCACTCGGCGTTTCGGACAAGCTCGCTGCCCTGTATGCTCCTATGAAAAGGTGAGGTCCTTGTTCGCTCTTTGCACTTGAAAATAGACGTCTGATTATTGTAGAATGTTTTATCATTTCGAAGTATTAAAACTCGATCTAATCTTTAGTTCAACAATCATGTACAGATCGAGAGTTAATTGAGTGATTTCTCTGCTATGAAAGATGACAGCACTCAGAGTTGATGAATGCTGAATTAGTGTAAGCATCTTTTAGAAGATGTTAAATACGCCTAATCTTGTGCTAGCTCGTTGGGGATAAAACCAACTAAAAGTAAATCACTTTTATAGTGAAAAGTAGTTAAAAAAATCCAAACGCATTTCAATCGCAGTGAGTAGATCTTCATATGATGCAATTAAGTTCATGAACTTTCATTTCGATCATTTAATGCAATGATTTTTTTTTTTTTTGGGTTATTTGCAAACGATGTTCGTTAGGTATTAAAAAAATTGGTCAAAAAGTGGTTTTACATCTTCCATGGGGAAAAAATCATGAAAATTGAGATCATTGCCAGTTGTAAAGTGCACCGTGAAATTTGCCTATTGAGGTTGCTAATGCGATTAGTGCTTAGAATAAAATAACTAATTAGATATTCATCAAATGGAGGGAAAAACTGCAATATCAGTGAGAAAGAGCAATAGGCTTTTCAAGCAAGATATACTGAATAGAAAGATAAGCTATACATTGGTTTTGTACTTTGTTAAATTGATTTTAGGATTCGCCCGTTTTGGGAGCTTCTTAAATCGGTTATTGATCCAGGATGCTGGACCTTGATCTGTCCTACAATTTCTCAATGATGAAAGAAAATAATTTTACTTATTAATTTTTGTTTTTTTTTTTTTTGTGCTTGTTCAGGGGATACATAACTGATGTCAAGACTAAATCGATTAAAGAAGTGCATTATCCAAGCAACAGGTGAATCTCAAATTTCCTCTCACATATGCTACCTACCTTTCCATCATCTTTGTTTCCTTAATTTACCGTTTAATGTTTCAGACTGATTAATTTATTGTAATTGGTTACTATATGTTTTATTTTGCACAAAATGATACAAATGACCGTCGGAAATATACCATGAATGGGACTAATAGCCCCTATTTTGACAACTCATCTTTTAAGAAGATCATCAATAATAGAGTTTGAAAATATAATACTCCTTTTGTTAGATAGAATTGGGATTACGTTGTTGAAAATATGTCTAGAATTTGAGACTCGTAAAGAGAACTTGATCCAACTAGGTTTCCTAGATTAAGTATAATTCCCTAAGAAATTTCCTATTTTGGATCTAATTCTTTTCTATATAAGAAGGGGTCTTTTTCGTGAAGAGCAACCCTCATTGAGAGAACAATGAGAGTGTTTAAATAACTCAATTGTAATTATAATTTTTGTTAGTGGGTCTTGTGTCATTTTTCATGTGGAGTTATCTCCTTGACTGAGTCATGTAAATTCAATATTCAATTTATTTTCTTGTCCTGTTTATCTTATACTTCGACTGCTTGTTTTTTTCTCCCACAACAAATGTTATTATTTTATGCATGTCATTTTGTATTCCAAGGATAGAAAATAATTCCATTTGGATTGAGCAGGAATGGAGCCCAACCAAGAGCAGTCCATCGAAAAGTCTTGTTGGAAGTTCTGGCTGAGGAGCTTCCTCCAAATAGCATTCGATTCTCTTCCAAGATAACTTCCATCGAAACCCAAGTAGAACACGGCTTGTCCATTTGTATTGTCATGCTCGATGATGGGACCATCATAAAGTCTAAGGTTCCCTACAATTTCTAGAGAACCTTCTTTTGAATTCAAATATGATGAGGTAACTTATTCACTTTAACTTATCCACACTGAAAATATTATACATGTAGGTAGTTATAGGATGTGATGGCGTGCACTCTATCGTGGCCCGTTGGCTTGGACTTCGCCCGCCGGTCTATTCAGGCCGGTCAGCAGTGCGTGGGTTGTCTGTGTTCCCAAAAGGTCATGGTTTTGACCATGGCCATGCGATTCAACAATTTGTGGATGTGGTCAAGAGGGCAGGTTTTATTGCTCTCAATGATAAGGAAGTGTATTGGTTCTTCGGGGCCACGTGTCCTCCTAAAGGTACCATGTATACTACATTTTATCTTCCGCTGAGATTCCCAACCACGATGGCTCCTTCAATACTAACTTACTAATCCTCCTTGATCCCTAACGCTTCCATTCATAAAGGTATGGAAAAAGGAGCAGATCCAGAAATGATACAAAGGGAGGTGATGGAAAATTTGGCGAAGGACTTCCCACCCGTGTTCCTCGATGTCGTCAAGAACTCCGATCTTTCAAGTTTGACATGGGCGCCACTGATGTTCCGATATCCTTGGGACATCCTGTTCGGAAATTTAGTCCAATCAAGCGTCACGGTGGCTGGAGACGCTATGCACCCGATGACTCCCGACTTGGGCCAGGGGGGATGTTCGGCTCTCGAGGATGCGGTGGCATTGGGTAGGCACCTCGGGAACTCCATTGCCGAGCACGGCAAACTGGTGACCGGAGACATCGGATTTGCTATAGAGAGGTACGCAAAGGAGAGGAGATTGAGGGTGGCGACACTGATAACAGCATCTTACTTGTCGGGATGGGTGCAACAAGATGGGTCTAATCGATTCATGAGGTTCCTAAGAGATGTATTCTATGGGCTCCTCTTGGGTAGAGTGGTGAAAGGTATTACAAAATATGATTGTCGGAAACTTCATGGTGTCTCCCCTTTGCCTTAATGTGAATATGAAAGCTCCATCTAGTTATGAAGTTGCAATCGGATTTTGGTCTTCTATTTTATTTAATAATCGATGATGAAATTTATTGCAATGCATAACACAAAAGTTCATCGTATTGTTTGTCTCAGGGTTGCACTTGTTTTTTTATTTATTTATTTCGTATGAATCTTTTCACTTGATGATCAAGAGCATCATAGGATTAGGTTAGATCTTTTAAAGTTTGGGCTGATATTTATTTGATAGTGTGGTAGATATGTGGATTCTCAATTGATACCGTACTTTTCTTGATGTATTTAATAAAAATTATAATTAAGTAACAAGATTCGTTGGAATGAAGTGCCTTCTGTCATTGGCAGACCTAGGGGTGATCAGTTCCTGGTTCGGTCCGGTTCCACCCAAGAATCGGGAACCGGACCGGGAGGACCGGTTCCCACTTTTCTGGACCGTGGACCGGACCGGCTATCTTGGAACCGAGAACCGGACCGGACCAACCGGTCCGCTCCGGTCCGGTTCGGTTCCAATGAACCATCACTTGTTTTTATTTCATTAAACAAAAAAATAAATAGTAATTACTAGTAAAGTAATGTGCGAGATTATGATCCGATCAAGTTTTTTTATTCACTTTGTGACCAACAAAGTGACGCCCTATTAAATTAAAAACATCAACTTTGTGGAAACAAAGAGAGCCAAGAGATTGAAATCTCCTAACGAAGAATTAAATCTCAACAGAGAGCCAAGAGATTGAAATCCCCTAACAAAGTGCGCTCTTACCCACACCAAAATGTGCGGAGGAGATGAAATCCAACCACCCACCGCCCCCACCCCCCCCCCCGACCCCCCAAATGCGACATCAATACAGCACAATTGCATGTCGGAAACAAACGAAGATGGGACTACAGAGTATAAATGATCAAACAACGAAGCCGCGCGGCAATGAAAACATAGCAAAAGAGCTGATCGAGGACGGGACTCGGGACTCACCTCAAAGAACGAGAGGGCCTTGGGAATCGTCGGGGCAACGACGGGAGACGGGAGAGATCGAAGAGGGAGGAACTAGGAAGGGTTTGGGAAAATGAAAGTTGAATCGAATTACCGCCGAGTTGGATCACAAAAATTGGGAAAATAGAAGTTGATGTGATGGCTACTGTATATTAAAGCAGAAACTAACATAAAAAAAGAGAGGGGTTTAGCTGTTTGTTTAGGTTTCAAGAGGGAAAGGCAAGTGAGGGGAATTGCAAAAATTTAGAAAATAAAAGCTGATGTGATGGTTACTGTTGAGTGTGGTTCAGAAGCAAAAAAAATGGAGGGATTATTAGCTTTGAGTTATGAGAGAAGGAATGAATATGATGGTAATAGGTACTATAAATTGATTCATAAATTAAAAAATATATATAAATGGTCGGTTCGGTCCGGTCCGGTTCCGACCCCGAAACCGGGAACCGGACCAACCGGTCACCGGTTCCAAAAATAGGAACTTGAGACCGGACCGAGACCCTCTAGGACCGCCCGAAACCGACCGGTCCGGTCCGGTCTGGCCGGTTCCCGGTTCGGGCGGTTTCCGTTGCACACCCCTAGGCAGACCGAATACCTTTTTCTTAAATTCCAACCAAGCGCCGCCGTCAAACATTATTGTCTTCCCCACTTTTGACCTCGTGATTGTTTTTTTCTTTTTGGGGGCCGGGGGGAGGAATCAGGAGGAGAAATCCCATAATTACGCTCCCCTTGACTTCTTGGCCGAGGTGAAGAGCCGAGGGCTTAATGGTCTCTTGGCGTCCTGGGCGCCGCCCTCCGGACCTTCGTGTGCAGAAGGCGAAACGCAAGAGCACAGACGTTTGCAAACATGGACTTTTCTTTCTTCGCGTGATTCCTTTTTTTTTTTTTAAAGTAGCAATTCGATAATTATATTTCATTTGGTTTCAAGATCTTTTATTTTATTTTTTTAATTACGTGAAATTTAAATAAAGGCTAACCAAATATAACTTGTTCACCCTTGACCTTCTTCTTTAAGTTTCAAACAAAAAGAGATTTCCCACTCTTTTTTTTCATGAACGGTGCACTAAAATTCAGCAAGTCATACATTGTATTTTCTTTGACAGTATAAGCGAATAAAATAACCTTGAGAAAAAAAGATGACTTTCCATGCATGCTTGGTCTTGATACTTGGCCCTTTGGAGCGCCTGTTACCAAGTCACGAGGAAAACTCCTCCGATTGTCGTGAGGCAAACCATCGAGTTTAAATTCATAATTTCTTTTCATAAAATTTCATGTGATATCGAGATTTAATTTAACATTTTGAAAAAAAAGGGGAAATTTAACATTAGAGGATTTTTTTTTCTTTTCTTTCTTTTCTAACCCGACGATCCAAGATCGATCTATCTCTTGCTCCCTCCCCCTGCTTCCTTTGATTTTCCTCCATTGTCTTACCATTTCTTCGTTGTTTCAGGCCATTCAAGTGCACGAGTAATGCCACGTCAATCCTATCCAAAACCATTCAATATCCGACCCACGCGCAGGCGCCGCTCATGCGTGTGTTGCACGCACAAGGGCGGTTGTCACAATGTCGTCAGCAACCTTGGGGCTGACACGACCCATTGACCCGCCCGAACTAGTCAACCGTGGACCAGACCGGTCAACCGGTTGGATTAGACGGTTGGACCGGACGGTTGAGCCAGGAACCGGTCGGACTGGATCTGAGGAGTCTTTACAGTCGCGCGTGTGCTCCACGCGTCGTGCACTCAGGCGGCGCGTGCGGGCGCACGGTTTGCGGCTACTGATTCATATGATTATTCTCTATGTTGTGGTGTATTTATTTATATGTTTGATGATTTTATAGATGTGAAAATGTATACGAAATCCTAAATACGTGTATTTTTAGTATATTTTCGCATATTTTTCTTGCATTTTTATGTGATTTTGGAAATACATATGTTGGTTTACATGTATGTTATTACATAAATATTATTAAAATGTGATTCATTGATAATATATTTAAAGTTTAATTTTTATTAATGAATAAAATAGTATAATCAGTATGATATGTGATTTTAGTGATATATTGCCTCCATCACTAAAGGTAAAATTACATGTATATGATGTATGTGAGAAATAAAGTTTATACCCCGATATGAGTGAGTTTCAAGAATTTAATTGAGTTGTGACCGCCAAAGTGGCACAGTCACATTCGGACCCACCCACCGGAAGCCCCTGCATCCTTTCTCCCTTTGATTTTTTTTCTTTTTATTTTATTTTTCTCTTCACCTTCTTCCTTTTGCTCCACAGTGACGACAACAGACATACTTCAACTCAGACTTGTCGTCAACTTTAACCCCCGTGAATCGCCTTCCACCACCGCCTCACTGCCGTCTCGGTCCTCCGTCATTCGAGCTCAAGTCTCAGGTGTTGAATCCAAGTGGTCGGCAGAGGCAGCGGGCGAGGTGGCGGTGCGGGTTGTCCATGCGGCGGGGGGCCTCGACCTCCACTGGCGCAGGGGGCGCGGGAGGAGTTGGACAGGGAGGAGGCGGGCAGAGGCTATGGAGGCCAGAGGAGAAGTGGGCGAAGACGGCGGTTAAGCCCAAGCCTCAAGCTAAGTTGGCTTCTTGTTTTTGTCTTAGAAGTCATTGAAGAAATAGTTGTCACACACCAATTAGTTGTCTTCATTTTGCTTGGACCAAACTCCAATTGTTCTACATGTAGTCTTTACCTCCTCCTGATATCATGGAGTGATTGCATAATCTTTCTCTACATCTTTCTGCTTTTCTTATAGCATTAAGCCCAAGCCTCTCTTTTCTCTCAGGTGCAATTTCATCAATAGGCCTAAAGATCCAGGCTATTGACTTGCATTTGAATTATTAGTGTTTTGCTCTATGGCATTTGCAAGAATTGTTCGGGGCAACCTGAGAAGAACAGGAGGTGCTGTTGGGAGCCTTGCAGATGGAAAAGAAGAAATTTTAGAGTACTACTCGCGAATTCATTTTCCTTTTCTTCTTTCAAAAGTTTCCCCATGAGAAGGGATTTTTCGACCGCTTACCATCGAGTAAGTTAGATTATGCTAGTAACTGGAGCAGAGGAATTAGGACAACCCCACTTGATCAATTTCCCGTCGCGAGAGGGCATTGGCAGAGTCCGATTCTGAATATGAGAGGGACAGATATCCAGGTCTTGAACCGACTAAGCCTGGAGAAAAGCCAAGGGTGGTCGTTCTTGGTACCGGTTGGGCGGCTTGCCTGTTTATGAAGGGGCTTGATATGAGCATATATGATATCGTGTGCGTTTCCCCCCGAAATCACATGGTTTTCACTCCCCTTCTTCCATCGACATGTGTTGGAACTTTGGAGTTCCGTTCTGTCGCAGAGCCCGTGAACCGAATACAGCCTGCTCTTGCGGCAACTCCCAATTCGTACTTCTATTTGGCTTCCTGCACTGGAATTGACGCTGCCAAGCATGAGCTTGTCCCTACAATTTCTAGAGAACCTTCTTTTGAATTCAAATATGATGAGGTTAACTTAATGACTTTAACTTATCCACACTGTAAGTACTATACATGTAGGTTGTTATAGGAGACGATGGCGTGCACTCTATCTTGGCCCATTGGCTTGGACTTTGCCCGCCAATCTATTCAGGCCGGTCGGCAGTACGTGGTTGTCCGTATTCCCAAAGGGTCATGGTTTTGACCATGGCCATGTGTTTCAACATTTTGTGAATGTGGGCAAGAGGGCAGGTTTTTATTGCTCTCAATGATAAGGAAGTGTACTGGTTCTTCATAGCGGTGTGTCCTCCTAAAGGTACCATATATATATATATATTCCAATTTATCTTCCGCTGAGGTTACGATGGCTCCTTCAATAGTAGCTTACTAATCCTCCTTGATCCCCAACGTTTCCATTCATAAAGGTATGGAAAAAGGAGCAGATCCAGAAATGATACAAAGGAAGGTGATGGAAAATTTGGCAAAGGACTTCCAACCCGTGTACCTCGATGTCGTCAAGCACTCCGATCTTTTGAGTTTGACATGGGCGCCACTATGTTCCGATATCCTTGGGACATTTTGTTTGGAAACCTAGTCCGATCAAATGTCACGGTGGCTGGAGACAATGCACCCGATGACTCCCGACTTGGGCTAGGGGGGCGTTTGGCTCTCGAGGATGCGGTGGCATTGGGTAGGCACCTCAGGGACTCAATTGCCAAGCACGACAAACTGGTGACCAGAGATATCGGATTTGCTATTGGGAGGTACGCAAAGGAGAGGAGATCGAGGGCGGCGACACTGATAACAACATCGTACTTGTTGGGATGGGTGCAACAAGATGGGTCTAGTCAATTCATGAGGTTCCTAAGAGATGTCGTATTCTATGGGCTCCTCTTGGGTAGAGTAGTGAATGGTTTTATAGGATATGATTGTGGGAAGCTTCCCGGTGTATCCTCTTTGTCTTCATGTGAATCCGAAAGCTCCATCTAATTATGGAGTTGCAAATGGGTTTTCGTCTTCTATTTCGTTTAAGAATTGATGATGAAATTTATTGCAATGCATAACGCAAAAGTTAATGGTATTATTTATCTCAGGGTTGCACTTGTTTTTCATTTTTGTAATTCTTATGGATCTTTTCATATGATGATCAGTTGCATCGTGGGGATTAGATTTGGGTCAGATCTTTTTAAGTTTGGCTAAAATCAAGACACAAAACACAACAATAGGTACAACCTATCCCTACATTGTTACGTAAACAAATCAAAGAGCACTTTAGGTGCATTAACTATTAATGTGTAATTTATATATATATATATATATATATATTAATTATGTCTCTATTTATGTCCAAATTGTAATTAGTCACTCTTATAAATACATGTGATATAATCTTAATTGGAGATAAGCCACCACAAACACTTTACTGTTATTTTCTCTCCGATTCTAAATATCAACATGGTATCTATTTAGGAAAACATATCAAAATTTTCAACATCTTTACCCCAAATCAAACTTCCTTTGCTTGACTGACCAAAAAAAAAAAAAAAAAACTTCGTTTGCTTCAATTATTATCTCAACATATCCAATACATCTCCAAATTGTTCTTTTTCTCTGATATCTCTTTACCTATCATCTTCTTTTTATGTTCGTTTATCGTTATTTTTTCTCTAATTCTAAATATTAGCATGGTATCTGTTTGGGAAAACATATCAAAATATTCAACTTCTTTGCCCCTAATCAAACTTCCTTTGCTTCAATTACTATCTCAACATATCCAATACATCTCCAGATTGTTATTTTTCTCTAATATCTCTTTACCTATCATCTTCTTTTTTTGTTAATCCCAATTTCCCATTACCTCTTAGTAACATTGCGTCCCTTTTCACCTCTTCTTCCTCTTCTCCATTGCTCCGATCTTGCTGTTGCCGCTCAAATCACAACTATGCAATCATCCTCACCATCTCTCATTCTTCTCACCATCACAAGTCTTGACTCCATCAAACTCGATGCTGAAAATTACCTTTCGTGGAAATCTCAATTTATGGAAATATCAATTTGAAGCTATTCTAATTTGCAATTATTTGATGGTCTATGTGGATGCTCTTTCCATGTCAGTTGAAGCTTATCAATGACCATAATGGGACTGTGGTGGTTAATACCTCCTATTCCACTTGAGTCATGACAAATCAATGTGTTTGTAGTTTGATCAATTTGACTCTCATAATCGAGATTTTCTATGAAGTTCATGACCTTTGGACATTTTGGAGATTCGGGCTGCTCTAGGACAGCACTTTATTGAATGCTGGGCGGCTAGGGAAATTGGACAAAAGCTTGACTTTCATAACAATGTCAAGAAACCCGATTAGTCCATGTCTGATTATTTTTGACATCTTAAGTCAATTGCGAACTCTCTCAATGTAATCAACTGCTCCGTGTGAGCATGACCCTTTTTTCACCATGGTCACAAATGGCTCTATAATTCTGCTTCGTTCTCATCTAAGAGGAATGATTTTCCTGGAAATTTGAATGCATCATCTTTATCCGATATTTATCATGCTTTGATTAGTCATGCCACTTCATTTAACCCCTTGTTTTGAGGATCTCAAGGTGGACATAATTCTAGAGGCCAAATATACGGACAGGAAAGGTGAATGGTTTTTGAGTGGTCAACCGAGTTGGTGATTTTCCAATGATCGGTTTTGTTCACAATCAGTATCGACCCCCGTTGCTGATCATTCCTCCATCTTCTCTAGTTGATCTCGTGGTGGTTCGAAGCCCTATCATCCCCCATTCACACAGGGAGGCAATCTTGGATCTAGGTCTCATCTTACTTGTTTGATCTATAATGGGGTAGGACACACCGATTTGTCGAACTCCTTCTCAACTTTCTCGATTAATGAAACCTATGATCCAACGTGGTATCTTATAATTCTAAATTCTAGACCCTTTTATGATTTGACAAAAGTCTTAGTTGGTAGTGGTCATTTATTGCCTTTTAAGTTGATAAAACCTTTTTACGTATTGATTCTCGATCTTTGTTGTTATCTCCTAACTATCATGTCCCTAATTTTAGTTACAATCTCTTTTTAGTTACTCAACTTAGTAGTAGAAGTCATTGTGGCAACCCAGTCATCCATTATTGCATAGAAACTAAGGAATTAATTTTTAATGCCTAAACAAAAATATTATAATTAAATTGCATAGGACATAGTTTTAGGAGTATTTATTGTTTAGTTTATAATTTTTGACCATTGCATTTGTGTTGGACTAGCGGATAAGTTTGAATTAATGGTTCTAGGCTTTAATTTTGCAAGTTGGATTAAGCCCATGATGAGAGAGAAATTGACCAAGCCCATTATTTCTTTGATGGCTGAAATTATGTGCACAAGGATTTAGAATTGACATGCCAATGATATATGAGGGAGGCCGAATCCTTTAGTTGCGGGAAAGAAATAAAGGACAAAAAAGGAAGATTTGCAAGTTTGTCTCTCCATGCAAGGAAAATATATATAGATTATATATAGATTGCAAGGAGATGATTAGTCAACGAGGGCCATATTGAGTAATATATTTCTTATTTTAAAACAAGAAAGAGTGCGTTGTCAAGGAAAATCTCACAAGTCCATGGTCATGAGTAAAAGGGAAGGTAAATAAAATAAAATTTAGGCTTAGTTCGTTTACATTTTCCAGATTTTCCGGCATTCATTTTAAGGAAAATGAATTGTTTGGTGAAAACATATTCCAATAAGGCAAAAAAAAAAAAAAAGTCTTCTAAAAAAGGAAAAATATTATTTATTTTTGAAAAGTGGAAAACATTTTTTCCACTTGCTCTCTTTTATTTTGCACCCCTACAAACCTTCACTTCTTTATATATTTTAAAATATTCAAATTATTTTTTTCTTTTCTTTTTTTCTTTTTCTCTCCTTTGTTTTCCTTTTCTTCTTTCTTGGCCAATCACTAGCCACATGCAAGCTTAGGCTCGTCACTTGCTAGATCGGCGAGCACAAGTGTCAAGCTCAAGGCTTGCCAATCTAGCAAGGCTTGAGGCTGGCAATCTCGGAGCTCCCAAATTTGGAAAGGCCTATAATCGGTGAGCTCGAGCTTGTGGCGAGACTCTACTTATCGATTTGGCGAGCCTTGAGCTTGCTTGCCTCAAGCCTTGCCAAATCGATGAGCCAAAGGCTCTCACTTGCCGATCGAGCGAGCCTTGGCTTTAATGCATCTAGTGAGTGGCGAGCCTGAGCTCACTAGAGGTGGGTGAGCCTCATGCTAGCCAATGAGCTGGAGGCTTGCTAGTGGCTAGTCGCTAGCCATCGATGGGGCCGAAGATCGACTAAAGAAGAAGAAGAAAACAAAGAAAGAAAAAGAAAGAAAAAAATTAATAACCACTTTCTTTAAAGAAATAAAAATCAATTTTTAAAGATAAAAGATAACAAAAAAATATTTATATTTTTAACAAAATAAAAATAAAAATATAATAATTATTGAAAATGAGTGTATAGCAAAAAAGATTTTATTTACCAAATAACGTAAAATATCTTTTGCTTCATTTTCATATTTCATCTTAACACTGAAAAATATTTACATTTTTTAAAACTAATTTTCTAAAAATATTTTCCAAAAATGCTGCATTTTCTATAAACGGAGCCGAAAGAGATTGTGCTGAGACGTGATTGGAGAGAGAGTGGAAGTGAGGTTCTCGGCCAGCCCCTCGACCGAGACACCCCTGGCCGTTTTCTTCCAGGACGATGGCTGTGACGGTCCTGCTGTTATCCCCTTCCTCGGCATCTCTTCCTACTGGTCGACGGGCGTTCTTTCCTCGCTGACAGCAAAGTTTGTTGCTACTATGACCGAGCCATTCGCGATGAGTCGCTACTTCGCTTGCTATGCCGACTACCCGAGTCCAACGTAAGCTGCTACATCGCACCTCCTGCCTCCGGATGACGACCCACCGCTGCTTCTCACTATCGCAGAGTCGTTGCCTCCGCATCCTCACACGCGAACCGCTGCTGCAACTGCAGTCTCTGATAAGCCTAGTCCATCTTCTGGTCACGCCCTTCGCGCCTTGTGACGTCCTTGCTGCTTACCTCCCACAGAGGACTCAAAAATCATGTGGGATGACATAAATGAGATGTGTGGGAAGTTAGACCAAGTAAAAATCTTCTCTCTCACCCAAGCACTCTCATATCTAAAGCAAGGAAACATGTCTATTATGACATGCTTCAAAAAGCTATTATCTCTTTGGAATGAACTGGAGGTAGCAGAGGAGAAGCTTGAGGGAACCAAGACAACTCTATAGCAGTACAAAGCGATGAAAGAAAGAGAGAAGGCAACAAGATTCCTTTTGATTTTGAATGAATTTTTCTTGTCGTTCCAATTTCAAACCTTGGTGATGGATTCGGTATTGCCGCTCAGACAAATATACCAGTTGTCCGTTCAGGAAGAAAGCCAATGGCTTACTTCGTTGGAGTATGCAAAAGGAGCCGATAGGATCGTGCTCGTAGCTCACCGTGAATGGAGAGAGGTTGTGTGCAAAAACCTAAATGAAGGAAAGGGTGCGGCATTAGGGTTTGCTGAAACAAGAACCCATAAAAGGCAAGCCATGGACAGCTCAGATCGCACCTAAAGATTAGACTGCTTATGGTTGGCCTATCCTTCTCCAGAATAGGATAGTAGATACGGCAGCAAAATTAAGGCATCCAATGGCTAGATCTTTGCGACATCATCCAAGAATTTTAGGTAGAACTCAAAGGGAAAAGGTAAATTATTTTGTGAATATTGCAAACGTCCGCATCACACTATCGATAATTGCTGGAAATTGCATGGTAAACCCAGAGAGAAGGGAAAGAAGGAAAAAAAGAAATTTTAGCTGCTTACCAGGTCACTAGGTCAACTGGTCCAAATGCTAATTAGCCCATCATGTATGGACAATATTAGTAGCTTATGCAAGCATTATAGAATTTGGGCACTTCCAACAAAAGGGGAAATTTCTCAAGTATTTCTCATTGCTTGATAAATTCTATTTCGAGAAATGCTTGGATAATTGATTTAGAAGCCAGTGATCACATTATTTGCGATAAAATTTTATTTTCCATTATCCATGAATAATTACATTTGCCTATTTTTGTGTGACTACAAATGGAAATGTTACTCATGTCACAATGATGGGCACATTAAATCTCAGTTCCCAAATCACTCTACAAAATGTCCTTTATGTCCCCGAATTCCAATACAACCTTATTTCCATATCTAAAGTTTGCAAAAAAAAAAAAAAAAAATTCATGCCTAGTCCTCTTTGATTTCAATACTTATTTCTTTCAGGCCCTTTCGACTAGTAAATTAATGGGCTTGGGTAGTCTCTCTGAAGGGCTATTTTTTTGGATTAGCTTTCCAAGCACTTTAGATTTGTCTTGCATTTCCTTGAATAAACAATCATTGTGTAACTTGACTACCAATGATAGAAATTTTCTTATACATTCTAGAATGGGTCATAGTGCTTTATTTTCTTATCCTCAATGCCATATTTGTCCGCTTGCAAAGTAGTCACATGTTCCATTTCCATTTAGCAAGACAAGTGCTAGTGATTTTTTTTTTTCATTAATTCATGTTGATATTCGGGGATCTTATCACACACCACATTGTGATGTGTCTTGTTTTTTCCTGACAATTGTGGACGATTACTCTCGTGCCACATGGGTTATCCTGATGCAGTCAAAATATCAAGCTTTCTCCAATTTAATATTATTCATTTCCTTATCAAAGAACCAATTTGGGAAATTCTATTTAGCGCATTCACATTGATAATGGGAAATAATTTTTCAACAATCATTGTCCCTCTATTTTCTCATCTCATGGCATCCTACATGAGAGTTCCTGGACCTACACCTCGCAGTAAAATGGGATAGTGGAACACAAACATTGCCTGACGTGGTAAAAAAATAAATAATTAAATAATTAAATAAAATTTAGTTAAAATATTAAAAAATAATAATTTTAAAATTAAATTTTGTTAAAATATTAAAAAATAATAATTAAAAAAACTAAAAAAACTCTAAAAAAATTTAAAAAATTTTAAAAAAAGGGAACGGGGGGAGGCGGCTGAGGCATTGACGATGGCGAGGGCTCGTGAGCCCTCGCTATTGGATTTGGGGGGGCTCGCGGCCCTTGCCCAGATCCGGCGAGGGTCGGTGGCCCTTGCCTAGCAGACCGGTGGGGAGGGCTCGTGAGCCCTTGCCGCTGGATCTGGGCGAGGACTCGTGGCCCTCGCCGCTGGATCTAGGGGGGCTCATGGCCCTCGACGCCGGTCGGCCGGGGTCGCCGGGCCCTGGCTACCGGGGTCGCCGGCCCCTAGCCAGGGCCTGGTGACCTCTGCCGACCCTCCCCCCGCCATCACAGGCCCTTCCTGGCGGCGGCGGGGCAGCGGTGGCGGCGGCTAAGGCTGATCCCTCAGCCGCCTCCCCCCCATTCCCTTTTTTTTTTTTTTTTTTTTTGAATTTTGTTTAAAATTTTTAAAGTTTTTTAGAGTTTTTTTTTAATTTTTTAAATTATTATTTTTTAATATTTTAACTAAATTTAATTTTAAAATTATTTTTTTAATATTTTAACTAAAATTAATTAATTAATTAATTATTTTTTACCATGTCAGCCCAAAATGACGCTGTTTTTGCATTATTTCGCCATGTCAGCGTGCAAAACAGTGTTGTTTTGGGCGCGCTTCGCCGGAAAAATGCCACGTCAGCGTTTTGGTCGGACTTTGGCCAGAGTGGCACTTAAGTGATCTGTTTTTCTTCGAATGTGGCACTTAAGTGTACATTTCGTAAGTTATGGCACTTAACTGTCCCTTTGGCCAAAGTTATGGCACTTGAAGCGTTCTTTTGCCCCTAGAAATATATGCATTTTTTGTTGTCTTTTATTGGCTTATAAAAAACCACAATAAATTTTCTCATTGTACGTGCCATCAGTTGATGACCCAAGCTAAGTTGGCTTCTGGTTTTTGTCCCAGTAGTCATTGAAGAAATAGTTGTCACACACCAATTACTCGTCTTCATTTCGATTGGACCAAACTCCAATTCTTCTACATGTTGTCTTTACCTCTTCCTGCTATCATGGAGTGATTGCATAATCTTTCTCTATGTCTTTCTGCTTTTCTTATAGCATTAAGCCCAAGCCTCTCTTTTTTCTCAAGTGCAATTTCATCAATAGGCCTAAAGATACAGGCTATTGACTTGCATTTGAATTATTAGTGTTTTGCTCTATGGCATTTGCAAGAATTGTTCGGGGCAACCTGAGAAGAACATGAGGTGCTTTTGGGAGCTTGCAAATGGAAAAGAAGAAATTTTCAGAGAAGTACTCGTGAATTCATTTTTCTTTTCTTCTTTCAAAAGTGTCCCTAGATCTAGGGAGGCCAGTGCTTCCCGCTTTGGCCCGCCGGGTGAGGGCCGCCAACCCTTGCCCTGGATCTAGGGGAGGGCCGCGGGCCCTTGCCGCCGGTCGGCTGGGGTCACTGGCCCTTGGCTAGGGTTCGGCGACCCCGGCCGACCCTTCACCCATCGTTGTCAGCCCTTCCTGGCGGCGGTGAGGAGGAGGCGGCAGTAGTGAGGGCTCAGCCCTCGGCGGCTTTCTTCCTCCATTGGCTTTTCTTAAAAAATGTTTTAAATAAATTTAGTGTTAAATTTAATTAAATTAATCTTCATATTAATTTTTTCCTACGTCAGTAGCAAAATGGCGTTATTTTTGCATTTGTCTAGCCACGTTAGTGTACAAAACGACACCGTTTTGCACTCACTTTGCCGGAAAATCACCACATCATCATTTTTGGCTGGATTTTCTTGTTGTTGGCACTTAAGTAATCTATTTTGCTCTGATTTTGGCACTTAAGGGGTTGTTTGGCAACGTGCCAAATAGTGGCAGATTCTGATTTTTTGTTTCCGGGATCAGTTTGGAAACATAATTGCGTTTGGTAAAATTTTTGTTTCCGAGAACAGATTTGGAGTGGAATCACGAATAAAAAAAAAAGTTGATTTTTGTTCCGGGAACAAATTTGAGAATTAAAACCAACTCTTTTTCTTCTTCCCTTCCGCCATCCCGCGATCGCTGTCCACCACCGCCCACCGGCATCCGATGCCGTCCGTCGGTTTGGCGAGCTCACCGGAGGCTAGGGCGAGGTCCGGCGAGCTCGCTGGTGGCCAGGCGAGCCTTGTCGAGGTTGGGCAACACCTGCCTAGCCCTGACGAGGCTCGCCTAGCCTCGCTGGGCCACCGATGAGGCTCGTGACGCCCAGCCCTGCCGATGGCTAGGCGGGCCTCGCCCAGCCCTGGCGAGGTTGGCTTGGCCACTGGCAAGGCTCAACCGACGAGGGTCGGCCTTGCCAAGGGCCAGTGATGCTCCGGTGAGGTCGCCGGCCCTCGTTTGGCCGATTGCTGGTCCGGCGATTGGCCACAAGAAGAGAAAGAATAATAGGAGAAAAATGAAAAAAAAATGAAAAAAAAAGAAAAGAAAAATAAAAGAAAAAAGAAAAGAAAAAAAAAGGAAAAAAGTAAAAAAGTAAAAAAATTAAAAGAAATTGATTTGGAATAGAATTAATGAGTATGGTACCAAACGTAATTCTATTCCAGAATCATAAATTTTGGATAGTTATCAAACGGCTTAAAATGCTTGGAATTTATTCCCGGGAACATAATAAAAAAGAATAATTTTTTATCAGAATCTACTCCAGGGAACAGAATCGTTACCAAACGTGTCATAAATGTCACTTTCCTAACTTTTGGTACTTAAGTATTTGTTTGTGTTAAGTTTTGGTATTGAACTTGTTCAGTTTGGTGCTGATTTAATGCTTTCAATGCTAATCTAGTGTTTGTCTTAAAAGAGGCGTGGTGAAAGAGGTGAATGTAAAGAAAATTGTATTGAGTGATGGTACGAATGTTCCATATGGCCTCCTAGTCTGGTCCATCGGCGTTGGACCCTCAGAGTTTATCAAGTCACTTGATATGGCCTCCTAGTGATGGTACAGATGTTCCATATGGCCTCCTAGTTTGGTCGGAGCAGTCGCACCTCTGCCTCTCTCTTTTCCCCTGTGTTGCCGTTATCCCTCTTTCCTCTATCTCTGGTTGCTGCTCGATGAAACCCAGCAAGCCAAAGAAGCCGCACGTCGCTTGGAGCCGCCACTGTCGCCGCTCGCCATCCTGCACATAGCCGCTGCTCCTCACTCGGCTGTGCTTGGCCGACGCCCAGTCATCCTCGTCTGTCTTTGTACGCACATTCCAGCGAGCTGTTCAGCTCGTCCCAACTGTTGTGGGCCATCATTGGAGCTCCCTCCGCCGCCGTACACCTCCGCCTCAACCCACCGAGACTCCCTCAACCCCCTCTTGGCCCTTGCATGCCCCAATCGAACTCGGATCTACCCCTTTCTTGGCCTCAACCAGCAGCGGACAGCAGCTGGAAAAATGGGTATGGCAACGGGCGTTTTGCTCGTTTTGGTCGGCTTCTCGACCCCGGAAGCTAGGCCCACCTTGGAGTGAATCAATCCCCTCGGCGTCCTCGTCGATTTGAGCCGCTCGGATCGCTAATCGGGTGAGTTTAACTCACTAATCCCCGCTTAGTAGGTTAATCACGTTTAAAGGGTGTTTAGATTAAACTAAGTAAATTTAGGTGATTAGATTAGTTTATTTAAATGTTAAGTGGATTAAGGGATGTAATTAGTTTAGTGGATAATTAATTAAGGCTAAGTAAATGTTTGGATTAAAGTAATCTTGTTTAAGCCTTAATTAATTATTTTGGATTAAATAATTATTTCTAATTTATATTATTATAATATAATATTATTTATTTAATTCTCGGAATAAATTTAATTATTTATTATTTTCTGGAAATTTTGATCGGGATAGTCGGTGACCGGAATTTTATGCTGATGATCGTGGTGAAGTCCATTTATTTAATTGAGCTTTGATTTGAGCTAAATTGAATTTATTGTAATTAATTATTAGTTTTCGAAATTAATTAATTAATTAATTGATTGATTAAATTTCAGAAATTAAGATTGAGATGGCCGATGACCGAAATTCTGTGCTGATTATCGTGGTGCAGTCCGTTTATTTATTTGAGCGTTAATTTGTGGTGAATTGAATCAATTGTGAATTTAGGATTTATTCCTAAATGATCTGATTTTGGTTATTAATGGAAAAATAACCAGGCGTCAGTTTACAACGCCAAAAATATGTAATGGACTGTTGAAATTGGTGGGATATTTGTAAGTAAAATTATTATATTTTTGGCTAAAGCTAACCGTGTACCCACACACGGCTATTTATCGTGAATGATAAAAATGATGAATTGACTATATGGTTGGAGTGGTATACTATATTGGCCTACGTGTGATATGTCAACTTTGGGTGAGCAGTATACCGGTATACTATATCAGCCTACGGGCGATATGTGAGCTTTGGGTGAGCAGTATACCTTATTATCAGCTTTGGGTGAGCACATACTTATAGTTTACTAAATTGGCCTAGGGGCCCTAATCTATTAGCTTTGGACGAGCATATACATAGTATACTATATCTATCAGCTTTGGGCGAGCTATGCTATCTATTTTCAGTTTTGGGTGAGCAATCATAGACTATGGTCGGACTTTATAAATAGTATTGAATGTACCGACCATGGAAATGTCATGGTGATATGTAATCGATTAAGTCTATTGATCGCTGAGTTGATCTGATTGGTGGAATGTGATTGATTGCTGTAATTATCAGTATTATTAATTGAACTAATGTGCAGGAAGGAACTGATGCCAAGGTAAGCCCCTTTGACCTGTGTTGTGCTTAGGTAGCCTTTATGGTGTATTAGCTTCCTAATTGGGTCTTAGTGGGGTAGAACTTGTTGAGACATAGTCTCATCCTGGTTTGAGGAAAATATTTCAGGTCCCTGGATGACGATCGTGGAGGATCGAAAGGCTTGGAGTTCGAAAGGTGGAGGTTGAAGAATTGGCAAATGGGTTTGACTAGTGGATGTTAAGACAGTCCCCTTTTTGACAAGCCGTTAATTTTGTAAACAGCCTAAGTTTGTAATTAACCAGTTTGTCTATAAAGACTCGTCTTGGTTTGAAAAATATGATTATACTTTTCTATCTCATTGTTTGATTGTCTGGGGATTTTATTAAGCTTCCGCATGCGTATATAAATGAATGGGTCAGTGACCTTCCTGGGACGTCGCAAATAAATCGACCAGTTAAGGGATGGGCGCACGCCCGAGGATCAGAGCGTGACACACCACCTTCCAATCGAATGATTTGTCCTCTCAACTGTTTTAGGATCAGGGTTGACGAATGGTTGAGGGTACCTTTAGTGGAAGATGTGTTTGCGCTGGGAGATTGTGCGAGTTTTCTTGAACAGAGAGGGAGGCCGGTGCTTCCCACTTTAGCTCAGGTTTAGTCACCCTGTCTAATTCCTTTAAAGACATCTCATGGTGGCTTTTGGTTTGATCTATAATCTTCAACTTTATTTCCTTGCTCTACTCTATATAAGAAGTGGCATGATCCTTCCATTTGAACTTGGAAGTGGTCATTCACTATTGCTTTCTCGTTGCATAAAGGCTATGTTTCCTTCTTTCTTTGGAAATAACATGAGTACTAATTTCTGAAATAGGTCACAGAAAGGGAAGGGAAATTCTTGGAGGAGCTGTTTCGTAGGATAGGGAAGCAAAATGAAGGGAAAACATTTTGCTCAAAAGACATACTTCTAGGAGACCCATTTGTGTACAGACATTTGGGAAGCATGGCTTCTATGGGGCGTTACAAGGGGCTCGTCGATTTATGCTAGTCTAAGGTATATAACATGCTACCATGACATACTAATGGTTTTCTTTCCTAGTACCTAGATTTTGATGTGCACGTACTTTTATAATTCGCTAAATTAATAACTGTCACTTATGCAAACATTCTTTATGCAAGACACAAAGGGAATATCGCATGTGCAATTCGTGAGTTGGCTGGTTTGGCGTTCTGCTTATCTCATTAGGGTAGTTAGCTGGAGGAATAGATTCTATGTCACAGTGAATTGGGCGACAACTCTGGTTTTTGGAAGAGACAACTCAAGAACAGGTTGACAATGATGCATATCCATTTTATGATACATTGTGCTCTTTCTGGGTGGAATGCTCATTTATTTGTCAGGTATCTAGCATGGCTAGTAAAATAACGATGGTTTTGCACCAGTTCACATTTTTTGGCCTGTAACTTTGGTTTTGTTAATTGTCGAGTGCCGTTTAATCGGCCAATCCAGTCTTCAGTTGCATGGAACTAGGTAGTGGCTAGGCCTAGGGTGGAGTAAGTTTTGATTCTTGATTGGAATGGGATCATTGGTTCATACATTACTATAGTTATGATGACTATTCGTTCGTTCACTCAAGATTCATCTGTCCACAAGGAAAGTATTAACAACTCAAAAGATTTACCAAAAACAGAGTTTATGTTAAAATATGTCTCGAGTTTGAGCCTAATGTGAAATTCCGAATATTCTGAATTGGATATATTGCGGACGTTTGAAATCGAGTAAAGAAGATCCGAAGATTAACTCACCAAAATTTGAATATGAGTTGGAGAGTCTGGCCACCGAAATAGGAAAGTTCAACTTTGACTTGGACTTGGATTTTGTTTAAAATATACAGAGATATGTTTTGGATAAAATCGGGCAAGATAGGAAATAGAATCCTATGAGAAGTCGGCAAAAAAATAGGGGTATATATATATAGACTTGTGGCTGTAGATGGAAGAAGGTTGATCATGAAGAATTGGTCTTGAAGCGCCGTCTCGTTGTCGAGTGCTTAGGAGGGATTTTCTTTGTCGTTCTTATCTGTGAATTTCATCCAAGAAGATTTAGTGTTTGTAGCCGATTAATCTTGTGGTAAGATTTGTGTGTAATTCCTTTGTGAGATTGAGAGATTATTTCTTGAGGAATTTCGGGGCTAAACACCACGTGCGTTGTTGGGTGTAATTGGGGCTTGGGAAACACCGAGAGAGTGTTTGAGTGACTCGAGTGTGTAATCTCCTTGTATTGCTTGATCTATTGTGAAATTCGTTGCTGCTCTCCCCGTGGACGTAGGTTTTTACAACCGAATCACGTAAATCTGGTGTCTGATTTATTTTCTTTTTCTGTCTATATTATTGTTCGATTGCTCGCCCTATCGTAATAATTGGTATCCAGGCTTGGCTAAGTTGAAGCAAATCGATGGCGACAGAAGAAGTAAAAGTGAGAATCGACAGATTTGATGGGAATGATTTTAGTTTCTGGAAGATGCAGATTGAAGATTATCTTTATCAGATGAAACTGCACTTGCCTTTATCTGGGGAGAAACTAGAGACGATGAAGCAAGCTGATTGAGATTTGCTGGATAGACGAGCTATGGGTGTTATTCGGCTGACATTGGCTCGTAACGTCGCGTTTAACATCTTGAAGGAGAAGACTATTGCTGATTTGATGCAAGCCCTGCCGGATATGTATGAGAAGCCCTTTGTGATCAACAATGTTTATTTAATGTGACGTCTGTTTAATTTGAAGATGAGCAAAGGTGCGTTAGTTGCATATCATATCAATGAACTCAATGTGATTTTAGTCAATTGAGTTCAGTTGAGATTAACTTTGAAGATGAGGTACATGTTTTGATTCTATTATCCTCATTGTCTGATAGTTGGAATACTACTATTACTGCTATTAGTAATTCCTCTAGGTCAACAAGTTTGATGTTTGATGGAGTTCAAGATTTGATTATGAGTGAGGACATTTGTAAAAGAGTAGTATTTGCTATTTTAGTAGGTGAAAATAGAGGAAGATCTAGAACACGTGTGGATAATAGTAGTACTAATATGAACAGGCGTAGTCAGTCTAGGACTGGTGATGTTGTCGGTTGGAGCTGTGGCAAGAGGGGGCATCTTCGAAGGAATTGCCTTAAGCTGAAAAATCAGAAGGGTAAGGGAATTATAGTTGATTCTGCAGATAATGTTGCAGCTATAGCAGATAATGCCGATTATGTCTTGTCTGTCACTAATGATTCATCGTTTGATGGATGTATTATGGATTCTGGTTGTTCTTTTCATGTCACACCAAATATAAATTGGTTTATCACTTATCATTGCACAGGTAGTGGTAAAATCCAGTTAGAGAACAATGCTGAGTGCGATGTTGTGGGTGTTGGTGATGTTAAAATCAGAATGCATGATGACATTGTGAGGATATTGACTAGAGTACGACACGTTTCAGAATTGAAAAAAAACTTAATTTCCTTGGGTGCCTTAGATTCAGCTGGTTGCAAGTATTCTTCAAAAAATGGAGTTCTGAAGGTTGTTCGAGGTGCTTTGGTGATAATGAAAGGAATCAAGCATGGATGCCTATATAAACTTCAAGGTGAGATAGTGACAAGTTTCGCTACAGAGACATCGGATGCATCTGTTCGAGAGTCTATTGACTGCTCGAGGAGGACTTTGGTGTTTGTGCCAATGTACAAGTTTGATGCTAGTGTTAGGATCACGCGATTGAGAGCTTTGATTGAAACGGAGACTGGTAAGTCGATCAAGTATGTGCGGACTGACAATAGCATGGAGTTCTACTCAGAGTTAACAAATAAATTCTGCATGAAAGAGGGTATAGTGAAACACCGCATTAGTGCCAGTAAGTCACAACAATTTGCAGAATTGATGAATAGAACATTACTAGAGACGGCCCGTAAAATGATCTCTACTGCTAGTATTGCTAGGAGAATCCTAACTGATGAGCTTTGTATGATAAGCTACCTGGTAAATAGATCCCCATCAATTGCTATTGAATGGTGGACTCCTGAAGAAGTGTGGTCAGGTAACGTTACTGGTTATTCTATTATTAGAATGTTTGGTTGCCCGTGTTATTTTCGAGTGAGTGATGGTAAGCTCGTGCAGAGGGCAAGGTGCATATTTCATGGCTATGCACAAGGTGAGTGGGGCGATCAGTTGTGGTGCCTAGATTTAAATTTACTTGTTAATACCAGAGAAGTTACCCTTGATGAGTCTCTGATACTTTTGGTTAGGAGTGTTTGTGGCAGTATTAATATAGATCTGGACAGTGTTCAGCTTGAGGTGGAATGCAACCAGAACTCTTAAGGTAGCGTATACGAGTACTAGCAAAGTAATTGACATAGATGGTGCTCATAGCGAGGGGGAGCCTATAGAGCCAACGGTTGCTGTAACTGCTGATATTAACAAGGTACGTATTCGATCTCCTGATAGATATGGATGCAATAATGGTTTTGCTTTATTTGCGGTTAAGGAGGTTGTGTCAGAAAATCCTTGTGGAACAGTTAAAAGTGCATGTGGAGTTGGTATTTTGATGAGGTCCTCGGTTATGGCGAAGTTCAAGCAAGGCTTGGATTTGGATAATATTTGTGGCGGTTGAGCCCATCGGGGGCTATAGGAAAGTAGCAGCAGAGTTTGATTTTTTTTTAAGCGATTACAACTTGGCTCAAACGTCGAGCCAATGTGGAGATTGTTAAAATATGTCTCGAGTTTGAGCCTAATGTGAAATTCTGAATATTCCGAATTGAATATATTACGGATGTTCGAAATCGAGTAAAGAAGATCCGAAGATCAACTCACCAAAATTTGAATCTGCATTAGAGAGTTTGGCCACTGAAATAGGAAAGTTCAACTTTGACTTTGACTTAGATTTTGTTTAAAATATACAGAGATATGTTTTGGATGAAATCGGACAAGATAGGAAACAAAATCCTATGAGAAGTCGGCAAAAGAATAAGGGTTTCACTTATATATATAGACTTATGGCCGTTGATAGAAGAAGGTTGATCATGAAGAATTGGTCTTGAAGCGCTGTCTCGTCGTCGAGTGCTTGCGAGGGATTTTCTTTGTCATTCTTATCCGTGAATTACATCCAAGAAGATTTAGTGTTTGTAGCCGATTAAATCTTGTGGTAAGATTTGTGTGTAATTCCTTAGTGAGATTGAGAGATTATTTGTTGAAGAATTTCAGGGCTAAACACCACATGCATTGTTGGGTGTAATTGGGGCTTGGGAAACACTGAGAGAGTGTTTGAGTGACTCGAGTATGTAATCTCCTTGTATTGCTTGATCTATAGTGAAATTCGCTGTTGCTCTCCCTGTGGATGTAGGTCTTTACGACTGAACCATGTAAATTTAGTGTTCGATTATTTTCTTCTTCTGTCTATATTATTGTTTGATCGTTCGCCCTATCGCAACAGTTTATGTACGTAATGAAATCAATATGGAAGATGTAACTTTTGGTTCTGCTACCTGAGATGGTAGTAATGTAACTTCTGGTTTCTGTTGGAGTCAACACCTAATATGAAAACAAGAAGCCACAATTACAAAGAAGCAATGAGAAGCTGTTGAAGACAAAAGCGTCCCAGTTGGAATTTGCCTCTAGAACCTTCAAAAAAATATAACAAAAGGGGAAAGAAGTTTTGGTCAAAAAGTATGGGCACGCATTATAATAATATGGTATCCTCTCACAAGCGAAGAGTGGAGTCTTCGAGAAGCAGGGGCAACACATTGGTCAAAAAGAAAGAAAAGGAAAGTCTAAGATGGTCTTCATGCATTTTTTTTTGTTTGGTTAGACTTCATGCATTGATTAGCCATATTAACAAATTGAAGTTGGCAAAGAAAGAGAAGAAAAGTTGTGGCTGGATTCTTCCACACTGAAGTCGCTTGGACTTCAATAGGCGGTGGAACTCCTCTAAATATGGCAGCACTTGAATGAAGTAATTTCTTTAAACTTTGTAAAGTCAAAGAAAACATTGACAAAAGGTTTATTGAGAAAGCAGACAAATTATGTATTGAGACGAATTTAGTTAAAAGCCTTAACTCATTAAAGAGGTTCTAATGTCAAAACTTGACCTAACTATTGAAGATCTCATAGACTAGGTTCAAAAGGACAACGCGGATTTTGAAATTCTAATGTGAGCATTGTCTCCCGTACTTATGATACAACAATGCTTTTGTAGTGTTTTAAGGATACACTATACATTTAATGATTCAAATAGCCTGGAGTTCAATATCTTGATAATGTATGAGAGTATACCTTTGATAGGAATGTGCCTATATACATAGAGTAGGTTAACTCTATGAAACTATTTAAAGGCTAGTTTTTTTAAAGATACGCATAAATTTTGAGAAGTTCAAGGCTGAAAGAGTGAACACAACTAAAAATCAATCTTGATTCGGAGTATTTTGTGTGAGGTTTATTGTCTAGGTTTACACAAACAACCGGCAATTCAAGGCTTAATCCATTAGCAAGTTAACTAAGCTTGATATTTTCTAACCACCTTTACATCATAAGTTTGACTTCAACGGAAGATCACAAAAGGGAAATAGTGAAGTTAAATGAAATTGTGCATATATGGAAACCACTAAAGCTGATTTGGTTTATCGAGAAGAAAAGGAGTGAATTTATTCGTATTGAGGATGAAAATAGCTCGCCTTAATTCAAAATAATCCTCTTTGAATTCATCCTGGTTTATAGCAGCTGTGATAGAGGACGACTAGTTGATTGTATGGTCAACAGAGGACGTTTGGTCAATCTGGGCATTTGACGCAAGCACTGCCGTTGCTGCTGGAATTTTCACCAAAAAATAGTGGGAAAATTCCAAATAAGGATCCGAAGTGAATCTATTTTATCAAATAAGGACCAAAAGTGAACTTTGTGTCATATAAGGACTCGAAATGGACCCATTGTTTCAAATAAGGACCTGAAGTGAATTTTGTGTCAAATAAGGACTCGAAGTAATCAAGTTAATCTCTATTGAGGATCTTAGCTCACCGGCAAACATTTTCCGGCTATTAAAATAGGGGCAATTTTGTTAGAAATTTGTGATTGGAAAAAAAGGGAAAATTCTATATTAATTAAGTTTAGGTTATTCATTTAGATGTTTACGTTTTCTTCTTTCTTCCCCTCGCTACTCCTTGCCTTGCTCAACCGACGGAGAATTTGTGTCTCCGCAAACAAAGAAAGAAGTGTCTAGTTTTCTTCTTGTTTTTGAATTCGTGTCTCAACCGGTGGAGAATCTGGGTTTTCGACTTTGCGGAGGATATGTACAAGGAATGGGGAGAACTTCAGTCTTTGACTTTGCGGTGGATGTGTACAAGGAACGGGGAGACCGTAGAAAACCTAGGGGGTTTTTTTTTTTCTGTTTTAGGAGTTGTTAATTTTCCCTATTTTTTTTTTGGACAAAATTGCCCAAACTCTAATCGTTGGAAATTTCACATGCTTGATAGCTGGTGAATATTTGGTTAACCAACAAGCTTAGGTTCTTATTTGGAATTGATTCAACCACTTTGGGTCATTATTTGAGATAATTGATCCACTTTATGTCTTTATTTGACACAAAGTTCATTTCGGGTCATTATTTGAGAAAATTGATCAACTTTGGGTCCTTATTTGGAATTTTCCCAAAAAGAGTTGCTGCAACTGAAGTATCCAAAATGTCACTAAAAATTTGTTAAATGAAAGCCAGCCCCCTCACGTAAGAGTCCTCAATAAAGACCAAGCTCGAAATTGGCAATCTGAAGTCCCTCGTACTGTCAATCAGACAATTTACAGCCTAACAAGTTACCCGTTTTAAACTTATGGATGTCACAAAGCTAAACCCAACAAAGCAAGTTCAAATCCCCCTTACAAGAGCGAAAGCTTAGTAAAATAGAGAAAAAAACCGAAGAGAATCTGGAAAATCAAATGAATTTGAGAAGTCTATATTCAGGTTGGAAATTTTAATTTCACTCTTTTTGAAATAAAAACCGAAATTTTCTAGAAGTGGCTCGCATTGCCTTCAACCATTCCCCTCCATTCTGTGGCTGTAATTTTCATTCAGTGATGCTTCTGTAGCATGCGTAAGCAGGGACGTAATTATCAAAAGACGACAAGTTTGCCACTCCATAAATAGCGACCACAAGATAAGAGACTCCTTATCCCAAAAGCACACGTGGCGCACGCTCCCACGCTCGAAGTAGAACACGACCATACATGGAGGAGGTGGTGATAGTCGGTGCCGGCATCGCAGGTCTGGCGACGGCAGTGGCCCTTAAGAAGGTCGGTGTCCGAGCCCTCGTCCTTGAGAGATCGGAGGAGCTCCGAACGACCGGTGCGGCTCTCGGTCTCTTTGCTAATGCGTGGGTTGCGCTCGATGCACTCGGCGTTTCGGACAAGCTCGCTGCCCTGTACGCTCCTCTGAAAAGGTGAGGTCCTTGTTCGCTCTTTGCACTTGAAAATAGACGTCTGATTATTGTAGAATGTTTTATCATTTCGAAGTATTAAAACTCGATCTAATCTTTAGTTCAACAATCATGTACAGATCGAGAGTTAAATGAGTGATTTCTCTGCTATGAAAGATGACAGCACTCAGAGTTGATGAATGCTGAATTAGTGTAAGCATCTTTTAGAAGATGTTAAATACGCCTAATCTTGTGCTAGCTCGTTGGGGATAAAACCAACTAAAAGTAAATCACTTTTATAGTGAAAAGTAGTTAAAAAAATCCAAACGCATTTCAATTGCAGTGAGTAGATCTTCATATGATGCAATTAAGTTCATGAACTTTCATTTCGATCATTTAATGCAATGATTTTTATTTATTTTTTTGGGTTATTTGCAAACGATGTTCGTTAGGTATTAAAAAAATTGGTCAAAAAGTGGTTTTACATCTTCCATGGGGAAAAATTCATGAAAATTGAGATCATTGCCAGTTGTAAAGTGCACCGTGAAATTTGCCTATTGAGGTTGCTAATGCGATTAGTGCTTAGAATAAAATAACTAATTAGATATTCATCAAATGACGGGAAAAACTGCAATATCAGTGAGAAAGAGCAATAGGCTTTTCAAGCAAGATATACTGAATAGAAAGATAAGCTCTACATTGGTTTTGTACTTTGTTAAATTGATTTTAGGATTCGCCCGTTTTGGGAGCTTCTTAAATCGGTTATTGATCCAGGATGCTGGACCTTGATCTGTCCTACAATTTCTCAATGATGAAAGAAAATAATTTTACTTATTAATTATTTTTTTTTGGTACTTGTTCAGGGGATACATAACTGATGTCAAGACTAAATCGATTCAAGAAGTGCATTATCCAGGCAACAGGTGAATCTCAAATTTCCTCTCATATATGCTACCCACCTTTCCATCATCTTTGTTTCCTTAATTTACCGTTTAATGTTTCAGACTGATTAATTTCTTGTAATTGGTTACTATATGTTTTATTTTGCACAAAATGATACAAGTGACCGTCGGAAATATACCATGAATGGGACTAATAGCCCCTATTTTGACAACTCATCTTTTAGGAAGATCTTCAATAATAGAGTTTGAAAATATAATACTCCTTTTGTTAGATAAAATTCGGTAATTTATTCTATTATGTTGTTGAAAATATGTCTAGAATTTGAGACTCGTAAAGAGAACTCAATCCAACTAGGTAATTTCCTATTTTGGATCTAATTCTTTTCTATATAAGGAGTCTTTTTCGTGAAGAGCAACCCCCATTGAGAGAATAATGGGAGTGTTTAAATAATTTAATTATAATTATAATTTTCGTTAGTGGGTCTTGTGCCATTTTTCGTGTGGAGTAGATCTTACTGATTGAGTCAAATAAATTCAACATTCAATTTATTTTCTTGTCCTGTTTATCTTATACTTAGACTGTTTTTTTTTTTCTCCCACAACAAATGTTATTATTTTATGCATGTCATTTCGTATTCCAAGGATAGAAAATCATTCCATCTGGATTGAGCAGGAATGGAGCCCAACCAAGAGCGGTCCACCGAAAAGTCTTGTTGGAAGTTCTGGCGGAGGAGCTTCCTCCAAATAGCATTCGATTCTCTTCCAAGATAACTTCCATCGAAACCCAAGTAGAACACGGCTTGTCCATTTGTATTGTCATGCTCGATGATGGGACCATCCTAAAGTCTAAGGTTCCCTACAATTTCTAGAGAACCTTCTTTTGAATTTAAATAAGATGAGGTAACTTATTCACTTTAACTTATCCACACTGAAAATATTATACATGTAGGTTGTTATAGGATGTGATGGCGTGCACTCTATCGTGGCCCGTTGGCTTGGACTTCGCACGCCGGTCTATTCAGGCCGGTCGGCAGTGCGCGGGTTGTCCGTGTTCCCGAAAGGTCATGGTTTTGATCATGGCCATGCGCTTCAACAATTTGTGGATGTGGGCAAGAGGGCAGGTTTTATTGCTCTCAATGATAAGGAATTGTATTGGTTCTTTGTGGCCACGTGTCCTCCTAAAGGTACCATGTACATTACATTTTATCTTCTGCTGAGATTCCCAACCACGATGGCTCCTTCAATACTAGCTTACTAATCCTCCCCGATCCCTAACGCTTCCATTTATAAAGGTGTGGAAAAAGGAGCAGATCCAGAAATTATACAAAGGAAGGTGATGGAAAATTTGGCGAAGGACTTCCCACCCGTGTACCTCGATGTCGTCAAGCACTCCGACCTTTCAAGTTTGACATGGGCGCCACTGATGTTCCGATATCCTTGGGACATCCTGTTCGGAAACCTAGTCCGATCAAATGTCACGGTGGCTGGAGACGCTATGCACCCGATGACTCCCGACTTGGGCCAGGGGGGATGTTCGGCTCTCGAGGACGCAGTGACATTGGGTAGGCACCTTGGGGACTCAATTGCCAAGCACAGCAAACTGGTGACCCAAGACATGGGAATTGCTATAGAGGGGTACGCAAAGGAGAGGAGATTGAGGGTGGCGACACTCATAACAGCATCGTACTTGTCGGGATGGGTGCAACAAGATGGGTCTAGTCGATTCATGAGGTTCCTAAGAGATGTATTCTATGGGCTCCTCTTGGGTAGAGTGGTGAAAGGTATTACAGAATATGATTGTGGGAAGCTTCATGGTGTCTCCTCTTTGCCTTAATGTGAATCTGAAAGCTCCATCTAGTTATGCAGTTGGAATCGGATTTTGGTCTTCTATTTTGTTTAATAATCGATGATGAAATTTATTGCAATGCATAACACAAAAGTTTATCGTATTGTTTGTCTCAGGGTTGCACTTGTTTTTCTTTTTTTTTCTTTTTTATTTCGTATGAATCTTTTCACTTGATGATTAAGAGCATCATAGGATTAGGTTTGGGTCGGATCTTTTTAAGTTTGGGTTGACATTTATTTGATAGTGTGGTAGATTTGCAGATTCTCAATTGATACCGTACTTTTCTTGATGTATTTAATAAAAATTACAATTACGTAACAAGATTCGTTGGAATGAAGTGCCTTCTGTCATTGGCTGACCGAAAACCTTTTTCTTAGATTCCAACCAAGCGCCGCCGTCAAACATTATTGTCTTCCCCACTTTTGACGTCGTGATTGTTTTTTTCTTTTTGGGGGCCGGGGGGAGGAATTAGGAGATGGAAATCCCATAATTACCCTCCCCTTGACTTCTTGGCCGAGGTGAAGAGCCGAGGGCTTAATGGTCTCTTGGCGTCCTGGGCGCCGCCCTCCGGACCTTCGTGTGCGGAAGGCGAAACGCAAGAGCACAGACGTTTGCAAACATGGACTTTTCTTTCTTCGCGTGATTCCTTTTTTTTTTTTTTAAGTAGCAATTCGATAATTATATTGTAAGAATTTTCCTAATGTAAACTACATTAATTGATATTGTAATTTATTATTTTTATGGCGACCGTAAAACAGAGCTGGTCTAAGGTAAGATAGAAGATTTTTTAATTAGTCTAATATTGGGCTGGCTAGTGTGGGCCGAGTTGAGCCTGGCCTGTGATGAGGTAGCCTGGTTGGAAACTCTATAAATAGTGCTAAAGTCTCTCCTCTAACCCTAATTCTCACATGTATCCTCACCTAAGGGGCATTTACCTAACGCTACACGTGAGGGGGGCCGCCTCATTGAGCCAATGATACGGAGAGTAATAGAGGAGAAGGACTTGCATGTGGAACATTGTGTTTCTGCTTCCACTTCAAGAACAATGGATCCCAATACAGGTGCGTTAATCTTTCTACTCAATTATGCATGTTCTTGTTCTACTTATAAAGATTTTGGGGTTACGCAGTTTGCGTCCTACATGTGGTATCAGAGCCTCCATAACCCTAGAACATGAACGCAAATGATTTTGTCATAATTTGAGTTTTTTGAGATTTTTCGTTCAATAAAAATTAAATTAAATTATATATTCGGACCGGGCTCGATGAGACGAAGAGAACCGTGGGCGGCGCGTCGCTGGAGGAGGCCGCACGTGCCCCCACGCGCGGCCACGCGCCTCCTGGGCGTCGAACATGCACCACATGTGAGCTCCACGCGCCGAGCACTCAGGCGGCGCATGCGGGTGCGTGGAGTATCTATTTAGTGCGTGGTTGGTGGCGTTGGATTTGAATTGCCATGTTCTATCTTGTGGTGTATTTATTTTACATGTTTGATGACTTTATGGATGTGAAAATACATACAAAGCCCTAAATAAGTGAATTTTTAGTGTATTTTTGCGTATTTTTCTTGTATTTTCTGTGTTTTTGGAAATACATGTGTTGGGTTACTGGTATGTTATCACATAAATATTATAAAAGTGTGATTTATTAATAAAAATTAAACTTTATTGTATTTTATTAATGAATGAGGCAGTGTAATTAGCATGTCATGTGATTTAAGTGATATGATGCCCTTATCACTAAAGTTAAATCACATGTATATGATGTATGTGAGATGTAAAGATTATATCCCTGATATGAGAGAGTTTCAAGGATTCAATTAAGTTGTGACCGCCAAAGTGGCACACTTGATTGGGTTTGAGAAATTTCGATCTTGTATATTGATTGGGATATCTTCTGGTCTAATGCATAGTCATACTCCCAAAGGAGGTGATTGTGTATTAGTTCATGGAGGAATACATGATGATATGGTGGAGGAGTGACCGATCCTAATGGTTCATATTTCCAAAAGTGATGAATTCACAAAGATTGTAATATATTCTCATAACTGCTATCATGTGGGGAGTGTACAATTGCATGTCATAACTGCCCAAAGGTGATTATGTGATTTTGCATGTAACTCTCTGGACATGTACTTGTACGTCAAGTTACACAATGCTCACATGATGCTAATTATATATACTGCTTGTCTTTTAGTCACATTTTTCTGTAAATGGTAACTCCGTCACTATTGAGGTTCTTACTGGTTCAAACTTTAAGAAATGTAGAGCAGATTTTTTGTTTGCTATGGAGATAGCAGATGTTCATATGGCTTTTACTATCGATCAGCCGGCATATCTTACTGCTGAGAGTACAGAAGCTCAGAAATCTCATTTTACTGCTTGGGAAAAAAGCAATAGAATTTGCTTACTGTCGATGAAGCGTTCCATTTAAGAATACTTGAAAAGTGGTTTGCCTGCAAACTGCACTGCTAGGCAGATGATGGAAGCCTTGATGGCTAGAAATCGTGTCTCACATAATGCTGAGATAGGAACACGCATGCAAACACTATTTACTATGAAGTATAATGGTTCTGGTGGAGTTAGAGATTATGTTATGAGAATGATAGATTTGCAGACAAAGCTTGAAGCTCTCAATGTTGTATTCCCACTACTTGCATTGTGCATCAAGCTCTAAATGATTTTCCTCCTGATTTTGAGATTATCAAGACCAATTATAGTTCCCAAGATGAAACCTGATCAGTTAATGACCTAATTGCAAGGCTGGTGGCAGAGGAAGAAAAATTGAAGAAAGATAAAGGACACGTTGCCCTTTATGCTTCTAACTCTGGTAGTGATAAGAGAAAGAAGGTGAAAACTTATACTCATAAGGGCAATTCTGAAGTTGCTGGATCTTCCAACAATAAAGGAAATTTTGAAGATGCTGGACCTTCTAACAGTTTGGGTCCCAAGAAAACATTCACCAAGAAGAATGGTGTTTATTGCTACTTTTGTAGGGAGAGAGGACATGTAAAGAAACGTTGCAGCAAGTTTAAGGCTTGGTTGTTTAAGAGAACTAAAAGTGAGCCTAAAGGTAATGATTATTTGGCATTTGTTTATTAATCCAATTTATCTGAAGTTCCGACCAATTCTTGGTGGCTAGATAGTGGTGCAACTAATCATGTTGCATTTACCATACAAGGGTTTATAAACCGAAGGACGCCAAATCAAGATGAATCAATGCTCACTGTTGGAAACAGCGTTGGAGTTGATATCGAGTTCGTGGGAGATGTTATTTTGATTTTAGATTCTGGTTTTTGGAATGTGTTAAGAAACACTTTTTACATACATTCTTTTAGGCGAATTTAGTTTATGTGTCTTGTTTGGACATGTGTGGATACTCTTTTGAAATAAAGAGTAATATTATTTCCATGTTTTATGATTCAAATAAGATTGGGTGTTACAATTTATCCGATGGATTATATCGATTGAGTTTATCTCCTAATGACATGTACGTTGCTTATTTAGTCGAAAAAGTTGTTTCCAAAAGGCCTCTACCTAAGGAACAATCTTATGCATTGTGGCATAAACGTCTTGATCACATCTCTAAAGAAAGAGTAGAAAGGCTTATAAAGGCTGATATCTTGCCTACTCTTAAAGATGATCAAGAGACTTGCGTAAACTGTTGCAGAGGTAAGATGACTAAGATAAAGGAGAAATCCGCCGTACAAAGTTCAGACTTGTTGGAGGTTATTCACACTAATATTAGTGGACCATACACGGCTACTTTATGCAGAAATTTTTATCTCATCACATTTATTGATGACTATTACCGATATGGATACTTATATTTGATTAAAGAAAAGTCTGATTCTCTTGATAAATTCAAGATTTTTCGGACTGAAGTGGAGAAACAGTTAGGAAAAGTTATTAAGATTGTCAGATCTGATCGTGTTTGTGAGTATGCTGGTAGGCACGGAGATGTTGGACAACTTAAAGGGTAGTTTGCTAGATACCTAGAGGATTCTGGGATAATAAGTCAGTTTACTATGCCTGAAAGTCCTAAACAAAATGGTGTAGCTGAAAAGCGCAACCGTACTCTTATGGACATGATGAGAATTATGATTAGTAGGATCAATTTACCTAATTTTCTGTGGGGTGAAGTTTTGAAAACAGCTCTTTATATTCTAAATCACATTCCTACCAAAGCGGTTCCATTGACTCCTTTTGAGTTGTGGACTGGACGTAAACCTAGCTTGAATCATCTTAAAGTTTGGGGATGTTCAGCAGAAGTGAAGTTATATAATCCAACATTAAGTAAGCTAAATTCCAAAACTACTCAGTGTTACTTCGTGTCTTACCCAGATCATTCAAAGGGGTATTGGTTTTATAACCCTAATGGGGGTACAAGAATTGTGGAATCTCAGACTGCAAAATTTCTAGAATTTGATGTAGCTGAAAAGGGTAGCTACTCACAAGTTATCAAAGATGATAGTATGGTGGGGATTATTGGATCCCTGTTTCATCATGTGCAGACAATTATAGAGCCTCTTGCGCCACAAACTAAGCCTGTTGTGGCCCAAGATCCTATTGTTGAGACAGTTCCTGATGAAATTCCTCAAGCTCCTCAAATTCAGAATGAGGTTGAAGTAGCTCCACGTAGAAGATCAACTAGAGAAAGACGTTCAGCTATACCACCAGACTATGTTGTCTACCTAGGAGAACATGATTATGATATTGGTTGTGTTGTTGATCCAGTAACTTATACGGATGCCATCTTATGTCCTCAATCAGATTTGTGGCTAGATGCGATGAAAGATGAGATGCAATCTGTGAAACACAATGGTGTTTGGGAGCTTGTTGAATTACCTAAAGGTTGTAAACCTATTGGCTGCAAATGGGTATTCAAGACTAAAAGGGATGCCAAAGGAAAGATTGAAAAGTTTAAAGTCAGATTGGTAGCTAAGGGTTTCACTCAAAGAGAAGGAATAGATTATGAAGTAACATTTTCTCCAGTTTCTTATAAAGATTCTTTTAGAGTGATCTTGGCATTGGTAGCTCATTTCGATATGGAGTTACACCATATGGATGTTAAGACTACTTTTCTCAATGGAGACCTTGATGAGGAGGTTTATATGGTGCAGCTTGAAGGTTTTGCAGCAGATAACTCGGGTAAGCTTGTTTGTAGATTGAAAATGTCTATTTATGGCCTTAAGCAAGCTTCTAGACAGTGGTATTTCAAGTTTCATAGTGTTGTTACTTCATTCGAATTTATTGAGAACAAAGTAGATTAGTGTATATACACCAAGGTTAGTTGGAGGAAATATATTTTTCTCATACTTTATGTAGATGATATCTTGCTTGCTAGTAGTGACATTGGTTTACTACATGAGACAAAGTGGATGTTATCGTAAAATTTTGACATGAAAGAACTTGGTGAAGCGTCTTTTGTTCTTGGCATTGAGATCCATAGGGATCACTCACGCCGTTCATTGGGTTTGTCTTAGAAGGCGTATATTGATCGCGTTTTAGAAAGATTCAATATGTAGGATTGCAAACCAAGAATTGCTCATGTTGTTAAGGGTGATAAATTGAGTCTTTCACAATGCCCTAATTCAGATTTTGAGAAAGCAAAAATGAAGGACGTGCCTTATGCTAGTGTGCTTGGAAGTATCATGTATGCTCAAGTTTGGACTAGACCAGATATTGCTTTTGTAACTGAACTTCTAGGCAGATATCAATCTAATCCAAAATACGATCACTAGGTTGCTACCAAGAAGGTTTTAAGGTACTTAAAGAGAACAAAAGATTACATGCTGATTTATAGACATGTTCCAGATTTGCAACTAGTAGGGTATTCAGATGCAGATTTTGTTGGTTATCAAGATGATAAGAAGTCAACGACATGATACATATTTATGATGGCAGGAGGTGCAATATCATGGAAGAGCGAAAAACAGAAATCCATATATTCTTCTACCATGCAAGCGGAGTTTGTAGCATGTTTTTCAGCTGCTACTCAAGTTATTTGGCTCCGGAACCTCATTAGAGAGTTATCAGTTTTTGATTTTGTGGATAGGCCCATACGGCTATATTGTGACAATAACTCTACAGTGTTGAAGTCTCAAAGGGTCTAAACACATGGAGGTCAAGTTTTTTACTATAAAGGAATCGGTGCAGAATGGTGACGTTGCAGTAGATTATATTTTTACAGATGATATGATTGCAGATCCACTACCTAAAGGCCTATGCCTGTATGTTTTTTATCATCATGTCATTAGTATGGGCCTAGGAGCATCTTGGGATGTTGTTATTTAGTGGGAGTTGTGTTTTATTTTTCTTTGAATAAAGTTTACATATGTTTTGTTACAATTTAGTAATACTTTGATATATATATGTCAACTTTTGCATTCAATAAAATATTTTTTGAATGTATTGTTATTATGTTGAATATATATATATATATATATATATATATATTGTTAAAAGTCTCAAGGTATTACTTAAACCTTGAGTAAAGGCTAGAGGCATCCAGGCATCCGGTTATTAGCTTTGTGCATATGTCTTGTGATACATAAAGAAATGTTAACCGTAAGGACAAGACATATGTAGGTTCATTGGAACCATAAAGTATTCTTTAGTGGCACAAGGTTTTTGTGTCGTCTAAGGTAAGAGAATGGTGACTGACAAATGGGATCTCTCTATGAGAGATGTTATCCATTTACCACATTACCATATTGAATCCATATCAATAAAGTTGAGAGCACTTGTGACCATGGAAAGCTTTGTGTGTATACATGCAGTTACCGCCATGATTCGGTGTTTAAGATTTTATGGGATATGATTGACTATTAAGAATTATCTCTGGACCAATGTGCGCACATAAGGTACGATTTCAATTAATATAGTCCAAATGGGAGAATGTAAGAGTTTTCCTAATGTTGACTACATTAATTGATATTGTAATTTACTGTTTTTATGGCTACCGTAAAATAGGGCTAGTCTAAGGTGAGATAGAAAGTTCATTAATTAGTCTAATATGGGGCTGGCTAGTGTGGGCCGAGTTGAGTTTGGCTCGTAATGAGGGGGCTTGGCTGAAAACTCTATAAATAGTACTCAAGTCTATCCTCTAACCCTAATTCTCACATGTATCCTCACCTAAGGGGTGTTTACCTAACGCTACACGTGAGGGGGGCTGCCTCATTGAGCTAGTGATACGGAGGGCAATAGAGGAGAAGGACTTGCACGTGGAACATTGTGTTTCCGCTTCCGCTTCAAGAACAATGGATCCCAAAACAGGTGCGTTAATCTTTCTACTCAATTATGCATGTTCTTATTCTAGTTATGGAGATCTTAGGGTTACACAATTTGCGTCCTACATATATTTCATTTGGTTTCAAGATCTTCTATTTTTTTTTTAATTACGTGAAATTTAAATAAAGTCTAACCAAATATAACTTGTTCACCCTTGACCTTCTTCTTTAAGTTTCAAACAAAAAGAGATTTCCCACTCTCTTTTTTTCATGAACGGTGCACTAAAATTCAGCAAGTCATACATCGTATTTTCTTTGACAGTATAAGCGAATAAAATAACCTTGAGAAAAAAAGATGACTTTCCATGCATGCTTGGTCTTGATACTTGGCCCTTTGGAGCGCCTGTTACCAAGTCACGAGTAAAACTCCTTCAATTGCCATGAGGCAAACCATCGAGTTCAAATTCATAATCTCTCTTCATAAAATTTCATGTGATATTGAGATTTAATTTAACATTTTGAAGAAAGGGGAAATTTAGCATCAGGGGGCTTTTTCTTTCTTTCTTTCTTTTCTAACCCGACGATCCAAGATCAATCTATCTCTTGCTCCCTCTCCCCTCTTCCTTTGATTTTCTCCATTGTATTACCATTTCTTCGTTGATTCAGGCCATTCAAGTGCACAAGTAATGCCATGTCAATCCTATCCAAAACCATTCAATATCCGACCCACGCGCAGGCGCCGCTCATGCGTCTGTTGCACGCGCAAGGGCTATTGTCACAATGACGTTAGCGACCTTGGGGCTGACCCAACCCATTGACTTGCCCGAACCAGTCAACCATGGACCGGACTGGTCAACCGGTTGGACTGGACAGTCGAGCTAGGAACCGGTCGGATCGAATTTGAGGGGTCTTTACGGTTGCACGTGTGCTCCACACGTCGTGCACTCAAGCAGTGCGTGCGGGTGCGTGGTTTGCAGCTACTGGTTCGTATGATTATTCTCTATGTTGTGGTGTATTTATTTACACGTTTGATGATTTTATAGATGTGACAAATACATACGAAACCTTAAATACGTGTATTTTTAGAATATTTTTGCGTATTTTTCTCGTATTTTTATGTGATTTTGGAAATACATGTGTTGGTTTATATGTATGTTATTACATAAATATTATTAAAACGTGATTCATTGATAGTATATATAAAGTTTAACTTTTATTAATGAATAAAATAGTATAATCAGCATGATATATGATTTTAATGATATATTGCCCCCATCATTAAAGGTAAAATTACATGTATGATGTATGTGAGAAGTAAAATTTATACCCCGGTATGAGAGAGTTTCAAGGATTCTATTGAGTTATGACCGCCAAAGTGGCACAGTCACATTCGGACCCACCCACCGGAAGCCCCTGCATCCTTTCTCCCTTTGATTTTTTTTTTTTTTTTGTTCTCTTCACCTTCTTCCTTTTGCTCCGCCGTGACGACAACAAACGTACATCAACTCAGACTCACCGTCAACTTTAACCCCAGTGAATTGCCTTCCACCACCGCCTCACCGCCATCTCGGTCCTCCGTCATTCGGGCTCAAGCCTTAGGTCTTGAATCCAAGTGGTTGACAGAGGCAGCGGGCGAGGTGGCGGCACGGGTTGTCCACGCCGCGGGGGGCCTCGACCTCCACCGGCGCAGGGGGCACAGGAGGAGTTGGACAGGGAGGAGGCGGGCAAAGGCAATGGAGGCCAGAGGAGAAGCGGGCCAAGACAGCGGTTAAGCCCAAGCCTCAAGCTAAGTTGGCTTCTTGTTTTTGTCTTAGAAGTCATTGAAGAAATAGTTGTCACTCACCAATTAGTTGTCTTCATTTTGCTTGGACCAAACTCCAATTGTTCTACATGTTGTCTTTACCTCCTCCTGATATCATGGAGTGATTGCATAATCTTTCTCTATATCTTTCTGCTTTTCTTATAGCATTAAGCCCAAGCCTCTCTTTTCTCTCAGGTGCAATTTCATCAATAGGCCTAAAGATCCAGGCTACTGACTTGCATTTGAATTATTAGTGTTTTACTCTATGGCATTTGCAAGAATTGTTCGGGGCAACCTGAGAAGAACAGGAGGTGCTGTTGGGAGCCTTGCAGATGGAAAAGAATAAATTTTTAGAGGAGTACTTGCGAATTCATTTTCTTTTTCTTCTTTCAAAAGTGTCCCCACGAGAAGTGATTTTTTCGACCGCTTACCATCGAGTAAGTTAGATTATGCTAGTAACTGGAGCAGAGGAATTAGGACAACCCCACTTGATCAATTTCTCGTCGCCGAGAGGGCATTGGCAGAGTCCGATTCTGAATATGAGAGGGACAGATATCCAGGTCTTGAACCGACTAAGCCTGGAGAAAAGCCAAGGGTGGTCGTTCTTGGTGCCGGTTGGGCGGCTTGCCGGTTTATGAAGGGGCTTGATATGAGCATATATTATATCGTGTGCGTTTCCCCCCGAAATCACATGGTTTTCACTCCCCTTCTTCCATCGACATGTGTTGGAACTTTGGAGTTCCGTTCGGTCGCGGAGTTCCGTTCGGTCGCAGAGCCCGTGAACCGGATACAGCCTGCTCTTGCGGCAACTCCCAATTCGTACTTCTATTTGGCTTCCTGCACTGGAATTGACGCTGCCAAGCATGAGCTTGTCCCTACAATTTCTAGAGAACCTTCTTTTGAATTCAAATATAATGAGGTTAACTTAATGACTTTAACTTATCCACACTGTAAGTACTATACATGTAGGTTGTTATAGGATACGATGGCGTGCACTCTATCTTGGCCCATTGGCTTGGACTTTGCCCGCCGATCTATTCAGGCCGGTCGGCAGTACGGGGTTGTCCGTATTCCCAAAGGGTCATGGTTTTGACCATGGCCATGTGTTTCAACATTTTGTGAATGTGGGCAAGAGGGCAGGTTTTTATTGCTCTCAATGATAAGGAAGTGTACTGGTTCTTCATAGCGGCGTGTCCTCCTAAAGGTACCATATATATTCCATTTTATCTTCCGCTGAGATTACGATGGCTCCTTCAATAGTAGCTTACTAATCCTCCTTGATCCCTAACGTTTCCATTCATAAAGGTATGGAAAAAGGAGCAGATCCAGAAATGATACAAAGGGAGGTGATGGAAAATTTGGCAAAGGACTTCCCACCGTGTACCTCGATGTCATCAAGCACTCCGATCTTTTGAGTTTGACATGGACGCCATTGATGTTCCGATATCCTTGGGACATTTTGTTTGGAAACCTAGTCCGATCAAACGTCACGGTGGCTGGAGACAACGCACCCGATGACTCCTGACTTGGGCTAGGGGGGACGTTTGGCTCTCGAGGATGCGGTGGCATTGGGTAGGCACCTCAGGGACTCAATTGCCAAGCACGGCAAACTGGTGACCGGAGACATCGGATTTGCTATTGAGAGGTACACAAAGGAGAGGAGATTGAGGGCGGCAACACTGATAACAATCGTAGTTGTCGGGATGGGTGCAAGAAGATGGGTCTAGTCGATTCACGAGGTTCCTAAGAGATGTCATATTCTATGGGCTCCTCTTGGGTAGAGTAGTAAATGGTTTTATAGGATATGATTGTGGGAAGCTTCCTGGTGTATCCTCTTTGCCTTCATGTGAATCCGAAAGCTCCATCTAATTATGGAGTTGCAAATGGGTTTTCGTCTTCTATTTTGTTTAAGAATTGATGATGAAATTTATTGCAATTCATAATACAAAAGTTCATGGTATTGTTTGTCTCAGGGTTGCACTTGTTTTTCATTTTTGTAATTCTTATGGATCTTTTCATTTGATGATCGGTTGCATCGTGGGGATTACATTTGGGTCAGATCCTTCTAGTTTGGCTAAAATCAAGGCACGAAACACAACAATAGGTACAACCTATCCCTACATTGTTACGTAAACTAATCAAAGAGCACTTTAGTTGCATTAACTATTAATGTGTAATTTATATATATTTTTATAATTATGTCTATATTTGTGTCCAAATTGTAATTAGTCACTCTTATAAATACATATGATATAATCTTAATTGGAGATGAGCCACCACGAACACTTTACCGTTATTTTCTCTCTGATTCTAAATATCAACATGGTGTCTTTACCCAAAATCAAACTTCCTTTGCTTCAATTACTATCTCAACATATCCAAAACATCTCCAAATTGTTCTTTTTCTCTGATATCTCTTTACCTATCATCTTCTTCTTTTTGTTCATTTATGTTATTTTTTCTCTGATTCTAACTGTCAACATGGGTATCTGTTTGGGAAAACATATCAAAATATTCAACTTCTTTACCCCTAATCAAACTTCCTTTGCTTCAATTACTATCTCAACATATCCAATACATCTCCAAATTGTTATTTTTCTCTAATATCTCTTTACCTATCATCTTCTTTTTTTGTTAGTCCCAATTTTCCCATTACCTCTTAATAACATTGCATCCCTTTTCACCTCTTCTTCCTCTTCTCCGTTGCTCTGATCTTTGTTGTTGCCGCTCAAATTACAACCATGCAATCATCCTCACCATCTCTCATTCTTCTCACCATCACAAGTCTTGACTCCATCAAACTCGATGCTGAAAATTACCTTTTGTGGAAATCTCAATTTATGGAAATCTCAATTTGAAGCTATTCTAATTTGCAATGATTTGATGGTCTATGTGGATGCTCTTTCCATGTCAGTTGAAGCTTATCAATGACCATAATGGGACTATGGTGGTTAATACCTCCTATTCCACTTGAGTCATAACAAATTAATGCATTTGTAGTTTGATCAATTCAACTCTCATAGTCGAGATTTTCTATAAAGTTCATGACCTTTGGACATTTTGGAGATTCGGGCTGCTCTAGGACAGCACTTTATTGAATGCTGGGCGGCTAGGGAAATTGGACAAAAGCTTGACTTTCAGAACAATGTCAAGAAACTCGATTAGTCCATGTCTGATTATTTTTGACATCTTAAGTCAATTGTGAACTCTCTCAATGTAATCAATTGCTCCGTCTCTAATAAGGACATGGTGATTCAAGCCTCAACGGGCTTCCGTGTGAGCATGGTCCTTTTTTCACCATGGTCACAAATGGCTCTATAATTCTTCTTTGTTCTCATCTAAGAGGAATGATTTTCCTGGAAATTGAATGCATCATCTTTATTTGATATTTATCATGCTTTGATTAGTCATGCCACTTCACTTAACCCATTGTTTTGAGGATCTCAAGGTGGACATAATTCTAGAGGCCAAATATACGGACGGGGAAAGGTAAATGGTTTTTGAGTGGTCAACTAAATTGGTGATTTTCCAATGATCGGTTTAGTTCACAATCAGTATCGACCCCCTTTGCTGATCATTCCTCCATCTTCTCTAGTTGATCTCGTGGTGGTTCGAAGCCCTATCATCCCCCATTCACACAGGGAGGCAATCTTGGATCTAGGTCTCATCTTACTTGTTTGATCTATAATGGGGTTGGACACACCAATTTGTCAAACTCCTTCTCAACTTTCGCAATTAGTGAAACCTATGATCCAATGTGGTATCTTAAAATTCTAAATTCTAGACCCTTTTATGATTTGACAAAAGTCTTAGTTGGTAATGGTCATTTATTGCCTATTAAGTTGACAAAACCTTTTTACGTAATAATCCTCGATCTTTGTTGTTATCTCCTAACTATCATGTCCCTAATTTTAGTGACAATCTCCTCAGTTACTCAACTTAGTAGTAAAAGTCATTGTGGCAACCCAGTCATCCATTATTGCATAGAAACTAAAGAATTAATTTTTAACGCCTAAACAAAAATACTATAATTAAATTGCATAGGACATAGTTTTAGGAGCATTTATTGTTTAGTTTATATTTTTGACTATTGCATTTGTGTTGAACCAGCGGATAAGTTTGGATTGATGGTTCTGGGTTTTAATTTTGCAAGTTGGATTAAGCCCATGATGAGAGAGAAATTGACCTAGCCCATTATTTCTATGATGGCTGAAATTATGTGCACAAGGATTTCATCAAAATATCTTTTCGCATAGAATTGACATGCGAATGATATATGAGGGAGGCCGAATCCCTTAGTTGCGGGAAAGAAATAAAGGACAAAAAAGGAAGATCTGTAAGCAAGGAAAATATATATAGATTATATATAGATTGCAAGGAGATGATTAGTCAACGAGGGCCATATTGAGTAATATATTTCTTATTTTAAAACAAGAAAGATTGCGCTGTCAAGGAAAATCTCCCATGTCCATGGTCATGAGTAGAAAGTAAGGTAAATAAAATAAAATTTAGGCTTAGTTCGTTTACGTTTTCCAGATTTTCCGGCATTCGTTTCAAGGAAAATGAATTGTTTGGCGAAAGAAAACATATTCCAATAAGAAAAAAAAAAGTCTTCTAAAAAAGGGAAAATGTTTTTTATTTTTGAAAAATGGAAAACATTTTCCCCACTTGCTCTCTTTTATCTTGCACCCCTACAAACTTTCACTTCTTTCTCTTTCTTTCTTTTCTTTTTTAATAGAAAATTCAAATTATTTTTTCTTTTTTCTTTTTCTTTTCTTTTTTTCTTTTTTATCTCCTTTGTTTTTCTTTTCTTCTTTCTTGGCCAATCACTGGCCACAAGCAAGCTTAGGCTTGTCACTTGCTAGATTGGTGAGAACAAGCATCTACCTGAGTCCAACGTAAGCTGCTGCACCGCACCTCCTGCCTCTGGATGACGACCCGCCGCTGCTTCTCACTGTCGCAGAGTCGTTGCCTGCGCATCCTCACGCGAACCGCTGCTGCAACTGCGATGTCTGATAAGCGTAGTCCATCTTCTGGTTGCGCCCTTCGCGCCCTGCGACGTCCTTGCTGCTCAACGCGAGTAGCCGTCCTGAGTCCTGCCACTGTTTGCTGCCTCTGCCGCCGCTCGTCGCCTGCACCAACGACGACGAAGCTGCCTTGTTCCGCTGCCGCTTGTGACCCGCGACGACAATCTGCTGATCTGTGTAGTCCCTTGGCCGAACCTGTTGCTGCGCTGTTCCTACCGGCGGTCCCTGAAGGTGAGACGCCGCCTAATCGCGCTCCACGCTATCGCGAGGTCCTAGCCTTGTCGAATCCGTGTTGCTACCTTCCCCTTACGTTTTGAAGGTTTCTTAAGCGGTCCCGAAGCTTCCTCGCTGTTCATCAGGGCGGGAGCAGCCACGTCTTCGTCCCATTAACGAGATCAGTTCACGAATCAGACCATCGTGATTCACCATCTGACTTTGGAAGCCAATATTTGGATTGGGCAAAATCTTGTCTAATTTGATTTTTGAATATTTTGTTTCCTTATTTAAAATATTGTTGATGTATATGATTGAATTTTCAGATGTATTATGCTATTTATAATATTGAGTATCATTTTAAATTATGGATTATTTCCTGATTTCACAACCTGTCATAATTGTCAATCCGATCTCACGCCTAAGATATAATTCCTGATTGCATAAAAGATGGTCAATCTAATCTTATGCTAGAAATATTATTCGCGATTTCGTAAAAAAATTGTCCAATTCGATCTCATGCCCAACATATAATTTGTCCATTAATTTCAAAAGTTAAATGGATATGCATAATATCTCATGTGATTTGGTGTCGTATTTGATGTGGATATGACATTTGTTTGATTTAAATTGATTTTGCTTCCATAAAAGAAAATCCAAAAAAATATTGAAATTCGATTTGATTCTCGTTGATAATAATGCTAATTTTGGACTAGATTGCATTGTATAAGGCATTTTATTTATTCCGAATTTTTTTAATAAAAATCCAAAATAAAATTACTTTAGGATAGATTAGACTCCCTTTCTTAGAATGGATTGCATGCTTAAATATTAGGAATTTTTAATTTCGAATTTTAATAAAAAAAGAAAAGATAGCGAGTGCTATGCAGGATCAATTTGCATAGTAAATTGCATATCTGGGAATAATTTAAATTAAAGCATGTGACATGTTAGAATAGTTCCATATATTTTTATTTTCCATCAAATTAAGTCTTTTAATTAATGTCACATGACATCTAATTTGCTTGATAGGCTGCATGCTGCATGTCATTTTAGTTAGGCATTTTTTGTACGTCATTGCATTGCATTGCACATGCATTAGGTTTCATTTAAATAAGTGAAAAACCCAAAAAAACATTTAAGCGAAATTGCTTGTTGATTGAAGATCATATCTATGATTATTGATATGCTTTCGTTACTTTAAAGTAAGTATTTCCTCTCTATGCTTGCAATTTATTTACCACTTTTCTTTAATGAGTGTTAAATAATGGTTGCGCATAACCAGAAATTGGACCAAACGAATAATCACGATATCTTCATGTCATGATTGGACTTAATAAATTAAAATGATTGAAAAGCTCTTAACCTCACAAGGTCAAATATTTTGAATAATCTAATTTGGTAAAATTATGAAAACTAATATCTATTTGTTTTCACCACTGCTTGCGGTGGCCGCGATGGTTGGAGCTTTCTCCCCCACCGAGGAGGGAGGGGTTCAAAACCCCGCATCCTCACTGCGCAACTCACCTACGACTGGGTCTGTGGTGGGGGCGCAGTTCGCCCCGGGTTTACCTCGCCGGTTGCCGGTTATACGAGGGTTCTCGGGTCATCAAAAAAAAAAAACTATATGTTTTCCTACTCAAATTTGGCCAAATTTTGATTGGGCATAACTTATGTTCATCGACTCAATTTTTGCACTAGGGGAAAAGTTCCTTACTCAATAATTTCAAAAATCCGATTCGATATTTTAAAAAGTAGAGTCAATAGATGTAATGAAATCAATATGGAAGATGCAACTTTGCTTCCTGCTACATGGGCTAATAGTGGCCCTGTTTCATTCGATTTTGGGGAAATGTCATTAGGAAAATGCAAATATCTTTGTGTTAAAAAGGTTTTCTAAAATGCAAATAGTGTTTGGTTAATTATATTTTTAAGGGTTAATACCTCTAAAAACCCCAAACTGGTATACTTGTGACAAATTTATCCCAAACTATTTTTTTTACCGTGAAAAATCCTAAACTAGTATACCTGAGACAAATTTATTCTGATTGACTAAAAAAAAAAACTATAAACTGGTACATTTATGACAAATTTACCTTGAACGAATTTATTCGACCGCAAAAAACCTCAAACTGATAAATTTGTTACAAATATACCATTCGTTAAATTGGATTATTATAAAAAAAATCACAAAAATTGTAAATTGTGACAAACAAGGCATAAAATTCCAAATTAATATACCAATCAACTGTTACGTGTCATTTAAATTAATAATTTAACAATAAAATTTAACGAAAAATAATAACGGATAAATTTGTCACAAGTGTACCAGTTTTGGGTAAATTTATCAAAGATATACTAGTTTAAGATTTTTAGTAATCAAAAAAATAGTTTGGGGTAAATTTGTCACATGTATACTAGTTTAGGGTTTTTCAGGTATTAACCCTATTTTTATAGTGTATTGGGCTTTGGCTTAAATGCCATTTGGTAAAAACTATATTTTGTTAATAATTTTTGCTAATTTTTCAAATAAAATTTAAAATATATATATTTTAGAAGATATTAGCCACTACCGTGGGCCAAAACAATCGATGGCCAACCGTCGGCAGCTAGATTTGGTTGTTGGACAGCCTTACCTAATGTTGCCCAACCTAAGCGATGCTTGGCATAGCGCGACCCGGGCGGCCATCACGTGGGTGGCCACCTAGGTCACAGCGACCCAAGCGATACCGATGCCTGGGTGGCTGCTTGAGTCACCTGACCCCAAGTAATGCTCACTTGGGTTGCAACCACCCAAGCGATGCCTGAGGTGACGTGACTTGGTCACAACCCCCAAGCAACGATCGCCCATGTCATGTGGCCCCTTAGGTGATAGTCACTGCTATGCTACCCCTTGGCTAGTGGTCGGCCTCCATTCGGCTTCTCTGACCAAACCCATGGAGAAGATGAACAATGATGAAGAGTCAACTTGCATTTTGAAAATGCTACTTGCCAAGATATGTCCAAACTTACTTTTGGCTAAAGGCCCTTAGAGTCATTTGGAAATATAATTGTATTTTCTCAAAACTAAGCAAAAGACAAAATAAACTCTACTTGCATTTGGCCAATGGACTATAGAGATCGAAAGCCTTTTCTAAACGTTGAACCAAAGGGGGCTAGTATTGCAAGACAGTGTATATTGTTTGAATCATGCCCGACAGTATCACGATAAGCCCGAAAAAAATGGCCATGTGTTGTCATGAAAAGCGTGCCCAACGAAGATAAGCCCATCCATACTCAAGAGACTTATTTATAGTTGCAAAGTGCAAGGCTAGCTCCTGTAGGCCTTAAAAAAAGCGCCTTTGCAAATGTCACCGAAAAGTCCTTGTTGCTCATGCCATGATTTGAGATGACTTTGCAGTCAGCAAAAATTGGACATCATCGGCCGTATGAATGAGGCATCCCATACCCGAATGCTTGGCCAAGACACTGTTCAAAAGCAATCATACTGGTGAGGATGCAATTGAGATCATCATCATCATCATCATATTTTGCTATCTTTGGAGTTATAATGGTTCTGCGCTTTCTGTCAAATTTGATCTCTAGTAAGGTGCTGGCTTCCCTTTGTTTGAATCCGATTCCCACTTGACGCAACTCGGAAGTAGAACTGATCAAATGACAAGATTAGTTCTCGTCCATTGGATTGTGTTGTTGATCCAAAGGTATCAAGTTCAGACAATATAAATCGAGTAAATACACTCCTTTTAGATTGGTCCATCTTTGCCAGCTCCTTTCTCGAAGATGGCGAACAAATGCAAGGCGAGATCGGCCAAGAACATTCGTCGTTTCAAACAAATCCTCAATATCATAGTACAGGACGTGGTTCTTAAGTCGTAGAAGGTCCTGCACAAGAGAATTGGACACGAATGAACTGATTATTAGCATATTGTTGGGCAGTATGTATCCAGCAAATTGTTGGTGCTCTTTGAATGGCACTGGTGGGATCATTTTTTCTTTAAGTGGCGCTACATGGATGAGGTTTTTAAGGCGAACACCGTGCAGTTGAGTTCGCCCCAGCATAGTATGGAGGTATCTCCACTTGTGCCCCTAAAGCATGTGCAATTGCAATTCTACATGGTGGTACCGGCCAATAGAGACGATGCGAGGCTGACACGCCTCCGCAATACCTCTGGCTATAGCCTGAGGGACTTTGAAGAAGACGCTACATCTGATTCAATCTACCATCTCAGTGCTATCTTGTATATTTGATATTCTTGTAGATGGCAACTCTAGGCTAAGTAATCTAGAAGATTAGAATGCTCTGACTCTTCTCAGGTCCATTTCATGTCATATAATTGGCAAAGATTTTGAAAAATAATATTTGTATATTTTTATGCAAATTTGGACCAGCTTTAATTGGACATTACTTTTCTATCCGACATTTCATTGACTCAATTTTTGCACCCACGGAATTTCGTGAACATTGTTTCAAAAATGCATTTCGATTGGGAAAAAAAAAATTGGAAGCGGTGTTAGTGCATATGAATTGGGTTTGGGTTCACATGGGTGGCGAGAAGGGGGGAAACAAGCGGTACTAGTTTTTCTTTTTTTCACACTACATTTCGTGTGAGCTTAGTACCTTAGGATTAACAAGACAATTATCTAGCAAACGAGAGGTCGTCTTATCATTTGATTAGATCTGCTACCAAACTTTGTTGAGAGGGGCTTGGATTCAAGCAGAAGCAAGCCAAAACCTTCCTTGGATCAAATTTAACAGCGGACAAAAAAGTAAATACTTGCCCCATGGGCTTGCAAAATGAAAGTGAAATGCTATTATTTTCATGCATGAGATGAAACTATTTAGCGTTAAATATACAAAGCAAGTAGTCAGAGCCAATCTAGAAATCAGATTATTACTTTCAAAGCAAATAAAATTGTTTGTGAAGTTAAATAGTACTTGTTTATGGGGAAAAAAATTAGACAACCTATGGTATCTAACGAAAAGGTCCATCATGCACCAATGTGTCGTATTGAATTAGACAATTATATCGATTTGATCAGCGAATTAAATAAGCGGATATTTGCTGGAGGCAACCAGAGTAAGATAAAGGTGTTTTCATTTGTCTGTCGTTGCTTGTCTGCTCTTTGCACTCCAGAAAGACAGCTGAGCCCATGCCTCACGCGGGCGAAAACCAAGGCAGGTCCGTCATCGTCACGCTCCGATCCGACGGTCGATGTCGATAGGGTTCAGATCGGACGGCCGGAAAAACGCAGGATTCGACGGTCGAGAGACACGAGGTAACTTTGCCTTGCATCACGGGGTTGACTATGCCCTGTAGTGTTGGAGACAACCTAGCAAACGGGTCAAAAATGCCGACGCGTTTCCGAGATTTCTGGCACGCGAGTTGAAGCTGAACGGAAGTGGGAAGGCGTCTCATTCGACATGACGTGAAACAACTCTGTCCTTTGCTCCCAGGCTTTCGGGCACGTGCCAACGACGTAATTTGAGTTCATCAGACCTAAGCAATCATGAAAAACCTGTTAATTTCGTGATGATTGCATTCACATTCCAGCTCAACCTCTTAAAGCAGGGATGGCTTCAACAGCACAGATCGATGCATCTAGTTTAAAATCACAAAACACGTGCTTGATTTCTATGATACTAAGTTCGAAAAGATTCGAGATTGGTCATATGCTTAGATAAATGCTCAGTTATTATTCTGATTAGCGATGTAATTGGGTGGGGATCGGGTATTTGCTCATTACGAGGTGGATCCTTATTTTCCAAAAACGAGTTTTCGCTCATATGAACTAGATCTGGACTTTTTCTTTTTCTCTCAAGCTCAAGTTCAATTAACATGACTCGTTCAACATAGCTTTCATTTTGTCATACATTTTCTTCTTTCGTTTTTTCCCCTCTCGACATCTTACTTTGTTTTCAATATAAGGGTTCATTCATTTCGCGAAAAATATCATGTTTCCGGAAAACATTTTCCTGAAAGATATTTTATAAAAAAATGACTCTATTTTTCGATGATCACGTGACCGAAGACCGCTCTTCTTGGTAAGACCGAAGCGGCACCATTTGATGCTTTCGTAACGGAGACATGGATCTCAATTGATACGATACTTTCCTCGATGTCCTTAAATAAATCTCAACCGTTAATTTTTTCACCGACAATATTCTAATCAACCAATAGAATTTGATGGAATAAAGTATCTTCGTCCCATCGCCAGACCGAAAATATCTTGGACTGCAACCCAGCCGCAGCCGTCAAAAAACATGTTTTCCCCAACTTTGACATGGTGATTTGGAAAAGCAGGGAGGTCTGAAAACCCAAAATTGCCCTCCCGCTGACTTCTACGACGAGGTCAAAGGTCAAGGACTCGATGGTCTCTTCGCCCTCCTGAGCGCCGCCTCCGGAATATTCTCCGGAACGGAATGCGAAACGTTGCAAATGCGCATTTTTCCTTCCTCGCAGGACTTTCTTTGAAGTGACACTTCCTTAATTATTTTTTTATTCGGTTTCGAGATCTTTTTTGTTTTGTTAATTACATGACATTTAAATATAAGGTTACCAAATATATATAATTTGTTCATCTTTGACCAAATTCTTTAAGGTATATGTACCAAAATTAGCTATACACATATCAAATTTTTTGGGACAATATGAGTGGACAAAATAACCTTGAAAAATAGCCGGCCGTGATAGCTTCACTGGATAAGCTTTAGTCATTTGAGGGATTTGAGAGAAGATCAGGAGTTCGAAACCCTTGCAATGCAAATTGTAGGGAGGCTGGCGGACTATTAGGTGATTGACATGTGGCGCCGGGGTGGTGGTTTCCCGGCTAGCGTTACCTGGGAGTTTATGTGACGGCTATCAGCCAAGACGATTTTTTCAGCACCAAAAAAAAAAAAACCTCGAAAAAAAGATGATTTTCTACGTGTGTGATCTCAAAACCGACCTCTTGGAGCATGCATCCTAACTATTGTAGCGCAAGTTATCTAGTTCCGGCTTATTATTAAGTTTCGTGAGATGCAAAGTAATATTGAGATTTAACTTAGATCGGTAAAAGTCTTGCCACGTTATTTGAAGAAAGAGGGAATTTAACCAAAGATGCTCTTTTTTTTTCTTTCCTTTTCTTCTTTCTTTTCTAACCCCAACGAGGAAGCTTCCAAAATCTCTCTCCCACCTTCCTAGTGCCTACAACTTTCCTTGCGTCACAAGTCGGCTCCTTTGATATTTTACTATTTCTTCAATAATTTAAACGTTTTTAAGATCTTTCTCTCTCATGCTTGCTGTAACTCTCTCTCTCTTTCTCTCTCATGCTTTCTTGGTTCTTTCCGCTAACCTAGGAAGGACGCCATACATGTATATATAGCATGGTGCATTGTCTGAACCTCCTGATATATTGGACCCTCTCTTCTCCGCCTCAACCTGAAAGCTCAGAAGGTCATCGTGAAGGAACCAGGTACGGAGAATGCTATTTCCTTGGTTGAACTTGGAACCTCCATTGCTGGATGATATTGCCTGCGGTCAAGCATGTTTGTTTCTGATTCTCGTTCTGGGTGCTCTGCTGCCTCTGGCCATTCTTTTGCATGCGAAATTCTTGGGTAATATGGCTTAGATCAATAAGGTGGTGACTGGCAAGATCTGTGGGGCTTGTGCTCTTCTTGTTTCTTTCCTTGCTAAACCATGGAGACCCAACTGACTTTTTGAGATGGTTTTAACGTCCATTGCACTGGAAAGATCTGATTTTGAAGAAGCATAACGAGGGAAGCTCTCTGTTTTTGCTCCTGATCAGTGGTAGTGATCGTTGTAGTGGCGTTCGAGGTGATCCTCGCAAATAATTGCTTACTTGCGACTTTTTGTCGACTTTGATGCATATCTCGCAAGCTTCTTTCTTCCAGTAGAAATGCTTGGACACAAAGAAAATGTCCAACTTTGATTATCTGCCAATCGGGGTTTTTCAAAGGACAGGATACTAAACTAAAAGCACCTACTTTTCTTTTTCGCTGTCTCAGTTTCATTAAGGCACTGCTATTAATTGGTTGTTGATTTTCCTTGAAACAGGGCTCACTTGTTAGATCTGCCGTTGCTTTATTTTACCTCTTTGTATTTTGTCCATTTCATATCAACGTGTGATTACAAATGCACTATTGACCAATATTCAGCTAATGACCCTTTATGTGATCCAACCTTAAGGAACTAATAAAATTTCTAGGTGAAAAGACCTCCTGTTCTTTCCTTTTGTTCTGCTTTTGTCTGGGTGTTGATCCTATTACAGAGCAGGTGAAATGAACTCCATTCTTATAATTCACTCGTGAAGAGAGGAATTTACAGCTTTAATTGTTTAAAGGAAACCGTTTGTGTCTGTTGATATACTTTTTTCGCTGTTCTTGATCATGGCATCCCATGGAAACCTCCAGGCATAAGCTGACACTTCGTGAGATTTGCATTTGCTGGATTTTGGAAGCTAGAAAAATGAGATTGTTGAAATCATCAATTTGGCTGTTGCAGAAAAGAAAATTCTTTCATTGAATGAGTCGGTTACAAATTATGCCTTTCCTCCAAGAAATATGGACCTTCTTTTTTGTCTTTTAATGTCTTATAGAAAACCACAAGAAATTTTCTCATTGTATGTGCCATCCATTGATGACCAAGCTAAGTCGGCTTCTGGTTTTTATCCCAGCAGTCATCGAAGAAATCGTTGTCAGACACCCGTTAATTATCTTCATTTCCCTTGGACCATACTCCAATTGTTCTACATGTTGTCTTTACCTCCTCCTGATATCATGGAGTGATCAGATTGTCTCTCTATATATTTCTGCTTTTCTTATAGTTTAAGCCCAGCCTCTCTTTCTTCTCAGGTGCAATTTTTCATCAATAGGCCTAAGGATCCAGGCTATTGACTTGCTGAAGTATCACTGTTGTACTCTATGGCATTTGCAAGAATTGTTCGGGGCAACCTGAAAAGAGCAGGAGGTGCTATTGGGAGCTTTAGAGATGGAAAAGAAGAGACTTTTAGAGGAGTACTTGCGGATTCATTTTCCTTTTCTTCTTTTGAAAGTGTCCCCACGAGAAGTGATTTTTTCGGCCGCTTACCATCGAGTAAGTTAAATTATGCTAGTAACTGGAGCAGAGGAATTAGGACAACCCCACACGATCAATTTCCTGTCGCTGAGAGGGCATTGGTGGAGTCTGATTCTGAATATGAGAGCGACAGATATCCGGGTCTTGAACCGACTAAACCCGGAGAAAAGCCGAGGGTGGTTGTTCTTGGTACCGGTTGGGCTGCTTGCCGATTTATGAAGGGGCTTGATATGAACATGTATGATATTGTGTGCATTTCACCCCGAAATCACATGGTTTTCACTCCCCTTCTTCCGTCAACTTGTGTCGGAACTTTGGAGTTCCGTTCGGTTGCTGAGCCTGTGAGCCGGATACAGCCTGCTCTTTCTGCAACTCCCAATTCGTACTTCTATCTGGCTTCCTGCACTGGAATGGACACTGCCAAGCATGAAGTAAGTTGAATATCTGGTTATTGTATGTTGATTTCGATGCTCATATACATTTTCCTCCAAGGACGTGATCAGTTCCTTTTCATTTTGAACGTGTTGATTGACTGGAATTTTTCCTGTTTTCTTCAAATAGCAATGAACAAACATCAGAAATTTACAATATACCGTGTGACAAACATTGACATGGATTGTCCACACTTTTGCATTTGGGTCGAGGTCTCGGCTATAGGAATTGTGTGTGTGATTATCTGGCAAGTTAAATAAACTAACATAAATCAACATGCATTGTCCACACTGCTGGACATGTCGAAAAAAATATTTTAGGTACATACAACATAGTGAGATAAGGTTAAATTTCATTTCTCCAATGTGATGGAACCAAAGATGCACCAGTAAGACATGTCAAATAACACTAGGCGTTGCAAATCTGCCACATTATGCCCTTTTTGTGTGTCTCTTTTGCTAAATCCCGTTGCCTATTGACCAGGTGTACTGTGAAACCTTTGGCAATGGCGGACTGCCTCAAGAGCCTTACCGGTTTAAAGTCGCATACGACAAGCTAGTCATCGCAGCTGGAGCCGAGCCCTTGACTTTTGGTGTTAAGGGTGTTAAGGAACATGCCTACTTCCTTCGGGAGGTGAATCATGCCCAAGAAATCAGGAAGAAGCTTTTGTTGAACCTCATGCTCTCTGAAAACCCAGGTACCTCTATTCTCCAACCCTGTGTATTGTGCTTACAGAGCAACATCCCAAGGTCTCAGGAATAGAAGAAGATGCTTATTGTTTTTGCCTCCACATTCTCTATAATTAATGATCAGTGAGATTTTACGGCTTCAATGGAGATTGGGGGAGTGATTCCTTCTCTGTATCTTATAGGCATATCAGAAGAAGAGAGGAAACGACTTTTACATTGTGTCGTCATTGGAGGCGGACCAACTGGGGTGGAGTTTAGTGGTGAATTAAGTGATTTTATCATGAAAGACGTCCATGAACGTTTTCCTCATGTTAAGGATCACATTCAAGTCACCCTTATTGAGGTACTCATACACACTCACGTATAGATGCTAGCATTAGTTTCAAAAAATGTAACATGATTTGACAAGTACACACTTTAACAGGCAAACGAAATCTTGTCGTCGTTTGATATTGGCTTACGGCAGTATGCAACGAATCATCTAACAAGGGTAAGTTGATTTTCTTTACCATCATCTTTTCTAGCAATTCATTTTGGTGCTGATTTAATGCTTTCAATCGCTAGTCCGGTGTTCATCTTAAAAGAGGCGTGGTGAAAGAGGTGCATGCAAAGAAAATTGTACTGAATGATGGTACAGATGTTCCATACGGCCTCCTTGTCTGGTCCACTGGTGTTGGACCCTCAGAGTTTATCAAGTCACTTGATCTTCCCAAATCCCCTGGTGGAAGGTGAGGAAATAAGATTTCTTCTCTCCCGTGTCATCTAAGTCTGCAATAGCAATTTCATGATAAGAACTTTGTGATAATCTCATTTTAGCATCCCACCATCTTCCAATCGAATGATTTTTCCTCTCAACTGTGTCAGGATCGGGGTTGACGAATGGTTGAGGGTACCTTCAGTGGAAGATGTGTTTGCAATGGGGGATTGTGCAGGTTTTCTTGAACAGACGGGGAGGCCCGTGCTTCCTGCTTTAGCTCAGGTTCAGTCACCTGTCTAATTCCTTTAAAGATGTTTCACCGTAGCTCTTCATTTGATCGACGATCTTCAACTTTATCTCCTTGCTCTACTTTGTACAAGATGTGGCATGAATGCTTCCATTTGAAACTGGAATTGGTCATTCACTCTCTCTTTCTGATTGCATAAAAGGGTTTCTTTCTTCGGAAATAATATGAATGCTGATTTCTGAAACAGGTTGCGGAAAGGGAAGGGAAATTCTTGGAGGAGCTGCTTCGTAGGATAGGGAAGCAAAATGGAGGGAAGGCATTTTGCTCGAAAGACATACCTCTAGGAGACCCATTCGTGTACAAGCATTTGGGAAGCATGGCTTCTGTTGGGCGTTACAAGGCGCTCGTCGATTTACGCCAGTCTAAGGTGCGTAACACGCTACCATGCGACACTTACGGTTTTCTTTCCCAATACCTAGTACTCTTTGATTCATGGAATCAATCGTTGTCACTTATTCCAACATTCTTTTATATAGGACGCGAAGGGGATATCACACGCAGGATTCGTGAGCTGGCTAGTTTGGCGTTCGGCTTATCTCACAAGGGTAGTCAGCTGGAGGAACCGGTTCTACGTTGCAGTGAATTGGGCGACGACTCTAGTATTTGGAAGAGACAACTCAAGAATAGGTTGACAATGGTAGAGACGCATTTTATGATGCATTGGGCTTTTTTTTTAGGTGGAAAGGTTCATTTATTTGTAACACAAGTATTTAACATGGCTAGTAAAATAATGATGGTTTTACACCAGTACACCTTTTTTTGTGGTGCAACTTTGGTTTAATTGGTTGTAGAACACTGTTTATCGGCCAATCCAATCATTAGTTCCATGGAACTCGATAATGGCTAGGCCTAGGGCAGAGTAAGTTCTGGATCCCCGAGTAGAATGGGATCACCGGTTCGTGCTCTCCCCTAGTGATCACCACTTTAGTGATGATAACTATTACTCCGCATACTCAAGATTGATCTGGTCACAAGGAAAGTATCAACAACTCAAAAAATTCACTAAATATATATATGAAATCAATATGGAAGATCCAGCTTCTATATGCTTCTTGCTACTTGGGATAATGGTATTGCAACACAGCATACGCCGTTTGAATGATGCCTACGAGTGTCACCACAACAGCTAAGCCCGAAAGAGCCGACCATGGGTTGTCATGAAAAACATTTAGGAGTTGTGCCCATCAATGGTAAGCCCGTTGATACTTAAGAGACTCGTTTAAAATTGCAAACTGCGGTGCGAGTTAGCTCTCTTCAATGGCTTTGAAAGGAACAGGAGCAGCCTTACCGATGTCATCGAAGAAGTGTGCAAATCCCTTGTTGCTCAAGCCATGATTTGAGATGACTTTACAGTCACGCAAAAGTCGAACATCATCGACCATGTGAATGAGACATCCCATGAACATGGCATAGGCACTTACATGACAAGCATTCCATTGGCCATGACACTGTTCAAAAGCAATCATATTGGGGAGGATCCAATTGAGGTCGTCATCTTCTACTGTTATTTTTGGAATTCCAACAATTCTGCGTTTTCTGTCAAGTTTGATATCCAGGAAGGTGCTGGCTTCTCTTTGCTTGAATCCAATTCCCACTCGACGCAACTCGTAAGCAGATCTGATCATAGAAAAAGATGAGCTGTCGTGTACTGCATCGTCTTGTTGATGCCAAGGAATAAAGCTCAGACGAAATGCGTCGAGTAAGTGCACTCCTTTCAGATTTAACCGTCTTTCCCTGACACTGCCCCGTCCATTCAGGAAGCAGCTGAAGAAATAGATAAGATCGGCCAAGGACAAGGTTACCTCTGGAACAATCGTCGTTCCAAACAAATCCTCAAGAACGAAGTAGGGTACCTGATTCTCAAGTCGTAGAAGGTCCTGCATAACACAATGGCCCACATATATATTATCAACTAGGGACCCGTCGAGTTCAGGTACGACCCCCCTTCCTTGACAGAGGAACTCAATGATGAAGCATCCATCGAGGACCATCATTCTCACAAGATCAGGTCCGCTGAAATTGTCGGTGCTCTCCGAGTAGCACTGCCGATCATTTTCTCTTTTAGGGCCACTACATCGATGAAGTTGTCAATGCAGATACCATGCGATTGAGTTTGGCGCAACATAGCGTGGAGGTATGTCCACTTGTGCCCCTGAAGCATTTCCAACTGCGATTCTCCATGATGGTACGGGCCAATAGAGACGATGCGAGGCCGGCATGCTTCGGCAATACCTCCGCCAATCGCCTCGGGGAGCTTGAAGATGGTATATTCGATTCCGCCTGCTGATTCATTCAAATGTCGCAGCGCTTTCTCAATATCTTCTGACATGGAAGGCACTAACTGCTGCTTCATGAGCTCGATTTCATGTTCCTCAGCGGTTGCTTGAGGACCTCCTCGATTGTTGTCCATGCCGAGTTAAATTGTAGAATCAACGTGAATTTCTTGCTGGGATTTCGATAGCTAGAGAGAGAATTGGAAGGATACGAGAAGTGTAGTGCAACCGTGAAAAATGTGAGGGACATGTAGATATTTCAAGAGGGCATGGAACAAGCTGTAGCGGCGAGTGCGGGGATGGTCTCAGTGTGGCAGAGGAGAGAGAAGGAAGAGCAAGTGTAGCAGAGGACAGGGACATGGACGAGGAAGATGACAGAAAGTAGAACTAGTTCCTAGGACACCACGTGTCGTCCGTTCAATGGGTTGGCCTGCCCTGGGTCCCACTTCTCTCTCTCTCTGTTATTTCTCTCTTCCTTCTTTCTCTTCAAAAGAGGACTTTTTTTTTCCTTTTGGGGTCGGAAAAGAGGACTTGACTCACATGCAGACAAGTCGTCGTCGAGAGGGACCCATCCAAAAACGCGTGGGGCCAAATGAAGGAATTTGCATTGATGGATTTTGATTAGCCATTTTCATGGCAGGAAGACTAAAAGGTAAATTTATAACTTAAATTACCCAAAAATTTTAAAAAAATAAATCACAGTAAGCAGTTCTTTTGCTTACGCTTAGGGAGTATAAATAAATCTTATAAAAATAATTACAAAACAACACATCAGACGATCATTGACTAGAATTGGGCAAGGCTCTTCATGACGGTAAGGTCACTCTTTTCTTTGTTAGATCGACAAGGTTAAACTTAATGATTTCTATTTTGTAGTCTCCTTTAGCGTAATTATCTTCTTTCTATGATTTTTTTTTGTGAATTTTAAACTTATTGTTATCTAGAAAATAAAAGAAAATGACGGTTTTCTCCATCATTGCTATCATAACAACAATTGGAAAACACGTGCTCATAGAAATTTAAAATGACCGATTTGAGAAGTTTAAAATTCACAAAAAATCGATTTTTTTGTATTTTGATTTCTTTTTTATATATGCAAATTACTTGAATAATGTACAAAAGCCCATCAAACCGATTTCTTTTTTTTATTTATTTATGGACTTCACCGAAAAGGGAAAAATCGATTGATGGGCTTTTGTACATTATTCAAGTAATTTGCATATACAAAAAAAAAAAATCAAAATGCAAGATTCACCTTTGTTTATTATTACTGTCCATTTTTTCATTTGTTTTTAATATGGAGAAATGAAAGAAATATTGACATTTATTACTTTGCATAAATGTGGTATTTTTTCAACAAAAAAAAAAACCCAGTTTGGTATTTTATTTATTTATAAAAACAGTTTGGTATTAAAGGAAAAAGGGAAATTGGTCAATTTTCAAATAATTAGGAACTAGATGGAACATTAGATGGAAGTTCAGGGACAAAATTGAGCAAATTGAAAGCTTAGGGATGAAATTGAATGTTAGATGAAAGTTCAAGGACCAAATTGAGCAAATCAAAAGCTCAATGATAAAATTGAATATTAGATGAAAGTTCATGGACTTTTTGTGACAATTTCCCTGACGTATTTTGATTAGCCTTTTTCAAGGCAGGAAGACTAAAAGGTAAATTCATAACTTAAATTACCCAAAAAATTAAAAATATAAATCACAGAAGCAATTCTTTTGCTTAAGCTTAGGGAGTATATATAAATCTTATAAAAATAATTACAAAATAACACAACAGGTGACCAGTGACTAGAAGTGGGCAGGGCTCTTCCTACCACTCATTTTTTTACTAGATCGGCAACATCGAACTTAATGATTTCTATTTTGCCGTCCTTTGACATAATTATTTCCTTTCTATGATTTTTTTGTGAATTTTGAACTTAATGTTATCTAGAAAATAAAAGAAAATTACTGTTTTCTCCATCATCGCTATTATAATGACAATTGGAAAACATGGGCTCATAGAAATTTAAAATGACCGGTTTGAGAAATTTAGGCGAGGACAAGAAGCCACATGAAAGACAAAATGCAAGCAGTACAAGAAGAAATACAAAAAAAAAAAAAAAATCGAAATTTCATAATATGAATGAATATGAAGGTCAATCTCTTCACAGCCCATTTATTTAGGGAGGTGCCAAAGCAACCAAACATTTTTTTTAGGAACTACTGTTGGCGCGAGGCGAAGAAGAAAAACAAAAGACAAAATGTAAGTAGTTGAAGTCAATGATTTACTACAGAAAAAAAGGAAAAAAAAATCGAAAATCATTATGAATATACTCACTTTTGTAAATAAGATGTGGATACAAAGTAATTACTTATCTTCAGGTGCTTGCGTATTTATATATACACATACACTCATTCTAGACAAAATAAAATCAGACTAATTAATCAATGAATGCATTGCTATTACTATGGATTGGCTCCAAATGAATTTATAAAATTCGAACATCATGAGAAGACTCTTCAACATCTAAGGTGATGCGATTTTGAATTTTGCACAATTTACTTTCAAGTGAAACTAAATATTAAATCGCACTAACATTTTTAGGAATTAATGAATGGTTTGAGCAATTTAGTTAAGAAAAAGATAATATCTGATTTAAACTGAATAGGCACGCACACCCGCACATAGATGCACAATTTTGAAGTTCGATTGATAAATTTACCATTTTCCATGAAAAGCTACAAATAAAGAGCATCTACACTTTTTCATATCTTTTAGGAAAAAAGGCTAAAAGAATAATGATAAGTTGTTGCCTCCAACTCCCTTGCTCTCTGACAAAACTAACATATGGGGATATACTAACATTCGTATCTATTAGTTTTTTAATATGATAGGTGTAATCTAATGTTCTGTATGCATTTTTTCCTCATTCTATTTGACCTAGACTTTTTTCGTTTGTGTTTTTGAAGAATTTATGCTTTAATTGTAAAAGAGTTATTAACGACCAATTTTTAATAGATGATTAAGGATTAAATTTTTATAATTTAGGTTTTATGTCACGTGTTTTGAATTTTTTTTATTATTTATTTTATTTTACATATTTTTTTTATATCGTTGCTATTGATAAATGAGGAATTTTCATTTTTATTGTAGTACTTATTTCTATTTTGGTTAATTCAAAATAATAAAAAATAGATTTCAAAATATATAAGGTAAATTTTAAATTCTGAAAATTGAGAATCGATTTTGATTGATAAATTTTAAATTTCAACGGGAAATCTAAATTGACTTTGAAATTTGAAACCGCTGATTGAAAAACTGTCGCACGTCACATGTTACATGAAAGTAAAAATTATTTATGAGATTCTTTATTGAAAGTAGAAGAGGGCTTGACTAGCATGGAGAAAAGTCGTCGAGGGCTTCATAGCCATCAACGGTCAGTGTACGGCTCCGGCACGCATGTCCATGAGAAAGGACATTTCCGTGTCGTCATTTTTGCCTCGAAGAACACGAGTGACCGCAAACGCGGCTCATTCATCATGACAAGAAAAGCGTGGGGCCAAATGAAGCAAATTTTTTCTTTTTTTTTTTTTGGTCTGAAGATTTTGATAGCCATTTCCATGGTTGGAAGATAAAAAGGCAAATTTTCATAACTTAAATTACCCAAAAAATTAAAATACAAATCACAAGAAGCAATTCTTTTGTAAGTATAAATTTTACAAAACCAATTACAAATCAACACGTGATCAGATGGGACTATCTCCGTCCCTATTTGAGTAAAGCTCACTCACAAAGAGAAAAACTCACAAAAAAATCCCAAACTTTGCGATTTACAACGTATTTATCTTCTTCTTCTTCTTCTTTTTTTTTTTTCAGAGTTTGAGAGTTATTACACAAAGCGCCAATCAATGGGGATTTGAGCAATTATTGCCTTATATATATAGGTCAGTTTTTGCCCGATCTTTTCTAAAAGCCATCTTTCACATGTAAAAGTAAAAAAAATACCGTTTTATCAAATGGCAACAAGTTAAGCAATATGTTTGATGAGTTCATGCTACCGAATTGGGGGAAAATTATCCAAAAAGTCCTAAAAATATGGTATGGTTGTTAATTCAATTCTAAAAATTTTAATTGTACTGATTTAGTCTTAAATCTTTTTACAACTTGCCAATTTAGCCATAAACCTTTCAACTATGTCAATTTTATCCTAAACATTTTAATGATTTGCTAATATAGTCCTAAAAACCTTGCAATTAGACCAATTTAATCTTAAACATTTTCAAATTGATATAAATTCAGTCAGTTTGACCAATTTTGATCAAAAGTTGTTGAAACTACTGAGTTTACTCTAGTGGCCACTCTTCCAACTTGGAAGAGGGAGGTGGGGAATTTGAATTCTCACCTTCTCAGGGGGGGTTAGCGAGGGGACGATTTAGTTTCAGAAGTGGGTTTCGACTCCCACACCTTGCAAGAAGATAGAGTAAAAGTTTGAGAGTGAGTGATAGAGTGGAAATAAAGTATGACCGACCAAGTTGTTGATGTTGACGTTGGTGATCCTCAAGGCATGGTCGGCGCTAATGTTGACATTTTAATTTTTAAATATTTTTTATTTCTTTTTCTTTCCCTTCTTTCTTTCGATTCCTAGCACAAGCCATGGTCGGGGAGGGCAAAGGCGAGGCCGACCCTCGCTTAGACAAGGCCGACCCTCATCGGCAAAAGGAGAAGGGAAATAAACTAAAGAAAATATTCAAAATAATTATTAAAAATGTTTACATTAGCGTTGACATGATCACGGGTGTCCACATTAGCAACTTTTGGTTAAAATTAACTAGATTGATTGAATTTGTATTAATATCAAAAGGTTAATACTAAATTAGTCCAATTAAAAGATTTAGAGCTGAATTAGTACTAATGCAATAAGTTTAGTATTGTATTGGTACTTTTCCCAATTATTTTATGCTCACACTACGTCGTACGATAAGGTAAATTTCATTTCTTCATCATGATGGAATCAATGATATTTGGTAAGAAATGTCAAGTAACACTGATTGTTGTTAGTGCATTATGTTCTTCCTCTCTAGTTTTCTCTTTTGCTAAATCTCGTTCCCTATTCACTAGGTGTACTGTGAAACGGTTGGTGACGATGGACTGCCTCAAGAGCCTTACCGATTTAAAGTTGCATACAACAAGCTAGTCACCGCAGCCGAAGCCAAGCCCTTGACTTTTGGTATAAAGGGCATTAAGGAACACGCCTACTTCCTTCGTGAGATGAATCTTGCTCGAGAAATCATGAAGAAGCTTTTGTTGAACTTCATGCTCTCTTAAAATCCATGTACTTCAATTCTCCTACCTTATGAATTGCACTTATAGAGCACCATTCCAAAGTTTCAGGAATAGAAGAACATGCTCACTTTTGCTCAATGATTAATGATCAGCAAGATTTTACGGCTTCATGGACAATAGGGGAGCGATTCCTTCTCTGTATCTTATAGGCATATTAGAAGAAGAAAGGCCTTTTACACTGTGTTGTTATTGGCGGTGGACCAATTGGGGTGGAGTTCAGCGATGAATTAAACGATTTTATCATGAAAGATGTCTGTGAACGTTTTTCTCATGTGAAGGATTACATCTAAGTCACCCTTATTGAGGTACTCATATAAAGATGCTTGCATTTGTTTGGAAAAATGTAAACGACACTATTCGACAAGTACACCCTTTAAATAGGCAAACGAAATTATGTCGTTTTTCAATGTTGGCTTACGGCAGTATGTGATGAATCATCTAACAATGGTAAGCTGATTTTCTTTCTCAAGTTACCGTCCTCAATTCTATGGACCTTGGTAGTGGCTAGGCCTAGGGCGAAGTAAGTTCTACATTCATCGGCGGGGGATGTTAAGCATGGCTACCAAAATAAGGATGGTTTGCACTAGTTTACCTTCTTTTTTTTCTTTTTTCTTTTGTTTTTGGATCGTGTAACTTTAGTTTTATCAGCTGTAGAATGCCATTTAATAGGCCAATCCAACCCTCAGTTCTATGGAACTTGGAAGTGGCTAGGCTTCGGGCGGAGTAAGTTTTGGATTCCTAGGCGAAAGGGGATCACCAATTCATGCTCTCCCCTAGTCATCATCACTTCATTGATGATAACTATTGATCACTTATCCAAGATTAATCTGGCCACAAGGAAAATATCAACAACTCGAAATATTGACTGAAAACATAGTCAATACATTTTATGAAATCAATATAGAGATGTAGTTTCTAGATGCTTCCTACTACTTTGGGTGATAGTATTGTAGCACAGTGTACACTGTTTGAATCAAGCCTACAAGTGTCACAATAGCTAGGCCTGAAAGAGCTAACCATGGGTTGTCATGAAAAGCATTTAGTAGCTACGCACAGCAAAAATAAAGCCCGTTTATACTTAAGTTACTCACTTAAAATTGCAAAATGCGATGCTAGATAACTCCCCTTAACATCGAAATAAACATCCTTACAGAGGTTACTGAAGAAGCGTGCAACATCCTTATTGCTCATGCCGTGATTCAAGATGACTTTATGGTCATGCAAAAGTTGTACATCATTGGCAATGTGAATGAGGCATTCCATGAACATGGCATAGGCAGTTATGTGCCCGTCCACTTGGCCACGACACTGTTCAAAAGCAACCATATTGAGAAGGATACAATTGAGATCATAGTCTATTTTTATTTTTGGAATTCCAATGGTTTTGCATCTACTGTCAAATATGATCTCCAGAAAGGTGCTGGCTTCACTTCGCTTGAATCTGATTCCCAATCGACGGAACTCGGAAGCAGATTTGATCAAATGATAAGATGAACTCTCGTCTACTGGATTATCTTGTTGATATGTAGGTATTGAACTTAGACGAAATAAATCGAGTAAATGCCCTCATTTTGGTCTTTCCCTGACAATAGTAGGTCCTTCTAGCAAGCAACTGAAGAAACGAAAGGCAAGATTGTCCAAAGACGAGGTTCCTCATGAAACATTCGTCGTTTCAAACAAATCCTCAAGAACAAAGTACGGGATCTGGTTCTCAAGTCGTAGAAGGTCTCGTCCAAGAGAAAGTAAAACAAATGAATTGGAATTGATTAATAGGATTTTGTCGGATGGTACATATCTAGCAATTTGATGGAGGAATTCAATTATGAAGCATCCATCAATAACCATCATTTTCACAAGATCAGTCCATTGAATTTTCAATGCCCTCTGAGTAGCACTGCCGGATAAATTTCTCTTTTGGTGTCACTATATCAATGAGGTTGTTGAGGAGGATACCATGCGATTGAGTTCTTTCCAGCATAGTGTGGAGATATCTCCACTTGTGCACTTGAAACATTTGCAACTGCGATTCTCCATGGTGGTACGAGCCAATAGAGACAATGCGAGGCAGGCACGCCTTGGCAATTCCTCCCGCAAGTGCCTGAGGGACTCTGAAGATGCTAAGACAACTTTCACTTGCCGAATCATTCAACAATTTCAATACTGCCTCAATATCTTTTGACATGGAAGGCAATAACTGCTGCCTCATGAGCTCGATCTCATGTTGGATGACTGCTTGATGACCTCCTCCATTGTTGGCCATAGGCAAGTTAAATTGTGAATTCAACGTGAACTCTTGCTGAAATTTTAACGTTTGGATATAGAATTGGGAGGATATTAGAACTATAGTGTATCCATGAAAAATGTGAGGGACATGTTGTCACACTTGAAATCCTACAAAAATAGGGGAATCTTGTGACCGTCCTTTCTGTTGAAGGACGTGGCCTAAACCATAACTAAAATCCAACTCCCAAAAGTCCTAGTTGATAACACTATCTTACTATTGACAACTGATAACTTGGGAACCCGAAAAGATTTAGAAGGAAGGGATGACAACTACAAGCTAGTGAGTAGCATAAGCAAATTGAGTAATTACTATGCATATATACAAAGCAATATTAAAAACTCATACTTCAATCTCAATATATAATATTTCAAATCAAATAAGAGTTGTTTTATTTCAACAAAACTTTATACAAATAAGAAATAATCATTTAACCACAATCACAACCCAAATATCAATTGTCTAGTCCGTTAATCAATTTTTATAAAAACCACTTCAAGAATCCATTTCATCGATCAATCTCAAATTACATATCAATATCTATCCATCGACCAATCTATTGTTCAATATATGACTATGGTTAGGACACAATGCTTAGTGACAAAGTAACCAAGATTTCCCCATTAGCAGGATCTCCATCTATTATCTATTAATGGCTTGATCCAAAATATATCATAAACTGATATACATACCCAAAAATCCCTAGCCGGGTTCACAGTCATATTGAACATCAAACAATCATCTTCCAATATCAAAAATTCAATCAAGAATCAATCTCATAAACCATAAAATATTTTATAACCCCAAACAAATAATATTTTTGCAACACATCTCATCCCTTAGAAATACCTTTCTCAAAGCATTTATAATATCTTTCAAAAATCCTTTCATAAACTAGTTCACAAAGCAATACATACATACATACATACATACATACATACATACATACATTTGATACGATCTGTGATTCTCCCGTTCCTGTGAACCCTTAGGAGTGAAGTTTGGGATTATCGAGTGAAGAGTGAGGGCGCAGAGATGATGAACACAACTGGTTTGTGAGAGTGGTGTCAGGACGGTTGGTGCGAGGAATTATAGGATAGAAAGATAATATTACTTAAGAGCTTTGAAGGTGGGGTTGGCCTCCCATGCACAAATTGGTCGAGAGCTGGTGCCGCTCTCCTAATGAGGTCATGGCAGGCCGAAACCAATTGTTGAGTCTAAAGAGGGCTGTTGTCTCGCTCGATGGATTAAACACCTAAGCAAAGCTGGATGTGGTACGATCTCCTATGAAAAGAGCTATTCACCGTATTGTTCATTGGAACAACTATAGAAGGAAGGCTGACTTGGAGAATTCCGTTTGCCAGGCGCCACATGAGTTAATCCTCGGCCAAGGAAATTATCGACCCGTGACAAATGGTATTAAAGTGGGGATCCCTCATGTAAGTGGGTGGTTCGAGGAAAAGCCTGCAGTCTTCCCGATCCTGAGGGCGGAGAGTGATTGTCGATGCCAAAGGGGCTCGGACAACGTGCGGCTCTCGTCTAGCTTCTGGGATGGCAAGGGGGGGCATATGGAGGAACTTAATTACTTGCTAAATGGGGGATAACATTCCTGGATCAATGAGTAAATCTTAAGAAGAGGTTTACAATCACGTTTCCACCAAGGGGGGCCCTTTGTTGGCTTGCAGAGATCAGGAGGAGCTTAGTAGGTGAAAGAAGGTGCTGCCATAGGGGTGCAGTTGGCTAGGGGTGCAGTTGGCTAGGGGTGCCACACTTGTCAGGGAGTACAAGTGATTGGAGATTTGCGAACATCTTTGATCAGGGGAAGCAAGCAATGGAGTGGTGTGACTTGTTCTATTGGGCGAGCATTGCCATCTATGTAAGTCCCAAGAAGTGTCATTGATGGTTAGGGAAACGCAATGAAGCAACAAAACAACCCGCAACGAGGGCATTGCAGAATTGGGTGGGGGAGTTTCACACGGTCTATGATTCTCACGTACCTATGAACCATTGGGAGTGAAGTTTGGGATTATAGAGTGAAGAGCGAGCGCATAGAGAGGATGAACACAACTAGTTCGTGGGAGTAGTGTCAGGACAGTTGATGCTAGGAGTTCTAAAATAGAAAGATAATATTACTTAAGAGCTTTGAAGGCAGGGTTGGCCTCCTGTGCACAAACTGGTTGGGAGCTGATACCGCTCTCTTGATGAGACCATGGCAGGTCGAAACCAGTTGTTGAGTCTAAAAAGTGCCACTATCTCGCTTAATGGACTAGACGCCCGACCCAAGTTAGACGTGGTACGATCTCGTATGAAAAGAGCTATTCACCGTATTGTTCATTGGAATAACTATAGAAAGAAGGTTGGCCTGGTGAATTCCGTTCGCTAGGCACCGCATGGGTTAATCCCCAGCCAAGGAAATTATCGACCCGTGACAAATGGTATCAAATTGAGAATCCCTCCAATAAGTGGGTGATTTGGGGAAAAGCTTGTGATCTTCCCAATCCTATGAGGGTAGAGAGTGATTGCCAGGGCCAAAGGGGCTCGGACAATGTGCGTCTCTTGTCTAGCTTCTAGGATGGCAATGGGGGCATAGGAAGGAACTGAATTACTTGCTGAATGGGGATAACATTCCTAGAACAATGGGTGAATCTTAAGAAGAGATTTGCGATCATGTTTCCACCAAGGGGGACCATTGTTGGCTTGCAAAGATCAGGAGGAGCTTAGTAGGCGAAAGAAGGTGCTGCCATAGGAGTGCAGTTGGCTAGGGTTGCCACACTTGTTAGAGAGTACAAGTGACTAGAGATTTGCGAACAACTTTGATCAGGGGAAGCAAGCAATAGAGTGGTGTGACTTGTTGTGTTGGGCGAGCGTTGCCATCTATGTAAGTCCCGAGAAGCGGCACTAATGGTTAGAGAAACACAGGGAAGCGACATAACAACTTGCAATGAGGGCGTTGCGGAATCGGGTGGGGAAGTTTAACACGGTCCATGATTCTCTCGTACCTGTGAATCCTTGGGAGTGAAGTTTGGGATTATCGAGTGGAGTGAGGGCGTAGAGAGGATAAACACAATTGGTCCATAAGAGTTGTGTCAGGATGGTTGGTGCTAAGAGTTCTAGGATAAAAAGACAATCTTACTTAAGAGATTTGAAGGTGGGGTTGGCCTCCCGTGCACAAACTGGTCGAGAGTTGATGCCGTTCTCCTAATGAGGCCATGATAGGCCGAAACCAGTTATTAAGCCTAAAGAGGGCTACTGTTGCTCGATGGACTAGACGCTTGAGCCAAGCTGGACGTGATACGATCTCATATGAAAAGAGCTATTGATTGTATTGTTCATTGGAACAACTATAGAAGGAAGGCTAGCCTGGTGAATTCCGTTCACCAGGCGCCACATAGGTTAATCTGCGGCTAAGGAAATTATCGATCTGTGACAAATGGTATTAGAGCGGGGATCTCTCCAGTAAGTGGGTGATTCGAGGAAAAGTTTTTGGTCTTCTCCATCTTATGAGGGCGGAGAGTGATTGCTAGGGCCAAAAGGGCTCCGACAACGTGCAGCTCTCATCTAGCTTTTGGGATGGCAATGGGAGCATAGGAAGGAACTAAATTACTTGCTGAATAGGGATAACATTCCTGGATCAATGGGTGAATCTTAAGAAGAGATTTGTGATCACGTTTCCACAAGGGGGACCATCTGTTGGCTTGCAAAGATTAGAAGGAGCTTAGTAGGCGAAAGAAGGTACTGCCATAGGGGTGCAGTTGGCTAGGGGTGCCACACTTGTCAGGAAGTACAAGTGACTGGAGATTTGCGAATAGCTTTGATCAGGGGAAGCAAGTAATGGAGTGGTGTGACTTGTTGTGTTGGGCGAGTGTTGCCATCTATGTAAGTCCTGAGAAGTGGCACTAATGGTTAGAGAAACGTAGGGAAGCGACATAACATCCTGCAATGAGGGCGTTGCGGAATTGGGTGGGGGAGTTTAACACGGTCCATGATTCTCCCATACCTGTGAATCCTTGGGAGTGAAGTTTGGGATTATCGAGTGGAGTTAGGGCGTAGAGAGGATAAACACAACTGGTCCATAAGAGTGGTGTTAGGATGGTTGGTGCTAAGAGAACTAGGATAGAAAGATAATCTTAAGAGCTTTAAAGGTGGGGTTGGCCTCCCGTGCACAAATTGGTCGAGAGTTGATGCCACTCTCCTGATGAGGCCATGACAGCCCGAAACGAGTTATTAAGCCTAAAGAGGGCTGCTATCTCGCTCGATGGACTAGACACCTGAGCCAAGCTGGATGTGGTACGATCTCGTATGAAAATAGCTATTGACTGTATTGTTCATTGGAACAACTATAGAAGGAAGGCTAGCTCGGTGAATTCCGTTCACCAGGCGTCACATAGGTTAATCTGCGGCTAAGGAAATTATCGACCTGTGACAAATGGTATCAGAGCGGGGATCTCTTCAGTAAGTGGGTGATTTGGGGAAAAGCTTATGGTCTTCCCGATCCTATGAGGGCGGAGAGTGATCGCTGGGGCCAAAGGGGCTCAGACAACGTGCGGCTCTCGTCTAGCTTCTGGGGTGACAATGGGGGCATATTGTGACACCCCGAACCCTTCGCAGGTCGTCACTAGCGCCGGTGTTACATCTTTTACCATCTCTATCTCTTGGCTAAATTAAGCCTTGCCAGATTACAGGCATTTTTTTTTTTTAAAAGCGGTCCCATGCGCGACTCATAGCGGAAGCAAAATTCACATCGTCATCTATCTCCCTTCTAACCCATGATACAAATACACACCAGCTAAACATCATGATTTTATAAATAACGTTGACGCTTTGCTTACATACATACATATAGCGAGATGGGGTTTCCTTCGGGTCGGTACAAAAAAACGAAAAGGTTAGGACTCTGCCATGTCCTACCTAAAATCTCAAAAAGAAACCTCGACCCCTAACATCACATGAACACAAACCCTCCCATCACCAGCGTCAACTATCTACATCAAAAAGTGATCTAGCTCCTACTCCTTGCGCGCAGGTCTTACACCCAACCCGGTGCATCAGGTGGTGGCGGCGGCAGCATCCCTCGCATAACACCATCTCGACGGACGTGAACAGAAATGAACTCTTGTATGACAGGGCCCCCAGCCAGGCCGATATCATACATGACCAAGCATCGTACTCGGATAAACGTCAATCCGGGCACAGAGGGACAATCTATCTCCGTACACTCCACCTCAACATCAGACGGTATACCGTAAAATACCCCACGCGAAACAGCAGGTAGCGGCATAGTGCTAATCTGAAATGTTATCCCCAAAAGGGGTGAGTACAACCACTCAGCAGATAGGGAAATCCAATAACATTCCAATGCATCATACATATCATCACACGTTGCAAACATCACTTACCTTGTAACCATGCATATCATGCATCATCGTTAGCCATGCATCACCATGCATATCACATCATATCATCATTAGCCATGCATCACCATGCATATCACATCATCATTAGCCATGCATCACCATGCATATCATATCATATCATCATTAGCCATGCATCACCATGCATATCACATCATCATTAGCCATTGCATCACCATGCATATAACATCATATCATCATTAGCCATGCATCACCATGCATATCACATCATCATTAGCCATGCATCACCATGCATATCACATCATCATTAGCCATGCATCACCATGCATATCACATCATCATTAGCCATGCATCACCATGCATATCACATCATATCATCATTAGCCATGCATCACCATGCATATCATATCATCATTAGCCATGCATCACCATGCATATCACATCATATCATCATTAGCCATGCATTACCATGCATATCACATCATCATTAGCCATGCATCACCATGCATATCATATCATAGATCAATTTCCACTTTTACTTATCAATTGATCCCACATTATCTTTTCTCAAATCATCAAATTCACCATCATCACCATCCCTTCGGGCAGAAACCTCCGACAGGGTATCATTATCAATCCTTCGGGCAGAAACCTCCGACAGGATTCCATGATCAATTTGATCATCACCCTTCGGGCAGAAACCTCCGACAGGGTTCCCAGTATCCCAGCCATCTCATGGCCACTGGGCTTCCGGCCCCCCACATTCCGGGCATCTCGCATCTCAACTAGCATCACGAGGCATTCCCTTCGGGCAGAAACCTCCGACAGGGCTTCCGGCCTTTACCCTTCTAACCGGGGATCTCGCACCCCAATCCTAGCATCGCGAGTCACCTCCGGGCATGTATCCCAGGTACAACCGGACTTCCGGCCCCCCACATTCCGGGCATCCTGAAACTCCTAGGGAATCTCTGGAATTACGCCACCAGGCCACCAGACAACATCCTCCGCCACAACCTCTTACTCACATACCACTTTCCACTTTTTTTATCATCCTTTTCATCTTATTATTTCATGGCATATGATTCACACACATGCATCATGATTCGTAATCATACATGCATCGATGCCATATAACAATGCATCATAATTCATGATCATTCATACATCAATGCCATATAGCAATACATTATAATTCCATAGGACTCATGGCCAATAAAATAATCCACCTTTTATTTTATTATTATTATATTATTATATTATTATATTATTTATTTTCATAAATAAATATTATATTTAATATTTATGATTTTTCAAAAATCATAATCTTCAATCAATCATCAAACCAACAATTAAAATCAAATTTCACATAAAATCCATGGCTAATTTGCATTTTACATAATTTCCCAAATTTCCACAAAATACTCACAATATTCGGAAATTGGCCAGATTTGCACAGTTTTCGAATTAATTCAATTAAAATACTCATATGACCTCCGAAAATTCCAAAATTTTACAGGGTGATAGCCAACACATTTTCGTGCATTTTTCATGTGGAACTCTAAGCCAAATTATTTATAGATTAATTTATACAACTCCATGAAGCTTCTGGAACCTCTACCGTTTCGTCCAGAACATACATCACCGAAAAACTTAGGTTTGACCCATCAAATATCTTTCGTTTCTTCTGAAATTCGAGTATGTTATGTATCAATGTGTCCTTTACAAGTTTCATGAAGAGATCTAGGTTAAATAACCAAAGTATGATCCTCTTTTAGGTCCTTGAAGTCTCGGGTGTCTCGGTTCACTTCAACAGAACCATCCGTCTCAAAGATCTAGCTGGTTAACTAGGCTATACTCATTTTTTTCTCCTAAAATTTGAGTATGTTATATTTTAGGATGTTATCTACAACATTCATGAAGACAACAAAGTGAGATCTCCAACAGAAATCAACATGCAACCAAGAAATCATCAAGAGGTCAGTAGGAAATTCGCAGATCTAAAGCCTCCGTGAAATAGAACTTTTGACCCCCCATATCACCTTCGTTTTCCATGAAATTCGAGTATGTCATACCTCAAGATGTTAGCTTCAACTTTCATGAAGACACCGAAGCCAAAATCACACTCCAAGTACACATGAAAGCTCGAATAAGAAACTGTCTACCACAAACCGAACGGAAACAGCCACATTACATGAACACATGCAACCCTTACCTCGGTTCTTCGCCCAAACCACACCTAAAATCTAACATGCAACCAACAAAAACAACATGCAAGAGAAGTTATGGACCCCCACTTGCCTTAAAGAAGAACACACAGCAACACACGGCGGCGTAGGACGGTCGGACTAGGCGGCGACGGCGAACGGGCGGCACCTCCCTCTCGGCTCCGCCTCCTTCCCTCTCGGTCTCTCTTCCGCTCAAGCCCTCTCTCGCACACTCTCTTGGCCAAAATGAAGAAAACGGCCACTCTCTCTCTTCCCTCTCTCTTTTTATATCCCCATCTTCTCATGATTAGCAATCATGAGATTGCCTACAATCCCACCAATGCATGCCATTTCTTTATGCCACTTGTCACACTAATTTTTGAATTGAATTTGGGCTTGGGCTTGGGCTTAGGCCCAACCGGCCACTCCTCCTTGGGCTGGTCGACAGCCACCTCTTGGGCCCAATGGGCCGACTAGCTTGTCCCACCAAGCTCTAGGCTAATGGGTCCAAGGCCCATTCGAAAATAACCCCATTTCTCCTTTTTTTTTTTTGAATTTCTTTCTATAAATATTTCTAAATTCAAATTTCATCTTGGCCAAAGTCTTGGGATATTTTTTAATTATTGAAATTTAAATCATATGGCCAAGCATTAACTAATTAAATTTAAATTTCCACAATCACAAGCAAAATTCATCAAATTAAAGGACAAATTGGCTAAAGCATAAGCCATAAAATTCTATCACCTAATTAAAGACATTTAACACACCTTAAGGCTCGGCTTTGAATTTCCGGGATGCCACACATATGAAGGAACTGAATTATTGCTAAATGAGGATAACATTCCTGGATCAATGAGCGAATCTTAAGAAGAGGTCTGCGATCACATTTTCACCAAGGGGGGGCCCTTTGTTGGCTTGCAGAGATCAGGAGGAGCTTAGTAGGTGAAAGGAGATGCTGCCATAGGGGTGCAATTGGCTAGGGGGGCCACACTTGTCAAGGAGTACAAGTGATTGGAGATTCACGAACATCTTTGATTAGGGAAAGCAAGCAATGGAGTGGTGTGACTTGTTCTGTTGGGTGACGTTGCCATCTATGTAAGTCCCAAGAAGTGGCACTGATGGTCTAGGTTGCACCGACACGCGACACGACACGAGTGTCCGACACGACACGACACGTCGACACGTCATTTCTAAAAAATAGAGAATTCCGACACGTTGCGACACGTTGTATATTAAATAAATATTTTATATATACATGATTAATTATTATATTTAAATTAATTTATTCAAATTCATAAATAAAAAACAATAAAAAAGAGCCTATAATAAATCTATACTAATAACATTAATAAATTTATTCATAAAAAATTGAAAAGACATTTTTTTAGTTTAACAAAAATTATTGATGAAATAAATAACTAATGAAATATTAGAGTCAAAATAAATTTATATTTTTCTATGATGCTCAAAATTTATTATTATTTAACATCTAGTGCTTTTATTTTTTGAAATAACTTTTTAACCTGTTTATTTATTTATTTTTTAGCCTTATTACGTATTAATAAAGTTATTTAATGTTTCATATTTCTTTTTACGATTTAAATGAGTCCCACCCATTTATTTCAGCACACGTTTTCTTCCCCCACCCCAACCCACCCCTGCGCCTGTCACTTCCCCTGCACCTGCGCCTGTCGCTTCCCCTGCACGAGGAGGCCTGCGCCTGTCGCTTCCCTTGCACGAGGAGGCTTGCAGGCTTTCCTTCCCCTGCACAACGCTTTCTTTCCCCAGAAGCCGTCGACGCCTCGTCTCTCTCCTTTCTCTTCTAGCCCAAAGAGCAAAAACCCTAGCAATCACCTTATTTTTCCTCTCCTTTGCTCGGTCTGACGTCTCCACCTCTCTCACCGCTGCCTCGCCTCCGTTCTTCCCTTTGCCGTCGAAGCCTCGCGTCCAGCCCTCCATCGCAGTGTTGCGGTTTTTCATCTCGGCGTTGCAGTCGGCGGTCGCAGCCGACCAAGACGATCAAGAAGGCTTCTCGGCGCAGTCGGCGGTCGCAGCCTTCTCCGGCGTTGCAATCGGTGGTCGCAGCTCTCCCTCGCGTGAGCGACGGCTACCTCACCCTTGCGTCCACCCTCCATCACCTTCTTCCTTCGCACCTGTAGATCCGCCATCCGGACACGCTCCGACGCGCGTGTCGGAAAGAGTTGACCACGTGTCGGAAACTCCGACATGCGTTGACCGCGTGTCCGAGCGTGTCCGAACGTGTCCGAGCGTGTCGGACACGTGTCGGGGTGTCCGACACGACACGTAAGCCTTTTGAACGTGTCCGTGCTACCTAGCTGATGGTTAGGGAAACATAGGGAGGCGACAAAACAGCTCGCAACAAGGGTGTTGCAGGATTGGGTGGGGGAGTTTGAAGGCCAATCCATGGCGGTCCAAGGCAGATGTAGCTTAGTTTAGCTTAGTTTAGTTTAGTTCAGTATGGTTAGACTCACAACTTTAGGCCCTAATTAGATTAGACTTTAAACAAGACTAAGAATCACTCTTTTAGAATAATGGTTATTTAGCTTAGGTTAGTCTAATCATGGATTAAAATCAGTAGAGTTAGGCTCGCCTTAGTCTAGCCCAACTTTTGGAATTAGTTTTTAATGTTAAGCTCACAGGGTTACTATCCTAAGGCTCATAACGAGGTCATGTGGTATTATTTGTCCGATGTTGCATCAGCTTTATTTTCTCATACTTTACTCAGAAGTTGTCAGTTTGCTTGAGTTATCAATGTGGCTGCTTTCAATAGCTGGATCTTTACTTATCGCACCACTTTATAATAAATTTAGTGGTATTTCCTTTTTTTAGAATAGGTTAGGGTTAGTTTAGAATCCTAATGAAAACAAAGATGTTTGCATGCTCGTATAGCGGCTTTGAAAGAACTTTTTGGATTTTAATCAACATAACCAACAGTGTATGATCACTTAGACTAAACAACCAGCTAGTTAGGTACCGAAAAGATACTAATAGTAACATTAATGTAATCAAGTCCCTATGCTTAGAAGATCTAGTTGCATAGGAATTGAGAATCTCTAGTTGCATAAGAATTGAGACAACGCTCTCCCATCTTAATTGGGTTCTAGCTAACCCCAACAGGCTAATAACAACTCCTACACATACTTGGGTTGTTAAAGAATGTTAAAATGAGAAATTCAAATGTCACGTGAGGTATGAGCTTAGGAAATCCCGTAATTAAACTGATGGCCTATGGGCTCGCCTTTTAAGCAATACCTATAGACCTTTTTTTTTGCCTCAATGCATGTCATGGAAAATTTAGGTCACAACATTTACCGTTAAATTATCTTCTTAATATCTTCATCATCATCATTATTATATTAAAGATTTTGGCCATAAATGAGGAGTATTTCACATAATAGTATTATTATTTGTTTTTCGAATCTAATCTAACTAATTCCAAGGATTAAAATGAAATATCAAAATCTAATTAATATGAGATTATAGGTATGAGAAATTTATATGAGGGGTTAAACTCATGATAAGGTGACGTTAATAATTTAATATTGGGTAATTGTACTGATGGCATCAAGATCTTTCCAAAACGGGGAATTAATATGTAATCCTCCACATAACTTCGTGGCTACACAATTGCCTCCTTACAAGTACGACACTATATAGCTAAACAATGAAAGACAGACACACGAATATTTAATTAAGAGAAAAGGAGCAACTCGTAGGCTCACGATGGTCGTACTTTGTGTATATATCTTTTAATTATTCTCATGCAATCGGATAGGAAGCTTGCGATGCGAGCCCGCATAATCCGTAAGAACTTTCACCACCTCTTTGAATCCTCATATAACCATCTTCACCCCAACTCTCGCCCCAGGAGTTTCGGATCTTCCAGAACTTTCCTTCCTCACTCGTCCCATACCCGACCACAACGACCGCATGGTCCAACTGCTCGCCACAATCCCCATTGAACACTCCGCCGCTGTAGCGTCGGAACTCTTGCCCACCTGCGGCGATTCCGACCGAGACCGGCTGTAGTGCAACTGCCTTCAGGAGCTCGTCCTCACCAGGCTGCACGTCTGCAAAATCTGTGATCTGCGCGGCCTGTTGGGCCTCTTTCGTTGAGTCACAAGTCCCTTCCATCTCTTGGTACGTGTATGTATCCTCAGAGGTGATTCCTTGGTTTTGGATGATGTACTGGAAAGCATTGTCAAAAGAACCGCCCTCGCAGCCATTGTTTTTGGTATCACAATCGATTAGTTGTTGCTCAGATAGTACTGGCAGTTTACCGCTTTTGATCTGCATGATTCCTTCCACTGCTGCGACTGCTGAGAATGCCCAACAAGATCCTGCATTCATAAAATTTGTTGACATGGTTGTTACCGTTGGTATCTGAATTCTCGACAAAGCTAGGCTCCAAAACTTATTTCTAAATAGAAGTCAAACTTGATATCACAATTGGATAAATACAGGACGTTTAGATTCTTACCACATTGGCCTTGGTGCTTGATTGGATTTGTGGCGCCTTTCTCCACCCAATCGATGCTCTCAGGAACATCCCCACTCGGATATTGTTGGCTCAATGACGCATTTCTGCGGGACTTCACTTGCTTGGATGCCAAGTATCCCGTGTGGCTCTGAATGAATTCGTCATCAGTCAAATCCGAGAATTGATTGACGCCTAACTTGAAAGTCCGATTCCCGAATGCATTGAAATCCTCAATGAACTGCAAGTGTTTCTTGAAAATCGCCAGGCGTTTCTCCTTCTCCTCTTGGTCCTTGTATGTCCGACCATGTTGGGCCATCCATTGCTCGTGCTGCTCGGCAATGTTGGATTCATGCAATGTGCGGACTGAAGTGGCATGCCATGCCCAAGCGTTAAGAATTAGAGCAAGGGTAACGATGAATTCACTCTTGAGAGAAAATGCCATTGCACAATTGTAAGTGTGATTGTGTTTCTCAGTGTAATACTAAGAAGTGGATGATAAGATACCTGTGCTGGACATGAATATATATAGTCTTGCTTGTGATAGCCGTACTGCATAAGGCATGCAAAAAGTCTACGTTAACTGTAAAGTGGAAAATTTGGTTCCATACTCTGCGGAGATACAACTAACAAAGCCGTTTTTTTTTGTTGGTAAAAGGTGAGAATTATATTGACTTTAAACCAAAAAGCTGTAAGAAGCTATACAACTAACAAAGCCGTTCTTGTCCGAACATGCGAAACTTTAGGGACAGCCGTGGAGAGCACGAGTGCTTCCTGTAAATCATCCACCACCACCACATTGGATAACCGGTGCTGTAATATAATTTATCAGATTGCCTCAATCAACTCACACCATGGCATTCTCCCCCCATAATCACCTCCGTGATATCTTCAGTGGGATCCATATCTAGCAAGTCGTGCTGTTTTGTGCACTCCATTTCTTTTTCTTTTTTTCTTTTTTAACCTCATTTTTCTGCCGTTTTAAGCACTCCAATCCTCCATTTCTCCTTTTGCAAAAGTCATGAAAATGGGCGCTGTTTGACACCTATTTTTCTGCCGTTTTAAGCACTCCAATCCTCCATTTCTCCTTTTGCAAAAGTCATGAAATGATCTCCGTGGCATCGCCCGTCACCATCTGCTTCAACGTAGTCCCGATGCTGAGCCAGCCGACTAGAGGAGAAGTCGAGAGCCGAGGGAAGATCTGGAGATCCGCAGGAGTTACTAGCGGCCGTCCATCACATGCACTTCTTATGTATAATGATAGGTGTCAAAAACAAGGCAGAGAAGCAATTGGCCGTGGTGCCAAGAACGTTCCACTTATCTGTAGTGAGATTTAGCGCCAAACTATGTCCATGATCTATCTTGGAATCTCTGAAGAGAATATGGTGGAGAAGCATATTGAAGGGATTCAACGCTACTATCGTTCAAATGCAAGGGTCAACAACTTTACTTGACAATACGTTCATAAACTTGGGATGATCATCAGAAGATCCACTCATGAGTTGGATCTAGATGATCAAGTTAGTGTCTGGATGTGGGTTGAACGAAATACGAAATCCATATTCTTCTATCAAGCACTTTATAAACAGATGCTTTCATCTTGGGCATTTAAACAGAAAGGCAATTGCAACAAATGATTCTTTTAGGGCACCGTAATCTCATAGCAGCATATTCGACCTTTGGTATAAAAGAGATGAGTAAGCGAGGCACATCACATGATATTGTTTCATAGGAGCGACTCCAAGACGGTTGTGGCATCAAGGACGATGGTTTAGATAGCGATGCCAATATGGTGTATAAAACCGTCGTAGATCATTCTTGTGCATATTATGACATGGAGAAAGCCTTGGACCAGACTGGCATTGGCTTGACCACTGATTTAGTCGTTGGAGTACTTCACAGGCTTCGATAGGAGGAGATAAGTGAGTCTGTCCATTCTAAATAGTAATGCGGACATTTAATACTCTGGTTATTCTTTGGCAGCGAAAAGAACTCGTTGCTTGGGAAGTGGTAATTCTTCAAAAAGACTGAGTTTGCATGTCTTCCCTAGGAGGAGAAGGCACCAATGCAAATAAGTATATTTATTTAAAATTCACTAAAGAATATGTTGTTTTAGTGTGTTTATACATTAATAATATGCTTATTTTGGAACTTATGTGACTAGAATCATTGAGACTAAGAAATGTCTAACTTTCATTTTCAAAATGAAAGATTTGGGTGAAGTAGATACTTTATTGGGTGTTAAAATTAAAAAATGGGGGTTATTCTTTGAGCCAAAGTAATTACATGGAGAAGATGTATAAATTTAAACATCTTGTTTTCAAATATATGAGTACTTCATTTGATTCCCAGTGGAGAGGTTTTAATGTGAGTGCTATGGGTTTTTAATGTATGCGATACATTATACTATACCTGATATTATTGTTTGTATATGCAAGTTGAGTAAATACTAGTAATCCAATATAGAACATTGGAGGGTTTTCTTATTGTTTTATAATAACCCGGCTATATTAGAAGGATACGCTGATGCTACTTGGATTACAAGTATGAGAGATAAACAATCCGCTACTAGATGAAGTTTCACATTAGGGGAATGTGTTGTTTCTCGGACGAGCAAGAAATAAATATACATAAGTGGGAACTGGGAAAGAGGCTCAATGGATTAAGAATTTGTTATTGAATATCAAAGTATATCCCAATCATATGCCCCCTATTTCTATCCTTTGTAATAGTCAAGCCACTTTAACAAGAGCTTATAGTAGCATCTATAATGGTAAGTCGAGACATATTAGTTTAAGACATGAGTATGTGAGACAATTGATTAAAGATTGTACCATAACAATTGTCTAAGTGAGGTCAAGTAATAATCTAGTTGATCCCTTGACAAAGGCTTTACCAATATACATGCTAATACAAGGTAAATCTTCATTTAAAATCACCAGTAATGGTAACTCGACCTTTTTCTAGAACATCACTAGTTACAAGGTTTAATGGGTAAAAACAAGTTACTGAATGTGATTGTTTGATACTGACGTAGCTCTGATATGAGAAATTTGTATCGTTTGTTAGGTTTTTGTAGGTTGAATTGAATTCTTAATGAAGTATAGTACAAACTTGTAATGTGTTGATAGTAATAGAAACACATGATAGATACTTCATCTACATGAGCTTAGAAGTGGTGCTGCTTCTTACGAAAGTGAAGATTGCTTTCTAGAGAGCTCATGAAATAGGATCAAGCTCAAAGCCATAATAGTGCGGAGTAATATAGAACTTATTGTTGAAACAAGAGGTTAGTGTATATGTGGTATGTTCAGTTTTATTATATAAAAGTACAAGTTTAAAGCTGAGCTACTTGTCACTTTGATAGAGCTTTGAGATACTTACACTAAGTAAATGTTTAACTCAAAATAGACCTTTACGTATGTATATTAATTTCACGGATTCTTTGTTTTTGTTTTACAAAGAAAAGTGGGGGATTGTTGGTAGTTTGTTTATAAAACAAATGAATATGTGCCTTGTCCCACATAAAAAAGATGTGAGTGTGCACGTGGACGAGATTTGACACTAACCAACAATCATTATTTTTATTTATTGAAAATTCGAATTTATTTCTATAAAAGTTAACTATAAATCTTGTTAAAACAGTGCAACTATTCACAAAAATTATGGTTATTTATTTATTTATTTAAATTCAAATTTTTTTATATCTTTTCAATGTAATCTTTGAGACGTACTTGTTTATTTTGCAACCTTTCCCGAAATGTTGCATTTGTTCTTTCTTACAACCTTTTGAAGAGTCGTCTCTATTCGAAAGAAAAAGATAAGTACGTTTGTTTTGAGATCAAACTAACATCTTCTTCCATTTTCGTCTTCTTTCAAAAGAAATTACAGCTGTTGTTTCCAATTGTTTCCCATGAGAGACCCTGAAAAATACTAGAATTGTTGTCTAGTATTTCTCATTTAAGACTTTGTTGTATCTTGAAGGAAATTTGCCGATGACCATTAGTAACATTATGGGGCAAATAAATCCTTCAAAAAGTGATATCACGCCTCAAAATTCAACTTGATCACTCTAAAAATCCGACTTGATTACTCTAAAAATCCGACTTCATTCTTCTACCCAATTCGAAATCATATTTTCCAACAAGTAGCACTGCCATATCATTTTCTCTTGCTGCGCCACTAAATCGATAATGTTTTTGAGGCGGATACTGTACGGTTTAATTCAGTCCAGCATAATGGAGAGAAATCTCCACTTATGCCCATGAAACACCTACAACTGCGATTCTCTACTGTGGCACGGGCCAATAGAGACAACGTGAGAGGCCCGCACGCCTATGCAAATCCTCCGGCAAGTTCTCAAGGACTCTAAAGATGGTACACCTGCTTTCGTCTGCTGATTTCGGTGCTACCTCGATATTCACTGATATGGAAAGCAGTAAGTTCTACTTCATGAGCTCAATCCCATGTTCGCTGACGGTTGGTTCAAGACTCCTCGACCACTGTCCATGCCAAGTATAGATTGTAAGAATCCACGTGAATTTGTTCCATGCCTGTTCTCCGAACATAAAACTGTTCAATTAAGGGGATACGAACTCGATAATAGTGCAAAGGAAAACGATGATAATTTGCTCGATGATTGAAGAATTTCGAAGATATCTACTGTCGATTGAGCTCTTTCGTCGGAGTTTTATCAAACAGAAGAGGATTAATGGGTCGCGGATTGCTGCGAGCTCGAGCGGCCACGAGAGAGGCCGAGCGGCTTGTGAGCTCGCCTGATCATGGCAAATTCCTAGTCGACGAGATCGATCCCGCAGTTTCTCAAAGGCTGGCAAGTGCCCCAAGTGCGCTCCGCCATCCTCAAGCATTTTGCCATTGAGGTTTGTTGCCGATTCTTCTCACTCTCGAGCGGGATTTTCAAGAGTTATTCTTCCTTTTTTGTTGGTAAATTGAATTGAATTGGGTTCGACTCGCTTTTGTAAATGCCTTGTGTTGGTTTTACCAGTCAGTCCCACCCCCAAATTCTCACGGTTAGGGTTCGAACTTTCTACCTCAAACATCTCAAAGAAAAGAATAAGTACCCAAGAAAAAAACTAGATCTAGTTTAGTCCATTCCGCTTTTATTTGCGGCAAAAAGCAACATATTAAAAGAAAAGTAACAGCAAGGAGAACCCCATCAAGTGTCCACAAAGTTCTTGCACTCCACACTATGGTTACAAAATCAAGAACCTCTCAATAGCAACAAGCCGCTCCTCCTAAAGATTCCCAACAAAGATTAAAAGATCTCTCTCTCTCTCTGAACTGGGATCTTTCTATGTGATGAACCCAGTTCGTTTGCCCCACCATCTTCTTGTGTCTGCTCAAAAACTGCGGCCTCTATCAAAATCATCATGAGAAGATGACGTTTATCTTGATGGTACTGTCCTACTGTGAAAAATGAGCACCGGCGCATTGAACATGGACGGCGATCATGGAGGCCAACTGGTGTGCAAGCCCTGCCACTATAGCCACCTTCACCCGGCCTCTCCTTTATAGGTTGGAGGTGAGGAATAAACAACTGCAATCTTGGTTTGACCGTTTGACTCTCTTGATGGGTTTGTGGATTCCCGTTGACCAAGCTGTCATTGCCAACTGTCACCTTCCATGGGCTTTGTCTGTTTTGAATTGTTTGGGTTTTGACTTTTTGACCTTGTGGGTTTGGATGGTTTTGAAAACATTTTTTTGATTTTGACTCGCAGCAGCGATAATTCCATTTAAAATCTCAAATTTGTATTCTTATATATAACATAAATTAATTTTTATCACACAAACAATTTCACATCATTATCCCATTGCAATCCCATACTAACACAAAATAACCAAATCCAATACTCTTAATCTAAATTTACCTAAGCATTCCACCTATATCTCTTTAAAATTATGCCTATCAACACGTGTGGCGGATGATATTAAGATGAATTTGACATAGAAACCTAAAAATTCACTTTTCATTCTCACGTATACATGTTAACAAAAGATACATTTTGGACAAAGATATCAACTTGGGAATTTTTGTGACATGAAGATTAGTTTGAAATTTTTAACGGCATTAACCCTATAATGTGGTACACTATAAGATATCATGACCAGCACTCGAAAAGTTCATAAACAAAAAGTATTAATTCATATGCTCAATTTTATATCATAGCTTGCTGCATAAGACGTATGCCGAATTTTTATTAGAGTTCTAAACAGAATCAATTGCTTCATTTTGATTTTTATGATTCTCAAATAAGCAAATTTTGGCACATAAAATAAAGGGCCACACAATAAATTCAAAAAGAAAAAGGTTGTTAATAATTTAATAAACCTAACTCTCTATGATTTCGACACTCAAATAAAATTATGCTCGATCTAGGCATTTACTTGAAATTTGTTGAAGCTGTGGAACAACCGTAAGCTTTCAAAACTAATAATTTTTGCCGTATTGAACCTCCACAAGATAAAGGGTGACACAGTAAATTCATAAAAGAAAACCTACATGCCATTTTTAATAATATATTAAACCAAACTCTCTATTTTTCTGACCTAAAGAAAATGGTTAATATCCTAAAAAATCCAAAACTAGTACACCTATGGCAAGTTTACCAAAAACTAATTTTTTGACCACCAAAAGCTCAAAACCGGTACACCTTTGATAAATTTATCACAAACCGGTATACTTGTGACAAATTTACCCTCTGTTGATTTCCATTAAATTTTACTGTCATGTGACAGTTGACTAGTATACCGATTTAGGATTTTACTCTCTATTTATCATAGTTATAAAATTTTTGTAATTTTTTTGTAGTATTAATCCAATTTAACAGATGCCATATTTGTCACAAATGCATCAGCTTAGGGTTTTTGGTTGTCAAATAAATTAGTTTGGGTAAATTTATCACAAGCATACCAGTTTAGGATTTTTTATAGTTGGTTGGGGTAAATTTGTCACAATTGTACTAGTTTGGAGTCTTTCGTGATAAAAAAGATGGTTTTTGGTAAATTTGTCATAAATATACCAATTTAAGATTTTTTAAGGTATTAACCCAACAAATAGAAAGCCCAACTCTCTATGATTTCCATGTAGCATTTCTAATCGTATTCTCTAGCAAGTTCCAATGACAGCACTGTTTTATAATCTGCCGACATATTACATGTGCCTAAGATAAAGTATTTTGTGATAAGAGAATGGCCCTACTTGATTCTACATTTCAAATGAGCTTTGGGATTGTAAAGTCTCTTGGCTTGTTATTTTGCTTAATTTTGGGGAAATACAATTACATTTCAAAATGACTCTAAAGGCTTGTAGCTAAAGTAAGTCTAGAAGTCCTTTGAGAAATTGCATTCTTCAAACACAAGTCTTGGTCTTCATTCACTATTCATCTTCTTTATCCTCTCCATGGGTTTGGATGGAGAAGTCCGGGGTAGCAACGGCGACTGCCACTTGAGGGGTCGTGCAACGTCCAACAAAAAGTATTTAGAACTTTTTTAAAAATTTAGCAAAAATCATTTGCAAATTGTAATTTTTATCAAATGCACTTAAAATTATAATTTACCAAGTACTATTTTCATTTCAGAAAATTTCTTTAATTTAAAGGTATTTTTATTTTTTTATAGATATTTTTTCGAAACCGAATCAAACAAGGCTGGAGAATCTATATGGAACTTTGTATAAATATTATTTCGATAAAATATAATTTAAGGATACCGGTCCTTGTCTTGATAAGTGCTTCAAGAGCACGTGGTTTTATTAGTTGTCTATTTTTATTTTTATTTTGACCGATTTGAAAGCATCATGATTGGGGCGTCGTCCAACGAGGCTGCATTTTAGAGATGCGTATCAAATGTAAGATCTAATATAAGATCCGAATATCATCTCGTATTTTTTCCCATTTTATAATATTATCATAAGTCAAAGATGGCATATTTCGAACAAAAGAAAAAGATGGCATATCAAGTTCTATCAAATCATGATCCTATTTAGCTGGCTTGCGTGTCTCAATCTGTCTTTGAGTAGGCCTTCATTAGATGGGGTAGGGGGCAGCTAAATAGGATCGTGATTTAACAGATCAGATGTTACGCCCTACCCCATCTAATGTGTTAAGGGGTCAGGCATCGTAAAGTATATAGATGTTACCCACTCGCCTGGGACAGCTAGAGCATTGATCAAATTGCGTTTGCATCTGAGGCTTCGCTGCGATTATGTCTCGTTGTGTCATGTCTTATAATGGAGAGCAAAATTTGGATCCAACGAGTCCCAATAATTGCACCTAAATCGATAAAATTTGAGTTGAAATTTGATCATAATTTTTTTAGTATTTGATTATCACCACAGTAATATTAAATTTTTTGGGAAAAGTTCAATAAGCACTGCACAACTAAACATGCTTTCAAGGAATTACTTCAGCCAACCATTAAAGGATTGTTGCTATAAGAAAATATGTTTTTTACCATTAGAGATCCTAATAAATGAGTCTCAAAGATCAAATAAGAAGTATATATAAGATACATACCATCTTAACAATTTTATATGATGGTTTACTTCATATTAATAGTATAGCCGATGCATAAAATATTTTTCCTTAGGATAAAGTGCATGACAAATGCTTTAAAAGACTACGCAATACATCCCTTTTGTTTTCCTCATTTAGAGATTATATAATACAACTATAGCTACATTAGATTGTTTCGTTTTTTGTTTGCCTTATGTTGGTTTTACCAGCGGATCCCACTCCCAAATTTCCACGGGTGCAAACTCTCAACCTCTCACATCTCCAAAAGACTTGCAACAAACTAAAATTGAATTTAGTTCGTCTAAATTATATTTCCGACAAAAAAATAGATTTAAACAAACTAATAAATAGCCATAGAAAAAAAGAATAAGAAGAATGCAATCAAGTATCCACAAAATTGTTCACTCTGCAAATTCAAGAACCTCTTAATTACAACAACAAACCGCTTCCTCCTAATGCTTTTTTTTGGTCAGGAATACAAAATTTATATAAAAGGACCAAAACGATTACAACCAGCAGCAATTGCATTAGTGTAAACAAGTTCTAACAGATGAGAAGGGGGAAAGATAGCCCTATTTCTTCTCTTGGAATTTACCCTATCGACCTTCGTAGCCTAGTCAATGGCGACATTCGCCTCACGACAACAGAAGGCAAGGGAAAGATTAGGGAAAAACAAAAGCAGGAAAAGAGCTTCGGAGGCGCTGACCCTTTAGTGTCTCAATGAGGGTCAGGCAATCCGATTCGAGAATCAGCGAAGCGTGAGAGAGGCCTTGATCGAGCAAATGCTAGAGAGCAAGCGAGCAAGCATGGATCTCCGCCTGCAGAGCCGAGAATGTAGCAAAGCTCTCGGAGAAGCCACCAGTAAGTTGTCCCTGTGAGTCATGACACACACAAGCCATAGCCCCTTCCCTACTTCCCAGTTGATAAGATCTATCAATATTGACCTTTAAGACCCCCAAATCTGGGGGTCGCCATAAAGATCCGTTGTTTTGAAACAAAGTGGCCTTGCAGGTGGAAGAACGAGCAACGGTAGTAGCCACATGAGATTGAAGTAGTGCTTCTTCAGCCACATGATGTGGATCAGGAATCTTTCGTCTAAAAAGAAAGGCATTTCGAGCCCTCCAGATGTGCCAAAGAAAAATTGTGATTACTTCCAGACCAGGTAAGGGTTTCTATTCACGGACATGCTCTATGATCCAGTTTGCTATATGTTATATATGCTGAGTTTGAATGGGGAGATTAATCTGGGGATGACTCCAGACACACGAAGTCCATGGACAGAACAGGAACAAATGTTCCAAGGTTTCAAGGGTGTCTTGATCACAAATAGGACATGTTGGGTTATCAATGATATGTCTATAATGCAAATTCGCTCTTGTCGCTAAACTATTTTGGCACAGTAACCACAAAAAATGTCGTACCTTAGGAGTAGTGTGCATTTTCCACAATTTTTGCCACAACCATTTTAGGTGTTGATGTGAGGTTGAGAGTGTGCTGTTGATATGATTGTTTGTTGAATGTTTGATATTGTGATATGTTGATTTCATTGTATAGTCGCCATGAGTTATAGCAGTCCATATAAGTTTATCCTTGGCAAATCTAGGTCGTACCGGAATAGATAATCTGGTTAACCACCTGGGAGTTGAAAAATCTATGGAGCAGAGGGTACTTCCAGGTGCTGGTGGTGTTCGATAAGATCAGCCACTAAAGTGGGCTCTTCTCGTTGAGGAGGTCCAGTTAATCTGCCAATAGGTAACCACCTATCTGCCCTGATCTTATGGAACTCCCATCTCCTACCGACCAGCAAACATATGGTAAAATAGCATCACGTCCACTCAGAAGACTCTGCTAGCCCCATGACAAGTGAGAGCCTTTTTCTGCCTTATCGAACTATGTAGATGGAAAATATAAGCCCTTAAAGACATTACCCCACAAGGTGGAAGGCTAAAGAAATAGTTGTCATGCTTGTTTACCAAGCATGGCTAAGTTAAAACTGAGGAGATCTCGAAACGCTAAACCACCAACTTCCTTGCTCTGTTTGAGTACCTCCCAATTTCGCCAATGGATTCCTGTTCACTGTCGGTCATTCTGCCACCAAAATCGTGCGATTCTATGTTCAGTAGATGTATAGAGAGAAACAGGTAATCGAAATATAGACATGGCATACTGTGGTATGGATTGTACCACAGCCTTTAGCATAATCTCTTTCCTCGCCTTTGAGAAAAGATTTTCCTTCCAATCTTCCAATCTGGTATTCACTCAACCTAGTATCCATGAGAACATATCCCTTTTCAACTTGCCCCAATCAGATGGTATACCAAGATATTTCCCACAATGTTGTAGTATAGGTACTCTAACAGCACTAGCCATATTTTCCTATAAAGAGGTAGGGCATGATTTACTAAAAAAAGACACCAGATTTGTTGCGATTTACCTCTTGACCCGTTGCAAAGCAATATTGATTCAATAGATTTGATAAGTTTTGACATTCCCGAATTGATCCTTCTACAAAGAAAATAGCATCGTCTGCAAAGAGAAGGTGTGAAAGAGTTGGACACCATCTATTGAGTTTTATACCTTTTAGTGTATCCATATCGAGTGCACTATGAATAAGAGAAGATAATAGATTAAATGGGAGGATAAAAAGGTATGGGGATAGAGGATCTCCTTGGCAAAGGCCCCTGGTAGGATGGAAAGGCCTAAGCTGCTCGCCATTCATGCTAATATAGAAAGATGTAGTGCTGATACACCGCATGACCAGATTACTCCATAGTGGATGAAAGCCTGACTTAAGTAGATAAGCACGTAAAAAATCCCATTCGACTCTATCGTAGGCCTTCCGCATATCCATCTTGATAACAGCGTGAAATTTGCGCTTCTTCCTTTTAGATCTGAGTTGATGTAGAACCTCCTGGACTAATAAGATGTTATCCTGTATCTGATTCCCACAAAAGCAGATTGTTCCTCAGAAATGAGAGTTGGTAACAGAGGTTTTAGTCTATTTGGAAGCACCTTTGAGATAATCTTATAGGCGTAGTTGCATAAACTAATAGGACGAAACTGATCAAGACTCTCAGGGTGAGGGATTTTTGGAATCAAAGCAATAATTGTTTTATTTAAGGCTAAAGGTAAACACCCTGAGATAAAGAAATTCTTAACCTCTTTGAAGAGATTGTCCTTGATGATATCCCAATGAGTCCTATAAAAGAGACCATTGAGGCCGTCAGGACCCAGAGCTTTGGTTGCTCCCAGTTGAAACGTAGCTAGCTTCTACTCTTCTAAGGTCAACAATGACGTTAAAACGTTATTCATGTCTGGCATCACCACTGTAGGACATTGATCTAAGATAGGTCCAAAGCTGCGTGCACCCACTGTGGTATATAATGATGAGAAGAAAGTAGTTGTCATTTCCTTAAGCCTACTAGGATCCCTGACCCAATCCCCTATTTCATCACTGAGCATACTAATCCTATTCCGCTGTTGCCTCTGGATTGTAGTTGCGTGAAAAAAAATCATGTATTGTGATCCCCCCATTTCAGCTAATGTATTCTAGATCTCATGACCCAAAACTGTTCTTCTCGCTGCCATGCACTGTGTAATTCCATTTTCAAAGCCATGACTTTGGATCTATCATAAGTAGTCATAGTCTGGTTAGTGAGGTGTTGTAGCTGCTACTGGATTTGAGCTATGCGAGTATGATTATTTCGGAATTTGGTATGACTCCACCTAATCAAAGCAGCAGCAACATGCTGTAACTTGGCGGAGAGGCTCGAATCCTCCATCGAAACCAAATGCTAGGAAGAGGCGATTATCTAGCGGCATTCACTGTCCTCATTCCAAAAAGCTTCAAATCTAAAAAACTGCTGACTCTTCTTTCTAGAAGCAATAGTAGATAATAAAAGAGGACTATGATCAGAGGTAACAGTAGGGAGAGCGAAGACTTCTGCCGAAGGAAACTATAAATGCCATGCCATAGTATAAAGAACCCTGTCCAGGCGTTCTCTAATAAGTTCATCCCCATCTCAATTATTCTGCCAAGTGAAGGCGCAACCTTTCGATTCAAGAACATCTCTTTCTCTCTCAATGAGAACCATTAGATCTATTTCTGAGATTGAGAGAGAAGATGAAGGCAAACAAATGAGCCTACTCCATGACAATCGCCACCTTCACTTGGCCTCGCCTTGGGATCAGACAGCTCGAAACCCTCTGCTACAAACGTCCGCCATTGATCTTGCCGCTCCTCAAAACTACCATCTCCCTCTTTCTTCTTCTTCTTCTTCTTCTTGGTGCTTAATCGATCCTATGAAGAACGAAGCTAAATGCTTTCAAATAGAAAAGCCGATTGGAAGGTTTGAGAAGAGAGAGCTATATGTTAAAGCTACGAGGCTGCTACACTTTGGCTAATCCAGGTAATGACAAAGTTATTATATAGAGAGGATATTTTCTGGTATGCCCTTCAATTTCGTTATACTTGAAGTGAGGCCCATTTCTTTGGGACTTTTCTAATTTGACATTTTCTAACTGGTTGCCATCTTATCTCATCCTTAGAAAATCCAAAGTGCTTACACAACCCACAACGTGATTATTTTCCTAAATAATAACATGAAGCTCATGTTTCTCATTGATGATCAATGCTACATCAGATATATTACTTTCCCCGCGCATTGCTTTACTATCATTTTTTTTTTGTCAGTCTTACTCTATTTCTACTCTACACTCACTTCCTACTCGACACTCACTCTCAAACTTTTGCCTTGCTTCTTGCAGGGCGTAAGAGTCAAAACCCACTCCTGAAACTTATGCGTCCCCACTCCCATCCTCCTGAGAATGTGGGGATTTGAACCCCTCAGCCCCCCTTCTATCTTTTGAGCATAAATAGCTTAATTTCTGTTACATAAGGAACATGCCTGAATTAATTAGTGATTTCTAGCATGATTGATTAGATAAGAAATTTAATCTATTTACGTTGCTTGTAACATGATGTCATCATATATTATAGAAATTAATTATGCAAGGCAAAATAATGCACCATCTTCCTCATCTTATGCGTGATTTACCTTACTGTTTGGGTATTGTTCAAGTTGTGAATAATACTTTAAATGTTTATAAGTCCAGAGTTTTTGCGATATTAATTGCCAACAAAATAGAGGATAGCACAACATGAATCAATAAAAACACTTATAAATAATATTTCTTTATTAAGGAGCATAAACTTTATTCTGCGATGGCGGTACTTTTATATCTGCCGAATACAGCTATTATTTGTACATAAAATAATCCGAATTTATTAGGTAAAGTATCGGGGGATGGGCCAGAAATCTCTTTCTCTTTTTGCACCTTTATTACTTTTATTCATTTATCCATTGATTTTTGCTTTTGTTCAATTAAAAGCAATCAGATATGCTTCTTTGTCCTGTGATGTGCTTCAAGAACACGTGGGTCTTCGTTTCGAAAGTTTTTGACGGGTTGACGCAAGTCGTAATCCATATGGGTCTCCAAGAGGGGCCAAGCTATGATGATTTCTGCTTTTCTTATAGTTTAAGCCCAGGCCGCTCTTTTTTCTTAGGTGCAATTTCATCAATAGGCCTAAGGATCCAGGCTATTGACTTGCTGAAGTATCAGTGTTGTACTCTATGGCATCTGCAAGAATTGTTCGGGGCAACCTGAGAAGAGCAGTAAGTGCTATTGGGAGCTTTAGAGATAAAAAGAAGAGACTTTTAGAGGAGTACTCGTGGATTCATTTTCCTTTTCTTCTTTTGAAAGTGTCCCCACGAGAAGTGATTTTTTCGACCGCTTACCATCGAGTAAGTTAAATTATGCTAGTAACTGGAGCAGAGGAATTAGGACAACCCCACATGATCAATTTCCTGTCGCTGAGAGGGCATTGGCGGAGTCTGATTCTGAATGTGAGAGCGACAGATATCCGGGTCTTGAACCGACTAAACCCGGAGAAAAGCCGAGGGTGGTTGTTCTTGGTACCGGTTGAGCGGCTTGCCGATTTATGAAGGGGCTTGACACGAACATGCATGATATTGTGTGCATTTCACCCCGAAATCACATGGTTTTCGCTCCCCTTCTTCCGTCAACTTGTGTCGGAACTTTGGAGTTCCGTTCGGTTGCTGAGCCTGTGAGCCGGATCCAGCCTGCTCTTTCTGCAACTCCCAATTCGTACTTCTATTTGGCTTCCTGCACTGGAATGGACACTGCCAAGCATGAAGTAAGTTGAATATCTTGCTATTGTATGTCGATTTCGATGCTCATATACATTTTCCTCCAAGGACGTGATCAGTTCCTTTTCATTTTGCATGTGTTGATTGACTGGAATTTTCCTCCGTCTTCCTCAAATAGCAATGAACAAACATCAGAAATTTACAATATACTGTGTGACAAACATTGGCATGGATTGTCCACTTTTGCATTTGTGTCGAGGTCCCGGCTATAAGAATTCCTTGTGTGATTATAAACTAACATAAATCAACATGCATTGTCCAAACTGTTGGACGTGTCGAAAAGTATTTTAGGTACATACTACATAGTGAGATAAGGTTAAATTTCATTTCTCCAATGTGATGGAACCAAAGATGCACCAGTAAGACATGTCAAATAACACTAGGCGTTGCAAATCTGCCACAGTATTCCCTTTTTGTGTGTCTCTTTTGCTAAATCTCGTTGCCTATTGACCAGGTGTACTGTGACACGTTTGGCAATGGCGGACTGCCTCAAGAGCCTTACCGGTTTAAAGTCGCATACGACAAGCTGGTCATCGCAGCTGGAGCCGAGCCCTTGACTTTCAGTATAAAGGGTGTTAAGGACCATGCCTACTTCCTTCGGGAGGTGAATCATGCCCAAGAAATCAGGAAGAAGCTTTTGTTGAACCTCATGCTCTCTGAAAATCCAGGTACCTCAATTCTCCAACCATGTGTATTGTGCTTATAGAGCAACATTCCAAAGTCTCAGGAATAGAAGAAGATGCTCATTGTTTTGGCCTCCACATTCTCTATAATTAATGATCAGCGAGATTTTATGGCTTCAATGGAGATTGGGGGAGTGATTCCTTCTCTGTATGTGATAAGCATATCAGAAGAAGAGAGGAAACGGCTTTTACACTGTGTCGTCATTGGAGGTGGACCAACTGGGGTGGAGTTCAGCGGCGAATTAAGTGATTTTATCATGAAAGACGTCCGTGAACATTTTCCTCATGTTAAGCGAAAAATTTGTATATTGTTTTCTTACATGTACCACCCTTTAATAGACAAACGAAATCCTGTCATCATTCAATGTTGGCTCACGACAGTATGCAACGAATCATCTAAAAAGGGTAAGCTGATTTATTTTCTCAAGTTACTGTGATCTTGTCTAACAGTTCATTTTGGAGCTGATTTAATGCTTTCAATGCTAGTCCGGCATTTGTCTTAAAAGAGGTGTGGTGAAAGAGGTGCACACGAAGAAAATTGTACTGAGTGACGGTACAGATGTTCCATATGGCCTCCTTGTCTGGTCCACTGGCATTGGACCCTCAAAGTTTATCAAGTCACTTGATCTTCCCAAATCCCCTGGTGGAAGGTGAGGAAATAAGATTTCTTCTCTCCTTTGTCATCTAAATCTGCAATAGCAATTTCATGATAAGAACTCTGTGACAATCTCATTTTAGTATTCCACCACCTTCCAATCGAATGATTTGTCCTCTCAACTGTTTCAGGATCAGGGACGATGAATGGTTGAGGGTACCTTCAGTGGAAGATGTGTTTGCACTGGGGAATTGTGCAGGTTTTCTTGAACAGATGGGGAAGTTGGTGCTTCCCGCTTTAGCTCAGGTTCAATCACCTGGCTAATTCCTTTAAAGATGTCTCACTATAGCTGTTCATTTGATCGACAATCTTCAGCTTTATCTCCTTGCTCTACTTTGTACAAGATATGGCATGAATCATTCCCTTTGAAATTGGAATTGGCCATTCACTATCACTTTCTCATTGCATAAAGGGTTTCTTTCCTTGGAAATAATATGAATGCGGATTTCTGAAATAGGTCGCGGAAAGGGAAGGGACATTCTTGGAGGAGCTATTTCATAGGATAGGCAAGCAAAATGGAGGGAAGGCATTTTGCTCAAAAGACATACCTCTAGGAGACCCATTCGTGTACGGGCATTTGGGAAGCATGGCTTTTGTTGGGTGTTACAAGGCGCTCGTTGATTTACACTAGTGTAAGGTGCATAACGTGCTACCATGCCACACTTATGGTTTCCTTTCCTAATACCTAGTACTTTTATGATTCATGGAATCAATCGTCATCATTTTTGCAAACATTTTTTATGCAGGATGCGGATGGGATATCGCACACAGGATTCGTGAGCTGGCTGGTCTGGCGTTCAGCTTATCTCACGAGGATAGTTAGCTAGAGGAACAGGTTCTACATGGGCAACGACTCTGATATTTGGAAGAGACAACTCGATAATAGGTTAATGTTGGCGTGATCGATGCCGACTCTTCTATTTGGGAAGAAAATATTTAGATTTGTTTTGATATGGGAAGAAATTATGTAGATCCGTTTTTTATTTCTGTAATTTTGGGAATTGCCTTTTATTTCCCGTACTTCATCAATAAAAATGGTAGTCCCTCTCTCAAAAGGTGATATGACAAAAAGAAAACTTTGAGAGAGGATTACCCGAGGACGTAAGCACATTGCTGAACCTCGTTAAATCGTGTCTTCTTTAATTTCTTCATGGTATCAGAGCAGGTACGTACCTGTTTATCCGTTTGATCCATCTGTGTCCTTCTTGGTGCATGCACGGTTGTTGTTCAAATCATGACTGTTTCAAGTTCGGCCAATCCCGAACTCGGCTCCACCACCACCGGTCAGCGTCTCACCAACATATTGCTGAATGAGAAGAACTTCCATCCATGGTCTCGTGCTATTACTGTGGCCCTTGGGGGCAGATCGAAGCTTGGTCATATCAATGGCCAAATAAAAGCACCTCCTGAGAGGGATGCGAAATTTGATGAATGGCAAGCCAACAATAGTTTGGTTATGTCTTGGATTTTTAACTCTATGGAATCTCGAGTGTATGAGATTTTTGCATATTCCCCTACAGCTCTAATCTTGTGGGAATCGTTAAATAAGATGTATGGACAAGCTCAGAATGCATCTCGAGTATTTGAATTGCAGCAAGAGATTGCTAACTCTAAGCGAGAGCCCTCTCAATCTTTCACCAACCATCTTGGAATTATGAAGAGAAGGTGGGATGAACTTCGTCTATATAGACCAGTGACCCAAAATGTGGCGGATTATATTCGACAGGAGGAGCAAGATCGCATCTTCCAGTTATTGGCTAGCATTGGGCCTGAGTACGAAGACGTGAGAAGACAAATTCTGATGAGTCCAACATTGCCTACGTTTGATGAAGTCTGTGGCTTGATTCAAGGAGAAGAGACAAGACGTCGAGTGATGAGTGTCTCATCTAGTCTTGTTAAACCAAGCTTTGAAAGTTCAGCTCATAAGGTTGTGATGAACAACCAACGTGGTGAATCTGTGGCGAAATTGGCAAAAGGAAAAAATAAAAGGCCCGTTTGATTTCATTGTGACCATTGTGATAGAGATGGTCACTCTAAAGAAAGGTGTTGGTTACTTTATCCTCATCTTCGTGCCAACAAAGATAAGGTTCAAGAAGCAAAACTTGTTGTTCCAAGTAACTCTGCAGAGTTTCAGTCAAGACTGGAGTCCTTGACCCAACAATTTCAACAACTACTTCAGATGCAAGGGCAAAGGGTGATTGGTTCAGAATCTTCGGGTCCTTCATCAGATTCGGTCAACATGGTTAAGACATCGGGTACCGCTCTTTTAACCCAATCTAGTACTCAATTTGTTATAGATTCGGGAGCCACCGATCACATGTGCAGCTCGGCAGAGTTACTTTTTAATGTCACCTCAAGTGCCTCGTATCCACCTATTACTGTGGCTAACGGAATGCAGGTTCCAACGCAAGGAGCAGGACAACTTAAGTTGTTTTCACAAAAACCTGATGTTTTAGTTGTGCTTGATTTGTCTTCTAATTTACTCTCTGTAAGCAAGTGCACTAAAGAATTAAATTGCAATGTTATCTTTTCTCCTTCAAAGGTGTTGTTTCAAGATTGCAGTACCAAGAAGACGATTGGTGAAGGACGGCTACAAAATGGCCTCTACGTCCTTGATTATCATACAAATGCCTTGATGACAAGGAAGAATGCGATGGATGCTTCAAGACTTTGGCACATGTGCATGGGTCATTCTTCTGACCGTGTGTTGCAAGCTATTGATAAAAATTTATTTCATAATTGCAATACTTGTGACTCTTGTCATTATGCTAAACAACATAGACTACCTTTTCCTCAAGGCTCTAATTTAGCTTCTGAAGTGTTTGATCTAGTACATTCGGATGTTTGGAGTGCTCCAATTGATTCAAGAGATGGTTTTAAGTATTTTGTTTCTTTTATTGATGACAAATCGCGAGCTACTTGGCTTTACCTTCTCAAAGCTAAAAGTGATGTGGTCACTATTTTTCAGGAATTTTGTAGCATGATTCAGAATCAATTCAAAACATGCATAAAGGTCTTACGCACTGATAATGGTACAGAGTATTCCAATCAGACCTTCCAATCTTATTTGAGCAGCTTGGGCATTATCAATCAAACTTCATGTGTAGATACACCTCAACAGAATGGGATGGCAGAACGAAAGAATCGACACCTTCTTGAGGTGACTCGAGCTTTATTATTTTCTGGAGGCATGCCAAAGACTTATTGGAGCGATGCTATTTTAGCTAGTTGTTATCTTATTAATCGACTCCCTAGTCGTGTTTTGGGTTACAAGACGCCTATGGAAATTCTTTACGGGCGCAAACTTAATATCTTGCATTTAAGAGTTTTTGGGTGTGTATGTTATGTGCACTCTCGAAGCGGTGGTAAGCTTGACCCTCGTGCTAAGAAGTGTGTGTTCATGGGCTATTCATCAACAAAAAAAGGATACAAGTGCTTTGATCCAACCACTAGGCGGATGTATATATCACGTGATGTTACATTTGATGAATCTACTATGTTTTTTCATTCCAGGAGTCCAATTCAGGGGGAGTACAATGAGTTGACAGTTGAATTAGCTCCTCTTCCGATGGTTAATGAGTTGAACAATGGGCTTGGAATTGAAAGTAACCCACGGAATGACCTCGAAGGAATTGATGAGACTGAAGAAATACTCAGCAATGATAATTCCGAATCAATGCCCGCACCAAGGACAGCTTCGGATCAAACAGCTGTCGAATTGGTTCCCACTGCTTTCGAACCTGCTCCTGTTCGGAGATCTACCCGTGTGTCTAGACCCTCAACACGACTTCGGGATTTCACCACTTATCATACGGTACAGTATCCCATCCAGAATCACATTGGCTATGAGAAGTTATCTCCTAATTTTGTTGGTTTTTTATCTATTCTTGAAGAGACTATAGAACCTAATAATTTTGAGGAGGCCAACAAGCGGCCTATATGGGTTGAAGCCATGAAAGATGAGCTACAGGCACTTGATAAGAATAATACTTGGGAAGTAGTTCGCTTACCTGATGGAAAGCGCACTGTTGGGTGTCGCTGGATTTATAAAGTTAAATATAATAGTGATGGCTCGGTAGAGAGGTATAAAGCCAGGTTGGTTGCTAAGGGATACACCCAGACGTATGGTATTGATTACAAGGAAACTTTTGCTCCCGTTGTAAAAATGAATACTATCAGGGTTCTTATGTCGATTGCAGTCAATTGCGGGTGGCCTCTATTTCAAATGGACGTGAAGAATGCATTCCTTCATGGTGATCTCGAAGAGGAAGTTTACATGGATCTTCCGCCTGGGCATTGCTTACAAAGAGAAGAAGGGATGGTGTGTAGACTCAGGAAGTCTATATATGGACTCAAACAATCCCCCCGAGCTTGGTATGGAAAACTTAACACCTCTCTTCTTAAGTTTGGATATAATCGAGGAGCAGCAGATTCCTCTATGTTTACCAAGGCTGATGAAAACGGTCTTGTGGTACTTCTTGTATATGTCGACGATATTGTCATCACTGGGAGTAATCAGTTAGGGATTGATGTGCTCAAAACTCAATTGCGCCAGGAGTTCGATATTAAAGATCTTGGACAACTGAAATATTTCTTGGGTATTGAGGTGGCAAATTCTAACAAAGGCTTGTTCCTTTCACAGCGAAAATATGTTTTGGATCTATTGAAGGAGACTGGTAAGATAGGTGCAAAACTAGCTAGTGTTCCTATGGACTATAACAAGAAAATGGTTTCGGATGACTCTCCTTTGCAAGATGTGGGTCGATTTCAGCGTCTTGTCGGCAAATTAATCTACTTAACTATTACTAGACCTGATATTACTTATGCCGTTAGTTTCGTGAGTCAATTCATGCAAAATCCTACACAAGGACGTATGTGTTTAGTTGATTATTTGTTGAGATACTTAAAGGCCACGCCAGGGAGAGGTTTATTGATGAAGAACAATGGTCACACAGAAATAGTTGGATATACTGATGCAGACTGGGCAGGAAGCCCTCATGATCGAAAGTCCACCTCTGGATTCTGTATGTTCGTAGGAGGTAACATTGTCACGTGGAAAAGTAAGAAACAATTTGTAGTTGCCCGGTCAAGTGCTGAAGCAGAGTATCGGGCAATGGCATCTGCTACTAGTGAAATTGTTTGGCTACGATTGCTTCTTCAAGAATTGGGTTGTAGGTCTTCAGATTCACCAACAAAATTATTTTGTGACAACCAAGCTGCTACTCACATTGCCTTAAACCCTGTGTTTCATGAAAGGACTAAACACATTGAGGTGGACTGCCATTTCGTACGGGAAAAGGTTCAAGACAAAACCATTGAGACAACTTATATCCGAAGTGGAGAACAACTGGCGGATGTGTTCACCAAAGCTCTTCCTAAGGGGCCATTTCAAGAGATAGTGAGCAAGTTGACCTCTGATGATATCTTTGGTCCAACTTGCGGGGGAGTGTTGGCGTGATCGATGCCGACTCTTCTATTTGGGAAGAAAATATTTAGATTTGTTTTGATATGGGAAGAAATTATGTAGATCCGTTTTTTATTTCTGTAATTTTGGGAATTGCCTTTTATTTCCCGTACTTCATCAATAAAAATGGTAGTCCCTCTCTCAAAAGGTGATATGACAAAAAGAAAACTTTGAGAGAGGATTACCCGAGGACGTAAGCACATTGTTGAACCTCGTTAAATCGTGTCTTCTTTAATTTCTTCAGTTAACAATGGTAGAGACGCATTTTATGATGCATTGGGCTCTTTTTGGGTGGAAAGGTTCATTTATTTGTAACACAAGTACTTAGCATGGCTAATAAAATAGCAAATGGTTTTGCACCAGTACACCTTTTTTGTCGTGTGACTTTGGTTTTATTAGTTGTAGAACACCATTTAACCGGCTGACCCGGTCCTTTGTTTTGCGAACTTGGTAGTGGCTAGGCCTAGGGCGGAGTAAGTTCTAGATTCCTAGGCAAAATGGGATCACCAGGTTGTGCTCTCCCCTAGTGATCACCACTTTAGTGATGATAACTTTTAATCCACATACTTAAGATTGATTTGGTCACGAGAAAAGTATCAATAACTCAAAAGATTCACTAAAAACGTAGTCTATATATATGTAATGAAATTGGAAGATGCAGCTTCTATACACTTCCTGCTACTTGGGATGATAGTACTGCAACACAACGTACACTGTTTGAATGATGCCTACAAGTGTCACTACAACAGCTAAGCCTGAAAGAGCCGACCATGGGTTGTCATGAAAAGCATTTAGGAGTTGCGCCCAGCAAAGATGAGCCTGCTCATACTTAAAAGACTCTTCTAAAAATGAAAAGTGCGATGCTAGATAGGTCTCACGGACGTCTATTCTAGCGTCCTTGCAGACATCACCGAAGAAGCATGCAACATCCCGGTTACTCATACCATGATTCAATATGACTTTACAGTCACGCAAAAACTGTACGTCATCAGTAGTGTGAATGAGGCATCCCATGAATGCAGCATAGGTGGTTATGTGCCCGTCCTTTTGGTCACGACATTGTTCAAAAGCAACCATATTGGTGAGGATGTAATTGAGATCATCATCTATTGCTATTTGTGGTATTCTGACGATTCTGCGTTCGCTATCAAATTTTATCTCCACGAAGCTGCTGGCTTGCCCCTGCTTAAATCCAATTCCCACTCGATGGAGCTCGGAGGCAGATCTAATCGACTTACAGTATAAAGTCTTCTTTACTGGATTGTCTTGTTGACCATGAGGTATTAAACTCAGACGAAATGAATCGAGTAAATGCACTCCTTTTATATTGATCTGTCTTTCCAAGACATAGCCGGGTCCTAAATCGAAACAATTGAAGAAATGGGAGGCAAGATTGGCCAAGGACCAAGTTGCTTCTGGAGCATTCGTTGTTTCAAACAAATCCTCGAGAACAAAGTATAAGACCTGATTCTCAAGCCGAAGAAGGTCCCGTGCAACAGAATATAACACGTACAAATTATTTAATGGGGGGTCCATCCCTATGACCCCTGCCGATTGACGGAGGAACTGAATGATGAAGCATCCATCAACAACCGTCATTTTCACAAGATCAGGTCCGCTGAAACACTCGGTGCTCTCCGAATAGCATTGCCGGATCATTTCCACTTTAGGTGCCACTGTATTGATGAGGTCCTCGAGGCCGACGTCGTCCGATTGAGTTTGGTCCAGCATGGTGTGGAGGTATCTCCGCTTGTGCTCCTGAAGCATCTGCAACCGCGTTCCCCATGGTGGTATGGGCCAATAGAGACAATGTGAGGCCGAGACACCTAGGCAATTCCTCTGGCAAGTGCCTGAGGAACTCTGAAGATGCTATAGCTGCTTTCGCCTGCTAATTCAGCCAACAATTTCGGCGCTGCCTCAATATCTTGTGACATGGAAGGCAATAACTGCTGCTTCATGAGCTCGATCCCGTGTTCCTCAGCGGTTGCTTGACGACCTCCTCGATTGTTGTCCATGCCGAGTTAAATTGTAGAATCAACATGAATTTCTTGCTGGGATTTCAATAGCTAGAGAGAGAATTGAAAGGATACGAGAAGTGTAGTGTAACCGTGAAAAATGCGAGGCACATGGAGATATTTCAAGAGGGCATGGAACAAGCTATAGCGGCGAGTGCGGGGATGGTCTCAGTATTGGGAAAATATTCTTCGAAATTGGGTAGTACAATGAAATCGGATCGAGTAAAACAACTCGGACTTTGAGGCGTGATATCACTTTCTTTAAGGATATATTTGCCCCACAATGTTGCTAATGGTAACCGGAAAAAATCCTCCAGGATACAACAAAGTCTTGGATGAGAATACTAAATAGCAATTTTAGTATTTCTCTAGGGTCTCTCTAGGAAAACAATCGAAAAATTGGCTGCAGTTTTTCAGAAAGAAGACTCGAAAAATGACCACACTTTCTTTTCGAAAAATGACAAGTATATATATGAAACAGTCTTGCAACTTTTCGTGAAAATTGTGAACAAACACGTCTTTAGAAAATTGTTCAGATTAACAAATGCGACTCTTCGGAAAAAGTCGAAAAACGAACAATTGCAATCCTTTGGAAAAATTAAAACCGAATAAGTAATTTTCCAAAGGTTGTCTTGAAAAGACACAAATAAAATTCGGAATAATTTTTTTTAAATAGAATTTCGAATTTTCATTTATATTTCATTTCTGAAATTCTCAAATTAAAAGGCAACCTTTGAACTAAAATATAATATAAAATAAAAATAAATAAATAAATAGCAAGTGATTAATGCTAATTATTCGCACACTCGCACATGGGTATGGTGGGGTCTAGCCCCACCTAATCGCTCTCACATTTTCTATGTGGGATAAAGTAAAAAGCACTTATTTTTTTTAACAAACAAAATTCCAACACTCAGTGTAGCAGAGGAGAGAGAAGGAAGAGCAAGTGTAGTAGAGGATAAGGACATGGACGAGGAAGATGACAGAAAGTAGAACTAGGTCCTAGGACGCCACGTGTCGTCCATTCAATGGGCTAGCCTGCCCTGGGTCCCATTTCTCTCTCTCTCTCTTATTTCTCTCTTCCTTCTTTCTCTTCAAAAGAGGACTTTTTTTCTTTTGGGGTCGGAAAAGAGGACATGACAAGTCGTCGTCGAGGGGGACCCATCCAAAAACACGTGGGGCCAAACGAAGGAATTTGCATTGATGGATTTTGATTAGCCATTTTCATGGCAGGAAGACTAAAAAGTAAATTTAGAACTTAAATTACCCAAAAATTAAAAAAAAATCACAGTAAGCAATTCTTTTGCTAACGCTTAGCGAGTATAAATAAATCTTATAAAAATAATTACAAAACAACACATCAGACGACTAGTGACTAGAATTGGGCAAGGCTCTTCATGCCCCCGTACGGTAAGGCCACTCATTTCTTTGCTAGATTGACAAGGTCGAACTTAATGATTTCTATTTTGCAGTCTCCTTTGACATAATTATCTTCTTTCTATGATTTTTTTTTTGTGAATTTTAAACTTATTGTTATCTAGAAAATAAAAGAAAATTACGGTTTTCTCCATCATTGCTATCATAAGAACAATTGGAAAACAAGTGCTCGTAGAAATTTAAAATGACCGATTTGAGAAGTTTAAAATTCACAAAAAATCGATTTTTTGTATTTTAATTTTTTTTGTATATGCAAATTACTTGAATAATGTCCAAAAACCCATCAAATCGATTTTTTTTTTTATGGACTTCACCGAAAAGGGAAAAATCAATTGATGGGCTTTTTATACATTATTCAAGTAATTTGCATATACAAAAAAGAAATCAAAATGCAAGATTCACCTTTGTTTATTATTATTGTTCCTTTTTTCATTTTTTTAATATGGAGAAATGAAAGGAATATTGACATTTATTACTTTGCATAAATGTGGTATTTTTTCAACAAAAAAAACCTAGCTTGGTATTTTTTTATTTAAAAAAAAAAAGCAGTTTGGTATTAAAGAAAAAGGGAAATTGGTCAATTTTCAAATAGTTAGGGACTAGATGGAATATTAGATGAAAGTTCAGGGACCAAATTGAGCAAATCGAAAGCTTAGGGATGAATTTGACCATTAGATGAAAGTTCAAGGATCAAATTGAGCAAATCGAAAGCTGAGTAATGAAATTGAACATTAAATGAAAGTTTATGGACCATTTGTGACATTTTCCCTTGATAGATTTTGATTAGCCATTTACAAGGCAGGAAGACTAAAAGGTAAATTCATAACTTAAATTACCTAAAAAATTAAAAATGTAAATCACAGTAAGCAATTCTTTTGCTTACGCTTAGGGAGTATATATAAATCTTATAAAAATAATTACAAAATAAAACAACAAGCGACCAGTGACTAGAATTGGGCAGGAATCTTCCTACCACTCATTTTTTTACTAGATTAGCAACATCGAACTTAATGATTTCTATTTTGCAGTCTCCTTTGACATAATTATTTTTTTCTATGATTTTTTGTGAATTTTAAACTTATTTTTATCTAGAAAATAAAAGAAAATTTCTGTTTTCTCCATCATCACTATTATAACGACAATTGGAAAACATGGGCTCATAGAAATTTAAAATGACCGGTTTGAGAAATTTAGGCGAGGACAAGAAGCCACACGAAAGACAAAATGCAAGTAGTACAAGAAGAAAGACAAAAAAAAAATCGAAATTTCATAATATGAATGAATATGAAGGTCAATCACTTCACAGCCCGTTTATTTAGGGAGGTGCCAAAGCAACCAAACATTTTTTTAGGAATTACCGTTGGCGCGAGGCGAAGAAGGCACACAAAAGACAAAATGTAAGTAGTTGAAGTCAATGGTTTACTACAGAAAAAAAGGAAAAAGAAATCGAAAATCATTATGAATATACTCACTTGTGTAAATAAGATGTGGATACAAAGTAATTACTTATCTTCAGGTGCTTGCGTATTTATATATACACATACACTCATTCTAGACAAAATAAAATCAGACTAATTATCTTCATGTGCTTGCTACTACTATGGATTGGCTCCAAATGAACTTATAAAATTCGAACATCATGAGAAGACTCTTCAACATCTAAGGTGATGCGATTTTGAATTTTGCACAATTTACTTTCAAGTGAAACTAAATATTAAATTGCACTAACATTTTTAGGAATTAATGAATTGTTCGAGCAATTTAGTTAAGAAAAAAATAATATCTGATTTAAACTGAATAGGCTAAAAGAATAAAGATCATCTACACTTTTTCATATCTTTTGGGAAAAAAGGCTAAAAGAATAATGATAAGTTGTTGCCTCCTGCTCCCTTGCTCTCCGATAAAACTAACGTATGGGGATATACTAACATTCATATCTATTAGTTTTTTAATATGATAGGTGTACTCTAATGTTCTGTATGCATTTTTTCCTCATTCTATTTGACCTAGACTTTTTTCGTTTGTGTTTTGGAAGAATTTATGCTTTAATTGTAAATGAGTTATTAATGACCAATTTTTAATAGATGATTAAGGATTGAAGTTTTATAATTTAGGTTTTATGTCACGCGTTTTGAATTCTTTATTTTTTTATTTTATTTTACGTATTTCTTTTTTTATATCGTTGCTATTGATAAATGAGGAATTTTCGTTTTTATTGTAGCACTTATTTTTATTTTGGTTAATTCAAAATAATAAAAAATGGATTTCAAAATATATAAGGTAAATTTTAAATTCTAAAAACTGAGAATTGATTTTGATGGATACATTTTAAATTTCCATGGGAAATCTAAATCGACTTTGAAATTTGAAACTGCTTATTGGAAAACTGTCACACGTCACATGTTATATGAAAGTAAAATTTATTTCTAAGATTCTTTATTGAAAATAGAAGAGGGCTTGACTAACATGGAGAAAAGTCGTCGAGGGCTTCATCGCCATCAACGGTCAACGTACGGCTCTGGCGCGCATGTCCATGAGAAAGGACATTTCCATGTCGTCATTTTCCCCTTGAAGAACACGAGTGACCGCAAACGCGGCTCATTCATCGTGACAAGAAAAGTGTGGGGCCAAATGTAGCAACTTTTTTCTGTTTTATTTGGTCTGAAGATTTTGATAGCCATTTCCATGGTGGGAAGACAAAAAGGCAAATTTTCATAACTTAAATTACCCAAAAAATTAAAATACAAATCACAGGAAACAATTCTTTTGTAAGTATAAATCTTAGAAAACCAATTAGAAATCAACACGTGATCAGATGGGACTATCTTTGTCCCTATGCGAGTAAAGCTCACTCACAAAAAGAAAAACTCACAAAAAAATCCCAAACTTTGCCATTTACAACATATTTATCTTTTTTTCAGTAGTTATTGCCCTATATCTATATAGGTCGGTTTTTGCCCAATCTTTTCTAAAAGCCATCTTTCACATGTAAAAGAAAAAAAAAATCTCGTTTTATCAAATGGCAACAAGTTAAGCAATATGTTTGATGAGTTCGTGCTACCAAATTGGGGGAAAATGATCCAAAAAGTCCTAAAAATATGGTACGGATGTTAATTCAATTCTAAAAATTTTAATTGTACTAATTTAGTCTTAAACCTTTTAACAACTTGCCAATTTAGCCATAAGCCTTTCAATTATGTCAATTTAATCCTATACATTTTAATGATTTGCTAATATAGTCCTAAAAACTTGCAATTAGACCAATTTAATCTTAAACATTTTCAAATTGATATAAATTAAGTTAAATTGACCAATTTTGATCAAAAGTTGTTGAAACTACTGGGGTTTACCCGAGTGGCCGCCCTTTCAACTTGGAAGAGGGAGGTGGGGAGTTCGAATCCTCACATTCTCAGGGGGGTAGGGAGGGGACGATTTAGTTTAAGGAGTGGGTTTCGACTCCCATACCCTGCAAGGGTTAGGGAGGGGACAATTTAGTTTCAGGAGTAGATTTTGACTCCCACGCATTGCAAGGAGACATGGTAAAAGTCTGAGAGTGAGTGTTAGAGTATGAATAGATTATGACCAACCAAGTTGTTGATGTTGACGTTGGTGATCCTCAAGGCATGGTCGGCGCTAATGTTTTTTTTTTTTTTTTTTGGTAAAGGTAAGTAATATATTGATTTTGCAAGAAAGAATACAAGAAGGAAGCCTGGCACCAACAAAAACAGACACTCAAGAAGACAAAAGTCTAGAACGAGTGTAAGGGTGCCATGGTTCCCAGAAAAAAGGAGCAACAACAACAAAAGGAAACAAAAGACAACAAAAACTAGAAAACCTCCATCAATCAAAAATAGAAGGATAGATGTTTTAATTTTTTAATATTTTTTATTTCTTTTTCTTTCCCTTCTTTCTTTCAATTCCCAGCACAAGCCATGGTTGGGGAGGGCAAAGGCGAGGCCGACCCTCGCTTAGACAAGGCCGACCCTCATTGGCAAAAGGAGAAGGGAAACAAACCAAAGAAAAAATTCAAAATAATTATTAAAAATGTTTACATTAGCGTTGACATGATCACGGGTGTCGACATCAGCAACTTTTGGTTAAAATTAACTAGATTGATTGAATTTGCATTAATATCAAAAGGTTAATACTAAATTAGTCCAATTAAAAGACTTAGAGCTGAATTAGTACTAATGCAATAAGTTTATTATTGTATTGGTACTTTTCCCAATTATTTTATGCTCACACTACGTCATACGATAAGGTAAATTTCATTTCTTCATCATGATGGAATCGGTGATATTTGGTAAGAAATATCAAGTAACGCTAATTGTTGTTAGTGCATTATGTTCTTCCTCTCTAGTTTTCTCTTTTGCTAAATTACGTTCCCTATTCACTAGGTGTACTGTGAAACGGTTGGCGACAATGGACTGCCTTAAGAGCCTTACCGGTTTAAAGTTGCATACAACAAGCTAGTCATCTCAGCCAGAGCCAAGCCCTTGACTTTTGGTATAAAGGGCATTAAGGAACATGCCTACTTCCTTCGTGAGATGAATCTTGCTCGAGAAATCATGAAGAAGCTTTTGTTGAACTTCATGCTCTCTTAAAAATCCAAGTACTTCAATTCTCCTACCTTATGAATTGCACTTATAGAGCAACATTCCAAAGTTTCAGGAATAGAAGAAGATGCTCACTTTTGCTCAATGATTAATGATCAGCAAGATTTTACGGCTTCATGGACAATGAGGGAGTGATTCCTTCTCTGTATCTTATAGGCATATCAGAAGAAGAAAGGCCTTTTACATTGTGTTGTTATTGGTGGTGGACCAACTGGGGTGGAGTTCAGTGGTGAATTAAGCGATTTTATCATGAAAGACGTCCATGAACGCTTTTCTCATGTGAAGGATTACATCTAAGTCACCCTTATTGAGGTACTCATATGAAGATGCTCGCATCTGTTTGGAAAAATGTAAACGACACTACTTGACAAGTACACCCTTTAATAGGAAAACGAAATTCTGTCGTTTTTCAATATTGGCTTACGGCAGTATGTGATGAATCGTCTAACAAGGGTAAGCTGATTTTCTTTCTCAAGTTACTATCCTCAATTCTATGGACCTTGGTTGTGGCTAGGCCTAGGGCGGAGTAAGTTCTAGATTCATCGGCGGGGGATGTTAAGCATGGCTACCAAAATAAGGATGGTTTGCACTAGTTTACCTTCTTTTTTTCTTTTTTCTTTTGTTTTTGGGTCATGTAACTTTAGTTTTATCAGTTGTAGAACGCCATTTAATTGGCCAATCCGGCCCTCAGTTCTATGGAACTTGGAAGTGGCTAGGCCTGGGTCAGAGTAAGTTCTAGATTCCTAGGTGAAAGGGGATCACCAATTCATGCTCTCCCCTAGTCGTCATCACTTCATTGATGATAACTATTGATCACTTATCCAAGATTAATCCGGCCACAAGGAAAATATCAATGACTCGAAATATTTACTGAAAACATAGTCAATACATTTTATGAAATCAATATGGAGATGTAGTTTCTAGATGCTTCCTACTACTTTGGGTGATAGTACTGCAGCACAATGTACACTGTTTGAATCAGGCCTACAAGTGTCACTACAATAGTTAGGCTTGAAAGAGCTGACCATGGGTTGTCATGAAAAGCATTTAAGAGCTGTGCACAGCAAAAATAAAGCCTGTTCATACTTAAGATACTCATTTAAAATTGCAAAATGTGACGCTAGATAACTCCCCTTAACATCGAAATAGACATCCTTGTAGAGGTCACCGAAGAAGCGTGCAACATCCTCATTGCTCATGTCATGATTCGAGATGACTTTATGGTCATGCAAAAGTTGTACATCATTGGCCATGTGAATGAGGCATTCCATGAACATGGCATAGGCAATTATGTGCCCGTCCACTTGGCCACGACATTGTTCAAAAGCAACCATATTGAGAAGGATGCAATTGAGATCATGATCTATTTTTATTTTTAGAATTTCAATGGTTCTGCGTCTACTATCAAATATGATCTCCAAAAAGGTGCTGGCTTCACTTCGCTTGAATCTGATTCCCAATCGACGGAACTCGGAAGTAGATTTGATCATATGATAAGATGAACTCTCGTCTACTGGATTATCTTGTTGATATGTAGGTATTGAACTCAGACAAAATAAATCGAGTAAATGCACTCCTTTTGGTCTTTCCTCGACAATAGTAGGTCCTTCTAGGAAGTAGCTGAAGAAATGGAAGGCAAGATTGTCCAAAGACGAGGTTCTTCATGAAACATTCGTTGTTTCAAACAAATCCTCAAGAACAAAGTACGAGATCTGGTTCTCAAGTCGTAGAAGGCCCCGTCCAAGAGAAAGTAACATGAATGAATTGGAATTGATTAATAGGATTTTGTCGGGCGGTAAATATCCTGCAATTTGACTTTGGAATTCAATTATGAAGCATCCATCAAGAACCATCATTTTCACAAGATTAGGTCCATTGAAATTTTCAATTCTCTTCGAGTAGCACTATTGGATAAATTTCTCTTTTGGTGCCACTATATCAATGAGGTTGTTGAGGCGGATACCACGCGATTGAGTTCTTTCTAGCACAGTGTGGAGGTATCTCCACTTGTGCACCTGAAACATTTGCAACTGCGATTCTCCATGGTGGTACGGGCCAATAAGAGACAATGCGAGGCAGGCACGCCTTGGTAATTCGTCCAGCAAGTACCTGAGGGACTCTGAAGATGCTACGACAACTTTCACCTGCTGAATCATTCAACAATTTCAATACTGCCTCAATATCTTTTGATATGGAAGGCAATAATTGCTGCCTCTGAGCTCGATCTCATGTTGGGTGGCTACTTGATGACCTCCTCCATTGTTAGCCATGGGCAAGTTAAATTGTAAATTCAACGTGAACTCTTCTAAAATTTCAATGTCTGGATATAGAATCGAGAGGATATTAGAACTGTAGTGTATCCATGAAAAATGTGATGGACATGTTGGCACACCTGAAATCCTATAAAAATAGGGGAATCTCGTGACCATCCTTTCCGTTGAAGGACACAGCCTAAACCATAACTAAAATCCAACTCCCAAAAGTCCCAGTTGATAACACTATCTTACTATCGACAATTGATAACTTGGGAACCCGAAAAGATTTAGAAGAAAGGGATGACAACTACAAGCTAGTGAGTAGCATAAGCGGATTGAGTAATTACTATGCATATATACAAAGCAACATTAGAAACTCATACTTCTATCTCAATATATAATATTTCAAATCAAATAAGAGTTGTTTTATTTCAACAAAACTTTATACAAATCAGAAATAATCATTTAACCACAATCACAATTCAAATATCAATTGTCTAGTCCGTTAATCAATTTTTTATAAAAACCACTTCAATGGTCCATTTCATCGATCAATCTCAAATTACAGATCAATAGTCTATCCATCGACCAATTTATTGTTCAATATACGGCTATGGTTAGAACACAATGCTTAGTGACAAAGTAACCAATATTTCCCCATTAGCAGGATCTCCATCTATTATCTATTAATGGCTTGATCCAAAATATATCATAAACTGATATGCATACCCAAAAATCACTAGCTGGGTTCACAGTCGTATTGAACATCAAAGAATCATCTTCCAATATCAAAAATTCAATCAAGAATCAATCTCATAAACCATAAAATATTTTATAACCCCAAACAAATAATATTTTCGCAACACATCTCATCCCTTAGAAAAACCTTTCTCAAAGCATTTAGAATATCTTTCAAAAATCCTTTCATTAACTAGTTCACAAAGCAATACATACATACATACATACATACATACATACATACATACATACATACATACATACATACATACATACATACATGTGACACGGTCCATGATTCTCCCGTACCTATGAACCCTCAGGAGTAAAGTTTGGAATTATCAAGTGAAGAGCGAGGGTGCAGAGAGGATGAACACAACTAGTCCGTGAGAGTGGTGTCAGGACGGTTGGTGCGATGAGTTCTAGGATAGAAAGATAATATTACTTAAGAGCTTTGAAGGTGAGGTTGGCCCCCCATGCACAAACTGGTATTGAGCTGATGCCGCTCTCCTAATGAGGCCATGGCAAGCCAAAACCAGTTGTTGAGTCTAAAGAGAGCTGTTGTCTCGCTTGATGGACTAGACGTCTGAGCCAAGTTGGACGTGGTACAATCTCCTATGAAAAGAGCTATTCACTATATTGTTCATTGGAACAACTATAGAGGAAAGGCTGACTTGGTGAATTTTGTTCGCCAGGTGCCGCATGAGTTATTACGCAGCCAAGGAAATTATCGACCCGTGACAAATGGTATCAAAGCGGGGATCCCTCTTGTAAGTGGGTGATTCAGGGAAAAGCTTGTGGTCCTCCCAATCCTATGAGGTCGGAGAGTGATTGACAAGGCCAAAGGGGATTGGACAACGTGCGGCTCTCATCTAGCTTTTGGGATGGCAAGGGGGGCATAGGAAGAAACTTAATTACTTGCTAAATGGGGACAACATTCCTAGATTAATGAGTGAATCTTAAGAAGATGTCTGTGATCACGTTTCCACCAAGGGGGACCCTCCGTTGGCTTGCAGAGATTAGGAGGAGCTTAGTAGGCGAAAGAAGGTGCTGCCATAGGGGTGTAGTTGGCTAGGGGTGCCACACTTGTCAGGAAGTATAAGTGACTGAAGATTCGCGAACAGCTTTAATTAGGGGAAGCAAGCAATGGAGTGGTGTGACTTGTTCTATTGGGCAAGTGTTGCCATCTATGTAAGTACCAAGAAGTGGCACTGATGGTTAGGGAAACGCAGGGAAGCGACAAAATAGCCCGTGACAAGGGCGTTGTGAAATTGGGTGGGGGAGTTTGACACAGTCCATAATTCTCATGTACTTGTGAACCCTTGGGAGTGAAGTTTGGGATTATCGAGTGAAGAGTGAGGGAGTAGAGAGGATGAACCCAATTAGTCTATGGGAGTAGTGTCAAAACAACTAATGCTAGGAGTTCTAGGATAGAAAGATAATATTACTTAAGAGCTTTGAAGGCGGGGTTGGCCTCCCGTGCACAAACTGGTTGGGAGCTGATGCCGCTCTCTTGATGAGGCCATGGCAGGCTGAAACTAGTTGTTGAGCTTAAAGATGGTTGCTATCTCGCTCAGTGGACTAGACGCCCGACCCAAGCTAGACGTGGTATGATCTTGTATGAAAAGAGCTATTCACTGTATTGTTCATTGGAACAATTATAGAAGGAAGGCTGGCCTAGTGAATTCTGTTTGCTAGGCGCCGCATGAGTTAATCCGCGGCCAAGGAAATTATCGACCCGTGACAAATGGTATCAAAACGAGGATCCCTCTTGTAAGTGGGTGATTCGGGGAAAAGCCTATGGTCTTCCCGATCCTATGAGGCCGGAGAGTGATTGACAAGGCCAAAGGGGCTTGGACAACGTTCGGCTCTCGTCTAGCTTTTAGGATGGCAAGGGGGGCATAGGAAGGAACTTAATTACTTGCTAAATGGGGACAACATTCCTGGATCAATGAGTGAATCTTAAGAAGAGGTCCGTGATCACGTTTCCACCAAGGGGGACCCTTCGTTGGCTTGCAGAGATTAGGAGGAGCTTAGTACGCGAAAGAAGGTGCTGCCATAGGGGTGCGATTGACTAGGGGTGCCACGCTTGTCAGGGAGTACAAGTGATTGGAGATTCGCGAACAGCTTTAATCAAGGGAAGCAAGTAATGGAGTGGTGTGATTTGTTCTGTTGGGCAAGCATTGCCATTTATGTAAGTATCAAGAAGTGGCACCGATGGTTAGGGAAACGCAGGGAAGCAACAAAACAGCCCGTAACGAGGGCGTTGCGGAATTGGGTGGGGGAGTTTGACACAGTCCGTAATTCTCATGTACCTGTGAACCTTTGGGAGTGAAGTTTGGGATTATCGAGTGAAGAGCGAGGGCTTAGAGAGGATGAACACAACTAGTCCATGGGAATAGTGTCAGGACAACTGATGCTAGGAGTTCTAGGATAGAAATATAATATTACTTAAGAGCTTTGAAGGCGGGGTTGGCCTCCCGTGCACAAACTGGTCGGGAGTTGATGCCGCTCTCTTGATGAGGGCATGACAGGCCGAAACCAGTTGTTGAGCCTAAAGAGGGCTACTATCTCGCTCAGTGGACTAGACGTGGTACGATCTCGTATGAAAAGAGCTATTCACTGTATTGTTCATTGGAATAATTATAAAAGGAAGGCTAGCCTAGTGAATTCCGTTCGCTAGGTGCCGCATGGGTTAATCTGCAGCCAAGGAAATTATCGACCCGTGACAAATGATATCAGATTGAGGATCCCTCCAATAAGTGGGTGATTCGGGGAAAAGCTTGTGGTCTTCCCGATTTTATAAGGGTAGAGAGTGATCGCTGGGGCCAAAGGGGCTCGGACGACGTGCTTCTCTCATCTTGCTTCTGGGATGGCAAGGGGGCATAGGAAGGAACTTAATTACTTGCTAAATGGGGATAACATTCCTAGATCAATGAGTGAATCTTACGAAGAGATCTATGATCACATTTCCACCAAGGGGAACCCTCTGTTGGCTTGCAAAGATTAGGAAGAGCTTAGTAGGTGAAAGAAGGTGCTGCCATAGGGGTGCAGTTGGCTCGGGGTGCCACACTTGTTAGAGAGTATAAGTGACTGAAGATTCGTGAACAGCTTTGATCAGGGGAAGCAAGCAATGGAGTGGTGTGACTTGTTCTATTGGGCGAGTGTTGCCATCTATGTAAGTCCCAAAAAGTGGCACTAATGGTTAGAGAAACACAGGGAAACGACATAACAACCTGCAATGAGGGCGCTGCGGAATTGGGTGGGGGAGTTTAACACGGTCCGTGATTCTCCCGTACCTGTGAATCCTTGGGAGTGAAGTTTGGGATTGTCGAGTGGAGTGAGGGTGTAGAGAGGATAAACACAACTAATTTGTAGGAGTGATGTTAGGATGGTTGGTGCTAAAAGTTCTAAGATAGAAATATAATATTACTTAAGAGCTTTGAAGGTGGGGTTGGCCTTCCGTGCACAAACTGGTTAAGAGCTAATGCTGCTCTCCTAATGAGACCATGATAGGTTGAAACCAGTTATTGAGCTTAAAGAGAGTTGTTGTTTCACGCGATGGACTAGTCGCCTGAGCCAAGTTAGACGTGGTACGATCTCATATGAAAAGAGCTATTCACCGTATTGTTCATTGGAACAACTATAGAATGAAGGCTGGCCTGGTGAATTCCATTCACCAGGCGCCACATAGGTTAATCCGTGGCTAAGGAAATTATCAACCCATGACAAATGGTATCAGAGTGGGGATCTCTCCAGTAAGTGGGTGATTTGGAGAAAAGCTTGTGGTCTTCCCGATCCTATGAGGGCGGAGAGTGATCGCCGGGGCCAAAGGGGCTCGGACAATGTGTGGCTTTCGTCTAGCTTCTAGGATGGCAATGAGGGCATAGGAAGGAGCTGAATTACTTACTGAATGGGGATAACATTTCTAAATCAATGGGTGAATCTTAAGAAGAGGTTTGCAATCACATTTCCACCAAGGGGGACCCAGAGATCATGAGGAGCTTAGTAGGTGAAAGAAAGTGTTGTCATAGGGGTGCAATTGGCTAGGGGTGCCACACTTGTCAGGGAGTACAAGTGACTAGAGATTCGGGAACATCTTTGATTAGGGGAAGCAAGCAATGGAGTGGTGTGACTTGTTCTATTGGGCGAGCGTTGCCATCTATGTATGTCCTAAGAAGTGGCACTGATGGTTAGCAAATGCAGGGAAGTGACAAAACAGCCCGCAACGAGGGCGTTGCAGAATTGGGTGGGGGAGTTTGACATGGTCTGTGATTCTCCCGTTCCTATCAATCCTTGGGAGTGAAGTTTGAGATTATCGAGTGAAGAGCGAGGGTGCAGAGAGGATGAACATAACTGGTCCGTTGGAGTGGTGTTAGGACGATTGGTGCTAGAAGTTCTAGAATAGAAAGATAATATTACTTAAAAGATTTGAAGGCGAGGTTGGCCTCCCATGCACAAACTGGTTGGGAGCTGATGTAACTCTTTTGATGAGGACATGGTAGGCCGAAACCAGTTGTTAAGCCTAAAGAGGATTGCTGTCTCACTCGATGGGCTAGACGCCCGAGCCAAGCTGAACGTGGTACAATCTCGTATGAAAAGAGCTATTCGCCGTATTATTCATTGGAGTAACTATAGAAGGAAGGCTGACTTGGTGAATTCCATTCGTCAGGTGCCGCATGGGTTAATCCACGGCCAAGGAAATTATCGACCCGTAACACATGCATATATGCATACATGTCTCCACAATAACTTAGTATAACACGTTTTCAAAAATATTCATAAATAACCAAGGAGTAGATGCTCGATCTTAGTTTTTATGCACCAATAGTGCCATTTCTTAACTCATACTAAATATAATTCATATTACTTTCAAAATATGAATTTACAAACTCAAAAAAGAGATAATACATTTACTTGGAAATGCCTATGATCAAATAATAAAGATTACTTGAATCGTTGAGCTCGCTATCCTATCTAATAGGCGAAAATGATGTTAAAATCAAGTAAAACACTACCTTCACTATAACTCAGCTAAACTAAGCTTAAACACTAATAAAATGTGGCATCCCAAAATTTCATGGCAACCTCCGGATGCATTACGACCTATGAATAGGTGACGGAAGTACCATTAAGTTATTTTATAGCCATTTAATCCATAATTTGCAATAAGATTTATGGCCAAGCTTTTAATGGATAATTATGTAATAGGAAAGAAAGTTCTATCATTGGCCATGTGTTTTATAAATTAGAATTTATGAATTTGTGACTACGAGTTTTATGGCCTTATTAATTTTGCAAGTTAGGTATTTATTTAAGTGGAAAATGTTAATGGATGATCAAGGTTAGTGCTATAGGACAAGTTGATAAAGAAGACTTTGTTCTTGACTATGCACTTTATAGATTTGATTTTATGGATTAATGTCACAAAGTCTTTTGGCCATTTTATTATGCAATTAGATATTTATTTAAGAGATGATTAAGATGTATTATAAAAAAATAAACTTGGGCCATTTAAGTTTGGACTTTAGGCCCAAGTGAAATGGGCCTAAAGTGGACCAAGAGGCCCAGCCCATAGAGCCATGAGGTGGTCGACGCAAGAAGGGGGGAGGAGGAGCCGCATGGCCTCCTCCAAGTGTCTTCAACAAGGGAGACATTTGTCTCCTTCTTGGGGACAAGTGTCCCCCATGCAAAATGAGAATGCATGCAAGTATATAAGCAACCAAAAAGAAAGAAAGAGAAGGGAAGTGACCGGTTTTGAGGGGGTGAGAGAGAGAGAGTTGTCGAGAGGGTGAAAGAGGGAAACTGAGAGAGGAAGAGGGAGGCCGTGCGAAGAAAAAGGAGGAGGATTCGTCCGCCTGTTCGTCCGCCGTTCGTTGCTGCTTTGTCATTATTTGTTGCTGTTTTTGTGCTTGAATCTAAACAAGTAGAGTCCTAAAACCTACCCTTTGCTTGCTGAAAAGTGTGTTTAGAAGATGATAAATCGTGGTTGTGGTAAGTGGTGCAATTTCGGAGCTTTGGGGAGAGATTTGTTGGTCTTGCATGCTGTTTCTGGAAAATCAGCTTGACTGTTCACGAGTTTGGGGGTTGCATGCGACTTTTTATTTAGAATTTCACTTCGACCTCTTCATGACAGTTGTAGAGAACATCTTTAGGTATAACATACTAAATTTTGAGACAAAATGGACAAGTATTGAGGGGTTAAAACCTTTTTCTACGAAAACATTAGATCTGGAAACTGTTTTGTTGACCTCTTGGTGATTTCGTGTGTTGCATGTGACTTTGTAGTTGAAATTTCACTTCGACCTCTTAATGAAAGTTGTAGAGAACATCCTGAAGAATAACATAATGAAATTTGAGATAAAAAAAAATGATTATTTCTTGGTGAAACGATTTTCCTTTGGAGAGACTAGATCTGAAATTCGTAGTGATGACCCTCAGTGGTTTCGTGGTCTGTAAAGTAACTTTCTTGTTGAAATATCACTTTGATCTCTTAAAGAAAGTTGTAGTATACTTTTTGAGGTAGAACATATAAAAACTTTAGAGGATATAAATGAAAATAGGTTGGTGAACCTGTTGTCTTTTGAAGAAACTGGATCTGGGAAAAATGCTGCTTCGACCTTGTATGATTTCGAGACTTTTATAAAATCATACAGTTAAAATTTGATAGTGTGTCCTTAATTAAAGTTGTATATAATATTCTGAGGTACAACATACTGAAATTTCAGAGTAAATGGACTAGTAATGACCAAGGAAACGATTTTTCTTCAACACGGGTAGATCTGGAAAACGATACCGAGAACAGGAAAAGTAAATCGATTTTATCTTTTCATCCATAACGAATTGGACTACAATTCCTTCATGAAACTTGTACCTATAGATCTTAAGTACAGTGTGTCCAAATTTCAGAATTTTCTGAGTTTATCTAAGGGTTTAATCGAAATTTTTTTCAAAACTGTGCATGGATAATATTAAAATCATTTTTTGGTGATGCATGGACCTGTACGTATTCTGTGAAGCCTTGTTTGATATAGTTTTCTTCATGAAATGTGTTTTCTTAGATCTTATCTACATTGTGGTAAATTTTCAGAATTTATTTCCATCTTTTGCTAATTTTCTAGAATTTTTCATGAATAGTACGCATTCTGTTTAAGCTGGAAATTGTTTTATTTACTGTTTATTGGATTTATTATGTAAATCATGATATCATGGATTATTATTTGTGTAATGACATGATAACATTCGTACATTTCATATGACATTAAAGGATTGATGGATTGTCATGAACTCAATGAAGTTTTCAAAACCATTGCATCAAATGATATTTTTCTCAAGGCATATTATATGATTTTAAAAAGGGTTGCTGTCAAATCATTGTCATTGTTGCATCAAATGTAAAATTGAAAATGAGGTGCATGGGAATATGCATTGTGGTGATGAGAATGCCTTCGGAGGTATAAGCCAATGATACCCCGGGAGTGTCGGGATGCCCAGAATATGGGGGTGTTGGATGCCCGGTGGCCTAGTGGCGTAATTCCGGAGGGTCCTCGGGAGTTTCGAGATGCCCGGTGGTATACAGTATGTAATTCCAGAGGAGGGGGGAATCTTGGTAGTATGTCGATACGTAATTCCGGAAGCCCTGGAGGTTTGTGCCCAGGGGGATTCCTCGTGATGCTAGTTGGGATACGAGATGCCCGGAGGGGTGTGCCGGATGCTTGGTGGCCTTAAATGGCTGTATGTTGGAGGTTCCTCGCAATGCCAGGATTGGGTGCGAGCGATAAATTGTGGGATGCAAACATTGATCCCTAAAAAGAAAAACTGATGGGATCCTTGTGAAGGATAAAAATTGAAAATGAATCATGTGCATGTGTGTATGCATATGGCACGATGCATGATCTGCTTATGAAAATAAAGTGATGCTATTTGACATTGAGAATGTGATCATGAAGGCTTGAATGGATCTCATGATTATGCATGCTTGACAACATGGATGATACGAATCATCGTGATATATGCACGATGGCATGGCAAGATATGCATGACTACATGGCAATATATGCATGATTGCATGGTGATTGTGTGCTTGATAGCATGGATGATATGAGTACATGGTGGTATATACACGTTGTATTATGATATATGCATGAATGCTTGATGATGAATGTATGGTGGTATATGCACATATGGCATGAGTATGCATGAATGCTTGATGATGAGTGCATGGTGATACATGCACATATGGTATGGGTATGCATGAATGCTTGACAATGCACATATGATATATGTATGGTTGCGAGGTGAGGTATGCTTGATATGCATGAATGATATGTGCTTTGTTATAATGCCTTGATTGTTCTGTTTGACGCAATGAGTAATTTGGTGGATCTTTACTGCTGAGTGGTTGTACTCACATCTTTTGGAAAATAACATTTAAGACTAGATAAGATACATTTGCTGCCACTGCTACCAATAGATGGATCAAGTGGTTGGATATGACCGCGAGGAGGAAGGAACTTTTGGACGCCGACACTGATTGATGGACTTTAAGTATACGACTGTTGGAGGAGATGTCGGTCATCTTTTGAAGTATAGCCAAGTATAGAAAACTATGGCATTTTGATGTACCGACTAATGATATCCATCAAGTTATGTAAATAAAAGTGTACGGTTTTAAATTTTACCTATAAATGTTTAGTTGGTGTGCATCGTTTTTGAAAATAAGGAAGGAAATTGATGGATGTGCTTTCGCCATATGAACTGCGCAAGGGACCGATAATAAAAGATGTAAACTCCCATGGTTGTATGGACCCACTACAATTGGAATGGTATCATAGTAACTTGTTATTAGGTCAAGTGAATGGTAATCGAACTGTGGCGACCCTAACGGTTCGGGGGTCGTTCAAGGGATGCCACATAAAACTACTCAAACGCACTCACAAATCGCTCATCCAAAGCCATTATTAAAAGTCATTTGCAATGCGAAGTTTGAGATTGAACTTGATCACAGTGCAACTTTTTCACCGGATTGTATTTCAAGCAAATTTATAGTCAAAAGAAATATCTATCAAAATACTAGAAAACCCATAACTTGGCTGACCCAAAATCGAGCCAAAAACCAACAAAACTTGAGATGGAAAACTGCTGGTTGGTATTGTCCATCATGCATGTACAGCTTCAAAAATTTGTTTTGGACAAAATGTAAGCTCAAATCAAGTTCCATAAAGTCCTACAACTCCATAACACTCTAAACTATCAAAACCAACAATTTCTTAGCTCAACAACTTCAAAATTTTACTTCGTAGTTCAAATTTTGCTTAATCCCAAATTTAACTCCTAATTCCAAAAACTTTTCCAATTGGAAGAATCAAGGGTGTAAGCACTTACTTGGGCATTGCGAATTAAAGTAAATTTAGCTTGGCGAGGTGTCTAATGCGAGTATGTGGAATCTTTTTCTTCTTTTCCTCCCGCTTCTTCTTCTCCTTCCGCTTCTCATTCTTCTCCTCCTCCTTCCCTCTATTCACTGGGCAAAGTGCTCTTTCTCCCTTTCTTCCCTTTTATCTCACAATGGTCTTCTCTTTCTTTTTCTTCTTGTGGGCCCCATCCTTTGACTAGATCAAAATATTCTTCTTCTTCTTCTTTTCCTCCTCCTCTCCTCCTCTCTATTTACTCGGCGGAGTGCTATTTCTCCCTTTCATTCCTTTTATCTCGCGATGATCTTCCTTTTCTTTTTATTTTTCTTCTTGTGGACCCCATCATTGACTAGATCAAAAATTACACATGTAGAGATTTTAAAGAGTTAATATCTAAAAAAATCCTAAATTAATATATTTATGATCAATTTATTCAAAATTAAGTTTTATCATAAATTTTTTTAAATTAGTACATGTATCAATTTGGTGATGTCAAATCTTTATTTCCCTCAAATTCTTGAATGCCTATTGAGCAAAAGGAGTCGTACAAAGTGCATCGGCTGGACCGTGGAAAAATGAGAGATGAGATGGAAAAGTTACTAATTGCACTTGCAGAGCAGCATTCCAAAGTTTCAGGAGGTGCTGAGGTCTAGAAGACCCCACAAAAGACAAAATGTAAGTGAGTGAAGTCCATGATTTAGGACTCAAAGAAAGATAAAAAAAAATTGAAATTTCATAAAATAAGTGAATCTAAACATCAGTCTTTCCATAGCCCAGTCGTCGAAGGAGTTGCCAAGATAAAGACATTTTAAAGGAAGTGCACGTTTGGCGAGGACAAGTAGCGCCACAAAAGAAAAAAATGTAGGTTGGTGAAGTCAATAATTCAGTTAAAAAAGAAAGAGAAAGTTCGAAATTTCAATTAAAATGTGGACATGAAGCAATCACGTATCTTCAAGTGGTTTCAATATTATTTTTACAGATGCCCGCATACTCCAAAAATAGGATTGAACTAATTAATGGATGTACGCCTAGCTACTGCCACATATTGGCTCCAAAATAAACTTATAAAACTCAAACATGTTGAGGACACTCTACCATAGAGTAAATTCCAAATAAAGACATGAATTGTCCTCAATTTCTCAAATAATAACTTGAATGAATTATAACTATTTCAAATAAGAGTTTAATCTCGCTTAGCTCGTCGACTAGCAAAATATTCCGACCAAGCAAAGATATTTTCATCCAAACACATTTTTAATTTAAATTTTAATTAAATTAGATTAAAAATATGAAAAGATAAAAGTTATTTTTTAAAAAACCAAAAATACAGGCGAGAGGTTATTAAATAAAATAAAAAAAATTTAAATGAAGGCTTTTTCGAATCCTTTTATTTAAAAAAAATAGAAATTAGAAATTGGATTAGGAAAATGCAATTTCTTGTCTTTTATTGTAATTAGTCCCCAAGCTTGGTTGCATGTTGATTGGTTGGTTCGTCTAAATTACATGTTTAAATTCAATTTCGCATGTGAATGATTAGATACACGTTAGAATCTTGACTCGTGTCTTTCGGTGGGCAGTTGGAAGGTAATTAGAGTTTAGTTAGGGTTGATTATCTTATCCTAATGTTTTGCTAACGCAAATGGCGATTAATGATTATTGGATTCATAGTTGTGGTATTGGGGAAAATCGAAATGCATGTTTGCCTTCAAAGCCGATCCTGAGGCAACCGGGGATTGAATGAACTTTGGTGGTTGCTTGCTTTGATTTATGACATATTCTGATTGATGATGAATGAATGGACGAGAAGTGACATCTTGAGAGACGGCCAATAGCTCGATGATTGAAGGCCAATGCATGGCGGTCCAAGGCAGATGTAGCCTAGTTTAGCTTACTTTAGCTTAGTTCAGTATTGTTAGACTCACAACTTTAGGCCCTAATTAGATTAGACTTTAAACAAGACTATGAATCACTCTTTTAGAATAATGGTTATTTAGCTTAGGTTAGTCTAATCATGGATTAAAATCTGTAGAGTTAGGCTCGCCTTAGTCTAGCCCAACTTTTGGAATTAGCTTTTAATGTTAAGCTCACGGGGTTACTGTCCCGAGACTCATAATGAGGTCATGTGGTATTCTTTGTCCGATGTTGCATCGGCTTTATTTTCTCATACTTTACTTAGAAGTTGTCAATTTGCTTGAGTGTTTACCAATATGGTTGCTTTCAATATCTGGATGTTTACTTATCGCACCACTTTATAATAAATTGAGTGTTATTTCCTTTTCTAGAATAGGTTAGGGTTAGTTTAGAATCCTAACGAAAACAAAGATGTTTGCATGCTCATATAGCGGCTATGAAAGACCTTTTTGGATTTTAATCAACATAACCAACAATGTATGATCACTTAGACTAAACAACCAGCTAGTTGAATACCGAAAAGATACTAATAGTAACATTAATGTAATCAAGTCCCTATGCTTAGAAGATCTAGTTGCATAGGAATTGAGAATCTCTAGTTGCGTAAGAATTGAGACAACGCTCTCGCATCTTAATTGGGTTCTAGCTAACCCCAATATGTAAGAGTTTTCTTAATGTAGACTACATTAATTGATATTGTAATTTACTATTTTTACGGCTACCGTAAAACATGGCTGGTCTAAGGTGAGATAGAAGATTTCTTAATTAGTCTAATATAGGGCTGGCTAGTGTGGGCTGAGTTGAGCTTGGCCTGTAATAAGGGGGCCTGGCTGGAAACTCTATAAATAGTGTTCAAGTCTCATCTCTAACCCTAATTCTCACATTATCCTCACCTAAGGGGCGTTTACTTAACGCTACACGTAAGGGGGCTGCCTCATTGAGCCAGTGATACGGAGGGCAATAGAGGAGAAGGACTTGTGCGTGGAACATTGTGTTTCCTCTTCCACTTCAAGAACAATGGATCCCAAAATAGGTGTGTTAATCTTTCTACTCAATTATGCATATTCTTGTTCTTGTTGCGGAAATCTTGGGGTTACGCAATTTGCGTCCAACATGTGGTATCAGAGCAATAGAATTTGCGGCATCCCAAAAATAACTCACGGCCATGTGTTTTATAAATAGGAGTTTATTAAATTATGATTTCAAGACTTATGGCCAACTGAATAAGAATGATCTAGTATAAATGGATAATTATTGTTGTTGAAAACGCATCATATGTCCATGTGAGACCAAGGATTTTATTTGATGAGGAAATTATGTATTTGGCCATGAATTTTATAAGTTGGATTTTATTAAACTATGTTGCAAAGTCTTTTGGTCTTTTTATTATGCAATTAGGTGTTTATTTAAATAAAAATTAAAATGTATTATTAAAAATAAACTTGGACCATTTAAGTTTGGACTTTAGGCCCTAGTGTGTTGGCCTAAAGTGGGCCAAGAGGCCTGGCCCATGAAGCCCATTGGGCTGTCACACATGGAGGGGTGGAGGAGGAGCCGCATGGCTTCCTCCAAGTGTCTTCGGCAAAGGAGACACTTGTCTCCTTCTTAGGGACAAGTGTCCCCCATGCAAAGAGGGGGTGCATGCAAATATATGTACAACCAAAAAGAGAGAGAGAGAGAGAGAGAGAGAGAGAGAGTGGCTGGTGGAGAATTCGGCCAAAGGGAGAGAGAGGAGGTTGCGAGAGAGAGAGAGAGAGAGAGAGAGAGAGAGAGAGAGAGAAAGGGTCGCCGAGAGGGAGAGAGGAACCGAGGAAGAAGGAGCCGTCGCCGCCCATTTGCCGCCCGTGTGCCGTCGTTCTATTGAGTTTAGAGGCAAGTTGGGACTGATTTCCACCCTTGTATGTGTGCCTTCAATGTATGATTTGTTTGTGGTAGGTTTCGGATCATAGGGAAGGCAAAAATCGGAGCTAGAATGTGGCTGTTCTTGACTTTGCATGCTGATTTCGTGAGAGCCGCCTGAAACAGAAACTTGTGAGAGTTTACATGCACGTTTAGAGTTTGATTTTGGCTTTGATCTCTTCATGAAAGTTGTAGCTAATATCCTAAAGTATAACATAATAAAATTTGGTGTAAAATGATGGAGATTTGAGGGGCTAAACTCTCATCCTACGGAGACCTCAGATCTGGAAAGATTTCACTGACCTTTTGATGGATTCATGGTTGCATGTTGATTTGTGCTAAGAATATCTCTTCAATTTCTTCATGAAAGTTGTAGGGGACATCTTAAAATACAACATACTCAAATTTTAAGTGAAATGAACAAGTATAACCTAGTAAATTGGCTAGATCTTAAAGACGGAAATTCTGGAGATGTATTACAAGACACCCGAGACTTCATGGACATAAATGACGACTATACTCTGGATATTTGACTTGGATCTCTTCGTAAAACTTGTATAGAACATCTTGATGTAGAACATATCCAAATTTCAGAGGAAATGAAGAAGAATAGGTAGGTGAAAACTCAGTATTTCGGAGAAGCATGTACTGGACGTTTCGGTGTTGGATCCAGAAGCTTCGTGAGACTGTAGAAAATAATATAAAACAAATCTGGCCTAGAATTATTAATGAAAAATATACATTAGTGTCTTAACTATAACCTGGTAAAATTTTATAATTTTTGGAGGTCGTTTGGGTATTTTAATCAAATTATTTCGAGAACTGCACATTCTGTTTCTATCCGAAATTGTATGCTGTGTTGGTGTAAATCATATCTTTTGTGTGGAACTCTATTGGGCATGTATTTCTCATGAAATTATTATCTTATTGTCTTGCCTATCACATGCCTTGATTTCATGATTTTTGAGAAACCTATGGATATTTAATTTAAGTATTTTCAAAAATGGTACATGCTGGAATTTTGAAAAAGGCATGAAATATGGACCATTTTAAATTGCATGGACTCCATGAAGTGTATTGTTATGGATGATGGTGTCTTGCTGCTTGTACGATAATGATTTGAGATGCATGTATGAATTCAATGATGAATATGATCTTGGTTGTCATCACATCGCATGTCATGTTAAAATTGAGCCATAATTGTGAATGTGAAATTGAAAATGAGATGTATAAGAACATGCATCGTGGTGATGATGATATTGTCGGAGGTGTGAGCCGACGATGCCCCGGGAGTCGGGATGCCCAAAGGTTCGAATGAGTCGATGCCCTTTGGATGCCTAGTTGTATTATGAATACATGCCCAGAGGTTTTCCCCGAGAGTGTCGGGATGCCCGATTGTATTACGATACATGCCCGGTGGGTGAGGGGTTGTATCAGATGCATGCCCGGAGGGTAGGGGTAACCATTTTCATGGCGAGCCCCGGAGATTCCTCGTGATGCCAGGTGGGATGCGAGATGCCCAGAGGTTCGAATGAGTTGATGCCCTTTGGATGCCCGGTTGTATCTTGGATACATGCTTGGAGGTTCCTCGTAATGCTAGTTGGGATATGAGATGCCCGAAATGTGGGGGTGCCAGATGCCCAATTGTATCTTAGATACATGCTCGGAGGTTTCTCGCAATGGTAGGATTGGGCACGAGTGATGAATATGGGATGCAAACATTGGTCCCGAGAAAGAGAAATGTGATGGTCCAAAATGAAATTGAAATTGAATTATGCATGATGATATATGCATGATACGATGAGATGTGCATGGATGCATGGTAATGATGCTGTACATGTGATATGATGATGAGATGTGCATGGATACATGGTAATGATGATGGTACATGTGATATGATGATATGATGATGATGTTACATGTATGGATGCATGGTAATGATGATGGTACATGTGATATGATGATGATGTTACATGTATGGATGTATGGTAATGATGTTGGTATATGTGATATGGTGATATGATGATGATGTTATACACATGGATGCATGGTAATGATGTTGGTATATGTGATATGGTGATATGATGATGATGTTATACGCATGGATGCATGGTAAGGATGATGCCATATGTGACGTGATGATGGTAAGTGTATGATATGATGGTGATGTCTATATGATGATGATGGTACTTGAGGTATGATGACGTGTGCATGATGCCATGGTATGTTGTGCATGGATGCTTGTATGACATGTGATGCTATGATTGTGATGATTGCATGGCATGATGTATTGAGTGGTTTATTAGTCCTTTACCTGTTGAGTGGCTGTACTCACCCCTTTTGGGGACCAATATTTCAGACTAGATAAGATGCCTCTGCTGACATTGCTACTAGTAGACGGATCGAGTGATTGGATATGATCGTGAGGAGAAGGATAGCAAAGGAAGGCGCTTTTAGACGCCGACACTGATTGATGGACTTTAAGTATATGACTGTTGGAGGGGATGTCGGTCATCTTTTGAAGTATAGCCATGTATAGGAAACTATGGCATTTCGATGTACCGACTAAAGATGTCCATATGCTTTATGTAAATAAAAGTGTACGGCTTTAACTTATATAAAATGTTTAGTAGGTGTGCATCGTTTTCTGAATATAGGGAAGGGAGTTTGTTAGATGTGCTTCTGTATATGAATTGCACAGGGGACCTATCAAAAAAAAAATGCAAACCCTTATGGTTGTATGGACCCGCTGCAATTGAAATGGTATCGAGTGACATGTTAATAGGGAAAGTGAAAGGTAAGCAAACTATGGCGACCCTAACGGATCGGGAGCCGTCGAGGGGTGCCACAGCCTTGTTTTGGTATCAGAGCTATGGTCCATTTGGAGTGATAAGGAGCCTCAGATTGAAATGAGGATAGAATGATGCACATCATAGGAAATAAAATGGAATAATTGAATAACGGGTGATGATAATTCACTCGTAGATCCCTAGTAGTTAGTTTTGAGCTGTCTTTAGGTACTAGTAACGTGTATATGTTACTTATGTAGTAGTAGTTGCTTTGAATGGAGACGGTGAGTCTTAGATTTTTCCTGAGGCAATGCTTGGAAAATTGCAGGAAAGTCATGGTGCGAGCTAGAAGTGCTCATCCATCGAGGGCTGAAGCCTCTGCTGCAAGGGCTGAACCCCGAATGGAAGATATCCTGCAAGCATTGGCCAATATTGAAAATCTAATGGAAAGGCAAGCACAGCAACAACTCGGAGTGGAATGTCGCCCTCAAGGACTAGTGGAACAATTTTTGAAGTTGAAGCCACTTAAGTTTAGTGGAATGGGAAGTCTTGAGGAGGCGGAACATTGGATTGATGGAATGGAACGAATTTTCCGGTTGTTGGACTGCAGTGATGCAGAGAAAATAGTTTAGCAGAGTACCAACTGGAGGGAAATGCAAAGTTTTGGTGGAGAGCTTCGAGGGATACGATCTTTCCACCAGGTACTGATGTGAACTAGGAAGAGTTTGTGAGAGCTTTCAATAGGAAGCATTTCTCTGATTGTGCCAAGGATAGGAAGATCACTGAATTTGTTCAGTTAGAACAAAGGGAGTTGACAGTAGACCAGTATGAGGCAAAATTTTCTGAATTGTCTAGGTATGCTCCTAGGTTGGTTGAGGATCAAGAGGAGAAGGCTAAGAGATTTCTAAAAGGATTAAGGACTGATATTAGAAAACAACTAGTACCTCTAAATATAAGGGATTATAATGAGATTTATGAGAGGGCACAGTTGGTGGAGCAAGAATTAGTGAGGGAGCAATCAGAATCTAAGAAACAGATGACCTTTAATGATGTTTGAAGGGGTAAGAGACATTATCCTGATCAAGGTCAGCCCTGGGAATCTAAGAAGAGGAATAATTTTGGGAATTCTAGAAAGGTCAAGAGTGGCCCGATTCTAGGAAGAGTACCCTACCAGGGTAATATTTGTCAGAGATGGGGTGGACTACATGGACCAGGACCCTGTAATGATCGATTGAAATGTTTTGGCTGTGGGCAGAGAGGTCACTTTAAGAAAGATTGTCCACAAGGAAGGTCGCAGCCGAATGTTAGCTCGGTGCGACAGGTACAACAAAGTACTGGTGGACCAAATCTACCAAGGAATCCACAAAGGCCACCACCACAAGGAAGGGTGTATGCAGTCACTCAAGAGGAAGCAAGAGCTTCCGAAAGTGTTATCTCAGGTATGATTTTGATAGACGGATAAGAAGGTATATGTGTTATTTGATATGAGTGGTACGCGTTCATTTGGTCTGAAAAATATAGATGATTGTGAGAAGTAGGAACCAAATCTTTAGATATGCCTCTTCGTATTTCTACATCGCTGAAAGATATGTTGTTATCTACATTAGCATGTGAAATGAGTGAGATAACTCTAAGGGAATGAGATTTGAAAATGGACTTGATAGTGATAGTTATGTATGACTTCGATGTCATCATAGGAATGGACTAGCTCTGTAAGCAATGGACTAGGATGAGTGATCTCCTAAGATAGTACTTACCCATGCACAAAGGATAAGACCATGAGGCCTAGTATGGGATAGGCCAAAACGGATAATAACTCTGTAAGTTAGTCCCTATCGAAATGAGACCCTCCCATGGATGTATAGTTTGGGTTCGAACTAGGCGAAAGCTGGTGTACTTGTAACGTCTCGGTTTGATGAGAGCGAGGAGCGGACGCCGAGGTCAGAGGACCTGAACAAGGAACGGCTCCTGGCAGGCTTCTAGAATGGCAAAAGGGGGCAGGAATGAATCCAACTATGAACTAAACTGGGAAGGCAGTGTTTCTGGGATAAGTCTACCAGAGTGGCGTAGCGGAAGCACGGTTAAGCTTGTAGAGCTCTTGTTGTGAAAGAGAATGATAGGTCAATGTGTTTGTACGTTGATATTAGGCAATTGAATCGTGTAATTGTTAAGAGTAAGTATCCTTTATCTAGAATAAATGACCTATTTGACCAACTGCAAGGAAGTTCGGTCTTTTCTAAACCTAACTTGAGATCAGGATATCGACTAAGGATTGAGAAGGAAAACATTCCTAAGACCGTATTTAGGACTCGCTATGGACACTATGAGTTCCCGGTTATGCTATTTGGATAGACGAATGCCTTAGCTACATTCATGGATTTAATGAATAGGATATTTAAGCCTTATTTGGATCAATTGTGATTGTCTTCATTTGATGATATCCCGATATATTCTAAAGGACTCGAAGGACATGCGTAGCATCTAAGCATAGTGTTGCAAGCAAGGCTAAAGAAGTGAATTATGGAGCGTGAATTATGAATTTGAGGATTAGGTTATGATCATTTGAGCTAAGTAGTGGCTTCCTATTAGAGGATTTCATTGGAATTCTTGATGCATTACATGGAAGCATTTAGCATGTATAGATTGACCTTGGAAGTCATGAGTTTGAGTAGTCATATGAGATATGAAATTATTTGTGGTTTATATGTCAGAATAATAGGTTTAATCGATAGTGGTCAACTTTTAATTTTAGGTGATGATCTCAGTTTGAAAAGGTTTGGTGGAATTAGAGGATATGATCAATTGTGGTTATAGAATTTCCAAGGTGAAATGGTGAAAGTTCATATCGTGGATTTGATGAGTGATTAGTCTAAGTGATGATCATTTAGGATGAGATATGAGATATGCTCGATGGAAACTAGACAAGTTTTATTTTGGTGGATTGTTGATCTTTGAATTGAATGAGTCTTGGTGGACTATCGATATTTGAACCAAATGAATGGTATTATATTTTAGGCTTGAATCTATGTTGCGGTGAATGCATAGTGAATGTCTTTGTTAGACTGAGCCAAATGAGTTATTGGTGGTGTCGATTTTGATGGTTCTAGGCTTGAATTGATGGTGACAAAGGTATAGGAATAATTCAGCTAAATGGTGTGTTAGATTGAGACCGTTAGATATACCAGAATGGAAATGAGATCGTGTGACGATGGATTTCATGGACATTAAGTGGTCACGATTCTATCTAGGTGATAGTAGATCGCTTGACTAAGTCTGCTCATTTCCTAGCAGTTCACGTAGATCATCCGATGGATAAATTTGCTAATTTATGTGTAAGCCAAGTGGTACGCTTACATGATATTCTTGTAACAATTACATCTGATCGAGACTCTAGGTTTACTTCAAATTTTTGGAGAAGTCTCCAAGATGCTTTAGGGATGAAGCTCCAATTTAGTATTGTTTTCATCCTCAAACATATGGACAAATGAAAAGAGTGATCCAAGCACTAGAGGACATGTTAAGAGCTTGCATCCTTGACTTTAAAGGAAGTTGGGATGAAAATTTATACCTGGTAGAATTTGTGTACAGCAATAGCTTTCAGAAAAGTATAGGCATGTGCTGAGGAAGTATTAGTTAGACCCTAGTCACATACTCGATCATGAAGCCATCAAAATGGATGAGAAAGTGAGGAACATTGAAGAGCCTGTGCAAGTACTGGAATGAAAGGAACAAATTCTCAGGACCAAGAGAATTCTATTGGTTAAGATGTTATGGTGATATCATGATGTGGAGGAAGCCACATGGGAGAGTGAAAATGAGATGAAGGAAAGGTACCCTCACTTGTTTGAAGAGACATAAGTGATGTCTAATTTCGAGAATGAAATTCTCTAAGGAGGGGAGAATTGTGGCATCCCAAAAATAACTCACGGCAATGTGTTTTATAAGTAGGAGTTTATTAAATTATGATTTCAAGATTTATGGCCTACTGAATAAGAATGATCTAGTATAAATGGATAATTATTGTTGTTGAAAACGCATCCTATGTCCATGTGAGACCAAGGATTTTATTTGATGAGGAAATTATGTATTTGGCCATGAATTTTATAAGTTGGATTTTATTAAACTATGTTGCAAAGTCTTTTGGCATTTTTATTATGCAACTAGGTGTTTATTTAAATGAAAATTAAAATGTATTATTAAAAATAAACTTGGGCCATTTAAGTTTGGACTTTAGGCCCAAGTGTGTTGGCCTAAAGTGGGCCAAGAGGCCCGGCCCATGAAGCCCATTGGGCTGTCATGCATGGAGGGGTGGAGGAGGAGCCGCATGGCTTCCTCCAAGTGTCTTCGGCAAAGGAGACACTTGTCTCCTTCTTAGGGACAAGTGTCCCCCATGCAAAGAGGGGGTGCATGCAAATATATGTACAACCAAAAAGAGAGAGAGAGAGAGAGCGTGGCTGGTGGAGAATTCGGCCAAAGGGAGAGAGAGGAGGTTGCGAGAGAGAGAGAGAGAGAGAGAGAGAGAGAGAGAGAGAAAGGGTCGCCGCGCCGAGAGGGAGAGAGGAACCGAGGAAGAAGGAGCCGTCGCCGCCCGTTTTGCCGCCCGTGTGCCGTTGTTCTCTTGAGTTTAGAGGCAAGTTGGGACTGATTTCCACCCTTGTATGTGTGCCTTGAATGTATGATTTGTTTGTGGTAGGTTTCGGATCATAGGGAAGGCAAAAATCGGAGCTAGAATGTGGCTGTTCTTGACTTTGCATGCTGATTTCGTGAGATCCGCCTGAAACAGAAACTTGTGAGAGTTTGCATGCACGTTTAGAGTTTGATTTTGGCTTTGATCTCTTCATGAAAGTTGTAGCTAACATCCTAAAGTATAACATAATAAAATTTGGTGTAAAATGATGGAGATTTGAGGGGCTAAACTCTCATCCTACGGAGACCTCAGATCTGGAAAGATTTCACTGACCTTTTGATGGATTCGTGGTTGCATGTTGATTTGTGCTAAGAATCTCTCTTCAATTTCTTCATGAAAGTTGTAGGGGACATCTTAAAATACAACATACTTAAATTTTAAGTGAAATGAACAAGTATAACCTAGTAAATTGACTAGATCTTAAAGACGGAAATTCTGGAGATGTATTACAAGACACCCGAGACTTCATGGACATAAATGACGACTATACTCTGGATATTTGACTTGGATTTCTTCATAAAACTTGTAGAGAACATCTTGATGTAGAAAATATCCAAATTTCAGAGGAAATGAAGAAGAATAGGTAGGTGAAAACTCAGTATTTCGGAGAAGCATGTACTGGACGTTTCGGTGTTGGATCCAGAAGCTTCGTGAGACTGTAAAAAATAATATAAAACGAATCTGGCCTATAAGCCTTCATGAAAAATCTACATTAGTGTCTTAACTATAACCTGGTAAAATTTTATAATTTTCGGAGGTCATTCGGGTATTTTAATCAAATTATTTCGAGAACTGCACATTCTGTTTCTATCCGAAATTGTATGCTGTGTTGGTGTAAATCATATCTTTTGTGTGGAACTCTATTGGGCATGTATTTCTCATGAAATTATTATCTTATTGTCTTGCCTATCACATGCCTTGATTTCATGATTTTTGAGAAGCATATGGATATTTAATTTAAGTATTCTCAAAAATGGTACATGCTAGAATTTTGAAAAAGGCATGAAATATGGACCATTTTAAATTGCATGGACTCCATGAAGTGTATTGTTATGGATGATGGTGTCTTGCCACATGTACGATAATGATTTGAGATGCATGTATGAATTCAATGATGAATATGATCTTGGTTGCCATCACATCGCATGCCATGTTGAAATTGAGCCATAATTGTGAATGTGAAATTGAAAATGAGATGTATAAGAACATGCATCGTGGTGATGATGATACTGTCAGAGGTGTGAGCCGACGATGTCCCGGGAGTCGGGATGCCCAAAGGTTCGAATGAGTTGATGCCCTTTGGATGCCTGGTTGTATTATGAATACATGCCTAGAGGTTTTCCCCAGGAGTGTTGGGATGCCCGGTTGTATTATGATACATGCCCGAAGGGTGAGGGGTTGTATCAGATGCATGCTCGGAGGGTAGGGGTAACCATTTTCATGGCGAGCCCCAGAGATTCCTCGTGATGTCAGGTGGGATGCGAGATGCCCAGAGGTTCGAATGAGTCGATGTCCTTTGGATGCCCGGTTGTATCTTGGATACATGCCCGGAGGTTCCTCGTGATGCCAGTTGGGATACGAGATGCCTGGAATGTGGGGGTGCCGGATGCCCGGTTGTATCTTGGATACATGCTCGGAGGTTTCTCGCAATGCCAGGATTGAGCGCGAGTGATGAATATGGGATGCAAACATTGGTCTCGGGAAAGAGAAATGTGGCGGTCTAAAATGAAATTGAAATTGAATTATGCATGATGATATATGCATGATACGATGAGATGTGCATGGATGTATGGTAATGATGATGGTACATGTGATGTGATGATGAGATGTGCATGGATACATGGTAATGATGATGGTACATGTGATATGATGATATGATGATAATGTTACATGTATGGATGCATGGTAATGATGATGGTACATGTGATATGATGATGATGTTACATGTATGGATGCATGGTAATGATGATGGTACATGTGATATGATGATGATGTTACATGCATGGATGCATGGTAATAATGTTGGTATATGTGATATGGTGATATGATGATGATGTTATACACATGGATGCATGGTAAGGATGATGCCATATGTGACGTGATGATGGTAAGTGTATGATATGATGGTGATGTCTATATGATGATGATGGTACTTGAGATATGATGACATGTGCATGATTTCATGGTATGTTGTGCATGGATGCTTGTATGACATGTGATGATTGCATGGCATGATGTATTGAGTGGTTTGTTAGTCCTTTACTTGCTAAGTGGCTATACTCACCCCTTTCGGGACCAACATTTCAGACTAGATAAGATGCCTCTGCTGCCACTGCTACTAGTAGACGGATCAAGTGATTGGATATGATCGTGAGGAGGAGGATAGCAAAGGAAGGAGCTTTTAGACGCCGACACTGATCGATGGACTTTTAAGTGTACGACTGTTGGAGGGGATGTCGGTCATCTTTTGAAGTATAGTCATGTATAGGAAACTATGGCATTTCGATGTACCGACTAAAGATGTCCAGATGCTTTATGTAAATAAAAGTGTATGGCTTTAACTTATATAAAATGTTTAGTAGGTGTGTATCGTTTTCTGAATATAAGGAAGGGAGTTTGTTGGATGTGCTTTCGTATATGAATTGCGCGAGAGACCTATCAAAAAAATAAAAATGTAAACCCCCATGGTTGTATGGACCCGCTGCAATTGAAATGGTGTCAGAGTGACATGTTAATAGGGAAAGTGAAAGGTAAGCGAACTGTGGCGACCCTAACGGATTGGGGGCCATCGAGGGGTGCCACAGAATTTGCTTACTGTCAATGAAGCGTTCCATTCAGGAATACTTGAAAAGTGGTTTGCTTGCAAACTGCACTGCTAGGCAGATGATGGAAGCCTTGATGGCTAGAAACCGTATCTCATCTAATGCTGAGATAGGAGCACACATGCAAACACTATTTACTATGAAGTGTGATGGTTTTGGTGGAGTTAAAGATTATGTTATGAGAATGATAGATTTGCAGACAAAGCTTGAGGCTCTCAATGTTGTTATTCCCACTGCTTACATTGTGTATCAAGCTCTAAATAATCTTCCTCCTAATTTTGGGATTATCAAGACCAATTATATAGTTCCTAAGATGAAACCTGGTCAGTTAATGACCTAATTGCAAGGCTGGTGGCAGAGGAAGAAAAATTGAAGAAAGATAAAGGGCACGTTGCCCTTTATGCTTCTAACTCTAGTAGTGATAAGGGAAATAAGGTGGAAACTTATACTCATAAGGGCAATTATGAAGTTGCTGGACCTTCTAATAGTTTGGGTCCCCAAGAAAACATTCACCAAGAAGGATGGTGTTTATTGCTACTTTTGTAGGGAGAGAGGACTTGTAAAGAAATGCTGAAGCAAGTTTAAGGCTTGATTGTCTAAGAGAACTATAAGTGAGCCTAAAGGTAATGATTTTTTGGCATTTGTTTATGAATCCAATCTATCTGAAGTTTCGACCAATTCCTGGTGGCTAGATAATGGTGCAACTAATCATGTTGCATTTACCATGCATGGGTTCATAAACTGAAGGACGAAGGACGCTAAATGAGGATGAATCAAAGCTCACTGTTGGAAACATCGTTGGAGTTGACATCGAGTTCGTGGGAGATGTTATTTTAATTTTAGATTCTGGTTTTCAGATGGTGTTAAGAAACACTTTTTACATACCTTCTTTTATGAGGAATTTAGTTTTTGTGTCTTGTTTGGACATGTGTGGATACTCTTTTAAAATAAAGAGTAGTACTATGTCCATGTTTTATGATTGAAATAAGATTGGGTGTCGTAATTTATCGATGGATTATATCAATTGAGTTTATCTCCCAATGACATGTACGTTGCTTATTTTGGTAGGCACTGTGATGTTGGACAACTTAAAGGGTGATTTGTTAAATACTTAGAAGATTCTAGGATAATAGGTTAGTTTACTATGCTCGGAAGTCCTGAACAAAATGGTATAGCTGAAATGTGGAATCGTACTCTTATGGACATGATGAGAAGTATGATTAGTAGGACCAATTTACCTAATTTTCTATGGGGTGAAGCTTTGAAAACAACTTTTTATATTCTAAATCGTGTTCCTACTAAAGCGGTTCCATTGACTCCTTTTGAGTTGTGGACTAGACGTAAACCTAGCTTGAATCATCTTAAAGTTTGGGGATGTCCAGCAGAAGTGAAGTTATATAATCCAACATTAAGTAAGCCGGATTCCAAAACTACTCAGTGTTACTTCGTGTCTTACATAGATCACTCAAAGGGGTATTTGTTTTGTAACCCTAATGAAGGTACAAGAATTGTGGAATCTCATACTGCAAAATTTCTGGAATTTGATGTCGCTAAAAAGGGTAGCTGCTCACAAGCTACCGAAGATGATAGTATGGAGCCTCTTGCACCACAAACTGAGCCTGTTGTGGCCCAGGATCCTATTGTTGAGACAGTTCCTAATGCGATTCATCAAGCTCCTCAAATTCAAAATGAAATTGAAGTAGCTCCACTCAGAAAATCAACTAGGGGAAGATGTTCAGCTATACGACCAGACTATGTTGTCTACCTAGGAGAACATGATTATGATATTGGTTGTGTTGTTGATTCGGTAACTTATACGGATGCCATCTCATGTCCTCAATCAGATTTGTGGCTAGATGTGATGAAAGATGAGATGCAATCTATGAAACACAATGGTGTTTGGGAGCTTGTTGAATTACTTGAAGGTTATAAACCTATTGGATGCAAATGTGTACTCAAGACTAAAAGGGATACCAAGGGGAATATTGAAAAGTTTAAAGCCAGATTGGTAGCTAAGGGTTTAATGTGACACCCCGAACCACCTTAGGTCGCCACAGGCACCTGACGTTACACCTAATGAAATACTAGCTACATCTCTTAGAAGAAGCGTCGTAAATCATAGACACACACACGTTTTATTATTATTATTATTATTATTATTATTATTATTATTATTATTATTATTATTATTATTATTATTATTTTAAAATGGTCCCAACACGACTCATTAGCGGAAGCGAAATATAATATCGCCTTCTCCCCCTCTAACAACCATGATACAATTGCACACCACTAAGTACCATAGGAAAATATAGAGCCATGCCACTTTGATTTACTATTTTCGTGATGGATTTTTCGCGAGTCAATACAACAAAAGAAAGCCAAGATTTTCAGCTACACTTGGTCACATCCCAAAAAGATACAACGACCCCTAAAGTAATCACATGACGTCCCCCATCTAACAGCGGCGGCTACTCCAAAAAAGAAACACCAGCTCTTTACCCCTCACGCAACCATCACACCCATCCTGGCGCGTCGGGTGGTGGTGGCGGCAACATCCCCCTAAACACTCCGTCTCGGCGAACATGAACTGACAAAAACTCCTGGATGATTGGGCCCCCAGTCAGGCCCACATCGTACATAACCAGCACTCGCACTCACACAAAAGTCAATCCAGGGATGGTGACGCAGTCGATCTCCGTACATTCTACTTCTACATCCGAGGGGAGGCCGTAGAAGGTGCCTCACGTGACGGTAGGAAGCGGCATCTTTCTAATCTGAAATGTTGGTCCCCGAAGGGGTGAGTACAACCACTCAACAGATAAAGGATCCAATAACCACTCAATGTATCATACAATCAATCGCAACATAATACATGTCATTCATACATCCAAGCCTACTTACCTTGAAGCCATGCACATACCATCATACATCCCCATCAAAATCATATCACATACATGTCATCATGCCACAGGTGATCATCATCATATCATATATGCAAGTCATCATGCCATAGGTGATCATCATATCATATATGCAAGTCATCATGCCATAGGTGATCATCATCATATCATATATGCAAGTCATCATGCCATAGGTGAACATCATCATATCATATCATGTATGCATGTCATCATGCCATAGGTGATCATCATCATATCATATATGCAAATCATCATGCCATAGTTGATCATCATCATATCATATCATATATGCATGATTCAATTTCCACTTTTACTTTCAATTCGATCACCACATCACTCTCTCGGGATCATCAATTTCATCCCACACTTTACCACTCGCACCCCATCCTGGCATCACGAGAAAAACCTCCGCCATTCAGCCATTTAAGGCCATCAGGCATCCGGCACCCCCACATTCCGGGCATCTTGCATCCCAACTGGCATCACGAGGCATCCCCTCGGGCAAAGACCTCCGAGGCTTCCGGCACCCAACCATTATGGGCATCTCGAAACTCCCGAGGCCATCTGGCCATGTATCTCTATACATTCCGGGCATCCGGCACCCCCCATCCCGGGCATCCCGATACTCCCAAGACATTATCAACTGCCTCAAACAGTTTCCTCATTTATCATTGTTCATGTTCACCAATTTAGGTCTCAACTCAACATGGCACATGATGTAATGGCAAACAAAATCACTTCCATCCTTTGATTCATACATGCATCTCCAGTCATCATTATACATGCAACAAGACACAATCATTCATAACAATAAAATTCATGGAATTCATACAATTTAGAATAGTCCATTTATCATGCCTTTTTGAAGTTTATTAAATTCCAGCTTGTACCATTTTAGAAAATATTTTAAATTAAATATCCATATGATTCTCAAAAAATCATGAAATCAAGGCACGTGATAGACAAGAGAATAAGATAATGATTTCATGAAAAACACATGCTGAATAGGGTTCCACACAAAAGATATAATTCACACAAATACAGCATGCAATTTCGGATAGAAACAGAATGTACAGTTTTGAAATAATTCAATTAAAATACCTGAACGACCTCCGAAAATTATGAAATTTTACCAGATTATAGTTAAGACACTAAATTATATTTTTCATGAAGACTTCTAGGCCAGATTCGTTTTAGATAATTTCCTATAGTCGTCCGAATCTTCTGGTTCTCACACCGAAACGTCCAGTGTAGTCATCTCCGAAATACCGAGTTTTTACCCACTTATTCTTCTTAGTTTCCCCTGAAATTTGAATATATTTTACTTAAAGAGGTCCCCTACAACTTTCATTAAGGGATCTAAGTCAAATTTCCAAAGAAAAGTCACCATATGAGTTCCTAAAGTCTCGGGTGTCCAGTACCGCGTCTCCAGATTTTCCGTCTTCAAGAGTAAGTCGATTAACTAGGCTACACTTGTTCATTTTACTTCAAATTTGAGTATGTTAGTATTTAAGATGTTCTCTACAAATTTTATGAATAAGTCGAAGAGAGATTCTTGATAAAAATCGACATGCAACTACATATCTACCAAAAGGTCAGCAAAATCGTTCCAGATCTAGTGTCTTCGTAGGATGAGGGTTTGACCCCTTAAATCTCCACTATTTTGTATCAAATTTTAGTATGTTATATTTTAGGATGTTTTCTACAACTTTCATGAAGGAATAAAAGTCAAAATCGAACTCGAAACATGCATGCAAGCTCTCACAAGATTCTGGTTCAGGCAGTTCATACGAAAACAGCAAGCTATCTCAACAATAAAACATACTAGCTCCGGTTTCTCCCTCCTAACCACCCAAAATTCGACACCACTCCAAACACACATGCAAGACACACATGCAAGAGTAGGAAGTGGATCCCAACTTGCCTCTAAAACTCAAGAGAACAACGGCACACGGCGGACGAACGGGCGGCAAAAGGGCAGTGACGGCTCCTCCTCCTCCTCGGTTCATCTCCTCTCCCCGCCCTCTCTCTCTCGCAATTCTCTCTCTCTCTCTCTTTGGCTTGGACGGAAACCAACCGGCCACTCTCTCTCTCCTTCCCTTTTATTCCCCCAAATCTTCATCATTTGCCATCATCACTTGCCACCCTTGATAGCCAATGCATGAAGACCTCTCCTTGCCACTTGGCAAAGCCCATGCAAAGTGGGTTTGGGGTATTTGGGCCGGCCACTCCTCTTGGGCCTCACTTGGGCCGGCCTCCCTTGTGGCCGACGACAGCCCCTTCGTGGGCTTCAATGGGCCGGCCATCTTGGCCCATCAAAATCCACCCTTAGGGCTAAGGCCTAGACTTAAATAAAAAAAAAATTTCCCTTTTATTCTTTCTTTTATAAATTTTAAATTTTAAATTCCCCATGGCCAAAATCTTGGAGCATTTTATTTATAGGAATTTAGTCTATGAGGTGCATAGCCAAGAATAGATTATTCTCATTAACAAATAAATAAAAGAATCATGAACACAAGCATATATTACTTAGTCCTAAGAGAAAACTAATGGCTAAAGCATAAACCATAGGTAATTTCATTACCTAATTATGGGCTTTAATACACCTTAGAGCTTATCTTGAATTTTTGGGATGCCACATTTAATTCAAAGAGAAGGAATAGATTATGAAATAACATTTTCTCCAGTTTCTTCTTAAGATTCTTTTGGAGTGATCTTGGCATTGGTAGCTCATTTCGATATGGGGTTATATCAGATGGATGTTAAGACTGCTTTTCTAAATGGAGACCTTGCTGAAGAGGTTTATATGGTGCAACCTGAAGGTTTTGCAGCAGATGACTCAGGTAAGCTTGTTTGTAGATTGAAAAAAGTCTATTTATGGCCTTAAGCAAGCTTCTAGACAATGGTATTTCAAGTTTCATAGTGTTGTTACTTCATTCCGATTTATTGAGAACAAAGTAGATCAGTGTATATACACCAAGGTCAGTGGGAGGAAATATATTTTTCTCATACTTTATGTAGATGATATCTTGCTTGCTAGTAGTGACATTGGTTTACTATATGAGACAAAGCGGACGTTATCGAAAAATTTTGACATGAAAGACCTTGGTGATGCGTCTTTTGTTCTTGGCATTGAGATCTATAGGGATCGCTCATGCCATTCATTAGGTTTGTATCAGAGGGCGTATATTGATCGCGTTTTAGAAAGATTCAATATGCAGGACTGTAAACCAAGAATTGCTCCTATTGTTAAGGGTGATAAATTGAGTCTTTCACAGTGCCCTAATTCAGATTTTGAGAAAGCTCAAATGAAGGATGTACCTTATGCCAGTGTGCTTGGTAGTATCATGTATGCTTAAGTTTGCACTAGGCCAGATATTGCTTTTGTAATAAGGCTTCTAGGCAGATATCAGTCTAATCCATGACACGATCACTAGGTTGCTGCCAAGAAGGTTTTAAGGTACTTAAAGAGAACAAAAGATTATATACTAATTTATAGATATGTTTCAAACTTGCCACTAGCAAGGTATTCATATGCAAATTTTGCTGGTTGTCAAGATGATAATAAGTCAACGACTGGATACATATTTATGTTGGCAGGAGGTGCAGTATCATGGAAGAGCGAAAAACAGAAATCCATATCTTCTTCTACCATGCAAGCGGAGTCTGTAGCATGTTTTTCAGCTGCTACTCAAGCTATTTGGCTCCGGAACCTTATTAGGGAGTTATCTGTTTTTGATTTTGTCGATAGACCCAAACAGTTATACTGTGACAATAACTCTGGAGTGTTGTTTATTAATAACAACAGAAGTTTCAAGGGGTCTAAACACATGAAGGTCAAGTTTTTTACTATAAAGGAATCAGTGCAGAATGGTGACGTTGCAGTAAATTATATTCCTACAGATGATATGGTTGTAGATCCACTAACTAAAGGCCTACGCCCGTGTGTTTTTGATCGACATGTCATTAGCATGGGCCTAGGAGCGTCTTAAAATTTAGTAGGAGATGTGTTTTATTTTTCTTTGAATAAAGTTTACATCTGTTTTGTTACAATTTAGTAACACTTTGATATATATATATATATATATATATATATTGTTGAAAGTCTCAAAGGTATTGCTTAAACCTTAAGTGAAGGCTAGGGGCATCAGGGCATTCGGTTATTAGCCTTGTGCATATGTCTTATAATATATAAAGAAAGGTTAACCATAAGGACAAGACATATGTCGGTTCATTGGAACCATAAAGCATTTTCTAGTGGCACAAATTATTGTGTCGCCTAAAGTAAGAGAATGATGACTGACAAATGGAATCTATCTATGAGAGATATTATCCATTTGCTACACTACTATATTGAATCCATATCAATAAAGTTGAGAGTACTCGTGACCATGGAAGGTTCTGTGTGTATACATGCAGTTACCGCCATGATTCGGTGTTTAAGACTTTATGGGATAGCATTGATTATTAAGAATTATCTCTGGACCAATGTGCGCACATAAGGTATGATTTCAATTAATATAGTCCAAGTGGGAGAATATAAGAGTTTTCCTAATGTGGACTATATTAATTGATATTGTAATTTACTGTAAGGTGAGATAGAAGGTTTATTAATTAGTCTAATATGGGGCTGGTTAGTGTGGGCCGAGTTGAGCCTAACCCGTAATGAGGGGGTCTGGCTGGAAACTCTATCAATAGTGCTTAGGTCTCTTATCTAACCCTAATTCTCACATTATCCTCACCTAAGGGGCGTTTACCTAACGCTACACGTGAGGGGGCCGCCTCATTGAGCTAGTGATACAGAAGGCAATAGAGGAGAAGGACTTGCGCGTGGAACATTGTGTTTCTGATCCCAAAACAGTGCGTTAATCTTTCTACTCAATTATGCATATTCTTGTTCTAGTTATGGAGATCTTGGGGTTACGCAATTTGCGTCCAACACAACAGGATAATAACGACTCCTACACATACTTGGGTTGTTAAAGAATGTTAAAATGAGAAATTCAAATGTCTGCATGAGGTATGGGCTTAGGAAATCCCATAATTAAACCGATGGCCTATGGGCTCACCTTTTAAGCAATACCTATAGACCTTTTTTCTTCTTTTTTTGGCCTCAACGCATGTCACGGAAAATTTAGGTCACAACACTTACCGTTAAATTATCTTCTTAATATCTTCATCATCATCATTATTATATTAAAGATTTTGGCCATAAATGAGGAGTATTTCACATAATAGTATTATTATTTGTTTTTTGAATCTAATCTAACTAATTCCAAGGATTAAAATGAAATATCAAAATCTAATTAATATGAGATTATAGGTATGAGAAATTTATATGAGGGGTTAGAACTCATGATAAGGTGACGTTAATAATTTAATATTGGGTAATTGTACTGATGGCATCAAGATCTTTCCAAAACGGGGAATTAATACGTGATCCTCCACAAAACTTAGTGGCTACATAATTGCCTCCTTACAAGTACCACACTATATAGCTAAACAATGAAGACAGACACGCCAATATATAATTAGGAGAAAAGGAGCAACTCGTAGGCCCACGATGGTAGTACATTGTGTATATATCTTTTAAATATTCTCATGCAATCGGATAAGAAGCCTGCGATGCGAGCCCGCATAATCCGTAAGAACTTTCACCACCTCTTTGAATCCTCATGTAACCATCTTCACCCCAACTCTCGCCCCAGGAGTTTCGAATCTTCCAGAACTTTCCTTCCTCACTCGTCCCATACCCGAGCACAACGACTGCATGGTCCAGTTGCTCGCCACAATCCCCATTGAACACTCCGCCACTGTAGTGTCGGAACTCCTGCCCACCTCCGGCGATTCCGACTGAGACTGGTTGCTGTGCAACTGCCGTCAGGAGCTCGTCCTCACCAGGCTGCACGTCTGCAAAATCCGTGATCTCCACCACCTGTTGGGCCTCTTTCGTTGAGTCACAAGTCCCGTCCCTCTCTTGGTACGTGTATGTATCCTCAGAGGTGATTCCTTGGTTTTGGATGATGTACTGGAAAGCATCGTCAGGAAGACCGCCCTCGCAGCCATTGTTTTTGGTATCGCAATCGATTAGTTGTTGCTCGGACAGTACCGGCAGTTTACCGCTTTTGATCTGCGTGATTCCTTCTACTGCTGCGACTGCTGAGAATGCCCAACAGGATCCTGCATTCATAAAATTTGTTGACATGATTGTTACCGTTGGTATCTGAATTCTCGACAAAGCTAGGCTCCAAAATTTATTTCTTAATAGAAGTCAAACTTGATATCACAATTGGATGCATACAGGACGTTTAGATTCTTACCACATTGGCCTTGGTCCTTGATTGGATTTGCGGCGCCTTTCTCCACCCAATCGATGCTCTCAGGAACATCCCCACTCGGATATTGTTGGCTCAATGACGCATTTCTGCGGGACTTCACTTGCTTGGACGCCAAGTATCCCGTGTGGCTCTGAATGAATTCGTCATCAGTCAAATCCGAGAATTGATTGACGCCTAACTTGAAAGTCCGATTCCCGGATGCATTGAAATCCTCAATGAACTGCAAGTGTTTCTTGAAAATCGCCTGGCGTTTCTCCTTCTCCTCTTGGTCCTTGTATATCCGACCATATTGGGCCATCCATTGCGCGTGCTGCTCGGCAATGTTGGATTCATGCAATGTGCGGACTGAAGTGGCATGCCATGCCCAAGCGTTAAGAATTAGAGCAAGGGCAACGATGAATTCACTCTTGAGAGAAAATGCCATTGCACAATAGTAAGAGTGAGTGTGTTTCTCAGTGTAATACTAAGAAGTGGATGATAAGATACCTGCGCTGGACATGAATATATATAGAGTCTTGCATGCGATAGCCGTACTGCATAAGGCATGCAAAAAGTCTACGTTAATTGTAAGGTGGAAAATTTGGTTCCACACTCTGCAGAGATACAACTAACAAAGCCGTTCTTGTCCGAACATGCGAAACTTTAGGGACAGCTGTGGAGAGCACGAGTGCTTCCTGTACATCATCCACCACCACCACATTGGATAACCGGTGCTGTACTAGAATTTATCAGATTGACTCAATCAACTCACACCGTGTCATTCTCCCCCCATAATCTCCTCCGTGATATCTTCAGTGGGATTGATATCTAGCAAGTCGTGCTGTTTTGAGCACTCCATTTCTTTTTTCTTTTCTTTTTTAACCCCATTTTTCTGCCGTTTTAAGCAGTCCAATCCTCCATTTGTCCTTTTGCAAAAGTCATGAAAATGAGCGCATTATGATGTATTATGTACTATCTACTTAGACTTTCTTCATCTTGGAAACAAATGTTTACTGTTAATTCTAGTTGACTGAATCTAGAGATTTTTCTTCTCACCTAAGTGCCTAAATGTAACATTTCGTCCAGTTGAACAAACTCTATGCATGTCAACATCTCATCTGCAAATAATTTCATATGTTAGAATTCAATGAGAGATAATGATGAAGAGAAAAGACTACTTACTATCTTGTCATGACCCTGACTCCATCTCTAGGGTCACGAGCAACAAGAGTTATTTTCATGACGTCCCAGGCTCGTCGCCGTCCCGATTCTTTTTATCTTGTTATCATGCACATACATAAATGTGAATAAACAACTCCTGGGACAAACAACAGCTAGAAGACTAGGACATACATCACACAAAACACACTAATTAATAGTATAATAAGACTTTTACAAGTCCTTTCTCTACGAGTCCTCCTTTCTTTTTACATCACAGTACAAGATTTTGATAGATAAGTTTTAAATTTTAGCAAAAAATCTAAATCGACTTTGCTCTTTGAAATCACTTATCGAAAAATTGTCACATATCACATGTCACATGTGACGTGAAAGTATAATTTATTTCTAAGATTCTTAGGGTGCGTTTGGGAAAGCTTTGGGGAAAAGCTTTTAAGAAAATGGGTTAATATCCTGAAAAACTCTAAATTAGTATATCTGTGACAAATTTACCTAAAACTATTTTTTTGAGCACTAAAAACTAAAACTAGTATACTTTTGACAAATTTACTTTAAACCGGTACACTTGTGATAAATTTACCCATGTTAGTTTTCGTTAAATTTTACTGTTAAGATATTAAGTTAAATAACACGTGACAGTTGACTGATATACCAACGTGGGATTTTACGCTCCATTTATCACAAATGTACCAGTTTGGGGTAAATTTGTACTACTTTGTACTTAACATCTTCATTCCTAATTGGGTAGCACATCCCCCGGCCATTATGGGACTTTGTCTTAACACTCCTGGTGTGAGCCTCCATGTTTGATAACCTTTTGACCGAAAAAACAAAAAGAAATTGGAAGTTGTCATTCACTGTCCCTTTTTCTAATCGCATAAAAGCTCAGTTTTCTACTTTCCTAGGATAAATTTAAATGCAAATTTCGGAAACAGATCACGGAAAGGCAACAGAAATTCTCAGCAGAGCTGTTTCGTAGGATAGGGAAGCAAATTGCAGGGAAAGCATTTCGCTCGGAATAAATGCCTCTTGGAGACCTATTCATAGACAAACATTTGGGAAGCATGGCTTCTGTCGGGCAATAAAAGGCGAGAAAAGAGAAAAAAAAAAAAAAGGAGGAGAGAATTAATTAAATGATTAAATAAAAATGAGTTAAAAACAATGAGATGAATAAAAATTGATGAAAAAAGAGGAGTTTTAATTGGAGAGTCCGAAATGCCCACTTTCTTTGCTTGGATTTCAGCCCAGATACACCGAAAGAGACCTATAGCTAGAGCAGAGAACATTCGTTGCATAGATTTGAGAAACTTTTGAGCGTCTAGAAGTCATTCCCTCAGTGATTTCCTCTGAATCCTCTCCTGCCTCTACGTTGACAATCGTTGCAATCATCGGATCGCTTCTCGTCACTGTCAGTTCGACCGCCACGGGAAGCTCTGTTTGCCCTGTTCTTTGGCCGCAAGGACTCGAAGCAGGTTATTCGTGTTTGAAGCTTCATAGCCGTTGTTCATCTTCGCAGTCAACGCTTCCCAGATCTTCCTTGTGCTAGCTTGATTAGTTATCGCATCAGCTCTGTAGGAGGTGATTTCATTGATTGGGCACACGCGGGAATCACTTTTCTATGAATTTAGCATCAAATTCGAACTTATTACACTTCGCTTGGCTCCTCTGCTGAACGCACGTGGTTTTGTTCGACTTGGAAACTTGTTAGCGTTGTTCACCTGGAACAATCTGAGTCGGTAACCATTTGACATGATTACATGCATATTTTACATTTGCTGTACATACTGCTGAATCGCTGTTCTCTGTCTTGTGTTATATATTCCCACGGTTATCAATGGTGGTTGTTGGCGAGGTGATGATGCTGAATCCATGTCCTCAGTCTTGATCATTACATACATCTGCACCGGTTTGCTTCTTGTGTCCCTGCTTGTTTTAATCATGCTGTATTTTTATGAATAATAAACGGTTGATGATTGAGGTGGAGATTGATGATCGAAGGTCCGTTAGCCGGTGGCTGACGGTGGTGGTTGATGACTGGACGTAGTCAACGTGGGGGCCTGGTTCATGCATTCCCCTAGTGACCATCACTTTAGTGATGATAACTGTTCTGTCACTTATTCAAGATTGATTTGGCCACAAAGAAAGTACCAATAACTCGAAATATTCATTCAAAACAGAGTCAATCCACGTGATGAAATCGTTATGGAAGGTAGAGCTTTCTACATGCTTCCTCTTACGAGGGATGATAGTATTGCAATAAAGCATATACTGTTTGAATCATGCCTGCAAGCGTCGCTACAATAGGTAGGTCCGAAAGAACCAACCATGGGTTGTCATAAAAAGCATTTAGGAGTTGTGCGCAGCAAAGATATATCCGTTCATACTTGAGAGACTCATTTAAAATTGTGAAGTGCGACTCTAGATAGCTCCCCTTGGCATAGAAAGTAGCATAGATAGCTCCCCTTGACATAGAAAGTAGCATCCTTGCACATGTCACCGAAGAAGTGTGCAAACATCCCCGTTGCTCATGCTGTGATTCGAGATGACTTTACAATCATGTAAAAGTTGTAATCATCGGCCGTGTGAATGAGGTATTCCATGAACGCGGCATAGGCAGTTATATGAATGAGGTATCCCCTTGGCCACGACACTGTTCAAAAGCAACCATGTTGGGGAGGATCCAATTGAGATCGTTATCTGTTGTTACTTTTGGAATTCCAATGATTCTGCGCTTGCAGTCAAACTTGATCTCCAGAAAGGTGCTGGCTTTCCTCTGCTTGAATCCAATTCCCACACGACAGAGCTCGGAAGCAGATTTGATCAGATGATGAGACGACCTCTTATTTAATGGATAAATGTCTCGTTGATCCCAAGGTATTAAACTCAGATGAAATGAATCAAGTAAATGTACTCCTTTGAGGTTGCTCCGTCTTTCCCATACATTGCCAAATACTTCCGGAAAGCGGCTGAAGAAATGGAAGGTAAGATCAGCCAAGGACAAGGTTCCTTTTGCAACATTCGCCATTCCAAACAAATCCTCGAGAACAAAGTATTGGACCTGGTTCTCAAGCCGAAGAAGGTCCCGCATAACGGAAGCTAACACGTATGAATTTTTTAATGAGGGATCAATCTGTATGACCCCTGCCATTTGACGGAGGAATTGAATGATGAAGCATCCGTCAAGAACCATCATTTTCACAAGATCATGTCCACTGAAATGGTCGGTGCTTTCCGAGTAGCACTTCTGAATCATTTCCACTTTCGGCGCCAATATATCGATGAGATCCTCAAGTCCGACACCGTGCGGTTGAGTTTGGTCCAGCATGCTTTGGAGGTATCTCCACTTGTGTTCCTGAAGCATTCCCAGCTGCGCTTCCCCATGGTGGTATGGGCCAATAGAGATGATGCAAGGTTGGCACGCCTCGGCGTTTCCTCCAGCAAGTGCCCGGGGCACTCTAAAGACGCTACATCTGCTTTTTTTTTTTTTTTTGGTAAAGGTAAGTATGATATAGATTTTACCAAACGAATATACAAAGAGATAAAGCCTGGCACGAACAAAACAAACACTCAAAAGATACAGGAGTCAAGAGAGTGTAGGGGTGCTGTGGTACCACAATAAAAAGAGGCAAACAGCCACTAGGAGGCAAAACAACAACAAGAAGCGGAAAGAACACAATCAATCAAAGATCGACAACGGCAATTCCCAACTTTTTGCAGTCTTTTATTTCGGGGAATGTCTAGGACGTGATTGAAGGACAAGGCTTTATCCTTAATTGCCTTATGAAGATGCATCTTCAACGCCAGCAGGAAAATGGGGTGGTTGCAAAAGATAATCTCGTTTTGTTCCTTCCAAATAAGATAGCATAAAGCTCCAAAAACAAAGCGAGCCAAGGATTGGTGGAAACTATTGTTAGCAAGATGTTTGGTAACCCAAGCAATATTATCAACCCAGCATTTGTTTTGCCAGGCTAAATTACACTTAGCCACCCAATAACACGCAAGGGTACCAGTAATTTGGCATCCAAAAAATAAATGATTAGTCGAGTCAGGCCTGCAAGAGTAGAAGGCGAACATCGCAGAAGAGATACGGCCATAAGAGAGAAGTGCTACCTGAGTAGGTAGCCGGTTGTGCGTGATCAACCATAGGAGAGTCTGATAATGAGGAAGCAAAGTGGAATTCCAAACAAAGGAAGACGAGGACACTGTAGGCCCTCTGGGGCAGATTAGATTCCAAGCGAAAGCGGTGGAAAAGCTACCCGAGGGATGACTAAGCTAGAGGAGACGATCATCTTCTTGGTTGAGCATTGGGAGAGGGTCTCCCCAATCTGCCAAGATGGTGGCTCCGAAAGAAGAGGAGAGACCAACCTTCATCAATGCTATGCGTGGTATGCCAGACCGATAAATCTCCAAATCATAAAAGAACCTGTTAAGAGGACCCCTTGGGTGCAAGGGGTCAAACCAAAATGAAGCCAAAAGTCCATTCCCAATGCGCCAACAAAAGTATTGCTGAAAACTTCCACGAAGATCAAGCAATTTTTTCGAGGCCCATGAGCAAAAAGAAGGACGAGGGACCACCCAAAAAAATTTTGGCTTTAAGAAATTTGAGTGAATCCATTTGCACCAAAGAGACTCCTTATCAGTGAAGAGGAGCCATATGTGCTTGAGCGTAGTTGTTTGTTATTCTCACGCAAAGTGTGAATCCCTAAGCCACCTTCATTTTTTGGTAGACAAACATCATTCCAAGCAACCTTGGCACCCCTAAGACCTAAATCCGAGCCTCTCCACAAGAATTGTCAAAGAATTTGTTCAATTTGGTTAAGAACTGAACAAGGAAGGATAAATACACTAGACAAATATACCTGAATAGAGTGAAGCACTGATCTAATGAGTTGTAGTCGACCCGCCAACGAGAGGAAACGTTGAGTCCAAGACTTGGCACTTGCCATAATAACATTGACGAGGGAAATGCAATCAGCCTTGCCTAACATGGTGGATACAATAGGCACCCCAAGGTAACGAAAAGGCAATGAGCCCAACTAAAAACCAAAGACTCCCAAAATGCTTTCATGCAGGGATGGGGAGCCCCCCGACAAAAAGATCTAGCTTTTCCTTTGATTTGGAACAAGTCCACTCCAGGATGAGAGTCTATCGATTTCATTCTTAAGAAGGTTGATAGAAGCCATACTAGCTTCAGCAAAAATGAGAACGTCATCGGCAAAAAAGAGATGAGAAAGTCTAGATGCCTTACATCTCCAAAAGAAGTTGAAAGCAGAATGACGAGTTTGTGCGTTGATGATGCTCGAGAACACTTCCATAATAAGAATAAAGATATAGGGAGAGATTGGATTCCCTTGGCGAATACCCCGGCCATTGTGGAAAAATCCATGGAGTTCACCATTTAAAGAAATGGAGAATTTGGGTGATTGAATACACACCATAACACAGTTGATGAATTCGGAAGGAAAGCCAAAAGCTTGTATTGTTAACTCAATAAACTTCCAGTTCACGGTGTCGTAAGCTTTCCGGAAATCCACCTTAATGACACACTTCTGCCGATACGGTTCATGGTGGAAATCACAAAACAATTCCTAGGCTAACAAGATGTTGTCACTAATACGCCTACCTTTAACAAAGTCATTTTGAGGCAAACTTATCAAGGAAGGAATAACGGTAGATAAACAATTAGCCAAAAGCTTAGTAATGCACTCATAGATGGTATTGCAGCAAGCTATAGGCCGAAAATCATCTATATTAGTAGCATTGGGGACCTTGGGGATAAGGGCTAAGATAGTGGAGTTAATCTCTTTCAAGAGATTACCGGTAACAAAGAAATCTTTAATAGCCAGAGTCACTAGAGGACCCACTATCTCCCAGGAGTGTCTAAAAAAATCCACATTGAAGCCATCTGGACTAGGAGCTTTGCCAGTGGCAAGGAGAATAAAGTATCTCGAATTTCTAAATCAGTGATAGGCCGTGAGAGGAGGCTGACATAGGCGTCATCAAGAGCATGGCCCAAGACCACACAAAGATCGTCAATGGATGATAAAGCAAGAGTGTCAGAGGTAGCCAATAAATGTTGGAAATGCAAGACAGAGACGTTGCACTTCATTAGGTCAGAGACAAGAGTCTGTCCATAAAAAACCAAGATGACTCTGTTTTAAAGATGTCTTTTATTTATGGAGCAATGGAAGAACTTGGTGTTGAGATCACCCTCCTTCAACCAACGAATCTTGGATTTTTGTTTGAAGAACGATTCCTCTTGAAGACGGAGGTTCAAAAAGGTCCTAAGAAGCTCATTTTCGCTGTTAGCCAACATCTGGTTAAAATGATCCCTTTGAAGGGCATCCTGACTATCAAGAAGTGCACGCCTAGCATCTACAGTCCTCAAAGAGAGATTTGAGAAAGAGTCCCTATTGAGTTGTTTTAACCTGCACTTCAAGAGGCGAAGTTTGCAACAAAGGATATACATCAGGGTACCAGTAATGGGAGAGTCTCAAACCTGGGCAACTAAAGAAGAAAAGGTTGGATGAGTCATCCAAAAATTGAAGAATTTAAATGGCTTCCAAGTGTTGGGATGAGCTAAGATCTTGACCACCATAGGTGAATGATCTGAGACACCAAGAGCGAGAAAGGATACTTCGGAGAAGGAAACTTCTGAATCCAACACAGATTAACCAAAACCTTATCAATTTTCCGTTGCTTATGGTTGATCCCAAGGAAGTGGCCCAAGTGAATCTGTGACCAATGTATCTAAGGTCATCCAACCCAACTTGGTTTAAGCAATCCCTAAACTCATCGAAAGCTGAGATCCACAAATTAGAGTCCCAAGCCTATCAGAGGAGTCACTAATAGCATTAAAATCACCAACTAGAACCCATGGAATATCTGAATAAGCAAGACTAGAACGGATGATGTCTACCCATAATGTGCGCCATAGCACAAAGGTGTGCTCCCCATAGATCATAGAGAGGCAAAAGCTCTTCTGAGAGGAAAGCCAATCCAGTCAACCATGAATTGCCTGAGTTGAAGAAGAAGACAAGAAAAAATTCACAACCACTGGGTTCCACCCCACCTAGATCCTGCCTTGAGGAGAGTGTTCATAATTTGAGCACCAAGACCATCCAAGAATAAGGACAACAGAAATCAAAGGGAACATGGAAGGGGGAACTTTTGTTTCCAAGATGCCAACACAACTAAGGTTGGTAGATCTCACAAAGGATCTAATTTTTGCCTGTTTAAGAGGGTTACCGAGACCCCTTCTATTCCGAGCACCAATAAACATATGTACACATGAGAGGGGCCAAAAAAAAAAACGAGGCTACTATAAATATAGTATAAGAAACAAAGGAGGCAAGGGTTACCGCTTCTTCACCGCCCGCCGTTGACTGGTTCTTGATTTAGGTATCACAGAAGACTTAGAGGCAGGAGAAGCTGCATCTTGGCCAGAATCCAGCGAAGAGGTATTCTGAGAAGACGACTTAGGGCCAGTAGGCATATTTTTCTTTGGGCTTGAATCATTATGGGCACTCGGTATAACCAAGGTAGGACTATCCTCATCTGAGCTACTCCCAATACCATCAACAACACCTTCCACAACTTCTTTAGCCGAGCTGTCCAAGGGAGAAAGGTCTTCTAGGTGAACACGCGGGACAGAGGAAGATGAAGCTAGAGAATCAGGGATCCTTGGCAACACTTGAATCTGCTGATCTAGAACAAGAGAAAGAACAACATCAACACTCTTCGTGGGGGATGGTGGAGCTCATCCATTTAGCTTAAAGGGCTATTTCTTTTTGGTTGTACGAGCTAGTTTCCAGCCTTCCTCATCAGTCGCAGCTGGAAGGGAGGTGGGAGGAAAACTCTATGTAGCAGGAGAGTCACGGACCAGACAAGGTTATAGATCCTCAATGGGAGCAAGGGGGGAGGTTGAGCCTAGTATCTTTGGCCAAAGGTGCCACAAGATGGGCAAGCAACAGGTCGCCATTCATAATCAACCTTAATCGAACGCAGCTCCCCATTTAGATTGACATTCACAAATTCAACTCGAGGTTGCTCAGCAGTGATTTCAACACGAGCTCTAGCATAGGACAGAACTTTTATTTGCTCTGTACGCAAATCCACATAGAGTGGTTTCCCAATAGCACTAGCGATATAACCAGTAGCAGGTGCAGACTAATAGGCATAGAGAAGGTTTCAAATTCTTACCCAAATTGGGACTGAAGTATGGTCATCCTCTTCAAGTCTAGCATAGGTTGCCATTACTTCAAAATTAAGGGCACCCTAGCTACTGTCAAGGGTCCATTATCTAGAATTTGTCTTCGGTAATCCTAATCAGAGATGTGAAAGAAGAAAAAACCATCATCATTCGCCATTAATTCTACAAGCTTGGCCCTCCAGGTAAATTTCAACGCCTCTTCAATGAGTTTAAAGGGGATTTTTTTTTTCCCCACAAAATACCCAACTAGGCATTCATGCCATTTTGGGTTTGTTGCTTCAAGAATGTCATCCAGGAGATTGACTACTAGCTTGGTTACATCCACAGCTAGAGGAGTAAAAGAAAGCTCATATCCCTTTGTTGCGGACTTCGCAACACTAGCCCAAGTGCAAACAATAGGAGGCTTCGAGCCCTTAGAATCAGTTTGGGCCTGTGGAGGGAACGGCAGACGCCTAGCTCTGCTTCACCCCCTTTGCACAGAAACACCACGCGGGGCTTGCGATTTTGTCTAGGCCACTTCATCAATTGACGAGGGATCTCTAAGAGAGGAAGGCCTAGCACAATTCCTCCCATGAGTATCCTCATCCCTTAGCTAGGCTTTGCGTTCAAGGCTTTCGGAGGAAGAGGGCGCAAGGGCTAGATTCATAGCAAACGAATCCATGGAAAACCAACAAACCCTAGCTCAGTCCATCGACTCTTAAAGAAGACGTACCAGGCAAAAAGCTACGGTGAGGATGGAGAGTGGGTCAGGACGATTTTAGCCTCCCAAAATCAACACCAAAGTTGGTCAGGTCACCCGGAATCAACTGGAGAGAAAATGGGTGAACAGGAAAATGGGAACCAGCTTGGAGAGGAAGCATGAACAATAACCCAAAATGGTGAAAATGGCAAAATTTTCCTTCGCTACATCTGCTTTTGCCTACTAATTCAATCAACAATTTCAACACTGCCTCAATATCTTGTGACATGGAAGGCAATAACTGTTGCCAAAAGTCACAGTTTGGGAAATATAGTCTTTTCATAATTTGACTCCAAAGTGTGTTCGAATGTTGAGAAATCCACCAAACTTGTTTTCCTAACATAGCGGTGTTAAAGGCAAGTAGGTCCTTAAAGCCAAGACCACCTTCCTCCTTACGAAGTTCAAGGAGTTCCCATTTTTTCTAATGCAGGCCAACTGTCTTGTTGCTATTTCTCCACTAAAAGTTAGCAATTTTCTTCTCAATGGCTTTTATAATGGATACTAGGATTTTGAAAATTGACATCACATATTGAGGTATCGCCTACACTACTGATTTGAGAAGTATTTCCTTACCAACTCACGAAAGCAAATTTTCTTTCCAACTGTCTAGCTTCATATTTACCCTAGCAAGTATCCAGGCGAACATATCTTTTTTCGAGGTCCCCTAGTCCGAAGGGATTCCTAAATATTTTTCTGTTTTTGCAATTTCGAGAACTCTCAACACCGACACCATGTTTATTCGAAGGCTTTATAGACATCCTTTGCTGAAAAATATTACTGATTTATTCAGATTTATAGCCTGACCTGAAGTGTAACAATATTGGTGGAGGATAGTCGCCAAGTTCTGACATTCCAAAACTGTAACATCCAGGAAAAAAGATAGAGTCGTCTGTAAATAATATATGGGAGAGAGTTGGGCAATTTCGATTGAGTTTGATATCGCGAAGTGTACCTGCTATGAGTGCTTGCTTCATCATATGAGAAATTACATTTGCCACTATAATAAACAAATACAAGGATAGAGGATCTTCCTGACGAATACCCTGAGATGGCTTGAAATAAGGTGAGGACTCCCCCATTAAACTTAATGTTGTAGGACACTGTAGTGACATATTGCATAACCCACTGCACCCATTCTTCACAACAGCCCATATTGCTTAAACACTCCTGTAGGAAGTCCTACTCTATTTGATCATAAGCCTTCCGCATGTCGAGTTTAAAAATGGCTTGGAATTTTTTCATTATGTCATGAGTTCTTAATCTATGGAGAACTTCCTGTACAACCAGAATATTATCTCGAATTTGCCGACTCCCCACGAAAGCACTTTGCTCCACTGCAATTATGTTTGGTAATAGAGGTTTTAGTCTGTTCGTGAGAATTTTAGAGATAATCTTATAGGAAAAATTGCAAAGGCTTATGGGCCAAAATGTTCTAACTTTTATGGGTTTTGGTTTTAAGGGATGAGAGTGATTTGGGTTTTGTTCAAGGCTGGGTTTAGGGTTCCAGACTCGAAGAAAAGCTACACCTCCCTAAGAATGTCTCCTCCGATGTCTAGCCAATGCTACTGAAAAATGAGACCATTCAATCCATCCGACCCAGGAGCTTTAATAGTGCCCAACTGGTAAGTTGTAGTAGAAACTTCTTCCATAGTAACAGCTTAAGTGAGTTTAAGGTTCATAGTTGCATCAACTGAAGTTGGAATTTGGTTTAAAATAGGCTGAAAGTTCCTAGGACCCCATGAAGTATATAGGTTTTTGAAGAAACCCCTCATCATGTCCTTTAGAGTTTCATCATTCCTTACCTAGTTGCCTTCGTCATTCATCAGCATGGAAATGTGATTTCTGTTTCTCCGTTGTATAATAGTGGCATGAAAAACTTTGTATTTCTATCCCCCCCCCCCCAATTTCAGCCACTTAATTATAGATCTCATGTCCTAGAACATCTCTTCTTATCGCCATAGTGATTCAATCTCTTTGTGGATGAGCTGAATTCTACGATGATCGTACTGCAATGTGGGGCTATTCATTAGAGTATGAAGTTCGTTTTTCAACCCATCGATTTTCTTATAAGCATTGGGGAATCTTTTTTTACTCCACGCAGCTAGTTGAGTTGTCACTATATACAGTTTCTCAGTCATATTCTTCCTTTGGGAGTTCTCCCAAGTTTGCTTGACAATTCACCTACAATCCTCATCTTAAGCCCAATAAGCTTCATATTTGAACTCTCTCCGCTTGTGTATCAATGTGGGTAGAATTGATAGAATAAGAGGACTATGGTCGAATCCGATAGCTGGTAGGGCTGTAACTTCTGCATTTGGATAAGCTATTCTCCAGTCTATGGTACAAAGAGCTCTGTCCAACCTTTCTTTAACATTATCGTTGCCATCCCTTCTATTCGTCCAAGTAAAAGCGCACTCTTTGCTTTCCAGATCCATTAATGAGCAAGCATGTAAGAAGTCTCTGAATGCTATAAGACGAAAGTGTTATGCCGTCCTCTTTCCCACTTTTTCCCAATGATACAAAATTTCATTAAAATCCGCAATACATAGCCAAGGGAGATGATTTAATGCTTTTGCTCTTTGTATTTCGTTCCATAGTAAAACTCTATCATGAAAGGCATTAGGAGCGTGTAGGAAAGTAATATGCATAATCTGTCTACTATCCTGGAGAAGGCATTACACGTTGATTAAGTATTCAGAATGCGATTCTATTGAAAGGGTTACCTATTTGTCCCAGAAAATAGCCAAGCCCCCCGAGATTCTTTTTGGATTCACCAAAAATACTATTGGAAAACTTGAGCCATCTTCTTAGTCTTTGCACCGTCTGCTCTTGGTTTTTTTGTTTCCATTAGAAAGATAATATTGGGTCTTTCCTGAGTCACTAAGACTCGTAGAGCCTGAATTGTCAGAGGAGAACCCAACCCCTGACAATTCCAACTTAATAGTTTCATGGATGACCTAGTGACTTATTAGGACTAGTCACCAAAGCCTATTGTGTTGATTTCTCCTCCTCTATAATTGGGATCTCCACTAGTTGTAAGTTGTCAGTGGACATTGTCTTTGTGGATTATGCCCCATACGGGCAAAACCTCTTCCCTTTCTTCGATGTAGGGAGCTTGGTAGTTTTGGCTTTGCCCCTAGCTTGGGCTCTTTTGGTCACTGAATGATGTTGTCTCTCTTTTTCCACTTCTTTAAGCTGTTCATTATACAACATCATCGTGGATTCCGCATCTAAGCAGCTGCTGCCTCTCTTCCATGGAGCTTTGCCTTCAATGGTTAAGTTTATAGAAGAGTGGAGATGGTCAGGCTTTCGTTGCGACCCCTCCTCTGAGAAATGCTGAGGATGGAGAAGCAGAATAGGCTACACCGTTGTGTTCTTTGCTTGCTGAGTTCATGAGTTTCCACAACAAGAGGAGATTCTGGCACCATTTCTTCATCTTCAAGGAGTTGGGATTGTTTACCATAAAAAAAAATTTCCATACGGGCTGAGTTCTCGAACCTCAGCTTGTAGCCAGTTCCTAAAGTTACCTAGTAAGTCCTCCTTAAACCTTGTAGTTTCATAAGGTATCTCTTTGCAAGCAGTGGCATAATGACCAATTCTACCACAAGAGTAGTAATAATGTGGCAACCTCTCGTATTTGAATTCAATCCATAATTTTTTGCTTCCAAAGTTAATGACCACCCCTGTTTTAAAGGGGTTCTTTGAATCTGGCTTTACTGACCCTATAATTGCTATTTCCTTTTGCCTCCAGCTTCACATCTATGACTTCTCCAATCTTAGAGGCAATATCTCGTATCACGTCCATCGTTACTTTGCCAAATGGTAAGTGAAACAAGTGCACCAAAAAGGGGCAATGAGAAAAATCATAACAAATTTCTAGAATGTTAGGATCACATTGTTGGAGCACTAAGAGGTTGTTGGAAAAAGACCACGGCCCGCCATCTAACATTTTCTACTTCTCGGCTTCTGATTTGAAGGAGAATGAGAAGAAGCCCGGTTCTAACAAGGTACAAGATACATTGTCTATCCTCCATGTCCATTTCATAGTGTTGAGAAATGCCTAGAAATTGACATTTGGTCAAGAATAGAGTTTGCCGAACAATGTTAGCCAGCATTCTATTAATTTTTCGTCAGAAATGCCATCCTTAACATCTATCATATCGTCCTCAGACCATAAGTTACCCAAGCTTTTGCACAACGCCTCTAATCTACTAGCTTAAGAATTTTGATCAGTCATGTTTCGTACTTCTAAAAGGCATGATGATAAATCTAAAGGGATATCACAGCACGGCAGGTACACAGACATACGCCGTATAATTTACAGAATAGAGAGCTTAGTGCGTCGCTTGAAAGCGTTGAGTAGAACCTTCTTGAATGATTGTAGATAAAGGCTTGAGCTCCGGCATACCTTCCTTCATCTGAAGTGCTGTTGGTCTACATGGCAATCCGAGCCTAGTGGAGAAGGGTGAAGCATATCATTCAAGGGAGCGGTGAAAATCGTAAGGTAAGAGATTCGGGGAATAGGCTGATGGGGTTGGGCTGTGGCTGTGGGATAGCGAAAAAAGAATACGTGCAAGGGTAGATGGTGGGTTCCGACCTGAGGTATTGAGCAAGTAAATTGGGGCCCGTTCTTTAGGGTTTTGGGTGGGTCGCTCGAGAGGGAGGAAATAGTAGGCAAGCAGGTGCGGATATATGCCCAAAAACTAATTAAGTGTTTTGATGGGGGTTAGATGTAGGTATACTGGCGTGAGAGACTTGACAGAGTTTATGGTGTTTATGGGTGTGGGTGATGCATCCAGGGAAGGTGAAACAGGGGTCAATTGGGGGAAGCGTCTGCTCATCATGAAGAATTGGGGTTGATGGTGAGGACTAAAGTGGGTAAAATGAAGAGGAAAGCATCAGCACGAAGGATGTGAACGAAAACTACCAAGCAGTAGAGGGGAACCCAAAGAGCGACTGGGAGAAAAATAATCATTGGTGGAGTTTCCCCCCTCCCTCTTTGTCCATGCCGATTTAAGTTGTAGAATCTACCTGAATTTTTTGCTGGAATTTCACTAGCTAGATAGAGAATCGAAATTCCTAGCGAAAAAAAAAAAGAAAAGAAAAAAAGAAAGAAAGATAGAGAATCGTAAGGATGTCAAGAGCAGTGCAGTGTATCCTATGACAAATGTCAGGGGACAAGCTTAACTTACATGTAGTAAAGTCATCGAGTGCTCATGAGTTGTCGGATGCTGATTGGCAATCATTAGGCGATAGATCGACCATGAATTTTCATGGCCGTCTGTTTTGTAAAAGAAATGACTACGTGTTAACGAAAGAGCAAAGCGATGGTGACAACTCCTTAAAAAAAATTTCCCCAGTAGTGGTGCTTTCTTGATACACATTACTCCCTGGAAACTGGCCTCCTTCGGTTTTCATGAGAAAAATAATATCTTTTACCTGCCATAGACGGTTCTGAGAAAGAAATTGAATTCTTAAGATAATCTAATTGACCTACATACAGAGCTTGTAATGTTAAAACTGTATTATTCTACGCAAAATTCGATACTTTTAAAAGATTAGGTTTTATAAAATTACGAAAAATACATGATTTTACATGTTCTTATTTGTATAGTTTGAAAAGTTTCATTTTTTTTTTGCTAAATAAAAATCGAATTGGGAAAGACGTTAAATTTTAAAAAATTGAAACCCACCATATTCTCTCCTTATTTTAAATTACCTCCTTCCCTCTCCTTTTTGCTTAACTATCATCTGGCCCTTGACTCTAGAAATCCACCATATTCTCTCCTTATTTTACTCGCATCAACTCAAAGGTTAGGTTTAACATTTAAATGAACAATTATGTGAAAAGAATAAACTCATAAAGGCTGCTTTTTCCATTCATTTTTGCACTTATGTTGCCCCTATTACCTTAAATTGATCACACTATCTCTTGCAGGTGCTAGATTTAGAATTTTTTTTTTTTTGTACCTTTTCTCTTCTCTTTCATTAGAAATTCTGCATTTAGAATTGACAAAAAAATATGCATTTGCCCATGGTTTGATTGGATTGTCTCATAATGCAATTACAATTGTTATAATTTCCTTGTCAACAACTAATTATTCCACTTGATCAGCCATACTTTATAATTTTGTTAATGTAGTCCTAAACTTTTGGTTATATTTCAATGTAGCATTTCCTGCTAATTGTCATTGAAAATCGCTGATGTGGCATCTAATCATTGCCGGCATCCTAAGTGGCATGCTAATGTGGACAATTTATTAATTTCCACGTCATAATTTACAATGGCAAATGGCAGGAAATACTATATTTAAATATCACGCAATTGTGTAGGACTACAACATAATTAGAAAGTTAAAACTGAATTGATATTTGTAAAATTTGTTTAAGACTAATTGATAATTTTCTCAAATATTTAAATAACCATTCATTCAACAACACATGTATAAGTATTTTTAGGAAAAGTACATTAGGAGTACCGTAACTTTTATACGACGCTCATTTGAGTGCCTTAAATTTGAAAAATCGATCACTTTAGTGCTATCAGTGATTTGTCTTGCTAGAAAATCTAATGTGGACGTTAGTTGTCCTACATGGTATCTAGGGGTGAGCATCAGTCTGGGATCAACTCTAGATCAACCTTGGACCAGCGTAACTCTATTGGTCCTAGTCCAGTTCCCAGAGAGACTGGGTTGGACCAACACTATGTGAGTTGATCTTTGGTCCAGAGAGTTTAGAGTTAGTCTAACCCGAAGCAACCCTAATTCTATATATATTATATATCTAATATATTATTTATAATTTTTATATAAAGAAAAATCTAAAATAAATGGCGTCAACAACATTAAATAGCTCATTATGATGAGTTCAAGTAATTTTACACTATTTTTTAATAAATTATATCTTTTAATGTTGGGTTAATACCTTGAAAAACCCTAAACTGGTATACTTGTGACAAATTTAACCCCAAACTATTTTTTTGACCATGAAAAACCCTAAACTGGTACACCTGTGACAAATTTACCTTGACTAACTATAAAAAACCCAAAACTAGTAAATTTGTGACTAATATACCATCCACTAAATTAGATTAATAGCACAAAAAAATCACAAAAATTGTAAACTGTGACAAACAGAGTGTAAAATCCAAAATTGGTTTACTGGTCAATTGTCACGTGTTATTTAACTTTATAATTTAACAAGAAAATTTAACTAAAACTAACATAGGGTAAATTTGTCACAAATATGCCAGTTTATGGTAAATTTGTCAAAGGTATACGAGTTTGGGGTTTTTGGTGATCAAAAAAATAATTTGGGGTAGATTTGTCATAAGTGTACTAGTTTGAAGTTTTTCAGGGTATTAACCCTTTAATGTTTTTTACGGCATCAACAACTATAATTTACAAAAGAGGAAAATATTTTTGTGAGGAGTCCTCACAGCGTTCAAAAGGGCATAAATAGCTCCTCACATCATCCTCCTCTAATACTCTTTCTCCTCTATCTTATTTGTCCTCTTAGTCTTGAATTTGCCAAAATTGAAAAAAACAACTTCCCCACTCGTCACTTGACATTTACCTCACTCACTTTGGGTCAATCATTGTTGCTCCCTGCTCAACACTCGACACTCACCTCACTCGACACTCGTTGCTCGCCTCTATCATCTGACCTCGCTCGTCACTGAACCTATTGGGTTGGTTCAGTCCTCAATCGCCTTTTTAGATAATACAAAAAATGAAATAAAAAATTATTGATTGGTCCTGGGTTGATTCTGAAACCGGACTAAACCCATTAAATCGATCTGGTCCTCGGTTGCCTTTTCAGAGAGTATAAAAAATCAAATAAATAAATTATCGATTGGTCCCGAGTTGACCCTAAAACCGAACCAAACCCATTAGGTCAATCCGATCAAGTCCTTAATCCCAAGCTCAATAGGGTTGGTCCTTGGTCCCAAAAATTGAGGACTAGCACTGTACGGATTGGTCCTAGGGTTAGGGGGTGGGCCGGCCCAACCTACACCATGCTCACCCCTAATAGTATCGCTGAAGCTGACATGGATAATTAATAAAAAAAATACAAAAATAAAAAATAAATCCACATCGAAATGGGAAATTAATAAATAAAAAATCCACGTAGGAAGACTTGCAGAAAATTGCACTTAAATGATCAATTTTATTCTAATGTGGTACTTAAGTAAGCGAACGAAAAAAAAAAAAAAAAGGTTATATCAATCTTACTGAACTTGTCCCTAGTTCTACTATGTATAACTTTTCATGTACAAAATAATAATAATAATAATAAAATAAGGTGGAGTTCGACCAAAAAAAAAAAAGAAGTTGATTTAAGGTTCTAATATTTTATATAGATACCCATAGATGCATGAAAAACTTTATCCACTTTTCATGTTCTAAAGTTACCCATCTCAAATGTGAAATTTAAGAAACTGACGTGTCCGGAGGTCAAATGTCGGATTTTAATGCCTGTATGGTCGTCGATATTTTCTCACAACCTGCTGGTATTTTTTAACTCTTTCATTCTCAGTTATTATCAAACAAGCTGCAATGGCTTCTTCTAATTTCTTCACCCAAGCTTTTGTTCTCTTTTGTAAATAACTGCATCTTTTTTTTACCAATTTAAAGAAGTCATTAACGATCTTTTGTTGGAAATGCCCTTTATTTGATCGAGTTGATAGACCATCTCCTTTCAACGACAGTTGGAGGCGCATTGGAGTCCAACAGCAGCAAAAAACACACCGACATGTTTTTCAACGTTGAAACGCTTCGTTTCATCCTGGGGGCTTGCTTTCACGCCCTTTCTTCTTGCTTCATTTTGTAGTAGGTCTCCATGTAAACATGTTCTTGTTCTTATTCTTTGATTGGTTGCAATATTCGTATGGTTGAGGCACCGGTATTAACTGATTGTTGGTTTTTCTGAAGAAAGCTCACTGGTTAGATCTGCAGTTGGTTTATTTTACCTCTTTGTAGTTTGTCTATTACATATTCCTCATGTGATTGGCATTCTCTTGAACTGCATTCACCTAATAATGACCCTTGACGTGATTTACCTTGAGGAATTAATAGAATTTCTAGGTGAGAAAAACTCTGTTCTTTCCTTTTGCTCTTCTTATCTTTGGGTGTCCATCCTATCACAGAGAAGGTGAAATGAACTTCATTTCCACAATTGACTCGTAAAGAGAGGAATTTTGCCATGTAAATTTACAACTTTAATTGTTTGAAGGATACCATTTGTCTCTGTTGACATTCTTTTTTCATTGTTCTTGGTCATGGCAGACCAAGAAAAACTCCAAGCATCTGCTCACGCTTGTGAGACTTGCATCTGGTGTGGATGTTTGGAGGGTAGTCCTTTGGCTGTTGCACAAATTAATGAGCCTTTGGTTGAATGAGTCAGTTACAGTTGACGCCTTTCCTCCAATAAATATGGGCTATTTTTCATCTTTTATTTGCTTATGGAAAATCAGAAGAAATTTTCTCATTGCTTGAGAGCTTTAGACATCCAAGTCTTGAACCGAGTCAGCCCGGAGAAAAACCGAGAGAGGTTGTTCTTGGTACCAGTTGGGCAGCTTGCCGGTTTATGAAGGGGCTTTATATGAATGAGTATCGATATCATGTGCATTTCACCCTAAAATCACATGGTTTTCACTCCCCTTCTTCTGTGGAACTTTCGAGTTCGGTTCAGCTGCTGAGCCATTAGCCGGATACAGTCTCCTCTTGTAGCAACTTCCAATTCATACTTCTTTTTGGCTTCCTGCACTGGAATTTGAAGCTGACAAGCATGAAGTAAGTTGAATATCTGGCTACTGTATATTGATTATACTTTTTCCTGCAAGGATGAGGTCAGTTTTATCTTGCATGTATTGATTGATTATTCGGGATGTGCAGCTGGAATTTCCCTCCATGTTCTTCAATTAGCAATTGACAAAAATCAGAAATTTATTTTACCAAAAAAAAATATCAGAAATTTATGATATACTGTGTAAACAATCACCGACATGCATTGTCCATACTTTTGCATTTGCGTCGAGATCCCCAGCTATAAAAGTCCCATTTGCGGATACTTGGCAAATCAAATATACTAACAAATATCGACATGCATTGTCCAAGTGTCAGACAAGTTGAAGAGTGTTTTAGGTACGTGAAATAACGTAAAATTTCATTTCCTCAACATGATGGAACCGAAGATGCACCAGTAAGAAATGTCAATTGACACTAGTTGTTGCAAATCCAGTAAGTTTTTCCTTGAGGATTTTCTCTTTTTCTAAATCCCGTCCCTTAATGATCAGGTGTACTGTAAAGTGGTTGCTGACGATGGACTGCCTCGAGAGCCTTTACCAGTTTAAATTCACATACGAACAAGCTGGTCATCGCAGCCAGAGCCGAGCCCTTGACTATGGGTCTCCAGGAACAGGCCTACTTGCTTCGTGAGGTGAATCATGCCCAAGAAATCGGGAAGAAGCTTTTGTTGAACTTCGTGCTCTCTGAAGATCCAGGTACCTTATTTCTTCAACCTTGTAAATTGCACTTACAGAGCAACCTTCAAAATTTCAAGAATAGAAGAAGATGCTCATTGTTTTCACCTCCAGTTTCTCAAAGATTAATGATCTAACAAGGGTGTTGATTTTCTTTTTCAAGTTACCGTCATCATTTCTAGCTGCTCATTTCGCTGCTGATCTAATGCTTGCAATGCTAGTCTGGAGTTCGTCTTAAAAGAGGCTCAGTGAAAGAGGCGCACGCAAAGAAAATCGCACTGAATGACGGTATGGATGTTCCATACGGTCTCCTAGTCAGGTCCACAGGTGTTGGACGCTCGGAGTTTCTCAAGTCACTTAAATCTTCCCAAATCCCCTGTTGGGCGTTACAAGGCGCTCCTCGATTTACACCAGTATAAGTTACATGACTTACTACAATGCCACGCTCATGGTTTTCTTTCCTAATACCCAGATTTTGATGCGCACGTGCTTTTTAAATAGTCCTAATTAATAATTGTCACTTATGCAAACATTCTTCTACGTAGGACGCAAGGGGAATATTGCACACGGCATTCGTGAGTTGGCTAGTTTGGCATTCGACTTATCTCATGATGGTAGTTACCTGGAGGAGTAGGTTCTATGGTGAATTGGGCGACAACTCTGGTATTTGGAGCAGACAACTCGGAATAAGTTGACAAAGACAGACTTGCACAAACTAGCTGCTTCACGCTAGTCTTGAAATGTTAATATTTTGATACCTTGTGCTTTTTTTGGGTGGAAAGGTTCATGTAATTGTCACACAAGTATTTTTTTTTTTTTTTTGGTAAGTTGTCACACAGACTCTGGCTAGTAAAATAAAGATGGTGTTGCACCAGTTCACTTGTTTCTGTGATGCAACCTTGGTTTTCTCAGCACTAGAATGCGGTTTAGTCAATTAAACTTCATAAATAGAAAATTTTGGGAGAAAATTGCACTGTCTCTAACTGGCCGATCCAGTCATAAATTCCATGGAATTGGCTTAGTCGCTAGGGCTAAGGCTGGGTAAGTTTCGGATTCCTGGGGAACCAGATCGCCTGTGCATGCTCTCCCCTAGTGATGAGCACTTTGACGATGATAACTATCTGTCCACCATTTCAAAGATTGATTTGGCTACAAGGAAAATATTAACTCAAAAGATTCACTGAAAACAGAGTCAATACTTGTAATGAAAAATATGGAAGATGCAGCTTCTAGACCCTTCCCGCTATATGCGTTGATAGTATTGCAACATAGTGTACACAGTTTGGATCGCACCTGTAAGCATCACTATGGCAGCTATAGTCGACCATGTGTAGCGACGAGGAGTATATATGAGTTGGGTGAAGAAAACACGGATCTGTTGATTCCTAACATATTTGTTCACTCCCGCATTCTCCGACTCTAGGTAGCTCCTCGTGACGTCCCAACTAGTGTCCTTGCTGACATGGCGGAAGAAGCCTGCAACACCCTCCTTGGTCACGCCGTTCATTGACATGACTCTACAGTCGCACAAAAGTCGTGCATCGTCAGCTGTGTCAATGAGTGATCCCATGAGCATGGCATAGGCAGTGAAGTGTTTGTCGCAAGAGACAAAACACCGTTCAAAAGCAACTATATTGTGGAGGATGCATTGGAGAGTATCACTGATCGTTAGTTTTGGAATATGCAGGATTCCACTTTTGGAGTCAAATTTGATCTCCAGGAAGGTGCTGGCTTTGCTCTGCACAAATGCAATTCCAGCTTGATTAGGCTTGGAAGCAGAACCGAGCAATTCAAAGGACGAGCTGTCCTCTGGTGGGCTATAGTTTTGTTCCTTCGCAGGGAGTAATCTCTGACGAAGTAAATCAAGCAAATGCTCTTTTTTGGGACGGCTGTCTCTGTCCAAGAAACATTCAGGTCTTTCCATAATGCCGTCAAAGAATTTGAGGGCAAGAGTGGTAAAGCTGGTCTCTTGTTTCCCAACATTCGTTGTTTCAAACAAATCCTCAAGCACAAAGTACGGGACCTGGTTCTCAAGCCGTACAAGGTCCTGCCTAAGAGAAACGAGCCTGTATGAATCGTTTGGTAGGATATCGTCGGACTGTATGTCTCCTTTGACTTGACGGAAGAACTCAATAATGAAGCATCCGTCAAGAACCATCACTTTCACAAGATCAGATTCTGTGAAATTGTTGGTGCTCTCCAAGTAGCACTGCCGAATCATTTTTACTTTGGGCGCCACCGTGGCAATGAGTTCCTCAAGAAGGTTGACACCCGCCGGTTGAGTTCGGTCTAGCATGGTTTGGAGGTATCTTCCCTTGTACTCCTGAAGCCTCTGCAACTGCTTTTCCCCATGGTGGTACGGGCCAATAGAGACTATTCGAGGCCAGCATGCTGCCACATGAGGAACTCTGAATATGCTAGAGATATGTTGGCCTGCTGATTCATTCAACCATTTTAACTCTGCCTTCATATCTTCTAATATGGAAGCCAATGCCCCCTCCACGATCTCGATCGTATGTACGTCGGCGGTTGCTTGTTGACCTCCTTGATTGTTGTCCATGACGAGTTATATTGTAAAATCTGTGTGACTTTCTTGCTGGAATTTCAATAGCAAGAGAGAGAATTGAAAGGATATCAGAAGTGTAGGGTATCCATGAAAAATGTGAGGGAAATATAGAGATTTTTAAAAGGTCTTGAACAAGCTGTAGCGGCAAGTTCTGGTGACGGTCGTGTGTTACATGGTCTAGTCTATTTCTGAGTTCAATAATTGAAAACTAAAGAGGGCTCGTCTCACATGCGGCAAAGTCGCGGACGGCTTTATGAGCCTTTGGATCGCCGACGATGACTATCAACTGTCGCCTATTTATCGATCTATCATCATCAATCGTGAGATCAAATACGGACTATTGGCAGGCGGCTCTCTTTTGGTCTTCTTTTTCTCCTAAATAAATTTTAGTCGCTACGACAATTGGAAAACCCATTCTCATAGAAATTTTTTTAAAAATAAATTAATTAACTAGTGTTAGTTGTATATAAGACTGGTTTGAAAAGTTTGTATATTAAGGAAGAGCGAGGACAAGAAGCCACGCGAAAGACAAAACGTAAGTTGAATTCACACAACACATTTTTTTTTAATGGTTGGATATATCTTAAGTGATATATTAAGTTATATACTAACGAATGATAAATTAAATTAGAGTATATATAAATTTGTTATTGTGGGCATATTTATCTTTGGAATTCTCGAAATTCCAAGAGTAACGAACAGGCCCCAACAAGGAGACATATCCAATACAATTTCGTTAGGTAATGGCATAGGAAAACGTTCTGATTCCTAGAGTTCTCTTTGTCAGGGATGTATATCTAGGAAATTTTGCATATGTCCCTCAATTCTCCATATCTCTCTTAATCATACCGAAATCTCTTGGTTGCACATTTCATGATTGATTATGATTGTTGCAATATTTTATTATTTTATATAGTCATCTCATAAAACCTATAAATAGACAGAAAAAATGTCGGAAAAGTCCTAAGGTTTAGGACTAATTTAGTCATAATTCTTTTAATTGCATCAATTTAGTCTAAAATTTTTTAACCTAGTGTCAATTCAGTCTTTTCTGTTAATTTTTGTCGGATATTACTAACATGGACAATGGTCATCTTATATGACACAACTGGCATTGATGTAATATATGGCACGATCGGCATTGACATAAACATTTTAAAATAATTTTTAAAATTCTTCTTTCTTTTTTTTTTTTTTAAATCCAGGATGAGGATAGCCTCGCCAGATTTGGGGAGGCCAGCCCTTGCACATGCTTGGTCGGCCTTGGCAGCATCACCAGCCATCAAAGGAAAGAGGAGGAAAAAAAGAGAGAGAAAGAAAAGAAAGGAAAAAAAAAGAAGAAAACAATTAAAAAATTCTAAAATTTTCAAAATATTATTAAAAATGTTCATGTCAGTGCCAATCATGCCACGTAGAACAACAAAGTCTATGTTAGCAATATCCGACTAAAATTATAAAAAAAAAAAAAAAAAACTTAATTGCCTCTAGATAAAAAAAGTTTATACTTAAATTGACATAATTAAAAGGTTTACGAATATAATGACACCAATGCAATAGGTTTAAGATTTTTCTAACACTTTTTCATAAATAGGCTCATACACTATTCATCACTATATATTATAATGCATATAAATTACACAATTCTCTTTGTAGTATACCACGCAACCATGTCGGCCTCTTGCAAAGACACTAGCCACTTTAGCCTATTCTACAGTTGCATAGCCTCAACCACAACCATGCTTAGCCTACACAAGTTTGCCAGTTCTCTCTTGAGCAAACCAATGACAACATAGCCTGCAGGACTTGTTCTCTAACATTGATCAGTCTTCATAAAGGCACATCCACCTGAGCGCTTTTTTCAATCTTTTCTTTAATCCACAAATGACTGCTTTTGCGTCACTTGGAGTTTGAGGGATGTTATATATATTGGATATTTTCCGTAATTCCCTCAATTCTTCATATCTCTTGGAATTATGCAAATATCTGCCCATATTTCTGATTGATTGTAATTGAGATCTTATTATCTAACATAGTCATTTCATAATGCTTATAAATAGTGCCACGCACTCTACATCATAATATAGTATTATATGAAATTTACACAATTCACTCTTCAGCATTATTTTTATCTTGGTGTCGGAAATAGACAATCTTGAGAAGTTTTATCATACCCAATGCAAATCTTAGGGGAAAAGCGTCAAAAAAAGTAATAAACATTTTGCATTTGTGTCAATTTAATCTTAAACCTAATAATATTAATTTAATCCTAAACCTTTTGATTTGTGCCAATTCAATCCTAAACTTTTTTTATGTTGCAAATTTAGTTCTAAGCCTTTTGAACTAGTGCTAATTTAGTCCTAAACCTTTTAGTTGGTGCCAATTTAGTCCTTCCGGTTTATTTTAGCCAGATTTTGTTGACGTGGACACCAGCTTGCTAACGTAGATAATTTTTAATAATATTTTAATAATTTTTCGATTTTTTTATCATTTTTCTGATTTTTTAATTATTTTTCTAATTATTTTTTTTCCTTCCTTTTTTCTCTCTCCTCCCTTTCTTCTTCCTCTTGGTGGCGGCCGGGTGATAGGCAACAATAGGCCATTGGCCAAGGAGAGGTGGAGCCTTGGGAAGGGCCGGCCTCAGATCCTAGGCAAGGCCGACCAACACTTGGGCAAGGGCAGCTCTGGCGAGGCTCCTCTCGCCTAGGCTAGGGTGGCCTCATCGGGCACCACCCAGGAGAGGGCTCCGCCCAACCAGGTGAGCCCTCACCGAGGCTGCCCTTACCTAGGCACAGGTCTACCTCGCCCAGGCCAAATCCAATGAGGCTACCCTAGCTTGGGCAAGGGCCGGCCTCGTCGAATTTGGCAAGGGGAGCTCTCACCAAGGTTGCCTGCGAATACGTGGGTCGACCTCACCCAAGCCAGATCCAACGAGGTCGACCCCACTTCTGAGTGCATTTTCATTTGTCCTTTTCTCTCTTTATTCTTGCCTGGGTCCTTTTGTTGGAAAATGAAATCCGGATTCTCTCCCCCGCATTATTTTAATATCGATGCCAGAAATAAACAATCCCGAGAAGTTTTATCGTAGCCAATGCACTCCCGAGCGCATTTCCCTTTGGTTTCTTCCTTTTTTTTTCCTTTATTCTTGCCTTGCTCCTTTTGCTGGAAAATGAAGTTCGTATTCCTTGCACGAAGATGAAGAAAAGCAAGCAATAGACAAAGTTAATTAATCTTCAATTTGACCATCTTATTCAAACATAAGAAATCGATGAGTAATCGATAACCCAATCGATGAGTAATCGATAACCCAATCTTACTTTATCTAATGAATTTCACTATGCAAAAATGCTTCAGGCTGATTTTCTTGACATATACAATTTCTTCCGCCAGGTAATTATGTGAATGACTTTATCTGAAACGGAAAAGATCTACAATAATAACAAAATTGAGAAAGAAAGTATATATATCTCTCATAATAGAATGCGGAAACAAGATTTGAGGATGAGATGACATTTTTAATGGAAATTGTTTCAGTTGGACAATAATTAAGGAATTTCTCGAGAATCCCCTCGTTTTGGCGTGAACTAACTAGAATTTAACTAGTCCGAGGAGCTTACATTGAATCAGTCAGAATCCCAAGCAATTACCTCTTTCCCAAGCTTGCGAGTTGCGACACTTTAGCTTTGTGTCCATGGTACAATTTTAGAGGAGCTTTCTTTTGACTATAAGCTCCCTCAAATCAAACTTTGGCGAAGATATGACATGACAAAGTTTTTCGCACGGGATGAGATTGCTTCACAGAATACTACAGTAAATTTGCTATTCGTATAATTTTTCGTCGACACATAATAGACGTTTTGACTCCAAAAATAGCATGGCTGAGTGAAGTCTCAAGCTCTATTCGTTTCGTGAAAAATAATTTCCAGAAAACATTTTATGGATTTTCCAGCATTCGTTTAACGGAAAATGAATTCCTTAAGGAAAATGTTTTTCATAAAAGGAAAAAAAATCTTCTTATGGGAAAATGTTTTCCACTTTTGAAAAGTGAAAAACATTTTCCTCACTTATCTCTCTTATCTTACACCTCTACAAATCCTCATTTCTTCCTCCCATTTCTTCCTCTTCTTTCTTTTTTTATTTGAATTCTTTTTTAATTCTTTTTCTTTTTAATTCGAATTATTTTTAATTTCCTTTTTCTTTTCTTTTTATTTTATTTTCTTATTTTTATTTTTATTTTTTGTTTCTTTTCTTTGTTTTTCATCTTCTTCTTTCTTGGCTAGTCGTTGGCCGTTGCTAGGCGAACCTCAAGCTCATCGATCTCAAGCTTGTGCTTTGCATTCTTGCTTATCATTTTCTTTATTTACTCTACCTTGTAGTTGTACATTGCTCAAGCAAAGGTTCTACATACTTTGCTTCTTTTTTCTTTTGTTTATTAGAAGACAAAAGACGCATGGGAAGAATAGGCCACTCAACTGGAGGACTCTCATTAGGGCTGTACATGCTTTGCTTCTTTTCTCTTTTGCTTCTTTTTAAAAATGAACGTTTGGTGACAATGAGGGAACAAAGACATAAAGTAAGTTTGTCTGGATTTAAAGGAAAATTCATATTTGATGGATTTATAGGTCGGTAAGTTATGCGTGCTTAAGTGGTGAAGTCTTAGAAAATATTTTCCATACCGAATACCGGAAACTATTTTCCAAAACATTTTCAGGTTTTAGTTGAACACAAGATTGTCATTTTCCTAGAAAATGACCTCTGCGAAAATATTTTTTGGAAATAGCTCATTTTCCGCGAAATGAACGGATCCTTAGGCTCCGTTTGTGGTCTGTTCATTTCACAAAAAATTTAACGTTTCCAAAAAATGTTTTCCAGGAAGTCATTTAAAAAAATGATTATATTTTTTAGTATTCAGCTAAAATCCGAAAATGGAGTAGAAAATATTTTCCACTGTTCGGTATTTGATTTTATTTTTTGGGAAAAACTACTAAAAAAATTGAATTTTAATTTTTTAATCAACTAAATTTTTTTAATCTTAATTTTTATATATTTTTTAAAAATTGAATTTTAATTTTTTTATATTTAAAAGTCTAAATTTTATTATTTTAAAATTTTCCTTTTTTCTTTTGTTTTTGTTTTTCCTTTTTCTTTTCCTTCCTCCTTCCTCCACCGCCACGTGCCTCAGCGACGGCGATTGCCTAGTGACTGACCAAGACTCAGATCGACGAGCTTGAGGCTCGGTTGATCCATGCGAGCCCGAGCTCTGCCAAGGCTAGTGAGCCAGAGCTCCATCGAACTGGGCGAGCTCGAGCCTTGCCATCGCCAGATTTGGCCTCGTGTGAGGTGGAGCCTTGCCCGCCTCACCACAGGCCAGCGAGGAGTTCAGGTTCGCCTGGTTCGGCAGAGCTTGGGCACACTCCTTTTCTACCTTGATGATTCCTAGTGGATTGTCTTTGCTCTGTTGCACAAACACAAATTAGAAAGAACGACACAAGACTTGTTAGAATTAACTTTCATATGTTCAAGGTCAAGTCAGATGCATCCTCAATATGAAAAGCCTTCGCCAAAGCCACACTGTTTTGAGTGAAAGAAATGTAAAATTACATGCGGATAATAAAGTAATGGATTTTGGTTCCTCTCGACGGGGGTACGAGGACTCCATCGCTATGCCACAATTGCCAGTGGGTGGGGGTACCACCCACATTACGTACCATTCTGATGTACCCTTGCTCTCCCCGACTGGATTTTCTTGCCAGCGTATCATTTTCTCATCGTGGAATGTCGTCTGCCAGCCAAAATCAGATTTAGACAAAATGATGACAACTGTGGTGAAATTGGAACTCGACCCATGTGAAATTCGATCTGTCTTAGCGATATTTTAGGTGTGGAGGCAAAAAAAATTTACCTTGAGAAGGAATAAGTCAAATCAGCTCAAGATGGGCTTTCTTCGTATCTGGAATAAGCCACCAAATTATCCATTATCATTATTATCGGAGAAGGAATCGTCAACTATGCTGGTCATCTTTTCTTCATTTTATGATAGAGTAAAATTCTTTTTTTTTTGTTTCTCATTTTTTTTTCCTGATTTCTGCTTCAGTTAATGTCCGTTTTTCACATATTCCAGTAGTCATTGTATGTAAAAATAACCTTTGTGAGACAAACCATATTTTCCTAAAAGTTTAAATTATTAGAACGTGGGCAATCAATGTATTTATAGCATGCGATTTAAGAGGATAATTGCGGAAAAGGAAAATAGACAGAAAAATGAGAATAACGAGTAGGAGAAAATTAAGGAGTGTAGGGATTTAAATCCTTGACCCGTGCTTTGATATTAGAGGTTTGTTTTACACCGTGTTAGACAAATCATCTTAAAAGTTCGAATCGTTAGAAAATGGGCCAGCAATGGTATCTTATAGTATATGACTTGACAATGTTGATATACGGTAATTATAACAACACAATTTGAATTTACATCGATAAAGTGAAGACCTAAGTTTGTGCGTTGATGCATTTTATGCATTCCGAGAAGGCTTGAAATCAATAAAAAGTCATGACATGTGCTTATATGCTTGCATAATTTGCAAACTTTGAGGAATATGAAAATTACCGAAGGCTATTAGTTGAAAGATTTATCGAGTAGAAATAATCTCTTGTTTAAACTTGCATCCTATATTGAAATATCGTGTACGATTTTTTTTTTTTTCTGAACACGATTTAGCAAAAAGGTATATGACATTACCAATTGAGATATACATGAAATGATGAGGATGATATTCAAAGTGAATTTGATGGTGTGCAACATCATTAATCTACTCGTAGCCCCGTCATTTCATGAATAACTGCAAAACAAAAAGCTCTGGGATAAATGTATCTCGATTTCAAGTGCCCATGATCAAAGGTCAATATATCTCAATGATAAGTAAATGATTCGAATAAAAACAGAGAAAAGAAAGAGTGTCTATGCATTATGTTTAGCAGATATGTAGTTTATAGATTCTCAACTATTTGTTGTGAAATTATGATAAAAATGAACTAAGATAAAAACTAATCATTTAATGTGTGAAATATAATGAACCGGGAATCGACAAAATGAATAGAGATGTAACAAATCGATGGTTTCCAAAATGACTACCCATTATTTGCTTACAATTTGGTATTTCATCGATTTAACCCAACGGATATGTATCGTTAAGATCGAGTGTCATAAAATGTGGATAACCATGTCCCGAGCATTGCTTGTATCTATCAGTGCTTGTAGTTCAAATTCTGCTTAATCCCAAATTTAACACCTAATTCCAAAACTTTTATGATTGGAAGAATCAAGGGCATAAGCACTTATCCGAGCATTGCGAATTAAAGTAAATTTGGCTTGGTGAGGCGTCTAGTGAGTATGTGGAATCTTTTTCTTCTTCTCCTTCTGCTTCTTGCTCTTCTCCTCCTCCTTCCCTCTATTCACTGGGCGAAATGCTCTTTCTCCCTTTCTTCCCTTTCTTCCCTTTTATCTCATGATGGTCTTCTCTTTCTTTTTCTTCTTGTGGGCCCCGTCCTTTGACTAGATCAAAATATTCTTCTTCTCCGCCTCCTCCTCCTCCTTCTCCTCCTTATTCACCAGGCGAAGTGCTCTTTCTCCCTTTCTTTCCTTTTATTTCACGATGATCTTCCTTTTCTTTTTATTTTTCTTCTTGTGGGCCCCATCATTGACTCGATAAAAAATTACACATGTAGAGATTTTAAAGAGTTAATATCTGGAAAATCCTAAATTAATATATTTATGATAAATTTATTCAAAATTAACTTTTTTTATTTTTTTTAAATAGTATATGTATCAATTTGGTGATGTCAAATCTTTATTTCCCTCAAATTCTCGAACGCCCATCGAGCAAAAGGAGTCGTACAAAGTGCGCCGGCTAGACCATGGAAAAATGAGAGATGAGACGGAAAAGTCACGAATCGTGGAAAAGTCACGAATCGCACTTGCAGAGCAACATTCCAAAGTTTTAGGAGGTGCTGAGGTGCACATTTTTAAAGGAACTGCGATTGGATCAAAAACCATAAGACCCCACAAAAGACAAAACGTAAGCAGTTGAAGTCCATAATTTAGGACAGAAAGAAAGATTAAAAAAAATCGACATTTCATAAAATAAGTGAATCTGAACATCGGTCTTTCCATAGCCCAGTCATCGAAGGAGTTGCTGAGATAAAGACATTTTAAAGGAAGTGCATGTTTGGCAAGGACAAGTAGAGCCACAAAAGACAAAACGTAGGTTGGTGAAATCAATAATTCAATTTCAAGGAAAGAGAAAGTTCGAAATTTCAATTAAAATGTGGACATGAAGCAATCATGTATCTTCAAGTGGTTTCAATATTATTTTTACAAATGCCCGCATACTCTAAAAAATAGGATCGAACTAGTTAATGGATGTACGCATCGCTACTGCTACATATTGACTCCAAAATAAACTTATAAAACTCAAACATGATGAGGACACTCTACCATAGAGTAAATTCCAAATAAAGATATGAAATGTCTTCATTTTCTCAAATAAGAATTTGAATGAATTTTAACTATTTCAAATAAGAGTTTAATCTCACTAGCTCGTCGGCTAGCAAAATATTCTGACCAATCAGAGATATTTTCATCCAAACACATTTTTAATTTAAATTTTAATTAAATTAAATTAAATTAAAAATATGAAAAGATAAAATTTATTTTTTTTTAAAAGCAAAAATACAGGTGAGAGGGTTATTAAATAAAATAAAAAATTGAATGAAGGCTTCTTCGACTCCTTTTATTAAAAAAAAATAGAAAATGGATTAGGAAAATGCAATTTCTTGTCTTTTATTGTAATTAGTTCCCAAGCTTGGTTGCATGTTGATTGGTTGGTTCGTCTAAATTGCATGTTTAAATTCAATTTTGCATGTGAATGATTAGATACACGTTAGAAGCTCGGTGCGTGTCTTTCGGTGGGCAATTTGGAAGGTAATTAGAGTTTAGTTAGGGTTGATTATCTTATCCTAATTTTTTGCTAACGCAAATGGCGATGAGTGTTTATTGGATTCATAGTTGTGGTATTGGGGAAAATCGAAACGCATGTTTGCCTTCAAAGCCGATCCTGAGGCAATTGGGGATTGAATGAACTTTGGTGATTGCTTAGTTTGATTTATGACATATTCTAATTGATGATGAATGAATGGACGAGAAGCGACATCTCGAGAGACGGCCGATAGCTCGATGGTTGAAGGCCAACCCATGGCGGTCCAAGGCAGATGTAGCTTAGTTTAGCTTAGTTTAGCTTAGTTCAGTATGGTTAGACTCGCAACTTTAGGCCCTAATTAGATTAGACTTTAAACAAGACAAAGAATCACTCTTTTAGAATAATGGTTATTTAGCTTAGGTTAGTCTAATCATGGATTAAAATCAGTAGAGTTAGGCTCGACTTAGTCTAGCCCAACTCTTGGAATTAGTTTTTAATGTTAAGCTCATGTGGTTACTGTCCCGAGGCTCATAACAAGGTTGTGTGGTATTCTTTGTCTGATGTTGCATCGGCTTTATTTTATCATACTTTACTTAGAAGTTGTCAGTTTGCTTGAGTGTTTACCAATTTAGCCGCTTTCAATATCTAGATGTTTACTCATCGCACCAATTTATAATAAATTGAGTGTTGTTTTCCTTTTCTAGAATAGGTTAGGGATAGTTTAGAATCCTAATGAAAACAAAGATGTTTGCATGCTCATATAGCGGCTTTGAAAGACCTTTTTGGATTTTAATCAACATAACCAACAGTGTATGATCACTTAGACTAAACAACCAGCTAGTTAGGTACCGAAAAGATATTAATAGTAACATTAATGTAATCAAGTCTCTATGCTTAGAAGATCTAGTTGCATAGGAATTGAGAATCTCTAGTTGCATAAGAATTGAGACAACGCTCTCGCATCTTAATTGGGTTCTAGCTAACCCCAACAGGCTAATAACAACTCATACACATACTTGGGTTGTTAAAGAATGTAAAATGAGAAATTCAAATATCATGCGAAGTATGAGCTTAGGAAATCCCGTAATTAAACCGATGGCCTATGGGCTTGCCTTTTAAGCAATACCTATATACCTTCTTTTTTTCTGCCTCAACGCATGTCACGGAAAATTTAGGTCACAACACTTACCGTTAAATTATCTTCTCAATATCTTCTTCATCATCATTATTATATTAAATATTTTGGCCATAAATGAGGAGTATTTCACATAATAGTATTATTATTTGTTTTTTCGAATCTAATCTAACTAATTCCAAGGATTAAAATGAAATATCAAAATATAATTAATATGAGATTATAGGTATGAGAAATTTATATGAGGGGTTAGAACTCATGATAAGGTGACGTTAATAATTTAATATTGGGTAATTGTACTGATGGCATCAAGATCTTTCCAAAACGGGGAATTAATATGTGATCCTCCACATGACTTAGTGGCTACATAATTGCCTCCTTACAAGTACTACACTATATAGCTAAACAATGAAGACACACACACGAATATATAATTAGGAGAAAAGGAGCAACTCGTAGGCTCACGATGGTCGTACTTTGTGTATATATCTTTTAATTATTCTCATGCAATCGGATAAGAAGCTTGCGATGCGATCCCGCACAATCCGTAAGAACTTTCACCACCTCTTTGAATCCTCATATAACCATCTTCACCCCAACTCTCGCCCCAGGAGTTTCGGATCTTCCAGAACTTTCCTTCCTCACTCGTCCCATACCCGACCACAACGACTGCATGGTCCAACTGCTCGCCACAATCCCCATTGAACACTCCGCCGCTGTAGTGTCGGAACTCCTGCCCACCTGCGGCGATTCCGACCGAGACCGGCTGCTGTGCAACTGCCTTCAGGAGCTCGTCCTCACCAGGCTGCACGTCTGCAAAATCCGTGATCTCCGCCACCTGTTGGGCCTCTTTCGTTGAGTCACAAGTCCCGTCCATCTCTTGGTAGGTGTATGTATCCTCAGAGGTGATTCCTTGGTTTTGGATGATGTACTGGAAAGCATCGTCAGGAAGACCGCCCTCGCAGCCATTGTTTTTGGTATCGCAATCGATTAGTTGTTGCTCGGACAGTACCGGCAGTTTACCGCTTTTGATCTGCGTGATTCCTTCTACTGCTGCGACTGCTGAGAATGCCCAACAGGATCCTGAATTCATAAAATTTGAGGACATGGTAAGTACAAAGTATTTTTCACATTTTGTTACCGTTGGTATCTGAATTCTCGAAAAAGCTAGGCTCCAAAACTTATTTTTAAATAGAGGTCGAACTTGATATCACAATTGGATGCATACAGGACGTTTAGATTCTTACCACATTGGCCTTGGTCCTTGATTGGATTTGCGGCGCCTTTATCCACCCAATCGATGCTCTCAGGAACATCCCCACTCGGATATTGTTGGCTCAATGACGCATTTCTGCGGGACTTCACTTGCTTGGACGCCAAGTATCCCGTGTGGCTCTGAATGAATTCGTCATCAGTCAAATCCGAGAATTGATTGATGCCTAATTTGAAAGTCCGATTCCCGGATGCATTGAAATCCTCAATGAACTGCAAGTGTTTCTTGAAAATCGCCCGGCGTTTCTCCTTCTCCCCTTGGTCCTTGTATGTCCGACCATATTGGGCCATCCATTGCTCGTGCTGCTCGGCAACGTTGGATTCATGCAATGTGCGGACTGAAGTGGCATGCCATGCCCAAGCGTTAAGAATTAGAGCCAGGGCAACGATGAATTCACTCTTGAGAGAAAATGCCATTGTACAATTGTAAGAGTGAGTGTGTTTCTCAGTGTAATACTAAGAAGTGGATGATAAGATACCTGCGCTGGACATTAATATATATAGAGTCTTGCATGTGATAGCCGTACTGCATAAGGCATGCAAAAAGTCTACGTTAATTGTAAGGTGGAAAATTTGGTTCCATACTCTGCGGAGATACAACTAAAAAAGCCGTTCTTGTCCGAACATGCGAAACTTTAGGGACAGCCGTGGAGAGCACGAGTGCTTCCTGTACATCATCCACCGCCACCACATTGGATAACCGGTGCTGTACTAGAATTTATCACATTGCCTCAATCAACTCACACTATGTCATTCTCCCCCCCATAATCTCCTCCGTGATATCTTCAGTGGGATTCATATCTAGCAAGTCGTGCTGTTTTGAGCACTCCATTTCTTTTTTCTTTTCTTTTTTAACCCCAATCCTCCATTTCTCCTTTTGCAAAAGTCATGAAAATGAGCGCCATTATGATGTATTATGCACTATCTACTTAGACTTGCTTGATCTTGGAAACAAATGTTTACTGTTAATTCTAGTCGACTGAATCTAGACATTTTTCTTCTCACCTAAGTGCCTAAATGTAACATTTCTTCCGGTTGAACAAACTCTATGCATGTTGACTGCAAATAATTTCATATGTTAGAATTGAATGAGATATAATGATGAAGAGAAAAGACTATTACTATCTTGTCACAACCCCGACTCCATCTCTAGGGTCACAAGTGACAAGAGTTATTTTCGCAACATCCCAGGCTCGTTGACGTCCCAATTCTTTTTATCTTGTTATCATGCACATGCGAAAATGTGAATAAACAACTCCCGGGACAAACAACTACTGAAAGACTGGGACATACATCACATAAAATACACTAATTAATATTATAATAAGACTTTTCCAAGTCCTTCTTCTACGAGTCCTCTTTTCTTTTTACATCATAGTACAAGGTTTTGATAGATAAGTTTTAAATTTTAGCAAAAAAATCTAAATCAACTTCGCAATTTGAAATCACTTATCGAAAAATTGTCACATGTCACATGTGACATGAAAGTATAATTTATTTCCAAGATTCTTAATTGAAAATGGGTTATACTCTGAAAAACTCCAAACTGGTACACCTGTGACAAATTTACCTAAAACTATTTTTTTGACTACTAAAACCCCAAACTGGTATACCTTTGGAAAATTTACTTCAAACTGGTACACTTTTGACAAATTTACCCCTGTTAGTTTTCGTTAAATTTTACTGTCAAATTATTAAATTAAATAACACTTGACAGTTGACTAATATACCTATGTGGGATTTTACGCTCCATTTGTCGCAAATGTACCAGTTTGGGGTAAATTTGTACTACTTTGTACTTAACATCTTCCTTCCTAATTGGGTAGCACATCCCTCAGCCATTATGGGACTTTGTCTTAACACTCCTGGTGTGAGCCTCCATGTTTGAGAACCTTTTGACTCAATAAAACTTCCTTTGACCGAAAAAAAGAAGAAGAAGAAATTGGAAGTTGTCATTCACTGTCCCTTTTTCTAATCGCATTAAGGCTCAGTTTTAAGTTGTCATTCACTGTCCCTTTTTCTAATCGCATAGAAGCTCAGTTTTCTTCTTTCCAAGGATATAATTTAAATGCGAATTTCGGAAACAGATCACGGAAAAGCAACAGAAATTCTCAGCAGAGCTGTTTCATAGGATAGGGAAGCAAATTGCAGGGAAAGCATTTCGCTCGAAATAAATGCCTCTTGGAGACCTATTCATAGACAAACATTTGGGAAGCATGGCTTCTGTCGGGCAATAAAAGGCGAGAAAAGAGGGAAAAAAAAAAGAGGAGGAGAGAATTAATTAAACGATTAAGAAAATGAGTGAAAAAAAAAAAAAAAGAGAGATGAATAAAAAATGACGAAAAAAGAGGAGTTTTAGTTGGAGAGTCCGAAATGCCCACTTTCTTTGCTTGGATTTCAGCCCAGATCCACCGAAAGAGACCTATAGCTAGAGCAGAGAACATTCGTTGCATAGATTTGAGAAACTTTTGAGCGTTTAGAAGTCATTCTCTCAGTGATTTCCGCTGAATCCTCTCCTGCCTCTACGTTGCCAATCGTTGCCATCATCGGATCGCTTCTCGTCAGTGTCAGTTCGACCGCCACGGGAAGCTCTGTTTGCCCTGTTCTTGGCCGCGAGGACTCGAAGCAGGTTATTCGTGTTTGAAGCTTCATAGCCGTTGTTCATCTTCACAGTCAACGCTTCCCAGATCTTCCTTGTGCTAACTTGATCAGTTATCGCAATCAAGAATTTCTCCTTACTATGGTAACACTTCAACTAGATCTTGCTTTGTTCTGATGAAGGAAAAAAACTGAAATGGCATGATTTCTGTTAAGATCAAATCAGCTCTGTGGGAGGTGATTTCATTGATTGCGCACACGTTGGAATCACTTTTCTATGAATTTAGCATCAAATTCGAGCCTATTACACTCCCTGTAATTGTTCGACTTGGAAACTTGTTAGCGTTGTTCACCCTGGAGCAATCTGAATCGGTAACCATTTGACATGATTACATGCGTATTTTACATTTGCTGGACATACCGCTGAATCGCCGTTCTCTGTCTTGTGTCATATATTCCCACGGTTATCAATGGTGGTTGTTGGCGAGGTGATGATGCTGAATCCATGGCCTGAGTCTTGACCATTACATACGTCTGCACCAGTTTGCTTCTTGTGTCCCTCGAAATATTCATTCAAAACAGAGTCAATACGCGTGATGAAATTGATATGGAAGACAGAGCTTCTACATGCTTTCTCTTATTAGGGATGATATAATTGCAATAAAGCATAGACTATTTGAATCATGCCTGCAAGTGTTGCTACAATAGCTAGGCCGAAAGAACTTACCATCGGTTGTCATAAAAAGCATTTAGGAGTTGTGCGCAGCAAAGATACGTCCGTTCATACTTGAGAGACTCGTTTAAAATTGCGAAGTGCGACTCTAGATAGCTCCCCTTGACATAGAAAGTAGCATCCTTGCACACGTGACAGAAGAAATGTGCAACATCCTCGTTGCTCATGCCGTGATTCGAGATGACTTTACGATCACGTGAAAGTTGTACATCATTGGCTGTATGAATGAGGTATCGGTACCCATGAACGCGGCATAGGCAGTTATGTGCCCATCCCCTTGGCCACGACACTATTCAAAAACAACCATGTTGGGGAGGATCCAATTGACATCATTATCTATTGTTACTTTTGGGATTCCAATGATTCTGCGCTCGCAGTCAAACTTGATCTCCAGAAAGGTGCTGGCTTCCCTCTGCTTGAATCCAATTCCCACACGACGGATCTCGAAAGCAGATTTGATCAGATGATGAGACGACCTCTTATTTACTGGATAAATGTCTCGTTGATCCCATGGTATTAAACTCAGATGAAATGAATCAAGTAAATGCACTCCTTTTTTAGATTGCTCCGTCTTTCCCATACATTGCCAGATACTTCCGGAAAGCAGCTGAAGAAATGGAAGGCGAGATCGGCCAAGGACAAGGTTCCTTTTGGAACATTCGCCGTTTCAAACAAATCCTCGAGAACAAAGTACGGGACCTGGTTCCCAAGCTGAAGAAGGTCCTGCATAACGGAAGCTAACACGTATGAATTTTTTATTGAGGGATCAAACTGGATGACCCCTGCCATTTGACGGAGGAACTGAATGATGAAGCATCCGTCAAGAACCATCATTTTCACAAGATCAGGTCCACTGAAACGGTCGGTGCTTTCTGAGTAGCACTTCCGAATCATTTCCACTTTCGGCGCCAACGTATCGATGAGGTCCTCAAGTCCGACACCGTGCGGTTGAGTTTGGTCCAGCATGCCTTGGAGGTTTCTCCACTTGTGTTCCTGAAGCATTCCCAGCTACGCTTCCCCATGGTGGTATGGGCCAATAGAGACGATGCAAGGCCGGCACGCCTCGGCGTTTCCTCCAGCAAGTGCCCGGGGCACTCTGAAGAGGCTGCATCTGCCTTTGCCTGCTGATTCAGTCAACAATTTCGGCGCTGCCTCAATATCTTGTGACATGGAAGGCAATAGCTGCTGCTTCATGAGCTCGATCTCATGTTTTTGGGCGGTTGCTTGATGACCTCCTCGGTTTTTGTCCATGTCGATTCAAATTGTAGAATTTACGTGAATTTCTTGCTGGAATTTCGATAGCTAGATAGAGAATCGAAATTCCTAGCGAAAAAAAAAAAAAAAAAGACGGAGAATCGAAAGGATGTCAAGAGCAATGCAGTGTATCCTATGACAAATGCCTGGGGAGAAGCTTGACTCGCATGTAGTAAAGTCATCGAGTGCTCATGAGCTGTCGGATGCTGATTGACAATCATCATCAGGCGATAGATCGACCATGAATTTTCATGGCCGTCAGTTTTGTAAAAGAAATGACTACGTCTTACCGAAAGAGTAAAGCGATGGTGACAGCTCCTTAAATTTTTTCCCTAGTGGCGGTGCTTTCCTGATACACATTACTCCCTGGAAAGTAAAATGTAAAATATATATATATATATATAAGTTGGCTTTGTAATTTTTTATTGCAAACTCTAATATAGGTAGAAAATACATGTGTGGTTTCTGTGTGGTATAGCAAACACACAAAAGCCACTTTTCAGGATTTATATGTTTCGGAAGTTTTTTTGTGACAAGTAATTTTGAACCTTATCCTTTTCTCGTCGACGTTCCATTCAAAGAATTAACTAATAAATACATATTCTAATGTTTCTCTTTTAAGTGTGTTGATCTCCACGCTTCAACTTCTCAAGAAAAAATCTTTGAATTTGATGTTGGATATATCAATAGTTTTGAAAGATTAAAAGTTACTGATGTTATATTGGTTTTTAACCGTCATTAATTTTTAATAGTTTTTATTCACTATTAATATATATAAAAAAATTGTAATGTTTTATTACGGCTTTGTAAGGCCATTTGAAGGTTTTGTAACATTTGATTTATTTCTTAATAAATCCTTCATAATTTGTAATGGCTACATAACAATCATCTATTAATTATCAATAAATTTATACCAGTCTTTTTAATTGCTCTTTTTTTCGTTTGAATATAAAAATTTCAAAACACAACCTTTGAAGAGAATGAATTTAAAAAGAGAATTTATTTTCCTTCTTATTTTGTTTCTTTGCTGGAGTTATACACATAACATTGCTCGAGTTCCTTTTGAAGAATTTCTATTGTATTGTAGAAGAATAATTGCTAGAGCCTTGTGCACCGAGTTTCATACTTCAAGGGATAGAATTATTCTTAAAGACAGTTCTTGCACGCCTTAGATAATTAATTTTATTTCTCATATTTTTCCACAAATTTATAACAATTCTTATATTTTATATTATCTAATATTTTTTTCCAACACTTTATTTCCTCGTTCTACTTCGTACTTAACCCTTTCCTTCCTAATTGGGTAGCGCATCCCCTGGGCATTATGGGACTTACCTTGTCTTGGCGCTCCTGGCGCTCCTGCTGTGAGCCTGGATATTTAAGAACGTTTTGACTCAATAAACCTCCTTTGACCAAAAAAACAAAAAAACAAAAAGAAAAAAAAAGAAATTGGAAGTGGGCATTCACTATCCCTTTTTCTCATCGCATAAAGGCTCAGTTTAGGAGAGAATGATTAAATGATAAAATAAAAATGAATGAATATAATGAAATGAATAAAAAATGATGAAAAAAGAGGGGTTGAGGTCCAAAGCATGTTGGACCAAAACTCAAACGCACGTGATATGTTCGATAAAATGTCTCTCATAGGTGATAAAAGCTCCCTGTAATCGTTCGACTTGGAAACCTGTTAGCGTTGTTCACCTGGAGCAATTTAAGTCGGTAACCATTTGACATGATTACATGTGTAATTTAGATTTGCTGAACATACTGCTGAATCGCTGTTCTCTGTCTTGTATTATATATTCCCACTGTTGGAGATATGTGAGGATCGGACTGAAGATTATAATCGATTAATCCAAGATTGCAGAAAATTATAGTTAATTAATTATGTCAGCTTGTGATTAGATTTGATTTGATGTATCTTCCTTTATTTTCCTTAGTTAGACATTCATTGTATTACAAATTGGAGCTTATACAATGTAAACATATACGACCAAAAATGTACAAAGATTACAAGTCGTTATCTCACTCTTGGCCTATTCTTCAAACTCTGACATAGTATCAGAGCTCTTCAACCTAGCTTCCGCGACATTCATGAATTGCCTCAGTTCCCTTCTATATTTTGCTATTGCAAATAAAAGCCTGCAAAGCAAACCAGCGCACAGTAGGAATTCATCTCTACACATATCATGGCCAAGAGTGCCAAAGGGAATACTTCAGTAGAGGAGACCCCGAATTCACCTCAAAATCTAGGTCAGGTTGATCCGGCTGAAGATGAGCGTTCCACGACTCAAATCACTTCTGATATCTGGCCGTTGCTCTAGGAAATTTTTCTAGCCTAGTTCAGTGACCGCCAGTCTAGTGGTTCCCATTCCAAGGCCCATGGGCAGCTGGGCCAACTCAACCATGGGCTTCGTATGGCAAACCTGGAGAAGGATTTCCGCATCCTGGAGCCCAGCCGACTGAAGGAGGACAGAATCCCTTCAACGTCAGAATGGGCTGGGTGGGTCCAGGCCTAGGACCCGAGCCCATATCGCAAGGTTAGGGGGCAAACCCCTTTCCGACTTTGAGGCATGGCTTTCTGCCGTTTGTCGTCCTAGCCGATAGTGGCCGGCCAGGCAACCCACTCTATGCATCTCTAAGTGAGAACCTCGAATTATGACTCATCTCCTTGCAGATCGCCGGACTCGAATATTACAGTGCCTGGGCTCGAGATCTCCAGTGGGCGTTGATCACGAAAGACAAAGACAGGTTCCTAGAAGGAACCATGCCTTTTCTGTCCAACAAGCGCTCATGCCAACACTAGTGTAGATGCAACCGGCTCGTGCGAATATGGATCGGAAATTGCCTTGCTCCCAAGGTGGCCACTGGACTTCCATCGATCAAAGATTCAAGGACGATGTGGGATAACATCTACAAGATGTACGGAAAACTCGACCGGGCCAAAATCTTCTCTCTCACCCAAGCCAAGTCGGAATTGAAATAAGGAAATCAATCCATCACAACATGCTTCAATCGACTCTCGGCTCTGTAGAACGAGCTCGAGGCAGTTGAAGAGCAACACGAGGAGCTGGACGAAATGCTTCAACAATATCGAGTGATTCATGAAAGAGAGGAAGCAACCCTTTTTTCATTGATCTTGAGTGAGAATTACTCATATTTCAGGTCCCAAATTCTTGCGATGGAGCCGACGCTGTCGCTCGGGTGGATATATCAACTAGTGGTCTAAGAGGAGAGCCAAAGGAGAGCCATGGTTGAACACACACAAACCGAAGAGGGAATCGCCCTCTGTTGCTTTCGGATCTAGATCATCCGCCTTCGGATCTAGACTGTCCGTGACTGGCAGCTTCTTGCCTGGCTTGCTGCCTCGGATCCGAAACACCATCGGCCGGCGGCCTCCAACTTGCTGCCTCGGATCCGGTAGAAACCTGTTGGAAATTGCATGGTAAACTTGGGGAGAAAGAAAAAAAATGAATCTTCGGCTAATTAAGTCACTGGGCACATTACCAATCAATCCATTACTCAAAATCAGTACTGGCAAATCATGAGGGCATTGAAACAAATGGAAACTTCTAATAAAGGGGCAAGTTTCTCAAGTACTTCATATTGTCTTAATTCCATTTCTAATGATGTATGAATAATTGATTCAAGTGTCAATGACCACATTATTTGTGACGAAAGTATTTTTTTCTCATACCCACGAAATCATTTCTCTCTAATTCATGGAATCAATCGTCATCACTTACGCAAACATTCTTTTATGCAGGACACCAAGGGGATATCACATGCAGGATTTGTGAGTTGGCTGGTTTGGCGTTCGACTTATCTTGCAAGGGTAGTCAACTGGAGGAACAGGTTCTACGTTGCAGTGAACTGGGCGACGACTTTGGTATTTGGTAGAGACAAGTCCATAATAGGTTGACAATGGTAGAGACGCATTTTATGATGCATTGGGCTCTTTTTGGGTGGAAAGGTTCATTTATTTGTAACACAAGTATATAACATGGCTATAAAATAACGATGGTTTTGCACCAGTACACCATTTTTGTTGCGTAACTTTGGTTTTATTAGTTATAGAACACCATTTAACTGGCCGATCTGGTCCTTTGTTTTACGGAACTTGGAAGTGGCTAGGCCTAGGGTAGAGTAAGTTCTAGATTCCTAGGTGGAATGGGATCACCGGTTTGTGCTCTCTCCTAGTGATCACCACTTTAGTGATGATAACTGCTAATCCACATACTCAAGAGTGATCTGATCACAGGGAAAGTATCAACAACTCAAAAGATTACTGAAAACAAAGTTTATATATATAATGAAATCAATATGGAAGATCTAGCTGTATATGCTTCCTGCTACTTGGGATAATGGTATTACAACACGGCATACACTGTTTGAATGATGCCTACAAGCGTTACTACAACAACTAAGCCCGAAAGAGCCGACCATGGATTGTCATGAAAAGTATTTAGGAGTTGTCCCCAGCAATAGTAAGCCTGTTCACACTTAAGAGACTCGTTTAAAATTGCAAATTGCGATGCTAGATAGCTCTCTTCAACGAGCTCAAAAGGAGCAGCCTTACGGATGTCATTGAAGAAGTGTGCAAATTCCCTATTGTTCATGCCATGATTTGAGATGACTTTACATTTGCACAAAAGTTGTACATCATCGACCGTGTGAATGAGACTTCCCATGAACATGGCATAGGTAGTTACATGATTATCATTTCGGCAACCACAACACTGTTCAAAAGCAACCATATTGGGGAGGATCCAATTGAGGTCATCGTCATCTATTGTTATTTTCGGAATTCCAATAATTCTGTGTTTTCTGTCAAATTTGATCTCCAGGAAGGTGCTGGCTTCCCTCTGCTTGAATCCAATTCCCACTTGATGCAACTCGGAAGCAGATCTGATCATAGGAAAAGATGAGCTCTTGTCTACTTGATTGTCTTGTGGATCCGAAGGTATTAAGCTCAGACGAAATTCGTCGAGTAAGTGCACTCCTTTCTGTTTTATCCGTCTTTCCCTGACATTGCCAGGTCCTTTCAAGATGCAGCTGAAGAAATTGAAGATAAGATCGGCCAAGGCCGAGGTTCCCTCTGGAACATTCGTCGTTTCAAACAAATCCTTAAGCACAAAGTAGGGTACTTGGTTCTCAAGTCGTAGAAGGTCCTGCATAACACAAGCTTTCACATATGTATTACATAATAGGGGCCCGTCTAGATGAGGTACGGCCTTCCCTACTTGACGGAGGAGCTCAATGATGAAGCATCCATCGAGGACCATCATTCTCACAAGATCAGGTCCGCTGAAATTGTCGGTGCTCTCTGAGTAGCACTGCCGGATCATTCTCTCTTTTGGGGCCACTACATCGATGAGGTTTTCAAGGCGGACACCATGTGGTTGAGTTCAGCCCAACATAGCGTGGAGGTATCTCCACTTGGGCCCCTGAAGCATTTCCAACTGCGATTCTCCGTGATGGTACGAGCCAATAGAGACGATGCGAGGCCGGCATGCCTCGGCAATACCTCTGCCAATTGCCTCAGGGACTCTGAAGATGCTACATCTGCTTCCCCCTGCTGATTCATTCAAACATTTCAGCGCCGCCTCAATATCTTCTGACATGGAAGGCAATAACTGCTGCTTCATGAGCTCGAGCTCATGTTCCTCGGCGGTTGCTTGAGGCCCTCCTCGATTGTTGTCCATGCTGAATTAAATTGTAGAATCAACGTGAATTTCTTGCCGGGATTTCAATAGCTAGCGAGAGAAACGAAAGGATATCAGAAGTGTAGTGTATCCATGAAAAATATGAGGGACATGTAGAGATTTTAGGTCATGGAACCAAGCTGGAGAACTTGTCTTCGTCCCGGCAAAATCATCGAGGGCTTTTATGAGCGATGGGATGGCCAACGACTGCTGTCAACTATTAGCTGCTAATCGACAATCATCGTCACCCGTTGGATCAAAAATGAACTCACAGTCAGCCGCCTCTCTTTCGGTCTTGTTTTTTTCATAAATAAATAAACGTTGCAACAACGATTGGAAATCACGTGCTCACAGAAATTTAACAATGACAGGTTTGAAAGTTAGGCGAGGATAAGAAGCCACACGAAGATAAAATGCAAGTAGTACAAAACGAAAGATAAATAAAAAATAAAAAAAATGAAATTTCATAATATGAATATATATATGAACATCAGTAGTCTCTGCATTGCCCAATTATTTAAGGAGGTGCCTTAGAATCAACACATTTTTCTAGGAACTACAATCAATGCGTGGCGAAGGAGGCACACAAAAGACAAAATATAAGTAGCTAAAGTCAATGATTTCTTCGACCCAAAAAAAGTCAATGATTTAGTACAGAAAAAGAGGAAATAAATCGAAAATCATTATGAATCCACTTACTTCTGTAAATTAAGATGTGGATATAAAGTAACTAATTATCCTCAAGTGCTTGCATATTTAAATATACACATACACACATTCTCGACAAAACAAAATTAAACTAATTAATTGACGAATGCATTGCTACTACTGTAGATTGGCTCCAAACGAACTTATAAAATTCGAAAATCATGAGAAGACTCTTCCATATCTAGGGTGATGTGATTTTGAATCTTGCACAATTTACTTTCAAGTGAAACTATATATTAAATTGCACTCATATTTTCAGGAATTAATCAATTGTTCGAGGAATTTAAGTAAAAATAATAATAATAATATCTGATGTAAACTGAATAGACTTGCCTTTATTTGCTTGTGTAGATTTTTTTAAAACGTTTTAGTGCTGCATTTATGTATACGTTCATATTGTACCCAGCAACGTTTTGGAAGAGTATCACTCTCTAAAAGTCACTTTTTTTTTTTTTTTTACATTTCCTATAATTATAATTTTTATCTTACAATGTCAAAACTACGACACTTTAAAGAATTCCTTTTGCTATATTTTGATATGTTTAAGTTTTCTGACTAGAAGATTCTTAGAAAATATTGACTTTCAAATTAATTGCAATGGACCGTTTTATAGACAAAAATGAAATCGGAGATTAAATCATTGTTGACCGAGTTGATGAAAGCTCTAAGATGAAACTGTGATTTTGTAGAAAGTTAAAGTTTGTAAAATGATCTTCGCATCTATTACTTTATAAATAAAGTATAATTTTTTTTTAAAGAGAGCCCATTCAAATTTCATGTTCTTTAATAGATATAAGGAAAGCCGAAAATCAGACTTGTATATTAGTTCTTTTTTTTATGGTAAAAAAGACTTGTATATTAGTTCGGAATGGCTATTTTGACTAATGATCTTTGTACCATACTTAACAAGAAAAGTCCGTACAATGGAGTTTTATGATCGAGCGACATCACCCCAAAGCTCCATTCCCTTGCATTTCCTTTAATGATAATTAGATAACATTAATCAGTTCAATAAGTTCATTATCACTTGATCTAGTATATCTTCCCAGAACAATCTATAAACATCAATTCGCATGTCATTTAATAGCCAATAAATCTAAATCACCAATTAAGAACTTTATTTGGTTTTTTCTTATCTGATCTATTAGCTCATATTATTATGTGAAAGTGCGTTTTTGCCCATTAATAACGTGGGCGGTTGAGCAATTAGTGCTTGTCCTTGAAGTATGTCATTATTATTTTCAGTATCATTAAGGGAAACAAAGTCCCCGCATCTCGAGATAGCAATTTATAGTAGTTAAGATGTTTATGTGAGGGCGGTAGGCAAAGACGCCCATATCGAAAATTTGATTTAAGTTGGAGTGATTAATATAGCTTAGCTTCGAAAATTTGATGTAATTTGACGTCCCTAAGAGCTTATATGATAATCATTCTATTTCTAGAAAAATCTATTTTCAGTTCCTAAGAACATATTTGAAATAAAAATCTATTTAATAATACAATTTCATTTTTCTATTTTTGAAACAAATCTTTTATCGATAAATAATTTTGGAATAAAAATGAAAAGTAAAATAAAATTTGCTTTTAAAAACTCTTTTTATCACTCGCCCTTGCCTCTCGTTGCATGCAATCACTACCCATCAATGAATAGAAAAGAACATAAGAGGGAGAAATTTTATATGGTTATCAAATAAGAAATTTTGTGAAATTTTCAAATACGTATAAATAGTTAGGGAATAAAAAAAATTCTTTTTATTCCACGCATAGGATGGTTGCCATGGAACAACCGAGCAAAGCTGCAATGGCGGAACCCTGGAGATGGTTCCATTGTAGCAGAGGTCGAGAGGAGAGAGAAGGACGAGAGAGAGAAGAAAAGTCATCCAAAAACGCGTGGGCCAAATGAAGACGAGTGAGCGTACACGCGATTCATCCGTCTTGACAGGAAAACTTGTGGGGCCGTACGACGCAATTAGCACTGATTGATTTTGATTAGTCATTTTCATGGCGGGAAGACAAAATGGTAAATTCATAAATTAAATTACCCCAACGATTAGAAATATAAATCACTGGAAGCAATTCTTTTGTTTTTGTTTAGGGAGTATATATAAATCTTATAAAAATGACTACAAAATAAACGCATCGGGCAACCAATGACTAGGATTGGCCAAGGCTCACTACACCCCTTATACAAGTAAGGCCACTCGACCTTAATGATTTCCATTTTGCACAATCTTCTTTGACATAATTATTTTCTTTCTTTGGTTTTCCATGTAATTTAAACTTATTGTAATCTTCTCCATCATTATAACAACTCATTTATTTTTGTCTATCTAATCTCAGAAGCTCACTTTTTCAGTGAACATTTTATTTTTCAGTTTCATTAGTCTAAAAAAAATATATCGAGCCTGTTGATTTACTATGTCAAAGAGTTTTTTTTTTTTTCCTTACTATTAGTAAGATACTTTCACGTGAGCATTTAAGATGTTATAGGAGTATCTAAAAGAACCTAAGACATTGATACGAAGAAGTGATCCACATGAGCCATTTTGATATTTTTTACATAAATACTTTGTGAATGATGTAAATTTTTGTCAATCCCGAATGAATGAAATTTCACTAACATTTTAAAAAAGTTCTCCACATGAGGCCTTCGAGGCCCCACTAGTTGTAGGATTTGGTGAGGATCTAGGAGAGAGCTGTGACCCTCTTCAGCCAAAATGAAAGAAAAGAAAAAGAAAAGAAAGAAAGAAATAATAAAATTCAACCTTTAAAAAAATTGTAAGAATTTTTATGGTTAGTAATTTCCAGTGAAAATTGATCAAAATGACTCAATTGACAAATTATGAAAATATTTATGACTAAATTAGCATAATTGAAATATTTATAAGTAAATTGATATAATTGTAATAGGTTAAAAATTTATTAGTATTTTTCCCAATAAAAAAGAGAGAATTCCCACCACACCTCATACCAGAGCTACTAACACCGATTAACAATTCTTGAATAATTTTTGTGTGATTCAAACATTTACGAAGGTCGACGTACAGCATTTTGGATCCATTAAGAAATGAAAGAGTTGGTGGAGAGGTAACAAATATCAAAAAGTAAAAGGTCCAGAAACCGAAGGGCCTCACTTCAATAGTAGTGAATTTGAAGGGCACGCTGAAAATTTCGTGCTCCATATAACTTGTCGCCATCAAGCGGAGCGAGTATTCCTATGCAGCTTTTTAAAAATCTCCTCTCTAAAGCATTTTGCTATGTACTTTCTTCTTTTGGTCAAAATCTTGACCCAGACGCTTTAATTACCATGTACTTTCGATCCACGAGGGTTAGTAGCTCTCTTGACTTTTATTCAAGTATACCAATTTCGAGTATCAGCCGGCTAACTCCATACATAAATGGCTGCTGCTAGAATTCTTCGAGCAGGCATCAAGGAGGATAGTGTTCCGACAACCTAGACATGGCAGCTTGGGCAGCCATACAGCTAGCGAGATAGTTTTGTCGGTGATGCGAGGGATAGCTTCAAGAACAAGGACGGATGGATAATATTCTTTGTTATGCTTGCTTGACTTGAGGCCCCCCGTGGGATATGCTATGTAGAATGGCCATGAGTGACTCTCATCTTGAGGGTTAAGGTAACAAATTTTTGATAGCAAACGATATGAAACATCTACAGAGAGAGGCTGTATGTTCTGTTTAGGAAAAACATAGAGAAAATTCTTGATCGATTCGACCCAATGCCATCAAACGGTAAAACATAATATCATGTGCTAGTACTTTTTTCCTCTTTTCTGGATAGGTTATGCAATCATCACAAGCAAATGGGCTCAGCCATCAGACAAAAGACAAGAATTCATGCTAATGCCGACAAGAAGCCCACATTACTACAACCAATGGGTTTAGCCAACGGACAACAATTCATACTAATGCCCCAGCTAACGACTTTATCGCTTGGTTCTCCGAACAACTCTTGTTGTATTGCCTAGCTATGGTATATCTCGTATGGAGAGACTTTCTAGCTGCCAACATCTTGATGAGGTTTTGGCAACATGCTCGCCAATCTTGGTTGTCGGTCGTGGGTGGTGCAGAGCCAGTCGCCTTTTCCTTTGAAAAAAAGACTTGCTTGATACTGGCCTAGCAACAGACGTCTAACTTAAATCATCAAGAGATACCCGAAGCAATGCAATGTTGCCGGTGAATTCTAGAAGTTACTTCAACTCAACACAGCCTTCAAATCTATGTTTTGCTGCTAGTCTGACTTGCCTCTGAAGGTCATCAACGGAAGGAATATTCTGAGAATGCAGCAAGTCATTTCTAGCCGAATTTCATTGCATTTTCGGTGACAACCCAAGTTAAACCACAAATTACCTGCATTATATCCACTCTTATTTCCAACAAGATTAGGCAAGCCCGAGGCATTCTGAAGAGTTACCAACAGGAATGCTTGAGGCGAATTGCTAAGTCTAGCTTGAGCGCAAAGAGCCGAGAAAGTTTGAATTGGACCTCGACTTATTAAAATTTCTTCCAAAAGATATAAAAAATCCCTTGGCGGAAGTCAAAATCCAAAACATATTTCGCCCGGTTCTCTAGCAACTCAAGTTTTTGGTTCCGTGCAAAATTGGGTTACTCAAGGAATGCGATCCCAATTCCTACATTTTTCATGTTTGGAGAGAAAGCAAAGTATAATTTTATGGATAATCCTCAATAAGGGCCGAATTGTATTACCTAGCAATAGTTAGCATTGAGATTCCACTTTTGCGTTGGAAAAACTATCAAAAACACAACTCCATCACTGTCGCCGCCACCGTTGTTGGTTGCCACTAGTAGCTGGTCCCCAATGGCCAACTCAATTGCCAAGACGATCACCGATCACCAGTCACCGCCAAGAAGTTTTCTTTTCTAGAAGGCCAAAATTTTTCTTTTTGTCATCCAAACAATCGAACACGAATCTTATTTCAAGAAATGACATTACTTGGAATATGAATGCACCTGAGGATTCCATGCTCATGGAACCGATCCAGGGTCCAAGAAGAAATGTCTTGGAGGACTTCAAGGCGTTGCGAAATAGACAGACCAACACACCGGAAGCAAGGAAAAGCGAAGAGATTACTGGTCGAATGAAGCCAAACGCTTGCCGTTGGAATGGCATGCTTGGTTCCTTCGCAGTGGCGTGCTCGTTTTGTCCCGTTCATTTTTATCAAAAGCTGCATGCAACAAGCAAAGTGAGAGATGGACAAGAGAACTAGTGTCTGATTGCGGATATATGAAAGAAGGAAGAGAACGACCGCTACATCAGAGCACATGAAAGATTTCATGGGTCATACGTGCTCCCGCATCGCCACGGCATTACAAGATCTTTTGAATGTGGTTGAATGCTACGATCAACGGGAGGGCAAATGAGAAGCCTTAAAGATATAAATTGCATTCTCTGCCGATATCCCAGGATATTTCCTAAAAGAACTTGAAGCTGGCAAAAGTATTTTGGCTCCACGGAGATGCAATCATGCATGGCCTGACCCCTATTGAAAAACTTATGGCGTAGACTTGATTCGTGTGACATTTGCGAAATCTCTACCATCGAATGCAGTCAACTTCGGTTGAACTCGTCCTATGTAAACAGTAAAGGTGTCAAAATAAGTTGAAGACCTAATTAAACTTGTGCCTAGACTCTGATGAGCTTTAAAAATTACTCATCTTAGCTCCATAAACAACCTTTTTTTGAGTTGTGCGATATCAAATCAATTAGGTTTATCAATAGAACTTGTACCAAATGACAAGCACAAGTAGTGAGAACTCTGTAGAAAACGTTTGCAATGATACAATATCTCCTTACCTAGGGTCAAATCAAGGACTATATAACCTCATTCAATACTAATAAAAACTATTAGATGCAAGTTTGAAAATCGCATTTTATTCATCAATTATAGTAAATCAATTTTGTTTGGCTAAGTGAGGAACCGTATTGCTATTACAACTTCACCAATTTGTCATGATGAATTCAACACAGAAAAATAATTCGCCATGACAAATTGGAAACAAAAGAAAATATTGTCTAATATCTCACAAAATTCTTCACTCACACACATTGCAGGTTCCCTCCTATAGTCGCTCATCTCAATCCCGATCCCTCCTTTAGAAATGACAGAATAAGTTTCGAGTTCTATCTGCCGTAACCCATCTCAATCCCTCCTTTAGTAACATAGTTGTCACTAATGAATCTAGACCAGTACCAGTGCTTCTTCCACACCATGCCCATCTCTTCGATCGGGATGTGTTGGACGCAAATTGCGCAACCCCAAGATCTCCACAATTAGAACAAGAACATGCATAATTGAGTAGAAAGATTAACACACATGTTTTGGGATCCATCGAACATAAAGTATAAGCAAAAAATGGATTACCCACATATCAAGGGGATCCATGCATTAAGTCCTTATCCTTCCTTGCCCTCCGTATCACTGGCTCAATGAGGTGGGCCCCTCATGTGTAGCATTAGGTAAACACCCCTTAGATGAGGATACATGTGAGAATTAGGGTTAGAGGAGAGACTTGAGTACTATTTATAAAGTTCTCAGCCAATCCCCCTCATTATAGGTCATACTCAACTCGATCCACACTAGCCAGCCCATATTAGACTTATTAAGAAATCTTCTATCTCACCTTAGACCAACCTTATTTTACGGTAATCGTAAAAACAATAAATTACAATATCAATTAATTTAGTCTACATTAGGAAAACTCTTACATTCTTCTACTTGGATTATATTAATTGAAATCATATTGTATGTGCGCACATTGATCCATAGATAATTCTTAATAATTCCCATAAAGCCTTAAACACCGAATCATTGCGGTAACTGCATGTATACACACAGAGCCTTCCATGGTCATGAATGCTCTTAACTTTATTGACATGGATTCAATATGGTAGTGTGTCAAAGTGATAACATCTCTCATAGAGAGATTCCATTTGTTAGTCACCATTCTCTTACCTTAGGTGTCACAAAAACTTGTGCCATTAGAGAATTCTTTATGATTCCAATGAACCCACATATGTCTTGTCCTTATAGTTAACATTTCCTTATGTATCACAATACATATGCACAAGGCTAATAATCGGATGCCCAAATGCCCCTAACCTTCACTCAAGGTTTATACAATCCCTTGAGACTTTATCAATATGTATTCAACATAATAATAACACATTCAAAAATATTTTATTGAATGCAAAAGTTGATACATATCAAACCGTTACAAAGTGTATGAACACAGATAAAACCTTTATCAGAGTAAAGCCAAAATAGCTCTCACTAAACAACAGCATCTCATGATGCTCCTAGGCTCATGCTAATAACATGTTGCTCAAATACACATGAGCGTAGGCTTTTAATCAGTGGTCTGCAACCATATCATCTGTGAAAATATGTTATATTATTATGTCACATTTTTGTATAGTTTCATTTTGGTAAAAAATTTTGACCACAATGTATTTAGACTCCTTGAGATTTCTGTAGTAAATACATAATACTACAAATTTGTTATCTTAATACAACTATATGAGCCTATCCATAAAGTTAAAACGATTAACTCCTTCATGAGGTTCTGGAGCCTAATAACCTCAAGTAACAGACTAAAAGAATGTTACTAATACTGCTTACACAGTAGAATATGACATAAAAATTTATTTACTATATTTCCTGCTAACATAAATATGTATTCCGTTATTGATTTTATGTCATCCTAACAGCCAGCAAAGTTTACATCTAAATACCCCATTAGCTGCAAGAATTGAACATGTTTGTAATTTAGCATATAATCTATTGTTTTATTTAAGTACCTTAAAATCTTTTTAGCAGCAACCCAGTGATCCGTCCTGGATTTGACTAATATTTTCCTTGAACTCCCGTAAAAAAAAAAAATTAGTATAGTGTAAATGTGAGCATACATTACACTTTTAAGTGCACTGACACAAGATACACCATTTAATTAGATTTTCTCAATATCTAAATAAGGACAATGTGATAGATTCAATCCATCACTCTTAACAACGGTCAATTTCTAGCTTGCAATGATGTATATTGAATATTTCCAATATATAATCAGCAAATGTCTTTTGAGAAAATCTAATATAATATGGCAAAAACAATCCTTACAGACTTTAGTACAAATGATATAAGATATTTCAAGGTCACAACTTGTAAGCACAATATCATGTACATAGAGTATGAGAAAAAATAAATTTTCTCCCACTGACCTTGTAGTATATTGAATTACTTTGTCCCAATTGAACAAAATAATAACACTATGAAACTTTAATAATATTTTCTGAAAACTTACTTAAAACTATGAATAAGACTTTTCAGTCTACATACAAGTTTACTTGAAACATCTGTTACAAAATCCTCCAATTGCACAATATAGATTTTGTATCTATTTGGTGTAACTCTATATCAAAATAAATTATTAATGCCACATTCACTCTGAAAGAATTTAAAAAAAATAGAAAAAAATATTTATTTCTTCACTATTAACTATCCACCCCTCTTTCAGAGTGAAAACTTTAGCTACTAATTTGGCTTTAAATTGCACAATTTTTCTTTGAAATTCTTTTAGTTTTGTATGCCAATTTGCACCTAATGAACTTAAGATCTTTAGGCAAATAAGTTAGTTTCCAAACATTATGATGTTTCATAGATCGTATATCGTCTTTTTATGGCATCTAATCACATACTTGATTGAGAATAAGAATCGACATTTATTAATATGCCATTACATCAACCATATAGTGTATATTGTAATCATGCTCTCACAATTAGACAATATAGTCTGATGGTATAACTGAGCGTCTTTCCCTAACAAATCTCATTAATAAAGCTACAACCACTTCATTCTACACTTGAGAGGTTTAAGAAATTTCATTATAAAATATTAAAAATAGTATCTTGAATCTTAACAAGTTTAGTCTATGGTACATAAGATTCCACAATTATTTGTATTGATAAAGACAAAAATACAGTAACTTTCATCATATTATTATCTTTAATAATCTGAGAATAGCTATTTTCTATAATTACGTCAATCTTTAGAAAATTTAGAGTGTGTGATTCCATAATTCTTGTATCTTCATTAGGATCATAAAATCAATACCCCTTTAACAATCTAAATAAGATATAAAATAATTCCGAGTTGATCTAAATTGCAACATACTTAAAATTGGATTAGATAATCTCACTTTTGCATGACACCTCTAAATTTAATATGATTCAAGTAATATATGCCCATTCTATAACTCAAAAGAAATTTATGAAACAACTTTGATGAGAGACACCTTTTGTATGTGAAAAAGTTTGCTTTCATAATATCAGCCCATAAAAGACCGGATAAATTAGCCTTACTAATTATACTCATCATCATGTTCATTATGGTGCTTCATACCTTTTAGCCAAATCTTCTTGTGAGGATTTTCAGACATAGTAATTAAATTATCACCCTATAATTTACCAAATATTTGACAAATGACCCTTTAAGTAATTCAATATTGTCATACTTGCAAAAATACTTACCGCTGCTATTAGACCTGACAACATTCAAGACTAATTTGAACAAGTTTATTCTTTATCTCGGCCATTTTTCTTAAATAGAAAACTTTTAGAAACAACCTTTTAACCATATATGAGATGTATATGTTATTAGGACTTAAACACAATATTTGCAGATATATCTTAATTTCGATATCAAACAAAATATAATTTCAAGCAATTAAGGCTTCCATCATCTTATAGCAATGCAGTCAGTAGACAAGCTACTTTTCAAGTGTTCCTGAATGGAACGCTTTATGGACGGTAAGCAAATTCTATTGCTATTTTCTCAAGCAGCAAATCATATGTCTACTATTTAAGATTTAAAGCAGTAAAAATCTCAATAATAATGAAGTTATTAATTACAGAAAAGGTGACTGAAAACCAAGCAATATATATAATTAGCATCATGTGAGCACCGTGTAACTTGACGTACAAGTACACATCCAAAGAGTTACACGTATAATCATATAATCACATTTGGGCAAAATACATAACATGCAGTTGTACACTCTCCACATGATAGAGGTTATGAGAATATATTCTAATATTCGTGAATTTATCATCTTTGCGCAGATAAACCACTGGGATCAGTCAATCTTCATCCCAATCAGCATACGAGACCGAAATTTCTCAAACCCAATTAAGCATGCCACTTTAGCAGTCACTACTCAATTGACTTATTGAAACTCTTATACCAGGGATATAAACTTTACTACTCACATACATCATATACATGTGATTTTAACTTTAGTGATAGAGGCAAGTTATCACTAAAATCACATATCATGCTAATTACATTGTTTTATCCATTAATAAAAATTAATCATATATATATATAGCGTATTTAAAAGACAAATTCCAATGAGAATCACCAATCATAACAACACAAGAAAATTCTTATAACATAGAAGCAAGTATCTCTTGTGCACCCCTATTCTAGAACAACATTAAAAAATGCTGATCTAGAATATCTCTCACAAATTAACATCAATAGTAATACAGTCTACACTAAATCGACAAGCTTGATAGCTGATCCATTATCACTCATGAGTTCATAAGGCAAAAAATAACTCCAAGGCTAACAACTAAATTATTAGTCAATTTTAAGTAACAAATTATCATTGTAATCAACCAGTGGCCTATAATTGAGTCAAACCAAAGAACCAAATATTTAAAATTTAACAGTAGATACTATTACTCCACGTAAATATTGTCATACTCCTTAACCATAAGAATATATTCAACTTGATAGACATTAACAAGTGACCAGATGAATTTAGGTACAATATGCACTAACTTAACTAACATGCATTAACCACATTCAGCAGATATGTTAATCAGTACAATTAGTATGGTCATGAGTTCTTAAGACGTCTATCATTCAAAGATTAAATAAACAAAAATACATCAAGATGCATATAAAGAACTGTGCTTGAGTAACAAAAGTTCAATAACTTTTACTATTTCACATCACTCGAATACATAATTCAATTACTATCACATAATGATTGTATCTCAATAAGCTAATTTTAGTTCACAATAAAGTTTAATTTTTATTAATGAATCAAACCATTATAATGTTTATGTGATAACATACATGTAACCCAACACTTGTATATCTAAAATCACAGAAAATATAAGAAAAATACGCAAAAATACACTAAAAATACACGTATTTAGGGTTCCATATGTATTTTAACATCCATAAAATCATCAAACATGTAAAATAAATTCACCACAATATAGATGACGGCTATACAGATCCAATGCCGCCAGCCACGCGCCGATTCGATGCTCCATGCGCCCTCACGCGCCGCTTGAGTGCGCGGCGCGTGGAGCGCACGCGTGAGCCGCGCCCCACGCGTGGGAGCGCGTGAGAGTGCGTGACCGCGCGTGGGGCATGTCTCCAACGCCCTCGCAGCGCGTGGCGGCGTGTGGGGGCGCGTGAGGCCTCCCCCAACGATGCGCCGTGAACCATTTGCTCGTCTTGTCGAGCCCAATCCGAATTTGTGATTTAATTTTATTTTTATTGAACAAAAAATCTCGAAAATCACAAATTATGGCAAAAACTTTATGCGTTCAAGTTCTAGGTTTATGGTCACTCTAATACCACATGTTGGACGCAAATTGCTCAACCCCAATATCTTCACAACCAGAACAAGAACATGCATAATTGAGTAAAAAGATTAACGCACCCGTTTTAGGATCCATTGAACATAAAGTGGAAGTAGAAAATGGATTACTCACATATTAAGAAGATCCACGCATTAAGTCATTCTCCTTCCTTGCCCTCAGTATTACTGGCTCAATGAGACGACCCCTTCACGTTTAGTGTTAGGTAAACACCCTTTAAGTGAGGATACATGTGAGAATTATGATTAGAAGAAAGATTTGAGCACTATTTATAGAGTTTTCAACTAGTCCCCCTCATTATGGACCCGGCTCAACTCAGCCCATACTAGCCAGTCCATATTAGACTTATTAAGAAACATTCTATCTCACCTTATATCAACCTTGTTTTATGGTAACCGTAAAAACAGTAAAGTAAATTAAGCACGAAGAAGGTGAAGAATAGGAACAGCCCGAACTTCATGTGGCAGAGCATGTTGAGGAAGACCCGAGCCACCATGAACGTGAAGACCATGTTGACCAAGATGCTCTGGGCGGCCGACCGGATCTCCAGGGGGAAGATCTCGCTCAGCACGAGCCACCCGAGTGGCTGATTCTTGCTCTGGGTGCTCTGCTGCCTCTGGCCATTCTTTTGCATGCGAAATTCTTGGGTAATATGGTTTAGATGAATAAGGTGGTGACTGGCAAGATCTGTGAGGCTTGAGCTCCTCGTTTCTTTCCTTGCTAAACCATGGAGACCCAACTGACTTTTTGAGATGGTTTTAACATCCATTGCACTGGAAAGATTTGATTTTGAAGAAGCATAACGAGGGAAGCTCTCTGTTTTTGCTCCTGATCAGTGGTAGTGATCGTTGTAGTGGCGTTCGAGGTGATCCTTGCAAATGGTTGCTTACTTGCGACTTTTTGTTGACGTTGATGCATATCTCGCAAGCTTCTTTCTTCCAGTAGAAATGCTTGGACACGATGAAAATGTCCAACTTTGATTATCTGCCAATCGGGGTTTTTCAAAGGACAGGATACTAAACTAAAAGCACCTACTTTTCTTTGTCGCTGTCTCATTTACATTAAGGCACTGCTATTGATTGGTTGTTGATTTTCCTTGAAACAGGGCTCACTCGTTAGATCTGCCGTTGCTTTATTTTACCTCTTTGCGTTTTGTCCATTTCATATCAACGTGTGATTACAAATGCACTATTGAACAATATTCAGCTAATGACCCTTTATGTGATCCAACCTTAAGGAACTAATAAAATTTCTAGGTGAAAAGACCACCTGTTCTTTCCTTTTTTGTTCTGCTTTTTGTCTGGGTGTTGATCCTATTACAGAGCAGGTGAAATGAACTCCCTTCTTATAATTCACTCGTGAAGAGAGGAATTTACAGCTTTAATTGTTTAAAGGAAACCGTTTGTGTCTGTTGATATTCTTTTTTCGCTGTTCTTGATCATGGCATCCCATGAAAACCTCCAGGCATAAGCTGACACTTCGTAAGATTTTGCATTTGGTGGATTTTGGAAGCTAGTAAAATGAGATTGTTGAAATCATCAATTTGGCTGTTGCAGAAAAGAACAAGCCTTTGATTGAATGAGTCAGTTACAAATTATGCCTTTCCTCCAAGAAATATGGACCTTCTTTTTTGTCTTTTAATGGCTTATAGAAAATCACAAGAAATGTTCTCATTGTATGTGCCATTAATTGATGACCCAAGCTAAGTCGGCTTCTGGTTTTTGTCCCTGCAGTCATCGAAGAAATCGTTGTCAGACCCCCATTAATTATCTTCATTTCCCTTGGACCATACTCCAATTGTTCTACATGTTGTCTTTACCTCGTCCTGGTATCATGGAGTGATCAGATTGTCTTTCTCCATATATTTCTGCTTTTCTTATTGTTTAAACCCAGGCCTCTCTTTTTTCTCAGGTGCAATTTCATCAATAGGCCTAAGGATCCAGGCTATTGACTTGCTGAAGTATCAGTGTTGTACTCTATGGCATTTGCAAGAATTGTTCGGGGCAACCTGAAAAGAGCAGGAGTTGCTATTGGGAGCTTTAGAGATGGAAAAGAAGAGACTTTTAGAGGAGTTCTTGCGGATTCATTTTCCTTTTCTTCTTTTGAAAGTGTCCCCACGAGAAGTGATTTTTTCGGCCGCTTACCATCGAGTAAGTTAAATTATGCTAGTAACTGGAGCAGAGGAATTAGGACAACCCCACATGATCAATTTCCTGTCGCTGAGAGGGCATTTGCAGAGTCTGATTCTGAATATGAGAGCGACAGATATCCGGGTCTTGAACCGACTAAACCCAGAGAAAAGCCGAGGGTGGTTGTTCTTGGTACCGGTTGGGCAGCTTGCCGATTTATGAAGGGGCTTGATACAAACATGTATGATAATGTGTGCATTTCACCCCGAAATCACATGGTTTTCACTCCCCTTCTTCCGTCAACTTGTGTTGGAACTTTGGAGTTCCGTTCGGTTGCTGAGCCTGTGAGCCGGATACAGCCTGCTCTTTCTGCAACTCCCAATTCGTACTTCTATTTGGCTTCCTGCACTGGAATGGACACTGCCAAGCATGAAGTAAGTTGAATATCTGGTTATCGTATGTTGATTTCGATGCTCATATACATTTTCCTCCAAGGACGTGATCAGTTCCTTTTCATTTTGCATGTGTTGATTGACTGGAATTTTCCTCCGTCTTCTTCAAATAGCAATGAACAAACATTAGAAATTTACAATATACTGTGTGACAAACATTGACATGGATTGTCCACACTTTTGCATTTGTGTCGAGGTCCCGGCTATAAGAATTCCATGTGTGATTATCTGGCAAGTCAAATAAACTAACATAAATCAACATGCATTGTCCACACTGTTGGACATGTCGAAAAGTAGTTTAGGTACATACTACATAGTGAGATAAGGTTAAATTTCATTTCTCCAATGTGATGGAACCAAAGATGCACCAGTAAGACATGTCAAATAACACTAGGCGTTGCAAATCTGCCACGGTATTCCCTTTTTGTGCGTCTCTTTTGCTAAATCCCGTTGCCCATTGACTAGGTATACTGTGAAACGTTTGGCAATGGTGGACTGCCTCAAGAGCCTTACCGGTTTAAAGTCGCATATGACAAGCTGGTCATTGCAGCCGGAGCTGAGCCCGTGACTTTCGGTATAAAGGGTGTTAAGGACCATGCCTACTTCTTTCGAGAGGTGAATCATGCCCAAGAAATCAGGAAGAAGCTTTTGTTGAACCTCATGCTCTTTGAAAATCCAGGTACCTCAATTCTGCAACCATATGTATTGTGCTTACAGAGCAACATTCCAAAGTCTCGGGAATAGAAGAAGATGCTCATTGTTTTTGCCTCCATATTCTCTATAATTAATGATGAGTGAGATTTTACGGCTTCGATGGAGATTGGGGGAGTGATTCATTCTCTGTATCTTATAGGCATATTAGAAGAAGAGAGAAAACGCCTTTTACACTGTGTCGTCATTGGAGGTGGACCAACTAGGGTGGAGTTCAGCGGTGAATTAAGTGATTTTATCATGAAAGACGTCCGTGAAAGTTTTCCTCATGTTAAGGATTACATTCAAGTCACCCTTATTAAGGTACTCATACACACTCACATACAGATGCTAGCGTCAGTTTGGAAAAATGTAATGTGAATTGACAAGTACACACTTTAACAAGCAAATGAAATCCTGTTGTCATTTGATGTTGGCTTACGACAGTATGCGACGAATCATCTAACAAGGGTAAGTTGATTTTCTTTCTCAAATTACCATCATCTTTTCTAGCAGTTCATTTTGGTGCTGATTTAATGCTTTCAATTGCTAGTTTGGTGTTCATCTTAAAAGAGGCATGGTGAAAGAAGTGCATGCGAAGAAAATTGTATTGAATTATGGTACAGATGTTCCATATGGCCTCCTAGTCTGGTCCACTAGTGTTGGACCGTCAGAGTTTATCAAGTCACTTGATCTTCCCAAATCTCTGGTGGAAGGTGAGGAAATAAGATTTCTTCTCTCCTTGGTCATCTAACTCTACAATAGCAATCTCAAGATAAGAACTTTGTGACAATTTGATTTTAGCATTTTACCACCTTCCAAATCATAAAATTTGTCCTCTCAATTGTTTCAGGATTGGGGTTGACGAATGGTTGAGGGTACCTTCAGTGGAAGATGTGTTTGCGCTAGGTGACTGTGTGGGTTTTCTTGAACAGACAGAGAGGCCGGTGCTTTCCGCTTTAGCTCAAGTTCAGTCACCTGTCTAATTCCTTTAAAGATGTCTCACTATAGCTCTTCATTTGATTGGCGATCTTCAACTTTATCTCCTTGTTCTACTTTGTACAAGATGGGGGCATGAATCCTTCCATTTGAAACTGAAATTGGTCATTCACTATCTCTTTCTCATTGCATAAAGGGTTTTCTTTCCTCAGAAATAACATGAACGTTGATCTGGAACATGTTGTGGAAAGGGAAGGGAAATTTTTGGAGGAGCTATTTCGTAGGATAGGGAAGCAAAATCAAGGAAAGGCATTTTGCTTAAAAGACATACCTCTAGTAGACCTATTCATGTACAGGCATTTGGGAAGCATGGCTTCTGTTGTGCATAATGTGCTACCATGCGACACTCACGGTTTTCTTTCCCAATACCTAGTTCTCTAATTCATGGAATCAATCGTTGTCACTTACGCAAACATTCTTTTATGCAGGACACCAAGGGGATATCACATTCAGGATTCATCAACTGGCATTCGGCTTATCTCACGAGGGTAGTCAACTAGAGGAACAGGTTCTACGTTGTAGTGAACTGGGCGACAACTCTAGTATTTGCCAAAGACAACTCGAGAATAGGTTGACAGTGATAGAGATACATTTTATGATCCATTGAACTCTTTTAGGGTGGAAAGGTTCATTTATTTGTAACACAAGTATTTAGCATGACTAGTAAAATAACGATCATTTTGCACTAGTATACCTTTTTTGTCGTGTAAATTTGGTTTTATTAGTTGTAGAATGCTAGTTCCATGAAACTCGGTAGTGGCTAATGGCTAGAACCAGGACAGAGTAAGTTCTGGATTCCTAGGCGGAACGAGATCACTTGTTTATGTTCTCCCCTAGTGATCACAACTTTAGTGATGATAATTGTTAACCCACATACTCAAGATTGATCTGGTCACAATGAAAGTATCAACAACTCAAAGATTTACTATAACGAAATCAATATGGAAGATGCAGCTTCTATATGCTTCTTGCAACTTTAAGTGATAATACTGTAGTAGAGCGTACACTGTTTGAATCATGCTTGCAAGCGTCAACATATTACACAAAAAAGAAAGTCACAAAAGACTTTTAGGCATTTGCCACAGTAACGGTAAGCCCGTTCATACCTAAGAAACTTGTTTATAATTGCAAACTGCGACGCGAGATAGCTCTCTTTGACGAGCTCGAAAGGAGCAGCCTTGCAGATGTCATCGAAGAAGCGTGCAAATTCCTCATTGTTCATGCCGTGATTCAAGATGACTTTATAATCACGCAAAAGTTGTACATCTTTGATCGTGCGAATGAGGCATCCCATGAACATGGCATAGGCAGTTACATGATAATCATTCTCGCGGCCACGACACTGTTCAAAAGCAATCATATTGGGGAGGATCCAATTGAGGTTGTTATCATCTACCGTTATTTTTGGAATTATAATCTTTCTGCGTTTTCTGCTAAATTTGATATCCAGGAAGGTGCTGGCTTCCCTCTGCTTGAATCCAATTCCCACTCGACGCAACTCGGAAGCAGATCTGATCATAGCAAAAGATGAGCTGTTGTCTACTTGATTATCTTGTTTATCCCAAGGTATTAAGCTCAGACGAAATTCGTCGAGTAAGTGCTCTCCTTTCCGTTTCATCCGTCTTTCCCCAACATTGTTAGGACCTTTCATGATGCAGTTGAAGAAATTGAAGATAAGATCGGCCAAGGACAAGGTTCCCACTAGAACATTCGTCGTTTCAAACAAATCCTCAAGAACGAAGTAGGGTACCTGGTTCTCAAGTCGTAGAAGATCCTGCATTACACAACTTTTCACATATATATTATATAATAGAGGCCCGTTGAATGTAGGTACGACCCTCCCTAATTGACGGAGGAACTCAATGATGAAGCATCCATCAAGGACCATCATTCTCACGAGATCAGCTCCGCTGAAATTGTCGGTGCTCTCCGAGTAGCACTGCCGGATCATTTTCTCTTTTGGGGCCACTACATCGATGAGGTTTTCAAGGCGGATACCATGCCGTTGAGTTCGGCCCAACATGGTGTGAAGGTATCTCCACTTGTGCCCCTGAAGCATTTCCAACTGCGATTCTCCATGATGGTACGGGCCAATAGAGACGAAGCGAGGCCGGCATGCCTTGGCAATACCTCCACCAATCGCCTCAGGGACTCTGAAGATGGTACATGCTTCTCCGCCTGCTGATACATTCAAACGTCGCAGCGCTTTCTCAATATCTTTTGACATGGAAGGCACTAACTGCTGCTTCATGAGCTCGATCTCATGTTCCTCAGCGGTTGCTTGAGGACCTCCTCGATTGTTGTCCATGCCGAGTTAAATTGTAGAATCGACGTGAATTTCTTGCTGGGATTTCAATAGCTAGAGAGAGAATTGGAAGGAAAAGAGAAATGTAGTGTGACCGTGAAAAATGCGAGGGACATGGAGATATTTAAAGAGGGCATGGAACAAGCCATAGCGGCGAGTGCGGGGATGGTCTCAGTGTAGCAGGGTAGAGAGAAGGAAGAGCAAGTGTAGCAGAAGAGGACAGGGACAAGGACAAGGGAGATGACAGAAAGTAGAACTAGGTCCTAGGACGCCTCGTTGCGTCCTTTCAATGGGCTGGCCTGCACTGGGTCCCACTTCTCTCTCTCTCTCTCTGTTGTTTCTCTCTTCCTTTCTTTCTCTTCAAACGAGGACTCACATGCAGGGCCAGTGGCAAACCCTAGAGGTGGTTCCATCAGAGGTCCAGACGAGAGAGAAGAAAGGGAAGCACAGCAAAGGACAGACAGGGACGTGAGAGATAGGACTAGGGCGCCACGTGTCGTCCATTGAATGGGCCGGCTCGCCTGAGTCTCACTACTCTCTTATGTTTTAGAAATATTCTTTTTCAATTTCAAGTAAAAAACGCATTTAATAATTATATAAAATTTTTATTTTCGAAATGGAAAATGAACATAAATATTAAATAAATTTTTTATAACATATAATTTCTGTTAATTTTTTAATAATTTTTTTAAAAAATTTCTCTTCTTATTCTCCCTCACTGCTATCGATCGCTGTCCTGTGCTGTCTCGTCACTATCGACCGCTCACTTCTTTATTTCGGAAAATAAAATAAAAGAAAAAATAACTTAATTCTGGAAATTATTATCAGGAATAAGAAATCACTTTTTTATATTTTTATTTTTATTTCAAATATATTTTCAGGTCACTTTTTTTACTTTGAGAAATAAAAAAATTAATTGATATTATTAAATATATATTTTTTAATTCAAGGAAGCAGAACAGAAAAATAAAAAAATAGGAACATTAACAAAACAGAACCTTACTGCAGAAAATTTGTCGAGACTTTATGAGCTGTCAAAGGTCACTGTACGGTTCAGCGTGGGAAAGGACACATCCAAAAACGCGTGGGCCAAATGAAGAGTGAGCGTACACGTGATTCATTCATCATTCTTGACAGGAAAACGCGTGGGGCCGAACGAAGCTATTTGGATCATAGATTTTGATTAGTCATTTTCACAGCAGCAAGACAAAAAGGTAAATTCATAAATTAAAAGTGCCCAAAAGATTAAAAATATAAATCACAGTATGCAATTCTTTTGTCCATGCTTATGAAGTGTATATAAATCTTATAAATATAATTACAAATCAATACATCAGGTGACCAATGACTAGGATTGGGCAGAGCTTTTTTTGTCCCACATACGAGTAAGGCTATTGATATTTTTACTAGACTGACAAGATCAACCTTAATAATTTCTATTTTGCAAACTCCTTGGACATAATTATTTTATTTCTATAATTCTTTTATGAATTTTAAACTTATTGTTGTTTAGAAAATAAAAGAAAATTACTATTTTCTCCATCATTGCTATTATAACAACAATTGGAAAGCACATGCTCATAGAAATTTAAAATGACCGGTTTGAGAAGTTTAAGCGAGGACAAGAAGCCACGCGGAAGATAAAATGCAAGTAGTAAATTTCATTGTATGAATGAATATGATCATCAATATCTTGACAGCCCATTTATTAGGGAGGTCCCAAAGCAATGAAACATCTTTTTAGGAACCACGCTAGGTGAGAGGCGAAGAAGGCACACAAATGACAAAATGTAAATAGCTGACGTCAATGATTTAGTACATAAAATAAAGGAAAAAAATCAAAAATCAGTATGAATCTACTTACTTTTGTAAATAAGATGTGGATACAAAGCAATTACTTACCTTCAAACGCTTGCATATTTATATATACACATACACACATTCTGGACAAAATACAATCAAACTAATTAATCGATGTATGCATTGCTACTACTATGGATTGGCTCCAAATGAACTTATAAAATTCAAACATCATGAGAAGACTCTTCAACGTCTAAGGTGATGTGATTTTGAATTTTGCACAATTTACTTTCAAGTGAAACTAAATATTAAATTGCACTAACATTTTTAGGAATTAATGAATTGTTCGAGCAATTTAGTTAAGTAAATTGAATAGGCATGCGCACCAACACATAGATTCACATTTTTTAAGTGTGATTGATAAATTTACCATTTTCAATGAAAAGCTACAAAAAAAGAGCATCTACACTTTCATATCTTTTGAGAAAAAAGGCTAAAAGAATAATGATAAGTTGTTGCCTTGCCTCCTGCTCCCTTGCACTCCGATAAAACTAACATATGGGGATATACTAACATTCGTATCTGTTAGTTTTCGATGGATAAGTTTTAGATTTTAGCAGGAAATCTAAATCAGTTTGAAATTTGAAATCGCTCATCAAATGAAAGTATAATTATTTATGAGATTCTCAATCGAAAGTGGAAGAGGGCTTCATAGCCATCAACGATCAGTGTACGGCTCTGGCGCGCATGTCCATAAGAAGGGATATTTTCGTGTAGTCATTTCTGACTCAAAGAACACGAGTGACCACAGACGCGGCTCATTCATTGTGACAAGAAAAGCGTGGGGCCAAACGAAGCAAAGCTGTAGCGGCGAGTGCCGGCATAGTCTCTATTATTTCTCTCTCTTACACGAAAAGTCGTCGAGGGCATTTACGAGCTGTCAAAGGTCAGTGTACGGTTCTGCATACGAAATGACATATCCAAAAACGCACGGGACGAAGCGAAGCAATTTGCACCGACAGATTTTGATTGGCCATTTTCATGGCTGGGAAACTAAAAGGTAAATTCATATAACTTAAATTACCCAAAAAAATTAAAAATATAAATCACAGTAAGCAACGCTTAGGGAGTATATATAACTCTTATGTATAAAAATAACACATTTCATTTAGCTCCTTGAAAAAAATTACAAAACAACACAACCGGTGACCAGTGATTAGAATTGGGCAGGGCTCTTCCTACCACTCATTTTTTTTTACTAAATCAGCAAAGATCGAACTTAATGATTTCTATTTTGCAATCTCCTTTGACATAATTATTTTCTTTCTATGATTTTTTTTTGTGAATTTTAAATTTATTGTTATCTAGAAAATAAAAGAAAATTACTGTCTTCTTCTCCATCCTTGCTATTATAACGACAATTGGAAAACATGGGCTCATAGAAATTTAAAATGATCGGTTTGAGAAATTTAGGCGAGGACAAGAAACCATACGAAAGACAAAATGCAAGTGGTACAAGAAGAAAGACAAAAAAAAATTGAAATTTCATAATATGAATGATTATGAAGGTCAATCTCTTCACAGCCCATTTATTTAGGGAGGTGCCAAAGCAACCAAACATTTTTTTAAATTTGCACAATTTACTTTCAAGTGAAACTAAATATTAAATGGCACTAACATTTTTAGAAATTAATGAATTGTTCGAGCAATTTAGTTAATAAAAAATATTATCTAATGCAAATTGAATGGGCATGCGCACCCACACATGATACACATTTTTGAAGTGCGATTTTTTCCATGAAAAGCTACAAATAAAAAGCATCTACGCTTTTTCATATCTTTTAGGAAAAAATGCTAAAAGAATAATGATAAGTGGTTGCCTCCTGCTCCTTGCTCTCCGATAAAACAAACGTATGGGGATTTACTAACATTCGTATCTATTAGTTTTTTAATGTGATAGGTGCACTTTAATGTCCTGTAGGCATTTTTTCCTCATTCTATGGGACCTAGACTTTTTTCGTTTGTGTTTTTGAAGAATTTATACTTTAATTGTAAATGAGTTATTAACGATCAATTTTTAATAGATGATTAAGGATTGAAATTTTATAATTTAAGTTTTATGTTACGCATTTTGAATTTTTTATTACTTATTTTATTTTACGTATTTCTTTTTTTTTTATATCGTTGCTATTAATAAATGAGGAATTTTCATTTTTATTGTAGCACTTATTTTTATTTCTGTTAATTAAAAATAATAAAAAATAGAATCGATTTTGATGGATGAGTTTTAAATTTCAGCAGGAAATTTAAACCGACTTTCAAATTTGAATCACTTATCGAAAAGCTGTCACATGTCACATGTTGATGTTACGTGAAGGTATAATTTTGTCTTGAGATTCTTGATTGAAAATAAAAGAGGGCTTGACTTACATGCATTAAAGTTGTCGAGGGCATCATACCATCAACGGTTAGTATACGGCTGTGGCGCGCATGTCCATAAGAAAGGATATTTCCGTGTTGTCATTTCCGCCTCAAAGAACACGAGTGATTGCAGACGCGGCTCATTCATCGTGACAAGAAAAGCGTGGGGCCGAATAAAGCAGCTTGCATTGATGGATTTTGATAGCCAAATCCATGGTGGGAAGACAAAAAGGAAAATTTTTGTAACTTAAATTACCCAAAAAAATTAAAATACAAGTCACAGGAAGCAATTATTTTGTAAATATAAATCTTAGAAAACCAATTACAAATCAACATGTGATCGGATGGGACTATATCTCCGCCCCTATGTGAGTAAAACCCACTCAACAATGAGAAAAATTCACGAAAAATCCCAAACTTTGTTATTTATAACACATTTATCTTAATTTTTTTTTATAATTATGTGATATATTCACTCTCAAATTTTTTTGCGACACCAATAATTCCAAACTGTTTTTATCACATCAAATTCTTAGGGTAAATGTGTTATACTAATACAAATTTGAGGTTTTTTGTGTTATAAAAAAAGCTAATTTGAAATAAATTTGTCATATAAATACAAGTTTAGAGTTTTCAATGTCAAAAAAAAAAAATTAAAATAAATGTGTTATAATTGGCAAAGTTTGATGGCTTTAGTGGCTTTTACCCTTTTGATCAACCTTAATAATTTCCATATTTGCATAAGTTCTATGGTTTTTTGTAAAATTTAAACTTATTTCTATATAGAAAATAATAAAAAATAGTCTTTTATCCATCATTGTGATCATGATGGCCAATTTATTCTCCGTCCATCCTATCTCAAAAGCTCACTGTTTTAGAGAACATTTTATTTTTCAATGTCATTATTTAAAAAAAAAATCAAGCCTGTTAATTTACTATGTCAAAGAATTTTTGTTTCTTCCTTATTGTTGACGAGACACTTTTACACGAGCATATAAGACGTCCTAGGAGTATCTAAAGTATACTAAACACATTGATAAGAAAAAGTCATCCACATGAGGCATCTTGATATATATATATAATTTTTGTAAATACTCTATGAATGATATAATTTTTTTTTGTCAATCCCAAATGAATGAAGTTTAGCTGTCGTTTTAAAGGAGTTCTTATTTTATGCAAAATTTGTCTATAATTAAAATTCATCTTTTAAAGCTTCACCTAAGGGAATGTAACAAAGATTTTTTAAAATAAAAAATCTTCAAAGAGATCTCTTGTTTGTTTGTTTTTTTTTTTTTTTTTTGCATAGATCATCATGTTATATATGTGTGTGTGTGTGTGTATCTAAAATAAAATTGGTAAGAAAGAATTTGATGGTGATATACACAACACAAATATATAAACATGGGCAATTATGTGAAAGTTGTTTTAGTTAAATTTTTTCTAGATTCTAATTGGTTTTGAGTCCGTATGGCCGGCGTGAGATTTTAGGATTTGGTGATTGTCAATTTTGGAAGGAAATATCGTTTCCTGTAAATAGGAACACAAGGATAATGGACAAAATACAAAGCATGCTTTCGGTATTTCCGTGGGCTTCTAATTTATGGATCTTCCCATAAAAGAAAGTGATCGAATACATGGACCTTGATCCAAAATAATCGGCTGGCCCGATGAAATTATATGTTGATACTTAGTGGGACTTGGAATTTTGTATAAAATAGCCCAAAAGGAATTCATTTAGTTTTTATATTTACCTATTATGATACACTATTACACTTTTGGCTAAGCGTACAACGATTAACACCTAGGCAACTCCTGTCAGGACAAAGCTTTTTAGCTGGAGGTGATACCATTCGATAGTAACATGAGATTATTGAATACAGTTAAGAGTCATACTTGATGTAAGCTCAGTAAAAAAACAACACATCTATCTTAGTAGGATATAATCTAATCGATCGATATTCTGATAATTATAATTGAGTTGTGAAAGTTATACCAACTTCATTAAAAAGAGAAGTCAAATTAGTTATTGTGTTCTTTTGACTACACTTTTAAGATAAGAAATTTCTGTCTTGACGTGATGACATTAGCACCATTTAATTTCGGGCTAATTGTGGAAGTAAAAATGAAGAGTAAGAACACGAGACAGGGACTTTGAAACGAAAGAGTCCATGGAAATCCCTGAGCAATGGCAACCCCTGAGACCGCCGCCATTTTTGCACCGGTGTCGAGCTCGTCTCGTCCTTTGCAATTGCTCGCGCGCTTGCTTATCACCGCCATTGTGCTACTGCCATTTCGTCTAGTCCTAATATTAGGATTTTGCTTTAGGGAAATTACTTTCATAATTGTCTTTCATTCCATTGTTTTATTGCTTGTAGTGGAGCAAATGATGCTGCAAGAGACTAAACACAGAAATCATCTATCTACCGAAATGAAGAGTTCTGGATCCATCGTGCAACAGTCCTTCGACTTTGAGAATTATAGATTTTCCCGAACTTTCATTTCTATTGCATAAACGTTAGTTTTCCATTTGCACAGTCGTTTAGTGTCACTAGAACATGGACTAACTCATTTTTCTTCACCAAAATAACCTCTATTAGATTTTCTTAACTTCATTTATCATGCATTGTTCTTTGTTTTCTTAACTTCATTAACCATGTAGCATAGGCTATTTTCGTCAAGAAGAATAGTTAGTCCATATTTTAGTTACACCTAATGACTGCGTAAACGGATAAACAAGCGGCTGCAGCAAGAATAAGAAGTTCAATTGTTAATCTATAACATTTCAAGTTTTAGAGGCGATTGAGCATCGTTGTTGAAATTCAGGGACGAGATCTATAACTTTCAGAGTTTGAGAGTTATTACGCAAAGCGCCAATTAATGGGGATTTGAGCAATTATTGCCCTATATATATATGGGTCGGTTGTTGCCCGATCTTTTCTAAAAGCCATCTTTTCACATGTAAAAGAAAAAAAATCTCGTTTTTATTTATTTATTTTATCAAATGGCAACAAGTTGTTAAGCAATATGTTTGATGAGTTCATGCTATCAAATTGGGGGAAAATTATCCAAAAAATCCTAAAAATATGGTATGGTTGCTAATTAAATTCCAAATATTTTAATTGTACTGATTTAGTCTTAAACCTTTTTACAACTTGCCAATTTAGCCATAAGCCTTTCAATTATGCCAACTTAATCATAAACATTTTAATGATTTGCTAATGTAGTCCTAAACCTTGCAATTAGAACAATTTAATATTAAGCATTTTCAAATTGATACAAATTCAGTCAATTTGACCAATTTTGATCAAAAGTTATTGATGTGGACGTTGGTGATCCTCAAGGCATGGTCAGCGCTAATGTTGACATTTTAATTTTTTAATATTTTTTCTTTCTTTTTCTTTCCCTTCTTTCGGGGAGGGCAGAGGCGAGGCCGACTCTCATTGGCAAAAGGAGAAGGGAAATAAACCCAAAAAAAAAATAATAATTCAAAATAATTAATAAAAATGTTTACGTTAACATTGACATGACCATTGGTGTCCACATTAACAACTTTTGGTTAAAATTGACCAGATTGATTGAATTTGTATTAACATGAAAAGGTTAAGACTAAATTAGTCCAATTATAATATTCAAAACTAAATTAGTACTAATGCAATAAGTTTAGGATTGTATTGGTACTTTTCCCAATTATTTTATGCTCACACTACGTCATAATGGAACCGACGATATCTGGTGAGAAATGTCAAGTAACACTAATTGTTGTTAGTGCATTATGCTTTTCCTCTCTAGTTTTCTCTTTTGCTAAATCTCGTTCCCTATTCACTTGGTGTACTGTGAAACGGTTGGCGATGACGGACTGCCTCAAGAGCCTTACCGATTTAAAGTCGCGTACTACAAGCTAGTCATCGCAGCCGAAGCTGAGCCCTTGACCTTTGGTATAAAGGGCGTTAAGGAACACGCCTACTTCCTTCGTGAGATGAATATTGCCCAAGAAATCATGAAGAAGCTTTTGTTGAACCCCATGCTCTCTTAAAATCCAGGTACTTCAATTCTCCTACCTTATGATTTGCACCTACAGAGCAAAATTCCAAAGTTTCAAGAATAGAAGAAGATGCTCACTGTTTCTCAATGATCAATGATTAGCAAGATTTTACGGCTTCATGGAAAATGGGGGAGCGGTTCCTTCTCTTTATCTTATAGGCATATCAGAAGAAGAAAGTTCTTTTACCCTGTGTTGTTATTGGCGGTGGACCAACTGGGGTGGAGTTCAGCGGTGAATTAAGTGATTTTATCATGAAAGACGTCCATGAACATTTTCCTCATGTGAAGGATCACATCCAAGTCACCCTTATTGAGGTACTCATATACACTTGCATAAAGATGCTCGCATCTGTTTGGAAAAATGTAAACGGCACTATTTGACAAGTATACCCTTTAATAGGCAAACGAAATTCTATCGTTTTTCAATGTTGGCTTACGGCAGTATGTGATGAATCATCTAACAAGGGTGAACTGATTTTCTTTCTCAAGTTATCGTCATCTTTTCCAACAGGTCATTTTGGTGTTGATTTAATGCTTTCAATTGCTAGTCCAGTATTCATCTTAAAAGAGGCAAAAGAGGTGCATGCGAAGAAAATTGTACTAAATGATGGTACAGATGTTCCATACAGCCTCCTAGTTTGGTCCACCGGTGTTGGACCCTCAGAATTTATCAAGTCACTTTATCTTCCCGAATCCCCTGGCAGAAGGTGAGGGAATAAGATTTCTTCTCACCTTTGTCATCTAAATCTGCAATAGCAATTTCATGATGAGAACTCTATGACAATCTTATTTTAGCATTCCACCACCTTCCAATCAAATGATTTGTCCTCTCAACCATTTCAGGATCGGGGTTGACGAATGGTTGAGGGTACCTTCAGTGGAAGATGTGTTTGTGCTAGGGGATTGTAAGGGTTTTCTTGAACAGACAAGGAGGTCAGTGCTTCCTGCTTTAGCTCAGGTTCAGTCACCCCATCTAATTCCTTTGAAGATGTCTCATTGTGGCTTTTTGTTTGATCTGCAGTCTTTGACCTTATCTCCTTGTTCTACTTTGTACAAGATGTGGCATGAATCCCTCCATTTGAACTTGGAAGTGGCCATTCACTATCGCTTTCTCATTGCATAAAGGCTCAGTCTTCTTCTTTCCTCAGAAATAATGAATGCTGATCTTTGAAACAGGCCGTCGAGAGAGAAGAAATTCTTAAAGGAGCTATTTCATAGGATAGGGAAGCAAAATGGAGGGAAAGCATTTTGCTCGAAAGACATACCTCTAGGAGACCCATTTGTGTACATACATTTGGGAAGCATGGCTTCTGTAGGGCGTTACAAGGAGCTCATTTATTTATTCCAGTCTAGGATACATAACATGCTACCATGACATACTAACGGCTTTCTTTCCTAGTACCTAGATTTTGAGATGCCCCTTCTTCCATGATTCACGGAATCAATAGTCATCATTTATGCAAACATTTTTTAAGATAGGACATGAAGGGGATATTGCACCTAGTATTTGTGAGTTGGCTGGTTTGGCATTCGGCTTATCCTACGAGGGTAGTCAGTTGGAGGAACAGGTTCTAAGTTGCAGTGAACTGGACAATAACTCTGGTATTTGGAAGAGACAACTCAAAAATAGGTTGAAGATGGCAGAGATACATATCTTAGCTGCTTCACACTTGTCTTGAAAGTTTCTCACTTCTAGGATACATTGTGCTCTTTTGGGTGGAAAGGTTCATTTATTTGTCACGCAAGTGTTAAGCATGGCTAACAAAATAAAGGGGGTTTTGCACCAGTTTACCTTTTCCTTATTTCTTGTGTAACTTTGGTTTATCAGTTGTAGAACGCCATTTGACTGGCCGACCTATCCTCAATTCTATGGAACTTGATAGTGGCTAGGCCTAGGGTAGAGTAAGTTCTAGATTCATCGGCGGGGGATGTTAAGCATGGCTACCAAAATAAGGATGGTTTGCACTAATTTACCTTCTTCTTTTTTTCTTTTTTTTTTTTTTTTTTGGGTCGTGTAGCTTTAGCTTTATTAGTTGTAGAACACCGTTTAACCGGCCAATCCAGCCCTCGGTTCTATGGAACTTGGAAGTGGCTAGGCCTGGGGCGGAGTAAGTTCTGGATTCCCAGGCGGAAGGGGATCACCAATTCGTGCTCTCTCCTAGTCACCATCACTTCATTGATGACAATTATTCATCACTTATCCAAGATTAATCTGGCCACAAGGAAAATATCGACAACTTGAAATATTCACTGAAAACATAGTCAATACATGTTATGAAATCAATATGGAGATGCAGTTTCTAGACGCTTCCTGCTACTTTGGGTGATAGTACTGTAGCATAGTGTACACTGTTTGAATCAGGCCTACAAGTGTCACTACAATAGCTAGGCCTGAAAGAGCTAACCATGGGTTGTCATGAAAAGCATTTAGCAGTTGTGCACAGCAAAAATAAGCCCGTTCATACTTGAGATATTCATTTAAAATTGCAAAGTGCGACGCTAAATAACTCCCCTTAACATCAAAATAAACATCCTTGCAGAGGTCACCGAAGAAGCGTGCAACATCCTCATTGCTCATGCCGTGATTCGAGATGACTTTATGATCATGCAAAAGTTGTACATCATTGGCCGTGTGAATGAGGCATCCCATGAACATGGCATAGGCAGTTATGTGCCCGTCCACTTGACCACGACACTGTTCAAAAGCAACCATATTGGGGAGGATGCAATTGAGATCATGATCTATTTTTATTTTTGGAATTCCAATGGTTCTGCGTCTACTGTCAAATATGATCTCTAGAAAGGTGCTGGCTTCACTTCGCTTGAATCCGACTCCCAATCGACGGAACTCGGAAGCAAATTGGATCATATGATAAGATGAACTCTCGTCTACTGGATTATCTTGTTGATCTATGGGTATCAAACTCAGACGAAATAAATTGAGTAAATGCACTCCTTTTGGTCTTTCCCCGACAATAGCAGTTCCTTCTAGGAAGCAGCTGAAGAAACGAAAGGCAAGATTGTCCAAAGACGAGGTTCTTCCTGAAACATTCGTCATTTCAAACAAATCCTCAAGAACAAAGTACGGGATCTGGTTCTCAAGTCGTAGAAGGTCCCGTCCAAGAGAAAGTAACACGAATGAATTGGAATTGATTAATAGGATTTTGTCAGGCCGTACATATCCTGCAATTTGACGAGGAATTCAATGATGAAGCATCCATCGAGAGCCATCATTTTCACAAGATCAGGTCCATTGAAATTCTCGATGCTCTCCGAGTAGCACTGTCGGATAATTTTCTCTTTCAGTGCCACGACATCAATGAGGTTTTCGAGGCGGATACCGTGCGGTTGAGTTCTTTCCAACATAGTGTGGAGGTATCTCCACTTGTGCACCTGAAACATTTGCAGCGATTCTCCATGGTGGTACGGGCCAATAGAGACGATGCGAGGCAGGCACGCCTCGGCAATTCCTCCGACGAGTGCTTGAGGGACTCTGAAGATGCTACGACTACTTTCACCTGCTGATTCATTCAACAATTTCAATACTGCCTCAATATCTTTTGACATGGAAGGTAATAACTGCTGCCTCAGGAGCTCGATCTCATGTTGGGTGGCTACTTGATGGCCTCCTCCATTGTTGGCCATGGGCAAGTTAAATTGTAAAATCAACGTGAATTCTTGCTGGAATTTCAATATCTAGATAGAGAATGGAGAGGATATCGGAACTGTAGTGTATCCATGAAAAATGCGAGGGACATGTTGTCACACCTCAAAATCCTACAAGAGTAGGAGAATGTCATGGCCATCTTTCCTATTGAAGGACATAGCCTTAAACCATACCCAAAATCCAACTCCCAAAAGTCTTGATCAATAGCACTATCTTACTATTGATAGCTGCGAACTTGGGAACCTAAAAAGATTTGAAAGGAAGGGATGACAACTAAAAGCTAGTGAGTAGCATATATTCTAAGCAGATTGAACAATCACTTTATATATATACAAAGCAAAACTAGAAACTCATACTTCAATCTCATATATAATATTTCAAATCAAATAAGAGTTGTCTTATTTCAACAAAGCTTTAAACAAATCAAAAATACTCATTTAATCACAATCACAATTCAAACATCAAAGGTCCAGACCATTAATCAATTTTTATTTAAAAAAAATCATTTCTATGATCCATTTCATTGATCAATCTCAAATCATATATCTATGGTCTATCCATCAACCATCTATTGTTTAATATATTACTGTGGTTATGACATAACGTCTGGTAATAAAGTGACCAAGATTTCCTCATTGGCAAGATCTCCACTTTTTATAAGGTAATGGCTTGGTTCAAAAAGATATTGTAAACTGTTATGCATACCCAAAAACCCTTAACTGGATGCATAGTCATATTGAACATCAAGCAATTATCTTCCGATAGCAAAATTTCAATCAAGAATCAATCTCATAAACCACAATACATTTTACAACCTAAAATAAATAATACTTTTGCAAACTCATCTCATCCGCTGAAAGTACCTTTCTCAAAACATTTATAATATCTTTTAGAAATCATTTCATAAACTAGTACGCAAAGCAATACATACATACATAGATACATACATACATGTCTCCACGATATTTAGTATAACACGTTTTCTAAAATATTCGTAAATAATCAAGGAGTAGATGCTCGATCTAGGTTTTTATGCAACAATGGTGTGATTTCTTAACTCATAGTATATATATAATTTATATTACTTTCAAAATATGAATTTACAAACTCAAAAAAGAGATGATACCACTCACTTGGAAATGCCTATGATTAAACAAAAAAGATTATTCAACCGTTGAACTCGCAATCTTATCAAATAAACAAAAAATGATGTTAAAATCAAGTAAAACACTACTTTAACTATAACTCAATCAAACTAAGCTTAAACGTTAACAAAACTACTCAAACGCACTCGTAAATCGCTCTTCCAAAGCCATTATTTAAAGTCGTTTGCAACGCGAAGTTTGAGAGTTGAACTTGATCGCACCATGCCTTTTTTCACCAGACTTTATTTCACGTGAAGTTATAGTTAAAAGAAATATCTTTCGAAATACTAGAAAACCCATAACTTGGCTGACCCAAAATCAAGCAAAAACCAACAAAAAACTGTTGGTTGCTATTGTCCATCACGAGTGTACAAATTCAAAAATTTGTTTTGGAAAAAGTCCTACAACTCTATAACACTTTAAACTAGCAAAACCCACAATTTCTTAGCTTAACAACTTGAAAATTAGACTTTGTAGTTTAAGTTTTGATTAATCCCAAATTTAACCCTTAATTCCGAAAACTCTTTTGATTGGGAGAATGAAGGGCGCAAGCACTTACCCAAACATTGCGAATTAAGGTAAATTTGGCTTGGCGAGGCGTCTAAGGCGAGGACGTGGAGTCCCTCCTCCTCCTTTCTTCTTCTGCTCCTCTTCCTCCTCTTGCCTCTTCTTCTGCTCCTCCTCCTCTCTATTCATTGGGCGAAGTGCTCTTTCTCCCTTTCTGGCCTTTATCTCACGATGACCTTCTTTTTCTTTTTCTTTTTCTTTTTCTTTTTCTTTTTCTTTTTCTTTTTCTTTTTCTTCTCATGGGCCCTATCCTTTGAGGTGTGTTTCTCAGTGTAATACTAAGAAGTGGATGATAAGATACCTGCGCTGGATATGAATATATATAGAGTCTTGCTTGTGATAGCCGTACTGCATAAGGCATGCAAAAAGTCTACGTTAATGGTAAGGTGGAAAATTTGGTTCCATACTCTGCGGATATACAACTAAAAAACCGTTCTTGTCCGAACACGCGAAACTTTAGGGACAGCCGTGGAGAGCACGAGTGCTTCCTGTACATCATCCACCACCACCACATTGGATAACCGGTGCTGTACTAGAATTTATCAGATTGCCTCAATCAACTCACACCATGTCATTCTCCCCACCATAATCTCCTCCGTGATATCTTCAGTGGGATTCATATCTAGCAAGTCGTGCTGTTTTGAGCACTCCATTTCTTTTTTCTTTTCTTTTTTAACCCCATTTTTCTGCCGTTTTAAGCAGTCCAATCCTCCATTTCTCCTTTTGCAAAAGTCATGAAAATGAGCGCCATTATGATGTATTATGTACTATCTACTTAGACTTGCTTCATCTTGGAAACAAATGTTTACTGTTAATTCTAGTCGACTGAATCTAGACATTTTTCTTCTCACCTAAGTGCCTAAATGTAACATTTCTTCTGGTTGAACAAACTCTATGCATGTTGACATCTCATCTGCAAATAATTTCATATGTTAGAATTCAATGAGAGATAATGATGAAGAGAAAAGATTATTACTATCTTGTCACGACCCCAAACCCATCTCTAGGGTCGCAAGCGACAAGAGTTATTTTCGCGACATCCCAGGCTCGTTGCCGTCCCGATTCTTTTTATCTTGTTATCATGCACATGCAGAAATGTGAATAAACAACTCCCGGGAGAAACAACGGCTGGAAGACTAGGACATACATTACACAGAACATACTAATTAATATCATAATAAGACTTTTACAAGTCCTTTTTCTACGAGTCCTCTTTTCTTTTTACATCACAGTACAAGATTTGATAGATAAGTTTTAAATTTTAGCAAAATATCTAAATCGACTTTGCAATTTGAAATCACTTATCGAAAAACTATCACATGTCACATGTCACATGTGACGTGAAAGTATAATTTATTTCTGAGATTCTTAATGAAAATGGGTTAATACTCTGAAAAACTCCAAACTTGTACACTTGTGACAAATTTACCTAAAACTATTTTTTTGACCACTAAAACCCCAAACTGGTATACCTTTGACAAATTTACTTCAAATTGGTACACTTGTGACGAATTTACCCCTGTTAGTTTTCGTTAAATTTTACTGTCAAATTATTAAGTTAAATAACACGTGACAGTTGACTGACATACCAATGTGGGATTTTACGCTCCGTTTATCACAAGTGTAGCAGTTTGAGGTAAATTTGTACTACTTTGTACTTAACATCTTCCTTCCTAATTGGGTAGCACATCCCCCAGCCATTATGGGACTTTGTCTTAACACTCCTGGTGTGAGCCTCCATGTTTGAGAACCTTTTGACTCAATAAAACTTCCTTTGACCGAAAGAAAAAAAAAGAAATTGGAAGTTGTCATTCACTGTCTCTTTTTCTCAGCAGAGCTGTTTCGTAGGATAGGGAAGCAAATTGCAGGGAAAGCATTTTGCTCGAAATAAATGCCTCTTGGAGACCTATTCATAGACAAACATTTGGGAAGCATGGCTTCTGTCGGGCAATTAAAGGCGAGAAAAGATTGAAAAAAAAAATGGAGAGAATCAATTAAATGATTAAATAAAAATGAATGAAAAAAAAATGAGATGAATAAAAAATGATGAAAAAAGAGGAGTTTTAGTTGGAGAGTCCGAAATGCCCACTTTCTTTGCGGATTTCAGCCCAGATACACCGAAAGAGACCTATAGCTAGAGCAGAGAACATTCGTTGCATAGATTTGAGAAACTTTTGAGCGTCTAGAAGTCATTCTCTAGTGATTTTTACTGAATCCTCTCCTGCCTCTACGTTGCCAATCGTTGCCATCATTGGATCGCTTCTCGTCACTGTCAGTTCGACCGCCACGGGAAGCTCTGTTTGCCCTGTTCTTTGGCTGCGAGGACTCGAAGCAGGTTATTCGTGCTTGAAGCTTCATAGCCGTTGTTCATCTTCACAGTCAACGCTTCCCAGATCTTCCTTGTGCTAGCTTGATTAGTTATCGCAATCAAGAATTTCTCCTTACTATGGTAACACGTCAACTGGATCTTGCTTTGTTCTGATGAAAGGAAAAAAAAAACTGAAATGGCATGATTTCTGTTAAGATCAAATCAGCTCTGTAGGAGTTAATTTCATTGATTGGGCACATGCGGGAATCACTTTCTATGAATTTAGCATCAAATTCGAGCTTATTACACTCCCTGTAATCGTTCGACTTGGAAACTTGTTAGCGTTGTTCACGTGGAGCAATCTGAGTCGGTAACCATTTGACATGATTACATGCGTATTTTACATTTGCTGGACATGCTGCTGAATCGCTGTTCTCTGTCTTGTGTTATATATTCCCACGGTTATCAATGGTGGTTGTTGGCGAGGTGATGATGCTGAATCCATGGCCTGAGTCTTGACCATTACATAGATGTGCACCAGTTTGCTTCTTGTGTCCCTGCTTGCTTTAATCATGCTGTATATTTATGAATAATAAACGGATGATGATTGAGGTGGAGATTGATGGTCGACGGTCCCATTAGGCAGTGGCTGACGGTGGTGGTTGATGACCAGAGGCGGTCGACATGGGGGCCTGGTTCATGCAGTCCCCTAGTGACCATCACTTTGGTGATGATAACTGTTCTGTCACATATTCAAGATTGATTTGGCCACAAAGAAAGTACCAGTAACTCGAAATATTCATTCAAAACAGAGTCAATACACGTTCTGTCACATATTCAAGATTGATATGGAAGATAGAGCTTCTACATGCTTGATCCTACTAGGGATGATAGTATCGCAATAAAGCATAGACTGTTTGAATCATGCTTGCAAGTGTCGCCACAATAGCTAGGCCAGAAAGAACCGACCATGGGTTGTCATAAAAAGTATTTAGGAATTGTACGCAACAAAGATAGGTCCGTTCATACTTAAGAGACTCATTTTAAATTGTGAAGTGCAGCTCTAGATAGCTTCCCTTGACATAGAAAGTAGCATCCTTGCATAGATCTCTGAAGAAGTGTGCAACATCCTCGTTGCTCATGCCGTGATTCAAGATGACTTTACGATCGCATAAAAGGTGTACATCATCGGCTGTGTGAATGAGGTATCCCATGAACGCGGCATAGGCAGTTATGTGCCCATCCCCTGACCACAACACTGTTCAAAAGCAACCATGTTGGGGAGGATCCAATTGAGATCATCATCTATTGTTACTTTTGGAATTTCAATGATGCTGTGCTCGCGGTCAAACTGGATCTCCAGAAAGGTGCTGGCTGCCCTCTGCTTGAATTAAATTCCCACACGACGGAGCTCGGAATCAGATTTGATCAGATGATGAGACGACCTCTTATTTAATAGATAAATGTCTCGTTGATCCCAAGGTATTAAACTCAGACGAAATGAATCAAGTAAATGCACTCCTTTTAGATTGCTCCGTCTTTCCCATACATTGCCAAATACTTCCGGAAAGCAGCTGAAGAAATGGAAGGCAAGATCGGCCAAGGACAAGGTTCCTTTTGGAACATTCTCCGTTTCAAACAAATCCTCGAGAACAAAGTACGAGACCTGGTTCTCAAGCCGAAGAAGGTCCCGCATAATGGAAGCTAACACGTATGAATTTTTTAATGAGGGATCAATTTGTATGACCCCTGCCATTTGACGGAGGAGCTGAATGATGAAGCATCCGTCAAGAGCCATCATTTTCACAAGATCAGATCCATTGAAACGGTTGGTGCTTTCCGAGTGGCACTTCCGAATCATTTCCACTTTCGGCGCCAATGCATCGATGAGGTCCTCAAGTTCGACACCGTGCGGTTGAGTTTGGTCCAGCATGCTTTGGAGGTATCTCCACTTGTGTTCTTGAAGCATTCCCAGCTGCGCTTCCCCATGGTGGTATGGGCCAATAGAGATGATGCGAGGCTGGCACGCCTCCGCGTTTCCGCCAGCAAGTGCCCGGGGCACTCTGAAGAGGCTGCATCTGCTTTTGCCCGCTGATTCAGTCAACAATTTCGGCGCTGACTCAATATCTTGTGACATGGAAGGCAATAGCTGCTGCTTCATGAGCTCAATCTCATGTTTTTGGGTGGTTGCTTGATGACCTCCTCGGTTTTTGTCCATGCCGACTTAAATTGTAGAATCTATGTGAATTTTTTGCTGGAATTTCAATAGCTAGATAGAGAATCGAAATTCCTAGCAAAAAAAGAAGAAGAAAAAAGATAGAGAATCGGAAGGATGTCAAGAGCAGTGCAGTGAATCCTATGACAAATGTCAGGGACAAGCTTGACTTACACGTAATAAAGTCATCGAGTGCTCATGAGCTGTCGGATGCTGATTGAGAATCATCATCAGGCGATAGATCGACTATGAATTTTCATGGCCGTCTGTTTTGTAAAATAAATGACTACGTGTCAGCGAAAGAGCAAAGCAATGGTTACAATTCCTTAAATTTTTTCCCCAGTAGTGGTGCTTTCCTGGTACGCATTACTCCCTGGGAACTGGCCTCCTTCGGTTTTCATGAGAAAAATGATATCTTTTACCTGTCATATACGGTTCTGAGAAAGAAATTGAATTCTTAAGATAATCTAATTGACGTACATACAGAGCTTGTAATGTTAAAACTGTATTATTCTACGCAAAATTCGATACTTTTAAAAGATTAGGTTTTATAAAATGACGAAAAATAAATGATTTTACATGTTTTTATTTGTATAGTTTGAAAAGTTTCCTTTTTTTCTTGCTAAATAAAAATTTAATTGGGAAAGACATTAAATTTTAAAAAACTGAAACCCACCATATTCTCTCCTTATTTTAAATTACCTCCTTCCCTCTCCTTTTTCTTAACTATCATCCGGCCCTTGACTCTAGAAACCCACAATATTCTCTCATTATTTTACTCGCATCAACTCAAAGATTAGGTTTAACATTTAAAAGAGCAATTATGTGAAAAGAATAAACTCATAAAGGCTCATGCTTTTTCCATTCATTTTTGCACTTCTGTTGCCCCTATTACCTTAAATTGATCACACTATCTCTTGCAGGTGCCAGATTTAGAATTTTTTTTTATTTACCTTTTTTTCTTCTCTTTCTTTGGAAATTCTGCATTTAGAATTGACAAAAAAATATGCATTTGCCAATGGTTTGATTGGATTGTCTCATAATGCAATTACAATTGTCATAATTTCCTTGTCAACAACTAATTATTCCACTTGATATGTCATACTTTTTAATTTTGCTAATGTAGTCTCAAACTTTTGGGTTATATTTCAATGTAGTCTTTCCTGCTAATTGTCATTGAAAATCGCTAACATGGCATCTAATCATTGCCAGTGTCCTAAGTGGCATGCTAATGTGGCCAATTTATTAATTTCCACGTCGTAATTTGCAATGGCAAATGGCAGGAAATACTATATTTAAATATCACGCAATTGTGTAGGACTAAAACTTGATTAAAAAGTTAAAACTAAATTGATATTTGTAAAATTTGTTTAAGACTAATTGATAATTTTCTCAAAAATTTAAATAATCATTCATTCAATGACACATGTATAAGCATTTTTAGGAAAAGTACATTAGGAGTGTTAATGCTAGTACGAGCACCTAGAGGGGGTGAATAGATGTGAAAACAAACTTTTGCAAAGTATAGTGAAAAGCTGTAACTTTTAACTTGAGTCTGTTTAACAATAGACTTTAAAAGAGGAGTGACTTTAATAATTAAATAAAGTTACGAACAAAGTAAATGAGTTTAGGTAAAAGAATAAGAACACAAGGTTTATAGTGGTTCGGTTTAATCCAAGCTTACGTCCACTCTTCCACACTAACAGCTGACCGGCTAGATTTTACTATGAATCAAATGAGTCGTTACAGTATTACGTCCTTGATTCCACCGTGTAGAGATTCTACTATACTTCATCAAGGTCTCACAGGTGTATAAACTCTCTTTTGAGTACAAGTTTACGCTCAACAATTAAATTAGCAAAGAACGAGGAGATTCAGACTTTGGAATTTTTTTATCGCGCACACACTCAAATAACTAGAACATCTTTCTTATATACTCCTCCATGCCTTCATAACCGTTGGCACTTTCCAAATGAGCTCTTCTAATCTACCCGTTGAACAGAATCAATTAGGGAGATTTTGAGTTATTTAATGAATATGATGATAGCCCATCAATCTTACTCGCCCATCAATCTTGCTCGCCCATACAATCAGGATCTAGGTTTCTATAAGTAGAACCTTCCAAGTATGCTCCGCCAAACAACGGATCCAAAATACCCGAATTAATCTCAAGATAAATAATGGATTCCGAGACGCTATATCCAGCCGAGAGATCTTCCGTAGACGATCGAATCAAATCTTCAAAGAAATGCTTAATTTTGGATAAGTCTTCTTCGACGATCTAGAAACTGTCAATGAGGATAGACTTTGAATCTTGAGTCTGGCAGTCCGGCAGCCTTTAAACATTGACGAAACAGTCTGCAATTCTTCAGACTAGATTGATGGAAACGTTTTGTCAGCTTTAAAACACGTAAGGAAGTTTTCTCCAACAATCTCCCCATTTTTTATAGTGACAAAACTTTCTTGTAGATTTGGATATTTTTGACCTGTAAAACAATACTCAAGCAAACATGGATATCTCACAAAAGATAATTGGATTAATAATAAATCTGTATCCACAGGAAATAAGTTAGTCCTATTAAGACATTAAAACAACTATCTTTGCCATGAATATCATCAACACTTAAAATACTGCAAACATCAAATAATCCAAACCCAAACCAGTCACAACCACACCAAACAAAAGTAAAGTTAGTCAAAAAGTCATGATAGACAAAAGACAAATCTCAAATCTACAACATCTCCCCATTTTTGTCAGTATAAAAAAGGTAGAGACGAAAAGAGAATGAAATTAGAATCGTCTTGGAACGCGAATAAGCTGGCAATCTCTCATTGACTTGACAGTGTCTTCCAGCTTTTTCAAGTCTTCCTTTAATTGAGCCACGTGTTCACCCTTAGCATTTGCTTGGACTTGAAGAGTAAGGATCTAAATTTGGTCATGTAAGGAAACTGAAGAAGCTTGACTGGCATTCTGCATATTCTGAACTTCGCATCATAGGGCATAAATTTGGCATCGCATCTCCGAAATAACATCAAGCAATCTTCGAAAGTCTGCTGAGTTATCAGTCTGAGTCCTCTGCATGATTAGTCTGAGGTGTATTGGCAGATGATGGCGTTTTTGTATGAGCACCCAGATTCGGCGATGAAACCTCATGACCTTCCTCAGGGAATTGAGAGGCAAACATATCTTCTGGATTTGCAGGTAAACAGCTAACATCTTCACTAGTAAAAGCAATTGAAGAGGTACCTCTTTTCTCAGCAGCTCCCCCCGTTTCAATGCCTTCAGGCGGAGAGAAGTACTTTTCATGCTCTGTTTCTTCTTGTTCACCTCTGCCCTCTTCTTCTTCTGTAGTCCTTTCTTTCTCCGCTTCTTTTCTCAACGATTCTCTTTCTCCACTTCTTTGCTCTGACTCTTCTCTGTCTTGATCCTGTCTCTTCTCTATCTCTGGAACAGAATGTTGTAAGTTTTTCAGTGCAAGGGCGGAAATGGTAACATCTTCCTTATCATCTTCATCCTCCAAGATGAGTGCTCTTCTTCTCTTGGATGGAGCTGTCATGGGCTCATTCCCTTTCTGTTTTGCAGTCGAAGAGACTGGGTGAGTCTAGACAGGTGTTTTCTCCTTGAATCACTCTAAAGCTTTATTAAGTTCCTTCAAATGCATTTTCGAAACCATTTTCAGTCCCACCACCATTTGATTGTAGGTTCGAACACATAGAATCTTGGGAGACTGAATATTCAAATGTCTAAATAACTTAGTGACAAGTGCTGAGTAAGGAAGTTGGCCCTTGTTTTTTACTATTGTTCTGTACATATGGAACATGATAGTGTGTGGAAGAGAGAACTTCTTGCCAGCATTAATAGCATACATCAGCTTTGCCTCCGAGTTTGAGATATTAGTCTTTGAAGTCGATTTGGGTCTGAGGCAGTTGATCACTATCTTGTGAAGTAAAATATTTGAGGCATTCATCCTCGAATATGAAATTCGTCCTTCCACCATTCCATCCCAAACAAGCTCTATCGTCGCACGTCTAATTGACACACTAATTGATTGGAATTTCCCTCTTTCTACCCTAATCACATCAGCCAATGTGTCCATGTCAACTACATAGTTCTGGTCTCGAACACTAAATAAGAATCTTTTCGCATCCAAGAAACTTAGATTAGAATAGAAGTATGCAGTGAGTTTAGCATGAGCCTCTGTCGTCTCAGAACAAAACCGTTCTAGTTGAAGAAGAGTGAATTTCTCTCGCAGCTTAACATTCAGAGAATTAAGAAAATCAAAGTCCGCACTTCTAGGGTTGATCACCCCTCGCTTTAGCAACTTAGAGTAAAGTTGCTTGTGTTCCTCTGAGTGAAACAAATCTATCCTATTGCTTCGAATATTCACCGCAACACCCATTCTAAGCTTAAAATGAGTGTACATCTTATCATCATCATTCCCATCAGGTTGACTCAGCTCTCCAACACGTGGATCGTTTGGGATATTTGCAAATGCTTTTTCCGCCAATCCCGTGTGAGTGATTCCCAATCATTCCATTGTGCGTAAAAAGTGAGTTTCATTTCGATACCCTTTCTCTTTCAAGAATTCATCAATATAGTTCAAGGGAGTACCAGCCTTCTTCAAGGCAGAGTAAAGCTTAAAAATAAAAGCGGGCTTTTGAGTTCTTACAGGTTCTGCATCTTCAATGATTTCTTCCTTTGCTCGATGATCAATATCCTGAGGTCTAGAAGGAGAAGATGGACGCTGTTGAGAATGTCGTGGGCTCTGCTACTATCTCGGAGATTCTTCTTCCTTGGTGAGGCGTAGGACCCCCACGCATTTGTTGTGATCCCCTGTTCGCGATCCTTGAAGACTTTTCAAGGATTAAACAAGAGAGCAAAAGAGAAGTTGAAGTTCTATGCTTCCTTAGGGTTTTGTGAGTAAAATGGAGGAAAACCAATAGTATATAAAGCTATCGAAGAGAGGTATACGGAACGTTATAAAAGGTAAAATAAAAAATGCCTTTTCAAAAATTAACTTTCTTTTAGATAACTATCATTTTAAAAGATAACTTTTTTTTCGAAAATGAATAATTGCAATAATCACGAAAATTGAGGAAGATAACATTGATCAATTACAGATTAATAGACAAACGTACCTTTTTGAGTTTTTATCCAAGAGATAAATTTTAAAATAGAAATAACTTACAGTTGTGATCCTTGATCTCCTTAGTCTGAGCCTTTTTAGACTTTTTGTCTCTGAGTTTGAACTTCTTCAGACTTTAAGATATTGAATCTTGATTGAATAAACTCGAATTGACTTTTCTCTAGAGGCTTTGTAAAAAATCCGCTAGTTGATTCTTTGAGTCAATGAACTGAATCAAGACTTCTCCATTTTGAACATGATCTCTAATAAAATGATGTCGAATTTCTATATGCTTTGCTCTTGAATGAAGGATTGGATTCTTGGTGAGATTAATCGCGTTGGTGTTGTCGCATTTGATTTAAGTGCATTAGTCTTGGATTCCAAAGTCTCTTAGCTATTATTTTATCCACAGAATTCGTAAACAACAACTTCCAAGAGCCACATATTCTGCTTCTACTGTTGAAAGAACTACAGTACTTTGCTTCCTCGAAAACCAAGATACTGTTGTTACCAAGTAATTGACAAGTTCCAGAGGTGCTCTTTCATCAACTCTGCATCCTGCTAGATCTGCGTCTGAATATCCAATGAGAGTAAAGTCTCATTCTTTAGGATACCAGAGACCAAAATCAGAGGATGTTGCAATGTATTTGATGATACATTTAGCAGTACTCAAATGAGATTCTTTAGGGTCTGATTGAAATCTGGCATAAATACAAACACTAAATAGGATGTCAGGTCTAGAAGTAGTAAGATAAAGAAGTAAACCAATGATACTCCTGTATAGCTTCTGGTCTACTTTATTTCCTCCTTCATTTTTGTCCAGCTTCAAGGAATTTGACATTTGTATATCATTCTTTTTGCAATTCTCCAATCCAAACTTTTTGACAAGTTCTTTAGCATATTTTTCTTAGTGAATAAAAGTTCCCTTCTTTAGTTGTTTCATTTGAAGCCTAAAAAAGAAGGTTAGTTCACCCATCATGCTCATTTCAAATTCATCCTGCGTGGACTTAGAGAATTTCTTACACAGATTTTCATTAGGAGATCTAAAAATAATATCATCAACATAAATTTGAACAAGTAAGAAATTTTTGCTTTCTCTTTTGATGAACAATGTAGTGTCTACTTTACATTTAACAAAGCCATTTTGGATTAGAAACTTACTTAACCCGTCGTACCAAGCTTGAGGTGCTTGCTTTAAACCATATAGCGTCTTTTTCAGTCTGAATACATAGTCTGGTTTCCTTGGGTCTTCAAAACCGGGATGTTGTTGCACATAGACTTCCTCTTGAATAAATCCATTTAGGAAAGCACTTTTGATGCCCATTTTGAATAACCTGAAATTCTTATAACAAGCAAAAGCAAGTAATAATCGAATTGCTTCTAACCTCGCTACTAGTGCGTAAGTCTCATCATAGTCTATCCCTTCAGTATATCCTTTGGCCACGAGTCTTGCTTTGTTCCTTATGAGTTTTCCTTTCTCATTCATCTTATTCCTGAAAACCCATTTAGCTCCAATGATAGACTTACGTTTTGATTTAGGAGTCAATTCCCAGACATCGTTGATACTGAATTACTTGAGTTCTTCTTGCATAACTTCAATCCAACTTTCATCAGTTAAAGTTTCTTTTATGCTTTTGGGTTCTATTTCAGAAATAAGAGCCACACTTTTGGGTTCTATTTTAGAAATAAGAGCCACAGCTTTTGGATCTTGTACAAATTCCTTCATCAATGTCACCACTAATGAGTTCTTTGGGATGATTAGACTTGTGCTTCCAGTTACTGGTTGGCTTGTCAAACTGTTGATCTTTTTCTTCATTCAATTCTTCAGCGATTGTTGCTGGTCTTCTGAAGTCTGAGCTTCTTCTAGTGATTTAGACTTGGTAGAGTCTGGAGCAGATTCATATTCTTCAGATTGAGTTTGAATCGATTGATTTTGTATAAAATCTTGAAATTTGATATTCATTGATTCCTCCACAGATTGAGTCTTTTTGTTGTATACTCTATAAGTTTTGCTAGTGGTTGAATATCAAAGGAAGATGCCTCCGTCTGATTTTTCTTCAAACTTACCAATTCGATCATTTGCATTTTTCAATATAAAACATTTACATCCAAATACATGAAAATAAGAAACAATTGGCTTCTTTCCTTTGAACAACTCATAGGGAGTTTTCTCCAGAATAGGCCTTAGAAAGACTCTATTTATAATATAGCATGATGTAGATACTGCTTCAACCCAAAAACAAGAAGAAATGTTACTTTCAATTAAAAGAGTTCTAACTATTTCTTGCAACGATCTATTCCTCCTTTTTACAACTCCATTCTGTTCTAGAGTGTATGGTGAGGAGAACACATGCTGAAAACCAGATTCATCACAGAATTTAGTAAAGTCTTGATTTTCAAACTTACATTCACAGTCTGTTCGTATACTTGAAATAACATATCCTTTCTCATTTTTTAACTTTCTTAGCAAATTTTATAAAATATGAAAAGGCTTTAGACTTACTTGCCAGAAAGTATACCCAAGTAAATCGTGAATAATCATCCACTATTACTAGGCAATATTTCTTACCTCCAATGCTCTGAGTTCTGGTTGGTCCAAAGAGATTCATATGCAAGAGCTGCAGCACATGTTTAGTGAAAAATTGATTTATTGATTTGAAAGTATTTCTAACATGTTTTCCCAATACACACGGTGTGCATAATTTATATTTTTGATATGTCAGGTTAGGTAGTCCTTGAACAAGCTTCTTTGTTGAGATCTTGGCTATTTGCTTCATGTTGATGTGACCAAGTTTTCTGTGCCAGATATTCGCTTCTTCTTGAATTGAAATTAGACATTTAGATATTTCTGGTTTGATATCCAAGAGATAGATATTTCCATGTCTTCGCCCGGTGAAAGTCTGAGAGGAGTTTTTACTAGTTCCTAAACAGGTTCCTTCTTGAAAGTTGATTTTGAATCCTATGTCACACAGTTGGCTAATGCTTAGCAAGTTGTAGTTGAGTCTTTTCATTAAGGAAACATTACTAATTGTGAAACTTCCAATCTTTACAGTTCCGCATCCCACAATTCTCCCAAAAGAAACTTTTCCACTATTAACTTGCATAAGCTTTATGAAATAACTTGAGTCTCCTGTCATATATCTTGAGCATCTACTATCCAAGTACCATTTAACCTTTTTCTTGATAGTGACCTGCATTTAAAAGAGAAACTCAAGCTTTCTTTGGTACCCGTACTTTCTTGGGTCCAATGGAGTTAGTACTATATGCGGTCTTTGCCCAAACCTTCCTCACGGGTTTCCAAACCATAGGACAATCTTTCTCAAAATGTTCTGAGCTGTTGCATTTAGAACATTTGAGAACACTGTGGCCTACAGGTTTTACAAAAACTTTTTGGAAATGATTTATGTAAAAATCTTTTGTAGGTTTTTGTTTAATTCTTAAAAACTTTTTGGAAATGATTTATGTAAAAATCTTTTGTAGGTTTTTGTTTAATTATTTCTTTTACTTTAGGAAAATCAATTAGAGGAATTGTTTCAGCAGTCATTCCCAAATCTGATTTGTTAAAGTAAGGTCTTTGTGCTGAAAGAATCTTTTCTAATTTCTCAGATCTTATAAAAAACCTTTTTGAAATACTTGAGATATCATTTTTCAAGACTACATTTTCTTTTAAAAGAGAGTCTGCATTTTCTTTCAAAGTAGTAACACTTTTATCTAGATTTCCAACATTTTCTTTTCAAACAATCTCCTGTTGCTTCAGTGCAGAATTTTCCCTTTTAAGTTCGAAAATCTTCTTGAGAGAGGTTTTGAGACTAAGACACAATTCATCAATATATTTAGAGACCTTAGTAGGAATTTTTAAGTTACTTACCTCGATTTCACTGTCTAAGTCTGAGTCTGTCTCAGAGTTTGAATCTGATTCTGATTGTGCCATAAGACAATTATTGGCATAATCATCATCACTTTCTTCACATTCGGTATCACTCCTAGTTTCTGCTTTAAGAGCTTTTCTGTACTTCTTAGCTTTTCCTTTCTTTTTCTTTAGTAAGGGACAGTTGAGTCTAATGTGTCCATTTTTCTTGCATTCAAAACAGATCACATCCTTATTGGATTCATCATCCTCAACTGATTTATTTTAAAACTTTTGAGAGTTTTGTTTTTTTCAATTGAATCCTCTTCCCTTTTTGTTCAATTTTCTAAACCTTCTTATCATGAGAGCAAGCTCTTCATCGTCCATATCATCTTTAGAGTCTGTAACATCATAATCGTCATTAGATTTTACTGCAATAGATTTTTTTACCTTTGGGATCTTCATCTTCATTGATTTGCTCAACTTCATAAGACTGAAGAGTGCCAACCAATTTTTCAACAGAGAGTGGCATGATCCTTTGTGTCTCCCTTATTGAGGTCTTTACGTGATTCCAATCTTTGGAGAGACCACGTAGTAATTTGTTAACCTTCATGGGTCCAGAGATTGGTTAACCTTGATATTCAAGACTATTCACAATTTCTGTAAAATGACTAAACATGTCAGTGATAGATTCTCTTGGTTTCATCCTGAATGCTTCATATTGATCGAGTAGAATATTGACTCTGATTTCTTTCACTCGATCGGTTCCTTCGTAGGTGATATGTAATATACCCTAGACTTCTTTAGCTGTTTCACAAGAAGATATTATGTTATATTCAGGAAGAGATAATGCACAATATAATGAATAAATTGCTTTTGCATCAAGAGCTTGTCTCTTGGTTATCTCTTCTTAAGTCATCTTGCTGGACTCAGCAGCTTCTTTTCCCCTTTTCGAGACTGTTGTGGTTTTAGGAATGATTCTTTTGTCTACCACATCCCATTCAAGAGGGTATTTCGATCTTAGGAAAGCCTTCATCTTTTTTTTCCATATACTGTGTTCCTTCTTATCAAAGTAAGGCGGTCTGGTGATGCTCTGTCCTTCAACCAAACCTGGAGCCAACATACTAGCTATGGATCGTTAACTCTGATGTAAAAACACTTCAATTTAAATGAGTACACAGGCTCTAATACCAATTGTTAATGCTAGTACGAGCACCTAGAGGGGGTGAATAGGTGCGAAAACAAACTTTTGTGAAGTATAGTGAAAAGTTGTAACTTTTATCCTAAGTCTGTTTAACAGCAGACTTTAAAAGAGAAGCGATTTTAACAATCAAATAAAGTTACGAACAAAGTAAATGAATTTAGGTAAGAGAATAAGAACACAAGGTTTATAGTGGTTCGGCTTAATCCAAGCCTACATCCACTCTTCCGCACTGACAGCCCACCGGTTGGATTTCACTATGAATCAAAAGAGTCGTTACAGTATTATGTCCTTGATTCACAGTGTAGAGACTTTACTACACTTCCTCAAGGTCTCATAGAAGTATTAACTCTTTTGAATACAAATTCTCGCTCAACAATTGAATTGACTAAGAACAAGGAGCTTCAAACTTTGGAACTTTTCTATCCCGCATACACTCGAATAACTAGAACATCTTCCATATATACTCATCCATACCTTCATAACCGTTGGCACTTTCCAAATGAGTTTTTTCAATCTGCCCGTTAGACAGAATCAATTAGGGAGATTTCAAGTTATTTAAGAAATATGACGATAGCCTATCAATCCTGCTCGCTCATACAATCAGGATCTAGGTTTCCATAAGTAGAACCTTCCAAGTATGTTCCGCCAAATAATGAATCCAAAATACCCGAATCAATCTCAAGATAAATAATGGATTCCGAGATGCTATATCTAGCCGAGAGATTTTCCTTAGACAATCGAATCAAATCTTCAAAGAAATGCTTAATTTTGGATAAGTCTTCTTCGACGGTTTAGAAACTGTCAATGAGGATAGACTTTAAATCTTAAGTCTGGTGGTTCGGCAATCTTCAAACATTGATGAAACAGTCTGCAAGTCTTTAGACTAGACTGATGGAAATGTTTTGTCAGCTTCAAAACACATAAGGAAGTTTTCTCTAACAAGGAGTACCGTAACTTTTATACGACGCTCATTTGAGTGCCTTAAATTTGAAAAATCGATCACGTTAGTGCTATCGGTGATTTGTCTTGCCAGAAAATCTAATGTGGACTTTAGTTGTCCTACGTGGTATCTAGGAGTGAGCATCGGTCTAGGGTCAACCCTGGACCAACCTTGGACCGACCCAACCCTGCCGTTCTAGTCCGGTTCCCAAAGAGATCGGGTTGGTTCTTGAACCTATGATTCTTGGACTAGCACTATGCGGGTTGATCTTTGGTTTAGAGAGTTTAGGGTTGGTCCAACCTGAACCAACCCTGATTCTATATATATTATATATCTAAGGGAAAATCCCAAATAGGGACCCAAAGTGCATACTTTTTCTCAAAAGAGGACCTAAAATAGAGTCTGTCTCAGATAAGGACTCAAAGTGGTTATTTAGTCTCAAAGAAGGACCCCACTTGCTGGTCGGTGAACAGATGCATCTCCAATGCATATTCCGGTAACTTGATCAGGGGTATTTTTGTCCAAAAAAATATTTATTTATTTATTTATTTATTTTCAGTTTGTTCTATTTTTTTTTTTTTTGGGTCTATGGTTGCACTATACATCATCTCCTTCTTCCCCTCTTCATCTTCTCCTTACCTAGACCAAGAAGATCAGACTTGGGAAGGACCAGTGAGGGCTGGACTCCTATCGCCAGCAATGGGCGAGGGCTGCCGAGCCCTCGCCAGATCTGGGGAGGGTGGCCTTGGCTGTGGTCCAGCACGACCCCGTACAACGTCATCCCGCCGTTGTCCGCTCCAACTACACCACTGTACATACAATACACCGAATGAGAGATAGTATCGAAGTGAGGTTTGAGCTTCAATGATGGATTTCATGTGTATCGATATGTGTGGATATAGACTGACCTTGGATTTGGAATGAGCTAGAATTCGAGAAGGTGGAGACCGGGATGAGGAGATTCGAGTCGGTGTCACTGTGCGAGCCGTCGGGTTCCATAGTTTCGGGTTTCAGGTGGTTTGAAGTAGAAGTAGAAGCAGAAGTCACTAGCATGTGCCATCTAGTGGCCAAAGAGGCAATCCCTTGAGCTCTATGGGTGATTCTTGTTGGAGAAATCTTCGTGGAGTGTTTTGAAGCTGACAAAACGTTTCCATCAGTTTAGTCTGAAGATTTGTAGACTCTACTACTTAAAGTCTGAAGACCTTCGGACTGCCAAACTCAAGATTCAAAGTCTATCCTCATTGACAGTTTTTAGTTTGTCGAAGAAGGTCTATTCAGGACTGGATGTTTCGTTCAGGATTTGACCTTATCGACTGACGAAGATCTCTTGGCTGGATATGACATAACGGAATCCTTTATTCGAATCAAGATTGATTAAGGATCCGATGATTGGCGAAGTATACTTTGAAGGTTCTACTTATGGAAACCGAGATCCTGATTGTATGGGCGAACAAGATTGATGGGCTATCGTCATGTTCCTTAAATAGCTCGAATGATCTTTCTAATTGATTTTGTCCAACGGAAAGATTGGAAGAATTCCTTTGGTAAGTGCCAACGGGTATGATGGCATAAAGAAGTATAAAAGGAAGACGTTCCAGTTGTTCGAGAGTGTACGCGATAGAAGAATTCCAAAGTCTGAAGCTCCTTGTTCTTAGTCAATTCATTTGCGAAGCGAAATCTTGTACGCAAAAAAGAGTCTATATTCTTGAGAAACCTTGAGGAAGTGTGGTAGAGTATCTACACGGTGGAATCAAGAGAGAGATTTGTTGTAACAATTCTTTTGTTCATAGTGAAATCCAGCCGGTGGGCTGTCAGTGCGGAAGAGTGGACGTAGGCTTGGAATAAGTCGAACCACTATAAACCTTTTGTTCATTTTCTCTTCCCCACTCTCTTTTACTTTGATCATAATTCGTTGTGATAAAATTTGTCCTCTCAACTGTTTCAGGATTGGGGTTGACGAATGGTTGAGGATACCTTCAGTGGAAGATGTGTTTGCACTGGGGGACTGTGCGGGTTTTCTTGAATAGACAGGGAGGCTGGTGCTTCCTACTTTAGCTCAAGTTCAGTCACCCTGTCTAATTTCTTTAAAGATGTCTCACTATAGCTCTTCATTTGATCAACAATCTTCAACTTTATCTTCTTGCTCTACTTTGTACAAGATGTGGCATGAATCATTCCATTTCAAATTGGAATTGGTCATTCGCCATCTCTTTTTCATTGCATAAAGGGTTTCTTTCCTCGGAAATAAAATGAATGCCGAGTTCTAAAATAGGTCGCGGAAAAAGAAGGGAAATTCTTGGAGGAGCTGTTTCGTAGGATAGGCAAGCAAAATGGAGAGAAGGCATTTTGCTTGAAAGACATACCTCTAGGAGACCCATTCGTGTACAGGCATTTGGGAAGCATGGCTTCTGTTGGGCGTTACAAGGCGCTTGTCGATTTCCGCCAGTCTAAGGTGCATAACATGCTAACATGCGACACTTACGGTTTTCTTTCCCAATACCTAGTACTCTCTGATTCATGGAATCAATTGTCGTCACTTATGCAAACATTCTTTCTTTTATGCAGGATGCGAAGGGGATATCACATGCAGGATTCGTGAGCTGGCTAAGTTTCGAGTTCTATCCGCCATAACCCATCTCAATCCCTCCTTTAGTAACATAGTTGTCACTAACGAATCTAGACCAGTACCAGTGCTTCTTCCACACCATGGCCTTCTCTTCATTTGGGATGTCCTTCGTCTTGGGCAAGAAGAAGTAGTTGAATATGGACATGGCAAGCACGAAGAAGGTGAATAACAGGAACAACCCGAACTTCATGTGGCAGAGCGTGTTGAGGAAGACCCGAGCCACCATGAACGTGAAGACCATGTTGACCAAGATGCTCTGGGTGGCCGACCGGATCTCCAGGGGGAAGATCTCGCTCAGCACGAGCCACCCGAGCGGCTGATTCTTGTTCTGGGTGCTCTGCTGCCTCTGGCCATATTACTAATATGGTTTAGATGAATAAGGTGGTGACTGGCAAGAACTGTGAGGCTTGAGCTCTTCTTGTTTCTTTCCTTGCTAAACCATGGAGACCTAACTGACTTTTTGAGATGGTTTTAACGTCCATTGCACTGGAAAGATCTGATTTTGAAGAAGCATAACGAGGGAAGCTCTCTGTTTTTGCTCCTAATCAGTGGTAGTGATTGTTGCAGTGGCCTTCGAGGTGATCCTCGCGAATGGTTGCTTACTTGCGACTTTTTGTTGACGTTGATGCATATCTCGCAAGCTTCTTTCTTCCAGTAGAAATGCTTGGACACGATGAAAATGTCCAACTTTGATTATCTGCCAATCGGGGTTTTTCAAAGGACAGGATACTAAACTAAAAGCACCTACTTTTCTTTGTCGCTATCTCAGTTACATTAGGGCACTGCTATTAATTGGTTGTTGATTTTTCTTGAAACAGGGCTCACTCGTTAGATCTGCCGTTGCTTTATTTTACCTCTTTGTATTTTGTCCATTTCATATCAACGTGTGATTACAAATGCACTATTGAACAATATTCAGCTGATGACCCTTTATGTGATCTAACCTTAAGGAACTAATGAAATTTCTAGGTGAAAAGACCTCCTGTTCTTTCCTCTTGTTCTGCTTTTGTCTGGGTGTCGATCCTATTACAGAGCAGGTGAAATGAACTCCATTCTAATAATTCATTCGTGAAGAGAGGAATTTACAGCTTTAATTGTTTAAAGGAAACCGTTTGTGTCTGTTGATATTCTTTTTTCGCTGTTCCTGATCATGCCATCCCATGAAAACCTCCAGGCATAAGCTGACACTTCGTAAGATTTTGCATTTGGTGGATTTTGGAAGCTAGTAAAATGAGATTGTTGAAATCATCAATTTGGCTGTTGCAGAAAAGAACAAGCCTTTGATTGAATGAGTCAGTTACAAATTATGCCTTTACTCCAAGAAATATGGACCTTCTTTTTTGTCTTTTAATGGCTTATAGAAAACCACAAGAAATTTTCTCATTGTACGTGCCATCAATTGATGACCCAATCTAAGTCGGCTTCCGGTTTTTATCCCAGCAGTCATCGAAGAAATCGTTGTCAGGCACCCATTAATTATCTTCATTTCCCTTGGACCATACTCCAATTGTTCTACATGTTGTCTTTACCTCCTCCTGATATCATGGAGTGATCAGATTGTCTTTCTCTATATATTTCTGCTTTTCTTATAGTTTAAGCCCAGGCCTCTCTTTTTCTCAGGTGCAATTTCATCAATAGGCCTAAGGATCCAGGCTATTGACTTGCTGAAGTATCAGTGTTGTACACTATGGCATTTGCAAGAATTGTTCCTGGCAACCTGAAAAGAGCAGGAGGTGCTATTGGGAGCTTTAGAGATGGAAAAGAAGAGACTTTTAGAGGAGTACTTGTGGATTCATTTTCCTTTTCTTCTTTTGAAAGTGTCCCCACGAGAAGTGATTTTTTCGACCGTTTACCATCGAGTAAGTTAAATTATGCTAGTAACTGGAGCAGAGGAATTAGGACAACCCCACATGATCAATTTCCTGTCGCTGAGAGGGCATTGGCAGAGTCTGAATCTGAATATGAGAGCGACAGATATCCAGGTCTTGAACCGACTAAACCCGGAGAAAAGCTGAGGGTGGTTGTTCTTGGTACCGGTTGGGCTGCTTGCCGATTTATGAAGGGGCTTGATATGAACACGTATGATATTGTGTTCATTTCACCCCGACATCACATGGTTTTCACTCCCCTTCTTCCGTCAACTTGTGTCGGAACTTTGGAGTTCCGTTCGGTTGCTGAGCCTGTAAGCTGGATACAGCCTGCTCTTTCTGCAACTCCCAATTCGTACTTCTATTTGGCTTCCTGCACTGGAATGGACACTCCAAGCATGAAGTAAGTTGAATATCTGGCTATTGTATGTTGATTTCGATGCTCATATACATTTTCCTCCAAGGACGTGATCAGTTCCTTTTCATTTTGCACGTGTTGATTGACTGGAATTTTCCTGTCTTCTTCAAATAGCAATGAACAAACATCAGAAATTTACAATAAACCGTCTGACAAACATTGACATGGATTGTCCATACTTTTGCATTTGTGTCGAGGTCCCGGCTATAGGAATTGTGTGTGTGATTATCTGGCAAGTCAAATAAACTAACACAAATCAACATGCATTGTCCACACTGTCGGACACGTTGAAAAAATATTTTAGGTACATACTACATAGTGAGATAAGGTTAAATTTCATTTCTCCAATGTGATGGAACCAAAGATGCACCAGTAAGACATGTCAAATAACACTAGGCGTTGCAAATCTGCCACATTATTCCCTTTTTGTGCGTCTCTTTTGCTAAATCTCGTTGCCTATTGACCAAGTGTACTGTGAAACCTTTGGCAATGGCGGATTGCCTCAAGAGCCTTACCAGTTTAAAGTTGCATACGACAAGCTGGTCATTGCAGCCGGAGCCGAGCCCTTGACTTTCGGTAAGGGTGTTAAGGAACATGCCTACTTCCTTCGGGAGGTGAATCATGCCCAAGAAATCAGGAAGAAGCTTTTGTTGAATCTCATGCTCTCTGAAAATCCAGGTACCTCTATTCTCCAACCATATGTATTGTGCTTACAGAGCAACATTCCAAGGTCTCAGGAATAGAAGAAGATGCTCATTGTTTTTGCCTCCACATTCTCTATAATTAATGATCAATGAGATTTTACGGCTTCATTGGAGATTGGGGGAGTGATTCCTTCTCTGTATCTTATAGGCATATCAGAAGAAGAGAGGAAACGACTTTTTCACTGTGTTGTCATTGGAGGTGGACCAATTGGGGTGGAGTTCAGCGGTGAATTAAGTGATTTTATCATGAAAGACGTCCGTGAACATTTTCCTCATGTTAAGGATCACATTCAAGTCACCCTTATTGAGGTACTCATACACACTCACATACAGATGCTAGTGTCAATTTGGAAAAATGTAACATAAATTGACAAGTGCACACTTTAACAGGCAAATGAAATCCTGTCGTCGTTTGGTGTTGGCTTACGGCAGTATGCGACGAATCATCTAACAGGGGTAAGTTGATTTTCTTTCTCAAGTTACCATCATCTTTTCCAGCAGTTCGTTTTGGTGCTGATTTTATGCTTTCAATCACTAGTTTGGTGTTCATCTTAAAAGAGGCGTGGTGAAAGAGGTGCATGCGAGGAAAATTGTACTGAATGATGGTACGGATGTTCCATACGGCCTCCTAGTCTAGTCCACTTGCATTGGACCCTCGAAATTTATCAAGTCACTTGATCTTCCCAAATCCCCAGGTGGAAGGTGAGGAAATAAGATTTCTTCTTTCCTTGGTCATCTAAATCTGCAATAGCAATCTCGAGATAAGAACTTTGTGACAATCTGATTTTAGCATTTTACCACCTTCCAAATCAAATGATTTGTCCTCTCAACTGTTTCAGGATTGGGGTTGATGAATGGTTGAGGGTACCTTCAGTGGAAGATGTGTTCGCGCTGGGGGATTGTGCAAGTTTTCTTGAACAGACAGGGAGGCTAGTGCTTCCTGCTTTAGCTCAGGTTCAGTCACCCTGTCTAATTACTTTAAAGATGTCTCACTGTAGCTCTTCATTTGATCGACAATCTTCAACTTTATCTCTTTGTTCTACTTTGTACAAGATGTGGCATGAATCCTTCCATTTGAAACTTGAATTGGTCATTCACTATCTCTTTCTCATTGCATAAAGGGTTTCTTTCCTCGGAAATAATATGAATGCCGATTTCTAAAACAGGTCGCGGAAAGGGAAGGGAAATTCTTGGAGGAGCTGTTTTGTAGGATAGGCAAGCAAAATGGAGGGAAGGCATTTTGCTTGAAAGACATACCTTTAGGAGACCCATTCGTGTACAAGCATTTGGGAAGCATGGCTTCTGTTGGGCGTTACAAGGCGCTCATCGATTTACGCCAATAAAAGGTGCATAACGTGCTACCATGCAATACTTACGGTTTTCTTTCCCAATACCTAGTACTCTCTGATTCATGGAATCAATCGTCATCACTTATGCAAACATTCTTTATCCAGGACGCGAAGGGGATATCGCACGCAGGATTCGTGAGCTGGTTGGTTTGGCATTCCGCTTATCTCACAAGAGTGGTCAGCTGGAGGAACAGGTTCTACGTTGTAGTGAACTGGGCGACGACTCTGGTATTTGGAAGAGACAACTTGAGAATAGGCTGACAATGGTAGAGACGCATTTTATGATGCATTGGGCTCTTTTTGGGTGGAAAGGTTCATTTATTTGTAACACAAGTATTTAGCATCGCTAGTAAAATAAGAATGGTTTTGCTCAAGTACACCTTTTTTGTCGTGTAACCTTGGTTTTATTAGTTGTAGAACACCATTTAACCGGCCGATCCGGTCCTTTGTTCTGCAAACTTGGTAGTGGCTAGGCCTAGGGTTAAGTAAGTTCTACATTCCTAGGCAGAATGGAATCACTAGGTTGTGCTCTCCCCTAGTGATCACCACTTTAGTGATGATAACTTTTCATCCACATACTCAAGATTGATTTGGTCACAAGAAAAGTATCAACAACTCAGATTCACTAAAAACATAGTCTTTATATATAATGAAATTGGAAGATGCAGCTTCTATGTGCTTCCTGCTTCCTGCTACTTGGGATGATAGTACTGCAACATAGCATACACTGTTTGAATGATGCCTACAAGCGTCACTACAATAGCTAAGCCCGAAAGAGCTGACCATGGGTTGTCATGAAAAGCATTTAGGAGTTGTGCCCAGCAAAGATGAGCCCACTCATACTTAAAAGACTCGTTTAAAAATAAAAAGTGCGACGCTAGATAGGTCTTAGAAAAGTGTACAGAAGTGTCCTTGCAGACGTCACTGAAGAAGCGTGCGGCATCCTGGTTGCTCATACCGTGATTCGACATGACTTTACAGTCACGCAAAAGCTGTACATCATTAGCAGTGTGAATGAGGAACCCCATGAATATGGCATAGGCGGTTATGTGCCCATCCAATTGGCCACGACACTGTTCAAAAGCAACCATATTGGGGAGGATGCAATTGAGATCATCACTTATTTCTATTTGTGGAATTCTGACGGTTCTGCGTTCACTGTCAAATTTGATATCTAGGAAGGTGCTGGCTTGCCCCTGCTTGAATCCAATTCCCACTCGACGAAGCTCGGAGGCAGATCTAATAAAAGGACAGTATAAATCCTTCTCTACTGGATTGTCTTGTTGACCCTGAGGTATTAAACTCAGACGAAATGAATCGAGTAAATGCACTCCTTTTATATTGATCTATCTTTTGAGGACAGAGTCGGGTCCTAAATTGAAACAGCTGAAGAAATTGGAGGCAAGATCGGCCAAGGACCACGTTGCTTCTGGAACATTCGTTGTTTCAAACAAATCCTCGAGAACAAAGTATGGGACCTGGTTCTCAAGCCGAAGAAGGTCCCGTGCAACAGAATACAACACGTATGAATTATTTAATGGGGGATCCCTCCGTATGACCCCTGCCAATTGACGGAGGAACTGAATGATGAAGCATCCATCAACAACCATCATTTTCACAAGGTCAGGTCCACTGAAACATTCGGTGCTCTCTGAATAGCACCGCCGGATCATTTCCACTTTCAGTGCCACTATATTGATGAGGTCCTCAAGGCCGACACCGTGCAGTTGAGTTTGTTCCAGCATGGTGTGGAGGTATCTCCGCTTGTGCTCCTGAAGCATCTGCAACTGCGGTTCCCCATGGTGGTATGGGCCAATAGAGACGATAAGAGGCCGAGATGCCTCAGCATTTCCTCCGGCAAGTACCTGAGGAACTCTGAAGATGCTACAGCTGCTTTCGCCTGCTGATTCATTATTCCATTTCGGCGCTGCCTCCATATATTCTGACATTGAAGCCAATGAATCCCGCCTCATGAGCTCGATCCCATGTTCCTCAGCGGTTGCTTGAGGACCTCCCCGATTGTTGTCCATGCCGAGTTCAATTGTAGAATCAACGTGAATTTCTTGCTGGGATTTCAATAGCTAGAGAGAGAATTGAAAGGATACGAGAAGTGTAGTGTAACCGTGAAAAATGCGAAGCACATGCTGATATTTCAAGAGGGCATGGAACAAGCCGTAGCGGTGAGTGCGGGGATGGTCTCAGTGTATCAGAGGAAAGAGGAGGAAGAGCAAGTGTAGCAGAGGACAGGACAAGGACGAGGGAGATGACAGAAAGTAGAAATGGGTCCTAGCACGCCACGTTTCGTCCCTTCAATGGGCTGGCTTGCCCTGGGTCCCACTTCTCTCTCTCTCTGTGTTATTTCTCTCTTCCTTCTTTCTCTTTGAAAGAGGACTTGACTCACATGCAGACAAGTCGTCGTCGAAGGGGACCCATCCAAAAACGCGTGGGGCCAAATGAAGACAAGCGAGCGTAACGTGATTCACCCATCTTGACAGGAAAACGCGTGGGGCCAAACGAAGCAATTTGCATTGATGGATTTTGATTAGCCATTTTCATGGCAGCAAGACTAAAAGGTAAATTTATAACTTAAATTACCCAAAAAATTAAAAATATAAATCACAGTAAGCAAAAGAATTGCTTATGCTTAGGGAGTATAAATAAATCTTATAAAAATAATTACAAAACAACACATCAGACGACCAGTGACTAGAATTGGGCAGTACCGTAAGGCCACTCATTTCTTTACTAGATAGATAAGGTCGAACTTAATGATTTTTATTTTGCATCTCCTTTCACGTAATTATTTTCTTTCTATGATTTTTTGTGAATTTTAAACTTTTCTTTTTGATGACCTGATAACCCCTGTACAGCCGGCAGCCGACAAGATAAAACCGAGGTGACGTTAATGGAGGATCCACCATCACTTAAGATCCCGTGCGGCCAACAGGATTCGAACTTCTCTCCTCCTCGCAAAGGATCATAGGAGCCTTATCCAACTGGGCCACGCAAGCGGTGGTAATTTTAAACTTATTGTTATCTAGAAAATAAAAGAAAATTACGGTTTTCTCCATCATTTCTATTATAACAACACTTGGAAAACACATGCTCATAGAAATTTAAAATGACCGATTTGAGAAGTTTAGGCGAGGACAAGAAGCCAGACGAAAGACAAAATGCAAGTAGTACAAGAAGAAAAAAAAAAAATCCAAATTTCATAATATGAATGAATATGAACATCAACCTCTTCGTAGCCCATTTATTTAGGGAGGTGCCAAAAAACGAAACATCTTTTTAGGAACTATGGTCAAGCGCGAGGCGAAGAAGGCACACAAAAGACAAAATGTCAGAAGCTGAGGTCAATGATTTAGTACAGAAAAAAGGAAAAAAATTGCAAATCATTATGAATCTACCTACTTTTGTAAATAAGATGTGGATACAAAGTAATTACTTATTTTGAAGTGCTTGCATATTTATATATACACATACACACATTCTAGACAAAATAAAATCAGACTAATTAATTGATGTATGCACTGCTACTACAATGGATTGTTTCCAAATGAACTTATAAAATTCAAACATCGTGAGAAGACTCTTCAATATCTAAGGCGATGCGATTTTGAATTTTGTGCAATTTACTTTCAAGCGAAACTAAATATTAAATCGCACTAACATTTTCAGGAATTAATGGATTATTCGAGCAATTTAATTAAGAAAAAATAATTTCTGATGTAAACTGAATAGAATTGTCTTTATTTGACTTATGTAGATTTTTTAAAACGTTTTACCGCCGCATATATGTATACGTTCATATTGTATCCAGCAACGTTTGGAAGAGTGGCGCCCTCTAAGGGTCACTTCTTTTTTTTTTTTTTTCTGACATTTCCTATAATTTAGTTGTAATTGTTTATCTTACAATGTCAAAACTGCAACACTTTAAAGAATTCATTTTGCTATGTTTTGATAATACCTTGATATTGCTTCTAATTTTTAAAATGTTTAAGTTTTCTGACTTGAAGATTCTTAAAAAATATTGACTTTCAAATTAATTGCAATGGACCGTTTTATAGACAAAAATGGAATCGGAGATTAAATAATTATATACCCAGTTGATGAAAGCTCTAAGATGAAACTGTGATTTTGTAGAAAATTAAAGTTTGTGAAATGATCTTCGCATCTATTACTTTATAAATAAAGTATATTAAAAGAGAGAGAGAGAGAGAACCCATTCAAATTTCATGTTCTTTAATAGATATAAGGAAAGCCAAAAATCAGACTTGTATTTTAGTTCAGAATGACTATTTTGACTAATGATCTCTGTACCATGCTTAATAAGAAAAGTCGGTATAGTGGAGTTTTATGATTGAGTGACATTACCCCAAACCACTGAGGTTTGCCCCAATGGCCACCCTTTTAACTTGGAAGGGGGAGGTGAGAGGTTCGAATCTCTACATTCTCAGGGGGTTTGGGTGAGGACGATTTAGTTTTAGATGTAGATTTCGACTCCCACGTCCTGCAATGAAACATGGCAAAAGTAAGTTTGAGAGTGAGAGTTAGAGTAGAAATATAGTAAGATAAAAAAAAAAGACATCACCCCAAAGCTCCATTCCCTCGCATTTCCTTTAATGATAATTAGATCACATTAATTAGTTAAATAAGTTAATTATCACTTGATCTAGTACATCTTCCTAGAACAATCTATAAACATCAATTTGCATGTCTTCTTTGACCATGAATTTTGATCTTTGAATGCCGAGATTTCCCCTTCTCAAGATGCAAATTGCTCTCTTGACCTCATTCTCAAGAATTTATGTTGTTATTAGGAATACATTTGGGATTGGATATAAAATTTGAAAAAAGATTTCAGACTAAAAAAATTGAGGGTTGATGTAACATTTGGTTTAAAGTTGAGGTTTTTTTTAAAACAAAAAATTCGGGATAAAATAAAAATTGAACCTAAAATTTGAGAGCTTTTAAGGAATTAGGACTGTATAAAAGGAGGAAAGAGAAAGTTGAGGACTTCACTTGTTCTCATCATCAAGGGGCATATTTGTAATTAGATAGCATATGAAAATTTTATTTCTACCCCAACTTACGATGGCTGGGCCCCACAATTCCTTCCTTATCTTGAGGCTATCTCTCTTTTCTACCAAGTTTTTATCCATTTCTTATTGCAAAGAATTGGCCAAGCCCCCTACCCTCCTCTCTGTTTAACTATGAAGTTACCATAGTCATTTAATCAAATTTATTGATGTCACAATTTATTAATCAACCCAAAGCCAAATTCAAAAATTTTTTCCAAATTTTTTTTTCTTGGTTTAGTTTAGCTATTGCAATCTTCCTAAAACACCTATAATTTGTAATGCATGTTAATTCAAACATTTATATTATTGAATGGAACTAATACATGCAATGTTAGTTCAATATTTTAAATAATACTTTAACATAATGCATGCAGTTCCTCTTAAATAATGAGGGGTAGCTATGTTAACGAAAATGTAAATAGGTTTTACTTACCACCCATAATACACCTAGGTATATTATTCACATCCAACAATTTATTTTGTATAGATCTATTTCTTATAATTAATGAGGGGTAACTATCTTTATAAATATGTTAAATAGGTTTTACTAATCACTCAAAATATATCTAAGCATATTAATATTTTTATTTAACTTTGTTGGTGCAAGATGTGAAGCAATTCATATATTCAATAGAAGAAGCTGTATTTTGATATCCACTTGTGATGATGCAAGCTAAAAGAATTATTAGTGCTATTTATATTCCAAACAATCCAAACTAAACTGTCGACACTTGAAATCGTGAAGTGTTAAAAAAAAAATAACCAAAAGAGTGATCGTGCATTTCATGAGCACTCTTTTTTATAGTAAATACTTTACAAGTGCTAAATTATCACATTAGTTTTCTTCTTTATTGAGAAAATTGAACACGAGCACAAAGTGAAGGATTGATGCCGCGAGCACAAAGAGAAGGATTGATGCCACGAGCACAACAAAAGAATGCCCAAAAATGGGACAATGCGTTTCGGCTTTGCTCTGACTCTGTCCTTGATTTTCCCCTTCAAGTCCGACGGAGAAATAACCCAGCATGCGTCTCAAGAAACAGAAAATGCCTTCCTTGTTGCCCGTTTCCTTGTGGTTTAATTTATGCTATGGAACCGGTTGGCAATCAGAATCGCACCAATAAATCAAGCTTTGTCAACCACATGCTTAGAGTCGTTGCCTTCACGCGGCCAAAATCTAAATGCACAAGAGAATCCAAAGATGATACTCATAGAACGGTGGATTTGTTGGGAAGAGGTAACGTGGATAGAGACTTGGGACGAGACTTAACATGGATTTGCGAGAGAAAATGAAAAGTGGATGAGAGAGAGACAGAGAGATTCGTCCATTCCAATAATTTCAGACAAGTGCTAGGTAACCGATAAAAACAACGCAAAGCGTCAGGACAATGAAGAGCGCATGCTTAGTCAGTAACTGCTTGCATTGTTGAACTTTCCTCTTCCTTTGTTGATTTATTTTCCATCTGAAAAAGTATTTTTGTTAAATATATTTAAGCTACTAACCTCACTTAGGGATTTACCCCTCTTGCTTTGAGTCCGTTAAATACTATACGTCAAATCAATAGACTTCATTTTTATACTGAAATGTTGTATTAATGATAATTTATTCTAAAAAATGATGCTATCAACACATGTTGAAGATCATAAAAAATTATCAACCTGATGAGAAGAATTTCTTTTTTGCTTAAGTCCTATTTTAATTTCTCCTTACAGTCCCGTAAATAAATCAAAAAGCCTTTTTACTTTTGCTTTTACTTTTACTTATATATATATAGGTTTGATTCATCTAATCCAACCAATTGGGACGCGCTTATAATTCGGACTTGCCGAATTAGAAATAAATGTTAAATAGATTTTACTTTCCACCCAAAAGCATATTATTCTTATTTAACAATTATTTGTTACTCTTAAATGACGAGGTTTAGCTATCTTTTATAAATATGTTAAATAGGTTTTACTTATCACTTAAAATATATCTAAGCATATTAATATTGTTATTCAACTTGGTTGGTGCAAGATGTGAAGCAATTTGAATGTTTAATCGTGAGTCCATCTTTTAAGATACCATTTAATGCATTTTTTTTCATGTAGTTACTCGACAAAACAAAACTCTTCAAACATTGATTCCACTCCAATTAAAAGATTTGCATCAAGAATTGAGTGAAATGTAAAAATCCAATGCATTGATTACTTTATTTTACAATAGAAACAAGTTTATCCTAATATCCACTATCCACTTGTAAGAATACAAGCTGAAAGAATTATCAGTACTATTTATATACCAATAATCCAAACTAAAAGGTCACTACTTGAAACCGTGGAGTGTGGGCTTATAGGAAGATGGACTTTTTAAGGAATAAAATTATCATCCGGGGGCATATTTGTAATTAGATGGCATATGATAATTTTATTTCTACCCTTACTCTGGGTGGTTGGGAACTTGGGCCTCACAAGTCTTTCCTTATCTTGAGGCTCCTACTCTTCTCCATCAACTTTTTGTCCATTTCTTATTGCGAAAGAGTGGCTAGGAGCCTAGGCCCACCACTCCTCTCTACTTAATTATGAAGTTACCAATTAATCATTTAACTAGACTTATTGATGTCACAATTTCTTAATTTACCCAAAGCCAAATTAATAGATTTAAATTTTCAAATTTTTTCGATTTTTTTTTTTGCTTGATTTAGTTTAGCGGTTGCAATCCTCCTTCAACACCTGTAATTTGTAATGTGTGTTAATTCAAATATTTATATTATTGAATAGAACTAATACATGCAATGTTAGTTCATTTAGATCAAATTATATTATTTATCAATTTATGTGGTTCCTCTTAAATAATGAGGGGTAGCAATGTTAACGAAAATGTAATATAGGTTTTACGACCCAAAATACACATAGGCATATTATTCTCATCCAACGGTTTATTTATATAGATCTATTCCTATTAGATAACGAGATGTAGTTATTTCTTAGGTTTTACTTACCACTCAAATTATATCTAACCACGTTAATATTATTGTTCAACTTGGTTGGTGCAAGATGTGAAGCAATTTGTATGTTTAATAGTGAGTCCATCTATTTAGATACCATTTAATGCATTTTTATTTATTTATTTAGTTACTCAATAAAACAAGGACTTCACACATTGAATTGACTCCCATCAAAAGATTTATGAACAATTGATTAAAATGTTAAAAATCCGATGCATTTATTACTTCATTTTACAATAGAAAGAAGCTTTATTTGGATATCCACCAATAACAATGCAAGCAAGAATTATCAATGCTATTTATATACCAACAATCCAAACTAAAATGCCAATGCTTGAAATTGTGGAGTGTTAAAAAAAAAAAATTATCGTGCGTCTCACGAGCACTCTTTTTTTATAGTATTAGTTTACAATACTTTGTAAGTGCTGAATTATCACATTAAGTTCAAGAGCTTAACTGCATTTTTCTGTAAAGCTAATCAATTCAAGCTCGTAACTTAAGAGTACTTTGCTTAAAGTGCATCTAACCTAATAGGCATCGAAGATGAATGTAATATGTTAGCCTATACATATTTAACACTCCAATAGGAGAGTACTAGGTATATTTACGACATTAACTGTTGAGACATTACCTATTCAACCTATCAATATTTACAATTGTCGATCATTGGTTTGATGCAACAAAAGCTGACATCCAAAAACCAAAAAAACACAATTTTATCGAATTCAACACAATATTATTTGGTAACCAAAAAGCAATGCCATGACTTTATGTTTTTAAATTTATCATATTGATAACCCATTATATGCATGCTATTTAGTTCTATAAATGTTGATTTAAATTTGTACCTACGTTATACATCTTTTCATACTTGTTTTTATGACATTATATTGCAGGAATATTCGACAAACATCTTGGCCCTCCAAGTAAATTGTCTTATGAAGTCTAGACCAAAGCTTCTGCAATGTCCTTGGCCTGGACTAAACTTGGTAGAAAGGGGGAGATCTTCATAGGCTCTCTCAATCTTCATAGGACAAGGCAGAAACCCAATAGTCCGAAGTAGAGCCGAAAGTATGTGAGGCAGGCTATCCTCAGGCCTAACAACAAAAAGCTTTAGATAAGTGTGCTATATCGAAGTGGCAGGTGTCATCGCTGGAGTGACCAACATAAGTGAAATCTAGCCTAGCTAATGGCTTAAACATTTGAAACTTCCACAAGCATAACGCTTTTTCTTTTTTTGTTGGTAAGACACAAGCGTTACTTCACCTAGTATGGTTGCTTACTTAACCAGCCCATTACTTTCCAGGCAATAATGATTTACTGCCAGTCTGCCATCAAATCCATTTATTAAGAAAGACTGTTGTATGAGAAGCAAGAACAATGAAAGAGGAATCATAAACTGAATCTCATAGATCATACACATAACTATTTGATTTGAACAGACAGGATGTTTACAAATATTTGTGATTGGGAAGACACCAAATCCACTGAAGCACAAAAGCCCATCTTTATCTCCACCGCTAAGGATATTGAAACATCGCTTTGAAGAATTTTAGAGCTCTACAAATGAATCTCGACCATTGTCGTTTAAACCAGCATCTCCGAGTACTAGTCCAAGCATGCGAAGAACTCTTGCAGTTGGAGGGAAGAATCAAGCAGTGTAATCTTCAAATGCCAAAGAGTTACTAGAAGCGTTCTATGAAAAAAATGAATAATTATTTTCAGTTGGAAAATAAAAATGATAAGAAAAAAAATGAGATTAAAGCTAAGGAGCCAAACGAATCATCGAGTTAAAGATGACAACAAGCATATGCTTTCAAAAATTCTTCCATGAAACCAATACTAAAGCTATTGGACTGTCAAATAGATTCTAAATTCGAAAAAGAAATATTTAAGAAAACCAGACTAAAATAACTACTTAAACTACAAACGAAGGATGTGAGCCATAAGATATCCGTTATTGGTAATAAAGATGACAAAGTCATATCAACTTTTAAGTTGAAAGATGCCACATTCTCTATTCACTTGGGATCTTCCTCCTAATTGAGACACACCACAACTGCCATATGGGACTTGAAGCTTCTTTAACAGTTTTTCATTCTGCTTAATATTTATAAATGCTAGAAATGATTACACCGCAGCGCGCCAAACTGCTGTTGCAAGCATATGCATATCAAAGCAGCACACTGCATATATGTTGTTCCATAAAGACAGCTACTTTGGTAAGACAACATTCATTATGTACAAACAAACTCTTTTCTCAGCAAAATGTAATCCATGAAGCACCAAAACCCTCCCTCCCTTAATTCTCAAATTCGGTTGCCCACCTTTCACAAAGTGAAAATTGTGGTCAACATGCAACCATTAAAAACTCAACATGACCATACCGTCATGCTAGCGGGGCCCTATGATCCATTTCCTTCTGTAATCACAATCGGGCACAATAAACCAATTGGGCCTCTTGCGTCAGGCCTAAACTCCCCAGCCATTTCATTAAAAAAAACCCAGCCCACACTCATCTAAACAAGGCCAAGCCCTAATCTACCGAAACTATCTAGACCCAAAGTGATCCAAACCGAATCTGACCCAAACTCCCTGAATTTTTTTTTGGTCGAAAAACTCCCTGAATTAGACAAGTCCAAATTTGTCAAAAATAAACCTGCTCAAACCTGCTCTAGGCAAGGCTCGACACAAGGTTGGCCTCGCCCTAACCTAGTGAGGCCGAGTCTCCCAACAGTTGGCGACAAGGCCTAGTGAGGGTTAGCCTTGTTAGATTTGGGCGAGGCCAAGCCTTGCCAATGATTGGGCGAGCCGGCGCGAGGCCGGCCTGGCGCCGGCTAGGCGAGGTCGAGCCTTGCTGATGGCTAGATGAGCTCGCCCACTAGGTCTCGTCCTAGCCTAGTGAGACTCCGACGAGCTCATCAGACCTCACCTAGCCGGATGGCTAGCAATCGGCAGTGAGGAAGAAGAAGAGAAAAAGAAAAGAAAAGGAAAATAAGAAAAGGAAAGAGAGAAAAAAAAAAGAGGAAAAAATTTGACTTGATTTTGGAATTGTTCCCTAGAATAAATAAACAATTCTTTTTTTGACCTCTTGATTCGGTGTCAAATATATTCCCAGGATTAAACAAAAAAGTTAGCAAACGTTTTTTTTTTTTCAAAAAACAAAAGAGTAGAATTAGTTACTATTTGGCTAGTTAGGGGCTATTTGGCAACATGCCAAACAGTGCCTGATTTTGATTTTTTATTCCCAGAATCAGTTTAGGACGAGAATCGCATTTTGTAAATTTTTTATTCCTAGGAACAGATTGGGAAGATAATTGAGAATAAAAAAAAAATGTGATTTTCCGTCTGAGAATCAAGAAAAGAATCAAAATAGTGAAAGTCTCATTCTTCTCTTCCGTCATCCCGCTATTGCCATCCACCACCACTGTCCGCCGCCACCCGCCACCCACCGGTCTAGCAAGCTCGCCAGGCTAGGGCGAGGTCCGGCAAGGCTCGGGCTCGCTAGATCTGGCAAGGCCGAGCCTTGCGGATGGCCAGGTGAGCCATGCCGACAGTTAGGCGAGGCTTGCCCAGCCCGTCGAGGCTCGGCCTTGCCAGATCGAGCAAGGCTGAGCCTTGCTGGTGGCCAGGCAGGCCTCACCCAGCCCCTCTGGTGGCCAAGCCGGTCTCGCCTAGCCTCGGCAAGGTTGGCCTGGCTATCGGTGAGGCTTGACCTCGTCAGATCTGGCAAGGCCAAGCCTCGGTGGGGCTGGGCGAGCCTCACCCAGTTGCCGGCAAGGCTCGGTCAACGAGGGCTGGCCTTGCCGAGGGTCAACAAGGGCCGGCCTCGCCGAGGGTCGACAACGCTCCGGTGAGCGTCGCTGGCTCTCGTCTGGCCAATTGTCGGTCTGGCGACCGGCCACATGAGGAAGAAGAAGAATAGGAGAAAATGGAAAAAAAAAGAAAAAAAGAAAAAAAGAAAAAAAGGAAAAAAAGTAAAAAAAATATTTAAAAATTAAAAGAAATTGATTTGGAACATAATTACTTAGCACGGTATCAAACATAATTCTATTCTAGAATAAAAAATTTTAGATAGCTACCAAACGCATTTTTTTACTCAGAATCAGTTTCCAGAAACAGAATAAAAAATAACCATTTATGGTTAGAATTAGTTCCCGGAACAGAATCGTGACCAAATGCACTCTTAACAAACAAACCCATTTAACCCATTCTTCTCCTTGTAACCACTTGAAGCCCAACTTATAATCCATTTCCTCCTGTAATCAAAATAGGCCCAATTTTATTAACTACATTTCTCTTTCATCTGTTCTCATCGCCTTCCACGTTCGTTTCCTACTCCCGAAATGACAGCCTGTTCTCTCACGAAGAACCATGAACCATGAAGGTTTCGTCTGTTATCTACACTTCCTATACAAACTAAAAACCACCATCACTTACCTACGGTCACCACCGAGCCGCCACCGCCGTTGTGCTCACGGCCACCACCTTGAACGTCGCTACTCACTAAAATGCCCATATTCAACGCAAGACCCGCACCAATAACCAACTATAGGCCTCCCTCACTGGCCGGTAAACCCAGACCACTCGCCCTCTTTTTCAGCCATGACAATAAAGGCGTGAATTAGGAGGCGAGTCTCCACCATTGCCCTGTGGAGCTCCGAACCCAAATGGTAAGGGATCACTGAGTCGGGCAAGGTGCTTATGTGATTAGCATCATCGCCTAGGGTGTCGCACCGACGAGAGGTGGAGGACGATGATGGGTTCTGCGATTGCTTCTTCACCTTGGGTGGTCGATGATCAAACAGAGGAATGGGAAGGTGAGCCTCCGATGTTAGAGTTCTTTTGGCTCGACTAAGTTTTTGGCTTCCGGTAGTGTGATACGTGTCCCTTTCAAATGCAGTGTGGTGGCTATATAGGAGAAAATATTAGATACCCTCAAATGACTATGTCATCCTTGTTAAAATATGTAATATATTTTATTATTCTAAATATGATTCCAATATTATATTCCCAATAAATTCCCTATATAAATTCCAATTATTGCTCAATTTATTACCCACGTGTATTAAGTAATATTTGTCCGTTATTATATTACCATAATGGTCTTGATGGGAGATACCGATAACATAACCAACGGAATAAAAACGTCAGGTCGTTTGGTTCAAACCCTTACGATATAGAAAAACATACCATCAGGTTTTGGAAGGGGATTGACTAGTAGAACAGGATGTACATTTTCTATATTGCAAATTGATCGTGCTGTGCGGATCCATCAAAGGTTTTGAGGTTTCCCACTTCCAGATTTCATCAATGGCTGGAAGTATGTTGATATTTATGTTTCCGCTATTCGATCTCGAATTCTGTATGAATTTACCTGTTATGGATAAATCGGGATCTCCAAGTTTTTGTTTATATTCATACTAACACTTGGTATCAGAGCCCTTATTTGCAATCTCTGCCTTGGTGAAACTTTTTGGAATTTATTTTTATTGAATTATATGTGGATAAATTTTGGATTTGTATATGGCTTGGATCAGAATTTAGAATTCCGGCCAAATTCGGGCTACCCACCATGCGATAATGGATCTGAATGATCACACCACCATTAGGAAGAGAAACCCCTAAATTTTTTCGACATATTACTAATTGTCGAAGGTTAATCGAGCGGTGAAATTTTGGTGGTTAGGGTTTTATAGGGCAGATTGTTTTTTGGCTTAATTTTGGTCCATACATGGTTGTTTTTGCCGGATCTCAAATTTATTCGTTTGTCCTGGTGTTCTCTTTGAAACCCATCAACCAATTTGGTCGGACATGGGTTGTGGGAGGGGACCTAGACGGCGGAACAAAGGCGGTCGCGGCGGAAGAAGTGGCGGAAGAGAGCCCGAAAGAAGACCGCACGTGCCTGAAGGGCTACAGCGAGTGCGTGCAACGCACGCACCTGAGAGGCTGAAGTGGGCGCGTGCCACGGAAAAGCGCGCGTGCAATTTTGGCCCTTTGCCTTTAGGAAAATTGCGATTCTGCCCTTGCCCGCGCAAAATTCCGATTTTGCCCCCTTTGGGGTGTGAAAACTTACGATTTTGCCCTTTTGGGCATAAAATTCCCATTTTACCCCTTAAAAGTAAAATTCCAATCCTGGCCTTGGGTGCAAAATTCCAATTTTACCCCTTTTGCACGTGATTTTACTGTTCTACCCTAAAGTGCAATTTATGAATTTTTTCTTAAAATAAAATTAAATGTCTAGTGGTCCGTATATATTTAATTAATTAAGGATTAGCCACAGCATCTTTGATTATACTAAATTATATACATTAAGAGCCTTTGGATCACATATAGTTAAAGACAATAATTGTAATTATTCACATTAATATTATGAATTTTATCCCACAGGAATTTTCAATATATTAATGTGATTAATTAGGATGAAATATTATTTTATCTTTCTTAATTTACCCACAGGGATTAAGAAAGGGAATATAATTTGATAGTTTCATCATGAAGTAATTATGAATCAATTTAAATTAGAAACTTAGCCCACAGGTAGTTTTTGATCTTATGTGATTCATATTTTACAGTGAGTTTTACATTGGTAAAATATAATTTAAGTTTATTTGCTTCAAATATATTGATACATAAGTTTCCTTTGATTATGATGCAGTCTTACCACCTACGATTAGTTCTGGTATAATTGTTCCCGAGCTTAATGGAAATAATTTTAAAGAATGGAGAGAATTAATTCTTCTTCAATTGGGGTGCATGGATCTTGATTATGTTCTTAGGTCAGACGAACCACCTGAAGCTACTGAGAATAGTACTCATGCTGAGCATACTCATTATGCTCAATGGGAACAGTCCAACCGTCTCAGTGTGATGTACATAAAGACAAAACTCTCTGCTAGCATTCATGGTTCAGTCATTTAGTATAACAATGCCAAAGAATTGTTGAAGGCTATTGATGCATAATTTGAGTCTTCAAAGAAGGCGCATGCCATGACCCTAATTATGAAGTTCTCATCATTGAAGCTTACCGGTGTAAGAGGTGTACGTGAGCACATCATGAAGATGAGGGACATTGCAGCTCAGCCGAAAAATCTTGAGGTTGGGATATCAAAATCCTTTCTTGTATACTATATCCTAAATACTCTCCCACAAGAGTATGCTCCCTTCAAGATCTCTTACAACACACATAATACTAAATGGTCAATTAATGAACTCATGACCATGTGTGTTAAAGAGGAAGAGAGGCTACTAATGGAGAAAGGAGAAAGTGCTCATATGGCAATACAGGATAAGTATAAAGGGCAAGGTAAGCAAAAGGAAAAGGGTAAGATGCCTCTATCTCCCCAAGCTGGCATTAAGAAGGAATCCAAGTGCTTCTTCTGTAAAAAGAAGGGGCACATGAAGAAGGATTGCGCCAAATTTAAGGCATAGCTTAAAAAGAAAGGTAACCAACTCACATGTGTATGTTATGAAACTAATATTGTTGATGTGAGTCACAACACTTGGTGAATTGATTCTGATTCTGCAATCCACATTTCGAATTCCTTGCAAGGTTTTCAGAACCAGCGGAAACCAGTGGGAAGTGAACAAGGCATCTATTCAAGAAACAAGATGCGCTCGTGTGTGGAAGCTATTGGGACATGCAGATTAGTTCTTAGTAGTGGTTTTGTTTTAATTTTGGAAAAGACCTTTTATATTCCTAGTTTTTCTAGGAATTTAATTTCAGTTTCAAGACTTGTACCTTTGAGATACTCCTTTAAATTTTCAAATTCAACATTCAATTTATCGTATAAATCTGAAATTGTTGGGAGTGGTATTTTGTTTGACGGTCTCTTTTGAATTAATTTACAAAACAATGCCATTAATAATGTGATGCACGTTCATGATAATGCTGGGATAAAACAATGTGTTGTGAATGAGGATTCCTCTATGTTGTGGCATCGGAGGTTAGGACATATCTCTATGGATAGAATTAAGAGACTAGTAAATGATGGAGTACTTAATACTCTAGATTTTACTGATTATGATACTTGTGTGGACTGTATAAAGAGAAAACAGACCAACAAGTCAAAGAAATGTGCTAAGAGAAGTATAGAAATATTAGAAATCATACATACAGATATTTGTAGTCTAGATATAGACTCAAATGGTTAGAGATACTTCATTTCTTTCATAGACGGTTATTCACGATTCATGTATCCCTACTTGCTTTGTAATAAGCACGAAGCACTGGATGCCTTTAAGGTATTTAAAACCGAAGTAGAGAAATAATGTGACAAACAAATTAATATCGTGAGATTGGATAGAGGTGGAGAATACTATGGTAGATACACTGAAGATGGACAAGCACCTGGTCCATTTGTGAAGTTTCTTGAAGAACATGAGATTATTGTCCAATACACTATGTCTGGTTCACCGAACCAAAATGGCGTCGTAGAAAGAAGAAACCGAACATTATTGGACATGGTGTGGAGTATGCTTAACAACTCCAAACTTCCTAAGTTTTTGTGGACTGAGGCTCTTAAAATGGCTGTGTACATATTAAACCAAGTTCCAACCAAGGCTGTTCAAAGGACACCTTTTGAATTATTCAAAGGTTGGAAACCGAGTTTAAGACATGTACGTGTTTGGGGATGCCCATCTGAAGTAAGAGTCTACAATTCATAGGAAAAAAAGTTAGATCCAAGGACTATAAGTGAGTATTTCGTTGATATGCCGAAAAGTCCAAAGGATACAGATTTTATTGTCCATCTCACACCACTAGGTTTGTGGAATCAAGAAATGCTAAATTTCTTGAAAATGATATGATTAGTGGGAGCAATCAATTCAAAGACTTTGTTCCCGAAGAAGATCATTCAGATACTCAACCTTCCACCTCAGATACTGATTGGTTGTTGCTTACAGCGTCCCTTCAGTTTAACTAGTCGCTAAGCAACCAATCATTGAAGATCCACAACCTGCTAATATTGATCCGGTAGACCAAACTGTTCAGTAATTACCAGATACTGTTAAACTTCCAGTAGAACAGCATACTCCTCAGGAGGATGTTAATGCGACATTAAGAAGGTTTACTAGAATGAAGAAATCAACAATTCCTAATGATTACATTGTGTATCTACAAGAATCTGACTATAATGTTGGAGTTGAAAGTGATCCTGAGTCGTTTTCACAAGCCATGAGTTGTGATAAATCTAATTTATGGTACAATGCCATGAAGGAATAGATGAATTATATGGCATCAAACGAAGTCTGGGACTGAGTTGAGTTGTCTAATGGTGCAAAGGCCATTGGTTATAAATGGGTCTTTAAAACTAAGAAAGATTCATTAGACAATATAGAGATATACAAAGTTAGATTCATTGCCAAGGGATTTACTTAAAATGAGGGAATCGATTACAAGGAGACGTTTTCTCTTGTATCCAAGAAAGATTCTCTTCGTACTATTTTGGCATTGGTTGCTCATTTTGATGTGGAGTTACATCAAATGGATGTGAAAACGGTATTCTTCAATGGAAAATTAGAAGAAGTGGTTTATATGAAACAACCAGAAGGATTCTTCTCTAATGTTGGTGAGCATTTGGTATGCAAGCTTAAAAGGTCTCTATATGGCTTGAAACAAGCATCCCACCAATGGTACTTAAGATTCCATGAGGCCATCTCTTCATTTGGTTTTAAAGAGAATATCATGAATCAATGTATATACCAGAAGGCTAGTGGGAGCAAAATTTGTTTCCTTGTGCTATATGTAGATGAAATTTTACTTGCAACCAATGACAAGGGGTTGTTATATGAAGTGAAACAATTTCTCTCTAAGAGTTTTGATATGAAAGATATGGGTGAAGCATCTTATGTCAATGGCATTAAAATCCATAGAGATAGACCTCGAGGTATATTAGGACTATCCCAAGAAACTTATATCAATAAGGCCTTAGAGAGGTTTCAGATGAAAGATTGTTCACCAAGTATAATACCCATAGTGAAGGGTGATAGGTTTAATTTAAACCAATGCTCAAAGAATGATTTTGAAAGGGAACAAATGAAGAACATCCCATATGCTTCTGCTATTGGAAGCTTGATATATGCTCAGGTTTGCATTCGACCTGACATAATCTTTGCTGTGAGAATGTTGGGAAGATACCAAAGTAATCCAGGTATAGACCACTGGAGAGCTGCAAAGAAGGTGATGAAGTACCTTCAAGGAACAAAGGGACACGTGCTTATGTACAAATGGGCGGACAACTTGGAGGTAGTTGCTTACTCGGACTCAGACTTTGCTGGCTACATTAATTCCCATAAATCAACATCGGAATATATTTTTATGTTCGCTGCCAGAGCTGTATCCTAGAGGAGGGCAAAACAAACCTTGGTTGCCACTTCCACTATGGAGGCAGAGTTCGTTTCCTGTTTTGAGGCCACCGCAGATGATGTGTGGTTGAAAGGTTTCATATCGGGGCTTAGAGTTATGGATTCCATTGTTAGGCTATTAAGAATATTTTGCGACAATTCAACTGCAGTTTTTATGGTTAAGAACCACAAAAGTGGTAGTCGAAGCAAGCACATTGACATAAAGTATTTAGCCATCAGAGAACAAGTTAAAGAGAAGAAAGTGGTCATAGAACACATAAGCACTGGATTGATGATAGCTGATTCTTTAACTAAAGGCATGCCGCCAATGAGTTATAAGGATCATGTTTCTAGAATGCGCATTGGTCCAATCATGTAAATTTTTCTTTATATGGAAGAATTTATGAGACTTTTATTTATTTATAATGTTTTTCTCAATACAGTTGTATCCATTCAGTTATTATGAGAAAAATAATTACATTTAACCTGGAGTAAATATAAGGTTTATTCATTAAGTTATTTGATCACATATGGGCTAATGAAATACATTGTGATACACGGAAGATAATACTCGCTCTAAAAGGACTCATTGCCGTGATTCATGTGTTTTATTTTAGTATGAAGTTTTGTGAGTTTGGGTTAATAATTCATTTGAAGGAATATTGGGATCAAGTGGGAGAATGTTAAAATATGTAATATATTTTATTATTCTAAATATGATTCCAATATTATATTCCCAATAAATTCCTTATATAAATTCCAATTATTGCCCAATTTATTACCTCTGTGTATTAAGTGATATTTGTCCATTATTATATTACCATAGTGGTTTTGATGGAAGATACCGGTAATGTAACCAACGGAATAAAAACATTAGGTCGTTTGGTTCAAACCCTTACGATACAGAAAAACACACCATCAGGTTTTGGAAGGGGATTGACTAGTAGAACAAGACGTACATTTTCTATATTGCAGATCTATTGTGCTATGTGGATCCATCAAAGGTTTTGAGGTTTCCCACTTCCACATTTCATCAATGGCTCGAGGTATGTTGGTATTTATGTTTCCGCTATTCGATCCCTAATTCTGTATGAATTTACTAGTTATGGATAAATTGGGATCTCCAAGTTTTTGTTTATATTCATACTAACAATCCTTACTCTAAACCATTAGAGATCAACACCTATCTTTTGGGGCCCACATGTCAGCCAATTCTAAACCCACCTATACAGTAGATCCCGAGTTCAAATATACGTATGGATTTTTTTGTACCTCTAATACATCTACGAGGCTAAGATGACGGGGCTTGTTTATTTTGGAATGCTTTTGTAGACCTGATCAATGGACGATTTGAATTGGAACTTGAGCTTGAAATTTGTTATTCAAGCTCGTCAGAAAATATTAATAATCTCCATTTATTTCATTCAACATTTGAGTCTGAACAAGCTCACTCAAGTGGGATTACACGAGTGAGTTTGAGCCCAAGAAATAAATGGTTTACCTGAGCCGAGGCCTAATCAAGTTTGCAAGAGTCTACACGGAAAATATTTATCCACAAGTCCACTCTGAGATAATTCTTCGTCGAAGAACATCTGACGACTGTAAAAATAGCATATAATTGCTTCATGAAAAATTATTACAAAACTCCTAAATCAATTATAGTTATGCTAATTCAATCATAAATTTATTTTTTTGACTAATTGAGTTATAAAATTTTTGTAATTGTGTTAATTCAATCTATCTAATATAATTTAGCCAACTGGTGCTGATGGATGCTGGCCGATGCCGATAGACAATTTTTTAATAATACTTTATTTTTTTCAAAAAATTTTAATTTTTTCTTTTCATTTTCATTTTTTTTCTTTTTCTTTTCATCCTCCCTCCTTCTTGCTCTAGTTTTGGTGACGGGCCAAAGGCAAGGGTTGCTTGCCGAACTAGGGCTCGCCTCGCCAATGGCTGCATGAGGTTTACCTTGCTGTCATTGGACAAGGGCGAGTTAGCCCAACGACTAGTGAGACAAGCCCTCGTCGGATCTGGCAAATTAGATTAATATGTACTCTAGATTGGAAAACTAGAGGTGTTAATAATATTTTAAAAACAGATAAATTGACAAAAAAATAAGGAAAGTAGTGTATAAATCAAATTGAACCAAATTAAAAAGTGGCATCTATTTCATTTCCGTTTGAATTTTTCTAACGGCAGGTTTTCAATTGAAAAATCCACCCCCACAAAAAAAAAAAAAAAGTTCAAATGTAGTCACCTCAACAAACACGGTGATTCCCTAAGTTTTTAATTATTTGCAATTCACATCTAAATCTTGCTTATCACATAGCAATGTAAGCCCATTTTTCGTAAATAGACCAAATTAGTCAAACGTATATTCATTTTTCTTAATACATTTTTTTTTTTACCATTTTCTCACACAGCATTTCTTTTCTCTTTCGCTAGTACTAACAAACAAATTAACTTTACTAATAAGTAAAATAAATTAACCTAATTGAGTGAGTCCATTGTTATATCTCAAACAAGACATTAACCCACACGGTGCATGGCTTCAGCAATAACCATATAAATTAGTAGGGAAAATGCTTATCAATTGGAAGAGCACAATTTTTTTGTAATAGGTGAATAACTTTTCTATTATGATACTTCTGTTATCCCAAATTAGAAGATGAAATCCCTCAAGTGTACTAGAATGCATGTTGCGTTTGACATTGTAATCAATGGGTAAATAAGGGTCAAAAGCTCACGAAAAAAATGGAGATTAGTAATAAAGGGAAATAGAACTACAATTCTTTACTTGAAAAGTTTACAATTCTATCAATGGACAAATACGTAATTAGATAGCGCTATTGTGTGTGTGTGTGTGTGTGTGTGTGTGTGTGTGTGTGTACAATTTCTTCATATTTTTGTCAATATTTTTAACATGATTCTCCAAAATCTTATAAGTTTCTATTTTTTGCACGCACGCAAGTGTGTGTGTGTGTACAATTTCTTCATATTTTTGTCAATATTTTTAACATGATTCTCCAAAATCTTATAAGTTTCTATTTTTTGCACGCACGCAAGATGTGTGTACCTTTGCCACTAACAATAGATAAATAGAATGAATTGTGTGTGTGTGTACAATTTCTTCATATTTTTGTCAATATTCTTAACATGATTCTCCAAAATCTTATAAGTTTCTATTTTTTGCACGCACGCAAGATGTGTGTACCTTTGCCACTAACAATAGATAAATAGAATGAATTCTTTGATACACAAGTTCATCTAAAATTATGCATATATGCAATATCAAATGTAAATTCACTAAATGGAAATCTGTTAGGACTTCCATTTGTTTCACGGAAAATAATTTTCAAGAAAACATTTCTCGGATTTTCCTATCTTTGCTTCACGGAAAATGAACTGGTGGGGGAAAACATTTTCCATCAATGGAAAAAAAATCTTCTAAAATAGGGGAAAGTATTTTCCAATTTTCAAGTAGGGGAAAATATTTTCCATATCTCCTTTCACCTTCCTTCTTTACATAAAACACATTTTCCTTTTATTTATTTATTTTTACATATTTTTTTAAAAATTGAGCTTTTATTTATTATTTTTTTTCCTTTTCTTTCTTTTTCTTGTTCTTCTTTATCGACTTGAGCCTCGCCTGATCTGGTGATGCTTGAACTCGCTTGAGGCTATCGGGCAAGCTCAAGCCTCATTAGGACAGCGAGCTAGGTGGGGCTTAAGCCTTGCCCAAGGTTGCTAGAGCCTGATGAGGCTTTTGTGAGCTTGGGTGAGGCTCGAGCTCACCCGACAACCTCGAGCAAGCTTGGACCTTACTAGACCTCACGAGCTAGGCAGGGCTTGAGCCTCACCTGAGCTCACTAGAGGTTGGCAAGTCTCTGGGAACCTTGGGCGAGGCTCAAACCTCGTTTAACTCGCTAGCCTTAGGCGAGCTCAATTTTGCCAGATCAAATAAGACTTGATCCCGCCAGAATCTAACGAGCTAGAGCCTCATTGGCTTGTGGTGAGCTCGAGCTTGCCTATGCTAGCCATAGGCCAATTGTCGGTCATCGCCATAGCCGCCAACCGGCCAAGGAAGAAGAAGAAAAAAGAAAAGAAAAGAAAAATAATTTAAAAATCGACTTTAAAAAAATAAAAGGGTTGATACTCTAAAAACCCCAAACCGGTACACTTGTAACAAATTTATCTTAAATTAATTTTTTGACCATGAAAAATCCTAAATTAGTATACCTGTGATAAATTTATCTCAACTAACCATAAAAAACCCCAAACTGATACACTTATAATAAATTTACCATAACTAACCATTAAAAGACTCAAACTAATATACTTGTGACAAATTTACTCCAAACTAATTAATTCGACTGCCAAAAATCCTAAACTAGTACATTTGTGACAAATATACTCTCCATTAAATTGGATTAATACCACAAAAAATCACAAAAATTATATAACTGTGACAAATGGAGAATAAAATCCCAAATTGGTAGATTGGTCAACTGTCGCGTGTAATTCAATTTAATAATTTGACTGTAAAATTTAACGGAACTAATACATGGTAAATTTATCATGAGTGTACTAGTTTGGGATTTTTGGTGGTCAAAAAATTAGTATGGAGTAAATTTGTCATATGTGTACGAGTTTGAAGTTTTTTATGGTATTAATCCAAAAATAAAATAATAAAAAATATTTTAAAATAGTGCTTGGAGGAAAATATTTTTCTTACAGAACAGCAAAAAAATATTTTCTAGTTAATTTTCAAGTTTCAGCCGAACATAGGAAAATATTATCATTTTTTTTGGAAAATGGCTTCCTAGAAAATATTTTTTTTGTAAAATGAATGGAGCCTTAATTAGTTTTGTTATGGTAAAGGAAATAGAAAAGGTAAGGAACAATAACATAAGTAAATTTTTGAAGGCTCTTAGAAAGCAAAACATAAATACTCAATTTTTGTATTAAAGAAAATATTAAATAAACAAAATCCTATGAGGCATCTCTCTCTCTCTCTCTCTCTCTCTCTCTCTCTCTCTCTCTCTCTCTCTCTCTCTATTATTCTGCACTAATATATTGAGTATTTGTTCCCTCAAATCGACCTATGCTAATTAATTTGGAATTTTGAGGAAGGCCTCTTCTAGAAATGAACTATCCTCTGTCTCCTTATATTACACGTAATTACCTCGATTCAGGTGGTGATTACACACTATCCTTTGCAATCTAGAAAAACATGTATCATTTCCTTTATAATTGGTTTTTGCTTCATATTAGGAGGCATATTATCTTTTAAATAATTGATCTAATACCATTAAAAATCCCAAATTGATGCCTCATGACACATTTATTCCAAATTAATATTTTTCTTACAAAAATTTCCAAACTTGTATCCTAAAACATTTATCCCAATTAACTTTCATATCACTGAAAATTTCAAGATGGCGCCCCTAACCAAATGTACTATTTCTTAACAATTTGAGTCTTAGATGGAGAGTAGATTTGGGTTAGGGATCAAGATTTTTCATGAAAGGAAAATGAGTTTGGAATAAATGTGTTATGTTAAATCAGTTCGAGATTTTTTGTGAGATGAAAATTAGTTTGAGTTAATTTTTTCATGGAATGCCAATTTGAGATTTTTTATGGTATTATCTAGCAGTAGTACAAACTATTATTGACTTAAAGGTTTCATATAAATAAAAAAATTCTTCAATTTCTCCGTAATACAAAGCCAATTTAAAGCATTTTCTACTTCACAGTCCAGCCCAAGAATTTCAATAACATTATTGGCTACTATAAGATGAATAGAAAAAGTATATACTAAATCATTGACAAAAAGATAATTTAAAGATAGCCTTAAAAATAAGTTATAATTTTCTCATAACAACCATAATTTGGATTCATTTAGTAAAATAACTCTCCAAATCTCATGACAATGATGCTACTAAGACCAAGTTATAATGCTCAAAATCTCAAGACAAAGATTCTCGAAATCTGATTTGTGGGGATTTCAGTGATTTGACTTGGCTTCCATGTCAATCCAACAACACCTTCATGAACCCTTCAAGTCCCTCACAATCCTTTCATGGCGGGGAGATGGCGTCGCCAGACGCCAACCCTGATCTCTCCACCAGAGGCGGAGAAGGTTGATTACATCACCCTCCTGCCTGACGCCATAATCCGCCACATCTTCTCCTTCTTGCCCTTCAAAAACGTGGTCAAGACCAGCGTGTTGTCCAGGCAATGGCGTTTCGCTTGGACCTCCACTCCGTACATCGATCTCTCCCACTGCGACTCTGCAATGCTACTAAGGTAGAGCAGTTCCATCTTGATGCTACTATGTCTGATTTATGCATCCCCACTGAACTCGATCGGTGGTTTCGCTTTGCCGCAGAGAGAAATGTGGAAGAGGCTTCCTTGGGCTTTGGACACTGGTATCACGTCGTACCTCGATTCTTGTGCGATTGCACGTCACTGGTGAGCTTCGTATTTAGATGTTGATTTTCATGATATATCATCATCGACTTGCCTTCACTCAAGAAAACTGTGCCTTCATGATGTTATGTTGGGATTATGAGAATCCTGAGTGGGTGCCCTGTTCTTGGATCTTACACTGCGCCTCCTGCATGACCCGTGCGACATCCGGATTGATTCAAGATGTCTAAAACAGTTGGTGATTGAAGCGTTTTATATTTCGTCGCTCCATATATCGGCTCCGAATCTGCTTTCATTGCGTTTGACCGGCGGATTTTCCCTCACAGGCTTTGGACTGAATGGCGCATCTTCATTGGCCGAGGCCAAATTGCACTTTGACAAGCCAACTGCTTTTTCCGGCTGCTTCTCTGACCAGTTGAGGAGCCTTCTCGAGCAGCTGCAAGATGTCGCGAAAATCACAATTGGAAGCTTGTGCCTTGAGGCGCGAGTTGATTTTGTTTGGTCGTTCTTCCTTTTTGATACCCTATGTGTATAATTGTCCACCTCATCTAAAGGCTGCTGTATGTTAAGGCCTTCTTGTCCCTGTAAGCTGGTGCTGATCCACTCGTTCTACCTGGTTGAGTGCTCAGTTGCAGTTTTCATACACACGCCCGTGTGTAATAGCGTGTGCTTGATGGCAAATCCTATGTATGTTTGTAAACGAATCTCAAGAACCAGTGAGTCGCGACGGATGTCATTTTTCGTTCCACAAGCAGGGAGCGAGTGACTTCTCATTTGTGAAAAAAGGTATTCCCGTTGTATGACCTCAACATGCAAAGTGGAAATAATAACCGGTTTTTCGTATTAACCAATTCATTCTTGGTAGAAATAGAAAGTGAAGCATTGGCCGCATGTTGTTCTGCTACTTGGTTCACAACTCAAGTTGTTTTCAGGTTTTATCACCTTCGGAGTTAATGGGAATCCCATACCTATCATCGAGATGGTGTAATATCAAGTTTATGCTACAGTTTATAAAAGCGACCTTCTATGGATGGCATACTTACTAAAGAGTTCTCCACTCCTAGAAAGATTAGTCATATGCAATCCAAAACCCAAGAATACCATGGTATTTACTCTGTTTCCGGATCTGCGCACGGTTACATATATGCTTTTGCACTCAGTCTTGCATCATTTACCTTCAGGCTTCTGCCATGAAGCTGCTGAAGTAGAATCGAGTCTCTCGATCCCATTCTATGTTTCGCACACGTTTGCGTTTAACAAAATGAATGAATAGGCGTGTAAAAAGGCTGGGATGTTTAGGAGCTGCATGGAAAAAACTGATGGTTCTGGTGAAAAATATGTCATCTTTGATTCATTCGACGAGCTTGTTTGTTTCATGTTTATTTCTACTTAATGTTGCAACTATGTTGATGCATCTATTGATTAGCTGTGACGAAGCTCCTGTCAATGCGTGTTTTCAGTGCAAGCCTCACCAGGATTTTCAAGACCTCTGCAACTTTGATGGAAGGCAATTTTGGCGCAGAGGAAAGGAGTTTTATTGTGGGGTAAATCATCTCAAAATGATTGAATTTGTCGGGTTCCAATTTGAATTTGTGAAATCAAAACCTTTGCTTGCGTTGGCTAAGTTTCTTCTCGAGAAGGCAGTTGGATTGGAGAAGATGATAATTGATGCCGAATTAAGGGTGTTGCGTCGAGGAGTACCTGTTGACCCCCATGATCTTTGGGATTATCTCGAGGTGATTCAACTGCAAGAAGGCCTTCGAAAAGCCTTGCGAAATGCTCAAGTTATAGTCAACTATCATTTCAATGGACTCCCTTATGCGTTCTGAAAGCATAAGCAAATTTCACCCCTAGATTGCATGGCACCGGTGGTTTCGAGTCGGGAATAAAATTGCTCCTCTTTCTGTGCCACCACTGATGGTGTTGGATAACCAAGTATGTTGATACTGTAAGTTGGGAGTAATAAATGCTTCGATGTCGCTTTGTTTTGATTTTTTCGCTTTGGATTTCGTTTTGATCAAGCTTCTCCGACTTTCATGACCAATTTTTCCTCTTAACAGGTTTACAAGCACTTAGTGAAATCCTTAGTTTTCATTGGGCAGAAGAACAGCACAAGTGCCATAACTTGGCACGCCGGGACACTTAAGTGCCATAACTTCCAAACGGTACACTTAAGTGCCACTTTTTTTTTCGAGTGGGACACTTAAGTGCCACCTCCGGCGACCCTTGCCGGAAATCCTACGTGGCAATATTTTATTATTATTTTTTGCCTACGTGGCTCGCCGGAGCTCCAAATCAGCATAAAAATTAACAAAAAAATTTTAAAAAAAGAAAATTTTAAAAATTTTAATTTTAAAAAATTTTAAAAAAATAAGAAAATTTTAAAAAAATTAAAATTTAAGAATTTAAAAAAAAAAAAAGTTGGGGGAGGTCGAACGGGCGGCTGAGGGCTGAGCCCTCGCCGCCGCCGCCTCCTCGCCGTCGCCGCCTCCCCGCCGTCGCTGGGAAGGGCCGGCGACGGAGGGGGGAGGGTCGATCGGGGTCGCCGGCCCCCGGCCGACCGACGACGAGGGCTGCGAGCCCTCGCCAAATCGCGGCGAGGGCCAGGACCCTCACCCCAGATCTGGGCGAGGGCTCGCGGACCCTCGCCGCCGGTCGGCCGGCCCCTAGCCAGGGCCCGGCGACCTCGGCTGACCCTCCCCCCTCCGTCGCCGGCCCTTCCCAGCGGCGGTGGGGAGGCGGCGAGGGCCCGCGACCCCTCGCCGGATCTGGGCGAGGGTCGCGGCCCGTGCCCAGATCTAGGGCGAGGGTCGCGGCCCTCGCCCAGATCCGGCGAGGGCTCGCGGGCCCTCGCCACCTCCCCGCCGTCACCGGGAAGGGCCGGCGACGGAGTGGGGAGGGTCGGCGAGGGCCCGCGAGCCCTCGCCTAGATCTAGGGCGAGGGTCACGGCCCTCGCCGCAATTCGGCGAGGGCTCGCAGCCCTCGCCGTCGGTCGGCCGGGGGCCGGCGACCCCGGCCGACCCTCCCCCCTCCGTCGCCAGCCCTTCCCGGCGACGGCGTGGAGGCGGCGACGACGGGGAGGCGGCGGCGGCGAGGGCTTAGCCCTTAGCCGCCCGTTCGACCTCCCCCACCCTTTTTTTTTTTTTAATTTTTCATTTTCTTAATTTTTTAAAAATTTTAAATTTTTCTTAATTTTTTAAATTTTTTGAATACTTTATAATTTAATTAATTTTTATATTATTATTTACACGTAGGCACGAAACGGCGTCGTTTTTGCGTTTTCTCTGCCACGTCAGCATGCAAAACGACGCCATTTTGGACTAAACTCGCCGGAAAATTGCCACGTCAGCCATTTGGCCGGATTTTCGCCGGAGTGGCACTTAAGTGTCCCATTTTACTCCGATGATGGCACTTAAGTGTACCATTTTAAAGTTATGGCACTTAAGTGTCCCGGCGTGCCAAGTTATGGCACTCCAGGTGTCCTCACCTCGTTTTCATTGACTTTTGAGTTATGCCTAGTTCAATGATGCAGACTGCTTAACGGAACTATATGACAAGGCCAATGTGTATGTTCATTAGGTTGCGTAAATGGTTTATGTGTCCTACGAGCACGCATTTCACTTTCCCTTTTTAGGTGAAGCCAAAGTTCGTCCGTGAATGTCGTAGGATGGCCTCTGAATTGCTGAGAATTGATGATTCGTGCGTAGCCCTATTCACGTTTAGCCCTTTACATCACACATGTTATATCATGAGCTCCTTTTAAGCCCCAAGATAATTTACATAATGTGAGACTCCTTTTGGCAAAGATCAAAAGCGTCGAGACCTTGGTTTACAGTGAATCCTCGTATTAAAGTAGTGCCTTAGCAGCGTATACGTGGAAATATTGCACAAACTCAATCTATCTACATAAGCACTGTCATAACGAGTCTCAAAAAGATCTATATGATGAATAGTTATGATGGTATTGATCAATGTCGATCATTTAAATTGAGTCAATTTAATTACTTCTCTAGCATATGTAGTATGAGCTCTCTCTATCACTTGCTAGACTTATTCATTCTCCGATTTCAAAAGTGAGGAAGGTAATCGACAAGGAAAGAAGATGAGTTCTTTATTTTATCACCTAGGAGCCTTACTAGATAAAAGTCTCATGCACAGTTTTAGATTAGAGAAATGGGCCCAAGCACTTTTATTGGTGTTATATGAAAATTGACGATTCAACAGTTGCACCTCCCTTGCTATGAACGCATGCAAATTATGTAATAAAAAGAATCCAAAGGAGGATCTCAATCTCAAACTTTTGCCGTTAAATGCCTTGAAATATCCTTGGTGCATTATCATCTATAGTACTAATTGTGAGGTAAAATTCTGACATTTATATAATTAAGGCTGGAGCTACGAGAATGATTGCTCCTATTCTTGTTACATGGCCCCTGGCTTTTCCTTTACGATTACCACATGGTGGCTTTTCCTTTACGATTACCACATGGCAAGACATGTCATAGATTTGTCGGAAAATTATTTAAAAAAGTTTTAAAACCTATTATATGATAACCAATCTAGTTTGAAACTTTCAAATTTGACCAATTTGCACGAACATTTGCACGATTTTCCAATATAGTCCATCCAGTCAATTTAGGTCAGAAATTGTTGACATGACAATCCAATTACCGTCAATCATAATATGTGGTACGGCCAATACTAACATAAATTATTAGTGATTAAAACCACGTTTTGAGAATTTTGAAAATATTTTGATTCTTTACTCTCTTTTCTTTCTTTTTTTCTCCATTCCTCACTTTTATCTTCCTTGGGTCGTTGGGTCTCGGCGATGGCCGGCGACCTATACTCTTAAATGAAATAATTTAATTTAACAAATTCTCTTTAATCAAGAAAGAAAAATTCTCTTTCGTAAACGAAGTCGCATCTTCAAACTTTTTCTCTCTCTCCACAAATATCTAATTTCCTTTCTTTTACCAACATTCATTCTCTCCACAAGTATCTAATTTCCTTTCTTTTACCAACATTCATAAGAGCGTGCTCTTTTCTTATTATCTCCGCATAGCATAAAGCAAATCAAAAGGCCGTTCCCATGGCAAAATTTTAGTACTAAATTCCATGAAAACATATGTAGATTATAAAGATTGTCACAATCACTGATTAGTGAATGAAGTCAAAATCGCCATCACATAATATAAAGTTAAGAAGATTTCCTCAACCTCTAATATTTTGAAACTAAAAAATGAAGTTTTCTTATCATACAATTATTTGAGGTTATCTATTATTTGAGGTTATCTATATATTAATCATAAACATCTTTATTCGACATATTTCATTTGTTTGTACATTCTTTTCACGCGTCATATGTGTGCTCTCTCTCATGTAACGCAAACTAACTATCGAGCAGAGCTTACAGCAATACAATGAAGACATTTACCACCATGACTCAAGATTTTTCAGTCCATTCTATCCAACTCAATAGATAAATGTTTACCTTTTACTCCACTTTTTTCTTCGACAAATGCCCGCCTAGCAGAAAGAGGCACATGGCAGGTATAGATTAAGACTTCTCCAAGAAGGGTGGAGTCGAAGATCCTCAGTCAGAAAGCCCACATGCATGCTTCTCACATCGATGTCCGCAGCTTCAAGTATTAGAGGTCAACCCACAGCAGCAACACGAGCATAACCACCACAAATTCTTGAACAGACAGTCATTCTGAATCAGAGACTTCATCTTCATCCTTGTCCAGTGTGTAGACCAGGGCCCGTGTTCTTGCAGCTAAAACACTACCCACACCTATACGTGCTGTTGCCAAAAAACCATCAACTTGATTTCAGTCCAGTTCCTTGAATATATGGCCATAACTAACGTGATGTTCAGCTACCTTTGTTGGGTAAAAGTAAAAGACAAACACATGCATTATGCTAAAACACACGTGGGAAGCAAACCTTGTGTGCTGAAAGAGGCTATGGCATGCATGTAGCTATGAATGCTCTACAGTATCTTGTTATACTAGATAACATGATAGTATATACCATCATAAACTTGTACATAGCGGTTTTCAGTCAGTAACTCATACTGCTATGCAGCTACCATAAGAGGATGATTATTCTTTTCATATTGTCTGGGGACTATAGATACATCCTTTTCGAACTTTACCCTCTCAATTTAAAATTTAGAGGAATGACTAATACTTCAGTGTTCTCCTTCTTCGACTGAAAAAATGGTCTTCTTTCAAGCATACTTTTGCACTTCTTCAATATGTAGGAACAAACATGAAGTGGTCCATTAAAGAGGCACAACATACCCATGCCAATCACATTTAAACTTAATAGTAGGTTCTAAGTGGAAATGTACTAAGGAGCATGGACAGGATTAATTCAATTCCACCATACACCAATGAGATAAATTTGTTACTGACACAGGCAATTTTATCGAACATTGATACGCAAAGGAAAGAGTATGGGCGACAGTAATATTCCAGACATCTATACAATTGATGGCATGGCATGAATTGATCATTAGCTCGATAGTATGAGAGTGTCAAAATGTTCTTGCCACTGACTGACAATGGAGGAAATACAGTATGGGGAATGCTGCAAAGCTTCTTATTGTCCATCTCCAGGTGTAAGATAGGGTCCTAGATGTGTAGTTTCACTGGTTAGTGTTTCATAGGGTCCTAGATGTGTAGTTTCACTGGTTAGTGTTTCATAAGTGAGAATAATATAACCAAGCAAAAATGTCCTCACAAAATAGAAGCAAAAAGGGCACTAGTAAACTATTAGGGCCATCAAATGCACATTTCTTAACCTACACACGAGTACAAGGCTCCAGCTGTCAAGATATATTGGAACTTTTGCAGTTATGGTAAGGCAGAAAGTAAAACATCCTTTGAAATTGCAAGCATGCAATGGCATGTATATGCATTGTGCACATAGGAGGAAAAACTAAGCTGCTGCTACTCGTGCTGATGTGCAGAGCAGATAAATAATAAATAGGAACAATAAAAGAACAAATGTTTTTCAAATTGGACTAGCGGTTCAACAGGCCAAATAGGTAGAACTGTGCTCTACCAATTTGACCGATTGAACCGATTGCATGTGTCATCTGATAGAATACTCTGCACATATTAGATTACACACCTTCAGAACAAAAGAAGCCCAATGAGTCGGCAAACACCGTAACATCTTAATAGATTACACATGCTTGATGTCATCTTAATAGCATCATGTTTAATTTTCTGATAGATTAGGCCAATATGATCAATAAATAAATTATCCACCACAAATTGTAGCAAGAAGACACTGGAGCAAATGGTTGGCATGCTTGTTAGTTACAAGAGGTTGGAGTGCCAAACCCCAACCCAAATCCAACACTACTCCTTTAAATTTTTTTAAGGCATAGAGCTAGTCCAGACTAGTTGATAGGTTTGCTGGACACTTGTTGATAAGTACACCTGGTTATCGGTTGAACAGGGACAATACGACCAATTCTTGACCAAAACTATTTCTACTGGGAAACCAGACTAGACAAGTCTAGTTCCCGGTCTAACCAGAGTCACTTCTTTAAACTCTGAAAAGAACAGGAGTGGACAGAAAAGCACAATATGCTAGTATTCGCCTTTTTCCATCAATGTCTTAAATAGTGAATTGACATGATCAGAATAGAACTCTAGATATCATGAGTAAGAAATCAATATGCAAGCTCTGGATCCATGAGTTACCTTCAATTGGTACAGATCAGTAATTTGCACAAGTGGTTCCCGCAATATGCATAAATGGAAGGTCACTGGCTTGCAGGATCGTCATCTTGGCATCTCCCAAGTTTTCACGAGTATCATTCATCTTATTTAGCAACATGACAATTTGATGTTCCTGCTTCCAACAGAATATATTAGCCACATTTGCAAATTTGGGCTACAAAATATGATATACAAAGCTTTTACCTCAAATAGAGCCAAATCCACACAACAGTGACTAGGAGGGATGCACAACAAGATCCTTTTAAAGGTCTTTCCTGCTTCACATTGCTTGAATCTTTCATAAGTCAACTCACTCCCGCCATGTCTAACAAAGATTTTTTTTTTTTTTAAATCTCCTAAGAGATCTCTTGTTTTTATTTTTACTTTTTTGCATCGATCATCACGTTAGATATATATATATATATATATATATATATATGTATGTATCTAAATCAAAATTGGCAAGAAAGAATTTGATGGTGATATACACAACAAAAGTATATAAACATGTGAAAGTTGTTTTAGTTAAAAAATTTCTAGATTCTAATTGGTTTTGAGTCTGTATGGCCGGTGTGAGATTTTAGGATTTGGTGATTGTCAATATTGGAAGGAAAAATCATTTCCTGTAAATAGGAACATAAGGATAATGGACAAAGTACAAAGCATGCTTTCGGTATTTCTGTGGGCTTCTAATTTATGGATCTTCCCATAAAAGAAAGTGATCGAATGCATGGGCCTTGATCCAAAATAATTGGCTGACCCGATGAAATTATGTGTTGATACTTAGCGAGACTTGGAATCTTGTACAAAATAGCCCAATAGGAATTCATTTAGTTTTTATATTTACCTATTATGATACACTTTTGAGCTAAGCGTACAACAATTAACACCAAGGCAACTCCTGTCAGGAAACAGTTTTTTAGCTGGAGGTGGTACCATGCGATAGTAAGATGAGATTATCGATTACAGTTAAAGAGTCATACTTAATGTAAACTGAATAAAAAAGCAACACACCTATCTTAGTATGATACAATCTGATTTGATCGATATTCCAATAATTATAACTTAGTCGTGAAAGTTATACCAACTTCATTAAAAAGAGAAGTCAAATTAGTAATTGAGTTCTTTTGACTATAAGAAATTTCCGTCTTGACGTGATGACATTAGCACCATATAATTCTGGGCTAATTATGGAAGTAAAAATGAAGAGTGAGAACACATTGAGACAGGGACTTTGAAACGAAAGTCCATGGAAAGTGCAATCAATCCTCCAATTAATTCACCTATCATGGACTCATTTGTTGTCATATTCCCACAAATCCAAGCCCCAACTCTACCTTCCCCCTTTTTTTCTCTCCACACCCGACCCAACCGCCGCCCTCAGCCCCTCCGCCACCATGCCTCCTACAACCTCAGCAATGGCAACCCCCGAGAGTGCCGCCATTTTTGCACCGGTGTCGAGCTCGTCTCGTCCTTTGCAATTGCTCGCACTCTTGCTTATCACCGCCATTGTGCTAGTGCTATTGTTCACTCGTCTAGTTTTAATATTAGGATTTTGCTTTAAGGAAATTACTTTCATAATTGTCTTTGATTCCATTGTTTTATTGCTTATAGTGGAGCAAATGATGCTGCAAGAGACTAAACACAGAAGTCGTCTGTCTACCGAAATGAAGAGTTCTGGATCCATTGTGCAACAGCCCTTCGACTTTGAGAATTACAGATTTTCCCGAACTTTCATTTCTATTGCATACTCGTTAGTTTTTCCATTTGCACAGTTGTTTAGCGTTACTGGAACATGGACTAACTCATTTTTCTTGACCAAAATAACCTCTATTAGATTTTCTTAACTTCATTTATCGTGCATCATTCTTTGTTTTCTTAACTTCATTAACCATGTAGCATAGGCTATTTTCGTCAAGAAGTATAATTAGTCCATAATTTAGTAACACCTAATGGCTACGCAAACGGAGAAACAAGCGGCTGCAGCAAGAATAAGAAGTTCAATCGTTAATCTATAACATTTCAAGTTTTAGAGGCGATTGAGCATCGGTGTTTAAATTCAGGGACGAGATGTATAACTTTTCAGAGTTTGAGAGTAATTACGCAAAGCGCCAGCCGCAAAAATAAGAAGTTCAATCGTTTATCTATAACATTTCAAGTTTTAGAGGCGATTGAGCATCGGTGTTGAAATTCGGGGACGAGATGTATAACTTTTCAGAGTTTGAGAGTAATTACGCAAAGTGCCAATTAATGGGGATTTGAGCAATTATATTTATCTGTGCACGCGCGCGCGTATGCGTGTGTGTGTAGGTCGGTTTTTGCCCGATCTTTTCTAAAAGCCATCTTTTCACATGTAAAAGGAAAAAAAAAAACTCATTTTTATCAAATGGCAACAAGATGTTAAGCAATATGTTTGATGAGTTCATGCTATCAAATTGAGAGAAAATTATCCAAAAAATCTTAAAACTATGGTATAGTTGCTAATTCAATTATAAATATTTTAATTACACTAATTTAGTCTAAACATTTTTACAACTTGCCAATTTAGTCATAAGCCTTTTAATTGTGTCAATTTAATTCTAAACATTTTAACGATTTGCTAATGTAGACATAAATCTTACAATTAGACCAATTTAATCTTAAACATTTTTAAATGATACAAATTCAGTTAATCTGACCAATTTTGGACAGAAGTTGTTGATGTGGACGTTGGTGATCCTCAAGGCATGGTTGGCACTAATGTTGACATTTTAATTTTTAATGTTCTTTTTCTTTTTCTTTTCCTTCTTTCTTTCGATGCCCAGCACAAGCCATGGTTGGGGAGGGTAGAGGCGAGGCTGACCCTCGCTTAGACGAGGTCGACCCCTATCGGCAAAAAGAGAAGGGAAAAAAACCAAAGTAAAATTCAAAATAATTATTAAAAATACTTATGTTAGCACTAGCATGACCACCGGTGTCCACATTAGCAACTTTTGATTAAAATTGACCGGAATATTGAATTTGTATTAATGTAAAAAAGTTAAGACTAAATTATCCAATTAAAATGTTTAGAACTGAATTAGTACTAATGCAATAAGTTCAGGATTGTATTGGTACTTTTCCCGATTATGTTATGCTCACACTACATCGTAAGATAAGGTTAATTTCATTTCTTATCATGATGGAACCGACGATATCTGGTAGGAAATGTCAAGTAACACTAATTGTTGTTAGTGCATTATGTTTTTCCTCTCTAGTTTTCTCTTTTGCTAAATCTCGTTCCCTATTCACTAGGTGTACTAGGAAACGGTTGGCGACGGTGGACTGCCTCAAGAGCCTTACCAGTTTAAAGTCGCGTACAACAAGCTAGTCATCACAGCTGGAGCCGAGCCCTTGACTTTTGGTGTAAAGGGTGTTAAGGAAACGCCTACTTCCTTCTCTTTATCTTATAGGCATATCAGAAGAAGAAAGGCCTTTTACATTGTGTTATTGGCGGTGGACCAACTAGGGCGGAGTGCAACAGTGAATTAAGTGATTTTATCATGAAAGAAGTCCATGAACATTTTCCTCATGTGAAGGATTACATCCAAGTCACCCTTATTGAGATACTCATATACACTTGCATAAAGATGCTTGCATCTGTTTGGAAAAATGTAAACGACACCATTTGACAAATACACCCTTTAATAGGCAAACTAAATTCTGTCGTAGTTCAATGTTGGCTTACGGCAGTATGTGATGAATCATCTAACAAGGGTAAGCTGATTTTCTTTCTCAAGTTACCGTCATCTTTTCCAACAGTTCATTTTGGTGCTGATTTTATGCTTTCAATTGCTAGTCCGGTATTCATCTTAAAAGAGGCGTGGTGAAAGAGGTGCATGCGAAGAAAATTGTACTGAATGATGGTACAAATGTTCCATACGGCCTCATAGTCTGGTCCACCGGTGTTGGACCCTCAGAATTTATCAAGTCACTTTATCTTCCCAAATCCCTCAGCAGAAGGTGAGGGAATAGATTTCTTCTCTCCTTTGTCATCTAAATCTACAATAGCAATTTCATGATGAGAACTCTGTGACAATCTTATTTTAGCATTCCACCACCTTCCAATCAAATGATTTGTGCTCTCAACCATTTTAGGATTGGGGTTGACGAATGGTTGAGGGTACCTTCAGTGGAAGATGTGTTTGTGCTAGGGGATTGTACGGGTTTTCTTGAACAGATAGGGAGGCCAGTGCTTCCTGCTTTAGCTCAGGTTCACTCACCCTATCTAATTCCTTTGAAGATGTCTCATCATGGCTTTTTGTTTGATCTATAGTCTTTAATTTTATCTCCTTGTTCTACTTTGTACAAGATGTGGCATGAATTCTTCCATTTGAACTTGGAAGTGGTCATTCACTATCGCTTTCTCATTGCATAAAAGGATCAGTTTTCTTCTTTCCTTGGAAATAATATGAATGCTGATTTCTGAAACAGGCCACCGAAAGGGAAGAAATTCTTAAAGGAGCTGTTTCGTAGGATAGGGAAGCAAAATGGAGGGAAAGCATTTTGCTCGAAAGACATACCTCTAGGAGACCCATTTGCGTACAGACATTTGGGAAGCATGGCTTCTATAGGGCGTTACAAGGCACTCATCGATTTACGCCGGTCTAGGGTACATAATGTGCTACCATGACATACTAACGGCTTTCTTTCCTAGTACCTAGATTTTGAGATGCCCGTTCTTCCAATATTCACGGAATTGATAGTCGTCACTTATGCAAACATTTTTTAAGGTAGGACATATTGCACCCAATATTTGTGAGTTGGCTGGTTTGGCATTCGGCTTATCCTATGAGGGTGGTCAGCTGGAGGAACAGGTTCTATGGCACGGTGAACTGGACAACAACTCTGGTATTTGGAAGAGACAACTTGAGAATAGGTTGAAGATGGCAGAGATACATATCTTAGCTGCTTCACACTTGTCTTGAAAGTTTCTCACTTCTAGGATACACTGTGCTCTTTGGGTGGAAATGTTCATTTATTTTTCACACAAGTGTTAAGCATGGCTAGCAAAATAAAGGTGGTTTTGCACTAGTTTACATTGTTGTGTAACTTTGGTTTTGTCAGTTGTAGAACGCCATTTGATTGGCCGACCCGTCCTCAATTCTATGGAACTTGGTAGTGGCTAGGCCTAGGGTGGAGTAAGTTCTAGATTCATAGGCGGGGGATGTTAGGCTTGGCTACCAAAATAAGGGCGGTCTGAACTACTTTACCTTCTTTTTTTCTTTTTTCTTTTTTTTTGGTCATGTAACTTTAGTTTTATCAGTTGTAGAACACCATTTAACTGGCCAATCTAGCCCTCAGTTCTATGGAACTTGTAAGTGGCTAGGCCTGGGGCGGAGTAAGTTCTGGATTCCTAGGTGGAAGGGGAACCCCACTTCGTGTTCTCCCCTAGTCACCATCACTTCATTGATGATAACTATTCATCACTTATCCAAGATTAATCTGGCCACATGGCAAATATCAACAACTCAAAATATTCACTGAAAACATAGTCAATACATGTTATGAAATCAATATGTTGATGTAGTTTCTAGATGCTTGCTGCTACTTTGGGTGATAGTATTGCAGCACAGTATACATTGTTTGAATCAGGCCTACAAGTGTCACTACAATAGCTAGACCTGAAAGAGCTTACCATGGGTTGTCATGAAAAGCATTTAAGAGCTGTGCACATACTTAAGATACTCATTTAAAATTGCAAAATGTGACGCTAGATAACTCCCCTTAACATCGAAATAAACATCCTTGCAGAGGTCACCGAAGAAGCGTGCAACATACTCGTTGCTCATGCTGTGATTCGAGATGACTTTATGGTCGCGTAAAAGTTGTACATCATTGGCCATGTGAATGAGGCATCCCATGAACATGGCATAGGCAGTTATGTGCCCGTCCACTTGGCCATGACACTGTTCAAAAGCAACCATATTGGGGAGGATGCAATTGAGATCATAATCTATTTTTATTTTTGGAATTCCAATGGTTCTACGTCTATTGTCAAATATGATCTCCAGAAAGGTGCTGGCTTCACTTCGCTTGAATCCGATTCCCAATTGACAGAACTCAGAAGCAGATTTGATCATATGATAAGATGAACTCTCGTCTACTGCATTATCTTGTTGATTTGTGGGTATTAAACTCAGACGAAATAAATCGAGGAAATGCACTCCTTTTGGTCTTTCCCCGACAATAGCAGGTCCTTCTAGGAAGCAGCTAAAGAAACGAAAGGCAGGATTGTCCAAAGACGAGGTTCTCCTTGAAACATTCGTCATTTCGAACAAATCCTCAAGAACAAAGTACGGGATCCAAAAAGTATGGAGAGTAGATCATGTAGTACTTGCAGCAGTCAAGATGAAAACTACTCAGACCTTTCCAGTGGATAAGCAACAACAAAGCTAAGATTACTCGTCCAATGCCACTTGGGGGTTCCAGTAAAAAATCAAAAAGATATTCACCCTATGATGTTACACTTCCCTCATCTACAGCTTTTGATGAGTCCTTCCTTCTGGATGCCCCAGTTTTGGAGGTGCCTCTCCTTGATCTTCGGGCTTTGGCGGCTGGCCCTCAACAGCCACCGTGTTCCTAATGAAACTCCTGAGTTGGAATTGTCAGGGGTTGGGCAATCCCCTGACAATTCAAGCATTAAAGGCGATGGTAGCCTGTGATAAGCCCGATATAGTGCTCTTAATGGAAACGAAGCATGATCAACAATTTGTGACTAGGTTACAGCGTAAGTTTAAATTTACTCACTCTTTTGTGAAGGATCCAGTTGGCTTCAAGGGCGGTCTTGCTCTGTTTTGGAATGACAATTTTGAAGTTACTCTTGTACATATGGATGCTCAGTTTGTTGATTTCATTGGAGGAGTTTCAGGTACTGTCTCTTCCATTGACTCAACAGGAACTTTAGGGTGGTAAAAGGCATCCCAGTAAGGACTAAATTGTTTAAGCTCAACTCTAAGCCAAGGTTCGTAGATCATCGTGTCCCGACCATCAAATTGGGCTTCATCATAAGGAACCTCCGGACATGAAGTAGCATAATGACCGAGCCTTCCACAGGAGTAGCAGTAATGTGACAATCTCTCGTACCGAAAATCCAGCCATAGAGTTTTGCCTTCAATACTTATGAGTTTTCCAGTTTTCAAAGGTTCTTTCAAATCTAATTCAATCCTTATTCTTGCAAAGATATACATCTTGAACTTTACCTAACTGGGAGACAGCTCTGCGCAAAATAGGAGGAGAAGTCCACTCTAAAGGTAAGCCAACAACATGCACCCAAAACAGACATTTACTAAAATCATAGTGTTGTAAGGGAGTATTTGGTTGCCATGGTCGGAGGTTAACCAATTGACCGGAAAATAACCAAGGGCTCCCATCTAGAATGCGCCTTTTCTCCACTTCAGTTCGAAATTTAATTATATACAGCCCTGTATCTGCTGAAGTTATCTCTACATGATCTACTCTCTAGGCTTTCTTCATCGCTACATGAAATTGGAATGGCTGCTTCCTAGAAGGACCTCCATACTTTCCAGTGGATAAGCAACAACAGAAGAGAACTAAGATTACTTGTCCAATGTCACTTGGGGGTTCCAGTAAAAAATCGAAAAGATATTCACCCTATGATGTTACACTTCCCTCATCTACAGCTTTTGATGAGTCCTTCCTTCTGGATGCCCCAGTTTTGGAGGTACCTCTCCCTGATCTTCGGGCTTTGGCGGCTGGCCCTCAACAGCCACCGTGTTCCCAATGAAACTCCTGAGTTGGAATTGTCAGGGGTTGGGCAATCCCCTGACAATTCAAGCATTAAAGGCGATGGTAGCTTGTGATAAGCCCGATATAGTGTTCTTAATGGAAACGAAGCATGATCAACAATTTGTGACTCGGTTACAGCGTAAGTTTAAATTTACTCACTCTTTTGTGAAGGATCCAGTTGGCTTCAAGGGCGGTCTTGCTCTATTTTGGAATGACAATTTTGAAGTTACTCTTGTACATATGGATGCTCAGTTTGTTGATTTCATTGCCTGCGATCCTAAAGTTCAGCATCCATAAAATATTGAACAGTAACGTCCTATAAGTCTCTGCAACTTCGCTTATAAGATCATTTCAAAGATTATGGCCAATAGACTTAAACCATGGCTATCTACTTTGATCTCTAAAGAGCAAGCAGCTTTTATTAGCAATCGACAGATACAGGACAACATTATGGTGGCTCAAGAAGTCATGCATCAATTTAAAGTGCGAGCATGTAAGAAACGTTTCAACCTTATGCTAAAAACAGACATGTAGAAAGCATACGATAGGGTTGAATGGGACTTTTTAGAAGCATATTTGAAGCATCTGGGCTTTCACGACAGTTGGGTTACTCAGGTAATGGCTTGTGTTACTACAGTTTCCTTTAGCATCCGCTTTAATGGTGAACAACTTCCTTACTTTAAGCCTACTAGAGGGCTGCGCCAAGGTGATCCCCTCTCTCCATATCTCTTCATTTTACTAGCCAATGCCCTATCTGCTACTCTCACTCAAGCTGTGGACATGGGTCATATTAAGGGGGTTCAATTCAACAGAGACTGTCCTAAGTTATCTCACCTATTTTTTGCTGATGATTCAGTATTTTTCCTTCGAGCCACACTTTCTGAATGTCATAACCTTGCTAACCTCCTAAACCAATATTGTTTCGCCATAGGCCAGCTCATAAATCGAAACAAATCTGGTGTGTTCTTTAGCAAAAACTGTCCTAATTCTCTGCAACAAAACCTAGCACAAGAACTCAGGGTACCTATTATCAGTAAGTATGGAAAATACCTGGGCATCCCCTCGGACTGGGGCCGATCCAAGAGGGAGATGTTCTCCTGGATCCTGGCAAGAGTAAATGCTAAGTTAGCAGGCTGGCGAGACCAATTTTTATCGAAAAGTGGCAAGGAAATCTTATTGAAATCAGTAATACAGGCCTTACCGCAGTATGCCATGTCTATCTTCAAGCTTCCTTTGTCTCTCTGCAGATTGATAGAAAAGAAGATCTCAGCATTCTGGTGGAGTAAACATAACAGTCAATCAGGCATTCACTGGAAAAACTGGTCAGAATTAAAGCTTTCAAAAGTTTCAGGGGGGATGGGATTTCGAGATTTAATTAACTTTAACAAAGCTATGCTTGGAAAGCAAGCTTGGTGGCTTTTTCAGCAACCTCAAGCTATCTGGAGTCAGCTCTTTAAAGGTTTATACTTTAGATATTCCTCCTTCCAAACTGCTACCTCAGGACATCGTCCTTCTTGGGGGTGGCAGAGTTTATTGAAAGGTCGTGAAGTAATTACTCCTAAACTACGTTGGTTAGTCGGGGATGGGTCGCAGATATACATTAGAGCAGATAATTGGTTACCACAAGGTCGGATAGGAGGCTTACCTGCGGAGGGAGAACCAGCACTCATTGCTGATCTTATTGATTCCCAGACCTTTGAATGGAAGTTCTCCTGTGTTACTTCTTTCTTCGATGTCCAGGTTAGTGCAGCCATTCTCAATACTCCTATAAATCCGTCTCTCCATCATGATCAACTTGTTTGGACAGAGACACCTTCTGGTACCTACACAGTGAAGAGTTGTCATCATTATCTATCTTTACAATCTCAGCAAACAATTCATACACCATCATCTTCTTACACTAACCCGCCCCTGTTATGGAGGAAAATTTGGAATATGCATACAGTTCCCAAGCTTAAGGTTTTTCTATGGTTAGCTTGCAAAAATGCACTAGCTACAAAATACAATCTCTACCAGCGACATATCATCCCGCATCCCTACTGTACTCTCTACAATAATTCTGTCCCAGAAACAATAGAGCATCTGTTTTTCTTTTGCCCTTGGACTTATGACATCTGGAATCATGAAGAAATCAGAGTCAGTATATCTCCTACCTCAGTTAGCCGATTCGATGCCTGGGTTGTTGACCGTGTTTCACATCCACAAGCGTATCCAGATTTCGAAGTGATCGTTCATATTTTGTGGGAGATCTGGCGACAACGCAATAACGTTGTTTTTCGTCAGATTCCACTGGATCCTCTCCTAGTTGTCACTGACGCCCTTTCCCAAAGTACCATCTTCAAGATCATCCAACCCTCGCCACAGAAGATTCAAAACACACAGGTCAGTTTAGGGCAAGGATGGAAACCACCAGAGGAAGGTATTATCAAGTGTAATATTGATGGGGCTTTTCGCCCAGCATCGGAGAAAGGATCCATCGCTTGCATTTACAGAGATAGCAAAGGTATTTTGACGGACGTGCTTACCCGATCTGTGCCTGCTCAGTCGGCATTCCAAGCCGAGATCTATGCCCTTATATTTGCTCTCCAACGGCTCATCCAAAAGGGAATCCATCTTCAGCAATTTGTGATCGAATCTGATTGCTTGCAGTTGGTGGAGATCGTTTGGACGAAACAGCAGCCGCTATGGAAGGAGCGTCATCTTTTCGCGATTCTCAGCGATCTTCTCCCGCAATGCCCTAACCTTTCGCTTCGACACATCCGGCGACAGGCAAACCTAGCAGCTGATTGGGTTGCAAAAGCCCACCAGGATCAAGGCCCACGAACAAACTGGCTTCTATTTCCTCCGCCTAGTTTCCTTAATATTATCTCTACGGATGCTTCGGCACTAGCTTGTATTAATCTCTAATATAATATAAGTTCTCTTTCGACAAAAAAAAAAGTACGGGATCTAGTTCTCAAGTCGTAGAAGGTCTCGTCCAAGAGAAAGTAACACGAATGAATTGGAATTGATGAATAGGATTTTGTCGGGCGGTACATATCTTGCAATTTGACGGAGGAATTCAATGATGAAGCATCCATCGAGAAGCATCATTTTCACAAGATCAGGTCCATTGAAATTCTCGATGCTCTCCGAGTAGCACTGCCGGATAATTTTCTCTTTCGGTGCCACTACATCATTGAGGCTTTCGAGGAGGATGTCGTGCGATTGAGTTCTTTCCAGCATAGTGTGGAGGTATCTCCACTTGTGCACCTGAAACATTTGCAACTGTCATTCTCCATAGTGGCACGGGCTAATAGAGACAATGCAAGGCAGCCATGCCTTGGCAATTCCTCTGGCGAGTGCCTGAAGGACTCTGAAGATGCTACGACTACTTTCACCTGCTGATTCATTCAACAATTTCAATATTGCCTCAATATCTTTTGACATGGAAGGCAATAACTGTTGCCTCATGAGCTCGATCTCATGTTGGGTGGCTGCTTGATGACTTCCTCCATTATTGCCCATCAACAAGTTAAATTGTAAAATCAACGTGAACTCTTGCTAAAATATCAATGTCTGAATACATAATCGAGAGTATATCAAAACTGTAGTGTCTCCATGAAAAATGTGAGGGACATGTTGTCACACCTGAAATCCTACAAAAATAGGGGAATCGCGTGACTGTCCTTTCTGTTGAAGGACGCAGCCTTAATCCACAACTAAAATCCAACTCCCAAGAGTCCCGGTTGATAACACTATCTTACTATCGACAACTGATAACTTGGGAACCCAAAAAGATTTAGAAGAAAGGGATGACAACTACAAGCTAGTGAGTAGCATAAGCAGATTGAGTAATTACTATCCATATATACAAAGCAATATTAGAAACTCATACTTCAATCTCAATATATAATATTTCAAATCAAATAAGAGTTGTTTTATTTCAACAAAACTTTATACAAATCAGAAATAATCATTTAATCACAATCACAATTCAAATATCAATTGTCTAGTCCGTTAATCAATTTTTATAAAAACCACTTCAATGATCCATTTCATTGATCAATCTCAAATTACACATAGTCTATCCATTGACCAATTTATTGTTTAATATACGACTATGGTTAGGACATAATATTTAGTGACAAAGTAACCAAGATCTCCCCCTTGGCAAGATTTTTATCTATTATCTGTCAATGGCTTGATCCAATATATATCATAAATTGGTATACGTACCCAAAAATCCCTAGCTGAGTTCACAGTCATATTAAACATTAAACAATCATATTCCAATATAAAAAATTCAATCAAGAATCAATCTCATAAACCATGGAATATTTTATAACCCGAAATAAATAATATTTTTCCAACACATCTCATCCCTTAGAAATACCTTTATCAAAGCATTTATAATATCTTTCAAAAATCCTTTCATAAACTAGTTCACAAAGCAATACATACATACATACATACATACATACATACATACATACATACATACATGTCTCCACAATAACTTAGTATATTACGTTTTCTAAAATACTCATAAATAACCAAGGAGTAGATGCTCAATCTCAGTTTTTACGCAACAATAGTGTCATTTCTTAACTCATATTGAATATAATTCATATTACTTTCAAAATATGAATTTACAAACTCAAAAAAGAGATGATACACTTACTTGGAAATGCCTATGATCAAACAATAAAGATTACTCGAATCGTTGAACTCGCAATCCTATCAAACGGGTGAAAATGATGTTAAAATCAAGTAAAACACTACCTTAACTATAACTTAGCTAAACTAAGCTTAAACACTAATAAAACTACTCAAACACACTCACAAATTGATTGTCCAAAGCCATTATTCAAAGTCATTTGCAATGCAAAGTTTGACAGGTTGAACTTGATTGCATCGCAACTTTTTCACCGGATTGTATTTCAAGCAAACTTATAGTCAAAAGAAATATCTTTCGAACTACTAGAAAACCCATAACTTGGCCAACCCAAAATCGATCCAAAAACCAACAAAACTTGAGATGAAAAACTGCTCCATCACATATGTACAACTTCAAAAATTTATTTTGGACAAAATGTAAGCTCAAATCGAGTTTTGTAAAGTCCTACAACTCCATAGCACTCTAAACTATCAAAACCAACAATTTCTTAGCTCAACAACTTCAAAATTTTACCTTGTAGTTCGAATTTTGCTTAATCCCAAATTTAACTCCTAATTCCAAAAACTTCTCCGATTGGAAGAATCAAGGGTGTAAGCACTTACCTTGGCATTGCGAATTAAAGTAAAATTGGCTTGGTGAGGTGTCTAATGCGAGTATGTGGAATCTTTTTCTTCTTCTCCTTCCGCTTCTCGTTCTTCTCCTCCTTCCCTCTATTCACTGGGCGAAGTGCTCTTTCTCCCTTTCTTCCCTTTTATCTCGCGATGGTCTTCTCTTTCTTTTTCTTCTCGTGGGTCCCGTCCTCTGACTAGATCAAAATATTATTCTTCTTTCTCTTTTCCTCCTCTTCTTCCCCTCCTCCTTCTCCTCCTCTCTATTCACCGGGCAAAGTGCTCTTTCTCCCTTTCTTTCCTTTTATCTCATGATGATCTTCCTTTTCTTTTTATTTTTCTTCTTGTGGGCCCCATCATTGACTAGATAAAAAATTACAAATGTAAAGATTTTAAAGAGTTAATATCTGAAAAATCCTAAATTAATATATTTATGATAAATTTATTCAAAATTAACTTTTTATCATATATTTTTTTTAAAATCAGTACATGTATCAATTTGGTGATGTCAAATCTTTATTTCCCTCAAATTCTTGAATGCCCATCGAGCAAAAGGAGTAGTACAAAGTGCGCTGGCTAGACCGTGGAAAAATGAGAGATGAGACGGAAAAGTCATGAATCACACTTGCGGAGCAGCATTCCAAAGTTTCAGGAGGTGCTATGGTGCACATTTTTAAAGGAATTGCGATCGGATCAAAAACCAGAAGACCCCACAAAAGACAAAATGTAAGTAGGTGAAGTCCACGATTTAGGACAGAAAGAAAGATACAAAAATCTAAATTTCATAAAATAAGTGAATCTGAACATCGGTCTTTCCGTAGCCCAGTCGTCGAAGGAGTTGCCGAGATAAAGACATTTTAAAGGAAGTGCATATTTGGCAAGGACAAGTAGCGCCACAAAAGACAAAACATAGGTTGGTGAAGTCAATAATTCAGTTTCAAAAGAAAGGGAAAATTCAAAATTTCAATTAAAATGTGGACATGAAGCAATCATGTATCTTCAAGTGGTTTCAATATTATTTTTACAGATGCCTGCATACTCCAAAATATAGGATCGAACTAATTCTTGGATGTACTCATCGCTACTGCTACATATTGGATCCAAAATAAACTTATAAAACTCAAACATGATGAGGACACTCTACCATAGAGAAAAATCCAAATAAGACATGAACTATCCTCATTTTCTCAAATAGAACTTGAAGGAATTATAACTATTTTAAATAAGGGTTTAATCTCACTAGCTCGTCGGCTAGCAAAATATTCCAACCAAATATGGGTATTTTCATCCAAACACATTTTTAATTTAAATTTATTAAATTAGATTAAAAAGATAAAAAGATAAACTTTATTTTAAAAAAAGCAAAAATACAGGCAAGAGGTTATTAAATAAAATAAAAAATTAAATAAAGGCTTCTTCGACTCCTTTTATTAAACAAAATTATAAATTAGAAAATGGATTAGGAAAATGCAATTTCTTGTCTTTTATTGTAATTAGTCCCCAAGCTTGGTTGCATGTTGATTGGTAAATTCGTCTAAATTGCATGTTTAAATTCAATTTTGCATGTGAATGATTAGATACACGTTAGAACCTCGATGCGTGTCTTTCGGTGGGCAGTCTGGAAGGTAATTAGAGTTTAGTTAGGGTTGATTATCTTATCCTAATGTTTTGCTAAGGCAAATGGTGATTAATGAATATTGGATTCATAGTTGTGGTATTGGGGAAAATCGAAACGCATGTTTGCCTTCAAAGCTGATCCTGAGGCAATTGGGGATTGAATGAACTTTGGTGATTGCTTACTTTGATTTATGACATATTCTGATTGATGGACGAGAAGCGACATCTCGGGAGACGGCCGATAGCTCAATGATTGAAGGCCAACCCATGGCGGTCCAAGGCAGATGTAGCTTAGTTTAGCTTAGTTTAGCTTGGTTCCGTATGGTTAGACTCACAACTTTAGGCCCTAATTAGATTAGACTTTAAACAAGACTAAGAATCACTCTTTTAGAATAATGGTTATTTAGCTTAGGTTAGTCTAATCATGGATTAAAATCAGTAGAGTTAGGCTTGCCTTAGTCTAGCCCAACTTTTGGAATTAGTTTTTTAATGTTAAGCTCATAGGATTACTGTCCAGAGGCTCATAATGAGGTCATGTGGTATTCTTTGTCCGATGTTGCATCGGCTTTATTTTCTCATACTTTATTCAGAAGTTGTCAATTTGCTTGAGTGTTTACTAATCTGGCTGCTTTCAATAACTGGATGTTTACTTATCGCACCACTTTATAATAAATTGAGTGTTATTTCCTTTTCTAGAATAGGTTAGGGTTAGTTTAGAATTCTAATGAAAGCAAAGATGTTTGCATGCTCATACAGCGGCTTTGAAAGACCTTTTTGGATTTTAATCAATATAACCAACAATGTATGATCACTTAGACTAAACAACCAGCTAGTTAGGTACCGAAAAGATACTAATAGTAACATTAATGTGATCAAGTCCCTATGCTTAGAAGATCTAGTTGCATAGGAAATGAGAATCTCTAGTTGCATAAGAATTGAGGCAACGCTCTCGCATCTTAATTGGGTTCAAGCTAACCTCTACAAGCTAACAATGACTCCTACACACTTGGGTTGTTAAAGAATGTTAAAATGAGAAATTCAAATGCCGCACGAGGTATGGGCTTAGGAAATCCTGTAATTAAACCGATGGCCTATGGCTCGCCTTTTAAGCAATACCTATAGACCTTTTTTTCTTTTTTTTTTACTTTTTTTGCCTCAATGCATGTCACAGAAAATTTAGGTCACAACACTTACCATTAAATTATCTTCTTAATATCTTCTTCATCATCATTATTATATTAAAGATTCTGGCCATAAATGAGGAGTATTTCACATAATAGTATTATTATTTGTTTTCGAATCTAATCTAACTAATTCCAAGGATTAAAATGAAATATCAAAATCTAATTAATATGAGATTATAGGTATGAGAAATTTATATGAGGGTTAGAACTCATGATAAGGTGACGTTAATAATTTAATATTGGGTAATTGTGATGATGGCGTCAAGATCTTTCCAAAACGGAGAATTAATATGTGATCCTCCACATAACTTAGTGGTTACATAATTGCCTCCTTACAAGTACCATACTCTATAGCTAAACAATGAAGACAGACACACGAATATATAATTAGGAGAAAAGGAGCAACTCGTAGTCTCATGATGGTCGTACTTTGTGTATGTATCTTTTAATTATTTCATGCAATCGGATAAGAAGCATGCGAAGCGAGCCCGCATAATCCGTAAGAACTTTCGCCACCTCTTTGAATCCTCATGTAACCATCTTCACCCCAACTCTCGCCCCAGGAGTTTCGGATCTTCCAGAGCTTTCCTTCCTCACTCGTCCCATACCCGACCACAACGACTGCATGGTTCAGCTTCTCGCCACAATCCCCGTTGAACACTCCGCTCCTATAGTGTCGGAACTCTTGCCCACTTCCGGCGATTCTGACTGAGACCGGCTGCTGTGCAACTGCCTTCAGGAGCTCGTCCTCACCAGGTTGCACGTCTGCAAAATCCGTGATCTGCGCCACCTGTTGGGCCTCTTTCGTTGAGTCACAAGTCCCGTCCCTCCCTTGGTACGTGTATGTATCCTCAGAGGTGATTCCTTGGTTTTGGATGATGTACCGGAAAGCATTGACAGTAAGACCGCCCTCGCAGCCATTGTTTTCAGTATCGCAATCGATTAGTTGTTGCTCGGATAGTACCGGCAGTTTACCGCTTTTGATCTGCGTGATTCCTTCTACTGCTGCGACTGCTGAGAATGCCCAACAGGATCCTGCATTCAAAAAGTTTGTCGACATGGTAAATACAAAGTATTTTTCACATTTTGTTACCGTTGGTATCTGAATTCTCGACAAAGCTAGGCTCTAAAACTTATTTCTAAATAGAAGTCAAACTTGATATCACAATCGGATGCATACAGGACGTTTAGATTCTTACCACATTGGCCTTGGTCCTTGATTGGATTTGTGGCTCCTTTCTCCACCCAATCGATGCTCTCAGGAACATCCCCACTTGGATATTGTTGGCTCAATGACGCATTTCTGCGGGACTTCACTTGCTTGGACGCCAAGTGTCCCGTGTGGCTCTGAATGAATTCGTCATCAGTCAAGTCTGAGAATTGGTTGATGCCTCACTTGAAAGTCCGATTCCCGGATGCATTGAAATCCTCAATGAACTGCAAGTGTTTCTTGAGAATCGCCTGGCGTTTCTCCTTCTCCTCTTGGTCCTTGTATGTCCGACCATATTTGGCCATCCATTGCTCGTGCTGCTCGGCAATGTTGGATTCATGCAATGTGCGGACTGAAGTGGCATGCCATGCCCAAGCGTTAAGAATTAGAGCAAGGGCAATGATGAATTCGCTCTTGAGAGAAAATGCCATTGCACAATTGTAAGTGCGAGTGTGTTTCTCAATTCGCTCCTGCGCTGGACATGAATATATATAGAGTCTTGCTTGTGATAGCCGTACTGCATAAGGCATGCAAAAAGTCTACGTTAATTGTAAGGTGGAAAATTTGGTTCCATACTCTGCGGAGATACAGCTAAAAAACCGTTCTTGTCCGAACATGCGAAACTGTAGGGACAGCCGTGGAGAGCACGGGTGCTTCCTGTACATCATCCACCACCACCACATTGGATAACCGGTGCTGTACTAGAATTTGTCAGATTCCCTCAATCAACTCACACCGTGTCATTCTCCCCCCATAATCTCCTCCGTGATATCTTCGGTGGGATTCATATCTAGCAAGTCGTGCTGTTTTGAGCACTCCATTTCTTTTTTCTTTTCTTTTTTAACCCCATTTTTCTGCCGTGTTAAGCAGTCCAATCCTCCATTTCTCCTTTTGCAAAAGTCATGAAAATGAGCGCCATATTTGATGTATTTTGTACTATCTACTTAGACTTGCTTGATCTTGGAAACAAATGTTTACTGTTAATTCTAGTCGACTGAATCTAGACATTTTTCTTCTCACCTAAGTGCCTAAATGTAACATTTCTTCCGGTTGAACAAACTCTATCTCATATGCAAATAATTTCATATGTTAGAATTCAATGAGAGATAATGATGAAGAGAAAAGACTATTACTATCTTGTCATGACCTTGACTCCATCTCTAGGGTCGCGAGCGATAAGAGTAATTTTCACGACGTCCCAGGCACTGTCTCGATTCTTTTTATTTTGTTATCATGCACATGCGAAAATGTGAATAAACAACTCTCGGGACAAACAGCAGTTGGAAGACTAGGACATACATCACATAGAACACACTAATTAATATTATAATAAGACTTTTACAAGTCCTTTCTCTACAAGTCATCTTTTCTTTTTACATCACAGTACAAGATTTTGATGGCAGAAGAACAGCACAAGTGCCATAACTTGGCACGCCGGGACACTTAAGTGCCATAACTTCCAAACGGTACACTTAAGTGCCACTTTTTTTTTCGAGTGGGACACTTAAGTGCCACCTCCGGCGACCCTTGCCGGAAATCCTACGTGGCAATATTTTATTATTATTTTTTGCCTACGTGGCTCGCCGGAGCTCCAAATCAGCATAAAAATTAACAAATTTTTTTTTTAAAAAAGAAAATTTTAAAAATTTTAATTTAAAAATTAAAAAAAAAATAAGAAAATTTAAAAAAATTTAAAATTTAAGAATTTAAAAAAAAAAAAAGTGGGGGGAGGTCGAACGGGCGGCTGAGGGTTGAGCCCTCGCCGCCGCCGCCTCCCCGCCCTCGCCGAGAAGGGCCGGTGACGGAGGGGGGAGGGTCGGTCGGGGTCGCCGGCCCCCGGCCGACCGACGGCGAGGGCTGCGAGCCCTCGCCAAATCGCGGCGAGGGCCGCGACCCTCGCCCCAGATCTGGGCGAGGGCTCGCGGGCCCTCGCCGCCGGTCGGCCGGCCCCTGGCCAGGGCCCGGCGACCCTGGCCGACCCTCCCCCCTCCGTCGCCGGCCCTTCCCGGCGGCGGCGGGGAGGCGGCGAGGGCCCGCGACCCCTCGCCGGATCTGGGCAAGGGTCGCGGCCCGCGCCCAGATCTAGGGCGAGGGTCACGGCCCTCGCCCAGATCCGGCGAGGGCTCGCGGGCCCTCGCCACCTCCCCGCCGCCGCCGGGAAGGGCCGGCAACGGAGTGGGGAGGGTCAGCGAGGGCCCGCGAGCCCTCGCCCAGATCTAGGGCGAGGGTCACGGCCCTCGCCGCGCTTCGGCGAGGGCTCGCAGCCCTCGCCGTCAGTCGGCCGGGGACCGGCGACCCCGGCCGACCCTCCCCCCTCCGTCGCCAGCCCTTCCCGGCGACGGCGGGGAGGCGGCGACGGCGGGGAGGCGGCGGCAGCGAGGGCTCAGCCCTCAGCCGCCCGTTCGACCTCCCCCACCCTTTTTTTTTTTTTTAATTTTTCATTTTCTTAATTTTTTAAAAATTTTAAATTTTTCTTAATTTTTTAAAAATTTTAAATTTTTCTTAATTTTTTAAATTTTTTGAATACTTTATAATTTAATTAATTTTTATATTATTATTTACACGTAGGCACAAAACGGCGTCGTTTTTGCGTTTTCTCTGCCACGTCAGCGTGCAAAACGACGCCGTTTTGGACTAAACTCGCCGGAAAATTGCCACGTCAGCCATTTGGCCGGATTTTCGCCGGAGTGGCACTTAAGTGTCCCATTTTACTCCGATGATGGCACTTAAGTGTACCATTTTAAAGTTATGGCACTTAAGTGTCCCGGCGTGCCAAGTTATGGCACTCCAGGTGTCCTCACCTCAGATTTTGATAGATAAGTTTTAAATTTTAGCAAAAAAATCTAAATTAACTTTGAAATTTGAAATCACTTATCGAAAAACTGTCACATGTCACATGTCACATGTGACGTGAAAGTATAATTTATTTCTAAGATTCTTAATTGAAAATGGGTTAATACCCTGAAAAACTCCAAACTGGTACACCTGTGACAAATTTATCAATTTTTTTTTTTTTTACCATTAAAACCCAAAACTGATATATTTTGACAAATTTATTTCAAACGGGTACACTTGTAGCAAATTTACCGTTAGTTTTTGTTAAATTTTACTGTCAAATTATTAAGCTAAATAACACATGATAGTTGATTAGTATACCAATGTGAGATTTTACGTTCCGTTTGTCACAAGTGTACCAGTTTGGGGTAAATTTGTACTACTTTATACTTAACATCTTCCTTCCTAATTGGGTAGCACATCCCCCAGCCATTATGGGACTTTGTCTTAACACTCCTGGTGTGAGCCTCCATGTTTGAGAACCTTTTGACTCGATAAAACTTCCTTTGACCGAAAAAGAAAGAAAAAAAAGAAATTGGAAGTTGTCGTTCACTGTCCCTTTTCCTAATCGCATAAAAGCTCAGTTTTCTTCTTTCCTAGGATATAATTCAAATGCGAATTTCGGAAACAGATCACGGAAAGGCAACAGAAATTCTCAGCAGAGCTGTTTCATAGGATAAGGAAGCAAATTGCAGGGAAAGCATTTCGCTCGAAATAAATGCCTCTTGGAGACCTATTCATGGACAAACATTTGGGAAGCATGGCTTCTGTCGGGCAATAAAAGGCAAGAAAAGAGGCAAAAAAAAGAGGAGGAGAGAATTAATTAAATGATTAAATAAAAATTAGTGAAAAAAAAATGAGATGAATAAAAAATGATGAAAAAAGAGGAGTTTTAATTGGAGAGTCCGAAATGCCCACTTTCTTTGCTTGGATTTCAGCCCAGATACACCGAAAGAGACTTATAGCTAGAGCAGAGAGCATTCGTTGCATAGATTTGAGAAACTTTTGAGCGTCTAGAAGTCATTCTCTCAGTGATTTCCGCTGAATCCTCTCCTGCCTCTACGTTGCCAATCGTTGCCATCATCGGATCGCTTCTCGTCACTGTCAGTTCGACCGCCACGGGAAGCTCTGTTTGCCCTGTTCTTGGCCGCGAGGACTCGAAGCAGGTTATTAGTGTTTGAAGCTTCTTAGCCGTTGTTCATCTTCACAGTCAACGCTTCCCAGATCTTCCGTGTGCTAGCCTGATTAGTTATTGCAAGCAAGAATTTCTCCTTACTATGGTAACACTTCAACTAGATCTTGCTTTGTTCTGATGAAGGAAAAAAACTGAAATGGCATAATTTCTGTTAAGATAAAATCAGATCTGTGGGAGGTGATTTCATTGATTGCGCACATGCGGGAATCACTTTTCTATGGATTTAGCATCAAATTCGAGCTTATTACACTCCCTGTAATCGTTCGACTTGGAAACTTGTTAGCGTTGTTCACCGGGAGCAATCTGAGTCGGTAACCATTTGACATGATTACATGCGTATTTTACATTTGCTGAACATACTACTGAATCGCTGTTCTCTGTCTTGTGTTATATATTCCCACGGTTATCAATGGTGGTTGTTGGCGAGGTGATGATGCTGAATCCATGGCCTGAGTCTTGACCATTACATACGTCTGCACCAGTTTACTTCTTGTGCCCCTGCTTGCTTTAATCATGCTGTATATTTATGAATAATAAACGGTTGATGATTGAGGTGGAGATTGATGGTCGACGGTCCCGTTAGGCAGTGGCTGACGGTGGTGGTTGATGACCGGAGGCGGTCAACGTGGGGGCCTGGTTCATGCACTCCCCTAGTGACCATCACTTTAGTGATGATAACTGTTCTGTCACTTATTCAAGATTGAGTTGGCCACAAAGAAAGTACCAACAACTCGAAATATTCATTCAAAACAGAGTCAATACACGTGATGAAATTAATATGGTAAAGCTTCTACATGCTTCCTCTTACGAGGGATGATAGTATTGCAATAAAGCATAGACTGTTTGACTCATGCCTGCAAGCGTCGCTACAATAGCTAGGCCCGAAAGAACCAACCATGGGTTGTCATAAAAAGCATTTAGGAGTCGTGCACAGCAAAGATACGTCCGTTAATACTTGAGAGACTCGTTTAAAATTGTGAAGTGTGACTCTAGATAGCTCCCCTTGACATAGAAAGTAGCATCCTTGCACACGTCACCAAAGAAGTGTGCAACATCCTTGTTGCTCATGTCATGATTCGAGATGACTTTATGATCATGTAAAAGTTGTACATCATCGGCCGTGTGAATGAGGTATCCCCTGAACGTGGCATAGGCAGTTATGTGCCCATCCCCTTGGCCACGATACTGTTCAAAAGCAACCATGTTGGGGAGGATCCAATTGAGATCATCATCTATTGTTACTTTTGGAATTTCAATGATTCTGCGCTCGCGGTCAAACTTGATCTCCAGAATGGTGCTGGCTTCCCTCTGCTTGAATCCAATTCCCACACGACGGAGCTCGGAAGCAGATTTGATCAGATAATGAGACGTCCTCTTATTTACTGGATAAATGTCTCGTTGATCCCAAGGTATTAAACTCAGACGAAATGAATCAAGTAAATGCACTCATTTAGGTTGCTCCGTCTTCCCCATACATTGCCAAATACTTCCGGAAAGCGGTTGAAGAAATGGAAGGCAAGATCGGCCAAGGACAAGGTTCCTTTTGGAACATTCGCCGTTTTAAACAAATCCTTGAGAACAAAGTATGGGACCTGGTTCTCAAGCTGAAGAAGGTCCCGCATAACGGAAGCTAACACGTAAGAATTTTTTAATGAGGGATCAATCTGTATGACCCCTGCCATTTGACGGAGGAACTGAATGATGAAGCATCCGTCAAGAACCATCATTTTCACAAGATCAGGTCCACTGAAACGGTCGGTGCTTTCCGAGTAGCACTTCCGAATCATTTCCACTTTCGGCGCCAATGTATCGATGAGGTCCTCAGGTCCGACACCGTGCGGTTGAGTTTGGTCCAGCATGCTTTGCAGGTGTCTCCACTTGTGTTCCTGAAGCATTCCCAGCTGCGCTTCCTCATGGTGGTATGGACCAATAGAGACGATGCGAGGCCGGCACGCCTCGGCGTTTCCTCCGGCAAGTGCCCGGGGCACTCTGAAGACGCTACATCTGCTTTTGCCTGCTGATTCAGTCAACAATTTCGTCATTGCCTCAATATCTTGTGACATGGAAGGCAATAACTGCTGCTTCATGGGCTCGATCTCATGTTTTTGGGCGGTTGCTTGATGAGCTCCTCGGTTTTTGTCTATGCCGATTTAAATTGTAGAGTCCACGTGAATTTTTTGCTGGAATTTCAATAGCTAGATAGAGAATCGAAATTCCTAGCGAAAAGAAAAAGAAAGAAAGATAGAGAATCGAAAGGATGTCAAGAGCAGTGCAGTGTATCCTATGACAAATGTCAGGGGACAAGCTTGACTCACATGCAGTAAAAGTCATCGAGTGCTCATGAGCTGTCGGATGCTGATTGACAATCATCATCAGGCGATAGATCGACCATGAATTTTCATGGCCGTCTGTTTTGCAAAAGAAATGACTACGTGTTAGCGAAAGAGCAAAACGATGGTGACAACTCCTTAAAATTTTTCCCCAGTAGTGGTGCTTTCCTAATACCCATTACTCCCTGGAAACTGGCCTCCTCGGTTTTCATGAGAAAAATAATATCTTTTACCTGCCATATACGGTTCTGAGTAGGGGTGTGCATGATCCAAGCAGGCGGTTCCCAACTTAGAATCGGGAATCGCCCGCTAAGGATAGGTTCCAAAAAATTAGAATTGAGATCCACCCGTTTGTTGCATGGATCCACCTGGGAACGGGACCGCACTGGCGGTCCGGTTCCCACATGGATCCATGGAACCGATCTTGATGCAAAATAAATTTGGTTTTCAACATAGAACGGTTGGGTCTATGAGTTGGGAAGGAGGGGAGGAAGTCTATGGTTGGGTTTTCAACATAGAACGGTTGCGAAACAATTTTCCGCGGCTATGGCGGGTGGCGGCCGACGCAAAGGGGCATCGACACTTGGGGAGGAATTGAAATGGTGATAGGATTAGGAGGAACTGATGAAGAGACAGAGAGAGAGAACCGAAGACAAAGGGAGTGAGGAGATGAGGTCTAATTTAGGGTTTCTTTTAGTAATTTTTTTTTAATATTAAAAAGGTTCCGGTCCGGTTCTGGGCGGTCCGGGCGGATCCCGGGTATTTTGCACACCTTTAGTTCTAAGAAAGAAAATGAATTCTTAAGATATTCTAATTGACGTACATACAGAGCGTGTAATGTTAAAACTGTATTATTCTACGCAAAATTCGATACTTTTAAAATATTAGGTTTTATAAAATTACGAAAAATACATGATTTTACATGTTTTTATTTGTATAGTTTGAAAAGTTTCATTTTTTTTTTGCTAAATAAAAATATAATTGGGAAAGACATTAAATTTTGAAAAACCGAAACCCACCATATTCTCTCCTTATTTTACCCACATCAACTCAAAGGTTAGGTTTAACATTTAAATGAGCAATTATGTGAAAAAATTAAACTCGTAAAGGCTCGTGCTTTTTCCATTCATATTTGCACTTATGATGCCCCTATTACCTTAAATTGATTGCACTATCTCTTGCAGGTGCCAGATTTAGAATATATATATATATATATATATATATATATATTTGGTTTGATTGGATTGTCTCATAATGCAATTACAATTGTCATAATTTCCTTGTCAACAACTAATACTCCACTTGATCAGTCATACTTTTTAATTTTGTTAATGTAGTCCTAAACTTTTGGGTTATATTTCAATGTAGTCTTTCTTGCTAATTGCCATTGAAAATCGTTGATGTGGCATCTAATCATTGCCGGCATCCTAAGTGGCATGCTAATGTGGACAATTTATTAATTTCCACATCATAATTTGCGATGGCAAATGGTAGGAAATACTATATTTAAATATCACGCAATTGTGTAGGACTATAACATAATTAGAAAGTTAAAACTGAATTGATATTTGTAAAATTTGTTTAAGACTAAATTGATAATTTTCTTAAATATTTAAATAATCATTCATTCAATGACACATGTATAAGCATTTTTAGGAAAAGTATATTAGGAGTACCGTAACTTTTATATGATGCTCATTTGAGTGTCTTAAATTTGAAAAATCGATCACTTTAGTGTTATTAGTGATTTGTCTTGCCAGAAAATCTAATGTGGACGTTAGTTGTCCTACGTGATATCGCTATACTTGACGAGGATCATTAATAAAAAAAAATCAAAAATAAAAAATAAATCGACATCGGAATGGAAAATTAATAAAGAAAAAAATCCAAGTAGGAAGATTTGCGGAAAATTGCACTTAAATGATTGATTTTATTCTAATGTGGTAGTTAAGTAAGCAAGGGAGAGAGAGAGAGAGAGAGAGAGAGAGAGAGAGGTTATAGCACTCTTACCGAACTTGTCCCTAGTTCTACTATGTATAACTTTTCATGTACAAGAAAGATATTTTTAAAATAAGGTGGAGTTCGAGTTTCGACTAAAAACAGAAGAAGTTACAAATAAAAAGTTGATTTAAGGTTCTAATATGTTATATAGATACCCATAGATGCATGAATAACTTTATCCACTTTTCATGTTCTGAAGTTACTCATCTCAAATGTGAAATATATGAAACTGACGTGTCCAGAGGTCAAATATCGGACTTCAATACCTGTATAGTCCTCGATATTTTCTCAACCTGCTGGTATTTTTTTAACTCTTTCATTCTCTCAGTTATTATCAAACAAGTTGCAATGGCTTCTTCTAACTTCTTCACCCAAGCTTTTGTTCTCTTTTATAAATAACTGCATCTTTTTTTTTTTTTACCAATTTAAAGAAGTCATTAACGATCATTTTTGGAAATGCCCTTTATTTGATCGAGTTGATAGACCATCTCCTCCTTTCAACGACATTTGGAGACGCATTGGAGTCCAACAGCAGCAAAAAACACACCAACACGTTTCTCAAAGTTGAAACGCTTCGTTTCATCATGGAGGCTTGCTTTCACGTCCTTTCTTCTTGCTTCATTTTCTAGTAGGTCTCCATGTGAACATGTTCTTGAAAGACATAAATAATTCATATGCGGAAGCCAAGATCGTTTATAGACAAACCTCCAGCCATTGTTTGCATTTACGTTCGTCGAATGTCCTGAAAAATCAAGAAAGCAATAGGCACACTCTACTAACCAAATCTCCTCACGTACTGATGGTGTATTCTAAATGTGAGGATTTTGTGTTAGACCTTGTGATCGCCCGTCAGAAATGAACGTATGTTCCTTATATATATCGTCTCCCATCAAGACGAGCGGTTGTCACGAAAGGGTATGAAACATGTCGAATAGTCGCAACAATTGAGTCTAAATGTGGGATCACAAAAGAAAAATAAATAACATTCTCCCACTTGATCCCATCATTTTCATCATATGGATTATCCAACTAATTCCACGAAAACTTGATGCTTAAATAAAAGAAACAAAACGCATCAATCATGGCGACATGTCCTCTAAGAGTGAGTAATGCCTTCCATGTATCACAATGCATCTTATTTCTTTAATGTCAGCCAATATGTGACAACATATCTTAATGAATAAACCCCATGTTTATTCCAAAACCAAGGATAAATGTTATTCTCATAAACAACAAATGTGTACACAAAAATTGAGAATCAACATTACAACTGAATAAGAGCTCCATACAACAAAAATTGTTCATATGTCGACAAATCACATGATGGGACCTATTCCCATACTAGTTACATGATCCTTATACTTCATTGGTGGCATGCCTTTAGTTAAAGGATCGGCTATCATCAATTCAGTGCTAACGTGTTCAATGACCACTTTATTCTCCTTAACACGGTCCCTTATGGCTAAATACTTAATGTCGATATGCTTACTTCGACTGCCACTTTTGGCATTTTTAGCCATAAAAACTGCAGCTGAATTGTCACAATATATTCTTAATGGCCTAGAAATAGAATCAACAATTCTAAGCCCAGCAATGAAACTCTTCAACCATACACCATGCGAGGTAGCCTCAAAACAAGAAACGAACTCGGCCTCCATAGTGGAAGTAGCAGTCAAAGTCTGCTTGGCACTTCTCCATGACACGGCCCCGCCAGCTAACATGAAAATGTATCCAGATGTTGATTTTCGTGAATCAACGCAACCCGCGAAGTCCACATCCGAATAACCAATCACTTCCAGGTTGTCAGTCCGTCTATACATAAGCATATAGTCTTTGGTACCTTGAAGGTATCTCAACACTTTCTTTGCAGCTCTCCAGTGGTCTAAACCTGGATTACTCTAATATCTTCCCAACATTCCCACAGCAAAAGCGATGTCAGGTCGAGTGCAAACCTGAGCATACATCAAGCTTCCAACAGCAGAAGCATATGAAATGTTATACATTTGTTCCCTTTCTAGATCGTTCTTCGGGCATTGGTTCAAATTGAACCTGTCACCCTTCACAATGGGTGCTATACTTGGTGAACAATCTTTCATCCGAAATCTCTCTAGGACCTTATTGATATAGGTTTCTTGAGATAGTCCTAAAATGCCTTGAGATCTATCTCTATGGATCTTAATGCCAATGACATAAGATGCATCACCCATATCCTTCATGTCAAAACTCTTAGAGAGAAATTGTTTCACCTCATGTAGCAACCCCTTATCATTGGTTGCAAGTAATATATCATCCACATACAGCACAAGGAAACAAATTTTGCTCCCACTAACCTTCTGGTATATACATTGATCCATGACATTCTCTATAAAACCAAATGAAGAGATGACTTCATGGAACCTTAAATACCATTGGCAGGATGCTTGTTTCAAGCCATATATAGATTTCTTAAGCTTGCACACCAAATGCTCACCTTTACTAAAGGAGAATCCTTCAGGTTGTTTCATGTAAACCTCCTCCTCTAGTTCTCCATTGAAGAACGCCGTTTTCACATCCATCTGATGTAATTCCATATCAAAATGGGCAACCAATGCCAAAACAATACGAAGGGAATCTTTCTTAGATACAGGAGAAAAGGTCTCCGTGTAATCGATTCCTTCCTTTTGAGTGAATCCTTTGGCAACAAGTCTAGCTTTATATCTTTCAATGTTACCCAATGAATCTTTCTTAGTTTTGAAGACCCATTTACAACCAATAGCCTTCGCATCATTAGGAAACTCAACCAAATCCCAGACTTTGTTAGATGCCATAGAACTCATCTCTTCCTTCATGGCATTGTACCACAAATTGGATTTATCACTATCCATGGCTTGTGAAAACGTTTCAGGATCATTCTCAGCTCCAATATTGTAGCCAGACACTTGTAAATACACAATATAATCACTAGGAATAGCCGATTTCTTTATTCTAGCAGATCTTCTCAATGTTGGATCAACATTCTCTTGAGGAGCATGTTGCTCAACTGGTTGTTCAACAGTTTCTGGTAATTGCTGAATAACTGGATCCATTAGATCAATATCAGCAGGTTGTGGAATTTCAACAATTAGTTGTTCAATAGCCGGCTGAACTGAAGGGGCATTATGAGCAACAACCAATCTTAAACTTGAGGTGGAAGGTTGAGTATCTATATGATCTTTCTTAGGATCAAGGTCCTTCGATCGATCGCTCCCACTGATCAAGTCATTTTCAAGAAATTTGGCGTTTCTTGATTCCACAATCCTAGTGGTATGAGATGGACAATAAAACCTGTATCCCTTAGACCTTTCGGCATATCCAATGAAATACCCACTTATGGTCCTTGAGTCCAACTTCTTTTCTTGTGGATTATAAACTCTCACTTCAGATGGGCATCCCCAAACGCGCACATGATGCAAACTCGGTTTCCAACCATTAAATAACTCAAAAGGTGTCCTTGGGACAGCCTTGGTCGGAACTCGGTTTAATATGTACACTGCCGTCTTAAGTGCTTCGGTCCACAAGGATTTAGGAAGTTTGGAGCTGCTAAGCATACTACGCACCATGTCTAATAAGGTCCGATTTCTTCTTTCCGCTACGCCATTTTGGTCTGGAGAACCAGGCATAGTATATTGGGTAACTATCCCATGCTCTTGAAGAAACCTTGCAAATGGACCAGGTGCTTGTCCATCTTCAGTGTATCTACCATAGAATTCTCCACCTCTATATGATCTCACGATCTTAATTTGCTTATCGCATTGTTTCTCTACTTCCGTCTTAAATACCTTAAAGGCATCTAATGCTTCATACTTATTATGAATCAAATAGAGATACATGTAACGTGAGTAATCATCAATGAAAGAGATGAAGTATTTCTGACCACATGAGTCCATATCCGAACTACAAATATCCGTATGTATGATTTCTAATATTTCTGTACTCCTCTTGGCACCTTTCTTTGACTTGTTAGTCTGCTTTCCCTTTATGCAGTCCACACAAGTATCACAATCAGTAAAATCTAATGTACCAAGTACTCCATCATTTACTAATCGCTTAATTCTTTCTATGGAGATATGTCCCAATCTCCGGTGCCACAACATATAAGAATGTTCTTTCACAACACATCGTTTCATTCCAGCTTTATCATGAACATGCATCGCATCATAATAGGCATTGTCTTGTAAATTAATTCGAAAAAGACCATCAGACAAAATACCACTCCCAACAATTTCATATTTAAATGATAAACAAAAGTTTGAATCTGAAAAGTTAAAAGAGTATCCCAAAGGTACAAGTCTTGAAACTGAAATTAAGTTTCTAGAAAAACTAGGAACATAAAAGGTCTTTTCCAAATTTAAAACAAAACCACTATTGAGAACTAGTCTATATGTCCCAATAGCTTCCACATGCGAACGCATCTTATTTCCTGAATAGATGCTTTGTTCACTTCCCACTGGCTTCCGGTGGTTTTGAAAATCTTGCAAGGAATTCGAAATATGGATTGTAGATCCAGAATCAATCCACCAAGTATTGTGACTTACATCAGTCATATTACATTCATAACAAACACAAGAGATTGGATTACCTTTCTTCTCGAGCCAGGCCTTAAATTTGACACAATCCTTCCTTATATGCCCATACTGTTTACAAAAGAAGCATTTGGATTCTTTCTTAATGTCAGCTTGGGGAGGTATTTTACCTTTTCCCTTATGCTTGCCATAGCCCTTATTCTTTCCTTGTGTTGCCAAATGAGCACTTTCTCCCAATTCCATAACCAGTCTTTCTTGCTCTTGAACACACATGGTCATGAGTTCATTAATAGACCATTTATTCTTATGTGTGTTATAAGAGATCTTGAAAGGTGCATACTGTTGTGGAAGAGTGTTCAGAATATAATACACAAGGAAGGATTCAGATATCTCAACCTCAAGATTCTTAAGCTGAGCTGCAATGTTCTTCATTTGCATGATGTGCTCACGCACACCTCTAACACTAGTGAGCTTCAATGATGAAAACTTCATAATCAAGGTCATAGCATGCACCTTCTCAGAACTTTCAAATTGCGCATCTATGGCTTCCAATAAAGCCTTGGCATTGTTATGCTGAGCAACTGAACCACGAATACTAGGAGATATCTTAGCTCTTATAAACATGGCACAAACGCGGTTGGACCGCTCCCATTGGTTATAAAGAGCTATCTCAGTTGGACTGCTCGAATCAGTAGGAGCAGGTGGTTCGTCTTTCCTTATAGCATAGTCAATGTCCATTCACCCCAATTGAAGAAGAACCGACTCCTTCCAAACTTTATAGTTCTCACTATTCAGTATAGGAACATCAAACTTAAATTCAGAGAAATTCACAAGTTGCGAAACTGCATATCAAATAATCATGCTTATGTCACAAAATTTGAGGCAAATATAAATAAATCATGCTTTACCAATGTAAACATGTCACAATATGAATCACATAACATAAAAACTACCTGTTGGCTAAGTTTTTAATTTAAATAGATTCATAATTACTTCATGAATAAACTACCATATTATATGCATTTTCTTAATCCCTGTGGGTAAATTAAGAAAAATAATATGATATTTCATCCTAATTAATCATATTAATATAATGAAAATTCCTGTGGGATAAAATTCATCATATTAATATAATTAATTACAATCAATGTCCATTTCTAAATATGATCCAGAGGCTTTTAATATATAATTTAATTAATTAAAGATGTTGTGGCCACTCCCTAATTAATTAAATATATGGACCATTGGACATTTAATTTCATGCACAAAATGTTCATAAAAATGCATGAAATAACATAATAAATAAATACATCAAGGGCAGAACAGTAAATAAATAAATTGGCCAGGGGTATGATTGCAAAAATTTTAAAAATTGGGGCAAAAGTGTAAAAAAAGGAGCCGCGGGTGGGAGACGACAGGCGCGTGCCTGGCACGCACTCGTTCTCGCGGCAAGCGCGTGGTCCGCACGCGCGCGGTTCAGCGCGCGGGCGCGTGCCCCGCACACACGCCGTTCAGCGCGCAGGCGCGTGCGCACGCGCCTGGCAATTGCCGCGCCTGTGGATCCCACGCGCGCATCGGTTGCCGCGCGCGTGAGAGCGCGTGGCACGTGGAATCCACGCGCCTGCAACCACAGCCTTCTTCCTCGCGCGAATAGAAGCCTTTCTTCGCCGTTTTTCGCCGTTCTGCCGCGGTTTCGCCGGCCGTTTCTTCTCCGGCAGCCCATTTCAGACACAAATTAATAGTGGGTTTTGAACAGAACGTCAGCACGACCACATGGGTACAAGTTTCAGCGAAAATGATGAAGAAATAAGCCCCAAATCATAAGAAAATTCCCAAAAACACAAAACCTCAACCACAGAGACTTCCGCCGCCCGATTAGCCTCCGGCGAACATCAATATACCGGAAAAACTCATGGCTAACGTTCCTCATGGCGGTGCGACCGAATGGGTCCGAAATCAAAGGGTGGGTCGTGCGGATTTTGCCCGTAATCGTCGAATCTCTCTTGGCCTCAAAACTTCAAAGTTACTGTTCATCTCTCCAATACTCGAAAAATACACCCAAAAATTCGAAAAAACAAGGCAGAGGCAATAAACACGCTCTGATACCAAATGAAAGACATAAATAATTCATATGCGGAAGCCAAGATCGTTTATAGACAAACCTCCAGCCATTGTTTGCATTCACGTTCGTCGAATGTCCTGAAAAATCAAGAAAGCAATAGGCACACTCTACTAACCAAATCTCCTCACGTACTGATGGCGTATTCTAAATGTGAGGATTTTGTGTTAGACCTTGTGATCGCCCGTCAGAAATGAACGTATGTTCCTTATATATATCGTCTCCCATCAAGACGAGCGGTTGTCACGAAAGGGTATGAAACATGTCGAATAGTCGCAACAATTGAGTCTAAATGTGGGATCACAAAAGAAAAATAAATAACAGTTCTTGCTCTTATGCTTTGATTGGTTGCCGTTATCGTATGGTTAAGGCACCGGTTTTAATTGATTGTTGGTTTTTCTTAACAGAGCTCACTGGTTAGATCTGCAATTGGTTTATTTTACCTCTTTGTAGTTTGTCCATTAAATATTCCTCACGCGATTAGTGCTTTCTTGAACAGTGTTACCTAATGAGCATTTATGTGATCCATCTTGAGGAATTAATAAAATTTCCAGGTGAAAAAAGCTCTGTTCTTGCCTTTTGTTCTGCTTTTGTATGGGTGTTCATCCTATGACACAGAACGTGAAATGAACTTCATTTCTACAATTGACTCGTGAAAAGAGGAATTTCGCTGGTATATTTACAGCTTTAATTGTTTAAAGGAAACCATTTGTCTCTGTTGACATTCTTTTTTCATTGTTCTTGGTCACGGCATACCAAGAAAAACTCCATGCTTATGCTCACACTTGTGAGATTTGCATTTGGTGGGTGTTAGGAGGGCAGTCAAATGAGATTGATGAAATCATCAATTTGGTTGTTGCACAAAAGAACGAGCCTTCGATTGAATGAGTAGGTTACAATTGATGCCTTTCCTCCAAGAAATATGGGATTTTTTCGTCTTTTATTTGCTTATGGAAAATCAGAAGAAATTTTCTCATTATATGAGAGCATCAGATATCCAGGTCTTGAACCGACTAAGCCCGGAGAAAAGCCGAGGGTGGTCGTTCTTGGTACCTGTTGGGCGGATTGCTGGTTTATGAAGCGGCTTAATATGAATGTGTATAATGTCGTGTGCATTTCACTCTGAAATCACATGGTTTTCACTCGCCTTCTTCCGTCAAACTTTGGAGTTCCGTTCAGTGGCTGGGCCCATTAGCCGGATGCAGCCTGCTCTTGTGGCAAACCCCCAATTCGTACTTCTATTTGGCTTCCTGCACTGGAATTTGACGCCGACAAGCACGAAGTAAGTTGAACATCTGGCTATTCGCGATGTGCAGCTGGAATTTTCCTCCATGTTCTTCAATTAGCAATTGACAAACATCAGAAATTTATGATATACTGCATAAACAATCGTCGACGTGCATTGTCCAAGCATTTGCATTTCCGTGAAGGCCCCCGGCTATAAAAGTCCCATGTGCAGTTACCTGGCAAATCAATTATACTAACAAATATCGACATGCATTGTCCCAAGTGTCAGACATGTTGAAAAGTGTTTTAGGTACATACTATATAGTGAGATAAGGTAGAATTTCATTTCTTCAACATGATGGAACAGAAGTCGCACCTGTAAGAAATATGAAATAACACTAGTTGCTGCAAATCCACTATGTTTTTCCCTTAGGATTTTCTCTTTTGCTAAATCCCATCCCTTATCGATCAAGAAACATGCCTACTTGCTTCGTGAGGTGAATCATGCCCAAGAAATCAGAAAGAGGCTTTTGTTGAATCTCATGCTCTCCGAAAATCCAGGTATTTTAATTCTACAACCGTATGAATTGCGCTTACAGAGCAACCTTCAAAGTTTCAGGAATAGAAGAAGATGCTCATTGTTTTCACTTACAGTTTCTCAATGATTAATGATCTTAACAAGGGTAAGTTGATTTTCTTTCTCAAGCTACCGGCATCTTTTCTAGCAGTTCATTGTGTTGCTGATCTAATGCTCGCAATGCTAGTCAGGAGTTCATCTTAAAAGAGGCCCGGTGAAAGAGGTTCATGCGAAGAAAATCGTGCTGAATGATGGGACAGATGTTCCATACGCTCTCCTAGTCTGGTCCGCCGGCATTGGACCCTCAGATTTTGTCAAGTCACTTTGAACTTCCCTAATCCCGCTGGTGAAACGTGAGAAGAAAATATCTCTTTTCTCTCCTTTGTCGCTTAAATCAACAACTTCGTGATAATCTCATTTTAGCATTTGACCATCTTCTTAGTAAATGATATGTCCTCTCAACTATTTCATATCAGAGCGTGTTGGCTAATCCAACCCAAAAGCTTAAAGTCAAAGATTGAAAGATGCCACACACACACACACACATATATATATAAAGAGCAAATAAATCTCATAGTCAAATAATATATGATCGAGTTTTCTTGAAGAGACGAGGCTGGTGCTTTAGCTCAGATCCAGTCAACCAATCTGACTCCTTTGAAGATTTGTCGCTGTTGCTTTTCGTTTGATCGACAATCTTCATCTCCTTGCTCTACTTTGTACAAGATGTGGCATGAATCCCTCCCTTTGAAACTGGAATTGGTCATTCGCTATCTCTTTCTCATTGCATAAAGGGTTCCTTTCCTCGGAAATAATATGAATGCTGATTTCTGAAACAGGTCGGCTTGCCAAGGCTGGTTGTTCTTGGTACCGGTTGGGCGGCTTGCCGATTTATGAAGGGGCTTGATATGAATATGTATGATATTGTGTGCATTTCACCCCGAAATCACATGGTTTTCACTCCCCTTCTTCCGTCAACTTGTGTCGGAACTTTGGAGTTCCGTTCGGTTGCTGAGCCTGTGAGCCGGATACAGCCTGCAACTCCCAATTCGTACTTCTATTTGGCTTCCTGCACTAAAATGGACACTGCCAAGCATGAAGTAAGTTGAATATCTGGCTATTGTATGTTGATTTCGATGTTCATATACATTTTCTTCCAAGGACGTGATCAGTTCCTTTTCATTTTGCATGTGTTGATTGACTGGAATTTTCCTCCGTCTTCTTCAAATAGCAATGAACAAACATCAGAAATTTACAAAAAGACTGTGTGACAAACATTGACATGGATTGTCCACACTTTTGCATTTGTGTCGAGGTCTTGGCTATAAGAATTCCGTGTGTGATTATCTGGCAAGTCAAATAAACTAACATAAATCAATATGCATTGTCCACACTGTTTGACATGTCGAAAAGTATTTTTAGGTACATACTACATAGTGAGATAAGGTTAAATTTCATTTCTCCAATGTGATGGAGCCAAAGATGCACCAGTAAGACATGTCAAATAACACTAGGCATTGCAAATCTGCCACAGTATTCCCTTTTTGTGTGTCTCTTTTGCTAAATCTCGTTGTCTATTGACTAGGTGTACTGTGAAACATTTGGCGGACTGCCTCAAGAGCCTTACCGGTTTAAAGTCACATACGACAAGCTGGTCATCACAACCGGAGCCGAGCCCTTGACTTTCGGTATAAAGTGTGTTAAGGACCATGCCTACTTCCTTCGGGAGGTGAATCATGCCCAAGAAATCAGGAAGAAGCTTTTGTTGAACCTCATGCCCTCTGAAAATCCAGGTACCTCAATTCTCCATCCATATGTATTGTGCTTACAGAGCAACATTCCAAAGTCTCAGGAATAGAAGAAGATGCTCATTGTTTTTGCCTCCAGATTCTCTATAATTAATGATCAGTGAGATTTTAAGGCTTCAATGGAGATTGGGGGAGTGATTCCTTCTCTGTATCTTATAGGCATATCAGAAGAAGAGAGGAAACGCCTTTTACACCGTGTCGTCATTGGAGGTGGACCAACTGGGGTGGAGTTCAGCGGTGAATTAAGTGATTTTATCATGAAAGACGTCCGTGAACGTTTTCCTCATGTTAAGGATTATATTCAAGTCACCCTTATTGAGGTACTCATACACACTCACATACAGATGCTAGCGTCAGTTTGGAAAAATGTAACATGAATTGACAAGTACACACTTTAACAGACAAATGAAATCACGTCGTCGTTTGATGTTGGCTTACGGCAGTATGCGACGAATCATCTAACAAGGGTAAGTTGATTTTCTTTCTCAAGTTACCATCATCTTTTCCAGCAGATCATTTTGGTGCTAATTTAATGCTTTCAATCACTAGTCTGGTGTTCATCTTAAAAGAGGCATGGTGAAAGAGGTGCATGCAAAGAAAATTGTACTAAATGATGGTACAGATGTTCCACACGGCCTCCTAGTCTGGTCCACTAGCGTTGGACCCTTGGAGTTTATCAAGTCACTTGATCTTCCCAAATCCCCTGGTGGAAGTTGAGGAAATAAGATTTCTTCTCCTTGATCATCTAACTCTACAATAGCAATCTCGAGATAAGAACTTTGTGACAATCTGATTTTAGCATTTTACCACCTTCCAAATCATATGATTTGTCCTCTCAACTATTTCAAGATTGGGGTTGATGAATGGTTGAGGATACCTTTAGTGGAAGATGTGTTTGCACTGGGGACTATGCGGGTTTTCTTGAACAGACAAGGAGGCTGGTGCTTCCTGCTTTAGCTCAGGTTCAATCACTCTGTCTAATTCCTTTAAAGATGTCTCACTATAGCTCTTCATTTGATCGACAATCTTCAACTTTATCTCCTTGCTCTACTTTGTACAAGATGTGGCATGAATCCTTCCATTTGAAACTGGAATTGGTCATTCGCTATCTCTTTTTCATTGCTTAAAGGGTTTCTTTCCTTGTAAATAGCATGAATGCTAATTTCTGAAACATGTCGTGGAAAGGGAAGGGAAATTCTTGGAGGAGCTATTTCATAGGATAGGAAAGCAAAATGGAGGGAAGGCATTTTGCTCGAAAGACATACCTCTAGGAGACCCATTCGTGTACAAGCATTTGGGAAGCATGGCTTATGTTGGGCGTTGCAAGGCACTCATCGATTTACGCCAGTCTAAGGTGCATAACGTGCTACCATGCAACACTTATCGTTTTCTTTCCCAATACCTAGTACGCTCTGATTCATGGAATCAATCGTCGTCACTTGTACATTCTTTTATGCAAGATGCGAAGGGGATATCACACGTAGGATTCGTGAGCTAGCTAGTTAGGCGTTTAGCTTATCTCACAAGGGTAGTCAGCTGGAGGAACAGGTTCTACGTTGCAGTAAACTGGGCGACGACTCTGGTATTTGGAAGAGACAACTCGAGAATAGGTTGACAATGGTAGAGGCGCATTTTATGATGCATTGGGCTCTTTTTGGGTGGAAAGGTTCATTTATTTGTAACACAAGTACTTAGCATAGCTAGTAAAATAACAATGGTTTTGTACTAGTACACCTTTTTTGGCGTGTAACTTTGGTTTTATTAGTTGTACAACACCATTTAACCGGCCAATCTGGTCCTTTGTTCTGCGAACTTGGTAGTGGCTAGGCCTAGGGTAGAGTAAGTTCTAGATTCCCAAGCAAAATGGGATCACCAGGTTGTGCTCTCCCCTAGAGATCACCACTTTAGTGATGATAACTTTTAATCCACATACTTAAGATTGATCTGGTCACGAGAAAAGTATCAATAACTCAAAAGATTCACTAAAAACATAGTCTATATATATGTAATGAAATTGGAAGACACAGCTTCTATATGTTTTTTTTTTTTTGGTAAAAGGTAAGAATATATATTAAACTTTGGAGAAATGAACAAGAATTCGGCACCATAACTCACACTTTAGCTGTGGGGCAGGGAGAGTGTGAGGGTGCCGAAACAAAAAGATACAAAGAGAAGGAAACAAAGCAGCAACTACTCGGCTGAACTACAATTAAAAAAAAAAAAACAGACTAATGACCCTCAGGCACCCCTCCAAAGATTGAAGAGATGGAGGAGAGCTAGGAAGAGGACGCCGAGCTGAAGATGGACGGATCGAACCCCCAACTTCTCTGGAGTCGCTTGTTTCTTGGAGTAGGCGGGACATTAGAGAACAAAAGAGCCTTATCCTTCACAACCTTGATCAAGTGATTCTTCATGGCCGGAATTGCCAAAGAATCACCTCGAAAGATGATAGAATTCCTTTTTTTTCCATATGAAATGGCATAAAGCCCCAAAAGAGAAACGGGCAATACTGTGAAAGAAATCTTTGCCGGATAGGAATTTGAGAGCCCAAGAAAGGTTGTCCTTCCAAACTCTGTTCTTCCAAGGTAAATTACATCTAGAAGCCCAAAAGAACGCAAGAGTCGCAGACGTTGTGCACTGAAAGAACAAGTGGTCCACGGAGTCCGGAACGGAGCAGCGAAAAGCACAAACAGAGAACTCAATCCTCCCATAAGAGAGAAGGAGAGTCTGAGTTGGCAGCCTATTTTTTGCGAGCAACCACAAATGAAATTGAAATCTGGGTGCAAGGTCATTGTCCCAAATAAGAGGAGCCCAAGACACTCGATTCTTTTTAACCCTGATGTATTTCCAGGCAGAGGCAACAGAAAACGAACCTGATGGATCTTCTTGCCAGGTGAAGCAGTTAGAATCAGTGGAAAGAATGGGTATAGTAATTCCCATATTTGCGAGGGATTCTCTCAAAGAAGCACCCACGGGAGAATAAAGGTCCGCCACTACAGAATAGCTTGGAAGGCGACAGCTCTCCACAAGTTCCGGTGGGATAAGTAAGAGAAGCGGGCCACACTCCAGCCAATTGTCGTGCCATAAGGAAACAGAGGAACCTTGGCCAATCTTCCAAAAGAAAGAGAGCCTAAAGTGTCTTCACAGCTTCTATATGTTCCCTGCTAGTTGGGATGATAGTACTGCAACACAGCATACACTGTTTGAATGATGCCTACAAGTGTCACTATAGCAGCTAAGCCCGAAAGAGCCGACCATGGGTTGTCATGAAAAGAATTTAGGAGCTGTGCCCAGCAAAGATAAGCCTGCTCATACTTAAAAGACTCATCTAAAAATGAAAAGTGCGACGCTAGATAGGTCTCAGGGGATTGTATAGTAGCGTCCTTGCAGACATCACCGAAGAAGCCTGCAACATCCTGGTTGCTCATACTGTGATTTGATATGACTTTACGATCACGCAAAAGCTGTAAGTCGTCAGCAGTGTGAATGAGACATCCCATGAATGCGGCATAGGCAGTTATGTGCCCGTCCATTTGGCCACGACACTGTTCAAAAGCAACCATATTGGGGAGGATGCAAATGAGATTATCATCTATTGCTATTTGAGGAATTATGACGGTTCTGCGTTCCCTGTCAAATTTGATATTCATGAAGGTGCTGGCTTTCCCCTGCTTGAATCCAACTCCCACTCGACGGAGCTTGGAGGCAGATCTAATAGAATGACAGTTTGCACTATTCTTTACTGGATTGTGTTGTTGAACATGAGGTTTTAAACTCAGACGAAATGAATCGAGTAAATGCACTCCTTTTACAATGATCTGTCTTTCCAAGACATAGCCGGGTCCTACATAGAAACGGCTGAAGAAATTGTAGGCAAGATCGGCCAAGGACCACGTTGCTTCTGGAACATTCTATGTTTCAAACAAATCCTCGAGAACAAAGTATGGGACCTGGTTCTCAAGCCGAACAAGATCCCGTCTAACAGAATTTAACACGTATGAATTATTTAATGGGGGATCCATCCGAATGACCCCTACAAGTTGACGGAGGAACTGAATGATGAAGCATCCATCAACAACCATCATTTTCACAAGATCAGGTCCGCTGAAACGTTCGGTGCTCTCCGAATAGCACTGCCGGATCATTTCCACTTTTAGTGCCACTGTATTGATGAGGTCCTCGAGGCCGACACCGTGCGGTTGAGTTTGGTCCAGCATGGTCTGGAGGTACGTCCGCTTGTGCTCCTGAAGCATCTGCAACTGCGGCTCCCCATGGTGGTATGGGCCAATAGAGACAATGCGAGGCCGAGACGCCTGGGCAATTCCTCCGACAAGTGCCTGAGGAACTCTGAAGATGCTACAGCTGCTTTCGCCTGCTGATTCATTATTCCATTTCGGCGCTGCCTCCATATATTCTGACATCGAAGCCAATGAATCCCGCCTCATGAGCTCGATCCCATGTTCCTCATCGGTTGCTTGAGGACCTCCTCGATTGTTGTCCATGCCGAGTTAAATTGTAGAATCGACGTGAATTTCTTGCTGGGATTTCAATAGCTAGAGAGAGAATTGGAAGGATACGAGAAGTGTAGTGTGACCGTGAATAATGTGAGGGACATGGAGATATTTAAAGAGGGCATGGAACAAGTTGTAGCGGCGAGTGCCGGGATAGTCTCAGTGTAGCAGAGGAGAGAGCGGGAAGAGCAAGTGTAGCAGAGAACGGAGACAAGGACGAGGGAGATGTAGGCCCTGGGTTCCACTTCTCTCTCTCTCTCTCTCTCTGTTATCTCTCTCTTACACGAAAAGTCGTCGAGGGCATTTATGAGCTGTCAAAGGTCAGTGTACGGTTCTGCATACGAAATGACATATCCAAATACGCGTGGGGGCGAAACGAAGCAATTTGCATTGATGGATTTTGATTAGCCATTTTAATGGCAGGAAGAGTAAAAGGTAAATTCATAACTTAAATTACCCAAAAAATTAAAAAATATAAATTACAGTAAGCAATTCTTTTGCTTACGTTTGGGGAGTATATATAAATCTTATAAAAATAATTATAAAACAACACATCAGGCGACCAGTGACTAGAGTTAGGCAGGGCTCTTCCCACCACTCCTTTCCTTGCTAGATCGGCAAAATTGAACTTAATGATTTCTATTTTGCAGTCTCCTTTAACATAATTATTTCTTTCTATGATTTTTTGTAAATTTTAAACTTATTGTTATCTAGAAAATAAAAGAAAATTGTTGTTTTCTCCATCATCGCTATTATTACGACAATTGGAAAACATGGGCTCATAGAAATTTAAAATGACCGGTTTGAGAAATTTGGGCGAGGACAAGAAGCCACACGAAAGACAAAATGCAAGTAGTACAAGAAGAAAGACAAAAAAATATTGAAATTTCATAATATGAATGAATATGAAGGCCAATAATCTCTTCATAGCCCATTTATTTAGGGATGTGCCAAAGCAACCAAACATTTTTTTAGGAACTACAATTGGCGCAAGGTGAAGAAGGCACACAAAGGACAAAATGTAAGTAGTTGAAGTCAATGATCTAGTATATAAAAAAAGGAAAAAAAATCGTAAATCATTACAATCTACTTAGTTTTGTAAATAAGATGTGGATACAAAGTAATTACTTATCTTAAGGTACTTGCGTATTTACATATACACATACACACATTCTAGACAAAGTAAAATCAGACTAATTAATCGATGTATGCATTGCTACTACTATGGATTGACTCCAAATGAACTTATAAAATTCGAACATCATGAGAAGACTCTTCAACATCTAAGGTGATGCAATTTTGAATATTGCACAATTTACTTTCTAATGAAACTAAATATTAAATTGCACTCACATTTTTAGGAGTTAATGAATTATCCGAGCAATTTAAGTAAGAAAATTCTGATGTAAACTGAATAGACTTGCCTTTATTTGACTGATGTAGATTTTTTAAAACGTTTTAGAGAAGAAAAGCAAGTATAGCATAGGATAGACAAGGACGAGAGAGATGGGCCTAGGGCGCCACGTTCGTCCATTGAATGGGCGGGCTCGCCTGGTCCCACTTCTCTCTCATCTTCCCTCCCCGTTATCTCTCTCTTCGAAAGCAGATTTAAAATGCGTTTGGTGAAGTTTCTGTTTTGAGAAATAATTTTTGAACATAAATAATTTTTTTTGTTTCTATTTCCGGAAACAATTTCTGAGTATAAGAATACACTTGGTAACTGCAAAAAATTTCTACTCCAGAAATAAAAATGCGTTTAATAAACTTGTATAATTTTATTATTTCTTTTAGTTTTTCAATATTTTTATTATATTTTTCCTTTTTTTCTTCTTTCTTCTTTCTTTTTTTTTTCCGGGGAATAGAAACAAAAATAAACAAACAAGCCCTTAACTTATGATTCATTTGGAAACACTTCAATTTTTTTATAAATATTTTTTTAAAGATTTTTGAATAAAAAACCTGTTTAATAACTATATAAAATTTCTATTCTAACAATGAAAAAAGAATAATAATACCAAAAAAAGAATTTTATAACATATAATTTCTTTTAATTTTTAATAATTTTAAAGATTTTTTCCTTTGTTTCTTTTAGTATCGCTGCTCCATGCTGTTTGGCCACCACCGGCCGCCATCGACAGCCAGCTACTTTTTTATTTGGCGAAATAAAAGAAAAGAAAAAATAACTTAATTTTAGAAATTATTCTCAAGAGCAAGAAATTATTTCTTTCTACTTTTTTTTTTGTTTTAAATCTATTCTCAAGCCACTTTTTTATTTTGAAAAATAAAAAAATAATTAATTTTATTAAATAGATTTCTATTTTTTTTTCAAGGAAGGAGAACAGAAAAATAAAAAAATAGTAACATTAACAAACAGGACTTTACTGCAGAAAAGTCGTCGAGGGCTTTATGAGCCGTTAACAGGTCATTGTACGGTTCAGTATGGAAAAGGATACATCCAAAAACGCGTTGGCCAAATGAAGAGTGAGCCTACACGTGATTCATTCATCTTGACAAGGAAACGCGTGGGGCCGAACGAGCAATTTGCATCGATAGACTTTGATTAGTCATTTTCACAGCGGCAAGACAAAAAGGTGAATTCATAAATTAAAAGTGACCAAAAGATTAAAAATATAAATCGCAGTAAGCAATTCTTTTGTTCATGCTTATGGAGTATATATAAATCTTATAAATATAATTACAAATCAACACACTAGGTGACCAATGATTAAGATTGGGCAGGGCTCTTCCTATTCCATATACGAATAAGGCTATTTATATTTTTACTAGACTGACAAGATCAACCTTAATAATTTCTATTTTGCAATCTCCTTTCTATAATTTTTTTTTATGAATTTTAAACTTATTGTTATTTATAAAATAAAAGAAAATTACTATTTTCTCCATCATTGCTATTATAACAACAATTGGAAAGCACGTGCTCATAGAAATTTAAAATGACCGGTTTGAGAAGTTTAGGCGAGGACAAGAAGCCACACGAAAGATAAAATGCAAGCAGTACAAGAAGAAAGACAAAAAAATCGAAATTTCATTATATGAATGAATATGATCATCAATATCTTGACAGCCCATTTATTAGGAAGGTGCCAAAGCAATGAAACATCTTTTTAGGAACCACAGTGGGCGCGAGGCGAAGAAGGTACACAAAAGACAAAATGTAAGTAGCTGAAGTCAATGATTTAGTACGTAAAATAAAGGAAAAAAATCGAAAATCATTATGAATCTACTTACTTTTGTAAATAAGATGTGGATACAAAGCAATTACTTACCTTCAAACGCTTGCATATTTATATATACACATACACACATTCTAGACAATATAAAAATAGACTAATTAATCGATGTATGCATTGCTACTACTATGGATTGGCTCCAAATGAACTTATAAAATTCAAATATCATGAGGAGACTCTTCAACGTCTTAGGTGATGCGATTTTGAATTTTGCACAATTTACTTTCAAGTGAAACTAAATATTAAATTGCACTAACATTTATAGGAATTAATGAATTGTTTGAGAAATTTAGTTAAGAAAAAAATAATATCTGATGTAAATTGAATGGACACGCACACCCACACATAGATACACGTTTTTGAAGCGCGATTGATAAATTTACACATACCCAAACGCTTGCTGTTGAAATGGCATGTTTGGTTCCTTTGCAGTGGCATGCTCGCTTTGTCACGCTGACTTTGATCACAAGCTGCATGCAACAAGCAAAGTGAGAGATGGACAGGAGAACGAGTGTCTGATCGCGGGTACATGAAATAAGGAAGAGAACGACCGCTACATCGGAGCACGTGAAAGATTTCATGGGTTATACGTGCTCCGAAAATCTTTTGATTGTGGTTGAATGCTGCGATCATCGGGAGGGTAAATGAGAAGCCTTAAAGATATAAATTGCCCGCCACCACTCCTTAGGACGTGGACAGGCATTGGTAGATCTGGCCGGGAAGGCTAGACCTCTTTCGTGGTGGAGCCTATTTAGATGAACCTTTAAGCCTTGACGATGACCATCAACTTTCAGCTGCTAATTGACAATCATCGTCCCCCATTAGATCGAAAATGGACTTATAGTTAGCCTTCTCTCTTTTTGCCTTGTGTTTCTCCCAAATAATTATCGTCGCAACAACGATTGGAAAACACGTCCTCATAAATATTTGACATGACCGGTTTGAAAAGTTAGGCGAGGATAAGAAGCCACACAAAAAGAGAAAGACGAAAAAAAAAATTGAAATTTCATAATATGAATGGATATGAACGTCAGTCCCTGCATTGCCCAATTATTTAAGGAGGTGCCTAAAAAACAACACATATTTCTAAGAACTATAGTCGGCATGGCGAAGAAGGCACACAAAAGACAAAATGGCACATTTGATAATGATTCTGTTTCAGAGAACAATTTTTTATCAGAAATATATATATGTTTTTTAATTTTCAGGAACAATTTCTAAGTAGAATAACGCGCTTAGTAATTGTCCAAAATTTATATTCTCATGATAAAAATGTTTTTGGTATGATTCTTAAATTCTTTTTTTCTTTTAATTTTTTAATATTTTTATTATATTTTTCTTATTTTTCTCTTTTCTCTCTTTCTTTTTTCTTAGTTCTTTTTCTTTTTCTCTTCTTCTTCCTCATTCTTTGCAGCCCGTCGTTGGCCCTTGTTTGGCCGATCGCCGGCCATAGCCAACACTGGCGACCGGCCAAAAGGAAGAAGAAGAAAGGGGAAGAGAAAAAAAAAAGAAAATGGGAGAAAAGAAAAAAAAATACCAATGCTGGCGTTGGTAGACCTAACTAGGGAGGCTAGACCTCTTTCGTGGTGGAGCCTATTTAGGTGAACCTTTAAACCTTGACGATGACCATCAACTTTCAACTGCTAATTGACAATCATCATCCCCCATTAGATCGAAAATGGACTTATAGTCAGCCGCCTCTCTTTCTACCTTGTTTTTCTCCCAAATAATTATTGTCGCAACAACGATTGGAAAACATGTCCTCATAAATATTTGACATGACCGGTTTGAAAAGTTAGGCGAGGATAAGAAGCCACACACAAAAAGAAAGACGAAAAAAAAAATTGAAATTTCATAATATGAATGGATATGAACGTCAGTCCCTGCGTTGCCCAATTATTTAAGGAGGTGCCTAAGAAACAACACATATTTCTAGGAACTACGGTCGGCATGGCGAAGAAGGCACACAAAAGATGAAATGGCACATTTGATAATGATTCTATTCTCGAGAACAATTTTTTATCAGAAATATATATATATATATATATATTTAAAATTTTTTAGAACAATTTCTGAGTAGAATAACACGCTTACTAACTGTTCAAAATTTCTATTCTTAGAATAGAAATTTATTTGATAGGATTCTTAAATTCTTTTGTTTCTTTTAATTTTTTAAATACTTTTATTATATTTTTCTTATTTTTCTCTTTTCTCTCTTTCTTTTTTCTTAATTTTTTTTCTTTTTCTCTTCTTCTTCCTCATTTTGTGCAGCCGGTCACTGGCCCTTGTTTGGCTGATCGCTGGCCATAGCCAACGCTAGCGACCGGCCAAAAGGAAGAAGAAGAAAGGGGAAGAGAAAAAAAAATGAGAGAAAAGAAAAAAAAATAGGAACAGATTCTAATAATTGTTCTTGGTAACAAGAAGTTAATTTTTTTCTACTTTTTATTTATGTTCTAAATCTATTCCCAAGAACAAAAAATAAAAAGATTTTTGTTCCCTGAAACAAAAATTTTACCAAACGGATTTCTATTCTTTTTTTCATTTCGGGAAATAAAAGAACATAGATAGTTGTTATCCGGAAGATTACCAAATAGGGCGTAAGTAGCCGAAGTCAATGATTTAGTACAGAAAAAAAAAAAAAAAAGGAAAGATATCGAAAATCATTATGGATCTGCTTTTGTAAATTAAGATTTGGATACAAAGCAACTACGTATCTTCAAGTGCCTGCATATTTATATATACACATACAAACATTCTAGACAAAATATATTAAGACTAATTAATTGATGTACGGATTGCTACTACCATGGATTGGCTCCAAATGAACTTATAAAACTTGAACATCATGAGAAGACTTCCATATCTAAGGTGATGTGACTTTGAATTTTGCACAATTTACTTCCAAGTGAAACTAAATATTAAATTGCACTCGCATTTTCAGGAATTAATGAATTATTCGAGTAATTTAAGTAAGAAAAAAATTCTGATTTAAACTGAATGGACTTGCCTTTATTTGCTTGTGTAGATTTTTTAAAACGTTTTAGTGCTGCATATATATACACACGTTAATATGGTATCCAGCAACTGAATGGACTTGCCTTTATTCACTTTTCATTTTTTTTTATTTTACATTTCCTATAATTTAGTTGTAATTGTTTACTTACTATGTCAAAACTACGACACGTTAAAGAATTCCTTTTGTAATATTTTAATAATATTTTGATATTGCTTCTAATTTAGCACTTTTTGGATAATTTTCCTCAAGTAGCTGTTCCACAACGGCCAACTTAATTGCCAAGATGATTGCCGATCACCAGTCACTGCCAAGAAGTTTTCTTTTCTAGGAGGCCAAAAGTTTTCTTTTTGTCATCCAAACAATCGGAAAGGAATCTTATTTCAAGGAATGACATTAGTTGGAATATGATTCCACTTGAGGATTCCATGTTCATAGAACCGATACAGGGTCCAAGAAGAAATGTCTCGGAGGGCCCCAAGACGCTGCAAAATAGACGGACCAACTCACCAGAAGCAAGGAAAAGCGAAGAGATTACTGGTCGAATGAACCCAAACGCTTGCTGTCGGAATGGCATGTTTGGTTCCTTTGCAGTGGCATGCTCGTTTTGTCCCGTTGACTTTGATCACAAGATGCATGCAACAAGCAAAGTGAGAGATGGACAGGAGAACGAGTGTCTGATCGCGGGTACATGAAAGAAGGAAGAGAACGACCGCTACATCGGAGCACGTGAAAGATTTCATGGGTTATACGTGCTCCCGCATCGCGCGACATTCCAAAATCTTTTGAATGTGGTTGAATGCTGCGATCATCGGGAGGGTAAATGAGAAGCCTTAAAGATATAAATTGCACCCTCTGCCGATATCCCGGGATATCTCTAAAAGAACTTGAAGCTGGCATGAGTTTTGGCTCCATGGAGATACAGTCATGCATGGCCTAACCCTTATTGGCATGAGCTTGATTGGCGTGATATTTGCGAAATCTCTACCATCGAATGCAGTCAACTTCGGTTGAACTCGTCCTATATAAACAATAAAGGTGTCAAAATGGGTTGAAGATCTATTTAAACTTATGTGTAGACTCTGAGGAGCTTTGAAAATTACTCATCATGGCTCCGTAAACCTCCTTTTTTTTAGTCGTGCGATAGCAAATCAATTCGGTTTATCGATAGAATTTGCAAGCACAAGTGGTGAGAACTCTACGGAGAACGTTCGCAATGACACAATATCTCCTTACATAAGGTCAAACCAAGTATATTACCTCATTTAATACTAATAAAAACTATTAGACGCAAGTTTGAAAATCGCGATTTATTCATCAGTTATGGTAAATCGATTTTGTTTGGCTGGGTGACGAACTGTATTGCTATTGCAATTCACCAATTTATCGTGATGAATTCAACACAGAAAAATATTCGCCACGACGAACTGGAAACAAAAGAAAATATTGTTCAATATCTCACAAAATTCTTCATTCATACACATTGCGGGTTCCTTCCCGTAGTAGCTCATCTCAATCCTGATCCCTCCTTTAGGAACGACAGTATACATTTCGGGTTCTATCCACCCATCTCGATCCCTCCTTTAGTAACATTGTCGTCGCCAACAAATCTAGACCAGCACCAATGCTTCTTCCACACCGTACCCGTATCTTTGATTGGGATGCCCTTCGTCGTGGGCAAGAAGAAGTAGATTAATATGGACATGGCGAGCACGTAGAAGGTGAAGAACAGGAACAGTCCAAATTTCATGTGGCAGAGCCATGCAAAAATTATCACACTCATATTGTTCTTATCCCAAGCATTTTAATTTATAAGTGAAGGTTGGAGAGGGCCAATCAATGCAGCTACCCCTCTGAATTTTATCATGAAGGGTCTTACGTAGATAAATGCCTTACATTAATTAATTCTTTATAAGACATATTAGTAGAAGTGGGTGAAATATATAGAAAACTAAGTACTTCTCACGAATGAAGCCCATTGCATATAAAATCCAAAATATTTTAAATTTAATTTTCAATAAAGATAGGAATTAAAATATCACCAAAACAATTATTACGTACTATTACATAAGCAGTATTATTATAAATGGCCTCCTTCGCCTCTCCTTTTTCTTAACTATCGTTCGACCCTTGACTCTAGAAATCCATCATATTCTCATCTCATTTTACTCTCATCAACTCAAAGGTCAGGTTTAAAATTTAAATAAGCAATTATGTGAAAAGAATAAACTCATAAAGGCTCATGCTTTTTCCATTCATTTTTGGACTTTTGACGCCCCCTATTACCTTAAATTGATCATATTATCTCTTACAGGTGCCAGATTTAGATTTTTTTTTTTTTTTACCTTTTTTCTTCTCTTTCTTTGGAAATTCTGCATTTAGAATTGACAAAAAATATGTATTTGCCGATGGTTTGATTGGATTGTCTCATGATGCCATTACGAATTTCATAATTTCCTTGTCAACAACTAATTATTCCACTTAATCAACCCTACTTTTTAATTTTGTTAATATAGTCCCAAACTTTTGTGTTATATTTCAATGTAGTCTTTCCTATTAATTGCCATTGAAAATTGCTGTCATGGCATCTAGTCATTGATGGCGTATTAAGTGGCATGCTAATGTGGGCACTTTATTAATTTCCATGTCACAATTTCCGATGGCCAATGATAGGAAATACTATATTTAAATATCACATAATTGTGTAGGACTGTATTGACATAATCAGAAAGTTAAAACTGAATTAATATCTATAAAATAGGTTTAAGACTAATTAATAATTTTTCTCAAATATTTAAATAATCATTCATTCAACAACACTTATATAAGCATTTTTAGGATAAGTACATTAGGAGTACCATAACTTTTATAAGACACTTGTTGGGAATAACGGATCCCCGAAAACCGGATTCGACACTAAATCGAACCCCTAAATCAATGCGGAAGCGAAGCCCGGGAAAATCACGTATCACTGATCCTAAAGCACACCACGGATTCGAGCGTACCTTTTTAGCCACAGATTAAACACCAATGCTGATGATTGAGGAAGAAATTCTGATCCGATGATGTCAATTCGCCTTGAAGGGAAGACGGGACGCCGTAAGCATTTTTCTTCTTTTTCTTGGAGGGAGAGAGAGCACGCGGGAGAAGACGTACGTACGTTTGTTTTCCAACCGATGTCTTCTCTCTCTCTCTCTCTCCTCCCTTTTATACCTTCCCCCATCCACGGGCCCTATTCCCGTGGGCCGAGCTTCTAGGCCCAACATGGGCGGACGGGCCAACTCAGACCCATCAATAAATAAGAAATCCATAATCTCTCACTCGCACATGGTGGTCCAAAACCAACATGGGCGGACAGGCCCTACTCAACCCCATCAGAGAAAAATCCATCATAGACTCTCACTTAACATGGTGGGCCGAACAGAATCCTCTTTTCCTCTCTTCAACATTCATACCGGTGAATAATCCGTGCGACCAGCATACTTTGAGAGCTCGTTGCCATACATCTGTTAGGAACACATAGCAGCTCATAATGGACATCACATTCTGAGTACATTTAGTATGCAGTACCCTAGATCGATCGATCACATTTATATCTCTCTTGATTTCTTTTAAACAATGATATATATATTGTATTCACAATTATGATTATCACAAAGACAGTCATAATTGGTTAACCGGTGAATACAAAACTACAATGTGATTCTCCAAAATCGATTTTCCTCTTTCCTTCAAACTCTCAATTTCAATCCAGCTCGCTTTTCTAGAAATGCCCCATTAGATCGAATCAAACTCATGACCATTGACAACATCTTAAGATAGCAAATACTAAATAGAAATCTTGAGAATAAGTAAGAGTCATGAGGGGACTAAAAATTGAGGAACTCTTTTCCTCAAGAGTCTCACACGACATAAAAGTTGAGATCAAACTTTTGTCACTCTTATTGGTTGTCTCATGCATACGTATTATGAAATACGTATTACGGTATTAACTCCTTTCCCATGGAGCGTATGTCTACACTTTTAATACCGTACAGATGATAGTTCAGACATACTCAATGTCTAACTTGAGTTCACGTATCTACTCATTCACAAAATTCATCAGAACTCACATCTGGCATTATAGACAGATAAAGTAAAATATGTGGGTTATTTTACTTTCGGACATCTTTAGTATTATGTCCTCATCTTAACACTCAGTTAAGGCGACATACATGTTTTAAGCTTGAGCTCTCGATTATCACCTAGATAATAATCTTAAAAATAGTCTCATCTCTATTTATCACACAGTAAATAGAGGCGATTACCCGTGTGAGTGGGCTAATCTCATATCTATCCGACATACTTTCTCAAAATAATGCACTGAGCATTAAGATGCATAAAGATCAAACAAAGATTCATAAGCATTAATGATGAAAACACAAATTCATCAAATTGTGAACACTTAGGGAAATTACAATATTCAGTACATTAGCCTCTACGCAATCCTAGAAATTTCATATGGCCACAAAAGCACATCTCTAGGTATTGGCTGTCTTAGGATCTGCTATCATTCTATGCGTAGCATGTACTGTAAGTTCACATCCTTTCGTGCAACCATATCTTTTACAAAGTTATACTTGGTATCTATATGTTTGGTCTTGCCATGATACTTTGGATCTTTGGTGTACACCATAGCTACTTGGCTATCACAGTTAGTCAACAATTAATCTGCAGCACTTCCAATAACACCTAAATGACCCAAAAAATCTTTAAGCCAAACACCTCTTATACTGCTGTTGATAATGCCACGAACTCAACTTCTATCGTGGACAAGGCCATACACGTTTATTTCTTACTGCTCCAACATATGGTGCCATTATTCGGTAAGAAAACAAATCCAGAGGTAGATTTCCTTTCATCTAAATCTCCTCTCCAATCAGTATAAGAATAGCCTTTGAGTCACAGATCCTTTCCTTCATAACTCAGCGTATTATCAGCAGTCCCCTTTAGATACCTCAGTATTCTCTTAATGGCTTTCCATTGTGCTTGACCTGGATTGGATTGATAACTACTCACCATTCCAACTGCAAAACATATGCCAAGTCTTGTACACATCATAGTGTACATCAAGCTTCTAACAGCACTAGCATAAGGAACATATTTCATCTGTTCCTTCTCTTGTGGAGTCCTTGGACATAGTTTATGGCTCAATCCTTCATCTTTTGCAATAGGAGTGTCTATGGGTTTACAATCTTGCATACGAAAATCGTTTCAGAACCTTATTTATATAGGTTTCTTGCGAAAGAGACAACGATCTCTTCGAACGATCTCTTGAAATCTTAACTCCAAGAATGTATGCAACCTCACCCATATCCTTCATCTCAAAGTTAGAAGACAACCATCTCTTGACAGTATTAACAAACTCCATATTGCTTTCGGCAATTAGTATATCATCAACATATAATGATATGATCACAAATTGATCATTGGATCTTTTGATATATACACAATGATCCTCATCAATCATTGTAAAATCATATGCCATTATGGCATTATGAAAACGTATATACCATTGTCTTGATGACTGCTTAAGGCCATATGTCGATCTCAAAAGTCGACATACCTTACCTTCTTGGCCTTCCACTATGAAACCAGCAGGTTGTTCCATATATAGTTTTTCCTCTAGTTCTTCATTGAGGAAAGCAGTATTTACATCCATTTGATGTAACTCAAGATCCATACTAGCCACTATTGCCAGAATAATGCGAATCGAGGTAAATCTCACCACAGGAGAAAATGTATCTTCATAATCAATTTCTTCCTATTGATTATACCCCTTCGCCACAAGGCGAGCTTTATGCCTTTCTATCGAGCCATCAGTCTTTCACTTTATTTTGAGAACCCAGTTGTTCCCAATAGCTCTGCGTCCTTTTGGAAGATCAACCAATTCCCAAACATGGTTTGACTTCACTGACTCCATTTCCTCTTCCATTGCATGAATCCATTTTTCCTTACTAGGGCAATTTAGAGCCTTATTAATTATTTCTTGGCTCATCCTCATCTTGTGAAGCAACCATAAAAGTTTCCCCTTTAATGTCAAAACGTCGACGGGGAATACTTTGGCAACTTGTTCACCGTATAGGAAATTGCACACTTAGCACATCATTCCCCATTATGCTCCCACTAAGATTAGATAATGATAACGACATCGCATCATATGATTGCAATTGAGAATGTGTTGAAATTAATTCACCACTTCTCATATTAGTCCCACTTGGACGAATTCCACTAATATCATTATCTTAATCCAAGATTTCGAATAGGAAGTAATCTTCCCCTATTTCGCCCTTCTTAGGAAATTCATCCACTGAGAATATGACATCCTGTGATTCAAATTTAGTTATACTCCCACTTTCCTGCTCACCTATGAACGCATACCCTTTCGAGTGTTCTGAATATCTCATTAAAATACTCTTCTTTCCTTTGGGACCCAATTTCCCAAACTTGTGAGAGGACTCATGAGTATAAGCAGCACAACCCCATGGCTTAAGAAAACTTAAGTCCGGTTTTCTACCTATCCATAACTCATATGAAGTGGAAATAACTAATTTAGAAGGCACTCGGTTAAGTATATAGGCAGCAATTAACAACGCATCACTCCAAAAAGTAATAGGTAAGTTAGCATGCGCCATCATGGACCTAACCATTCTAGTAGGGTTCTGTTTCTTCTCTCCACAACACCATTTTATTGAGGAGTATATGGAATAGACAACTGTCTTTCTATTCCTTTTTCATCACATAATTTTCTGAACTCATCAGATAAATATTCTCGACCTCGATCGGATCTCAATGTTTTTATTTTCTTGTCTAATTGATTTTCTACCAGGTTCATAAATCTTTTGAAACAACTTGATACTTCATATTTATGAGAAATCAAATAGACATATCCGAATCGAGTATAGTCATATATAAAAGTGATGAAATAAACAGCCCCATGCCTTCCTCTCACAGTCATTGGACCATAGACATCAGAATGGATTAAATGTAGAGGAAATTAAGCTCTTTTATCTTTTCTAAATGGTTTCCTTGTTGTTTTCCCTACTAAGCAATGCTCACATATGGACAAATCGACTTTTTCAATGTTGCCCAACAAGCCCTCTATGGCTAGTCTATTCATACGTTATTGGCCCATATGACTAAGTCTAGCATGCCACACAATTATATCATTGTCATATAAAGAAGAAGACGTGAAACAAGGGAATAACAAATATTGACATCACCATAGTCAACATTTAGTACAATAAAACCATCCAGAAAATAATCACAACCATAGTAGTTTGTATCCAAATACAAATCTACACCTCTATTATGGAAGTTCATATAAAAACCAAGCTTGACCAACACCAAAATAGACACTTAAATTTCGACGAATCTCCGAAGCATATAGAACATCAAGGTGCGTCCACCACTCATGTTCAATCGGCAGGTGCCAATCCCTTTAACTTCAGCTCTGGAGTTATTTCCCTCATAGATCCACTTAGTTCCAGTTGGTATCGTCGAAATTCCACGAAGGATCCTCTATCCTTCGCTATATGGTCTGTCACTCCTGAATCTACAGTCCACAAAGGATTGGATTCGCCCAATAATACGTAACTTGACACATAAGCAAAGTTCTCAAATGTACAAGAGGTGTTTACTTTTTTCGGCTCACAACAGTTGCGAGCATAGTGACCTCTCTTGTCACAATTGTAACATCTCACCCTTGACATTTTCTTCACTTGAGGACGTTTTCCTCTCTTGTGTTGGTTAACTCTTGATTTCTTGCAACAAGGACTTGATCCTTTGCAATTCCACATATTGAACGAATCAATACGCTTGCGCTTAGAGCTCAAAACCCTTTTTGAGCTAGAACCAGCATTGCAAATGTCCATTTTCGGCTCAAATGCCGTTAGGCGGTCCTCTTCTAGCTCAAGGTGGCGCATGGCATCCTCAAGATCTTCCATAACATGGTCAAGAGCTTCTAGTGCTTCTTGCTTTTCCAGCACATATTGAATCTTCATATTCAATATTTCACAATTGTCGCCGTTCATATCGGCAATTATGTTCTTAGTTGCTGAAATCATCGATTTGAACACATCAAACATACATGCATGAATAATTAATACCTATCATTTATGCATCCACTTTGCACAGACCCATTATATCAATAAACAATTTCAAGTAAGGTTTCAGAATCAAAAGGTCACTATGTTTCCAATCATCCTCCAAAAATCCTAACTTAAAATTATCATTAATATAATTGTCTTATGCAAAATCAATTCTATGAAGTTACAAAAGCTTCTAAAACTACCAACAGCTAATTACCCACAGCAACCGGTAATAACAGAAAGCAACAATATCTAACATCCAATAGAATAACAATGCTTTCATCTAATACAACTATACATTACACTAAGCAATATATACAGAGAAAATTATCGACATGGAAAGAGATATTCTCATAAAAAAATCTCAAATTAATCCAAGAAATAAATAGGGAATGTCCCTTCTAATTTGTCAGTCAAAATATCTAAGAAATTTGAAGGCACATTTGCCAACCATGGAAAAACTTTTGGAGAGCTTTCATGTCGCCTCCAAGGCGCATTCACTCGGCACCATGTGGCGCTCAATTTAAGGGTTGAAGTTTTGGCCAACTCAATCCTACAGTACTCTCTTACAAAAGCTTCCACTAGCTTCCTATAACCCAGGACCACGTTGACCTCCCATAGCCGATCAAACTCTGCTTGCCATTCAAGTGGAAGAGTGTTTATCAAAGCCGGCACCTTCGCAAAGTCCGGCATAAGATAACCATTCCAGATGATTTCTTGTATCATCTGATTGACCCTGACCACATGTGATACTAAATCACCGTCATGCCATTGATAATTAGCTAAATCTGACATCAGCATTTTAAGTCTTGCATTTCCCTCGTCCGTTCTCGGGATTGTAGGCATGTTTGCATTGCGCATCATAGTTCCTGCAACAAATGCAGAACTAAAATGGATCACTTATAATCCATAATAAACATAAGGGAAAATACATAATTTTTCAAAATTCATGCAACAAATGCAAAATTAAAAATGGATTACTTATAACCCACATAGGCATGATTAAAAAAGAAAGAAATTCCTTTTTTTTTGGGGTCAACGGTCAACGGTTAGTCAACGATCAACAGTCAGCGAGTCAACGGGTCAACGGGCACGCAGGTCGGCGGACCGATCGGACCGGAGGGACCGGTCGAGCCGGTTGGGCCGATTGGGCCGGGTCGAACAAACCGACCGGCACATGCCGCGCGCGTGTGCGGGCTGACGTCACGCAAACGTCAGCTGGCACGCGCCGCGTGCCAAGCTCTCGCGCGGGTCAGGTCGGATCATCGCTGGGTCGGGTCGCCGGTAGGGTCGCCGGCCGGTGACCACCCGGCCAACCGTCGTCGGCGATGACGTCATTGGTGACGTCATCCGAGCGGTTACCGACCGTTGGATGACGTCACGGTGACGTCATCGCCTGACGTCGGCACACGTCAGTTCGCCGACTGGCGCGTGCCGTTTCGCCAGTCATCGACGCGCACGTGTCGGTTCGCCAATTGGTGCGTGTAGCGCATGCGCTGGCCAATGCCAGAGCTTCGGGCGCGTCGCGCCCACGCGCAGCGCCTTCTAGCCGCTCGTGTGGGCGCATGCGGTGTCTCCCGGCGGCGCACGACGTGTCGCTGGACTCGTCTCAACGACCTCTTTCACCCAGTGCCTTCAGAATTTGATTTCGACTTATGGAAACTCAGAAAAAAGGACGAACAATGCTCAGGTGTCGGGATTTCTCGTCCCGATCCATACGGCCGAATTGCTTTCGCGAAAAAAATCAATCAAAAACATCAAACAAGTCGGGAAAAACATGAACTAGGGCTCTGATACCAATGTTGGGAATAACGAATCCTTGAAAACCGGATTCGACACTAAATCGAACCCCTAAATCAATGCGGAAGCGAAGCCCGGGAAAATCACGTATCACCGATCCTAAAGTACACCACGGATTCGAGCGTACCTTTTTAGCCACAGATTAAACACCAATGCTGATGATTGAGGAATAAATTCTGATCCGATGATGTCAATTCGCCTTGAAGGGAAGACGGGACGCCATAAGCATTTTTCTTCTTTTTCTTGGAGGGAGAGAGAGCGCGCGGGAGAAGACGTACATACGTTTGTTTTCCAACCGGTGTATTCTCTCTCTCTCTCCTCCCTTTTATACCTTCCCCCATCCACGGGCCCTATTCCTGTGGGCCGGGCTTCTAGGCCCAACATGGGCGGACGGGCCAACTCAGACCCATCAATAAATAAGAAATCCATCAACACTCATTTGAGTGCCTCAAATTTAAAAAATCGATCATTTTAGTGCTATTGGTGATTTGTTTTGCTAGAAGATCTAACGTGGACATTGGTTGTCCTACGTGGTATTGTTGGAGCTGACTTGGATAATTAATAAAAAAAATCAAAAATAAAAAATAAATCCACGTCAGAATGGAATATTAATAAAAATAAATCCATGTAGGACGATTTGTTGGAAATTGCACTTAAATGATCAATTTTATTCTAATGTGGAAATTAAGTGAGCGAAAGGGAAAAAAATGGTTATCGCACTCCTACTATACTCGTCCCTAGTTCTATTTCGTATGACTTTTCATGTACAAAAAGGGAGTTTTTAAAATAAGGTAGAGTTCGACTGAAAAAAAGAAGTTACAAATAAAAAGTTGATTTAAGGTTCTAATCTTTTATATAGATACCCATAGATGCATGAAAAACTTTATCCACTTTTCATGTCCTAAAGTTACCCATCTCAAATGTGAAATATAAGAAACTGACGTGTCCAGAGGTCAAATATCGGATTTCAATGCCTGTACAGTTCTCGATATTTTCTCACAACCTGCCGGTTTTTTTTTTTTTTCTTTTAACTCTTTCATTCTCTCAGTTATTATCAAACAAGTTGCAATGGCTTCTTCTAACTTCTTCACCCAAGCTTTTGTTCTCTTTTATAAATAACTGCAGCTTTTTTTAACCAATTCAAAGAAGTCACTAACGATCTTATGTTGAAAATGCCCTTCATTTGATCGAGTTGACAGACCATCTCCACCTTTCAACGACATTTGGAGACGCATTGGAGTCCAACAGCAGCAAAAAACACACCAACACGTTTCTCAACGTTGAAACGCTTCGTTTCATCCTGGAGGCTTGCTTTCACGTCCTTTCTTCTTGCTTCATTTTCTAGTAGGTCTCCATGTAAACATGTTCTTCCTCTTATTCTTTGATTGGTTGCCGTTATCGTATGGTTAAGGCACCGGTTTTAATTGATTGTTGGTTTTTCTTAACAGAGCTCACTGTTTAGATCTGCAGTTGGTTTATTTTACCTCTTTGCGGTTTGTCCATTACATATTCCTCACGCGATTAGTGCGCTCTTGAACAGTGTTTCCTAGTGACCATTGATGTGATCCATCTTGAGGAATTGATAAAATTTCCAGGTGAAAAAAACTCTGTTCTTGCCTTTTGTTCTGCTTTTGTCCGAGTGTCCATCCTATGACAGAGAACGTGAAATGAACTTCATTTCTACAATTGACTCGCGAAAAGAGGAATTTCGCCATGTATATTTACAGCTTTAATTGTTTAAACGAAACCACTTGTCTCTGTTGACATTCTTTTTTCATTGTTCTTCGTCATGGCATACCGAGAAGAACTCCATGCTTATGCTCACACATGTGAGATTTGCATTTGGTGGATGTTAGGAGGGCAGTCAGATGAGATTGATGAAATCATCAATTTGGTTGTTGCACAAAAGAACGAGCCTTTGATTGAATGAGTTGGTTACAATTGACGCTTTTCCTCCAAGAAATATGGGATTTTTTTCGTCTTTTATTTGCTTACAGAAAATCAGAAGAAATTTTCTCATTATATGAGAGCAACAAGATATCCAGGTCTTGAACCGACTAAGCCCGGAGAAAAGCCAAGGGTGGTCGTTCTTGGTACCTGTTGGGCAGCTTGCTGGTTTATGAAGGGGCTTAATATGGATATGTATGATTTCGTGTGCATTTCACCCTGAAATCACATGGTTTCCACTCGCCTTCTTCCGTCGAACTTTGGAGTTCCGTTCAGTGGCTGAGCCCATTAGCCGGGTGCAGCGTGCTCTTGTGGCCAACCCCCAATTCGTACTTCTATTTGGCTTCCCGCACTGGAATTTGACGCCGACAAACATGAGGTAAGTTGAAAATATGGCTATTCGGGATGTGCAGCTGGAATTTTCCTCCATGTTCTTCAATTAGCAATTGACAAAAATCAGAAATTTATGATATACTGCGTAAACAATCGTCAGCGTGCATTGTCCAAACTTTTACATTTCCGTGGAGGCCCTCGGCTATAAAAGTCCCATGTGCGGTCACCTAGCAAATCAATTATACTAAGTCCCCAGTGTCAGACATGTTGAAAAGTGATTTAGGTACATACTATATAGTGAGATAAGGTAGAATTTCATTTCTTCAACATGATGGAACAGAATTCGCACCTATAAGAAATATCAAGTAACACTAGTAGTTGCAAATCCACTATGTTTTTCCCTCAGGATTTTCTCTTTTGCTAAATCCCATCCCTTATCGATCAAGGAACATGCCCACTTGCTTCGTGAGGTGAATCATGCCCAAGAAATCGGGAAGAGGCTTTTGTTGAACCTCATGCTCTCTGAAAATCCAGGTACTTTAATTCTACAACTGTATGAATTGCGGTTACAGAGCAACCTTCAAAGTTTCGGGAATAGAAGAAGATGCTCATTGTTTTCACTTACAGTTTCTCAATGATTAATGATCTTAACTGGGGTAAGTTGATTTTCTTTCTCAAGTTACCGTCATTTTTTCTAGCAGTTTATTGTGTTGCTGATCTGATGCTCGCAATGCTAGTCAGGAGTTCAGCTTAAAAGAGGCCCGGTGAAAGAGGTTCATGCGAAGAAAATCGTGCTGAATGATGGGACAGATGTTCCCTACGCTCTCCTAGTCTGGTCCGCGGGCATTGGACCCTCAGATTTTGTCAAGTCACTTGAACTTCCCTAATCCCGCCGGTGAAACGTGAGGAGAAAAGATCTCTTTTCTCTCCTTTGTCGCTTAAATCAACAACTTCGTGATAATCTCATTTTAGCATTTGACCATCTTCCAAGTGGATGATATGTCCTCTCAAGTATTTCATATCAGAGGGTGTTGGCTAATCCAACCCAAAAGCTTAAAGTCAAAGATTGAGAGATGCCACACACACACATATATAAAGAGCAAATAAATCTCATAGTCAAATAATATGTGATCGAGTTTTCTTGAAGAGACGAGGCTGGTGCTTTAGTTCAGATCCAGTCAACCAATCTGACTCCTTTGAAGATTTGTCGCTGTTGTTTTTCGTTTGATCGACAATCTTCATCTCCTTGCTCTACTTTGTACAAGATGTGGCATGAATCCTTCCCTTTGAAACTGGAATTGGTCATTCACTATCTCTTTTCTCTTTCTCATTGCATAAAGGGTTTCTTTCCTCAGAAATAATATGAATGCTGATTTCTGAAACAGGTCACGGAAAGGGAAGGGAAATTCTTGGAGGAGCTATTTCGTAGGATAGGGAAGCAAAATAGAGGGAAGGCATTTTGCTTAAAAGACATACTCTAGGAGACCCATTCAGCATTTGGGAAGCATGGCTTCTATTGGGCGTTACAAGGCGCTCGTCGATTTACACCAGTCTAAGGTGCATAACGTGCTACCATGCGAAACTTATGGTTTTCTTTTCCAATACCTAGTACTCTATGATTCATGGAATCAATTGCCGTCACTTATGCAAACATTCTTTTATGCAGGACGCGAAGGGGATATCACAAGTAGGATTCGTGAGCTGGCTGGTTTGGTGTTCAGCTTATCTCACAAGGGTTGTCAGCTAGGGGAATAGGTTCTACGTTGTAGTGAACTGAGTAACGACTCTAGTATTTGGAAGAGATAACTCGAGAATAGGTTGACAATGGTAGAGACACATTTTAAGATGCATTGGGCTCTTTTTTGGGTGGAAAGGTTAATTTATTTGTAACACAAGTATTTAGCATGGCTAGTAAAATAACGATTGTTTTGCACCAATACACCTTTTTTGTCGTGTAACTTTGGTTTTATTAGTTGTAGAACACCATTTAACCGGCTGATCCGGTCCTTAGTTCCATGGAACTTGGTAGTGGCTAGGCCCAGGGTGGAGTAAGTTATGGATTCCCGGCCAAAATGGGATCACCGGTTTGCGCTCTCCCTTAGTGATCACCACTTTAGTCATGATAATTGTTAATCCACATACTCAAGATTGATCTGGTCAAGGAAAGTATCAACAACTCAAAAAATTCACTAAAAACGTAGTCTATATATGGAATGAAATGGGAAGACACAGCTTTTATATGCTTCTTGCTACTTGGGATGATAGTACTGCAACACAGCATACACTGTTTGAATGATGCCTACAAGCGTCACTACAACAGCTAAGCCCAAAAAAGCTGACCATGGGTTGTCATGAAAGCATTTAGGAGTTGTGCCCAACAAAGATAAGCCCGCTCATACTTAAAAGACTCGTCTAAAAATGAAAAGTGCGATGCTAGATAGGTCTCGCGGATGTCTATAGTAGCGTCCTTGCAGACGTTACCGAAGAAATGTGCAACATCTTGGTTGCTCATACCGTGATTCGATATGACTTTACAGTCACGCAAAAGCTGTACGTCATTAGCAGTGTGAACGAGGCATCCCATGAATACGGCATAGGCGGTTATGTGCCCCTCCCTTTGGCCACGACACTGTTCAAAAGCAACCATATTGGGGAGGACGCAATTGAGATCATCATCTATTGCTATTTGTGGAATTCTGACGGTTCTACGTTCACCGTCAAATTTGATTCCCAGTAAGGTGCTAGCTTGCCCCTGCTTGAATCCAATTCCCACTCGACGGAGCTCGGAGGCAGATCTAATCAAACGACAGTATGAACTCTTCTCTACTGGATTGTCTTGTTGACCGTGAGGTATTAAACTCAGACGAAATGAATCGAGTAAATGCACTCCTTTTATATTGATCTGTCTTTCCAAGACATAGCCGAGTCCTACATCCAAACAGCTGAAGAAATTGAAGGCAAGATTGGCCAAGGACCACGTTCCTTTTGGAACATCCGTTGTTTCAAACAAATCCTCGAGAACAAAGTATGGGACCTGGTTCTCAAGACGAAGAAGGTCCCGTGCAACAGAATTTAACACGTACGAATTATTTAATGGGGATCCTCTGTATGACCCCTGCGATTTGCCGGAGGAACTGAATGATGAAGCATCCATCAACAACCATCATTTTCACAAGGTCAGGTCCGCTGAAACATTCGGTGCTCTCCGAATAGCACTGCCGGATCATTTCCACTTTCAGTGCCACCGTATTGATGAGGTCCTCGAGGCCGACACTGTGCGGTTGTGTTTGGTCCATCATGGTGTGGAGGTATCTCCACTTGTGCTTCTGAAGCATCTGCAACTGCTGTTCCCCACGGTGGTATGGGCCAATAGAGACGATGCTAGGCCGAGACGCCTGGGCATTTCCTCCGGCAAGTGCCTAAGGAACTCTGAAGATGCTACAGCTGCTTTCGCCTGCTGATTCAGTCAACAATTTCGGTGCTGCCTCAATATCTTGTGACATGGAAGGCAATAACTGCTGCTTCATGAGCTCGATCCCATGTTCCTCAGCGGTTGCTTGACGAACTCCTCGATTGTTGTCCATGACGAGTTGAATTGGAGAGTCAACGTGAATTTCTTGCTGGGATTTCAATAGCTAGAGAGAATTGAAAGGATGCGAGAAGTGTAGTGCAACCGTGAAAAATGTGAGGGACATGTAGAGATTTTAAAAGGTCATGGGACCAAGCTGGAGCGGCAAGTCCTGGTGACGGTCATATGTTACATGGTCTAGTTTATTTCTGAGTTTAATAATTGAAAACTAAAGAGGGCTCGTCTCACATGCGGCAAAGTTGCGGACGGCTGTATGAGCATCTGGATGGCCGACGCTGACTATGTCACCTGCTGATCGATCGATCATCATCAATCGTGAGATCAAATATGAACTATTGTCAGGCGGCTTTCTTTTGGTCTTCTTTTTCTCCTGAATAGATTATATATGCTACGACAATTGGAAAACCCATTCTCATAGAATTTTTTTTTAAATAAATAAATTAACTAGTGTTAGTTGTATATTAAGAATGGTTTGAAAAGTTTGTGTATTAAGGAAGAACGATGACACTCTCAAACACCCTTCAATACTCAGTCAACATACGTTGAAAAATTTAATACCGGTTAATTTTTTTGATACTCTTCGACACTCGAGTCGAAATTCTGATGTGTGAGTTTCGGACACACGATTCCAACAAGCGACAAAATTTTCAATAAATGAAGAATCAAAATATATATGTGAAAATAATAGAAATCAATACTAAAAATAACAAATTAGGAAAGAAGAAAAACCTAATATTTTATTCTCTTCTCTTTCGACTCTCACTTTTTGTGATACACAATTTATCCTGAAGTTTTTTCTTTTTTCTTTCGACACTTCTGACATGCCAGTCTAGGATATGAATTGCTTTTTTCTTTTCTTTCCAAGTTTTATGAACTTATTGAAATAGAGTTGAATTTGTCAAATTGAAACAATGAAAGATATTAATAAATGGTGGATTAATGTTTTTAGTGTAAATTTATTATAGAATTTATTTATTTATTTGTAAATTTGAATCGGATTAATTTGATTGAAATAATCATAAAAATAATGATTTATTATTTATATATAATATATATAATATACAACATATCTTAACGTGTCTGAATTCTTTATTTTTTTAGAAATGACATGTCGCCATGTTGTGTCGTGTTATGTCACGTGTCACGTATCGGTGTCGGTGCTACTTAGATTCACGCATCTTGATAGAAAAACGCGTGCGGCCAAACGAAACAATTTGCATTGATGGATTTTTATTAGCCATTTTCATGGTAGGAAGACTAAAAGGTAAATTCATAACTTAATTTACCCAAAAAATTAAAAATATAAATCATAGTAAGCAATTCTTTTGTTTATGCTTAGGGAGTATATATAAATCTTATGAAAATAATTACAAATCAACATATCATGCTACCAATGACTAGGATTGGATAAGGGTCTTCCTGTCCCATATACAAATAAGGCTATTCATATCTTTACTAGACCGACAAGATTGATTTCTATTTTGCAATCTCCTTTGACATAATTATTTTCTTTTTATGATTTTTTGTGAATTTTAAACTTACTGTTATCTAGAAAATAAAAGAAAATTACTATTTTCTCCTTCATTGCTATTATGACGACAATTGGAAAACACGTGCTCATAGAAATTTAAAATGACTGGTTTGAGAAATTTAGGCGAGGACAAGAAGCCACACGAAAGACAAAATGCAAGTAGTACAAGAAGAAAGACCAAAAAAAATCAAAATTTCATAATATGAATGAATATGAAGGTCAATCTCTTCACAGCCCATTTATTTAGGGAGGTGCCAAAGCAACCAAACATTTTTTTTAGGAACTACAGTCGGCGCGAGGCGAAGAAGGCACACAAAAGACAAAATGTAAGCAGTTCAAGTCAATGATTTAGTACAAAAAAAAAAGGCAAAAATTCTTATGAATCTACCCACTTTTGCGTATTTATATATACACATACACACATTCTAGACAAAATAAACTCAGAGTAATTAATTGATGTATGCATTGCTAGTACTATGGATTGGCTCTAAATGAACTTATAAAATCTGAACATCATGAGAAGACTCTTCCATATCTAAGGTGATGCGATTTTGAAGTTTGCACAATTTACTTTCAAGTAAAACTAAATATTTAATTGCAATAACATTTTTAGGAATTAATGAATTATTCGAGCAATTTAGTTGAGAAAAAAATAATATCTTATGTAAACTGAATAGACACGTCCACCCACATGTAGATACACATTTTTGAAGTGCGATTGATTAATTTACCATTTTCCATAAAAAGCTACAAGTAAGAGCACCTACACTTTTTCATTTCTTTTGGGAAAAATGCTAAAAGAATAATGATAAGTTGTTGTCTCCTACTCCCTTGCTCTCCGATAAAACTGGCATATGGGGAAATGCTAAAATTCGTAACTATTAGTTTCTTAATGTGATAGGTGTACTTTAATGTTCAGTTGGCATTTTTTCCTCATAAAGCTTGAGCATCAGTTGCATCGACTGTGGAACTAGAGTTATGACCAATTAAATGGAATTCATCTGTCACCAAACCTCAATTGAAAATAAAGGCTACCTCCCCGCTCTATGTTTTCTCTCATATACTATTATTGGGGCCACGCACTACACACGTCATGTTCGTGATAAGCCTTTTTTCTTTAAAGATACGGTGTATGCGTAATGGGTAATCAGTGTTATTGTTGGATGTGTCTGAATTATATGGTAAGGTGATGAGGAATAAAATAGTGACCAGACGGGTAATTTTGATTTTGATTCAAGGGTAATGTAGGAAAATGAAAAGTAAGACAAATGAATATCATAAGTTGGCTCTATAATTTTTTATTGCTACATATATATAAGTTGGTGACTTCCTTGAGTTTTGTCAATGCTGAGTTAAATTGTAAAATCTATATGAATTTCTAGTTGAAATTTCAATACGTAGAGCGAGAATTGAAAGCTATCAAAAGTGTAGGGATTTAGGAAAAACGTGAGGGACAAGTAGAGATTTAAAAAAAGTCTTGGAACAAGCTGTAGCGGTAAGTCCTGGGAAAGGTCACATGTAACAAAGTATAGTTCTGTCAATGAAAATGAAAGAGGGCTGCTCTTGCGTGCGGCAAAGTTATTGGGTGGCTGACAATGACTGCCTACTGACTGCTGTTGATTGACATTCATCGCAACCGTTGGATAAAAAATGACTAGTGCTAGTTTTATATCAAGACCGGTTGGAAATGTTTGTACGTTAAAAACGACGACTCTATCGAGGAGGAGAAGACACACGAAAGGCCAAATGTACGCAGATTAGTGCGTGAAGCAGTTAACTTTATGCTTAAATCATTGCAAGGGACATGTGAAAATGAGAATATTAATACGACATCCATTATATATGATATAATGTGTCTATTTGTACTGAATTATTGACTTTTTTTTTTTTGGGCAAAACTGAATTATTGACTTCACCAACTTACATTTTGTCTTTTGTGTGGCTACTTGTCCTCGCCCAACGTGCACTTCCTTAAAATTGTCTTTATCTAGACAACTTCTTATAAGACTCGATATCACTTATTTTATGAATTTTCGATCTTTTTATCTTTCTTTCTATCCTCAATCATGGACTTCACCTGCTTACATGTTTTCCTTTGTGGGGGTCTTCTGGTCCTCCATCCGATCGTGGTTCCTTAAAAATTGTGCACCTCGGCAACTCCTGAAACTTTGGGATGCCGCTCTGCATGTGCAATGCATTACTCTTTCATCACTCGTTTTTTTCACCGTCCAGCCGGCGCACTTGTATAGCTCCTTTTTGCTCGATGGGCATTCAAGAATTCAAAGGAAATGAATATTGGGCGGCGCTCATGCTCAGGCCCGCAACGATTTCATCCTTCTGGCGTTTCGATGCGGGGCGGAGGCTTCCCTGCAGCACATACAACTGAGAGAAAGGCTTCTAAAAGTGGTCTTTTCATTGAGAACAAACGCATTTACCGTAACGCATTTACCATACGAATACGATAGAGAAAGGCCATCACTAATTCCCCTCCAACTTTACGATGCCCAATATTCCTACAAAAGTTTTACTTCGTCTCATTTGCAATATAAGTTCATCGCAAAATGAATAGAAAATTCAAACATTTTACAAATTAGAAGCGATATCAATATATTATCATGATATAACAAAAATATTCTTCAAACTGTCGTAGTCCTAAAATAGTACAATGAATAATTACAACTAAATATTAGGAAATTTCTGTATTTAACAAACGCTGGTTTTTAAAGAGGGCCACTCTTCCAAAATGTTTTAGGATACAAAATGTCTTTATACATATACACAGCACTAAAACGTTTTCAACAATCTACAAAAGCCAATGAAGGCAAGTCGACTCAATTTGAAAAAGGTCATTAATTCCGAAGGTGCAAGTCCAATTTAATATGTAGTTTCACTTCAAAGTAGATGACACAAATATAAATTTCCATCACCCTAAATTACAGAAGAGTGTCCTCATCATGTTCGAGTTTTAGAAGTTTATTTTTGGGGCCAATTTGTAGAGTAGCAATTTGTACATCCATTAATTAGTTAGATCCTATTTTTTCAAGTATGCATGCAAAAACATTATCGAAAAAGTTGTAAACATATTATATTAATGAAAGAGGCAGTGACCGGTGACCTCCTACCGACCTTTTACAAAAAAAACAGGGAAAAAAAGAAAAAAAATTCAGATTTTTTGAAGAAACTAAAAAAATTCATATGAGCATTGACTGTGCCACATAGATGGTTGGCATCCATACCATTAATTTCTAACCAAATTTGGTTGGATGGACTACAATGAAAAATTGTCAAAAATTTTAGGACTAAATTGGCCATATTAAAAGGTTTAAGACTAATTTTGTACAAATGTAATATGTTTAAGACCTTTTTTTTTTTTTTACTAATCTTCCCGCTTAGAGCTTGCCCACATTGGTTTAATATAGCTGCATGCTCTCGTTGATTAATATACGTATATAGATATATAGACGCGTGCCCACACACGCGCATACATACACATGTTTGAATTGCAATTGATAAATTGACCCTCTTCCATTTGAAAAAAAAAAAGACAGAAGGAAGAGCGTCTACATTTTTTCGATTTCTTATGGGAAGAAATGCTAAAGAAATGCTGATAAGTTGTTGCCTCCTACTCCCTTGCTCTTCGACAAAGCTAACATATGGGAAATAGTAACATTCATATGTCACGGTCCGTGAATCCTTCCGTACTCGTGATACTTGTGAGTAGTACTTGGGGTTATCTGGTGAAGAATGTGAGACAGAAGGGTAGAACACAACTGGTCCGTGGGAGTGGCATCAAGATAGTTGGTGCTAGGAGTTCGAGGATAGAAGGTTATATCACTTAGGAGCTTTGTAGACGGGGTAGGCCTCCCGTGCACAAACTAGTTGGGAGCTAATGCCGCTCTCCTAACGAGGCCATGGCAGACCGAAACCAGTTGTTGCCTAAAGAGAACTACTATATAATTCGATGGACCAGACGCTTGAGCGAAGCTGGGCATGGTAGGATCTCGTACGAAGAATCATTTACCGTATCGTTCGTGGAACAGCTAAAGAAAGGGCTGGCTTGGTGAATTCCGCTCACCAGGCGCCCATGGGTCATTCTGAGGCCAAGGAAACTCTCAGCCTGTGACAAGTGGTATCAAAGTTGAAATCTCTCCAGTAAGCGAGTGAGCAAGTTGGAGAATCAGACTCCTCGCTCAAGTGCGGGTCAAGCAGATAAGTCCTAGCGGATGGGTGCTAGGACGAGTCGGCTTCTCGCTGAGCGGAATGCGAGTTAGAGAAGAACCAAACCCTTGCTGAATAGGGATAACGTTCCTGGATCGATCGGTGAATACGAAGAAGAGGTCTACCGCCGCATTTTCAACAAGAAAAGAACCTTCATTGGTCTGCTAGGGTCAAGATGCTGATTAGGTTGAAATGGTGCTGCCAAAAGATGCGGTTGGCAAAAGATGCCACACTTGCCGGAAAGCGCAAGTGACCGAATGGCCGAGTGGCTGAGATCAAAAGAGGCCACCAATGGAGCAAAACCTATTTTGTTGGGCGAGCGTGACCATTCGATGTGAATTCCCAAAAGTGGCATATTAATGGTTAATTTACGCAAGGAAGCGATGGAGCAGATCGCAACGAGGGCGTTGTGAATTAAGTGGAGGAGAATGTCACGGTCCATGAATCCTTCCGTACTCGTAACACTTGTGAGTAGCGCTTGGGGTTATCTGGTGAAGAATGTGAGGCAGAAGGGTAGAACGCAACTGGTCCGTGGGAGTGGCATTAGGACGGTTGGTGCTAGGAGTTATAGGATAGAAGGTTATATCACTTAGGAGCTCTGAAGACGGGGTAAGCCTCCCGTGCACAAGTTGATCGGGAGCTAATGCTGCTCTCCTGACGAGGCCATGGCAAGCCGAAACCAGTTGTTGCCTAAAGAGAAATGTTATATAATTCGATGGAACAGACGCTCGAGCGAAGCTAGGCGTGGTAGGATCTCGTACGAAGAATCATTTACTGTATCGTTCGTAGAACAGCTAAAGAAAGGGCTGGCCTGGCGAATTCCACTCACCAAGCGCCCACAAGTCGTTCTGAGGCCAAGGAAACTCTCGGCCCGTGACACATAGCTATTAGTTTTTGAATGTGATAGGTGTACCTCAGTGTTCTGTTGGCATTTTTTTTCCTTATAGAGCTTGATCATCAACTGCATCGACTGTGGAAATTAAGGCGATGACTAATTAAACCGAAATCATCTTCCACAAACCTCGACTAAAAATATAGTATACATCCCCACTCTATGCTTCTTCTTATATATTGGTGTTAAGGAGCACATCAAGTGCATCGTGTGCATGTTCATGGATGGGTTGCGTATGAAGAGAAATGAATCATCTTTGAAAGGAATGACCAATTTGTGAAGGGAAATTACTATTGTTATGAGAAAATGTATGAATTATGAGGTAACTTGATGAAAGAGAGAGCAATGACCTAGCGGGCAGTTTCAATTTTGATGCAAGGGTAATGTAGGAAAATAAAAAGTGGGGCAAATCGATGTATAAGTTGGCTCTATAATTTTTTATTGCATAATCTAATATAGGTAGAAAATATATGGGTGGTTTCTTTGTGACTTGGCAAACACAAAAAGGCCAATTTTCGGAAGTCATGTTCATATTTTTCATGACAAGTAATTTTTAAACCTTATCTTTTTGCATCGACTTTCTATTCAAAGAGTAATCTACAAAATATATTTTATAATGTTTCTCGCTAAGGGTCCATTCGTTTCGTGAAAAATAGGCCATTTTCGAAAAATATTTTCCCATAAGTCATTTTCCAAGAAAATAATAATATTTTCTAGTGTTCGGCTAAAACTTAAAAATGTTTTGGAAAATAATTTCCGGTGTTCGGCAAGGAAAATATTTTCTAAGACTTCACCACTTAGGCATGCATCATTTATTGACCTATAAATCCATCAAATATGAATTTGCCTTTAAATCCAGGCAAACTTACTTTATATCTTTGTTCTCCCATTGTCACCAAGCGCGCATCTACTCTAAAAAAATGTTTGTATGGATTTTAAAAAGAAGCAAAAGAGAAAAGAAACAAAGCATGTATAGTCCTCATGAGAATCTTCCAGTTAAGTGATTTGTTCTCCCCCCGCGTCTTTTGTGTTCTAATAAACAAAAGAAAAAAGAAGCAAGGCATGTAGAACCCTTTGCTTAAGCAATGTACAACTACAGGGTAGAATAAATAAAGAAAATGATATGGAAGAGTACAGAGCATGAGCTTGAGATCGACGAGCTCGAGGTTTGCCTGGCAACGACCAATGACTAGCCAAGAAAAAATAATATGGGAAACAAAGAAAAGAAAAAAAAAACAAGAAAAGAAATAGAAAAGAAAAAGGAAATTAAAAATAATTCAAATTAAAAGAAAAAGAAAATTAAAAAATAATTCGAAAAAAAAAAAGAAGAAAAAGAAATGGGAGGAGGAAATGACGATTTGTAGAGATGTGAGATAAGAGAGATCAAATGAGAAAAATGTTATCCACTTTTCAAAAGTGGAAAATATTTTCCCTTAATTTAGAATACTCTTTTCCTTTCATAGAAAACATTTTCCCCAAAAGATTCATTTTCCGTGAAACGAACAGTGAAAAATCCAGAAAACATTTTCGCAGAAAATGGGCCATTTCCTGAAAATATTTTCTCAGAAGTCATTTTCCAGAAAAAATAACAATATTTTCTGGTGTTCGGCTAAAATCTAAAAATGTTTCAGAAAATATTTTCCGATATTTGGTAAGGAAAATATTTTTTAAGACTTCACCACCTAGGCATGCATCACTTATTGACCTATAAATCTATCAAATATGAACTTACTTTTAAATCTGGGCAAACTTGCTTCATATCTTTGTTCCCTTATTGTCACCAAACGCTCATTTACTCTAAAAAATGTCCGTATAGATTTTAAAAAAAAAGTAAAGGATAAAAGAAGCAAAGCATGTACAGCCCTAATGAGAATTTTTTAGTTGAGTAGCCTATTCTCCCCCTGCGACTTTTGTGTTCCAATAAAAATAAAAATAAAAGAAACAAAGCATGTAGAGTCACTTGCTTGAGTAATGTACAACTATAGGGTAGAGTAAATAAAGAAAAGAATAAGCAAGAGTGATGAGCGCGAGCTTAAGATCAACGAGCTCGAAGTTTGCCTGGCAACGGCCAATGACTAGCCAAGAAAGAAGAAAATGGGAAACAAAGAAAAGAAAAAAAAAAGGAAAAAAAGAAATTAAAAATAATTCGAATTAAAAAAGAAAATAAGAAAAAGAAAGAGGAGGAGAAAGCGAGGATTTGTAGAGATGTGAGATAAGAGAGATCAAGAGAGGAAAATGTTACCACCGCCCTCAGTGGCGCAGTTGGCTTAGGCTTTCTCCCCCTCACGAAGGGGAGAAGTTTGAATCTCAAAAGCGTCGTTAGAAATTTTTACCTGGAATACTGTGGTGGATGCCAGAAAATCCGAAAAACTTTTTTGCAGAAATTATTTTCTGCGAAACAAATGGAGCCTAAGTACCTTTTTCTATTCTCGAAGACTTGATTGAGGTGATGAATGCTCAGAAACAAGTCTTGGCCGGTCTAAGTTTCTTTAGGGTGTTTTGAATTTTCTTGACAATGGCCAGGGAAGAAGGCGTCTCTAAAAGGAGTGCATTTACTGGATACACTTCGTCCAACCTTTTGGAGCAACAAGTCAGTTATCCAATAGGTAGCAGCTCATCTAATGTTTCTATTAGATCTTTTTCCGAGCTCCGTTGAATGAGAATTGGATTAAAGCTGAGGCAACCCAGGACCTTTTGGGATAAATTTAACAGCGAACATTGAACCATAAAATTTTCAAATATGGTTGGTTTTGAACAAAGTTCTAGAAATTAACCGAGTACATAACCGCCTATACCGCAATGCCTCATTTGCAAGGCCATCGATATACAAATTTTGCGTGACCATAGAATCATTTCAGATCGCAGAGGATATTGCACGCTTCTTCCGTGGCCTTGGCAAAGATGTTGTGGTCAACGTTCAGGCGTCCCATCTACCGGTTTTAAAGGATGAATGGGTTTGTGTTTGCTGGGCACAATTCCTTAAAAAACTGTTTACTATCACAAAGCACGAAACTAGGTCGCCTAAATATTGATCACAACGTCCTTGCCAAGGTCACGAAAGAAACTTGCAACATTCATAATGCTAAAGCTATGATCTGAGATGATTCTATGGTCACACAAAATTTATACATCATCGGCCATGCGAATGAGACGTACATGAACGTGGCATAAACAGATATGTATCCAATCACTTTGCCAGAATTATGTTCAAATGCAATCATATTGGGAAGGATGCTATTCAAATCATCATCAATTGATATTTTTGGAATTTCTATGTTTATATGTTCGTTGTCTTATGTGCTCCGGGAAGGTCTTCATATGCCTCAGCTTGGATCCAATTTCCACTCGACAAGAGCTTGGAAACAAATGTAATAGCAACATAAAATGAGCTCTGGTCTACGGAAAACTCACATCTTGCTTCCAATAAAATAAGGTCAGACGATATGTATCTAGTAAATGAACTCCTTTTGGAGCGCACCTTCTTTCCTCGCAGCTGTCAGAAGATCCAAAAACACTTTAAGGAAGCTGAACGCAAGATCGACCAAGGACTTGGTTACTTCTGGAACATTCGTTGCTTCAAACAAGTTTTCAAGAACAAAATAAGCTACTTGGTTCTCCAATCTTACAAGTCCCACGCAAGAGAAACTATCAGGAATGAATTCGATCTTGTCGAGCTTTATGCCTTTTGCAATTTAACAGGAGCTTTACAATTAAGCATCCGTCGAGAAACATCATTTCTACAAAGTCAAATACACCAAAATTGTCGATGTTATCCAAGAAGCACTGCCAAATCATTTTCTCTTGTTGCGCCTAGGGGTGAGCGCGGTTCCCGGGTAGAACCAAGAACCGGGTTCTAGTTCGGTTCCTGGTTCTTAAAGGACCGGTTCCGGTTCTCGGTTCCATTTTTCTGGGAATCAATCGCGGAACTGGTTTCAGAACCAGTTAGGGTTCCAAAAGGAACCCCCCTCCCCCGAGACTCCCGACCCTTTCACTTTCAATTTTTCAGAGTCTCGCTAGACGCCGCTCTGAGTCTTGCTGCCGGAGGCCGCTCGCCCTCAAGGCCACCACCACCGGATGCCGCTGGACACCAGTCGTCGACGTTGCTTGCGCAAATCCTTGTTGCTCAACACCCGTCGCTGCCGTGCTCTTCCTCTGCCCGTCGCTATCGTGCTCTGCCTCGACGCCCGTCGCCAACTACCCGACAGAGGCAGATCTGAGGCGAGCTCGTCTCCGCTTGCGACCCACCGCCTCTGCTCGCACCAAAAGCCCTGACGAGCAGAAGCCTTGATGACGCCAATTCTACTGTCTCCACTCGCGACCCACCGCCTCTGGTCACTAGTTCTCCAGTTCTGACCCACGACGCCACTGCTGCTATCTTTGCCTCTGCTCCGACAACCCAACGCCAGCAGTCGCGACACCTGACGCCGTTGCCCCGAAGACCAGCGACCAACGTCCCTGCTCACTGCTCAGCGCTGGATGCCGCTTGCCCGGTGAAATTGGATTTCTGGACCTTCTCTCCAAGGATAAGATTTCGAGGTAATACCATCAAATGCTATGAATTTCATTTGTATGATCTCGGGGTAATACCAACGTAGGGAGTCAGTGACTGATTTGGTGATTCTTGGACTTGCTCTGTTTTAACTCCTTATTAGAAGTGATGCGTAAAGTTTTCTTTTTTTATTTGTTTTTGATTGAGTTGTGCTTCTTTTTTTGGGTTTTAGCTTGGCTTTGAATTCGAAGACGAACGAGCACGTGGCCATAAAGAAGATTGCTAATGCTTTCGATAACAAGATCGACGCGAAGAGGACCCTCCGTGAGATCAAGCTCCTCCGGCACATGGACCATGAAAACGTCAGTGAATCCCTTGCGTTACAGTTTTTCTATTACGTGATTGAGAACGGCCTTCTAGGTTGTTTGAAGTGTGCTGTTTTCTTTGATGGTTGGCTTATGGGTGTCGGTAGTGCCATCGATATTATGCAATGGTGCATTTATGGTGCTCTCCGTCTTGGTTCTAAGTCTAAAGAATGTGCAGTACAGGTGAATTAGCATTTCCTGCTGTGGACAACGAATTAAGAGTTAGTGCAGCAAATAGTAGAGCTTTGAATCTTCTATTTCACTAGAAGGGATATCGATTGCTTAAGATAATCTGGTCTCCATGTTGTTTTGTGTTACCATTTCTCTGCATCAATTGTTAATGAGACAAAGAACATACTGAAACACCAATCAGAGTATTGTCATCACTCATCAAGATATAGAAGGTCTTATTGTCACTTTGCTACTTACAAAGTTGAACGTCCCTTCTTTGAACTTTTCAGAAGTTTAATTTCTATTATACTGATATAGAAGGGCACTGATACTCATCATTCTTAGAGATGGAATAGATGGTTATATCCTAATTGAATGCAATTTGTAATGGTATGAAAGTGGTTCTTGTTGGTATAAAGAACAAGTTTTGAACTATGATTGACGGGAATCCACATGCATGCAGTCCTTAATGAAGCTACTGTTGGGGTTTCAAGAATCATGTATAAGAGAAACTAACGAAATGAATGCAACGGAAACAAAGATATACATTACACATGATTCTCCTAAGGCGTTGTTCGTGCGTTTTAATAAAAAATCTAAACATAAAATGGAGTTAAACGAAATACCTCTCGAAGCGCGCTTTGAAACAAGTCGGTTCAGATGTTCTACAGTTCGAGTCCCACAAGCGTCGGACCTCTAGTTCAGACACACCAACAATGAATGTCGAACAAAAGAGAGAACTTTTGGATATTCACCACTTCAATCATGCTAGCAATCACATGGAAATAATCCGTCATATTCTTGATGTATAATAGTCAAGGCCCGAACGAGATAATGCTCTTCTTTCTTGCATCTCAAAGACACAAAGAACACGCACACACTTTGCTTTCTATTTTAGCAAAGCATCTTCTGATACCTTTCAACCTTTTTTGCGGCATTTTATTTCTTAAAGCCTTCACGAATCAGCAATGGTTACTGATCGTGGGATCAGCAACCGTTGCTGATCACGATCATGCACCATCGTGCAAGAACGGTCAGCAGTTGCTAACCGTTCATGCACGATCTCTGTGCATGATAGTCAGCAACTGCTGACCATGTGCACAAAGCTTTAAGCTTTTATTTTATTTTATTTTATTACTAATAAAAGGCAACGCACATATCATGTGCGTTGCAACCATGTGTACATTAATTAATTAAACGAATAAAGGATTAATTAATCAATTCCTTTTAAAATTAAAATAACATAATCCTTATATGTACAATTGAAATCCCTAATATGTAACTATTACATAGCAGCTTTAGGGCATACATCTAACAATCTTCCACTTACACTAAAGCCAACTTGTTTGGTACCTTAAACCCATTTTGTCAATTCATTGTCATTAATTAAATAATAATAATGAAAGTACAACTGAAATCCCTAATATATAACCATTACATAGTAGCTTTAGGGCATACATCCAACAATCTCCCAGTTGCACTAAAGCCAACTTGTCTGGTACCTCAAATCCATTTTGTCAGTATGTCTTTCAAAAGAAGATTGAGGTAAGGCCTTAGTGAAGGGATCTGCCACGTTTTCCGCTGAGGCAATTTTCTGCAAGGTGATATAATCTCTCCCAACAATTTCTCTGATGAGATGGAAGCGTCTCTCAATGTGCTTGGACTTTTGGTGAGACCTTAGTTCCTTAGCTTAAGCTATCGCCCCATTGTTATCACAAAACAATGTGATCGGTTGCTCAATTGAAGGAACGACTCCAAGTTCATAAATAAACTTTTTCATCCAAGTGGCTTCCTTTGCTGCTTCAGAAGCAGCTACATACTCTGCCTCAGTGGTGGAACCGGTAGTTATACTTTGTTTGGAACTTTTCCAACTAACTGCACCACCATTGAATGTAAAGACAAACCCAGACGTAGACTTATAATCATTCGGATCCGATTGAAAATCAGAATCAATATAAGCTACAACTTTAAATTCTCCTTCTCCATATGTCAAGAATAAATCTTTAGTCCTTCACAAGTACTTAAGAATATTCTTGACAACTATCTAGTGCTCTTCTCCTGGATCAGACTGATATCTGCTAGTAATACTTACAGCATGCGTAATATCAAGTCTAGTACATAGCATAGCATACATTATGCTTCCAATAGCGGATGCATATGGTATCTTTGTCATCCGCTCTCTTTCTTCAGGAGTGTTGGGACACATCTCCTTAGAAAGACGGATCCCTTGCCTAAAAGACAATAATCCTCTCTTGGAACATTGCATGTTAAACCGTGTTAACACTTTGTCTATGTATGTAGATTGTGAGAGGCCAATCAATCGTCTTGATCTATCTCTATAGATCTTGATACCTAAAATGTAGGTTGCCTCTCCTAAATCTTTCATGGAGAATTTCTGTGACAAGAATAGTTTTATCGATGATATCATTGGTACATCATTTCCAATCAAAAGTATATCATCGACATACTAAACCAGAAATGCAATTGCACTCCCACTGATCTTCTTATATACACAAGGTTCATCCGGATTTTTTATGAAGCCAAACAATTTGACTACCTCATCAAAACGGATGTTCCAACTTTTGAAGGCTTGTTTGAGTCCATAAATGGATCTCTTAAGCTTACACACCTTCAGTTTTTCACTATTGGATTCAAAACCCTGTGCCTATTCCATATAGATGTCCTCATCAAGAAAACCATTTAGAAAAGCCGTTTTGACATCCATCTGGAATATCTCATAATCAAGGTGTGCAGCTATAGCCAACATAATCCGAATGGATTTTAGCATGACCACAGGTGAGAAAGTTTCGTCATAATCAATTCATTCTTTTTGATGATATCCTTTCGCCCCAACTGTGCTTTGTAAATTCCAATTTGACCTTCAACATTCATCTTCCTCTTGAAGATCCATTTACAACCAATTGGTACAATACCATCAGGCAAGTCAGTCAAGGTCCATTCTTCATTGGAATACATTGAATCCATTTCAGATTTCATGGCTTCTAGCCATTTACTAGAATCGATGTCCAAAATCCCTCCTCATAGGTTTTAGGATCACCGGGTTGATCACTATCATTCACAATGAATAATGGTTCAATATGATCAACCGAGTGTCTATAACGAGCAGGTGGACGAGACGTTCTCGCACTTCTCCTAAGAGGTTGTGTATTGGAAGCTCCCACTGAATCAGAGATTGGTATCTGAACTCAGTTGTTTGATACTTCATTATTTTCTTCTTATAAGACTATTTTCCGCCCAGCACCACTTTCTTGGATGAACTGATTCTCCAAAAAAGAAGCGTGCTTGCATACCAAAATTCTTTGGTCTGAATGAAAATAGAAATAATATCCAAGAGTTTTCTTTGGATATCCAATGAAGCGACCTTGTTCAGATCTTGCCTCCAATTTTTCCATTTCCAGCTTTATCATAAAAGCTGGACAACCCCAAATCTTAATATGATTAAGACTAGGTTTCCTACTATGCCATATCTCATAGGGCGTAGTTGGAACAGATTTAGACGGCACTCTATTTAGTATATATACAGCTATCTTAATGGCATATCCCCAAAGGGATATTGGCAAATCGGTGTAATTCATCATATTGTACCATATCTAATAAAGTACGATTTCTTCGTTCAGATACACCATTATGTTCTGGAGTTCCAGGAGGTGTCCATTGTGATAAAATGCCATTCTCTTTAAGAAAGTCCAGGAATTCAGTACTAAGGTATTCACCTCATCGATCTGATTGAAGAGCCTTAATACATTTTCCTGTTTGTTTCTCAACTTCAGCCTTGAATTCCTTGAACTTTTCAAAGGATTCAGATTTATACTTCATGAGGTATAAATAACCATACCGTGACTGATCATCGGTGAAGGTAATGAAATAATTAAAACCACCTCTAGCAGTTTCATTAATTGGTCCACATACATCTGTATGTATTAATTATAATATATAAGCAGCTCGTGCACTTTGTCCCACAAAAGGCGCTTTAGTTATTTTTCCTAGAAGACATGCCTCACAAGTTGAGTATGACTCAAAATTTGAAGGATCAATGTATCCATCATTACTCAACTTGTTAATTATGTCTTCTCCAATATGACCTAATCAGAGATGCCAAACATACTTTTTATTTGGACCGTCTCTAGGGCGTTTATTAGTTATGGCATTTATATCAATTCTATTTTGCTTATTGACATTGGTAATCGCATTATCGAACATTGTAATGGTATAAAGATTGTTAGTTAATAAGCTAGAACCAACACATATTCTATTATGATAAATAGAACATACATCATCAGCAAAAGAAAATTCATAATTCTCTTTACCCAAACGAGGTATAGAGATGATGTTCCTAACAGCATTCTTATAATGCAAACAGTTCTTTAAAAACATTACATATCCAAAAGGCAAACATAAATGAAAAGTCCCTATAGCTAATGTAGCAACTCTTGCTCCATTGGCAAACGTCAGGACAATCTCATTTCGCCCTTGCATCCTGCTTATTTTCAAATTCTGCAAAGACATACAAATATGTGAAGTTGCAGCAGAATCTAGAACCTATGAGCTGGATTCAGCACTAACCATAAAATTAGTTTCAATAAGCATAGACACCATACCTTCATAAAGTTGGTTCTTGGGCTTGACCTTCAAGCTCACAAGGTACCTCCTACAGTTCCTCCTCCAGTGCCCTTTGACACCACAGTAATAACATTTCCCTTTATCAATCATGGGTTTTGGTTGCACAACAAGTTTGGCAAGTCTCTTCCATTTATTCTTCTTTAAAACAGTCTTACCCTTTGAAGAAGAAGCCTTAGCCCTAGCCACTACATTTGGCGTAGTGTTATGCATTTCCTTATCATAAACTACCAACATGCTATGTAACTCAGCAAGAGTTTTCTCCATCTTATGCATATGGAAGTTTTGGACAAAACCAGAGAAGGAATCGGATAAAGATTGGAGAATCAAATCCACAGCTAACTCATTGTCCATAACGAGATTCAGCCTAGCCAATTCTTCAATGTGCCAGATCATTTTCAAAGCATGATCATTAACAAATGATCTTTCAGCCATCCTCATACGGTACAATGCCTTAGATATCTCATATCTAGAGATTCGACCATTCTCATCAAAGTATTCCTTTAAGTGCAAAATAATCGACCTAGCATCTTCCATAGATTCATACTTATTATGTAATTCATTATTCATAGAAGCAAGCATATATGACCTAACTTTTAAGTCATCATCACGCAACTTATCATAAGTGACACGCTCCTCTTGGGTCCCACCCTCAGGAAAGGAGGTTGGCATCTTTTCATCAAGCACATACCCAATTTTTTCTAAATTGAGAACAATTATCAAATTCCTCACCTAGTTAGTGAAATTGAGTCCAATCAAACAATTCTTGTCAAGTATAGAAGCGAGTGGGTTTGTAGTCATCATTTTTCAAAGTAATAATATATCTGTTGCAGAAAATAAATTGTTAGCCGTTGTATCTTTCAAAGTAACTATTTCATTTTGGCCTTTAAATGAAATAGATCCTCCCACTAAATTTATATTCGAATCCCATACTCCTTAAGATGGGAAGCGGTAATCTTTGTTGGGTAAAGATTACTAGTAGGGATTGGAGTCCCACTAGCTCAAAGTTCACCTCACCTAACAGTTATTGGTATCCTATGAACTCAATGAGTGAACCGGCTTGTCCAACGCATCATATGCGAATCTCAATCATAACTTCGACCTCTAGACCATGAAAAGCTCACCTAATAGTTATTGGCATCATGATCATAGTTAAGTCTAGCCCATCGTCTCATGCAAGTATTGAAAACACAAATGATTCTCTCAGCTGACAGTTATTAGAAATCATTTGGCTCCAACCCCACAGCATCATATGCATAATGGAGTGGTCCAATATTATAAATGGTAATTAACCCCTATGTATCCATAACCGGTTAGTTAACCACTATAATATTGGACCAAACCGTGACGATGGAAGGCCACGAGTCCGAAACCCATTTCGACTTAATATTCTTTGTAAGGAGATTTGGGTCGTTATTAACGATCTCACTTTGCACATTAACCGGTTTAACATGCACGATATCATAAACACAATAAATAAATAGATTTCACATAATATCTATCCTATGTGGTGATCATGGAATTATGGTTCAATGGGTCTCGAGCCAAAAAGACCCATTTAGCCATTTTAATGTTTTAATAATATGGACATGCTCTTCACTTTTTCTTCAATCTTTGAACTCTTCAAAGACCGGGCCCAGAGAGCTCACCGGTTTAATGGCTCCTCCAATGGCTCCTCCTTTCTTGTAGTATTTGCATCAATAATTGAAATACTAAATTATACTAAAATTACATTTCATAAAAATAAATATAAAAGGAAGGACGTAGCCTCCATTTAATAATTACATCGCCAAAAAGAATACCTATAATCATCATACATTCATCCATACAGCAATCACAACAGTTAGGGATTTTTCCATGATCACCACCCTTCCTTACGAGCCATAAATTCAAAATTTAAAGCTCTAGAAGGCATGCATAAAATTCTGCATATCATTTGTAGAATATAAACACAAAATATAACAACTTATGGATTTTTGATTCAAAATTGATTTAGTTCTAATTTTTGCTTAGTTGATTAAATTTATCACATAAATTAATCAACTTCTATAGACCACATAAGAGTAAGAGAACCAATTCTCTTAACAAAAATAAATTGGCCATTAGAACGCAAAAATATATTTGAACTAAAATCAATTAAACGCATGAAAAACGCCTAAGGTTGGCTCTGATACCACTGTTGGGGTTTCAAAAATCATGTATAAGAGAAATTAACGAAATGAACGCAGTGGAAACAAAGATATGTATTACACATGATTCTCCTAAGGCGTTGTTCATGCGTTTTAATCAAAAATCTAAACATAAAATGGAGTTAAACGAAATACCTCTTGAAGCGCGCTTTGAAACGAGTCGGTTCGGATGTTCTGTAGTTCGAGTCCCACAAGCGTCGAACCTCTAGTTTAGACACACTAACAACGAACGTCGAACAGAAGAAAGAACTTTCGGATATTCACCACTTCAATCACGTGGAAATAATCCGTCGTATTCTTGATGTATAATAGTCACGGCCCGAACGAGATAATGCTCTTCTTTCTTGTGTCTCAAAGAAACAAAGAACACGCACACACTTTGCTCTCTATTTTAGCAAAGCATCTTCTGATACCTTTCAACCTTTTTTGCGGCATTTTATTTCTTAAAGCCTTCATGAATCAGCAACGGTTGTTGATCGTGGGATCAGCAACCATTGCTGATCACGATCATGCACCATTGTGCAAGAAGCGGTTGCTGACCATCCATGCTTCGTGCATGATGGTCAGCAACTGCTGACCATGTGCACGATTTAAAGAATCGTGCACATGCACGAAGCTTTAAGCTTTCATTTTATTTTATTTTATTACTAATAAAAGGCAACGCACATATCATGTGCGTTGCAACCATGTGTACATTAATTGATTAAATGAATAAAGGATTAATTAATCAATTCCTTTTAAAATTAAAATAACATAATCCTGATATGTACAATTGAAATCCTTAATATGTAATTATTACATAACAGCTTTAGGGCATATATCTAACAGTTACATTTATTTATGGCGTGGCTATGCCAAATACAAAATAAGCTCTTTAATTTAATCAATGCAGAAATGGTATTGCATGGCAATTTTAACAAAACTTGCTTTTCGGTTATTATGATTCTTGTATGCTTATGTGAGATCCTGTTATGTTAATGTAGGTTGTGGCAATTAGGGATATTATTCCACCGCCACAGAGAGAGGTTTTCAATGATGTTTATATTGCATATGAGCTTATGGACACTGATGTGCATAAAATTATTCGTTCCAACCAAGCATTGTTTGAGGAGCATTGTCAAGGTTGATTTTGCCATTTATTGTACGATATTGGCACTTCCTTCTGGATGGGATATTGCTTTCTTGTCAGTTGTTGGTTCTTAATTATGCTAGGGGGAAGTTGCCATCCGCTGCTTTCTTGTCATTTGCTGGGTCTTAATTAGGTTATTGGGAATTGACCGTAGAGTATGCACATACGTTATAGTTCAAATAAAAATAAAAATAAAAAACCTGTTGAAACCTGAAACCGACCTTGGAACTTGTGACAAGGTAGGTTCTAGGTTCTCGACTCTGACAGGTAGGTTCCAAGTTCCAGACGAAACCAAACTGGAACCTAGAACCGCTCACCCCTAGTTGCGCCTCTACATTGAGGTTTTCGAGAGCGGATACAATACCATTTAACTGGGTCCAGCATAGTGTGGAGAAATCTCTACTTGTGCAGAAATCTCTACTTGTGCCCATTAAGCATATGCAGCTGCAATTCTCACGGTGATATGAGTCGACAAAGACAACGTGAGGCCGAGGCAACTCAGGAAATCCTTTGGCAAGTCCTCAAGAACTCTGAAGATGGTACATCCACTTTCATCTGCTGATTTCGACACTGCCTCAATATCTTCTGATGTGGAAAGCAATAAATTCTGCTTCATGAACTTAATCCCATTCGCCAACGGTTGCTTCAAGACCTCCTCAATCACTGCCCATGTCGAGTATTAGATTGGAGAATCCACGTGAAAATCTTGCTGGGATTCATTCCATCCATCACACAAGGCATTAAGAAAGATGCATACAATCCACTCAGCTTCGCACAAGATATGACTACACTTAGCGATTGAGGACCAGAATATATAAACAAGTGCAAACAGGAATCAATTCAACCCTAGATTGAGAGAGACTCTCGGTCAACAAGAGATGAAATAACAAGCACTCGAACAATCAGTAGGACAGAATTTTCTAAGACTTGTCAAATCGTTCTCAAATTGATCAACAATACAAGCTATAGCTAAGATGGATCTAACTTGTGCATTTTATCATGAGTGAACTTCTTTAATCAAGTCTAGTAGGTGCATCTTCATCATGTCTTCTTATGTCTTAAGTAGGTTTTCATTATCGTCGTCGTTGTCGTCGTCGTCGTCGTCATCATCATATATAGCAGATTTAATTGTAACAAGTAGGAGTGGCATTTTCCTAACTAATTTTCTTTTTTTTTCTTTTTTATTATTTTACTATTCTTTTTATTTAAAAAGGGAGCCGGGTCAGGGACCTTACTCGCGCCTAATGGGTCAGAGCCCAAGACCTGTTGGGCTTCGGCTCTCTTAAACTGAATCCGGCCCAAATTAACTTAAACCCATTAAGTTTACTCTAGCCCAATTGTCGCTCGGCCTAAACAAGCCCAGCCTAACCAGTCTAAGCCCAAAACTGAGGCTGAGGCCCACTCTTCTGTCATAGTCCGAACAGCGATCCCTCCAGTCAGCCCAGCCCGACCGGTCACCAACCTACTTCAGTTAGACCAGCCCAAGGCCAAATCAGTCGCTGGACCAATGCCATTGCCTTGTTAATGGCCAACGCTGGCCACCGTTTGCAATTTCCACCAAACTACACCTCGCCATCGCCAGGCTGCCGTTGAACACCGTCTGGGCAACCGAGAAAAGAAAGGAAAAAAAAAACACACACACACACACGCACGCACAAAGCTACGACGGCAACGAAACCCCCCAAAAAAGAATACCTCAATGACCGACGCACGTTCAGAACAGGCTGAGAGCTAAAGAGGCACAGGCATTTGGTTGAACATGTGGTGAGCATTAACCGAAAGGAGAACGTTCGTCGAAAATGTGTCACACAAGTACAAGTTAAGGATTTTTGATGTCATTAAAAAATTTGGGATAAATGTATCACATTATATAAGTTTGAAGTAAATATGTCACATAAATATAAATATAGAGTTTTTGTGTCACAAAAAGGATTTTGTGTCACAAAAAGGATTTTGGAGTAAATGTGTCATAGTTGACGAAATTTGAAATTTTTCGTGACTTTTACCCATTTCTAAACTATTTATCCTTCGTTTATTCAGTTCAACCGGTAAATTCAGCTCGTCTTGACGGTGACGAAGGGAAGGAGAGGGTCGGATGGTGAGGGTGAGGGGCCGGGGGCCATTTTGTTCCCTTTTTTTGCGGGTCTTTTTATGGGCTAAAAATGGATTTGTTCCATGCCTGTTCTCCGAACATAAAACTGTTCAATCAAGGGGATATCGGATATGAACTCAATAATAGTGCAAAGGAAAACCACGATAATTTGCTAGATGATTGAAGAATTTCGAAGATATCCGGTGTTGATTGAGCTCTTTCGTCAGAGTTTTATCGAACGGGAGAGGATTAATGGGTCGCGGATTGCTGCAAGCTCGAGCGGCCACGAGAAAGGCCTGGCGGCTTGTGAGCTCGCCTGATCTTGGCAAATTCCTAGTCGACGAGATCGATCCCGCAGTTTCTCAAAGGCTGGCCAGTGCCCCAAGTGCGCTCCGCCATCCTCAAGCATTTTGCCATTGTGGTTTGTTGCCGATTCTTCTCACTCTCGAGCGGGATTTTCAAGAGTTATTCTTCCTTTTTTTGTTGCTAGATTGAATTGAATTGGGTTCGTCTGGCTTTTCTAAATGCCTTGTGTTGGTTTTACCAGCCAGTCCCACCTCCAAATTCTCACAATTAGCGTTCAAACTTTCTACGTCAAACATCTCAAAGAAAAGAATAAGTACCCAAGAAAAAACTAGATCGAGTTTAGTCCATCCCGCTTTTATTTGTGGCCAAAGGCAACATATTAAAAGAAAAGTAAGAACAAGGAGAATCACATCAAGTGTCCACAAAGTTCTTTCACTCTGCAACACCGTTACAAAATCAAGAACATCTCAATTGCAACAAGCCGCTCCTCTTAAAGATTTCCCAACAAAGATTAAAAGATCTCTCTCTCTCCGAACTGGGATCTTTCTATGTGATGAACCCAGTTCATTTGCCCCACCATCTTCTTGTGTCTGCTCAAAAACCGTGGCCTCTATCAGAATCATCATGAGAAGATGACGTTTATCTTGATGGTACTATCCTACTACGAAAAATGAGCACTGGCGCATTGAACGTGGACGGCAAACAAGGAGGCCAACCAGTGTGCAAGCCCCGCCACTATAGCCACCTTCACCCGGCCTCTCCTCAGGATCGGCGGCTAATGACACCTCTTGCGACATCGCCGCCACCGATAATGCTCACTGTCGAACTTCTTGAATCCGCCATGTCCTCTCTCTCTCTCTCTCTCTTTCTCTCTCTGTCTCTCCGTGATGTTCTTCTCGTGGGTGTTATTGAGTTATGATGAGATTGAGAGTGTGAGGAAGTCGATGAGTTGCTAGAAAGGGTGACCTTGTTTTTATAGGTTGAAGGTGAGGAATAAAAAACTGCAATCTTGGTTTGACCGTTTGACTCTCTTGATGGGTTTGTGGATTCGTGTCGACCAAGCTGGCATTGCCAACTGTCACGTTGCATGGGCTTTGTCTGATTTGAATCGTTGGGTTTTGACTTTTTTACCTTGTGGGTGTGGCGGGTTTTGAAAACATTTTTTTGATTTTGACCCGCAGCGGTGGTAATTCCATTTAAAATCTCAAATTTGTATTCTTATTTTTAACATAAATTAATTTTTATCACATAAAATTTCACATCATTATCCCATTACAATCCCATACTAACACAAAATAACAAAATCCAATACTCTTAATCTAAATTTACCTTAGCATTCCACCCATATCCCTTTAAAATTATGCCTATCAACACGAGTGGCGGATGATATTAAAATGAATTTGACATAGAAACCTAAAAATCCACTTTTCATTGTCATGTATACATGTTAACAAAAGATACATTTGGACAAAGATATCAACTTGGATTTTTTGTGACATGAAGATTAGTTTGAAATTTTTAATGGCATTAACCTTATAATGTAGTACACTATAAGATATCATGACCAACACTCAAAAAGTTCACAAACGAAAATTATTAATTCATGTGCTCAATTTTATATCATAACTTGTTGCATAAGACGTATGCCAAAATTTTATTAGTTCTAAACATAATCCATTGCTTCATTTTGATTTTTATGATTTGCAAATAAGCAAATTTTGTGATAGGTGAAAGGCCTTGTTTGATTCTACATTTCAAATGAACTTTGGGATTGTAAAGTCTCTTGGCTAGATGTAAAAAACATCATTTGCTTAACTTTAGAAAAATACAATTACATTTCAAAATGACTCTAAAGGCTTTTAGCCAAAGTAGGTCTGGAAGTGCCCTGAGAAGTTGCATTCTTCAAACGCAAGTCTTAGTCTTCATTCACTATTCGTCTTCTTCATTTTCTCCATGGGTTTGGATGAAGAAGCTGGTGTCATGTGACGGCGACCGCCACTTGAGGGGTCGCGCGACCTCCAACAAAAAGTATTAAAAACTTTTTAAAAAATTAGCAAAAATAATTTACAAAATGTAATTTTTATCAAATGCACTTAAAATTATAATTTACCAAATACTATTTTCATTTCAGAAAATTCCTTTAACTCAAAAGTATTTTTATTTTTTTAAGGATATTTTTCCGAAATCGAATCAAACAAGGCTGGAGAATCTATATGGAACTTTGTATAAATATTATTTCGATAAAATATAATTTATGGGATACCCTTGTCTTGATAAGTGCTTCAAGAGCACGTGGTTTTATTCGTTGTCTATTTTTATTTTTATTTTGACCATTTTGAAAGCATCATGATATGGGGCGTCGTCCAACGAGGAGGCTGCATTCTAGAGGGGCGTGTCAAATGTAAGATCTAATTTAAGATTCGAATATTGTCTCGTATTTTGTCCCATTTTATGATACTATCATCAGTCAAAGATGGCACATTTCGAACAAAAGAAAAAGATGGCATATCAAGTTCTGTCAAATCATGATCCTCTTTAGCTGGCTTGCATGTCTCAATCAATCAGGAGAAAATATTGGGTACGTCTTATGCTCCAGCGTGTCAAACAAGAAGGCGCTCGCAGCACGACACGTGTCTCGTGGGACCCACGATTTCAGGTGCCATTTTGAAAATGTTGCTGTACTGTAGCTAGGATTTTCAGTTCTTTCTTTGCGTCTGTCTCTTCACTCGCTCTCTCTCCCCGAACAAACTCCCGACGAACTCTCTCTCTATGCCCTCACTTTTCCTGACCGGCGAACCACCGCGAGCAACCGACAAACCAGGAGGATACCGGCGAGACGACCGCGAGCGACCGACCGGCGTGCGACCTTCCTCTCTGCGCTCCCTCTTTCCGGCCCGCGAACCACTGCGAGCAACCAACGAAGGAGGAGGATACCGGCGAGACGACCGCGAGCAACCGACCGGGGTGCAACCTCCCTCGCTTTTTCCGACCGGCAAACCACCGCGCCACCCCTCCGGCTCCGGATCTGGCCCCGACTCGTCCGTCCCCTGCTCTTCTCTGTCTGTCCTCCCTCTCTTCGTGACGAACCACCGCGTGATCGGTGAACCACCGCGCCCCCCCTCCAGCTCCAGATCTGACACCGGCTTGTCTTGTACGCTGGAACGTTGGTGCCCGACCGCCTCACACCCACCGGCCTGTTGATCTCCAGTTCCGCTCGCATCATGATCCCGCTCTTCTCTGTCTGCCCTCCCTCTCTTCGCGGTGAACCACCGCGTGACCGGAGAACTACCGCGCCCCCCCTCCAGCTCCAGATCCGACACCGGCTTGTCTTGTACGTTGGAACGTTGGTGCCCAACCGTCTCCCAGCCGCCGGCCTGTTGATCTCTAGTTCCGCTCGCATCACGATCCCGCCAATGCTTTGGTTTAGGTAAAAGTCACAGGGGAATACAGTGATTTTGGTGGGAAGGAATCAGTCACATATTAGATTGTTTTCCATTAAAGTAACAAACGCAATTTGATATGCTCCTTCTAGGTCTCATTGGCCATGTATTGATGCAAAATGCTTAGAGGCCTGGTATAATTGCTTTCTTCACGGGCAAAAAATCACCTGGCTGTTCTTGAGGGAGGAGAAGACAGGGAAAAGCCTCTGTTTTTATTTTTTGGTAGTCCATAGTGAAAAGTCTCCTTCCCCCTGTTTCCTGGGAGATTATTGAAAACTATGCAAACTGCTGGGAAATTGACTTCAATCACTTCCTCCTTTTCTTGAATACCAATTTGTTGATTCTCATTTTTTCTCCTTTTGTAATATAACTAGCATAGTCATTCCAGAGGACATTTTTTGTCGATTCTTTATGCATGTGAACTGCTTTTGCCATGTTTTACTACAAAATAACAGATACTACAGGGAGAATACTTTCTTGGTATCTTAAATTGAACCTGCCTTTTTCTTATTCTTCTATGTGCAGAACGTTGCCCGATTTGTTTAGCAGTAGTGTTTCCTATCACACTCTGAATATGTAAATTCCATCGGGCTAGTGACTTCCTGAACTCTTTATCTATACATCTTGTTTCTTATATTCTGCTTCCTTAATACTTTTAGAAACCGGGGGCTTCTTGATGCATGGACATCTTTAATGATCATTTGTGTCCCCTTTAATGCAGCTGTTTACATGTAGGCTAAACATTTTTCTTAGTTCTCATAGTTCAGTTGGAAATGATAATGACTCGGTGGCGTTGAAACTGATGTAAAGTGTTAGGTAGGTTTGGCACTACATATCTCTCGGTGCATGTGAAACCTATCAAGTAATGAACTTTTGAGACCATCACCTTCTTGTGTAGTAATGGTATTTCAATACATCAACTTCACATGCAAGAAATAGTAGTGGACCCACATCGAGGTGTCCCAAGACCACTTGACACTCATTCTGTTCCGTAAGAATGGCCTTCAAGTTAATATTTTCCATTTTCATTGTCATGATAAATAATAGTTCATCATATAATGCTGTGAGATGACATTGTCCAAAGATATGAATCTTCAGTTTTTGAAGTTTGTCTACATTAGCTTAAACATGACTTTGCGACTGCAGGCTGTTGATTCATTGTGTGATTTTTCTCCACTGCAGTCTGTTGATTCATTTTTCCTTGTAAGCTCTTTGCTTCCCAATGGTGGTCCAACTTTTTCCATGGCTGTTTACCCATCTGAGTTTGGGATCCAGCACATGAAAGAGGAAGAAATTTATGGCCCTGTTGGGCTCTTTGATGATGAGGACGATAGGAATGAAGATCATTTGGACGAGAAACAGGAGACTCTTGGTGAGATATTGAATGGAGATCGCCTAGTAACTGCTCCATATGAAGTAAAATTTCTACAGGGGAAGGATCAAGAGGTTGCGTGTGCAAAGAAGTTGACAAGTGAAGAAGTCTCTCAAATCCAAGCTGCAATCAAGCAATTTTATATATTTCAGATGTACTGTGATGACTTGCCAATCTGGGGATATATAGGAAAGGTGGAAGAATCATCTACAAATATTTCAGAGCACAAATATCTCCTTTACCAGCATTTCGAAATTGAAATCTTTTTCAATAAGGATCAAATAATAGAGGCTTATTTGTTGATGCACCCTAATGAGGTAGTGGAGTTGGCTGAAGGCAGGAATATGGGCATAGAGCTACAGTACAGCGTGCATTGGATGATCCTGGCAGGTTTCTTGTGAGACCTCAAAGTGCCCCAGAGAGGTCCCGTCACTCCGATGGTACAAGGGCACATTTCAACAGATGGTCCTGGCAGGTTTCTTGCCTTTTTGTACAATCTACATGCAGCTGCATTACATGTTAATGAGCAAGTGGGGTAATATAGGGTCTATACCCTTTATAGCACGATATTTGTCATCTTCATTATTCTGCTCATCACAATTTCATTAATCACCGTGGCTCTGACGCACTTTCAGCTAGCTGCCGAAGATCATCGATGGTGGTGGAGCTACATCTCTCTCTCTCTGACATGTTGATGTACTTTCGATCAAGGTCACAAATGAAGCTCAAGCGGAAAATGTCCTATTTGGAGATGTTGGTGCAATCCTAGGTAACTAATTCATTTCTATATTTGTTTGATTTTTCATGTCTCTATTGACATCTTATTTGGTTTAACCTCAGCGCTTGCATCTTGTGCATCCATAACACTTTCTTCCACTATTTCTCCCGGATTCATGACTCAGCTGGAGCGATGATTGCAAAGTATGTCCTTTGTCATGCAATGGATTGATTTAAAAGATGAACGCCCATCTAAATAAGAAGAATAAATTTAAATATCAAAATGATGCCGCATTGAATGAGGGAAGTTCTGCCGACACTCTTAGCTAAACAACGTTCACTTTTGTTGAAACAGAAAACTAAAAGTTTTATTTGATAAACTAAAGGGTTTATTTGCCAGCATTCTTATTCTAAATTTCGTGCTGCATGTGTCATATTGCAAGTGAAGGAAAAGATCTAAAATTGGTGGACGCCCCTGTTTCTGGTCATGTTAAAAGAGCTGCTAAGGGAAGTTGATGACTTCTCATATGGATGTGGACAGGCTTTAAAGAGTTACGGACTTATTAATGTGCAAGAAGAAGAATCTTATGGTGATATATCGTTGAAGTTGACTCCTACATTTTCAGAGGCGCAAATTTGGTTTCACTTATAAATGAGGTCTTGGACCAAGCGAAGATTGAATCTGGTAAGATTGAGATTGAGGCTGTGCAGTTTGATCTAAGGGCCATATTGGATGATGTCGTCTCTCTTCTCGGGGAAATCTCAAGAAAAAGGAGTGGAGGTATTGACTGCCTTTGTTACATGGTGCTGCTAATTCACTTGAGTCATTATCTAATAATTTCCACCCGTTCAAATCTGTAGCTAGCAGTTCACATTTCTGAAAATTTTCCGCAGAAGTTGATTGGTGATCCGGGGAGATTTAAGCAGATCATCACAAATCTTATGGGGAACTCAGTTACAGTAAGCTATTTAAGTGTGGTTCACACATTTTCTGAGAACTTTGTTTTTGAATCTCAAGTCGCCATTATAATTCTTGATCTTCCTTCATGGAAGGAAAATTGTACTTGTTATCATCTTGATATATAAAAATATTGCCAATGACTTGGTCATTCAAGAGGTCACATGGATTGGCTCCTACGTTACAATATTTACAATCTATCCCGCATCCATGCAATCTAAATAGCTAATGTATCTATTATGGTTTTCCCTACCTGATGTTCATGTGCTATGAAGCGTGCAAGAGGATTATGGTTGAGGATGATGAAGAGGCGTAACCACATATTTGACAAGAAGAAATGCGAGGTCTTTTGCTATGGGTCATCCACAGAAAGAGTGGATAAAGACGACTATTTTGTATACTGCGATTTTTTTTTTTTTTGGTCAGATGTATACTACGATTGAATGGTTTAGTTTATGTTCTTTTCTTTTGCTCATACGATTTCTTCAAAAGAATTCTTCAAGGAAGTTCTTGTTACCAAGGTTGGTTCTACATGCACTCGCAAAGATATTCGAGGGATTTACTTTTCTTTTGGAGTTCTATGTGTTTCTGAAGAAGGTATTGGCATGTTTTGATAATGTGAGTATTGCCTTTCATGAGAAGATGAGTTGGCAAGAGTCGAACCAAAAAAGATGGCGAATTTGTCCAATAATATGCTGATTGAGGCGTAATGTTTTTCACAGGGGTTACTTTGCGTGTGCATAAATCTCTTGGAGTACCTAACATAAGGAAAGCTTTTTTGCTTACTGGATTATTGGTTTGAATGAATAATAGTTTCATGTTTGGAGTATGATGTTTCAGTTTCAGGTTTGAGTACATTCAACTTTCTTGGACAGAACAAAGTTTTGTATTAAATGATCTCGTCAGATGTTAATTTTATTTCTGATCCAAACTGTAGCTGGTTACCTTGCAAGGCAAAGCCTTCACTGCCCTGCCAATCTTGGCAAACCTATGGCTCCAAGGGATTGCTACTTAGTATGAAATCGAAAAGTGGCAATAATTCAACCCCATTGAGTCTGAATTTGACGATATACAAAGAACACCACAGCGTCACGTGAGTCTGAATTTGACGATATACAAAAAACACAACAACGTCACGTTTCAATTATCAGTAGTGTGAGAGAGAATTAATCAATGTGTGGGAAACGATTTCCATAGAGCCTTGTGTTGATGAGAGACCTGTTGACAATTTGCAAGAGAATTGTGGGAACAATAATAAAGGCATCGACTTAAGCTTGACTAATGTACTTGTTCTGTATTCAACCTTTAAGTGCTGAATTAAGTTCAAAAGTGCTACATTCTTGTGATCAAACAAAATACTGCACAATAAATAACAACAAACGAATCAAAGGTTCGAGATGCCTATTTTCCAACAAGGGCAACTATGGAAAGGACATGTCAAAAAATGACATTGACATGTCAAAAAATGACATTCTCTACTTTTTCTGTTTTACACCTACCTTCTTCCCAAACGAAAGTATTGCCTCAATGATGAAAAGTGACTTTGGGTGGCAATGAGAATCCTGTAATATACATAAAAGAACAATAAGTACTTGAAGATGGCTTCCCCCACAGGTGAGCATGATACAATTAGCAGATGCTTGTTAGGCTCTCAGGCATTTGCTTATCATGGTCAAACAAAAAACCATTCACCATGATGAAAGCAGAGCAGCTCGCGCAACAAACTCAGAGTGTCTTCATATCTCAATGTAAGGAAAACTAATGCAGCTATGCCGCGCACTGCAACTTTTGTAGATATCAACTTGAATCCCAAGCCCGTGAACATATTCTACAGAACATGTTCAGATGACAATAGTTGATCATCGCCGACAATCAACTAGAGACTTCACTGGAGTTCCTCTTGCCCGGGCCTAGCAAATCATCACAGTCGTGTTGCTCACAAAGGCACTCCAGAGGATTTGCATAGAAGTAATCCTCCTCCTTGGGCTTATCAACAATAACTCTACGATGACTTGGCTGTCCCATCTTCTCATGTGCCAGACGTACAGCAACTTCAAAATCATTCTGTGAAAGTGTCCCATTCTGATACAAATCCAGTAACACCACAAGCTTTTTACGATCTAAGAGAACGGTTCTCTTAAATCCAAGATATCTGCCCAAAAATGTCATAGTTTGCACACAGCCTTTTGAAAGAAAATTGGATAGGCCTAATTTATTTGTCTTGTTCTTCCAAGGGAAATAATGGAAGAACATCAATCAAGTTGACAGCTTACCTGCGGTGACCTTCCACAGGTTTGCCATATTTCCATCATATGTGGGGATGAAAGTATTGCTGGCTATTGATACCATAAAATCTAGAGCCGCCATTTGTGATGAGTGATTATGGAACTGCTGCAACTCCTTTGGATCCAGCAGCATCTCCTTTTTAACCTGACATAAAAGTAAAATCTGTGAAAAAAGATAGAAGAACTAAGTGTCAGATTACATGGAGATGGACTCATCCCAATGCCAATTGCAAAGCATCAATGGATGTTCTAATACACGCTCCAAGCATTGGCAGCCGCTAAAGCATCCTTTTATATACACTGTCTACCGTTCTTGGATCATTTTTACATACGCCCTCAAGGTGAAGATGGAACTTTTTAACATTCTCCATTACAATTTTCACCTTCAGAGAGTTCAACACCGCTAGCATCAGAAGATGTTGGTCACTGAATTAGAAATATAACAGCACGTTAATATGTTAACTCACAATCTGTGGAAATGCAGCCCTCAATGTGGCTAATCTCCGTTCGCTGCCACAGATTTCTCCAGATGCGATGTAAATCTGCATGTCTTTGTCAAAATCTAGTGCCTGTAAAACTAATGATGTCTCTTCCGGAGTCAGAGGACACAGACCTTGTGATCTCCTTTCCTCAGATACAATCTCTTTCTCCCTCCACCAGGGGAATGCATACCTGAATGAAAAGCACAATTCATGTGGCCACACATTTTACAAATGAGAAACGAGAAAAACAGATAAATTGATGAAATAAAAGGATGAAATACATCTAATGCCACATTCCTCATATTCAATCAAGCTTACTTTTGCCCAGGTGCGACACTTAGAGCTTCAGAGCTAAAGCCACAGGATTTGACTAAAATGTAGCATAGGCCATGGAATATATTAGAGTTCCATCTCAGGGTAAAGTCACATGAACTTAAAGACTTAAAAAAACATATCCCTTCCTAGAGCGAAATATCAGATAAGTACAGAGAAATGTACAAAAACTTCATCGGCTTTCCCTTAAATACAATGTGCATCTCTAGTTAAACTAGATTTTACACCTTCGTTCAAGAACCTATAATTTGCACCTTGAGGTTTCAAAAGGCTCGTGATTTTTCCTTGAGGCATAAGTAGCACAACATCAGCTGATTAAGTTAAATGAAAATTATTCCAATGGCAAACAATAAAGCAAGCACATGTCAAGACAAACCTCATTTGCTTGAGCTCTTCAGCTTCTTCTGCTGTAAAACCTTGGGTGCATCCAGAGAAAGCCAACATATCCATCTCGTATCTCAGATGCAAAGCCATGAAAGGCCCCCTATCTCGAAGGAGGTGGACTAATTTGGTCTCCAGAGCCTCGATCTGAGGAGTAAATTTTAAAGCCTGAAAGTTGACTCGACATCTGAGCCTCTGAAGATCTAGTGAAATTCCATTGTTTGCCAAACGAGCATCTGTCTTATTGAAATGTACCACCTTATGCATGCTAAATAGTGGCAAAATCTGCATGGCATAGGCAAAGATATTACCCAGGGAACATATATGTAAACGGCATAAAACTACATTAAAGCACTACAACTGCCAAGTTCTCTGTATGCAGAACGGCATGCCATGCAGGGCAAATATCTCAGATTTAAATTGTGATCAATGGATAAATCAGACAAAAAGGCCAGATACATGGCCAAGTGAATCTCCATCAGCATAAAGCTAAGTGGAAAAAAGTCCAATATAAGCATGCTATCATTACACTACAATCTAAAGCAACCAAATTTAAAGAAGAAGGAGAAAAGGATGCAGGCCATCAGGAAACAGAGATGCAAATGCACAACCAATTGAAGGCCATTCCCTGCCCAGATGAAGACTTACACAAATGGCCAACTGATTCACGCACTTAGGTAGCACCTTGCCCTACCTGAGGGCTTTTATAATGGGTCAAAAGACGATGCATATGCACAAGCACAGGCAAAGGAGATAGAATTGAGACATGTACAGAAAAACATGGTTGGATTCGACTGAAAGTGGATCCAAGTTTCAACTATGACAGCATATACCAATTACCAGAAATTCAATTTCTAGAATCGAAAACAACATTTCGCACAAGCCACAGCCTCCGCTTTGATAATGCTAGATAAATCTAGTTCAGTTCTAGCAAATAACCAGCAAAGCTCACAATCAACCTAGCCTTCAAAATGCATCGGCGATTATACTCCGGTAGTTACCTTTTGACAGCGAGAGGTTCGAGAACGAGCAACAGCAAAGGAGAACCGTGATACATGGAACCTGTGGAAGGGATCAAAGCATCAAATAGCAACACACAAGAGATCAAACGGAACCGAACCTGCGTAGGGAGACATCGCCTACTGCTTCAACCAGTAGCCTTTGCCAACTGCAGGCGGCACAAACAAGAAAAACTAGAAATCGTATCAGAAAATGAACCTCCAAGATTTCAAGGGAGGAGGGGGCGGGGGATCAGGGATCGGGAATCGATCGACGGAGCGAAGAGAGGCGGCGTTACGGCGGCGAATGCTGGTGAGAGGGGTGGCGACCTCGGGCCGGGTGGACAGACGGAGGTTCCTAGGGAGGTAGACGAGGGCGAGCCGGAACGCGGCCGACGCGACGAGCCATGTCCAGAACCCCGAGCGCGCGCGCTTCTGCTTCTTCGTCTCTGTCTTCTGCTTCGTCGCCGTCGCCGACGCCGTCGAGCTCGTCGTTTCTCTCTCCTCCATTTTCTCCGTCGTGGTTCGACGCGTTGGCGTCGGGCGCGTAGGCGGAGGCGGAGGAGTCGGGGGCGACGGACTCTGACGCCGACGGAGGCAACCGGCGGAGGGGCGTCGGCGTCGGGGTTTGCTAGAAGAGAGGCGTGACTTCGAGGACGAAAGAGAGAGAGAGAGAGAGAGAGAGAGAGAGAGAGAGAGAGCGGACTAGAGGTCGCGAGAGGGAGGCGGAGGGGCGTCGGCGTCAGAGTCGGGTTTAGGGGAGGAGGCGGAGGCTGCGTCGGCGTTGGAGTCGAGGGCGATGGAGGCAACCGGCGGAGGCGGAGGCGGAGGGCCGTCGGCGTCGCGTTTCGTTGGAAGAGAGGCACGACTTCGCGGAGGGGGAGAGAGAGAGCAGAGCGGATGTCGCGAGAGGGAGGCGGAGGAGCGTCGGCGTCAGTGTGGGGGGCGATGGAACAACCAGCGGAGGCGGACGGGAGAGAGACAGAAAGGAGAGAGAGGAGAACGGGGAGAGAGACGATCTGCAGAGGTGAGAGAGGCGCGAAGAAAGAAAAACCCTCAATCTCCCGTCCGAAAATTTTTCAAAATGGCGCCTGACACAAGGACACGTGTCGTCCTCCGAGCGCGTTCTTGTTTGACACACTGGAGCATAAAACGTACCGAATATTTCCTCATCAATCTGTCGTTGAGTAGGGCTTCATTAGATGGGGCAGGGGTGTGACATCCCATGAGATAGCAAAGAAGATAAGCGGTTAGGCATCCTAAAGGATACAGATGTTACCCACTCGCCTAGGACCGCTAGAGCATTGATCAAATTGCATCTGCTTCAGAGGCTTCCGATTGTGTCTCGTTGTGTCTTGTCTTATAATGGAGAGCAAACTTTGGATCCAACGAATCCCTATAGTTGCACCTAAATTGATAAAATTTGAGTTGAAATTTGATCATAAATCTTTGAGTATTTGATTATCACCACAATAATATTAAATTTTCTGAGAAAAGTTCAATAAGCACTGCCCAACTGCTTTCAAGAAATTACTTCAACCAACCATTAAGGGATTGTTGCTTTAAGAAAATATGCTTTCTACCGTTCGAGATCCTAACAAATGAAGAGTCTCAAAGATCAAATAAGAAGTATATATAAGATACATACCATCTTAGCAATATTATACGATGGTTTACTTCGTATTAATAGTATAGCCGATGCATAAAATATTTTTCCTTAAGATAAAGTGCATGACAAATGCATTATAACACTACGCAATACATCCTCTCTTTTTTCCTCATTTAGAGATTATACAAAACAACTATAGCTACATCAGATAGTTTCGTTTTTTTGTTTTCCTTATGTTGGTTTTACCGGCGGATCCCACCCCCAAATTTCCACAAGTAGGGTTCAAACTTTTGATATCTCACATCTCCAAAAGACTTGCAACAAACTAAAATTGAATTTAGTCTATCTCAATTATATCTCCGGCAAAAAAAAAAAAAACAGATTTAAAGAAACTGATAAATATCCATAGAAAAAAAGAATAACAAGAATCCGATCAAGTAGCCACAAAATTGTTCACTCTGCAAATTAAAGAACCTCTTAATTACAACAGCAAAACGCTCCTCCTAATGCTTTGATGATTACAGGAACATCTCTTTCTCTCTCAATGAGAACTAGCACATCTGTTTCTGAGATTGAGAGAGAAGATGAAGGCAAACAAATGAGCCAACTCCACCACAATCGCCACCTTCACTTGGCCTCGCCTTGGGATCGGACGGCTCGAAACCCTATGCGACAAACGTCCGCCAATGATCTTGCCGCTCCTCGAAACTGCCATCTCCCTCTTTCTTCTTCTTCTTCTTCTTCTTCTTCTTCTTGGTGCTTAATCGATCGTCTGAAGAACGAAGCTAAATGCCTTCAAATAGAAAAGCCGGTTGGAAGGTTTGCGAAGAGAGAGCGATATGTTAAAGCTGAGGCTGCTACACTTATGGCTAATCTGGGTAATGACAAAGTTGTTATATAGAGAGGACATTTTCTGATATGCTCTTCAATTTCGTTATACTTGAAGTGAGGCCCATCTCTTTGGGACTTCTCTGATTTGACATTCTCTAACTAATTCCATCTTATCTTATCTTTATCCTTCGTAATCTAAAGTACTAACATAACCCTTTACGCAATTATTTTCCTATATAATAACATTAAGCTCATGTTTCTCGCTAATAATTAATGCTACATTAGATATATCACTTTCCCCTCGCGTTGCTCCACTATCATTCGATACCTATCTTTTGAGCATAATTAGCGTAATTACTATTACATAAGAAACATGCCTGAATTAATTAGTGATTTTTAGCATGATTGATTAGATAAGAAATTTAATCTATTTACGTCACTTCAAGTTTAATCTGTAACATGATATCATCATACATTAGAGAAATTAATTATGCAAGGCAAAATAATGCACCATCTTCCTCATCTTTTGCATGATTTACCTTATTGATTGGGTATTGTTCGGGTTGTGAATAATACTTTAAATGTTTATGAGTCCAAAGTTTTTGCGATATTAATTGCCAACAAAATAGAGGATAGCACAACATGAATGAATAAAAACACTTATAAATAATATTTCTTCATTTTTTTATAATTTAAGGAGCATAAACTTTATTATGCGATGGCAGTACTTTTAAATCTGCCGAATATAGCTAATATTTGTACATAAAATAATCCGAATTTATTAGGTAAAGTATCGGGGGATGGGCCAGAAATCTCTCTTTTTGCACCTTTATTACTTTTATTCATTTATCCATTGATTTTTGTTTTTGTTCGATTAAAAGCAGTCAGATATGCTTCTCTGTCCTGTGATGTGCTTCAAGAACACGTGGGTCTTCGTTTCGAAAGCTTTTGACCGGTTGACACAAGTCGTAATCCATATGGGGTCTCCAAGAGGGGCCAAGCTATGATGATTTCTGCTTTTCTTATAGTTTAAGCCCAGGCCTCTCTTTTTTCTCAGGTGCAATTTCATCAATAGGCCTAAGGATCCAGGCTATAGACTTGCTGAAGTATCAGTGTTGTACTCTATGGCATTTGCAAGAATTGTTCGGGGCAACCCGAGAAGAGCAGGAGGTGCTTTTGGGAGCTTTAGAGATGGAAAATAAGAGACCTTTAGAGGAGTACTTGCGGATTCATTTTCCTTTTCTTCTTTTGAAAGTGTCCCCACGAGAAGTGATTTTTTTCGGCCGCTTACCATCGAGTAAGTTAAATTTTGCTAGTAACTGGAGCAGAGGAATTAGGACAACCCCACATGATCAATTTCCTGTCGGTGAGAGGGCATTGGTGGAGTCTGATTCTGAATATGAGAGCGACAGATATCCGGGTCTTGAACCGACTAAACCCGGAGAAAAGCCGAGGGTGGTTGTTCTTGGTACTGGTTGGGCGGCTTGCCGATTTATGAAGGGGCTTGATATGAACATGTATGATATTGTGTCCATTTCACCCCGAAATCACACGGTTTTCACTCCCCTTCTTCCGTCAACTTGTGTCGGAACTTTGGAGTTCCGTTCAGTTGCTGAGCCTGTGAGCCGGATACAGCCTGCTCTTTCTGCAATTCCCAATTCGTACTTCTATTTGGCTTCCTGCACTGGAATGGACACTGCCAAGAATGAAGTAAGTTGAATATCTGGCTATTGTATGTTGATTTCGATGCTCATATACATTTTCCTCCAAGGACGTGATCAGTTCCTTTTCATTTTGCACGTGTTGATTGACTGGAATTTTCCTCCGTCTTCTTCAAATAGCAATGAACAAACATCAGAAATTTAAAATATACCGTCTGACAAACATTGACATGGATTGTCCACACTTTTGCATTTGTGTCGAGGTCCCGGCTATAGGAATTGTGTGTGTGATTATCTGGCAAGTCAAATAAACTAACATAAATCAACATGCATTGTTCACACTGTTGGACATGTCAAAAAAATATTTTAGTTACATACTACATAGTGAGATAAGGTTAAATTTCATTTCTCGAATGTGATGGAACCAAAGATGCACCAGTAAGACATGTCAAATAACACTAGGCATTGCAAATCTGCCACATTATTCCCTTTTTGTGTGTCTCTTTTGCTAAATCTCGTTGCCTATTGACCAGGTGTATTGTGAAACCTTTGGCAATGGCGGACTGCCTCAAGAGCCTTACCGGTTTAAAGTTGCATACGAAAAAGTGGTCATCGCAACCGGAGCCGAGCCCTTGACTTTCGGTGTTAAGGGTGTTAAGGAACATGCCTACTTCCTTCGGGAGGTGAATCATGCCCAAGAAATCAGGAAGAAGCTTTTGTTGAACCTCATGCTCTCTGAAAATCCAGGTACCTCTATTCTCCAACCATATGTATTGTGCTTACAGAGCAACATTCCAAGGTCTCAGGAATAGAAGAAGATGCTCATTGTTTTTGCCTCCACATTCTCTATAATTAATGATCAGCGAGATTTTACGACTTCAATGGAGATTGGGGGAGTGATTCCTTCTCTGTATCTTGTAGGCATATGAGAAGAAGAGAGGAAACGACTTTTACACTGTGTTGTCATTGGAGGTGGACCAACTGGGGTGGAGTCAGCGGTGAATTAAGTGATTTTATAATGAAAGACGTCCGTGAACGTTTTCGTCATGTTAAGGATCACATTCAAGTCACCCTTATTGAGGTACTCATATACACTCACATACAAATGCTAGCGTCAGTTTGGAAAAATGTAACATGAATTGACAAGTACACACTTTAACAGGCAAATGAAATCCTATCATTGTTTGATGTTGGCTTACGGCAGTATGCAACGAATCATCTAACAAGGGTAAGTTGATTTTCTTTCTCAAGTTACCAACATCTTTTCCAGCAGTTCATTTTGGTGCTGATTTAATGCTTTCAATTGCTAGTCCGGTATTCATCTTAAAAGAGGCGTGGTGAAAGAGGTGCATGCAAAGAAAATTGTACTGAATGATGGTACGGATGTTCCATACGGCCTCCTTATCTAGTCCACTAGTGTTGGACCCTTAGAGTTTATCAAGTCTCTTGATCTTCCTAAATCCCTTGGTGGAAGGTGAGGAAATAAGATTTCTTCTCTCCTATGTCATCTAAGTCTGCAATAGCAATTTCACGATAAGAACTCTATGATAATCTCATTTTAGCATTCCACCACCTTCCAATCGAATGATTTGTCCTCTCAACTATTTCAGGATCGGGGTTGACGAATGGTTGAGGGTACCTTCAGTGGAAGATGTGTTTGCAATGGGGGATTGTGCAAGTTTTCTTGAACAGACAGGGAGGCCAGTGCTTCCCGCTTTAGCTCAGGTTCAATCACCTATCTAATTTCTTCAAAGATGTTTCACTGTAGCTCTTCATTTGATCAACGATCTTCAACTTTATCTCATTGATCTACTTTGTATGAGATGTGGCATGAATGCTTCCATTTGACACTGGAATTGGTCATTCACTATCTCTTTCTCATTGCATAAAAGGGTTTCTTTCCTCAGAAATAATATGAATGCAGATTTCTGAAATAGGTCGCGGAAAGGGAAGGGAAATTCTTGGAGGAGCTGTTTTGTAGGATAGAGAAGCAAAATGGAGGGAAGGCATTTCGCTCAAAAGACATACCTCTAGGAGACCCATTCGTGTACAAGCATTTGGGAAGCATGGCTTCTATTGGGCATTACAAGGCACTCGTCGATTTACGCCAGTCTAAGGTGCATAACATGCTACCATGCGACACTTACGATTTTCTTTCCCAGTACCTAGTACTCTTTGATTCATGGAATCAATCATCGTCACTTATGCAAACATTCTTTTATGTAGGACGCGAAGGGGATATCACATGTAGGATTTGTGAGCTGGCTAGTTTGGTGTTCAGCTTATCTCACGAGGGTAGTCAGCTAGAGGAATAGGTTCTACGTTGCAGTGAACTGGGCGACGACTCTGGTATTTGGAAGAGACAACTCAAGAATAGGTTGACAATGGTAGTGACGCATTTTATGATGCATTGGGCTCTTTTTGGGTGAAAAGGTTCATTTATTTGTAACACAAGTATTTAGCATGGAGTAAAATAACAATGGTTTTACACTAGTACACCTTTTTTTGTCATGTAACTTTGGTTTTATTGGTTGTAGAACACCATTTAACTGGTCGATTGGTCCTTTGTTCCGTGAACTTGGTAATGGCTAGGCTTAGGGCGGAGTAAGTTCTAGATTCCGGGCAGAATGAGATCACCGGGTTGTGCTCTCCCCTAGTGATCACCACTTTAGTGATGATAACTGTTAATCCACATACTAAAGATTGATCTGGTCACGAGGAAAGTATCAACAACTCAAAAGATTCACTAAAAACATAGCATATATATACAACTTCTATATGCTTCCTACTACTTGGGATGATAGTACTGCAACATAGCATACACTGTTTGAATGATGCCTACAAGCGTCACTACAACAGCTAAGCCCGAAAGAGCTGACCATGGGTTGTCATGAAAAGCATTTAGGAGTTGTGCCCAACAAAGATAAGCCCGGTCATACTTACTAGACTCATCTAAAAATGAAGAGTGTGACGCTAGATAGGTCTCCCAAGTGTATACACTGATGTCTTTGCAGAGGTCACCGAAGAAGCGTGTGACATCCTGATTGCTCTTACCATAATTCGATATGACATTATGGTCACGCAAAAGCTGTACGTCATCAACAGTGTGAATGAGGCATCCCATGAATGTGACATAGGTGCTTATGGGCCCGTCCTTTTGGCCACGACACTGCTCAAAAGCAACCATATTGGTGAGGATGCAATTGAGATTATCATTTATTTTTATTTGTGGAATTCTGACGATTCTGCGTTCACGGTCAAATTTGATCCCAAGGAAGGTGCTGGCTTGCCCCTGCTTGAATCCAATTCCTACTCGACGGAGCTCGGAGGCAGATCTAATCAAAGGACGGTATGAAATCTTCTGTACCGGATTGTCTTGTTGACCATGAGGTATTAAACTCAGACGAAATGAATCGAGTAAATGCACTCCTTTCATATTGATCTGTATTTGCAAGACATAGCTGGGTCCGACATCGAAACAGCTGAAGAAATGGGAGGCAAGATTGGCCAAGGACCACGTTGCTTCTCGAACATTCGTTGTTTCAAACAAATCCTCGAGAACAAAGTATGGGACCTGGTTCTCAAGCCGAAGAAGGTCCCGTGCAACAGAATTTAACACGTATAAATTATTTAATGGGGGATCCATCCGTATGACCTCTGCCAATTGACGAAGGAACTGAATGATGAAGCATCCATCAACAACCATCATTTTCACAAGGTCAGGTTCGCTGAAACGCTCGATGCTCTCCGAATAGCACTGCCAGATCATTTCCACTTTCACTGCCACTATATTGATGAGGTCCTCGAGGCTGACACCGTGCGGTTGAGTTTGTTCCAGCATGGTGTGGAGGTATCTCCACTTGTGTTCCTGAAGCATCTGCAACTGCGGTTCCCCATAGTGGTATGGGCCAATAGAGACGATAAGAGGCCGAGACGCCTCAGCATTTCCTCCGGCAAGTGCCTGAGGAACTCTAAAGATGCTACAGTTGCTTTCGCCTGCTGATTCAGCCAACAATTTCGGCGCTGCCTCAATATCTTGTAACATGGAAGGCAATAACTGCCGCTTCATGAGCTCGATCCCATGTTCCTCAGCTGTTGCTTGATGACCTCCTCGACCGTCGTCCATGTGGAGTTATATTGTAGAATCAACGTGAATTTCTTGCTGGGATTTCAATAGCTAGAGAGAGAATCGAAAGGATACAAGAAGTGTAGTGTAACAGTAAAAAATGTGAGGGACATGTAGATATTTCAAGAGGGCATGGAACAACCTGTAGCAGCCAGTGTAGGGATGGTCTCAGTCTGAATGGTTAAGAGTAAAAATGATATGGAGCCTTTAGGTACCCAATATTTTCTCAGAGCAGAGGACAGGGATAAGGACGAGGGAGATGATAGAAAGTAGAATTAGGTCCTAGGACTCCACGTGTCGTCCGATCAATGGGCTGGCCTGCCCTGGGTCCCACTTCTCTCTCTCTCTGTTATGTCTCTCTTCCTTCTTTCTCTTCAAAAGAGGACTTTTTTTCTTTTGGGGTCGGAAAAGAGGAATTGACTTCCATGCAGAGAAGTCGTCGTCGAGGGGGACTATCCCAAAACGCGTGGGGCCAAATGAAGACAAGCGAGCGTAACGTGATCCACGCATCTTGAAAGGAACACGCGCGGTGCCAAACGAAGCAATTTGCATTGATTGATTTTGATTAGCCATTTTCATGGTAAGAAGACTAAAAGGTAAATTTATAACTTAAATTACCCAAAAAATTAAAAATTTAAATCACAGTAAGCAATTCTTTTATTTATGCTTAGGGAGTATATACAAATCTTATAATAATTACTGATCAACACATCTGGGGATCAGTGACTAAGATTGGATAGGGCTTTTCCTATCCCTTATACGAGTAAGGCTACTAATATCTTTACTAGATCGACAAAATTGACCCTAATGGTTTTAGTCTCCTTCGACTTACTTGCAAACGAGTCGGAAAAAGAGACTTGACTAACATGCAAACACGTTGTCGGGGGGGAAATATCCAAAAAGGCGTGGGGCCAAATGAAGACGATTCAGCGAACACGTGATTCACTCATCTCAACAGGAGCACGCGCGGGGCCAAACTAAGCAATTTGCATTGATTGATTTTGATTAGCCATTTTCATGGTAGGAAGACTAAAAGGTCAATTCAAAACTTAAATTACCAAAAAAAAATTATACATATAAATCACTGGAAGCAATTCTTTTGTTTATGCTTAGGAAGTATATATAAATATTATAAAAATAATTATAGATCAACACATCTGGGGATTAGTGACTAAGATTGGATAGGGCTTTTCTTACCCCTTATGCGAGTAAGGCTACTCATATCTTTACTAGATCGACAAAATTGACCCTAATGGTTTCAGTCTCCTTTGACATAATTATTTTCTTTCTATGATTTTTTTGTGAATTTTAAACTTATTGTTATCTAGAAAATAAAAGAAAATTAACATTTCCTCCATCATTGCTATCATAACAACAATTGGAAAACACGTGCTCATAGAAATTTAAAATGACCGGTTTGAGAAGTTTAGGTGAGGACAAGAAGCCAAACGAAAGAAAAAATGCGAGTAGTATAAGAAGAAAGACAAAAAAAAAAAATCAAAATCAAAATTTCATAATATGAATGAATATGAACGCCAATCTCTTCACAGCCCATTTATTTAGGGAGGTGCCAAAGAAATGACACCTTTTTTTAGGAACTACGGTCGGCATGAGGCAAAGAAGGCACACAAAAGACAAAATGTAAGTAGTTGAAGTCAATAATTTAGCACAGGAAAAAAATGAAAAAAAATCGAAAATCATTATGAATTTACCCACTCTTGTAAATAAGATGTGGATACAAAGTAATTACTTATCTTCAAGTGCTTGCGTATTTATATATACACATACACACATTCTGGAAAAAATAAAATCAGACTAATTAATTGATGTATGCATTGCTACTACTATGGATTGGCTCTAGTGGAACTTATAAACTCTTCCATATCTAAGGTGATGCAATTTTGAATTTTGCACAATTTACTTTCAAATGAAACTGAATATTAAATTACCCTCATGTTTTCAGAAATTAATGAATTATTCGAGCAATTTAAGTAAGGAAAAAAAAATAATTTCTGATGTAAACTGAATAGACTTACCTTTGTTTGCTTGTGTAGATTTTTTAAAACGTTTTAGTGCTGCATATATGTATATGTTCATATTGCTATATATATATATATATATATATATATATATATATTCCAGCAACATTTTGGAAGAGTATCGCTCTCTAAGAATCACTTTTTTTTTTTTTCGTTTTACATTTCCTATAATTTAGTTCATTAGTTGTAATTGTTTATCTTAGAATGTCAAAACTACGACACTTTAAAGAATTGCTTCTGCGATATTTTGATACCACTTTGATATTGCTTCTAATTTTAAAAATGTTTAAGTTTTCTAATTTGAAGATTCTTAAAAATAGGGTTAATACTCTAAAAAAAAAAAAACCTCAAACTAGTATACCTATGACAAATATACTCTAAATTAATTTTTTGGCCACAAAAAAAATCCCAAATTGGTATACATTTAACAAATTTACTCCAACTCAACACATTTGTGATACATTTACCCTTTGTTAATTTTTGGTAAATTTTACTGTCAAATTGCTAAGTTAGATTACATGTGACGATTGACTGATATACTATTTTAGGATTTCATTCTTTATTTGTTACAATTTTACTATTTTGTGATTTTTATGGTATTAATTCAATTTAACTAAGGGTATATTTGTCACAAATAAATCAATTTAGGGTTTTTGATGGTTGAAAAAAATTAATTTAGGGTAAATTTATTACAAGTATACTAGTTTAAGATTTTTCGCGGTCATTTGAGGTAAATTTATTACAAGCGTACCAGTTTAGGGTTTTTCGTGGTAAAAAAATTAGTTTGTAGTAACTTTGTCATATGTGCACTAATTTTGGATTTTTTAGGGTATTAACCCTAAAAAAATATTCTTTCAAATTAATTGCAATACTGCTTTATAGACAAAAATGAAATTGGAGATTAAATAATTATTGACCAAGTTGATGAAAGCTCTAAGATAAAACTGTGATTTTGTAGAAAGTTAAAGTTTGTAAAATGATCTTCGCATCTATTACTTTATGAATATAATTTAATTTTTTTTAAAAGAGAGCCCATTAAATTTCATGTTCCTTAATAGATATAAGGAAAGCCGAAAATCAGACTTGTACCATGGTTGATAAGAAAAGTCGGCATAATGGAGTTTTATGATTGAGCGACATCGCCCCAAAGCTCCATTCCTCTCATTTCTTTTAATAATAATTACATAACATTAATTAGTTAAATAAGTTCATTATCACTTGATCTAGTTTATCTTCCTAGAACAATCTATAAACATCAATTCACATGTTATTTAATAGCCAATGAACCACTGGGGGTTCGCCCCAGTGGCCATCCTTCCAATATGGAAGGGGGAGGTGAGGGGTTCAAATCCCCACCTCCTCAGGGGGGATGGGATAGGGACGCGTAAGTTTCGAGAGTGGGTTGCGACTCCCACGCCCTGCAAGAGGCAGGGCACAAGTCTGCAAGTGAGTGTAGAGTAGGAATAGAGTAGGACTGACCAAAAAAAAAAAATAGCCAATGAATCTAAATCACCAATTAAGAACTTTATTTGGTTTTTTTCTTGTCTAATCTATTATCTCATATATATTATGTGAAAGTGGGTTTTTGCGCATTAATAACGTGGGCGGTTGAGCAATTAGTGCTTGTCCTTGAAGTATGTCATTATTATTTTCAGTATCATTAAGGGAAACAAAGTCCTCGCATCTGAAAATAGCAATTTATATTTGTTAAGATGTTTATGTGAGGGCATTAGGCAAAGATGTTCCATATCGAAAATTTGATGTAATTTGGAGCGGTTAAAATAGCTTAGCTTGGAAAATTTGATGTAATTTGACATGCTTAAGGGCGTGCATAATAATTATTCTATCTTCAGCCAGATCTATTTTTTAGTTCATAAACATACGTTTGGAACATAAAGTTATTTAATAACACAATTTCATTTTTTTATTTTTAAAATAAATCTTTAATCTATAAATAATTTTAGAACAAATATAAGAAGTAAAAAGTCTCTACTTATAAAAACCCCTTTTATCACTCACCTTTGCCTCTTGCTACACATAGCCTTTACCCACTGCTAGTTGCCGTCTGTTGATGAAATGGATAAGAGCGTAAGAGGGAAAAATTTTATGTGGTTATCAAATAAATAAAAAATTGTATCATTTTCAAATACGTAAATATGTTTAGAAAATTATTTTAGAAATAAAAGTAATTTTTTTTATCAGAAATATAATTATCGTTCGCACCAAAAGAGGTCATGGAACAACCGAACAAGCCGCAATGGCAAACCTTGGAGATGGTTCCATTATAGCAGAGGTCCAAAGGAGAGGGGAAGGACGGGAGAGAAGAAAAGCAAGTGATGGTTTTATTTATTTGTATGATGATGGGCTTCAGGCCCGTCTACCCATGTTGAGCCTAAAAGCCCGGCCCGTAAGATAAGGGCCCATGGATGAAGGGTTGAGATATGACAGGATGTTACGTTGAGGGGATATGTCTTTTGGAGAAGACGTATTTAAGGAGAGAAAAAAAAAAAAAGAGAACGAACCTTTTTTATTGAACGTACACTTTTCTTTTCTCCCTTTCCCAAAACCAACGTCACTTTTCTCTCCCTTTTGAACCAACAGTACGCTCCTTGGTAGACCGAGATCGGATTCTTTCTCGAACTTTAACGTTGGTGTTTAATCTGTGGACAATAAGGTACACTCGATTACGTGGTGTGTCTTTGATCGGTGATACATGTTCTTTCTGGGCTTACCTTTCGCATTTGTTTTATGGATTCGATTTAGTGTCGAATCCATTTTTGGAAATCTCATATTCCCTACAGCAAGTTTAGCAAACAAAGGTGAGAGAGATGGGACTAGGGCACCACGTGTCGCAGATTAAATGGGACGGCCCCCTGGGTCCCATTTCTTTCTCCCTGTTATCTCTCCCGTGGGCCAAATGAAGACGAGTAAGCCTACACGTGAAGACAAAAAGGTAAATTCTTAAATTACCCGAAAGATTATAAATATAAATCACAGGAAGCAAATCTTTTGTTTTTGTTTAGGGAGTACATATGTATCTTATAAAAATAATTACAATTCGACACATCAGGTGACTGGATTGGGCAGGGCTCTTTTCATCCCCTATATGGGCAGGAGTGTCAAAATGGACCATGGACCCACATATGATCTATTTAAAACATAAATAAATCATATGTGGCTCACTTAGTTTTGAAGAGACTATCTTAAATGGGTTATAAACTTAAAGCCCAAACTAAATGGATAGAGTCTAGACTCATTTTCAACCTATTAACTCAATCCATTAGGTTCAACCACACTCTCTCCTCCTCTTATAAAAATATTTTTTAAAAATCAATATTATTTTTTATTTTTCTTTTATTTTTTTCTTTCTTCTTCCTTCCATTTCTTTTGCCAATGCCTGGTGGTTGGCAATGGCTACCCATGCAAGCTCAAGCTCACGAATCTGATGAGGCCGAGACCTCGTCGACGATTGGCGAGGCTCGAGTCTCATCGATCCGACAAGAATTGAGCTTGCCAGACTCAGGTGAGCTCCTGCGAACTCAATCTAGCAAGGCCAAGACCTTGTTGAGGACTCAATGAGGCTCTCAACAAGTTCAGTTCTTGCCAAATCAATGAGGCTCGAGCTCACGAAGCTCGAGCAATCTCTGGCGAGTTGGAGCTCATCGATCTAGTGAGGCCGAGACCTTACCGAGGACTGGCGAGACTCAAGCCTTGCCAATCCAATGAGAGTTGAGCTCATCGACCTTTGGCAAGCTTGACCTCACCAGATCTAGCGAGGTGGAGCCTCACCTGAGGTTGGCGATCGACAAAGGAAAAGAAAAAAGAAAGAGAAAAACAAAAGAAAAGAAAAAAAATGGATTTTTAAAAATAAAAATAATAATAAATTCATTTTTTAAAATAAAATAAAAAATAATTAGAAATTTTATTTTTAAAAATAAAAAAATACTAAAATACTAAAAAGAATGCAATCAGATTTTTCATTTTTTAAATTTATTTTCAAATTTCAGGCAAATATTGAAAAATAACAATATTTTTCGATAAAACGACTTCATAAAAATAATTTCCAAGAAAAAAAGAGAGCCTTGATTTTTCAAATATTATAAAAATTTTCCATTAAATTTATATTTAACTAAATTTTTTTAGCGATATCATTTTAAAAAAAATCATAAGAAACAAGCTTTCATAGATTTTGAAGTATTTTAGTAATATAATCTTTAAAAAAAGTCACATGAATAAGTTTTCCTAAATTTGGTTAAGTATATAAGTGTTTTAGTAATATGGGTAAAACCGAGTGTAGATCGGGTTGGGTACAAATCAAAAAATTCACTTTGTATGAAAATGAATCAAAACACGTTATATGAGTCAATATCGACTGAACCATTCTTGATCCGGCTCAAACCCCACTCAACCCACCCATTTGACGGCTCTATATATGGGTAAGGCCACTCATATCTTTACTACTCGACAATATCAACCTTGATGATTTCCATTTTGCACAATCTTCTTTGACATAATTATTTTCTTTCTATGTTTTTCCATGCAATGTAAACTTATTGCTATCTAGGAAATAAAAAAATTACTATTTTCTCCATCATAACAACTCATTTATTTTTCGTTCCTCTAATCTCAGGAGCTCACTTTTTCAGCGAACTTTTTATTGTTCAGTTTCGTTAGTCTAAAAATATATATCGAGCCTATTAATTTACCATGTCAAAGAGTTTTTATTTTTTCCTTACTATTAGTAAGATACTTTTACGCAAGCATTTAAGACGTTATAAGTGTATCTGAAAAAAAAAAAAAAATAAAGACACTGATATGAAAAAGTTATCCACATGAGCCATTTATTTTTTCCGTAAATACTCTGTAATTGGTGTAAAATTTCTATCAATTCCGAATGAATGAAATTTCACTCACATTTTAAAAAAGTTCTCCACATGAGACCTTTGAGGCCCTGATGGTCGCACACGAGGAAGACCAAAGGGCCTCACTTCAATAGCAGTAATTTTTGAAGGGGGTGCTGAAAATTTTGTGCTCTATATGTAAACTTGTCACCAACAAGCGGAGCAAGTGTTCCTATGAAGCTTTTTAAACATCTCCTCTGAAGCATTTGGCCATGTACTTTCTTCTTTTGCTTAAAATCTTGCCTCGTACTCTTTAATTAGAGTGTACCTTCGATCCACGAGAATTAGAAGTCCTCTTGTCCTCTTGATTCAATAGTACACCAATCTAAGGTATCAACTAGCTAACTCTGTACATAAATGGCTGCTGCTACGACTCTTCGAGCAGGCATCCAGGAGGACAGTGTTCCGACAACCAAGGCATGGCAGCACGTTCTGTCATATGGCCAGCAAGATAGTCCAGTTTGATCACAGTCCGTGAATGAGGGGTAGCTTCGAGAACAAGGACTCACGGATCATAGTTCTTCATTATGCTTGCCTGACTTGAGGCCCCACCGTAAGAACAAAGAATTCATGCCAGCTAATGCCAACAAGAAGCCCACAACTCTATAGCCAGTGGGTTCAGCCTGCGAATAACAATTCATACTAATGCCCCAACTAACGACTATGTTACTGGGCTCTGCGAACAACTCTTAATTTTTGTCGTGTTGCCTAACTATAGTATATATTGAATGGAAAAAATTTCTAAATGTTAGCATCTTGACAAGGCTATGGTGACAAGCTCACTAACCTTGAATCGGCAGTCATGGGTGCAGCAAAGCCGGTCACCTTTTTCCTGTGAAAAAAAAAAAAGACTTGTTTGATACTGGCCTGGTAATAGACTTCTAATTTAAATCATCAAGAATTACCCAAATTAGTGGTATTTTGGCATCAATATCCATTGCTTTTTTGGCAATGGAGGATTTTTACTTGATTCATCAGCTGACAATTCTCTTTGAGGAGCCATTACAATTGCCTGATCTTCAGTACCCCGAGCAAGAGAAACAGGTGTTCAATCCTCAGCGGTTGCCATATGAGAAGACATACTTGTTGCCCTTTGTTCAGTGACGTTTAATCTGGCAGTCCAGAGAGGGCGGGGTTTTATCCAATGCGGGTTTTTTCAGGAAGTGTATCGATTGATTGATCTTCAGTGCTGTTCAATTTTTCTCTTTTTTCAAACTTCTCAACTAAAGTGCTGTCCTGCCTGGCACGACTACAACAAGTATGGTCAGTTTAACCTGAAGATGGAAGAGGTCAGTTTTATTTATCAGTTACTAGGAGTTAAACCTAATTGGCCAGCAGCAGCAAAATACTTTACCAGTGCAAATTATTCAACTATGGCATAAATACTTTCAAGAGAAGCCACTGCTGTATCTTTATCAGTGAAAATTATGCATTGACCAATTTCTAGATATCCAATATAAAATCAGTGGTGGTAAGAACTACATTAACAACCACATGAACATTCATGGTCTCAGAGCAATAGTAACTAGTGTTTCAAAATCGAGATTTGTCAAACTGCAAAAACTGCTATAGCAATGACTTGCTTATAATTCTTGAAAGAAAAGGGACTCAAAAAAGTATGGAAACACTATGGTAACAATTTCCTCATTAGTCAATTGTCAGGTAACAAATACCACAAAAATATTGTTATGCAGAGTCATAGAGATGACCCAATGAACCATTCAAGAGAAATTGCTTACCTCTGCAGTGGTGACACCTCTTAAATTTTCCTCAGAGACATTCTTGTCACCTGAATGATTGTCTTCACAGCCATCTCTTGCTCCATCTTCAGTGCAACTTTGATCTTCGAAAATGAATCCACAAGACTTTTGGAACAACTTTTTGCACTGCTAAGCACTCCACTTTCAGCACGTGCTGATAGCCTGTCAGCATCATATTTGGCGCTTAACAGCTCCCTCAAATGAGCAGGCTTGAGCAACATGCCCGCTTTAATCCTTGAAAAGGTAATGGATTCTCTTCGAGGTGAGTTTTTTCCATTTAGATTGTCCCTACTATTAACACGGCATAAGCAGCTATGTATCCGATCACTTTGCCAGAATTATGTTCAAATGCAATTATATTAGGAAGGATGCCATTCAAAATATCATCAATGATATGTTTGGAATTTCTATGTTTCTATGTTCGTTGTCAAATATGCTCTGGGAAGTCTTGATTTGCCTCAGCTTGGATCCAATTCCCACTCGACAAGAGCTTTGAAACAAATATAATAGCAGCATTAAATGAGCTGGTCTACTGGAAAACTGACATGTTGCTTCCACTATAATGAGGTCAGACTATATGTATCTAGTAAATGAACTCCTTTTAGAGGGCACCTTCTTTCCCCGCGATTGTCAGAAGATCCAAAAACACTCTAAAGAAAATGAACGCAAGATCGACCAAGGACTTGTTACTTCTGGAACATTCGTTGCTTCAAACAAATTTTCAAGAACAAAATAAGCTACTTGGTTCTCCAGACGTACAAGTCCCACGCAAGAGAAACTATCATGAATGAATTTGATTTTGTCGAGCTTTATGCATTTTGCAATTTAACAGAAGAGCTTGACAATTTAGCATCCATCGAGAACCATCATTTCTACCAAGTCAAATACACCAAAATTGTCGATGTTATTCAAGTAGCGCTGCCAAATCATTTTCTCTTGTTGTGCCACTGCATTGAGGTTTTTGAGAGACAATACCGTACCATTTAATTGGGTCCAGCATAGTGTGGACAAACCTCTACTTGTGCCCATTAAGCATCTGTAGCTGCAATTCTCACGGTGGTATGAGTCGACAAAGATAACGTGAGGCCAGGGCAACTCAGGAAATCCTTTGGCAAGTCCTCAAGAACTCTGAAATGGTGCATCTACTTTCATCTGCTGATTTCGACACTGCCTCAATATCTTCTGATGTGGAAAGCAATAAATTCTGCTTCATGAACTCAATCCCATTCGCCAACGCTTGCTTCAAGACCTCCTCAATCACTGCCCATGTCGAGTATTAGACTGTAGAATCCACGTGAAATTCTTGCTGGGATTCATTCCATCCATCACACAAGGCATTAAGAAAGATGCATACAATCCACTCAGCTTCGCACAAGATATGACTACACTTAGCGATTGAGGACCAGAATATATAAACAAGTGCAGATAGGAATCAATTCAACCCTAGATTGAGAGAGACTCTCGGTCAACAAGAGACGAAATAACAAGCACTCGAACAATCAGTAGGACAGAATTTTCTAAGACTCGTCAAATCGTTCTCAAATTGATCAACAATACAAGCTACAGCTAAGATGGATCTAACTTGTGCATTTTATCATGAGTGAACTTCTTTAATCAAATCTAGTAGGTGCATCTTCATCATGTCTTATTATGTCTTAGTAGGTTTTCATTATCATTGTCATTATCATTATCATTATCATTATTATTATTATTATTATTATTATTATTATTATTATTATTATATAGCAGATTTAATTGTAACAAGTAGGAGTGGCATTTTCCTAACTAATTTTCTCTTTTTCTTTTTTACTATTTTAATATTTTTTTTAATTTAAAAGGGAGCCGGGTCGGGGACCTTACGCGCGCCTAATGGGTCAGAGCCCAAGACCTGTTGGGCTTCGGCTCTCTTAAATTGAATCCGGCCCAAATTAACTTAAACCCACTAAGTTTACTCCAGCCCAATTGTCGCTCGGCCTAAACAAGCCCAGCCTAACCAGTCTAAGCCCAAAAATGAGGCCGAGGCCCACTCTTCTGTCATAGTCCAAACAGCGATCCCTCCAGTCAGCCCAGCCCGACCGGCCACCAACCTACTTCAGTTAGACCAGCCCAAGGCCAAATCAGTCGCCGGACCGATGCCATTGCCTTGTTAATGGCCAACCCCGGCCACCGTTTGCAATCTCCACCAAACGACACCTCGCCATCGCCAAACTGCCGGTGAACACCGTCTGCGCAACCGGAAAAGAGAAAAAAAAAAACACACACACACACACAAAGCTACGACGGCAACGAAACCCCCCAAAAAAGAAAACCTCAATGACCGACACACATTCAGAACAGGATAAGAGTTAAAGAGGCGCAGGCATTTCGTTGAACATGTGGTAAGAGTTAACCAAAAGGAGAACAAGGATGAATTTCTTCAAAAATGTGTCACACAAGTACAAGTTAAGGATTTTTGACATCATTAAAAAATTTGGGATAAATGTATCACATTATATAAGTTTGGAGTAAATATGTCACATTTATATAAATTTGGAGTTTTTGTGTCACAAAAGGGATTTTGGAGTAAATGTGTCATAGTTAACGAAATTTGAAACTTTTTGTGACTTTTACCCATTTCTAAACTATTTATCCTTCGTATATTCAGTTCAACCAGTAAATTCAGCTCGTCTTGACGGTGACGAAGGAAGGAGAGGGTCGGATGGTGAGGGTGAGGGGCCGGGGGCCATTTTGTTCCCTTTTGTTGCGGGTCTTTTTATGGGCTAAAAATGGATTTGTTCCATGCCTGTTCTCCGAACATAAAACTGTTCAATCAAGGGGATATCGGATATGAACTCGATAATAGTGCAAAGGAAAACCACGATAATTTGCTAGATGATTGAAGAATTTCGAAGATATCCGGTGGTGATTGCGCTCTTTCGTCAGAGTTTTATCGAACGGGAGAGGATTAATGGGTCGCGGATTGCTGCAAGCTCGAGAGGCCACGAGAAAGGCCTGGCGGCTTGTGAGCTCGCCTGATCATGGCAAATTCCTAGTCGACGAGATCGATCCCGCAGTTTCTCAAAGGCTGGCCAGTGCCCCAAGTGCGCTCCGCCATCCTCAAGCATTTTGCCATTGTGGTTTGTTGCCGATTCTTCTCACTCTCGAGCGGGATTTTCAAGAGTTATTCTTCCTTTTTTGTTGCTAGATTGAATTGAATTGGGTTCGTCTCGCTTTTCTAAATGCCTTGTGTTAGTTTTACCAGCCAGTCCCACCCCCCAAATTCTCACAGTTAGGGTTCGAACTTTCTACCTCAAACGTCTCAAAAAAAAGAATAAATACCCAAGAAAAAACTAGGTCGAGTTTAGTCCATCCCGCTTTTATTTGCAGCAAAAGGCAACATATTAAAAGAAAAGTAAGAACAAGGAGAATCCCATGAAGTGTCCACAAAGTTCTTTCACTCCACACTATGGTTACAACATCAAGAACCTCTCAATTGCAACAAGCCGCTCCTCCTAAAGATTCCCAGCAAAGATTAAAGGATCTCCCTCTCTCTGAACTGGGGTCTTTCTATGTGATGAACCCAATTCATTTGCCCCACCATCTTCTTGTGTCTGCTCAAAAACCGCGGCCTCTATTAGAATCATCATGAAAAGATGACGTTTATCTTGATGGTACAATCTTACTGCGAAAAATGAACACCAGAGCATCGAACGTGGACAGCAAACATGGAGGCCAAACGGTGTGCAAGCCCTGCCACTATAGCCACCTTCACCCGGCCTCTCCTCGGGATCAGCCGGCTCATGATGCCTCTCGCGACATCACCACCACCGACAATGCTCACTATCGAACTTCTTGAATCCGCCATGTCTCTCTCTCTCTCTCTCTCTCTCTCTCTCTCTCTCTCTCTCTCTCTCTCTCTGTGATGTTCTTCTCGTGGGTGTTATTGAGTTATGATGAGATTGAGAGTGTGGGGAAGTCAATGGGCTGCTAGAGAGGGTGATCTTGTTTTTATAGGTTGGAGGTGAGGAATAAACAACTGCAATCTTGGTTTGACCGTTTGACTCTCTTGATGGGTTTGTGGATTCCTATTGACTAAGCTGGCATTGCCAACTGTCACGTTGCATGGGCTTTGTCTGATTTGAATTGTTGGGTTTTGACTTCTTGACCTTGTGGGTGTGGCAGGTTTTGAAAACATTTTTGTTTTTTTATTTTGACCCACACCGGCGGTAATTCCATTCAAAATCTCACATTTGTATTTTTTTAACATGAATTAATTTTTATCACACAACAAATTTCACATTATTATCCCATTACAATCCCATACTAACACAAAATAATAAAATCCAATACCCTTAATCTAAATTTACCTTAGCATTCTGCCTATATCTCCTTAAAATTATGCCTATCAACACACGTGGCGGATGATATTAAGATGAATTTGACTATACCTAAAAATCTACTATTCATTCTCACGTATACATGTTAACAAAAGATACATTTTGGATAGAGATATCAACTTGGGAATTTTTGTGACATGAAGGTTAGTTTGAAATTTTTAATGGCATTAACCCTATAATGTGGTACACTATAAGATATCATGACCAGCATTCGAAAAGTTCATAAAAGAAAAGTATTATTCCCGTGCTCAATTTTATATCATAACTTGCTGCATAAGACATATCCAAATTTTTATTAGAGTTCTAAACGGAATCCATTGCTTCATTTTGCTTTTTATGATTCACAAATAAGCAAATTTTGGCACATAAAATAAAGGGCCACGCAATAAATTCAAAAAAGAAAAAAAATTGTTAATAATTTAATAAACGTAACTCTCTATGATTTCAGCACCCAAATAAATTTATGCTGGATCCAGACATTTACTCGAAATTTGTTGAAGCTGCGGAACAACCGTAAGCTTTCAAAACTTTGCCGTATTAAACCTCCACAAGATAAGGGGCGACACAGTAAATTCATAAAAGAAAACCTACATGCCATTTTTAATAATTTATTAAACCAAACTCTCTATTTTTCTGACCTAAAAAAAGGATTAATGCCTTGAAAAACCCCAAAATGGTACACCAATGACAAATTTACCACAAACTAACTTTTTGACAACTAAAAACCCCAAACTAATATACCTTTGACAAATTTATCCAAAACTAGTATACTTGTGATAAATTACCCCTTTGCTAGTTTCCATTAAAATGTCAAATTATTAAATTAAATGACACGTGGTAGTTAACTAGTGTACCGAGTTGGAATTTTACTCTCTGTTTGTCAGAGTTATACAATTTTTGTAATTTTTTGTGGTATTAATCCAATTTAATAGATAATATATTTATCACAAATGCACTAGTTTAAGGTTTGGCGGTTAAATAAATTAATTTTGGGTAAATTTATCACAAGCATATCAGTTTATGATTTTTTTTATAGTCAGTTGGGGTTAATTTGTCATAAATGTACTAGTTTGAGGTTATTCGTAGTAAAAAAAAAATAGTTTGGGGTAAATTTGTCACAGATGTACCAGTTTTTGGTTTTTCAAAGTATTAATCTTCAACCAAAAAAAAGGTATTAATCCAAAAAAAAAAATCCAACTCTCTATGATTTCCATGTAGCATTTCCAACTGTATTCTCCAACAAGTTCTGATGACAACACCGTTTTATAATCTGCCGACATATTACACATGTGTTCGTGCCTAAGATAAAGTATTTTGTGATAGGAGAAAGGCCATGTTTGATTCTACATTTCAAATGAGCTTTGAGATTGTGAAGTCTCTTGGCTAGATGTAAATAACATCATTTGCTTAATTTTGGAGAAATAAAATTACATTTAAAAATGAATTTAAAGGCTTTTAGCCAAAATAAGTTTGGAAGTCCTCTAAGAAGTTGCATTCTTCAAACACAAGTCTTGGTCTTCATTCAATATTCATCTTCTTCATTTTCTCCATGGGTTTGGATAGAGAAGCCAAGGGTAGTGCGGCGGCAACCGCCACTTGAGGGGTCACGTGACCTCCAACAAAAGGTATTTAAAACTTTTTTAAAAATTAACAAAAATTATTTACAAAATGTATTTTTTTATCAAAGGCACTTAAAGTTATAATTTACCAAAAACTATTTTCATTTCATAAAATTCCTTTAATTCAAAGGTATTTTTATTTTTTTAAGGATATTTTTTTGAAACCGAATCAAACAAGGCTGGAGAATTTATATGGAACTTTGTATAAATATTATTTCGATAAAATATAATTTATGGGATACCGGTCCTTGTCTTGATAAGTGCTTCAAGAGCACGCGGTTTTATTAGTTGTCTATTTTTATTTTATTTTTTTGACCGTTTTGAAAGCATCATGATATGAGGCGTCGTCCAACGACGAGGCTGCATTTTAGAGATGCGTGTCAAATGTAAGATCTAATTTAAGATTCGAATATTATCTCATATTTTGTCCCATTTTATAATATTATCGTAAGTCAAAGATGGCATATTTCGAACAAAAGAAAAAGATGGCATATCAAGTTCTGTCAAATCTTGATCCTCTTTGGCTGGCTTGCATGTCTCAATCTGTCGTTGAGTAGGGCTTCATTAGATGGGGCAGGGGTGTGACATCCCACGAGATAGCAAAGAAGATAAGGGGTCAGGCATCCTAAAGGATACAGATGTTAACCACTCGCCTGGGACAGCTAGAGCATTGATCAAATTACATCTGCTTCATATGCTTCCGATTGTGTCTCGTTGTGTCATGTCTTATAATGGAGAGCAAACTTTGGATCCAACGAGTCCCTACAGTTGCACCTAAATTGATAAAATTTGAGTTGAAATTTGATCATAAATCTTTGAGTATTTGATTATCACCACAATAATATTAAATTTTATGAGAAAAATTCAATAAGCACTGCCCAACTGCTTTCAAGAAAGTACTTCAGCCAACCATTAAGGGATTGTTGCTTTAAGAAAATATGCTTTCTACCGTTCAAGATCCTAACAAATGAGAGTCTCAAAGATCAAATAAGAAGTATATATAAGATACATACCATCTTGGCAATATTATACGATGGTTTACTTCATATTAATAGTATAGCCGATGCATAAAATATTTTTCCTTAAGATAAAGTGCATGACAAATGAATTATAACACTATGCAATACATCCTCTCTTTTTTCCTCATTTAGAGATTATACAATTCAACTATAGCTACATCGGATAGTTTCGTTTTTTTGTTTGCCTTATATTGGTTTTACCGGTGGATCCCACCCCCAAATTTCCACAAGTAGGGTTCAAACTTTTGATCTCTCACATCTCCAAAAGACTTGCAACAAACTAAAATTGAATTTAGTCCGTCTCAATTATATTTCCGACAAAAAAACAGATTTAAAGAAACGAATAAATAGCCATAGAAAAAAAGAATAAGAAGAATCCGATAAAGTATCCACAAAATTGTTCACTCTGCATATTCAAGAACCTCTTAATTACAACATCAAACCGCTCCTCCTAATGCTTTGATGATTACAGGAACATCTCCCTCTCTCAATGAGAACTAGCACATCTGTTTCTGAGATTAAGAGAGAAGATGAAGGCAAACAAATGAGCCAACTCCACCACAATTGCTACCTTCACTTGGCCTCGCCTTGGGATCGGACGGCTCGAAACCCTCTGCGACAAACGTCCGCCATTGATCTTGCCGCTCCTCGAAACTGCCATCTCCCTCTTTCTTCTTCTTTGTCTTTTTCTTCTTCTTCTTCTTGGTGCTTAATCGATCCTCTGAAGAACGAAGCTAAATTCTTTCAAATAGAAAAGCCGGTTGGAAGGTTTGAGAAGAGAGAGCTATATGTTAAAGCTATGAGGCTGCTACACTTTGGTTAATCTGGGTAATGACAAAGTTGTTATATAGAGAGGATATTTTCTGATACGCTCTTCAATTTCGTTATACTTGAAGTGAGGCCCATCTCTTTTGGACTTTTCTGATTTGACATTTTCTAACTGGTTGCCATCTTATCTCATCCTTAGTAAATCCAAAGTGCTTACATAACCCACTACGCGATTATTTTCCTAAATAATGACATTAAGCTCATGTTTTTCACTGATAATTAATGCTACATTAGATGTATTTCCTTCCCCGCGCGTTACTTTACTATCATTTTTTTTTTGTGCTGACTTTACTATCATTCGATACCTATCTTTTGAGCATAATTAGCTTACTTACCGTTACATAAGAAACATGCCTGAATTAATTAGTGATTTCCAGCATGATTGATTAGATAAGAAATTTAATCTAATTATGTCGCTTCAAGTTTAATCTGTAACATAATGTCATCGTACATTATAGAAATTAATTATGCAAGGCAAAATAATGCACCATCCTCCTCATTTTATGCGTGATTTACCTTATTGTTCGGGTATTGTTCAAGTTGTGAATATTACTTTAAATTCCATAGCTTTTGTGATATTAATTGCCAACAAAATAGAGGATAGCACGACATGAATGAATAAAAACATTGATCGAAAACATTGATAAATAATATTGCTTTATTTTTTTAAAAAATTTAATGAGCATAAACTTTTTTCTGCTATGGCAGTGCTTTTAAATCTGCCGAATACAGCTAATATTTGTACATAAAATAATCCGAATTTATTAGGTAAAGTATCGGGGGATGGGCCAGAAATCTCTATCTCGTTTTGCACCTTTATTACTTTTATTCATTTATCCATTGATTTTTGCTTTTGTTCGATTAAAAGCAATTAGATATGCTTCTTTGTCCTGTAATGTGCTTCAAGAACTCGTGGGTCTTCGTTTCGAAAGTTTTTGACCGGTTGACACAAGTCGTAATCCATATGGGGCCTCCAAGAGGAGCCAAGCTATGATGATTTCTGTTTTTCTTATAGTTTAAGCCCAGGCCTCTCTTTTTTCTCAGGTGCAATTTCATCAATAGGCCTAAGGATCCAGGCTATTGACTTGCAGAAGTATCAGTGTTGTACTATATGGCATTTGCAAGAATTGTTCGGGGCAACCTGAGAAGAGCAGGAGGTGCTATTGGGAGCTTTAGAGATGGAAAAGAAGAGACTTTTAGAGGAGTAGTTGCGGGTTCATTTTCCTTTTCTTCTTTTGAAAGTGTCCCCACGAGAAGTGATTTGTTCGGCCGCTTACCATCGAGTAAGTTAAATTCTGCTAGTAACTGGAGCAGAAGAATTAGGACAACCCCACATGATCAATTTCCTGTCGCTGAGAGGGCATTGGCGGAGTCTGATTCTGAATATGAGAGCGACAGATATCCGGGTCTTGAACCGACTAAACCCGGAGAAAAGCCGAGGGTGGTTATTCTTGGCACCGGTTGGGCGGCTTGCCGATTTATGAAGGGGCTTGATATGAACATGTATGATATTGTGTGCATTTCACCCCGAAATCACATGGTTTTCACTCCCCTTCTTCCGTCAACTTGTGTCGGAACTTTGGAGTTCCGTTCGGTTGCTGAGCCTGTGAGCCGGATACAGCCTGCTCTTTCTGCAACACCCAATTCGGACTTCTATTTGGCTTCCTGCACTGGAATGGACACTGCCAAGCATGAAGTAAGTTGAATATCTGGCTATCGTATGTTGATTTCGATGCTCATATACATTTTCCTCCAAGGACGTGATCAGTTCCTTTTCATTTTGCATGTGTTGATTGACTGGAATTTTCCGCCGTCTTCTTCAAATAGCAATGAACAAACATCAGAAATTTACAATATACTGTGTGACAAACATTGACATGGATCGTTCTTACCAAAAAAAGAAAAAAACATTGACCTGGATCGTCCACACTTTTGCATTTGTGTCGAGGTCCCGGCTATAAGAATTCCGTGTGTGATTATCTGGCAAGTCAAATAAACTAACATAAATCAACATGCATTGTCCACACTGTTGGACATGTTGAAAAGTATTTTAGGTACATACTACATAGTGAGATAAGGTTAAATTTCATTTCTCCAATGTGATGGAACCATGCACCAGTAAGACATGTCAAATAACACTATGCGTTGCAAATCTGCCACAGTATTCCCTTTTTGTGTGTCTCTTTTGCTAAATCTCATTGCCTATTGACCAGGTGTACTATGAAACGTTTGGCAATGGCGGACTGCCTCAAGAGCCTTACTGGTTTAAAGTCACATACAACAAGCTGGTCATCGCAGCCGGAGCCAAGCCCTTGACTTTCAGAATAAAGGGTGTTAAGGACCATGCCTACTTCCTTCGGGAGGTGAATCATGCCCAAGAAATTTGGAAGAAGCTTTTGTCGAACCTCATGCTCTCTGAAAATCTAGGTACCTCAATTCTCCAACCATATGTATCGTGCTTACAGAGCAACATTCCAAAGTCTCAGGAATAGAAGAAGATGCTCATTGTTTTTGCGTCCACATTCTCTGTAAGTAATGATCAGCGAGAGTTTACGGCTTCAATGGAGATTGGGGGAGTGATTCCTTCTCTGTATCTTATAGGCATATCAAAAGAAGAGAGGAAACGCCTTTACACTGTGTCGTCATTGAAGGTGGACCAACTGGGGTGGAGTTTAGCGGTGAATTAAGTGATTTTATCATGAAAGACATATGTAAAAGTTTTCCTCATGTTAAGGATTATATTCAAGTCACCCTTATTGAGGTACTCATACACACTCATATACAGATGTTATCATCAGTTTGGAAAAATGTAAGTAACATGAAATGACAAGCACACACTTTAACAGGCAAACGAAATACTGTTGTCTTTTGATGTTGGCTTACGGTAGTATGCAAAGAATCATCTAACAAGGGTAAGTTGATTTTCTTTCTCAAGTTACCATAATCTTTTCTAGCAGTTCATTTTAGTGCTAATTTAATGCTTTCAATCGCTAATCTGGTGTTCATCTTAGAAGAGGCGTGGTGAAAGAGGTGCATGCGAAGAAAATTGTACTGAATGATGGTACGGATGTTCCATATGACCTCCTAGTTTGGTCCACTGGCATTGGACCCTCGGAGTTTATCAAGTCACCCGATCTTCCCAAATCCCCTATTGGAAGGTGAGGAAATAAGATTTCTTCTCTCCTTGGTCATCTAACTCTGCAATAGCAATCTCGAGATAAGAACTTTGTGACAATCTAATTTTAGCATTCCATCACCTTCCAAATCAAATGATTTGTCCTCTCAACTGTTATACGATCGGGATTGATGAATGGTTGAGGGTACCTTCAGCGGAAGATGTGTTTGCGCTGGGGGACTGTGCGGGTTTTCTTGACGAGACAGAGAGGCCGGTGCTTCCTGCTTTAGCTCAGGTTCAGTCACCCTGTCTAATTCCTTTAAAGATGTCTCACTATAGGTCTTCATTTAATCTGCAATCTTCAACTTTATCTCCTTACTCTACTTTGTACAAGATGTGGCATGAATCCTTCCATTTGAAATTGGAATTGGCCATTCAGTACCTATTTCTCATTGCATAAAGGGTTTCTTTCCTCGGAAATAATATGAATGCTGATTTTTGAAACGGGTCGTAGAAAGGGAAGGAAAATTCTTGGAGGAGCTGTTTCGTAGGATAGGGAAGCAAAATGGAAGGAAGGCATTTTGCTTGAAAGACATGCCTCTAGGAGACCCATTTGTGTATAGGCATTTGGGAAGCATGGCTTCTGTTGGGCGTTACAAGGCGTTCATCGATTTACGCTAGTCTAAGGTGCATAATGTGTTACCATGCGAAACTTATTGTGACAACCTGAATTTTCAGAATTTGTTTTTGATTAAATAAATCATGCCTTTCATCAACGCACCGATAGTGCTATTTTCCGAGCTAATCACTCACGAGATAACTAGACTATCTGAGTAAGCCATTAAGGGATTTTAATGCAATAAACTTGAGAATTCGATCAGGAATCGATTGTTCGACCGTATCGATCTGCAAGAGTCATTATGGCACCGTAAAAAATCTATCAGAGATCGGAGATAGGTTGATCCGATAGAGATATGTGATTAGTGTATTGGTGATTTCACCTGATTGCAAAATTTCTGTCGAACGACACTAGATCGATTTTTCTGCCAAATCTGTATCCGGTGTCCATAATTGAAATCTCGAGATTTTCATAACAACCAAGAGTCGCCAATGTATTGAAGATGTACAATGTGACTCGAGATAAATTGATCACGAGTCAATTGCACTAAAATTTCCTAAAAGCTACCTGGTAGATTAGGTCTCGCTAAAATCACGTTAGATTGAAATTAACTGCGAATTTAAACCCAATTTCAGAAATTGAAAGTTCTGTCATGTCATGATTTATTTGAAAAACATCAACTCATCCTCCAAAGATTTTTCGAAGAGTTCGAGATATTTACGAAAAATCGATTCGGACGGTTCAGAAAATAATGGAAATTCGGATTGGCCAAATTGAATGGATTTTTGGCCTCGTTATCGAGCCTTTGGGTGTTGGAAACTTATAGAAATTTTATGGGCTTTCTTCTTCATCAAAATGGACGTCGAATTGAGAAATTTCGTGGAGGGATTGAAGCTCAAATTTGTCAAATTCGGAGCTTTGTAGAAGAGGTTGGATTTTTAGCATCAAAATTGGATTATTTTATGGAAATCATACTAGAAAGAAATGGGGGACATTAGGATTTATATGAGGACTTTAGGGGGGACGAAACAATTAATGGAGTGGATGAAGTTGATGACTTCTTTTCCCCCTTACTTTTGCCGACCTGCCTCTTCTGCCCGCCTTCTTCTTCACGCTCGAGCACCGGCTTCCTCCCCATCTTTTCTTTTCTTTCTCTTTAACCGAACAAACCCCTCAATTCGTTGCCAGCTCCACCGAAACCTCCCTGTAGTGCCAGACGTCCAAGCTTCCATCCCTTTCGGTCAACGTTTCCATCGAACTCTCTTCCCTGCCCATTTTCGTGTTGACGCCTCTGCAGATTTCCCAGCGTCGTGGCCCAGCTCCCCTGCCAGCGAAGCCCACCTTCATCTGTCTCCTTCCACCGAGCAGCCCAGCATCTTCGGTCCACAACAACACGTCCTCCACCAGCGATTTCTTTCCACTGCCACCGTCCGTGACTCACCCACCATCGAAGACAGTCCCTGCCGCCATCTTCCCCGTGTCTTCATCTTGTCCGGTCAACTCCCAGTAGCCCACGAAGATAAGTCCTTCGAAGACCCGCCTCACCTTCCTGTGTCTTCTCTCCCTCGGCCCAAACCCCAAGTTCCAGCCCAACGAAGCTTCCCCACCGTCTGCCAGCGTTTCTTTCTCCACCGAGCTGCCTTTTGCTGCCACGCATGAGTCAACAACCCAGTCGAAGCCTCCCCGAACGTTGACTCCGAAGCAGCTCCTCTCATCCACGCGTCTTCAACGCCACAGCAACAACGTCCGTCGGCCACCGAAGTAGCTGAGCCCAAGGTGGCTCAGTTCAGTTGAAGCCCAGTAGTCGGGCCATTTGAAGCCCGTGAGCTTCAGCTTCAGCCCACGTAATTTTTCGGCCCAGAGGCTCCTTCTTGATTGGCCCATGCGTTCAGCCCATTTGAAGCCCAGACCAAGCCCAACAATTTGCTGTGGGCTTGCAAGGCTTCTCGGCCCGATCCGAGTGTCCGTTGACATCGCCAAAAGTTCGGGTTTCGGCCGCCGTCGTGGTGAACCGGTTCTCTCTTTAAACTAGTGAATTTATGCACTAAACTCTACTTAGTAGGCTAATGACGTTTAAGGAGTGTTTAGTTTAATTTAATTAGGGATTAGGTGGTTAGTTAGATTATATTAGTGATTTAAATATTTAATTATGCATGTTAGGTGGTTAGAACGGCTTAGTTAAGGACTAGATGAGTTGTATTATTTATCTAGATTGGTTCGGTAATTTTCCGAGCCTGTTTCAGTATTTAATTAGGCTTTTCCGGCCTAAGTTAGTATTTTTAGGAATTAAATTGAATTATTTAATTAATTTTGATAATTATTTAATTATTAAATATTTTATGGAAATTAGACCAAGATAGCCGGTGACCGGAATTTCGTACTGTTTACAATGGTGTGGTTAATTTCTACAATTGAGTGTTAAATTGTGCAAATTGACTGTTGATTGGAATTTTGAGTATTTAATTCCAAAATTTGTAAATTTTGATATTTATCTAGAAAATCTCGGGTGTCGGATTTTAACATTGAAAATGGTTTCATATATTATGTAAACCAGTGGGATTTTAAAAAGAATGTTATGAATTTTCTGGGTCCAATCTGACTGTGTATCGACGTACGACTATTTTCACCGAGTGTTTTTAATATGAAGAAAATAGGTCGGGATCACCAATTTAATTGAAGCATTTGAGTGCAATGTATGGTGTCTTAGGTCGAGATTGAATTGTTGTGTGTTGTTTAAGAGAACCCATCCCAAGCGTTTATGCTAGACGTTACCCTATATGGGATTTGAGTTGCAGTAGAGTCTGGGCCTATACTCCTTCAGGAAAGCCATCTTTGAGAGATGTAGCCGTGCTTAATGGGGTGAGATGATGCCTGGCTACGCCAATAGACCACCAAACTTCAAGTAGGCTATATCCTATAGGGGCGTAATTATCAATTGGAACGCGTGTTGAGTGAAATAGATGTGTCGGATTATGGGACAAAATTGTGTGACATGGTATGAGACATGTCATAACAATTTAGCCCTATAATTAGCATCCTTGTGATTTATTGAGTTGAGTAATGCATTTCAATTGTTGCGTACATCAATTTATGCATGATGTATATGAACCATGCTGACTTGCATGGTGGATCTAAGACAAGGTAAGTCTCCGTGATTGTATGATTGTGTGGTTAGGACGCCTTGAGGTGTATCACCCTCCTAATCAGGGTTTAGAGCATAAACTCGTTGAGATTTATATCTCACCCCGTCGTGAGCTCAATTTTTAGGACCCTAGAGTAAAGCACTCGATGCCGAGTTGAGGGGATCCAAGGAGTAGGTCAGTTAAGACAGTTTCTTTTTAGAGAATTGTCTTTTGTCGACTTTTGATTACTGATCTTTATATATAACTCCGTTGGTTTATAAGAGCATGTTGTTTGTGAAATTGTTGTCCTACTTTTCTATCCCGAGATAGTTATTATCAGGGGATTTATTATTCGCTTCCACGTATGCAATAAAATGAAAGGATCGGTGACTCGTCCTGGGAAGTCGCAAATTTTTATCGACCACCAAGGGATGAGCACACGCTTGGGATTCAGGGCGTGACACTTATGGTTTCTTTCCCAATACCTAGTACTCTCTGATTCATGGAATCAATCATCGTCACTTATGTTTTTATGCAGGACGTGAAGGGGATATCACACGCAGGATTCGTGAGCTGGCTGGTTTGGCGTTCGGCTTATCTCACAAGGGTAGTCAGCTAGAGGAACAAGTTCTACATTGCGGTGAACTGGGTGACGACTTTGATATTTGGAAGAGACAACTCGAGAATAGGGTGACAATGGTAGAGATGCATTTTATGATAAGTTGGGCTCTTTTTGGGTGGAAAGGTTCATTTATTTGTAACACAAGTATTTTAGCATTACTAGTAAAATAACGATGGTTTTGCACCAGTACATCTTTTTGGTCGTGTAACTTTGGTTTTATTAGTTGTAGAACACCGTTTGACCAGCTGATCCAGTCCTTAGTTCCATGGAGCTTTGTAGTGGCTAGGCCTAGGGCGGAGTATGTTCTGGATTCCCGGTGGAATGGGATCACTAGTTTGTGCTCTCCCCTAGTGATCACCACTTATGGTGATGACAACTGTTAATCCACATATTCAAGATTGAACTGGCCTCAAGGAAAGTATCAACAACTTGAAAGATTCACTAAAAACAAAGTCAATACAACTTCTATATGGAATGAAATCAATATAGAAGATGCAGCTTCTATATGCTTCTTGCTAAGCTTCTATATGCTTCTTGCTACTTGGGGTGATAGTACTGCAGTAGAGAGTACACTGTTTGAATGAGGCCTACAAGCGTCACTATAATAGCTAGGCCCGAAAGTGCCAACCATGGGTTGTCATGAAAGGCATTTAAGAGTTGTGCCCAACAATAGTAAGCCCGTTCATACTTAAGAGACTTGTTTAAAATTACAAACTGTGATGCTAGATAGCTTGTTGCAATTTCTTCGAAAGGAGCAGCCTTACGGATGTCATCGAAGAATCGTGCAAATTCCCCGTTGCTCATGCTGTGATTTGAGATGACTTTACAGTCATGCAAAAGTTGTACATCATTGATCGTGTGAATGAGATATCCCATGAACATGGCATAGGCAGTTACATGACAATCATCCCAATGGCCACGACTCTGTTCAAAAGCAACCATATTGGGGAGGATCAAATTGAGGTCATCATCATCTACTGTTATTTTTGGAATTCCAACAATTCTGCGTTTTCTGTCAAATTTGATATCCAGGAAGGTGCTGGCTTCCCTCTGCTTGAATCCAATTCCCACTCGATGCAACTCGGAGGCAGATCTGATCATAGCAAAAGATGAGCTGTCGTCTACTTGATCGTCTTGTTGATCCCAAGGTATTAAGCTCAGACGAAATGCGTCGAGTAAGTGCACTCCTTTTGGATTTAACCGTCTTTCCCTGACTTTGTCCCGTCCTTTCAGGAAGCAGCTGAACAAATTGAAGATAAGATCGGCCAAGGGCAAGGTTCCCTCTGGAACATTCGTCGTTCCAAACAAATCCTCAAGAACGAAGTAGGGTATCTGATTCTCAAGTCGTAGAAGGTCCTGCATAACACAAGCGCTCACATATATATTATATGATAGGGGCCCATCAAGTTGAGGTCTGACCAACCTTAGTTGACGGAGGAACTCAATGATGAAGCATCCATCGAGAACCATCATTTTCACAAGATCGGGTCCGCTAAATCGATGAGGTTTTTAAGACGGATACCATGCTGTTGAGTTCGGCCCAACATGGTGTGGAGGTATCTCCACTTGTGCCCCTGAAGCATTTCCAACTCCGATTTTCCATGATGGTACGGGCCAATAGAGACGATGCGAGGCCGGCATGCCTTGGCAATACCTCCCCCAATCGCCTCAGGGACTCTGAAGATGGTACATCCGCTTCCGCCTGCTGATTCATTCGAACGTTGCAGCGCTTTCTCAAGACCCTCTGACATGGAAGTCACTAACTGCAGCTTCATGAGCTCGATCTCATGTCCCTCAGCGGTTGTTTGATGACCTCCTCGATTGTTGTCCATGCCGAGTTGAATTGTAGAATCAACGTGAATTTCTTGCTAGGATTTCAATAGCTAGAGAGAGAATTGAAAGGATACGAGAAGTGTAGTGTAACCGTGAAAAATGTGAGGGACATGCAGATATTTAAAGAGGGCATGGAACAAGCCGTAGCGGCAAGCGCGGGGATGGTCTCAGTGTAGCAGAGGAGAGAGAAGGAAGAGCAAGTGTAGCAGAGGACGGGGACGAGGACGAGGAAGATGACAGAGAGTAGAACTAGGTCCTAGGACGCCACGTGTCGTCTGTTTAATGGGCTGGCCTGCCCTGGGTCCCACTTCTCTCTCTCTCTCTGTTATTTCTCTCTTCCTTCTTTCTCTTCAAAAGAGGATTTTTTTTTCTTTTGGGGTCGGAAAAGAGGACTTGACTCACATGTAGACAAGTCGTCGTCGAGGGGGACCTATCCAAAAATGCGTGGGCCCAAACGAAGCAATTTGCATTGATGGATTTTGATTAGCCATTTTCATGGCAAAAAGACAGAAAGGTAAATTTATAACTTAAATTACCCTAAAAACTAAAAATAAAAATCACAGTAAGCAATTCTTTTGTTTATGCTTAGGGAGTATATATAAATATAATAAAAATAATTACAGATCAACATATCCAGCTACTAGTGACTAAGATTGGGTAGGGCTCTTCCTACCCCTTATACGAGTACGGCCACTCATCTCTTTACTAGATCGACAAAATCGACCTAAATGGTTTCAGTCTCCTTTGACATAATTATTTTCTTTCTATGAGTTTTTTGTGAATTTTAAACTTATTGTTATTTAGAAAATAAAAGAAAATTACTATTTTCTCCATCATTGCTATTATAACAACAATTGGAAACACACGTGCTCATAGAAATTTAAAATGACCGATTTGAGAAGTTTAGGCGAGGACAAGAAGCCACTCGAAAGATAAAATGCAAGTAGTACAAGAAGAAAGACAAAACAATTGAAATTTCATAATATGAATGAATATCAATATCAATATCTTGACAGCCCATTTATTAGAGAGGTGCCAAAGCAACGAAACATTTTTTTAGGAACCACGGTGGGCGCGAGGCGAAGAAGGCACACAAAAGACAAAATGTAAGTAGCTGAAGTCAATGATTTAGTAGAGAAAACAAAGGAAAAAAAATTGAAAATCATTATGAATCTACTTACTTTTGTAAATAAGACGTGGATACAAAGCAATTACTTACCTTCAAACGCTAGTATATTTATATATACACATACACAAATTCTAGACAAAATTAAAATAAGACTAATTAATTGATGTATGCAATGCTACTACTATGGATTGGTTTTAAATAAACTTATAAAATTCGGACATCATGAGAAGACTCTTCCATGTCTAAGGTGATGCGATTTTGAAATTTGCATAATTTACTTTCAAGTGAAACTAATATTAAATTGCACTAACATTTTTAGAAATTAATGAATATCGAGCAATTTAGTTAAGAAAAAATAATATCTTATGTAAATTGAATGGACACGCGCAACCCCACATAGATACGTGTTTTTGAAGCGCGATTGATAAATTTACCATTTTCCATGAAAAGTCACAAATAAAAAGCATCTACACTTTTTCATTTCTTTTGGGAAAAAATGCTATAAGAATAATGATAAGTTGGCAGGCATTGCATCTGCTCTCACTAACCCTAGGCAAGGGTGGCTACTATACCAGTCTGCCCAACTATAACCGGGATCGAAATCCTAATGTGGTGTCTATTTTCACCACTGTGAAGCTCCCTAATTCTAACCTCTAATTTTTTCTTCTCGAGCAGGAGGAAATAGGGAGTAACATTGCGAGGATTCCCATCTCAAGACGAATCTCTGGCTTGTTTCTTCTCCATGAGCCTTTTAAGGACTTGTTCAGATTCGACCTCCAACTCCCTTTCTCTCCGATAAAACTAGCATATGGGATACCTCCTAGTTTTTTTTTTTTTTTTTTTTTGATGTGATAGGTGCACTTTAATGTTCTATTGGCATCTTTACTGTGGACCGGAAGTGACGACCAATTAAATGGAATCCATCTATCACAAACCTTAATTGAATGGACATGTGCACCCGCACATAGATATGCGTTTTTGAAGTGCAATTGATAAATTTACCATTTTCCATGAAAAGCTACAAATAAAAAGCATCTACACTTTTTTCTTTTGGGAAAAAATGCTATAAGAATAATGATAAGTTGGCAGGCATTGCACCTACCCTCACTTACCCTAGTCACATGTGGCTACTATACCAGTCTACCCGACTATAACCAAGATCGAAACCTTAACGTAGTGTCTATCTTCACCACTGTGAAGCTCCCTAATTCTAACCTCTAATTTTTTTCTCCTTGAGCAGGAGGAAATAGGGAGTAACATTACGAGGACTCTCTTCTCAGGACGAATCTCTCGCTTGTTTCTTCTCCATGAGCCTTTTAAGGACTTGTTCGGGTTTGACCTCCAACTCCCTTGCTCTCTGATAAAACTAGCATATGGGATACCTCCTGGTTTTTTTTTTTTTTGATGTGATAGGTGCACTTTAATGTTCTATTGGCATATCTACTGTGGACCAAAAGTGACGACCAATTAAATGGAATCCATCTATCACAAACCTTAATTGAATGGACATGTGCACCCGCACATAGATATGCGTTTTTGAAGTGCGATTGATAAATTTACCATTTTCCATGAAAAGCTACAAAGAAAAAGCATCTACACTTTTTCATTTCTTTTGGGAAAAAATGCTATAAGAATAATGATAAGTTGGCAGGCATTGCACCTGCCCTCACTTACTCTAGTCGTGGGTAGCTACTATACCAGTCTACCCGACTATAACCAAGATCGAAACCTTGATGCAGTGTCTATCTTCACCACTGTGAAGCTCCCTAATTCCAACCTCTAATTTTTTTCTTCTTGAGCATGAGGAAATAGGGAGTAACATTACGAGGACTCTCATCTCAGGACAGATCTCTCACTTGTTCTTCTCCATGAGTCTTTTAAGGACTTGTTCGGGTTCGACCTCCTACTCCCTTTCTCTTCGATAAAAATAGCATATGAGAAACCTCTCGGTTTTTTTTTTTTTTTATGTGATAGGTGCACTTTAATGTTCTGTTGGCATCATTACTGTGGACCGAAAGTGACAACCAATTAAATGGAATCCATCTCTCACAAACCTTAATTGAATGGACACGCACACCCACACATAGATATGCATTTTTGAAGTGTCGATAAATTTACCATTTTCCATGAAAAGCTACAATTAAAAAGCATCTACACTTTTTCATTTCTTTTGGGAAAAAATGCTATAAGAATAAGTTGGCAGTCATTGCACCTACCCTCACTTACCCTAGGCGTGGGTGGCTACTATACCGGTCTACCCAATTATAACTAAGATCAAAATCCTGACGTGGTGTCTGTCTTATCCACTGTGAAGCTCCCTAATTCTAACCTCTAATTTTTTCTGATCGAGCAGGAGGAAATAGGGAGTAACATTGCGAGGACTCCCATCTCAAGACGGATCTCTCGCTTGTTTCTTCTCCATGGCCCTTTTAAGGACTTGTTCATGTTTGACCTCCTACTCCCTTGTTCTCCGATAAAACTAGCATATGGGATACCTCTTCTTTTTTTTTTTGGATGTGTAGGTGCACTTTAATGTTCTGTTGGCATCTTTACTGTGGACCGAAAGTGACGACCAATTAAATGGAATCCATTTGTCACAAACCTTAATTGAAAATAAAGGCTACCTCCCCATTCTATGTTTTTTCTTATATACTATTGTTGAGGCCACGCACTGCACACGTTGCGTTTGTGATAAACCTTTTTTTTCCCAAAGAAATGGTGTATGTGTAATGGGTAATCACTGTTATTATTAGACTTGTATGAATTATATGGTAAGGTGATGAAGGAGAGAGCAGTGACCTAACAAGCAATTTCAATTTTGATGGGGGGGGGGGGGTAATGTAGGAACATGAAAAGTGAGACAAATGAATATTTTGATACACGCTTGCGCACACATGCGCACACACACACACACACACAAAAGTTGGCGACCTCCTTGAGTGTTGTCAATGCTAAGTTAAATTGTAAAATCTATGTGAATTTCTTGTTGGAATTTCAATACCTAGAGCAAGAATTAAAAGCTATCAGAAGTGTAGGGTATCTAGGAAAAATGCGAGGGGCATGTAGAGATTGTAAAAAGGTCTTGGACCAAGCTGTGGCGGTAAGTCCTGGGGAAGGTCACATGTTACAAAGTATAGTTTGTTATAATTATGGTTAATGGATCAAAGAAAGCCAACAAATTAAGATACGTCTTTTCTAGTTCACGTATCTATTAAATTCATGAATTACCTAAACTTTGCTGTTCACGTATCTATTGAATTCATGAATTTCCTAGATTCATGTATCCTTTAGTTCATGTATTTATTGAGTTCACAAATCTCTTGAATTCACGTGTCTTTGGATTCATGAATCTCTTGGATTCACGTATATCATGATTCATGAATTTTGTGGATACATGGATCTATTTAATTCATGTATCTCTTCTATACATGAACTAAAAAGCTCTATAAATAGATAGGAGCATAGAGCTTCATTACAGTTTTTTTTTTCGACTCGATTCCAAGAGAGATTTGATATACTATTCTTCTCTTATGATTTTTCTAGATGTGTTGGTTCAATTGAATGGTTCGACTGAGTCCTGTTTGCATAGTGCTAATCCGAACGGGTTCGAGGTGTTGTATCTTGGAAGGTACAGTTTGTGAATTTGCAGAGCACCGTTGGTAGGAACTAATCACCTTAAGGAAATTCGAATATCCGTACCTCACCCTCATTACATTGATATTCTGATTACAACAAACATTTTGTTTTCTCTTGATTATATTCCAACAATCTTAAGGTGATTAGATCACTCACTGTTTGTTGTTCTTGTCAGATTATTGAGATGGCTGAAAACAATCAAGTGCCATTCAATGTCTAGAATGTTTCAGGAGACATTTTTCTATGGTCGATTCGACCGTTGCTATGGACAATGTTTAGCCCTCAAGGTCTGAATTTGTAGCAGCCAGTGCTACGGGCCCTTGGGCCAACACCAATTTTAGTGGTGCGGGTACAAGTCATAAAACTGGTATGCCTGAGACTATTTTTCAAAACAGTACAGGCCAAATGGCTTTTGGCTACGTTTCTGGAGGGATAGTTTAACGAACCTTGCCTACTGTGATGGCAACATCTCCAGTTACAGTTGATGAGAAATCAGAGAAATTCACCAGAGTGGGCTTTAAACAGTGATATCAGAAGATGTTCTTCTATTTGACCATGCTAAATCTGACGAAGTATTTATCGAAGGTTGCCCAATAATTAGTCCAGATGAGCACGATGTCATGACGCTCGGTGCATTGGAGGCTTGGAAGCGTGGGGACTTCTTATGTTGAAATTATATTCTTAACTGTTTAGTGAATTCTCTATATAATGTTTATTGTAATATTGAATCTACTAAACAATTATGGGAGTCCTTAGAGAAGAAATACAAGACTGAGGACGTTCGCACTAAGAAATTTGTGGTTGCCAAATTCTTGGACTACAATATGGTGGATTCTAAATCTGTCATGAGTCAGGTTAAAGAATTGCAATTAATTATAAGTGACATCTTTGCTGAAGGAATGATACTTAGTGAATCATTCCAAGTGGCGGCCAAGATTGAGAAATTGCTTCGGAGTTGGTCAGACTTCAAAAATTATTTGAAGCACAAACAGAAGGAGATGAGCCTTGAAGATCTCATTATACACCTCGGAATCGAGGATGACAATAGAAGGAGTGCAAACCCTTCTTTTGAGCCAAAGGCCAACGTTGTGAAATCTTTCAAATCCAAGCAAGATAGAAAGAGGAAGATATCCTTTCAAGGAAAAGGCAAACAAAAGGAATAGTTCTAGAAATTCCAAAGGATATGTTTTATATGCAACAAGCCCAGCCATCGTGCTAAGGATTGCAAGAAGCGCCCAAAAAAAGGTAAGAACAATGGTGCAACCCAGTAACTTAATTTGACAGAACATGACAATATTGAGAGATTGTTTGCTGTGGTAATGTTCGAAGTATCTCTGGTGTCAAACACTAATGGCTAGTGGTTAGATACAGGTGCCACAAATCACATCTATGCAGATAAATACATGTTCTCATCTTATGAGAAGGCTAAAGAAGATAGGAAGCTTTATATGGCAAACTCTGCATCAGCAAAGATTGCCGGAAGATGAAAGGTGATCTTGAAGTTTACATCTGGCAAGGAGGTCGCTCTACTGAATGTGCTACATGTACCAGAGATTTGGAAAAATCTAATTTCTGGCCTCATACTTGTCAAGAAGGGTTTCAAAGTTGTATTTGAATCTAACAAATTTGTACTTTCAAAATGAGGGATGTATATGGGGAAATGGTACTTGTGTAATGACCTGTTTAAAGCCAATGTGGCTGTCATTGATGTAAACTCGAATTATGTGTACCTAAAGACTACTAACAAAGAAAAGTCTTTAGTTTACACTGTTGTGTCTCTTTATCTATGGCATGATAGATTATGACATGTAAACTATGGTACAATGAAGAGAATAGCAAACTTGGGGTTAATTCCAAGATTGAATTGGATGCTCGTTACAAGTGTGAGACTTGCATTGTGGCCAAGTTTGCCAAAAAAACCTTTCAAATCCGTTGAAAGAACAAGTAAACCTCTACAATTAATCCATAGTGATCTATGTGATTTAAAGTTTGTAGAAAGTAGAGGTTGAGAGAAGTACTTCATCACATTTGTGGATGACTGTACTAGATTTTGCTGTGTTTATTTACTAATTAGCAAAGATGAGACTATGAGCATGTTTGTCAAGTATAAAAATGAAGTTGAAAACTAATTTAATAAACGAATCAAAGTGCTTAGGTCTAGAGGTATTAAAATGGGTCTTAAACCCATATATGACCTATTTAAATCATAAATGGATCATATATTGGTCACTTAATTTTAGATAATAGTAGTTAAATGGGTTTCATAACTAAAGGCTTAAGATATGTAGGTCTTAAATGGGACTTAAGTGAGTCTTAAATGGGTTGGATTAAGAACCCATTTTTAACCAAAACCTTATAATTTCTTTCTTTTCTCTTTAACTTTCCAAAAAATATTTTTTTTTACAAAAATCGAATTTATAATTATTTTATTTTATTTTTTATTTTTCTTTCCTTTTTTTCTTTCTCCTTCCTCCTTCCAGTCGCTAACACGGCGATGGCTGGCGACCGGCTAGGCGAGCTTGAGCTCGCCAGATCGAGCAAGGCGGAGGCCTCACCAACGCCTGACAAGGCTCGAGCCTCGCCGATCTGGCGAGACTCGAGCTCGCTAGCGTCGGGCGAGGCTCGAGCCTTGCCGATCTGGCGAACCTCAAGCTCGCTGGCGTTGGGCGAGCTCAAGGCTCGCTTGTGGCCGGTCGCCAGCTGTCGTTGTGGCCGGCGGCTAGCCAAAGAAGAAGAAGAAAAAAAAAAGAAAAAAAGAAAAGAAAAATGAAAATTATATCTAAAAAATAATAAAAATTATAGTTTTCAAAAAATAAAAATAATTAAAATTCAATTTTTTAAAATAATTATTTTAAAAATTATAAAAATTATCCATTAAATTATGTTGTATAAAACTATTTTAGCAATACTATTTTTTTAAAAACTAATAATAATAATAATAATAATAATAATAATAATAATAATAATAATAATAATAATAATAATAATAATAATAATAATAATAATAATAATAATAAGCTTTATTGAATTCAACTAAATAGGTCGGGTATGGGTTGAATATGGGTCGGGTTGGGTATGGGTCTAAAATTTTGTACCATAATAAATGGGTCATAAACGGTTAAATGGGTCGATTTGGGTCGGACCATTTATGACCGACTCAAACCCGGCCCGACCCACCCTTTTAACAGGTCTACTTAGGTCTGATAGAGGAGGAGAATACAATTTAATCAATTTCAAAGGGTTTTGTGCTAGTTTTGGAATAATTCTCCAAACAACTGCACCTTATACTTCACAACAAAACAGAGTTGTTGAATGATTGAACATGACACTAAAGGAGATGGCTAACGCCATACTTTTGAGTTCAAATTTACCTTAAAACTTATGGGGGGAGGCAGTTTCAACTGTAAAATATATTCTTAATAAAATACCCCACAAAAAGACAAATAAAACTCCATATAAGTTATGGAATGGAAAGTTGCATTCCTACAATTTTCTAAAAATGTGGGGGTGCTTGGCCAATGTAGCAATTCCTCCTCTTAAATAAACTCGGTTGGGACCTAAAACGGTGGATTGCATATTCATCGATTATGCTCAAAATAGTAGCGCATATAGAATTTTGGTTCACAATTATGAAAATGCGGAAATCCATGTCAATACAATCCTAGAATCAAGGGATGCTGAATTTTTTGAGGATATATATCCTGCAAAAAGAAATCAATGAGAACTTTCTCAGAATAGGCTTAGAAAATCAGAATTTGAGAATAATTAAGTTGTGACCAAAGAAGCCAAACTTCGAAGGAGTAAAATGTCTCGAATTGAAAAATCTTTCGAACCTGCTTTTCTAACATACATGTTAGAAGGTGAGCCCCAAGCATTTAAAGAGACAATGGCATCTCCAAATGCTCCCTTTTGGAAAGAAGCTGTTGACAATGAAATCCATTCTATCCTAAGTAAACATACTTGGGAATTGGTTAATCTTCCACCTAGAAATAAACCAATTGGATGTAAATGGATATTCAAGAAAAAAAAACTAAAAGCTGATGGTTCCATTGATAAGTACAAAACTCGACTTGTAACCAAAGGGTTTAGACAAAAAGAGGGTCTTGACTACTTTGATACTTATTCACCTATCACAAAAATAATATCAATAAGTATGTTGATTGCTATAGCTTCGCTATACAATTTGTAGATATACCACATGGATGTGAAAACTGCATTTTTCTCAACGAGAAGATTTATATGGACAACCTGAATGATTCAAGGTCAAACGACAAGAACTTAAAGTGTGTAGACTTGTCAAATCATTGTATGGACTTAAACAAGCTCCTAAGCAATGGCATGAGAAATTTTACTAGGTAATGATTCAAAATGGGTATAGAATCAATGAGTGTGACAAATGTATGTATACTAAATCCATAATAGTTGGATAGGTACTTATTTGTCTATATATCGATGATTTACTAATTCTTGGAGATAACACCGAGGTCATCAAAATTACCAAGAACATTCTCAAAAAGAACTTTGAGATGAAAGATTTAGGTGTATCAGATATTATACTCAGCAACAAAATTCTAAGGAATTCTAATGGCTTAGGCTTAACATAATCTCATTACATTGAAAAGGTATTTGAGAGATTTAAAGGATTCGACATTAAAGATGCAAACAATCATTTTCCTTCACACCTAACTTTAAAAAAGAACACTGTAAATAGTGTCAGATAGCTGGAATACTCTTAAGTAATCGGCAGCATCATGTATATCATGAATTGCGCTAGATGTGATTTTACGTACTTAATAAGCAAACTAAGTAGATATACTAGTAACCCATGTCACGAGCACTGGAATGCTCTAATGAGAGTATTATGATATTTGAAAATGACAAAAGACTATGTTCTACAATATAGCAAATATCCAACTGTTTAGGAAGCTTATTGTGATGTCAATTGGATTTCAGATTCTGATGAATCGAAATTGACTAGCGGATATGTGTTCACGCTAGGAGGTGCCGCAGTGTCATGTAAATCTTCTAAACAAATTCTAATAATGCGCTCTACAGTGGAATCGGAGTTTATTGCTTGGATAAAGCTGCTGAAGAAGCAGAATGGTTTCAACATTTTTTAGAAGATGTTCCGATATGGCCAAAACCTATGCTTACAAGTTGCATACACTGTGACAATCAAGCGGCAATTACAAGAGTGCATAATGTGATTTATAACGGTAAGTTTAGTCACATTCATCGTAGACACAATATCATAAGACAGTTACTCTCAAATGGAATCATATCTTTAGACTTTGTAAAGTCAAAGGAAAATATTGCGGATCCATTGACAAAAGGTTTGTCAAGAGAGCAGATAAACTACACATCAAAGGGAATGGGTTTAAGAGACTTAACTTAATAAAGAGATTCCAGGGTGGAAACCTAACCTATGCGATTGGAGATCCCATGATCTAGGTTCAATAGGACAATGCAAATTCTGGAAACTCTAGTGTAAGCGCTGTCTCCCATTCCTATGATGCAACAGTATTTTCCTATAGCGTTATTAAGGGTACGCTATGCGTTTAATGATTCATATAACTTGGAATGTAATATCCAAGTAAGATATGGTAGGATATCTTTAATAGGAATGCATCTATATGCGTGAAGTTGACCGACTCTATGAAAATCTTTAAAGTATAGATTTTTTAAAGCACGCATGAATCCCGAGAGGTTCAGGGCAAAAAAAAAAACGAACACAACCGAGAACTAATCTTGAATTGGACATACTCTATGTGAGGTTTATTGTCTAGGCTTACACAAACAACTGTCGATTCAAGGCTTAGTTCATCAACTAGTTAAGTAAGTCTGATAGGCTTTCACTAAAGAAGGTTCCAAACAAAAGCTACCTATCTTGATGCAGTGTATTTCAACAAGCATGCTCAGATTTATTCAAGTCAAAAATGTTTTATTGATCAATTAATGTGGGTGATTGTTATAATTATGGTTAATGGATCAACGAAAGCCAACAAATTAAGATACGTCTTTTCCGTTCACGTATCTATTGAATTCATGAATTTCCTAAATTTTTCTGTTCACGTATCTATTGAATTCATGAATTTCCTAGATTCATGTATCTTTTAGTTCATGTATTTATTGAGTTCACAAATCTCTTGAATTCACGTGTATTTGGATTCATGAATCCCTTGGATTCGCGTATCTCTTGATTCATGAATTTCGTGGATACATACGTCTATTTCATGCATATCTTCTATACATGAACTAAAAAGCTCTATAAATAGATAGGAGCATAGAGCTTCATTACAGTTTTTTTTTTTCGACTCGATTCCAAAAGAGATTTAATATACTATTCTACTCTTTTGATTTTTCTGGGTGTGATGGTTCAATTAAACGGTTCGATTGAGTCCTCTTTGCATAGTGCTAATCCATACAGGTTTGAGGTGTTGTATATTGGGAGGCCTAGTTCATGAATTTACGAAGCACTAATTGCTTTAAGGAGATTCGAATATCCGTACCTCACCTCCATTACATTGATATTTTGATTACAACAAACAGTTTGTTTTCTCTGGATTATATTCCAACTTAGTCTATTTCTTTGTTGATTGAAAACGAAAGGGGGCTGGCCTCATGAGGCAAAGTTGTCGGGCAGCTGATGATGACTGCCCACTGACTATTGTTGATTGAGGATCATCACTAGTCGTTGGATTGAAAATGACTAGTGTTACTTTTATATCAAGACCGGCTTGGAATGTTTGTATGTTGGAAAACGACGACCATAGCGAGGACAAGAAGACACACGAAAGACCAAATGCAAGTAGGGGAAGTCAATGATTCAAATACAGAAAGACAAAAAAATATCAAAAATCATTATGAATCTACTAACTTTTGTGAATTAAATATGAATAGCGTCAAGTGTATACATTTTCAAATATACATGGACACACCTTCTAGGCAAAATAAAATATTAAGTTCATGTTTCCCACTGGTAACTAATTCTACATTAGATGTGTAACTTTTTGTTAGTGTTGCTCTACAATCATGCAATACCTCATATAGATTAGCCCCTAACTTTATAGTAGATTACTTTATTTTGATATAATTAGCTTAATAATTGGTATATGTAATACATAGTTGAATTAATTAGAGATTTTCTAGCATGTTCAATTATATAAAAAAATTCATTTTTACGTCATATAAAGTTTAATATTGAACATGATTATCATGTCATCATATATTCTACAAACTAGATAGGACAACACCGAACAAATGAAAATAATTATATGTAAAATTTCTTTTGTATTTTGTAATTTAGGCTGCATAAACTTTATTTTGCGGTGGCATCACTTTAAATTTGTTGGGTACAACAAATTTGCGTGCTTATTAATCTAAACTCATTAGGTAAATTATAGGGTCATGGTTTAGGAATCTCTTTATCTCTTTGTATGCTTCTTTGTCTTGTGATGAGCATTCAAGCACCGGGGTGAGCATCAGTCTAAGGTTAACTCTGGACCAATCTTGAACTAGCGCAGCCTTGTCAGTTCTAGTTTAGTTCTCAAGGGGACTAGGTCGATCTTTGGTCTTGAGATCCCTGTACCAGCACTGTGTGAATTGATTCTTAATCTTGAGAGTTTAAGGTCAGTCCAACACGGACCAACCCTGACTGTATATATTATATGTGACATCTTGAATTTCGACCTGTCTCGATAATATGAACTGGGCTTTTCATCGACACGCTTATGGTCCTTTTTCTCTAAACTGATCACTCATGAGTTAACTAACTTATTAGGTGAAGCTGTTAAGGGATATAAACGCGATAGACTTGAGAATTTAATCAGAAATCGATCGCTCGACCGTGATGATCAGCCAGGGTCAAAATGACATCGTTATAATTGATTTGTGATTAGATATGGGTCGATTCGATGGAATCATGTAATTTAATTGCAAGTGATTCCACCTGATTGCGAAATTCATGTCAAACGGCAATAACCTAGTTTTCAGTCGATTTTATACTCGGTGTCCGTAAGTGAAACTTTGCTATTTTTACAACAACCGAGAGTCGCCTACGAGTCGAAGATGCACAAACGTTGATCGAAAATTATTGACCATAGGTCAAACGCATTAAAATCCCTAAAAGCTATTCGATAGGTTAGGTTGTACTAAAATCGCATCCACTCGATTTTAACCACGAAATTGAATTCGATTTTGGGAATTAAACATTCGAGCGTGTCACGATTTATTTTTAGGACCTCGTCTCATATTTTGGGAAAATTCCGTCGAGCCCAGGATTTTGCGGAAAAATCAAATTCGGCAAATTAAAATCAAAGAAATTCGGATGGGCGCCTTTAGTTGGAAATTTGGACACCAATTTGAATTGTTATGTGAATGATTGAAGGGAAATTCGTAGGGGCTGCTGCCATGGACTTTTTGGTCACTGAAATGGCTTGATTTGTGAAGAAATTGAGAAGAAATTGGTAGAAATTCGTATGGAAAGCCATGGAGACATTTTTGGCTACCAATTTGGCCTAGTTTGTGAAGATTGGAGAGAAATTCCCCATTGGAGGCTGTCTTGACTAAAGTGGCTGAAGACTTTGGGGCATGAACACTCAAGTGCCAAGATATTTGGCTTGGATGGCTATTGGCTCTTGCATTGACTTCCTTGGACCCTTGTTCCCTCTCTTTTTCCAAGCTTTCCCCCCCATGCGTGCCCTCTCCTTCCAGCTGACTCCCCTCTGCCGTTTCTTCCTCTACATTCTTTCCTTCAGCTGCCACAAACTCCATTACACCATCTCCATTCTGTAGTGAATCCACCTGCCCACCGTCAACACCAGCCACAGCCAGCAGTTCGTCGGTCCCTACCGTCCAAGCTGCGTCGTCCGTCTCCACGTCGTCGTCCAGTCCAGCAACCACTTGCAGCCCTCTCGACCACCAACCCGCCAACTCGCCACCGCCATCGACCAACTTCACTGTCGTTACCTCCAACTACCCATGGCCGACTGTCCACGCCTCACCGCTCACCCCCACGCCCACCTGTCACGCCCCGACCCTTGGGCACGAACACATCCTTCTACCTTGGTCGATTTTAATATGCGATATCCCAGGACAATGTATCGCCGACCCTTTCAATTATTAAGCACATGCGGAAGCAGTTAAAATCCCCAGACAATAAAACGATGGGATAGAAAAGCAGGGCCATATTTTTCATATTAAAATTTATAACCAAACTTTTATACAAACCATAAACCACTTCGAAACTAATCACATCAAAAAGGAGATCTCAAAAGAAGATAAACTCTTAGCCATCTGGGCCGTACTCAAGGCCCTTCTCGAGATTATCATCTTCTCCAAAAAATCTTTCTCCTTAAGATTCGCCTCCGAGTCCTCTTTCTCGGATTCCTCCTTTTCAACTCTTCAGCGGGGTCCTGAAATGGTTTTCCCCAAACTGGGATGAGACTACGTCTCAGCGAGTTCTACCCCACTAAGCCCGATTAGATAAACTATTATACTACAGGCTGCCTAAACACGCACAGGGCAGAGGACTTACCTTGGCCTCTGATCCCACCTGCAAATCAGTACAATTCATAATAGGCACCCAAGCAATCATATCACCGATCGAAGCATCGATCAAATCGACCTAGTCGATTATATTCCAACAAGACCACTCACAGTCATTTCCATTCAGTCAATCAATTCACAACAAGCAAGGATCAATCGACTTAGTCGATTACATGCTAGACGGACCATTCTAGGTCATTGATTCCACACCATATATTCTTTTATCGAGTACTCGGTCACAGAGCCACATCAATGCTCTCGGGCGTCAACTTCGCCAAGGTAACGTATCCACTAGACAACTGTGTGCGTTCTTTAAGGCGCCGTTTTCGCCAGTGATATCCCAAATCACCGAACCACACATGCCTACAATGATTTTATCAATAGACCATTGCGTGCGTTCTCTAAGGCGCCGTTTTCGCCAGTGATGTCCTTATCACCGAACCACGCATGCCTATAACCATATACTCACTAGACAATTGTGTGCGTTCTTTAAGGCGCCGTTTTCGCCAGTGAGTTCCATAATCACCAAACCACACATGCTTATAACAATGTATTTAATAGACAAGTGTATGCGTTCTTTAAGGCGCCGTTTTCGCTAGTGACACCCTCAGTCACCGAACCATACATGCCTATAACAATGTGAGTACTAGACCGATACATGCGTTCTTTAAGGCGCCGTTTTCGCCAGTGATATCCCAATCACCGAACCATGTAGGTCCATAATAATGTACGTACTAGACCGATACGTGCGTTCTTTAAGGCGCCGTTTTCGCCAGTGATGTCCCAATCACTGAACCACGTAGGTCCATACACCGTGTCCATTGGTTCAATCCCAGAGTACTTCTGATTCACTCTCATCATTCTACTCCCTTTACAACTCAACAAAGCACTATAAATGCTGAATAAACATACTTGGCCATTCATCAATCAACAATTCAATCACAATCAATTCCAATCAATTTAGGGTAAATCCCTAAAATATCAGAATTTATTCAATTCCATATAACGTAGAGCTCAAATAAATAAACGGACTGCGCCACGACGATCAGCACGAGATTTCGGTCGTCGGCCATCAAAATCTTAATTTCCGAAAAAAAATAATTAATTTATTTATTAATTTCGAAAATTAAATAATTAATATTAAAAAATTCAATTTAGCTCAAAATAAAGCCCGATTTAAATAAACGGACTTCACCACGGTCATCAGCACAATATTCCGGTTCCAGACCATCTTAGTTGAATTTTCGGAAAATAAATAATTATTTAATTAATTTCGAATATTAAATAATTAATATTAAAAATCCCATTTAGCTCAAATTAAAGCCCGATTACATAAACGGACTTCACCACAGTCATCCGCATAATATTCCGGTTCCGAACCATCTCCCTTGAATTTTCGGAAAATAAATCATTATTTAATTTAATTCCGAAAATTAATATTTAAATACTAAAAAAAATCCACTTAGGCCCGAAAAGCCTAATTGGAGCCCACTAAGGGTCGAGAAAAATCCCGAGGCACTTCCAATAATTAGTAGACCATGTCTACTTGCTAATTGCACAATAAATTTATTTAAATCGCATCGCAATTGACTAATAATTGCTAATTTACTCTAATCTAACAACTTAAACATAATTAATTAAATCTAAACCAACCTTAAGCATAATTGGCTAACTAATCCAAGATTAGTGAGGTTACTCACCAAATCGCGCGCAAATCAGATCAATCCGATGGCGGCGACGCGAGGAACGATTCTTCCCAAAGCACCGCTCGGGTTCGGGGCCGGGAAACGGCCCAAAACGGGCCTAAAGCCGCTGGAAACCCACTCCATGGGGTGGCTGCGATGGCTGAAAACAGGCACAAAACAGCCACAAACCACTTCCACAAGGGCGGCAAGGCACGGGGAAAGGCCGGTGGTGGCCGGAGGTGGCCGGACGGGGCAAAACAAGGGCTGAGCAGAGGCTGAACAGGGGCTGGACGGCGCACTGCAAGGACAGCGAGCGCGGGTGGGAGGCGGCGGAGCGCGCGGCATGCGCGGGGCGGCGGTGCGGCGGCAGGACGGCCGGCAAGCGGTGAGCTGCTGCCTTCTTCTTCCGCTTCTGTCTTCAGCTTCTGGTTTTTCACGAACCAGGGGAGAAGAAGAAAGGTTTCGTTCGGTCACGTGGGGGAAAATGGGGGAGAAGAGAGAGGAGAGAGAAGAAGAGAGAAAGAAGGGATAAGAAGAAGGGGTTTGACTAGTCAAACTAGAGAGAGGAAAGAGTGGGCGTGGGGAGGGGGCATCCGCACGAAGGGGAGGGGAGAGGAGAGAGAAAGAAAGAGAAAAGAGAGAGAGGGAAAGAAAAGGGGGAGAGAGAGAAAAAGGAAAAATAAAAATGCATAATGCCTTTATGCAATTTTCCTTTTCTCTTTTCCTTTTCCTTTCTATTTCTTTTGGTCTTCAAATCTTCCTCCGATAATTTCTTTCTTGAAACTTCGGACTCGACAATAAATTGATAGAAGATGAGACAGTCCTAAAAATGAATTGTGACACGTCCGAATATTCGATTCCCAAAACCGAATTAAATTTCATGATTAAAATCGACCGGGCGCGATTTTAGTCCAATCCAACCAATTAGGTAGCTTTTAGGGATTTTACCGCGGATATATCCCTTAACGGCTTCACCCAATAGGTTAGCTAACTCGTGAGTGATCAGCTCAGAGAAAAAGGACCATAGGCACGCCGACGATATGCACATTTCATTTTATCGAAATAGGGTCGAATTTCAGGATGTCACACCGCCAGCCATGTCCAGCCGAGTTAAGCCCCGCGACTAGCCCCCTCCAGTAGAATTGCATCTCAGCTTGGGCTAAGACTTGCAAGGCTATTTCAGCCTCTTCTAGCCCTCCATTAGAGATACCGTAGGCTTGGGTCTTCACCACCGCTGTCGCTGTGAACCTGTCACCTCGCTAATCCGGTGAGTTAACGTCCTAATTTTGGATTAGGAAGTTAATTGCATTTATGGGGATTAGTTTAAGGTTAATTATGATTAATGTAATTTAGTTAGTGTAACTAGTTAGTTAGAATATATAGTTAGATTAAATAGTTTGGTTAGGATGGTAAGTTAGATTAGTTGGTTAGCTTAGTTAGGTTGATGTGGTTAGCCTAGTTAGGTTAGCTAAGTTAGGTTAGGTTGATGTTGTTATGGACTATTATTGCAAAAAATTGGATTTATGGTATTTAAATAGAAAAAATACAGTGTGTCGGTTTTTTACGCCAAAATTTTATATAGTACATAAAATCGTGGAATTTTGAAATGAGTGTACCATGCCCACTGGTTCGATTTAAATGCGTGACCACGCGTGATTATTTTATCAAGATGATTTTTAATATGAAGAAAATTGGCCAAGTTCATTATTTGAAATTGAGGTATTTGAGTGCAAAGCATGATATTCTTGGCCAAGTATGTGCTGGTGTGTGATCACCTAAATACCCTGATGCGTTTACGCGGGGTAGTGAATCCGTCATAATGCATTTACGCGTGATGATGCCTGATTACGTTCGGATGCCCTACATCAACGGATACCGGTTGTAGTGGAAGCTAGGCCAATGCTCCTTATCAAATGCCATCCTGATGCGTTTACGCGGGACAATGCCGTGCTCGATGGGGCAAGACGATGCCCAGTTATGCTGGATGACTACCGACCGTTGAGTTAGACATAGCTAATGGGTCGTAATAACTGAGACACATGTGAATGATTAAGATAGTCGCATTTGATTATGTGATAAAAGTGTGGCACGGAATAGGACGTTTCATAACGGTTTTACCTTATAATCGGGACCCATGTGATTGTCTAAAAGGTGAATTGATGTTTTCTAGTTATGAAATATGTTTGCCATATGCATATGATATATGTGATGAGCTAATGTGCAGGGAGGTGCTGAAGTGAGGTAAGTTCTATATGTACATGTTTAGGCTACCTCTGAATGAATTCTCATCATAATCAGGGTTTAGGGTGTAGACTTGCTAAATTTTATCTCACTCGGTCGTGGTTAACTCTTTTTCAAATTCTTAGTTGGAGTTATGTCACGTCGGTTTTGGGTGTCCATGGGAGGTAAAGACCGAGCGTACCCTTCTCCCCATCCTCGGGACCACTTGGACCTGTGAGCTTGTGGTGACCACTATTTGGGTCGATGAGGGCCTACCTCAATTGGTACCTTATCGCTTCAAAGTGTGGTTCCTCAACAAGCCTAACGGGGTTCGGGAGGGCCCCTTAGAGGGTTTTGACGAGCTTGCTGTCGAAACTGAGTATGAGGAGGTACTTGGCCCCATGGATATCAATATACTGGACGATATCATGGCGAACTTGGGACCCGAGGCTGAAGGGTCCAGAGTAGAGGTAGCTGATCCTTTGGACATCGACATCCCATATGGTGTTGTGGTAGACCCGGATCCTGAGTAGGTAGGGTCCGGGGTAGAGTTGGCTTGGTAACTTCTTTTTGGATCTAGACTCCTGTATATAAACGTGTAGGTTGAACCTAATATGTTTATAAAATGTATTTTGTGAAAAGGTGTTGGCATATGATTTTACTATCCTAGTGTTTAATGATTGTCAGGGTATTTGGTTAAATTCGCTTTCGCATGTGCATAAAACGAATGGATTGACAATGCGTCCTGGGAACGTCGCATTTTAATCGACCGCCAAGGGATGTGCACATGCCCAAGGTTTGGGGTGGGACATTATATATATTATATAATATATATTATTATTAATATTATATATTATATATTGTTTATAACGCTTTTGCATAAGATGTTATGAGTATTGTTGATAGATGATTACAGGAATTTCTCATCTTGTCTCATATCTCTATGACTGATCTTAATCATTTTTATGATTTCTTACTTTTATAAGGTGCGGAATTTCTATTATTGCTTTATCTTAAATTTGTTGAATATGTATTGGTATTTATAGTTTGGTTTCATAACGTCACATTACAATAAATATGTAATTTGAAATGGTAGGTATGTCTTTTAGGAAGTACAAAAAATGAAATAAAAAAATTATTAATTGGTCCCAAGTTGACCTTAGAATCGGACTGAATTTATTGAGTTGGTCCGGTCCTCAATCTGAAAAATTGATGATCGACACTAGGGTTGGGGGGTGGATTGGCCTAGCCCGGACCATGCTCACCCCTATTCAACCACACGTGTTTTGACTAGCTGATATAAGTCATGATAGATATGGGGTCTCCAGGAGGGTCCAAACTTATGATTTCCCCCACCAATATTTTCTTAATTCCTTATTATTTAAATTCGGGTTTCACATAGGGGGAACTTAGAAAGAACTATTTTGGGTTGGCTAACGCAAAGCAAATGCCAACATTGACTTTGTGATTAATTGTACAGGTTTAAACTAACAAAAATCCCAAATCAGTACACCTATGATATTTACTCTAACTCAATTTTTTAACCGCAAAAAATTTTAAATTAATACATTTGTGATGAATTTACTTTCCATTATTTTTTGTCAAATTGGATTAATACAATGAAAAATCACAACCCGATACACCTATGACAAATGGAATGGATGGTAAAACTCTAAACAACTACGCTCATAACTGTCACAAGTCACCCAACTAAGTAATTTAATGGTAAAACTTAACGAAAAATAACGGATGATAAATTTGTCACAGGTGTACTAGTATTGGTAAATTTGTCACTTGACGTACTAATTTAGGATTTTTCATGATATTAATTTGTATTTCATTTATTTTTGTCAATTTCCAACGCATGATTGAAAAATATCACAATTTTTAAAAAAAAAAATCATGAACTTATTGCGATTATACTAATTCAGTTTTGAACTTTTTTATTGTGCTAATTGAGTTCTAAATATTTTCATGTCTTGCCATTTGAGTTGGCCAAAAGACATTGACGTGGTCGTCTAGTCAGTATTGGTCTTTCTATATAGCATACCATCACAAATATTGACAATTTTTAACAAATTTTCTAATTTTTGGTTTTTTGGTTTTTCTTTTCTTTTTGCCGGTGGCTAGTCTCATGCAATAGTCACCCACTGGCAAGAATTGGAGGGGGTTGGGTGAGGGACTATTATGCCTAGGTGAGGGTCATCCTTGCTTGACATTCACATTAAAAAAGTCTACGTAGCACGCTTGACATTCACATTATTGATTTCTAGTCAAAATCGGGCAAATAGACTCAATTGGCAAAGCATGAAAATGTTTAAAATTGAATTGAAATTATGAAAAATAGTTAGAATTGAATTGGCATGGATATACTAGATTTAGGACTTTTACCCAATTCAGTCAAGTACAAGCGACATTTTATCAATCGTTTTCAGATGTCTTATTTTGTCTTAAGTGGGTTTTATTATATGGCACTGACGTTACATGTAGCTGATTTAGTTATAACGAGTCCAATCAGGCAAACCAATCAGGAATAATACAAATTAACGTGCAATAGGGACGTTTAAAAATTCTCGGACTGATCGAGATTATGTGAACGTGACCTCCATCCTATTATGATAATGGTTGGAAAAGAACCGGCATCATTCTTTTTTTCACATGATCCATTCATGTGACACTCCACTTAATTAAAGAACTTGAAGATCTCGAATTTGATGCGTTCTCTTTCTTTATATGTAAGGGCAGGATCCTTTAGTTGAATATTGTGAAGGAAAGGGACGGACTAATCTAATTAGAAATTTGACATGCTCTCACCTTGATTACATAAATTATCGATAGAATGCTTTGATTAGCTATATTTTCTAGGGACATCTTTGCAGTTTGGGTTGGACCACGTCTCATTCAAGCTTCACTTAATTAGGACCGAAGAAAAACGGGACCGCTTTTCTAAGCATCATAATGTCACCATAATCATAATTTCCTGGTAATTCGTGAATGTAATTGCCATGACCTCTCTTATTATCTAGGGAAGGTATGCAGAAACAATTGGAAAAAGTAATGGAGGCTACGAAACTACGATACTTCTTTTGAGAATCGAGAACTAGTGATTACATGCATGATAGAGGTTAGTGTGTGAAGCAGATAATTCTATGCTTAAACCATCGCAAGGGAGTCAGAGACATGTAAAAATGAGAATATTAATGTGAATTTAATACAGATATATATATATATATATATATATATATATATACTAACGTAATATCATTTGGTGAAGTCGAATTGAATCTTCATTTACTTCGAATTCTTGTATGCCCATCAGGGAAAAAAAACTGACCAAAGTGCACCAGCTGGACCGTGGAAAATGATTAGATGAAGAAGTAATGAATTTCACCCGCAGAGCACCAGTCCGAAGTTTCAGGACGTGATGAGGTACACAATCTTGAAGGAACTGCGATCGGATCGGGGACAATAAGGCCCCACAAAAGACAAAATGTAAGCAGGCGAAGGCCGCGATTTAGGACAAAAGGAAATATAATAAGATATCGAAATTTCATAAAATAAATGAATCTCAACATCGGTCTTTGCATAGCCCAGTTGTCGAAGGAGTAGCCTAAGATAACGACATTTTTAAGGAAGTAAACATTGAGCGAGGACAAGTAGACACACAAAAGACAAATATAAGTTGGTGAAGTCGATGACTCCGTTCAAAAAGAAAGAGAAAAATGGAAATTTCAATTAAAATGTGGACATTGTTGCATGTTTCAGTAATTTTTGAAATATTTACTGTAATAACTTTGGTAGAAGTTATGATCGCAATGAAGGTCATCATTATTCTAATGATTATGTAACGGCTTTTTAGCAATCATAAAATGTTTGATTTATTTTTTCATAAATTGTCCATTATTCTACAATGGCTCTATAACGGTCTCTCAACGGCTCTATTTTGTATAAATGTAAAAATAAAAATTCAAATGACAATCTTGATAGACACATCAAATTAAAAAGAGAATATTCTTTCTCCTAAAAAATCCGTCCTTTCCTTTTCCTTATTAGGTTAAACATGTACAATGTTTCTATTATCTCTAATATTTTGTGTGAGATATAGAAAAATGTTTGTTGTATCTTAGGAGGATTAATTGTTAGAGCATGTTGTATCGAGTTTCGTACTCCAATGAGTGGAATTATCTTTGAGAACAGTGTCTACCTGCTCGAGACAATTTTATTTTTTTAACTTAAGGATAATACCCATGGAGTCTCAAGTTGGAGCCCCCGCCGTTGTTGATGGCTCTATCTCCGCTAGTTTAGTTGCACTGCCACCACTACCACATATGTCATATGCTAAACCAATCCCTAACATATCAAATATTGAAGCTTTTAATCGCAACAATTTCAAAAGGTGGCCAGAAAGAGTTTTCTCTATCCTAGATGTGCATGGTGTGGCTTTTGCACTTAGGGAGGCCAAACTAATTGATAATAAGCTCTAAGATTAGTGGATACATTCTAATAAGATACGCAGGCACACAATTATTGGTATGCATTCCAATGAATTGTTTGATGTCTATTGTTTTTGTTTTTTTTTTTTTTTTTGTGCTGGAGGAATCGGCTTGCAGCCGACAGCCGCACCGTAAACCCCCAGGTGACACTTAAGGAGGAGGACCCACCACCCACCCATGAGTCACACTTAATACACCTAGCGCCTCCCTTGGGTTTTGAACCCTTCACCTCTTCGTTGAGGATCAGCAGAGTCTTAGCCAGTGGAGCCATTGCGGCTGGTGGTTTGATGTCTATTGTTTGTACAAGGAAACATAAACAAACATGGGACTTCATGACTGTAAAGTACATTGGCAAAGATGATGAGAAACAAATAATCGTGATTTAAAATTACTTCGATGGGAAATGTCCATTTATAAGGAGATCAAGACACAAATCAATGAATATCACATGTTGATGGAGGATTTGAAGGCAAAAAACATCAATCTGTAAGAGCAATTTATTGCAAGGTTGTTGGTTGAAAATCTGCCTAAATCTTGGAATGACTACAAGCAACAACCCAAGCACAAAGACAAGATCACTTGTCAATCCAGTTGTGCATATTATCATTGAGGACACAACTCACAAGGTGATCAAAGCTACCAAAACTAAGGAGATCGCTACTCAGGCAAATTTAATGCAAAGCAAACCTTAACATCGCCAAAGTAAGTATAATAACAAAAAATATGAATACAAACCCAAAGTTGCTTTACCAAAAAAAAAAAATCCAAAGTTGCTCACCCAACCTTCAAAAAGAAAGGCTCTTATTTTGTTTGTGGAAAACCAGGCCATAAAAACCAGGCCATCATGCAGCATATTGTAGAAAGAGAATAATGGAAAATGACAATCTTGTTAAACCAAAAGTTAACTTGGTTGAAGCAAATGACCCTAATAACATAATTTTCGTGGTCATTCCCAAGCCAATATTGTGGCCAATGTGAAAGAGTAGGTGATAGACTTAAGTGCTACAAAGCATATTTGTGCAAATAAAAATGCATTTTCCTCAAACACACCAATAGGGGAAGGAGAAGAAATTATGTATCACTGTGATTTAAGAACAGCTCTTGGGAAAGGGAAAGTTATTCTTAAGCTCACATCTGGCAAGAGTTTGGCCCTAAAATTTGTACGACGTGTCCCTAAAACAAAGTAAATACATGTAATCAATTCAATATGGAAGATGCAACTTCTATATGCTTCCTACTACTTGGGATGATAACATTGCAACACAATGTCCACTGTTAATCATGCCTACAAGCATCACTGTAACAATTAGGCTCGAAAGAACTGATCATGGTATGCCATGAAAGGCATTTAGAAGTTGTGCACAACAAAGATAAGCCCATTCATACTTAATAGACTCTTTTGTGATTGTAAAGTCCAACATTAGCTCCTCTCGACCTCAAAAGAAGTGTCCTGGAGATGTGACCTAAGAAGATTTTTCCTTATTTAAGGTGGTGGAAATGTGGATGTGCACGATCTACTTCCAAGCGAAACTACGTATTATATTGCACTTGCATTTTAGGAATTAATAAATTTTTCGAGCAAGAAAAGTAAACTTTTTTTTTTACGTAATTTGAATTAAATTGCCTTTATTCGCTTTTGCAGATTTTCGAAAACGTTTCAGTGCTTATAGATGCACATTGTATGTACAACATTTTGGAAAAGTAGCACTCTTTAATTTTGTGTTTTTTTAACGATTCCTAATATTTAATCAAATTTTTATCTTACTATTTTAAGACTACGGCACTTTAAAGAATTCCTTTTGCTATATTTTGATAATATTCCGATGTTGCTTCTAATTTCTAAAATGGTTAGGTTTTGACTTGAAGATTCTTAAGTATTCACTGTTGGCTCAATTGCTATGGTGTAGTACGCCAATGGCTATTTTATTATTGATCGAGTTGAAGAAAGCTTTGACATGAAGCTGTATTTTGTAAAATTTTAAGTTCGCATGATCTTCGCATCTAATACAATATACATGAGTATTATTTTTAAATATAACTCATCTAAATTTTGTGTGCTTAAATAGATGTAACAAAAGCCAAAACTCGAGCTTTTATATTTGCTTGGAATGACTAATTTTGACCAATTGTCTTCATATCTACAAATAGTAAGAAATATGTGTAGAATGCAGTTTTGTAGTTCAGCCACATCCCCACAAAGCTCCATTCCTCCCACTTCCCTTAAAAATAATTAGACAATTAGGCAAAAACCTAATTATCACTTTGTCTACATTAATCTTCCTAGAACAATCTATAAACATCAATTGCATGTAATTTTTTTTTTTTTGTCAGTAAATATAATTCACCGATTAAGAACTTTACTTGGTTTTTCATATCTAATTCCCCACGCGGCCGTTCGCAGACAGGGCCCAAGCGAGGCTGGGCGAGCATCGTAGAAGAGAAGAGCGAGGGAAGCGAGAGGGAAGACGGAGGGGAAAAACGCTCAACTTCTCTCTCTGGGACAGGCCGTCTCTTCTTCCTCTCAACCATTCTTCGTCGGATCCTCACTCGACACTACGATTACTCACCACCGCAGCCGTGATTCACCCACCATTTTCATCCAGCCCAGAATCTTCCACGCTTTAGAGAAGCGCCATTGCTAAACATCTCGGAGGAAGAGCACGGTGTTAGTAATTAAACAAAATTCATAGAAAGTTGCCGGCTCCCAAGATTGGTGCGCGTTGAAAAAAAGTCTTTATTGTAGTGTTGCTTTCAGTTCGTTGCTTTATATCTAGTTTAATATTTTGTAAATTCCCAGGAATCTATCTTCCTAAAATGTAAAAAATATATATAAGTTGGCTTTGTAATTATTTATTGCAAACTCTAATATAGGTAGAAAATACATGTGTGGTTTCTGTGTGATATAGCAAACACGCAAAAGCCACTTTTCAGGATTTATATGTTTCATTTTTTTTTTTTTTGTGACAAGTAATTTTGAACCTTATCCTTTTCTCGTCCATGTTCTATTCAAAGAATTAACTAATAAATACATATTCTAATGTTTCTCTTTAAGTGTGTTGATCTCCACGCTTCAACTTCTCAAGAAAAAATCTTTGAATTTGACGTTGGATATATCAATAATTTTGAAATATTAAAAGTTATTGATTTTATAATGGTTTTTTACTGTCATTAATTTTTAATAGTTTTTATCCGCTATTAATATAAAAAATGTTGTAATATTTTATTACGGCTTTGTAAGGCCATTTGAAGGCTTTGTAACATTTGATTTATTTCTTAATAAATCCTTCATAATTTGTAATGGCTACATAACAATCATCTATTAATTATCAATAAATTTATACCAGTCTTTTTTTTTTGTCAGTCTTACTCTAATCCTACTCCAACACTCGCTCTCAGACTTTTGCCCTGTCTTCTTGAAGGGCTTGGGAGTTGAAACCCACTCCTGAAATGAAATCGTCCTCACCCCAATCCCCCCTGAGAATGTGGGGATTTGAACCTCCTACCAGTCTTTTTAATTGCTCTTTTTTTCGTTTGAATATAAAAATTTCACAACACAACCTTTGAAGAGAATGAATTTAAAAAGAAAATTTCTTTTCCTTCTTATTTTGTTCCTTCTGAAGAATTTCTATTGTATTGTAGAAGAATAATTGCTAGAGCCTTGTACACCGAGTTTCGTACTCTAAGAGATAGAATTATTATTAAAGACAGTTCTTGCATGCCTTAGATAATTAATTTTATTTCTCATATTTTTCAACAAATTTATAACAATTCTTATATTTTATATTATCTAATATTTTTTTTCCAACACTTTATTTCCTCGTTCTACTTCGTACTTAACCTTTTCCTTCCTAATTGGGTAGCGCATCCCCTGGGCATTATGGGACTTACCTTGTCTTGGCGCTCCTGCTGTGAGCCTGGATATTTAAGAACGTTTTGACTCAACAAACCTCCTTTGACCAAAAAAACAAAAAGAAAATAAAGAAATTGGAAGTGGGCATTCACTATCCCTTTTTCTCATCGCATAAAGGCTCAGTTTAGGAGAGAATTGATTAACTGATAAAATAAAAATGAATGAATATAATGAAATGAATAAAAAATGATGAAAAAAAGAGGTGTTGAATTTGGTCCAAAGCATGCTGGACCAAAACTCAGACACACGTTATATGTTTGATAAAATGTCTCTCATAGGTGATAAAAGCTCCCTGTAATCGTTCGACTTGGAAATTTGTTAGCGTTGTTCACCTGGAGCAGTCTGAGTCGGTAACCATTAGACATGATTACATGCGTAATTTGGATTTGCTGAACATACTGCTGAATCGCTGTTCTCTGTCTTGTGTTATATGATCCCACTGTTGGAGATATGAGAGCATCGGACCGAAGTTTATAATCGATCAATCCAAGATTGCAAGAAATTATAGTTCGTTAATTATGTCAACTTGTAATTGGATTTGATTTGATGTATCTTCCTTTATTGTTAAGACATTCATTTTATTACAAATAGGAGCTTATACGAAGTAAACATGTACGACACAAAATATACAAAGATTACAAGTCAGTATCTCATTCTTGGCCTATTCTTCGAACTCTGACATAGTATCAGAGCTCTTCAACCTAGCTTCCACAACATTCACGAATTGCCTCAGTTCCCTTCTATTTTTTGCTATTGCAAATAAGAGCCTGCAAAGCAAACCAGCGCGCACAGTAGGAATTCATCTCTACACATATCATGGCCAAGAATGCCAAAGGGAATACTTCAGTAGAGGAGACCCCGAATTCACCTCAAAATCTAGGTCAGGTTGATCCGGCTGAAGATGAGCGTTCCACGACTCAAATCACTTCTGATATCTGGCCCTTGCTGTAGGAAATTTTTCTAGCATAGTTCAGTGGCTGCCAGTCTAGTGGTTCCCAGTCCAAGGCCCATGGGCAGCTAGGGCAACTCAACGGTGGGCTTCGTATGGCAAACCTGAAGAAGGATTTCCGCATCCTGGAGCCCATTCCACTGAAGGAGGACAGAATCCCTTCAATGTCGGAATGGGCTGGGTGGGTCCAAGCCTAGGACCCGAGCCCATATCACAAGGTTAGGGGGCAAACCCCTTTCAGACTTTCAGGCATGGCTTTCTGCCATTTGCCATCCTAGCCAATAGTGGCCGGCCAGAGCTTGGCAACCCACTCTATGCATCTCTAAGTGACAACCTCGAATTATGACTCATCTCCTCGCGGCTCCCCGGACTGGAATATTACAGTGCTTGGGCTCGAGATCTCCAGGGGGTGTTGGTCACGAAAGACAAAGACGGATTCCTTGAAGGAACCATGCCTTTTCCGTCCAATGAGCGCTCATGCCAACACTAGTGTACATGCAACCAGCTCGTGCGAATGTGGATCAGAAATTGCCTTGCTCCCAAGGTGGCTGCTGGACTTCCATCAATCAAAGATTCGAGGACAATGGGGGATAACATCTGCGAGATGTATGGAAAACTCGACCGGGCCAAAATCTTCTCTCACCCAAGTCATGTTGGAACTGAAACAAGGAAATCAATCCATCACAATATGCTTCAATCGACTCTCGGCTTTGTAGAACGAGCTCGAGGCAGTTGAAGAGCAACACGAGGAGTTGGATGAAATGCTTCAATAATATCGAGTGATACGTGAAAGAGAGAAAGCAACCCCTTTTTTTACTGATCTTGAGTGAGAATTACTCATATTTCAGGTCCCAAATTCTTGCGATGGAGCCGGCCCTGTCGCTTGGGTGGATACATCAAGTAGCGGTCTAAGAGGAGAGCCAAATGAGAGCCATGGTTGAACACACACAAACCAAAGAGGGAATCGCCCTTGTTGCTTTCGGATCTAGACCATCCACCTTCGGATCTAGATTGTCCGTGACCGGCGGCTGGCTACCTCGGATCCGGAACACCACCGGCTGGCGGCCTCCTAGCTGGCTTTGCTCTGACAAGTCAATACCTCGATTCCCACGGAGAAGTAGCCCGACGATTTGCTACTGCTGTTGGTGCGTCCTTCAAAGAAGAAGGGAGCCCTAGTCCCTTTCGGATGGATGGCCACGTTTGATCCCTAGATCAGATGACTATTATTTAACCATGGCTTCAACCACATCCAACGGCCCTCAACAATGGTACCTGCTTTTAAAGGATCTCATGGCTGTTGTAACACCACATCATCCTTGAAAGGAAATTTTTAAGGAAAGGGGAAATTATATTGTCATTATTGCAAATGCCCTCATTGCACAAAAGAAACCTGTTGGAAATTGCACGGTAAACTTGGGGAGAAAGAAAAAAAAATGAATCTTCGGCTAATTAAGTCATTGGGCATATTACCAATCAATCCATTACTCAAAATCAATACTGGCAAATCATGAGGGCATTGAGACAATTGGAAACTTCTAATAAAGGGGCAAGTTTCTCAAGTACTTCATATTGTCTTAATTCCATTTCTAATGATGTATGAATAATTGATTCAGATGTCAATGACCACATTATCTGTGATGAAAGTTTTTTTTTTCTCATACCCACAAAAATCATTTCTCTCTGATTCATGGAATCAATCATCATCACTTATGCAAACATTCTTTTATGTAGGACGCCATTTGTGAGTTGGCTAGTTTGGCATTCAGCTTATCTTGCAAGGGTAGTCATTTGGAGGAATAGGTTCTATGTTGTAGTGAACTGGGCGACGACTCTGGTATTTGGCAGAGACAACTCGAGAATAGGTTGACAATGTTAGAGACGCATTTTATGATGCATTGGGCTCTTTTTGGGTGGAAATGTTCATTTATTTGTAACACAAGTATTTAGCATAGCTATAAAATAACGATGGTTTTGCACCAATACACCTTTTTTGTTGCGTAACTTTGGTTTTATTAGTTATAGAACACCATTTAACTGGCCGATCTAGTCCTTTGTTTTACGGAACTTGGAAGTGGGAGTAAGTTCTAGATTCCTAGATGGAATGGGATCACCGGTTTGTGCTCTCTCCTAGTGATCACCACTTTAGTGATGATAACTCCTAATCCAAATACTCAAGATTGATTTGATCACAAGGAAAGTATCAACAACTCAAAAGATTCACTGAAAACAGAGTCTATATATATATTATGAAATCAATATGGAAGATCTAGCTCTATATGCTTCCTGCTACTTTGGATAATGGTATTGCAACACGGCATACACTGTTTGAATGATGCCTACAAGCGTTACTACAACAGCTAAGCCTAAAAGAGCCGACCATGGATTTTCATGTAAAGTATTTAGGAATTGTGCCCGACAATGGTAAGCTTGTTCACACTTAAGAGACTCGTTTAAAATTGCAAATTGCAACGCTAGATAGCTCTCTTCAACGAGCTCGAAAGGAGCAGACTTACGGATGTCATTGAAGAAGCGTGCAAATTCCCTATTGCTCATGCCATGATTAGAGATGACTTTACATTTGCGCAAAAGTTGTACATCATTGATCATGTGAATGAGACTTCCCATGAACATGGCATAGGCAGTTACATGATTATCATTTCGGCAGCCACAACACTGTTCAAAAGCAACCATATTGGGGAGGATCCAATTGAGGTCGTCGTCATCTACTGTTATTTTCGGAATTCCAATAATTCTGCGTTTTCTGTCAAATTTGATCTCCAGGAAGGTGCTGGCTTCCCTCTGCTTGAATCCAAATTCCCACTTGACGCAACTCGGAAGCAGATCTTATCATAGCAAAAGATGAGCTCTTGTCTACTTGATTGTCTTGTTGACCCGAAGGTATTAAGCTCAGACGAAATACGTCGAGCAAGTGCACTCCTTTTCGATTTATTCGTCTTTCCCTGACATTGGCAGGTCCTTTCAGGATGCAGCTGAAGAAATTGAAGATAAGATCGACCAAGGACGAGGTTCCCTCTGGAACATTCGTCGTTTCAAACAAATCCTCAAGAACAAAGTAGGGTACCTGGTTCTCAAGTCGTAGAAGGTCTTGCATGACACAAGCTTTCACATATGTATTACATAATAGGGCCTGTCCAGATGAGGTACGGCCCTCCCTACTTGACGGAGGAGCTCAATGATGAAGCATCCATCGAGGACCATCATTCTCACAAGATCAGGTCCGCTGAAATTGTCGGTGCTCTCCGAGTAGCATTGCCGGATCATTCTCTCTTTTGGAGCCACTACGGGTGCGCATGGTAAAATTTCTTGGCTGGAAAAGAGTTTTTTTTTTTTTTTTTCAGAAATAGTTCTTTTCTATTTCTATTATGGGGACAATTTCCAAGTAAAAGAACTCGTTTGATAACTACACAAAATTTCTACTCTTGAAATAAAAAAAGAATAAAAATGCGTTTGGTAATGCAACAGTTTCTTTTTTTGTATTTATTCATTTTTTATTTTTACTCATAGATCACTGACCGCCAACTGCCCACCATCACCACCTGTTGCCCGTCGCCGCCCACCTGCCGCCGCTGCCGCTGCACGATTGCCGGCTGTTGACCGTCACTGCCAACCACCGCCGCACAACCCATCGGCCGTCGACAACCGCCGCCCGACGGCCGACGGGCTGTGCAGCGGCGGTCGGCGATGACGGTTGGTGGCGGCCAGCGGTGACCAGCGGCGACGGTTGGTGGTGATCGGTGGCAGCGACCGGCGGCGACGGGTAGCGGCCGACGGCGACGGTGGCTCCGGGGTGGCCGTGGCAAGAGTGAAGAATAAAAGAAATTTTTTTTTTGACTTATTTCTAGAAATTGTTCCCGGGACAAGAATCAATTTTTTTTTTTTTGTTTCTCGTTTCTATTCCCAGGCTAACTTTTCTATTCCGGGGAATAGAAAAACAACTTGGCGTTATAAAACGGATTTCTATTATTTTTTTTGTTCCGGGGAACAAAAGAATAGAAATTCTTGGGTTGGGAAAGGTTACCATGCGTAGCACATCGATGAGGTTTTCAAGGCGGACACCATGCGGTTGAGTTCCGCCAACATAGCGTGGAGGTATCTCCACTTGGGCCCCTGAAGCATTTCCAACTGCGATTCTCCATGATGGTACAGGCCAATAGAGACGACGTGAGGCCGGCATGCCTCGGCAATACCTCCGCCAATCTCCTCAGGGACTCTGAAGATGCTACTTCTGCTTCCGCCTACTGATTCATTTAAACATTTCAGCGCTGCCTCAATTTATGGCGCAGACTTGATTCGTGTGACATTTGCGAAATCTCTACCATCGAATGCAGTCAACTTCGGTTGAACTCGTCCTATGTAAACAGTAAAGGTGTCAAAATAAGTTGAAGACCTAATTAAACTTGTGTCTAGACTCTGATGAGCTTTGAAAATTACTCATCTTAGCTCCATAAACAACCTTTTTTTGAGTTGTGCGATATCAAATCAATTCGGTTTATTGATAGAACTTGTACCAAATGACAAGCACAAGTAGTGAGAACTCTGTAGAAAACATTTGCAATGATACAATATCTCCTTACATAGGGTCAAATCAAGGACTATATAACCTCATTCAATACTAATAAAAATTATTAGATGCAAGTTTGAAAATCGCAATTTATTCATCAATTATAGTAAATCAATTTTGTTTGCCTAAGTGACGAACCGTATCGCTATTGCAACTTCACTAATTTGTCGTGATGAATTCGACACAGCAAAATAATTCGCCACGACAAACTGGAAACAAAGGAAAATATTGTCCAATATCTCACAAAATTCTTCGCTCATACACATTGCGGGTTCCCTCCTGTAGTCGCTCATCTCAATCCTGATCCCTCCTTTAGAAACGACAGAATAAGTTTCGAGTTCTATCTGCCGTAACCCATCTCAATCCCTCCTTTAGTAACATAGTTGTCACTAACGAATCTAGACCAGTACCAGTGCTTCTTCCACGCCATGCACATCTCTTCGATCGGGATGTCCTTCGTCTTGGGCAAGAAGAAGTAGTTGAATATGGACATGGCAAGCACGAAGAAGGTGAAGAACAGCAACAGCCCGAACTTCATGTGGCAGACCATGTTGAGGAAGACCCGAGCCACCATGAACGTGAAGACCATGTTGAGCGAGATGCTCTGGGCAGCCGACCGGATCTCCAGGGGGAAGATCTCGCTCAGCACGAACCACCCGAGCGGCTGATTCTTGTTGTGGGTTCTCTGCTGCCTCTGGCCATTCTTTTGCATGCGAAATTCTTGGGTAATATGGTTTAGATGAATAAGGTGGTGACTGGCAAAATCTGTAAGGCTTGAGCTCTTCTTGTTTCTTTCCTTGCTAAACCATGGAGACCCAACTGACTTTTTGAGATGGTTTTAACATCCATTGCACTGGAAAGATCTGATTTTGAAGAAGCATAACGAGGGAAGCTCTCTGTTTTTGCTCCTGATCAGTGGTAGTGATTGTTGCAGTGGCGTTCGAGGTGATCCTCGCGAATGGTAGCTTACTTGCGACTTTTTGTTGACGTTGATGCATATCTCGCAACCTTCTTTCTTCCAGTAGAAATGCTTGGACACGATGAAAATGTCCAACTTTGATTATCTGCCTATCGGGGTTTTTCAAAGAACAGGATACTAAACTAAAAGCACCTACTTTTCTTTGTCGCTGTCTCATTTACATTAGGGTACTGCTATTAATTGGTTGTTGATTTTTCTTGAAACAGGGCTCACTCGTTAGATCTGCCGTTGCTTTATTTTACCTCTTTGTATTTTGTCCATTTCATAGCAACGTGTGATTACAAATGCACTATTGAACAATATTCAGCTAATGACCCTTTATGTGATCCAACCTTAAGGAACTAATAAAATTTCTAGGTGAAAAGACCTCCTGTTCTTTCCATTTGTTCTGCTTTTGTCTGGGTGTTGATCCTATTACATAGCAGGTGAAATGAACTCCATTCTTATAATTCACTCGTGAAGAGAGGAATTTACAGCTTTAATTGTTTAAAGGAAACCGTTTGTGTCTGTTGATATTCTTTTTTCGTTGTTCTTGATCATGGCATCCCATGAAAACCTCCAGGCATAAGCTGACACTTCGTAAGATTTTGCATTTGGTGGATTTTGGAAGCTAGTAAAATGAAATTGTTGAAATCATCAATCTGGCTGTTGCAGAAAAGAACAAGCCTTTGATTGAATGAGTCAGTTACAAATTATGCCTCCTCCAAGAAATATGGACCCTCTGTTTGTCTTTTAATGGCTTATAGAAAACCACAAGAAATTTTCTCATTGAATGTGCCATCAATTGATGACCCAAGCTAAGTCGGCTTCTGGTTTTTATCCCAGCAGTCATCGAAGAAATCGTTGTCAGACACCCATTAATTATCTTCATTTCCCTTGGACCATACTCCAATTGTTCTACATGTTGTTTTACCTCCTCCTGATATCATGGAGTGATCAGATTGTCTTTCTCTATATATTTCTGCTTTTCTTATAGTTTAAGCCCAGGCCTCTCTTTTTTCTCAGTTGCAATTTCATCAATAGGCCTAAGGATCCAGGCTATTGACTTGCTAAATTATCAGGATAAGTACACTAATGGTGCCATAAGTTGTGTACGACGCTCACTTTAGTGTCAAAAGTTTCCGTCAGATCACTTAAGTACCAAATCGGAGGAAAAACGATCACTTTGGTGCCACCGGTGAAAGATTCCAGCCACCGACGAAAGATTCTGGCCAAAATTAATACGTGGCTTTTTAAAAAAAAAAAAAATTGATAGGCCTTTAAATGACGTCGTTTTCAGTCATCCTTAAGAAAACGACGTTGTTTTGCCGTCCTACATGGATGGCTTCACGGAAACGACGCCGTTTAGCTCACATGGGGATTGAAATTAGGGTTTCCGCCGCTCAGCCACCATCGTTCACCCGCCATCGCTCAACCACCGTCGCTCAGCCACCATTGTAGTTGCTCAACCAGGTGAGTGAGAAGAGACTGAGATTGTTGCAAGAAAAATCAAAGGCGAGGCCGGAGGAGGAGGAGGAAGAAGATGGTCGAAGGTGCTGCTGGTGCGTTGCTACTGCTAGTGCATTGCTAGTGTCGCTACTGGTGTGCTGCCGGTGCTATTGCTGGTGCTGTGCCAGTGCCGTTGCTGGTGTGGGTCTTCGAGGAAGAAGAAGACACGAAGACAAGTCTCCCCGCTCTCTCAATTTAGGGATTAGGGGTTCAAAGTTGGGGGAAAGATGCCAAACGACGTTGTTTTGGTGTTTGGATGCTGACTCAACTCTCCGACGAGCCATGTCGGCTTCAAAAATTAATATAAAAAAGGCCACGTCGGATTTCCGGCCAATTTCGTCATCGTTGGCACCAAATTGAGCGTTTTTCAAATTTTTTGGCCATTAAGTTATTCGACGGAAACTTTTGGCACCAAAGTGAGGGCCGTACACAACTTATAGCACCATTATTGTACTTATTCCCTGAATTATCAGTGTAGTACTCTATGGCATTTACAAGAATTGTTCGGGGCAATCTGAAAAGAGCAGGAGGTGCTATTGGGAGCTTTAGAGATGGAAAAGAAGAGACTTTTAGAGGAGTACTTGCGGATTCATTTTCCTTTTCTTCTTTTGAAAGTGTCCCCACGAGAAGTAATTTTTTCGGCCGCTTTCCAACGAGTAAGTTAAATATGCTAGTAACTGGAGCAAAGGAATTAGGACAACCCCACATGATCAATTTCCTGTCGCTGAGAGGGCATTGGCGAAGTCTGATTCTGAATATGAGAGCGACAGATATCCGGGTCTTGAACCGACTAAACCCGGAGAAAAGCCGAGGGTGGTTGTTCTTGGTACCGGTTGGGCTGCTTGCCGATTTATGAAGGGGCTTGATATGAACATGTATGATATTGTGTGCATTTCACCCCGAAATCACATGGTTTTCACTCCCCTTCTTCCGTCAACTTGTGTCGGAACTGTGGAGTTCCGTTCGGTTGCTGAGCCTGTGAGCCGGATACAGCCTGCTCTTTCTGCAACTCCCAATTCGTACTTCTATTTGGCTTCCTGCACCGGAATTGACAGTGCCAAGCATGAAGTCAGTTGAATATCTGGCTATTGTATGTTGATTTCGATGCTCATATACATTTTCCTCCAAGGACGTGATCAGTTCCTTTTCATTTCGCATGTGTTGATTGACTGGAATTTTCCTCCGTCTTCTTCAAATAGCAATGAACAAACATCAGAAATTTACAATATACCGTGTGACAAACATTGACATGGATTGTCCACACTTTTGCATTTGTGTCGAGGTCCTGGCTATAAGAATTCCGTGTGTGATTTATCTGGCAAGTGAAATTAACTAACATAAATCAACATGCATTGTCCACACTGTTGACATGTCGAAAAGTATTTCAGGTACATACTACATAGTGAGATAAGGTTAAATTTCATTCTCCAATGTGATGGAACCAAGGGTGCACCTGTAAGACATGTCAAATAACACTAGGCGTTGCAAATCTACCACATTATTCCCTTTTTGTGTGTCTCTTTTGCTAAATCTCGTTGCCTATTGACCAGGTTTACTGTGAAACGTTTGGCAATGGTGGACTACCTCAAGAGCCTTACTGGTTTAAAGTCGCATACGACAAACTGGTCATCGCAGCCGGAGCCGAGCCCTTGACTTTCGGTGTTAAGGAACACGCTGACTTCCTTCGGGAGGTGAATTATGCCCAAGAAATCAGGAAGAAGCTTTTGTTGAACCTCATGATCTCTGAAAATCCAGGTATCTCAATTCTCCAACCATATGTATTGTGCTTACAGAGCAACATTCCAAGGTCTCAAGAATCGAAGAAGATGCTCATTGTTTTTGCCTCCACATTCTCTATAATTAATGATCAACGAGATATTATGGCTTCAATGGAGATTGGGGGAGTGATTCCTTCTCTGTATCTTATAGGCATATTAGAAGAAGAGAGGAAACGACTTTTACACTCTGTCGTCATTGGAGGTGGACCAACTGGGGTGGAGTTCAGCGGTGAATTAAGTGATTTTATCATGAAAGACGTCCGTGAACATTTTCCTTATGTAAAGGATCACATTCAAGTCACCCTTATTGAGGTACTCATACACACTCACATACAAATGCTAGCGTCAGTTTGGAAAAATGTAACATGACTTGACAAGTACACACTTTAACAGGCAAATGAAATCCTGTCGTCATTTGATGTTGGCTTACGGCAGTATGCGACGAAACAAGGGTAAGTTGATTTTCTTTCTCAAGTTACCATCATCTTTTCCAGCAGTTCATTTTGGTGCTAATTTTATGCTTTCAATCACTAGTCTGGTGTTCTTCTTAAAAGAGGCGTGGTGAAAGAGGTGCATGCGAAGAAAATGGTACTAAATGATGGTATGGATGTTCCATACGACCTCCTAGTCTTGTCCATTGGCGTTGGACCCTCGGAGTTTATCAAGTCACTTGATCTTCCCAAATCCCCAGGTGGAAGGTGAGGAAATAAGATTTCTTCTTTCCTTGGTCTTCTAACTCTGCAATAGCAATCTAGAGATAAGAACTTTGTGACAATCTGATTTTAGCATTTTACCACCTTCCAAATCAAATGATTTGTCCTCTCAATTGTTTCAGGATTGGGGTTGACGAATGGTTGAGGGTACCTTCAGTGGAAGATGTGTTCGCGCTGGGGGACTTTGCGGGTTTTCTTGAATAGACAGGGAGGCCGGTGCTTCCTGCTTTAGCTCAGGTTCAGTCACCCTGTCCAATTCCTTTAAAGATGTCTCACTGTAGCTCTTCATTTGATTGACAATCTTCAACTTTATCTCCTTACTCTACTTTGTACAAGATGTGCCATAAATCCTTCCATTTGAAAGTGGAATTGGTCATTCACTATCTCTTTTCTCATTGCATATAGGGTTTCTTTCCTCGGAAATAATATGAATGCTAATTTTTGAAATAGGTTACGGAAAGGGAAGGGAAATTCTTGGAGGAGCTGTTTCGCAGGATAGGCAAGCAAAATGGAGGGAAGGCATTTTGCTCGAAAGACATACCTTTAGGAGACCCATTCGTGTACAAGCATTTAGGAAGCATGGCTTCTGTTGGGTGTTACAAGGCACTCGTCGATTTACGCCGTCTAAGGTGCATAATGTGCTTCCATGCAACACTTACGGTTTTCTTTCCCAATACCTAGTACTCTGATTCATGGAATCAATCGTCGTCACTTATGCAAGCATTCTTTTATGCAGGACGCAAAGGGGATATCGCACACAGGATTCGTGAGCTGGCTGGTTTGGCGTTCGGCTTATCTCATGAGAGTAGTCAGTTGGAGGAACAAGTTCTACGTTGCAATGAACTAGGCGACGACTCTGGTATTTGGAAGAGACAACTCGAGAATAGGTTGACAATGGTAGAGATGCATTTTATCATACATTGGGCTCTTTTTGGGAGGAAAGGTTCATTTATTTGTAACACAAGTATTTAGCATGACTAGTAAAATAACGATGGTTTTGCACCAATACACCTCTTGAACACCATTTAACCGGCTGATCCAGTCCTTAGTTCCATGGAACTCGGTAGTGGCTAGGCCTAGGGTGGAGTAAATTCTGGATTCCCAGGCGGAATGGGATCACCGGTTTGTGCTCTCCCTTAGTGATCACTTAAGTGATGACAACTGTTAATCCACATACTCAAGATTGATCTGGTCATAGGAAAGTATCATCAACTTGAAAGATTCACTAAAAACAAAGTCAATATAGCTTCAATATGGAATGAAATCGATATAGAAGATGCAGCTTCTATATGCTTCTTGCTACTTGTGATGATAGTACTGCAGTAGAGCGTACACTGTTTGAATGATGCCCGCAAGTGTCACTATAACAGCAAGGCCCGAAAGAGCCGACCATGGGTTGTCATGAAAAGCATTTAGAAGTTGTGCCCAGCAATGATAAACCCGTTCATGCTTAAGAGAGTTGTTTAAAATTGTAACCTGCGATGCTAGATAGTTATCTTTGACGAGCTCGAAAGGAGCAGCCTTACGGATGTCGTTGAAGAAGCATGCAAATTCCCCATTGCTCATACCATGATTTGAGATGACTTTACAGTCACGCAAAAGTTGAACATCATCGACCGTGTGAATGAGACTTCCCATGAACATGGCATAGGCAGTTACATGACAATCATTCCAACGGCCACGACACTGTTCAAAAGCAACCATATTGGGGAGGATCCAATTGAGGTCGTCATCATCTACTGTTATTTTTGGAATTCCAACAACTCTGCGTTTTCTGTCAAATTTGATATCCAGGAAGGTGCTGGCTTCTCTTTGCTTGAATCGGATTCCCACTCGACGCAACTCAGAAGCAGATCTGATCATAGAATAACAACTGTCGCCGTTTGCTTGATTTTGTTGTTGATCCCCAGGTAATAAGCTCAGACGAAATGCGTCGAGTAAGTGCACGCATTCCCGAGATATCAGTTCTTCCCTGAAATTGCCAGGTCTTTTCAGGATGCAGCTGAAGAAATTGAAGAGAAGACCGGCCAAGGACGAGGTTGCCTTTGCCTCTGGAACATTCGCCAGTTCTTCCCTGAAATTGCCAGGTCTTTTCAGGATGCAGCTGAAGAAATAGAAGAGAAGACCGGCCAAGGACGAGGTTGCCTCTGGAACATTCGTCGTTGCCTCTGGAACATACGTAACATTAGTCGTTGCCTCTGGAACAGAGGCAACAGTAATCGTTGCCTCTGGAACATTCCTCGTTGCCTCTGGGACATCCGTCACTTGAATCAAAATCTCAAGAACGAAGTAGGGTACCTGGTTCTCAAGTCGTAGAAGGTCCTGCATAACTTGTGCGCTCATATATATATTAGATGATAGAGGCCCGTCGAGTTTAGGTACGACCCTCGCTAATTGACGGAGGAACTCAATGATGAAGCATCCATCGAGGACCATCATTCTCACAAGATCAGGCCCGCTGAAATTGCCGGTGCTCTGCCAGTAGCACCGCCGGATCATTCTCTCGGTTAGGGCCACTTCACTTATGACGTTTTCAAGGTGGACACCATACCGTCGAATTCGGCCCAACATATTGTTGAGGTATCTCAACTTGAACCCCTGAAGCATCTGCAACTGCTGTTCCCCATGGTGGTACGGGCCAATAGAGACGATGCGAGGCCGGCATGTCTCGGCAATACCTCCGCCAATCGCCTCGGGGACTCTAAAGATGGTACATGCTTCTCCGCCTGCTGATTCATCCGAACGTTGCAGCGCTTCCTCAATATCTCCTGACATGGAAGTCGCTAACTGCCTCACCATCTCCATGCGCTCGTGCCCACTCGGCGGCATGAGCTCGATCTCATGGCGCGCCATGAGCAGGATCTCCTCATGAAATCTTGGATTGTTGTCCATACCGAGTTAAATTGTAGAATCAACGCGAATTTCTTACTGTGATTTCAATAGCTAGAGAGAGAATTGAAAGAATACGAGAAGTGTGGTATAACCGTGAAGAATTGGAGGGACATGTAGATATTTAAAGAGGGCATGGAACAACCTGGAGCGGCCAATGCAGGGATGGTCTCAGTGGAGCGGAGGAGAGAGAAGGAAGAGCAAGTGTAGCAGCGGACAGAGACAAGGACGAGGGGTCTAGATGACAGGGAGTAGAACCAGGTCCTAGGGAGCTACGTTTCGTCCGTTGAATGGGCCGACCTGCCCTGGGTCCCACTTCCCTCTCTCTCTCTCTCTCTCTCTCTCTCTCTCTGTGTTATTTCTCTCTTCCTTCTCTCTCTTCAAAACGCGTGGGGCAAATGAAGACAAGCAAGCTAACGTGACTCAGGGATCTTGACGGGAAAACGCGCGGGGAAAAACAAAGCAATTTGCATTCATGGATTTTTTTTTTTTTTGCATTCATGGATTTTGATTAGCCATTTTCATGGCCGGGAGACTAAAAGGTAAATTCATAACTTATACGTACCCAAAAGATTAAAAATATAAATCACAGTAAGCAATTCTTTTGTTTATGCTTATGGAGTATATATAAACCTTATAAAAATAATTACAGATCAACATATCCAGTCACTAATGTTTAGGATTGAGTAAGGCTCTTCCTACTCTTTATACGAGTAAGGTCACTCATCTCTTTATTAGATCGACAAAATCGACCTAAATGATTTTAGTCTCATTTGACATAATTATTTTCTTTCTATGAGTTTTTTCGTGAATTTTAAACTTATTGTTATTTAGAAAATAAAAGAAAATTACTATTTTCTCCATCATTGCTATTATACCAATAATTGGAAAGCACGTGCTCATAGAAATTTAAAATGACTGGTTTGAGAAGTTTAGGCGAGGAGAAGAAGCCACACGAAAGATAAAATGCAAGTAGTACAAGAAGACAAAAAAAAAATCGAAATTTCATTATATGAATGAATATGATCATCAATATCTTGACAGCCCATTTATTAGGGAGGTGCCAAAGCAACGAGACCATCTTTTTAGGAACCACGGTGGGCGCGAGGCGAAGAATGCACACAAAAGACAAAATGTAAGTAGCTGAAGTCAATGATTTAGTACATAAAATAAAGGAAAAAAAATCGAAAATCATTATGAATCTACTTACTTTTGTAAATAAGATGTGGATACAAAACAATTACTTACCTTCAAATGCTTGCATATTTATATATACACATACACACATTCTAGACAAAATAAAATCAGACTATTTATTTGATGTATGAATTGCTACTACTATGGATTGGCTCCAAATGAACTTATAAAATTCAAACATCACGTGAAGACTCTTCAACATCTAAGGTGATGCGATTTTGAATTTTGCACAATTTACTTTCAAGTGAAAATAAATATTAAATTGCACTAAAATTTTTAGGAATTAATGAATTGTTTGAGCAATTCAGTTAAGAAAAAAATTATATCTGATGTAAACTGAATAGACATGTGCACTCACATATTTTTGAAGTGCAATTGATAAATTTACCATTTTCAATGAAAAGTTACCAAAAAAAGAGCATCTACACTTTTTCATATCTTTTGGGAAAAAAGGCTAAAAGAATAATGATAAGTTGTTGCCTCCTACTCCCTTGTTCTCCGATAAAACTAACATATGGGGCTATACTAACATTCGTATCCATCAGTTTTTGATAGATAAGTTTTAAATTTTAGCAGAAAATCTAAATCAGTTTCAAATTTGAAATCGCTCATCCAAAAACTGTTACACGTCATGTCACGTGAAAGCATAATTATTTCTTACATTCTCAATCGAAAGTCGAAGAGGGCTTGACATACATGCACGAAAGTCGTCGAGGGCTTCATAACCATCAACGGTCGGTATGTCCATAAGAAAGGACATTTCTGTGTCGTCATTTCCGCCTCGAAGAGAATGGGTGATTGCAGATAGGAGTGTCAACGGTTCGGTTCGGTTCGGTTTTCCAAAAAAACCGAACCGAACCGAACCGTTAGACAAATTTTCCGAACCGAACCGAAACCGAACCGAACCGAATACGAACCGAACCGAACTTCGGTTCGGTTCGGTTCGGTTTTTTGGTTTTTCGGTTTTCGATTTTCGGTTTTCGGTTTTTTGCATTTCTTTTATTTCCTCTTTCCTTCTCTGCGTCGTCTTCCTGGACGCTCGCATCATCAAAAACCCCCAAAAGATCAACGACCGAGAGAAAAAAAATCCCTCACCGGACCCTTCTCGACCACCACCGGAATCTCCTCGGATCCACTACCCGCGCTGTCCTCCCCGTCCCCGTCCCTGTCGCCGCCGCCCATCGCCGCGTCGTCGCAGATGGAGGAGACAGCTGCAGGTCGGGGGGCAAGGGGAGGTTGCGAGAGATGAGGCTGAGGGCGCACACCAGCGACTTTGTCTTCCTCCTTTCTCTCTCCTCTGTGTTTTGCGGATAAGACCCACTCTTTTATTCAAAATGCTCTCTTGCAATTCGCCTCCATCTCTGCATCCATCTTCGCCTGCTTCTTCTTCGACCTCCAGCGTTGCTGCCTCCTACCCAACTCCTCTCCCGCCCTCCACGTCGACGCTCGGGTAACCATCACCGTCCCGCTCGCATTGCCGCTGCAGCGGTGACTGCTGCTGCTGCTGGGGAGGGGGCTGGGGGCTCTCGAGCTGGGCCACCATGGATTGGAGGGAGGCACGCGAAATCGAGCCAAAGGAGACGAGAGTCGGGGGAGAATAAAATCGAATTTTTAATGGTTTATCGGTTTGTGGTTCGGTTCGGTTCGGTTAACCGATAAAAACCGAACCAATAAAAAAATATCGGTTTTTAATGCGAACCGAACCGAAAACCGAACCGAACCGAAAAAACCGAATTTTTCGGTTCGGTTCGGTTTCTGACACCCCTAATTGCAGACGCGGCTCGTTGATCGTGACAAGAAAAGCGTGGGGCCGAAAAAGCAGCTTGCATTGATGGGACAAATCATTTATTCTCCATCCATCCTATCTCGAAAGCTCACTGTTTTAGAGAACATTTTATTTTTCAATTTCATTATTCAAAAAAAAAAAATCAAGCCTGTTAATCTACCATGCCAAAGAATTTTTGCTTTTTCCTTAGGGTTAATACCCTGAAAAACCCCAAAACTGGTACACTTGTGACAAATTTATCCCAAACTATTTTTTTGACCACCAAAAATCCCAAACTGGTACACCTTTAACAAATTTACCCCCAAACTGATACACGTGTGATAAATTTACCCTCCATTAGTTTTTATTAAATTTTATTGTCAAATTATTAAGTTAAATGACACGTGGCAGTTGATTGATATACTAATTTGAGATTTTATACTCCATTTGTCACAATTTACAATTTTTGTGATTTTTTTTGTATTAATCTAATTTAGCGGATGGTATATTTATCACAAATTTACCAGTTTGGAGTTTTTTATGGTCAAATAAATTAGTTTGAGGGTAAATTTGTCATAAATGTACCAGTTTATGATTTTTTATGGTTAATCGGGGTAAATTTGTCACAGGTATACCAGTTTGGGGTTTTTCATGATCAAAAAAATAGTTTTGAGTAAATTTGTCACAGATGTACCAGTTTGAGGTTTTTTAGGATATTAACCATTTTTCCTTATTGTTGACGAGACACTTTTACACGATCATATAAGACGTCATGGGAGTGTCTAAAGTATACTAAACGCATTGATAAGAAAAAGTCATCCACATGAGCCATTTTGATTTTTTTTTTTTTGTAAATACTCTACGAATGATATAATTTTTTTTTGTCAATCCCAAATGAATGAAATTTCGCTGTCATTTTAAAGGAGCTCTTATTTTATGCAAAATTTTTCTATAATTAAATTTCATCTTTTAAAGTTTCACGTGAGGGAATGTAACAAAGATTTTTTTAAATAAAAAATCTTCAAAGAGATCTCTTGTTTTTATTGTTAATTTTTTGCATCAATCATCACGTTATGTGTGTGTGTGTATGTGTGTGTGTCTAAAATAAAATTGGTAAGAAAGAATTTGATGGTGATATACACAACAAAAATATATAAACATGTGCACAAAAAAAAAGTATATAATTATGTGAAAGTTGTTTTAGTTAATTTTTTTAAAGATTCTGATTGGTTTTGGGTCTGTATGTCCGGTGTGAGATTTTAGGATTTGGTGATTGTCAATTTTGGAAGGCAATATCATTTCCTGTAAATAGGAACACAAGGATAATGGACAAAATACAAAGCATGCTTTCGGTATTTCCGTGGGCTTCTAATTTATGGATCTTCCCATATAAGAAAGTGATCGAATACATGGGCCTTAATCCAAAATAATTGGCGGGCCCGATGAAATTATATGTTGATACTTAGTGGGACTTGGAATTTTGTATAAAATAGCCCCATAGGAATTCTTTTTTTTTTTTTTTTTAATTTATATATCTAACAATAGGAATTCATTTAGTTTTTATATTTACCTTTTTTTTTTGTGACCGAGGAACTGCCGGAAACTCTCTTACGGGATCACACCGCCCTCCGATGCTCGGTGGCACCGTCGGATGTTGTCACAAGCCACTATTTAGATGTAAAACCTCATGGGGCTAGCCCAATAATTTACCCCTGAGACTTCCACTTAAGTCATGGAAATGCAAACGAAAGGGTTTGAACTCTTGACTTTGGCGATGAGGGAGAGCACACACACCATCTACACTACCCATGGGTGGGTTTTATATTTACCTATTATAATACACTTTTGAGCTAAGCGTACAACAATTAACACCTAGGCAACTCCTGTCATGACATAGCTTTTCAGCTGGAGGTGATACCATGCAATAGTAACATGAGATTATTGAATACAGTTAAGAGTCATACTTGATGTAAGCTGAATAAAAAAACAACATATCTATCTTAGTATGATATAATCAGATTCGATCGATATTCTGATAATTATAACTGAGTTGTGAAAGTTATACCAACTTCATTAAAAAGAGAAGTCAAATTAGTTATTGTGTTCTTTTGACTAAACTTTTAAGATAAGAAATTTCTGTCTTGACGTGATGACATTAGCACCATTTAATTTCGGGCTAATTGTGGAAGTAAAAGTGAAGAGTGAGAACACATGAGACAGGGACTTTGAAACGAAAGAGTGCATGGAAACCCCTGAGCAATGGCAACCCCTGAGACCGCCGCCATTTTTGCACCGGTGTCGAGCTCGTCTCGTCCTTTGCAATTGCTCGCACGCTTGCTTATCACCGCCATTGTGCTACTGCCATTGTTCACTCGTCTAGCCCTAACATTAGGATTTTGCTTTAGGGAAATTACTTTCATAATTGTCTTTGATTCCATTGTTTTATTGCTTATAGTGGAGCAAATGATGCTGCAAGAGACTAAACACAGAAATCATCTATCTACCGAAATGAAGAGTTCTGGATCCATTGTGCAACAGCACTTCGACTTTGAGAATTATAGATTTTTCTGAACTTTCATTTCTATTGCATAATCGTTAGTTTTTCCATTTGCACAGTTGTTTAGTGCCTACTAGAACATGGACTAACTCATTTTTTGGGACCAAAATAACCTCTATTAGATTTTCTTAACTTCATTCATCATGCATTATTCTTTGTTTTCTTAACTTCATTAACCATGTAGCATAGGCTATTTTCGTCAAGAAGAATAATTAGTCCATATTTTAGTAACACCTAATGGCTACGCAAACGGAGAAACAAGCGGCTGCAGCAAGAATAAGAAGTTCAATCGTTAATCTATAACATTTCAAGTTTTAGAGGCGATTGAGCATCGGTGTTGAAATTCAGGGACGAGATGTATAACTTTTCAGAGTTTGAGAGTAATTATGCAAAGCGCCAATTAATGGGGATTTGAGCAATTATATATATGTGTGTGTGTGTGTATAGGTCGGTTTTTGCCCGATCTTTCTAAAAGCCATCTTTTCACATGTAAAAGAAAAAAAAAACTCGTTTTTAACAAATGGCAACAAGTTGTTAATCAATATGTTTGATGAGTTCATGCTATCAAATTGGGGGAAAATCATCCAAAAAAATCTTAAAACTATGGTGTGGTTGCTAATTCAATTATAAATATTTTAATTATACTAATTTAGTTTTAAACATTTTTACAACTTGCCAACTTAGTCATAAGCCTTTTAATTGTGTCAATTTAATTTTAAATATTTTAACAATTTGCTAATGTAGTCATAAATCTTACAATTAGATCAATTTAATCTTAAACATTTTTAAATTGATACAAATTCAGTCAATTTGACCAATTTTGGTTAGAAGTTGTTGATGTGGACGTTGGTGATCCTCAAGGCATGGTTGGCGCTAATGTTGACATTTAATTTTTAATATTTTTTCTTTCTTTTTATTTTCCTTCTTTCTTTCTATGCCCAGCACAAGCCATGGTTGGGGAGGGCAGAGGCAAGGCTGACCCTCGCTTAGACGAGGTCGACCCTTATCGGCAAAAAGAGAAGGGAAATAAACCAAAGTAAAATTCAAATAATTATTAAAAATACTTATGTTAGCACTGACACGACCACCGGTGTCCACATTAGCAACTTTTGATTAAAATTGACCGGAATATTGAATTTGTATTAATGTGAAAAATTTAAGACTAAATTATCCAATTAAAATGTTTAGAACTGAATTAGTACTAATGCAATAAGTTCAAGATTGTATTGGTACTTTTCCCAATTATGTTATGCTCACACTACGTCGTAAGATAAGGTAAATTTCATTTCTTCATCATGATGGAACCCACGATATCTGGTAGGAAATGTTAAGTAACACTAATTGTTGTTAGTGCATTATGTTTTTCCTCTCTAGTCTTCTCTTTTGCTAAATCTCGTTCCCTATTCACTAGGTGTACTGGGAAACGGTTGGCGACGGTGGACTGCCTTAAGAGCCTTACCAGTTTAAAGTTGCGTACAACAAGCTAATCATCGTAGCCGGAGCCGAGCCCTTGATTTTTGGTGTAAAGGGCGTTAAGGAACACGCCTACTTCCTTCGTGAGATGAATCTTGCCCGAGAAATCATGAAGAAGCTTTTGTTGAACCTCATGCTCTCTTAAAATCCAGGTACTTCAATTCTCCTACCTTATGAATTGCACTTACAGAGCAAATTCCATAGTTTCAGGAAAAGAAGAAGATGCTCACCGTTTCTCAATGATTAATGATCAGCAAGATTTTACAGCTTCATGGACAATGGGGAAGCGATTCCTTCTCTTTATCTTATAGGCATATAAGAAGAAGAAAGGCCTTTTACACTGTGTTGTTATTGGCGGTGGACCAACTGGGGTGGAGTTCAGCGGTGGATTAAGCGATTTTATCATGAAAGACGTCCGTGAACGTTTTCCTCATGTGAAGGATTACATCCAAGTCACCCTTATTGAGGTACTCATATACACTTGCATAAAGATGCTCGCGTCTGTTTGGAAAAATGTAAACGACACTATTTGACAAGTACACCCTTTTATAGGCAAATCAGTATGTGATGAATCATCTAACAAGGGTAAGCTGATTTTCTTTCTCAAGTTACCGTCATCTTTTCCAACAAGTCATTTTGGTGCTGATTTAATGCCTTCAATTGCTAGTCTGGTATTCATCTTAAAAGAGGCGTGGTGAAAGAGGTGCATGCGAAGAAAAATTGTACTGAATGATGGTAAAGATGTTCCATATGGCCTCCTAGTCTAGTCTACCGGTGTTGGACCCTCATAATTTATCAAGTCACTTTATCTTCCCGAATCCCCCGGCAAAAGGTGAGGAAATAGGATTTCTTCTCTCCTTTGTCATCTAAATCTGCAATAGCAATTTCATGATGAGAACTCTGTGACAATCTTGTTTTAGCATTCCACCACCTTCCCATCGAATGATTTGTCCTCTCAACCATTTCAGGATCGAGGTTGACAAATGGTTGAGGGTGCCTTCAATGGAAGATGTGTTCGTGCTGGGGGATTGTTCGGGTTTTCTTGAACAGACAGGGAGGTCAGTGCTTCCTGCTTTAGCTCAGGTTCAGTCACCCCATCTAATTCCTTTAAAGATGTCTCATCGTGGCTTTTCGTTTGATTTGCAGTCTTTAACCTTATCTCCTTATTCTACATGGTACAAGATGTGGCATGAATCCTTCCATTTGAACTTGGAAGTGGTCATTTGCTATCGCTTTCTCATTGCATAAAGGCTCAGTTTTCTTCTTTCCTCAGAAATAATATGAATGCTGACTTCTGAAACAGGCCACCGAAAGGGAAGAAATTCTTAAAGAGCTGTTTCATAGTATAGGGAAGCAAAATGGAGGGAAAGCATTTTGCTCGAAAGACATACCTCTAAGAGACCCATTTGTGTACAGATATTTGGGAAACATGGCTTCTGTAGGGCGTTACAAGGCGCTCATCGATTTACGCCAGTCTGGGATACATAACATGCTACCATGACATACTGATAGCTTTCTTTCCTAGTACCTAGATTTTGAGATGCCCCTTCTTCCATGATTCACAGAATCAATAGTCATCACTTATGCAAACATCTTTAAGGCAAGACATGAAGCGGATATCGCACCCAGTATTTGTGAGTTGATTGGTTTGGCATTTGGTTTATCCTATGAGGGTAGTCAACTAGAGGAATGGGTTCTACGTTGTGGTGAACTAGACAACAACTCTGGTATTTGGAAGAGACAACTCGAGAATAGGTTGAAGGTGACAGAGATACATATCTTAGCCGCTTCACACTTGTCTTGAAAGTTTCTCACTTCTAGGATACATTGTGCTCTTTTGGGTGGAAAGGTTCATTTATTTGTCACGCAAGTGTTAAGCATGGCTAGCAAAATAAAGGTGGTTTTGGACCATTTTACCTTTTCCTTATTTGTTGTGTAACTTTGGTTTTATTAGTTGTAGAACGCTATTTGACTGGCCGACCCGTCCTCAATTGTGGCTAGGCCTAGGGCGGAGTAAGTTCTAGATTCATCTGCTGGGGATGTTAAGCATGGCTACAAAAATAAGGATGGTTTGCATTAGTTTACCTTCTTTTTTTCTATGTTCTTTTTTTTGGGTAGTGTAACTTTAGTTTTATCAGTTGTAGAACACCATTTAACTGGCCAATCCAGCCCTCAATTCTATGGAACTTGGAAGGGGCTTAGGCTTGGGGCGAAGTAAGTTTTGGATTCCCAGGCAGACGAGGATCGCCAATTCGTGCTCTCCCCCAGTCCCCATCACTTCATTGATGATATCTATTCATCACTTATCCAAGATTAATTTGGCCACAAGGAATATATCAACAACTCGAAATATTCACTGAAAACATAGTCAATACATGTTATGAAATCAATATGGAGATGTAGTTTCTAGATGCTTCCTGCTACTTTGGGTGATAGTACTACAGCACAGTGTACACTGTTTGAATCAGGCCTACAAGTGTCACTACAACAGCTAGGCCTGAAAGAGCTGACCATGGGTTGTCATGAAAAGCATTTAGGAGCTGTGCATAGCAAAAATAAGCCCGTTCATACTTAAGATACTCATTTAAAATTGCAAAATGCAACGCTAGATAACTCCCCTTAACATCGAAATAAACATCCTTGCAGAGGTCACCGAAGAAGCGTGCAACATCCTCATTGCTCATGCCGTGATTCGAGATGACTTTATGGTCACGTAAAAGTTGTACATCATTGGCCGTGTGAATGAGGCATCCCATGAACATGGCATAGGCAGTTATGTGCCCGTCCACTTGGCCACGACACTGTTCAAAAGCAGCCATATTGGGGAGGATGCAATTGAGATCATGATCTATTTTTATTTTTGGAATTCCAATGGTTCTGCGTCTACTGTCAAATATGATCTCCAGAAAGGTGCTGGCTTCACTTCGCTTGAATCCAATTCCCAATCGATGGAACTCGGAAGCAAATTTGATCATATGATAAGATGAACTCTCGTCTACTGGATTATCTTGTTGATCTGTGGGTATTAAACTCAGACGAAATAAATCGAGTAAATGCACTCCTTTTGGTCTTTCCCCGACAATAGTAGGTCCTTCTAGGAAGCAGCTAAAGAAACGAAAGGCAAGATTGTCCAAAGACGAGGTTCTTCCTGAAACATTCGTCATTTCAAACAAATCCTCAAGAACAAAGTACGGGATCTGGTTTTCAAGTCGTAGAAGGTCCCGTCCAAGAGAAAGTAACACGAATGAATTGGAATTGATTAATAGGATTCTGTTGGGCGGTACATATCCTGCAATTTGACGGAGGAATTCAATGATGAAGCATCCATCGAGAACCATCATTTTCACAAGATTAGGTCCATTGAAATTCTCGATGCTCTCCGAGTAGCACTGCCGGATAATTTTCTCTTTCGGTGCCACGACAGCAATGAGGTTTTCGAGGCGGATACCGTGCGGTTGAGTTCTTTCCAGCATAGTGTGGAGGTATCTCCACTTGTGCACCTGAAACATTTGCAGCAATTCTCCATGGTGGTACGGGCCAATAGAGACGATGTGAGGCAGGCATGCCTCAGCAATTCCTCCGGTGAGTGCCTGAGGGACTCTGAAGATGCTACGACTACTTTCACCTGCTGATTCATTCAACAATTTCAATACTGCCTCAATATCTTTTGACATGGAAGGTAATAACTGCTGCCTCATGAGCTCGATTTCACGTTGGGTGGCTACTTGATGACCTCCTCCATCGTTGGCCATGGGCAAGTTAAATTGTAAAATCAACGTGAATTCTTGCTGGAATTTCAATAACTAGATAGAGGAATGGAGAGGATATCAGAAATGTAGTGTATCCATGAAAAATGTGAGGGACATGCTGTCACACCTCAAAATCCTACAAGAATAGGAGAATGTCATAGCCATCTTTCCTATTGAAGGACACAGCCTTAAACCATACCCAAAATCCAACTCTCAATAATCTTGATCAATAGCACTATCTTACAATCGATAGTTGCTAACTTGGGAACCTGAAAAGATTTGAAAGGAAGGGATGACAACTAAAAGCTAGTGAGTAGCATATATTCTAAGCAGATCGAACAATCACTATATATATATACAAAGCAAAATTAGAAACTCATACTTCAATCTCATATATAATATTTCAAATCAAATAAGAGTTGTCTTATTTCAACAAAGCTTTAAACAAATAAAAAATACTCATTTAATCACAATCACAATTCAAACATCAATGGTCTAGACCATTAATCAATTTATATATATATATAAATCACTTCTATGATCCATTTCATTGATCAATCTCAAATCATATATCTATGGTCTATCCATCAACCATCTATTGTTTAATATATTATTGTGGTTACGACATAACCTCTGGTAATAAAGTGACCAAGATTTCCTCATTGGCAAGATCTCCACTTTTTATAAGGTAATGGCTTAGTTCAAAAAGATATGATAAACTGGTATGCATACCCAAAAACCCCTAACTGGATGCACAGTCATATGGAACATCAAGCAATTATCTTCCGATAGCAAAATTTTAATCAAGAATCAATCTCATAAACCACAATACATTTTACAACCTAAAATAAATAATACTTTTGCAAACTCATCTCATCCTCTGAAAGTACCTTTCTCAAAACATTTATAATATCTCTTAGAAATCCTTTCATAAACTAGTTCGCAAAGTAATACATACATGCATACATACATGTCTCCACAATATTTAGTATAACACGTTTAAAATTTTTTCGTAAATAACCAAGGAGTAGATGCTCTTCTAGGTTTTTATGCAACAATGGTGTGATTTCTTAACTCATTATATATATATATATATATATATATATATATATATAATTTATATTACTTTCAAAATATGAATTTACAAACTCAAAAAAGAGATGATACCACTCACTTGGAAATGCCTATGATTAAACAAAAAAGATTATTCAAACCGTTGAACTCACAATCTTATCAAATAAACAGAAAATGATGTTAAAATCAAGTAAAACACTACTTTAACTATAACTCAATCAAACTAAGCTTAAACGTTAACAAAACTACTCAAACGCACTCGTAAATCGCTCTTCCAAAGCCATCATTTAAAGTCTTTTGCAACGCGAAGTTTGAGAGTTGAACTTGATCGCACCATGACTTTTTTCACTGGACTTTATTTCACGTGAAGTTATAGTTAAAAGAAATATCTTTCGAAATACTAGAAACCCCATAACTTGCCTGACCCAAATTCGAGCAAAAACCAACAAAAAAACTGTTGGTTGCTATTGTCCATCACGCGTGTACAAATTCAAAAATTTGTTTTGGAAAAACTGTAAGCTCAAATCGAGTTCTGTAAAGTCCTACAACTCCATAACACTTTAAACTAGCAAAACCCACAATTTCTTAGCTTAACAACTTCAAAATTAGACTTTGTAGTTTAAGTTTTGATTAATCCCGAATTTAACCCTCAATTCCGAAAACTTTTTTGATTGGGAGAGTGAAGGGCGCAAGCACTTACCCAAACATTGCGAACTAAAGTAAATTTGGCTTGGCGAGGCATCTAAGGCGAGGATTTGGAGTCCCTCCTCCTTTCTTCTTCTGCTCCTCTTCCTCCTCTTGCCCCTTCTTCTGCTCCTCCTCCTCTCTATTCATTGGGCGAAGTGTGATTCTCCCTTTCTGGCCTTTATCTGACGATGACCTTCTTTTTTCTTTTTCTTTTTCTTCTCGTGGGCCCCATCCTTTGAGGTGTGTTTCTCAGTGTAATACTAAGAAGTGGATGATAAGATACCTGCGCTGGACATGAATATGTATAGAGTCTTGCTTGTTATAGCCGTACTGCAGGCATGCAAAAAATCTACGTTAATTGTAAGGTGGAAAATTTGGTTCCATACTCTGCGGAGATACAACTAAAAAACCGTTCTTGTCCGAACATGCGAAACTTTAGGGACAGCCGTGGAGAGCACGAGTGCTTCCTGTACATCATCCACCGCCACCACATTGGATAACCGGTGCTGTACTAGAATTTATCAGATTGCCTCAATCAACTCACACCGTGTCATTCTCCCCCCATAATCTCCTCCGTGATATCTTCGGTGGGATTCATATCTAGCAAATCGTGCTGTTTTGAGCACTCCATTTCTTTTTTCTTTTCTTTTTTAACCCCATTTTTTTTTCTGCCGTTTTAAGCAGTCCAATCCTCCATTTGTCCTTTTGCAGAAGTCATGAAAATGAGCGCCATATTTAATGTATTATGTACTATCTACTTAGACTTGCTAGACTTGCTTCATCTTGGAAACAAATGTTCTAGTCGGCTGAATCCAGACATTTTTCTTCCCACCTAAGTGCCTAAATGTAACATTTCTTCCGGTTGAACAAACTCTATGCATGTCGACATCTCATCTGCAAATAATTTCATATGTTAGAATTCAATGAGAAATAATGATGAAGAGAAAAGATTATTACTATCTTGTCACGAACCTGACTCCATCTCTAGGGTCACAAGCGACAAGAGTTATTTTCCCGACGTCCTAGGCTGGCCGTCGTCCTGATTTTTTTTTTATCTTGTTATCATGCATATGCGGAAATGTTAATAAACAACTCTCGGGACAAACAACAACTGAAAAATTGGGACATACATCACACATAACACACTAATTAATATTATAATAAGACTTTTACAAGTCCTTTCTCTACGAGTCCTCTTTTCTTTTTACATCACAGTACATAATTTTGATAGATAAGTTTTAAATTTTAGCAAAAAATCTAAATCGACTTTGCAATTTGAAATCACTTATCGAAAAACTGTCACATGTCACATGTCACATGTGACGTGAAAGTATAATTTATTTATGAGATTCTTAATACCCTGAAAAACTCTAAACTAATACATCTGTGACAAATTTACCTAAAATTATTTTTTTAACCACTAAAACCCCAAACTGGTATACTTTTGACAAATTTACTTCAAACTGATACACTTGTGATAAATTTACCCCTGTTAGTTTTCGTTAAATTTTATTGTCAAATTATTAAGTTAAATAATACGTGACAGTTGATTGGTATACCAATATGGGATTTTATGCTCCGTTTATCACAAATGTAATAAATTTGGGATAAATTTGTACTACTTTGTACCTAACATCTTCCTTTCTAATTGGGTAGCACATCCTCCAGCCATTATGGGACATTGTCTTAACACTCCTGATGTGAGCCTGCACGTTTGAGAACCTTTTGACTCAAAAAAACTTCCTTTGACCGAAAAAAAAAAAAGAAAGAAAAGAAATTGGAAGTTGTCATTCACCATCCCTTTTTCTAATCGCATAAAGGCTCAGTTTTCTTCATTCCTAGGATATAATTTAAATGCGAATTTCGGAAACAGATCGCAGAAAAGCAAGAGAAATTCTCAGCAGAGCTGTTTCGTAAGATAGGGAAGCAAAATGCAGGGAAAGCATTTCGCTCGAAGTACATGCCTCTTGGAGACCTATTCATGGACAAACATTTAGGAAGCATGACTTCTGTCGGGCAATAAAAGGCAAAAAAAAAGTAAAAGAAAAAAAAAAGGAGTTTTAGTTGGAGAGTCCGAAATGCCCACTTTCTTTGCTTGGATTTCAGCCCAGATCCACCGAAAGAGACCTATAGCTAGAGCAGAGAACATTCGTTGCATAGATTTGAGAAACTTTTGAGCGTTTAGAAGTCATTCTCTCAGTGATTTCCGCTGAATCCTCTCCTGCCTCTACGTTGCCAATCGTTGCCATCATCGGATCGCTTCTCGTCAGTGTCAGTTCGACCGCCACGGGAAGCTCTGTTTGCCCTGTTCTTGGCCGCGAGGACTCGAAGCAGGTTATTCGTGATTGAAGCTTCATAGCCGTTGTTCATCTTCACAGTCAACGCTTCCCAGATCTTCCTCGTGCTAACTTGATCAGTTATCGCAATCAAGAATTTCTCCTTACTATGGTAACACTTCAACTAGATCTTGCTTTGTTCTGATGAAGGAAAAAAACTGAAATGGCATGATTTCTGTTAAGATCAAATCAGCTCTGTGGGAGGTGATTTCATTGATTGCGCACACGTGGGAATCACTTTTCTATGAATTTAGCATCGAATTCGAGCTTATTACACTCCCTGTAATCGTTCGACTTGGAAACTTGTTAGCGTTGTTCACTCTGGAGCAATCTGAATCGGTAACCATTTGACATGATTACATGCGTATTTTACATTTGCTGAACATACTGCTGAATCGCAGTTCTCTGTCTTGTGTTATATATTCCCGCGGTTATCAATGGTGGTTGTTGGCGAGGTGATGATGCTGAATCCATGGCCTCAGTCTTGATCATTACATACGTCTGCACCAGTTTGCTTCTTGTGTCCCTGCTTGCTTTAATCATGCGGTATATTTATGAATAATAAACGGTTGATGATTGAGGTGGAGATTGATGGTCGACGGTTCCGTTAGGCAGTGGCTGACGGTGGTGGTTGATGACCGGAGGCGGTCAACGTGGGGGCCTGGTTCATGCACACCCCTAGTGACCATCACTTTAGTGATGATAACTGTTCTGTCACTTATTCAAGATTGATTTGGCCACAAAGAAAGTACCAATAACTCGAAATATTCATTCAAAACAGAGTCAATACGCGTGATGAAATTGATATGGAAGACAGAGCTTCTACAACCTTTCTCTTACGAGGGATGATATAATTGCAATAAAGCATAGACTATTAGAATCATGCCTGCAAGTGTTGCTACAATAGCTAGGCCGAAAGAACTTACCATGGGTTGTCATAAAAAGCATTTAGGAGTTGTGCGCAGCAAAGATACATCCGTTCATACTTGAGAGACTCATTTAAAATTGCGAAGTGCAACTCTAGATAGCTTCCCTTGACATAGAAAGTAGCATCCTTGCACACGTCACTGAAGAAATGTGCATCATCCTCATTGCTCACGCCGTGATTCAAGATGACTTTACGATCACGTAAAAGTTGTACATCATTGGCTGTATGAATGAGGTATCGGTACCCATGAACGCGGCATAGGCAGTTATGTGCCCATCCCCTTGGCCACGACACTGTTCAAAAACAACCATGTTGGGGAGGATCCAATTGACATCATTATCTATTGTTACTTTTGGGATTCCAATGATTCTGCGCTCGCAGTCAAACTTGATCTCCAGAAAGGTGCTGGCTTCCCTCTGCTTGAATCCAATTCCCACATGACGGATCTCGAAAGCAGATTTGATCAGATGATGAGACGACCTCTTATTTACTGGATAAATGTCTCGTTGATCCCATGGTATTAAACTCAGACGCAATGAATCAAGTAAATGCACTCCTTTTTTAGATTGCTCCATCTTTCCCATACATTGCCAAATACTTCCGGAAAGCAGCTGAAGAAATGGAAGGCAAGATCGGCCAAGGACAAGGTTCCTTTTGGAACATTCGCCGTTTCAAACAAATCCTCGAGAACAAAGTACGGGACCTGGTTCCCAAGCCGAAGAAGGTCCCGCATAATGGAAGCTAACACGTATGATTTTTTTAATGAGGGATCAATCTGTATGACCCCTGCCATTTGACGGAGGAACTGAATGATGAAGCATCCGTCAAGAACCATCATTTTCACAAGATCAGGTCCACTGAAACGGTCGGTGCTTTCCGAGTAGCACTTCCGAATCATTTCCACTTTCGGCTCCAATGTATCGATGAGGTCCTCAAGTCCGACACCGTGCAGTTGAGTTTGGTCCAGCATGCTTTGGAGGTATCCCCATGGTGGTATGGGCCAATAGAGACGATGCGAGGCCGGCAGGCCTCGGCGTTTCCTCCCTCAAGTGCCCGGGGCACTCTGAAGACGCTACATCTGCTTTTGCCTGCTGATTCAGTCAACAATTTTGGCGCTGCCTCAATATCTTGTGACATGAAAGGCAATAGCTGCTGCTTCATGAGCTCGATCTCATGTTTTTGGGTGGTTGCTTGATGACCTCCTCGGTTTTTGTCCATGCCGATTCAAATTGTAGAATCTACGTGAATTTCTTGCTGGAATTTCAATAGCTAGATAGAGAATCGAAATTCCTAGCGAAAAGAAGAAGAAGGGAAAAGATAGAGAATCGAAAGGATGTCAAGAGCAGTGCAGTGTATCCTATGACAAATGTCAGGGACAAGCTTGACTTACATGTAATAAAGTCATCGAGTGCTCATGAGCTGTCGGATGCTGATTGACAATCATCATCAGGCGATAGATCGACCATGAATTTTCATGGCCGTCTGTTTTGTAAAAGAAATGACTACGTGTTAGCGAAAGAGCAAACCGATGGTGACAACTCCTTAAATTTTTTCCCCGGTAGTGGTGCTTTCCTGATACACATTACTCCCTGGAAACTGGCCTCTTTCGGTTTTCATGAGAAAAATAATATCTTTTACCTGCCATATACGGTTCTGAGAAAGAAATTGAATTCTTAAGATAATCTAATTGACGTACATACAGAGTTTGTAATGTTAAAACGGTATTATTCTACGCAGAATTCGATACTTTTAAAAGATTAGGTTTTATAAAATTACGAAAAATACATGATTTTACATGTTCTTATTTGTATAGTTTGAAAAGTTTCATTTCTTTTTTTTTGCTAAATAAAAATCTAATTGGGAAAGACATTAAATTTTAAAAAACTGAAAACCACCATATTCTCTTTATTTTAAATTACCTCCTTCCCTCTCCTTTTTCTTAACTATCATCCGGCCCTTGACTCTGGAAACCCACCATATTCTCTCCTTATTTTACTCGCATCAACTCAAAGGTTAGGTTTAACATTTAAATGAGCAATTATGTGAAAAGAATAAACTCATAAATGCTCGTGCTTTTTTCCATTCAGTTTTGCACTTCTGATGCCCCTATTACCTTAAATTGATCACACTATCTCTTGCAAGTGCAAGATTTATAATTTTTTTTTTTACTTTTTTTCTTCTCTTTCTTTGGAAATTCTGCATTTAGAATTGACAAAAAATATGCATTTGCCAATGGTTTGATTGGATTGTCTCATAATGCAATTACAATTGTCATAATTTCCTTGTCAACAACTAATTATTCCACTTGATCAGCCATACTTTTTAATTTTGTTAATGTGGTCCTAAACTTTTGGGTTATATTTCAATGTAGTATTTCCTTCTAATTGTCATTGAAAATCGCTAACATGGCATCTAATCATTGCCGGCGTCCTAAGTGGCATGCTAATGTGGGCAATTTATTAATTTCCACGTAATTTACGATGGCAAATGGCAGGAAATACTATATTTAAATATCATGCAATTGTGTAGGACTATAACATAATAGAAAGTTAAAACCGAATTGATATTTGTAAAATTTGTTTAAGATTAATTGATAATTTTCTCAAATATTTAAATAATCATTCATTCAACGACACATGTATAAGCATTTTTAGGAAAAGTACATTAGGAGTACCGTAACTTTTATACGATGCTCATTTGAGTGCCTTAAATTTGAAAAATTGATCACTTTAGTGCTATCAGTGATTTGTCTTGCCAAAAATCTAATGTGGACGTTAGTTGTCCTACGTGGTATCTAGGAGTGAGCATCGGTTTAGGGTCAACCCTGGATTAACCCTAGACCGACCCCACCCTACCGGTCCTAGTTTGGTTCCTAGGGAGACTAGGTTAGTCCTTGGTCTTAGGATTCTTAGACCAGCACTGTGCAGGTTGATCTTTGGTCCAGAGAGTTTAGGGTAGGTCTAACCCGAACCAACCTATAAATATATATATATATATATATATATATTATCTAATATATTATTTATAATTTTTTTATATAGAGAAAACCCTAAAATAAACGACATCAACAATATTAAATAGCTCATTATGATGAGTTCAAGTAATTTTACAATATTTTTTAATAACTTATATCTTTTAATGTTTTTTACAGCATCAACAGCCATAATTTACAAAAGAGGAAACTATTTTTGTAAGAAGTCCTCACAGCATTCAAAATGGCATAAATAGCTCCTCACTACATCCTCCTCTAGTACTCGTTCTCTTCTGTTTTATTTGTCCTCTTAGTCTTCAATTTGCCAAAATTGAAAGAAACAATTTCTCCACTCGTCACTTGACACTCGCCTCATTCACTTTGGGTCACTTGTGCCGCACACTTGGCTTGTTGCTCCTTGCTCAACGCTCGACACTCACCCCACTCGACACTCGTCGCTCGCCTCTCTTAGCTGACCTCGTTCGTCACTGAACCCATTGGGTTAGTCCAATCCTCGATCGCTTTTTCAAGAAGTACAAAAAATGAAATAAAAAATTATCAGTTGATCCTGGGTTGACCCTGAAATCAGACTAAACTCATTAGGTCGATCTGATCCTCGGTTGCCTTTTTAGAGACTACAAAAAATCAAATAAATAAATTATCGGTGGATTCCAGGTTGACCCTAGAACCGGACCGAACCCATTAGGTCAGTCCGGTCCAATCCTCAATCCCAAGCTTATTAGGATCAATCCTTGGTCCCAAAAATTGAGGACCAGCATTGTGCGAGTTTGTCCTAGGGTTAGGGGGTGGGCCGGCCTAACCTAGACCATGCTCACCCCTAGTGGTATCGCTGGAGCTGACGTGCATAATTAATAAAAAAAAATTCAAAATTAAAAAATGAATCCACATTGAAATGGGAAATTAATAAATAAATAAAAAAATCCACGTGGGAAGATTTGCAGAAAATTGCACTTAAATGATCGATTTTATTCTAATGTGGTATTTAAGTAAGCAAAAAAAAAAAAAGTTATAGCACTCTTACTGAACTTGTCCCTAGTTCTACTAGGTATAACTTTTCATGTACAAAAAAGATATTTTTAAAATAAGGTGGAGTTCGACTAAAAAAAAAGAAGTTACAAATAAAAAGTTGATTTAAGGTTCTAATCTTTTATATAGATACCCATAGATGCATGAAAAACTTTATCCACTTTTCATGTTCTAAAGTTACCCATCTCAAATGTGAAATATAAGAAACTGACGTGTCCGGAGGTCAAATGTCGGATTTTAATGCCTGTATGGTCGTCGATATTTTCTCACAACCTGCTGGTATTTTTTTAACTCTTTCATTCTCAGTTATTATCAAACAAGCTGCAATGGCTTCTTCTAATTTCTTCACCCAAGCTTTTGTTCTCTTTTGTAAATAACTGCATCTTTTTTTTACCAATTTAAAGAAGTCATTAACGATCTTTTGTTGGAAATGCCCTTTATTTGATCGAGTTGATAGACCATCTCCTTTCAACGACATTTGGAAGCGCATTGGAGTCCAACAGCAGCAAAAAACACACCAACATGTTTTTCAACGTTGAAACGCTTCGTTTCATCCTGGGGGCTTGCTTTCACGCCCTTTCTTCTTGCTTCATTTTGTAGTAGGTCTCCATGTAAACATGTTCTTGTTCTTATTCTTTGATTGGTTGCCATATTCGTATGGTTGAGGCACCGGTATTAACTGATTGTTGGTTTTTCTGAAGAAAGCTCACTGGTAAGATCTGCAGTTGGTAGCACAAAAAGAGTGAGCGGATCACTGTTCATCTATGCTCTCTACCAGGTGACTGGTTCCCTGTAGCGAGCGTTCTGGTTTTTGAGTGATTCTGATCTCTTCGGGGATCCGTTTGGCGCTATTTTTGGAGGTATTCCTCACATCTCCCCCCCCCCCCCCCCCCCCCGCAAATCCTCACCGAAGCGTTTTGGCTGGGTTGTCCTAAATCGTGAGAGCCCCTGACTCGTGATTAGGGTTCTGGTGCGTTCCCGTGTTCGTCTCTGGCCGAGCTTCGAGCTGATCTTGCGGCCACTTCTGGGCCATCTCCTTTGAAGGTAAGCTTCGTCCCATCCCTCTTAGGATATTAGCCGAAGCTTTTTCCGTGCCATGGCCTATATTGCTGGTGTCCTTGTGCTGCGATAGCGTTCTGGTGCGTTCAGCTACTCGGCTTCCTTTGTGTTCTATATGGCATCGACGAGCTTTGATCCTTCGGGCAGGGGTAAGGGCAAACCCCAGTGCCCATTGCAAGGAGTCGAAGCCGTGTGCGATATGCCTCTAGAGGCTGGAATAGAGGATGCCCTGGTAATCTGAATCGGGAGAGTTCGAGAGCTCCCCCTACCCAATCATGGGTCAATGTGGCTAGTCTGTCCTCTAAAGGATATGAGCTAGGCTTTGCTCCACCTATTTCGGTGGGGAAGAAATCGGTAGTGCGGTTGTCTGAGAATGCTAAGTTTGCTGGTGATCCGAAATGGAACTCTTGTCTGGTGGGATATTATATTGGAAAGAATGTGCCATTTAAGATTACTGAGATGGCTCTAAAACAGTCTTGGGGGGCTCACCTGTCCGAAGTCCTAGCCAATGATGATGGTTTCTATTTTTTCATCATCCCTGATGATGAATTCAGGAAGAAAATACTGTATGAAGGGCACTTGACAGTAGCCAGAATCCCGTTAGTACTCAAGCAATGGCATCATACAATGGAGCTGAAAAAAGATCTTCAATCTTCGGTTCCTGTCTGGATTCGGCTAAAGAATATACCCTTTGCATATTGGTCAGCTCCAGGAATTAGCAAGATTGCAAGTGCAGTAGGGAGGCCCTTGTATGTAGATCCTTTGACGGAGAAAATGAAACGTTTATCATTTGCTAGAGTCTGTGTTGAAATTTCTGCAAAACAGGAGAAATGCGAGGAAGTTGAGGTATGGGTGGATGACAAAGCCTTCTCGATTCAGGTGCTTTATGAATGGAGACCAAATTCATGTGAGAAGTGCTGTGCATTTGGCCATAATTGCCTGGCAAAGGCAGGCACCAAGCAACCTCCAGTTACTGCAGTTCAATCTGTTGCTGCTGCAAATCCAGTTACTGCTACTGCAAATCCAGTCTCTGCAGATCCGTCTACTGCAGATCCTAATATCTCTTCCTCCTCGGAGGAGGGATGGAAGCAAGTCACCAATAGGAAAAATAAACACCTTCAGGGACATAAGGAGAAGCTAGGACTTACTCTTCCAATCCTGACCTTAAAGGCCAAAATGGCTGATGGTCCGAGTAAGATACATGCTCCTGAAGGTCAGATCTCGGAAGGTGATGGGAACTCCTTAGCTCTTGCTATCTCTAATCCTGTCGAAGCTGTGGCAGCTTTGTCTTCTGGAGAAGAATTGGAGGAGGATGCAAGGGCTGTAAGCAGTAGTAGCAGTGAGGAAGGGGATTCAGTCCCTGGTTCGCCAAGCCTCCAGGATGCTTCTCAACCTCAGCCTAAGACGCCGCATATTCAAAAGGCCCCACTGAAGATTTCTTCTATGGCCAATCCCTCTAATGCTCCTAATAAGGGGTCAAGCAGGAGGAGGCCACCTAGACGAAGGTAGTGTTTTTTGCCCTCCTTATTTTTTGATGAATTTTGGTGTTTGGAACATTAGGGGATTGGGAAACCCTGTTAAGCAAGCCGAAATCAGGAATTTTGTTAGGTCCAATAATCTTTGCTGTGTTGGTATTATTGAGACCAAGATCTCCGATGCTGCTTTTAATTCGGTATCCTCTATTTTATTACCTGGTTGGCGGTGGGTTAATAACTATAATTATTCCCATAAGGGGAGAATTTGGGTGGGTTGGAACCCCCGGGAGGTCGATTTTTTGGTTAATACCTCCTCGAAGCAAATCATCCACGGGAGGCTTCTTTGGCTGATTTCGGGTAAGGTCCTGTTTCTTTCGGTAGTTTATGCCGAGCACTGCTTCATGTCTAGAAGGCCTCTATGGGAAGATCTTATTCATACCAGTGGTATCCTTTCCTCTACTCCCTGGATTGTTGCTGGGGACTTCAACGCAATCCGTGACCCTTCGGATAGAGTGGGTGGTTCAAATGCTTGGATCCCGGCTTTCGACGAATTTAAAGATTGTTTGACCCAAGCGGGCCTAGATGATCTGCGTTATACTGGATATAGGTATACTTGGACTACTTCATCTGGTCCTAACCGCAAGCAGAGGAAAATAGACAGAGTGTTGATAAATGGCTGCTGGAATTCGACATTTTCTTATTCGGAAGCATCCTTTTTGGCTCCAGGCATATCAGATCATTCCCCGATGCTTGTTAAGGTTATGCAGGTACCAAAATCTTCCAAGCCATTTAAGTTCTTTAATTTCTGGATGACCCATCCGGATTTCCTTTCATTGGTTTCGGAAGCTTGGCTGTCTCCTATTCAAGGCTCGCCCATGTTTACTCTCTGTGCAAAGCTTTGGCTTCTGAAATGCAAGCTGAAACAGCTCAACAAAGAAGCATTTTCTGACTTGTCTATGAGAACGGCTGAGGCCAGGCGGGCTCTCCATGCTACTCAGGATGCATTGCAAGCTGATCCCTCAAATGGTCGTCTTGTGGAAGCCGAGAAGCAGCAGATTCAAGTTTTCACAGACTTGCGACTTCAAGAGGAATCGTTTCATCGGCAGAAATCCAGGGTACGCTGGTTGAAGGATGGGGACCTTAATACCAAATTTTTTCACCAAGTTGTGAATAAGCGTCACCTTCAAAATAGAATTATATCTGTGACTAATGGAAATACCACTACCGTTGAGCCTTCGGAAGTCCAGAAGATATTTGTTGATCATTTTCGTGATCTTCTTACTGCAACTCCTGCTGTCGCCTGTCCTACTATGGAGGAGATCCAAGCAGTGCTTAAGCAGACTCTGGATGTGGATCAGGTGCGGTTTCTATCTGCCCCTATTTCGGATGATGAAATTAAAGATACTTTGTTTTCTCTTGCCACCGGAAAAGCCCCCGGGCCTGATGGTTTCAATGTTGAGTTCTTCAAACACTCTTGGGATGTTGTTGGTGCTTCGGTTATCTTGGCGGTTAGAGATTTCTTCGTAACAGGTGAGCTGTTGAAGCAAATTAATACAACCATTATTGCCCTTGTGCCCAAAATCCCCAATGCCTCCACTGTCCATGACTTCAGGCCTATTGCGTGCTGTAACACTATTTATAAGTGTATCACTAAGCTGATTGCTAATCGTTTATCTCGTGTGCTGCCATCCATCATTAGTTTGCCTCAAAATGCATTCGTGAAGGGTAGGCATATCAGTGATAACATTTTGGTTGCTCAAGAATTGTTCAGTGGGTTTCACCATGATCCGTATCGGCCCAAATGCGTAATCAAGGTTGATTTTAGGAAAGCATACGATACAGTTAACTGGGAATTCATTGAAGTTTGCCTTCAAGCTTTCGGCTTCCCTCAGCACTTTATTGACCGAATTATGAGCTGTGTTCGTTCTACAAAATTCTCGGTATCCTTAAATGGAGAGCTGCATGGATTTTTTACAAGTGGCAGAGGTATCCGCCAAGGTGACCCTATGTCTCCATACATATTCACTCTTGTGATGGAAGTATTTTCTGGTTTATTGGACATTCAAACAGGCAGGCCTGGCTTCGGTTTTTCCTGGAGATGTAAATCGACCAAGCTCTCCCATCTATTCTTTGCGGATGATGTCCTTTTATTCTCGGAAGCTAGCTTGGCCTCTATTGATCTCTTGAAGGCTGGAATTGATTCATTCTCCAGCTGGAGCGGATTGGAGCCGAATCTGAATAAAAGTGAAGTGTTCATAGCTGGTGGTTCGTCTAATCTTCGAAGTGGGATCTTGAACAAACTTGGCTTCCAGGTTGGTTCTCTCCCTTTCCGATACCTTGGAGTACCAGTTATATCCGCAAGGCTAGGTAAAGCGGATTGTGTTATGCTGGTCAATGCAATAACAGCTCGCGTTCAATCTTGGACCCATAGATTCCTGTCATTTGTTGGTAGACTTCAGCTCATTAAGTCTGTGCTCTACTCTATTCAAGGCTTTTGGGCAAGTGTATTCTTCCTGCCATGTGCTGTTTTAGATAGAATTGAGAAAATCTTCCGCCAATTCCTTTGGAAGGGGCCGATGTTGGGTCCAGGCGGGGCCAAAGTAGCCTGGTGCGATGTTTGCCTCCCTAGAGAGGAGGGAGGGCTTGGTATTCGTTCCTTAAAGGAAAACAATGTTGCCTTGATGCTTAAGCACATTTGGAAGCTCTTTTCGGATAAAGAATCTCTATGGTGTAAATGGGTTCACTCCACTTTCTTAAATCGGAAAAATTTCTGGGTAACTCCTATTCCGACTGTTAGTTCTTGGGCTTGGAAAAAGCTCCTCCGCCTTTGTAGTATTTATCAGCAGCATTTTAGATGGAGGATTGGCAATGGCAGGTCTGTGTCATTTTGGTTTGATCCGTGGCATCTTAATGGCCCTCTCAACCGCCTATTCTCTAACCAGGAGATCTACCGTTCTGGCATCCCTAGAGATGCCTCTGTTGCTGATGCTCTCTCCACGCCTTTAGGCTGGTATGTCATTAATATTATGGCCAATTGGTGGGATCCCATCCCTGAATTTAACCAGCAAGCGGATCGTTTTCAGTGGATTCACCACCCCTCGGGCCGTTTCTCAACAGCTTCTGCCTGGGAATTATTGAGGCCGAAAGGTGATGCTGTGCCCTGGTCCTCGTTCGTGTGGAGCTCCTCCATACCGCCGAGGTACCAAACCCATCTCTGGCTTATTACTCGTAATAGACTGCCAACACAGGTCCTGCTCCTCTCCTACGCCAGGATTCCAGCAGCTCTCTGTCCCTTTTGCTCCCGTAGGCCTGATTCGGTGAACCACCTCTTCTTCGCGTGCCAAACTCCGGGTAATCTCGCATCCTTCTGGGCTGCTAAGTTTAATATTTTGTGGCGTAACAAATCCTGGCGAGAGAACCTGGTTTGGGCGATGAAGCACTTCTCGGATAAGAGCTTTTATAACTCTTTGGCTAGGTTTAGCTTTGGAGCCCTTTGCTATATCATTTGGAAGGAGCGCAACAATATTATTTTCAGAAACCAGACTTTATTCCTCCCGGTGATGAAGATGCATATCCAGAAGGCAATCAAGGATAAGGCGTTGACCTTTAAGCATGTGATAGATACCCCGAAGAACAGAAGACTGCAACAAAGCTGGGACTTGAGTCCTTCTATCTTTCTTTGATGGAGGGTTTTGGTTTTAGCTTAGTCTTTCTTGTTTAGGGTTTCTGTTTGTTGTCCGTTGGATCCCTTGGCACCCCCTCACTCTTCCTTGTCTCTGTGAGTGATCGTTTTGTTGGTGCCAGGCATCCCCCCTTGTAATTTTGTGCAAAATCTATTACACTTCTTACCTTTACCAAAAAAAAAAAAAAAAGATCTGCAGTTGGTTTATTTTACCTCTTTGTAGTTTGTCTATTACATATTCCTCATGTGATTGGCATTCTCTTGAACTGCATTCACCTAATAATGACCCTTGACGTGATTTACCTTGAGGAATTAATAGAATTTCTAGGTGAGAAAAACTCTGTTCTTTCCTTTTGCTCTTCTTATCTTTGGGTGTCCATCCTATCACAGAGAAGGTGAAATGAACTTCATTTCTACAATTAACTCGTAAAGAGAGGAATTTTGCCATGTAAATTTACAACTTTAATTGTTTGAAAGATACCATTTGTCTCTGTTGACATTCTTTTTTCATTGTTCTTGGTCATGGCAGACCAAGAAAAACTCCAAGCATCTGCTCACGCTTGTGAGACTTGCATCTGGTGTGGATGTTAGGAGGGTAGTCCAATGAAATTGATGAAACATCAATTTGGCTGTTGCACAAATTAATGAGCCTTTGGTTGAATGAGTCAGTTACAGTTGACGCCTTTCCTCCAAGAAATATGGGCTATTTTTCATCTTTTATTTGCTTATGGAAAATCAGAAGAATTTTTCTCATTGCTTGAGAGCTTTAGACATCCAAGTCTTGAACCGAGTCAGCCCGGAGAAAAACCGAGAGAGGTCGTTCTTGGTACCAGTTAGGCAGCTTGCTGGTTTATGAAGGGGCTTGATATGAATGAGTATCGATATCATGTGCATTTCACCCTAAAATCACATGGTTTTCACTCCCCTTCTTCTGTCAAACTTTCGAGTTCGGTTCAGCTGCTGCGCCATTAGCCGGATACAGTCTCCTCTTGTAGCAACTTCCAATTCATACTTCTTTTTGGCTTCCTGCACTGGAATTTGATGCTGACAAGCATGAAGTAAGTTGAATATCTGGCTACCGTATATTGATTACACTTTTTCCTGCAAGGATGAGGTCAGTTTTATCTTGCATGTATTGATTGATTATTCGGGATGTGCAGCTGGAATTTCCCTCCATGTTCTTCAATTGGCAATCGACAAATATCAGAAATTTACGATATACTGTGTAAACAATCACCGACATGCATTGTCCATACTTTTGCATTTGCGTCGAGATCCCCAGCTATAAAAGTCCCATTTGCGGATACTTGGCAAATCAAATATACTAACAAATATCGACATGCATTGTCCAAGTGTCAGACAAGTTGAAGAGTGTTTTAGGTAAGTGAAATAACGTAAAATTTCATTTCCTCAACATGATGGAACCGAAGATGCACCAGTAAGAAATGTCAATTGACACTAGTTGTTGCAAATCCGGTAAGTTTTTCCTATAGGATTTTCTCTTTTTCTAAATCCCGTCCCTTAATGATCAGGTGTACTGTAAAGTGGTTGCCGACGGTGGACTGCCTCGAGAGCCTTTACCAGTTTAAATTTACATACGAACAAGCTGGTCATCGCAGCCAGAGCCGAGCCCTTGACTATCAGTTTAAGGGGTCTCAAGGAACAGGCCTACTTGCTTCGTGAGGTGAATCATGCCCAAGAAATCGGGAAGAAGCTTTTGTTGAACTTCGAGCTCTCTGAAAACCAGGTACCTTATTTCTTCAACCTTGTGAAGTGCACTTACAGAGCAACCTTCAAAATTTCAAAAATAGAAGAAGATGCTCATTGTTTTCACCTCCAGTTTCTCAAAGATTAATGATCTAACAAGGGTGTTGATTTTCTTTTTCAAGTTACCGTCATCATTTCTAGCTGCATTTCGCTGCTGATCTAATGTTTGCAATGCTAATCTGGAGTTCGTCTTAAAAGAGGCCCAGTGAAAGAGGCGCACGCAAAGAAAATCGCACTGAATGATGCTACAGATGTTCCATACGGTCTCCTAGTCTGGTCCACAGGTGTTGGACGCTCGGAGTTTGTCACGTCACTTAAATCTTCCCAAATCCCCTGTTGGGTGTTACAAGGCGCTCCTCGATTCACGCTAGTATAAGTTACATGACGTACTACAATGCCACACTCATGGTTTTCTTTCCTAATACCCAGATTTTGATGCGCACGTACTTTTGAAATAGTCCTAATTAATAATTGTCACTTTTGCAAACATTCTTCTACGTAGGACGCAAGGGGAATATTGCACACGGCATTCGTGAGTTGGCTAGTTTGGCATTCGACTTATCTCATGATGGTAGTTACCTGAAGGAGTAGGTTCTATGGTGAATTGGGCGACAACTCGGAATAAGTTGACAGACAGACTTGCACACACTAGCTGCTTCACGCTAGTCTTGAAATGTTCATATTTTGATACCTTGTGCTTTTTTTGGGTGGAAAGGTTCATGTAATTGTCACACAAGTATTTAGACTCTGGCTAGTAAAATAAAGATGGTGTTGCACCAGTTCACCTGTTTCTGTCATGCAACCTCGGTTTTCTTAGTATGAGAATGCGGTTTAGTCAATTAAACTTCATAAATCGAAAATTTTGGCAGAAACTTGCACTGTCTCTAACTGGCCGATCCAGTCATAAATTCCATGGAATTGGCTTAGTCGCAAGGGCTAAGGCTGGGTAAGTTTCGGATTCCTGGGGAACCAGATCGCCTGTGCATGCTCTCCCCCAGTGATGAGCACTTTGACGATGATAACTACTTATCCACCATTTCAAAGATTGATTTGGCTACAAGAAAAATATTAACTCAAAAGATTCACTGAAAACAGAGTCAATACTTGTAATGAAAAATATGGAAGATGCAGCTTCTAGTTCCTTCCTGCTATATGCGTCGATAGTATTGCAACATAGTGTACACAGTTTGGATCGCACCTGTAAGCATCACTATGGCAGCTATAGTTGACCATGTGTAGCGACAAGGAGTATATATGAGTTGGGTGAAGAAAACACGGATCTGTTGATTCCTAACATATTTGTTCACTCCCGCAATCTCCGACTCTAGGTAGCTCCTCGCAACATCCCAACTAGTGTCCTTGCTGACATGGCGGAAGAAGTTTGCAACACCCTCCTTGCTCACGCCGTTAATTGACATGACTCCACGGTCGCACAAAAGTCGTGCATCACATCAGCTGTGTCAATGAGTAATCCCATGAACATGGCATAGGCAGTGAAGTGTTTGTCGCAAGAGACAAAACACCGTTCAAAAGCAACTATATTGTGGAGGATGCATTGGAGAGTATGATTGATCGTTAGTTTTGGAATATGCAGGATTCCACTTTTGGAGTCAAATTTGATCTCCAGGAAGGTGCTGGCTTTGCTCTGCACAAATACAATTCCAGCTTGATTAAGCTTGGAAGCAGAACCGAGCAATTCAGAGGACGAGCTCTCCTCTGGTGGGCTATAGTTTTTTCACTCCGCAGGAATTAAGCTCTGACGAAGTAAATCAAGCAAATGCTCTTTTTTGGGACGGCCGTCTCTGTCCAAGAAACATTCAGGTCTTTCCATAATGCCGTCAAAGAATTTGAGGGCAAGAGTGGTAAAGCTGGTCTCTTGTTTCCCAACATTCGTTGTTTCAAACAAATCTTCAAGCACAAAGTACGGGACCTGGTTCTCAAGCCGTAGAAGGTCCTGCCTAAGAGAAACGTACGTGTATAAATCGTTTATTAGGATATCCTCGGACCGTATGTCTCCTTTGATTTGACGGAGGAACTCAATGATGAAGCATCCGTCAAGAACCATCATTTTCACAAGATCAGAATCTGTGACATCGGTGGTGCTCTCCAAGTAGCACTGCCGAATCATTTTTACTTTGGGCGCCACCATGTCAATGAGTTCCTCAAGGCCGACACCCGCCGGTTGAGCTCGGTCCAGCATGGTTTGGAGGTATCTTCCCTTGTACTCCTGAAGCCTCTGCAACTGCTTTTCCCCATGGTGGTACGGGCCATAGAGACTATTCGAGGCTGGCATGCTACCTCACGAGGAACTATGAAGATGCTAGAGCTAAATGGGCTTGCTGATTCATTCAACCATTTCATGTCTGCCTTCATATCTTTTGATATGGAAGCCAATGCCCCCAGCTTCACGATCTCGATCTTATGTTCGTCGACGGTTGCTTGTTGACATCCTTGATTGTTGTCCATGACGAGTTATATTGTAAAATCTGTGTGACTTTCTTGCTGGAATTTCAATAGCTAGAGAGAGAATTGAAAGGATATCAGAAGTGTAGTGTATCCATGAAAAATGTGAGGGAAATATAGAGATTTTTAAAAGGTTTTGAACAAGCTGTAGCGGAAAGTTCTGGTGACGGTCGTATGTTACATGGTCTACTTTATTTCTGAGTTTAATAATTGAAAACTAAAGAGGGCTTGTCTCACATGCCGCAAAGTTGCGGACGGCTGTATGAGCCGTTGGATGGCCGACGATGACCATGTCACCTGCTGATCGATCGATCATCATCAATCGTGAGATCAAATATGAACTATTGTCAGGCGGCTCTCTTTTGGTCTTCTTTTTCTCCTAAATAGATTATATTTGCTACGACAATTGGAAAACCCATTCTCATAGAAATTTTTTTAAAAATAAATAAATTAACTAGTGTTAGTTGTTTATTAAGAATGGTTTGAAAAGTTTGTGTATCAAGGAAGAACGAGGACAATAAGCCACAAGAAAGACAAAATGTAAGTTGAATTTACACAACACATTTTTTTTTTGGTTGGATATATCTTAAGTTGTAAATTAAGTTATATAATAACGAATGATATATTCAATTAAGTTATATATAAATTTGTTATTCTGGGCATATTTATCTTTGGAATTCTCGAAACTCCAAGAGTAACGAACAGACCCCAATAAGGAGAAATATCCAATGCAATTTCGTTAGGTAATGGCATAGAAAAACGTTCTGATTTAGTTCTCTTTGTTAGGGATGTACATCTAGGGAATTTTGCATATGTCCCTCAATTCTCCATATCTCTCTTAATCATACATATATCTCTTGGTTGCGCATTTCATGATTGATTATGATTCACGCGATATTTTATTATTTTATATAGTCATATCATAAAACCTATAAATAAAAGGGAAAAAAAGTTAGAAAAGTCTTAAACCTATTACATAGGGCCAATTTAATGATAAAACCTATTACATAGAAAAGTCTCAATTTGTTCCTAAATTTTTTTAAGAAGCAACAAGTTAGTCATTTCTACTAATTTTAACCGAATATTGCTAACATGGATGCCAACAATCCTATATGGCACAATTAGCATTGATGTAAACATTTTTAAATAATGTTAAATTTTTTATCTCTTTTTTTCTCTCTGTTTTTTTTACTAGGGTGAGGGCAACCTAGCCAAATTTGGGGAGGCCGACCCTTGCCCATGCTTGGTTGGCCTTGGCAAGCATCATTGACCCTCACCTAGGCTAGGGTGGCCTTGCCAATGTTTGCCCTTGCCTTGATGAGGCAAACCCTTGCTAGCCATGGCCATACCAGCCATTAGAGGAAAGACGAGGGAAAAGAAAATTCAAAAATTCAAAAAAATTTAAAATATTATTAAAAATGTCAACATCAGCGTTGATCATGCTATGTAGTACAACCAAAGTCCACATTAGTAATATCTTACTAAAATTAGCTGAAAGAACTTAATTGGCTCTAAATTAAAATGTTTATAACTAAATTGACACAATTAAAATATTTAAGAATATAATGGCACTAATGCTATAAGTTTAGGATTTTTCTAATACTCCATAGATAGACTCATACGCTATTCATCACTATATATTATAATATACATAAATTACACAATTCTCTTTGTAGTATACCACGCTACCATGTCAGCCTCTTGCAAAGAGACTTGCCACTTTAGCCTATTCTATAGTCACATAGCCTGAACCACAACCATGCTTAGCCTGCACAATTCAACCAGCTCTCTCTTTAGCAAACCAAATGATAGCATAGTGTCACGGGCCAACAGTTTCCTTGGCCGCGAAAGGGCCCATGCGGCGCCTGACGAGCAAAATTCGCCAGGCCAGCCTTTTTTCTATAGTTGTTCGATGAACAATAAGATGAATGATTCTTTGTGCAAGATCCTACCATGCTTAGCTTCGCTTGGGCGTCTAGTCTATCAAGTGAGATAGTAGATCTCTTTAGGCACAACAACTGGTTTCGGCCTGCCATGGCCTCGTCAAGAGAGCGGCATCAACTCCCGACCAGTTTGTGCATGGGAGGCCAACCCCGACTTCAAAGCTCCTAAGTGATATAATTTTTCTATCCTAGAACTTCTAGCACCAACCTTCCTGACGCCACTCCTACGGATTAGTTGTGTTTATCTCTTCTGTCTCCTCACTCTTCACTCAATAACCCGAAGCATCACTCACAAGTGTCACGAGTACGGGAGGATTCACGAACCATGACATTCTCCCCCACTCAAATTTGCAACGCCCTCGTTGCGATCTGTTCTGTCGCTTCCTTACGTCCCTTAACCATTGATGTGCCACTTCTGGGATTTCACATTGAATAGTCATGCTTGCCCAACAAAATAGGTTTTGCTCCATTAGTAGCCTCTTTTGATCTTAGCTGCTCAGCCATTTTCGGTCACCTGCGCTTTCTTCGGCAAGTATGGCATTTTTTGCCAATCGCATCTTTTGGTAGCACCATTTTTGCCTACTTAGCTTCTTTGACCCCAGCAGATCAAGTGGAGGTTTTTTCCTTGTTGAAAACGTGGCAATAGACCTCTTCTTCGAATTCACCGATCGATCCAGGAACATTATCCCTATTTAGTAAGGGTTCAGTTCTTCTCCAACTCCCTATCAGCTCGGCAAGGAACCGACTCTTCCTAGCACCCTTTGCCATCCTAGGAGGAAAGAGCCCAACTTCATTTAAGCATCATTTGCCTCGGCCATTCACTTTCCGCCCACTAGGACCAGTACCACTAGTACTTATCAGTTTGACGCACTGGAGCGAGAAATTCGATTCTCTGACTTACTCACTTACTGGAGGGATTCCTGCTCCGATATCACTTGTCACGGGCCGATTGATCTAGTGTTCCTTTGCCCGTGTGGCCTTAGGAATTTCTCCCAAGTCAGCCTTACTCACGCTCACTCACTAGGATCGTAGAGAGAGAAACTCTTTAGAGAGAGAATCTCTGGATTGTATTCACTTGTGAAAATGAGATGATACAAATGAGGGGGAGGAGACCCATATTTATACAAATACAAGACAAACCATATATGTAGATCTCTCCTCGATCTAACGGTGGAGATTGAATCTCCCCAACTACCAACTACCCGCATTTATTACATAACGGTACAATTCTCGTATCGCCTGCCCCCAGGATTATTCTAGAAGACTTGAGAAAAACCCTAAGTGGTAAGGATAAGCCAAGGGTCGTTGGATCCATAGACGTGTCACCGCCGTCCCGTAGGAACCTCTTGGACATGCTTACTTTCGGGCCGTGACATTCTCCCTCACCTAATCAGGCGACGCCCTCGTCTCGTCTTCGGCATGGAAATCATCGATCTCTTTATTGAATTGCCAAAGACTTTCTACGGGCTCCCAACTTGCTTCACTCTCTGGAAGACTCTTCCATTAGATCAAATATTCTTGCTTGGGTGCGCAATACTGCTTCCGTATGACTCGATCCGCCATGATGCTCTCGACTTCTCGATCATACGAGGTTTTTGCCCCCGAGTGGCGCCCGATGAGACTCCCCTCGATCTGAATCTTCCTCATCAACCTAGAAAGGCTTAAGCATACTCACATAGAAAACCGAATGTACCTTTAGCTTTGGTGGTAGCTCTAGCTTGTATGTGACCTTTCCGACCCATTGGAGCACACAAAACGGCCCCTCGTAGCGACGGATCAACCCCTTGTGCACGTCCTTGTATCGAAGAACCACGTGTAGCTTGGCCAACACTTGATCTCCGACATGGAACTCCACGTGTCGTCGCTTCTTGTCGGCCCACTTCTTCATGTGCTTAGAGGCCTTGTGTAGACACGCCCTCGCCAAGTCGACTTGCTCTTGCCAATACTTGGCGAACTTGTATGCGGGCGGACTACTCCCCCGATAACCCGATGCAATAGCACTCGGGGTATTTGGTTGCTGCCCAATCGCAATCTCAAATGGGCTCTGACCGGTTGTCTCACTCCGCTGCAGGTTGTAGGAGAACCGGGCTACGTCGATCAACTTCGCCCAATTCACTTGTGTTGTGCTCAAGTAATGCCGAAAGTAGATCTTCAAGAGTGCATTAACTCGCTCTGTTTGACCATCGGTTTTGGGATGAAAACTTGTTGACATATTCAGCTCCGACCCCAGCAGCTTGAATAACTCGGACCAAAAACGCCCCGTGAAGCGAGGATCATGATCGCTCATGATCATTTGTGGCACACCCCAGTACTTGACCACGTGCTTCGTGAATAGCTTGGCTGCCTCCTTGGCCGGACAATCCTTCGTTGTAGGCACAAAGGTCATGTACTTGGAAAACATGTCCACCACGACCATGAGAGTCCGACACCCTTCGGACTTTGGCAAGTTGACGATAAAGTCCATGGAGACACTCTCCCATGGACGAGTTGGAGCGGGAAGCAATTCCAATAGGCCCGGCGACGAACATTAGTCTAGCTTGCCTTGTTGGCACACCAAACAAGTCTTCACATATGCCTTCACACCATCCCACATTTGTGGCCAGTAGTACCGATCTTCGACGAGGGCCAATGTGTGGCGAATCCCTAGATGACCCGCCTACTTCGAGTCGTGGCACTCATGCAAGATCTCATTCCTTAGCTTCCCATGGAAGGGCATGTACAATTGCCTTCCTTTGGTGTAGAGGAGCTCATCCTCACACCAAAACTGTCGAGTTTTGCCTTCCTTTGCATACCCGATGAGGGCTTGGGCTCTTGGATCATGCTTCAACCCCTCTTTGATGCGGTTGACCCAAGCACAACTTCCGCAACTCATACACCACCAGATGTCCTTCCTACATAAGGACGCCACCAATAACAAAATCCGATGCAGTCTCTACCTCGTGGGGTTTGGTGTGGTCGGGGGAAATTCTTGGAGGAGCTATTTCGTAGGATAGGGAAGCAAAATGGAGGGAAGGCATTTCGCTCAAAAGACATACCTCTTGGAGACCCCTTCGTGTACATGCATTTGGGAAGCATAGCTTCTGTTGGGCATTACAAGGCACTCGTCGATTTACGCCAGTCTAAGGTGCATAACGTGCTACCGTGCGACACTTAAGGTTTTCTTTCCCAATACCTAGTACTCTTTGATTCATGGAATCAATCGTCGTCACTTATGCAAACATTCTTTTATGCAGGACGTGAAGGGATATCACATGCAGGATTTGTGAGCTGGCTAGTTTGGCGTTCGGCTTATCTCACGAGGGTAGTCAGCTAGAGGAATAGGTTTACGTTGCAGTGAACTGGGCGACGACCCTGGTATTTGGAAGAGACAACTCGAGAATAGGTTGACAATTGTAGAGACACATTTTATGATGCATTGGGCTCTTTTTTGGGTGAAAATGTTCATTTATTTGTAACACAAGTATTTAGCATGGCTAGTAAAATAATGATGGTTTTGCACCAATACACATTTTTTGTCATGTAATTTTGGTTTTATTAGTTGTAGAACACCATTTAACCGGCTGATCCGGTCCTTAGTTCCATGGAACTCAGTAGTGGCTAGGCCTGGGGTGGAGTAAGTTATGGATTCCCAAGCGGAATGGGATCACCGGTTTGTGCTCTCCCTTAGTGATCACCACTTTAGTCATGATAACCGTTAATCCACATACTCAAGATTGATCTGGTCAAGGAAAGTATCAACAACTCAAAAGATTCACTAAAAACATAGTCTATATATATGGAATGAAATTGGAAGACGCAACTTTTATATGCTTCCTGCTACTTGGGATGATAGTACTGCAACACAGCATACACTGTTTGAATCATGCCTACAAGTGTCACTACAATAGCTAAGCCTGAAAGAGACGACCATGGGTTGTCATGAAAAGCATTTAGGAGTTGTGCCAAGCAAAGATGAGCCTCCTCATACTTAAAAGACTCATTTAAAAATGAAAAGTGCGATGCTAGATAGGTCTCAAGGACGTCTATACTAGCATCCTTGCAGACGTCACTGAAGAAGCGTGCAACATCCTGGTTGCTCATACCGTGATTCGATATGATTTTACAGTCACGCAAAAACTGTACGTCATTAGCAGTGCGAATGAGGTATCCCATGAATGTGGCATAGGCGGTTATGTGCTTGTTGTCCCTTTGGCCAAGACACTGTTCAAAAGCAACCATATTGGGGAGGATGAAATTGAGATCATCATCTATATCTATTTGTGGAATTCTGACGATTCTGCGTTCACTGTCAAATTTGATCTCCAGGAAGGTGCTGGCTTGCCCCTGCTTGAATCCAATTCCCACTCGACGAAGCTCGGAGGCAGATCTAATCAAACGACAGTATGAACTCTTCTCTACTGGATTGTCTTGTTGAACATGAGATATTAAAGTCAGACGAAATGAATCGAGTAAATGCACCCCTTTTATATTGATCTGTCTTTCCAAGTCATAGCCAGGTCCTACACCGACATAGCTGAAGAAATGGGAGGCAAGATTGGCCAAGGACCACGTTCCTTTTAGAACATTCGTTGTTTCAAACAAATCCTCGAGAACAAAGTATGGGACCTGGTTCTCAAGCCGAAGAATGTCCTGTGCAACAGAATTTAACACGTATGAATTATTTAATGGGGGATAGTTTCGTATGACCCCTGCGAATTGACGGAGGAACTGAATGATGAAGCATCCATCAACAACCATCATTTTCACAAGGTCAGGTCCGCTGAAACATTCGGTGCTCTCCGAATAGCACTGCCGGATCATTTCCACTTTCAGTGCCACTGTATCGATGAGGTCCTCGAGGCCGACACCGTGCGGTTGTGTTTGATCCAGCATGGAGTGGAGGTATCTCCACTTGTGCTTCTGAAGCATTTCCAGCTGCGATTCTCCATGATGGTACGGGCCAATAGAGACGATGCGAGGCCGGCATGCCTCGGCAATACCTCCGCCAATCGCCTGAGGAACTCTGAAGATGCTACAGCTGCTTTCGCCTGCTGATTCAGTCAACAATTTCGGCGCTGCCTCAATATCTTGTGACATGGAAGGCAATAACTGCTGCTTCATGAGCTCGATCCCATGTTCCTCAGCGGTTGCTTGATGACCTCCTCGATTGTTGTCCATGCCGAGTTAAATTGTAGAATCAACGTGAATTTCTTGCTGGGATTTCAATAGCTAGAGAGAGAATTGGAAGGATACGAGAAGTGGAGTGTAACCGTGAAATATGTGAGGGGACATGGAGATATTTAAAGAGGGCACGGAACAACCTGTAGCGGCCAGTGCGGGATGGTCTCAGTGGAGCAGAGGAGAGAGAAGGAAGAGCAAGTGTAGCAGCGGACAGAAGACAAGGACGAGGGAGATGACAGGGAGTAGAACTAGGTCCTAGGGAGCCACGTTTCGTCCGTTGAATGGGCCGGCCTTCCCTGGGTCCCACTTCCCTCTCTCTCTATTATTTCTCTCTTCAAAAGAGGACTTTTTTTTTTTAATTTTTATTTTGGGGTTAGAAAAGAGGACTTGAGTTACATGTAGACAAGTCGTCACTCGTTGGGCCGCCTCCGTGGAGTGGGTGGGGGTTGGTGGCGAATATCCGAAAACGCGTGGGGCCAAACGAAGCAATTTGCATTGATGGATTTTGACTGGCCATTTTCATGGCAGGAAGACTAAAAGGGAAATTTATAACTTAAATTACCCAAAAATTAAAAATATAAATCACAGTAAGCAATTCTTTTGTTTATGCTTAGGGAGTATATATAAATATTATAAAAATAATTACAGATCAACATATCAGGCGACCAATGACTAGAATTGGATAGGACTTTTCCTACCCTTATATGAGTAAGGCTACTCATATCTTTACTAGATCGACAAAATTGACCCTAATGGTTTCGGTCTCCTTTCTCTTACATGCAGACAAGTCGGAAAAAGAGGCTTGACTTACGTGCAGACAAGTCATCGAGGGGGAAATATCCAAAAAGGCGTGCGGCCAAATGAAGACGAGTCAACGAACACGTGATTCACTCATCTTGACAGGAACACACATGGGGCCAAACTAAGCAATTTGCATTGATTGATTTTGATTAGCCATTTTCATGGCAGGAAGACTAAAAGGTCGATTCATAACTTAAATTACCAAAAAAATGATACATATAAATCATTGGAAGCAATTCTTTTGTTTATGCTTAGGGAGTATATATAAATATTATAAAAATAGTTATAGATCAACACATATGGGGATCGGTGACTAAGATTGGATAGGCCTTTTCCTACCCCTTATGCGAGTAAGGCTACTCATATCTTTACTAGATTGACAAAATTGACCCTAATGGTTTAAGTCTCCTTTGACATAATTATTTTCTTTCTATGATTTTTTGTGAATTTTAAACTTATTGTTATCTAGAAAATAAAAGAAAAATAATATTTCCTCCATCATTGCTATCATAACAACAATTGGAAAACACGTGCTCATAGAAATTTAAAATGACCGGTTTGAGAAGTTTAGGTGAGGACAAGAAGCCACACGAAAGAAAAAATGCAAGTAGTATAAGAAGAAAGACAAAAAAAAAATCGAAATTTCATAATACGAATGAATATGAACACCAATCTCTTCACAGCCCATTTATATAGGGAGGTGCCAAAGAGATGACACATTTTTTTAGGAACTATGGTCGGCATGAGGCAAAGAAGGCACACAAAAGACAAAATGTAAGTAGTTGAAGTCAATGATTTAGCACAAAAAAAAACGAAAAAAATAAATCAAAAATCATTATGAATCTACCCACTTTTGTAAATAAGATGTGGATACAAAGTAACTACTTATCTTCAAGTGCTTGCGTAACATACACACATTCTAGACAAAATAAAATCAGACTAATTAATTGACGTATGCATTGCTACAACTATGGATTGGCTCCAAATGAACTTATAAACTCTTCCATATCTAAGGTGATGTGATTTTGAATTTTGCACAATTTACTTTCAAATGAAACTGAATATTAAATTACCTTCACGTTTTCAGAAATTAATGAATTATTCGAGCAATTTAAGTAAGGAAAAAAATAATTTCTGAAGTAAACTGAATAGACTTGCCTTTATTTGCTTGTGTAGATTTTTTAAAACGTTTTAGTGCTGCATATATGTATATGATCATATTGTATCCAGCAACATATATTGTGTATCCAGCAACATTTTGGAAGAGTATCACTCTCTAAAAGTCACTTTTTTTTTTTCGTTTTACATTTCCTATAATTTAGTTGTAATTGTTTATCTTACAATGTCAAAACTACTACACTTTAAAGAATTGCTTCTGCTATATTTTGATAACATTTTGATATTGCTTCTAATTTTAAAAATGGTTTTTTTTTTTTGGTAAAGTTAAGAAACTAATTTTAAAAATGTTTAAGTTTTCTAATATGAAGATTCTTAAAAAATAGGGTTAATACTCTAAAAAAAAAAACTTCAAACTAGTATACCTATGACAAATATACTCCAAATTATTTTTTTGGCCACAAAAATCCCAAATTGGTATATCTTTAACAAATTTACTTCAACTCGACACATTTGTGATACATTTACCATCTATTAGTTTTTGTTAAATTTTACTGTCGAATTGCTAAGTTAGATGACATGTGACGATTGACTAATGTACTATTTTAGGATTTCATTCTTTAGTTGTTACAATTGTACCATTTTTGTGATTTTTATGGTATTAATTCAATTTAATTGAGGATATATTTGTCATAGATAAATCGATTTAGGGTTTTTGACGGTTGAACAAATTAGTTTGGGCTAAATTTATCACAAGTACACTAATTTAAGATTTTTTTGGGTCATTTGAGTTAAATTTATTACAAGCATACTAGTTTAGAGTTTTTCATGGTAAAAAAATTAGTTTATAGTAAATTTGTCATATGTACACTAATTTTGGGTTTTTCAGGGTATTAACCATAAAAAAATATTCTTTCAAATTAATTGCAATGGACCGTTTTATAGACAAAAATGAAATTGGAGATTAAATAATTATTGACCAAGTTGATGAAAGCTCTAAGATAAAACTGTGATTTTGTAGAAAGTTAAAGTTTGTAAAATGATCTTCGCATCTATTACTTTATAAATATAATTTAATTTTTTTAAAAGAGCCCATTAAAATTTCATGTTCCTTAATAGATATAAGGAAAGCCGAAAATCAGACTTGTACCATGGTTGATAAGAAAAGTCGGCATAATGGAGTTTTATGATTGAGCGACATCACCCCAAAGCTCCATTCCCTCTCATTTCTTTTAATGATAATTACATAACATTAATTAGTTAAATAAGTTCATTATCACTTGATCTAGTATATCTTCCTAGAACAATCTATAAACATCAATTCGAATGTTATTTAATAGCCAATGATCTAAATCACCAGTTAAGAACTTTATTTGGTTTTTTCTTGTCTAATCTATTGTCTCATATATATTATGTGAAAGTGGGTTTTTGCGAATTAATAACGTGGGCGGTTGAGCAATTAGTGCTTGTCCTTGAAGTATGTCATTATTATTTTCAGTATCATTAAGAAAAACAAAGTCCACGCATCTGAAAATAGCAATTTATATTTGTTAAGATGTTTATGTGAGGGTGTTAGGCAAAGATGTCCCATATCGAAAATTTGATGTAATTTGACATGCTTAAGGGCGTGCATAATAATTATTTTATTTTTAGCCAAATCTATTTTTAAGTTCATGAAAATACGTTTGGAACAGATTGTTATTTAATAACACAATTTCATTTTTATATTTCTAAAATAAATCTTTATTATATAAATAATTTTAGAACATATATAAGAAGTAAAAAATCTCTACTTATAAAAACCCCTTTTATCACTCACCTTTGCCTCTTGCTACACACAACCTTTATCCACCGCTAGTTGCCCTCCGTTGATGAATGGAAAAGAGTGTAAGAGAGAAAAATTTTATGTGGTTATCAAACAAAAAAAAAAATTATATCATTATTAAATATGTAAATATATTTATAAAATTATTTTATAAATAAAAATATTTTTTTATCAAAAATATAATTATTGTTCACACCAAAAGAGATCATGGAGCAACCGAACAAGCCGCAATGGCAAACCTTGGAGATGGTTCCATTATAGCAGAGGTCCAAAGGAGGAGAAAATATTCAGTGGTTAGTAATCACCACGTCATCGGCTGACGCGGCGTGCATATTCCATTGAGAAATTGACATCTGTCCGTGAGCTGGAATATGTAAAAATTGAAAAATAAAAATCGGAAGGGCTGGGACGCTCTTTTCTCTCTCATCTGGCAAACCATTGACACAAGGAATAATAAATGCCTGTCTCCGCTCAAGCCCTCTCTCTCATCTTTTCAATTTTTCGATTACCCGCGCGCTCTCTCTCCCCTCTTTTCTTTCTCTCTCGTCTTTTCCAGTTTTCAAGCGATAGGCTCTTCACCTGCTCTCTCTCTCTCTCTCTCTCTCTCTCTCTCTCTCTCTCTCTCTCTCTCTCTCCTTTTTGGAGAAAATATTTGCTTGTTTCTCACTGCATCAACAAGAAGACGGCATTTTTCTTCCTCCATCTTCTCCAGAAAATCGAATGTTGGAGCGATTTCCATCAACGCGGATCAAGCAACAAGCGTAACCTCGGACGACCAGCGCACGGGGATTGGGAGATTATTTGCAGTCTCCAAAAAGAATGGGGTGCACGCTGTTGGTCCTCCTCTCTGATGTTGTTCATCTTGTTTCTCTTGCTAGACGAGTATGCATATACTCTGGTTGTTGGGGGCATAATTTACACCATCAAGCAACAAGCATAAACTCTAACCATTGATGCTCTAAAAGCATGAAAGCTCTATCGTCGGATGTGAGAAGAAGCACGTTGAAAAGGGCAAATTTTTACGATCGCTCGTAGCATTTTGTTAATAATGTATATTTGTAGATTGAAATAGATGGCTAATTATGCCGTCCCTCTCAAGTCTTGATACTAAAGCTTTATCGCTGCTAAAAAAATTCTGGTTGATGGAATTTTCAAAGTGGCGAAGCTTAAATGCAATGATAACGTGAATACATAGTTGGCCAAAAAAATAAAGTACAAAATGGCGAGAGGAAAGAAAAAAGGAAGGCATAAGAAGAAATGAAGAAACGGGTATGCAATTTCTCTTTTGCATTATAAAGAATATCTCAATCTTTCAAAGGATCCCAAAAAATGCATGAAAGTTCACTTAGAATGGTCCCAAAAAATTACTGGTACACAAACATAAAGCCATTAGTTGATTTCTATCATAGAGATGGAGCAATGCGTCTGCACACTGCTTGAAATGTCCGCCCACCATTTACGGCAACATTTTGGCCTTCCTCGGTCGCTGGTCAATATCTTCACCACCGGATTGTTCACGAGTTCTTCCTCCGTCAGTGCCCCAAACATGGGTGGTTTTCCAAACAGCCCTTCATCCATTCGCCCAGTTCTTCAACATCTGTGATGGTGTAAATTATGCCCCCAACAACCAGAGTATATGCATACTCGTCTAGCAAGAGAAACAAGATGAACAACATCAGAGAGGAGGACCAACAGCGTGCACCCCATTCTTTTTGGAGACTGCAAATAATCTCCCAATCCCCGTGCGCTGGTCGTCCGAGGTTACGCTTGTTGCTTGATCCGCGTTGATGGAAATCGCTCCAACATTCGATTTTCTGGAGAAGATGGAGGAAGAAAAATGCCGTCTTCTTGTTGATGCAGTGAGAAACAAGCAAATATTTTCTCCAAAAAGGAGAGAGAGAGAGAGAGAGAGCAGGTGAAGAGCCTATCACTTGAAAACTGGAAAAGACGAGAGAGAAAGAAAAGAGGGGAGAGAGAGCGCGCGGGTAATCGAAAAATTGAAAAGATGAGAGAGAGGGCTTGAGCGGAGACAGGCATTTATTATTCCTTGTGTCAATGGTTTGCCAGATGAGAGAGAAAAGAGCGTCCCAGCCCTTCCGATTTTTATTTTTCAATTTTTACATATTCCAGTTCACGGACAGATGTCGATTTCTCAATGGAATATGCACGCCGCGTCAGCCGATGACGTGGTGATTACTAACCACTGAATATTTTCTCCCAAAGGAGAGGGGAAGGACGAAAGAGATGGGACTAGGGTTCCACGTGTCGCACATTAAATGGGACGACCCCCTGGGTCCCACTTCTTTCTCCCTGTTATCTCTCCCTTTTTATTTTTTGAACGAGGTTATCTCTCCCTTCAAAAGCAGAAAATATTGGGTGTCTCGTGCCCCAATGTGGCAAATAAGAACGCACCTCAAATTGCGCCACATGTTCAGCGTGGGCCCGCGTTGTCAGGAAATTTCCCCCCACTTTTCTCTCTCCTCTCTCCCCCCTCACACTCTCTCGATGAATTTCTCCCCACCTTTCTCTCTCCTCTCTCTTCTCTCTCCCTCCTTTGCACGTTCTCTTGCCTGACTCTTCTCACTTTTCTCTCTCCTCTCTCCTCTACACCAACACACTTTCTCTTTGCTGGTGTGGATGAACAACCGGCCACCTCAACCTCCGCGACAACTAGGGGTGTAAACGGGTCGGGTCGGGTCGGGTCTTGATGTTACCCGACCCGACCCGAAACATACAGGTCACATACTGTGACCCAACCCGACCTGACCCGAAATACGTTAAACTCACATAGGGAATTCGGGTCGGTTCGGGTCGGGTCGGGTCAGGTTTCCGGGTCTTTTTTTCTTTTTGTGGGTGAGAGTCGAACGGGCATCGGGCCGCAAATGAATGTATCTTCTACAAATGAGCACAAGCATAATTTACTGCCACATTGATGTAGAATGTCAAATAAATGAGGAGCTTATCCGCAGCACTCTTTATATTGAAGTTCCTAAAAAAGACATTGGCCCGGAAGAATGTGATTGCTTCATCAACAATATCGGTTCTATCTGTAGGAGGCATGCATCAGCAACTAAGCACACAGAATCAAATATATTTCAAAATTCTTGATGAAATCAACTACTACCTTGCTCAGAAGTTGGAGCTGGGCCCTTTATATGGCTTTTTAAGGGAAGCAATGGACACCCACATGCCCTAGTAATCCCTTCTTCATCCAAAAAACTTGAATGGTAAACCTGCCCTTTATATGGCTTTTTAAGGGAAGCAATGGACACCCACATGTCCTCGACTGGAAACATAAATAAAAAATGAAATCATGCATCATGCAAGATTGGCCATTATCTATCCTATAATTGATCTGACGCACACCAAAGATACACAAAAATTAACAAAACCATATTCTCCTCCCAATGCAGTCTTTCACGCAAGAATTCTAAGAAGGCAAACAAAATTCACTCTGTTTGCAAAGACCCGGAATCTGAACAACCCCAAAGAACTCAATGTAATGAAGGATAAGGACTACATATCATAAGAACCAAACGCTAACCAGCACTCATTTCTAATGCAAACACTAACCAGCACTGCCCACTATCCAGGAATACCAGAAAATTAATCTCATTCTCAGCCTTCCTCACACAAGGGAGAGTCCAACTCAGCCCTTAGTCGAGCAAAATCAAAGCTAAAGCAACAACAGAAGTCCCCACCTGCCAAAAGCAACAACCCCCTAAATTCTTACCCACCCCATACTTTAATTTGACATCCTTGTTCTTCTTGCCGGTGTTCTTAGCAGCTTGATCATTGAGAGTCACATTAGCACCCACCACTATTACCTTATACCTCTTGGTCTTCCAAACCATGATCTTGAACCTCACTGCAGTGGCCAAATCCACCCTAAAGACCAAAGACTCGTTCTTGGCCACATGGGATCTTCAAGTGAAAAGATAACCTTTTCTGTCCAAAGCTTCCACTAATAAATTCAGAAAGGGCAGCATTGTTAGGACCGCAAAAAGAGAAGGAGGACTTACACAAGTTGCATATTATAAAATACTAACCTCTAATACGTCAATCATTGAGAGAAGACAACATCGAGCTTGACTCCGTGGTCGTATTTGGCAATTCTACAATAAATTCACGACGAAAATGAGAACACTAACATATAGATTAAAATAAAGAAATGTATAAATATTCTACAATCATATTTTCTCACCTGACTCAAAGATTTCAAGATCTTCTAAGTCCTCCTCAATTGAACGTAAAAGTGGAGTGGAGCGTAACCAATCTTGAGCACATATAAGAGCTTCCGCCATGATTGGGGTCAAGGAACTACGAAACACATCGAGTACATGACCTCCCGTGCTAAATGCCACCTCCGATGCTACAGTCGAGATGAGCACAGCCAAAATATCTCGAGCAATAGTAGAAAGTATAGGATATCTCGATGAATTTCCTTTCCACCAACTTAATATATCAAATTCAGAGTTATAACATTCACATGCCTCCTCCAAGTACTTATCCAATTCTGATTTTTCATCCAAATATTGTTGTCCAGTTTGACTAAAATACATTTTAGTCATAATATCAGCACCAACTACTGGGGATCTTGACATGCTTACCATCCTTGTGCTCTTTAGCCTCAAGTTACTTTGAGGGCATACACCCGTGCGATATTGTTCAAACAATAATGTCAAAGATGTCATCACTTTCTCTTGTAAAGTTTCTGCCTCCCTGCTTTCATAAACATGACCAATCATCCACTTCACATAGTCCCACTTATGTCGTGGATCAAGTATGCAAGCAATGAATAAAGTGAGATTAATGTTGTTTACATTGCCAAAATACTTATGGAATTTCGTTTTCATTCTTTGAGCCATTTCTCGCAAGCTTTGCTCCTCATTTCCACAATATCTCTCAATCATCATATAAATCCGATACACGTCCTTCGCCATATTATTGCTAGTGACATAAGAAGAACCTGAAACTTTTATAGTTGTATCAAAGAACAACTTCAGAAAAGGAAGAAAGCGACGTGCATAATTCCAATCTTCACTAATGGGCAACCCTTTCCCCTTAGAAAGCTCTTGAGCATATTTGCTATCCCGAAATTCCATATTGCTAAAAGCTCTTTCAAACTTTAAAGCTGATTCCAACATCAAATATGTTGAGTTCCAACGAGTTTCCACATCCAAACATACAAGACTCTTCGACTCAATATTCTCTAACTCAACACAAGCCTTGAACTTTCTTAGCCTGCTAGGGGAAGATCTCACGTAACGTACGGCTGAACGTATTCTAGCAATTGAATCGTTTATGTCTTTTAACCCATCTCTAACAATCAAACTTAATATATGGGCATAACATCTCATATGGAGTAACTCACCTCTTAACAACAGAGAGTTCCAAGAGTTAAGTATCTTTTTCAGGTATTGAACTCCCAAGTCATTCGAGCTAGCATTATCTACAGTGATAGAAAAAACACTGTGAATCCCCCAATCAGTCAAACATTTCTCAATTGCTTTTCCTATTATCTCAGCAGAATGACCTGAGATTTGACAAAAATTTAATATCTTCTTCTGCAATTTCCAATCAGCATCAACAAAATGAGCAGTCAGACACATGTAACTTAAGTTTTGACAAGATGTCCATGTGTCAGTTGTTAGACATACTCTAGGAGATGTTTTGAAGAAATATTTCTTCAATTTGCTTCTTTCCTCCATGTATAAGTCATAACAATCATGCCTCAATGTATTGCGTGACGGGATTAAGAATTTTGGCTGAATTTTATTCACAAATCGATGAAATCCCTTATGCTCTACCAACTTAAAAGGCAATTCACTAAAAATAAACATGATCACTAGTTCTTTTCTGCTAGCATCCTGATCAAATTTCCAAGGGCCTGATGAACTACTACCCCCAACAACTTGACTCGAGGCACTTCTTTGCCTTTTTCCAGCGTCTGCATATGGATATTCCGTACATCTAGCTAGATGATGATGCATTGAGCTAGTCCCTTGACCACTAGAACAACCAATAAGGGCGCCACAATATAAACACTCAGCTTTTTCTTGATTAGGAATCTCTTTAAAATGCTCCCACATTGTAGATCCCCTCCTTCTATTTGTGACATTAGAATCCCCTGATGAAGACATCTAGCAATCCTAGAAGATGATATTTAAGGGCTGAGAGAAAAATCACCGGCACTGCTGTTGAATATCTCCGAAGTGTCGGTTTCACCTTACTTTTTCCCTGCTGAACAAGGGTATAGGCACTGGCCTACTCATGTGTGTGGAGAGTGGGGGCTTTTGATGTTCTCTCTATTTGGTTGTCCCTACATTTTACCATTTGACTGGCCTCACAAGGTTTGACTTGATGTCCTCGAGACTTCCCTGCAGAAAAAGGAAAAAGAAAAAGAGATGGTGATATGAGAAGCTAAAGGCAAAATCATACTCTTTAGTACAATCATCTTTAGTGTATGCAGAAACCCAAATCAGAACAAGTATGACAAACAAGTGGGACATTAGTCTCTCATACTTCTAATAAGAAATGTTTGAAGAGGTTCAACTATACTGCAAGGGGATCCACTATAGCTATTGCAAAAGATGAATAATTGATGTACTGAACAGTTCATTTTATGACAGCCTAAAAAAACATAGGTCCTATCACATTCAGATCATCCACTTTCCAGCATAATTAAATTCAATTACAGTGAATGACTTGTAAAAATAGATATCAGAACAGCTTCTTATGAGGTCATCTTTGCTTGGAAAAGAGATGCTGTGAAATAGCATACTCTGTGTAAAATCTGTGCCCTGAGCAGCGAATATTTACTACTCATACCTCAGAAGTTCAAACAGTGAGCAGGAAAATGCTGTAAGTCACAGTGGTTTTGTCTACACAAGCGTTTACATTACGGTGAAACTGCAAGGGGCTATAGACTTCCAGCAATGGGCTTATGACAATTCTGAATATAGATTTCATATAAGCTTGTTTCATAGGAAACTACACAACGCAGTTTCCGATGTCAAATGCGCCAGAATACCCAGAGACATATTCAAGAGTAAAATAATAATTTGAAATAAAGAAATTTTCACTTTGCCCAACCTACAAAATCATAGAAGATGCTCTAGAATGAACACGATAAAGCAAATCAACACAGATCACAAAGAGGGCATTCCTAAATCAAACTGACCCACTGTGATGGAGGATGGACACAAAACGAACGCCCATAATCGAGGCTAATATGAGATACTGAAACATTGAAGCTTGATAAAAGGCGAAAGACATTGCCTACAGCCTTCTTCCTCTTCTACCGCCCATTCACACTCCAACAACCTTTCATTTTAACAGTTTTGCTCGAACAAGAAAGACCCATCAATCAATTTTAAAGAACTTTACCTCATGTTCATGATGTTGTTCAGAAAGCACATACTGCTCACTCGCTTAGCTAGCTACTTCAGCTTAACTTTTAACCTGAACCCAAAGAATTTCATAGACAACTAACTGCATCAGACAAGCAATTTCCTTAATACAAGAATCTAAAAATTCAAGCGCACAGAAACACAATCGCCGAATCAAATCACCCCACAACGAAGAGCAATAGACAATCATCAACAATCGCCCGAGCGGAAAGCGGCAACTTTGCGAAACGCAAAATTCCCGATCTCCACGACCAATGTTGAGCGCCATCGAGCAGAAATTCGGGACGGCATTTGACGAGCGACGAGAGGGGGGAAGGCGTGTGGATCTGGAGGGGGGGCTCCTCACCTGCTGGGACTTGGAAACGAGGCGAGAAATGAGCGCCATGATCATCGAGCGAACCCAGTCCCCAAGCTGTCGACGATGGTCGGCCGCACACGGCGGCAAGGGTTTCGGCGTCAGCAAGGCGGAGGCGAGGGGTGGCGACGGCGACGGCGAGGCGGAGGCGCGTCGATCGGAGGGCGACAGCGGACTCCACGAGAAGGCGCACTTGTCGGAGAAGAAGGCGGAGCCGACGAGGTTGTGTTCGACTGTTCGTGTTTTTGGGGCTAAAGCCTAAAGCGTTTGTGTTTTTGTGTTTTGGTGTGTTTTTTAGAAAACTTGTTTCGGGTCGAACAATGTTCGAACCCTAACCCAACCCGAAACACATTTTGTTTGCTTGTTTTATATTTGTTACCCGAACACGACCCGAACACGAAACACGTTAATACATGTTTTGTGTTTGGGTCGTGTTCGGGTCGAGTCGGGTCGGGTCAGTTCGGGTCTTTTTGACACCCCTAGCGACAACCACCTCCTCTGGTATGTTCGAGAAGGTCTATGAGTGCTCGATCTGCCACAAGAGCTCCCCTACCGGCCAAGCTCTCGATGGGCACGAGGTACCACTATGAGGCCCCCACTCTTGCCTCCTCAGCTGCCGCCGCCGCCGCCGCCGCCGCCGTCAATGTTGCAACCCGATCTTGCCATTGTTGAGTCCCTCATCATCGCGAGGAGAGAAATTGGGGAAATGTCGGGTTTATGGGTACTTGATCACGAGAGTTCTCTCACGACTCGCATTCCAAAAGATCTCATCACCTCACCTTTTGGATCAAGCTTCTCGTGAGTTCCCTCCATGAGATCGCGAGCTCTCCCAAGCTCGTACCCCGCATGACAGCGGAGTGTCGCGATCCATTCCCACACGAGTGACACACCTTAGAAGAAAGGGGGCAGGTGTGGATATTTGATTTAAGGGTACTTTTACCATGGTAGTCCTCTCATTAGGCTCGCCCATAAGGTGCATCACTTCATCCTTTGGGTTACTTCCCATGTCAAGTATGCTAAACCATCGTGAGTTTCATCGAAACTCATACCCCGCGCGACAGGTTATTTATATGGTATAGTTATTTATGACAACCTAAAAATAAGACGAGAGTCGCCACTAGCCTCAGTTTGGGGGTCAGCTAGAAAACCCAATTGAGGGTCGAGAGAGTTCTCTCGATTTCTACACAACCAAATATCTAGGTTCGGGGACTTGGGTTATGCTAATATTTCTATTAGCACCCTTTCGGTACCTAAACAATATGTTGTGTTTTCCTAACATGTCCATGCGTTTCTTTTTACATTTTCGGGATCATTTATCCTTAACTAAGCGATCATGCGTGGTTGGTCATTTTCATTCTATTCTATTTCTAGAAAAACAAGCAAATAAAACAATCAATGAAATTGAAATTGCAAGACGATAAGTAAACAATCAAGGAAAGTAGTAAATCTATCATGCAATCCTAAAAACATATAAAAGAGAAACACCAAAGAGAGAGAGAGAGAGAAAACCCACAACTTGTCAGGTTTTATACTACAAATGAAACTTGAGACATATGTTGGGAAAACGAATAACACATGATAATGGTCGAAATGGACATCGACCTCCATTGTCTTCATGCTTTCTCCATCTTCGGGGTTTTAATCTAATCCTAACCTAAGAAACTTATAACTAGGTGCAATCAAAAGAAACAAGCATACACATCAAAACAACCAAAAACAAGACATCATATTGAGATCAATCATTTAAAAGAAGTGCAATATTAAGTCAAGTTTTGGGGCCTCGGGGTTGGCCTTTGTCTCTCACGCGAAGGTCCCACTAAGACATCTACCCAATTCATTTTTTGTGACTTATAGCAATTATTCACCAATTGTATTCTTGCATGGCCAGTAACGCTAAAAAGTCTCCTAATAACGCAATCTATAGAATCCTAGGGTTTTCCCTCGTTATCATGCATCGACCTTATCATTCATCCAAAAATCATATGCATTGCAAAAAATTTAAACATGCATGCAGGTCTTTTGAACCTTGTTTTTCAACCAATCAAGCAAGAAAGTGAACCGTTGGCGGGTCACTTATTACCAAGGACATGCGCCAATCACAAACACAAGCAATTTCTAATGCATGATAGAATGATATGTATGAAGGGTACATGTGATATTTCAACAAAAAAAAAAAACATATCTCAAAATCATTGATGAAAATTTTTGAGACAATGCGATGTCTCAGCTATAAAAGGCATTCAATTGTCAAGGCTAGCCCAGGCCTCACATTAGGAGTCACAAGCGTCGTGGGCATTTTGAATACAATTCAAACCGTGACTTTTACGTTGTCAAAATAGGATTTTTCCTTAAGCTAAATCGAATTTTGGAGAATAACTTTTTTTTATGAATCGTTTTTGAGAAATATCACATGTATCAAAACATTTTTTGAAAGATGGAATTTGAAAAAAGCCGATTGTTTAATAGCAAAAGATCAAAGCATTTAGAATAGTTTTCATGAAGATGGCATGTCCTAATTTCATGCACGAACTATCCTAACAGGTGTAACTAAATAATCATAATCATGTTTATATCGGGAAATTTCAGAACAAACGTGCAAGGACAGCAAAATTGAGTAACACCCATTAACAATCTAGCTATGGAAAAATTTCCTAATATGCATGAAGTGATGACAAACAACTTTTGTGAAGAAAGTTTTCTTGAACGAGCTACACATGAATTTACAAAAATCATACGACAAGCAACAGCACATCAGAAATTTGTCAAAACAACATGACATTTAGCTAATATCACGAGAATTTTTCCTATCAGAACAAGTCTAAAAATCATCAAATTTATACACAAGATAGCCAACATGTTGACAAACAAGTTTATTAAGAGGCCAAGTTCAGATTCCAAATAGAAAAAATGGAAAAAAAAAATATCAAAAGTCTGTCCAAACAGGGGTTAAAACAGGGGTCCGAATTTGATCCCTTATTCCGATTGTAATCTGACTTTGAAAAAATGGAAAATAATCCAAATGATGAGAAATTGGCATGAAATCAGTGGCATTAGAAACCTCTAAGTGTTTTCTACATCTTCCGAGAAGAGTTCAAATCCAAACTAGGTCAATTTGGTATCCTAAAATCGAGATCTCTAAAAATGCATGCGTTAGTAATTAAGAAAACAGAACGTAAGCATTCATTAGAAAACCTTAAAATCACTTAAAGAATGCCCAAATAACATGAAGAAATCACACCAGACTTAGGATTAGATGCGATAATAAGTTTGGATAGTCATATAATCCTAAGTCGGCATGCAAAATGTCATACAATTTAAATGACATTATGAGATGATTCATGATTCCTAATAATATGCTTGGGAATTCTAAATGTGACGAACAGTTTTTGTGAGACAATTTGATATGCAAGATGAAACTCAAATGACATGGCGTAAACACGTATGTAAACCTTACAACATACAGTTCAATCATCAAGAAGGCATGGTCATAATATTTGATCCCTAGATGACTCAAATAAGCATGGGAACATGCACATATGACAATGTTTCATTTCAGCACTAAATTTACAGAACAAGCATGATTTCAGCCATCCTCAAGATATACATAAATCCTACCAAACATATCACATACAAAACATACAATGATGAAGATTTCTCATTAAGAGATCAAAACTCAATTAAGATCATATGAATCATGGAAAAAATGGCAAAATAGATCATACTATATGTCCAACACATGTTGCTGCAGTACATTTTACTTTAATGCATGCAATTGATTCACATTGCCAAAGTAAAAACCTTGTAAAGCATACATCAATTGAACATATATATTATCTATTTCAACTTCCAGGAAGGATTTGAGACCAAATAAGTGCATTTATGGATTCAATTTCACCAAAACAAATCTCGGACTAATGCAGGACAGATTGACCTATGTCAAGATTTAAGCAATTTTGACCTTGCTAATCATGTCTAAAAATTTTGGGAAAAAAAGGGGGCATGCACAACACTTTTACGAGCAACTTCCATGAAGAAAAGTTTTTCTAAAACTCAACACAAAAATCAGGACAAAAATAGCAAAAACAGAGATTCACTAAAAGAAATCTCGGACTAATACAGGACAAACTAACCTATGTCCAGATCTAAGCAATTTTGACCTAGCTAATCATGTTCAAAAATTTTGAAAAAAAAAATACAGGACATTCACAACACTTGTACAAGAAACTTTTATCAAGGAAAGTTGTTCCAGAAATCAACACAAAAATCAGCACAAAAATAGCAAAACAGAGATCGATATGGAAGTGAACTATAACATGTCGGATTTCCAGAATCATTTCCCGACTTTTGAAGCAGATTTCAGGTAGCAAACAATATCGGATCGGGACGTGCTATAGCTCATTGGAAAGCTAATCAAGCCATCTTTGATTCTCATGAAGGCATCAAGCACAAAAAAGCACATATACTAACTTGTTTCCAGGCATATGCACAAAGAAGTCTGTCATGGATCCGAAATTGCAGAACAATGATCATCCAAGTTCGAACATCACAGAACCAAAAGATCTAAATATAATAAACTCTAGATCATTCAAGCATTGATTCTAATCAGATTTGCAAAGCATCCTGGCCCCGAACCTTCGTTGTCAATAATGTATTTCGACACAAGAAGCTTTCTCCTCATCGGACGCTATTAAAATGAGTTTCGTCCCGCTTACCTCGATTGAACCTGCGAAGAATGAACTTCCGGAGACGTCCACCTTTCAAGTCCAATACGAGAGCTGTTCAACACCAATCTTCAGAATCTGATTTCCTGGAACAGAACACCAGCAACCTCTAATGGCCGAACAACCACGTCAACTTCATCGATCTTCAATTAATATTCAATGTGTGAACCATCAAGGAGAGAGCGTGAGTGGAGATATGAGGTGTTGGCGAGAGAATGAGTGGAATTCTCTCCTTCCTCCTCTGCTAATTCGATCAAAGGTGAATCAAAGAAAATGAGAAAATTTGTGGAATTCTTGCAGGAGAAAGCATGAGCGAGAGAGAATTTCCCCCACGCTTTTGCTTCGCCTCTCTTTTTGCGTTGAACATAGAGACGTCGAGGGAGGGAATTTTAGAGAGGGAGATATAGTGAGAGAAAGTACATCTGGAAAAATGGCCCCCCAAAATTTGGAGGGAAAATTGGTTTTGTAGTCCTGGGCAAGAGCAAATCTTAGAGGATTTGATCTTCATAGCTAATTGGTTTGTTACATTTGTTAAGAGCACCCCTAATTGAGCACATGCTCATTTCAATGGCCACAATGCATTTTTGGTGAACGGGGATCATCAATTGTGAACTAATTGGGGTCTTCTCTCTATTTGTTTTTTTTTTTTTTTAATTTTCATAACATGCTGGGTTGATTTGTGAATTTCGTAAAATCTGTAAAAAAAATTGGAATTTTGGAAATTAAAGGGCATGGATGCATTGGGCATGAAGTGGGCTAGCAGATGGTGGTTTCCGACCAAAAGATGGCCGGAAAAATTCGCTGGTCAACGCTAGATTGATTGGTTGACTTTTTGTCTGAATTTTGTTCTATTTTCTCTGGTTTTGCCCGATTTAAATGAAATCAAATATTTCTATATGAGTTGGTTCAAATGAGATGCAATTGAGCTATCTCAAGTTGACTAATTGTACACAAAATATTCAAATTTATTGAATTCCATTGAAGTAAGGTCACAAGCTAGACTGACATCTTTAATTGAATCTCAACCAGGCAAATTGAAGCTCAATTACTTCAATTGCACTCTAGTCTAGAATGAGCCAAGTCGAATTATGTAAGTTGAACCACCTTAGTTGGGCTTTCTAATCTTTGAACACGTCAAATCGACCAAATTAAAATGCATCCGAGCAAATCTTCCAAAATTGACCCCGAATTTGGACTCATATCTTTTAATGATGTATTGACTAAAAATTAGGCATCAACACTCGACTGCCAACAGGGTGAGCATCTCGGAAGGCGTGGGTCAACTCACACGCAAAGTCAGGGGCACCGCGAGTTCAATCTGAACACCCTGGCACTCCCGGAGTTCTCCCCCTAGTTCGCAGTCTCCGACAACGTGGACAATGAGGTGGAGAACCCACATCCCTCCAAGAAGCCCCGATTCCTAGTGTCGGTGAAGACAAAAGCAGCCTAAAATGGGTCGGATTGGAAACACACAGAAATCCACACACACAAAAAAAAAAGGGCAATCTGAGATAGAGAGTCGGGTGAGAGAGTGTGTAGAGGAGGGAGAGAGAAGAGAGAGGAGAGAGAAGAGTGGGGAGAGAGGAGAGAAAAAAATGGAGGGAAGTTTCCCTGACAATGTGGGCCCACGTTGGACACGTGGCGCAATTTGAGGTGTCTTCTTATTTACCACGTTGGAGGACTAAACGTACCCAATATTTTCTCCTTCAAAAGTGGACTTGACTTATATGCAGAAAAGTCGTCGTCGAGGGCTTTATGAGCTGTCAAAAGTCAGTGTACGGTTCTACATACGAAAGGGCATGTCCACAAACGCGTGGGCCAAATGAAGATGAGTGAGCCTACACGTGAAGACAAAAAGGTAAATTCTTAAATTACCCGAAAGAATAGAAATATAAATCATAGGAAGCAAATCTTTTGTTTTTCGTTTAGGGAGTATATATGTATCTTATAAAAATAATTACAATTCGACACATCGGGCGACTGGATTGGGCAAGGCTCTTTTCATCCCCTATATGGAAGAAAATATTCAATGGTATGTGCACGCCACGTCATCCGTTGACCTGGTGCACACATACCACTCAGATATCGACACCTGTCATGTGGGACCCACTAAAAAATGAAAGGACTTGCTCGGCTCGGCTCAGCTCGTCTCACTAGCAGAAGAAAAGACAAATCACGCACGCTCCCGCCCAAAAGACCATTCTCTCTCATCAATTGAATTTTTTGCAATTTTTTCTCTCTCTCTCTCTCACTTTCTCTCTCCTCGTTAGAGAACAAACACAGAACAATCAAGACCTGTGTTTCCTTCTCCGCTTCCACTTCCACCTTTGGCTCCAACTCCGCCTCCTCAAAAGCCTCATCGGTCATTTGCCTCTGGCACATCGGAGCCTCACTAGTTACAGTCGTGTCTCGACCCCCTCCACCTCCGATTATTCTCGCGGAGATTGGGTACAAGGTTTGTGTCCGCCTCCGACTCCGACTCCGCCTTCCTCCCCCAAAAGCCTCGCCAATCATCTGCTTCTGGCACGTCGGAGCCTCACCAGTCGCAATCAGGTCCCAACCCCTTCCACCTCCAAATGTTGCCTCAAAGATCGAGCAGAAGGTTTGTGTCTGCCTCCGACTCCGGCTCCACCTTCCTCCCCCAAAAGCCTCATCTGCCTCTGGCATCCTCTATCTCCGGCATTTGCTCGTCCTCCCTGTCTTGCCGGCCTATACTGCGAAGCCATCGGCCTTCGACAGGAGGGAGGCGGCCTTGGTCTCGTTGCCGAGCGACACTAAGCTCCTCGCCACTAACCGAGTGCTGTCCCTAACGCTAGCCCGCTCGATCGCAAGGGAGATCTTGGACAACGTGGAGAAGAAGGAGAGGCGTGGGCTAGAGAAAGATTCCCGTCGGCCTTTGCCGTGAGGCCATTGGCCTCCGGTAGGAGGGAGGCGGCCTCGGTCTCATTCCCGAGTGGTACCAAGCTCCCCGCCGTTGACCGAGTATTGTCCCTAATGCTAGGCTGCTTGGTCGTGAGGGAGATCTCGACGGACCTGGGCAAAGTTGATGGTGCGGAGAAGAATGAGAGGTGCAGGTTGGAGAAGGATTCCCGCTTGCTGTGGATCGGATGAGTAAGAATCATATTCCCACAGCCTCTCTCTTTGAATTTCAGTCGCACTTCATTGACTCTCTCTCTGACTTGACACTCTTGTTCTACTCGCGTCCATGCATTTCTCTCTCGACTAGTGAGTTTCCTTCTTCCTCCTCTCTCATAGGCTGGTTTCGGAATGCGCAATCGAAATCCTGAATGGGTTGTTTCTGCATCTTCTTGGGTTGTTCAGTTGCCAGGGAATGCGTGAGAGCGAGGGAGCACGAAAGTGGATTCATTCGATCATCATCTATCGCCATGCCTCGTGTTTCTTTTTGTTTGTTTGTTTCTTTCTTTCTTTCTTTCTTTGGTTTGGTTTAATGGAACCTTGCAACTTGCCTCGTCGAAAGAACCGATCTTTTTGCTTTGACATGAATATACTTTGTGCTCGGGCGAGTGCGAAGAAGTACCCTTTAAGCATGAGGCGAAAGATCACTTCGCTCTGTGCTCGGCGAGTGGCTACGTGTCGATGCGAGTTCGATTTTGGTATGGATGGGAAGAGAAGTTATCAAATGGGGTTGATGTTGGTTCTATTTGTTGGTCAAAACTCTGCTGGACTATGCATCAGATAACTTGATGACGATGGTGTTATAGACATCAATGGTGTTATATTGCTTTGATGACATCCCATCTCTGGTTCTGTTCTTGTTAACCCATGTTTGAGTTTGATATTCACAACTTTGGGGAAAAAGGTGTAATTACCTATTGGGCTTTGATGTTTTAATGATGTTTCAGGTGTCTTTACTATTTAATAGTTTGCTTGAATCATCAATGCAGTGACAGGGGACAAATTTCAGGGAAGGTATTAGTATACCGCAATCCTGGTTTGCACTTAAGAGATATTCATGTTTTGAATGCTACATATGTGGAAGCTCTGGAAACAAAAGTTGGATATTCAAAGTATGCTATATTTTTCCCTACTAGTGGACCGCGCTCCTTGATCGATGAAATAGCTGGTGGGGATTTCGATGGGGATATGTATTGGGTTTCACGGAATCCTCAGGTTGGTGTTTATATGAGAGTCGCTCATTCTTGTTAGATGTCTTGTATTACATTGGGTTGATGTCCTTTGCTAGCTAATGATGATACAACCTTGGACCCCCTTCCCTTTCCCCCACAACAGGAATTAGTCTTTTTATTTTTCTTTTTGCAGTTTCAAAATCCTTTCATGATTTTCCTCTTTCTAGTGAGGTTTTGGTAGTTGGATGGTATTTTTCACCATCCTTTTTCTCATTAGACAATTTTCTGCAGTTTCAATTATTTTGTTCTTGTAAATGTCTCATGCAATATAGCATTGGAATTCTGTGTGGCACCTCATGACTGCAGAGTTTGAGATTTTCCTGTGGTTCAAAATTTCCCTTGCTTTAAAGTTGATGCATACTATTCTTCAAACTATACCCAGAATAGTTGTATGTCATTGTAACTGGGTTCCAACTTGACTAAGCAATTGTTGTATGGCCAATGGAAAAGGAATTAATATGGTCAATTACTTAAGTTATTTGAAGTTTAACGAAAAAAGTTATATGAAATTCATACATGTTATTTACTATCGTGACAGACCTTTAGGAGAAGATGAGCCTGAACTTAATCCCTGAACGGGGAAAACTGTTCATGTCCATGTTTGCTTTCATTGGTTTGGCTTTACTCATAAGGAATGTATAATGGCCTTTTCAGCCACTCTTTATGCATGTGCCTATTCCTCTTTCGTCTCTCCTTTGGTGTACGGACCTAGACTTTGAAAGTAATTTTAAACTAAGTGGAATAACATGAATGACTAACTGGGGCCTTTTACTGGAACAACATTTCCATCCTTAATGTCCTTGGATAATTTCTACTTCTAAGATGTTTTGCTGTTGCTTTTTCTTGAATATCTTGGGCCTACCAAAAACCCGCAATGGAAAGATAATGAGGAGAATCCTAAGGAAATTGCCTCGAGGCAATTAGACAAGCTTGGAGACAACAGCACACTGGCAGATCCATCTGTTGTTGATCAGCTAATCTCACTTGCTGATACCTGAAGCGCCAAGGTTTGTAACTTATGAGGTCGTCATTAGGATTTTCAGCCTAAGGCTCTCATCGTTGTTGGATTTTTTGAGTTTGTAAGTAGCAAGATGGTGCTTATTCCGAGTCAGCCATTTCTTTAGCACTTCTCAGAACCTGTTGCCATCTGATCTTCGTCATAAGAATAAATGAAATAGGTTCTCTTCTAGTTAGTGGTGTAAAAATTACTTGTCTGTCCATAAGAACGCAAGCATTATCAGTTCTATAGAATAACACTTCAACATGCCTTTCGTCCTGTAAAAGGCTGTGGTATTAGTTGCAACCATTGTTAGCCACCTTCCAACAATCTATACATTGAATATCTTCCATCACTAAAGGAAAGCTATTTTCATTGCCATTAGTCGGATTACCACAGAACAGCAATGACAACTGACTGTGCAGAATTTCTTGTGTTGAGGTGACGTTAGCTTGTATGTGTGACTTGCGATTTACGCTTCAGATGACAGGTTCGTCTTACTATGAGCTCTTATTCACAATTGTTACATCCTTTGGCAGGACCACATTGGGAGGGAAAATATTGACTTGAGCTCTTTAACCTTCCATGTCCTTGATGAGGCTGGTGAAATGGTAAGGATGGGTTTTGTTGAAGATGTGGAGCTAATTCTTGGTGTATGTGTAATAATTTTTTTCCCTATGAAGTTTCTGGCGGAAATATGCTTTACTTATTTACTGCAATTACAAATTATTAGTGATGTTAGTTTTTGAAATTTGACAATAGGTTTTTCAGTTTCAGCATCATGCAACTACTTAGAACTTTTTAAAAAGAGATTTTTAAATCTTTTTTTTAGAGCAAGATCCTTATTTTCTTTGTGCCTTTAAAATTCTCTACTACATGTAACATATCTCTTATTGTGCATACATTGAGAGGGGCTCAAACCAATATTGCTATTCCTCTACTTGAGGCTTGTCTGAGTAGGTTTACGTAAGGCATTATCTAGGTTGCAGTTTGAAAATTGATAATCTCCTGAGATATTTGGAGAATCTCTGTCTCAATTATGTGACTTTTTCGATTTAACCACATTGCTGATAGATGTGGATATACTTATCCTTCAATTCTTCTGGTTCTTGCAGGCAAGAACTAGAGTTTACAAGTAAAGTTCAAACGCTGCTCTTTAGCGCTACTTTACCAAACTTGGTGAAAGGTCTATGTAACTCAATCTGGCAAAATTGTTTTGTTATTTTGAATTTGTATCTTGGTTGTCAATGTTTTCTTGTAGTTGTTCAATAGATTTGTGTATGATTCAAAAAATCGTGTTGTTTGTGGTTAGAGGAAAAACAATTGTGCTGCCATTAGTTGCTGGATTGGTGTTATATGTCTATGCCAAGGCATATGCCTTGCCTTCTTTTTCGTTGCTTAAGCAAAGCCCCTATTGATGATGTGCAATTGAATGCTCTCTTCATTAATCCTATTCATAATTTGCTCTGGAGTTCTTTTCACTTGCAGGAGTTCACGATTGAATATTACTTTCTGGATTATTTCAATCAGATGTAAAATGGTAGGGAACTCAGCCTGAGGACAACTTTGACACAGTGTCATGTCACCATAACATAAATGAGTGTCATATGGGCAACTTCCTACTTTCAAATGTTCAGCCCAACTTCGATCTAACTTGGCTAATGCTGATTTGCAATAGATTTTTGCCTTCTCTCGGGTCCACCGGTAAATGAACTAAAATCCAATTAAGTAGAGAACATTTTTCCACACCTAAAGTGCATTGATTGTTGTTGTTGGGTGAGCTAGATTACACCATATTCCACACAAAATTTTGAGACCCACAAATACTACACAATTCATAATGCCAGAGGAAGGCTAATGATGAAAAACCACCCTTTATTCTTGGAAAAATGCTCTCCAAGAAGAGTGTATTGGGAAGACTGGATAAAAGACTCTTTTGTGATGAAGTCGCCAATTTATAGTGAGCCAAATGAACAAAGGACACATTGCCCGACCTTTTATGCCGTATTGGTTTCCAGAAATTCAGTAGTTGGTGACCTTTCTAATTCATGAACCTTCAATTGATAGAGCCAAAGTTAGGCTTAATCTGTTAGTAATTGATACCGATAACTCTCCAAGATGAAAGGCATCTTACTGTGTACTGTAATACCAATTTAGTTGTTGAGAACCATTCCTCGATAAGCTTGCTTTCCCAGTCATAGAGCCACACCATATAGTGGAGGAGATATAGAACTGAAACAGCAAAAACAAAATTGATGACGGCTTTTAAGAAGAATGACTTCTACCCCTTTTAGAAAAATAATTATGTCCCCATCACAAGAATCTTGAGTGTTCTACAGGTTTTCAAAATCATGCAAGCACAGCTATATACAAGCACGACATGCACACACCTAACAACATTCGCACATGAGCATGCATGCCCCATATATAACAACAAATCAAAGCAAAGGTGTTCACGCCCCCCATATAGCAACAAATAAAAGCAAGGTTTACACCAATGGCCATTATCTCTCCATAAACACATGCAGAGCATTTCACTTGCTCAATTGTTTGTCTAACAGCAAGAGGCTATCTGTGAAATAGCCACCTGCGAATCACATAATCTGTACAACCATCTCTAGGAATAGTAACAATGAAGAAGATCACTAATAAAGGTGCCATTCAATTCTCGGGCAACACAGAATTCTAAAAAATTGCCACTTGTCTTGTTGGCATTACAAGTCTAAGTACATCATCAAAAGCAACAAGCGCATCTATATTTTGATCTTCATAGTTGATAAAGCTAAAAGGTATATATAATAATGTAATGTAGAGCTACAATTGACACCCTGAGCCTGAAGTTACTTCCAGCCCCAATAGTAAGTTGCTTGAACTCAACAAATAATAGAAGACCTGTCAATAACACTTCAAGTTTTCGACTTCTTTAGTGCTCCCAAGTTAGTAGGCTCAGGCTTCCACTTTATCCCCATGAAATGCTCAACCTAGAATACAGCTGACCATCAGAACTTATGAAGTATGAACCAAGGGAAGGTGCCTTAAAAGTCAGGACAAAAAGATTCCCCGGTAAAAGAAAACAAAGACATAAGAGAGAAGCCCTAAAACCATTTTGACAAACCCAACTTGATAAAAAATATCACTAAAATCATGATGCCTAAGACCTTGCTTTTCATCTAAAAGTCTAGTAACCTTAGTCTAAAATGCATCCGGAAGCAGAAGTACAAAAATGATCTTATGGTGGCAAATACTCAGAAATTATTCCAAGTGGTGTTAAAAAGATAGCCTAGCGGCGCCACATACATAGAAAACCTTGCACCTGAGATGCATCTTGATAATTTGCATAAAAAATTATGGTGCAAACAAACATAGGCCAATTTCCTTTTTGCAATAAAATAAGAGTAATACTATATCCAAACTTGGGTTGACACTGACCTTCCTATCTCCAAGCATGCGCGTTAAGCTCCCGGGATCCTTCTCAATGGTGGCAAAGCCACTTGTTGGATCACTGTTTTGACTGGAAACACCCCATAAGAAAAAAAAAACAATTAAATAAACAGGCACAAAGTAACAAAAATCTAATCATTATTTTATCATTCAATTACCATGGTAAATAGACATTGCATGAAGTCCAACTTACACTTATTAGATGGTGTCTGATTGTCTTCTCAAATATAGATTGTTTATCATCAATCAAGTCAGACCACTTAAATTTCTATTAAGGTGCCGCCTTTTTAAGCATAAAGATGGAGACATCTATAGGTTGATCTATAATGCATGGTCATAGGCTATGATTTTTAAGTTAACAAATTCATGAGTCTTGAAAGTGGAGATTCCCCTCAAACGTCTGGGGAAATATAATCTGGAAAGAGTCATCCAGGCAGTGATCCATGGAGTTGTACATTAGCAAACAGAAACATCTCCTCAGCAGAGCCCAGGCTCTAAGGGATTTGGGATAAATAGAAAATTTGAAGCAAAAAAGCGAAAAGACAGTCAAGCACTTTGGTCATGGAACAAGACACTCCACATTGACATCTTATAAAGTGAGATTAATCTAAAATGCTATGTACTTAAATGCCAATGAATAAAGAACTAATAACTTAATTTTTAAACACAGGAAAACATACCCAGGCTTAACATGACCACTAAGCACAAGATAAGGTGTCTTCATTTGAGCTTGAGCTTCCCTCATCCTCTCTGCAGACAAAGAAGGCGTGTCTGAATTCTTTATCTGCTTCAACTTCAATTCTTCCTAGTATTGCCTCATGCGCTTCTCTTGCTTCATTTTGCCAGGCCCTTTTCCATGAAATTTATGGGAAAGCAATCAAAAAGCTTCCTTTGGGGTTAACTGTTGCAAAACATTCAAAACAAGAAGATTGGCATAAAAACATCAAAGTAATGAATTGGCATTTCTTTGTCAGACGCAAAAGAAATTATAATGAAGAATTTAGTATTACAAAAATTTATGATTAATATCTTTTTTTCGTTGAAAACTTACTATTCGGCCAAATCATCTATCCTTTCAATGCGAATCTCTTTCTGTCCATCATCTGCAATGCCTACAAGCTTACTTTTCTTCTTATCCATGTTTCTACCACCCCACTCAACAGTTTTTTTAAGTGTTCCATGTTCCTTGAGCAGCTTTAGGGCACCCGACAGCCCTTTCCGCACTGCAACTTCATGAATTGTCTCATCCGGAACAACTTCCTCCTCATCCTCATTAACAGGACCTTCACCATTACCAAATTCTTTAAATTATGTCCAACCTCCAGGCTCATCTTTTACTTCATTATCAGATGTTACTAGTGCTTCATCTTCAACCTCGAGGCCTGAAACAATCTTTCAGTATCTGTCTTGACAACTCTGCCTTCCTGTGATTCTCCAATCACGACACTCTGATTTTCTGCATTGTGTGTGCTGGGAATACTACTGGCACGAAGAGCTATCGCTTTAGGACCAAAAGACCCCTACTCTTGCTTCTTTAGAGCCAATTTCCTAGCTCTCTCTAAAGAATTATAAAGATCTTCATCGTCATAAGCAATGACCATGTTTTCGTCATTCTCCGTCTTAACGGGAAGAGTTTGCTCCACCCACAGTAACCTAGATGCCTCCTCTGCTTTAGCATAGGCCAATTGGTAGGCATTCTTTCTCATCTCAGCCTCGATTTTCTCTTGTTCCTCTCTGCTAGCCTGCCTCCTCCCATCCTTACATGATCCAAGATCTCTAACACCCAACCCTGCTGAAACTGCTTCCACTTCAAGGGCATGTAAATCCAACTTCTCTTTCTTCCGTAAGGATTTCTTTTTCTTGGGCTTTCTGAATCGAAGTAATTCTTCTTGAGTGTATTAATCGGACGAGGTCTTGGCATATGAGGTGAGATCTTCATGATGACTATTTCAAGAAACACCCTGTAGCCTCCTTCTTAGCTATATATGAAGTACATGAAACTTTTTAAGAACGACCAAGCAGACCTCATTGCTATTCTAACTAATGCTGAACCATAATATGCAGAAAAACTAGTTACCTCTTCCAATTTCTTTTCAGCTTCATTGGTCAAACGTCCACTTGAGTCAAGAGTTACCCCCTGAAACCATTAAAAGAAGTGGGAACGCAATAGCTAGATATGACACTTGTAATCAGAAAAGCAAAAAAAAAAAAAACTAACCTCATCTTGACCCGGATCGTCATATTGTGGAAGTATTTTCTGCTCCGATGCAGGGTCATCATTGAATCTAAAAATGACAGTGCTAATAATAAGTTGAGTGTATGCATATACCAATAGGGATAAGAATATTTGGCTTACTTGTCATCATAGATTCCAGTTTTCTTCTTGGCAGCTTTGTAAGCTTCATCTCTCTGTTTCTGCTCTCCAATTTCCACATTCTCAAACATATCAAATTCTAAAGTCAAACCACGAATTACAGCTGAAAAAAGATCTTTAGCGACAAATTGACGAAGTTCCACATTATTGGTTGATATAGCTAGAAGAATCACGGTAGCGCAAAAAGAAGAAACTTCACAGTAGCACAAAAAGAAGAAACTTTGGTCACCGCATCGCCATCTGTCCATGTGAAACCTTCTAAACACATCTATAATACAAGATGAGCCAAACCTTTGTGCTTCATAAGGAAACAACGACAATGGATTAGAAGAGCAAAAAGAATCAAATATGAATATACCAATTCACACAAAGAGCAGGGAATAACAAAAATCTGCTCATCATTTATACCTAACCATAGAGCTTTGTGAGTAGACGTCCAACTCCTGTAGAGAAGACGTGTCAATGCGGTTGGCATGCCCCAATTGTTCTAGTGAAGGAAGCCCTGTATTTAATGCTAGGGAAGCTATCGCAGAGAGGAGTGCACATATTTCACGAGTTAAATCTCAAAGTAACTTCTCCTCCATAACCTCAACTTTCAAATCTGAACTAGCAACCATGCCAGTAGTATTCGGGACATTTGCTCTACCTTCATGCAGCAAACTGGACCATGAGCTGCTAAGAGCTTGTTGAGAGTGGATGAACAATGGTTGGAGGAGTGTCTCCAGCCAGGTTTCCCACAAGTCTACTGGACAAGATTAAATCAATGGGACTACAACTAAATGAACAAGCTGCCTTATATGCCGGAATTCCATGGATCGAATATTTTCCATCAGTGCTATAGCGACAGAATGAGTATTCGAACATTTGAAAAATGCATCACCAACAGTAGTTGACAATCCTAGCACATTATACCTGAAATAGTTTGTGATTAGTACCATTGGAGAATGCCTCATATCAAATTGTTTTCAACGCCCCACCTCAAGTGTTACTAGTAAAAGTTTTACATCCTACTTTAGTTTGTTTAAACCCCAAAAGACTTAGGTCTGACAATTTTTAAGAACATAAATTTTAGCAAAACAAAAACCTTCTTCTGATGTCCACGAAACGTTTACAAATTTTTGGTGACCCTATTCTTTTCTTATCGGATCCACATCACGTGCTCCAATCCCCCACTTTTCTCCCTCAACTAGAAGGACAAGAAGGAAATGGGGAATTACTCATCTAGGTTAGTAAATATTCACACTTACCCATTGTCTCTGACACCTTTCAACCAGTTCCGAATATCATTTTCATTTGGCTTCTTATTTCCTTCCTTGCTTAAGTCAGTTTGAGATCCATCTGTCGAATTCAATGTGGAATTTGAAGATTTAGGAACCCCCTCTCCAAGAAGGCCGGTCTGCTCCACATTACTTATGGTCATTGCAGCCTTCAGCTCACTAGGTAACATACAGAAAACGGGAGGAGACCAAAGGGAGTGTATGGCATGAAGTAACTGCATGACAAACACAATGAAGAGCTCAAATTCGTGCAATGATGGTAAAGGCAGGATATCATGGATTAAACACATCTACAAAAAGAATACTTGCATACTTTTAGAAGGGGAGGCAGCATCCATGACAAATGTGACGCCATTGGATGCATAAAAGCTGAATTCCCTTTTATGTGTCCACTTCTCTTGAGCGCCTTCTCAAAAAATGTAACTGTATGGAAAATTGACCACATAAAGGATGTCTCGATGCACAAGCAAACCAAGCCTAAAGGTTCAGATAAATAATTGCTTTGCCATTCTACGTGGATCCATTGTTGGCTCAGTGGTTCCAACAACCAAAGCAAAACTTCTTACTGCTATTGAATCCTGTAGCAAGTTTGGATTACGAATTCGAACATTTTCTAGTGTAAAAAAGGAGATAAGTTCAAGAAACTAAACATAAGTGATTACCCAGAAGCAGAAGCCATCACAAGAAATGCTTCTCCAAGAATATTATGTTCACCACACAGAAGACAACCTTCTCTTTGAAGATAGGCCATTGTGTCAGCAATCCCCTTTAAAGGAAAGAACAAAGAAAGGAAGCAGAGACAATTAATGTCAGAAGAGCTAGAATGAGATACAGATAGGCACTAGACTAGTACTTGACATTTCAGCCAACGGTAGCTGTAAGTAACCATCCATTTAAGCAGAGTCCTCTTTTACAAAAAAAGCAATTCAGTTCCAACTTGGAAAAAGATATCCTATTTAGCTAAGTATTTAATCCTCTAAATGGCAGATTTGTACAAGTGGATATTCTCTTAGTCACTTCTCTTCTCTTGAAAAAAGCCAAAGTAGACATTCAGAGAGACCAAAGAAATGAACATTCTTTCTCAAGGCAAGGTGAATGGTAAGCATAACTATGATGTTAACACTAAATCTCGCAACATAGAGAAAACCAGGTCCAAATACATCATAAATTTAAGCCCATTCTACACTTGTGCTAATTTACAATACCACCTTTATTCTGCCCATGTCTCAATATTGTTCTGCTCATTTTTCTTTTCATATTCTTCTTCTTGCTTATGTATTTTTTTTATACCTAGAACTGTTTCTCTAGCTTGTATCTTACTTTTCAAAATGTAAAACAACTATTTCAGCCAAACGGAAAACTCAGAGGCCAAGTTTAAATGTATAGGAAGACACCTTCCTGTGTGGCAGAATGCTTTTATCAGCAACTTTGGCTATCTGAATAAATGAGGAACATACGTACAGTCTTGCATGCCTAGCACTATTTGCTGAGGGATCCTACCAAGCAAGCATTTACTTAAAGGCATATCCTCTACATAATGATGAAAGAAAGCTTAACGGTAAAGGTAAGAGATGTTAAAAGGTCAAACAATTTGGTGATGACACTGCCAACGGCATTTGAAAAATATTTCATAAAAGGGTCGAATGCATTTAAATAGCACCCAAGAACTTCCACAAGAACTGGTTCACTCCATTTCAAAGCAAGAAGTTGATGAAGTAACCCTGCATCTCAGTTTTGAAGCAAAACGTTGTTTAGTGATAGTAGAATATCACATCTCTAACAGAAGAAAAAGCGCGGGTTACCTTCGAATACGGTACTCAATGTGAGTTGAACTTCAGAATTACCACCTCCAAATTCGCCTAATCCATCAAAAACTGTGTTCACAACATTTTCTAGAGCCAACTGCATACTTTCCATCAAAGCCAAATCCTGGAACAAGGCGATACAAACTTTAAGATCCAATCATAAAATAAAGCAACGATAAATAAAAAACAAGGAAAGGGGAAAACCCAATTTCTTTTCCTCCTCCCACCTAAGACAAATTTAGGTTTTAGTTAGAGATGTAATATCTTAGTATTAACATATTTTCCAATTATGAGCCCACTAGAAAGATCCAAAAACCCAGTCCCCATCCTATAGTTTGACAGAGATTTAAAGAATAATAGTTTAAATCTTAAAGAGTTCAAATAATTATTTATTGGCATTTTTTTGTTCTTTTGATTAAAACTGTAAGCTGGGTTTTGGAGGTAAGCTATTGTGTATTATGTCATGTCTAATAACCAGCAATATGACAAATGGGTAGCATGAAATTGGTAGAACTTAGGGTATTAACCATTAACTTATCTTGAGGCCTACTTCAACATCACAAGCTCTCTTAAATACAGTAGGCTCCCATCCAATCTTTTCCCTTTATTATTGCAAAAAACAAAGAATAAAAAAATTATGACCCCAACAATTCCCATAAACTCCTATGATAAAAGCCAAATATGTTAAATGAACAATGTACTTGAAACAGGCTCTTGGCACTATTGCATTTGCAAATAGCCAAATTACTAGGAAAGAAACTCCATGAAAAATGTACAAACCAAACCTGAGCAGGCATTGGAGGAGGCAATGGATTCTTGATCATTGAGATGATTTTTTCAAATGCTTACACCCAAAAGTAGATCATTGCATTGATCAATAATTCAACATCATAATATAGCATCCTTTATTGTAGCAGAAGCAATGAACTATACAAGTCTCAAAAAAATGTTTACAAATCGATCCAACTCTATGTATAAGTGCATGCTTATAGCAAAAAGATGTAGGAGCTACACATTGATCATATCCTATGGAGAAATGCATGCTCATAGCAAAAAAATCAAAGAGCTACACATCAATTCTACCTTATGTAGAAGTGCATGCTCATAGCTAATAAGAAATCCAAAAGCTGCACTGATTGACATTAGTTAACTATCTACACTTTCAAGAGAATTTGTTTCATCATTTCGAAGTCAAAAAGCCATGTTTCATCTTGCCCATGTTTCATCATTAAGGTCAATTCTGCAAACAAACATAATGAGAGTATTATAATTACTTCATGCAAAAACAAGATAAGATAATTGATGAAATCATTTAGTCATATTAAACAACTGTCATACCTCATGCAAGGTGCCGCCTATGCATGAAGACGTTTTTTTCTTTCTCTTCTCCGCAGCGCCTTGATCTAAGCATTTTGGTTGTAATTTGAGAACGAAGACGCAACAAGGCTGTAGTTTGCAAGCTCTTCTATTACATCATGATTGGTACTATCATTCATAACACTTAAAGCTAACCACATCAACCTCTTCAAACGCAGTGTCTTTGATTCAACTGCATCATGAGAGCTTTATGCTACATCTTCACAATAAGTCCCATGTTTTGCAACTTTTGTCCACCTCTTCAAAATATATTGTGATGGAATGCATAGAGCATGCCTACATAACCATCCTTGCATTTCAAATAACTTGCAACTATAAGCAATGATAGAATCACTTGGATTAAAATGCACAATATACTTTTGTTCACTACTTCCGATTCCCACAATATAAGTATGTAAAGGCCCATCAATTTATGATCGAAGAACATGTTCAGATAAAACATGCAAGAACTCAACTTGAAAATTCTTGTAAATGACATGAGTATATACTTATACAGCATATTGCAAAATTCCACTATTTTCAACTACAAAATATGGCTTTCCTTGAGCACTTTCAAAATCATCAACAATTTCAGTGTTGCGCATTTTTTCAGCTTACTTCTCATAATGACTAACAAATTTAGATAAAGTCATTGTTACACACCATATCTTGAAATACATTATTTGGTTCTCACTTTTTTGTGTAGATCTAATTCCTACAGAAAAAAAAAAATCATGGCCAAATGCAAGACACCATTTATGACGCAGGCGATACAGATTATCCAACCACTTGTTCTCACCTAAACTCCACTCCTGACACATAGCTTTCCAAGTGGTCTCCGTTTTAATTTTCTGATTCACAATGATATAGAAACTTGTGCCAATATTTATCATGAAAACCTGGCTTTCCAAAAAGATGTGCAATATGATGCGTAGCATTTTTCCCAATATGCCATATACATAAACGATGATAAGAATTCGGGAAAATAGTTCTAATAGCATTTTCCATAGCATAATCTTGATCAGTGAAAATGGTTTTTGGTGCTTTATTACCATTATCTCCAAAAAAGATTGAAATGCCCAAACAAAAGAAGCAACAATTTCATCAATTAGAAATGCACAACCAAACAGAACATTTTTCCAGTGATGATTCAAGCCGACAAAAGGCATATCATATTGTATTTATTTGTACGATAAGTAGTATCAAATACTACTACATCTCCAAAACTATCATAGTCCAACTTGGATATACCATCAAACCAAAAAACATTGGTCAGACTCTAATCCTCATCCAATTGAAATATGTAAGAAAAATTGCTTCTATTTGATTATTGGGATAAGTGCTATGGAAGTCCTAAAACTTGTCGCGAAAATGCATTTGAGTCCTAAAACTTGTAAAAAGTGCAAATAAGTCCTAAAACTTGTCAAAATATTTCATTTGAGTCCTAAAATCGACGTCGTTAGCCTTTTTTCCATTAAAAATGCTGACGTGGCATTTAAAATTAATTTTTATTTTCCACGTGTTTTTTTTATTTTTTTATATTTAAATTAGATTAAAAAAAAATTAAAAAAAGCGGCTGCCATTTTTTTCTTTTTTTTTTGAACTGTTTTCTTTTTTAACTAAATCTTCACTTTTCTTTTTTTTTAAATAAGATAAATTGAATAAATCTAATTTTTTAGTTGTTAAATCTATTTTTTAAAATGAATAAAAAAATCATTAAAAAAAGCCACGTGGAAAATAAAAATTAATTTAAATGCCATGTCAACATTTTTAACGGAAAAGGCTAACGGCGTCGATTTTAGGACTCAAATGAAACATTTTGACAAGTTTTAGGACTTATTTGCACTTTTTATAAGTTTTAGGACTCAAATGCATTTTCGCAACAAGTTTTAAGACTTCCACAGCACTTATCCCTTGATTATAAGCAATTAAAATGATTAATGAGCCTTTGACAATCACCTACGTCAATCAAATTCCTTCTTTTTTATCGTAAATTTTTTTGACAATCACGTAATGTAAAGCCAATGTCATTTGGCCCACCTACTTCATCACAAAGATAAGAATATGCTTTTGTAACCCTTATACCAATCCTAGTCATAGAAGTCAAAATACATTTCCTAGTGTCTGTAATGTGTCGATACGAGCGTATAAGGTGTTTTTGTTTGTCCTCAATAAAATGATGATTATGAATATCTTCAAACTTGGTAACTTCCCAGACTCCAATTTTAATTGTAATGCAAGCCTGACATTTTTGTTCTCTTCACTATGCTATAAATATTTATTTGTTCATGAGGTGAGATTGGTAGAGAGTGTCATTCACAATTACATACAAATGTGCATCTTTACAGTACTCATTTACTATTGTTCGCTTTTTGTTCTTTTCGCACTCCAAATCCTTTGCAAATTACATATACATTGTATGTATTATAGGCTTCATTCTCATTAGCAAACACCATACCAATTCTGAATTCAAATTCTTCATCAACATTGTGTGCAATGATATTATCCTTTGAAGTCTCTACAATTTGAGGAAAAATATCTGATCATTTAAAGAAGAAAAATGAAGTAGATACAAATTTAATTCTAAAAAGATGAAGTTATGCTCATTTTACCGGAGAATAGTTCGACTTTTACTAGAAGTGAATGTCAAACACGAGTTTTGGTATCCACCGACATTGGGTTCTTCATAGTTACAACCTCATAATCACTTGCAAAAACCTTTTGACCAACATATTATGATAACATAAACAACAATTATCCATTAGCAAATAATAACTAAAATTGAAAGCGAAATAAAAATAAAAGCAACAATTATTAGTCCAGATTACTAACAACAGGAGCACTATTCAACCTTACCAAGAATATGACAACATAAGAACTAGATTGTCAAAAAGGCTGGGTGCACTCCAATAACAAAGGTAAATGCAAAAGCCCCAAGGTTTTCTCATCTAAAACTTACGCATCAACAGCAATAACAACTACAATCATAAAGAATCGAGGCTTTTGCCTTTACCCTAAAACAGAGTACTAAAGCAATGAACATGACGAAAATTCCTAATGCCAACGTAGTATTCTCAATATTGTCTCTCCAAAACAACTACAAGAAATTGTATAAAGCCATTTGCATATAAAAGTTGTTCGGTTACATGGAAGCTCCTGTAAAGGCAACCAAAATAAAACGAGATCCATTGATTCAAAATGCATCAGAATAGCCAATAGCAACTACAAAAGAATATAAGGTGCTGGGCATGCTTGATTCAAAATTGTACCTTACAATGCTTGGAAAACCAATAATAAATAGGGAATGCATTACATGAACAAAATAACACCAATTGCAAGTCAACCATGACAAACCAAGAGGGGCAAGCTATCATATTCATATTCCGAAAGTGTTGAACAGTACTTAATAATTGTTCGAAGCACATCTTGTAAGGTAATCATTGCCTAGACTAAAGCGCAGGCACTTATAAACAACATAATTGAGTAAAATAATGCATTGGCCTCTTCTATGACATACGTGCAAAGTCAATGGTACATTAATCTTCACGATCAAGAGGAGATGCGACCTTTACAAGAAGCTCTTCCCTTTCTTGTTTCAACAGACTTGGAGCCTTTACCTATAACCGAACAATAACCACAATAATCAACAAATCAATAGCATAGCCAGGAAACAAACCCACAGATAACACTGTGATCACAATATTAGGGGTCAGAGGTACCATAAGAACCTCAAGAGAATTAATTAAAACAATGATAACCTATTGGCAAAATATGTTGGTTGTACCTTGTTTGTACTATTTCGAGTGCATCAACGGTCCTGATATCTAAAAGCTCAGGGTTCTTTTCAACCTTGATCATCGACGGTCGAATATGAATTGCATGAGGAGGGAGCTCCAAATTAAAATTTGGCCAAAATAATTAGAATGGAAGATATAAATGAACCGATAGAAAAAATGAAATATATCGCAATATGGAGAATTATTGCAGCTAAAAAACTAATAACTAGACTCACACTTACAGCTCAAAGCTGAAATGATACTTAATAATGCAATATAGATTTTCCTAAGTAACCAAAACACTCTAACAACATCAATGATCCAACCAATTTTCTACATATAAAATGACCGGCTTGACAAACCACATTCCTTTTATGCTTCCTCTTGTAAGCATGATGGATAGGGGAAATTCCCACTAGAACACATGAGACTTCTATTGCACTCTCATATTGATACATTATCACTAAAGGCAGTAGAAATGAAGTTGGAGAGAATTTCTTTCACGTCAACCACCAAACTGACTTTCATTTGGGCTTGTGAAACCAGTTTGGAGTATAATAAAATAGCATGAAAACCTAGTAAATCTTACACGAACATATTACTCTTATTTTGCTAATTAAATTGGAGGACCAACTAACAAATGTATGAAATTATAAACAAAGAATAAAAAGATCAATTTCACTTCCAGCAATTTATACCACATTGTTTTTTTTTATTAAACAACACTTTGTAAGAGAAAATTCTAGTCTTTAAAATATTTAATAAATTGAAAGTAGAAGTACATGAAAGGACATGACAACACTCCAATATTTAGATACAAAAAACAGTATAACACTGCAAAATCTTTACTAGCTTATTAAGGAGAAGAGTTCCCTTGACGGCTCTACCATCATTGAATAGATGGCACTAGATCAGCAAAGGCTGCAAGAGAAGTGTAAAGAGCAAAAAGTTCAATGCGTACTGTGCGACAATCAAGCATCAGCACAAAAAAGAAAATCCCATCAACTACTAGTTCACAAATGCCCTCCCTAGGTATATGCTCATCGTCATCGCAGCCAGCAAATCTCTAGGATAAAAAAGAAAAAAAAGACCAAATCAAAGGCAAAATAGCATCTAGATCAGCTATAAATACAAACTTCTAGGAAATTAACTTAAAACTACAGAAATGAGAGACAAGACGAAAATGTATTTAGTCATATGCCGTCTCAACAAGTTTTCTATAAATAATGCACAATAGAAGGGAGAAGAAAGCAACAAATTCTTGTGGGCCCCATGGCACTGAATATATCTCAAAGAACTCCTCAGAAGGGGAGACAGCTTAGTTTAATTCTATTCTTCTACTTGGGACTATTTGGAACGTCTCCATTTAAATGAGGGGAAAGAAAGGCCTAAAGCAAGATATTATACTTTTAGAACATTTGTCACTAACAATATCAACAAATGCATGAAACACAAAGGTGATTGTTCAAGATTTATGAAAAGATATCTTCACTATTACATGTAAGAAAGAAATTGATCACTGGTAGTATCGACTAACAATGCTTTGTTGCAGTAAAAATTCACCAAATTGTGATCCGCAACACCTAAGCTACAATTTCACATTATGTACGGCTTAGATCTGCATTTCGTTCAAATTTATTTATGGGATTGTATCCCATAACCCAAATACTACTATTACTAGACAGTCAGTAATTCATCGTACCGAGGGATGAGCATGGTCCGGGTTGGGCCAGTCTACCCCCTAACCCTAGGACCAACCCGCACAATTTTGGTCCTCAATTTTTGAGATCGAGGACCGACCCTATTAAGCTTTGAACCAAGGACCGGACCGACCTAATGGGTTTGGTCCGGTTCCAAAGTCAACCCGGGATCAACTAATAATTTTGTATTTCATTTTTTGTACTCTTTAAAAAAGCGATTGAGGACCAGACTGACCCATTAAGTTCGGTCCGGTTTCAAGGTCAACTCAAGGACTAACCAATAATTTTTTATTTTATTTTTTGTACTACTTGAAAAGACAAGGACCGTACAAACCCAATGGGTTCGATGATGAGCATAGTCAACTAAGAAAGGCAAGCAGTGAGATCAAGTGGGGTGAGCGTCGAACAGAATGAGCATCGAATATCGAGCAGGGAGCAACAAGCCAAGCGAGCATCGAGTGGCGAGCGGCACGAGTGACCTAAAGCGAGCGAAGCGAGTGTCGAGTAGTGAGTGGAGAAGTTTTTTTCAATATTAGCAAATGAAAACTAAGAGGATAAATAAGACAAAAGAGAACGAATACTAGAGGAATATACCATAAGATGCCTTTTTGGACATCGTGAGGATTCCTCACAAAAACATTTTCCTCCATAAATTATGACTATTGACGTCGTAAAAGACATTAAAAACCTATGTTATTAAAGAATAATATTAAAGTACTTGAACTCCTCACTAAAGAGCTATTTAATGTTGTTGACGCCATTTATTTTAAGGTTTTCTCTATTTAAAAAATTATAAAGAATATTTTATATATATATAGTCGGGGTTAGTCCGGGTTGGACCAACCCGGAACTCTCAGAACCGAGGATCGATCCGCACAGTGCTGATCTAGGAATTCTAGGACCAACGACCGACCTAGTCTCCTTAGGAACCGGACCAGGATCGGTAGGGTTGGGCCGGTCCAGGATTGGTCCAAGGCTGACCCTAGACTGATGCTCACCCCTAAAGACATAATGCACAATTAACCATAAATGACATCATTACATACCATCAATTTTCCTTTTTTATTTGTCATAATTATTTTTTGGAGATCAGTTTTTCTTGTATAGCAAGATGAAGATACCACTAAGATGATACCCATATCCACAGGTTACAAACCTTAAAAGCAGAAGCAATCACACCTCTTCCCTTGAAAATATTTACATGACACTTCAAAGCTATGTCCTCAAATACAAATCCAGTCCCATCAGTATGTTTTTGGCAAAATGGAAATGCAGTCTTTCACTACGGGTTTTTGGTAAGCCCAAGAGATTCAAGAAAAAGCAACAACAAAACATCTTAGAATCTCTTTCCTTTCTTGTTTCAACAAACTTAGAGCATTTTTCTTATAATCGAATGATAACCACTTTTATTATAGCGTATATCTATGGAAGAGTAAGCATAAGGATAGCAGATGAGATAAGCACTGATACCATTTTTGGACTTAAATATCCATGCCTTGTCGATGTTGCAAATGTCAGTGAACTCTTTAAGTAATTGAGACTGGGAAACTTAGTCTTCTTTAGTTGTGATGTCCATCCCCAAGTGCGCCACCATATGAGGGATAGCCTGAGAAACATCCACAGCAAACGAGGTTATGAATTTTTTAGTGCAAATGGAAGCAAAGAAAAGAAAATACATTAGAATTTAGTAAAATCCAATATGCAACCCAAAACTATTGTCAAATTAGTACCAATAAAAAACAGTGGCAGTTCTCAACCTAAACTAATAATGAGGAATGAGAAAACTCAGAACCCCAACATGTCATGTGGCATTAAACAACTCTTGTTGCAAAAATCAATGGATCTTACAACCAGTATTGACGACATCCATTCATCATACTTCATGTTTAACTAACAATAAGCAAGTATCATTTCTTAGGTTACAATCGGACCACGGGACGCATAAGCCCGTCACCATAAGTTGAGATAGACATGAGATTCCTCTCGTAGCACAAAAAAGTAGGAAAGAGGCTCTAACTGAACTCAACCAATCACCACAAATGAATCAACCAAGTCTCACTTAACCAACTTCCCAGTTGAGATTTTCCCAAAACGAGAAAGTTATCTGATGCATAGTCCAGTAGAATTTTGGCCAACAAATAGAACCAACATCAACCCCATTTGATAACTTCTCTTCCCATGCATACTGAAATCGAACTCACATCGACACGCAGCCACCAACCAAGCACAAAGCGAAGTGATTTTTTGCCTCATGCTTAAAGGGTAGTTCTTCATGCTCGCCCGAGCACGAAATCTATTCATGTCAAAGCAAAAAGATCAGTTCTTTCGACAAGGCAAGTTACAAGGTTCCATTAAACCAAACCAAAAGAAGAAGAAGAAGAAGAAGAAGAAGAAGAAGAAGAAGAAGAAGAAGAAGAAGAAGGAAACGAAATGAAACGAAATGAAACTAAAAGAAACACGAGGCGTGGCGGCAGATGATGATCGAATGAATCCACTTTCGTGCTCCCTCGCTACTCATGCATTCGCTAGCAACTGAACAACCCAACAAGATGCAGAAACAACCCATTCAGGATTTCGACTGCACATTCTGAAACCAACCCATGAGAGGGGAGGAAGAAGGAAACTCACCGGTCAAGAGAGAAATGCATGGACGCAAGCAAAATGAGAGTGTCAAGTCAGAGAGAGAGAGAGAGAGAGAGAGAGAGAGAGTCAACAAAGTGCAACTAAAATTCAAAGAGAAAGGTTAGGGGAATATGATTCTTGCTCATTCGATCCACAGCAAGCGGGAATCCTTCTCCAGCCCGCCATTCTCCTTCTTCTCTGCGCCGTCGACCCCACCCATGTCCGCCGAGATCTCTTTCGCGACCGAGCATCCTAGCGTTAGGGACAATGCCCAGTCAACGGTGGGGAGCCTGGTGCCGCTCGGGAATAGGATCGAGGCGACCTCCCTCCTGCCGGAGGTAGATGACTTTGCGGCAGAGGCCAGCAAAAATCCTTCTCCAGCCCACGCCTCTCATTCTTCTCCGCGCCGTCCAAGATCTCCCTTGCGACCAAGCGAGCCAACATTAGGGACAGTGCCCAATTAGTGGTGGGGAGCCTAGTGCTGCTCAGGAACGAGACTGAGGCTATCTCCCTCTTGCCGAAGGCTAATGGCTTCGTGGTGGAGGCTGGTGGGACGGGGAGGACGAGCAGATGCCGGAGATAGAGGATGCTAGAGGCAGATGAGGCTTTTGGGGGAGGGAGCCAAAGCCAAAGCCAGAAGCAGACACAAACCTTCTGCTCGATTTTTGAGGAAACAGTTGGAGGTGGAGGGGGTCGGGACCCAACTACGACTAGTGAGGCTCCGATGTGCCAGAAGCAGATGACTAGCGAGGCTTTTAGGGGAGGGAGGCAAAGCCGAAGCTGGAGGCAAACACAAACCTTGTACCCAATCTCCGCGGGCACAATCAGAGGTGGAGGGGGTCTAGACCCGACTGCAACTGGTGAGGCTCCGACGTGCTAGAGGCAAATGACCAGCAAGGCTTTAAAGGAGGCGAAGCCGGAGACGAAGGCGGAAGCGAAAGCAAAAGCTGTCACGCCCTGAACCCCAAGCGCATGCCCATCTCTCTTTGGTCGATAATGTTTTGCGACTTCCCAGGACGAGTCGCTGACCCATGTCTTTTATTGCACATGCGGAAGCAAAAATAAATCCCCTAACAATAATCATCTTGGGATAGAAAAGTAGGACAACACATTCATAACCAAACATGCTTTCATAAACAACAGGTTTGGATACAAACAGAGTCTGGTCCAAAGTCAACAAGAAGGTCGACTCTCACAAACAAAGGTATTGTCCTACGACATACTAGTCGGATGTAAACGCCAATCCTTCTAACTCCACCTTCACAGACTCCGAGACTTTGGTCCTTCACAACCACCTTCTAAAGACCTGAAAATAGTTATTCAAAAACCAGTGAGACAATGTCTCAACAAGTTCATGCTCTAAACCCCGATTAGGAGGGAAATACGCCTAGAAGTGTCCTAACCACACAATCACACAATTAGCACAGAGGACTTACCTCGCCTTAGTTCCTTCCTGCACGTCATTATAGTTCATATCACATTGCATATAATCAATGCCCATAACAATTGGAATGTCTCAACAACTCATTTAATCACAAGGGTCCTGACTATAAGGCCAAACCGTTATGACATGTCCTATAGTCCATGCCACACAGTTTTGGTCTCATAATCAGGTGCATCAAACTCAACAATCATGCGTTTCAATTGTTAATTACACCCTTTAAGGGTACGACCAACTCTAAATGTGGCGGTCTTCTGGCATTACCAAGCGTCATCTCGCCTCCTTTGAGCACAGTGACATCTCTTAATTAAACGGCTTCCCCGAAGGGGCGTGGGTCCAGAATCTATTGCAACCCGAGTCCCAATAAATGGGTAACATCCGACTTAACAGCCTAGGACGATTTCTCTTAACCAACACGCGACCAATCAATATCGGCCTAGGACATTGTGCATTGCACTCAAATATCTCAATTAAAACAGTAAACCTGGCATATTTTCTTTGTATTAGAAATACACAGTAAAATAGTCGTGTGTGGGTACACGGTCAATTCACACTAGAAAAATTGATATCCTCTAATTTAAAATCTCACTAGTTTATATAGTGTATAAAACTATTTTTTGTGTTAAAACCCAACACCCGGGATTTTCTAAATAAATATCAAAATTCACAAATTTTGAAGTAATTGACCAAATTTCCAATCAGCACTCAATTTGTACAAATTAACACTCAATTGCAGAATTTAACCACACCATTGCAATCAGCACGAAATTCCGGTCACCGGCTACCCCGGCCTAATTTTCAAAAAATATTTAATAATTAAATAATTACTGAAATTAATTAAATAAATGCATTAAATACTAAAAATGCTAACTTAGACTAAATAATTCTAATCTAACCACCTATTGAGCCAAATAAATTATTCTAACATCCTAGCTATATAACAACACACTAACCTAATTAACTTATAATTTCTAACCACCTAATTAAATAATCTAACTAACCTAATTTAACTAACTAAACTAATAATTAAATTAATTGTACTTAAATAAATCTAAATACCCCTTAAACGTCATTAGCCTACTAAGAAGAGTTTAGTACATAAACTCACCGGTTAATTGCGGAAATCGGTTCACCGCGATGGCGGCCGAAACTTGAATTTTCAGCGGCGTTGGCGGACTTGGACGGGGCCTAAACTTGGCCCAACAAATCTCAGCCCAAACTGAGATTTGTTGCTGAATTGGGCTGGGCTTGCTTCGCGGGCTTTGGCTCTTGGCTGGTCTGGGCTTGAATTGAGCCGCAGTTTGGGCCTGACTTCAAGTGGACTGAACAGGCCTTGAATGGGATGGACTGAAGATTTTTGCTGGGCTGAGCTGGAACTCAAGTGGGCTGTTGCTGGGCTGATCCACGAACGAGCTGGGCTGAGGACAGGCCCAACTGCTAGGCCGATCCACGAAGATGCTGGCTCCGTGCGAGGGACACGGACGAACGGGCAGGGAGAAAACTTGGTGGAGCAGCTTCTGCCGTGAGCTGCTTTGATCGGTCGCTGCTTGACGAGTGGACAACTTGCGGTCAACGATGGAGCGGTATTCACGAGCCCTCGATGGCCAGAGTTGCTGCAGGGAAAGACTTCAATCGTGGGCTGAGTGGAACAGATTCGGTGGAATGAGTGGCGTCGGGGGAAGAGAGAGGGAGCTCGGTGGATGACAAAGGAGATGCAACGGCTGCTCGGTGGGGGAAGACACACGTGAGTGGAGGTGCAGGCGTTGAATATTTGGGTCAACAAAACTGCAGAGGAGAATTCAGAGGGGGTGTGGGCGTGTGTGAGTGGGAGAGTTTTCGGTGGAGGGGATGAACGGTTTCGGTGGCGTCGAATCCAAGGGGGGCAGCAGTTTTCGATGAAAATGGCGAAAGGAAATGAAAGAAACGAAAATAGGAGAAAAGGAAAATGAACAAGAAGCTGCGGAGGGGGAACCGAACGTAAGGATGCGCACGGGAGAGAGAGAGAGATGGCGATGGATGAGCAGCTGGCAAATCTTGCCGAGGAAGCTGCAAGTGGATGAAGAAAATTCAGCAAATCTGAGCCAAAACATTGAATGAATTTGTCCCACAAAAACCTACAAACATATCCTCTTTGTCCCCACTTGCTTTCTTGCAATTTATTCCACAATATTGTCCAATTCGATACCTAAAATTCTCAGCCCTTTGCCAAATCCGAATTTCACTAAAAACGAGTTTCAATTTCATCACGAATTCTCCAAATCGACGTCAAATTTCGTTGAAGGAAAATCCCGTACAATTTTCTGCAAGTCCCCAACACCCAGAGGCTCGGCTTGAAAGTCCAAATTTCCTTCGACTTAGTCCATCTGAATTTCCATTAATTTTCTGCAACGTTCGAATCGATTTTCCGTAAAAATCTCGGAATCTCCAAAAAATCTTCGGAGGTGAGTCGACGTTTCTAAAATAGCTTGTGACACCACAGAACTTTTAATTTCTGAAATCGGGTTTAAATTCACGGTTAATTTCACTTCGACATGCTTTTAGCGTAAACTAGTCTACTAGGTAACTTTTAGGAATTTTTGGTACAATTGACCCGTGATCGATTTATCTCGAGTGACGATGTACATCTCCGACACATTGGCAACTCTCGATTGTCGTGAAAATCTCGAGGTTTCAATTACAGGCACTAGGTACCAAAACGATAGAAAAATTGGTCTAGTACCGATCGACAAGTATTTTGAAATCAGGTGGAATCACCCACACTCTGAACACATATCTCAGTCGAATTGACCTATCTTCGGTCTCTGATCGATTTTTGACAGTGCCGTAATAACCCTTGCAGACCAACACGGTCAAACAGTCGATTCGTAGTCGAATTCTCAAGTCCATTGCATTTAGATTTCTTAATTGCTTCCCCAGATAGTCTAGTTATCCCGTGAATAGTCAACTCAAGGAATAGAACTATCAGCGCGTCGATGAAAGGCCCAATTTATTTAATCGAAAACAAAATCTTAAAATTCAGGATGTCACAAAAGCGAAGGAGGAAACGCAGGTCTCGATTGTTTTGTGTTTGTTCTACTGCAAGGAGAGAGAGAGAGAGAGAGAGAGAGAGAGAGAGAGAGAGAATTGCAGAAAATTCAATTGAGGAGAGAGAATGGTCTTTTGGACGGGAGCGTGCGTGACTTGCCTTTTATTCTGCCAACGAGTCGAGCCGAGCCGAGCAAGTCCTTTCATTTTCCAGTGGGTCCCACATGACAGGTGTTGATATTTGAGTGCTATGTGCGCACCAGGTTAGCGGATGACGTGGCGCGCACATACCACTGAATATTTTCTCCTTATATGGGCAGGGGTGTCAAAGTGGACCATGAACTCATATATGACCTATTTAAAACATAAATGAATCATATGTGGCTTACTTAATTTTGAAGAGACTATCTTAAATAGGTTATAACCTTAAAGGCTAAACTAAATGGATAGAGTTTAGACCCATTTTCAACCTATTAACTCAATCCATTAGGTTCAACCACACTCTCTCCTCCTCTTATAAAAATATTTTAAAAAAATCAAAATTATTTTTAATTTTTTTCTTTCTTCTTCCTTCTTCCATTTCTTTTGTTAATGCCTGGTGGCCGACGATGGTTACCCAGGCAAGCTCCAGCTTGCTGATTGGGTGAGGTCGAGACCTCGTTGACAACTGGCAAGGCTTGAGTCTCATTGATCCGGCGAGAATCGAACTTGCCATGCTCAAGCGAACTCCTGCAAACTCAATTTGGCGAGGCCGAGACCTCGTTGAGGACTTGATGAGGCTCTCGGCAAGCCCAATTCTTGTCAGATCAACGAGGCTTGAGCCTCAACGAGGATTGGCAAGGCTTGAGCTGGCCAAGCTCGGACAATCTTCGACGAGCTGGAGCTCGTTGATCTAGCGAGGCCGAGACCTTACCATGGACTGGCAAGACTCAAGCCTTGCCAATCCAATGAGAGTTGAGCTCATTGGCCTCTAGCGAGTTCAACCTCGCCAGATCTAGCAAGGTGAAGCCTTGCCTAAGGTCAGCGATTGACAAAGGAAAAGGAAAAGAATAAAATAAAATAAAAATAATAAAAAACGATTTTTTAAAAATAAAAATGATAAAAAAATTCAATTTTTTTAAAAATAAAATAAAAAATATTTAGAAATTTGATTTTAAAAAATAAAAAATATTAAAAAGAATGCAATCAGATTTTTCAATTTTTTAATTTATTTTCAAATTTCAGGCAAATAACGAAAAATAACAATATATTTCGATAAAATGACTTCATAAAAATATTTTTCAAGAAAAAAAGAGAGCCTCAATTTTTTAAAAATTATAAAAAAATTTCCATTAAATTTATATTTAACGGAAGAGTTTTAGCAATATCATTTTAAAGAAAATCATAAGAAACAAGCTTTCATAGATTTTGTAGTATTTTAGTAATATAATCTTTAAAAAAAGTCACAAGAATAAGTTTTCCTATTTGGTTAAATATATAAGTGTTTTAGTAATATGGGTAGGCCCGAGTATGTATAGGGTCGGGTATAGATCAAAAAATTTACTTTACATGAAAATGGATAAAAAAAAAAGGGTTAAATGAGTCGATATGAGTCGAATCATTTTCAATTTAACTCAAACCCCCCTTGACCCACCCATTCGATGGCTCTATATACGGGTAAGACCACTCATATCTTTACTAGTTGACAAGATCAACCTTAATGATTTCCATTTTACACAATCTTCTTTGACATAATTATTTTCTTTCTATGGTTTTCCATGCAATGTAAACTTATTGCTATCTAGGAAATAAAAAAAATTATTATTTTCTCCATTATAACAACTCATTTATTTTTCGTTCCTCTAATCTCAGGAGCTCACTTTTTCAGTGAACTTTTTATTGTTCAGTTTCGTTAGTCTAAAAAAATATATCGAGCCTATTAATTTACTATGTCAAAGATTTTTTATTTTTTCCTTACTATTAGTAAGATACTTTTATGCAAGCATTTAAGACGTTATAAGTGTATTTGAAAAAAAAAAAAAACTAAAGACATTGATATGAAATAGTTATCCACATGAGCCATTTATTTTTTCTGTAAATGATGTAAAATTTCTATCAATTCCAAATGAATGAAATTTCACTAACATTTTAAAAAAGTTCTCCACATGAGACCTTTGAGGCCCTGATTGTCGCACACAAAAAGGAAAAAAGGAGAGAAGGAAATAATAAAATAAAATAAAATTTTAACTTTTAAAAACATTGTAAAAATTGTTCATATCGGCAATTTTTTAAGAAAATTGATTAAAAGGAGTCAATTGACAAATTGTGAAAATATTTAAGATTAAATTAACATAATGCAAATATTTAGAATTGAATTGATATAATTGTAATAGGTTTAAAAAAAATTTGATACTTTTCCCCAAAAAAAAAAGAAGAATTCCCACCACACCTAATACCAGAGCTACAAATCCCGATTAGCAATTCTCGAATAATTTTGGTGTAATTCAAACATTTACATAGGTCGACATGTAAGCATTTTGGATCTTTTAAGAAATTAAAGAATTGGTGGAGAGGTAAGAAATGCCAGAAATAAAAAAAGTCTAGAAACCAAAGGGCCTCACTTCAATAGCAGTGACTTTGAAGGGGCGCTGAAAATTTTGTGCTCTATATGTAGACTTGTCACCAACAAGCGGAGCAAGTGTTCCTATGAAGCCTTTTAAACATCTCCTCTAAGGCATTTGGCCATGTACTTTCTTCTTTTGCTTAAAATCTTGTCTCGTACTCTTTAATTAGAGTGTACCTTCGATCCACGAGAATTAGAAGTCCTCTTGTCCTCTTGATTCAATAGTACACCAATCTAAGGTATCAACTAGCTAACTCTGTACATAAATGGCTGCTGCTACAACTCTTCGAGCAGGCATCCAGGAGGACAGTGTTCCGACAACCAAGCCATGGCAGCACGTTCTGTCATATGGCCAGCGAGATAGTCCAGTTTGATCACAGTCTGTGAATGAGGGGTAGCTTCGACAACAAGGACGCACGGATCATAGTTCTTCATTATGCTTGCCTGACTTGAGGCCCCACCGTAAGAACAAAGAATTCATGCCAGCTAATGCCAACAAGAAGCCTGCAACTCTATAGCCAGTGGGTTCAGCCTGCGAATAACAATTCATACTAATGCCCCAACAAACGACTTTTTTACTGGGCTCTCCGAACAACTCTTAAATTTTGTAGTGTTGCCTAACCATAATATATCTTGCATGGAAAGACTTTCAAACTGATAACATCTTGACAAGGTTATGATGACAAGCTCGCCAACCTTCGATTAATGGTTGTGGGTGCGTAGAGTCGGTTGCCTTTTTTCTATTGAAAAAAAAAAAAAAGACTTGTTTGATGCTGACCTGTTAATAGACTTCTAAATTAAATCATCAAGAATTACCCAAATTAATGGTATTTTGGCATCAATATCCATTTCTATTTTGGCAATGGAGGATTTTTACTTATTCATCAGCTGACAATTCTCTTTGAGGGCCATTACAATTGCCTGATCTTCATTACCCCGAACGGGAGAAACAGGTGTCCTATCCTCAGTGGTCGCCATATGAGAAGACATGCTTGTTGTCCTTTGTTCGGTGACGTTTAATCTGGCAGTCTTTTCCACGTTCTCTGCCAGAGAAGGTGGGGTTTTATCCAATGCGGGTTTTTCAGGAGGTGCGTTGATTGATTGATCTTCAGTGCTGTTCAATTTTTCTCTTTTTTCAAACTTCTTAACTAAAGTGCTGTCCTCCCTCGCACAACTGCAACAAGTATTGTCAGTTTAACCTGAAGATGGAAAAGGTCAGTTTTATTTATTAGTTACTAGGAGTTAAACCTAACTGGCCAGCAGCAGCAAACCTCCATTGACAAACTTGACAGAGCCACTTACTTCTTTGAAACTGACAATATGGTCACCTTAAACTCAACAACAAATCTATGTCAGCAGATTTTCAGATCTATTTCACAAAATACTTTACCAGTGCAAATTATTCAACTATGGCATAAGTACTTTCAAGAGAAGCCACTGCTGTATCTTCACCAGTGAAAATTATGCATTGACTAATAGATATCCAATGTAAAATCAGTGGTGGTAAGAACTACATTAACAACCACATGAACATTCACGGTCTCAGAGCAATGGTAACCAGTATTTCAAAATCGAGATTTGTCAAACTGCAAAAATGACTTGCTTAAAATTCTTCAGAGAAAATGAAAGGACTCAAAAAAGTATGGAAAACACTATGGTAACAATTTCTTCATTAGTCAATAGTCGGGTAACAAATACCACAAAAAATATTGTTATACAGAGTCGTAGAGATGACCCATTGAACCATTCACGAGATATTGCTTACCTCTGTAGTGGTGGCACCTCTTAAATGTCCTCAGAGACATTCTTGATTCTTGAATGATTGTCTTCACAACCATCTCTTGCTCCATCTTCAGTGCAACCTTGATCTTCGAAAATGAATCCACAAGACTTTTGGAACAACTTTTCGCACTGCTAAGCACTCCACTTTCAGCACGTGCTAATAGCCTGTCAGAATTGACAAAAAAAAACAAAAAAAATAGCCTGTCAGCATCATATTTGGAGCTTGACAACTCCCTTAAATGAGCAGGCTTGAGCAACATGCCCGATTTAATCCTTGAAAAAGTAATGGATTCTATTCGAGATAAGTTTTTTTCCATTTAGAATGTCTCTACTAGTAACTTCGTACGTATAAGATTTACCAGGAACATGCCCACTTAATCTTTGAGGGACTTGCCAGAGGATTTGCCAAGCTTGCCCTCGCGTGGTCTCTATTGGCAATATCACCTAGAATCGCAGTTGCAAGTGCCTCCAGGGGCACAAGTGGAGATTCCTCCACACCATGCTGGAACGAATTAAACTGTACGTGTCTGCCTAGAAAACCTCATCGATGTAATGGCATCACAAGAGAAAAAGATCCGACAATGCTACTCAAACAGCACCGACATTTCAGTTGATATGATCCTATGGAAATGATGGTTCTCCATGGATGTTTCGAGCTCTTCGGTCAAATTGCAAAAAGCATAGAACTCCAGGATCCTATGAATTCATTCAGGATTGTTTCCCTTGCACAAGACCTTGTACGACTGGTGAACTAAGCACCTTTTTCTGTTCTCCAAGACTTGTCCAAGCTGATGATGAATGTTCGGAACCAAGTCTTGGCCGATCTTACCTTCAGTTTCTTTAGGGTGTTTCGAATTTTCCTGACAATGGCCTGGGAAGAAGTTGCCTCTAAAAGGAGTGCATTTACTGGATACATTTCATCTAACCTTTTGGAGCAACAGCTCAGTCATCCAATAGGTGAGAGCTCATCTTATGTTGCTATTAGATTTCTTTCCAACCTCCATTGAATTAGAATTGGATTCAAGCAGAGACAACCCAAGACTTTCTGTGATAAATTTAACAGCAAACATAGAACCATAAAAATTTCAAATGTATCAATTGATAATCCTTTCAATAGCATCCTTCCCAACATGGTTGCTTCTGAACAAAGTTTTGGAAATTAACCAAGTACGTAACTGCCTCTACTGTGACGCCTCATTAGCAAGGCCAATGATATGCAAATTTTGCATGACCATAGAATCGTTTTGGATCGCAAGGATGTTGCACGACCTTGGCGAAGATGTTGTGGTCAACATTCAAGCGACCCATTTACCAGGTCTTTTAGGATGAATGGGTTTGTCTTTGCAGGGCACAATTCCTTAAAAAACTGTTTACCATCACAAAGCACGAAACTAGATGAGTCACCTAAATATTGATCACAATGTCCTTGCCAAGGTCACGGGAAAAACTAGCAACATCCATAGAGCTAAATTTGTACATCATTGGCCATGTGAATGAGACATCCATGAACACGGCATAAGCAGCTATGTATCCGATCACTTTGCCAGAATTATGTTCAAATGCAATTACATTAGGAAGGATGCTATTCAAAATATCGTCAATGATATGTTTGGAATTTCTATGTTTCTATGTTCGTTGTCAAATATGCTCTGGGAAGTCTTGATTTGCCTCAGCTTGGATCCAATTCCCACTCGACAAGAGCTTGGAAACAAATATAATAGCAGCATTAAATGAGCTGGTCTACTGGAAAATTGACATGTTGCTTCCACTATAATGAGGTCAGACTATATCTATCTAGTAAATGAAATCCTTTTAGAGGGCACCTTCTTTCCCCGCGATTGTCAGAAGATCCAAAAACACTCTAAAGAAAATGAACGCAAGATCGACTTGTTACTTCTGGAACATTCGTTGCTTCAAACAAATTTTCAAGAACAAAATAAGCTACTTGGTTCTCCAGACGTACAAGTCCCACGCAAGAGAAACTATCATGAATGAATTTGATTTTGTCGAGCTTTATGCATTTTGCAATTTAACAGGAGCTTGACAATTTAGCATCCGTCGAGAGCCATCATTTCTACCAAGTCAAATACACCAAAATTGTCAATGTTATTCAAGTAGCGCTGCCAAATCATTTTCTCTTGTTGTGCCACTGCATTGAGATTGGGTCCAGCATAGTGTGGAGAAACCTCTACTTGTGCCCATTAAGCATCTGTAGCTGCAATTCTCACGGTGGTATGAGTCGACAAAGATAACGTGAGGCCAGGGCAACTCAGGAAATCCTTTGGCAAGTCCTCAAGAACTCTGAAATGGTGCATCTACTTTCATCTGCTGATTTCGACACTGCCTCAATATCTTCTGATATGGAAAGCAATAAATTCTGCTTCATGAACTCAATCCCATTCGCCAACGGTTGCTTCAAGACCTCCTCAATCACTGCCCATGTCGAGTATTAGATTGGAGAATCCACGTGAAATTCTTGCTGGGATTCATTCCATCCATCACACAAGGCATTAAGAAAGATGCATACAATCCACTCAGCTTCGCACAAGATATGACTACACTTAGCGATTGAGGACCAGAATATATAAACAAGTGCAGATAGGAATCAATTCAACCCTAGATTGAGAGAGACTCTCGGTCAACAAAAGACGAAACAACAAGCACTCGAACAATCAGTAAGACAGAATTTTCTAAGACTCGTTGAATCGTTCTCAAATTGATCAACAATACAAGCTATAGCTAAGATGGACCTAACTTGTGCATTTTATCATGAGTGAACTTCTTTAATCAAATCTAGTAGGTGCATCTTCATCATGTCTTCTCATGTCTTAAGTAGGTTATCATTATCGTCGTCGTCGTCGTCGTCATATATATAGCAGATTTAATTGTAACAAGTAGGAGTGGCATTTTCCTAACTAATTTTCTTTTTTTCTTTTTTACTATTTTACTATTCTTTTTATTTAAAAAGGGAGCCGGGTTGGGGACCTTACTCACGCCTAATGGGTTAGAGCCCAAGACCTGTTGGGCTTCGGCTCTCTTAAACTGAATCCGGCCCAAATTAACTTAAACCCACTAAGTTTACTCCAGCCCAATTGTCGCTTGGCCTAAACAAGCCCAGCCTAACCAGTCTAAGCCCAAAAGTGAGGCCGAGGCCCACTCTTCTGTCATAGTTCAAACAGCAATCCCTCCAGTCAGCCCAGCCCGACCGGCCACCAACCTACTTCAGTTAGACCAGCCCAAGGCCAAATCAGTCGCTGGACCAATGCCATTGCCTTGTTAATGGCCAACGCTGGCCACCGTTTGCAATTTCCACCAAACGACACCTTGACATCGCCAGACTGCCGTTGAACACCGTCTAGGCAACCAAGAAAAGAAAGGAAAAAAAAAAACACACACACACACACACACGCACACACAAAGCTACGACGGCAACGAAACCCCCCAAAAGAGAATACCTCAATGACCGACGCACGTTCAGAACAGGCTGAGAGCTAAAGAGGCGCAGGCATTTGGTTGAACATGTGGTAAGCGTTAACTGAAAGGAGAACGAGGACGAATTTCGTCAAAAATGTGTCACACAAATACAAGTTAAGGATTTTTGATGTCGTTAAAAAATTTGGGATAAATGTATCACATTATATAAGTTTGGAGTAAATATGTCACATTTATATAAATTTGGAGTTTTTGTGTCACAAAAAGGATTTTGGAGTAAATGTGTCATAATTGACGAAATTTGAAACTTTTTGTGACTTTTACCCATTTCTAAACTATTTATCCTTCGTATATTCACTTCAACCGGTAAATTCAGCTCGTCTTGACGGTGACGAAGGGAAGGAGAGGGTCGGATGGTGAGGGTGAGGGGCCGGGGGCCATTTTGTTCCCTTTTTTTGCGGGTCTTTTTAAGGGCTAAAAATGGATTTGTTCCATGCCTGTTCTCCGAACATAAAACTGTTCAATTAAGGGGATATGAACTCGATAATAGTACGAAGGAAAACCACGATAATTTGCTAGATGATTGAAGAATTTCGAAGATATCCGGTGTTGATTGAGCTCTTTCGTCGGAGTTTTATCGAACGGGAGAGGATTAATGGGCTGCGGATTGCTGCGAGCTCGAACGGCCACGAGAGAGGCCGAGTGCCTCGTGAGCTCGCCTGATCATGGCAAATTCCTAGTCGACGAGATCGATCCCGCAGTTTCTCAAAGGCTGGCAAGTGCCCCAAGTGCGCTCCACCATCCTCAAGCATTTTGCCATTGAGGTTTGTTGCCGATTCTTCTCACTCTCGAGCGGGATTTTCGAGAGTTATTCTTCCTTTTTTGTCGCTAGATTGAATTGAATTGGGTTCGTCTCCCTTTTCTAAATGCCTTGTGTTGGTTTTACCACCAGTCCCACCCCCAAATTCTCACGGTTAGGGTTCGAACTTTCTACCTCAAACATCTCAAAGAAAAGATTAAGTACCCAAGAAAAAACCAGATCGAGTTTAGTCCATCCCGTTTTCATTTGCGGCAAAAGGCAACACATTAAAAGAAAAGTAAGAACAAGGAGAATCCCATCAAGGGTCCACAAAGTTCTTTCACTCCCCGCTATGGTTACAAAATCAAGAACCTCTCAATTGCAACAAGCCGCTCCTCCTAAAGGTTCCCAACAAAGATTAAAAGATCTCTCTCTCTCTCTCTCTCTCTGAACTGGGATCTTTCTATGCGATTAACCCAGTTCATTTGCCCCTCCATCTTCTTGTGTCTGCTCAAAAACCGTGCCTCTATCAGAATCATCATGAGAAGATGACGTTTATCTTGATGGTACTATCCTACTGCGAAAAATGAGCACCTGCGCATCGAACGTGGACAGCGAACATGGAGGCCAACCGGTGTGCAAGCCCCGCCACTATAGCCACCTTCACCTGGCCTCTCCTTGGGATCAGCTGGCTCATGACGCCTCTTGCGACATCGCCGCCACCAACAATGCTCACTGCTGAACTTCTTGAATCCGCCATGTCCTCTCTCTTTTTCTCTCTCTGATGTTCATCTCGTGGGTGTTATTGAGTTATGATGAGATTGAGAGTGTGGGGAAGTCGATGGGTTGCTAGTGAGGGTGATCTTGTTTTTATAGGTTGGAGGTGAGGAATAAACAACTGCAATCTTGGTTTGACCGTTCAACTCTCTCGATGAGTTTGTGGATTCCTGTTGACCAAGCTGGCATTGCCAACTGTCACGTTGCATGGGCTTTGTCTGATTTGAATTGTTGGGTTTTGACTTCTTGACCTTGTGGGTGTGACGGGTTTTGAAAACATTTTTTTTTTTTGGACCCGCAGCGGCGGTAATTCCATTCAAAATCTCAAATTTGTATTCTTATATTTAACATAAATTAATTTTTATCACACAAAAAATTTCACATCATTATCCCATTACAATCCCATACTAACACAAAATAACAAAATCCAATACTCTTGACCTAAATTTACCTTAGCATTCCGCCTATATCTCTTTAAAATTATGCCTATCAACACACGTGGCAGATGATATTAAGATGAATTTGACTATACCTAAAAATCTACTATTCATTGTCACGTATACATGTTAACAAAAGATACATTTTGGATAGAGATATCAACTTGGGAATTTTTGTGACATGAAGATTAGTTTGAATTTTTAATGGCATTAACCCTATAATGTGGTTCACTATAAGATATCATGACCAGCACTCGAAAAGTTCATAAAAGAAAAGTATTAATTCCCGTGCTCAATTTTATATCATAACTTGCTGCATAAGACGTATCCAAATGTTTATTAGAGTTCTAAATAGAATCCATTGCTTCATTTTGCTTTTTATGATTCACAACTAAGCAAATTTTGGCACACAAAATAAAGGGCCACGCAATAAATTCAAAAAAGAAAAAAAATGTTAATAATTTAATAAACCTAACTCTCTATGATTTCGGCACTCAAATAAATTTATGCTGGATCCAGACATTTACTCGAAATTTGTTGAAGCTGCGGAACAACCGTAAGCTTTCAAAACTTTGCCGTATTAAACCTCCACAAGATAAAGGGCGACACAGTAAATTCATAAAAAGAAAACCTACATGCCATTTTAAATAATTTATTAAACCAAACTCTCTATTTTTCTGACCTAAAAAAAGGATTAATGCCTTGAAAAACCCAAACTGGTACACTTATGACAAATTTACCACAAACTAACTTTCTGACCACTAAAAATCCCAAACTAATATATATTTGATAAATTTATCACAAACTAATATACTTGTGATAAATTACCCCTTTGCTAGTTTCCGTTAAAATGTCAAATTATTAAATTAAATGACTCGTGGTAGTTAACTAGTCTACCGAGTTTGGAGTTTACTCTCCGTTTGTCACAGTTATTTTTTGTCGTATTAATCCAATTTAAAAAAATGGTATATTTATCACAAATGCACTAGTTTAGGATTTTTTTATGGTCAGTTGGGGTTAATTTGTCATAGATGTATTAGTTTGAGATTTTTCGTAGTAAAAAAAATAGTTTATGGTAAATTTGTCATTGGTGTACCAGTTTTGGGTTTTTCAAGGTATTAATCAAAAAAAAAAAAAAACCCCAACTCTCTATGATTTCCATGTAGCATTTCCAACCATATTCTCCAACGAGTTCCGATAACAACACCATTTTATAATCTAGCGACATATTACACATGTGTTCATGCCTAAGATAAAGTATTTTATGATAGGGGAAAGGCGCTGTTTAATTCTACATTTCAAATGAGTTTTGGGATTGTAAAGTCTCTTGGCTAGATGTAAATAACATCATTTGCTTAATTTTGGAGAAATACAATTACATTTCAAAATGAATTTAAAGGCTTTTAGCCAAAGTAAGTCTGGAAGCCCTCTAAGAAGTTGCATTCTTCAAACACAAGTCTTGGTCTTCATTCAATATTCATCTTCTTCATCTTCTCCATGGGTTTGGACAGAGAAGCCAGGGGTAGCGTGGCGGCAACCGCCACTTGAGGGGTCATGTGACCTTCAACAAAAAGTATTTAAAACTTTATAAAAAATTAACAAAAATTATTTACAAGATGTAATTTTTATCAAATGCACTTAAAGTTATAATTTACCAAATACTATTTTCATTTCAGAAAATTTCTTTAATTCAAAGGTATATTTTTTTTTTTAAGGATATTTTTTTGAAACCAAATCAAATAAGGCTGGAGAATTTATATGGAACTTTGTATAAATATTATTTCGATCAAATATAATTTATGGGATACCGGTCCTTGTCTTGATAAGTGCTTCAAGAGCACGTGGTTTTGTTAGTTGTCTATTTTTATTTCTTTTGACCGTTTTGAAAGCATCATGCTATGGGGCGTCGTCCAACGACGAGGCTGCATTTTAGAGATGCGTGTCAAATGTAAGATCTAATTTAAGATTCGAATATTCTCTCGTATTTTGTCTCATTTTATAATATTATCATAAGTCAAAGATGGCATATTAAGAAAAAGATGGCATATCAAATTCTGTCAAATCATGATCCTATTTAGCTGGCTTGCATGTCTCAATCTGTCTTTGAGTAGGGCTTCATTAGATGGGGTAGGGGTGTGACATCTGATGAGATAGCAAAGAAGATAAGGGTTCAGGCATCCCGAAGGATATAGATGTTACCCACTCGCCTGGGACAGCTAGAGCATTGATCAAATTGCGTTTGCTTCAGAGGCTTTGCTGCAATTGTGTCTTCTTGTGTCATGGTCTTATAATGGAGAGCAAAATTCGGATCCAACGAGTTTCTATAATTGCACCCAAATTGATAAAATTTGATTTGAAATTTGATCATAAATTTTTGAGTATTTGATTATCACCACAGTAATATTAAATTTTCTGATAAAAGTTCAATAAGCACTGCACAACTAAACATGCTTTCAAAAAATTACTTCAGCCAACCATTAAGGCATTGTTGCTTTAAGAAAATATGTTTTCTACCGTTCGAGATCCTAACGAATGAGAGTCTTAAGGATCAAATAAGAAGTATATATAAGATACATACCATCTTAGCAATATTATACGATGGTTTACTTCATATTAATAGTATAGCCATTGCATAAAATATTTTTCCTTAGGATAAAGTGCATGACAAATGCATTATAACACTACGCAATTAATCCTTTTTTTTTCCTCATTTAGAGATTATACAATATAACTATAGCTACATCAGACAGTTTCCATTTTTTGTTTGCCTTATGTTGGATTTACTGGCGGATCCCACCCCCAAATTTCCACAAGTAGGATTCAAACTTGACCTTTGACATCTCCAAAAGACTTGCAACAAACTAAAATTGAATTTAGTCCGTCTCAATTATATTTCCGACAAAAAAACAGATTTAAAGAAACGAATAAATAGCCATAGAAAAAAAGAATAAGAAGAATCCGATCAAGTATCCACAAAATTATTCACTCTGCACATTCAAGAACCTCTTTATTACAACAGCCAACCGCTCCTCCTAATGCTTTGATGATTACAGGAACATATCTTTCTCTCTCAATGAGAACTAGCACATCTGTTTCTGAGATTGAGAGAGAAGATGAAGGCAAACACATGAGCCAATTCCACGACAACCGCCACCTTCACTTGGCCTCGCCTTGGGATCAGACGGCTCGAAACCCTCTGCGACAGACGTCCGCCATTGATCTTGCCGCTCCTCGAAACTGCCATCTCCCTCTTTCTTCTTCTTTGTCTTCTTCTTCTTCTCGGTGCTTAATCGATCCTCTGAAGAACGAAGCTAAATGCTTTCAAATAGAAAAGCCGGTTGGAAGGTTTGAGAAGAGAGAGCTATATGTTAAAGCTACGAGGCTGCTACACTTTGGCTAATCTGGGTAATGACAAAGCTGTTATATAGAGAGGATATTTTCTGATATGCCCTTCAATTTCGTTATACTTGAAGTGAGGCCCATGTCTTTTGGACTTTTTTGATTTGATATTTTCTAACTGATTGCCATCTTATCTTATCCTTCCTAAATCTAAAGTGCTTACATAACCCTTTACACGATTATTTTCCTACATAATGACATTAAGCTCACGTTTCTTGCTGATAATTAATGCTACATTTGACATATCACTTTCCCCTCGCGTTGCTCTACTATAATTCAATACCTATCTTTTGAGCATAATTAGCTTAATTACTATTACATAAGAAACATGCCCGAATTAATTAGTGATTTCAAGCATGATTGATTATATAAGAAATTTAATCTATTTACGTCGCTACTAGTTTAATTTGTAACATCATGTCATTATACGCTATAGAAATTAATTATGCAAGGCAAAATAGTGCACCATCTTCCTCATCTTATGCGTGATTTACTTATTGTTTGGGTATTGTTCAAGTTGTGAATAATACTTTAAACATTTATAAGTCCAGAGTTTTTGCGATATTAATTGCCAACAAAATAGAGGATAGCACAACATGAATGAATAAAAACACTTATAAATAATATTCTTATTGTTCGAGTTGTGAATAATATTTTAAACATTTATAAGTCTAGAGTTTTTGCAATATTAATTGCCAACAAAATAGAGGATAGCACAACATGAATGAATAAAAACACTTATAAATAATATTCCTTTATTTTTTTTTTTACTTTAAGGAGCATAAATTTTAATCTGCGATTTTCACCAAAAAAAAAAATTATTCCGCAATTTGGTTACCAAAAAAAAAAAACTTTATTCTGCGATGGCAGTACTTTTAAATCTGCCGAATACAGCTAATATTTGTACATAAAATAATCCGAATTTATTAGGTAAAGTATCGGGGGATGGGCCAAAAATCTCTATCTTGTTTTGTACCTTTGTTACTTTTATTCATTTATCCATTGATTTTTGCTTTTGTTCGATTAAAAGCAATCAGATATGCTTCTTTGTCCTTTGATGTGCTTCAAGAACACGTGGGCCTTCGTTTCGAAAGTTTTTGACCGGTTGACACAAGTCGTAATCCATATGGGGTCTCCAAGAGGGGCCAAGCAATGATGATTTCACCCACCAATTTTTTTCTTAATTCTTTAATTCTAATATTCGGTTTTCACATTGAAGGCACTCATTAGTAATAACTTTTGGTTGGCTTAAAGCCGAACCAAATGTGAACCTTGAATCTTTTATTTTCTTGTCTTTGGTCAATGTGAATCGAATATTCAAAAATGTCGATTCTAATGTAAGACTTAAAAATGTCTTATATCTTACGCAATTCAGTCAAACATGGGGGAACTTCTTTGATCAATCTTATGTAGATGTCTTCCCATGTCCTATTATGTCTTTAAGCTGGTTGAGTTATATGGTATTGACATTAATCATATAGCAAATTTAAATATAAGGAATTATATAAATTGATGCGCGATAGGGAACATTGAAAAAGTTTCAAATTGCTAGAGAATATGTGAATGTGACCTCCATGCTAACACGATAATTGTGGAAAAAAATCTGCATCATTCTTTTAATATGATCCATGCGATAACTTCACTTATTTAATATTGAACTAATTAAGAATTTGGAGATCTCGAAGATGTTGCCATTCTGTTTCTTTATTAGTAAAGTTGAGGGCAGAATCATGAATTAAGAATTATGAGGGGAAGGGATGGGTTAATCGAATTTAGAAATTAGACATGGTCTAACCCTAGATGATACAAAATATTGGTGGTCAAGAACACGGATTGAGCAAGAAGGATAAAATGTTCAATGGCACTGCTCACAACCGGGGTACAGAAACTAGTCTGCGGTTGTGAGCAATGTCGTTAGGCGCGCTAGTCATGTAGTAGGCATTTCATCCATCCTCACCCATCATAGGCGTGGATAGCTATTATACCAGCTTACCTGGTGGTAGCCAGAGCAAGCAAGCTACCCTAACATAGAGTCTACCTTCCCCATCGTAAGACCCCATAATTCTTTATCTATTTTTGTCTTCCCGACAGAAAGGAAATACGGAAGATAGCACGGGGTCTCCCACATCAAAGTGATTCTCCAGACTGTTTCCTTCTTGAGTCTTTTAAGAACCTACTCAAGTCCACATTGGATCTTATATGGAATTGATTGATTAAAAATATTTGATAGGAACATCTTTGCAGTTTGTGTCGGACTGTGTTCAATATAAAATTAGATTTGGATCTGATCAGGTGTGATTTTATATGGTAAGCCCTATAATTGCACCTAATTTTGTCATATTTTCCCCAAAGATGAGAACACGGTACGAACATATGTACTAATACATGACGTTGTGATGTCCAATTTTCGTTTCGAATTCTTGTACGACCAGCGAGCAAAAAGAGGGTGACCAATCTGCGTACAAAAGGCACAAGCTGGACCATGGGGAAAAGACTGACAAAAAAAAAAAAAAAAGACCATGGGGAAAAGAGAGACGAAAAGTTATCGGATGAGAATACACGTACGAAAAAAGAATGTTCCCGTAAATGCAAATGTCGCCTTTAGCCTGACCCAAGATCCCATTTCAAGTGAACCATAAAATCGTCATGTCTACGACGGAAACACTCGCTTTGAATAAAACTATATAACATCAATCGTTATAGGAAAAAGTTTGAGATTGGCACAAATTTGTCTTCGTGACCTTGCCATAGCATTGAAGGTCCTAATTAACACTTTTGCAGAAGCTAGACAGACATCTCATATTTGTAAAATTATACCAAATCCTACCATCAGTAATTGTGCCCCTCCCGAACACTCTTGCTGTGTTTATCCAAATTACCAAAAATGAGATACTAAATGACGTGATAGACTACAATCGAGTGTTCAAGTTCGTCCACTTGCTTAATTGTCCACTTATAGTCTGTGACGCAGAGAAAGCGATGCTTGGAAAGAATTCCAAAAGATGGTGTTTATTTTTAATAATGAAGTGCAGATTACAATATCTTAGGCGTCTTTTATAATGAGATCGTCATCTAGAAAATAAACAAATAACTGAAATCTAATAAAAAAATTGAAAAGATATTGATAAACTATAAAATCTGAAATCTAATAACAAATTAAGGAAAAAGTATTGATAAACCAGAATATCTGAAATCTAATAACAAATTAAGGAAAACGCGTGAATCAGATATTGTAACCCATTTGTAATCTTAAAGATCACGCAATCCTCTTTGATTTGTGGGACCGCCCGCTCTTATGACGCTCCAATGTTTCCATAAAAGCATTCGCATGTTGTTCTACATCAGTCTGCCATTTTATGTATTATCCCAATGTTAATGCATTTATGCACCGATCTTTAACATATATAGCATCACTTTTATAACCTATGTAATATGCTAGCGTTTTACATGCGCGGTCAGCAAGCGCAATAAGAAAAGAAGAGTGAAATGAGTGGGGCAAGGACATGGTCAGATGTGCAATTTTCATGGGCTTATGCAATTGGTCCGACGAATGTATTGGAGTCGAGAAGATTCGAGTTTGAATCATAACATGACTCCTGATTAGAGCAAAGCTTGAGAACATATAGGGTACTATTGTTGATAAAATAGTATCCATTGTACATGAATGTCAACTACTTCGTTGCTCAACCAGAGAAATAGAGAAGAACAAACCCATAAATCATCTGCAAAAATTATACATCCTTCGAACAAAAAAAGTGTATAAAATTAAAAAGAAATCCTGTTAATTACAAGACCAAACGGTTGTATCTTCTACCTAAGATTTCCAAAAAACACTAACCAGGAAAAACAACGACACCACACCGGTCTCTCTCTCTAGAAGAAGAAGCAAAGCGAATGCTCGGTCACCGAGAAAAACTGAGCAGATCTGTTTTTGAGATGGGGAGAGAAGATGTAAGCAAAAGAATGAGCCAATCCCACCACAATCGCCACCTTCACTTGCCCTCTCTTTGGGATCGGACGGCTCGAAATCCTCCGCGACACGCCTCCATTGTGTATAATGTATATTGCCGCTCCTCAAAATAGCCATCTCTTTTCTTCTTCTTCTTCTTCTTGGTGCTTTGAAGAAGCTTTTGGATATGGAGGTTTGAGAGGAGCGATGTGTTGAAATACTTTAGTGAATACTTGGCCTTTACATGCGGTTACGGGTTCTAACATAGATAACAACCACATGCCCTTCAAATTCACTATAATTGAAGTGAGGCCCTTCGCTTTTGGATCTGTCTATTTTTAACATATTTCATGCCTTGTTCGCGAAGTCTCGTGTTGTCTTAATAAATCACCACTAATTAAATAAGAGGGTTATCTTAATAACCGAAAAAGAAATGCTTACGTAACCAAGTATGTCACACTATGATTCAGATTGTTGGATTACAAAATAACACACTTGCACTAGCAATGTTAAAACTAAGGACAAGCACCAGTCTAGGGTAATTTAAAAAGAATATTACCTTAATAAACTTGAAAGTATGTCATATATGATTTGGGTTGTTGCATAAAAACTAACACTAGGCACTAACAATGTTAAAGTTAGGGGTTCATCATCGGTCCAGGGGACAAAAAAGGAGGTTTATCTCAATAAACTCAAAAACTGCGTATGTAACCAAGTATATCATACTATGATTAATATTGTTATATTAAAAATAGCACACACTGGGCACTAGCTATGTTAAATATAGTGGCGAGCTCTGGTCCAAGGTAATTAAAAAAGAGGCTTATCTTAATAAATCTGAAAATTACTTACGTAATCAAGTATGTCATACTATGATTAACATGCACTCGAGACTAGCAATATTAAAGTTAGGGTTGCCACCAGTTCAGGGGCAAACCTTAGAACCGGACTAGACCAACCCTACTCAGCCGATTCTAGTTTGGTTCCTGTAGGAACCAATCTAGTTTTTTATTCTAAATTTTTTAAACCGGCTACAACTAGTCTAGTTCCTAGTCGTTAGTCTAGAATCAGGCCAGGTCAAAAAACTAAATCGAAAAATCCTATTCCTCTCCTTTTGAGTTTTACGTTGCATCTTCTATTATGGTTATTGCCGCTTCTACCTTTTATTTCCCTCTTTCACTCTTGCTTTGCTTTGCCTACTTCTTGACACTTCCTCCACGCAAATCCATCATTCGAAGAGGGTCCACAGGGTAGATTGTTTGAACTGCGAACAATACTTTAAACTTTTATAGGTGCGAATTTTTGCTTCATTAATTTCGACCAAAATAGAGGATAGAAGAACGCTCGTAAAGATAACTATACGTAATTTAAGGATTATAAATTTCTATTCTGCGAAGGCAGCACTTCTAAATCTGCCGAATACAGCAAGTTTTTGTGCGTACAAATTAATCTGATTTTATTAGCCAATTGCTAGGTGATGGGCCAGACATTTCTTCTTTTTGTATCTTTATTATTTTCGTTTATTTATTTGCTTTTGTGCCGGATCTTTCTTATGCTATTCATGAGTGATAACCGACTCCAGAAATTATTAATCTGATTTTATTAGCCAATTGCTAGGTGATGGGCCAGACATTTCTTCTTTTTGTATCTTTATTATTTTCGTTTATTTATTTGCTTTTGTACCGGATCTTTCTAATGATATTCATGAGTGATAACCGACTCCAGAAATTTGTGAAGTTCACATAATTAATTTATTTTATTATTAATAAAATAATTCACATATAGCTAGAGCGACCCTCATAAATTGCAACTACTAATTTATCAAGAATTAATCGGATTGAAACTATAGCTTCATCTTTTGCAAGAATCAAAATACCTGCAAGATCCATGTCATAATTTGTATCACTTAAACATACTATTGGAATTCCCGAAATGATACATTCTCCGAAAGTTATATGTTCTTCTTGTCAATCAAGGATAATTACAACATATGGTACCATGTATTATATATATATATCTTATCTAGATATGTTTGCAAGTGAGATAATATTCTCCTCATCATAGCTGTTTCTCTTTACGGAAGTTTTGTTCCGTCCTCAAGTCCCTGAACTTGTGAAGTCTTGTTTCCGTAAGGGACTAATCTGTTAACATACAATCGAGTCATTTTTTATCAATATAACTACGCTAAGCCCTTGTTGCAGCCCGTGCTACTGAATTTATTCTTGGTCCGAACAATAGAAAATTGTTACTAGGGGTGAGCATGATCCGGGTTGGGCCGGTCCACCCTCTAACCCTAGGATCAACCCGTACAGTGCTGGTCCTCAATTTTTAGGACCGAGAACCGACCATATTGAGCTTGGGACCGAGGACCAGACTAACCCAATGGGTTCGGTCCAGTTCTAGGGTCAACCCGGGACCAACTAATAATTTTTATTTCATTTTTTGTATTCCTTAAAAAAGTAATTAAGGACCAAACTGACCCAATGGGTTTTTGGTCCGGTTTCAAGATCAACCTAGAACCAACCAATAATTTTTTATTTTATTTTTTGTACTCTTTGAAATGGCAACCGAAGATCATACCGACCCAATGAGTTCGATGACAAGCAAGGTCAGTTAAGAAAGGCAAATGGTGAGAGTCAAGTGGGGTAAGCGTCGAACAAAATGAGCATCGAATGTCGAGCGGGGAGCAACAAGCCAAGCGAGCATCGAGCAACGAGCGGCACGAGTGATCCAAAGCAAGTGGCGAGCGGAGAAGTTGTTTCTTTTGATTTTGTCAAATTGAAGACTAAGATAACAAATAAAATAGAAGAGAACAAATATTAAAGGAGGATGCCATAAGGAGCGGTTTATACCTTTTTAGACACCACGAGAACTCCTCACAAAAACATTTTTCTCATTCGTAAATTATGACTATTGACGCCGTAAAAGATATTAAAAATCTAAATTATTAAAGAATAATGTAAAATTATTTGAACTTCTCACTAAAGAGTTGTTTAATGTTATTAACGCCGTTTATTTTAAGATTTTCTCTATATAAAAAAAATTATAAGTAATATATATTTAGGGTTGGTATGGGTTAGACCGACCCGGAACTCTCAGGACTGAGGACCAACCTGCATAGTGTTAATCCAGGAATTCTAAGACCAAGAACCGACCCAGTCTCCCTAGGAACCGGATAGGACCGGCAGGGTTGGGCCGGTCCAGGGTCAGTCTAGGGTTGACCCTCGACCGATGCTCACCCCTAATTGTTACCTCTTACTTGCTCCACCTAAAACTAAGTCACAATTTTCCAATAAAAAAGCTAGCAGTTTTAGTATGATGAATTCCTTTACATTCGTGGAAATATAAGGTACTATCCTAGGAGATTATTAAAAATTGTGAGATATGCTTCTCCGTCTTGCGATATGCGTTCAAGAACGCACGGGCACTTTGTTTCGAAAGTTTTTGCCGGTTGACAGACATCATGATCGACGTGGGGTCTCCAAGACGTACCAAACTATAATGATTTCACCCACCAATTTTTTCTTAATTCTTTATCATTTAAATTCGGGGTTTCACATTGAGCGAAACTGATAATGAACTTTTTTTTGTTGGCTTAAAGCAAACCAAATGTGAACACTGACTTAATTACTTAATTAATTAATTTTTTTTTATTATTGTCAATTCTAACGTAAGATTGAAACATTTCATATATCTCACTCAATTCAGGCAAAGACGTGTAACATTCTATCAATCGTATCTAGCTGTCTTCATGATGTCTTATTCTGTCTTAAGCAGGTTTTATTATATGGTATTGACATTGTCATGTAGCCAATTATATTATAACGAGTTCAATTAGACAAATTCGTTGGCCGACCGTGTAATAGGTATGTTAATAATTCTCGAACTGATTGAGATTATGTGAACATGACCTCCATTCAATTTTGATAATGGTTGCACATAATCAGTATCATTCTTCTTTTCACGTGATCCATGTGATCTCCACTTAACCTAATTTATATTGAATTGATTAAAGAATTTGAAGATCTTAAACTTGTCGTGTTCTCTTTCTTTATTAAGTCAAGTAAAGGGCGGAATCATTCACTTGAATCCTGTGAAGGAAAGGGACGGATTAATCTAATAAGAAATTAGACATGCTCTAACCTAGATTACATAAATTATAGGTGGTGGTGTGAACACCGATTGAACAAGAAGGATAACATGTTTAATGAACCTTAGGCGGAATGCTTAGTGAAATGTATTTTGCTAGGCACATCTGTGCAGTTGTGTTGGATTGTGTCTACTGGAGAATTAGATTCGGACCTAATCAGTAATTTAACACCAATTTTTCTTTAATTCGCATATATAATTGCCATGACTTTTACCATTTTTCTATGGAAGGTGTGCAGAAACAATTGAAAAGGTTATTGAAGTTGACGATACTTCTTTTAAAAATCGAGAACTTGTGATGACATGCATGATAGAGTTTAGTGCGTGAAGCAGTTAAGTCTACGCTTAAATCATTGCAAGGGACATGTAACGTCCGCAACGAGAACTTCCGCTTTGAGTCGTGTATCACGGTAAAGAGATTTTCAAAATGCGATGGACTGAGCCATAATCCAAGACGAGCGAATGAACCTCAAAGCTTTTAAGGGCTTAGAGTTTCTTGAGTACTTTAGAATATTCTTAAGATTAATATGAGAAATGTACATTATCTTAGAGTATTTTTCTAATTAATGCGATAGTTTGTAAATGAGGAGATGGAATTTTCACCGTTAGATTAATGAGAAATTTACAGTTATAATATATATACTCTCATTTCTATTATCTCATAAGTAATAGAATTCCAGAACTTCTCTTTATGATTCGTATGAGTGTGGTGAGAAAGGGAAGAAATTCCTAAGGTCACATGGGTAAGAGAATGCTGTTGGAGAAATCTTCTTGAAGTGTTTTGAATCTAACAAAACGTTTCCATCAGTCTAGTCTGAAGGCTTGCAGACTCTGCTATTTAAAGTCTAAAGACCTCCGGACAGCCAGACTCAAGACTCAAAGTCTATCCTCATTGACAGTCTCTAATCCGTTGAAGAAAGGTTATCCAGAACTGGATGTTTCGTTAAGGATTTGACCTTATCAACTGGAGAAGATCTCGTGGCTGGAAAAGACATAACGGAGTCCTTTGATTGATCGAAGATTGACTCGATAATTGAAGATCCGGTGATTGTCTAAATATTATTGGAAGGTTCTACTTATGGAAACCGAGATCTTGATTGTATGGGCGAACAGGATGATGGGCTATCGACACGTTCCTTTAATAGCTCGAACAATCTTCCTAATTGATTCCGTCCAACGGGTAGATTAGAGGAATTCCTTTGGTAAGTGCCAACGGGTATGATGGCATAAAGGAGTATATAAGGAAGATGGTTTTAGTTGTTCAAGGTGTGCGCGATAGAAGAATTCCAAAGTCTGAAGCTCCTTTTTGTTTAGACAATTCATTTGAGCGAATACTTGTATACAAAAGAGAGTCTATATTTGTGAAAAATCTTGAGGAGGTGTGGTAGAACATCTACACTGTGGAATCAAGGCAAAGCTGTGCTGTAACTTCTCTTTTGTTCATAGTGGAATCCAGCCAATAGGCTGTCAGTGAAGAAGAGTGGACGTAGGCTTGATATAAGTCGAACCACTATAAACCACGTGTTCAATTTTCTCTTCTCTCAGTCTTACTTTGATTATCGTTTGTCTCAAATCCATCAACTGTCTAGTATTGTGCAATTATCGAAGAAAAATCTTTTATATACCTATTCACCCCCCTCTAGGTACTTATACTAGCAATATCAATTGGTATCAGAGGCTATGTACTTACTTTATTTGAAGTGTTTTACTTCGTAGTAAAAGATCCATGGCTAGTATGCTAGCACTAGGGCTGATGGAAGGGCAAAGCAATACCAGACCACCCTACTTATACTAGCAACATCTGGAAGAACAAGATGAAAGCTTTCCTACGATCAAAGGATCCTCTGGAATGGGACGTTGTAGAAAAAGGAATTACTCCTACCACTGCATCAGTCTCTGAAAGAGGGAAAGAAACTGTTGAGACCAGCGGAATGACTCAGGAAGAGATAATCAAGAGACAAGCACTCGATGCAAAAGCAATTTACTCCTTATATTGTGCTTTGTCACCAACTGACTATACTAGAATATCTTCTTGTGTTACAGCAAAAGAAGTTTGGGACATATTGCATATCACCTATGAAGGAACAGATCGAGTGAAGGAAACCAGAATTAACATTCTTCTCGGTCAATATAAAGCCTTCAAAATGAAACTAGGAGAATCTATAACTGACATGTTTAGCCGTTTTACAGATATTGTCAATGGTCTTGAGAATCAAGGACAAACAATTTCTGATCCCATGAAGGTAAACAAGCTACTGCGTGGACTCTCCAAGGATTGGAATCACATAAAGACTTCGATAAGAGAGACGCAAAGAATTATGCCACTATCTATCGACGAGCTGATTGGAACTCTTCAGTCTTATGAAGTGGAACGGATCAATGAAGATGAAGATCCAAAAGGTAAGAAATCCGTTGCATTAAAATCAAATGATGATTATGATGATACAGATTCTGAAGATGATATGGACGATGAGGAGCTTGCTCTCATGATAAGAAGATTCAGAAAACTGAATAGAAAAGGAAGAAGGTTCAACTCAAAGAAACAAAGCTTTCAAAGACAGCAGACCAAGTCTGTTGATGATGAGGAACCAAACAAAGATGTAGTCTGCTTTGAATGTAAGAAAAATGGACACATCAGACCCAACTGTCCTCTTCTGAAGAAGAAGAGAGGAAAAGCTGAAAAATTTCGAAAAGCTCTCAAAGCCGAAACCTGGAGTGATACAGAGTGTGAAGAAAGTGATAATGAATATGTCAATCTATGTCTGATGGCACAATCAGACTCAGACTCTGGATCAGACTCAGACAGTGAATTTGAGGCAAGTAATTTTAAAATTCCTGTCAAATTTTCTAAATACATTGATGAACTGTATTTTAGTCTTAAGACTTCTCTCAAAAGAATTTCTGAACTGAAAAAAGAAAACTCAGCTCTAAAACAAAAGGAAAACGTTTTAGAAGAAAGAGTTAAAAGTCTAGACTTGACTGTTTCCACTCTTAAAGAAAATGAAGATAATCTTTTAAAAGAAAATGCTCTTTTAAAAACTGACTTATCAAATATTTCAAAGAAATTTTCAATAAAGTCTGAAAATCTTGAAAAAAATTCTTTCAGCTCATAGATCTTACTTCAATAAGTCCGGTCTAGGTATGACAGCAGAAACAATTCCCTTGATTGATTTTCCTAAAGTAAAAGAAAGAATTAAGAAAAGACTCTCGAGAGAGGCTTACAAAAATCATTTCAAGAAAGTTTTTGTAAAATCTGTAGGTAGAAATGCTCTCAGATGTTCAAAGTGCAATATTCCGGATCACTTTGAAAAAGAGGGTCCTATGGTTTGGAAACCTGTTAAGAAAATATGGGCTAATACTGCTTATGTTACTAACACCAAAGGACCCAAGAAAGTTTGGGTACCAAAGAAAGCTTGAGACTTTATTTTAAATGTAGATCACTGTCAAGAAAAAGGTAAAGTGGTATCTTGATAGCGGATGCTCAAGACACATGACAGGAGACTCAAATTGTTTTATAAAGCTTGCTCAAGTAAATGGTGGAAAAGTTTCATTTGGAGGAAACATCAAAGGAAGTATTGTGGGATTTGGAACTGTGAAAATTGGAAATCTCACAATAAGTAATGTTTCCTTAGTGTAAGGACTCAATTACAATCTTCTCAACATTAGTCAATTGTGTGATCCTGGTTTCAAGATCTTCTTTCAAGAAGAAATATGTTCTGGAATCAGTAAAGACTCTACTCAGTTTTTCATGGGTCGAAGACATGGAAACATCTATCTTCTGGATATGAAACCAAATGAATCGCAATGTCTTATCTCAATTCAAGATGAAGCAAGCTTATGGCACAGAAAGCTTGGTCGTGTCAACATGAAGCAATTAGCCAAAATCTCATCAAAGCAGCTTGTTCGAGGACTACCCAAATTACCTTATCAAAAGACTGATCCATGCACTCCATGTATTCTGGGAAAGCAGGTAAGAAATTCATTTAAGCCAATAAATCATGTCTCTACTAATCATGTACTACAATTGCTGCATATGGATCTCTTCGGACCAACCAGAACACATAGTATTGGAGGTAAGAAATATTGCCTAGTAATTGTGGACAATTACTCCCGTTTTACTTGGGTATATTTCCTTGCAAGTAAGTCCGAAACCTTCTCGTATTTTGAAAAATTTGCTAAAAAGGTTCAAAATGAAAAATGATGTGTTATCTCAAGTATAAGAACAGATCATGGAGGTGAATTTGAAAATCAAGATTTTACAAAATTTTGTGATGAATCTGGCTTTAAGCATGTGTTCTCCTCTCCATATACTCCTCAGCAAAATGGGAGTTGTGGAAAGAAAGAACAGATCTCTTCAAGAAATGGCTAGAACTCTTTTAATTGAAAGTAAGATTTCTTCACAATTTTGGGCTGAAGCTGTTTCAACAGCATGTTATATCATCAATAGAGTCTTCTTAAGACCTATTCTAGAGAAAACCCCTTATGAGTTATTCAAAGATAAGAAGCCTATTGTTTCATACTTTCATGTATTCGGTTGCAAATGTTTTATATTGAAAAATGCAAAAGATCGAGTTGGTAAGTTTGAAGAAAGATCAGATGAAGGTATCTTCCTTGGATATTCTACATCAAGCAAAGCCTACAGAGTCTATAACAAGAAGAGCTAGTCTGTGGAGGAGTCAATGAATGTCAAATTTCAAGACTCAACGCAAGATGAATCAAGTCAGACTCATCAAGAAGAGTCTGAACCTGCTCTAGACCCTCAAAAGCTTACAACTCAAGAAGCATATCAGACTCTGGAAGACCAGCATCAGGTTGTTCATGAAGATCCAAATAAAGAGAGAGATCATCAACCAGACAAATCAACAAGTAACTGGAAGCATAAGTCCAGTCATCCCAAAGATCTTATTATCGGCAAAATTAATGAAGGAATTCGCACCAGATCCAAAAGGCGAGAAGAGTCTAGTGCTGTGGCTCTTGTTTCTGAAATTGAACCATAGAGCATAGAAGAAGCTTTATCTAATGAAAGTTGGATTGAAGCTATGCAAGAAGAGCTCAGACAGTTCAACATTAATGATGTCTGGGAATTGACATCCAAACCAAAAGGTAAAACTGTTATTGGAGCTAAATGGGTGTTCAGAAACAAGATGAATGAGAAAGGAAGAGTCGTACGAAACAAAGCAAGACTCGTGGCCAAGGGATATACACAAGAAGAAGGAATAGACTATGATGAGACTTACGCACCAGTAGCAAGGTTAGAAGCTATTCGACTATTACTTGCGTTTGCTTGTTATAAGAATTTCAGGTTATTCCAAGACGTCAAAAGCGCCTTCCTGAATGAATTTATCCATGAGGAAGTTTATGTGGAACAACCACCAGGGTTTGAAGACCCAAAGAAGCTAGACTCAGTCTTCAGACTGAAAAAGGCTTTGTATGGTTTAAAGCAAGCACCTCGAGCTTGGTACGACAGATTAAGTAAGTTCTTAATACAAAATGGTTTTGTCAAAGGTAAAGTAGATACGACTTTATTTATCAAAAAGGAAAACAAAAGTTTCTTACTTGTTCAAATATATGTGGATGATATTATTTTCGGATCCTCTAATGAAAATATGTGCAAGAAATTTTCTAAGTCTATGCAGGATGAGTTTGAAATGAGTATGATGGGAGAGTTAACATTCTTTCTTGGTCTTCAAGTAAAACAATTGAAGGAAGGAACTTTTATTTATCAAGAAAAATATGTTAATGATCTTGTCAAAAGGTTTGGACTGGAAAAGTGCAAAAAGACCGACATACCGATGTCAAGTTCTTTGAAGATAGACAAAGATGAAGAAGGGAAGAAAGTTGATCAAAAGCTGTACAGGAGCATCATTGGTTCACTTCTTTATCTTACTGCTTCTAGACCTGACATTTTGTTGAGTGTTTGCATTTGTGCTAGGTTTCAATCAAATCCTAGAGAATCTCATCTCAGTGCTGTGAAAAGTATCATTAAATATGTTGCTTCATCATCAAGCATCGGTCTTTGGTATCCTAAGAAGGGAGACTTTAATCTTCTGGGATATTCAGACACAGATCTGGCCGATTGCAGAGTTGATAGAAAGAGCACTTCGGGAACTTGCCAATTGCTTGGAAGCAGGACAGTGTCTTGGTTTTCAAGGAAACAAAACACTGTGTCTCTTTCAACAACAGAAGCCGAGTATGTAGCCCTTGGAAGTTGCTGTTTGCAAATTCTATGGATAAAACAACAGCTAAGAGACTTTGAAATTGAAGACTCATGCACAGAGATTAATTGCGACAACACCAGCGCTATCAACCTCACCAAAAAGCCAATTCTCCACTCAAGAGCAAAGCATATAGAGATTCGACATCACTTTATTAGAGACCATGTTCAAAATGGAGATGTTTCAATTCAATTTGTTGACTCAAAGAACCAACTGACGGATATATTCACAAAGCCTTTGGAGAAAAATCAATTTGAATCTATCCGTTCCAGACTCAACATTTTGAGGTATGAGGAAATCAAAGTCTAAAAACTTTCAGACTCAGACATACAAGACTTTATCTGTAAGATAGTCTTGGTACGATCATCTGACTGTAAGTCTTTCTCTCTCTAATCTTATCTTGAAGAGGTACGATCGTCAGACTGTGTTTAAATTGTTGCTATATTTTAATCGACGTAATTATTGCATCGTTTCATTTTCAAAAATGAAGTTATTTTTGAAATGGCTATTTTTGCGAAAAAAAAAACAGTTATTTTGAAAAGGCATTTTTTTTTTATTTCCTTTGTGACGGTTCGTTTATCTCTCCTTTTAACCGATCGTGCACTGTCGATTCCTCTTCACTTTTCTCTCAAAAACCCTAGAAAGCATCGATCCTCCATTCCCGTTTGTCTTCTTTGTTTAATCTTCAAAAAGTTGTCATCTTTCTTGGGAAAGTCAAGCAATGAATCTTCCAAAAACTGAGAAATATGTCATCTTCAAGAAAGTCTTCGAGAATCGCAAGCAAGGGACCACGGCGAATGAGTGAGGGGCCTACGCACTTCGATCTTACTGAAGAAGAAGTGTCTCCAGAACAGCAACCGAGCCCACAACATTCTCAGCAACGTCATTCTCCTCCATTTAGTCCTCAAGGCGTTGATCATCAACAACAGGAAGAAATCATCAAGGATGCAGACCCTGTAAGAGTTCAAAAGCTCGCTTATATTTACCAGCTATATCGTGCCTTGAAAGGAATTCGTACTCCTTTGAACTATGTTAATGATTTTTTTAAAGACAAAGGACATGGGAACGAATATATCTTTCTGTGAAAAATGGAAAGTTTGGGAATTGCTCGTAAATGGGTGGCTGAGGAAACCCTTGTGAATATCCCAAGTGATCCTCGTGACTGGGGGCCGAATCCTGTAGATGGGAATGATGATGACAAATTGTACAGTCAATTTCAACCGAAAATGGGTGTTGCGGTTGAAAATCAAGGAAAAATGGGAGATTTGTTCAGATCGAAGGAACAAAAGGATCTGTACTCGAAATTGCTGAAGCGTGGGGTAATAAACCCTAGGAGTGTGGATTTTGATTTTCTAGATGCTGTGAATGTGAACTTGAGGGAAAAGTTCAGTTATCTTCAACTTGAAAAGTTCTGCTCTGACACTACAGAGGCCTATACTAAATTAACTGCATATTTCTATTCAAATCTTAGCTTTTTGGATGCGAATAGATTCTCTTTCAGCATTAAAAACCAAGACTATGTTGTGGATATGAATATGCTGGTAGATGTGTTAGGAGTTGAAAGAGGAAGATATCAACCAATCAAAGTTTCCATTGCTCAAGCCACACTGGAACTGGTGAAGGACAGGAGAACAGATGAAAAGATCACCTACTTAAGGATGAGTGCATTCAACATCTTGCTTCACAAGATTGTGATTAATTGCCTCCGACCGAAATCAACTTCCAAGACTGATGTTTCAAGTTCAGAGGCCAAGCTGATGTATGCCATCCTCTTTGGGAAAATGTTTTCTCTCCCTCACACTGTTATGTTTCATATGTATAGAGCAATGATGAAGGACATAGGTCAACTCCCTTACCCAAACCTTGTTACGAAGTTATTCAGACATCTGAATATTCAGCCTCCGCAAATCTTTTGTGTTCGACCATGCGATCATATGGTGGTAGGACTGAAAATGGTGACCGAAATGCGTCTGAAGGAACTGAGCAAGGAGTTGGAGAAATTCAAGGAGAAGACTCCTGCCAAATCTCATCAAATCTCTTCTGCAGCTAAAAGAAAAGGGAAGGAGCCCATGGTTGCTCCATCCAAGAGAAGAAGAGCTCTCCTCGTTGAGGATGAAGATGATGAGGAAGACATCACCATCTCTGCAATGGCTTTGAAGAATTTAAGTCGTCCTGTTCCACAGAAAGAATCGGAACAAATGACGAAAGAAGCAGAGGAGAAGGAAGAAGAAGAAATAGAAGCTGAAAAAGAAGCAGAGGAGGAAAGACCTGAAGAAGAAAGAAGAGAAGAAGGAGAACCTGAGGAACACTCTTCTCCACCTATAGGCATGGAAACAGGGGGAGATCAGGAGAAAGGAGTGAAGTCTTCATATCCTGATGCAAGTGAAGGAGTTAGTCGCTCACTTGCAGACCCAGAGGATGTTTATGCCTCTCAGTTTCCAGAGGAAGGTCATGAAGTATCATCGCCAAACCTGCGAGATTATGCTGATCTACCATCGTCTGCATTTACTCCATCAGATCGAGCCGAAGCAAGTACTTAGACTGATAATGCAGCAGATTTTCGCAGAATCATGGATATTCTCTTGGAGATGCGAGGTCAAATTTATGCCTTGGGATGCGAGGTTCAAAACTTGCAGAATGCGGGTCAAGTTTCTTCATGTTCATTGAATGATAAGATCCAAGCCCTCTCTGTTCAGATTCAGGCCAATGCCAAGGGTGAGGAGATTGCACAACTGAAGGAAGACTTGAAAAGGCAAGGCATCGTTCAGTCTATGGAAGATTTCCAGCTTGTCCGGGTTCCCAAGCAATCTTGACTTCATCTAGTCCTTTTTTATGCTGACAAAAAGGGGGAGAGATGCAAGATTTGAACAAACTTTCAATTGTTAAACTTTTTGTTGGATTGTTTTGTTGTTTGAACTCTATTTGACTTTGTTTTGTGTCTGGATGAGAACTGAACTAGACTTGGACTTGACTGCTTCTATTAACTAGTATTGATATCTTATGGATGGCTTTATCGTACACTAGACTAACCTATTTTCTGTGGTTGCAGATTCTAGTGTTATTCATTTAGCCATTTATCTCTATAAGATATGCATATGTGTTTGAGAAATGTTTTGCAAGTCAAAGTTATCCAAATCTGCAGGAAAGTTTTGTCACCATCAAAAAGGGGGAGATTGTTGGAGAAATCTTCTTAAAGTGTTTTCAAGCTGACAAAACGTTTCCATCAGTCTAGTCTGAAGGCTTGCAGACTCTGCTATTTAAAGTCTAAAGACCTCCGGACAGCCATACTCAAGACTCAAAGTCTATCCTCATTGACAGTCTCTAATCCGTTGAAGAAAGGTTATCCAGAACTGGATGTTTCGTTAAGGATTTGACCTTATCAACTGGAGAAGATCTTGTGGCTGGAAAAGACATAACGGAGTCCTTTGATTGATCGAAGATTGACTCGATAATTGAAGATCCGGTGATTGTCTAAATATTATTGGAAGGTTCTACTTATGGAAACCGAGATCCTGATTGTATGGGCGAACAGGATTGATGGGCTATCGACACATTCCTTTAATAGCTCGAACAATCTTCCTAATTGATTCCGTCCAACAGGTAGATTGGAGGAATTCCTTTGGTAAGTGCCAACGGGTATGATGGCATAAAGGAGTATATAAGGAAGACGGTCTTACTTGTTCAAGGTGTGCACGATAGAAGAATTCCAAAGTCTGAAGCTCCTTTTTGTTTAGACAATTCCTTTGAGCGAATACTTGTATACAAAAGAGAGTCTATATTTGTGAGAAATCTTGAGGAGGTGTGGTAGAACATCTACACTGTGGAATCAAGGCAAAGCTGTGCTGTAACTTCTCTTTTGTTCATAGTGGAATCCAGCCAATAGGCTGTCAGTGAAGAAGAGTGGATGTAGGCTTGATATAAGCCGAACCACTATAAACCGCGTGTTCAATTTTCTCTTCTCTCAGTCTTACTTTGATTATCGTTTGTCTCAAATCCATCAACTGTCTAGTATTGTGCAATTATCGAAGAAAAATCTTTTATATACCTATTCACCCCCCTCTATGTACTTATACTAGCAATATCAAATGCTAGGTCAATCAGCCATGACACATGATTATACAATATTGCTTGTTAAATAAAAAATTTAAAATTTGCAAAAAGTTGCCATATTTATCTTGTCATAGCATTAAAGGTCCTAATTGTCACACTCACCCAATACTAGATGGACCTAACTTGTATTTGTGGAACCACACCACCAGTGATGGCCCCTTCTGCACATTCTTGATTTCGCTATATTGCCTTCCCGTTTTCCTTCCTACGGGAATTGCTATATTTATTAATTTTGGATTACAAAATGATATGACAAAATATAGTTGGATATTGACGTTGGTCCTTTTACTTAAATATCCAAATAATTATTATGTATACCCATTTTGCAAACCCTTCTTAATATACCTAGTATTACTCTTATATGCAAAATATACTAGCGATTTGTATGCGCAGTGAACATGAGAAAAAAAATGAAAGTGAAATGAGTTTGGGCAAGGGACATGGTCAGATTAGCAGTTGCCCCATTTATATTCAGCTCTACATAAACACAAGAAAGCCACTTAAGTGGTGATTTGGTACAATGTGCATTAAACGTACAAAACTTTGTTTCTGGTTTAACCGATTGGTCGATTAGTGTGTTGGAGTTGAGAAAATTCAAGTTCGAATCATAACACAACTTCAATTTAGAGCCAAGCCTGAGATCATATCAGCTACTTTGTTGCTCAAAGAGAGAACCGTAAATCATCTTGAAAGTTATATCTTGATCTGCAAAAATATCTACAAAATTTAAAAAAAAAAAACTCTTAATTGCTAGACCGTTCTTCCTAAGATCTCCAAAAACAAAAACAAGGAAAAATAGCATTACAAAACCCATTTCTCTCTCTCTCTCTCTCTCTCTCTCTCTCTCTCTCTCTCTCTAGAAGAAGAAGAAAAATTATGGCGAGTGCTTGATCACTAAGAAAATTGGGTAGATTTGTTTCTGAGATGGAGAGAAGACAGAAGCAAAAGAATGAGCCAACCCCACCACAATCCTTGCCTTCACTTGCCCTCTCTTCGGGATCGGACGGCTCGAAATCCTCCATGACACGCCTCCACCGTCGATCTTGCCACTCCTTGAAATCGCCATCTCTCTTCTTTTTCCTCTTCTTCCTCTTGGCACTTTGAAGAAGCTTTTGGATATGGAGCTGGAGATGAGTGACGTGTTGAGGAGCTTTAGGGAACACTTATAGCCTTTGCTCGTGGTGAGGGGCTGTTATATAGAAATGGAAGTTATCCACTATGCCCTTCAAATTCATTATAATTGAAGTGAGCCCCTTCGCTTTTGAACTCGTCTATTTTGTCGTTTTTGACCTCACCCACCAACTCTCGTGTTGTCTAAACAAATCATTAATAATAATTCAAGAACTGATTACGTAACCAGGTATGTAAATATCACATGATGATTAAGATGATAGAAAGGTGAGATTGTTGGATTAAAAATTGTGAATGCTTTGGCGTTAGCAATGTAACTTTGACATCTTTTTTTCATTGTCGTATTGTCATCTTGTACTACAAATGAGTGATAAATTTGTCAATTATTTTGTTTATTGATGGCTTCTGTTTTAAGCAAAATAATGTGTTATCTTTCCCTTTTTATACATGATTTTACCTTATTATTTGAGCTGCGAATGGTACTTTAAATTTTTTTTAATAAGATGTTTTGTGACATTAATCATCATCAAAATAGAGGATGGCACAATATTAAAGAATAAAAGACTCATAAATAATGTTTCTTTATTTTATTTTTTTAATTTAAGGAGCATAAACATTATTCTGCGATGGTAGCACTTTTAAATCTGCCGAGTTCAGCAAATTTTTGTGCATAGAGTAAAATGAATTTATTAGGCAAAGTAGATTGGGTGATGGGCCGGAAATCTCTTTTTCTCACTGTAGCGTTATTACTTTTATTCATTTATTCATTGTTTTTGCTTTTGTTGGATTTTTGTCATGTGATGTGCTTCAAGAACACGTGGGTTTTTGTTTCGAAAGCTTTTGGCCGGTTGATAGAAGTCATGATTGATATGGGGTCCCCAAGATAGACCAAACCACGTCCTCTGCTCCAAAATCCCATCCACCAATTCTTTTTTTCTTAACTTTTATTATTTAAATTCGGTTACACATTAGGGCAACTCGTAAAGAATTTTTTTGGTTGGCTAAAAGACAAACCAAATGAGAACACTAATTTCTTTTATTTGGTCAAAGTCGTAAGTGCTAGTATGAACACCTAAATGGAGTAAATAGGTGTGAAGACAATTTTTGCGAAGAGTAATAAAAATATTTTGCTTTTGAAACTGAGTCTGAAAAATAATAGACTTTTAGCAGGTTCAGACTTTAGCAGTTAAATAGAACTACGAACAAAATAAAGAAGTTTAGGGAAGAGAACAAGAACACATAATTTATAGTGGTTCAGCTTAAATCAAGCCTACATCCACTCTCCCACGTTGATAGCCTCCTGGCTAGTTTCCACTAAGAATCAAAAGAGAATTTACAATCTGTAATCTCAACTTCATAATGAAGAGTCTCTACCGTTCTCTCATGAAATTACACTATGAGTCTCTCTCTTATGAATACAACTTTGAGCTCAGTGTAAGAAGTAACAAGAGAATAGGAAACTTCAGACTTTGGAATTTCTTTTTCACGCACTCTTTCGAACAACTGGAGAATCCTCCTTAAATACTCCTTCATGCCTTCTCGACCGTTGGCACTTTCCAAATAAATTCTTCTAATCAACTCGTTGAACAAAATCAATCAAGGAGATCTTAAGCCATTTGAAGATTGTGATGAAAGCCCGTCAATCATGTTCGCCCATACAATCAGGATCTTGGTTTCCATAAATAAATTCTTTCTAAATTTACTTACCTTTTGAAAAGATTTAATGTATCTAAATTGATTACAATAAAGACAATCAATCTCGTAGGTGATATTTCCGACTAGAAGACCATATAAAATCCATACGAACCAAACTCTTGAAGAAATAAGGATAATCCCACGTCTGGATAAGTCTTCATTCTTCACTTGTGTTCAGTCTGGAATTTATTAGAGTGAGCAAACTTCTTATGTAAAACAGACTTTGACACAAAAGTCCGGGAGTCTTCAGACTTTGACACAGACGTTTGGAAATCTTCATAACAAAATGTAGATGAGTTTTGTCAGCTTCAAAACATCAAAGGAGTTTTCTCCAACAAAAGTGAACAATGTCTTTGAAAATGTCAATTGCAACTTAAGATTGTAACGTTCGACCAAAAATAATTGTAATATTTTATCTTATTCTATCTTAATAGGTTCCTATTTTTATTATGTAGCAGATTTTATTTTTTGTTATAAGTCCAACAAGGCAAATTCCTCAACCAATAAGGAATTATATAAATTGATTTATAGGAACATAAAAAAAAAAAATTATTTGAGATTGTGTAAATGTGATCCACAATTTAATAATGCTAATTGTTGGAAAATAATCAGCATCATTTTTCTTTTCACATGACCATGTGACATTCCACTTAAATTAATTAATATTGAATTGAACACAAATGCAGTTTTCTTTACATTTCCATGTATACTGTAGAGAGAGAAAGAGAGAGAGAGAGAACTTTAAGATCTCAGGGTTGTTGCCATTCTCTTTCTTTATTACTAAAATAAAAAGGCAGAATCACCAATTATAGTCAAGGAGGACAGTGAGGGATTAATCTAATTAGCAATTAGACATGCTCTAACCAAGATAATATAAATTATAGGTGGTTCTAAACACTGATTGAACAAGAAGGAAAACATGTTCAATGAACCTTAGCTGGAATGCTTTGTTTAACTATATTTGCTAGGGACATCTCTGCAGTTTGTATCGGATTGTGTCTAGTGGGAATTAGATTTGGATTTAAGCATGTGTAATTTTAAAATTTAAGCCCTACAATTGCACATGAATCTATAGGCTTTCCCCAAAGACAATGCTTTCCTCCATTATTCCCTTTAATTGATTGTAATCGACAGTCCCTAAAAAAGCATATTACCAATGAGGGGTCTATGATATAAACTAATAATTTTCAATGGTAGATATACTATCCCACAACACAATCCTTTTCTTGGCCTTATAAGGGATTGCATGTTAGTCTCCATAAACCATTAATTTATATTATAAAGCTTTCAGGTTTGAAATTTTCTGATCCATGAAGTAGTAAGTGGAGAGGACGAGAAAAAAGTGTTTAAAAAGTCATATATAGTGTATATATGAATTCAGGATTCTCTCAAACTCTGGTCTCATTCAATTTTTTGGAGAAGTCACTCTTATATAGGTGAAACATCTGCCATAGAATACCAATCATAAACACTATATCAAACTTCCTAATTTTATTAGATTTAATATTTTTAGTCATGACTTATCTTTTCATGTGACAATTATGGGTGACTATGAGTGGTAATAATGTCATGTAATCTAACAAAACAATTGCCCCAACTTGTTTAGCAACCTGACCTATCTCGACCTGTTTATATTTAGTTCAATAAGTTTATGACAATAAATTGTCTATGCATTGTTTTTAAGTATTGGTCACAAATTACACCATACAAATACAAGATTTTATGATACCCAGGACTTTGTAACCTTAAGGCTTTAACATTGATGAAGATATGTCGGTCACATTTTGTACTACTTGAAGTTTTTATGTAAAACCAGGACTTAGAGTATTTGTATGGTGTAATTTGTGACCGACATAGCATAACTAATACAGTACGTACAATGTGCATATCTTCATCAATGTTAAAGCCTTAAGCTTACTAAGTGCCGATTTTGTCTATTAGTTATGAAGACATTCACATTGTACAAATATAGCTTTTCCAAGGAAAACTATGAAGAGGATGAAGAGGAGCCAGAAGTAGCATTACATTATGAGAGTTTGCATTAGAAATCTAAGGAAGACCATATATATGCTTGGCAACATTGAGATGTTATTCTGTAGGGCCTAAACCTGCCAACTCCATTGGGGAGTCGAGCCTTTTTGCATCTGACATAGCGAGTCTATCTAGCACAAATGACATCCTCTCCAATTCAAATTCTTTATTTTCATGGACACTTTAACTGGTGTACCCAGAAGAGAGACAAGATGGCAATACAGCAGTATGACTGTTGGTTGAGTTAGGGAAAAAATTTCCTAAGGCACCAACCTTGTATGAAAGTTGATAGGGATCTATCACGCCTATGGCTAAAGTCCCTCTATTCAGCTGATATCAGTTCGGACTTCTTTATTTGCAACCAAGTCACCTCTAGATTTCCACTAGTATAACCTTCATTCGTTCATCGCTTTTCTGTGAAACACCAACTCTTTAGTTCGACATTATGTTCTCATTTAGACTTTCAAGCACTTCACCCCTATATTTGTCCAATTCCCCATTGAACTCAAATCGAGCTAGGTTGGCAATTACAAAGGTTCTCTCGGGAAACGGAAGAAGAGCAAATTTGGGAAAACCGAAGGAAGTAAAATGAGATAAGGTCAATGACTCAAAGAATGCACCAAGCCGTCATTGAAGAAACAAACACGCTGAATTAAGAAGAGAACTTTCTCTAATCGAAGCAATTACCAAGGAAGACTGTCCACAGCCTCTGCCAATTGAAGCGATGAAGCACCACCTTCGAGTCCTCCATGACCATTGCCAGCAAATCCTTCTCCGGATTCCACTTTGCCATCTTCAGCTGCCAATAGGAAATCAAGCAAACTTCAAAAACCAAGTTGGAATAATCAAGTTGACTGCCCATTTGGTTGCAAGAGAACACCGGGAGCTGAACCTGAGAAGCCAGCTTGTCGAACTGAAGCTGAAACGGAAGCACGTGCTGGTCCTTCATCGGTCTCCATAACTAAAAAGCTCTGCGAGCAGCCGAAAATGCAACACCAATACTGAAACAAATCGCAAGGGTGCGAGCTAAAAGAACTTCCGAAGGATAGAGCTCCAAACCCAGAGGAAAGCTTGGGGCTAGATAGGGAACGGAGGCTGTTGAAGAGCAGAGTTGAAGAATGGAAGAGCGCGAGAGTGAGAAAAGTCCACTTGAGTCCGAAAGTATGCGGAGAAAACTGCAGAAAAGGAAAAAGCGGGAGAGAAAATAAGGAAGAGAGAGAAAGAGAGACTTGATTACAGGGCAATGTGGAATGACAATATGCAAACAACCTTTACCATTCCAGGGATGCACTGTCAGAGTTTGGAGAAGTTCAAGAAACATCGAGCTTCTGATCCTTTGATGATTTCGATTCCTTTAGAAGTGCCTTGCAAAAGCTGTCTTGAATATTTAAGCATTTATATCAACCAATCGAGTAATAACTGAATCCTGCCAATGAGTCAGATGAAATCAATCCAACGACTAACATTAATGAATTACTAATGATACTCCAAAATTTACGTATCTCGTTTGTTAAACTTGATATTCTTTTCATACTATTTGGATCCAATAACGGGGCATCTAACATCATCAACCACATAATCTTTTATCAATTAAGATAGTGTATTCAATTCAAGATGCTTACTTTTAGGGGACATAGTATGATTCTTTTCCTTATTATTATGTGCTATTCATGCATTAAAATTAATGCAAGACAATTTTCAAATGGCATATAGGATACCGAAAAGTTTTCTCAGGAAACTTGTGGAAATGCTTCTTGTGCTTTTCTTTCTAGCAAGTAAATGAACTAACAAGAGCTTATGCACAATATAAGGAATTATTTCACAGTACAGCCGATAATGTCAAAAGACATTCTATATGTTTTGCTTGGCTCATAAGTTTAGGCATTGACATATGGGTATACCAACTCTACAAACATCAAGATGCATTCTTTGGGATAATCTATCATTAGCCTTGGAGTAGGTGTATCCTAGATTCAAACCAAAGGAACATGGATCCATAGTCAGAAAAATTCGAATTGCAATTTTCTTGATTGATCCAAATAATTCGCGATGCTTGTGCTTCTACTTCTGCCCTATTTACTAGTTCACTCACGAAAACACCACTAGGAGAAGAGCTTGGTCTTGCATTTATCATTTCTAAACTAACACGATTACCTTAATCAGCTAATGCAAACAATTTTGTGAGATAAAATGTGTGGAACATAATGGTTGGACAAATTTTATCCCAAGTTAGTAGTTTATGCATATTGAGGGATGCCCTATCAACATGTTTCTTTTGCACCTTAAATTTACTCTTAAGTGTACCTTAGAAACATACGGTTATGAATTGCATGGTGTGCATAGAGTAAATTAAAACCTCACATTAGAACTACCATCATATAGCATTTCTCGACCTATACAATGACCTTTTGCATGCTATCAAATACTTGTTTACCTCAATTTTTATTCAATACTTCTAGGATTCCAGAATCAATCAAACGTCAAGAATCTTTATTTTTCAGCATAGGATAAATGATCTTACTTGAAGACTAATGACAAATGATGCCCTTAGAAAGCCATTTAGTCTGATTCCGCTAGTGGTATGATATGCGGAATCATTTTGCCAAAGCACACATTAATTTCCATGAACATTTCCCTCGGATTCCTTGAATTCAAGTAAGAAAACAATGATGACACTGTCAACCAGGAGATAATAATGACAATATCATAAATCTTGAAAGATAATGCAAGCAAAAATGCAAATGAAAATTGGGTCGTAGATCGCAAAAGAGCGAAGGTAACTTACTTGCTTTATGTGCCTTTGTTAGAAAATGTAGATCATTTCCAGTATATTACTCATCCAAGTCGTATGTATAGTTTGATACAAATTCTATTGTTGTGTTGTATGCAAATGGCTTTTTCTCGATAGATCTGTGTTTGCAATAATTTTGGAATTGTTTTGAGTGACTTGCATCCAATAATACTCAATTCTTCCAAAAACTCCAACCTATCGAGGCCTTGAATTTCTGCTAAGTTATCACAACCTTCAGATCTAATTCTAACTCCCAGAATTTGGAAGGTCTAGCCTTTCAATTGAAATTACCATTGGATATATAGTTTTTCTAAAAACTCCAACTCATCAAGATCTTGAATTTCGGCTAAGTTTTTTGCAACCTCCAGTTTTTAATTCCTTCAGCCTCCCGGATTTTAGAAGGTCTAGCCTTTCAATTGAAGTGCACCCTTCAATATTTAGTTTTTCCAAAAAATCTAACCGATTGAGGTTTTGAATTTCAACTAAGCTTTCGCAACCTCCAGCCTGTAAATCTTTTAGATTCCTAGACTCCGAAAGGTCTAGCCTTTCAATTGAAGTGCACCCTTCCATATTTAGCTTCTCTAAAAACTTTAACCTATCAAGGCCTTGAATTTCGGTTAAATTTTTGCAACCTCCAGCTTCTAATTCCTTCAACCTCCCGAATTTTGGAAGGTAAAGCCTTTCAATTGAAGTGCACCCTTCGATATTTAGCTTTTCCAAAAACTCCAACTTATCGAGGTCTTGAATTTTAGCTAAGTTTTCACAGCCTCCTGCTTTGAATTCCTTCAACCTCCTTGATTTTGGTAGATCTAGCCTTTCAATTGAAGTGCACCCTTCGATATATAGCTTTTCCAAAAACTCTAACCCATCAAGGCCTTGAATTTCTGCTAATTTTTCGCAACCTCCAGCATTTAATTCGATCATTCTCTCAGATTTTGGAAGGTCTAGCCTTTTAATTGAAGTGCACCCTTGGATATATAAATTTCCCAAAAATTTCAACCTATTGAGGCCTTGAATTTCAGCTAAGTTTTTGCAGCCTCCAACTTCTAATTCCTTCAACCTCCTGGATTTTGGAAGGTCTAATATTTTAATTGAAGTGCACCCTTCGATATATAGCTTTTCCAAAAACTCTAACCCATCAAGGCCTTGAATTTCTGCTAAGTTTTCGCAACCTCCAGCATTTAATTCGATCATTCTCTTAGATTTTGGAAGGTCTAGCCTTTTAATTGAAGTGCACCCTTCGATATATAGCTTTTCCAAAAACTCTAACCCATCAAGGCCTTGAATTTCTGCTAAGTTTTCGCAACCTCCAGCATTTAATTCGATCATTCTCTCAGATTTTGGAAGGTCTAGCCTTTTAATTGAAGTGCACCCTTGGATATATAAATTTCCCAAAAATTTCAACCTATTGAGGCCTTGAATTTCAGCTAAGTTTTTGCAGCCTCCAATTTCTAATTCATTCAACCTCCTGGATTTTGGAAGGTCTAATATTTTAATTGAAGTGCACCCTTCGATATATAGCTTTTCCAAAAACTCTAACCCATCAAGGCCTTGAATTTCTGCTAAGTTTTCACAACCTCCAGCATTTAATTCAATCATTCTCTCAGATTTTGGAAGGTCTAGCCTTTTAATTGAAGTGCATCCTCGGATATATAGCCTTTCAATTGAAGTGCACCCTTTGATATATAGCTTTTCTAAAAACTCTAACCTATCGAGGCCTTGAACTTCGGCTAAGTTTTCACAACCTCTAGCTTCTAATTCCTTCAGCCTCCTGGATTTTGGAATGCCTAGCCTTTCAATTGAAGCGCACCCTTGGATATTTATCATTTCCAAAAACTCCAACTTATCAAGGCCATCAATTTTTGCTAATTTCTTACACAATTCAGCCTCTAATATCTTCAAACTCCCAGATTCTGGAAGGAGTAGCCTTTCAATTGAAGCGCACTGAGAGATTTTCAAGCTTTCCAAGAATTTCAACCTATCGAGACCTTGAATTTCAACCAAGTTATTGCAATCACAAACATTCAATATCTTCAAACGCTTGAACATTGGAAGGTCCAATCGTACAATTGAATCACAGTGTGCAATGGTCAAGCTTTCCAAATATATCGATTTGTCAAGACCTCGAACTTCAAATAGATTCTTGCAATAGTCAATGGATAAAGTCCTTAGATGGATAGACTGTGAAACATCCACTATTTCAATAGATTCACAGCGATGGACTTCCAAGATTTCCAACTTGAAGGGACTGTTTAGAGATCGTGGAAATTCTGATTCTTCAATGTCCGTTGGTGCTGATGGAAGCTCTTGGATGCACTCTACAAATTTGCATCCATGAACTTGTAGTTCCTTGAGATGGGTTAGGTGGGAAAGTGAAGGCAATTTGCAACTTTGACAAGTGAAGCCCAAATATGTTAAGCTAGAAGGAAGGTCTGGTAGTGATTGGAGCTCCTTGCAGCCAAGAAAATCGAGGCGTTGCAAGCAAGAAAGATTACACATGCTTTCGAGCATTTCACCTTTCAAATTTCTGCAATCTATAGCTTCTAAGTTTCAGGGCTTTCTCAGCCTCCCAATACCATTGGGTAATTCTTTTATACCACTGAAAGAAATATTTAGAATTTCTAGATTCTGCAATGATGCTATGCTATCTGGTAATGCATGAAGGTTTTGAGTATCTCGTAGAAGGAGTTGCTTCAGTGCTTCTAATTTACCTATTTCTACTGGAAGCTCCATAAGACTCTTACACCAACACAAATTTAAGCGAAGGAGGGCCTTCTTGTCTCCAATTGAAGAGTCAATTTGTTGCAGGCTATAACAATGATTGAGGGTCAGAACCTCTAAATTTTTAAAACCTGAGAGGAAATGCGTATTTTCCAAGGAATGACAATGTGTAAGGTCGAGAACTTTGAGCTCCTTTGCCATCTGGTAAAGAAAAATGATTGTCAAGGGGTTAGCCTAGAGTGATTATAATTGAAAAAAAGCATGAAAGGAAAAAAAAATGAACTGTTCTTACCTGGAAGGAACTCCATCCTTCCCATTTCTCATTTATCATGCTATGTGACAATTCGAGTACAAGTAATTTCTTTGCATGAAAATTGTTTACTTCAAAATTCATGGGACATTTTTGCCATCGAAGCCATCTTAACCCCTCAATTGAGTCCTTAAAATCTCCACTGAGATGTGCCCCCTCCACTTGAAGGAATCTTAGACTCTTCAAATTCTTGAATTATTTTTCTACGTAAATGTCGCCATCTTGATTAGGTGTTTTGCCGAAGCCTTCTACGTTGCTTTCACTTAGGATGACTGCCTCAATCTTTTCTGTTCCCTATAAGCAAGAATCAACATTCATTAGTACTATATCCCATTATTTGTTCATATTGCTGTTGACATGCTTTAATATATTCAAGAGACTAGCAATGTGAAGACATCATTTTTTTTTAACATCAATACATAGTATTGACATTTTGAGATTAGGCCATAGACATTTGGATCTTAAAAAGAATTATGATGTAATGGCTTATAAAGTAAAGACTTTACGACTTGCTACCATACTAGTTAGGACATGCGTGTAATGCACAGAATTTAATCAAATTGCATTGTGCAAAATCATAAGTTGATTTGATCAATTTTTAATAGAAATATATATATTTTCTCTCTATAAATTTCGTAATAATTTCATGTATATTACTCGACTATGCTACTTATGCGATTAGTAAAAAATAACATATACTCTTATTTTCCATTGGAGTAATAACTAATTACAATAAACAGAATATTGCGATAGCAGTTATATTAATATAGTACGTACTTATTATATTACTAACATTAATTGAAATATTGTTAATTAATTATTTTACCAATTATATTTAAATATGAAAATAATATTAGTTATATTAATATTCTCTACAACTTATTATATTATCATTAATTTTTAGTTTAACTATAGATTACAATTTTATTTAATCATAATCATAAATAACTGAGATACTCAAGTATAATATATATATATATATAACAAACAGCCCCTAATAACTTCGATGTATATTAAAAGAAATAATTGCTGAAAGTGCAAAGCATTTCGAAATGTGAAAGTTGAAGCTATTCTTGGCTAACCCCCCCCCCCTTCCCCTTTCCTTTTTCCCCACTAGAGAGAATAGTAATATCTCATCCATTTTTGAACAAAATGAAGAAATAATTGCTTCATCAGAATAGATTGGAAATAGAAAATGTGTCGCCAGATTTCACCAAAAATAAAAATAAAAATAAAAATAAAAATAAAAATAAAACACTTATGCATGACAAGTCAAGATGTAATAAAAAAAAAAAAGTTCGTGGATTTCATCATGTCGGTTTCAAATTTTGCTAATGTATTCATGTATGTTCATAGGTGGACGGCATAATAGTTTGGCAAGGGGAATCAGATCTCAACATCTAAAAGGAATCCAAGAGAAGAATAACTAAAAAATAAATAGATAAATAAAATCTTCAACAGAAGTAATCTATTCACGTCAGTCATTTCCCCCATAAACTTCTCTCTCAAAATATCAAGTATGCTCATAGGTGTGTAACTTTTTTCGCTTTAAAAATTCGATAGCTATAGTTTGGCCACATCTGAAGATAAGCCCTACCTTTTGTACTTGGAACAAAAGTAGCAAAACCTTTCAAACGTCCATAAAGCCAAACTCTTGGCATTTACGACAAAACTAAAATAACTTTTCAAAGTTAATAAATATAGCCCAACTATTTAACTATAGAACAAAACCGACGCCTATTACAAATTTCATCCATTATCATCGTTAAATTGCCATGGATACCCTACACTACTCACTGTGCTAATGTATTCATCAAACCATGTCCTAAGTAGCACTAATACCGACACGCAATATGCAACACGACATGACACGATATATCGATACATCATTTCTCAAAAAGCAAAGAATTCCGACACTTTGGAACTTGTTGTATATTAAATGTATATTTGTATATATAATAAATGATCATTTTTATTATTATTTCAATCAAATTAATTTGATTCAAATTCATAAATAATAAATAGTAAAAAGTCTAGAATAAATTTACACTAAAAATATTAATCAACCATTTATTAATATCATTTATTGTTTTAATCTGACAAATTCAACTATATTCCAATAATTCATAAAACTTGGATAAAAAACAAGCAATTCATATTTTTGACTCGCGTTTCAGACATGCCAGAAGAGAAGAGAAAAAAACTTGAGGGGGTGAATTGTATATCATGGAAAGTAAGAGTCAAAAGAGAAAAGAAGACTAGATTTTTTTATTTCCCCATTTATTATTTTCATTATTTTATTATTTTCATATATATAAATTTTGACCCCTTATTTATTGAAAAATTTTAAAATTGACCTCGCATGTCGGAATCACATGTCGAAGCAAAATTCTAAGTATTAGGAAAGTTGACAAAGTATTAGATTTTTCGACACATGTTAATCGAGCGTCGAAGAGTGTCTAAGAATGTCAAACATGTATCGAAGTGTCCGACACAAATACAAAGGCTCTTGGAGAATATAAGTACTTTCTAGGCCATGTCAAGTCACACCAAAAACGATGTTGTGTTTTACTTTATGATCTTGTTAATAAACTTTTCTTACAAAATATCTGGCTTTTTGTTATATTAAAAAAAAAGAAAAAAAAAATTCATTTGTGGTCATGATTAACGAGCTATACAGGATGATGCCGGTCGATTTAAAGTGACAATACGGAGAATTGATGGTGGGTGTCATTTTTGTCCCATGAGTGAAGGGATGAGTTTGAAAGGTAAAGTTATTTCCCTCCTATATGCAAGGATGGGCTCTTTTTATGATAGTACCATGAGTTAAGAGCGAATCATGCAAAATTACTGAAATATTATATAAAAATGTACCCTTTTAGTTGCAAAATTTAGTCATACCATTTTATTTGTACATAAAATATAGAGCATATTCATTTTTCTTTTGGTTGATTTAGTTTATTAATTCATTTAGTACGAAAGACATAATAAATAGACATTGGCTTTGAATTTGTAAATATATGAATTGGCTCGTGAGATTGGTCGCACATTGAGATTGCAAATAAGTGGTAGTCTTTTTAAGATAAATCTCAAATAACTCTACAATAGTTACTAAGAGAGAGCAACCTTCCTACTTTCTAATCACGTCAATGACACATTCAAGGCCAATGATGGTAGAAGGTTCTCTATTCACAAGAGCAAGCAGTAAGCAGTGGACCAACAACATTACTCTACCGGTAGACATGGACCAAGAGAGCAAAAGAATGAAACGATTAGCAAGAGCAAAAGAATAAAAAGATTACCTTATTTTCCTTTAGCACTTTCTGGACTTCCTCAGAGTCCCATAATCTACTACGGTTTTGAGGCTCCCGTTGGTTTTCCTCTCGAACTATTTCTCTACCAAGATCTCTTAGTTGGTTATGCATTAGGAGCTCATGATCATCTCCAATTTGTATTAATGACATGAGTTTCAATGCTTCAATTCCCTCCTCAGGGAAAAAGCCACAGGCGTCCCACATATAAGATGCAATTCTCTTGTCAGTACCAATGAAAAAGCAAGCAACATCTAAAAATATTTGTCTTTGTTCATAATCTAATGCTTCGTAGCTTGGTCTTAACCTTTCTTGCACTTCCTTAGGAGGCGCTTTTTTTAACTTGTCTATTGTGCCTCTCCAGAATGCTAGGTTTTTTTCGCACAATAATATACCTAAAACCTCAAGGGATAAGGGAAGTCCTCTAGTGATGGAAACAACTTCATGAGTGAGGTCCTTAAATTCCTTTAGAGGTGAGTCCTTTCGAAACGCATGTTTGCTAAACAAAATTAAAGATTGATCACTATCCAATTCCTTAGGGTCATAGATATAGTCTACCCGGAATTCTTCAAGAATCCTCTTGTTTCTAGTGGTAATAATGATTCTACTTCCCAAAGAAAACCAATCACACTTACCAATCAAACACTTCAACTGAATGACATTATCCACATCATCAAGTAGAATAAGGACCTTTTTACCTTTAAACTTGGAGGCCATGAACTTAGTCCCTTCATCCTCATTATGAACTTCATTTTTTCGCTTCAATATATCATAGATTAACCGATTCTGTAAGTAATGTACGCCATAATGCTTCCATGATTCCCTTATATTAGCAATAAAGCTACAATACTCAAATTGATTGGAGAGTTTGTTGTAGATAGTTTTAGCAAGTGTAGTCTTACCAATGCCTCCCATTCCATAGATACCAACAAATAGGGTGGCATGAGATTTATTATCCACAAATTCCATAACTGTCTTCACATGACTATCAATTCCAACCAAATTCTCGGAAATAACCAATTCAAACTTTTTCTTCAGTTCACTCAACACTTTTTGGACAATTGAATTCACCAACTTGGCTTCATACCTATCAAATGTGACAAGAGTTGAAATATGTGACCACAGTAATCATAAATTGTTTATCTGTTGAGAACACATAATATATAATTCTGGGGATAAACAAAAAGACTTTAAGAATCGTTTTTGTCATACCTCCATGTATATGCTAAGACTAAAGTGGGAAATGCCGATGTTTGCCTCACATGGCGTACCCCATCCAACTATTACTCCAACATAGTTTATTAAGCCAGAAGAAACTTGAGGGTATGCTTATGAATCTTATAAGCCAGAAGAAACTTGAGGGTATGCTTATGAATCTTATATATTGGATATATCATGGATTTGAACAATACTTTAAATGTGTTATTAGTTAACGATATTACGGGATGATGCATACGTGACTTTGAAAATTTTCTAGAGTGTTTGAATAAGTAAAAACCCAATAAGCCAGCCCATTATGAGAGTCAGCCATCAATCAGTAGATATCATAATTTTCGACGCAAGAGAATTTCAGGCCCTTTAATTCTAATCTAAAAAGTCATACAGTGTGATATTGTGAACTACCTAAATGCAATTGAGGGGATTTCTTCTTGTTTGTGCAATCTACAAGCTTGCAAGTTCGACTCAGGTTGTGAATTTAGTATCATTCTATATTGGTGTTCTTATCTGTTTTTATTGCCTCTAGGGATGATTACAAGTTGTACTTTATTTTCCTTTGAAGCCCTTACGTTCTATGATTTCAATTGATCTAATATTGATTTTATAGGAAAGTAGAAGAATAATTTTTACCCAAAATAAGAACTTTGCTTCAATATATGCATATGCATAAGAAATTACTTTTTGAAGATGGGAAATTCATTGAAAATCATATAAGAAAAATTATTCTTTTTTCCTTTTTCTTTTTCTTTCATCATATCTAACCATTGAAACTTTCTGTTGTAAAATAACTACAATAGCAACTAATCAACAATACTAATGATTTAATAAATGCTACTTGGGAAGATAAAGAATTATGGCTTGGACAGTCACCGCGCACGGTATATGATGTTATGAGCAATAAATAAAAATCACTAACAAGTTGTACTATTATCTCAAATAAATATGTAATTAGAAAAGTAATCACAAAGATTAATGGAGCGTAAACTATGACATGATATAAAAATGGCACAATTTACAAGATTTTTGTATATATGAGTAAAAATTCATTCAAAACTTCTTATTATATAGGAGAATGGGATCATAACAATAGAATCTATTATTAGATTGGTCAACATCATTAAAGCAGTAATCTAAAAAAAAGAATAACTTGCAGAACTCATGCATCGCTGAATCTTATTGCCATCAAGATCTTACTGTTTTTCATATAAAAAAACAGAGGACAAAGATGAAGCAGGGGAGAATCAAAACAACCAGTAAACAGCCACACATATTAAAAGAAAGTAGAGAATGTTTTGGTGAAAACTTTTACCCTTTGGCTTCGTATCCTTTCAAGGTGCCGACTTCAAGGAGTGATTTCTTCCATTTCTCCAAAATCATTCGGTCGAAACTCCTCTCATTCAAACGCTTCTCACGCTCACGGAATTCGTCTCCAAATTTCCCTTTTTGATATTTCACTTCAGCTGGTTTAACTTTATAGAATATAGGCAACACTATTTGCCTGTTATTGGTCTTGCCCTCCATTATTTTGACCAGTTCATCGAGGCACCAACTGCTTGTTCCATAACTCTCAGAGAGAATAGGGATCAGAATCTTACTATTCGTTATGGCTGTCATAAGCTCTGGTCTGATGTCCTCGCCTTGGCAGAGCTCATCATCATCTCTGAAAGCATCAATTCCTGCATTGAGGAGCCCATTGTAGAGATGATCGGTGAAGCCTTTTCGAGTATCTGGGCCTCTGAAACTCAAAAACACTTCATAGCAATTTCCAGTTGACGCAGTCAACGAACTAGATCCACCGAAATTAGTTTTTGTAGGAGACAAACTTGATACATCATTACTAGTTTCCATCGAAGACGAACTAGATCTACCGGAATTAGTTTCTGTTGGAGACGAACTAGATGCACCGTTAATAGCTTTTGTTGGAGACGAACTAGATGCACCGTTATTTGTTTCTGTCGGCGACGAACTAGATCTGGTGGAGTTAGTTTCTATTGGCGCAGTTGAACCGAATGCGCTTGTATCAGCATCCTGTGCATTTTCACGCACACTAGCTTTCTTCTTATTGAGAAAATAGAACGCAGGCCCGGAGAGAAGGATCAGTGCCACGAGCTCGGCGGAAGATTGCCCAAAAATGTGATGATGTATTTCGTCTTTGCTCTGACTTTGCCCTGATTTTTGCTTGCAAATCTGATGGAGAAGCAAGCCGGAATGGCTCTCAGGAAATATGAATGCCTTCTTGTTGCCTATTCTCTTGTCATTTGATTTATGCAACGAACCAGTTGTAGCCAGAATCGTACCGATAAGTCAAGCTTGTCGACTTACAAATAATTCATTCACTGGAACTGCAGCCACATGCTTAGAGTCGTTGTTTCGCGTGGCTGAATCTCATTGCACAGGAGAATCCAAAGATAACAGATAAGGTCTGTCAAAATATCAACCACATGTTTGGAAGAAGAATTGTGGATGTGCAGGAAACAGTGGAAAGTGGGGGAGAGAGAGAAACAGAGAGAGAGAGAGAGATTCGTCCGGTCCAAGTTGCACACTTTGACAAGCAATGACATTACTTCGTTTATTTTTAACATTATTTTAGCACCCACCGTTTTTATCATACACGTGCTCAGGATAGATGAATTACACGATCCAAAGCATCAGGACACTGATGTTGGGCACGCTTAGTCCTGTGCGTGCGTCGTTGAACTTTCCTCTTCTTTTGTGATTTATTTTCCATAGAAAAGTTATTTTTGTTGAATATATTTCAGCTCTTGATCTCACTTAAAAATTTAACCCTTTCACTTTGAGCCTATTAACTATTATCACATTATCAATAATCACTTATCCTGAAATCTATTTTATATATATATATATATATATATATATATATATAGTTGTGGGACAAAAACTCTAAATTGATCTGTTGAACTTAATCCTGAAATCTACGATATTTTATGCACATTATCCTGCAATATCTAAATAACTTGATTGATCATGTGAGTAAGTAGGGGATCTATCATTTTCTTAGTAACGAAGAATATTATAAAGGGTTAATACCATGAAAAACGTCAAATTAATACATTTATGACAATTTTACCCTCCGTTAATTTTTATTAAATTTTATCGTCAAATTACCGAGTTCGATGACATGTAACAGTTGATGGATATAGTAATTTGAGATTTTACACTTCGTTTTAGGTTGTGATTTTTCGTAATATTAATTCAATTTAACAAAAGTTAACAAAGAGTAAATTTATTATAAATATATCAGCTTGAGATTTTTTTGAGGTAAATTTATCACAAATATATTGATTTTGGATTTTTATTAAGCCAAGGAAAACCCTAGTAGCTTGATATCCCGAGTCTCTAGGGGAAGCAAGCAAGGGCCCTACATAGTGCTTCCTAAATTGTACTTTTAGGACTTCTAGTGCACTTTTCCTTCTATTGTTTCTTGGACAAACCAAAGATTAGTCAATAGCATTAAATTAGACCCATAGTAAATGTAGTCTATAATGGGGAACAGACCAAAACAATATTCAGTGAAATGCATTTCATATTCTTTTGCTAACTAAAATAATTCAGATAACATATCATAAGTCTTGTCTATATTCATTTCTTTTAGAATGTAATTTTTTACACACATTTGCCTTTACTTTGCTAGCAAATGAACACAATGGACAAATCTAGTGGGATGATTCTCTAAATATATAATAGATATGGATAGCGACTTGCAATACATCCAGACAAGAGACATGTCTTTACTCATGGGGTTGCAAATTAATGTCGCGAAAATTGGCTGAACGTTTGGATGTGGTTGGCTAGTATGAGGGTAGATATTTCTATATCCCTTACTACACGTTCTTCCTAAGATCTGCAAAAAACAAAAACCAGGAAAAACAGCAATACAAAACCCATTTCTCTCTCTCTCTCTCTCTCTCTCTCTCTCTCTCTCTCTCAGAAGAAGAAAACTTATGGCAAGTGCTTGGTCACCGAGAAAATGTTAGCTGGGTTCACTCCTATGTGGAGAAGGCCTAATGAGTTGCAAGCATAAAAAGGGCTTGAGCCCATATAATAAGTTATATGAGGAAATAGAGTTTCTCACTATCTATATAAAGAGGCAGCTGCAGAAAAGGAAACAGTAACAAGAGAAAAAGAAAAAGCATAAAATCTGGGGTTTATGGCAATATCTGATTTACATCAAGCTAGCGTCGGAGGTCGATTCGTGGTCCGATTGAGCTGAAATTTTGTCAGCATGTCCGTGGTGCAATTTAATCAAAGCTGAATGGTTTGATTTTCGTTTGAAGCTCCATACAACAGGTTTTTCATTGATTAATCAAAACCTGCGTTCTTGGTCAGATTTATCATTGATCTCTTGTGAAGTTCATATGTATTGCCAAGAATTATGTTCTTGAGATATTTACTGCTATGTATATCTAGTATTTGCTAGAGAAGAACAATTTTATTGATAGAGAAGATTTTCGGGTGGACTCCGGTCCCGTGGTTTTTTATCTCCTCACATCGAGGAGGCTTTCCACGTAAAAAAATCGTCTTGTGTTCGCGTGCTTAGTATTTATTTTACTCTACTATATCAATTCCTATTAGGTTTACACAAGAGGGGAGATTAGTTTATTCTGCTGCGTTGATTCGACATTGTTCGAATTATTACCGTTCTCCCATCAAAGTGGTATCAAAGCATCAGGTTATTACTTGATTTTTCTGCCTTGTGTTAAACAATGGAAACGAATATGAGTAGAATTGTTACACTGAATGGTTCGAATTATCATATTTGAAAAAGGGAAGATGGAAGATCTTTTATATGTGAAAGATTTTTATTTGCCTATATTTGCTGAGGAGAAACCAGAGAATAAAACTGATGTTGAATGGTCTATATTTCATCGTCAAGTGTGTGGTTATATTAGGCAGTGGGTAGATGATAATTTTTTGAACCATATTATTGAGGAAACACATGCACGCAGTTTATGGGATAAGCTCGAACAGTTATATGCTTGAAAGACTGGGAATAATAAGTTATTTTTGATAAAATAGATGATGGCTCTGAGATATCATGATGGTACTCATTTGACTGATCATTTAAATTCTTTTCAAGGAATTATAAATCAGTTGGCTGTGATGGGAATCAAGTTTGATGATGAGATACAAGCACTATGGTTGCTTGGTATTTTGCCGGACTCATGGGAGACGTTCCGAACATCTTTGTCTAATTCTGCCCCGGATTGTACAATTACCAAGGATTTGGCCAAAAGTAGTATTTTGAATGAAGAGATGAGAAGGAAGACACATGGATCGTCCTCTTCACGTTCTGATGCCTTGGTTGTTGAGAAAATGGGGAGAAGTGAGTCCCGAGGTCCGAGAAATAGAAATAAAAGTCGAGACAAAAGCAGAGGTAAGTATAATAAATTTGCTAATGTTGAGTGCCATTATTGTCATCAGAATGGACATATTCAGAGGTTTTGTCGCTAGTTAAAAAGGGAGAAACAAAAGGAGAAAGGTAAAGAGAAGATAAGTGATAATGACAGTGATGACAATCGTGTCGTTGCACTTGAAGAAGACTTTCTTACTATTTTTTATGGTGATGTGGTGAATTTTGTTTCTCATGAGACCAGTTGGGTAATTGATAGTGGTGCATCCGTTCATGCTACGTCTCGTAGGGATTTCTTTACATCATACAGGTCAGATGACTTCGAATCTGTGAAGATGGAAAACAATGGACTAGCTCAAGCTGTAGGCATCGGTGATGTTTGCCTAGAAACCAGCAATGGCACAAGGTTAGTATTGAATAATATTAAACATATACTTGATATCTGCTTGAATTTGATTTCTACAAGCAAGTTGGATAATGAGGGGTATTGCAGCACCTTCAATAATGGTCAATGGAAACTTACCAAAGGTTCTCTTGTTGTGGTTAGAGGTGAAAAATATTCTTCGTTATACATTATGCAGGCAAAGTTGTCTACAGACAAAATTAATGCAGTAGATAGCGAAGATGCAACTGAGTTATGGCATAAGAGGTTCAGTCACATCAATGAGAAGGGTTTGTCAATATTGGCCAAGAAGAAGCTCCTTTCAGGATTGAAAATTTCAGCGCTAAAAAAGTATGCTCACTGTTTAGCAAGAAAACAAACAGAGTTGCATTTAAAAGCTCCCCTTCTTCAAGAAAGTCAGGTATACTAGATTTAGTGCATTCTGATATTTGCGGTCCTATGAAAACAAAATCACTTGGTGGCTCTCTTTATTTTATTACTTTCATAGATGATTTTTCAAAGAAAATTTGGATTTATACCTTGAAAACTAAAAATCAAGGTATTCGACATCAAAAGACACCTCCCAAGACGCCTCAGTTAAATAGCTTAGCTGAGAGAATGAACAGAACATTGGTTGAAAGGGTAAGATGCTTACTTTCACAGTCAAAGCTACCGGGATCCTTTTGGGGTGAGGCTTTAAGTACAGTTGTACATATATTAAATCTTACTCCATGCGTTCCTTTAGAATTTGATGTTCCTAATAGAGTTTGGACAAGCAAAGATATTTCTTATGATTATTTGCGTGTCTTTGGGTGCAAAGCATTTGTGCATATTCCCAAAGATGAGAGGTCTAAACTTGATGTGAAAACACGACAGTGCATATTTATTGGTTATGGACAAGATATGCTTGGCTACAAATTTTATGATCCGCTTGAAAAGAACATTGTAAGAAGCAAAGACGTGTTTATGGAAGATCAAACAATAGAGGATATTGAGAAATCGAAGATGATTTCAGCACCACAGGTTAGTGATAATCTGGTTGATTTAGATACAGTTCCTCTTACAAATATTCCAACGCACGTTGATGAAGAGCAGCAGGAAGTCAATGTTTCAAATAACGCACATGTTCCTAAACATGTTAAAATAAATAATATTATTCATGAACTAGAGGCTCAATTAGATGTTCCACTGGATGTTCCAGTCCGGAGATCCGTTAGAGACCGATGACCTTCCACCAGGTATTCTAAAGATGAGTATGCATTATTGACTGATGCAGATGAACCAGAGTGTTATGTAGAAGCAATAGAAGATGAGTACAAAAGCAATTGGTTCGATGCTATGCGAGATGAGATGCAGTCACTTTATGATAACCATATTTTTGAGTTGGTGAAGTTACCTAAAGGTAAAAGAGCTTTGAAGAACAAGTGGGTATATAGCTTGAAGCAAGATGAACATACTTTACAATCACGGTACAAAGCTAGATTGGTTGTTAAGTGATTTGGTCAGAGAAAGGGTATTGATTTTGATGATATATTTTCTCCGGTAGTGAAAATGTCTTCTATTCGTGTGGTACTAGGCTTGGCAGCTAGCCTAGATTTAGAAATTGAGCAAATAGATATTAAAATAGCCTTCCTACATGGTGACTTGGAGGAAGAGATATATATGGAACAACCTAAGGGTTTCAAAGTGAAAGGAAAAGAGTATTATGTGTGCAAATTGAAGAAAAGTCTCTATGGCCTAAAACAAGCACCGAGACAGTTGTATAAGAAATTTGCGTCAGTTATGACAAAACGGGGCTATAAGAAGACTTCCTTAGATAACTGTGTATTTGTCCAAATTTTTTTTGATGATGACTTTATTATTCTCTTGCTTTATGTTGATGATATGCTGATTGTTGGCAGGAATGCTTCACGAATTGAGTTATTAAAGAAACAGTTGAGCAAGTCTTTTATCATGAAAGACTTGGGCTCGACGAAACAGATTCTTGGCATTAGAATTACCCGAGACAGAGATGCTAAGAAGTTATTTTTGTCACAAGAGAAATATATCGAGAAGATCCTTCAGAAATTTTACATGGACAAGGCTAAAGTGGTTAGTATTCCTCTTGCTGCCTACTTTAAGTTAAATATGATGCAAAGTCCTACGACTGATAAAGAAAAGAAAGATATGGAAAGTGTTCCATATGCTTCAGTTGTAGGAAGCTTAATGTATGCGATAGTATGTACACGCCTAGACTTGGCGCATGCAGTTGGCGTTGTTAGTCACTATTTGTCAAATCCAGGCAAAGAGCACTGGAATGCAGTAAAGTGGATTATGAGGTATCTTCGGGGAACTTCAAATTTGAAACTCAGTTTCGGGACCGGGAAACTTGAGTTAGTTGGATACACAGATTCCGACTTGGTAAGAGATATTGATACTTGTAAATCTACTTCTGGTTATTTGATTTCTTTTGCTGGTGGAGCTGTGTCATGGAAGTCAAGATTGCAGAAGTATGTTGCACTTTCTACAACCAAAGCTGAATTTATTGCAGCGACTGAAGCTAGTAAAGAAATGCTATGGATGAAGAAGTTTTTAGAAGAACTTGGGTTCAAGCAAAAAATGTATGTGCTATTTTGTGATAATCAAAGCGCAATTCATCTTGGTAAGAATTCATCTTTTCATTCTAGATCGAAACATATTGATGTTAGATATCATTGGATAAGGGATGTTCTAGATAAAAAGTTGTTGGAACTTGAGAAAATTCATACGGATTATAATGGCTCCGATATGATGACAAAGACTCTACCAAGAGAGAAGCTTGACCATTATCGATTGATAGCAGGGATAGTGAATCCCTCCACATTGTCATGAGTGGGAGATTTGTTAACTGGGTTCACTCCTATGTGGAGGAGGCCCAATGAGTTGTAAGGCCAAAAAAGGCTTGAGCCCATATAATAAGTTATATGAGAAAATAGGGTTTCTCACTATCTATATAAAGAGGTGGCTGCAGAAAAGGAAACAGTAACAACAGAAAAAGAGAAAGCAGAAAATTTAGGGTTTTAAGCAATATCTGATTTACATCAAGCTGGCGTCGGAGGTCGATTCGTGGTCTGATTGAGCTAAAATTTTGTCAGCATGTTCGTGGCGCAATTTAATCAAATCTGAATGGTTTGATTTTCGTTTGAAGCTCCATACATCAGGTTTTTCGTGGATTGATCAAAACCTACGTTTTTGGTCAGATTTATCCTTGATCTCTTGTGAAGTTCATGTGTATTGCCAAGAATTATGTTCTTGAGGTGTTTGTTGCTATGTACCTCTAGTATTTACTAGAGAAGAACAATTTTATTAATAAAGAAGATTTTCGGGTGGACTCCGGTCCCGTGAATTTTTATCTCCTCACATCGAGGAGGTTTTCCAAGTAAAAAAATCGTCTTATGTTCGTGTGCTTGGTATTTATTTTACTCTACTATATCGATTCCTATTAAGTTTACACAAGATGGAAGATTATTTTATTCAACTGCGTTGATTCGATATTGTTCGAATTATTACCGTTCTCCCATCAGAAAATTGAGCAGGTTTGTTTCTGAAGATGGAGACAAAAGAATGAGCCAACCCCACCACAATCCCCTCCTTCACTTGCCCTCTCTTGGGGATCGGATGACTCAAAAACCTCCGTGACACGCCTCCACCATTCATCTTGCCACTCCTTGAAATCGCCATCGCTCTTCCTTTTCCTCTTCTTCTTCTTGGTTCTTTGAAGAAGCTTTTGGATATGGAGTTCGAGAGGAGTGATGTGTTGAAATGCTTTAGTGAACACTTGGCCTTTGTTTGTGGCAATGGGTTCTTATATAGAGGGGGAACTTTTTCCAGTATGCCCTTTAAATTTATCATAATTGAAGTGAGGCCCTTTGCTCTTGAACTCGTCTATTTTGATGTTTTCAACCTCGGCCACCAACTCTCACGTTTTCTAAACAAATCATTAATAATAATTAAAGAAAAGGATTATCTTAATAAATCCAAGATTACATAACCATGTACGTAAATGTCACCTGATGATTAAGATGATAGAAAGATGAGATGGTTGGATTAAAAATTGCACACACTTTGGCGCTAGTAATATAACTTTGACATTTTTCTTCCTGTTGCATTGCCATCTTGTACTACAAATAAGTCACATAATTTGTTGATTATTTTGTTCATCGATGACCTTTGTTTCAAGCAAAATAATGTGTTATCTTCTTCATTTTATGCATGATTTACCTTATCGTTCGAGATGCAAGCGACACTTAAACTTTTATAAGTAAGAGTTTTTGCAATATTAATCATCACCAAAATAGAGGATAGCACAACATTAATGAATGAAAACACTTATAAATAATGTTTATTTATTTTTTTTAAAAAAATAAGGAGCATAAACATTATTCTGCGATGGCGGCACTTTTAAATTTACCGAATACCGTTAATTTTGTGCATAAATTAATTTGAATTTATGAGGTGAAGTAGATCGGGTGATGGGCCAGGAATCTCTTTCTTTCTTTGTAGCTTTATTACTTTTGTTGATTTATTCATTTGCTTTTGCTTTTGTTGGATTAAAAGCTATCAGGCATGCTTCTTTGTCCTATGAGGCGCTTCAAGAGCACGTGGGTTTTTGTTTCGAAAGTTTTTGACTGGTTGACAGAAGTCGTGATCGATATGGGGTCTCCAAGACGGACCCAAGTATGTCCTCTACTCCAAAATCTCACCATTCAATCTTTTTTTTTTTTATTTAAATTCGGTTTCACATTGAGGAAACTCGTAAAGAATATTTTTGGGTTGGCTAAAAGCCAAACCAAATGTGAACGGTGACTTTTTTCTTTTTAATTTCTTTTCTTTGGTCAAAGTGAACAATGCCTTTGAAAATGTCAATTCCAAGGTAAGATTGCAACGTTCGACCAAAAAAAAGGTGAGGTTGTAACTTGTCTTATCTCTTACTCTGTCTTAAGTAGGTTTCTATTATTATTATTATGTAGCTAATTTAATTATAATAAGTCCAATAACGCAAATTCCTCAACCAATAAGGAATTACATAAATTGATTTCAAATTGTTTGAGATTATGTAAACGCGACCTCCATCTAATCAGCATCATTTTTCTTTTCACATGATCCATGTGACAGTTCACTTAAATTTATAGATATTGATTTATACACAAATGTTGTTTTCCTTACATTTCCATGAACAGTGTAGAGAGAGAGATTTAATCAAAGAACTTGAAGATCTCAAAGTTGTTGCGGTTCTCTTTCTTTATTGCTAAAAATAAAGGGCAGAATCATCAATTATAGTAAGGGAGGAGAGGGAGGGATTAATCTAATTAGAAATTAGACATGCTCTAACCAAGATAATATAAATTATTGGTGGTTCTAAACACTGACTGAACAAGAAGGAAACCATGTTCAATGAACCTTAGCTGGAACGCTTTGTTGAACTCTATTTGCTAGGGACATCTTTGCAGTTTGTGTCGGATTATGCCTGGTTTGGATCAAATCATGTGTAATTATAAAATTTAAGCCCTAAAATTGCACATGAATCTAGAGAGTTTCCCTAAAGACAATGCTTTCCTTCATAATTCCGTTCAATTGATTTGTAATCGACAGCCCTCGACAAAATCATATTACTAGTGAGGGGTCTTTGGTATAAACTAATAGTATTTAGAGGCAGATATACTATCCGACAACACACGGTCCTTTTCTTGGCCTTATATGGGATTGCATCTTGGTCTCCATAAACCATTTAACTTATATCATAAATCTCTCAGGTCTCAAGCTTTCTTATCCATAAATTGGTAGTGGAGAATAACCCTAAGCTTTTAATGACATCAAACTTTGAGGAAGAGAGAAAAAAGTTTTTAGAAAGCCGTAGAAGTATATATGAACTTGAGATTTTCTCAAACTCCGGTCTCATGCAACTTTCAGGAGAAGTCGCTCTTATATAGGCAAAGCTAATCTAAAAGATGTGCTTTCAAGACAATAATACATCGTATTGTAAAGACATAACCACATGTGTATTTACAAGATACTTTTATAAGATGAATGGACAATAATAAAAGTTTCTCGGTCGCCATGAGCAAATGCAATGAACCTTGTCCCACAGGGTATATAGTACAACTAACAGACTAAACGCAGATTCTGATTGAAACGTTCGTGATGCGGCACGATCTCCATCATCTAAGGTAGAATCATCATCATAAGCTTTTGGGCTAGTGCGGCCCAATTGTAGAGATAAATTCCAGCTGTGCTCGACTCGTATTACTCTTGCATATCGTTTTCTGGAACAATGATGATGCAGTCTCGAGACCAAATGAAAGGATTGCCAAAATCCTGCCAACAAGTCGAACTTGGGAGTATTTCTTGGCATCAGAAAGGCCGGATGGTCTTTTCGTTTGGCAAAAGGAACTTGTCATCATGGAGAAATTGACTCAAAGGCTGGTAGTTGATAACCTTAAGTTTGCTCAACTTGCTTGTTGATGTAAAAGGTTTTGCATACCCACTAAGAATCTGTCGGTTCAATTAGTCCTTGTCGGACTACCTCTTTGCATTCCTTTTGAGCAAGTTGTTCATGCTCAGGATTCAAGCCAGAATTGCTTGCTTTCATTCTTAAACACATACCTACGTTTCTCCGATTAAACTCCCCTAGCTACCATCGTCATCACTCCTCTGCTTTACTTTCGTCGACTCCGATGTACTGGAGTCGAGGAGATTCGAGTTTGAATCACAACACAACTCCTAATCGGAGCAAGCTTGAGATCATATCAGCCGATGTAAATGAACATTAACTACTTTGTTGCTCAACGAGAGAGAGAGAGAGAGAGAGAGAAAGAGAGAGAACCGCAAATCATCTGCAAAATTATATTTCGTTCTGCAAAAATTTGTACAAACTCATAAAGAAAACCCTCTTAATTACAAGACAAAACCGTCCTTCCTGAGATTCCCAAGAACACTACCATGGAAAAACAGCAACACAACTCCCATCTCTCTCCCTCTCTCTCTAGAAGAAGAGAACTCATGGAAAGTGGTTGGTCCCTAAGAAAACTGAGCACGCCTATTCCGGAGACTGAGAGAGAAGATGGAAGCGACAGAATGAGCCAACCCCACCACGATCCCCACCTTCACTTGCCCTCTCTTCGGGATCGGACGGCTCGAAATCCTCCCCGAAAAGCCTCCGACGTTCATCTCGCCACTCCTTGAGATCGCCATCTCTCTGCTGCTTCTTCTTCTTGGTTCTTCAAATCGTTCCGCTGAAGATGAAACGGAATCTTCGAAGAAGCTTTTGGGTTTGAGGTTTGAGGTTTGAGAGGAGGGATGTCTTGGAAAGCTTTAGCGAACGCTTGCCTTTGCTTTCCGGTGATAGGTTGTATTATATAGAGAACAACTTTTTCCAATATGCCCTTCAAATTCATTATAATTGAAGTGAGGCCCCTTGCCCCTGAGCTCGTCTATTTGACGTTTTTGACCTCGCCCGCCAACTCTCATGTTGTCTAAACAAATCATTAATAATAATACACAAAAAAGCATTACCTAAATAAATCCAAAATTGTTTATGTTAGCAAGTACGGAAACGTCGCACCATGATTAAGATGATTTAAAGGTGAGATCGTTGGATTAAAAATAGCACACCACTTGGCACTAGCAATGTAACATCGAACATTTCATTTTCCTTGTGGCTACAATTATGAAGTGAATACACTATAGATTTTGTCTTCCTAAGAAAGTGATGGTAAAAGTTAGTGGGGTGGACATCAAGTTTGGTTTGATTTGGGAAAGGAAGTGAACTGAACTAAACCCAACTAGGTCAAGGTTGGCTATATAGATCAATTCTAGAGAGAACCGGCATTGAATCGATTTTGTTCCTGACTCCACAAACATGTCAGTGTTAGGCCATTTCGTCTGATTCCAAGGTTGGAATCACCGATTCATCTAGAAATCGGTGTAAATTGGTTCAATTGATTTTATTCTTGCATTAAACTTGTTTTGAAGCTTCTTTTAGAAAATAAAGAAGACTCTTGCATCCAACAAAAATCAAACCGTGATTTTCGACATGAATAAAAAATAACATAATCATTTATGCAACACATGCTTTTGTAAGGAAATGAAGTAAATTTTATTCAACTTTGATGTTTTTTATACATTAATAAATTGGGCATGTTCTAGAAAATGGGAACCAATACAAACAATGTCAATTTCCATTTCTAAATCAAGGAAAAAAAACCCTGTAAAAACTTTTAAATCAAGGAAACAACACCATGTAAGTTCGCGGCATGATCAAACAAAAATTAACGAATTCACTGTATAGACGATGTTATTAATAGAATTAATCACGATACAAAAAGTTTGGATCTCATATACTTATACTAGTACTTAAATTTTTAATTGCCATGCGATTGAGTAAACCTAATAATATGGACTTTTTTTAGTTTAAAAGAAATAGTAATGAGGAAGGGGGCGATTTCGTCCCATGAAGTTAGGCAAGTGGAGATCGTGAAAGGACACCACTTCTGCACGCATTATTGCAATAATTCAGGTTCATATTGTTCACGTGGGGGTTTGCTCATGACGTGGCCGGTGCACCCCCCCCCCCCCCCCCCCCCCCCCCTGGTGGTGACGCACTCATTGGGAGGTGGCTATTAATTTTTGGCCTCATCCTTGGTGGTGTCCACTCTACTTTTCTTTTCTGTTTTTGGTCTCTTTTCCTGAAATTTTTACAGACTCAAAAGTCGGTACCCATAGATCAAGGGGAAAATAAACTAGACCCTCAAAATCATTCATTTCAATCCATTTCCGTGGCATTATCTTGATAATGAAATCGTTACTGTGTGGATGTGGTATGTAAAGCCTCAAAATTTTTACAGACTCAAAATTTCATGGGCTTCACTTGATGGTCAATTAATGTACTGGAGTTGAGAAAATCTGAGTTTGAATCATAACACAACTCCTAATTACAGCAAAGCCTGAGATCATATCGGCTACTTCGTTGATCAATGAATTTTTAACTAATTTGTGGCTCAAAGAGAGAGAACCGTAAATCATCTGCAGAATTATATCTCGATCTGCAAGAATTTGTACAAAAGTACAAAGAACAAAATCTTAATTACAAGACCGTTCTTCCTAAGATCTGCAAAAAACAAAAACCAGGAAAAACAGCAATACAAAACCCATTTCTCTCTCTCTCTCTCTCTCTAGAAGAAGAAGAAAACTTATGGCGAGTGCTTGGTCACCCAGAAAACTGAGCAGATCTGTTTCTGAAGATGGAGACAAAAGAATGAGCCAACCCCACCACAATCCCCACCTTCACTTGCCCTCTCCTGGGGATCGGACGGCTAAAAAACCTCCGCGACATGCCTACACCGTTCATCTTGCCACTCCTTGAAATCGCCATCGCTCTTCCTTTTCTTCTTCTTCTTCTTGGTTCTTTGAAGAAGCTTTTAGATCTAGAGTTCGAGAGGAGTAATGTGTTGAAATGCTTTAGTTAACACTTGGCCTTTGCTCGTGGTGACGGGTTCTTATATAGAGATGGAACTTTTTCCAATATGCCCTTCAAATTTATTATAATTGAAGTGAGGCCCTTTGCTTTTGAACTCGTCTATTTTGATGTTTGACCTCGCCCACCAATTCCCACATTGTATAAACAAATCACTATCTCAATAAATCCTAGAATTGCTTACGTAACCAATTATGTAAATGTCACCTGATGATTAAGATGATAGAAAGGTGAGATGGTTGGATTAAAAATTGCATACACTTTGGCGTTGGCTGTAACTTTGACATTTCTTTTTCCTTGTGGTATCGTCATCTTGTACTACAAATAAGTCATAATTTGTCGATTACTTCGTTCATTGATGACATATGTTTTAAGCAAAATAATTTGTTATCTTCCTCATTTTATGCATGATTTACCTTATTGTTTGAGCTGCAAATGACACTTTAAACTTTTATAAGTAAGAGTTTTTGTGATATTATCGTCACTAGAATAGAGGATAGTACAACTTTAATGAATAAAAACACTTATAAATAATGTTTCTTTCTTTCTTTAAGTTTAAGAAGCATAAACATTATTTTGCGAAATCAATATATTACTTACCTTTACCAAAAAAAAAAAAACATTATTCTGCGATCTTTACCTTAAAAAAAACATTATTCTGCGATGGCTGCACTTTCAAATCTGCCGAATACAGCTAGTTTTTGTCAATAAAATGATGTGAATTTATTAGGTAAAGTAGATTGGGTGATGGGCCAGGAATCACTTTCTCTTAGTAGCTTTATTACTTTTATTCATTTATTCATTTGCTTTTACTTTTGTTGGATTAAAAGCTATCACAAATGCTTCTTTTGTCCTGTGACGTGCTTCAAGAACACGTGGGTTTTTGTTTTGAAAGTTTTTGACCGGCTGACAGAAGTCGTGATCGATATGGGGTCCCCAAGACGGACCAACTATGTCCTCTACTCCAAAATCTCACCCACCAATATTTTTTTCATAATTCTTTATTATTTAAATTCGGTTTCACATTGAGGAAACTCGTAAAGAATTTTTTAGGTTGGCTAAAAGCCAAACCAAATGTGAACACTGACTTCTTCTTCTTCTTTTATAATTTCTTTTCTTTGGTCAAAGTGAACATTGTCTTTGAAAATGTCAATTCCAATGTAAGATTGCAACATTCGACCAAAAAAAAAGGGGGTATGATTATAACATGTCTTATCTCTTACTCTGTTCTAAGTAGGTTTCTATTATTATTATTATTATGTACCTAATTTAATTATAGCAAGTCCAATTAGGCAAATTCCTCGACCAATAAGGAATTATATAAATTGATGTGCAATAGGGACATTAAAAAAATTTCAAATTGTTTGAGATCATGTAAACGTGACCTCCAATCTAATTATGCTAATTGTTGGAAAAGAATCAGCATCATTTTTCTTTTCACATGACCCATCTGATACTTCACTTAAATTTGTAGATATTGATTTATACACAGATGTAGTTTTCCATACATTTCCATGAATAGTGGAGAGAGAGAGAGAGAGAGAGAGAGAGATTTAATCAAAGAACTTGAAGATCTCAAAGTTGTTGCCGTTCTCTTTCTTTATTGCTAAAAGTAAAGGGCTGAATCATCAATTATAGTCAGGGAGGACAGGGAGGGATTAGTCTAATTAGAAATTAGACATGCTGTAACCAAGATCATATAAATTATTGAACAAGAAGGAAAACATGTTCAATGAACCTTAGCTGGAATGCTTTGTTGAACTATATATGCTGGGGACATCTTTGCAGTTTGTGTCGGATTATGCCTGGTGGGAATAAGATTTGGATCAAATCATGTGTAATTTTAAAATTTAAGCCCTACAATTGCACATGAATCTACAGAGTTTCCCCAAAGACAATGTTTTCCTTCATAATTCCCTTCAATTGATTTGTAATCGACAACCCCTGACAAAATCATATTATTAATGAGGAGTCTATGGTATAAACTTAAAGTATTTAGAGGCAGATATACCATCACGCAACACACGGCCCTTTTCTTGGGCTTATATGGGACTGCATCTTAGTCTCCATAAACCATTAATTTATATCATAAATATCTCAGGTCTCAAACTTTTTGATCCATAAAGAAACAAGTGGAGAATAATCTTAAGCTTTTGATGACATTAGAATTTGATGAAGAGAAAAAAGGTCTTCAAAAAGCCATAGAGAGTGTATATGAACTAGAGATTTTCTTGAACTCTAGTCTCATTCAACTTTCAGGAGAAGTCGCTTTTATATAGGTGGAGCCAATCTAAAAGATGCGATTTCAAGACAATAATACATCGTATTGTACAAGATACTCTTATAAGATGAATGGACAAAATTAAAAGTTTCTCGGCCGCCTTGAGCAAATGCAATGACCCTTGTCACACAGGAGACTGATTGAAACGTTCGTGATGAGATTGAAGGTTTGGGCCGCGATCTCCATCATCTAAGGTAGAATCATCACAAGCTTGTGGACTAGAGCGGCCCGATTGTAGAGATAAATTCCAGCTGTGCGCAAGTCATATTACTCCTCTTGCATATCACTTTCTGGAACAATGATGGTGCAGTCTCGAGACCAAATGAAAGGATTCCCTAAATCTTGCCCAAAAATCGGAGTATATCTTGGCATCAGAAAGGCCGGATGATAAGGTCATTTTGTTTGGCAAAAGGAACTTGTCATCATGGAGAAATTGATTCAAAGGCTGGTAGTTGAGAACATCTGGTTTGCTCAACTTGCTTGTTGATGTAAAAGGTTTTGCATACCCACTAAGAATCTGTCGATTCAATTAGTCCTTGTCGGACTACCTCTTCGCATTCCTTTTGAGCAAGTTGTTCATGCTCAGGATTCATGCCAGAATTGCTTGCTTTCATTCTGAAACCCATACCTACTTTTCTCCGATTAAACTCCCCTATCTACCATCGCCATCACTCCTCTGCTTTACTTTCGTCGACCCCGATGTACCGGAATCGAGGAGATTCGAGTTTGAATCACAACACAACTCCTCATCAGAGCAAGCTTGAGATCGTATCAGCCGATGTAAATGAACATTAACTACTTTGTTGCTCAACGAGAGAGAGAAAGAGAGAACCGCAAATCATCTGCAAAATTATATTTCGTTCTGCGAAAATTTGTACGAACTCAAAAAGAAAAACCTCTTAATTACAAGACAAAACCGTCCTTCCGAGATTCCCAAGAACACTACCAAGGAAAAACAGCAACACAACTCCCATCTCTCTCCCTCTCTCTCTAGAAGAAGAGAACTTAGGGAAAGTGGTTGGTCCCTAAGAAAACTGAGCACGCCTATTCCGGAGACCGAGAGAGAAGATGGAAGCGACAGAATGAGCCAACCCCACCACGATCCCCACCTTCACTTGCCCTCTCTTCGGGATCGGACGGCTCGAAATCCTCCCCGAAACGCCTCCGCCGCTCATCTCGCCACTCCTTGAGATCGCCATCTCTCTGCTTCTTCTTCTTCTTCTTCTTCTTCTTCTTCTTCTTCTTCTTCTTCTTCTTCTCGGTGCTTCAAATCGTTCCGCCGAAGATGAAATGGGATCTTCGAAGAAGCTTTCGGGTTTGAGGTTTGAGAGGAGGGATGTGTTGGAAAGCTTTAGCTAACGCTTGCCTTTACTTTCCGGTGAACGGTTGTATTATATAGAGAACAACTTTTTCCAATATGCCCTTCAAATTCATTATTTTTGAAGTGAGGCCCCTTGCATTTGAGCTCGTCTATTTGACGTTTTTGACCTCGCCCACCAACTCTCATGTTGTCTAAACAAATCATTAATAATACACAAAAAGTATTACCTAAATAAATCCAAAATTGTCCATGTGACCAAGTACGGAAACGTCGCACCATGATTAAGATGATTTAAAGGTGAGATTGTTGGATTAAAAATAGCACACCACTTGGCACTAGCAATGTAACATTGAACATTTCATTTCCTTTGTGGCTACAATTGTGAGGTGAATGCACTATAAATTTTGTCTTCTTAAGAAAGCGACAGTGGTGGGGGTGGACATCAAGTTTGGTTTGATTTGGGAACGAAAGTGAATTGAACCAAACCCAACCGGTTCAACGTCAGCAATATAGATCGATTCTAGAGAGAACTAGGATTAAATCGATTTTGTTCCTAACTCCACGAACCTATCAATGTTGGCCATTTCGTCTGGTTCCAAGGTTGGAATCACCAATTCATGTGGGAATCGGTCTAAATTAGTTCAATTGATTTAATTCCTGCATTAAATTTGTTTTGAAGCTTCTTTTAGAAAATAAAGAAGACTCCCGCATCTAACAAAAATCAAACTGTAATTTCCGACATGAATAAAAAAATAGCATAATCATTTATGCAACATATGTTTTTGTAAGGAAATGAAGTAAATTTATTAAACTTTGACGTTTTTTACACAAAATAATAAATTGGGCATGTTCTAGAAAATGGGAACCAGTACAAACAACATCAATTTTCATTTTTAAATTAAAGAAGAAACACTTTGTAAGTTCACAACATGATCAAACAAAATTTAACAAATTCACTATATAGCCGACGTTAGGAATAGAATTAATCACAATGCAAAAAGTTCGGAATCTCATATACTTATACTTGTATTCATAATTTTAATTGCCATGCGATTGAGCAAACCTAATAATATGGATTTTTTTTTAGTTTAAAAGAAATAGTAATGAGGAAGGGGGTGATTCCGTCCATGAAGTTAGGCAAGTGGAGATCGTGAAAGGACACCACTTCTGCACGCATTATTGCAATAATTCAGGTTCACATTGTTCACTAGGGGTGAGCAATGGTTTAGGGTCGAACCTGGACCGACCCTGGACCGGCCCAACCCTGCCGGTCCTGGTCCGGTTCCCAAGGGGACTGGGTCGGTCCTTGGTCCTGAAATTCTAGGACCAACACTGTGCGGGTTGGTCCTCGGTCCTAAGAGTTTTGGGTCAGTCCAACCCTGGACCAACCATGTATATTATATTATTATATTATTTATAATTCTTTTATATATTCAAACTTAAGTAAAATTTATGTTATATTATATTATATTATATATAATTCTTTTATATATTCAAATCTAAGTAAAATGATGTTAAAGTTGTTGATTCCTCATGCTCACAGTCATGGACAGACGGCATCCAATTCTAAAAGGCGTGAAGTTTACGCTGTAAAGGTCTTCACGGCCTCCTCCTCCACAGTCTAGACTCTAGAGTACATTCTTCACCGTGAGGACCAAGGACTCCTCATAGTCATGGACTCGCAACGTCCAAAATGGCGCAAAGTTTATGCCGTAAATCTCCTCACGGCTTTCTTCCCTAAAGTACGTTCTCTTCCATTTTGTCTTCTTTGTTCTTCAACTTACCAAAATCAAAAGTAGCAACATCCCGCTCACCTCTGGTTGCCCGCATCGCTCACCTTTGACCGTGCGCGTTGCTTGTGTCGCTCGCCACTCACCACTCGCCCTTTGTTGTCGTCGCTAGCCTCGCTAAACGCTCGCCACTCACCACTCGCCGCTAGTCTCGCTCAACGCTCGTCGCTTGCCGCTAGCATCACTAAACGCTTGCCGCTGGCCTCACTAAATGCTTGCCGCTTGCCAGTTGACGCTCACCCCACTCAACACTTGATGCTTGCGCTCACCACTCACGCCGGTCGCCTCACTTATCGCCGAGTAAATCAAAAGGAAAAAAGAAGAAGCCCTAATTAGAAACCCTAATGCTCAGCTTGCCCTTGCTTTCCAAACACAACTTGACTAGTGATATCTACTTTGTGCTTCATTTGAGATCTTGTATTGGTATTTATAGTTTAGTTGCACAATGCCACATTGTCGATGGATGTGTAATTTGAATTTGTAGGTTTACTTTTTTAGGGAGTATAAAAAAAATGAAATAAATTATCGATCAGTCCCGGGTTGACCCTGGAACCGGACCGAACCCATTGGGTCGGTCCGGTCCTTGGTCCCAAGCTCAGTAGGGTCGGTCCTTGGTCCTAAAAATTGAGGACCGACACTGTACGGGTTGGTCCTAGGGTTAGGGGGTGGCCCGGACCAACCCGGACCATGCTCACCCCTATTGTTCACGGGGGGGTTTGTTCATGACGTGGCCGGTGCACCCCCCCGTGACGCACTCATTGGGAGGTGGCTATTAATTTTTGGCCTCATCCTTCGTGGTGTCCCCTCTACTTTTCTTTTCTGTTTTTGGTCTATTTTCCTGAAATTTTTACAGACTCAAAAGTTGGTACCCATAGATCAAGGGGAAAATAAACTAGAACCTCAAAAATCATTCATTTCAATCCATTTCCATGGCATTATCTTGATAATGAAATCGTTACTGTGTGGTATGTAATTTAAATGAATGAAATTTGAAAGCTAAAGAGTTCAAATGAGCGATTGAAAAATTACGATGTTAAATTAAATACCGTACAAATGATTTAAAATTTTAGGTATACATTTTTTCAAGCTGTCTTATCAGTAAATATAGCTAGCATTCATAGAGAAAGAGAGTTAAATCTAATTCGAATCACTAATATGTAATTTTTTTTCTAGAAGGTGTCCTCCGTTATCTTTTGTAATATAAAGAGTATATGAACTCTATTCAGTGATGGCAGCCCCTTAAATCTGCCGAATGCTTCATATTATATTACAATAATTAATCTAAATTTATTAGTTAAAGTATTGAGTGATGGGCCGGGCATCTTCTTGTCTCTTTGTAGCTTTATTACTTTCTCTTTTTTGGTTACTCTTTTTTGCTTTTGTTCGATTAGAATTTATCAAATACGATTCTTTACTTTTGTTTCAAAAGTTTTGACCGGTTGATAGAAGTCATGATAGACATGAGGTCCGCCGAGACGGTCCAACCCATACCCTTTACTCCATGATCTCCACCCACCATTTTCTTCCTTGAATTCTTTATTATTTCTTGGTTGGCTGAGCGCAGACCAAATGTGAACACTGACTTTTTTATTTTTTTTCTTGTTCTTTGGTCAAAGCGAACGATGTCTTAAAAATGTTAATTCAAACGTAAGATCGAAACATGTCTTATGTCTTACCCAATTCAGTCAAATATGAGTCAACTTCTTCGACCAAATCTTACGTAGATGTCTTCCCCACATTTTATTCTGTCTTGAGTAGCTTTTCATTATACGGCATATATACACACACACATTAAGAAAAATTCTCAAAATGATTGAGATTATGTGAATGTAACCTCCTTTCTTATATGATAACTGGGGGAGAAGAACTAGCATCATTCTTCTTTTCACATGACCCATGTGACACTCCACTTAATGTAGTTAATATTGGATTAAAGAATTTGAAGATGTCAAATTAGAAATTAAAGTAAAGGGGCAGAATCATCAATTAAAAAGAAGGAAAGGAACGGATTGATCTAGTTAGAAATTAGACGTACACCAACCTCGATTATGTAAATTATTAGTGGTTGTGAACGCTGATTGAACAAGAAGCAAAATATGTTCAATGAACCTTAGATGGAATGCAGTTCCTGTCGGATTGTGTCTGATTTGTGTCTAATCATGTGTCATTTTAAAATTTAAGCTCTATACTAGCACCTAAATCTGCAAAGTTTCCCGAAAGGCTGTGTATACAATGTTTCTTTTTTGTCTCCCTTCTCTCTACCTCTCTTTGGCTTAAGTCACCTAGCTACCATCAACATTAATCCACTCCTATGCGAATTAAGAATGTTCATGCAAATGTGAATGCCGCCTTTAGCTCATCCTGAGCTCTTTTCTCTAGCGAATCAAGTAGCTAGCATATTCGTCATGATCGTTCACTTATAAAGTCATCGTCCCCACAAAATAAAAAGTTTGAAATTGACATAAATCGATCATCACAACCTTACCATAGCATTGAAGGTCCTTATTAACATATTCCCAAAATGCTAGATGGACGCATTTCATAATTGTAGAATCGTACCCGCGATGATGATGCCCCTCCTGCACACTCCTAGTTTCGCGCTTGCCGTGTTGTCTTCTTGTTCGTGAGAAATGCCATGTTGACTGAATTTCAATTACAAAATTGATATGGTACATATGGTAACCTGTAATTGAGTATTGAAGTTGGCCCACTTATTTAAGGCGCATGACTCTATGTACCAAATTCATATACGGATCTTAATATACCTAACATTCTCTTGAGATTGTAATGAGTCTGGGCAAAGACATGGTCAGATGTGCCATTTTCCGATTATTATTCAGCTCTCCAGAAACAATAGACCCAAGAAAGGCACTTAAGTGGAATTTGGATTATGTGGAGTTGATATTCAAAACTTTGATCAAGGATTTGACTGATTGGTCAACCAATGTATTGGGGTTGAGAATATTCGAGTTTGAATCATAATACGACTCCTAATTAGAGCGAACCTTTGAGAACATATCGGGTACTTTGTTTGATGAAATCTGGTCCGATGTACATGAACGTCAACTACTCTGTTGCTCAACACAGAGAGAGCCATAAATCAAAACCATGTTTCGTTCTGCAAAAATTTGTAGGAAATGAAAATGGCAAACACCTTACTCACCAGACCAAACCGTTCTTCCTAAGTTTCCCAACAACGTGGTTAACACTAACCACGAAAAACAGCAACCCAACACCCATCCCTCCTTCTCGGACCGAGAAACAAGAAGAAGAAAACCTAATTAGAGCAAAGCTTAAGATCATATCGGCTATTGTGTTGATGAAATATCGTTCGATGTACATGAATGTCAACTACTTTGTTCAACCAGAGGAATAGAGGAGGAGAAATCCATAAATCATCTGCAAAATTATATTTCCTTCCACAACGATTTGTACAAAATTGAAGAGAAAAACCTCTTAATTACATCACCAAACCGTTCCTCTTACGATCTCCAAAAACACTACTAAGGAAAAACAGCAGCAGCACAACGCCCATCTCTCTCCCTCGTGCTTTGTCACCGAGAAAACTGAGCAGATCTGTTTCTGAGGTGGAGCGAGAAGATGGAGGCAACCGAATGAGCCAATCCCACCACGATCCCCACCTTCACTTGCCCTCTCTTCGGGATGGGACGGCTCGAGATCCTCCGCGACATGCCTCCACCGTTCATCTTGCCGCTCCTTGAAATGGCCATCTCTCTTCTTTCTTCTTCTTTCTTCTTCTTGGTGCTTCGAAGGAGCTTTCGGATTTGGAGGTTTGAGAGGAGTGATGTGTCGAATGGCTTTAGCGAGCACTTTGCCTTTCCTTGTGGTGAGGAGGCGTTTTATAGAGAAGGGTTTTTTCTAATATGCCCTTTGAATTTATGATAATTGAAGTGAGGCCCCTCGTTTTTGGACTGGTCTATTTTGACATGTTTGACCTCGCCCATCGAGTCTCCCGTTGTCTAAATAAATCACTAATTATAATTTAAAGAGAGAGAGATCAACAAGTACGTAATTGTCACACTTTGACCAAGATGATAGAAAATGAGATTGTTGAATTGAAAATAGCATGCACTTTGGCACTATAAGTTGCACTATAAGATTTTGGTGACGGTCAAATTTTGTGGCATAAATCATATAATGAATGGATTCGCAATATAACAAATTTAATGGGATAATTGTTTTCATCAAGGTTCAGTCCAAATCTCTTATGATAATATTTATCTATATTAATTCCCATGCGATTGAGTTAACTTGATAAGATGGATTTAGGTAAAAATGATGAAGAGGGGGTTGATTTTGTCACATGAATTAAACTGAGTGGACATCATGAAAGATGCCATCTTCCACGCACAATGGAACAATTCAGGTCTCTAATTAATAATGTATATTGTTGTCGTGGGTGTTTGTTTATCAGAATAAGAGACCCGCTTTCGACAATTTATGGGAGCGAATATTCGCCTCATTCATCGTGCCACAATTTTTCATCGCTCATTAATTTTTTTTTTTTTTTCACATTTTGTTCGTTTAAGTTATCCGGGCAACTTTATTCTTCGAAAATGGCGAGTGGACATCATGAAAGATGCAATTTTTGCACGCATAATGTAATAATTTAGGTCTCTAATCAATTCATATTCTTTACATCGTTGTTTGTTTATTAGAAAAAGAGCTCCCGCTCTTAACAATTTATGGGAGCAGTTATTCACATCATTCATCATTGTGTAATGACTTTTTCGCTGCTCATTAAATTTATTGAGTTTCACATTTCATTCATTTAAGTTAGTCTAATAACTTTAATCTTCAAAAATAACGAATAGCATCATTGAAATGATAAATTCGCTATTGTATGGCATTTCAAATAATGCTACGATATCTTTTTCGATGAACAAGTCACTAATGTAATTTCAATAAACGAGACTTGAATGTTAAGGAATTCAATGAGTGGTCAATCATGGCAGTCCTTTTTTTTTCCCAACAAATCAAACTAGAGTAAAATTCCTCCACTGAATTGCCATAACGTATTACATTATAATGTCAACATTGCATTTGCTGATGCTAAAAATCAATTCATAAGTTTAGGCTTCAAACCCAGTAGTCACGCGATGCAAGATGACACTCTTTAGCACTCTTTCTTACGTGCAAACTGGCATGAAATCATCTGGAAAAAAGAAAAGTGGGATTGAAGAACGGAAAACCATGCATCCTCAAAATAAACTGACTCTAATACATATTTAAAAGATCAAATCCGAAAAGGGTCTCTCTCTCTCTTTCATGTGGTAATTGTGGGATTAACATCATCATATTGGAATAGAATTCTTCAAAAACATGCGGAATTAGATTAGCTTGCTAATTGGCATTCAATATATGGTCAAAAAAACTTACATACTACGTAAATGCAATACTTTTTTTTCTCATAAAAAAATTGCGACTTTTTATATTAATGTATTAAGCTCATGATGCGTTGATAGTTAATGCTACATTAGATATATAACCCCTCGAGGTGCTCTACTATGATGCGATACCTCGTAAAGGTAAGTAGGTAACTTTCTAATGGATTTCTTTCTTTTGACATAATTAGTTTAATTGCCTATTCATATGATATATGCTCGAATTAATTAGAGATTTTCTAGCATGATTGATTAGATAAGTTTATTTTTACATCGCATAAAGTTTTATCTTGAACACAATTATCATGTCATCATATATTCTACAAATTAGATAGAATAACATTGAACGAATGAAATTATTTATGGGTGATATTTCTTTTACTTTTTGTAATTTAAGGAGCACAAATTTTATCCAATGAGGGTGGTACTTTTAAATCTGCCGGACAAATCAAATTTTTGTACATAAAATAATCTGAATATATTTGGTAAAGTATTGGATGAGGGCCAGGAATCTCTTTCTTTCCTTATTTATTTATTGCTTTTGTTCGATAAAAAAAAAAATTGATCAGATATGATTCTTTGCCTTGCGATGTGCTTCATGAACACGTGGGTTTCTGTTTCAAAAGTTTTTGACCGGCTGATAGAAGTCACGACCGACGTGGGGTCTCCTAGATGGACCAAACTATGATGATTTCGGCCACTACAAAATTCTTTAATATTTAAATTCGGCATTATGCCGAGGGAAACTCAAAAACGAATAATTTGGTTGGCTAAAAGCCAAACCAAATGTGAACACCGACTTCTTTTTACTTTTCTGTTCTTGGGTTGAAGTGAACAATCTCTTTAAAAATGTCGATTCTAACGCAAGATTGAAACATGTCTTCTTATGTCTTATGCAATCCAGTCAGACATGAGTCAACTTCTTCGATTCAATCTTATTTAGATGTCCTCATCTAAACGGTGACAACATCATTTTGTAGGTTTCATCATGTCTTATTCTGCCTTCAGTAGGTTTCATTAAATGGTGACAACATCATTATGTAGCGGATTTAATTATGTCAAGCCCAACCATGCAAACTCCTCGACTGGTAAATATAATACAAATCCAAGCGCAACGCGGTTATAAAGTCCGACTAAAGAACACATATGTATGCACTAATAGACAAATGAAAGTCAATCCAAAAACCTAAGGTGATAGATTAAGAAAGATCACATCTATATCAAAAAAATATATAAATTCAATAAAGATGTGTTGTGAGATACCATTGTGACCTTAAAAAATTCTCAAATCGTATGAGGTAATGGGAGCATAACCTCCATTCTAATATGATATTTGGAGGGGAAGAACCAGAACCATTCTTCTTTCCACATGATCCATGTGACACTCCACTTAACCTAAGTAATATTGAATTAATCATAGAATCTGAAGATCTCAAAGTTGTTGCCTTTCTCTTTTTTAAGCAGTAAAGTAAGGGGGCAGAATCATCGATTAAAAACTGTGAAATAAGAAATTAGACATGCTCTTACCTATAAAATATAAAATGATGGGTGGTTGTGACTTGTGAACACTGATTGAACGAGAAGGATAACGTGTTCAATGAACCTTAGCTGGAATGCTTTGTTTAACTATTTGGTAGGGACATCTCTGCAGTTTGTGTCGGATCGTGTCTGGTGGACAATTAGATTTGGATCTAATCAGGTGTATATTTTAAAATTAAGCCCTATAATTGCCCCTAAATTTGCAGAGTTTTCCTAAAGGCATCAATTTGCGATGTCAAATCATTTCTTTCGATTTCTTGTGTGCTCCATCGAGAAAAAAGAGCATGATGGATTTTTGTAGAAAGGGCATCAAGCTGGACCATGGGAAAAAGAGAATAGATCAATTTTATGCAAATTAATAATGTTCCTATAAACGTGAACGCCACGTTTAGCCTGTCCCAATCTCTTTTCTTTAGCAAATCGGACTTACGTCTATTTTTATAATGTCCACTTTGAGTTGCGACTCTAAAATAACACTCATGGAATAAAAAGTCTGGAACTTGCCCAAATTCATCATCCAAACCTTGCCACGGCATCAAAGGTCCTAATTAACATATCCGTACAACGCTAGATGGACTCATTTTTTATTTGTAGAATCGTACCACCAACAATGAAGGTCCCCGCTCGCCCTTGGTTTCACTGCATCGCCATTTTGGTTTCTTCCCAAGAGAAATGTCACGTTTACCAAGTTTAACTTAAAAATTGATGTGGCAAACTGTAATTGGGTGTTAAAATTGAGCTATTTGTCTGTTCGCTCACTAGGGGTGAGCAGCGGTTTAGGGTCGACCTTGGACCAACCCTGGACCGACCCAACCCTGCCGATCCTGGTCCGGTTCCCAAGAGGACTGGGTCGGTCCTTGGTCCTGAAATTCCATGACCAACACTGTGCGGGTTGGTCTTCGGTCCTAAGAGTTTTGGATCGGTCCAACCCTGGACCAACCCTGTATATTATATTATATTTTTTATAATTCTTTTATATATTCAAACATAAGTAAAATGTCTATTATATTATATTATATTGAAATGTTCTATCAATAGCACTAATAGTAATTTCAATTTAAAACTTTTGTTAAGTATTAATTAGGTGTCGTTTGTTTTGTTTTCAAGTGTTTAGAAGTTCAAGTGAATTAACAAGATGTGAAGTTATATATTCATGGTTTATATTAAGTATTTTGAACTTTTTATGATTTAATTGTATTTTACTAATGAATTTCAGTTGCACTTTATTTTTTATTTTTTTTTGGTGCTGGAGGAACCGCTACTGGGCCGACAGCCATTCCCGTAAACCCCTAGCACTTTGCTTTTTAATTTGTGTCAAATGGTAGAAGTTTTTGAAGAGTAGAGTAGTACTGCAGTTGCTACGACGATTTGCTAGTCAAGTGGTGTGAAGCTCATTTTTTGGTTGAGTAGACTCTACATGATCAAATGTTAGTCAAGTGGTGCGAAGCTCATTTTTTGGTTGAGTGGACTCTACATGATCAGAAAGACGCTTTTGCATATGGGGTTATAAATATTAAAGATAGATGATTACAAGAACTTTCCATCTTGTCCCATATCTCGATGAATGGTTAGCGGATACGAAATTTCTATTATTGTGTCATCTTAAATTTACTAAATATGTATTGATATTTTATAGTTTAGTTGCACAATACCGTATTGTTGATGGATGTATAATTTGAATTTGTATGTTTGCTTTTTTAGGAAGTATAAAAAATAAGATGAAAAAATTATCAATCGGTCCCGGGTTGACCTTGGAACCGGACCGAACCCATTGGGTCGGTCCGGTCCTTGGTCCTAGGCTTAATAGGGTTGGTCCTCGGTCTTAAAAATTGAGGACCGACACTGTACGGATTGATCCTAAGGTTAGGGGGTGGCCTGGACCAACCCGGACCATGCTCACCCCTATCGCTCACGGTCTACCACATGACTCCATATACCAATTTTATATACCGATCTTAATATACCTTACGGTATTCTTATAAACTGTACAATAGACAAGAGAAATAGAGAAGAAGAGAACCACAAATCATCTGCAAAATTATATTTCATTCTACAAAAAGGGGTACAAAATTGAAAAGTGAAACCTCCTATTTACAAGACCAAACCGTTGTTTCCTAATTCTTCCAGAAATACAGCAACAAAACGCCCATCTTCTCTCTCTTTCTCTCTCTCTCTCTCTCTCTCTGGGATTGAGAAAGAAAGAAGCAGAAAACTTATGGTGAGTGCATGATGGTCACTAAGAAAACTAAGCCCGCCTGTTTCTGAGATTGAGAGAGAAGATGGAAGTGAAAGAATGAGCCAATCCCACCACGATTCCAATCTTCACTTGCCCTCTCTTCGGGATCGGACGGCTTGAAATCCTCCGCGACGTGCCCCCGTTGATCTCGCGACTCCTTGAAATCGCCATCTCCTCTTCTTCTTCTTCTTCTTCTTCCTCCTCTTCTTGGCACTTCGAATGAATCCTCTGAAGATGAAACGAAAGCTCTGAAGAAGCCCTAGCGATTTGGAGTTTGAGAGGAGCTTATGTGTTGGAAAAGCTCGAGCGGGGCACTTGCCTTTCTTTGTGGAGACGGATTGTTATATAGACAACGACTTTTTCCAATAGGCCCTTCAAATTCATCATAATTGAAGTGAGGCCCCTTTGAATTTGGACTTGTCTACTTTGACCCTTTTCGTCTAGCCCACCAATAATTAAACGGAGAGTGTCATCTTAGTAAATCCAATACGTAATCAAGTACGTAAATGTCTCACTACTGTCATCTTAGTAAATCCAATACGTAATCAAGTACGTAAATGTCTCACTATGATTAAATACGTGTCACACTACAATTAATCATACTAAAGTTTTTGTCTCCCCGAGACAACAACAATAAAAATTTTGATACCATCATACAACATTTAATGGGCATATTTTTAAATGACTTAATGAATAGAGTTAACCATATAACAAATACGTGGACTGTACTCTGATAAATTCGGTCAAGATCTCTTATATATATTCAAATATCGATTATCATGTGATTGAATTGGGTTAATAAGATGGATTCTGTTTAAAGAAAATATAAAAGGGGAGAGGGCGATTTTGTCACGTAAAATTTAAGTAAGTGGAGATAGCGAAAGATGCCACTTTCGCACGCACTACGGAGCGATTCATGTCCCCAATGAATTCATGTTTATTCACGTGGGGGATTGTTCATCAGATATCAAAAGAGATTTTGACGGGACAGGTGCATCCCCTCCGGGCAATGCGTCGGAGGTGACTATCGGCCTCATTATTTATGGCGTCTCCCCTATATGTCTTATCTTCTATTCATCTATTTTAGTATGGCAACTTTTTGGGCAATCGTTTAAATTTATTAATTTTCAAATTTAGTTTGATTTTATTATTCCATCGGTTTGGATCATTGAAAAGGATAACGTTACGTTATGTCAACGATAAAATCCTTGCTATATAGATCAAGGGAAAGATGAAGCACTAAATTAAGCGTTATATGCAAAATTTAAAATTTCAGGTATACTTTCTCAATGATGACTGGTTAATGCCTTGAAGCGTTGCATCATGTTGCTCGTATGGAGGCTACGTCATCTAGATTTTGTAGGATTATCAATTGTAATAGCTAACCTTATCCTATTTGACGGCAGATTAAATTCCTTCAGAAATGGGGCCAATTTCTACATATTTCATGTTCAAGGAGAAATCAAGATATGGATTTTGATTCTACATGAAATAAAATTCCTCAAAAAGGCACACGACTGGATAACCTAGCTAAATCATTATCGAGACATTATTTCCATATTTATATGACCACAAAATATGGAAATATAAATATGCTACTTTGTCTCCAAAAATATATACATATATATAATCACGGAATCATCAAAATCCCAATTTCATTGTAGATAACTATTAATCACCATCACCGGTTGTTGGTTACAGAGTCCGGTAACCATGTTGGTCACATATCACTGCAGTTGTAGATAAATAATTATTTTCAAAAAATGCCAAAATATCTTGTCATCCATTGAATAGAAAATGAAACTTAATCCAATGACTTGGACTACTTGAAATGAGAATTCCCTTTGAGGATATTTTTCCACGGAACCAAAAAGAGGCCTAAAAAGTGCAAAATAGCCATCGGATGAAATATTCAATACTTGGTCCAACAACGTCTGCTGGGTCTACTGCTTGGCATTAATTCTACGCAGTAAAATCCTGCAAGTCAAGACAAAATTGAAACGATGGGCTGATTCACCCGAAACCATATTTTTGTTTTGTTATTTTGCCTTGTGGAAACGTTGGTAGTGTCGCTATTTTCAAGATATTCGAATTTTCGATTCGAATAATATTTGGGTAAAATATACGTAAAACTCGAATTTTTGATTCAGATTTTCCAAATATATGTATGTAAATATTTCCGTTCTAATTAATTAAATACACGTCATTCACTAACAAGGTGATTCAAACGATTGTTGCCGCTATCACTAAAAATAATCAAGTGGAAATGATGAGAATTAATAGATAAACCGACCTTTATTTCTTTAAAATTTAATAGAAAAATATCGAGTATCCAAAATCCTATTTACGAGAACAAATAGCACTTATACTACATATCCGCAAGATAAATATGAAATGAAGAAAAGACAAGAAAAGCCATCTCCCTCCCCCAAGAAAACAGAAGAAACAAAAAAATTTGAAAAAATATGGTGAAAGTTTGGTCACAGAGAAACCTAAGAACCAGCACATCTGTTTCTGGGATTGAGAGAGAAGATGGAAGACAAGCGATGGGCCAGCGCCGCCGCGATCGCCACCTTCACTCGACCTCGCTTCGGGATCAAACGGCTAGGAATCCTCCGTGATGAACGTCCGCCGTCGATCTCGGCACTCCTTGGAACCGGCCCCATATCTTTCTTCTTCTTCTTCTTGATTTCCTGGTGTTTGATCCTCTAGAGATGAAATGGAAGCTTTGAACAAGTTCTTGGACTTGGAGCTTGAGAGGCGTGATGTTTGAAAAGCTTGTTAGTGACAAGTTATATATAAAGCACAAAATTTACAGCACGCCCTTCAAATTCATTATTATTGAAATGAGGTCCTGCTGCTTTTTAAACTTCACTTTTTGACATTTGTTACCTTTTCGCCAACTCTTTCATTTTTTAATAGATCCAAAATGCTTGCATATTGACCCACGTAAATGTTTGAATTGGGAATTTAGCTCCGGTAAATGAGATGTGGTGGGAAAATTCTCTTCACTTTGATGCGAGATTGGATAGTGAGTTTAGTTTGGGCCATGACAACTATATCTGCAGACTACCTTTCTTAAGTTGACGCTAACTGTCTAATTGAAAAGTTTAAGACATTGGTTATGTCTAAACTCTAGGTTGGACCTTAGGAATCATGGTGATCGAGAGTTCGGGTTCTGACGAAGAGAACTTTTAAGGGAAATCGCTATAATCATATGAGATTAATTAACTATGTCACAATAATAAGCGCGGATACAATGTCAACCTAAAGGAGAAAAATAGGATATATTTAGTTTCCATTCGTTTCGCGAAAAATGAATGATTTAGAACATTTTCAAAAAAAATAATAATAATTGCTTGAATCATTTAGGAAAATAAATGAACGAAAAAAGAATTTTATCATACACAAAAAAGTTTATGCATAAACTGTTATTGCTAATGAAAATATTATCCATTGACTAATTATTTCAAGTAATACAAACGATCGTTCACATGGCCATTATTAGGTGTTACTCAAATATGGACTAACTCATCTTCTTGATGAAAATAGCCTATACTTTATGGTTAATGAAGTTCAAAAAAAAAAAAAAGAGCATAATGCATGACAAATGAAGTTAAGAAATCTAGCAAATGTTATTTTGGCCAAGAAGAGTGAATTAGTCCATGTTTGAGTAACACTTAATGATTCTGCAAATGGAAAAACTGATGACAATGCACTAGAAGTAAAAGTTCAGGAATATCCTTTACTTCTCAAAGTCCGGGGCTGTTGCTTAATGGCGCCAAAGTTAATGAGGCTAAACGTGTAAATTTTCAAATTTCATGGACCATGGCACAGCAGTATTAAAGGTTAGGGGGTTTAAGCAACAACTCGAAAGATTAAGATTACAAAATCAAATCTGTGTACCCCGTGAAAATTTCAAAAGCAGTGGATCCAGAACTCTTCATTTCTGTAGATAGGACAACAACTGTGTTTTTTTACCTTGCAGCATCATTTGCTCCACTGGATGGAATAAAGAAAAGAAAGCAAAGACAACTACGGAATTGACTAAGTGGAGATTATAAAGATGGCACTTGATGTTAAAGGAGGCACCCAAGTTCTTAAGAAGATGCTGTAAGCCTGTAACCCAATTCAGGCCTTTTAGTCGTGTGCTTCACATGGGGAATTTGGTTTAATAAGTTAAAAAAGCAAGGATGACGTATAGCAGATGCAAAGGTCCCTAACTTCATTATATTCAATGTCACTTGTGCATTTAATTCTCTGATGTGTTTTGGTTGGAAGCTTTTTCAATTCCCCATATGGGTGATTAGAGTTAATTCTTCTTTATGTTTAGTAGCTTTTCAAAGTTAAAAAGCAAGATTTGATGGTATTTAGATATTAGTTAGTGTCTATCAAATATTTCACTTTTCACATAGAAGATGATACATGGCAATTAAGTTATTCATATTGGTCACTAGATTTCTCTATTTTTGAAGGTCCGATACTGTTAAATTATGTCTCGAGTTTTTGCTGGAAAAGAGAAAATATAAAAATAAAATAAAAGAAGGGAAACTTTCTTTTATGCTACTGCGGAAGCCGAATTCTTCAATCCACGGTGGGGTCCCACGCCATGGGCTTTCTTCTATTAGCTGATTGAATTAATAGGAGGTGGGCCCAAGGTGGGCACACGCGTACACATCCGAATTCGAAGAAGCCTCTGCATGCGTAAGAAGACAAAATGTGGTGGGCCCAGGTCAAAGTTTGACGATTCGGGGTAGAGAACAACATCGAGAGCCTAGTAGCAGCAGAGGTAAAAGTAGATCAAAATCACGCAATAGAAAGTCCAAGGGATGCGTGAAATATTTTGAGTATCACGAGGAGGGGCACATCAGGAGAGATTGTCCAAAGCAGAGGAATAAAGTTGATAAACAAAATGCTACAACCAGTGTGGCAAACGTTGCTGAGGGGAGCAATAGGGATGCCGAAGCTGTCTTATGTGTGACTGCTACTTCTTCAGGAGACGAATGGGTGCTAGATTCGGGGTGTTCTTATCATATGACGCATCATAAGAACTGGTTCACTACTTACCAAGCTGCAGATGGTGGTAAGGTTCTTTTGGGGAATAATGCAGTCTGCAAGACTGTGGGGATAGGGACAATCCAAATCTAGATGCACGATGGGGTGGTGCGCACATTGACAAATGTGAGGCAGGTACCGGAGCTCAAGAAGAACCTTATTTCTCTGGGGACACTCGATGACATCGGGTGTAGGTACACCGCTGAAGGTGGAGTACTGAAGATCTCTCGAGTTGCCATGACAGTGACGAAGGGGAAGAAAGTGAATACTCTCTATCATCTACTGGGAGAGACCGTGACTGGAAGTGCTATTGTTTCATCAGGTGAGTCAGACTCTAACTTGACTCAATTATGGCATATGCATTTAGGGCACATGAGTGAGGCAGGTATGACGATGCTAAGTGAAAGGGGGTTGTTGAGTGGTCAGAAAATAGGGAAGCTGGACTTATGTGAGCACTGCATCTATGGGAAGTAGCACCGAGTTAAGTTTACTACAGCTATTCATTCGACCAAACGACCTGTTGAATATATTCATCAGACGTCTGGGGCCCGTCTTCAATTCCTTCGAAAGGAGGTGCCCGATATATGCTGACTTTTATCGACGATTATTCAAGGAAGGTATGGGTATACTTCCTAAAGCACAAATATGATGTGTTTGATTGGTTCAAGAAATTTAAAGCATTGATTGAGAAGCAGTCAAATAAGCAGATCAAGTGCCTGAGAACCGATAATGACATGGAGTTCTGTGGTAAAGATTTTACCGAGTTCTGCGAGAAAGAAGGTATTGTAAGACACCGCACAGTACCTAGGACACCACGGCAGAATGGGGTGGCAGAACGGAAGAACAGAATCTTGCTTGAGCGAGCTCGATGCATGCTTTCACATGCAGGCTTGGCAAGGAATTTTGGACCGAAGCAGTGAATATGTCATGTTACCTAATAAATCAATCTCCATCGTCTGCTAGGGGTGAGCAGTTCCCGGTTCCGGTTCGATTCCGTCTGGAACCTGGAACCTACCCTCGGATACAGGTTCCTCATTTTTTGGAACCTGGAACCTACCCGTCGGAATCAAGAACCTGGAACCTACCCTGTTACAGGTTCCAGGACCGGTTCCAGGTTCCAAGTTCCAACAGGTTCTTTTTTTTTTTTTGTTCATTTTCATATTTGAAAAGCTCTTTTCAAACAATTGACAGTTAGACTTGTAGGATTAAAACAGCGCGACAACATGCATCATCAAGCACTGTTCAGAAAACTCTAGGTTGATACCCACAAGGTTGTGAATTAATTAAAGCTTCATTTATGAAGCAGCACATAAAACAGGGAATAGCATGCACAAAATCTTGGCATATCTGTACATGAATATCTCCATATCATAACCAGAACTTTTGATTGATGCATAAAATCCCAGAAACATCAGTTCAAGCACCAATCCAAGGAGGAGGTTGTCCAGATGTCATTGATAAACCTTGAACAGATAGATCACCCCAAGATGCATCAGAGTTTCCTACCTGAAAAGCATTTTTAGTGGATACGGATACCATTGGAAGTCACAAAGTAGTAATAATCTGAGCCTCCTTTAAGATTCACAATGACCCTGGCATTATTTGCAAATGTAATTACTTACAGAGTCAGAAAACAAAACATACTGCCAGCACACAAGAAACGGGGGTTTACCTTGGGAACAAATCAGGTCCTTTTCCTTGACTGTCAATGAGACGACGTTGACAAAAAGGGCCAAGGATCACCCATCAACATGTGCTGGCTAATCTACTTCTTGTCGTGATTAGTTGATCGAAATGTCGTCGCTCCACCTTTTGGCTCCCGAGGAAGTGACTCTTCACCCTGGTTTCGGTTCATCTGGACACACCCCCGGCGGAGGCGAAGGTTCCTCGAAGGATCCTTAAAGCGGACTTGCGCTGGACGACGTCCGTCAATGTTTCCTCCTCCTCCACCCCCCATCAGCTCAGACTACGTTGCTTGACCCTTTGCACGACTCGTACTACTGATGCAACATAACAAATGCATCTAATGTGCAATCACTTAATAGAGTGGTCCAGCAAACGAAAATAAAAACAAGTGAAAAGATGTCGTCGGTAGAGTTTGTTAAGCCCAGATGGAGCAGATGTCACAATAGAAGCAACGAGACATCTTTTAACGAAGGACACTCTCACTTTTCCAGACTCGTGACTGAATCAACCACAGATGTATGGTGGATACCTGACTAATTATGGCACGTACGGCGCGGCGAATATGGCAACGGTCGCGGCTCAACCCACGACCAAGGGGGGAAGAGCTCGGTTCTGGCGGAGGTGGTGGCGATTTGAAGCAACGACTGCCTGAACGGCCGAGCGAGCGAGCGGTGGCAAGAGATGGTGACGGTGGCTTGGGGACGGCAGTAGTGGCTCACAGCGGTGAGGGGCGGCGCGAACGACGCGACAGCTCGTCGGGCTCAACGGCGAGACGGCTCGTCGAACGAGCGGTGGGTGGTGGTGGTGAGTAGGGCTTGGGGCGGCGATGTGGTGGTGGGTGAAGCAGCAGCCAACAAGAGGAAGGAAGAAGAAGAAGAGAAGAAGGGGGGGGGTTTCGGCCGGCCAAGAGAGGGGGAAAGAGAAGAGAAAGAGAGAGAGAGAGAAGAAAAGAAAAAAGTTGGGGGGGCAGGAAGTGACGTGAGGAGGAAAAAGGAGAGAAAAAGAAAGGGAAAGGGGGGGAGAATCGGCGGAAGGAGGGGGAAATCACGTGGGGGGGTGAGGGTTTTTTTTTTTAAAACTCGATCGGTTCCGATTCCGGTTCCGGTTCCGGTTCCGATTTTCATGGGAACCGAAACTGGAACCGGGAACGCCGGTTCCCAAAAAAAGGGAACCGGGAACCGGAACCAGTCTCTTTGGAACCGGGAACCGAGCCGGAACCTCCGGTTCGGTTCTCCGATTCCCGGTTCTACCCGGGAACCGTGCTCACCCCTATCGTCTGCTATCGAGTGGAAGACTCCTGAGGAAGTATGGTCGGGGAAACCTGTTGATTATTCCGGATTACGAATATTCGGATGTCCTGCGTATGCTCATGCAAGTGATGGTAAGCTTGAGCCAAGGGCAAAGAAGTGCATATTTCTGGGTTATGCACAAGGGGTGAAAGGCTACCGGCTGTGGTGCACTGATCCCAGATCACCCGGTTTTTTAATCAGCGGAGATGTGATCTTCGACGAGACTGCATTGCTTCAATAGAGGAGTTCTGATACACAACCAGTAGAGAAGATAGATCATGGTGTCACAAGTGAGGTGGAGCTTCAGGTGAAGACTCTAGAGACCTCGAAGGTAACATAAGTTGAGACTGCAAACAAAGCCGCAATTCCTGAAGTCGGTGATAGTGAACAACCAGCAAAGCCGCAGCAGACTATAGCCGTAGATAGAGAGAGAAGGAAAATTAAACCACCGGTACGTTATGGTTATACAGATATTGCTTATGCATTGACTATAGGTGATGAGATGGAGATAGATGAGCCTTCGTCTTACTCTGAGGCGATGGCTAGTTCGGAGTCGTCGTAGTGGCTAGGGGCTATGAGTGAAGAGATGGAATCACTCCATCGAAATCAGACATGAGAGCTGGTCAAAGTACCAAAGAGCCAAAAAATTATCGGAAGTAAAGGGCATTCATGGTGTCGAGGCAGCGAGGTATAAGGCGAGACTTGTGATGAAAGGGTATACACAGCGTGAGGGCATTGACTACAATGAGGTGTTCTCTCCTATGGTAAGACATACTTCTATTCGTGTTTTACTTGCCTTAGTTGCTTCGCAGGATCTCGAATTAGAGTAGTTAGATGTGAAAACTGCGTTTCTTCATGGTGAGTTGGAGGAGCAGATTTACATGAGGCAACCAGAGGGATTTGCTATTTCGGGTAAGGAAGATCATGTTTGCTTGTTAAAGAAATCTTTGTATGGGCTGAAACAATCTCCTAAACAGTGGTATAAACGTTTTGATACTTTCATGGCTAGTCAAGACTATTCAAAAAGTCAGATGGACAGCTGCGTTTACTTTAGGAGATTGGAGAATGGTTCTTTGATTTATCTACTTTTATATATTGATGATATGCTGATAGCAGCTAAGGATATGTTTGATATTGATGTGTTGAAGAGGCAGTTGAATGCTAAATTTGAGATGAAAGATTTAGGTGCTGCAAAGAAAATTTTGGGTATGGAGATTTTGCGTGACAAGACTGCAGGAGTTTTACATCTGTCTCAAAAGAAATACATTGAGAAGATCGTGGCACGTTTTAACATGCAATCGATGAAATTTGTAAGTACACCTTTAACGAAGCACTTTAAACTTTTAGATAAATTATCACCGCAGACTGAGGAGGAAGAGGAGCATATGTCCCGTGTTCCTTATTCTAGTGCCGTGGGTAGTATTATGTATGCTATGGTGTGCACTAGGCCTGATATTTCACAAGCTGTGAGCATGGTTACTCGCTATATGAAGCGTCCTGGTAAAGCTCATTGGGAAGCTGTAAAGTGGATCCTCAGATATTTGAAGGGGACAACAGACGTGGGTATAGTATATCGGAGGGATAGCAATGGCAGTGAGACTATTGATTCTGTGGATTCGGATCACACGGGTGACTTGGATAATTGCAGGTCTTTAGCAGGTTACGTGTTTATGCTAGCAGGTGGTGCAGTTAATTGGAAAGCATCCTTACAGGATCACATTGCCTTGTCTTCGATTAAGGCAGAGTACATGACACTAACCTTTGTAGTGAAAGAGGCGATATGGTTACAAAGTTTGCTCTTGAACTTTGGGTTAGAACAGAAAAGTGTGGATATATACTGTGATAACCAATGTGTGATATATTTGGCGTATAATCTAGTTTATCACAAGCGAACGAAGCATATCAACATCAAGTACCACTTCATCCGAGATGTCTTAGCTAAGGGTATTGTTATTGTTAAAAAGATTACTACAGCAGATAACCCGGCAGACATGATGACTAAGTCTGTTCCTGTGACGAAGCTCAAGTTCTGCTTGAGCTCTATTGGCGTCTGTGGAGAGTGAGCACCCGTCGGGGCGTTGGGAGAGCAGCATGGATGATGAGGCTTCAAACATCGAGCCAAGGTGAAGGATTGTTAAATTATATCTCGAGTTTTTACTAGAAAAGAGGAAATATAAAAATAAAATAAAATAAGGGAAACTTTCTTTTATGCTGCTGCGGAAGCCGAATTCTTCAATCCACGGTGGGGTCCCACGCCATGGGCTTTCTTCTATTAGCTGATTGAATTAATAGGAGGTGGGCCCAAGGTGGGCACACGCGTACACATCCGAATTCGAAGAAGCCTCTGCATGCGTAAGAAGACAAAATGTGGTGGGCCCAAGTCAAAGTTTGACCCGGGCACGCACGTATAAAGGAAACAGAATTTTTCGCTGCGAGTTTGAGGTCTTTTTTTTTCTTCCCTTCCGAAGAAAAGCGGCCGCCGAAGGATCCAAGAAGCCGCACGGAGCAAAACGCTGCTTCAGTCTCTGCCTACGTACGTGAGATCCACTTCGCTTGAAGAAGATCTGCAAGATCTTGAAGCCTCGCGAAGCCGTACGTAAAGAATTTTAAGCGCGGTAATTTGTGCCGTGAGTTTATACCCAATCAGAGTTGTTTATTTATATACTTAGGATTTGGGGTTAAATCTAGGTGTGGAAAACACTTGAGCGATTGAGCGATTGTAAACTCTGATTCTTCGATTTTAGTGGATTATTTGCTGCTGGCTCTCTCCGTGGACGTAGGTACCGATACTCGAACCGAACCACGTAAATTTCTGGTGTCCTGATTTTCTCGTTTATTTCTCTGGTACTTTCGCGTTGACATAATTTGCCAGATCCTGTCGTTTCCGCGTATTATATCCCAACATATACCATTGATTAGTAATTTTATCATCCGAAGTGTAATTTTTCAAGATCGGAAATATGCTCTAAAAAAAAGTTGAAAACTTTTAGTAACTTTAACGTATGGTGCAAATATGGAGTTTCACAAGGTTTGACATGCCCGTTTGCTAGCTTCACCGTGTAACTTATTTTTGATTGTCACTTAGCAAAAAGTGGTGGTAAACGAGCAAGCGCACAAGTGGTTGCAAATGACGAGACGACCTCAACACTGGTGCTGGGATGGTGGTCGCGGTGGTTGCCGTCGCCAGAGGTGGTGGTTGGCACATGGCGGCGAAGGGGTGGACGGCGGCGGTTGGGTCGGGTAGAGAGAGAAAAGAGGGGAAGGTTGAGTTAGGGCTCTGGATTTTGTGGCAAAATTATTAGGTGTGGCGAGGACCGAAATAACTTCTGCTTGTATTCACGAGGAGGAGTGATTGCACTTTCCATGGGACTCTTTTGCTTGGAGATAACCCCTCTTATGTGTTCTCACTCTACACTTTTCCTTCCACAAGTCAAAGACAGAATTTTCTGCAAGTTCAGTCAAAAGAACCTTTCTAGATCGCAATTGACTCCCCCTTAATAATGAAGTTGGTGTAACTTTCACAACAGGAACGAGAAACCAAGTTATAACAATATGACATGACTTGCTATGTCGATCAAATCAGATGTTACCACTGCGAAGATAGATGTGTTTATTTTTTTATTAAGTTTACATTAGTATAACTCTTGACTATGTTCAGTGATCTCTTATTACAATCACCTGGTATCACCTTTAGCTAAAAAGCTGTATCTAGAACTGAGTTGCATATGTTTGGGAGAAAGACACCAGAAAGTGTCAAAAGTTGTGTACTCACTTTAATACCAAAAGTTTTTTTGAATCACTTAAGTGTTACTATTTAGAAAATAATCACTTAAGTACTAACTCCGATCTGGGTAATCAGAAATCAGATGTCACTATATTTTACTAATTTCTCAATCCTACATGGCTCACCGGCGTGCTCAATCATCATATAACCCCTAAATGACGTTATCTAAAAGTTATATATGGTGATTATTTGAGTACCAAATTTTATATAAATTGATTACTCAAATGACAGTTATTGTTAAAAAATGATTACTTTAGTGCCTATGTGAAAATGTCTCATGGACTGGATTTTTTTAAATAATATGTCAAATCATATAAAAAATTTAATTATAAAAGTCACATTATTTTTTTTGCTGTGATTTTTTCTATTGGCACTTGAGTGAATATTTTTTTCTTTGATTTGATACTTAAGTAATATGGTGAAATTTTTTATAAGATAAGTGTCGTACGTAACTTGTGGCACTTCTAGTATTCTTTTGCTCATAGATGTTTATCATTGTATGCTTATGCTCAAAAGTATTATAATGGGTATATATAAAAACTAAACGAATTCCTATTGGGCTATTTCATACAAGATCCCAAGTCTCACCTAGTGCGAACATATAATTTCATTGGGCCAGCCAACTATTTGGATCAAGGCCCATGGATTCAATCACCTTCTTTTATTAGAAGATCCAAAAATTAATAGCCCATAAAAATACCAAAAGCATATTTCACACGCCGTCAATTATACTCAATTATACTCGTGCTCTTATTTATAATAAAAGAAATCAACATTTTTTTTTCCAAAAAAGGGAATCCTCAATTCCTGAATTCTCACACCGACACTACGGACTTGAAACCAATCAAAAACCAAATATTAAAGTCACTATGTTGTCTTTTTTAATTTTACTTTTTACTCCTATAGAAATTAGCTTTGTGGAGGAGAGAAACTTCAAGAAACCTAGTTATTTTCTATATTGTCAAGCAAATTTACGAAATAACTGTCAAGTAGAATCTAGAAAGATTTTAAATTAAACCTCTTTTTAACACAATTACATGTTTATGCACTTTAATACTTGTTGTGTACATCACTATCAAATTCTATCTTATCAGTTGTTTTTATATATTTAAGGGATAAGCAGATGCAAAAATAAAAAATAAAATAAAGAAAAAGAAAACCTCTTTAAAGATTTTCCAAAACAAAATCGCAGTTGCATTTCCCAACATGAAGCTTTAAAAGATGAGATTTAATTAAAGCAAAATTTTTCATATGCCAGTAAAATTTCATTCATTTGCGATTGACAAATATTTGTATCATTCATGGAGTATTTTACGAAAACAATACCAAGATGCTTCACGTGCATAACTTTTACATGTCAATGCCTTTAATGTATATCAGAAACTCCTACAAAGTCCTAAATGCTCAAGTAAAAATGGCTCGCCAATAGTAAGGAAAAAACAAAAAATTCTTTGACATAGTAAATCAATGGACTTGATATATTTTTTTTAGACAATGAAATTGAAAAATAAAAAGCTCGCTAAAAGAGTAAACTTCTGACATGGAAGGGATGAAAAATAAATGAGTTGCCATAATAGCAATGATGGAGAAAATACTATTTTTTCTTTTCTTTCCTTGATAGCAATAAGTTTAAATTTTACTGAAAACCATAAAAAGAAAATAACTAAGCTAAAGGAGACTATGCAAAAAAAGGAAACCATTAAGGACGATCTTGTCTATCTAGTAAAATAAGAATGGATTTAGTTGTATAGAAGGCAAAAATAACCCTACCCAATTCGAGACATAGTAAATCAATGGACTTGATATATTTTTTTTAGACTAATGAAATTGAAAAATAACAAGCTCGCTAAAGGAGTAAACTTCTGACATGGAAGGGATGAAAAATAAATGAGTTGCCATAATAGCAATGATGGAGAAAAGACTATTTTTTTTTCTTTTCTTGATAGCAATAAGTTTAAATTTCACAGAAAACCATAAAAAGAAAATAACTAAGCTAAAGGAGACTATGCAAAAAAACGGAAACCATTAAGGACGATCTTGTCTATCTAGTAAAATAAGAGTGGATTTAGTCGTGTAGCAGGCAAAAATAGCCCTACCCAATTCGAGTCACTGGACGCTCCACGTCTCGACTTGTATATTTTTTTCATAGGAGCTTTATATACTCCCTAAACAAAAACAAAAGAACGGCTTCCTGTCAAGATCCATCAATGCAAAATTGATTCATTTTGGCCCCCACGCGTTTTCGTGTCCAGATGAGTGACCCGCGTCTGCGCTCGCTCTTCCTCGACGAGTAAATTGATGACCTTTTTGCCTATATAAATACGTATGGGCGGGCACCAGAGCCGTACACCGACATTCAAGAAGAGATCTTCACGAGATCGCCCCGGCCCGGCAACACGGCTCCGCCGGAGCGCCAACTCGATGCGAGCCCCTCTCGGTACGAGCCGGCTTAGAGTTTGATTTCCGAACGCAGGGCTTGAATCGCCTTCCCCTTCAAAGATCGGTCTCTTTGGAAAGTGTTTGTACCAAAAGTGATCAAGTTGTCAATATGGATAAGCATGTGAGTAGAGCGTGATTATTGTGAAGCACATGCTCGAGGATCAATATCAACAACGACGCACATCAATTATTATTGGCGATCAATTGTCGCCGTATGTATGGCTGACAATGGTTGAGAAAGATATCGATTAATGAGATTGCCAAGCTATCAAGGCATCAAGAGAAAGTAAAACATGTGGCTGAGTATTAGATTGCAGTTACAAGAGGGAAGTTGTTGGAAAAACAAAGTGATTGAGGTCACGAAGCAATAGGACAAACGTTTTCAAAGGAATATTCAAGGAACAAGATCATGGCATTATGAATGCACGGGCACAAAACCTTCAGAGATGGAGGAACATGGATACCAATGCACTGCTCAGGAGCAGTTATGGCACAATCACTGTGAATACTACCGATCATCTACTAAAAGTCCTCTGACACAAATTAAAGACATTTATTATCTTTTAGTTATCTTTACTTTCCTATTATGTACTTTTATCTTTTTGACTCATATTGCTAATTAAATTCCCGACATATTTCTTAGCTGTAATTCTTAGATCCACATTATCGATAAAATTCTAATGTGTATCTTTTTCATGGGTGTCCCATTGTCAATTAAATTATGACGCAGCATTTTTGCGTTCTCAATCTCCGTTGTCGATTAAATTATGGTATAGTTGTTTAGTTTGGTTCCATTGTAGAGTCTATATTTTCCATGCCCTATCTCAATTAAATTCTTGCACGATTTGTATTTGTAAAATTCTATTTGAATTAATGTTGTCGATTTCCTTATTACTTGTGATATTTTTCATCTGGGGTCGACGCAAAATCTGCGCAAAACCTGTCTCCTCCAAATAAATCTGATGAATAGACTGTCGATGGAAGATATTTTGTCGCAGGAGAAATTGTGACGGAACAATAGGATATTCATCTCGAAACATTAATAAGACTGTTGACCTAGTTGTGTTTGGGCCAAATTCATTGGGAATTACCATATTGGGGTGTAGGCCCTAAAGTTAATGCCTCAACCACCGTCTGTGATGCGGCGACCCCTAAGTAGTCATGACTCTTGCGGTCTCAAGTGACAGCAACCGTCCTCTCTCTCTGCGTGCACACAGAGAGGTTTCAGATTTCAAAGCACCCTGCCACCATGAGATGGTAATGAGCCTAGGCCGTGGTTGCAACCACAAGATACAGCCAGTCGCTCGCTCGCTTGCTTTCTGTACCATGTAAAAGAAAATACAAGGATACTTCTGAATTTCGAACAAGAATACAAGGACCATCGCCGCTATCATTCCTTAAATCAAGTGAAGATCATTTTCAAAAGTAACGACCGAGACTAGGACGAATCATTCAGCGCGGAAAGTACTCTTCTACTTCGGTTTAACATCGTCCTTGCTTTATCCGCCAAATCCAAGAAAAGGAGATAAGCTGAGTGCTTAAGTACACTGATTAGATCCGACAGATGCCATATTCGAATCAATGCACGTGGACCGCATAATTTGTGTACTTGTACGAAGGATAGTCGAGCCACGAAGGTTCAACCACTCCATGCTATAATAATAATAATGATTATGATGATGATGGTGATGGTGATGATAATCCCAGGTTATGTCCTTTCTTTACCCTAAAGTGGGGTGGGTTGGATCGTGCAAAGTTGTCGTGCTGGCTGTGTAACAGCAAATTCTGAAAAAGTTCCATCTCGATGCGAGCCGATTCGGAGTTTGATTTCTGGACGCTGGGCTTGGATCGCCGCACTCTACAAAGATTGGTCTCCTACTCTCTCTCTCTCTTGTTCATTTAAAAGAATTCTAGTGCGTTTTGAAACGTGTCTGCAGCCAAAAACGACCAAGTTGTCAATACGGATAAGCACGTGACTAGAGCATGAATATTGTCGAGCACGCCATAATTGACACCCACAGGGATCGATATCAATAGCGATGCACATAAATCTTCATTACTGATCAATATTGTTGATATACGGCGACATATGACTGATGACGGTCGACAAGGGTATCGATTAATGAGATTGGCGAGCTGTCGAGGCATCAAGAGAAGGTTAGATACATGGTAAGTATCAAGTTGCAATTATAGGAGGGGAGTTGTTGGAAAAACAAAATGATTGACGTCGTGGAGCAATGGGAGACATTTTCAAAGGAACAACCGTTTAGCAAACAAGATCATGGCATCGTGAAGGGTATAGGCACAAAATTTTCAGAGATGGAGGAACATGAATACAATTGTTGGACAAAATCGGTCAAGAATAATTATGGCACAACCACTATAAATACCACTAATCATCAAATGAATACCCTCGGCACAAATCAAACAAATTTACTATGTTTTAGTCATCATTACTTTCCCGCACTGTATTTTTATTTTTCAGACTCATGTCACCGATTAAATTCCAATGAGTTTCTTAATTATAGCTATTAGATCCATGTTATTGATCAAATTTCGACATAATATCTTTACATTCTCAAATGTTATTGTCAATTAAATTTTGACGTAGTTTGTGTACATTCAATGTTGTTGCAGAGTCTATATTTTCCAGGTCCTACCATCCATTAAATTCCTATGGGGAATCAGGGCAGAACCTATCCCTTCAAATAAAAACCAAAAAACTTAGTGAAATGTATGTGGTCGAGAGATAAATTCCGACGAGACAATGGGATATTCATTTGATGTGAGTCGAATGCCTTAAAAAGATGTTGACCCAGATTTTGCCAGACCAATTTAATTGGGATTCCCATTTTGGGGTGTAGCACATAAAATTAATGCCTCAACCACCTTGCAAGATGGGACCGCTACCACCCCAAGGTGGTCATATGACTCTTGCGGTCTCAAGTGACGGCGATTTCATAGCGTGCTGCCGTCATGAGGTGGTCATGAGCCTCGGCAATGGTTGCAATCGCAAGGTAAAGCTAGTTGCTCATTCGCTCTAAAAAAAATTCATGAACCATATTGAAAAGAAAATTATGGGGGTACTTTTGAATTTCGAAAAAGAATACAGGGACCATCAATGGTATCGTCCCTCAAATCAGGTGAAGATCATTTTCCAAAATAACTACAAAGACGAGGACGAATTGCTTAGCAGGGAAAGAACTCTTCTAGTTCGGTTTAAAGATAGTTGATACTTCACCAGCTAAATCCCAGAGGAGATATGTTGAGTGGTTAAGTATTTTGGTAGATTATATATCCAAATCAATGCACGTGGATCGCATAATTTGTGTACTTCTGCGAAGGACCGTCGAGACACAAAATTTCAACCACTCCATGTTGTAATAATGATGATGATGATGATATTAATAATAATAATAATAATCCCGGTTTATGTCCTCCTTTCTTTTTCCCTAGAGCGGGCTGTGTTGGATCGTGCAAAGTTATCGTAATGGCTACGTAGCTGCAAATTATGAAAAAGTTCCACCGAAATTGAATAATAATAATATGAGCCAAAAAGAAGCCTGCCGCCACGTGAAAAAAGGGTCTAAAACTTTTGACCACACGTACATAGAAAATGCGACGGTCAACACAAATGACTCCTCGAACATCTTGAACGATATCATACACATGTTACATTTTCGGACAATGATTCACAAATTATGGAAAAAAAATTTACCGCATCATCCACGTAATATTATGCCAATTTTTCAACCGTTAATACAACTTCAAATAAAAGACCTAAAAAAACCAAGCATCTCGACGGTATTGTCATGAAATTTGGGCCCCATTAAATCCACTCAAGAAATAGATCCATCATGTCACCCATCATACCCCCAAATCACCCACCACCCTAGCTATATCCTTTTTGCTCCACTATATATCTTTTTCCTTGATTTTCAACCACAAAACAGTGCATCAAGAACCAAAGTCTCCCCACGAATTTAAAAAATAATAATAATGATGATGATAATCAAATGAAGAAAACCCTTATGTTAATATGCCAGCACACCATTTATTGATAATGACCATATTTTGCTAAACCTTCAAAGACCGGAGTAGTAGAACTATAGAGTCAACTGATCTCAGCCAAGCAGCTTACATTACAAAACAAAGGATCAAAATGATCACATACATAGCATATGCCATAGCATATATAGAGAGTATTACTAGGAAACCTCCCTCTTAATACATAAGTTACCTCACTCACTTCTAACAGTAAGCAATACACTTCTTCTTGCAATCCATGGTGCAGCCGCCGCCGCCGCCGCCGGAGCCATAACCCTTCCCGGAGCTGCTGTAGGAAGTGAAGCACTTGGCCGGGCACGTCAGCTTCTTCTTGTAGCAGGGGCCCTTGTCCTTGCACACCACGGTGGGCCTAATCACACCGCCCTTGGAGTACCCCCCGCCCGGGCCGCCGTATCCGGCCCCGTACCCGCCGCCGACCCCGCTGCCCCACCCGTTCGCGAGCCCGGGTATGTCCCCGAAGCCGCCGCCCGCCCCGAAGAACCCGCCGGGGCCACCGTTGTCATCCCCGGCCCCCTTTCCCTTGGAGGACTTGCGGTCGGACCCGAACGAGTCGGGCCGGGCCGAGGCGAGGGAGATGGTGGAGATGAGCAGCAAGGAGATGGCCAGGAGGGAGATGGCGGCGGTGATAGTGGCGGCGGTGGTGGCGGCGGTGGTTTTGTGCTTCATTGCGTTGGAGAGCTTTTGGGGTGTGAATTGGTGTGGAACTTGATGAGAGGAAATGGGTGATTGCTCTGAGGGAATATTTAAGTGGGGGCAGATGGTGGAAGGAGGGGGAAGAAAAAGTTAAAAGGGCATTAATGGTGGCTGTGAGTTGGAGGACGGTTGAGGGGGCATTGACAATAGGGTAGGTCGTGCACACTTATTAAGTTCATTTACTGTTATTACATGAGACGTACTCACCGCCAATTAATTATAGAGATAACTTTTTTTACATATTTTCTTTTTTAACTTTCTTATATGGTGAATTGTTTTATAGAGATAAAATGTTAGAATGATAGACGTAAATGATTACCAAAATTTGACTTAATGTGTAACTAAATTTTAGTTCGATGTGCCATGTCTTCTCTAAACTATTAATTTATTCGATGTGATCTTTAGATTTTTTGTCAATATTTTCCCTAAATTTAAATTAATTAAATGATAACATTGAATATTTTCATATAGTCCGGACTTTAAATTGAGTATATATCAAAAGTTCATGGACTATATTAAATAAATAAAAAGTTCACGAGCCACATAACGCATTTAGCCAATTTCATAGACCATTTATATCATTTTCCCTAAAATATTTTAAGAACTTAGTATTAGTTTATGTTTATAGTTGTGAGAAGATGGGATCATGATGTAATTAAATAGAGCTCGTGATCATTTATATATGTAAGATCCTCGTCAAAATGTATAAATATATGTATTAATAGGAGGCATGTTCGTACATTTCTCACTGCTAGAACATAGGTTACGAAGTCTATAACAAAATATTGAAATATGTCAGGTTATAATCAGGAAATAAGGCCTATTTGGACGGCCTTTTAGAAAAAAAAAAAGTTTATTTAAATCGTAAACCTTGTGTATAGGATGCAGTTGATCCCAAACCCTTCATTCATTCTTTTTTTGTCAAACAGTTCAATGAAGTCCTTTCACGGAGAATTATTTATCTAACAATAAGAGACAATCTACCTTGGACTTGAGCAGGTTCTTAAAAGGCTCTGACCACCAGAAAAGTCTGAATAGAGGCCTGGGTCCGGGGTCTCGATAAAAATATACCGGCCCCATTGGCTCTCCCCTCCACACCCCCCTCACGGGGAGTAGGGGAGCCAACTTGGATCCAAGCGGGCTTTCCTCTTGAAACACAGGGGCGCGCAGTGTGGGAAATGAAAGGTCCGGGGGAAAACTCCCCCGGGTGGACGGTCTTATAAGCCACAAAGGGTGACTTGAAAGATAAATAAGAGAAATATTGATTGTGAGGACTCGAATGCTTCTAACTTTTAAAAAATAACAATAATAATGATAAGATTAGGATGCACCAACCAGTTAAGACTAGATTGCATTAGGCCTTTTGGTGCAACTTTCCCTTTTCTTTCACATATGACTCTTTACCGAAAGGAGTGAAAAAAGGGACGTGTACTCTTTCCTAAAGATAGAAAAATCCTTTTTTGGATGGATTAACTCGTATAATTATATGCTATAATCGTGTTGTGCTGAATTTCAGTTTACTATGAACGTGACGTGTTTATTCATAACATACGCTTGAAACCCAAATACAACACATATATCTAGTGGATTACATGACTCAATACATTTAACATGTTTTAGACATAATCTTGTACATACACGTGCAACTATTTGATTAAGCAAATCTTGACTAGGCATAGCTCACCGTTCCTATATGGCAATGGGAAGATGGGGAGTTCAAAACTCCCCTCCTCTGGATAAGGTGGTTTATGGGTTTATGGGTTTTTTCCAAATGGGTCCATTAGGAGCCTGGAGTCAAGCTCCAGGGAGCTCCAAAATTCAGGAATACAACTGGCAGATAAAAGAACAAAAGAATTTCGTTTTTGATTTCCAACTTTTTCTCATCATAATGTTGGGAAGTACTTGGAAAGGATATGAACAAGAGAAACCAATCTTCAAATCCTCATGTGTACCAATTTTAAAAATTGAAGGATTTTAATGGTCTCTCTCTCTCTTCTCAGAATTATCTTGCCTCCTTTGTCACCAACATGGGGCCCCGCAAACATGGACCGTCAATTGATTATGTCATAAACGCGCAAATACTTTCTCTATACGTACCCATAAGAAATATTTGGATTTTCAAAACAATGGTCACATGCAGTACAAAAAAGAAAAGTACATCAAAATCCGTAAGTGTTTTTTTTTTCCTAATTCCATTGATTAATAATAAGGGCATAGGAAGGTAGTTCCTATCAATTCTGTATCGTATATTGAAAAATCATTATGTGGTTAACTTAAGTTAATCATGGGTTATGCGCCCATAATCTAGAGCTTAGACGAGTAAAATACATAGATGCTCACATAAATTATCAAGACTTTCACTACTATATTAGGGTGCGCTTATTTTAAGAAAAATGAATTATTTAAAAAATATTTTTTCTTTTATTCATTTTTGTAAGTCATATAAATAGTTATTTTTAAGAAAATATTTTTTAAAATATTTATTGTTTGAGAAATAATTTATAAACGCATCTCGGATATCAATAGTCTTCGTGGAGAAATCCAAGCGGGCCTCTTCAATTGACATTTGGGGAGCATTAAAGGTTTTAATTTGACTTTGAAGATGATCTTTGAGATCTGGGGTTTGGACGGCCCGGGAGATTAATGAAGCCCCATCGCAACATGTCCGAAGCATTAATTGCATCAAATTAATATTTTCACGTGTTTCCATCACCCAACGAGTATCAAGTTTTGCTCGTGCATTTAAGTGTTTTTCCTTTGTTCTAACAGGACAATTTTGTACAAAATCATTCGATTGTACACCTCGTCCTCCCTCACCATGGATTTATGCATTCATTTCATACGGAGGTTGCTTCGATTCACGACATGGAGAAAGTTCGTGCTAAGGTACATGCACGGGAGTGCGTTCGGCAAAAGAAATTTGATATCGAGAACGTGGTGTAAGGCGAAACAGTTAATATATCTTAATTAACTTATAAGTCATTGATGACTAACTTCCTCATAGCAATCTCCTCATGTTCCTTTGACTGTGTTTTACATGCATCTAATGATTTCCCAACCTTACTTGTATTTGCCTTAAAAGTACAGTATTTTTTTTTTTTGGGCTGGAGGAACTGCTTCAGCCGACAACTATTGCATAAACTCCCAGGTGACACATAAGTGGGAGGACCCACCACCCCCATGTTACAATTAAGTCGCCAAATGTCTCCCCTAGTTTCAAACTCCTCACCTCTGGCAAAGAATCACAGGAGTTCTTATCCAGTAGAGCCACCACGCCGGTGGTTTAAACGTATAGTATTCAAATCTGAATAATACATGAAAAAAATTCATGCATTGAACTAGATATCGTACAATGTGCAAATTTCAGATTTTGTGGACAAAGATCTTGAAACGCGTCTGTCGGAGTATCAAGTAAAATTTGAAAAATTATGCAGACTCGCATTTTCTGTAATTTCCGCCGGTTAAACACCAGTAAAGCCTGCTTGAGGGGAACCCTGCTCGCAACTTTAATAACGACTTCAAACTCAACGTATGGGTTCAACACTGTTGAGACTTGAGACTTGTAAAACAACAAAACTCTACATCACCCTGATTACAACATGGAATTTTTGCAATGATCCCTCGAGCCGAGCGAAAAATGCATAATCTTGGTTTCGACAAAGCATCACTAACCACAAAGGGTAACCGTACAAACAAGTATGAACAGGAGCGAAACCAACCGACTCATCATGCTTCCGGATTCTGGCTTACAATGCCGCCCTCATGGCGCCTCTGGCAGCATCTCGCCTTGCCTCATTGGCTTTCCCGCTTCCCCGGAAGTACATGTACACTTGCTGCAACCAAAGGCGTCAATGCAAAATTTGAGCAACTTCAATGAAATCTTTAAATGAAGTTCAGCGTGTGGCAACAATGCATTCAATAGGTTTTTGTGGCACAAAGAAAGGATAAGAAAGGACCTGAATGACCCAGATGCTAAGCAACGTCTCCACACAGAATAGCCCAAAGCCAACGAAATAGAAGATCTGCGAAAGGATGAAAGTGCATTAGTCCGGTAGGACTTCGCTGGCAGCTTAAAGATCGTTAATTTGGCGAAAAGGTAGAGAAGCATTCACAGTGCCCTGAGACAAATGACTAGAAGAAATAAATGGGAAACTGTACCGCAACTATGGCGCCTTTGTTTGAAAGATTAATTGCTGCCAATATACCCCTGTTTAGAAAATGCAAGGAGGTCAGCAATTCGGAGGAGAGGATATAGTTGTGCACTTACTAGTTTAACCCATAAGCCTATTGTGATAACTGCTTAAGCATAAGCAGATGAGCAATTTAGCAGAAAATCTTGCAAAAAGGAGGGAAATAAAGCTAATAAACAGGTTAAGAGAGCGAGGGGACTCTTCCCGGACCGAGCCAACACTTGAAAGAATGTTCAGAATTAGAGAGGATATCTAAAAATGCAAAAGGAACTGAAAGCTGCAAGGAACCATATTTTACTGTGACCTAAGACCTTGGTAGCATCCACAATTTACCAAGTAAACACTAAAATCCTCATGAAATGAAGTGGGACGTAAATCATAGATCATAGTGGCTGGCTTACGCGAGAGAATTTCCTTTGAATACTATTGGGGGAGCAACTGCAGCGATGATGCAAAAGCCTATATGGAGCTGCAGGGACAAGGACAAAAAAAATTTGATCAGACCAAGAAAAATTGTAAAATAACAAAATGCATTGCAAGTCTGGTTAACTTACCAAGTAAAACAGGAAAAACCAGCCAAACCTTATAGCACTATCAGTCCTGCAATGATTTATGCAAATAACATGTCAAATGAAAGAACATGAATAAGTAACAACAACTGAACCAACTGGTTCAAGGATCAGCAATTGGCCAACCAACTTTTTAATCAGCAAAAAATAGCCAAAGCTGGCATCCTATTCTCTGAGATCATTGCAAAGTCAGGGAGACATAACAGAACATAGTAGAATTGGACTAAAATGGGGCATAAAATAAACCCATATAGGAGTAGTGGGATGACATACCTAAATGCACGGTAAAGTGGGCGATACCACAGAAAGTAAGCACCTGGAGCTCCCGAGATGAAGTAGATGAGTGCAAGGAACCAGATTTTAACACCTAAGAAAAGAGCCAAGAACTCAAATAAGGGGAAATCTCGGAAATTGATTGCCCCAGCATGTGCATGAAGTAAACTATCGTCACTGCAAACCTACCTTCCCCCTTAATCCATGCTGTTGTCACGGCTATTATGTTCCAAAACAGACATAGCACCATTCCTGCATAGTATAAATTTGAATTATTTTGAAGCATGTGCTGAAGCATACTTATTATTTTATTTAACTAAACTATCAGCAAAGATAACTACAAGAACCACTCAAGCGGTTTTCAAGCATATGTAGCAACTTAATATCTTAAAGAAGCAAGAGTCAATCAGGTCAGGCCATGCAGAAATGGTCTTGCTAACCCCATTACGTTAGGGTTAGAGGTTAAGGAACAGACATCTGAGCGTGGATCATAACACCGAACAAGTACAATTCCATGCCATCAAGTGCAAAAACTACCATATTGATCCATATCATTAATTGGATATTTCACAGGCTCGAGATTTACCTAGAAGTCAAATGTCAAACTCTAGGAAAAAGAACAAACTGAATGGTAAAATGTAAAACCTACGGGTACTGATGGCAGCTCAAAACACAACATGCAAAACTTAATTAATTTGGGTTTTGACAATGACATTACACATTTACAAGGATACCGGACCCAATCATAATACTCAGCAAACCAAAAGGATATGATATCTTATATGTGATTTTGGGCAACATGACACCAGAATAAATTTTCAGAAACTCAGTATTTCAGAGTTCAAGAGTACAGCACAAGGCTACTAGCAGTCAAATGTCATGGGTAACATCTTGTCATCTCAAGAAGAGAATTAATCAACTTTTACATACCTAGAAATGTTGTGAATGCAACATATTGTAACCTCTGAAGATGAATCGGAATTTCATTTGCAATGTCATGGTGGATAATGGGGAGAAATGGTGGCCAATTTTTTTCCTCTATTGTAACACCAGCTGCAAAAAAGATTGCAATTCACATAACCATGTCAGATGAAGAAAATAGCTCAAACGACATTACTCACTGCTTCGAGCAAATGAGGTGAGCAACATCTTGAATATCATAAAGAATATGCCAATCGATTGATCTGAATGTGATAAGATATCCCTTGATAACCCACCAGCCTTCAGATGGAGAATCAACTAATAATTTCCCAAAGGATATAGCAACACATGCCTAGATTACAGGGAGAACTAAATATACTAATTCCCCAAAGAAATAGGACCAGTGTTCCAGAACTCAATTACCTCGAGCTAAAGCTTCTTCTTTCCGTCGAACTTCCTGCAAGCACAAGGAGCAGAAGAAACACCACATCAGCAGGGTCACTAAGCCAATTAATACAGTGCCTGTTATGTATAACCTAAGAGCCTAAGATTTCCAAACCCTTGTTACATGCTATTCTTCTGTTTCAGTGAAATTTCGTAATCATGCAATCATGCTCTTCACCATTAACACTCACTTCCAAATGCTCTTTACATAAGTCAAGTTAAACCTAGTAGAGAACGAGAATCATCGCATGCCTTCTGCTAGAGAGAAAATGAGTCATCGTGGTTGTTATAGCAGAGAATGCATGAAATAGATATCACTAGTCCGACGGGCACTGTTTTATCGCAAGTTAGCGGTGGATCCTCTCATTTGTCTCTTATTGCTTTATCTTACAATTGATCCTATGGCAATCCAAAGAAACGCATGTTCACACTGGAAACTAGAAGTGCAATAACCTGTTCCCTTTTCTTCAGTTCAGACTCCTTAGCTTGGAGTTCCCTCTCCTTCCTTTTCAAATCCTATATTGAAAATTAGTGACTGATAAGATGCCCAGACAAAATAACTTCCAAATAGAGAAAGACCAAATGAAAATACACATTTAAATTCTATGACCAACCTGATAACCTGATCCTGCCGTGTCAAGAGGAATATCAATTGTTGCACCACGATCGTAAAAGTCTGCAGGCTCTGGGGGAAGTGGCGAAAGCCTTGAGTTTGGTAGACCCCCAGTACTCTGGCAAAAAGCCATATAACGTGAGGAACGGATAAAAGATAGGGATAAAACATGCAACTAGAGCAAGATATCACACCCTAGCGCCGTGATACAAACCGAGAGAATAAATCAAACCCAGAAGTTCACTTGAATTTTAGCATTTACCGTAGAAAACGCACCCCCGCCATATTTTGTGGAAGCTTTGGTCCTGACTGCTGGGTCCTGAAAGTCAAAGTCAATCAAGAACAATCTGATCACGAACAAAGAGAAAGATGAAAGAATTCATAGGCAGATCTAATCAATCAACCGATCACAACACAAATTCAAGCATGATTCCACTCAACTATCCAGACCAACTAAATATCCCCCACAGCTCAAACCCACGAAAAGTCAGGTCCTTCGCCAGGAACCCAAGATCAGAAACCTCAAATTACCATTCATCCGTCCCCTCCTCAGCACCAACCGCCCATACCAGTCCTCAACCACCCAATCACCAAACGAAACACACCCAAAATCCCAACTTGGCAACTGGGTTACCCCCGAATTGCAGGAAAACTCGACGAGGAGGGACTTACAGAGAAAGGGTTGACTTCTTCCTCGTCGAAGGGGTTCTTGTCGTAACGGCCGGCCATGGTCCAAGACGCTTCGCCTCAGCTCTGCAGCCACAGCGAGAGAGACAGAGAGAGAGGGAGAAGAAGTGTGAAACACCTCCGATGGGATCGAAAACAGGGGAAGGGAGAGAGAGAGAAATTTGCTTACCAAAGAAGGAATTCAAATGCTCAAGACAGTTGAAAGCTCGAGCCTTTCCACGAAAGTTAAGCTCTTCTAGAGAGAGAGAGAGAGACAACTTGGTCTTCGGTCAGCTCGCGGACAAATACGTACGCTTTGAAATGCTAGAGAGAGAGAGAGAGAGAGAGAGAGAGGTTTTTTCCTTCCTTGAAGATAGCCATGTGAGGTTTCATGGGTGAAAAAACAGAGTTGTCCTAATTTGTTTCTATTTTTTTCATTGTTCCTACTTTTTTTCTTTTTTTCTTTTTTGTAGAAAATATTCCTATTTGTGGAATAAGTACTTTTTTTGAGGGGGCAGAAATGAAATTAAAAAAAAATTGACAAATTAGAATTTGTCGCGTTACTTTATTAATCAATTTCATGCATTGACTCGCATTTTAGATAGTATTTTTTCAAAGGCGGCTACATCGAAACCACAGATATCGGATATGTAATTTAGATCATAGTGTTTATCCAATAATAGAATTTCTCATATTACTTTGTTAACCAACTCCATGCATTGACTTGCATTTTAGATAGTATTCTTTTAAGCACGATCACATCGAAAATTCAGATTTCACATGCGTAATCTAGATCATTATGTTTATTTAATAATCGGGAAAATTATACGATTGAATTGTCAAACGGCAAACGAGCAAACTATATATTATAAATGGCGCTTATTTACTAGAGATCTAATGCTAATCGGACGCACCCTGGGATTTCCTTTTGACTTTTTCAATTGCATGATCTAATTTCAGCAAAACCCCAATTAATTTCGCAGACATGTTAATGAACCCCAAAATTGCGTGGACCAATCAACTGTTGCCTAATTTTTTTTTTTTTTATGGTGACCGGAGAACTGCTGTATAATCGGCAGCGTAAACTCAGGATGACCTGAGGGGACCCACCTCCCTCGAACCACGGGTGAGTCGCACAAACGATCGCGGGAATTTGATAAATGAGAAAAATACATAAGTTCAGGTCATTATCTTAGTAGGGCCAGCATATTTTTATTTATAATTTATAAGTGAGTGCAAATGTTCAATTTGCATACCAAGAAATGATTTTCTGAAAATTGTCATTTAAATTGATTTTTGAGATTGGAAATGTCTATGCTATTGTAAGGCTACTTTGCTGGAGCTGCTAAAAAAAGACCTGAATGGTCCCCTCAAAACTCACCTAACCCATAAGAGAGAGCTAGCTAATCCATAGGTAATTTCTTTTTTTGCCAGAAAAAAATTAAGTTATCCTAAGTATCTACTCTCCCATAGAGTGGTCAATTGGCATTTCTGTTTTTTTCCCTTTTCATTTTCCGTCCTCCTTTTTAATATTTTAGCCCTTGTGATTTTTGTCTTCTCTTGGAGGTCGTTCCATATTGGACCCCACTTCTGGATGCTGTGTGAAATTACTTATTTTCAAATGAAGAAAAAAAATATTCTCAATGATGATGGAATTATAATTTGTGGGGGAGGGAACGTCGCCCTTCTCTTTTGACCTCTCCTGCGGAAAGTTCAAACGTGTCATTATCAATTTTAAAATCGACATTGTCGATGTTGACTACCGGCCCTATCGATGTTTGATTTGTTGGTCCCTTCTATGATCTGTCTGCCAGCCCTTCATTTCTTCCTATGCTTCCTTTGGTTTTTCACCCTTTCGGCACGCCACTCGTACTATATCTAACGTTATTGGAAATTTGAACTTTAGCTCAATAAAATTTTTGGGAAATAAACCCACCCCGTGGCATGCGCTAGTTCACGCCCTGCCCCCTCATTTGGGAGGAAAATGGTTCGAAACTCCGCGTCCCCATTACGTGACTAAAGTGGAGTGCCATGGGAGGTGGGCCCCTGCGCTAGTGCTCTCCTTAATTTACGCCACCAGCTGTCGGCTACATCGTGATTCCCGAGTCAAAATAAAAATTTGAAAAATAATTACTTAAAAATCATAAAATTATTATTATTATTATTATTATTATTATTATTATTATTATTATTATTATTATTATTATTATATGTATATCAATTAGATCCTAAACTTTTGATTCAACTAATCTAATTTTAAATTTTTTAATGATTTGTTAATATAGCTAGTCCGATCAAAATTGATAAAAAAATTACTGACATTGACATCAATTGTCTTATATGATGTGACTAGCATTGATATGGGCAATTTGTGTAATGTTTTAAAGACTTCTCTAATTTTTTTTCTTTTTGTCATTGTGCTCGAAACTTACCTAGGCCCTCATTGGCCGAAAAAGTGCAAGCCCACGCCAAATCTAGGTGAGGACCACCTCCGCAAGGGCTGGTGGGGAGGCGATGGCTTTGCCCTCACCCAATGGTCGCAAGACTTCTAGCCACAACAAAAAGAAAAAAGAAAAAGAAAATATAGAAATAAATTCAGAAATTTTTTTAAAATTTTCTGAAATTATTTGCATCAATACCGATTATGCCACGTTAGTGATTTCCAATTAAAAATGGCTAGAAGGATTTTTAAAAGATTTCAAATTAAATTGGTCAAACTAAGAGGTTTTTGACTTAATTGGTATTCGTATAATAAATTTATAATTTTTTTAGTAGTCCCCCCAAAATCTCTGCAAATGCACAATTCTTTTTGTCTACTCCTTTTAAATGAGGTTTTACCCAAGAGTCCTGAATCTATTTTGAATGAGGGGACACACTTTGATTCGAATGCGGGATTTGCCAACATCAAATCGAGTGCTTATCCACTCATCCAACTTCTTGGACACTTTATCCGTTCAAATTTCTTGAATTAGATAAACCTCGATCAAAGGTAAGTCATCCATGCCAAAATCAAAGAATTCACAAAGAATTGCTTCGAACTCTTTATAGAGATGGGATCGTTGGTAACATAGATACTAGACGTTTTCATCAACTTGGCCAATCCTTTGGCAGCTTCGACGAGGGTGCGAGGATGGGCAAATTGTTTTGAGTGATAATTAGATGATGTTTGGTAGATGAATGATGGTTTACAATCACCATCAAGGCTTAAATGATGCGCCACCTGTCAGGGATAAAGGTTAGGATTGTCGAAATTTACTACCGAGGCTTAGAGCATAAACCACCGCCAAGAATAACGGATTTCAAAATAAGAGAAGTTCATCGCTAATGTCTAAAGAAAAATCACCAGCCAAGGGTTCACCACCAAGAAAAGAACCAAGATAAGAAAAGTTTACCACCAAGGCCTAAAGGAAAATCCACAAACCAAGAACAAAAGGCTTCTTGGCTCACCATTAAAAAAATTAAAAAAAAAAAAGTCCACCTTTAAATTATAAAGAATTGAGATAGAAATTCACTCACACATAGAATAATCTAATATATTCTCCATATTCAAGTCTCTCTGTTTTTGTTTTTTTTTTTAACAAATGAGATTATACATCTATTTACAGATAAACAAAAGCAACCACCGGCCGCGGTGGCTCCACTGGATAAGAGCTCCGTTGATCCTTACCCAAAAATAAGGGTTTGAAACCCAATGCAGGCACTTAGTGTCTTAAATGTGATCACCTCCGCTAGCGTCACTCTAGCATTTACCTGCCGACTGTCAGCTGTACGGGGTCCTTGGATATAAAAAAATAAAAAAAAATAAAAAAAAAAGCATAGGAAATAATACAACATTTAAATACATGGAACTATTCAAATAATCAAGACATTAAACTATAAAAACTTAATAAGGACCTAGAAACTATGAAATTCATTAAAACGCATAGAAACGTGAACCTTGACTCTTCTAAATTCATGCTTCAATTTTGGAAGCCGAACAATCATCATAGAAGATCATCAACAATGATGGAATCGGACCAAATAGCTTCTAGTTGCTAGGTAATCGATTAAGAACCTTGTGGTTGACATCAACCTCGTAAATCGACATCTAGTTTGCCAATAGACAACCATAAAATCAACAACTTATCTATTAAATCGACAAACTAACTTGCACAATCAACATCTTCAACTTGAACCCATCGAATCGAAGTATAGCCAAAATCGGTCTTTATGTATAAAACTAGAGAATAGATTAGTTCAGTCAACGAAACATGAGTGGAGCTTAAAAGTCGACCCGGTACATCGGCATCACACTCGCCCCTTAAGCTCATGCGGTTAACTAACTATATTTTTTCTTGCATTGGAGTGTCGCCCTAGCATCGTTGACATTATTGGGATGCCATAGGAAAACCCAACTAAATGCTAACGTTTTTCCGAAAAAAAAATATTAAAAAAATATTATTATCTTCTAGAAACCAACGAGGTCAAGCAATGCAATGTCAACATATGACAACAAGTTTTACTCAAAAAAAAAAAACATATGACAACAAGCCGGCTAAGTTTGAGCTCCGTACGTTTGTCCACGTGTAAATCAAAAAGCACACCAAAGGATTCTTCTCCATTCCCTTTTTTCAAATTTGAACAAGCTGAGACAATCTGAATGGCACCAAGAATTTTCTCAGCTTGTTCAAATGTGGAACCATATTGGTCAAGCTTAAAGGCAAAGGAACTGTGTTTAATAGTCCCCCATGCATCTTATTATTTGATTTTTCTCCTAAGAAAAATGTCACGAATTATCTCTAAATCTTTGCTCGGTATTCAACAAAGTCCTCTGAACTTTGTTTTGATTTTGACTTAATCGCCGAACCTTTTGAATTGGATTCAATATCATCCTTCCATCAAGTAGACTAATGAAAATTGTTGAGGTGATGAATAACCCCATTAATTGATTGTTCACTGTACAAATTTGCAAAGAGGCAGGTATCACGAGTATCCATTTTTCTTCTTCTTCTTCTTCTTCTCCCTTCCTACCGTCGTGGCCGTAAAGCTCCACCGCCGGCCACCGCACCGCCTGCCGCCACTTGACTAGAACAACACCAACTGAGGCGTGGAACACGAAGAAAGAGAGAGGACAAGAGGCTAGGCGTGAGGTTTGAGCACAGGTGGTGATGCATAAGAACTTGGCATGACACTTCGCTTACGAAATGATTACATCGAGCGAAATTCCAAGTGCTCAAAGAACCGAATAAAAATTTCAGAAACCACCATGACACCACCACCATTACCATTCTCATAAAAAAGAGTCCAAGAACAGCTTGCGCAGGACGAATTTGCCCACCCATTTGATGAGCAGGGCTACCTTGCCCCTTCAGCGTCTTTGAAAGTACCAATTTTCACTCACAAAACTGAAATTTTTCAGATTCAGCCATTCATAATTTAATCGCCGACCGCAAGGTCCAACAAGCTCCGATGGTCGGGCGCTTTTGAATTGCTTAACTCGGGTATAATACAACTGTAACCCATCAGAGAACAACTGAGGCCTAAACCAATGTAAAGGGGTGGCATTCTGTATAGCCATTTGATATCTGATCGTGCAGAACAAGAGTGCTCTCTAATCAAAACTCTTAAGTGCTTGTATGATCGATCATATGGTATACCCAATGTATTCAGAATGTTCCTACACCTGGGGGATTATGCTGGGGCTTGACAAAGATGTGAAGGGCAAAATTTTTACATGACCAAGGACCAAAACCGAGAAGCAAGTTGAGAAACAATGAATTTAATTGCCGACATCGAATGGCATGCTAAAAGAGCTAAAGAAGATGTTACAGGTATAAATGAGAGCAGAATTGATTTGAGTGTGGATGGCGTGTGGCCAAGATGAACCTAACATTTACCAAGCTGTTCCCTGGGGCCATTGGGTTTTGGCAGTCATTGGCGATGCCGCCTACTACGCTTTCTACGCTTTTCATCTCTTATAAACATGTCTTTAGGAAACGGGTCTATCCAATTCTTGTCCATCTGCACGGCTTTATTCCACCGTTCTTTGAAGACTTGAAGCTCCCATGTCGATTGTCTCCGGATCTGCTCAGACAGAGGCAAAGTCCAAATAAGAGTCCCGTGTATGGAAGACGGTCTTTTTTCTTTCAATACAACCAGATGGAAATGGCCCTGAAGAAGGAATAAATAGCAAAGGAACAGGTCTCACCTCTGCTCGCATGTCCACCGATGGAGCGCTGTGTCTTGCCTGCAAGACGAGCAAAAAGTAAACTCATCAGACTCATCACTGAGTGATGAAAATAGCGACTGTCGTGATTTTTATAGTACAATGAAGTTATAGACACACGAATATTTACCTTTGTCGACTCTTCAGAATTTGAACCCTGCGTAAAGCAAATGAAGCACATACTTAGCACAAGAAAACAACAGTTGAAAGATTATAGAGCAAGCGAGCAACTCGAACAGGGAACAGGCAAGAAGGAAGGAAACAAACCTTTTTCCCAGGTGGACCACCTCCACCTAAAGTTTGTATACCCTTATGAAATATATACTCGCTATCAATAACTCCTACCTTCTTCGTACGGTCTCCCTGTTCCATAAATTACAACAATGCAGAAATTAATATGAGACCTTATAGATCCCCCGAAATGAAGCCAATAAAGTCACTCCACTTCCCTATAATTAGAACTTAAATACAACAGGTCACACACCAGCAATATTGACCTCACGATAAGAGGGAAATATGGGAGGACACCTTAGAGCCTATATACTTTCACAACCCAATTCAACAAGGGTATCATAGCTGATTCTGATACAATACAAATTGTTCCAAACATATTGTGGAGATTAAATCAAGAGGCAAAACAATTATGATGCTCAAGGTTTAGGAGAAGAATTCAAAGAAACTATGTGAAAGAAATTTCACTTCTAATAACAAGAAATGCTTTCTGACAATTGACAGGTTTATAAGCCTCCCAATGATCCGAGTCTACCCTGTAAACATGTCCCTAAATCTTCATTCAGTGGCTGATAAGAACTAAATTATCAGAAGGAAACGGTTCCACATTGCATGTTAACATCAACTGTGGTGACTCGAGGGAAAATGTAAAATGCACAAAAATAATAAGAACCTTCACAGGCAGCAATTTTTTCTCATGAAATTTCAGCAATGATGATATGCCCAATAAAAAAGAAATTAGTGCTTGCTTATATCACTAATTACATTCAAATTCAGGAAGAGTACCCTAACCCACTCTTCCACCAATAGCTCTCAACCCCTAAGTAATATTTCCTATCCTTCAAGGACAAAATGATGCTTCAAAGATGATGCAACAGCCCACCCGAATTGGGAGGTACTTATTCCATGAGTGTTTATGAAAAAAGAAAAGATAATTGGCAAATCATTAATGCAAAAGTTGACTAGTTAAACTCGAGTAATACCTGTGCACAGTACCCAAGTTTCATATCCATTCCCCATCCATGGATTAGATCATTCTGGAAGAGAGTAATCAAAGAGTGATTAATGTTGTGAAAGAAACAGTATAACAAAGAACTAGTTGTAGCTTTCTAGACCAATGGAGACTCTTAGGAGTTAAAAAAGATTATGTTACTGTATTATGTTACTGTATTACACAAATGCATCCAATTGTCAAAGACCAAAGGCAATGATATAATCATATTCCGACATATACACAATTTAAAAAGAGAGAGAGAGAGAGAGAGAGAGAGAGAAACAGAACAAAGCTAGTTCGTAGAAGAGTGATTCCCTCTTACTGGAAAAAGCCATCAATAGAAAGGGAACGAAAGCAAATCATTTTCATTGCAGTGACCTAACAGATCTTGAATGAGAAAAGTTAAAAGAACCATGAATGTATGGTATAATGCCAGTCTAATTAAACAGAAATGCCAAGGATCCAGGTCACTTTATCTTTGTCAACTATCAAGGAATCAACCACCTAAAGATTTAAGCCTCACAGACCTAGCTTGTAATAACAACAAAAGTTACATAAAAGCAAAACTCAATTATTACCCTCATGAACAGACAGAAATAGCAATGACAACTGGGGACCCAAAAATGCGTATTGTACATGAAAAGCTTCTTGCTAATTTGGAAAAATGATCTGAGCATAAGACTTTGCTGAATGCCTTCTCCAAGGATTAATATTTGCGGATGAAGAATTAAGCTCCATAATCAAGTGAAAGCTCTACTGCTTCTACTGTTACATCAGTATTTATTTTAAAAGGATAAACTACCATTGAAACATTAACATGCTTAAATAGTTAAACATGAGTTATGCCAATGAAGACAGGCGAGTAACATAATATTACCTGCAAAAGATGCCAAGTACAAAACCAAGCAGATCTTGAAAAAACTGGAGCCATTCCCTCTACAAATCTACAGTTAGCCAAAGAATGTGTATTACTGTCAAATTCCCAACAAATAATATCTTAAGACGTTGCATTCTAAGTATATCTTATTCACGAAAGACCAATGAGTTATGACATTGATGGAGAGACATTGTCCTACAGAGGCTCCTACAAGAACACTGGTCCCACAAACTCCACTAACGTTAAAAGAAAGGTTTTACTACTGCGGAACAGAATTAGGCCTATGACATTACCCATCAAATCTTTTAGTGAAAAGGAAAAGAACAAGGTAAAAAAAGAATTAACAGTCATCCCATGCAGAACTTACCCAGTGCAGGGCGGCCCCCAACTGACATTTGTGCACTTCGTGCTGCCTCTCACATCATATACCCTCCTGCATCATGCATTTGATTTAAGTACCTTCAAAACTTTGTGCCACAGTAGTATAAGGACCTTACATAACTACATCCCATTCACCTATGAAATTTCTTTGTTCTCGAACGAATGGTTATCCTGTGATGTATATCTGTCGAGTTTGGATGTAAAGCAGGCTGAGATATCTCCAAGCCTTCCGATTTTACTATTTTCAGGTATCTGGGAGCAGCCAAAAAAAGGGAAAACAATCAGAGAAAAATCACAGCTAACCAAACAGAGGGAAAAGGCCACATTAGAACCAGAGAACCTTGAGAACGGACTAGAAATGGGAGATAAAATTGCATTCCTTTTCATGGAACCCACAGAAAACAAGAAAGTTTACTTAATTTTAAAATCCTAAAGATTCCAAAAGATTCTACAAGGGTACACTTACTAAGTAAATAAATTGCAGAGAAGTTTGCATGAATAAAAAGAGAGAGAATAGCATGTGAAGAGCAAACAGGTTGGAGATAGCATATGGATAACAATTGCTCGGACGTGATGTTAAACTATGCTCATTACTATTACCTCCCTGGATGGAAGTTATCCACACCTAAATCTTCATCCCAGAGAAATATGTAATCATATGCTGACACAATGCTGGGATGTAGAAAACGCTTTGCAAACCACCTGCAACAGAAAGTTTTATTCAAATGTGAGTTGGAGACACAAAGTTTTGCCTGAGAACCTGCAGAAGCATGTGTTGCTTAAGAATCATGCAAGAAGACTTCTAGAGCAACTCATAAGTTCAGAAAAAAAGAAGAGACAAGGGACAACATCATCATCTCAAACAGCATACAGCTAGCCAAGGACAAGAAGAAAGGAATCACAGCTCAGAATAATTAAAGGCAGCTGTTCTCTCTCGATTCTGTTCAAAACTATTTCCAGATATAAGACTTTTGTCAAATGAGTTGCAAATTTATACTCCAATGGCAAGATAAACTTGCTATAAGACTCTTCAAAAGGAATCACAGCTCAGACTAACCAAAGGCAGCTGTTCTCTCTAGATTCTATTCAAAACTATTTTTAGAAATAAGACTTTTGTCAAATGAGTTGTAAATTTATACTCAAATGGCAAGATAAACTTGCTATAAGACTCTGCAGCTAAATTAACAAAGTTCATTTTGTTTCTGAACCTATAGACATTGCTTAAATTACACACTACACCAGCTTTCTCTTCACAAAGTACACTAGTGCCTAAGTTTTCAAACTCAACTCACAGAGCATATTCCTGAAAAGTTATCTCAAACTCAAAGTGCTGAAGGTCAAACTCACCATTTGGTTTGGTTTCGAGCAACTATATGAATGGCATTGTTACTCCAGTTAAGATCTTCCCAAGCATCAACTTTGCCGTCATAGTGGAATAGCATAACTGTGAAATTGTCTGGACGAAACTGAATTCAAGAAAATTAGGTAGTGAATCTCACTTCAACCATAGCCCATCTTTAATCATAAGCTTGAAAGTATTACCTTTTGGACAATAGCATTGACATTATGCTTTTGCTTGATCCCAACAGCAATTGCCAGTAAGTAACGGTACCTGGGAGCATCTACCTCATTGCTAGAGACATCAACCTAAAATTGTCAAAAGGCCTCAATTCATGTTCCGGGACATGCAATGCAATTGATGGTAAAGCCGAATGCACCCCTAGTATCTCAGTATCTCTATATATCATATCAGCTTTTACGGAAGCATTCTATTCACCAAGTCTGACCTTTGACCTCGAACTACTTGTTGACCATAATGGTCTTAACTCCAAATCTGATCTTGCTTGTATGATGCCACGGGGAAGACTTCCTAGTCTCCGGGAAAGACCCTGAGATTCCTGCAGGAAACAAAAAGGGACAACAAAAGAGATCATCAAATGCATCATAGGAAGCCATCATCCAGCCCTTAAAGTCATCATGAACTTCAGCAGCAACACTAATTCAATTCCAAAGGCAAATGTTCAAAAGTGAACAATGGCGAGTAGAGCTTGCACCTTTAGTGTGTCAAAAGGGTGTAAATTAATTTCCATCTGATAAAAAAAAGGATGCAAAACAAAAGGATTAGTTCACTAAAAGATGCATTGAACAAATCATAACTTCAACTTCACAGGTAAGTGTCGGAAGGTCTAGAGATGATACAGCAACAACCTAATCAGATGAAATTAAAACTGGCAAGTGGTGAAGCCAGCTACCATAGAAGGGGCCAATTTCAATGAATTCTTTCTAGACATTACATTCTACTATTTTCCATTGCTTCATTTTATCCCTCAAACCATATCGGTGCTGTAGCCTAACTATTAGGCAGACTCAAAGATCCTTAAAGGCCAAAAGAATACAGGTTGAAGTCCCTTGTTGCCCTGCTAATTTTCATAAATTATATTTTATAAAATTCAAATACTGATAGAGTGAACTCACCTCCGTCTGACGGTATTGATATTTTGTCGTTCTATATACAATAAACAACATCACTACACAGATGATCCCCATAAATGGTAGTTGTTTCATCTTGAACCCGCATAGTCCCTACAGCAATCCATGTCAAGAACTTTGAAAATGACAATCAAACTTATAAACATGAAAAAGCATTCAAAGCCTTCCAAATGTGAACAGGGAACAAATATCAAACTCACCCCATCAAACGATGCATTCTTTTTCCTCATGAGAAGTCTCCATGATTTGATCGACTTCATAGACAACAGATGCTTCTACTTTCTCTCATAACAAAGTTTCCACTGAGGCAAAACAGATACAATCCAATCAGAAATCATTCCAAACAAGTTTTCATGCTAAGAAAACCAACACAGTTCATATCACCAATCTAGCGTTCTCAAAGGTGTTAATATTCATAAATTGATCACATTTTCCCTCTGAAAATAATCAATTGAGAAATACTAATAGGAAAGCTAGAAATCATCCAAAGTTTACAACTGAAAGTATAAGAAACAAATCATGACCCAACAAAGATTTCTATAACTCACTAAAACAACTTCCAACGAGATGATCCGTATTACGGCCTGTTTAAGAAACGTCATAAAAGGAATGGATATATTTGTATGTGAAAGCACTAGAAGCCCGGTGAATGTCGACATGCTTGAACGATTAACTCAATGCCAAAAAGAAAAAAGTTCCCCTGACAACTTGAGAGCTAAAAAAAATGCCAGACACAACCGAAATTACATGGGGGGAATCAAAGGTACCCTCCAGATTTTAGAATCTAAAACCCCCACAAGGCCGAAGGCATGCAAATCTGGCACCACACTCAAGAATCTCCCCAAAATCTAATCATGAACAATCCCCGCCAAAAAAGCCAAAAAAAAAAATAATGATAATAATAGTAATAAAAGGCAACCGAGCAAACATTGCAACTAATCGACTCGATTCCTTGCTATCCGAGGAACCAAAAAAAAAGGAACACGCAGCAAGTTCCATGCACTGTCTATTAAAGATCCGATCATCAAACTCAGAACAAATCACGAAAAGTCAAGGACGGCCAAAACACAGTAACGAAAAACTCCGCAATCCTCCCGCATGCAAGTACCGCGTCAAGTTCGTTCCTTTCTTCCTTCTCCGGATCTCAAAGGACTTCTCCCAACCAACCCACCACCCGAAACGCGAACGAACCCAGAACGACTCTCGCGGAACCCACAACGCCCCCCACCGAAATCCTCGCCGCCCTCCACTCTCTCTCTCTCTCTCTCTCTCTCTCTCTCTCTCTCTCTCTCTCTCTCTCCTGGATTCTTGGGATGAAGCTCGATCCCACCTGTTCGGGGGTGTCCCGCGAAACGAACACGCGATCGCCGGGAACCGAATCCTGCCCACGATTCGACGGAGGGAAGGGCCGGCAGCAGCAGCAGCCGAGGAACGCCCGGAAGCAAGCGACACAGGAAGCTAGAGAGAGAAAGAGAGAGATATAGAGAGAGAAACGGGAGACGGGAGAATCGGGAGCGCCAGGTTATAAAGGGGTTCGAAGAGGGGACCGAGAGAGAAAGACAGCGGAAGAGAGAGAGAGAGAGAGGGAGCAAAGCGGAAAGCGAAAAGGAGCAAGCTTGCGATTTCGCCAGAATGGTAAATTTCGCCGACGAGGTACAGCACTCTCTCTCTCTTTTTTCTCTCTCTAAAATCTCTCCTCTCTCTCTCTCTAAAATCTCTCTTCTTTCTCTCTCTAAAATCTCTCTCTCTCTCTCTCTCTCGTGGCATCTGCTCGGAGGTTGTCCGGGTCGTTGATTTTAACCGACAGCTGTTACAATTTCGCGTTTCCTGATATTGAGTTAATAATAATAATAATTATTCCTTTTTCTACCTTTTTTATTTTTTTATTATTTTGGTTTGCCCTTTTTATACGAGGAAGCCACCTTCAAATTTGGTGGATAATTAAAACCGCGGCTCGGGGAAAAGGTTTTGTCGGGCGATTCCGACCTTAAAAAAAAATATATATATTTATTTATTTATTAATTTTTAGAAACGATGAAAAATAATTTTGAATTTGCATTCGTTTTTTTCCCCTCTTGCTTTGTGAATTTTGTTTAGATTATTTCCCGATGGCTTAATTTTTTTTTTCATCGAGGGTTGGATGCAGTGGATGTGAATCCTAGCTTGATTGTCGTTCTAAATCATCTTGTCGAGAGCGAAGGAAGGAATAGACCTCGGGCATGAACCGTGGAAAAGTCATCACGACAAGAGAGTTATAAAGTTTTAAACAAATATGAAGAGTCTTAGGATAAGTTTGTTTCGTGAAAAATAAATATTTTCTAAAATGTTTTAAAAAATAATCTCTTATATTTTTTAAAATAATTGGTCAATGAAAATACTTTCATTATCTATAATAATTTATGTGTTAGTATTTTGTAAATAATGAAAATACATTTTGTTTATTTACTTTATAATGATACAAATGATCATTTTTTAAAATCATTTATTTTTCTTGAAACAAATATATTCTAATGTGATGTGAAAGAGGAATGAAATTTAATTGTAGAAAATATGGTGTGATCTCAAGCTTCGATTGCCATTAGAAGGACAGATTTAAATGTACAAAATATGGTGTGATTTCAGGCTTTGATACCAGTGGACAATCAAATTTAAATATAGAAATATGGTACAAAGAGTGATGAAATCTAAATGTAGAAAATATGGTATGATCTTGGACTTTGATACTATTGGATAAACAAATTTAAATGTAGAAAATATGGCATGATCTTAGGCTTTGATACCATTGGACAAAGAGTAATGAAAATTAAAGGTAGAAAATATGATGTGATCCCACGCTTCGATATCATTGAAGAAAGAGTAATGAAATTTAAATGTAGAAAATACATAGGAATGATGGGGCCCGCCATATTTCCTTACCTTTGGCCTTCCACCGCTTCTGACTAAACAATTTATTAATTAAAATGCTGTCCCAATTTTGAGAATTTTGATAGCAACCTATGGCTAGTGTACTCTCAAAATTAAAATATCACTAGGACATATTCTTAAGCTCCATTTAAAAAATTATTTTTTCAAATAATTTATTTACATTTTTGAAAATAATTAGTGGATGAAAAATATTCTCATCATCAATAATAATTTATGTCTAAATATCTACGTATGTAATAAAAATGCTTTTCTTTCTCTCATCTTTTAGTATCATATTTTTCGAATTGTTCACTTTTTGCGATATAGATGAAACTTTAATAGTCGATATGATTCGAGAAGGATTTTGACATGAGAGGGAAAAAAAAAAAATCGGACCGGTGTCTTGTGGCCACGTGCCACCTTCGACCTAAGTATTATCTATAATTAGCAACCATGTTCGAGGGGCAAATAGCGACGACAAATTGGGTGACCTACTCGAGAAAAATTGGGCGACCCACTCGAGAAAAATTGGGCGCCAAAACCAGCGTTTCACCGGGAGGAGTAAGTGAGCTGCCTAGCGGCCACGTAGCATGATTAAAAAATAATAATTTATTAATTAATTAACTAAATAATTATGGTTCTTCTTTGGTAAAGTGACCAGCAACTTCTTTTTTTAATTAATTAATTTAGTTTCTTTTATGATTTCTAGATACCCCATCTCGGATTTAGTATAGAACGTGTCGATGGTATTCCCAATCCTAGTACATATATTTTATTCTTCCTGCTCTACAACATTAAAGAAAGGAAACGCATGTTGCAGCCATCATTATAGCGATCGACTTTTGTCTAATTAGATCATTATGTTGCGTCAAGACGGGGCAAATTCCCATCTAGACCAAATTTATCGGGGGTCTAACGAGCGTCGATGAGCCTCCCCTGGATCTTGCCGGACTCAACGACCTGAAATTACTTGGCTTCACGATGAATCGGAGTCCTTTTTTAAGTGTTTTAATTTGGAGACGGTAGATAAGATGAAAATAATTTCTCGTCATAAATTCATTATTTCTTTTAATTGATAACCGCTGGTATATGATCACCGAATGCCATGAAAATGGCACTTTCGAAGAACGCGACAAGACAAAGGAAATGACCAAAAAAGGGGGAAAAAAGAGCAGAAAATGTCAAAATTATATAATAATCAAAAAATTTTATTGGCATATAAATACTTCCGTTGCCTCCCCTTAATTAGTGAAGCATGCAACCGATCTGAGCGAAAGCTCACAGAAAACACGTGACATCCGGCGAGCGACACGTGCGCTCTATTTGACCAACCCACTTTTCTTGTTCATGATAAAATTGCTATAACACCTATAAAATTGGACTATTCTCTCAATGTTAGGTATTTTTATTTTTTTTTTTGCTAACTCGCGTGATGTAGGGAGGGAAATTGACATAAGATGATATCATGCAATCTAATTATGACAAAATAAATGTCCCTTTGTAGGTGTGGACCAAAGCCCTAGATATGGATAGATGGAGGTCATATCATTATTGCGTGCCATCTAGAATTATGAATCAAAAGACAAAAGTCCAAATTGGGTAGCCTTAAACACAAATCATTGATTAGGTTCGGTCAAACTAGAAAATCAAAGTTGATTATTTTCCTAATAAATTTCAAGAACAAGCTATATATTCCTTGAATTCAAGTGATGGAGATTGTATCATTTATTGGATATCATCTTGAATTATGAATCAAAAGGTAACGGTCTAGATTAGGTAGCCTCAAAAAATTTCATTGATTAGGAAAGTCAAAGCTGACTATTTTCCTACTAAATTTCAAGAACAAGCTATAAAGCCCTTGCATTCAAGTGATGGAGATCGTATCATTTATTGTATATCATCTTGAATTATGAATCAAAAGGTGACGGTCCAGATTAGGTAGCCTCAACAAAAATTCATTGATTAGGTAAGTCAAACTAGAAAGTCAAAGCTGACTATTATCTTACTAAATTTCAAGAACATGCTGTATAGTCCTTGCATTCAAGTGATGGAGATCATACCATTTATTGCATACCATCTTGAATTATGAATCAAAAGGCAGAAGTTCAACTTAGGTAGCCTCGAAAAAATCTCATTGATTAGGTAAGGTCAAACTAGAAAATCAAAGTTGACTATTTTCCTTGCTAATTTCATGAACATGCTATAGAAAAGTAGACAGTGATGGAGAAGCCTTAGCTTTAGCCCCCTACGGTATCGTTTTTTTCGGATCCTTTTGCTCCCTGGAGATCTTCTTTTAGGTCTATGTTTCTTCCTTTTTGTTGGGTGAATTTATTGCCTCTCTCTTTTCTTTCTAGGGTTTCTAGCTAATCTTGTTCATGGCCAAAAATTGAGTGACAAACCCAATTTGATCCGTCCTTGTCTTTCTATCTCTCAAATTCGAACTTCGCAAGTTGTCGATAATTTTGACTAAAAATGCCGGGTGATGTGGATGGTTATGTCACGCTCGTGAAGAACCTAAAATGACCACGGTAGTAAGTGAATATTAATGGAGGTCATGGGTACGAGTCCTTTTTAGAGAAATGATAATGACATGCCTCTAGAAAAAAAAAATCATCACGAAAACTTGCATCTTCCTCGATAAGAGGAGACTTTGCTATAGTTGGTAAGACTTTTAAAGAAGAGTTATGTAGGTAACCATCACTCTCGTTGATAACAATCTAATGTCAAAAGAATTCATCTTATATGCATCGTCAATTGTTTTTGTACAAAATCCCATTCAATTCTGTGAAAGCGATAGTTTAGCGGTGGTGGATTTTGTCATGGGCCGGGCCGAGATACCGTGGAATTTACGAGACTTAATTCAACGATGCCGACAGGAGCTTCCTCTGTGCCAAAACGTAGCAGTAACCTATTGTCCTCGGGAGGCAAACCAAGCTGCTGATTGGCTAGTACGCACACATCGCGCAAAGAAACTTCCTCTTAATTGGGTGCAGATACCCCCTCTATCTCTTGGAATATTTTAGTTTCAGACTGTAAATCACCGTTGTGTTCGAAGACTACTTAATCTAATGCATCAGTATTTCTTTTGACCAAAAAAAAAAATTGTTTTCGTACATGCAATCTCGGAAAGGAAACTCAAATTGCCATCATTGTCATTGTCATCGCCTCTCTTAGAGAAAGAAAGAAATGGTGGCAAAGGTGGAGGGGTGGCGATTCTGGTGGCATCGCGACGGCTGGCATCGGTGGTTGGCGAGCGGGGACGGTGGCTTCTAGGGGTGAGCATGGTCCGGGTTGGTCCGGGCCACCCCCTAACCCTAGGACCAACCCGTACAGTGTCGGTCCTCAATTTTTAGGATCGAGGACCGACCCTATTGAGCCTGGGACTAAGGACCGGACCGACCCAATGGGTTCGGTCCGGTTCCAGGGTCAACCCGGGACCGATCGATAATTTTTTTCGTCTTATTTTTTATACTTCATAAAAAAGCAAACCTATAAATTCAAATTACACATCCATAAACAATACGTCATTGTGCAACTAAATTATAAAATACCAATACATATTTAGCAAATTTAAGATGACACAATAATAGAAATTTCGTATATGTTAACCGCTCATCGAGATATGGGATAAGATGGAAAATTCTTATAATCATCTATCTTTAATATTTATAACACCATATGCAAAAGTGTTTTCCTGATCATGTAGAGTCCACTCAACCAAAAAATGAGCTTCGCACCACTTGACTAGCATTTGATCATGTAGAGTCCACTCAACCAAAAAATGAGCTTCACACCACTTGATTAGCAAATCACCGTAGCAACTGCAGTACTATTCTACTCTACAAAAACTTCTACCATTTGACACAAATTGAAAAGCAAAGTGCAGTTGAAATTCATTAGTAAAATACAATTAAATCATAAAAAGTTCAAAATACTTAATATAAACCATGAATATATAACTTCACATCTTGTTAATTCACTTGAACTTCTAAACACTTGAAAACAAAACAAACGACACATAATTAATACTTAACAAAAGTTTTAAATTGAAATTACTATTAGTGCTATTGATAGAACATCTCAATATAATATAATATAATAGACATTTTACTTAGGTTTGAATATATAAAAGAATTATAAATAATATAATATAATATACAGGGTTGGTCCAGGGTTGGACCGACCCAAAACTCTTAGGACCGAGGACCAACCCGCACAGTGTTGGTCCTGGAATTTCAGGACCAAGGACCAACCCAGTCCCCTTGGGAACCGGACCAGGACCGGCAGGGTTGGGCCGGTCCAGGGTCGGTCCAGGGTTGACCCTAGACTGCTGCTCACCCCTAGTGGCTTCGCGGCGGAGGATGAGGCTGCTTGGGAAGGAAGAAGAAGAAGAAAGGTGGAGAAAAATTGGGAAAGAAAGAAAACGAAAAGCACATGTCAGCAGTTAAAAAGCCCATATGCTGATGAGTCACTTGCCTTAAAGTTAGGTTAAATTATTAATAAACTTATTTTGAATTAGACATATCGATTTTAAAGATCAACAAGAGAACAACCTTACCCTGTAATGTCCCTTCTGACAAGTTTCATCATGAAGATAGATTGGCATAAAGCCATGTTGACTAGCTGATGATTTGTCCGAAAGAGATGATTTTTTATATTATGAAGAAAGGCATAAATGTGAACAAGAAATGAGTTTGCTGATTCTAAATTAAAGAAATTGTCGGTACTTGTAATGCATGCAATTGACTAGTCCATATATGGAGATTAGTCGAGCGATTAACATCAAGTCATCAAATCAATCACTGCACAACGGATAAAAGATGAAGAAATATCTAAATACTGAGTATGAAAAATCTTTTAACCCTGGTGAAAAAGCTAACGGAGAAAGCTTTTACAAGTCTAATCCACGTGTTTTCCATTGAAAATGGAATAATCACATAGTTGCTATGATTGGAAACTATTAAATTGTACCAATAAAATCAAATGAAATACACATGCAGCCCTTAAGTAGCAATTTAAATTCAGGTCTTATTAACAAATGTCTCGAGATATCGATTAAGATCACAGAAAATAGAAATGATGCATTTCGACGCAATTTGAAAATCGAGCGATAAACATTTTTCAAAAAAGTTACCCACTTCAAATATAACTATTTATGTTTCGAATCACAACTGATGAGATTTGCATCACAATGACGCTTTTTAACATTTTCAAAGATAGTAATTATATATACAGTGAAAGCGGAATGCGCAATTCTTGATGCGAGTTAGGAAATGATTTCGATTGATGAAATAATATAAAAATATAATTATTGGACACCCTTCCACAGTAAATATTAGTAATAATATTGTTGCTTGAATTGGCATCCCAAGTTGGTACAGATCACAATTTCATGAAGTGGGAGGCGTAGACATATTAGATTAGATTAATGATTAAAAAATCAATATCAATGATCCAGCAACTTGTCGGTGCCAAAGTCCACCCGTGAAAATCCAGTATTTCAAACACGTGGTGACATCGGCAGGTTTTGCCGCCCTCTAAGTTGTTGTCTTGAAATGTAATAGTTTAGTTTAAATTTCTAATCTAAGAAATTATTTACACCAGTCAAGTATATCTTTTATTATGTGGGCAAATTGAAATATATAATAATTGTCAAAAGATACATACATACAATCACCTCCTCTTTTTACTAATCACCTACTTTTGATCGGGACCATAAAATACGCAAAATTAAATTCTTTCGCGCCGGCAATTTCATCCACCCTTATTTGATGGGTTTTGTTCATCTACTTTTTTAATAAATAAATTATACAATATAAAATACCCCTTGTAGAAAAAAAAAAAGTAATTCCACGACGGAGGAGGATGAGGCTGCTTGGGAAGGAAGAAGAAGAAAGGAGGAGAAAAATTGGGTATGAAGGAAAATGAAAAGCACATGTCAGCTGTTAAAAAGCCTATATGTTGATGAATCTCTTCCTAAAGTTAGGTAAAATTATTAATTGATTTATTTTAAATTAGAGATGTCAATCTTATAAATCATTAAGAGAACAGCCTTCCACTTTAGTGTCCCTTCTTACAAGTTTCATCATGAAGATAGATTGGCAAAAAGTCATGTTGACTATCTGATGATTTGACTTATTGAGATGATTTTATCATGAAGAAAGGCGATAATCTACCCAAGGAATGAGTCGCTTATATTCTATATTGAAGAAGTCATCGGTACTTGTAATTTATGCAGATTGACTGGTCCATCTATAGAGATTAGTCAAGCGATTAACATTAAGTCATCAAATCAATCACTGCACAGTGGAGAAAAGACGAAGAAATATTTAAATTATTGAGTATGAAAAATCTTTTGACCTTAGTGAAAAAGTTAATGGAGAGAGCTTTTGCAAGTCCAATCCAGTTGTTTTTTTTTTTTTTATATTATTATTTATTGAAAATGGAATTCACATATGTTGGTATGCTTGGAAACTATTAAGATCGCACAACGAAATCGAATGAAATACACCTACCGTCCTTATAAATTTGAGTCTTGTTATGAGTATTTCGAGACATCGATTAAAATCATTGAAAACAGAAATGACGTGCACCAACTCACTCCGGAAATTGACAATCTCACATTTCAAAAAAACCACCCGCTTCAGATATAAATATTCATGTTCCAAAGCACAACTAATGAGACTTGATAAGTGTCATAAGGAGGCTTTTTAACATTTTCAAAAATAATAATGATATATATGGCAAAAGCGAAATGTACAATTCTTCATGAGAGTTCGGAAAGAATTTTAATTAATGAAATATATATAAATAATGATTATTGGATACCCTTCCACAATATATATTAGTAATAATCTGGTTGCTTGAATCGGAATCCCAGGTTGGTCACTAATCACAATTTCATGAAGTGGTAGGCGTGGAGGCATTGGATTAGATCAATTATCAAAAATTAAATATATAATAATCTAGCAAGTTGTCAGTACCAAACTCCACCCATGGAAATCCAGTACGTCAAAAAAAAATAAAATCCAGTACTTCAAAAACGTGGCAGCACAGACAGGTTTTGCCGTACCTAAGCTGTTGTCCTTAAATTATATATATATAGACACATATCTATATTTGATAATATTATATATTTAAGTTTGCCCACATAATAAAAGAATTACTTTACTGGTGTAAATAATTCCTTAGACAGCCTTGGGAGATTGAAACTATACTATTACATCTCAATAAGTGTGAAATCTCATTTGGGTATTGATCATTTTGAGATAATTCTTAATCAACTTCCTACTCTCATTTCTAATCACCTACTATATCGGGACCGTTAGGTACGAAAAATTAAATTATACGCCGGCAATATAAAGAAAACTTGATCCGGCAATTTTCAGTTATCCTTGTTTGATGGGTTTCGAGGAGCTACTTTTTCAATAAACAAATTTGACAATCCAAAATACCCCTTGTAGAAAAAAATAATCACTAACGGTCTATACCTTAGTTACTTAAAATATTATGTTTAGTGCCCGAAAGGTGAGTAGGAATAGACCCAACCATTGGAAAATGTGCAAAATGTTCACCACGTAGAACTTTGTATTCAATCTTTATTTCATTGTCTAGGTAATGGCAAGTGGGGTCGACCAAACCTATCCTCTTTTCTCTAATATTGTAACCTGAGTGCTGCCAAAAGGTATCAACTGGGGATGTTCTTCTTGACTCTACCTCAAATAATCTCTCTCTTTTGGTTTAGCTGGGGAAGGTCCATGGAGTAGTTTAGAAGTTGTTCTACTTTATTAAGATAGTGGAGGAGCTATTGACTTCATTTGACTAATCTCTTAGAATTTCTACATCCAACGGATTGTCAAGAGTCTTGACGATTAGATCACGCCTAAACTTACTAACTTTTTGATTCTCATAAAGTATATCTAGGAGCAAATCAAAGAGTCAATCAGGGGGTTGAACTGAAGGCCAATAATGCTCTCTTTTTCTATAAATTAAGATTTGGTTTCTCACGTCCGACGGGTTTCACATTTCATTGACCTTCTAGGGATGTTCTCGATCTGTATCCATCCGTGTTGATGGGTCGAAAGAGAATTGACTGATGCGATGCGATGCGATGCTTAACCTAATCATTGCGTTTAACTTGGATAGCCTTCTAAGGATGATGCCATCTTCGATTTTCTTTTCTTTTTAATGGGTCACGAGGCTTAAGCTACAAGTTTCCCGTGAATTCCACGGCTAGATCGAAGAATAAGTTATGAAGCTGGTTGTTGGGGTTCATTCTATAAAACTATGTTTAACGCCCCCCGAATGGTCGTGATCGTATCAAGATTATTCCAATCTCAATGTCCACTTGAGGGGGAAAAATGAAAAAAAAATGGAAAAGCCAGAGAAGGAGATGGCGATTGGTCTTATGAAATCCCACGTCAAGCCAAAGAAGGAGATTGCGATTGGTCTTGCGAATCCGACATCAAGTGGATATAAATTAAGCAGGAGAATGAAAATAAAATAAAAGAATCAATGAGTAGCGATCCGAGAATGAAAATTAGAAAATTCAATGATTGGCGATCCAAGGTTTTTAGTAGACTTTGATTAGCACATTAGGCGTGAAAAACATGTCATCATCTAACCAATCACTTTCAAAGTTGGATATGTCCAAGTGAAAGGGCCCGTCTTATCAATATATGAACGGTTTGCAAGCTCTTTTTTTTTTTTTTTAATTATTAGTTATTTATTATTTATTTCCTTGTCATCAAATGTCTCATTCATGATTGGAAAACAACGCCAACAGTTTATGAACTTTGGCTTGATATGTAATATCATTCTTAAACTTTTAATTCGTTCATGATCGTCTAACCAATCACTCTCAAAGTTGGATATGTCCAAGTGAAAGGGCCCATCTTATCAATAAATGAACGGTTTGCAAGCTCTTTTTTTAAAAACATTTTTATTTATTTTTTATTTCCTTGTCATCAAATGTCTCGTTCGTGATTGGAAAACAACATCAAGAGTTTAACTTTAGCTTGATATGCAATGTCATTCTTAAACTTTTAATTCATTTAATATGATCGTCTAACTCTATCTAAATGTTTAGTGTAATTCTTGTGCTTTTATCTAATAAGGGAGAAAGTCTTTCTGTTTGAAGCATTTAGGGGCTTGTACTGATTTCTTGTCTTGTTTGATAAAATAAAAGAACTATATTGAAACATTTAGGAATAGTAAAAATACCATATTAAAGAAATTAAAAATCTAAAGATGACATTGCAAATTTGTCTAAAGTTTAGGATCGATTAGTGTTATATTCCTTTGGTGATTTGCCGTGTTAGGGTGCATGTGATTCACTACTGATTTGAAAAATATTTCTCTCAAAATGATCGCATGTATCGCTTTATAAAAATGGATGAAAAGAAAAATATTTTCATCGTTCACAAAAATATTTAGACATAAATTACTCTTGGAAATGAAAACATCTTTCGTTAATTAATTTTTTCAAGCGATATAAGTAATTAGCTTTAGAAAAAATATTTTCGAAATTATTCATTTTTTATGAAATAAATAAATAATAAATTGAATTTGCTTAACAGTAAAGCAAATGACCAAATTATGGTTGCATCTTAAGCACGTGACCATGATGCTTCAACAGACTTTCGTGGGCTGTTAAATGAAGTGTTTGGTCCGGAGAAAGGTGATTGGTGCTTGGTGAGGAACATATTAAACCCTAGAAAAATTGATATTGAAGCGACCTCTTGTTTCTTTCTTCAATGATGTTTTTTTTTAATACAAAATATATGAATTTCATTCGATCTATTAAAAAAATATTTGAAAGAATCTCCATATCTTTTATGATTGTATGGATATCTTTATTGATTGGTATTCCAAATCAGTTATAATTATCATAATATCTCATAAATTTAAAAAGATTATTTTATAAACCCAATAAATAGTTCGCGTAATTACACAACTCTCTTTCGCAGATTCTTATTTCCATCTATAACAGGAATTTCTTTCTTTTTGTTGTAGTGATTTCGATAATGTGATAGGAATATTTCGTCCGCGGCGAACATCCAATATAAGGTCAACAAAATTACACACCATCACAAGCAACTTCTTTGCATCTTTAATCCGAATATCATGTAAAATCGTAATTCTGTAATATTAAGTGAAAAATCCTCATTCCTCCTAAATAAAGTTAAGAAAAAAGTGATGTCCTTTTATAAGTATCTTTCCCGATCAATTTGTAATTTCCTTGGGTTTTATTCTGTGATTTCTTGTTCGTAATTAACTTTTGTAATTCGTAAAAACTCAACGGAATGTACTTTCTACTGGGCTGAGCCCAAATGGAAAAATTCTGTCCTCAAGCTGATAATGGTTTTATCAATATTTTAGATGCAGCCCAAGTTTGATGGGCCTAAAAAAGGCATCCTGATTTTCTTTCATTCCTTCGACAGTCTTTTTTTGCTCCTTTCCTTTTTCTTGTTTGTGGAAGAAGTGAAAAAAAAGAAGGTTATGTGACGTCCTTGTCATGTTTTATCTATCTATATTTCCCAGACTCACTTATACTTTTCTGTTATATTTTGCTGTGAATTGCTTTTTCTTTGTTGACAAAACAACTCACATCATCCGGGTAGATTTTTAAAGACTCTCGATTTGAGTGAAAAGATGGATCGAGAAGGTTTAGCCTCATATCACCTGTGGGTATGGGATGCAGTTCTCCTATCCCTAATATGTCGCCTTCCATGAGTTTGACCCGATAGCCTAGATATTTCACTCTTTTGGGGACAAAAAATGAAATGTCTATTCGAAACGATGTCGTTTTGAAATATTTAGAGCACAAGCATACGAAAGACTTTATTAACTCATGTGAGTGCTAAGATATGGACATTCTTATGGCATCCACAACCAAATTACAAGGTACAAAGCTTGAGATTGTATAGAGAATTTAGAGATAATTTTCATTTTACTAATAGATATTCTGTAGTAGATTTTTTAAAGGGTTTGAAAGTGGAAAAAAAAATGTTGTTATAATAAATTATTGATTGCCTGATTCTTGATAACTTATTGGTAATTAAGCGATACTATTATGAAATTATAAACACTTTTTGATAGTTTATAAATATCAACTTTTCGTATCTTTTATCCCTTTTTTACCAACAACATAAGCTTACTTTACCATATTTTTATCAGAGACTTATCAAAGGTAATTTACATTTTACTGACGGATTTTTTGTAGTAGATTTTTGAAGGGGTTGCAAGTGGAAAAAAAAAATGTTGGTAAAAAAATTTGTTGATCACCTGATTTCTCGATAACTTATTGGTAGCAAAGCCATATTAGCATGAAATTATAAACATTTTTTTAATAGTTTATTAATAACAAACTTTCGTATCTTTTGTCCCTTTTTAACCAACGGCATAAACTTACTTTACCAAATTTTTATGAGAGACTTATCAACTTTTTTCGATTGAATTGCTAGCTACTTTTGAATTACCAACCTTCATTTCATTTATTTGCCAACATGTATTAGACTTCTTTATCATTTACCAATTCCTATTCTTTTTTGTTACAAAAGACTTAAACTTATGAGAACTTGCCAACTTTTGTTTCTATGACTGGATTCCATCAAGTTATCAACTATTTCCGATTCACCAACTCTCATTTGAGTTATTTACAACCATTTATTTATTTCTTTCCCTGAATTTACCTACATTTCCATTAAATTATCAATTGATATTTGCCTTGCTTATCAACATATCAAATTTATCAACTCTTTTTAAAAATTATCAACCTCATTAGAGTCATTACAAATTTTTTTCTCAATAGAGAGTTGGTAATTCAATATTAAGAGATAATTTATTGGGATAAAACTTGGCGAGTCACATCAATTTAGCTTAGCAATAGTGTTAGTAAATGTATGGAATTGCTAACCAAGTCAAATAAAAATTGTTAACTTAATAGAAAAGTTTGTAATTTGAACAAGAAATTGTTTTTGAACGTTGGCAAGGAATTCAAATAAGAGTTGATTACCAAAAATTAGTTGATAATTTAATCTGACAAGTGGTGATAAATTACTCTAATCTAGGTTGATAATTTCATATAAGAGCTCGTGCAGAGCAAGTTATGCAAATAATATTCAGAATATGAGCACGAAATTGATAATTTGCAAACTATCAGGATAAGTTGGTAATTTCGTAAAAGTATTGGCAAGTTACCGAAGCCCCCCCCCCTTTTTTAACTTACCAATATTTATTAAAAATTCATTAAAAAAAGAACAGTATATTTCAAGGGAAATTATTTAAAAAATCCTAAACTTATTGCACTTTTGCCAATTCAGTCATAAACCTTTTAACTTTGCTAATTGTATCCTAAATATGTTCACTTTTTGCCGATTCAGTCCATTCAGTCAATTTTGGCCGGAAAAATGCTGACGAGGATGCTGGCGATGCCACGTAGGACTGCTGGCGCTGACGCAGACAATTTTTAATAATATTTTAATATTTTTTGAATTATTATTATTTTTTTCTGTTTTTTCCTTCTTTTTTTTTTTTTGGCTTTCTTGGCCTTTTTAGGTGGCCAGCCATTGGCCACAAGTGACGGCCGTCCACTTGCCATAGCCAGCTGGCTAGCCTCGCCCGCCACAGGCGAGGCCCGGCTAGGCGAGGAGGAGCCCGGCGAGGGGAGCCCTTGCTCAAGCCAGGCTGGCCTCACTGAGCGTCGGCCAGGTGAGGCCGCCCTGGCCTAGGCGAGGGTCGGCCTCGCTAGATCTGGTGAGGGGAGCCCTCGTCGGGGCTCGCCCTTGCCCAGGTGAGCGTTGGCCTCGCCCAAACTAGATTTGGCAAGGCCGGCCCTCGCCCCTAGCTGGGCAACGATGACACCAAGGGATGAGTGAGAGTGGGAATCGTCGACGAGCGACGACGACGATTTTGCATTGAGCAGGCAGCGACATAGGGCTGAGGATTGAGAAGTTACTGACAAGGAGGGCGACGACGCTGATCACGAACGACAAGGAGAAGAAGAAGACGATGGGGAAAAGGAGAGCATGGGCGTGAAGGAGCATGCCAAAGTTGAGTAGGCACGTTTTCTCAGCGTCAAAAGCGTGGCTTACCCTGGACCACTCTTCTTTCCAAGAATCATCTCGGAAGATCAATGGCATAATTCATGAAATGAGAGAACAAAAATAATACGTGTTGATAAAAGCATGGAAGCGTTGCTATTATCTTCTCCATCTAAAATTCAATGAAATTCCAAAACAAGAAGATATCAATTCAGTCGCTAACTTCCATGAAACCCTAGAAACCACAATCTTCTTCCAAGTTCCTGCTGTGCACGTACGCACAGGACCGTACCACGGAAGCTTGATGCGTGTATACATAGACCGGTGGAGTCTTTGAAGTCGAATTGTCGTCTCACGGCGCCGTTAGCATTTCCTCATACTTCTTCATTAGTTCCCCCAATCTGCACATACATACCAATCTTCGATTCATTGTATAACTATGTCTCCCCTCGGAACTGGAGATTTACATCGGATTTTCAAGAACCTCGACAAGAACGGCGATGGCCAGGTGAGCCTCGAGGAGCTCAATTGGCTGCTCGAGAAAATCGGTATCCATCATAGCCTGGGCGAGCTGGAATTATCTATAGGGAAACCGAGCCTCGACTTTGACGAGTTTTTGTTCTTTTACGACTCCATATCGTCAGAAGAAACCATGAGGAGCGGTGGAGTGGAATCCCGAGAGAGCAGTGAAGGAGATGTCAATCAAGAGACCGACCTTGCCGAGGCGTTCAAAGTGTTCGATTTGAACGACGACGGCTTCATTTCCTGCGACGAGCTCCAGAGCGTCCTCTCAAAACTAGAGTTATGGGACGAGAGAAGCGGGAGAGACTGTAACAGCATGATTCGTGCGTATGACACCAACAACGACGGGAAACTTGATTTTGAGGAATTCAAGAGCATGATGTCGATTAGGGGTGTGCAAGAGAACTGGGATCCGTCCGGACCGCCCAAAATCGGACCGGAACCGCCCGGAACCGGCGGTTCTTGAGGGAACCAGTCCAGTTCTCGATTTCAATTTATGGGAACCGGTGGGTACCGGTTTGGTTCCCGGTTCCATGGGCGGATCCGTCCACCCGCCCACCCGGACCGGACCAATTAATTTTTAATGTTAAAAAAAATACTAATAACAAACCCTAATCAGGCTATTGATTTGTCTATTTCAGTGATCTTTGAATGTGGTATTTAGTTGGGTTTTTTGCCAAGTTCTTCGTTTGAGTTTGGGAAGTTGTGTAAGTTTGTGAGTTAAGAAGATATCTTTGTACCATGTGAGATATGGTTGGGGATTTTTTATGTGGCTAACCTGTTTGATGGATAGAAGTTTTAGCTGGGTGTAATTTTATAAGTCAGTGTATGTGCCCGCAACGTTGATATGTTTCCAATTCGTGGGTGCGGAATGCGTTTTCTTTCCCTGCTCAATTCATGGGGTTCGTTGCTTCTTAATGCTGAATTTGTTCCGCAGAGCAAGTGAAAGCGGTTTGTCGATATGAAGATGAACCGGTTCCATGGATCCACCCAGGAACCGGACCGGACTAGCGGTCCGGTTCCCGGGTGGATCCTGGTTCCAATTTTTCGGAACCGATCCTTAGCAAGCGGTTCCCAGTTCTAGGTCGAGAACGCCCGCCCGGACCATACACACCCCTAATGTCGATTACAATTTCTTGATGATATCTACAAAAACGTGACACGCCTTGGGTGGGATTTCCTTTTATACATCACACTGATTCTATGTACTTTATGACTCAATACTTTTGTTTAGCTTCTACCGTTACTCTCCCTCCCTACTTTAGCGTGCTATTATTTTAGTTAGGAGAAAATTATTCAAAAAATCATAAATTTGTTGTAATTTTGCCAATTAAGTTCTAAATTTTAAAATTTTGTCAATTGAATTTTAAGCCTTTTTACTTTTTGTTATTTGATATAATTAATTTTGAATGAAAATCGCTAACTAGCCGTCGTACGTGGTACGGCCAGCTTTGACATAGACAAATTTGAATAATATCTTAATAATTTTTGAATTATTTATTTATTTATTCTTTATTCTTTATTTTCATTTTTTTTCCTTTTCTTCTATTTTCTTTGGTTTTTTTCTTTTTTACCATGACCGGTGAGTAGGTGAGGGCCACAACACTTGCTTGCAGCCATTGCTAGACCATCGGAGCCGTGGGCAAGAGTTGTAAAAGAAAATGGAAAAACAAAATAATAAATAAATAATTCAGAATTTTTTTTAAAAAAATTATCCATATCAAAACCAGCAATGTCATGTAGGATAACCGGCATCCACGTTAGTAATTTCCAACAAAAAAATGATCGGATTTACTCAAATGACATTGTCAAAATGTTTAGGATTCAATTGGCAAATTGTTAACATATTTACAACTAAATTGAAAATTAAAAGGTTTATGACTGAATTGGTAAAAATGTAATAGGTTTAGAATTATTTGGACAATTCTCCTTTCTAACCAGTATTTTGGCCATCTCTATGTTCCTACCGTCAATGCTAATTCTACCTTTAAACATGCAATGGTAATTACACATATGCCTGATGCAGGGCTGAGTCGCACACATATTTTCATTTAACAATACTAGTCCTCAACGCACACGCATGCCTCATCTTTACTTACGCATTTTAATCACATGATTAAGGACATGAATTGATTTCACTTTCTACACATTTTAGACATTTCCTCGGTAGGAGATGATTTAATTCTAAAGTGGAAGTTGGAGGTAAATGTTCAATTCGAGCGGGAGAAGTTAATTTTGTAAGAGATTTTTCTCAAAATAAGATAATGCCAAGATACGGGGTATTAAACAAGTTGTTGCCCATGCCCTACGTGCGTGACTGAGGATGAAGAGAATTTGCACAAGATGACCAATTTAGATTTTATTATTATAATGATTATGGAGCTTTAAGGGTATTTTAGTAAATTAATGGGGACATCAATTTCAAACGTTCCCTAAGTAGTATGGTTTGGATAGAACTCCACGGGAGTAGCCAATTGATTCAATTGCTCACACACAATTAACAAGCTCAGATGCACACTTTTGGTGCCAACCATAAATGTTTTGCTTTGGAGCTGGGGACGTTAACTTTCCCTAGGTATAAACAAGGAAAAAAAGAAAAAGAAAAAAGAGAGATACATCTAGATAATCACTCAATCAATCTTAAACATATTGTACGATTACTAAATTTAGTTTTAAACTTTTAATTTGACCAATGTAATTCTAAATCCTTTGACGATTTTTCTTGGGGAAATTGTCCAAAAAGTCCTAAACCTATTGCACTTTTGCTAATTCAGTCATAAACCTTTTAACTTTGCCAATTGAGTCCTAAACATTTTCACTTCTTGCCGATTTAGTCCATCCAGCCAATTTTGGCCGAAAAATGCTAATGTAGACGCCGGCGGTCCGGCGCTGATGTGAACAATTTTAAATAATATTTTAATATTTTCTTTTGAATTTTTATTATTTTTAATATTTTATTTTTTCTATTTTTTCCTTCTTTTTTTTTTGGCTTTGTTGGCCTTTTTCAATGGCTGGCCACCAGCCATCAACCATAGCCAGCCAGCTGGCCTCGCCTGCCATAGGTGAGGTCTGGCTGGGCGAGGAGGAGCCCCGGCGAGGGCAGCCCTCGCCCAGGCCAGGGTTGCCTCACCGAGCGTCGGCAACATCGGGCGAGGTCAGCTTGGCCTGGGTGAGGGCCGGCCTCACCAGATTTGGCGAGGGGAGCCCTCATCGGGGCTTGCCCTCACCCAAGCTCTCCTTTTCCCCGTCGTCTTCTTCTTCTCCTCGTCATTCGTGATCAGCATTATCACCCTCCTCGTCAGTAACTTCTTGATCCCCAGCCCTATGTCGCTGCCTGCTTAATGAAAAATTGTCGCCATCGCTCGTTGACGATTCTTGCTCTCGCTCGTCACCCAGCGTCACCGTCGCTCGACCAGGGGCGAGGGCTAGCCTCGCCGGATCTAGTTTGGGTGAGGCCGATGCTCGCCTGGGCGAGGGCGAGCCCCAGCGAGGGCTCCCCTCGCCAGATCCAGCCAATTTTGGCCGAAAAATGCTAATGTAGACGCCGGCGATTCGGCGCTGACGTGAACAATTTTAAATAATATTTTAATTTTTTTTTGAATTTTTATTATTTTTAATATTTTCTATTTTCTATTTTTTCCTTTTTCTATTTTTTTTTTTTTGGCTTTGTTGGCCTTTTTCAGTGGCCGGCCACCAGCCATCGACCATAGCCAGCCGGCTGGCCTCGCTCGCCATAGGTGAGGTTTGGCTGGGCAAGGAGGAGCCCCGGCGAGGGGAGCCCTCGCCCAGGCCAGGGTTGCCTCACCGAGCGTCGGCAACATCGGGCGAGGTCAGCTTGGCCTGGGCGAGGGCCGGCCTCACCAGATTTGGCGAGGGGAGCCCTCATCGGGGCTTGCCCTCGCCCAAGCTCTCATTTTCCCCGTCGTCTTCTTCTTCTCCTCGTCATTCGTGATCGGCGTTGTCACCCTCCTTATCAATAACTTCTTGATCCCCAACCCTATGTCACTGCCTGCTCAATGAAAAATCGTCGCCGTCGCTCGTTGACGATTCTCGCTCTCACTAGTCGCCTAGCGTCGCCGTTGCTCGACCAAAGGCGAGGGCTGGCCTCGCTAGATCTAGTTTGGGTGAGGCCGACGCTCGCTTGGGCGAGGGCGAGCCCCAACGAGGGCTCCCCTCGCCAGATCTGGCACGACTGGCCCTCGCCCAGGCCATGGCGACCTCACCCAGCCGATGCCCGACAAGGGCTCCCCTCGCCAAGCTCCTCCTTGCCCAGTCGGGCGAGGCTAGCCAGCTAGCTGTGGCCGGCCGTTGCCTGTAGCCGATGGTTGGCCATTGGAAAAGGCCAAGAAAGCCAAAAAAAAAAAAAAAAAAAAAAGGAAAAAAAGAAAATAATAATAATAAAAATATTTAAAAATTATTAAAATATTATTAAAAATTTTCTACGTTAGCGCCGACAGTCCTACGTGGCATCGCTGGTGTCCATGTCAGCATTTTCCGGCCAAAATTGACTAGATTGACTAAATCGGCAAGAAATGAAAATGTTTAGGACTGAATTGGCAAAGTTAAAAGGTTTAAGACTGAAATGGCAAAAGTGTAATAGGTTTAGGACTTTTTGAAATAATTTTCCCATATTTCGATAGAAACAATGGAGTTATTGTACAAGCAAAACTTATGTGAACGTACAACAAACGGCAGCCAAAAAACCTATTGTCCCTTTAGGATTACGAGCCCACGAAAATAACGGGAGACAGAAGAAACGGGATACATGTACTACAAAAAGACCCTAAACCTACAAATTTTTGCATCTAAGTCCATCCTTCTAAAGGAAAAAAATACATGTACTTGTTCACCTAGTCCTAACTCTCTTCCGTCCCCTATTAGACCTCACAGATCTTGGGCCATCGTTGGCATTTTTACGTTTCCGCCGCCAATTCGAGATCGAAATTCTCTTGCCGATAGCCGAAGACTCCGCCGATGGCGAAGAGTCGGAGTTGCCTGCACTCTTGCTTCCCAATGACGCTGTCCAAACCGTGCTATTGGCGTTCGAAGCCCTCGGGGGCAGTTTGTGCGTCCCGCGATGAGGGGCGCCTCGAGGCCTGACCGGAACGTCGGCGGTGTGGACGAACTCAGTCCCTTTGTAGTGTTGCCTCAGTTTCTGGGTGACAATGTCTCTCAGAAGCATTGCAGACTTGTGCTCCCGTGTCCTTCTGGAGTAGAAGACCAAGGAGTTGTTTACGAGGAGCAAAAGATCTCGGAACACTTCTGCGGAAGATGTTACGGCGAGGCTCGATATTCTTGATTTTATGGTGTGAAAATCCATGTGTTGGCGGATCAATCTCTTGTATCTTCCTCTCTTCTGCGACAGATGAATGCAATAGAACATGTAGAGTCAGACGCTTGTTCTTATTTTTCTTACTGTGTTACATGACTAGTCCTGGAGTTCCAAGCGATAACATTGGTATCAAAGAAATCATAGAGAAGTTGCATATTCAGTTGCATTAACAGCGGTATCTAAACTTGACAGGATAAACAGAATTCAGAAGTAGGATTCAAGTTAATTGAAGTAGGATTTGCGGGCAAACATCGATAAGAGCTGGCTTTGAATTATGCACTGAATCTAAACTTCACCTGGCAATTGAGTCGGCGATAGAATATGTTGGCGCTCTTGTGCTCAACAACAGAATCGAAAATCCTCATCAGATCACCAACAGTCTCCTTTCTCCGACGCTTACGACTCTGAGAATCCATCAAAACGTCAACCGGGCCAATGAATTCGCTTTCTCCTACACTCCCTTCTTTAATTTGCACAGCACAATTCTTCCTTTTTCGCAGACCTCTCTTCTTCTTAAGGAAGCCTGCTTGACCTCTGCATAGCTCCTGGAGCTTCATATCGATCTTGCGATCCCTGTCTCGCTTAGACAACTTGGAAGTACGTGGCTTAGTCTCCTTCTCTTCAGCAGAAACTGAATGCTGAACGTGGCCATCTGATGAGGAGTTAACGGAGACTTCTTGGGTGAAACTATCTGAGAGACCACCTTCCGGCGTCTGTCTTCGATATGATTTAGCTCCATATGAGTTCTGAACTGGTACAACAGATACTGTTCGGCTGGAGTCGTAATCGACGTTGGAATAAGGTCCGCCCTCTGCCTTGAGATATTCGAGCTTTGATTCCAGAATCCTGACAGATAAAAACATGAGTCCATAATCAAAGAACAACAGAATGACAGACACATGATGTTCCCCTGTCGGACTCACCATATATCGATTCTATATCTCACTAAAAAACCGACTCTTCCGGTGTCAAAGGGTGAGCATCGACGTCCACAGAATTTAGATAGTTAAAATCACAGGGTAACCTCCAACTCGATCTAGAATTCAGCAGATTTCGGGTAATAACGGTTCTTACACATTTCATGTCCTTAATTTCCCTTCAAAGGCAACGGATGCACATGGACGAGCAAGTCTATAAGGCGACTTGGAACACAAGATAAACCAAAAAGATCAGATTGCTGACCCAATGGAGCTTTCAGATTGCTCTAAGGCTCGCCTCAACTCCTCCATTCGCTGTTCTCGTAACTCTTCGAACCAAGCTCTAAAATAGAAACATGACAAGCATGAGCCCGCAATCAAAGAGCAACCATAATGGCGATGAACTTGGTCCCCCAGCTTGTGAAGGCTCGAAGCATTACGATGCCACTACTTTTAGTAATTGATGAAAGGCTTTCAGACAAGCAAATGTCTCTCACTCCAATCGATCAAAATGCCATCACATTTCTTACACAACCATGGCTACCGTACACTGCTTACGATTGCAGAAACGAGGATAGTATCGCGACGGCTTTTGAGAAAGAAAAGAGTTCTACTTACGTGTGACCTGAGAATCGCCGTTGCAGGTCCTCATACTTGGCTTTGCAAACCTGCATTACAACGTGGAATTTTCATTTAATATGGACTTAGCGATTACATTGACAGTTTTGCAGAAGATGACGAACTTTTGCACCAGTAGAAGGATAGATAATGCACCTATGGGTTATTCAATCTACGCCTTCATCTAATTTTTTATGGTATAAGTCTGCTTTTCTAATTTTTATAACGTGTTTACGTGACTCATTTAGATTTGTTGACTCTATTACTTGTTGATCTAAGCTTTTTGCATTTGCTAAAGCTCTAGTTGTTTTTTCAATGCAATAGATATATAATACTATACACGAAGAGCAAATAAAAAACACATTTGCTTATCTGGATCTTTTTCAAAAAATAAAGAAATTCAAATTTGCTAATACATCATGATGGTCAACACGTTAAAGTATTTAAGTGAGAGATGAAATAAAAAGGGTGAGATAAGGAAAAATTATGCAAACTCCTCCTAAATTTTGGAAGTAGTACACGTTTGCCCTCAAACTTTCAACAGTTACACAATACCCCTAAATTTTCATCGTGTTATAGCCGTCCTCTAATTTTTTTTCGGTTGTTATGGACAATGCACAGATTTTTAAGGGTCAATGGTTCATTTTTATCTCATTTTTAAAAGAAAAATCAATTAAAACACCAATAATCGAAAAGGTAAATATTGAAAACGATATTAGACAAAAATAATTTAATGAATTTATCCACTTTAATAGAACTAACTAAGATATTTTAAGGAAAAAAAGTAAACACAAACTAAGTAATTACAAAAGAAAGGCTCGTTAATAAAAGTTCAAATGAAAGTAATTAGTTACTTATTGTGTACTTTTAAATGGTTGATCATGTAAAAATGATTTATTACCACAACTTTTTTTTTTTAATTATAGAAAGAAATGATGTTCTTAACCCAACAAAGGAAATGATTCATGAAATCTAGGTGATTTTTTAAATATTTTTGTTGATTAGTCATTTTTTACGTTAATTAACCATTGAAAAATATGTTCAATTTTTGGAATTTTCCCTTTTTTGCTAGTAAGGTCATATTCCCTTTAAATTACTAAATTATGTTTCTTTTTCCTAAAATATCTTATCAGGTTTAATATTATAATCATCAAATTTTAACAATTTCTTTTATTTTCAATATTGTTGTTGATATTTTTCTCTACTTCTAATATTTCACTTAACTTATTTTCTCCTCTCTTTTTTTCATTTTTGACTCAATTAAGGTAAAAGAAAATTTTCTTCCAAAAATAAAAAATAAAAATACACCTTTTCTCCCAAAAATTCTTGTGAATTGTACATCATAATGGAAATAACAATTGAGGGTTAACAGTTGCAACAAAATGAAAGTTCAGGACAATATTGTGTATCAGTTGAAAGTTTCGAGGCAAATCTAATTTTCTATTGAAACAATTAGATGGACACGCTTGTCTCGGAAGGCATACGTGTGGACACGTCAACTTCAAATTACAAAAAGATTAAAAACAGCGGTTCCAGATTTATTGAATATGTATGCACAAAAAATATAAAATAAAACAGGAGATGAGAGTAGCTTCCCATCACCTACACGCCTTCTTGCCCAATTTTGGCAACTAATCCCAAATATTTATCAAGAAATTCATACTAATTTAACGTAGATTCAATCAACAAAAATAATAAGGGAAACACAACCCAAACAGGAAAAGACCAAACAAGGAAATATAGCATTTCCTTTTTACATGGCTTCTTCTTGGATTAGCATCATCAGTACACGCCCTCAAAAATATAAATCAAATTAAATTTTTTCTTTAATTTCTCTTATCTTCCTTATTGGTGCACACAAGCTAGAATGACATGGCAATACATTCTAATAAGGAAACTAAAGAGAGAGAGAGAGAGAGAGTGAATTCCCAGGGAACATCATAATTTTGGTAAACCCTAAAATGTACAGATATCACATGTAACATTAATGTTACCATAGGAGCTCAGGGAAGAGGATATAGTTTGACCTTTGGGGTGATTTCACACGGCCAAACGATTCGGGCTCGGAGCTCCGACGCAACCCGGTCCCAATCTCCAGTCCCGTGCCGGAGCACGGCGCCTCCGAGCAAGAGCTCGTCCCATGTGCTCCACCTCCCCATCTCCATTGTCTTTTACTCGAATGCACACGCTTTGGGATAGAATAACCTCTTCTTCCTGTTCTCCAATCTTATTCGCCCCGGCCTTGGTCGGTGCCCAAACAACAAAACCCCCCTATTTCCTTCAAATTGGCGATCAAGCCAGTATGTATCATCATCAAACGAAGATCATTCGAGACCCGTCTTGACTCCAAACCAACCTTACTTAAAAACCTCAATCCTAAAAAAAAAGGTTTGACAAAGCCTTACAAGACCAAAATATAAAAATAAAAAATTGGAAGAGGAAAGCAGGTTTCTGGAGAGAGAGAGAGAGAGAGAGAGAGAGAGAGAGAGAGGTTATGTGATTCTGGGTTTTGATATAAAGATTATGAGATATATTTGTTTTGTTTTTTTGTTTTTTGCTTTTTTAACCTTTTTCTAGTTTTTCCTTTCTTGGAGGATAAGTTATTGGTGCTCTATGGCTTAAGGTTGTTAATTTCTGTTATCTATTTTGGGAACCAGTCAACAGAATGACAAGAAAGAATTAGAGGAATTTTAAAGAGGATATATATATAGCTACTCTGGAATGGATGGCCTCCGTTGTCAGCTTCTACGTGAACATCGAATGCCAATATCACTCTTGCAATTCATGTTGATCATGATCGGTTTTAATCAGTTGTTCATTTAATTTATTTTCCCTGGTGTTTTCAGGTTTGTAATATGAATAGTTTCTACGAATCTGCAGCAAAAACGCATAATTAGATCGATCACAGCTACTCGATTGCGTCCCCATTTTCACTTATTGTTTAACATTAAGTTAAAAACAAAGAAGTGAGAACCTTTCGTAAAACTTGGTATTGTGATATTCGAATGATGCAGAACTTTCGGTATTCATTTTCTGGGGATGTGACCAAGTTTGTCATCCTCAGGTTCACGTAGAGTTGTAGTAATTGAACATCAATCAGTCAAATTTTATCTAAGAGAATGGCATAGTCGACAAGGTGGCACGTCGTCCAGCTTCTGTGCACCAGCAGAACGGGTTTAATCTTCAGGCTCCTGTAGCATGCACCAACCCGTGTCATCGGATTTGTCACCTCCAATGACGGCGCCGTCCTGTGGACTCTAATCGACGCCATAAATTTCCGAAAGCTACATTCAAGGAGGCAAAGTGAATTTGCAGCATCAACCTAACCACGTATCTCTGCTATGCTCATTCTCAGATGCGCCCTACTAATTAGGCTCATTCCCACTCAAAGCCTTGTGGCTCGCCACCCTCTTTCAACTCAATTCTGCATGAATCCTTTGGCAATGGACCCAATGTGTCAAGGATCAGAGTGATTTCTATAATGTGACTCGGTAAGCTAAGACAATCTGATCATTAATGGAGGCTTCCTCATGACAAGATACAATTGCATCCTCATTTTACAGTGAAATTCTAACGACTTAGATGCACAGTAGACAAACTCTTTCGATATGATGAACAAAGTGGATTTTCACTATACCATCGAGAAGTACACATGAATTACACGGGAGAGAGAAGTACACATGAATTACATGGGGGGGCAGATAGAAGATACAATAAGATACACCATACAACAGAATCAAAGAATTGAGAGATCCTACTCTTTCGGAATATCATGGAGTCATGCCCCGAACAAGGCCTCTTGAGTCTTCGAGCTTAATTTTCCATGCGCATAGTGCTCGGGCATTTGCCTCATGAGAAACCAAGCAAAACTGATCGATGGAAGCGGCAAAATCAGTAGCCGTAAAGCCAAACTCCGAGTTAAGGACAGACAGTGTCCATGTACACGAGTATTCTGTTAGATGTCATCCAACTGGACTCTGCAGGTAAGCAGAAAAGGGATGCAGATGGTATGGTCCATCAGCACTGTTGAAGGACTAGATTCAATTCCTGAGCGCTTCTTGCAATTACACCACCTCTCCTGCAATAGAAGCAACAGAGAAGTTTATGTCATGTGGAATCCACGAATGAACAAAGGCCCCACTATTCTCTAGTTTCAATTATAAAATGAAGAAAAAGGAAAAGAAAAGCAAATCAAATTCATCTGGCAACATTCTGCTTTCACCTCAGAATACAAGGTTCACACCAATCATGTGGGTGCGTCAGAACTACAGCTTGCCCATTAAGCGTTAAGCATATAATATGAAGCAACACTGCTCATGAATTCATCAACCAAACTCCAAAGATAAGACATCATGCAATACTGTAGAAAAAAAAGATGGTCCTGATATTTATGAAACAGTGGGTGGTTACACATCTTCCAAGTTAAAAGGGATGATATAAACTTCATCAACAACTCCCAACATGCCTACCTCACAAGCATAGGTATAATTTTCTGGATCTTTTGCAGCTCTGTAAAACACTGGTTGCAGCACTCTAGCCTGAGATCAAGTATACAAATCTGTCAGTACCCAGCATCAAGAACACAGCCAAATGAGAGATAGAAAGTGCCCAGTCCAACGAAGAAAACCTTTGCTCAGCATGTAGATCAACACCAACAGTCGGAGGTGCAGAAACTGTTGACCGAACTACTGAACCAAAAACTGCTACAAGCTTTAGTAGCATCTCGAGAGACACACATGAATGCCTGTAAATTTTGGAAAAAGGATTATGTCAAATCAGTTAAGAGGATATAAAGCTACCAAATCCAGAGACTTACTATCGCTGAAAAATGTACATAATCTATATCAAGGATTTCAGTTATACTGCTGATTAAAAGGACTAGGCATCAACCATTTCTTTTAAGCAATCAACACAGAACTTTCAGCACCGGATTTATAATATAAAAGAACAAATCAAGAGATCATTGCATCATGAAACCTTCAGTAAGCAAACAAGTTAGGTATCAAAGGTTAAATACACATAAGAATGACAAATTCATGCTAGGTTCTGGAAATACAATAACTAATGCTCCAGAATCATGTCATTGCTCCTTTATAGATACTAAAAGCATTCATAACTCCCGTTTTACAGTTCCAGCAATTAGACGGTAAAAACACCATTTCAAACAGATAACTATTTCTAGCAACATAACTAAGCCAAACAGCATATATTTATGACCACATTACCTTTCTACCTTGCTATCCAGTAAACCCACAAGCACAGGAAGCAAGCAAGAAAATAAATCTAGGTTCAGCATCTCCATTTTTTCCGTAAGGATGCTGATTACATCTGCTTGAACCTGCACCACAATCACAATCACGTGTCTCAGAAAAATAAAGGAAATTATCATACATCAGGGATCTTAGGATAAACTGCATATGATGATACCCACAGAATGATCCGGCAACCTCCTCAATGCGTTAATAGCACCTTTCATATCTTTCCTTTCAAAGAAATGCCTGACTACCTGGAAATACAAGAGAAAATTGTCAAGGCAACTACCAAGTAGAAGTGCAGCTAAGAAAAGTAATATATAGTCGGTCAAAATGCCATTTCTATGACTTCTGAACCATCCATTTGGTGATTAGATTTACGCATTAGAATTTAGAAGCATTTGGTCATCACACTTTGCTGAAACTGCAATACTTTCTGCTAATACTATGTCTTTCAAGTATTAGAAATGGTGCCAGCATAATTGCAACCCTTAGCTAACCCTACCTGGCAAGTCGTACGATTGTGGTGGGGAATAAAAGACTAGTTATTAGAGGAATAGCCAGAGTGTAAGGAGGCCAACATACAAAACGAAAGTATACAGGGACATGCAATATACAAATTAGCCTTACTCAACCATGTAAACTACCTGTAGTTTTGTCAAGCGAGAACGGAGAGTACTTAAGAAAACTTCATGATTTCCCAGTAGAAGTTCAGTGACATCCTCATGGTTAACAGAGTCTGACTCACTCCCCACATATTGAGGTTCCCCTCTCTGTAAGTTGAGAAACATGATAAGCAACCAGGAAACAAAACACACTATCATGGATTCGATGCTAGCCGCTTAAACCATTTAAAAAGGTTTAAAGTTCTACCGTGGTCGTTGGAGGTACTGAGTGAGGGGGCAAATTATTTAGCGGGTTCTCCATGTTGTTAGATAATTGTCTCCTTTCAACCCTCTCAACTGAGACAGTTGATGCTTCATCTGTCGATAGTCCTCTTTGATGAACCATTACAGTAATTGTATCATTAGTACTTTTGAATTTGTCTCTTTTTCGAACATTGCGAACAAGAGCGGAGTGTGCTCTATCCTCCCTCGGTGGTGCACGAGAAGAGAAACTAGTTGCCTTATCTTCACTCACATTCAATTCACCTTTGATTTCCAAATCCTCCATTGGCAAAGAAGTTTTGCCTGATTCATCTGTTGGTAGTTTTCTTTGAGTAGCCATTACAGGGGATCGACCTTCAGTACTTTTAAATCTGTCTCTTCTACGGAAGTTGCGAATAAGGGTAGAGCGTTTGCTATCCTCCTCTGATACTGTCTGAGAAGACAAAATAGTCGCCTTATCTTCACTGACATTTGATCCATGATGAATCTCCAAATCCTCAACCGGCAATGGAGGAGTTTTACTTGATTCATCAGCTGGTAATTCTCTTTGAGGAGCCATTACAGTTGACTGATCTTCAGTACTGCCAACAAGGGTAACAGGTGTTCTATCCTCAGCAGTTACCATATGAGAAGACATTCTTGTTGCCTTTTGTTCAACGATGTTTAATCTGTCACTCTTTTCCTCGTTCTCTGCAAGAGAGGGAGGAGGGGTTTTATCTAACGTGGGATTTTCAGGTGTATTGATTGTTTGATCTTCAGTGCTGTTCAATTTTTCTCTTTTTTCAAACTTCTCAACTAAAGTGCGTGTCCTGCCTGGCACAACTGCAACTGCCAAAACCAAGTTTGAGGGGAAAAGGTCAGTTTTATTCAATAGTTACTAGGAGTTAAACCTAATCGGCAAGCAGCAGCTAACCTCCATTGACAAACTTGACAGAGTTGATTTCTTCTTTGAAACTGACAGTATGGTCACCTTGAACACAATAACAAATCTACGTCAGCAGATTTTCAGATCTAGTTCACAAAATGGCATCTGAGTCTCCAACAAAACTATTCAACTATGGCATAAATACTTTCAAAAGATGCAACTGCTGCATCTTTACCAATGAAAATTATGCACTGGCTAATTTCTAGATATGCTTTCATACTTCTACCTCCTACGTAAAACCAGTGGATTAGGACTACATTACCAACGGCATGAACAACCATGGTCTTAGAGCCATAGCATTGCAAAATCAATATTTTTGAACTGCAGAAACTGTTACAGCAATGATTTGCTTAAGATTCTTCAGAGAAAATGAAAAGTATGGTAAACACTATTTTAACAATTTCCCCATTAGTCACTCATTGGGTAATAAGCATTGCAAGATATATTGTTATAAGGATTCATCCTATTCTTTCTTTTTTCTTTTTTCTTTTTTCTTTTTTGAAAAATTCATGCAGTAACATTGTTTTGCATTCATTCAATTTGAATTCGTATTTTCTATGCAAAGTCATAGACATGACCCAATGAACCATCAATATTCAAGAGAAATTGCTTACACTTTTCTGTTTTAGGTGTCTGCAGTGGTAGCACCTTCTCAGATTCCACAGAGACATTCTTGACACTCGAATGATTGTCTTCACAGCCATTTCTTGCTCCATCTTCAGGTGCAACTTTGATGTTCAAAAATGAATCTACAAGACTTTCAGAACCACTTTTTGCACTGCTAAGCACTCCAATTTCAGCACATGCTGATAACCTGTCGACATCATATTTGGTGCTCGACGGCCTCCTCGAATGAGCAGGCCTGAGCAACATGCCCGGTTTAGTCCTTGAAAAAGTAATAGATTCTCTTCGAGATGAGTCTTTTCCATCAGGACTGTCCCTACCAACAACTTTCGGTTGAGTAATAGATTTACTAGGAACATGCCCACTTAATCCATCTGGCGTTTCTGTTACCAAACCCTGCCTCCGTAGTGTCAAATTAGGAGCATCGTTAAAATCCAGCGGTTGAGTCACTTTTGCAAAGTTTGTGGTACCAACACGCTGTGAAGAAACAGGATTACCACTAGCGGCTGCACAAAGAGGATGGAGCAACACATCAACAACAAGAAAATATACTTTAGGATGTAAACCAGTGTTCAGCAATAATACATGCACTACATGAGTATTCTAAAAGAAGCTCCACCTGTAAACGTGGGGAAAGTAATATGTCTGATACGCATTAAAAGTACTCTTAAAGGATCCAGGATCTAAATCATCTCATATCTCATCAAAGAACCACCAACCAAGTGGGAAACTAAACTCCTTGACGGAGTTAATGCTTTGTGCAGGAAGAAGACTTGAAACTGTGGGCAAGAAATGATGCCAATTAAAGCCAGCAAACTTCTGTCTTCCAGGAAGAGGATAGGCAGAATTCAAGTCTTTGGGATAAAGAAACTCTCCACCAGAAGTGCCTCCAGTAAAGAATGGAAGCATCAATAATTGAAGATGCAGCTTTGCAAAGTCAGACTCACAGAACTTTGTACACTCAAGAAGAACAGAAGAAAAGAAAACCAAGTTCAAGGACTACTTATCCTTTACACAAGTTAGAATCTGTCTCTGATTCAAGGTCAAACTTTCCTTTGTGAACACTGACAACTAGAAAGTAACTTGCTAAGGAAAACCCTATGTATGCAAACATTTATGGCTGACAATAGATTAGAACAAGAGAAAAAAAAAAGTGATAATCCTCCACTTTGCCCAAAGTACTTGATGGTGAACCCAATCATACTAAATACTATTGTGATAGATGCTCAAAATAACAAACTACTTTTGATATGCAGCTACAGCTTTCTTCCTTACCCTCATCTGATGAGCACTGTATATATACATTCCATCCAGTAGTACAGGCCATTAAGCTTCCAGTACTTTGCATAGGACCATGTGTTATTATATTGGTATATGAATTTGACAGTAATATAAAAGTACATAAAAACCAACTTACTATCCACATATATATTCTTTATGTCTTTGGTTTCATAATCCGGAGAGGCGCAGCGCATGATTGAAGTTGATCTTATGGTGGTCCCAACTTTAGCCGAGGAACGACTTTCTTGGTGTTCAATTTCATCATCCCCACTATCCTTCTGCTGAGGCTTTACATTAGTTCCATACGGTTCAATAAGCTGAAAAGAGGATGTACCACCATCAGAGAAAAATCCATCTGAACTAATGAACTTGTATAGGAAAAGCCATCTTTACAGGAGAAAAGGGTAGTGGAATTCTAGCGTAGTAAAGATGAAGGTGACTAGAGATTACCGACGCATCTGCTACCCAAACACCAACAGAACTTTGGTAATATGAGCAACCCAAGAGTTTTCCATCATGAATACAAAGATCAGCAAGGGTTGACCATCCCATGTCAACACCATCATGGCAGATTACAGGCTCCCATGAGTAAACCTACATTTACCAAGCAAGAAATCACATGCCAGCATCTTCCAAAATGTGATAAAATTCATGATTAGGATGTTTCAGACCTTTAAGCTATCCTCCAGACCACAGAACAAGGTCCTCCCATCAGGATGGAAGGCAATTGCACGTACTCCTGTGGCCTGAAATAAACAATAAAATTCAGTCATGAAGGTAAAGCCAGCATTGTTCATGAACCTATGATTATTATAAAAGATGAGAGATTCGCGAAGATTCAGTTAAAAACAAGCATCTCAATTATGAGGAAAAATTCCAGGTAAGTTTTCACATATATGACGCAGGACAATTTGCAACTTCTTATTATGATATATTCTGACCCCAACAGCAGGGAGTAGAAAAATCCTAAATAACTAAATTGAAATGATACTATTAATTCCAAGAAACCTAGCCATTAGATACCTCAGGTCTGGAAGATCCGATTAGTTCAAATGTTTCCAAGTCCCAGAATTTAACCGTTCTATCTGCCGAACCTGGACAAGAAATCATCCATATTGGATTACTGGAAATCAGAAGTGCAGACAAATTCAAAAGAATATTTACACTATCCAACTTGTAAAGGAAGAAAAAAGGAGAATACAAATGAAATAGACTGAATTTCACACAAAAGAAAGACAATAGTGAACAGTGAAAGAGGATTAGTGAGTTATAATAGTTTGTTGGATTGACAAATGTAATTAAAGGTCTACTCATCCAAGGGCCAAATGCAGATGGTACTAAATATATTCCGGAGATAAATAAGTGTTTCAGGAGCTTCCATCACAAAAAGACACAAATTTAAGTCTAGATATCACGCATTACTGAATAATTATTAGGTCTTGTTGACAAGTGCCCTAAGGCAACTCAGTAAGTACCTAAAACTGCTCCTACAATTTTTTTAATGCACACGAAAGTACATAGAATTTGAAACATATTCTTCTAGTATGTCATAACAAAAACACAATTTCAAAAGCATTTCACATACTTGGTCTCAAGTCTCCTAAGGACACTCTTTACATAATCCTAAGCATTTTACTCTAGGTTTTCCATCATTGTGTTTAACAAATTATGCTTTAATAATGTCAGGGCCAAAAGTAATTTTTTAATGGCAATAATGGATTCAACAAATCTCAATGCGACAATTACCTGTAGCAAGTAGGAACTCCAAGGGATGGAAATCCATAGATCGGATATGATTTTCATGGAACTTAAAATCATGCAAAAGCTTTCCAGCAGTTAGATCCCACACCTGTATGAACAGTCAAATGCTTTACTCGACGAAGGAATAGAGCAATCTTGCCAAAGGCTGTGCCTCACAGGGTAACCAATTTACCTTCACAACATTATCATTTCCCCCTGAAACAACCCAGCGACCATCAGGAGAGAATCTGATGGTGCTAATGCCTCGAGTATGACCCTTGTACGTGTGTATACATCCCTTCTTCCTGATATCCCATATCTTCAGATTTGTGTCGGTGGAACCAGATGCAAAGAACTCTCCAAATGGATGGAATTCCATAGCGGTGCAATTGGATCTGTGTCCAGTAAGACCACGAACCACTACGCTTCAAGAGTAATTAAGAGCGAATTGATATATATATATATATATATAAAAAATAAAAACAATAATGACACTGCCATATATGCAATAGACTCCTGATTGCGATCAAGTGAGTACATATCTAGGTTTCTTATTAAGACAAGTGATAACTCAAAAAAATGCTTGACTATTGAAGAATTTAATCAACTTACTCTTTGCTTCTTCCACGTCCCACAGCTTAATGACACCAGAAGAAGCTCCAGCAAGCACCAACACTTCTGCAGAATCAAAGGCTACGGATTCTACAGCATTTGTATGACCACAAAGGCTCTGCATTGTCAAGCATAAAAACATTATTAATCATTCTTACAAGCAGATGTGTCACCACTAATTCGCTCTCTTCCAAATTTTAGGTAACCAAATTAGTTTTCAGTTTTCGTGATATAAATTACAGTTACACAGAAGGACACGACTGCCATTAAGAGTTAGCATCAGCGCTCATTCTGCCTAAAGACGTTTGTTTACAAGTAACCACAGAACTACTTACTTAAGAAGTAACCTTTCAAATTTGCACTACAGCGAAGAGAAGATTAGAATAGCACAAAGAATTTATCTAGCAGCACATCAACTAGAAGAAAAAGGAAAAGGCAAGATAAAGTGCTAACTTAACTAACCATTAAGGAATTCGGCTTGCCAATGGCCCATAGATTGACCTTGCAGTCATCTCCACCAGTGAGAAAAAGCCGGCATGCCTTCTTTCCAATACTGAGACAGTTGACATTGGACGAATGGGCCACAAATTCCTCTGCGCAAAATCCGAGTCAAAGGAAACAAATCCACCCAGCAAGCAATACATCCCTTTATCCACCACACAAAAACCGAAAATCGCAAAGGAAAGAAAAGCATACTAATATTCAGGAGTATCACCAGGGCCATCGCATTTAGAAACAAGCAGACTCCTAATTTCCTAACGAGGACTATGCCAACCTTCGAGAGGATAAGAACTACCCTTGACACAAAATCTACCGGCATTGACGAATCTTTCTAGTTGCACATTTCCTTCCAGCACCCCCCCCCCCCCCCCCAGTCAGCAGCACTATAAACACATCCTGACCTCCTTGGATTTTTCGACCGCGAAAAAGGCTATCTTTCTCTTCACTGACCCAAAATCAAATCTCACCCTTCCGAGCAAACTACAAAAAGCGAGACTTGCCCACGAACCTAAAGCACCCACAGATCTCTCCCGACCCAAAAACTCAAACACTTCGCCACACCGCGAGAAGGAACGCTAGACGCCAACGGCAACCTCAACATTCAAGAAACGCCAAATTCAAAAAAAACGCCAACGAGAAGGATACGCAGCTTGTAGCCCCGCTTGGACATCTTCCTCCCAGCCACTCGGGAGCCAAAACCCAGAACCCAGAACCCCCAAGATTGAGCAGCCGGAACCCGAGACTTTCCTCCAGCCCGAAGGAAGCTCTGAACAACAAAGTCACGCTCTTCCGGACAAGACGAAAGATGGGGATCGGATTCACAGATTCGGAAGGGACGAAGGAAGGACGACGGATTCGCGAGAAATTCGCGCGTGAGATTTCGACAGTGCTCGCCAAGAACGGGAAGGCCTTGCTTTCTTGATTCCCCGCTTTGCTTTTTCTTGAGGAAGACAGTCTTCCTTTTAGTCTCTTTGCTGAGGCAACGCTCCTTCTTCTTCAGACCATGATTGGGCTGGTCTTTGGCCGTCAAGTGAAATGACCGAATTGCCCCCCTGGAATTTCTTTCTGGGATTTTCCTGGGCCACCAAAATTGAAATTGTCTGTTACTTTTGTTTTTGAAATTGATTAATTAATTAGTGGAAAATTGGGTGACGTGGCTTTGGATTTTCTCTAATTTTCTTTGGGTTTGTTCTTTTGTTAGACTCGTGCACGTCGGTCGGTGGACGAGGCTTTTTTTATATTTATTTTATCTTATTTTATTTATTTTGTTTGGAAAGGGGACGTTTCTAAGTAGCAATTAGAATATTGTCTTGGGATATGAAGTATGACATTTTAGATGTACCATACTTTTTGAGTCGTTTGGGATCGGATTCCGTAAATTTTCCTTTGGTAAAAGTTGCGATTTTCGTCCTTCTGGTTTCGCTCTTTTTCTTGTCGAATTTTTTTTCTTTTTTGGGTCAAAACTTGTCTAAATTCGTTTGCCTCTAATTTGACTCATCGAATCCTTCTATTTGCACAAATTTCCAATCGTGTCCATCAATTTCGGTGAGATCCTGTTGAGGTGGTTGACAGACGTTGCCAACCTATGATGTGGAAAAGTTTTTTCAATGTAAATGCTAACGTGGCACCACCTTGAAAAAAAAGAAAAAGAAAAAGGGGTATTTTCTCTCCCTCTCATCTTCCTCGTCTTTTTCCCTTCCCTCAGCTTCACACGCTCAGCTAACTTTCACAGCCATATTTGTTTTGGGTCGCATACCAAGCTAATTTATAAGGACCCTATTGGACAAGTAAATTCAAGAGAAATTCATTTGCGAAAATCTTGAGAATCATCAATAGAAGACGATAGATGAAGATCGTCCAAGGCATGTAGGCACTAAAGGATAAATTTCCATCGTTCAGGAGTGCGAAAGGTAAAAAATACATGACTATGTTTCAGGATTCAACCCGGCTTCTGATTAGCATGCACTTCATTGTGCTGTCAAAAAATGGGGATGGCGAGAAATGTAGAACTAAAAGAGCAAGTAATAGAAAAGAGTGTTTTTTATGAACGATTGAGGGACACGTCGATAATTTTCATAGGTATGATTACTTTATATCTGGGGATTTTTCTTCGTGACGGAAATTTTTTGTTTAAATATACAAATTTGGAAATCTTGGAAAATTTTGCGAATTTTTCAGAAGAGGTAAAGACATGAGCTGAAACCTTGATGAGTGGCATGAGCATAGAATCCATTGTACGTGAAATCCAATTTGTGTCATGCGTGCATACCATTTCGCCGCCGAATCACTAAGCTTATCCATAGAGTTTACTAAGGAATATTTAATAAAAATGATCCCATCGTTTTGAATAAAAAAATTGAATCCGAAAGGGTTTGTGTCTATATTAAATATTAGTGCAATTCACTAATTTTTATCCTTTTTTCTGCTTTATATATATATATATATAGTGACGAGGAAGGTGTCTTAACTGTGTCTCAGCAAGAGAGATTCACTCAAATACCGATGAAATCTTGGAAATGGCGGTGGCCGATTTAATTATTATAATATAGACTTGTAGAAACCAATAGAATTTAAATAAAAAATAAGCCAATAATATTTAAATAAAAAAGATTAGCTAAGGTACAGGTACACGGGTCAACGCTGTATCTATCGTCAAAGACACCTTAAAAGCCCCAAAAATTAATATTGTTTTTTTTTTTCCCTGAATTATGTAAAGTCAGTTGATTCGTGATTCCATTTAATAGCCTCTTTCTCTTTCATGGAAAGTGACCATATGAAAGGTCGAGTTACCTACCATTATACTGCCGCTAATATATATTTTCTCTTCTTCAATGGCAGAAAATAAATAAATAAATAAATAAAATAAAGATGCCTTAGGACAAAAAAAAAAAAAGAGGTCTTTTTCCCTTCTCGTTGAATCTTTAGGTATAACCACCTGAGGGTCCATTACTCAACTGCCCAATTAAACATTTTGATGGCTTCGTTTGGCCCATAACTCAGCAAATCAGGAAAGTATACTTGGTTGATGTTTTCTAAAATCTAGACTCCGTTTATTTGCGAAAAATATATGGATGGAAAAATATTTTCATCATTCATGAAAATATTTAGACATAATTATTATGGACAATGAAAAATTTTCTATTTATAGGAAACTATTTTCCAAATCATTAATTAATTGTTAAACGAACAAGCCCTAATGTATGTGAGAATCGATTCCATGAAGATGATTAGGGTGCAAATTCTATTCTTAATTTCCTTAATCCCCCTATTTTGTGAAGACACATATATATATATATGGAGTCACCCCTTTCCTCCAGCTTTCAAGAAAAGTTGGGCAAGAAATTAATTTGACGTAAATTTACAGAACATTAACTTTTTTACCCTCTTGACATAATTTTTTTTTGTTATAGTTCAATGAAAGCTAAATGAGTTGATAGGGGCAAGTTGTCGGTTTATTTCACCGTAGCTTTGCTTCATGTAAGAATGACTTGGGATGGATGGTAGGATGCTAAATTATTCTTGTCTCCTTAGGATGTTTCAAAGAGTTTTAACTAAGTGGTCTCAGAGTTGAGCTCATCAAGCGTAGCTCACGCTATTCGCTAATCCTTTTTAGTGGGCTCGGTGTCTGTGTCTCCTGACACGCAATAACTCATGATCGACTTATATCCGTTGACAAGTAATTGTCTATTTACGGTCAGCTCCTTACACCAAGATTGCCACGTGGCATAATATTTTAAACCGATCTTTTTTTAATCCCCTTTCTATAAACACCCCCATTATTTCACTCATTTGGAGGACATTTTGAATTACGAACATCTAAATTTCAGTACTCATATTGGCCTCAGCAACGAACCACTAAAAAAACTTCCGTTTGCTTTTGGTGTTACTGCTGCGTGATGGCAACCCTTGCTCCAACTCAATGATCGCGAGAGGAAACTTCCTCAACAAGAAGCACAATGCAATCTACTTTTCCATTGGCTTTTTTGGGTCTTGTGTGGACGGAACCGAACAAATCATGAAAAAAGAAGTGCTGTTATAACAAAATAATAAGGATGCATTTGATAACATTTATGTTTTCATGAATAATTTTTTTTCAGAAATATTTTTTTTTAATTCTTTGGAACAGTTTCTGAATAAAATAATATGTTGGTAATTGCATAAAATTTCTATTCTCAAAATATAAAAAGAACATGAATATGTTTGGTAGGACCTACAAGTTTTTTATGCATAATTTTTTTAAATTTTTTAATAATTTTTTCAGATTTTTCTCTTTTTTTCTCCTTCCTCTTATAGCCAAACGCCGGACGGTAGGGGGCGATGGCCCTGAAGGCGGCAAATGACTGTGGCGAGCACTGATGGCGGTGGGCGGCAAGGCTCCAACAACTGATTAGAAGAGGAAGAAGAAAAAAAAGAAAGAAACTTATATCTAGAAATTTTTTCCGAGAATAAGAAGTTACTTTTTTCTACATTTTATTTATGTTTTAATCTATTCCTTTGCCATTTTTCTGTTCTAAGGAATGAAAAATTTAACTGATGTTACCAAACTAATTTCTATTCTTTATCTATTCTGGAAAACAAAAGATCAAAAGAAAAAAAAAAATTGGAACGTTAACATACAGATCTTAAATTTAAGTCGGATGATTTGTTGATAAAGAAAAAAAAAACAAAATCTTGAATATTCTTTTTTTTTTTTTGGTGGGGGGTCATATAGTTATTTTTCAACAAAACAAGGTGATAAATGACATTGTGCACCACGTTGTTTGCACATCATCAATGCATATCCCGGTTCGAACATACATACTTCCGCTGTTTTTGACCGTTACAATGGGGAGGTTTGATTCGTCGACGCATTTATGAATCGGTCCATGATGTCTTCTCGACATTCGAAATGACCGAATGGCACGTAAAATTAAGAGGAAATAATTTGTAAGCTTAGTGCGTGTTTATTTTGGGAAAATCCTTTTCGAGAGATTATTTTTAGGAGGATATTTCCCAGTTTTCAAGTTAAGGAATTTCACTTTCTTAATTTCAAGTATGTATATTTTCTTTGACCGTAAATAATTTTTCGATGACTGATTATTTTCAGCAAGCCAAATGTATGAAAATCCAGAAAATTAAGTTGCGAAAAATTCTTTCAATCAAATAACATACTTGTAGTTGGCTTGACAGGAACAAGTTGAGCAATTATTCCCATTTCCAATTGATGGGTTCACGCTTTGGCTAATGAAAGATTCTAATAGACATATGTAGTGTCATGCTAGGAAAATTACCAAAAAAATCTTAAACTTATTACGGTTATACCAATTCAGTTATAAACCTTTAAGTTGTACTAATTGAGTCATAAACTTTTGCACAATTAGTTGATTTGAGTCTTTCTATAATCTTAGCGAAATTTGTTGATATATACATTGACTATCTCACGTGGCACAATCAGCACTGATATAAATAACTTTTATAATTTTTTTAAAAATTAATTTTTTTATTATCTTTTCTTTCTTTTTCTTTTCTTTTTCCTTTTCATTTTGGTTGCTCACTGGACGTTGGCTGCTAGCAAGGGCCACCTCACCGGCCATGGGGACAATCAGCGAGGGCCCATTAGCCATTGCTGACCAAATTGAAAGGGAAAAAAGTAAAGAAGAAAAAAATATGTCAGCACTGATTTTGCCATATAGGACAGCCGGCATTCACGTTAATAATTTTCGGCCAAACTTGACTAAAAAGACTCAATTGACAAATTATGCAAATGTTCATAACTAAATTGGCACAATAAAAAAGTTTATAATTGAATCGACACAATTATAACAGATTTAAGATTTTTTGGTGCTTGTCCATGTCTTACTAATTATGATCCCAAAGTACTACTAAATAATGGATGCCCTCAATCAAAAAAGAAAAAAGGAAAGAAGAATATACACCCCGTATTTTTTTCTTTTGAAGTTAATTTAGGTCAGCATTTGTACCTATCTCGAAATATTTAATCCAAACTCATACGACATCTCGAAAGTTATGTTCGTTCTCATTATGGATATCGTGTAGAACATAATTTAACGTTCCGCCCTTCCGGTTAACCTTACTTATAGAAAATAGAAAAGTAGGTAAGCAAGGACAATGGTTGCAAACGGATGGCTGATAGTAATTGAAAATTAGGGCAACAGTGGTTACCACGTAAAGGGGAGTCATAAAAAGTACATCACGTGAAACCTAGAGAATGAAAAGTTGCACAAAAGCAAGGCTCTTGAATATTTGAAAACCAGACAGATAATTTATTCTAAGAAGCACCTAAAAGATCATGGAAATCAAGGGCACAAAAAATAAAATGTCTTAAGAGGCATAATGGCTTCATTGAAAAGAAGAGGAGAATAATGAATTATTCAAGACTTGAGAAGGAGGCAGAGAGATGTCATTATGGAATTAGAAGCGTCCCAAGCAAAAATGACAGAGACAAGAGCATGATGTGCTCACTTTATTTCTTCTTTACTCATGTTCTCAAAGAGACCAGAATGACCTTCTTTTCCCCCCCATTGGCCTGTCTCCCATCTGCAACATGTGCAAGCAACATGGTCCCTCTTTGCTCTCTCCTTAAGACAGGCTTTAATATTCTCTGTCTCCACCTTCATTTGTCTTTTTTCTCTCGTTTAAATCTGTTGTCTGCTTTCTCTGATCTATCGTTTGGTCGTTTTTCATTTCTTTCACCTTGGGAGTATTTATGTTTTGATGATGAAAGATGCCTCATGATGTGCAATAATTATAACTGACGTGAGAATCATGCTTGGCCAAACTCAATTATTACATCTGAGAAATGGAGATTGAAGGGAAAAAGAAGAGATTTATAAAGATCAACAGCAAGAGATGTAGTCTCTCACCAGTCACAGAAACTGTTGAAATGAACAAAGAACTGAGTAAACTGAATCATGGGACAATCCTATGTCCAACAAGCCGAAAGAAGATGTTTGTCCATCTGGTGCACAGGAAAAGAATCACAACCAAACAATCACAACTTGTCATCAACTGCACAAGACATCTATCTCTAAGTTTCTAAAATACCCGTCCGCTACATCGATATAAGTTTTGACCCTGATGTGAACATCTGATCCATCAGTCGAACGGACGAGAGGTTACCGTAGCTGATACTGCACCGTAATTGAATATCAAAGTATTCTGGGTTCTGTTGTCTCCTCCATGACCATTGCTATAGACATTATTAAGTTACCTAATAAACTTCAGACTCGGGGTGATTTTTGAACTTCGCTTCACATCATTCGCAATAGGTCCTGCACAACTTCAGACATTGGCGGCCTGAATTCTGGCTCTCTCTGCAGAAACAATGCATCTGTGTTAACCAAGCAGCTGCCAAAAAGAACATATATATATATATATGTAATTATGCTTGATTTTGAAAGGATTAGTAAATTGTTTCCCTTGAAAAATTGAAGGCCTAATCAAACATATTTATGTGGAAAATGCAAAAAAGAGTGAGGCTACTATACCTGCACGCATCGAGAGATTATATCAGCAAAGCGCGACAATGATTTGGTGGGATACAAACTGCTAAGCGAAGGATCCATCATCTTTGACAGTGCATCGATATCATGAAGCTGGGGTATTGCCCATCGAACCAGAAATTGCTCCCCTCTAGGCCTTGACCTAATTTTTCAAGAGAAGATATCATGGCAAAAAAATGCAGTGAAGGTCAAAGACAAGCACCAGATTTCAAATCTAAAATCATCAGAATAGAATAAAAAGACATGAAAAAGAAAGAAAAGAATAGGCTTTTCTAGGTAATTGTGTACCTGTCAAGTGACTTCCTACCAGTGAGAAGCTCCAACATTACAACTCCAAAGCTATACACATCACTTTGCCAGGAATAGGCACCTGACTCAGATTCTGGGGCGGTGTAACCGTTAGGATTGAGGTGCTCGGAAAGCTGAGATATAAGCGGTGAATGTTAAAAAAACTTAACCAAAACCCAAATTAGCATCTAAAATAAGGTAGACATAGACATGTAATCATGTTGTTCATGAAAGTTTCGTTGACTTGAATAGTCAGTTTAACCTTCAGTAAATTTCTTCTTGGAAACAATAAACTCTCCAAAAAGTTGAGACAGCAACTTTCTCAGCAAGGATCAATCAACAAAGAAAGGAAAAGCTAATAATTTACAGCTAAAGAAATTTTTACCAAATCAGCCATGAGATCCCCGATTCAATTTATCCTACTTAGTATATCTGGGCCTAAAAAACCTATCCACCAATCTTAATTTTCCCCAGCATCTCATCTATGGCTACTGCCAATAACTCCTTATACATCATTCAATGGAATGGAAATATAGCGTAATCAACTTAGACAAGATCATGATTCAAGTCAACAAGGTACATTTTGTGAAGCATTACCTGACTTCCAGAGCCAGATGATATTAGAGAAGCCAGACCACAATCTGAGGCTCGTGCTTCGAGCTTATCATCTAGAAGGATGTTGGTAGAGTTAAAGTTCCTGTACACAACAGGTGGCTGACAAACCTCATGCAGATACCTTCCCACCAAATAAGAAGATACTGTGAGTTTACCGGCCTAATGACTATAATTGGGACGTGAAAGCCCACCTAGAACATTTAAAACTTAAGACATGAGCAAAGGAGGTTAATAAGCAAGTAGCCATAACAACCATTACTTTTATTGTGCCAATCTCTTCCACCGCAAGCTCACATTTACAATAGATAAAGAAAATTAGTTACTCTACTTACTGCAAGGCTCTTGCAGCTCCAATGGCAACACGAATCCGCGTAGCCCATGAAAGTTTTCCATGGACCTCATCATCCAAATGCAAGGCATCATACAGTGTCCCATTTCGGCAATACTGATAAATAAGTAGCCGCTGAGCATGCTCAGCGCAGTAGCCCACCAGCTCCACAATATTGCTATGCCGAATCTTATAGATTCTCGACACCAGATCACCAAATTTCTCATCGCTCTGGTGCCTGGAAACCGCAGCCTTTAGCTTCTTGACTGCTAAAAGCTGAAATAATCATAAAGAACGAAATCATGATATATTAAATCAGGAATAATGTGAATATAGGAGATTAGATAGAGTTGGCAAGATTGCATCTAAAAGGTGAGAGGAAAAAGAGTTTCACGTTAGGAACAAACAGGCTCAAAAGCTGCCTTCCAGAGAACTCAAAAACAGTGATCAAGTTCAAATGATATTTTACCCTTCCATCAGGAAGCACGGCCTTGTAGACACTTCCGAGTGTGCCTTCTCCAATAAAGTTTTCGGGAGAAAAGCTGTTTGTGAACTCCTGAAGAGAAGCTATGCTGTAAAACGGGACTGAAGGTGAAGAGACTGTTCTCTCAGAAGGCCGTTTCCGTACAGTTGGCTGAGCAGAAACAACAGGATTTCTGATAACCTTCTCATTCAGAATGGGTGGTGCAAGAGGAGAAACCACAGGCTGCAAGGGCAAACTGGAGTCTCCCACTTGGTCCTTCTTCTGCCTCGAGCTCAATGCTTTGGTCATATCCATTTGTCTGTTACTTAAACCGGCTCTTCCATGGTCTTCTCCCATCTTGCCTAAAGGTTCTGGAACAGCTTTTCGTGGAAATTCTGATGAAATTTAAACCATCTTTCAAGCTAAACACGAATGTAACAATAAATTTAATAGCAAAAAATTAGGTAATCATGGACTAACGTCTCTCCGTATATATGTTAGGTTGTTGTGATGAATCTTTGCTTTTAGCAGCCCCTTGACTGTTTGCGTATACACCCATGTTATGTCTCTCGCCCATCTCATTCATTTGCTTCTTTTTGCTGCATCTCCACAAGCATAGGCACAGTAATGTAATCGCAACGACCACCAGAGCCCCTATAACAGCTATCAAAATGACCTTTTTAACCCTCGACCCTCCCTCTGAAGGAGCAGATTTTGGTGCCTCTGCTCTAGATCCATTTCCATCTTTAGAAGGCACGCTCGGAGGTGGCTGGCCTATGAATGGAGGAGGTGCAGAGGTTGGCTCTGGTGCTGGTGCTGGTGATGGAATTACACTTGTATTAAAAGGATTTCCACCTTTTCTGCATGACCAACGCTATGGTGACAATATAGAAAGTACAAAACCAAGTATAGACTAGAAATTGGAAATTGGTTCACACTGCCTGATAATCACCAGGGTGTGATCATAGCAGCGCTGTTAATTGCCAAAAAGAAGCATGAGGAGAATTCTTAATTACATAACGTCAAGAGTTCACCACACTAGTCATTTCTCAAACATCAGTGGCTTTGGAATCAGGCATCATGATTACTTGGTCCATTAAGCAACTCCACCACATTTGACTATACATATATGGACACACACCAGAGATGCCACAGGATCAGACAGCAGTACATTTGAAGATGTGAATGTTGAAGAAATTGACAAATTTGTTGATAATTAGATATCGCAAGATTACAAACAAAATTTTAAGGAGAAATTTTCCATACATTGGGCGTATGCGACTTCATCCATAAGTGGGTCCACTTAACCACACCTTGCAACCTCTTCTTGTTAATTACAGTTATTTCCAGACATTAGTTAAAATTTCCTTAAAAACTAATTGTTTCTAAAAGAAGGTGGACCATCAACGATTGTTAAAATTGTATCGCACGAAAATCATTTGAACTTCTTCTTAAATACTTTAAACTCTAGCTCTTTTGATGAATGGAGACAAAGTTTGATTGGATTCTCCATAATCTTGAGCTTCAGTGATGTGAATATATGTTGGATTGGATGAGAGGAAGGAAGAGGAAATTTTCTACAACCCAAGTAAGACCATAATAAGTTCCTTCACTATCTTTTGTTTGTAGTGAAAACACCAAGAAGCTTTTCTTGAGGGGAAAGGATAAAGAAGGAAGATAGATAGAAGATGAAATAGTAAAGAAATAAGAGCACGAAATATAGGATTATTGCTTGTTTAATCTTTCAAATGAATGTGAAAACTGAAAAGATGAGAGAAAGATAATCAAATTTGTATCATCATTCTTAAGACCAAAGAATCGGGTGAAAAAGGGGGGGGAGGGGGGGAAAGCTCTCCATTCCTAATTCTCCTTGTAGCTAAACCCCCAAAACCACAAGAATCCTTAGTTATAAGAGATTCCAACTCAATAACCCCAGAGATTTTGAGAAGAGTTGCTCTTTGGAGAGCACGATTCGATGAAAGTTGCAAGTTGTGTTCCGGGGGAATTAATTTCTATTCTTGGTTTGTATGGTAGAATCAGCCGGGGGCCAGAGACACAGTGGTTTAACCCTGTCGCAGATGTCAATGGCTTGAGTCCCCTAATTGCCAACTCATGAACCTAGCCTATACAAAGCTAGATGATAGCACCCCCGGGTTTTCCTATACCAATCGGGACTCTACCTTCACCACTCCCATGCGGATGGTCTCCTGGGTCCATAACCACTCATCTTACTGCATGATGAGGATGCATTAATAAGCGACACACAACAGAAGGAATTTTTCTTCTCAGACTTCACAAAGCCAAAGAAGTGTGGAAATATCTTCTCCAATCTAATTATTGTCATCAAATCCCCTTTCTTTTGTTTAGACAATGAAATTTATTTTTTAAATAAGAGAAAATACTTGAGAATCTAATTTTCAAAAAGTTTGTGGTTTAAAATGGATTTAAAGTGCAAGAAGACTTCAAAACATTTTTATTTTTTTTTTTTATTTCGAAATTGGAAGATACCAGTCTTTTGTGTTAAAAAGATTTCAATTATAAGGTATGTGTTTTTTCTCAGGTATTACAACAACAAACACAAATTAAGAAATGCAATAAGATCTTCCAATTTTAATACTCGCTAACAGGTATTTGTTGAAACTTTCCTAGTTTCAATTTAGCCACCATAAAAGTAACTATGGTTATGTTTACTCGACATATGTCACCGAAAATAAGACTTGCTTATGCATGAATTCATGCACCACCTGTGTATAGAAGATAAAACTAAAATTTAATTACAAAATAAATATATAAATAAAATAAAATAAAATTGGAATATAAATTGAAGATTGAAGAAATGGAAACTAGAAATTTAAAATTACCAATTGAAACACCAACAGTTTAGGATCCAGAAGGACACTTACAAATCCTTGACACGAGAAATGGATAGGAAATGAGGGAAGTGTTTATTGTAGGGTCTAGTTCATTCCAAAGTAAGAGTTCACAGGAAACAAAAAGCATATGAAGGCCCACTGTGAATTGTTCGTCATCTTAAACTTGAAGAATGCTTCCTTTTCTTCAATCCTAGTAATTATTTGAAATGGTGTCGTAAACTAGTTGTCACCCTATTTTTCCATTTTGAATCTCTAATTTTACTATTCTCAGAATCTAGGCATCTCTAGTAATATATATTAGAGATGCCATAGGTCCCAAGGGTACTAGATTTTCAAGAGAGATTATTGAAAAGGCTGATAAATAAATGGATAACCAAACATCACAAAGTACAACAGATTTCATCACGATATCGCAATTTGGAATATCAATGATCAAGATTAATTTGAAAGTGAGTACGAAACAAGCCCAACATTAACATACTTCAGGGGAATACGAGCAGCAAGTGTCAAATTCACCTTTAAGCAGCATGTCAGAGTAAACTTACTTGAAAATTGGAATAGTCATCAACTTTGGAGGAATAGGCCCAGAGAATAAGTTATTCTCTATATCCCTACGCATAAATATATTATTAGTCTTCAACTTATGAAGGCAGCATATATTTTCTAGTGAAGAGAAGTTTCTGTAAGAAATAGAATCTGCAGACAAAGTGTAAGTAGGATCGAGCAAATAGAAGCATACAAATCAATTAGAGGGAGATCCTCTAGAATATTCAGAGTCCCAATGAGTTTATTATTCTGCAAGTGCCTGTAAGAAGAAGATTATATGATCCATTAGAAATATCAAATCTTTGAAAGAAATGATCCTTTTGTGCAATGATATGTACCCACAATGTGGTAACAGCTGACAGGTTTCCAAATGATGGAGGTAAAGGTCCAGTGAGGTTATTACTTGACAAATCCCTGCAACAGAAAGTCAGATCAGAGTGAAACATAAGAAGAAATAAAAAGGAGAAAAACGATAAAAATAGAAATGGTTGGTTACAGATGTGCCAAACTCGTTAGCTCTTCAAACGAGTCCGGAATTATTCCACTGAAATGGTTATTGCCCAACAACCTAAAGAAATAAGCAGTAAATATCAGATGACGGGGAAACATAAAATACAATCCACAACAGAAAGGAAGGCCCAACATGAAGTGTCCCTTTGATAATAATAATAGCAATTCATAAATGAAAGCTTCTGATGTTAGGAAAACAGAGAAACTTCATTAGCAAAGTTCGCACATACATTGTAAGAATGGTAGGCGGCACATGGGATGGAACACTCCCTCCAATCTGATTGTTGCTGAAATCACTGCTTAAAAATAATTAGAAGGATCAAAAGGTTTGCCAGTAATGGATGTCCACGACTCAGTTTCCTACATATAGAAGTACGTATCTTCATTCACTCATTCAACATGATGCATGCAAGTTTCAGTAACATAGCAGACACTGCTAATTCTTTCTTCTATGCCCATCATCTATGAGATTTCTCAAGAATCAAGAGTTGACTATGGACCCCTTAATTCTGATGTTGCATTGAAAAGAGCAGATATGAGTTTTCAGCTTCCCAAGGAACCTCGTGTCACACACTTCAGTCATAAGAGGTGCAAACTAGATTAAGGCCCATTGATACTATCTAAGCAGACACGCAGCAAGGTCATACAGATCTCACGAAACAATGATTGTAATGATGTCAATCAAATATTGAAATGGCAAATAATTCACTTACATCGACAAGAGTGATGCAAAGTCCAAAGTGTCGCCCAATTCTCCACCCAAATTGGCCCCGCTCAGATTTCTGTCCGACTCAAAATGACTTAGTAAATTAAATCAATATACTTGTAAAAGGGAGCGAGAGAAATTGACTTACAGTCCCGTTATGTTTGAGATAACACACTCGACACCTTCCCAATTGTCAACACAGGGATCGCCTCCAACAAGTAACCACCCACGTAGAGGTGGATAGCCCAGTGAAACATACAAGCTATTGATTGCCGCCACTGAAAAGCAGAAAGGAGCTAGCATAAGGTACATAATTCAGGCTTCACAGTTCACACGTTAAACCAACAGCTGATGATTTACAGAGAAACAGACCACGCAAGCACACAAGTCTATGTTATGCATTACTGAAATGCATCTCCACTAGGGCTTGCTTCGGGAAAATTGTTCATTAAAACGACTATGTCACCTAACAGTGAACAACAACCAAGGACAGAGAAAGGACAGCTCGCAAACAATAACCAAAGAGATTACACTTGTAAAATTTGGGAAAAAAATGCGAGTGTTTGCCAAGTCAAGCTGCTACAAATCTCGTCCCGCAGTCCTTATTTTCTTTCGCATGAACCAAACAAACATTAAAACAACGGACCCAACGCACGCACGCAATTTCAAAACCCAGATCACGCAATGCAAATTGCCACGAGTGACGATTCACCCACCATCGCGAGGATCAGTGAGGCCAGCGCAGACCGACGCCGTGCAAATGAAGAGCATCACCACGAATCGTCGGAAAACCATCTTCAATTTCGCAGAGCCCACGACGCTCCGTACAGTCCACGCTTCAAAGTTCCCACCTTTTTCCTTCCGTTCTCGTCTGCGCACCTCACTCTCCCAGGAAACGGACAAGAAACGGCCTCAATGGCCAAAACAACGACGACCCAAGAGCCTAAAAGACCACAAAACGCAAAGAAACACTCCACCCAGCTCGCCAACCGGGATTTTACAAACGAGGAGTGTACCAGAAGAATGAAGCACGAAAATCCCAAGAAGGGACGTCACAGGCACAGACCCAGAATGATCTCTCCGCAAGTCATTGGCGGTGAAGTAGAGGAGGGTAAAGCGAAACAGCCCGCGAGCACAAGGACCGAGACAGAGAGAGAGAGAGACCCAGAAAGGCAGGCAGCGCACGAGATACGTATTCCTACACAGACCCCCTGCCGGACCGAAACAAGAAACTCAGTAAAAATGGGAAAGCGAATCAAGGCGAGTGATGTCCCGGTATCTATCCCCTTCAATGCGCTTGAAAAAGGGAAAGATTCGAGGGTCGTGCGTGATCTGACCGGGGGCGAAAGCAGCAGGAGAGGGTTGCTATAAGGAAAGCAGGTTCTCGATGTCGGGTCGGTACTGACTTTAGCTCGAGAGCCGAGTTTCCTTCTGTAAAGTCGCGATTTTTAGCACTGCAAGCTGCGCGTAGAGAGAGAATAACAACGTCACGTCATCGATGTCCTTCGTTTTTCGGGACGTCTTTTTCTTTAATGGTGTTTTTGAACTCGACTGAGGAAAAAGGTTGCACTTTGACGAACAGGACAGCGAGACGAGCGGCAGGGCAACCCACGACTTCGTCCTAGGATTGGGCCCACCGCATTCTTTGTTGGTCTTGCTATGGTCCTCCTATATATATATATATATATATATATATATATTATTTGTATGTATATGACTGGGAAATTTCCTTTCTTCCCTCCCCCCCTTTTGGATTTTGGAGTTAATTTGGGAGTTTTGATTTATTGATTCGGATGGCCGGTGACAGTTGACAAGTGACTAATCACGATGGCATGACGAGCACCTCCGTCATGGCATGGACTCTTGCGAGTGACTCGAAGAGAACTAACAACAAGATTTGATCTCGACATCTCTTGCTTTTTATGGTGAAGCCTTCAAGATGGTTGATCACTTGTCGCAACTATTGAAGATTTGAAATTTCTAACCCTTTCTAGATGAATAAGACTAAGAACATGGAAATCAATGCACGTATAGGATTTATTGTGGAAGCACCATTAATTATTTACGGTTTTTGGATGATTTGGGATTCTATATGACTATAATATAAAATCGATATGCTAGCTTTATGGGGCTATTGATCATGGACAATCGATTTTGAGGGTCCACGTGCATGTCACGCAAAAAGGTATTGGTCACTTTGTTTGGAGTGATTCTTACTTTCGACTTTTGACTCTTTGCTAGATTTTGTTATCAACATACTTTGACATTTGTAAATGTAAAAAATGCTTGAAATCTCCAAAAAGGGTTTTATATTAATTATACGTAGCTTTTCATTTAATTCTTTTATAACTTTGGAAATAGGAATAATATTTTAAAATTCAATGGAAAAGTTAAAAAGGGTTGATTGTGACTTTTTGGGAGTACCAAAAAACAAATAAGCATGGCTCGAGACTCGAAACTAGAAAAAGTACGCACGACTCTATAAAATTCGATTATGATTTTGATTCAAATGAGTTCGACCAAAGATGAATTATCATGTGAAATTCACATAATCTAAATCAAAAAGCTTTTTTAAGTCTAAAAATTGTAGATAATTCATGAATATGGCAACATTCGAGGATACATAACCACCAACAAAAACAACAATCCTACTCGAAAGGCTATAGCTTAGTCCTTCAGCTAAGAAAGGCAGCATCACCGGGCCATTGGCTCAATGCCATTTCGATTATTGATCGGTATGTATATATATTTTTAAAAAGAAATTCCAACTCAATTTACTTAATTATTTTGTGGTTTTTCAAATAATATATACATAGTTTTAAACATTATTGACTAATTTTGTCTCTTGGGTGCATAATATGATTAACTCCTTATTTTTTTGTTCATTCTAATAATCCATTTATTTGCTTTTTCAGTCAAAACAAAATAAACAAACGAAGAGGATGGATGAGATCATGGTGATGTCCATAAATGTTATGGCGCTTTGTCATCATGGTATGAAATTGAGAGCTAATAGCTTGTTTTAAGAGTATAATTAGGTCTCTCCTTTATCATTCCTATAATTAAATTAGGTTGATGTTGAAAAAAGATGGATCAAATGATTAATGTTTTAACTTATTTGAAGGTTAAGACTTCTAAAATAGAGTCTAATTCTCCACATGTTCTCGATGTCGCGAAATCATAAAAAAAATCACACTATGACCTTTGAAGAAATTAAGTTCCTAACTAATGAGTATTATCAATTTGTTTAGCCCTATAACTTTTGATCATTAATCTAAATCAATGGCTAGCGATTCAATCTGAATTTAAGGCCAACAAGCTTTAGTACTCTACACAAAAATTAGGTTTACCATGATATTAATTCATAAGGATTGGGGACAAGTTCCATGGACTAGTTTGGGAACTGGACCAGCAGTCCAATTCGATTCCCGAGTAGGTCCAAGAAATCAACGAGCGATTTTCAATTCTAATATTTTGTTCTTTAATGGGTGGTTCTTAGTTCCTATCTTGGAATTACCCATTTAGACCATCCCCACCCCTAGCGTAAACAAGGAAAATACAAATTTCTCAACCGTCATTAAAAAAATGAATTAATTATAAAATGAGCACGTTGGTTCGAAATTGGGGGGCTTCCTTTACACATCACACATAATCATCTTTTAGAAGTTAACTAGTGGTTAAAAGATCGATATCATGCTCTTCTAATTTCGAACCCATCTAGTGCCCAAATTGTGCCCCCAAGTCTGTACATACTTTAGAATATTCAGCAGCAACATATCTAAATCGTTGCAAATTACTATAAGGTAAGTAATGTGACATGCTAGCAATCCCCAGTTCTAAAATAATTTACCTTGGCTCTGTAGCTATATAAATGCATGTAGGTTGGAGGAAGTAATCATGATGGATGGAATCTCATTTCTTGTATGCTTCTACCAATCCTGTGACAAACGACCAAATGGTGTTTTTCAAATTGAAGATCTAATTTGGGTGGTGGGGACAAGTGTATTGCCAACAGGACTACAATTTTTCTTTTTTAAGGTAGCTAATTATTACATGAAGCTCTCGAGCATGTTGACTAATGTGGAACACCTGGATATTATTGTATATACTCGCTCCTTATAGAGAAAACCGTCATTGTGGAAAATCTCCAGACATTTTAGCTTTTATAGGTGGGTACGGGCGAACTTTTTTTTTTTTTGGTCATTTTTTGTTTGAATTATAAGTAGCCGTTGCTTGCTAAACGTCTCCATCGTCCGCTTGCGCACTCAACAGAAAGACAATAGTTTTGCCAAAACACCATTAGCCGCAATCACTTCCTCCTCTCTCTACGAGTCCTCACCTAGCGAACTTGGGGTTGCCGCCACCGTGGAGTCGCCGGAGACCGCCACAGACGTCTCCGGCGGCGACTCACGGCCCAACGAGAGAGAGAGTTTTCTTTCATGCTTAATTGACACGTGATGCAAATCCTACGATCCATCAAGCGAGGCATGCCAATAGAATTTATTATATAGTATATATATGACGGGAAATTTTCCCTTTTTCCCTTTTCTGAATTTTGGAGTTAATTTGGGGGTTTTGAATCTTTTGATTTATTGGTTCAGATGTCCAGCGCCAATTAATAATTGACTAATCTCGATGGCAAAGCGACGCCCCCAACATGGGATGGGCTCTTGGGAGTGACTCAAAGAGAATTATCAGTAGGAATTGATCTCAGCAACTCTTGCTTTCTCGGATGAAATCTCCAAGATTCCTAATTAGTCGTCACGACTATTGAAGATTTGAAAATTCTAACCCTTTCTAGATGAATAAGACTAAGAACACAGAAATCAATGCGCGTACAAGATTTATGGTGGAAGCATCATCAATCATTTACGATGATTGGATGATATTATCAGAATTCTATATGACTATAATATAAAAATGACCCACAATCTTCATGAGGCTATGAATCATGTACAGTCAATTTTGGGGTGTAAGTACACATTACTCAAATGGGCATCGGCCGTTACGGGTGGAGTAATTCTTACTTTTGACTTTTGACTCTTATCTTGATTATGCGATCAGTGTTTTGACATTTTTAAAAGTAAAAATGCTTGAAATCTCCATAAAGGATCATATATTGATTATATGTGACAATGTGAATCCCCATGGCAAAGGAAAATTAGGCTCTCATGGGGCGCAACACAATTGGCAATAGTACTTCGATCCCATCCATGTGATGCGAGCTCGAATCCTTCAACTTGCCATGCTCTTGGACTTGTCTAGAGCTAGAGGCAAAGGCCCTTTGAATATTTCTCGAGGGATTTACTTGTCGCAACTAGTGTAAATGAGGTCGGTACTAATTTCTTGACAATCATTTAAAAAAAACGAATTAGATATAAAATGAGCATGCTGGTTCGAAATTTGGGGGGCCTCTTTCATGCACAATCATCTCTTACGAATCTTTTTTTTTTTTTTTTGGTCGAAGATCTCTTACAAGTTAACTGGTGGTTAAAAGATCAATATCACGCTCGTCAAATTTTGAAACCCATTTAGCGTCCAAAGGGTGCCGCCAAGTTTGTACATATTTTGGAATATACACCAACACCAATATCTAAATCATTGCAAATTACTATAAGGTAAGTAATGTGACGTACTAGTAATCCTCAATCCTAAAATAACTTACCTTTGTCTTATAGTTATACAAAATGCATGTAGGTTGGGCGAAGTAATCATGATGGGTTGGAATCTCATTTCTCGTATGCTCCTACCAATCTTGTGACAAACGACCAAATGGTGTTTTTCAAATTGAAGATACAATTTGGGTAGTGGGGACAAGCGTATTGCCACCAGGATTACAATTTTTCTTTTCTAAGTTAGCTAACTGTTACATGAAGCTCTCAAGCATGATGTAGACAATTGTGGAAAACCTAGATATTATTTTATATCCTTGCTCCTTATAGAAAAAAAACCGTCATTGTGGAAAATCTTCAGACAATTTAGCTTAAGTGGGTACAGGTGAACTTGTTTTTTCTCTTCTGTTTGAATTATGAGTAGCCGTTGCTCGCTGAACGTCTCCATCGTCTACTTACGCACTCAACAGCAAGACACAATAGTGTTTGCAAAAAAACCCAAAAACCGCAATCACTTCCTCCTCTCTCTACGAGTCCTCGCCTAGTGAACTTGGGCACGTACGGCACGTGAAGGAAAAGGGGCATCAGGAATGCAAGTACAAAAGTGAAAGTGATGGTTTCTAGCTGTTGAGATGTTTATGGGCCGGGAAGAAATTCCATGGGCCTTGCGCAATATAATGGAAGAAGGCAAACGTTTGCTGGCCCAATTACCTTTGAAGAGTATTACGTATATCCCGCAAGAGTCCAACCAAGCAGCAGATTGGATTGCGAAAGCATACCGCACAAAGACTCTTCCTCTGGGATGTAAATCTTCACCCCCCCTCCCAACCTCTGTGGGACATTTTATGTTCAAAATCTTCTATTAGTATCGCTTGTAGCACTTCTACTAATGAATGAATGAATGGATAAAATGCTTTTATGACCCAAAAAAAAACTTGGGGTGCTGCCGCAGACGTCTCCAGCTACTCCACGGCCCAACTAGATAGAGAGAGTTTTCCTTTGTGCTTATTGGACACGGCAAATCTAACGGTCCATCGAGTAAGGCCTGCTCATGGAAGTAGGAGAAGAGAGAATGAGGAGTGAGCGCCTAAATGTTCCATAAAATTACCAATAGATGAGCGCCTCCTGACAAGCAGCAACTACTTCTTGCTCTTTTTTTAAGAAAAGAGTCGTCTTTCACTCAGAAATTAAGAGGTTACTTGGCTTGGTTTCCTTAAAAAATTTACCAGTTAAACAGGGATATTGCGATTTTTATAAGGTGTCTGAGTACCTCCAAAGTGACAACATTATTCACGAAACTATCTCATCTAGATTCAAAAGGGGGATAATTATTCAAAAAGTCCTAAATCTATGGTACAATGTCCAATATTTAATCTTAAACCATTTAATTATATCAATTTCACTAATTTTAAATTTTTTCACGATTTACCAATATAATTCTTCCATCCAAATTTGGTTGGGAATCATTAGTATGGACATTAATCTCCTATGTGGCATGAGCAACGTTGACATGGACAATTTTTTTTTTAATTTTACTAGGTTAATACCATGATAAATTCCAAATTGGTCCAAATTTATCCGAAATTAATCTTTTGAACACAAAAAACTCCAAAGTGATACACAAATGATAGCTTTCGTTGAATATTGCTGTTAAATTGCTGATTTGAATGCCAAATGGACTTGCTATCAGTTAATGTGTTAGTATCACGAAAAATTCTAAACTGATATCATGAAAAACCTCAAACTAATACACACATAACACATTTATCCTCTGTTAGGTATTTGAAAACTTATCGTTAAATTTAGTGAGAACTCTAGATTGTCTTCCTCTTTATTGAGTCCTTCGTTATCGTCTTTGTCTAAGACGGTAGAAATTGCAAACACCATTTAGCAAAAACTATTTAGTGACACGTTTAGTAACTCTAGTGCCACTCATGACAAAATTGTTTGACCAAGCCCCACCATATGGCTTGTGGCATTTCGTGTAAGAACATTAACGACCGATTAAGCCATTGTGAGTTTTACTTGATCTTCCATCAATACTTCCTCTTAAAAGTGAGCATAAGCAGTATTTTTTAGCAAGTGTACTGAGCATTTGAGTTCGCAACTTTTCTTCATAAATCTAGGGATTCTAACAATTACAACATTCCGGATTCTATAGTTGAGCCATTTTGTCAAGAGTACTATTAGATTTACTAAAAGTGTCATTTAAGAGTTCTTGTTAAATGGTATTTGCAATTTCGCCGACCTTAGGCAAAGATGGCAATGAAGGATTTGATGGAGAGGAAGAAAATCTAGAATTCTTGCTAAATTTAACAGAAATCAATAGAGGATAATTGCGTCATGCATGCACCAATATGTGATTTTTAGTGATTCAAAAATTAGTTCGAAGTAAACTTGTCACAAATTATAAATTTAGGATAAATTTGTAATATGTGTATCAGTTTAAGATTTTTTCTAATATTAACTCATTAATTGATCCACGTGAAATTGCATCCAAATCGGCAATTTAACAACAATATTTGACAGAAGTTAACGGAGAGTAAATATATCACTCGTGTACTAGGTTTTTTAGTCAAAAAAGTTAGTTTTAAGTAAATTTATTACTAATATACCATTCTTAGGTTTTTCATGATATTGATCTTTTTTTTAAAAAAAATTGGAAATTTTCTTTCCTTTTTCCTTATTTCCTATGTCCTTTATTTAATTGCCAAGCCTCAAAGAGCCCCCCTTGCCTAGGGTGGTTTGGGCAAGGGTGAACCTCGCTAGAAGCCGAAAGGGTCAAGCTTTTGCTAGAAGCCACAACGGCAGTCCTTGCCCATGAGAGGATAATATCGATAAATTATCAAAATGCTTAATATTATATTGACATGATTAAAATATTTAAAATTGAATTAGCCACTCCATTAAAGTGTTATAGTTTTAAATCATATATTACTAAACATATGGATTATAATACTTAACAAGCCCAACATTCTGAAAGGAGCCCGACAAAAGAAAAACCATTATGAGAGGAGCTCAAAATCCACCTTCCTAGTTCCTGGTCTGGTCGGAGGCACATCATGTCCGGCTAGACTTGGGTGCAAAGCTAATCGATTTCTTTGCGACCTGACATCAAGTGGCAGCAGCTTCGAGGAGGAACCCAGTTTGAAAATCCAAGTGTTTCGAGGATTGGGATCTCAATAACTTTTAACACTCAAACAAATCCTGTAATAACCTTATTTACAAATAAAATGAAATGGGATATATGTAAAGATTATAAAGCCTAATGATAGCACCTGCTATGCAATCATAGCACCAAAATCACAAAGATAATAATCCCATATCAATCTCAATCTTTCCGTAGATTTGATCTCGCATCACTCATTTTGCTACTTGACACGTTCTCCAATTGAACCCTAAAAAACTGGCCTCTATGATTAAAAAGACAATATGCATTCAACTTAGGACAATTGAATGCATTAAATTTATAACTCGATTGAACCCAAAGATTTAAATATAAGAAAGTAATAATAGACAAATTTGAATATAAAATTCGATCTCAACCTCAAAGTCAGGTTTGAATGATGATCACCTCTAACTCAAAAATAACACCTCTCTTCAGTTGAGGGTGTAAAGGTTTCCTCATGAGATTTGTTCTACTTATTTGAACTCAAGTCCTATGGAAGGCAAACGAGCATAAGACCATTGTGCTAGCCGCTCTCTCCACTAATGTCTAATCGGTTTTATCATGTTGCCATTGATTTTCTAAAAGATAGACATGTTAAATTCTTTTATCAGATAAAGACACGATTTAATATTCTCACGTTCCCCTCATACAAAGGGTGGACTTTGGTCTAAGGTTTAGGAGTAAGATGTTTAACTTAAATACCATATAAAATGTTGTGGGATCACCAACAATTTATCCAAAAACTTAAATCATCAGATGAACACATGATTTAATATTTAAATGCTCTAACAAGTGAAATAACACTCAACCTCAAACAACCAAGTAACCAGAGTTAAAGTGGTAAGTAAATCAAGACAAATCAACATGAAAACTTGCTGCCGCCAAACAGAAGTTTCCCTACCGCCTCACTTTATGCACGCTCATCATTGCCCGCATGCAATGGATTTCATTTTACGTGGGGCCACATAAAATTTGTTCTCACTTTTGATTGACTTATTAGTCATATATATCACTGTCACATGAGGTAATTATCACATGGAATGCAAAACAGAGGGAAAGAGATGAGAAAGAGGTTGTTGTCTTTAAGCTTCTGCTGCTCATTTGTAAGATTTGAGATTTGTCTCTTGGTGATAATGCAAATACAAATCAAATACTTGTAATCAAGTAGGGTTTGGTGTTCATGGTCATGAACGACAAGAAACACTTGCGTCTCCTTCGGTTTTCCATGCCGTGATTTTCTTAAATGACAAGCTTTGTTTGTATCCCGACTTACACGAGGAGTGTAGAACGCCGAAACTTCCACATCAATTAAGTGAATCTCATTGCTCAATTCTTATTGTCCGAAAAGGTCGTGCACTAGACAATGACCGCACCTAGATTCACGCTTCTGCTCTGTCATTTCTTGGGATCATTCTAGACCCTTTCTTATATATGCCTCGGGAAATATATTTTTTATTTGGATTTTCAGTTCTCGAAACTAATCTTCAATTCAGTGTGCGTTTGTTTCACTGCAAATTTCATGTAAAGACAAATATTATTCATGATTTAGGAAAAATGATTTCTTTCTTACCGAAGGGAAAATCATTTCCTCCAATTTAAACTTGTTGTTTTGAATTTATAGGAAACGCTTTATGTATATCAATTAATTTTTTATCATTCAAATACCAGAAAGTTGGAGAGTAATTTCCTGAAAACAGTTTTCATTAAAACAAGTGGACCATTAATTCTGTCGTCATCCCTGTTTTCCCGAATGAGAATTGACTTTTAATCCAAAATAGATATTTTTCCATAACTAATTTCTGAAATAGATCTCTCTCTAAGCTATTTACCAAAATAGATTTCTTATTGCCGTGTCGGTTGTGGTGGAGATTACGTACTAGTCATCGCCACCTTTATCCTAATCACATTTACTCTATTTTCAAAAGTGCTTAAATTTCTATAATAACTTTTCCCAATCTTTTCTTTTCCGAAATCCTATCTATCATAAATAATTAAAGTCGCACAGATTCAACTTTAAAAAAACATGAATATAAATTTTGAAATACATTTTAGAATAATTATAATAAGGCAACATTGAATAAATTGTTTCACTTCGAAAATTTAAAGCACATTTAAAAATTAAAAATTAAAATTTAAGCAACCTTATAACATGTTTGTTTTATTAAATATTAGAATTTCACAATATTCGTTGTAGAATTATTTCATTAAGTGAAATTCCTCTTAAAAATATAATTAATCGAATGTGAATATTTCCATTTCGTGAGAGCAAATAAAATTTGATATAATTTTAAGTATAAAATCATTTTCACCATGCAAAGTTTCTTTGAACATATACATTTCACTTAATTGAAAGATTACGATGAGACTATATCCAATTAAAAAAATTAATTTACCTAGAATTCCTGGTTTGAAAAAGGAAGACAAAGAAACATGAGAGTTTTTGTAAAAAAATCATAATAAGATAGCTTATTTATATGTAGCTTATAGAAGTAAATAAAGTCGGTCCATTTAATTAAATTGAAGTAAACTGATATATTTTAGATAAACATATGGTAAATCAAAAAATTTGAACAAAATCACATGGGATTTTTTTTTCCTACTTTTTCCCTAACTTTTGTGACTAGATTATCCCCTGTCATGCTGTAGTTATTTACCAATAGAAATAGATACTATGAGCCTATGATATTACGATATTATGATATTTCCCAATTATATAGGTATATTGTAATGCATCATAATCTGAACCCGTTTTTCTTTCTTTCTTTCTTTCTTTTTTCTTTTTTTCTATTTGGGCTTAGGTGAATTAATTTTATTCATATGTTCCGCGAGCTAGCTCATATATAAATTAAAATACATGACATGATAAATATGGCAATACCTTTGATTATGAGAACGACTCTATGTGTCACGTCTTTCATTTTAGAATAGATAAACAAACCGATGCGTATTGCAATAATTAAACGACATAAGTAAAACAAAATGGATATCTTAGATTGTAACTTCTATCGGCTATACACTGAATAATCTATGTATTCTTGATATGGATATCTTTTCAAAAAGATTTATTTTATTATGTATCTCCGTTATTCAAATCGGTATATAAAACTACATATATATTTATATCAAGGGCTAGTTATCTTTGGGATAGGGTATAATCTTCTCTTTCCTTGTCAAGTTGTAGTTTCGGTGTAATCTTCCTACTAAGTCAATTTTCACTTTTTGTTTTGACCAAAAAAAAAATCATTTTTAGTGAAAACATTATTATAAGAAGTTTAGCAAGACATAATAATCTCTAAATTCAATGACCTTTTATGTGTTCGAAAAATGCCTTTCAAATTATTTTATCCACATATTGAATTTCGACTTGGCTTTACAATGGGTGCAAAATTTGCTCTGGCTTTGACTATTTATGACAAATTAAATTCTGAAAGAAATTAAATATTATGCGAAGCGTTAGAAGTTGTACTAGGTTTAAGCGGGTCATGAGCGATCCTAAAGCCTATTTTTTATAATATAGTTTTGTAAGAAATCTATTTTGATGAAAAGGTCAACTGCCAAAGTACCAACCTGCCAGATGCCAACATTCTTCAAAGATGGACTATGCATTACTAAATCTCATACAGGGCTTCTCTGCAACTTTGCAGGATGACTCAGAATAAATTAGCCACAGGCCTAACCTCGAGAATCTTATGTACATCAAATACAAGAGCTCAGGAGTAAAAAAATAGAGCATCCCAACCTCTATCTCCGGCAGACATGCTTCCGGGTTTGGGGTGCCGCTTCTGAGAGCTGGCAACTTGTGCTCTGAACCCATCGTAAATCACCACAATCCTCGCGACGAAATCGCCATTCCCCCTGTGTCTGCTGGTTATTGAGCGGAGGATGAGCTTCTGTTCGAGCTAGTGCCTTGTGCTGGATGATGAGGGAAGGGAATATGTTGATGGAGAGGCCAGGAGGCGCGCTCTGGTGGGCAAGGCACAGGAGCTGGGCGTGCGATGAAGGTCGGAATATTGTCTCCCGGCATAACAACGGAGACGCCGCTTGTGTAGACAGTCATCTGCAAGTACGACATCCATTTAGTGCTATGTAAAGCATGTCAAAGCAAATGTCTTGTGTGTGATGGCGATTAACTGACACAATGGAGCAACAGCTAGATCTAATCAGGCCCTTATACAACAAGGGCTCAATACAGCAACATAACAGAAGATCGCATTGGTGCAGCAGCCACTGAGTTTTTTTAGTAACAAATTGCAGCTAGATTTGGGTATTATGTCAACTCTGTATCGGGTATGGAAAGCTTTGGTAACTAGGCAGTAAACGAAACAGGACACAAAAAACTTCACAAACAAATCACGGGCATCAGTGTAGCCAGTATCTTGAACAGAGAGAACATCTGTCAACAAAAAAACGTCGCCCAATAAAACGTCTGCTGAATTGCAATCTAGTATTCCCAGTCATCGCTGCATTAATATTTCTAAACTGTAGCACAGCAGTAGTTCAAGGGCAGTGAAATCATCTTCTTGAAGAACTACTTCAAACCTGCTTGAAGAACTACTCAAGTTTTCGCTCTCCTCATGCAGAAACAGATCTGTCTTAATTAATTACAATTAACACCCTCTTGGTTTGAAATCGGGCCTAATGTCGTACTGAAAACCCCTACATTTTCGTCAATGTCATGCTGCTTTCACGGAATAGACAATTCGAACTCTGCCATGCGCCACCTGCCATCTCCTGATGCAGGTGCACAAATATAAAAATGCCTTTTCCGACACATTCTTCATGGTAAAGCAAAGACTTCACTTACTGGCCAGACAAGATGCAAAGTTATGGGCTCTGCCGCGAATAATTAGACAAATTCGGCCAAAAACAATTCAAGCTGGACCACTCTATTGGCTTCATAAGTGCTTGAATCCTAGTAATGATGGAAGCTTTACACCACACCTTAACTCAGATTCCAATAGTATAATACCCTAACCCTACTAAAAATAATAAAACCACAAAACGGGACTTCTAAAAAAGGTGGTATATCTCATCCCTATCTTGATTGTGCTAGCTGCTGGTTCAGATAAAGCAAGAACTTAAACAAAGATTTGCACTTCACCACAATCATGTTTTCCTTTCTTGGTCAGTGTGAGAAGGAACAGCAGAGGATTAAAAAGGTCCAATCGTCTTCAATCGACATTGATGGTGCTAAATGACCAAACGATAGTGAGGGAGCACATGAGTTCTTTATACAATGTGGGCATATCACACTTCAGATTTTCCATATTGCAACGCTGTTGTATCTCTGATGAAAAAGTTCAAGTAACTGGGATAGACAAGGGGAATCATGACAGTGTTAGTGCAAAGCAGTGTCAGCTGTAAGTCTCGTAGATAACTTTTTTTACTCACGAGCAATGACAATTTTAGCGCAAAGGGTTCCCTGCTTGACGCCAACATCATCCAGTTGACTAAGAGAAAAAGAACAAAAGAGAGGACAGAAAACAGAAAAAGGAGACGAAGGGGGTAAAACCAAGTTCACCAGTAAAAACAAAAACCACAGTAACATGGGGAGGGAGAGGGAGAGAGAGAGAGAGAGAGAGAGAGAGAGATGGAGCCTTTGCATCGAGACTTTGTCAGGCCACTAATGAGAACACCGTGCAGCGAATGAAAAAGGAAAAAGGAAAAGGGAAAAGCAAATAACATCCAGAAATTGTCAGAAATGATCCCAAACCAAAGAGCAAATCAGCCCCATAGCAAATGCCATCTCCCATGGCCGGGATCCGCTCCCAAACATCATCCTTTGGAAACACCCGATTTCCCATTTGGGTCATCAAGAAAACTTATGTCCCGGGGACGAAGAACAAGAACAAGAACAGAGAAGGCGAGAGAAAATCTCTCAGAATGCGAACCCAGCAGAGGGCAGAATGTGCTCTGTCCTCTGCTAAGATTGCAGTTGAAACGTTACTCAGAACATAAACGAGCTTAAAAAGGACTGATCCCGAAAACCAGAGCCAGAAAAGAAAGAGAACAGCGAAAATGGAAGTTCAAAAAACAATGCCTTCGCTTGAACTGAACTAACCTTCGGGGAAGGGTAATTGAGCTTCGGGTTGAACCCCATCTGGGACTCGAGGTCGCCGCCTCCTCCTCCGCCGCCGCCGCGGCGCCCCGGGTCGCCCCCGGCGTCTGCGGCGGCGGTAAACTCCGGGGAGTTGGTCCGGAGGAAGCGCTCGAAGATGGCCATGACCAGGAACATGGAGATGAGGATGGCGGTGGCGACGAACCCGAACGACACGGCGTTGACCGAGTTGTCGAAGTGCCGCCAGTGCTCTTGCCTCACCGCCGGAGCTCCCATCGGCGACCACCCGTCGGACCACTTTGAAGCTTCCATCTCTCCTCGCCGTCGCCGCCGTCCGTGTCACCGCATTGCACTGCCTCCGGCCGGGGGAAGAGAGAGAAAGAGAGTTTTGGGAGGTGGAGAGGTGCTTGCTTGAGCTGCTTCTCTTTCTCTCTCTCTCCCGGAGAGTGTCCTCTTTATGACGACAAGCACGGGGGGTCACTTCTATAGCCCTGGAAAAAGAAAGGGAGCTCGCTTGCAATTCGTGTTCGCGTGTCGTGATCGTGTTCACGAATTCTACAAAACTATTGACTTTTTTTTTTTTTGGTATCTCAGGAACCCCGCATGGCCGGCAGCCGGAGAGTAAACCTGGGGTACACATGCTAGCCACCACACGCGTGCACCGAGTAAGTCACCTAGGTATCTCTGTCAGCCTCCTGCGCATCACCTTGCGGGAGCCCAAGGGAGTCGAACACTCAACCTCTCTTCCGGGAGAGGGAGCGCTCTGCCAGCAGAGCCACCCTAGTGGGTGGTTACAAAACTATTGACTTTAGAGTCTTGTAATTCAAAAGAAAGTACGAAAGTGCAATTGAATTTTAAAATTTTAAAAAAATGCTTGTTAAGATATAGTTGCACGTCATAACGAATTTTAGAAGTTGATTGCACTTTTTATTTCGAAAGTTTTAAAGCTCGATGACACTTTGTGATAAGTTTTAGGATTAGATTATATTTTTTGAAAAATTCATAATTTAATTGCAGATTTATGACAAATTTTAAGACTTGATTGTAATTTAAAAATCAATTGCACTTTCGTGATAAGTGTTAGGAGTTTTAGTGCATTTTTGAAATGTAAGAACATTAGAAATTTACGTGTTATGATCTAAATGTATAGTGCCTACGCAACAAGAGAGCCGATCGCCAAGATATCACTATAAAAATGGAGGATAAAGAATTTACAATGATTGAAGTGTTGTCTGGCCTTAATTAGGCTTAAAGAAAACCCTAGAACTCTAATATGTACCAACCGATTATATTATATGTGTCTCCTTTTACGAGCTCAAACTTAAGAGGCATTCTCCACGTTTTGCATTTCAGGTTATTAAATTAAGATAAAATGTGGTAATTCGTGTAATATAAAGGCTTATCGTATAATGTCATATTTGGAATTTATTTGAACAATCTATATTGTATTTGTATCGTGTGGATCGGTTGTGTCCAACATTGCTGGTCCTAAAATTTCAATTATAACGTGTCGTGATTTTAATTTCACACGCATGTCATATAAATGCTTTAGGTGTTTTTTTTTTTTTTTTTCAAACCAATGCCGCAATAAATCTTTCAGTGATCCAATGGCCGAAAGCCCCAAACAACTTTCCCAAGATATAAAAAGCATGATATCATTGAGTAATTGACTTTAACATTTCTATGATGTAATGGACTTGATTTAGGAATTGACATGCACAGCTTAATACTAAAGGCGAGGGACAACAGATAGAAGCTTTCCCGAACATGCCCGAAATATTTTCTCCATAAAAACAAACGAGATATCAAAATTCTTTGAGCACTCGATTGATCTTGTTACATATGATGTCTCATCATTTCATGCACTCCAAGTAATTATTGAAACTCACGAGTTCAATTTTGCAGGACTGATCTCATTATTTCTGGTGGAACGATTTCAAACGGTGGAGAAACTTAAATTAACAAAAAATATATATATAAAGCGAAAGGAAAAATACTTTGCTCGATGAAGTTATAGTCCATATAAACAGTTTTCTATAGATTTATTTCTTTTTACTTAGTTCGATCATATTTTCATGACTTACGACAAGCACAGAACTAATCGATGAAGCCTTTTTCCGTGAAAATTCAGTTGCTCCAAAAGCATCTAATATAATCGTGTTCTCAAAAATTGACCTTTTTAGTTACAATTTTAAATTGAAAGCTTATTTTTGTTGATCAACGGCTATGATGATAAAGATATGCACACATGAGATAAAAGGATGAAATAAAGGACCTTCGTATCCATGTTATGCATAGAAGAAAAATGAGAATGGTAAATGCATTAATGTAGCGTACAGAAGACTATGCCAAACACAACTTTCCCTCTTTTGTCGATCCTGTTTGCATTTTATCAATCTTTTCTTGCTTTTTCTTCTATTTCGATTTAAATTTGAGAGCTCTTTTCTCCTGATATGGTTCTTGATTTAAGAGTTTGAACTCTCTTGATCTAGATCTGAATGTTATCCTCTTCCGATATAGATTTGGAAATTTAATAAAAATATATTTGGGGATTCGACACTTCTCTACTCTATTTGTGTACAAGTCCTCCGCCCCTGGCTTTAATGATGATCGCTAGAGTTTTTGCATATCTTTGAATCATTTTGAGTAATGAATATAATTTTTTTCGACAACAGAAAGCCTATTAATCAATTTCTATCTATTTTGCCTCCAAAATCTGTAAATTGAAAAGAAAAAAAAAACAATTGTTAGCATATAAAAGTTACGAAAGAAAATTAAGTGGGTCCACATGCCAATGTATTAAATTGTGTAAAGTTTCATTTACACGAGCTTACATTATAGTCAAACGGGGAACGTCACAACATTAATAAAGAGCAAAACCGCATGCCAAACAGGCACATGGGGAATTCCATTTGGGAATAAACAAATTTGACGGTCAAAACAATTGCTCAATGGAAAAATTACCAAAAAAATTAAAAAATTATTATAATTGTGTCAATTTAATCTTAAACTTTTTCTTTTTTAGCTAAATGAGTCATACACATTTTTATATTCATCATTTGGCTAATTTTAAGTAGATATATGTAGCTACCGACTGGTGGATAATTTTTTAATAATAATTTAATGCTTTTGTTTATCTTTTATCTTTTGTTTTTTTCTCTTTCTTTCTTTTCTTCCTTTTTTTTTTGTCTTGTGGCTAGTTGCCCAGCCGGAAATTTTGACCATACTTTTTGTGTTATCAACTATATGAAATGCAGCATTTATCCTTCAATTATAGACCTAAAAGTTAGGAAAATCTTTCAAAAAAGCTATTCGTTTCATGGTTATATGCCACCAAGCTTCCATGAGAAGTTCAACTTTCAAGTAATTATTCCAAGAAAAGATTGTAAGATTTTCAGAGTAAATCAAAGTTAAAGCAGTTTTTTTTTTTTTTTGCTTTTTTCAGGAACAAAGATTGCCTTGGCCAACAAATGGCGAGGGGACAGGAAATGATAGACGCCGAATTAATTGACTTGTGCCCTTCGGCTTTGGGGTCCGAACGTGCTACTTGATTTGATGCAAAGGGGCTTAATAATTCAACTGAAGAGTGCAAGAGAGAGAGAGAGAGAGAGAGAGAAGATTATGATGGACTTTTGAAATGTCCGAATTTTTAAATTTTCCGGCGAAATTCCAAAGATTGTCCAAAATTCAAAGGATTACAAGAAATTCATTTGCGAGGGCTTCAAATATTTTACATTTTGGAAAACGTCGAAATGTGTGTATTATACAAGTTGCAAAAGAGTAGAACGTAATATTCATTCCGAATATATTTGAGTATGTGATTACAAAACTCACTGAAGATCATTGACTATCATATGAAATTTATCTATTATTCTTTGTTTGTTCATGTTGAGGCAAGAAATAAATTAATTAAATTGTTCGCGTCACCATGTTAATATTAAGTAGTATTTGATCAGCACCACAGGTTACCACTAGTCTATTCAGTCACTGTTCGACAAGATTCGTCCATTTGGAGCTATTAATACCATAATTGCGGTGGATTCAGAGCAAGCCAAAACCATTATTAAGGAATAAATTTAAGTGACCCCAATGCTTCGTTTGGAATTTGGTGGAGAGAACAGAGCAAATATGTGAAGAAAAATGTGGAAATTTTAATATTTTTTTTCTACATTTTTTCTCTGAAGACATTTTATGTTACCCCATTTTCTACACGCCTTCCATTTTCCCCTCCCTCAAATATACGTTTCTTTATAACAACAAAGTTGGATTTTGAATTTTAAAAAATTAAAGCCAAAAAGTAAATAATTAGCAAAAACAAACTATTACAGACAGGCATGATGGACGTGGTTTACATCGATATGGTTGTCATTTAAACACAAGTCCCATCTAAAATGAATTTGAAATACGAAATTAGTGATGAGGTCAACCGCACGACATTAAGCTGATTAAAACATAACATTTAAGGCTTTATCGACCTAAATCTTTACATAGGGACTTGAATCGACCAAAGTTGATAAATAAAGACTAACATCAGCATTTTACCTGCAATTTATTTTAGTGATCTCTATCTTTGCATTTATAGACCCTAATTAACAATTGTCTGTTTTTATGATTGTGATAAATGAGGGGCATTAATGATTATAAAAAAAAAAGGAGAAATTTCTAGTATTGAACGGGTCAAGCCTTCACGATCAAGCGGGTTTTAGATGTGACTGCAAATAGTCGCATGTCCATAATAGATAGAGGTTACGATTCGGAATCCCAGACATGTCCACGTTGATATTTCATAGCAAAGGGACACTAATAAGTTGGTGGGGAAATTAATAATTGGCAACACATGGTTGCAACATTCAAAGATGAGGAAATCCCCATCCACCATGCATGTTGTGCCCAAAAACCAGAACAGCCAAAGCCAAGAAAATACACATTTTCCCCTAACTTTCCCCTCTTGGAATTTAATTTAATTTTGTTTTTTAAAGGAGAAGGAAACCCAATGAATGGCTGATACCGAGACAAAAAGCGATTCCTCAGCCTGGGCCAAATGACAGCTCCAAAACTCAGCTTTTCCATTTGTTGTCGTGGCCCAACCGATAAAAAAAATAAAGATCCTACCTGGTGAAGCAAGGAAAGTTCCAAATAATCATAAATAAACAAAAACTTTTCGAGTTTTTGTATTTTTTAATTCTCAATTTTCGTAGTGTCCTTCACTCAACGTCCAGAATTTGATGAACAGCAATTGCAATAGACAAAAAGTAATTTAGTTGGTTATAGTAACTTTACAAGCCGTTTGTGCGTCTTGAAATGTGCATATCTTAAAAAAAGGCTTTTAAATCATAAAAAAAAGGGAAAAATCCTGTCATGCTTATATGGTTAATAAAGAAAAGTAGGTCACTCCACATATCGCTCCCGATGTTATTGATCATCATGGACCTTCTCGCAAATGAAGGTCTCAAAAAATACTCATCGTTAGCAAACCCAAGCTCGTAAGCCGTCGACTCGAGAGCAGAGCAAAAGAGCATATGTTAGTATAGATCGGACAGCTAAAAAGGAGGATCGATGGTCCTCCGGGTGCTCACAATCCGACTCAATCGAGCCATGATTGTAACCCACCGAAACATTCCTTTCATAATCAACCCTGAGCTCATTGAAAATTCGCGAGTCGCTTAGGGAACACTCCATGGCCGCGGATTCAAAAATGTTCCCACCGGCACCACCAAATCAATCCGGAAAGCATTGATGGTCTCTGGACGATGCATTGATACCGCATAGTACTTTTGTCCATGCGAAAATGGGGCAAAGACAGGCCCCTGCTCGATCGTACGGATGCAGGCATCCCCCACGAACAGCGACCGTGTCCCGACGACACCGTCGTGGTCGTCATCAATACAACGAAAAAAAGCGGAAGAACCGCTCGGATTTGAATCCTCACATGCGCCGTGTCGGGCCGCTGCCCCTGCCCCCATCACGTCTCCCCAACCTCTTGTCTCCATCTGGCTCCACCTGCTTCCTTCCCTTGCATCGGATCATTCAACTGAGTGATTAGATTAAGGTGATTAAATCACGATGTGAAAGATGATGTGTTTAACCCTTTTTTTATATTATCAATCTCCACGATTTTAATTTGGAAATACTCTGCCGAAGAGAGAAGTATCAAAAAGTAGTTTTAAAGCTATTGAGTTGATGTCAATTTAATTATAAGCCTTTCAGTTTGACCAATTTAATCATAAGCCTTTTACATTTGTGTTGATTTAGTCCCTTTGATAAATTCTAATCGGAAATTGTTGATGTAAACGTCGGCCGTTTTACATGACATGGACATTTTTTTAAATAATATTTTAATATTTTTATGTTTTTTCCTTTTTTCATTTTAATTTTTTTGGGGGTTGAGGGCTTGCAAGGGTAGCCAGCTAACCTCGCTAGCCCTAGGTGAGGGCATTGCGGCCCTCACCTAGAGTCAGGCCGGCGACCCTCACCGGCCCTCAACCCAAAATCAAAATAAAGAGAAAAAAAGAAAATAGAAAAAATCATAAAAAATAAAGATAATATTGATATATTATCAAAAAAACTTCATGTTAACTAGTTGATCGTACCACATAGGATAATTAACATTTATGTCAGCGATTTTCGATTAAAATTGGCTAGATTGACAAAATTGACATAAATGTGAAAGATATAGGACTAAATTGATCAAATTAAAAAATTTAGAATTGAATTTACACTAATACAATAAGCTACAATAAGTTTTTAGGACTTTGTTAGTACTTTTCCTCTCCACTAAACCCAATTAATTTTCCACTAATTCTTGATAGTGGGGAGACTAGTGCTTTCAGTTTGGTATCCATTAATAGATTTTCTTTTTCTTCATTTTGTAGGGTTTAGAACTCCCTCTACATGCATGTGCGCACGAAACACATTATTTATTATTCCTTGAGAATTAGGATTGATTTGCCTATAGTTGAATAAATTATTAAAGGGTGGAATATATAGGTGCTTGGTAGGCTTAGGCTGACAGTATCATTGTAATTATGAGATTATGTCGACTTGTATCTCGAGTCATGGATTCCTTTTATGTGGTCTCCGCAAAAAGAATATGAAAAGAGATTACCCGCCTCTTAAATCGAAACATGCAAATAAAGTGATAAGTATATTGAAAATCCTTAAAATTATTGTGAAGTGGTGTCGAGTTCTAATAGTTATAAAAAAATGATTAATACCCTGAAAAACCTTAAACTGGTACACCCATGATAAATTTACCAAAAACTAATTTTTTGATCACCAAAAACTCTAAACCGGTATACATTTAACAAATTTACTACAAACCGGTATACTTGTGATAAATTTACCTTATATTAGTTTCCGTGAAATTTTACTGCAAAATTATTAAGTTAAATGACACGTGACAATTGACTGGTATACCAATTTGGGATTTTACTCTCTGTTGTCACAGTTTACAATTTTTGTGATTTTTTTTTTGTGATATTAATCCAATTTAACAAGGATTATATTTGTTACAAATGTATCAATTTGGGATTTTACTCTCTGTTGTCACAGTTTACAATTTTTGTGATTTTTTTTTTGTGATATTAATTCAATTTAACAAGGATTATATTTGTTACAAATTTATCAATTTGTGATTTTTGGCAGTCAAATAAATTAGTTTAGGGTAAATGACCAATTTAAGGTTTTTTATGGTCAGTCGGGATAAATTTGTCACATGTGTATTAGTTTATGTTTTTCATAGTAAAAAAAAAATTGGTTTAGGGTAAATTTGTCACACGTGTACTAGTTGGGGGTTTTTCAGAATATTAACCCTATAAAAAAAATGTTATTAAGTCTTACAACTTATTAAATTAATATAATCAAATGCTTTCGTTAATTTCATTAACTTAGAGTGACCGAAAACATTGACTTGACTTTCTTTTTGTAATATTTTTTTGAAGGAAAATAATGTTAACGTGGTCACTGCATTGGCCAAATAAAAAATTTGAAAAAAAAAATTAGAAGAAAAAGGCCAAAAAAATTTCAGAAAAGGAAAGAACTCACGACGGAGGGGAAGGTCACCAGCTCTTTGTCGAGACTCGGGAGAAGATCGATGGCCTTGCCACCCACCAATCTCTTCAATGTCCCAAATTTGCTCTGTTTTTTCTTAAATTTTGCACCTTTTTTTTTTCCTTTCCTCAAATTTTTTATCCTTGTTTCTTTTAATCTTTTAATATTGCAGACGATTTACCAGATCCAACTATCTCTTGTCTGGTGACGCTACTTAATCACCTAATTAATATAACTTCGTACAAAACCCACATTAGCAAGTACGTTTGTTTAAATTTTTAATCATTTTTTTCCTTTTAATTAGCATAATTTCTTTTAATCTTTTCTCATCGTGGGGAGTTTACCCGATCAACGTACATTTTGTTCGGTGACACTACTCAATCAACTAATTGATCTATTTAAGTTGGTAAAAAGGCCATAGTTTTTTGTCCCGTTTGTTTTATGAAAAATTTGCCATTTCTAAAGAATTCATTTTTTCAAGAAAAATAACGATATTATCTAGTGTTTGATTAAAATCCAAAAATGAATTAAAAGCTATTTTCCTTTGTCTCGAAGGATAAGCTTGATTTGTGATGTACGATGTTCATGTGACGTAAGGGACATCCATTTGCCAAAGTCCCAATGACTTGGGCGCGAGAGTTATTGCTAGGCACATTTAGCCAATGTTTCTTGCACTTGGCCACTACGAATCAAGCACGAGCACTAGGGACTTGGGCTCACCTTGATGGACTTGAACCCCGGCATTTGTAACTTTGACGCAAGAGCTAGGTAGGATGGCTTTTTGTAGTTTCTAGAATGATAGTTTCTGATAAAATTGATGCTTCATATATAGTTGATGTGTTTTAATGAAAATGCTTTTAATGCTGATTATTGTCGGTAGAAGTAGATGATTTGAGGGATGGTATACAAAAATCATATTGCAGCTGTAGTTAACATGAGTTTGCAAAGAATACTGGGTTTTCATGGACTATCGAGCATCTTAGAGCAATATATGCTTGCTTATATAATTTGATATGGGGATGTTCTCTTTCAATTTTCTTCGTGCATTTTATTTTATTAACAGTCATAGAATATTACATTGATATGATCCTAACATCAAATCTTTTGTTCTTCAATTGGTACATCATTTGATATGATTCATTGGATACTCAATCAGTTAAGGTTAAATGGCACCCTACAAAGAAACATTTCTAGCAAAGTGGATTGAGCTTTTAATCAATTTGCTTATAAGTTTGTTGGTAAAAGATGTGAAAAAGGGAAATCGCCCCACATGTACCTACAATAAAGTATGGTGGAATAACATACATGCCAAGTTCAATAAACAAACATAACTCCAATTTAATGTAATTCAGTAGAAGAATATGGTAAACAAACTAAAGAGACGGTATAGTAGTTTTAAGAAGCTTCTTTCACAATCTGGATTTGGATGGGATAATGTAATCGAAACGGTTATTGTGGATGATCCAAGTGTATGGAATTCTCACATCAATGTATCATTTTACTTGGGTCCATTTGTTCTTATTATAGATGTAAGCTTCAATTATATTGTTAATATATGCCATTACTATGAAATTTGTAGGATAATAGTGAATGGGCTAAATTCAAGAATGATGGGTTTCCTCAGTATCCAGATCTTTATGTTGTGTTTGGTGATACATATGCTACTAGGGAGTATGTAGCAGGAAATGCAGAAGACTTAGTGGTGTCGGAGGGAGAAGACAATGGTGTTAGTGGCGACAATGGTGGTGGTGCTACGATAGGTGATTCGGAAGAATCTAATGATCACTATGTTGAAAATGAGTTTTTACATCTGACGGGACTACCACCCCAATTCGTGAGAAGCACGAGTTGAATATGATTCCAAATTTCAAGATGAGAAGAAAGAGTAACAACTATGATGTTAATGGCACCTACAAAGCCATTTAAGAAATGATCAAATTCAGGACAGCCCAATCAACAAGTGGCTCCGTAACCTCATAGGCCTCATCTCCTGTAGACCTTTACTCCATAGGAGTTGTGGTTGCCGTTCTAAATGGCATGCCTGATTTGGAGTATAATCTTTACAATAAAGCTGTGAATCAAGCATATGCTTTAATGCCACTTGGAGAGAGGCTTCATCATCTCTCTACCTGAAAGGAAACGTGAACTTCTTGAATCTCTTTAAGTAGTTGTTAAGAAATATGCTATAGATTTATATTTTACTTAATTTTATTATATGACTTATGTATTTGAGACTTTGTTTTATTTTGTTTTGTTTTGTTTTTAAAGTTGCAATTTTGATGACATTATTGCTATTGTTAATTACTATTGGAGTCATTATCTAATGGGTTTACGTTCTTATTTTGTGTGATGATATAGGTAATATGAATGGGGGTGAAAGTAGCATGTGTAATGGTTAAGTAGTATCAGTTGAATCGATTGAGCAAGATTTTGGTGATTTTGATCTTAATATACTGATAGCATGGTTGGCCACTGTTACAGTGGATATGTCCATGCACGTGAGAGAACTTATCAAGACCGCACTGGATAAGGGAGGTTCTTTATGGGCATTTTGATAGAGTATATGAAGCTTTTAGAATGGAGAGACATGTCTCTCTCAACCTTTATGGTCTAATGAAGGAAAAATGTTGATTGGAAGATAGCTGATATATTGGGGTAGATGAACAAATCGAGATTTTTTTATCTATGATTTGTCACAAGAATTCAAATAGAGATTTATGTAAGAGATTCCAACGTTCGGGACAAACTATCAGCAAATACTTCACTAAAGTATTGCAAGCAGTTTTCAAATTGGCAAAAGAGGTTATTATACCACATTCTTTTGATGTTATCCGATAGGAGATTTTTATGGATCATAACCATAAATGTTACTTCAAGGTAGAATTCTCATATATTCCTTTACACCATCAATTTTATTTTGTTGATAATCTTGTATAATACTAGTATTTGATAAAATGACAAAACTGTATAAGCGCTATTGATGGCACCCATATTCATGCTTCTGTCAAAGCAAATCCTATTTAGAGGTAGGAAATGCATCACCACTCAGAATGTGATGTGCGTTTGTTTATTTGATATGAAATTTATTTTTGTATATGCTGGTTAGGAAGGTTTTGCCAATGATTGTCGGGTGCTTTCAGTAGCATTGGAGACTCCTCACTTGGAATTTCCTCAGCCGCCACCATGTATTTGCTTGTATAGTTACAAACAAATACTTGGTGGCGTAATTTTCTTTATGATCATATTTATAGTTACAAATTATGACTAATGTATGAATATCTTGTTTTAGGCAAATACTATGTAGTGGATTATGGTTATGCAGCAACTCCGGGATTTTTAACTTTTTTTAAAGGTGAATGGTATCATTTAAATGATTATAGGAGTACAACGAGAAGGCCAACAACTACAAGAGAATTGTTCGACTATAGACATCCTTCTCTAAGAAATGTAATTGACAGATCATTTGGGGCATTAAAGAATCGTTTTTTTTTTTTTTTTCATTTTAAGGCACATGCCCTCATTTGCAATTTGAAGGCAAGCACAAATTATAATTGTATATTGTGTCATCTATAATTACATGTGTGATCGGGACAAGATGAATAAGAACTTTTCCTTATAAGGAGATCCGCAGTACTTGTTTGACCTACGCAAGCTTGCAAACGATACATTAACCAATGAGGGAAACCAAATGAATACGCTTAGAAAAAGTATTGCAATTAAAATAGCAAGGGATCGTAATATGCTGGAAATTCCATGATTGTATTTTCAACTTTTGTAACGTATTATCATTATTTCGACTATTATTTTATATTTGAGGATTTCCTATGTTGTTATCTAATCAGTTTTTATTCCTAGAAATAGAAATTTTATTTTGTTATCAAACAAATTTCTATTTTAGAAATAAAAATTTTGAGTCGTTATCAAACAGGTTTCTTTGCTTAGAAATTTGTCTGAGGAATAGAAATTGATTTCTGTTCCAAAAATTTTGTTATGCGCGCCCTAAGAACTTTGAAGTGCACTGCTTGTTCTGAACATGGTTGTGGGAGACTTGAGCTCAGCCTCAATGGATTGAGGCCTGGGTGCTAGTGACTTGGGCGAAGGAAGGCATAGTCACTAGGATAGCCCTGGCATGGGCATTGAAGTCTTGGGACCAGTTTCGAGAGACCTAGGGTTAGCCTTTGTGGACCTAGGCTTGGCCACTAAGAAATCAATCTCGACCTTGAGGTAGTAGGGTCCACGACCAAGATACCAGGGCATGGCCACTAGAAATCCAAGCATAAGCATTAGGGATGTGGACCTCATTGCTGAAGACCCAAGTGAAGGAATCAAGGTTCCGTGCTCAAGCATCGAGCTTTTTGATCCAAACTCCAATGTCTAGTCATATTCAAAATGAATTTTTATTTGTAAAAAAATCAATTATTTTTGTAAATTTAAGTATACATTTTCCTTTGATTAAAAAAAGATTTTTCATTAATTCGTTTTCTTAAGCAATTGAAATGCTAAAAAATGAAGAAAATATTTCCCATAGAAAATTTTCTAAGAAACAAATATAATATTTTCCTTTTTCTTGGTTTTTGAAGCTTGGCACTACAGCATCGCCATGCATTTAATGAAAACACTAAAATTTTATTCCAAATTAGTATTTTCTTTCAATCAAATTAGATGGAGTCGAAGGAGGTATTCGATGACATTAATTTGACAAATTTCAAAATTTGATTACGTCTATTTTTGCCTTCTATTCACATCCTTATAATAGTTGTCCTTTTACTTGATTTGCAAAATCGTCTGCAAATAGTCTTCATTTTTAGCAACATTCATATTATCCCTTGAAGTTGCTCCCAGGACTATTGCATTAGATGTCGAGAATGTTTATTTGGACAGATTGGACATGTTTATTTGGACAGATTGGACATATCCCATTCTTATTAGGACATCTTGCGTATACACAATGCCAAATAGGCACCTAAGGCCATCTAAGCCCAATATTTTGTAACGTATCCGGAGCATAAGAAAATCTAGATCGATCTAAGTCAGCATCTTTCGACAGTGATAGGTCTATGTCAGCACAATCCATCTTATAATGATCCAAACACCAACAGTAGCCATTTTAAAAGTACATCAATCATTTTGAAAATAGAAATTAAACAACTTTAAATTATGAGCAAGGATATAGAGACTGCTGGCGACAGGATAAGTAAAATTACCCAAAAAGTCCCAAATATATTGTAAAGAATTGAAACTTTTCAATTTGGTCAATATAGTTCTAAAATTTTTGACGATTTTTCAATATAGTATATCCGAGAAATTTAAACCAGAAAAAATTGATGTGGTGGTGTAATTAACATTGGTTGTTTTATGTGGCATGGTTAGTTTTTGACACATAAAATAGTTGATGCCTGATGTGGAAAAATTGATGCTGATGTGGAAAAATGAAAAGAAACCACGTTCTTTTGCAATTATTTTTTAGATATTTTTCCTTTCCTTTTTTTTTCCACACCATTATTCATATTCTTCGTTATATCTTCATCTCCTCCCACTTTGTCGCTAAGAAGACACAATTGCTCATTTTCTTCTTATATTGCCCCCACCATCGTTGAAAAGAGCCAGCGAGGGTCACCAGGGCCTCAATGATGGAATGCAAGGATTGCAACTCCCTCATGCCAAAGATCTGGACAAGGGTCGTCAACCATTGCCAAGACCTCGATAACCCTCACTGGCCCTATCAAGCAACGGTGGGACGCCATAAAAAGAAGATGAATAGTGAGGAAAAGAAAAGAAAAATCAGAATAATAAAAAGTGAAAAAGAGAACGAAGAAGGAGACCATAAACATTGAAAAGGACAAAATCAAAAAAAGAATCGTGCAACCATCTTCAAAAGTGACTTTCGGATGACTTCATTCGACAAAAAATTGTGCAAGGACACGGAAGAACAAGGGACGCGACACATAATTCCCTACCTATAACAGGCGTGGAGGATTTAGTTTCATCCCTTCATTCTCAGTTTAAAAAGTGATATGAATTGAAAGTTCAAAGGAGAAGACGGCATTCCTCCATTTGAATGAACGGCATTTCCAGGATTTGAAATAATTCCTCCGAACCAACGAACAATGCAATCGAACATTCTCCAAACAATCCAGAAATCTATTCGATTCAATTGAAAATTCCGAGCCGACATTCTATCACACATTAAAAAAGACTTCCAAGAATCTAATACCATCAGCCGAAAGATCACGAACGGCATCATCATCAACTCCTTCTCCCTCTTTTTTGGGTGCCAGACAAGCCGAAAAACTGTTCACGCACAGTCCCTGCGCAAAAACGCGTGGGGGGGTCGAAGTGTCGTGGAAAAAAGGAAGGAGCTTTCGGCTCCAAAAAAAGGGGGCCCCAGAAAAAGCTGCTTCGACTTCGACCGGGAAGAAAAAAGCTGTCGGAACGCGACGCGAGGGGCGGGCTGACTCGATTCTTCGTGCTCACGGTGCGTGTGGGTCGGGCGATGTCTCCCTACGGCCGTGGAGCGAGAGCCATTGGCTTGGCTCTCACGTGATCTTCTCTCGCTTTCTCTTCTTTTCATGGCGCCTGTTGGTCTTCCTTCCCAGCTTGGACCGCCACCCCATTTTTCTATTCACTCGTCTCTCTCTGCCCCTGAAGACACGACCCAAAAGGAGAAAAAGATAGAGAGAGAGAGAGAGAGAGAGGGAGGACTAGGTCTCGTTTAGCCTTTTGGAGGACCACTTGGAATTCGTAAAGGGAGGGGCTGTTTTGTTGATGAATCCCTCGTGATGTGGACTCCCTGAGGATTAGTGATCGTCGGATTAGGGAAGAACACTTTTGACAACCATAAGAATCATCTTACCTCTCTCTGGGGATGAGCAATCGGGCCAATTCAATCTACGACAAAACAAAACTCTATGCCTAGCCTAGGGGACACTTGAAATTGTTGGAGGGGCGAATTTTATTCTACGAATCTCCAATAATCCGATTTTCGAGGATGGTGGTCATTAAATGACAAAAGACTATTTGTCGTCTGATATAAAGTATAATAAAACATACTAGAACATGGCTTATTGAGGACGTGAATCGATCCTCCAAGAATCATAGAAATCTTCTTTCCTTTGGAGATGAGGTCAATCTGAGAACCACTGAACTAAACTAGTCTTATCCGATTTATGCGAGTTGTTTGATATGGAGACCGATTCAGTTTCTAGGCGATAAATTTTGGTAACACTTGTGTGGACTTGGTTCAAAAAACCAGCTCTTACAAGTCTTTAAATTGAGAACTTTTTCAAAAATAAAAAGGTTGAATTCCAAAATTAGCAGGTCGTATTGGCGTTCTGAATAAGAACTTTTGCAAAAAACAATTTATATGATCGATTGGTTCAGTTTCAAGATCGATTGGTTCCGTTTTTAATTCCAAAAGCTAAAATCCGGCCGACATGGTAGATTCTTGATTCTTTGTCCTAGTGCTCGCCCTACCCTAGAATCGATTCCCCGTCTTTCCTCGATCCAAAAAAGCATCTTGTGCCCGTTCCAAGGAACTTTTTGAAAAAAACAGAGACAGACAAACTTAGAGTCTTGATGCTGGCCTATCACCTAGGGCTAGGTTCCTAATGATCCAGTCCAATCTATCCTTGAAAAGGGACCCAACGAAAAGAAGGGGAAAAAAAAAAAAAAACAGAGGAAGTTGGTGGGCCCACCTATGTCCCAAAAGTGCTTGGGCCCCACCATTTTGCTCGAGAGGCCCAATGCTTTCCAAACAAAGTTGGGCTTTCTTCTAATGTCATCATCCTTTGTGTGTAGGGGAAGCCCCTCCAATTGCGGGCGATTTGGGGATGGAGGCGAAAGGACACTAAAATAAAACATCCTCATCGGAGACTCCGTCGCTATTTTACCAAGTCAAGTCAAAAGGAATCCGAAACCGGGTCGAACCGAGGGGGGGCTTTCCACTCCATTTCGTTCGATCAGTCAAACCGGTCGAAACGTTGGCATACTAGTCCTTTGATCGGTTGATCCCGTAACATAAGCCAACTTGACAATTTCTAGGAAAATTTCCAAAAAAAGTACGAAATGTCATCATTTTCTCAAATAAATTCTTGAAATAGATATTGTTTTAAATAAATATTTGAAGTGGTCACATCATCCTAATCATCGGAGAAGGCATATATATATTTTAAAATTTTGATTTTTTTCTTTCCTTTTTTTTTTAATTTTCTTTTTTCCTCTTTCCCCCCTCGGCCATTGCCAACATTGAGCAAGGGGCGCCCTCGCCTTGCCAACCCAAGTGAGGGCGAGGGTTGCCTTTGCTAGTGTTGGGCAACCCCTGCTTGAGTCTGGCAACCTTTGCCATGTCTAGCAGAGGGACAAGGGAAAAAGAAAAAAAAGAAAAAGAAAAAGGGAAAAAATTAGAAAAGGTAAAAGACAAAAATTTCCTCCGATTGATAAGTTTAGGTCATTTTTTAAGATTGATATGGCCACTTTGGATTTTTATTTGAAAGAAATTTCATTTCAGATCATTATTTAAGAATATGATAGTACTTTAGGCCCTTATTTAAAATAAGATCTATTTTAAGCTATTATTTAATAATACGATGGCATTTCAGACCTTTATTTAAAATAATGTATACTTTAAACTCTTATTTGAATTCTTACTTGAAATTTTCTCTCCTCTCCTTTTCTTAGAGATGGTGGATAGATGTAAATGAAAAAAGATTATTAGTCGATAAAGCTAATACTCGGGAGACAGTTTAATTTCGCCATGGCCATTAATTGATCTTTAGCATCATTGCTCGTGCGATTTTTCACTAAAATTTTCTTTGAGTTTGATCAAACACCACGAACAAAATCAGGTGGCAGTGATAGTACGATGAGACCCAAAACAAGATTTTACGCGACAGAACCTTATAAAGTATGATTCAAGTGCATAGCGTAGGCTCAGTTGAGACCCAGATGGATCATGTCTAGGCTCGGATCAAGCTTATTACAAGAGCTTAACGACGCAGCAGTGGCTGCAAAGCTCCTTCTCCGCCGCTTCCACGACTGGCTCGAAGCTCGTCCACGCGTCGAGGGTGGTCGCTGACGTGTCGAATTTGCAGGCCATGGAGGCGATCGGCGGCGGCTCGCCCGAGAACCGATAACCTCGCAAGAAGTACAGGTTAGTCCCGATGGGTGCCACAGTAAGAAAGAGCCTCTTGGCCGGTTGTGACAATTCGCGGTGGCACGAGTTCTCGACTTCGTTCCACATGTTGAGCTCCGCATCGTACGCTTCAATGTGGCCTTTCCAAGCTTTCAAGCAATCTCCGGAGCTGAACAGCTTCCCGTCGACCGCGACGATCTGGTTGGGGGGTACGTCCAGTTGCCACATCCTCACCATCAGCTCCCACGTCCCGGTTCTCGGGTCGAAAACCTCGGCCGAGCTTCGCTCGGTGATGAACGGGAACGTCCGGTCCGAGTTCAGCCGCTTTACGAACCCGCTCACCACATGGATCTTGCCTTGCCATGTCACTCCGACCGATTTGTACCTCATGGTGTTCATGTCGGGCAAAGGGCTCCACTCGTCTAGAACCGGATCATACACTTCCGCGGACGAAATCCCCCTAGCGCAACCCAAATTCGACTGCCCGCCCGCGACATAGATCTTGTCGTCCCAAACGGCACACGCGAAATCCGAACGCGGGGTCCGCAGCGACGCGCACGCGGACCACTGTTCGGTCCTCGCGTTGTACTTCATGACGGTCGTGAGTATCTCCACCTCGACGTCGACCCAGTCGGCTAAAACGTCGGAGACGTGAGTCATCTCCTTGTGGCAGAGCCGGCCGCCGATGACGTAAACCGTCTCTCCGACCGACACCATCGCGAAGCCCTTCAAGACATGTCCTTCCACCACGTGAGGGATTAGGCTCACGTAGGACCAAGAATTGGTAGCGGGATCGTAGCGCTCTATCCAATTCGAAGCGGGGTCCGCCTTCAGAGTCGGGTCCTTGAGGCAGAACGGCACGTAGACGAGATGCCCCGACGAGGGGGGAAACTCCGAGGACGGTGGGGGTGCCGCGGGCGGCGGCGTGGATGTGAGGCAGCTCATTAGCATCTATAGTGAGAGAGTGAAGATTTTTCCTTGAAGGAAGAGGGTGTGTGCTTCCCGTGGAATGCCAAAGGGAGAAAAACCATGAAAAGAGGGAGAGAAGATGATAAAGGGACCCCGGCGGAAACAACAATGGTTCGATCCTTTGTCGTTGACATCGACTATGAAGTGAATCGAGGTAGCGGCGACAAAAGGGTTTAGGAGTTACAATCTAGGAATTTCTCCTAGGGCAAAGATCGTTCTAATTATTGACGGAATTCTTGGGGGGTTGCTGTCCCGTACATTGGACTCTTCATTTCCCAAACGAATGGACGAATTGTTGTAATAGCCGGGGGAAAATTACGAGAGTAATCCCTCCTTTTGGAGGAACCCCCCATGTCGTTGTCCCTTACAATGTACATGGTTAGGTTTTCCTTGGGGTCGCAGTCTACTCTCTTTTACTCCAAATAAGGTCAGTTGCCAATGATTGGTGTTGGACTTGTTTCTTTCTGAAGGTTTTTAGCGATTGTCTAGTTTCGGCCGACGATCTCGAAGGTGCACGTTGCATGCCGAGTTTAAGAGATTTTGCCACATACTCTCTTTTCAAGGGTTAATATCGATTGAGCAGTCCAACTTGGAGGCTCTTTCATTTGATCAATCGAGTTTATACCCTCGATTCAATTTTGTGAAACATTCTAACTCATAGTGGGCTAAAACATCAGACACCTCCCAACCTAGATTTCACTTGGTGAAGGTGTGGTTGTGTTATGGCCTTTCTGTTTATGACTAGAAATTCCAACTCGGGTAGGTAAGCCGGAGGTCCATGAAATACCGCCCTAATTTCATGGAGCAAGTAGTATATTTATGGACTAGGTAAGATGTGAACCAAAGTCCGGGTAAGTATTCAAACCGTCAATTTTTTGTGCCTAGTGGCATAAGGAATCAGACGTCTTATGTGCATAATCCATGCTCACATTTCTGTTCCTTAATGATTGGGCCAACCACATGGTGCTAATACTTTAGTTGTGTGGCGCTATAAAAGTGATATAAGTTTTGTATTTAGTAAGACTTGATTTAAAGGTGCAACATCTTAGACGGCCGTATCAACTTCCTGAAGAAGATTGCTTAATAAACTGTAAACACCATCTCAAATTAAGGAGGGGTTCTACTGAAGTTCCTTTTCACAGTTAAGACTGCTAAGAGAGAAATATACTTAGATAAAAATGAACAATTAGTTTGACGGTATGACATATATAAATGTGATTGTTCCTATGGTAATGACACCATTATTCCTATGAGTCATGGTGCTTTTTCGACCACAAATGGCCACTGAAATGGAATTGGCAAGACAGAGATGGAGCGCATATGAAAAGGATTCTCGATAGAAAATTCTCGGATATTGGACAGTTTTCTTTTGACCAAAAGAGAAAATGAAATCAACTTGAGGGAAATATAATGACTGCTTGTGAATATTTTTAGCACTTTGATTAACTCCTTATATGTAAAATTCAATTATTTTGTAGTGAACCTCGCATAAAACATTTTCACCTATTATAGATACAATGAAAGTAAAAGAGTAATCCATCTGTTTTTACCTAATATAATGAGATTTCAAAAAATTATCAAACAAATGAAAATCCGTATATTCCAGTAAGTTTCTTGTTGGCATTTTGTTGAATTTAGCCATGATATACATTTATCTAGTGAAGTTATTTTGATTAGAAAGTTGGTTAGCATGGTGAAAGACTAGGGTTCAAAGAAAAAAAAAAATGAATGGGGGAAAGAATTTGATCAAACAAATTCAATATACTTTATTTTTTAAAAAATTAATTTCATTTTTTGCTAGTCATAAGATGATTATGATTTTGACTTTCGAGTTAACTTGGCTTGCTATGACTCAAGCTGAATTTATTAATGACTTAAGTTGTGTAAATTAGGTGTTACTTTTACTAGGACTAGAAATCATAGCAGAAAAGTTTAAAGTGAATGAATTAGTGACTTTTAAGATTTGAACTTCAATTAGTTTTAAGTTGGGTAAGACATTACAATTAACAAATTTGAGGAGTGAATGGAAACTCTATTGGATTTTTTTTTTTTTAATGAAGTTCGTGATCTATCACCAAAAAAGAATTGAGTTTGTGATCTTTCTGGTTTGGTCTTATTTAGACTTATTAATTAGAATTGAAGTAATTTTCTTGTTAATCGTCCATGTGCAGGTGACTTTGTTTTTACTTAATTGAGTAAGTAAATTTAGATGTTGCTATGACATCCCGAGTTAACCCATTCGAGATATTGTTCACTTTGGCTTATCTCCTATCGAGCCTCATGGTTTTGCTCTTTGATGTATAGGTAGACACTTTCCTAAGAGGTCACCTATCTTGATTATGCTCTCACCTAAGCATGCTTAAAAATTGAAGTTCTAATACTAAGCATTGCCATTTTGTTACAAGGCTTGTGAGTTAATTCAAGTTTCACATATATATTCTCAAGAAGCTTTCCTTTGTTCGGTGCACAATTAGGTTCATTCTTGTCCCATTCGCCATTTTAAAAGCCTAAAAGGAATTGCTTTTTGTTCAAGCCCCCTAGACCCAACAATCACCCCATGCCCTTATCAAATTGATTGTTATAGGCCCACTAGCTTTCGCATAATTCGTCATTGAACCACACATCTCTTGCATGGGGTCTTGCTTTGATACCATATTGAACACCCTTGACTTAATTCATTCAAAGTCTTATCCGCTTTGGCCCGTCCCAAATTGAGCCTTGGGATTTTGTTCTTTGGCATGCAGGTGGGCACTTTCCTAGGAGATTATGCATTGCCCCTTTGCCATCTTAGAAGCTTGTCAGGAGCCACTCATTGGCAATAACTTCATGCTCTTGTCAGGCCGAGTCGTTACAATTGGTAGGTAAAAATCATGTAGGATATGATTCTAGTTACAACAGCTAGACCAGGAAATAATTTTTTTTTGGTGTAACACGAAACATCTTGTTTTAGCAACAATTAATGTAAAAAAAATCTTAAACAGTAACTATACGTGACAGCGGGAGAACTTCTTGGTGTCAGGCTTGTCTTTGATTTAGTTTGCGAATGGGGACACTTAATGAATGAGCAAGTTCTTCGGGTCCCCCTGCAACATTTGAGGTGGCGAACATGCCAATTCAAAAATGGCATGAATTGATGGGCTTTTGTAACTTGATCCCACCTTATAAAGGTCCACAATTTTCCGCTTCAAAAATGCTGTTCTCCTTCTAAGATGGGCTCAACGAGATGGAATCAAGTTACTCGAGCCCATCAATTCCTGCCATATTTTGACTTGGAGGGTTGTCTAGAGTCGTTGTGCTTGGCTGCATTTGGAATCATGCAAAAAATTGCGGACCTTTATAGAATATTATCCAAAGATAGACACGTGGATTTAACAAAAGACGACAGCTGCTAATTAGGTTCATTGGAATGAGGTCAAAAGATAAACCAAAGGACACCCTACTAATTAAAAAAATTACAAGCAACCTAATCTTGATTATTCTAATGGTCTCTCGGCTCATCTTCTGAGCGTGCCATCCCTTGAAGCTACTCTCAAAAGGGACAAAATGAGGAGAGTGGGGAGCAGATCTACATGAGAATCTTGAACCCTATTACGCTTGCAGAGCAAACGATGGGGCAAGATTTGCACCTTTTGATGTATAAAGTGACAATATTTATTGGTGCAATGCCCTCTGTTCCTAGGATCTCATACTTGACCCTAGTCAAAGTTCATAGGATCTCCCACTCCTTGTATCTTTTCATCTTTGCTAGAGACTTGGCCATTATCGAGATTTCAAGGAAGAAATGCAATTGGAATTTACATCATGACACATATGAAATTTCAATATAGATAGAGGTTGCCATTGAAAATGGTCGTTATCATATTACTATTTCCTCATGCCTGTTTGACTATGGAACAGTTTCACCTAAAACACTACTCTTTTTTGTTTTTTTTTGGTAATTGAACTTTGTGAAAATGAAATTAGGAACACATTGAGCATGTGGATCGTCGTGCATCGGTCTTTATAGACTAACATGATCACGGACCATGAACAACAAGGGCATATAATCCCAACATGTCGACTTAGCGTTGTTGCCAACTTGTAGAACTTGTTATTGCCATTGAAGATCACTCTCGTTTCGACCCGTTTTTGGTCCAAGCAAAGGTTCCCATACATACCAATTACGTCCCTTTACCTAATTAAATATGTACATTTATTATTAACTTATTAGGGCCTGTTGGGCATCTAGCCTACCTAGCTTCTATGATCTTAAACTTTGATTCCTGTTCATCCTGGGATCCTATGACTTTTTGTACCAAGCAATCTTTTCCCACGTGAACCCTAGGATTCGGTTTCTGTACACTACTAGGCGTCCTTCTAGCTACATGACTAATTAACTAACTTCACGGGCAAGATGCGAGATTTAATTCTCAAATTCACAAAATTAGATACACGACCAGTTCATGGATGCTTCCAAGTCCAATTACTAACTTATATTCCTATCATCTTTCGTCACATTTATGTTGGATGCTAAATGTTGATCTGAAAATTGAGTATCAGACCGTGTCCAAAACTAATTCATAAGTATAAGATAGCACTATGTCGATATGATAATAATTTTTTAACATATGTTAACATAATCCTAGTAACTCGGTAATCCATAATAGTAATTTTCATAGCATATACACTAACTGCATCCATATTTTTATAAAATAAAACTTTACTGTCAATAATTGTACCCAAGACTCGAGAGAATGAAAGAGACTATAGAGCAGGAAAAGACGCTGCGGGGTTGACGCAGTTTCCGAAAGACTTGTGGCAAAATACTAAAAGCCAAAATTCCATAAATTTTTGCGCAGAGAAATTTCTGCGAAAGGGGATACATTCCATGACGAGGCACTTTCCAACTAGATCGAAGTGCAATGACACAAGGTGCTGCAAAATTCCAGCTAATTCTGACTGCGACGTCGCTTGAATTTGGCAGATTTTAGCCAATATGTGATGCTGTCAGTTGACATGGAGTAGAAAATCATTGCGAGGCCTGAAAATTTTTCGTTGGATACCTCTAAATTTAGATAGGTCGAGGCTCATTTTTTGGAACACCGTATTTAAAATTGAGCGCATGAAAAAACTAACTTCTTTGAAGAGGAATTTGATAGGGTAGTAGTGGGTATTTTTGGAAAAAAAAAAAAAACGTCAAAAATGGTGTGGTGGGTAATTCCAAAAATTTATGTGGGGGTGAATATTATAGATATAAGAAGTGGGAGAAATACTAGTTTTTAGTTATTTTATTTTGACGTAACAAAAATAGAGTTTATTCAATTCTAAGAATAGTTCACCTTACCTCTTACTTGAATCCCCTTACGAAAATTTCCAAATCATAAAACTGAAGACAAACAAGTAAATAAGTACTGGTTTACGTATAAATTTAAGACTTGTGCAATTTCATTCTCTAAATTTTAGTTTGTTCAACTAAATATTTCAAATTTTAGAAGAAACAACTCCTATCGTGCCACTATTAGTTACTGTGGGAACAAGTCGTTGATTGCATAAACTAAAAGAGTTAGAGAATTTGACTACACAAAATAAAATTTGGAGGACCAAATTGCACTGATACTAAAACTTAAAGGACTAAATCTGCATTCAACCATTAAGTAATCTTTTTTTTTTTTTGGGGTCAAACCCCTTAAGTAATCTTTAAAAAGTCGTGCTTAAGTTTCTTTGTTTTTAAGAATATATATATTCCTCTTTTCTTCGCTAAATACCTTTCTAAGTTGTCTACCAATAAGAGTAAATGTACAATTAATGCTAGTCCACTTGTTATATATCTTTCCTGTCAAGAAAATCAACTATTTCATTTGTTAGAGATTCAATATTCATAAAAAAAAAAAAATTGAAAAAAATTGACTCCAAATATAACGCTAGCCAGTTTCCCTCCTCTTATCCTTTTGTACGGGTAAGGGCAGTAATTTGCATACAATGAGTATACCTCATCATATTAATATACTGCAAGATCTTAGTATAAGCCCCACAAAAAGATGAAAAAAAGATACCAACATAAGCCAAAAAAGAAGAAGAAGAAGATGAAAATGGCGTTGGGAAAAAAAAAACGGATGAGGGGGGACAAAAAGGAAAAAGCAAGGAAAGCAGGAGAATGAATGAGACAAAAGGGAGTTAATGAAGAATATGGAAAAGCAAGAAATAGCTGGAGAGACGGATACAAAAGGAAGAGGCTGGATCATCAGAATATGTGCAATTGTAATGAATGAGGACCACAGCTCGATGGTGCTCTTCTGCTGGAGACAAAGCAGCTACTTGTAAAAAGTGAGGAGCTTTGATTTGATTGATCATCGTCCAGCTTCATTGGCCCCCATCCCTTCTGTTCTCTCTGCTGGAAATTTCAGCCAAGTTCTATTCAGTGGGACGTGATGCCCTTTCTTTCTCATCGGCTCAGATTTCTCTATCCCTCACGAGTGTTCCAAATTTCACTCTTGTTCTCTTTGAGGAAAGTATTCTTGAGATTTGAAATGCTAACCCTTTACACCTTTCTTTGTATGGGGAGATTTTGCATGGATCAATTCCATGTAATCAAACCTCGAAGAAGGCAAGGTGCAAGCAAGGACCTTTGCCAGGGGATGGGCCATGTTTCTTTAATAGGGAAATTGCTCCTATGGACTTTAGGTTTTTCTTAAGTTTTTTTTCTTAAGTTAGTATGTGCTTTTCTTGAAAAATTTAAGCTTATTTTGGTTTTTAATTTTTGTTGTTTTGAGTATAACTGTACTGAAAATCTTAAAACTTATCACGAAATTGCAATATGGTTTAAAACTTGTCAAATTAGTGCAATTAAGTTTTAAAACTTGTTGAGTTAATACAATCAAGTTTTAAAATTGATATGGAAGCCAGCTATTTCACATGGTACGAGTGGTGCTGACATAGATAATTTTCACTATTTTATAAAAATATTGAATTTATTATCATTACTTTTTTTTTTCCTTTCATTTTGGCCAGTGAGAGCTGGTAAGCCCTAATTTGGCAAAAGCCTCGGTGAGGGTTGCAACTTGCAGCAACCAATGAGGGCCAATGACAAGAGGAAAATGAAAGGAAGAAAAAAATAATCATAATTTTTTAAAAATTATGAAAATTATCTACATCGGTGTTGCTTGTGTCACTTAAGAAAGTTGATATCTATGTTAGCAGTTTTCTGATTAATGTTGGCTAGCACCTCTTGTCGATCACAAGCGAGGGCCTAGCCCTAGAGACCCTTGCCAAGATGTAGTGACCCTTGCTCGGGTCTGGGTGGAGGGTTGTGGGGCCATCGCCACCGGCCTTCTTCAAGAACCCTTGACACTTTCTAGCAACGATTTAGTGATGGTGACAAGGGCTAGCTGCCTTACCCTTGCCATTTTTTTTTTAATTGTGTTTTAGTAGAATACCTTTTATTTTTATTTCTTTTAATCTAATTAATTTATATTATGATTAGAAATTTAGGATTTTTGCCAAGTCAACATCGTTTTAGTCTCATATTTCATGTTTTAATAAGATAATGCCACGTAAGAGGGACAAAATATATATAAAAAAAGAAGAAGCTACATCAACATCTTTTTGTCAATATGATTGGATGAAATTAATGGAAGAATTCAACTGCTTCACTTATGATAAGTTCTAAGATTGAATTGCACGTTTGGTAAGTTTTAGGATTTTTAATAATGTTACCTCTAAAAAGGAAAGAGATCTTGAATTGAAAAAGGTTTTGAGATTAGATGGCATAAAATTTTAAGACTTTCAATATATTTATCCATAAAAAGCAGGAGATCAAAGAGATCATAGGATAAAAAGAGAGAAGGGGGGAATAAAGAAAAGTGGTGGGGAGGAGTTCGAAAATTAGGTACTGACCACTGAGGAACAGGGGATTCGTTAGATGCTGCTGCATCTCTTGCGATGGCGACGCCACGCACTGTACCTCTCCCTCTTCCTCCCTCTCCCTCTCTCTCTCTCTCTCTGCGCACATTGACATAAATGACCGAATTTGAGCATCCCAAGAAGAGCGAGAAAGAGCGAGACCAAAAGGGCATTCTCTCTCTCTGTCTCTCTCTCTACACCCTTGCTCAGTGGGCTCTGCACTTTCTCTCTCTCTCTCTAAACCTGCAAAAAGCTCGCTTTTCCTCTCTCTCCCTCTCTCTCTCTTTGTGCAGCAGCTTGGCTGCAGTCCTTTAAAGAGACGTTTCTTCACATGAGTCCTCCCCCATAAAACGGACACAAGCCTTGCCCCCCTCACTTCTCTGCAATCTCTTGTCAAACCCTTTTAACTTAAAGAAGAAGGAGGAAGAGGATGGTTGGGTTGGTCGGGAGCGTCCACGAGTGGCTGACCGAGTACGGCAAGAGGAAGTGGAGGAGCTACCTGTGGAGGGCCAGAGCCGCCATGAAGAACAAGAACAAGAAGAAGCAGAGGAGCAGCGGCAGCGGCGGCGGCGGCGGCGGGAAGAACCGGGTCAACAAGTTCCAGTACGATCCGTGGAGCTACGCGCTCAACTTCGACGACGGGATCGGGAGGATCGAGAGGGCCGACGCCGTCTTCGTTTACGTCTTGTGGGTCAAGCCGGAGTGATGCCCGCCGGAGATCCGGGGGGGGGGGGGGGGGGGGGGCGGGACTTCTGGGTCAACTGTTTGACCGTGGGGAAAACAGGAAGAAAAAAAAATGTTGACTTTTTTCTCTCTGTTTTCGGCCTACTTCCCCCCCCATCTTTTATGGGTTTTTTTTTTTTTTTTTTTTTTTTTTTTTTTTTTTTTTTTCTGGCTTCTTTTCTGGGTTTAGCTTGTTATAAATTTTGGTTTTTGGCCATGAAGATAATGCAATTTGCAAGTGAATTGGAAAGCCTTCCTCCTCTGTTTCTCATCATGCTGACCTCGAAATCTCATTCATGTCCTTTCATTTTCCCCGTCTTTTTGTCTTCTTTTTTTTTTTGCCTTTTCCCATTTTCGAGATTCAATCACAGAACCTGAACCTGTGCCGCGGTGCCGGTGCTGGTGCCGGTGCCGGTGCCGGATGAGTGTGGCTCTATAGCTAGAATTGCGAGTTGCGAAATAGATGTGAAGGATCACACAAGATGCGAAGGATCGCACAAGTTGTACCTGAGTTTTGTCGACGAGTGAGTCAAGAATATCTTAGATTCGCTCTCTATGTTGGAAGCATAAAAATGAGTGTACCAAACGAGCCTAACATACTTTTACTGAATGAGCCCAACATACTTTCTTGAAAAAGTAAATTGATCGAACAAGTGCCGTAAAACACTTTATAAGCAATAGGACAGCCCCGAAAACTCTGTAATTTTCGGTGCATTATATTCTTCTGGGATTGGTTTCTTTCAAAATCCAGTATTCTTATGTTAAATATGCCCAAGAAATGTTGCAGTACACTTAACGATAACTGACAACATCTTGTGACCTGGGGTGAGTAACTGCAGCCTAAGGTATCATTCATGGGAAAAATCTAAAATTTATTTGTTGTAATGCACTGAAATGTCTAGCCAAAATAAAATAGCAGTAATGCACACATCCATTTCATAAAAAATTGTTTCTAACTTATCTTTCATAGTCACTCGACAAAATTAAACTCTTCCGGCGAATTGGGGAAAGGTTGATAAGAAAAGTTTGGTCTGAGCCATGGAAATCTAAAGAGTGCATTTTCAACAGGTTCGTTTTCACTTATGGTGTTTGATCAAGTTTGCTATCTTTTGAGATGAATGCAAGTATAGAATAAGTATATACCAAATGAACCTAGCATGTAGATTTTTCAAAAAAGTAAGCCATGGAAATCTTAGGAGTTCATTTTCACTTTACCTTTATACCTAAAAATTGGTATTCGGTCAGGTCCGCAATCTTAATGCAAATATACCAAATGAGCCTCGCACGTCAACTTTTTGAAAAAGTACATGATAAACAATCGACAAATCCCTTAATTGGCGAGTCATCAAACTACCGAAAATTTATAATTTTGAGCACAATTACTTGCTTTATGTAAATGGTAATTTACGTTTTTGAAATTGAGGCATATATTACACAGAAGTCCCAGTCAACTAAATTTATAATTTCAAGTGCAATTAATTTAAAAGGTAATAGACCTAACAAAGCATTGCACAAAAATCCCAGCCTACCAAATTCACCAAAGCACATAATCAAAATGAGAATAAAATCACAATGTTTTACCATATTAACAGTGCAGAAAGGAAAGCTGAGGAGTCCTCTACTCCTTTTCACATGACATGCCAAATGAATTTGTGATCAGGCGAATGGATGAGATTTTCATCATCATCTGTACAACTGCTCAAGATCAAGACCAATGAGAGCATCAATCCAGAACGTGGGGAACAGGGATGTATTGAAGGTAGAAATGTACAGTCCAAGAAACAACAAATCCCTACTCTAAATGGGAGCACAGAATGATGATGAGAATTTCTCCTATCCTCGTGGCTCTGCCTATTCGCTTTACCCGGGACCTGAATCCTGCATACAAGGGGATATCTTCACGATGCACTGGGATCTTCGAGCTTCGCCGTGGACAAATCTTTTATTCTGGGGTATATGGCTTTCTCGTCAAGTTGGTTCTGGGCCCACACCAACATCTTCAATAAGCTTGGAAGTTTTGGATCTGTGTTTCAAGCAAAACGGACAAAGTCTTTTAAAATCATCACAGGAATGAAACTAACGAGGTGGAGAGCATCATGCATCCTGGTAAAAATGGATTATGCCGCAGATGACGTGAAAAAGTCTCATTGACATGTCCAATTTGAAATAAAAAGCATCTAGCAAAGATATGACTCTTTTCTGCAGGATTAGCTAGAAAGCAACTCATCTATGCAAGAGTAATGCTGTGTCATTGGACACTCATGACATTCTCTTCTTTTCCAATGATCTTCTTTTTAGCCAATTCTGACTTTTTTCTAGTGACCTAAGCAGTCATAATTCCTGAATAAAGAACTAATAAAATGTCCCAAAAAACTTGTACACCCCCCCCCCCCCCCCCCCCCCCCCAAAAAAAAAAATGTTAATGCCATGGACACACCTGCGTTCCCTAGTTGTATACACCAGTATTCCCAGATAAGTAAATTAAGGCAAAAAAGGGCGCGCACAATTAAAGGACCAGCAAACGATCTCAATCCATTATCTGCGGCAATAATAAAAGCAATCACCGATGGCAGCAGACACAGAAGCAAATTTCCGCACTAACCTTTTTCATGACTCTGGCTAGTAAGTATAGCTGCGTTCACTTCACTAGCTGTCTTCAGGCGCTGTGACATATCTAGAAGGTCCCCCACAGGACAATTGGAGACATCTTCAAAAGCCAGCAGTGCTACGGTCCTCTCCAGCTCTTCTAAGAAGCTTTGCTGAAGAGAATTGAAGTTGTCATAGGTCATCTCTTATGCACATAATGAAAGTTTCTAATAGAAAGTGATTGTATCTACAGCTTTGCATCACATCCAAGAGCAACTGAGGAAGGTTTACTTCTAAAGTGACCAAACATACTTAAAATTAACAGTAAGACAAGATAAAAGCACAGAAAACTGTGTATGACACGGCAAAGTTAAGAGAGATGAAGAGGTACATTTTCTTCCCCTCTTGGTGCAAGCTCCTCCTGAGCAAACTCAAGAGCCTCTTCTACTTTTCCATTCCGAATCAGTTCTATCAATCTCTGCTGTTGAAGGTGGAAAAAGAGTTGGGGATTTGTATCTAGGATCTGCAAGAAAAAAATAATGGACATGGAATTAATAGGATGAAAATTGAAAGAAGATCAAATTCGTCTATCAAGATGCAGAACATAAGAATAAATTGAGGTTAGATGGTACCCAACATATACTTTTCAAATTTCCAGTCTAAAGAAAATATGTTTATAGGTAGCCTAAAGGCAATATCTCAAGCAATCGTTGCTGAAGATTATCAAGGAAATCCAACAGCTCCACTCCAAATATACAGAGCACCAGATTTTGATTCACTTAACGTATACTGAATTTTGCCTTTGACTTTCTCATTTTCAGATCGAAATCAACACCAACATATTCTAATTTCACCCAACTCAACTAGTATCCATTAAGGGAGATATCCTCATAAGAGTCTATACTTGGGTCATGCAAGATGCATTGCATAAGATGTAGCAAAAACATATGCAAATCCTGCTCAGCCTTGTTGAACAAGGAAAAATGCACCTCATACACATCCATGAGCAAATTGTTGGCATGCGAAAAAAAGCCCAACACAAACACCTTTTTCTTTATCTCCACAGCCAACCAACCCCCCTTGCCACATTCACTTTGAAAATGAGTGGAAAAAGAAGTGGTTGAAAATGGAGTACTGAAAGGAAAGAGTGGGGGGATTATGTGCAAAGTCTACCAATGGTTAGCAAACATGATAATAGGGACAAAACTGAAAGGATTGAACTTGAAATCACACCTACAGGCTTGGAAGGAGTCAACTGAATCTTCACGAGGAAAGAGACTCGGTGGAAGGTGGCAATTCTAATGCTTTTGAGCAATTACAACAATTAAACCAACATAAAATGGTGAAGCTGGCAGTGATATCTTACTTTACCATGCCAGCTGAGATGGCATGGTATAAACGATCGAGGGTCTTTGAATGGAGGAAGTGGAAAGGATACGAAATTATCAGATGAAAACACAACATGGCAGGGCTGCAGCAATTGCAGAGGGTGGAACTTTTTAAATGGTATAACAAATTTAGTGAAAATAATGCACTGAATTCGAACGGTGGGTATTCAATTTGGAGGATATGAGATTTGATTGAATTAGTGGGTAGGACTAGTCCTTGATATGAAAATTAAATCTTTGATACAATCTTTTGGTTGCACCAGTGATAAAATAATTCTGCAAGCCATCTTTCTTGTTTCTTTCCGAAGGACAAGGATATTCTCGACAAGAATCTTGCAAAGGAACAGGATGCATAAACATGGGGATTTCATTAATTCCCTGAATTTGACTTCATTCCCAAACATATTAGGAGCTACAGAACTATATCAGAATGAACAGTTGGGTGAGGACTGTTCGCAAGATTTTGGCTGAGGCATCCATCCAAAGATTGAACAAAGTGCTGGTCAAGGAAATTGAGAAGTCCCAAAATGACTCTGTAGAAGGAAAAGGGAATCTAGATGCTAATTTCAATAGCCAATATATGACGGCAGACAGCTGCCTAAGATATCTGGCGAATGTAGCTATGTGCAAGTAGGACATGAAGCAGATCGTGCTCAGAGAAAAGCAAATGATATCCGCTTTCATACATCATGATAACCAAAAGCAATCCACAGTCAAACAGAGGACATAGCCTTACTTCAGGATTCAAGTCGTTGACTTTCTCAATTGCATCCTCCACATTCCCACACTGCACTGCTTTCTTGACAGCCATGCGGTCGGTGATCGTGGAAAGATCTATATCTGCTGTAATCAATAAGGCACTACACAATTCGAATAACTCACAACATCACACCATGAACTAACCCAAACCAACTCGAATGGCGCGGGTAAAAAACGGATAATGATATGGATACGTTCAGTGCCCGACTCCTTCCGGAACTTCTCGGCGGCGTCCACAAAGCCCTCGGTGACGAGGAAGTTCATCACCAGCTTGTTCATATCTTCCTTCCTGATCTTCACATCGTTGAGCCTCTTCTCCCAATCCTCCTTAGTAATCACCTTCTTCGACGACCCCTGCGCAAACCCAGAAAAGAAAAACAGAAAAGACACGAAACCCAGATCAGATAAACCTCGGACGACCTGGAGACGGCCCAGAAATGCGATCCAGAACGCCAAGAAAACCGCTCCAACACGCAAAGTGGGAAGAACCCACAAAGAAGAAAGAACCAAGAAGCAAACTTTTCACCATGGGAGAGAGCATCGAGATCGTGGGGGGCGAAAAAAGATTTCAGGGGAACAGAATTGGAAGGAAGAAAACGAGAACAACCCTCATAATCAACTTCACCAAGAACGTTACTTGTGCCATTCTCTTTCTTCTTCTTCTTCTTCAAGGCCGGTGCGCGACACTCGACGCCACGCGGGATCTCGCCATCCAAAACCCAAATCCCCGAATCCCCCACCCCGATCGTCTCCTTCAGACTTCGTCAAGATTCTTTGCTTCCGCAGGAGGAGAACAAGAAGCTGATCTGCACAGAGAAAGAACAGAGAGAGAGAGAGAGAGAGAGAGAGAGAGAGATTAGGGCTCGTTCTTGCACTGTTTCGATGGGCCCTCCTTATGTTGGGCCCGTGTGGGCCGGCCCATTTTTGTCTATTTCATGTTAATGTCCACGCACAAGGCAATAACAAATGATTATTGAGACATAATTATGTTTGTTCATAGGTTAATGAAAGCATGAACCGTAACCAATAATTCCAATAGGCTGCGAAATTTAATTTAATTTTTTGGGATCATGCAAAAAATGTTTTTGATTGGTAGACTCACTGAAATTCAATTAGTGGTTACGACGATACATTGAGAAGTAATTTGTAATTTTTTTTTTGTTATAGTTGAATTTGGAAAGTTATATTGTTTTAAGTCGCTTTATAACGTTTCAAAAGAAAATTTTCAGATTGGACTATACTGAAGTGGATGGCATGATACTTGCCTCGATAATTATCTTGAAAGTCATAGAACTTACTATTCGATATTGATAGAAATTATTTTGATTGGAAAAACACAATAATATAAGATTATTTGGAAAAAAAAAACAATAGCAAAAGATTATTCTGAAAAAAAAATGTTGTAATATGTAGTAAATGTTCTTTTGTCATAATAAGAGCTTACTTCATTTCGTAGTACAAGTTTCTTGCAAAAACAAAATACTGAATTATGATTTATCTTATCATTACCTAATTTATCTAAATGAGAATGGGAGTATTTTGTCTCATTATAAACTTGCATGATGCTAAGTTGAAAATATCTTCCATTTTCATAAATGAGAAAAATTTACTCGAGATCTTTATATCTTGGAACTTCTTCAGACTGTTCAATATCTGTGGTAAGAGAAAAGAGTTTTCACATAAAAAGAAAAGGAAGAACAAAGTTGCATTAACCCCATCATAACTTCACATCACAAATGCAAATTAAACGCAATCATTCCTCTATAAAGAATTATTACTATTTTCGCCCAAAACCGTCATGTAAATATTGATGAAGACATATCTCTAAGTAAGCTTATTTAGTGCATATTTCATTGCCACTTTATTTTTCTTTATAAATTTTTGCAACTGAGCTTAAAAACATGCACATATGATACGAAAACTGAAACAATTAATGGGATAAAATCATCATTGAAGTATATGTCAACTCGATTTATCTCCGAAAAAAATTAATTTTCCTATTTAGAGATGAAACTCTCATGTTGTTATATTCGTATCTCATCATGTATTAGTTCATGCATAATGTATTTTTGGAGAATATACAAAGACCACACACACTCCAAGTCGGGTTCGGGTTGCTAGTCACCCTATAAAGTGGTGATTTTTTTTGTAATAACATTTTCAATATACATGCCAAACCTAGATATAGATTTCTAAAAGTTGGATCTTCATATATTATGCCAAACCCGGGGTAGGAAGGAGTAGAAATTTTAAATGGCTCTTTTTGGATTGGTATCAATAGATTTTGGGCGAGATGCTATGATATTACAATGTGTTTAAATTAATTTAATTTTCGACGAGATAGTCATTTGTGTTCTAGTTGTTTATGTTCTCTCGCCGCCATGGCGTCAAATCTCAGGTCCGCCGCTCCGAGCATGCTTTTTTTTTTTTTTTTTTGGTCGGCTCTTCGGCCATGTTAAATGGTTCCCATAAATGGAAAAGCCTTCAAGTTTAAACAACTTGATTGGAAAAGATTGGAGCAAAGCCAAGCAGCTGTAAAACCTTTGTCCGCAGAGAGCCATGTTCTCGACTTCCTCTTCCCCTCCACACGGTTAGGGTATTCGTACAAAAGCTTACACGCCTATCTAATTTGTTAGCCACTTGAAAGTAGAAGCCACTTGAATTAATAAATAATTTAGCCTAATATAATGTACACATTTTTTTTTAATTTTTTTTCCATTACTACAGTTTTTATTTTTATTTTTTTTTCCATTACTACACATAATAAAAAATCTCAATACAGAATATACACTCCTACTTTTGCTGCGCACTCTGATTCAATCCTTAAAAGAGATGTTCCGAAGAACTAATTTAAATGTGCCCGAACTTTGAATTCCATCAATCTGTAAAATATTTTAGGACGAGCCTAAACTAAACTCGGTAAACGAAAACTCTAGATTTAAAAGTAAAAATCCTGCTCACCATTTGACTTGAGAGCACAACAGTGTACTATCAATTAGCGAGTACAATCACATGTCAATGTCAATAGGAAAGTCCACATATTAGTTAAGTTTGTTGAAAATAATGTAATCCATGAGTTGTACGCAAATGACTAGAAACATGTGCACAATGAATAAGAGTACATGCCATGAACAAACATTGCAACGAATGAGAATAGATGCCGGGAGCTAATACCCAGTTTAATGCTTAGATAAACATAGATAAGCATACAATCTCATGTGCACAAATACCATGTAGTAGCTCACCTTATACACATGTGAGCTAATATCCGATTTAACACTCAGATACAAATAGATGAGCGTACAATCTCATGCGCACAAATATCACATAGTAACTCATCACTATACACATGTGAGTGTCTTTTCGCTACTCGTCACTAATTAGGACTCATATCGACTAATGAGGCATCGCCAACTCATGGGGGCCAGAATCATTAACACATCTTTGTCCTGTCTTCGTCCATCCATCACAAGTGTTTTCTATCTCAACAAAGGTAATTACACCATTCTACAATTGCATAACAATAGCCGTCCATACTCATTCTCATTATATTTCCTTTCTTTTCTTGAACTTGGATCCCAAGTCCATAACATCACGTAACAGGCTGCTCAAGCTACATCAGGCTATACGAGTCATATTATTTTGTGTATGATCGTAAGATTTCATGTCCTCTCAACTTTAGAGAGATCCATGTTAGATGGTAGAACATCCGCCTTTTCTCAAAGTCTTATACACATACCCATGTAAAAGAGTTCGCTCTCCGTTGAATAGGTTGTGGCAAAGATATCCATCACATGACATCTCTGACATGCATAATGTCATAACTTAATAATAGTTATGTATAATTTTATTATCACATAGCATCACTGACATGCAAATCGTCGTAACAATTGCCAAGTACAATTTTTTCATCACAGTCTCTTGGCATTTCTAATATTAACAATGGAAACCAAAAATCCATTTATCATCATTTGCAAACCAACAAACTCTTATTCATAAAACAATCATCATTTAGTACATAGCATTATTACACACAAATCATCACTACATAATAATTATCATGTAATCACGGTGCAAATAATATCACACAATTCCTTGGCATTCTTTGTGTAAATAGTGGGGGAACGAAATAATTAGATGTTTTTCAACTTACAAACTTTCGTCCTCTAAACTCCATGCCATCATCATTTAGTAGAGAAATTATGCAAATTCATAAATCATTTAGATGAATTTAGCCTTAGACAATCAACTCTTCTATAACTTAGGTCACTCATAAAATTTTCATTTCTAAGATCATTTCTTGATTAAATTCACCTTGATAATCAAAATGGAAATGATTTCCTATAATTCTAGAATTTTATTTGCCTCAATAAGTTCTTCATTTGACAATTTTTACCTCTAATTTCAATATTTCCTAATGAAGCCATATAAATTAGCATAAATACCTAAAGTATTTCATTTGTTATCTAAGCACGCGAATATTTTATTTACACTATAAACATACCACAAATTTCATGAAATTACCAAAACAACCCACCTTTAATTGTTTGTGCTATTGAATCCAAATTTTGACTAGTTAAATATTTGCCTAAATTAGACAAGCAATTGTGTAATTAACTAAGAAACAACCATAACGAGTATCGTTAACACATAGACAACCCTCAAAATTTTCAGTTTTAGAAGATGAAACCTCTAACTTTTTGAAATTACACAATTGTCTTTATTCCATGATTCTTAGAATTTTTGCCCGAGTTCATTTCCTTTTAGTAATCTAACTTAATAATTGTTGACACCCAAAAGTGCCAGATATTTAATTATTATTGATACATGATGATCGTTCGAAAGCAACAAAAATGGACTCGACAACCTCATATGCAACCGTCAAAATTAATGAAGAAAAAATTAATGAAGAAAAAAGGAAAAAGAGTAGAGAATATACTATCCTGGCATATTTAACTATCCATGGAGGAAGCTAATTTAATGGATTTAAAGATTGATCGATATTACTTGCTGTTTGATGACTTGGTGTAAATGTTGACATATATTGACAAGTGGTAAATGATTGCGGATTATTTTGCCCAAGTTGTCAATGAGCATTTTAACTGAGGAGCAAAATAATCCATTTAGAGAATTGCACCAAGGCTCATGCATGTGAAGATTCATTAAAGAGATCGTGGAGAATAGCTAGGTAAAAATGAAGACTAAGGTTGCTATTTTGAATGGAATTGACAACGTAGGAAATGAACCACTTGTTGGAGATAAAGTTGCTATTTTGAAGAAAATTGACAAGGTGGGAAATGAATAACTCGTTGGAGATAAGGTTGCTATTTTGAAGAAAATTGACAAGGTGGGAAATGAATAACTCGTTGAAGATAAGGTTGCTATTTTGAAGAAAATTGACAAGGTGGGAAATGAATAACTCGTTGGAGATAAGGTTGCTATTTTGAAGAAAATTGACAAGGTGGGAATGAACAACTCCTTAGAAATAAGGTTGGTATTTTGAAGGGAATTGATAATGTCGGAAATGAACAACTTGTTGGAGATAAGGTTGCTATTTTGAAGGAGTTGACAACATGGTACTATGGGACCATTATTTTCAGAAGCGTTGAACTACAGTTCAACCACGAAGAAACAGCTCATACACAGTTATGATAGAATGTCTATAAATACCAAGTTCTATCAATTGGAAGATGCTCCCTCAACAATCAAAATGTAATCTTTTATTATCTTTACTCTCTTGCATTTTATTTTTCCTTAGTTATAGCTTTCTAATTCGTGTCATCAATAAAATTCCTATGTGCATCTTTTTCCTAATGCTTCGTCATTGATTCAATTCTGGCATGCATTTCTATCATGGGTGTCACGCCATTGATTAAATTCCGGCTTTACATCTTTGCATGTTCTTGAGATTTGTCGTCGATTAAATTCCGACATTTTGGGCACGTGCACTGCTATGGAAATGGTTGTATTTTCAAGCCTTGTTGTTTATTGAATTTTGGCACACTTTGTATGTACAATTTGGTTCAACGTTCGAAATTAAGGTTTGCCATTATTTCTTGTTTGCTTGGATAGTTCTTGTCCGGAGTCGCCATGGAACCTGTCTCCTCTCATCAAAAGCCGAAGATCGACTTTTGGAAAGGATGTTTTACCGTTGATTAGATTCCGATGAAACAAATGGCACACCAATGGGACCATTGTTGTTGATTTGCAGAGATACAATGGTGAGAACAAGAAATCAACTTGATCATGATAGATATGGCATTGACAACTCTTCATCACAACGTGGTAATAATAAGGTGGCAAAGTCATCAATTGCACTATCGATGGCGGGGCAAGAACAAAGCGGAGATGTCGGTATCTTAAGACAACTCACTGATGTGCAAAGAAGACAATTACAACCAAGCCCTATAATGTTGGCTGCCATGCGACAGCTACCGTAGGAGCATAAGAATGAATTGATTAATTGCATGATAAAATATCTCATCGATGTGATCAAGCCTATTGCCATCAATAACTCCCATGAAGTGATGAACGAGCTTGGAACATCGAGTCATTCAATTCAAGTGCAAGCAAGTCCTAATAATATCGCTTTTTTTTTTTTTTCGAGAGGTTGTGCTTGTCAGTAGAGGCATTTCGCTTAATCTCATTCAAGTTAGCTTTGGTGGTATCAGTTATGGTAATGACAAGGGGGCATGCAATGACTCTTGGGTTTCCTAGCTTAAAAGAATCAAATGATTAACAAATCATTCCATTTTTTTAAAAGGGGGCATATGTTGACACCTAAAAGTGTCCAATATTTAATTATTATCGATATGCGATGATCGTTCAGAAGCAACAATAGGGAACTCGAAAACCTCATATGCAACCTTCAAAATCAACGAAGAAAAAGCAAAAACGGTGGAGAATATACTATTTAGGCATTTTGATCATCTGTGGAGGAAGCCAATTTAATGGATTAAAGATTGGTCAATATTACATGATGTTTGAGGACTTGAATGTCAATGTTGGCACATATTGACAAGTGGTAAATGATTGGGAGTTGTTTTGCCCAAGTTGTCAATAAGCATCTTAACTGAGGAGTGTCGATGAGCATCTTAACTGAGGAGCAAGATAATCCATTCAAAGAATTGCACTGAGGTTCATGCATGTGAAGATTTATTAAGGAGATCATGGAAAATAGTTAGGTGAAATAGGAGATTGAGGTTGCTATTTTGAAGGAAATTGACAATGTGAGAAATGAACAACTCCTTAGAGATAGGGCTGCTATTTTGAAGGGAATTGATAACTTGGGAAATGAACAACTCCTTGGAGATAAGTTTGCTATTGTAAATGGAGTTGACAACATGGGAATATGAGACCATTATTTTTGAAAGCGTCGAACTACAGTTCAATCATGAAGAAACTGCTCCCAGACGGTTATAATAGAAGGTCTATACATATCAAGTTCTATCAATTGGAAGAGGCCCCCTCAACAATTCAAATGTAATCTTTTATTATCTTTACTTTCCTATACTTTATTTTTCCTTAATTATAGCTTTTCGATTCATGTCATCGATTAAATTCTGATGCTTATCTTTATCCTGATACTTCATCGTCGATTCAATTTCAGCATTCGTCTCTTTCATGGATGTCATGCCATTGATTAAATTCCGACATTACATCTTTGCACGTTCTCGAGTTTTGTCATCGATTAAATTCTGACTCAGTTCATGCACGTGTATTGTTGTGGAAATAATTGTATTTTCAAGCCTTGTTGCTAATTGAATTCCAGCATGGTTTGTATGTACAATTTAATTTGAAGTTCGAAATAAAGGTTTGTCGTTATTTTTTGTCTGCCTGGATATTTCCTATTTGGAGTCATCACAGAACCTGTCTCTTCTCATCAAAAGCCGAAGGACTTTTAGAAAACATGTTTCATCGTCAATTAGATTCCGACAAAACAATAATTAACTAATAATCGTTTTAATTAATAAAGATTACAAGAAGATTTATATGCTGAGAATTTCGTTGTTGCCGTTGCATTATACAAAATTATCATTTTATCCCTTTACATGCGTAATTTCATCTCTCTAAACTTTTGCTCGTCAAAGTCATAAAAATCCTTTTGAAATCACTTAACCATGTTTTATTAATAAAATATAGTCATGATTTATGGACTGACTTATTGCATCTTCTAATGGCATCATGAACATGTAATATCAATAACAATCTAATCTTAAATCAACATCGCATCACGCAATGATACAAAATCATCTAAAACACTCATGCATATAGTCTTGCCTCTAGTTAGCTCATCATATAATCATTAATTCTTTTTAACAATGAGGATCTATGATATTATCCATACTTTAAACTAAAATCAAATAAGGATCAAGAGTACCAAGTGTTAACCCAATTTAACTCCTAGAGATTCACTTACCTTAAATGGAATTTTTTTAATTAACATAGAGCTTGATCCACCTTTAAGAATTTTGTTTTGATTAAATGGAGCAAACTAACTTGAACTTCTTGATCTTGGCTTGCAAATTTCTAAAAACCAAGGGAAATGGAGTAAGTTTAAGTGATAAGGCTTCTAGTTTTGATAGAGAAGAAAACGAATAAGGAATGAGTTATGTGAAGAAGATGATGAATAGTAAGTAGTAGTGGAAAGAGAGAAAGCATGATTCGCCAATTAGGTGTATTAGTGGGAAGTCTTGATTTGCAAGCTTATCAAGAACACTAATAGGCTAGAGTTAAAAAAAAATTGATGTCATGCATGATGTCATTTGCTAGAATAGAATATAGGCAAAAAAAACTAAGGTGTGGCATCTAGTGGTTTGTCACGTAGGTTTAACGGCAACATTGTTATTCTTAAGAAGGCATTTTAGATTTCTTTAAATAATTAGGGAACTAGGGGCATGCATGACAACCATTCTGTTCCGGAAATAGTTTATGGAACAGAAATAGATTTTATATTTCTATTTCTAGAAGAGTTTCTAAGCAAAAATAACCGTTCGATAACGACATAAAATTTCTACTCTAAAAATAAATATTCATTTGATAACGATACAAAATTTATTCCTTTCGAACGGCGGCGGCGACAACCGACGACCTTTAATATAAAAATAAAAATAAAAATGATTTAGTAACAAAAAAATAATGAATAAAATAAAATAAAATAAAATAAAAATATCATTTTATTTTAAAATTAAAATATAAAAATAAATTTATTTTATTTATTCTATTTTATTTTATTTTACGAATAAATTTATTTTAAAATGAATAAAAATGAAAAATAAAAATAATTTTATTTGGCAAAACACTCAAGGCAAATAATAATAAATTTATTTTTAATAAAAATAATTTATTTTTATTTATCATAAATAAATTATTTTTAATAAATTTAATAAATTTATTTTTAATAAAATAAAAATAAAATGATAAATAAAAATAATTTATTTATTTTAATAAATTTATTTTTATTTTTAAATGAATAAAATGAATATATTTATTTTTATTTTTAATAAAATGATGAGAGGCGGAGGAAGAGGAGGAGGCAAAGACGTAGAGGAGATGAGGGAAGACTCATCGAAATTAGGGTTTAGTGAGAGAAATTATTTTTGATTTCTCTTCCAGAAATCAGAAGTAGAAAATTTTAGCTTCTGATTTCTCTTCCAACCTATTTCTATAATAGAAATCTATTCCAGAAATAGAAAAACTGAATAGGTTTATTAAACGGATTTTTCTTCCAAAAACAGGTCTGGAATAGAAAAACTATTTCTGAAACAGAAATTTTGGGTTGTCATGCACCCCCTAAGTGTCCATTCTTAGCACCGATAAGTAAGAAAACTATTTTGAAACCACAAATTATTAGCAAGAGTAATCTTAACTTAGTGAGTTTCACTTTTGATAAGTCCCCTATGTGTTTTCTAGGGCATATCAATTCCACCTGATAAACACTATGTCGACATGATTTTCACCGTCAACAACTTATGCTCCAATTTCTATTCATTTAGGCATATTGAAGTTAGTAAAATTATTTTTACTAATTGATTTTTCTATATTGCAACATATTCTAATGCTTCGGAAATCAATAAATTTTACATTCTTATAAAGTTTGTAATGTCTATAAACCTTCAAAGTATTGTCATCAATTATGACTCTGCGTCACCCTTCTTGACCTTCTAAACAATTTCATAACCCTTTACAAAGTGACATACTTAAAAAATCAAGGCTTGAAAAGCTAATTCTCTAGAAATTCCCGTAGTTTAGAAATTTCAATGATAAAATCGTAATTTGTTGAAGTTATTGATTAATCTGGTCAAACCATTTATCATCTTACTATCTTTAATGATATTAAGAAATGCAATTTCAAGATGTCATAAGGCTGTCATAGATCAATGGTGGTTGTTGTCTAGATCTAGAGAGAGAGAGAGAGAGAGAGAGAGAGAGAGATAGTGCCTATTAGGTGGGTAATAGTGTTGGAGTGGCGATTACAACAATCAGCAGCTTCGACGAGAGCGGGGAATGATAAATGGTCAAAGGGAAAAGGGACCTGGCAAGTTGGGTTATATTCGTTAAATTTGAATTAACTCATGAGACGTGCTCTTAGTGTCACAACTTATTCTAGTATTGACAATGCATAACCGATTGTGCTCGTGTTAGTTGGGAAGATGAAAGACAAACTAAACCGAGAGAGAGAGAGGGGTGTAAAGATTGTAAAGGAAGCTTTGAATTTTTTATTTTTCTCGATGCTTCTATTAATGTACAAAATGAGTTTAAGTAGATACACAATTCCATGACGAGATCAAAATTGATTCCTTAAATCGATAAAAGAATCTTCAAATTGAGGAAAGAATTTAAAATTCAAAATTTCAATTTGAATTTAAAATTTGATGAGAAGGGGAAGAGACCAAGTTGCTTGATTTTAGGAAGATATCTTATGAAGAGGGGCTGATAAATAGTGCTAGGGTGTCTTTAGTATGCATATTTCTGATAGTGAACAGTTTCCCGTGTTAACTACGAAAATTGACGCATGGCCAAACATGCAAGTTGGTTTCGGTTCAATCATTGATTAGGACATGCCCCACAAAACACAAAATAAAAAAATATTTAGATGCTTCTGATGAGCTCATTTGATGTGAAACATCGATGATGCATGCGAAGTGTCACTTCGTGGCATCTAAGATTCATTGAAACACGACGTCAATCGAACTTTAAGGACGACCATGTTTTTTAATCTTCGATTGCTGATCAAAGCAACTACAATCGATCACTCCCTTTCGAGAAAGTTGTTTCACATTGTCTAAAGGTGGAATTGCCCGAACTCCACATGACTCTGTAACTAATAAACAATGTAAACGGTATTTTCTCGTACCCGAACTGTAATATAGAAGGGACAGCACTTTGTAAAGAATCATTTCTTTATCGTAGAATGGACGAATTAAAATGTTGCCCCTTCCCTTTACGTGATGCATGTGTTCAAAACCAAATCTCGTTTAATATTTGCACGTTGGATTCGGCGCGTCCAAGGGAGAAGCATGTGATACCGTTTTAAATCACGTCTAATCAAGCCGTGATGAACGCCGTTGTTTGAATAGTGATCAGGGAAATCACATGAAGTGACGATGATTGTAAGCTGCCACTACAATTTTAAAAGCCCTATACGTTATACGGCGCAAGCGCAACTATGGACTAGTCAAAAGTACATTCATTTATCCTCATTGTTAAATATTACACATTACTTTTCCATGGAATTTATATGCTCTTCATACACATGTAGTTTCTCTCCACTTACTAATTTAATTTTCTAGGTTGGACTTCCTAACATTGCCATTTAAATTTCATGATATAGATAGGATATAGATAGGGTGTTATCTCTTAGCTCCACTTTCAGGCGGACTTATAATGGAGGTAATAGGTAAGAACATATCTTAATAAGACAAAATTTCGATAACAGATGTAGTCAATCTCAAACACCAAAGAACACGTTTAAAAACATGTCGTGGGAGGCCATAATAATGTGAACTTAAGCATCCGAATAAAGTTCGTTATTTTCATTTGTAAACTAAATATTGTGATGTTTGGTACGAGATAGAGTTACTCGGGTTCTTCCGGAAGTCAAAGGTGGAGATTGCTAACAGGTACGGAGTTTACTGAAATCACTTATTATAATAGAAAGATGTGTAAACACATTTAAGAAAGATTAAGGCCATTCTAAACAATTTGACTAACTAGTTAATTAATCAATCCCAGAATAAGATGATGGAGTTAATGCGATAGCATGATTCATGCTAATAGCCTGATTATCGTATATCTATGCGTTCATACGGTAGATTTCACATGAGAGAGATGCCACTAAATGCGTGCAATTGGTAACTACAAAAAATAAAAAGGAAGACTTTTTTCCAAATGCGCTGTTATTAGGCTCATTTCTAGTTGTTTTAAGACACGTTCTAAGTGTGTGCATTCGGTAACTACCAAAAAAGAAGAAAAAAGACCTTTTTCCAATTGCGCTATTATTGGGATCATTTCTAACTTTTCTAAGATGCATTCTAATATTTAAACGTTGCACATAATTTGGGAGGCAAATTAAGGGTCTGAAAAGATTTGAATTAAGGACATCCTACTACTTGATAAGATGTAACTATTGATTATTTTAAAATTTTAAATTATTAGATGATAACTGGATTTAATATCTAAATATTCTAGTAACTACAGCGTGACTTCACGGTCTGCGGTCCAAAATACTATCCGATTTTAGTTTAGATTTGATAAATGAAATAGGTGGTGAATGAGCAAAGCGGAAGATGGAGTTGAGTCTATTGTCGGTAAAAGGCATTTCAATTCCAAGGACGACTTTGAATTTTTTATTCTGCAAACATAGACTATTGACAATTGGCAAAGAAAGGAAAAAAGAAAGAAAGAAAGAAAAAAGCGAAGGCTCTTATTTCTATAGTCTTAAAGTAGAAGAGAGATCTTTAATGAAATCGTCAAAATGAAAAATAATCAAAATAATTTTTTTTTTTTTTTTGTCTTTCGGCTTATTGTATAATGCCATAATAATTTAATCTTTCCAAGCATAAGATACGTGAAATCCCGCTCAAGGCAAAATTCAAGCACTAAAACATATATAATTTTCGAAATTTCTATAAATGAATTCATTTCATTATCAGATAGAAGTTTCAATTCATGACTGCTCGTGCGAAGACTTGCACTAGCGCCATACTTTATCTAAATCAATATTATTTTCTGACTTGCAAGAAACAGTATAGAATCTTCTTTTCCTTTCGAATTCACAATGTGTTGAAATTGGCAGGATCGTAGGGGGAAAACTATGGGGTTCGAGCTAAAATTTGTTAAATAGCAAATTCCTAAAATTTTTGACATTTACTTGCATGTGGAGCTGTACGCTATTAGACATCCTATTTACAAAATGGGGGGATAATTTCCTTAATTTCAACGAAAACTAACTAAACTTATTTTCGTTTGTATGAAACTCGTTGCATGAATGTGAACTAACCAATCGAAATTCAGATTTTATAATGAACATGTTTTTGTGGAGTTTAATGAAAGACTTACGTTGCAATTGATTCCGAAAGCGACGTTTTACCATTGAAATTGATTCTGGAAGAATTTCTTTTTTTCTTGTATCATGTGCGCATAACGCAATCGCCAAGTTAGAAAAGTGGTACGCCGCAATGAAGCCCTCCAAGAATGGGTTCTCTTGAATACATTGAATCTTTCCTCCGAATCAAGCTGGGGTTAAACTAATATATAACCTTATCAAAGTGGAAAGTAGCTTGTTTCAAAGTAAATGTTTTTGTTAAGATTAGCATTGTAATTATTGCTAATTTTATTTTGTTAGTCTCTAGATTAGCATGTAACTATTTTGTGAGAATTATATAATGAATTTGCTTCATTTCATCTCTATTAAGCCTTGTAGGGACATGGTTTCAGCTTCTTCTTCTTCTTTTTGGTAAAAAGTTCTTTAAACCAAAAAGCTGTAAGAAACTATACAGTAAAAATTCGGCACCAAAAAATTGCACTCACGAAGACAACAGTTAGAGTGAGTGGAAGGGTGCCAAGGTGAAAGAGAGAGCAATCTGCACAGGAGCAGAGGAAAGCCAAAACAGTTGCAAAAGCAAACAAAAACTGAAAATAGGCAGCACAAACAGTACACAAGCAGCCCCACCAACAACACAAAGTAAGATGATAGAACAATTAAATTAGTAAACTTTGACAATATAATTGAGGCATATTTATACGCCTCAAACCAAATCAGAGCAAATCTAATGACCTAAAGAACATATGATATATCGGTAATATCTTCATACTATCCAAAAAATAACTTTAATACTCCCATTCAAACTCAAGTTGGTTGTGTAGATTAACTTTCAGGTAGATAGTGCCATAAACCCATTTGAATCTAGTGCTTTGATATTAACTTTTTTAGTAGACAATATGAGTATGCAACTAGACTGTTTGAAAAGCAAGCACTGTCTAAATGAGCTTTCCGGTAGATGGTATGAATATATGATAATTTATATCGTTTGAAAGCTGACGCCGCTAAAATTTTCTTTTGAATAGACGATGTCAAAAGATGCCAAAATCATTTGAAAATGACCACGGTTCGGATTAGCTCCCCGGAAGCCGGTTCAAAACTGTGAAACACTATTTAAAAAGCATGGCATGAATGGAATCTTGTGATGACAACTGCATGACAAGGGCCCATGATTGATTGTGTTGGGGCCAATGCAACAAAGTCGATTCATTATGTGGTGAGACTATCTGGCCAATAAGAATTGTTGCGAAAAAGAAGAAAAAATTCGAAAGGAAAAATGAAAAGGAAAACCCGAAGGAGGTTTCTGTCTTGCCAGGATGAAGTGTCGCGAAATTGCCGCAAAATCAAACTAGCGTCAGAGAACTTGATTGTCCTAGAATGGAATGAGGAAAAATGGCGCGAGTCAGAGGATAAAAGTTAGGATTGAACCTTTATTACATTAATTGGTGAGAAGAAGAAGATCACAAACAAAGACAAAATGTGAATGGATTCCACGAATTAGAGCACGCTCGTGCCATTATTCATGATCTTATACCATAGTTGATAACTTATTTGTGATTTTCTATAAACAAATCAATCAAATGGAAAGATACACCACTCAAAACCGCAATCGAAGACACATCAAAACGCGGCGCGCCCCCGCCTCCCTCCAAATCTACAATTGGATTATATTATTTGCTCCTTAATCTCTTATACAAGTTAGGCTCACGGTGGCTTGGATGTTTCTCCACTAATTCTCGTTTGGCCAGTCTTGATTCGCCTCCATCAAGTTCTTGATGATAGCTTCAGAAGCATCCCTCAGGAGCTCTGACCAATCCCTGCAAAGGAACGGACACGTTAGAATCTGATCTACAAAATGTGCAAAACATGAATTCAAATCACGTTTGTTTGGTACACAAAATCGAATATTTTTGGAGGGAGTGTTTTGAGGTTAATCAAAGCTAATGTAATAGCTAATAAGGAAGGATTCTAGAGCCTCATTTCATGATATTTGGCTAGAAATTGTCAGAGTCAAATTGTTTTACTTCTTGTGGTTTCGACTTGGAGTCAATTAGACCTTTTTTATTTTTCTATTTATAGTGTCACTTGACCCCTTTAACTTTATGTTATTCTCTCTTAGCATATAATTCCTTTTCCAAATAAATATTTTGCAGTGAAAATTGACCTAATAAGAAGAATGTTTAAGAAATCTAGTTTTATTTATGGACTTATATATATTCATGATTGCATTGCTAATTTAGTGATGTTGGTTTCTAGAGACAGCACTATAATAATGATAATGTATATAGTATCTAAGCTCAAAAATCAACTTTATTCCCCAGTTAAAACGTCTGCATTTTTGTTGAAGTTAATGCAAGAATAAAAAAGTTATCATGATACTTTTTGTTTAGAGGGTAATCAATTGGCTTCAGATGAAGCTAAGTAAATAGGAAATGAGAGTGTGTATACCCCATCGAAGAGTCAAAAGTGATTCCCACAATGTTCTTGGCTTCTTCAATGGCCGAATTGAATTTCTGAGTCTCCTCCTCCGAGCAAGTTCCATTATTCAGAGCCCGAAGCTGAGAAGGCTTCACATCACAAAAGATGGGTATGACCTTCTTCTTGGTCTCCATCATTAGGGCGAGCTCGTGCAGGCAGAAGTATGAGTCACAGTAACTAGGGGAGAACAGGGCGACCCCGATCCTGCAGTCGAGGATTGCCGAGTCAATCTTGTCGAACAGATTGTCCCCAGGGCGCATGCTCCTACTGTCCAAGAAGGGTCGGATGTCAAGCCTCGTCAGGTAGTCATGCAACAAACCAGCAACGGTCCGCCGGGTGTCGATCCGTCGGTGGTTGATGAACACGTCATAGGACGGCCGGCAGACAGCCTGAACCGGGTTCTTATACCGGATGATGCTCGGGAGCAAGCTCTTGGAGATGGCTAGTGAACGTTGCATGTTGCTCTTTCTTGATCAAGAAGTAATCAGACAAGGATCGATGGCAATGATGAGACGGCAATCGGAGGTTCTTTTCGATTGCGTTCTTTGTCGTTGTTTGCAGGTATCGTGTTTGAGGTTGTTCCGCAAGTTTATATAAGGTTGATGGGAGGGGAGAGGTACGACTGAAGACCCGAAAGGGTGCTGGTTTCGGTTTGATTCTTGACAGAAGAATTCCACCATTTCTCTCCCATCAGATCAAACCCTAAGAAAGTACTCGGCAAGCTGCGGTTTTGCGTTCCAAAGTGCTGAAATTCTTGCTTGGAATTTCGTTTGGACTTCTAGGGCTTACGTGGAACGGCGCACAGAACCCTTCAAACACGGTTTTCTCCTCTCGGGTTGGACTCGCTGACGTGGACTTGTCGGATGTTTGTTTAACAGTTTTTATGGTTAGTTGACTCGATTTGGGATCGGTCAATTCCTCGATTTTGATGTGATTGTATTGCGGCGTTTGTCTCTTGTGTGAAACCAGGTTTTGCTGATACCCGTGCATACACAAGCAATGACATTTGTGGTTTTGTCGGGCTTAAGATTTATCTTTGGAGAAATTCATGGATAATTTCGCGATGTCATTGTTTTTTAGTTCTTTGTCGGATGGTCTTGACTCACGACCACACTTTATAATGTGAAAGCAAATTAGAGTGCTCAATCAACAGTTCTTTTTGCTTTTATTTATTTATTTATCTACTTATTTATATCTATAACTTTTTTGGGGGGTTTTTGATTTTTTAGTCTTGAATGCTTTCACCTTCGCCATACTCATCTCCTTTATTAAAGATGCGAGTTAGTGTGTAAGCAGCTTAATGGAAATTGGGATATTACCGAAGAAGAGTCCTAAGTCATTGCATGAATGTCAATTCATTCATAAAGATCTTTTAATTTGGCCAATTTAGCCTTAAGTCTCTTGACATTAGCCAACATTATCTTTTAGGTTAATTTTGACTAGAAATTAATGATATGAACACCGGCCGTACATTATCTTTTAGGTTAATTTTGACTAGAAATTAATGATATGAACACCCTTGCCGACCACCACTGAAGATGAATAATCAAAATATTTCATATTAAATTGATCAAATTGAAAAATTTATCATCAAATTGACATTCATACATAGATTTAAAACTTTTTTGGTAATTTTCCCAACAGAAATGTGATGTAAATTATGGGTTTCCATAAAGGATTTGAATTTATTATAAGGAAAAAAACCGCCAAAAATCGTAACCTACGCTTACTATGATACATTTACCTCAAACTTTTTTTACGACACAAAAAATCCTTGACTACACCCGTTATGACACATTTACCCGAAACTTATTTTTGTAGCACAAAAAACTCCAAATTTATATCCTCATGATACATTTATCCCAAATTTATATTTTTATGATACTAAAAACATCAAACTTACTCATATAACATATTTGCCCCAAATTGTATGTGTCAAGTTGGTACAAGTTCGGGGTTTTTTTTGTCAAAAAAAAGTTTGGATAAATATGTCACAATGGATATAGTTTATGATTTTTTGTAACTTTTTCCCTTTATTTTATCAAAGGTAAGAACGCAATTGAAATATTTACTTGATATATATGACTATTTTTAATGGATGACAAAGTATGAAAGTCCTGGAGGGGTTACCATTCAAAGGTTCTGGATTCATCTAACATTAGAAATACTATTTCACAATATTTTTTTACCCATTTATTTTACAATGGTTACAAGAGAGGATATTTTTCCTTTAGTGAATACATTTCCTCAGCTCCTCTTTCCTTCCTTAAAATCGGCGTCGGCTTGCGTGATTGGTTTATAACATCATCAAGATTATGATAACATGATCCAATTTGTGAGAGAATTAGGCACTTAATATGTGATTCCTCACGTTATTATGTGCAAAATATTTCATGTTTGAATGTCCCATCCGAGTTTTCATTCCCATTTTTCTAAGACGTTGAGATTAGTAGATGGGTTCAGAATTGATCTCCCACATTTGTCCTTCTCATAGTAGTCAAAATTTTTATCAAGCGATCCATTGACTAGCAACCTAATGTTGATAGTTTGTTTTACAAACAAACTAAGAGGTGTTTTGCCCCACATTGAAAGGATGCGAGTGCGCACGTAAATTAGATTTGGCACTAATTAGCGATCATTATTTTTATTTATTAAAATTTGGATTATTTGGATTTACAATTAGAAAAAGTTAACCATAGTGTTCTTTTGAAATAGTACGACTATTCACAAAGAAGTTACGATTATTTTTATTTATTATTTTTTTAATTCCGAATTTTTCATATGTTCTTCCAATGAAACATTTGAACCTGTTCCTTTTGCAACATTTTCCAAAGGGTTGCTTCTATTCAAAAGACAAAGATAAGTACGGGATAAGTACGTTTAGTTCTTGGGATCAATTATGATAAAAATCTTTTCAAATTTTCTTTTCAAAATTCAGTGGTCATTTTCAATTATTTTCCTCGAGAGACCCTAGAGAAATATTGAAATTGCTATATAGTATTCTTAATCAAGACTTGTTTGTATACTTGGGGCAAATAATTTCTTAAAGAAATAATTCTTAAAAGTGATATCACGCCTCAAAGTCTAACTTCATTATTCTTCATAATCATTTGTCATATTTGCTCAACACCTAATAGATTTTCAATAATGCCATCATGCATTTCGATAAAAGAAGTAAACTTGTTTAGATAAGATTATGTGAGAGAGAGAGAGAATTGTATAATTCTTGTATAATAAATAATGAAGAGTACATGAGGTATTATGGCTTTGACAAGATAGAGATATTATAATCTTAACTATAAACAATCACAATGGTAGAAAAATATAATCTCAGGCAATTTTTTTTCACTAATGCGTGACTTTGGAAAAGCTTCGATATGTCACGAAATTTTCCAATGATAAACTAATTGAAATTGAAATAAAATTGTTTGGATGCCAGTAGAACAGACAGATAATGGAAATTGAAATGAGATGGCGGATGTTATTAACTAGGAACCAACTTATTGAACAACTCTCTAACAAATGGAAAAAAAGAACTTGTAATCAACGCATCCATCTCTTTTTAACTACATAAAACAAGCACTAAAATGAAAATGGTCGAACTAGAAGTTCTTTCCCCCGTCATATGTCTGCCCAAATTGCCACCCTGCAGGCACCGCATTATCAAATTCTATCTTCGTCCCGTCACTCACGGTGACTTGGAATGACAAGCTTTGCCCCGTCAAAACAGTTCCAGTCTGCCAGTTTTGCCCCCAGTTACGAGTCATAGCAATCCATTGCGTGTTCGAGCCCTTGATGCTCACTGCATTCACGTCGCCGGCGCCACCGACGTTATAGATTAGCACAAGGGTCCAGTTCGGATTTCCTTTAATCTCGAACTTGACTCCTCCTCGCTTGGAACACAAGACGCGGCGATAGCGGACAGGAATGACGCCGGCCTTATAGTACGCGATCTTGGTGAACATGGGCATAGACAGGTCGAAATGCTTTTGCGGAGGATTGCACCAGACGTCCTTCGTCTTAGTGTAGTTCGGGGGGCAAAAATTTGTTGCCGTGACTATGATTGGAGCAGCCTTGGGAATGCACGACTTGGGGGCGTTGTTACAATAGATCTCGAAACAAGCACCGCAGCTAAGTCCTTCGTTGAAAAGGGCGGTGCTTAGTGCTGTTGTCGCTAGTCCATAACCTTGTTTGATGAGATCTCCATATCCGCAAGCTCCCTCTGCAGGCAATGACCATGAACGAGAAACAAATCAGTAAACACCAGTGACATGAAATAGCTCAATCATCCATCTGCCTAAAGGTCCCCGCAAAGGAGTACAAAAAAAGGATAATTAAATTAGGAAAAGGCTCTCCTTTCTTTCTCCTTGCCAAGAGATTTTACTTACGCATGGTTTCGCCACCGCCCATGTCACCGTAAAAAGTTGCACGCGCATCGTACCAAGTACCATCTATAGCAGAAACTACCACCGCCATAGCTAATATGAGGAAGACCTCGTGAACAGCCATGGCAAAGAGAGATAAAGAGCGTAAAGCGTTGAAATAAGCTAAAGAAGAGGTACATAAAACAATGAAGAGATTGCCTGTCATTTATACTCATTATATTTGCCCAATTTTGGTATTATGGACTTCAAAAGGTAACAGAGACAAAAATTGCCAAAGATGTATTATAAGGGAAGATACAGCCAGGATTAATCTAGAAAAAATTTATATCTGGCTAATTTTCCGCGACAGAAATGGAAATACGAAAGAATGTTAGTAAGATGATATCCAAATCTCATACTGGCCTTTCACAAATTTTGGTAAGTACATGAAAGAATAAGATTAGGCAATACTTTTGTGAATATTTGATTTGTCGTTACCCTAGATGGAGTTTACATCTTTTGGAATTAAAGATGTGTTTATAACGCACAGCTTAAAGATGTGTTTATAACGCACAGCTTAAAGATGAGAATGCTGCTACCTAATCAGTTAAACCTTCTGAAAATTGGAGGAAGCATTTAATGTGTGAATAATTTTCTATAAGAAAACATCCTTACAATTATGTACAAGTATATTGCAAATTTGTTAAAATGGCAAGAAGAGAGATAGAACAAGGGTTTGATCTAACATTTGAGACACTTTTATAGGGAAAATTATCTTAAATATCATAAGCCTATTGTACAGCTGTCAATTCAGTTCTACACCTTTCACTTATGTCAATTTTACCTTATATATATTTTGACAACTTGCAAATTTAGACTTAAATTTTTCAATTGTACTGATTTAATGCTAAAACTTTTGATAATTTGTTAATTTAGTTCTTCACCTTTTAACGATTTTTCAATTTAGACGTGGAAATTGCTAACGTGGCAATTTAGTCAACGCCAATTGTCTTACATGACACAATTGATACTGACGTAGACAATTTTTCAATTTATTATATTTTATGAAAAAAATTCTTTTTTTTCTTTCCTTTTCTTTTTATTTTATTTTATTTTTTCTTTTTCACTATTTCCCTCCGTCGGCCATCACCCATGCATCATTGATGGCCAACAGAGGTTGGTGGCCTTAGGCAAGGGCTGCCCTCACCAGCCTCAGGCAAAGACTTTCTATACTCTCTAACTCTTACGCTACATTTGACAATTAGAGTAAAATTCAGGATAATATCAAATTTATCTTATCTTGCATTCGGTACCCACTTATAACATAATAGAATTTGATATAATGGGGATATAAACTAGATAAAATTATCCTATGGCAGAGATGGGATAAAGATTGATAAGATTTTTAATATTTGTAATAGGAAAGTTATTTGTCTTAAATAACAAGTTTCTTAAATTAACAAAATTAAAATTATATTTTAATATTAATATATCTGAACTCTAATATAAGACATTAAAAATAACAATAAATAGTAATTTAGTTATTTTAATTCAAACTTATCTTTATTTATATATTCAAATTTATTCAAATTTATAATATAAATTCAATATATATGAATATATATTTATATTTATTACATATTTTAGGTATTTTATTATTTTAGGTATATTAGTACAGTTTACTATCTAATTAATTTTATTTTTATTAGAGAATGATGGAAGGAGAAGAAAAAAATTAAAAAGAAATTAATTAAAAAAGAGATGAAAATAAAATAAAATAAGCAACTAAAAATAAAGTAGGCAGGAGTGTCGTGAGAGATTTTTACCATCTCAATTTGTAAAATTTTCAGTTCACTTATACTAATATGCTATTTATACCAAACAATATAAATGATATGATGTGAATATATTCAATTTTATTACTACAATCACCAAATAGTTGATAAGGTATAGTAAAATCCGTGGATTTCACATCCCATCATATCCAGTCTTATCTTGATTAAAAATTTGATCGACCAAATGTAACATTATGTCATATTTATCCACGTCCCATGCCGAAAATTATACATACTTTTGGTATCGAGCTTTTCAAATCTTTAAATACCCTTGCTATTAAAACCTTGCCAGTTTCCGGCTTCTTGCTTATACTTTATACATCATATGTTATAGATATACGGTAAAAGTCCCTCAAAATACACCATGACAGGTCTCCCTTCAAGCAGAAAGCTCGTGCTACCTGGTGGGGATTGCCAGACGCACGCTCTTTGAACCTACAGAGGTTTGAATGCATGGCGCGCACACAGGATTGATCAGAATCTGCCGTGGTTTAGTTCATACGCATCTTCACGACAACGAAAGACGCCTGAGTAGCTATTCAGAAGCCTTGACAATAAGATCGCAACATCGTTCTCACCTCCTCCAATTTTTTGTATTCTGTCCACCCGGCCACCCCTTCGACGCGTTGGCCGCCCTGGCGAAGACGAAGGAGTTTTTCACGTGGCAGTAGGATGCAGTACGAAATACGTGGTCTCTTCTTTGACTCCCAGGAATAATCATGCAGAGACATTGTCTTATGTGGCGCCAGCTTACTGGTCCACTCGACAGATGAAGCATTGGTTACGCTTGAACGAGTCGTAGACTCGTCTTCTTAGCCGACAGTGCTGGAAAAAGAACGTGCTTTTTGTCTCGGGGCGCTCACTTTTATACCAAGAAAACTAAGACCTTAGGTTCTGTGTAAGATATCCTAAACAAATCACCTAAAACAGGTCTTTGATTTGAGATTATGGTTCAGCTTGCAATTAATGCACACAGTTTTAGACTAGCAAAGCAAACTTTCCGAGAAGATGTCTATTTGACCCGACAGACAGAATCACTTACTTCATACTTTTTGAAATTTCGAGCGTAACTTATAAGTTACTCTCACCCATTCTCTTGGATCGGATAGTTTTGTAATATACAATGGAGGGAAGGTATCTTGAATATATGAAATCATTCAATATGTTCACATTTGTTAAGTTGTTGCATTGACGACTAGTTTTGTGATCATAATAATTTTCGTCGATGCTTTTTTTCATTTGAGTAAACTCAAGGTACTTTTATATTGTTCCCTTCAAAGAAAAAAAAAATAACTCAGACAAGAGAATTCTACATGATTAGGGTGAAAAAAACTAATAGATTTGCTCTTCTTCATCTATCCTTTTTCTCGATCTTCTTTCATTCTCCGCTGGATATTTGTTTTGCAGAATTGCCCTTCACTTCTTTGACTGGCAGAAAAATTTGTCTATCACATTCTAAGTTCTAACGAGATCACATACGAGGATCTCCACTTCTGAAACGTGCAAATTTTCGATCGTCTTAGCGGATGCAAATTTTGTACAAGTTGGATGCGGAATTTCAGAATAAAAAACAAATCGGTCTGCATCAACTATTGAATGCTTCTTGTTCTCTTATCGGCTTGAAAGCTTCGTCAAGGTCTCTTGAAACAATCTTCTTGAGCTACACGTATTCACACCTTCGTTATTGAAGGACTTGCTTTGCACTTCACGTACGACCGAGCCAATGTTTTCGTGAATCTTCCCAAAAAATACGAACTTTCTCTTTTGGGTCAGTCTCCCGGTGTGAAAAGCTGGCCCGTCGTCCGCCACGTTGAAGAAGCTTTTCGCTACCTTTCAAATCGGTCAAACCCTACCTTGTGTTGATAACAACAACTTGAGTTTGGACTGTAGCCTTCGAGGGTTTAACCTGTGAGACTTCATTTTCTCTGTCAAAGGGTTTGGAGTAAAACCAGTCGCAATTTCAGAATATTAAGCAGCGAGAAGATAACGGAATATGCTTGGAGATCAACGAAATACATGCCTCAAAAGTCCAAATGAGAGTTGAAAAATTAGGGTTTCTGTTCTTCTTATTGCCGCGAACTATACACAAAAGTTCTCGAGAAAATCATCCGACCCAAATTCTCTAGCTTTGGAATGAATTGACTCAATCTTGCCGGACCCAAAGGCCAAATATGTACTTATGGCCAAAAGGAGAGTGTCACGAAAGATCTCTAGAATTTTCTCTAATTGTTCAATGCCGTCTTTGATATTTTTTTCTCAAGTTAGTCCATCGACTTTTAAAAATCTGCTTCACAATTAGATGGTTCGCTTAGATTGTTAATTACAAGAGGTAGCATCACGAAAGGTCCCTAGAATTTTCTCTGATTATTCAGTGTCGTCTTTGAATTTTTTTATTCAAGTTAGTCCATCAACTTTTAAAAATCTACTCGATGTAGTACTTTAAAATTAAATGGAATGCTAAATATTAGCAATCTTACCAGACCCAAAAGACTAAATATGGACTTCATACACCAATCACCATATTTCTAACATTATTCATTTTAAATAATCTACACTTATGTATTCCTACTTTACTTCCTGGTGTTCTAAACATTTAAATATGTGATTATATGATATGCTTAAATTGTTAATTACAAGAGGTAACGTCACAAGAGGTCCCTAGAATTTTCTCTGATTGCTCAGTGTCATCATCTTTCATTTTTATTTTTTTTTAGGTTCAAGTTAGTCCATCGACATTTAAGAATCTTCTTAATGTAGTCCTTTAAAATTCAATGGAACGCCATATGCTAGTAATCGTACCAGACCCAAAAGACTAAATATGGACTTCATACACCAATCACCATATTTCTAGCATTATTCATTTTAAATAATCTACACTTATGTATCCCTACTTGACTTCCGGTTGTTCCAGACATTTAAATATGTGATAAGATGGTATATTTAGTTGTTATTTCCGAGGGGTATTGTCACGAAAGGTCCTTAGAATTTTCTTTGATTGTTCAGTATCGTCTTTGAATTTTTTTTTTTGAGATAGTTAAAAATCTACTTCACGTAGTACTTTAAAATTAAATAGAGCGCCATACGTTAGCAATCTTACCAGACCCAAAAGGCCAAATATGTACTTTATGCATCAATCACCATATTTTAGAATTATTCAGTTTAAATAATCTACACTTGTGTACTCCTACTTGACTTTCGGGTGTTCTAGACATTTTACTAGATGGTATACTTAGATCGTTAATTATAAAGGGTAATGTCACGAAAGGTTCTTAGAATTTTCTTTGATTGTTTAATGTCGTCTTTGAATTTTATTTTATTTTTGAATTAGTCCATCGACATTTAGAAATCTGCTTAATGTAGTACTATAAAATTAAATGGATCGCCTTACGTTAGCAATCTTACCGGACTCAAGAGACCAAATATGTACTTTATGCACCAATCACCATATTTATAGCGTTATTCATTTTAAATAATCTACACTTGTGTATTCCTACTTTACTTTTATGTGTTCTAAACATTTTAATATGTTATTAGATGGTATGCTTAGATTGTTAATTACAAGAGGTAATATTACAAAAGGTCCCTAAAATCATCTTGAACATTTTCAATGTTCAATGTCATTTTTGAATTTTGCTTTTGTTCAAGTTAGTTCACCAACAAGTTGTCGTTGTCCCTAGTGGCAATGGAATTAGGAAGAAGAAAGAAGGAAAACAGAGAAGAAGAAGTAGCATCCACATCAACAAATACCATTAACTTTGCATCGATGTTAGTTCAAGGTCCAACAAGGATCTTATTGAATCTAGTCATAATATCAATATATTGCCAAGTTGGTTTTGCTCGGATAATCGATCTCTATTCACGGATAAAACCCCTTTGGACATTCACTTGCTTAGGTTCAGACATCATTTTCATACTCTTTTTCATATGAATGCTTCCTCACACAATCTGTTTTTCTAAATGAAACTTTGCTTCTTGTATTGCTCAACGCTAAGTATTCATATGCTTAATAAAAGTAATTATCGTTCATATATAAGTCTCATAATTTCAACGTGGATGTCTTGCCTTTTACAAAACTTATGCAGGTAGCACGGTCCTCAAATTTAATTTTTATTTTGGAGCTTTCATAACGAAGAGATGCTGGTTTATAAGGAAGTTTCGAGAATGTGTAGAGCCATTTGTGCTTTTAACTTGTGGCTCTGCAAAAAACTCGGGGAACTCACCCTATGTCTTTTATTTAAATCTGAGTCACTCGAAACCTTTTAAAATATCCAAATATTGCACAAGCGTGCATTTATTTTATGATTTTTTAGGAATTAAAGTAATTTTTTTTGCATTTCCAAATTAAGTAAGGAAAGTTTATACGCAAAAGCCAGATGTGGCTGGCTATAAAATTAGGATTCTCATGGAAGGTGTTGCATCTCTTCAAAACTCGTATGGCTTCTTGGGCCTAAATCACTTTGATCTTCCTTCCATTTACTTTGGACTTTTCCGAAAGAAAAGCCCCTCAAGGTAAAGGCCGAACTTGACTTGAAGTTGTGACCCAGATCCGGAATTGAATTGAAGACTGGGTTGTTGATTTTCTGTTTTCTTATATATTTTGATTTGGTAAATTAACTTTTGAAATTAACCTGACTGAAGTAACCACTGGGGGTTCGCCCCAGTGGCCACCCTTCCAACTTGGAAGGAGGAGGTGAGGGGTTCAAATCCCCACATTCTCAGGAGGGATGAGGGGTAGGGACGCGTAAGTTTGGAGAGTGGGTTGCGACTCTCACGCCCTGCAAAAGACAGGGCACAAGTCTGCGAGTGAGGGTAGAGTAGGCATAGAGTAGGACTGATAAAAAAAAAAAAAAAACTGACTGAAGTGTTCTTCGTATATTTACCCTTTGATACTTCACATATATAGCCAATTTAATGCTACTATTCGCATCAAGCTTTAATTTTTGTAACACGGCCGCATTTTGGGCACATTCTCAAAACCCTTCGATTTTCTAAAGGTCCCGAGGCAAATAGGAGCGGACTTCTGCTTCATATTACAATGTTTGTATTCATAGTAGGAAATTCATTTTCGGGAAATCTACTTAAATTACAAAATGTACTCAAACTAAGCTAGAATTGAGATATCTATTTGGATAAAATTCTCTTCACAAACTCAAACTCAAAACATATTATGATAAGAGATTAGAACTTTGTGTTCTTGGAAAGTTATTATATCAGCACGTTTTCTTGACAACGAAAGACGCTCGGACAATTACATCGCAATATCACTCTCAGCTTCCTTTCGATTTTCGTACACCCGACCGCATCTTCGGACATCATCATTGCCTTGTGGAAAACGAAAGAGTTTTTTCCACAAGAGAGAGTAGCATGCAGCCTGACATTTTGACTCACTTAATGATAACAATCGAAATCCCCTACGTTTTCTCTTCTTCGACACTTAAGAATATTCATGCAGAGACATTGCCCTACGTGTCTCTACTTCATTGGCTGACCTGTCGGGTGAAGCCTTCGTTACGCTGGAAAGACTCGTAGACTCGTCCCCCTGGCCAACAGTAGCGGAAAAGAACTTTACTTTTTGTCTCGTGCATTGTTTGCCAAGGCAAGAAAAAGAAAATTTCACCTAAAACGGCTTTTGGATTCTAGATGAGGGTTGCGATTTTAATACATAAATTTAGACGAACCTAACCAGAAAAAAGGTTTGGAAATATTTAGTCAGATGAAGAAATTTGCTTTAATTCATGATATTTTGCTAGTCGTGACTTATAAGTTACTCTTATGCTCTCTTTTGAATCGAGCAGTTTTGAGATATTTTGTTGAAAAAAGAATACATTAAAATAAGTGTTTGCTAAGACCATGAAAAAGAAAATTTCACCTAAAATGGCTTTTGAATTCTAGATGAGGGTTGCGATTTTAATACATTAATTTAGACGAGCATAACCAGAAAAAAGGTTTGAAAATATTTAATGAGACGAAAAAAATTGCTTTAATTCATCATATTTTGCTAGTCGTGACTTATAAGTTACTCTTACGCTCTCTTTTGAATTGAGCAATTTTGAGATATTTTGTTGAGAAAAGAATACATTGAAATAAGTGTTTGCTAAGACCATAAAAAGAAAATTTAACCTAAAACGGCTTTTGGATTCTAGATGAGGGTTGCGATTTTAATACATAAATTTAGATGAGCATAACCAAAAAAAAGGTTTTGAAAATATTTAGTGAGACGAAGAAAATTGCTTTAATTCATCATATTTTGTTAGTCGTGACTTATAAGTTACTCTTACATTCTCTCTTGAATCGAGCTGTTTTGAAATATTTTGTTGAAAAAAAAATACATATTTCAGTATTTCGTATATTCGCATTTACAAGATTAAGTTGTTGAGTTTCCAAGAATAGTTAGCTTACTCTACTATTTAATGAATGCTGCATCGACCAATTGTTTGCCACATTACTTTCCCCGTTGGTTTTCTACATTTATATACACTTGATATACTTATTTAAGTAGCTATATAAGATACTAAATTTAGAGTGAAAACAAATTCTTTAATTGGGACTTGAATTCTTCAAAAAAAAAAAAAATTGCCCACTTTTTTTAATAGTTCGTTTTAAGAAAAAGCGCCAATCAAAAGTTCTTTGCATTTCTCTAGTCAAAGTTTTGGGGAGTGATTGGTCCAATGTCAATACTAAACTTATTGACTTTTTCTCCTTCATCAATTCTTTTCTAGATTTTCTTTCATTCTCCGTTCGAGATTGTTGCTCCTGGTTTGCTCTTAGTTGCAGAATTGCCGCCCTACGCTTCTTTGATGGGTAGAAAAACTCGTTCATCACATTCAACTTCTGTTGAGATCATATACGAGAAATCCACGCTTCCAAACGGCGCAAAATCTCGATCGATGTAGCGCATAGTTCAGCTAGTACTCTCACAAAATCTCCAAATATAAATACATACAGCAAATATATAGTTGGAGAAAATGTTAAACTTCTTCCCCTTTAAGCTCGGTTAAATTGTTCAACGACAACAATTGAGTCGTCTGTTGTTTTCCTCCGGGCTCGAAAAGCCTTGTCCAGCTCTCTTTAAACGGTCTTTCATGATCCCCACACGAATTCCCACCTTCGTTATTGAGGGACTGAAACAGCATTTCAAATGCGACCGAGCCAACAGCTTTTCTTAAAACTCTCCAAAACACTTTGCGAAGTTGCTATTCTGGGTCAGTCCCAAGGTGTGAAAAGCTGGCCCTTCTTTCCCCCATTTTGAAGAATCGATTCGTCACCTTTGGAATTGGTCGAACCCTAGCCTATGTTGATAATAGAAACGTGAGTTTGGACGATATAGGCTTCAAGATTTTAAGTCGACGTGGCTTTATTTATTTGTCAAAGTGTCTGGAGCATAAAATCAGTCAGACGTCCAGAATGTTGAGAAAGAGAGAGGGAAAGTACTTGGAGATCAGGGAAATAGACACGTGCCTCAGAAGTCCGAATGGAATTTGAAACATTACGGTTTCCAAATACAAGGAGATGTCCTCAAGGAAATTATCCGACGCAAATTCTCTAGTTTTGACATATGATTTGACACGATCTTATTGGACCCAAAAGACCAAATTTGTGCTTGATATGCTAAATTTGAGAGCCAAGGGAAAAATAATGGTCAAATATGTACTTAATACACCAATCTCCCTATTTCTAGCATTTTCCTTTCCAAATAAGGTGCAAATGCATATTCCTACATAGCTTTCGGGTGTTCTACACCTTTTGATATGTGATTGGATGGTACACTTCAGTATTAATCGCAATTGGTAATGTCACAAGATCTTGAAAATTCTTGTCCATTGTCTAGTGTCGTCTCTTATTTTCTTTTCTTGTTCAATTTAATGTTTGAACCTTTAAAATTTGCCTAATGCATCGATTTCATCAAATGGAGCACTAGTCCTTTTTTTTTAATCTCTATGGTGGCCCAAGTCGGCAATCACGAGATAAAACTAGTGAGATGTAACACCAATTTGATGACGATAGTTCTTCTAATTGCCCTTTCATCTAGCCACCAGGGCAGCCGATGCCGGTCTATCGAGTTGAATATGTTATGTGTTGCTAAACATCGCCACATGCCAATACCAGTACAATGCCACCATCACTACCACCCTTCTCTCTCTCTCTTTGTGGCTGGCTAACCTCCAATGGAGGTATCGACATTGGCCAGTTGTGAGCTCATATTGGTGTAATTATTGGTGCTAATGAATAGTGGTTGACGAGTTTGGGGTCAGTGGGCTGATCACATGGTGGTGGGGACCGAGCTCGCCGTGGGTTGTCATGACAATGGGGCAGTGGCAGAGTTTGGTGGTGGTGAACGCCATCGCCTACAATCCATTTCTGAAATTAGTTCACGATCTAAAATGCGAAAAAATTTGATGTCATTATTTAGTCACCGTGTTAAAAGTTCCTAAGTTGGTATCTCTTGGATAATCAATCTTTCTTTGAGCACCAATGGTGTTTCTAGTCATGAGTAATACCCCCTCGCAATATTCATTCACTTAGTTTTGGACATCATATTCAATGTATGTTTTCCAATACAATCTATTTCAAGAACATCGATGTTATTTTCCCTCCAATGTGGAGGATCAGTTAAATCTGTAGGCTGATCCATTAATATTTCTCTTTTTGTAGCGAAACTTTGCTTCTTTAATTGCTCGAAACATTGATATTCATAGACTTGCAATGAAGTAACTATTGTTCATATATAAATTTAGTTATCTCAACATGGATTTCAACGTGGATGTCTTACCTTAGACAAAACTTATGCAAGCAGTACAATCCAGAAAAGCTTAATCACCATCCCACTTAACTGCACTATCTGTACAATAAAGACAAGGCCTTTATGTTTGGTAACTTTCGATCGTCTTAGCGGATGCAAATTTTGTACAAGTTGGATGCGGAATTTCAGAATAAAAAACAAATCGGTCTGCATCAACTATTGAATGCTTCTTGTTCTCTTATCGGCTTGAAAGCTTCGTCAAGGTCTCTTGAAACAATATTCTTGAGCTACACGTATTCATACCTTCGTTTTTTTTTTTTTTTTGACAAGTATTCACACCTTCGTTATTGAAGGACTTGCTTTGCACTTCACGTACGACCGAGCCAATGTTTTCGTGAAACTTCCCAAAAAATACGAACTTTCTCTTTTGGGTCAGTCTCCCGGTGTGAAAAGCTGGCCCGTCGTCCGCCACGTTGAAGAAGCTTTTCGCTACCTTTCAAATCGGTCAAACCTACCTTGTGTTGATAACAACAACTTGAGTTTGGACTGTAGGCTTCGAGGGTTTAACCTGTGAGACTTTATTTTCTCTGTCAAAGGGTTTGGAGCAAAACCAGTTGCAATTTCAGAATAATAAGAAGCGAGAAGAGACAGGAATATGCTTGGAGATCAAGGAAATACATGCCTCAAAAGTCCAAATGAGACTTGAAAAATTAGGGTTTCTGTTCTTCTTATTGCCGCAAACTATACACAAAAGTTCTCGAGAAAATTATCCGACCCAAATTCTCTAGCTCTGGAATAAATTGACTCGATCTTGCCGGACCCAAAGGCCAAATATGTACTTATGGCCAAAAGGAGAGTGTCACGAAAGGTCTCTAGAATTTTCTCTAATTGTTCAATGCCGTCTTTGATATTTTTTTCTCAAGTTAGTCCATCGACTTTTAAAAATCTGCTTCACAATTAGATGGTTCGCTTAGATTGTTAATTACAAAAGGTAGCATCACGAAAATTTTCTCTGATTATTCAGTGTCATCTTTGAATTTTTTCTATTCAGGTTAGTCCGTCAACTTTTAAAAATCTACTCGATGTAGTACTTTAAAATTAAATGGAACGCCAAATATTAGCAATCTTACCGGACCCAAAAGACTAAATATGGACTTCATACACCAATCACCATATTTCTAGCATTATTCATTTTAAATAATCTACACTTGTGTATCCCTACTTGACTTCTGGTTGTTCTAGACATTTAAATATGTGATAAGATGGTATATTTAGATTGTTATTTCCAAGGGGTGTTGTCACGAAAGGTCCTTAGAATTTTCTTTGATTGTTTAGTATCGTATTTGAATTTTCTTTTCAAGATAGTTAAAAATCTACTTCACGTAGTACTTTAAAATTAAATAGAGAGCCATATATTAGCAATCTTACCAGAACCAAAAGGCCAAATATGTACTTTATGCATCAATTTCCATATTTTTAGAATTATTCAGTTTAAATAATCTACACTTGTGCACTCCTACTTGACTTTCAGGTGTTCTAGACATTCTAATATGTGATGAGATGGTATACTTAGATCGTTAATTATAAGGGGTAATGTCACGGAAGGTTCTTAGAATTTTCTTTGATTGTTTAATGTCGTCTTTGAATTTTATTTTATGTTTGAATTAGCCATCGAAATTTAGAAATCCGCTTAACGTAGTACTATAAAATTAAATGGATTGCCTTACGTTAGCAATCTTACCGGACTCAAGAGACCAAATATGCACTTTATGCACCAATCACCATATTTATAGCGTTATTAATTTTAAATAATCTACACCTGTGTATTCCTACTTTACTTTCATGTGTTCTAAACATTTTAATATGTTATTAGATGGTATGCTTAGATTATTAATTACAAGAGGTAATATTACAAAAGGTCCCTAAAATTTTCTTTGAATGTTAAATGTTGTTTTTGAATTTTTCTTTTGTTCAAGTTAGTTCACCAACAAGTTGTCGTAACAAGGATCCACATCAACAAATACCATTAACTTTGCGTCGATGTTAGTTCAAGGTCCAACGAGGATCCTATTGAATCTAGTCATAATATTAATATATTGCCAAGTTGGTATTGCTCGGATAATCGATCTCTATTCACGGATAATACCCCTTTGGACATTCACTTGCTTAGGTTCGGATATCATTTTCATACTCTTTTACATATGAATGCTTCCTCACACAATCTGTTTTCTTAAATGAAACTTTGCTTCTTGTATCGCTCAACGCTAAGTATTCATATGCTTAATACAAAGTAATTATCGTTCATATATAAGTCTCATAATTTCAACGTGGATGTCTTGCCTTTTACAAAACTTATGCGGGTAGCACGGTCCTCAAAATTAATTTTCATTTTGGAGCTTCCATAACAAAGAGATGCTGGTTTATAAGGAAGTTTCGAGAATGTGTAGAGCCATTTGTGCTTTTAACTTGTGACTCTGCAAAGAATTAGGAGAACTCACCCTATGTCTTTTATTTAAATCCGAGTCACTCGAAACCTTTTAAAATATTTAGATATTGCACAAGCGTGCGTAATTATTTTATGATTTTTAAGGAATTAAAGTAAAATTTCTGCATTTCCAAATTAAGTAAGGAAAGTTTATACGCAAAAGCCAGATGTGACTGGCTATAAAATTAGGATTCTCACGGAAGGTGTTGCGTCTCTTCAAAACTTGTATGGCTTCTTGGGCCTAAATCACTTTGATCTTCCTTCCATTTACTTTGGACTTTTCCGAAAGAAAAGCCCCTCAAGGTGGAGGCCGAGCTTGACTTGAAGTTCTGACCCGGATCCGGAATTGAATTGAAGACTGGGTTGTTGATTTTCTGTTTTCTTATATATTTTGATTTGGTAAATTAACTTTTGAAATTAACCTGACTGAAGCGTTCTTCATAAATTTACCCTTGATACTTCACATATACAGCCAATTAAATTCTAATATTCGCATCAAGCTTTAATTTTTGTAACACGGCTGCATTTTGAGCACGTTCTCAATACCCTTCGATTTGCTAAAGGTCATGAGGTAAATAGGAGCGGACTTGTATTACAATGTTTATATCCATAATAGGAAATTCATTTTTGGGAAATCTACTTAAATTACAAAATGTACTTGAACTAAGCTCAAACTGAGATATCTATTTGGATATAATTTTCTTCACAAGCTCAAGAATTTGTGTTCTTGTAAAGCTATTATATCAGCACGTTTTCTTGACAACGAGAGACGCTCGGACAATTACATCGCAATATCACTCTCAGCTTCCTTTCGATTTTCGTACACCCGACCGCATCCTGGGACACCATCATTGCCTTGTGGAAAACGAAAGAGTTTTTTTCCACAAGAGAGAGTAGCATGCAGCCTGACATTTTGACTCACTTAATGATAACAATCGAAATCCCGTTTTCTCTTCATCGACACTTAAAGAATATTCATGCAGAGACATTGCCCTACGTGTCTCTACTTCATTGGCTGACCTGTCGAGTGAAGCCTTCGTTACGCTTGAACGACTCGTAGACTCGTCCCACTAGCCAACAGTAGCGGAAAAGAACTTTACTTTTTGTCTCGTGCATTGTTTGCCAAGGCATGAAAAAGAAAATTCCACCTAAAACGGCTTTTGGATTCTAGATGAGGGTTGCGATTTTAATACATAAGTTTAGACGAGCATAACCAAAAAAAAAAAAAAAAGGTTTGAAAATATTTAGTAAGACGAAGAAAATTGCTTTAATTTATCATATTTTGATAGTCGTAACTTATAAGTTACTCTTACACTATCTCTTGAATCGAGCAGTTTTGAAATATTTTGTTGACAAAAGAATACATTGAAATGACCGTATGAAATATTTCGTATGTTCACATTTACAAGATTAAGTTGTTGAGTTTCAAAGAATAGTTAGCTTACTCTACTATTTAATGAATGCTACATCGACCAATTGTTTGCCACATTACTTTCCCCATTGGTTTTCTACATTTATGTACACTTGATATACTTATTTAAGTAGCTATATAAGATACTAAATTTAGAGTGAAAACAAATTCTTTAATTGGGACTTGAATTCTTTAAAAAATTTGCCCACTTTTTTTTAATAGTTCGTTTTAAGAAAAAGCGCCAATCAAAAGTTCTTTGCATTTCTCTAGTCAAAATTTTGGGGAGTGATTGGTCCAATGTCAAAGAATATGATTCGGGTTACTAAACTTATTAACTTTTTCTCCTTCATCAATTCTTTTCTTGATTTTCTTTCATTCTTCGTTTGAGATTGTTGCTCCTGGTTTGCTCTTAGTTGCAGAATTGCCGCCCTACGCTTCTTTGATGGGTAGAAAAACTCGTTCATCACATTCAACTTCTGTTGAGATCATATATGAGAAATCCACGCTTCCAAACGGCGCAAAATCTCGATCGATGTAGCGCATAGTTCAGCTAGTACTCTCACAAAATCCCCAAATATAAATACATACAACAAATATATTAAGCTCGGTTAAATTGTTCAACGACAGCAATTGAGTCGTCTGTTGTTCTCCTCCGGGCTCGAAAAGCCTTGTCCAGCTCTCTTTAAAGGGTCTTTCATGATCCCACACGTATTCCCACCTTCGTTATTGAGGGACTGAAACAGCATTTCAAACGCGACCGAGCCAACAGCTTTTCTTAAAACTCTCCAAAACCCTTTGCGAAGATGCTATTCTGGGTCGGTCCCAAGGTGTGAAAAGCTGGCCCTTCTTTCCCCCATTTTGAAGAAGCGATTCGTCACCTTTGGAATTGGTCGAACCCTAGCTTGGGTTGATAATAGAAACGTGAGTTTGGACCACATAGGCTTCAAGATTTTAAGTCGACGTGGCTTTATTTATTTGTCAAAGTGTCTGGAGCATAAAATCAGTCAGACGTCCAGAATGTTGAGAATCCAAAAGAGAGAGGGAAAGTACTTGGAGATGATCAAGGAAATAGACACGTGCCTCAGAAGTCCAAATGGAATTTGAAACATTACGGTTTCCAGACACATGGAGATGTCCTCAAGGGAATTATCGGATGCAAATTCTCTAGTTTTGACATATGATTTGACACGACCTTATTGGACCCAAAAGACCAAATTTGTGCTTGATATGCTAAATTTGAGAGCCAAGGGGAAAAGAATGGTCAAATATGTACTTAATACACCAATCGCCCTATTTCTAGCATTTTCCTTTTCAAATAAGGTACAAATGCATATTCCTACATAGCTTCCGGGTGTTCTACACCTTTTGATATGTGATTGGATGGTACACTTCAGTATTAATCGCAATGGGTAATGTCACAAGATCTTGAAAATTCTTGTCCATTGTCTAGTATCGTCTCTTATTTTCTTTTCTTGTTCAATTTAATGTTTGAACTTTTAAAATTTTCCTAATGCATTGATTTCATCAAATGGAGCACTAGTCCTTTTTTTTAATCTCTATGGTGGCCCAAGTTGGCAATCACGAGATAAATCTAGTGAGATGTAACACCAATTTGATGACGATAGTTCTTTCAACTGCCCTTTTCATCTAGCCATCGGGGCGGCTGATGCCGGTCCATCGAGTTGAATATGTTATGTGTTGCTAAACATCACCACATGCCAATACCGGTGCAATGCCACCATCACTACCACCTCTCTCTCTCTCTCTCTCTCTCTCTCTCTCTCTCTCTCGCTCTCTCTCTCTCTCTCTCTCTCTGTGGCTGGCTGGCTAACCTCCAATGGAGGTAACAACATTGGCCAGCGTTGTGAGCTCATATTGGTGTAATTGTTGGTGCTAATGAATAGTGGTTGACGAGTTTGGGGTCGGTGGGCTGATCACATGGTGGTGGGGACCGAGCTCGCCGTGGGTTGTCATGATAATGGGGCAGTGGCAGAGTTTGGTGGTGGTGAACGCCACCACCTACAATCCATTTCTGAAATTAGTTCACGATCTAAAATGAGAAAAAATTCGATGTCATTATTTAGTCACCACGTTAAAAGTTCCTAAGTTGGCATCTATTGGATAATCAATCTTTCTTCGAGCACCGATGATGTTTCTAGTCATGGGTAATACCCCCTTCGCAATATCCACTCACTTAGATTTGGACATCATATTCAATGTATGTTTTCTAATACAATCTATTTCAAGAACATCGATATTATTTTCCCTCCAATGTAAAGGATCATCTAAATCTGTAGGCTGATCCATTAATATTTCTCTTTTTGTAACGAAACTTTGCTTCTTTAATTGCTCGAAACATTGCTATTCATAGACTTGCAATGAAGTAACTATTGTTCATATATAAATTTGGTTACGTGGATGTCTTGCCTTAGACAAAACTTATGCAAGTAGTACAATCCAGAAAAGCTTAATCACCATCCCACTCAACTACACTATCTGTAAAATAAAGACAAGGCCTTTATGTTTGGTAACTTTCTATAACTACTATTCATCTTGGAGCTTTCATAACGAAGAGATACCGTTGTTTATGGAGAATTAGGGCATGTCTAGAGTGCCTCGTGCTTTCAAGTTTTAATTTTTCACAAATTGTGGGGAAGTCACACTTTTGGTTTTTTATCCAATGCGAAGCACTTGAAACCTTTTAAAATATTCAGATAATGTAGAAAGTTTATATTATTTTTTTTAAAAGCTATTAGAGTGTGTCTCCTGTCATTTGTCCTGTTGCAAGAAGTTTGAGAAAGCAAAACTTTTGGAGTGCGTATCTCATCGCTCCAACAATTTTTTTAGACGATATTTATGTTGATTTTGCATGACTGTTCGGGAGGAAAGTAATGAGCAGAAGCCAGATGTAAATGTCATTAGGATTATGATTCTTAGGGAAGCTATTGGATCTCATCAAAACTTGTATGGCTTCTTGGACCTAAATCACTTTGATCTCCCTTCCATCCACATGGGCTTTGCCAAGAATAAATCCCACAAGGCTTGAGGCCCAACTTCAGCTGAAGTGTTGGCGTCACTTAGAATTTATGACCCAGAAACGGAATTGAATTGAAGACTGGAACTGCTGATCTTCTTTTTTCGTTGTATATATACTCGGGAAGGATTGAAATGGAAGGCTGGAGTGCGGATTTTCTTCCGGTCTTTTCTCAAGGAAGTTTCGAAAAAGAAGCTATCGCGATTGTGCAATTTGCTTTAAAGTGAAGGAAGCCCTGTTCTTCATCAGAGAAGCCGAAGCAGTTCAAGGCAAAACCATGTTTTCAGTGTGCTCATTCAAGCCTCATTTAGTTAAAAGAGTCCGCTCATCTTACCATTTTCTTTGAGCTTCGTCCTTCCTCCAGCTTGAGTCACTGACTAGTAGGTTGAAGACCCATTAGACTTTCCACTGATTTCGCATCTTGCTGAATCAGTTCTTCTCGAGGTCAACTGTTTGTCGAATATATGTGCACTGAAACGTTTTCAATCAAGACAAACTCCTGGTTTCCTGATACACAGTGCTTTCACAGCACATGACTTCTGATGCTGGGAAGCTGAAAGAGAGGGCACGAGAGCGATGGAGAGCTTTGATCAGTCCCACATCAGTAGGGAGAGCAGAGGAACGAGCAGGGATGTGGGCTTAAGAAGCAAGGCGTGAGATGAGGCTAAGCATACCTTTCTCGGCCTTTTGGCTAAGATCAAGTGTAGTATCTGTTCTTATCAGTTTAATATCTGATACGTGGGCCATCGGTCCACATGATATTAAATTAATTTCTTTAGGGGGAGAGCCCATCACGGTAGCTTGCTGCTGGGGCTCTCGCGCGTCGCCTTGGCGTTGCACTATTGCCTTGGCCTGGCGCATCCCACCAATTCTAGTTTAATTTTCTCTATGCAAGAGCTAGAAGTTTAAGGCACAAAACTTTATGTTTGGTCTACTTCGTGTGGACTCTCGATCTGGAGAGGATGAGGCTCTATGACTGCTAATCTCATCGAAGATCTGGATGGGGCCATGGAGGAAAGAAACAGAGCTCGAGTGTGGACAACCATGAACACAGCTCTGAATATCTAGACGTCCATGGACGCATCGAAACTTGGACGACCATGAATAGCTACATGACCATGAATGACGGATCCGGCAAAGTTGATGTTGAGTTGTTCGTGTTGAGGTGCCGCCGAACATGAAGGTCCGGCGGATGGTGGCGGTGAGGGCGATGGAGGAGGCGGAGGTGCTGACGGAGGGAGGGGAGCTGTGTCTAGCGTTTACGTTCCTCTTCTATTTATGTTTAATGTGTCTCGAATCGATTCGGACATACAATTCAAAACGGGCCAAACCGTCAAAGATAGTTTTTTACTAACTACCCAAACGGGCATGAGACCCAGGATATATGCTTCGGTTTGGGTATTTTTTTACACCGCTACCCATCAACCACATTATTTCATGTTTAAGATGAAACTTGCGGACCCTGGACGTAATGCAACTTGATTGATACATATATTTAAGGATCTTATTATTCGATTAAAAAGTTTTTGTTCCAAGACTTTGAGTACACCTAATTATCTTAGAAATATCAATTAATCACGAGATGTCTAATTCACACATTCAATAACCTTTTAGGGAGAACCTGGTGTGGGAATGTTTTGAAGTGAAAAGTTGTCAACATTCGGCTCTCCTTTTATGTGAAATCGTTGATATTCATTGGTATCTAGGGAAGAAAAATATTTAGTACCAACTTGAGGGTGTGAGACGACAGGTATCAACACGTTAAAATGAGGAGCGCGGTCTTACTGGGTGCCCTGCTAGAGGACTATTGGGTACGGAATAGCCTCTTACGCATTGGGCCCAAGTCACTTAAATGTGCAACCCTCTTGGACACCAGCCTAAAGTCAAACAGACGACATGAACCAACTTCGAAACCCTAACAAAATTAACACGGAAATCGCTTTCAGCTTCGGCAGTCAGAAAGTCATGGCTTCAGTGAAAGAGCTCGTGCTCTCGAAATGACCGTTCGAAAGTCAAACTTAGGATGAGCTATCTAAGTCAACTGAAGAGATGATCTATCGACCCAATGAAGTCGCCGAGGAGTATTGTAGAATAATGGCGGGCAGCACATGGGCATTCCGATTTCCAAATCATATATATGGTCATCATGTGCTCCGAGATTAAGCTGATTTGTCTCATAAACTACAAGTACGCAACATGCATGATTACCTAGCCAGAAAATTCACAATTCAATTAGTGTAGGAAAGAAGTTTAGTGTCGAATGCAAATGCAAAAAGCTTTTGACTTGACGTACGACTCTTGCAAGTCAGAGAAAGCCTAAAAGGATTTTATAAATATAAAGGAAAAATCATTTGATAGTGAAGTTCTACTGTGTGGTTAGTATGTTTGAGAAAGTAAAAAATGAATTCATGCTAAATATTTTGAAGCGTTAACCCCTGGATTAGGAGTGTGATGAATTGGGTCTTTTCATGTCAGAAACTACGAGGGTTGAATTCATTTCCTATTTAACGCAGTCTTTCTCGCATTAAGTCTGAGAAATATATTTGAGCTGCTGTGCGAAAATTATTCCAAGATAAATTCACTGTTATCTTGAAAAAAGGGTAATAGTAGTAGGTATAATAAAATAAAAGATGTTAAGTATTTAATGCCAAGTCATTTTCCATTACTGGTATTAGGCTTTTCTGGAGGCCAGCAATCGGTGTATGTACGGTAGAAGAAGAACCAATTTCTTTCAAAAAAAAAAAGGAAAGAAGAAAAAAGAGCATTGATAAAACAAAACAAAACAAAAAAAGAAGAAGCAAAGAATATAAATATGATGTATTCTAATGATATTTGCTGCTTTTCTCTCTTTGGCAACATGTGACTGCTTGACTTGCAAGAGGAGCATTGTGAGCTGGTGGATGCCAGCTTCTTTCCCCTTTTATCAAACAATGAAAAAGCTAGCCCGAATTTTATTAAAAAAAAATTATTTCTTCAATTCTTTTTTTTAAAATCAAGAACTACCTCCAAGTAAAAATCAAACCTAAGACCCTATTGGATCTTAGTGAGAAAGGACCACCTCACCACACTTCGGTCAAGTTCTAATTCCTCTATTTTATTTTATTTTATGGGTTAAAATTTATATTATGGGAGGAGGATGGGATATCTAAATCATTGTAGCGATGATTATATTCTCTCACATAGAGAAAATGAAGGAATAATTTATTAGAAGCCAGAAGGAAGGTCATGTGTTTATCCAGCTAGGCCAGCACATGTAGCTGTGGCATGGTTGGCTTTGTTCTATTCCACCCATGTTCACTTAACTCTTTTGGTGTTGACTGTTCTTGAGGTGTTAAACCACATAAAACCAAAACATGCTGGGCCATCATCAATGATGTTGCAGCTTCTGTTCCTGCTTGAGAGAGAGAGGTCCAAGATATTTCACATCTTTTTCTTTGCGTGAATGTATTATTTCTTGAGATACTATTAGAAATATGTGAATTATCTCACGCCACACATATTAAATGAAAGTTTAATAGATGAGGGAACGCTTGTGACCATTGCATCGTGTTGATGTGTCCATGAAATTTCAGATCCACTAAAAGTTGTACTTAATAAAATAAAATAAAAAAGCAGAAAAGTTGAGTGTGAAGGGAAATGATGAGAAAAAAATAGATTGATAAAGAATGAAGAATGTTAAAACAATTTTAACGCGACGAGAGATTCATAAGATACTTCACAATTACTTTGATTTCGAATTTAGAACATAATAGGACTTGCCACTCATTTCGATTATCGCAAATAACGATTTTTTCTATCTATAATTATGTGTGGTGATGTAGTTCTTTTCTTAAATATGGCACAAGTTTTTCATGAAAGTCTCTTTGTAAAAGTTTGATATCGAAGTGGTCGTTGAGTTTGGTTAATTTATAGTATAGATGCTTCTATGACTTTTACCTAAGATTATGTCATAATAATATTTTCAAAATCCTACCAAAGATCAAATTGGATTTTATAAGAGATAGTGACAGTTGAATCGGGTCAATTCACTCAAAACCTTGAAAAATACAAAAACATCATATAAAAAGCCAACCAATTGTTAATTGAGGCTCCGTTTATTTTGCGGAACAAAATGACTTGAAAAATATTTTTTTTAAATAATAACCTATATCGCTTGAAATAATTAATCAGCGAAAAATGTTTTCATTATCAATAACAATTTATGTTTAAATATTTTCGTTCGTTCATTTTTTCAAGTGACAAAGATAATTATTTTCAGAAAAACATTTTCAAATCACTTATTTTCTTTGAAACAAAGGCACCACGAATCTATCCAAACCGAGCCTCCTTAATTCAATTTTTAAAATGTCAATAAATAGATAATTCTATGAACACATTCTTTCTCCTGACCTTGTTAAAAAAGAAATATCACATGGTAGATCTAGCTAGGTCCAGTTGTCGATGATTAAAGAGGGATACTGATGTCGACTCTCCACCTAAAACAGGTCCGCAAGATTTCTGCTGCCGCCCATGAATGAAAAGGAAAACCATTTAATGAAAACAAAAGCGGCCTCTTTTGCGGCTTTGACTTTTCTTCATGAAACAAAATTTCTACGAAAACCTCTTATTTCTGTGAAATATGGACAATATTATATAATATAAATTTACCATATGCTCGACAATTATTTTTAACCGAATTTTGCAAAATGAGAGATGCGTGATTTCTGTTTGTCCATAAATACTTTTTGCAATGCTTATCATTTATTTTAAAATTTAGGGATGAACTTGGAGAGATTTAATTTCGAAGTTACTATTGAGTCTGCTTCCTTTTTTTTTTCCCTTAAAGGTAGAAAAAGAAAAGGATTAATTGATTTTGATGTCGGCTTCCTGAATCAGTTAGCATATCGCGTCAATCCAATTATTTAAATCAAATGTCACTTTGTGATCTACATGGACCCCAATGATTACCTGTCCAATCCCCCACTACTTTATGAATAATTAGACCATTATGAAAACTATGTTTATCTAGCTAAAATAGATCAGCAGGCACAAAGTCTATCATAATTAAGAGTGATCATGACAACTTCACAGTATAAGCTTCACCATGAGTGAGATCATTCAGTAAACTATCCTAAACTTCATTGTGTTTGGAAGAAAATGTACACATATGACATCTTGACTTATTCCGCTATTTTTTTCGGTCCTCAAGCTTGTGATATAAGTCTTGAATGTAGTGAAGTTCTCTAATCAAATCCCTCTAAGTTGGCATATCTATCACTTACAATCAAAAGTATAATATTGGGAAAACTAGTGCCACTGCAATGACCAATTTCCACTTACCAAAAGCTCCAAGAGCGATTATATAAAGATACAATTACATGAATGTTTAATAGTTTTTCATATGCTAGTACATGCTGTACTCATAACAGACTTTAAGTTGGCACAACTAGCATGTTACCTTTAGTTTGTCGAAATTAGAGATAGAGGGACTTAATTAGAAGAATCCTTCATTTTTTAAGACTTGATTGCAAAAGTTACTTGTTTGAGATCCTCATCGAAGAAATGGTGTAGTTCCAAGGACCAAATGTGCACCTTTTCCAATGTTAAATATGCACGGATTGATTTTAAATGGGGAAAATATCACTCGTGGTCCCTCTACTTTTGTTAAACAAAAGCACTCATTTACCTTTTTTTTGTGTCCAAACTCATCTTTGTATTTTTTTTAAAAGTGAAATTGTTCATTCTTTGATACTAATTTCTTTTGGCTGATTGTTGCTGGCACGGCTTGGAAAGCTAAGTTTTCAATCTGAAAAGCTGGTGTGAAAATTATTACATCAGAAATAAAATGTGTTAATACCACAAACTACGCTTAGTGACACAAATACCCAAAAAAAAAATTGTAACTAAAAATCCTTAATTTGCTTGTTATGATACAAAACCCAAACTTTTTTTTTTTGTTATAAAAAACTCTAAACTTATACTAATATGATAATTATACATTTGATGAAACTGAAATAGAGAACACATATGTCACATATAAAAGTTCAGATTTTTTTGTGACAAAAAAGTTTCAGCATATTTATGTCACAATGGATAAGTTCAAGTTTTTTGGGTACATAAAAAGGTTTGACATATTTAAGTGGCAATAAGGATAGTTTAGATTTTCTGAAGTATTTGCCCAAACTAAAAAGAAAAAAAAAACCCTAGCCTCTTCAGCACTAAGATCACAACTTACCTCCGAGTCTCGATGTTGACTCGAGTTCAATCTTCCATGGTTAGGAGACGCCAAAGCTCAAGTGGCCTTGGTTGCAAGCTCGAGATATGACAAGCTCATGGCTACAAGGTCAAAGCTTATACGATCATGGTTGCCAAGAGCTCGAGCACAACCACTCAATTGTGAAACTCCAAATCAAATGTCCATTGCCACTGGCACTCTGTAACTAGCAACCAAAACTAACACTAATGATATTAGCATCTTACATTGTTTATGTGTTAAATAAGAATACATCGAATCACTATACTTCCTCATAAATGGAAATTAAATTACCAAATACCATAGTGATATATTAAAATAAAATCGAAACTGTTCAATCATATGATTATATTTTGGTTTGGCTCCGCGATTCTATAGATCAATCTTTTCGAATTTGACGTTAATTAGACCTATAATAATCAAGCGGAGTACTGAACAATGATAATTAATTTAACATAGGATGCTTTAGTTAATGTCTCGGATTTCTTTTAGGCACATATTTTGATTAGGTAGTTATGATCATGAATGACATGATAAAGGCAAAGAAAAGAAAAGAAAAGGAACAGGAGAAAATGAAAGTAGCTAGGAGAGAGAGAGAGAGAGCCAATGAATGACATGCTCTCATCAGCTTTTCTCTGGCATCTCTGGTTGCAGCCTGCTTAAGGAAGAAGGAGAAGAAGAGGAAAGCTCCTGCTTCACACTACCCTGTGAAAAAGTAGGTCCCACCTCCAACCCATCTCACAACACTCCTTGTCAATCTCTCAGTTCAACTCCCTTTGCATGTGCATGCACCTCTCTCTCTCTCTCTCTCTCTCTCTTCCAGTTCAGAACCGCCAAGTACCTGCAACACCCACGTTTGTCCAATGTCCTGATGTTCTTGTCTTCTTGACAACTCTCTCTCTCTCTCTCTCTCTCTCTCAGGGTGTGTGTGTGTGTTGAATGTGTGTGGGAATGGACTCGGGAACTGGTCTTGATCATGCTGTGTTTCACCTCACCCCGACTCGGACCAGGTAAAGATTCCATTTTCAATCTCACTCCACTTCTCGCTCTGTGCTCTGCAATTTCCAATGTGCACAGTCACGAACTGCTCCTAATTTCGGGTGATTTTGGATGTGGGTGTGTTCCTACTGCGGTGCTTGAAGATGTGATCTGGTGATCTTCTGTGGAGGCACCCAAGAGAAGCTGGCTTCTGGGCTGTTCCAACCCTTCGTCTCCCACCTCAAATTCGTGAAAGACGAGATTTCGAAAGGTGGGTATTCGATCACTCTTCGCCCACCCGCCAAAGATCTCTCCTGGTTCACCAAATCCACCTTCGAGAGGTAATGATTTTCTCTTTTCTTGATTTTGCCTACTCACTGGTCTGTTGCGAGTTCACTTGTAGTTTCAGTTGTTTTTTTGTGTTCTGAATTTGATTTCTTGTTCTTTTGATAATTGGATGCTGTAGAGAGTAAATAAGTGCATCGAGTTTGCCATTTGCTTTTTATCTTTTTTGGGAAATAGTTTCTGCGTGATTATATGCAAAGATTTCTTTCTTGTTCCGTATGAACTGAGAATTTGTCCTTAATTTGTTTTCCGACTACCTGTTTGGACGACTTAAGCGTAATTCCTACTGTAGCCATATTCTTTACAAGCTCCGGTAAAAGATCACTGAGATTGAAGATTTGTTAAATGCTGTGTTGCTACCACTCGTGACAGGGTCCAAACAAAGGAGTAAAGGGATTATTTAATACTGATTCACTTTTGTCACAGATTTGTGCGCTTTGTTAGCACACCGGAAATTCTTGAGCGTTTTATTAGCCTGGAGAAGGAGATTGGACAAATCGAGAGTTCACTTCAAGCTTATGACCTGGATGTTGCGACTGTAGCTGGACAAGGAGATGAAGGTATGTTCAAGATCTCATGCTTACTTGTTTTTGGCCGAACTTAGTCCCCCACAAGGTTAATTGAGAGAAGGGAAAAGAAAAAAAAAAAACCATTGTGCTGTGTGGGATATATTTCCCATATTGTGCTTTCGGTGACTCATGAAGGACCTGCTCATCAACAGTAACACACTCCTGGTATTCTCATTTTATCTATTTGATTTTTATGTGTAGGAAGCCCTCCAGCTGCGAATTTAAGCATAGTGAAGTTGCCTGATTCTTCTAAGGTAGTATGTTAACTATATTGGATTCAGCCAATTGTTATGCTTGCAAGAAGCTCATTCAAATGCTATGAACTCTTTAGTGTCTACTACAGCTACAGAGTGAAACTGTTGAAGAAAATGATCATCCACAAGAGGAAAACTCGAGGTATTTCTTAACTTTTTCTAATAGTATCTGCTCTTTGCGGTGCTTTTGTGAATAACTTATCACTGATTCATTCAGTCTTTCTGTTGGCAAGGCTTCGTCTTCAACACCTTCTGGAATCTCGGAAGGCAATGCTCCTTAAATCACAAGCGATGGCATATGCTCGTGGACGAGCTGCTGGATTTGATATGGACGATATGGATGAACTTATTTCTTTCGCAGATGCGTTTGGAGCATCACGTTTAAGGTATGAACAAGGCTGAAGTTGAAGAGATTGTGCAGAATGTTTGAGTTGTGAAACAGAGCACACAATTTTGTCTAACCGTTTTTATAGCGATGTCTTAATGTTTACAACTTCTCTTTATTTCTTGATGATAGATTCACTCATATTTTCCAGCAAAGTTGAAATCTCTTCCTGGCTGCAATAATCCTAACATATGGATTAATTACTGCAGAGAAGCATGCCTTGAATTCAAGAAATTATGCGAGAAAAAGCAAGCAGATGTTCCTTGGATGGAAGAACTATCTGCAATGGAGGCATACGTATCATCAAACCTGTCATTTCCTGCAACTTCTGGGATTATGCTTGCTAATGAAATGAGTGCTCCTGGTCAAGGTGTCACTTTGCACTATCCAAGCGGAGATGGCTCCAATGACACTGTTGCGGCGAATGGGTTTCCTGGTGAACCAAATGTTGAAAACGGGAAAGGTACTTACTCGTGCTGGGCTTGCTTTTTTCATTGCATAATCTTTTCCCTCTTTTCAATCCTCATTGGCATAATTAAGGTTATCTTCTTTGTGATAGTGCAATAGAACTTTTTTGGTACTCCTTAGGCACATTTTGTCAATCCTCATCAGAATATCACCCACTAAAGTTTGTAGAATATACTTCGGACCTTAAATAGATGCTAGAGATGGTAATGTTGATTTGAACCAAACTTTATAGTTACTCCATCCCTTATCCTGACTTTGTATATTTTTCTGATTTTCCAGAGTATATTGCTAACGCTAAAGTCTTTTGCAGATAAGGGTGTTTCATGTTTCTTTTCTCATACTGTTAATCTTTCCATAATATGCTCCGTGGAAGACATAACCTAATTAAACATTTCATGCCTAGTGATTGGGTATCTTATGCTACGACTCACCATTCGAGTAGACCTATTACTTAAGCAGCCATGCTATCTTTTTGGTCTAGTAAGGATGGTGATAGGGTTAAAGAGTATTTCAGGGTAGTGAAACATGAATTCAAATCTGGAAGCAGACAATGCCAATATAGAGAATTTCTATCACGGTCTAAATAAAATGTATTACACAGAATAAGTCTCAATTCATCCTGTTTGTCATGATGGATATTGGTCAGTAAACTGCACTTCATTAAGGGAGGCATTTTGAATTTCAAGTATGAGAAGCAAATTTTTTGTCTTATCTTTTAGACCTCCTATGTAAGATTTCTCAGTTCTCTTATTGTGATTGCTGATACCACACTCCATACCCTCTATAATGCTTGGACTCCTCTTTTTGTTTGTCAGAACCCTCTTAACCATCTACATAAATATTCTGTGTTTTCAAGCTGAACTATCTTGTGCAGATGATAATGTTTCTTCAACTCCATCTGCCAAAGCTCAGATGCAAATTCCATGGCCACATCAGTTTCCTCCATACATGTACCCTATTCAGCAAATGCCTCCATATCCCGGATATCCTTTCCCTGTTATGCAGTCTGGTCTTCCTAACAATCCAAATGGCAACAACCATTGGCCTTTCAATTCAGAAGCATCGTATCCTGATATGAAACGGGAGAAGAAAAACGTTTCCAAGTCATCCTCAGAGAGGAAGAAGAAAACTTCACATAAAGAAGAAGACGAATATTCTGAAGAAGAAACCCACTCCAGCAACTCTGACAGTGGGGAGGACTCCGGAGAATCTGATACAACTTCAGTACGGGAGAGGAGGCATTCCTCTGCAGGGAGTACCCATCGTCGAAAACACAAGAAGAAATCCTCTCGGACAGTCGTCATCCGTAATATTAACTACATTTCATCAAAGGGAAAAGAAGGAGGCCCAGATGGGGACTCTGCCGAATATTCTTCTATCGAGGATGAGTTGATTGATGGAGATACTTTGAAACAGAGCGTTGAGGATGTTGTTGAATCCTTGAAGAAGAATCGTAAGACCAAGCAGCATACTCACGGTAAAAAGGACAGAAATGACCAGATTCTTGGGAATGGTACAGTGGAGGATAACCATCATGTGGACAACCAATCTTCTCTGGGGAATAAGACAAATGACAACTGGGGTGCTTTTCAGACTCTTCTTATGACATCCACAGACAAAACTGACCAACCACCGTACTCTCAGGATGAACAATCAATGCTCAGAAGCTTCGAGAATGAATCTTCTTATATGACTGAACAGACAGTAGAACTGGGAAAAGAGAAAGTGGGAATAAAACTGACAGCTTCAGAGGATTCGCTTTTTGCAACTAAGGATAGGCGAGGGACGGATGGTAGTGTGATCAACTCGATGGATTTTGGTAGTGTGGAGAATCTCCGTCCAGGTTTGAAGAGGGCTGATTGTGGTGATGAGGTAATGTTAATCTCAGGAAGAACTGAGGAATATGGAAAGATGCTGAATCACACACCTGCTGGCGATGTAGACACATCTTTAACCAGAATGAAGAAGGGTGAAGATTCCTTTATCGTGAACATGAGGCCATTACAAAGCGGAGATGCAACTCTCAAAGAAATGATATTTGACGGCAACTATGCATCCATGGAGAATCAATCCGTCAGGCCTGGGAGAGGTAAAGAAGATATTGTCGTTGACGATTCTATCATGATACAATCTCGGCCAACAGTCGATGAGCCGTACAATGATTTCCACTTGACAAGAGACATCAGCATGGTTGCCGAGTTTACTTCCACCATCCAACATGAAAATGGCACATTAGATAATTCAGAAGATAAGCGTGGCTTATCGAAATCCTATGAGCCTGATGATCTTTTCATGATGCTCGATAGGGACTCTGAAGTGGATCCTGGCAAGCAGTCTTGGTCTATGGACTCTGCAATCAATATTTCGCTTGCAGAAGCTGAAAGGTTCTCTAGAAATGAAGCATGCGATAACACTGATGACAAGAATGCTTTGGATGGGGACACCAACCCTGGGAACAAAGAAGTCCAAGCAAAGAAAGAACCGGGTAAGGATGCGAAATCCAAAGTTGTACAGAGAACCATCGGAAGGAGCAGACCTGACCTAACCAGTAAAACCAGGAAACCGAGTACTATTACTCGCCCAACTGTTCAAAAGAGCAAATTGGAAAAGGTACTTCCGAATTTTGGGCTTTACGGTTATCAAATTCTTGATTTTTTTTTCTCTTCACCATATTTCGACCGCAATCAACAGATCTAAAAACTTAAGCTGTGAAAGATAGAGACAATGCTTGATCATTGATATTTATTTCAGCAGAATCGCTGACTTGTGGTGCCTGTAAACAGGAGGAAGAGACTCGGAAGAAGATGGAAGAATTGTTGATTCAGCGCCAAAAAAGAATCGCCGAAAGAACTGCCGCGAGTGGATTAACTTCAGCGGGTTCCAAGAAGTCACCTGCTGATAGCAAAACCGCGAAAACGCCCACCAAGGTCGACAAGACTAAGTCTCCATCCACAGGCAGGGTGATAAATAAAGTAAATTCTCAGAACCGAGCCGTGCGCGTTTAGCCATTCATGGCTGCCTTGCCAGAAAGAGGATAGAATGTCTGATCAGGACACAAATTCATTTGGTATGTAGTTAAGCTTGTTGTGATTCTTTATTACGTGCAGATAAGCACACTGTATAATCTATACTAATAATCGTGGTTTTCAAACTATTGGTGGTCACATTGAGTTTAATAATAGGCATGGAAACTTTACTTGGGGCTGTAATGTACTAGTGGAAGTATATTTTATGTATTTTTTTATTTTTGGGTTGTGTATACATTTTGCTTACTTCCAAGTTTCATCTGTAGCATGAATAGCCAATTCAATTCGCTGAAAGCATTATCTATATCCTCATATACCCTTTTTGGAACATTTTCACTTCACTCGAATCTGGGTAATAATGTAATGTTTGTTTTTTGCGAATCAAAACCCGAAAATAACGAAAAAATATCACCGAAGCAGCATCAAATTAAGCAGGAAAAAGCTGTGAGCAACTCTCATATTCATCATCAAATGTGACCTGAATTTCGACCTAAAAAGAAAGAAAGAAACTCTACATCTTCAGTTTTATGGTAGGAAATGTCCATAAATCCTTCTGTTTTTTCATGGAAATAATTTGAAAGGGTAAAGATAACGTTTGCCTCTAACATGGAAGGATAATCTGTATTCCCTGTTTACCGAGTGACAGAAGCACTGCCATTCCTTATAGGGCATCGCCTAAAGAAGAAATATATCCATCAAGATTTCAATTATTATCTTCTTTTCCTGATTTATGCATCGGCTCGGCTCGTCACTATCTCAGATACATGCTGTTAATAAAGTTGACCATGTACAGATTCTCATGGAGGTTTCTCGAAGTCGACCCATAAGGATTTTCCACAAACTCTTATAGGTAATTCGGGATCAAGCGAAAAGTCTAGACAAATAAGTATATGACGTACCACGAAATAGAAAGGCGAATAACCCTAAATCAGTCTTCGCACGACTCATCCAACACGAGTTGTTGTCATTGTGTCGGTAAAAGGGCACCTACATAACCAAAAGGCAAATAACCCTATGACGGTCTTTGCACGACTCATCAAACACGAGTTGTTGTCATTGTGTTGGTAAAAGGGCACCTACATTACCAACGTTACATCTGCTGCTGCAACTTATGCAAGACATTTGTATGCAAGGTATGATAAAATAGTGGATTTAGAGTACCTTTCTATGCTCATTTCTCCTATGTAGGTCTGATGAAAATTGAGGACAAAACAAATAGATAGTACAGACAACTACTGTCTTTTTCTTTTCAATCAGCAGTAAGGTTCTGACTGCACCATCAAGAAATCTCCATGAGAATCTGCACTATCAAGTTCTGCCTTCATGCTTGAATTGAACATATTGACATCTAGAAATTTATTATGTTCTAGTGTTTGATGTTTTGTCTAAAAGAGTGATTCTGTCCCACAGCATCAAAACAGATCGAGACCGGCCATAATTTGAATCCAGGTGCTGGCAACAAAACCGGAAACTTTCTGGGTGAATAAGGAAATTAATTGATGAAGATGACTTGGTGTAACCGGAGAACATTATGGTGACAAAGTGATCTTGTTGCCGCAGGAATAAGATAATCTAATTAGCCGAGGATCAACAAATCAAAGGCTTTGAATTCTATGGATCAACGGACAGGTGAATTCATTTTGATGATGAAGCTCAATTCAATGAATACAGTTCCTAGAAAGCTCTTTCTACCAACATCTTGCTGTCGCTTTACTTTTGCAAAATCGCCTTGCCTTGTCCTTTTATCATTGTCTGCAAATCTTTTCTGAAGCAGCCTGAGAGACATTAGATTTTTACTGCACTTGCGAAATTTTCTCAGCAACATCACTTTTTTCTTTTCTGACGACAGAGAAAATGAGTGATCTCAAAAGTAATAACCCCAAGGGCAGGGAGAGACTGAGATTCTTAGAAATGAAGAAAGCAGCAATAGATCAGGTTTTTTGCTATTTCATTAGTACAATGACAAAAGAATCGTCCTGTGAAACTAACATATCATAAGATTTATCCTAAGCCAGGACTTGCTTCAACAGGGAGTGGCCTACTTTTGTACTGCTTTGAAATCTCTAGGGGAGTTCTGGAAGACGAACCATGAATGGATGGCCAAGATGAATTGTGACAAACTTCATGGCAAGGAGAGCATCAATTGGGAAAAGCTTGGTACACTGCAAGTATCTACTAAACTCAATTGGCGCAGGCATAGAATTCTCACTCTGATTTTTCAATTTCTCTGACTCCACTTGATGATTTGTTTTTTTTTTCCTATTCGGTTTTTAACTGCAGTTGATGAAGTGTTGGCAACTCTTTATGACTTGATAAAAGCAGCGGCAGAAAGTTCCGAGCAGACGGTTCAACCTGAGCAGAAGAAAGATCATAGTCAACAAAACTTCACACCTGGCAAATTCCACACAGGGTCTCCGCCCTGCCAGACCTCTTGCTTTAGACTGCCAACTTTCAATTTGGTATGGAAGACAGCCAGAAGGCCTTTCACTGATGTGTCATTCATCCTGTGTCGTCTCCAGTCTTGCGGTGGTAGCACTAAGTGGAAACTGAGGCCCATCCAGGTGAGAGAAATTGATGCAAGCAATTCGGAAGCACAACCTGCAGCTGCAGTACAAAGAAATGCAAATGTAGTGGTCACGGAGGCGGCACCACCACCACCACCACGATCTGTGCCGCCACCAAGACCCCCACCACCACCTCTTACTACACCCTCAAAAGGTTTGCTTACATCACCACCGCCTCTGCCACCAGTCAAAGGAGGTGGTCCACCGCCTCCTCCTCCACGAACTGCAACAACATCATCATACACCAAGAAAGCAACCACTAGGTTGAGAAGATCAGCTCAATTTTCCAGCCTTTATCGGTTGTTGAAAGTGAAGATGGAGGGGTCAAATCTAGGGGGTAAATCCGACAGCGGAAGAAAACGTCATGCTCGGGTTTCTTCTGGTGGAAAGCAAGGGATGGCTGATGCATTAGCAGAGATGACAAAGAGGTACATTGATGTAGCACATAATTAATCTAGATGTATGAACTAAATTGCAGAATGTACTTTACCATTTTATCCTCCCTGTTTCCCTCAGATCAGATTACTTCCAAAAGATCGAGACAGACGTACAAACACATGGAAAAACAATCATGGACTTGAAAGCTAAGATAAATTCCTTTCACACCAAGGACATGGTCGAGCTTTTCAAGTTCCACAACTTCATTGAATCACATCTCAATAGCTTAACAGATGAAACGCAGGTCAACAGATAGGATCAGATTGTTGCACATTGTTTCCAATACGTAATGCTGTGGTCATAAGCTTAACTCTTCTGCACAGGTTTTAGCAAGGTTTGAAGGCTTTCCTGTGAAGAAGCTGGAAGCTTTAAGAGCAGCAGCTGCTCTGCACTCAAAACTTGAGGTGATTGCCATTCGCTTGCAGAACTGGGAGATTGTACCTCCACTTGGCAAGCTCCTTGACCAGATTGAGAACTACTTCAGCAAGGTAACTTATATTTGCAATCCTTCATATCTTACCTCATGAAAACTTTCTTGGCGGTTTTTGTCCAAATGCCTCTACCTACATATTAGACTAACTTAAAGGAACTTAAAATGTATATAGATGAAGCGAGAGGTTGACATGCTCGAACAAATAAAGGAAGAAGAGTTCAAGAAGTTTCAGAGATACAATGTTGAATTCGACTTCAATATCCTTGTAAGAATCAAGGAATCAATGGTTGATGTTTCTTCGAGGTGCATGGAGTTGGTACTTAAGGTACTCCACAGTCCACATTCAGTTAATGATACTAGAGTCAGCTATGTCAATTTGGAAAGCATTAGAGGAAAAAAACTGCCCTCAAACTTGAACTTTGGGATATCTGATTCAGGAAAAAAGAGAAGCGAAGGAGAAAGAGAAAGAGGACACCACAGTGAGATTGGGAAGGCAAAGAGATGATAACAACAAGATGCTTTGGAGGGCTTTTCAATTGGCTTTCCGGGTGTACTCGTTCGCCGGTGGCCATGACGACCGTGCAGACAAACTCAGCAAAGAATTAGCTCAAGAAATCGAGACCGGTGCCTAGCATCATCAAATCCCACATTTCTCTAACTTGCCGTTTTAACCATGCATTATGTTGAAGCGCCTCCTACTAATTCTGTTGATGACCACTTGACAGTGGACAGATAGGACACAAGTACAGCTGAGAACGAAGGGAGAAAGTATCTTATTCCATCGGATACACAACATGCCACCCATCCGAGTTGAGACATTTTGATGGACTACTGTTTTCCCTGTAACACACACTGACTTTATTAACATTTAAATGATGTTCTTGACAACATCAATAGTGCAACTTATGCAATACTTTCTCAGTGCCATGAGTCTTCTAAATACGCTTGATTTTGCTGTGGCGCTTACCCATAACACGTCACGAATTATCCATGAAAACATGACATCCACCGCCACATTCCATACAACGTAAAATATGCCGGCAAAGAAATGTGGTTGACTGGATATTATCAAACCCAAACTGCATCTGAGCATAGACAGCACCGTAATCGTCATCTCGATTCCATCTCTCTGTTAAGTGATGAAGCGATGATTCCTTATTGTTTCTCTACGAAACGACAGGCCGAGTTTGAGCAGCATAAACTCCATAACTTCAGTCTCTTCCTTCGTTTAGAGAGAACGCTGGAAACTAACAGCTCTGACGAAAAGGAGAAAAGGAGAACTTGCACCAGTGAACAATAACGTTTGGCTTCTTCGCAGCTGAGTTCTCAATTTATCTTTCCTTTACTCCGATCACGTGTGATTCCAGTCCTGAAGCCAATTTTAGGACAAATTTGGATTGCAGTTCTGCCAAGTGACACATTTTTCACTGGCATTTTCGGGTGTCCAAAGATTTGTAATGGTGAAAAGAGAAGAGAGGGACCAAGAACGTTCATTGCTCGACTCTGAGGGCATGTCCATAATCAACAAAAAAACCCAAGTACCATAGTTCTTTTAGGGTCAGAACGAGAAAACCAAATAGACGCTGTGGCTTCTCCGTTGTATACTTGTCAACCTTACCACAAAAATATATGAAGTGAAAGCTTTTGTAAAATATACTTATAAAGCCTCGAACTTTCACAGTTTGGTTCCCAAGCAATAGCAAGAACAGATGTCGTATTATGGTCGATGCAGAAGAGATCTGCACGTACCCACGAGAGGTATAAAAACTATGATTGCAAAGTTGCGAATTAAGAGAGGTGCTACTGTGTTATGCCAAAGGAGGCTGTTCTCCTAAAGATGAATCCAAGCTTATATATCAACAATAAGTCCCGCAATTGGCGTTTAATGTCTTATCCACTATAACATCGCAAAGCAACTTCATAATCACTCGATGGACAGCGCAAACCCGTAGTTATGTAATTATTACCCAATTCGCGAAATTCAAAGTGGAAGAGGTCAATGATTCAACTCTTGGCCCTAAAAGAGGTGGGAACAAGCGATTTTTACGAGGACCACTATGCCTTGGTTTTCCATAAAAGTACGATAAAATACGGTGTGTGCGCATGTGCGTAATGCAGTCCATCAGTTCTTGATCTCCAAGGCCAGATTACTTGTGACCCATTGACTTTTCTTTCCTAGTAAATTTCCCGGCAAATTGAGTAATCCTTGTACATTAAGCAACCCAGGCTTTGAAGTCGTCCAACAAATCTAGAAAAGTTGACTTTTCCATGAGAAATTGAGAGGGAGTTGCTCAAGGCTTGAAGCGTTAAACCAATACTTTTCCTCCCATATGACAGTGTTACTTCTAAGACCAGAAGGCTGACCAGGACTCTCAAGACCAAAGTGCTTTAATTCATCAAAACCTCTCGAGCTTTAAACATGGCTTCCTCGAGCTGCTCTGGCGAAGCAAAGCTCATCTACAGCTGCAAAACATGCAGGTCACATATATATCAGGTATGACAGTGTCCAATTGAAAAGATGTTTTAATCTCCGCCTATCTTCGATGTAAATCAAGGACAAAACATGCATGTGTCGTCAAAGGTTATTTTCCAAAGAACCAAAGCTATGTATCAATCATCGGACTCCGAGTCAGTAATCATGCTTGATGGTGCTAAAATCTGTTGAAAATTCAACATGCTCAAATAGCAATTGCTTTTTGCCAAGTGTACAAGTTAATTAAAGAAAATAGCAATTGCATCAGTACATCAAACAATATAGACAGAGCAGTTGCAGGAGATACTGAATCTGAATTAGACATGAATCGACAGAAGAAGTTGGTGGATTCAAGAAGTGGATCAAATTTATGGACAGGCAAGTTCACTTGGATGATGACGCTCCGGCTGAAGACAAATTGATTCAAGAGACGGTATTAAGGTAACTCCTCGTTGCTTTACTTCCACAGGAGTACCTGGCCGCCAAGAGCCTTTGAAGTGTCACACTTGAGAAATTTATGTTCAATGGTCCATCTCACAGCTGATGATAGAGGCAATGGATGACTTCCATGGGAATAGGACAAGGAGGAGAGTGAAGCTCATAGAAATGAAGAGAGCGGCAATTGATCAGGTCTTTTGCTATTTAATCAGATTCAAACTGTCATGCAGAGCAGGGACATCACTTATCAGAATATTAATGCCAATGGTCAATTTATGTTTCGACAGGGAGTGGCCTCCTTCTGCAATGCTTTAAAATCTCTAGGAGAATTTTGGAAGATGAATCATGAATGGATGGAGAACATCAGGTCTGATGAAGTTGGCATCATGGAGAGCATCAATTTGGAAAAACTAGGTATGCTGCAAGTCCCAATGAAATTCACTTTGCATTGGCAAGACATTCTTGCCGTGGTTTTTCAATTATCTATTCCAGTTGATGATTCAGTTTGTTTGAGAATTCAGTCCCTAAATTGTTTTCACTTTTCCCTTTTTTTCTCCTGCAGTTGATAAAGTGGTGGAAACTCTTCATGACCTCATAAAAGTAGCAGCAGAAAATTGGGAGCTGATGTATCAAGATGACCATGAGAAAGACCATAGCCAACAAAGCACCACATCTTATGATGTCCTTGGGGAGTCTCAGGCAAACCAAAACTCCTGCTTTAATCCCATTCCAACTACTTCCATTTCAGAACTGAGGAAGACCAGAAAGCCTGATGTCTCATTCGTCCCTTGTCTTTTTAGGAGTCTCAGAGGTGAAGCTGTGAAAAAACCAGAGCCCCTTCAGGGAAGATTAGCAGAAGCAAGTAAATCTGGTGCAAGACCAGCAGCTTTGGCACAAAATTCTTCCTTCAGTGCAAAAGCACCACCAACACCCCCACCCCCACCCCCACCCTCACCCCCACCTGCACCTCCACCTCCACCTCCATCTTCTCCCAATTTAATACTAAATCTCGCAGCTCAGCCAGCTCGACAGCCAGCACCATCCAAGATCTCAGGAACAGTGTTGCCAAAGAAACCACTACCACCTCCTCTTCCTCCTCCTTCTCAGGCGGCACCACCTCCAACACCACCAAAATCCAAGATCTCCGGAATTGTGTTGGCAAAGAAACCACCACCTCCACCTCCACCTCCACCTCCACATCGGCCAATGACTCCCCTAGAACCGGCACCATTCAAGATCTCCGGAGCTGAGTTGACAAAAAAATCACCGCCGCCGCCACCTCCTCTTCCGGCTGCAAAAGAAGCCCCACCTTCTCCACCTAACCCTGAACCTCCTGTACCAGAAAATGTAGCAACTCAAGGAGCAGTGGATTCAGAACCAGCAGCTCACACGATTGCAGTTGTGACGATAAAAGCACCACCCCCTGCTGCACCGTCTTTACCACCACCTAAATTACCACCAATTGAATTGGCTGCAGGAGAACTGCCCCCATTGCCAACAGTACCAAAGATACCAAGAACTGCACAAATAGCAGCATCGCCACCACTTCCGCCTGCGCCACCTCCCCTTCCTGCACCCTCCAAAGGGTCAATTCCATCACCATTGCCTCAACCACCGGTCATTAAAGGAGCTCCTCCACCACCTCCTCCTTCGCTAAGTGCAACTAAATCCTTGCACCCCAAAAAAGCAATGACAAAATTGAGGAGATCAACACAAATTGCAAGCCTTTATCGGTTCTTGAAAGGAAAAATAGAAGGGTCGAACTTAGAGATTAAACATAACAGTGGAAAAAATCGTCAAGTTGGGGGTTCTGCCGGTGGAAAACAAGGAAAGGCTGAATATATAGAAGAGATGAAAAAGAGGTAGGCTTCCAGTACCTCAATAAACAGTGATCTATCTAAATGATAGAAGGTAAACATATAAAGTAAATGGAATTCTCTACTTAACCATTTTACGGTTCTTGTCTCCCAGATCAGCATACTACCAAAAAATAGAGAAAGACATGCAAACGCATGGAAAAACAATCATGGATTTGAAAGCTAAAATAAATTCTTTTCAAACCAAGGATATGATTGAGCTCATCAAGTTCCGCAACTTCATTGAATCTCATCTCGAAAATTTGACAGATGAAACACAGGTAAACATAGGCTTACACAGTTTTTAGCCCCTATCACGTATTTTATCCAGTCCATTATATCAGGATCATAATATAATTTTCTAACATGCAGGTTTTAGCAAGGTTTGAAGACTTCCCCACAAAGAAGCTGGAAGCTTTAAGAGCAGCAGCAGCTCTACGCTTAAAGTTAGAGGCAATTGTAGTTGACTTGCAGAACTGGAAGATTGCACCTCCTCTTATCAAGCTATTCGACCAGATTGAGAACTACTTCAACAAGGTAATTTCAAATTGCTTCTGTAGTTTCTTGGTGAACAAAACCTTTTTATCGGCTATATTCTAGACACTATATTTTAAAGTAACGTAAAGGAACTAAACTACAGATGAAACGAGAAATTGACACGCTCGAACGAATAAAGGACGAAGAGTCCAAGATCTTTCGGAGAAATAATATCGAATTCGACTTCAGTATCCTTGTAAAAATCAAGGAATTGATTGTTGACATATCTTCAAGATGCATGGAATTAGCACTTAAGGTACTCAAATTTATTTGACCGGTGAGCTGTCTTTGCAATTTACATATTACTCGGGGAAGAGAACATGAGCCCTCAACTGCTCCTTTCTTTTTTGGATCTGACACAGGAAAGCAGAGAAGCAAAAGAAATTGAGAACAAACCGATGTCAACAAAATCACAAACACGAAGAACTGATTACACAAAAATGCTTTGGAGGGCTTTTCAGTTCGCATTCCGAGTGTACTCATTTGCCGGTGGCCACGACGACCATGCTGAAAAACTAAGCAAAGAATTAGCTCACGAGATTGAGACCAGTTCATAGCACCATCAATCATTCGTGCAGAGTCGAATATTGGTCTCAAGCAACATACCAGATGGAAGCATCTCCAGCTAGTTCTGCCTATACGGTATATTGTGGGAGAAGCAATTCCATGGACTCTTGTAAATACACTTCATTTTGCAGTTAGCACATCACACATAATTGCAGTCACAGAATATCAAAACATGATACTTTATATCTACAAGTTATCTCGTATGCTACTCAAGATGAACCATAGCTCTATTTCATCAAATCAAAATCGAACATGAGCGAAGATAACAGGGGAAAATAATCTTTCTTCATTCTCTGGTATAGTAGCCAAACAAGCAATAAAAGTTCATCATTATCGCTATCACCTTCCAGCCTTTGATCCAGCCAACAGAATGATCCACTGAATAGCACAGTATCACGTCAGCTCACAGATCCGAAAATAGAGAGCTTCTCTTTTACCTCATTTAGCTCGTCTCTTAATTCCTCTATGCGAATCTGGCAATCCACGACGAATCCGTTAGTAGCTTCCTTAAATTCCTTCATTTCACCGGTCTGCGCTTGGTAGAATCCGTCCTTCTCCTTCTCTACCTCCTCGAGCTCCTCCACCTCGCACTTCAACTCCCTAAAATCAAGCATAAATAAGCCATAACATGTGACCAAAATCTTACGATGACAAGTCTATGCTTCACCTCAGTTGCTGCACATTGTTTTCGTACTCGGCATCGAGAGCGGCAATCTTAGATTCGAGAGCGGAGATCTTCAAGCTCTGCGAAGCCAGGCTCCGCTCAAGCCTCAAGCACCTCTCTTCCATCGACCTGATGCCCGCGCGCTTCGACTCCAGGACCAGCGATTTCGCGGCTTGCAGCTCTCTCTCCGCCTGCAAAATTTCAGGCACCTCTCATCCGCTTCCGATCCGCCGACGCAGACCGAACCGATCGCCTCGCGAAAGAAAAAGTTCGAGAGATCGCGATTGGGGACCTGGAGGAGAGAGAGGCGCTGGTTCCTGGTTCGGTCCAGCTGTTCCAGCCGCTCGCCGAACGCCGCGGAGAGCGACATTTCCGTACGGACCGGAAGCCAATCTCAGGCGGCGGCGGCGACGCCGCGATGCGCTGGCCGGCAAAAGGCTCGTCGAGGCGGCGATTTCCGGCGAACCGGCACGGCGGATTCGGGCGATTCTCGCCGGATCCGTGCTCGGAATCGGAGCAGGACGGAGCAGATTTCTAGGGTTTTGGGCTTTGTGCTGGAGAGGATCGAGGCGCGACGGTTTCTTTACCGTTTGAGCGCCGGAATCCTGCGAAGCTGGAGATGAAGCTCTGGAGAGAGAGAGAGAGTGTGGCGGGAAAAATTTTCAGATTTACCCCTGAACTTTTATTTTTCACATAAAAAGCCCCAAACTATGCCCCGACATGACAAATTTAACCTAAACTTTTTTTTTTCTGGTGACATCAAGTAACTCTAAATTATCTACCCGTGCAACACATTTATCCTCCTTCCGTCGAGATTCCGTCATATGATAAGACATCGTTTTCATTTCGCTTAAGTTATCTAGGTGACGCGTCGACACTATTTTCCTTCCATTGTCTATGTAGGCAAATTTTTTGACGGTGCTCATCAAAAGAACCTTAACTAAGGGAAAATGTGTTGGGTATAAATTCAAGACTTTAGTGTCACTCATAAAAAAGTCGTTAGATTGTTGACATGTAAAATGAACTTCCTCCTAGAACCATCAATCATCCAAAATAGGAAAATTTTCAAATAAAAATTTAAAGTGCTATCATTTTTTCAATTAAGGGTCCGAAGTAAATCATATTCAAAATAAAAGCCTAAAGTGTCATTATTTGAGAAAATAAGGATATAAAGTAGAAGTTGCTTCAAATAAAAGTGTAGAGTAATTATATTTATTTCAAATAATGGCTTAACTTTCCAGTTGATTAAGGGTATTTTCGTCTTTCGCCCTTTTTTGAATTTGTTTTTCATTTTTTTATTTTATTTTCTCTTCTTCTTTGGTAATGGCTGAGAAGAGGGTAGACAAGGGTCGCCCTCGCCTGATCTTGCAAGGGACACCTTTACTAGTCACAAGTGAGGGTCATCTCGCCTAGGGGAGGCAATCCTCGCCTTGAGTGAGACTGCCCTTGCCAAATCTGGGCAAAGGTCGCCTTGCCAACAATCATGAGGGTCACCTCATTGTTGCCTTTGCAAGGGGACCCTCACCCTAGTGAGGCCACCCTCACTAGCTTCAAGTGAGTCTGAACCTAGCCAAATTTGGGCAAGGGACACGGTCCTATCTAGCGACCTTGGTCGCTGGGCCCTTGCCAGTGCTCATCAAGAGAGAGAAGAAAAGAAAAAAAAAAAGTCTTTTGATGAAAATACCCTTTGATTGGCTAGAATATTTAGCCCGCTTGTGATCGGCGAACTCAAACCTTTATTTGAAATTGACATAACCACTTTAGCCCTTATTTGAAATTAATATGATTATTTCAAGTCTTTATTTGATATGAGATCCACTTCAAGCTCTTATTTAAAAAAATTTCTCCAAAATATAACATGTATCATAGTTCCAGTGAGCCTATCGATAAACCGATATGAAATTGACATTCTCCGACCAAAGCGCTTGCATCGCCAAGCGACGTTCCACGTCGATACATCACAGAAGAGTCGGTCAGGCTCGTTTTAGAACGTATCAACTGCAATATACGAGCGATTGACTCGAAGTTATGACCTCGTTAGCTATATTTAAAAGTTCAGGGGCCCGTTATAAATTCAATTAATATTCGTTAGTCCTTCAGAATTTGGTTCTTGCAAATTCACTGTTTCACGAGCCTTGCCAACTTTTAACGAAATTAAAATTTGGCGACATACCCTCATTCATCCGACCTTCTTCATTTTTTCAGCACTAGGGCACAATTCCTTGGCATACCCTAAGTCAAATACAAATTAGCACGTGAACCTTTTTGGCTGTGAACCTATTAAATTCAGACCCTTAGTCTATACAAATGGTCTTAATTCAAAGCAGTTTATGTACAGCAAGTGTGATCATGTGGCAAGTCTGATTTAGACACATGACCTTCGGGTCCTAAACAAAATAATACCCCAGCCCCCTCAACACCCCAACCATCTGCACCAACCTTAGAAGTAAGCATGTCAATCCTTTAATTTTCGCATCAATCATGACTTAAGTTGCTTTTGTTCGAGGGAATGTGTTTTTTCATGATTAATTTTCTAAACTTTCACCCATTTGATCTGCCAAAGATGATTAGTGAATCGAAAACACTGTTCCATCACGGAAAATCTGAATGCATAAAATTAGAAAATTGAATTCCTAAATTTAAAAAGGTGAAATTACTTTCCAAAAGTGCTCATTTTGAATTATTTTTAATTTTTTCTTTTTAAAAAAAAATCATTTTTAAATATTATTATTATTATTATTATTATTATTATTATTATTATTATTATTATTATTATTATTATTATTATTATTATTATTATTATTATTATGTTCTACTTCTCTTTTTTTTTTTTTTTTCTCTCTCTCTTTTCTTTCTTCCTCATCTACTGAACACCAAGCCTCCCACGATTACACCCGTTCGAGCCTCACACGACTAGCCACTGGCATAAACTAGCAAGGGCCAACCTCCAGCGAGCTTGACTTTGCCAGATTGCGGTGAACTCAAACTCACCTGAGGTTGAGCTCACTAGGATCTAGCAAACTTGACCCAAGCTCGACAAGGCTCGACCTCACTCGAGGCCAGCTAGGTTAGCCCTTGTTGGGCCTTGGTGACAGTTTTAGTGGCCTGTAGTAGCCACTGTCGAGATCCAGTGACACGTAGAGGAGAAAGAAGGAAAAAATAAATAAATAAAATAAACTAAACTAAAGTTTAAAAGAGATTTACCTAAAATAAGGTTATGAGATTAAAATCATTTTCTAAATAAAATTCAAACATTAAACAACATTTTCGATCGCATATCACAAATAAAGAAAAATAACTATTATTCTTAAAAAAAAATTTCTCCAAACTAACAATAAATATCGGTCTAGAAAGCATTCCCCGTTTCGAATTTGCAAATACGCCTATCCTCTTCCGAGCCCCACCAAACATCGACCTTGTCCTTAAATAATTGTCGGGAGAGCAAAAACCGAGCGTGCACGTGGGGGACCCACGCGACGGTCCAAACGCCAATTGTCCAAACGCGATGTGGGAGCATTTATGCCACGGTTTCTGGAATGGAGTTAATGAAAGGTTCCTGCACAATACCCCGTCTTGCAGGACTTGCTTGTCCTTTTCTTATCTTTTTTCCTGCTTTTTTTTTTCTTTTTTTCTTGTTTCGGGTCGAGTTGTTCGAAAACTGGTTGATCGGAGCCGGCGTGCCCATTTGAGCCGGCGAGAATTGAAGGTGGGAAAGCTCGATCGCAATGTTGGCGGGAAGAGACTCCCGCCGAGGGTATGGTTGCGGTCTTCGATTTCAAGGGTCTTTGACTCTAAGGAACATATTTGAAGTTACAAGAAATTTCAATCGAAAGTGTTATGTAAATTCAAAGATTTGATTGAATAAATTAAAAGTTTGTGATAACATGTTGGAGGAGAAAATGCGTACATTCGTGAAAGCAAAGTTCAGAATTTTTCCCATTTTAAAATTGGGCATTTGCCAGAGGAGGATTGGTGCATGTCTTGCTTGGCTCTTTTCTTATGACGTGGAATCTGTTGTAAGGACCAGCTAAATCAGTTGAACTGTCGCCTTGCCTGGCAAAAAATAAATAAATGTATAAACAAATAAAAGACAATAAAAATGTAGAGTTTTTCTATGTATCAAAAATAAACTAAACCCGGTCAGAATCAAATGTAAGCTTGCTTAGCCTTGTCCCCAAAAGATTTTCTTTTTCTTTTTTTAAATGCATGAGAGGGAGCGCAAGTCAATCCCGCTGATGGAGATGCAATTGATTTTCATTCAATCTCACAAGATTTGATCTCTATGCCGACTCATTCGATTTATCAATCTAATTGCTTATTGACGAATCAGTTGATAACTAATTAAATAACGCACGGGTCTGATCGATCGATCGAGATTTATTTAGTATTAATTCATCAATTTTAGCCATTCTTGAAAAAGGGGAAGGGGAGGATCCATCCAAAACCATGAGGGGAGGGGGGTAGGTTCTCCTATTGATTGAAAGATGAGACGTCACTTTCACCACTTGAACTTGAAATTGACATGATATTGAAGGAGCAAAAAAAAATTACATAAATCAATACTTTCCCCTTATCACAGGCTAACCCCCAAAAGCCAGTTTCAATCCCACCCCTCAGCATTTATGAAATTCCTCATCTGACCCAAAAAAAAAGGTTCCATCATCATTCCCCCCAAAATCAATGAATGAACCACCAAATTTGCCAATCAAAATGGGTGGCATTGCAATCTCTTCCCTGTGCCCTTTTTGCATTTTGCAGCTTGCGCTGCTAGGGCAGGACAAGAGAAGAGATCAGAAGAAACAGAACCCATCAACAGAACCAAGATTCTGATTCAATTATTGACTAAAAAAGAACAGATTGAAACGCTATCCTTGCACTGGAATGGACTGAGTTTGTCCCATGTCCACAAGCAAGCCCTACGTTGTATACTTTAAAAATCTATGCTGGAATTGGCAAATTGCACTAGTCCTTGTCCTTGTGTATCTACAGATTGGACATTGATCTGTTGCAGAAGATGCAGCAATCTGCCATTATGTGATCGACTATGCTCCCCCTCTCCACCCTCAGCTTCCTGCTCTGCTTGTTCCACAGGTGGACGGCGTAGCTCCGGCCCTGGATGTGCCGCAGCTTGTCGTGCAGCCACTTGGAGTGCAGGTGGCCCCGGGGCCCTCGGAAGAGGCTCCGGACCCGGCTCCAGTCGACCGGGTAGAACGCCGACGGGGGCAGCACGGCGAAATCCCCGTACCCGGGCCGCCGCCCTACCCTCGCGACGACCCGCGACACCAGGTAGGGACCATTGTGGCCCCACTTGTTGCCGTCGAACGTGAGGGCGAATTCCTGGATGAACTTGAACAGCAGCGGGTGGCCCTTGTCGAAGGCCAGCACGGCATTGTTCAGCCGGCTCCAGTTCCCGGTCTCGGCGTCGAGCGTCTGCGCCCCGATCACGTTCCGTAGCCGGGACATGCTCTTCAGGACCACGACGTCGGTGTCGATGTACACGCCACCGAACTTGTACAGCAGGACTAGCCTGAGCAAATTCGATAGGTTCTGGCCGAGGGCGACCTCGCCAGGATCCAATCTCCCTCTCTTCAGCCTCTGGAACCATAATTCAGCATGAGTGTTCCTGAACAAGTATCCGAAATTCGGCGAAATCGCGATCGCCTTGAGGCCCTTGTCGCGGAACGGCCGCAGGATGTCGCGGCCCTCGTCCGAATCCAGCGAGCTCGACACGATCACGAGGCAGCCGTCCGGGTGGGAATTGAACAGGCTCTCGACGGCGAACGCCTCCCTATCGCCGAACGACTCGAAAGAGCTGATCCAGGTCATGAAGAACCGCGCCTCGCAGGAGGACGCCGCGAAGAAGCCGTTCACCCTAGCCGCGAACCCCGTCGACTGAGCCCCGAGCCGCAGCGCTCGAGCGCCGCGCTTGGTGGACCTCCGGCGACCCTTCGGCGGCGGCGGCGGCCGCGGGGAACCGGCGACGGGTCGGGTCAAAATCTCGTCTTTCTGCAGAAGAGCCAACTGGGTCCTCGAGACCGGCGGCGGGTTCTCTTCCCGGACGGCGTACATGACGTTGCCGCCCGAAGAAATCTTGGCGCCCGCAGCCGAAGGCGAAGGAGGCGGTCTTCGAAGCGGGTCGGCGGGGACTCGGACGGAGAATATGGAGGCGGCGTTGTAGGCGAGGAGGAGCAGGAGGAGGAGGGCGAAGAAGGAAGCGGGCAAGAGGCGGTGGAGGAAACCGAGGGCGGATCTCTGGACGCCCCGCGCCGCGCGAATTGCGCTCCCCGCGAGGCCCCACATGGTCGGTCGGTGGCGCTGCTGCTGCTACTACGGGCGTGACATTGACGGAGCTCTAGGCGGCGGCGTCGGCGGCGGCGGCGGCGGAGGAGGAGGTGGTGGCATTGCCAATGCTTGCGCGTGGCGGAGGCGGCAAAGGGAAATTGAAAGTGTGGGAAAGGTGGGGATTTGATTGATGGCTCTTTGGTCTTTGGGAAGTGAAGCATAAAAGGACGTGCTTTGCTCTGGTCTGCTGTAGAGAGAGAGAGAGAGAGAGAGAGAGAGAGAGAGGATGATGGTGATGGTGATGGTGATGGTGATGGTGGTGATGGAGTCGTGCCATGTGAGCTTTTGGGTGTGTGTAGTTGGCTCATGATACTTTAATGGGGGAGGGATTGAAATTGTCATTGTGTACCAATTTCTAGATTTTGGGTTTGTTTATTTGTTGATGTGATTTGATAATGAAGTATAAAGAATGGCCAGATTAGAGAAAATGAAGAGAGAAAAGTACAAGAAAATTTGATATGAAGTATAGGCATTGACCAAATTAAGGGAAAAAAGAGAGGGAAGGTACAAGATGATGGGCATAACGTGGGCGATGACGAGGGCTATCCACATCCACTTCAAGCAACTTTATTAAAAGCAAAGGAGATTTGAAAAAGGGGGAGATGGCATGCAGATGTGACAAATTTTTCTTTTCAAGGGATTTGTAAAGTCAATCAATCATTTTCCTCTCTTTCTTTTATATTCTTGCTATGAATAAAGAAACTGATTGCGAGAGTCGAATGATGAAAAAAAAGGAGTTTCGAAGAATAAAAATGCAAGTTTGACGTTGAGGATTTGCTAGAGAAGGGTTTTGGCAGAGAAGGGTTTTGGCCGAGAGGACAATGGAATTCTTGAGAGAGGGGGAATCAAATTATAAATGAATTTACTTAGATAAATGCGGTAAATAAATCGCCACGTTTTATAGGTAATTATGTTGTACAAATTACAACGGGAAAAAAGAAAGAAAAATGAAAAATGATCGGTCAAGAGATGTTTTCTTTGTATTTCCTCAGAAGAAGTTGTCTCGTTCTTTCATGTTTGGTCTTGTCGACAATTAGCTTTTTCGATCTTGCAAAATGGAGATTTTATCTATGACATAAGTCCTCAATTCCCTCTTCATTTTTAATTTAGATCAAAATGCTTTTGTACAACGAAGTTGAATAGGCCGTCCAAAAGCGGCTCGTACAACCAAAGTTGATCTCAACATCTCATATACAAGCACCTTGACTGATATCCGAGAAAGAAAGTTTGGTTGAAATCGTGACTATCAATGTCTCGATTTTTCTTAATTTTTATGAGTTTTTAATTTCTTAATCGAGACAAACTATCGTGCATGCTTAATGACTATTGCGCATGCTTAATGACTAAGTCACAAGCAAACTCTCCAATCTCATTGGTATGAGCTTGATTGGATATAGAAAGGAAAAATCATATCCGTGAAGGTTGGGTTGGTGTGAAGTGCATTCTTTTATCTATGGTCTTCCCTAATGAGTCATGAAGGTTTCTAGGTAAACCCTATGCTACACATATACATACATATATATGGGGGGGTCCCTATCTTCTTATGTTCTTCTTTTTCAATTCTTTTATTTTATTGATGAGAATAGATTTTGGTCGATGAGTGACCACCGGGAGGAGAAAGTTAGATGTGCAGCAGCTATGCTTAAATAGCTATTATTAGGAACATGCTAGTTCATGCACACAAATTGCACATGAAGACAATTTTTGTTTAAGAAAGAAATTGAGGAAACAGACGTGTTCGCACGTTAGGGGATACCAATTGAGGGGTGAGGGGAAGTTGGACAGATCCTTCCTGTTCAGAGGGAAAAAGAAAGATGAAATTGATAACACTATAATGGTTAAATCTACTCTTAGAATAAGATCTTTGAATTATAGGGTGTGCGCATTTTCTTCTTTTAAATCCTAGCAACCTCCATCGACATGATGTAGTTACTCACGCCTTTCTGTAAATTCGGGTATAAATGGAATATCTTGATTAGAGGGATCAAATTGCGTCACTTGATGCTCCGATCGCCAAAGGTCAATAGTGGCGGCCAATTTAAAAAGGGATGAATGGAATGATTTTCTTGGCCCGAGCAATTAGTTGTCAAGGGGGAAATGTAACTATCTAACTCAACATTAGTTTGGTCAAAGATACAAATTTTTTCCAATGTTTGGTGAAATCGATCAAGGAGTATAAGAACACCCATTATTTCTACCTCATAGTGCGTAGGCTATGTTTGAAAAGGAGGAGAAGAAAATCTACTGTTCTTCAATTGGATGTAGATGGAAACCAAATCGGATTGGCACTGCACAATAGCCTCCTAGTAATTCTAACAAAGCATACGTGATTGAAAAGATAGTTTATTGTCTTAATTAATTGCTTCAATCTAGAGAAGTTCCAAGTCCTTTTTGTCTCCACCCTTATTTTCTTTCTTTCCCACTATTCACCTTCTGAATTGTTTCAGATAGCCTTCGGAAAGGTCCTCAAGAAAGTAATACCCTTTAATATTGCATACATTATTTGATTTTATCGTGACAAGTGCACTAAAAATTCAAAAACGTATCGTGAAAATATAATCAAATCTTAATATTCTTAAATAACGTAATCAAATTCTAAAATTTATTAAATTGATGCGATCAAATCCATTTATTTACTCCATCCAATTTAGCTAATGAAAATTGCTGACTTGGGATATTTTCTTATTTTCAATGAAAGAGGGGCTGAGATGGTGTCCATAACTCCAACATCTTCCTTGTTCTGGCGTTGTGCAAATCCATTGTAACTCCAACATCTTCTTCCCTGGTCTGGCGTTGTGCAAATCCATTCACTGTTGTCACCTTGGCTCCGCGAGGTCGACCTCCACCGAATGATGTTCAAAGCCTCGAGTGGCCACAGCCAAGCTGGACGAAATAGCCACAGCCGCGAGCTTAAAGATGCCTGGAAGCTGGAGCAGCCGTGGCCAAACTCAATTAAACTCGAGCGGTCACAACTGCAGGCTTGAAGAAGTTTAGAAGCTGGAGCGACCATGGCCGAGCTCAACTAAACTTTAGCATCAATGGCTGCAAGCTTGCAGAAGCTCAAGAACTTCAACAAAGCTCGAGTTGCCATGACAGCAGGCTTGAAGAAACTCGAAAGTTGGAGCGGTCATGGCCAACCAATTCATGAAACTTGAAAGCTGGAGCTGCCATGGCCAACCATTTCATGAGATGACCTGTGTCAAATAGATGTCTTGACGCCTTCATTTTCTCGGCTAGTGGATACTGCCTGTCCATCTCTATTTTGAGGGTTCCTTCCAGGCTTTGATGATACTCAAGCAGGCATGGCTGGCAGGGGATCAACAAAACTCAATCGGCTATGGTTGTGGGCATGAACACGACTATGTTTCCACCTCAAGAACCTCAAATCTATGATAGGCCGAGTCTGGTATGAGGCCGGCCGGACCTGTGGCAACTAGTGGTGGTGAGGCCGATCAAGGGTAGTGGTGGCACCATTGCGTAAGCAGAGGTGGCAGGACAGCCGAGCCTCCTGTCAAATGCAATCTTCTTTATTTGCCATCAGTCCTAACGAAAATGCTAGGCAGTCTTGACCTATTAACCAGCCTCTCCAACCTCAAGTTTTACATTCTCAAGCTAACATAAACTGGCAGTTTCTTGATGGCATTTGCAGTAGTGTGCAGGCACTCAAAAAAATGAGGACGCTAGGACACTATAAAATCTGAAAGTTGACACACATTGACCTGCCTAGCTCAATTCCTAAACAACAAATCCTCCTCGATAAGAAGTCTTAGCTAATCAACCGCAAAAGTTCATTCAATAAGCATATCTCCACACATTTTAACACATTATCTAGGACGGATCTCTACTTCATACAAAGATAAGTCAGAGACTAGGCATTAAACTTTAGCTGTGACTTACAGGACCTTCTGATCTTAAATCTAATGAGATGCAAAACATTCAATCAACTATTCATGCTGATCAAAACCTTATTTTCAAAACAACTGAGTCATGGCAACAATTGAAGGGTAATGAGTGACGAATGACGCACACAATCGCTCGAGAAGAACATAACATTTATCTCCTGCTCACACAGTGTCCAAGAAAAAAGCACTTAGTGTCTTTGTCAGTCAGTCAAGACTCAAGGCTAACAGAAAATCCTGCTTGCATACCAAAAAGAACTGAGAATGATACCCAAACTGTGTATCAGCTCATTTAAGCTGCTGAAAATGTCCCAAGACAGAGCCTAGCCTGGGTTCAATAGATAGTACTTGATACACAACAAGCAAAAATAAGTGCACTGCATGGAAGTCACCATAAAGGCAAAATAAGTCCACAAGATGAGGCGGACCCCAAGCGAACCCACCAATAAAAATCACGAGCATGGATCACTGGCTTGACAGGATGGAGGACTAGGAATATGTCTGCCTTTATAAATGCCATCTGGTCAAATCATTAATCAGAGGAGCCCTCTCCGTCTCTTATAATCGCTAACTGTCAGGGTCAAAATGTGCCGCCTCCCATCATTCTCTGGCACACGGCATCCAACTGTTGCTTCAATCCTCTGTTTTCTAGCCATGAAACCGGTTAATGCTCCTTGGGCCCCACCAAACTTCCGAAGTACATTCAATGAGATTGGAAGTTCGAAATTGTGCAACAAATTTGATTCAGTGCCCTGATCAACTGGTGCGTTCGTATCAACCAGTTTCCCAGCATCAGCAGCAGCTTCAAGCGCCTCGACTGTTGCTACCACACCAGATTCTGACACAACTGGGACCGATCCATTGCTCTCGGCAACCATGGATGCAACATTAACATTGTCATTGGCACCTCCAGCCTCACTTCCTCCATTCGGCTTAGAGACATAGTAATTCCTTGACCTGGTCCATCTTCTTGAAAAGGGATCATACCCAGCCTCTCCAGCTTTTAGGCCTGTATTCACGGGCTTCAATTCTGAGGCATTCTTGAAATTCTCAACCCTGTTCTTTCTGTTCATCTCAGCAAGCTTAATAGCCTTTGCATCGGTCTTCTGAGCTTGTCGAGTGGCGTCCAATTGCTGAAGTTTCTCTTTGATCCGTTTGACTTCCGCCTCATCTTCCTTGTACTGTGCGATTTCCAATTCTCTCCTCAGCCTATCCTTCTCAGCTGCGATATTCATTGGCCTTGATGAGGCCGATTTTTTCTCCTGCAACATCTGCTTCACTGTAGCAGCTGAGTAAACAAATGTGTTAATTTTCTTGATGGCCTCCTTCTTCTCCAACACATCCTGTTTGCTAGGCATCCGTCCACCACTCCGCTCCACCTCTCTAACCCACTGATTAAATTCCTCCTCAAGTGGTGGGGAGTCTGAAACCATTGCCATCTGCCACCTAGCTGCGGAGCTTTCATTCCCCCACACAACATTTAAGTACTTGTACGTCATCTTGTTTTCTAGCTTATATTGTCGATCTGGATCTGAGGCATCAACATTCCGAATAATGCAGAGCCGATAGATTGGTTGTCTGCTTTTTGACATTCCGATTCCAACCCTTACAAAGCAACCAACAATTAATTCCTCGAAAAAGGGCTCCATAAACCACTTTCCCAGTTTTGACCTCCGAACTGTAATTTCTTTAACATCCTCAAATTTCAGAGTCTCTGAACCCAGCAGCGCCCTGTCATCGTCACTGTCAACCAGTCCATCGCCAGTTGATGCGTCATCATCACTGTCAGACCGACTTTCACTCTCACTCCGGCTCGAACTACTCAGACTTGAAGCAGGAAAAGCTTTTCTCTTGGCTGATGATAAATCTCGGTTAGCAGAACCTCCTCTAGATCCATCTCTCAGTTTACGGTGAGCCTCCGGGTCTTGCTGCTTTAACCTTTTTGCTCTCAGTTCATTTAAAGCTTCGTCCTTGGCAGCAGCTCTGTCAGCAGATCTAGATGATGAGCGTCCGCGTGACGCGAGAGGTGGTGTCTCCTTTCGCGACTGAGAGGCCTTCCTATCCTTCCTCAAATTTTTCGCCATGCTTTTATCCGTCATCTTTTCTGCCCGTTCAGCCAAAATCATCTCTCTTTCAAGTTCAGACAATTTTGCAAGCCTTTGACGATCATCTTCATTCTTATACAAGTCGCTGCCAACATCAGATTCATCGCTACTGTCACCTCTGCGATCCGAGCCCCCATAGTCATCATCACCTTCTTCTAAACTTCCTTGATCATCGTCCCTTTCATATCTTTTCTTCAAAGGAACCTGAGACCCAGATGGCTTCCTGCTTGAATAACCCCGATTATCATCAGACTCATCGTCCCTGGAGTCGCTCCCATGATCAGAGTACGAGCCCTCCCGCCTCCTCCTTGATGGCGGTAATGACTGCTTATTCCTTCCTCTCCCATTGGTTCTCCCAGCGGCCTCAAGCAGCAAATTTTCCAAGTCCGCCATGATTCTCGCAGCTGTAGAAAACTTACATGATTAGAATAATGATTCAAAACTCAGTTGACTGACTAATACTTCCTCCAAGAGAAAATTCCATATCGCTTAATTACACTTTCCCTAAATGATATCCTCGAAGCGTCACGTTATATGATGGGAAACAACCAATTAAATGGTTCCACTCTTAACAAGTACAAGCACGGCATTCTCTAATCGCAGATCTCCTGATAACGAAAAAAACCAATCCGGAATCTATATCATTAATAATACTCCTTACTCCTTAGCCACTAGAATCGGCACCCCGCCTCAGGAAAAGCAAACACGACGCGCCCGCAAGTGCTTTCTTTTCCAATTTCGTTTTCGGTAATTACAAGTCTCAACAAGTCAACAACTTCACTCCATCACATAACCGTACAAACCGAAAAAGGGGCTTGGACCTTTCTCACTCCACCGACATCTACTCTCTCAGTATGCCAAACAACACGGGAACCAAGAAACGTCGATCAAAGATCCCTTTAGCGAGCAATCAAGAATTGCACAACCCCCAACCACAGACGGATGACCCCAGAAATTTCCCAAAGGAGGAACCTTTATCACTGCAGACAATCGAAAACGGGGAAAATTCACCGGCAAGAAGTTCGACAGGACGCCCAGATCGTCCTCCCGCGACGTCTCCAAACCAAATCAGGACATGGGTATCGCAGGAAAACTCGTGGCCAAGCTCAAAAATCAATGAACTCGGAAGCAAGAAACGTAATTTGAATGAAAAGATCCGAGACAACAGAGAGAGAGAGAGAGAGAGAGAGAGAGAGAGAGAGAGAGAGAAGCGTACCAGAGAAACCCTAATTGCAAGAAACTCTCAAGGGATCTGATGATTTCTTCCTGGCTTGATGACTCTCCTGGAAAGAATGCCTTTTGGATGAAATAGGCAATCAGCGGACAACCTTAGCCATCATTGAATAACATTCGAATTAGGAAATATCTTTCCTTATCTAAACTCGGGGCCCGGACCAAACCGACATAAATGATCGATTTTGGGAAGAATCAGTTTAATTTTCGGATCTGCTGCCCCGAAACCGATCGAGGACATTCAGGTTGGAATTGCCAATCCTACTCAGAAATACCGAAATATTCAGCAAGAGCTGCTCCTGTATAAGAAGCGAGGTATCATAACGTAGCTGGGGAATCCGGTGTGATCGATCAAAAATTACCTTTTGAGCCATTAAAATTGGGAAAATTTCAAAAAGAGATATGAAGAATTCTCTTTTCTTTAAATAAGGGTTCAAAATGAATTTTATTTCAAATAAGAATATGAAGTGCATTTATTTTCTTAAATAAAGATCTAAAGTAAATATTATTTTAAATGAAGACCTAAAATAATTATATTTATTTTAAATAAAAGCATGAAGAAACTATATCCATTTCAAATAAAGACCTTTCTTTCCAACAATCAGGGTACTTTCGTCATTTGTAATTTTTTCCTTTTTTTTTTCCATTTTTTTGGCTAGTTCTTCTTCGTCTTCGCCAGTGGCCAGCCAACCATGGAAAATGCCCACAAAGGACTAGGAGAGGGATGGCATCGCCTGGGTATGACAACCCTCGCCTAGGGGCCATCTACAAGGTCGGCCTTCACCAATCTCAACGAGGGCCAACCTCACGAATGGCCCCTAGTTGAGGGTCACCACGCTTAAGTGAGGCCATCCCTCACTTGTGGCCAGCGTGGGTGGCCCTCGCCGATGAGGGCGACCCTCACTTAGCCCTTTATGGGCATCACCGGTGGTCGACCGACGAAGAGAAAGAAGAAGAATTAGAAAAAAAAAATGTGAAATGCAAAATGACAAAAATACTCTTGATCGGTCAGAAAATTTAGCTAGTCAGCAATCAGTGAGGTTAGGTCCTTATTTGAACAACTAAAACCACTTCAGGTCCTTATTTTAGGCTCTTATTTAAAACAAAATTCACATCGGACCCTTATTTGAAAAAATAATAACATTTCGGATCCTTTTTTGAAATTTTCCCTTAAAAATCGAACCGTGACCCTTACCAGAACAAACAATGATATATAATCACGACCAACATATATTTTTATAATAAAAGGCCGCAACTTTCCTATTTATTATAGAATTTAAATTTTTACTAAAATATACGTAAAATTGGCTAGTTCGACTCTCAGTTTTAATTGTCTAGAAACGGAAGTCCCAAGCAATTGATTCTCCTAATATATATAAACAATTTCAAGAAAGCTATTTATTTCTTATCTCGTTTTATTTTTGTCAGGAGGATTCCTTTATTTATTGTTTACTAACGGTCATATTTCTTTTACAATTCTGATGTCCCAGCTCCAAGAATAATCGACAATTATCAGAAAATTTCGAGAATGTTTCCATCATAAATGTTACAATTATAAGCTTACTTAGCAGGGCGTGACTTGGGAAATCTCAAATTTTCTTGGGGAAACAAATATTAAATTATGAAAGCCTCAAAATTTGGAATTTTTTTTTTAAGTTAAAACCAGACATCAATTTATACACAAAATATATAATTATGTTCTTGTGATTTTGACCTGACTCTAGTCTACTCCCTTGTATAATTATTAACAATTTATATCTAAATATTTCACCATTTGATTTTCACAAACATACAATGAATATCTTTAAAGTGATATTTTTTACATCATTCATTTCCGAACGCAGCCTTAATAAAAAAAAATTATCACAAAAACTTGGTCCAAGTGACTTGCTTGTTTTTTGAAGTTCTATTAATAATTGTAAAAAAAAAATGCTGCACAGACCTGTATAAGGCTCTCAACCATTCTTCTTTTTGTTAATTTTTTTTTTTTTTAGATAACAAGAGTACAAAATACTTGAGGGGGCGACACTGAAACAAAGAATAGGAAAATTTACAAATTACAGCAGTAATGCACAAAGTGAAGATTCTCCTAAGCTCACCAAGAAGGTGAAAAACAAACAAAAGATACACTGTCGAAAAGCCAAAAGTACATAACAAAGAGGCAAAAAAGGGTAAAAGAAGAGAAGGGATCAAAAAGGCTTTAAAAGAGAAGAACAAGAGAGGGTGAAAAAATAAAGGCCTATAAAAGACTATTAACAGAGGCTTGTAGTCAACTCAATAGACTGCTGCATCTGCCACACACTTCCACCGTGTGATGCTCAAACAACTATCCTGAAAGAAAGATGCTGTACACAGGAATTTGGGTCTCTCTACCATTTGAGTTCTCAAAGAACTCTACACGACTCGATCACTTCGCTTACGGTTTTATGCGTCTCTGGCGTCATCATGTCTAGCGACAAGTGAAATGCCTGGATGAGAGGAAACACAAAACGAAGTAAATCTCACAGACCAATGCCACAAATTTTCAGTATCTAGTAACTTCATGCACAAAGCTTTATATAAATCAAACTTCAGCGACAACAATCACCGGGTCCCCAGGGTGATAAATGCTATTGTTGGACAAATTCACATCGGGGAACAAACGCTAATTGTAGGATAAAGTCACACTGGGCAGTATCCAGATCACAGACAAGAACAGAGAAATGCAGCAACGATAAACCTTGACTGCAGAGACCATTAACCCAGTAGATGACCACAGAAATGAAACAACCTATAGTTGGCCCCCCGAAAAGAAAAGTTAACCCTCTATCATTTAGGATAAGAAACTTATATTGCACTATTTCACGGGCAAAAGCAAGAGACGAGATGGAATGAGCTGAAGAGAACTTGTTAAGAGTGCAGATTTGAAATCCCATAAGAGATACATACCACAAATCTCTCCAACACGGGGACCAGAACCGCCAGATTATGATTCGGGAGACATGCAGCAATTTCGTCACGGATGCTTTTGCTGAATATGGCAGTGAAATCAGTACGTTCTAAAATAGAAGATGATGTCAAGGAAAATCATACAAATGAAAAGGTAGAGGTGGAAAACCTTTCTGTGGAGAGGAATGCCAGAAGCAAGGCAGAATAAGCTTCGACAATCATCTTCTCAGCTTCTTTCTCTCCTTGTAACAAAGTGGCCTCATCCTTCAAAGTGTTCAAAAATGAAGATTTTGTGAGATTGAAGGGAACAGATAACTCGAGCATCAAATCAATTTGGCGATTCCTCAAGAACCAATAACTTGGCATGGTTATATTAACAGGCAAGTCCTAGCAAGGCAAATAATAAAGAAAATATATAGAACTCCAAGCAATAAAAAAAAGGGTTTTCCATATTATAACAGCACAATATTCATGTGCCATCACTTATAATTGCTAAAAGCAGGCACATACCAATTCCATGACCTGTTCTTCACCAGCTGCTTCACTTCCACCTCTGTTAGCCAAAAAGATGGAGCACAATAATGGAATTACATCCCTCCTGCTCCCACTTTCAAGACCTTCTAAGTTGGGTACAGTAACACTGGTTGTTGCAAGCCGCGATCTGCATTAGAAGCTTAGTAAGTACTAGGACTAGCAATGGAATCCTTACTTATATGCTGCACCAATGAATATTGACTCTAACTATCAAAAGTTCTAGACTTCTAGCCTAAGAGTAAAGGAAGCCCATCCCATACGATTGACCAAACATAGCAAGTTATCAATTTCAATGTACAGGTTGGACTATTGAATTAAGTTAAGAGACCAGACATGTGCTTCTTTCTAAACACTGTATATCAATCATTTCATATTAAGATCTACTGAAGAAATGAAAATTTATGGAAAAAGGGAAATATGTCCATGCATTTTTAACAAAACTAACTTAATTGAATTCTTCTCCAACATTCATGCATTGCTGCACTTGCCAGGCAGAAGTTTCAAGCAGAACATTTTGTGTATGAGGAGGAGGAGGAGGAGACAGTATGATGACCTGTTACTTCCATCTTTCTCAACCAAGTTCACAAGCAAACCCAAAATAGCAACAAGAAAGTCCAACTCTTGGTCTGTGAGGTGCTTTTCCTTTTCAAGGTCAAGATCAACATTCTGATTCTTCTCCTTACTGTCACTGAAGAAAGACAACGAGGAGCTAAACATTGGGAAGTGGCCTGCAATTATTGACACCATGGTCTCTAATCCTCCACAATCAGCAATTTGCTTACATCCGAGAGGATTATCATTTGTTAAATTCATCAATACCTGCCAAGGGAGCAACTCGTAAATGCTTCATCTTATGTACAAATCAAATCTGGACACTGTACTAAACATATACACATGAGAAGTGAGGGAAGAGGCCCTCCAATGATTCAAAAAAATCATTAAAACGGTACTCCTGCATAGCTTCCCTTCTATAATTAGTATTTGACTGAAAATTTACTCCTACAGGATATCATCACCATCAATCAAATCAGGAAGGAAAATACTTAAGCTCACATGCAACTTGAGATATTTTTGACAGGGTGAACTTGATTGAATTTTCTTGCAAAAGCTGACCAACATTTAATAACTGAGCTTATCGGAACATTGTAATACCTTAACAGCAGTAAGAAGGCAGTCCGTTAGATAGCTGTGATTTTCTTCATCAATGGCTCCTGAAGTAGATGCTTCCTGAGAACAATTGTTATCACAGCTACTTGATTCTTGAAGAGGACGTTCCCCCTTATCTAAATCTTCTAGCCTTTTCAGCTGCAGTTGACAGACATCCTCAGTTTCTCTGATCGGTAATCTACTGTTCTTACTTCTAGAATGTTTCTTCCCTGATAGTAATTCCCACTTAGAGGGCGCAAACTCATCTTCATCAAATGCGAAAGGATCCTGGCTATGTTCCAAAGATTCAAACATGGCATCATCACTAACAATGTCTCTCTTGCCATTGCTGAAGTTGCACTTTAAACCATTACTAGTCGAATTAGTCCCACTGCTTGAACTCTTCAACAGCCCACCACGTGAACTTGAGGCAGAAGAACTGAAATTTATCTTCAACAAAGAGCTGCCATTTGATGATGTTGTCACCTCGGAACTGGATGATGAATATCTTGGAGGAACAGATGCACCAGAAATTTTCTGCAAGGAAATTTCCTCCACACTGCAACGCTCACTAGTGGATCTGACGGACAAAATCTCATTGCTTTCCTCTGAAGATATGAAAAAGTCAATTGTAACATATATTTAAGCTAATCCAAAATAATAACTTAGGAAGCAGCTATAACAATCCCAGCCCCAGAAAATATCAATCATAAGTAAAAAGGTGGACCCACCAAAAATTATTTCTCTCCCTTTCCTTCTCTTGGAAGATAAACAAGCATATGTCCTTTCAAAATTCTAAACCAACTCATAATAAAGGTGAAAAATAGAAAAGGAACAAAAGCTATTTTTGTCTATTAATTAACTTCAATTCCCTCCACATCATTGCCCCTCCATGCATATCCAAACAACATAGGAAAATTACAATTTCCTTCCAATTTTTTTTACATTTCTCTTCTAACTTGATTTGTTAACACCAAAAAAAAAAAAAAAAAATCCTACTTCTCTTCATTTTCCTCAAGTTGACTCTTCCTCCATCTCATCCCCCCCCCCCCCAAAAAAAAAAAAACAAAAAACAAAAGAAAATGGTAATAAAAGAAAACACTCCTTCGACAACAACTTCTAACCACCCATCCAGTTATCAAGACCTTTTCATCATAGAGAGATAACCCATCCACCACCAGAAGACAATAATATGAACAGGATGAATAAATCGCTAGGTTAGCACCAATTGAATTCCCACATTATTCAATCACAAAATTGATATTCTTTCTTTTTATGTCAAATCATGACAGTATGTTGCTGACGTGCCAAAAACAAGGATTTAGCCACAAAGGATCCCTAAGTTGACTATCAATAGAGAGATCCTGCAGCTAAAATCTGCACTACCAAGAACATAAGACTCACAATCTAAAGCTCTTCAAGTATAAAAAGGTGGAATGCAGAAGTGGAGAAAAAAGGTCTAAATCTCCCAGCACCAAGAGCAGACCACAGGCAAGCCTTGGTGTAACAGTAAGGTAGCATACGTCTGACCCTTGACCCTTGCAGAACCTCAAGCACTAAAATGCCCTTTTATGCACTCACCAAGCATAGCACTAGATTATTTTGACACTTAATGGCAAGTGATAGTAGAAGAATGCTGCACTGTGACTGTAATCCACTTAAAATCAAGATCATCACTCGAATTGGTAAACCTAACATGTTTTATGTGAATACTATTTAAGTATGTCTTATATATATATATATATATATATATATATATATATATATAATGAAGTATCAAGATAATTTTACAAAAGTAAACTTATATTTTACTCAAGACTCGGTAAAAGAACACTTCTTACAGTTTTCTATTCAACAACAAAAGCGTTATCTGCATCATTCAAATTATTGAACATGCAAATTTAGCCATAAATAATATTTCATAAAGCGCTCTGGTTCTGTGCAGTTTGAATGACAAATTGCTTGCAAACTATACAAAGTACAATTGAGTTCACTTCTATGCAAATCTGCCACACAATGGGTCACAAACTCAAATGCATGTGACTGTTCAGAAAGAAAATGCTGTTATAGGGCCAAGTGGATCAACTGATCTCTGCAAAATATGTAGCATATCCACTTTAATTGAAATGAAATAAAATGAACTCATTATATACGTGTGCACTATGATCTAAGAGAATAGGAGAATAGAGAATAAAATTCCCCAACATGGAGTCTCCTGTGATTTATTAAAGAAAGGGCCGTACTTAAAAACCACCACCCCCCCCCCCCCCCCGAAACCGGGGGCCGCGGATTTTTTTTTTGGGGGGGGGGGGGGGGGGGGGGGGGGGGGGGGCGGCGAGGGGAGGGGAGGTGAGGCTACAATAGTGAAATTAGTTGTCAACCATTACCTTTGTCAGCAGCAACCAAAGCCAATCGAGAGGTATGATATATGCCAATGGAGAACTCAGATTCTTGACTGTTTGGAGCGGGAGTGCTTTTGAGAAGATAAAGACCTAAAGATAAAATGCAAAAAATCAGTTGAACAAGCAATGATTGAAAATGCCTCCAAAATAATAACAACAGGCGATTAAATTAACAGACAAAATTAAAGTATGTAACTCTATAGATGATATATTACCTGAGAGAATCTTGATTACATTTATAATAAGTTTTGTGAAAGATATATTGGATCTTTCAGAACCCAGGTTCCCTCGCATTTCAAGCAAATGAGTCTGTTCAAAGAAAAAGCAAATGGAATCATTGTGAACCAAATTAAGTGTAGTGATGAAAAATAGCTATAGAGCCATAACACTTTATTGTCCTATACCTGGTTATCGTTACTAAGGAAGGTTGCATTTTCCATGATCTTCAAACATTTTAAAAGCAGCACAAGGCTACTTAGATACACGTCATTTTTAGCATCCCAAGAAGAAGGGCATTGCTCTCTCGAACCCTGCAAAGCAGCAACACATTTGAAGGGCTACATGTAGCTTTGAGAACAGCAATGAAAATGAACTTCTTCCGGAGATATAAACAGTCAGAACAACTAAAAAAAAAGGTTTGGAATTCTCCAGAACAAGCACAAGAACTTCTTTCAATGATATCTACTTGTGAGAAACATTCAATTTTACGGCATTTCAGTTATCAAGGACCTCTTCTATTTTTCGTTCATAAATATGGAGTTTACATGAGATTAAACAAGACTCCAAACTAGTTCTTCTCCAGTACACAAGGATTTAACTCCAGCAGTAGTTTCTATTGTTTCTAAATCAGGACACAATCTCCTGGGAGGGTCAGAAAGATAAGGACAATTCTAGTGCTTAAAGCATTGTATCCTGCATAAACTAGGCCAACCCAGCCCGAGTAGGTGAACAAATACTAGATCAAGCAAACATACAAGCTCACACCTCCATTATGGAATAGCAATGCATGGAGACCCCAAAGACAGCATCAAGTCCTCCAAACTCACGCAATTTCTCCTTAAAGTTGCCTCCTGTCTTTCTTACAATACCAGAAGTTTCTGCAAGAATTATTTTGAAAGATAAGTCTGCATTCAGTGAGGACTATGCTAGAAACAAAGGAAGCAGCGAGGAAATATAACTTAAATACTCTGCTAAATTTGTAACACACAGACCAGGAGCTAATCTTCCAAAAAGTTGCAACAAAATCAATGACAAGCATCCCATAAACTTTAAAGCAGATCAGAAGACTAAAAAAGGAGACTATGAAATGGAAGATCAATAATTTGCTTTTAATGATTTAGAAGATTGATAGAAAAGATAACTCGAAATTTTAAAAAGATAAATTCTTCCAGCAGTTGCTGAAAACCGCTGGGCATAATTGAGAAATTGATTATGCAGGTTTTCACCATTATAGTAGAAATAAAAGACCATATGCATTTTACTCATGTGAGAAGATAAGCAGGCACAACAACAACAATCAAATCAGAGAACTTATCCAGATACAGTTGTTACAAAAAGGAATGGAGGTTTTGTGAAAACAACTGCTGGGGGAAACGCGAGAGAGAGAGAGAGAGAAAGAGAGAGACGACACCATGATTTGCAACAGAAAACCAATAAAACTGTTTGAGTCGCAAACCTCCAAAGTAGACCAACCAAGTCTAACTATTGATCTAATGATGTAGCCAACTGCACCTAGTGGGATAAAGCTTAAGTTGTTGTAGTTATTGTTAATTTTTTGATGATGTATGCAAGAAGTAATCTCCAGCTTATTCCCTGGTTAGCTAGCCAGTGCCATCAACATGAGCTTTATCCCTCATGTAATCCAAGAAAAGGCCGTACCAGGGAAGAAAACTAAAAAGGTTTTTCAGAGAAATGGAACAAGAGTTTGATTCAGTTCATAGTACCTTCAAGAGCAATGGTAGATAAACTAGCTTTCTCCATAGTTAACAAAGCTATCCACTTGGGGCTTAACTCAGGCCTCTGAATTCCACTATCATGCAAAAAGCTCGGCTTCAGTTCCTTGCAACTCACAAGAATTTCCTTCACTCTCGATATAATATTGGCAGCGCCACTATCCTTTTTGTTCATCCCCCCATGGAATATCTCAGAATCCTTACGTAATCCTAAAAGCTTAAAACCGAATCGGGAGGACTTTTCTTCGGTAGATGCAGAGACAGTCGGTTTCAACATCTTAACAAGGAAATTAATGCATCTTGGTGATTCCAAAAGCTGATCGTCTTGACCCTGAGATTGTAATTTAGACATAAATCAGGCCTTTGATTGACAAATGAAGACTTAAAGAAAGCACTTTATACAAAGCTGAAGATTAGATCTATATAGAGAGAAGTTCGATAAAGGATGCCATGCTGCAAGATCATCCTCAAAAGCAGATAAAATAATTTGCGACTATCCACTTGTATTGCTTTTTCAGGACCTAACACTCCTGATGATGAAATGATTAGTGTATCCCTGTTTGAGTTCTGTTGGCTTATATTTTCCTCAGGTCAATTACATACATTGTCTTTTACCTATTTTATTTTACTTTTTTTTGGGGGGGAGGGAGGGGGTTGTTTGCTGCTTGATAATTTGAGTTCCAACAGCTTTTGGAAATTGAAAAAATAGATACCAGTGTAGCCCCAGAATTACTGGTGACTTCATATGTAATATCTGAATGCTGTGAATGACACAATGAAATCAGTTCGACAATGATGAAGTGGTCATTATTGGCTCATGGTTGATAATAATATCGTTAATCAATCCTATATATATATCTTGACAGTCTTCATTCATGTCTTGTCCATAAATACAATACGATAACAACATACTGAACAATTTCAGTCCCAGAAATATGAAGATACTCTAATTTAGGGGCCAACAAAGAGTCATCCGTATTCATTATTCTGAGTTAGAAACATATAAACTTCATCGATTAAAGAGCCCTGCCATAATGATACAGCAGGACCAAATTGAATATTCCTCATATATACTCTAGTCATCAAATTTATATACACATGACCAGGCAAGCAGGAAAGGGTAACCACACCTTCTACTGTTGAAACATTGTATGAGGTACAAGATTGATATGGGAACCGTGATGCCATTTTCTTTTTAGGGAAGTTTATAGGCTCAATTACTAGCGACGCTTGTTCAGAAGAGTTCAATTCCATTGGTGCACATCAAGGGAAGCTGAAATGAATTCGCTCTATTGCATGCAGATTTTGAATGACTTACGTCACCGGTCAAAAGATAAAAGAGGGTTGCTGCTGCCAGATTACTGGGTGAGTCGTCAAAATTGAGACCTATAAGAGCATCGACTATAGTCTTTGCAATCCTGAAAACAAGGCATCATGAATGTCAGTTTGAGTAAGCCAAAAAATATTGCAATATTGACAAATGCATGAAAAGCAGAATATGTCGCCTAACTCCTCTAAACTAAACAAAACATAATCAGGCGTCAACTGTGAGCATGTCAACGATCCACCATTTTGAATAGACAACATATTTTCCACCATGGCCATGTGAACCTACAGTTTATTTCATTTATTAAGTGTAAATTCAAGCTCTTTACACTTTTGATTTTACTTTTAAGCATGTAAACTTAAGGTCATTGCCTTTAAATTAATGTAGGATGACTTAAGTATTTCAAAAATGTATAGTTATAAAACATTTAAACTATATGAATTTTGCTCATTGTTTCTAAAATCAAAATCGTTTTTTTATTTGGGGCAACCTCCCAAAATGCATCCTGAATTAACTTTCATTGAGCAACGAATTAAATAATATAGGAAAAAAAGGTGTCATGGATAATAATGAGAGAAAAAAGAAGAGGACAGAAAGGAGGCTTGCATGGGGAAGAAGTCTTTTTATTCTAAAGGTGACAGGAATACATTGTTTATCTTTCTAAATTGCTAACAGCAAAGAAAATTAACACAAGCAAAAGAAACAGCATGACAATGAAATGTGCCCACTCAAGGCTGCGCCATATACCACCCTCTGTTTCTAAACAATGCGAGCGACTCCAAGAAGATTTTTGTTAAAAAGGATTGGAGTTAGATAATTTAATTCCACTAGAACGTCCAAAATAAGACTTCTCTCCTTCCTCATCAGAGGTAAACAATAAGATAGCTTCAGTCAACAGTAGGATGGCATCACGCTACATTAACCAAAAAGGAACACAGTTTTTGCTGTGAACATATCGTGAGCTGAATATAGTTTAATCTGCACTTCTATTCATTACTTCACAATAAAGTTTGTGGATCAGGAGAAGACAGAACCGTATGAAAGCCATCAGACAACTAGCAGAATAATTTCAAAATCTTCAACTCCACTCCACAATTTGCAAAGTGCACTATGGTTTTTACTGGAGCTTCACACATAACATCATGGATGCCATCTGGTCTGAACATTAAAGCCATACGCGAACAACAATAGCTTCTTCTCAAATGGTGTGCAGCTAAAGAACTATGAGCCTCTTTTTTAAGTCACCTCATCTTTACTGGGTCATACAATGGATGGCAGGGAGCTCCTACATTGGGATTTATCACTTCATCATGGCCTGACTTCATGGAAACAGACTTTTTGGAAAATAGGGGTAAGCCTGCAACCATCAAACCCTCCCTAGACCCCCAGTGCCGGAAGCCTTGTGCAATGGGACACCCTTTTTAGACAATCCTAAATAGGTATTCCCTTTGTTTAAAGGCACTCATGGCGGAGAAGGAACCACATTATTTTTTAACAATTACAAATGATGCCATCAAAGTTTGGAATCCTTTTGTTACACCAATTATCCAGCTCCTCCTATCTGGATTAAATGCTTCATTTTTCCTAACAAAATTGTTGCAATTGTCTCTGAAAGTGGTGCAGACTACTAATCCTTTGGCTAACTAATGCTCCATGACTTCTTTCTATGAGAAAAGTTCTAAAGCACTTCGATACACCAGGATCTAAATTTTGGTTCGCCATAGCAGTTTCAACAGCAGCCAGGAGACGCTGAAGAAAAAATTGCTCAGGCAGTGAGGCATTTGGCTGCTTCTCTACTGCAGAACCAAGAAGGGAAAAATATACACTTTCAGAAGTTGATGGAAGCTATACCTTAGGTTTTTCATGTTATGTCAAGCATAACATGCAGTGAGCAAATCCAAAGTTGAATCAGGAATCCTAAAAGCTGGACACTTCCAAAAACCAACAAGCAATGCAATGTTCAAACCATATATTGGTTACTTTCTAATTTTGGCTTTCCCCTTATATCACCCCTTACTGCTTTGAAGCTACAATGAGAAGATCAATGAATTTTTTAACTTTCCAAGAAAGAAAACACGATACTGGAAAACTCAGCTCAAAAGCTCACTGGCCAGAAAGATGAACTTCTGGAGATTTCCTCCCATCTTAATACTACACACCTACTATGATGAAATCATGAGGTGTTTCTTGGAAACTGAAAGCTTGCAGGACTAGAAACCGGAATCTAAATTAAACAGACTTAAGAATCAAAATATCAACATCACCAAAAGTTTCCTAATTCATCAAAACTCAAGCCCAACCCACCAAGAAGACATCAATCTCTCTTAACACCCTCCCAAAACTCAATTCACCGGATCGCCTCATTTCGACAAAACACAACAGTTCTAACACCCCCAATTAGCCGCGCCCCTCGAAAGCACACAACGCATCCCAAAGAAAGAAAAAAGAAAAAAAGGAAACATTTTTAGCTCGACAACAGACGTACCCCTGAGTCCTCAAGAGCCGGCGCTGCTGGGCGGTGCTGCAAATCCCCAACAAGGAGAGCAAACTCGCCCTCCGGATCCTCACGGGCTGCCCCTTCCTTAGCCCATCTAGGGCGAAATTCACCTCGTCCACGTGCTCCATCATCTCCCCGAACTCCTGCGTCTCCATCAGCGTCGACGTCACCCTCTGCCCCTCGCGCCGCCGCTCCTCCACCCCGTACCCCTTCCCCCTCCTGCCGCCCCCCTCCCCGTTCCTCGCCTTCTTCGACTTCCTCGCCGCCCCTCCCACCCCTCCGCCGCCGCCGCCGCCGTACCCCCCGTAATCCTCCTCCGCCGCCGCCGGAGGAGCGAAGGGGTCGGAGTCGAAGAAGGGCAGGTGGTGGTGGGGGTGGGGGCCGGCGGGGGTGGTGGAGTCCTGGGAGGAGGAGAAGGCGTAGAAGTCTTGCGGGGCCGAGGCGTCGTGGTGAGAGGAGAGGGAGTCTCTGTAGGGGTCGTCCAAGATCGAGTCGTCGTCCATCGAGTCGGGGTACCCCCGGGGAATGCCGCGGTTCCTGCGACCGTAGGTCCGCACGATCATCGGGGAGCCAGTGGTGTCGCCGTCGCTACGCCGCCGCCGCCCGCAGCCGCCGTCCGCCGCCCTTCTCGGCACCAACCCCGGCCCGATTCGATTCGATTCGGCACGCGGCGGCGGAGGAGGAGGAGGAGGAGGAGGAGGAATTTGAATCTTGGGTGGTGTAGAGATAGAGAGAGAAAGAGAGGGATTTGAGGGTTCTTGAATTCGAGATTGAAGGAGGAAGACGGTCGTCCGGGACGAGTGGTTGGATTTGCCGATCTTTTTTTTTTTTTTTTTGAAAATTTTGGTCTCGCGAGACCGGTTTTTTCCGCTCTCTGGCCGGTTCGGTTCGTGGAATTCCGTGCCCCGTCGTGTCGTTTCGCTTGAGCCGTTGAGGAGAGAGGAAGCCGCTGCCGTTACGTGAACTTTAAGGAAACGAGATGGGCAGCGCAGGAGTGTAATTCATTTCTTTAAAAAATTAGGATTAATATCCTAAAAAATCTTAAAATTAATATAGGTGTGATAAATTTATTTTAAATTAATTTTTTTAATTATAAAAAATCTTAAACTTATATATTTATGATAAATTTACATCAATCAATTATGAAAAAATCACAAACTGATACATTTGTGATAAATTTACTCTAAATTAATTTATTTGACTATCAAAAACCCTAAATTGATACATTTGTAATAAATAAACCCTCCATTAAATTGGATTAATATCTCAAAAAATGACAAAAATTATATAACTATAATAAATGAATAATAAAATCCCAAACTAGTATATCAGTTAACTATCGTGTGCCATTCAACTTAGTAATTTGATAATAAAATTTAATAGAACCTAATATAGGGTAAATTTGTCATAAATGTATCAGTTTTGGGTAAATTTGTCAAAAGTATACCGATTTTGAGTTTGTTACAAGTGTATTAATTTAAGGTTTTTCAATGTATTAATCCAAAAACTTAATCCTTACCAAAAAAAAAACCCAAAAAATTAATACTATGAAAAGCTATAAATCAGCACATTATAACAATTTTATCCCAAATTGATTTTTTTTTTTACCATTAGAAACCTCAAATTAATACATTTATGATAGATTTATTCTTCATTGATTTTCGTCCACAAAAAATTACAAACTAGTAAATTTGTTACAAACCGAAGATAAAATCCCAAATTGGTATACTCATCAATTATCATAACACTGGCCACGGTGGCTCCGTCGGATAAGGCCCAACCGATCCTCCTTCACCTCAAAACCCAGGGGAGATGTTAGGTGTATTAAATGTGACTCAGGGATGGTGGGTCATCTGCTTAAGTGTCACCTAGAAATTTACGGCACGGCTGTCGGCTGCAAGCCGGTTTCTCCAAAAAAAAAAAAAAAAAAAAAACTATCACGTATTACCGACCAAAAAACAAAAAAACTATCATATATCATCAAACTAAGTAATTTGACTATAATTGATAATAAATTTATTACGGATGTACTAATTTGAGTTTTTTATCGATCAAAAAATTAGTTTTGGGACATAATTAGTTATACCTGTTCGGCAGTGGCGACAAAGGAGGAGGACTTTGAATCGTGGTTGGTGGGTCGTTCGAGTAGCGCGACAGGGATTGGAGAGGAGGAACGGAGAGGCTTCGAGGCTCTTGTATTCGAGCTGAACAAGAAGACGGACGAGGCAGATTTGCCGGCCCCTTGGGTTTGGCATTTTTCGAATATTTTTTCTCGCGACCGGTTTTTTTTTTTTTTTTTTTTTTGGTTCTCTCGCCGGTTCGGTTCGTGGACTTCCACGCGCCGTCGTATCGTACCGCTGAGATGCGGAGGAGGGAGGAGGGAGGCAGGTGCAGGTGCATGCGTTTCGTGAACTTTAAGGAACTGGGATAATTGCATTTTATGACTCGCGTAACACGTGGTCCGGCAGTTTTGATTTATTAATCATGATCGTTATATTTTAATTCAATATAAAATGTGGGCCCTATGTTTTTAATTTGTTAGATTTAGTTCGCGATCTTTGGATACATTTTTTTTAGAATTATTATTTCCATGTATTTGATATAGTTCATAGACTCTTCAATTTAGAGATTAAATTAAATAAATACCAGAGATTCAACATTTATATTGAACAAATTAAAGATTTATGAGCCCCGTTAAGAACCACATTGAGTAATTTAAAAATTTAGAAATCACATTATGCATTTAAAAGTAATATTTGGGAACCGTGTAATTTTCCTTAAATATAATATTCAATGTCCAAAAAACAATGATTTTTCTTTCTCCGAATAAATTTTTGAACTTATAAAATCTTTATTTACGTAATGAGGACGTGGATCGCCATTCTAGGTTGTCACGTGAACGCTGACTGGACTATTGAATGAACGCCGATTTTGTTTCAAACCATGCCATATGGATTAAGTACACAAAAACAGGGGAAAAAAGGCCTAAAACTCTAGGACGGATAGAGAGACTGTGCGCGCATCTGATAGAACGGAGGGGAAAGGGGGGTGTGGTGACTTGGCGGCATTGGCCCGGCCACCGACAACAGTCCGGCCAGGTCGTCGCAACCTCGAATCATGGGAGTGTGACCTAGGTTCATGGTGGTTGCGACGGTGAATAGAGAGGCTGCAACAGGTCTCCAGTGGCTGCTGTGGCAATGGCCGTGTTCAATGACTACAAAGATGGGGTTTCCGACAAGGGTATTCTTCTCCAGCAGCTTCGACGCAACGTGACAACTGAGTGAATATTCATGCGATGCAGCGGCACGGCAGAGGCAGAGGCTTCAGCTAAGCATGGCAATGTCACCGTGCAATCGTGATGGTCGCACCCAAGCTCAAGTCCAACCGAAGTCACATTGCCCAGATCCGCCTCCTTGCCGATCGTCGAGCCACCTCTGGTTGCCTGCCGTGCCTGTGCTTCTAACCAACAAGCTCTGTCTCAAAGCATGCTACTTTACCTGCTTCACTCTATGGATAAGCAGACTTCTATGACAATCTATCTCTAGGAATTAGCTGTGTTTCGATAACACAGAGGAGAGCTCTGGCTAGTCCGCGAACTGCGATGTCCTGTTTCGAACGGTGGCAACTGCTCTGCTTCAGGGAGTGGCTTCGAGCTTTGGTTAGGTCTTAAATTTGCATACCTAAATACACGAATTCCCTAGCATCGAATATTAAGTAACAAACACCAATTTGGCCACTCACAGGGCATAATCTGTAGCGTGATATACTCTCTTTCCCTTCTATTTCCTTGTTAATGGAGTAAAAGCATGCTGTACTGCATTTATTGTTCAGTTCACCAATCTTCTCATGAAGAATGGATTCTCATTCTCAATCCCAGGCATTTCCAGCTTTTTCCCCCTTTCCTTTGCCCCGTGACAAAGTACAGCAGACGATTGCTCTGGTAGAGAACCGTCGCCAAGCAACTCATCACGCTCGATAGAGCTACGCTAAGAACCTGATCAATGCAGAGCAAGTTCCCAATACAGAGAAAACAAGGGTCGATTTGTTGCTGCACCTATGATGCCATCCATGTCGGGTAAAATTCCTACTTATACACAGATATGATTTGGAAAACCCGGGAATACTGCTATACTTAAACACAAAAATAATGATATATTGATTTAAGCATCAAACGATCAAGTAATCGGACAGAATTGCTGCACCTACAATGCCCATCAGGCACAATAAGGAAACGGTATCTGCCATGCCATTCGATGAGGTCGATCGGAAATACATCTTGTGCTTGTTGCTATCACCTCTGAAGCCTCTTATAATCATCGCCTGTTAAAACCATTAATTTGAAGAATCAAAAGACAACAAAGCACAGGTGGGGAACTGCTTTTAAAGCTAAGCATTGTAAATGGGCACTACTGGCCTAAAAATTGAAACTACATTAGCTTTGGTTTTTCGAATTCTCGAGTGATATCCAACTGGGCTTCAAATAAACACTAGAGAGCCAACAGATAAATGCAAGGTGTTGGAGTACGACTCAGAAGGGGACGGTTGCTTACTCTAACAGTCCAAGCGAAACGAAAAATCAGTTATTCTGATTTAAACCTGAACTATTGGACTCAAAACCACATAAGTTAGACATCAAACCAAGAATTGAAGTCCCTACTTCTACATTTTCATCTCAAATTTTACATACATGATGATCAACACTTCCTCATTAAGGGTTCCAATGTGATATTCAATCTCAGTTCACAGTCAATAAGGATAAATTAGATGCATTGCCACTCCAATCTGACAGCCTCAAGGCAGAGCTGTACAAAAACTCTCCCCCCGCCCCTCCACACGCGCGCACCCTCAAATCAAGGTCATGCACAATCAAATCGTCTCTGCAACAGTTTCACTCACTTTCGGAGCAAAACTTTCAAGAAAGGATCTTAAAGTTCACTTAAAATCATGCAAAGAATTGGGACATACCATCACCCTAAGAGGAGTAAATAGGTGATTACTTTTTCGTTCCAAAGCAAATAATGCATATTCTGAAGTGGCACGTTTGCTAGATATAACTGTTGTGCTAATGAGCGAAAAATTGCAGATAGATCACACTAAATTTCAGCTGAAACTGAGAATCCAACAAAGTGCCCAGACTGTATTATGTGATCATATTACATCAAATCAAGTAGAACTAGCTTTGCAATCTCAGATAGATTAAGGACATTCAGTAACCCGATCAAATGTGTGCCTAGATAATTCTAAATGTGAAATACTTGATTTCACGAAGTCGTATCTTTGACTCGGGTTTTGCAGATGGTGCCAAGCTAAGGTGACAAGTGTCTATAAAAGTCTATAAATCAACAGAAAACAGAGTAAAACTATCATGCCAGCATTGTCCTATGAACAATTTCCTAAATTCAACTTAGGTCTATGCTTTAGCATCGTTAGCTACAAACATATTTCTTTATTTGTTCTCCAAATTGGTATTTTCCATTTTCTCTGAAGTTGGCTATTGTAGCGTAAGATTGAGATATGAAATCATTGCATGAAACTTTTGACAATGCAAGCAATAAGAAAATCTTCTGGTCATCAGAAAAGGGTTAGACAGTTTCTCAGTTGGCAATTGGTGGATCTAAAAAAGACGCAACATTTCGCTACATGCATTTGAAGGAGGAACTATAATTCTAAACCAGAACGATATATAAACCTGTGAGATCTGCTCGGCATGGGTAAATATATTTTTGAAGATCCGACGAATGTAGGAAATGAACACTGCATAGTAAAAACCAATACAATATAATTAGTAGAGTAACTATAAAAGTTGAATAGTGTTAAAACAACAAAAAATATTTATTAGTAAGGAATCATAATGCACCCACACTCTTCATTATATTTTATTTTCAACGTCATGACCCTTTGTATGCAGTTTTACATAAAATCAATAAATTTGAGTGAAGGAATATGAATAGGCAATGGAAAAAACGAGAGAGGTGAGCTAAATAAGTTTGGCTATACAGTATACAAATTGTTCAAAGAACAAGATGAAAGTGTAGTGACTACTGAGACAGCAAATAAATATAAATTTATAGTCCTGGCAATAGGGGCAGACTCCTGTGAGAACAGATTAGTACAACTACTAAATGAATATCACAATGATATTGATTGAGAGTTCCCACCAATTGAGACAAAGTATGTTCTGATAGATTGTTAGCAATAGTATTATACTTCTATCTGCAGAGTAGTAGGTCATACTTTGCATGAGTTGGTGCTTCATTAAGCATTTCTGCATGCAAGCATGTGATCGAGAGAGAGAGAGAGAGCAGGGGTAAAGAAGACAGGTTTTTTTTCTTTTCTGCCCTCCTCCCACAAAGCCATATAAATTAACTGACTAAAAGGAGGATATAAGACGCACGGGAGCAAAACATCAGTGGATCTACATCACCGTGACTAAAAGATATTGAACTCAAGATACTTTGTCACCTGTATAAAAGAGGATTAAAATGTAACCGGTGATCTGACTAAAAGGTTCCAGTTTCCAACTTCTTGAAGTTAACTAAAAGATGACTAAAAGCCAATAATGAATGCCAGAGATATAGTCGTTACCATCAATTGTCTCCATCATGGTCAACTTTTGCCAACTTATTCTACGAGATACTATTCCAAGTGCCACATTACGGACCTGCCATATGAAGTGGACATTTCAAACATATGAGACGAAGCGGTAAACCTAATAGATTGATACTGAAGGAACTCATCCGACCAATTATAGTCTTACCTCATCAAATACAAGATTAATGAACCTTAATGAGAGCAAGAGGGTGAGGATAATTTCAGCAACTGGCGCACCAACATAACTAAATGGGAGCATATACCACTTCAAAGCATATGCTAGTTGTTCTGGTGTTGTAGTTGTTAGGCAAAGGCTCGCACCTTGGAAAATCTTCAAAAGGAAGAATGATCTCTCCTCAGGATAATCTTTTTTTCAGTCTATATATGCAATTGATAGAACTTGAGAACATGAAAGTTCTATAAAATGAATATACCGTTGCAAGAAAAAAATTTAATCACTTATCTTCGAAGAAATGCTTCTTAGGAGTACCATTCCACATCAATCTAAAATAAAGAATGAAGACAAGTACATTGGCTAAAGTATCTAACTCCACATTACTGAATTCACTGTGAACTACTTGTTACTGAATTCAATGTAAAGTGCAACTAAATAAGGATAATTATAAGCAACTCACAGTGAATGTTAAACAGGCAGCTGTGCTAGCCACTGACAAGCCCTTCCTTGTAAATCGTAGCGGTCCCAGCTTCATAATTAAGTATGAATAACCTTCAAAAGATGGAGGAACATTGGGCAATCCAACCATCGCGGGGGGTGGGGTTCTTGACTGGACTAATGGAGGCACACCATCTGATCCGAATCCCAACATTATAAAAAGAATGCCAGAGAGCAACGTTACTCTTCCCAGTTGATCCTGGAATAGCCAAACAAGTAAACAGGAAATTCCACCAGGGGGGAAAAGGATAGATAAAATCCGGTCATTCTTACATGCTATATATCAAAGAATAAAGAGAATGTCCAGTAGGATATGTTTTCAACTGTTCAGAGTTAAATCATATTAGACCATTCAGTTGATGCCTTTATGTCATTGTCCCTTGATAAACGATCCTCAAATGGAATGAGGCCACAAAGGGCATGGAATAGCCAGTTCAACAAAGAGACAAACATAAATATAACGAACAACCGTAACTGAACCGAGGCATGACTCTCTTCCCCCCAACACCATGTCTCCGTTCTGAAGACCACAAGCCATAAGCAGAGAAGACAATTCATCTTAATGCCAGATATGACTTGATTTTACAAAAGGAATAGAATTATGGAAAACCAGACAGAGTCCCAAATTCTACTGCGTGCTCCTTAGATGCTGCAGTTATCTTTCTACGAAAAACACAAACAATGATCTGTATGAACTAAAGGTATCCAGGGAAGCTCATTAAACGAATCTTAAAAGGATACGTGACTGTGTCAACGAGTCAACAGATCACTCACCATCCATGTATGTCTCGGTAGAATCCACACAGAAAGAAAGGCCAGGTACAACACTAGCCCAAAACGCATTATTATGTGGGACCTGGCTGGTAAAACAACAAGAACCAGAAGCCAAACCTGCAAACCAAAGACAATTGAGAAATTAATAACCTGTCTAGCTCTTGTGGAGGGTGAAGTAATTGCTTAAACTATTTGTACAGGCAGCCATCTGTTGTATAAGCGTATACATCATAGGAGCAAGTGGATAAGGGCACCTGAGCATCAATCTTGCATATGAAAAAGAGCTCGCATAACATAAAATATTTTGAATTAAAAGAAGGATTTGTCACAAGTCTTTTTAATAATCAAAAGAAGTCATGCAAACAGCTTTTGAATCTTTGGTGCATTTAGTGGAGAAGAAAAAATTCTTGATAAATACTGTGACTCCAAATGCCACAATCTTCAGAGCTTAGTTCTGCTTACTAGAATAAATGGCAGTGCAGAGCAGCTGGGGATAGCAACTGCCAGAAATCACTTGATGGTAAGGAAGCAGCTGGTCAAAAGCTAAAACACTTCTACAATGTCAAGGATCATGACTAAAAGCTGTCAATTCACATAAGACCAGAGAAATGACAAGCAGTGCCCCTCCAAGCCGTGGCTACGGAACTTAAAAACAGGGAAAACGGCAGACCTAGTGTATGGATTTACTCTAGTTGACATGGCCCAAAAGATGAGCAGATCCCCATTGCCAAAAACTCAATGCAAATCAACGCTTGGAAGTTCCCCTTCTCTTTCCAGAGTGTTTGCAAGCCAAGGGAAAACCAAGAAGTTACACTGCCTTATACTACTCTATCATTCCCAGAAATTCGGACTGAATTGATAGATTGACGGATATATAAACACATAGAACTCAGCACCATATCAAACAATCATGTAAGAGATCATGCCGATGAACAACCAATAAGTCCCTGCACGGCACGAAGTAGAAATGCGAGAAAATTCGGTTCTGGCGAAAACCCTTAAGATCACAGCCACGTCAGTTCACGGCACGGAAAGGCGCCTCACCAATTTGATCCTGGGATCCACCGAATGCAAGAACGTGGTGGGCGCCGCCACGAACTGGCTGATGGGGCTGGCGGTGGCATTGGCGATCAACCGCAGCACCTTATCGGCCCCAAGCACGCCCCTCGGCAGCCGCTCCACCCATCTCTCGACTCCCCCGCCGCTGCCGCCGCCGCTGCCATCTTCGGCTGACGACCTCGCCCGGAAACTCCGCCTTCCGGACGAAAGCAAGCTCCTTTTCGGCAAGACGAGGGGCCTAGGGTTTCGGCAGTTGGGCCGCAAGCTCCCGGCCGGCGAGCGGTTGAGGAGGGGGGTTTGCGGGAGAGGGGCAAAGGGTGCAGTTCGGAATGCGCAATTGGTGCAATTCATGGATGGAGAAGGGGAATTTGAGAAGTTCTGAGCAGAAGAATTTGCAGAAATGGAGAATAGAGAGGGGGAAGAAGGAAGAGTGAGCTGGAAAATGGCGGGAGTTCAACGGTTAAGTTATTATATTTTGGGGGGGACGAAAAATGAAAATTATCCAAATATTGAGCCAAATGTGTGTGCGTGTGTATTGTATATATATTTTCGGCTGAGGACAACCCTTACGGCACCGTCCTCAACCGGGGGAACCGAGAAAATCTGTAGTTGAGAACAGTGTCGTAAGGCATATTAACTCAACTGTGGACATTTAATTCATCTTCACTCATTTTAGGCGCGGAAGACTACTAGTTAGAACCGAAGTTTTGACGTGGTGTCTACCTTCATTATCATGAGAAATTCTCTGCTTTTTATTTTTTATGTCCCAGAGAACCCGCGCATTGTACTAACATAGACAGCCCGACAGGCCCGGATAATGAGGGGTAAACCATGGGGTGACGCTAGCGAAAGACCCATCACCCCGATGTCGCAGTTAAGATCCCGTGCGGCCAGCGAGATTCGAATTCCTCTCCTCTAGCAAAGGATCATGGGAGCACTTATTCAACTGAGCCACCAGGTGGTGGTAAATTCTCTATTTATCTTTGTCTTTCCGACGGAGAGGGAATGGAGGACTGCACAGGGTCTCCCACCCTAAGGCGATTCTCCCGCCTATTTCCTCCGTAAGCCTTTTAAGGACCTACTGAGGTCCATGTGCGTGTGAATATATACGCAGTTACGCGCATATATTTTTCGGCAAAAATTGAAATAAATCCAGCCCTTGTATTTCATGCGAATCGTGTTTATGTTGATTTTGAAAATCTATGTTTCCAAAAATCAAGATTTTATTTTTCAAAATAGTCGGGAGATGATAAATTAACGATTTTCTTTAGGACTCCGGCATGTTCGACTAAAGGGAGGATTTCGACATTTTGTTTCCTTTTGATCAAACAAAGGAGCCTCGAAAATGAGGAGAGGAATTAGAATCTCGCTGATTGCACAAGATCTTAAGTGCAACATCGGGGTGGTGGGTCATGCACTAACATCATCTCAGGATTTACCCGCTATTACCCGGGTTTGTCGGGCTGTCTGTGTTGATACGGTGCGCAGATTTCTTGGGTCAAAGAAAAATAAAAATAAAAGCCTCGAAAACTTTGTCAAGAAGCTATTGAGGATTTTGCACATGGACGACATTGCCATAGGGAAGGACGAGTGGTTGCGACACGATGGATTTTTTGGATCGTATAATAAGAAAGAGATGGTGTTTTGAAAATGACAGTTTTTTTCTTTATTTAGATGTTTAATAACTACCTTAAAAGCACTCTTGAATATAATCAATTTCAAAATTTAAAGATTAAATGGGTATTGTGGGGAGTGTAGTAGTAGTTAAGGTGTGCAAAAAAATCGAGAACTACCCAAAACCAATCATTCTAAAGGGAACCGGTCTTATTCCCAATTATAATTTATTGGAACTAATAGGTATAAGTCCAGTTTCCAATTCCAAGTGTGGAACCATCCACTCAAATTTAAAACAAAAAAAATAAATTAAGAAACATGAAAACCCTAAAATCTCTAATCTGAACCTCAACCCTCATTAGCTAAGTGTTTGTCTCGTCTCAATCTTACCTCATCTAAGTCATTTTTTGTCTCTCACTTATGTCATCAATTTTCAAACTCAACACCCATCGACTTACGGCATCGACTCTAAACATTAAATAGAAGCCAAATCTTTTTACTAATCTTGTAATTAAGAATGTGGAAGTTCTTTGTCTTTTGCTTTGCTTTGGCTTATTGGAGAACGTTGCATTAAGTCCGTGAAACTTGGTGGGATCGGTTTCATAGACCTACCCAAGAACTGAACTAGATCAGCAGTCTAATTGTTGAATGGATCTTATGAAACCAACTAGTAATTCTCGGTTTCAATTTTTCGAAACCGGTCTTTAGTGGCGGTTCCTAATTTCAGGGTAAGAACCACCCATCTGAATCATACTCATCCCTAATTGTAGTTGTCGATTATATTCCAAATCCACTGAGATGAATTTTGAATTAGCTGGTATAATTTCTTGAAAAACGAAAAAATATCTAGAAAGGTGAAACTATTATTTGATATGGAAATTATAAAAATTAAAGATGACTAGTGACAATTTTTAGACGAATGTCTGATGACAGTTAAAGTTGGTGGTTTTCTTGTAAACAAAAAAGATTCGACGTAGATTTTGGATTGAAGCTAAAGTTTGGAGTTTTTCACACAAAGAAAATTGGGACAAATTTGGATTTTACCTCTAAAGTTAAAAAAAAAAATCAATAAAAAAAATCGAATCATAATTGAAGCTGAATTCAAATTAGAGATTAGGCCAAAATAATTAGGGCACAATTATATGCAATTATTTATATCAACATCTGTTGTTTGCGAGAATAATTACAAAGCCCAAAATAGGAGGCAACAAAGTCACGCGACTGGACAAAAAGGTAAAGGTTAGCTTTCGATAATGTTTTGACCGGATCAAATCGGGTACAGTTCCTTGCTCGGGACATCATGTTTCCATTCCTTTCCCCGCACTTCACTCAACAATTCTTGTCCGCATTTTAGGTGATACATGAAATTTACCTTGAAATCGAGATTAAAATTAATTTTTGGGGACCAAATCGGTTGCATAATAGAGTACGAGAACCAAAATCGAACACGGTACTAGTGTAGGGACCATTTTTGTAACTTCTCGTCTTTTGTTTATTTTTTCTCTATGCATTTATCTTAGGTGGTTGCGCTCGTTAGTGATTTATGTTGACATTTTTTCTCTATGTTGACTTCGTTCTGAAATCACAATAGGAGATTGGTGTAGGGACCAGATTTGTCACGAGATAAAATATGGAGAATAGTCCAACAAATAAAATACGAAGAATACAAATATCACATGGATCTTTCGTGTAATTTCCTCTAGTGATTAAATTTGATTCGGGCATAACAAGTTGTTTTTGCCCCTTCTAATTATGCATGCCTTCTTCTTTAGTGGTCAAGTGATGTTTGGGCCAATTGTTGTGCATCTCTTCTACTTTTGTATGTCTTTTACTCGCTCTTGTAAAATTAATTATCTTTAAATTATCTCAAAACAGGAGAAATAAATTTTTTTGGCACATATAAAAAGGCTTTTAAATGTTTTCATGTGGGGCCAATAGCACAAATGGCCCACAAATTTTGGTCTATTATGTAATGTTGTTCATAAACTTTTAAACAAAGCATCGTGGTTCATGAATTTTAGCCTAATATACCATATTATCTTTAGATCTTTAATTTACTCAACATGTTTCCTAAATTATATGAAAATGTAACATTGGACCAAAAATTTAGGGTTCACTAGGATAAATTAAAAGTTCAATACGATATTACATATTTGACTAAAGTTTAGTATTATATTGACAAATTAAAAGTTTCGGGACCACTTATATGATCTTCCCTTTTCATAAAGTTATTTTCTATTATTTATTTTGTTTTCTCGTCTGGAGTGCAGATTATTTAAGCTTACTATATGATACTTGGACAATATTGCTCATTTTTCATTAAACATGTTGTAAAGTTTATAGAGAATAGATGAAACTCTATTGCGCAGCTTTTTTAGGCTTATACGAAAACTCTTTTCTTTTATTACTTATCTTAAAATGAATGGGACAAACCAATTTATAAAAATCTTTTTATTTTCTGATTTTTTTTATCTCATGAGTACCACACATATTAAGTATGACACGCAAATGACAAGATGTATATTTTCAACTTGTTATCGTGCAAATTCATAACAAGAGAATAATATCACCAAGCCGATGTGGGTTATAATTTGACGCAAGAAGAGTAATAACATCTCATAATTAATTCATTTTTAGGAAATTGTGAAATTTTCATCTCGATACAAAACTAATTTTACATTGGTTCAAATCCAATTATAAAAAAAAAAGGAACTCCACATATTTATGTTTATGGATTATTTGATGTTTTGATAAGGTAATTTTTTAAATAAAATCTAATTTTCAATTTTTGTGTTCCCCCATTAATTATTCTGGCTAAATCTGACCCCAAATTGGGAGGAAAAAAAAAAAGTTCGACACGTCTCAGGGGCAAATACTCGTGCCACGTGGCACTCGTCCCTACCACTCAATAAAATCTCGGCCTTTTGCTCAAACGCGTCACGGCCAATCGCCATCAGCCAATCCCCGCTCTACTCGTATCCATGAAGATCAACTTTTAGGATTTATTTTTTTAATTACTAAGAAATATTTTCCTAATCAGATAATATTTCCTTTTTTGACCAAAAAAAGAAGTTAATATTGCCCTTTCGCCACCTTAACCAACCCATTTTAGATTCAACAGCAATTGTGCTATATACTCGATTTATTTTTTAATTATTTGCTAATACGGTATTATTCCATGATTAGGTAAGGATGCACAACTCTAGTTGCATTCACAAAATCATTTTCGAGGTTAAAGTTTTGACTATTTAGTATTAACTCTCCTTTTGTTTTTGTCCTTTTGACCACTTTATGAAACCCTTTTTAGATCCAATAGAAATCACATCTTATTCTTAATTTATCTCTTATTTATTTAGCAATCGAGTAATATTTCCTAATCAAATAACGATAGATGACTCTACTTGTATTCATAAAGGGTTAATACCCTGAAAAACCTCAAACTGGTACACTTGTGACAAATTTACCCAAAACTATTTTTTTGACCATGAAAAACCCTAAACTGGTAAATCTGTGACAAATTTACCCCGACTGACTATAAAAAACCCTAAACTGGTACATTTATGACAAATTTACCCCAAACTAATTTATTCGACTGCAAAAAACCCTAAACTGGTAAATTTGTGACAATTATACTCTCCGCTAAATTGGATTAATACCACAAAAAAATCACAAAAATTGTAAACTGTGACAAACGGAGCGTAAAATCCTAAATTGATATATTGATTAACTGTCACGTGTCATTTAACTTAATAATTTGAGAATAAAATTTAACGAAAACTAACATAGGGTAAATTTGTCACAAGTGTACCAGTTTGGGGTAAATTTGTCAAAGGTATACCAGTTTGGGGTTTTTGGTGGTCAAAAAAATAATTTGGGGTAAATTTGTCACAAATGTACCAGTTTGGGGTTTTTCAGGGTATTAACCCATTCATAAAATCACTTTTAATTCTTCAATTTCTTAGTAATATTCCCTAATTGAGTAACGGTGAGGTCATCAGGCTGCCTATTCGTTTTTTGGATAAATATACCGAAAGTCCTAAAACTTGCTATTCCATCATAAAATTTACAAAAAAGTGTAATCAAATCCTACAATTCGTTAAAATGGCGCAATTAAATCATTTTGTTAACCTGATCTAAGTTGGCTGATAAAAAATGCTAATTCGTTTTTCTTATTATTTTCTCTCTCCTACATGTTCAAAACATGAAGGACGATGTTAAAATGACACCATTTTGGTTTAAATATGATTTTTAATATAAATATTATAAATAAATTAACTTTAAAAAGAAGAAGAAGAAGAAAAAGCAAAGCAAAATTGCCGTCGCCGCCCCACCATCGTCGGGAAGGATGATTGATGGCCAAGGGTCAACGAGGATCGTCGGGCCCTAGTTAGTGGATAAATTCTAATTTTGATCAAAATCTCTTGTTCCTTACTTAGAGATTTCGACAAAATCTAATTTGAATCCTTGCGTTCCCATTGCTTTTTAACCAAACCAATTCTTAATTATTCTGGTTTACTAACCCAAAAAAAAAAAAGGGGGTGGAGGGGAAAAAAGTCCGACACGTGTCAAGGGAAAATACGCGTTCCACGTGGCATTCTTCCCCAGCACTCAATCGAGTCTCCGACTTTTGCTCAAACGCGTCATGGGTGTGCCAAAAGCATAGACTTTTTACGATCAGCCAATCACCGCTCTGCTCTTACTCATCAAAAATCAAAATTTCGAGATTTATTTTTTTCATTACTTAGAAATATACCCTAATCAAGTAATATTTTCTTTTGACCACTTTACAAAACCCATTTTAGATTCAAGAGCAATGCGATGCATCATTAAATTGGTTTTTTCAAGTATTCAGTAATATGGTAATTTTTCGTGATCGAGGAAAAATGCACGACTCTACTTGTATTAATAAAATCATTTTCAAGAATTAACTTTTTGATTGTTTAGTAGTATTCTTGAATCAAATAAAATGAATGTGGTAAAATTGACCTTTTTTTTTTGGAATAATTATATAAATGGTCATTGAATTTTGCCAAAACGTGCAATTTAATTTACTAGATTTTAAATTTTTTCAAAGTGATTATTAAACTTTATTTTAATGTGTAATATGATATCTGAACTTTTAATTCACTTTTAAGTCCTTGATTTTTTTAAAAATTTTATAAATGTTCAATCTTGTCTCTAAATTATTGTATCGCTATGTTTAATCTAGTTTATTGATTATCTAGTCTAGGGACCAAATTGAATGTGTATAAAAATTTAGAGATTATATCGAATAAATTAAAATTTTAGAGACCACAAATTACACATTGAGACAAAGTTAGAGATCATATTGAATAAATCAAAAGTTATGAGACCGCATAACACGTTTAGACAAAGTTCATCGACTATTTATGCTATCTTCCTCAAGCTACATTACGAGAGCCCTTTTTAAATTTTATGGCAATCGCACTATATTCTTAATCTATATTTTAATTATTGGGTTAATAATATAAAACAATAAATTGGCACACTCGAGACGATTTACCCATAACTAATTTTTGGTTATAAAAAACACTCAACCCAGTACACTTCTGACGATTACATCACAGATTAATTTTGGATTATCAAAAATCCCAAACTAATACACTATTGACATATTCATCCTCCGTTAGGTGACACCTAACACCAACTCAATTAACACGATAAGCCCCCATAGAAATCCTTATCAGTTATGAGTAAATTCGTCACGATTGAATTAGTTTGAAATTTTAACATTAACCCTTGGTCATCTAGCAATACGTTAATATTTCCCGATCGAGTAAGGTTGCACAACTCTGCCCATGTCCAAAAGACCATGACTAATCTCTCATTTCTTTAGTAATATTTCCTAATTGAGTAACGACGGATGAAGGCATGGTCAGATCAGCTTTTCCTTGAGGCCCACTCTACAAAAAAAAAAAAAAACCCTAATCTATTTCTTTAATTATCTAGCAGACTATAGCAACTGGGCAATACCCCCCTAATCAAGCAACCACGGGCATTGCTGAGATCAATCAAATTTCCACATTATCTTAAATTTAAATTCAAAATAAAAACAAATAATGAATTAAAAATTTAAATTATCACCATCATCATCACCATCATTATTATATTCATGCGTGTATTATCATCGATATCGTCACCATATACGAGCGCGCCAGGGGAGGCGCTGGCTTTTGACCTTTCGCCATCCGGATCTAGGGTTTCTAATTTTTCGCCTCCTCTCCCTCCCCCCCCCCTTTTTTCCTCTAAAAAGGAGGTGCAGATTTTCATCCCCATCTCCATCTTCTGCAACATCTTCTCCATCTTCGCCTCCAATCGACCCCCCATCACCGCCACCGCGAAACCCTAACTCAGAACGCCGTTGCCGCCACTTCTCCACCGCTTTCCGGCGGCCGATCGGTGGGTCGGTCGGGGATTTCTCGGCGCCGATTGGTTAAAAAAAAACTAGGGTTTGGAGGAGCTTTGCCCCCTGCCCACTGCCCCCGCCCCCTGCCCCCGGCCACCGTTTTCTTGGTCGGTTCTTGCCCACCTTTTCTATACCCACATCTGGCCGTCGTCGAAATCGGTGGCGGATCTAAGCAATTTTCGAACGGGAACACGCACGCGAGAAAAGGGCTGACCTAAATTTTTCATTTTTATTTCGGCCTCGTCTTCCGTTTGACCTTTTTATTTTTCGTTTCCGGGTTCGTTCTCACTTAAAAAGACAAAAATTTCAAGATCAGGCAAGGGCCTTTAAAAAGGGGTATCATCATCCGTGATTTGATTCGATTCGATCTTGATCGATTTGATGATTGATTGATTATTATTAAAGGGACGGACGGAGGAGGGACTGACGGAGGAGGGGGTTTTGACCGATTTTTGATTGAGCCCCCGGGGGGAGGAAGAACATGTACAAATCGGTGGTGTACCATGGGGAGGAGCTGGCGGGGGAGGTGGAGATTTATCTGCAACAGCCGAACAGGGACGGAGGAGGAGGTGAAGACGAGGGTTGTTATCAGAGTAGGAAGGAGAAGGCGAGAATGGTGGAGAATGTGGTGAAGGAGAGGGTCACGGTCGATCACCTGTCGCCGCCCAGCGAGAGGTGCCCCCCGCTCGCGGTGCTCCACACCATTGCTCCTAGTGGGATTTGCTTCAAAATGGAGGCCAAGTCCTCCCTGTCACCGGACTCGCTGCTCTCCCTTTTGCACTCCTCCTGTACCAGAGACAGCAAGGTATCTATCCATCAGCACACAACCCATTGAACTTCAGGAACATAACCCAGATAATTCAACAAAAGAAAGAATTAATTCGAAAGAAGATCAAGAAATGGGAAATACCCATAAAGATTTAAGAGCTTAGTACACATGAATTGGTAATCAAGGCGAACCCTTTAATTTTACTATGGACTGTGGACAAATTATTGAGGACGAACTATATGACATGCACCTTTGTATCTGTTTTCGAGACTTTCAGGGAACTCCCAGGATGAATGGGCTTCTAAATTTTGCAGATTTGTTCTTAACTTCTGGGGACAAGGTTTCATTTGATTGACGATTGTACACAAAAGCTTGGACTTTATTCCTGTTCCTATTATAGAACTCTGTCTTGATTGACTTGAAGACTTGTTCCTCAGCTTGCTGAAGTTGGAGCGCTGTAATGAGACTTAAATGATGCTAGAACTATGCCATCTGATTTTAATGATTGATTTCTGTGTTTGACATGGATGTGGTCTGGAAACTGCTGTTTTTGTTGATAAATGACAATTGAGTACTTAAAATCATGGTAGCAGATTTCAGTAGTTGATTGATTGCAGCGTTTGCAGTATTACACCACGTACTATAGGTGTCTGGACTAGTTGATATTTCAAAATTTGAGGAAATGTCAGAATTTTAATGTTGTTGATCTTATTAACAAGGTGATTTTTAGCATAAAATGTCACAATGTAGCTCTGAGGACAATCCATTGAATTTTCGTGAACATGTTGAGTCGTGTTGGTGGGAACATGCAGGCATGTATGGTACAGAAATTACCTGCAAGCATAATTGCATTGAATTGCTACCATTAATTTGCCTCACTTCTACAATCGTTTTTACAAGAACAAGACGTGACACCCTTGCAAACCGAATCTCACCTCATACAAGGCTCTGAGGAGAGCTCACTGTAGAGAATTTATTTAAAGTACCTGATATCTGTCATGTTTGGTGCTTGATATCGGTTTTCTTGAAAATTGACGTTTGTTTTTTCAATATCAATTTCAGACTGCAGTGATGCTACTCGGAGAAGATGAACTTCACTTGGTTGCCATGTACTCCCGAAATGGTGATAGACAACATCCATGCTTTTGGGGGTTTTGTGTCTCATCGGGACTTTACAGTTCTTGTCTTGTCATGCTGAACCTAAGGTGTCTTGGGATCGTATTTGATCTCGATGAAACACTCATTGTCGCCAATACCATGCGATCCTTTGAGGATAGGATTGATGCTCTCCAACGCAAAATAAATTCCGAGTCAGATCCGCAACGCATTTCTGGCATGCATGCAGAGGTGAAGAGGTATCAGGATGATAAGACGATTCTTAAGCAGTATGTCGACAATGATCAGGTTGTTGAGAATGGGAAAGTGATCAAAGTTCAGTATGAGAATGTCCCTGCGTTTTCTGACAACAGCCAACCTCTTGTTCGTCCACTCATACGGTTGCCAGAGAAAAATATTATTCTGACCCGCATTAATCCGCTGGTATGCATGTAATGCTGAGCAGTACTTGTGCCTGTCCACCGATGTTTGTCTCTGTTTTTTTGTTTTGTGCGACTGAAATGCACAATTGAAATGTTGGTATGTGGGATTTTCAAGGTCTCTTCTAAAAAAATGTGTATCAAGATTTTCTACGATATTGACTTGATGCTGCAGCTAGTATTTAGTGTCTTTGAGAAGGTTAGCACGTACCAACCACCATCGCTTATGCAATTTTTTTCTCTTTTACCCATGCAGATTCGCGATACAAGTGTTCTTGTGAGGTTGAGACCTGCATGGGAGGAACTTCGAAGTTACTTAACTGCTAGAGGGCGCAAGCGCTTTGAGGTTTATGTTTGCACTATGGCTGAAAGAGATTATGCTTTGGAAATGTGGAGGCTTCTTGATCCAGAGTCAAACTTGATACAGTCAAAAGAATTTCCGGAGCGCATTGTGTGTGTTAAGTCTGGTAAGTTACTTAAGTTTGTTAGATCTCCTTTTGCTTTCTTCATCTGGCTAATGAAACTGTATACTTGATGAATGGCCTTTCATTGTTAGCTTTCTGGGAAAATATGAATAGCCTCCTGTCGATAGACTTACTTTAAGCGTCTTTGGGTGGTTGCATCATAGAGGACACTGATTTTTTCTTTTTTTTTTCCTTTTTTTGGGGGATCTCTTCATCTGTTGCTGTGCACAGGTTCAAGGAAATCACTGTTTGATGTCTTTCAAAATGGAATATGCCATCCTAAGATGGCATTGGTGATTGACGACCGTTTAAAAGTTTGGGATGAGAAAGACCAACCTCGTGTTCATGTTGTTCCTGCATTTGCCCCATACTATGCTCCCCAAGCTGAGGTACAAGAATGAAGTTTCTCTGCTGCTTGAAGTTGTGATGGGCTAAGACATATTTGCCCCTGCAAGTTGAAGAGTTTTCTTTATCCTGTCTTACCAGCATTCATAATTTTTTTTCCCCTCTCTGTTTTACAGGCAAACAGTGCTGTTCCAGTATTATGTGTTGCAAGAAATGTTGCTTGTAATGTTAGAGGCGGCTTTTTCAAGTAAGTCAGTAAAAGGCGGACATTTTTTTCTGAAGTATGCATGAATATGCTTATCCTATGATATCCTTTGGTATAACATGGGTTTAAATTTAATATTTGGACATTTTTTCTGTTGTATGCATGAATGTGCTTATCCTATGATGTCCTTCGGTAGAACTTGGGCTTAAATTTAACATTTGGAACAGAGAATTTGATGAGGGTCTTCTACAAAGAATTTCAGAAGTTGCATATGAAGATGACACAAGAGATATCCCTTGTCCTCCTGATGTGAGCAACTATTTAGTTTCAGAGGTTAGTTGTGATGGTCGTGTCATAGGCTAAATACTAGCCAAATACTGGTTGCATAGGTCTGTCGTTCTGCATGATTTTCTCACCACAGTTGAACCATACTGTTTCAGGATGACACTTATGCCTCAAATGGAAACAAGGATCCACTTTCTTCAGATGGAATGGCAGGTGCTGAGGTCGAAAGAAGATTAAAGGTACATAATATCTTTCTTGATGTCAACATGTAAAGCTGCATAGTATTTGTTGTTGCTTATTAGAAGGGATTTCATTAACGAGTGCCCCACGGGCAATGGAAAAGCAACTACTGAAGGAAATTTTCTAATTTCCATCGTACTAATTGCCCTCATGGATGCATAACCAATGCCTTGAAAGTTGAATTATTTGCAGTAGTGTACTTAACAAGTGTCTGGGGCACTTGTTACAAGACCCAATGAATAAATAGAGAAAAAAAAAGTGTTGTTCTGCTTATGCAAGCATACGTTAATGTTACTTGATGGTTTTCAGGCTGAGAGCCAACTTTTTGATAGGTTGTGGGAGCAGATCATTTCAATGATTTCATATCAAAATGTGGAATTTTTTTTTTCTGTCATTCGTGTTAATTGATTACCTGCCTTTTGGAGTTATCAGTTCAGCCTAGTGAAATCAATGTTCTAATGCAGGATGCAATTCCAGCTTCAATTGTCTCTTCAGCAATTTCTAATTTGGATCCAAGGATACTTGCGTCTCTTCAGAATGCACTGGCATCTTCTGCAAGCACAATTTCTTTGTCTACATCTCAGACAACAGCTTCTACCTTTCCCAGTGCACAGTTTCCTGAAGCTACTGGTTTAGTTAAAAAATTTGGCCAGGTTAGTCCTCCAGAGCAGAGCATGCAGAGTTCACCTGCTAGGGAAGAGGGTGAGGTGCCAGAATCAGAATTAGATCCCGACACCAGGAGGCGGCTGCTCATATTGCAACACGGGCAAGATACTAGGGATCAAGCTCCTGGGGAACCGCCATTTCCTGTAAGACCTCCTATTCAAGTATCCGCTCCAAGGGCACAGTCACACGGAACCTGGTTTCCGGTGGAAGAAGAGATGAGTCCAAGGCGACTAACCAGATCAGTTCCGAAAGAATATCCATTAGATTCTGAAATGCATATTGACAAGCATCGACCTCATCATCCATCCCTTTTTCCCAATATGGAGAGTTCCATTCCTCCTGAAAGAACTGTTCATGAAAGTCAAAGATTGCAAAAAGAGGTGAAGATGGAAGTTGATTCGGTTGAATGATTTGAATCTGCTTAAGTGAAATTTTGTTGTGAAGGTTGTGCATTTGACCTTATTTTCTTTCAGGGATATGGTAGAGATGACAGGCTAAAGCTAAACCATAACTTTTCCACTTATCATTCTATCTCTGGTGAGTTACAGCTCGTTTCATGGGGTCCTTCATCAAAAACCATTTTGGACATAAAGTGGTGTTTTTCTAGTGTTGATAATATTGCTTATAGAATTTGGTGGGGCCTGTAACTTTTGTCAAAGTTGTTTGTGTGACGTGAATGTTCTGTTGGACATTATTACCTTGTTCTTGCGCGGGGTAGGGGCCGTGGTGTGGGGACCTGTTGAAAAGGACACCCCTCCCTTGGTTAGGTCAATGCCGTGCTGATAATTTTACTGATCATTACTTTTGCCAATGGTCCTAAAATTTTCAATTGTTGGTTTTGTATAATACGACAGAAATGTAGGAGTTCTCAATATAATCTCTGTTACATACTACCTGCCCGGTTGAGTGCATGTCTCATTGTGTTGCTTTTTTGGTTTTTCTTGATAAATACTCTATTATCATTTATAATCAGTAGTTTTGTTTTGTAGACTCATGTTCTCATTGCTGATTGACTTGAAGGTCAGGAAAATTCTTTGAGTCGCGCATCAACAACTGGTCGAGATTTTGACTCTGAATCGGGGCGACCTATACCAACTAGAGAAGCTCCAGCTGTTGTTTTACAGGAAATTGCAATGAAGTGTGGAGCAAAGGTAATTAGAAAATGCCCTGTTATTGTTGAGGTTCAGTTAGAATGCACTTTTCTGTAGTCTTTGGATCCCTTAAAGTTTCATCTGTTAATTTGAACAAAAATTTGCAGGTGGAGTTTAAACCGTCTTTGCTTCTAAGCATGGAACTGCAGTTTTCTATTGAGGTACTTCCTCACTAGGAATAGTGTTGAGAATTTTTACTTTCACTCTCAACATTTCTCACCTCATTGGATTTGTAAACTCAATTATTTACATTGTGTATAGGTCCCTTGGCTGTAACATTCTTAGTTAAGTATAATTTTAAAACACGCTACTTATAGGAAAAGGTATACTTAAGAACACTCTACAAATCGATTTCTCTTGTAGGCTTGGTTTGCGGGAGAGAAGGTTGGTGAAGGGAGTGGTAGAACAAGAAGAGAAGCTCAACACCAGGCTGCTGTAGCTTCGCTAAGGCATTTGGCCGGTGAGATGCTCTCTTACAGTGTCCTGTTTACTGCCTTGTCTTGGTTCTGTTTGACTGCTTAATCTCGATGGTTATTGGAAATGGTGTCATAAGAAATATGTCAATTGATGGTCATTGGGAAACAAGTGTGGGTTCTAGTATGTCTCGTTGATTTTCTGCTAAATGTAAGGATGTTCGAGCATAGTTGACACGACATACGTAGGCTTGGATACTTTGAAACAACCTAAAGAAAAGTTCTGTCTACTGGTTAATCTGCCAGAGTGACCATTGGAATGTTTGGTAAAATGAAATTAGCATTACCTGTTTCATTAAGCATTTTTAATACTTTTATTGCTATATTATAAGAATAGGCAATTTTATTGAATCATAAGGGATTACTATGTCATAATGCTGTTGACTACTGTAACTTAAGCTAAATACGTGTTTGCCTGTAAAGATGCATGCAAAATAATTTACCTTCACTTTAGTAGGTGTGTTTTTTCTGGCTGGATTTTATGTTTATTATTTTGGGGTGGGAGAAAAGAAGGGGAGGGCAGCCTATTAGAGCCTGAATTAACATGGCCAGAAAATGTCAAGGTTATCTTGGAGAAGCATGAGACAATTAATATCTGGTCAAGGAAATCCTAAGTGCCTGATGGACTATGTATATCTCCCGGGAGAGAGTGCTGAAATTTTTCAGTATATGATTGGGCTGCTCTGTCTTACTACTGCTAGAAACGTGGTTCTTTTTGCTCTCTATAAGGATCAGCCTTCATTTTACCCCTCAATCCTTATTTTCAACCTTTTGGGTACCTGTTATGGGAATTAGTTGGAAATATTCATAAATCCTTATATTTTTTAACAGAGAACATAAATCCTTATCTACTTGAATAGCCATCTTTTTCATGAATCTTGGTACTACAGTATTGCTTAAGCTGTAATCTGAAGTTTGCAAGGCCAGTCTCAGTTCTTTGTGGATTCTATTGGGGTGGACCAAAGAGTGTGGGATCTAGCCTTTTTTTGGGCCAAAGTGTACTATCAGAATGTGGAAGTTTGCTGCTCCTCTAAGACCTCTACTATGCATCTAAAATGGAAAAAGTATTCCTCTACCATGTGCACCTACTAGACGTCTGAGAAGTTAGTGATTGCTAATTTATGATCAAAATGCAGTAGGAGCATTGATAGGTTTTGGGACTTGTTTGGACCCCAGAGTGTTGGATATGTTCCCATTCTTTGTTGTCATGCTTATAAATAACTATTGAATAAACAGGCCTGAGGAAAATGCATGATAACTGAGATGTTTATGCCTTCCAGTGAAACACGCTGTACATGTTGAATGAAAAACTTAATTATGAACAATTGCGTTTGAATTCTTAAGGTTCTTTTTTGCAGAACCATCAGAAAAAACTCATTATGTCTGGCTTCGTTGCAGCTTGAACTATGGGTTTCTTTTTTTTTTTCAATTAATTTTATTTATTTATTTTAATTTCCATCTCCTGGGTTTTTCAAGTAAAGTATTATTGGTCTGGCGTTTCTTTGAAAAATTCATAGATCTAGCACTTCTCACAACTACTAATGTTGTGGATGGAAATACTAAGAATTGATTTTCTATTCAGTTTATTGACTTTTTGCAATATTATTTTTCAGGTATATACATGAACCGGGCAAAGTCCGATCCTGCTTCCAGACAAGGAGATGGAAATCGGCCATCCCCAGCAAGTGAGAATGGATATTTTGGTAGTATTTACTCTTTTGGGAATCAGCCGTTGCCCAAAGGGGATCCTGTTCCTTATGCTACTGCAGCTGAGCCATCAAGATTTCCAGACCCGAGATTTGAAGGCCCTAAGACTTCAATGGGCTCTGTTTCTGCACTTAAAGAATTAGTGAGAAATTAAAGAACTTGTTCAATCTTTTTGCATATAAATCAAAGCATGATTTGCGTGTCTGCTTAACAAGATCCATTCCTTTTCCTTTTGATCATCAGTGCATGATGGAGGGTCTTGGCATGGTCTTCCAATCCCCGCCACAGCTGACAACGAATCCCACGCAGAATAAGGAGGTTCACGCACAGGTTGAGCAAATGCAATTTTGATACTCTGACATTCTAATTTTGTGAACTTCAGAGCATCGATTGAATTCTTCATTTTGAATTCCTTGTTAATTAGAAGTCAATAGAGGAATAAAAGCCTGGTTTTAGTGAATTATACCCTTGACTTGAATAAACTAATTTCTGACACTATAAACCATATTGTTGTTTTATTTTTCAAGGCCTTTCCAAGAGACAACATGATTTGCTAGAACGGGAAAGGCTTATGGATTGTTTTGTGATGCATCCTTGGTTCTATTGTTGAAATTTGACTAATATCTTTTTCTACTCCATTATCAACTTTCAGGTCGAAATCGATGGGCAGGTTTTGGGGAGGGGAATTGGCTTGACATGGGAAGAAGCTAAGATACAGGTAACTTCTTCCTACAAAATTCAATGTATTAGACATGTCATGATTATATCAAGCATCAGAGACACAAATTATCTTTTCCAGGCTCTCTCAACAACTTTATTTCTTTTCTTAGGCTGCTGAGAGGGCTCTGGGGTCGTTGAGGTCAATGCTTGGTCAAGTTACTCCAAAACGTGCAGGCTCCCCCAGGTCAGTGATTTCACATGTGGTCAATCTTAGCCATAATTTTGTCTTCCTTTTGTTGTAGTGAACTCAAGCCAATGCTAATATAGGAAAGGCTGGATTGGCCTATCTGGCTCTTTAGAACTCCTGATTTGCAAAGCTTACTGGAAAACTTATTACTATCTTGCACAAATTTACTGTGAATTTTTTCGCAAGTGCTCTATCACACTTCCTTTGGCCATCACTTCTTTCCATTTTTCTCATTGGTCCACTTTTTAGGCACTTTAATTTTGCCATTACTTACGAAATAAAACAAGGGAGCTTGCAAAAGTGCTCTACCCCACTTCCATTGGCCATCTCTTCCATTTTTTCATCGGTTACTTTTTAGGCACTTTAATTTTGCCACTAACAAAATGGAAACAAGGGAGCTTTGGTAGCTCTCTCTCTCTCCCTCTACAAGTGATTGATTTCTTGCCATCTAAATAAATTCTAGTCTGTTTATCAAGATGAATATGCCATTGTACTAATTTGATGTTGTGGAAAAGAACATTGCAAGGGATACCGAGTAAACGACTCAAGCCGGAGTTCCCGAGAGCTATGCAGCGGATGCCCTCTTCAGCTAGATACCCCAAGAACGCCCCTGCTGTTCCCTAACTGTTTGAGTTGAGGTTTCATTCTTTTTGCTCTCTATCTGGGCCGTTCTCAGTTCACATGTGGAGAAGTCGGAGATATCGAATCGCAGGGTCATGTTTCGTTTCGCCAACTGACAACATGTCCCAGCCAAAATCTTCCATGTTGGCCTGACGGCTTTGAGGGCGTTCAGTATCAGAAGTGTAGATGAACCCGAGACTGCCTCACAACTCAAGCCATCATTTTGTCTGCATGATTCCGGTCTCTGGTGTAAATCAGATTCTTTGGTTGCACCGTGTGTATTTACTACACAAGGCAGAACCCAGGAATTGTGCAGGGCACGACAAAACCGCTGCGGATCGAAAGGCTGCTTCCACTCGATGCCTCAGGGTGGCGCGAGGACCTGACCAACTGACCGACAGTGTTAACCGTGCTACACTTAACTGTTTTCCCTTTTTTTCTCTGCTCGGCGGCCCGCAAGATGGGGGAGATTATGGTAATTGTAGAGCTGCGGTACCGGTGAAATTTTTCGGCACGGCGATGTAACGTTTCGGTGTATCATGGTTGATTCTTTGAGCAATGAAATCTGCACGATTTGTTTGGTGAGTGTTGTGTGCATTCTGACTGATGTTTCTAAGTTCTCTATGGCCGATGGATTAAATACACAGGCGCATGGTCTTGCAGGAAAATGAGCGAGCAGTGCATATAAGATTTTTGTGAAATATTAGGAATGTCCTCAATGTGGTAATGCTTGATATGGCAATGGATTAATATTACGAAAGGTCCTAAACTTGTACATTTTTGATAAATTTATCTCAATTTAATTTTTTGATCATAAAAAATCCGAAATTGATAAGTTTGTAATAAATTTAATTTTTGTTAGTTTCTTTTAAATTGAAGTAATACTACGAAAAAAACATGATAAATTTATACATGACAAATAGAGAATAAAACTTTCAAATTATTTAATTTAGCAATTTGATAGTAAAATTTAATTGAAATCAATAGTGGGTAAATTGGTATATTTGTTGATTATCATTTTTCATTCGACTTAATAATTTGATAGAGAAATTTAATCGAAATTAATAATGGATAAATTTATTAGAAGTGTATTAGATTAAAGTAAATTTATTATATATATATATATATATATATATATATATATCGGTTTGGAGTTATTCGTGGTATTAATCTATATTAATAAGCAGCAAAACTTGAATGTATAGGTCAATTTTCTAAGAGCCTTGACATCATCGGAACTCGAGGAAAACATAGTGATGGTGTCTGCTTGACTTGGTGACGTTATTTTTTCAAGTGATCGTTTAAGCGTCAAAACATTTAGAAATCGCATGTTACAAGGGCAACTTTCCTTTGCCTAAAAAATCTTATGCGGTGTTTTTTTTTTAACAGGACTTATTCGGTGTTGGTTTAGTATTAAATCATCTAATAGAAAATATTGCCGATGAAACTTAATCGATTTTGCTTTTAAAAGTTAAATAATTGCTCGAAAAGCTGACGCCAAAGCGAGCGCCAACATCGTCAATATTCTTATCGTCATCGCAATGAAGACTTATTTCTTGGCAAATCACTTTGAATCTCGAGTTTTAACCCTCTTCTATGGCTTGTCAAAATCAAATATTCCAAATAAAAAAAGGAAAAAATCACAAAAAAGCTCTAGACTTTACCAATTATGACATATATATCCTAAGCTTATTTTGTGATATTAAAAACTCTAAACTTATACTCGTGTGACATATTTATTTTAAATTTAATTTTGTGACGCAAAAAATCGAAAATTTGTATCCATGTCACATATTTATTTGAGAAATTTGATTTTATAGAAAAAAATTGAGTTAAATATATCACACGAATAAAAGTTTGAGATCTTTAATGACATAAAAAAGTTGATGTAAATGTATTACGTGAGTAGAGGTTTGAAGATTTTGGTGTCATAAAAAAATTAAGAAAAATATGTTACAAGTATGGAGTCTTTTTGTGGCTTTTTTCCAATGAAAAAATATCCGACATTTTATAATTTTAGGTAGGCCTTGAAAAGCAATTTCTAGGCTTACGTCTGAGTCACTCAAGATCCGACCAATTATCAGCAAATTCTAGGCTTTTGATTCCGATTTTACCAAAATGCCCATTACCGATAGCGCCCCACGGCCTACCTCCACTCGCCAGGTCCACCGCCCTTACGACGCCGTTTCCCACACCCGCTCATCTCTCAACACCCCCCCAAAAAAAAAAAGTAAAAATAAAAATGCCCAACGACGCCGTAGAATAGATAAAGGCATAAATAATTTATGAACTTTCGATTTATTTAATGTGCGACACCGTTTCCCACAACCGCTCATCTCTCAACACCAAAAAAAAAAAAAAAACTAAAAAAAAAGTGCCCAATGACCCCTTTCCCACACCCATTCATCTCCCGCCACTAAAAAGATTAGATAAAGGCATAAGTAATTTATAAACTTTTAATTTATTTAATGTGCGATGCTGTTTCCCACACTCGCTCATCTCTCAACACCCCAAAAGAAAAAAAAATCTAAAAAAATGCCGAACGACCCCGTTTTCTGCGCCCATTCATCTCTCACACTAAAAAAAATAGATAATGACATAAATAATTCATAAACTTTCAATTTATTTAATGTGATATCTAAACTTTAATGTAATGTTCAATATGATTTCTCAACTTTTAATTTATTTAACGTAATCCTTAAACTTTAGGTATATATTCAAATTAGTCCCCGGACTATATATATTAAAAATTTAAATATTGCATTCAGTAAATTAAAAATTTAGAAATTTATGGTTAATATTCTGAAAAACCACAAACTGGTAACACTTGTGATAAATTTATCCATAGCTATTTTTTTAATCACAAAAAACCTCAAATTTGTATATTTTTGACAAATTTACCTCAAACTGGTACATTTGTGACAAATTTACCCTATGTTAGTTTTCATTAAATTTTATTATCAAATTATTAAGTTAAATGACACGTGATAGTTGACTGGTATATCAATTTGAGATTTTATGTTTTGCCTGTCATAGTTTATAATTTTTGTAATATTTTTGTAGTATTAATACAATTTGGCAGATTATATATTTATCATAAATTTACTAGTTTGAGATTTTTTGTGATCAAATAAATTAATTTGGGGTAAATTTATAATAAATATACTAGTTTAGAGTTTTTTTTATAATTAGTTGGGATAAATTTGTCACAAGTGTACTGGTTTGGAGTTTTTCATGATCAAAAAAATGATTTGGGGGCAATGTATCATTCTATGGTTTTTCAGAGTATTAATCTTAAATATTAAATAAAAATTTAGTAGCCACGTTGAATAAATTAAAGTTTGAGGATTCATATTTAAAATAAATAAATAAATAAAAATCGCTGACCAGAAAGCGAAGAAGAAAAAAGGAAGAACATAAAAAGGGCAGGAGCAGAAATCGCGAGATCTCAGAAAAGCAAAAACACCACCAGTCCAGCGGATCTCTCTCTCTCTCTCTCTTTCATTTCCATCTCTCCATCTCCGATCTCGAAATCCTTCCGGCCGATCGGATCGGTCGATCGATCCCCCAGCCATGTCCGCTTCCTTCGACGCCTTCAGCATGGACGGCGATGAGGTCCACCACGCCGCCGCCGCCGCCGCCGCCGCCGACCACGACGGCGCCTTCTCCGGCTACGGCGGCTACTCCAGCTTCTCCCCGGCCTCCGGCGGCGGCCTCGACGGGTTCCCGGCCGACGGCGATGTCGCCGTCGACCGGTCCCCGGAGATCTTCGGGTACGAGGACCAGGGGTCCGGGTACTCGCCGTCGCCCTTCGACTCGGTCCACGTGGAGAACGGCAACGGGAACGGGAACGGGAACGGGAACATGTTCGAGAACGACGACGGCGGGGTCTTCGCGTCGTCCGACGGGCCGATCCTGCCCCCGCCGAACGAGATGCAGGAGGAAGGGTTCGCCCTGCGCGAGTGGCGGCGGTGAGGGCTTTTCGAGTTCGTTGGTGTGGATTTAATCGGATTCGGTTAGATCTGGCGTTGGTGTGCTGTTTGATGCTTAGATCTAGGCTCGATTGCTCGGGTTTGAATCGCTATTGCCTTCGAAATGTGGTGAAATGCGCTTGGCGAGCTGCGGTTTCGAGCGATAGCTGAAGTGGATTAGTCCTGGTGGCGATCTCGATTCCGAAAGTCGTGCTTCGTTCTATGCAATTTATCTAGTCATCAGTTATCTGGTTCTCGTTATCTTATTCGCTCGTCTGAACTGCTAGTTAGTTAAGATCTGATTCTGAGTTTACTTTATGGTTGGACGCTTTGATTTTGATTTTCACTTTGTAATTAGGCTTAGAGCGATTGGGTAATTGTGGACTTAGGCTTCATATTGAGGTCCTCTTGTGCAATTTCTTGTTGATGTTGCAGCTGACTCTAGAAACTTTGGAATGTCTAGATGTTCTTAGATCTAGATTTAGATCTGAGGTGAAAGTTACCTTTTGACTGGGACTAGCAAATTTGGAAACAGTTAATCAATAACTGCCGGTGATGGGATAGACGTCATCGTTCATTTTGTTACATTGAAACAGTAACTTAGCAAAATGATTAGCTAGTTTAGAGCTGAAAAGATTACAGTAGAATGATGCTGATCAACCTTACGTCTAGATCCTATAGTCGTGTTATGGGAACGGTTTCCTTTATAATTCCATTATAGAACAACTTAATGAGCTGTAGATTGTTTTTGCAATATTTCTTCAGGCTAGTGAAATATATCCGAATTGTTGTTGGTTGTATACCTGAATTGAAATCATACTGTTATGTGTAGATGAAGAACTTTATTTACTTTGCTGCATTAGGATTAGTAAGCCTTTTCATGAAAAACTGTAGCTTGTCCACTGTTCAGTGACCTCAGCCCATGATTGACAGTTTCACGGTGAAATTTTACTACCGTCTATCTTTGCAGGATATTGTCATGTCAGCATATACATAAATCCCACTAAAGGGAAACATAGGAGTTGTTAGCAGGAGGTGCTGAACTGGAAAAGGGAACCTAAAAGACATGACTCTCTCTTACCAAGATAGCAGGTTTCTCTAGGGGAACAGTCAAGCTACATTTAGTTGACATAGGAAAATGCCAATTCTCATCATGAGCTCAATTATGGGTTGTTTTTCATATTTGGTCAGCTCAAAAGAATAATCTACACACTCAAGTGCAAGTGACCCCATTCAACCTGAGTAATTAGTCATAATTGATTTCGAGAGCAATCTCCAGTTTTTCTATTTTATGCAGATAAAAGAATAAAAATAGATTTTGTTCTGGCTCCAGACCACGATATAATGAAGAAGATTCATTTCAAACTAAGCCCCCAAATGACTGTCTACAAGATCCACAGAAATTAATATAGTTGAACTTAACTTGGCTTGATGGTCAAGAACTGTGAAGAGAGTCTGCAGCTTCATCTATAGATAGAGAGAGGAAATGAAAAGCTGAGAATTGTGAAGATAGTACTAGTGTAAACTAGCAGAGTCCACATTATTTTCCCGTTGACCTTAACTTGGCTTGATGGTCAATAACTCAAGCTTGATTGGGCTTAATTTTTTAGCATAAGCTCGAATTTATTTAATACCATTCTCAAGCTTGAATGGAATTGACTTGGTCATTATAAGTACACATTAACACAAAATTGTGTTAAGATCAAGCGAAGCTCAAACTGAAGCTCGTACTAGTCTAAAATCTATATCTGTGTTTACTATATTTATGCATTCCTCTAGAATCAATATCAAATCTTAAATGTTTAATTAGACTTGGAGTGAAGTATTTTTAAGTTTAAGCTTGCTCCGATCAGAACTCACTGGACTTGAGTTCAAAAGGAGTTGATTCAAGCTTGAGTATAAAGGAAGTTCTATTCAATAGGTGACAAGTAGTTGAACTTAGCTCAAGTGTATCATCCTAAGGGTTTTCATTTTAAAATTTTGAGGTGAAAACCTGATCTAATTTCTAACTCCCTGAGTATTTCTTAAATGGCTCTTTATTTAAACTGGAGTTTGGTCCCTATAGTAGTTTGAAGAGTGCTCTAAAACTTTGCACTGAATGTTGGATCTTTGCTTGGTATAATAGTTGCTGACATAGGTGGAGCCCCATGTAGTTGGATTATTTTGTGTACAGAGCATACTTCTCGAAAGAGTGATCTTCTCTTATCAGTAGAAAATTAGTTGACTGAGTTAAGCAGTCCATTATTACCCCCAATAGAGTCATGATTCCTCGGCATCATCAGTAAGCCTCGGACAAAAACCCAAATATGCGCAATATTGTTCTCGATGATGGTAGCAGTGGTAGGATTTTCTGATCGTAACAGACTCCCAGTACTTTTGTTGTTATTTTGCATGATTGCCTATTACACTCTATCTAGATACATGATGCATACGGTACGTAAATTTTGACTAGTTGATGTTTATATTAAATATGCATATATTTGGTGAGTATTTGTTGAATTTTAGTTATATAGATTCTGCTATAGTTATTAAGCGCTAGTTCTTTTTTGTTCAAAAGAAATTTCATGTGCCATATGTGTCATATTGGGGCATTGCGGAATGGTGTGACAAACCAAATATATCATTAGTTGTATTTTAGTCCAATGTATTAATGAAAAAAGACTACATAGAGTCTATTTCAGTTGCGAACTGAGAGAATATCTGCTAGTTTGAGCTTGTGTGGTAAAACTATTCTAATTAGTGAAAACTGGAAACGCTTCAATTATAGTAGATGTAGTAAATCAATCAAGTCCTCCTGCTTCTCTAGTAGCTTGACTGATTTGCATTGTTGGGTTGGCTTGAAAACTATGATGCGTTTGATCAGCATCCTAGGTGTTTTGTTGAAACACAGGTGGTGGTGATGGTGATGGTCTTGATATTTTTTATAGACATGTATGTAGTTACTAACAGATGTGTATGCTGATTGGTCTAAAGTCAGATTGTCCAAAGGAGTAGTTTGGCATGTGTTTGTCTGTGTCGAGTACTCTATTGTCCAAAGAAGTAGCTTGACATGTATGTCTGAAGTTCTATGTATGATCACATCGATAGATGGACATGACAACTTTTTTGAAAATTGCTAAGTTATCATAGGTTTCTGCATGCTTTTACTAATAAAAGATCCACAACATTTTTTTGGAGTCCAAACAAAGCAGTGACATGGCGCCTGGTTTTTGCTTAAGCACAGTGTAGAAGGAAACTGTAGTTTCTTTGGAGTGCAAGTAGATTATTTACATGGTTAGACATATCTCGCAATATGTCGTGTGTCTGATTCTGTGATTTTTTCCAAATTAGTTGACTAAGGCTGGAAGGTTTTAATTGAGAGATCAGACGGTTTCACCCTGCCGTTGATGTCTTGTTCTAGCATGTTTGCAAACGCAGCATGACCTTAACTTATTGTTTATGTGCTTCCATTTGCTTCTGCAGCCAAAATGCAATTTTGCTTGAGGAGAAGGAGAAGCAGGAGAAGGACATGAGGATCCAGATCATCCTAGATGCTGAGGATTATATACGAGATTTTTATGAGAAAAGAAAGCTGAATGTTGAAAGCAACAAGACCAACAACAGGGAGAGGGAGAAGGTAAGGAACTCAAAAGTGTCCCATCGACTGCCCAATTCACTAAGATTAGTTCTGAACCAGGTGATGATAATGACTTGTACATGTCTTGCAGTTATTCCTAGCTAATCAGGAGAAATTCCATAAAGAGGCTGATAAGCAGTACTGGAAGGCCATAGGAGAGCTGATCCCCCATGAGGTTCCGAATATTGAAAAGAGGCGAGGGAAGAAGGAACAGGAGAAAAAGCCAGGGATCACCGTCGTCCAGGGTCCAAAGCCTGGAAAGCCGACTGAGCTCTCTAGGATGCGTCAAATTCTCATAAAACTGAAGCACAATCCACCGCCTCACATGATCCCACCTCCACCACCTCCCAAGGATGCGAAAGATGGGAAGAATGCAAAAGACGGGAAGGAGAAGGAGAAGGAGAAGGAGAAGGATAAAGAGAAGGACGGCGCACCTACTGCTAACGGAGCTCCTGCGATGGCTGCAGCAGTATCCCCTGTTAAAGATGGTGTCAATGGCTCATCAAGCCCGCCGAAAGAAGCAGCTCCTGCGGAGGAACAACCCGAGCAAGCGAGTGCTTGAGCATGGTTTCACCCTTGCTTCTCTGAAGTGCAATGAAGCGCGCTACCATCGGCCTCGCTCGTCATGATATCTTTTGGTGAACCTATTTTGGTCTATTGAATATTTTTTCTTCTCTTGAATGTCGTGATTCATTTTTCTCGAGTCTCAGGTTTTCTTACTGCTTGGTTGCTTTCGTTGTCACATGTTGCGCGGATGTAGACGTTCAAACTGAAGAAAACACGATATGCAGTTCTGTAACCCAGGGATCGATCGAATTTTACTCCCATGTATTGATATATTTGTAGTTTATCCTCCTCGTTGCTGGAGATTGCCATGCCGAAATATGTTCCCCCTTAGCTGGGCGTGCCTTGGATCTTCAATTTCTCTAATCTCGTAATAAAATCTTCCTGTATTACATCCGTGCTCCTTCTCCATCTTTGTTTTGGCTTATGTCGCGCACGAATCGAGTTTGCCGATCCCAAGTTCATTTAGAACAAGAAGCTATGGTGGTGAAGCCAATGCAGTGTCTAGAACCGGGATATTGGTTAGACATGCTGGTAAATCTTCCTGTATTACATCCGTGCTCTTTCCCCATCTTTGTTTCGGCTTATGTTGCGCTCGCATTGAGTTTGCCTAAGTTCATTTAGAACGAGAAGCTATGGTGGTGAAGCCAATACGTGACGTGAATTCTCATTCCTCACCTGCCCTATCCTGTATAAAGCTCCAGAAAACAAGAACGATAACCAATTTCTACACTGGCTTTCTATCTGAATACCGCAAATCATCTAGGAATTCAACTATAATATCTAATGTGATTGAGTATGCCTTGGAAAGCCTGTCAGCACACCCTTAAAATGTCTCGACAAAACCAGAGTGCATTGACTAAACAACCGTGCCGAGGCCGCTTCCGATGCTGTTCATTCACAGGTATCGCCGATTGAATTCAGTGAAAACGAAAGAACCCATTTCTGGGAGCATCCAACTGAAGCATAAACATTGTACAACATCTACTACTACCCCCTGGAGACAAAACTGATCTTTCAAAGTCAAATGGGAAGTACTTCCCATGTCCAAAACCTTGTACTTGACATTGCCCAAATACAGATGATATCCTTGCAATAGCCAATGCCATGTATTGGATCAAGAAGAGGGGCAAGACAAAGCATAAACAACAGCAATTAAACAATGCAAAAAAGTAGAAACAAAGATAGACAAGTTGAACTGCTAGAGAAGATAAAACTACAAATAACAGAGCTCAGCCGCAGGATCAGTTTCAATTCTCATTGAAATACATCAAGGAAATCGCAGTAGCCATTTGTTCATGGATGAGATTGATCCCGATGAGCACTTACTAAAGACCTAAGAGTAATTCCGCCCCTCCCGATCATTCTTCTCGGTCTTTCTTCTTGTCTTTCTTCTTCTTTTTCTTCTCCCCTGTCTTTTCCCCATCCTCATCCTTACCATTACTAATACCATCCTCAGCCTCTTTGTTCTTTTTCTTCTTTTTCTTCTTCTCCAATTTCTCTGAATCTGGAGAAACAGCTTCGGCCTTATCCTTGTGTCCCTTCTTTTCTTTCCGTGCCGTCTCCTCATCCGAAGACACATTGCCATTCTCTTTGTCCTTCTTTTTCTTCTTCTTCTTCTCCTTCTTCTCCACTTCCGGTTCCACCGCATCTTCCTTCACCTTCTTAATCTTCACTTCCTCCACTTCTTCCACCTTCACCTTTTTAGCAGGCTTACCGTCATCCACCTCCCCATCCTCATCCTTGCTCTTCCTCTTCTTCTCCTTCTTTTCCAAAACAGCACCCTCCCCAATGACAGAAATCTCCTTCTCTGGCTTTGCCGGTTCATCGGCGGCAGCAGCAAGACCGGCAACCATAGAGTCTCCACCAGGTGGGAGAACCACATTCCTAAGCCACTCTTGAGGGGTCTTCTCATTCGGCTTTCCATGCTTATCCAACTTCCCTTCACCAATCAGTTTCTTCTTCATAGACGCCCTCGGGCCGAGCCCCCACTTCCTCGGGTAAGTATCCCGATCCATAACAACCCTCTTAATCTTCGCCACCACGCCATGATCACAGGTCGCCATCACGGCCGTGGTCATTTCAGCAATGCCCAACGCAATGGCCTCACCTTTGGTGGTCATCAGCACGACTTCCTCCCCAACCTCGATTTCGTTCTCGAACCTCAGCAACCCGGGAATCATCAGCTTCGCGCCGTAACAGATGGCGTTCACCGCCGAATCCTTCACCACCAGCCTCTTGTAGCTGGTCAGCAGGACCTCGAGCGGCATGATCACCCTCCTCAAATAGCTCTCATCCCTGTAATTATCATACAACCACTGCGCGTCCATCACATCGTGCATCGTCACCATGTTATCCTTCTCCCCGGAAATCCCCGACCGGACCCTTCTCAGCTCCTGCATATGCCCGCCGACGCCCAGGATAAGCCCCAGATGCACGCACAGGGTCCTCACATAAGTGCCCGCCTCGCAGGAAATCCAGAACACGACCAAATGCCGGTCGACATCGTACTCCAGCAGCTTGCTCTCGTAGATGGTCCTGATCCTGAGCTGCCGCTTCACGGCGGAGATCAGCGGCGGGCGCTGGAACACGGCGCCGGTGAGGGTCTCGAGGGCGCGGGCCACCTTGGCGACGTCGGGGACCTTGGAGTGGAGGCGGGCGACGCAGACGTACTCCTTGCCGGCGCCCTGCTGGGACTTGACGAGGCGGGTGGCGCGGTCGATGCAGACGATGAGGTTGCCGGTGACCTTGGGGTCGAGGGTGCCGGAGTGGCCGGTCTTCTCGACGCGGAGGATGCGCTTGATCCAGGCGACGACCTCGTGGGAGGAAGGGTTGGCGGGCTTGTCGAGGTTGAGGACGCCGTAGCGGACGTACTCGGCGAGGGGGCGCTTGAGCGGGGAGTAGCCGGAGGGGAGCGGCGTGTAGTGGCCCGTCCGGACGTTGAGGCGGTCGTAGTTCTTGAGCAGGATCGGCCACTGGGAGGTGTCGATGGAGGGCGTGTAGGACTGCGGCTTGATCATGTAGTCGTGGTCGCCGGCGGCGGGGGTGGCGGCGGGGTCGGCGGAGTCGGCGTCGTCCTTGGAGCGGTGCTTCTTCTTCTTCTTCTCGGAGCGGGAGATCTCGAGGTCGGACATGGCGGGACGGGTTTTGTCGGGTCGGCGGGCGGGTTCGGGTTAGGGTTTAAGAGGGGGGGAGTGAGGAAGATGACGGAGGAGGGTTGGGAGTGTTGGAAATGGAGGCTTTTATAAAGGAGGTCTGGTTAGGGTTTTAGGGGGGAGGAAGATGATGATGATGATGATGATGATGAGGAACGACGACGGAGCAGGGGGATATAGTGGAGGTGGGGGAGGGTTTAAGTCCATCAGATGGGCTGGGCTTTTCTCAAAAGCCCAGCCCAGCCCAGCCCAGCCCACATCACGATTTGGTATTCCAAAAAAATAAAAAAGAAAAAGCTTCAAGCAAATCACAAGTAAGAAGTTAATAGAAGATGTGATTATTGAGTGGGTGTGGAGATGGGTCGATGATTGAGGTCCTAACTTTGGCATGTTAGGTGCCCCCGTTTGAAACGAGATTGGGGTTGGAATGTTTGAGATTAGATCGTTACTAGAAATAGTTGTTGGGTGACCTAGTCGTGCTTTGAGATTAAACCTAGATTATTATCTAGATTCATCGTCTCAAAATTTATGTACCATTCCTTAGGGTGGGCAAGATTTGGCTCAGTGGGGGCTTAGGCAGGCTAGTGAGCCATTAGGGTCGTGATTGTCCAAATCCACTCATTTGCCCGGTGAGTTGAATGAGCCAAGATAGGCTGCCTTGCTCATGGCCAAGTCAGCGAGTTTGGTAGATGGGTAAACTTTTGGCTCTTGAGGATGAAGTATCCATTAATAATGATGTCACGAAACATGATATGTATGCAAGTGTCACGGACCAATGGTTTCCTAATTGAAGATGAGCCCACATTGCGCCCGATGAGTCTTAAATGCTAGATTGGCCTTCCCTTGATAGATTTTTGTTAAGATCAATATGGCGAATTGCATCCTTATAATTAACTATCTCACACTCAATTTTGCTTGGGCATTTAATCTCTTAGGCAAGACATATAGCTTAGTTCAACATAACAATTGATTGCGACCTATTGTAGCCATCATTAGAATAACAATATTAACTCCCAATCAATTTGTGATCGGGAGGCTCGTTTTACCTTAAAATATCCTCTAAGATAAAAATCATTGTGATCCTTAAATCTCTAGTGTAAACACCTTGATGTCACTCCTGTGAGCCTATTTTGCATCTCCATATTTCATCTCGATGGCACAAAATCCTATTCTATAGAGTGCACATTGGTTTGGACAAAATCATACTAACACTCTCCAACTCAATTTCCGTAATGTGATCGTTACGGCCCATTTTGTTGCTTCCTTGCACCATCACCGCTAGTCTCTTAGGAATTACAAGAATGGCAAAGGTTTGCCCAACATAGTGGCCACTCCACTCCATCGACTGTTTCTCTTTATCAAAGTTGTTGACAAATCTCCAGTCATGTGTGCTTTCTCTTAAACATCCAAAGCCAATTGTCTCCCTTGACAGCAATTTCTTTAACCTATTAGGCTTATTCTGATCTTAGCAAACCAACAGGGGTTTCTTTTCTTGTTAGAAATGTGGCAACAGATTTTTCTTAGCATTTGCCAATACATTACGGGGAATTTGCTTCAATACTACTTGTCACAAGTTGAAAGTTTTCTTGTCAAGGTTAAGTGTGTACGTTGCTTGATGGATAAGAACATTAGGCAAGCCTTTCCTCGATAGATTGTTCCCAGTAACAATATAGCGAATCGCATCCTCATAATCAACCGCATAATTCCAATTTAGCTCAGGCATCTAGTTTGCTTTACCATGGCCATCATCTACATATCGACATCAACTTCTGACTAGTATACGAGAAGCTAATTTAAAGGTCCTTTTTAAGATGATAATCATTCCATCCCTGGATTTTTAATACAAACACGCTTGACACCTCTTTTACGAATCATTTGTATTGCACTTGATGCCACGAAGTGAATATGGGAGAAATCGGACCACGATACAAGCGATGAACTTGATAAAAAGTGGCTAAAACATGATATTCTTTTCCTTTATGATGATGCCGGAGGATCGAATCTGTACCACATGCCTCCACCAAGTTAAAAAAAAACAAAACAAACATGTCGATCCCACTCTTATTTGTTAACAAGCCAATGTTCTCTCTCTCTCCATAAAAATTGCAACTCCTTTCAACTTTCCATTTGCCCAAAGTACCTTTACATGTAGGGGCATTTGGTGGAAGCATTAATGTTCGAATACTCATTTTGCGATATTGTTTGTAAAGTAACTTTTAAGTGAAAAGAAAAAGGAAAAACGTAGACGACAGAAATAGACAGGGCAAGCATGAAGAGAGGCTTGGCCTGGGTGAGCTTTGCCGGCATCGACCAGGCGACCATCCACAGCAACCAAACGCAACCGTTGGCTGAGGTTGCGCAGACCTAGGTGAGGCGACCCTCGGGGTTGCATGACTTTGACAAGGTGAAGAGGCTTCATCGATGACCAATCTCGTCGATTCTAAGGTTTTCTCATTTGGAAATTTGCAACGTACGACTAATCTCGCAAACCATCCAGGCCTTTTCACTATTCGCAACCTAGGCAGCGGTCGCCAAGATCACATGACACGGTTGAAGGACCATCGACCTTGACCTTGACCCATAGTGGCTCCATCAAAGACAATAGCTCCAGTGAGTGGCTCGACGACACAGGCAACCCTACATCTTGACCTCGACGATGGTGACCTTGACCTAGATCTCACCTCAATGATGAACCAGCAAGCACAAGGAAGAAGATGAACAGTAATTTTTTGAGGGCACAAGTGGAACCCACAATTATCGGTGGCAGCACTATAGGAAAGAGAAAAAATCATTAAATCCTCACAAAAATATTTCGAAAGTACTGAAAATTCAGAGCTGATTCATACGTTACCAAACAGTTAGTGAATATCCGCGGAGGGAGTTTCTACATGAATCATTCCCGGTACAAAATGCAGGATCGATTCCCCTTGTCAAGAGTGTTTTTCATGAGATGACCGTCATTTTTGTCTCTTTTAATGTAATGATCGACCGCTAATTCAACATCGATCTTTACTCTTTCTACATGATTTCATACCGTTCAAACGAATTAAGGCGTAATTTAACAAATGAATCTTGTTTACGAGTGGTACCAAACATCGATTAAATATATTGAATGATGATTCGTTTAATTTTTTTTTACAGTGCCAACTACACGTATTACCTTTCTCGTTCGTGCATTAGAATTTGTAAATTTTCTTTAAAAAGAAATTCTCAATAAATTTTTTAATAATTTTCTCCTTAAGTAGAAAACCTTTTTCATGAATTTTCCCATATTTGTTTTACGGAAAATGAATTGGTAGGAGAAAATATTTTTCATCATTAAAAAAAGTTTTCTAAAATAGAGAAAAATATTTTTCGCTTTTCAAGTGGGGGAAAATATTTTCCTCTCACTTTCTCTTATTTGACATCTCTACTAGCCCATTCCTCTTTCTTTTTTCCTTTTTTTTTTTCTAAATTATAATTTTTAATTTCTTTTATTTTTATTTTTTTCCTCTGTCTCAACTCGACACCACAAGTGAGCCTTGAGCTTGTTAGCCTTGGGAGAGTTGAAAGTTTGTTTCATTGGCAAGCATGAGCCTCTAACTTCTTGATCTGGTGAGGCTCGAGTCCTCTAGCTTATTGATCGAGCGAGCCTCTGGCTAGCGAGCTTGAGTTCACCTTTGGCTGGTCGCCTGCTATCGTCATGGCCCGATTAATCGAAAAAGAAAGAAAAGAAAAATTAAAATTAGAAATTTAATTTTTTTAAGAAATAAAAAAACATTTGTTAAAAGGAATGTGCAAAACAAAATCAAATCAAGTTTTTCTTATTGGACGATGGAAAATATTTCGAAGTTCTTTTTTAAGTTTTACTTGAATATAATTTTTTATCATTATTTTAAAAAATAATTTTCTGAGAATATTATTTAGAATCGTCACACACACACACACACATATATATATGTGTGTGTGTGTATTATTTCCCCTTTTTAACCTTCTTTCCGGCTGTCTTTTCCCTCTGCTTTTCCGCCCACCATCCCCTCTCCTGCTAAGCAGGAGCAAAACAGATCAAGCTCCGCCGCGCATGGCGGTCGGTTCCGCCGCGAGCGACTGACTAGCTCTCCCGCCGCCGCCGCCGCCGTCGTCTCCGGCCGCACCCAATGAGAACCTTAATCTCTCCGAACGGAGCCCACCTCCATCATCTCCTAATTCCCCATTTCTCCCCATCGTCGCCTCACCGGAGAACCCGCAAGTTCGTCCAAACCCCTCATCCGAAATGGCTTCGCGGCGCGTCCCAAGTGGCGCGGCTCCCGGCCAGAGCCTCCGCCTCTTCCGGGTCGGCGGGCTACGGCGGGTGGGAAGACTTCGGGCCCTGGGACGACGCCGCCCGGCCTGGCGAGTCGACCCAGCTGCGGAAGTTCTTGGTCTCTGTGGGACTCGATGACCAGCGGCACGTGTTCGTGTTCGCCCTGGGGCTGGTCTGCGCTCTGGCCATTTCTAGAGTGAGGGTTTCCTCCATAGTCATATTCCCCGCCTGCGTCTCGGTTTTCGTGGTCGGGTTCTCGCTCGGCTTGGTTCGCGGCGGGATTGCCGCGGAGGCGGGTGGGAGTAAGAGGCGGTCGAAAGAGGACGTGGTTAAGGTTCACGGCGAGAAGTGGCGGAAATTGGTGGATTTTTTGGATGGATTAGATGGTAGAGTTAACAATTTGATAAGTGATGTTAGGAATTCTGTGGAGCGTAAGAGAGTTGGGTTGGATGATTTGGAGACTTATGTTCGAGAACTTGAGACGATCAGTTCATCGGCTTTGAATGTTAGAGACAACATTCGTGGCTCTTTAGCTAATTCTGGGAATGCCAGTGGCTCGTTAAGTGAGAATGAGAAGTCGAATAAGAAAAGGAAAGACAATGGGGAATTCGGGATTCCGTTGTTGGAATCCATGGGGGGCCTATTTAGGGGAAGTTTGGGTGGTCCAAAGCCGAACAAAGTTAAGGATAGTGTTAAAGAAGAGAACTTGGGGAGTGTGGCGAAGGATGATGCTAGTGAAGGTGCTTCAAAAATGGCATCTGAAGTTAATTCTGGTCAAGGAAATTCGGGTTTATACCAAGATGTGGTAAATAGGCCAAAATTTTATCAAGGTGGAAGAAGAACAAGAGAGTTTATGAAAAATGGAAGTCTGCGTTTGGATGAGGAGGGTGGGAGTACCAGAAATTATGTCAACAACATGAGGAGGTTCGATTACCACACAGACAGGTTTCATTCCTCAGATAGTCAACATGTGTACTCTAAGGGAAGACACAGTTATAACTCTCAATCGCAGGAGCCCCGTGATAACCAGCTTGATTTTGTTGATTTTGACATGAAGACAAAAAATGTGGAAACTGAAGCTTCCTTTGTGGAAGACCAGTTGCTTCAGAAATCTGAGAGATATTATGCATCTCACCGAAGCAGCGAAAGGAGGAAGGTGGAAACTTACCAATCTCAAGTGAGAAGAGGGAGAATGGATTCCCAAGATGATCTCTTTTTTGTTGACCACCAGTCTGAACACGAGAGAGATGTTCGTTCGATGTCCTCTCCAAATATTTTGGATGACATGGAGTTTGATAGGTATCTAACAGAAGCAAAATACCTTCTAAAGCAAGCCAAGGAGTTGGTGAGGGGAAGACATGATGAAGAGCATGCAGAGGTCATCCTTTATGAGTCTGCGGAATTGCTCTCTAGAGCGGTCGACATGAAACCGATGAGCTTGTTGGCTGTGGGTCAGCTGGGAAACACCTATCTACTCCATGGAGAACTTAAATTGAGAATTAGTCGTGATCTGAGAACTTTATTAACAAGCAGTGAGTCATACTTCGAGAGACGAGTTAGAATTGGAGGCAGTAGTGGCCACCATTCCAGCAAAGATAAAATTGCTTCTGTCCTTGTTCAGGTGTGTGAGGAGTGTGAGGAACTTCTTGTTGAAGCTGGCAGAAAGTATAGACTTGTATTGTCAATTGATGGGGATGATGTTAGAGCCTTGTACAATTGGGGTCTTGCTCTGTCCTTCCGTGCCCAGTTGATTGCAGACATAGGACCAGTAAGTATTACCTGCACATACTCTATTGTTCTATGACACTATGGTTAGCATCTCATATGCATTTAAGTGCCAAAACTTATTAACTTCAAATTTTGCCTCTTTGAATTTTAGGAAGCAGCTTTTGACGCAGACAAAGTGTTTATGGCTGCAATTGATAAATTCAATGCAATGATGTCCAAAGGAAATGTACATGCTCCAGATGGTAAATTCCTATCTGTTCTTTGTTCCTGAAAGTGTGGTATGTCACCATTCATGATGATTATAGGGCACAACATTGTCTTCTTTTTTTTACCCAAAAAAATAAAATAAAAACATTGTCTTCTTTCCACGCAGGCCAAATGCTGAGATGTTAAATAGGTGGATAGACATAGATATTTGCACTAGTGATATGTTCCTTTAATAGCTCAATGCACTATAAATCGTTGGAATATGTTGAACAATCACTGAAGATGATATTTACTTGGAAGGAAGTCTACAGATTGAATCTGTTGAAATTCAATCACCTGTGCAAACAGCAAACGTGTTTTCCATTTGAGAAATTATTCTGGAAAGAATCATTTCCTAGCTGATTCTCATGTGGTGCATGTTTCTAGCAGTTTTTTTTTTTATAAATAATTTTAACTATTGGAATAACCACACTTTTTTGGGGCGTAATTGTTCTGTATTTGAAGGTATATGTATCTATAGGACGACAAGGATCAAGAGTGAAGAATGCGCATTAAGACTTTTGATAATAATTTATAATTAACTGTGAATTATCTGATAACTATTGTAAAATCAAAGTGAATCCATTGAATTGTTTAATGTTTGAAATATCTTGCATTTTTAAATTCTAGACGGTCTAATTATATGTTCAACTATTGTTGCTTAATGTGATTTTATTTTAGTAAAAGAGTGGTTTGTTGGCATATGGGGGTCCAAACTGGCCAATGCACGAGTATCAACATCTTCATTGTTGTTGTTCAGATGTAAATTCACCAATCCGGAAGTTTTAAAAAAATTTTACATGTTAATTTTAAATGTATGTGAGACTATGCTGTCTACCTATAAGGGCAGGGGAAGTGGGAGGAGAGATGGAAATAGGAAAATAATTCTATCTAGATGTTTGAGATGTCTGTTACTGTAATGGATGCTATTGTTTTTAATGTGAAACACTGAAAATTGAGAGAGCGGAAATGAAGATTAATCTAACACGCAAGTCAAGGAAGATTGCATGATCCACCCTTTGCTTTGGCAGGCCTTGATGTTAATCTCATCCATAATGGGCTCAACAAATAATGGTTGAAGTCTAACTGTGGCTCGAATTTTCTTTCAGTTTTTTCTTAATTTGAGTTATGCAGCCTTGCTGGGACGAAATTTTTCATAATGCTTTGCAGATTTTGTTTTATATTTTTGAGAAGATTTTTAGGGTGGGGGGCGGGTCAATCCCTGGCATCACTCCTATGACTTTCAGGCCTGTGACCTGACTGATCTGAGGGTAAGGCTATTCTATAGTTTTCTTTTTGTGTGCCTAATGTGTGCTTATAGCCTCATATTTATATAAAAAAAGGGGCAGCCCGGTGCATGAAGCTCCGGTGATGCATGGGGTTGGGGAATGGTCAGACCACTTTGGGTCTAACTATAGTTTTGTTTTGTTTTGTTTTTTTTTTTTTTTTTGAGTGCCTACTGTGTGCTTATAGCCTCATATTCATATAAAAAGGGGCAGCCTGGTGCATGAAGCTCCGGTGATGCACGGGGTCTAGGAAATGGGGTCGGACCACTTTGGGTCTAAGGTACACAGCCTTGTCTTGCAATTTGGCCAGGAGACAGTTTCCACGACTTGAACCTTGACCTCCAGGTCACATGGCCACAACTTTATTGTTGTGCCAATGCTCCTCTCAGTCTCATACATGTATGCAAACTAAAGAGTTAGAGATAGAACTCGAAAGCTAATAACTGCATGCGGCACCAAGAAGTCGGAAGCTATTTTGTTACTGGCATCATGCCCATGAGGAATTGAGGGTTTTACAGTAATTTGTGCATAAGATGATGCCAGAACAACAACCAAAGCCTTTTTTTTGGCACTGCGTAGTGATGTTTAGAATTATTTTGGTGACACACTATTTGTTACCTCAATGAATTACAGGACTCCCATTAGGGGTAGTGTAGTTGTGTTTGAGGTGGTGCACAATCTACGTCTAGAGGGAAGTTCAACGCAAAGGCAGAAAAAAAAAAGGAAGAAAGTTGTTGCTAACAATGCACCAAACTTTTTGGTAAAATAAGAAATTTTTCTTAGTCATTTGAAGACAGGTCTATTGTTCTAGCCAATGATAGACAAAGTGACTCTAATGATAAGTACTGTTACTTGATAGATTGCTAGTCTGATAGGATTTGGTTGTACAGGGAATGTGCATGGAAAGAAAAGGAATAGGAATAAAGAAAAAAGAAAAAAGGAAAACTTAAAGTTTAACCAGCTTGAGACTTGGCATATTGAAGATTCTTCTTTTATCTAGAGCGTGAATGTAAAATTAGGTGAATGATGGCAAACTCTTGGCAGCGTTACACACTTTATAAATGCTGATGTCCTATTTGCACTTGCAGCTTTGTTCAGATGGGGTGGGGTATTGCAACAAAGATCTCGCTTACGTCTGAGAAACAGTAGGGAGAAAGTGAAGTTGCTTGAGCAGGCGAAGAGATTATATGAAGATGCACTTGATATGGACTCTGACAATTCTCGTGTAAGAGAGGCCTTATCCTCATGCATGCTTGAGCTAGACTATAAGCAATCGCAGTAGCTTTTACAGCAGAAACTCACAGGAAACATCATGTGTTCTCTTCTCCATGCCCCATGCATTGGGCCTGGAATTTTGTCTCTCAAATTATTATCTGAAAACCATGCCGGGACACTCTTGCGAGTACTGCAATCTGTGTAAGTAGGTTAATAATGTGCAAATAAGGAGGAGGATAAGGAGGAGGACAATTGAAGCAAAGCCAAATAATCACAATAAAGTGACACTTTTCTGTTTTATACTCGACGTTGTCTGAAGACTATCAGTTATACAAACCATTTGGCTGACTTTGGATTTCTCATAGCGTGCTGCAGGAGTCAGTTGAATCTTGAAAGTTTCACCTCCATTCTTTCATGGCTCTTCTGGCTGTACATTATTAGCAAAGGATATTGCCAATGTCTGCTGTTAACCATATGACTTTTGGTTTTGTACAGCTGTCTTTTTGTCAACTGTAGTTACCATGATAGACATTAAAAACGCAAGATATTATAGTTCCTTTCTCTGTAATGTGGGTATCGTGCATTACATTACAGAGAAATTCATATGCACTGAATCACGTCTGCCTCATTTCTGCTGCACTTGAGCCAAAACCAACATGCATATTTCTCCAAGATATCCAGTCTCCCTATAGTGGATGAAATCTGCTTTCCCGTCAGTTCACAATGACAAATTCTAATGGGAAACTTTTGATGCTGGTAGTGATGAATAATTTTTGTCGAATTGAAAACAGATGGGTAGGAAGTGTGGCAAGAAGACCCTTTGTTGAGTTGTGAGTAATCTTAAAACTGAACTAGAGTACCTCATCGTTAGTATAGGATTTTAAGATGTCAAGAAGACGAGAGTTCTTGACATGTACATCTTAGAGAAGCAATGTCAGCAACTCTGAGGACCGGTTTTATAGGAGATTGCAGCTGTGGCAATGGAGATGGAGGGCTAATAGTGCTAGTGGAATTGAAGTCGTGGTGGTGGAATAGTTGGTGGTGGTGGTGGAATAGTTGGTGATGGTTGTGAATCCGTGGGGTGGCGTCTCATGGTGATTGTGAAAAGGTGGAGTTGAGCTGTGCTGGTTGTGGTGGCTGGTTGCGTGGAGATGGGAGTACTTATCTACAGAAATTTTGTTGACACAAGGTTTGGAGCACCATTTGAGGGCTATAGTCCATTCTCAAGGAAGAACTCTCAATTTGAGGAAAGTCCTAGCTGCAACTGCGTCAGATTATTGATCTTGGGAAGTGCAGAGCTTCCAAATCATGTAAATTACTTGCATATATTTTGAGTACTTCACAAAATACGAAGCACGAATTTAGGGCCATACTTCCTTTTAAAGAATGAATATCCGGAGCTCAATTTTCATCACTGAAACCAAAGGAACTATCATCCGGACCGACGGCAAGTTTGTTGTGTGTAACAACTGATGTCAGGAGCCAAATTCTTTCTTTTTGAGCAAGAAATCAAGTGTATACTAGAGTGAAATCAGCTTCATTATCCACAAATAGAGATCTTCATGTTTCTGAAGGAGGTGGAGCCACATATCTTTCTTTATCCAACTCTTGAATATTCTAGAATTTGCTAAACGCTGATATGGTCCAGTGGGTCGCTAGGATAATGTAATGAATGGTGGAGGCCCTAGGTGCAGGTTTTAATTAATTTGTAAGAAATTATTTTAGTAGCTTCTATTCCCCAAAAAAGTAAGATCCATTTTTCAAGCAGAACATATATTATCAGCTGGGTTGAGGCCCCGGGACTCAAGAAAGAGAGTATCACGAGGATACTCTTTTGGATATTACTTACAACATATTATTTTCTATACTCAAATTTGTTACTACTGACCTATTGGAGTCTTTATAATATGTACATACATATGTTAATGTGTTTATTTTTTTCAAAAATATTTATAGTGAGAAAGGTGTTAGGTCTTTGATAAATGATATAACACTATGAGAGAGACATTAACCTATATTTCTATTTTTTTTTTTCGCGTACATATATCGTTTTGGGGAGTTGGGTTGAATGATAAGTTAGATGGAAACAATATAATACTCGATTGAGGTGGATAACACCTGTCGACATTTCTCCATCAGCCCTAACCAATATTATTCTCTACTAATTTCTGTGAGACCCACTAAAGAGCTCTTTCCTCTCATTCATCCTTCATTTATGTCGATCGAAGAAAATATCTTTGTCCTCGTTTTATGTCTAAATTTATCTCAATTTCTCTATGGGGTCTACCCATCATTTTTTTGTGCTGGTCAGTTTAGATGTCTTCTTAGTTAACATACACAAGGCAGTCACATGCTTCTTCCACTGAAATGAAGTCTTCGGGACCTTAGTATTTGACATATGATATATGGAATATCTCACTAAAAATCTTAATTTTTTTTTTTTTTTGCTGCGGGTCACCAATATACCAAACTCTTTTTTTGTCTCACAAACAATCCTAAACTTATCTGGTGACTTAAAAGTACTTTACATCATAGTTCTGCTCATAATGATTGTTAAAAATTTGATATGGTAGCATGCATGAACGACGTGATGTTGAATTTTTTTCGGATGTGATGGACACAAATTTAAGGGAAGATATTTTTGAATCATCAATACTAGTTTTGACAATTGTTGAGACGAAAAAAAGTTTGAGGTACCTAAAAATATCAAAATTTCACTGAGTTGAGCTTTCAATTGTCTATGTTCCTAAGAACTATAGTTGGTATTAATTCAACAAGTATATGGTCACTTCTTCTTTCTAGCTACCGTTATGTTTATTTCATAAAAAATGAGTGATTTATAAATATCATCCTAAAAATATCTGCATGTATTGCTTACAAAAATTAATGAACGAAATATATATTTATTACCCGTGAATATATTTAAATATATATAGTTTTTGATAATAATAATAAAAATTCTTTGATTAATTTTTTCAAACGATTATTTAATTTTTTTTCAAATAATTTATTTTCTGTAAAACGATTATTGAATTTGAAGAGGCCAAATAGCACTTGTATATCCAATGAAAACAGCCGCCTAAGTCAACAAATCAACTTTGCCCAGAGAATAATAAAGAGTCGCACTTGCTGACTTCGCCTCTGGTCATCACGAACCATGGCATCATGGGAGTTTACTATCTTTTGATGGGTTTAAATTATAATAAACTACTACAATGCCAAACCATGCAATGCACCTGATGCATTGGATGGACACATGAAGAAAGTCCAGTCGTTTTATTGTTATAAAAATTAAATCATTTGTCTAAAAAATAGCTAATTTAACCAATGTCTTTTCCATTTTTATTTTGATCGAAAAAGTGTACATTAGTCAACCACACAAAATCTGTAATATTAATCATTTTTATCTTGATAATGGTGACGTAACCAATTAGCTATAAAGCTATCAATCCATATATGACATCATATTATCATGGTATCTTTTGATGGCTGCAAGATTATTTCTCTAAAGTAAGATCGGTCATATGAATATAGTGCACTTATCCTTTCGGACCTTCAATTTGTTTCCTTGTTGAAATAATCCAAGGGAAAATCTTCCATACACAGGTGATATACGAACTCATCCACGAGCAGATCCGCTCAACCAAAAGTTTTTAAGTTCTTTTTGTGAGTGATGGTTTCTCTCGTAAATTATTTACAAAATTTGCATAAAAAACTAATTATTATTATTTTTTTGGCTTATAGCAAGAGGTACAATGAATTTCTCTAGACAGAATCTTCCTCCCATATTTAATCTTAATTGGTTTGGTCTTTGCCTAATCAAGTGGCATGACAATTTTTCATTGGACCGTCTTTGAATCTTCTTTCTTAGTGGCTGCTCAGTGTCAATTTTTGACCGAGGGAAGTGGCAGACCGGCCTAATCGTGATGTAATTTGGAATTTTGACTTTGGTGTAGATGTAGAAGGGATGTCAATGATTTATTGGATTTCCACCATTGCAGTATTATTGCTTTTCGTAGGAAAACGTTCATATTGAAAATTGGAAAAAAATGAGGTAAGTAATTCGACGGACATTTTGTTCATAGCAAAACGAATTTAGAAATCGTGGTTGAGTAGGCCTGCTTATGGATGAATTCATATATCATCGGTGTATGGAAGAGTTTCCTGTAATTCAAATTGTCAGATTTTATAAGCGGTGACGTCTTACAAACGTTTTAGGCTCTTGATCTCTTTCCTTATTTACGTTATTATGTCATTTTATTTGATTATATGATGAGAAGATGATTTTATTATTTATATTTTTCTTTTCATCTCTTTGAGTACCTTTACTAAAGCTCTTTTCTTGAATTTCAAATTAAAAAAATGAGGAAAAAGCCTGTAAATAAGGAATCCTAAAGACAGAGCATTTGACTAACTTTTCTCTTCCATTAGCTACTTCTCATTTTGCTAATCTAATGTCACGTCACCTTGTAGAAGCTTGTTAGGAACAACTGTGTCCAAAAAAAAAAAAAAAACAAGAGCATACCAGATATAATTTTTGCCCAGCAATTATGGGTACGAAAATGGGCCCCACTCAATAATTGGTATGCTTTCGTGACTACAACGACTTACACTGATTCGAGAAAATCAATCAATATTAATAAAAACATATATTAAAGCACCTGTAGAACACAAATTACAGCATAATACAGGTTAAAGGCCCAGCAGAAATTACTTATTTTTCAAGACTCCACTATTAGTTCTACCCATATATGTTCTGATCGACAACCATATTAGATCCAGTTGCATTTTATTGGAATTGAGAAAATAGTCCAAATAAATTTGATTTTCAATTTTTTTTTTGTTTCCGAAGTAACTCTCATCAACTAGTGTCATTCGAATGTAAGCCTCTAGGAGTAATTCATCTAATTGGTTAGAAATTGGTTAGAACACAATCACGAGTATGCCCGATTAAAATACTGAACACGAAATAGTCTGTACGAGCACCGTGCTTCTAGTTAAAAACTCAAAACACATCTATTCCCTCATATGCTAGTAGAGATGATGATTAAAAGCCGTTTAATCAGCTCCCGATATCTTTCCTGGAGAACTCTACCAGCAAGAAGTTCGTATACCACGTGATAGTGATTTGGACAGTAGTGTGAGCGATACCTATCTAAGTACTGTGCCGACATGATACATCATGGACCACGAAGGAACACGACACAAATCAAATTCTGCGTGAAACACATCTCCAAACCTCGCGCACCCTCCAAACGTCGTACTTTGCTGATGCTGACCTCCCGCTACTATAAAGAAAAAAAGAGTTAAATGGTAACGATCATCGAGTTGGTGCGTCAAGGGAAAGCCACACCAATGATTTAACAAAGAATAAAAATCGTGGACACATCAGAGAGATGAAATAGAAAAAAAGATGGCAGGTAGATGAAAACAATGGAGGAAAAAGCGTGGATAACAGCGTCACGGGTTCCTCCTCCCTCTCTCTCTCTCTCTCTCTCTCTCTCCAACCTCCAATGTCCTCTCTTCACTTTATCCTATTTGCCATATTTATAGGGATAGCGACACAAATAGTATATAAATTTTAACTTAATATACAATTTGATCCATGAATTTTTAATTTGTTTAATATGATTCTTAAATGTTAGTTCAACGTGTAATGTGATTGTGATTCTTAACATTTTAATTTGTTCAGTTTAATCTTTCAACTTTTGATACATGTACAATATAGTTCTTGAAATGTATAGAAATGCTCAATGTAAACTTTAGTCTTGAATTAATGGAAATGGGTTATATTGAAAGTTTTCACACTATTTAAGACTATATTATTTGAGGGATTATATAGATTTAAAGATCACAAATATATTAAGCTAAATTTCAGGTATCATATTAAAATTAACCATAAAGAGGTTAAATTGTATATTAAGTAAAAATTTAAAAATTGTTTGTGTCATTTTCTCATATATATATATATATTTTTTTTTTCTCTGCTGGGTTTGACATTTGGAGAGTTTCTGATTTCTTTTATCGGTTTCTTTTTTCTCCTTCGGTTCGGTTTGGTAAGGACGACAGCAGCGCGCAACACGACGGCAGCTGCAGCTCGTTGCACACGGCTACGTGTCGCTCTCGCTCTGCACTTGGTGCGCACGCTCCCCGGAACCACATAGAAGCAACACGAAGACCTTACACTTCCATTCAACGGCCGCCATCTTTTCTTCTCTCTCTCTCTCTCCAGCCCAGAAAAGTACACAGTAAGCAGAGCGCCTGCCCGGGGTTCCAGAAATCACCTGGTTTCTGGCGATGGTCGTTTCAAGATTCCTCATTTATTAAAAGGGTCTTTATTGGTTTTGAATTCCTTGAGAGAGTGAGAGAGAGAGAGAGAGAGAGAGAAGGGCCATTTTTTCTCTGTCTAACCGGGAAGAGTGCAGAGAAAGCAGAGTGCGTTCCCGGGGTTCCAGAAATCACCTGGTTCTGGCGATAGTCGTTTCAAGATTCCTCATTTGTTAGAAGGGTCTTTGTTGTTTTGAGAATTACTTGTGTGTGAGAGAGAGAGAGAGAGAGAGAGAGAGAGAGAGAGAGAGAGGGTATTTGGAGATGTACACGGGCTCGATGAGGAAGTCGTTCAAGGACTCTCTGAAGGTGCTCGAGGCAGACATTCAGCATGCGAATACCCTGTAAGTTCTTGCTAGAAATTCTCTTGTATTTCTAATGATTTTTTCGAATTTCTGCAGTTTTTAGTGAGATTTTTTTTTTTTTTTTTTTGGTGTTTGATGGTCAGTGCTGCATTTCTGGGATTACCTCGTTTCTTCAGGACTTAATCTCAAATGTTTGAATTGCGTCATGGACCTCGAATGTTGACCTCACCTTTTCTGGGTTATTTGTCTCAGCTTCTTATTACTTATCAATTAGAGCTCGAGCTCGTTCCCTTCTGATTCTTCAGTGTCTTTAGTTCTCTTGTTTAGTTGATTGAACTGTTTTGTTTTCTCAGATTGCGTTTCTTTCTTTGAACTACGGTTCTGCCCTCTAAGGTTCCAGCATTTAGTTTATTGTTCATCTGCATAGGAGGATGCCGATGCTCGCTTTATATATCCGATGACATGGCCAAAGACTTTTCTCACCCTTTATGTCTCGCTTTTGCATTATGGTGCTTGATTTGTGCCATTATATGATTTGAGCAGAATGAAGATTTTCCTTTTTGTTTTGAATAGTTTAGAGGGGTTATGAGTTTTACCTACTCTTTTAAATAGTATTGTTCTTGGTAATTTGCATTATGCGGTGTCTGATGGATTAATGCTTGGTAAGTTCCTTGGGCAGCATCTGAAATTCTGGGGGCTTAAGGTTTTTGAAAGTTTTCAATTTCAGATGTCATATCAATGTTCTCCATTTCTTTAGCTAGACTTGCTGCAATGCAAAGGTAAGGCTGCATTGACAATGGAGGGGGAGCTTTGTTCTACCTAGGTGCCCTTCAAGAACTCGCAAAAGTAGTTTGCGAGTATGTAATGAGTTCTTTTGTACGTTTTTCTTTTTATCTCTTTCTCAAGTAAGGTGAATTGGGAAACAGAAGGCACGATATGTCAATACTTGCACGAGCTTCTTTGTACTCCAGTTTCTTCTGTAGAGTTTTTCACTTGGTGTATGAACTCATGAAGTTTCTTCCTTGTTTCGTAGTGTTAGATCAGTTTTGTATACATTTAGTTGAATGTTTGTATTGCATGTGGTACAGAGCATCTGATTTTCCAAGGGATTATGACGGTGCTTCTCTCCAAATGAGATTGTCATACGGTCCAGCTGCACATTTCTTTCTTTTTCTAGTGCAGTGGGCAGATTGTCACTTAGCTGGTGCCCTTGGGTTGCTAAGAATTCTGATTTACAAGGTAAAAATGGAAGGGAAAGTTCTCTGTTCTACTGTCATTTAGTTTTATCAAGTCATATTTGTGATAGGTTATAGGGTAATTGCTGAAACCTGGAAGTTCTCTTGTTCTCTAGGTCTATGTTGATGGCACAACGACCATGTCAAGCCATGAAAGAAAAGCTAGCATCAGAGAGTTCTATGGTAATCAAATTCTGACCGCCTTCATTCAAAGTCAAGGGGCGATCCATTTAAATTAGTTATTTTTGACAATGCTCTGTTCCTGTTGTTGTCAGCGGTAATATATCCATCATTACTGCAGCTTGAAAAAGGTGTGACCGATACTGAAGATAGAAGGCAGAAGACTACGTGCATGGAGAGGTACAAAAGGAGAGAAGAGGAGGAACATAGGCAGTTTGCAGATATAGAATTTGAAAAGGAAGATGAATGTGGAATATGCATGGAAATGAATAGTAAAATTGTGCTGCCAAACTGCAGCCATGTCATGTGCCTCAAATGTTATCGGGAGTGGTACTCTCTCTCTTTCTCTCTCTCTCGCGTGTTGATGCATGTGGGCCTGCCCGCATGGGGTCTTGGGAAAGTGTGTCCCTGTTGGTGTATGTATGTCGCTTGTGTCTTTGCCAGGGTAAGAAAAACATGTTCAAACCATTGTACTTAACTGATCTGATTTATCAGTTTGGTTCTGTTCCAGGAGGCATTTTTGTAAGTCCGGTTTGGTTCTTGACCCCTGCTTGATTCTGATTGGTTTGCAATTTTGCCAAACCAAATTGTGCTCAGCATTACGTCTCTGTAGAAAATTACTCTTGCATGGTTCATCTGCCTTGCATATACTTGACGGTAGGTAATTGGTTTACCAAAGGTAGAATAACTCAACCCTTTGAGGATTGTGACTGCACATCGGAGGAAGTACGTACCTGAGTAGAGATATTAGAACCTTCTAGTGAAAGACCAGTTGATTGCTGGTGTACATGGTCGGACTAAATAAACTATAGCTTGTTATAAGCAGTGTCTTTCAGGTACTAAATCACTTCTGCGTCCAGTTGTATAACAAGCTATATCTGTCTTGTGTCCTTTTCAGTGCATATGTACGATCAGAAATTTTAGAAGTTTGATGTATGTCCACTAGGATTTGCAGCTTTGCATGCTAGAAAATGTGGGAAAGGTGGTTGAGAAAGTGGACTGGGTGCTTTAGAGAATTGGCAATCTGGTGACTTTCTTTATTCAGAGAGCTTGCTTTTAAAGATCAATAGTTGTTTGAAAATGGCAGGCAGTCTTAGAGTGGGGCAATGTCGGCCTTCCTTAGATAGTACTAATCAAGCTTCCCAGAAACTTAGCAGATATTGAGGACTTAGCGGGGGACCCCGTTTAACTATTTCTTGTTTCTCCAACCCAGTTACAGATCCTATGAGGTAAGAACAAGTCAGATTCTTGCATATACCATTAGCAGGGACTTTGGGGAGTTGTTAGTTGTGCGCACCCATGGATGCATACTAGCATGGATCAATAAATCATGTGCAAAGGGAGCTGCATCCCATGAGAGTATTGTGAGCATTTCAATGTAGCCCAGTTGATGATCTTTCGTGTTCGAATTTTTGTGTGGGTGGAGGTTGGGACATATGATAAGCTTGGATTTCTGCTTGCTGGAAAAAAAGTGGAGAGAACAATGGTTTTGTTGTCTCTTGCACTTTGTGTGAATTTATATTTATCAATTTGTCTTGTGTGGACACTTAATGCCTGGACTTACAGTTGCGAAATTAACAATGACGAGACTAATGAGTGACGAGGGATGTGTAGAAGTTATGCAAAATTGGATTTGATTTGAGCAAGCTTTTGTCTGAAATGGTTTTTCCTTTTCAGTAAATACCAATTCCAACATCACCCTCCATAACCACCTCTATAATGCATTTTTCATGAATTTGGTAGTTCACTTTTCATTCTTCCAATTGCATACACATAAATCTTCTTTTAGCAATAAAGTCAGATTTAAGTCTTAAAAGATATTGCTGGCAATCTCTGATAGTTGATGGGAGTTCAAATTTGCTAATTCCCTATTGAAGTTGAATAACCTTAATGAAGTCACTAGTTCTTGTTAAAGCATTTTGAAATCTCCTCACAGGTTCTCTCTCTCTCTCTCTGTTTTTTTTTTTTTTGGTCTAAAATCTCCTTACAGGTGTAAGCTACTCTAAAATTAGTTTGTTTTTTTCACCCTCATTGGGTCATGGACGTTTATTTATTATTATAATTGCTACTTGTCATAGAGTTTTTGCATTTGTGTTGTAGTTTGGATGGTTAAAATGGAACCTCTGATGAATTATTCGCTATCTGCCAGCAATCAACAAGGGGGGTTCATATAAGTTGTCATACAGTACTTCTCGGTTCTTTAATCTTGTTTAATTTTTCACTACAGTCCATTGTCAAGTTAGGTTATCCAGTTATATGATTCATTTGGCCGCGTCATGTAAGACAGATCAGATGCTAGAACAACTTTGATCTTTTACTCTATTGTTGCCGTTCTGGTTTTGCTGGGACTATTCATTAACTGCAGGGTTTGTGTGAAAATTCTCTTAATGTGGCCTCATTGTGATATTGCAGGCGTACAAGATCGCAGTCCTGCCCATTCTGTCGGAACAACCTCAAGAGAGTAAACTCGGGCGACCTTTGGATATTCATGGACAGCAGGGACATAGTCGACATGTTCACCGTGACCAGGGAGAATCTACGGAGGCTCTTCATGTACATAGATAAGTTGCCTCTGGTCGTTCCTGATAATCTCTTCGAAACTTATGATTCTCACCTAAGGTGATTGAAGACCGTCGGAACCAAAACCCATTTGTCCAAGCTTGCTCTCCTTCTGGATGTCTCCTTACTTTTCATTCCTGATGTGAGGGACGATTTATAGGTTGTTGGTTGGTCCTGCCTATTCATGTCAGAAGAGCCAGCCTGATTTATTGTCGGCTGATGGGTGAAGTTCAGACCAGAGTAGGTGGTTCATCAGAAGTTCTACAAATAATCTGCACTTACCGATTCTCACATCTGTATATATAATTTGTAAAGATTCTTAGTGGGTTAAGTTCTCTCTTTGGGTCTTCAAGAGAGAGAGAGAGAGAGAGAGAGAGAGAGAGAGAGAGCTTTTGCTAGTTCAGCAATCTTGCTGTTTGGTTAGTTCATAAGTGACATCCATTCATGGACCATGAACATTTGGCGCTACGGCATGAATGTGGTGATTTCCTCCCGATCAGTTTTACGAAATTGTGATTTCAATTGCTCAGTACATGCATAAAATTTGCAATTCGTTTACAATTTTTGCAATTGGTGCATTTCGATCAGAATCCGGCGAGCTATCGGCATCGCGAACATTTGGGCCATTTGGACCTCACTGCATTGAAGGTGGACATTTAGTATATTAGATGATTCAAATTGAAGTTCTATAATCTAAGACGATTGAAGTTCCGTTGCTAAATATTTAGCCGTTGCTGAATATTTAGCCATAACTTCACAGATGCAGGATAGGATATGGTTCAAGGCATTGAAACAATCCTAGATTTTCTGTCTTAATCTGAATCCAACAGCACAAGCCATCACTCTCCCCCTGTAAGTACACGAAATACCTTCTACTGCAGTCCGGCTCGCGTGAACTCTGGCCCTTGTCCAAACCTTCCTCGGTTCGCTGCTTTAGGGTCATTGTTTGCTGTTTGTCGTGCGTCATGGCGCGAGTATGCTCGAAAAAAGACTTTAAGATATGTGAGAGGATCACAGCCCGACCGAACCAAAGGCAATACAGCTAATCCGAGGCCATCAAAACAGCTCCGAATGCGATCGATTTTCACTCCGGCGGAGGCGAAGGGTGTAGGTCTTTACCTCATGAAAAACGGAGCACGAGTTGGTACCTTGAGGAAGACCAGCTACTGGTCGTGACTAACGATCGGACTGGAAGAATGAGGCCTCAAGGGCGATAAAGCTAAGGACTGCAGTCGGCGAAGGGAGAGAGAACGACAGTCGAATGCTATCACGCGAACGGGGTATTTCTTGAATCTTTACTGGACCTGCGTGGCTAGCATGTTGTGAAATCATGCTTATTGGGCTCGGTTTGGGCCAAGAAAGTCCAAATGGGCTCCGTCGTAAAAGTCAACCATAGATTTTGGGAGTTGACTAGCTCCTCGAGCCTTCCTCGGTTGAAATTATTCATTATTGGCCCTGGGATCTCTAAACTTTAGTGTCCCTAAATTAGGTGTGCGGAAGAAATGGAATGAAGAAAATGATGAGGATGATGAAACGACGGTGTTTTCGGTCAAGGGTAGGCTTTCTCGGTTGGGTCGAAAATATCAACTTTCAACCGATGGATGAATGGCCTAATGAAATGTATTCTAAGTCCTACCGTAGTGCAATGTTCCTAATTCCTGTGTAGAAGGGATGCAATGGATGCGATCCCCTTTTTTTTACCGAGTATTGAATTGCGTTATTGACGATAAAACCGTCCCTTGACATGCTTTTATTTTATTTTATTTATTGAAAATGCATGTTCGACTAGAGGACAAAATTCAGTTAACACACTTGTTTTTTGGCTTTAGTCTAACTCTCTCGCTGGTCTTGAGCAGAAGAAAGGAAGAAACTGAAATTACGCACGTGGATAAAACATTGTAATTGCGCTTGGCTGGTGGGTACTTTAAAGGTTACGGTCTAAGGACAGAGTTAGAGGGGATGACTGTTGCTTGACCACAGCCGCTATGGTAATTTCAGTGATTTTCAAATATACAAACTTTGTCTTGATGTGTAATGTTGTCTAAGAATTTTTAATTCATTGGATATGGTTCTTTTAGCTATTTCTAAAAATGTTCAATTCAGTCCCTTTGTTTGATTTTTTTTTTTGGTCAGTCTTACTCTATTCTTACTCTACACTCACCCTCAGACTTTTGCCCTGCCTCTTGCAGGGCGTGGGAGTCGAAACATACTCCTGAAACTTACGCGTCCTCACCCCATCCCCCTGAGAAGGTGGTGATTTGAACCCCTCACTCCCTTTCCATATTGGAAGGGTGGCCACTGGGGCGAATCCCAGTGGTTCCCTTTGTTTGATTAAACAAGGGAGAAAGTGACAATAAGTCCTTTAAATATTATAAACAATCTAGTCATAAAATTAGTGGCAAATATGTGATCCCTAAACTTTCAAGTTGTTTAATTTAAGTCCTTAATTTTTTATGACAAATCCAAATAACTCATTTGATACTATTCACAAGTTTTTATCTGTATATTGTTGCGTATACAACTTATAGATATTCAATGAAAACACCTAAACTTAAAATAGCAAGAATACCAACCCGATACAATTTTACAAACTTTTACTTTTACTATTATATAGATCATGAGATAATATATATTTAATTGGAGCTGTTGTAATATTTATAAAAACCATAGGAGTAAAATAAAAAAGGATAGATTTTTTTGGTTGATTTAGGAAATTAATTGGGATGAAAATTTATAAAATTAGGGCAATAGTATCGTTATGAAAACTTGTGAATAATGACAAAGGATTGATTTGCCTTTGTTATCGAAAATGGATGGACTAGATTGAAAATATTGAAAGTTTAAGGAGGCTAGATTGCACATTGTGCAATAGTATAGAACTAGATTGCACATTTCATTATGGTTCAGTGCCTTGGGACTTTCTCCCTCATTTGATCAAACGAAAGGATTATACTTTGAATACTTATGAATAGTTTAAGGAACATATCAAAAGGGTTAAAAAATCCAAGGATAATCTTGTACATTAGACTAAAGTTTAGAGATTATTGGTATCATTTTTTGTCTTTAAATAACTTCAGTGTGCATCCGTCCGCTTGCTTTTCCCAGCGTGAACAAGCACATAACTAAGCCAACCCATAGATATTCTTGTCCATTGAAATAAATTTGCCCACGCTCCAAGGCAATTGTCAACACAACTCAAGGGATTGGAAAAAGGAGCACAAAATTAAAACTTACCTCGTCCACTCTATGTTCACATAAAAAGAAAAAAATGTAGCATGTAAAATCGACTGTGCATTGTAACACGACTGTTAAGAGCCGGTGATTCATGTCTACGTGTCATGATCGAATTTTGTGTGCGCCTCCTCTGCAGTCGGCGTCGAGGCATTAGCGATGAGAACTGCACTTCTGTACTTGCAAGAAAGGCGTGATAGCTTCTCAGTTGTTCAGTTTATTGCGGGCTCTCTCCTAAGCCGGTGGAAGCTATGGGCCGTGATTAAAGATTGCAAGCAAAGACCTAGCCCGGTCCAACTCGATAGAAGCAGCCCATTGTCCGAGAGGTTAATCCGATTGCGGATTGGATTGCAAACACTCAACGTCAAAAAGCTCTCCCATCTAATTTGTTGTCCAAACCACCTCCATTTTTATGAAAAAATTTTATGTTCAGAAACTCATATGTTTTTTCTCTTTCGTGACGTTAGTTGAATGAAATGGCCTTTTCTCGGGGGAAAAAAAACCGTGAAAGTTATTGGGGGACCTGCACATTCAATTTTACAAGGATTTATCTAGAAGTTTCTGACATGTGATGATGATATAGAATAAACTATATGTCTATCTGTGTATCCAAATCAAGCCCTTTTTAACGCTGGACGCACTTTTGGAGGGTTTAAGGTAAAGGATGCTTGAGGATAAAAGCGAGTCATGTTGCTAGTAAGCTGCTTTATCTCACTGGCAAATTGGTAAAATTCTAATTGATTCTAAAGCTAAATTTGGTTAGGTAGCTCGACTGCATAGCCAAGTCAAGCTCCGATACACATATAGTTTACTCGAGCAGGCTGTAGTCGTGACCGAGGAATCGAATTTTTATTTGTACTTGCTATATTTACACGTCTAATAACATACCATCAATGGCTGCATGAGTTGTTGGGGGCATAATATACTTATGTTGAGATTTTTTGCATTCAAATACAAACATCTTTTCGGCTCATCTCGTTACTTGTTAAAAAAGAGCTAAGGCTAAACCAAATAAGAGAAAAATCTTGATTGCTGAAGAATCCCTGCCAAGGCAATTTATATTCATTGAATTCCACAATGCCTATTTGCTACTTGCACATATGATTGGACCACCTGGTCCTGAACAAAGAGGTACAAATCCCATAAATTTTAAGAAGCGTTCGTTTGATCAAAAATGAGTGGTTTGGAAACATTTTTCGAAAGTAATCGCTTGTATCTTTAGAAAAATTAATCAACAGAGAAATTTTTTATTATCGACAATGATCTATGCCTATCATGGGCAACAAAATATCCATTCATTTATCTTTATAAGTTTATACAAGTGATTATTTTTTCCATGAAACGATTGCACTTAAGAAGATCAGAAAGAAGTGGGGAAAATTATCAAAAAAGTCCTAAACCTATTGCAAATGTGTCAATTCAGCCATAAACTTATTTTTTTGACCAATTGAGTTCTAAGCTTTTTACAATTATTCCCGATCAGTCCATTTGGCTAAAATTGGCCAGCTGGCGTCGGCGAGCTTTTTCTAATAATATTTAATTTTTTGAAATATTTTATTAATTTTTTTTTATCTTTTTTTTCCCCTTCTCCCTTCTCCCTCCTCCCTCCTCCCTCCTCCCTCCTCCCTCCTCCTTCCTTTGGCTCCAGCGGGCCCGCCTTACCAGTCGATGAGCTTGTGCCCAGCGATGGTCGGGCGAGCCCCCGTCGGATCTGGCAAGGGCTCGCCTTGCGGTAGCCGGGCGAGGTGAGCCCTAGCCAAATCCGGTGAGGGGGGCTCGTCGTCGCGTCTGGCGAGGGCTCGCCTCACCCGGTGACTAAGAGGCGAGCCCTCGCTAGGTTCGGTGGGGGTTCGCCTCGGCCGGCGATCGCAAGGCGAGCCCTCGCTAGATCTGGCAGGGGCTCACCTCGCCGTGTTGGGTGCGAGCTTGCCGACTGGCGAGGCGAGCCCGCTCGATCGCCTTAGTTCGGCGATTGGCCAGGCTGGCTGGTCGTCGGAGCCAAAGGAAAGAGGAGGGAGGAGGGAGGAGGGAGGAGGGAGAAGGGAGAAGGGAAAAAAAAAGGAAAAAGGAAAAAGGAAAAAAGATAAAAAAATTAATAAAATATTTTGAAAAATAAAATATTATTAAAAAAAGCTCGTCGGCGTCTGCTGGTTGCCACGTCAGCGCCGGCCGACCCTAGATGGACTGATCGAGAATAATTGTAAAAGATTTATGACTCAATTAGTTAAAAAAATAAGTTTAGGATTGAATTGGTACATTTGCAATATGTTTAGGATTTTTTTTTGTAATTTTCCAGAAAGAAGTGCATCATATGAGGAGCTTCATTCAATCACTTTGGTGAACTCAATCACTCCCAATGTAGACACGGCTCAGGCAGTGACCATAAAGCCCGTGAATCCAGCTCCTCTGCACAGGTACTCGAACTACTTTTCGGTCCTCTTGTTCCCTCTTGGCCGGATCAACATGGCGTTGTCGAGCATCCACGTATCGAGACGCCGTTGTCTCCTTCGGCTTGTCCGGCATTATGAATTCCATCACGATCAACTTCCCGTTCCTAGCAGCGCCTTGTAATAGTTCTTCAAGAACTGGCATGTGCCCTGCCCAAGAGGGTGATCGGTGTATCACCTACTGTTGCTTCCCTCAATGTTTTGATCAAAGCTTTTTGCAAGAACAGTGGAACGATGGATTTTGCCGTTAAGATATTTTATGAGATGCCAAATCGTGGATATGTTCCAGATTCATATACACATGGTACTTTGATAAATGGATTGTGTAAATGGGGGAAAATTGGGGATGCCAGGAAACTGTTTGAAGAGATGGAGGTTGTTCACCTAGTGTAATCACCTACACTTCCACGATTCACGGTCTCTTTTAATCTGTAAATATAGATGAAGCTTTTGGATTGTTTGAACAGTTGGTGGGCAAAGGTATTGAGCCTAATGCTTGTTGGTGTGATTTTCTCTCCTATCTTAAGAAAGGAGATTTGTTAATATTGTATTCCTATAATTCTAGGATCTCTTCCTTTTTCTGATTTTATTATGGTTGCTTGTTTCCTTAGTTGTGCAACCTTTTATTTACATATGGTTGAACAATGGTAGATGCTCAATACAACAAAAAAGAAAAAAAGAAAAAAAGAGAGAGAACGAAAGCTTTGTCCGAGGACGTAGGCACATTGCTGAACCTCGTAACCTTTGTGTCTTTATGTATTTTTTGTTTTTCTACATGGTATCAGAGCGGGTTATGACCCTGATTTTTTGAAGAACTCGCCTCATCCTCTTTGTGTTGTTTTTTTTTTTTTTTTGGGTGAGCACCATGACAATTTCAAAATTATAATCTGGAAAGCTTCCCAACAAAGGTGTGAGCTCTGAATTAGAATCAACGAAGGCTGTGGTGCATGAGGGAAACAATCAACGTCTTACATCTATTTTGCTGAATGGAAGGAATTTTCTCCCATGGTCACGAGCAGTGACTATTGCGCTTGGAGGCCGATTGAGGCTTGGACATATTACTAGGCAAACTAAAGCCCTCGATGGAAGTCATCCAAAATTTGAAGAATGACAAGCAAGCGATCACGGCATTATGACTTGGATCTTCAACTCAATGGAGCCTAAAATCTATGAGATTTTTGCTTACTCAGATTCGGCCAAAACATTGTGGGATTTGTTGTCTGAGGTGTATGGTCAAGCCAATAATGCATCTCGAATCTTTGAGCTTCAACAAGGTCTTGCTACCTCTAGGCAAGGTGCAAATCAATCATTCACAGAACATCTAGGGAACATAAAAAAAACAATGGGATGAACTCCGTTAATACAGACCTGCAACCCAGAATGTGTGTGACTATGTGCAAAGGGAAGAACAAGATAGAATTTTTTATCTCTTGGCAAGCCTAAGGCCAAAGTTTGAAGACACCAAACGTGACATTCTTATGAGGCCGCAGTTGCTGTCCTTTAATACCGTTTGCTCCATAATACAAAGTGAAGAAACAAGGAGGAGAGTCATGCATTCTAACTCGATTGTGGCACCATCAACAGGCTCATTAGAACACTCTGCAAACGCTGTTAGTTCCAATGCCAGGCAAAGTGATGGTGGTACTCGGTTTGTCAAAGGGAAAGGAAAGAAGCCCCTTCGTTTCCATTGTGATCATTGTGATCGAGATGGGCATTCCAAGGAATGATGTTGGATTCTACATCCTCAACTGCGTCCAAATAAGGACAAGGGTCCGGACGCTAAGACAGCAATTCAAGGGAATACCATAGACTTCCAATCCAAGTTGGAGTCTCTAGTGCTGCAGGTTCAGCAGCTTCTTTAGACACATGGTTTGGGTCCCTCTGGCACTGAATCCGTAAATTTGGCCAAGACTTCTGGTAATATTAGTGCACTTTCTGTTGAGTCTAGAAATCGATTTATTGTTGATTTTGGTGCCTCAGATCATATGTGTAGTTCCCCACATATTCTATCTAATATTGTTTCTAGCTCTTTGTATCCACCGATCATAGTAGCTAATGGAGTGCAAGTGCCAACCCAAGGTGTTGGGCAACTGAATGTGCTTTTGAAAAAAACTGAGGCTTTATTGATTCCAGGATTATCTTCTAATTTAATGTCTGTGAGCAAATGTACTAAATAGTGGAATTGTAATGTAATTTTTACTCCATAGAAGGTGTTGTTCCAAGATCGCAATACCAAGAGGATGAGTGGTGAAGGATAACTTCGGGATGGGCTGTACACCTTAGATTTGCATGGCGAAACATTGGTGGCTAGGAAAGGGAATGTGGATACCTCTCGTCTATGGCATTGGCGCATGGGTCATCCTCCAGATTGGGTGTTGCGGTCCTTAAACATGTCTTTGACTCATGATTCTAGTAGTTGTGATCCATGTCACTTTGCTAAGCAACATAGGTTGCCTTTCCCTAAACATTTGCATAAATCAACTGAATTGTTTGCTTTGGTACATTCAGACATTTGGGGATATTCTCTTGTTGATTCTAGAGAGGGTTTTCGGTATTTTGTTACCTTTATTGATGATAAATCGAGAGCTACCTGGCTTTACCTTCTTAAGTATAAAAGTGAAGTGCTTACAGTTTTCCAGGATTTTTGCAATATGGTGAGTAATCAATTTAATACTTCTGTGAAGGTTCTTCGTACTGACAATGGTACCGAATACACCAATTAGACATTTCAGGTTTTTTTTTTTTTTTTTTTTTTTTTTATATGAAGCAAGGGTATTATTCACGAGACAACATGTGTGGGTACTCCACAACAGAATGGAATAGCTGAAAGAAAAAATCGTCACCTACTAGAGGTCACTTGGGCCTTGTTATTCTCTGCGAATTTGTCTAAATCCTATTGGGCAGATGCAGTTTTGACAAGTTGTTATTTAATTAATAGATTCCCTAGTCAAGTGTTAGGGTATATAACTCCTATGGAAGCGTTGTATGGGCGAAAATTTGATATATCTCACTTGAGGATTTTTGGGTGTGTCTGCTATGTTCACTCTCAAACTGGTGGAAAGCTAGATCCTCGTGCCAGGAAATGTGTGTTTGTTGGTTATTCATCTATCAAGAAAGGCTACAAGTGTTATGATCCTTACACAAAGCGTATCTATATTTCTCGGGATGTTGTATTTGATGAAACTCATGTTTTTTTCCTAACAAGAGCCACATTCAGGGGGAGTGCATAGATTATTATAAGAAGTTTTCCTATGAATTTGCTCCTGTTCCTATGGATGTTAATGGGACTAGTGAAGCCAAAGTCAACAATGGGGGTGTCGAAGCCAACAATGGGAGCTGTGATTCAGGTCATGAATATGTAGAACAAAGTGCTTCGGGTCACGAATATGCATATCAAGAAAATTCAGAAGTGAATCGAGAGATTGAGGCAACTGTTGTTCCAGAAGCTGAACCTAAAATTTCCACTGACGGGCTAATAGATGAAAGGGCAGCGGATGTAATCCTGTTACGAAGATCATCTCGTGTCGCTAGACCCTCAACTCGACTTTGAGATTTTACTACTTATTATTCGGTTCAACATCCCATTCAAGAATTTGTTGGATATGACAAATTATCTCACAATTTTTTGAGTTTCTTATATGCTATTGAAGAACAACAGGAACCTCACAACTATGAGGAAGCAAGGGAAAAAGCCATTTGGGTTGACGCAATGAAGGATGAACTTCAAGCTTTAGATTGAAATCATACTTGGGAACTTGTACAACTTCCAAGAGGGAAGAAGATAGTTGGTTGCCGATGGATCTATAAAATCAAATATAACATTGATGGATCAGTTGAAAGGTATAAAGCGAGGTTGGTTGCAAAAAGATACACTCAAACATATGGTATAGACTACAAAGAGACATTTGCACCTGTGGTTAAAATGAACATCGTGCGTGTTCTTATGTCAGTAGCTGTTAATTGTGGATGGTCATTGTTCCAAATGGATGTAAAGAACGCATTCCTTCATGGAGATTTGGAGGAAGAGGTTTATATGGATCTTCCTCCTGGTCACCCCTTGCATAATAAAGATGGAACTGTTTGTAGGTTGAAGAAGGCCATATATGATCTCAAGCAATCACCTAGAGCTTGGTATGGTAAACTAAGTGCTGCACTCATCAAGGTTGGATTCAAAAGAGGGACAATAGACTCGTCAATGTTCACCAAGGTTGACGACAAAGGTATAGTTGTTGTACTTGTTTATGTTGATGATATTGTGATTACACGCAGCAATCAACTTGGAATTGAAGCACTTAAGCGGCATTTGAGCAAGGAATTTGATATCAAAGACCTTGGCAAATTGAGATATTTTTTGGGTATTGAGGTGGCAAGATCTCACAAAGGATTATTTTTATCTCAGAGAAAATATGTCATGGATTCGCTGAAAGAGATTGGGAAGTTGGGAGTTAAACTGGTCAACATTCCTATGGAGTATAATAGTAAGTTCATTTCAGATGACACTCCATTACATGATGTTGGGCAGTTTCAACGACTTATTGGACGGTTTATTTATTTGACTATCATTAGACCTGACATAGCATATACTGTTAGTTACATAAGTCAATTTATGCAGAAACCAACTCGAGGGCATATGGAGCTAATAAATGATCTACTACGGTATTTGAAGGCCACACCTGGGAAGGGAATTTTAATGGAAAATAATGGTCACACGGAACTTGTTGGCTACACTGATGCAGATTGGGCCGGGAACCCTGTAGACAGGAAATCTACTACATGATTTTTTACTTTTGTGGGAGGAAACATTGTCACTTGGAAAAGCAAAAAACAAATGGGGGTTGCTCGTTCGAGCGCAGATGCAGAATATCGGGCCATGGCTACTACTACTAGTGAAATTGTGTGGTTGAGACTACTACTTCAGGAATTGGGTTGCGATTGCATGACTAAGCCTACAAAGTTGTTTTGTGATAATCAGGCTGCAACTCATATAGCTTCAAATCCAGTGTTTCATGAGAGGACCAAACATATAGAGGTGGATTGCCACTTTGTGAGAGAAAATGTGCAAGACAAGACAATTGAGACCTCGTACACTCGGAGTGAGGGTCAACTGGCTGATGTTTTTACCAAAGCGTTACCCAAGGGAGTATTTCAAGAAATGATAGGCAAGTTGACCTTCGACGAGGTCTTTGGCCCAACTTGAGGGGGAGTGTTGGCGTGATTTTCTCGCCTATCTTAAGAAAGGAGATTTGTTAATATTGTATTCCTATAATTCTAGGATCTCTTCCTATTGTATTCCTATAATTCTAGGATCTCTTCCTTTTTCTGATTTTATTCTGGTTGCTTGTTTCCTTAGTTGTGGCAAACTTTTATGTACATATGGTTGAACAATGGCAGATGCTCAATACAACATAAAAAAGAAAAAAGAAAAAAAAGAGAGAGAGAACGAAAGCTTTGTCCGAGGACGTAGGCACATTACTGAACCTCGTAACCTTTGTGTCTTTGTGTGTTTTTTGTTTTTCTACAATGTTATTACTTTTAGTAAATTAATGGATGGATTTTGCAAGAGTGGGTGTTCTTCTCAAGCGATGGAGCTTTTGAACATGATGATTAGGAAATGGCTGAGGTCCAACATGATAACTTACATCACTTTAATCCATGGGCTCTGTAAAGAAGGGAAAGCTTATGAAGCTTTGGAGACGCTTGACAGGATGAAGCTTCAAGCCTTGAAGCCAGATGTAGGACTTAATGGCAAGATCATTGCCGGCTTTTGCGACTAGTGCAAATTTCAGGAGGGTGCCAACTCCCTCGATGAGATGATATTAGAAGGAATCTGTCCCAATCGTTTAACTTGCTCTATTCATGTCAGAATCCACAATGCGGTCGTTCGAGGCCTTGCTAGTTATGGCGAAATAAATTGTGCTTATCAGCTTTACCTAAGCATGCGGGCCAGAGGAATTTCTGTTGATGCTTCGACTTTCAGTACTCTTGTTCGATATTTCTTTAGGAAAGGAGATATAGATAAAGCTGCTCGAGTATTTGAGGATATGGTGCGTGATGGATGTGCTTTGGACAAGGAAACATGGAAGGCAGTTGTAGAAGGATTAGTGCATTGGGAGAAAGGGAAAGAAGCTGCTAACTTATGCAGGAATTGATTAGAGAACAATGAAAGACGCAGACAAGTGTCACGGGTCAATAGTTCATTGGCTGTGGATTAACTCGTGCGGTGCCTAGCGAGCGGAATTTGCCAGACCGGCCTTCCTTCTATAGTTATTTTAGTGAATAATACGACGAATAGTTCTTTTATACAAGATTGTACTACACCCAGTTTTGCTTGAGCATCTTGTCCATGAAGCGAGATAGCAGCCCTCTTTAGGCTCAATAACTGGTTTCGACCTGCCATAGCCTCATCAAGAGAGTGGCAATAGCTCTCGACAAATTTGTGCACCAGAGGCTAACCCTGCCTTCGGAGCTCCTAAGTAGTATTATCCTAGAACTCCTAGTACTAACCGTCCTGATGCCACTCCTGCGGACCAATTGTGTTCATCCTCTCTGCGTCCATACTCTTCACTCGATAACCCCAAGCTTCACTCCTAAGGATTCATGGGTACGGGAGAATCACGAACCGTGACAAACTCCCACACTCAATTCCGTAATGCCCCAGTTGCGGGCTGTTCTGTCGCTTCCCTATGTTTCCTTACCCATCAATGCCACTCCCTGGGACTTACGTAGATGGCAACGCTCGCCCAACAGAACAAGTCACTCCACTCCATTGCTTGCTTCCCCTGATCAAAGCTGTTCACGAATCTCCAGTCACTTGCGCTCTTCTTGACAAGTGTGGCATTCCTAGCCAACTGCACCTTTGTGGCAGCACCTTCTTTTGCCTACTAAGCTCCTCCTGATCTTTGCAAGCCAACAAAGGGTCCCCCTTGGTGGAAACGTGATCGCAGACCTCTTCTTAAGATTCGCCCATTGATCCAGGAACATTATTTCCATTCAACGAGCAATTCAATTCCTTCCTATGCCCCCATTGGCATCCTAAAAGCTAGACGAGAGCCGTATGTTGTCTGAGCTCCCTCTGGCCCCAGTGATCACTCTCTACCCTCATAGGACCAGCAAGACCACAGGCTTTTCCCCGAATCACCCACCTACTGGAGGGATCCTTGCTCTGATACCATTTGTCACGGGTCGATGGTTCCTTGGCTGTGGTCGATAGTTCCTTGGCCTAGCGAGTGGAATTCGTCAGGCTAGCCTTTCTTTTATAGTTGTTCCAGTGAATAATACGACAAATAGCTCTTTTATACGAGATCGTACCACACCCAGCTTTGCTTGGGTGTCTAGTCCATCAAACGAGATAGCAACCCTCTTTAGGCTCAATAACTGATTTCGGCTTGCCATGGCCTCATGAGAAGAGCGGCATCAGCTCCCGACCAGTTTGTGCATGGGAGGCCAACCTCGCCTTTAGAGCATCTAAGTAATATTATCCTAGAACTCCTATCACCAACCGTTCTGACGTCACTCCTGCGGATTGGTTGTGTTCATCCTCTCTGCGCCCTCACTCTTCACTCGATAACCCCAAGCTTCACTCTCAAGGGTTCATAGGTACGAGAGAATCATGGACTGTGACACGAGACTATAAGAATATTATCATAGGTAGGAGATGATGCTGCTTGTTACTGTTTCTACCAAAACCATAGATGCTCATTATTTTCTTTTTGATACAAATATCCTGATTCCATGATGCTTATTTTATATGCTTGACAACAGTTCAACTTTATTTGCATGTATTTCAAAAAATAAGCTTCTGTTCATAAGAAGTTGGCCGTACCTTCTTTTAATAGAAAGTTGTTCGATCTACCTTTGTCTTTAGTGGGGGCGTGGAGCTTCATTATGAATAAGTACTTTTGGTATCTTAAATAGATTGCATGATATCTTCAAGAGACTTCTTGGTCACTAGGCACACTTTAACAAATTGGGCTTGGGTAAATAGACGAAGTTTAAAATCTCATGAAGAAAGATGGATGAATCCAGATATCCGTTGATTACCACGACCTAAATAAAGTAAGTTCTAAGGATGATTTTCCTTTACCACACATCGACGTCCTCATTGATAGTACGGCATGATTTGAATTATTCTCTTTTATGGATGGATTCTCTAGTTATAATCAAATCCGAATGAAAGAAGAAGACAAGATTAAGATATCTTTCATTGACCCATGGGGACCTTTTCTTATAAAGTCATGCCCTTTGGCTTAAAAAATATAGAGGCAACTTATCAAAAGAGTTATGGTGGCAATGTTCTAAGATACGATGCATAAAGAAATTGAAGTTTATGTTGATGACATGATCGTTAAATTGAGACAAGGTGAAGATCACATTGAAGTCTTGAGAAAGTTGTTTGATAGACTTAGAAAGTTCAAGCTGAGGCTTAACCCCGCCAAATGCATATTTGGGGCAAAGTTTGGGAAGTTTCTCGGATTTGTCGTTAATACTAGGTGCATTGAGATTGATCCCTCAAAGGTGAAAGTCATTTGCGACTTGAAACCTCCTTGTACTGTCAAAGAAGTTCAAAATTTATTGGGAAGACTAAATTATGTAACGAGGTTTGTCCCCCAGTTATCAGAAATAGTGAAGCCATTCAAAAAAACTCTAAGATCAATTAATGTTCTGAAACCAAATTTGTGTAGATGGACATAGACTTCTTGGTCACCAGTCCTATTTTTTTTTTTTCTTGTTTGTTTATCTTTTTCCCCGTTGGTTCCTAGGTTTGGCCTCCTCCTCCTCCTCCTCTTATTCGCCTTCCTGTGTTTTGTATTCCTCACTTGTTGTATTGTCACCCTCTAATGGCTTCTCCGACTGTCGTCGCTTCACTCCTCCTCATCTGGATCGACGCACTATCTCCTTTGGTGCAGCTCGCAGAATCGACTTCCATTTGCCCAAGAGAATCTTCTCCTTTCTTGTTCAACCTGCAATCACAATGCTCTAGCTCAATTTTGCCTCACCAGGTGCGTCAGTTGCTTGATTGAAGCCTCAAGTCTCTTCTCTAGCAAGGGTTTCCTTGCCCTTGCTGTCAGTCAGCTCAAAAAAAAAAAAAGAGTAAAGAATAAAAAAGAAAGAAAAAACCAAAAAAAGAGAAAATTTCAAAAAAATTTAAAATTTTATTAGAATATTATTAAAAATGTTCACACGGTGCCGACTGTACTACGTAGGATGGCCGACATTCACGTCGATGATTTCTAGCTAAAATTGATTGGATGTACTCAATTGATACAATGTAAAAATGTTTAGGACTAAATTTGACCAATTAAAAAAGTTTATGATTGAATTGATATAAATGCAATAGGTTTATGACTTTTTTGTTATTTTTCCATAGTATTTTAAAATAAATATAAATAAAATTCCCTTGCTTATTTTTTCCTTTTTACTTTTATGATGCTCATCAAGACGAATTGCAATTAATGAGCGATTGATTAAATGAAAGCTTGCGTTCTGTAACAAGACCAGAACAGTGGCTCTCCGTCATTTAGTTGTAGTGTAAGATAATTGGATTATTACAAATTGCTCTCTTCCTAGATCCATGTTTAATTAGATACAAGCAACACCGTTGCTTTGGCGGGTGAATAATGTGGTATAGCTTTGGATTCGACCTTCTAGAATGTGGCAATTTGAAGATATGCATCCATGTTCAATGTGCACAATAGGTGTTATCTAGTATGCCTCAATAGAACCGGCCTCTCTTAATCCCAATCATGTAGCTTATGTGTATTGGATTTCTCTAGTGAGTGCAGGTGCAAATTCTTGAAGTTGACATCCCAACAGTCAAGCTTCCCCCTAATTTTCCACATTGAGAACACCATTAAAAATTGTGGGACTAGACTGTTGTGATTGATCCAACTTGTACAATGAGCTCAACCTAAAAGTAAATATAAGTAAGATAGTTATCCTGCTTGAAGCAGGTTCAACTCAAAAGATCAATCGTATAGAACTTTAACTATGATTTCTATGTATTATCATAATAGGTGACTGAGCAAAAAACCAATGGATGGTTAAGAAGACTGGCTATCGAGTCAATATCGTTTACTTGTGATGGTATGGAGGAAAAAAGTAGTGCAACTTCTCCAATGTGTTGAGTGCTAGAGCCAAGGTTGGGTGGTTGATGGTTGACAGGTACTCACTTCGCCATTGTTTTTACCATTGTATGCGATATGAAAAAGAAAAAAAAAAGGAAAAATAAGAAAGGCCCTTCAAAATTCTATTACTTATTTAAATTATGAGACCCACATCTTAGTTTTCACAAACAATAATCAATTATCAACAAATATATTAAACTAAAACTTACTAAACTTGAGCAAATTTCTAAAACTCTACAACAATAAAATATTATTAAAGAAACAATTGAAATCATATATATGATTTTATAGAATAACAACAAAGGCGGGATTATATCCACATCAATTTTAGTTAAAGCACATCTTTTCACCAAATTTCTCTCTCTCTCTCTCTCTCTCTCTCTCTGAAATCAGCTGTAAAAAATTAGGGCAAAACTCTTTGCATTGGGTTTACATACATTGTATGATAAAATTTATTAAGTTTTATCTTCTCTAGTTGCTATATATTTAGTCTTATTCACCCAAATGCAAATTTACGAGTAAAATATATAATTAGAGATCTTTTACTTGAAGATAATAGTTGATTACCATTTGCCATCCGTATTTGTAAGTATTTTAAACTAGTATAAGCCTGTGATAAACATCGGTTCTTGACTACTGTCAGTTTACTTAAAACTCTATTTTGGTGTTACAATATTTTAAAATAAATCCAAATAAAATTCCCTTGCTTCTTTTTTTTTTTTTTTGACTTGTATGATGCTCATTAAGAGGAATTGCAATCAATGAGCTATTAGAAATCTGATTCAACAAAAGCTTGGGTTCTATAATGTGAGTAGGAATAGTGGCTCTCCGTTGCTTAGTTGTAGCGCAAGATAATTGATGTCCGGAATTACTCTCTACCTAGATCCATGTTTGGTCATATATAAGCAATACCATTGCTTCGGTGTGTGAATAAGGTAGCATAACTTTTAGATTCAACCTTCTAGAATGCCGCAATTTGAAGATATGCATCCACGCTTGATGTGCATAGTAGGTATTATCCCAGTATGCCTCAATATAATTGGTCTCACTCAATCCTAACATGTAACTTCCATGTATTGAATTCCTCTAGCGGGTGCAATGCAAATTCTTGTAGTCAATATTATAACAGTGGAGCTTCCCCCCAATTTTCAACCCTGAGAACACCGTTCAGTGATTGATCCAACTTGTACAACAGGCTCAACCCAAAAGTAAATATAACAAAGATAGTCATCTAGCTTGAAGTGGACTCAACTCAACAGTCCAAAAGATCAAATGTATATAATTTTCACTATGATTTCTATGTATTATCATAATGGGTGACTGAGCAAAAACCAATGGATGCTTAGGAACACTGGCTACCCAGTCAACATCATTTACTTGTGATGATCTAGAGGAAAAAGTAGTGCAACTTCTCCAATGTGTTGAGTGCTGGAGCCAAGGTTGGGTGGTTGATAGTTGACTGCTGCTCATTTGCTATTGTTTTGGCTTTGTCTGTGACATGGAAAAAGGAAAACTAGAAAGGCTCTTCAAAATGCTCTCCATCAGACTCCACCTCTCCTTATAAATCTTTCGCAATTTGCATCAGCATTCCCCACATCTCTCATTTCCTCTTACGGTCCTTCCCTTCATATCTACCTACTTCTGCTCGAGCTATGGAGCTTGCGCACTTTAGTTTTGCACAATTACAATCATGCTGTTTCCTTCTTTGTCTTGTGCTTGCATTGTGCCTTGTCCTAGTCTCCTCCACCACAAATGAAACCGACAAACTCGCACTCCTCGCATTTAAGGCCGTAGTTAAAGACCCTTATTTGGTGCTTGACTCGTGGAACGACACCATTGGGTTTTGCCATTGGTATGGAGTTAGGTGTGGCCTGAGACACCAAAGGGTCACGGTCCTGAATTTGTACTCACTAGGATTCTCAGGGTCCATCTCTCCTTATATAGGAAATCTAAGCTTCTTGAGTGAGATTGATCTCCAAAATAATAGTCTTGTTGGAGAAATCCCCCCGCAAGTCGGGCGGTTGCACCGCCTACGTTGGTTGCTGCTAGACAACAATTCATTGGCCGGAGAAATTCCCAGAAACGTGTCAAGTTGCTCAAAACTACTAGTTGTTAGCATTAACTCCAACCAACTAACCGGAGAAATTCCCTCAGAACTCGGTTCATTGTCAAAGCTAGGGTATTTATCCTTGTATAAAAATGCACTCTCTGGGAATGTGCCTTCCTCTTTCGGAAACTTATCTTCATTGCAGGGTCTTCAACTCTTGTCAAATAACTTGGGCAGGAGCATTCCCAAAGTTCTAGGCCGCTTGACAAATTTACAAAGATTTACTTTCGGAGATAATAGATTGTCCGGCACAATTCCGTCCTCGTTTCTCAATCTCTCTTCTCTAGTTTGGTTTGACGTGGCATTTAACCGGATGTTGGGGAGTCTTCCTGTAGACTTAGGCTTGACGCTCCCAAATATTCGAGGTTTTAGCATTGGCCGGAACCAATTTGAGGGACCAATTCCTCCCTCAATATCCAATTGGACAAATCTAGAGATAATTGAATTCGGAATCAACAAGCTTTCAGGGAAAGTGCCTTCTTTCAGAAATATGCCCAAGCTTTGGCATTTTTCCATCTTTGATAACGAGCTGGGAAGTGGAAATTCTGAAGACTTGAGCTTCGTATGCTCATTGACAAACTACACAAAATTGAAGTCCTTCAAAATTGGTCAGAACAGACTTGGTGGGGCATTACCCAAATGCATAGGTAATTTCTCAAGTGCTCTCAAGTTATTCAAAGCATACAAGAACCTAATGTTTGGTAAGATTCCTCAAGAAATTGGAAATCTAGTCAACCTAGAAGTGTTAAATCTGGCTGTTAACAAGTTTTCAGGTGGGATCCCCCCAAATATTGGGAATTTACAAAATCTAGTGATATTGTCTTTAGGCAATAACAACCTAAGAGGGACAATCCCCCCTTCTTTAGGAAATTTAACTAAGTTGATCGGACTACGTCTTGGTCAGAACAACTTTCATGGGCAAATTCCCTCACATCTATCGAAGTGCCAATCTCTCCAGTGGCTCGATCTTTCTAGTAACAATCTCAGCGGTACCATACCCCCACAGCTCATAGGTCTCTCATCGATAACAATCTTTCTGGACTTGTCTCGTAACCATTTGAGTGGGGTTCTACCCATAGAAGTAGGGAACTTGAGAACTCTGACCGAGTTGTACATCTTTGACAATATGCTGGTAGGTGAAATCCCAAATAGTTTAGGGGATTGCACTGGATTGACATTACTAAGGATGGGGGGAAACTTCTTCAATGGGTCCATTCCTCAATCGATTAGATCGTTAGGAGGCATTGGAGTATTAGATCTTTCATGCAACAATTTGTCGGGTCAGATTCCAGAATTCTTAGTGTTATTTCATTCCTTGGAACTTTTGAATTTGTCTTACAATAGCTTTGAAGGCATGCTACCGTGTGAAGGAGTCTTTAAGAATGCTACCATGACTTCTATTATTGGGAATGATGCGCTTTGTGGGGGATTGCCGGCATTTCACCTCCCCGAATGTGTCTCCAAAAGCTCCAAGAAAAGAAAAATCCATATATTGGTATCGTCTGCTTGTATTATTTTTGGCATTCTTGGAATAACTCTTTCTCTAGTTTTTTTGTATCTTGGTTGGTTAAAGAAGAAAGTAAAAGAATCAATTTCAACTTCCATGGAGGATTCATGGCCATACATAACTTATCGAGCACTCCTAAAAGCAACCGATGGTTTTTCTTCAATGAATTTGATCGGTGTTGGAAGCTTTGGTTCTGTTTACAAGGGGATAATTGAGGAGAATGGTACAACCATTGCAGTGAAGGTGCTTCATTTAGTGCATTGTGGTGCTCTAAAGAGCTTCATGGCGGAGTGCGAGGCATTAAAGAATATCAGACATCGAAATCTTCTAAAGATATTGACAATTTGCTCAGGTATTGATTATCAGCAAAATGATTTTAAGGCCTTAGTTTATGAGTACATGGAAAAGGGAAGCCTAGAAAGGTGGCTACACCCAAACCCAACACCATCTCACAGGAACGAACCTACCCAGAAATTGAATTTCTTTCATAGGATAAATGTTGCTATTGGTGTTGCTTCCGCACTGGATTATCTTCATCACCAGTGCCACATCCCCATCGTTCATTGTGATATAAAGCCTAGCAATATCCTTTTAGATGCTGACATGGTTGCCCATGTTGGTGACTTTGGATTGGCAAAGTTCCTCCTTGGATCATCCATTGATACCGTAGCTAATCAAATGAGCTCAATGGGCATAAGAGGAACAATTGGTTATGCTCCACCAGGTAATTCTCTCATTCAGACAAAAAAAGTTTATATAGGTAAAAAAAATGTTGATGGGTCACTTTGTGAGTTTGGTAGCTGCATGATACCTCTTATGCCCATTACATTTTGCTTTAGTGATCTGTACTCCAAATTTCACCTGCACTATGATCTACATTTGTCACAGAATATGCAATGGGATGTGAGGTTTCAAGACAAGGCGATATCTATAGTTATGGCATTCTCTTATTGGAGATTTTCACAGGATTGAGTCCCACCGATGACATTAGAGACGATTTGACTCTTCATAGTTTTGTGGCTGAAGCTTTACCTGAACGAGTGATGGAAATTACGGATCACATTCTACTTCAAGAAAGAGAGAATCATTTAAGCACCAATAGCCATCGGCATTGGCTCTCCGAAAGCGATGGCATATTTCAAGAGTGCTTGGTTACAGTATATAATATTGGAGTCGCGTGCTCCGATGAAATGCCTGGAAGACGGATGAGCATTAACGGAGCTGTAAAGCATCTGCAAAAGATTAGAGAGAAACTCCTTACAAGGGGTTTACACAGACAAAAATGAACAACAGGTTTATAGCATAAATTTTATTAGAACTTTTCTCTTCTCTCATTGCTATACATTCTGTATTGTTTATGCAAATGCAAACGTACTGGTAAAACACATAACTGAAGATCGTTCTTTGAAGATGAGAGTTGTTATCTTCCACCATTCTTATCTGCACATAATTTAAAGTAGCATGAGGCCTGCAATGTGAACGCACATTCTCGAGTACTGTCAGGTTACTAGAACTCTGTTTTGGTGCTATAAAATCCAAAATAAAACGCCTTGCTTCTTCTTCTTCTTCTTCTTTATTGTTTCTTGTACGAATTGCAATCGCTTAGCTATTGGATTGATTCAAAGAAAAGCTTGGTTTCTGCAGCTTGACAGGGAAGTACTTGGCCGTCTGGAATTGCTCTCGGTTCCTAGAGATATGTTTGCTCTGGTGGATGAATTAGGATGTGTTGCTTTCGGATTCAGCCCCCTAGTATGCGGCAATCCAAGGAAATGTATCGGTGGTCGGTGTGCGTAGCAAGATTGTTGAAGAGTGCTTCAGTATCAGTCTCACCCGATTCCAATAATGTAGCTTGTCTGTATTGGGTTTCTTTAGAGGTACAACTTGCAAATGCATATTCTCCAGCACTGCTATTTCTGAAGTTTTTTTTTTTTTTTTGGTAAAGGCTATTTCTGAAGTTTATTGCTTACATTATCCTTTTTTAGCATTTTAGGAAAGTTGTTAATCACATGTTTTTGGCAAGCACTAAGCACGTGTTGATGTAACTTATAATTGATGTATCCAAAGTCCCTTTTGTGATTTTCATTAATTGCATGGATAAGCAACTTTCAAAATTAGAAATTACTGACTACATCAAGAAATTATTGGTCGCCATTATGCTCAAACTTCACCTATATATAAAAAGTGATGATTAACATGGTGAAGTTACTAATTTTAATAGGTGGAAAATTACTTTTCATCGTAAAAAGTTACTGATTCCATGGCGAAATTAATAGTCACTGATATATTGTCTATGTCTGTAAGCGGTCTGCAAATTTTTCAGTTGTCAGTAGGTATTATGACTTCAAAGGTTTGAGGTGTTTGCTTCGTCTTTATCAAGAAAATGAACTTTTCCGATGATATTAATGTGGTTGTGCAATGTATACAGTTTTCAATAAGAAGAGGAAAATGCAAATCACCTAATGAAGATGCTATTCACAAAACAAACACCATCTAAATTACTATCAGAATGCAAAATATGTGTCCGTTCAAACTCACTGTTTTGACAAAAGTTGCCTACATTTATTCTTCAAAAAGAAAAAAAATAGTGCAAGTTACTTCTAAAAATGCGAAAAGGAGCGTTTAATCAAATATATTGTTGTGAAAAGAGATTTAAGTAAATTAAATTTAAAACGAATTTAAAAAAAAAGGAAGGAAGGAAGAATATAAGCAGTTGGAGACGAGTGAGGGCTCAGCCCTCGTTGCCCCAACCTCCCTGCTGTCGCCGGGAAGGGCCGGCGATGGTGCCGGGAGGGTCGGCTGGGGTTGCCGAGCCTAGCCAAGGGCCGACGACAATGTGGTGCTACATTTTCAAAAAATTAAAAACTAAAAAGAAAAAAATTTTCACTAGTCATCGTCTTCCCCAATACTTTGCAAAGTACCATTCCCCGCGTTCACCGTCTTCAATCGCTTGGCCAGACTCCTCCAATGGTGCTCGTTGGCGGTTGCCCGACCATTCACGAGGTTTGAAGATGGAGGACAGACAATCAAGCCAAACTTTGAGCTTGAGCGGCCATGGCGGCTGTGAGCTTTGAAGCTCGACCTTCAAGCTGCTTCAAAACTTGGCCTTGGCTGCCTGCGAATACTCGTGAGCTTCACAGTTCGAGGTCATACCTCAAGCCAAGATTTGAGCTAGAGTAGTCATGGCAGTGGTGAGCTTCGAATGGCGGCTGGGGACCACCTGCGAATTCGAAGCTTGGCCATGACAACTGGCGACTACCTGCAAGCTTTGAAGGACTAAATTAGACCCTTAAGCCAATCTTCTAGCTAGAGCGGTCATGGCGGTCGTGAGTTTCGAAGGTCAAGGTCAGACAAGCCAAGCTTCGAGGTGGAGAGGCCATGGCAGCCGCTCAAGCTCTCCAGCTCGACATTCTTGAAGCTTCGTACTGTTCTTCCTCGGGAGGAAGACGATGGGCGGTGAAATTTTTTTCGTCTTTTCCCGATTTTTTTGACCCTTTCTAACGTGGTGCTCACTTATGCCTCGTGGGACCCAGTTGCCACATTTGATCATTCGAATTTCTAGTTAAATAAAATTGGATAGGATAAGATTTAGTTATATCCTATTGATTATTTGGTGATTACAGTAATAAAGTTAGATATATTTATATTATATTGTTATTCGATATAAACGGCATATTAGTATAAATGAATAAATTTTTTTACAAAAAGAGAATAAAAATCTCTCATACTTTATTTTCCTCTTCTTTTTAATTAATTTCTTTTTTATTTCTTTTTTCTCCTTTCATCATTAGTTTATTAAATAGTAAACTATACTAATGTACCTAAAATATTAAAATGCATAAAATATAATAAATATAAGTATATATTTGAATTTATATATTGAATTTATATTATAAAATATAATTAAATTCAAATATATAAATGAAAATAAGATTAAATTAAAATAATTAAATTTTTATTTTTTATTTTGAATTTCTTATATTAAAATTCAAATATTAATTATATTGAAATATAATTTTAATTTTGTTAATTTAAGAAGTTTGTTGTTTGAAAAAAAAATAATTTTCCTATTATAGATATTAAATATCATATCCACTTTATCCCACTTCCCCTATGGAATAATTTTATCTAGTTTATATTTTTTTTATATCCAATTTTATTCTACCTTAAATATACACCAAATGTAGAACATAATAAATTTATCTTATCATAAATTTCATTCTGACTATAGCCTAAAAGTGTCACATCAGATTTACGTCAGCTTTTTGATTGTTATTTTGAATGAAACGGTAACAAAGAATAAATGTGTCTCAATGTGTTTCTTTATGATTTTTGGTATCATAAAAAAAAACTTATTGAAAATGTGCAATAATTTAAAATTTTTGATTTTTTCCCCTTTCCATTTTTATCTTAATAGAAAAAAAAAACCAGTTCGAATAAAAAAAACCTTTTGTTTTAGCTGAATTGCACAAATAAAAAGTAAAATTTTCGATTATTTTTCCCTTTCCGTTTTTACCTTAACAGAAAAAAACCAGTTCGAATAAACAAAACCTTATATTTTAGCCGAATTGCACACACACACACACAAAAAAATGTTCGGGGTTTTTATCCCATCGTATTAATGTCGAAAAGCATATATACGTTCACCAAAAAAAAAAAAAATCATATATACGTTAAAACAAGCGCAACACCTAGTCCCGCCGTTGACGTCGAGCTTCCTCCTCTCCGCCGCGCATCTCCGCCGCAACCGAACGACCCCGTAGGTGGTCAGCCCTCTCACCGGTCTCTCCTCCACCGCCAGCTTCGACGAGAACTCCACGCAGGCAAGCTCCCGAGCTATGCTACTTTTGTCCAGGCTTTCTGATCAAGATACGATGTTCTTTTTGCAACTGTAGGATTTGAACAAGCTCAAACGACCCGTATTTCGGTGGTTCCGTGTCACTAGCGACGGTGCAGCTATGGTGTTTAGCGCACCGATGGCGATGGTGTTCATCGCGTTCGATGAACATCCCTTGCACACCATCTGTTTGATGGGAGTTTCAGGACGGATGGCATTGTGATATCCAATGTAATCCGAGAGAATTTACTTCTTGATGCGGTTCTTCGAGTGTTCTTCCGAGAAATGAGTGTCAAAGCAAACCGTGATAAAAATTTATTGTCAAGCTTTCTCTGCATTTGCTATTATTGCTAGATTAGATTGTTTTTCGGGCCATTTGATGATTAGTGGAAGATGCGTGTATATTTGGGGTTGTGATTGCACCCTCTTCTTGTTTTTCCCTTTTAGGAGATGCTTAGGCCAAAATATGTTTTGTTTTTTTCTTTTTTCTCTTGTCTGCATGATTTTTCTTCTTTCATAGACTGTAAAGTCTTGGTAAGTTATATGTGGGAGAAATAAAATTCTTTGTTTGATGCAGATTCGCTGCATTCGTGGTGACTGGCAAAGTTATTAGATGATTGTTATTTGGCTCATTCTGCTGAAAGCCCAATGTGGATCATCTCTTTGTGAGTGGAGGTAAGTGAATTTTCCAATTTCGCCTGAGCTGTGATTAGACTAAAAAGTTCACTTCAATGACCAGTAGAATCAAATGGTCCAATAAAATTACGACGTCCCAAGTAGAGCAGCTTATTAGGGCTGAAAGGGACGTACAGTGGGCAATGCTGGTCTTTGATTCAGCAACAGCAGAGCATAGTAATGGTCTTTGCCAAGATGTGAAAACCTTTAGTCTTATCATATCGAAATTGGTCTCTGCAAATCAGTTCTGGACAGCAGAGAAGCTTCTTCAGAGAATGAAAGAAGAGCAGTGTAATCTTACAGAAGACATATTTCTCTCCATCTGCAGAGGCTGTGGGCGGGTTCATGGGCTGCTGGATTCATTGAGGCTATTCTAGATGATGAAGTGTTTCCAATGCAAACCTTCACCCAAGTCATTTGTCACTATTTTGGATATACCTGTCGAGGAAAACCAGTTGAAACTAGCTCTTAGATTTTATAAACACATGAGGGTGATCGGTGTATCACCTACTGTTGCTTCCCTCAATGTTTTGTTCAAAGCTTTTTGCAAGAACAGTGGAGCGATGGATTCCGCCCTTCAAATATTTTATGAGATGCCAAATCGTGGATATGTTCCAGATTCATATACATATGGTACTTTGATGAATGGATTGTGTAAATGGGGGAAAATTGGGGATGCCAGGAAACTGTTTGAAGAGATGGAGACAAAAGGTTGTTCACCTAGTGTAATCACCTACACTTCCACGATTCATGGTCTCTTTTAATCTGTAAATATATATGAAGCTTTTGGATTGTTTGAACAGATGGTGGGCAAAGGTATTGAGCCTAATGTTATTACTTTCAGTACATTAATGGATGGATTTTGCAAGAGTGGGTGTTCTTCTCAAGTGATGGAGCTTTTGGACGTGATGACTAGGAAATGGCTGAGACCCAACATGATAACTTACAGCACTTTAATCCATGGGCTCTGTAAAGAAGGGAAAGCTTATGAAGCTTTGGAGACGCTTGACAGGATGAAGCTTCAGGCCTTGAAGCTAGATGCAGGACTTAATGGCAAGATCATTGCCGGCTTTTTGCGACAAGTGCAAATTTCAGGAGGGTGCCAACTCCCTTGATGAGATGATATTAGAAGGAATCAGTCCCAATCATTTAACTTGGTCTATTCATGTTAGAATCCACAATGCGGTCGTTCAAGGCCTTGCTAGTCATGGCGAAATAAATCGTGCTTATCAGCTTTACCTAAGCACGCAGGCCAGAGGAATTTCTGTTGATGCTTCGACTTTCAGTACTCTTGTTCGATATTTCTTTCGGAAAGGAGATATAGATAAAGCTGCTTGAGTATTTGAGGATATGGTTCGTGATGGATGTGCTCTGGACAAGGAAACATGGAAGGCAGTTGTAGAAGGATTTGTGCATTGGGAGAAAGGGAAAGAAGCTGCTAACTTATGTGGGAATTGATTAGAGAACAATGAAAGAAGCAGGCAAGGCTATAAGAATATTATCATAGGTAGGAGTTGATGCCGCTTGTTACTGTTTCTACCAACACCATAGATGCTCATTATTTTCTTTTTGATACAAGTATCCTGATTTCATGATGCTTATTTTATATGCTTGACAATAGTTCCACTTTATTTTTCATGCATTTCAGAAAATAAGCTTCTGGTTCATAGAAGTTGGCCGTACCTTCTTTTAATAGAAAGTTGTCCAATCTATCTTTGTCTTTAGTGGGGGTGTGGAACTTCATTATGAATTAAGTACTTTTGGTGCCTTATTCCTTCAGAATAACTCTCCCATTGATTAAAGAGATTGCATGATATCTTCAAGAGACTTGTTGGTCACCAGGCACACTTTAACAAAATGGGCTTGTGTAAATAGACAAAGTTTAAAACCTCATGAAGACAGATGGACGAATCTGAGGATGCGTTGATTATCACGATTTGAACAAAGCAAGTTCGAAGGATGATTTTCCTTTGCCACACATCGACGTCTTCATTGATATATGACATGATTTGAATTATTCTCTTTTATTGATGGATTCTCTAGTTATAACCAAATATAAACGAAGGAAGAAGACAAGATTAAGATATCTTTCATTGACCAATGGGGACCTTTTGTTATAAAGTCATGCCCTTTGGCTTGAAAAATATAGGGACAACTTATCAAAGAGCTATGCTGGCATTGTTCCAAGATATGATGCATAAAGAAATTGAAATTTATGTTGATGACATGATCATTAAAACAAGACAAGGTAAAGATCATGTTGAGTCTTGAGGAAGTTGTTTGATAGACTTAGAAAGTTCAAGTCGAGGCTTAACCTCCCTAAATGCATATTTGGGGCAGTCTGGGAAGTTTCTCGGATTTTTTGTTAGTAGTAGGGGTATTGAGATTGATCCCTCAAAGGTGAAAGTCATTTGTGACTTGAAACCTCCTTGTACTATCAAAGAGTTCAAATTTTTTTGGGAAGACTACATTATGTAACGGGTTTTATCTTCCAGTTATCAGAAATAGCGAAGCCATTCAAAAAAACTGTAAGATCAATTAATGTTCTGAAACCAAATTTGTGTAGGCGGATAGAGACTTCTTGGTCACTAGTCCTTTTTTTTTTTTTTTTCTTTTTTCTTTATCTTTTTCCCCTTCGGTCCCTGGGTTCGGCCTCCTCCTCCTCCTCCTCCTCCTCCTCTTTGCCTTCCTGTGTTTTGTGTCCCTCACTTGTTGTATTGTCACCCTCTAATGGCTTCTCCGACTGTCGCGGCTTCGCTCCTCCTCGTTTGGATCAATGTGCTATCTCCTTTGGTGCAGCTTGCATAATCGACCTCTATTTGCCCGAGAGAATCTTCTCCTTTCTTGTTCAGCCTGCAATCACAATGCTCTAGCTCGATTTTGCCTCACCAGGTGCATCATTTGCTTGATTGAAGCGTCAAGTCTCTTCTCCAGGAGGGGTTTCCTTGCCCTAGCTGTTAGTTAGCTCAAAAGAAAAAAAAAACAAATAAAGAATAAAAAGGAAAGAAAAAAACCAAAAAAAAAAATTAAAAAAAATCAAAATTTTATTAGAATATTATTAAAAATGTTCACACGGTGCTGACTGTACTACGTAGGACGGCCGACATTCATGTCGATGATTTCCAGTCAAAATGGTACAATGTAAAAATGTTTTGAACTAAATTTGACCAATTAAAAAAGTTTATGACTGAATTGATATTAATGCAATAGGTTTATGACTTTTTTGTTACTTTTCCATAGTATTTTAAAATAAATCCAAATGAAATTCCCTTGCTTATCTTTTCCCTTTAACTTTTATGATGCTCATCAAGACGAATTGCAATTAATGAGTGACTCGAAATCTGATTAAATGAAAGCTTGTGTTTTGTAATGTGACCAGAACAATGGCTCTCCGTCATTTAGTTGTAGTGTAAGATAATTGGATTATTACGAATTGCTCTCTTCCTAGATCCATGTTTAATCAGATACAGGCAACACCGTTGCTTTGGTGGGTGAATAAGGTGGTATAACTTTGGATTCGGCCTTCTAGAATGTGGCAATTTGAAGATATGCATCCCTGTTCAATGTGCATAGTAGGTGTTATCTAGTATGCCTCAATATAACCAGTCTCACTTAATCCCAATCATGTAACTTATGTGTATTGGACTTCTCTAGTGAGTGTAGGTGCAAATTCTTGAAGTCAACATCCCAACAGTCAAGCTTTCCCCTAATTTTCCACATTGAGAACACCATTAAAAATTTTGGGACTGGACTGTTGTGATTGATCCAACTTGTATAATGAGCTCAACCTAAAAGAGCAAGATAGTTATCTTGCTTGAAGCAGGTTCAACTCAAAAGATCAATCGTATAGGACTTTAACTATGATTTCTATGTATTATCATAACAGATGACTGAGCAAGAAACCAATAGATGGTTAAGAAGATTGGCTATCGAGTTAATATTGTTTACTTGTGATGATATGGAGGAAGAAGTAGTGTAACTTCTCCAATGTGTTGAGGGCTAGAGTCAAGGTTGGGTGGTTGATGGTTGACAGCTACTCACTTTGCCATTGTTTTTGGCATTGTCTGCAATATGAAAAAAAACAAAAGAAAAGAAGGAAAAAACATAATCAATTATGAGACCCACATCTTAATTTTCAGAAACAATAATCAATTATGAACAAATATATTAAACTAAAACTTACTAAACTTGAGCCAATTTCTAAAACTCTACAACAATAAAATATTATTAAAGAAACAATTAAAATCATATATCTGATTTTATAGAATAACAACAAAGGCAGGGGTGTATCCACATCAATTTTAGTTAAAGCACAGCTTTTCACCAAATCTCTCTCTCTCTCTCTACAAATTAGTTGTAAAAAATTAGGGAAAAACTCTTTGCATTGGGTTTACATACATTGTATGATAAAATTTATTAAGTTTTATCTTCTCTAGTTGCTATATATTTAGTCTTATTTACCCAAACGCAAATTTATGGGCAAAATATAAAACTAGAGATCTTTTACTTAAAGATAATAGTTGATTATCATTTGCCATCCGTATCTATAAATATTTTAAACTAGAATATGCCTGTGATGAACATCGGTTCTTGACTACTGTTAATTTACTTAAAACTCTATTTTGGTGTTACAATATTTTAAAATAAATCAAAATAAAATTCTCTTGCTTTTTTTTTTTCTTTTGACTTGTATGATGCTCATTAAGACGAAATGCAATCAATGAGATAGTATAAATCTGATTCAATGAAAGCTTGGGTTTTGTAATGTGAGTAGGAGCAGTGGCTCTTTGTTGCTTAGTTGTAGTGCAAGATAATTGGATGTTAGGAATTACTCTCTACCTAGATCCATGTTCGGTCAGATATAAGCAATACCGTTGCTTTGGTGTATGAATAAGGTAGCATAACTTTCGGATTCAACCTTTTAGAATGCGCCAATTTGAAGATATGCATCCACGCTCGATGTGCATAGCAGGTATTATCCTAGTATGCCTCAATATAATCGGTCTCACTCAACATATAACTTGCGTGTATTGAATTCTCTAGCGGGTGCAAGTGCAAATTCTTGAAGTCAATATTACAATAGTGGAGCTTACCCCCAGTTTTCCACCCCGAGAACACCGTTTAGTGATTGATCCAACCTGTACAACAGGCTCAACCCAAAAGTAAATATAACCAAGATAGTCATCAAGCTTGAAGTAGACTCAACTCAAAAGATCAATTGTATAGAATTTTCACTATGATTTCTATGTATTATCATAACGGGTGACTAAGCAAAAACTAATGAATGGTTAGGAACACTGGCTTCCGATTCAACATCATTTACTTGTGATGATCTAGAGGAAAAAGTAGTGCAACTTCTCCAATGCGTTGAGTGTTGGAGCCAAGGCCGGGTGGTTGATGGTTGACAGCTACTCATTTGCCATTGTTTTGGCTTTGTCTGTGACATGAAAAAAGGAAAACTAGAAAGGCTCTTCAAAATGCTCTTCATCATACTCCACCCCTCCTTATAAATCTCTTTGCAATTTGCATCAGCACTCACCACATCTCTCATTTCCTCTTACAGTCCCTGCCTTCATATCTACCCACTTCCGCTCGAGCTATGGAACTTGCGCACTCTAGTTTTGAACAATTACAACCATGTTGTTTCCTTCTCTATCTTGTGCTTGCATCATGCCTTGTCCTAGTCTTCTCCACCACAAATGAAACTGACAAACTCGCACTCCTCGCATTTAAGGCTGCAATCAAAGACCCTTATTGGGTGCTTGACTCGTGGAACAACACCATCGGACCATTGGTACGGAGTTAGGTGCGGCTTGAGACACCAAAGGGTCACGGTCCTGAATTTGTCCTCAGTAGGATTCTCAGGGTCCATCTCTCCTTATATCGGATATCTAAGCTTCTTGAGTGAGATTTATCTCCAAAATAATAGTCTCATTAGAGAAATCCCCCCGCAAGTAGGGTGGTTGCGCCGCCTACGTCGGCTAAAGCTAGACAACATTTCACTGGCTGGAGAAATTCCCGGAAACGTGTCAGGTTGCTCAAAACTAGTAGTTGTTACCATTGTCTCCAACCAACTAATTGGAGAAAAATTCCCCCAGAACTCGGTTCATTGTCAAAGCTAAAAGTTTTATCCTTTTATGGAAATGTACTCTCTAGGAATGTGCCTTCCTCCTTCGGAAACCTTTCTTCACTGCTTGCTCTTGACCTCGGGGCAAATAACTTGGGTGGGAGCATTCCCATAGTTCTAGGCTGCCTGACAAATTTACAATTTATTTTATTCGCAGAAAACAGATTGTTCGGCACAATTCCGTCCTCGTTGCTCAATCTCTCTTCTCTAGTTTGGTTTGATGTGGCATTTAACCAGATGTTGGGGAGTCTTCCTATAGACTTAGGCTTGACGCTCCCAAATATTCGAGCTTTTAGCATTGTCAGTAACCAATTTGAGGGACCAATTCCTCCTTCAATGTCCAATTGGACAAATCTAGAGTTAATTCAACTCGAAGAGAACAAGCTTTCAGGGAAAGTGCCTTCTTTTGGAAATATGCCGAAGCTTTGGTGTTTTTCCATCTCTATTAACGAGCTGGGAAGTGGAAATTCTAAAGACTTGAGCTTCGTATGCTCATTGACAAACAACACTGGATTGAAGTTCTTCAAAATTGATCGGAATAGACTCGGCGGGGCATTACCGAAATGCATAGGTAATTTCTCGAGCGCTCTCAAGTTATTCATCGTAAAGAGAACCTAATGTTTGGTAAGATTCCTCAAGAGATTGGCAATCTAGTCAACTTAGAAGTGTTAAGTCTAGCTGTTAACAAGTTTTCAGGCACGATCCCCCCAAATATTGGGAATTTACAAAATCTAGCGAAATTGTACTTAGGCAGTAACAACCTAAGAGGGACAATCCCCACTTCTTTAGGAAATCTAACTAAGTTGATTGGACTAAGTCTTGGTCAGAACAACTTTCATGGGCAAATTCCCTCACATCTATCGAAGTGCCAATCTCTCCAGTGGCTTGATCTTTCTAGTAACAATCTTAGCAGTAGCATACCTCCATAGCTCATAGGTCTCTCATCGATAACAATCTTTCTGGACTTGTCTCGTAATCGTCTGAGCGGGGTTCTACCCCTAGAAGTAGGGAACTTGAGAACTCTGACCGAGTTAGACATCTTTGACAATATGTTGGTTGGTGAAATCCCAAATAGTTTAGGGGATTGCACTGGATTGACATTACTGAAGATGGAAGGAAACTTCTCCAATGGGTCTATTCCCCAATCGATCAGATCATTAGGAGGCATTGAAGAACTAGATCTTTCATGCAACAATTTGTTGGGTCAGATTCCAGAATTCTTAGCATTATTTCATTCCTTGGAACTTTTGAATTTGTCTTACAATAGCTTTGAAGGCATGCTACCGCGTGAAGGAGTCTTTAAGAATGCTACCATGACTTCTATTATTGGGAACGATGCGCTTTGTGGGGGATTGCCGGCATTTCACCTCCCCGAATGCATCTCCAAAAGCTCCAAGAGAAGAAAAAACCATATATTGGTATCGTCAGCTTGCATTATTTTTGGCATTCTTGGAATAACTCTTACTCTAGTTTTTTTGTATCTTTGTTGGTTAAAGAAGAAAGTAAAAGAACCGATTTCAACTTCCATGGAGGATTCATGGCCATACATATCTTATCGAGCACTCCTAAAAGCAACCGATGGTTTTTCTTCAAGGAATTTGATCGGTGTTGGAAGTTTTGGTTCTGTTTACAAGGGGATAATTGAGGAGAATGGTACAGCCGTTGCAGTGAAGGTGCTTCATTTAGTGCATCGTGGTGCTCTAAAGAGCTTCATGGCGGAGTGCAAGGCATTAAAGAATATCAGACATCGAAATCTTCTAAAGATATTGATAATTTGCTCGGGTATTGATTATCGGCAAAATAATTTTAAGGCCTTAATTTATGAGTACATGGAAAAGGGAAGCTTAGAAAAGTGGCTACACCCAAACCCAACACCATCTGACAGGAACGAACCTACCCAGAAATTGAATTTCTTTCATAGGATAAATGTTGCTATTGATGTTGCTTATGGATTGGATTATCTTCATCACCAGTGCCACATCCCCATCGTTCATTGTGATCTAAAGCCTGGCAATATCCTTTTAGATGCTGACATGGTTGCCCATGTTGGTGACTTTGGATTGGCAAAGTTCCTCCTTGGATCATCCAATGATACGGTAGTTAATCAAATGAGCTCATTGGGCATAAGAGGAACAATTGGTTATGCTCCAGCAGGTAATCCTCTCATTCAAACAAAAAAAGTTTATTTAGGTTAAAAAAATTGTTGATGGGTCACTTTGTGAGTTTAGTAGCTGAATGGTACCTCTTATGCCCATTACATTCTGCTTTAGTGATTCGTACTCCAAATTTCACCTGCATTATGATCTACATTTGTCACAGAATATGCAATGGGATGTGAGGTTTCAAGACAAGGCGATATCTATAGTTACGGCATTCTCTTATTGGAGATGTTCACAGGGTTGAGTCCCACCGATGACATATTTAGAGACAATTTGACTCTTCATGGTTTTGTGGCTGAAGCTTTGCCCGAACGAGTGATGGAAATTACAGATCACATTCTACTTCAAGAAAGAGAGAATCATTTAAGCACCAATAGCCATTGGCATTGGCTCTCTGAAAGTGATGATATATTTCAAGAGGGCTTGGTTACAGTATATAATATTGGAGTCGCTTGCTCCGACGAAATGCCTGGAAGACGGATGAGCATGAGCGGAGCTGCAAATCAGCTGCAAAAGATAAGAGAGAAACTTTTCGCAAGGGGCTTACATGGACAAAAATGAACAACAGGTTTATAGCATAAAATTTATTAGAACTTTTCTCTTCTCTCATTGCTATACATTCTGTATTGTTTATGCTAATGCAAATGTACTGGTAAAACACATAACTGAAGATCGTTCTTTGAAGATGATAGTTGTTATCTTCCACCATTCCTATCTGTACATAATTTAAAGTAGCATGAGGCCTGCAATGCGTAAGCACATTCTTGAGTACTGTCAGGTTACTAGAACTCTGTTTTGGTGCTATAAAATCCAAAATAAAACGCCTTGCTTCTTCTTCTTCTTCTTCTTCTTCTTTTTTATTGTTTCTTGTACGAATTGCAATCGCTTAGCTATTGGATTGATTCAAAGAAAAGCTTGGTTTCTGCAGCTTGACAGAGAAGTACCTGGATGTCTGGAATTGCTCTCGGTTCCTAGAGATATGTTTGGTGGATGAATTAGGATGTGCTGCTTTCGGATTCAGCCTCCTAGTATGCGGCAATCCAAGGAAATGTATCGGTGGTCGGTGCGGGTAGCAAGATTGCTGAAGAATGCTTCAGTATCAGTCTGACTCGATTCCAATAAAATAGCTCGTGTGTATTGGGTTTCTTTAGAGGTACAACTTGCAAATGCATATTCTTCAGCACTGCTATTTCTGAAGTTTATTGCTTAAATTATCCTTTTTTAGCATTTCGGGAAAGTTGTTAATCACTTGTTTTTGGCAAGCACTAAGCACGTATGGATGTAACTTATCATTGATATATCCAAATTCTCTTTTGTGATTTTCATTAATCGCATGGATAAGCAACTTTCAAAATTAGAAATTACTGACTACATCAAGAAATTATTGGTCGCCATTAGCTCAAACTTCACCTATATAGAAAAAGTGATGATTAACATGGTGAATTTATTAATTTTAATAGATGGAAAATTACTTTTCATCGTAAAAAGTTACTTATTCCATGGCGAAATTAATAGTCACTGATATATATTGTCTATGTTTGTAAGCGGTCTGCAAATTTTTTAGCTGTCAGTAGGGGTTGTAACTTCAAAGGTTTGTGGTGTTTGCTTCGTCTTTATCAAGAAAATGAACTATTCCGATGGTATCAATGTGGTTGTGCAATGTATACAGTTTTCAAAAAGAAGAGGAAAATGCAAATCACCTAATGAAGATGCTATTGACAAAACAAACACCATCTAAATTACTATTAGAATGCAAAATATGTGTCCGTTCAAACTCACTGTTTTGACGAGAGTTGCCTACATTTATTCTTCAAAAAGAAAAAAAAAATAGTGGAAGTTACTTCTAAAAATGCGAAAAGGAGCGTTTAATAAAAAATGATGTTGTGAAAAGAGATGTCTGTCCTTCTAAGTATAAACAACGTAGTATTTCAAAAGCACAAGCTATGAGTGCCGGATATTTACAGTGCCAAAACTTGACATGAACGGATATTTAAGTACTAAAAATTAGGAAAGTGATATTTAAGTACTAAAATCGGAGTAAAAGAGATCAGTTAAGTGTCGATGGCGAGAAAATTCGGCCAAATTGCTGACGTGGTAATTCTCCAGTGATACAAGTGCACAACGATGTCGTTTTGCATGCTGATGTGACTAGACAAATGCAAAAACGACGTCGTTTCATTATTGATGTGGATAAATAACTAATATGAAAATTTATTAAATTAAATATTTAAAAAAAAAAAGGAAGACAGAAAGGAAGAAGATGAACAGTTGGTGGGGGAGAGTCGCCAGGGTTGCCAGGCCTCGCCAAGGGCTGGCAACGATGTGGTACCACATTTTCCAAAAATTAAAAACTAAAAAGAAAAAATTGCCCTAGTTCTCGTCTTCCCCAATACTTTGCAAAGTACCATTCCCCGCGTTCACCGTCTTCAGTCGCTTGGCCAAACTCCTCCGATGGTGCTCGTTGGCGGTTGCCCGACCATTCACGAGGTTTGAAGATGAAGGACAGACAATCAAGCCAAGCTTTGAGCTTGAGCGGCCATGGCGGCTGTGAGCTTCAAAGCTCGACCTTCAAGCTGCTTCGAAACTTGTTGGCTGCCTGCGAATACTTGCTTGTGTGTTTGCCAGGGTAAGAAAAACATGTTCAAACTATTATACTTAACTGATCTGATTTATCAGTTTGGTTCTGTTCGAGGAGGCATTTTTGTAAGTCCGGTTCGGTTCTGGACCCCTGCTTGATTCTGATTGGTTTGCAATTTTCCCAAACCAAATCGTGCTAAACGTTACGTCTCTGTAGAAAATTACTCTTGCATGGTTCATCTGCCTTGCATTTACTTGATAGTAGGTAATTGGTTTACCAAAGGTAGAACAACTCAACCCTTTGAGGATTGTGACTGCACATTGGAGGAAGTACATACCTGAGTAGAGATATTAGAACCTTCTAGCGAAAGACCAGTTGATTGCTGGTGTACATGGTCAGACTAAATAAACTATAGCTTGTTATCAGCAGTGTTTTTCAGGTACTAAATCACTTCCGTGTCCAGTTGTATAACATTCTATATCTGTCTTGTGTCCTTTTCAGTGCATATGTACGATCAGAAATTTTAGAAGTTTGATGTATGTCCACTAGGATTTGCAGCTTTGCATGGTAGGAAATGTGGGAAAGCGGGTTGACGAAGTGGACGGGGTGCTTTAGAGAATTGGCAATCTGGTGACTTTCTTTATTCAGAGAGCAGTTGCTTTTAAAGATCAATAGTTGTTTGAAATTGGCAGGCAGTCTTAGAGTGGGGCAATGTCGGCCTTCCTTAGATAGTACTAATCAAGCTTCCCAGAAACTTAGCAGATATTGAGGATTTAGTGGGGGACAACTTTGAACTATTTCTTGTTTCTCCAACCCAGTTACAGATCCTATGAAGTAAAAACAAGTCAGATTCTTGCATATACCATCAGCAGGGACTTTGAGGAGTCGTTAGTTGTGCGCACCCATGGATTCATACTAGCATGGATCAATAAATCATGTGCAAAGGGAGCCGCATCCTATGAGAGTATTGTGAGTATTTAAATGTAGCCCAGTTGATGATCTTTTGTGTTCGAATTTTTATGTGGGTGGAGGTTGGGACATATGATAAGCTTGGGTTTCTGCTCGCTGGAAAAAAGTGAAGAGAGAACCATGGTTTTGTTGTCTCTTGCACTTTGTGTGAATTTATATTTATCAATTTGTCTTGTGCGGACACTTAATGCCTGGACTTACAGTTGCGAAATTAAGAATGATGAGACTAATAAGTGACGAGGGATGTGTAGAAGTTATGCAAAATTGTATTTGATTTGAGCAAGCTTTTGTCTGAAATGGTTTTTCCTTTTCAATAAATACCAATTCCGCCATCACCCTCCGTAACCACCTCTATAATGCATTATTCATGAATTTGGTAGTTCACTTTTCATTCTTCCAATTGCATACACATAAATCTTCTTTCAGCAATAAAGTCAGATTTAAGTCTTCAAAGATATTGCTGGCAATCTCTGATAGTTGATGGGAGTTCAAATTTGCTAATTCCCTATTGAAGTTGAATAACTTTAATGAAGTCACTAGTTCTTGTTAAAGCAATTTGAAATCTCCTCACAGGTTCTCTCTCTATCTCTCTCTCTCTGTTTTTTTTTTTTTGGGGTCTAAAATCTCCTTACAGGTGTAAGCTACTCTAAAATTAGTTTGTTTTTCTCACCCTCATTGGGTCATGGACGTTTATTTATTATTATAATTGCTACTTGTCATAGAGTTTTTGCATTTGTATTGTAGTTTGGATGGTTAAAAGGGAACCTCTGATGAATTATTCGCTATCTGCCAACAATCAACAAGGGGGGTTAATATAAGTTGTCATACAGTACTTCTCGGTTCTCTAATCTTGTTTGATTTTTCACTACAGTCCATTGTCTATTTAGGTTATCCAGTTATATGATTCATTTGGCCACATCATGTAAGAAGGATCAGATGCTAGAACAACTTTGATCTTTTACTCTAGTGTCGTCGTTCTGGTTTTGCTGGGACTATTCATTAACTGCAGGGTTTGTGTGAAAATTCTCTAATGTGGCCTCATTGTGACATTACAGGCGGACGAGATCGCAGTCCTGCCCGTTCTGTCGAAACAACCTCAAGAGAGTAAACTCGGGCGACCTTCGGATATTCATGGACAGCAGGGACATAGTCGACATGTTCACCGTGACCAGGGAGAATCTTCGGAGGCTCTTCATGTACATAGATAAGTTGCCTCTGGTCGTTCCTGATAATCTCTTGGAAACATATGATTCTCACCTAAGGTGATCAAAGACCGTCGGAACCAAAACCCATTTGTCCAAGCTTGCTCTCCTCCTGCATGTCTCCTTACTTTTTAATCCTTGATATGAGGGACAATTTGTAGGTTGTTGGCTGCTGCCTATTCATGTCAGAAGAGCCAGCCTCATTTATTGTCGGCTGATGGGTGAAGTTCAGAGTAGGTGGTTCATTAGAAGTTCTACAAATAATCTGCACTTACCGATTCTCACATCTGTATATATAATTTGTAAAGATTCTTAGTGGGTAAGTTCTCTCTTTTGGTCTTCAAGAGAGAGAGTGAGAGAGAGAGAGGGAGAGCTTTTATTAGTCCAGCAATCTTGCTGTTTGGCTAGTTCATAAGTGACATCCGTTCATGAACCATGAACATTTGGCGCTACGACATGAATGTGGTGATTTCCTCCCGATCAGTTTTACGAAATTGTGATTTCAATTGCTCAGTACATGCATAAAATTTGCAATTCGTTTACAATTTTTGCAATTGGTGCACTTCGATCGGAATCTGGCGAGCTATCGACATTGCGGACATTTGGGCCATTTGGACCTCACGGCATTGCGAATTAAAGTTCTATAATCTAATCAAGACAAGTGAAGTTCCGTTACCAAATATTCAACCACAACGAAGATGCAGGATAGGATATGGTTCTAGGCATTGAAACAATTCTAGATTTTCTGTCTTAATCTGAATCCGACAACACAAGCCATCACTCTCCCCCTGTTAAGTACATGAAATACCTTCTACTGCAGTCCGGCTTACGCAAACTCCGGCCCTCGTCCAAACCTTCCTCGGTTCGCTGCTTTAGGGTCATTGTTTGTTGTTTGTCGTGCGTCGCGGTGCTAGTATGCTCGAAAAAAGACTTTAAGATATATGAGAGGATCACAGCCCGACCCAAACAAAGGCAATACAGCTAATCTGAGGCCATCGAAACAGCTCCGAATGCGATCGATTTTCACTCCAGCGGAGGCGAAGGGTGTACGTCTTTACCTCATGAAAAACAGAGCACGAGTTGGTACCTTGAGGAAGAGCAGGTACTGCTCGTGACTGGTGATCGGACTGGAGGAATGAGGCCTCAGAGGCAAAAACGCCTGGGACTGCAATAGACGAAGGGAGAGTGAACGAGAATCGAATGCTACCACGCGAACAGGATACTTCTTGATTCTTATACTGGGCCTGGTTTGGGCCAAGAAAGTCCAAATGGGCTCCGTCGTAAAAGTCAACCATAGATTTGGGAGTTGACTAGCAACCGACCCTTCCTTAGTTGAATTATTCATTATTGGCCCCGAGATCTCTAAACTTTAGTGTCCCTAAATTAGATGTACGGAAGAAATGGAATGAAGAAAATGATGAGGATGATGAAACGACGGTGTTTTCGGTCAAGGGTAGGCTTTCTCGGTTTGGTTGAAAATATCAACTTTCAACCGATGGATGAATGGCCTAATGAATTGTATTCTAAGTCCTACCGGAGTGCAATGTTCCTAATTCCTGTGTAGAAGGGATGCAATGGATGCGATCCCCTTTTTCTACCAAGGATTGAATTGCACTATTAACGATAAAACCGACCCTTGACATGCTTTCATTTTATTTTATGAAAATGCATGTTCGACTACTGGACAAAATTCAGTTTACACACTTGTTTTTTGGCTTTAATCTAACTCTTTTTTCCAACATGGAACAGGGAGGTGGAGATTTGAATTTCTACGTTCTCGGGAAGGTTGGGGTGGAAATGATTTAGTTTTAAGTGTGGGTTTCGACTTCCACACATTGTAATGAGGCATGACAAAAGTTTGAGAATGAGAGTTAGAATAGGAGTAAAGTAGGATTGACCAAAAAAAAAAAACTCTCTTGCTAGACTTGAGTAGAAGAAAGGAAGAAATTGAAATTACGCACGTGGATAAAACATAGTAATTGCGCTTGGCCAGTGGATATTTTGAAGGTTACAATCTAAGGATAGAGTTAGTGATGACTGTTGCCTGACCACAGCCGCTATGGTAATTTCAATGATTTTTAAATATATAAAATTTGTCTTAATGTGTAATGTTGTCTATGAAATTTTAATTTATTCGAATAGTCCTTTTATCTATTTCTAAAAATATTCAATTTAGTCGCTTTGTTTGATCAAACAAGGGAGAAAGTCACAATAAGTCCTTTAAATATTATAAATAATCTAGTCATAAAATTAGTGGCAAATATGTGATCCCTAAACTTTCAAATTGTTTAATTTAAGTCCTCAATTTTTTTTATGACAAATCCAAATAATTCATTTGATACTATTCACAAGTTTTTATCTGTATATTGTTGCCCGTATGGATATCTATGAGTATACAATTTATAGATATTCGATGAAAACACCAAAACTTAAAATAGCAAGAATACCAACCTGATACAATTTTAAACAAACTTTTACTTTTACTATTATATAGATCACGAGATAATATATATTTAATTGGAACTGCTGTCATATTTATAAAAACCACAGGAGTAAAAAAAAAAAGGATAGATTTTTTTGGTTGATTTAGGAAATTAATTGGGATGAAAATTTATAAAATCAGGGCAATAATATCGTTATGAAAACTTGTGAATAATGACAAAGGATTGATTTGCCTTTGTTATTGACAATGGATGGACTAGATTGAATGGATTGAAAGTTTAAGGAGGCTAGATTGCACACTGTGCAATAGTATATAACTAGATTGCACATTTCATTATGGTTCAGTGACATGGGACTTTCTCCCTCATTTGATCAAACGAAAGGATTAGACGTTGAATACTTATGAATAGTTCAAGAAACACATCAAAAGGGTTAAAAAAATCCAAAGTTAAAAAATCCAAGCATAATCTTGTACATAGACTAAAGTTTAGAGATTTTTGGTATCATTTTTTTGTCTTTAAATAACTTCAGTGTGCATCTGTCCACCTGCTTTTCCCAGCGTGAACGAGCACATAACTAAGCCAACCCATAAGTATTTTTGTCCGTTGAAATAAATTCGCCCATGCTCCAAGTCAATTGTCAGCGCAACTCAAGAGATTGGAAAAAGGATAACAGAATTAAAACTTGCCTCGTCCACTCTATGTTCACATAAAAAGAAAAAAATCTAGCGTGTAAAATCGACTGTGCATTGTAACACGACTGTTAAGAGCCGGTGATTCATGTTTACGTGTCATGATCGAATTTTGTGTGCGCCTTCTCTGCAGTCGGTGTCGAGGCATTAGCGATGAGAACTGCACTTTTGTACTTGCAAGAAAGGCCTGATAGCTTCGCAGTTGTTCAGTTTATTGGGGGCTCTCCCCTAAGCCTGTGGAAGCTATGGGCCGTGATTAAAGATTGCAAGCAAAGACCTAGCCCGGTCCAAGTCGATAGAAGCAGTCCATTGTCCGAGAGGTTAATCCGATTGCGGATTGGATTGCAAACACTCAACGTCGGAAAGCTCTCCCATCTAATTTGTTGTCCAAACCACCTCCATTTTTATAAAAAATTTATGTTTAGGAACTCATATGTTTTTTCTCTTTCGTGACGTTAGTTGAATGAAATGGCCTTTTCTCATGGGAAAATCAACTGTCAAAGTTATCGGGGGACCTGCACATTCCATTTTACAAGTATTTATCTAAAAGTTTCTGACATGTAATGATGATATAGAATAAAATATATGTCTATTCGTGTATCCAAATCAAGCCCTTTTTAACGCTGGACGCACTTTTGGAGGGTTTAAGGTAAAGGATGGTTGAGGATAAAAGCGAGTCATGTTGCTAGTAAGCTGCCTTATCTCACTGGTAAATTGGTAAAATTTCAATTGATTCTAAAGCTAAATTTGGCTAGGTAGCTCAACTACATAGCCAAGTCAAGCTCCGATACCCATATAGTTTACTTGAGCAGGTTGTAGTCGTGACCGAGGAATTGGATTTTTATTTGTACTTGCTATATTTACACGTCTAATAACATACCATCAATGGCTGCATGGCTGCATGAGTTGTTGGGGCATAATATACTTATGTTGAGATTTTTTTGCATTCAAATACAAACATCTTTTCGGCTCATCTCGTTACTTACTTGTTAAAAAAGAGCTAAGGCTAAACCAAATAAGAGAAAAATCTTGATGGCTGAACAATCCCTGCCAAGGCAATTCATATTCATTGAATTCCACAGTGCCTATTTGCTACTTGCACATATGATTGGACCACCTGAACCTGAACAAAGAGGTACAAATCCCATAAATTTTAAGAAGCGTTGGTTTTATGGAAAATGAGTGGTTTGGAAATATCTTTCAAAGGTAATCGCTTGTATGTTTAGAAAAATTAATCAACAGAGAAAATTTTCATTATTGACAATGATCTATGCTTATCATGGGCGACAAAATATCCATTCATTTATTTTTATAAGTTTATAGAAGTGATTATTTTTTCCATGAAACGATTGCACTTAAGAAGATTAGAAAGAAGTGGGGAAAATTATTAAAAAAGTTATAAACCTATTGCAAATGTGTCAATTTAGTCATAAACTTATTTTTTTGATCAATTGAGTCCTAAAATTTTTACCCCGATCAGTCCATCCAGCTAAAATTGGCCGGCTGGCACTGACGTGGTAGCTAGTCGGCGCTGGCGAGCTTTTTTTTTAATAATATTTTATTTTTTGAAATATTTTATTAATTTTTTATTTTTTATTTTTTTCCCTTCTCCCTTCTCCCTCCTCCTTCCTTTGGCTTCAACGATTGGCCAGCTTGGCCGGTCGCTGAACTAAGTTGATCCGACGGGCTCTCCTTGCCAATTGGCGAGCTCGCCGAGCGAGGCGAGCCCTCGCCAGATCCGGTGGGGGCTCGCCCTGCCGTTGCTAGGCGAGAGCTCGCTGGATCGCCTTAGTTTGGCGACCGGCGAGGCTGGCTGATCGCCGGAGCCAAAGGAAGGAGGAGGGAGGAGGGAGGAGGGAGAAGGGAGAAGAGAGAAGGGAAAAAAAAGGAAAAAGGAGAAAAAAGTTAAAAAGATTAATAAAATATTTCAAAAAGTCAAAATATTATTAAAAGAAGTACGTTGGCATTGGTTGATTGACACATCAATGTCAGCTGGCCAATTTTAGCCGGATAGACTAATCGGGAATAATTGTAAAAGGTTTAAGACTCAATTTGTCAAAAAAAAAAAAGTTTAGGACTGAATTGGCACATTTGCAATAGGTTTAGAACTTTTTCGTAATTTTCCTAAAAGAAGTGCATCATATGAGGAGCTTCATTCAATCATTTTGGTGAACTCAATCACTCCCAATGTAGACACAGCTCAGGCAGCGACCATAAAGCCCGTGAATCTAGCTCCTTTGCACAGGTGCTCGAACTGCTTTTCGGTCCTCTCCTTCCCTCCTGGCCGGATCAACATGGTATTGTCAAGCATCCACGTATTGAGACGCCGTTGTCTCCTTCGGCTCATCCGGCATTATGAAGTCCATCAATCAACTCCCCGTTCCCGGAAGCGCCTCGTAATAGTTCAAGAACTGGCATGTGCCCTGCCCAAGAGGGTGATCGGTGTATCACCTACTGTTGCTTCCCTCAATGTTTTGTTCAAAGCTTTTTGCAAGAACAGTGGAACGATGGATTCTGCCGTTCAGATATTTTATGAGATGCCAAATCGTGGATATGTTCCAGATTCATATTGCATGTGGTACTTTGATAAATGGATTGTGTAAATGGGGGAAAATTGGGGATGCCAGGAAACTGTTTGAAGAGATAGAGACAAAAGGTTGTTCACCTAGTGTAATCACCTACACTTCCACGATTTACGGTCTCTTTTAATCTGTAAATATAGATGAAGCTTTTGGATTGTTTGAACAGATGGTGGGCAAAGGTATTGAGCCTAATGTTATTACTTTCAGTACATTAATGGATGGATTTTGCAAGAGTGGGTGTTCTTCTCAAGCGATGGAGCTTTTGGACATGATGATTAGGAAACGGCTGAGGTCCAACATGATAACTTACAGCACTTTAATCCATGGGCTCTGTATAGAAGGGAAAGCTTATGAAGCTTGGGAGACGCTTGACAGGATGAAGCTTCAGGCCTTGAAGCTGGATGCAGGACTTAATGGCAAGATCATTGCCGGCTTTTGCGACAAGTGCAAATTTCAGGAGGGTGCCAACTCCCTTGATGAGATGATATTAGAAGGAATCTGTCCCAATCGTTTAACTTGGTCTATTCATGTTAGAATCCACAATGCGGTCGTTCGAGGCCTTGCTAGTCATGGTGAAATAAATCGTGCTTATCAGCTTTACCTAAGCACGCGGGCCAGAGGAATTTCTGCTGATGCTTCGACTTTCAGTACTCTTGTTCGATATTTCTTTAGGAAAGGAGATATAAAGCTGCTTGAGTATTTGAGGATATGGTGCGTGATGGATGTGCTTTGGACAAGGAAACATGGAAGGTAGTTGTAGAAGGATTTGTGCATTGGGCGAAAGGGAAAGAAGCTGATAACTTATGTGGGAATTGATTAGAGAACAATGAAAGAAGTAGACAAGTGTCATGGGTCAATAATTCCTTGGCCGTGGATTAACCCGTGCGGCGCCTAGCAAGCGGAATTCGCTAGGCTAGCCTTCCTTCTATAGTTATTCCAGTGAATAATACGGCGAATAGCTCTTTTATACAAGATTGTACCACGCCCAACTTTGTTTAGGCATCTAGTCCATCGGGTGAGACAATAGCTTTCTTTAGGCTCAATAATTGGTTTTGGCCTGCTATGACCTCATCAGGAGAGTAGCATCAACTCTTGATAAATTTATGCATGGGACGCCAACCCCGCCTTCGGAGCTCCTAAGTAGTATTATCCTAGAATTCATAACACTAACCGTCCTGACGCCACTCCTGTGGACCAATTGTGTTCATCCTTTCTGCGTCCTCACTCTTCACTCGATAACCCTAAGCTTCACTCCCAAGGATTCATGGGTACGGGAGAATCACGGACCGTAACAAACTCCCACACTCAATTCCGCAACGCTCTCGTTGCAGGTTGTTCTGTCACTTCCCCGCGTTTCCCTACCAATCAATGCCACTCCCTGGGATTTAAATAGATGGCAATGCTCACCCAACAGAACAAGTTACTCCACTCCATTGCTTGCTTCCCTCGATCAAAGCTGTTTGCGAATCTCCAGTCACTTGCACTCTCCCTGACAAGCGTGGCATTCCTAGCCAACTGTACCTTTGTGGTAGCACCTTCTTTCGCCTACTAAGCTCCTCTTGATCTCTGCAAGCCAACAGAGGGTCCCCCTGGGTGAAAACATGATCACATACCTCTTCTTAAGATTCTCCTATTGATCCAGGAATGTTATCCCCATTCAATAAGCAATTCGATTCCTTCCTATGCCCCCATTGGCATCCTAGAAGCTAGATGAGAGCCGCATGTTGTTCGAGCTCCCTCTGGCCCCGACGATCACTCTCCACCCTCATAGGACTAGGGGAGCGCATGAGAACGTTTCTGTTTCTCATGGTTTCTGTTCTTTTGTTCCCCGGAACAAAAAAAGAACAGAAACCTGTTTGGTAACGCCACATTGTTTTTTTGTTCCCGGGAACAAAAACTTAGCCCGGGAATGGCTTGGGAACAGAAACAAGAAACAAAAAAAAGTTGCTTCTTGTTTCCGGGAAGAAAAATAAGAAGCAATTTCTCTTCTCACGGCCCTTCTCTTTATGAACTCTTTTTTCTCCCTTCTGAACTCACGCCCTTCTCTTTTACGAACCCTAACTTCTCTTTCTCCCTTCGTTCGCTTGCCTCTCTTCGATCTCATCATCTCCGTTCACCTCTCTCTGGTCCCGTCGCCGCCGATCCGTCGTCGCCGGTCTCGTGGCCTCCAGTCCCACAACCTCCGGTCGACTCTCTCTGGTCTCGTGCTTGTACTCTCCCGTTCGTGCCGCGCCGACCCACGATTTCGGTGACCCGTTGCCGCCCAACGCCTCCCTGTGCCGCGCCGACCCAAGATCCCGCTGTTCGTTCCCGCCGGAGACCGTCTTCGCCGCCGCTGCGACTTAAAGCCCGCTGCAGCCAAGCCTGACGCCCCCGCTCGCCTGAGTCGCACCAGCAACCCAACGCTGCTCCCCGGCCTTGCCTGAATCGCGACACCTGCTGCTCAGAGCCAAAGACCCGCGATCAACCTGTTGTTCAGAGCCAAAGACCCGTGCGTTGCCCGTCGCCCAGCCTCTAGAGTCCGAGCCCTCGCCTTGCCCCAGTTGATCCCGAGCTCACTCGACACCTCTGTTATCCATACCGACGCGTACACACTCCTGCAGTCTCTTCGCTTCAGTTGGGTCGCTTTGGTCACATCGCCTCGTGGTTATCTTGCCCTAAATCAGGTTTGTTGCTTTGATTTTTTCTCAATTTACCTGTTCCAGTGGTGATTGGGGCCTGTTCTGAAGTTGAAGGTCGCTTCATTTTGGTCGTGTCGCCTCCGGTTGGGTCGCCTCTCTCTGATCCCGCCGTCTGCACTCTCTTTGCTCCGGTTGGGTCGTGTCGCCTCATGGTCATCTTGCCCTAAATCAGGTTTGTTGCTTTGATTTTTTCTCAATTTACCTGTTCTAGTGGTGATTGTGGCATTTTGTGAAGTTGAATTCGCCGTCTGCAGTGCCATCGCCTTTGATCACCTCTTTCCGATCCTGTCGCCTCTAGTCCCATCGCCTCTAGTCACCTTTCTCCGGTCGCATCGCCTCTGGTCGTGTCGCCTCGTCGTCGTCTTGCCTTCAATTAGGTTTGTTGGTTTCGCGTGGCTGTTTTGGTGCGGGATTCTAGTATTCTGGGGGGATTTGGGTAAGATGTGATTCTTTGGATGTGGTGAATCCGTGAATGCGTGTTCTTGTTGTGGGGCGTGATTGGTCTTCCCTGCGTGGCTCATTATTGATGGTGAATGCGTGTTCTTGTTGCTGGTTAATGCGTGTTTTTGTTGTGGGGTGTGATTGGTCTCCCCTGCGTTTCTCAATGTTGCTGGTTAATGCGTGTTTTTGTTGTGGGGTATGATTGGTCTCCTCTGCTTTGCTCGTTGTTGCTGGTTATTTGCTTTTTAGCTTTTGATTTGTTTTGCAGCAATTTGGGATTTGCTAGGTTTGAAAGCCTTTGATGTACCTTTAGAGTACTATTCTGATATATGAATGTCATCTTCTTCTTTTTTGTCAAAAAAAAAAAAAAGGAAAGAAGAAAAAGGCTCGCTTGCTTTGTTTGATGATTAGTTAGCGCAATTTTTTGGCAAATTTCAATCAAATTTCTTAAAGCTTTCACTTTGCTATATTTTATAAGATAAGGTAGATTCATCCTCCAATGACTGATCACGAACCACCAAATATTGTCTGTCTATACGAATAGAGTGATACGTAGAGACAAAAAGCCTTAATTTTGTGAGTTGGCAGTTGGGCATGGCTTGCCAATAAACATCCCAAAATTGACATAAACATGCACAATTTAACTTTGTCTGTGTCATTTTCAGCTTAGAATAGAGTCAAAATATGATTTGGAATATTTATAGTCGAAACCCAGCTTGTGTCTTTTTACTTCGAGAGATTTGATATGGATGCACATATTTCTTGATATAGACTAAGTCACGGTTTTCCAAACTACACATCGTGTCTGAACTTGTTTTTCTTGTGGTTCGAGACGCAAGGTTTCTCGACATAATTACTATGAATGAGAAACTAGTTTACGTAATATCCTACGGCCATTAGACCCTCCAGTGAAAGTTTTGATTGGTAATGGACAAGAACCAATTAACTTTTCGGGCAAAAAACTCTCAAAAGTGTCCCTATGCCATTCTTAAACCAACATAGGTATATGCCAGTGTCGGTAATCATCAACCTTTACTTGATCATCTCTAGTTAAAAGAAAAATAGGATCTTTAAGCAAGATATTACAGCGAAGCTCATTTAAAAAGAAAAAAACAGAAGCAAAACAGATTTCTTTATATCAGAGTTGCCACCACAAAGAGAGTGTTCAGACTAGAGAAAGGACATAGAACATATTGCGTGATTTGTTTACCAACTTTGGATGTGAAATTGCCTATGATCTTTCATTTCTCACCTCTCAAGTAAATCCACTAACAATATCAGTTTAGTAGACAAGAATTTTCTCACAAAGTAACCTTCATCTTAATGCTTTTTGTTAAACTTACATCAAAGCACAATGGATGAATGATAAGGAAATCATACCACTTCCTTCCAATGATCTAGAAAGCATCACGGGATGCATTTCATCCTCTGGAAAATGAAAAAGTTGCTAGTGAATGTGTGTTCTTATTGTGTTCTTGTTGTGAGTGCCTATCTATTTCATCCTTTGTGTATGTGTGTGCGTGTCGATGCTTTGTTTTAGCGATAGGCTGTGATAAAGGCTCTGTTTTAGCCAATGAAGCAGCATGTTGCACTCTCTTTTTAATTGTCTTGAACTCATATTATGCTCAACTAGTGAAGGATACATGGCATCCCAAAAAGAGGCATTCATCGCAAAGTGGACTGAATCTTTAACCAATTTGTACGTCAGTTTGTTGGTAGAAGAGGTCAAAAAGAGAAATTGCACCTCTTCTACTTTCAATAAAGCAGGGTGGAATAATATACGGACAGAATTCAATCTTTAACCAATTTGTACGTCAGTTTGTTGGTAGAAGAGGTCAAAAAGGGAAATCGCACATCTTCTACTTTCAATAAAGCAGGGTGGAATAATATACGGACAGAATTCAATAAACGAGCAGCACTTCAATATACTCAAGTACAGTTGAAGAACAAGGTGAACAAATTGAGAAAGCAGTATAGTAGTTTCAAGAAGCTTCTTTCACAATCCAGATTTGACTGGGATAATGTGAACAAAAAAGTTGTTGTTGATGATCCAACTATATGGGAATCGCACACCAAGGTATGCTTTAACCTTTGATCATTTTGAGATCACTATAGATGTACATGCAATATGTTTAATTGTATTGCTGATATATGTTATCATTGTGAAAATTGCAGGATAATATTGAGTGAAGGATGGATTTCCTCAATATCCCGACTTGTGTATTGCATTTGGAGATACATATGCTACTGGGGATTATGTAGCAGGAAATACTGAAGGTTTTGTGATGTCAGATGAACTTGGCATTGGTGGTGATGATGCAGACGATGGACCACAGGACGTTGGACCAGAGGACGTTGGACTAGAGGACGTAGGTGAACACCATCTTGATGAGGAAGTTTTTACGTCTGACAAAACTTCTACTCCAACTCGTAACAAACATAGGATGGATAAAACTCCAAATAGTAAGAGGAGACGGAGGAGTGATTCATTTGGCATTGCTAGCACCTGCAAAGCCTTAAAAGAGATGATCAAGAGCAGGGCTAGTCAATTTGTGAGTGGTTCCATCAACTCACAAGTTACATCACCACCTACAGACCCATTCTCAGTATCTATTGTAATTGATCTCCTACTTGCCATTCCTATGTTGGAGCTGGATCTTTACAACAAAGCAGTGGAACGAGCCTGCGTTAATCCCACATGGAGGGAGGCTTTTATCAAAACCCCAGCTGACATGAGATATGAGCTTCTCCAATATCTTTAGTGGATGTTAGGAAGTGCATGGAGTTTTAGTAAACTATGTTTTTTATGTTGCTGGTTGTCATTTTGTTGTTGAAGATATTGATTAGAGAGACTATGTTTTTTATGTTGTTGGTTTGGATATGATGGATTGTGATGGATTATGATAGATTGTGTTGAATTTTATATTTGGTTTGCTTTCATTCTACTACTTACGTTATTGGTTTCTATTGTTTTTTATTTTTATTTTTACATATATCTATATTGATTTTCTTGTCTTTGTGTGATGACATAGGTACTATGGAAGATGAATCAAATAGCGTGTCTAATGAAGAAGTAGCAGCAGTTGAATGTTCTATGGATGAGTTTGATATTGACCTAACAATATGATGCTTATCTCTGGTTATTTTTGACAAGTCTTTGCATACAAGAGAGCCTATTAGGGACAGTAAATTATCAGGAGCCGAATGGGTAAGGGAAATTGTTTACGGACATTCAGATAGGATATATGAAGCATTCAGGTTAGAGAGGCACATTTTTCTTAACCTATGTGATTTAATGAAGGCAAGAGGCTGGCTGAAAGATACTCGATATGTAAGGGTAGATGAACAAGTTGGGATTTTCTTATCTATGGTTGGTCACAAAAACTCTAATAGAGATTTGTGTGAGAGATTTCAACATTCGGGACAAACAATCAGTAAGTTTTTCACTCTAGTATTGAAAGCAGTTCTCGAATTATCGAAAGAAATTATCAAGCCGCCTTCTTTTGATATTGTTCCAGAAGAGATTCTTCTTGATCCTAACCATGGATATTACTTTAAGGTATGATTTTTATATCAATTTTACATTATTAAAATATATATAGCCGATCATATTGTCTAACGCTATACTTTCATAAAATCATAGGACTGCATTGGTGCTATTGATGGCACCCACGTTAATGCATCCGTCCCTATATCGAAACAAATCCCATTTAGAGGCAGGAAAGGGACTACCACTCAAAATGTGATGTGTGCTTGTTCGTTTGATATGAGATTTACGTTCGTATATGCTGGGTGGGAAGGATCTGCCAATGATTGTTGGGTTCTCTCAGTAGCACTCGAGACTCCTCGATTGCAATTTCCTCGACCACCACCAGGTATTTGCTTTATTATATCAAGTGATTTTTTTTTTTTATAATTGTATAGCTATTGCACATCATAACAAATTTATGTATATATTATTGTAGGAAAATATTATGTAGTAGATTCTAGTTATGCAGCACTTCCAGGATTTTTAACTCCATTCAAAGGTGAACGGTATCATTTGAATGATTATAGGGGTAGAACGAGACGGCCCAGATCAACAAAAGAATTGTTCAACCATAAGCATTCTTCATTGAGAAATGTTATCGAGAGGTCATTTGGGGCATTAAAAAATCGCCTCCCGATTTTGAGACACATGCCTCCATTTTCAATTCGAAAGCAAGTATATATTGTAATCGCGTGTTGTACTCTCCATAATTATATTCGCGACCAAGACAAGATGGACAAGAACTTTGCCTTATATGGAGATTCGGAGTTTCCATTTGGACCTACACAAGACGATGTTGTAGATGATGCATTACGTGATGAGGCGGCTGAGATAAACATGATCAGGAAAAATATTGCAAATATGATGGCAAGGGATCACAATATGCAAGAGATTCCATGACTTTTTATTCCCGACTTTTGTGATGTGTTTTTGTTTTTTGATGAAAACTTTTGCGATGTGTTTGTAAACTATTACGAATACATTTTTATTAATAGTATTAACGTCATCCAATTCTATCTCCATGAGCACAAATGCCATTGAATGTATCATAAATGTGGACAAACAAAAGAAAAGCAAATTGTAAGCTATTGTATAGTTGACACTTCAAGACCTACAAACCGCCATCCGAAACTTACATCCTATTCAAGAAAAAAAAAAAAAGCAAAAGAGGAGAGGAAAAACATTTCCCTTCATCAAAATTAGCCAAAACCTTATAAGCTTATGTGAAACAAGAAAATGAAATAGTTTGTAATTTGGAAGAAGATGGGTAAAAAGTAGCATCAAGATGGGAAATTTCCAACCCCAACCCGACATCCATATCAAGATTACAAGACTAAAATCCCCAAGTCACGCATGCACTAGAATTACAATTTTTTTTTTTTAAGAGTAAAAACTTAGTCCCAAGAAAATTACTACAAATTCAATATGCCTTGTGCTTTTTTTCGTAATATTTGTTATACCAAACATTAAAATTTACAAAAAGAAAATATATTAATCTAATAATACTTTTATCTTGTCAATTCTATGTAATATCTAATCTATTCATTTTTCTTATTTATTTTTATTTTTTTAAAAAAAATTTGGAATAGAAATTTTGTGTAGTTATCAAACAGGTTTCTATTATTTTTTTGTTCAAGAAATAGAAATTCTATACAGTTATCAAATAGGTTTTTTTGCTCAGAAATTGTTCCCCGGAACAGAAATAGAAAAGAACTATTTCTAAAAAAAAACTCTTCCCCGGAACAGAAACGTTGTCATGCGCAGCCTAGGAAGACCATAGGCTTTTCCCTGAATCACTCATCTATTGGAAGGATCCCTTCTTTGATACCATTTGTCATGGGTCAATAATTCCTTGGCCGTGGATTAACCCGTGCGGCGCCTAGCAAGCGGAATTCGTTAGGCCAGCCTTTCTTCTATAGTTGTTCCAGTGAACGATACAACGAATAGCTCTTTTATAGAAGATTGTACCACACACCTAGCTTTTCTTGGGCGTCTAATCCATCGAACGGGATAGCAACCCTCTTTAGGCTCAACAACAGATTTCGGCCTGCTATGGCCTCATGAGGAGAGCAGCATCAACTTCCGACCAGTTTGTGCACGGGAGACCAACTTCACCTTCAGAGCTTCTAAGTAATATTATCCTAGAACTCCTAACACCAACCGTTCTGACGTCACTCCTGTGGACCAGTTGTGTTCATCCTCTTTGTGCCCTCACTCTTCACTCGATAACCCAAGCTTCATTCTCAAGTGTTCATGGGTACGGGAGAATCACGGACCGTGACACGAGACTATAAGAATATTATCGTAGGTAGGAGATGATGCCGCTTGTTTCTGTTTCTACCAAAATCATAGATGCTCATTATTTTCTTTTTGATACAAATATCCTGATTTCATGATGCTTATTTTATATGCTTGACAACAGATCCACTTTATTTTCATGTATTTAAGAAAATAAGCTTCTGGTTCATAAGGAGTTGGCCGTACCTTCTTTTAATAAAAAGTTGTCTGATCTACCTTTGTCTTTATTGGGGGCATGCAGCTTCATTATGAATAAGTACTTTTGGTATCTTATTCCTTCAGTATAACTCTTCCATTGATTAAAGAGATTGCATGATATCTTCAAGAGACTTCTTGGTCACTAGGCACACTTTAACAAAATGGGCTTGGGTAAATAGACGAAGTTTAAAACCTCACGAAGAAAGATGGATGAATCTAGATATGCGTTGATTACCACGACCTGAATAAAGTAAGTTCTGAGGATGATTTTCCTTTACCACACATCGAACTCCTCATTGATAGTACGACATGATTTGAATTATTCTCTTTTATGGATGGATTCTCTAGTTATAACCAAATCCGAATGAAGCAAGAAGACAAGATTAAGGTATCTTTCATCGACCCATGGGGACCTTTTCTTATAAAGTCACGCCCTTTGGCTTAAAAAATATAGGGGCAACTTATCAAAGAGTTATGGTGGCATTGTTCGAAGATATGATGCATAAAGAAATTGAAGTTTATATCGATGACATGATCATTAAATCAAGACAAGGTGAAGATCACGTTGAAGTCTTGAGAAAGTTGGTTGATAGACTCAGAAAGTTCAAGTTGAGGCTTAACCCCACCAAATGCATATTTGGGGCAAAGTTTGGGAAGTTTCTCGGATTTGTCGTTAATACTAGGTGCATTGAGATTGATCCCTCAAAGGTGAAAGTCATTTGCGACTTGAAACCTCCTTGTACTATCAAAGAAGTTCGAAATTTATTGGGAAGATTGAATTATGTAATGAGGTTTGTCTCCCAGTTATCAAAAATAGTGAAGCCATTCAAAAAAACTCTAAGATCAATTAATGTTTTGAAACCAAATTTGTGTAGGCGGATAGAGACTTCTTGGTCACTAGTCCTATTTTTTTTCTATTTTGTTTATCTTTTTCCCCGTCGGTTCCTAGGTTCGGCCTCCTCCTCCTCCTCCTCCTCCTCCTTGCCTTTGCCTTCCTGTGTTTTGTATCCCTCACTTGTTGTATTGTCACCCTCTAATGGCTTCTCTGACTGTCGTGACTTCGCTCCTCCTTGTCTGGATCAACGTGCTATCTCCTTTGGTGCAGCTCACCGAATCGACCTCCATTTCCCCAAGATAATCTTCTCATTTCTTGTTTAGCTTGCAATCACAATGCTCTAGCTCAATTTCGCCTCACCAGGTGCGTCATTTGCTTGATTGAAGCCTCAAGTCTCTTCTCCAGCAAGGGTTTCCTTGCCCTCGTCATCAGTCAGCTCAAAAAGAAAGAAAGAAAAAGTAAAGAATAGAAAAGAAAGAAAAAAAACCAAAAAACTAAAAAGTTTCAAAAAAATTTAAAATTTTATTAGAATATTATTAAAAATGTTCACACAGCATCGACTGTACTACATAGGACGACCGACATTCACGTCGATGATTTCTAGCCAAAATTGATTGGATGTACTCAATTTAGGACTAAATTTGACTAATTAAAAAAGTTTATGACTGGATTGATATAATTGCAATAGGTTTATGAATTTTTTGTTACTTTTCCATAGTATTTTAAAATAAATATAAATAAAATTCCCTTGCTTATTTTTTCCATTTTGCTTCTATGATGCTCATCAAGACGAATTGCAATTAATGAGCGATTGGAAATCTGACTAAATGAAAGCTTGCATTCTGTAACGAGACCAGAATAGTGGCTCTCCGTTATTTAGTTGTAGTGTAAGATAATTGGATTATTACGAATTGCTCTCTTCCTAGATCCATGTTTAATTAGATACAGGCAATACCGTTGCTTTGGCAAGTGAATAATGTGGTATAGCTTTGGATTCGGCCTTCTAGAATGTAGCAATTTGAAGATATGCATCCATGTTCAATGTGCACAATAGGTGTTATCTAGTATGCCTCAATATAACCAGCCTCACTTAATCCCAATCATGTAAGTTATGTGTATTGGATTTCTCTAGTGAGTGCAAGTGCAAATTCTTGAAGTTTACATCCCAATAGTCAAGCTTCCCCATAATTTTCCACATTGAGAACACCATTAAAAATTGTGGGATTGGACTGTTGTGATTGATCCAACTTGTACAATGAGTTCAACCTAAAAGTAAATATAAGCAAGATAGTTACCTTGCTTGAAGCAGGTTCAACTCAAAAGATCAATCGTAAAGAACTTTAACTATGATTTCTATGTATTATCATAACAGGTGACTGAGCAAAAAACCAATGGATGGTTAAGAAGACTGGCTATCGAGTCAATATCGTTTACTTGTGATGGTATGGAGGTAAAAAGTAGTGCAACTTCTCCAATGTGTTGAGTGCTAGAGCCAAGGTTGGGTGGTTGATGGTTGATAGCTACTCACTTCGCCATTGTTTGTAGCATTGTCTATGATATGAAAAAGAAAAAAAAGCAAAAACAAGAAGGGCCCTTCAAAATTCTAGTACTTATTTAAATTATAAGACCCACATCTTAATTTTCACAAAGAATAATCGATTATCAACAAATATATTAAACTAAAACTTACTAAACTTGAGCAAATTTCTAAAACTCTACAACAATAAAATATTATTAAAGAAACAATTAAAATCGTATATCTGATTTTATAGAATAACAACAAAGGCGGGGTTATATCCACATCAATTTTAGTTAAAGCATATTTTTTCACCAAATTTCTCTCCCACTCTCTCTCTTCTCTCTCTCTCTCTCTCTCTCTCTCTCTCTCTCTCTCTCTCTGAAATCAGCTATAAAAAATTAGGGAAAAACTCTCTGCATTGGGTTTACATACATTGTATGATAAATTTTATTAAGTTTTATCTTCTCTAGTTGCTATATATTTAGTCTTATTTACCCAAATGCAAATTTATAAGTAAAATATATAATTGGAGATCTTTTACTTGAAGATAATAGTTGATTACCATTTGCCATCCGTATTTGTAAGTATTTTAAACTAGTATAAACCTGTGATGAACATCGGTTCTTGATTACTGTCAGTTTACTTAAAACTCATTTTGGTGTTAAAATATTTTAAAATAAATCCAAATAAAATTCCTTGCTTTTTTTTTTCTTTTGACTTGAATGATGCTCATTAAGAGGAATTGCAATCAATGAGCTATTAGAAATCTGATTCAACAAAAGCTTTGGTTCTATAATGTGAGTAGGAATAGTGGCTCTCTGTTGCTTAGTTGTAGTGCAAGATAATTGATGTCAGGAATTACTCTCTACCTAGATCCATGTTCGGTCATATATAAGCAATACCATTGCTTTGGTGTGTGAATAAGGTAGCATAACTTTCAAATTCAACCTTCTAGAATGAGGCAATTTGAAGATATGCATTCGTGCTTGATGTGCATAGTAGGTATTATCCCAATATGCCTCAATATAATCGGTCTCACTCAATTCTAACATGTAACTTCCATGTATTGAATTTCTCTAGCGGGTGCAATGCAAATTCTTGAAGTCAATATTACAATAGTGGAGCTTCCCCCCAATTTTCCACCCCGAGAACACCGTTCAGTGATTGATCCAACTTGTACAATAGGCTCAACCTAAAAGTAAATATAACAAAGATAGTCATCTAGCTTGAAGCGGACTCAACTCAAAAGATCAATTGTATATAATTTTCACTATTATTTCTATGTATTATCATAATGGGTGACTGAGCAAAAACCAATGGATAGTTAGGAACACTGGCTACCAAGTCAACATCATTTACTTGTGATGATCTAGAGGAAAAAGTAGTGCAACTTCTCCAATGCGTTGAGTGCTGGAGCCAAGGTCGGGTGGTTGATAGTTGACAGCTACTCATTTGCCGTTGTTTTGGCTTTGTCTATGACATGGAAAAAGGTGTTGGAGAAATCTTTCCAGAATATTTTGAAGCTGACAAAACGTTTCTTTCAGTCTAAAGTCTGCATGTTCGGAGACCGTCAGTTTAAAGTCTGAAGACTTTGTTCTCTCGAGACCCAAGACTCAAGACTCAAGAGTTAAGTCTCAAGACTTAAGTCTCAAGACTCAAGACTCAAGACTCAAGACTTAAGTCTCAAGTCTCAAGTCTTAAGACTCAGGACTCAAGACTTTATTCTCACTGACAGTTTTTCTAATCCAGTGTTGAAGGAAATCCAAAGCCGAGGTTTATGGTTGAGGATTCGGTCCTATCCTCTGGAATAGATTCTTTGGTTGGATAATCATTTCGGATTCTTTAATTCTTATCTAAGATCGATTGAAGATCCGATAGTCGACTAAATAATTTTGGATTATTCTATTCTTGGAAACCGAGATCCTGATTGTATGGGCGAACAGGATTGATGGGCTATCATTAGATTCCTTAAATAGCTCAGATGATCTTCTTGATTGATTCCGTCCAACGGGTAGATTGGAGGAATTCCTTTGGTAAGTGCCAACGGCTATGATGGCATGAAGGAGTATAAAAGGAAGACGTTCTAGTTGTTTTAAGTGTGTGATCGATAGAAAAATTCCAGAGTCTGAAGATCCTTGATTGTTAGTTAAGACTGAGCGAAATTGTATACAGAGAGTGTTTATACTTGGTGACGCCTTGAGTGAGTGTGGTAGATCATCTACACCTAGAAATCAAGGAAGATCAACACTGGAACAACTCTTTGATCATAGTGGAATCCAGCCAATCGGCTGTCAGTGCAGAAGAGTGGACGTAGGCTTGAATCAAGCCGAACCACTATAAACCGAGTGTTCAATTCTCTCTTTCCCTTACTTAGTCTTGCGATTGAATTTTTAACTGTTGCAAATACTCTAATTGATATCGTGCAAGCTTCGAGAAATTTTTGTATACCTATTCACCCCCCTCTAGGTACTCGTACTAGCTATTTCAAAAGGAAAACTAGAAAGGCTCTTCAAAATGCTCTCCATTAGACTCCACCCTTCCTTATAAATCTCTTTGCAATTTGCATCAGCACTCCCCACATCTCTCATTTCCTCTTACGGTCCTTCCCTTCATATCTACCCATTTCTGCTCAAGCTATGGAGCTTGCGCACTTTAGTTTTGCACAATTACAATCATGTTGTTTCCTTCTTTGTCTTGTGCTTGCATTATGCCTTGTCCTAGTCTCCTCCACCACAAATGAAACCGACAAACTCGCACTCCTCGCATTTAAGGCCGCAGTCAAAGACCCTTATTTGGTGCTTGACTCATGGAACGACACCATTGGATTTTGCCATTGGTATGGAGTTAGGTGTGGCTTGAGACACCAAAGGGTCACGGTCCTGAATTTGTCCTCACTAGGATTCTCAGGGTCCATCTCTCCTTATATTGGAAATCTAAGCTTCTTGAGTGAGATTTATATCCAAAATAATAGTCTTGTTGGAGAAATCCCCCCCCCCCCCCAAGTTGGGCTGTTGCGCCGCCTACGTGTGTTGCAGCTAGACAACAATTCATTGGCCAGAGAAATTCCTAGAAACGTGTCAGGTTGCATAAAAACTAGTAGTCGTTACCATTGACTCCAACCAACTAACTGGAGAAATTCCCCAAGAACTCGGTTCATTGTCAAAGTTAAATTTTTTTATCATTTTATAGAAATGCACTCTTTGGGAATGTGCCTTCCTCCTTCGGAAACCTATCTTCACTGCATGTTCTTCAACTCACGGCAAATGACTTGGGCGGGAGCATTCCCAAAGACCTAGGCCGCCTGACAAATTTAAAAGGTATTATTTTCACAGAGAATAGATTGTCCGGCACAATTCCATCCTCGTTACTCAATCTCTCTTCTCTAGTTTGGTTTGACGTGTCATTTAATCGGATGCTAGGGAGTCTTCCTGCAGACTTAGACTTGATGCTCCCAAATATTTGAGATTTTAGCATTGGCAGTAACCAATTTGAGGGACCAATTCCTCCCTCAATGTCCAATTGGACAAATCTAGAGACAATTGAATTCGGAAACAACAAGCTTTCAGGGAAAGTGCCTTCTTTCAGAACTATGCCCAAGCTTTGGTATTTTTCCATCCCTGATAACAAGCTGGGAAGTGGAAATTCTGAAGACTTGTACTTTGTATGCTCATTGACAAACTGCACAGAATTAGAGAACTTCCAAATTAGTCTGAATAGACTCGGTGAGGCATTACCCAAATGCATAGGTAATTTCTCGAGCACTCTCAAGTCATTCACCGCATACGAGAACCTAATGTTTGGTAAGATTCATCGAGAAATTGGAAATCTAGTCAACCTAGAAGTGTTAACACTGGCTTTTAACAAGTTTTCAGGCGAGATCCCCCCAAATATTGGGAATTTACAAAATATAGCGCTATTGCGCTTAGGCAGTAACAACCTAAGAGGGACAATCCCCACTTCTTTAGGAAATCTAACTAAGTTGATTGGACTAAGTCTTGGTGGGAACAACTTTCATGGGCAAATTCCCTCACATCTATCGAAGTGCCAATCTCTCCAGTGGCTTAATCTTTCTAGTAACAATCTCAGCAGTACCATACCTCCACAGCTCATAGGTCTCTCATCAATAACAATCTTTCTGGACTTGTCTCATAACCATCTGAGCGGGGTCCTACCCATAGAAGTAGGGAACTTGAGAACTCTGACCGAGTTGGACATCTTTGACAATATGTTGGTGGGTGAAATCCCAAATAGTTTAGGGGATTGCACTGGATTGACATTACTGAGGATGGGGGGAAACTTCTTCAATGGGTCCATTCCCCAATCGATCAGATCATTGGGAGGCATTGAAGAACTAGATCTTTCACGCAACAATTTGTCGGGTCAGATTCCAGAATTCTTAGTGTTATTTCATTCCTTGGAACTTTTGAATTTGTCTTACAATAGCTTTGAAGGCATGCTACCGCGTGAAGGAGTCTTTAAGAATGCTACCATGACTTCTATTATTGGAAATGATGCGCTTTGTGGGGGATTGCCAGCATTTCACCTTCCCGAATGCGTCTCCAAAAGCTCCAAGAGAAGAAAAATCCATATATTGGTATCGTCGGCTTGTATTATTTTTGGCATTCTTGGAATAACTCTTACTTTAGTTTTTTTGTATCTTTATTGGTTAAAGAAGAAAGTAAAAGAACCAATTTCAATTTCCATGGAGGATTCATGGCCATACATATCTTATCGAGCACTCCTAAAAGCAACCGATGGTTTTTCTTCAATGAATTTGATCGGTGTTGGAAGCTTTGGTTCTGTTTACAAGGGGGATAATTGAGGAGAATGGTACAGCCATTGCAGTGAAGGTGCTTCATTTAGTGCATCGCGGTGCTCTAAAGAGCTTCATGGCGGAGTGCGAGGCATTAAAGAATATCAGACATCGAAATCTTCTAAAGATATTGACAATTTGCTCGGGTATTGATTATCGGCAAAATGATTTTAAGGCCTTAGTTTATGAGTACATGGAAAAGGGAAGCTTAGAAAGGTGGCTACACCCAAGCCCAACACCATCTCATAGGAATGAACCTACCCAGAAATTGAATTTCTTTCATAGGATAAATGTTGCTATTGATGTTGCTTCTGCAATGGATCATCTTCATCACCAGTGCCACATCCCCATCGTTCATTGTGATCTAAAGCCTAGCAATATCCTTTTAGATACTGACATGGTTGCCCATGTTGGTGACTTTGGATTGGCAAAGTTCCTCCTTGGATCATCCAATGATATCGTAGCTAATCAAATGAGCTCTTTGGGCATAAGAGGAACAACTAGTTATGCTCCACCAGGTAATTCTCTCATTCAGGCAAAAAAAAGTTTATTTAGGTAAAAAAATTGTTGATGGGTCACTTTGTGAATTTGGTAGCTGCATGGTACCTCTTATGCCCATTACATTCTGCTTTAGTGATCCTACTCCAAATTTCACCCACATTATGATATACATTTGTCACAGAATATGCAATGGGATGTGAGGTTTCAAGAGAAGGCGATATCTATAGTTACGGCATTCTCTTATTGGAGATGTTCACAAGGTTGAGTCCCACCGATGACATATTTAGAGACAATTTGACTCTTCATAGTTTTGTGGCTAAAGCTTTGTCTGAACAAGCGATAGAAATTACGGATCACATTCTACTTCAAGAAAGAGAGAATCATTTAAGCACCAACAGCCATCGGCATTGGCTCTCCGAAAGCGATGGCTTATTTCAAGAGTGCTTGGTCACAGTATATAATATTGGAGTCGCTTGCTCCGATGAAATGCCTGGAAGACGGATGAGCATGAGCAGAGCTGCAAATCAGCTGCAAAAGATTAGAGAGAAACTCTTCGCAAGGGGCTTACACGGACAAAAATGAACAACAGGTTTATAGCATAAACTTTATTAGAACTTTTCCCTTCTCTCATTGCTATACATTCTGTATTGTTTATGCAAATGCAAACGTACTGGTAAAACACATAACTGAAGATCGTTCTTTGAAGATGATAGTTGTTATCTTCCACCATTCGTATCTGTACGTAATTTAAAGTAGCATGAGGCCTGCAATGTGTACGCACATTCTTGAGTACTGTCAGGTTACTAGAACTCTGTTTTGGTGCTATAAAATCCAAAATAAAACATCTTGCTTCTTCTTCTTCTTCTTCTTTTTTATTGTTTCTTGTACGAATTGCAATCGCTTAGCTATAGGATTGATTCAAAGAAAAGCTTGGTTTCTGCAGCTTGACAGGGAAGTACTTGGACGTCTGGAATTGCTCTCGGTTCCTAGAGATATGTTTGGTGGATGAGTTAGGATGTGCTGCTTTCGGATTCAGCCTCCTAGTATGCGGCAATCCAAGGAAATGTGTCGGTGGTCGTGTGCGTAGCAAGATTGTTGAAGAATGCTTCAGTATCAGTCTCACTCGATTCCAATAAAATAGCTCGTGTGTATTGGGTTTCTTTAGAGGTACAACTTGCAAATGCATATTCTCCAGCACTGCTATTTCTGAACTTTATTGCTTAAATTATCCTTTTTTAGCATTTCGGGAAAGTTGTTAATCACTTGTTTTTGGCAAGCACTAAGCACGTATGGATGTAACTTATGATTGATATATCCAAAGTCCCTTTTGTGATTTTCATTAATCGCATGGATAAGCAACTTTCAAAATTAGAAATTACCAACTACATAAAGAAATTATTGGTCACCATTATGCTCAGACTTCACCTATATATAATAAGTGATGATTAACATGGTGATGTTACTAATTTTAATAGGTGGAAAATTACTTTTCATCGTAAAAAGTTACTTATTCCATGGCGAAATTAATAGTCACTGATATATATATTGTCTATGTTTGTAAGCGGTCTGCAAATTTTTCAGTTGTCAGTAGGTATTGTGACTTCAAAGGTTTGAGGTGTTTGCTTCGTCTTTATCGAGAAAATGAACCTTTCCGATGGTATCAATGTGGTTGTGCAATGTATACAGTTTTCAAAAAGCAGAGGAAAGTGCAAATCACCTAATGAAGATGCTATTCGCAAAACAAACACCATCTAAATTATTATTAGAATGTAAAATATGTGTCCGTTCAAACTCACTGTTTTGACGAGAGTTGCCTACATTATTCTTCAAAAAGAAAAAAGAATAGTGCAAGTTACTTCTAAAAATGCAAAAAGAAGCATTTAATCAAATATGTAGTTGTGAAAAGAGATGTCTGTCCTTAGTATGTCAAAAGCACAAGCTATGAGTGTCGGATATTTGCAGTGCCAAAACTTGACATGGACGGATACTTAAGTATTAAAATTAGGAAAGTGACATTTAAGTGATAAAATTAGAGCAAAATAAATCAGTTAATTGTACGGCGAGAAAATCCGATCAAAGTGCTGACATGGCAATTCTCCACTGATACAAGTGCAAACGACGTCGTTTTACATACTGATGTAACTAGACAAATGCAAAAACTATGTTGTTTTGCTGTTGATGTGGATAAATTATTAATATTAAAATTAATTAAATTAATTTTATAACGAATTTGAAAAAAAAAAGGAAGGAAGGAAGGAAGAAGATGAATAGTTGGAGGCGGCATCGCTGCAACCTCCTTGTGTCGCCAGGAAGGGCCGGCGACGATGGGGGGAGAGTCGGTCAGGGTTGCTGGGCCTGGCCAAGGGCAGACGACGATGTGGTGCTACATTTTCAAAAAATAAAAAACTAAGAAAGAAAAAAATTGCACTAGTCATGGTCTTCCCCAATACTTTGCAAAGTACCATTCCCCGCGTTCACCGACTTCAATCGCTTGGCCAAACTCCTCCGATGGTGCTCATTGGTGGTTGCCCGACCATTCACGAGGTTTGATGATGGAGGACAGACAATCAAGCCAAGCTTTGAGGTTGAGCAGCCATGGCTGCTGTGAGCTTCAAAGCTCGACCTTCAAGCTGCTTCAAAACTTGGCCTTGGCTGCCTGCGAATACTCGCGAGCTTCAAAGGTCGAGGTCATACCTCAAGCCAAGATTTGAGCTAGAGCCCATGGCAGTCGTGAGCTTCGAAGCTTGGGCATGGCGGCTTGGGACCGCTCGTGAATTCAAAGCTTGGCCATGGCAACTGGCCGCTAACTGCTAGCTTTGTAGGACTAAATTAGACCCTTAAGCCAATCTTCTAGCTAGAGCGGTCATGGATTGTGAGTTTCAAAGGTCGAGGTCAGACAAGCCAAGCTTCAAGCTAGAGAGGCCATGGCAGCCGCTCAAGCCCGACATTCTTAAAGCTTCGTACTGTTTTTCCTCTGGAGGGAGACGATAGGTGGTGCAATATTTTTTCTTTCCTTTTTTAGATCTTTTTTCTTTTTCTAATGTGGCGCTCACTTATGGCCTCATCGGACCCACTTGTCCCTAAAGCAACATTTAGCCATTTGAATTTCTAGTCAAGATAGAATACAGTAATAAAGTCAAATATATTTACATGAATAAAATTTTTTACAAATAAAGATAGTAAAAATCTTTTACGACACTTTTGCCCTAAATAGCACTGACATGTGATACGATACTACACGACACGACATACTGACACGTTGTTTCTCAAAAATAGAGAATTTTGACATGTTGGGACACGTTATATATTAAATAAATATTTTTGTTTTTAATTAATTTGATTCAAATTCATAAATAAATAAATAATAAAAAAGAACTTACAATGAATTTACGCGAATAATATTAATAAATCTATTCATAGAAAATTTGAAAGACATTCATAGTTAACACTTATCCATATTTGGGAACATGTTTTTAATTTTAATAAAAATTATAGATGAAACTAATGACTAATAAAAGAATAGAATTAACTTTATTTAAATAAATCTATGATTTTCTATAATAATCAAAATTTATCATTATTTAACATTCAATATTTTTATTTTTTGAAATCACTTTTTAACTCATTTCTTTATTTTTTTTAACAAAAATAACTTTGCCACCCAAAAATTATTCCCCCTAAAAAACCTCTCAAAAATCATATTCCTTTCTCATTTTTCCCTCCAAAACCCTCATCCCCAAAATCATTCCCCCCTATTTCTCTCTCCCTTTGTTCCCCACACCACCCCAAAATCCCCTGCTCTCTCTCTCTTCGCCCTCCCCTTTCCCCACCCCACCACTTGCTTCCCCGCCCCCATCAATCACTCCCATCTCTGCTCCCCAGCCCCCTCAACTTCTTCCCCTGCGCTCACCCTCCCCCTCCCCTTCCCCCTCCCCTTCCCCTTCCCCCACGCTGGACGTGCCCCCATCAATCACCCCCAGCCCACGCCACCACCTACTCCCCCGCCCCAAGAGCACCTGTCAATTGTCATTTACTTGGTTTCTCTCTTCCCCCACCCCACGCCACCCCATCCACCCCCCTCTCCACCCTTGATTTCTTTCCATTGTCCCCCACTACCCTCCCTTTCTTCTTGTTAAAACCCTAATGACAGTCTCTTCTTCATCCTCATTGCACGATTCTTTTAACTCTCTCTCGGTCGTCTCGTCGTAGTTGCTCGCTGCCTCGCCTCTGGCCCTTCCTCCTTCGTAGTTGCAGCCTCGTTGCCGGCCCTCCATTGCAGCGTCGCAGTCATGGCCCTTTGGATCGCCTCTGTCTATGCTTTTCCTCTGGCCCTCCCTCGCCATCTCGGCCTCTCCTCCGCTCCCTCAGCCTCGCCTCCAACCTCCATCGTCTTCTTCAACAATCCCCTCTCACGGACATGCGTGTCGGAACATGTCGAGAAAATTTGACTGCATGTCGAAAAATCCAACACATGTTGACTGCGTGTTGGACACGACATGGAAGCTCCGGCAACGTATCCGTGTTTCATAGCTTTTACCTACTTTATTTTTATTTTATTTTCTCTTCTTTTCTGATTAATTCCTTTTTTATTTCTTTCTTCTTCTTCCATCATTCTCTAATAAAAATTTTATTAAACAGTAAACTCTACTAATATACCTAAAATACTAAAACACCTAAAATATATAATAAATATAACTATATATTTAAATTAATAAATTGAATTTAGGGAAAATTACAAATAAGAACACGAAATGGGGTCATTTTCTCGAAAGAAGGCACGGAGTGGATCTTGTGTTAAATAAGGATCTGAAGTGGCTATATCTGTCTCAAATAAGGACCTCATCTCGCCAGTTGGCCAAATGTTATTTTTCCGACCATTGAAACATGGGTATTTTGTCATCAAAAGATGTAGGAGTAGAAAAATATAAGCGCTAAAATTCAGAAAAACAAAAAATTACTTTGTTTTCTTTTCTTCCCATCTTCTTCATTACCTTCGGAGAACACCCATGATCCATGATCTCTGATGCCATACGCGCGACCTAGTTCACCGTCACCGCCGTATCTCTTCAGATACTTCTTGATCGGTGTCGAATTCACTGCTAGATAGTGCGACTAGCTCCTTCAACCTCCTCAACACCTATGCGCACGAGACCCTCACTGCCCTCACCGAACTTTCCCAGTCTTCGTATATTTCGATCTTCTTCCTTTCTTTACATTTGCTGCGTTCTCACTCACCCACTCTCTTTCTCCATAATTACTCTTTCTCTTGCTCAACCAGTGGTCTTTGCATCCTAAATGTGGAGTCGAAGCTTCTTATGTTGGCAGTTTCATTCATCTGCATTTTATACTAAAAGGTATGCGATTTTTTTTTTTGATTGAGAAAAAAATGACATACTATTGATTACTTAGCCACTGTTTGAGACAATTACATGTAGAGCATCGGTGCATAATAAGTTTAGAAAAATAGGCGGGGGGTGAAACAACCGATTGGGGGGAAGGATATTACACCGGCAGGCCTTTGCAAGCCAATCAGCGGGCCGATTTGTTGTTCTACTGCAGTGGGCCAGAGATATGTCACTGAAAGCTTGCAGTTTTGCTCGGGCCCGGTCCAGGATTGGTTGGAGTTGCCAGTTCACTTCCATCCAATCTGTAAGTCCTTGCACGAGTGAAAGGCAGTCGGTTTGTACTTGTAGAGAGAGTTCCACACGGTTTGCAAGTAGATCTAGGGTTTCAAGCAGAGCCAGAGCTTCTGCTTGTTCCGCCGAAGTCGCCTCCACCAATTTCGCGAAGCCATCCACCATACATCCTCGGTGATCCCTGCAGATGCACGCAACAGCAGCTCTGTTTTGTGATTTGCCTCCGGTCTCTGTTTCCGCGGCATTGGGCTCGACGAATGAGGCGTCTATGTTCACTTTCAGCGTATGAGGAGGCGGTGGTAGCCATTGATCAGGTTCGGCTGTGTTCTTCCTTTCTTTCTCTTGTTGTTGGGTCACGGAGTTGAAAGTGTCATGGAGGGTTTGTGCCTGAACAACAACTTGCTGTGGGTGCAGGGGACGCCTCTCGAAGAGGAACTGATTTCGCCCCTATCGGATGCTCCAGAGGACAGCCGCTACCTGTTCGAATTTCTTTGTATGGTGAGGGTTGATTTTAAGTTTAACTAGCCAATCATCAAGGCGAGTTAACCCATATCTTGAGATCTTGATCTATAGAGGTACGGAACTCCAAATCAGGGTTGTCCATGGACAGAGTAGAAGAAGATGTTCAATGGTTTCAGCCTCTTTGCTACAGATAGGGCAAATGGGATCCGGTACTATCTTTCTTCTATATAAATTTTCCCGTGTAGGAAGAGCATTGTGAGAAGCTTGCCAGAGAAAGAATCTGATTTTTGGGAGGGTTTTTGCTTGCCAAATTTGTTTCCATAAATCTGGATTGATGTGATGTGATGAGGTTGCTGTTTGGCCTATACTTGCTGGATGTTCTCTAATTGTGTGGTAGCCACTTTTCACTGAATAGATACCAGAGTTGCTGTGCATCCGGACTAGTTTGTCTTTTGAATTTGGCCTTCCAAGAGGTGTAGCAAGTATTTCCTTAGCGATTTTGTCATCGAACATCGACTCCACCAGCTTGGTATTCCATTTACTATTTCCGTGTTCAATTAGAGCTGCCACGTGTTCTGGTTCGTTTTTTGTTGCTGGGCCTCCAATTGGACCACTTGTTAGCCATTTATCTGCTTTGATTGATAGATTTTTGCCATTCCCAACTGAGTACATAAAGTGTGGCCTAATAGAGTTCCTACCCCGAGTTATACTTTGCCAACCCCATGAAGGTCGGGATCCGTGTCCAGCTTTCCATAAGTCTCCATGAGGGTAATAGAGGCCTTTCATCACTCTGCTCAATAAGGACTGAGAATTTTGTGAGATGCGTCACGCTTGTTTGCCCAACATAGCTGTGTTGAAAGCAATTAGGTCTTTAAAACCTAGGCCTCCCTCCTCCTTTCTGAGTTTCAAAGCTTCCCAGTTCTTCTAGTGTATTCCAGCATTTTTACTGTTTGTTTTCCACCAAAATTTTGCAATCCTCCTCTCAATTGCTTTGCATATAGAAACAGGGATCTTGAATATGGACATGGCATATTGAGGGATGGCTTGTACAACTGATTTTATCAAAATTTCCTTCCCTGCTTTTGATAACAAATGTTCCTTCCAGCTTTCTAACTTTCTATTTATCCTTGCAAGTATCCATGCAAACATGTCTTTTTTTGCGCAACCCCAATCCGTCGGGATCCCTAAATATTTCCCTGTTTTTTGAATTTCTGGAACTCTCAGTTCATTAGCCATATTTCTCCTCAAGGTTGTTGGATAGCATTTGCTGAAGTATGTACCAGATTTGTTTAAATTGATAGTTGCCAAAAGCATAATAATATTTGTGTAGGATAGTTGCCAAGTTTTGACACTCTAGGATTGAACCATGGAGGAAGAAAATTGAGTCATCTGCAAAGAGCATATGCGAGAGGGTGGGACAGCTGTTATTCAGCTTGATTCCTCTAATAGTGCCATATTCAACTGCTTTGCCCATCATATGGGATAGAACATTGGCTACTAATATGAATAGATATGGGGAGAGAGGGTCACCTTGTTGGATTCCACGTGTAGGCTTGAAAGATGGTAGAGACTCCCCACTAAAATTCACACTGAAAGTAACGGTTGAGACATATTGCATTACCCATTGTACCCACTGTGCGCAGAAGCCCATTTTGGTTAGGCATGCACTAGGAAATCCCATTCAATCCTGTCGTACGCCTTTTGCATATCTAGCTTTAAGAGTGCTTGAAACTTCTTCTTTCTCTCCTGGGTTCGTAATCTGTGAAGAACTTCCTGAACCAGCAATATATTATCTTGTATTAGCCTTCCCTCCACAAATGCACTCTACTCTTCTGCTATTAGAGTTGGTAGCAGGGGTTTTAATCTATTAGTCAACACTTTTGAGATAATTTTGTAAATGAAATTATACAGGCTAATGGGGCGAAATTGTTCCAGCTGTTCTGGATTTGGAACTTTGGGAATAAGGGTAATAAGCATGCTATTCATTGCTGGATTGAGATAGCCCGTGTTAAAAAAATCCTTGTATCTCTGTATAAATATCTTGAGAAATGTCTGGCCATTGAGTTTTGAAAATTAGACCGTGCATACCATCCGGTCTTGGGGCTTTATGGGCTTCTAATTGTTGCATAGCTTGCGTGATCTCTTCCATAGAAATAGGTTCTACTAGTCGTTGGTTCATTCCCGCATCCACGGAGGCTGGTATTTGTTGTAGAAGGGGTTGAAAGTTTTGTGGCCCTACTGATTCATACATCCTTTTGAAATATGTGTTTGTCATCTCTTTCAGTTGCTGTTCATTACGCACCCATTCATCTTTTGGATTTTTCAACAGAGCAATCTGATTTCTGGTTCATCTTTGAATGGTTGTAGCATGGAAGAATTTGGTGTTTTTATCTCCCCAAGCTAACCACTTAATTCTGGATCGCATTCCCCAGTATATTTCTTCTTGTCGCCACAACTGTTCAATTTCTTTTGTTAGTTCCTTGGCTGCCTTACTTTCTTGAGAAACCCCAGCGCCGTTCATTAATTTTTGTAGTTCACTATTCAGCCAAGTTAGCCTCCTCTTTGTGAGAGTGCTAGTACAAACACCTAGAGGGGGTGAATAGGTGTATAAAATAAACATTGGCAAATATATGCGGAATAAAATAAACTTCGAGTAAAACAAAGGAGTTAAGGAAGAGAATAAGAACACAAGATTTATAGTGGTTCGGCTTAATCCAAGCTTACGTCCACTCTCCCACGCTAACAGCCTTCTTGGCTGGATTCCACTATGCAATCAACAAGAGATTACAACTTTGAGTGCAAACACTTAGTAGTAGATCACACTATCTCACTAAGTCACTCTTTTGGTATTTCTCTCACGATCACAAACGTTTAAGCTTTCCAAAGACAAGTGTATGATCGAAGATCGCTCAGACTTTGGAATTATAAATTCTACGCTCTATCTCTTACTTGCTCATCGGTTCATGATCTCCTTAAATATTCCTCCACTTCCAAACTAGCCGTTGGACAGTATCCCTAAGAATTGTCTTCCAATGTACCCATTGGACAGCTCTGTATCTAGAAGATTTGGTAGCCGTTGAGTGATAAAGGTAAAATCCCAAATTGATTCCGATCGCCCATACAAACGGAATCTTGGTTTCCATAAGTAAAGCTTATTCGTATAGAAAGTTCTTGTCTTCAAGATCCAATCGTCAATCAATTAGATTGAATCAATCAAATCAATCTTGATGTGGAATCTAAACCAGATCACTAGCTGTTATATGATTGGGCTTGAGTTCTGTCGAATCTGGATGTAAAGTCTGAGAGCAATAGACTTTACAATCTAAGTCTGAGTGCGATAGACTTTGCAATCTGAGTCTGAACATATTCTGCTTCTGAACAGATTTAGCTTTAAGATCTGAACACCGTCTGAATAAGTTCAGTTTCAGTATAGAGTCTGTCTTTTGGTTCAATTTCAGCATATAGTCTGTCTTCTGGTTCTTCCTTCACGTTCAGTCTGGAATTTGTCAGAGTAAGCAGACTTTTGATGTAGAACAGACTTCGACACTAAAGTCTGGCAGTCTTCAGACTTTGACACAGAAGTCTGGAAATCTTCATAATATACTTTGAACATATGTTACGTTCAGTCTTCTGGTTGTCTTCACACTTTGACAATATCCTTTACATGTTCTATCATCTGCATGGTCTATTACTTAACCATTAAACATGTTAGTAGCTTTTGATTTATTTTATCATCTTCAAAACATCATAAGGGATTTCCTTAACACTTTGCATTGGTAATTTTCCTTGGCTCCATTTTACCAACTTTTTTGCCACATTCTGCAGTTTCTTAACCACGTTGAGCTAATGGGAGTGAGGATCAGCCCAAGTATCCCTGACAAGATTCTTACTTTCCTCCTCCTCTGCCCAAAAGGCTTCATACTTAAAGTTCTTCTTCTTCCTTTTTTTCGGTGGACATGTAGATAGAAGAATTGGAGTGTGATTAGAGCCAATTGCTGGTATGGCTATACATTCTGCTATTGGATATTTAATTCGCCAATCTGAGTTGCATAATACTCTCCTTGATCAGATTTTCTCCTTGTCTCTTGTTTGGCTAGGTGTATGCACACCCCTTACATTCCATATCCAGCAAAGAACAGTGGTTAAGGAAATTCTTGAAGGCTGCAATCCGGTAATTTTCAACTCTTTTCTTGCCCACTTTTTCCCATTGATATAGAATTTCGTTGAAGTCCCCCAAACACAAGCATGACAGGTGATAAAGATTACTCTCTCTATTAATATGCTCCCATAATACTATTCGCTCCTTAAATGCATTCGGCGCATGTATAAATGAAATGTGCATGCGCTGGTTGTTAGTTGGCAGATGGCATTGGGTGAAGATAACATGTTCTATGAAGGAATCTATGGTTAGGATTACCTCATCATCCCAAAATATTGCTAAACCCCCTGCTGTTCCCTCTGGATTTACTATAAAACAATGCTGAAAGCGGAGTCTCCGTCTCAATTTTAACACCTTATGCTCCTGATTTTTAGTTTCCATAAGAAAGATAATACTGGGCCTTTCTTGAGTCGTTAAGACCCTTAACGCTTGAACTGTCAAGGGGGTGCCCAACCCTTGACAATTCCAACTCAGTATCTTCATGGATGAGTTGGTGGCTTATTAGGGCTAGCCACCAGAGCCCATTGAGCAGACTTTTTTGCCACACGAATAGGAGTTTCAATCAGCTGAGTAGTGTTGACCATTGCTGATTTTGATGATTGAGCACCATAGGGACAGAATCTTTTGCCTTTTTTTGAAGAGGACAGCTTGGTAGTTCTTGCTTTCTCCCTTGTTGGGTTTTTTTCCTCAGCTATCTTCTCCGCCATTTCTGTTTTGGCTTCTTTTAACTGTTCCTGATATATCACCATGACAGATTCATCATCGAGGTAGCTACTTCCTTGCTTTTGGGGGCCCTTCTCTGCATAGAGTACTAATTCTTGTGAAGAGAAAGTATGGTGGTATTTCTGTAAGTTGAAGTTTTCAGCATTGCTCAATTCGCCGAGTTGTTGGGTTTGCTGCATTACGTTCTGATGTTGTTCTGGTTCAGGGGTTGGTTGAATGGGAGTCTCAGGCACACTTTCCTCCTCCTCTGGCTGTATTTCTTGCTTGCCATAGAAGATTTTGCCATATGGACTTAGCTCACGTGCCTTTGCGCGAAGCCAATGTCCAAACCTACCTGGTAAGTTCTTTGCTAACCCTGTCTCCTCATATGGAATTTCTTGGCAGTTGGTTGCATAGTGCCCGATCTTCCCACATGAATAACAATAATTCGGGAGTCTTTCGTACTTAAACTCAACCCACAATCTTTTGCTATCAAAATTCACAAGTACACCTGTTTTGAGAGGGGTTTCCAGATTCAACTTTACTCTAGCCCTGCCAACTTTGTAATTGCTACTCCCTTTAGCTACTAATTTGACATCTACTACATCTCCAATTTTAGATGCTATTTCCCTGACTACTGCAACTGTTACTCTCCCGATGGGTAGGCCAAATAAATTTACCCAGAAATCACACTTGTTAAAATCGTAGCAAATGTTAGGGGTGTCGGGATCACATTGCTTTAAGATGAGTAGATTGTGCCCAAAGGACCACGGCCCTGAATCAAACACTCGCTGTTTTTCATCCTCTGACTGGAACGAGAATTGGAAATATCTAGGTTCAATAACAACACAAGTGAACGTTTCATTTCGCCAGGCTTTTTGCATTGTGCCAATAAAGGCATTGAAGTTGATGTTGGTCTTATTAAAAAACTTCCCAAACAGAGTTTTTCGGCAAGTCTGCAAGTTTTCCTCAGGAACATCACTTGTAATCTCTACAGCATCTTCATCTGACCAAAGATTGCCCAGACTCTTACAAAGGACAGCCACTCGTCTTTCTTCTTCGTACTGATTGGCCATCTCATGATTACAGGAATAGGATCGAGCTAGGGTTTTAGTGCTGACCTGATGGAACAGCGAAGCCACCAAGGACGGGACGATGAATCCTTTGCGATTGAAGGGAGTTCTGGGTCTTCAGATGGAGATAACTAGAAATCAGCACCAGCTGGTAGATGAAGTTTGCCTGAAGATCGAGACGGAGCGCGTGGAATAAAGCTAAGATGAGATGAGGGAGGGTTTTGGTGGAGACGGAAGGGGAATGGGGTTAGGGTTTTTCTACCCATCCTCTTATAAACGATTCTGTGGGACTGGGAAGGATGAAGGTGGATTGCAGGTGTGATGGGTAGCAAGGAATCGATTTTGAAGTGGGAAAACCTACCCGTAAGGTAGGAGGAGACTACTCAGGCGGTAGAGAGAATTCTCCATTGCAGAGAAGGAGGAGAGACCTGTAAAAGATCAGACCAGTTGTCCTCTTACGTTTTTTGGCAGTTAGATCGCTTAAAAAAACAGTCTAGACTTTGACGTTTGGACCCAAGACACCGGTGTACAGGTATGCAATTTTATTGACAGTGTCTCTGACCGGAACACCTCTGATCATGTGCAGAAACTGAAAAATATGCGTCTTATTATAAGGGTCATATAGAAGTTAAAATAGTATGTGCTCTTCTGCTCTTCCAGATTTTGGGACCTCTTTTCTTGGTCACTTCCTCAACCAGGAGTTAAGGCTCTGTTAGCAATTTGTGATGCCTGTATTTCTTAGAACTAGACTTCTAGTTGATAATTAGACAGAAGTTTTATATGAACTATAAGACCTTTAAGATTTAGTGAGAAACAGCTAAACTGTCAAGGTTAAAGAGTGAATGTGTGAAGCGGATTAGTTCAAGGCTTCTGGCGTGTGGAATGAATTGGAGGCAAATCAAGTATCTCGCATTAGCAATTCCAAATTAACCAGGAAATGCCTGAATTAAGAAAAGCAGAAAACATTTAATGGGGTATGGGCAATATCCTCGCCCTTACTTGTCTATCTTTGAGCTTCTTATCCTGGAGGACTAACTACTAGTCTTTTGGCTTTAAACATCTCGATCTGACCGTGTGCATGCCTATATCATTTATGTGGTTATGTTTTCTGCCAAAAAATAAACATTTAATTCCAAGCCCAGATTTTGAGGATATGCCACATGTGCATGCGGCAAACACAACTCACACAGACACATCTGTGTATTTTATTTGTTTTTGGTCTGGGGTACTTACTGATGAACATTCATACTATTTCAATTATGATTTACTTGAAATTCTCTCATATTGTTGTAGACCCTCAGTAGTGGTTTTTAATATAGTTTCCAGTTAAACTGCTTTTGAATTTTTTCTGCTTGGCACAATTAATGATACTAATGAGTTTTGTGAAATGTGTGCCTTCTGTTGGCATGCAACTCTGTTTTTACCTATGTTAATTGAATTGTTTCAGAGGTGGTTGCTGTCAACTTATGAGATAGATGCTCAGATTGGCAGTAGAGCGCACCCTTGCAATGATCAACCCAACATTATCGTGTAATTTGAGTAGGGAGATGTAAAAAGAGATCAATTAGTCCTTGCCAATGGTGGATTGCCAGTCGCTTGCACACCCGTGGCCAGCAAACCAAAAGCGTCCATTATGGGGTTATAAGATTGTCGGGACATTCTATCATTTAGTTGTGGGGAGTAGTCCATCACGGTCTTGGTCTATTTATAGTTACATATGGGGTCATCCTTGTATGTATGTTACCGGAAGGAACAATATGGGGTTATATAGTTGCCTAGATAGACAGTATATAGGCTGGAGTTCCCAACTGAGTTTTCACTGATTCAGATAGGAGCTCAATGTCGGTTTGTACAATTTTAAATTTCTTTGTATCCAAGTTTTTCTTTCTCTGGCAATAACATATTTGATTGTTGCCATTGCCACTGCTCATACACAAACTGTCTTGCTCTGCTCTGCTCATTTCTGGGCATTCTCGCTTTGGTCCAAGTCACTAATATTGAAGAATTCAAGCAAGGTACAGAGACAAAGAAAAAAGCTAGCTTCGGGCAATGTCAACAAATGAACAAGTAACAACCCATAATTGGTTCACCTTATTGTCTGTGTTAATGTGATTTCTTTGTCAAATAAGCCAAAATCTGAAATTACAAATGGAGAATCGATGCTACAGATGTGATGAAAAACAATTATTAAGGTCCTCAGGTAAATAGATATAGGGAACTTCAGTAATTGCACCACTAATTCACAAGGTGGAAGATATGTAAACATCAATAGATAGAGCTTGGCATAATTATCACTTCTCCCAATCCAAAAGATACATCTTGATTTATAAAATTTTTAGTGAATATTCTCTTCCTCGACTTGTCATTCTTATCGGCCTCAGGTATCTTCCTCAACTCCTCCATGATTACATTATCAAGATTAATTTCCTTAGTCTTCTTGCTCGACACATAGGAGCCCATGCAGTTGTCTCTGAGGGCCTGAGCCTTCACGATTCTTTTTATGTTTGCCTCCCATACTCTCTAGTCACCAGGCAGCAAGGCGAGACCACAATTCTGTCGGAGATGACAACTTTTTCCACCTTGTCCCGGAGAATGTCCTTAATGGTCTTGCACAGGTTCTTGCAAGACTTCTTTTTCTTCTCCTCTTCGGTCTTGTCGTCAAGTTTCAGTCCCTCATTAGGGACTGAGACCAGCTTCTTCCCATCATATTCCTTCAATTGCCCCATAGCATATTCATAAAATGGGGTAACTGAGTAAGTCAAAATGCTTCTTCACAAGGTCCTTGATTTTTCTCTCCTCCAAATAATCCAACTTAACATCAACTATACTCAGTGACCGGTTGAGTCCACTATGTTACTCTGCTAACAGCACACATGCTACATAATTCAATCGAAGATTGGAAAGTATCCTACCTCATCCTCCTTGAGGAACAGTGTGACTTTGGTTCCTCTGCCAAGTTGCTCTCTACTGACGTCCCTTGTGAGAGCGAAGGAAACTTTAGCCTGCGATTCCCAGAATTATTTCTAGTCTTCATTGTGCTTAATGGTCACAATAGCTTTCTCAGTCACGAGGTAAGCTGAGTAAAACTCAACATCAAATTATCCAATCATGCTAACAACAGCACCGGCTTGCAATGATTCCATATATTCCTTGGTTGCAGGCCTTGCGATCCCAGGTTACTCACAAGATCCGCTTAAAACAAAGAGCCAGAGCAGTAGTTAACAGCTATACACCAAAGTCAGAAATTCGTTCAAGGGCCTGAAGACGCAGGGGACAACTGTGTCTTGGTCTATGACTGAATATTACGGACTTCCATTATAACTGACTAGTTCTTCCCACGTCGATGCAAGTAATTCAAGACGATAGTAAATTTGACCAATCTACGAGCTATCAACTTTCAAAATGACTGGTTCCTAATCTTTTAACCTTCAAACTCGTTCTACACCAGGTGTCCCATTCACTAAGCGACCTCAATGCAATGCAGGGCACGGATACAATCATGGACAAGCACTAATAAATAAACAAAAGGAAGCAGAGAGACGTGCATGAGATCTGTTGTGGATTAGTTTGCGAAGGAACTCCTTGTTGTTGCAGAAAGTGTTGGTAATCAAGCTTAGGAGATAGTTGATCTCTGCCTGGAACACGAAGGTCTTTGCTTCGGCCATCTGCCACATCCTTGAAGACTGAGAAAGGCTGGTAAGGATCTCGCGCACGAAGGTGTTGAGGAGGTTGAAAGCTCGCCAGTTGCACTTCAACGACCTAATCTGATGCCGGTCAAGAAGTATCTGAAGAGATCCGGTGGTGATGGACCATGGTGATCCAGGTTGCGCGTATGGCGTCGGAGGCCATGGGTGATCTCCAAAGGTAACGAAATTTGTTGTTTTTCTGAATTTTAGGGCTTATATTTTTCTATTCATATATTTTTTTTATGACAAAAATACCCACGTTCTGATAGCCAGAAAATTCACATTTGGTTGGCCGGGGAGGTGAGGTCCTTATTTGAGACAGATGTGACCATTCTAAGTCTTTATTTGACACAAAATTCACTTCGGATACTCTTTTAAAAATGTTGGCCCACTTCAGTTTCTTATTTAGAATTTTCCCTTGAATTTATATTATAAAATATAATTAAATTTAAATATATAAATAAAAATAAGATTAAATTAAAATAACTAAGTTATTTTTTGTTATTTTTAATTTATTATATTAGAATTCAAATATTAATTATCTTGAAATTCAATTTTTATTTTTTTTAATCTAAGAAGCTTGTTATTTGAAAAAAAAAATAACTTTCCTATTTAGATTTAGCTATTTTATCCACTTTTATCCCATTTTCTTTATGTGATAATTTTATTCGATTTTTATCCTCTTATATTTGACTTCGACATCAAACATAGAATATGATATCTATCTTGTATTTTATCTCGATCACCAAACTTAACTTAAAAGTGTCGCATCGGATTTACATCAGTTATTTTGAATGAAACTGTAATAGAGAATAATTTATGATTTTTGGTATAATAAAGAAAACTTATGGTAAATGTGCAATAATTTAAAATTTTCGATGCTTTTTGCCCTTTCCGTTTTTATCTTAACAGAAAAAAACCATTTCGAATAAAAAAAAGTTCCGGGTTTTCATCCTATCTTATTAATGTCGAATTACATATATACGTTAAAACAAGCACAGCTCCTAGTCCGGCCGTCGACGTCGAGCTTCCTCCTCTCCGCCGCGCACGGCCGCCGCAACCGAACTTTCCCGTCGGTGGTCGGCCCCCTCAGCGGTCTCACCTCCACCGCCAACTTCGACGAGAACTCCACGAAGGCAAGCTCCCGGGTTATGCTACTTTTGTCCAGGCTTTCTTATCAAGAGGCGATGTTCTTTTCGCAACTGCAGGATTTGAGCAAAGCTCAAATGACCCACTATTTTGGTGGTTCCGTGTCGCCCAGCGACGGTTCAGCCATGGTGTTTAGCGCACCGATGGCGACGGAGTTCATCGCGTTCGACGAGCATCCGTTGCACGCCATGTGTTTGATGGGAGTTCCAGGACGAATGGCATTGTGATATCCAATGTAATCCGACCCGACTTACCCAGAGAATCAACTTCTCGATGCATTTATTCGAGTGTTCTTGCAAGAAATGAGTGCAAAAGCGAACCACGATAAAAAATTTCTTGTCGAGCTTTCGCTGCATTTGCTTTTATTGCTAGATTAGATTGTTTTTCGGGCTGTTTAATGATGAGTGGAAGATGCGCGTGTATCTTGGGAGTTGTGATTGCACCCTCTTCTTGATTTTCCCTTTTAAGAGATCGGTTAGGCTGAAATATGTTTTTTTTTTTTTTTTTGTTCCTCTTGTCTGCGTGATTTTTCTTCTTTCATTGATTGTAAAATCTTGGTAAGTTATATATGGGAGAAATAAAATTCTTTGTTTGATGCAGATTTACTGTGTTCATGGTGACCGGCACAGTTATTAAATGATTGTTACTTGGCTCATTCATTCTGCTGAAAGCCCAATGTGGATCATCTCTTTGTGAGTGGAGGTCAGCGCATTTTTTCAAATCAAATTTAGTTTTATCAAGTCATATTTGCGATAGGTGATAGGGTGATTGCTGAAACCTGGAAGTCCTCTTGTTCTCTAGGTCTACGTTGATGGCCTGACAACCATGTCAACCCATGAAAGAAAAGCTAGCATCAGAGAGTTCTATGGTAATCAAATTCTGACTGCCTTCATTCAAAGTCAAGTTGGTGATCCATTTAAATTAGTTATTTTTGACAATGCTCTGTTCCTGTTGTTGTCAGCGGTAATATATCCATCATTACTGCAGCTTGAAAGAGGTGTCACTGATACTGAAGATAGAAGGCAGAAGACTACGTGCATGGAGAGGTACAAAAGGAGAGAAGAGGAGGAACATAGGCAGTTTGCAGATATAGAATTTGAAAAGGAAGATGAACGTGGAATATGCATGGAAATGAATAGTAAAATTGTGCTGCCAAACTGCAGCCACGTCATGTGCCTCAAATGTTATCGGGAGTGGTACTCTCTCTCTCTCTCTCTCTCTCTCTCTCTCTCTCTCTCTCTCACGTGTTGATGCACGTGGGCCTGCCTGCATGGGGTCTTGGGAAAGTGTGTTCCTGTTGGTGTATGTATGTGTCGCTTGTGTGTTTGCCAGGGTAAGAAAAACATGTTCAAACCATTATACTTAACTGATCTGATTTATCAGTTTGGTTCTGTTCCAGGAGGCATTTTTGTAAGTACGGTTTGGTTCTGGACCTGCTTGATTCTGATTGGTTTGAAATTTTCCCAAACCAAATCATGCTCAGCATTACGTCTATGTAGAAAATTACTCTTGCATGGTTCATCTGCCTTGCATATACTTGACTGTAGGTAATTGGTTTACCAAAGGCAGAATAACTCAACCTTTTGAAGATTGTGACTGCACATTGGAGGAAGTACGTACCTGAGTAGAGATATTAGAACCTTCTAGTAAAAGACCAGTTGATTGCTGGTGTACATGGTCGGACTAAATAAACTATAGCTTGTTATAAGCAGTGTTTTTCAGGTACTAAATCACTTCCGCGTCCAGTTGTATACCATGCTATATCTGTCTTGTGTCCTTTTCAGTGCATATGTGTGATCAGAAATTTTAGAAGTTTGATATATGTCCACTAGGATTTGCAGCTTTGCATGCTAGGAAATGTGGGAAAGCTGGTTGACGAAGTGGACGGGGTGCTTTAGAGAATTGGCAATCTGGTGACTTTCTTTATTCAGAGAGCAGTTGCTTTTAAAGATCAATAGTTGTTTGAAAGTGGCAGGCAGTCTTAGAGTGGGGCAATGTCGGCCTTCCTTAGATAGTACTAATCAAGCTTCCCAGAAACTTAGCAGATATTGAGGACTTAGTGGGGGACCCCTTTTAACTATTTCTTGTTTCTCCAACCCAGTTACAGATCCTATGAGGTAAGAACAAGTCAGATTCTTGCATATACCATTAGCAGGGACTTTGGGGAGTTTTTAGTTGTGCGCACCCATGGATACATACTAGCATAGATCAATAAATCATGTGCAAAGGGAGCTGCATCCCATGAGAGTATTGTGAGCATTTCAATGTAACCCAGTTGATGATCTTTTGTGTTCGAATTTTTGTGTGGGTGGAGGTTGCGACATATGATAAGCTTGGATTTCTGCTTGCTGGAAAAAAAAAAAAAAAAAAAAGTGGAGAGGACAATGGTTTTGTTGTCTCTTGCACTTTGTGTGAATTTATATTTATCAAATTGTCTTGTGTGGACACTTAATGCCTGGACTTACAGTTGTGAAATTAAGAATGATGAGACTAATGAGTGATGAGGGATGTATAGAAGTTGTGCAAAATTGGATTTGATTTGAGCAAGCTTTTGTCTGAAATGGTTTTTCCTTTTCAATAAATACTAATTCCGCCATCACCCTCCATACCCACCTCTATAAATGCATTATTCATGAATTTGGTAGTTCACTTTTCATTCTTCCAATTGCATACGCATAAATCTTCTTTCAGCAATAAAGTCAGATTTATGTCTCCAAAGAAATTGCTGGCAATCTCTGATAGTTGATGGGAGTTCAAAGTTGCTAATTCCCTATTGAAGTTGAATAACCTTAATGAAGTCACTAGTTCTTGTTAAAGCATTTTGAAATCTCCTTACAGTTTCTCTCTCTCTCTCTGTTTTTTTTTTTTTTTTTTTTTTTTTTGGGTCTAAAATCTCCTTACAGGTGTAAGCTACTCTAAAATTACTTTGTTTTTTTCACCCTCACTGGGTCATGGACGTTTATTAATTATTATAATTGCTACTTGTCATAGAGTTTTTGCATTTGTATTGTAGTTTGGATGGTTAAAATGGAACCTCTGATGAATTATTCGCTATCTGCCAACGATCAACAAGGGGGCTTCATATAAGTTGTCATACAGTACTTCTCGGTTCTCTAATCTTGTTTGATTTTTCACTACAGTTGATTGTCAAGTTAGGTTATCCAGTTATATGATTCATTTGGCCGTGTCATGTAAGAAAGATCAGATTCTAGAACATCTTTGATCTTTTACTCTAGTGTCGCCGTTCTGGTTTTGCTGGGACTATTCATTAACTGCAGGGTTTGTGTGAAAATTCTCTAACGTGGCCTCATTGTGACATTACAGGTGGACAAGATTGCAGTCCTGCCCGTTCTGTCGGAACAACCTCAAGAGAGTAAACTCGGGCGACCTTTGGATATTCATGGACAGCAGGGACATAGTCGACATGTTCACCGTGACCAGGGAGAATCTTTGGAGGCTCTTCATGTACATAGATAAGTTGCCTCTGGTCGTTCCTGATAATCTCTTCGAAACATATGATTCTCAGCTAAGGTGATCAAAGACCGTCGGAACCAAAACCCATCTTTCCAAGCGTGCTCTCCTCCTGCATGTCTCCTTACTTTTTAATCCTTTTTATGAGGGACAATTTGTAGGTTGTTGGTTGGTCCTGCCTATTAATGTCAGAAGAGCCAGCCTCATTTATTGTCGGTTGATGGGTGAAGTTCAGACCAGAGTAGGTGGTTCATTAGAAGTTCTACAAATAATTTGCACTTACCGATTCTCACATCTGTATATATAATTTGTAAAGATTCTTAGTGGGTTAAGTTCTCTCTTTGGGTCTTCAAGAGAGAGAGAGAGAGAGAGAGAGAGAGAGAGACGGAGAGCTTTTACTAATTCAGCAATCTTGCCGTTTGGCTAGTTCATAAGTGACATCCATTCATGGACCATGAACATTTGGTGCTACGGCATGAATGTGGTGATTTCCTCCCGATCAGTTTTACGAAATTGTGATTTCAATTGCTCAGTACATGCATAAAATTTGCAATTCGTTTACAATTTTTGCAATTGGTGCATTTCGATCAGAATCCGGCGAGCTATTGGCATCGCGAACATTTGGGCCATTTGGACCTCACTGCATTGAAGGTGGACATTTAGTATATTAGATGATTCAAATTAAAGTTCTATAATCTAAGACGATTGAAGTTCCGTTGCTAAATATTTAGCCGTTGCTGAATATTTAGCCATAACTTCACAGATGCAGGATAGGATATGGTTCAAGGCATTGAAACAATCCTAGATTTTCTGTCTTAATCTGAATCCAACAGCACAAGCCATCACTCTCCCCCTGTAAGTACACGAAATACCTTCTACTGCAGTCCGGCTTGCGTGAACTCTGGCCCTTGTCCAAACCTTCCTCGGTTCGCTGCTTTAGGGTCATTGTTTGCTGTTTGTCGTGCGTCGTGGCGCGAGTATGCTCAAAAAAAGACTTTAAGATATGTGAGAGGATCACAGCCCGACTGAACCAAAGGCAATACAGCTAATCCGAGGCCATCAAAACAGCTCCGAATGCGATCGATTTTCACTCCGGCGGAGGCGAAGGGTGTAGGTCTTTACCTCATGAAAAACGGAGCACGAGTTGGTACCTTGAGGAAGACCAGCTACTGGTCGTGACTAACGATCGGACTGGAAGAATGAGGCCTCAAGGGCGATAAAGCTAAGGACTGCAGTCGGCGAAGGGAGAGAGAACGACAGTCGAATGCTATCACGCGAACAGGGTATTTCTTGAATCTTTACTGGACCTGCGTGGCTAGCATGTCGTGAAATCATGCTTATTGGGCTCGGTTTGGGCCAAGAAAGTCCAAATGGGCTCCGTCGTAAAAGTCAACCATAGATTTTGGGAGTTGACTAGCTCCTCGAGCCTTCCTCGGTTGAAATTATTCATTATTGGCCCTGGGATCTCTAAACTTTAGTGTCCCTAAATTAGGTGTGCGGAAGAAATGGAATGAAGAAAATGATGAGGATGATGAAACGACGGTGTTTTCGGTCAAGGGTAGGCTTTCTCGGTTCGGTCGAAAATATCAACTTTCAACCGATGGATGAATGGCCTAATGAAATGTATTCTAAGTCCTACCGGAGTGCAGTGTTCCTAATTCCTGTGTAGAAGGGACGCAATGGATGCGATCCCCCTTTTTTTTATCCGAGGATTGAATTGCGCTATTGACGATAAAACCGACCCTTGACATGCTTTTATTTTATTTTATTTTATGAAAATGCATGTTCGACTACTGGACAAAATTCAGTTAACACACTTGTTTTTTTGGCTTTAATCTAACTCTCTTGCTGGTCTTGAGTAGAAGAAAGGAAGAAATTGAAATTACGCATGTGGATAAAACATTGTAATTGCGCTTGGCTGGTGGATGGTTTAAAGGTTACGGTCTAAGGATAGAGTTACTGGCGATGACTGTTGCTTGACCATAGCCGCCACGGTAATTCAAGTGATTTTCAAATATACAAACTTTGGCTTAATGTGTAATGTTATCTATGAATTTTTAATTCATTCAATATAGTCCTTTTAGTTATCTCTAAAAATATTCAATTCAGTCCCTTTGTTTGATCAAACAAGGGAGAAAGTCGCAATAAGTCCTTCGCAATAAGTCCTTTAAATATTATAAACAATCTAGTCATAAAATTACTGGTAAATATGTGATCCCTAAACTTTCAAGTTGTTTAATTTAAGTCTTCAATTTCTTTTATGACAAATCCAAATAATTCATTTGATACTATTCACAAGTTTTTATCTGTATATTGTTGCCTATCTATAAGTAGACAACTTATAGATTCGATGAAAACACCTAAACTTAAAATAGCAAGAATACCGACCTGATACAATTTTAAATGAACTTTTACTTTTACTATTATATAGATCGTGAGATAACAAATATTTAATTGGAACCGTTGTAATATTTATAAAAACCACAGCAGTAAAAAAAAAAAAGGATGGATTTTTTTGGTTGATTTAGGGAATTAATTGGGATGAAAATTTATAAAAGCATGGCAATAGTATTGTTATGAAAACTTGTGAATAATGACAAAGGATTGATTTGCCTTTGTTAGTGAAAATGGATGAACTAGATTGAATAGATTGAAAGTTTAAGGTTGAATAGATTGAAAGTTTAAGGAGGCTAGATTGCACACTATGCAATGGTGTAGAACTAGATTGCACATTTCATTATGGTTTAATGACTTAGGACTTTCTCCCTCATTTGATCAAATGAAAGGATTATACATTGAATACTTATGAATAGTTCAAGGAACACATCAAAAGGGTTAAAAAAAATCCAAAGTTAAAAAATCCAAGGATAATCTTGTACATTAGACTAAAGTTTAGAGACTATTGGTATCATTTTTTTGTCTTTAAATAACTTTAGTGTGCATCCGTCCACCTGCTTTTCCCAGCGTGAACGAGCACATAACTAAGCCAACCCATAGATATTCTTGTCCATATAAATAAATTTGCCCATGCTTCAAGGCAATTGTCAGCGCAACTCAAGAGATTAGAAAAAGGAACACAAAATTAAAACTTGCCTCGTCCACTCTATGTTCACATAAAAAGAAAAAAAATCTAGCGTGTAAAATCGACGGTGCATTGTAACACGACTGTTAAGAGCCGGTGATTCATGCTTACGTGTCATGATCGAATTTTGTGTGCACCTCCTCCGCAGTCGGTGTCGAGGCATTAGCGATGAGAACTGCACTTCTGTACTTGCAAGAAAGGTCTGATAGGGCGTGCATGTTTTTGTTCCTGAAAAGTGTTTATAAACACTTTTTCTGTTTTTTTTGTTCCAGGGAACAAAAAAAGAACAGAAACGCGTTTGTTTGCGTTTCTGTTCTTTTTTTGTTTTTTCGTTTCTGGAACAAAATTGAAACAGAAATCAGAAACAACTTTTTGTTGTTTCTCTGCTCCAGGAACACTTCTGAGAAATCAAAAAAGAACAGAAATAAAAAACACAATGGAACAAAACGGGAACAAATCATCGAAGCTCTCTTCTTCTCCTTCGTGCCCGTGCGAAGCTCCTCTCCCCCGACGCCTCCCCTCTCCGGCGCCTCCCACTCGGGCGGAATCTCCGGCGACTCCCCCCTCCGGCGACTCTCCGGCGCCTCCCCACTTCGCTCACTCCCCGGCTTCGACAGTGGTGCTCCGTCAACCGGCTGAAGCGCGCCCAGTCCAGGTAGGCCCGCTGCTCCTCCATCTCCGTTCGAAGAAGTCGAGCTCCGCGACACCCACGTTCGCCGACCACCGCCGGACGCTCGCTCGAGCCTCAAGCGAGCGTCGCTCGCCCAGATCTGCAGATCTGGGCGAGCAACGCTCGCTGCAGCTGCTCTGCCGAGCTCGAGCAGCTGTGGTCGCTCGGCAGAGCAGCTCGAGCGAGCGAGGCCCACCCCCGAAGGGAGCCGTCGCCCAGATCTGCTAGATCTGGCCGACGGTTGCTCGCCGAAGCTGCTCTGCTCGCTCGGCAGCTGCTCTGCCGAGCGAGCAAAGCGGCGCAGCTCGCTCGAGCGAGCTGCTCTGCTCTCTCGGCAGTTGCTCTGCTCGCTCGGCGCGGCGCAGGGCGGTCGTGCGAAGCTCCGAGCGGCGCAGCTCGGTCGTTGCGAGCTCGGAGCAGCTCGCTTGCCCGTGGCTGCTCGGCCGAGCGAGCAGAGCAGCCACACTCGGCCGAGCAAGCAGCGCCGTGAGCTCGCTCGTCCGAGCTCGCTGCGCCGCCAGCTCGGTCGAGCGAGCTGCTAGCTCGCTCGGAGCGGCGCAGCGAGCTCGTGCCGAGCTCCGAGCGAGCAGCGCCGCGAGCTCGGACAAGCGAGCTGCTAGCTCGCTCGGAGCGGCGCAGCTCGCTCGTGCCGAGCTCCGAGCGAGCAGCGCCGCGAGCTCGGACGAGCGCGCTGCGCCGCCAGCTCGATCGAGCGAGCTGCTAGCTCGCTCGGAGCTAGGAGCTCGCTCGTGCCGAGCTCTGAGCGGCGCAGCTCGCTCGTGCGGAGCTCTGAGCGGCCTGCTCTGCCGAGCGAGCAGAGCAGCCACGCTCGGGCGAGCGAGCTGCGCCGCCAGCTCGGTCCAGCGAGCTGCTAGCTCGCTCGAACGTGGCTCGCTCGGAGCGGGGCAGCTCGCTCGTGCCGAGCGCGGAGCAGCTGGCTCGGCCGAGCAGCCATGGTCGTGCGTTGCGCGGCGCAGCCAAATTATGAGGTGCTTAGTGACATTGTGCGGTTATGCGAAGGGTTACACGGGCATTAGTGAAGCTGATGGCTTGGGATAAGTTAGTATCGGGATACTGCAGTGGAAGAGGGGATGAGGTGTGCTTGGGGAGTTTGAAACCTTTATAGCTCTACATGGTTACTAGCATAATTCTAGAAGCTGGGTTTTGAGGGGTTGTGGAATCTGTAATGTTTCAAATAACTTCTTGCAGGTAATTTTGAAGTTTGTCATTTGATATATGCATGAGAAAAAATGATAATTCATGGATTTGGTTTGCATGATTCTACAACTCCTCCCTAAAATGCTCAAATCATATTTCATCATGGTCAAATGTGGCTTAGCTCAATGATAGATTCAGTTTCTCTAATCATGGTACAATGATGTGAAAAAAGATATGGAAAAGAAATTTTGGTGATTACAGGTCAAATTTTAATGAGCTTTAGATGTGGAACGAGCTCTTGATAAACACATTATTTGTTCATCCCCATCAAGTGGCTGATATAAAGTTCTCAACCCCTTTGTTGCGTATGGGCAGATTGCAGAAATTACTCGAGTGTTGAGAAGCGGTGGAGTTTTAGTTGGAAGCACTTTCCTCCGATACACGCCGTCCACTCCCTGGATAATATTGCCTTTCAGACAGGTACATCTATAGCAGGAGAAATTTTTCCATTTATGGAGATCCGGAGTACCCATTTGGACCTACAGAAGGGGAGGTTGCAGATCCTAGTCATGAGCAGGAATCTGGGATGAACATGCTTAGGATAAGTATTGCAAATAAAATGGCAAGGAATCACAATATGCAGGAGATTTGTTGACTTTTGTAATATTGTTTTTAAGTATTCACTGTGATGAAGTTGAACAATGAACTATAATGCTTCATTATTGTGATGTCATGTATGGAATGATTCATGTTGAGATGTACTCTTTATATATATATATTTCTTATTGTACGAACTTTATTTATAATTTTTTTTAAGTATGCATATATGATTAAGTGGGAAATATTTTTCTTCACTCACCATTATCAAAATTAAATTGATGACAATTTCATGAGAATGAGAATTCAATCAACTTTAAATGTTATAAAAATCAAAAATAAAAAAAGCACTTGAAAAAAAATTTGATTCTAACTTTACATTTTAAATTTTCTACCAAGTATGAAAAAATTTGTCTTCACTCACCATGAACAAAATGAAATTAATGAGCATTTCATGAGAATGATAATTCTCATTTCGTTTAAACTTTATTTAGAAAAAAGCATTTTAAAAAAAAAATTAGGAATAGAAATTTTAATACAGTTTACCAAACATGTTTCTGTTCTTTTTCTATTCTAGGAACAAAAATTAACTGCAGTTACCAAACGTGTTTCTGTTCTTTTTTTATTTCAAGAACAGTTTTTTTTTACACTTACCAAACGTGTTCTTTTGTTCAAAAACTGTTTCTGGAACAGAAACACTTTTTTTTGTTTCTGTTCCCTGGAACAAAAAAAGAACAGAAACGTTACCAAACGCAGCCATAGCTTCTCAGTCGTTCAGTTTATTGCGGGCTCTCTCCTAAGCCCCTGGAAGGTATGGGCCGTGATTAAGATTGCAAGCAAAGACCGAGACCGGTCCAAGTCGATAGAAGCAGCCCATTGTCCGAGAGGTTAATCCCATTGCGGATTGGACTGCAAACACTCAACGTCAAAAAGCTCTCCCATCTAATTTGTTGTCCAAACCACCTCCATTTTTATAAAAAATTTCATGTTTAGGAACTCATATGTTTTCTCTCTTTCGTGACGCTAGTTGAATGAAATGGCCTTTTCTCATGGGAAAAGAAACTGTGAAAGTTATTGGGGGACCTGTACCTTCCATTTTACAAGGATTTATCTAGAAATTTCTGACATGTGATGATGATATAGAATAAAATATATGTCTATCACTGGACACACTTTTGGAGGGTTTGAGGATAAAAGCGAGTCATGTTGCCAGTAATATCTCACTGGTAAATTGGTAAAACTCCAATTGATTCTAAAGCTAAATTTGGCTAGGTAGCTCGACTACGTAGCCAAGTCAAGCTCCGACATATAGTTTACTCAAGCATGCTGTAGTCATAATCGAGGAATCGAATTTTTATTTGTACTTGCTATATTTACACGTCTAATAACATACCATTAATGGCTGCATGAGTTGTTGGGCCATAATCTACTTCGGCTCATCTCGTTACTTACTTGTTAAAAAAGAGCTAAGCGAAACCAAAAAAGAGAAAAATCTTGACGGCTGAAGAATCCCTGCCAAGGCAATTCATATTCATTGAATTCCACAATGCCTATTTGTTACTTGCACATATGATTGGACCACCTGGTCCTGAACAAAGAGTTACAAATCTCATAAATTTTAAGAAGCGTTCGTTTTATGAAAAATGAGTGGTTTAGAAACATTTTTCAAAAGTAATCGCTTATATCTTTAGAAAAATTAATCAACTGAGAAAATTTTCATTATTGATAATGATCTATGCCTATCATGGGCGACAAAATATCCATTCATTTATTTTTATAAGTTTATACAAGTGATTATTTTTTTCCATGAAACGATTGCACTTAAGAAGATCAGAAAGAAGTGGGGAAAATTACAAAAAAAGTCCTAAACCTATTGCAAATGTGCCAATTTAGTCCTAAACTTATTTTTTTGATCAATTGAATCCTAAGATTTTTACAATTATTTCCAATCAGTTCATCCGGCTAAAATTGGCTAGCCGGCATCGACGAGCTTTTTTTAATAATATATTTTTTAAAATTTTTTTCCCTTCTCCCTTCTCCCTCCTCCTTCCTTTGGCTTCGATGGGCTCGCTTCACGGTCATCGGGTGAGGTGAGCCCTTGCCAAATGCGACGATGAGCCCCCCTCACCGGATTTGGCGAGGGCTCGCCTTGCCCGACGATCACGAGGCGAGCTCGCGCCTAGCGACGACGGGGCGAGCCCCCGCTGGATCTAGCGAGGGTTTGCCTTGCCCAGCGATCGCGAGGCAAGCTCGTGCCCATTGATGGCGGGGCAAGCCCTCGCCAGATCTGGTGAGGGCTCGCGTCATAGTCTTCAGGTGAGGCGAGCCCTTGCTAGATCCGGCAAGGGGGGCTCGTTGTTGCGTTTGGCGAGGCCTCCTCGCCAGATTTGGTGAGGGCTCCCTTGCCTGGCAACTGTGAGGACGTGCCCTCGCCAGATCCGACGGGGGCTTGCCTCGCTGTCGCTGGGTGCGAGCTCGCCGACTGGCGAGGCGAGCCAGTCGGATCACCTCAGTCTGGTGATCGGCTAGGCTGGCCGATTGCCGGAGCCAAAGGAAGGAGGAGGGAGGAGGGAGAAGGGAAAAAAAAAAAGGAAAAGGGAAAAAAAGATAAAAAATTAATAAAATATTTCAAAAAATAAAATATTATTAAAAAAAGCTTGCCGGCGCCGGCCAGCCAATTTTAGCTGGATGGACTGATTGGAAATAATTGTAAAAGGTTTAGGACTCAATTGGTCAAAAAAATAAGTTTAAGACTGAATTGACACATTTGCAATATGTTTTGGATTTTTTTGGTATTTTTCTCGAAGGTGCATCCTATGAGGAGCTTCATTCAATCACTTTGGTGAACTCAATCACTCCCAATGTAGACACAGCTCAGGCAGCAACCATAAACCCGTGAATTCAGCTTCTCTGCACAGGTACTCGAACTGCTTTTCAGTCCTCTCCTCCCATCCCGGCTGGATCAACATGGCATTGTCGAGCATACACGTATCGAGATGCCATTGTCTCCTTCGGCTCGTTCGACATTATGAAGTCCATCATGATCAACTTCCCATTCCCGGCAGCGCCTCGTAATAGTTCTTCAAGAACTGGCATGTGCCCTACCCAAGGGGGTGATCGGTGTATCACCTACTGTTGCTTCCCTCAATGTTTTGATCAAAGCTTTTTGCAAGAACAGTGGAACGATGGATTCTGTCGTTCAGATATTTTATGAGATGCCAAATCGTGGATATGTTCCAGATTCATATACATGGGGTACTTTGATAAATGGATTGTGTAAATGGGGGAAAATCGGGGATGGCAGAAACTGTTTGAAGAGATGGAGACAAAAGGTTGTTCACCTAGTGTAATCACCTACACTTCCACAATTCACGGTCTCTTTTAATCTATAAATATAGATGAAGCTTTTGGATTGTTTGAACAAATGGTGGGCAAAGGTATTGAGCCTAATGTTATTACTTTCAGTACATTAATGGATGGATTTTGCAAGAGTGGGCGTTCTTCTCAAGCGATGGAGCTTTTGGACATGATGATTAGGAAATGGCTGAGGCCCAACATGATAACTTACAGCACTTTAATCCATGGGCTATGTAAAGAAGGGAAAGCTTATGAAGCTTTGGAGACGCTTGACAGGATGAAGCTTCAGGCCTTGAAGCCGGATGCAGGACTTAATGGCAAGATCACTGCCGGCTTTTGCGACTAGTGCAAATTTCAGGAGGGTGCCAACTCCCTTGATGAGATGATATTAGAAGGAATCTGTCCCAATCGTTTAACTTGGTCTATTCATCTCAGAATCCACAATGCGGTCGTTTGAGGCCTTTCTAGTCATGGCAAAATAAATCGTGCTTATTAGCTTTACCTAAGCACGCGGGCCAGAGGAATTTCTGTTGATGCTTCGACTTTTAGTACTCTTGTTCGATATTTCTTTAGGAAAGGAGATATAGATAAAGCTGCTTGAGTATTTGAGGATATGGTGTGTGATGGATGTGCTCTGGACAAGGAAACATGGAAGGCAGTTGTAGAAGGATTTGTGCATTGGGAGAAAGGGAAAGAAGCCGCTAACTTATGCGGGAATTGATTAGAGAACAATGAAAGAAGCAGACAAGTGTCACAAGTGAATAGTTCCTTGGCCGTGGATTAACCCGTGCGGCGTCTAGCGAGCAGAATTCGCCAGGCCAGCCTTCCTTCTATAGTTATTCCAGTGAACAATATGGCGAATAGCTCTTTTATACGAGATTGTACCACGCCCAGCTTTGCTTGGGCATCTAGTCTATCGAACGAGATAGCAACCCTCTTTAGGCTCAACAACTAATTTCGGCTTGCCATGGTCTCATGAGGAGAGTGGTATCAGCTCCCGACAAGTTTGCGCACGGGAGGCCAACCTCGCCTTCAAGCTTTTAAGTAATATTATCCTAGAACTCCTAGCACCAGCCGTTCTGACGTTACTCCCACGGACCAGTTATGTTCATCCACTCTGCGCCCTCACTTTTCACTCGATAACCCCAAGCTTCACTCTCAAGGGTTCATAGGTACGGGAGAATCATGGACCGTGACACGAGACTATAAGAATATTATCATAGGTAGGAGATGATGCCACTTGTTACTATTTCTACCAAAACCATAGATACTCATTATTTTCTTTTTGATACAAATATCCTGATTCCATGATGCTTATATTATATGCTTGACAACAGTTCCACTTTATTTTCATGTATTTCAGAAAATAAGCTTTTGGTTCATAAGAAGTTGGCCGTACCTTCTTTTAATAGAAAGTTGTCCAATCTACCTTTGTCTTTAGTGGGGGCGTGGAGCTTCATTATGAATAAGTACTTTTGGCATCTTATTCCTTCAGAATAACTCTCCAATTGATTAAAGAGATTGCATGATATCTTCAAGAGACTTCCTGGTCACTAGGCACACTTTAACAAAATGGGCTTGGGTAAATAGACGAAGTTTAAAACCTCATGAAGAAAGATGGACGAATCCAGATATGCTTGATTACCACGACCTAATAAAGTAAGTTCTGAGGATGATTTTCCTTTAACACACATCAACGTTCTCATTGATAGTACGCCATGATTTAAATTATTCTCTTTTATGGATGGATTCTCTAGTTATAACCAAATTCGAATGAAGGAATAAGACAAGATTAAGATATCTTTCATCGACCCATGGGGACCTTTTCTTATAAAGTCATGCCCTTTGGCTTAAAAAATGTAGGCGCAACTTATCAAAGAGTTATAATGGCATTGTTCTAAGATATGATGCATAAAGAAATTGAAGTTTATGTCGATGACATGATCGTTAAATCGAGACAAGGTGAAGATCACGTCGAAGTCTTGAGAAAGTTATTTGATAGACTCAGAAAGTTCAAGCTGAGGCTTAGCCTCACCAAATGCATATTTAGGGCAAAGTTTGAGAAGTTTCTTGGATTTGTCGTTAATACTAGGTGCATTGAGATTGATCCCTCAAAGGTGAAAGTCATTTGCGACTTGAAACCTCCTTGTACTGTCAAAGAAGTTCGAAATTTATTGGGAAGATTGAATTATGTAACGAGGTTTGTCTCCCAGTTATCAAAAATAGTGAAGCCATTCAAAAAAACTCTTAGATCAATTAATGTTCTAAAACCAAATTTGTGTAGGCGGACAGAGACTTCTTGGTCACTAGTCCTATTTTTTTTTTCTTTTTTGTTTATCTTTTTCCCCGTCGGTTCCTAGGTTCGGCCTCCTCCTCCTCCTCCTCCTCCTCGCCTTTGCTTTTCTGTGTTTTGTATCCCTCACTTGTTGTATTGTCACCCGCTAATGGCTTCTCCGACTGTCACGGCTTTGCTCCTCCTCGTCTGGATCGACGCGCTATCTCCTTTGGTGCAGCTCGTAGAATCAACCTCCATTTGCCCGAGAGAATCTTCTTCTTTCTTGTTCAGCCTGCAATCACAATGCTCTAGCTCGATTTCGCCTCACCAGGTGTGTCATTTGCTTGATTGAAGCCTCAAGTCTCTTCTCCAGCAAGGGTTTCCTTGCCCTCGCTATCAGTCAGCTCAAAAGGAAAAAAAAAAGAAGTAAAGAATAAAAACGAAAGAAAAAAACTAAAAAAATAAAAAATTTCAAAAAATTTTAAAATTTTATTAGAATATTATTAAAAATGTTCACACGGTGCCTACTATACTACGTAGGACAGCGGACATTCGCGTCGATGATTTCCAGCCAAAATTGATTGGATGTACTCAATTGGTATAATGTAAAAATGTTGAGGACTAAATTTGACCAATTAAAAAATTTTTATGACTGAATTGATATATACGCAATAGGTTTATGACTTTTTTTTTTACTTTTCCATGGTATTTTAAAATAAATCCAAATAAAATTCCCTTGCTTATTTTTTCCTTTTTACTTTTATGATGCTCATCAAGACGAATTGCAATTAATGAGCGATTGGAAATTTGATTAAATGAAAGCTTGTGTTTTGCAATGTGACCAGAACAGTGGCTCTCCGTCATTTAGTTGTAGTGTAAGATAATTGGATTATTACGAATTGCTCTCTTCCTAGATCCATGTTTAATTAGATACAAGCAACACCGTTGCTTTGGTGGGTGAATAATGTGGTATAGCTTTGGATTTGGCCTTCTAGAATGCGGCAATTTGAAGATATGCATTCATGTTCAATGTGCATAATAGGTGTTATCTAGTATGCCTCAATATAACCAGTCTCACTTAATCCCAATCATGTAACTTATGTGTATTGGATTTCTCTAGTGAGTGCAGGTGCAAATTCTTGAAGTCGACATCCCAACAGTCAAGCTTCCCCCTAATTTTCCACATTGAGAACACCATTAAAAATTGTGGGACTGGACTGCTGTGATTGATCCAACTTGTACAATGAGCTCAACCTAAAAGTAAATATAAGCAAGATAGTTATCTTGCTTGAAACAGGTTCAACTCAAAAGATCAATCATATAGAACTTTAACTATGATTTCTATGTATTATCATAACAGGTGACTGAGCAAAAAACCAATGGATGGTTAAGAAGACTGGCTATCGAGTCAATATCGTTTACTTGTGATGGTGTGGAGGAAAAAAGTAGTGCAACTTCTCCAATGCGTTGAGTGCTAGAGCCAAGGTCGGGTGGTTGATGGTTGACAGCTACTCACTTCGCCATTGTTTTTAGCATTGTCCGCGATATGAAAAAGAAAAAAAAAAGGAAAAACAAGAAAGGCCCTTCAAAATTCTAGTACTTATTTAAATTATAAGACCCAGATCTTAATTTTCACAAACAATAATCAATTATCAACAAATATATTAAACTAAAACTTACTAAACTTGAGCAAATTTCTAAAACTCTACAACAATAAAATATTATTAAAGAAACAATTAAAATCATATATCTGCTTTTATAGAATAACAACAAAGACGGGGTTATATCCACATCAATTTTAGTTAAAGCACATCTTTTCACCAAATCTCTCTCTCTCTCTCTCTCTCTCTCTCTGAAATCAACTGTAAAAAATTAAGTAAAAACTCTTTGCATTGGGTTTACATACATTGTATGATATAATTTATTAAGTTTTATCTTCTCTAGTTGCTATATATTTAGTCTTATTTACCCAAACGCAAATTTACGAGTAACATATATAATTGGAGATATTTTACTTGAAGATAATAATTGATTACCATTTTCCATATGTATCTGTAAGTATTTTAAACTAGTATAAGCTTGTGATGAACATTGGTTCTTGACTATTGTCAGTTTACTTAAAACTCTATTTTGGTGTTACAATATTTTAAAATAAATTCAAATAAAATTCCCTTGCTTCTTTTTTTTCTTTTGACTTGTATGTCGCTCATTAAGAGGAAATGCAATCAATGAGCTATTAGAATTTGATTCAACAAAAGCTTGGGTTCTATAATGTGAGTAGGAACAATGGCTCTCCGTTGCTTAGGTGTACCGCAAGATAATTGGATGTCAGGATTTACTCTCTACCTAGATCCATGTTCGATTATATATAAGCAACACCATTGCTTCGGTGTGTGAATAAGGTAGCATAACTTTCAGTTTCAACCTTCTAGAAAATGCAGCAATTTGAAGATATGCATCCACGCTTGATGTGCATAGTAGGTATTATCCCAGTATGCCTCAATATAATCGGTCTCACTCAATCCTAACATGTAACTTCCATGTATTGAATTTCTCTAGCGGGTGCAATGCAAATTCTTGAAGTCAATATTACTATAGTGGAGCTTCCCCCCAATCTTCCACCCCGACAACACCGTTCAGTGATTGATCCAACTTGTCCAACAGGCTCAACCCAAAAGTAAATATAACAAAGATAGTCATCTAGCTTGAAGTGGACTCAACTCAAAAGATCAATTGTATATAATTTTTACTATGATTTCTATGTATTATCATAATGGGTGACTGAGAAAAAACCAATGGATGGTTAGGAACACTAGCTACCAAGTCAACATCATTTACTTATGATGATCTCGAGGAAAAAGTAGTGCAACTTCTCCAATGTGTTGAGTGCTGGAGCCAAGGTCGGGTGGTTGATAGTTGACTGCTACTCATTTGCCATTGTTTTGGCTTTGTCCGTGACATGAGAAAAGGAAAACTAGAAAGGCTCTTCAAAATGCTCTCCATCAGAATCCACCCCTCTTTATGAATCCCTTCGCAATTTGCATCATCACTCCCCACATCTCTCTTTTCCTCTTACAGTCCCTCTCGTCATATCTACCTACTTCTGCTCGAGCTATGGAGCTTGCGCTCTTCAATTTTGCACAATTACAACCATGCCGTTTCCTTCTTTGTCTTGTGCTTGCATTGTGCCTTGTCCTAGTCTCCTCCACCACAAATGAAACTGACAAACTCGCACTCCTCGCATTTAAGGCCGCAATCAAAGACCCTTATTCGGTGCTTGACTCGTGGAACGACACCATTGGATTTTCCCATTGGTATGGAGTTAGGTGCGGCCTGAGACACCAAAGGGTCACAGTCCTGGATTTGTCCTCACTAGGATTCTCAGGGTCCATCTCTCCTTATATCGGAAATCTAAGCTTCTTGAGTGAGATTTATCTCCAAAGTAATAGTCTTGTTGGAGAAATCCCCCCGCAAGTTGGGCGGGTGCGCCGCCTACGTGGGTTGCTACTATACAACAATTCATTGGCCGGAGAAATTCCCAGAAACATGTCAGGTTGCTCAAAACTAGTAGTCATTAACATTACCTCCAACCAACTAACCGGAGAAATTCCCCCAGAACTCAGTTCATTGTCAAAGCTAGAATATTTATCCTTTAAGAAAAATTCCCTCTCTGGAAATGTGCCTTCCTCCTTCGGAAACCTATCTTCATTGCATTCTCTTGAACTATCAAGAAATAACTTGGGCGGGAGCATTCCTAAAGTTCTAGGGCGCCTGACAAATTTACAATTTGTTTCTTTCACAGATAACAGATTGTCCGGCACAATTCCGTCCTTGTTGCTTAACCTCTCTTCTCTGGTTTGGTTTGATGTGGGAATTAATAGGATGCTGGGGAGTCTTCCTGCAGACCTAGGCTTGATGCTCCCAAATATTCGAGGTTTTAGCTTTGTCGAGAACCAATTTGAGGGACCAATTCCTCCCTCGATGTCCAATTGGACAAATGTAGAGATAATTGAATTTGGATCCAACAAGTTTTCAGGGAAAGTGCCTTTTTTTAGAAATATGGCCAAGCTTTGGTATTTTTCCATCGCTAATAATGAGTTGGGAAGTAGAAATTCTGAAGACTTGAGTTTTGTATGCTCATTGACAAACTACACTGGATTAAAGATCTTCCAAATTACTGAGAACAGACTCGGTGGGGCATTACCCAAATGCATAGGTAATTTCTCGAGCGCTCTCAAGTCATTCAACGCATACGGGAACTTAATGTTTGGTGAGATTCCTCGAGAAATTGGAAATCTAGTCAACCTAGAAGAGTTAAGTTTGAATGTTAACAAGTTTTCGGGTGGGATCCCCCCAAATATTGGGAATTTACAGAATCTAGTGAAATTGGGCTTAACCAGTAACAACCTAAGAGGGACAATCCCCACTTCTTTAGGAAATCTAACTAAGTTGATCGCACTAGGTCTTGGTCAGAACAACTTTCATGGGCAAATTCCCTCACATCTATCGAAGTGCCAATCTCTCCAGTATCTCGATCTTTCTAGTAACAATCTTAGCGGTACCATACCCCCACAACTCATAGGTCTCTCCTCGATAACAATCTTTCTGGGCTTGTCTCGTAACCGTCTGAGTGGGGTTCTACCCATAGAAGTAGGGAACTTGAGAACTCTGACTGAGTTGGAAATCTTTGACAATATGTTGGTAGGTGAAATTCCAAATAGTTTAGGGGATTGCACTGGATTGACATTATTGAGGATGGGGGGAAACTTCTTCAATGGGTCCTTTCCTCAATCGATCAGATCGTTAGGAGGCATTGAAGAACTAGATCTTTCACACAACAATTTGTCGGGTCAGATTCCGGAATTCTTAGTGTTATTTCATTCCTTGAAACTTTTGAATTTGTCTTACAATAGCTTTGAAGGCATGCTACCTCGTGAAGGAGTTTTTAAGAATGCTACCATGACTTCTATTATTGGGAACGATGCACTTTGTGGGGGATTGCCGGCATTTCACCTCCCCGAATGCGTCTCCAAAAGCTCCAAGAGAAGAAAAATCCATATATTGGTATTGTCGGCTTGTATTATTTTTGGCATTCTTGGAATAACTCTTACTCTAGTTTTTTTGTATCTTTGTTGGTTAAAGAAGAAAGTAAAAGAACCGATTTCAACTTCCATGGAGGATTCATGGCCATACATATCTTATCAAGCACTCCTAAAAGCAACCGATGGTTTTTCTTCAATGAATTTGATCGGTATTGGAAGCTTTGGTTCTGTTTACAAGGGGATAATTGAGGAGAATGGTACAACCGTTGCAGTGAAGGTGCTTCATTTAGTGCATCGTGGTGCTCTAAAGAGCTTCATTGCGGAGTGCGAGGCATTAAAGAATATCAGACATCGAAATCTTCTAAAGATATTGACAATTTGCTCGGGTATTGATTATCGGCAAAATGATTTTAAGGCCTTAGTTTATGAGTACATGGAAAAGGGAAGCTTAGAAAGGTGGCTACACCCAAACCCAACACCATTTGACAGGAACGAACCTACCCAGAAATTGAATTTCTTTCATAGGATAAATGTTGCTATTGGTGTTGCTTTTGCATTGGATTATCTTCATCACCACTGCCACATCCCCATCGTTCATTGTGATCTAAAGCCCGGCAATATCCTTTTAGATGCTGACATGGTTGTCCATGTTGGTGACTTTGGATTGGCAAAGTTCCTCCTTGGATCATCCATTGATACCGTAGCTAATCAAATGAGCTCAATGGGCATAAGAGGAACAATTGGTTATGCTCCACCAGGTAATTCTCTCATTCAGACAAAAAAATTTTATTTAAGTAAAAAAAATGTTGATGGGTCAGTTTGTGAGTTTGATAGCTGCATGATACTTCTTATGCCCATTACATTCTGCTTTAGTGATCCGTACTTCAAATTTCACCTGCACTATGATCTACATTTGTAACAGAATATGCAATGGGATGTGAGGTTTCAAGAGAAGGCGATATCTATAGTTATGGCATTCTCTTATTGGAGATGTTCACAGGGTTGAGTCCCACCGATGACATATTTGCAGACAATTTGACTCTTCATAGTTTTGTGGCTGAAGCTTTACCTGAACGAGTGATGGAAATTACGGATCACATTCTACTTCAAGAAATAGAGAATCATTTAAGCACCAATAGCCATCGGCATTGGCTCTCTGAAAGCGATGGCATATTTCAAGAGTGCTTGGTTACAGTATATAATATTGGAGTCGCTTGCTCCGATGAAATGCCTGGAAGACAGATGAGCATTAGTGGAGCTGCAAATCATCTGCAAAAGATTAGAGAGAAATTCTTCGCAAGGGGTTTACACGGACAATAATGAAAAACAGGTTTATAGCATACATTTTATTAGAACTTTTCTCTTCTCTCATTGCTATACATTCTGTATTGTTTATGCAAATGCAAATGTACTGGTAAAACACATAACTGAAGATCGTTCTTTGAAGATGATAGTTGTTATCTTCCACCATTCGTATCTGTGCATAATTTAAAGTAGCATGAGGCCTGCAATGTGTACGCACATTCTTGAGTACTGTCAGGTTACTAGAACTCTGTTTTGGTGCTATAAAATCCAAAATAAAACGCCTTGCTTCTTCTTCTTCGTCTTCTTTTTTATTGTTTCTCGTACGAATTGCAATCGCTTAGCTATTGGATTGATTCAAAGAAAAGCTTGGTTTCTGCAGCTTGACAGAGAAGTACTTGGATGTCTGGAATTGCTCTCGATTCCTAGAGATATGTTTTGTGGATGAATTAGGATGTGCTGCTTTCGGATTCAGCCTCCTCGTATGCGGCAATCCAAGGAAATGTATCGGTGGTCGGTGCGGGTAGCAAGATTGTTGAAGAATGCTTCAGTATCAGTCTGACTCGATTCCAATAAAATAGCTTGTGTGTATTGGGTTTCTTTAGAGGTACAACTTGCAAATGCATATTCTTCAGCACTGCTATTTCTGAAGTTTATTGCTTAAATTATCCTTTTTTAGCATTTCGGGAAAGTTGTTAATCACTTGTTTTTGGCAAGCACTAAGCACGTATGGATATAACTTATCATTGATATATCCAAATTCTCTTTTGTGATTTTCATTAATCGCATGGATAAGCAACTTTCAAAATTAGAAATTACTGACTACATCATGAAATTATTGGTCGCCATTATGCTCAAACTTCACCTATATATAAAAAGTGATGATTAACATGGTGAAGTTATTAATTTTAATAGGTGGAAAATTACTTTTCGTTGTAAAAAGTTACTTATTCCATGGCGAAATTAATAGTCACTGATATATATTGCCTACGTTTTTAAGCGGTCTGCAAATTTTTCAGTTGTCAGTAGGGGTTGTGACTTCAAAGGTTTGTGGTGTTTGCTTCGTCTTTATCAAGAAAATGAACTATTCCGATGGTATCAATGTGGTTGTGCAATGTATACAGTTTTCAAAAAGAAGAGGAAAACGCAAATCACCTAATGAAGATGCTATTGACAAAACAAACACCATCTAAATTACTATTAGAATGCAAAATATGTGTCCGTTCAAACTCACTGTTTTGACGAGAGTTGCCTACATTTATTCTTCAAAGAGAAAAAAAAAAAATAGTGCAAGTTACTTCTAAAAATGCGAAAAGTAGCGTTTAATAAAAAATGATGTTGTGAAAAGAGACGTCTGTCCTTCCAAGTATAAACAACGTAGTATTTCAAAAGCACAAGCTATGAGTGCCGGATATTTACGGTGCCAAAACTTGACACGGACGGATATTTAAATACTAAAAATTAGGAAAGTGATACTTAAGTGTCAAAATCGGAGTAAAAGAGATCAATTAAGTGTCAATGGCGAGAAAATTTGGCCAAATTGCTGACGTGGTGATTCTCCAGTGATACAAGTGCAAAACGATGTCGTTTTACATGCTGATGTGACTAGACAAGTGGAAAAATGACGTCGTTTCATTATTGATGTAGATAAATAATTAATATGAAAATTTATTAAATTAAATTTAAAACGAATTTGAAAAAAAAAAAGGAAGGCAGGGAGGAAGAAGATGAACAGTTTGTGGGGGAGAGTCGGCCAAGGTCGGCCAGGGTTGCCAGGCCTCACCAAGGGCTGGCAACGATGTGGTACCACATTTTCCAAAAATTAAAAACTAAAAAGAAAAAAATTGCACTAGTCCTCGTCTTCCCCAATACTTTGCAAAGTACCATTCCCCGCGTTCACCGTCTTCAGTCGCTTGGCCAAACTCCTCCGATGGTGCTCGTTGGCGGTTGCCCGACCATTCATGAGGTTTGAAGATGAAGGACAGACAATCAAGCCAAGCTTTGAGCTTGAGCGGCCATGGCGGCTGTGAGCTTCAAAGCTCGACCTTCAAGCTGCTTCGAAACTTGGCCTTGGCTGCCTGCGAATACTTGCTTGTGTGTTTGCCAGGGTAAGAAAAACATGTTCAAACTATTATACTTAACTGATCTGATTTATCAGTTTGGTTCTGTTCGAGGAGGCATTTTTGTCAGTCCGGTTCGGTTCTGGACCCCTGCTTGATTCTGATTGGTTTGCAATTTTCCCAAACCAAATCGTGCTAAACGTTACGTCTCTGTAGAAAATTACTCTTGCAGGGTTCATCTGCCTTGCATTTACTTGACAGTTGTAATTGGTTTACCAAAGGTAGAACAACTCAACCCTTTGAGGATTGTGACTGCACATTGGAGGAAGTACATACCTGAGTAGAGATATTAGAACCTTCTAGCGAAAGACCAGTTGATTGCTGGTGTACATGGTCAGACTAAATAAACTATAGCTTGTTATCAGCAGTGTTTTTCAGGTACTAAATCACTTCCGTGTCCAGTTGTATAACATTCTATATCTGTCTTGTGTCCTTTTCAGTGCATATGTGCGATCAGAAATTTTAGAAGTTTGATGTATGTCCACTAGGATTTGCAGCTTTGCATGGTAGGAAATGTGGGAAAGCGGGTTGACGAAGTGGACGGGGTGCTTTAGAGAATTGGCAATCTGGTGACTTTCTTTATTCAGAGAGCAGTTGGTTTTAAAGATCAATAGTTGTTTGAAATTGGCAGGCAGTCTTAGAGTGGGGCAATGTCGGCCTTCCTTAGTACTGATCAAGCTTCCCAGAAACTTAGCAGATATTGAGGATTTAGTGGGGGACCACTTTTAACTATTTCTTGTTTCTCCAACCCTGTTACAGATCCTATGAGGTAAGAACAAGTCAGATTCTTGCATATACCATTAGCAGGGACTTTGGGGAGTTGTTAGCTGTGCGCACCCATGGAGACATACTAGCATGGATCAATAAATCATGTGCAAAGGGAGCTGCATCCTATGAGAGTATTGGGAGCATTTCAATGCAGCCCAGTTGATGATCTTTCGTGTTCGAATTTTTATGTGGGTGGAGGTTGGGACATATGATAAGCTTGGGTTTCTGCCCGCTGGAAAAAAGTGAAAAGAGAACCATGGTTTTGTTGGCTCTTGCACTTTGTGTGAATTTATATTTGTCAATTTGTCTTGTGTGGACACTTAATGCCTAGACTTACACTGGGAAAATTAAGAATGACGAGACTAATAAGTGGCGAGGGATGGGTAAAAGTTATGCAAAATTGGATTTGATTTGAGCGTCTGAAATGGTTTTTTCTTTTCAGTAAGTACCAATTCCGCCATCACCCTCCATAACCACCTCTATAATGCATTATTCATGAATTTGGTAGTTCACTTTTCATTCTTCCAATTACATACACATAAATCTTCTTTCAGCAATAAAGTCAGATTTAAGTCTTCAAAGATATTGCTGGCAATCTCTGATAGTTGATGGGAGTTCAAATTTGCTAATTCCCTATTGAAGTTAAATAACCTTAATGAAGTCACTAGTTCTTGTTAAAACATTTTGAAATCTCCTTACAGGCTCTCTCTCTCTCTCTCTCTCTCTCTCTCTCTCTCTCTCTCGCTCTCTGTTTTTTTTTTTTTTTTTGGGTCTAAAATCTCCTTACAGGTGTAAGCTACTCTAAAATTAGTTTGTTTTTTTCACCCTCATTGGGTCATGGACGTTTATTTATTATTATAATTGCTACTTGTCATAGAGTTTTTGCATTTGTATTGTAGTTTGGATGGTTAAAATGGAACCTCTGATGAATTATTCGCTATCTGCCAACAATCAACAAGGGGGTTCATATAAGTTGTCATACAGTACTTCTCGGTTCTCTAATCTTGTTTGATTTTTCGCTACAGTCCATTTTCAAGTTAGGTTATCCAGTTATATGATTCATTTGGCCGCGTCATGTAAGAAAGATCAGATTCTAGAACAACTTTGATCTTTTACTCTAGTGTCGCCGTTCTGGTTTTGCTGGGACTATTCATTAACTGTAGGGTTTGTGTGAAAATTCTCTAATGTGGCCTCATTGTGACATTACAGGCGGACGAGATCGCAGTCCTGCCCGTTCTGTCGGAACAACCTCAAGAGAGTAAAACTCGGGCGACCTTTGGATATTCATGGACAGCAGGGACATAGTCGACATGTTCACCGTGACCGGGGAGAATCTTCGGAGGCTCTTCTTGTACATAGATAAGTTGCCTCTGGTCATTCCTGATAATCTCTTGGAAACATATGATTCTCACCTAAGGTGATTGAAGACCGTCGGAACCAAAACCCATTTATCCGAGCTTGCTCTCCTCCTGCATGTCTCCTTACTTTTTAATCCTTGGTATGAGGGACAATTTGTAGGTTGTTGGTTGGTCCTGCCTATTAATGTCAGAAGAGCCAGCCTGATTTATTGTCGGCTGATGGGTGAAGTTCAAACCAGAGTAGGTGGTTCATTAGAAGTTCTACAAATAATCTGCACTTACCGATTTTCACATCTGTATATATAATTTGTAAAGATTCTTAGTGGGTTAAGTTCTCTCTTTTGGTCTTCAAGAGAGAGAAAGAGAGAGGAAGAGCTTTTACTAGTTCAGCAATCTTGCTGTTTGGCTAGTTCATAAGTGACATCCATTCATGGACCATGAACATTTGGCACTAGGACATGAATGTGCTGATTTCCTCCCGATCAGTTTTACAAAATTGTGATTATAATTGCTCAGTACATGCATAAAATTTGCAATTTGTTTACAATTTTTGCAATTGGTGCACTTCAATCGGAATCCGGCAAGCTATCGGCATCGCGAACTTTTGGGCCATTTGGACCTCATGGCATCGCAAATTAAAGTCCTATAATCTAATCAAGACAAGTGAAGTTCCATTGCCAAATATTTAACCAGAACTTCACAGATGCAGGATAGGATATGGTTCGAGGCATTGAAACAATTCTAGATTTTGTGTCTTAATCTGAATCCAACAACACAAGCCGTCACTCTCTCCTGCAAGTACATGAAATACCTTCTACCGCAGTCCGGCTCGTGTGAACTCTGGCCCTCGTCCAAACCTTCCTCGGTTCGCTGCTTTAGGGTCATTGTTTGTTGTTTGTCATGCACCGCGGGCTCGAGTGTGCTCAAAAAAAGACTTTAAGAAATGTGAGAGAATCACAGCCCGACCAAAACAAAGGCAATACAGCTAATCTGAGGTCATCGAAACAGCTCCGAATGCGATCGATTTTCACTCCGGCAGAGGCAAAGGGTAGAGGTCTTTACCTCATGAAAAACAGAGCACGAGTTGGTACCTTGAGGAAGAGCAGCTACTGGTCGTTGACTGGTGATCGGACTGGAGGAACGAGGCCTCAAAGGCAATAACGCTAAGGACTGCGATAGGCGAAGGGAGAGAGAACGAGAATCGAATGCTACCACGCGAACGGGATATTTCTTGAATCTTATACTGGGCCTGGGTGGCTAGCATGTCGTGAAATCATGCTTATTGGGCTCGGTTTGGGCCAAGAAAGCCCAAATGGGCTCCCTCGTAAAAGTCAACCATAGATTTTGGGAGTTGACTAGCTACCGAGCCTTCCTTAGTTGAATTATTCATTACTGGCCCCGGGATCTCTAAACTTTAGTGTCCCTAAATTAGATGTACGGAAGAAATGGAATGAAGAGAATGATGCAGGGTGATGAAACCCCGGCGTTTTCGGTCAAAGGAAGACTTTCCCAGTCTGATCTGAAAACTCAACTTTCAATCCATGGATGAATGGGCTAATGAAATGGATTCTAAGCCCTGGGGGAGTGCAATGGTCCTAATCCCTACATGTAGAAGGGATGCAATGAACCCGAGTTTATGTGAACTCCCTATTTATTTATTTATTTTTAACCAAGGATTGAATTGCGCTATTGACGACGAATCTGACCCTTGATATTATTTTTTATTTATTTATAGAAATGCATGTTTGACTAGCTTGACAATATTCGGTTTATTGACACCTTTGTATTTGGCTTTGTCTTTTTTCGAAAATAACTCTCAACCATTTCCTCAACTAGGCCGGTTGCAGCACACAACCGAAATTACGCCAGACTTGCAAAATTTTTATAAAGACTGATTTCAGAAATTATATCATTACATATATACATATTTATGTCGCATTTGCATTGATTGCAAAATAAAATAATAACGTAGAGAGAAAATCCGAAAATGGAGTGAAATGATGCAAAAGAAGAAAAAGCTTTCTAATGCGTATGCCAGCATGAATTCAAGACAAATCCCAAACAATATGGGACTCATATTCGGACAAGAATTGACAAGCGAAATAAACATTAGATAAAAAAAATAGATTACTATAACGTCAATACATATTGATATGATTATCCCATAATATCACCACTCGTTCATGTGAATTGTCAATTATGTTCCCACCAATTTTTAATGTTCGGAAGGATGCTAATATATGGTATGCGGACGTGAAAAGTTTTATAGTTTACAAAATAAACTAAAATACATATTTGCTCACCAAAAAAAAAAAGGTACTTCTGCGATCAAAATTAAATATTTTATAAGAGATTAGCCGATTAGCGATTTCTGAAATTTTTATGCAAAATTGAATCTCTAAACCATGTGCTTTTTTTTTTTATATGAGTTGGTCCTTCCTTCCAATAATTTATGGACATGTTGGCAAGACTGAATCGTCATAAAATGGGGACGTGACGTCCTATGCGGCATTTAAAAAAAAACTGAAAATTGATGAATATTGAAAAAATAAATATTAAAAATTGACAAAGGAATTTAAAAAATAAGATCAGGCATGACTCTTAGTTTTGACATGGGCACGGTTCGAAACAACAAAATAAATATTAACAAAAATATAAAAAAAGGACATTTGAAAAGTTCAGGACCGAATCTCAAATCCAAATTGGGCTTAGATGGCTGATGAACTTTAGTCAGGCATAACCGGTGGCCACAATGTCCCGGCGAGACGAGGCGATGCTGGAGAGGTTTTTTGGTTAGAAGGCAATGTGAGAGGTTGTCACCTTGACGATCGACGATTGGGTCGTGCGACCCTGTGTCCCGCAGCTAAGGTTGCACAATCTAGGCTAGATTTAGCCCTTGCCGGGGTCGAGCGACGCCGAAAATGGAGAGCAATAGCTTGGCACCTCTCGTTGCCGTACCTCCAGCTGCATTCCACATCTTCTCTCTCTCTCTTAAATTGTTTTTTATTCAATCAACACCTGAAAATCACATGTAAGTACAAATTGTAAGAGTTACTAAAAAAATTATATACATATTGCAATTGTGTTAATTCTTTTTTTGTTGATTGATTGTGTCAATTCAGTCTTAATCTTTTTGCGTTTGTGTCAATTTAGTTTATCCAACAAATTTTAGGTGGCTAATACTGATGTGGACACCGTCGAGCCAACGCTAATGTTGACAATTTTTCAATAATATTTTAGTTCTTCGAATTTAAATTTATTTTTCTTTTCTTATTTTCCTCCTTCCTCTAGCCGGTTGTCGCTGGCTAGCGACCAATGGTGAGGACCAGTAAGGCTCAACCTTACTAGCTATTGGCGAGGCTTGGCTTCACCATTGCCGGGTGAGGCCGAGCATTGTTGACGACTAGTTGGAGGAAAGAGGGAAAAAAAAGAAAAAGAGAAAATAAATAAAAAATCTGAAAAAAATAAAATATTATTAAAAATTGTTCATATTAACTGTTGCGATAGGGTGAGCGATCGAACAAAATATAAATAGAAGAAGAAAATAAATCGGATACCAGATTTACATGATTTAGTCGTAAAGACTTATGTCCACAGGGAGAGTAGCAGTGAATTTTATTATAGATCAAGCGATACAAAGAGATTACACACTCAAGTCACTCAAACACTCTCGGTGTTTCTCAAACCCCAATTACACCAAATACACAAATCTTTCTTGGAGTAAATCACGAATAAGTTTTGCTGCACGAGAAACACGAAGACCCACTATCAAGCACCCAGCGCCTACGAATGTCTCTCACAAACAGAGAAAACCATGGCACTTAAAATAAGAACGGTGCTTCGATCAATAACTATGCTTCGGTAAAAGAGCGTCCCACAAGCAAACCTTGAGAGGAATATTATATTCCACCGCCAAAGAATTTCATGCATGAAGAAAGCGAATCATCCGAGATTCGGTCAACGAAAGTAAAAATTTGACTTTCCTTTTTTTATTTCCTTCTTGGCTTCACCTGCAAGGGACGCTGCAGTGGTTTCTTTCTTCGGCGTGGATTGGATGGGAAACTTGCTCCTTTTAATTTTATTTCCTCTTTTGTAATTCCTTCGGAAGTCTACCGAATTTCACGTTTTAGCGAATGCTCAAACTTAAGTCATATTTAACAATCGATGGCTGAACGGCGTCCATGTCAGCAACCCAAAATTGGCCATATGGACTGAATTGATAAAAATAAAAGGGTTTAGAACTTAATTGATATAATTGCAATATATTTGTGATTTTTTTTGGTAAGTTTTTCAAAACAAATTTATTCAGTCATTATTGACGTGGTCACTCGGAAGCCTATCAATGTCGGCATTTCTAATTTTATTTTAATGGAAGAACTAATTCGAACAAAAAGCATATGCTTTGAATACTCAATCGCACAAAATGATAATTCAAGGACCTCGTCGTATACTTTGAAAGCTTAGGGATTCACCGCCTTTATCCCCGTCAACGTTGAGCTTTGCTCCTCTGTCACCTCCGCCGCAACCGAATGCCCCGTCGGTGGTCTCACCTCCGCCGCCGACTTTGATGGAAACTCCACGAAGGCAAGCTTCTGAATTATCCTACTTATGATGAAGCTTTTCTTTATTATGATCGGCGTCCTTTTTCCAACTGTAACATTTGAGCAAGCTGCAATGACTACTATTTCGGTGGTTCTCTGTTGCTATAGACGGTCCAGTTATGGTATTTGCGCACTGAGAGCGATCAGAGTGCTGCGTTCAACGAACATCCCTTGCACACCATGCGTTTGATGGGAGTTTCAGCACAAATGGCGTTGTGATATCGACTATAGTCTGATCCAACCGCTCAGAGAATCAACTTCTTGACGCACTTCTCCGAGTGTTCTTATGAAAGGTAACCGCGAAACTGAACCGTTGTATAAAATCTTGTTAAGCTTTCAGTGCGGTTGCTTTTATTACTGGATTAGATTGTTGTTCAGGCCATTTAATGATGGGTGGAAGATGTGAATTGTGACTCAATGTACAATATTGTCCATAAAATTTTAATTTATTCAATGTGGTCTATGAACTTTAACTTAATATAATAGATAGGTTCATTTCCATTGCAATCCTGATCATGCATCAATACTATGTTATGGAGGTCCAAATTTCACGCCGCAAACTGTGAAAGGGACCGGGGACGTGCACCTTCCAATTTAATGATTTTATGTAGAAGAAGTATCTGGCTTGTGATGATGATATAAATAAAAACGTAGGCGTAATGAGCCTTTTTTAACACCCAACACACTTTTGGAGGGTTAAGGCAAATGATGCTTGAGGATGGAAGTGAGTCAAGTTGCTAGGAAGCTGCTTGATCTCACTGGTAAATTGGTCAAACTCCACTTGGTTCTAAAGCCAAATTTAACTAGGTAGCTCGACTAAATAGCTGAGTTGAGCTTTGATATGAAAATTGTTTACTCGAGCAGGCTGCGGTCCTAATAAAGAAATCGAATTTTCATTTGTACCTGCTATATTTACACATCTAATAAGTCACATGCCATCAGTGGCTGCATGAGTTGTTGGGCCATAATATACTTATTTAAGATCTTTTGTGTTCAATTCACAAACACCGTTTCAATTCATCTTATTACTTATTTAAAAAAAAAATGATTAATATCATGAAAAATCCCAAACTATTATACTTGCGATAATTTACATCCCCTTCTCCTTAGTTTTCGTTAAGTTTACCATTAAATTGTTGAGTTGGATGACATATGGCAATTAACGGATGTATTGACTCGAGGTTTTACTCTTTGTTTATTATATGTATATCGTTTTGGGTTAATTTTTCATGAGTATATCGGTTAGAGTTTTTGGTGATTAAAAAATTAATTTGGGATAAATTTGTTACAAGTGTATTGATTTAGAGTTTTTAATAGTATTAACCCTATCTATAAAGAGAGCTAAGGCTAAACCAAAAAGAGAGCTAAGGCTAAACCAAAAGAGAAAAATCCTGATGGCAGAAAAATCCCTTCCAAAGCATTTCATATTCATTGAATTCCACAATGCCTATTTGCTTCGTGCACACAAGGTAAGACCACCTGGTCCTGGACAAAGAGGTACAAATCCGACAGAGACTAACAAGAAAAGAAAGAAGAACATCGTATCAGAAGCATCATGGAGTTTCATTCGATCACTTGGTGAATTCAATCACTCCCAGTGCAGACACAGCTCGGGCAGCGACCTTAAAGCCTGTGAATCCTGCTTCTCTGCACAGGTACTCGAACTGCTTCTCGGTCCTCTCCTTCCCTCCTGGCTGGATCAACATGGCGTTGTCGAGTAGTGACACGTATCGAGACGCCATCGTCTCCTCCGGCTCGTCTGGCATTATGAAGTCCATCACGATCACCTTCCCCTTCGCCGGCACCGCCTTGTAACAGTTCTTCAGTAACTTTATGCACGACTCGTCGCTCCAATTGTGGCACGTGCCCTGCCCAATTTGCGGAGTCATATAAAGTTAGGACATGGCTTGCGTTCGAGTAGTATAATTAATGAGCAGGATTCATGAAACTTGCCTTAATCATGATCGCGTCGCCCTCCGGGACACTCACGAACATGTCCCCTCCGATGTGCTCCACGCCTGCGCGCCATTTTTACTAATGTAATTGTAGGCCTAATTTGGGAACAATAATGCCTCTAATTTTTGGCAAACATGATTTTGTGCTAAATAATTGGAACCTAAATAAGCGCAACTAAGCCAGGGAAGCATGTGATAATTAATGTACCGGGATAGGAAGGGGCATGTTCGATGACTTGGGCCAAATCGAAGTTGATGCCCTTGATCGAGGGGTACTTTGAGACAATCATGTTAAGTGTCGCGCCTTTTCCGCCACCGACGTCAACTAGAGTCATGATCCCGTCGAACCCGTGGTAGACCTCGAGGATATTCCTCGTCTGCGTCGTGCAGAGGCCGGCCATCGCGTCGTTGAAGTGCTTGTTCAGGGACGAGTCCTCCTTCATGCACTGGAAAATGGTCTTGCCATGGACCTTTTGGAACAAGTTGCCTCCTCCTCCCAAAATTGCTTCCTTGAATTGGAGCCTGTAATTGCAAAAAAGGTAAATAAGGTTTTGTTTGATTCAAATTTCATCGCTTGATCTAATTTCCTCTTGTTGGGTGTTAAGATGACAGCGTATCTTGAGCCTGTCCCAGGTAATATCATTCATATCATATATAGGTCATGTATTTACAGACGAAGGAATTTTCACTCACCAGACGTCAATGGTAGCTCGGTGGAAGGCGAAGAGAGAGAGCGAGCCGACGGAGCTGCCATCCTCATCCCTGACATAGTACTTCCCGGCCGGCGATATCGCGTACCGCCTCTCCACAGTCCTCCCGCCGTCGAGTGTCTCGGACTTGCACGCAAGGAGCGAGTGGCTCGCGAGGCAACGGAGGACCCAGTCGATGATCTCGGCCGACTCGGGGGTCTGGGCAGGGAGGTGCGCAGCCACCTCAAGGGGCGACATGTAGGCCCCGGGGCCCGCTCGGGCTATGATCCCGAAGAGGTCGAGCTCGACCGCGGCGTGCAGGATCCTTGGGAAGACTTGAGAGCTAGAGTACAGCAGAGCTTTGAGGCATGGATCTTCTTCTTCTTCATGGCAGGGTTTCACTTGGTCTTGAGCGGAACTCATTTTTCGCTCTCTATGCTTTTGCGTCAGACAAAGTTTGGATGGGTGCTCGGTTGCTTCCGCGAGGATATACATAAGGCGATGGGCACTTAGGCACTTTTTATAATCAAAGGTGAACATTTAGGTCCCCAAGTGGCCTAAAAAGAAGACTAAACAAACAATGTGTCGGGATAGTCTTGTATGAATTATTGATAGCCTAGTGTAGGAAAGTGGGGCTGCAAATACATGGGATCCACTGCATTTGTTAAACAATTGACTAGGGGTGATTAGGTGGTAGGGTCTAGACCTGGACCTTGTACCTAATCCTGTTATAACCGATTCCTCTTTTTTGGACCATGTGTCCGATCCTATTTGTATTGAACCCTGTATCCGACCCACCATGTTTTTCCGGTCCGATTCCAGGGTCAATCCTGTTTCCATTGGAACATATTTTGCAAACTCCCGATATCCTATATGATTTCAAATTTTATATTAATATGCGAGAAAATAACGTAATCCTCTTAATTTGTATTGAAACGTTAAACACTTGTAATAAATAGATACATAAACTTTTTGACTAAACGAAAAATTAAGGATCCATAGGGGTAATTATAATAAATAAAATTATAAGGCAAATAATTAACAACAAACATGTGTTTAATATTTGTCTTATTCCCATAACTACTACATAAAACTACTAATTTATGTAAGTATAATTCCTCCTACAAAAGAGAAATTAGGTGAGCCAATCCACGTGGTGCACAAATATTTAACAGTGACGAACACCGTCCATTCATCAGATAGTGCGAGAGGGAGCTGATGAGGGAGGGAAGCAAGTGAGGAAGAGGAACGATGAAGGAAGAGTGTCATGCATGTTTGAGAGAGTTAAGAGAAAAAACACCGTGTGATTGACGAGAGTAAAAACAAAGATAAGAGGAAAAAATAGGGTTTTGGACCTATACTTATAAAACCGGTTCCAAAATCAGTCCGGGAACCGGTTCCTGGGTGGGTAATCAATCGGACCCAGTACCCAGACCTGTTTAAACCGGTTTTGAATTTTATGAACCGGTTCCCGGACCGGTTTCAAAGGGACCTAGTCCCAACCCTGTTTTTCGGATGGGCCGGTCCAGTTCTTGGGTTTACCCAGTCTGGTTGCACACCCCTACAAATGACCACGGGAGACATCATAGTTTAGGTTCTTAGGCAAAGTCCTCACGTAATTGTACAAATTATTGATAGCCTTTTGCTAATGAGCGGAGGCGGTACTTTTTATTAAGATATTCTAATAGTAGAGTATCAAAGTGAGGGAGATCATTGTGCATATATCATCTTGTTAAACTTTATAATTATGTGACGCGAGACATTCTTAAAAAAGCATACCAAAATTCATGGAGTATTTGTGAAGGAATTAATAAGCTAGAGGGTTAAAATTCATCCCTAAAGTGCCTTATTTTTCATTAAGGTTAATATTATGAAAAACTTCAAACTTGGAAATGGGCGATTTTACCCTAAATTAAATTTTTGAACACCAAAAGTATCAAATTAGTACATTTGTAATAAATTTATTATTTTTGAGTTTCCATCAAATTTTACCATTAAATTGTATGGATGACACTTGGTAGTTGAGGGGTGTACTTGTTTGGGGTGTTACCTTCTAGTTATTATAGATATACTAGTTTGTGATTTTTCATAATATCAACATAATTTAATGGCAATAAATGGAGAATAAATTTGTTATAAATGTATTATTTTAAGGTTTTTGGTGTTCATAAAATTAGTTTGGCGTTAAAATTATTTTAGATATACAAATTTGGAGTTTTTGATGATAAAAAAATAAGTTTAAGATAAACTTATGATAAATATATCAGTTTGTGATTTTTTTTTGTTTGTTTGTAATATTGACCATTTTCATTAACTCTTACAAATTGTTACTTTCATGATTTAGTCAGCAATATGGGCTAGTGTCAGTCTCCTCCCCCTTTATCGTCGTCAACTTCCCGAGATCCACATCAACCGGACAAAGATATCTTTTAACCAAGGGAAAAGATCACAAAAAATTTCAAAATATATCAATTGTGACACAATTACCTTTCCTTACAATTCCATCTAAATCACCTTTAAAAGGTTAATGTGGATCCAACATGACACTTTTAGAGGCAAGTGGCTTTGATGTGGCACCACATTTTCAAAAAATTAAAAATAAAAAAGAAAAAAATTGCACTAGTCATAGTCTTCTCCAATACTTTGCAAAGTACTCTTCACTGCGTTCATCGTCTTCAATCGCTTGGCCAAACTCCTCCGATGGTGCTCGTCGGCGGTTGCCCGACCATTCACGAGGTTTGAAGATGGAGGACAGACAATCAAGCCAAGCTTTGAGCTTGAGCGGCCATGGCGGCGGCTGTGAGCTTCAAAGCTCGACCTTCAAGCTGCTTCGAAACTTGGCCTTGGCTGCCTGCTAATGCTCGCGAGCTTCAAAGGTCGAGGTCATACCTCAAGCCAAGATTTGAGCTAGAGCGGTCATGGCAGTCGTGAGCTTCGAAGCTTGGCCACGGCGAATTGGGACCACCCGCGAATTCGAAGCTTGGCCATGGCAACTTGTGACTACCTACAAGCTTTGAAGGACTAAATTAGACCCTTAAGTAAGCCAATCTTCTAGCTAGAGCGGTCATGGCGGTTGTGAGTTTCGAAGGTCAAGGTCAGACAAGCCAAGCTTCGAGCTGGAGAGGCCATGGCAGCCGCTCAAGCTTGACATTCTTGAAACTTCGTACTGCTCTTCCTCGAGAGGAAGAGGATGGGCGTTGCAATTTTTTTTCTTTTTTTGGATAATTTTTCCTTTTCTGATGTGGCGCTTAGGTATGGCCTCATTGGACCCACTTGTCCCTAATGTTATGTTTAGTCGTTCAAATTTTTAATTAGGATATAAATGGAAATGATATAATTTAGTTATATTTTATTTATTATTTAGTGATTACAGTAATAAAGTTGGATATATTTACATCACATAAAATACATTATTATTAGTATAAATAAACAAAAGTTTTTATAAATAGAAATTGCAAAAATCTTTCATAACACCCTTGTCTACTTTATTTTTATTTTATTTTATTTTTATCTTCTTTTTTATTTCTTTCTTTTCCTTCCACCATTGTCCAATAAAAGTTTATTAAACAATACACTATATTAAAATATCTAAAATATTAAAACAAATAAAATATGAAATGAATATGAGTGTATATTTGAATTTATATGTTGAATTTATATTATAAAATAGAATTGAATTCAAATATATAAATAAAAATAAGATTAAATTAAAATAACTAAGTTGTTATTTTTTATTATTTTGAATTTATTATATTATAATTTAAATATTAATTATATTAAAATACAATTTTAATTTTCTTGATTTAAGAAGTTTATTGTTTGAAAAAAAATAAATTTCTTATTATAGATTTAGATATGTTATCCATCTTTATCTCACTTTTTTTTATGAGGTAATTTTATCCGATTTATATTTCTTTTATATCCGATTTTATTCTATCTTAAATAGGCACAAAATGTAGAAAATGATAAAATTTATCATATTCTGAATTCGCATACGAAACTTAGCCTAAAAGTGTCGTGTTGGATTTACGTAAGCTTTTTGATAGTTATTTTGAATGAAACCATGATGGAAAATAAATGTGTCTCAATGAGAATAATATATGATGTTTGACATCATAAAAAATTTATGGTAAATTTGCAATAATTTAAAATTTTTGATTTTTTCCCTTTCCGTAAAAACCAGTTCGAATAATAATAAAAAAAACTTTTTATTTTAGCTGAATCGCACAAAAAGAAGTTCTGGGTTTCCATCCTATCTTTTTTTTTTTTTTTTTTGGTCGGTCCATCCTATCTTATTAATGTCAAAAAGCATATATACGTTAAAACAAGCACAGCACCTAGTCCAGCAGTCGACGTCGAGCTTGCTCCTCTCCGCCGCGCACCGCCGCCGCAACCGAACGCCCCCCTCGGTGGTCAGCCCTCTCAGCGGTCTCTCCTCCACCGCCAACTTCGACAAGAACCTCCACGAAGGCAAGCTTCCGGGTTATGCTACTTCTGTCCAGGCTTTCTTATCAAGATGCGATGTTCTTTTCGCAACTGCAGGATTTGAGCAAAGCTCAAATGACGCCCTATTTTGGTTGTCCTGTGTTGCTAGTGACGGTTCAGCTATGATGTTTAGCGCACCGATGGCGACGGAGTTCATCGCGTTCGACGAGCATCCCTTGCACGCCATGTGTTTGATGGAAGTTCCAGTACGAATGGCATTGTGATATCCAATGTAATCCGACCGTACTTACCCAGAGACTCAACTTCTCGCCGCATTTCTTCGAGTGTTCTTGCAAGAAATGAGTGCAAAAGTGAACCGCGATAAAAATTTCTTGTCGAGCTTTCGCTGCATTTGCTTTCCTTGCTAGATTAGATTGTTTTTCGGGCTGTTTAATGATGAGTGGAAGGTGCGCGTGTATCTTGGGAGTTGTGATCGCACCCTCTTCTTGATTTTCCCTTTTAAGAGATTGTTTAGGCTGAAATATGTTTTTTTTCCTCTTGTCTGCATGATTTTTCTTCTTTCATTGATTGTAAAATCTTGGTAAGTTATACGTGGGAGAAATAAAATTCTTTGTTTGATGCAGATTTGCTGCATTCATGGTGACCGGCACAGTTATTAGATGATTGCTATCTGGCTCATTCTGCTGAAAGCCCAATGTGGATCATCTCTTTGTGAGTGGCGGTCAGCGCATTTTTTTATTTCGCCTGAGCTGCGATTAGACAAAGAAGTTTGCTGCAATGGCCAGTAGAATCAAATGGTCTAATAAAATTACGACGTCCCAAGTAGAGCAGCTTATTAGGGCTGAAAGGGACGTACAGAGGGCAATGCTGATCTTTGATTCGGCAACAGCAGAGTATAGTAATGGTTTTCGTCATGATGAGAAAACCTTTAGTCTTATCATATCAAAATTGGTCTCTGCAAATCAATTCTGGACAGCGGAAGAGCTTCTTCAGAGAATGAAAGAAGAGCAATGTAATCTTACAGAAGACATATTTCTCTCCATCTGCAGAGGCTATGGGCGGGTTCACAGGCCGCTGGATTCATTGAGGGTATTCCAGAGGATGAAGCGCTTCCAATGCAAAACTTCACCCAAATCATACGTCACTATTTTGGATATACTTGTTGAGGAAAACCAATTGAAACTAGCTCTTAGATTTTATAAACACATGAGGGTGATTGGTGTATCACCTACGGTCGCATCCCTCAATGTTTTGATCAAAGCTTTGTGCAAGAATAGTGGAACGATGGATTCTGCCCTTCAGATATTTTATGAGATGCCAAATCGTGGATTTATTCCAGATTCATATACATATGGTACTTTGATAAATGGATTGTGTAAATGGGGGAGAATTGGTGATGCCAGGAAATTGTTCGAAGAGATGGAGACAAAAGGTTGTTCACCTAGTGTAATCACCTACACTTCAATGATTCACGGTCTCTGTCAATCTGAGAATTTAAATGAAGCTTTTGGATTGTTTGAACAGATGATGGGCAAAGGTATTGAGCCTAATGTGTTTACTTTCAGTTCATTAATGGATGGATTTTGCAAGAGTGGGTGTTCTTCTCAAGCAATGGAGTTTTTGGACATGATGGTTAGGAAACGGCTGAGGCCCAATATGATAACTTACAGCACTTTAATCCATGGGCTCTGTAAAGAAGGGAAAGTTTATGAAGCTCTGGAGACTCTTGACAGGATGAAGCTTCAGGGTTTGAAACCAGATGCGGGACTATATGACAAGATAATTGCTGGCTTTTGTGACAAGTGCAAATTTCAGGAGGCTGCCAACTCCCTTGATGAGATGATACTAGAAGGAATCTCTCCCAATCGTTTAACTTGGTCTATTCATGTCAGAATCCACAATGCAATTGTTCAAGGCCTTGCTGGTCATGGTGAAATAAATCGTGCTTATCAGCTTTACCTAAGCATGCGGGCCAGGGGAATTTCTATTGATGCTTCAACTTTCAGTACTCTTGTTCGATATTTCTTTAGGAAAGGAGATATAGATAAAGCTGCTCAAGTGTTTGAGGAAATGATGGGTGATGGATGTGCTTTGGATGAGGAAACATGGAAGGCAGTTGTAGAAGGATTTGTGCATTGGGAGAAAGGGAAAGAGGCTGCTGACTTATTGCCTGAATTGATTAGAGAACAATGAAAGAAGCAGACAAGACTATAAGGATATGATCAGGTCAGAGTTAATGCTGCTTGTTACTGTTTCTACCAACACTGTAGATGCTCATTATTTTCTATTTAATACAAATGTCATGATTTCATGATGGTCATGGACTTCTAGTATATCCTTCACCCCAGTATGCTTATTTTATATGCTTGACAACAGCTCCACTTTATTTTTCATGCATTTCAGAAAATAAGCTTCTGGTTCATAAGAAGTTGGCCATACCTTACTTTAATAGAAAGTTTTCTGATCTATCTTTGTCTTTAGTGGGTGCGTGGAGCTTCATTATGAATAAGGACTTTTGGTATCTTGTTCCTTCAGAATTTTTGGTAATTTAACTCTCCCATTGATTAAAGAGATTGCATGACATCTTCAAGAGACTTCTTGGTCACTAGGCACGCTTTAACAAAATGGGCATGATTAAATAGATAAGAGCTCTCTATCACCTTTATATTGCTCATAAAAAGATTCTGTGCCTGTATAATGTAGATTCTGAGGCTATTTCTTGTTTTACCAGGATCCTGTAGCATCCTGGTAGCATCATCTCTGAGCAAATTGGAGAAACAGAAAGATTGCAAATATGAGAAATATAGCTGTTTGGAGCTAATAAACAAGCACTGTGGTCTTTGAAACTCTGACTTCTGTGAGTCAAAATAATTATGACCCACTTCCATTGATGCGGAGTATGTATCCCTTGGCGCATTGTATACTAAAGGACACTATTTTTGTTTGAAACACGGTGATGGTTGAGGTGTCTAACCTAGCTGGAGTTATTGGCTGCACATCTGGACGCTGTTCAAATAGCTTATTGGGATTGCTGGTAGGTTCCTATTTGAATTGTGAATCTGTTTGAAAGGGAATCATTGAGAAGAATGGAGGGAAGCTGGCCAGTTGGATGAGGTTTTTGTCCAAAGGGGTTAGAATAATTATTATTATTAAGGGCTTTTTGTCGAGACTAACCTACTAACTTTTTGTCACTTCTTTCAGTTCCTACGTTGCAAACATATTAAAGAATTTGCAAAGAGATTTCCATCGTCAGGAGACCTGATGATGATACGTCCAGATTTCATCTAATCCACTGGACTTCAATTTGTTCTTCTATTCAGATGGGGACTGGCTACCAGAAGAAAATGGTTTGTTCTTCAAGCTCTTATAGGCAAATGGATATGGAGGTTTTTTGAAAGAAAAGGAGAGATCCTGGAGAAGAGTTTCATTGTTAAATATGCCATTTGATAAGTGATCAGCGTCATAAGGTGTTGCTGTTCACATCACCTTCAATATGGGGGATGGAAGAAAAGAGAAGTCCTAGTATGATTGATGAGGTACCGACCAGTTTTTTAAAACCTCTCATGCTTGATATTGCTGTTAATGAAGACGAGTCTGTAGCTGGCCTATTTCGTGGCTTCTTCAGACAAATTCAGAATTGGAAATACATTTCGAGGAGTTGGTACGTATGACTTGAAGTTTGGGTATGACGCAGTTGCAGATGATGGCATTGTTTTGTGATAGTCAAGCAGCGATACATGTTGCTTTGAATCCTGTTTTTTATGAGAGGACAAAGCATATAGAGGTTGACAATCATTTTTTTTGGAAAAATGCTATTGTCTCGGGAAATCAAGACTGTGTTTTTTAGAACTAATGATCCGAAGCTGATGTATTCATTGAAGCTCTATGTAGTCCCTGAGTCAAATATGTGTGTGTGTGTATTTGCCATACATGATATTTATGCCCCAGCTTGAGAGGGAGTCTTGAGAATGAGAGATAGAATGGCAATAAATAAGTGAGTTGATTGTGTAATATTTATTAGGGTTACTATTACTAAAAACTCTAAATCGACATATTTATAATAAACTTACCTAAAACTAATTCTTTTACTACAAAAAAATCCCAAACTTGTATACCTTATTTACTTTCCATTCATTTTCGTTAAATTTTACTATTAAATTGTTGAGTTGGACAACATAGGATAGTTGACGGGTGGTGGCTTGGGATTTTACCCTCTACTTGTCTTAAAGTGTATTGATTTGTGATTTTTTATGGTATTAATCCTATTTAATGGAAATTAACGAAGAGTAAATTTGACATAAATATACCGATTTGAGGTTTTTGTGATAAAAAAATTAATTTGGGATAAATTTGTTGCAAGTGTACCAATTTGGGGTTTTTTTCATGATATTAACCCCATTTATTAATTGTGCATCTCTTAGTTTCTGTAATACTTGAATATGGTATAATACATACGCATAAAGTTCTTGGTGATATTCATATTCAAATTTGGAATGAAAACATGAAGTAAATGGAAAGGTCATCATTCCTCCATGGTCTTTGGAGCCCAGTCTTCATCACATTGTCATAGCTTTCCTAGCTATGGCAGATGCGATGACTTAAGTTCATCCTCCACATACAAAACCGTTATGCTAGAGGGAAGTCTGGGCAACTCTTTGATCATGTTGCAGTGAAGTAAATCGAGGATTTGAAGTTTGGAAAGTTGGTGGATCTCTGTCGGTATGCTCGAAATTCTCAAATGTCGCAGCCTCAAGATTCTCAGATTATGCAGTTTCGTGATGTTGTTAGGAATGGCCCCCTCGATACTTGGACACCAGGAGGCGTGTATCTCTTTGAGGCTGGTCAGCTCTCCAATATCAGGAGGGAACTCAGTAAAGAAACAAGAATCCATTCTCAGCACCTTCAAATTCTGCAGATTTTTTATCGAATCTGGAAACTTGGACAACCTTGTCCCCGACATGTCTAACTCGACTAATGATCTTCCTATGTTGCCAATGGAGCTTGGAAGTTTTCTTAGTCGACGGCAATCCCTTAATGACAAGTGTTTAAGACGGACTAGTTCTCCAATGGAATCAGGAAGTGCTGCAATCCTGGAGCCATCCAGGGAAAGAAGTATGATATTTGTCATGTGACATATTGTTCTGGGTAGTTGACTCAATGAGAAGCAGTTTGAGGCAGTCAGAGTTTCCAGCTGCTTTAAATGACCAATGGAGATGGGAATTTCTTGTACTGAAGTCCCGTCAATGAGGAGCTCTTTCAAAGCTGTTAGGTGACCCACTTCTACCGGCAACCTGCTGAGCTCTATGCAGAACTTCAAATTCAGGGAGACCAAACACTTCAAATCACTGATGGAATGATCTATCTTGACCAATTGAGAACATCGCTCCAAAATCAATATGGCCAGATTTTTGCAGCCAGAGAACTTGGGAGTGACTAATAAGTCAGCACAACCTGTAAGATCTAGAACTCTCAAGTTCTTCATCTGCAAAATAGGAGAAATATTTGCATGAGCTCACTTAATGAATAGTTACATTAGACCAAGCGATTTCACCATAGCAATAAATTGTGCACTACCTCTATCTGATCCCAGCCTTCCCAGTCTTTCGTGACTTTGCTCCATGACAAGTCGAGAATGGTTAAGTTTCCCAAGTGAAAATTAGTTACTTGCAGATGTTGAGGGCACCCTCGCCAACGGAGCCACCTTAAATTTAGAAAAATTTTAGTGAAATCTCCAGCAATGTCTGCATGATCCAATTGAAGAAACCGTAGGTTTGCCATGCTCTCAAAATCTTCTGGAGTAAGTTTGTCCGAAGTATGGCACTGAAAGTTAAGGCAGAGTGCCTCAACCTTTTCTGTTCCCTGTATGGACAAGAAAAACAAATAGAAGTAGTGAGGATGGTGTCTCTTCTCTACACGTATCCTGTTAGGAAACAGTCTTAGAAAAAATGACTAACAACGTAAATTTCACAGATGGTCATATGTTAATAGTATCTGGCGAAATAGTTCTTCTCCATTGGCGGTGAACATAAGTATTTCTTACGATTCACTATATATCTAAAGAAGAAGAAGAAGAAGAAGAAGAAGTACACCAACACCAAACTTTCACCTTTTTCCGCTTTATCGTATCGAGAGCTATTTCATGATTAAATAATCTACTTCGCCTTCCTGGATTAGTAAGACTCTCCCAACAAACGATTTCTCTGCCAAATCGCCTCAACATGCTATGCATCCATATCTGATTGTTTTCTCCAATTTTGGCTAGGGGTCTCACAATTTCACTAGAAGGCAGAAAAGAGGTGTCATCCCACAGGTACCAAGCAATTCGGCTATCTATGCCAGTAGCAAAGCAGGCGATATCCAGAAATATCTGCTTCTGCTTATTATCTACTGTTTGATATCCTTCCTTTAAAATTCTTTGAAAATCCCACTGCCTGAATGGTGACCATTGCCGCCCTAGTAAGTTATTCCATTCCTCCTGCGTTTTACCATTCAAGACTGCAGCCATAACTTCAATAAACAATAGGCGTCCTGCCATTACAATAAGAGCATTTTCCGAAAGATTGAAGTTGCTACGTAATGACGAAGTCATCATAGATGCATACTGCCTACAGAGTTGAAAAGCCTTATCCTTATTCAAACGACTCACATGATATGTCCGGATCTGAGGAGATTCTTCCAGGACGACACTGTTTCTGGTGGTTACAAGGATCCTACTTCCAGAAGCAAAGCAATCAAAGCAATCTCCGATGAGTTTCTGGACATGAAACGCATTTTCCACGTTATCAAGGATAATCAAAACTCTCATGTTGCAAAATGAGTCCCTGATAAACTCAATTCCCCTGTTGACAAAAGCAGCATCCTCAAGTTCCCGTTTTAGAACATCGGAAATCAATTTAGTTTGCAAAAGCTGAAGCCCTCCTACTACTTGAGTCGCTTCTTTAATATCGGCAAGGAAGCTACACCCATCAAAATCACAAGAGATTTGGTTGTATATGAGTTTTGCGAGAGTCGTCTTGCCAGTCCCACCTTCTCCATGGATGACAACAACGATCCGCTCATCCTTGTCATTATTAATATTCATCAAGCTCATGATCTGCTTTACTTGATCATCAGTTCCGCTGCCTTGTCCAATACTGGCAACTTGTCTGTCGTCTTCCGTTTTAGCCACCTACAAGAAACATGGCGATTGGTCATTGACAAGGCTGTAAGATGCGAATAAATACCTGTCTGTTGAATTTTTCTAACGTTGTTGTGTTTGTATAAATTGTCTACTATACGTAGTCACTGATTTTCCTGATCTACCAGTGATCAACATTATTGCTACATTGTTTCAAAGGAAATCTAAGTTTCAGTAGAGTGATCTTTTACCTTTCAAATATGTTTTGTCAAACAATCTTTTTTCTTGTCAAACAATTGACCCGCTTTGAAATTTCTAATCTCTACACTGGCAAGCGGATTCTTTTAGATATGTGTATGAAGGCGTACATTAAAACTTCAGAACATATTAATAGAGAAGATGACCAAATTGAAATATGATTGATTCCAGGAGTTGATTCAAAGAAGAAAATATGGGGCGGCAAATGTTCAATCATCGAAATATTGTTGGTTCCCACTTATACGCACGTACTGCTAAAGGGTGTTTTCCGCAACCGACGCCAATGGTCTAAAGATAGCAAATTGAAATATCCGATGGCGAGTAAGGGAGCGACTGGACCTCTCAATTCCGGATATAATTATGTTTTAGAAAATAGCCGCGGGTCCCGCAAACACTATTAACTATTAATCTACAATGAAAGGGCAAAATAATTAACATGAGAAAAAGATATATATGCATGCATGGACATAAATCTTTTATTTGTTATCTTAATATGTATCCTTCAAACTCAAAAGCTTGTATGTATTTAAACAAGAATTAATACCACGGAAAACTTTAAACTAATATATTTTTGATAAATTTATCATAAATTAATTTTTATACTATTAAAGACCCTAAACTGGTACACTTGTAATAAATTTATCATCCATTAGTTTCTCTTAAATTTTATTGTCAAATTGCTGAATCAAATAATATGTGACAATTGACAGGTGTACTAGTTTGGGGTTTTACCTTAGATTTTCATAGTATTAATTTAATTTAACGAAAACTAACGGAGAGCAAATTTGTTATAAATGTACTTGTTTGGGATTTTTGATGATAAAAAAAAAATTAATTTGAGTAAACTTGTCACGGGTGTGCCTATTTAAATTTTTTTTTTTTGGTGATAAAAAAATTAGTATAATTCTGATGAACCTATTAGATAAAGTGTCAATAAAGGTGGTTGATGCTACAACATTGTGAGCTAAACTATAGGCACTTTATGTAATGAAGAGTTTGAACAATCACTTACATGTTGAAGAGGATGTTTTAGTTTAGATATACAGAAGGTAGGTCAATTAGGTCCTACTTAGACGAGCTTAATAAACTCATGATGGATTTAAAAAAGATGTTGGTAATATTCTAGATGATAAAGAGTAGGGCATGATTTTGTCAGTATTTTAACCAAAGTCATGAGAGCACTTTACTGATTTACTACTACAGAGGTGCACTAAGATACCTCGGAAGCGGTAAAGTCCACTTTGTCCTTTAAGGACTAATAGAAAAAATTGCAAGATAATGGTTAGGCGCATGAGGTAATGCATGGACTAGTGATTTGAGGTGGAGAATAACATTAGGGGTCCAATAGCAACAAAGGTAAAAGCCGGTCGAAATCTTGCCATAAAAAGTTCAAGGGATGTGTGAAGTGCTTTTAGTGTTATGAGGAGGCCCACAATAGGAGATATTGTCCGATGCTGAGAAACTAAGGCGATAGGCAAAATGCCACAAGCAGTGTGGTGAACGTTCACCAAGGAGAGCACTAGTGATGCAGAGGCTATTTTGTGTGTGACTACCGATTCGTCAAGAGATGAATGGGTGCTAGATTTGGGGTGTTTTTATCATATGACGGATTGGTTTACTACTTAATAGATTGTAGATGGTGGTAGAATTTTGATGGGGAATAACGCAGCTTGCAAGGATGCGTGAATAAGAATAGTTTGGATTTGGATGCATGATGGGGTGATGCGCAAGGTGTGAGCACATGTTGAAGGTGGAATATTGAAAATCTCTCAAGGTGCCATGACAATGATGAAAGGGAAGAAAGTGAATATTCTTTATCAGCTATTGGGAAAGACCATGACAGTACTCTCTACAATTTCATTAGGTGAATAAGACTCTAAATTGACTAAGTTATGGCATATGAGGTTGGGTCACATGAGTGAGGCAAGTATGACTATGCTGAGTGAGGAATGTTGGACTTGTATGAACACTGCATTTTTGGAAAGTAGTGTCAGATTAAGTTTATTATAGCTTTCCATTCGATTAAGCAAGCAGTTGAGTATATTCATTCAAATGTCTAGGGCTTGTCTCTAGTTCCTTTGAAAGAAGGTGCTCGGTATATGTTAACATTAATCAACAACTATTCAAGAAAGATACAGGCATACTTTCTGGGTTCAAGAAATTTAAGGTATTGATTGAGAAGTAATCAGATAAACAAATCAAATGCCGTGAAAACCGAAAACAACATGGAGCCTTGTAGCAAATATTTTATCAAGTTCTGTGAGAGAGAAGAGATTGTGAGACACTACATAATACCCAAGACACCATAGAAAAATGGTGTTGTAGAACGAAATAGCATAACTTTACTTGAGCGAGCTTGGTGCATGCTTCACATGTAAGACTAGACAAGGAATTTTGGACTGAAGTAGTGAACATGGTATGTTACAATGTTAATTGATCTCCATTATCTACTATAGAGTGGAAGACTTTTGAGAAAGTACGGTTCAAGAGATTACAAGTATTCGAATGTCCTGCATATACTCATATAAGTGATGGTAAGCTTGAGCCGAACACGGAGAAGTGCATACTTTTAAGTTATGTCATGGGGGTGAAAGGCTATTGGTTGTGGTGCTTTAATCAAAGATCACTCGGTTTTCTAATTAGCAAAGGTGTGATCTTTGATGAGACAGTGATTGTCTGATTGTCACGCCCCGAACCTTGAGCGCGCGCACATCCCACTGCGGTCGATCAAATATACGACATCCCAGGATACGTCGCCGACCCCATTCATTTATTATTGCACAAGCGGAACATATTATAAAACCCCTGACAATGAAATACGGGATAGAAAAGCAGGAAGCAAAACTACAACATAACACTTTCATAATTCGATAGAATTACCAACAGAAGCCTACAGCCAAAAGTCTACAAAAGACCGGCTCTTAAAAAAGGAACTGTCCTACGACCTACAAGTCGGACACATTCTCCAATCCTTATGACTTCACCTCTGCAACTCCTCAAAGCCAACCAAAGCTATCTGGTCGCTCCGTCCACCAAGGACCTGAAATTTTAATCCCACAACCGGGATGAGACGATGTCTCAGCAAGTTCAACCCCCTAAACCCCTATTAGAAAGAAAATACGCCCCGGGTGGCTTAGCCACATCACACAGAAGACTTACCTCGCCTCAGCCTTAATCTGCAGGTTAGCACAATTTATATAATTCAACCACGTACAATTATGATGACCAAACAACCATGGCACAATCACATTATCACAACAATTCAACCACTTGGATCGTCTCAGCGATCAATCGACTCGGCCGATTACATGTCATTCTAGCAAATCAATCATTGCTCTCAATCCCGACCCTATAGGAAGGTTTAACAAACAGTCGCAATCACGGCCCCACTCGGCACGACCTTTAATTAGGTGGTTCATCACGGCCTCACTGGGCACGACCTCTAATAGGTGGTCAATCACGGCCTTACTAGGCACGACCTCTCATAGGTGGTCAATCACGGCCTCACTAGGCACGACCTCTCATAGGTGGTTCATCACGGCCCTATTAGGCACGACCTCTCATAGGTGGTCCATCACGGCCTCACTGGGCACGACCTCTAATAGGTGGTTAATCACGGCCTCACTGGGCACGACCTTTCCTAGGTGGTACATCACGACCCTATTAGGCACGACCTTTCCTAGGTGGTACATCACGGCCTCACTGGGCATGACCTCTAATAAGTGGTTAATCACGGCCAATCTCCCATCAATTTCTACACTTAGGATTTTATAAAGAATCCCTATTTATCACGATCACACTCAATTTGCCACAATCAATCTTCAAATTCAAATTCTAAATACACAGCAGCGATCGGCACGAAATTCTGAAAGTTTAGGGTCCCGACGAAATTTTCAAATTTAATAAATAATTAAATTTATTCCGAAAATTAATTAAATAATAATATCCACATTTTCGTCATCCACACCCAATTTATAATATCCAACCATCAATTTCAAAATCCGAACGCATAGCAGCGATTGGCACGAAATTCTGAGCAATCGGGGTCAAAAATAATTTTTCCGTTTTTTTTTAAATAATATTATTTTAATAATTTCGGAATATAATATAATATTATAAATTCCAGAATTTCGAAACAATTAAATAATTCAAAAATAAAGCCCTATTGTGTCCCATCAAGGTTTATTATTAAATAAACTATCTTAACCTTTAATTAAACACACTTTAAATTAAACAAACCTTTTAACCCAAATCACAATTAAATAAACTAAAATATCCACATAAACTTGCTTAACTTAGACTAAGCACACTTAGGACATAATTAACCGTCTAATCAAGGTTTAGTGAGCTAAACTCACCGGATTAACGAGCCGAGCGGACCAAAACGACGGGGACGCCGAGGAGAACCACTTTCCTCAAAGCGGGCCGAGCATCCAGGCTCAGGAAGGCGGCCAAAACGGGCCAACCGTGGGCTGCCATACCCATTTTCTGGGTTGCTGATCGGGGCTGAGAGGGAGCAGATCTGACGCCGGTTCGGGTCGGAAAGGGAGGAGGAGGACTGGCGGCAGCTTGGGGCGGCGCGGACGGGTGAGGCGGCGGCCAAGCGAGGCCTCACGGTGGCCGGAGGGAGCTCCGGCAGCTCCTGCGTGAGCTGAACAGCAGCTCGGGATGACGAGCTGGCAAGAAGGCCGCCAAGAAGCGCGGCCAGCAGCGGCGCGCAAGGACGGCAGCTCGGCGGCGAGACGATGTGGGCCGAGGACGGCGACTCCGGCGACGGCGAGCAGAGCGTGGGCGGCGAGCAGCTCCTCCGACGATGCTGCAACCTTCGTTGGTCTTCGGCCGGTCGGGCGAGCGGGCGATACGAGCGGACGGCACGGTGGTGGCGGTGACGGACAAGCGGCGAGGCTCCAGCTGGTGGCAGTTGCTGGCTTCCGATCGAGCCTTCTTCGGTTGCTGGACCCGAAGAAGCAAGGAGAAGAAGATGGAGAAGAGAGGCGACGGGAGAGAGAGGAAGAAGAGAGGGAGGAGAGAGAAGAAGGGGGGGCTTTTTCTTTTCTTTTTCTCTTTCTTTTATTCAACAAAAATGGCCCACCATGACCTAGGATGACATCACACTCCACTATCTCCCACAACCTCTTCTAATGGGTTCACTTGCAGTTTCCGCCGGGGTCCAATTATTTGAACAACAACTTCTTCAATTTCACTCGATTATCTTCCAATTGAATTAAATTGAAGCCTATAAAATTAATCCAATATCACCACACTTCAATTCACATCTTCACTTACCTGTAAAATCAACTTAAGTCCCAAAAGCGCGACTAAAGGCAAGCTTACTAATTTCTCGAGCCAAATTAGCCATTCTCTTATTAATTTGCTGAAAGACTCGGCTTGCATGAAAAATATTTCGAAGATGAATCAATGATCCTAAAATGATTTGTGACACACCTAGACTTCCAATTTTTGAATTCGATCTCAATTCCACGGTTAATTTCACTTTGGCATGATACTAGCGCGGCCCAACCTACCGGGTAGCCTTTAGAAATTTTTATGCATTTGACCTGTGGTTGATCATCTCAAGCCACGATGTATATCTTTGAAACATTGGCGACTTTCGGTTGTCGGGGAAATGTCAAGGTTTCAAATACGAATACGGGGTACCCAATCGACAGAAAAGTCGGTCCAGTGCCGATCGACAAGAATTGTGCAATCTAGTGGAATCACCCACACCTGATCACATGCCTTTGTCGAGTCGACCTATCTCCGATCTCTAATTGATTTTTAATTGTGTCGCAATGACCCTTGCAGATTAGCTCGGTTGAAAGATCGCTTCCTGATCAAATTCTCGAGTCTGATGCATTAGAAACTCTTAGTGGCTTCACCCGATAGACTAGTTTTCACATGAGTGGCCGACTCAAGGAAAGGAATTATATGCGTGCCAACGAAATGCCCGTCTCAATTTATTGAAAATAGAATTGGAAAATCGGGATGTCACACTGATAGAGGAGTCTTGAGACATTACTGGCAGAGCAAATAGATCGTGGTGTCAGTAGTGAGGTGGAGTTTTAAGTGAAGACTTCGGAGACCTTGAAGGTAATACGGGTTGAGACTATAAATGAGGCCATGGTTCCTGAAGTTGGTGATACTAAATGACCAACACAGGTGTAGCGCATTCTAGCCATGAGTAGACAGAGAAGGCAAATTAAATCATTGGTATGTTATGGTTATACTGATTTTGTTTATACATTAACTATAGGTGATAAGTTGGAGACAAGCGAGCATTCGTCTTACTCTGAGATGGTGGCTAGTAATGAGCCATGGTAGAGGCTAGTAGCTATCAAAAGAGATGGAATTGTACCATTGAAATCAGAAATGGGGATTGGTTAAAGTACCGAAGAGTCAGAAGATTGTTGGAAACAAATGGGCCTCCAAATTGAAACAGGCATTCCTAGTGTTGAGGGAACTAGATATACAGTAAGACTTGTTGCGAAGGGGTATGCATAGCGAGAAGGCATTGACTATACGAGGTGTTCTCTTCTGTGGTAAGACATACTTCTATTTATGTATTACTTGCCTTAGTTGCTACACAAAATCCCGAGCTAAAGCAGCTTGATGTGAAAGTGGCATTTCTTCACGGTGAGTTGGAAGATTGGATTTAGATGAGGTAGTCTAAGGGATTTGTTATTTCAAGTAAGGAAGATCAAGTTTGTTTGTTAAAGAAATCTTTAATTAGTTGAAATAGTCTCCTAGTGATGTAAGCCTTTTTGATGCTTTCATGACTAGTCAAGACTATTTGAAAATTTAAATGAAAAGCCATGTTTACTTTAGGAGATCGAAGGATGGACATTTGATTTATCTATTATTATATGTTGATGACATGTTGATAGCAACTCAAAATATCTCTGATATTGATGTCTTAAGGAAGTAGTTGAATGCTAAGTTTGAGATTAAAAATTTAGGTATTGCAAATATGATACTGGGTATGGAGGTTTTGTGTGAGAGGCTTGTAGGAGTTTTACGTTCATCTCAAAAGAAATATTTTACAAAGGTTATCACACATTTTAGTATGCAATTAGTGAAATTCGTGACTAAGCCTTTAGCGAAACATTTTATCTGGGAGGACTCAGCTTCAAAAGACATCTTGTGAGGTGAAGGAAGCTGTAGCAATTATCAAGTTGGTTAGAAGGCTTCTCCCAAGTGATGTGGGATTCCCTTCCATAGGGGCTTAACATACACTCAAATCTACCTTAACCTAGCTTTAATGCCAATTTGGGAGGACTTAGCCTCAAAAAACATCTTGTGAGGTGAAGGGAGCTGCAATGGTTATCAAGTAGGTCAGAGGGCTTCTCCCAAGTGATGTGGGACTCCCTTCCGTAGGGGCTTAAAAGGTAGACTAAGGAGGAGGAGGAGCATATGCCTTGTGTTCTCTATTCTAGTGCAGTTTGTAGTATTATGTACTCTACGGTATGCTCAGGCTTGATATTTCACAAGCTGTGGATGTACTTAACTATCACATAAAGCATCTTGGTAAAACTCACCAGAAAACTATGAAGTAGATTATCCGATTTTTAAAGAGGACGACATACGTGAGTATAATGTACTAAAGGGACAATAATGGCAGTGAGGTCATATGGTATATGGATTCAGATCACACTAGTGACCTGGATGAGTGTAGATCTTTAGTAGGGTATGTGTTTACCTTAGCAAGGGGTGTAGTGAGTTGGAAGGTGTCTTTATAGGACCACATTTTGTCTTTGGGTGAGGTAGCGTATATGGCATTTGGTCCTTATAGCAAAGGAGGTGATATGGCTACAAGGTTTGTTTATGAACTTTGGGTTGGAACATAAAAGAGTTGATATACTTGTGATAACAATGTGCGATATATTAGGCATATAATATGGTTCATCATAAGTGAATGCAGTCTATGGACATCAAGTGCCATTTCATCCAAAATGTCTTGGCGAAAGGTAAGGTTGTTGTGAAGAAAACCGCTACAATTGAGAATCCAATAACAAAGCTCAAGCTTTGTTTGAACTCAACTGACATTTATAAAGAGTGAATGCTCGTTGGACTATGGGAAAGCAACATGATGATGAGTACTATGATTTGGCTATAAATGTTGAGCTAAGGTAGAGAAATTTTTAATTGTGTATTGAGTTTATATCGTGTACGAAACCGATTCATTGGAACAATTTGATTTGTTCTAAAAATGGAGGGAGGCACTTTCTTTGGATAATGTATAAAACAAAGAAAGCCACTAGAGGACAAAGGTAATGGGCACGCATATTCTATGCTATATATTGGCTCGTGTGGTGGGTCCAGGTCAAAAAGAAGTAAAGTTGATGACCCTTATAAAAGAGAAAGAATTCGGTCGTGGTTTCCAAGGAAGCACAGTCGTGGCAGAAGTGAATAGGAAAAGAGAAGGGAAGAAGGACCCGCACCGCGAGCTCTTGACATAGCCGCACAAGGACGAATGCGAAAGGCAAAAAAGAGTACATTGTATTGGATAGCGCGCCGTCCTGTGCTTCAGCTTTACATCCAAATAAGTTATTTATTTTAAACACTTTTTTTAGTCAGATAAAAAATTCAATATAGAATAAAATTTATCATATTCTATACTTAGCGCTAGCTCAAAAGATAATAAAGTTGAATATAAGTTAGATATAAGCTTTGATAATATATGGATAGCGAGCCTTCGGCGAGCTCGCTAGACCTTGCCCAACTGACCGTAGGTGATCTGTGGCGGCGGGTGGTGGATAATGGCGGTGGTGGATGGCAATGGTGGCGATGGCAACAATTGAAGAAGAAGAGAGAGAGAGAGAGGAAGAAGAACAAAAAGAAAGAACATAAAAGGTAAAAAATATATTGGCTTGATTCTAAAATTGTTCTCAGGAATAAAGAATCAACTTTTTTTTTTTTTTTATACTTCTTGATTCTGTTCCAAATTTACTTTCGAGAACAAAAATATAGAAATTTGTTCCTGGAAACAAAATTTTATTAAACGGATTTATGTTCCAAATCTATTCCCGGAAACAAAAGAATAGAAATTTTCACTGTTTGGCCAATTGCCAAATGTGTCCTAAGATTTCAAAAGACTTACCATACAATTATTAACACACTAACTATATTTACATGCATGTGATATTTATTTTTCTTTTCATTATTAAAATTTAAATGAAGATTAAATGGACATTGTGCTGACACTTTAAATTAGTTTGAATGTAAATTCTCATGTACTTAATAAAGGCCTAATTATAGCAATCAGCAAAGCATAATTTGTGGCAAGTATGTTGCTTACATGTGTTCTAGTTAATTCTCTCTCTTCCATTGTACATGGCCCACTTTTCTAATAACATGCAAACTCTCTCTCTCTCTCTCTTCAAATGTACATGGCCCACTTTTCTAATAACATGCAAACAAACTCTCTCTCTCTCTCTCTCTCTCTCTCTCTCTCTCTCGCCTATGTTTTACCAAATGAATCACTATTAGTCCACATATTCAAGCCAAAACCACTATTTGTCCCACTTTTACTTTTTAAAACTATTTGGATGAAAAGATTTAAGCTACCAACTACTTCATCTTCATCAAGTAACCATCCAATTCACACATATTTAATAGTTATCTATTACATTTCCACTCAATTAAACGGTCATTCAATTTCTTAAAAATTCATGTCTTTTCCCCTCAAAGGTTACCAACCATCAACCATACAATGTGTGGCGTGTGCCTCGACATTATTTATCATGATCATGATTTTCCTGCTCCCATATGGAGATAGAATGTTTATAAAGGAAGATTGATCAATATATATCTTTAAAATTCGAGTTTTACAGAATCTTTCATACTTGTTAGACATGTTGATTTCCCTGTCCTAGTTTTGGAGTTATTAGATTAGTCGCAACTAATCTTCAAGTCTTTGGATCACATTTGAATATTTTTGTCACGAGATCCATATATTATGCTTATAGAAAAAGACACAGGATAATATTCTGAGCATCAATATCTCAAGGTGTTAGTAATCTACTCAATCTATATAAATGAGCAGTTTCCCAAGCACATCAATGAACAAGCAAAGAAACAGGCAACATAATTTCCCTTCAATCATTATTTTATCTAACATTAATCGGTTTAATTGCAATATATTTAGAAGTACTTTTTTTTGGGCGCAAATGGTCCAAAATTTTGCATATATAACTATTCTCCACGACTAATCAAATTGCAGTATGATTTTTCCTTTTAGTTTCATCAAATATTGCTTTTATATAAAAAGTAATTAGTCCAAAAATGTATTTCACTGCATTCAAAATTTTCTTTTATTTTACTTTTCTATAGTTGATTGCAGTACAATTAACATGTGTCGTCTATGCTCATTAGTGTTACCTAACATTAATTTAATTGCAATATATTTAGAAGTACATTTTTTTTTTGGCGCAAATGGTTCAAAATTTTGCATATATAACTTCCAGATCTGTCCAAGAAAGTTGTTACCTTCTAGATCCATTCCTAAATTAAGCTTATCTTGTGATTATGAAAAGATAAATAAGAAGGAAAGTCACCTTCTCCATTCTGTCAGATGTGGACGTGTCTGAACCAGTCGTGATCTGTCCAAGAGTCTCATCTCTGTAATCCTTATAAAACATGCCCCACCAAGGAGTTTCGCCTAGCTGCGGGCAACGTTCAATTACGATTTGACATTCATCTGGTATCATTGTGTCCGATGGATTTGTCCAATAATCCAAGGAATGACAACGTTCAATTTTCACTTCCATCAACTTTTGCAATCTTGACAGATCATTTAACCTTCTAATTGACGGACAGAGCTCGACCTTCAGGTTCTCTAATGTTCCCAATGCCCCAAGACCACAAATCTCTCTCAACATCGGGCAGTCACGTAGTTCCAATTCTTTTAGATTCTCCAGGCCTGACGTGGAGAATATAATTCCTTCAAGGACAGGACATTGGTGGACAGTTAGATGTCTCAACTTCCCTAGTCCGCCGAGATGGATCTCCTTGTCCCGAGAGCGACAGAGCTTCAAACTCACTAGATTTCTCAGGTTGGATAAATCTGGGAAAGATGTTATTGAGCTGAGATTTCCCTGCATTGCTGGTTTAGGTGTTTGCATGAGAAACTCTGGGTGTTGGAGGCCAGATATGGAAAGTTTCTTTAGACGAGAAAGGGAATCCAATGAAGTTGCCGACACTATAATGTTTGGAAAGCACAACTCCAAATTTACCAACTTGGATAAATTCCCAATGCACTCTATGTTATAGGTTTCAATTAGGCCTGACGAAGACATTGATAGATAATCATGGTTATCCGATAAGACAAGATCAACTAGATTAGTCAGGTTTGAGAGATCTGGAATAGACTGTAAGGACAGAGAGCTAACAAATAGATGAGTCAAACTTGGTGGAAGTGACGGCAACACTTGCAGCTTATCACAATTCTTGAGGATCAGTTTTTCTAGGTGAGGGAGCGCAACAATTGTTTCTGGCACTCGACGAATGTCAGTCTCTGATAGATCTAGGATTCTCAAAAAGGCCAACTTTCCAATTTCGCTTGAAACTTCGCCCACCATCCAATAACATCTAGCGCGTATCACTTCAAGCTTCTTTGCCAACCCAATGGATGAAGGTACCTCTTTGATGCGCGTGAACGAGAGATCCAATTCAATCAGAGACTCTAGTTTTCCGATACAATGGGTAAGTTCCCTTATCTCTGTGCATCCCACAAGAGATAAAGACTCGAGATTCACAAGATATCCAACAGAATAAGGTAATCCTTCGATTGACGTGTACGATAAATCCAATTCGATCAATGATTTGAGCTCTCCAATCGAGTTTGAGAGTTTCAGTAAGTTTGAGCAGTGACTCAAAGACAAGTGCCTTAGCTTCACCAGCAGGCCAAATTCGCGAGGGAGATCTGTTGGTCGGTGGCAACCCTCAATACTCAAGAAATTCAGTTGTTGTAGTTTCCCAATGGAGCGATCAATTTGAATCAGTTCTCGACATTCTTTAATTATCAATCTTTCCAGAGTAAAGCACCCGGACAAGTCGATTTTTCCTATGTTTAGACATATCAGCTGTAGAACTTTCAAATTGTGAAGCTTCTGCGAAAAAAATTAAAGCATTACACAGTGTTGTTTGACAACGCAGCTGCCAAAAAAAAATGCATGACAACATACATACCTTAATTTGGCTCCACCCCGCCCAATCATTGGCGTTGTTAAATTTAGAGAGTTGGAGAACAACTAAGTTTTGTGGGAATAGATTAGTTGCGAGTAAATCTGGAGGACAATAGCACCAGAAAACCATCTCAACTTTGAAAAGAGATCGGTAAAGTCTCCAATAAAGCTCCACCCATCTAAGTCAAGGAATCTTAGATTTGGCAGCCTTGCGAAATCTTCATCAGTAAATATGACTAGAGTAGGATCTCCAGTCTAACTGAGTGCTTCGATATTTCCTTTATTCTGCAAAATACCCACAATTAGAAAGAGTTTTCAATTGGCCTTATTCACATGGTAGAAATTTTATCTTAAATAGTTGATTTTATGCAAAGAGAGACCGAATTTTTGCTCTTATTGTAATACCTCTCTTGTTTTCACAATGTCCATAGCTTCCTCAGAAATCCACAATCTACTACGCTTTCCTGGATCCAGGTTTTCCTCATGGACAATATGGCGTCCTAGGTCTTTTAGCATGTCATGCATCCATAACCCACCGTTCTCTCTGATATGTATCAATGATAGAGAACTGAGGGCTTCAATTTCTATTTGTGGAAAAAAGTTGCAATCTTCCCACATGTAAGATGCATAATCTCCTCTTCATGGAAGGAAAGACATGCAATATCAAGAAAAATCTGCTTTTGCTTGAAATTTAAGGCGTCATAGCTGATTTTCAACATCCAGCGGACATCTTTATTATCAATGCTCCTTAACTTTTCTAGTGTATCTTTCCATATAGTTTCATGCTTTCCATGAAGAAATGAACCTATGACCTTAATGATCAAAGGAAGTCCTCCAATGGTGGAAACAATATCTCTTGAAAGTCTATCATAATAATCGTCTCTAGGAGATTCTTTTGTGAATGCATGATTTATAAAAAGCTGAAGTGCTTGATTAGAATTTATTTCTCTCAATTCATAAAGTATGGTTTTCTCTCCACTCTCTAGGATACTTTTGTTTCTTGTTGTAATTATGACTCTACTTCCTGTACCTAACCAATTGATCTTGCCAACTAGTTTCTCAAACTGTTCCCTATGGTCCACATCATCTAGAACAATTAGAACCTTCTTACCATGCAGTTTTTTCCTAATGACCATCATTCCATCGTCAATGTCATTGATGTCATTGATGTCATCCATAGGCCTATCATCATCAATGTCATCAATATCAATCATAGACTTAGTTTCATCGAGGATGTCGAATAGCAGCTTCTTTTGCAGAAATACTAGGCCATGGCGGCAGGATGATCCACGGACGTCTTGCAGGAAGCAATACCAATCAAAGTTAGAAATGAGCTGGTCGAAGAGAGCCTTGGCAAGGGTCGTCTTTCCAGTAGCAGCTGGGCCATGAATTCCAAGACACCGTGCACAACCAAAGTCATAGTCCAACAAGTCCATTACGGCTTCCACTTGATCATCTATCCCGACTAAATGGTCAGTTGCACAATGATCTTTTGCCTTCATCTCGATTGTGATGTCTTCGACGTCCAATACAGTAAGTTCACGTCGCTATGATGGGCAATGATCTTCCAGCTACGTTGAGGAGAACATTAAAAGTAGTAGGGGATGCAGAAATAAAAGACGGACGAGTTGTGCCAGTTGCCACACTGAGTAATCCCATCAACTATAATTGCTCTCTATAACGTATGCCTGGACGTCCGATATAAATTCCTAAGTTCCTCGGCATTTCGCAAAGTATATGTAATAGCAAGGAAAGTAAAAGCATGTCCACTAATAGATCCAACTTAGACAGACGGAAAAGAACAGGTACAATGACGGACCGAGGGGATCATTCCTTGCCTGATGCTATTTTTATCGTATTTTATGGAATTTTACATAAAAATTTTATATCATGCTAATTTGTTTGTTCGCCTATAGTGAAAATGGTTTTTAATAAAAATCATTTTCAATTTCATTTGTTTGCTGATATGCTGAAAAAAAAAATATAAAACTCTATCTTAGTGAAAAGCTACTATGGCAAGAGACTTTGTTATGCTTAGGAAAATCATTACCTCCGTGCAGAACTAGGAATTCATTTTCCTAATTTAAAGTGTGTTTTCTTTGACCATATTTCTGTTGATTAATTAACTCTTAACAAATCATGCGAAAGTCCGGAAAAACTAATTTCGCAAAAAGCTCTTTTAATAAAAGGAACACACCCTATGTATTGCAAGATTTTCTTACCGGTATTGACAAGGTCCATTTTAAAGTTCCAACAAAAAAAGACCTTCTTTGCTCTTTCTAAAGTTTAGCCACCGAAGACCAGCCGTCACCTTCCACCAAACTGACGACGGCGGAGCTCCGGCAGCCATCATCGGTTCCCCGTAGACAACGGAAACGGCGGTGGCCACAGCAAGGCAATAGGGTATGTGAAATCTTTGTGGGTAAGTTGTGACACTCATCCTAATCTGAGCGACTTGTGACCACAACACAGCTCAAATATTACAAGGAAATAGAGTGGTCGCGCGAAGCTAACCTTGCCCTGCCGAGACGAAGCCACTGCCGAATCCTGGAGCAGAACTGCGTGTCCTTGTTTGAGCTTCAGTTCTCCGATGATACGGCAAGCATGGAGTCATTACCATTTGTTGACCAAACGAGACACCTAACGGTCTGACGGCAGATGAAAAGTATAAGGTGAGAAGCACATCATCCAAATGCATTCGGACCGGCGGATATTAGCACAGGAAAAATTGATAATTTTCAGGGAAAATTTCTAATAAAGATGATGAAATTAAGTTAAATTTTCAAATAATCACTTAAAAAATAAAAGCTCAAACTTGCCAGCCAACTGATTGCCGGAAAATTCACTTGCTTGCCCACTAGAGAACATTTAGTCAGCCTGTGAGTTTATGCCCTTATTTGAGACTGATTTGACCACTTCAAATTATTATTTGAAACAAAGTCTACTCTTAATTTTTTAAAGAAAATTACCCCACCTTATATTCTTATTTAGAATTTTTTTTTTCTAATTTTTACATTTCAATCGACGCATTCCACCCCTTGTCTCTGTGAATTCGGGAGTATATGGTACCCTCTAATGTCGTGTTGATCGAGGTGATTAAAAGGAAAAAAAGAAATTCAAATAGGTGGAAAGCAAAATGGAGGAATTGTGTTATTGTGTTCTTAGATGCTAGCGAGAGAAATGAATGGAAAGCGCATTAGGACTTTTTTTTTTTTTGGGGACGTAGCATGAGGACTTGAATATCCTTTTATGTATTCATGTATAGAAATAAATGAACATATGAGTGGGAAAAAGAAAAAAAATAAAAATATATGTTTATTTATTTACTAACAACACAAATCCCTGCAATTTCTTTAGTATTTCAATGCATACGAAGGAACTTATAAATTAATATAACATAAATTATGTTAACCACTTGAAATCCCTCATAATCCATTCCTTTATTCTCTCACCATCCAAAAACAAAAAAGATCACTTTTAAAAAATATTCTCTCCTCCTACCAATCTATTCAACCAAATGAACGTGCATCAAATCCTAAATGATAAAAAAAGTGCAGTTAAGTTATAAATGTTAATCCTCCCATATTTTTTTTAGCATCTGCAGTGCACATGATTTTTAAGTTGAAAAGTGTATTTTAGTTTCATTTTTTTTATGTAAATATCTCTTCTTTACTTTAATTATATAGAAAATGAAGAAATGGAGAAAAATAATCAAAATATTAATATCATTATAAATAAATATAAAGTATTAGTAAAACACAAAAGTTGCTAAGTTTAATGCATATATTAATAAAGCTAATAAGATATGTTAAGGAAAAGAAACATAATTAAGTCAAATGGAAAAACGACCTCAATAACAAAATGGTCAAATTATAAAAAGTGAACAATCATTATGTGCTTTTAGTGATTGCTTAATGCAAAAAGAATGATTAATCAATAAAAAGTATCTGAAAATATCACCTTGGATTTCATTAATCATATTCTCTCTATCTTTTTTTTTTTCGATAACTTCTACTAATTTATTAATCAATCATTTTTTACATTAATCAACCTGTAAATATACGCCGTAAGTAAACAATTTCTTTCATTTTCCTTTTGTTATTGAAGCATTATTTAATTTGTATGTTTTATATATATATTTTTAAAATGGCTGTTTTGTTTTCCAGCAAGGATCACTAAACCTTGTTGGCCGCTCCCACATGCCATTCTCTCTCTTTGATATCATTTTTTCTTTTATTGGCTTTATTGTTTTACTTTTGGGGGAAAGTCACAAAAAAATCCTAAACTTTGTCAATTATAACACATTTATCTCAAACTTTTTTTATGAGATCAAAAACACCAAACTTGTACACATATGACATATTAACCAAAAACTTTATTCCATGACATCAAAATCTTAAAATTATATTTGTTTGACACGTTTATCCCAAACTTTTTGTTTGTGACACCAATAATTCTAAAAAAAAAAATTATGACACCAAATTTGTGAGATAAATGTGTCACATAAATACAATTTTGGAGTTTTTGGTGTTGCAAAAAAAAAAAAAAAGGTAAATGCATTTCATGTGTATAAGTTTGAGGTTTTTTGTGTCAAAAAAGAAATTCGTGATGAATGTGTTAAAGTTGATATAGTTGGAGATTTCTAGTGACCTTTACTCTTTACTTTTTAGAGAGAAATTAGCTGTTTCGTTTTCCTGAGGATCACCAACCCTTGTTAGCCGCTGCCATCTTCTGTGACCTGTCATTCTCTCTCTTGGTTTCTTTTTTCTTTTTCCAATTTCTTTCGGGCCTCATTGTTTTATTATTTTAAAAAAGATTGGTTGTCTTTGTTTTCCCAAGGATCACTAACCCTTGTTATCCTTTGCCATATACCATTCTCTCTATTTGATTTCCTTTTGTTTTCTGATTTTTGTGGCCACTTATTGTTTTATCTTTAAAAAAAAAAATAGGAAATTTCCAAATAACAATCTAAAGTGTTATCATTTTTTCAATTAAAAGCCTAAAATGAATGTTGTGTCAAATAATGGCCTAAAGTGACCATGGCTATTTCAAATAAGAGCTTGACCTTATTGGTCACCAATTAGCTTAATATTTTGGCTAATTAATGATATTTTCGTCAAACGATAATTTTAATTTCAAATTATTATTTTCTTTTATTATTTTTTTCCTTTTTTTTTTTCCCATTGAGCGTCGATGAGGGCCTAGTTACCCTCACTAGCGGCTAACGAGAGTTGGCCTCACCTAGGAAGAGGGTGGCCCTTGAGGGCAACCCTCGTCAAGCCTTCTTGGGAAGAAAGAAAAAAAGGGAAAAAAGAAAAAAGAAAGAATTTTTTTTTTAAAAAGGTAAATGATGAAAATGCCCTTGATTAATTGGAAAGTCAAACCCTTCTTTGAAATTGATACAAACACTTTATGCTTTTATTTGACACAAGATCCACTCCATGCTCTTATTTGAAAAAGTGATGGCACTTTAGGTTCTTATTTGAATGAAGATTCACTTCAGACCCTTATTTGAGAAAATAAGGGCATTTCAAGTTCTTATTTGGAATTTTCCTTAAAAAAATTAGCTGTATTGTTTCCTTTAGGTTGTTATTGTTTTCCCGGCAAACCCTACAGATCCTTCCCAGCCACTGCCACCTATCATTTGCTGTCTTTGATTTCTTTTAACTTTTAAAACTTTTCATGGTTTTTCGTTTTTAAAGAAATTAACTGTTTGTTTTACTTCTTGGAATTTTTTATTTATTTATTTTTCTGTTTATGAAAAGTTATAATTGGTTCTCCACCTCAGTGCGGCAAGATTAGGTCGAGTTTTTATGTGTAACATCGATAAATTTGGTTGACATATTAGATGGACTTAACCCAAAACATTTAGGATAGTTCTATTTTTGAGGCGTCACATGATTAAAAGCTCCTAAAAAGTCGTCTTCCAATGTCGGAGTCAACGAAAGTGGAAGAAGATAAATTTGGTTCACATGTTTTTCCAATGTCGTTTTCCGGTCGAAAGTGGTCCTGAATCTTGGAGCTCGACCTACCCCGCGGTTTTTCACTCCTTCCAATAATGTGAAAGGTCGTCCCACTCGCCTACGAGTAGCAGTGGAAGAAGATCGCAGAGGAAGAAAGAAGATGGAATCGAGGAACGGGATGCTTTGGTCGCTTCAGAATACAGCTTGGGAATATGATGACTCTCGGCAAGGTCGTGATGCTGCTTCTCTGAAGAGGCGGAGGACTACTACGGTTAGATTCGTTGACTTTGCGTCTTGATTCTGTACTGGCCCTTGCGTTTCTTTCTTTCTTTCTTATAATTCTTTTTGCCAAGAAATTTGCATTATCGATGGTTACAGCATATCAGCGTTAGATTAGATTAGCAAGAAGCATATGCAGGGTATGGATATATTTGGATTTCCAATTTCCAATATTGCTTTTCTAACTACGATGTAATAAACTCAATTTATGCTGGATGTGATGGACTCAATTTACTCACTTGACAGGAATCACCCATTTCGTCCTGTTCACCAAGCTCTGACTTGGCTGGAAACAATTATGATGTGTTCTTGAGTTTTAGAGGACCAGATACTCGTAAGAGTTTTACAGATTTCCTCTACAAAAGCTTGACAGATGCTGGGATATGCGTATTTCGAGACGATGATGAGCTGCCTGTCGGAGAAGGGATCAAGCCCGCGCTGATTGAAGCGATTAAACAGTCGAAGGTTTTGATTCCCATCATCTCCAGGGATTATGCTTCCAGCAGAAGCTGCCTCATGGAGTTGGTCCAAATATTAGAGTGCAAGCAGACGACGAGTCGAGAAACCATTCCCATTTTCTATGAGATTGAGGTCTCAGATTTAAAAGACCAGAGGAATTCTTTTGAGAAGAGCTTTTTTGAACACCAGAGGGACGGGGTTGATTGTGAGACCATCCAGAAGTGGAAGGTGGCTCTCGAAGAGATTGGAAGGTTAAAGGGATTTGTAACGGCGAAAATACATAACGGGTAATCCAATATGCTTTAAAATCCATTTACAAAATTGATGTACTGTGATCATAAACCAATCATGCTATCTTTGACATTATTCTTCCTTTTAAAGTTTAATTGTTTCGCAACTCCACTTAACCGTATGGCTTTTAGACCAAGTTAGACCATTCAAATGCAGGATCTTTGGAATTGCATTGTAATGCCTCCTTTGTTCTGGCCTCATGGTGCAGTACTCCTGGTTCAACTCTGCACATTCTGCTTTTATCGGCTGTATGACTATTGTTCTGATTCAGTTTTTCATCATGTCTCCATCTGTAGGCATCATTCCAAGCTCATAGACGAACTCATCCCAATTGTTCAGCAAAAGCTGAAGAAGGGTCGACTACTTGTGACAAAAAATTTAGTTGGAGTCGACCATCATGTGCAGGAGATTATGAGAAAGCTCGGTGTTGTGCATCGCAATGGACAAGTAATTGAAATATGCGGCAGCGATGTACGAGTCCTTGGAATATACGGTATTGGGGGTGTTGGCAAGACCACTCTCGCAAAAGTTGTTTACAATCAACTCTATGATCGTTTTCAAGGTTACAGTTATCTCAGGGAAATTCGAGAATTACATCAACATGACAGGATCTTGTCCTTGCAAAATCAATTAATCTCAGACCTTCGAAAAAGAAGTGTTTCATTCAGATGTTCTGATGATGCTATGGCAGTTCTTGCTGAAGGATTTCGCAATAAGCAGGTCCTCATTCTCCTTGATGATGTGGAAGATGTTGATCAACTTGATGTGGTTGTTGGAGAGCTTAGTTGGTTTGGTCCAGGAAGCAGGATTATTGTGACTTCTAGAAAGAGCGACATCCTTTTGAAGTACAAAGAGGCTGAAACCTATGAGATTGAACCAATGGAAGAAGATAAAGCTCTTCAATTGTTTTCTAAGCGGGCTTTTGGAACAGGTTCTCCTAGCAAGGGCTTTGAAAGCCTTTCCAAGGACATCGTATTGGCTAGCGGGCGACTTCCTTTAGCACTTGAGGTGACGGGTTCACGTTTATTTGGAAAGTCGAAGGGTACGTGGAAAGATACGTTGGAGAAGTTGAAAGACACTCCTCATGAGAAAGTCGAAAATGTGTTGAAAATAAGTTACCTTGCTTTAGATATATATGCAAAGCATATATTTCTGGATATAGCATGTTTTCTGATTGGAAAGGATGAGAGAATTGCCTTTTACATGTGGGAAGATTGTAAACTTTATCCTTCTAGTGGTATTGAAGTTCTCCTCATAATGTCTTTGGTGAAAATTGGAGAGAACAACGAGCTATTGATGCATGATCTACTGAGAACTCTGGGCAGAAAAATTGTTTTAAATGAAGATCCTATCCCTCGTAATCGAAGTAGGTTGTGGGTGCACGATGATGCCCTATCCACTCTACGGAAGAAAGAGGTAAACCTGAAAGCCATAACTACATTCTTTTCTACCCGCAGTTAAATTTCTTTGTAATTTACCCGATTTTTCAATGTAGAAGAAGCTAAAAAACACTGGCAGTTCTATAGCAAAGTTCAATTCCTATTCATTTACCATTATGTTCAAATTGGTAGGGTACTCCAAATGTTCAAGCGCTAGGTCTCACCTTTGACAAAGGATCTGATGACTGTTTCACATCTGCGGAATTTGGCGCGCTATTGAACTTAAGATTCCTTAACTTGGATCGAGCTAATATGAGAGGAAATTTTACTAGTCTTCTTTTAGAACTAAGGTGGCTTCATTGGCGAGGGTGCCATAAGAGCTCTGAGCCTCTTGTTTTGAACCTAGAGAACTTGGTCATTCTTGATCTATCCTGGAGTGCTGTGGCAGATGACTGGGAAGGTTGGGCACAAATAATGGAGGTATATGACAAGTTTTTTTATTTATTTATTTTTTTACTTTTTGTGAACACTAGCTAATTGATATTGAACTGTTTCTATCTCTTTGTAATACAGAAGGCAAACAAATTGAAAGTTTTGGAGCTAACTGGTTGCGGCCAGTTATGTAAAACACCATGCTTCCCACCTGGTAGCAAATTGGAAAGACTGATTCTTGAACGATGTTCTCATTTGTCGTTTATAGACAAGTCCATTGGTAATTTGAAATATTTGAAGTCTTTGAACATCAAGTCCACTCCAATTGCCCTGTTGCCAGAAGAGATGGGTTCCTTGGATAATTTGGAAGAGCTCTTGATTGATGAAACTTCCATATGTCACCTTCGTTTCTTAAGAGGTTCTATGCAGCAACTTAAGACTCTTAGTGCTTCCGGATGCAAAAATTTGGCTGAAATATCCGAGTCTATTCGTTGTTTAAAGTCCCTGTCACATCTTGCATTGGATAGAGCTATTATCACAGGACTCCCAAATTCTGTTCAGTTGTTAGAGTCACTTGTAGAGCTGTCTTTAAGAGACTGTCAGCGGATAACTGCACTTCCAGACTCCATTGGGATGCTTAGGTCACTACGGAAAATGGATCTGTCAAACACCAGAATTCAGATATTGCCAGAATCAATAAAAAATTTGGATAGATTGGAGGTGCTAAGGATGAAGAATACTCACGTAAGAAAATTTCCGAAGGAAATTACAAATCTAGAGAAGTTGGAAGTCATAACATTTTCTGGCTGCCCTTTGAATGGGAAAATTCCTTGTGATATTTCGGGGTTATCATCTTTGAGAATCTTGAAGTTATCATTTACCCTGACTTTTAGCTTACCCGAGAGCCTTTGTCAGCTTTCTCGTCTCGAGACCCTCCACTTGCTCCATTGTGACGAACTTCAGACTATACCAAAATTACCATCTAGTTTAGTGGGTTTGCGCTGGGGAACCAAAAACATGAGGATAGTTCAAGGTCTTTCATATCTGAGAGATTTGAAAGTTTTGGAATTAGTCAATGATCCTGATGAGGAGGAGATATCTTCTTCTGAGCTGTTCCAAACTGAAAGCATTGCCTGGATATCAAGTTTGTCCAACTTAGAAACCCTAAGGCTGTGCCTTCCAAATGTTGCTAGCCTACCAGAAGATTTTAATTCTCTTACTCAACTTAGAAAACTTGATTTGTCCTGCACAAATCTGCTAGACCTCCCACAACTTCCCTCAAGCTTATCAAAACTGCTTATCAAGAATTGCCAGATCCAGGGGATGGATTTCTCTAATCTGGAAACTCTGTCTGAGTTGGAGCTCTGTGATTGCAATGCACGGGAAATTCTTGGTCTTGGGAATCTACGGCTCCTGCAAGTGTTGAAGATATCTCGCTGCGACATTAAGAACCTTGATGGTCTCGAACAAGCATCACAATTGAGAAGGTTTTCTATGTCTGAATGCTATTCTCTTAACAGATTGCCGGACCTATCAAAGTGCACAAGCTTGGAAATTAAGGAGATAGACTTTTGCAACATTCAGGATCAGCCCTGTGAGAGGCACTGTAAAAATTGCTGCTTGAGGCACTGTGATTGTCCCTACCGATGTCAATGTGGTGGTCAATGCATGTAGCGATCTCAACTGCAAGCTGTGAGGATACTCTCTATTTCCAATTGAGAGAGGGTGGAGTTTATTTCTTTCTTCTGGGTGAGTAATGCACTTTTTCTCTTTATCTACAGTTGGGAGACTTGTTATACTCCACAGAGTCTCCCCAAGGTGAATCTTTCCATTTCTTTTCTTCTTCTTTTTCCTGTTTTCTTACTGCAACATTTCTCTTTCCCATTGTCATACTTTGCTTAATCTGTGCTTCTTTTGGGTAGTGAATACAAGAAATAATTGTCAGATGGGCTGGGAATATGTGGTTGATATTGAAGTATCTGGCTTTATGCACTATATGATTCCTCATGGACCTATAAACCATCAGCATGAACCAACTCTAGCAGTTCTTTTTCTGTTGAGAGCAAAAAGTATTTGCAAAAGAATAGAGATCTACCAGATGATGTATTCACCAGCAAGAATTGGTAAACTTTCTAGCCATAGGAGTTTAGATGCTGGTAATTCTATTTGTTCGTGGCTCCAAACGTTCTTGTAGAACCTGATGCTCCAAATTTCAGAGGTTACAGAAGTGTCATGCCCGATGGGACATGGAGTAATTTTGAGAACATCAATTGCCTGAAGTGAACTTTTCTTATTTCATGCAAACTATGCCTGTGTTCTAACAAAGTTTGAAAATCATAGTTTATCTTGGGATTTAAATATTGAATCAATCATGTGAGTGGGTAAGCATAGTTAAATTGTCTAAATTTGTTGTTTTGATGTTTCATTGAAAGTACTGGGTTTTGAAAATTGGTCATTAATGAGGATTCATTTTAGAAATAAAAATTTTCCATAATATAATCAGACACATCCACTGTGTGTAATATGAAACTGTAAGAGGAATTAATAACTGAAAGACGGTTTACTTTGTAAGTAACACAACATATTGTATTGTTAAGTAGAAATTTGGAAACTTCCCTGTTTGTATATTTTTATACACACTCCACATTGCATGATATAGTATCCTGCTTGCATGAAGATTTCCATGAAACTAAAAGCGAAAGCATGCATGTGATACGTAAATACATTTTTCATATGCCAACATGCTTCCTGTGCCAAATCAATTGCCCATCATTGAATGAGCCTTTACATGCTATTTTGGTCATATCCGTCATTCGGTCCTTTGACTGATGGTAATTCAATCAAGGAGACTGTTACTTCAACATATTTAGAGGTGTCCGTTTGCCGAAACATTAGATAGGTGGTAGCTCATGTTTCTAATAAATAATGAATTCAATAATTCAGAATCAATATCTCTTCAGATCACTTCAGGATTGGATTGGGAAGAGAGTTCTGCTTTGTAATTCTTCGGGACAATGTGTGAGTTGAAGATCAAGGGCGCTGGTGAGAACATAAGCTGAGATGATATTTCTCATAAATCAGTGGTACACGGCAATGCTTAATGTGGATGCTACGGGTAGAGAGAAACGTAAGGGCCTTTGACAGAACAAAAGTGCCCTTTTGTCAAACCTTGAAAAGCAAGCACACTGCATTATGCAGCCTCAATTGTGATTTCTGCGAGTGTCATTCCAAATTCTGTTAGATTTTCTTCTTCTCGATGCTTTGTGACAAGGTCTTTTTTGTCGACGGTAGAAGGGCCTGTCATTCTGTTCATCTAGGACTCGTGTGAAGTGTAGATTTCTTTTTCTCCATGTTATATAATACTGCTGTACATTATCTTCTATATTTCTTTTCCCGGCCCTCTTTGTTAGTCTGTTGTTTTCGTCACTCTTCTGTCTCATGCTGCAAAGCGGAGATCATCAATTACGATTTTGGAAGGTTTATCTGCGATTGTAGAAAGCATGATGAATAACTGGTTGTGGGGATATATTTGAGTTGGATGTTTCAAGCAGTTTGTTATTGAGCTCATTTTGATTTGGAAGATTTCAAATATTCCGTTTGCCAAAAATGGAATGCTGCTCTGTTGATAATAAAATTGTAACGTTAGTGGTAAATTTGAAATATCGAAGGTAAGTTAAAAATGATCTGAAAATTGTTAGTCTGCTCAACCATTTGCAAATTACTGATGAAATAACAATTTTAACATCCACAAATCCAATTCTAGATTACTATTATTTGTCAATCTGATCAATATGTAACTTTGGTAATAAATTTGAAATATTGATGGTAAGTTACCATCGACAAACCTAATAGTATATACATTTAGATTTTATAAGTAGGCATGTAACTATTTGTTATTTACCAATGGGATAAGAATATTATCATTCACAAGCCCAACGGTAAATTATCGGCTTCTGCTATGATCTAGATTTGAGTAGTGAATGGATAACATAGTTGGTAAGTTATGAGAGCATTGACGGTGGTAAATCGCTAATGCTTTTGGTAAGTTCATGAATATATTTGATCAACAGGTAGTAGGTTGCAAAATTGTACCATCGTTATGTAGAATTTACAAATAACGTTATAAATATACTATGGAACAGAATGATGTCGAAGGACTTTCTCAAGAACATTGATAAAATTTGAGTGCATCACATGTCATGATATAATCTGGCAATCTTGGGAGTTGAATTGACTCTAAGTTGTTTGATTAAAGTTCATGCATGTTCCTTCTACTTTTGTGATTTACTTTAATTAATCATGGAGGTTGGTCTTGTTGAATGAGCATCTTTCTCATCTTCAGGAGACTGAAGACTTTCCTTCAATTTAGTTATATATTTTGGGGCTGTCAAATTGAATTATTTTCACTTACAACATAGAAGGAAGCCGCGGATGAAAAAAGTTATCAAGATAATTTGTCTTGATCCATGATTTAGCTCGGAATGTAACTTATTTTTACTACTAAATTCAGATTAAATCTCGATAACATTACTATTTTTCGAAAGGTCCTTAGGGTCCTCAAGTACTTGTTAAGTATATTTTATTTAGATAATTAAATTTTCAAAGTACTGATTGTGCATGATAAAAAAAAATAATGCATTGAAAATTATAAAGTTTCTTTAATTAATTACTTAAGGAAAATTATTCAAAAAATCCTAAACATATTATATGGTGGTCAATTCAATCTTAATATTTTGGCCAATTTAGTCTTAAATCTTTTGACGATCTATTAATTCGGTCCCTCTGACCAATTTTAGCAGGAAATCAATGACAAAGATGCTAGCCATCCTATGTAATACGATTGGCATTAACGTGAACAATTTTCCATAATTTTTTTTAAATTTACTTTTTCTCTCTTTTTTCCCCACTATTATTCTTCCGAGCCAACAACCCTCGCCTCACCAGATCTATGCATGGTGAGGACCCCAATGGCCTTCACCTCACTAGATCTATGCTAGGCAAGGTCTATCACGATCTTTGTTGGCTTGCACAAACTTGGTGAGGGCTGCAACAACCCTCACCTCACCGACCATTGTTGAGGCCTCGTTAGCCCATTAGGAAAGAAGAATGGTAAAAAAAAAAAGGACAAAAAAAATATAAATTATATAAAAATTCATAATATCAAAAAAATTACAAAATTTATTTAGCACCAATCATGCCACATAAGTTTGGCTAGTGTTCATGTCATTGAGTTCTGACCTCTCAAAAGGATAGGATTAAATTGGTCATTGTATAATAAGTTTAAGACCTTTAGAACTATTTCCAATTACTTAACAAATGCCTATTAGCCCTATCTTTTTTACTAATGGTGTTGAGCAATGTCCGCGACCAATAATGATTAGGGAGGACAAGACAGTAAATTTTGGATTACCAAGGATGCCGAAACTTGGGTCAAGCGTGAAAACAAAGGTATTTTAACTAAAATTTCACTGACTTAAGCAGTTGCTAAAAACATCGACAATTGATGGCAAAAGAGAGATGGCCCTCGGCAACTCTCTTAAAAGGAAAACAATGTCCACAACCAACTTACATGCTTAAGTGATTTTTTTTTTTTTACAACTATTTATTGGTTCATTATCAAGGCGGGTGAAAAACAATCAACGAAAAATACCAAAAGCATGTCTCGCTTTTCAGTTTTCACCCAATTATCCCTTACATTTCTCTACTTATGGAATACAAACCCAAATTTTACTCTTGAATACGATTTTGTACACTCACATCAATTATCTTTGTATTCTTATTCACGAAAATATCTTCTTTTTTTCTTTTTAAAATTTCCCCTTTACTAATCATAAATTTTCTCATACCATTCAAAATGTTCAAAATCAATTAATAACCAAATCACAAAAACTCAAAGCAATTAGCTAAAATTAGTTTGCAGAGAGGGTCAATTTGTCCTGTTAAATATGAAGGTATGCTTAGACGTATGTAAAAAGTAATTGTGAAAATAAAGGCGTATGAATGGTCATTGATCCAAAGTGAAGTATGTTTGGTATTTTTTTTTAAAACATTGAAAATCATAAAGTAATGCATGTGACTAGAAATTTTGAGAAACGCCTAGGGGACCTAAATCAAATTTATGCACATTAAGAGTGTTTGGTAATATCTCTGTTTCGGAAAATAATTTTTGTTTAGAAAAATTTTGTCATACCTATATTCCCTATGAGTTTTTGAGTAGAATGTGTTTAGTATAGCCCTAAAATTTCTATTATTACATTAGAAAAAGAATAGAAAGCATTTGATATAACTCTCAATTTTTTTTTTGTGACATGAAGATTTTTTAATTTTTAATAATTTTCTCATATTTTTCCCTTTTTTACATTTTCTTTTTTTTCCAGCTCTAACCAGTCACCGAGCCTCAACGATGGCCAACGATCAGCCAGAGACAAGGGCTACAAAGCCTCACCTAGCCATGACGAGGTCCCTTGCAATGGTTGGGCGATGTCCAGCCTCGCCCTCCACCTTACCTAGCCACAACGAGGCTCAACCTTGCCTAGCCATTAGGAGATTGGCTTCGCCTAATGTTGATACCTAAATTTTGGTGATTTGTTTAATCGTTCATTAATTACATAAAAAATTATGAATTAATTTTTAGATCCTAGCAAATATAATTTTCATTTAATTGCATCGCATGTAGAAATTCGAAACATTTGCATTGCTAGTATTAATTATTACAGATTTTTGAAAAAAAGTTATTATTATAATTTTTAAAAAAAGTTTCGATGCCCGCCCGGCCCCTTCTTTCCCCAACGTGGCCCATCTCTTATTTTCCCCTCCGCTTGGCTTTGGACGCTGGCTTCCCGACAAAGGAGGAGGGGCGAAGGACGGCGTACGACGAGGATGAGCAGCGAAGGGAATGTCGCGGTACGATCGGTCTGGCCAGGCTGGCGGCACAGTTGGCGTCGGAACTTAAAAGGGAGAGAGTAACGTTGGCTGGGGGTTCTTTCGGCTGAAGACCAAAGGGGAGAGAGAGACCGAGAGGGCTTGAAACCGAGAGGTAGAGGTCCCAGCGACTGAGCGAGAGCGGGAGAGCTTCAGCCGACGCCTCGGCTGCGCACGAGCTCCGGCGGCGACTCCTTCCGTTCGACATCCTCAGGCCGAGCCGGTAAGCCGCCCTTCTTCTTCCCCTGTTTTGGGCACGACGCCTGGAGCTCGCGGACGACCGGCTCCAGCGGACTTCGGCCCCCGTCCATTCCTCCTTTTGTTCTCGCGTGTTTCATTGTCTGTTCGATGAGAGTCTTGGCTAGGGTTCGGGTCCTAGTTGAGCCGGAAACCTCATGATTCGTGAGCGCCCCTCACCCGTTCGACGAAATGCTTAAGCGAGATATAGTTTTCGTCCTCCCTTTTTTGGCCGAAATCGAGTCGTCCGTGCGCGTCGTGTTCTATTGGGATGTTCCAGTGGTGTTGGGAGACCTTGGGGGTCGGCCACGTAGTCGTTCGCCACGTTCCCATCGCCGCCGTAGTTTGTTTGGTGTCTGGCCGTGGTGTGGCTCTCGGCTGAAGGAGGGGAGGTCGGCTGACGAGTGGCGTTTGGAGTGGACGACCCGGGTTGGTTGCTCGACGCTGTGACTGCCGGCGATAACATATTGGAGAGATGGGGACGCTGCGGATGGTGTTGGTTCGGGGAGCAGGGCTTCACGAGAACTGCGTAGCGGAAGGCGTGGAGGAGAAGTGGATAAAAATGGAAATAAAGAATGAGAAAAAAGGGAAAGTGAAAGAAACCAAAAAAAAAAACAAGAAGAAGAAAAAGATTGGGCTACGGGCTCCGGTTTTGGGCTGGTCGATAGAAATAGGAAACGTGGGCTGTTGGGACCGGGCTTGGCAGAGAGTCGTGTAATGGAGAAGGGCTGGAGGCCGAGCGGGCCTTTCTCTTTCTAAGTTTTTTATGGGCCATTGGGGGTTAATTCAGCGTGGGCCTTGGTGCGACCCGGTTTTTTATCCAACCCGGACCGATAGCGTCCGGGTCGGTTTAGTCGGGCCGGGTCTCTTGACCCAGTCCGAATTTCTTTCTCGTTTTAAATATAATTATAAAATTCAAAAATATATTAAAAGGTCATAAAAAATTATTAATTAGTTAAAAATTAAAATATAAAAAATTATGAAATTCTTAATAATTTAGAAATATAGAAAGATTAAAAAAAATTAAATTAAAAAAATCATAAAAAATTTAAAAATTCAGAAAATGCATTGATAAATTTAAAAGAAATGTTAAAATTGTGGAAGGTTCGGAAAAATCAAAATATTTTTAGAAAATTGGTAAAGTCCCTGAAATTTCAAGAAAGTCAAAAATTTTCCAAAAAACTAAAACTCCTTAAAAAGCTTCAAAATAGTTTTTGGGTAATCTTTTCTTAAAAGTGATCTAAAATTGTGCTAAAAAAATTGAATAAGTCTTTAGGGCTCTATTATAGGGTTTCAATTGTCCTTAGAGACGAATATCCTTAATCGTGCACTTTCCTTATGTTGATTATGGTTTCCCTTTGGGCTTAGTTAGCAATGGCATGTTTCTTATTTGGTAATGTTAGGTTCTTGCTCTCCCAACGTCATTTTGTTTTAAATCACCTTGGTTGCTAATTATTATTCTAATGATTGCGTATGTTATCTTAGATGTTAGTAGATAGGTTTAAAATCAAATCAAACTTCTTAATAATTTTTTTTTTGAAATGAACAAGATTAGGTACCGAAAGAGTACAAATTAATTAATTAGTATAATCAAGTCTTCAAACCAATATTCCTTGGTTGCGTAAGGATTGAGATACGCTCTCATGCTTTACTTGATTTCTAACCGACCTTAATAGGCTAGTGGCGACTTTTTATTATAAAATTTTCATGATGTCGATTTAAGTTAACATTGAACACCCCATCATTGCGTGAGGTATGTCTTAAGAGCACCCATGTTTAAAATTAGGGCCATAGGCCTGTCTTTTAGATGATGCCTCCAAAACTATTTCCGTCCATACCAAGGGGTAGGTCGCAACACCTAGCCATCATAATATTTGGCGAGGTCGAGCCTCACTTAGCCACCAACAAGGCTTGATCTCGCCAGCCATTGTCAAGACCCAACGATTAGCTAGAGGAGGAAGAAGAAGGAAGGAAACAAAGAAAAGGAAATGACATTGTTTTAGAAATTGTTCCCAAGAACAAAGAAGTAACTTTTTTTTTTTACTTTTATTTCTGTTAAATCTATTTTTTTTTTTTTGGTCAGTTCTGTTAAATCTATTCATTGGCCACTTCTTTATTCTGGAGAATAGAAAAATTAGTTAACGTTACAAAATGGATTTATGTTCTAGAGAACCAAAGAACAAAGATGTAGAAAAACAGTATTGTTACCAAACATGCTTCGATCAGCTTAATATGGGTGATGGAAGAAAAGTGTTATGATTGAAGGGGTAGTAGCTAGCCACTGAACTTCTCATTTTAGACTTGCTTGGTGCTGCTGTTACTAAAGATGAATCTGTAGCTGGCCGTCGGCCCAAGTCTCAATTTCTTTAGACAAATCTAGGATTGGAAAGAGATTTTGGGGAATTAGTTAAAGATTGGTATGACATGATTGCAACCAATGACGTTATGTGATACACTTAATGATTCAAGTCTTGTTTCTCATGAGAGGACAAAGCATATAGAGGTTTTCTGTCATTTTGTTTAAGAAAACTATAGTTTGAGAAATCATGACTATTTTTGTTTGAACTAATGATCAATTAACCGATATTTTCACTAAAGCTGTCAGTGGTCCCTGAATCAAGTAGAGGGGGTGTTAGGAATGGAAACTAGTATCATAGCAAATGTGTGTTAAATGTGTAAAAATTTGCAATTGTGGATTTTCTGTTCTGTAATTCGTTCAACATAATATAAGTACACGTGTGCGGTTTCTATTACACACGATTTTTTCTCCATCCTTTCTCTCACGATTTTTTCTCCGTCCTTTCTCTCATTCTCACACTACCGATTAAATATATAGAAACTGCTGTATAATCAATCTTGCTTGGTTGATCTGCTTTGTCTAGTCTTGACTGGTTGGCTAGGACAACCTACTTCATCATTTGTCCTTGATTGGTTTAGTCAAGGCTCAAAAAAGTCAATCGCTTTGAGTATTGCTATTGCAACTTAAAGCTAGTATTCATTTGCGAAGAGACAATAGAACTTTAAGTTGATTTTTGGAGGTCAGACGAAATAGATCATAAATTGGTATTGGTATAGGCGTCGGGGCTTGCATGATAAAACTGAAAAACTAGCTGAAAATATAAGTTCTAAACTTTAACTGTTGGCAATTTTAAGTGTTGGGAACTTAAAAATAAAAAAATAAAAAAATTGATGACTAAATATCGATCACTAGATATTATTATTATGGTTAATATCACAAAAATCCCAAATTGATACATGTGAGATTAATTTATCCAAAACTAATTTTTTGATCACAAAAAACCTCGAATTAGTACTTTTTTTCTAAAATTTACCCTATACTAATTTCCATTAAATTAAATTAAACCATGAAACCACAAATTAGTACATTTATGACAAGTGGAGGGTAAAGGCATAAATTGGTATGCCCATTAACTGCCACATGTTATCAAACTCGGTAATTTGGAAGTAAAATTTAATGAAAAATAACATATAGTAAATTTATCACTAATGTACTAATTTAAAATTAAAAATAATTTGTTGTTACGTATATTAATTTGGGGTTTTTCGTAGTATTAACCACTGTCATTGTTGATAGGTGTTAGCATATAATTCTTATCATTCATTACTTTTTATAAATTGAAAGAATTACTTTACCCGTTGCTTACTCAACACACGAAGGGGCTTTTCTCTTAACTAAATCCTTTAAGCCAGTGCTAATTAAGATTATCAATCGAGCTCAGTTTCATTAATTGCTGACTTTTTATTTTTTTTAGCACTTTATTGGGTAATCAAATTAGACCTAAGTGTTGTTTTTTTTTTTTTTTTAAAGAAATCTTATTTGTTTAAAACTATTTTTTTCGTACATCTGTCACGTGCCTCTTCCCAGTGCATATAAACGATCAGATTCTTACTCTAAGCTAGAAGGTGGTTTGGAGGTTTGGAGAGGAGTTGCTTTTAAGGAACGGAAGTTGTTTCAATCCGACGATCTTGGTGTGGCCCTTTTTGTCCTCTTGATAAAGCGGTTTCTTAAGCTTCTCAAACTCGGCATGTGCTTCCGACCCGAAAAAGAAAAAAAAGAAACTCGGTTTGTGCTAAGGGCTTAGTGGGGAACCTCTATCTCATTGACTATTTCTCCTTATACAAAAAGATAACCCATTGCAATCGATGTGCAGTTGGGGCTAGTCGGTCGAGTGAGAATTGGTTGATGACTGAGCCATTGGATAATTGACAATTATATAGCATGAATATTGGCATACGTGATACAACAATTGACAACAAAATAATATTGGCATCAACATCGACAAATGTTCAAAATATGACAACCAAGAGCACAAGAAGTAGGCCATCTAAATTTGGCCAAGGATTCGATAGAGAAGAGAACACAAGGATCAAGATGCCGATTGAAGAAAAAGATATTGAGCGACGGTCGAGTAGTATAATAGCCTTAGGAGCTATAAACGCTTGTGGATGTGGATGGAAATATTATACGAATAGAGAGCCTAGAATCTCGAAAAATATTTGTGTAATTGTACTTGGTAGTAATAAGCGTTGGTAAACAGTCATAATTAGTGGGCTATACATTAGTGCCAATATGCTATCATTGTACATCGGGAACACAAATGTAGCCTTATCATTTTATTAATGGAATGTCCTATTTTTACCCTCATCCTCCATTTTCTAGTAGTCTACGTGTAGAATTGCTATCCATTTTTCCTTGCGAAACCGATTAAAACTCCTGTTTGGAATCACCACTCATAATCCTATTCCCATCACAAAACCAAAGATCCACGTTTGGCGAAAGGTTTTTCTCTGTTTTTGGGTAAGGGAACATTTCCGGTGAAACGATTTCTTTTCTTGATCTTGCAAGGTAATAATAATGCTAGAACACCCATCCGTGGGTAGGGCGGTTGGTTGAGAATCTCTCCTTCATCGCTGAGGTCGAGAATTCAAAACCCTGTGTTACTAGCGATTTAAGTGGGGGGCCATGGCCATGGGTTGCTGTGCTAGTCTTCCCCGAGGTATAGGAGCCCAGTCCTCAGGGGCGTGGGGCATGTGGCAGAGTCCTCGATCACCAAAAAAAAAAAAATGCCAGAACGCACACTTTCTTGCATGATAAGGAATTGGCATGATAAGGAATTGGGAAGTCATTATACTTGTGTGTTCGGGCACTCTCCATTGCTACCTCTATATTATGCGTGGACGTTGATTGCCGATAGTCTGCAACGCGGGGAACACTCTTTATCAGGTCCTCGTTCTACTTTCTCCCATTTACGTACGCTCAATTTATATCGAATCCTTCGAAGGTAATGTGGAAATCTCTGTCCTTCTTATTAATTAAGATAGAACGCAACTATTTTGTCGATTTAAGAAATGGATTGGAATGAAAAAGTATTCTAAGATCCAAGTAGTAATGTAATTAAGAAATATTTTAAATAGTAGTGAAGGATTTATTTGACTTTGTTATGGAAAGTTGAGGGAATAAATTGAACAAATAAAAAGTTTCAGAACCATATTGAATAAATTAAGGTCTAAGGATGACATTGTATATTGGACCAAAGTTTAGGAATTACTAGTGTCATTTTTCCTTTTAAAAGGGGATTCTCTAGGACACGATAATTAGAGCTATATAAACATCTTATTTCTATTATAAGATGATGAGGTATAGCAATACTAGTCTTTGGATACTATCACAATAGTTTTTATGCCGATTGCTGACTTGGGTACCGTCCAAGTTAGCAGACCCCTAAGCTTCTGAGTGACCTGTGAGATGGGTCCACAGTGATGATGTATTAGGAATTTTTGCCTCGGTCATTAAGGAAATATGTAGATAGGCATGTATACATAACACATTTACACACATATAAAGTTCAGAAAACGACTTTGCAAACTTCATAAAAACACTTCTTCTTGGTGATGTCCATATTCAAATTTGGAATGACAACATGGATGTAAATGGAAAGGCCATAATTTCTCCAGGGTCCCTAGCCTGGTCGTCATGATAGTGGCATTGCTTTCCTAGCTATGGCAAATGCGACGATTTCAGCTCATCGTCTACATACAAAACCGTTATGCTAGAGGGAAGCCTTGGCAACTCTCTGAGCATGTCACAGCGAAGTAAATCAAGTGTTCGAAGATTGGAAAGTTGGTGGATCTCCGCCGGTATGCTGGAAATAGTCGAATGTCGCAGCCTCAAGATTCTCAAATTATGCAGTTTCCCAATCTTGCTCGGAATGCCCTCCTTGAGACTCCGACACCAGGAGGCGTGTATTTCTTCAAGGCTGATAAGCTCTCCTATATTAGGAGGGAACTCTCTAAAGAAACAAGAATCCATCCTCAACACCTTCAAATTCTGCAGATTTTTTAGTGAATCTGGAAACTTGGAAATGCCGCTCCCCGACACGTCTAACTCCACTAACGATCTCCCTATGTTGCCAATGGGGCTTGGAAGTTTTCTTATTTGACGGCAATCCCTTAATGACAAGTGTTTAAGTCTAACCAGTTCTCCAACAGAATCGGGGAGTGCTGCAATTCTGGTGCCATCAAGGGAAAGAAGTGAAATATTCGTCAGGTGACATATCGTTCTCGGTAGCAGACTCAATGTGCGGCAGTTTGAGGCACTCAGAGTTTCAAGCTGCTTTAAATGACCAATGGATATGGGAATTTCTTGTACCGAAGTCCCGTTTATGAGAAGCTCTTGGAGAGCTGTCAAGCGACCTACTTCTATTGGCAACATGCTGAGCTCTGTGCAGAACTTCAAATTCAGAGAAACCAAGCACTTCAAATCGCTGATCGATTGATCTATCTTGACCAATTGCGAACATTGCTCCAAAATCAATATAGCCAGATTTTGGCAACCAGAGAACTTAGGAGTGACTAATAAGTCTGCACAACCTGTAAGATCTAGAACTCTCAAGTTCTTCATCTGCAAAATAGGACAAATATTTGCGTGAGTTCACTTCACAAATAGCTACGTTAGACCAGGCAGATGAATTGCGAACTACCTCTATTTGATTCCAGCCATCCCAGTCTTTCGTGACTTTGCTCCATGACAAGTCGAGAATGGTTAAATGTCCCAAGTGAAAATTAGTTACTTGCAGATGTTGAGGGCAACCACGCCAACGGAGCCACCTCAAATTTGGAAAAACGTTAGCGAAATCTCCGGCAATGTCCGCATGATCCAATCGAAGAAACCGTAGGTTTGGCATGCCCTTAAAATCTTCTGCTGTTAGTTTCTCTGAAGTGTGCCACTGAAAGTTAAGGCAGAGTGCCTCAACCTTTTCTGTCCCCTGTGATGGACGAGAAAAACGAATAGAAATAGTGAGGATGGTCTCTCTTCTTGACACGTAACTAGTCAGGAAACACTGCCAAAGGAAAATGACAACAACGTCAATATCACACATGGTCGGATCTTAACAATATCTGGCGAAATAGTTCCTTTCCTTTGGTGGCGAAGACAACAAAACTATTTCTCATGCTTAACGATGCATAAATTAAAGGAAAAAGAAAAAGTAAAAAAAAAAAGAGCAGACCAAACGTTCACCTTTTTCTTCTTTATCGTGTCAAGAGCTATTTCATGATTAAATAATCTACTCCGCCTTCCTGGATTTGTAAGACTCTCTGCACGAACGATTTCTCTGCCAAGTCGCCTCAACAGGCTATGCATCCATATCTGATTGTTTTCCCCAATTTTGACTAGGGGAGTCAAAATTTCACGAGAAGGCAGAAAAGAGGTGTCATACCATAGGTACCAAGCAATTCGAAAATCTATGCCGGTGGTGAAACAGGCGATATCCAGAAATATCTGTTTCTTCCCATAATCGAATGTTCGATATCCTTCCTCCAAAAATTCCCAAAAATCCCAGCGCTTGATTATTGTCCGCCACCGCCCTAGTATGTTTGTACATTCCTCCTTCGTTTTGCCATTGAAGACTGCACTCATAACTTCAATAGACAATGGGAGTACTCCTATAGCCTCAAAAGCATGTTCCGAAAACTTAAAGTTGATGAGTGAGGAAGAAGCTTGTACAGATGCATGCATCCACGAGAGAGCCCTGTACAGAAGCTTAAAGTTGCCATGTGAGGAAGAAGTTTTTATAGATGCATGCTGCCTGAAGAGTTGAAGAGCTTGATCCTTATCCAAAAGACTAACATGATAAGTCCGGGTCTGAGGAGAGTCTTCCAGGATGACACTGTTTCTAGTGGTTACAAGGATCCTACTTCCAGATGCAAAGCAATTAAAGCAATTTCCGACGAGTTGCTGGACATGAAACGCATTTTCCACGTCATCAAGGACAATCAAGAGTCTCATGTCGCAAAATAAGTCCCTGAAAAACTCATTTCCCCTGTTGACAAGAGCAACATCCTCAAGTTCCCGTTTTAGAACATCAGAAATCAACTTAGTTTGCAAAAGCTGAAGCCCTCCTAATACTTGAGTTGTTTCTTTAATATCTGTAAGGAAGCTACAACCATCAAAATCACAGGAAACTTGGTTGTATATGAGTTTTGCAAGAGTCGTCTTGCCAATTCCACCTATTCCATGAATGACGAGAATGATCCGCTGGTCCATATCATCAATGCTCATCAAGCTCATGATGTGGTTTACTTGATCATCAGTTCCAATATCTTTTTCGATACTGGCAACTTGTCTTTTCTCTTCCCTTTCAGCCACCTACAAGAAACGTGATGATAAGTCATTGATAAGGCTGCAAGATGCGAAGAGGTACCTACATTTATTGATATTTTCTAAAGTTGTGTTTGCATAAATCATTTGCTGTGACATCCCAGATTTTCAATCCTATTTTCTGTTGAATAAATCGAGCATTTCATTGATGCGTCTATAGGGCTGTTCTCAGAGCTGATCATGTTTTAGATAACTAGACTATTTGGGGAAACCATTAAGGAATTTAATGTAATAGACTTGAGAATTCGACCAGAGATCAGTTACTCGACTGTGCTCATTTACCGAGATCATTATGGCACAGATATAAATCGATTAGAGATTAGAGATAGGTTGGTTTGATAGAGATGTGTGGCTAATCATGGGTGACTCTACTAAATTGGAAAATTCTCGTTGACGGCACTAGTTTGATTTCTCTGTCGTTTTGGTACCCTGTGTTCGTAATTAAATCTTTGAGATTTTCACGATAATCGAGAGTTGCTAATGAGTCGAGTCGGTTCATTGTGGCTCGAAGAAAATCGACCATGGGTCATTTGCACTAAAAATCTCTGAAAACTATCTGGTAGTCTAGGTCACGCTAAAAATACGCCGAATGGAGATTAACCGTGAATTCAAATCCGATTTCAGAAATTGAAAATTCTACGGTGTCACAATCTATTTTAAGAACATCGACTTATCCTCTGAAGAATTTCGAAGATTCCAAGATTTTTACGGAAAATTGTTTTGGACGTTGCGGAAAGTTGGACGGGCCAAATTAAGGGAAATTAGGACTTCTAAGCCGAGCCTTTCAGTGTCAGGGACTTATAGAATATTGTTCGGGATTTTTCTTCAACAAAATTGGATGTTGATTTGGAGAATCGAATGAAGAAATTGGAGCAAAAAATTAAGGAAATTCGGAATTGGATTTTTGGGCAACAAAATTGGCTTCAATTTAGTCATTTGGTGGGAAATTATTATTAGAAAGTATTAGGGGAGACATGTAGTTAATGGAAGGGGTAAGCCTTGTGGACCTTTTTCGCCTTTGAACTCTCCTACACTTCTCTCTCTCTCCTCGTCCAACTTCTCAAGCGAGCTGCCTTGACCGACTTCATCTCCTTCGATCTCTGCCCGCTTGATTCTGTTTTCATTTCCCACGTTCGAAGCTCACCTCCCACCGAAGACACCTGCCCATCATCTCCACGTTCTCGCTTCATCTCTCCACCACCAGCCAGCTTCTTCCATTTTTCTCTCAACCGGAGCCCAGCCCACAGCCCACGGAGATCCACCCTGCTGCCTCTTGCCCACGCGTCCACAGCCTGCCCTTCCTTGGTCAACTCCAGCGACGCCCATCAACCCAGCGAGTGCCAGCCAACTTTGTCCACGTCCTTCTTCCATTTCGTTGCTTCAGCCATCACCGAAGACACCTGCTGCTCCACCCATCTTCTTTCTTGCTGCCACGTTGTGTCTTCTTCCCACGCCGGTCAACAAACCAGCAGCTGAAGACTACCGAAGATTGACCGAAGCTGCTCCATCTACGACCGCACGCCAACGCAGCAACTTCATCTTCGCGTGTCTTTAGCGGATCAAGTCCATCCAGCATCTTCGTCGGTCTTCAACGCCAGCGAAGCTGCTTCGCTTCTTCTCCCTCTCTCGCTCGGCCCAGCAACAACTCACGTGGAGTTCGGCCCATCTTCAACAACCGCAGTTCAGTCCAGCTCGCATTTGAAGCCCAAGAAAATTTGAAGCAGCCCAGTGGATTTCTATCGGGCCCAGCAGCCCAAGTCTTTAGCACATCTCAGCCCAAGTGAGCCCAGCAGCCCACTTCACAAGCCCAGTTTTTTTAGGCCCAATTCCAGCAAGTCCATTGAAGCCCGCGTGTTTTCTGCAAGCCCAATTCAGCAACCAAGCCCACGAAGTCAGCCCGCTTCAGGCCCGGCCCACTTCAAAAAGCAAATCTCAGATTTGGGTTGAGATTTGTTGGACCAATTCCAAGCCCGGTCTAAGTCCATCGACACTGCCAAAAATTCAAAATTTGGCCGCCGTCGCGGTGTTCCAGTCTCCGCTTTTAATCAAGTGAGTTTTGCTCACTAATGTTTTCTTAGTTTGCTAATTATGCTTAAGGGTTGATTAGTGTTAATTAAGTAGGATTAGGTGGTTAGATTAGAGTGGATTAGTGATTATTAATTAATTGTGATGCATGTTAGGCAATTGAATTGTGCAATTAGCGAATAGACATGTGCTAGTATTTATTGAATGCATCTCGGGATTTTTCCCGACCCTTATCGGACCTCAATTAGGCATTACGGGCCTAAATTGGATTTTTAATATTTATTTATTAATTTTCGAAATTAATTTAATTAATTATTTATTTATTTTCTGGAAATTAGGCAAGGATAGTCGACGACCAGAATTTTATGCTGATTATCGTGATGCAGTCCATTTATTTAATTAAGCTTTATTTCGTGCTGAATTGAATTATTTGTGAAAGTGAGAATTATTCTTTAATTGGATAATTGTTGGTTATTAATTGAAAAATAACTGGGCATCGGTTGATAATGCCAAAAATATTTTAGTGGACTATAGAAAATGTGGGAGTTTTGGAAAAGAAAATATTATATTTCGGCTAAGGTCGACCGTGTCCCCACACATGGATACTTTATCGAGAATGATAAAAAGATGGAGTTGATTGTATGATTGGGATGGTATACTATATCGATCTACGGGCAATATGTTAGCTTAGTAGAGAGCAGTATACCGGTATACTATATTAGCCTATGGGGGATATGTCAGCTTAGCAGAAAGCAGTATACCTTATTAGTTTTGATGGAATATGTCGGTATACTATATCAGCCTAAGGGCGATATGACAGCTTAGCAGAGAGCAGTATACCTTATCAGCTTAGATTGTGGACTGTCGGTATACTATATCAGCCTAAGGGTGATATAGCAGCTTAACAGAGAGCATTATACCTGATTATCTCAAAAGCGAGCTATACTATCTATTTATCAGCTTAGTAGTGAGTAGTCCTGATATGAATGGACTTATAGATAGTATGAGATGAGTTGACCAAGAAAGGGTCGAGATGACATGTAATCGACTAGGTCGATTGATTATTGTTTTGATATAATGTCATGAATTGATTACTTGAATTGAAATGACCAATGAATGGTCCGATTGACATGAAATCGACTAGGTCGATTGATTGAGGTATCGATCTGTGATGTGATTGCTTTTGTGCCTATTGAAGTGTGCTAATATATAGGTGAAATCTGAGGCCAAAGTAAGTCCTCTAAACCGTGCGTGCATAGGCAGCTTGGTTAGATTATTGGTTTACTAATCGATTCTTAGAGGGTAGAACTTGCTGAGATGTGGTTTCAATGGTTATTACTAACCATTTCAGAACCTTAATGAGGAGCCTGAGGATGAGGAATCTGAAGAGGAGAGCCCTGATGTGTAACCTGATGAAGAGGGAGATTTTGGAGAAAAAGATGACCACGAGGAGGATCTTGAGTACGACTTGGATGAGGACTGAGATCCCATCCCGTTTTGTGTGAACCTTGTGTTCTTGTAGATAGGTGTGAGATCAAATCTTTGTGAATAGTATGGTAAAATACTATGAGTTGTGCTTTGTATAAAAATAAGGTTGTGAATTTCATTATAAAAAATTATGGCATTGCTTTTTCTGTCCCATTGCTTTACTATCCGGGGATTTATAATTACTTCCACACGTTTTTATGAAAAGGAAAGTGTTGGCAATGCGTAGTCCTAGGATATCGCATTTAAAATCAACCAAGGTTAGGGATGTGCGCTGCCTGATGATCGAAGTGTGACACCTGCCATACGAAGTCACTGGTCATCCTGATCTGCCAGCGATCAAATTTACTGCCCTACTGTTTCGAAGGAAACCCAAGATTCAGGAGTGATGATCTTTTATCTTTCAAAAATCGTTTTGTCAAACAATCAACCCGCTTTGAAGTTCTTACCGTACACTGACAAGCCAATCTTTTGACATGCATGTGCAAAGACAGCGTATAGTAAAACCTTAGCACATATTGATAGAGAACATGACCCAATTGAAATATGATATGGGGCGGCAAATGTGCAATTATTGAAGTATTTTTAGTTCCCACTCCTCACATGGCATAGGAGCAAATATTCTTTCAATGTAGGCTTTAATTATGTACTAGGAAATAACTGAGCATTTCTGCGAACACTATTAACAATTAATCTACATTGAAAGGTTAAAATAATTAACATGAGAAAAAGATATACATGCATGTGTCATGGTCTAGTACTCGCGCACCCTTGTGATTGGAGCCTAGAGCTATTGAGTGATAAGTGAGTGATGCAAAGAAGATGATACAATTAGTTTGTGGGAGTAGTGTCGGGGCGGTTAGTGACAGAAGTTCTAAGATAAAAATGTTATATCTCTATAGAGCTTTGAAGGCAAAGTTAGCTTCTCTTATACAAACTAGTTGGGAGCTGATGCCACTCTTCTGATGAGGTCATGATAGGTAGAAACCAATTGTTAAACCTAAAGTGTTGTATGTGTCTCGATTGATGGACTAGACGCCCAAGTTAAGTTGGACGTGCTATGATGATGTTTTTTTTTTGGTTGAAATACGATGACATTATTCACTGTACTATTCTTATGAACAACTATAGAAGGAAGGCTAACCTAGTGTTCTTGGCTCACCAGGTAATACAAAGGCTATTCTGCGGCCAAGGAACTGTCGACCCGTGACATATGCATGCACTTAAATCTTGACTTGTCATCTTAATATGTATCTTTTAAACTCAAAAGCTTGTATTTATTTCAGAAAATATGTGGTCTAGAAGTAGATTGGTGACGTTGCATCCCGCCACATCACTTTAAAAATCACTATTATCATTTCATGTATATCTCAGTCAATATTGCCACACTTTTTTACACATTCAAAAGAAAATTCACGAACATGAAATTTCAAATAGGATGCAACTTAAAACTACTGTTCAAAACATAAGATTATTTGCACTTGATAGATTTTTTAGCTTTTCCTTTGGAAATTATATCATATTCCTCAAAATTCGCAAGTTTGTAAGCAAATGTTATGACTTCTTTTTATAGTAAACCTTCTTTTTCTTTTTCTTTTTTTCTGTTCCACTCTAACACTTAACTTACTATCAGACGTTTATCTTGCCTTTTTGTAGGACATGAGAGTCAAAATTCATATCTAAAACTAAACGTCCCCACCCCAACCCCCTTGAGAAGATGGGGATTCAAATTCCCCACCTCTCCCTTCCCATGTGAGAAGGATGACCATGTGAGAAGGGTGACCATGAAGACAAGCTCTAGTGATTTACAGTAAACCTTCTTAAAATGCATAAAATGGATCTATGCTGTGCAAATCAAGGCCTAGCTCCATCAATGTGAATTTAAATTATGTTACTCCTTCGTTATGATTATCATTGGTTAAGATGGTCAAGTCATATGCTCTAAATACATTGTTCAACCATTTCTAACAACTTAATGTGTTAGGTGGTATTAGCCTAGTTTTTAAACTTCTAGTCATGTATAGTGCAACCCCGCACAAATTCCTTTTATCGTTAAGATGCCCAAAGCCCATTTCACCCAAAGTTTGCTATAGTTTCGTGTCTAAATTGATGCAATTGTGAGGCGAAGTATGTATTCTAAGTTTGCTATAGGTCTATATCTAAATTTATTGGTGTCTATTTTTATTAGCTTTTTGGCCCCCAACTGTTGCCTTGTAGATTCATTGAATTAAGCTTGTTTTATGACGATGAAGAAAAATAAGAAGGAAAAGCACCTTGTCCATACTGTCGTATCTGGGCGTATCTGAAGTAGAATCGATCCGTCTGAGAATCTCATTTCTATAATCCTTGTAAAGCATGCCACCCATAGCAATTTCGCCCAGTTTCCGACAATTTTGAATTACCACTTTGCATTCATCTGGTATCATTGTATGAAATACATTCGTCCAATTTTCCAAGGAGTGGCACGAAATCGCTGTAAATAGACGCAAACATCCTAACTTGTCAAGGCCTTCAAAATACTGTAGTTTATTGCAACCTGTGATTCTCAATTCCATCAACTCTCGCAATTTCGACAGATCACCGAACCTCCTAATTGACCAGCAAAAGTTGACCTTCAGGCTCTCCAATGTTTCTGATGCCCCAAGACCATGAATCTCTCTCAACATCGGGCAGTCCTCTAGTTCCAATTCTGATAGCTTCGTCAGGCCTGGCGGGGAGAATATTATTGTTTCAAGGAGTCGAAAGTTGCCGACAGTTAAATGTCTCAACTGCTCTAGCCCGCCGAGTTGGATTGCCTTTTCCATAGAGTGACAGAGCTTCAACGTTGCTAAATTTCTCAAGTTGGATATACCTGGGAAAGATGTTATTGAGCCGAGATTTCCCTGCTTTGCTGATTCAGGGGGCTGCGTAAGAAAGTTTGGGTGTACGTTGCCAGACATGTAAAGTTTCCTCAGACGAGAAAGGGAACCCAATGCTGTTGGTGACAAGGTAAGGTTCGGAAGGCCCACTTCCAACTTTTCCAACTTGGATAGCTTCCCAATCCACTCTAAGTTATGGATTTCGGTTACGGTGGATGAATGCAACAACAGAAATTCCTGGCCATTTGATAAGAGAAGATTAACTAGATTAGTCAGGTTTGAGAAATCTGGAATAGACCGCAGGGACCGAGAACTAACAAGTAGATGAGTCAAACTTGTAGGAAGTGACGGTAACACTTGCAGCTCATGACAATTCTTGAGGATCAGTTCTTCTAGGTGAGGAAGCATGCCAATTGTTTCTGGCACTTGACGGATTCGAGTGTCTGATAGATCTAGTATTCTCAAAAAGGACAACTTCCCAATTTCACTTGAAACTTCGCCCACCATTGAAGTCTTTAAGTTTCCAATAGAATGAGGTATAACTTTGATGCACGTGCCCGACAGATCCAATTCAATTAGAGACTCCAGGTCTCCGATCGAATATGGAAGTTCGCTTATATTTGTGCATCCTGCAAGAGATAAAGACTTGAGATTCACAAGATATCCAACAGAACAAGGCAATCCCTGAATTGATGTACGTGAAAGATCCAGCTTGATTAATGAATTTAGCTTTCCTATTGAGCCCGGGAGTTCCCTTAACCCAGAGCAGTTACTCAAAGATAAGTGCTTTAGCTTCACTAGCAGGCCAATTTCGCTAGGCAGATCTTTTACTCGGTAGCAATCCTCAACATTCAAGTAAGCCAGTTGTTTTAGTTCCCCAATGGAGCAATCAATTTGAACCAATTGTTGACATTCTTTAACGATCAATCTTTCCAGAATAAAGCACCCGGACAAGTCAATTTTGACCATATTTAGACTTATCAGCTGTAGAACTTTCAAATTGGGTAGCATCCGTGAAAACAATAAAGCATTACACAGTGCAATCAGACAAAAAAATCTGTAAGAAAAGTGCATGACAATATACAGACCTTAATTTGGCTCCATCCCTCCCAATCAGGGGCACCATTAATTCCGTAGAGTTGGAGGACAACCAAATTTTGTGGGAACAGATTAGTTGCGATTAAATCTGGAGGACAATGGTACCACAAAAACCATCTTAACTTTGAAAACAAATTGGTAAAGTCCCCGATGAAGCTCCCCCCATCTAATTCAACGAATCTTAGATTTGGCAGCCTTGAGACATCTTCCTCAGTAAGGAAGAAAAGAGTAGAATCTCCAGCTAGACTGAGTGCTTCGATATTTTCTTTATTCTGACAATTACACACAATTAGAAAGAGCTTTCAATTTCTCTTCTTCACATAGTAGAATTCATCTCAAATAACCGATTCTATGCAAAGAAAGACATAATTTGTGCTCTTAATGTATTACCTCTATTGTTTTCACCACGTCCACAGCTTCGTCAGAAATCCAGAACCTGCTACACTTTCGTGGATCTAGGTTTTCCTCACGAACAATTTGGCGCCCTAGGTCTTTTAGCACGTCATGCATCCATAACCCACCGTTCTCTCTAATATGTATCAATGATAGAGAACCGAGGACTTCGATTTCTATATGTGGAAAAAAGTTGCATTCTTTCCACATATAAGATGCATTAATCTCATCCTCATGGAAGGGCAGACATGCAATATCAAGAAAAATCTGCTTTTGCTTGAAATTCAAGACATCATAGCTAATTTTCAACTTCTGGTGGATTTCTTCATGAGCAGTGCTCCTTAACTTTTCTAGCGTATCTTTCCATATAGTTTCATGCTTCCCGTGAAGAAATGAACCTATAACCTTAACGATCAAAGGGAGTCCTCCAATAGTGGAAACAATATCCCTTGAAAGCCTGTCATAATAATCGCCTCCAGGAGATTCTCTTTTGAATGCGTGATTTTTATAGAGCTGAAGAGCTTGATCAAAACTCAATCCTTTCAGTTCATGTGGTATAATTTTCTCTATGCTCTTTAGGATACTTTTATTTCTTGTCGTAATTACAATTCTACTTCCTCTACCAAACCAGCTAATCTTGCCAAATAGTTTCTCAATTTGTTCCCTATGGTCCACATCATCTAGAACAATCAAAACCTTGTTGCCATGGAGTTTTTCCTTGATAACCTTCATTCCATCGTCAGTGTCATTGATGTCATCCTTAGAAATTCCAGAATTTACACCGAGGATGTCAGACAGCAGTTTCTTTTGCAGAAATACTAGACCATCACGGCGTGATGATCCACGGACATCTCGGAGGAAGCAATACTGGTCAAAGTTAGAGATGTGCTTGTCAAAGAGAGCCTTGGCAAGTGAAGGCTTTTATTGGTATTGGGCTTAAGGCCCGTCCGCCCAAGTTGGGCCCAGAAAGCCCGACCACGGGAATACGGCCCGTGGAAGGGGAAGGTATAAAAGGGAGGAGAGAGAGAGAGAGATGGCACTGGTTGGACATTACGTACGTACGTTTCCTCCTTGCGCTCTCTCTCTCTCACTCAAAAGGAAAAAGAAAAAACAGTAACGCATACGGCTTGTTCTTCCTCCCTTCAAGGCTTCATTGGATCGAATTGCTCGTTTTCTCTTCCTCCATCAACATTGGTGTTTAATCTGTGGCTAACAAGGTACGCTCGAATCCGTGGTGTGCTTTACGATCGGTGATACGTGTAATTCCCGGGCTTCGCTTCCGCATTGATTTAGGGGTTCGATTCAGTGTCAAATCCGGTCTTCGGGGATCAGTCATTACCAACATTGGTATCAGAGCACTAGTTCACGTTTTTCCGATCTGTTTTTGATGTTTTTGATTGATTTTTCGCACAAATGTTTTCGGCCGTACGGATCGGGCGACAAATCCCGACACCCGAGCGCTCTTCGGCCATTTTTACATGTTTTCGTATGTCAAAATCAAAATCTGATGGCACAGGGAGAAAGGGGGCATCGAGACGAGTCTGGCGGTATGTAGAGCGCCGCCGGGAGACGCCGCACGCGCCCACACGCGCGGACGGAAGGCGCTGCGCGTGGGCGCGACGTGCCCGGAGGCGCTGGTTCGCCTAGGCGCGTGTGGCACACGCGCCGGTGGCGAACCGGCGGGCGCGCTCGCCGCCGGCGACGAACCGGCACGCGCCGGTCCACGGACCGACGCGTGCTGATGTCAGCATGACGTCACCCAACGGTCAGTAACCGCTGGGCTGACGTCATCGATGACGTCAGCGATGACGTCGGTTGGCCGAGCGGCGACCCGACCCGCGAACCGACCCGACCCGACCCGCCGACGAAGGCACGCGCCCGGCACGTGTCGGATGACGTCTGCGTGACGTCATCCCCCGCACGCGCGAGGCACGTGCGGTCGGTCCGACCGGCCCGTCGGGTCCGACCCGCGCGACCGTTGACCCGTTGACCCGTGGACCGTTGACCGTGGACCATTGACTTGACCGTTGACCGACCGTTGACTTTGACCGTTGACCCGAAAAAAAAAAAAAAAAAAAAAAAAAAAAAAAAAAAAAAAAAAAAAAGAGGAAGGAATTTGTTTCTTTTTCAATTATGTTTGTGTGGGTTGTAGGTAATCCATTTTTAATTCTGCATTTGTTGCATGAATCATGGAAATTGATGTATTTTCCATTTTGTTTATTATGGATGATAAGTAATCCATTTTAGTTCTGCATTTGTTGCAGAAACTATGATGCGTAATGCACGGATACCTGCAATCCCGAGAACGGACGAAGGAAAAGCTAGACTGAAAAGGCTGATGAAAGAGTTAGCTGATTTTCGGTGGCTTGATGGTGATTTAGTATCACATATGGTCAAGGTCAATCAGATGATACAGGAAATCATCAATAATGGTTATCTTATGCCGGATTTTGAGAAGGTGCCGGCTTTGTTGAACACTCTTCCACCTGAATGGCAAGCAGTGTTAGATCGGCTATGGGAGGTCAACGTGGTCCCGGGTTATAGGAGGCTGGTGGAAGCTTTTGTAAGAGAGTACTATAGGATTGAGTTGGCCAAAACTTCAACCCTTAGATTGTGCTCTACGTGGCGCAGAGTGAATGCGCCTTGGTGGCGACATGAAAACTCTCCAAAAGTTTTTCCATGGTTGGCAAATGTACCTTCAGTTTTCTCAGATGTTTTGACTGATAGATTAGAAGGGACATTCCCTAATTATTTCTTAGATTAATTATGAGATGTTTTATGGATGTAAATATCTCTTTCCAAGTTGATATTTTTTCTTTGTATATATTGCTCAGTGTAATGTATAGTTGTATTATGTGAAAACACTGTTATTATATTGAATGTTAGATAATATTTGCTTTCTGTTACTACTGATTGCTGTGGGTAGTTAGCTGTGGGTAGTTATAGAAGTTTTTGTAACTTCATAGAATTGATTTTGCATATGACAATCATATTAATGATAGTTTTAAGTTAGGATTTTTGGAGGATGATTGGAAACGTAGTGACCTTTTGATTCTGAAGCCTTACTTAAAATTATTCATTAATATGATGGGTCTATGTAAATAGGGATGCATAAATGATAGGCATTAATTATTCGTGCATGTATGTCTGATGTGTTCAGACTGATGGTTTCAGCAACTAAGAACGTGATTGCTGAAATGAACGGCAACTATTGTGAAATATTAAATATGGAGATTCAATATGTGCTGGAAAAGCAAGAAGCACTAGAAGCTCTTGACCATATTATGGAAGATCTTATAAATGTTGTGCGCCACCTTGAGCTAGTTGAGGACCGCCTAACGGCATCTGAGCTGTAAATAGATATTTTCTATGCTGGTTCTAGCTCAGAAAAAGGGCTTTGTGCTCTAAGCGCAAGCATATTGATTCGTTCAATATGTGGGAATGCAAAGGATCAAGTCCTTGTTGCAAGAAATCGAGAGTTAACCAACACAAGAGAGGAAAACGTCCTCAAGTAAAGAAAATGTCAAGGGAAGGGTGTTACAATTGTGACAAGAGAGGTCACTATGCTCGCGACTGTCGTGAGCTAAAGAATGTAAACACCTCTTGTACATTTGAGAACTTTGATTATGTATCAAGTTCTGAACTATTGGCTGAATCCAATCCTTTGTGGACTGTAGATTCAGGAGCGACAGACTATGCAGCGAAGGATATAAAATCCTTCGTGGAATTTTGACGAGTACCAACTGGAATTAAGTGTATCTATGTAGGAAATAACTCTAGAGATGAAGTTAAAGGAATTGGCACCGGCCAATTGAACATGCGTGGTGGACGCACCTTATTCCTACACGATGTTCTATATGCTCCGGAGATTCGTCGAAATTTAAGTATCTGTTTTGCTGTTGGTTAAGCTTGGTTTTAATATGAACTTCCATAATAGAGCTGTAGATTTGTATTTGGATACAAACTACTATAATAGTGGTCACTTTCTAGATGGTTTTATTGTACTAAATGTTGACTGTGATGATGTCAATATGTTATCCCCTTGTTTCACGTCTTCTATCTTATATGATAATGATGTGAATGTGTGGCATGCTTGACTTGGTCATATTGGCCAACAACATATGAAAAGACTAGCCAAAGAGGGCTTGTTGGGCAATATTGAATAAGTTGATTTGTCCATATGTAAGCATTGCCTAGAAGGGAAAACGACAAAGAAACCATTTGGAAAAGGTAAAAGAGCTAACGTTCCTCTGCATTTAATCCATTATGACGATTGTGGTTCAATGAATGTAAGAGGAAGGCATGGGACTGTTTACTTCATCACTCTTAATAGATGATTATACTCGATTCGGATGTGTCTATCTGATTTCTCATAAAACTGAAGCATAAGTTGTTTCAAAAGGTTTATGAACTTGGTTGAAAATCAATTAGATAAGAAAATAAAAGTATTGAGATCCGATCGAGGTCGAGAATATTTATCTGATGAGTTCAGAAAATTATGTGATGAAAAGGGAATAGAAAGACAGTTGTCTATTCCATATACTCCTCAACAAAATGGTGTTGCAGAGAGAAGAAACAGAACCCTACTAGAAATGGTTAGGTCCATGAAGGCGTATGCTAACTTACATATCACTTTTATGGAGTGATGTGTTGTTAACTGCTGCCTAAATACTTAACCGGGTGCCTTCCAAATCAGTTAGTTTCACTCCATATGAGTTATGGATATGTAGAAAACCGGACTTAAGTTTACTTAAGCCATGGGGTTATGCTGTCTATATTCATATGTCCTCTCAAAAGTTTGGGAAATTGAGTCCCATATAAAAGTAGAGCATTTTAATGAGATACTCCGAACACTCAAAAGGGTATGTGTTCGTAAGTGAGCAGGAAAGTGGGAGAATAACTGAATTTGAATCACAGGATGTCACATTCTTAGTGGATGAATTTCCTAAGAAGGGCGAAATAGGGGAAGATTACTTCCTATTTGAAACCTTAGATTAAGATTATGATATTAATGGAGTTCATCCAAGTGGGAGTAATATAAGATGTGATGAATTGAATTCAACTCATTCTCAATTGCAACCACCTGATGTGACGACATCATCATTACCTAATCCAAGTGGGAGCATAATGGGGAATGATGTGCTAAGTGTACAATCTCCCATACGGTGAACAAGTCGCCAAAGTATTCCCCGTTGATGTTTTGACATTGAAAGGGAAACTTTTATGGTTGCTCCGCAAGATGAGGATGAGCCAAGAAATATTAATGAGGCTCTAAATTGCCCTAGTAAGGAGAAATGGATTTATGCAATGAAAGAGGAAAATGGAGTCAATGAAATCAAACCAAGTCTGGGAACTGGTTGATCTTCCAAAAGGACGCAAAGCCATTGGGAACAAGTGAGTTCTCAAAATAAAGCGAAAGGCTGATGGCTCGATTGAAAGGCATAAGGCTCGCCTTGTGGCGAAGGGGTATAATCAATAGGAAGGAATTGATTATGAAGATATTTTTTCTCCTGTAGTAAGATTTGCCTTGATTCGCATAGTTCTGGCAATAGTGTTTAGTATGGATCTTGAGTTACATCAAATGGATGTAAAGACTGCTTTCCTCAATGGAGAATTAGAGGATGAAATATATATGGAACAACCTGTTGGTTTCATAGTGAAAGGCCAAGAAGAAAAGGTATGTCGACTTTGGGAGTCGATATATGGCTTTAAGCAGTCGTCAAGACAATGATATATACGTTTTCATAATACCATAATGGCATATGACTTTACAATGATAGATGAGGATCATTGTGTATATATCAAAAGATCCAAGGATCAATTTGTGATCATATCATTATATGTTGATGATATACTAATTGCCGGAAGCAATATGGAGCTAGTCAATACTGTCAAAAGTTGGTTGTCTTCCAAATTTTTGAATTGAATGATATGGGATTATAAACCCATTGACGCTCCTATTGCAAAAGGTGAAGGATTGAGCCATAGACTGTGTCTAAGGACTCCACAAGAGAAGGAACAAATGAAACATGTTCCTTATGCTAGTGCTGTTAGAAGCTTGTTGTACGCTATGATGTGTACAAGACCTGACATATGTTTTTGCAGTTGGAATGGTGAGTAGATACTAATCCAATCCAGGTCAAGCACGTTGGAAAGCCGTTAAGTGAATACTGAGGTATCTAAAGTAGACTGCTGATTATATGTTGAGTTATTATGGAAAGGATCTGCGACTCTAAGGCTATTCTGATGTTGATTGGAGAGGAGATTTAAATGAAAGGAAATCTACCTCTAGGTTTGTTCTCTTACCGAATAATGGCACCATGTGTTGGAGCAGTAAGAAACAAAAGTATATAGCCTTGTCCACGATGGAATTGAGTTCGTGGCATTATCAGCAGCAGTATAAGAAGATGTTTGGCTTAAGAGATTTTTTTGGATCATTTAGGTGTTATTGGAAGTGCTGCAGATTTGTTATTAGTTAACTATGATAATCAAGCAGCAAAAGTGTACACTAAAGATCCAAATATCATGGCAAGACCAAACATATAGATACCAAGTATAATTTTGTCATGGATATGATTGCACGAAAAGATGTGAACTTATAGTACATATTACGCATAGAATGGTAGCAGATCATATGACAAAGCCAGTACTTAGAGATGTGTTTTATGGTCATGTGAAATCTCTAGGATTGCGTAGAGGATGATGTACTGAATATTGTAATTTCCCTAAGAGTTCACATTTGATGAATTTGTGTTTTCATCATTAATGCCTATGAATCTTTGTTTGATCTTTATGCATCTTAATGCTCAGTGCATTATTTTAAGTTAGAAGAAGTATGTCGGACAGATGAGATTAGCTCACTCATACGGGTAATCGCCTCTATTTACTGTGTGATAAATAGAGATGAGACTGTTTTTAAGCTTATTATCTGGGTGATAATCGAGAGCTCAAGCTTAAAACATGTATGTCGCCTTAACTGGGTGTTAAGATGAGGACATAATACTTACTATGTCCGAAAGTAAAATACCCCACATATTTTACTTTATCTGTCTATGATGCCAGATGTGAGTTCTGATGAATTTTGTAAATGAGTAGATACGTGAACTCAAGTTAGACATTGGGTATGTCTGAACTATCATCTGTACGGTATTGAAAGGTGTAGACATACGCTCCATGGGAAAGGAGTTAATACCGTAATACGTATTTCATACTACGTATGCATGAGACGACCAATAAGAGTGGCAAAAGTTTGATCTCAACTTTTTATGTCGTGTGAGACTCTTGAGGAAGAGAGTTCCTCAATTTCTTAGTCCCCTCATGACTCTTACTTATTCTCAAGATTTCTATTTAGTGTTTGCTATCTTAGGATGTTGCCAATGGTTATGAGTTTGATTCGTTCTAATGGGGCATTTCTAGAAAAGCAAGCTGGACTGAAATTGAGAGTTTGAAGGAAAGAGGAAGATCGATTTTGGAGAATCACATTATAGTTTTGTATTCACCGGTTAACCAATTATGACTGTCTTTGTGATAATCATAATTGTGAATACAATATATATATCATTGTTTAAAAGAGATCAAGAGAGATATAAATGTGATCGATCGATCTAGGGTACTGCATACTAAATCTACTCGGAGTGTGATGCCCATTATGAGCTGCTATGTATTCCTAACAGATGTATAGCAACAAGCTCTCAAAGTATGCTGGTCGCATGGATTATTCACCGGTATGAACGTTAAAGAGAGGTAAAGAGAATCCTGTTCGGCCCACCTTGTGCGAGTGGGAGATGAAGGCTTTTATTGGTATTGGGCTTAAGGCCCGTCCGCCCAAGTTGGGCCCAGAAAGCCCGACCACGGGAATACGGCCCGTGGAAGGGGAAGGTATAAAAGGGAGGAGAGAGAGAGAGAGAGAGAGAGAGATGGCACTGGTTGGACATTACGTACGTACGTTTCCTCCTTGCGCTCTCTCTCTCTCACTCAAAAGGAAAAAGAAAAAACAGTAACGCATACGGCTTGTTCTTCCTCCCTTCAAGGCTTCATCGGATCGAATTGCTCGTTTTCTCTTCCTCCATCAACGTTGGTGTTTAATCTGTGGCTAACAAGGTACGCTCGAATCCGTGGTGTGCTTTACGATCGGTGATACGTGTAATTCCCGGGCTTCGCTTCCGCATTGATTTAGGGGTTCGATTCGGTGTCGAATCCGGTCTTCGGGGATCAGTCATTACCAACAGCAAGAGTTGTCTTTCCAATACCACTTGGACCATAAATTCCAAGACACCGTGCACAACCGAAGTCATAGTTCAACAAGTCCATTACCGCTTCCACTTGATCATGTATCCCGACTAAATGGTCAGTTGCAAAATCATCTTTTGCCTTCATTTTGATCGTGATATCTTCGGTGTCCAACGCAGTAAGTTTGCGTTTCTACGATGGGCAATGATCTCTCAGGAAGAGTCAAGAAACACTATAAATAGCAGAGCTGCAGAAATAGAAGACTAAGTGACGAGTGTTACCAGTTACCACACCAATTAATCCCATCAACTATAATTGCTCTCTATAGTGTATACCTGGATGTCTAATATAAATCTCTTTTTCCCTCAAAATTTTGCAAAATATGTTTAATAAAGGGGAAAGTAAAAGCATATCCACCGACGGATCCTATTCAGACAGACAGAAAAGAACATGTACAATGACGGACCGAGGGGATCGCTCCTTGCTTGATGCTATTTCTATCATTTCGTGAAAACTTACATAAAATTCCATTATCATGCTTGTTTTTTTGTTTTGATAGAACTTTGTCATAAAAGAAAACGCTTTCTATGAAAATCGTTTTCAAGGAACAATATTTAGTTTTATATGTTTGATGATACGTGGAAAAGCACATAAAACACTATCTTGGTGCAGAATGGTAAATGCTTAGGAAACTTATTACCTCTATTCAAAACTTGGAATACATTTTCCTAATTTAAAAAGTGTGTCTTTTTTGCCCGTAAATATTTTTTTCGTTGACTAATCATTTTCAATGAATTAAACACGTGAAAGTCCGAAAAATTAATTCGCAAAAATGCATTTAAAGTGAAATGAACACACTTTAATGTTCCATTTGTTTCGCAGAAAATATCACATTTCCAAAAAATATTTTCCAGGAAGCCATTTCCAAGAAAATGATTATATTTTCCGGCATTCGGTTGAAATTTGAACATGGAGTAAAAAATATTTTCCACCATTTGTTATTTGATTTGATTCTTTGGAAAAAAAAATTTACCAAATTTTTTATTGACCAAAAATATTTAATTTTAATTTATGTATATTTTAAAATGAATTTTTAGTTATTTTCATTTTAAAAATCAATTTTTATTATTTTTAATTTTTTTCTTTTTCCTCCTCCTTCTTCCTCCTTCGTCTTCTGCTGCCGCATGGCTCAACAATGGCCGACTGCTCGGCGACCGACCAAGACGTGGATCACTAGATTCGGTGAGCTCGAGCTCCGTTGAGGTCAGCAAGCTCGCGGTTCGGCAGATCCGATGACCTTGAGCCTCACCATTGTCGGATTTGGCCTTGGGCGAGGCTTGAGCTTGTACCTTTGGCCTTGCTAGAGATTTGCGAGTGTGAGGGAGAGCCAAGCAAGCCCTGAGGTCAACAATCGGCGCTGGCGAGCCTCTAGCTCGCCCGAGCTCCATTGAGATGACAAGTGAGCTTGAGCTCCACCGAGACCGGCGGCGAGCCTTGAGCCCGCTCAAGCTCCATCGAGAGGACAAGCGAGCCTCGGGCTCACCAGATCCAAGCGAGCTCGAGCCTCGCCTTTGTCGGATCTAGCCTCAGGCGAGGTAGAGCCACTTGGCGGCCTATGGCAAGGCTCAAGTTGATATATGGTCAGTTGTCAACTACCTCTGTGGCTGATGAAAAAAAAGGGAAGAAAGAAAGAAAATTTAAAACTCAATTTTTTGAAAAAAAATAAAAAATAAAAAGAAAATCAATTTGATGAAAGAAGATGAGGTGGAAGAAGTTATGAAAAATATTTTTCACTTTTGAAACATGAAAATTATTTTCCCCACTTTTGAAGTTATTTTTTTTTCAATAGAGTAAAACATTTTTACGGACTAGTTCATTTTTCGTGAAGTGAATACCGAAAAATTCGAAAAATATTTTGCCGGAAGTTTTTTCGTGAAATGAAGAGAGTATCGCAAACATTTTCTTTTAACTCATGACATATATTGACCGTCATCATCTAGCTCAAAGTTCCCACATGAAAAGGCCTTTCTTGCTCTCTCTAAGGTTTGGCCACCGAGACCGACCACCACTTCCAACCACTTCCACCAAACCGACAACGGCCAAGCTCCGGCGGCCATCATCGGCTCCTTAGACAACGGAAAGGGCGGTGGCCACGGCAAGGCAAAAGGGAATGAGAATTCTTTGTGGGTGAGTCGCAACACTCATCCAAATCTGAGCGACTATTGACCCCAACGAAGCTCAAATATTGCAAGGAAACAGAGGGATCGGGCGAAACTTACCTTGCGCTGCCGAGACGAAACCAGCGCCAAATCTCGGAGGCGAATCGCTTATCCTTGTTTGAGCTTCAGTTCTCCGCTGATACAGCAAGCATGGAGCGACTGCGTCGGGTCATCCGAGGCCTCATCCACAATTATTGACCAAACGAGGCAATCTTGGACATTGACATGGCCACTTGTGGTGGAGAGACGAGATCCCATGATATCTGGATATGAGAATGGAATTATTGGGTGAACGTGGCACGTGTATTGAAATGCATTTCAACGGGCCGACACTAGCACATGTGTCTCGCTCGATCATGCGGATGAAAGAAATGGTAAGGGCCTGTTTGGTAACCATCCAAACAGTGCCAAATTCTATTTTTTTGTTCCCGGGAGTAGTTTTGGAACAGAATCATGTTTGGTAAAATTTTTGTTCTCGAGAACAAATTTCTATTTCTTTGTTTCCGGAAGTAGATTTAGAATAGAATCAAGAATAAAAAAAAAGTTGGTTCTTGTTCTCAGGAACAATTATGAAATCAAGCCTATATTTTCTCTTCTTCTTCTTCTTCTTCCCTTTTCTTCTTCTTCATCCACCATCGCAGTTGCTGTCCGCCGCCCGCTGCCGGTCGCTAGCAACCGGTTCGGCGAGTTCGTTGGAGGCAAGCCCAGCCACTGTTGCTGGCAAGGCCTACTTGGCCACAGGCAAGGTTGGGCGAGCCTCACCTAGCTGCCAACAAGGCTCAACTAATGAGGGTTGGCCTCGCCGAGGGCCAGCGACGCTTCGGTGAGGTTGCCGAACCTCGTCTAGCCGGTTGCCGGACCGGCGACTGGCCACTTGAAGAAGAAGAATATGAAAGAGAAAGGAAAAGAAGAAAATAAGAAAAAAAGGAAAAAAGTAATAAAATTATTTAAAAGTTAAAATAAAATGATTCGGAGTAGAAATTTTGAGCACGGTACCAAATGCAATTCTATTCCGGGAATTGAAATTTTGGATAGTTACCAAACAATTTAAAATGCTTAGAAATTGTTCTCAGGAACAAAATAAAAAAAAAATCATTTATGATTAGAAATTGTTCCTGAGAACAAAATCATTACCAAATATGCCATAATTCTCACGTTTCAATGGACAAGTTCCACTTCAACCCCCTTGCCTCCACAAATTCGAGTCAACATATTTTGTGGTGCTTCACTAGTTCCGATAAATGCATAGCAGAGGAAGAAGATGGAATCGAGGGACAGGATGCTTTGGTCGCTTCAGAATACAGCTTGGGAATGTGATGACCCTCGGCACGGTCGTGATGCTGCTTCTCTAAAGAGGCGGAGGACTACTACGGTTAGATTCGTTGACTTTGCATCTTGATTCTGTACTGGCCCTTGCGTTTCTTTCTTTCTTTCTTATAATTCTTTTTGCCAAGAAATTTTCATTATCAATGGTTACAGCATGTCAGTGTTAGATTAGATTAGCAAGAAGCATATGCAGGGTATGGATATATTTGGATTTCCAACTTCCAATATTGCTTCTCTAACAACAATGTGATAAACTCAATTTATGCTGGATGTGATGAACTCAATTTACTCACTTGACACGAATTGCCCGATTCGTCCTGTTCACCAATCTCCGACTTGGCTGGAAACAATTATGATGTATTCTTGAGTTTTAGATGGCCGGATACTCGTAAGAGTTTTACAGATTTCCTCTACAAAAGCTTGACAGATGCTGGGATACGCGTATTTCTAGATGATGATGATGAGCTGCCTGTCGGAGAAGGGATCAAGCCTGCGCTGATTGAAGCGATTAAACAGTCGAAGGTTTTGATTCCCATCATCTCTAGGGATTATGCTTCCAGCAGAAGCTGCCTCTTGGAATTGATCCAAATATTAGAGTGCAAGCAAACGATGAGTCAAGAAACCATTCCCATTTTCTATGAGATTGAGCTCTCGGATTTGAAAGACCAGAGGAATTCTTTTGAGAAGAGCTTTCTCGAACACGAGATGAAAGGAGTCGATAGTGAGACCATTAAGAAGTGGAAGCTGGCTCTCAAAGAGATTGGGAGGTTAAGGGGATTTGAAACGACTAAAATACATAACGGGTAATCCAATTCGATATTCAAATCGATTTACAAAATTGATGAATCGGATCGTGAACCAATCATGCTATATATGAGATTATTCATTTTCAAGCTTTTCTGTTTAGCAACTCCCCTTAACCATTTGGCTTTAAGACCAAGTTAGACCATATACATGCAGGATCTTTGGAAGTGCATTTAAATGCTTCCTTTGTTCTTGCCTCATGGTGCATTGCTCCTTGTCCAACTCTGCTCATTCTCCTTTGCTATGCCGTGTGTTATTCTGATTCACTTTCTTCATCATGTCTCCATAATTTGATTTCTGTAGGCATCATTCCATGCTCATAGACGAACTCATCCCAATTGTTCTGCAAATGCTGAAAAAGGGTCGACTAACTGTGACAAATCATTTAGTTGGAGTTGACCATCACGTGCAAGAGATTATGAGAAAGCTCGGCATTCTGCATCGCGATGGGCAAGTAATTGAAATATGTGGGAGCGATGTTAGATTCCTTGGAATATATGGTATTGGCAGGGTTGGCAAGACTACTCTTGCAAAAGTTGTTTACAATAAACTCTTTGATCGTTTTCAATGTTATAGTTATCTTAAGGAAATTAGAGAATTATATCGACATGATAGGACCTTGTCCTTGCAAAATCAGTTAATCTCGGACCTTCGGAAAGGATGTGTAAGGTTCAGATGTTCTGATGATGCCAGGGTAGTTCTTGCTGAACAATTTCGCAATAAGCAGGTGCTCATTCTCCTTGATGATGTGGATGATTTTGTTCAACTCGATGCGGTTGTTGGCGAGCTTAGTTGGTTTGGTCCAGGAAGCAGGATTATGGTGACTTCTAGAAGGAGGGGCATTTTTTTGAAGTTCAAAGAGGCTGAGACCTTTGAGGTTGAACCAATGGAAGAAGATAAAGCTCTTCAATTGTTTTCAAAGCGAGCTTTTGGAAGGGATTCTCCCATCAAGAGCTTTGAAAATCTTTCCAGGGACATCGTATCAGCTAGTGGGCAACTTCCTTTAGCACTTGAGGTGATAGGTTCGTGTTTGTTTCGAAAATCGGAGGGTACATGGAAAGATAAGTTGCAGAAATTGAAGGTCGCTCCTCATGAGAAAGTCGAACGTGCCAAGGGCTTTGAAGATGAGTTTGAAGATGAGTTATGATGCTTTAGAAAAAACTGCCAAGGAAATATTTCTAGATACAACATGTTTTCTTATCGGAAGGATGAGAGAGTTGCTTTTTACATGTGGGAAGACCGTAAACTTTATCCTAGTAGTGGGATCGAAGATCTCCTTGTAATGTCCTTGGTCAAAATTGGGGAAATCAAGGAGCTATTGATGCACGATCTACTGCGAACTCTAGGCAGAAAAATTGTGTTAGATGAACATTCTATTAGTGGTAATCGAAGTAGGTTGTGGGTGCACAGTGAAGCCCTATCCACTCTTCCGAAGGAGGAGGTAAACCTGAAAGCCAGCCCTATTTTTTTTTTCTACCTGTAGTTATTTATTTATTTATTTATTTGTATTTACCCGATTCCCTTCTAAATTTCAATTTGTAGAATTGGAGAAAATTCAAGCAATTCTATAACAAAGTGCAAATTCCTATTCATTACCTTTATGTTCAAACTGGCAGGGTACTCCAAATGTTCAAGGCCTTGCTCTCACCTTCGACAATGGATCTGCTGATTGTTTCACATCTGATGAATATGGCCCGCTATTGAACTTAAGGTTCCTTAAGTTGGATCGAGCCAATATGAGTGGAAATTTTGCTAGTCTTCTTTTAAAATTAAGATTGGCTTGATTGGCGAGGGTGCTGTAAGAGCTCTAAGCCTCTTATTTTGTGTCTAGAGAACTTGGTCATTCTTGATCTCTCCTGGAGCGCAGTGACAGATGACTGGGAAGGTTGGACACAAGTAATGGAGGTACAAGACCCGTTCCTTTTTCGACGTTTTGTGAACACTAGCTAATTGATACTGAACCGTTTCTGTCTCTTTGTTACACAGAAGACAAACAAATTGAAAGTTTTGGAGCTAACTGGTTGCGGTCAATTATGTAACACGCCATGCTTCCCAGCTGGTAGCAAATTAGAAAGACTGATTCTTGAACGATGTTCTCATTTGTCACTTATTGTTGAAAAATCCATTGGTAATTTGAAATGTTTGAAGTCTTTGAACGTCAAGTCCACTCCTATTGCGCAGCTGCCGGAAGAGATGGGTTCCTTGGATGATTTGGAAGAGCTTCTGATTGATGAAACTTCCCTATGTCACCTTCGTTTCTTACGAGATTCTATGCAGCACCTTAAAACTCTTAGTGCATCAGGCTGCAAAAATTTGGCTGAATATCCGAGTCTATTGGTTGTTTAAGGTGCCTGTCATATCTTGCATTGGATAAAGCTATTATCACAGGAATCCCAAATTCTGTTAAGTTGTTGGAGGCACTTGTGGAGCTGTCTCTTCCAGATTCCATTGGGATGCTTATGTCACTACGGAAAATGGATCTATCAAGCACCAAAATTCAGGTATTTCCAGAATTGATAAAAAATTTGCGCAGACTGGAGGTGCTAAGAATGAAGAATACTCGCATAAGAAAATTTCCTAAAGATATTGCAAATCTAGAGAAGTTGGAAGTCATAACATTTTCTGGCTGCCGTTTGAGTGTGGAAATTCCATGTGATAGTTTGGGGTTATCTTCTTTGAGAATCTCGAAGTTATCATTTGCCTTGATTTTGAGCCTACCTGAGAGCATTTGTCAGCTTTCTCATCTCCAGACCCTCCACTTGCTCCAATGTGATGAACTTCAGACTCTACCAAGATTACCATCTAGTTTAGTGAGTTTGCACTGGAGAACCAAAAACATGAGGATAGTTCAGGGTCTTTCGTATTTGCGAGATTTGAAAGTTTTGGAATTATTTAATGATCCCGATGAGGAGGAGATATCTTCCTCTGAACCGTCCCAAACTGAAAGCTTTGCCTTGATATCAAATATATCCAACTTAGAAACCCCAAAGCTGTGCCTTCCAAATGTTACTAGCCTACCAGAAGATTTTCATGCTCTTACTCAACTTAAAAAACTTGATTTGTCTTGGATAAACCTGCAAGACCTCCCACAACTTCCCTCAAGCTTATCAAAACTGGTTCTCAAGAATTGCCAGATCCAGGGGATGGATTTCTCCAATCTGGAAAATCTGTCCGAGTTTGAGCTCTGTGACTGCAATGTATTGGGAATTTTTGGTCTTGGGAACGAACCTAAGGCTCCTGCAAGTGTTGAAGATATCTCACTGCAACATCAAGAACCTGGATGGTCTCGAACAAGCATCACAATTGAGAAGGTTTTCCATGTCTGAATGATTTTCTCTTGACAGGTTGCCGGACCTATCAAAGTGCACAAGTCTGGAAATTAAGGAAATAGACTTTTGCAATATTCAGGATCAGCCCTGTGAGGGGCACTGTAAAAATTGCTGCACGAGGCACTGTGATTGTCTGTGCCAATATCAATGTGCTAGTTGATGCCTATTGCGATCATAACAGCTAGCTGCAAGGATGCTGTCTATTTCCAATTGAAAGAGGGTGGAGTTTATTTCTTTCTTTTAGGTGAGTCCTGCACTGTTTCTCTGTTTCCACTATTGGGAGGAGTTTATTTCTTTCTTTAAGGTAAGTCCTGCACTGTTTCTCTGTGTCTACTATTGGTAGACTTATTATTTTCGATAGAGTCTTTCCAAGGTGTTTCTTTATTTCTTATTTTCACGTTTTCTTCCTGCAACATGTACCATACTTAATCTGTTCTTCTCCTGGTAACCATGAGATTCAAGAAATAATCATGACATGAACTGTGAATATGTGATTGGTCTTGACGTATCTAGCTTTATGCACTATATGATTCCTCACTGACCTATAAACCATCAGCATGAACCAACTCTAGCAGTTCTTTTTCTGTTGAGAGCGAAAATTATTTGCAAAAAACAGAGATCTACAGGTTGATGGATTCACCAGCAGGACTTGATAAATTTTCGATCCATAGGAATTTAAATGCTAGTACTTCTACGTGGCTCCAAACGTTCTAGCAGAACCTGATGCTCCAAATTTCAGGCAAGTGTTACAGACGTGTCATGCCCTATGGAACATGGAGTAATTTTGACAATATCATTTGCCTAAAGCGAACTTTTCTTATTTCATGCAAACTATGTCTGTGTTCTGACGAAGTTTTAAAATCATATTTTATCTTCAGATGTAAAATATTGAACCAAACAAGTGTATGTAAGCATATCCAAATTCCAAATTGTCTAATCTTGTTGTTTTGATTTTTCATTGAAAGTACTGGGTTTCAAAAATTGGTCATAAATGGGGATTCTATTTAGAAATTAAAAATTTTCAATATAATCATACACATCCACTGTGTGTAATATGAAACGGTGAGAGGACAAATGAAAAGCCAATTAATAATTGAAAGACGCTTTACTTTGTAAGTAACACAACGTATTGTTAGGTTGACATTTGGAATTGTCCCTGTTTGTATATCTTTACACACTCACCTCATTGCAAGACATAGGATCCTGCTTGCATGAAGGTTTCCAAGAAACTAAAAGCGAAAGTATGCATGTGACACGTAAATACACCAATAATTTCCTGCAAATATGAAATTTTTCATATGCCAACATGCCTCTAATTAAATGCCAAACCTACCCATCTTTGAATGAGCCATTACATGCTACTCGTGTCATATCGATTTGGCGATATTTTGATTGATGGTAACTCAATCAAGGAGATTCTGCTACTTCAACATATTTAGATTGCGAGGTGTCCATTAGATAGACAGTAGCTCATGTTCCTAATAAATAATGAATAAATGATTTAGAATTAACATATCTTGAGATCACTAGAGGATTGCATTGGGAAGAGTGTTGGGATTTGTACTTCTTCAGGATAATGTGTGAGTCGAAGATCAAGGGCGCTGGTGAACATAAGCTGAGATGCTATATCTGACAAGCTGAGTTTATATATCTCATACATCAGTGATAACGGCAATGCTTTATGTGGATGCTATGGTTAGAGAGAAACGTAAGGGCCTGTGACAGAACCAAAGTGCCCTTTTGTCAAACCTTGAAAAGCAAGCACACTGCACCTTGCAGCCTCAATTGTGATTTTTGCGAGTGTCATTCCAAGTTCTATTAGATTTTCTTCTTCTTGATGCTGTGTAACAAGGTCTTTTTAGTCGATGGAAGAAAGGCCCGTTATTCTGTTCATCTAGGACTTGTGTGAAGTGTAGATTTTGTTTTCTTCATGTTGTATAATACTGCTGTACATTATCTTCTATATTTCTTGTCCTGGCCCTCTTTGTTAGTCTGTTGTCATTCATCACTCCTGTCTCATGCTGCTGAGCGGAGATTTTCAATTACGATTTCGAAAGGTTTATCTCCGATTGTAGAAAGCATGATGAATAATTGGTTGTGGGGATATATTTGAGTTTAATGTTTCAAGCAGTTTGTTATTGAGCTCATATTGATTTGACAGATTTCGAATATTCTGTTTGCCATAATAAAAATGCAATGTCAGTTGTGGATTTGAAATATCGAAGGTAAGTAAAAAATGATCTGCATTGTCAATCCGGTCAAGCATTTGCAAATGACTAATGAAATAACAATTTTAACATCCACAAATCCAATAGTAGATTACTATTATCTGTCAGTCTGGTCAATATGTAACTTGGGTAATAAATTTGAAATATTGATGGTAAGTTACCATCGACAAACCTAATAGTATATACTTTTAGAATTTACAAGTAGGCATGTAACTATTTGTTATTTACCAATGAGATAAGAATTTTATCATTCACAAGCCCAACAGTAAATTATCGGCTTCTACTATGATTTAAATTTGAGTAGTGAATGGATAACATAGTTGGTAAGTTATGAGAGCATTGACGGTAGTAAATCGCTAACGCTTTTGGTAAGTTCATGAATATATTTGATCAATAGGTAGCAGGTTGCAAAATTGTACCATCGTTATGTAGAATTTACAAATAATGTTATAAATATACTATGGAACAGAATGATGTCGAAGGACTTTCTCAAGAACATTGATAAAATTGGAGTGCATCACATGTCATGATATAATCCGGCAATCTTGGGAGTTGAATTGACTCTGAGTTGTTTGATTAAAGTTCATGCATGTTCCTTCTACTTTTGTGATTTACTTTAATTAATCATGGAGGTTTTTTTTTTTTTTTTTTGGTCGAAAACAGCCACATATTAATCACGCATCATAGAGGTTACAGCAAGTTCGGATAGTACAATATCTTGCAAGAAAGATGGTATCCGAAATACCCAGTTCGGAGGAAGTAAGGAAGCCCGATGGGCCTTGACTACAGTGTCCGCTAAAACATTGGCTCCTCTATGACAATAGAGCAGATGGAGATTAGGGCACCGAAGCTTCAAAATTAGGGTTTCGTCGAGGATGGGTCGCAGCTCCCACGAGCGTCGTTCAGGATCACCAAGCGCATCCACACATACCAAACTATCTGATTCCACAATGATCCGCTCCATCTCGAGACCTCGTTGGAGAAGAAATTTGAGCGCAGCATTGAAGGCAATAGCCTCGGCTTGCAAGGCAGAGGAAGCACGAACAGAGGAGGCAAATCCATCGATTAAATGGCCCGCTGAGTCCCTGCACACACCAGCCACCGAAGCTTGGTCGGACGGCGAAAGGTAAGATGCATCAATGTTGATTTTTATGACTCCTGGATCTGGTGGGCGCCATCTGTGGTTGAGAATATGCTGGTTTGAAACAGGGCACGAATTTGCAGAAGCTAAAATACGTCTGGAATGGGTCTCCGCGATGGCTTGCTGCACAACTCGTTCGGCATCTGGCTACGTTTGGCGGAAGAAGAAATTATTTCGAGCTTTCCAAATGTACCAGAGGATGTTCGCAACCATAGCCAAATCCGGTAAGTCAGATTTTCTGTCAACAAACTGAAGTAGCCAGTCCTCAATGCGATGAACTCCCGTTGTAGAAATGTTGATTGCTAGATCTGGATGCATCCAAACATCATAGGTCCAAGGACAGAATAGAAAGAGATGTTCTGGGGTTTCTGGTACATGATGATCGAACATATAACAAGTAGGATCTGTCAAAATATGTCGCTTATATAGGTTTTCTCTAGTCGCTAATGCATTACTACAGATAGACCAGAGAAAGGACCTTATTTTAGGCATAGTTCGGATTTTCCATATAGCATTCCATAGTTTGCGGGGTGGCTGAAAAGAGGATGAGGCCTGGTTAGAATTGGAGTTGATTTGCTGACGTCTGAGCTTATTGTAGCAATTTTTGACTGAGAAAAGACCATCCTGCCTTCCAACCCAAATTAGTTTATCCTGGGTGCAGTTAGGGCGAATAGGAATGGATAAGATCTCCTCCACTCTTCGATGATCAAAATGCTGAGTTAAAAGAGAAATATTCCATGAGTTTGAAGCAGATAATATAAAACCAGAAACCCATACAGGTTCATCCCTAGGAGCAGGACCTCCAATAATACCACTAGGTAACTAGGGATCCTCACGAACTTTAATTTGAGTACCATTTCCCACAGACCATAAAACTTTATCAGCAATAGAGTCCCAACCTAGTAAGATGCTCTTCCAACCCCAAGATGGTCTAGAACCTGTAGCAGCATGCCAGAAATCCTTATCTTGAAAATATAGACCTTTGAGAAGCCTACTAAATAATGAATTTGGATTCTGGACTAAACGCCAAGCTTGTTTACCCAGGAGAGCTCTATTAAAAATCATAAGGTCACGAAAACCTAATCCCCCTTCATCTTTCCTTCTCTTAATACACTCCCAGCTCTTCCAATGTATGCCTGTCTTGCTATAATCTGACTGCCACCAGAATTTAGCTACTTTTTTATCTATTGCTTTACAAATAGTTGTAGGGATTTTGAAAAGCGACATAGCGTAATGGGGTATAGCTTGCACAACATATTTTATAAGGATCTCTTTGCCCCCTTTTGAAATAAGCTTTTCCTTCCATCCTTCGAGTTTGGAATGCACTCTACCCATAAGCCAAGAAAACAGTTCCTTTTTAGATTTGCCCCAATCTGAAGGAATTCCTAGATATTTGCCTGTTTTATGTAAGATAGGAACTCTAAAGGCTCCAGCTAGGCTTACTTTCAAAGCAATAGGACAATCTGAGCTACAAAACAACCCTGATTTATTCCGATTTATAGCCTGTCCTATAGCTATACAGTATTCATTTAGAACAGCAGCTAAGTTCTGACATTCCATAAGTTTGGCATCCAGGAAGAAGATGGCATCATCAGCGAAAAATAAGTGGGAAAGAGTGGGGCACCTTCGAATAAAAGTTATACCTTTAAGATTTCCAATCTCCATTGCATTCTTGATAAGAGATGTGAGAGCATTAGTCATCAAGATAAACAGGTACGGCGATAACGGATCACCCTGTCGAAGACCTTTAGTAGGATGAAAGAACGGTAGAAACTCTCCATTTAATTTGACACTGTAAGACACTGTAGAGATGCATTGGAATATCCAGCCAACCCATTTAGCATGAAAGCCAAGTTTTAGGAGATAATCACGGAGAAAATCCCATTCAACCCTGTCATATGCCTTCTGCATATCTAGTTTCAGCACTGCATAAAAGTTCTTTCTACGTTTTCTGATTCTAAGCTGATGTAAAACTTCATGAACCAGCATGACATTATCTTGTATTTGGCGACCTCCAACAAAAGCCGTTTGTTCTGGTGCTATCAACTGTGGCAACCAAGGTTTGAGTCGGTTGGCAAGAATCTTGGATATAACCTTATAAATAAAGTTGCAAAGGCTAATAGGGCGAAACTGATCTAAACGTTCTGGGTGAGGAATCTTAGGAATTAGGGAAATAGCAGTGCGATTATACTCCGGTAATAAAACTCCTGTATGAAAGAATTGTTGCACAGCTAAAATGATGTCTTCTTGCAGGATATCCCAATGAGCACGATAAAACAGACAATTCAAGCCATCTGGACCAGGAGCTTTTGTGTCCCCTAGTTGGAATACTGCAGTATGGACCTCCTCACAGGTAATTGTAGTTATTAAATGTTCATTAATCTCCTTTGTCACAATCGGATTGCAAAGATTTAGAGTTGAGCCATAATCTCTGTTCCCTGAAGATGAATATAGCTGCTGAAAATAACTAAGAGTCATATCTTTAAGAGCAATAGGATCACGAATCCAGTTTAGTTGGTCATCCTGAAGCATTCTAATCTGGTTTTGTTGACGTCGATTGACCATCGTGGCATGGAAAAATTTAGTGTTCCTGTCACCCCATTTAAGCCAATTAACCCGAGATCGCATGGCCCAAAATTTTTCTTCCTGCTGCCATAACTCCTGAATTTTAACTTTCAGATTTGAGATCTCATCAGTATTTGAATGGAGATGAGGCTGATTGGTGAGAGACTAAAGCTGGTTCTTAAGGTGAGAAATCTGAGTTTTCGCATTCTTAAATTTTGAACGACTCCATTTAGATAATGCAATGGAAACAGAGAGCAACTTTTGAGGAAGTGACACCTCTCCAGGCTGAGAAGAAGTCCATGATTCAGCAATAATGGAACGACAGTCGGTATCCTGGAGCCAAAAAGCTTCAAAGTAGAAGGATTTTTTCCGTTTACAATTTGGAAGAGCTTCCGTTGACAAGAGGAGAGGGCTGTGATCAGAGCCGAGGGCTGGGAGGGCAAGTACTTCGGCAAGAGGGTAAGCCAATCTCCAATTGTTTGTACAAAACATTCTGTCTAATCTTGCCTTTACCAAAGCGTCACCTTGTCTGTTGTTTGACCATGTAAAGGCACATCCTTTGCTGCCAAGGTCCAGAAAATTACAGTCATTGATAACATCACGAAAAGAAACCATTCTAAAAGGCTCGGCTGGACATTTACTGACTTTCTCCCAAGAATATAAAACTTCATTATAGTCCCCTGTACATAACCAGGGAAGCGAGTTAAAATTACTAATGCGTCTCAAAACTGTCCACAGGTGTTGTCGAAGAGAATATCGAGCAGGAGCATGTAAGCAAGTCAGACGCATAGTAATGCCAGAATCAAGATCAGTACAGATGGAGTCTAGCATATCTAAAGACTGGTAAGTAATATCCAAAGAGACCTTGTTAGACCAAAAAATGGCTAAACCACTTGCCAAACCTACTGGCTCTTGAATAAACCCTGCTGAGAAATGAAGTTTACGTTGAATAGACAAAATCTGTTGAGTCTGATTCTTTGTTTCCATCAAAAAAACAATATCGGGCTTCTCTTGGGTCACTAAGACCCTAAGCGCTTGAACTGTCAGGGGATTGCCCAACCCCTGACAGTTCCAACTTATAAGTTTCATGGTGCCCCTGGTGGCTTTTTAGGGCCAGCCACCAGAGCCCAACAGGAAGATGTGTCAACCTCAGAAATAGGAGTATCCTGTAAAGCAGATTCATCGAACTGCTCCTGTAATTGATGCCGAACCTCTTGATGCATGGAACGTTTAATCTTTTTAAGGGGTCCAGATCGTGCATTAAGATGTGAATGTTTAGTCTTCTTCTTCACTTGAGTAGAACTAGCAACAGGTTGGTGCACCAAATTATGTTGCTGATCCCTAGACTGACCATCCTGAGTAGCTGGAATTGTTTCTATGAGAATAGGATCTCTAACTGATGGTTCCATAGTTTGCTTACCTTTATTTTTGTGTGCGGAAATATCAGGTACAGCATGGATAAATGGTTTCACTGAAGTAGCAGGTATAGCAGGAACCGGGTCCAACACAGGGATGATTGCAGAAGAGCTTTGAGGGGTCTCAGGGATAATCTCTGAATCATAAAAGGTACGCCAGAAAGGACTATATTCCCGTGCCTCAGCTCTCAACCAAGATCCAAATAAGAACCTGGTGTCATCTAATTTAGTTTTATCACAGGGAAAAGTTTGACAAGCTGTAATATAGTGTCCGAGTATGCCACAGGAATAACAGTAATATGATAAGCGTTCATATTTGAAGTCCAACCAAAAATTTTTCCCTGCAACTTTGAGGAGAATCCCTGTTGTCAGCGGTCGTTGAAGGTCCAATTGTACCCTTGCCCTCATTGCTTTAAGTGGTAGTCCTTCTTTATTAGTAAGACTAACTGCAATGACCTGTCCTATATATCCAGCTGCCCGACGAATAATATTTTCAATGCAACGCTCCAGAGGCAAGCCAACTATTTGGACCCAGAATGCACAGGTACTAAAATCATAACAAGACAGAGGCGTGTTGGCTATCCAAGGTTTCAAGATAAGTAAATGATTTCCAAACAACCAAGGTCCGTTATCTATAACTCGTTGCTTGACATCAGAAGATTTAAATTTGATAATAAACAATCCTGTATCACCTTGTGAGAATTCCACCAGGTCAGTGCGCCAAGCCTTTTTCATAGTCGTCTGAAAAGCCGGAAAATTGACTGTGGGATTGTTGAGAAGCTTACCCACGAGAGTGAGCTGACATTCCTCAATTTTTTCAGGAGGTACCTCCTCATCACATATCTCAATTGACTCTTCAGACCAAAGGCGACCCATGCAACTACATAAAGCTGCTAGACGAGCATCATTTGCATCAATTGGATGGTCCATGGCAAGAGGATGAAAGCTAACCGTACTAGAAGGGCTCAACAGGAGACCCAGTGACAGAAAAGACCAGCCATACGAAGACACGAAAAGAGGAAACAGCCAGAGAAACAATACACATGAAGTCGAGAGAATTTAGCGAGAAGGTGGGGCCGATGGTGACATGCAAAGGAAACCGGGTGAGTGTAAGTGCCGATAGAATCGAGAAAAGAAAGGATGAAGAGGGTTAGACGGAGAATTTGAGATAAGCATATACGAAACCCACAGAAAAAAGCAAGGAGGTAGAAGATGGTGAAAAACTACCAGATCGGTAGAAACACTCTACAGAGCGTAGAGAGAGAAACTACCATTTCGGTAGAGAATCTTACTTAATTAATCATGGAGGTTGGTCTTGTTGAATGAGCATCTTTCTCATCTTCAGGAGACTGAAGACTTTCCTTCAATTTAGTTATATATTTTGGGGCTGTCAAATTGAATTATTTTCACTTACAACATAGAAGGAAGCCGTGGATGAAAAAAGTTATCAAAGATAATTTGTCTTGATCCATGATTTAGCTCGGAATGTAACTTATTTTTACTACTAAATTCAGATTAAATCTCGATAACATTACTATTTTTCGAAAGGTTCTTAGGGTCCCCAAGTACTTGTTAAGTATAATTTATTTAGATAATTAAATTTTCAAAGTACTGATCGTGCTTAAAAAAAATGTATTGAAAATTATAAAGTTTCTTTAATTAATTACTTAAGGAAAATTATTCAAAAAATCCTAAACATATTATATGGTGGTAAATTTAATTTTAATATTTTGCCAATTTAGTCTTAAATCTTTTGACGATCTATTAATTTAGTCCCTCTAACCAATTTTTAGCAGGAAATCAATGACAAAATGCTAGTTGTCCTATGTAATATAATTGACATTAACGTGAATAATTTTCCATAATTTTTTTTTAAAGAAAATCAAATTTTCTCTCTTTTTTCCCTCTATTCTTCTTCCAAGCCAGCAACCCTCGCCTCACCAGATCTATGCATGGCGAGGACCCCAATGGCCTTCACCTCGCTAGATCTATGCTAGGCGAGGTCTATCACAATCTTTGTTGGCTCGCACAAACTTGGTGAGGGCTGCAACAACCCTCACCTCATTGACCATTGTCGAGGCCTCATTAGCCCATCAAGAAAGAAGAATGGTAAAATAAAAAAATAAAAAACAAGAGAAAGAAAAATAAACTATAGATTATATAAAAATTCATAATATCAAAAAATTACAAAATTTATTTAGTAGCGATCATGCCATGTAGGTTTGGCTAGTGTTCATGTCATTGAGTTACCTCTCAAAAGTATAGGATTAAATTGGTCATTGTATAATAAGTTTAAGACCTTTAGAACTATAATTATAATTACTTAACAAATGCCTATTAGCCCTATCTTTTTTTTTTTTTTTTTTTTTTTATCTAATGGTGTTGAGCAATGTCCGCGACCAATAATGATTAGGGAGGACAAGACAGTAATTTTGGATTACCGAGGATGCCGAAACTTGGGTCAAGCGTGAAAACAAAGGTATTTTAACTAAAATTTCACTGGCTTAAGCAATTGCTAAAAACATCGACAATTGATGGCAAAAGAAAAATGGCTCTCGGTAACTCTCTTGAAACGAGAACAATATCTACAACCAACTTACATATTTAAATGAGTTTTTTTTTTTTTTCGTTTTTTGATATTTACAAGTATTTATTGGTTCATTATCAAGGCTGGTGAAAAACAATTAACGAAAAATACCAAAAGCATGTCGCACTTTTCAGTTTTCACCTAATTATCCCTTACATTTCTCTACTTATGGAATACAAACCCAAATTTTACTCTTGAATACGATTTTGTACACTCACATCAATTATCTTTGTATTCTTATTCACAAAAATATCTTATTTTTTCTTTTTAAAATTTCCCCTTTACTAATCATGAATTTTCTCATACCATTCAAAATGTTCAAAATCAATTAAAAACCAAATCACAGAAACTCAAAGCAATTAGCTAAAATGAGCTTGCGGAGAGGGTCAATTTGTCCTGTTAAATATGAAGGTATGCTTAGACGTATGTAAATAGTAATTGTGAAATAAAGGCGTATGAATGGTCATTGATCCAAAGTGAAGTATGTTTTGTATATTTTTATAAAACATTGAAAATCATAGAGTAATGCCTGTGACTAGAAATTTTGAGGAACTCCTTGGGGACCTAAATCAAATTTATGCCACAAAGAGTGTGGCAATATTTTTGTTCCTAAAAATAATTTTTTTTTAGAAAAATTTTGTTATACCTATATTCCCTATATGAGTTTTTGAGTAGAATGCGTTTAGCATAATCCTAAAATTTTATTATCAAAATAGAAAAAGAATAGAAAAACATTTTGTATAACCCTCAAATTTTTTTGTGACGTGAATTTTTTTAGTTTTTAATAATTTTCTCATATTTTTCCTTTTTTTTTCTTTTTTTTTTCTGCTCTAGCCAATCACCGAGTCTCGACGATGGCCAACGATCAACTAGAGACGAGGGTTGCGAAACCTCGCCCAGCCTTGATGAGGTCCCTTGCAATGGTTGGGCAATGTCTAGCCTCGCCCCTCCACCTTGCCTGGCCATAGCGAGGCTCAACCTTGCCCAGCCATGAGGAGGTTGGCTTTGCCTAGTGTCGATACCTAAATTTTGGTGATTTGTTTAATCGGTCATTAATTACATAAAAAAATTATGAATTTATTTTTAGATCCTAGCAAATATAATTTTCATTTAATTGCATCACATGTAGAAATTCGAAACATTTGCATTGCTAGTATTAATTATTACAGAATTTTGAAAAAAAAGTTATTATTATAATTTTTTTAAAAAAATTTCGATGCCCGCCCGGCCCCTTCCTTCTTTTTCGTCTATACTTTCCCCAGCGTGGCCCATCTCTTCTTTTCCTTCTCCCGGCCCAACCCACTTCTTCTCTTCTTTTCCCCCTCCGCTTGGCTTTGGACGATGGCTTCCCGTTAAAGAAGGAGGGACGAAGGACGGCGTACGACGAGGATGAGCGGCGAAGGGAATGTCGCGGTACGATCGGTCTGGGCAGGCTGGCGGCACAGTTGGCGTCGGAACTTAAAAGGGAGTGAGTAACGTTGGCTGGGGGGTTCTTTCGGCTGAAAACCAAAGCGGAGAGATAGACCGAGAGAGCTTGACACCGAGAGGGAGAGCTCCCAGCGACTGAGCGAGAGCGGGAGAGCTTCAGCCGACGCCTCGGCTGCGCACGAGCTCCGGCGGCGACTCCTTCCGTTGGACATCCTCAGGCTGAGCCGGTAAGCCGCCCTTCTTCTTCCCCTGTTTTGGGCACGACGCCTGGAGCTCGCGGACGACCGGCTCCAGCGGACTTCGGCCCCCGTCCATTCCTCCTTTTGTTCTTGCGTGTTTCATTGTCTGTTTGGTGAGAGTCTTGGCTAGGGTTCGGGTCCTAGTTGAGCCGGAAACCTCATGATTCGTGAGTGCCCCTCACCCGTTCGACGAAATGCTTAACTGAGATATAGTTTTCGTCCTCCCGTTTTTGGCCGAAATCGAGTTGTCCGTGCCCGTCGTGTTCTATTGGGACGTTGCAGTGGTGTTGGGCGACCTTGGGCGTCGGCCGTGTAGTTTTTCGCCACGTTCCCATCGTCGCCTTAGTTTGTTAGGTGTTTGGCTGTGACGTGGCTCTCGGCTGGCGGTGGGGAGGTCGGCCGACGAGTGGCGTTTGGAGTCGACGACGCCGGTTGGTTGCCCGACGGTGTGAGTGCCGGCGATAACATATTCGAGAGAGATGGGGACGCTTCGGATGGTGGTGGTTCGGGGAGGAGGGCTTCAGGAGAAGACCTGCGTAGCGTAAGGCGTGGAGAAGAAGGGGAGAAAAAAGGAAATAACGAATAAGAAAAAAAGGGAAAGTGAAAAACAAATAAAAATAAAAAATATTTAAGGAAAAAAAAGGAAGAAGAAGATTGGGCTACGGGCTCTAGTTTTGGGCCGGTCGATGGAAATAAGAAACGTGGGCTGTCAGGGACCGAGCTGGGCCGAGAGTCGTCTAATGGAAGTGGGCTGGAGGCCGAGCGGGCCTTTCTCTTCCCAATTTTTTATGGGCCATTTGGGGTTAATTCAGAGTGGGCCTTAGCGAGACCCGGTTTTTAAACCGACCCGGACTGATAGGGTCCGGGTCGGTTTAGTCGGGCCGGGTATCTTGACCCGGTCCGAATCTCTTTCTTTTGCAAATATAATAATAAAATTAAAAATATATAAAAAGGTCATAAAAATTATTTATTAATTAAAATATTGAAAATATTAAAAATTCTGAAAATTCTTAAAAATTTACAAAATATAGAAAAATTTAAAAAAAAATTAAAAATTCATAAAAAAATTTAGAAAACTTAGAAAATGCATTGATAAATTTAGAAAAAAATTTAAAATTGTGGAAATTTTGGAAAAATCAAAAGATTTTTAGAAAATTGGTAAAATCCTTAAAATTCCAAGAAACTACTTGAAAAGCTTAAAAATAGTTTCTGGGTAATCTTCTCTTAATAAGTGGGAGCCTTTTCATATAAAATTGTGCTAAAAAAAATTGAACAAGCCTTTAAGGCTCTACCATAAGATTTCAATTGTCCTTAAAGAGGAATATCCTTAATTAGGCACTTTCCTAATGTTGATTATGATTTCCCTTTGGCTTAGTTAGCAATGGCATGTTTCTTTATTGGTAATGTTAGGTTCTTGCTCTCCCAATGCAATTTATTTAACGTTACCTTGGTTGCTGACTATTATTTTAATGATTGCATATGTTATGTCACATGTTAGTAGATAGATATAAAATCAAACCGGATTTCTTAACAAAAATCTTTTTGAAATGAACAAAATTAAGTACCAAAAGGGCACAAATTACTTACTTAGTGTAATCAAGTCCTTGACCGAAGATCTATGTCTAATATTAACAACTCTCTTATCACCATATGGGCCACTCAATTCGAATTCATCCTCCCCATTCCAGCTAGGAATCCATGATGTTGAAAATTGTTTTTGAAGATCTAATATCTTTTGGATTTTAGGATAGATCACCCCAATGTACTTAGCCATCCCATCTCTTTGCTTATGAATTCTTTCCATGAGCTGTGCTCGTATAACTTCAAGCATTGTGATGATAGATTTGTCCCTAGCATCAATTATGCTTTTGTTGAAACTTTCACACCAGTTGTTCAAGGAAATGTCACATTTTGAGCTTAAGCTGAAGTAGGATTTGCTCCATTGCACGGGAGGCCTCTAGGACAACTATTCATAAGTTTTTTCATTAATTGCCTTTAGGTCTTCCATTGCCATGTTAAAATCACATACCTTAGTCGCCATGGCATCCTTCCAAAGGAGCTTTTTAAGTTCTACCCCTTTGTGATGTAGTTTGAAGTTTTCGTAAAGATGCCTTAAGCAAAATCTATGTTTTGCTTCAAGCATTAAATTTGCTAGTACTTGCACCAATCTTTTGAATTTGTTGCACAAGAAAGTCCAGCATTTTGAATTTTCAGGGTTAATAATCCCCAAGTCTTCTGCAATCAAACTAATAAACCAATGCCATGTCTTGTATGTTTCTTGCTCAACAACTGCCCATGCAAAAGGATACATTTGATTGTTGCCATTGATGCCCAATGCTACTAAAAGTATACCCTTGTAGCTTGATGACAAATGGCAACCATCAAAACCCACAAATCGCCTACATCTTTCTACAAAGCTCCTCCTTAATGCATCCAGACAAATATAGACTCCCCTAAACTTGAATTGGTCTTGATATTGCTTGGTTTTTATTATACATGTGGATCTTGGGTTGGCGTCAAGAAGTGTTTGACAATAGCTCCTAAGCATCCAAAATTGCTCCTTATCATTCCTAGTGATCATACTCATTGCCGTTGCCCTAACTCTATAAACCATTGTCCTCGACAATTTTAAAACATTCTCAAACTCCATTGTTTTTTTTTTTTTTTTCATTGAAGCGCCTAACCATGTAGGATTGTTTCTCAACCTCTAACCATTTAGTGCTTATCTGAGGAACATGTAGAGCTCTATCACATGTATGTATGGGTTAAAGGTTTTAATTTGTAAAGTATGCTTCTTTTGTACTTTGGAAGCATATATAAGTCAATCGCAACCATCAGAACACACTGCCCTCAATTTATTAGGTATATTCTTAACAAACCTCACATTTCTCCCCCTTACCAAAAAAAAAAAAAAACCTCACATTTCTCCCATATTTTATGGCATGGTTCCTAATGGCCTTTCTGAACTCCTTAGCATTACTAAAGTACATTCCCAACTTGAAGACATGATTTTCCATATCAATCTCAGCATTAAACTTAGGATATGTATACTCATTTTCACCATACATATTTAAGAAATTTACATTATTAGCTAACACATCTACGTACATGTCTCCAACCTCCATATCCCCCTCCATTAAACCATCATTGTTAGCACAACTTACATTTCTTATGTATAACTCATCAAGATCAACAAAGGTGAACCCATCTTCTCTAGCAACGCCATCACATCCACTATCATACATTGAATAGTTTATTTCTTCACATTCCTCAATTGGTGGAAAATGAAGCAAAAATAAAGTCAATTTATTTCCATGCAAAACGTACACCGGGAAAAAATAAAACAAAAATAGTAAACAATTGCAATAAAATTGTACCATGCTTTGATTAATGAAAGAAAGCTAGGCACACTAGTGACTATATACCACACTTATTATTGGATACCGTTTGTCAAAATATTGTGCATTATGGAGTTAAAATGTTTTCTATGTCGCCATAACTTTCTCCCTAGGCAAGCCAACCATGGTGGCCCAAGAACCAAACTTGGAGAATATATGCCAGAAGGAAAAGAAAATTGGTCCCATTCAAAGCATTTCTTGGATTCATATTTTATCGGCTTGAAACTTACGGAAACGACTACTAAGTTTGGTTGACTCAACTTTTGTCTAGATTATGTCTTTCTTGTTCAACGAACAAGGTTGAAACACAATCATATCAAGAAGACCTAGTTGCAAATTGAAATTGTGGAATGATAACTAGTAGGATCTACAATGTATCTTGACACAAAGATTAAAATAGTCTTTAGATTAATAACTTGGGAAGAAGAACTGCTAACAAGTAATCTAACAAATTGCCACTTTAGAAGTTACATCCATTATAGTGCACAAAAACTGTAGGAAACAAGATGCCTCCAGTTCCTAATAACAAGTCTGCACAAAAATTATTGGAAACAAGATGCCCCCATATTTTGACTCTAAACTCATGCGCACATGGACTCAAATTGATTTTGTCTCAATGTGCTTCCACCAAATTTCCTCCTCTAAATACTTTCCATCAGAAAACCCATATTAGAGTAATTACACTTTTTTTTTTTTTATAAATGTTTATCTGCTTTCCTTGTAAAAAATCTGCGTGGGCTTTTAAATTCCATGACATGCCAGGAGCTCCAACCATTAGCGACAAAATATAAACCAGAAAAAATCAAGACAGGGAGCATTAAAAATTTGCAAAACAGGGACCATCATCACAACACATAGGACACCAATGGCAGAAATATCTAATTAAAAATCCATAGTGGACATAACTCCGTTGCATTTTTTCGGACAAAAGATACATTAACTCAGAAATCCGGTCGTTACCAAAAAAAAAAAAAAACTCAAAAATCCGACGAAACAAGCAAAAAGAACAATAAAAAAAAAAAATTCCTCCTACCATCACTGTCCTCGCTACCATCTGTGTGATATTCCACCACATGCTCGCACCTTGTCGACATGTTGCTTCGACAAGTTACAACCACTTTAAATGAATGAAGGATCAGTTGCGCCAATTTGAATGAAATTGACTTAGGTTGAACGGGAGTGTGGATCAAAGTGTCTAGTGAACCTAAGAAAAGATAATGAAGAGTCGAGGCCCTCGTGTTACACACGAATGTCTGAATAACGAAAAGGTGGCTTTGCTCGAGATTTGTCTTCTTCGTTGGAAAGAAACGAAGACAAAAAAACAAAGGAAGAAAATGTGAAGAAACGAAGGTAGGGGTTTCTTCTTGTGTTTCAATTCGTGCTCTGTTAACAGAAAATTTGGGTGCTCCAAGCAAGGGAGGACAAACAACGGAGAAGATGAAGAGCAAAAGAAGAAAAATGTGAGAACGTGAAGAGTTTTTTTAGGTCAAAAGAACGTGAAGAGTCTGGGGGTCTTGTTTTTAGGGTTTGTCAATTTCCATTTCTATTTTTTTTTGGACAAAATTGCCCATATTTCGGCCACCAGAAATGTCACACTCGTCAGCCGGTGAACAATTTAGCCGGCCGGGGAGTTCAGGTCCTTATTTGAGACTTGTTAGCCATTTCAAGTCCTTATTTGAGATAACAGTCATTTCGGGTTTTTATTTGAAAAAGTAGGCTCACTTTGGGTCATTATTTGAGATATTTCCTAAAAAATATTTTGAATAGTATCGAAGGATTTATTTGACTTTGTTATGGAAAGTTGAGGGAATCAATTGAACAAATAAAAAGTTTAAGAGCTAAATCGAGTATTTAGAAATAGTTTTAGAACCATATTGAATAAATTAGAAGTCTAAGGATGATATAATATATTGGACCAAAATTTAGGAATTACTAGTGTCATTTTTCCTTTTAAAAGAGGACTCTCTAGGACACGATAATTAGAGCTATATACACATCTTATTTCCATTACGAGATGATGAGGTATATCAATGCCAATCATTGGATACTATCTTAATGGTCTATACGCCGATTGTTGACTTGGGTACCGCCCAAGTTAGAAGACCCCCAAGCTTCTGAGTTATCTATGAGATGGGTCCAAAGTGATGATATATTAGGAATTTTTGCCTCGGTCATTAAGATAATATGTAGATAGGCATGTACTCATGATACATATCTGAAAGTGCTAGAATTACCACTTAGAGGGGGGGTGAATATGTGTAAAAACAAACTAAGCTAAAACAGTAAAAATTATTTTAATCAATCGAAGTCTGATTGGCACTAGACTTCTGAAAAAATTCAGACTCAAATAAGATGTTTTGAAAATTGGCAGAACTTAGAAAAATATTGCAACAAGCAAATTGAAAGAGTTAAGAGAGAGAAAATTAGACACAAGATTTATATTGGTTCGACTTAGATCAAGCCTACGTCCACTCTTTCATGCTGACAGCCTTTTGGCTGGATTTCACTATGGAATTAAAAGAGAATTATAGTGATTTGAGTACAATCACTCAGTGAAGAGTTTATTTCTCTCTCACTAAGTCACTCCCTTTTGTGTTTTTCTCTCTTGAGTACAATTGTAAGCACTATCAAGGAAGAACAAGCGATTGGAAAGGCTGCAAACTTTGGAATTTTAATTCTCATGCACACTCTCAAATGGACCGAATGACCTCATTAAATACTCATTTATGCCTTTTTAACCGTTGGCACTTTCCAAATGAATTTCTTCCAATCAACCCATTGGATAGAATCAATAAAGGAAATCTTGTAGCCGTTTGAAGATTGAGGTAAAAATCCGATGATCTTGGTCCCCCATACAATCAGAATCTAGGTTTCCATAAGTTGATACTTCCCAAAAATGAACTTATCTTCGAAATTGATTTCACCAATTCGTGATTCATTTTATCAACATATTTAGAAAAGGTAAGTGAGATTCTCTGCTAGAAAACCAAATATGTTTTGCACATACTGAATCCTTGTTGAGAGATCAATAATCCCGAGTCTGATTATATCTCCGTTCTTGATTTAGGTTCAGTTTGTATCTTCGTCAGAGTGGAAAAGACTTGTGTTGTTAAATAGAGACTTGTGTTGTTAAATAGACTTTGATAGCATTTCACAAAAGTCTAATATTCCTTAGAATAAGAATAAGAATAAGAGAAGAAAAGTTATGTCAACTTCAAAATCTGATGAGAGTTTTCTCAACACTATCCACACATATAAAGTTTACAAAACGACTTTGCAAACTTCATATAAACACTTCTTCTTGGTGATGTCCATATTCAAATTTGGAATGGCGACATGGAAGGAAATGGAAAGGCCATAATTTCTCCACGGTCCCTAGAGCCTAGTTTCCATGACTGTGGGATAGCTTTCCTAGCTATGGCAAATGCGACGACTTCAGTTCATCATCTACACACAAAACCATTATGCTAGAGGGAAGCCTTGGCAACTTTTTGATTATGTCGCAGTGGAGTAAATCAAGTGTTCGAAGATTGGAAAGTTGGTGGATCTCTGCCGGTAAGCTGGAAATAGTAGAATGTCGTAGCCTCAAAATTCTCAGATTATGCAGTTTCCCAATCTCGCTTGGAATACCCCCCTCGAGACTCCGACACCAGGAGGCGTGTATTTCTTCGAGGCTGGCAAGCTCTCCAATATCAGGAGGGAACTCTCTAAAGAAACAAGAATCCATCCTCAGCACCTTCAAATTTTGTAGATTTAATATCGAATCTGGAAACTTAGAAACGCCAGTCCCTGACATGTCTAACTCGACTAATGATCTCCCTATGTTGCCAATTGAGTTTGGAAGCTTCCTTATTCGACGGCAATCCCTTAATGACAAGTGTTTAAGTGTGACCAGTTCTCCAATGGAGTCGGGAAGTGCTGCAATTCTAGTGCCATCCAGGGAAAGAAATGAGATATTCGTCAAGTGACCTATCGTTCTTGGTAGATGACTCAATGAGAAGCAGTTGGAGGCAGTCACAGTTTCAAGCTGCTTTAGATGACCGATGGAGATGGGAATTTCTTGTATCGAAGTCCCATCCATGAAAAGCTCTTTTAGAGCTGTCAGGTGACCCACTTGTACCGGCAACATGCTGAGCTCTGTGCAGAACTTCAAATTCAAGGAAACCAAGCACCTCAAATCGTCAATCGAATGATCTATCTTGACCAATTGTGAACATCGCTCCAGAATCAATATGGCCAGATTTTTGCAGCCAGAGAACTTAGGAGTGACCAATAAGTCAGCACAACCTGTAAGATCTAGAACTCTTAAGTTCTTCATCTGCAAAATAGGAAATTTATTTGCATGATTTCACTTCACAAATAGTTACATTAGATCGGGCGATTTCAGTGTAGCAATGAATTGTGAACTACCTCTATTTGATCCCAGCCTTCCCAGTCTTTCGTAACTTTGCTCCACGATAGATCGAGAATGGTTAAGTTTCCCAGACGAAAATTAGTCACTTGGATATGTTGAGGGCACCCTCGCCAACGGAGCCACCTTAAATTGGGAAGAAGGTTAGCAAAATCTCCGGTAATGTCTGCATGATCCAATTGAAGAAACCGTATGTTTGGCATGCTCTCAAAATCTTCTGGTGTAAGTTTGACTGAAGTATGCCACTGAAAGTTAAGGCTGAGTGCCTCAACCTTTTCTGTTCCCTGTGATGGACCAGAAAAACGAATAGAAGCAGTGAGGATGGTTTCTCTTCTCGACATGTTACCCAGTCAGGAAAATGACAACAACGTCAATTGCACACATGGTCGGATCTTAATAGTATCAGGCGAAATAGCTCTTTGCCTTTGGCGGTGAATATAACAAAAATATTTTTTATGCTTCACTACGGGAAAAAAGAAAAGAAAGAACACGAAATGTTACCTTTTTCCGCTTTATCGTATTGAGAGCTATTTCATGATTAAATAATCTACTCCGCTTTCCTGGATTTGTAAGACTCTCCCCCCGAACGATTTCTCTGCCAAGTCGCCTTAACGTGCTATGCATCCATATCTGGTTGTTCTCTCCAATTTTGGCTAGAGGAGTCAAAATTTCACTGGGAGGCAGCAAAGAGAAGTCATGCCATAAGTACAAAGCAATTCTGCTATCTATTCCAGTGGAAAAGCAAGCGATATCCAGAAATATCTGTTTCTGCTCATAATTTAATCCTCGCTCCAAAATAATCTGAAAATCCCTCCACTGGAATGTTGGGCGCTGTAGCAAATTTTGGCATTCCTCCAGCGTTATATAATTGCAGACTGCATACATAACATCCATAAACAATGGGAGTCTTGCCTTAGCAAAAGGAATTGTCAAAAGCTCGTAGATCCAAAATAAGAAAGAAGGTAGTGGTTTAGATGAATGCTGCCTAAAGAGTTGACGAGCCTGATCTTTATCTAACTGACTAACATGATAAGTCCGGATCTGAGGAGAGTCTTCCAGGACAACACTGTTTCTGGTGGTCACAAGGATCCTACTTCCAGAAGTAAAACAATCAAAGCAATCTCTGATGAGCTTCTGGACATGAAACGCATTTTCCACGTCGTCGAGTATAATCAAGACTCTCATGTTGCAAAATAAGTCCTTGAAAAACTTGATTCCCCTGTGGACAAAGGCAACATCCTCAAGTTCCCGTTTTAGAATATCCGAAATCAATTTAATTTGCAAAAGCTGAAGCCCTTCTGATACTTGAGTTGTTTCTTCAATATCTGCAAGGAAGCTACATCCATCAAAATCACGGGAGACTCGGTTGTAAATGAGTTTTGCAAGAGTCGTCTTGCCAATCCCATCTTCTCCTTGGATCACGACAACGATCTGCTTGTCCTTATCATCAATATTCATCAGGCTTATGATGTGGTTTACTTGATCATCAGTTCCACCATATTTTTCGATACTGGCAACTGGTCTTTTCTCTTCCACTCTCGCCACCTACAAGAAACGTGATGACTGCTCACTCATAAGCTGTAAGATGATCTTTTCTAACGTTGTCGTTTCTGCATAAATTGTCTACCACACGAAGTCACTGGTCATCCTGATCTACCAGTGATCAACATTATGGCCACAATACTTTAAAGAAAATCCAAGTTTCGGGAGTGATGATCTTTTACCTTTCAAAATATGTTTTGTCAAACCATTAATCAGCTTTGACATATATGTGTCTATGAACGACGTTGTACATTGAAACCTCTGAACAGATTAATAGAGAACATGACCCAATTGAATATGATATGGGGCGTCAAATGTTTAATATCGAAATATTGTTGGTTCTTACTTTTATCACGCATGTTCTGCTAAAAGTGCTTATTGCAACCCACCCCAATCTTCTCAAGATCGCAAATTGACGTTTCCACATGGCGAGCAAATAGTCTCTCCGACTCGCCTTTAATTATATGCGTGCTATGCGCAAACACCATTAACGGTTAATCTACATTAGAAGGTTAAAAATATTAACATAAAAGGATACATACATACATACATACATACATACATACATACATACATACATACATACATATATATATTCATTTAATAAGTATCCTTCAAACTCAAAAGCTTGTATGTATTTCAGCAAAGATGTGGTCTAGAAGTAGATTGAAGATTTCGCATCTCGTCACATCACTTTAAAAATATTTATTATCATTTCATGTATATTGGAATCAATATTGTCGAGACTCTTTTTCCAAAGCACATTAAAAAAAAAATCACGAACATGAAATTTCAAATAGGATGCAAGTTAAAACTTGAGTGATTGATCATGACATGTGGTTTTTTTGTAGTCGATAGATTTTTCAACTTTTCTTGGAAATTATGTCATATTCCTCAAAATTCAAACTATGGAAGCCCTATATGACTTCTTTTTATTTGTTACCCTTCTTGAAATGCATAAAATGAACCTTCCTAGTGCATACCTAGGTCTTACTTTATGGTTGTAAATGTAAATTGTGTTGCTCATTGTTGATTGTCTTCTAATAGCTTAACCTTTTTTTCTTAGTTTTCCAATAGATTAATCTTTTAAAGAAAAATGATTTATCTAACATAACGTTAGAGCACAGGTCAATGGTTTAAATCCTAGCGCTTGCTCTCAATTTTTTAGTACTTATTATTTGTGCTATTCTGTTTGTTTTCCTATTTCAGTTGTTATCTTCTTAACGTGGTTCCCTTCCCAGCCTATCTTGTGCACGCAAGGACTGGCTAACAAGCGATGGGAAGTGTTAAATCATATGCTATAAATACATTGTTGGCACATTCCTATTAGCTTAGTATTTTTAGAAAAAAAATGGTTTATCTGAGAAAATTAAGTTTTACATATAATATCTGCTACAACATCTGAAAACACACATTAATAGTATAAACTAAAGCAAAAATAAGGAAGAAGTAAAGAAAAAATAAAATAAGATACAGTATCACGCGGTACCACTTCACATTTTTCGAAAATAAAAAAGTGCCAAATAAACTCAGAGATGAAAAAAAGAAGGTAAAAGATAATTTTTCATTTGACACTGGACACAAATTCATTAAAGCGATAACACCGCCTAGATTAGTTTAGATAAGATGAACAAAATATTTTACCTAATTTTTACAAAAAAAAAAAAAAACAAAGAACCAAAAGAGAAAGCCTCAAATTCAAAGCGGAAAAAGAAATAGCAAAATATGTTTTAAGTTGAAAGACATGAGAGAGTAATTCAAAAATTATGGGAAAAGGTCATAGAAAACCCTAGATTTTGTCAATTGTGATATATTTATCCAATTTTTTTTTTTTTTGGTGACAACAAAAACTCCAAACTTGCTCTTGACCCCAAACTTTTTTACGTGACACCAAAAATCCCAAACTTATAATTGTGTGACATATTTACTTCAAACTTTTTTCTATGTTATCAAATTTTTGGAATAAGTGTGTCATATGGATACAAATTTCAGATTTTTGGTGTCACAAAAGTACAAGTTTTGAGTTTTTAGTGTTACAAAAAAGTTAAAGGTAAATGTATCACAATATACATAATTTCAGGTTTTTTTGTGACTTTCACCATAAAATTATTAATTAGGCATTTGTCCCTTGATAGAATATTTGTAAAATAACTAATTGAGGACATCTCAAGAGGAAAAAGGTTTGTGATTACTTAAGAGTAGGAGGCCCTCTTTATTGATATAACAGTATAGATATGTATACTCAATTTAAGTAAATGATTATATGAAGAATACTTTTCCCTCCAGTATTGCATTGGATTATTCATAGATTTTTATAAATAATTTTGATATCATTCCTTTCAGATTTATTAGTCTTTTAAGTAATTTTAATTTTATTTTATAATAAAATTTGGTGAAGCCATTTTATTGTAAGTTTAACTACTTTAAAATTCAAAATATTTTAAAAAGTCCTATTTAATTGATATTCTACTTGAAATTTGAGATAGAGATAAAATTCTTAATTATTATTTTTATATGTATTTTTATATGTGCATAATAAATTCCATTTCATTTTTCCTCATTATTATTTTGTTGGTCTTTTTTTTCCCCTTATGGGTTAATTGTAGATTTAGTCCATCAAAATCCAACGTACTTTTTATTTTGCTCAATCAAGTGCTTTTAATTTCTAGATTTGAACGAGTTAATTCTCTAAGTTTTATTTTGTACAATCAAATTCTCTAACTTTCTCAATTTGTACGGTCAAATCCTTCGGTCAATCACTCTAAGTAGATTGTCCAATCAATTGCTGATGCAGCATTGCTTATTTAACAGAAAATGACCCCACATGGGCAAAGAATAAACCGGGAAAAAAGTACAAAAGAAATGTTAATTTGACAGTATTAGTCATAATGGGTAAACGAAGCACTTGATTGCACAAACCAATAATTTTAGAGAATTTGGTTCCACGGAGCAAAACTTAGGCCAAATTGCACAAATTCAGAGAGAAGACTTGATTGCTCAGAATATTAGTTAGGGGACCAAATTGCGCTTAAACTAAAACTTACAGGACTATCTATGTACCTAATTGTTTTTTTTTTTTCATTAGCCAAACCTTACACTCACACCCCAACTAAGATGCCAAGTGGCAAAAATGACTCAAGAATTAAATATTCACCTTACCTTACTGTATACTTAGAGATAAAGATTTCAAAATCATTTAAAAAGAAGAAATCTAATTAGAAAATTGGAAATTTTCATAGATGCATGTGGAAGCTCTCGGATTGGGCTGAGCCAATCTAATCCAGTGGGATCCCCTCTCCCAGCTGCGTACTAGTACATGCTGCCCCAGAGGCGGTGCTTCCGCTTACATAACCAACCACATTCTGGATAATAACAATCTAATCCAGAAAAGTTTATACCTCAAAGTGCACCGCAAGGCATAATAATCAAATTGAAAAATGATTGGTGAATCAAATTCTGAAACTCATGAAACTTACAAATTCTCTTTTATATTGTTGACTTTAGTAAATATGAACTAGGATTAAACCTACATAATTTGATAGGTGAAATACAACAAACAATGAATCAACGAAATCAATAGTATTGAATTGCTAGTTTTAATAAAGAACCCCGGATTCACTTATGATTTGGTGTTTCATTGACAAGAATCAGAGATACGTACCGTTAAACTCTAATTTTATTATATGAAACAAGGATCGTAAAATTATGATAATTACGTCCTAAACATTGCTGGTATATAAAAACGCTATAGTAGGAAGGTCTTGCTCATTGGTGGTTACTACTGTGGCCACATGTGGACATATCACTTGTTGACGCGTCTCATTTTCTGTTTTTCATTTTTTTAAACCTTTTTGTCCCATAATGGAACCTGTCCAACTTTCTGCCCATATCTAGACGGCAATTGGCAAATGAGAACCACGAGTCTGCATGGCAAGTAAGGGTGGCAAATAGAATCACAAGAACCGAATCGACTGGTTGACATCCTTAATAGCGAGATCACTTAAATCATCAGGAGCAAATCTAATCTTTACTCAAAATACTGTGCACATACCAATAAACCTTTTCCCTTATATTAAGTTCCTTGTCTTCAAGGTACCTGGACAAATGTAACTTTCGATCTATGGTAACATACCGTGCAAATTCAATAGGCCTTTCCCCCTCACAAATTCCTTTCATCTTTAAGATACCCAAAGGCTCATTTCATCTCGAGAGAATGGTTTGCTATGGGTCTATATTTAAACTGATGCAATTCTTCACATTATGTATTGTAAGATTTTACATGACTTCCCATACAAATGTCAAAAAAATAAATTAAATCCACCAATATTTAACCGCGTGAGTGATAATTTTGCTTTTCATTATTAATTAAAAAAGAATCCTGACATCGTGCTAATGCTTACATGGTCTTAGGTAATTCCCTCTTCCTATGCATATGGCCCAAAAGGTGTTTTGGTCTGGCCTCCCTAATAACATGTAAATCTCTCTCTCTGCTAGCCTCAACTTTACCCAATTAATCGATATCAATGTATATATAGGGATATGTGCACTACAAATCCTAAAACTTGTCATGAAAGTGTAATTGAGTCCTAAAACTTTTAGATTGTACATTTAAGTCCTAAAATTTATCAAATTGGTACAATCAAATCCTTTCATTAACACCGTCAATTTGTCTAATGGAAAATATTGATGTGGTATTTTAAATTAATTTATTAATTGTATGTGGCTTTATTTTTTATTTTTTATTTAAATATTATTTAAATAATAGTAAAAAACTTTTAAATTTGAAAATAATTTAAAATACAAATTTGTAAACAAAGAAAAAAAGGGCAGGGATCATGTTGGGCATGTCATCGTCGCCCACCGTTAGAGATGGCTGGCGACATCACTGACCCTAGGTGGTGGAGGGGGGCGGCCCTTGCCGGCCTAGGCAAGGTCTCGTGAGGCTTGCCCATATCTAGTCAATGCCTTAGTTAGGGCTAGCGCGGCTCGCTCGATTCTAGGTGAGCCTTGTTGGCCCTTACTTGGGCCGGCAATGGCCTCGCCCAGGCTAGTGAGGGTCGGCCCCCCTCTGTCGCTACGTTGCCAACCCCTCTAATAATGGGCGGTGGCAGCATGCCCAACAAAATCCATGCCATTTTTTTTCTTTGTTTCCAAATTTGTTTTCAAAATTATTTTAGATTTTTTAAAGTTTTTTTTACTATTATCAAATAAGATTTAAAGAAAAAAGTAATAAAAAAATGCCACGTAGGATGAATAAATTACTTTAAAATGTCATATCAGTATTTTTCATTGGGCAAGTTGACAGTGTCAATAGAAAGACTCGATTGCACTAATTTGACAAGTTTTATGATTACTTATATATTTTGAAAGTTTTAAAACTCAATTGCATTTTCATGATAAGTTTTAGGGCTTGTAGTATACATACCCCATATATAAAATTGATAAGTGCATTAGAAGTTCTAAAACTTATTATGAAAATGCAATTAAGTCCTAAAACTTTAAAAAAGTGCAATTAAATTCTAAAACTTGTCACTAAGATTCAATCAAGTCCTAAAACTTTCAAAATGTTCAATAAAGTCCTAAAACTTGTCTCGAAAGTGCAACCGAATCCTAAAACTTTCGAAAAGTGCAATTAATGAAAGGACTTAGATTGAACCACTTTGATAAGTTTTAGGACTTAATTGCATTTTTTTTAAAGTTTTAGGATTTAATTATATTTTCATGATAAATTTCAAGATTTCTAATGCACTTATCCTTATATAAAAGCCAAAAGCACCAATCGTCTCACTTTTTGCTTTTTAAAACTACCCTTGCATGAAAAGTTAAAACTGCCCACTACACTTTCTTCATTAAAGTAACCAATTCACGCGTTTTTAATAACTATCTATTACATGTCAACTCAATTAAACAATCAATCAATTCCTTGACAACCGGTTTCTTTTCTCTCCATGTGTAATCCACCGGCGATCACTTGAACATGCCTAGCGTGTCTTGACACTAGATCTTTTATCTATAAAATCTTTCCCATTTGTGAGACTTGTTATTGACTAGTTGATTTCTCTTTCCCATTTGTGAGACTTGTTATTGACTAGTTGATTTCTTTTTCCTAATTTTAACGGAATTAGATTAGCCACAACTAATCTTCTAGTTTAAGCAGATCACATTTGAACATTTTGACATGAGATCCATAGATATTGCCTATAAAAATAGACACAGGATAATATTATGTGAACATCAATATCTCAAGGTGTTATAAATCTACTCAATATGTAGTAATGAGCAGCTTTCTGAGGAGAGCGTTGAACAAGTATAGAAACAGGCAACATAGATTCCCTCTAATCATTATTGTTACCTAATATAAATCGATATTGGGGTTGCAACATATTTTGGAAATAACTTTTTTTGCGCAAATGGTTCAAAATTTTGCATACATGATTATTCTAATAGAAAATCAAATTACAGCATGATTTTTCCTTTTAGTTTCATCAATATTGTTTTGTTATACAGATTACTCGGTCCAAAAAGGTATTTCAGTGCATTCAAGTGTTTTTTTTTTTTTAAATTTCACTTTTTAGTAATTAATTGCACTATAATTGACATGTGGCGTCAATTTTCTTAAGGTTTTTGGCCCCCCTAAACTAAACTCCTATCGTCTAGATCCGTCCCCGGTATTAAGCTCGTCTTATGATTATGAAAAAGAAGAAAGAAACGCACCTTGCCCATACTGTCGGATGTGTGCGTATCTGAATTAGACTTGATCAGTCCAAGAATCATATCTCTATAATCCTTGTAGAACATGCCACCCCCAGGAGTATCACCTAGCTTCGGACAACTTTGAATTATGACGTGGCATTCATCCGGTATCATTGTGTCCGATGAATTCGTCCAAGATTCCAAGGGGCGGGGCGGAAGCTCGTCAGGGCCCCTGGATGGCCCCTGCATCCTCTGCAAATAAAGCCTGTACTCTTGCAAGTGACTGGCGACGTTCTCGAGGCTCAATCCATCCACATTCATCAGCTGCAGTATCGTCTTCGGCACCGCGTTATTAATCCCTAGGTGTGCGACCGCATCCACGAACCGCTTGTCCAATTCCGGCGTCCAGACCAACCTTGGCTTCTTCGACGATTTCACCGGCCGATCCTCCACCAAATTGTCAGTTGTCAAAGTCCACTTCGAATCGTCTGTAGCCTCCGCGAACCGCTTGTGCAATTGAGGCGTCTGGAACGAAGGTCGCTTCTTCAACGTCCCCACCGAATTGCCCGTCCTCAGAGTCAACTCCACCCCCTCAAGCGGCTTGAGCAATTGAGGCGTCTGGAACAAAGGTCGCTTCTTCAAAGCCTCCACCGAATTGCCCGTCCTCAGAGTCGACTCCGAATTGCCCGTCCCCAGAGTCAACTCCACATCCACAAACGGCTTGTGCGATTGAGGCGCCCGGAACAAAAGTTCCTTCAAATCCTCCCGACGAATCCCCCTCCGAATTGTCAGTTGTCAGAGTCCACTCCGAATCGTCTGTAGCCTCCGCGAACCGCTTGTGGAATTGAGGCGTCGGGAGCAAAGGTCGCTTCTTCAACTTCTCCGCCGATGGATCCTCCACCGAATTGTCTGTTGTCAGAGTCGACTTCGAATTGTCCGTCGTCATAGTTGATTCCGACTCCACGAACCGCTTGGGCAATTGAGGCATCCGGAACAAAAGTCGCTTCTTCAACAACTCAACCCAATCATCTGTCGTCAGAATCGACTCCGAATTGTCCGTTGTCAGAGTTGACTCCGCTCCCATGAACCGCTTAGGCAATTGAGGTGTCCGAAACAAAGCTGGCTTCTTCAACTCCTCCACAGACGGATCCTTCACCAAGGGATCCTTCACCGAATTGTCTGTCGTTAGAGTCGACTCCGAATTGCTCGTCCTCAGAGTCAACTCCACCTCCACAAACGGCTTGTGCAATTGAGGCGTCCGGAGCAAAGGTGACTTCTTCAACGCCTCCACCGACGGATCCTCCACCGAATTGTCCGTCGTCAGAGTCGTCTTCGCCTCCACGTACTGCTTATGCAATTGAGGCGTCTGGAACAAAGGTGGGTTCTTCGACGCCTCCGCCAACGGATCCTCCAACGAATTGTCCGTCGTCAGAGTTGACTCCGCATTGCCCGTCGTCAGAGTCAACTCCATATTCACAAACGGCTTGTGCAATTGAGGCGTCCGGAACAAAGGTGGCTTCTTCAACGCCTCCGCCGATGGATCCTCCGCCGGTGGATCCTCCACCGAATTGTCCATCATCAGAGTCGACTCCGCCTCCCCAGCAGAGTCAATCTTCTTCATCTTCCACGAATGGGAGCCATCCGACTCCGTTTTCATGGGCATCATCTGGTCACGATTCTCCATCAACTTTTGCAATCTTGGCGGATCACTTAAGCTACTAATTGACGGACGGAACTGGTTCTCCAATGTTACCAATGCCAATGCCCGAAGACCAGAAATGTCACTCAACATTGGGCAGTCACATATTTCCATTTGTTTAAGATTCTGCAAGCCTGGCCGGAAGAGCGTTATTCTTTCAAGGGCTGGACAGTTGCGGATGGTTAAATGTCTCAACTGCTCTAGCCCTCTGAGTTCGATGTCCTTTTCCGGAGAGCGACAGAGCTTCAAAATAACTAGATTTCTCAAGTTGGATAAACCTGGGAAAGTTGTTACTGAGCTGAGATCTCCCAGCATCGCTGATTTAGGGGGCTCCATGTAAAATTTTTGGTGTAGGTGGCCAGACATGTAAAGTTTCCTGAGATGAGAAAGGGAACCCAATGCAGTTAGTGACATAGTAATGTTCTGAAGGCACAATTCCAAATTTCTCAATTTGGATAACTTCCCAATCCACTCTAAGTTATATATTACGGTTGAGCTCCATGAAGGCGGTGATAGATATTCCTTGCCATTTGATAAGAGAAGATTAACTAGATTGGTCAAGTTCGAGAGATCTGAAATAGACTGCAAGGACCAAGAACTAACAAGTAGACAAGTCAAACTTGTGGGAAGTGAAGGCAACACTTGCAGCTCATCACAATTCTCAAGGATCAGTTCTTCTAGTTGAGGGAGTGCAGCAATTGTTTCTGGCACTCGACGGATGCGAGTGTATGATAGATCAAGGATTCTCAGAAAGGACAATTTCCCAATTTCACTTGAAACTTCGCCCACCATAGTGGAACATCCTCTAGCACGTATCACTTCGAGCTTCATTGAAAAGCCAATGGCTGAAGGAAACTCTGCTAGCCGGCAATGTTCCATCTTTATGACAGTCAAAGTCTTTATACTTCCACTAGAATGAGGCAACACATTGATGCACGTGGACGACAGATCCAATTCAGTTAGAGACTTTAGGTTTCCAGTTGAATCCGGAAGTTCCCAAATCTTTTTGCATCCTGCAAGAGATAAAGACTTGAGAATCGCCAGATATCCAATAGAACGAGGCAATCCTTCAATTGGTGTGAAGGATAGATCCAACTTGATCAATGAATTTAGGTTTCCGATTGAGCCTGGGAGTCCCCATAACTTTGAGCAGTTACTCAAAGATAAGTGTTTTAATTTCAATAGCAGGCCAATTTCACCAGACAAATATTTTAGTCGATGGCAACCCTCAATATTCAAGTAAGCCAACTGTTTTAGATCCCCAATGGAGCGATCGATGTCAACCAATTGTTGACATTCTTTAATGATCAATCTTTCCAGAGCAAAACACCCAGACAAGTCAATCTTGATCGTGTTTAGATGTGTCAGCTGTAGAACTTTCAAATTGTGTAGCATCTGTGACAAGAATAAAGCATTACACAGTGTCGTCAGACAATACAGCTCTAAGAAAAGTGTATGATGGCATACATACCTTAATTTGGCTCCACCCCTCCCAATCATTGGCGTCATTAAATTCAGAGAGTTGGAGGACTACCAAGTTTTGTGAGAACAGATTAGTTGCCACTAAATCTGGAGGACAATGGCACCAGGAAAACCATATTAACTTTGAAAAGAGATTGGTAAAGTCCCCGATAAAGCTGCCCCCATCTAATTCTAGGAATCTTAGATTTGACAGCCTTGAGAAATCGTCATCAGTTAAGATGAGTAGAGTAGGATCTCCAGCAAGATTGAGTGCTTCGATATCTCCTTTGTTCTACAAAATACACATACAATTAGAAGGAGCTTTCAATTTCTCTTCTTCACAGAGGTAGAAACTTCATGTCAAATCCCTGACGCTACACAAAGAAAGACGGAATTTGTGCCTTGACGTATTACCTCTTTTGTTTTTACCATGTCCACAGCTTCCTCAGAAATCCATAGTCTGCTACGCTTTCCCAAATTCAGGTTTTCGTCATAGACAATTTGGCGTCCTAGGTCTTTCAGCAAGTTATGCATCCATAACCCACCGTTCTCTCTGATCTTTATCAATGAAAGGGAACTGAGGACTTCAATATCTATTTGTGGGCAAAAGTCATGATCTTTCCACATGTAAGAAGTATTAATGTGCTCCTCATGGAAAGAAAAACAAGCAATATCAAGAAAATTTTGTTTTTGATTGAAATTTAAGGTGTCATAGCTAAGTTTCAACTTTTGGTGGACCTCTTCATGAGCAATGCTCCTTAACTTTTCTAGTGTATCTTTCCATATAGTTTTGTGCTTCCCATGAACAAATGAGCCTATGACCTCTACGACCAAAGGAAGTCCTCCACAAGTAGAAATAATATCCCTTGAAAGCTTGTCATAATAATCGTTTCTAGGAGATTCTCTTTTGAATGCATGATTCATATAAAGCTGAAGTGCTTGATCAATATTCATTTCTTTCAGTTCATAAGGTATGATTTTCTCCACGTACTCTAGGATGCTTTTGGTTTTAGTCCTAATTACAACTCTACTTCCTGTATCAAACCAAGTGATCTTGCCAATTAGTTTCTCAAGCTGATCCCTATGGTCCACATCATCTTAAAACAATTAGAACCTTCTTATCATGGACTTTTTCACCAATAACCTTCATTCCATCATCAACGTCATTGATGTTGACCATAGGCTTAGTTTCACCGAGGATGTTGGATAGCACTTTCTTTTGTAGATATACTAGGCCATCACGGCGTGATGATGCACTAACATCTTGTAGGAAGCAATACTGATCAAAGTTACTAATGAGCTTGTTGCAGAGAGTCTTGGCAAGGGTTGTCTTTCCAATACCACTTGGGCCATGAATTCCAAGACAATGTGCACAACCAAAGTCATAGTCCAACAAGTCCATTATGGCTTCCACATGACCATCTATCCCAACTAAATCCTCAGTTGCAAAATCATCTTTTGCCTTCATCTTCGGTGTCCGCCACAGTAAGTTCGCGTTACTATGATGGGCAATGATCTGCCAGCAAGAGTCAAGGAAAACACTATAAATAGAGGGGCCGTAAAAATAGAAAACTGAGTGATGAGTTTTGTCAATCGCCACACCGAGTAATCCCATCAACTATAACCACTGGGGGCTACCCTTCCAACTTGAAAGGAGGAGGTGGGGGGTTTGAATCCCCACCTTCTCGGGGGGAGTTAGGGTAGGGACGATTTAATTTCAAGAGTGGGTTTCGACTCCAACGCCCTGTAAGGAGGTAGGGCAAAAGTCTGAGAATGAGTGTTAGAGTAGGAATAGAGTAGGATTGACAAAAAAAAAATCTCATCAACTATAATTGCTATCTATAACGTATGCCTCGATGTTTAATTTAAATCTCTTTTTCCCCAGCGTTTTGCCAAAAACTATTTAATTCAAGAGAAGGTCAAGGGATATCTGTGATATCCTGAAATTCGACTCCTCTGAGGAATGAATGGATGTGAATTTCGTCAATGCATTGGTGGTTGATCTCACTCGGAATTGATCACTCCTGAGATACTGACCTTGAGGGGAAAGGCTAATGAGGACAGAACTCGTACGACTAAAGGACTCGACCTGGGAAAACGACTTGACCGTGAGATTTACGTGAGGACGATCCTGTAGATAGATAGGCCGATTCTAAGGACGACTAAAAGTCGATTCGTGGACAGAACATAATGGAACGATGGGTGATTCCATTTACTGTTATCGAATCCACGAACGACCCTATGTCGACCCTCAGTAATCGTGTACTTTGAAATAAGAATCTATCCCCCGTAATTTCATGCAGTCAAGGACGTCCATGTGTCGAGATATCTTGAACGTGATTTGATACGAGTTGGTCACGCGTGAATCTTTAAAGCCACCCGTCAGTCTGAGTTGTAACCGAAATGGCATTTGGCGAAATTGACATGGCAAGAGAACTTATGATTGGACTTCGAATTATCGGGAATGTTCGGGACGGACTTTGGATGAAGCTACATCAAACAATCGACAGAGCCAGTTAAGCCGAGCAATTGGAAAAGGGATTTTCGGACTGAGGAAGCGAGCCCGTGAGATCGTGGGCCGGGATAAGCCAGTGTGGGCCCTAGGCCCAAAGTTGGACAGCCACCTTAATGGGCCTAAGTCAAGCAAATAAGCCCATTGGGCCAAACCTACTATTTATCTTCTAAGCCCATGGTCCAACTTTGAGCCCAATCAAGCTCAACCAATTTCCAAGCCCACTCTTATTCATGGCCAAGCCCATTTCTTAGGCCCATCCACCAATTTCAGCCCAAGGTCAGATTTGTAATTTGTGCAAGGTGAAATGACCAAAATACCCCTAGTGGTAGGGAGAAAAGGCTAGAGAAGAGAGAGAAAATGATGATGTCTTGGCATGGGGACTTGAAGCAAGCATTTATGGGGGTCTTGATAGCCCTCACTTCACTCTCTCTCTCCCCCATTCGGCCTCCAAACCGGACGAGCTCCTCTCTTCCTCGTTTTCCCTCTCCTTCAGTTTCTGCTCCAGCTGACCCTTCGTCAAAGAATCGAGTCAAAAGTGGTCTTCCCGGATGAATCAGCCAACGAGACACATATCACCGTGACCGGGAGAGACAGACCGTTCCAACGAGCCCAATTTCGTCCCGAACGGAGCCGCCGGCCGGCCTGGGCACCGCCGTGAAGGAACCGGTCACTGGTCCGTCGGTCAGCCTGCAGCCTGCACTGTTTCGGGTTTTCTTGCTGTTTTGCCCTATTCCGACCGTTCCTTTGTCCATCCCAACCTCCTACAAGACCCCCAAGACCCCCGGGAGCCACCGGTTACCAACCACCTGCTTGCCGGAGCTCCGATCGGCCCGTTTTCGCCATTGAAGCTGCTGGTTTCTTCTCTGCAGTTCAACCAAGATCAGAAGCAGAAGACAGCAAGGTTTTGGAGACTTTGTGGCCCGTTTTCAAGCCCTTCCCAGCCTCCGTTGGTGTCCCCGCTTTGGGGTTTATCAACCGCCTTGGTGTCGTGGTCGCCGTGAACTCACCGGCGCGCAAAACCGGTGAGTTTATCCTCTAATTCTTGCTTAGTGAGTTAATGACGCTTAAGGGGTGTTTAGATTAGTCTAATTAGGTTTAGGTGGTTAGATTAGATTATTTTAATGTAAATTAGATTAGTTGTATGATTAGCTTAATGGATGTTTAATTAGGGCTAATTGTATGTTTAAATTAGTGTAATCTAGTTTAAGCCCTAATTAATTATTTTTAATTAAATAATTATTGCGAATTTATAAATATTATTTTATTAAATTATATTATTATAAAGTAATATTTAATTATTTAATTTTCGGAATTAAATTTAATTATTTAATAATTTCGAAAATTATGCCGGGATAGCCGGTCGTTAGAATTTCGCGCTGATCGCAGCAGTGCGGTCGGTTTGTGTTAATTGTAAGCTTAAATTGAGAAATGGAGTGATTGATGGTTATGGTTAATTATTCCAAAAGTGTAGAATTGAGTGATATTGACGAAGTTTTGGTATTTAACTTGAAAATACCCGGTGTCGACTTTTGGCACCGTAATTGGTTGGTAGGTCCAGTTTGTATCGATTGATTGAATGGATGTTTATGTGGGGATTTATCCCAAAGTTGATTAGTGTTGGTTTTGATGGGAAAATGACCGTGAGAGGTTGTCAGTTGAACCTAGAAAGTGACTAAATCTAAATTATGCCGAGTGGGGCCGTGATACCACTACATATAACATTGCCGAGTGGGGCCGTGATATCACTACATATAATATTGCCGAGTGGGGCCGTGATGCCACTACATACAACATTGCCGAGTGGGGCCGTGATGCCACTACATACAACATTGCCGAGTGGGGCCGTGATGCCACTACATATAGACTTGCCTATAAGGCCGTGATTGAGAGTCGAGAATGAATAGTCAGAATGATCGTGTGATGATTTCGATGACATATAATCGACTAAGTCGATTGATCGCTGAATCGATCCGAGTAATTGAATTGTTTGGATGATGTGGTTGTCAATATTTATTGATTAAACTGACGTGCAGGAAGGAACTGAGGCGAGGTAAGCCCTCTATCCTATTTGTGTGGCTAGAGCGCCCTGAGGCGTATTTTCTTCCTAATTGAGTTTTAGATGGTAGGACTCGCTGAGACGTAGTCTCATCCCGGTTGTGGGATAATATTTCAGGTCCCTAGATGACGGTCGTGGAGGACCGGAAGTCCTGGAGTTCGGAAGGTGGAGGCTGAAGAATCGGTGAACGTGTCTGACAAGTTGGTCATAGGATAGTTCCCTAGTTGTTGAGCCTGTCTATTTTGTAGACAATCCAGTGTTGTATATAAACCTGTGTGTTTATAAGAAAGCTTGATTGGTTGTGATTGATTGCCTGCTTTTCTATCCCAAGTTAAAAGTTGTCAGGGGATTTGTTTCGCTTCCGCATGCATAATAAAATTGAATGGGTCGGTGACGTGTCTTGGGAAGTCGCATTTGTATCGACCAGAGTGGGATGTTCGCGTGCTCGGAGGATCGGGGCGTGACAATATCCACCGATAGATCCAACTCAGGAGGGAAAAGAACATGTACGATGATGGACCGAGGGTGTTGCTCCATGCTTGATGCTATTTCTATCATGTTTTATGGAATTGTACATGAAATTCTTGTATCATGCTCCTTTGTTTGTTTTGCATATAACTTCATCATAAAGAAAACGCTTTATGTGAAAAATAATTTTTAGAAAAAAATAATTAGTTCTAATTTATTTGGTGATATGCTGAAAAGAACATAAAACACTATCTTGCTAAAGAAAAGCACTTGTGGTAAGAGACTTGTTATGCCTAGGAAAATGATTACCTTTATTCATAAATTGAGACAAAAGAATACATAAAGTGCCAAAACTTGGCATTGAGAGATACTTAAGTGTCAAAGTTACGAAAGTGATACTTAAGTGCTAAAATTTGAGCAAAATAGATCAATTAAGTACCCACGGCGAAAAATTCGGCCAAAATGCTAACGTGACAATTTTCTGGCGATGCAAGTGCAAAACGATGTCGTTTTGCATGCTAACGTGGTTAGACAAGTGCAAAAATGACATCGTTTTACTACTAATGTAGGTAAATAATTAATAAAATTATTAATAAAATTAATTTTTTATTTTTTTAAAAAAGGAAGATGGAGATTGCAGCCCTCGCCACTGTCTCCCCATCATCGCCGGGAAGGGTCGACGACTGTGGAGGAAGGGTTGGCTCGGGTCGCCGAGCCCCAGCCAGGGGCTGGCAACCTCGGCTAACCGGCGATGAGGGCTTGTGAGGTGGTGAGGGCCTATGAGCCCTCGTCCAGATCAGGGGCAAGGGTCGCCTCCCTCCCCCAGATCCAGCGAGGGTCATTGACCCTTCCCCAGCCAAACCAAGGGCCGCCACTGGCTAGGGCCGGGCGACGGCTTGCAAGTCCTTGTCGGTGGTCGGTCGGGGTCGTAGGGCCTTGGCCCCCCATCATCACCGGCCTTTACAGTGGGGAGGTGGCGGCGAGAGCTCAGCCCTCGCCTTTTGCCTCCTCCTTTTTATTATTAAAAAAACATAAATATTTTTATTTAATTAATATTTATATTAATTTTAAAAAAAAAGATAAAATGACGCGTTTTGGTTCTTCATTACTAACTTAGCTTTCCAGCATGCCACGTTAGCGAGTTATATTGTTAAAAAAATTACCACATAGGATTTCCGGTCACCTTCGTTGGACTTGATACTTAGGTGTCTTATTTTTCAAAAAAAATAGCACTTAAGTGTTACTTTCGTAACTTTTGGTACTTAAGTATTCATCCGTGTCAAGTTTTGGCGCTCTAGGTATTCTTTTGTCCATAAATTGAAATTCATTTTGCTAATTTGAAATGTGTATTTTCTTTTCCTATAGATATTTTTTCGTTGACTAACTATTTTCAACAAATCAAACACATGAAAGTCCCGAAGAATTGAGTTGCAAAATGCTCTTTTAGTGAAATTTATACAACCTACGTATTGCAAGATTTTCTTTCAGCTCATGACGAGTATTGACGATCTAGTTCAAAGTTCCCTTAAGAAAAGATTTTTTTTTGCTCTCTCTAGGGTTTAGCTATTTGAGACCGACCAAGAGTTGCACCAAACTGAAGAAGGCGAAGCTCCGGTGGCGATCATCAGCTCCTCAGGCAATGGAAAAGGCGGTGCCATGGCGAGGCAAAAGGGAAGGCGAATTCTTTGTGGGTAAGTTCAAACACACATCCAATCTGAGTGACTATTGACCATGTCAAAGCTCAAATATTGCAAGGTTACAGAGGGGTTGGGCGAAACTTGCCTTGCCCTGCCGAGACGAAATCACTGCCGAATCCTGGAGCCAAACCGCTTGTCCTTGTTGAGCTTCAGTTGTCCGATGATGCGGCCAGCATGAAGCGACTGCTTCGGGTCATTTGATGCCTCATTACCGTTCGTTGACCCTAAGAGACACCTGATGGTCTAACAGCAGATGAAAATGAGAGAAATTATTGAATGAGCGTGGCACGCAGTATCTAAATGCATTCCCCCGGCGGATTTATTTTTAGCACACGTTTCTCACTCGATCATGCAAATAAGAAAAAAAGGTAATTTTTACGTTTCAACCGACGACACATTCGTCCCATTGTCTCCATTAATTCGAGAGCATATAGTTCTCTCCAATGCTAGATGTGAATCAAAAGGAAAATAAGAAAATCAAATAGGAGGAAAGGATTTGATTTTTTTTTTTTTTTTTGTATTCATTTCTATTAATTACTTCCAATCGCTCCTAACCCATTACTTTATTCTTCTTACATTAAAAAAAGAAGGAGATATCACTTCTAATTTTTTTTTTGTTCCTTCCTCCGGATCTCCTCTACCAAAGATACTGTAACTGTGTAAGCATAACCTTTGATATCTATTTCAGAAGAAAAGGGGGGAAAATTGCACGTTTTTGCTAATTAAAATCAAGTATCCAAACGTTTGAAAATTGCGATCAGTCCCTAACGTTTTAAAAATCAATTCCTTCTAGCGTGATGGTACCCAACTTTCCTGACCTGATATGTTAGAAGCATCTTTTAGTGTTTGTGTGGCATATGCCGCGTTGATGTGCCACGTCAAATAAGAAAATTAAAAAAAAATAGAAAACCTTAGAATCCAAAATAAAAAATAAGACGAAAGCCAAAAGATAAAAAGGGGGAAATTACGCAAAATTATCTCAAATTTCTGTTGTAGTACACATTTGTCTTCGAATTTTCAGTTGTTACTTATTACCCCCATGATCTTTCATTTTATTACAACCATTAACTGTCCATTATATTTTCTGTTAGCATATGTAATGCACGTGACTTTTTTTTAATGGTAAATCTTTTTATAGGAATCTCTCTTTTATCCTTGATTTCTATTAAAAAAATGAAAAATAAAGAAAATGGAGAAAGATAAGTTAATTAAAATTTGATATCAGAAAAGATAATTATTAACATGTAAAATTTATTAAATTTAATTGATAAGATATTTTAAGAAAAGGAAACAAAAATAAGCAAACTGGGAAAGAATACCTCAACAGCAACAATGCCTAATTCCAAAATTTGGATACTATTTGTGTACTTTTAAATGGTCAATCAATAAAACAAACTGTGAACAATAAAATATATCACTTGGGATTTCGATTAGTCATATTCTTTTATTTTTAAAAAAATTTTAATAATCAATTATTTTTTACATTAATTAATTCTTTAAACATACATCGAGTAATAAATTTTTACCATTTTCTCTTCTTTTTTTTATTGAGGAATTTTCGCTTTTTATTTAATTTGAAGAAAATAACTTTATTAGTTCTATTGGCTGGTTAATATTCCCTTACTTATTTTGAATTTATTTTTGTATTATTTATTATTGAATTAATTTTTCTTGACTCCCATTTCTATTTTTTTCCCCTTTTTCAACAATTAATGTTAAAAAGAATTAACAAAAGTGATTGAAACTATATTTTGTGGTTTTGGTGGAAAGTTGCTTTCTTAAAGGTAAGATCTTGACATTTTGTTTCACTCGTTCCGATGAATGTAAAAGCTTGTCGCACTCACACATGGTTGCGAGAAAAAAAATTGTTTGAGAGAGCATATAGAAATCTTTTTGCAAAGTACCTTACCAAAAAAAAAAAAAATCTTTTTGCAAAGTAGGAGTCAGCAACTTGTTTGGATTTGGTAGAAAGTCGTTTTCTTAGACGTCAAATTTCGACATTTAATTTCACTGGTTCGAAGCAATGTGAAAGCTCGTCCCTCACATCCACGTTGCAAGAGGAAATTGTTTGAGGAACATATGAAAATCTTTTTCCAAAGTTGAAGTCAGCACTTTTTGTGAATTCGGTGGAAAGTCGTTTTCCTAAAAGTTAAATCTAAACCTTTTGTTTCCCTCGTTCCAGTGAAAATAAAATCTTATTCCATTTTTACATGGCTACAAGAAAAAATTGTTTGAGAGAGCATTTTTGCATTTGGTGGAAAGTCGTTTTCTTGGACATCAATATAAATCTTTAGTTTCGTTGGTTCCAATCAATGTAAAAACTCGTCCCACTCACGCACGGTGCAAGAGAAAATTGTTTGGGGGAGTGTATGAAAATCCTTTTCCTAAGTCAGAGTCAGCAATTTTTGTTGATTTGGTTGATAGTTATTTTTCTAAAAGTCAAATCTAGACCTTTTGTTTCACTCGTTCCAATGAATGTAAAATGTCGTCCCACTCACGCGGTTGCAAGAAAACTTTGCGAGAGCATATTGAAATCTTTTTTCAAAGTAGGAGTCAACATTTTGTTTGGATTTGGTGGAAAGTTGTTTTCTTGGACGTTGGATCTCGACTTTTAGTTTTACTGGTTCCAATTAATGTAAAAACTTGCACTACTCACAGACTGCAAGAGAAAATTGTTTGGGGAGCATATAAAATCTTTTTCCAAAGTCAGGGTCAGCAATTTTTGTGGACTTGGTGGTAAGTCATTTTCCTAAAAGTCGAATTTAGACATTTTGTTTCACTCGTTTCAATGAATGCAGAAACTTGTCCCAGCCGCACATGGTTGCAAGAAAAAATTATTTGTGAGAGCATATAGAAATCTTTTTCCGAAGTAGGAATTGGTAATTTGTTTGGATTTGGGGGAAAGTCATTTTCTTGGACGTCTGATCTCAACCTTTAGTTTCATTAGCTCCAAGCAATGTAAAACATCGTCCAACTCAACTTAAGGTGCTAGAGAAATTTGTTTGGGAGCAATATGAAAATCTTTGTCGAAAGTTGGAGTCAGCATTTTTTATGGATTTGGTGGTAAGTCGTTTTGCTAAACGTTATATCTAGACCTTTTGTTTCCACGGTTCCAATGCATGGAAAAGCTGGCCTCACTGACAAACATTTGCACAGTCAAATTCATAGTCAAACAAGTCCATTATGCCTTCCACTTAGCCATCTATCTCGACTAAATGGTTAGTTGCATGATCATCTTTTGCCTTTATCTTGGTTGTGGTGTCTTTTTGCGTCCAACACAGAAAGTTCACGTTGCTATGATGGGCAATGATCCCTATTGAGAGTCCAGGAAAATAATAAGAATAGCATGTTGGGGTGGACTAGTTCTACTATTGATCCTGATTTCATTTGAAACTTAGAATTTATCCGTTGAAATCACTTTTCCAATTTTTGGAATCAAGAACTTGTTCTGCATACCTTAAAACCTGAAATTTACTCTATCATAGGTTCATAGGTTTCGAGATCTATTTACGTTCCACATATATTTTAATTGAATGACTGCATTGAATTATCATCTCTAATGAGTACCGTTTACTGCTATAGTCTACCAACCTTAACTCATATTTAGAATCTAGAAGAATATGAAATCTGAACAAATAAAAATATCAGTTATGGATATCGTCGGAAATGAAAGCTTAGACTAGTGATTTCATATTACACCCTCATCATTAGATGCTTTGGAATGCTACAAGATTACGCAAAAATATAGAATAAGAAAAATGCAAAGACAAGTTCCGAGTCCTCAATTTTGGAACTTGGAGTCTATCCTGCATACCCTGGAATTGAAATGGTTCATTCGGATTCCCAATTTTACCCTAGAACCATGCTCACCAAAAAAAAAAAAGAAAAAGACCTAAGCCACACATAGTAATTGTATCAACCATAATTGCCCTCTATAATGTATAATTGGACGTCTAATATAAGTTTCGTTTTCCCTTAGCATTTTGCAAGATATATTTAGACTTAATTCCTTTAAAAAATAATAAACTTTAGGTCATGTTCCAATTTTGGCCCAAACTTCTTTAAATCTCATGAAAAAGAACCACTTTAAATCGTGTCCTAATTTTGATCCCAACTTTATTTTATGTCATTCAAAAACACCAATCTAGGCTGGGTCCCAATCTAGGCCCAAACTTTTTTATTGTCTCATACTTTTAGTTGACACCTGAATCAAAGTCATGTCAAGTTTCCATCAAATTTTCGCCGAGTACACATAAAATGACATGTTGAATCTTCTAATCTTTAATATCATATTAAATGGAAACTTGACAAGGGCCGGATTTGAATGCTGACTGATGGTGTTTACGGGACAATAAAAAGTTTTAGAGCAGAATTGCCTCTTTTTCTTTTTTGGTTTGTAGGCCAAAATTAGTTAATGAGCTAAAATTAGCGTTTTTTTACGAGACAAGAAAAAGCTTAAGTTAAATTTGAGACCCAACCTAAAGTTGGTGTTTTTCTAAGAGACTCAAGTTTGAGTTGGTGCTTTTTAACAGAATTGAGCTGAATATATATATAATAAAGGGGAAAGTAAAAGCATATCCACTAGTATATCCAACTCAGACAAATGAAAAAGATATACCATATTCTATGGAATTCTACATGAAATTTCTACATCACGCCCTTCCATTAAATAAGTATTGCAAGATTTTCTTTTAGCAGATGACATGTATTGACCGTCGCGGTCTAGTTCAAAGTTCAAATAAGAAAAAGACCTTTTTTGCTCTCTCTAAGGTTCAGCCACCGGAGACTGACTGCAACTTCCACCAAGCTGATGATGGCGGTGCTCCGGCAGCCACCATCAGCTCCTCAAACAACGAAAGTAGCCGTAGCCACGCTGAGGCAAAAAGGGAATGCAAATTTTTTGTGGGAAAGTAGTAACACTCTTCCAAATCTGAGCAACTGTTGACCATGACACAACTCATATATTGAAAGGAAACAATGGCCGTGCGAAACTCACCTTGCACTGCCAAGAAGAAGCCGTTGCCGAATCCTGGAGCCAAACCGCTTGTCGTTTTGAGCTTCAGTTCTCCGTTGATACCGCAAGCATAGAAAGACTACTTCGGGTCATCCGAGGCCTCATCATCATTTAGAGACCGAAAGAGACACCTGATGGTCTAACAGCAGATGAAAATGAGAGAATATTAGGTAAGTGGCACACGTATTTAAATGCATTTGACCCGCGGATTTTAGCACTCGTGTCTCACTCAGTCATGCACGTGAGAAAAAGTGGTTATCTAATGTTATTGTTGGTAGAGGTTGAGGGTTCAAATTTCCATCTTCTCAGGGGGAATTGGGGGAGGGGGGGGGGACAATTTTATTTCAGGAGTGGGTTTCGACTCCCATGCCCTGCAAGGAGACAAAGGCAAAAGTCTGAGAGTGAGTGTTAGAGTAGGATTAGAGTAGGACCGACAAAAAATAAAATAAAATGTTATTGTTGGTAGAGGTGATTAAAAAAGAAAAAAAATCAAATAAAAGGAAAGGAAAATGAAGCAATTATGTTAGTGTATTTAGATGTTAGCGAAAAAAAGGAACCCAAAGGAATACATAAGGACTTGGATATGCTTTTATCATAGAAATAAATAAAGGTACAAGTAGGAAAGAAAAAGAAAAAAATATTTATTAACGACACAATCCTTGCAATTCCTTTCGTATTCCTAAGGATTTGAAGAATTATACAAAAATCAATTATTTCATCAATTGCAATCCCTCATAATTCATTCATTTATATTCTCTCCATCCAAAAAAGACGTCATTTCTAAAAAAGATTTCTCCTCCCTCTCAATCTCCACTACCAAATATAGTGTAATGTTTTGTCCAATATCTAATTGAATTCAAAAACTTTTGAAATTGGTATAATCAAGTCATTCTAACAAGGTATTAGCCAATTTTACGGACATGACACCACATTAGAAAAAATAATAAAGTAAAAAAAACCAATAAATGAAAAAGAAAAATTTCACAAAATTCCCTTGAAGTTTGGGGTAAGTACACACTTGCCCTATATTTTTAATTGTTTGTCATTACCCCAAGGATTTTCAGTTTATTACAATCTTTATACTCCATCATACTTTTCAAATTAGCACGTGTAATGCGCAAGATTTTTAAGTGATAAAAGTGTTTTTTTTTATCTCATTTTTTTTAAATCTCTCTTTTACCCTTGATTTTTGTGACAACTTTTTTTTTTTTTTAAAAAAAAAGAAAGAAAGCGGAGAAAAAATAAACTGAATATTAGTACTCTAATATATAAATAAATAAAAAATATTTAAAAATGGTTAAAATTCAATGAATATGATAGAACTAATAAGAGGAAAATTGTCCAAAAAGTCCTAAACATATTGCACTTGTGCTAATTCAATCATAAACATTTCAATTTTGCTAATTGAGTCCTAAACATTTTCACTTCTTGCCAATTCAGTTAATCTGGCCAATTTTGACCTAAATTCACTGATGTGGACATCAGTCGTCCTACGTGACACGACTGACGTTGACGTGAACAAAATTTATTCATTTTTAGTATTTTTTTCGAATTTTTTTAAAATATTTTTTCAATTTTTAACTTTTTTCTTTATTTTTTTTTCTCTCTTTTTCCTCTAGCCAGTCGCTGGAGGCTGCGACCAGTGAGGGTTAGCCTTAGGTGAGGTTTCCTCCGCTAAGATTTGGCGAGGGGCAACCTCCCCAGCCTTGGGCAAGGCTTGCCCTCATCAAATTCGGCGAGGTCGAGACTCGCCAGAGGGCAGTGAGAGTTGGCTTTGCCGACCTCACACGAGGTTGCCCTCGCCAAGATCTAGGGAGGGACGACCTCGCGGGCCTTGGGCGAGGCTCACTGTTGGTGAGGTCACCCCTCGCCTACTTCAAGTGAGGGCGAGGGTTGGCCTCGTTGGCCACGAGGGAAAATCGGCCTCACCAGTTGCGAGTGAGAGTCACCCCCGCCAGATCGAGTGGGGGCGAGCCTCCCCCAAGGCTCGCGAGGTTGTCCCTCGCCAAATCTTGACAAGGGCGACCTCGAAATGAGGCTGGCAAGGTCGCCCCTCGCCACATCCCGATGAGGACAACCTCACCTAAGGGCGATGAGGCCGACTCACAGCTTTTGGCTAGTCGTCGAAGGCTGGACAACCAGCCAGAGGAAGAAGAGAGAAAAAAAAAATAAAATAACATAAAATTTTAAAAAAAATCGAAAAAATATTTAACAAATAATAAATTTTGTCTACGCTAGTGTTAGCCGTACCACGTAGGGCGGTTCGCATCCACGTCAGTGAATTCTGGCCAAAATTAGCCTGATGGACTGAATTGACAAGAAGTGAAAAGGTTTAAGACTCAATTGATAAATTAAAAAGTTTAGGATTAAATTGGCAAAAGTGCAATAAATTTAGGATCTTTTGGATAATTTTCCCAACTAATAGGATTTAAAAAAAACCAATGAAGTAAATGGGAAAAGGGCCTCAATAACTAGAAGGTCAAATTTCAAAATTTATATGCTCATATGTACTTTTAAATGGTTAATTAATACAAAAATAATGATTGATCAATAAAAAAAATATTTTGCAATATCACCTTGCATTTTGATTATTACATGCTTTTTAGAATTTTTTTTTTAGATTACAGTGGCCAATCATATTTTTTTTTTCACGCAATTAACATTTAATATACTTAATGACTAAATAAACTGTCATTTTCTCTTTTTGTTATTGAGGCCTTTTTCCCTTTATATTTGATTTTTATTTATTTATCTTAATTAGTATTCTTAAAGATGCCATATTTATCAAATTTTAGCAATTTTTTGTTATTTCAATATTAGCTTTTAATTTTTTTTGTCACTTATATTATGTTTAATTTATTTTCAATTTTTCAGCAATTAAGGGTGAATATGTAAAGGAAGTCATCGAAGGTGGCGAAATAGAAGGAAGATTTGTTGGGCGATTGGGAATTCGTGAGTAGAAGAAGAGATAAGTGAGTGCCGATTGGCATTGAAGGCAGCGCAGAGACCTCGTCGAGCCTCGTTCCGACTGGCGTTGCAACTTGATAATTCCTAAGAGGTTCCACCCTTGGGCAGTGATGGCTAGCGGCGAGCGACTACTGCGCGGTGACCCACGAGCCCCGATGTCACCAGTCATTCTCTCTCTTTGATTGTTTTTCATTTTCAATTTTCTTGGCTCTATTGTCATATTTTTTGGAAAATTAATTTTGGCCATTTTGGTTACTCTGTTTATGATTTTTTTTTTCGGTTGAAGATTAAGAGCTTGCTCCAATTTCTTATAAATTTGTCAATAAATTTCTATTTACTTTGATTGCACTGGATTTAAAAATGGTGTATGAAATAATTGCAGTATTGGACAACGCATTTAATTGTTGTTAATTTTCCAAAAAATAGTACAACATTGAAAACTCAAGAAATTCTAGGATTTTATTAATGTAAAAATCTTTTTCCAAAGTCGGAGTCCAATCCGTTTGGTTCGGCTTTGGAGGAATGTCTTTGCAAAAATGCAAATACTTTTGGGTGAAGGGAGTTTTCCAAAATGCAAATAATGTTTGGTAAATTGTAATTCTAAAGTGTATTGAGAAACAATTTTGGGCAAAATTTTGTTTGGTAAAAATTGCATTTGTAAAGGACTTTTGTTAAATTTCAAAAAAAAAAAAAAAAAATTATATATATATAAAATTTGACGTCTGGCCACCGACTAGCTAGATCTGGTTGCTGGACCACCGGATTTAGTGGTCAGACCACCGAATGGCCAGATCTGGCTCCCAACTACCATTGCCTAAGGTCCCCCACCTTAGGCGCATGACCCCACGCGTTGGCCGCCTAGGGTCGCTCGACCTAGGCGACATGCGACCTCAGGCGATGCCCAAACCCAGGTAGGTGACGCCTAGGGTCGCGCGACCTCAGGCCATCAGTTGCCTGGGTCGCGTGATCCGAGCATCGCCTAGGATTCGGCGATGGTCACCAAGGTCGGGCGACCCTCAGGGGGCAGTTGCTGGCGTGCGCTACCCCTTAGTCGGTGGTTGTCGGCCTTTGATTAGCTTTTCTGTGCAGTGGTCGTTGGAGAAGATGAACAGTAATGGAGGCTATTTGCATTCCAAAAATGTAACTTCCCAAAGTACCTCAAGACTTGGTTTGGACTAAAGGCTTTAGAGTTTATTGGAGATGCAATTGTATTTTCCCAAAGTTGAACAAAAACACGAACCAAACGCATTTGCATTTGGCCAAGGAACTTTAAAATCCCAAAGCCCATTTCAAATGCTGAACCAAACAAGGCCATTGTGTGTGGATCTGGTGGAAAGTCGTTTTCCTGAACCTTGAAATCTCGACCTTTCACATGGTGTTTTATTGGTTCCAGTCAATGCAAAAGCTCGTCCCGCTCACAACACTTAGCAGAGGAAGAAAAAGATGGAATCGAGGACTGTGTTACTTTCGTCGCTTCAGAATACTTCTTGGGTATGTGATGACTCCCGGCACGGTCCCGGTGCTGCTTCTGGGAAGGGGCGGAGGACTACTACGGTTTGAGTCATTGACTTTGCGTCTTGATTCTTTCTTTCTGTTTATTCTTTTGGCTGCGAAATTTTAATTTTCAACGGTTACAGCATATCTCCATCACGCCGATTCTTCAAAAGCATGCAATCCCCGCATCAAAATCTCGTTCCTCTAATACAAGATTCTCGTTTCATAACTTTTAATTAGGATCAGGATGTACCGCACCATCATACTCTATCAGTGTTCCGTTGGATTAGCGAGAAGCATTTGCAGAGCATGGATATATTTCAATTTTGACTGCATAAATTGAGGAGTTTCAGTTCTTCTTTTCTAACTACGAAGTTGACATTCCAAGGTGGATGTGATAAACTCAATTTACTCATTTTATAGAAATCGCCCTCTTCATTGTCCTCACCAAGCTCTGACTTGGCTGGAAATAATTATGAAGTGTTCTTGAATTTTAAAGGACCGGATACTCACAAGGGCTTTACAGATTTCCTCTACAAAAAGCTTGACTGTTGCTGGGATACATGCCTTTCAAGATGATGATGAGCTGTCTGTCGGAGAAAACATCAAGCCTGTGCTGATTGAAGCGATCAAACAACCGAAGGTTTTAATTCCCATCATCTCCAGGGATTATGCTTCCAGCAAAAGTTGCCTCATGGAGTTGGTCCAAATATTAGAGTGCAAGCAAACCATGAGTCGAGAAATTATTCCCATTTTCTATGAGATTGAGCCCTCGGATGTGAAAGACCAGAAAAGTACTTTTGCGGACAGCTTTTTCGAACACAAGAGGAATGGGGTTGACAGTGAGACCATGAAGAAGTGGAAGCTGGCTCTCAAGGAGATTGGAAGGTTGAAGGGATTTGTGACAGCGAGAATACATAATAGGCAATCCAACTTGATTTAAATTCGATTTACAAAATTTATATACTGCATCATAAATCAATCATGCTATATCTTTGACGTTATTCTTCATTTTCAAGTTTAATTGTTTCGCAACTCCACTTAACCGTTTGGCCTTTAGACCAAGTTAAACCATTCAAAAGCAGGATCTTTGGAAGTGCATTAATTGCCTCCTTTGTTCTTGCCTCAAGGTGCATTGCTCCTGGTTCAACTCTTCACATTATGCTTTTCTCGGCTGCACGACTATCGTTCTGATTAACTTTCTTATCGTGTCTCCATCTGTAGGCATCATTCCAAGCTCATAGACGAACTCATCCCAATTGTCTAGCAAAAGCTGAAGAAGGGTCGACTAGTGACAAAAATTTAGTTGGAGTTGACCGTCATTATGGGCAAAAGGATATCAGAAGTGTCAAAAGTTGTGTACAATGCTCACTTTAGTGCCAACGTTTTCACTGAAGCACTTGAATGCTAAATCAGAGGGAAAAATGATCACTTAAGGGCTTGAATGATAATATTATGGCTAGAAATTGATTTATATAAGAGAAATGGATGAGCAAAAATTTGTGTTCGATAACGACGCAAAATTTCTATTTTTAGAATAGAATTTCATTTGATAACGATACAAAATTTTTTCTTCCCAAGGGAGGGCGGATGGCAATAGCAGCCGATGATCGCTAACCCATGACCGGCGGTGGTCGACTAGTAGAGAGGACAAGTAATAAGAAGGGTTTTTATTTCTCATTTCTATTTTAAAAATAGAGAAGTAGAAAATTTTTACTTCTCATTTCTATTCCAAATCTAATTCTAAACTAAAAATTTGTTTTAGAAATAAAAAAAATGATATTGTGTCACAAAACGGATTTCTTGTCCAAAAACAAGTTTAGATTAAAAAATTTGTTTCTAAAACATAAATTTTTGTTTGTCATGCACCGCCAAGTGCCTTTTGCTAGAAATTCTGGCAAAAATAAGTATGCGGCATGTATAATTAAAAGTTTAACATGATGTGGCATTTAAAAAAAAATAAATCCACATGGACAGATAAAATCATGTTGCACAATCCTACATGGCTTGGTGAATTAAAACAACGTTGTTCGCTTTGGTTCTCCCTCCTTGCTAAATGCATCGTCTTCTTCTCCTTTATCATCCTCTTCACTGCGGCCCATGGAGTTAGCACCCATAAAAACTCTAGAATGGACATCCTCAAGTAAGAACTACTCAAGAACCGCCAAACCCTTGCCTGCATATCTTCAAGCCCATCGAGATTGAGCAGAAGCAAGTCTAGAAGCTTCACGAGTAAGAGAAGCATGAGTTTGAGGCCAAATCCTACCAACAATCCTCCACCATCGACACCGCCTCCAAGCCCAATCCATCCTCCTTCATCTGCATTGGGGGCAAATTGATTAGGGTTTTGATTTTGGGTTGTTGGTTGATTTGGGGTTTTTAATTTGAGAAATTCCTTGTAAATTGCAATTTGGGATTTTTACTTTGGGGCAAACCTTCTAGACAACGTCGTTTAAGGGTTATATGCTGATTGAGCACACTATAGAGAGCCACGTTGGACTAAGCAATTAATAAAAAAATGGCCACGGCGGCTCTAATCAGATTTGACACTTAAGTGTTTGTTTGGCAACGTGCCAAATATTGCCTGATTCTATTCTTTTGTTCATTGAAATAAAAAAAAAATAGAAATATTTTTGGCAACATTTTTACTTCAGGGAATATGTTTGGAATAGAATCAAGAAATAGAAAAATGTTACTTATTTGTTCTGTGGAACAACTTTAGAATCAAGCCAAATCATGTTCTTTTTTTTTTCTTTTCTTTTCTCTTCTTCTTCTTCTAGTTGGTTGCAAAATATAATAAAATAAAATAAAAACATAATAAATTATAACATAAAATTATATTAAAATATAATAAATTTAAATAATAAAATTTAAATATACATTATAATTATATATTAAATTGAAAAAATAAATAAAATAAGTAAAAATATAATAAAATTATAACATAAAATTATATTAAAAATATAATAAAATTACATAATAAAATTATATAATAAATTGAAAAATATATAATAACATAATTTTAAAATAAAATAAAATAATATTATAAATTTATTAAACAATTTAAAGAAAAAATATAATAAAAGTATTACAAAATCTAAAAGAAATTTTAAGTCACAAAAAAGAAAATTAAAGGATCGTATCAAAAGTCTTCAAATACTTAGAAACTCATTTGGAAAACAGAATAAAAAAGAATTATTTTCGAGCAAAAATATTTCATGAAACAAAATGATTACCAAAAGAATCCTAAGTAGTCATTTTTTCTTTAAAAAAGTAGTATTTAAGTGATTCGGTAAAAACCTTATGGTACTAAATTGAGTACAGTACACAACTTTTGGTACTTCTAATTTTCTTTTGCCGAGATTATGAGAAAGCTAGGTGTTGTGCATAGCAATGGACAAGCAATTGAAATATGTGGCAGTGATGTACGTCCTAGGTATATAAGGTATTGGGGGCATTGGCAAGACTACTCTTGCAAACATTTTTTACAATCAACTCTATGATTGCCTCCATGGTTATAGTCGTCTTAGAGAAATTTTAGAATTACATCAACAAGACAAGATTTTATCCTTGCAAAATCAATGAATGTTAGACTTTTGAAAAAGAAGTGTTTTGTTCGGATGTTTTGCTGATGCTATGGCAGTTCTTGCTGAAGGATTTTGCAATAGGCAGGTCCTCCTTTCTCCTTGACGGCGTGGAAGATGCTGACCAACTCAATGTGTTTGTTGGGAAGCTTAGTTGGTTTGGTTCAGGAAGCAGGATTATTGTGACTTCCAGAAAGAGCGACATCCTTTTGAAGTTCAAAGAGTCTGAAACCAAAGGTTGAACCAATGGAAGAAGATGGTCTTCAGTTGTTTTCTATGTGGGCTTTTGGAACGGATTCTCCTAGCAAGGGCTTTGAAAGCCTTTCCAAGGACATCGTATTGGCTAATGGGCAACTTCCTTTAGCACTTGAGGTGGCAAGTTCCCGTTTGTTTGGAAAGTCATAGGGTGCATGGAAAGATATGCTTGGAGTTGTGATTGCACCCTCTTCTAGCTTTTCCCTTTTAAGAGACCGGTTAGGCTGAAATATGTTTTTTTTTTCTCCTCTTGTCTGCATGATTTTCTTCTTTCATTACTGTAAAGTCTTGGTAAGTTCTATGCGTGAGAACTAAAATTCTTTATTTGATGCAGAATTGCTGCGGTCGTGGTGACCAGCACAGTCACTAGATGATCGTTACCTGGCTCATTCTGCTGAAAGCCCAATGCGGATCATCTCTTTGTGAGTGGAGGTCAGTGCATTTTTTAATTTCACCTGAGCTGCAATTAGACTAAACATTTCGCTGCAATGGCCAGTAGAATCGAATGGTCTAATAAAATTACAACGTCCCAAGTAGAGCAGCTTATTAGGGCTGAAAGGGACGTACAGAGGGCAATGCTTATCTTTGATTCGGCAACAGCAGAGTACAGTAATGGTTTTCGCCATGATCAGAAAACCTTTAGTCTTATAATATGAAAATTGGTCTCTGCAAATCAGTTCTGGACAGCGGAAGAGCTTCTTCATTGAATGAAAGAAGAGCAGTGTAATCTTACGGAAGACATATTTATCTCCATCTGCAGAGGCTATGGCCGGGTTCATAGGCTGCCGGATTCATTGAGGATAATCCAGAGGTTGGAGCGTTTCTAACGCAAACCTTCACCCATATCACATGTCACTATTTTGGATGTACTTGTCGAGGAAAACCAGTTGAAACTAGCTCTTAGATTTAATAAACACATGAGGGCGATCGGTGTATCACCTAAGGTTGCTTCCCTCAATATTGTGATCCAAGCTTTGTGCAAGAATAGTGGAACAATGGATTCCGCCTTTCAAATATTTTATGAGAAGCCAAATCGTGGATATGTTCCAGATTCATATACATATGGTATTTTGATAAATGGATTGTGTAAATGGGGGAAAATTGGCGATGCCAGGAAATTATTAAAAGAGATGGAGACAAAAGGTTGTTCACCTAGTGTAAGTTTTTGGTGCCGGTTCATTTTGTATAGTCTTGGTTAAAGCTCAATACATTCTTACTTTGCCAAAAAAAAAAAAAATGTTATTCACCTAGTGTAATCACCTACACTTAAATGACGAGTGTCGGACAACTGAAGTGCTAAAACTTGGTATGGAGGGATACTTAAGTGCTAAAAGTTAAAAAAGTGACATTTAACTACCAAAATTGGAGCAAAATGAATCAATTAAGTGCCAACGGCGAGAAAATCCGGCCAAATTGCATACGTGGCATTTTCTAGTCACATGCTTTACCGACATGGCAAAATTTTTTTGTTAAAAAGCACTCGTGAATGAGGAAAATGACATTGCCCCTGGCCGAGCTAAACGACATCGTTTTTCCTTGGTGCTAAACGACATCATTTAGCTTATTTTTGGGTTTAACCAGATCTGGCCATCGCCACTCCTCTCCCTTCACGCTCATGTTCACACCAGATTTGACGTCCTTCTCTCCATCGCCATTCATGGTCACCGTTCACTCTCACTAAGGCAGTCATCACTCATCATCGTCGCTCGCCGTCATCACTCATCATCGTCGTTCACTGTCATCGCTCGCTCAAGTTTGTTCTCTTCTCCCTCTCCCCTATGGTGAAATTAGGGCTCAGACTCGTCTATTAGAGGTCCAACTAGAAATTTAGGGCTTGGCTGGGAAATGTAAGGCTTGGATGGTATTTTGATGTGAGATTTAAGGCTCAGATGTGGAGTTAGAAACCTAATGGGGGTTCGGATTGGCAATATAGAGCTCGAACTCAAAATGTAGGGCTCGGTGAGGGGAAAATTAGGGCTCCTATGCTACTGTGATGTGTGATGTAGAGCTTGAATGTGGTATTGTGATGTGTGAGAGTAATTTTTAGGGGTAAGATGTGAAATGTGATGTGCAAGGGCGATTTTTAGGGTTGGAGTAATTGTCGTGGGGACCTCTAGGCATTTTTTTTAAATTAAAGTGTTGAAATGGGTGTCATGAGGACTCGTGCTTATTGTGGGGACCTCTTTTTGTTTGTTAATATTTTAAGGGAATACGACATAATCAAAGTGATTGTTGTGTGGGGACCTTTATTTGTCCCGATGGTATCTTTCTAGTAAATCTCGTCTAACATGTGCATTTCTTCCCTCTTTCTTTCTTTCTTTAATAAAGTCTATGAGAGTATAAAGACCTCTACATGCAATTGTCCATTGTCCTTTATAGATGTGGTCCCAAAAGTTAATTGTTTTTTTTTTTCTCATTGGTTGTAGAAATGGCTTATGATAAGGATTATGTTGTTGTCATTGTTTGCTACAGTGGAAATTTTGTGATTGGGGAGGATGAGTGGGAGTATAAGGGGGGAAATGACAGCACTATTTTTGTTGATATAAAGAAGATATCTTATATTGGATTTGTTAGGATATAGTGACCTATTTACCTTGTAAAGTACAGAAGTTGCTGTATTGTGTTCCTAGGAAAAGCTTGAGAGATGATTTGAAAAATTTAGAAGATGATAATGGTTTTAGGGATGTCTTATATTATTATCTTCATGGCGAAGAGGTGAAAGTATAGGTTGAGTACAATAGTGATAGTGAAGACGAAGATGATGATGGAGATAGCACCCAAGTAAGAGAAGGAGGAAATGATATTCAAGCTAGTACTGAGGTTAGGGATGAAAGAGGGCATGCTAGATAGGACCGGGAGGAGAGGGACAAAGATGCAATTCACCAGAATGATGGCGACATAGGTGATGTCACAATCACTAGATTAGAATGGGAAGTAGCTGAATCTAGTGATGATGACAATGGAGGGTTGCTTGCTGAAAATTTCTTAAGTGATGACAACGACGACGAACTTACACAATCAAGGAAAAAAGAGTTCTTGTCAGATAGGTTTGCAACTTTGCAGATAACTGATGAAGTTCCAAACAGGGACGAAGGCCCTATAGATGCTAGTGTTGCTAGCCAAAAGACTAATTATGAAAAAACGTTGAGATTGTTACTTCCCAGGATGAGCTTGAAGAAGATCAAAGAGCTATGTGTGGAAGGAAAAGTAAGTTTCCTTCCGATGATCCATCTGTTGCCTTTCCTACTTTGTCAATAGGTATGAAATTTCAAGATGCGAAATAATTTAGGGGAGCTATAGTGAAGAACTCCATTGCTACATAAGAAATATTGACTTCATTAGAAACACTAAGAACTTTGTAAGAGCTAGGCGTTCATAGCAAAATCGTCCATGGAAGATCTACAACGTGTTTATTAGGAGTGGGTCCTTTCAAATTAGAGTCTACCAAGAGGAACATACTTGTTCCATTAATTTTGAAAACAAAAGAGTAACAATTGCATGGTTGTCCAAGCACTTCTTTGATCTGATCAAGCTGATGCCCGAGATAAAAAGTACTGACTTTAGGATACAAGTGAAAGAGCGTATAGGCATAAATGTATCTAAGAATTAGTGCAAAAGATCGAAGCAAAATGTGATGAAAATACTTATTAGTCAATACGGTAAGGAATATGGGTAGGTGTGAGATTATACTTAGGAGTGTAGGCTGCAAATCCTTTCAAGTAGAGTGTGTGTAGAGGTTGTGGAGAGGCCACTTCCTGATGGTGGGACCAAGTTGGATAAGTTCTATGTGTGCTTCGATGCATGCAGACGGGGACTTTTAGCTGGTTGTAGATGAATTATAGGATTGGATGGCTATTTCTTGAAAGGCTTGTGCAATAAAGAATTGTTGCTTACGATTAGAAGAGATGCAAATAACCAAATGTTCCCATTGGTTTGGGCTGTTATAAGGGTTGAGAACAAAGACAATTTTTCCTAGTTCCTGAAAAATTTGATGGCTGACTTAAAGATAACAAATGGGGAAGGTTGGGCGTTCATGAACAACCAACAAAAGGTAATGCTTGCTTTTTGAAAAATCTAGTCAGTTGTTTGCTTTATGATATCAACATGTTATTTACTTACATTTCTTGCTTTGAATTATTGCAGGAACTAGTTCCATTAGTAGCTGAGTTGTTGCTCTATGCCGAACATCGAATGTATGCGTGGCACATATACGGAAATTGGGCAAAGACCTACAAAGAGGATAAGTTACAGTCGCAATTTTGGAAGTTAGCAAAGAGTGTGAACATCGCTGACTTTAGGATAGCAAAAGAAAGACTGCTTCAGTTGACAAATGAAGGTTGTGCTACACTATTCCAATCAAAATCAAAACATTGGTGTAGGGCGTTCTTCAATGATAAATTCAAGCGCAATAATATCAACAACATATGCGAAGCATTCAATGAGAATATAATGAATACAAGATGCAAACCAATCATCTCGATGCTTGAAGTTATAAGAGTTATGGTCATGACTCGACTACACAAATAAAGAGATGAGGTTGCAAAGTGGACTAGGCAATGTGGTCCTAGGATTGTCAAGAAATTAAATGAGAACTTGGCTACAAATAGGTATTGTCATTCCATTTGAAATGGGGATGACAAATATGAGATAAGGAAGGGTTCCGATATGTATGTTGTCCATCTAGGTACGAGGAAGTGTTCGTATAGAACACGGCAACTAAGAGAAATTCCTTATGCATAAGCCATATGTGCCATCCAGTTGAAGGGTCACAATGCAAAGGATTACATTGATGATTGGTACAAAAAATCAAAATACTTTACTTCTTATCAATTCATGATGTAACCAATCAGAAGTAGAAAGTTTTTTGGGAGCCAATAGATCATGAAGCACCTCAACCTTTGCCATTGAAGAAAAAATCGGAAGGCCAAAATGAAAACGAAGAATGGCAAAGGGGGAGGTCTTGGGTAAGCAAAGAATGAGTAGGACAAGTGCAAAGTTGATGTGCTCTTATTGCCACGTAGTAGGACACAATATTAAATGTTGTCAATTGAAGAAGTAGAAAGAAGAGTTGAGGCCAGCTAAAGGGCCTAGTGAAGAGACAGTTGGAGAATGGCCAACAGAAGGGCAAGTGAATCGACTGTTCTTCAATCAACAACAAGAAACCCAGTAAGTCATGAAATTTGTGTTTATGTTGCTTTGTGGTTTATCATAAATTTTTACATAATCCCAATTGGCTTTGTATGTAATGTCTTTGTTAGGTCACGAGAAGGACAAGTAATGGATTGACCAAAGCCCCTGCTGTACTTGAAATTGAAGGGCCTGTTCGAAGTAGGCAAGGTAGAAGACGACTAGTTGAAGGATTGGTCCATGCAGCTAAAGGGTCAATTCAGTTGACTATTCTTTAGTAGCAGAGAAAAAAATATCTAGTAAGTTCAACAATATGTATTTAATTTTCATTTACGTTATTATATGGTCCAATGTTATATTTATGGTGTCTTTTGCCTCTTTCTCAAGTTCGAAAAAGGCAAGTTGGAGCTTAACTACCAACATAAGGGTCAACTGAAGGGCCACCACAAGAAGAATCACTACGAGGGTCACTACAAGTACCACCAAAAAGGCCAACAAAATGTGTCACTAAAGCTGAAGGGCTACATAAAAGGACAACTAGAAGAAGGCCAGATGAAAGGCTAGCTACAAAAAGGCTATCTAGAAGATGTCCCGCTGAAAAATTGGTTAAAGAAGCCTTGACTGTTGCTGAAGGGCCAAAACAAAGGCCCAAGAAATCACATGTGAGAAGAAGAGTTAACAAATCACAGGTTCTTGAAAGTGACGCTCCCTTTCGAATAAGAGGGGCTCTTGGAAAGAGGCTAAGACAATATGGTTATAGTCTTTATACATATGAGCATACTGGAACAGTCATTTTGAATGTAAGTTTTATTAGTTGCATTTAATTTAATTTATGCTGCAGACTTTTGCTGACAATTTAATTGTCTTTTTGTAGCATGGGAGAAGTTTAGAGGTTCTTATCTCTCAAGGCCTATCTCAAGAATCAATGATTGCGCCAACAAAGAAGAAGACATCAACTATGCCGGTGAGAAAGAAGAGTAAGAACCTAGTTGCAGGTTCATTTGAATCAATTTAGTCTGGGATAGTTGCAGCTCCTTTTGAATCAATTTAGTCTAGGATAGTTACAGCTCCATTAGAATTAGTGCATCATGAGAAGGTTGAAGAAGAAGTTGCATGTCTAGTTAGAAAGAGTGCAAGGATTATGAATCAAGTGAAAGGTCCATCAACAGGAGTATAGACAAGGGGCATTGTGTATATTGATTGATGAGATGAGACGTGATAGGATTTGCGGAGCTTATGAGTTATTTTTGTATATAATAACTTGCTATGGATGGTTTTCTTTTTTTCTTTTTAGTTTGTCATTAAGTTTGTAAGACTTGATTTCAATATCAATGGAATGATCTTGCTGCTTCTCAAATTCTTTTGCCTTTTTTATTTTTTGGATTATGCTTTTACTTGCTACCATTAGTGTTGGGTTTGTGGTGGTAGTTGGGGTGCTAGTGTGGCTGGTGGCGATGGATGGTAATGCTTGGTGGTGGTGAGTTTGTTGTTGGAGTTCGGTTGGGGGCTCGTGCTACATCTGGTGCAATTGTGCAGTGTGCACATCTTGCGCCATGGTACTAGTGTGAGGCTCAGTTTGCACTAACACCTTCTGCAACAAACCCATCACTAGCATAGAGATTGTTGGGTGGTGGGTCTATGGTGGTGGATAGGTGCTGGTGTGATGGCTAGGTGCTGGTGTGGTTGATGGTGATGGCTAGTAATGCCTGGTGATGGTGGGTTTGTGGTGGAGGTTGGGGGCTTATGAGTGTGCGGTGTGCACATTTGACGCCAGGTGTACTGGTGCAAGCTAATGCAAGGCTTAGCTTGCATTAGCACCTTCTGCAGTAACACCACCAGCACGGTGGTGGCTCGAGATGGTGGTTGAGGTGCCTAATGTGGCTAATGGTGGCGGCTAGCGTATATACTGTGTATATACTGGTTTGCAGAAAAACAGAGAAGCTAATGGCAGTTCAACTTATGGCAATTCCATTCAATTCAATGTTTGCTACTAGTTTATGTTTATATTCCAGTTCAAGTAAAAAAACCTCCATCCTTTCTGGTTTATATTCAAGAACAAGCAAAAATATAGTACAAAGCATCTTATTCACTCATTCCCTTTCCTAACCTCCCCACAAACATAAGAAGTAAACCACAATGCATATGACAGCACAAACAGCAACAAAGCCATAACGATCTTGTGGAACAACACAAACTTCTTCTCATCTTCCAAAAAGAAAAAAGCATACATTTGATCCAAAATAATTACATTTATCCACTCGTTTTCAACTATAGTAATCGGAGAAACTTTTTCTCATCTTTAAGTACTTTACATTTCATCATAAAGTATGATAGACAACAAAACAACGCCATAATAAAAACTTGGTAACACTTCCGTTCAATTTTCATCCTTGAAACTTCATTCTTCAAAAGTTTAGCCGAAGATGCTTAAGCTTGCATTGAGTCAACATCGTTCAAGTTGTCGATGAGCATAGCTGGAGATTGATGTCATTTATCAAGTAGATCCAATATCACATCTGTGGCTCGGTGAAAGAATTTCGCATCGACCCATTTGAAGTATTTGCACTTCGACTCTTCTTTATATCGGGCACATCCATAAAATCTTCTCCCATGATTCATTCGAATCCATGATGTTCTTCTCGAACTCGGTAACCAACAAAAACAGAAGCGTTGGCCTTCTCCTTTGCTTTGATGAGAGGAATTTGAGACGTTGTTGAAAGTCCTGCTCTCCATTTCCAATATTCGACAATGAAATTTTGGGCAAATTGAAATTAAGGTTTAGGATTAGGATTCGAGCACTTCAATAGGGATTTTGGCCAATTTAAGGGTTTAGATTTTGGGCAATTTAGGATACGACATCGTTTTGGCAGATTTAGGGCTTTTATTTTGGCCAAATACGAAAACGACATCATTTTGGTAGATTTAGGGCTTTTATTCTGGCCAACTATGAAAATGGTGTCGTTTTGGATGAGTTAAAGCTAAGTCAGCTCTCCGGCGAGCCATGTAGGTGAGCAAAAATAATAAAAAATTGCCATATAGGATTTTTGGCGGGGTTCTATTGACCTGATTTTTAGTCGACATATTATTAAAACATTAACAAATTGAGATTTAGGTTTCTGATCGCAACAAAATCCTATCTCTCGACCAAAAAATGTTGTTTTTCATTTTGTTTATGGACTATCTAAAATTTGTTTAAGCATTCAACTTTGTGATTTATTGAGTCAAAATATGAATTGCTGTTTTGAGCCATAATTAGGAGACTAAAATCGATCATTCATAATTTGTGAATGGACAATTGTTTCTCACTCACGGCGCGTTTGGTAACGATTTTGTTCCCGAGAGTAGATTCTGATTAGAAGTGATTCTTTTTTATTCTGTTCCTAGGAACTGATTCTGAGCATTTCAAGTCGTTTGGTAATTGTCCAAAATTTCTGATTTTGAAATAGAATTGTATTTGGTAGCATGCTCATTAATTCTGTTCCAAATCAATTTCTTTTAATTTTTAAGTAAATTTTTTACTTTTTTCCTTTTTTTCTTCTCTTTTTTTCCTTTTTTGTTTCTTTTTTCCTTTTTTCTTTTTTTTTTCCTTTTTCTCTTATTCTTCTTCTTCTTGTGGCCAGTTGCCGGACTGGCGATTGGCCAGACGAGGGTCGGCGACCTCACTGGAGCGTTGCCGGCTCTCGGCGAGGCTAGCTCTTGTTGGCCAAGCCTCGCTGGCAGCTGGGTGAGGCTCACCTAGCCCCGTTGAGGCTTGACCTCGCCATATCTGGTAAGGCCGAGCCTTGTTGGTGGCTAGGCCGACCTCGCTGAGGTTGGGCGAGGCCGGCCTAGCCCCGGCGAGGCCCGCTTGGCCACCGGTGAGGCTCGGCCTCGCTAGATCTGGGAGGCCGAGCCTTGTTGGTGGCTAGGCTTGCCTTCGATGAGTTTGCCGAACCTCGCCTTGGCCTGGTGAGCCTCCGGCGAGCTCACCGGCGGTCGGTAGCGGCAGATGGCGGTCGGCAGCAGCGGATGGCGGCCGGTGGAGGCGAACAGTGGCTGGCGGCGGCGAATAGTGGCGGGTGGTAGTGGACGGCGGTCATGAGATGGCCGAAGAGAAGAAGAAGAGTTGTTGGTTTTGATTCTCAAATTTGTTCTCAGAACAAGAATCAACTTTTTTTTATTTATTCTTGATTCCATTCCTAATCTGTTCTTGGAAACAAAATTTTTACCAAATGCAATTCTAGGCCCAAATTGATTCTGGGAATAAATAATCATAATTTAGCCCTGTTTGGATGGTTACCAAATAGGGCCTCATTCTCTTGAGATGAGTCCAAATTCAAGATTGATTTTGCGAAATTCACATAAGAACTCATCAATTTGAAGAATTTTATCCTCCAAAGCATTAGAAAGTCGAGCAATTAAGTTTCAATTGACAAAATTTGAATTGAACCATTCATGGCTATGGTTTAATTTCATAAATCTAGGTCCAATTTTATTATTAGGCCTATATCTATTTTTACCTAAGCTCGAGCACTTTAATTCAAGGTCAATTTGAATGTGGTAAGTGATCTTACCTATGGGTAGCTCATTAGATAGGGCAATTGTGACACTAATTGAGTTTAATTTTAGTTAATTTGCAATTTTGCTCATTGAATTTCAAATTTCACTATTTTAGCCCTATGGGCCCAATTCAAAGCACCCATGGTTTCGACTCATTTTTTTCCATGATAATCATTTAATTAGGTCAATAAAAGAACCCTAGTTCACGTTCATAAGGTTTGATTAGTTTAATTGTATCTTAATCGGTCAATTTCTTCATAAAAAAGATAAAATTCCTTTTCAATTAGGTCCTTTAGGGGTCAAATTGCATAAATTTTTGACCCATAGGGGTCCCAAGTGAAGAAAACAATAGGAACTGGACCAAACCGGTCAAAATCCAGTCGAACCGGACTGAACCCGTTTAGTCGGTTTGACCGGCCGTCGACAGGATTGGCCGGTTTAGGCCCTTTTCGGCCGGTTGTTGGCCTTCGGCCATTGGTTTTGGAACCCTCTCACTCCCAATTTCACTTCTACATTTTCAATTTCCCAAAATTTTACAAATTGGTCCTCGAATTTTGTCAAATTGCAAATTAACCCCTAATTAGATATTTTGACGCAATTCTAGATTTTGGCTGGGTTTTTTGCAAATCAAACCCACTAGATCAATTACTTGACACCCGGAGATCACAATGTAGCATTTGAAATGAATTTTTGACCGTTGGATCTAGATTTTGGCCATTCGGTCGAACCAACGGCCAAAATCGCTTAATGTGGGAGTATATAAATGAAATCTCTTCTATGTTAATAAAGGGGGGGTTCATTTGCATGAATTTTTTCTCTCTCCTCAGCCTCTCTCTCTCTCTCTCTCTCTCTCTCTCATTTCTCCCTCCAAAATGCTGCATAAATAGATCATAATTTCTCTCTCTAGATTCGGTTCGCTTCTTGGACTAGTCTTGTTCTAGGTTCAAATCAGTGGTCGCCGGAGCTCCCAAGCCTTCAAGCCACTAGTGATCTGCTATGGCAAGAGTCTTTGATGTTGCTGTGGAAAGAGGAGAGTGGATTGATGGCCGGATCTTCACTGGCGGCCCGATCTTCGCCAGCAAGTCAAGGCTGGTTCGTTTTGGATCGGTTCTTCCTTTTTTCCTTGAGCCAGAGGTTCAGTTAGTCCCGATCTATGCCGTGATGACCTGATCTAGGTTCTTGGAGTCTTGATCGTGATCTGGAGATTTGATCTGATTAATCGTGATAAAAACCGACGAAAATCGCGACAAATGTAACAATTCAAAACTCGAATCCAATGAAGCGAGATCGAGTTAGTCAATCGGGGCTAGGATTCAAGATTAGGAGCTTTTATACGCTTGAGATTGATGAGTATAAATGCTGCAATGAGTTGTTGATGATTTGAATGAGCATTGTAATTTTAGGCCTAATATGTGATTTTCGTAGGCCGGTACATAGATTATTATTTTGGCCAAAACAAGGTCTGAATCTACCTCGTTTCAGCTTGAGTCCTCTTAGGATTAGATAATAGACATCCCGAGCTTCAAAACGAAAGGTCGCACACCCAAAACGATCATCGTTTGGTCCTCCAAAAACACCTCAAAATATTAACTATTCTGCAGTAGTTTAGGTTTTTTTTTTGGTTCTAATCCGGTTCCGCCTTCTGACTTTGTTATTTTTGTGGTGACTTTCATGATCATTTTTTGATAAAATTTTCTTCATGAGTTTTGTTCCAAATCACGTCATACATCTTCTATAATTTTTTCATGATTTTTGGATATGTTCAACTAGGTCAGATCTACCTAGATCTAGGCTTAGGTCAATCTATTCCATATCGATCTCTGTTTTTGCCATTTTTGTGCTGATTTTTGTTTTGATTTCTGGAACAACTTTCCTTCATGAAAGTTTTTAGTACAAGTGTTATGCATCTTATGTATTTTTTTTGGGAAAATTTTTGGACATAATTATCTAGGTCGGAATTGTTTAGATCTGGATATAGGTCAGTCTATCCTGTATTAGTCCGAGATTTGTTTTAGTGAATCTCTGTTTTTGCTATTTTTGTGCTGATTTTTGTGTGGATTTATAGAACAACTTTCATCCATGAAAGTTGCTTGTACATGTGTTGTGTATGTTCTGTATTTTTTTTTTTTCAAAATTTTTAGATATGATTAGTTAGGTCAAAATTGCTTAGATCATGACATAGGTCAGTCTGTCCTGCATTAGTCCAAGATTTGTTTCGGTGAAATTGAGTCCATAAATACACTTATTTGGTCTCAAATCCTTCATGAAAGTTGAAATACATGATATATATGTTCAATTGATATATGTTTTGCAAGATTTTTACTTTGGCAATGTGAATCAATTGTATGCATTAGAGTAAAATGTATTGCAGCAACATGTGTTGGACATATAGTGTGATTTGTTTTGTCATTTTTACCACAATTCATATAATCTTAATTGAGTTTCAATCTCTTAACGAGAAATCTTCATCACTGTATGTTTTGTATGTGAGATTTTTGGTAGGATTTATGCATATCTTGATAATTGCTAAAATTATGCTTGTTCTGTAAACTTAATGCTGAAATGAAACATTGTCATATGTGCACATTTCCATACTTATTTGAGACATCTGAGGATCAAATCTTATAATCATGTCTTTTTGATGATTGAACCGCATGTTACAAGGTTTGCATATGTGTTTAGGTCATGTCATTTGAGTTTCATCTTGCACATCAAATTGTCTCACAAAATGTGTTCATCACACTTACAATTTCCAAGCATATCATTAGGAATCATGAATCATCTCATAATATCATTTAAATTGTATGACATTTTGCATGCCGATTTAGGATTAGATGACTATCCGAACTTTTTTTCGCATCTAATCCTAAGTCCCGTGTGATTTCTTCATGCCATTTGGGCATTCTTTGAGTGATTTTAAGGTTTTCTAATGAATGTTTATGTTTTGTTTTCTTAATTACTAATACGCACACTTTTAGAGATCTCGATTTTAGGATACCAAATTGACCTAGTTTGGACTCGAGCTCTTCTAGGAAGATGTAGGACACACTTAGAAGTTTCTAATGCCGCTAATTTCATGCCAATCATTCATTGTTTGGATCAATTTTCCATTTTTTCAAAGTCAGACTACAATCTGAATAAGGGATGATTTTTGGACCCCTGTTTTAACCCTTGTCTAGATAGACCTTTGATATTTTTGTTTCATTTTTTCTATTTGGAATTTGAACTTGGCCTCTTAATGATACTTTCTTGTCATCATGTTGGCTACGTTGTGTATAAATTTGATGATTTTTAGACATATTTTGATAGGACAAATTCTCATGATATTAGCTAAATGTCCAGTTGTTTTGACAAATTTCTGATGTGTTGTTGCTTGTTGTTTGATTTTTGTAAAATCATGTGTACATTGTTTGAGAAAACTCTCTTCATGAAAGTTGTTCATCATCATGATTGTGATTGTTTAGCTATATCTTTAGGTTAGTTTGTGCGTGAAATTAGGACATGCCATCTTCATGAAAATTGTTCTAAATGTTTTTATCTTTATTGTTAAACAATCGGCCTTTTCGAATTGCATCTTTCAAAAAATGTTTTGGTACATGATATGTTTCTAAAAAATGATTCCTAAAACCAAAGCTCGATTTAGCTTAAGGAAAAATCATGGTTTGGACCATATTCAAAATGCCTACGACGCTTGTGAGTTCTAATGCAAGCCCCAGGCTAGTCTTGGCAATTGAATGTGTTCTATAGCCTAGATATTCCTTAATCCTAAATATTTTCAAACTTTTTTTTATTTATAAAAACTCCTAATTTGACATCTCGAAAGTCACGGTTTGAATTGCATTCAAAATGCCTGTGATGCTTGTGAGTTCTAATGCGAGCCCCGGGCTAGCCTTGACAATTGAATGCCTTTCATAGTTGAGATATCACCTTGTCTCAAAACTTTTCATGAATGATTTTGAGATATTTTTTTTTGAAATATCACATGTACCCTTCATACATATAATCCCATCATGCATTATAAATTGATTGTGTTTGTGATTGGTGCGTGCCTTGGTAATAAGTGACCCGCCGACGATTCACTTTCTTGCTTGATTGGTTGAGAAACAAGGTTCAAAAGACCTGCATTTATGTTTAAAATTTTTGCAGTGCATGTGATTTTTAGATGAATGATAGGGTCGATGCATGATATTGAGGGAAAACCTTAGGATCACATAGATCGCTTGATCAGGAGACTTAGTAGCGTTATTGGCCATACGAGAATATAATGGGTCAATAATTGCTATAAGTCACAAAAAAAAAAAGGATTGGATAGGTGTCTTAGTGAAAACCTCACATGAAAGACAAAGGCTGACCTCGAGTCCCCAAAATTTGACTTTAATATTGCACTTCCTTTAAATGATTGATTTCGACACGATATTTTGATTTTTATTGTATTGATGTGTATGCTTGTTTCTTTCCGTTGTATGCACCTAGTTATAAGTTTCTTAGATTAGGATTAGATTAGAACCCCGAAGATGGAGAAAGCGTGAAGATGGTGGAGGTCGATGTCCATTTCGACCATTATCATGTATTATTCATTTTCTCGACATATGTCTCGAGTTTCAATTGTTGTAGAAAACTCGATGAGTTGTGGGTTTTCTCTCTTTCTCTCATCTTTTTCAATTATGTTTCTCTTTTATATTTTTTAGGATTGCATGATAGGTTTTTTGCTTTCCTCTATTGTTTACATTTTGTCTTGCAATTTCAATTCCATTTATTGCTTTCTTTTCTTGTTTTTCTAGAAATAGAATAGAATGAAAATAACCAACCACACATGATCACTTAGTTTAGGACAAATGATCCCAAAAATATAAAAAGGAAACGCATGGACATGTTAGAAAAACACAACATACTGTTTAGGTATCGAAAGGGCGCTAATAGAAATATTAGCGTAACCCTGAACCTAGATATTTGGTTGCGTAGGAATTAAGAGAACACTCCCGACCCTCGATTGGGTTTTCTAGCCAACCCTCAAAATGAGACTAGTGGCAACTCCCGTCTTATTTTTAGGTTGTCATAAAGAACTAGACCTTATAAATAAACCTTCGAGGGGGTATGAGTTTCGATGAAAGTCACCATGGTTTAGCATACTCGATATGGGAGTAACCCAAAATATGAAGTAATGCCATCCTTATGGGTGAGGCGTACTGTCGAGAGGGCTACCATGGTAAAGGTACCCTTAAATCCGATATCCATGTCTGACCACTATTTCTAAGGTGTCGCTCGTGTGGATATGAATCATGACACTCTGTTGTCACACGGGGTATGAGTTTGGGAGAGCTTGCGATCTCATGGAGGGAACTCAAGAGAGGCTTGATCCAAAAGGCGAGGTGATGACGTCTTTTGGAACGTGATCCATGAGAGAGCTCTCGTGATCAAGCACCCCTAAACCTGACCTTTCCCCCTTTCCCTCTCCTCGTGATGATGAGGGATCCGAGGGCGTCGAGATCGGGTCACAATAGGCTTGGCGACTCCATTGGGGATTGGTTACTAGATTAAGAGGACTTGAAGCCATTTAAAATGGTTGTTGTGTTTTAACTAATATGTTTCATGTAGGATCGCCTGCATGTGAAAGTCGTGTGGAAAATCAGGTTAGTCACTAACCTCGTATTAAATGGTCTTGTAGGTGAGAGTTATAAGGGGAGACGTGCTTGTAAACCTTTTATTTTGCATGTGGTGTAAGGATGTTTGAATGTGTTGGAGTTTATATTGAAGTACTGGATGTTTAAATTTAAATGCATGTTTACAAGCTTTAGTACGACATCGCACACACAACCGCGGTCTAAAACCCCGATCGCCCAATCTAGGACCTTAGGAGGGTTTACGGGTGGAATTTGCGAGTGAATACTTGTGGTAATCCATCACTTACATAAACCCGCTCATCCCAACCAATAAAGATAGCACTGACTAACGATAGCAGTGGTGGGTAAACTATTTTTATCCTTTGGGATGGGAACCTTGAGCCTTTAGCACCCTCACCTTAGGCGTCGAAACCTCACAGTTTCATACGACATGTGATCTGTGCTTGCCATGTGTTTGGTGGGTAAGATATCGTTCCTTTTTTATCGTTCTTGTTTTCTTATTCTCCATATTTCAATTATGCGTTTTATATTTCAACGACGATACATTTTAATCATGGGTGCTCCTTTAGGTTGAGGTTTAGATGGGTAAACCTGAAGTGGACGTGGTCCCCTGTGCTTGGGAATCTCAAGACTCTATGAGAGAATCTCGACCCAAGACATCAAGACTACGTGGAAAAACACATAGGCTTCCTCCTAACTTTATTAAAAGTCAAACCACATATCGCGATGGTATAAGCAATGGCTCATTTTTGGAATCCCATGACTTCCACTTTCGTGTTTAATCAATATGAATTGACCCCTACAATTGAGGAGTTCCGGAAAGCCATCGGGTTAGGTAAAGCTTCTTTAGGTTTCGCCACTCCTCCTATTGGTCAAGATCCAATATCTCTTCTAAGTCAATTCCTCAATATCCCTACCAATCAAATTGAGGCTCTTCTTAAAGGAAATTCTCATTCCATGCCTTATAATTTCTTTAAACAACATTTCCTTAGCCTTAAGCCTAAATTTGGGAATCAAATTCCTCATGTCTTTATACTCATTTTCTTTGGCTTTGTGGTATTCCCACATACCCAAAAAACAATTGATCCTTTTGTCATTCACATTGTCAATCAAGTGTGCTCCTTTAATTGTTTTACACACATGATCCTTGCCGAAACTTTTGTGTCTCTTAATTGTTTCAAAGAAAATGGTCGAGGAACTCTTAGAGCCCCATTAGGACTTCTCCAAATTTGGCTCTTTTCACATATAAAAGAATTTGCCCCTCACATGAAGATTGTCGATGTCACGAAATATCATCATCCCATTCTTAGATTTTGCCAAAGAAACGAATTCTTTCCATCATGGTCTTTCTCTACATGGTTTCATTTCCTCAAAAGCCTCAACCTTAGCTTAATTCAATGGCATGTTCGGTGGCTTGGGAATCTCAAGGTGCGTCTTTTTAGTGGAGTTGACGACCCACTCCCCCTTGTGGGAGTAACGGGTTTAACATCATATTACCCTTTTAGGGTGCTCCACCAATATTGCGCACTTCAAACGAAGTCGCCAATCCTCAAGCTGGGGTTATGTCATATCAATTATCACAATAAAGTCATCGAGGAAAACCAAATTGACCATATCAACGCTGTGATTCAAGCCACTACTAGAATTTGGTATTCTCGTTCCTCGCATTACATGGTTGCCATTTATGAAGCTGACTTGGAATGAGAGATGAGGACTCATCAAGCTACCATTGATTACATATACCGTCAAGTAGAACCCGAGCTCAAGGTTCAGTTGCCTGATATTCCTGAGCCTCAAGGTTTTCAGCGAGCTCATATTAAGCGTCTCCGCACAATCCCACCTACCTTAGGTTTCTATCTCATATTGTTTTATTGTAAAGGGACTTCCTTTGTGTTTCCCTCCTTTCCATCGAGGTTTCCCTGAATTCATTTTCATATTACATGTAAAATCGAACCACTTTGTAAGCTTCAAGAAAGCAAGGTTCTGTTTCCCTTGTAATTGTTCAATGAAATAAATAAAATTCATGAACATTTTCATGTAAATTTTAGAAAATGGGCATTCTGATTAAATATTTGTCGTTGTTCCTTTTCAATTGTATAATTTCTTTTTAAGAAATTTTGATAAGAGAATGTTATATGATACTGGGATCATATACATTTCTTATCATTATTTCATCTAAAGAAAATATAAAATTGACCAGGATTTGTATTTTAATGATTTCTTTTAACTTGTATTAATTCGAGTCATCTTCTTTTACGAAGGTTGTGAAAGACGGCTGAAGAACGGTCTATCATACATACTCGCCACCAAACAAGGATGGAGAATGAAGATACTCGTGCTCATTTTATTAGCATGGAGAACCAAATGGCGCAGATGATGGTGCTGTTAGCTGATCTCTCCAACCAAGTCAAGAACTTAACTTTTGTAGTTCCTGCTTCTCCTACCATGAATTATCCTACTACGCCCTCTGTAGTGCCGGTACCATAACCCATGGGAAAAGGGCCTACTGAAGAGGTTCCCACTGCAACCCCAACGGTTATTGATAGAGCCTCCATCTAAGGAGACTCCAACTCCGTACTTTGATGAGGAAAGTTCAAGACACCTCGCAAAGATTGAGGAGCGTCTTTGCATGCTACAAGGCTATCAACTGTAGGGGTTCGATAAGCTATCTCCCTTCGCCAAGGTTAAAGTCCCTGAATTCTACAAGGAGCCTGACTTTACGAGAAATATGATGGCATTGGATGCCCCAAGACCCACTTAAAGTACAATCTAGGCAAGATGACCCGTTACTCAGACAATCCTCCGCTCCTGATTAATTCCTTTCGAGATAGCTTGGTTGGTCTTGCGTTGACATGGTTTATAGAATTGGACTTGGAGAAGATCTATACTTGGGAGGATCTTGCTGACGAATTCCTCCAATAATATAAGTTCAACACCGAAATTGCTCCGACCTGAGAGGAATTAGTCCAAGTCGAGAAGAGGAGAACTAAAATGTTTAAAGCTTATGCTCAAAGATGGAGAGCTACTGCATCTCAAGTAAAGCCACCCTTATTTGAGAAGGAGGCTATGAAATTACTACTTCAAGCCATGCCTCGAGATTTCTTCAAGAAAATGTACAACCACACCTGTATTAACTTTGCTGCAGTGGTGGAGTTAGGTGAACACATTGATGGGATCATGAGTGAAGAAAGGTTGACTGAGACCACGAATCATCGATATGCCCCGAAAAGAGATAAGGAATCAATTGTGGAGATTGCTTATATACAAAATTCCTCTTCTCAGAAATCATATAATCCTCAGGCTCATAAACCTACCATGGAGGTAGGGAGTTCTTCCCGAAATTTTGAACGCAAAGGAAAAGCCCCTCAATGGCAATTTACTCCATTGCCTAGACCCATGTCTCAGCTACTTCCAATGCTAATTGAAAGTCATCTCGTGGTGAGAGAGATCCCGAGGGATAATCCGTCAAAGTTCCGCGAGTTCGACATTAACAAGACGTGTGAGTCTCATATGGGAGAAAAAAGGTCATCATGTGGACAACTGTTTGGTGCTCTGTTTTAAGATCTAGAATTTGCTGTATAAAAAGCTGCTCACCTTTAAGGACTCAACGCCGAATGTCCAATAAAAACCCCTTCCGAAACATTCTGAAGATGTCAACATGATTTATGGGGATCTCGACAAGCATGTACTCCTGATAGACATCCAAAAGTTGGAATAGATCACGCCATTTGTTGATCACCAGCTGAAAGGTGACATCACTTGTGATGAGAAGATATCTTGCTTAGTGAAGCTAGCTGAGCTGGGAATTATCTAATATGAAGATGATGAGCCCGTTTTGAGACGGATGTCTCTGGTTGAAGTCGATTTGTCTGGCAAGGATATAATCTCAAAAGTCAGAAGGAAGGTTGGGAATCTAAGTCAAGATGACACCTGAAAGGAGGATTGTTGAGCCTCGAAAAACAAAACCCCTATGTACCAAGATTCTGACATTGGAAGAAATGATGAATATAAAGCTTCTCACATGGATCGTGAGTTGTTCGAAAAACTCTTGAAAATGGTGAAGTTGTTGGTATCCTTGGCCAACCGAGTGATAAATATGACTTTGAGGTGAATTTCACACCACCACCAAGTTTCTTCGTTGATGTGAAGGATATTGTCCCGAGTAGATGGGATGATGAAGAAGACATTACTTCAACTTTGCCGAAAAATGAAGAGGTCTACTCCTATGATGAGGATGAGGACGAATATAAAACTTCTCATTTGGATCGTGAGTTCATAATGAAAGCCTGTGAGAGAGGTGAAGTGGTGGACACCTTGGGACAACCAAGTGGGAAGTACGACTTTATGGTCAAGTATACTCCTCCTCAAAGTTATTTTCAAAACCTCAAAGACATCGTCCCTAATGGATGGGGAGATGAATTTGGGGATGACTTCGTGGCTATGATTGAGCTTGTTGTGATTGATCTGACCAAAGAGAAAATTCCCCATCTAGCTAATACAACTGATAAGGGCGTCATCGAAGTCAGCTCATTGATTGACAATTTTGAAGCCATGAAGATTTGAAGCATGGGTTTTGGACTAGTTGTGATTGAATTGCCACCAAAAGTTGGTGAATGCTCCAATACTAAGATGACTCCTACTTATGACACTAAGGTGATCCATTAGAACTATAATACAAATGAAATCAGCGCCATTACCCGATCGGGTCGAATCTACCCACCACATGAAGGTGTAGAAAAGAAGGCCGTAACTGATGAGGAAGCTGAACAACTCCTCAAAACACTCAAGACAAGTGAGGCAGAAGTGATAGACCAATTGCGTAAGATGCCTGTGCAGATTTCCTTATTGGAGCTTTTTGAGACCTTTGAAAAGCATAGAAATGTTGTCCTCAAAATTTTAAATTAAGTCCACGTGCTTGAGACCATTGGAGAAGTACAGCTGGAGGAGTTTGTCAGTGTTATACTTCTTAGAGATCAAATTACCTTTTCTGAAAAGGACCTCCCTCCTAAGGGCCAAGCACAAACTAAGGCGCTATATGTGTCCGCTCAACATTTTGGGACTAGGATTTCGAGGGTCTTGGTTGATAATGGTTCTACCTTGAACATTTTCCCTTTATCCACCCTCCGTCAATCGGGGATAGGAATGGAAAATGTCTCCCCTCCAAAGATTCATGTTCGAGCCTTCAATGGGATGAGAAAAGAAACAATAGGGAAAATCGACTTACCACTGACGATTGGCCCTATTACCATTACTAACAAATTTCAAGTACTGGATATTCCAAGTAACTTTAGCCTATTATTGGGATGGCCGTGTATCCATGCAGCAGGAATCATTCCTTCTAGTCTTCATCAGATGATGAAATTCCCAATTGATGGAAAGATCATGACTATCCGATGTGAAAGAGATGTGGAGACTTTCCATAACATTGCCATACCTTTCATCGAGCCTGAGGTCAAGGGAGAGTAGAGCTATCACTCATTTGAAATGATGTCTGTCACTCATGTGCCTAATGGGTCGACCATTAGGAATCCTCAGTTCTCAAATGCATTCTTGATGTCGAGTAAAGAACTACTCAAGAACAGTTTTGCTATTGGGAAAGGTTTGGGTAAACTCGCCCAAGGCATGCCATATCCCATTAAGGTGGCCAAGATCAACAAACGCAAAGGCCTAGGTTATCGAGGCAACCGTAAAGGTCAAGGTAATCATAAATGTGGCATCCCGGAAATTCAAAGCCGAGCCTTAAGGTGTGTTAAATGTCTTTAATTAGGTGGTAGAATTTTATGGCTTATGCTTTAGCCAATTTGTCCTTTAATTTGATGAATTTTGCTTGTGATTGTGGAAATTTAAATTTAAATGCTTGGCCATATAATTTAAATTTCAATAATTAAAATATCCCAAGACTTTGGCCAAGATGAAATTTGAATTTAGAAATATTTATAGAAAGGAATTCAAAAAAAAAAGAAGAGAAAATAGGGTTATTTTCGAATGGGCCTTGGACCCATTAGCCTAGAGCTTGGTGGGCCAAGCTAGTAGGCCCATTGGGCCCAAGAGGTGGCTGTCGACCAGCCCAAGGAAGAGTGGCCGGTTGGGCCTAAAGCCCAAGCCCAAGCCCAAATTAAATTCAAAAATAAAGATTACAAGTGGCCAAAGGAAGAGCATGCATTGGTTAGTCATTAGGTGGATCAATCATTGCAAATGATGGGCTTTAGGGGATATAAAAAGGGGTTAGGAGAGAGAGTGGCCGGTTCCTCTAGCTCATTTGGCCGAGAAAGGAGAGAGTGAGGGAGAGGTGTGCGAGAGAGGGAGTTTGAGAGGAAGAGGGGGACCGAGAGAGAGGAGGTGGAGCCGAGAGTTGCCGCCGCCGTGTCTCGCCGTCGCCGCCTAGTCCGACCGTCCTACGCCGCCGTGTGTTGCTGTGTTCTTCTTTAAGGCAAGTGGGGGTCCATAACTTCTCTTGCATGTTGTTTTTGTTGGTTGCATGTTAGATTTTAGGGGTGGTTTGGACGAAATACCGAGGTAAGGATTGCATGTGTTCATGAAATGTGGCTGTTTCCGTTCGGTTTGTGGTAGACAGTTTCTTATTCGAGCTTACATGTGTACTTGGAGTGTGATTTTGGCTTCGGTGTCTTCATGAAAGTTGAAGCTAACATCTTGAGGTATGACATACTCGAATTTCATGGAAAACGAAGGTGATATGAGGGGTCAAAAGTTCTATTTCACGGAGGCTTTAGATCTGCGAATTTCCTACTGACCTCTTGATGATTTCTTGGTTGCATGTTGATTTCTGTTGGAGATCTCACTTTGTTGTCTTCATGAAAGTTGTTGGTAACATCCTAAACTACAACATAATCAAATTTGAAGAGAAATGAACAAGTGTAGGCTAGTTAATCGGCTAGATCTTTGAGACGGATGGTTCTGTTGAAGTGAACCGAGACACCCGAGACTTCAAGGACTTAAAAGAGGATCATACTTTGGTTATTTAACCTAGATCTCTTCATGAAACTTGTAAAGGACACATTGATACATAACATACTCGAATTTCAGAAGAAACGAAAGAGATTTGATGGGTCAAACCTAAGTTTTTCGGTGATATGTATTCTGGACGAAACGGTAGAGGTTCCAGAAGCTTCATGGAGTTGTATAAATTAATCTATAAAGAATTTGGCTTAGAGTTCTACATGAAAAATGCACGAAAATGTGTTGGCTATCACCCTGTAAAATTTGGGAATTTTCGGAGGTCATATGAGTATTTTAATTGAATTAATTCGAAAACTGTGCAATCTGGCCTTTTTCCGAATATTGTGTGTATTTTGTGGAAATTTGGGAAATTATGTAAAATGCAAATTAGCCATGGATTTTATGTGAAATTTGATTCTAATTGGTTGTTAATGATTGATTGAAGATTATGATTTTTGGAAAATCATAAATATTAAATATAATATTTATTTATGAAAATAAATAATATAATAATATAATAATATAATAATATAATAATATAATAATAAAATAATAATAAAATAAAAGGTGGATTATTTTATTGGCCATGAGTCCTATGGAATTATGATGCATTGCTATATGACATTGATACATGTATGATCATGAATTATGATGTATTGTTATATGGCATTGATGTATGAATGATCATGAATTATGATGTATTGTTATATGGCATTGATGCATGTATGATTATGAATCATGATGCATGTGTGTGAACAATATGCCATGAAATAATAAGATGAAAAGAATGATAAAAAGCGGAAAGTGGTATGTGAGTAAGAGGTTGTGGCGGAGGATGTTGTCTGGTGGCCTGGTGGCGTAATTCCAGAGATTCCCTGGGAGTTTCAGGATGCCCGGAATGTGGGGGGCCGGAAGTCCGGTTGTATCTTGGATACATGCCCGGAAGTGACTCGCGATGCCAGGATTGGGGTGCGAGATCCCCGGTTAGAAGGGTAAAGGCCGGAAGCCCTGTCGGAGGTTTCTGCCCGAAGGGAATGCCTCGTGATGCTAGTTGAGATGCAAGATGCCCGGAATGTGGGGGGCCGGAAGCCCAGTGGCCATGAGATGGCTGGGATACTGGGAACCCTGTCGGAGGTTTCTGCCCGAAGGGTGATGATCAAATTGATCATGGAATCCTGTCGGAGGTTTCTGCCCGAAGGATTGATAATGATACCCTGTCGGAGGTTTCTGCCCGAAGGGATGGTGATGATGGTGAATTTGATGATTTGAGAAAAGATAATATGGGATCAATTGATAAGTAAAAGTGGAAATTGATCTATGACATGATATGCATGGTGATGCATGGCTAATGATGATGTGATATGCATGGTGATGCATGGCTAATGATGATGTGATATGCATGGTGATGCATGGCTAATGATGATATGACATGATATGCATGGTGATGCATGGCTAATGATGATGTGATATGCATGGTGATGCATGGCTAATGATGATATGATGTGATATGCATGGTGATGCATGGCTAATGATGATATGATGTGATATGCATGGTGATGCATGGCTAATGATGATGTGATATGCATGGTGATGCATGGCTAATGATGATGTGATATGCATGGTGATGCATGGCTAATGATGATATGATGTGATATGCATGGTGATGCATGGCTAATGATATGATGTGATATGCATGGTGATGCATGGCTATTAATGATGCATGATATGCATGGTTACAAGGTAAGTGATGGTTGCAGCGTGTGATGATATGTATGGTGCATTGGAATGTTATTGGATTTCCCTATCTGCTGAGTGGTTGTACTCACCCCTTTTGGGGATAACATTTCAGATTAGCACTATGCCGCTACCTGCTGTTTCGCGTGGGGTATTTTACGGTATACCGTCTGATGTTGAGGTGGAGTGTACGGAGATAGATTGTCCCTCTGTGCCCGGATTAACGTTTATCCGAGTACGATGCTTGGTCATGTATGATATCGGCCTGGCTGGGGGCTCTGTCATACAAGAGTTCATTTCGGTTCACGTCCGTCGAGATGGTGTTATGCGAGGGATGCTGCCGCCGCCACCACCTGATGCACCAGGTTGGGTGTAAGACCTGCGCGCAAGGAGTAGGAGCTAGATCACTTTTTGATGTAGATTGTTGACGCTGGTGATGGGAGGGTTTGTGTTCATATGATGTTAGGGGTCGAGGTTTCTTTTTGAGATTTTAGGTAGGACATGGCAGAGTCCTAACCTTTCTGTTTTTTTTTTGTACCGACCCGAAGGAAACCCCATCTCGCTATATGTATGTATGTAAGCAAAGCGTCAACGTTATTTATAAAATCATGATGTTTAGCTGGTGTGTATTTGTATCATGGGTTAGTAAGGGAGAGATGGAGATGTTTAATTTGCTTCCGCTATGAGTCGCGCATGGGACCGTTTTAAAAAAAAAAATGCCTGTAATCTGGCAATGCTTAATTTAGCCAAGAGATAGAAATGGTAAAAGATGTAACACCGGCGCTGGTGACGACCTGCGAAGGGTTCGGGGTGTCACAATAAAGGCCCAAACATTAAAGGTAAGAGCTACCAACGTCTCGTGCCTCCACCTTTGAAGGATTTCTTTCTTGGTCCACCAAGGTTCTTGCAAGAAGAAGAGGCCAATGTCTACCACTTTGCTAATTTGTTTGAAGATGGTTTGGGTGGCACAATTAGTGAAGATGAAGAGCCTACAATTCCCACCGTGTAAGGGATGTTTCTAGTTCTTGTATTTCATTTTTAGTCGTACTCCATTCATTTCTCCCCTACGAGGGAATTCCGTTCATTTCCACTTGTAATAATCTAGATCATAAACTCTATAGATAAAAAATGATATACGTTGTAATGCAATTTTTGCATATCAATATAATTCACGTTTTGTTAATAGATGTGTGAGGTTTCTCAAATCAGTCCTATGATGATGGTTTGAGGCCTGAGTCTCCACACGATCTATAGTTTTAAATGTTTTAGTGGAATGAGAATGTCTAATGACATCAGGGCTAGTTCTCAATAAATGTTTTCAAAAACTCGAATTTGAAAACAAATTTTTCATGACATTTACATAAATTGCATTCATTTATATGTATATATACTAACCATTTCTTGGTTGCATCACAGGCATGATATTTCACATCATGATAGTCATTTGCATGGCTCGGATTCACATTCAAAAGATTTTGATGAACCTGATTATTTCGACTTAGAGAATGAGGATGATCGTCGAGTTATTGAAAAGGAATGGCTCAGACATGAAGAGTCCAAACCTCCTACAAATAGCCAATCACTATGAATTTAGGAGATTTAGATAACCCTAAAGAAACCAAGATTGAGGCGGGTCTCTCTCAAGCGAACGCCAATAGATTAATTGGACTTTTGAAAGAGTACCAAGATGTTTTTGCTTGGTCATATGCCGATATGCTGGGTTTAGACCCTGAGATCGTGGAACATGCGTTACCACTTGATCATAGTATTCCGCCAAAGAAGCAAAAGCTTAGAATGAGAAAACCTAAATTGTTGAAAAAGATTGAAGAAGAAATCATAAAGCTCTTAAATGTTGGTTTCATTGAAGTCACCCATTATGTTGATTGGATTGCTAATATAGTCCTGGTTATGAAGAAGGATGGATGAGTCTGAGTATGTGTTGATTAACCAATCGCTGGATTCGAATTGTTCTCCTTCATGGATGGATTTTCCAGTTATAACCAAATCCGGATGAAAGAAGAAGACAAGACTAAAACTTCCTTCATCACTTGATAGGGAACATTTTGCTACAAAGTGATGCCCTTTGGCTTGAAGAACGTAGGGGCAACTTATCAAAGAGCTATGGTAACATTATTCCATAACATGATACATAAGGAGATTGAAGTCTATGTTGATGACATGATTGCAAAGTCAAGACAAGTTGAAGATCATGTTGAAGTCTTAAGAAAACTATTTGATCGATTGAGAAAATTCAAGCTGAGGCTTAACCTCGCAAAATGCATATTTGGGGCAAAGTCTAGGAAGCTTCTTGGATTTATGGTTAGTAACAAGGGTATCAAGATAGATTCCTCTAAGGTGAAAGCTATGTGATCTAAAGCCTCCTTCTACTATTAAGGAAGTTCGAAGCTTACTAGGAAGATTGAATTATGTTGTAAGATTTATCTCTCAATTGTCAGAAACCACTAAGCCGTTCTTTAAGCTGTTAAAGAAGAATGACAAGGTCAATTAGGATGAAGAATGTCAAAAATCATTTGAATAACTTAAGTAATATCTTTCGCAATCTCCCATACTCGTACTGCCTATTTGAGGCGTGCCTCTGATATGGTATCTTACCATTCACAAAGAGTCTTTAGGAGCCATGTTAGCACAAAAAGGACCAAGGGATGGAATAGAACGTGCCATATATTACCTCAGTAAGAAGTTTACTACTTTCTAGATCTGGTATCCTGAAGTAGAAAAGACCTGTGTAACCTTGATTTGGGTTTTACATCGGTTGAGGCAATACACTCTTCATCATCGCATCCTTCCGGTGATTCAGAATGACCCGATCAGATGTCTTTTGGAGAAGCCCGCATTGGTTGGAAGGCTCGTTAAATGACAAATATTACTGTTTGAGTTTGATATTCAAAGCATGTCATAAAAGTCCATCAAAGGTCGAGCCATAGTTGATATGTTAGCTGAAAATCCTGGGAAATCTAATGATTGGGATGAAATCGATGAACGGATTTATTTGGTCTCACCTGACAAGTGGACCGTGTATTTTGATAATGTAGTTAACCTTTCTGGTTCTGGTATTGGGACAATTTTAATATCTCGAAAAGGTCAACATTATCCAGTAGCTGCAAAGTTGGTACTCTTTTGTACCAACAATATTTCTGAATATGAATCTTACATCCTTGGTTTACAATTAGCCATCGATACGAAAGTCAGAAAGCTTCAAGTTTATGGTGATTCTACACTCATCATCCTCCAAACGGGAGGTGAATGGTAAACGCGGGATGTAAAGTTGGTTACTTACCACGAATATCTCGAAGACTTGGTCAAGGAATTTGATGAAATTTCTTTTGATTATCTGCCGAGATCACAAAATCAATTTGCTGATGCCCTGGCAACTTTGTCTTCAATGTTACAAGTAATTGATGGCTTGAGTGTTGACCCTTTGCAAATCGACGTCTCGAAGAAGCCTGCTTATTGTCTGATGATTGAAGAAGAACCTAATGGTCAACCCTGGTATTATGACATCATGAATTACCTTTGAGAAGGCAAATTTCCCTAAGGGAGTCAAGCTAATGATCTAAAATACTTGATGAAGTTGGCATCCAAATTCTTCCTCAGTGGAGGAGCCCTTTATAAAAGGTCTTTCGATTCAGTTTTATTGAAGTGCATGGATGCACAAGAAGCTAAATTCCTGATGAAAGAAATACATGAAGGAGAGTGTGGCCTTCATATGAACGGTCATCTCTTGGCTATAAAAATCATGAGGCTCGGTTACTATTGGTTGACCATGGAAGCCGATTGTATTCAGCATGTGAGGTGCTATCACCAATGTCAAGTCTACGGAGACAAAATCAACGCTCCTCCTAATGAGCTACATCAAATGTCCGAGTCCTAGCCTTTTTCAATGTGGGGCATCGACATCATTGGACCAATTAATCCTAAAGCGTCCAATGGACACCGTTTTATCTCAGTAACCATTGATTATTTCATCAAATGGATTGAAGCTAGTTCTTATGCCCATGTTACTGCAAAGAGCGTGGCAAAGTTCATCTACCATGATATCATCGCTTGATATGGAGTTCCTAAAGCAATCATCACAAACAATGGATCAAATCTAAATATCAACGTAGTAGATGAATTGTTTGGAGAATTCCACATTCGCCATTTGAATTCTACTCCTTACCACCCACAAATGAATGGAGCTATGAAAGTAGCAAATAAGAACATCAAGAAGACTTTAGCCAAAATGGCGGAAAATTATCATGATTGGCATGATCGATTTCCTTATGCTTTGCTCGCTTACCGAACTTCAATTCACGCATCAGCTAGGACAACACCATTCATTCACGCATCAACTAGGACAACACCATTCTCATTGGTTTATGGGATGGAGGCTGTATTACCCGTGGAATTGGAAATCCCTTCACTGAGGATACTTTCTCAAATCAAGCTCACTGAAGCTGAATGGGTTCAACAAAGATTTGAATAACTTAATATGATTGATGAAAAGACGATAAAAGCCTTATGCCATGGACAAAGCTATCAGAAGAGAGTAGCTTGGTTGTTCAATCGTAAGTTAGACCAAGACATTTCGAGATTAACGATCTTGTCGTAAGAAAGGTCTTACCTATCATTCCAAATCCTCATGAGAAGTTTACTCCAAATTACAAAGGTCCATATATTGTAAAGAAAGTGCTACCTAGTGAGGCACTAATCCTTGTAGAAATGGATGGTCAAGAATTGCCAAGACCTGTAAATGCGGATGCTGTCGAGAAGTATTATCCATGAATAAAGTGAAAGGCCTTTGAGCCACTTTAGGATTGAATTTGAGCCACTTTAGAATGTTTGCATCATGCATCTCATGCATACATATTGTATCTACATGTTTGTTCATTTTGCAGGATCTTTGATGAAGATTCTACTTGTCCACAAGAGGTTCATCTCAGAAATGCAAAACTTTAAAAAAAAAAAAAATTGCTCATCTTCTTTAGAACTTAGAAGTGACCCTATCCCTTAGAATGCCAAAAGAGTCGGTTAGAACTCTAGAAGTACAGTTAGAGCTCTAGAAGTGAACCCCTATGTTGAGCAAGGCCTGTTATGTCTACAAACTTTGTTCAAGATTGTTTTCAAAAGTCTCCCTAGTAAGATCAAGGAAACATGTCTTTTCAAACAAAATTTCATTACATTTTCATTTCCCAGGGAGTTGAATTTAACCAAAATGTGATTTAGAAAACCTAAAAATGATTGTTAAATATGCCAAGTGGCAATGCCTAAAATGATGAGAAACAATCTCTTTACAAAACACATCCTTATACACTCTTTGGGAGAATTGAGTGAAAGGAACCATGTCTTACGGCATAGGGTTCATTCACAGTGAATACATGGTTTGAGATGATAAAGGCATTTCATTTCTTAATTCTAAACATTATTAATATCCTTTGCAAGCCACTTTGAGCCAAATAGGGAGCATTTCTAAGAACAACCCTACATTGGGCAAAATAGGGGGTGTTGGTTGAAAATTATGGAGCAAAAGATTAAGGAAGATTTGATTGCTTTCACTTGCATCAATCTTTTTGTGCTAGCTTTAGGTGATTTCTTATCGAAACTTGAAGCATCCCGAAGTGATGAAGAGCATTCCATTCACTACCACAAACACATTACCCTTTGCTTAGCCAATTTGAGCCTTATACAATTTTTTCATAACCCCAGGTGATGATATCTCCCCACATTGGAGCAAGGCACATGATTTACCAACAAAATTGAGAATATTGGTAATGTTTGTAAATGCCACTCGAGAGTCTTAGATACTCAAAAGAGAAATGAAAATTATGGGGCATGAAAAAGTAGTGTATCTGGTAAAAGTAAGGCCAATGCCCATGAAAAAAATGCAACGAAAAGCAAAAATTCAAAGAAGAGCCAAATCAATGGTCATGAAAAAGACCATCCGTTGAAAAACAAAAGAAATGCCTTGTAGAAGAAAATGTATGGTGAGCAATGTCATTAGAATAGAAAGCGAAGCTCTCATGTCTCAAGACAAATTATCAAAAGGACTCTCGAGATAGGTTAATTTCAAGAGTCGAATTTTCAAAAGTCGTGTGATGGTAATGATGCTAAGATAATCACTCACTTTTAACCCTTTGATATTTGAAAAATTTTCAAGCTTTTTAAGCCTCACCCGAACCAACATTACAACCCTTATCCGATTGGGATGGTTCGAGTTGGCATATGAGTATCATATAGGAGCTCCCGCTAGAAAGAGTGGAAGCAATCTTATCTTATCTTATCTTATCTTCAAGGTTCTTGACTTGTAAACCTGATGAAGATATTGATTGAAAAATCATTTTTTTGCCTCAAAGTACATACCCTTTGTGCAAGCCCATGACCAAGCCATCATTATGGTCCCTTCAAAATACCTTTTGATCAATGGATTATGTTCACTATGAACGTTTCCAAAAACCTTAGACATAGGTTGAGTGAGACTTCTCCAGTGAGATTTAAACAGTTTTCCCATATCAATGATTGGGAATAAAAGCCCTTTTTGAGAGTTAGTGTGAAAGACCTCTTTTGAGTAGGATATTTCCATTTGGCATATTTGACTTAACCCTTAGATGGTTAATCAAATCTCATTTTATTAAAATCCTCTCTGAAGGGATTTGACAATCAACATTGTTTTGCAAGACTGGCTCTTAAGCAATCTCGAAAACCCTTTTCAAAATATTTGTTCCTTAGTTAACCGGTTTTTGGTCATCTTAAGCCATAATCCTTACTTTTGGTTTTTAATAACCCTAAACCATACCCCTCGTTTTAGGTTCTTGGTCAACCTTAAACCTCGTCCCTTAGGTTCCTGGTCAACCTTAAACCTTGTCTCTTAGGTTCTAGGTTATCCTTAAATCTTGTCTTTAGGTTCTAGGTCATCCTTAAACCTTGTCTCTTAGGTTCTAGTCATCCTTAAATCTTGTCTCTTAGGTTCTAGGTCATCCTTAAACCTTGCCTTTAGGTTCTACGTTATCCTTAAAACCTTGTTTCTTATGTTCTAGGTTATCCTTAAATCTTGTCTTTTAAGTTTTAGGTGATCCTTGAACCTTGTCTCTAGATTAGTGGTTATCCTTAAACCATACATTTTTCATTTAGTAATTTCATTCCCTTCATTCCATTCCACAAGAGAGAGAGACAAAGTAAATAAACCCCAACAAGAGTTCAGATACCCTGATGAGCAAAGGTAAGTATCATTTATTTTATCTTTTTCTATTTCCAAAGTGGAGTCTACTAAAAATTACAAGTATCAATTTTGTCTGAGTGGAACCTCTTCGAACTCTCACTTAAAGGGGAGTAGCTGTTAACACCTGATTTTTAGTCAACATATCATTAAAACATTAAAAAATCGAGATTTAGGTTTGTAATCACGATGAAACCCTATTTCTCAACCAAAAAAATGTCGTTTTCATTTCTTTCTTTTGCATTGTCATTTTTAAGCAGTTTTTAGCTCATTTTCAAGAAAAACCCGAAAAATCAAACGGTTGACTTTTGGGTTGACTTTTTGGTCAACCCTTTGACCAAAAGTTAACTCCGAGTCAAAAATTGATTTTTTGCCCAAAAAATTCCACTTAGCTTTAATTTCACTTATTTCAAATCAATTTTTTGAAAATTCAAAAATTTGATAAAACATCAACCTTTTAGGAAAAGTCAACTAAATGGTTGACTTCTGGTCAAACATTTGACCCCCAAAAAAATGCACAAATACGTTTCTCTTAATGCCAATTTGACTTTTGTGTAAAAAATTTCACAAAATTCGATTAAGAACCTTAATTTCTGAATTTTTTTAGTTTTGGGTTCTAAATCAATGAAAAATAAAATTACTTTTATTCTAATCATAATTAGGTATAATTCATTCTTTAATATTTGGTTTAAGGACTATCTGAAATTTGTTTGAGCATTCAATTTTGTGATTTATCGAGTTAAAATATGAATTGCTGTTTTGAGCCCTAATTAGGGGACTAAAATCGATCATTCATAATTTGTGAACGGATAATTGTTTATCACTCATTTTCTTAAGATGAGTTCAAATTCGAGATTGATTTTGCGAAATTCACACAAGCATTCATCAATTTGGAGAATTTTATCCTCCAAAGCATTAGAAAGTCAAGCAATTGAATTTCAATTAACAAAATTCAAATTGACCCATTCATGGCTATGGTTTAATTTCATAAATCTAGGTCCAATTTTATTATTAGGCCTAGATCTATTTTTGACCTAAGCTCGAGCACTTCAATTCAAGGTCAATTTGAATGTGGGAAGTTATATTACCTATGAGTAGCTCATTAGATAGGGCAATTGTGACACTAATTGAGTTTAATTTTAGTTAATTTGTAATTTTGCCCATTGAATAACAAATTTTACCATTTTAGCCCTTTAGACCCAATTCAAAGCACCCATGGTTTCAACTCATTTTTTTCCACGATAATCATTCAATTAGGTCGATAAAAGACCCATAGATCACGTTCATAAGGTTTGATTAGCTTAAGTGTATCTTAATTGGTCAATTTCTTCATAAAAAGCATAAAATTCATTTTCAATTAGGCACTTTAGGGGTCAAATTGGATAAATTTTTTATCCATAGGGGTCCCAAGTTGAGAAAATAGCAGGAATCGGACCAAACCGGTCAAGAATTGGTCAAAATCCGGCCGAACCGGACCGAATCGATTTGGCCAGTCTAATTGGCCACCGGTGGGATCGGTTGGTTCAGTCCCTTTTTGTCCAGTTCTTGGCCTCTGGCCACTGGTTCTGGAACCCTCTCACTCCCACTTTCACTTCTACACCTTCAGTTTCCCAAAATTTTACAAATTGGTCATCTAATTTCGTCAAATTGTAAATTAACCCCTAATTAGACATTTTGACGCAATTCCAGATTTTGGCTGTGTTTCTAGATCAATTACCCGATACCTCAAGATCATAATGAAGCCTTCGAAATGGATTTTTGACCTTTGGATCGAGATGTTAGCCGTTGGGTCGAACCGACGGTCAAAATCGCTTAATGTGAGAGTATATAAGTAAAATCTCTTCTATGTTCATAAAGGGGGTTTCATTTGCACAAATTTTTTTCTCTCTCCTTAGCCTCTCTCTCTCTCTCACTCTCTTTCTCTCTCTCTCATTTCTCCCTCCAAAATGCTGCATAAACAGATCACAATTTCTCTCTCTAGATTTGATTCACTTCTTGAACCGGTCTTGTTCTAGGTTCAAACTGATGGTCGTCAGAGCTCCCAAGCCTTCAAGCTACTGGTGATCTGTCGTGGCAAGATTCTTTGACGTTGCTGTGGAAAGAGGAGAGTGGATTGGCGGTCGGATCTTCATCGGCAGCCCGATCTTCGTCGGCAAGTCAAGGCCGGTTCGTTTTGGATCGATTTTTCCTTTTTTCCTTGAGCCAAAAGTTCGATTAGTCTTTATTTGAGCCATGGTGAACTGATCTAGGTTCTTGGAGTCCCGATCATGATTCGGCGATTTGATCCAACTAATCGCGATAGAAACCGATGAAAATCGCGACAAAGGTAATGATTCGAAACTCGAATCCGATGAAACGAGATCGGGTTAGTTGATCCGGGCTAGGATTCAAGATTAGGAGCTTTTATATGCTTATGATTGATGAGTATAAATGCTGCAATGAGTTGTTGATGATTTGAATGGTCATTGTGATTTTAAGCCTAATCTGTGATTTTCGTAAGCCTATACATAGGTTACTGTTTTGGTCAAAATGAGATCCGAATGATCTTGTTTCAGCTCCAGTCCTCTTAGAATTAGATAATAGACATCCCAAGCTTCAAAACGATAGGTCATACGCCCAAAACAGCCATCGTTTGGTCCTCCAAAAACACCTCTGAAGATTAACGATTTTGCAGTAGTTTAGAATTTTTTTCGGTTTTGATCCAATTCCGCCTTCTGACTTTGTTATTTTTGTGCCGACTTTCATGGACATTTTTTGACAAAATTTTCTCATAATTTTTATTCCAAATCATGTCATGCATCTTATTTAATTTTTTCATGATTTTTGGATGTGTTCAACTAGGTCAGATCTACTTAGATCTAGGCTTAGGTCAATCTGTTCCATATCGATCTCTGTTTTTTTCTATTTTTTGTTAATTTTTGTGTTGATTTCTGGAACAACTTTCCTTCATGAAAGTTTCTCACACAAGTGTTGTACATCTTTTGTATTTTTTTTTTTTAAATTTTGGACATGATTAATTAGGTTAAAATTTCTTAGATCTGGACATAGGTCAATCTATCCTGTATTAGTTCGAGATTTGTTTTAGTGAATCTTTGTTTTTGCTATTTTTGTGCTGATTTTTGCGTTGATTTTTGGAACAACTTTTCTGCATGAAAGTTGCTCGTACAGGTGTTGTGTATGTCCTGTATATGTTTCAAAATTTTTAGACATGATTAGCTAAGTCAAAATTGCTTAGATGTTGACATAGGTTAGTCTGTCCTACATTAGTCCGAGATTTGTTTTGGTGAAATTGAGCCCATAAGTGCACCTATTTGGTCTCAAATCCTTGATGAAAGTTGAAATACATGATATATATATATATATATGTTCAATTGATGTATTCTTTGCAACGTTTTTACTTTGGCAATGCCAATCAATTGCAGGCATTAGAGTAAAATGTATTGCAGCAACATGTGTTGGACATATAGTGTGATCTGTTTTGTCCTTTTTACCATGATTCATATGATCTTAATTGAGTTTCAATCTCTGAACGAGAAATCTTCATCACTGTATGCTCTGTATATGAGATTTTTTGTAGGATTTATGCATATATTGAGGATTGCTGAAATCATGCTTGTTCTATAAACTTAATGCTAAAATGAAACATTGTCATATGTGCACATTCTCGTGTTTATTTGAGTCATCTAAGGATCAAATCTTATAATCATCTATTTTTTATGATTGAACTGCATGTTACAAGGTTTGCATACGTGTTTAGGTCATGTCATTTAAGTTTCATCTTGCACATCATATTGTCTCACAAAAAGTGTTCGTCACACTTAGAAGTTTCCAATGCCTCTAATTTCATGCTAATCGTTCATTTTTTGGACCAATTTTCCATTTTTTCTATGTCAGACTACAATCTGAATACGTGATCAAATTCGGACCCCTGTTTTAACCCCTATCTGGACAGACCTTTGTTATTTTTGTTTAATTTTTTCTATTAGAAATTTGAACTTGGCCTCTTAATGAAACTTTCTTGTCATCATGTTGGCTACTTTGTGTATAAATTTAATGATTTTTAGACATGTTTTGATAGGACAAATTCTCGTGACATTAGCTGAATGCCCTGTTGTTTTGACAAATTTCTGATGTGTTGTTCCTTATCGTTTAATTTTTGTAAAATCATGTGTACATTGTTTGAGAGAACTCTCTTCATGAAAGTTGTTCATCACCATGTCATGCATATTAGGGATATTTTTTCATTGCCAAATTATCATTAGGTATTACCTAATTTTTCTGTCATTGCACGTTTGTTCTGAAATTTCCTAATATAAATATGATTGTGATTGTTTAGCTATATATTTTAGGTTAGTTTGTGCGTAAAATTAGGACATGCCATCTTCAAGAATTTTTTTTTTAAATGTTTTGATCTTTGTTGTTAAACAACCGGCCTTTTCGAATTGCATCTTTCAAAAAATGTTTTGGTACATGTGATGTTTCTCAAAAATGATTCCTAAAAAGGTTATTCTCCAAAGCTTGATTTGGCTTAAGGAAAAATCATGGTTTGGATCATATTCAAAATGCCCGTGATGCTTGTGAGTTCTAATGCAAGCCCTAGGCTAACCTTGGCAATTGAATGTGTTCCATAGCATAGATATTCCTTAATCCTAAACATTTTCAAACATTTAAAAAAAAAAAAACAAAATCCTGATTTAACATCGTGAAAGTCACAGTTTGAATTGTATTCAAAATGCCTGCAATGCTTGTGAGTTCTAATGCGAGCCCCAAGCTAGCCTTGACAATTGAATGCCTTTCATAGCTAAGACATCACATTGTCTCAAAACTTTTTATGAATGATTTTGAGATATGTTTTTTTTAAATATCGCATGTACCCTTCATACATATAATCCCATAATGCATTAGAAATTGCTTATGTTTGTGATTGGCGAGTGCCTTGGTAATAAGTCACCCGCTGACGGTTCACTTTCTTGCTTGATTTGTTGAGAAATAAGGTTCAAAAGACCTGCATGCATGTTTAAATTTTTTGCAATGCATGTGATTTTTAGATGAATGGTAGGGTCAATGCGTGATAGCGAAGGAAAACCCTGGAATCACATAGATTGCTTGATCAGGAGACTTAGTAGCATTATTGGCCATGTGAGAATACAATTGGTCAATAATTGCTATAAGTAAAAAAAAAAAAAAGGATTGGGTAGGTGTCTTAGTGGGACCCTCGCATGAAAGACAAAGGCCGACCCCAAGACCCCAAAATTTGACTTTAGTATTGCACTTCCTTTAAATGATTGATTTCGACATGATATTTTGTTTTTTTATTGTTTTGATGTGTATGCTTGTTTTTTTTCCATTGTATGCACCTAGTTATAAGTTTCTTAGATTATGATTAGATTAGAACCCCGAAGATGGAGAAAGGGCAAAGACAGTGGAGGTCGATGTCCATTCCGATCATTATCATGTACTATTCCTTTTCCCGACATATGTCTCGGGTTTCATTTGTTGTATAAAACCCGACAAGTTGCGGGTTTTCTCTCTTTTTCTCATCTTTTTCAATTGTGTTTCTCTTTTATATTTTTTAGGATTGCATGATGATTTATTGCTTTCCTTGATTGTATACTTATTGTCTTGCAATTTCAATTCCATTGATTGCTTTATTTTCTTGTTTTTTCTAGAAATAAAATAGAATGAAAATGACCAACCACGCATGATCACTTAGTTTAGGACTAATGATCTCGAAAATGTAAAAAGAAACGCATGGACATGTTAGGGACACACAACATATTGTTTAGGTACTGAAAGGGCACTAATAAAATGTGGCACCCCACGAAACGGCCCCCGATCCGCTAGAGTTGTCACAGTTCGCTTACCTTTCACTTGACCTGGCAAAGCATCGCTCTGATACCACTTTCGCCTGTGGCACCCTTCGAAACGGCCCCCGATCCACTAGGGTTGCCACAGTTCGCTTTCCTTTCACTTGACCTGGCAAAGCATCACTTTGATACCATAGAATTGTGATGGGTCCCTAAGTCTTGGGGGTTTATATTATTTAAATCGGTCACAGCGCAATTCATATAACAGAAGCATATTCGATATCTCTTTAATCCATACTCAAACTAAATAATGCAATGCAATGCACACCAACTACACATTTCATATATATATATATATATATATATATATTAGAGTCGAACCACTTTTATTTACATAACTTGATGGACATCATGAGTCGGTACATCAAAAGGCCAAGGCTTTACTAAGCTCGGCTATAACCAAAAGTACTTGACCCCACAGCAGTCATGTACATCGATCCATCTTCCAATGTCGGCTATCCAAAAAGTGTCATTCGCTACCCATCACACGCACAATCACACCCAGCCCAATCCATCGGCTGGTGGCGGCGGCGGCAGCATCCCCATCATAACCCCGTCGTGACGAACATGCATAGACGGGAACTCCTATACCACGGGGCCATCAGGTAGACCCATGTCATACACGACTAAGACTTGAACACTGACGAATACCAATCCTCGAACACCAACACAGACGTGCTTCGAACACGAGCACTCAACATTAACTAGGACGCCATAAAAAGTGCCACGTGTGACAGGTAACAGAGACATCTCTTAATCTGAAATGTTAGTCCCCAAAAGGGGTGAGTACAACCACTCAGCAGTAAAAGATTCATCAAGCTATATCAAGCATTACCGTTAATATCCAGATTCAAGTATGGTAGACAAAAACAAGAAATTAGAGGGCTAAACTAAAATATCACGTCCATGTGTATCATGAAATCCTTCAATGTAATGTCAATGTAGTCCTAATGTGTAGTGCAACATATCCAAGATAGACAAATCTCAATCATAGGGCCAAACTGAAATATCACGTCCCGTTCCATGCCATACACTTAGTCTTATATCCAGACCCCACACATTTATAGTAGAATCATTCATTTTATCATTCAAAAGGTTTCATCCCCGGAGGACCAATGTTTGCGTCCCTCCGGCATTCGCATCCCTCCAGGCATCACGAAAGCCTCCGACATTCAATCACTTAGGGCCACCGGGCATCTGGAGCAAATCATGCCTCCAGGCATCTTGTACCTCACTTGGCATCACGGGGAATCTCTAGGGCCTCCCATGAAAATGGTTACCTCGGCCATCCGGAATTACGTACCAACTAGCATACTACTGGGCATCCCGAAGCTCCCGGGGAAAAACCTCCAGCATTCAGCCACTTAAGGCCACTGGGCATCCACAAGGCATCGACTCACTCGATCCTTTGGACATCCTGACTCCCGAGGCATTGTTGACCCTAGGATCCAACAGCAACAATTTAGCATTTTAAATTTACAAGAATCCTTTCAAATGCCAAGAACAATCCATTTCATGCATTCACCATCCAATCTTAATATTGCAAAAATATCCACAACCAGTACCATCATATCACATAACCATTACAAAACATATTCACTTTTGGGACATTTTGTGAAAATTCGAAAATAGAGTAACTCGATTTTACCATGCACAATTCTGGTAAATATTTCAAAATAAATACTAAATAAGCTCGAAAAATTGTGAAATTTTGACATGTTATCAATGAGACCTTAAGGAAAATTTTTTGTGAAGAACACTAAGTCAAATTCTTTACGTATCAAGAGTAAAAATTCCGGTATTCCTTATTAACGCTCTGTAAAATTTCCAGATTTAACATTTTCGTATAAAAAAATTTTTGTCGACCAAATATTGTCCATTTATGCTAAATTTTTGATATGTTACTCTTACGGATGTGCTCTCCAAATTTAATTGAGGATTCAAAGTCAAGTTTTTTCTAGAAAATTCCAGAAAAATCGAGAAATTACCGGAGGTCATGCTGTTCTTGCGAAAACAGTTTACTAGCCAAAAGAGAACTATTCGTACCCTTGAGTCTCGGCATCCAACGTCCACAGCCAAGATTTACAAGCATATTACACCACAATGCAGCCTCTTTACTTCCAAAAATCCACCATAGCTAAATCCTTGAGTTCTCATTTCAATTCAAAATCGAAATCCACCAAAACTTGCTCTATTTTTGCTCAATTACTTCGGCCAGCTTCATCTCCTTCATCAAAATCAACATGCAGCTCCAAATTCCACATTTTCTCACATCTACCAACTCCTCACTAGATAAAAACAGCAAGCAAAACATAGATTGAAGAACTTCCACTTGCCTCAAGTCCAAAGCAACCGCAACAAGCAAATCGGCAACTTGGGGGTCCGGGCGCAGCTCGATCGATGGCGGAGCTAGGCGGCATCGACGGCGGCAGCTAGAACACGGCGGAAGACAGTCTTCCTCTTCCCCTTTGCGGCCCACACTCGCCCCCTCTGTCTCTCGCTCACTCTCTCTCTCGGCGGTTCCCTTGATCCATCCGCCTCCCCCCTTTTCTTTTATTCTCCTAATTGCTTGTAATCATTAGGTTTGCATGGAGGTTTCCGGTGAAGCAATAGGGGTAGCGACACTTATAGAATTCCTCTCGCCACTTGTCAAACTTCATGCATGGAGGTGGCCTTATTTGGGCCGGGCCTTGGTCGACTGAATAGGGGGAAATAGTGGGTTGCTTTGGGCTGTTTTGGGCCTTAAGTGTCCAGCCCACACTTGCTCTTATTTTTCCACTTTAATCCCCACTTATAATTACATAATCACAAATATTCACATGGCCATAAAATATTACAACATTAATCAAGGGAAATTCAATTCATAGGGTACATGGCCAAGTATAGAAAATTTCTTATCAATTTATCCTTTAGTACAATCCTTGATCACACATGGACATATGATACATTTCCAACAAAACACTTGTCCATTAAATGCTCGGCATTGTTTAATTGTAATCCATTGGTCTAATGGCTATAATATAGTTCGATGGTGCTTCCATCACCTATTCATGGGTCGTAGTGCATCTAGAGATTGCTATGAAATTTTAGGATGCCACATAAAAATATTAGCGTAACCCAAGTCTCCAAACCTAGATATTTGGTTGTGTAGGAATTGAAGGAACACTCCCAACCCTTGATTAGATTTTCTAGCCGACCTCTAAAATGAGGCTAGTGGTGACTCCCGTCTTATTTTTAGGTTGTCATAAACAACTAGACCATATAAATAAGCCGTCACGCGGGGTAGGAGTTTCAATAAAACTCACCATGGCTTAGCATACCCGATATAGGAGTAACCAAAGGATGAAGTGATGCTATCCTTATGGGCGAGGCGTACTGTCGAGAGGGCTACCATGGTAAAGGTATCCTTAAATATGATATCCACATCCGACCCCTATTTTTAAGGTGTGTCACTCATGTGGGTATGGATCACGACACTCTTTTATCATGCGGGGTACGAGCTTGGGAGAGCTTGCAATCTCGTGGAGGAAACTCAGGAGAGGCTTGATCCAAAAGGCGAGATGATGACGTCTTTTGGAACGCGAGCCGTAAGGGACCTCTCATAATCAAGTATCCTTAAACCCGACCTTTCCCCCTTTCCCTCTTCTCGTGATGATGAGGGATCCGAGGGCGGCAAGATTGGGTTGCGACAGGCTCACTGGAGGTGACATTAAGTGTCCCACTTTAAAAAAAAAAAAAAAAGTGGCACTTAAGTGTTAATTTTCTAACTTTTAGCAGTTAAGTGTCCTCTCGTGCCAATTTTTGGCCCTTGGACTATACTTCTTCCCTTCAATGACTCACAGTCTCTATCAATCTAAGAATTTGGATGAAGCCTTTGGATTGTTTGAACAGATGGTGGCCAAAGGTATTGAGCCTAATTTGTTTACCTTCAGTTCATTAATGGATGGATTCTGCAAGAGTGGGTGTTCTTCTCAAGCAATGGAGCTTTTGGACATGATGGTTAGGAAATGGCTGAGGCCCAATATGATAACTTACAGCACTTTAATCCATTGGCTTTGTAAAGAAGGGAAAGTTTATGAAGCTTTGGATACTCTTGACAGGATGAAGCTTCAGGGTTTGAAACCAAATGCTGGACTATATGGCAAGATCATTGCTGGCTGTTGTGACAAGTGCAAATTTCAGGAGGCTGCCAACTCCCCTGATGAGATGAGACTAGAAGGAATCTCTCCCAATCGTTTCACTTAGTGTATTCATGTCAGAATCCACAATGAGGTTGTTTGAGGCCTTGCTAGTCATGGCGAAATAAATCGTGCTTATCAGCTTTACCTAAGTACGCAGGCCAGGGGAATGTCTATTGATGCTTCAATTTTTAGCGTTCTTGTTCGATATTTTTTCAGGAAAGGAGATATAGATAAAGCTGCTCGAGTACTTGAGGAAATGGTGCGTGATGGATGTGCTCTGGACAAGGAAACATGGAAGGCAGTTGTTGAAGGATTTGTGCATTGGGAGAAAGGAAAAGAAGCTGCTAACTCATTGCCCGAACTGATTAGGGAACATTGAAAGAAGCAGACAAGGTTATAAGTATATAATCATAGGTAAGAGTTAATGCTACTTGTTACTGTTTTAACCAACACCGTAGATGCTCATTATTTTCTTTTTAATGCAATGTCCTAATTTCATGATGGTCATTGACTTCTTGTATATCCTTCACCCCATCATCCTTATTTTATGTGCTCGACAACAGTTCCACTTTATTTTCATGTATCTCATAAAATAAGCTTCTGGTTCATAAAAAGTTGGCCGTACCTTACCTTAATAGAAAGTTGTCTGATCTATTTGTCTTTAGTGGGTGCGTGGAGCTTCATTATGAATAAGTACTTTTGGTATCTTGCTCCTCCAAATTTTTGGTATAATTTGACTCTCCCATTAAATAAAGAGATTGCAAGACATCTTCAAGAGACTTCTTGGTCACTAGGCACGCTTTAATAAAATGGGCTTGGGTATATAGATGAGAGCTCTCTATATCGCTCATAAAAAGATTCTGTGCCTGCATAATGTAGATTCTGAGGCTATTTCTTGTTTTACCAGGATCATGTAGCATCCTGTCAGCATTATCTTTGAGCAAATCGGAGAATCAGAATTATTTGCAGATATGAGAAATCCAACTGTTTGGAGCTAATAAACAAGCACTACCTATGGTCTTTGAAACTCTGACTTCTGTGAGTCTAAAGGATTATGGCTCACTTCAATTGATGCAGAGAGTCTCCCTCGGTGCATAGTATGCTAAATGACACTATTTTTCTTGAAACACAGTGATGGTTGAGGTGTCTAACCTAGCTGGAGTTATTGGCTGCACATATTGTAACACCCCGAACCATTCGCAGGTCGTTAACAGTGCCGATGTTACATCTTCTACCATCTCTATCTCTTGGCTAAATTAAGCCTTGCCAGATTACAGGCATTTTTTTTTTTTTTTTAAAGCGGTCCCATGCGCGACTCATAGCGGAAGCAAAATTCACATCGTCATCTATCTCCCTTCTAACCCATGATACAAATACACACCAACTACACATCAGGATTTTATAAATAACGTTGACGCTTTGCTTACATACATACATATAGCGAGATGGGGTTTTTCCTCGGGTCGGTACAAAAGGAACAGAAAAGGTTAAGACTCTGCCATGTCCCACCTAAAATCTCAAAAAGGAACTCCGACCTCTAACATCATATGAGCACAAAAACCCTCCCATCACGAGCGTCAACTATCTATACCAAAAAGCGGTCTAGCTCCTACTCCTCGCGTGTGATCTCACACCCATCCCGGTGCGTCAGGTGGTGGCGGCGGCAGCATCCCTCGCATAGCACCATCTCGACGGACGTGCATGGACAAAAACTCTTGTATGACAAGGCCCCCAGCCAGGCCGATATCATACATGACTAAGCATCGTACTCGGATAAAAGTCAATCCGGGTACCGAGGGACAGTCTATCTCAGTCATCTCCACCTCGACGTCAGACGGAATACCGTAAAACACGCCACGCGAAATAGCAGGCAGCGGCATAGTGCTAATCTGAAATGTTATCCCCAAAAGGGGTGAGTACAACCACTCAGCAGATAGGGAAATCCAATAACAACTCAGTGCACCATGCATACCATCATACAATTTAGGCATCACTTACCTTTTTGATGACAAGCGTATTCATGCATCATCATAGCATACATATCATCATTAACCATGCATCACCATGCATATCACATCATATCATCATTAGCCATGCATCACCATGCATATCACATCATCATTAACCATGCATCACCATGCATATCACATCATATCATCATTGGCCATGCATCACCATGCATATCACATCATCATTAACCATGCATCACAATGCATATCACATCATAGATCAATTTCTATTTTTATTTATCAATTGATCCCCACATTATCTTTTCTCAAATCATCACCATCCCTTCGGGCAGAAACCTCCGACAGGGTATCATTATCAATCCTTCGGGCAGAAACCTCCGACAGGATTCCATGATCAATTTGATCATCACCCTTCGGGCAGAAACCTCCGACAGGGTTCCCAGCATTCCAGCCATCTCATGGCCACTGGGCTTCCGGCCCCCCACATTCCGGGCATCTCGCACCTCAACTAGCATCACGAGGAACCTCCCTTCGGGCAGAAACCTCCGACAGGGACTTCCGGTCTTTACCCTTCTAACCGGGGATCTCGCACCCTAATCCTGGCATCGCGAGTCACTTCCGAGCATGTATCCCAGATACAACTGGACTTCCGGCCCCCCACATTCCAGGCATCCTAAAACTCCCAGGGAATCTCTGGAATTACGCCACCAGGCCACCAGACAACATCCTCCGCCACAACCTCTTACTCACATACCACTTTCCACTTTTTATCATCCTTTTCATCTTATTATTTCATGGCATATGATCCACACACATGCATCATGATTCATAATCATACATGCATCAATGCCATATAACAATGCATCATAATTCATGATCATTCATACATCAATGCCATATAACAATACATCGTAATTCATGATCATACATGCATCAATGTCATATAGCAATGCATCATAATTCCATAGGACTCATGGCCAATAAAATAATCCACCTTTATTTTATTATTATTTTATTATTTTATTATTTTATTATTTATTTTCATAAATAAATATTATATTTAATATTTATGATTTTCCAAAAATCATAATCTTCAATCAATCATTAAACAAACAATTAGAATCAAATTTCTCATTAAATCCATGGCTAATTTGCATTTTACATAATTTCCGAAATTTCCACAAAATAGATACAACATTCGGAAAATGGCCAGATTGCACAGTTTTCGAATTAATTCAATTAAAATACTCATATGACCTCCGAAAATTCCCAAATTTTACAGGGTGATAGCCAACACATTTTCGTGCATTCTTCATGTAGAACTCTTCGCCAAATTCTTTATAGATTAATTTATACAACTCCATGAAGCTTCTGGAACCTCTACCGTTTCGTCCAGAACGTACATCACCGAAAAACTTAGGTTTGACCCATCAAATCTCTTTATTTTCTTCTGAAATTCGAGTATGTTATGTATCAATGTGTCCTTTACAAGTTTCATGAAGAGATCTAGGTTAAATAACCAAAGCATGATCCTCTTTTAAGTCCTTGAAGCCTCGGGTATCTCTGTTCACTTCAACAGAACCAAACATCTCAAAGATCTAGCCGATTAACTAGGCTATACTTGTTCATTTCTCTTCAAATTTGAGTATGTTGTAGTTTAGGATGTTACCAACAACTTCCATGAAGACAACAAAGTGAGATCTCCAACAGAAATCAACATGCAACCAAGAAATCATCAAGAGGTCAGTAGGAAATTCGCAGATCTAAAGCCTCCGTGAAATAGAACTTTTGACCCCTCATATCACCATCGTTTTCCATGAAATTCGAGTATGTCATACCTCAAGATGTTAGCTTCAACTTTCATGAAGACACCGAAGCCAAAATCACACTCCAAATACACATGCAAGCTCGAATAAGAAGCTGTCTACCACAAACCGAACGGAAACAGCCACATAACATGAACACATGCAACCCTTACCTCGGTTCTTCGCCCGAACCACACCTAAAATCTAACATGCAACCATCAAAACAACATGCAAGAGAAGTTATGAACCCCCACTTGCCTTAAAGAAGAACACCCAGCAACACACGGCGGCGTAGGACGGTCGGACTAGGCGGCGACGGCGAACGGGCGGCGGAAACTCTCGGCTCCACCTCCTCCCTCTCGGCCTCTCCTCCGCTCAAGCTCTCTCTCGCACACTCTCTCTTGGACGGAAATGAAGAAGCAACCGGCCACTCTCTCTCCAAATCCCCCTTTTTATACTCCCCTAGGCTCATCATAGGTAATGATTGATCCACCACACCTATGGCCAATGCATGCTCTTTACTTTATGCCACTTGTCACACTAATTTTTGAATTGATTTGGGCTTGGGCTTGGGCTTAGGCCCAACCGGCCACTCCCCCTTGGGCTGGTCGAAAATCCTTCTTGGGCCCAATGGGCCGACTAGCTTGGCCCACCAAGCTCTAGGCTAATGGGTCCAAGGCCCATTTCGAAAATAAGCCTATTTTCTCCTTTTTTTTTTTTTTGAATTCCTTTTAATTAATATTTCGAAATTCAAATTTCATCTTGGCCAAAGCCTTGGGATATTTTTAATTATTGAAATTTAAATCATATGGCCAAGCATTTAAATTTAAATTTCCACAACACAAGCAAAATTCATCAAATTAAAAGACAAATTGGCCAAAGCATAAGCCATAAAATTCTATCACCTAATTAAAGACATTTAACACACCTTAAGGCTCGGCCTTGAAATTCCGGGATGCCACACATATGGACTCTATTCAAATAGTTTATTGGGATTGCCGGAAGGTTCCCATTTGAAATGTGAATCTGTTTTAAAGGGAGTTACTGAGAAAAACGGAGAGAAACTGGCAAGTTGGAAGAGGTTTTTGCCCAAAGGGGTTAGAATAATAATAATTATTAAGGGCTCTTTGTCAAGTCTAACCTATTAACTTTTTGTCACTTCTTTCAGTTCCTATGTTGCAAAAAACTAGTGAATTTGCAAAGAGATTTCCATCGTCAAGAGACCTGATGATGATACTTCCAGATTTTATCTAATCAACCGGACTTCGTTTTGTTCTTATATTCAGATGGGGGACTGGCTACCACAAAAATTGGTTTGTTCTTCATGCTCTTTTAGGCAAATGGATATGGAGTTTCTCAAAGAAAAGGAGAGGTCACGGAGAAGAGTTTGATTTTTAAATATGCCATTTGATATGTGTGATCAGTGTTTTAAGGTGACCTGTGGAAGTATAATTGAAATGATAGGTATGTTTTCGCTGTTGATATCACCTTCAATATGGGTGATCGAAGGAAAGCGAAGTCCTAGCATGATTGAAGAGGTACTGACCAGCCTTTTAAAACCCCTCACGCTTGATATCGCTGTTACTAAAGATGAGTCTGTAGCAGGTCAATGTTCAACTTCTTCAGACAAATGCTGAATTGGAAAGACATTTTAAGGAGTTGGTATATACGAGTTGAAGATAGGGTGTGATGTAGTTGCAACTGATGGCATTGTTTTGTGATAGTCAAGCAGTGACTGTAGCTGGCCAATGTTCAACTTCTTCAGAAAAATTCAGAATTGGAAAGACATTTTGAGGAGTTGGTACGTACGAGTTGAAGATAGGGTGTGATGCAGTTGCAACTGACCGCGTTGTTTTGTGATAGTCAAGCAGCGACGTATGTGGCTGCGAATCCTGTTTTTCATGAGAGGATGAATCATATCATTTTGTTCTAGAAAAGCCATAGTCCCAGGAGATCAAGACTGCGTTTGTTAGAACTAATTATCAGTAGCTGATGTCACGCCCTGATCCTCCGAGTGCGCCCATCCCTCCTTGGTCAATTAATAGCGACGTCCTAGGAGGCATCACCGACCCCTTTTTATTTTATACGCATGAGGAAGCACATATGAAATCCCCAGACAATAAACAATTGGGATAGAAGAGCAGGGTTAAAAGTTTCAAACCAAGACAAGTCTTTTATAGACAAGCGGGTTAATTACAAAATTAGGCTGTTTGCAAAAATGTCGACTTAACAAAAAAAAAGGGACTATCCTAACACCCACTAGTCAGACCTGATTGTCAATTCTTCAGCCTCTATCTTCCAAACTCCAGGGCTCTCGGTCTTCCACGACCGCCATCTAGGGACCTGAAATTGTTATCCCATAACGGGGTGAGATGACGTCTCAGCAAGTTCAATCCCCCCCAAGACCCAATTAGGAAGAAAATATGCCATAAGGGCGGCCTAAACATAATCATGAGTCAGAGGGCTTACCTTGGCCTCAGTTTCTTCCTATAGGTCAATACAATTTATAATTTATCGAATCAATTCACCACGTCAAATCATTCAATCAGATCGAATCATCAATCAATCGACCTATTCGATTACATATCAATATGACCATTCCCTAGTCTCCTCAATCAATACTATCTATGAGTTCGATCATAGTCTAGGACCGTTCACTCTAGCCAATATATAGATAATATAGCTCACTAGAAGCTGCCAGATCCACTAATCCGATATAATAATATGCTCACCAGAAGCTGCCAGCCATACTTTTATAGTATGCCGAAAATAATATACATGCTCACCAAAAGCTGCCGGCCATACTTTTATAGTATGCCGAAAATAATCATATAATCAAATCACCATTTTTATCATTATCGATAAAATATTCGTGTGTGGATACACAATTGCCCTTAGCCAAAATATTATAATTTCATTTCCACAAATCTCACCATTATTTGTAGTCCACCAAAACACTTTTGATCCTATCAACCGACACCTGCTTATTTTCCAATTAATTATCCAAATTAATGAATTCAGAAAAATAATCTTATAATCACAAATAATTCATTTCAGCACAAAATAAAGCTCAAATTAAATAAATGGATTGCACCATGATGATCAGCATGAAATTCTGGTCACCGGCCGTCCGGGTTGAATTTCCGAAAAAAAAATAATTAATTAATTAATTACTAAAAATCCAATTTATGCTCGTATTACCTAATTGAAGCCCGCTAAGGGTCGAGAAAAATCCCGAGATACAATCAATAATTAATAGCACGTGTCTATTTGCTAATTGCACAATCAAATTGCCTAATATGCATCACAATTATCTAATAATCACTAATCAACTCTAATCTAACCACCTAATTGCACTTAATTAAATCTAATCAACTCTTAAATGTCATTAACTTACTAATAAGGGCTTAATGAGATAAACTCACCGGATTTTCGCGCAAAACATATCAATTCGACGGGGATGATACGAGGATCGATTCCTCCCAAAGCAAGTCCTGGGTTCAGGGCCCGGAAATGCTCCAAAAGTGAGCTGAAGGGGGCTGGAAACCCACTGACCAGCGGCTAATCTTGGCTGCCCGGGGCTAGTCCAGTGGTTGAGAGGACAAGGTGAGGCCGGTGGAAGGTGAGGGAAGCTCCGGCGAGTCTGAACAATGGCCGAACGAAGCTGGACGACGGTCTATGGTGGCTGAATGTGGCCGGATAGAGGTGGCAACTTGACTGGAGGAGGGTAGACGACGTACAGGCGAGTGAGCGTGAGGCGCACGACGGCGATGGCTAAGGGGGTGAGGGAGAGGTGAAGGCAAGCAGTGAGCGGCAGAGCGCAGGCGGCGATGGCGAGCTGCTCAAGTCTTCTTCTCTCGGTGGCTGTTGTCTTCACTTATTTTTCTGCTTCTGTTTTGCTGGCTTGCTCAAACCAGAGGAGAGAGCGTACCGAGAGAGAGGGAGAGAGTGTCGAGAGAGAGAGAGAGAGAGAAAAAGAGATAAGAGAGAGAAGAGATAAGTTTGAATAGTCAAAAGTGAAAGTGAGGGAAGCAAAGTGAGAAACGGCAAGTCAGTCGGTGGGGGGGGGTGTTTCTCGCACGAGGGGGAAAAGAAAAGAGAGAGAGGGAGAGAGAGAAAAGAAAATGAAAGAATAAGACAAGAGGGAAAAGAATAGGTGGCAGAGGGTGGCGTGAGAAATGAGAGGAAAGAAAGAAAGAGAGAGAAAAGGGAGAAAGAGAAAAGAAATATAAAATAAAAAAAGAGATAATCACATTATTCTTATTACTCTTATTATTTTCCCTTTCTCTTTCCCTTTTTATTTTCTTCTAGTCTTTGATTTTTCCTCTGATAATTTCTTTCCCGAAATTTGGGACTCGTCGATAATTTGATGGACGATGAGACTAGGTCCTAAAAATGAATTATGATAAGCTCGAATATTCGATTTCCGAAATCGAATTCAATTTCGTGGTTAGAATCAATCAGACGCGATTTAGTCTAATCCAACCAATTAAGTAGCTTTTAGGGATTTTACCGCGGATACATCCCTTAACGGCTTCACCCAATAAGTTAGTTAACTCGTTAGTGATCAGCTTAGAAAAAAAGGACCATAGGTACGTCAACAAAATGTCCATTTCACTTTATCGAAATGGGGTCGAATTTGAGAATGTTACAACTCTTCCCCTCTTATAAAAATTTTATCCTCGAAATTTAAACCATTACACACTTTGATTAAAACGGTGGGGGTACAATTGTCTCATCGACTCTTCAGTCTCCCAAGTTGCTCCTTCAGTGCTGTGGTGTTGCCAGACCACTTTGACCAATAGAATGGTCTTTGTACGCAGAACTTGCTCTTTATGATCAACGACCTCGACCGGGCTTTCAACATATGACACACGATCATCCACATCCAATTCCTCGAAATTGAGCACGTGGGTCAGGTCAGGCTCGTACTTCCTTAACATCGACACGTGAAAGACGTCATGCACTTGTGCCAATCTTGGCGGCAATGCAAGACGATACGCTAGGTTCTCGATCCTTACAAGAATCTCAAATGGACCTACGTACCTTGGACTCAGTTTGCCTTTCTTACCAAAGCGCGAAATTCCCCTCGTTGATGACACTTTCAGAAAAACGTGATCACCAACTTGGAATTCCAAAAACCTTCGACGCTTATCTACATAACTTTTCTGCCTGCTCTGCGCTGTCTTTAATCGTCTCTGATCACTGCCACGGCATCTACTGACTGCTGAACTAACTCTGGGCCTATGATTTTTCTTTTCCCAACTTCATCCCAACACAGTGGAGTTTTGCACGCTCTGCCATACAATGCTTCAAATGGACCCATCTGAATACTCTGCTAATAACTGTTGTTGTAGGCAAATTCCACCAGATGAAGCTGATCTTCCCAATTTCCTTTGAAGTCTATTACACAAGCTCTCAGCATATCCTCGAGGGTTTGAATCGTCCTCTTAGACTGGCCATCCATTTGAGGATGATATGCCGTACTGTACTGAAACTTTGTACCTAAAGTACTCTGCAAGCTCTTCCAAAAAGCAGCAGTAAACCTCGGGTCTCTATATGAAGTTATCGTAACCGGCACTCCATGCATTCGAACCACCTAACGCACGTATAAGTCTACGTGCCTATCAAGACTGAGGTCCTTTCAAATTGCGATGAAGTGAGCCGACTTTGTCAACCCGTCGACCACTACCCAAATTGAATCATTTCCCTTTTGACTCCTTGGTAGTCTAGTCATAAAATCCATCGTGATATGCTTTCATTTCCATTATGGGATTGTGAGAGGTTGCAGAAGTCCTCCCGGTTTGCAATACTGGGCCTCTACTTGCTGACAAGTCAAATACTTGGCGACATACTTGGCAATGTCCGCCTTCATACCTAACCACCAATAGTATTGACGCAGGTTCTGATACATCTTGGTACTTCCAGGGTGAACGTTATAGCTGCTACGATGTGCTTCAGATAAAATATCCTCTCTAAGCTCTACATCGTCAGGTCAACCAAACACCCACGGAACCTTACTACCCCATCATCAGAAACTTGAAAATCAGCGTTTCTTTTATTGGTGTCCTCTTGAAGTATCTTCTGTACATCTGGATCTGTCGGTTAGAGTAGCTTGATTCTGACTTGGACATCTGGTTCAATTCTGAGGGTGGCCATAAGACTTGAAAGGTGGCCTACCTCAAACTTGAATACCGAATCTCGAGCTTTCTCGATTAAATTCCACTCCTTTATCAAAATATGCAAAACTGAAGACTTTCGACTCAAAAAGCATCGACGACCTTGTTCGCCTTTCCCGGGTGATATAAAATATCACAGTCATAGTCCTTCAGCAATTCCATCCATCGTTGCTGTCTCATGTTCAACTCCTTCTAAGATAACAGGTACTTGAGACTCTGATGGTCCATGAAGATTTGGAATTTTTCTCCACACAAATAATGTCTTCAAATCTTCAGGGCAAAGATAATCACCGCGAGCTCTAAGTCATGCATTGAATAATTCTATTCATGAGGCCTCAACTGATGGGAGGTGTATGCAACAACTCTACCATGTTACATCAGCATGCAACCCAGTCCTCTGAATGACACATCACTATAGATCTCGAATCCTCCAAGACCAATGGAATGGTTAGCACAGGTGCGGTAGTTAGCTTTTCTTTAAACTCTTGGAAACTACACTCGCACTTGTCTGTCCATATAAATTTCTCTTCTTTCTTTGTAAGCTTTGTCAAAGGCGATGCTAACGATGAGAATCCTTCCACAAACCGTCTGTAGTACCCTGTCAAACCTAGAAAACTTCTTATCTCTATCAATATTGTGTGTCTCGGCCACTTGATCACGGCTTCTATCTTGCTCAAGTCGACGTAGATTCCTTCTTCGAAAATCACATGACCTAAGAACGCAACATGTCAACCAAAACTTGCATTTGCTAAACTTAGCATACAACTGATGCGTCCTTAAAGTCTGAAACACTAATCTCAGATGATTCTCATGCTCTTCATCACTTAATAGACCAAGATGTCATCAATGAACACGATCACAAACTGATCTAGATATCCCTTAAACACTCTATTCATCAAATCCATAAAGGCAGCTGGAGCATTCGTCAACCCGAACGGCATCACTATGAATTCGTAATGACCATACCGGGTACGAAATGCCGACTTAGGAATATCCTCCTTCCTAATCCTCAGTTGATGATATCCTGTCTTAAAGTCGATCTTCGAGAAAATCGACTCTCCTTGCAATTGATCAAACAAATCATCTATCCTTGGCAATGGATACTTGTTCTTGATCATTACCTGATTGAGCTGCCGATAGTCGATGCACAAACGCAACGAACTATCTTTCTTCTTAACAAACAAAATTGGTGCTCCCCAAGGTGACGTACTCGGACGAATAAATCCCTTGTCCAGTAACTCTTGCATATGCACCTTCAGTTCCTTCAATTCCGATAAGGTGCCTTTGAAATCTGTTCTGTCCCCGGTGCTAGCTCTATTACAAATTCAATCTCTCTTTTTGGCGGTAACCCTGGCAACTCCCTTGGAAAGACATCTGGAAACTCCTGTACCACTGAAATGTCTTCCATTTTCACTTCCTCAGCTGTCGTATCCACGACAGTTGCTAAGTACCCTCGACAACCCTCATCTAACAAACGAGCTGCTTCTAGCGACGAGATTAAGGAAATCGAGGGTCCTCCTCGATTCCTAACAAACTCGAAGCTCTTACCCTCTAACGAGTTAAACTGAATCGACTTGCGATAGCAGTCCATTTTAGCTCGTTGATTGGTGAGCCAGTCCATGCCAATTATCAAATCAAAATCATACATGGCTAAGACTAACAAGTCAATTTTTCCCACTCGCTCACCAATCTCTAACTTGCACCCCGAGCATCCCAAAGCAGCAATTACTTTATCTTTCAAGGGTGTAGATATGCAAACTACCGACTCCAATAATATGGGATTCAATCATATTAGTTTAACATACTACTCGGCAATAAAAGAATGGGTTGCTCCTGGATTGAATAAAGCATAAGCATGATGGTCGTTTAGCAAAACCATACCTGTGATCACGTTAGGTGAAGCCTCTGCCTGACCTTAAGTGATGGCATACACCGTTCCTTGAACTAAGGGCCTAAGCAATCCTCCTTGCGGTGCATTTTGAGGTGCATATTCTCTTATCTGTCCTCTCTGCGATGGTGGTGGCAATTGCGGTTGTCCCCTTGGTTGCCTAGGACAATCCTTGGCTATGTGACCCTGTTGGCCACATTCGAAACAAGCATCCGTCTTTCAAGGGCACTCGGTTGTACCGTGCTATCTTCCGCAAAAGCGATATAGACCAATCTGACCAGGCCCTATCTTCTCTATTCCACCTTTCCTGATTGGCGGAATTTGAAATCTTCCTCCGATCATGGGCCTCTTCCCATGTCGGATTCTTTCCCTACTCGATCCAAACCACAATCCAAATGCAGCGGCTCTCTCATTCTGGTCTCTTTCGATCATCTAGACCCACTCATATGGTTCATTGTAATTTCTTAGATTTAGCAAAATCAGTGGACTCCTCAACTTCGGCCTAAGTCTATCTCTGAATCTTCTCACTCAGTTTGCTAGATTCTCAACTAATTCAGGAGCGTATTATGACAGTTCAGCAAACTTCACCTCATATTGATCCACAGTCATAGAGCCTTGGCGAAGGCATTGGAACTCAGCCATCTTCATTTCTCTAGTAGTCTCTGAAAAGTATTTCCCGTTGAAAGCCTCAATAAAGGGGTTCCATTTTGGGGCTACACCTTCGGGAAATATCGCTTCTTGAGTGGTTCTCCACCAAGTACTCGCAACTCCCTCTGATTGGTAGACTACAAGGACCACTTTCTCAGTCTCAGAGCACATCAATAGTGCAAATGCTTTCTCCAGTCCTTGGATCACAAAGCAACAGCTTTGGGGTCTCCTACCCCAGTGAACTTCGGTGGCTTCAATTTCAAAAATTGTTCCACCAGGTTATGAATCGGTTTCCCAGGCGGGACTTCAGCAGGTACAGCAGCAAGTGCGGCTGTAGCAATAGCATTAGCAGCTGCAATAGCGGCGGCTGCAACGGTAGCAGTAAAGGCGACTGTTTGCTCCTGAGCCTACTACCCCATCATCTCACGCATAGCATCCAATGCTTGCGTGATCCTAATTGTTCCCTGATCAACTGGGGTTGCTACCTCGACACCAACGGGAGGTGGTGCTACTTCGCTAGCGCTAGCCTCAGCTTGCGCTCTACCTCGACCACCTCAGGCACCAACTCTTGTCGGCGTTCTAGCCCGAGTCACAGAAGATAAGGTCCTCTGCCTAGGAGTCCTCGGCTCACTCATCTTACATGCTTTCTACAAAGACCTGCCTTCCAATTCAACACCGAATTAGAAGACGAGTGATTACAACAAACAATTCTACCAATAAGCTATCACAGACATGCACCGGCATGAATTTAAAGGTTAATTCTACTAACTATCCCAAAAACCATTGCATGTTATCACTCCAATCCTAAATCATGCTCTGATACCATTAAACGGGGATGTCACGCCCCGATCCTTCGAGCACGCGCCCATCTCTCCTTGGTCAATTAATAGCAACATCCCAGGACGCATCACCAACCCCTTTTTATTTTATACGCATGTGGGAGCAAATATGAAATCCTCAGACAATAAACAATTGGGATAGAAGAGCCGGATTAAAAGTTTCAAACCAAGACAAGTCTTTTATGGACAAGCAGGGTTAATTACAAAATTAGGTTGTTTGCAAAAATGTTGGCTTAACAAAAAAAAAGGGACTGTCCTAACACCCACTAGTCAGACCTGATTGCCGATTCTTCAACCTCCATCTTCCAAACTCCAGGGCTCTCAATCTTCCACGACTGCCATCTAAGGACTTGAAATTGTTATCCCACAACGAGGTGAGGCGACGTCTCAGTAAGTTCAATCCCCCCCCAAGACCCAATTAGGAAGAAAATACGCTATAAGGCTGCCTAAGCACAATCATGAGTTAGAGGGCTTACCTTGGCCTCAGTTCCTTCCTATAGGTCAATACAATTTATAATTTATCGAATCAATTCACCACATCAAATCATTCAATCAGATCGAATCATCGATCAATCGACCTAATCGATTACATATCAATATGACCATTCCCTGGTCTCCTCAATCAATACTATCTATGAGTTCGACCATAGTTTAGGACCATTCACTCTAGCCAATATATAGATAATATAGCTCACCAAAAGCTGCCAGATCCACTGATCCAATATAATAATATGCTCACCAGAAGCTACCAGATTCACTAATCCGATATAATAATATGCTCACCAGAAGCTGCCAGCCATATGTTTATAGTATGCCGAAAATAATATACATGCTCACCAGAAGCTACCAACCATACTTTTATAGTATGCCGAAAATAATATATATGCTCACCAGAAGCTACCAGCCATACTTTTATAGTATGCCGAAAATAATCATTTAATCAAGTCACCATTTTTATCATTCTTGATAAAATATTCGTGTGTGGGTACACGGTTGGCCTTAGCCAAAATATTATAATTTCATTTCCACAAATCCCATCATTATTTGTAGTCCACCAAAACACTTTTGGTGCTGTCAACCGACACCCGGTTATTTTCCAATTAATTATCCAAATTAATTAATTTAGGAAAATAATCTTATAATCACAAATAATTCATTTAAGCACAAAATAAAATTCAATTAAAGAAATGGACTACACCATGAGGATCAGCATGAAATTCCGGTCATCGGCCATTCGGGTTGAATTTCGGGAAAAATAAATAATTAATTAATTAATTTCAAAAATTAATAAGTAATTACTAAAAATCCAATTTATGCTCGTATTGCCTAACTGAAGCCCGCTAGGGTTAGGAAAAATCCCGAGATACATTCAATAATTAATAGCACGTGTCTATTTGCTAATTGCACAATCAAATTGCCTAATATGCATCACAAGTATCTAATAATCACTAATCAACTCTAATCTAACCACCTAATTGCACTTAATTAAATATAATCAACCCTTAAACGTAATTAACTTACTAATAAGGGCTTAGTGAGATAAACTCACCGGATTTTCGCGCAAAACATATCAATCTGACGGGGACGATACAAGGATCGATTCCTCCCCAAGCAAGTCCCGGGTTCGGGGCCCGAAAATGCTCCAAAAGCGGGCCGAAGGGGGCTGGAAACCCACTAACCAGCGGCTAATCTTGGCTGCCCGAGGCTGGTCCGGTGGTTGAGAGGACAAGGTGAGGACGGTGGAAGGCAAGAGAAGCTCCGGCGGGTCTGAACGATGGCCAGACGGAGCTGTACGGCGGTCTGTGGTGGCTGAACGTGGTTGGACAAAGGCGGCAGCTCGACTAGATGGGGGTAGACGGCGTACGGGTGAGCGAGCAAGAGGCGGATGGCGGCGACGGCTAAGGGGGTGAGGGAGAGGCGAATGCGAGCGGTGAGCGGCGGAGCACAGGCGGCGACAGTGAGCTGCTCTGGTCTTCTTCTCTTGGTGGCTGTTGTCTTCACTTATTTTCCTGCTTCTGTTTTGCTGGCTTGCTCGAACCAGAGGAGAGAGTGTGTACCAAGAGAGAGGGAGAGAGTGTCGAGAGAGAGAGAAGAGATAAGTCTGAATAGTCAAAAGTGAAAGTGAGGGAAGCAAAGTGAGAAACAGCAAGTCAGTTGGTGGGGGGGGGGGGGTTTCTCGCACGAGGGGGAAAAGAAAAGAGAGAGAGGGAGAGAGAGAAAAGAAAAAGAAAGAATAAGATAAGAGGGAAAAGAAAAGGTGGCAGAGGGTGGCGTGAGAAATGAGAGGAAAGAAAGAAAGAGAGAGAAAAGGAAGAGAGAGAAAAGAAATAGAAAATAATAAAATAATAAGATAATCACATTATTCTTATTACTCTTATTTTTTCCCTTTCTCTTTCCCTTTTTATTTTCTTCCGGTCTTTGATTTTTCCTCCGATAATTTCTTTCCCAAAATTTTGGACTCATCGATAATTTGAAGGACGATGAGACTAGGTCCTAAAAATGAATTATGGCACGCTCAAATATTTGATTCCTGAAATCGAATTCAATTTCGTGGTTAGAATCAATCAGATGCGATTTTAGTCCAATCCAACCAATTAAGTAGCTTTTAGGGATTTTACCGTTGATACATCCCTTAACGGCTTCGCCTAATAAGTTAGTTAACTCGTGAGTAATCAGCTCAGAGGAAAAGGACCATAGGCACGTCAACGAAATGTCTATTTCACTTTATCGAAACAGGGTCGAATTTCAGGATGTCACAGCTAACGTACTCACTTGTAAGTGGTCCCCGAGTCAAGTGTATATATAACAAACTTGCCATATATGATATTTGTGCTCCAGCTTGAGGGGTGTTGGGAATGGGAAATAGAGCAATATCAACTCGATACTACTGTCATTGAGGTTCCATTTTTAGTATTATTGAGATCACAAGTTTATATATACTTGCATGGATCTATTGTTGGATTTATAAAGGCCAAAAAGATAAAAATGAATATTTTTGTTGATTAATGAAATGGATTGAAATAAGAAAATATTCTAATATTCAGGTATTAGTATAATTATCAAATATTTTGAATAGTATTCAAAGATAGATTTGACTTTGTTGTGAAAAGTTGAGGGAATAGAATGAACAAATTGAAAGTTTAAGGGTTTGATTGAACATTTGGGAATAATTTATGGATTATATTGAAAAAATTAAAAATTCAATAATGATATTATGTATTACACCAAAGTGATGCTGCATTAAGAATATTTGCCTCGGTCATTGAGGAAATATATCGATAGGCATGTGTACACGTATGCGCACATAGAAAGTCACCATGTTTTCAGATGAAACGACATGGCAAACTTAAAGAAAAACACATTTTTTGGTGATAGGCATATTCAAATTTGGAATGAAAACATGGAGTAAATGGAAAGTCCATTTTTTGCAAGGGTCTCTAGAGCCGAGTCTTCATCACGGCGGCATAGCTTTCCTAGCTATGGCAGGTGCGACGACTTCAGTTCATCATCTACATACAAAACCATTATGCTAGAGAGAAGCCTGGCAACTCTTTGATCAGGTCGCGGTGGGTAAATCTAGGGTTCGAAGATTGGAAAGTTCAAGGATTTCTGCCGGTATGCTGGAAATAGTTGAATGTCGCAGCCTCAAGATTCTCAGATTATGCAGCTTCTTGATCTCTCTCGGGATGCCTCCCTCGAGACTCCGACACCAGGAGGCGTGTATTTCTTCAAGGCTGGTCAGCTCTTTGATATTGCGTGGGAACTCACTAAAGAAACAGGAATCCATTCTCAGCACCTTCAAATTCTGCAGATTTTTTAGCGAATTTGGAAACTTGAAAATGCCTGTCCCCGACACATCTAACTCGACTAAGGATCTCCCTATGTTGCCAATGGAGTTTGGAAGTTTTCTTATTTGACGGCAATCCTTTAATGACAAGTTTTCAAGTCGAACCAGTTTTCCAATGGAATCGGGAAGTGCTGTGATACTGGTGCCATCCAGGGAAAGAAGTGAGATATTCGTGAGGTGACATATCGTTCTCGGTAGTTGACTCAGTGAGAAGCAGTTTGAGGCACTCAGAGTTTCAAGCTGCTTTAAATGACCAATGGAGACGGGAATTTCTTGTAATGAAGTCCCATCCATGAGAAGCTCTTGTAGAGCTGTCAGGTAACCCACTTCTACCGGCAACATGCTGAGCTCTGTGCAGAACTTTAAATTGAGGGAAACCAAGCATTTTAAATCGCCGATCGAATGATCTATCTTGACCAATTGTGAACATTGCTCCAGAATCAATATGGCCAGACTTTTGCAGCGAGAGAACGTAGGAGTGACTAATAAGTCAGCACAACCTGTAAGTTCTAGAACTCTCAATTTCTTCATCTGCAAAATAGGAGAAATATTTGCATGAGTTTACTTCACGAATAGTTTTGTTAGACCAGGCGATTTTACCATAGTAATGAATTGTAAACTACCTCCATCTGATCCCAGCCTTCCCAGTCTTTTGTGACTTTGCTCCATGACAAGTCTAGAATGGTTAAGTTTTCCATGTGAAAATTAGTTACTTGCATATGTCGAGGGCACCCTCGCCAATGGAGCCACCTTAATTCTGAAAAAACACTAGCGAAATCTCCTTCAATGTCTACATGATCCAATTGAAGAAACCGTAGATTGGGCATGTTCTCAAATTCTTCTCGTGTTAGTTTGCCTGAAGTATGCCCATGAAAGTTAAGGCAGAGTGCTCGAACATGTGGTGCTCCCTGTGATGGACGAGAAAAATGAATAGAAGTAGTGAGGATGGTCTCTCTTCGTGACACATAACCAGTCAGGAAGCATTAGTTAAAAAATGACACGCAAGGTCAATTGCACACACGATCACATCTTAACAGCATCTACGGAAATGGTTCAAAGTTTTACAACCTAGAGGATTGTCTCTCTCTCTCAGGTCGGCTAAAAATCAGGATAAACGATAACTTCAAGATTCTCAAAGATGAAGACCCAAAATATCACACGGAGTTTTCCCATTCTGGCAGCCAGAAAATGTTATTACTGCCGACTTCTCTAGATTTGCAATATCTTCAGGAAATTTTTTATGTGAGCATTCTTCATTCTTAGCACCTCCAGTCTATCCAAATTTTTTATCGATTCTGGAAATATCTGAATTCTGGGGTTTGACAGATCCATTTTCCGTAAGGACCTAAGCATCACTATGCAGTCCGGAGGTGCAGTTAGCTGCTGACAGTCTCTTAAAGACAGCTCTACATGTCCCTCCAACAACTAAACAGAATTTGGGAGTCCTGTGATTATAGCCGTGAGGGCCGAAGGCCCAAAGCGGACAATATTACAAAGTGAAAGGCCCGGGTCCTTACAAATGTTATCAGAGCCGACTTCCGACCGCGTGTAGGGCCACAATGAGGGCGCTATGCTCCCAAGGGGGGGAGAGTGTGACGGTCCAAGCGGCAGTGCATAGGGAGGAGGGATGGCAATGCGTTTGCGCCTCTGCCCCTGCTAACGCGTTTTGAAGCCATGAGGGCCGAAAGCCCAAAGTGGACTTACAAATGGTATCAAAGCCGATTCCCGATCCCGTGTGGGGCCACAGTGAGGGTGCTGTGCTCCCAAGGGGGGAGAGTGTGAGCCCAAGCGACGGTGCACGGGAAGGAGGGATGGCGGTGCGTCCGCACCTCGGTCCCCGAACGTGCACAAGGAGGGGGCGCGTCTCCTATCCCACATCACTTAGGGAGGAAGTCCTGAGCTAGTTTATAAGACTTGGGTTTTATAATCTGTGTATCACGTTTTAAAGCCGTGAGGGCCTTATGACCAAAGCGGGCAATATTACATTCCTTACATTATCCAAAGCAAGACATGACAAGGACCTTAAACAACCAATAGACGCGGATATTTCAGCCAAATGTTTGCCACCCGCGAGCACTAGGAGTTCTAAGTTGCTGCATAGAATCTCTTAAGAAATGAAGGTGACATATGGAAGTTTTCCAAATTATACAGGGAACCCATCTCTTCCCAGCAGCCGGGCAATCGGAGTGGACTTCATGTTCAAAGACTCAAATATTTCAAATTACCAATGGATTTGTCAATAAGTGACAAATGAAAACATCGTTCAAGAATCAGTCTTTCTAATTTGCTACTAGCTGGGAAGCATGGCATTTTAAATAATTGACTGCAACCAGTTAGGTCCAAAACTTTCAATTTGTTTGCCTCCTGCGCGACAAAGACCAAAAAGGTTCAGTTTCTATTAGCTAGTCTTCACAAAACGTAAAAAAAGGAACGGGTCTTATGCCTTCATTAGTGTTGTCCAATCTTCCCATTCATCTACCACTGCAGTCCAGGATAAATCAAGAATGACCAAGTTCTCTAGGTTCAAAACAAGAGGCTCAGAGTTCTTATGGCAACCTCGCCAATGAAGCCACCTTAATTCTAAAAGAAGACCAGCAAAATTTGCTCTTATATTTGTTCAATCCGACTTATAGAAACTTCAGTTCAAAAGTGCGCCAAAATTCCTCAGATGAGAAATAGTCGTCAGATTCTTTGTCAAAGGTGAGACCAAAGGCTTGAACATTTTGAACATAAAGGTAAATGAATAGGATTGAACTTTGCCATAGAACTGCCTGTGTTTTTCACACATTTCTAGGAATTGAAAAATAGAGTAAATTACAAAGAAAATTAACTGCAGGTAGAACAGAAAGTAGTTCTGGCTTTCGGGTTTACCTGCTTCTTCTGTAGAGTGGATAGGGCTTCATCGTGCACCCACAACCTACTTCGACCACGAGGGATAGGATTTTCATTTAAAACAATTTTTCTGCCCAGAGTTCTCAGCAGATCATGCATCAATAGCTCGTTGTTTTCTCCAATTTTCACCAAAGACATTGTAAGGAGAACTTCAATAGCCTTAGAAGGATAAAATTTACAGTCTTCCCACATGTAAAAGGCAATTCTCTCATCCTTTCCAAACAGAAAACATGCTATATCCAGAAATATTTGCTTTGCAAATATATCTAAAGCAAGGTAATGTATTAGCAACACGTGTTCGACTCTATCAGGAGGAGTGGCTATCAACTTCCCCGGCATTTCTTCCCATTTATCCTTCGACTTTCCAACCAAACATGAGCCTGTCACCTCGAGTAATAAAGGAAGTTGCTCGGTAGCCAATACGATGCGGTGGGAAAGTTTTTCAAAGCCCTTGCCAGGAGAATCCCTTCCAAAAGCCCACTTAGAAAACAATTGAACAGCTGTCTCCTTTTCCATTGGTCCAACCTCATAGGTTTCAGCCTCTTTGTAATTCAAAACATTTCTAGAAGTCACAATAATCCTGCTTCCTAGACCAAACCAACTAAGCGCTCCAACAACCGCATGGAGGTGGTCAACATCTTCCACGTTGTCAAGGAGAATGAGGACCTGCTTATTGCGAAATTCTTCAGCAAGAACTGCCATAGCATCATCAGAACATTTGAATGAAACACTTCCTTTTCGAAGGTCTGAGATTAATTGATTTTGCAAGGACAATATCCTGTCATGTTGATGTAATTCTTGAATTTCCCTAAGAAAACTATAACCTTGAAAATGACCATAGAGTTGATTGTAAACAACTTCTGCAAGAGTAGTCTTGCCAACACCCCCAATACCACATATTCCAAGGACTCGTACATCGCTTCCACATATTTCAATTACTCCATTGCGATGCACAACACCGAGCTTTCTCATAATCTCATGCACGTGATGGTCAACTCCGACTAAATATTTTGTCACAGTTAGTCGACCCTTCTTCAGCTTTTGCCGAACAATTGCGATGAATTCGTCTATGATCTTGGAATGTTGCCTACAGATCGTGACATGACGAGAAAGTGAATCAGAACAATAATCACACAGCAGAGCAAAGTAGAATATGCAGGGTTGAACCAGCAGCAATGCCCCATGAGGCAAGAACAAAGGGGGCATTAAAATGCATTTCCAAAGATCCTGCATCTAAACGGTCTAACTTGGTCTGAAATCCAAAAGGTTAAGTGGAGTTGCGAAACAAAAAAGCTTGAAAAAGAAAAATAATGTCAGAGATAGCATGATCGGTTTAGGAGCCGGTACATCAATTTTGTAAATCAATTTTAACATCAAATGGGATTACCCGCCGTGTATATTCGTGGTATCAAATCCCTTTAACTTTCCAATCTCTTTCAGAGCTAGTTTCCACGTCTTGATGGTCTCCTTATCAACCCCATTCTTCCTGTGTTTGGAAAAGCTCTCTTCAAGAGAATGGCCCTCTTTCAAATCTGAGGGGCTGATGTCATAGAAAATGGGAATTATTTCTTTACTCATTGTTTGTTTGCACCCTAGTATTTGGACCAACTGCGTGAGGCAGCTTTTGCTGGAAGCATAATCCCTGGATATGATGGGAATCGAAACCTTTGACTGTTTGATCACCTCAATCAGCACGGGGTTCTTCTCTTCTGCGGCAGGCAGCTCATCATCATTTCGAAAGACACGTATCCCAGCATTTGTCAAGCTTTGGTGGAGGAAATCTGTAAAAGTCTTGCGAGTATACGGTCCACTAAGACTCAAGAACACATCATAGTTGTTTCCAGCCAAGTCAGAGCTTGGCAACAAGGACGAAACAGGCAATTCCTGTCAAGTGAGCAAATTGAGTTTAACACATCCACCGTAGAAGTATTGAAGCTCGGGCTGGGGAGAGATTGCCTCAATTTATGCAGACAAAATCGAAAAATGTCCATGTCTGTAAATGCTTCTCGCTAATCTAATGTAAGAGAGAATCAAGACGCAAAGTCGTTGAATCTAACCGTATTAGTCGTCCGCCTCTTTAGAGAAGAAGCACCATCGCGACCGTGCTGAGAGTCATCACAATCCCAAGCAGTATTCTGAGACGACGAGAGCCTCGCACTCCTTTCCATCTCCCTTCTTCCTCTGTGATCTTCTTCTTCCTCTGCTACGCCTGTGGGAGGGGGACGAGCTTTTGTGATTGGAACGAGTGAAACAGCATGAGGAAGGTTGAGATCCGAGATTCAGGACAACTTTCCACCGGATCCACACAAAATGTTGACTCCTCGATTGGAAAAAGATTTTTAGGTGACACGTCAAAAATGGAACCATCCTAAATGTTTTGGATCATGTCCATGAGACAATCAATCAAATTGGTTGACGTGACACATCGAAAATTCCACCTACTCTTGCCGCGCCGAGGTGAAGATCATTGAAAACTTTTCACGAACGGAAATAAAAGAAAGAGTCCAAAATTTAAAAAGTAAAACAAAGCAGTCAATTTCATTAGAACCGAGAAAGCCCAAAAATTTTAAAAATAAAAAGGAATCGGTGAGAGAGAATGGCAGGTGAAAGAATGGCAGATGGCAGCAGCTCACAAGGATTGGTGATCATTTTGACGGGAGAAAAAAAAAGATTGGTGATCCTGGGGAAAACGAAACAGCCATTAAAAAAAACAAATCAATGAGGCCGATAGGAAATAAAATAAATAAATCAAAGAGAGAGAATGGCCGGCAAGAGAATGGCAGATGGGAGTGCCCGACGAGGATTGGTGATCCTCGGAAAACAAATGGTGCGAATAGTAACGCTTCTTAGCGCTTCTTGGTTGGGGAAGAATTTTTTTTCAGAAATAGTTATTTTTTATTTTTATTCCGGGAAACAATTTCTAAGTAAAGAACGCGTTTAGTAACTACACAAAATTTCTACCCTAAAAAAAAAAAGAATAGAAATGCGTTTAGTAACTTCACAGTTTCTTTTTTATATTTATTAGTTTTTTATTCTTGCTCACGAATCGCTGCCCACCGCCGCCACCCGTCGCCACCGCTGCACCGCCACCGCTGCACGATCGCTAGCTACCACCCGTCACTGCCGACTGCGGCCAACCAACCCATTGGCCTCCGCTAACTGCCGGCCGCCAGCTGTGGCGGCCGGTGGCGTCGATCTGGCAACGGCAATCCGGCGGCGGCGAGCGGCGGCGGTCCAGCAGTTGGAGGTGGACGTGGCAAAAGAAATGAATAAAAGAAAAATAAAAAAGAAAATTTGCTTATTTCTAGAAATTGTTCCCGAAAACAATAAGCAACTTTTTTTTGCTTCTTGCTTCTGTTCCAAATCTATTTCCGAGCAAACTTTCCATTCCGGGAAATAGAAAAACAACTTGGCGTTATGAAATGGATTTTTATTCTTTTTTTGTTCCGAAGAACAAAAGAACAAAAATCTGAAGGAATATAAATGTTCTCATGTGAAGCCAAAACAGCCATTTTTTTTTTAAATAAAACAATAAGGCCAAAAGAAATTAAAAAAAGGAAAATAAATCAAAGAGAGAGAATAGCAGGTGAGAGAATGGCAGATGGGAAAGGCTGGTTGATGATCCTCATTCCTCAGGAAAATAAAACATCTAATTTTTTTAATAAAATAAAACAATAACGCCAAAAGGAATTTTAGAAAAAGAAATCAAAGAGATAGGGGAACAGATGGCAGTGGCTAACGAGGGAGACAGACTGGCGGGTGAGAGAATGGCAGATAGCAGCGACTAGTTGGTGATCCTCAAGCAAACAAAACAGCTAAATTTTTAAAAATTCAACACAATCATTTTAAAGAAAATTATCAATGCAAACGAAATAAATAGGGAAAATTCCTCAATAACAAAAGGAGAAAATCATGGTAAGAATCATGAATATAAGCTGCACATCCCCATAGACGTAGACTACTTAAGTCTGGTTTCCTACCAATCCATAATTCATAAGGGGTGGAAGTGATCGATTTTAAGGGCACTCGGTTAAATACATAGGCAGCAGTCAATAATGCATCTCCCCAATAGGAAATAGGTAAATTTGCTTGCGCCATCATAGACCTAACCATTTTCAATAGGGTTGTATTCATTCTCTCAGCTACCCTATTTTGTTGTAGAGTACCAGAATTAGTCAATTGTCGTACAATTTCATTTTCATCACAAAGAGCCTTGAATTGCTCTAATAAATACTCATGTCCGCGATCCGTTCTCAATGCCTTTATTGTTTTATTCAACTAATTCTCTACCATCGATATATATATATATATATATATATTAAAGCAATTTAATACTTCTGACTTATGGGAGATCAAAAAGACATAATCGAAACGCGTGAAGTCATTTATGAAAGTGATGAAATATGAGGATCCATGCCTCGCCCTCACATTCAAAGGACCATAAATGTCAGAATATATGAGTTGCAATGAAAATTCGGCTCTAGTCCCTTTACCGAATGGTTTTCTAGTTGCTTTTCCCGCTAGACAATATTCACATATGGGTAGATTAACATTAGTGAGTGACCCTAAAATGCATTCTCTAGCTAATCTTTGCATTCTTTGTAACCCGATGTGACATAATCTAGCATGCCAAGTACTTGTATCAATCTCAACATTACTAGAAGATGCAATTAAAGAAAAACAACTATCGACATTAACATTGTACTGATCATAGTTATTGTCTAACACCATAAAATCATTCAATACATGACCCGATTCATAGTAAACTGTTCCAAACAAAATGTCAACACAATTACCATGGAAATTCAATACATAACCTAGGCTAAGAAGAACAACTATGAATACCAAGTTACGTCGAATATCTGGAGCATAGATGGCATTATGTAGGAATAGGTTTCGATCACTATGTAAAATTAATTTACATGTGCCAATATCATTCACTTCAATTCTTAAGTTATTCCCAACATATATCCATATTCTTCTAAGTTGTATCTAACGATACTCCATAAATACTTCTCAGTCTCTAGTTACGTGGTCTATTGCTTCTGAGTCTACAGTCCACATTGGATAAGATTTAGTAAGCATTACAGTACTAGAAATAAAAGCATTACTTGAAGTAATGGAGTAATAGGGTATCTCTTTCGACTCAATGCATTCACAAGCAAAGTGACCCATCTTGCCACAATTGTTACACTCCATCTTTGCCTTGTCCTTCTTCCCACCACACTTCTTACGTCGGAAGGTCTTAGTCATTTTAGGTGCCTTATCAGTCTTCTTCCCTTTATTGTTGAATTGATGATTCCTTTTGTGCTTGAAGCCTGAAGTTTTGCGTGAACTCGATTTAGCAACATAAGCATGATTCAAAATGACGCGCAATATCATCAAAAGTGACAATATTCTCATTATACGTCATACTAATCTTCATATGCTCCAAATTATCAGAAAGAGATCTTATAATAGCCTAAACTTACTGTTCATAAGTAAGGGAGTGATCTGTCGACTTCAACTCACGAATCATATTTGACATCTCTCGAATATGCTGCCTCATCGTTACATTTGGGCGCTTTCAATATGTGTCAAACTTGATGGTGAGTCTCATCAACTTAGTGGTAGATGTACCCCCAAACCTATCTTTCAAGGCAACCCACATAGCTTGAGCTTTATCATAACTTTCAAACTCACACATGAGATTATCTTGCATACAGCTCAGCAACGTGATGCGAGCAATGCTATTTTTCTTCCTCCAAGCTTGATAAGCTTCTAAATATCTCCTGTATTGAACTGAAGTTCCATGCTCAGGTTCATCCATGGTGTGGTTGAGGGTTTCCAAAACCTTTTGCTTCTCAAGGATGCATTGAGCCTTTCGGTGCCAAATATCATAATTTTCACCGTTCAGCTTCATATCCTTATTGAGGTCAACTATAATGGTCTTGGATGCCGAAGCCATAATCAATTGCTATAACGCATTAACATAATAAACACAGAATCAATACTAGCACACTTTTTAGACTAACACACATATTTAATTTGCAGTAAAGACAAACTAAATTAATGATAATCCAACAAAAAACACTTTAACGAAAGTTCACTATGTTCCCAATCAGCTTCTATGTACGATTGTTCTATTATCATTAATTAGTTTAATTTGAGCAAATTTTAAATTCTATGTGAGAACTTTTTCGAATTCTACCAACCTATGAAGTCCTACTAGGAAAAATAATTACATAACCTCATGTAATTTCTACATTTTTCTATTAACACAAAAGCATAGCATGATTTGAACCAACATACAAAAACAATTATGCTGCAACTACAATCAAAACCGCAATCAACATTTAATGGAAAAATAAGGATTTCCTACCATTGTTCGAATTTTCTTGAAACTAGAAAATTGCAAGTACATTAAACTATATACATGCTATCATCGAACCAAGCTCTACACATCATATATGACATTATTTTCATATAGGTAAGCTACTATATTTCCTAAAATATAAGAAAATACAAGCTAAAAATAAATAAACTATGCAACTAAGCCCCAAAAATGCTCGTACTTAGGGTTCCCTACATACTTTTATACATTTATAAGACCCAAATACATAAAATAATTAAACCACAATGTAGATAACATCCATACAAACTCCGCTGACCACGCTCCAATCAGCCGTCCCACGCGCCCACACGCACCGCCTGAGTGTGCGACGAATGTGGCACACGTGCTAGTGAGCCTAATAGGCTCCTAGCCGGTCCAACTGGTCCGATCAGTCCCACCGGCGACTGGTCCGACCGATTTGACCATCAAACCGGTTGACCAATTTGACCTCTTTGATTGGTCAACGGTCGGGTCGGGTCACAGATAAGCCTCGGGTCAGGTCGTGGATTAGGTTGTCGGCCGACGACCGGTCGGCTAACTACACCAGTTGTGACATCATCGATGATGTCATCCAGCAATTACCAGCCATTGGATGACATCACAAATGATGTCACGATGACGTCAGCATGTGTCAGTTCACCAACGCGCGCGTGACACTCACGTGCTAGCGTGCCTAGTGTGTCAAGCACATGGCACCCACGCGCATTAGCTTCTGGCCGCGCGTGTGGGCGCGTTCGATGTCTTCCAGCGGCGCTTGATCCATCGACGAACTCGTCTCGACGAGTAATTTCACCATGTATATTTCAAAATTTATTTTGGCCAAATGAATATTTCGAAAAATGGCCAAAACCGTACAAGTGTATGCGGCCCCGAACCTATTCTTCACTTCGATTTGTTTTCGACGTTTAGATTGCAATTTCGAGCAATAAACATCTAGATAATGTAGAATACAATCTCTTGATCTCGATTTCAAGTAGTAAACAAGGAAATTTGATGGAAACAAGGCAAAAATCACGACCGGGCTCTAATACCAATGTTGGAAAAAAGTTGGCGGAAGATGACTTACCTTTCTTCAATGCGTAGTCAACAATTACCCCGGTACGATCATTGAATTGTGGATGAATCACGAACAAAAATACTTCATGTTGGTTTGAATGCATTTATGAGGAAAGCATCTGATTTCCACAACGTAAATGCCAATTGTTCTTGTAAATAGGAAATTAAATGCCTTCTTTTTGTTTTGATGGAAATTGGACAAGAAAAGGAGAACTTTATTTTATGAACGTACAATCTATCAACCACTCTCAATGGTTGTCTTCAGGAGTCTTTTATATGACTCCTCCATACCCTTTCAACAGGTGTCTTTCCATCATAGCATAGCAATACAAAACGGTGCGTTCCGATTGCACCCCATAATGGACGTACTAATTCAATACAACAGCCTCCAATTCTGCTTGAATTCTAATCATTTCTAATTCTCTGAGATTTTAGCCTCCACTACTCCATCAATTTCAGCTTGAAATCTCTCCTTTGCTTCTTTTCTTTCAGCCTCTTTAGGGCGCGTGTGATAAAATTTATACTTCTCTATTTCTATATTTCCCTGTTTATTAGAACAGGTTTGGAACAGAAATCCATTTGATAACGTAATTTGATTTTTCTATTTCTAGAACATATTTCTATTCCAGAAATAGATTTAAAGAAGAAATCATAAGCTAAAATTTTTAACTTCTCAATTTATGGCCAAAAATCAATTTCTGTTCCAGAAATTTTTGAAAGGGCTAGTACGAGCACCTAGAGGGGGGTGAATAGGTGATCAAAAAAGTTTTTGCAAATCTTATCAAAATAAATAATCTTCTAAGAATAATAAACTAAAGTTGTGAACAACTATAAACAGTTATATAGAGCTGCGATTTAAAGTAAAGAGTGTAAGGAAAGAGAATCAAGACTCAAGGTTTATAGTGGTTCAGCTTAGACTAAGCCTACGTCCACTCTCCGCACTGATAGCCCACTGGCTGAATTCCACTAAGAATCAAAAGAGATTTTACAATCTCATGTCCTTGATTCCACAGTATAAAGACCTTGCTACACTTCTTCAAGGTCTCACAAGTATCTAATCTCTATTTTGAGTACAAGATTAAGCTCAACAGTTGAAACGGCAAAGAACAATGAGCTTCATACTTTGGAATTTCTCTATCTTTTTCACACACTCGAATAACTAGAGCGTCTTCCTTATATATTCCTCCATGCTTTCATAACCGTTGGCACCTTCCAAAGGAGTTCTTCCAATCAACCCATTGGACAGAATCAATTAGGTTGATCTCGAGTTATTTAAGAAATATGATGATAACCCACAAATCATGCTCGCCCATACAATTAGGATCTAGATTTCCATAAATAGAACCTTCTAAGTATACTTTGCCAATCAAGGGATCTAAAATTCACGAATTAATTTCAATACGAATAATAAATCTCAAGGTGCAATCTCCAGCCATGAGACCTTCTTCATCCATACAAATTAAATCCTTAAAGATATACCCGCATTTGGATAAGTCTTCTTCAATGAATAATACTTTTCTTCGTTGGTCTAGAAACTGTTAATGAGGGCAAATTTTAAATCTTGAGTTTGGAGGTCTTCAGACTTTGACAATAGAGTCTTCAAGTCTTCAGACTAGACTAATTGAAACGTTTTGTCAATTTCAAAACAGATAGGGAAGTTTTCTCCAACAATCTCCTCTTTTTTTATGGTGATAAAACTTTTCTGTAGATTTGGATAATTTTGACCTGCAAGGCATCACTTAAACACACAAATATATCTTATAAAAGATAAGAAGATTAGGATAAAGATAGTAGTGATTTTGCATCCACAGAAAACAAGTTAGTCCTGAAAAATCAACTATCTTTACCAAAATTATCAATATAGCTTAAGATACTGCAAGCATTTAAAAAGGTCAAACCAGTCCAAACCAATCACAGTCCAAAGAAAAGATTAAAGCCAAATAAAAATCAGTGTCAAAATCAGAGTGTCAAATCCGCACTACTTCTCCCTCTTTTTGTCAACAACAAAAAGTAGAGAATATAAAGAGAATTGGATAAAATTAAGATTGTTTGGGAATGCGTACGAGCTGAAAATCTCCCATAGACTTGATAGTCTCCTCCAGCATTTTCAGATCCTCCTTCAGTCGTGCTAAATCTTCACCCTTTGCGGTAGCTTGAGCTTGAAGATTAAGGGCTTGAACTTGATTGTGCAAAGAAATTGATGTGGCTTGATGAGCATTCTGCATGCTCAGAAATTCACATCCCAATGCATAAATCTGACCTTTGATTTCCAGAAGAAGTTCAAGCAATCTTTTAAAGTCTATTGAGTTGTTAGTTTGAGTGTTGAGTTGTTAGTTTGAGTGTTTGCTTCAGCATGATCAGTTTGTGGAGTGTTGCTAGATGATGGAACTTCAGCACGAACATCTAGACTTGGAGATGAAGCCTCATTACCTTCTTCAGGAAAGTGAGAGACATACGCTTCCTCTAGATCGGCAGGAAAACGACTAACATCATCACTGGTAAAAGCAAGTAAATGAGTACCTCTTTTATCAGCAACTCCTCATGTTTCAGTGCCTTCAGGTGGAGAGAAGTATTCTTCTTGTTCTGGCGCTTCTTCAATGTCACGATGATCTTTGTCCTTCTTCCTATGTTGGAGAATCACCATGACTTTCTCCTTTTGTTTGTTCTCCTCTTCGCTCTTCTTCTTCTGTTCTTCCTTCTTCTTCTTCTTCTTTCCTCATCGTTTCCCTTCTTTACTCCTCTGCTCTGTCTCCTCTCTGTCTTGGTTTTCTCGAGTCTCTGTCTCAGGACCAAAACACTGTAAGTTCTTTAAGGCAAGAGCTAAGATAGTAATGTCATCCTCATCTTCTTCATCCTACAAGATGAGTGCTCTTCTCTTCTTAGATGGAGCTGTCATGGGCTCCTTCCCTTTTCTTTTTGCAGCCACAGGGTCTTGTCGAGTCTTGACAGGTGTCTTCTCCTTAAATCTCTCTAAAGCCTTGTTTAGCTCCTTCAGACGCATCTTTGATCAGTCCTACCACCATTGGAACACTAGTTCGAACACATAAAATTCTAGGAGGCTGAATGTTAAGATGTTTGTATAGATGAGTAACAAGAGCAGAGTAAGGAAGTTATCCCTTGTCCTTTACCATTGATCGATACATGTGAAACATTATGGTATGAGGTAGAGAGAACTTGTAACCAATGTTGATGGCGTACATCAGCTTCGCTTCAAAATTGGAGACATCAATCTTTGATGTGGACTTGGGTCTGAGACAGTTAATCACAATCTTATGGAGCAAAACATTAGAGGCACTCATCCTCAAATATGAAATCCGGCCTTCTGCAATTCTATCTCGAACAAGCTCTATAGTGGCATGACCAACAGATACGCTGATTGTTTGGAAAATCCCTCTCTCCACTCCAATCACATCAGCTAGAATATCCATGTCTACCACATAATCCTGATCTCTAACACTGAAGGAAAATCTATTCGCATCTAAAAAGCTTAGATTGGAATAGAAATATGCGGTAAGTTCCAGATAAGCTACGGTTGTCTCAGAGCAGAATCGTTCAAGTTGAATTAAAGAAAACTTCTCCCGTAACTTTACGTTCAATGAATCGAGAAAGTCAAAATCCACACTCCTTGGGTTCATCACCTCTCGCTTTAGCAGTTTAGCATAAACTCGTTTGTGTTCCTCAGAATGAAATAGATCCGTTCTACTTCCTCGAATTTTCACAGCAAGACCCATCCTAGGCTTAAAATGAGTAAACATATTTTCATCATCATCTTTACCCTTAGGTTGATTAAATCCTCCAAAGCGTGAATCACTTGGGAAATTCGCAAAAGCCCTTTCTGCCAAACCAGCAGGAGCGATTTTCAAAAGTTCCATTGTTCTTAGAAAATCGGTTTCATTTCGGTACCCCTTTTCTTTCAAAAATTCATCAATAAAGGTCATTGGAGAACCACCTTCCTTCAGAGCGATGTAGAGTTCGAAAGTAAATGCTAGCTTAAGAGTCCTTACAGGTTCGACATCCTCAATAATTTCTTCCTCTGCCTATTGTTGCTGAGGCTCTTGTGGTCTAGCCTGAGAAGAATGGCGCGATTGAGAATGTTGTTGTTGACTTTGTTGCTGCCTTGAAGAGTCTTCTTCCTCGGTCAGATCGAAGTGCGTAGGACCCTCACGCATATGATGTGGTCCCCTGCTTGTTATTCTTGAGGATTTTCTTTGGGAAGACATTGTCCCGGTCTTTAAGAGAATTTCTGAACTCGATTCGCGAGAAAGATGAAAACTTTAAGGATTAAACTAGATAGAAAAAGTAAGAAAGTGAAATTCTATGCTCTAGGGTTTGTGTGTAAAAATGAAGAAGAAAGACAATATATAAAGTAGTCGAAACGAAGTATACGGATCGTCATAAAATGAAAAATAAAAATGCCTTTTCAAAAATGAATAACTGCCTTTTTGAAAAGATAACTGTCTTTTCAAAAATGATAACTTCCTTTTCAAAAAAGAATAATTGCTACAACTTCAAAAACTTGGAAAGATAACATCAATCAATTGATGATTAATAAGCAATCATATCTTTTCGAGTTTTTATCCAAAAGTTAAATTGCTAGAATTGAAATAACTTACAGTCATAATTCTTGGTCTTCTAAGTTTGAACATCTTCAAACTTTAACTCTGAGTCTGAGCTTTTTCAAACTTTAAGAGATAAGATGTTAGGTCTGGAGCGAATAGACTCAAATGAGCTTTTCTCTAGGGGTTTTGTGAATATGTCCATCAGCTGATTCTTTGAGTCAATGAATTGGATCAAGACTTCTCCATTTTGAACATAATTTCTAATAAAATGGTGTCGAATCTTTATGTGCTTTGCTCTTAAATGAAGAATTAGATTTTTTGTGAGATTCATCGCTTTGGTATTGTCACATTTGATCTCGGTGCAAGAGTCTTCAATTCCAAAGTCTCTTAGTTGTTGTTTTATCCATAAGATTTGAGAACAACAACTTCCAAGAGCCACATACTATGCTTCTACTGTTGAAAGAGCTGCAGTACTTTACTTTCTTGAAAACCAAGATACTATTTTGTTACCAAGCAATTGACAAGTGCCTGAAGTGCTCTTCCTATCAACTCTGCAACCTGCTAGATCGCGTCTGAATATCCAAGAAGAGTAAAAACTCATTCTTTGGGATACCACAGACATAAGCTTGAAGTAGTTGCAATGTATTTGATGATGCGTTTTGCGGCGCGTAGATGAGACTCCTTTGCATTAGATTGAAATCTAGCATAGATGGAAACACTAAACAAAATGTCAGGTTTAGAAGCAGTAAGATAAAGAAGTGAACCGATGATACTCCTATACAGTTTCTGGTCAACTTTCTTTCCTCCTTCGTCTTTGTCCAGCTTCGAAGAACTTGACATTGGTATATTGGTCTTTTTGCAATTCTTCAATCCAAACTTTTTAACAAGTTCTTTAGCATATTTTTCTTGGTAAATGAAAATTACTTCCTTCAATTGTTTTACTTGTAGTCTGAGAAAGAAGGATAATTCATCCATCATGCTCATCTCAAATTCATTCTGCATAGACTTAGAAAACTTCTTGCATAAGTTTTCGTTAGGTGAACCAAATATAATATCATCAACATAAATTTGAACAAGTAAAAAGTTTTTACCTTCCTTTTTGATAAACAAGGTAGTGTCTACTTTTCCTTTAACAAAGTCATTTTGAATTAAAAACTTACTTAACATGTCGTACCAAGCTCAAGGTACTTGTTTTAATCCATATAGAGCCTTTTTCAGTCTGAATACAGAGTCCAGTTTCCTTAAGTCTTCAAATCCGGGAGGTTGTTCCACATAGACTTCTTCTTGAATAAATCCATTTAGGAACGCATTTTTTACGTCCATTTGGAATAACCTGGAATTCTTATAACAAGCAAAAGTAAATAATAATCTAATTGTTTCTAACCTTGCTACAGGAGCATAGGTCTCATCATAGTCTATCCCTTCTTCTTGCATATATCCTTTGGCCACGAGTCTTGCTTTGTTCCTCATCACTTTTCCTTTTTCGTCTATCTTGTTCCTGAAAACCCATTTAGCTCCAATAATAGACTTACCTTTTGGTTTAGGAGTTAATCCCCAAACATCATTAATGTTGAACTGTTTGAGTTCTTCTTACATTGCTTCAATCCAGCTTTCATTAGTTGAAGTTTCTTCTATGCTTTTAGGTTCTATTTCATAAATAAGTGTCCCAGCGCTAGACTCTTCTTGCCTTTTGGATCTGGTACAAATTCATTCATTAATATCATTAATAATGAGTTCTTTGGGATGACTAAACTTATGCTTCCAGTTTCTGGTCATTCTGACAGATTGTTGGTCTTCTTCTTCAGTTGAATCTTTAACATCCGTTCGTTGTTTTTCTTCTGGAGTCTGAGCTGCTTTAGGGGAGGTAGACTTTGTAGAGTTTTGAGCAGGTTCAAATTCTTCAATTTGAGTCTGAATTGGTTGATTTTACAGAGAGTCTTGGAATTTGACATTCATCGATTCTTACATAGACTGTATCTTCTTGTTGAATATTCTATAGGCTTTGCTAGAGGTTGAATATCCAAGAAAGATTCATTCGTCTGATTTTTCTTCAAACTTACCAATTTGATCATTTGCATTTTTCAAGATAAAGCATTTGCAACCAAACACATGAAAATAAGAAACAATTGGCTTCTTTCCTTTGAATAACTCATAAGGAGTTTTCTCCAGAATAGGCCTTAAAAATACTCCATTAACAATATAACATGCTGTAGAAATTGTTTCAGCCCAAAAACGAGAAGAAATATTACTTTCAATTAAAAGAGTTATTGCCATCTCTTGTAAAGATCTATTCTTCCTTTCCACAACTCCATTTTGTTCAGGAGTGTATGGAGAAGAGAACACGGGCTGAAAACCAGATTCATCACAGAATATGGCAAAATCTTGATTTTCAAACTCAACTCCATGGTATTTTCGTATTCTTGAAATAGCATAACCTTTCTCGCTCTGCACTTTCTTAGCAAACTTTGAAAAATGAGAGAAGGTTTCAGATTTACTTGCCAGAAAGTAAACACAAGTAAATCGCGAATAATCATCCACCATTACTAGGCAAAATCTCTTTCCACCAATGTTTTAAGTTCTAGTTGGTCCAAAGAGATCCATATGATGGAGTTGCAACACACGGTTAGTGAAAACTTGATTTATTGGTTTAAAAGAACTTCTAACCTGTTTTCCCAACACACATGGTGTGCATAAGTCAGATTTTTGGTATTTCAAGTTGGGTAGACCTCAAACAAGCTTTTTGGAAGAGATTTTGGCAATTTGCTTCATGTTGATATGGCCAAGCTTTCGATGCAAGAGATTCGCTTGTCTTGTATTGATATTAGGCATTGAGGTCTTTCTGGTTGTATATCTAGAAGATAAATATTCCCATGTCTATGCCCGGTAAAAGATTGAGAGTTGTCTTTACCAGTTCCTGAACATGTCCCTTCCTGAAAATTTATTTTAAACCCAGTATCGCATAGTTGGCTTATGTTGAATAGATTGTAGTTTAGACCTTCCACCGAGGAGACATTATTGATTGTGAGACCTCTAATCTTTACTGTTTTGCATCCAATAATTCTTTCTTTGCTATTTCCACCAAAAGAGACTTTTCCTCCATTGATTTGAACAAGCTTTATGAAACATCTTGAATCTCTAGTCATGTGTCTCAAACAGCCACTATCCAAATACCATTTAATTTTCTTCTTGATAGTGACCTGCAATTAAAAAAGAAACTCAAGCTTTCTTTGGTACCAACATTTTATTGGGTCCAGTAAAGTTAGTGCAATATACATTCTTTGCCCAATCCTTCTTGACAAGTCTCCAAACCATAGGATATTCTTTCTCAAAGTGTTCTGAACTGTAACACTTAGAACATTTGAGAGCACTTCAACCAATAGGTTTTACAAAGACTTTTTAAAAATGACTTCTATAAAAGGCTTTTTGTAGGTCTCTGTTTGATTCTTTCCTTTACTTTTGGAAAATCAATTAGAGGAATGGTTTCAGAAGTTATTCCCAAACATGATTTGTTAAAGTAAGGTCTTTGTATCAAAAGAATCTTTTCTAGCTTCTTAGATCCTATTGAAAACCTTTTTGAAATATTTGAAATGTCATTTTTCAAATATGTATTTTCTTTTCAAAGAGTGTCTGCATTTTCTTTCAAAATGACAAAATTTTGTCTAATTTATCAAATTTTTCTTTCCAAGAGATTTCCTGTTGCTTTAGTGTAGAATCCTCCCTTTTTAGCTCGGAAATCCTCTTAAGAAAAGTTTTGAGACTAAGACAACGTTCATCAATATATTTTGAGACTTTAGTAGGAATTTTTAAATTGCTTACCTCAATTTCACTGTCTAAGTCTGAGTCTATATCTATCTTAAAGTCCGAGTCTGATTCTGATTTTGCCATGAAACAAATATTAGCATAATCATCATCACTTTCTTTGCATTCAGTATCACTCCATGTTTCTGCCTTGAGAGCCTTTTTGTATTTCTCAGCTTTTCCTTTTTTCTTCCTCAACAAAGGGCAGTTGGGTCTGATGTGTCCATTTTTCTTACATTCAAAACAAATCACATATTTATTCGATTCATCATTCTCAGTTGATTTGTTCTGAGACCTTTGAGTGCTTTGTTTCTTCCAATTGAATCTTCTTCCATTTTTGTTCAGTTTCCTGAACCTTGTTATCATAAGTGATAGCTCTTCAGAGTCTGTAACATCATAATCATCGTTAGATTTTAAAGCAATAGACTTCTTACCTTTGGGATCTTCTTCATCATTGATTTGTTCCCCTTCATAGGACTAAAGTGTCCCAACTAGTTCGTCTACGGAGAGCGGTATGATCCTTTGTGTTTCCCTTATTAAAGTCTTTACGTGATTCCAGTCTTTGAAGAGTCCACGCAGCAATTTGTTAACTTTCATGGGTCTTGAGATTGGCTATCCTTGATACTCTAGACCATTTACAATTTCAGTGAAGCGACTAAACATATCAATGATAGATTCTCTTGGCTTCATCTTGAAGGCTTCATACTGTCCGAGTAGAATATTGATCATTGTTTCTTTCACTCGATTAGTTCCTTCATAGATAATGTGCAGCCTATCCCAGACTTCTTTAGCTGTTTCACAAGAAGATATTCTATTATATTCAATGAGAGATAACGCATAATATAAAGAATAAATCGCTTTTACATCAAGAGCTCATTTCTTGGTTACCTCTTCTTGAGTTATATCGCTAGCTTCTTTAACTTCTTTTCCCCTCTCTACGACTAATGTAGCTTTAGGAATGATTCCCTTTTCTACCACATCCCATTCCAAAGGATTTTTTGATCTTAAGAATGCCTTCATCTTATATTTCCATATGTTGTATTCCTTTCCATCGAAGTAAGAAGGTTTGGTGTTGCTTTGGCCTTCAACCAAACTTGGAGCCAACATACTAGCCATACATCTTTAACTCAGAAGTAAAAACACTTCAATTTAATGAGTACACAAGCTCTAATACCAATTGAAAAAGCTAGTACAAGCACCTAGAGGGGGTAAATAGGTGATGAAAGAAGTTTTTCCAAATCTTATCAAAATAAATAATCTTCTAAGAATAATAAACTAAAGTCGTGAACAACTATAAACAGTTATATAGAGCTGCGATTTAAAGTAAAGAGTGTAAGGAAAGAGAATCAAGACTCAAGATTTATAGTGGTTCGGCTTAGACGAAGCCTACGTCCACTCTCCCGCACTAATAGCCCACTGGCTGGATTCCACTAAGAATCAAAAGAGATTTTAGAGTCTCATGTCATTGATTCCACAGTATAGAGACCCTACTACACTTCTTCAAGGTCTCATAAGTATCTAATCTCTCTTTTGAGTTGAATTCCACTAAGAATCAAAAGAGATTTTAGAGTCCCACTTCATTGATTCCACAGTATAGAGACCCTACTACACTTCTTCAAGGTCTCATAAGTATCTAATCTCTCTTTTGAGTACAAGATTAAGCTCAACAATTGAAACAGCAAAGAACAAGGAGCTTCAGACTTTGGAATTTCTCTATCTTTTTCACACACTCGAATAACTGAAGTGTCTTCCTTATATACTCCTCCATGCTTTCATAACCGTTGGCACCTTCTAAATGAGTTCTTCCAATCAACCTATTTGACAGAATCAATTAGGAAGATCTCGAGTTATTTAAGGAATATGATGATCGCCTACCAATCCTGCTCACCCATACAATCAGAATCTAGGTTTCCATAAATAGAACCTTCCAAGTATACTTCGCCAATCAAGAGATCTAAAATTCTCGAATTAATTTCAATACAAATAATAGATCTCAAGGTGCAATCTCCAGCCGTGAGACCTTCTTCATCCATACGAATTAAATCCTTAAAGATATACCCGCATCTAGATAAGTCTTCTTCAACGGATAGTACTTTTTTTCGTTGGTCTGGAAACTGTCGATGAGGGCGGACTTTAAATCTTGAGTCTGGAGGTCTTCAGATTCTGATGATAGAGTCTTCAGGTCTTCAGACTACACCGATGGAAACATTTTGTCAACTTCAAAACAAATAAGGAAGTTTTCTCCAACAATTTTGTCATGTGCACCCTTCATTTCTTTAAAGTTCCTCCAATTTTCTATTTTGTTCTTCTTCTCTTTTTAACTCATCTCTCTGCTTTCTTAAGCTTTCTCTTGTATCTTTTGCACTTCTTTTCCTTGTTCTCAATTCCTTCATCCTTTCAACTAGAGTTTGTTCAATTTCTCTAGCAGGCTCATCTCCAAGCCATTTCTTCAAGGTCTCAGTAGCCTATTTCTTCTTTAAAGGCAATGCAGATTTTCCTTCCTTTTCAGCACTTGAAGAAGTTGCTGAGCCTTTCCTCTTCCTAGTGCTTCTGCTTACTGCTTCTCTACTCTGCAAAAATATTTGAAGCATTTTCTCAGAATTCTCATCCTCATTGTTGCCAACCTTTCAGCTTCATCCTTTGCATTTGTCTAACACTGTATATTTGGTTTGTGTCTCATCTTCAGCATCATTTCTTCCCCACCAAACATCTGGGAATTGTCTTCTTGCACAACTCTTTGGGAAAGTCGATGTGAAGATGATTGAAAATCCTTGGGATCAAATAGCCATAAGGCTGTTTACCTTGATTCTTTCTCACTGTTCTATGCATATCAAAGAAAATGGTATGTGGCAGATAGAACGGAACACTGAGTAATTGGCCAGAGAAGTTTAGCCTCATATTTAGAAATATCATTGATGGAGGTGTCTTTTGGCCTAAGACAACTCATAAGGATTTTGTGAATGACTTTATTTGAGAGAGGAAGAAGATTACGAGGGACATGAGATTTAATACCTTGAGAGAAATTAGGATCTTCAGTGATAATCTTATAAGCAAGTTCATCAGTAACAGGGATAGGTGTGAACTCATAACAATCTACACCAATGATTTATGCGAAGTCTTTGACAGAGAGTTCATAAAGATTATCTCGAACAGAAAATTGAATTGTATTGGAGAATAAAAAGCAAGGTTTGAATAGAAGTATGCGGTGAGAGCATGGTACACAAGATCAGAATTTTGTGCATAATTTTTCAATCTTCAAATCAATGAAGAATTTGTGAATGAAAATTCCATGAGATTCAAAGTTGAAGAAATCAATAGACCTATGAGGTATGACTCCTCTTTCCAACATAGAGTCATAACAATGGGACTTAAGCAGCTTATGCTTAAATTCAGGCTATTTTACAAAACCAATCTTCCTTTCAAATCATTCAAAGAATTTCTCATCATCATTATCTCTCTTCACTTCTAGATGATATTCAGATTCCCCCAACTCAGTGTTTTCATTATCACGGGTATAGGTATCTGTTGACACTTAAATTTTGGCGATCTAGTCATATTATGGATTAATTTTATCACTGAAAAAATAATTAATTGTATAGCATATAATTTTATGTGCATTTATTTTTAATTTGTATTTACATTGGACTGGTGATGGATGGGTTCGACTTGGTCGTTCTGAATTTTAAATTGACAGGCCGGACTAAGCCCACGAAGGAAGCAAATTGGCCCAAACCCTTTTTTTTTAATGATAAAAAATTATCTTGTGGAAAATAGGGATTTGAAATTTTTCAGGGATATGTTGAGGGATTTTTCAACATCTTTAAATAGGGCAAGTGTGACAAAAAAATATTGCGAGCTCATCTTTGCAGGACTTGAAATTTGAGAAAAAAAAAAATCATTTTGCAATCTTGAATCGTATCAAAAACAAATATTGCGTTTGGAAAAGAAATTTTCGTGGATATTGATTTGAAAAATTAAAACCCTAATCCATGGCCTATAAAAAGGTTGTTTGCGTAGGATTTTGGTGGCTTTTCTCTCAGTTTCTAGGTTAAAAATTCAAAGCAAGAGAGAAAATTTTATTCCTTCGTTTTTAGGGTTTTTGGGGGGGGCTTTTCTTCATTTTCTCCTGAGTCAAAGAAAAATCGAACAAAAAAAAAAAAGCTCTTTGCCGTTGGTTTTCTTTTCCTTCGTTCCTTTAAAGAAGAGAAATACAATAAAAGGGAAAAGGCTAGAGGGAAAGTCAACAGAAGAGAGAGGGTGCATGCGGCAGGGGGAGGGAGTAGGGGTGAGCACAGTTCCTGGGTAGAATCGGGAACTGAAGAACCGACTGGAGGGTCCGGTCCGGTTCCCAGTTCTAAAGAGACCGGTTCCGGTTCCCAGTTCCCTTTTTCTGGGAACTAGCGTTCCCGGTTTCAATTCTGATTCCTATGGGAACCAAAATCGGCGGAACTGGAACTGGTTAGAATTTAAAAAAAAAAAAAAAACCCTAAAGCACCCCACGTGATTTCCCCCTTCCCCTTTTTTTCTCCCTTTCTCTCTCTTTCTTTTCTCCCCTTTTTCCGCCTCATGTCACTTCCCCCCCCCCCCCAACGTTTTTCTTTTCTTCTCTCTCTCTCTCCTCTTTCCCCCTCTCTCAGCCAAAACCCCACCCCTTCTTCTTCTTCTTCTTCTTCTTCTTCTTCATTCCTTCCTCCCTCTTGCTGGCTGCTGCTTCACCCACCACCACACCGCCACCCCACGTCCTACTCACCACCACCTCTTGGCCACCGAACCACCACCACTCACCACTCGTCCGACGAGCCGTCTTACCGTTGAGCCCTACGAGCTATCGCACCGTCCGACCATTCCTTGCCGCCGTGAGCCGCTGCCGCCGTCCCCAAGCCACTGTCACCACCTCTTGCTACCGCTCACTCGACCGTCTGGGCCATCGTTGCTCCGAACCACCACTGCCTTCGCCAGAACTGAGCTCTTCCCCCCTTGGCCGTGGGTTGAGCCGCGACCGCTGCCATCTTCGCCTCGCTGTCCGTGCCGCCCTTGGTGTTGTGAAACTCGTGTCTTCATCGCCGTCGCCGCGTGCTTGCCATCGCTGGACCTCCCTCGACACCACCGCTGGACACGGTCATCCCTCGCTCACCTCGCTACTCAGCCGTTTGCCATCGACGCCGCCGCTGGACGCCGCTCATCCCCCCAGTGGAGGCTATTCGTTCGCCCAGCTGCCCCGATGTAGCTCACCGCTCACCCAACCCCCAATCAGCCTTAACTTCACACGCCTCCGCCTCTACCTCCACCTCCGCCTCCACCTCCACCTCCAACTTAGTCACACCCCTATTCTCTCTCCTTCTGCCTGTCTAGTCGGGGGCAATGCAAGACGCCCTTGGAGACTCTAACGGGGGCCTACCAGTTGATCGACGACAAGACGGTAGGTTTTAACTCATAGGATTGCTTTTTGCACCTTTTGCTTTGCCAAATATGATCCACGAGATGTACCATTTTCTTGAAAAGTATAGCGTTTGCTTTGCTAAATTCACTGTATTTATGCAATTCTTATTGATCTATGCGTCAAGATGACATGGTATGTGATTCGTTGAGACGGTAATCAGTATCCATATGTTCACATGCAAAAGCTTAGCCTACTTATGATGAACAGAGAACAAAGAATATTTGATTAGTTGTCAGTTAGTTGTGCTTGTGTGTAGATATTATGTGATAAAAAGTTAATTATTCCTTTGGAAATGACTGTTATCTAAATGTGTGTTTCCTAACATCTAGTGCTGCTATCCAATGTCAAATCCTTGAGTCTGTGATGATGATCTATATAAGGAAACTTAATATGGATGAAGTAGTTATAAACATTGAAGATTATGAAGAACTTTTTGGCTTGACTTTATATAACTTGGAAGAACTTTTTCAAAATGGTGGACTGGATAGCTTGTTTGGCACAAAGGATATGTCTGCTACAGATTCCAATGTCAAGGTGACCTTCTTGCCAAGGTATATTGCTCATCAATGATCACACATGTTCCTATTTTGAATGTTGACAGAAAACCTACTTTATGATGTTAAGAATACTAAGATTTTGATTGTAAATGCGAAGTTTGCATAAAAAAAAAAAAAAAATCTTGCTTTTCGACCTTTGCGTTCAACAAAATGTAAAGGTCTTATAACATGATTTTGTGTATTATCAAGTAAACGAATTCCTCTTGAGTCTTTATGTCAGAAGCAGTAGATACATATGGAAATAGTTCACATTCTAGAATATTAAACTCTTATGAGTATTATAGATTGTGTTCATGTTATATTCTCTTTGATGAATGACAAGTTTGTTTATTATTGCTGCATTCATTTCCATTTTTAAACTAAAAATGAAAAAAAAAAAAAAAAAAACCTGTTGGAACCTGGAACCGACCCCGAAACCTATGACAGGGTAGGTTCCAGGTTCTTGGTTCTGACGGGTAGGTTCCAAGTTCCCAAATATGAGAAACCTGTACCCGATGGTAGTTCCAGGTTCCAAGCAAGACCTGTAAGGAACCGAGAACCGCTCACCCCTAGGAGGGAGAGAGCAAGTTAGAAAAGAAAAGTGAGAGAGGAACTGTGAGGAGACGTGAGAGGACACAGGAGAGAGAGAAAGGAAAAATAAGGAAAAAGAAAAAAGGGAGCTCATGTTCATCTTCCTCGGTAAGCCGACACCTCCTTTGTTGCCCAATATCCTCGCCAGTGCACTAGCAACCAAGCCACTGCACCATTGGCCACCCCCGTGCAAGCACCACCAACAAGCTCGCACCGCTACTCGTCGCCCTACTGTGGCCGCGACGACCCAATGCCACCAATCGTTCCCCTACGCCAGACACCACAGCTCCTGCGACTAGCCCATATTGCAACTCCAGACACTGCTCCTACCGCGACCTGCCTCTACAAGCCCCACGCCAGAGCAACACCGACTCCTCCTCACCCGCAACGCCAAACCGCCTCAGCTACTGCCTGACTTGCCGCACTGGTCTACGACCCACCGCTGCTGCTATCCCTTCGCGCGACGCCACTGCAATGCCGTCGCTGCAGCCGCAATAATTCACGAGCTAGTAGCCGCACGTCCATCTCGTCTTTGCCATGCGCCACCGCCCAATCTGCTATACCAAAGCTGTAATCCGACAATCAAAGCCCACCGCATCCGGTATCCAACTCCACATCGGCTCGCATTTGCTCTACTGTTCTCCTTGCCGACCGCTCTACTTCTGCTTCATCACACGGCGGCCCGCCTTGTTTTCCCTCACCCGACACGCCATAACCCGCGCCTCCACCCCGTCTCGCCTGCAGCCACGCCGGCCCGCGACTTGCGCTACTTTTGACCTCGTGAAGCTACTATTACCCTACCTGGCCTCCGTCATTATTGGTCCACCTCTCCACCCGTCGCCAGCACTCGCTGTCGCACCTCCCTCTGCTGTAGTCGCGAGCAGGCTTATGCCCGAGCGCTGCCCCCTTACTACTATGCTTTCCTCCACTCGCCATCGGTTCCCTCGCCAGAGCTCCAACGGTGAACCACCGCCCTTGGCTGCCCACCACCATAGTAGCCCTTTGTCGAACCACGTCGAGCCATGGTCACAAGTCGTCATTTGCTAAACTTTGTTTAGAGGCCAAATTTCAAATTAGGTAGATTTTATTTTATTTTATTTTATTTTATTTTATTGTTAATATTTTGCTTCTTTTGTAGAATTATTCCTTAATGTATGATTAAAATTCCTGAAAATAGCTTCTTAAATTACGGATTGAAAGTCCAATTTTCGCGTCCGAAATCCGACTCCCAATCGCTTGGAAAATCGCCAATCTGATCTAACGCTCGATATTCGATTCGCGATTTATTTAAAATTGACCAATCCGATCCCATGCGTGGGATATGATTTGTCAATTTATGGATATCAATCTTATCTTGCTGGATGTGCTGTCGTATTATTTGAATCAGCTTTGTTTTCATAAATATATATATATATATATATGAGTTAAATTAATTTTGTTTTAGAATATTCATTGTCTTAGGGTTATCTTGCATATTTAGAATAGGAATTTAATTTCTAATTTTTAAATAAAAAATTAAAAAAAATCAATTTAGGATGCTAGTTTTCTTAACTTAGATCGCATGTTTAATTATTTGACAATTTTTAATTTCGAATTTTATTAAAAAAAAAAACACAAAAGTTATCATGCATATGTCATGTAGAATTAGGGCATTCTTTGCACGTCATTATTTCTAGGATAAAATTGCATGTTTAATTTTAAGTTTAGATAGATTTTAAGTTTAGATAGAAATAAAATAATTATCCCACTATTTTACTTGGTTTTCTAATCGACCCACCAAAAATAGATTAGTGGCGACTCCTAATTGAAAAATCATTTGCATGTTACAAACTTGAACCTAAGTCGCGAATTTGTATGAGATTGGGAGAGCCCGAGTTAAGTTTAAGCTTAACAATCCATTAGCCAAACCCAAGGTGGTACACCCAAAAATTTGATCGCGACAGTAGCAATATGTATTATCTCAATTGGTGTCACAAACTTTTTAGCCGTATATGATGCTGATGATTCTCCCACCTTCTCTTTTCCTTTTCCAGACAAAATGTCATCCATTACATTACAGTCCTAATAGGAGTAACTTCTTCATCCTCTATTTTTTCTCTTGGTAAAATCTTAATAGACTCCAAAACAAACCTATGATTTTTTTCGATGCTCCTTCTCTCCTTGTAGATTCTACTACTTTCTGAATATAACTAGCATTCTACAAATCAAAATGCTCGGGAGGAGAAGGAGGTGAATTACCCATATCAATAGGTGTAGCAACAGTATCAGGAGGATGAATTTATGTGTTCTGCTCAGTCGATGATGTAAGGTTTTCACTTGAAGATGGATTTCCACTTGCAGACTGCTGTCATGACCAAACTTTTCCGTCTGGAGGGGAAAGGACATAATTTTAGGGTATTGCCTAAAGGGTCCATGGCTTTTAATTAGGCACGAGCTCTCCCAAGCCTATACTCACACAACATTGGGATATTAGATGCTGAGTCTAATTGACACTATGAAGATTTTCAAATGAGAGTTACCACTATCCTAGCGAGACATAAGAGTATATTTCACTCCCTACACAATAAAAAAAATCTAAGGCCGGGGCTTGGTTATAGTAATTAATCAACTAGTGCCCTCTTGGTATCTAATCTTATTCATTTCAAGAAGATGTTTGTTAGGCAGACTAGATTAAACCTATCCACTAACATATAAAGCGATCATGCGGTCTACAATCATTAAAATAATAATCAGCAACCAAGAAAGCATTAAATAAATTGCAACGAAAAACAAGAATCTAACTTTAAGAAATAAGAAAATTGACATTCTTAGCTAAAGAGTAACCACGATCAATATAATGAAAGTGCCCAACCAATTAATAATTGAAATACAAATGCGCAAATAATGACCTAGCATTTGTCTCTAAGAACACTCAAATCCTATTGCAAAACTTTAAGAGCCTATTCAATTTTGAGCATAATTTTTTATTGAGGATTTCCACACATCTTAAGAGAAAACTACTCAAAAACTAATTTTTTTAAAATTTTTTAAAAATCATTTTTAAATTTAAAAAAATAATTTTGAATCTAAAAAAAGTGACCTGAGCTGGGCCCTAAGGCCAGGTCTGAATATGGGCTCAAGAAAACCTTCGGGTCTGGGTGACAAAAATAGGAAAAAGACAAGAAATGAAGTGGGCTCATTTACTTGAGCCGAATTTGCTTATAATGAGAGAAGTCCAAAAATGACCACTCCAATCATAACTAGAAAACAAGCCCAAATCCATCAAACCAATTTGAACACAAAAGGGCAACAACGGAAGTCTAAATTCACCTAGCTAGATTGAGCCCAAAATTACTAAAACCCCACTTAAGCTCACCTAACTATTTTCTCTCTTCCCCTTCACCTTGCACGGACGCGCAACATTCATGCTCTAGGGGTATAAATGGTTCGGTTTGGTTCAGTTTGGTTTTCTTGAAAAATCGAACTGAACTGAACCGATAAGGAAATTTATTGAACCGAATCGAAATTTGATCTTAATCGAAACCGAACCGATTTGGTTCAATTCAGTTTTTCGGTTTTTATTTTTGTATTTGTTTTTTTTTTCCATACATAAACCCCTTTCTATAAACTTTTTATTTTAAAAAAATCGATTTTTTTATTATTTTATTCTTCTTCTTTTCTTTTTTTTTTTTTTTTACTTTTTAATTTTCTTTTTCTTTCTTTTTCTTCTTCTTCTTCTTCATTGGCTGGCAAGGCTCAAGCTCGCCAACTTCCAGCTAGGTTGAGCCTCATTGGCTTTTGGTGAGGCCAAGCTCGCTCGATGCCGGCGAGCTCGAGTCCCGCCATATTTGACGAGCTGGGCGAGGCTCGAGCCTCAGAGGTCACCAAAGCCTCGCCAACATCTGGCAATCTTTAGCGAGGCTCAAGCCTTGCCTAGGTGGTCAGATCTGGCAAGCCTTGAGCTCGCTGGCGTCGAGCGAGCTCGACCTCGCCAGCCTCGTCGAAAGCTAGCAAGCTTGAGCCTTGCCAGCCTGTGGCAAAGCTCGAGCTCAACTTTGGCCGGTTGCCGGCCAATGAAAAAGAAAAATAAATAAAAGAAAAATTTTAAAAAAATTAAAAAATAAAAAGGAAAAAATCTAGATTTTATTAGTTTGGTTCGGTTAATCAAACTCATTAAAAAAAATCAGTTTTTAATGAGAACTGAACCAAATAAGAACCGAACTAAAAAAAATCGAACTTTTCAGTTCGATTCGGTTTGGTTTTTGACGTCCTTACCATGCTCCTCTTGGTCTCAGCTCTCTCTCGCTCGAATCTCTCTCTCCTCTGTGGCCGATCCACCATTTAAACCCCAATCAGTAGGTGTGTATGACCTTTGCCATCGCCAGCCCACTGTGATGTCTTGGCTCTAACCCTAAATACTTGCTCGACGCCCTTGTTGCATCTTGTCCTCTATCATCCTTCTCTATCCTTGCATCCTTCCTTTGGTGAGCATGAGGGAAGAGAGGAATGGGAAAATAGAGGAGGTTGGGCTAGGTCTAGGTGACAACAAATGGAGAAAAAAGAAAAGAAAAAAAAAGGATGGGCTGGCCTAGCTCTGGCCTGATCTTGCTCTTTCCTTTTTTATAATTATTTTATAATTATTTTTTCTGAAAGAAAATTTCTATTACTATTAATGCAAATGTTCCTAATGTCTATATGTCATGCAATTTAATGAAAATTATTTTTCCTAGGGGTTGAAAAGAAATCCCTAATTTTTTATGTAATTAATGAATGATTAAATAGGTCTCTAAAACTTAGGTCTCAACAACTGTTGATTTCTAGGTTTATGAACAAGGGATATGTCCTCAACCTCTTCCTTTAGCTCGTTGCTAAAATCGATGGGAATCGTATAGTCCTTTTATGCCCTCAAAGCAATTGTTGCACTTCTTTGGGTGCCATGATCAATTTGGGAGAGAGAGAGAGAGAGAGAGAGAGAGAGAGAGAGAGAGAGAGAGAGAGAGAGAGAGAGAGAGAGAGAGAGAGAGAGAGAGAGAGAGAGAGAGAGAGAGAGAGAGAGAGAGAGAGAGAGAGAGAGAGAGAGAGAGAGAGAGAGAGAGAGAGCTGTCACTATGGAGAAATTGTTAAGAGAAAGAGAAAGAAGGCAATGGTTTGATTTTTAGTAAAGTAATTATGAAAACCGATTTCTAAAAATATAAGAATTTTCAAGAAATTAGGGAGTCCTTTAAATTTAAGGAAACTGCAATAATAATTTTTTAGAAACTATTTTAGGAAAAGATTGAAGATTAATTTTGCAATAACTTGCACAAAATCAATCAATAATTTGCATCAAATGGGAGAGAGAATACGTACTTGATTTTCCTACTAATATATTCATACAAAAAATAGACAATATTGACCACCGCCTTGGTGGCCGCGATGGTTTGGGCTCTCTCCCCCTCACAAAGGGGAGGAGTTCGAATCCCCTCACGGTCGCTTGAGGTCTTAAGTGGGACGCCAGGGGTGATGGGTCCTCCCGCTTACGTGTCCCCCCAGGTTTGCTCGCCGACTGCCGGCTATACGGGGTTCCTAGGTCACCCAAAAGAAAAAAAAAATAGACAATATCGCCTATATTCAATTAGAATATACTTACCTTTGAGTATGATTGCCCATATGAGAATCACTATTTGAATATGATCACACGATAGTGAAACAAAACTTGGATATGATCATTTGTTTGTGATTTCTCTTTGGATATGATCATCTGTCTATGTTTCCTCTTGAATATAATCACTTGTTTGTGTTTGCTGTTGGAATACTTGTTTGGTTATATTCAACTCAAGCAAAAGGGTAAATAATGCCAAATTCACTTTGAATATATTCAATTGAACCACTTTCTAAAGATTTTGTGAATATATTAGCTAATATATTAGCTAATTGGATACCACAATCCAAGTTTAAGATAAGTACCAACATACTTAATGATTGTCTTAACAGTATAAAGATGTGATTCTTTGGGATTTGATTGAAATCTAATACATATGCATACATTGAGGAAAATATCAAGTCTAGAAGCAGCGAGATATAATAAATATCCAATCATGCTTTTATAAAACTTTTTGTTCACCAGTTTAACCTTCTCATCTTGGTCAAGTTTGGAGCAATATGACATAGATGTCTCAGTTCTCTTGTAATTCTCCATTCCAAACTTCTTTATAAGTTCTTTAGCATATTTTTCTTGGCAAATGAATGTACCATCTTTAATTGCTTCACTTGAAGACCAAGAAAGAAATGCAATTCCCCCATTATGCTCATCTCAAACTCATTCTACATGACCTAACAAAATTCCTTGCACAAATGTCCATTAGATGACCCTAATATAATGTCATCAACATAACATATATTTGAATAAGAATAATATCTATACCTATTCTCTTATGAATAAGGTGGTGTGAACTCTATCTTTTTCAAAACCTTTAACAATTAGAAAGTTGCTTAGTCTTTTTAGTACTAGGTACAAGGTGCTTGTTTGAGACCATACAAGGCTTTCTTCAACTTGTAGAGATGATCACCTTTTGTTGGATCATCAAATCCAACAGGTTGTTCAACATATATTTTTTCTTCAATATACTCATTCAAGAATGCACATTACATGTCCACATGAAATAGTTTAAAATCATGGTAACAAGCATAAGTAAGGAGCCTTATGACTTCTAACATGGCTATAGATGCATAGATTTCATCATAATCAATGCCTTTTTCTTGTGAGCATACTTTAGCCATCCTTTTCATTTTGAAATTTTTTTGTAAATTTTGAAAATGCATAATTTTTATGAATAAAAAAGAATACCCATGTAAACCTACTATAGTCATCAATTATAACAAAGCAAATTACCACCAAAGCTTTGACTTCGACTTGGTTCGACTATATCCATATGAAGTAATTGCAAAGCACAATTAGTAGCAACATGATTGATTGGTTTGAAAGAGGTTCGTACTGATTTACCCAGGGTGCAATCAATACACAATTTAGACTTCTCAAACTTCATCTTTGGTAATCTTCAAACAAGATTCTTGTATGAAAATTTTGAGATTTGCTTGATGCTGGTGTGTCCCATAGCTGTCAAAGGTCTTTCTCATCTTTAATAGAAAGAAATTTGACTTTGTCAGTCTGCACATCTAAGAGATATTATTATGCTATGTCTTCGTCCAATGAAAGATAAAGAGTTGTCTTTGCTTGTGCTAGAGCACTTGTTTTCTTGAAAGTTTATCTTGAATCTAATATCACGCAATTGGCTTATGCTGATCAAATTATAATTGAGTCCTTTCACTAGTGAGATTTTATTGATAGTAAATGTCCTATTTTTACAGTACCTTTGCCAATGATTTTTCCTTTGTTGTTTCTTCCAAATGACACACTTCCACCACTGATCTTGGTAAGTTGGATAAATTTGTTTGGATCACCAGTCATATGTGTTGACCATCTACTATCCTAATACCATGTGTTCTTTATTTTTTTAGATACCTGCAATAAATAAGCAATTTCATACTTTCTTTGGCACAAATCTATTTGGGTCCTTCCGAGTTAGAGGATACACCCGTCCTCAAGATAATCCTTCTTTTTATTTCAAAATTTAGGTCAATCATTCTTAAAATGATTTGAGTCCCCATAGTTTGATCATTTGAAAGAGTTTCGGCCGATATGTTTTATAAAGTATTTTTCAAAAAGATTTTATAGGCAAATTTTGAGGATCTACATGTCAATCTTTCCTTAACATGGGGCATAACATTTTGAGGATGATCCTTCTTTTTAAAATTAAGTCCATATTTATTGAAATAAGGAATTTGTATATAAAGAATATGCTCCAAGTTTTTTTAATCAAGAATTTTTTTTTCACATTGGAAATTTCCTTTATAAAGAATCTTTTTTTTTTTTTTTGCTATCAAATCTTCACTTTCCTTTATTTGAGAAGATTCCCTTTGTGAAAAATTCAATCTTATCATTTTTAGGAATTTTTTGTTGCCTTAACTTTGAATTTTCCTTATTCAACTCAGAGATTTAGTAAGAGCAACTCTATATTCTAGACATAATTCAGCAATTTCTTTTTTCTTTTTTTGGTGACAAGTAATAAATATATTGAGGAGAGGCCATATGTGCAAAAGATTACGGCAACAAAAAGCTTACACTCAAGATGAGATATCATTATGAGTGGAAGGATGCCATGATGTAAAAGCCACAGCGTGGCCCCCAACAAAGAAAAGCACGGCAAGAACAACTGGCTAGAGATACAAAAGCGCCTCAATGAAAGGGGAGAAAAAAACTCAGCTTTAATGTAGCAGCAACTCTATAGCGTTGGCCAAACTTGGGACGCCTAAAGGTCCCCCGAGAATATGATGGGATCAATTCCCCAACTCCTCTGCAACCTTATATTCCTAAAATTATCATCAACATTCCTGAAGATGCTAGCCCTATCTCTTACCACCTTAAAAAGATGGTTCTTCATCACCGGAATGATAAGGGGTTGTTCTCTAAAGAGAATGCTATTCATGTTTTTCCAAATAATATGACAAAGAGCCCCAAAGGAAAAACGGGCAATGCATTTAAAGAAGTCCTTGCCCATCAAGAAGGAGGTGGCCCAACAGAGGTTCTCTCCCCAGGATCTATTGCGCCAAGGCAAATTGCATCTTGCCGCCCAAAAGAAAGCAACACTAGCCATGATAGAACAATCAAAAAATAGATGATCTATGGAACCAGGCATACCATTGCAAAATGCACAGGATACCTTGAGACAGTAAAAGAGCTTGGGTGGGCAGTCTGCGCTTAGCAATAAGCCAAAGGTTAAGATGATACCTTAGCGTGATTGCATTGTTCCAAATGAAAGCATGCCAATAGACATTGGTTTGCTTCCGCCTAATGGCTTCCCAAGCCGACACAACAGTGTACCGACCCCGAAGGGTTTTCCCTCCAACAAAAACGATCTGCATCCTGCGAAAAGATCGGAAAGGTGTGATCCCAAGTCTCGAGGACTATCTTGAGGGCCTGCCCAGCATCAAAGAACAAATCTTCAACCGAAGCTTGCCTAGATAGTCTTGAGTTGTAGATGAGAGAATCTCATAATATTAAGTTCAGAGGCCTCCTAGGGTGCCAGTTATCAAACCAAAGAGAGACCAATCGGCCATTCCCAATCTCCTAGAAGGATTTCCTAAACTCGCTCCTTAGACTCAAGAGTTTCTTTCAAGCCCAAGAACACAAGGTAGGCTTCCTAGAGTTTCTTCTCCTTTAAAAATGTGGTATGGATCCATTTGCACCACAACGCCTCCTTATCCGAGAAGAGCCATATATGCTTCAGCATGGCCGCCCTGTTGCAATCTCGAAGTCTCCTAATACCAAGCCCTCATTCTTTTTTAGGAAAGCACACATCCTCCCAAGCCACCTTAGCACCTCCTCTACCCAATTCTGGGCTTTTCCAAAGGAACTGCCTAAGTATTTTCTCAATCTGGTCCAATACAGCTATAGGTAGAATAAATACACTAGCCTAGAAAGCTTGAATAGTATGAAGAACAGACCTAATAAGCTGTAAGCAGCCCGCCAGAGAGAGGAAACGATGGGTCCAAGACTGCACCCTCACCGTGATGCGGTTGACGAGAATGCAACAGTCGGCTTTCCTGAGTCTCGTTGTTATAATAGGAACTCCAAGGTAACGAACCGGCAAGTTACCTTCATGAAGACCCAACTTGGACAGGATCTGATTCCTTAAGGAATGTGTACCTCCGGCAAGAAAAATTTCACTCTTATTAGGATTTAGCTGAAGGCCACTCCAGGAGGAGAAAGCTTGGAGCGCTTCTTTGAGGAGAGCCACAAAAGGCAAATCGGCCTCACAAAACAAGAATACATCATCCACAAAGAAAAGATGCGAAAGATTAGTTGACTTGCATCTCCAAAAGAACTTAAATTATGGCTTTGAAGAGCACCTGGATAAGATCCCTGAAAGCACCTTCATAACCAATGTAAATAGATAGGGAGAAACGGGATCACCTTGACGAAGGCCACGACCACTCGCAAAGAATCCATGGAGATCTCCATTCAATGCAATCGAGAATTTGGGGGGTGCGCACACAAGTCATAATAAGGTGAATCATAAATTCTGAAAACCCAAAGCCATAAGAACTCCCTCAAGGAAGCCCCAATCAACCGTGTCATAAGCTTTCCTGAAGTCCATCTTGATCGCACACTTAGACAAGTATGGTTGAAGATGGAAGCTGGAGAAAAGCTATTGTCCCTAATTCTCTTGCCCTTCACAAACACGCTTTGAAAAGGGCTAACTACACTCTTCAAAACCGTAGCTACCCGATTAGCCAACACCTTGGTAATGCACTTATAAATAGTGTTGCTGTAGGCAATGGGCCTATAATCATCAACTTGCGTTCAGCACCTTCAACACCAACACCAAGATGTTGTTATTGATCTCCCTCAAAAGTCTTCCAGTGGTGAAGAAGTCCATCACTGCTGCAGTAACCAGGTGGCCAACCATTTCCTAGTTTCCTTTAAAAAATTCTATCGTAAAGCCATCCGGTCTAGGGCCCTTACCCCTAGCAAGAAAAAATAAGGTATCCTGAACCTCCAATTCCGTAACCGGTTGAGCAAGGAAACTAACCTGATCGGCCAAAAGCGGATGGATAACCTCCCGAATCTCTTCAACCGAAGGCCTACTGAGATCGGCTTGCAGCCCCAGAAGGTCTTAGAAGTATTCAAGAAATCTCTACTGAACTAAGAGTGGGTCGGTGAGAAGGTTCCCAGCAGGATCCTGGACTGAGAGGATTATGTTCCTCAATTGTCTCTTATTGAAGTATTAATGGAAGAACTTAGTATTCTAGTCTCCCTCTCCAAGCCACCTAACTCTAGACTTCTGCATGAAGGACTCCTCTATGGACCGTAAGCTGGCAAAGACACGCCTCTGTTCTCTTTCTAACTCAGCAAGACCAATAGATGCGGGATCTTGCTACAGGTTTGCCTGCATGGTCTCTAAGGCCATCCTCGCTTCAGCCATCCTAGTAGAGATATCAGAGAAAGACTCCCTATTAAGAAGCTTTAGACAGTGTTTGAGTGCCTTGAGTTTGTAGACAAGTTTGAACATAGATACTCCTTCCCCTAGAGCCTCCCAAATCTGAGTGACTATTGCGTTGAAGTTTGGATGCTTCATCCAAAATTCAAAAAACTTGAAAGGCTTTCTTCGAGTAATTAGGTTGAGCACCTTGACCACCATAGGCATGTAATCCAAGATGCCCGAAGCTAAAAAGAAAGCTTCAGATTAAGAGAAAGCTAGGCTCCATATGTAGTTCACCAAGACTCTATCAATCTTCCTGGCCTTCCTAGCCGGGCCGATAGAAGTTGTCCAAGTAAATCTGAAGCCTACATATCTCAAGTCTTCTAGTTCGGCTTGAGCCAAGCACCGGCCAAACTTGTCAAAACACGGGATCCAAACATTAGAACCTCCCACTCGATCAGTCGGGTCTTTTATGGCATTAAAGTCCCCCATCACTAGCCAAACGAATCTTGCGAAGCAACGCTTCTAAGGATAAGATCCTCCCACAGTGATCTCCGAAGCATGAAAGTGTGCTCGCCATAAACAACAGACATGCAACAATCCACTCCGGATTCCAACCATTTAAGTTTTCCATGCACCGCTTGACTTGTAATAGAAATCGCTTCAAAACTAACCCAAACCAACCCAAATCCTGCCCCTAGGGGAGAACTCATAATTTGTAACCCAAGACCAATTGCGCAACAACCTCACAAAGATGGAACTAAAGAGAGTCTGCAGTACCTTTGTTTCCAACAAACCAACCAAATACAACCGATTTGAGGAGACCAGGTTTCTAACCTCAACCTGTCTAGTGGGGTTAACAAGACCCCTAACATTCCAACTACTTATGTGCATATATACAAAGATGAAAAGACCAAGGCTTACCTTTTCTTCAGAGGCTTGCACCTAGCAGTAGGCGGAGCAACACGAACCGAGGGAGGGAGCAGGTCCGAAGAGAGTGCCAAGAGCTTATCTTGAATAGTCTCGACACCCACATTAGGAGGATCTTTTGGAGATGGGCAAGGGGACAGCAAGTCATCTCTGAACTCCCAATCCGGTTGGCCAATTCATCCGACTCCTCACCAAGGCTAACCGGCTCTACCGTTGAAGCATCAACTGGGCTGATCGAGTCCTCTTTAGCTAAGCGAACGGAAGGCTCCGTCCTCATAAGGATTCGCAATCCTCTCTAGGCATTGTGCGTTAAGGTAGACAGCAAGCTCCATTCAATTTCAGCGGCTTTCTACCTGAGTGCACAATTCTCATCTCCTGAACTGGTCGCAAGAGCCGCACCAGTTTCCCTCAACGAGGGGGGGAGTTTCTTTTTCTTCCCCTTAACTTGCTTCCACTCCCTCTCACCCTCCCTAGGGCCTTCTGCCACCACAGGGTCAGTGATAGGGGAACGGGCCGCACCAGGAGGGGTGAGAGCAACCTGATGTTGCTATGACAAAGCTACCAGAGCTGGGACAGCAGGGGAATCAGCACAAACATGTCTGAATGTGCCACGCTTGAGGCACTCAAGTGGTTTCCATTCATAATCAATAGCAATTGACTGAACTACCCCGTGCAAAGTCACATTCACCGAATACACCCTCGACTGGTTGGCTTGTATCTCAACACACACTCTTGCAAAAGAAATCATTCTCATATGTTCCATGCGTTGATCCACATAAAGCGGTATCGAGGTTTGTTTGTCCTTCTTCAACTCTAACAATGGCTTCCATTGTTGCAATATAAGTGGCACCCTTGCCACAGTCAATGGTCCTTCCTTCGAGATTTTCTTTCTGAAAACCGGGTCGGGAATATGAAAGAAGTAAAACCCCTAATCATTGGCCGAAACCTCCACAAGTTTCTGACCCCATGTCTGCTTGAGAGACTGCTCGGTGAGCTGGAAAGGTAGCCTCCTCCCTACGTAGTATCCAACAAGACACTCATACCATTTAGGATCCACCGCCTCAAGCACTTCATCAACAAGAACGACAGTCGAGACATTGTTCACGAAGGAGGGAGGCACATAAGTCAGCTCGTATCCCTTTGCTGCAAGGTGAGCTACATTCGCCCGAGTTTGACTTGAGGGGGCTTCAAGCTCCTTACTTGCTTCCGGCTGGGCTGAGGTCTCTTGGGCACCGACCTCCCATGACTTCGACCCCCAGCTCGACCACCATGGGTTGGAGCCATCGAAGGGTTGCGGTTCTCCCCTTCCACGGTAGGGGCCTTGCCCGTGAGTTAGGGAGGATGGGCCACACGGCTACTGGATGAAGGACTAACCCCCTTCTCCCTACCAGCATGAGGCTAGGCCTCACTAATCGCCACACCAACTATAGCATATGCCAATGCTATACAACCACAGCCTACAACACAACCGAAAAAACCCCTCTACAGTACAGATAGCAAATGAAACCATACTAGAGAAGAGGCTAATCAAAGGTGGAAATAGGTGCTGAGTAGTCCAACTTCTTCCCCAAGGACTCTCCAAGACGCTTCGTCAGCCCGCTCGAGCAGATCTAAACCAACAACAGCAGCAGCAGCGAAAGACAGAGAGAACTAGGGTAGCTTCGATTCCGACTCCTAAGGGAAATGAGGGACAAACCGTTTGGTGAGATTGGAGAGGCACCTCAGGAGAAGCAATCCTCCAAATCTTGTGCCAAATGATGGCCTACAGTAGCCGAGGCGAGCTGAAGACCAGCCGAAGTGAACAGGGGAAAATCACACCAAAGGAGAGGAAAGTGAACAGTAATACAGGAAAGAACAAATTGCCATCAATTTCTTCTTCTGCATTAGAATCTACCATTAAGCATATGTGTGCCTACCCTTCCTCATCGCTTTCCTCACATTCAATATCACTCCAAGTCTTTGTTTGAGGGCTCTCCTTTTCTTCTCAAATTGTCTCTTCTTCTTTTTCAATAGAGGAAAAGTTTGCTTTGATATGGCCTGTGAAGCGGGAGCCTTGGGCTTTGTTGATTGTTTCAAGTTGAAGATGTCAATTATGTAAGAGATTTGTCGATTATGTGGATAAGTTGTTGATTTTGATTTTGAAGCTTTTTATCGATTCCGAAACTACTAATTGACTATCTAGCAACCAAAGGTTATTCTGGACAATTTCATTTGTTTTTTGACCATCTTTCAAGATGTCGATTGGGCTGTCCAAGATGACAAATGAATTTAGAATGTAATTTTAATTACTTTTTGTCTGGTCAAGTGTTGTTAGTGAGTCTTAAGTACATTGTAGGTTTTAAGAGTCAAAGTTTAAGTTTTTAAATGTTTTAGTGCATTTTCTAGTTCCTAGGTCTTTATTGTGTTTTTGTAGTTCCAATGTGTTTAATTAGTTAAGTAGCTTTTTGTCTTCAATGTTTAATCTATATTCCTATGTAATAGTCCCTCTATATAATGAGGTGAATTCCCAAATATAAGATAGTGAATTTTAAGTAAATGAATATTTGAGATTTTCTATCGTATGAGCAAATGGAAAGTGGATTACTCCTGGTTTTCGTATCCTTAGAATATGAATTCTTCCTCGGTGGTGAACCAAAGAAGCATTGTATCATTGGTTGGTGATTTCTATAAGCCTTGGTGGTGAGCTTCATCAATCTCGATCTTGATCCTCGGTTGGTAGCTCATCCCGCACATCTTAGTTTTGGTCATAATCTATCTTGCATTCAAATTCATCTAATGACATTGACCCCACATACACTCATGCATCATCAATAATCACTCAAAACAACTATTGGCCATCCACATCTGCATCAGCCTCTTTTTTTACAATCAAAGCAACTTATATCATTGCTTTCCACCTCATTAGTGGAAATTATTTTTTATTCAAGTTCCTTGGATTGCTTCCTTCTTTGGAAGTTTCTTCTCTTTCTAACCATTCTTCTAAATTTATTTACTATTAGAGCAAGCTTCTCACCTTCTTCATCTTCATCTTCCTCAGAGCTTGTAGCACTTGAATCAATAATGTAGATTTTAAAGCTATTGACCTTTTGCCTTTGGAATCATCCTCTTCATTGTGTTTAGTTTCATACGACATAAGAGTTCCAATGAGTCCATCGACATTAAGAGGCATGATTCTGTGTTGCTCAATGGACGTTTTAATGTTGTTCCAATCCTTTAAGAGTGCTCACAAGATCTTGTCCACTTTTACCTTAGCAGAGATTGGTCTCCCTTGATAGGCAACTCCTTTAACTATAACAGTGAATCTGTTGAACATGTTAGTGACTGATTCATCTGGTTTTATCTTGAAGGATTCATATTTGCTAAGAAGCATATTTGTCTTTGTTTCCTTGACTCTATCAATTCAATCAAAGGTTACATGAAACTTGTCCCATATCTCTTTTATTGTTTCACATGAAGATACATGGTAATACTCACTAGGAGATAGAGCACAATAAGGAAAATAAAGAGCTTTAGCATCTAATGCTTTTCTTTTGGCCAATTCCATAGAAGTAATTATAGTTACTGGAGTTCTATTTTGATTCATTTCAACTATATTGGAGGATACAAATGGTGTAGTTGCTCCAAAAGTCATATTGACTTCATTTTGCACAACTTCCCACATTAGAGGATCCGTGGATCTAATGAAAGCTTTCATTTTATTCTTCTAGACATCATAGTCTTTTTCACTGAAGTAGAAGTTTTGGTGTTGCTCTGTCCTTCAATAATTCCTGGTCCATGATTACTAGCCATGGTAGATTGTTAGCTTAGAAGAAGACACTTCAGAATAAAAAGCATGAGGCTTTAATACCAATAGCTATCACCTAAAGGGCTGTGGTGAATAGGTGATTTCATAAATTTTGACAACATAATGTGGAAATAAAATCATCAACACTAATGTGGATTTGATCGTGAAAAATAGAATATGAATATGAATATGAATATGATTAGAGTCCAATAGTATTCGACATATTTAGGTGTGAATATAATCAGGGATAGAAAACAAAGCACATAGAGATTATAGTGGTTTGGCTTGATGTAAGCCTATATCTACTCTCCTAGTTGACAGCCGACTGGATTCCACTAGATAATCGGTAAGTGCTACTTATATACAAGCACTTCTTCTTGAAGTAGATACTGCTTATACTCAAGCAATAAAGCTCACTACCTCGCACCTAAGGACAAACTTATTACTCAGCCAATACTTCTCAAAGACAAAAATTAAGCACTCAAAAGACAATTGAAAAAAGTGTGAAGCTCCCTTGAAATATGGAATCATGATTCCTGATTTTCTCTACATTTTTTGGCTCCTCGGTTTTCTTTTATACACCTATCATCAAAGCTTCATGTTGAATTATCTTCAAGAGGATCAATCTTCAATCTAACCATGGACAATTATTGAGATGATTAGGTCGTTGTTGATATCAATCAATCAAAATTCCTATTGATTCGATCGCCCATACAATCAAATGTAGGTTTTTAAATATGAGATGCTTCAACTGTAGAAGTATCTTGTCTTAGGGATGATTGTTGATCAGCTAATATATAGTGCATAATTGAGTTTTCAGCAAAGAACATCTGGAAAATCACAATCTCGCAAGCTAGGAATTCATGCTAGATCATAAGCTATAAAAATATGAAATAAAATATCTCAAAATAATATCTTTGAAGATCATAGACAATTTGGTGTCACGGGTGCTCTACTCATATTTACAGTCCTCATTATATCTAGCCTTTTAGTAATCTACTGATATTCACGCTGTAAGCTAATTATATCCACATAATACTTCCGCTTATATCTGCATGATAAGCTGCTCATATTCACTTATTAAGCTCCTCGTATCTACAAATCAAGCTGTTCATATTCACTTAATAGATACATCTGGCTTTCTAAATATATTTAACTGTACCTGTGGAGAATCTTAGTTATGAATAAGTATAGATTCTGTAGACATAGCATCTTGGCACATCCAAGATTATATGTGCTTTCATATTGATTCTTTAAGTTGATTAAAATCTTCGACGACTCATAAACATAATCCTATTGAGCAAACATTACCAGGAACATAATCCTAATTGCATTTATCAAGATCGATATAAAATATGGACAATTTTTGTCAACTTCAAAATACATTGCGAAGTTTCTTCAACAAAGGTTGATTAATGTAAAAAAAATGATTGATTAACAAAACTAATTAAAAAGTCAAAAAAATAATTTGATTAATGAAATATAATGTAATATTTTCAGATTTTTTATTGAATAATCAATTTTTGGCGTTAAGCAACCATTAATAAAAGTACATAATGAATGCCCAGTTTTTATAATTTGATCTTTTTCTCACGGAGGCCTTTCTTCCATTTGATTTAAAACATGTACATTCAACTTAGTAAATTTTGTGTTTTAATAATATTACTCATATTTATAAGGATATTAACATTGTGTTTAATTTGTTTCTCCATTTCTTCAATTTTTATAGAAATTAAGGGTAGAAGAGATATTTTCTTAAAGAAAAAAATGAGATGAAAATACACTTCACTACTTAAAAACCATGTGCGTTACACATGCTAATGAAAAAAAAATAACAACAGGTGTACCAGTTTGAGATTTTTCAAAATATTTATTTTTTTAAATGGTTATTTTGTTTTCGCGAGAATCGCCAATTTTTTTTTTCCGGTCAAAAGGTTTACCAATCCTTGTGAACTGTTGCCATGTGCCATTCTCTCATCTGCCATTCTCTCTCTTTGATTTATTTTTTTATTTCTTTTGGGCTCATTGTTTTGTTTTTTTTAAATGGCTGTTTTGTTTTCCCGAGGATCACCAATCCTTGTGAGTTGCTGCCATCTGCCATTCTGTCATCTGCCATTCTCTCTCATCGATTCCTTTTTAGTTTTAAAATTTTTAGGCTTTCTCGGTTCTAAAGAAATTGACTGCTTTGTTTTACTTTTTAAATTTTGGACTCTTTCTTTTATTTCCATTCGTGAAAAGTTTTAAATAATCTTCACCTCAGCACGGCTACAGTGGGAGAAAATATTGGGTACCTAACAGTGCCACGCAATCCGTGCTCTGAACCATTCATTGCATGACACCTGGACAAGTGTCAATCCACGTCGGCTCCCTCTTCTCTCTCACGTCGTTCTAATTTAAACCAATGCGCGGACATTTAAAAAAGTGGAAAGGGAATTCTCTCTCCCCTGTCTTCTCTCTCCTCTTTACTCTCTCTTCCTCCTCCAACGCTCCTTCCGGTCTAGCGATTCCTCCGACGACCGTCGCTCCCTCCCGAACGACGGCCTTTCTCTCTCCACTCGACGGCCTCATCTCAGCAGGGCTCCATTCTCTCGGCGCACTTCTTCCTAAATCGCGCTCTCTCCCGACGGCCGATTTCGCTCGCCTCTCTCCATCCCCCGACTCGCGACCGAGAAGCAATCGCTCGGCTGGTGCCGTGGTTTCTCTGTCGTTTTCCGAGAAGCCCCACTTCAATTCCTTGCTCTGTTCATCCAGCGTGTGCCATATTCGAAGACCCTTTGGGCTTTTAGAAAGTGGGTGCGTGAAAAGGCGCGGCCTTAGGAGGAGCCTGAGTAGCTTCGTGACGTCTGCCATCGCCACGCCGAACTCGGTGCTGAGCGAGGAGGCTTTCAAGAAGTTGGGGACCGGTGGGTTCTCGGAGAGTGAGGTTGACGCGAGTGAGGATGAGGGCGGCTTCGTGTCTGAGAGCGGCGAGGCTGAGAGTGTGAGCGAGGACGAGCTAGCTCTCTCCAAGCTGGGTTTGCCTCAGAGGCTCGTGGAATTTCTTGAGAAACGTGGCATTACCCATCTCTTTCCCATTCAAGTATGTTTTATCCTTTGTTTCCTTCCCCTATGTTATCCAATATTTCCACTTTGGTATGAATTGCTGTTGTTTATTGCTGGCTGAGTTTTTCTTTGTTTGAGCATACTTAGTTGGCTGGAAAATTAAGTAGAAAACCTTGACCTTTGTTAATGTGCTAGGCGAACCACGGATGGAGTTAAGTGCAGGCAATCATAATAGGTATTCTGGGATGTTCTGTCGTAGCTTACATTAGATGACTATCCTATGCTGAAAATTGAGCTGTTCAACACTAAGATGTTGTTGGGACCAAGGCTTTACACAGGCAGAATTCGTTTTTTTAATCGACTCGATATTTGGTTTCTTTACTTTTGCCAGCACTAGGATAGTTCATCACTCATTACTTTTCCCCCTTCATTGTTCACTGTACTAAAGTTTCATCATGTTTTCAATGGCAAACTCATGTTCCTTGTACTATTGTGTGATTGTTAGAGAGCGGTGTTAACCCCTGTGCTTGAAGGGTGTGATTTAATTGCTCGTGCGAAGACTGGAACGGGGAAGACTTTAGCTTTTGGGATTCCATACTGAAGCATCTTACTGATGGTGATGAACATAGAAGTCCGAGGTATTTGAGTAATAATTTTAATTATCTTGGTGACCTCCAAAGTTTGACCATTTTTCTAATGACAGATTATACTGTAAATGTCTCTTAGATGTGGGCGACTTCCTAGAGTTTTGGCCTTAGCACCAACAAGGGAATTAGCAAAACAAGTAGAGAAAGAAATTAAGGAATCCACACCTTACTTAAACACCGTGGGTGTTTATGGTGGAGTTTCTTACATTACCCAACAAAGTGTCCTTTCCCAGGGGTTCGATGTAGTTGTCAGAACTCCTGGTTGAATCATTGATTTGATCAACGGTAACAGCCTTAAATTGGGAGAAGTGGAATTTTTGGTACTTGATGAAGTTGATCAGATGCTTGCCGTTGGTTTTGAGGAAGATGTGGAGGTGATCTTGGAAAAGCTTCCCTCACAACGACAGAGCCTGCTTTTCTCTGCCACAATGCCTGGTTGGGTGAAGAAACTGGCGAGAAAGCACTTGAACAATCCTTTGACAATTGACTTGGTAAAGTTCTTCTCTCAATAACAATCTCTCTGTCTCCATCTGCCCAAACTTCTTGCATGATCCGATATTGGGTATAGGCCTGAATTTTTGCATAGTACAGTCGTAGGAATGGAGGAGTGTGGCTCATCAAAATGTCGTCTGATGGCTTATGTGGTTTGCCTACTCTTTATTTTCCTGATGTAGGTTGGAGAACAAGATGAAAAACTCGCGGAGGGAATTAAAATTTATGCCATATCAGCAACTCCAACTTCAAAGTGTACCATTCTAAGTGATCTCATCACGGTAGGAGATGCTTCCCTCATATTTGATATCTTTTTCCCCAATCAAGATGCTTATTTGATTCGCTAACATTTGCATATGGATGTCTCCCATTAGGCATATGTCCTGAATTTCTCTATCATGCTGTTTCTTAAGATTCTTCCTGCTTAGTGGAAGAAGGCTTTGATTTTGTTTTTACCTACATGCTTTATGGTAGGCTTTAATAGATTGTGCTTTTACTAGATAAATGACCTTTTTGTATATCTATCTTACGTGTATGCGAAAGGTGGGAAGACCATTGTTTTCATACAGAGTAAAAGAGACGCAGATGAGGTGTCAATGGCATTAATGAGTATCATTGCCTCTGAAGCATTGCATGGGGATATCTCTCAGCATCAGAGGGAGAGAACTCTTAATGGTTTCCGGCAGGGGAAGTTCACTGTTCTTGTTGCTACTGATGTTGCATCTCATGGGCTGGATATCCCTAATGTTGATCTCGTAGGTTATTTAGTTTTTTATGTTTGTTTACCTGCATGATTAGTTAGTCCTCTCACAAAGCTACGTGTATAAGATTAACAAGAGTATGCAACTCCTAATGCCAGGTCATCCACTATGAACTGCCAAATGATTCAGAGACTTTTGTCCATCGGTCTGTTCGTACTGGACGCGCCGGGAAAGAAGGAATGGCTATCTTGATGTATACAAGTAGTCAAAGGTGAACTGTCAGATCCATTGAGTGAGGTGTAGGTTGCACATTTGAGTTTATTAGCCCTCCAGCAATGCATGAAGTTTTGGAGTCATCCGCTGAGCAAGTTGTTGCGACCCTCAAAGTGGTTCATCCTAAGTCTGTAGGGTTTTTCACTCCAACAGCACAAAAACTATTTGAAGAGCAAGGTGTAAATGCTCTAGCTGATGCTTTGGCTCATTTGAGTGGTTTTTTGCAACTTCCTACATCTCGGTCTCTTACAAATCATGAGCAGGTAAATTAGAGACATCTGTGGCAATTTTGTTAGTCATCTGTGCTTCTATAACCCTACTTTTTAATAGATTCATTTCAAGATTTAGGAAAATAAGTGGTTGCTTATTGGAGCATGGACCATTTATGTTGGGAAAATAATTTCTGTTTCCTCTTAACATTGATCTTTATTCATTGCTGCAACTTTCAGCATATCCATGGGTCAGAGAAGGAGGAAATGCATCAGATATCCCTATTGATATATCAGTTTTGAACAATATGAGACAATTTGTGAAGTACGGTCGACTGAAACAATTTGCTTTACGGGTAACAAAACTGCTCTGTAAGATTTGTTCAAGGAAGAAAGGATATTATATCATGTCAATGTCTAACAAATATTGCTTGCAGGCACTAGCAAGCACACTTGATGAAGAGGAACTTGCTGACCTCAAGGATCAATTTGCTGCAATTGATGTAGATAAAAATGGTTTTATTAGTCTTGAAGAAATGAAAGAGGTATCCATTTCTTTCTCATTCCACATTCACTCTGATGAATATTTTAATTACATCATGATCATGAGTGTTGTATGCATGCAGGCCCTTGCTCAGGATCTTCCCTGGAAGATGAAGGAACCACGTGTCTTAGAGATTCTTCAAGCGATAACTTTTATCTTTACCTTTGTTATGGCCTTGTTTTCTCCTTGTGTATTAGCAATTGAGATTTGTTTTTCTGGTGGATTTTGTGGAATACCATTTCTGTCAGTTTCACGTTCTTCTTTTATTGTTTTGGTGATTCTCTTTTGTTCATATTTGATGCTTGAAGCTTCCATTTAGTTCTTGCTTCATGTTTCATCATTTTGAAAACTTGCTCGTGTTGTTAGCCAAGAAATGTTGGACTAATTTTTCGTTCATAAGATGAGCTGCTGCCAAGCTTATAGATTTTGCACAAACATGTGAGTCCTGAATGGTGCATAAGAATCTCTTTTATTTTTCCTTCATGTAGATCGATAGCAACACGGATGAGCTAAGTGGATTTTACTGAGTTTGTTGCAGCTACTCTTCATGTGCATCGAATGGAGGAACATGACTCAGAGAAGTGGCAGCTGCGGTCACAGGCCACTTTTTGAAAAATTTGACATTGATCGTGATGGTTATATAACCCCAGAAGAACTTCGACTGGTAATTTTGACTATCTTCATTTATTCATCCCTTCCACATTCATTTGCCCTCTAGTTCTCATTTGTCACTATGGGTATGGGTAGAGTGAAAATTAAATTACGTAGACAAGGCTAAATATATTTGTTTTAATTTGTAACTGAATTTTGACCCTGTCTCTTGGGAGCTTGAAGTTTGTTTCTTGCAAAATTGCCCAAAAGTTGGGATAAGTTCTGTCTTTTTGCATATTGGGCACAAAATAGTAGCATAGCTACTTTCTGTTGCAGCTTCACATAAAGAAACTGTTCAGCTTGCGACCTTGATAATTTGGTTATTGTCTCATCTGAAAATACTAGCCGAATGTATTGCCTCTTGTATATTCTGCTCAAAGTAGTGGCGCAGGTTTTTAATGTTGCTTGGTACAAAGAAATGGTTAAGCATGTTAACGTGTAACCTTGACATGATGCTGCCATGCCCTTTTTAGCAGACAGGTTTGAAAGGCTCCCTCGGTCCTCTGCTAGAGGAAGCCAACGTCGACAAAGATGGGAAAATAAGTTTATCGGAGTTCAGAAGGCTGTTAAGAACTGCAAGCATGGGCTCTCAAAACTTGCCGAGCCCATCTGGTTATTGGAATTTGAGGAAGATATAGATCCATTCTGGAGCTTTTGGGTGTTAAAAAGAGAGGAGGGAGCACGAGACAGGTTACGTATTTTGGTTACTCAAGATATAACGAGCCAACCATGATGACCGCCTCTGTACTCCGCTCCATTGCCAGTGGAAATCCCTGTACAAAAGTTAGTATCAAGGGATTTTGCATGGCACCCCAAGTTAGCCGAGAAGTGCTTGAGGATGAAGGTTTGGAGAGATTGCTGGCTGTGGTCGTTTACTTGGTGAGAGGGAAGGGCTATACGGGCGTACGTCTTCTAATGAGTGTGGGATGCGAGTGTATATTTAACGCCCTCGAATTTGGGGGCCTGTTCTATTATAGAATGGGCAATGCTTTTTTACTTGTAAGGCCTTCTCTTTTCCCAATTTTTTTGGCATCGCAAATGAATTAAGTGTAAACATTTTTCAGTCTCTCTCAGAGATGGGCAATGCACCTGCTTTTCCTGTGAATTATTTAGAGATGTGTGCTGAGCAGCCATTAACGAAAATGAATTGATCATATTATTTAGGGTCACGCTTCTTGGTTTCAAGAGCCATTCATCATCGCGTTGAATCATGGCCAATAGAATAGCGAATGTAGGAGGTGATGCGCAGAACATAAAGAATTCGCCTTTTTCTGCTCCAGTCAATGATGTTGGGAATACCCAAAAGCATATGCTAGCTCACATCTCTATCGGTACACTGATTCGTTACCTCTTGACGACAGCATCTCTAGAGACTTTTTTATCTAATAACTACCAGGGCATCACAAATACACGATGCGAATGACTCATGCAGGAGTACAACCTGGCTTATGCCTCATGGCAGGTCAAAAGTCGCAAGATAGTTTGGATGCAAAACAGAAGCTCCAATCAATTATGTCATGGTTGCTGGAGCTAAACCCTTAAAAAAGTAATGAATGTGCCCTTCATTGTTCAAGTTTCAGGCATATGCTCTGAAATCTGTATAAACTAACAAAATTCCCTGTAAGTTAAGCAAACGCAACATAATATACAACTGACCAGCCTCGGGGTACAAACTACGAAAGGACTAGAAAATGAGTTAGGCCTGTAACAGGAAAAGAAAATTGTGGCATTGAGATTTTCTGGACTCAACTCTTCATCTACTGGACTTTGGGTTGTCACTACCACTATTGGAGGAACTATCTGGAAAAGCCTGAGATGAGGAAAGCTTGCTTGACGAGCTCCCATCAGTAAAATACTAATCTCCTTCCTCTGGGTCTGCTTGCCCTTCTTTTCTCCGGACGTCAAGTCCTGCATAATATATATTGTTATGCATATTGTGCCAATTTACAGAGTAGATCTAGCTCTGGTTCAGAATATAAAAAAAAAAACCTGATGTGATGATGTTCCAGGCATCTTAAGTTCAAGGTCTGTTGCCACGTCATTTGAATCTTCGTCTTGCTCTGCAATGCTGCCCCTTTGATGATCTGAAGACCTGCTTTTGGAGTCTTTTTTATTTGACACGTGAGAAGTGGAAGCATATTGGGTTTGCTGCTGTTCAAATGTGGGATTGGCAGGCATTGAATTTGGGATAAAGGTAGAACGCGGAGCAGGAATAGCACTTGCATTCTGATTTCCAAAGAAAGGGAAAGGCTGAAGTTGTGAGAGCATGGGTATTGGACCTGGAGTGACGGGTATTGGAACTGGATATGAGTAGGCTGGACCCATGACGACGGATGGATCCATGGCAGCCCAAGGGTACATAACCCTCGTCCTTTGCTGGTACTGGACATTAAGATTTTCAACTTCAGATTTTAAAGATGATTTCTCTTCTCTGAGCTCATTCTTCTCCTGCATCAGCTGGTTGTAATGCAAAGTTACTATGAGCATCAAGGCAAACAATGGACATTAGAACCTCAGGATACTGGATGAAGATAAAATCATCTCACGAGATTCTTCAATAAGAGCTGCACATTCAGCTTTCAATTTGTTAACTGCCGTAGTTAAATCCTTCAGCACCTGGATTTTGTCCGTAAGAATGGTTGCCTTGTCATTCTTAGGTCAATCAGGATCTGTAGTTCATATAGGAAAGGCAAAAGCAGTTGTTCAAAAGTCTAGCATGAACAAAAGGCAGCTCTAATTACAGAGAAACGGCACATGCTAAATAATATAACCACAGCATTTATGTCCCTGCAGTAGCAAACTGTTGGATTAGAATGTCTCAATGTTGCTGCTGTTTTCTGCTCTGTTATTCCTCTGTTTTACTCTGTTTTTTTATTAAAAAACAGCCAAGTTCAATTTAGTTATTTGTTTAGTGTTTTTTGTTATTTTCTAGGAAGTTAATAGCACGTTTAGGTGCAGTTATATGCTGCACGTGTGTGTGGTTTGTAAGTAGTTTTTTTGTTCTTGTTTAAGTTGCCTTGTACTTGACAGTTTCCTTAGAAAACTGACGTACGCAAGTTTGTGCTCTGTTTTCTCTGTGTTTCTCTTCCTCATCTGAAAAATATAGATTCTGTTTTTTTTTGTTTCTGGTTTACTGTTTTTTTAATCAGTAACAACAGTGGTATCAGAGCGTGTATGATCTTGAGGGACTGTGAAGTGAAGCAAGTATCGAAGTGTAAAGAAGTTAAAGGGTGATGGAGACAAGGTCGAGTGGTTTCTCTGCGATGGCTTCTCCAGTATTTATTGGAGAGAATTATCAAGCATGGGCTGTCAAGATGACGGCATTTTTGGAGGGTCATGATTTGTGGGAAGCTGTGGAGGATGATTATGAGGTTGCTCCACTTCCAGACAATCCAACTTTGAATCAGATAAAGTACCATAAAGAGAGAATCACAAGGAAGGCCAAGGCAAAGTCATGCCTGTACGCTGCTGTTTCACCCACTATCTTCACAAGGATTATGAGATGTGATTCTGCAAAAGCAATATGGGATTTCTTGAAGGATGAATACGAGGGAGATGAGAAGATAAGAGGCATGAAGGTGCTGAATCTCTTGAGGGAGTTTGAGAGACAGCAGATGAAGGATTCAGAGTCAGTGAAGGAGTACTCTGATAGGTTGGTTGGGATAGCTGATAAAATCAGAGTTTTAGGGACTGACTTGAAGGATGAAAGGCTTGTTCAGAAGATTCTGGTGTCTCTTCCAGAGAAGTTCGAAGCCACCATAGCGTCTCTGGAAAATACAAGAGACTTACCTGATATAAAGCTTGCAGAATTGTTGAATGCTTTGCAGGCACAGGAGCACAGAAGACTGATGAGAAAAGAAGAGTTTGTAGAGGGTGCGCTGCAAGCTAGAGTGAAATCAAATGATGGAGGCAAAGGGAAGAAATGGATTCAGTCCAGAGAAAATGCCGGTGACTCCAAGTTTGTATCAAAAGAAGGAAATTCTGGTGGGTCTAGCAAATGGAAGATGAACAAAAAGCCTTGTCAATACTGTGGTGGAACTAATCATCAGTTTTTTAGATGTTGGAGAAAGCCTGATGCTAGATGCAGAAGATGTCACAAGTTGGGTCACATGGAAGCTATCTGCAAAGAAAAAAATTACCAGCAAGCAGGAAAAGCCCAGGTAGCAGTGAATGAAACTGAGGAAGAGCACTTGTTTGTAGCTTCTTTTTCTGAATCTTCTGTTGGGAATGATGCATGGCTGGTGGATAGTGGCTGTACCAATCATATGACTGGCAATTCGAAGCTGTTTAGGAGTCTAGACAGGTCAGTCAGGTCCAGAGTCAGAATTGGTAATGGACAGTATATTGAAGTGCAAGGGAAGGGTACAGTGGCTATTGAAGGAAATCAGGAGGTGAAGCTGATCAGTGATGTTCTCTTTGTGCCAAATATTGACCATAATCTGTTAAGTGTTGGTCAATTAGTTGAAAAGGGCTATAAAGTGAAGTTCGAAGGGAAGAAATGTCTTATTAATAATGCAGATAGCAAAGAAGTGCTAAGAATTCCAATGGAGGACAAGAGTTTCATGTTCAAGCCACAAGAGATGCAACAAATGGCTTTAAAGTGCAAAAAAGAAAATGCAGAGATATGGCATAAAAGACTTGGGCATGTTCACAGGAAGAGCATGTTGTTTATGTAGAAAAATAGCTTGGCAGATGACTTGCCAAGTTTGGAGGAGGAATTTCCACAGTGCGGAACTTGTCTTCTTGGCAAGCAAGCCAGATTTCCTTTCAAAGGAGGAGGCTGGAGAGCATGTGAAAAGCTGCAATTGGTCCACACAGATCTATGCGGACCTATGTCTGAGTCTTCTCTCAATGGTAGCAGGTATTTCATTACCTTCACTGATGATATGACTAGGATGAGTTGGATTTATTTTCTGCGAGCCAAGTCTGAAGTTGCTGATGTGTTTGTGAAGTTTAAAGCCTTAGTTGAGAATCAGAGTGGGAAGAAAATTAAAATGCTCAGGTCTGATAATGGTTCTGAGTATACTGCTCACAAGTTTAAGTTGAATTGTGAGCAAGCAGGAATTGTGCAGCAGTTCACTGCTCCCTATTCACCTCAACAGAATGGGGTCAGTGAGAGGAAAAACAGAAGTATTATGGAGATGGCCAGATGTATGATGCAGGAGAAGATGTTGCCTAAGAAGTTCTGGGCTGAAGCAGCTAATACTGTAGTGTTCTTGTTGAACAGATTGCCCACAAAGGCCTTAGAGAGTTCAACACCTTTTGAAGTCTGGTATGGTGTTAAATCTTCTGTGAAAAATTTGAAGATTTTTGGGTGTTTGTGTTACACTCATGTTCCTGAGGTCAAGAGGGACAAGCTGGATAAGAAGGCAGAGCTGGGAATCTTCATTGGGTATAGTCTCCAATCAAAGGCTTACAGAATTTTTCACCCTATGACAGGGAAGGTGACTGTAAGCAGAGATGTTGTTTTTCTAGAGGAAGATGAGTGGAATTGGATGGAAGGAAGGAGTGCAGAAAAGCAGCAGTTCGAAGAACAACCTGCAACAGATGTAGAGGTTGATGAAGTTATAGGTGGATTGGAAGACAGTGTTGATGATTTACCAGTGAGGGGCACAAGGTCACTTGCTGAAATCTATGAAAGAAGCAATGTGGCAATGCTCGAACCATCTAACTTTGTGGAAGCTAAGGAGGATCAAAGGTGGATTGCAGCAATGCGATTGCAATGATCCAGAAAAACCACACATGGGAGCTTATTGACAGACCATCTGATAAGAATGTGATTGGGGTTAAGTGGGTGTTTAGAACAAAACTTAATCCTGATGGTTCTGTTAATAAACACAAAGCTAGACTGGTGGTGAAAGGTTATGCACAAATATGGGGAGTAGACTATTCTGAAACATTTGCTCCTGTTGCACGACTTGATACAATAAGGCTACTGTTAGCTATTGCAGCAGAGAAGGGGTGGCCTATATTTCAGTTAGATGTCAAGTCTGCATTTTTAAATGGAGAGCTTGAGGAGGAGATTTTTGTTAAACAACCTGAAGGCTTTAGTATCAAAGGGCAAGAAGAGAGTGTATACAGGTTGAAGAAAGCTCTATATGGACTGAAGCAGGCTCCAAGAGCTTGGTATGGGAAGATAGATCGATATTTGCAGGATTTTGGCTTCGTAAAAAGCTTAAGTGAATTCACTCTTTATGTCAAGAAGGTGAATCACAGTGTTGTAATTCTGTCACTTTATGTAGATGATCTTTTAGTGACGGGGAATGATATGGAATTGATAGAGAAGGTGAAGCAAGATTTATTTGCAGTTTTTGAGATGTCAGACTTGGGAAAGATGTCTTATTTTTTGGGTCTGGAAGTCAAACAGGCTTCATATGAGATCTTTATTTGTCAGAAAAAATACATGAAGGAAATTCTAAAGAAGTTTCAGATGGAAGATTGTCGAAGTGTAAGCACTCCTATGGCTGCTAAAGAGAAGCTGCAGAAGAATGATGGAACAGATGCGGTAGATGCTTCTATGTATAGAAGTCTAATTGGGTGTCTTATGTATCTTACAGCAACCAGACCAGATATTCTATTTGCTGTGAGTGTTTTATCCAGGTTTATGACTAGTCCTAGTCAGTTACATTTGATTGCAGCAAAAAGGGTATTGAGATATCTCAAAGGAACATTGTTCTTTGGTGTGAAGTTTAAGAAAAGTCAGAAATTTAATTTGCAAGGATTTTCTGATAGTGACTGGGCTGGTTCAGTGGATGACATGAAAAGTACGTCTGGGTATTGTTTCAGTTTTGGTTCTGCTTGTTTCTCCTGGTGTTCTAAAAAGCAAGAGATTGTAGCTCAGTCTACTGCAGAGGCTGAGTTTATAGCAGCTACTGCAGCTGCAAATCAAGCTTTGTGGCTGAAAAAGATAATGAAAGATCTGTGGTTGAATTCTAGTGATTGCATTGAAGTTAACGTGGATAATCAGGCGGCGTTAGCAATATCTCAGAATCCAGTTTTCCATGGCAAAACCAAGCATTTCAAAGTCAAAATTTTTTTTTCTGCGTGAGGTGCAACAAAGTGGCGAAGTTAAGTTGGTCTATTGCAGATCTGAAGATCAGCTTGCAGACATGTTCACAAAACCACTTCAAGCTGGAAGATTTGAAGTATTAAGAAAGAAAATTGGAGTATGCAGCAGCAATTGATCCAAGGAGGAGTTTGTTGGATTAGAATGTCTCAATGTTGCTGCTGTTTTCTGCTCTGTTATTCCTCTGTTTTACTCTGTTTTTTTATTAAAAAACAGCCAAGTTCAATTTAGTTATTTGTTTAGTGTTTTTTGTTATTTTCTAGGAAGTTAATAGCACGTTTAGGTGCAGTTATATGCTGCACGTGTGTGTGGTTTGTAAGCAGTTTTTTTGTTCTTGTTTAAGTTGCCTTGTACTTGACAGTTTCCTTAGAAAACTGACGTACGCAAGTTTGTGCTCTGTTTTCTCTGTGTTTCTCTTCCTCATCTGAAAAATATAGATTCTGTTTTTTTTTGTTTCTGGTTTACTGTTTTTTTAATCAGTAACAACACAAACCAATGCAATGATTTTGTATAATGCCTCCTTCCCAAATACCCTTTTGATGAGACTTCAATTTTGTTTCTCCACGGTTCATCTGGATCAGATTAAGAAGCCATGGGTGGAACATCTTTTAGCCTCTGAGATAAGAAAGTTTGTCTTTGAACATTTTCTGGCTAAGCGCGTTCAGCATCGCTCTCAACTACTAGCGTGAAGCCATTTTCTAGTCCATGACCGTTTTCATCATGGCCTTGAATTCATCATAACTGATTCAACCATCCTGGAATACATCCATCACAGAATGAGCACTCTATTTCGTATATGAACAAGATATACACAGATTCCAAATTGCAGGTTGTTCTGGTTATGTATTACCTTATCTAGATCAGCATCGAAAATGATGTCTTCAATAAATTTTTCGTTGTTCGGACCAAGATTGTCATCTATCAAAGCTTCTTTCAACTCATCGAATTCAATATATCCGCTTCAATTCTTGTCAAAGAATTCAAAAGCTCGAGTAAGGTGGTTTTGTATCCAACTGACCTAATTAAGCAACACCATTAAATTTTAGGACTTGTATTGTTGAAAACTTGCTCACTCCTTTTTCTTTTTGGATACTGTTTCACCATTGTAATGATAATCTATAAGACATTATCTCAAACTCAAGACAGTTGCAAGTAATTATCGGCAACATCATTTATTGCTGCAATTGTAGTATTCAATAGATACTATGTGATGCTGCAATTGTACCGCTGCACATTTAATAAACCACATCAATTAAGACTAAAACAATATTAAAATAAACCACATAGACAACTACCTCAAATTTTCAACAAGTAAAAAGTTTGTGCCAGGCTAATGAAAAAAATATTGAAAATTGAGTCACCTTTACTGCATTTTACCCTAGGCTTAAAAATGCAAAAGTCTGAATAGAGAAGCAGTTGGAAGAAAATGTGTCTTACAAAGAGGCAAAGGACAAAAAAATTGATGAGATTACACACATTTTAAAGGAAAGATGTAACAAGTGAAAAGTGAGAGCCATTTGTTCATGTGCTTGACGAAAAGTTCAAAAACAATTCGACTAATTCCCTTTACGGCAAAACCAAAAAAGAGAATGAGAAAACAAGAAAAATGGACACTAACGTCAGATACAAAGCATGGGCAGAGGAGCAGAAAACGCTTATCAATAAAAGAAATGCAACCATTTAATTCAATTCCAGGGTGTTCATGAATCTAGATGCACCCACCAACTATTCCAAGAGATCTCAAGTAATATCAGCTTCCCCATGTGTTTAGTTCATCAAAAGAGTCACATTAGTTCAGTGTCTACTCTTCCTATAATTTTTCTTGACAAACAGCATCTAAGATTAACTAGCTTTCAACAAAGAGAAATGCCGTGACTCCCAACTTGTCCAACTTCAACAAGATCAAAATTTTCAGCAAAACTCACTTTCTTGCTCGTTCCCCACCAACGCTCATAGCTCATGCGAACCCGCTTTCATTCAGAAATCATACCGTTCGCCATATACGGGACGTGGGGTCGACCACTCCCGCGTTAATCTCTCACAATTCAAGTGAAACCTCACTGCCCGATTCCTTTCTTTTACTTGTAACATCCCCACCACTTCCTGAAACCAAACGACGAGGGAAAAAACGAAAGCAGAGAAGGGATGACGACATACTGAGAGAGGAAAAAGGAGGCGGTTCGGTGTTGGGGTGATTATTGTGGGCACATTTCATCTCGCCTGGAAGTCTGCAATGACGGAACAGGCGATTGCCCCCCCCCCCCAGAAAAACCGGACAAGGGTAGAGAGAGAGAATCGCAGTTTCACTTCTCGCGTTGCTGCGCTTAGAATCAGAAGCAATAAACCAGTGAACTTCTGATCGCAGATTTAGGTCAAGCTTTCTCCCCAAAACAAAGATGCGAACATAAAACCTCGGGAAATAAAATCGAACCTGACTCGCAGATTTAGGGCTTCTCGAGCGACTGCTTCGAGCAGGGCGGAGCGATTGCTTCTCAGTTGCGAGTCGGGGGACGGAGAGAGGCGAGCGAAATTAGCCGTCGGGAGAGAGCGCGATTTAGGAAGAAGTGCGCTTAGAGAATGGAGCCTTGAGAAGAGGCCGTCGAGTGGAGAGAGAAAGGCCTTCGTCGGGAGGGAGCGACGGTCGTCGGAGGAATCGCTAGATCGGAAGGACCATCGGAGGAGGAAGAGAGAGCAAAGAGGAGAGAGGAATCGCTCGATCAGAAGGAGCGTCGGAGGAGGAAGAGAGAGCAAAGAGGAGAGAGAAGACAGAGGAGAGAGAATGCCCTTTTCACTTTTTTCAATTCCCGCGCATTGGTTAAATTTGGAACGACGTCGGAGTGAAGAGGGAGCCGAGGGAGCCGACGTGGACTGACACTTATCCAGGTGTCACGATTCATAGCACGGATTGCGTGGCACTGTTAAGGTACCCAATATTTTCTCCTACAGTGGGTAAAATTTTCGATGTGTCACGTCAACAAATTTGATTAACATATTGTATCTTCGACTTGATCCAAAACACTTACAATGGTTCCATATTTGACGTGTCACCTAAAAGTCTTTTCAATCGAGCAGTCAACGTTTCGTGTGGATCCGGTGGAAAGTGATCCTGAATCTCGGACCTCAACCTTCCTCATGCTATTTCACTCGTTCCAATCAATAAAAAAGCTCGTCCCCCTCCCACAGGCGTAGCAGTGGAAGAAGATCACTGAGGAAGGGAAGATGGAATCGAGGAGTGTGACGCTTCCGTCGCCTCAGAGTACTGCCCGGGGATGTGATGACCCTCGGTACGGTCACGATGCTGCTTCTCTAAAGAAGCAGAAGACTACTACGGTTAGATTCATTGACTTTGCATCTCGATTTTGTACTTATTTCTTTCTCTCTGTTTATTCTTTAGGCCAGGAAACTTGCATTATTTAGATTAGCACGTAATCCCCGCATCAAAGTCCTGTGCCTCCTATATGAGATTCGAGTTTCATATCTTTTAACTAGGATCAAGATATATTGCAATATCATACGCTTTCGGTATTAGATTAGATTAGCAAAAAAGCATGCTATAATTTGTTTCCGAATGCATAAATTGAGGCAATCCCTCCCCTGCCCGAGTTTGGATGTGATAAAACTCAATTTACTCACTTGACAGGAATTGCCCTTTCCGCTGTCCTCACCAAGCTCTGTCTTGGCTGGAAACACCTATGAGGTGTTCTTGAGTTTTAGAGGACCGGATACTCGCAAGAGTTTTACAGATTCCCTCCATAGAAGCTTGAAAGATGTTGGGATAAATGTCTTTCGAGATGATGATGACCTGCTTGTCGGCGACCCGATCAAGCCCGTGCTGATTGAGATGATCAAACGATCAGAGGTTTTGATTCCCATCATCTCCAAGGATTATGCTTCCAGTGAAAGCTGTCTCATGGAGTTGGTCCAAATATTAGATTGCAAACGAAAAATGAGTAAAGAAATCATTCCCATTTTCTATGAAATCAACCCCTCAAGTTTGATAGAGGACTATTCTTTTGAGGAGAGCTTTTCCAAACACAGGAGGAATGGGGTTGATAATGAGACAATCAAGACGTGGAAACTAGCTCTGAAAGAGATTGGAACGTTAAAGGGTTTTGAAACGGCGAAAATACACGGCGGGTAATCCCATTCGATGTTAAAATTGATTTGCAAAATTGAAGTACTGGCTCCTAAACCAATCATGCTCCCTCTGACATTATTTTTCTTTTCAAGCTTTTTTGTTTAGCAATTCCACTTAGCCTTTTGGATTTCAGACCAAGCTTGCCTCATGGGGCATTTCTGCTGGTTAAACCCTGCATATTCTGCTTTGCTCTGCTGTATGATTATTGTTCTAACTTTCTCGTCATGTCTCCATCTGTAGGCATCATTCCAAGATCATAGACGAACTCATCCCAATTGTTCAGCAAAAGCTGAAAAGGGGTCGACTAACTGTGACGAAATATTTAGTCAGAGATGACCGTCACGTGCAAGAGATTATGAGAAAGCTCAGGGTTGTGCATCGCAATGGACAAGTAATTAAAATATGTGACAGCAAGGTTCGAGTCCTTGGAATATATGGTATTGGGGGGGTTGGCAAGACCACTCTTGCAAAAGTTGTTTACAATGAACTCTGTTATTACTTTGGAGGTTATAGTCATCTTAAGGAAATTCCAAAAAGCCACGAACATGACAGGATCTTGTCCTTGCAAAATCAATTAATCTCAGACCTCCAAAACAGAAATGTGACGTTGCGGTGTTCCGATGATGCTATGACAGTTCTTGAAAACAGATTTCGCACTAAGCAGGTCCTCATTCTGCTTGACAACGTGGAAGATGATGACCAACTTGATGTACTCGTAGGGGAACTTAATTGGTTTGGTCCCGGAAGCAGGATTATCGTGACTTCTAGAGACAGCAACATCCTTTCGAGGTTTGAAGAGGCTGAAACATATGAGGTTGAGCCAATGGAAGAAGAACAAGCTCTCAAATTGTTTTCTAAGCGGGCGTTTAGAAGGGATTTTCCTGACAAGGGCTTTGAAAGACTTTCCATGAACATCATAGAGGCTCTTGGGCGACTTCCTTTGGCACTTGACTTGATAGGTTCGTATCTGCGGCAAAAATCCAGGGATATATGGGAAGAAACGTTGAATAAATTGAAAGTAGCTCCTCTTCATGAGAAAGTTGAACATGTGCTAAAGAAAAGTTACGATGCTTTAGAAGAACATGCAAAGCAAATATTTCTGGATATAGCATATTTTCTGATTGGAAAGGATTGGAGAATTGCCTTTTACATGTGGCAAGACTGTAATCTTTATCCTCATAGCGGGATCCAGGCTCTTTGTTTCCTGTCTTTGGTGAAACTTGGAGAAAACGAGGAGCTATGGATGCATGATCTACTGAGAACTCTAGGCAGAAGTATTGTGGAAAATGAAGATCCCATGCCTTGTAATCGAAGTAGGTTGTGGATGCACGATCAAGCCCTATCCACCCTATGGAGCAGGGAGGTAAACCTGAAAACCAGTACCACTTCTTTTTTTTCTTTTTTTTTTTACCTGCAGATGATTTTTCTTTTAGTTCATGCAGTTCCCTTAAAAAGTTTCAATTTGTAGAAGTGTTAGAAACACAGTCTTGTTTCCTGCCGGTTGTCTTGTCCTTTCTGTTTGGGTGATGATGTTTTGTTTGTTTTAGCTTGGGTTGCCATTGTTTGGCCAGCTGGTCGCCTTCTTCTATTTGGTCCATCTTTTGGATGTGGCCGAAGTTGTGCGGCTTAACTGCGTTTTGTGCCTTGTTGGCTTCCCTTTTCTTCTTCCTTCGGCACCCTTCCACTCATTATACCTCTGTTCATTATGAGTATATGTTTTGGTGCCCTTTTTGTTGTAAATATTTTTTAGCTTAATATGATTACCTTTTACCAAAAAAAAAAAAAAATACAGACAGTCTAAGACAAAGTTCAATTCCGATTCATTTACTGATAGGGTACTTCAAAAGTTCAAGCCCTTGGTCTCACCTTCGATGAAGGATCCAATGCCTGTTTCACATCTGACGAATCTGGCCCACTATCGGAACTAAGGTTCCTCAATTTGGATCGAGCTAATATGAGAGGAAATTTTACTGTTCTCCTTTCAGAATTAAGGTGGCTTCATTGGCGAGGGTGCCATAAGAGCTCTGAGCCTCTTATTTTGTGCCTAGAGAAGTTGGTCATTCTTGATCTATCATTGAGCGCAGTGGCAGATAACTGGGAAGGTTGGACACAAATAATGGAGGTATGAGCCACATTCCTTTTCATTTTTTTTTTTTTTTTGGGTGAAGACTCGCTAATAGAAACTGAACCTATTCTATCTCTTTGGTCCACAGAAGGCAAAAAAATTGAAAGTTTTGGACCTAACTGGTTGCAGTCAATTATTTAAAACGCCATGCTTCCCAGCTGATAGCAAATTGGAAAGACTGATTCTTGAAGGATGTTCTTATTTGTCACTTATTGACAAATCCATTGGTAATTTGAAAAACTTGAAGTCTTTTAACATCAAGTTCACTCGGATTTTCCAGCTGCCGAAGGAGATGGGTTCCTTGGATAATTTGGAAGAGCTTTTGATTGATAAAACTTCCATATGTCACCTTCATTTCTTAAGAGGTTCTATGCAGAAACTTATAACTCTTAGTGCTTCCAGCTGCAAAAATTTGGCTGAAATATCCGAGCATATTGGTTGTTTAAGGTCTCTGTCATATCTTGCATTGGATGAGTCCATTATCCGAGGACTCCCAAACAATGTTAGATTGTTGGAGGGACTTGTAGAGCTGTCTTTAAGAGACTGTCCGCAAATAACTGCACTTCCGGACTCCATTGGGATGCTTAAGTCACTAAAGAAAATGGATCTGTCAAAGACCAAAATTAAGATATTGCCAGAATCTATAAAAAATTTGGATAGATTGGAGGTGCTGCGAATGAATGATACTCGCATAAGAAAATTCCCTAAAGATATTGCTAATCTAGGGAAGTTGCAAATCATAACGTTTTCTGACTGCCAGAGTTTGAAAGGGAATATTCCATATGACATTTTAGGGGTATCGTCTTTGAGAATCTTGGACTTATCCTTTACCCTGATTCGTGACCTACCAGAGAGCATTTTTAAGCTTTCTCATCTCCAGACTCTCCATTTGCTTGGCTGTGATGAACTTCAGACTCTACCAGGATTACCATCTAGCTTAGTGACTTTGCATTGGGGAACCAATAACATGAAGACAGTTCCAGATTTTTCATATTTGACAAATTTAAAAGATCTGGAATTGGTTAATGATCCTGATGAGGAGGACACACCTTCCTCTGAGCTGCCCCAAATGGAAAGCTTTGGCTGGATATTAAGTTTATCTCACTTAGAAACCCTAAAGCTTTGCCTTCCAAATGTTACAAGTCTACCAGAAGGGTTTAATGCTCTTACTCAACTTAAAACACTTGATTTGTCCTGCATAAACCTGCTAAACCTCCCACAACTTCCCTCAAGCTTGTCAAAACTGCTTCTCAAGAATTGCAAGAGCCAGACGGTGGATTTCTCTAATCTGGAAACTCTGTCCGAATTGGAGCTCTGTGACTGCAATGCATCGGAAATTCTTGGTCTTGGGAACCTAAGGCTCCTGCAAGTTTTGAAGATATCTGGCTGCAACATGAAGAACCTTGATGGTCTCGAACAAGCATCACAATTGAGAAGGTTTTCTTTGTCTGAATGCCATTCTCTTGAGAGGAACCCGGACCTATCAAACTGCACAAGTCTGGAAATCAATGACATTTGCAACAATCAGGATGAGCCCTGTGAGGGGCACTATAAAAGTTGCTGCTTGAAGCACCGTGATTGTCCACACCAATATCAATGTAGTGTTTGATCCTTGTTGTAATTTTAAAGCAAGCTGTGGAGGATCCTCTCAATTTTCAATTGAAGGAGGTTGGAGTTTATTTCTTTCTCCTACGTAACTACTGCACTTTCTCTCTGCATCTACAATTGGTAGACCTTATTATTTCCGACAGTGTCACCAAGGTGAATATTCAATTTCGTTAGTTTTCTCCATTTCTTTTTTCCTGTTTTCTTGCAGCGACATTTCTCTTTCCTGCTGTTATGATCTACTTAATCTGTGCTTCTTCTGAGGTAAAGATGAGATTCAACAAATAATTATCAGGTGGACTGTGAAAATGTGGTTGGTACTGAAGTACTCGGTTTAATGCACTGTCTGATTCTGCATTGATCTATAAACCATCATCATGAACCAACTCTAGCAGTTCTTTTTCTGTTGAAGCAAAAACTATTTGCAAGAAACTTTAATCTACAAGTTGATGGATTCACCAAGCTGGACTTAGTAAATTTTCGTGGCATAGGAATTTGCACGCTAGTACCTTTATTAGTATTGACTCCGAAATTCTGGGAGAAACCTGATGATCCGAATTTCAGGACTGTGTTACAGTCATGCTGGATTGGACATGGAGAAATCTTGAGAAAATCAATTGCCCGAAATAAACTTTTCTTATTTCATGCAATCTACACCTGTGTTCTAACTAAGTTTAAAAATTTTATCTTATCATTTAGATGTAATAAGATGTATTACTGCACTGCTTCATGTGAGTAAGCAAGTATATCCAAATTGTCTAATCTGTTATCTCGAGGTTTCATCGAAAGTACCAGGTTTCCAGAATTGTTTGTTATTAGGGATTCTTTGGAGAAATTAAACTTTCACAATAGAATCAGACACGTCGGCTGTGTGTAAAATAAAACCTGTAAAAGGAAACATATAAAACTAATAAGTTATTGAAAGACAGTTTAGTTTGTAAGTAACTGTTAAAATTTAAACGTGCGCGGAAAAATGGTTTTAGTTATGGATGATAGTTTTTGGTTAGTGGCGTGTGTGCAAGTGTATGGTGTAGTTTATGGATGATGGACAAGGGATAGACTAGGATAATTGAAAGACAAAGAACATGGGATATGGGAAATAGTTTCATTAGTTGGATAAAATAATTTTACAAGGAAGTGTCGGAAGTGTTGGTGGAGGAGCATGGAGTATTATCTCATGCTCCTCACACTCTCTTACATTTGTTGAACTTACATGCCTATTTATAGAGACTAAATACAACATTCTAGAACAATGGAGAATATTATCCACTTAGGCTTATTCTAGGAAATTCTAGATTGTAATTCTTCTAGAGCCTTCTACCTTCTACACTTTTCTTTTGCCAACTAAGCTAGATTTTCTTAATGATTTTTCTAGACTTTTCTAGCTCAAATCTTTCATAAAGTTTCTAGAATTGGATCACAAATTCCAACAGTAACACAACATGCTGTAGTGCTAAGTTGACATTTGAATACGTCTCTGTTTGTATATTTTTATGCTGGCACCCCATTGCACAATATAGTATCATGCCCCAACGAAGATTTCCATGAAACTTAAGGCAAAAACATGATTGTGATACCTAATACATAAGTAATTTTTGCGCGAATGTGAAATTCTTCATATGCCATCATGCTACTAGTTGAACGTCAAACTAATTAACCATGATTGAATGAGCCATACTTGCTATTGTTGTCCTATCGATTAGTCGGTAATTTGATCGATGGTAACTCAATCAAGAGACTGTGTCACTTCAACATATCTGCCTGCTGAAACATCAGATAGGCGGTAGCTCATGTTCCTATTAAATAATGAAATGATGATCCAGAATCCACATTTCTTCGGATTACTCTGGGATTGGATTGGGAAGGGAGTTCGGTTTTGAACTTCTTCAGGACGACATGCAAGTTGAAGATCAAGGGCACTGGTGAAGATAAGCTGAGAGGGATCAACAGCATCGCATTACGTGGATGCGATGGTTAGACAGATAACGAAGGGCAAAGTGCCGTTTTGTCAACCTTGAAAAGCAAGCGCGCCGCACCTTGCGCCTTCCCTTGTGATTTCTGCCTGTTCTTATTCCAAACTTCTGTTAGATTTTTCTTCTTCTTGATGCCGTGTAACAAGGTCTCTTCAGTTGATGGAAGGAAGGCCTATCATCCTGTTCATCCAGGACTTATATGAAGTGTAGATTTTGCTTTCTCCATGTTGAATAATACTGCTGTACATTATATTCTGCATCTCTCGACCTGTAACCAGCCCTCTTGGTTAGTCCATTGTCATTTGTTCTCCTGTCTCTTGCTGCAAAGCAGAGACCATCGATTACGATTTCCGAACGTTTATAGGACGATTGTGGGAAGCATGTCATAGGGATATACTTGGATGGACTAACCCAATTGCAGGATGTTTCAAGCATTTTGGCATTGAGTCCATATACTGATTTGGCAGAGTTCTGAAATTGAAGCAGTTTGTTCTACAGATGGTAAATATGTAATGTAGGCAGTAAATTTGAAATTGACGGTAAGTAAAAGCCACAAGACAATTTTCCTTGCTTAAAGCTATCCTAATGAGTCAGAAGTGCTGTGTCTAGAGTGGAAGTTTTCCTTCCTTTATTTTGAGTTGCTAGTAGGAAGCTAGGCTATGGAAATTCGATTGTGAGGTGGGCAAGGTTTAGAATGTCTTAGGACAGTTTCTAATAGATTTGATATCAAGTAAATAAAGGCTCTTCTCCTTTTATATGAATCTACAACTCTCTTTACTGAGCAAGACTCCACCCATATCCCTACTAGTGGGTGGTTCTTCAACATTTTCCAGTCTATCATTTGTTTGACAAAAACAACTAGGCTCTATTTCAAATAAGATAGCTTTTCGGTCTTAATAAAAATGGGTCAGAGGTGCGTTGGAACGGTCGGTGGCTGCTTAGTCTCATTCGAGAGTCTAATCTCTTTGTACTGCTTTTCTTAAAAAAGAAAATAAGGAGGTCGATTTAGGTTCCTTCCCTTCCACTGCATAGCTGCCGGCGATTTGTCAATCTTATCGACCATTTATAAGTTACCAATAAAATAATAATTTTTCCATCAATAGTAGATTACCCCTGCTATTAGATTTTACAAGGGGCACGTAACTAGTTGTAATTTATCAATGAAATAAAATAAAAAAAAAATTACTATTGACAAATCCGATAGCAAATTCCTAGCTATCGTTATGATGTAGTTTTGAGTGATAAATATATATATTCATAGTTAGTAAGTTATTGAACATTGACGGTGGTAATTTGCTAACGATATTGGTAAACTATGTCAATATACCTGATCGGCCAGTAGCAGATTATATGATTGTATCATCTTTTTTTCAGAATTTACAAATAGTGTTACAAATATATTACCAAACGGAACATTATCAGAGGACTTTCTCAAGATCATTGATGAAATTTGGGTGCATCACATGCGATGGAAAAATCTGGCAATCTTGAGAGTCAAATTGACTCTGAGGTGTTTGATTTAAGTTCATGCATGTTCCTTCTCGTCTTGTGATTTTTTTTTTTTTCTGTTGAAATATTTCTCGATATTCATTGAAATTCAAGAGTTCTTAAACAAAAAGCCCAGTATAAAGGTGTCCAAACATTAAAAAAAAAAAAAATTCCCAAAAAGATAAAAGGGAATTTAAACGATGGGCCTTCGAGACTCAATTAGCCACTTTGCTTGCAGACCTATAACAATGGGCTAGCGAGATGGACTTAAATTGGGCTATTCAAATTCCAGCCTCTTCAATCAGCGTCTCCAGCTTCCCCTACACGTGCGTCTTCCCTTAAAGTTTGTCCACCAGCTCAGCACAGCCGGTCTCGATCCTCCATATCACTCTCTCTCCTCGGCTCAAACCGCTTTGGAGCTTCAATTAGAGCCAAAATTTCCGTCTGAATCGGCGACAAAGACGAAACTTTCATGGTAAAACCATCCAGTAAAGCGCCTCTGTCATCTCTAAGGATCCCCGAGACCACCCCTTTCGTTGCATCATCCCAAGAAAGCTCCATCTGTGTTTGATTTTCAAGGTGTGTACTTTTAGTTAAACATGGTGTTGGTCCTGTTGAATAAGCACAGTTCTCCTCTTCAAGAGTCTGAAGACTTTCCTTCAATTTATTCAGTTTTTCTTTTCTTTTTGAGTTGTCAAATAGAACTAATTTCGCTGAGAAAATAAAAGGAAGCTGTGGGTAAAAGAATGTAATTTAGGAGTGTCAATGGTTCAGCTCGGTTCGGGTTTTCAGAAAACCGAACTGAACTAAACCAAGCCGATAAGGTGTGAATCTAACCCGAACTGAATTGAAAACCCAGTTAGGTTCGATTTGGTTCCGTTCAGTTTAGTTTTTCGGTTTTCTTATTTTTGCCTTACTTATTGGAACCAAACTAAATAAAGAGTAAGAAAGAAGAGAGGTTTTAAGTTGCGTGGTTTTATTGAGAATTTCGGTTCGGTTAGGTTCGGTTTCGGTAAACCAAACAGAACCAAAAACTGAACCAAACCGAAAAAAAAAAAAAATGGTTACATTTCAATTATTTGACCCGAAAACCGAACCGAACCGAAAATGCGCAAACTTTGGTTCGGTTATGTTCAGTTTCGGTTTTGGTTTCGATTCAATTCTAACAACCCTAATTATGATAGATCATTTAACTAGGAACGTTTCTCTATTTTTACTGTTAAAGAGTGTCTCAAGCATTTTAATTAGATAGTTCGATTCTCAAAGTACTGATTATGCATAATATGAGAAAATTAGTGCATTGAAAATAATGAAATTTCCTTTATCAATTAGTTAACTATTATCTATGAGACACCCGTTAACAAAATCTGTGCTCTAATGGCGAGGAGCGACGTTAGATTGTCAAGGATGTTGAACTTGGGTTAATCGTGAAAATAAATGAATTTAAAATAAAATCTAACGGACTATGATAAGTTATTATTGAAAACAGCATCGACCATGGACGACTGGACACCAATAGCCCTCCACCAACTCTATTGAAACCAGAACAATGTCCACAACCAGTAATGACACATTATTTTGAGGAATATTTTCTTTCTTCTTTTTTTTTTTTTGGAAAAAGCCACCAAAAATCCCAAACTTTGCCCAAAGTGACAAATATACCTCAATTTTTTCTTTTGTGACGTGAAAACCCCAAACTTTGCTAACCGTGACACATTTACCCTAAACATTTTTTCGTGACATAAAAAACCCTAAACTTATATCCGTATGACACATTTACCCTAAATTATAGGTTATTTTCGTCTTTTACTTTTTAAAATTTGCTTCTTTTTCTTTTTTTTCTTTTTTTTTTCTTCTTCTCTCTTCTCATCGTCGGCTATGGTGGAGGGAAGCCAGACTCAGGCGAGGGTGGCCCTCGGCCGAGTCTGGCCCTCGGCCGAGTCTGGCGAGGGTTACCCTCACCTAGGTGTTACCCTTGCCAACCCAAGCGAGGATAGCCCTTGCCAGATCCAATGTCATGACCCGAACCCCGGCCACATGCACATTCCTTATTTGTCGATTTAAAATTTGCAACATCCCAGGAATTGTTGCCGACCCATTCATTATTTTTTTGCACATGCGAAAACGTAAAACAATCTCCATACAACAAAACAGTGGGATAGAAACGTAGGATATTACTTTTCACAAGCCACACCTACAACATCACATTACTTATAGACCAGTTTAACACCCCAAGGTCTAATACAAAAAGTGAAGCTGTTCGATTACCCACTAATTAAGCTTCTACCAACAAGACTGGGGTTTACTACTACCATACTTCTCAATCTCTTGGGGGTGAGCCGTCACCCTACATCCAGTCTTGACGGAAAACTCGTCATCACTTGAAAGGAGATAGAGAGAGTCCTATTCCTCCTTTACTGCGATCGACTGTACACGACCCGGCCTTCCTCCATGTAGGGACCTGAAAAATGTTAGCCCACTAAGGGGTGAGATCACATCTCAGCGAGTAAATCCCCTAATTCCAGATTAGGCGAAGGGTACATCCTGCATGCAATCTAATCACGTTTCTCATACTTTCTTAATACTAGTACTTTCCTGCATGTTAGTGTCAATCAAATCATACATGAGATATCGAGATCATATATCATCAGAATACTTTTAACATGTACATATGTAAGGACATAAATGTCACATAATTACACGGGCCCCCAATTACCAGACTAAACCGTTATGGCACATCCCATACCGCATCACACAGTTCCGTCTTTTAATTAGATCCCTCACTTTCACCCTTCATGTGTCATAAATGATTTCAATGTTCAAATAACAGTCTTCTGGCATAATCGGGCATCGCCTCGCACCGTCGAGCGTGGCATCGTCTACATCTAGACGGCATTCCATATAGGAGCATCGGTTCAGCCTTCACTGCAACCGGCATCCATTGACGTGGGGCATTCCCGAAGGAGCATTGTCCGGCCCCAAAGGCACGTGACGGAATCATGTCGTGAATGCATATGATCGATGTCACATTTCAATAATCAATTATATACAACATCCACAGCATCAATTAAGCAATTTTATAGCAAGAATACTTCAAAACAACCATACATTCTTACTAACCCCAATTTATAGAAAACAATCCAATTACACTCTCCCAAATTCGAAGTTAGAAACCCACTCGTATGAGCTCGAAAAATTCTCAAATTTGGATACGTGCTAGAAAACACAAAAAAAAAAAACATTTTTCATGAAGACACCGAGTTCCAAATCCCTCTGGATTCAAACCAGAAATTCTTTCTATCTAGCACAAAAATCAGGTCCAGTTCTAGAAAGCCTAACTCATCGAAATCAGTTCGTTTTTGGGTCAAAATCTAGTCCGTTTGATTTGAAATTCAGGTATGTTAAACTAAGAGTTATAGCGAACAACTTTCATGAAGAAACCGATTGGAAATTTGACCTCTAAAGGTCAGTAACAGCCCTCGGAATCATAACAGGTCAGGGGTTACAAAACTATCCGAATTACTGTTCCGAGGATGACGTCATTAAAATCGTCATCTTTTTAATTTCTAAACATTAAGAAAAAAATATATGTTACTATTTAAGATGTTCAAAACATTTCTTCAGAATAAAATCCCTTCAAAATAGTAACACAAAGTTGTCTACAAAATTAGCAAAATATACATATCCTAGAAACTGTTTCAGAAACCAGCTACTGTTCTAGTCCGAATCTTCCACCACGACGTTTGTTTTGCTCTCTAAACCTTATCTAAGCTTTTCTATGTCTATCATAACGTCCCTAACCAACATCTATCCATATATAACGTCATATACATATTTTTAACTTGTACGAATTTCTAATAGAGGTACTCAACCTCTAGTCCAGATTTAGAAGACAACTCACCACCGAAACTAATGGCGATCCTCACTTGTGGCCAGACAGCAACACAAGGACAGCCCTAGAGGTTTTTGACGATGATTTGGACTCGGCACAACGGCTAGAGGTTTCGTTGAGCGAACACCACAGCAGCACACAAAGTCTCGGATTTTCTTGAGGAGGGAGGAACGCTCGAGACCTTGCTGTTCGGTCGCTGCTTTGTCGTCCAAGGGGGAGCTAAAATGGAAGTTGTATGTTCAAGGGAAGAGAAAGCAACAGCTTGTACATTGAAAGAGACAAGGGAGAAGAATAAAATAAGAGGAAGGAAGGAAAATGTGGAAGTTGCCGTGTAAAATACAGCAGATAGACTTCCATGCGTAAGAAAATGGTGGGGAAGGAGAGTGGAAATTGCTTGGAAATTTCATTGAAGTTTCCTTCAGCTTTTGGCCTAATTTTCCATGGAAATTTTGGCCACATATCACCATCATAGGCCCCATAAGGTTTTCCAACGTTGTCTCTTCTAATTGAGATTAAAGAAAATGTTGGAATTCATGTAAACTGCTGAATCCGAATTTTGAAGTTGATTCTCGTAGCTTTTTCCCATGGAGATTGAGTTCCTTTCCTTATCAAGTGGTCCCTCTATCTTTTCCAAGTCCATCTCCATTAAATGCCAAGGAAATTGAGGTGAAATTGTAGGATAGAGGGATTCCTACGAATTTCGTTTTTGAGAAGACTTCTCTTCTTTATTTAATTACCAATCTAACATCCAATTCAATAGGGTCAAGTCCTTTAGTAACCACTTATAGTACCTCTTAAATTGCTTCACATTTGAGGTCTTAAAATCCTACTTAAAATGTGGCAATTCTCTTGCTCTTTTAATTTGCCGATCTTGCACATTTCATGAACAATTCCCATCATCAATAAATTTTGAGAAGATGCAACAATGTCCTTGGGATGAATTGTGACATGTGACAATTCTTAATTTCTGTAATCGACATCATTTTCTTGGTTAATTTCAGTCAAAATGTGATTTTTAGCGCAACTTAAACTATCGGTTAGTTTTTGGGAACTTTTGATGCACTGACCCGTGGTCGATTATTCCCGAGCCACGATATATATTTTCGACGCATTGGCGACTCTCGATTGTCGTGAAAAATCTCAAGGTTTCAATTACGAGCACAGGGTACCAAAACAACAGAAAAATCGGTTTAGTGCCGATCGACGAGAAATTTGTAATTAGTTGGAATCACCCAAGCCTAATTTATCTCTATCGAATCGACCTATTTCCGATTTCTGATAGATTTTCGACTGTGCCGAACTGATCCTTGTAGACTAATACGGTCGAGCAGTCGATTCCTGGTCGAATTCTCAAGTCTGTTGCATCAAAATCCTTTAATAACTTTCCCAATTAGTCAAGTTATCTCATAAGTGATCAGCTCAGAGAATAGCGCTATAAGCACGTCGACGAAAAGCCCGATTTATTTAATTGAAAAAAGAAGCGGAAAATCAAACTATCACATCCAGCAAGGGGGGCCTTTGCCTGGGCCGGATTTGGTGAGGACAGCCCTCGCCTGACGCCAGCGAGGGTCGCCCTTGCCAGCCGCCCTCATCGAATCTGGCGACGGCTATCCTCGCCTAGGCTAGCGAGGGCAACACCCAGGCAAGGGCAGCCCTCCCCCGATGCTGGTGAGGGCCACCCTCGCCTAAGTCTGACTTCCCTCCACTAGCCATTGCAGAGGGTTAGAGAGAAGAATTTAAAAAAAAAAAAACATAAAAAAAAAAGATGAAAATGCCCTATGTGGAGTAAATGTGTCACGATTAGCAAAATTTAGAGTTGTTCATGTCACAAAAAAAAAGATTGGAGTAAATTTGTCATTTTGAACAAAGTTTGGGATTTTTGGTGATTCCCCCCCCCCCCCCTTTTTTTAATATAATCACTTGAGGGGAGCCCCACTAGTCGTCGTATTTGGTTTAATGGGGGCGGATATGAAATATACCAAAAGCATCTTCACTTTTTAACCAATGGCTAATAATTTAGAAAATATTTTCTCAACAACAATCACTTGTATTTGTTGAAATAATTAGTTAACGAGAATAATTTTCATCAACGACGATAATTTATGTGGCCAAATTTTCATTGGTGATGAAAATATTTTACAAAGTTAATCACTTTTGTATGCGACACATGCTATAATTTTTAGGAAACATTTTCAAAATCATTCATATTTCTCGAAATAAACAGAATTTTTGTGAAAATACCAATGAGAAACCCAACTATAGTTCTCGGGAACAAGCTTGCATCTTCACAAGCGTTCCTATTTACGAAACGATCATTTTTCAAAAAGTTATCAGTCATAAATTCTTATGCCCACTCAATCTGTTCAATTACTAACTAAAAGCCAAACCACTTGAACCCGAAGTAAGAAGCTAAGATGATTTTGCAGGGAGGGGCAATCTGGCCTCTTAAATGCAAGGTTTGCCTCAACGTATAGTGAAAAGGTATTTATAAAAATAAAGGTACTTAAGTAACCATTCGATTAAATTTGAGAATTATTTTTGACTGGAAATTGATATACTCCAAGGGGACCTGACCTAAATTCATGGCATAGAAATATCTAAAGTTCTAGTTAGACTCATCAAATGGGATGATCGGGTTGAAAATGATCCGACTCAAATTGAAATGTGTTAACCCACTTTGACCTATTTTGTAGTAACTTATACCTATCTCATATTGCTAAAATACTTATATATCTAAACTAACAAGAAAAATCATAGCTAAACCAAAGTAAGAGTGCAAAGTGAGCGAGAGCGAGATTGAGTAGGGGGAGAGAGAGTAAAGAGAGAATTATATAGGTGGGTTGGGTTTAAGTAAGTTATCAACTCATTCGATACCCATATCTTGAGTTTTACCATTTTAAACTTGTTTATCAAATATAATTAATTTGTATAACAACTCGACCCATCAAATGTAGGTTAAGAAATCGGCCTATAATCCATTTTGAAAGGTATAGTTTTGATTAGGGGTGTTTGTTTCTCGATTCAGTCTGGTCCAACCTAGGAAGTGGGAACCGGGCCACCTGGCCTTGGGATCGGTCTCGTTCAGTTCCAGGCTAGTCCAACATAACCAGTGGATTCATATATCTTAACTGGAAATTTTGGATTAATTGAATTGTTATCCATGTCGCAATTCAAAACGAGATTTCATCCAAGATTTGCAAGGAAGTCAAAGAGATGATGAGACCATGATTGTAAGGACTAGCTCGAGTAAAGGAGGAAGATTTAATGGATTCTTTTCCATTAATGACAGACTCAAAGTGAGTAAGCAAGGAAAGTAAAATTGGTGAATTAAAAAAGAAACTAAAGTAAAGAAAGGAACAAGAGACAAAAGGGTCAAGTTCTATGAATTGGTGCAACAATATAAAAGAAACAAAGATTCATTTCAAATGATTAAATAAGCTGGGGGCATACGAGGAGATTAGGATTTAGATTTAGATTTTAATTATTTAAAAAATAAAAATATATAAATTGCTCTAGGCAATTCGATTCCCACCCTAGAATAAGGAACCAAAAGTACATTCTAAAACTGCCCAAAATCAGCCGGTCTAGCGTTTCTCGATAAGCGGTTGTATACGCGGACCCCGAGTTTTGATGGATTCTAACGTTCCTCCCCAAATTTGCTGCATGGTTTGTTGCTGTTGAGGGCAAATGGATCCAGCTAAAAGCAGCCTGCACAAACTGTCCAAACCGAGAGAGAGACAGAGACAGAGAACATGGAGGCCAGCTTTGAATTTGATTGGTCCTCGTGAGTCACTGATGGCGTTGTTTTGTGATGGTCAAGCAGCGACACATGTTGCTTCGTACCCTGTTTTTCATGAGAGGATGAAGCATATATATCGGTCTTTTTTTTTTTTTTTTTGGTAAATAAGCGTATATATAGGTCGACGGTCATTTTGTTCTAGAAAAGCCATAGTCCCGGGAGATTAAGTCTGCATTTGTTAGAATTAATGATCGGTAGCTGACATATTCACTAAAGCTCTAAGTGGTCCCTGAATCAGGTGTATATATAACAAGCTTGCCATTTATGATATTTATGTTCCAATTTGAGGGGAGTGTATGTTCCAATCAGGTGTATGATATTCACTAAAGCTCTAAGTGGTCCCTGAATCAGGTGTATATATAACAAGCTTGCCATTTATGATATTTATGTTCCAATTTGAGGGGAGTGTTAGGAATATAAATGTGCATGTTGATTGTATAATATTCTTTAATTGTGGGTTTTCCTGTTCTGTAATACTTCAATATAGTATAAATACATGTGTGCAGTCTCAACGACACATGGTTTTTCCCTCCAATCCTTTCTCTTATTTTCACACTACTAATAAAATGTATAGAAACGGTTGTAAATTAGTTTTATATGGATGATCTGCTTTGTCTAGTCTTGACTGTTGGCTAGGACAACCTACTTCATCATTTGTCCTTCATTGGTTTACTCAAGGCTCAAAGAAGTTAATTGCTCTGAGTATTGCTGTTGCATCTAAAAGCTAGTATTTATTCTTGAAGAGACACTAGAACTTTAACTCGATTGCTGAAGGTCAGAAGAAATAACCCATTGTAATCGACATGCAATTGGGGTTAGTCGATTGAGCGAGAATTGATCAATGATCGAGCCATTGGACAATTGACAATTATGTAGTATGGATATTGGCATCTGTGATATAGCACTTGACAACAAAGTAATATTGACATCGACAAGTAATTAAGAGGAGATCGGCAAAGTATGATGGTTGAAGAGCACGACAAGGAGGCCAACGAAATTAAGCCGAGTGTTGGATAGAGAAGAGAACACAAGGATCGAGATGAAGATTGAAGACAAAGATATCAAGTGACGGTTGAGTATTATGATAGCCTTTGGAGTTGTAACCGCTTGTGGATGGAAATGGCCCGTGCATGGGGAGCCTAGAATTTCAAAATTAAATGTGTTATTGCCTTAGTAGTAGTAACCGTGATTAAATGGTTGTAATTAGTGGGTTATATAAGGGGCAATATGCTATTATTGTAGAGGATCTCCGATCATCAAGAACACACATTCAATGTATTTTTATTATTAATGCGATGTCCTATTTATTTTTCAGTACTTCACTTGTAGAATTACTATTCATATTTCCTTGTGAAACCAATCAAAACTCCTATCTAGAAATTAGTATCACCATGGAACCCCATTTCAACAACAAAAATCGAAGATCAACCTTCGATGAAAGGTTTTTCACTGTTTTGGGTAAGACACCATTTCCAGCGAAACAGTTTCTTTTCTTGATCCTACAAGGTAAGAACAATGCCAGAACAGTTGCCGAGATCCAGGAGAATTTGATTCACACTCTCAATGATATACAGATCCAGGAGCTGTCTCGCCCTGTTTCGGATGAGGAAATTCGGTCTACTCTGTTCTCCATTGCTTCTGGTAAATCCCCTGGCCCGGATGGCTTTAATGTTGAATTCTTTAAGCGGGCGTGGGAGATTATTGGACCATCGGTCCTGCTGGCAATCCGGGACTTCTTTATTAATGGTCAGCTTCCGAAGGAGATCAATGCAACTATCCTAACTCTAATCCCGAAGGTCCCTAATGCGTCGACGGTTAATAACTTTCGGCCCATGGCGTGTTGCAACACTCTATACAAGTGTATCACAGATTATTGCTAACAGGTTAGCTGCTGTGCTCCCCTCCATAGTTAGTCTTCCTCACAATGCTTTCGTGAAAGGGAGACGTATAAGCGATAACATTATGCTGACCCAGGAATTGTTTAGTGATTTTCACCACGATCCTTATCGGCCTAAATGTATTATCAAGGTTGATTTCTGCAAAGCCTACGATTCCATTGATTGGAACTTTATCCGACTGACCTTGATGGCCTTCGGATTCCCTGCTGTTTTTATCGACCGCATAATGGCCTGCATTCAATTGCCTAAGTTTTCTATTTCTCTTAATGGTGAATTGCATGGTTTTTTCTCGAGTGGGAGAGGAATCTGGCAGGGTGACCCTATGTCCCCGTATCTCTTCACTCTTGTTATGGAAGTTTTTACTGGAATCCTCAATACCCAAACGTCCAAGGTGGGCTTTGAATTCTTTTGGAGATGCAAAGCAACTAGGCACTCCCACCTTTTCTTTGCAGACGATGTATTATTGTTCTCCGAAGATAATATGTCTTCTCTGTGCCTGCTATTGGATGGGATGCAATCTTTTGCTAGCTGGTCTGGGCTGAACCCCAACTTCAACAAAAGCGAAATCTTTCTCTCGGGTGGCTCTCAAGCTCTAAAAGATTCCATGGTCAGTACCTCTGGCTTCCAATTGGGTTCGCTCCTTTTTAGGTACCTCGGTGTACCTATTGTTTCATCTAGACTGGGCAAATTGGATTGTATATCTTTGGTGAATGCTATAACTTCTAGAGTCCAATTGTCACGCCCTGATCCTCGGGCACGCACACATCCTTCACACTTGGTCGATTTTATAATGCGATATCCCAGGACTATGTATCGCCGACCATTTCATTTTATTAAGCACATGCGGAAGCAGTTAAAATCCCCAGACAATAAAATGATGGGATAGAAAAGCAGGGCCATATTTTTCATATTGAAATTTATAACCAAACTTTTATACAAAACACAAACCATTTCATAACTATTCACATCAAAATGAAAATCTCAAAAGAAGATAGGATCTCAATCCATCCAGGCCGTACTCAAGACCCCTCTCGGGACTATCTTCTTCTTCCAAAATTCTTCTCCTCAGGTTTTACCTCCGAGTTCTCCTTCCCAGACTCCTCCTCCTCAGCTCCTCACCAGGGTCCTGAAATGTTTTCCCCAAACTGGGATGAGACTACGTCTCAGCGAGTTCTACCCCACTAAGCTCGATTAGTAAGCCATTATACTATAGGTTGCCTAAACACGCACATGCCATAAGACGTACCTTGGTATCAGATTCCACCTGCATATTAGTACAGATCAAATAGGCACCCAAGCAATCACATCACAGATCAAAGCATCGATCGAATCGACCTAGTCGATTACACGCCAACAAGACCAATCACGGTCATTCTCATTCAATTAATCAGTTCACAACATCGAATCAAGGCAAAGATCAATCGACTTAGTCGATTACATCTCAGTCGAACCATTTCTAGGTCAGTCACTCCATCCCATAAAACCTCAAATAATACACTTAGTCACAGAGCTCCATTAATTCTCTCGAGCGTCGCTTTCGCCAAGGTGACATAAGTAACAGACGGTCTACGTGCGTTCTTTAAGGCGCCGTTTTCACACAGTGATATTCCTCATCACCGAACCACGCCCGTCATAGGTCACAAATCACTGACAGTCTACGTGCGTTCTTTAAGGCGCCGTTTTCGCACAGTGATGTCCTTCATCATCGAACCACGCCTGTCACGATTCATAGGTAGTCTACGTGCGTTCTTTAAGGCGCCGTTTTCGCACAGTGATATCCTTAATCATCGAACCACACCTACCATAAGTCATAGACAGTCTACGTGCGTTCTTTAAGGCGCCGTTTTCGCATAGTGATGTACTTTATCACCGAACCACGCATGTCTATACTTCGTACTTGATCGGTCTCAGCCAATAGAATTCTCAGTTAGCTCTCATCGCTCTCTCCACTTATAGCTCAACAAGGCATTACAATAGCTAACTAGCCATACTCGGCCATCTACCAATCAATAATTCAATTTCACTCAATTTCAATCAATTTAGGGTAAATCCCTAAAATATCACAATTTATTTAATTTCATACAACGTAGAGCTCAAATAAATAAACGGACTGCGCCACGACAATCAGCACGAGATTTCGGTCGTCGGCCATCAAAATCTTAATTTTCAAAAAATAATTAATTAATTGATTCGAAAATTACTTAATAATTGTTAAAAATTCAATTTAGCACAAAATAAAGCCCAATTAAATAAACGAACTTCACCACGGTCATCAGCATAATATTTTGGTCATTTACCATCTCAATTGAATTTTCAGAAAATAAATAATTAATTAATTAATTTCGAAAATTAAATAATTAATATTAAAAATTCGATTCAGCTCAAAATAAAGCCCGATTAAATAAATGGACTTCACCACGGTCATCAGCATAATATTCTGGTCTCAGGCCATCCCAGTTGAATTTTCGGAAAATAAATAAATAATTAATTTAATTCCGAAAATTAATATTTAAATACTAAAAAAATCCACTTAGGCCCGAAAAGCCTAATTGAAGCCCACGAAGGGTCAGGAAAAATCCTGAGGCACTTCCAATAATTAGTAGACCATGTCTACTTGGTAATTGCACAATCAATTTATCTAAATCGCATCACAATTGACTAATAATTGCTAATTTATTCTAATCTAACAACCTAAACATAATTAATTAAAACTAAACCAACCTTAAGCATAAGTAGCCAACTATTCCAGGATTAGTGAGATTACTCAGCAAATCGCGCGCAAATCGGATCAATCCGACAGGGGCGACGCGAGGAGCGATTCTTCCCAAAGCATGGCTCGGGTTCGGGGCCCAGAAACGGCCCAAAACGAGCCTGAAAGGGGCTGGAAACCCACTCATGGGTTTCTGCCCTTGGCTGGCCGGAGCAGATTCGGCGGCCAAAACAGCGAGGGGAGGCCGGCAGAGAGCAAGGGGGACGCCGGGGAGGTCGGGCGGTGCTGGGCGGTGGCCGGAGCTGGCCAGACGAGGACTGAACAGAGGTGAACAGGGTTGAGCAGGGGCCGATTCGCGCGGGGGAGGGGCAGCAGCGGCGACGGACGCGGGGCGGAGCGCACGGCGGACGCGCGGTGTGTGCGGGCACGGGCATGCGGTGCAGCGGCGGGACGACGGCGAGCGGCGAGCTGCTGTCTTCTTCTTTCGCTTCTGTCTTCAGCTTCTGGTTTTTCACGAACAAGAGGGGAAGAAGAAAGAGAGAGAGAGAGAGAGAAGATAAAGTTGGACTGGTCAAAAAGGGAAGAGAGAGAGAAGTCGGTGTGGGGGGGGGGGGGGAAGCTGTCCGCACGAGAGAAAAGGGAGAGGGAAGAGAAGAGAGACAGAAAAGAGAGAAAAGAAGAGAGAGGGAGAGAGAGAAAAATAAAACAAAAATAACACTTATTCTTATTTTCTTTTCTTTTCTCTTTCCCTTTTCATTTCCTTTCGGGCTTCAATTTTTCTTCCGATAATTTTTTTATTGAAATTTCGAACTCATCAACAATTTGATGGACAATGAGACAGGATCCTAAAAATAATAATTATGACGCGCTTAAAATTCGATTCCCGAAATCGAGTTCAATTTCATGGTTAAAAATCAATCAGACGTGATTTTAGCTCAATCCGACCAATTAGGTAGCTTTTAGGGATTTTACAGCTGATACATCCCTTAATGGCTTTACCCAATAAGTTAGTTAACTCATGAGTGATCAGCTCAGAGAAAAAAGGCCATAGGCACGTCGACGAAATGTCCATTTCACTTTATCGAAACGGGGTCGAATTTCAGGATGTCACACCAATCTTGGACAAACTGGTTCCTCTCCCTGGCCGGTAGACTGCAGCTTATCAGATTGATCTTGCACTTGATTCAGGTCTATTGGTCTAGCATTTTCATCCTCCCCTCCTCAGTCACAAGACAAATTGAGAAAATCTTTCGCCAATTCCTTTGGAAGGGATCGACCCTTGGTTTAGGAGGGGCGAAGGTCAGATGGGATGAAGTCTGCCTACCCAAGGAGGAAGGTGGCTTGGACATCTGATCCATTCGGGTTAGTAATATCGCTTCAATGATTGAACACTTGTGGCTCCTCTATATTGATAAAGAATCGCTTTGGTGCAAATGGATCCATTCCAACTTCATCAAGCATACGAATTTTTGGGTCGTTCCTAGGCCTACTATATGCTCTTGATCTTGGAAAAAACTACTAGGCCTTCGAGACTTAATTCAGCATCAATTTATGTGGCGCATAGGCAATGGATTATCTACATCCTTTTGGTTCGATCATTGGCATCACCGGGGGCCGCTTTATAAGCTTTTCACATATCTGAACATATACTGTTCTGGCATCCCTCAGCTTGCTTCTGTTGTTGTTGGTATTATTGCCCTCCCCCTTCCCTCTGCAGTCTCGGCAGCCATTATGGGTTGGGATGATCCTCTCCCAAACCTCAACGACAATGATGACTGACTCCTATGACTCGGCCATTCTTCAGGGGTGTTTACGACGTCTTCTGCTTGGACGCTTCTAAGGGCGAGGGGCCAGCTTGTGCCTGGGTTGAGATTCATTTGGAATTCTTCTCTCCCCCCCGTTATCAAACCCACTTATAGTTGATCACTCGCAACCGATTACCGACCCAGGTAATTCTATTTGCTACTTGGAGAATTCCAGTTTCCTCCTGTGTGTTCTGTTCCTCTAGACCCGACTCTGTTGATCATTTGTTCTTCGGATGTTCATTACGGGTAGACTTGGTGCGTTTTGGGCGGATAAATGTAATTTGCCATGGCGGAATTCTACGTGGAAGGATAACTTAGATTGGGTTATCAAGCATCTCTCCGACACTAGCTTCTATCAATTGGTGGCTCGGTTTGGCTTTGCCGCCTTATGCTACCTTATTTGGAAGGAGAGGAATAACATCATCTTCCGCAACCAAACCTTATTCCTCTCGGCTTTAAAGGAACATCTTCGCAAGGCTATCAAGGATAGAGCCTTTACCTTTTCGAAGGTCCCGAATACGACCCGTAATAGAAGACTACAACTCAGTTGGGTATCCATCCCTCGATCTTTGACTAAGGCGTTACCTTTTACTGGTCAATGCCTCCAAGATTCTGGTTGGTTTTCTTTGCAGTTCATCTCGGCAAGATTTCTAAGGACACCCTCCCTCCTTCTCCGTTTTTCCCCCGAAGGGTTCCTGTTCGTTGGTTGTTCGCTTTCTGCTCGACACCGGTTGCTGGCTATCTCCGGTGCTTCCAAGATATTCCCTTCACATGATGCAGCGTCCGGTCTCTTCAGCTTTGGATGCTTCCATGGTGTCCCTAGCTCGCTGTTTTTCAGTTTTCTGGTTGTATTCTTTCTCCCCTGTGCGGGTGCCTTCGTCTTTCCCCTTCTCTTCTTTTTTGGCTGCTGTTTAGCCTGGTTCTAGCTGCTGTTCTTTCGTTCCTCTTTCTGCAGCTCCTTCCCCCCCCCCCCCCCCCCTTCCCCGACATTCTTCCACTCTCTTGACTGATTGTCTTCTGAGTGTAAGCCTTGGTGCCAGGGTCTGTTGCTGTACATTTGTGTAGCTCCTTGGTTCAAAAGTTAATATATATTTACCCTTTACCAAAAAAAAAAAAAAAAAAAAAAAAAAACAATGCCAAAACAGGGAACATTGCTATACTTGCTTGGGAAGGAATTTGGGAAGTCATTATTATACTTGTGTGCGCAAGGAATCCCCATTGCTACCTCCATTGCAACGCAGGGAACACTCTTATCAGGTCCACGTTCTACTTTCTCCCAATTACATTCGCTCATTTCAGATCGAATCCGTTGAACGTAATATTTAAATCTCTGTCCTTATCATTGAATGAAGTTAAAATGTAATAGTTTTGTTCATTTGATAAATGGATTGAAATGAGAAAATATTCTAAAATCCGATTAATAGTGTAATTATGAAATTTTTCAATAGTATCAAAGGGATGATTTGACTTTGTTATGGAAAGTTGATAGAATAGATTAAACAAATTGAAAGTTCAAGGACTAGATTGAATACTTAGGAATAGATCAAGGATCACATTAAACAAATTAAAAGTCTAAAGCAAACATCGGATATTCGGCCAAACTTTATGAATTACTAGTATAATTTTCCCTTTTGAAAAGGGACTCTCTAGGACACAACCAAAAAAATAAAATAAAAAATAGAGATGTATATACATGTCTTATTTCTATTACGAGATGACGAGGTATTTGCTAGCAATACCAATCTTCGGAGACTATCATAAAAGTCTATGTGCTGATCTGGGTACCGGTCAAGTTAGTAGACCCCCAAAGCTCCTGATTGCCTGCAAGATGGGTCCGAAGTGATGCTGCATTAGGAATTGTCGCCTCGGTCATTAACGAGACATATCGATAGGCATGGGTACATACACATAAACGCACATATAAAGTTACCGTGTTTTCAGATGAAACGACTTTGCAAACACTAGAAAAACACATCTTGTTCGTGGTATCCATATTCAAATCTGGAATGCAAACATGAGGTAAATGGAAAGGCCATCATTTTGCCAGGGTCACTAGAGCCTACTCTTCATCACAGTGGCATAGCTTTCCTAGCTATGGCAGACGCGACGACTTCAGTTCATCGTCTACATACAAAACCGTTATGCTAGAGGGGAGCCCTGGCAACTCTTTGATCATGTCGCAGTGAAGTAAATCAAGGATTTGAAGATTGGAAAGTTGGTGGATCTCCGCCGGTATGCTGGAAATAGTCGAATGTCGCAGCCTCAAGATTCTCAAATTATGCAGTTTTCCAATCTTGCGTGGAATGCCCCCCTCGAGACTCAGACACCAGCAGGCATGTATTTCTTCGAGGTTGGTTAGCTTTCCGATATCAGGAGGGAACTCTCTGAAGAAACAAGAATCCATTCTCAGCACCTTCAAGTTCCGCAGATTTTTTAGCGAATGCGGAAACTTGACAATGCCTGTTCCCGACACGTCTAACTCGGCTAAGGATCTCCCTATGTTGCCAATGGAGTTCGGAAGTTTTCTTATTTGACAGCACTCCCTTAATGACAAGTGTTTAAGTCTGACCAATTCTCCAACAGAATCGGGAAGTGCTGTGATTCTGGTGCCATCCAGTGAAAGAAGTGAGATATTCATCAGGTGACATATTGTTCTTGGTAGCTGACTCAAGCAGAAGCAATTTGAGGCACTCAGAGTTTCAAGCTGCTTTAAATTACCAATGGAGATGGGAATTTCTCGTACCGAAGTCCCATCCATGAGAAGCTCTTTCAGAGCTATTAGGTGACCCACTTCTACCGGCAACATGCTAAGCTCTGTGCAGAACTTCAAATTCAAGGTAACCAAGTGCTGCAAGTTGCCAATCGAATGATCTATCCTGATCAACTGTGAACATCGCTCCAGAATCAATATGGCAAGATTTTTGCAGCCAGAGAACTTAGGAGTGACTAATAAGTCAGCACATTCTGTAAGATCTAGAACTCTCAAGTTCATCATCTGCAAAATAGGACAAATATTTGCGTGAGTTCACTTCATAAATAGTTACATTAAACCGGGCGATTTCACCATAGCAATGAATTGTAAATTACCTCTATTTGATCCCAGCCTTTCCAGTCTTTCGTGACTTTGCTCGATGACAAGTCAAGAATGGTTAAGTTTACCAAGCGAAAATTAGTTACTTGCAGTTGTTGAGGGCACCCTCGCCAACGGAGCCACCTTAAATTTGGAAAAATGTAAGCGAAATCTCCGGCAATGTCTGCATGATCCAATTGAAGATACTGTAGGTTCGGCATGCTCCTAAAGTCTTCTGGTGTGAGTTTGACTAAAGTATGCCACTGAAAGTTAAGGCAGAGTGCCCTAACATTTTTAGTTCCCTGTGATGGACGAGAAAAAAGAATTAGTGAGGATGGTCTCTTTTCTTGATTCGTAACTAGTCAGGATAAACTCCTAAAGAAAAATTATGAGCAACGTCAATTGCACACACGATCAGATTTTAACAGTATCTGGCAAAGTAGTTCCTTTCCTTTGGCGGTGAACACAACAAAACTATTTCTTATGCTTCACGATGAATAAATTAAAGAGAAAATAAAAAGCACACCAAACGTTCACCTTTTTCCGCTTTATCGTGTCGAGCTATTTCATGATTAAATAATCTACTTCGCCTTCCTGGATCTGTAAGACTCTGCACGAACGATTTCTCTGCCAAGTCGCCTCAACATGCTATGCATCCATATCTGATTGTTTTCTTCAATTTTCGCTAGGGGAGTCAATATTTCACGGGAAGGCGGAAAAGAGGAATCATACCACATGTACTGAGCAATTCGAAAATCTATGCCGGTGGCAAAGCAGGCGATATCAAGAAATATGTGTTTTTTCTTACGATCTAATGTTCGATAACTTTCCTCCACAATTTCCTGAAAATCCCAGCGGTTGAACATTGTCTGCCACCGGTCTAGTATGTATCTACATCTCCCCTCCGTTTTCCCGTTGAAGACTGCACTCATAACTTCAATAGACAATGGGAGTCTTACTATAGCCTTAAAAGCATGTTCCGAAAAAAAGTTCGTAAGTGAGGAAGAAGCTTGGACAGATGCCTGCTGCCTATGGAGTTGAAGAACCTGATCCTTATACAAATAACTAACGTGATAAGTCCGGATCTGAGGAGAGTCTTCCAGGATGACACTGTTTCTAGTGGTTACCAGGATCCTACTTCCAGATGCAAAGCAATTAAAGCAATTTCCGACGAGTTGCTGGACATCAAACACATTTTCCACATCATCAAGGACAATCAAGACTCTCGTGTCGCAAAATAAGTCCCTGAAAAACTCATTTCCCCTGTTGACAAGAGCAACATCCTCAAGTTCCCGTTTTAGAACATCGGAAATCAACTTAGTTTGCAAAAGCCGAAGCCCTCCTAATGCTTGAGTTTTTTCTTTAATATCTGTAAGGAAGCTACAACCATCAAAATCACAGGAGACTAGGTTGTATATGAGTTTTGCAAGAGTCGTCTTGCCAATTCCATCTTTTCCATAAATGACGACAACGATCCGCTGTTCCATATCATTAATATTCATCAAGCTCATGATGCGGTTTACTTGATAATCAGTTCCAACATATTTTTCGATACTGGCAACTTGCCTTTTCTCTTCCGTTTCTGCCACCTATGAGAAACATGATGATTGCTCACTGATAAGACTGCAAGATGCGAAGAAGTATCCAAATTTGTTGATTTTTTATAACGTTGTTGTGTTTGCATAAATTGTCTACCATACGAAGTCGCTGGTCATCCTTATCTATCAGTGATCAACATTAATGCCACGTTTTTTCCAAGGAAATCCAAGATTCAGGAGTGAAGAACTTTTACCTCCCAAATATATGTTGTCAAACAATTAACCCGTTTTTGAAATTTCTTACTATATACTGACAAGCGAATCTTTTGATATGCATGTGTGTAAGAACTTAAGAAAGACAGTATACATTAAAACCTCAGAAAATATTACAAGAGAACATGACTCAATTGAAAAATGATATGGGGCGGCAAATGTTGAATCATTGAGATATTGTTGGTTCCCACTTTTATCAACATGTTCTCCTATTTAACGCAACCAACGCCAACGTTCTGAATATTGCAAATTGAAGTTCTCACATGGCGACCATAGGAGCAAATGATCTTTCAATCTAAGCTTTAATTATATACTAGGAAATAGCTGAGCATTGCAGCGAATGCTATTAACAATAAAATTATATTGAAAGGTTAAAATAATTAACATGAGAAAAAGATATATATGCATGCATGTTCATGAATTCTTGAATTGTCATCTTAATATGTACTTTCAAACTCAAAAACTTGTATATATTTCAACAAAGATGTGGTCTAGAAGTAGAATGATGATGTTGCATCCCATCACTTCACTTTAAAAATCATTATTATAATTTCATGCATATCTCAATCACTATTATCATACCTTTTTTCCACAATCATGTTCTAAAAAAATTTCACGAACATGAAATGTCAAAGGATGCAAGTTAAAATTGGAGTGATTGTTTCCACCTGATAGATTTTTCAAATTACAAATAGGATGCAAGTCAAAACACAAGATTATTTGTACTCAATAGATCTTTGAACTTTTCGTTCGGAAACTCATGTCTATATCTCTAAATTTGCAAATTATGCAAGTCTGTAAGCACATCTTATGACAAATTTTTATTTGTAACCCTTCCCGAAATTTATAGAATCCATTTAACGAAGCACAAACTTAGGTCTAACTTTATCAATGTAAATTTAAATTGTGTTACTCTTTTGTTGTAATTATCAAATGTTAAGATTGTTAAGTCACATTCATTAAATTCATATTGTCCATTTTCTAACGGATTAAACGTTTAGAAAATAACGGGAAAAAATTCCTAAATCTATTGTACTTTTGCCAGTTTAGTTCTAAACCTTCTTAATTTTGTTAATAAAGTTTTAAGCATTTTTACATTTTGCTAATTGAGTCAATTTGGCTAATTTTGATCAGGAATCACTAACATAGTATTCCAGCCAATGCCGACTATCTTACATGACATGGCCGACACTAATGTAAACAACTTTTAATATTTTTTCAAAACATTTTATCTTTTTATTAGTTTTTTATTTCCTTTTTTTCTTTTCTTTTTGGTTCCTGCTGGCTATTGGGCGAGGTCTAGCAACCTCTCATTAGCCATAGGACGAGGGTCGCAGCCCTTGCGGGCCATAGCAAGGCCGGGCGAGGTTCGTGATGCCCTCGCTATAGCCCACGAAGGCTCACGACACCTTTGCTATTGCCAATGAAGGCTCGTGATGCCTTCATTGGCCTCAACGAGGGATCGCGACCCCTAGCCATGGCCAGCAAGGGCTTCATGGCCCTCACCCAAGGGCCAGCGGGGGTTGCCAGTGCTCAGTTAATTGTCGGTGGAGTTTGCCAGCCCTTTGAATCAAAAAAAGAAGAAGAAAAAAAAAGAAAATAAAATTCTTTACAAAATTTTTAAAAAAATAATTATTAGTATTAAAAATTGTTTGTGTAGGATAGTTAGAGTTCACATCAGCAATTTCTAACCAAAATTGGCTATATAGACTCAATCGACAAAATACAAAAAGGTTTTAGACTTAATTGATAAAATTAAAAAGTTTATGATTGACTTGGTAAAAATACAATAAGTTTAAACTTTTTGGATAATTTTCTTTAAAAGAAAAAAACAATTTGTCCAACAATATATCATAACACAAGTCAATTGTTTGACCGCTTGCGCTCCCTCTAAATTTTCTCTCATTTGTTATTCCTATCATTCAGTCTTTTATCCTATTTTGCCGATTATCTTCTTAATGTGGTTCTGTCTACACCCTGTATTGTAAGTAAAATGACCGGCTTACATGCTATGGGAAGTCTTAAATCATGTGCTATAAATACATCGTTGACCCGCTTTTGAATAGCTTATACTTTTAGAAAAAGCAGTTTGTCTGACAATGATTGAATATTTACTTATAATATCTACTAAAATATGTGAAAACATAAATTAATAGTATAAACTGAAGCAAAGATAACAAGAAAGCAAAGAAAAAAAAATATAAAAGATGCAGCTTTAATACTTGGTACCGCTTCACATCTTCTAAAAAATAACTAAGTACCAAATAAAAATAGAGATGAAGTAACAATAGAAAAGAAAAATTTTCATTTGACACTTGACACAAATGTATTAAGCAGTAACATCGCTTAAATGAGTTTAGATAAAATGATACAAATATTTGACCAAATAAAAGAAAAAGGAACCAAAAGAGAGAGCCTCACAGAGGGAAAAATAGAAAAGAGAATTTCTAAAAGTAAAAATACGTGAGAGATAAAATAGAATTATTAATTTACTGATTTATCCCTTGATAGAATACTCATATTATTACAAATTGAGGTTTTAGGTTAAAAAAGGATTGTGGTCCCTTAAAAGTAAGAGTTTCTCCTTCAGTATATAACAGTGTGGATATGTGTGCCCAATTTGAGCATGTGATGATATGAAGAAGACTTTTCACTGCAGTTTTGAATTGAACTATTAAAAGATTTGATAAATTAATTGTGATATTAGTTCTGAATTTCAGATTTATGAGTCTTTAAGTAATTCAAAATGTAATATTGATGAACTCATATAAATGTAATTTTAACTACTTTAAAATTCAGAATTTTGTTTATAGTCCTATTTAATTGAGATTCTACTTGAAATCTGAGATAGAGATAAAATCCTTAATGATTAATTTTACATGTATTGATAGTTTTTTTAAAATATATTTTTCATAAATTTATTATTAACTCCATTTCACTTCGCCTCATTTACTTTTATTAATTGATTGGTATTTTATCTTTTTCTTGTGGGTTAAGTATGGATTTTATCCTTTAAGTTTCAACGTATAAGCGATTTGGTCCTCTAAATTTTATTTTATACAAACAAAGTCCCTTAACTTTCTCAAATTCATACAATCAAATCATTCGATCAACCATTTTAACTAAACTATCATATCAACTAATGACGTGGCACCATTTCAGTGACAGAAAATGATGAGTGATGCTAATTTGGTGCCAACTGAGCAAAAATTGAACGCGAAAAACAACAAATGAAGAAAGAAAACGGTATATCAAAAGTCATACAACTTATCATTAAAATGCAATCAAGTATTAAAATTTTCAAAAATTACAATCAAGTCCTGAAACTTGTTAAATTGAACTCCGTCTTATTTGGTTAACGAAAAATGTTGACGTAGTTTTTTCTGTCACTTTTTTATTTCTCTCAATTAGTGAAAAAGTGTTAGAAAAGTCCTAAATATATTGTATTAGTGCCAATATAGTTTTAAACATTTTAATTTGATATCAATTCAGTCATTTTGGCTAATTTTGATTGGATTTTGTTGACATAGATGCTGATCGGCTGACATGAACACTGACCAGCGCTAACATAGACAATTTTTAATAATGTTTTAATAATTTTTCGATTTTTTAATATTTTTCTGCAATTTTTTTTCTCTCATTCCTTTCTTCTACCTTTTGCCGGTGACTAGCCATCGGCTATGGCTAGGCAAGCTGGTCTCACCTGGCCATGGCGAGGCCGAGCCCTCGAGCCCTCGCCAGATCTAGCTTGGGCAAGGCCGACCTTCGCTTGGGCAAGGGCAACCTCAGCGAGGGCTCCCTTCACCCAAGCCAAGCAAGGCTAGCCCGTTTGGCCATGGCCGATGGCTAGTCACCGGTGAAAGGTAGAAGAAAGGAATGAGAGAAAAAAAGAAAAAAAAAATCAGAAAAATAATAAAAAGTTGAAAAATTATTATAATATTATTTTAAATTGTCCACGTCAGCTCTAACGGTGCCATGTTACCCGGCCAGCATCCATGTCAGCAAAATTCGGTCAAAATTAGCCGAAATGACTTAATTGATAGCAAATCAAAATGTTTAAGATTAAATTGATTTTAATTCAAAATGTTTAGGACTAAATTAGCATTAATTCAAAATGTTTAGGACTAAATTAGCACAAATGCAATATGTTTAAGAATTTTCCGGCACTTTTCCCCTCAATTAGTAGGTACTTCAGAATTGAAGAAAGTAGGGGGCAAGGAATGAGGATGTGCAGAAAACCCTTCTTTAGATTGAAAGCCAATACAACAGTTTCAATGTCAATCTCTTCAATCATAGTTATTGATTTCAGCATGGTCGTTGTCTGGAGCGGTAAAAGTACCGTTGGGTTCAATTTCAGATTTCCCAACATCAATACGAATTTTGAACAGAGAAGGGACTTGAGCTGAGATATAGGCCGGTGTCCTTTCTTACCTCAAGTTTTACTTCTTCCTCGTCAGAGTCTTTCTTCGACAGCATGTCCTCAACCTCTGGCGGATCGTCGCCCTCATCGCCATCATCTTGCTGAAGAGAGGGAGTCGAGAAAATGGCATATATAAGATAATTAAACATTTTAAAGAAGAAAACATGCAAAATCCCCGAATATCATAGGACAATAATCCTTAGTATGAACACCTAAACGCAAGCACCCAACAAGAATCAACATAGATGTTTTCCTCACACTTAATCACCATAAGAAAATGTTTTTCAAATCGTTTAGTTTCGGCAAAACAAATGCATTCATAGACCAGCAATTGGCAAATGAAAATTGAAAACCACAAGCCTGTAGTAAGATCACTTCAACCATCTATTAACAGGAGCAAATCTAACCTTTACTCAAAATACTCTGCAAATACCAATAAAACTTTTCCTTCTTTGTAAGTTCCTCATCTTCAAGTTATTTGGATAAATGTAACTTTTAATCTTTAGTCATGTACAGCACAAATTCAATAGACCGAATCATCGTGATTGGTTGAATCCTTATTGTTTCTCGCAACGAAGTCTTCACAATGCTCCATTCTTTGGGCAAGGCTCGCAGCAGCCTGTTCACCTTTCAGCATTAGTATAGACTTTTCCTTGAAGAGTAAGACCATTCACTATCTTAGTGAATCGAGTGAACATTTGTATTACTATTTCATCATATTTAACCTTGAATAGCTCGTAGCTTCCAAGTAGGATGTTTAGCTTTGCTTCTTTCACCCTGTCTATTCCTTCAAATGTCAGAAAGATGCAATCCCAGATTTCCATTGCTATGGTATAGGAAGCAATTCTGTTAAACTCAGATGGTGTAAAAGCACATTATAATAGATGTTTAGCTTTAGCATTAAGAGCAGCTTTTTTCGAACTTCTTTCAGTGTTATTAACAGTAATGGCTTCTTGACCATCTTGGAGAGTAACAGCTTGTGCAGGAACTAGTACTTCTACACCTTTTTCAACTACATCCTACATATCCAAATCTGTGGTTTCGATGTATAATTTCATTCTTTGCTTCCAATATCCATAGTTGCTTTTATCAAAGTAGGGTGGTTTGTTGGGAGCTTGAGTATCATTGGTAAAGAAGTTGCTAAGGTTAGCCATAAGTAAAGATATTTATACTCAAAATGATTCGGTCGACCACTCTAAATAAACTATCATACTAACTAATGATGTGGCACTGTTTCAGTGACAGAAAATGACAAGTAATGCTAATTTGGCACCAAATGAGCAGAAATTAAACAGGTCAAACAACAATAGAAGAAAAGGGTAAGTATACCAAGAGTCCTAAAACTTGTCATTAAAATGCAATTGAATCTTAAGTTTTTAAAAAGAGTAATCAAGTTCTAAAACTCTTCAAATTGAAATTAATCTTATTGGTTAACGAAAAATATTGATGTGACTTTTTTATTATTTTTTAATTTCTCTCAATCAGCAAGCACCTCAGAATTGAAGAATGTAGGGGAGAGCAGGGAAAAACCATGTGCATGACACTTTCAATATCAATCTCTCCAAGAACAGTTCTTAGTTTCAGCATGCTCGTTATAAGAAGCAGTAAGTACCGTAAGTTTAAATTTCAGCTTTTCCAAAATCAATACGAATTTTGAATAGAGAAGGGATTTCAGCTGAGATTTCGGCTGGTTTCTTCTCTTACCTCCTGTTTTACTTCTTCATAGTCACTGTCTTCCCTCAACGGCATGTCCACAATCTCTGGCATATCGTCGTCCTCATCACCATCTACTTGCTGACGAGAGGGAGGTTAGAAAATGGTATATCCAAGGTAATGAAACATCTTAAGGAAGAAAACATACAAAATCCCAAATATCATAAGACAATAATAATCCTTAGTCTGAACATCCAAAATGCAAGCACCCAGCAAGAATCAACATATACGGTTTTCCTCACACTATCACCCTAAAAAATCTTTTTAAAGCATTAATTCGACAAAAATCCACTAGAATCAAGCAGGATTCACATATTCGCATGTCTTCATTCTCTCAAAATTGGAATAGAGAAACTCTTGAGCTTTGATCCACTTCATCGTGACGTTCACAAGACTTAACACGGGTTAAGAAAAGAAGGAAATCTGGTTTTGGAGACAAAAGTGGTTTTTTGCCAAAATCGAGTACTGGTATGATGGCCGTCAAGAATGGGGTCAGGTGGTGGGTTTCATAGCTTGCTGCGTTAGGCCTCAAAAAAGGTGATGGCTAGGGATGATACTTGCTTGATCGTTGGCCGGAATGATTCTGCTCGTGGCGATGGTGGATACGAGGACGTGCAAGCACTAACCTGTGAGTGAGGAGGCAGACGGCCCTCACCGACACCCTAATGATGGTCGCTAGCCCTCGCCGGCGAAGCCCGATGGTCTTAATTTCCTTTTTTAAAAATAATTATTAGCTTTTTTATTTTTCAATTCTTACCCTCTTTTCTTTGATCCTCTTTTTATTTCCAAATTCCCAAGACTCACATCTAAATAATAACCATGGGCAAGTATAAAATTCTCTAATTCCACATCTCACAAAATGTTAAGCAAATAAAAGGAAAATAGATTGAGCACTCTATGCAAATGAAATGGAAAGGAGGAAAATAAATAAAAAGAGCTCATTTCGAAACCTTTTGCAAATATCTTAACTTAATGATCTTAATTTCTTTGATTTCGCTTGGCAATGTTAAAGGTTTTGAGATGCTTCTTAAGGTTTTGTTTGTATTTATGGAAAATGAATGAATTTGGAATTTTCTTTTTAAAAATGGTCTTTCGTATCACTTGAAATAATTAGTCAATGAAAATTGTTTTCATTATTGGTAACAATTTATGTTTAAACATTTTTATGGACGATAAAATTATTTTTGATTGATTTATTTTTTAAGAGATACAAGTGATTATTTTAAAGAATTTTTCAAATCATTTATTTTCGGCAAAACAAATGCAATCATAGTTTGGCAATTGGCAAATGAAAATTGAAAAACCACGAGTTTGTATCAAGATCACTTCAACCATCTATTAATCAGGAGCAAATCTAATCTTTACTCAAATTACTCTTCAAATACCAATAAACCTTTTCCTTCTTTATAAGTTCCTCATCTTCAAGTTACTTGGATAAGTGTAACTTTTAATCTACAGTCATGCACGGTGCAAATTCAATAGGCCTTTCTCTCACACAATATCCTTCATCTTCAAGATACCCGATGCCCATTTCAGATGACTTGCCATATTAATACACTAAACTAAATCTAACAAAAATTTATATGCATGTGAAATTTATCTTGCTTTCCATTATTAATCAATAAATGAAGATTAGATGGACATTGTGCTAATGCTTACATGTGTGCTAGTTAATTCTTTATCTTCCTCTATGTGTGGCCCACATGTTGCTCTAGTCCCACATATTTAATAACTTTAAACTCTCTCCCTCCCACTTGGTAAGGAAATAGGGTGAGCACATTCAATTTCAATTGTGGAGTTCGGCTTCCACATTTTGCAAAGAAGTATGATAAAAGTTTGAGAGTGAGATGATAGTTAAAGTATAACATACAAAAACTTCTCTCTCTCCCCCCACTGGCCTCTACTTAATCTCTATTAATCTATATTTTTAAACCAAAACCAACATTAATCTCACTTTTTGCTTTTGAAAACACCCTTCCATGAAAAATTAAAACTACTCGCAACTTTATCTTCATTAAATAATCACCAAAGTCATACATCGTTTATAACTATTTACTGTATATCCAGTCAATTAAACAATCACTCGATTCCTTGAAGACATTCCTTCTCTCCAAATGTAACCTGCCAATGATTACATACACATGCTACGCTTGTGTCTTGACACTAGTTTTCCTTTTTATAGAATCTAGAATCTTTCAAAATTATCTTCCCACGAGGAAGTGTCAAAACAGTTGACTATTCACCCATTTCAATTTGGACAAATTTGATGAAAGGGAAGATACAAGTATTGATACATAGAATAAATTTTCATGGGATTGATCATCATAAAAAGCAGCAGATATTTTAGCAGTTTGCATCAAGCTCAAGCTTCCTTTTTGCATACATGCTTTTCTAGAAGCACACACATTAGAGTCAGAGGTAAAAATTTATTGGTAGCATGCTCAATCAAATGAGTGATTTTCTTGCCTACTATGGATCCCATACTACCCCCATAAACTAAAAATCTATAACTCCAATTGCTATGGGAATACCGTCTTTAGTTAGCTGCAACTAATCTTCTAGTTTATACGGATGAGATTGAGTATTTTGACATGATATCCATATATAAAGTCTTATGAAAAAAAAAGACAAAATAATATTCTGTGATCATCAATAGCTCAAGGTGTTATTAATCTATTCAATATGTGTAAATGAGCAATTGTCCAAGCAGAATAATGAACAACATAAATTCCCTCTAATCATTCTTGTTACCTAACATAAACCCTGTTGGACTTGTAACATATAAAACTATTCTGATGACAAATCAAATTACAGTATGATTATTCCCGATAGTTTCTTTATAGTTTCATTAATATTTTTTTGTTGTACAAATTAATTAGTCCAAGAAAGTATTTAAGCATGATGCTGAAGAAAAATAAGAAGAAAGCACCTTTCCCTTATTGTAGGATGTGGCCGCATCTGAATCAGACTTGATCCTTGCAAGAAACATATCTCTATAATCCTTGTAAAGCATGCCATCCTCAGGAATTGTGCCTAGTTTCTTACAACTTTGTATTACGACTTGGCATTCATCTGGTACCATTGTGTCAAATGCATTTGTCCAATATTCGAAGGAGCGGCACTGGATCACTTCAAAGAGACGTAAACATCCTAACTCGTCAAAGCCCTCAAAACCCTGTAGCTCTTTGCAATGTTCGATTTTCAATTCCGCCAACTTCTGCAGTTTTGACAGATCACCTAACGTTGTAATTGACAGACATAAGTTGACCTTCAGGCTTTCCAATGTTTCCAATGCCCCAGCACCATGAATCTCTCTCAACATCGCGCAGTCCTCTACTTGCAATCGTTTTAGATTCTTCAGGCCTGGCGGGGAGAATATTATAGTTTCAAGGAGTCGAAAGCTGCTGACAGTTAAATGTCTCAACTGCTCTAGCCCGCCAAGTTGGATCGCAATTTCCATAGAGCAACAGAGCTTCAAAACTATTAGATTTTTCAAGTTGGATAAACCTGGGAAAGTTGTTATTGAGCTGAGATTTCCATACATTGCTGATCCAACGGGCTGTATGAGAAAGTTCGGGTATCGGTGGCCAGACATGTGAAGTTTTCTTAGACGAGAAAGAGAACCCAATGCAGTTGGTGACAAGGCAAAGGTCGGAAGGCACAGTTCCAAAGTTCCTAACTTGCATAACTTCCCAATCCACTCTAAGTTAAAGGTTTCGGTGAGGATCGATGGAGGCAATGATAGAGGAACTCTGCCATTTGATAAGAGAAGATTAACTATATTAGTCAGTTCTGATAGATCTGGAATAGACTCCAAAGACCGAGAACTAACCAGTAGATGAGTCAAACTTGGGGGAAGCGGTGGCAACTTTCGCAGGCTATTACAGTTCCTAAGAATCAGTTCTTCTAGGTGAGGGAGCGCAGCAATTGTTTCTGGCACTAGACAAATGGAAGTGTATGATAGATCTAGGATTCTCAGAAAGGACAAATTCCCAATTTCACTTGAAACTTCGTGCACCATAGAACAACATCTAGCACTTACCACTTCAAGCTTCAATGCCAACCCACCGGCTGAAGAAAACTCTGCTTGTTGGCAATCTTCCATCGCCAACCCACTGGCTGAAGGAAACTCTGCTTGTTGGTAATCGTCAATAATTATCAAATCTGGAGTCCCTTGATATCCAAGGGGATAAGGTAAGTATTTAATTGATGTGAATGATATATCCAACTTGATCAGCGAATTTAGCTTTTCCATCGAGTTTGGGAGATCCCTTAACACTGAGCAGTTGGTCAAGGTTAAGTGTTTTAGGTTCACTAGCAAGCCAATTTCGCCAGGCAGATCTTTTAGCTTGTGGCAACCCTCAATTTTCAAGTAAGCCAGTTGTTTTAGCTCTCCAATGGAGTGATCAATTTGAACCAATTGTTGACATTTTTCAATGATTAACCTTTCCAAAGTAAAGCACTCGGACAAGTCGATTCTGATCATATTTAGACGTGTTAACTGTAGAACCTTCAAATTGTGTAGCATCTGTGACAAGAATAGAGCTTTACACAGTGTTGCCAAACATACATAGCTACAGGAAAAGTGTGGGACAACATACATACCTTAATTTGGCTCCACCCCTCCCAAGCATTGGCATCATTAAATTCTGAGAGTTGGAGGACAACCAAGTTTTGTGGGAACATATTAGTTGTAACTAAATCGGGAGGAAAATGGCACCAAGAAAACCATCTTAGCTTTGAAAAGAGACCAGTAAAGTCCCCGATAAAGCTCCCCCCATCTAATTCAAGGAATCTCAGATTTGGTAGCCTTGAGAAATCTTCCTCGGTTAAGATGAGTAGAGTAGGATCTCCAGATAGACTGATTGCTTCAATATTTCCTTTATTCTGCCAAATACGCACAAAATTAGAAAGAGCTTTCGATTTCTCTTCTTCATGTAGCAGAAATTTCTCAAATAGATGATTCTATGCAAAGAAAGACAGAATTTGTGCTCTATTCATTTTACCTCTCTTGTTTTCAATATATCCACAGCTTCCTCAGAAATCCACAATCTGCTTTGCTTTCCTGGATCCAGGTTTTCCTCATGGACAATTTGGCACCCTAGGTCTTTTAGCAAGTCATGCATCCATAACCTGCCGTCTGGTGAAATGTTTATCAATGCCAAAGAACTAAGGACTTCAATTTCTGTTTGTGGGAAAGAGTTGCAATTTTCCCACATATAAGATGCATTTATCTCCTCCTCATGGAAGGGCAGACATGCAATATCAAGAAAAATCTGCTTTTGCTTGAAATTTAAGGCGTCATAGCTAATGTTCAGCTTCCTACGGACCTCTTCACAAGCAATGCTCCTTAACTTTTCTAGTGTATATTTCCATACAGTTTCGTGCTTCCCACGAAGAAATGAACCTATGACCTTAACAATCAAAGGAAGTCCTCCAATAGTAGAAACAATGTCCCTTGAAAATCCTTCATAATAATTGTCTCTAGGAGATTCTCTTTTGAATGCATGATTTATATAAAGCTGAAGTGCTTGATCAGAATTCATTTCTTTCAATTCATAAAGTATAATTTTCTCACTGCTATATAGGATACTTTTGTCTCTTGTCGTAATTACGACTCTACTTCCTGTAGCAAACCAACTAATCTTGCCAATTAGCTTCTCAAGTTGTTCCCTATGGTCCACATCATCCAAAACAATTAGAACCTTCTTATCATGAAGTTTTTCCTTGATAACCTTCATTCCATCATCAATGTCATTGATGTCAACCATAGGCTTGGTTTTACCAAGGGTCTCTTTTTTTTTCCGTCGAATTTTCACCGAGGGTCTCTCTTTTTTTCTTTTGGTCGAAACACCAAGGATGTTTTTTTTTTCTTTTTTGGTGTCACCAAGGATGTTAAATAGCAGTTTCTTTTGCAGAAGTAACAGGCCATGGCGGCGTGATGATGCACGGATATCTGGTAGGAAGCATTTCCAATCAAAGTTAGGAATGAGGTTGTTGAAGAGAGCCTTGGCAAGGGTTGTCTTTCCAATACCAGCAGGGCCATGAATTCCAAGAAACCCTGTACAACCAAAGTCATAGCCCAACAAGTCCATCACGGCTTCCACTTGATCATCTATCCCAACTAAATGGTCAGTCACACAATCATCTTTTGCCTTCATCTTGATTGTGATATCTTCGGCGTCCAACACTGTAGGTTGGGGTTGCTACGATGGGCAATGATCTGCCAACAAGAGCTAGCAAGAGTCAAGGAAAACACTATAAATAGCAGGGGCTGCAGAAAAGAGAAGACCGAGTGATGAGTTTTGCCGGCAGCACACCGAGAAATTCCATATGTCTAATATAAATCTCTTTTTCCCTCAGCATTTTGCAAAATATATTTAATAAAGGGGAAAGTAAGAGCATATCCACCAATAGATCCAACTCAGATAGACAGAAAAGAACATGTACAACGACAGACCGGGGGGGTTGCTCCGTGCTTGATGCTATTTCTGTCGTATTTTAAGGAATTTTACCTAAAATTCTATATCATGATCGTTTGTTTGTTTCACTTATAGCTTCATCATAAAAGAAAATGTTTTCTGTGAAAATCATTTTCAAGAAATATAATTAGTTTTATTTGTTTGGTAACATGCCGAAAAGCATATAAATCACTGTCTTAGTGAAGAAAAGCATTTGTGATGAGACAATTGTTATGCTTAAGAAAATGATTACCTCTATTCAAAAATTGGAATTCATTTTCCTAATTAAAATCGTGGGTTTTCTTTGTCAGTAATTACTTATTTGTTGACTAACTATTTCAACGAATCAAATATGTGAAAGTTAGAAAAAACTAGTTCGCAAAATGCTGTTTAGTGAAACGAACATACCCTACGCATTGCAAGATTTTCTTTTAGCTCATGACATTTATTGACCATCACCATCTAGTTCAGAGTTTCTAGAAGAAAAAGAACTTTCTTGCTCTCTCTATTAGAGAGTCTCTAAGGTTTAGCCACCGGAGACCGACCACCACTTCCATTAAACCGACGGCGGCCAAGCGCCGGCGGCCATCATCGGCTCCTCAGACAACGGAAAGGGCGGTGGCCACGGCGAGGCAAAAGGGAATGATAATTTATTGTGGGTGATACGCAACACTCAGTCAAATCTGGGCGACTATTGACCCCAACACAGCTCAAATATTGCAAAGGAAACAGATGGGTCGGGCGAGACTTACCTTGCCCTGCCAAGGCGAAACCACTGCCGAATCCTGGAGCCAAATCGCGTCTCCTTTCGAGCTTCAGTTCTCCGATGATACGGCCAACATGCAGCCACTGCTTCGGATCATCCGAGGCCTCACTGACATTAAAATGCGTTCTCTCTCTTTGATTTCTTTTTTCATAATTTCTTTTCGGCCTTAGAATAATATTTTTTTAAAAATTGGCTATTTTATTTTCCCGAGGATCACCAAACCTTGTCGGCCCCATCTAAATATTCGGTGGTTCCAAAGCACCACGTCAATTGCTGACGTGACGCGCGTTTTTTTATTTATATCCAATAATAGATCGACTGTGTTGATGAGGCGGAATAAAAAAAATAAAAATCTTTTTTTCTCTGTTCATCTTCCTCCCTGACAGAGAACACCCGTCCGGCCACCATCTCCGCCCCTTCCAGCGTCACTTGGCCGCATCCAGATCTGGAACCGCGAAGCCATGGCCGCAACAGACCTGGCCAACCTTTAGATCTCGGCGACTCCCTCCTCCAGTCATCACTGAGCTTCAGAAAAGCTGAGCGCTAAACCTTCTCCAGATCTCGACCGAGCCATGGCCGAGCAACTCCTCCTCCAGATCTCGGTCGAGCCATCATGGCTGAGCCTTAAAAAATGATGGAACAAGTCTTGACGAGGCCATCCCTCGCCCAGATCTGGCGAGGGTCAGCCTCGTCTGTGAAGCCATAACCGCGACAGATCTGGCTCCAAGGTCTGTTGTGCGGCCATGGCTTCAAGTTCTGTCGAGAACGCGGCCATGGCTCCGCGGTTCCAGATCTAGATCCTGCCATGGCTCCAGATCTGTCATGGCTGGGCTTCACGGAAGGGAACTTGAAGGGAGGACAATGGAAGGAGACACTAGAGAGAGAGAGACCCCATGACTGTTCCAAGTCCCCTCTGGCTTGTGCGGTGGAGACAGCCGCACGGGATTCTCAAGTGGCTGGGCAGGCGGTGACCGGAAGGAGGAGGAGGCCGTGTCATCCATGGCCGAGAAACGATTTGCAGAGGAGAGGAGAAGAGTGGGTGGTGCAGGAAGTTGAAAAAAAAAATGATTTTTATTTTTTATTCCATCTCATCCAACACTCTATTATTGGATATAAATAAAAACGCGCGCCACGTCAATGACGTGGCGCTTTGGAATCATTGAATATTTTTTCGTTCTCCACCTCGGTGCGACAAGGGCAGGTGGAATTATTGATGTGTCCCACCAATAAAGTTGATTGACATGTTACCGGATGGACCTAACGCAAAACATTTAGGACGGTTCAATTTTTTATGGGGTCGTATGTTTTTTATGTGGATCGAGGAAAGTGGCCTTTAGTCTCGGACCTCGACCTTCCACATGGGTGTTTCACCCGTACCAGTGGAAGAAGATAACTGAGGAAGAAAGAAGATGGAATCGAGGACTGCGATGCTTTCGTCGCTTCAGAATACTGCTTGGGAATGCGATGACTCTCGGGCCGGTCCCGATGCTGCTGCTTTTCTAAAGAGACGGAGGACTACTCCGGTGAGATTCTTTGACTTCGCGTCTTGATTCTCTCTCTCTCTCTCTCTCTCTGTTTAGTTTTTTGGCCTGGAAATTTGCATTATCAATGGTTGCAGTGCGGCATATCTCCGTCACGCTGAAACTTCAAAAGCATCGATCTCCCATACGAGATTCAAGTCTCATACGTTTTAACTAGGATCAGATATATCGCATCATCATACTCAATCATTATTATTACATCAGCTTAGCGAGAAGCATTTGAAGACCATGGATATATACCATATTCACTGCATAAATTGAGGCAATCTCTCCCCTGCCCAAGTTTCTATACGACTTTTCTAACTACAATAGGGGTATTCGACATTGTACGGTGGTTGTGATAAACTCAATTTACTCACTTGACAGGAATTACTCGTTTCATCCTTGTCATCAAGTTCTGACTTGGCTGGAAACAACTATGAAGTGTTCTTGAGTTTTAGAGGACCCAATACTCGCTATGGTTTTACAGATTTCCTCTACCAAAGATTGACAGATGCTGGGATACATGTCTTTCGAGATGAAGAGGAACTGCCTGTCGGAGAACCGATCAAGCCTGCACTGATTGAAGCGATCAAACAGTCGAAGGTTTTGATTCCCATCATCTCCAGGGATTATGCTTCCAGCAGAAGCTGCCTCATGGAGTTGGTCCAAATATTAGAGTGCAAGCAAATGATGAGTCGAGAAACCATTCCCATTTTCTATGAGATTGAGCTCTCGGACTTGAAAGACCAGAGGAATTCTTTTGACAAGAGCTTTCTCGAACACGAGATGAAGGGGGTCGATAGTGAGACCATCCAGGAGTGGAAGCTGGCTCTCAAAGAGATTGGAAGGTTAAATGGATTCGTAACAGACGGGTAATCCGATTCAATTTAAAATCGACTTACAAATTGTTGTGTTGGATCATAAACTAATCATGCTCTCTTTGACATTATTCTTCATTTTCAAGTTTAATTGTTTCGCAACTCCACTTAACCCTTTGCCTTTTAGACCAAGTAAGACCATTTTAATGTGGGATCTTTGGAAAATGCATTTAAATGTCTCCTTTGTTCTTGCCTCATGTGCATTGCTTCCTTGTCCCACCCTGCGCATTCTGTTTTGATGATTGTTGTTCTGGTTCACTTTCTCATCATGTCTCCGTTGAATTTTGTAGATATCATTCCAAGCTCATAGATGAACTCATCCCAATTGTTCTGCGAAAGCTGAAGAAGCATCGACTAACTGTGACAAATTGTTTAGTTGGAGTCGACCATCACGTGCGAGAGATCATGAGAAAGCTTGGCATTGTGCATCGCGATGGACAAGTAATTGAAATTTGTGGCAGCGATGTTCGAGTCCTTGGAATATATGGTATTGGGGGGGTTGGCAAGACTACTCTTGCAAAAGTTGTTTACAATCAACTCTATAATCACTTTCAAGGTTATAGTTGTCTTGATCAAATTCCAAAATTAGATCAACATGATAGGATCTTATCCTTGCAAAATAAATTAATCTCAGATCTCCGTGAAAGAAGTGCAGACTTCGGATGTTCTGATGAGGCTATGGAATATCTTGCTGATGGATTTCGCAATAGGCAGGTCCTTCATTCTCCTTGACAACGTGGAAGATGTCAACCAACTCAATGTGTTTGTTGGGGAGCTCAGTCGGTTTGGTCCGAGAAGCAGGATTATTGTGACTTCTAGAAACAGCGACATCCTTTCGAGCCTCGAAGAGACTGAAACCTATGAGGTTGGACCAATGAAAGAAGAAAAAGCTCTCCAGTTGTTTTCTAAGCGGGCTTTTAGAAGGGATTTTCCTGACAAGGGCTTTGAAAACCTTTCCATGAACATCATAACGGCTCTTGGGCGACTTCCTTTGGCACTTGATGTCATAGGTTCGCGTTTGTTTAAGAAACCCAAGGGTATATGGAGAGAAACCTTGAATACATTACAAGAAGCTCCACATAAGGAAGTTGAACATGTGTTAAAAGATCAGTTACGATGCTTTAGATGAAAATGCAAAGAATATATTTTTGGACATAGCATGTTTTCTGATAGGAAAGGATAAGAGAATTGCCTTTTACATGTGGGACGACTGTGATCTTTATCCTCACATTGGGATCGACTCTCTTTGTCTCCTGTCTTTGGTGAAAATTGGAGAAAACAACGAGCTATTGATGCATGATCTACTGAGAACTCTGGGCAGAAGTATTGTGAAAAATGAAGATCCAATCCCTTGTAATCGAAGTAGGTTGTGGATGCACAATCAAGCCCTATCCGCCCTATGGGGGAGGGAGGTAAACCTGAAAACTAGCACTATTATTTTTTACCTGCAGTTGATTTTTCTTTTAGTTTACGCAGTTCCCTTCTAAATATTCAATTTGTAGAAATGTTAAAAAAAAGAGAGACTATGACAAAGTTCAATTCCGATGCATCTACTGCTAGGGTACTCCAAGAGTTCAAGCCCTAGGTCTTACCTTTGACAAAGGATCCAATGACTGTTTCACATCTGAAGAATTTAGCCCACTATCAGAATTAAGGTTCCTCAATTTGGATCGAGCTAATATGAGAGGAAATTTTACTGGTCTTCTTTGCAAATTAAGGTGGCTTCATTGGCGAGGGTACCATAAGAGCTCTGAACCTCTTATTTTGTGCCCAGAGAACTTGGTCATTCTTGATCTGTCATTGAGCACAGTGGCAGATGACTGGGAAGGTTGGACTCAAATAATGGAGGTATCAGACACGTTCCTTTTTCAATTTTTTGTGATGACTAGCTAATAGAAACTGAACCTATTCTATCTCTTTGTTCCACAGAAGGCAAACAAATTGAAAGTTTTGGACCTAACTGGTTGCAGTCAATTACGTAAATCACCATGCTTCCCAGCTGATAGCAAATTAGAAAGACTGATTCTTGAAGGATGTTCTAATTTGCTATTTATTGACAAAACCATTGGTAATTTGAAAATTTTGAAGTCTTTGAACATCAAGTCCACTCCGATTTTCAAGCTGCCGGAGGGGATGGGCTCCTTGGATAACTTGAAAGAGCTTTTGGTGGATAAAACTTCCATACGTCACCTTCGTTTCATAAGAGGGTCTATGCAGAAACTTAAAACTCTCAGTGCTTCCAGCTGCAAAAATTTGGCTGAAATATCCAAGTCTATTGGTTGTTTGAGGTCTCTGTCATATCTTGCACTGGATAAGTCCATTATCCCAGGACTCCCAAATTCTGTTACGTTGTTGGAGGGACTTGCAGAGCTTTCTTTAAGAGATTGTCGACAGATAACTGCACTTCCGGACTCCATTGGGATGCTTAAGTCACTACAGAAACTGGACCTGTCAAACACCAGAATTAAGGTATTGCCAGAATCCATAAAAAATTTGGATAGATTGGAGGTGCTGAGAATGAATAATACTCCCATAAGTACATTCCCTAAAGGTATTGCAAATCTAGGGAAGTTGCAACTCATAACGTTTTCTGACTGCTGGAGTATGAATGGGGAAATTCTGTGTGACATTTCAGGGTTATCATCTTTGAGAATCTTGGAGTTATCGGGTACCCTGATTAGTAGCCTACCCAAGAGCATTTGTCTGCTTTCTCATCTCCACACTCTCCACTTGCTATGCTGTGACAAACTTCAGGCTCTGCCAAAATTACCATCTAGTTTAGTGAGTTTGCGCTGGGGAACAAAAAACATGAGGATAGTTCATAATTTTTCATATTTGATAGATTTGAAAGTTCTGGAATTTGTTAATGATCCCGATGAGGGCCTATCTTCCTTTGAGTGGTCCCAAATGGAAAGCTTTGGCTGGATATCAAGTTTATCCAACTTAGAGACCCTAAACCTGTCCCTTCCAAATGTTACTAGTCTACCAGAAGATTTTAAAGATCTTACTCAACTTAAAGAACTTGATTTGTCCTGCATAAACCTGCAAGAGCTCCCACAACTTCCCTCAAGCTTGTCTAAACTGGTTATCAAGAATTGCAGGAGCCAGAGGGTGGATTTCTCTAATCTAAAAACTCTGTCCGAATTGGAGCTCTGTGACTGCCTTGCATCGGAAATTCTTGGTCTTGGGATCCTCCGGTTCCTGCAAGTGTTGAAGATATCTGGCTGCAATATTAAGAACCTTGATGGTCTCGAAAAAGCATCACTATTGAGGTGGTTTTCCATATCTGATTGCCATTCTCTTAATAGGTTGCCGGACCTATCAAAGTGCACAAGTCTGGAAATTGAGGAAATAGAATTTTGCAGCATTCAGGATCAACCCCATGAGAGGCACTGTGAAAGTTGCTGCTCGAGGCGCTGTGATTGTCTGTACCAATATTAACGTGGTGGTTGATGCATGTTGTGATCTTAACAGCAAGCTCCAAGGATGCTCTGCATTACCAATTGAAAGAGGTTGGAGTTTATTTCTTTCTCCAAGGTAAGTGCTGCACTTTTTCTCTGCATCTACAATTCTTAGACCTGATTATTCCAACAGTGTCTCCAAGGTGAATACTTCAACTTAGTTGTTTTTCTTCATTTCTTTTTACCTGTTTTCTGCAGCGACTTTTCTCTTTCCCATTGCCATACTCTACTTAATCTGTGCCTCTTCCCTGGGGTAAAGATGAGATTCAAGCAATAATTATCACATGGACTGTTAAAATGTGGTCAGTATTGAAGTACCCAGTTTAATGCACTGGATGATTCCTTATTGATCTATAAACAATCAGCATGAACCAACTCTAGCAGTTCTTTTTCTGTTGAGAGCAAAAACTATTTGCGAAAAACTTTGATCTACAAGTTGATGGATTCACCAACCTGGACTTGGTTTATTTTCGTGGCATAAGAATTTACAAGCTAGTACTTTTATTAGTACGTGGCTCCGAAATTCTGGGAGAAACCTGATGCTCCAAATTTCAGGACTGTGTTACAGTCATGCCGGATTGGAAATGGAGAAATCTTGAGAAGATCAATTGCCTGAAATAAACTTTTCTTATTTCATGCAATCTACACCTGTGTTCTAATGAAGTTTAAAATTTTTATCTTATCTTTAGATGTAATAAGAAGTAATATTGCAATGCTTCATGTGAGTAAGCAGGCTTATCCAAATTGTCTAAGTTTGTTGTTTTGGGGCATCGAAAGTACCAGGCTTCCAGAATTGTTCGTTATTAGGGATTTTTTGGAGAAATTAAATTTGCATAATAGAATCAGACACGTCGACTATGTGTAAAGTAAAACCTGTAAAAGGTAACACGGAAAACTAATAAGTTATTGAAAGACAGTTTAGTTTGTAAGTAACACAACATGTTGTAGTGCTAAATTGGCACTTGAGTACGTCTCTGTTTGTACCTTTTTACGCTTACCCCCCATTGCATAATAAGTATCATGCTCCAATGAAGGCTTCCATGAAACTAAAGTTAAAAACATGCTTGCGATACGTAAATACGTAAGAAATTTTCGTGCGAATATGAAATTCTTCATATGCAATCATGCTACTAGTTAAATGTCAAACCAATTAACCATGATTGAATGAGCCATTTCTTGCTATTAGTGTCCTATCGATTAGTCGGAAATTTGATCGATGGTAACTCAAATGAGATTGTGTTCCTTCAACATATCTGCCTGCTGAAACATTAAATAGGTGGTAGCTCATGTTCCTAGTAAATATTGAATTGATGATTTGGAATCAACATTTCTTCAGATTATCCTGGGATTGGATTGGGTAGGGAGTTCGGTTTTGAACTTCTTCAGGACGACATGCGAGTTGAAGATCAAGGGCAATGGTGAAGATAAACTGAGAGGGATCAACAGCATCGCATTATGTGGGTGGGATGGTTAGACAGAAAACGAAGGGCGAAGTGCCGTTTTGTCAACCTTGAAAAGCAAGCGCCCCGCACCTTGCGCCTTCCCTTGTGATTTCTGCCTGTTCTTATTCCAAACTTCTGTTAGATTTTTCTTCTTCTTGATGCTGTGTAACAAGGTCTCTTCAGTTGATGGAAGTAAAGCCTATCATCCTGTTCATCCAGGACTTATATGAAGTGTAGATTTTGCTTTCTCCATGTTGAATAATACTGCTGTACATTATATTTTGCATCTCTCGACCTGTAACCAGCCCTCTTGGTTAGTCCAATGTCATTTGTTCTCCTGTCTCTTGCTGCAAAGCAGAGACCATCGATTACGATTTCCGAACGTTTATAGGACGATTGTGGGAAGCATGTCATAGGGATATACTTGGATGGACTCACCCAATTGCAGGATGTTTCAAGCATTTTGGCATTGAGTCCATATATTGATTTGGCAGATTTCTGAAATTGAAGCAGTTTGTTCCGCAGATGGTAAATATGTAATGTTGGCAGTAAATTAGAAACCGATGGTAAGTAAAAGGATCGTAAAAGGTAGCGGGCGATTTGTCGATCTGATCAAACATTTATAAGTTACCAATAAAATAATAATTTTTCCATCAATAGTAGATTACCCCTGCTATTAGATTTTACAAGGGGCACGTAACTAGTTGTAATTTATCAATGAAATAAAAAATTTTCTATTGACAAATCCGATAGCAAATTCCTAGCTATCGTTGTAGTTTTGAGTGATAAAAATATATTCACAGTTAGTAAGTTATTGGAACATTGACGGTGGTAATTTGCTAACGCTATTGGTAATTTATGTCAATATACCTCTTCAGCCAGTAGCAGATTATATGATTGTATAATCTTTTTTCAGAATTTACAAATAGTGTTACAAATATATTACCAAAGGGAACATTCTCAGAGGACTTTCTCAAGATCATCGATGAAATTTGGGTGCATCACATGCGATGGAAAAATCTGGCAATCTTGAGAGTCAAATTGACTCTGAGGTGTTTGATTTAAGTTCATGCATGTTCCTTCTCGTCTAGTGATTTTTTTTTTTTTTCTGTTGAAATACTTCTTGATATTCATTGAAATTCAAGAGTTCTTAAACAAAAAGCCCAGTATAAAGGTGTCCAAACATAAAAAAATCCCAAAAAGATGAAAGGGAATTTGAACGATGGGCCTTCGCGACTCAATTAGCCACTTTGCTTGCGGACCTATAACAATGGGCTAGCGAGATGAACTTAATTGGGCCATTCAAATCCTAGCCTCTTCAATCGGCGTCTCCAGCTTCCCCTACACGTGACGTGCGTCTCCCCTTAAAGTTTGTCCACTAGCTCAGCTGGTCTCGATCCTCCATATCACTCTCTCTCCTCGGCTCAAACCGCTTTAGAGCTTCAATTAGAGCCAAAATTTCCGTCTGAATCGGCGACAAAGACGAAACTTTCATGGTACAACCATCCAGTAAAGCGCCTCTGTCATCTCTAAGGACCCCCGAGACCACCCTTTCGTTGCATCATCTCAAGAAAGCTCCATCTGTGTTTGATTTTCAAGGTGTGTACTTTAGTTAAACATGGTGTTGGTCCTGTTGAATAAGCGCAGTTCTCCTCTTCAGGAGTCTGAAGACTTTCCTTCAATTTATTCAGTTTTTCTTTTATTTTTAAGTTGTCAAAGAGAACTAATTTCTCTGAGAAAATAAAAGGAAGCTGTGGGTAAAAGAATGTAATTTATGAGTGTCAACGGTTCGGTTCGGTTCAGATTTTCAGAAAAATGGAACCGAACTGAACCAAGCCGATAAGGTGTGAATCTAACCCGAATTGTTGGATTTGGTTTGATTCGGTTTAGTTTTTCGATTTTCTTATTTTTGCCTTACTTATTGGAACAAACTAAATAAAGGGTAAGAAAGAAGAGAGGTTTTAAGTTGCGTGGTTTTATTGAGAATTTCGGTTTCGGTTAATCAAACCAAAAAAAAGAATGGTTACTTTTCAATTATTTGACCTGAAAACCGAAATGAACCGAAAATGCACAAACTTTGGTTCGATTCTGTTCGCGTTCGGTTTTGGTTTTGAGATTCAGTTCTAACACCCCTAATTATGATAGAGCATTTAACTAGGAACGTTTTTCTATTTTTACTATTAATGAGTGTCTCAAGCATTTTATTTAGATAGTTCAATTTTCAAAGTACTGATTATGCATAATATGAGAAAATCAATGTATTGAAAATAATGAAATTTCCTTTATCAATTAGTTAACTATTGTCTATGAGACACCCGTTAACAAAATCTTTGCTTTAATGGTGAGGAGCGACGTTAGATTGTCAAGGATGTTGAAACATGGGTTAATCGTGAAAATAAATGAATTTAAAATAAAATCTTACGGACTATGATAAGTTATTACTGAAAACAGCATCGACCATGGACGACTCAACACCGACAGCCCTCCACCAACTCTATTGAAACCAGAACAATGTCCACAACCAGTAATGACACATTATTTTGAGGAATATATTTTTTTTTTTGAAAAAAGCCACCAAAAATCCCAAATTTTACCCAAAGTGATAAATTTACCTTGAACTTTTTTTTTTTTGGTGACATGAAAAATCCAAAACTTTATCCAAAGCGACAAATTTACCCTAAACTTTTTTTCGTGACGCAAAATACCCTAAACTTATATCCGTGTGATGCATTTACCATAAATTATAAGTTGTTTTCGTTTTTTACTTTTTAAATTCTTTTTCTTTTTCTTTTTTTTTTCTTCTTCTTCTCTCTTCCCACCATTGGCCATGGCAAAGGGAAGCTGGACTCAGGTGAGGGTGGCCCTCGGCCGAGTCTGGTGAGGGTTGCCCTCACCTGGGTGTTGCCCTTGCCAACCCAGGCGAGGACAGCCCTCGCTAGATCCAGCAAAGACGGCCTTTGCCTGGGCTAGATTTGGTGAGGACAGCCCTCGCTTGATGCCAACGAGGGTCGCCTTCGCCTAAGTGCGGCAAGGGTCGCCCTTGTCAACTGCCCTCATTGAATCTAGCGACGACTATCCTCGCCTAGGTTGGTGAGGGCAACACCCAAGCGAGGGTAGCTCTCACTCGATGCTGGCGAGGGCCGCCCTCACCTGAGTTCGACTTCCCTCCACCGGCCATGATGGAGGGAAGAGAGAAGAAGAAAAAAATGAAAAAAGAAAAGAAAAGGAAAAAATAAGATGAAAATGCCCTTGATGGGGTAAATGTATCACGATTAGCAAAATTTGAAGATTTTCATGTCACAAAAAAGGTTTGGGGTAAATTTGTCATCTTGGGTAAAGTTTGGGATTTTTGGTGATTTCCGCCCCCCCCCCCCCCCCCCTTTTTTTTTCAATATAATCACTTGGGGGGAGCCCCACTAGTCACCGTATTTGGTTTAGTGGGGGCAGATACGAAAAATACCAAAAGCATCTTCACTTTTTAACCAATGGCTAATAATTTAGAAAATATTTTCCTAACAACAATCACTTGTATTTGTTGAAATAATTAGTTAACGAGAATGATTTTCATTGGTAATGAAAATATTTTACAAATTTATCACTTTTGTATAAGATACATGCAATAATTTTTAGGAAACATTTTCAAAATCATTCATATTTTGTGAAATAAATGGAAATTTTGTGAAAATACCAATGAGAAACCCAACTATAGTTCTCGGGAACAAGCTTGCACTTTCACAACCGTTCCTATTTACGAAACGATCATTTTTCAAAAAGTTATCAGTCATAAATTCATATGCCCACTCAATCTGTTCAATTACTAACTAAAAGCCAAACCACTTGAACCCGAAGTAACAAGCTAAGATGATTTTGCAGGGAGGGGCAATCTGGCCTCTTAAATGCAAGGTTTGCCTGGGCGTATAGGGAAAAGGTATTTATAATAATAAAGGTACATAAGTAACCATTCGATTAAATTTGAGAATTATTTTCGACTGGAAATTGATATACTCCAAAGGGACCTGACTTAAATTCATGGCATAGAAATATCTGAAGTTCTAGTTAGACTCATCAAATGGGATGATCGGGTTGAAAATGATCCGACTCAAATTAAAATGTGTTAACCCACTTTGACCTATCTTGTAGTAATTTATACCTATCTCATATTGCTAAAACACTTATATATCTAAACTAATAAGAAAAATCATAACTAAACCATAGTAAGAGCGCAAAGTGAGCGAGAGCGAGATTGAGTAAGGGGAGAGAGAGTGAAGAGAGAATTATATAGGTGGGTTGGGTTTAAGTAAGTTATCAACTCATTCAATACCCATATCTTGAGTTTTACCATTTTAAACTTGTTTATCAAATATAATTAATTTGTATAACAACTCGACCCATCAAATGTAGGTTAAAAAATTGGCCCATAATCCATTTTGAAAGGTATAGTTTTGATTAGGGGTGTTTGTTTTCCGATTCAGTCTGGTCCAACCTAAGAATTGGGAACCGGACCACCTGGCCTTGGGATCGGTCTCGTTCAGTTCTCGGCTAGTCCAACATAATCAGTGGATTCATATATATTAACAGAAAATTTTGGATTAATTGAATTGTTAATCCATGTCACAATTTGAAACTGAGATTTCATCCAAGATTTGCAAGGAAGACAAAGAGATGATGGGACCATGATTGTAAGGATTAGCTTGAAAAAAGAAGGAAGATTTAATGGATTCTTTTTCATTAATGACGGACTCAGAGAGAGTAAACAAGGAAAGTAAAATTGATGAATTTAAAAAGAAATTAAAGTAAAGAAAAGAACAAGTGACAAAAGGGTCAAGTTCTATGAATTGGTGCAACAATATAAATGAAACAAAGATTCATTTCATCATGTGAAATAAGATGGGGCATAAGAGGAGATTAGGATTTAGATTTACACTTTAATTATTTAAAAAATAAAAGTATATAAATTGTTCCGAGGAATTCGATTCCCACCCTAGAATGAGGAACCAAAGGTGCATTCTAAAACTGCCCAAAATCGGCTGGTCTAGCATTTCTCGATCCAAGCGTTTGTATACGCCGACCCCAAGTTTTGATGGATTCTAACGTTCCTCCTCAAGTTTGCGGCATGGTTTGTTGCTGCTGAGGGCAAGTGGATCCAGCTAAAAGCAGCCTGCACAAACTGTCAAAACCGAGAGAGAGACAGAGACAGAGAACATGGAGGCCAGCTTTGAATTTGATTGGTCCTCGTGAGTCACTGATGGCGTTGTTTTGTGATGGTCAAGCAGTGACACATGTTGCTTCGTACCCTGTTTTTCATGAGAGTATGAAGCATATATATAGGTCGACGGTCATTTTGTTATAGAAAAGCCATAGCCCCGGGAGATCAAGTCTGCATTTTTTAGAACTAATGATCGGTAGCTGACATATTCACTAAAGCTCTAAGTGGTCCCTGAATCAGGTGTATATAGAACAAGCTTGCCATTTATGATATTTATGCTCCAGTTTGAGGGGAGTGTTAGGAATATAAATGTGCATGTTGATTGTGTAATATCCTTTAATTGTGGGTTTTCCTGTTCTGTAATACTTCAATATAGTATAAATGCATGTGTGCAGTCTCAATGACATGGTTTTTCCCTCCAATCCTTTATCTTATTTTCACACTACTAATAAAATGTATAGAAACGGTTGTAAATTAGTTTTACACGGATGATCTGCTTTGTCTAGTCTTCACTGTTGACTAGGACAACCTACTTCATCATTTGTCCTTCATTGGTTTAATCAGGGCTCAAAGAAGTTAATCGCTCTGAGTATTGCTGTTGCATCTAAAAGCTAGTATTTATTATTGAAGAGACACTAGAACTTTAACTCGATTGCTGAAGGTCAGAAGAAATAACCCATTGTAATCGACGTGCAATTGGGGTTAGTCAATTGAGCGAGATTTGATCAATGATCGAGCCATTGGACAATTGACAATTATGTAGCATGGATATTGGCATCTGTGATATAGCACTTGACAACAAAGTAATATTGACATCGACAAGTAATTAAGAGGAGATCGGCAAAGTATGATGGTTGAAGAGCACGACAAGGAGGCCAACGAAATTAGGCCGAGTGTTGGATAGAGAAGAGAACACAAGGATCGATATGAAGATTGAAGACAAAGATATCAAGTGACGGTTGAGTATTATGATAACCTTTGGAGTTGGAGCCGCTTGTGGATGGAAATGGCCCGTGTATGGGGAGCCTAGAGTCTCAGAATTAAATGTGTTATTGCCTTAGTAGCAGTAACTGTGGTTAAATTGTTGTAATTGGTGGACTAAATAAGTGGCAATATGCTATCATTGTAGAGGATCTCCGATAATCAAGAACACACATTCAATGTATTTTTATTATTAATGCAATGTCCTATTTATTTTTTAGTAGTTCACTTGTAGAATTACTATTCATATTTCCTTGTGAAACCAATCAAAACTCCTATCTAGAATCGCCATGGAACCCCATTTCAACAATAAAAATCAAAGATCAACCTTCGATGAAAGGTTTTTCACTGTTTCAGGTAAAACACCATTTCCAGTGAAACAGTTTCTTTTCTTGATCCCACAAGGTAAGAACAATGCCAGAACGCACACTTTCTTGTGTGAGGATGAATTTGGGAAGTCATCATACTTGTGTGCTCAAGCACTCCCCATTGCTACCTCCATTGCAACACAGAGAACACTCTATCAGGTCCACATTCTACCTTCTCCCAATTACATTCGCTAATTTCAGATCGAATCCGTTGAAGGTAATATTTAAATCTCTGTCCTTCTCATAGAATGAAGTTAAAAAGTAATAGTTTTGTTGATTTGATAAATGGATTGAAATGATAAAATATTCTAAAATCCGGTGAATAGTGTAATTATGAAATTTTTTAATAGTATCAAAGGGATGATTTGACTTTGTTATGGAAAGTTGATAGAATAGATTAAACAACTTGAAAGTTCAAGGACTAGATTAAACACTTAGGGATCAAGGATCACATTAAACAAATTAAAAGTCTAAAGCAAACATAGGATATTCAGCCAAACTTTATGAATTACTAGTATAATTTTCCCTTTTGAAAAGGGACTCTCTAGGACACAACCAAAAAAATAAAATAAAAAATATGGATGTATATACATGTCTTATTTCTATTACGAGATGACGAGGTATTTGCTAGCAATACCAATCTTCGGAGACTATCATAAAAGTCTATATGCTGATCTGGGTACCGCCCAAGTTAGTAGACCCCCAAAGCTCCTGATTGCCTGCAAGATGGGTCCGAAGTGATGCTGCATTAGGAGTTTTCGCCTCGGTCATTAACGAAATATATCAATAGGCATGGGTACATACACATAAACGCACATATAAAGTTACCGTGTTTTCAGATGAAACGACTTTGCGAACTTCAGAAAAACACATCTTGTTCGTGCTATCCATATTCAAATCTGGAATGAAAACATGAGGTAAATGGAAAGGCCATCATTTTTGCCAGGGTCACTAGAGCCTAGTCTTCATCACAGTGGCATAGCTTTCCTAGCTGTGGCAGATGCGACGACTTCAGTTCATCGTCTACATACAAAACCGTTATGCTAGAGGGGAGTCCTGGCAACTCTTTGATCATGTCACAGTGAAGTAAATCAAGGGTTTGAAGATTGGAAAGTTGGTGGATCTCCGCCGATATGCTGGAAATAGTCGAATGTCGCAGACTCAAGATTCTCAGATTATGTAGTTTTCCAATCTCGCTTGGAATGCCCCCCTGGAGACTCCGACACCAGCAGGCGTGTATTTCTTGGAGGCTGGTTAGCTCTCCAATATCAGGAGGGAACTCTCTGAAGAAACAAGAATCCATTCTCAGCACCTTCAAATTATGCAGATTTTTTAGCGAATGTGGAAACTTGACAACGCCTGTCCCCGACACGTCTAACTTGACTAAGGATCTCCCTATGTTGCCAATGGAGTTTGGAAGTTTTCTTATTTCACAGCAATCCTTTAGTGACAAGTGTTTAAGTCTGACCAGTTCTCCAACGGAATTGGGAAGTGCTGTGATTCTGGTGCCATCCAGTGAAAGAAGTGAGATATTCGTCAGGTGACATATTGTTCTTGGTAGCTGACTCAATGAGAAGCAGTTTGAGGCACTCAGAGTTTCAAGCTGCTTTAAATTACCAATGGAGACGGGAATTTCTTGTACTGAAGTCCCATCCATGAGAAGCTCTTGCAGAGCTGTCAGGCGACCCACTTCTACCGGCAACATGCTGAGCTCTGTGCAGAACTTCAAATTCAAGGTAATCAAGTGCTGCAAGTCGCCAATAGAATGATCTATCTTGACCAATTGCGAACATCGTTCCAGAATCAATATGGCAAGATTTTTGCAGCCAGAGAACTTAGGAGTGACTAATAAGTCGGCGCAACCTGTAAGATCTAGAACTCTCAAGTTATTCATCTGCAAAATAGGAGACAAATTTGCATGAGCTCACTTATACGAATAGTTATACTAGACTGGGCAATTTCACCAAAACAACAAATTTTAAACTACCTTGATTTGATCCCAGCCTTCCCAGTCTTTTGTGACTTTGCTCCATGACAAATCGAGAACGATTAAGTATTCCAGGTAAAGATTAGTTACTTTCAGACGTTGAGGGCACCCTCGCCAACGGAGCCACCTTAATTCCGGGAAAACGTCAGCAAAATCTCCGGCAATGTTTGCATGATCCAATTGAAGATACCGTATGCTTGGCACCCTCACAAAATCTTCTGGTGTAAGTTCGACTGACGTATGCCGCTCAAAGTTAAGGCAGAGTGCCTCAATCTTATCCGTTCCCTGTGATGGACGAGAAAAATGAACAGTAGTGAGAATGGTCTCTCTTCTCGAAACGCAAACATCCCTAAGGAAAACTGACGAACGTCAATTGCATATATGGTCAGAATTTAACATTATCTGGCGAAATAATTCTTTCCCTTTGGCGTTAAACGCAACAAAGCTATTTCTTATGCTTCACGATGAATAAATTAAGAAAAACCAAAGCACACCAAACATTCTCCTTGTTCCTCTTTATTGTGTCGAAAGATATTTCATGATAAAATAATCTACTTCACCTTCCTGGATATGTACGATTCTCCCTACAAATGATTTCTCTACCAAGTCATCTCAACACAACAAATTTATCCACGTTCGTACCAATTATATCACGTAGGACGTCATTTGATTGACCGGATGGACTCAATTAGCGAAATGCCAAAATATTTAGGATTAAATTGACTCAATTGAAAAATTTGGGATTGAATTGACACAAATAAAGTAGGTTTATGACTTTTTTGGTACTTTCCTCAATGAAATTAGAGTACTAGTATTATTTTGTTTGGGATTGAATTGGCACAAATAAAATAGATTTATAAATTTTTTGGTACTTTCCTCGATCAAAATTTTTTTGTTCTACAAACTAATTAGTCCAAAAAGGTAATTCATTGCATTCAAGAATTTCTTTTACTTTGCTTTTCTGTAGTTGACTGCACTATCAATGACATGTGGTTTCTATTTTCATTAGCTTTTTGGCCACCCAACTGTTTATCTTGTAGATCCGTCGCTGAATTAAGCTTGTTTTATGATGATGACGGAAAAAAAAAAAGGCACCTTGTTCATACTGTCGGATGCGGGCTTAAATTTTGTGGAAAAATTAAACAAAAGAAATTGCTATTGTACTTCACAATGTTGTACAAGATTTCATGGGTACTCATAGGTGAACGACATAATTTTTTGGGAAGGAATTAGATCTCAACACCTAAAAGGAATCCAAGAGAAGAGTAACTATAAAATAGAGAGAAACCTTCAACAGATGTAATATACTCAGGTTAGTCATTTTCCCCATAAACTTCCCTCTCAAAAAAAAAAAAATTAATTTTATGATTTATATATCCTAAGTAGTTATGGTTTACAGTAGCACAGTCAGGTTATTTACTGCATGTGTCGAAGAGGTAAATGAAGCAATTATAGAAATTCAAGATCTTTCCAATACACAATACCCTTATCAAGTATCTAAAATATATAAGTATCTCAATCTTGGATATAATTTCGTAATATACACCTTCAGAAAAATCTCAAATTACACTACCATACTTACAAAGAGAGAGCAACCTCCCTACTGTCTAATCACGTCAATGAGATATTCGAGGGCAATAATAGTAGAAGTTTCTCTGCTCACTAGAGCAAGCACTAAGTAGAGACCAAAATTACTCTAATGGTAGAACATGGGCTGAGTGAGCAAAAGAAACGAAACGGTTACCTTGTTTTTCTTTAGCACTTTTTGGACTTCTTTGGGATCCCATAACCTGCTACTATACTTGGACTCCTGCTGGTTTTCCTTGCAAATTATTTCCCTACCAAGATCTCTCAATTGGTCATGCATTATGAGTTTATGATCATCTCCAATGTTTATTAATGACATGAATCTTAATACTTCAATTCCCTTTTCTGGGAAAAAGCCACAGGCATCCCACATATAGGATGTGATTCTTATGTCAGTGCCGATGAAAAAACAAGCGATATCCAAAAATATTTGTTTTTGTCCGTAGTCTAATTCTTCATAACTTATCCTTAACTTTTCTCGCACTTCATCTTGAGGGACTTTTTTTAACTTGTCTATTGTACCTCTCCAAAATGCTAGCTTTTTTCCGCACAAAAATGAACCTAAAACCTTAATAAATAAGGGAAGCCCTCCGATGGTAGTTATAACATCATGAGCAGCATCCTCAAATTCACTTGGAGGAGAGTTACTTTGAAATGCATGTCTACTAAATAGAACAATAGAATGATTATAGTCCATTTCCTCAAGTTCATAGTTAAGGTCCACCGTTGCATTCTTAAGAACACTATAGTTTCTAGTGGTAATAAGGATCCTACTCCCCGAAGAAAACCAATTATGGTTTCCAACCAAAGCCTTCAACTCATCATCATCATTCACATCATCAAGAAGAATAAGGACCTTTTTACCTTTAAACGTGGAGGAGATGAGCTGAGCCCCTTCATCCTTATTATGAACTTCATTTTCTTGCTTCAATATATCATAGATTAATTGATTTTGTAAGTAATGAAGGCCATACTTCCTTGATTCCCTTATATCAGCAATGAAGCTATGATGCTCAAATTGATTGGAGAGCTTGTCGTAGATGGCTTTAGCAAGAGTAGTCTTACCAATGCCTCCCATTCCGTAGATGCCAATAAATAGGGTGGCACGAGAGTTATTATCCAAAAATTTCATAACAAACTTCACATGACTGTCAATTCCGACCAAATTCTCATAAATAACCAACTCAAATTTTTTGTTCAATTCGCTCAACATTTTTTGGACGATCGACTTCACCATCATCGCGTCATACCTGTCAAATGTGACAAAAAGAGTTCAAATATGAGGTAACGATAATTTTATTTTGTTTATTTATTGAGAACACAATAATAAATAAATCTGGGGATTAATAGAAAAACTTCGAGAATCGTTTTTGTCACACCTCGGCATATTATTTTATATGTTAAGACTAAAGTGGGAAAAGTTGGTGGTTGCTTCACATGGCGAGCTCATAAAACTATTATTTTGACATAATTTATTAAGTCAGAAGAAACTTGAGGGCATCGCTTATGAATCTTGACTATTGTATATATTAAGGATTTTGAGCCAAATTTTAAACTTGTAGTTTGTTAAAGATATTAGGGATGACGTGGATGCGACTCTGAAAACTTTCTAGAGCAAGCAAAAATCCAACAAGCTAGCCCAATGCGAGAATCTGCCACTAATCAATAAATATGTCATAATTTTTAATACAAGAGTATTTCAAGTCCTATAATATCAATCTGAAAAGTCGTTCGGAGTGTGATATCTATGAACTAGCCGAAAGCAATTGAGGGGATTTCTCCTAGTTTACGCAATTCTACATGCTTGCAAATTTCTACTCATGTTATGAATTTACTATCATTTTAGATTTGTGTTCTTATCAGTTTCATTGCCTCTAGGAATGATAACAGGTTGTATTTTATTTTCTTTTTGAATATCCTATGATTTTAATTGATATAATATTGATTTTATAGGGAAGTAAAAGGATAATGTTTACCTAAAATAAGAACATTGCTTCAATACATGCCGGTGTATGAGATAGAAATTACTTGTTGAAGATAGGAAAATGTAATGAAAATTATTTAAACAAACATATGGTAAAAATAATCCTTTTCTTTTTCCATTTTTATGTTTACCATCATCATATATAACCAATGAAACATTTCTTTTGTAAAAATATTTTTAATAACAACTAATGAACGACATTAATTATTTAATTAATGTAATTTGGGAAGATAAATAATTTTGGCATTGATTCTTACCTTTCACCCAAAAAAAAAATAATAATAATAATTTTGGCATTGACAGTCACCATGCACGGTGTTATGGGCTTGAAACAAAAATCACCAATAAGTTGTACTATTAATCTTAAATAAGTATGTAATTAAAGTTTGTGACCAAGATTGATGTAGCGTACACTACAAACATGAAAATAAATGGCACAGTGTTACAAAATATTTGGATATAAGAGTAAAAATTTATTCAAGCAATCTTATTTCCAATAGGATCATTACAATAAAATCTATAATTAGATTGGTCAATATCATTAAAGCAAAAAACTAAAAAAAAAAAAAGAAAGATAACTTATAAAACTCGTGTGGCAGGATCTTACTACCAACAAGATCTTACTCTGTGTGTGTGTGTCTATATATAAGAAAGAAAATTAAGCAAGTGAGAATCAGAACAACCAGTAAAACCCACAAATATTAAAGGAAAATAGAGAATGTTTCGGTGAAAAATTTTACCCGTCGGCTTTGGCTTCGTATCCAGTCACACTGCTAATTTCAAAGAGAGCTTTCTTCCACTTCTCCAAAATGGTTCGGTCGAAACCCCACTTAAGCAAACGCCTCTCATACGCACAAAATGCGTTACCAAAATTCCCGATTTGATGTCTCACTTCAGCTGGTTCCACTTTGTAGAATATAGGCAACACTCTCTGCCTGTTATTATCCTTGCACTCCATTATTTGAACTAGTTCATTTAGACACCAACCGCTTGTACCATAATTCACAGAGAGAATGGGGATCAAGATTTTACTGTTCCTCATGGCTGCCAAAAGCTCTGGTTTTATGTTCTCGCCTTGGCAGAACTCATCATCATCTCTGAAAGCATCAATTCCGGCATCAAAGAGTGCATGGTGGAGTTGATCAGTGAAGCATTTTCGAGTATCTGAACCTCTGAAACTCAAGAAAACCTCGTAACGGTTTTTAGTTGACACAGCACCCCTATTAGTTTTTGTCGGAGATGAATTAGATCCACCTAATTTAGTTTGTGTCGGCGCAGTTAACAAACTAAATGTGCCAGTATCAGCATCTCCGACATATTCATGTATCTCGACATTTTCACGCACACTAGCTTTCTTCTTAGTGATAAAATAGAACACAAACCCCGGGAGAAGGATCAGCGCCACGAGTTCGACGAAAGAAATCCCTAAAAAGAGACCATGCATTTTGTCTTTGCTCTAACTCTGCCCTTGATTTTTGCTTTCAAGTCTGATGGAGAAAAAAGCCAGAATGCCACTCAGGAAACAGGAAATGCCTTCTTGTTGCCCATTCTCTTGTGGTTTGAATTACATAATGGAACCAATTGGCAAAGAGAATCGCACCAATAATTCAAAGCTTGTCAACCTACATAAAAAATTAGCAATTCATTCATCGGGAACCGCAACCATATGCTTGGAGTCGTTGCCTTTACGTGGCAGAAATATGCACAAGGCAATCCAGGGCGATACTTGTCCAGGACGAAGTAATGAAAAGTGGAGAGGGAAACTCGGGACGAGACTGACATGGATTTGCAAGAGAAGATGAAAGGTAGGGGGAGAGATAGAAAGAGAGACAGATTTGTCCCGTCCAAGTCGCAAGTTAGGTCTCACTTACTAAATAAAAAAATGATTAATATCATGAAAAATCATAAATTAATATATTTATATTAAATTTATCTTAAATCAACTTTTTTACAATTAAAATTCTCAAACTGGTACACTTGTGATAAATTTACCATCTATTAACTTTTGTCAAATTTTACAATTAAATTTGTTAACCTAGATGACACATGATGACATAGTAAGTCCCTAACAAAAATACCAGAAAAAATCCTAAATTAGCATACTTGTGATCAATTGATTGTGCCAGTTTAGGGTTTTCATTATATTAACATTAAAGATTTTCAAGTGCATTTGCCACATCACCATACTATGTTACCATGTGTCATTTACGTTAGTAAATTTAAGGGCAAAATTTAACAGAAGCTAACGGATGGTAAAATTGTCATAAATGTACCAGTTTGAAACTTTTTAAATAAAGAAAATTAATTTTGTATAAATTTATCACATGTATACTCATTTGGAGTTTTTCGTGGTACTTATCTCAAAAAATAAGACATGAATTGGCATGATCTGCACAAGTGATAATCAATGAGCAGAGCCGTGGATAACATATGCGGTTGAATATATTTAAGCATCAAGACAGCGACGTTGGGCATGCTCAGTCCAGTGCTTGCACCATTGAACTTCCCTTTCTTCTGTTAATTTATTTTCCATCATAAAAGTTATTTTTGTTGAATATATTTAAGCTCTTGATTGCACTTAGGAATTTACCCCTATCACCTTAAGCTTGTTAAATATCACCATATCAAACCAACAACCTTTATTTAACTACTAAAATATTGCATTATCAACGATGACTTATCTAAAATCTACTATATATAAAGCCTTCAGCTGATTATAAACCCAAAGAAAGTTAAGAGAAAAAACCTAGCGACGTCATATCCAAACTCCTCAAGGGAAGCGGGAAAAGACCACGTGGATCTTGCTATGCTTCATAAATTGCATTTTTAGAATTTTCAATACACTTCTTTCTCTATTATTTATTGGACAAACCAAAGAGTAGCCAATAGCATTAAATTAGACTTATAATAAATATCGTTTATCGAATAGAACAGACCAAACAACTTTCAGTGACCCTTCCTTGTTGCCCTATTAATTTTTTTTCAATTCGTATGCTCCTAGGGGAAGTTAAAAGCAAATCCACTGAAGTATTCAATTCAAATAGACGGAAAAGAATATATACAATGATGGACTAAGGGGGTTGCTCTGTGCTTGATGCTATTTCTAGGAGTATGCAAAGGAGCTGAAAATCGATTGGAACCCAACTAGAATCAGCAGTTCCCAATGGGACTGGTTCAATTCTTGGTTCTAGGTAGGGAATCCTGCTCAGACCGAACCAGTAATATATATAATTTATAAGAAAAATTTCCAACAAAAAATAACTAAGACAAATGAAAACCTTGAAGTTCCTAATTTGAAGTTCAATACTCATTAACTATGAGTGCTTGTCTCATTTCACTCTTACCTCGTCTGAGTCATCTCTTTATCTCTCACTCCTGGCCTCAACTCTCAACTTTCAATATAAGCCTAATTTTTTTTTATTAATCTTGTAATTAAGAATAAGGAAGTTCTTTGTTTTTTGTTTAACTTTGGCTTGCTGGAAAATATTGCATTGAATGCATGAAGCTTGGTGGGACGGGTTCCATGGACTCACTCGAGACAGGTACCGAACCGAGCCGGTGGTCTGGTTTCTAGGTGAATCCATGAAACCGACAAATGGTTTCCTATTTTAATTTTTCGAAACCAGTCTTTAGTGGACGATTTTTGATTCTAAAGTGGGAATTGCCCACTTGGACCATGCTCATGCCTAGCTTTTCTATCATTTTGTATGGAATTTTACATAAAATTCGTATATAATGCTTGTTTGTTTTTTCAATCTATAACTTCACAATAAAATAAATTTTGTGAAAATTATTTTCAAGATAAATAATTAGTCCTATTTGTTTTGTGATGTACTAAAAAGCACATAAAACATCTTAGTGAAGAAAAGCATTTTTAGTAAGTGACTTGTTAAAATGATTTTCCTAATTTAAAGTGTATGCATCTTCCATTAACTTAGCCATTTTCAATAAAGTTTGAAAAACTAATTTCGTAAATTTTTTTTAGTGAAACGAACCGATCTTAATAAGAAAATATTCAGTGATTTTAAAGCGCCACATTAACTGTTGATGTGGCAAGCATTTTTTTCTCATATCCAATCATATTTTGACACGTGGTTGTTGACGTTGAATTGAAAAAAAAAAAAATTCTTATTGTTCCACCAGCCATGGACATACGACCGGCCGCCTACCACCCCTGAACCTCACTGCGTCGGAGGCCAAGCCTCCAAATCTAGCCAAGTCATAGCCTTGACGCTGCACCAGATCTAGTTTTGTTTGATTTTATTGTGGCCCACGTGATTAATGGCCCATGTGTGGTTTAGGTTTAACAATTATTAGATGCTAAATTCCTATTGGTCAATAGAGGTGTATTTTAATTACCGTACACCATGATGGATGATGTGACCTAAAAAGCACTTACACTCTCTAGAAGCTTTCGTGTCGTGTCCAACACTCTGACACGTGTTCGACATGCTCCAATATGCTACGACACATTCCGACATGCGGTCAACGAATGTTGAAAAATTCGACACGTAGTCAAATCTTCTTGATACACTTTGACACGTGAGTTCGAAATTTCGATATGCGATTCTGACACGCACGGGGTCAATTTTAATAATTTTCAATACTTTAGAGGTCAAAGTGTAAATATATGAAAAAATAATGAAAATAACAAGAGTTTTTCTTTTTTTGATGACCCAGGAAATCCCGAAAGCCGACAGCTGACGGGAAGAACCTGGGACTGACGCAAGCTGGCCACCACACTCACGCTAGCGGTTAAGTCACCAAGTAATGCCGCTGGGATTCGAACTCAGCACCTTTCGTGAGAGACATAGAGCTTGAGCTAACGACAGCATCGTAGCGGGTGGTGAAAATAACAAGAGTTAATATCCTAAAAAACTCAAAACTGATACACCGGTGACAAATTTATCAAAAACTATTTTTTTGACTATAAAAAACCCCAAACTGGTACACTTGTGATAAATTTATTCTGATTGACCATAAAAAACCCTAAACTGGTATATTTATGATAAATTTACTTCAAACTAATTTATTCGATTGCAAAAAATCCAAAATTGGTAAATTTGTGATAAATATGCATTCCGTTAAATTGGATTAATACCATACAAAAATCACAAAAATTGTAAATTGTGACAAATGAAGCGTAACATCCCAAATTGATATATGAGTCAATTGTCACGTGTCATTTAACTTAATAATTTGACAGCAAAATTTAATGAAAACTAACAAAGTAAATTTGTTACAAGTATACCAATTTGGGGTAAATTTGTCGAAGATATACCAATTTGGGACTTTTGGTGGTCAAAAAAATAGTTTGGGTTAAATTTATAACAAATATACAAGTTTAGGATTTTTTAGGGAATTAACCAAAATGACAAAAATAAATGGAAAAGAAGAAAATTATTACTATCAAGTTTCTCACTTATAAGTTTTGACCTACCTATGAGTGACGATGAGACGCCCCTCTTCTCGCCGGCATTGCTCTGACTTGAAGTTGTGATTTTTTTTTTTTGCCTCTCACAGGCGTTGTCTGCGAGTTTTCTCTTTTGGTTTATGTCATTGGCTCATGAGTTATCTCTCATATTTTCATAGCAAATTTAGTCATTTCCTTTTATTTTGGTTGTACTTCGAGAGTTTTTATCCTGGAACCTTATTTTGTAGAGGGGCTCCAACCTAGTTTATATCATAAACTTCGAACTCTATTTGGGACTATAAGAAATCTCACTAATTTCTGATAAGTATAAGAAAACAAAACATGTTCATTCAAATTTACTCTTTTGTGTTTGTAATTTTTTAATTTCTCATTTAATCTCTATCAAATTAAAACAATGAATGATATTAATAAATGTTGGATTAATATTTTTAGTATAAATTAATTCTATGCTCTTTTTATTATTATTTATTTTTTTATATTTATACATAAAAATATAACGTGCGGAACTTGTCGGAATTCTCCATTTTTTGAGATATGATGTGTCAGCATGTCGTATCGTGTCGTGTCATGTGTTGCGTAGTGGTGTGTAACCGGACTAAGTATACTCGGGAACCAAAGCAGCCCACTTGGAAATCAGGGTTGAGAATCGGTTTCCATTGAAACCGGTTCCCAAAATTCGGAACCAAGTCTGATTAATTGCCCACTTAGGAACCGATTTTCAGACTAGTTTTGGAACCAGCTTAGGAGCTGGTTTTGTAAATATAGGTCAAAAACCCTATTTTCCCCCTTATTTATATGTTCTCACTCTTGCAATTACATGGCGTTTTTCCTCTTGACTTTCTCAAACACACACGGCACTCCTCCTTCATCGTTCCTCTTCCTCTTCCTCGCTTGCTTCCCTCCCTCATCGGCTCCCTCTGGCATTGTCCGACGGATTGACGGTGTTCATTACCGCCAAATTCTTGTGTACCACATGGATTGTCTCGCGTAATTTTTCTTTTGTAGGAGGATTTATGCTTACATAAATAAGTAGCTTCATATAGTAGTTGTGGGAATAAAACTATTATTAGACCCATGTTTGTTGCTAATTCTTTGCCTTATGATTTTATTTATTATAATTAGCCAATTGGATCTTTAATTTTTCGTTTAATCAAAAAGTTCATGTCTTTATTTATTACATGTACTTACTGTTTCGATACAAATTAGGAGGATTATGTTATTTTCTCGCGTATTAATATAAAATTCGAAGTTGTATAGGGTATCGAGAGATTGCAAAATAGATTTTAATGGAAATAGGGTTGACTTTGGAACCGGACTGAAAAAACAGGATGAGTCGGGTATAGAGTTCAATACAAATAGGGTCGGGTATAGGGTCAAAAAAAGGGAAACCGATTATAACAGGGTCAGGTATAGGGTCAAAGTCTAGACCCTACCCATCTTGGACCCGATCACCCCTAGCTATCACGTGTCCGTGTCGGTGTTACATAGGGTGTGACTATAAAAGGCCCTAATTAAAAACCAGTCCTCTCTCAACCCTAGAGGAGAACGACAGCTTTCTCTTCATCAAGGATGCCAGAAAGCCTAAAGGGGTGGAGAGAGAAACCTATTTCTTCAAAAGATTTCTCATTTGCAATTGATTTCTTTACGAGAAATCATCATGGATCAAGGTATGCCTCTGTCTATTATGATGTTGTGAAAATCATCTTGTTCTAAGATTTCGGGTATGATGTTTATGCAATTTGATTTGCATAGAATTTATTTGATCTTACATGTGGTATTGATCTTACAAGTCCACCTTCGCCTGCTTCAAGCCACCTCCCGATCTGGTTAAGCTCGACTTCTCGCCAGATATAGTCTGCCTTAAAAGCGGTTTGAGATCGGCGACTCCTCCATGGCCGCTGAGATCTTGGTCACAGCGTCAAGCTTGGCAGCCATAGAAGGCCGTCCCCTCCGGAGCTAGAAGCTCAATGACAATGGAGGCCGAGCGTCCAGTTCTAGAATGTCGACATTGTGCCAGATCTGGCCGAGGCAAAGGTCGTGACACGACCTTGACTTGCAACGATGACCGCCATTAGAGGTCGACTTGGGAGAGGGTGCTAAAAGTTGGAGACGACCGTGTACAGAGACAAAAATGGCGTGTAACAAGAACGAAGGAGACATAAAATAGAAAAAAGAAGGAGCAAAGAGTGGCGCGTGACAAAAAGAAAACTCTTTACAACTCCTCAGCAGCGTCACCGGGACGAGCGACGCCGACGACCATGGACGGCCACATCTGGAGAGCCAGCAGAGTCACCTGCCATGGCGAAGCAAGGTTCGCGTGCGACCACGGACGGCCAAATTTGGAGAGCGGGCGGCGTCACCAAAACGAGTGACGCCGACTGCCGTGGACGGCCAGATCTGGAGAGCCAGCAGCATCACCGGCGCGTCACCAGCCATGGCGGCCCGTCTGAGGTCGAGTGGCTGGCTTTGGACGGAGGAAGACGAAGGTGGACACAACAAAGGTCATGAAGAAATTCCACATCAGAGTTTTTTTTTTTTTTTTTTGAGTAAATTTTTAAGTGGATCCGAAAGATAAAGATGCTCGCCATATTGGCGTGATTGCTTTAGTAATCACTGAATATTTTCAAAGCTCAAAGTGACACGTGTGTTGCAAAAGTTTTCTTAGCTCCTCCCTCACGACGAGTCCAGACGGTCCCGATCTAGTTCAAACTTCCCATGAGAAAGGTCCTTTCTTGCTTTAGCTAAGGTTTTGCCATCGGAGACCAACCGCCGCTTCCACCTAACCGACGACAGCCAAGCTCCGGCGGCCATCATCAGCTTCATAGACAACGGGAACCGCGGTGGCCACGGCGAGACAAAAGGGATGCGAATTCTTTGTGGGTAAGTTCTAACACACATCCAGATCTGAGCGACTATTGACTACAACAACACAGCTCAAATATTGCAAGGAAATAGAGGGGTCGGGAGAAACTTACCTTTGCCCTGCCGAGACAAAATCACTGCCGTATCCTGGAGACGAACTGCTTCTCCTTGTTGAGCTTCAGTTCTCCGATGAAAAGTCAAGCATGGAGCGACTGCTTCGCATCGTCCGAGGCCTCAATTATTTTTACCGGAAGAGACACCTAACCTATGAAACACGGACACGTTGTCCATGCTTCCGTGTTGTGTCGGATTTTCCGACACGCGGTCAACTTTTATCGATATGCATGTCGACGCGTGTCCGGTAGACTTATGGAGGGTGGAGGCGAGAGAGGGCGAGGGAGCAGAGGCCGCGAGCGCCGGTGAGACGAAGCCGCGAACGGATCACCGCGACGGCGAGAGACGGCTAGAGAAAGAGCGGAACAGAGAGAAAGAAGAAAGAAGGCAAACTCCCGCCGGTGAGACGAAGCCACGAACGGACCATCGCGACGGCGAGAGACGGCCAGAGAGAGGTGAGGGCCGCCACTGTTGCGATGAATCGGCGACGAGAGGAAGAGGAGAGGAGGGAAGGGGTCATGCGGCGCGGCAAGGAGGATAGGAAAAGGAGAGCTCGGCAACTCGCTAGGGTTTTTCATAAAGAAATCTAAAAAAAGAAAAAAAGAAAGGAGGTCTTATGGCGTGAGAGAGGGTGGGGGGTGGGGAAGTGACAGCTCACCTGTCACTGTCAGGTTGGGGAGGGAAAAAAGTAAAATAAAAGCGGGGGTGGAGGGAAAAGGACGCACGAAAGAGAGGGTAGATTTTGGGGATTGTTTTTTTAACCGAAAAATTAAATAAATGAAATTAAGAAATAATTTCGAAAAATAAAAATATTAAATTTTGAATAATGATAAATTTTGATTATTGTGGATAATTATGGATTTATTTAAATTAATTAATTCTATTTTTTTTATTAATTTTTAGTTTCATCGATAACTTTTGTTAAAATTAAAAAAATGTTTCGCATTAATTATGAATATATCTTTCGAATTTCAAATGAATTAATTTGTTAATATTATTAGTATAAATTTATTATAGGCTCTTTTTTAATTAATTTTTTATTTATGAATTTGAATCAAGTTAATTAAAAATACAAATATTTATTTAATATACAATGTATCGCAACGTGTCGGAATTTTCTATTTTTTAAAAATGACGTGTCAACATATCTTGTCGTGTCGGACACTCGTGTCGTGTCGCATGTCGGTGCTACATAGCACCTAACTCGAGGACTCTTTTTTATTTTTTAATTCTTCTGGCTTAGTTGCTTGTTTTTAAAAATAATTCTTTGGTCGAATTATTTCTAAAATTAATTGGCTGTTTTGGTTTCCCCGCCAAGGATAACAGGCTCTTGCCCGCTGCTACTACCTGCCATTCTCTCTCTTTGATTTCTTTATATTTTTAATTTTTTTGGCTTTATTGTTTTGTTTCTAACGAATTGCTTTTAATATTTCCCGGATAAGGTATCGCGGACCCTTGCCAGCCGCTACCACCTACCATTCTCTCTAGAGTCTCTCTTTGATTTCTTTTTTTCTTCTTTTTTTAAAGGTGTTTCGTCAATTTTGGATTCAACAATGAAATATCTTTTATCAAATGTCATATTTTGATTTTTTTTTATTAGAGAAGACTTAGGTCTTTTATTAACATTAGACAAAGAGAGTCAAATGTTAATGAAAATATATATATATATATATATATATATATAATCCCAAATTTAATGGAGTCGCTTAATATGCTTAACACAAGTTCTAAATTAACGATAACCAATGTCGAATTCTAATTGATAGCTTGATCTATATTCACTTTAATACTCTAATGAAAGTCCATTACAATCAAAGTAGTTTCTACAATATCGAAGCGATTCGACAATACAAGACACCAAAGGCAACACTAGGAAGGCATTGCTCCTAGTTAGACTTGATGACATAATACCGGAATCTAATCGACAACGTTGGACAATGAAAACAACACCTAGTAGACGTTGCTCCTAGATGGATATGAGGGCACAATGTCAGAATCTAATGAACGACGTTGGACGGTAGAAACAACACCTAATGGTTATTGCTCCTACATAGATATTAGGACACTTTGGAATCTAATTGACAACGATTGACGGTAGAAACAACACTTAATAGGTATTGTTTTTAGATGGATATGAGAACACAACGTCGAAATCTAATTAACGATGCTGGACAGTAGGATAGCATTGCCTAGGATATAAACACTCACCGGAATTGAATCTACGACGGGAATTTGAAGCTACAGCTAATCTAGACCAAGCTAAGATAAATGAATTTGTGTGTTGTTCAGGAGGGAGAGCACTCTATTGGATTGCTCGCGGTATTTATAGGCCAATTTGATAACCACCGATGGTTAGTTTCTTCCTCCTTAAAAGTCGCTTTACATTCTTTGCTAAACCACCTTATCCATATCTCGTTGCCTTTTGACCTATTTGACAATGTTCACATCACTTGTTCAATAAGTATTAACCACTCTTTTGATTTTGGCGCCTTTTAAGCATCAACCATTCTTGCCCAAATTTTGCTGTCAATTCCACCTAAATTCTATGTCTTCAACAGCATCTCCTGGCTTGGACTCATGGCAATCAATTGTTTTATCATCGAATCATGTATCTCCCCCTGTAAGTCCATTGAAATCTAGCCTAAGGACTCTTGAAATCCTTGGCCATCCTTCATTGCCATGACTAACATGGGCTAGAATGATCTCACAGCCCCCATGTGGTAGTGAGGGTGATTTCAAATGGTTTCATCCCGCGTGACCAGCACGTGATAGTAGGGGTAATTTTGGGTGTCAACATATGCTCCATTTGAAAAGAAGTAAAATGGAAATTTATTTCTTTTAAAGGAAAGACCTTGTCCTACGTGTGATATCCTATGACTGATAATCATACCTTTCTATTCTCTAACATATCCATTGTCGATATGAATCAATGGCTCCCGTTGTTTCTTGACATGTCGTCTCGGTTTCTAGCAGATATCCTTAATTTTGAATCGTCGTCTTCTATTTTGAATAGAGGAATATGTCTTTACTGACTTATTCTTTATATTCTTTTGTATTCTTCCTTAAACCCTAAATCCTATGCGTCTTGTTCTCGAGTTTTCCATGGCAATAGAAGCTCCCACATTTGTTCTCGAGTCCTTCATCTCGCACTTCGATGATCTTCATCATACCAAAAAGGCTAACTATTGTTGATTTCAGTTGTTGAGCATTGTAGAGGAGCATCTAGAATCACTGCTACTTAGGCATTGCCTCTTGGATCATAATCATGTTCCATCATCTTTTAAGCCCTGCGTTCCGGTCAAGAGGAACGAGAAACTTCCCATACAACATTCTTCTATCAAAGATATTTGGACTTCTGCCCCTACAAAATTTACAAGTTTCCCTCTATTTGAAGAAAAATTCCATTCTCGGTACTTGCGATTGAAGGATGATTTGGGAACCCGACTATCATGGATGAATGCGAACATAAAGATGGCATTGGAGGTTAGTATGCTATCCTATGACTTAAGTAGCCGGTTATGGGGTTCTATTGTCTACTTTTGATCTCCATCAACCAATTTGTTTTTTTTTTTTTTTTTGCTTTTGGGGCCCATGTCCATTACCCTTTTGGACTTTACTATCTCTAGGTTCATACTACATGGCATTTTTGTAGAACAAATCGAAGCTTTCAAGGACTTTTTCATATCCGATAGTGTCCTTGCTTATGGGAACGTTCCTTGATCGGTACCGCAAAACCTCTGGTCTTATTAGCCTTATCAAGCATGCGGCTTTTTTGCTTTTCTGGCTTTCGAAATGCGTATTCTTTAATCTAGCCCTTAAGGTCTCAAAGGATTTCCTTAACTTGCTTCAAATTTTTGGAAGGGAAAGTGATCATCTCTTGGCCCACTTGTTTCGGCTATCTTATAGAGGAGTCTTATCCATGCTGCTCTTTCAATGATGTCTAAAGAGAGTGGAGTCTTATCTGGTCCATTCTGAATTCTACAAGCATGGACGGCTCTCTATTTCCCATTTCTATTCAATAAAGTTCCTTGTGATCTTTCGCATAATTCATCATCAAAATCCAAACAACCAAAACGCCTGTGCTTGGGCTGTTAATTGCTTACCTTATCTCCTTTGAAGGTTCTTGATGATACTCCTCCTTCTATTCATTACCTCTGGGAACTCTTGAATTTCGATCATACACGTACCGAGCTCTCCCCTTATGAGGCCTCCAAGTTCTATTACCTTTTCTGCTCGAATACTCAGTATCTGGATGATTTCGACACTTTCTGGCTATGCATACCTACCCCGGTGGATCTTCCAATACGGCTTTGTAAGAAGGGAATATTCTATCATGGATTTGAAGCCTATTCCCGACAATATTGCGCAAGGCAGTTTGATCTCTGTCAAGGTATACCAATGCCAATTGCTTATTCTATGGAGTATCCTTTAATTTATAGTCGAAAGTACAACCCAAAGAAAAACGATCCGTTTGCTTACTGTTCTCAAATAACTGCAATAATGCGCGATCAATTCTCTTCAGATTTCAATCCTTTTTCTAGTTTCCTCAGGAGTTATATCTGAGTACCCAAGCCGGTGGATTTCTTTCTCATTTGAGAGTCCATACGGGGATGCCATGAAGAATTTTTTCCATCGAATAAAGCAATATCGTTTGAAGCCAGGGGCAATGACTAATAAAGGCAAAGCGGTGCTTGAATACCCTCTCGAACTTGATCCTCCAATTGCAGCGAAGGCACTCAAAATTGGGATTTCAGTGGACACTGATGCCCACGGATCGATTTCACCATAGCATGAAGACCCAGAAGAAAACCTAGAGCTACTGGAGGAAGAAAACTTCGGGAAAAGACTAATCAAGCGTCGGGCTAAAGTTGTCGAACGTAATTCTGATCCCTTCTTTCTAGTCTCGTTGTGCTTTTCCCGACTTTTACTCCTTTGCTATCTAGATGTGTCTCGATCTTCACTGCACATCGAAGACAAAGACACCCTGGATGCTGTAGTTTCTTAACTCAAGAGAAAGGAGAAAACCTCTTCTCTTTAATGAGGAAACAACCTAAGCTATCTACTGAAAGCCTAGCCTTAGTTCCTGTCAAGGTTAGTCCTATTGGCAATACATCTTCGAACATTACTTATAGTCAGGACAACCCACTTAAGGCCACAAAGGAAGATTTCCTGGGTGCAGAAGTTTGTCCTTTGATTCCCATAAACACTGGAGTTGTGCTTACTCATGTTCCAATGGTGATTTAAGGTAAGTGCCTTTCTTTTTCCTTACATGTCTTCACTTGCTTATCTTGATTTCATGTATTGACATAGTTCTAAAATGATAGCTGCTGATGCATCAACTAGTACCAGTGACTTACCTCGGCATACTACACCTTGGCCTTCGCCCAAAGATACTGTTGTGACGCCTGATATGTATTAGATCCTCACGCCCTGATTTAGTGAGTGACTTAACTCTGACTTTTACTTCTTTTTTCTTTGAAAATGACAGCATCTGCACCCCAGACTCCATCAACCATCACACCTTCAGTAACTGATGTTACTCAAGATCCACCGCTAGCAACTGCTTCCACTCCTGTTGAGTCGTCAATCCATAAAGAGGGAAGAACCACTCCAGCTATTCTGGCTAGGACAATCTGCACTCTAGATGAAGCTTCTCATGCTCTAGCTGCTGATGCTTGTGATTTGATCCTAGGAAGTTCATCTTCAGAAGCGCCAATCTCAATAAGCTAAGGGCTAAGCTAGCACGATTTCTTATCTCTCAAGTGGTGGCATACCCTGGTAATGAACAACCAGCCTATTCTTTCTCAACTTAAGTTACTAATGAGAGAACTAGCGAAGTTGACATTGGCGACCTCCTGCCTCCGGACCTTAAATCAAAGCTCAAAGATTTCCATAACAGGTTTTCTTCCATATTCTATGCTTATCGACAGAACTATAATCAGTTGATAGCTCTGACTATCCCCGAAGAAAGTCCTTTCGAGTCAAGTGACAGGGTAAAACAGGCAGAGCCACAACGAAGAGATAGTTAGCAATTTTTGTAGGCTGTTATGAATGAAATGGTTGATCTTGAAAGAGAAGAACTTGCCCTTGAGAAGCAAAAGATTGAGATTGAAAGGAAACTGGAGGAGGTATGCCAGAAGCTGGAGATCAAGTATGATGGCAGGGCCAATAGTTAATACCGACTGCATAAGTCTGTAGCTGTTCTTAAGGGAACAAAAGCTCATCGAATGAAGTTGGAGTCAGAACGCCGTCGTATCACAAATGAATACTTAAACCACAAATTTGTTGTCCTCTTTTTTTTTTTTTTTTAAATTTTGCTTCATGGCACATTTATTCCTGACTTTCTTCTTTGCACACCAAATAAAATTATGGCGGGAACTCCAAACGTCACAAACTCATCCACGTCTCTCAATTGTAGGATAGTGGGCTAAATTAGTTATTTTCAAAGCCTATATATATCCAGTGGCCTCGTCCTATCATCAACACCTTGTACCTTTGCTCATAATGGCAAGCTGTTCTCAAACTTCCATTGGTGTCCAGGCAACTTCACACTTGTTGCACCTAGATGCCCTCCGTATTCATGAGGAGGGGGAAAAGCTTTCCTTAACATTCATTAACCAAAGTATTGAGACTAGTCATATCACTTTTGGTCTTCATTTTAAGCTCTTGCCTCCTTTATCTCTTCCTGCAGAGTGCTTTCCTCGTTACTATAAAGTGTTAGAGAAAACTTCCTTATTTATTTTGAAGTTGACAAAACGTTTCCATCAGTCTAATTTGAAAATTTGTAGACTCAACTGTTAAAGTTTGAAGACCTCCAGATTCAAGATTTAAAGTCTACCCTTACTGATAGTTTCCAGACTGACGAAGAAAAATTTATCCGATGAAGAAAAGACTTATTTAGATGCGAGTACATCTTTAAGGATTTGGTTCATTTGTGTTGACACCTCAATTTTAATTAGGTTAATTTCATTTTATTAATTAAGTTTTTATTTTATTTATTTTGACTTTTTCGGAATAATGAACAAAAAAATCAAAAACAAAAAAAAAGCAAAAATAGAAAAAATTGGCAGCCCCCCCTCTTTTTCTCCTTCTCGCTGGCCCAAGCCCAGTTTTTTTTTTTCCTGGCCCCGCCCCTCTCTTCCTTCTTCTTCCTTCTTCGCCTCTGTATTCCACGCGCATCAATGCCAACGCGCGAAGGACGGTCTATGGTCGAGGGGAGTAGGCCGACGTCGGCTGGAGAAGATAAGATCTCAAGCGCCATCAATGCCGAGCACGCTTCGTTGGATGAGCTCGGATGGGACGCTGGTTCAGCCGAGGAGAACCGCTCGGTGCATGAAGGGGACTAGTGGTTGAAGCTCCGTCGACCGGATCCCCTCGCCTATAAAAGGGCACCACCTTCATCGAAGAACGGCATGAGCGAGCTCCAAGATCTTCCCACTGAGAGACTTCGGGGGAGGAATCGAAGAGCGAGTGAGAGAGAAATCGGGTCGCAAGCTCAGCCGACCTCCCACTGAGAGACTTCAGGGGAGGCCAGCGGCGAGCGAGTCCGAGGAGGTCAGATATGGCCAGTGGAGGCTCGAATTTGGTCGAAGTGAGAGAGAACCTAGGCTGAGGGGGCTAATGGAGAGAAGAGAAACCAGAGAAAGCTGCCGTGAGCCGAGCACCAGCTGCAAACCACGAGATCATCGACGCCAGTTACTGCGCGAAGTTTCCTCGGTCGTGCTAGTCCATCGTCGCTGCCACCGTTCATCACTTTGCAGTGCCTCCTCTGCAGACAGGTATCAACCACCGTTGGTCGCGTCGTCGCTGTCACCTCCCCCCAGGTGGAAATCCCTCCATCAACCTAGCTGCCTCCGTCACTTCGTCATTGTCGTTCGACCCTTGGTGGAACCCTAGCGCCAGTCGAGGAGACTCGTTATGCCGCCGTTGTTGCTGCTGTTGTCGCCACAGCCTTCCCCTCTCCGGCGTCACGAATCGAGAACCCTAGGGTTCTCGATTTTTCAGGTCGCAACCTTGGGTTAGTGGGTTAGACCCGAGGCCACGAGCCGGGTAGGGTTTCTCTGTGTTTTGGGGAGCGGTAGAAACCGGGTCGGGAGTTGGGTCGGACTCGGGTAGGGTTTCGCTAGGAACCCAGGTCGTCGGGTCGGGTCGGATGTCCCCGATTCCCGGCCACGACGCCATTTAAAAAAAAAAATTGAGTCGGGCCCGCGTTGCGGGCTCGTCCGGTTGCGGGTCACCGGCTCGGGTTGAACATAACCCGTAGATCCGACCCGGGTTAGTTTTTATATTATTTTAATATAAAATAATATTTAAATAAATAATAAATAATAAATAATAAATAATAAATAATAAATAATAAATAAATAATTTATTTTCAAAAAAAATCACAAAATGTTTTATTTTCGAAAAATATTAAAAACAGTAAAAAATATTTTATTTTCCAAAAAATGTATATTTTCCGAAAAAAATAAAAAAAATAAAAAAATTTCATATTTTCTAAAAAATGCCAAAAATCCAAAAGAGCCAAAAATTCATGAAAAAGCCAAAAAAAATTCAAAAAAAAGTCAAAAAGACTTATATTTTTCCAAAAATACCAAAAAGGTAAAAAGGAAAATCCCCTTGATATCCAAAAAAATTAGAAAAATACTCAAAAAAATTTTCCTCCCAAAAATGCATGGAAAATTCCTCAAAAATCCAAAAAGCCTTAGGGTTTAAACAAGATTAGGTACCGAAAGGGCATTAGTGATTAACTAGTGTAATTAAGTCTCCAATCATAATTTCTCTAGTTGCGCATGAGTGAGTATTTCTCTCGACACTTCACTTGGGTTTCTAATCAACCCACCCCAATTCGATTAGTGGCGACTTCATTTTAAAAATTGATTTATTGGTTAAAAACTCAGACTATTAAAGTCGTGAATTGGTGGACTTGGGAGAGTCCGGGCCTAATAAATTCAGCCAAGCCATTAGCCTCCGCAAGGCGCCCGCCCCTAATGTGGGTGCCGAAAAAAAAGAGGTCGCGACAGCTTGGCGACTCCGCTGGGGACTTTGAGGACTTAGGCCATTTTATCTTTAATTAAATGCTTTGCTGACTTGGGTTTTTTTCTTTTGTGCAAGGTAATAGCTTAGAGTTTTTTTTTTTTTAATTCTGTTAAAATAAAATATTTTGTGATTATAAATTGCTGTGCATCCTTAAATGTTTTAGCACTACACATAGCACACACAACCTAGCCATCGGACTTAGGCCGCCTGAGGATTTTTAAGATGGTGTTAAGAAAGATACGACCTTGAACGCGAGACTGCGATGTAGAGGTTGCCTTTCTTTTTCCCGAATTTCTTAACCGAGGTTAAGGGGGTATGCTACTAACGCGAGATTACGATGAGCGGATACCCTTTTAATTTCATCAAGCCTTTTGAGTTAGAAATCGAGCTGCACGTCCCATCTGTATGTCTTTGTGCTTGCCATTTTACTTAAAAGCAAAGTGATTTCTTTACTTTTACTCAGTCTTTTTATTTGGCCCATGGAAATTTAGGATAAGCTTTTCAAAGTCCCAGTCTATATGCGATGGGGAAAGACGATATCTAGTTCATTCCTGCTCCCAAAGCGGAACTCTTCAAATGGTGGGGTCAATTGGATCAGCTTGCCCAAGAGCATGTGAAAGCCAAAATCGGTCATTTCCTATCGTTGATTCAAATCACTGTTCGTCCCGAAGTCATGGCACATTTCTGGTGCCCGAAGACAACTACTTTTATGTTTGGAGGGTTCGAGCTAACCCCAACTCTAGAAGAATACAGCATTATCATTGGAATGCCTCTCGAGAAAAAGCTTGTTAGGCCATCGACAGGCACCCTCCCATGGTGCAGGTTAGCGCGACTTTTAGGAACTGAAATCCACGTTATGAGGCAAATTCTTGAAAACAACTACAATACCTACTCACTAGAATTCATGAATGTCTGTTTTCAAAATCAGCCTATGACCCAAAAAAGCGAGATTTTCCTCCTGGCCTTTTTTGGGTTCATCATTTTCCCTCATCAAAGAAATGTCATAAGTCCTAAGATGGCACGGATAGTTGATCAGATCTTGAGAGGACAAAATTATGTTAACATGATCTTAACCGAAACATTTTTGTCCTTTAATCGTTTTAAAGAAAACACAGAAAAAATCATGCGGGTCTCTCTAGAAATTTTACAAGTCTGGTTCTTTTCTCATCTAAGTGAATTTTGAGGCTTTATGCAATCGTCTGAAATGAATGATTTCGAAAATCCATTACAAAAATTTATGGTTTTAGGACCATACATTCCCAATCAAAGCTGTTTAAATTGGATAAACTTCCTAAGAGACCCGGCTTCTGAGACATTCAATGGTGTGCTAGTTGGTTCTATGAAAAAAGAGCTCGCTTTGCTTTCAAGCGTCGCTATCCAATTCCGTTACTCGGCCTCACCGGTGCCACTTCCTATTTCCCACATAGGGTGGCACGACAGTATGGAGCCCTTCAGGAGATCCTGCCATCTTTCAAGAAGAGGGTCCCTCCACTCCTTTTCACCCATCAAAGTTTTGAATACACGTTCGAGATTGACATTATCGAGGAAGCATGGAATAGGTGCCATCGCAAAAGGATCGTGGTACCTGAAGGGCTTGAGGGAGAAGAAAAAGCCCACCACGCCTCTATGTCCTACATCTACAACCATCGTATCCCGACAAAATGGAAGCCATCAGTCCCTCACTCAATTAGCGAGAGCAACTAGCACGAGCAAGCAGAGCTCATGGAGAGGGATTTGGAAATGGACTGGATACACACCTTAGAGCCGGTCCAAGAAAGCAAGCATATGTGCAAGGGCAAAACTCCCCGTCGCATATAAATTGGCAATCATGTGCCCCTTAGTGTTAATAGTGTGAAAGTTTTGTCCCATTGTTTAAGGACTTTTGTTTAATATCTAGTATTTTCTTCTGTCATTTTAATTTCAAGTTCTAGAAGTCAGAAGTTTGCGGTCTATAAAATCCTCCTTTGATGAATAAAAAAGCAGTTAGACCATTGCCATGGGTCAATCTTTGTTTACTTTCGTGCTCATTCATTGTTTTCGCAACGACAGGTAATCATGAATCGCCAGCCACCAATCGCGCGCGAATGGCCTCATGCAATAGGGCCCGATGAAAATGATGTACAAAATCGCCTCATTAACATTGAAGACGGTGTAGGATAGATGTCCATTGTCCTTCAACAACTCTCAAGACAAATGAAATCCACTCAAGTTGAGCCCAACTCCGTAGTTGCTTTAAGTATTGTCATGACACCCGCGAATTTGCTGGAAAATAGCCAGTACCATAGACAGTTTGAAAGAATCATGAAAAAGTTAAGCCAGCTGCAGGAGCAGGATCCCATGGACCTATCCAATTACGCCGGCATTGAGATCCCTGAAAAACTCAAAGCACCTGAATGCGAAAGGTATGCCGATACCTCCTGCCCAGAGACCTACTTGTAGGCCTACTTGGTCCGAAGGATGATTCAATTGTACCAATCAAGCTTGACTGGTCATGCCTTGTGATGGTGCATTGTCAGGAAGATTAGTCCCCTTAAAACCTGGAGGGAATTAATTCATGTTTTTCACCAAGAGTATAATATTGACATCACCCCTGACATCACCTTGCCTTACGAAGAGCCGATGATCACGGAGCACAAGGAGCCGTTAGTTGCTGAGATAGGAGAAGAAGATGTCAATGAAGCCTTGCATGATAAATGGGCAGCTGAGCAACATCCTGTTACTCAAAAATTTTCCACTAGGAAAGGCAAGGAGCCTTTGAATGAGATCATGGGCTTAGAGCCTATTCAAGAGTGGGGTACGATTGGACAACTCCCCAACTTTACTCCAAGAGCTAGGGTCCAAAGAATACCAACCCCTATCAACATGGAAAGTGAATTAGACAGTGAAACTCTAATGTTTTTCACTTCCCTTAATAGAATCAAGCTGGCAAAACGAAGAGCCTTACTCAAAAAGGTCTGGACCAGAAACCATGAAAAGAAAGCCTAAGCAGATCAATACAGTATCTGCTGACGAGCCACTGCACCAAAGCTTCGAGCATTCCCAAGAATACAGCTTTGAAGGCTACCATCCCCTAGAGTACAACCTTGAAGACTTCCCGGCCCTAGAATACAATCCCAAGGACTTCCAACGTTATTTCAACAATGAAACCGATGATTCATTGTATAACTGTTTCCTACTCTCACCCGGGGATGAAGGCCCGTCAGAAGATGAAGCATATGTCTTTATCCGCTACAATCCTAACGAAGTACTAAGCTTGTCCTCTGACCATGAGGATAGCTTCAATACTTCATCCTCATTCGGAAGTTTTGACCAAGAAGAAAGCAATGGGATAATCTCGGTAGAGTCCAACTTCCCTGAAACAAAAAAATTCACCACCACAACGAATATGCAGTGGGAAAACTAGTGGCCTAACAAGGATACATCAAGCTCGTCTTGCGCTCATAGGATCATGACCCCTGGAGAGATGTGGATACCTAATCTCTGTAAGTATAATGGCACAACTTGCCCCGCGGCTCATTTGCAATATCTCCATGTTGAAATGGGTCGGTACTATGGCTTGATGTCATTCACAACTCAGGCATTCCAAGAAAGTCTTATGGGGTCTGCATTACAATGGTTCATTACAACAGATATCTACCTCATGAGAGATTGGAATGAGTTGTCTTCTACATTCTTGCTTCAGTATCAAAGCCAGATTGGAATTGAAGTGCCTTGTCAGAACTTGGTTCACTTCAGAAGAAGATCAATGGAGGATTTCCGAGCATATGCAAGGAGGTGGGAGGCTTTTATGATACAAGCTTACCCTCAACTAGCTGAAGAAGAAATGATAAAGCTGTTCATAGGGGCTTTACCTCGCAAGCATCGTTGTTGGTCGCATGGGTTACACTTCATAGCTTCAATGAAGTGGTCCTCTCATGCGAATACTTCGAGTCTACTGAAGGCGAGGAACTCAAAGGCACTTGATTTCGGAACCAACACAATCAAATCACTCATTTACGCAGGAGTTTTCATGGGTTTTACTTGTTTCATGTTTCTTATCTTGTCTAGTATGCTACCGTTGTATTTCCCATTCCAAGTACTCTATTGTACAGTTCTAATATTTTGTTTTAAAAGCATGAGGCGGTACTCCAAACCAGCTCGGTGATGCTATCCAACCATGAAAAAAAATATCATCCAAGGAGAATACTGAGGGCTGGACTTCCTCATTTTTTTTTCTCCCCCGAATACATATTTTGAAAACAGAAAACACTTCATCACCAAAATCTTTCAAAAAAAATGATAAATTTAATCATGTTTGTCTTTCTGACTCACTTACTTCGTGTCTCAGAATATCATCCCCTTTGACTTAGTGTGACCAAGAGGCATTTAAAGTTGGCACGTCATGTGAGCTCACCAAATTCAAAAACACCCTTTCAAGAAGGCAGTGGGGCAAGCAGAAAAGATCATCCCACTTCAAAGGAGGTAAGTTTTATTCTCTAAATATAATTTTAGAAATGATGTCCTTTCTCTTCTATTTATAGGAAACGAAAATAGGACGTAATAGGTACAGGCCTACAGTTGAAATCAAGCCGTTCCCAAGAGCTCAGCTCCTGCCCAACTCCTTCTCAAGTCGTAGTGACATCTTTTCCCCGCAACATGCCTGAGCAACTAGATGCCGTGGTTTCATCAATGGGATTTCCAGCTTTGACAAGCCAAGAAGCACATAAAATGAATTTCTCCTCTCGAATTGGCTACTGTCAACAGGAAGAAAATCTAGTTAGTTGAGGCAGTCTCTAACCCCTTATCTCAAATTGTGACTTAGGGCCTAGAAACCTGACTTCGTACTCCAGACACATGTTCTTCCAAGGAGTAATTGCCATCAAAAAGCTTGAGATTTTGATCTCAGATTCCATAGAAACTTGAGGTACATAACTTCTGCCCAATGATGCTATAGTTAAAGACAAAAGGAGAAATTCCACAGAAGGAGGGCGTTGAAGATGAATCGACAACCAGCAATCATGCATACATGATCACAAAGGAGGAAGGCCAATTGAAGGAGACATTGAAGTATGCTAAGATAAAGAAGCCATCATCGACATTCAAATATCTTTATTAGCTAGCACAAACAAACTCTGAGGAAGGGTAATTCGGTATCGTTTCCAATACTCCCACTATCTGAACCCGCTTTTGACTTATTTTTTCTATTTGACAGGGAGCATCACAACTCAAGAACCAAACTCAATGGTTGGGTTTGACAAATCAATACTGGCCAAGTTAGTATATGGAAATGATCTACATCAAATTCACTTGACTTTGTGTAAAGGGACGTGCCATCCATAAGCCAATTAAGAAGAATAATTGACCTGATGAAGTGGAAGACACAAGACTTCATGTCCTCCTTGTACTCTAGGTCCACTTAATCGTTTGCAAACCAAAGAAGGGTAATGTTGTATCGCTTCCAGTTGTTTGACTTCTGAAAAAGCTTCTGACTAACATGATCCCTTTTATCTATTGTAGGATCACTTGATTGTAAAAATGAGGATAATAAATCAATGGGAAGCATGTCAGACTCTGATAAGCTCTCTCAAGCGAAATGGCGTCTCAAGTATCGTCAAAGCAAATGATAAAAAATCTTCAGGCCTCAACTCACATTTGATTTTGGCCAGACTAATTGATCTACTTGTACAGGGGAAAAAGCAGAGATGCCCGATTAAATTCCCAATCCTTGGCTAATCATTCATGTGTCATATCCCTAATCAATAGGGACAATCATCGACACCCCTTTGTAAACAACCCTTTTAATATTCAAGATTCAACATATTTGGAAACACCATTCTGTTGACCCTTAAAGCTGCCAACAAGGTTTTTTTTTTTTTTTTTGGAGCAAAAACCATTCATTTGTTTTGAGAGTACAAACTCCATCACATTTAAAATGCTGCGTGCCTTTTCCAAATGGATTTCGCATGATGATTTTGTCTGTCTAAATCACTGATTCCATTAAGGATGATTAGAATAGACAGCTAAATGAAGAATACAAGATTAATTGAGCATGCTGGATAAGGCGCGTCAGAATGATGAAAGGCAAGCCATATCCTACACATAGTCCCCTATCTATACACTTGTAAGATGAGCGCATAAGATTCCATGGCTGCAGGGTAAAGAGTTCTCTCGTGAATGGTATGATAACCAAAATAGTGATAGGCATTCATCGCTCACCCCATTGAGCCCCATACACCGGTGAAATTTATGTCCTACCCCCATCAAGAACAACCCCTACACCGGGGCAGATTAGAAGTGAAGCAACATCACAAGGTGAGAAGAGAGATAGAAATTTTCTTGCTTGCACTTGCATCAATCTTCGGGTGTCCTTATTGCATATGAACTCTCACATTAATTTAAGTGCCATTAAATGACAAAGAGCAATTTTTTCTTTACGCACTTGTATTCATTGTACAACCCAAGTGAATCTGTAATTTTATCCTCACATTGAGACAAAGCAGAAGTTATTGCCATAGCCTAAGCGCCGGTTGAAGATGAAGACTCAAGAGTTTAATAACGGTGCTTCGATTAAACTTGCCTAGACCAGCTCCTCCGACAACAAGAATGAAAAGTAGGGCATAAAAAAGCAGTGTACCTGGTAAAAGCAAGGTCAATGCCCATGAATGAAGAACTGGAATAAAAAATAGGGGCATGAAGAAAGCAGTGTGCTTGATAAAAGCAAGGCCAATGCCCCAGCAAAAAAATACAGTCAATTGTATTCCCAAGAAAAGTTGTTGTTGAGGTTTGATTGATAGAGCCTCCATCTGACAATGAGAAGAAAGATCAGTGACAAATGCCAAGACAGTCACCAACTCTCACCCTCTTACATGTGAGCCAAGTCTACGTTACATTCCCATTGTAAAAGTCTCTTCAGACTAGGGGCACTTCAATTAACGTAGGATTTCATATGTGCATAAGCATCGCTCGAAGAAGTACGAGCAAGATTACTCTATCTCTTTTCGCAGGGTTCTTGAATTGTAAACTCGAAGATGATCATGCAGCATTTTTGTCCATCGGCTTCGCCCTCAATGGTCCCCTTTGATGAGCCACTGACCAAGACTTCATCGCAATTTCAACAAAGACCTCTCATATTGGTAAAGTCGTACCACTTGCGAGAATACTCAAACTCCTGTTGACATGATGACAGTGAGATAGTGTGATCCTTATAAATCCTGTATCAATGGTCAGGAGAGCCTTCTCCATGAGAGTGAGTGAAAAGTCCTTTTAGACTGAAAGTCCCTCATCTGGCATGCTCAAAGCATCTATATTTCAAATACAGGTTGTCTTTCAAAATCTTCCCCAGTGGAAATCAGATGATGCAAAATTGACAAAATTATCATGCATGAATCCCATTTGAACTCATGAATTTTCCGCATATACAATCATGTGTGCATATTGTACAAATATCAGGCATACCCTCAAAGATTAGAGATATTGCTGGGTAAGCATATCCTAATCCCCATTTGTTTTAAAGTACTTATCACTGTCCAGGTACTCTCTTCTTGACACTTGACCTATTCAAGTCGTCCCTTGAGTTTGGGTGCTTGCAACTGTCTAAGTATCCCATTGTCTTTAAGTACCCACCACTTGCTGAGTACTCCCTCTTATCGACACTCACCTCATTTAAGTTGTCCCCAGAGTATTGATATTTGTGACTGTCCAAGTATCCTCTTGTCTTGAGTACCGGCCACCGTTCGGATACTCCCTTTTCCTGACACTCGACCTGTTCGAGTTGTCCCTAAAGTATTGATACTTGTGACTGACCAAGTATCCCTTTATCGTTAAATACCTACTGCTGTCTAGGTATCCCCATATCATCAAGTACCCACTGTTGTGAAGGTACTTCCTTTTCATGACACTCAACCTGTTTGAGTTGTCCCCAAATAATATAGCAGTTGTTCAAGCATTCCATTACTTTGCTTGGCACCGCCGTCCAGGTATGCTTTCTATCACTTGGACTAGCCTGAGTGGTCCCAGATCATATCATTAAATACTTATGTTCATCCAAGTATTACAGTACTTTGTACACCTGTGGCTACCCAAGTGTTCCAGCCCTTTTGAGTGCCTGTGGCCATCCAGGTAAGCCTTGTGCTACATTCAAATTCTCATTACCAGGAGGTGGGAGACCTTCACGAATATCCAAGATACGTCCTTGATATTCCCTTTTACCAGGAGGTAAGAGACCTTCATGAATATCCCAGGTATGCCCTCGAATTCCCAATTACTAGGAGGTGAGAGACTTTCACGAATATCCAAGGTACGTTCTTGATATTCCCCTTTACTAGAATGTGAGAGACCTTCATGAATATGCAGGGCACGCCCTCGATATTCCCATTACCAAGAGGTGAGAGACCTTCACGAATATTCAAGGTACGTCCTTGATATTCCCCTTTACCAGGAGGTGAGAGGCCTTCATGAATATGTGGGGCACGCCCTTGATATTCCCAATTGCCAAGAGGTAGGAGACCTTCACGAATATGCGAGGTACGTCCTCGATATTTCCAATTATCAAAAGGTGAGGGACCTTCATGAATATCCCAGGTACTTTTTCGAGACCTGCGAACGCTAGATATCCTTTAAGAGTTTGTACTTGTGATTATCCAAGTACTCTTTCAACACTTGCAAGCAATCAGGTACTCCTTCGATACCCGCGAATGCTAGGTATTCTTCAAGAGTTTGTACTTATGATCATTCAAGTACTCTTTCAATACCCGCAAGCAATCAGGTATTCCTTTAACGCCTGCGAACATCCAGGTATCCTCCAAGAGTTTATGCTTATGATTAGTCAAATGCCCCTTTTGACGCCTGCAAAGGCCCAAATATCCTTCAGGTTAGTACTTGTGAATATCCAGGTACTCTTTGATATGCCTGTGAATGTCCAGGTATCTTCCAGAATCGATGCCCTGAGAAAGGTCGGCGCATCCTCCCGAGAAAGGTCGAGTACCAACTGGTGTCCTCGATACAAATCAGGCACCCACAAGTAGGTGCCCTGAGAAAGGTCGGCGCATCTCCTATCACGGCGACCGAAGAAAGGTTCGGCTCCGAGACAAGCCACTTACTGCTCTGACAGACGACCGAAGAATGGTTCGGGCCCTGGAAAAGCATTTTTCCTATCATGGCGACCGAAGAAAGGTTTGGGTCCGAGACAAGCCACTTACTGCTCTGACAGGTGACCAAAGAATGGTTTGGGCCCTAGAAAAGCATTTTACCGTTACGGTAACCGAAGAAAGGTTCGGGTCTGAGACAAACCATTTATTGCTCTGATAGGCAACCGAATAATGATTCGGGCCCTATAAAAGCATTTTACCATCACGGCGATCGAAAAAAGGTTTGGGTTTGAGGCAAATCACTTATTGCTCTAACAGGCAACCGAAGAATGGTTCGGGTCTTGGATGAGCAATTTCCCGTCAAAGTGATCAAAGAAAGGTACAGGTCTTAGACAAATCATTGATTGTTTTAACAGGCGACCGAAGAATGGTTCGAGCCTTGGAAAAGTGACCTCCTCATATCACCAAGTAAGATGATGCCTTGATACTTGCCAAACTCGGGGTTCACACCCTATCTCACTCACTCCCGGTAAGTAACTACAGGTATCTTCTTATCTGTCTCAGTATATGTAAAGTTATATTGCTCTTTTTCTGCATAGAATAATAGGTCCCAAATAAAATATAATCCGCTACGCATGCATGGGTAAAATTGAGGCATCAGTCTGCCTTTAAATACAACCTTTGTGAGTTCACCTTCAGAGAGGGGCAGCTGTTGACACCTCAATTTTAATTAGGTTAATTTTATTTTATTAATTAAGTTTTTATTTTATTTATTTTGTCTTTTTCGGAATAATGAACGAAAAAACCAAAAACAGAAAAAATTGGCAGCCCCCCCTCTTTTTCTCCTTCTCGCCGGCCCAAGCCCAGTTTTTTTTTTTGTTTTTTTTGGCTCGGCCCCTCTCTTCCTTCTTCTTCTTCCTTTTGCCTTCCTTCTCTGCCTCTGTATTCCACGCGCATCAACACCGACGCGTGAAGGATGGCCTACGGCCGAGGGGAGTAGGTTGACGTCGGTCGGAGAAGATAAGATCTCAAGCGCCATCAATGCCGAGCACGCTTTGCTGGATGAGCTCGGATGGGACGCCGGTTTAGCCGAGGAGAACTACTCGGCGCACGAAGGGGACCGACGGTCGAAGCTCCGTCGACCGGATCCCCTCGACTATAAAAAGGCACCACCTTCATCGAAGAACAACATGAGCGAGCTCCAAGATCTTCCCACTAAGAGACTTCGGGGGAGGAATCGAAGAGCGAGCGAGAGCGAAATCGGGTCGCGAGCTCAGCCGAACTCCCACTGAGAGACTTCGGGAGAGGCCGGCGGTGAGCGAGTCCGAGGAGGTCAGATCTGGCTGGTGGAGGCTTGGATCTGGCTAGAGTGAGAGAGAACCTAGGCTAAAGGGGCTGCTGGAGAGAAGAGAAACCAGAGAAAGCTGCCGTGAGCCGAGCACCAGCCGCGAACCACGAGATCACCGACGCCAGTTACTGCTGCTGTCTCCCCCATGAGCTGCTTCTCCTTTGAAGCTCGAAGAACCAACGCGAAATCGAAGCCGTCGTAGCGAAGTTTCCCTGGTCGTGCTAGTCCATCGTCGTCGCCACCGTTCATCACCGCGCAACGCCTCCTTTGCAGACAGGTATCAACCATCGTCGGTCGAGTCGTCGCCGTCGCCTCCCCCCCAGGTGGAAATTCCTCCGTCAACCTAGTTGTCGCCACCGCTTCTTCATTGTCGTTCGACCCTTGGTGGAACCTTGGCCCTAATCGAGGAGACTCGTTACGCCGTCGGCGTTGCTGCCGTTGCCGCCGTCACCACCACGCACCTCAGCCTTCTCCTCTCCGGCAGCGCGAATTAAGAACCCTAGGGTTCTCGATTTTCCAGGTCGCGACCTCGGGTCAGTGGGTTGGACCCGGGGCCACGAGTGGGGTAGGGTTTCTCCGTGTTTTGGGGGGAGGCAGAAACCTGGTCGAGAGTTGGGTCGGACCCGGGTAGGGTTTCGCTAGGAACCCGGGTCGTCAGGCCGAGTCGGATGTCCTCGAATGCTCGGCCATGACGCCGTTTCAAAATAAAAAAAAAAATCTGAGTTGGGCTCGCAATGCGTGCGGGTCACCGGCCCGAGTTGGACACAATCTGTGGATCCGACCCGGGTAAGTTTTTATATTATTTTAATATATAATAATATTTTAAATAAATAATAAATAATAAATAATTTATTTTCAAAAAAAATCAAAAACTGTTTTATTTTCGAAAAATATAAAAAAACAATAAAAATATTTTATTTTCCAAAAAATCAAAAAATATTTTATTTTCAAAAAATGTCTATTTTTCGAAAAAAATAAAAAAAAATAAGAAATATTTCATATTTTCCAAAAAAATGCCAAAAATCCAAAAGAGCAAAAAATTCATGAAAAAGCCAAAAAAATGGGAAAAGGCCAAAAAGACTTGTATTTTTCCAAAAATACCAAAAAAGGTAAAAAAAAATCCCTTTTATATAAAAAATTAGAAAAATACTCAAAAATGTTTTTCCTCCCAAAAATGCATGGAAAATCCCTCAAAAATCCAAAAAGCCTTAGGGTTTAAATAAGATTAGGTACCGAAAGGGCATTAGTGATTAACTAGTGTAATCAAGTCCCCAATCCTAATTTCTTTGGTTGCGCAGGAGTGAGTATTTCTTCTGATACTTCACTTGGGCTTCTAATCAACCCATCCCAAATCGATTAGTGGCGACTCCATTTTAAAAATTGATTTACAGGTTAAAAACTTAGACTATTAAAGTAGTGAAGAAGTGGACTTGGGAGAGTCCGGGCCTAATAAATTCAGCCAAGCCATTAGCCTCCACAAGGTGCCCGCCCTTGATGTGGGTGCCAAAAAAAAAGAGGTCGTGACAATTTGGTTGAGGAAGATCTTAGAGCTAGAGATAGCGTCTCATGATCAATTATTCGTATCAATTAGATCTGTTGATTAGCAAAGTATACTTGGAAGGTTTTACTTTAGAAACCAAGATTCTTATTGTATGGGCGAGCAGGATATGTGGGCTATCATCACATTCCTTAAATAACTCGAGATCTCCCTAATTGATTCTGTCCAATAGGAAGATTGGAAGAACTCCTTTGGAAGGTGGCAACGGTTATAAAGTCATAGAGGAGTATATAAGGAATACGCTCAAGTTATTCGAGTGTGTGCGTGAAAGAAAAATTTCCAAAGTCTGAAACTCCTAGTACTTTGTTGTTTCAATCACCGAGCTTAATTTGTACTCAAAAGAGAGACAAAATAATTGTGAGACCTTGAGGAAGTATGATAGAGTTTCTACACTGTGGAATCAAGGACGTGAGACTGTAAAATCTCTTTTGGTTCTTAGTCAGGAGAGTGGACGTAGGCTTGGACTAAGCCGAACCACTATAAACCTTGTGTTTCAATTCTCTTTCCCTAATCTCTTTATGTTAATACGTAGCTTTATATATTTGTTTATAAGTCTCTTACATCTTCAGTCTATTACTCTCTAGGTATTCTTACTAGCTTTAACAATTGGTATTAGAGCTTGTGTACTCATTTGATTGAAGTGTTTTCACTTATGAGTTAAAGATCTTTGGCTAGTATGTTGGCTTTAGGATTGGTTGAAGGCCAAAGCAACAACAGACTGTCTTACTTTGATAGAAAGGAATATAGCGTATGGAAAAACAAGATGAAGACGTTCTTAAGATTGAAAGATTCTCTCGAATGAGATGTAGTAGAAAAATGGATCATTCATAATGCTGCATCAATTTCAGAAAGAGGAAAAGAAGTTGCAGACGCTAGTGGGATGACACAAGAAGAAATAACCAAGAGACAAGCTCTTGATGCTAAAACAATTTACTCCTTCTATTGTGCTTTATCTCCTACTAAGTATAACCGAATTTCTTCTTGTGAAATAGCCAAAGAAGTCTGGGATAGATTGCACATCACCTATGAAGGAACTGATCAAGTGAAATAAACCAAAATCAATATTCTACTCGGATAGTATGAAGCCTTCAAGATGAAACCAGGAGAATATATCACTGGCATGTTTAGTCGTTTTACTGAAATTATAAATGGTCTAGAGTACCAAGGGCAACTAATCTCAGGACCAATGAAAGTTAGCAAATTACTGCGTGGACTTTCCAAAGAATGGAATCACGTGAAGACTTCAATAAGGGAAACTCAAAGGATCATGCCACTTTCTGTAAACGAACTGGTTGGCACACTTCGGTCTTATGAAGTGGAGCAAATCAACGAGAAAGAAGATCCGAAGTCAATTGCTTTAAAATCTAACGATGATTCTAATGTTACAAATTCTAAAGATGATATGGACGATGAAGAGTTAGCACTTATGATAAGGAGATTCATGAAACTGAACAAAAATGGAAGAAGATTCAATTGGAAGAAACAAAGCAATCAAAAGTTTCAAAACAAATCAATTGAGGATGATGAAGTCAACAAAGATGTGATTTGTTTTGAATGCAAGAAAAAGGGACACATCAGACCCAACTGTCATCTGTTGAAGAAAAAAAAGGGAAAAACTGAGAAGTACATAAAAGCTCTCAAAGCAGACACATTGAGTGATACTGAATGCGAATAAAGTGATGAAAGTTATGTCAATATATGTCTAATGGCAAAATCAAAATCAAGCTCAGACTTTGAGATAGAATCAGACTCAGACTCAGATAGCAAAAGTAAGGTAAGCAATTTAAAAATTCCAACGAAAGTCTTGAAATACATTGATGAACTTTGTCTTAGTCTTAAAACCTCTGTTAAAAGGATGTTTGAGCTAAAAAGGGAGAATTCTACACTTAAGCAACTAGAAAATTCTTGGAAAGAAAAGTTTAAAAGACTAGACAAAAGTTTTGTTATGTTAAAAGAAAATGCAAACTCTCTTTCAAAAGAAAATATTTTTTTTGAAAAAGGACATTTTAAATATCTCAAAAAGGTTTTCAATAGGATAAAAAAAAATTGGAAAAGATTCTTTAAGTTCAAAGACCTTATTTCAATAAATCAGGTTTGTGAATGACTTCATAAACTATTCGTCTAATTGATTTTCCAAAAGTAAAGGAAAGAATCAAACAAAGACTTACAAAAACCTTTTATAGAAATTGTTTTCAAAAAATCTTTGTAAAACCTATTGGTTGAAGTGCTCTCAAATGTTCAAAATGCAACAGTTCAGAACACTTTGAGAAAGAATGTCTTATGGTTTGGAAACTTGTTAAGAATGAATGAGCAAAGACTATATATTGCATTAACTCCCCTGGACCCAAGAAAATGTGTGTACCAAAGAAAGCTTGAGTTTCTTTTGTAATTACAGGTCACTATCAAGAAAAATGTTAAATAGGATTTGAATAATGGCTGTTCAAAACATATGACTGTAAATTCAAGTTATTTTATAGAGCTTGTTCAAATAAATGGTAGAAAAGTCTCTTTTGGTGGAAATAGCAAAGGAAGAATTGTTGGGCGTAGAACTATAAAGATTAGAAGTCTCACAATTAACAATGTCTCCTTAGTGGAAGGACTAAATTACAATCTACTCAGTATTAGCCAACTGTGCGACACTGGATTCAAAATCAATTTCCAAAAAGGAATATGTTTGGGAACTAGTAAAGATCTTTCTCAATCTTTTACTGGACGAAGACATGGGAACATTTATCTTCTGGATATAAAACCAGAAAGGTCTCAATGCCTATTATCAATTCAAGAAGAAGCGAATCTTTGGCATCAAAAGCTTGGCCATGTCAACATGAAGCAAATTGCCAAGATCTCTTCCAAAAAACTTGTTCGTGGACTGCCTAATCTGAAATATAAAAAATCTGACTTATGCACACCATGTGTGTTGGGAAAATAGGTTAGAAGTTCTTTTAAAGGGTTAATACCTTGAAAAACCCCAAACTGGTACACATGTGACAAATTCACTCCTTTGACCACCAAAAATCCCAAACTGGTATATCTTTGACAAATTTACCCTAAACTAGTACACTTGTGACAAATTTACCCTCTGTTAGTTTTAGTTAAATTTTATTTTTAAATTATAAAGTTAAATAACACGTGACAATTGATTAGTATATCAATTTGGGATTTTATACTCTGTTTGTCATAGTTTATAATTTTTGTGATTTTTTTGTGGTATTAATCTAATTTTTCGGAGGGTATATTAGTCACAAATTTACCAATTTGGGGTTTTTGTGGTCGAATAAATTAATTTGGGGTAAATTTGTCATAAATGTATCAGTTTAGGGTTTTTTATAGTTAGTCGGGGTAAATTTGTGTCAGGTGTACCAGTTTGGGGTTTTCATGGTCAAAAAAATAGTTTGGGGTAAATTTGTCACAAGTGTACCAGTTTGAGGTTTTTTAAGGTATTAACCCTCTTTTAAACTAGTAAATCAAGTTTCTACTAATCGTGTTTTGCAGCTTTTGCATATGGATCTCTTTGGATCAACCAGAACTCAAAGCATTGGTGGAAAGAGATATTGCTTAGTAATTGTTAATGATTATTTTCAATTCACCCGGGTTTACTTTCTGGCAAGTAAGTCTGAAACCTTTTTTCACTTTTCATAGTTTGCAAAGAAAGTTTATAATGAGAAAGGATATGCTATTTCTAGCATACAGACAGACCATGGAGATGAGTTTGAAAATCAAGACTTTGCCAAATTCTGTGATGAATCTGGTTTTCAGCATGTTTTCTCTTTTCCATACACTCCAGAACAGAATGGAGTCGTGGAAAGAAATATTAGATCTTTGCAATAAGCAACAAGAACTCTTTTACTATAAAAACTCGAAGAATCAATTGGCAGATATATTTACAAAGCCACTGGAGAAAAGTCTATTTGAGTCTATTCGCACCAGACTGAATATTATATCTTCTATCGATTAATGTCTGAAGGTGGTTAGACGCAAAATATCTAGAATTTACATTTGTAAGTTATTACTTCTTAAATAAGGATAATTTAATTTTAGTATGAAGCTCTCGAAAAGGTATGCTAATATTTAATCGTTGCTTGCCTATTTTATTTGTGGAAGTTATATTTTTCAAAATTTTGAATTTTTGATAGTTTTCATTTTCAAAAAGGCAATTTTCGCATGACAGTTCGTTTTCTATACGATGGTTCGTATAACCTGTTTCATTTGCTTTTCATACCGTCTAGTCTTTCTCCTTCATTTATGCTTTGACAAACCCTAGAATACAAAATTCCTACTTTCTCACTTCTGCACTTAGGATCCTTCTCCAAGTTTTCATCTTTCTTAAACGAATAAGTTAGAGAAATCCTCCTCGACTGCAACAATGTTGTTGTCACGACCTGAACCCCGGGCACATGCACATCCCTCAATGGTCGATATTAAATTTGCAACATCCCAGGAATTGTTGCCGACCCATTCATTTATTTTGCACATGCGGAAACGTAAAACAATCTCCATACAACAAAACAGTGGGATAGAAACGTAGGATATTATTTTTCACAAACCACAACTACAACATCACAGTACTTATACATATAGACCAGTTTAATACCCCAAGATCTGATACAAAAAAAGTGAAGCTGTTTGATTACCTACTAACTAAGTTTCTGTCTATAAGACTGGTTTAATACCCCAAGATCTGATACAAAAAAAAGTGAAGCTGTTTGATTACCTACTAACTAAGTTTCTATCTATAAGACTGGGGTTTACTATTACAATACCATATTCCTCAATATCTCGGGGGTGAGCTGTCACCCTACATCCAGTCTTGATGGAAAACCCGTCATCACTTGGAAGGAGATAACGAGAGTCCTATTCCTCCTTTACCGTAACCGATTGTACATGACCTGGCCTTCCTCCATTTAGGGACCTGAAAAATGTTAGCCCACTAAGGTGAAGGGTACATCCAGCATGCAATCTAATCACATTTCTTACCACTCTTTTAACACCAGCAAGTTCCTGCATATTAGCATCAAATAAAATATTCCTCACAGTGTCAAGTTCACACATCACAGGAATACTTTAACATAAGTATATGCAAGGGCATGAATATCCATGTAAGCATACAGGCCATAGTCAATGCAACAGATAACAATCTTCCGGCAAAACCGGGCATCTCGTGTGTCACAAATGATGTCAATGCTCAGATAACAGTCTTCCGGTATAACCGGGTATCGCCTCGCACCGTCGAGCATGGCATCGTCTACATCTAGACGGCATTCCATATAGGAGCATCGGTCCAGCCTCCACTGCGACCAGCATCCGTTGACGTGGGGCATTCCCGAAGGAGCATTGTCCGGCCCAAAGGCACGTGACGGAATCATGTCGTGAATGCATATGATCGATGTCACATTTCAATAATCAAATATATACAGCATCCAGAGCATCAATTGAGCAATTTTATAGCAAGAATACTTCAAAATAACCATACATTCTTACTAGCCCAAATTCACAGAAAACTGTCCAATTACGTTCTTCCCAATTCGAAGTCAGAAACCCACTCATATGAGCTCGAAAAATTCTCAAATTTGGACACATGTTAGAAAACATAAAAACAAACATTTTTCATGAATACACCGAGATCCAAATCTCTTTGGATTCGGCCCAGAAATTCTTTCTATCCAGCACAAAAATCGGGTCCAGTTCCAAAGAGCCAAACCCATCGAAATCAGTTCGTTTTTGGGTCGAAAAATGCTTCGTTTGACTTGAAATTTAAGTATGCTAAAATAAAAGTTATAAAAAACAACTTTCGTGAAGGAAACAATTGGAAATTCAGCCTCTAAAGGTCATTAACAGCCATCGGAATCATAATAGGTCACGGATTACAAGACTGTCCGATTACTGTTCCGAGGATGACGTCATTAAAATCGTCATCTTTTTAATTTCTAAAAATTAAGAGAAAAATATATGTTATTATTTAAGATGTTCACAATGTTTCTTCAGAACAAAATCATTTCAAAATCGTAACACAAAGTTGTCTACAAAATTAGCAAAACATACATGTTCTAGAAACTGTTTCAGTAATTAACTACTGTTCTAGTCCGAATCTTTCACCACGACTTTTGTTTTGCTCTCTAAACCTTATCTATGCTTTTCTATGTCTATCATAACGTCCCTAACAAACACCTATCCATATATAACGTCATCTACATAGTTTTTAACTTGTACAAATTCCTAATAGAGGTACTCAACCCCTAGTCCAGATTTAGAAGACAACTCACCTAATCATAGCTAACGGCGGCTCTCGTTGGTGCTTGAACAGCAACACAGAGATCAGCCTTGATCCTCTTGGTGATGATGTTGAGCCGAAACCGCAGAAGATTGTGAAGTGGTATGATGGCAACGGCAACACACAAACTTATAAATTTTTTCGGTAGAGGAAACTAAGTATGGAGTTTGGTCGGTTGTGCGGTTCTTGTGCGGGTGAGGGGGGTTTTTCTTCACTGAAACTATACGACTTATATTTAAAAACCATGGTGATAGGCGGTTGTCGTTTATGTGGGTCCAAGAATTTTTTTTAACGTCACGTTCACGTCTTGGTTTGTTTTGTTTCTTAGTCTCCGGTTTGTCGTTCAAGAGGAAGCAAAAATGGAAGTAGCACGCTCAAGGGAAAAGAAAACAATGGCTTGTACGTTGAAAAAGATAAGGAAGAAGAATAAACTAAGAGGAAGAAAGGGAAAGATGGAAACTGCCGTGTAAAATACAGCAAGCAGACTTACAGCAAACAGACTTCTATGCGTAAGAAAAAGGATGGGGAAGGAGAGTGGAAATTGATGGGAAGTTTCATTGAAGTTTCCTTCAGCCTTTTGCCTAATTTTCCATGGAAACTTTGGCCACCCATCACCCTCATAGGCCCCACCAAGTTTCCAACATTGTATCTTCTAGAGGGGATGAAAGAAAAGGTTGGAGTCCATGTGAACTGGTGAATCCGAATTTTGAAGTGGATTCTCGTAGCTTTTTCCCATGGAGATTGAGTCCTTTCCCTATCAAGTGGTCCCCCTATCTTTTCCAAGCCAATATCCATCAAATGCTAAGTAAATTGAGGTGAAATTGTAGGAGAGAGGGATTCCTACGAATTTCCTTTTTGAGAAGACTTCTCTTCTTTATTTAATCACCAATCTAACATCCCATTCAATAGGGTCAAGTCCTTTAGTAACCAATTATAATACCTCTTAAATTGTTTCACAATAGAGGTCTTAAAATCCTACTTAAAATGTGGTAATTCCCTTGCTCTTCTAATTTGCTGATCTTGCATATTTCGTGAACAATTCCCATCATCCATAAATTTTGAGAAGATGCAACAATGTCCTTGGGATGAATTGTGACACGTGACAATTCTTAATTTCTGTAATCGACATCATTTCCTCAGTTAATTTCAGTCAAAATGTGATTTTTAGCACAACTTAAATTATCGGTTAGTTTTTGGGAACTTTTGGTGCATTGACTCGTGGTCGATTATTCCCGAGTCACGATATATATTTTCGACGCATTGGCAACTTTCGATTGTCATGAAAAATCTCGAGGTTTCAATTACGAGCACAGGGTACCAGAACAACAGAAAAATCGGTTTAGTGCCGATCGACGAGAAATTTGTAATTAGTTGGAATCACCCAATCCTAATTTTATTTCTATCGAATCGACCTATTTCCGATTTCTGAAAGATTTTTGACTGTGCCGAACTGATCCTTGTAGACTAACACGGTCGAGCAGTCGATTCCTGGTCGAATTTTCAAGTCTGTTGCATCAAAATTCTTTAATAACTTTCCCGATTAGTCAAGTTATCTCATGAGTGATCAGCTCAGAGAATAGCGCTATAGGCACGTCGACGAAAAGTCCAAATTATTTAATTGAAAACAGAAGTGAAAAATCAGACTGTCACAGTTGTTCCAAAGAAAGTCTTCCAGAATCGCAAGCCGGTGAGCACGAAGCATGCCTAAGGGTCCTACTCACTTTGACTTGAGTGATGAAGAAGATTCTTGTCAGCAATCGCAACAGCACTCCCAACAGCATCCTACTCAACATCTTTCGTGCCAACTAGAAGAAGAAGAGATCGTGGAAAACATTGAACTCGTAAGAACGCTAAAACCTGAGTTCCTCTTTAAACTATACAGTCAGTTAAAGCAAGGTGGCTCTACTATGACTTCATCAATGAGTTTTTAAGAGAAAGGGGTTACAAGAATGAGACTCAAATTTTGAGATCAATGGAAAGGTTAGGCATTGCGCTTGGAGGTTTGGCAGATAGGACTTTTGCCAACTTTCCAAGTGATCCTCGGTTTAGTTCCTTAAATCAGCCTGAGATTAAGGATGATGATGAGAGGTTGTATGTGAACTTTCAGCTTAGGATGGGCGTTGCTGCAGAAATACGTGGTGAGGGAACGAATTTAATTCGATCCAAAGATCATCAAAGGACTTACTCCAAACTACTGAAGAGAGGGGTGATGAATCCTTGAACTATTGATTTCGATTTCTTAGACTCCGTGAAGATGAACTCGAGGGAGAGATTAGCTCTTCTTCAACTTGAAAAATTCTATTCAGAGACTGATGTCACTTACGTTGAGTTAACTGCTTATTTCTGTTGAAATATGTCATTCCTAGATGTGAATAGATTCTGTTTTACTATAAGGGACAAAGAGTTTGTGGTGGACGTAAATACATTGGCTAACGTTATTGGTGTGGAAAGGAGTTTCCAACCAATAAATGTGACTATTGGTCATGCTACAAGTTTCCTTGTAAAGGATAAACTATCTGAAGGTGGCATTATTTATCAAAGAATGACTACCTCCAACATTTTGCTGCACAAGGCCATGATAAACTACCTTCGACCAAAGTCTACCTCTAAGATTGATGTTTCTCATTCAGAAGCTAAACTGATGTTTGCCATCAATAATGGAATGAAGTTCTCGTCGCCTTACACAATCCTAATGCACATGTACAGGATTGTGGTGAAAGATAAGGGACAACTTCCTTACTTTGCGTTGGTCACCAAACTGTTTAGACACTTTCAAATTCAACTTCCTGCATCTCTGTGCTCGAACCATTACTCTTATGGTGATTGGATTGAAGGTGGTGTCAAAAATGAGACTGAAGGAATTGAAAAAGGTCCTGGACCGCTTTAAGGAGAAGTCCTTGAGCAAAGCAAAACAAGACTCTGCTGCGAAGAAAAGAAAAGGCAAGAAGCCTGTGATTGAATCAACAAAGAAGAGAAGAGCCCTTATTCTTCAGGACGGAGAGGATGAGGACGAGCTTACTCTTTTTGCTTTTACCTTGAAAAATCTTTGAAGTTTTGTTAGTTTTGAGCAATTAGTAGAGACGGAGCAAAGAAGAGAAGAGAGAGAAGAGAGAAGAAAAGGAAGTGAAGAGAGAAGAGCAAAGGAATGAAAAAGAAGAGAAGAAGAAGAAGGATGAGAAGGAAAGGAAGAAGGAAGAAAATTAGGAGAAGAAGAGGGTCAAGATGACTCTTTTGAGCCAACTTTAGTAGTATCATTGTTAGAAGATTCGGAGAAGACTAGGAGTGGAGTTGTAGGAGATGGAAAAGAGAAAGAGCGTCACTTGGGTGCTGAAGCTGAGCAAGAACAAGAAGAAGAATTCTTTTTTCCACCTGTAGACATGGAAATAGGGGGAGCTGCTGAAGAAAAAGGTACTTCTTCACCTGCTTTTACTAGTAATGATGTTAGTCGTTCTCTTGTAAATCCATAGGATGTCTATGCCTCTCAATTTCCTGAAGTTGATGTTGAGGCATCCTCTCCAAGTCTTGGTGATCAAACTGCTGATGTTCCTTCATATCTCAATACTCTTGGAATTGATTTGGCTGGACCTAGTGCACCAACAGTACCAGCAGCAGACTTTCAAAGGCTGCTAGAAATCCTTTTTGATTTGAAGGCTTAGTAATATGAGATGGAGTTTGAAATCAAGACTACCAAAACAATTTTAGCGTCTACTTCAGATTCTCTACACGAACAGGTACAAGCCCTTAAGCTTCAATTTCAAGCAAATGCAAAGGGTGAGGATATTGAGCAGTTGAAGGAGACTCTGAGGAAGCTAGAGGAGACTATTAAGTCTATGGGGGATTTCTAACTCATTCGCATCCCCAAACAGCCCTGATTTCATTTCACTTTCATTTTGAGGTTCTCCACTTTTTGCTGTTGACAAAAAGGGGGAGAATGGTGCAGATTTAACTTTTTAATGACTTTTTGTGGTTTGGATTTTTGAAGTTTGACTTTCGATTTGACTCTCGGGTTTGGATTTGTTTGGATTTTTCAATTGTTTGACGTAATGCTTGCTGCAACTTATTTTGTGATAATGATTGTCGTTGGATAGTTATTTGTTCTATTTTTTTAAGATTATGTTTTTTGTGGTTGCGGAATCAATGCTATCCGGGTTGTAATCAACTTATTTTATAAGATATTATGTACTACTTATAAGTTGTTTTACAGGTCAAAAGTTCATAAATTTGCAGGAAAGTCTTGTCACTATAAAAAATGGGGAGATTGTTAGAGAAAACTCCGTTATTGTTTTGATGTTGACAAAACCTTTCCACAATCTAGTCTGAGACTCCAATACTTTAAAGTCAAAGTTTGAAGACCGATAGGATCAAAGTCTATTCACGCTGACATATTCTAGACTAAACGACACTGAAGAATGAAGACTTATTCAGATGCGAGATTATCTTTATGATTCGATTCGTATGGCTTATGGATAACCTTATGGCTAGACATAGCACTTATGTGATCAATTATCCTTATTGGAATCAATTTCGATAATCAAATCTTTTGGGAGGCAAACAAACTTGGAAAGTTCTGCTTATGGAAACTAAGATCCTGATTGTATGGGCAAACAAGATTGATGGGCTCTCATCACATTCTCAAAACGACTCGAGACCTCCTTGATTGATTTTGTCCAACGGGTAGATTAGAAGAACTCCTTTGGAAAGTGCCAATGGTTGTGAAGGCATGAAGGTGTATTTAAGGCAAACTCTCCAATTGTTCGATAGAGTGCGTGAGAAAAAAATTTCAAAGTCTGAAGTTTCGTAGTTCTTTGTTATTTCATTTGCTGAACTCAAATTATACTCAAAAGAGAGAGCAAACATTTATGAGACTTCAATAGAAGTGTAATAGAGCTTCTACATTGTGAAGTCGAGATTACATGACTGTAAAATCTCTTTTGATTCATAGTGAAATCCAGCCGTTGTCAGCGCTGAAGAGTGAACATAGGCTTGATCTAAGCCGAACCACTATAAATCTTGTGTTTTCATTATCTTCCCTCACTCCTTTACTTATTCGTAATTTTGTTTAACTATTAGAGATTAAAAAATCACCTAAGCTACCACCGCCTGTAGTGGCTACGATGGTTTCGCACTTTCTCCCCCGCCGAGGGGGGAGGGGTTCGAAACCCCGCGTCCCCATTGTGCGTCTCACTCACGGCTAGGCCTATTGTGGTGACCTAGTTCGCCCCGGGTTTACCTCGCCGGTTGCCGACTGTTTGGGGGTCCAAGGTCACAAAAAAAAAAATCGTCTAAGCTCGTTGACTTTTAGACTTTGTTTTTAGAAGTAAACTATTTTACAAATGTTATTGCAGAAATTTCTTTTAACACCTATTCACCCCCCCTCTAGGTGTTTGTACTAGCCCTTTCAAAACGGTCTTCCAAACCAAATTACCAATGTTGAAATGTTTAAGCTTCATATGTTTGTTGATGCTTTGGCGACCCTCCGCTCTTAGGCGACTAACTTTTACAATACTAAAGCCTTACTTTCACCAAGCTCGTCAACATTAGCATACATGAACTCATCATATTCTTCCTTCGATAAGTTATCTTGCGACTTTACTCTCATTGACTAATTTTACTCTCATTGGCTATATTGTGATTTCAAATAGGAGAATGGCTTCTTGCCCCTATGTTAACATATATGGGCTAACTCCAGTACTTGATTTCTTCGACATTCGATAAGCCCATGATAAGAAGGAGTCCTATTATCTCGGATTCTCTTCTAAATGCTTCTTGATAAGATCAATAATAATCTTATTGGAAGCTTCGGCTTGACCACTAGCCTAAGCCTAATAATGTGTCGAATAAACCATTTCGATACCTCTAGACTTTAAAAGTCCCAACATCTCTTGTCTTCTGAATATTGTCCCTCGGTTAGCCATTATAGATTCAAGAACTCTGAATCGATGAATAATCCATTCCTCAATGAACTCCCTCACAACCTTCTGTGTTATGTTCTTATGTGAAGCCACTTCAACCCACTTTGTGAAATAATCAGTTGCTACTAGGATGAAACTATGCTTCTTTGATGATGGGAGGGTAAATCTTGCCTATTATATCCATTGCCCAACCTCAAAATGATCACGGTTTAATGATGGGTTTCATTAACATAGCTTGCACATGTTGGAGTGAACTATGCTTATGAAAAGGCTCACATCCTTGAGCATAATCGATGCAATCTTTTGTAATGGTTGGCCAAAAGTAACCGTGTCGACGCAATAAACTATTTCATTTTTATCCCTATTTGGTGTGCACCGCAAATTCCTTCATGTACTTCAACCATTACAAGCATCGATTCTTTCTTTCCCAAACATCTCAACAACAGTCCATCCACTATCCTGCAATACAACTTGCCACCAATTAACAAGTATTTCATAGCTTGCCTCTTGAAATTCTTATTACTGGCAAGTAGGTTTTTCAAATAATTTATGAACGGAGTTATCCAACCCTATTGTTCATCTTGATTGTCTTGGTTTTCAACCAAGCAATTTTGTACCATCATTATTCTATTATCTATTAAGGTAGGACTTTCACCTGTGTAATAATTTGTTCTACAAGCTCCTTCGATATCCTATACCTGGATGCCATTTGAGCAAATTCGTTGGCTTCCGAATTCTCATTGCTTCTTATGTGAATTAATTCATATTTGACAAAATTGCTTAATAATTCTTTTGTTAGGGCATAATGTGATATTATATTTTCATTTAAGCATTGATATTCCCTAGTTAGTTGCTTTATAACCAAATGTGAATCACCTTTGATTCTTAAATTAGACCTTCATATCAATCAAGATATTTAGACTAACAATCAAAGCTTCATAGTCTACTTGATTGATTGAGCATGGAAAGTCAAGCCTCAACATGAATTTAATTTCCTGACCTTATGGGGACACAATCATAATCCCAATGCCCAATGATCCAAATGCGTTTGATCTATCGAAATACAAGACCCACGGTAAGACATAAATATAATTCGTGTCCTCTTCAACCTTTAGAATGGGTGAGTATTCCACAATAAAATCCGTCGCTGCCTACCCTTTTACTGCGTTGAGTGGTATGTATATTAAATTGATCTTGAATAAGGCAAGAGCCCATTTAGCTATCCGGTCCCTTATAATTAGCATGGTCAGCATAGACTTAATTACATCATTCTTGCAAATTACATGTACCATAGTCGACAACATATAGTGACGTAATTTTGTACACACATAGTATAATGACAAGCATAAATTCTCCATAGGAGTGTATATTGTCTCAGCATCATGCAGCATTCTGCTTAGGTAATATATTGATTGTTCTTTTCCCTCATCATTCTCTTGTGCCAACATGCTTCCGATTGTAGTATCGGTCATCGACAAATACAGTTTCAACGGCTTACTCGCCTTAAGTGGCATCAAAACTGGTGGTTTGGTCAGATATTCTTTTATTCGATCGAAAGCATGTTGATGCTTGTCTTCCTAAATTTCTCTTGATCCTTCAATTTGAGCAATGAAAAAAAAAAAAAACTTCGATCTTCCCTAACAAGTTAGCTATAAAATGATGAAATAAATTTATTTTCCAAGTATCATTTGATAACTGTTTCTATTGGCTAGCAGAGGCAATTCTAGAATAGCTTTTCCTTTATTTCTATCTATTTCTATTCCTCTTTGGTAAACTAGGAAGCTTAAGAAATTACCGGCCTTTATACCAAAAGCACATTTCAACGGGTATGTGGCCTTAGGAAGCTTAAATTTATGCTTACTACTAAAGGCCTATTCCAGGTAATCTAGATGACGTAACTAGTCAGATTTGATGATGACATCATTTATGTAGACCTTCATGAACTCGCCAATAATGTCCTGAAAGATCAAATTCATAGCTCTTTGGTATGTGGCCCTAGCATTTTTCAAATCGAAAGGCATAACGAACCATTTGAATGTACCAATAGCTCATGAGCATCTAGAAGCTGTCTTTCGTATGTCTTCTTCCATTATGAAATTTTGGTTATATCTAGAATGATAGTCCATTTGTCATGCCCTGATCCTCAAGTGCGTGCCCATCCCTCGGTGGTCAATAAATTTTTCGACATCCCATGACGCGTCGCCAACCCATTCATTTTAATGTGCATGCGGAAGCAAATTACTAATCCCCTAACAACAAATAGCTTGGGATAGAAAAGCAGGACAACAAATTTCAAATCAAACACATTAAAAAAAAGAACCACAATTGGATTTACAAACAGAAGCCAACTCTAGGATCTAGGTACAGAAGGTCTATCTCCAAAAAGAACTTCTGAGCTACCTGTCACGCCCCGATCCTTGGACATGCGCCCATCCCTCACCTTGGTCGATTAAAAATTTGCGATATCCCAGGATGTATCGCCGACCCTTTTCATTTTCATATGCACATGTGGAAGCAATTAAAAATCCCCATACAATAAAACATTAAGATAGAATAGTAGAACTAAATTTCAAACCTTCACTCTTATGTACAAGGTGAACTAGCAATTTTAATTCACATTAAACCAGTTTAAAAATAAGGTCTACAAGTAGAAGTGGGGTTCTACAAGCTACAGGTCCCTGTCCTCCTCTTCATCATTCTCCACACTCCAACTGAAGCCTTTAGCAGACTGCACCAGACTTTTGAGATCTTCAAAATCCAAGTCTATAGCACTTAGAGACCTGAAATGATTATTTAATAACCAATGAGATAACATCTTAGCAAGTTCTACCCCCTAAGACTTGATTAGTAAACTAATAGACCTTAGGGCTGGCTATGCACAACACGAGTCAGATAACTTACATTGGCCTCAGATTCCACCTGCATATTAGCACAATTCATAATAGGCACCCACTTACTTAAATAAATCGAACCAATCGATTACATGTCACCCAAATCATTCCCCATGGAGGAATATCTAGAAGTTAGGCCACGTGCATTCTCCAAGACGACATACCAAGTCTCTGAGCCACGTGCCTCAAACCTTGGGCCCACGTGCATTCTCTAAGGCGACCTCTTTGCCAAGGTGGTACATCAAGTCACCGAGCCACGTGTCCTTTTAGATGCCATTCTTTAATATTGGACCCATGTGCATTTTCCAAGGCACTAGTTCACCAAAGTGACGCATCAGATCACCGAGCCACATGTCCTTTTAGATGCCATTCTGGAATGTCAGGCCCACGTACATTCTCTAGGGCACTAGTTCGCCAAAGTGATGTATCAATTCACCGAAACCACGTGCCCTTTTTATGATGCCTGGGCCCACGCGCTGTCACGCCCCAATCCTCGGGCACACACACATCCTTCTCACTTGGTCGATTTTATAATGCGATATCCCAGGACTAGTATCGCCGACCTTTTCTTTTATTAAGTACATGCGGAAGCAGTTATAAATCCCCAGACAATACAATAATGGGATAGAAAAGCAAGGCCATATTTTTCATATTGAAACTTATAACCAAACTTTTATACAAAACGCAAACCAGAGTACTTCACAACTTTTTACTCTATCTCTATTCACATCAAAATGGAGATCTCAAAAGAAGATGGAATCTCAGTTCATCCGGGTCGTACTCAAGGCCCCTCTCGGGATTATCTTATTCTTCCAAAATTCTTCTCCTCAGGTTTCACCTCAGAGTTCTCCCACTCAAATTCCTCCTCCTCAGCTTCTCATCAAGGTCCTGAAATGTTTTCCCCAAACTGGGATGAGACTACGTCTCAGCGAGTTCTACCCCACTAAGCTCAATTAGTAAACCATAATACCATAGGCTACCTATACACGCACAGGGCAGAAGACGTACCTTGGCCTCATATCCCACCTGCAAGTTAGTACAATTCATAATAGGCACCCAAGCAATCATATCACTGATCGAAGTATCGATCAAATCGACCTAGTCGATTAAATGCCAACAAGACCACTCACGGTCATTTCCATTCAGTCAATCAATTCACAATATCAAATCAAAGCAATGATCAATCGACCTAATCGATTACATGTCAACAATGACATTTCCCCGGCTAATTCAGTTCAATTAGTCAATCCATGACAAACGAATCAAACCATAACGATGATCTCATCTATACTTGATAATCAATCTCAACATTCCCATTCAACATTCCCTCTCAAATATAGGCTCAACGCGCTAGAGGTGACCCCAGCACGAAGTCTCGTCATCACGCGGCACTTAGTCCTTGACCACAAATAACAATAGTATATGGCGCTAGAGGTAACTCACATGAAGTCTCGCTATCATGCAGTACTTAGTCCTTTACTACAAAAGCAATAGTATAAGGCGCTAGAGGTAACTCACACAAGACGTAGCACTTAGCCCTTTACTATGCATTACAATACTGCAAGGTGCTAGAGGTGACTCACACGAGACGTAGCACTTAGCCCTTTACTATGCATTACAATACTGCAAGGCGCTAGAGGTAATTCCCATGGGGCTCAAGTCGCCATGTAATACTTAGTCCTTGACTACAATAAGCAATGGTATAAGGCGCTAGAGGTAACTCACACGAAGTCTTCTACTTGTGTAGTACTTAGTCTTTTACCTGCTCATGATCCATTGGTTTCCCTCAACACGACACACATCACATCAACTTCCAATAATCATCTTACTTCAACTATAAACCAACACACGATTAATCCCTCACGACCCAATGACATTACCTCGCATTTAAATTCCTCAATTCAAATAATGTGGTGGCCTGATTTCTTTATATTAAAAATACCTGATAAAATATCGTGCGTGATCACACGGCTGGCCTTAGCCAAAATATAATATTTTCCTTTCCATAACTCCCACATTTTCTGTAGTCCCCTCAAATAGTTTTGGCATTATCAACCAATGCCCGATTATTTTTCAATTAATAACCAATGGTTTTCCAATTAAAGAATAATTCTCATGCTTCAAAATAGTTCAATTCAACACAAAATAAAGCTCCATTAAATAAACGGACTTCACCACGACGATCGCCATGAAATTTCGATCATCGACTAACCCAACTTTAATTTTCGAAAAATAAATAAATAATTAATTAATTTCGAAAATTAATAATTAATTGCAATAAATCCAATTTAGCTCAAATTAAAGCCCAATTGAATACACGGGCTGCACCACGATCATCAGCATAAAAATTCGGCCACTAGCCATCCAAGTTGAATTTCCGAAAAATAAATAATTACATAATTAATTTCCCAATTAAATAAACGGACTTTGCCATGGTCATCAGCATAACATCCCGATCACTGGCCATCACTATTGAATTTTCAGAAAATAAATGATTAATTAATTAAATTTTGAAAATTAATATTTAAATACCAAAAATTCCACTTAGGCCCGAAAAGCCTAATTGAAGCTTATTAAGGGTCGGGAAAAATCCTGAGGCACTTCCAATAATTAATAGACCACGTCTACTTGCTAATTGCGCAATCAATTTATCTAAATCGCATCACAATTGACTAATAATTGCTAATTTATTCTAATCTAACAACCTAAACATAATTAATTAAAACTAAACCAACCTTAAGCATAATTAGCGAACTAATCCGGGATTAGTGAGATTACTCACTAAATCGTGCGCAAATCGGGTCAATCCGACGGGGACGACGCGAGAGACAATTCTTCCCAAAGCGACTCACGGATCTAGGGCCTGGAAACAACCCAAAACGACCTTGAACAGGGCTAGAAACCCATTTTTCCAGCCATTGTTCTTGGCTGGACAAAGCTTGTCCGGCGGCTAGGGCGGCGAGGGTAGGCCAGCGGAGGGCAAGGGGGACGCTGGGGACGCCGAGCAGAGCTGGGCGGTGGCCGAAGCTAGCCAGACGGGGCGGAACGAGGGCTGGGTCGCGCGGGGGAGGCGCTGCAGTGAGCGACGGATGCGGGGCGCGCACGGACGGCAGCAAGCGGCGGGTGGTCCGGCTCCGGTGCAGCGGCGAGATGGGCGGCGATGGTGGGTTGCAGCTTCTGATCTTCCTCCGGCTTCTAGTTCGCTCGAACGGTGGGGGAAAGAAAGAATGTCGAGGGAGAGAGATGAGAGAGGGGAGGAGAGAGGATAAGGCTTGACCGGTCAAAGAGGGAAAAATAAAGAGAGAGAGAGGGCAGGCAGTGGGGGCTCGCACGAAGGGGGAGGGAAAGGAGAGAGGAGAGAGGAGAGAGAAAAAGAAAAGAGAAAGAAGAGATAAGAAGCTTTGACTAGTCAAAAAGGAGGGAGAGAGAGAGAAGAAGCAAATTTGAACTTGGCAAGGGTGTTCGGTGGGGGAGGGGGAATTGCACGAGAGAAAAGAGGGAAAGAGAGAGAGAAAAGGAAGAGAGAGGGAGAGAAAAGAACTAAAACAATATAACCACATGGTCTTATTCTTTTCTTTTCTTTTCTTTTCTTTTCTCTTTCCCTTTCTATTTTCTTTTGGTCTTCAATTTTTCCTCTGATAATTTCTTTCCTGAAATTTCAGACTCGTCAATAATTTGACGAACGATGAGACATGATCCTAAAAATGAATTGTGACACGCTCAAATATTCGATTCCCGAAATCGAATTCAATTTCCTGGTTATAATCGATCAGACGCGATTTTAATCCAATCCAACCAATTAAGTAGCTTTTAGGGATTTTACCGCGGATACATCCCTTAACGGCTTCACCCAATAGGTTAGTTAACTCATGAGTGATCAGCTCAGAGAAAAAGGACCATAGGCACGTTGACGAAATGCCCATTTCACTTTATCGAAACGAGGTCGAATTTCAGGATGTCACAACTCTTCCCCTCTTATAAAAATTTCGTCCTCGAAATTTAAACCATTTCACACTTTGATAAAAGGGTAGGGGTACCACTGTCTCATTGACTCTTTCGTCTCCCAAGTCGCTTCTTTAGTACCGTGGTGTTGCCAGACCACTTTGACCTACGGAATGGTTTTTGTATACAGAACTTGCTCTCTTTACGATTGATAAACTGAGCCGGGCTTTCAACGTATGGCACATAGTCATCCACGTCAAATTCCTTGAAATTGAGCAAGTGGGTTGGGTCAGGCTCATACCTCCTTAACCTCGACACGTGAAAGACGTCATGCACTTGCGCTAATCTTGGCGGCAACGCAAGACGATACGTTAGGTTTCCGATTCTTTCAAGAATCTTAAATGGACCTATGTACCTCGGACTCAGTTTCCCTTTGTTACCAAAGCACAAAGTTCCCCTCACTGGTGACACTTTCAGAAAAACGTAATCACCAACTTGAAATTCCAAAGACCTTCGACGCTTATTTGCATAACTTTTCTGCCTGCTTTGCGCTACCTTTAATTTGTCTTTGGTCACTGCCATGGCATTTACTGATTGCTGAATCAACTCTGGGCCTGTTATCTTCCTTTCTCCGACTTCATCCCAACACATTGGAGTTCTGCATACTTTGCCATACAACGCTTCAAAAGGAGCCATCTTGATGCTCTGCTGATAATTGTTGTTGTAGGCGAATTTCACTAGATGAAGCTGATCTTCCCAACTTTCTTTGAAATCTATTACACACGCTCTTAGCATGTCTTTAAGAGTTTGAATTGTCCTTTCAGACTGGCCATCCATCTGAGGATGATATGCCGTACTGTACTGAAGCTTTGTACTTAAAGCACTCTGCAAGCTCTTCCAAAAAGCAGCAGTAAACCTCAAGTCTCAATCGGATGTTATCGTAACCAGCACTCCATGCATACGAACCACCTGACACACATACAGGTCTGCGTGCCTATCAAGACTAAGGTCCTTTCGAACTGCAATGAAGTGAGCCGACTTTGTCAGCCTGTCGACCACTACCTAAATTGAATCATTCCCTTTGACTCCTTAGTAGTCCAGTCACGAAATCCATCATGATATGTTCTCATTTCCACTCTGAGATCGCAAGAGGTTGTAGAAGACCTCCCAGCTTGCAATGTTGGGCTTTTACTTGCTGATAAGTCAAACACTTGGCGACATACTTGGCGATGTCCGCCTTCATATCTGACCCCCAGTAGTGTTGACGCAGATTCTGATACATTTTAGTGCTTCTAGGATGAATGTTGTAACTGCTACGATGTGCTTCGGATAAAATTTCTTCTCTAAGCTCGACATCGTTAGGTACAACCAAACGTCCTTGAAACCTTACAGTCCTGTCATCAGCAATCTGAAAATCAGCCTTCCTTTTATTTGCGTCTTCCTGAAGAATTCTCTGTACATCTAGTTTGTCAGTTGGAGTTCTTTGATTCTGACTTAGACATCCGGTTCAATTCTGAGGGTGGCCATAAGACTTGAAAGGTGGCCTACCTCAAATTTGAATTTCGAATCTCAAGCTTTCTCGATTAAATTTCACTCCTTAACTAAGATCCATACCACTGAAGACTTCCGACTCAATGCATCAGCGACCTTATTCGCCTTTCCCGAGTGATATAGGATATCACAGTCGTAATCCTTCAACAATTCCATCCATCGACGCTGTCTCGTGTTCAACTCTTTTTGAGAGAATAAACAGTTGAGACTCTAATGGTCCATGAAGATCTGAAACTTCTCTCCGCACAAGTAGTGCCTCCAACTCTTCAACGCAAATATGATGGTTGTGAGTTCTAAGTTATGCGTCAGATAATTCAATTCATGAGGTCTCAACTGCCGAAAAGCGTATGCAACAAATCTGCCATGTTGTATCAGCATGCAACCCAATCCCTTGAATGATGCATCACTATAGATCTCGAATCCTCTAGGACCAGATGGAATTGTTAGCACAGGTGCGGTAGTCAGCTTTTCCTTCAGCTCTTGGAAACTACGCTCGCACTTGTCTGACCATACAAATTTCTCTTATTTCTTCGTGAGCTTTGTTAGAGGCAATGCTATTGATGAGAATCCTTCCACAAACTGTCTGTAATAACCTGCTAACCCCAGAAAACTTTTGATCTCTGTCACTATTGTCAGTCTCGGCCACTTGATCATGGCTTCTATCTTGCTCGGGTCGACGGAGATTCCTTCTTCGGAAATCACATTACCTAAGAATGCAACATGAGTCAGTCAAAACTCACATTGGCTAAACTTAGCATACAGCCGATGAGTTCTTAAGGTCTGGAGTACTACTCTAAGATGATTCCCATGCTCTTCATCACTTCTCGAATAGACCAAGATGTCATCAATGAACACGATCACAAACTAATCCAGATATTTCTTGAACACTCTGTACATCATATCCATGAATGCAATTGGAGCATTCGCCAATGCAAACGACATCACTGCAAACTCGTAATGACCATAATTCATTATCACAAGATGCTCCATGAACTTACACTATTCATGTGGCGTCAAACTCACACCTCAACAACTAGTCAAGCACAACTATTGCTATTGATTCTCCTCTCTTTCACTTTTACTTCAACAATTTAAGTTCTACCAATTTGACACCAAACTATGATGCGCTGCTATGATAAAATCACTTTCAACACATTCTTTCTCAGATCGGTGCAAGGTCCATTCTACTCCCATTCCTTCCTGGCCACAGTAGCGATGTCTATGCTACCTTAGACTTCCACTGACAGTCCTTCACCTTATGGCCATGTTGGTCATCATCACAATAGGTTCTCGTCATACTCAGACACTAGATTTATCCATACTTTCTTCTACAATTCTGACACCTATCTGGTGAGTCTTTTATCTCTTGCCAAGTGACAGCACACACTTTTCTAGTTGCCCTATCAATTTACTAGGACTACTCTCAACCAGATATCCCTGTTGGCTATACTCTAAACAATTTCGTGTCCTAGGAAGGACATAACACCGATCTCCATCATCATGTTCGGAAACAACCTGATCTATTTGACTCGGTGCTGACTTGACTACCCCACCCTTTCTCGTGAGTGTAATAGAATACTTTTCTCTTGATCTCGATCTTTTCTTTGATCGATTTCCATTTCTACCTGAATTGAATCTATACCTTGGCTCAAATGCAATGACTCACTCCTGGATCACATCTCCACTCCGGATCTAAGCAGGTGAGGCGACAATGATGGTTGCGACACTGACGGTGGCTCGATCCTAAGCCTGCTGGCTCATCCAATTCCCAAGGAACATTAGCATCAGAACGATCCTATCGAACTTAGGATCATTCGACGCTGCTACACTAGTACCAACCTGCGGTGGTACTCTTACACTCGAACTGGCTAGAGTCAACACTCTGCCACAACCACCTCGGGTACCGACCTTTGTCAGTGCACTATCCCGTGTCACAGAGGACATTATCCTCTTACTAGGAGTTCTCAGCTCCTGCTCGCTCATGGTTCAATCTTTACACTGAAACCCGTCTTCCACATCCACACTGGACTAGAAGATGAGCGATCCTCACATGATAAACAATTCAAGCATTCAGCTACCACAGACATGCACCAACATGAATTTAAAGGCCTTTCCTACTAACTATCCCATGGTCATCGCTCCTTATCACTCCAATACTAAACCATTGCTCTGATACCACAAAAAGGGGATGTCATGCCCCAATCTTCGGGCACGCACACATCCTTCTCACTTGGTCGATTTTATAATGTGATATCCCAGGCTAGTATCGCCGACCTTTTCTTTTATTAAGCACATGCGGAAGCAGTTATAAATCCCCAGACAATAAAACAATGGGATAGAAAAGCAAGGCCATATTTTTCATATTGAAACTTATAACCAAACTTTTATACAAAACGCAAACCAGAGTACTTCACAACTTTTTACTCTATCTCTATTCACATCAAAATGGAGATCTCAAAAGAAGATGGAATCTCAGTTCATCCGGGTCGTACTCAAGGCCCCTCTCGGGATTATCTTATTCTTCCAAAATTCTTCTCCTCAGGTTTCACCTCAGAGTTCTCCCACTCAGATTCCTCCTCCTCAGCTTCTCATCAGGGTCCTGAAATGTTTTCCCCAAACTGGGATGAGACTATGTCTCAGCGAGTTCTATCCCACTAAGCTCGATTAGTAAACCATTATACCATAGGCTGCCTATACACGCACAGGGCAGAAGACGTACCTTGGCCTCATATCCCACCTGCAAGTCAGTACAATTCATAATAGGCACCCAAGCAATCATATCACTAATCGAAGCATCGATCAAATCGACTTAGTCGATTAAATGCCAACAAGACCACTCACGGTCATTTCCATTCAGTCAATCAATTCACAATATCAAATCAAAGCAATGATCAATCGACCTAGTCGATTACATGTCAACAATGACATTTCCCTGGCTAATTCAGTTCAATTAGTCAATCCATGACAAACGAATCAAACCATAACGATGATCTCATGTATACTTGATAATCAATCTCAACATTCCCATTCAACATTCCCTCTCAAATATAGGCTCAAGGCGCTAGAGGTGACCCCAGCGTGAAGTCTCGTCATCGTGCGGCACTTAGTCCTCGACCACAAATAACAATAGTATAAGGCGTTAGAGGTAACTCACACGAAGTCTCGCTATCGTGCAGTACTTAGTCCTTTACTACAAAAGCAATAGTATAAGGCACTAGAGGTAACTCACACGAGACGTAGCACTTAGCCCTTTACTATACATTACAATACTGCAAGGCGCTAGAGATAACTCACACGAGGCGTAGCACTTAGCCCTTTACTATGCATTACAATACTGCAAGGCACTAGAGGTAATTCCCATGGGGCTCAGGTCGCCATGTAATACTTAGTCCTTGACTACAATAAGCAATGGTATAAGGCGCTAGAGGTAACTCACACGAAGTCTCCTACTTGTGTAGTACTTAGTCTTTTACCTGCTCATGATCCATTGGTTTCCCTCAACACAACACACATCACATCAACTTCCAATAATCATCTTACTTCAACTATAAACCAACACACGATTAATCCCTCACGACCCAATGACATTACCTCGCAGTTAAATTCCTCAATTCAAATAATGTCGTGGCCTAATTTCTTTATATTAAAAATACCCGATAAAATATCGTGCGTGATCACACGGTTGGCCTTAGCCAAAATATAATATTTTCCTTTCCATAACTATCACATTTTCTGTAGTCCCCTCAAATAGTTTTGGCATTATCAACCAATGCCCGATTATTTTTCAATTAATAACCAATGGTTTTCCAATTAAAGAATAATTCTAATCCTTCGAAATAGTTCAATTCAACACAAAATAAAGCTCCGTTAAATAAACGGACTTCACCACGACGATCGCCACGAAATTTTGGTCATCGACTAACCCATCTTTAATTTCCGAAAATAAATAATTAATTAATTAATTTCGAAAATTAATAATTAATTGCAATAAATCCAATTTAGCTCAAATTATAGCCCAATTGAATACACAGGCTACACCACGATCATCAGCATAAAAATTCGGCCACTAGCCATCCAAGTTGAATTTCTGAAAAATAAATAATTACATAATTAATTTCGAAAAATAATATTTAAATACAAGAAATTCGATTTAGCTTAAAATAAAACCCGATTAAATAAACGGACTTTGCCATGGTCATCAACATAACATTTCGGTCACTGGCCATCACTATTGAATTTTCAGAAAATAAATGATTAATTAATTAAATTTCGAAAATTAATATTTAAATACCAAAAATTCCACTTAGGCCCGAAAAGCGTAATTGAAGCCCATTAAGGGTCTGGAAAATCCCGAGGCACTTCCAATAATTAATAGACCACGTCTACTTGCTAATTGCGCAATCAATTTATCTAAATCACATCACAATTGACTAATAATTGCTAATTTATTCGAATCTAACAACATAAACATAATTAATTAAAACTAAACCAACCTTAAGCATAATTAGTCAACTAATCCGGGATTAGTGAGATTACTCACCAAATTGTGCGCAAATCGGATCAATCCGACGGGGACGACGCGAGGGACAATTCTTCCCAAAGCGACTCACTGATCCGAAGCCCGGAAACGGCCCAAAATAACCTTGAACAAGGCTGGAAACCCATTTTTCCAACCACTATTCTTGGCTGGACGAAGCTTGTCCGGCGGCTAGGGCAGCGAGGGGAGGCCGGCGGAGGGCAAGGGGGATGCTGGTGACGCCGAGCGGAGCTGGGCGGTGGCCGAAGCTGGCCAGATGGGGCGGAACAAGGGCTGGGTCATGCGGGGGAGGCACTGCAGCGAGCGACGAATGCGGGGCGCATGCGGACAGCGGCAAGCGGCGGGCGCGCGGGTGGTCCAGCTTCGGTGCAGCGGCTGAACGGGTGGCGATGGTGGGCTGCAGCTTCTGATCTTCCTCTGGCTTCTGGTTTGCTCGAACGGTGGGGGAAAGAAAGAATGTTGAGGGAGAGAGATGAGAGAGGCGAGGAGAGAGGATAAGGCTTGACCGGTCAAAGAGGGAAAAATAAAGAGAGAGAGGGCAGGCGGTGGGGGCTCGCACGAAGGGGGAGGGAAAGGAGAGAGGAGAGAGGAGAGAGACAAAGAAAAGAGAAAGAAGAGATAAGAAGCTTTGACTAGTCAAAAAGGAGAGAGAGAGAGAAGAAGCAAATTTGAACTTGGCAAGGGTGTTTGGTGGGGGGGGGGAATTGCACGAGAGAAAAGAGGGAAAGAGAGAGAGAGAGAGAAAAGGAAGAGAGAGGGAGAGAAAAGAACTAAAATAATATAACCACATGGTCTTATTCTTTTCTTTTCTTTTCTTTTCTCTTTCCCTTTCTATTTTCTTTTGGTCTTCAATTTTTCCTCCGATAATTTCTTTCTTGAAATTTCGGACTCGTCAATAATTTGACGGACGATGAGACAGGATCCTAAAAATGAATTGTGACACGCTCAAATATTCGATTCCCGAAATCGAATTCAATTTCCTGGTTATAATCGATCAGACGCGATTTTAGTCAAATCCAACCAATTAGGTAGCTTTTAGGGATTTTACCGCAGATACATCCCTTAACGGCTTCACCCAATAGGTTAGTTAACTCGTGAGTGATCAACTCAGAGAAAAAGGACCATAGGCACGTTGATGAAATGCCCATTTCACTTTATCGAAACGAGGTCGAATTTCAGGATGTCAAACGTGCCTTCTCTTTGGTGCTAACTCACCAAAGTGATGCATCAATTCACCGAGCCCACGTGCCCATTTTACGATGCTATACACTTTTATTAAGCCACGTGCATTCTCCATGAGGACATACCTGAGATAGCTAGTATAAGCACCTAGAGGGGGGTGAATAGGTGTAAAAATAATTACTCGAGATAAGAGAGCAATACTAAGCAAACAATAGGAAGGAAGTTCTCCTTTAGTTAACACAACAAATTATGATCAAAGAAAAGTAGAGAGTAGGGAAGAGAAAATTGAACACAAGGTTTATAGTAGTTCGGCTTACTCCAAGCTTACGTCAACTTTTCCACACTAACAGCCCACCAACTGAATTTCACTATGAATAAAAGAGTTGTTACAGCAAGGCTTTCCCTTGATTCCACAGTGTAGATACTCTACCACACTTCCTCAAGGTTTCTCAGAATATAGACTCTCTTTTACGTACAAGATTTCGCTCGGTAAATGAATTGACTAAAAACAAAGAGCTTCAGACTTTGAAATTCTTCTATCGTGCACACACTCGAACAACTGGAACATCTTCCTTATATACTCCTTTATGCCATCATACCCGTTGGCACTTACCAAAGGAATTCCTCTAATCTACCCATTGGATGGAATCAATTAGAAAAATCATTCGAGCTATTTAAGGAACATGTCGATAGCCCATCAATCATGCTCGCCCATATAATCAGGATCTCCGTTTCCATAAGTAGAACCTTCCAAGTATACTTTGCCAATCATCGGATCCTTAATCTTTGGATCAATCATGATCAAATAAAGGATTCCGTTATGTCATATCCAGCCAAGAGATCTTCTTCAGTCGATAAGGTCTAATCCTTAATGAAACACCCAGTTCTGGATAGCCTTTCTTCGACGGATTAGAAACTATCAATGAGAATAGACCTTGAGTCTTGAGTCTTGCAGTCTGGAGGTCTTCAAACTTTAAATAGTAGAGTTTGCAAATCTTCAGACTAGATTGATGGAAACGTTTTGTCAGTTTTAAAATACTCCAGGAAGATTTCTCCAACAATCTCTCCCTTTTTGATAGTGACAAAACTTTCCTACAGATTTGGATAACTTTGACCTACAAAACATTACTCAAGCAAATGTGGATATCTCATAAAGATAAATGGCTTAAAGATAACACTAGAATCTGCAACCACAGAAAATAGGTTAGTCTTTCATGTGAGTGAAGCTATTCATAAGATATCAATAGTACTTAATATAAGCAGTCAAACCTAAATCCCAAATTTAGTCCACATCTAGACACAAAAGTCAAGTCAAACATCAAAACAAAATAAATCAAAAGTTCAAGTTCAAGTTCAAAGTTTCAAATCTCGCATCTCTCCCTCTTTTTGTCATCATAAAAAAGGTTGAGATGGAAAGAGAATGGATTCAGGAATGCTTGGGAACACGAACAAGCTGGAAATCTCTCATTGACTGGACAATGCCTTCTAGCTTTTTCAACTCTTCCTTCAGTTGAGCCACCTCTTCACCCTTAGCATTTGCTTGAATTCGAAGAGCAAGGGCTTGGATCTGATCATTCAAAAAAACTGAAGAAGCTTGACCTGCAGTCTGCAAATTCTAAACTTCGCATCCCAAAGCATATATCTGACCCCGCATTTCCAAGAGAACATCAAGAATTCTGCGAAAATCTGCTGAATTATCAGTCTGCGTGCTGGCTTCTACATGATCAGATGGAGTAAAGACAGATGATGGCAAATCAGCATAGTCATGCAGATTGGGCGATGAAACATCATGTCCCTCCTCAGGAAATTGAGAGGCATAGATGTCCTCTGGATCTGCTGGAGAGCAACTGACTCATTCACTGGTAGCAGGATATGAGGACATTCCTTTTTTCTCATGGTCTCCCCCTGTTCCCATGCCTTCAGGTGGAGAAAAGAGTTTCTCATGCTCTCCTTCCTCTTGATTTCCTCTTTCCTCTTCTTCTTCATTTCCAAATCTTTCCTCCTCTGTATCTCTTTCTTCAACTTCTCTCTCCTCTGTTTCTTTCTCCTCTGCTTCTATCTCTTCTGTTTCCAAATCTTCTCTTTCTCCAGTCCGCTGTTCTGAGTCTTTTTCTTGTCGTTCCGTTGATTCTGGAACAAAACGACTCAGGTTCTTCAATGCCATAGCAGAAAGGGTGATATCTTCCTCATCATCTTCATCCTCAACGATGAGAGCTCTTTTTTTCTTGGATGGAGCAACCATGGGCTCCTTCCCTTTTCTTATTGCTATCGAAGAGATTTGATGAGTTTTGACAGGGGTTTTCTCCTTGAATTTCTCCAATGCCTTGTTGAGTTCCTTCAGATGCATTTTAGACACCATTTTCAGTCCCACCACCATTTGATCACAAGATCGAACATAGAGAATTCGTGGAGGCTGAACATTCAAATGTCTGAATAACTTTGTCACAAGAGCTGGATAAGAAAGTTGACCCTTGTCCTTCACCACTACTCTATACATGTGGAACATAATAGTGTGAGGAAGAGAAAACTTTTTCTCAGCATTGATGGCATACATCAGCTTTGCCTCTGAATTTGAAACATTAGTCTTTGAAGTAGATTTTGGTATGAGGCAATTAATCACAATCTTGTGAAGCAGAACATTAAATGCACTCATCCTCGAGTAGGAAATCTTTTCCTCTGTCCTTCTATCCTTAACAAGTTCCAACGTAGCACGAGTAATAGAGACATTGATAGGTTGATATCTCCCTCTCTCAACCCCAATCACATCAGCCAACATATCTATATCCACCACATAGTCCTAATCTCAGACACTAAAAGAGAATCTATTCACATCCAACAAACTAAGATTCGAATAGAAATAAGTAGTGAGTTTAGCATAGGCTTCTATAGAGTCAGAACAGAACTGTTCAAGTTGAAGAAGACTGAATTTTTCCCTTAAATTAACATTCACAACATCAAGGAAATCAAAATCCACACTTCTAGGGTTTATCACCCCACACTTCAACAACTTAAAGTATATATACTTTTGTTCCTCTGATCAGAACAAGTCTTTCCTTTTTCCTCGAATTTTTGCTGCAACACCCATTCTCAGTTAAAATTGACTGTACAACTCATCATCATCATTCCCATCTACTTGATTCAGCCCTCCAACACGAGGATCGATTGGAATATTTGCCATTGCTTCTTCTGCCGATTCAGCAGGGGCAATTCCCAACCGTTCCATTGTGCGTAAAAAAAAGGTTTCATTTTTGTACCCTTTATCTTTCAGAAATTCGTTAATGTAGTTCAAAGGAGTTACACCCCTTTTCAAAGCACGATAAAGCTTGTAGGTAAAAGAGGGCTTAAAGACTCTTATAGGTTCTGCATCTTCGATTATTTCTTCCTCTTCTTGTCGAGCAACCTCCTGTTGTCTAGATGGAGAAGATAGACGCTGCTGAGAATGTTGTGGGTTTTGCTGCTGACTGGGAGACTCTTCTTCCTCAGTGAGATCAAAGTGCATAGGCCCCTCACGCATTTGCTGTGGTCCCCTGTTTGCGATCCTCGAAGACTTTCTTTGAGACGACATCTTTCACAGTCTTTGAAAGATTCCAAACTTGACTTTCCCAAGAAAGATGACAACTTTTCAAAGATTAAACAAGAGAAGAAGACCGAATTGGAAGATCGGTGCTCTCTTAAGGTTTTTGAGAGTAAAGCGAAGAAGAAACAACAATATATAAGACAGTCAAAGAGAGGCATACAGAACGTCATAAAAGAAAGTAAAAAGATGCCTTTTAGAAAATAACTGCCTTTTTCAAAAAATTAGATAATTGTCATTTCAAAAATAACTCCTTTTTCGAAAAGGAAAGGTTGCAATAATCACGTCAATTAAAGATAGCAGTAATCAAACACGGTTGATGATCATACCTTTTCGAGGTGAGAGAGAATAAAATAACTTCCAGTCAAAAATCTTGTTTGTCTGAGTCTGAAAGTCTCTAGACTTTAACTTCTTCAAACTTCAAGATGTTGAGTCTGGAACGGATAATGAAATTTGATTTTTCTCCAAAAGTTTTGTAAATATATCCGCTAGTTGGTTCTTTGAGTTAACAAACTGAATCGAAACTTCTCCATTTTGAACATACTTTGCTCTTGAGTGAAGAATTGGATTCTTGGTGAGATTGATTGTGCTGGTGTTGTCACAGTTAATCTCCGTGTATGAATCTTCAATTTCAAAGTCTCTTAACTGTTGTTTTATCCATAGAATTTGTGAACAACAACTTCCAAGAGCGACATACTCTGCTTCTGCTGTAGAAAGAGCTACTGTATTTTGTTTCCTTAAAAACCAAGACACTGTCCTGCTTCCAAGTAGTTGACAGGTACCCAAGGTGCTCTTTCTATCAACTCTGCAACCAGCTAGATCTGTGTCTGAGTATCCAAGAAGAGTAAAGTCTCCCTTTTTAGAATACCAAAGATCAATGCTCAAAGTTGATGCAATGTATTTGATAATACGCTTTGCAACACTTAGATGAGACTCTTTAGGGTCTGCTTGAAATCTAGCACAAATGCAAACAATAAACAAAACGTTAAGTCTAGAAGCAGTAAGATAAAGAAGTGAACTAATGATACTCCCGTATAGCTTCTAGTCAACTTTCTTTCCTCCTTCATCTTTGTCTATCTTCAAAGAACTTGACATTGGTATATCAGTCTTTTTGCAATTTTCCAGTCCAAACTTTTTGACAAGATCATTAGCATATTTTTCTTGATGAATAAAAGTCCCTTCCTTCAATTGTTTCACTTGAAGTCCAAGAAAGAAGGTTAGTTCACCCATCATGCTCATTTCAAATTCATCCTGCATAGACTTAGAGAATTTATTGCACAAACTTTCATTAGCGGATCCAAAAATAATATCATCAACATATATTTGAACAAGCAGAAAACTTTTGTTTTCTCTTTTGATAAACAGAGTAGTGTCTACTTTACCTTTTACAAAGCCGTTTTGAATTAAAAACTTACCCAGCCTATCGTACCAAGCTCGAGGTGCTTGCTTTAAACAATATAAAGCATTTTTCAGTCTGAATACTGAGTCTGGTTTCCTTGGATCTTCAAACCCAGGTGGTTGTTCCACATAGACTTCCTCATGGATAAATCCATTCAAGAAAGCACTTTTGACGTCCATTTGGAATAACCTCAAATTCTTATAACAAGCAAAAGCAAGTAATAATCTAATTGCTTCTAACCTTGCTACTGGTGCGTAAGTCTCTTCATAGTCTATCCCTTCTTCTTGCGTATATCCCTTGGCCACAAGTCTTGCTTTATTTCTTACGACCTTTCCTTTCTCGTCCATCTTGTTCCTGAAAACTCATAGCTCCAATAATATATTTACCTTTCGGTTTAGGAGTCAACTCCCAGACATCATTAATGTTGAATTGCCTGAGTTCTTCTTGCATAGCTTCAATCCAGCTTTCATCGGATAAAGCTTCTTCTATGCTTTTGGGTTCTATTTCAAAAATAAGAGCCACAGCACTAGACTCTTCGCGCCTTTTGGATCTTATGTGAATTCCTTCATTAATGTCACCAATAATGAGATCTTTGGGATGACTAGACTTATGCTTCTAGTTACTAGTTGATTTGTTAGGTTGATGATCACTTCCTTCATTTGAATATTCAATAATTACTTGTTGCTGATCTTTCAAAGTCTGAGCTGCTTCTCGAGATTTAGACTTTGTAGAGTCTACAGCAGGTTCAGATTCTTCAAGATGACTCTGAATAGATTCATTTTGCATAGAATCTTGGAATTTGACATTCATTGATTCTTCCACAGATTGAGTCTTCTTATTGTAGACTCTGTAGGCTTTGCTTGAGGTAGAATATCCAAGGAAGATGCCTTCGTCTGATTTTTCTTCAAACTTGCCAACTCGATTATTTGCATTTTTCAATATAAAGCATTTACATCCGAACAAATGAAAGTATGAAACAATAGGCTTCTTTTCTTTGAATAACTCATAGGGTTTTTTTTTTTTTTCTAGAATAGGCCTTATAAAAACTCTATTAATAATATAACAGGCCATAGAAACTGCTTCAGCCCAAAATCGTGAAGAAATGTTACTTTCAATTAAAAGAGTTTTAGCCATTTCTTGAAGCGACCTATTCTTTCTTTCCACAACTTCGTTTTGCTCTAGAGTATATGGAGAGGAAAACACATGATGAAAACCAGATTCATCACAAAATTTTGTAAAATCTTGATTTTCAAATTTACCTCCATGATTTGTTCTTATACTTAAAATAACATACCATTTTTCATTTTGAACATTTTTAGCGAACTTTTCAAAGTAAGAGAAGGTTTTAGACTTACTTGCCAGGAAATATACCCAAGTAAATCGTGAATAGTCATCCACAATTACTAGGCAATATTTCTTATCCCCAATGCTTTAAGTTCTGGTTGGTCCAAAGAGATCCATATGCAGAAACTGTAGTACACGATTAGTGGAAACTTGATTTATTGGTTTAAAGGAGTTTCTTACCTACTTTCCCAATATGCATGGTGTACATAGATTAGACTTTTGGTATCATAGATTGGGTAAATCATGAACAAGCTTCTTTGCTGAAATTTTGGCTATCTGCTTCATATTGATGTGCCCAAGCTTTCTGTGCCATAAGTTCGCTTCGTCTTGAATTGATATTAGACATTGCGATTCATCTGGTTTCACATCCAAGAGGTAGATATTTCCATGTCTTCAACCCATGAATGACTGAGTAGAATCTTTACTGGTTCCTCAACATATTCCCTCTTGAAAGTTGATTTTGAAATCGGTATCATACAGCTGACTGATACTAAGTAGATTGTAGTTGAGTCCTTTTACTAAGGAAACATTGCTTATTGTGAGGTTTCCAATCTTTATAGTTCTAAATCCCATAATTCTTCCTTTGACGTTTCCTCCAAATGAGACTTTTCCACCATTTACTTGAACGAGCTTTATGAAGCAATTTGAATCTCCTGTCATATGTCTTGACCATCCACTATCCATATACCATTTTACCTTTTTCTTGATAGTGACCTGCATTTGAAAAAGAGACTCAAACTTTCTTTGGTACCCATATTTTCTTGGGTCCATTAGTGTTAGTTTGATATGCGGTTTTTGCCCATACTTTTTTAACAGGTTTCCAAACTATAGGACATCCTTTTTCAAAATAATCTGCACTATTGCACTTTGAACATCTGAGAGCATTGCGACCTACTGGTTTTACAAAGATCTTTTTAAAATGATTTTTATAAGTGTCTCTTGAGGGTCTTTGCTTAATTCTTTCCTTCACTTTAGGAAAATCAATTAAAGAAATGGTTTCCACAGTCATTCCCAAACCAGATTTATTAAAATAAGGTCTTTGTACTAAAAGAATTTTCTCAAATTTCTCAGATCCTATTGAAAATCTTTTTGAAATATTTGATATGTCATTTTTTAAAAATACATTTTCTTTTAAAAGATTATCCTTTTCTTTAAGAGAAGAAACATTCATGTCTAAACATTTCACCTTTTCTTTCAAAACATTTTCCTGTTGTTTCAGTGCAGAGTTTTCCTTTTTAAGTTCGGAAATCCTTTTAAGAGAAGTCTTAAGACTAAAACACAACTCATCAATGTATTTAGAAACTTTAATAGGGATTTTAAAGTTACTCACTTCAAATTCACTGTCTGAATCTGAGTTTGTCTCGAAGTTTAAATCTGAATCCGATTGTGCCATCAAACATATATTGGCATAATCATCATCACTTTCTTCACACTTTGTATCACTCGAGGTTTCTACTTTAAGAGCCTCTTAATACTTTTCAGCTTTTTCTTTCTTCTTCCTCAGAAGAGGACAGTTGGGTCTGATGTGTCACTTTTTCTTACATTCAAAGCAGATTACATCTTTGTTTGATTCATCATCCTCAACAGGCTTAGTCTGTTGCTTTTGAAAACTCTGTTTCTTTGGATTGAATCTGCTTTCTTTTCTATTAAGCTTTCTGAATCTTTTTATCATGAGAGCAAGCTCCTCATCATCCATATTGTCTTCAGAATCTATAACATCAGAATCATCATTGGATTTTAATGCAATGGATTTCTTACCTTTAGGATCTTCATCTTCATTGATTCGTTCCAATTCATAAGACTGAAGAGTTCCAACCAACTCATCAATAGATAGTGGCATGATTCTTTGTGTCTCTCTTATTGAGGTCTTTATGTGATTCCAATTCTTAGAGAGTCCACGCAGTAGCTTGTTTACCTTCATAGGATCATAAATTGGTTGACCTTGATTTTCAAGACCATTCACGATTTCTGTAAAACGACTAAACATGTCAATTATAGATTCTCCTGATTTTATTTTTAAGGCTTTGTATTGACCGAGGAGAATGTTGATTCTGGTCTCTTTCACTCGATCAATTCCTTCATAGGTAATATATAATCTTATCCTAAACTTCTTTCGTTGTAACACAAGAAGATATTATGTTTTATTCAGTAGGTGACAAAGCACAATATAAAGAATAAATCGCTTTTGCATCAAGAGCTTGTCTCTTGGTTATCTCTTCTTGAGTCATTTCACTAGACTCAACAACAACTTTTCTTCTCTTTGAGATAAGTGCAGCTTTAGGAATGATTCCTTTTTCTACAACGTCCCATTCTAGAGGATCCTTTGATCTTAGGAATGCCTTCATCTTGTTTTTCCATATGTTGTAATCCTTTCCATCAAAGTAAGGCGGTCTGGTATTGTTTTGCCCTTCTACCAGCCCTGGAGCTAACATACTAGCCATGGATCTTTAACTCTGAAGTAAAACACTTCAAACAAAGTGAGTACACAAGCTCTAATACCAATTGAGATAGCTAGTATAAGCACCTACAGGGGGTGAATAGGTGTAAAAATAATTTCTCGAGATAAGAGAGCAATATTAAGTAGACAATAGAAAGGAAGTTCTCCTTCAGTTAACAAAACGAATTATGATCAAAGTAAAGTAGAGAATAGGGAAGAGAAAATTGAACGCAAGGTTTATAGTGGTTTGGCTTATTACAAGCCTACGTCCGCTCTTCCGCACTGACAGCCCACCGGCTGAATTTCACTATAAATAAAAGAGTTGTTATAGCAAGGCTTTCCCTTGATTCCACAGTGTAGATATTCTACCACACTTCCTCAAGGTTTCTCAGAATATAGACTCTATTTTGCGTACAAGATTTCGCTCAGTAAATTAATTGACTAAAAACAAAGAGCTTTAGACTTTGGAATTCTTCTATTGTGCACACACTCGAACAACTAGAACGTCTTCCTTATATACTCCTTTATGCTATCATACCTGTTGGCACTTACCAAAGGAATTCCTCCAATTTACCCATTGGACGGAATCAATTAGGTAGATCATTCGAGTTATTTAAGGAACATGTCGATAGCCCATCAATCCTACTTGCCCATACAATTAGGATCTCGGTTTCCATAAGTAGAACCTTCCAAGTATACTTCGCCAATCATCGGATCCTTAATCTCTGGATCAATCATGATCAAATAAAGGATTCCGTTATGTCATATACAGCCAAGAGATCTTCTCCAGTCGATAAGGTCAAATCCTTAATGAAACACCCAGTTCTAGATAGCCCTTCTTCTACGGATTAGAAACTGTCAATGAGAATAGACTTTAAGTCTTGAGTCTGGCAATCCGAAGGTGTTCAGACTTTAAATAGTAGAGTCTGCAAATCTTCAGACTAGACTGATGGAAATGTTTTGTCAGCTTCAAAATATTCCAGGAAGATTTCTCCAACAATACCGAGTCTCCAAGCCACGTGCATTCTCTAAGGTGATCCCTTTGCCAAGATGACATATTCAACCACTGAACTCACGTGCATTCTCCAGGTGATATCCCAATTCACCGAGTCCACGTGTCTTTTCTCAAGTGAGTTCTAACTTACTTTCGATACTGACAACCAATACCCGACGGTTTCTCAATCAAAGAATTAAAATCACATCACTTAGGAATATACCCCAAAATTCACAATTAATTTAATCCGGCACGATTCAAAGCTCAAATAAATAAATGGACTGTACCATGACAATCAGCATGAAATTTCGGTCACCGGCCATCTCGGTTGAATTTTCGGAAAAATAAATAATTAAATAATTAATTTCGAAAATTAAATAAATAAATATTAAAAATCCAATTTAGGCTCGTGATGCCTAATTGGAACCCAAAAAAAAGGTCGGGAAAACCCTGAGATGCATTCAATAAATATTAGAAGCTCTCTACTTGCTAATGACTAAGTTTAACCACCTAACATGCATTATTAAGTCACTAATTTAATTGTTCTAAACTAATCTAACCACATAATCGTACTTAATTAAATCTAATCAACCCTTATGTATCATTAGCAAACTAAGAAAGCATTAGTGAGTAAAACTCACTTGGCAAAGCAAAGACCGGAACACCGCGACGGCGACGTGACGGCGGACACTCAGGCCAGGCCTTGCGGTTTGAGCTTAGAACTGGGCTTGCAACACTTGCTGGGCTTGACTGAAGATAGACCGCGGGCTGGACTTCCAAAAACTGAAATTAACGGGCTGAAGTTGAAGTTCACTTGGGCTGAATTGAGGGCTTTGCTAGGTTGAGTCCACTGATTCGGTGGGCCTGACTTTAGATGGACTGGCTTTCACAGGCTGTTGCGCCTGAATTGGGCTTAAAGAACTCAAATAATGGGCTGTTTTCTTGGACTGAAATAAGCTAAATTTCACTTGGGCTGTCTTCGTGGATGGGCTGCGGCAGAAAATGGACTGTTGAAAATCTGCTGGGCTCGTTGACGTGGCTGAACTTCGCTGGGCCGTAGACACGCACAATGGAAGCAGTTTGCTGGCGTCAAGCGATGGAGAGAATTCGTGGGACGACTTGGGTCAATGATGGAAGGGCTTTGACTTGGGGTTTTGACCGAGAAGCTGGGATGCGTTGATTTGGTTGCTGGACAAATGGAAATCGTGGAGGCGTTGGTTTGCTCGGTCTTCAAACGGCGCTGGCGTGGGCTGCTTGCTCGAGTCTTCAGCATTGAGGAGTTTGACCGAGAGAGGGCAGTAAAGGAGAACTCGGTGAAGACGTGGCTTCCTCATGCTGCAGGGTTGGTGTTGGTCTCGCGGCAGTAGCAACAAGGAAGTCAAGCTGCAGGCGTGAAGACCGAAGGAAACGCTGACCAAGGTGATGAAGCAAGGGACGTGCGGCAGCTGACTTCGATGGTGGGGAAATGGAGCTGTGGCACCTTCGGCTTCGCTGCTGGATGCACGAACGAAGGGGAGAAGATGGGTTTCGGTGGTGTTGACACCGGCGTGGCAGAAGATGGGGTGGTGTTGTTTCGGTGGGCTTGTGGCCGAACGGACGAAAGAGAGAAGGAGCGGAGATGGGGCTTCGGTAAATCTTCAGTGGACAAGATGAACAAAGAAAATGGAAAGCAAGGCAGAGACAGCTAGTCTTTTGGCTGAGGCACAATTCGCACGAGGGAGAAAAAGAACCGGTCAAGTGTATGGAAGAAGCCAAGGAAGGGGGGCCCAATGATAGCAATTTCTATCTCTTCCATTAACTCCATGTCCCCTTAAAGCCCACAACTTATCCCTTGGTCTATACTACTTTATTGCAATGAAAATCCACCCATTTAATATAATTTAAAGCCAATAATATTCAGCCCTCCCATAGCTCCGAATTTTACATTTTTGGTCTTCAATTTTTTCACTTCATTTCCCAAATTGAGGTCTGATTTCGTCGGAAAAAAATCCCGAACAGTTTTCTATAAGTCCTCAATACCCAACGGCTTGGCTTGGAAGTCAAAACTCGCTTAAATTCGGCCCGTACGAATTTCCGTTAATTTTCTTTGACGTCCGAACCGATTTTCCGTAAAACTCTTGAAATCTCTGAAAATTTCTTGGAAAGACAAGATGACGTCTTATAAATTAACCGTGACATGCTTGAATGTTCGATTCTCGAAACTGAATTTAATTTCGTGGCTAAAATCGATCGAACGCGATTTTAGCCCGATCCGACCTATTGAATAGCTTTTAGGGATTTTACCGCGGTTATATCCCTTAATGGCTTCACCCAATAGATTAGTTAACTCGTGAGTGATCAGCTTAAAGAAAAAGGACAATCTATGCGTCGACAAGATGTCCATTTCATATATTCATAACGAGGTCGAAATTCAGGATGTCACACTACTCATGCTCCTGACCCTTATACCTCAAGCTCCGGGTTCTTCACCCTAGGGACCTGAAAATTTAAGCCCATGACAAAGGTGAGATAATGTCTTAGCAAGTTCACCCTCTAAACTCCGACTAGGAAGGAAATACGCCTAAGGGCAGTTGATACACACACAAGACAGAGTGCTTACCTTGCCTCAATTCATTCCTGCAAATCAGTACGATTCATATACTCACCCAAGGGATTCAATTCAATTCAACACAATCAATATGATCCGTACTATCTATCAATCAATATTATCTATCAATTCATTACCATCCATATGATCAATCCAGTCAATTCGATACGACCAATGCTCACACAAGCCGAAATAGATGGTAATAGCTTCTACAAGCTGATATAGATAGATAATAGTTCATACAAGCTGATATAGATAGATAGTAGCTCACACAAGCTAATATATAGATTGTTGCTCTCACAAACTGATAAATGATTATTGCTCACACAAGCTAATAAAGTATACTGCTCTCACAAACTGACATATCAAGCACTTATAGGCCAATAAAGTATATAGCTCTCACAAACTGAAATCACAATGCTCACACAAGCTAAATTACAATAAACCAGACCCGGCTAAGGACTTTGTGCATTGTACACCAATCCCTCAATTAAATAACAACTTGGCCCAATTTCATCATGTTAAAATATACCCGGTGAAAATAATTGTGTGTGGGTACACAGTTGGCCTGAGCCAAAATGCAATATATTTCTTTTATAAAATCTCACTAATTATATAATCTATAAAAACATTTTTGGCATTGTAAACCGACGCCTCTATATTTTCTTAATAAATACTAAAATTACCAAATTTTGGAATAAATATCCAAAATTACAATTAACACTCAATTTGCACAATTTAGCACTCAATTAAATAAACCAAGCATACCATTGTAATCAGCACGAAATTCTGGTCACCGACTATCCAGGTGTAATTTTAAAAAAATAATAAATAATTAAATGATTATCAAAATTAATTAAATAAATACAAATAAACGCCAAAAATAGGAATTTAGGCCGAAAAAGCCTAATTAAATACCGAAACGGGCTCGGAAAATTTCCAAACCTATCTAGATAAATAATACAACCTATCTAGTCGCTAACTAAGTCGATTTAACCACCTAGTATGCAATAACAAGTAATTAAATCGCTAATCTGTTCTAACTAACCACCTAAACCATACTTAGCTTAAACTAATCAATCATAAGTATCATTAACACATCTAAGCAGAGATTAGTGAGTAAACTCACTAGATTAGCAAGCCGGTGAGTCCATAATGATGGCGACGCAGAGATGGGTAATAAACTCCAAAACGACGACACCAACAGGGACCAAACCGAGGCCAAAATCAGCCCCGCAAATCTCACGGTTGAGCTGGGTTGTTATGGGTCTTGCTGGTCGTGGCTTGGACTGATCTTGGCGGCCGCAGGTGGTGGTGTGAGTCGGGACTGGAACGACCAAGTGGACTAGGCTGAGTTGCTGGTTGAGTCACGGACATGAAGGTAGCAGGTTGACGTGAGGGACGGCTGGCATTGAGCTGGAAAATCTGCGGAGGAGTCAACGTTGGGGAGGGGGATTCACTAGTGTTTTCGTGGCAGCGTGAGGGAGAGGGGAAGTGGAGATGGAACAGTGGGGGTTTGACTCAGCAGCTGCAAGGGGATGAAGCAGACAATCGGTTGATGCTAGATGAGTGGTAGTGGGAGAGACAGTTCGCTGGGGCTGCTTCGGTGAAGGTTAGACTAAATTCGTTGGGTGGATTCGGTGGTCAAAGGTGGGAGCTGCGACGTTGACTGGAGTCGGACGGTGGTTTAGGTTGAGGGACAGATGATGGTGGAGTAGGGACGCGTGCAAAGCTGAGGGAGAGTTCGGGGGAGAGGGGGTTAGCTTCGAAGGAAACCAACATGAAAGAAAGTAGAAGACAATAGGGTCGGGGGAGGGAAAAAGCAAACGATCGAAGAAGAAGGAGGGAGGAGAGAGAGAGAAAGAGACGTGCGAAGAAAGAGGGGCGGCAAGTTAACGTACTGGAGAAGCCGAAGGAGAGAGGGAGAAAATTCAAGCAAAATATCACAGTTTAATTAATGCTTTGTGCCCCACAAATCCACATGCTCATCCCCTTTGTACCCCAATTCTTTCTTGCACATAAAATCCTACAATTAACTCATTTTGGTGCCAAATGTTACAGCCCTTATACAAGCCTCCGAATTCCACAATTTTGGACTTCCATTTCTTCACCAATTTTCCAATTTGATGTCCAATTTTGTTGAAGAAGAAGCCCACACAATTTCAACAATTCCCCTTTGCCAAGTAGTTCACTAAGGAGGCCAAATGTCCACTCAATTTGGCCCCTCCGAATTTCCTTTCGTTTAAGAATCGTCCGAATTGATTTTTCGTAAAAATCCCGAACTCATTGAAAATTTTTCGAATGATGAGTTGACGTTCCTAAAATGAATCATGATATGATAGAATTTTCAATTTCTGAAATTTGGTTCAAATTCATAGTTAATTTCGATCTGACGCTATTTTAGCGTGACCTAACCTACCGGGTAGCTTTTAGGAATTTTTAGCGCATTTGACTCGTGGTCAATTATTTTCAAGTCACAATCTACATCTTCGACACATTGGCGACTCTCGGTTATTATGAAAATCTTGAGATTTCAAATACGGACACAGGATACCAAAATGACAAAAAAATTGATCTAGTGCCGATCACATGACTCAGTCGAATCGACATATTTCCGATCTACAATAGATTTTTAATTGTGCCATAGTAACCCTTGCAAACTAGCTGTGGTATCCTAAAATTTCATAGCAACCCCTAATTACACTACGACCCATGAATAGGTGATGGAAGTGCCATCGGACTATATTATAGTCATTAGACCAATGGATTACAATTAAACAAGGCCGAGCATTTAATGGACAATTGTTTTGTTGGAAATCTATCATATGTCAATGTGTGATCAAGGATTGTACTAAAGGATGAATTGATAAAGAATTTTTATTCTTGGCCGTGTACTCTATAAGTCGGATTTCTATTGATTAATGTTGCAATATTATATGGCCATGTTGAATATTTGTAATTAAGTAATTATGAGTGAGGATTAAAGTGGAAAAATAGGAGCAAGTGTGGGCTGGACACTTAAGGCCAAACCAGCCCAAAGCAGCAACCCCACCATTTCCCCCATTCGATCGACCAAGGCCTAGCCCAAGCCCGGCCCATTAAGGTCACCTCTTTGCATGAAAGTTGACAAGTGGCAAGAGAGATCAACCAAGTGTCCATTCCCATGCAAAACCTCATGATTACTAGCTAATCATGAGGGTGAAAGGAAGAAAAAGGGAGAGAGAAGGGGCGGAGTAAGCGAGGGAGTGTTCGCGAGAGAGAGTGAGACCGAGCAGGCGAGCGAGTGAGAGAGAGAAAGAGAGAGTTCGAGAGAAAGAGGGAGTTTGTGAGGATGCATTGGTGAGGGAAGAAGAAGATCAGCCCCACCGTGCATGTGCCAGCTGCTACCGTCGATGCCGCCTAGCTCCGCCATCGATCGAGCCGCACCCGAAGCCCCCAAGTCGCTGTTTTTGCTTACTATAATTTTGTGAACTTAAGGCAAGTGAAGTCCGTTAGCCTACATTTTGCTTGCTGTGGTTGTGTGAAGTGTAAATAGACTTGAGGATGCGTAAATTTGATGCTGGATGTTGAAGTTTTGAACTAGTAGGAGTAGTTCTTTAGGATTGGTAAACTGTTTTATGGAAACACAGCATGACCTCTACCGATTCCATGAATTTTATAAACTTATCTAGTTGAAATTTGACTTCGTGTCCTTGATGAAAGTTGTAGATGACATCTTAAGGAGTAACATACTAACATTTGAGAAGAAACGGACAAGTATTGGTCAGTGAAACGATTTTTCTCTAAAATGGTTAGATCTGGAAATCGTCACTGAGGGTTAGGAAGAGTTATGGTGACTATAGCTTTTGATTTATCATGAATCTGACTTCAAGTTCTTCACAAAAATTTTACCTGTAGATTTATCATTAATTTAGGGTTTATACCGGATTTGTGAATAAAACTATGCAATGGTGATGTTTGAAATTTCAAGGCTGTGATGCATGGACCGTAGCGACTCGTACGAAGTTCTTTTGATATGGTGTTCTTCATGAAACCTTTTTCTCTAGATCTTGTTTATAACATGTTAAATCTTCAGAATTTATTAAGATCGTTTACTAATGTTTCCGGAATTTTAATTAAAGAAGTGCATTTTGTTTTATCCGAAAATTGTTTTATTTTCAAGAGCAAATGTATTTCTCTATGAGATGTGATATCTTGGGTTGTTATTTATACAGTATATGTGGTGACATTTAGCATATCATATGACATCAAAAGCTGATTGAAAACTTTAACATTATTGCATCAAATGCTATTTTGAAAGTGAGACATATATGTGGATATACATTGTGATGTTGATGATACCGTCGGATCATTGAGTCGACGATGCCCCAGGAGTGTCGGGATGCCCGGAGGTATGTGCCGGATGTCCTCGAGAGTTTCGAGATGCTCGGAGGTGTGTACCGGAGGTCTCGCGATGCCAAGTTGGGTGCGAGAGTCATGAAAGATGCAAAGATTGATCCCTGGAGAAAAATGAGATCCCTTTTGAATATCAAAATGGGAAATGAATCATGCGCGTGTGTGTGCATATGGCATGGTGCATAAATTGCCTATAAAATTGAGTTGGTACTATTTGGCATTGAGAATGCATTCATGAAGGCATTGAATGAATCTCATGGGGATATATACATGATTGTGTGGATAATATGAATCATGCGCATGTATGTGCATATGGCATGGAACATGAATTGCCTTAATGAATGAATCTCATGGAGACATAAGCATGATTGCATTGATGTTATGTGCCTGAAATTTGGTTGTCTTGTTTGTTGCATTTTGTGGGTTCATGGATCTTTTACTACTGAGTGGTTGTACTCACCCCTTTTGGGGACTAACATTTTAGATTGAGAGATGCCTTTGTCACTTGTCACACGTGGTACTTTTTTATGGCTTACCGTTCGATGTTGAGGTCGAGTGCTCGGAGAACCCCTGTGTTGGTGTTCGTGGACTGGTGTTTATTCGAGTTTGAGTTTTAGTTATGTATGACGTGGGTCTACTTAATGGCCCCGTAGTTCAAGAGTTCACGTTCGTGCATGTTCGTTGTGACGGGATGATGATGGGGATGCTGCCGCCGCCACCAGCTAATGCAACGGGCTGGGTGTGATTGCTCATGTGACTGGTAGAGGATGACGCTTTTTGGATGGCTGACACTGGATGATGGATTGATATACATGTCTGATGTAGTGTGACATCCCGATTTTTCTAATTCTATTTTCAGCTTATTGAGTCGAGCATTTCATCTATGCATATAGTTCGTCTCTCTGAGTTGGCCACTCATGAGAGGACTAGCCTATTGGACAAAGCAATTAAGGGATTTTAACGCGTCAAACTTGGGGACTGATCACCCTCAGGTCGGATGCAAGAAAATTTCCCCAAAAGCTACCAAGTAGGTTAGGCGTGCTGAAATCGCACAAGATTGAATTCAACCGCAAAAATTGGGATTGAATTTAGAAGTTGGAAGCGCGGTTATGTCACACATCTTATTAGGATCATGGGATAATTTTTGTGGATTTTAATTGGATTTAGTTAGAAGAGAATTGATGGGAATTGAAGAAATTGGATGTACGAGATTTTATGCCCCGGCGGAAAAATAAATTGCACCCATTGAAGATTGTTGTGGGAGGATTGGAGATAGTGGAATGTGACATCATCAAGTGATGTCATGGTGGGGCTTGTGCGGCTAGGATCTTGACACATGGAGGGTGAGGATTTTTTCTTCAAAAGGTGGGATGTCACCTCCAAACCATCTCCATCATCTTCTTCATTTGGATTTTCTTCTTGGATTTTGGAGGAGAGAGAAAGCTCCGAACGGAACCAGCAGCCGCACGCCCGCTTGGCCGTCTGCCCACCTGCTCAACGCCATTGAATGTCGTCGGAGCCGTCGCCGTTGCCGCCTGTCCACCCGCGAAGCCTCGCGTGTGCGCTCGTCATTCCTCCGTCGCGCCATCTTCCCTTCGTCCGCTGCTTGTCGCATCCATCGGAGCCTCCATCGTCGCCGTTTGGTCACCGGAGCAGCCGAAGCCGCCGAAGCTAGCTCGTCGCCGCTTCTCCTTTGCACACACACTTGCGCTCGCGCTGTTGCTCTTCATTCGTTCGCCGTTGTCGTCACTCGTCTTCGCATTTAGGAGGTTGTTCGACTAGCCTAGGCCGCAGCTCAGCCACTGTGAGCCGCCGTACGCCCTCGCCTCAGCCCGCCAAAAGTCCCTCAGCTCACCTCGGCCCTTGTGTGCTTCAACCGGCGCCAGATCAGCCCCCAACCAGCAGCCATCGGCGAGCAGAAAAATGGGTATTACGGCCCGCTCGTGGCCCATTTTGGCCGCCTTCCCGAGCCCGGATGCTCGGCCCTCCTTGAGGAAAGTCGATCCTCGCGTCGTCCTAGTCCTTTTGGTCCGCTCGGCTCGCTAATCTAGTGAGTTTAACTCACTAAACCTTGCTTAGAGGGTTACTTATGCTTTAGGTGTGTTTAGCTTAAGTTAATTAAGCTTAGGTGGTTAGTTTAGTTTATTTAATTGTGAATTAGATTAAGAGGTTGGTTTAACTTAAAGTATGTTTAGTTAAGGTTAAATTGATGTTTATATTAGTATAATGGTGATTTGACATAAATGAATTACTTTTGGGATTAAATAAATATTTCGAAAATGTTTAATAATTTAATAATATTTTAATAATTATTATTCGAAATTAATAATAATTATTAAAATATTATTATTTAATTATTTTCGGAATAAATTTAATGATTTATTAAATTCTGAAAATTTTGTCAGGACCCTAAATTCTCAGAATTTCGTGCCAGTCGCTACCGTGTAGTTAGATCTTGAAATTGATGGTTGGATATTATAAATTGAGTGTGGATTGTGAAAAATATCGATATTACCAAGTTTAAACAGAAACAGATTCCAAATTCCCAACTGCTTCGATGGGCTGAATGGTTTTCAAAATACTCCTTTGAAACTAAGCATATTTCTGGAAAGAACAATGTACTTGCTGACTTCTTATCCTTTGGCTTCTTTCGTCGAGGTGGAGATTTTGCAAAAGGATCTACCTCATCAGAAGAATTTGTCAATCAGAACATTGACAAAAGGGGTCCCAAAAACAATGACCATAATTGTCTTTATAGTAATGAACAGGATGTCCATCACCATCAAAGTGCCGAACATGCTTTTTGGATCTGGTTCGGAAATAGATTGAGGAACACATGGTTCAATCATGAAGAGGGTTTGGAAGATAGAAGGACTTTCTTCCTTTTCCTTGCCAAATTTGATGGAAACAGTTTCATCTTTTTTTCTTATGAACTCTGAGTCCGTAGACTGGAAAGGCTTGTTGTGCTGATGTAGCTTTTCGTAGTTGGTAATCCAAGTCTCTGGAAGAAGCTTGGCCAACGTATCCTTTGGGATCTGTCTAGGAACATGGATACAGGATGCCTGGTCATTTTGCATGGAGATGAACAAGGCATCTTCATTACCGTTGTTGAAGTTGAGGTCAAGTGCATGGTTCTGCACTCGATAAACCATCTGGTAATGTAGTGTTGCAGCTACAGAGTCAGCAGTTTGAGGGGCTCCAGTAAGTTGAACTTGGACTTTCATAAAAGAAAGTAACTGAGGATCTGAAAGGGCGATGTTGAAGTTGGGGTATAGAGTGACAAAGACTGTTCCTGCATTCAAAGTAGTTTGAACAGTACCAATGCAAGCATGCTGGGCTTGTAAAAACCTGGTGTTAGCAATGCTATTCTTGCCACAATCGGCAAACCTTTTCGACCGTGGAAAGTTAGAGCAAGACGAATAGCTCCATAATGGACATGAGTGTATCCCTATTGAGCCCATTGTCTGGGAAATTCCGGAGGGATCTGGAGAGTAACAAAGTATTCCTTTTCAGTAGCAAGAATAGGATGCTGGTCGAATTTGGAGGACTGGACGTACTCCTTTACTTGCTTTGGGGTTTGGTGAATAAGCTGACGGATGGAGCGAATGGGTGAAAATGATGAGTTTGGCTTTGCAAAAGTAGAATAAGGGTTCATGAGAGGGAGCTGGGTTTCAGAAATCTTAGTTTCATCACTAAGAGAGACTTCATAAAGATAGTCTATCTTAGAAGCATTTGAGACACGAAACTCAGGAGGTGTTGAAGATGAAGATGAAGGTGTAAGAGAAACTAGTGCTTCGAGGATTTCTAGTTCTGAAGACATAATGAGAAGAGATCTTCTCAGCTCTGGATTCACCTGTCAAGTGCATGGAATGGATAATATTAAAAACGAAACCATGGCTCTGATACCATGAATGGACCTAGAGTTAGAACCAGGGAAGGAGAGTAAATTTCCTGCAGGTATGCATCCCATAGTGGGCGAACAACCCCGTTCAAGCCCTTTAGGGACAGCCTTTTAGCAGGAAACCACTCAGCCCTTTAGTTCAAAGCCTAGAGACACTCAGAGATGCCAGGATGGAAACGTTTCTAACCTATCCAAGCTACATTTCTTGAAGGATCCTACCAGGCTGGAGAAGAAGAGGAATTTAGAAAGCCATGGAGAGATTTTAACAAAGCACACACTTTACTTCAGGGGACTCTGCCCAAAACATTACAACCTCCTTGCCTTATATAGGCAATAAGAGGTCACAAGGACACACACAGGGACCTAACTCACGGGTCCGGATACAAACAAGGGCACCGAAAGGGAATTATTCGCACACTATGAATAGTAACTGTACTGTGAACAGTACTTTCCCTAGCCTAGTGCTACAGTAAAAGTGAACAGTGATTTGCTACAGTGAAATTGTATGGACTTAACGGTCCCGTCCGTCACGAGCATTGTAGCTACAAACTGAGTCATCCGAGCTGTCTTCTAGGAGATGTATTTCGTACTTCTGTTCAAGGGCTTCAAGGTCTTCTGGTGAGAGGATTTGATTTAGCCTCGTGATGAGGATGCTTGTTCATGAGCCCAATGTGATGCTTCTTCTTCAGCCCAGGTTGTATTTTCATCTTGCTGAGGGTCAGGAATTCTTGGCTGAGGCCAGTTGGATGGCTCTGCATAGAAAGATGTGTCCATGCTTTGAAACTGTTCGTAGGGATCCTAGGACAGGGGTCCTCCAAAGCGTGCATAGGGGTCCTGGGTGGATTGGACAATATCATCTTCGCTTGTCATTTCAGGCTCTTGGGACGATGAGGCTTGTCTGTATTGTTCGAGTGCTTCCTTAGCTTATGGTGCTAGGTCATAATGATCCCACGTAGTGGGTGCATTATTCCAAATATCTTCTGGAATGGTCTTGTTTTCCTGGCACAGGATTCTCTGGAGTTCTCGATATTCATGTTCACAAAGTCGAACAGATCTAGGATAAGATTTGCAAATCCGGGCTTCTCGGCTGTTCAAGCTAGGTTTATAGGTTGTGGTTCCTATTTCCAGTGGTGCATCGAGAATATTACCATTATTTCTGCAAAAATTCCAAGGACGTCGGAAAAACAGGATGGTATGAACCTCAGGATTTGGTGTCATGGATCTCAATTCTTTTTCCAAGTCTTGTTTCCAACATGTAGGATGATAGAACCAATTTAGAAATTCCAAAAGATTTCTATCACATTCCTTTTCAATGTTTCTTCTGAGCAAGAATATCCTTGTGAGGTTAGCAATGAATCTTCTGGTTGGGATTTCAAAAGCTATCAGATACTTATTGTTTAAGTACCATAATAACGTTTTAAGCTGTTCAGGAAAATCTTCTTCCTTCCAGATAAGAGGATGGATGAATGGATAATTCATATTTAACCCGAAAGGATAAAGAATCGAACCTCCATTGAATCTAAATAGGTCTGTGTGGCTTTGCCACATGAGGTTCTCCAAGTTCTCAGCAAGGCTGTCGTTCTGGATTTTCTGAATAATCTCCTGGGGATATTTCCAGCTTTGTGAATCTTTGATGTTCTCAATTTTGTATTTTACTCCATGGTTGAGTATATGGAAAGCAGGCCTTTTGATATACATGTTGATTTCGGCTGGTGCTTTTGGCCTTGATAAATTCTGAAAATTATTTTGGAGCCTTATTTTCTCAGAATTTCATGCTAATCGCTACTGTACATTTAGAATTGAATTTGATGAATGTATGTGGCAAATTGAGTGTTGATTGTGATAAATATGGATTTATTCATAAAAACCCAAGTGTTGGGTTTTGATGCAAAAATTGGATTTTCAATATTATATTAAATAGTGGGGTTTGAAAAAAAAATGAGATATTGGCTTTCTGGTTCGAAATTAGCGTGTGAGAGTGCTAGTATGCGGAATAAAATAAACTTCAAATAAAACAAAAGAGTTAGGGAAGAGAATAAGAACACAGAAATTATAGTGGTTCGGCTTAATCCAAGCCTACGTCCACTCTCCCACGATAACAGCCTTCTTGGCTGGATTCCACTATGCAATCAACAAGAGATTACAACTTCGAGTGCAAACACTTAGTAGTAGATCACACCAACTCACTAAGTCACTCTCTTGGTATTTCTCTCACGATTACAAACGTTTAAGCTCTCTAAAGACAAGTGTATGATCGAAGGTCGCTTAGACTTTGGAATTATAAATTCTACGCTCCGTCTCTTACTTGCTCATCGGTCCTTCATCTCCTTAAATACTCCTCCACTTCCAAACTACCCGTTGGACAGTATCCCGGAGAATCGTCTTCCAATATATCCATTGGACAGCTCTGTATCTAGAAGATTTGGTAGCCGTTGAGTGGCAAAGGTAGAATCCCAAATTGATTCCGATCGCCCATACAAATGAAATCTTGGTTTCCATAAGTAAAGCTTCTTCGTATATAACGTTCTTGCCTTCAATCAAATCAATCTTGATGTGGAATCCAAACCAGATCACTAGCCGTTGTATGATTGGGCTTGAGTTACGATTCATCGAATCTGGATGTAAAGTCTGAGTCTTTAGACTTTACAATATGAGTCTCTAGACTTTACAATCTGGGTCTCTAGACTTTACAATCTGAGTCTTGAGTCTGGCAGTCTTCAGACTTTGAGTCTTGAGTCTTGAGTCTTGAGACTTTGACACAGAAGTCTGGAAATCTTCAAAATATACTCTGGACATATGTTACGTTCAGTCTTCTGGTCGTCTTCTGACTTTGATAATATCCTTTACATGTTTTATCATCTGCATGGTCTATTACTTAACCATTAAACATGTTAGTAGCCTTTGATTTATTTTGTCATCTTCAAAACATCATTAGGGATTTCCCTAACAGCGTGCCCCCACACACATGAGTAATTTCTGGAATATTTTTAATATGAAGAAAAATGGCCGAGATCACTATCTTAAGTGGAAGCGTTGAGTGAAATGCAAAGTATCCTGGGGCCGAGTATGATTTGGTTGTGTGATAATTAAGAGGAATCATCCTGGGCTATTGAGCCAGACTTGCCCATATATGGGATGTCCACGCGGTGGTTGCGGGTCGTAGTAGATTTTGGGCCCATGCTCCTTCGGGAATGCCGTTGACGTACTGACGAAGCCACGCTCCAAGGTGGGGAGGTGATGCCTGGCTATATGCCAGTAGATAGCCGAACTGCGAGTAGGCTATGCCCTTGTGTGGCAGTGAATAACAATTGGAATGCATGTTGAGTGTTGTTGATGTGTCGAATTATGGGACAGAATTGTGTGGCATGGAATGGGACATGTCATAACGATTTATTCTTATAATCAAGACCCCCGCGGTTGTTGGTTATATGAAAGTGATTGCGTTCCTATTTTTTAAGTTCTCATTACTACATATGATTGAGTGATATGAACTATGCTAACATGCATGAAGGAATTGAGGCGAGGTAAGTTCTCTGTGTGATGTGGCTAGGCCACCCGGGGCGTATTTTCCTTCTAATAGGGGTTTAGGGGGTTGAACTTGCTGAGACATTGTCTCATCCCAGTTTGGGGATTAAAATGTTTGGTCCCTGGTGATCGGAGCGGGCAGATAACTTTGGTTGGCTATTGAGGAGTTGTAGAGGTGAAGTCAGGAGGATTGGAGTAGGTCGTAGGACAGTTCATTTTTAAGAGTTAGCCTTCTGTTGGCTGTAGACCGCCATTTGTAATTCTGTTGAATTATGAAAGCGTTATGTTGTGGTTTTGCTTCGTACTTTTCTATCCCGTATTTCATTGTTATGGGTTTTATAATATGTTCCACTTGCGCAATAATAAATAAATGGGGTCGGCGACACTACCTGGGAATGTCGCATTTGCATGACCATGGTGGGATGTTGGCACGCTCGAGGTTCGAGGCATGACATCCCCGTTTAAGTGGTATCAGAGCACGGTTTGTGTATGGAGTGATAAGGTGCGATGAGTCGTGGGATAGTTAGTAGGAAAGGCTTTTAATATGCTAATGTATGTGGTTGATAGCTATTTGGTAGCTTGTTTTTGTGGTCACTTAGATTCTAATGAGAAATTGGAATCGAAAAACAGGTGTCTGTAAAGAGCTTGTAGGATGAGTGACCAGGAGTGGAGAACTCCTTGGAAGAGGTCGATAGGACCTGTATCTCGGGGTAGGATGCTGACAAGAGTCGGTACCCGAGGTAGAGCGTAGGGTTAGACCAGTGCGAGTGTGAGAGTACCACCGTAAGTTGGTACTGTGAGTGTAGCAACTTCGAATGATCCTAGTTTCGTCAAGATTGTTTGGCCGCTAGAGCCTTTGGAAAGCATTTTGGGTCAACAAGCTCAAGACTGAGCCACCACTATTGCCGTTGTTTCTACCGCTGCCAGTGTTGTGACCGTTGTTGTTGCCACACTTGTTGAGGCCCAATCTAGAGTTGTGATCAAGGATCAAGTCACCGTATCTAAGTCAAAGGTTCAGTTTAGACAGAGATGGAAATCGATTGGGGAGGAAGGCCAATGTCAAAAGAAAGGCGCCCTATTTCACCTAACTGGAAGAGTAGAATTGAAAAGTCAGTGCTCATCCCAATCGATGTGTGTCGTGTCTGTAAGAAAAGACACGAATTAGTTCCGTATTGTAAGAGGGAAAGGACTTGTTACAAGTGTCGCCAGCAAGGTCATTTGATCAAAGATGGTCCGTAGAGATAGATGGAATCACAGCTTTTCTGTCACTGCCGTTGATAAGACAGATCGGAGGAAGCATGCTTCAGGATGTTCAGTGAGGTACTTGGAATGGACCCAGTGCAAGGAATGGTGCATGACGTCACTTGATGGGAGGTAGATGACTCACTGATTATTTGTCGAGATTGTGGAAAGGAGGCTTGAGTCAGCCTAGTGTTCAAGTAAAAAAGGGGAACATGCTTTGAATGTGGCCAGCATGGCCGTCAGGTTATGAACTGTCTGTGTAAGTTTAGGAGAGCATAAGCACTGTTACTGTGGATAGGATGCCACTAGGATGGCTAGAAGAGCATGAATGGGTCGACCAAGCATTAATCAAGGGAAGAATGTTTCTGAGATGTTTTTATCAGAGTAGTGCAGCAGAATTTTCGGTGAAGGTTGTAGGATTCTCGGATTGGCAATAAAGTAATAGAAATATGAATCTCTAGCTATAGCTGTACTCGAAAAGGGTTTGCTTAAGTATGACTTGGAAGTCATTTATAAAAAGATTTGGCTCAAGGAGCTTTCTATTGTTTTGAATCGTGGCAGTGATAAAATTCAGTTTGTTCAGTTAGCATATGAAAGTTTTGAATTACTAGAAGTTGAAAAAGAACTTCAATCCTTGTTATTCGTCATTGAAGATGACCTGATTTATGGATGTAGGTTGCCTAATTTATATGGCAACTGTAATGGATGCATCAGTTGATGAGCCAAATATGGAGAACATAATCGTGGTACATAAGTTTTCTAAGGTGTTTTCTAGAGAATTGTCAGGTTTGCAGTCAAAAAGAGAAATGGAGTTCGTGATTGAATTAGCACCCGGAACAGAGCCAGTCCCTAAGGCTCCTTACCGGATGGTGTTACCCGAGTTAAAAGAACTGAAGGTGCAGATGCAAGAAGTGTTGAATAGGGAATTCATGCGTTCTAATGTATCACCTTGGGGAGCACCTGTTCTATTCGTGAAGAATAAAGTTGATTCGTTGTATTTGTACGTCTATATTCTGCAAGATCAACTTGAAATCAGGGTATCATCAGTTGAGGATCAGGAAAAAAAAACATACCGAAGTTAGCATCTCGCACTTGATACGGCAGTTATGAGTTTACTGTAACACCATGTGGTTTGATGGACACCATGGCTATTTGTTTGGGTCTAATGAGCAGAATGTTTAAGGGTACTTGAATTAGTGGTGATCATGTTCATTGAAGTTATCCTGGTGTGTTCAAAGAGTGCTGAGGAACACGAGAGACACTTGGGGATGGTACTCCAGACCTTGAGTGCTTTTGGATTTTACGATGAGCTTAGCAGATGTGAGTTTTGGATGACTCGTGTTGCGTTCCTAGGTCATGTGATTTAAGGAGAAGGAATCTCCGTAGACCTTGTCCAAGATTGAAGCAGTTAGCAGTTGGCCGAGATTGACTTTAGTGACAGAGATCAAAAGTTTCTGGGGTTTAGCAGGGTATTACAAATGGTTTGAAGAAGGGTTTTCAGTATTAGCATCGCCAATGACGAGACTGCTGAAGAAGGAAGAAAAGTTTGTGTGGTCAGATAAGTGCAAGAGTAATGTTCAAGAGCTTAAGCAGAAGCTGACTACCACACATGTGCTGACTATTCCATCTGGTCTTGAAAGTTATGAGATCTGCAATGATGCATCGTTTAAAGGATTGGGTTGTGTGTTGATATAACATGATAGGGTTGTTGCATATGCATCCCGTCAGTTGAGACCTCATGAGTTGAATGTGAAACAGCGTCGTTGGATGGAATTCCTTAGGGATTATGATTGATATTTCGTATCACTCTAGAAAAGTGAGCAAAGTTACAGATGCACTGAGTCGAGCGTCCTTAATTGCATAGTTGGTACTCAAGAATTGGATCTTATTTAAGAAAGTTCGAGATTCGGTTTTTAAATCTACAGTAGGCCACCTTTTGAATCTTATGAATACCATTAGAATTGAGCCAAGAGTTCATATCAGAATCAAAGCGCTTTAGTGGATAGATTTAGAAATTCAAAAGATTCTATAAGAGAATGCATATGAGAGAGAGGTTGATTTTCAGATTTCTAAAGACAGAATGCTAAGGTTCTGAGGACAATTGTGTATAATTGATGATACAGAGTAAAGAAGAGATCTTATGGGAAGCTCATCATAGCAACTTCAGCGTTGTCCAGATATTATGAAGATGAGTCAGACTCTACATTATCGGGATCGAAGTGTGTGTGGAAGTTCAATAATGCAGAGGTGAAGTCAGGAGGATTGGAGAACATGTCCGACTTGTTAGTTGTAGGACAGTTCATTTTTAAGAGTTAGTCTTCTGTAGACTTTTGGCTGTAGACCGCCGTTTGTAATTCTGTTGAATTATGAAAGTGTTATGTTGTGGTTTTGCTTCCTACTTTTCTATCCCATATTTCATTGTTAGGGGTTTTATAATATGTTCCGCTTGTGCAATAATAAATGAATGGGGTCAGTGACACTACCTGGGAATGTCGCATTTGCATGACCATGGTGGGATGTTGGCACGCTCGAGGTTCAAGGCGTGACATGTAGGGTAAGGTACTTTTGGGTTATAGCCGAGCTTAGTTAAAGCCTTGACCTTTTGTTGAACTGACTCATGATGTCCATCATAGTTATGTAAATAAAAGTGGTTTGGCTTTAATTTATCTATAAAATGTGTAGTTGGTGTACATTGCATTGCATTATTTTGTTGGAGTATGGGTTAAGGAGATGTCGAATATGCTTCCATTATATGAACTATGCTGGGACTGATTGAGATGATACAAACCCCCAGGATTTATGGACCCACTACAATTCAATGATATTAGAGTGACATGTTATTAAGACAAGTAAAAGGTAACCCAACTATTGGCAACCCTAACGGATCAGGGGCCGTGTCAAGGGGTGCCACACTAGCATGGTCGAGCAGTCGATTCCTGGTTAAATTCTCAAGTCTATTGCATTAAAATCCCTTAACAGCTTCACCTGATAGGCTGGTTATCTCATGAGTGGCCAACTCGGAGAAAAGAACTATAGGTGCGTCGATGAAAAGTCTAACTTATTCAATCGAAAGCAGAACTTGAAAATCAAGATGTCACACCATCAAAGACATAATTTCATTGCTAGATAGAGAATTGACTAGCAAGTCAGCCATTGGCATTTGATATTCATCTTTTGGCATACCAAAATTTAGGTCACATAAATCAATACATACTCTCAATTTTCCATTTTTCTTTTTAACTGGGACCACATTCGAAAGCCATTCAACGTACCACACAGTTCTTATAAAGCTCGCATATAATAACCGCTCAATTTCCTATTTAATCTTTTGTATCACCTCTAGAGCAAATCGCCTCGAGGTTTACTTACGTAGCATAAACCCTTTCTTAATTGGCAATCGATGTTCTACACTTCTCTTCCTGGACCTGGCATTTCATGAGGGAGAAGTATACTAGAAGTGTCTTAACTTGTGTACAATGCTTACTTTAGTACCATAATTTTTCGAGGGCTCACTTAAGTGCCACTTTGAAAAAAAAATGATTAATTAAGTGCCAACTCTAATCTGAGTCATCGGAAACTGAGGTGGTGATATTTTATTAATTTCTTAACTCTACGTGATTTGCCGGCATGCCCAGTCAACATATAATCTCTAAATGATGTCGTGTAACAAAGTTACATAGCAATCACTTTAGTACAAATCGTTGTAAAAAAAAATGATTACTTCAGTGCCAACTGTTGTTAAAAAATGATCACTTTAGTGCCAATTTTAATGAAAAGGTGATTACATCAATGCCAAAAAAGCCCCTAAACTACATATAGCAAGTTAAGAGTGATCATTTCAGTATCAATCATTGTAAAAAAAAAAAAGATCACTTCAGTGTTGATTGTTGTTAAAAAAATGATAATTTCAATGCCAATCTTAATGAAAAAGTAATAACTTTAGTACCAAAAAATGCCACCTCAGATAAACATTTCAATCATAAAAGCCATGTAATTTCTCTAGTCAGAATTTTTTGCCAGAAGCACTTAAATGATTGTTTTTCTTTGATTTTGGCACTTAAGTGAGTTGGCGAAAAGTTGTAGCACTAAAATGAGCATCGTACACAAGTTAGGGAACTTTTGGCATACTTCTCCCCATTTCATAATAATCCCAAGCGAAGCATCTTTTTGTTTTCTCAATGCATTTATTAACTGGGCTTTAAACCTATCATCAAGCACATTGCTGACATAAATAAGGCAAGGGTGCATTTGATCCCCGAGGTAATTTCTTCCAAAGGATCTTGAGTTTGTATTACCTTGTCGTCTTCTTTGATCAGTGATTCATCAAAATCCAAAATATTGTTGACAATGTCAACTGTTTGGCTTGTTCAGCATTATACGCCGTGTATCTCCTGATGAGGTCTTATAATAATATAAGGTTATCCATGGATAACCTTATCCAAATGCCCTGCCAGTTTTTTCTTAAGGATCCATTCAACGCTTCCCTTATCAAAACGGCACAACGCAATGTTGCTAGGATCAATTTCTAGAGGTCTACAGACACATGTATTGTCATCCGATGCCTCTTGGCAAGCCTTTGTCATGTCTAATGCTTATGGCCATGTAAAACTCGACTTGGTATTGACTTCCACCTATTCGACTCTGTCTCCATTCCAGAATGCCAACATTTAGTGTAATGTTGAAGGCACACATTGATTTCCATTGATCCAATCTCTTCCCAATAACAGGTTGTATGACCCATCAGCATCAATGACATAAAAGGATGTTCTTGAGGTACGGTTAAACTAGCCATGTATATTCCTTTAACCTCAGTGACTCCCCAGTGAAGTCCGAGAGCTTGATATTTCATTGGATTATTTCTTCATCTTTCCTTCCCAATTTCCTAGAAAACTTGCATGGGATAAGTTTAAAGTCAACTAACCAAAAACCAATACCTTGGACACCGGACGACCATTCACCTTGGTACGGATATTTGATTGGAAAGATTCTCAAGAGACTTTTTGAATTTCATTACTTCTTCGTTGTTGAAGGAAAATTGCACTCCTTCTTTTTCTTGGATTAAATCCTCTTCGATCACACCGGGAATGGTTTGGTCCACTCGGAATTCATTGGGCAACTTGACTTAAACCATATATGAACTTAAAGGAGAGACTAACCTGGACAATAGCATTGGCTTACACTCTTCATCCTTGTCTCTGGCCTATACATGGTCTAGCTATTTTTTGTTGTTCTGTCCCTTCCTTGAATTGGTTATATAGTTTCTCCATTTGTGTCTAGCTTCCTTTTCTAGACTAGGTTTTTAGCTTTATACAGTTTCAGTTTGTTTACCGCAATCAATGCTGGCTTAACCTGAGTAATATTGATTTTATTGACTTGTTACTGCTATTGACGCATTCTTCTCTTCCTTTTGTAATATTTGGCTGGTGGGGCCCAAAAGAAGAAAAAGAAAGATAAGTTGAAAAGTCAAAAAAAGTAAAAAGGAAGGGAGGGGAGGGCTCGGTTAAAAAGGACCGCAGAGAGCTCCCTCGACCAGAAAAGGAGAGAAAAAGGAAAAGGAGAAGAAGAAGAAGAAGAAGAAGAAGAAGAAGAAGAAGAAGAAGGGGGAAAAGAAGAAAGGGTTTTTGGCACATGCATACCACAGATGCCTCGCCAAGCCGGCTCAACTTTATAACGCAGCACCCGGTAAGAGATTAGGCCCATTATTCGTCCAATCGAAGTAATTTACGGGTTTAGGGCTCCAATTTGAAATATTGGGAAAATAGAGCAGCGAAGTCCAATTTTGGAGTCGTTGAGCCACGTATTTTTGTAGAAATGATATTTTAGGGTGTTGTGGAGCCGTGGGATTTTACGGATCGTGATTTGAACTTACGGTTTGCTCGAAACAAAATTTTGAAGTTTCCCGCGCACAGTGAACAGTGTGCGTCCAGCAGTTTCGAGCCCTTATTTTGTTAATTTTCGGTTTGATTTTGGGACAGTCAAGTTGGGATTATTGTAGTATGATGGAAGGACTCTCTATGGACTATAAGTATGTTAATAACGGGGTTCGATAGAGAAAGTTATAGTGTAACTAAGTTTTACACTCAAGTGTCGTGTTACAAACGACTTGAATAATTATTTTGGGTATGCGATTTATTAGCGCATAGGAATCGTTTTGTTAACATTTAGATATAATATAGCCGTTTCGTGGTTGATGTGGCGTGCTACCAAAGCTTAATGTTGATTCTCGCTCATTTGGTAGGATCACGAGATCAAAGGATCAAATAACACACACGTTATTTGATTTTGGGGCATCCCCAGGTGAGTAGTACTAATGTCATCTTTGGTTTTGTGTAACTCATGTACTAAGGTAAGATTAACCGACATATACTTGTGAGGAAATGAGGACCTAATTGTTATATATTGATGGATATAGTACTCGGTAATTTTGAGTTATTGTGAGATGATTCGACAAATCTCTCTTGAAGGGTTATGTATGTTGTTTTGGGTATAATCGATTTATGTGGTTATCTGATGACTATTGAAACATGATATGTGTTGTGTTGAGGAAATCAAATGTGTGGTAGTAAAGGACTAAGTGCTACACGACAACGAAATTTCGTGTGAGGCACCTCTAAAGCCTTGTAGTCAAGGGCTAAGTGCTACATAGTGACTTGAGTCACATGGGAGTCACCTCTAGGGCCTTGTACTACTGACATGCATAGTAAAGGATTAAGTGCTACATGATAACGTAATTTCGTGGGAGCCACCTCTAGGGCCTTCTACTATTGCTATATGTGGTCGAGGGCTAAGTGCTACACGATAACGCAATTTCATGGGAGTCACCTCTAGGGCCTATAGTTTGGATAGTGAGTGTGGAATGAACCATTGATATGAGATAGGATGAGTTCATGCTAGTTTTGTTATTATGGATGAATGGAAAATTTGGCTATTTGATATAGCTAGGTTGAGGTAACATTTAACACATTTTGTTCTTGCAAGTTATCATATTTTGTTTGGCAATAATGAGTTGTGCCTTGAGTTTTAAATGAGTAATGTGGAAGCTTGATATGCTTTTATGATATATACTACTCACTAAGCTATGGTTGCTTATTCCATTCATCTTCCATGTTTCAGGTCCCAGGGTTAGCAACTAGTAAGACGAGAGCGCTTTTGGAAAACTTTTGGGAGTTCTATTTTGGGTATGGTTTAAGAAAGTGGTGTATATAGTCTTTGCTAGTGGTTGGACTTGTTAAGTTTTAAATGTATATTCCTTTTTGGTGGATTATAGAACTCTAATGTTGCAACAAACTTGTTAAGTTATCTGATATGTATATATATAGCTTGAGATATACATAATTCATGGAAGGTTGGCCATGTCATCCCCATTCCTTGTAGTTTTGGGGTGTGACACCTTTGAACCCTTATTTTCTGGGTTCACATCATATTACCTCTTTGGGCATCCTCTATTCATACCACTGACCTTCAGGTGGATCATAAGGTACTTTCAGAGTTCATCAATGATGTGATTGCACTGTATGACCATACTTCCTAGTGTCATCATCATGAAATTCCTCTACCATCCAGAAGGAATGTCTTTATGGGGACAGGAAGAATAAGATGAAGGAGGTGCATAACTCATATAATAATCAAATTTTCCACTGAATCCCCCTAGTGTGCCTTTGGTAGGATCCCTTTCTTCATATCTGCATTTGAATGACTTATTGGGCTTTTGATGAGAATGAACATTTTTTGCGTGAACAATTTCATCATGGTGACAAGTCCCATGATATGGTTTGGAGGTTCTTGCACTTTGGTACTCGCTGAAAGTATGATCCTCCAGTGGATACTCTTATTCTCTTGGATATCAACGGTCCGTTTTCAATTATTTGCCTACAATGGGTGCAAATGTGTGGTGATTGAAGAAATTTACGAGAAATTACTCTAAGTTTTATTCTCCTTAGAATATATAATTACATGAGGCATTTAGTCTTTTTATAGCTGCTGGTTGTAACAAAAAAGAAAAGAAAAGAAAAAAACAGCACCCTAAAACGTAGGAAACAAATTCCTGAAAGCTAACAAACAAAATCTAAAAAATCTGAAAAATCTGAAAAATCTGGAAAATCTAGAAAATCTGGAAAATCTAGAAACAAAATAACCACACTTCTACTGCTAATCTAGAAAATCCAATTATGATTTTCAACAGTGATTTATACCTTCTACTTCAAAATCTTATTGAAACCATACCGGTTATAATAGGGAAAAGGTCTATATTCACGTCCATTGGGGATTTCACTTTGTCGTCATTGAACTTTATTTTTCTCTATCGAATTGCCTCTTGGATATTCTTCTTTAGGACCATGCAATCAGAAGTGTTATGGCTCCACGAGTGATGCCATTTGCAGTACTTCTTTCCCACTAATTCATCTTTAGCGAGTATATTCTATCCTTCTATTAACTTTATTTGACCATCTATCAATAACCTGTCAAAGATTTCTTTAGTCCTACTAACATCGAAAGAATAATAGACCGACTCTTTGGCTTTACCATAATACTTAATTTTTCCTTCGTCTTAGTTAGCTTCAAGGCCCGGCATGTATATGGCTTTTCAATGACCATCTTGGTAACATCCACTTCTACTAGCTCCATTTGTTCTTTATCGAAGTCACTTGTCTCAACAAAGCTTACATCTCCCCTTCGACCATGCCTTTTGTCCTTGTCTCTAAGCAAGCTTTCATGTTTGATCACTAAAGTGGACAATCGAAACAAGTCTACATAGGTTGGCCTACCATTTTTTCCCAAATTTCAAACTTCAGGTCATTGAAGGATAAATCTGCAAATGTTTTCTTAGGCAAAGAGACTAGGCATTTGCTTCTTGCTCTTTCGTATCTTGTTACAAACTGATCAATTGTTTCATTTCTCATCTGTTTCATAGTTGACAAGTCAACAATTGATAAGTTTGGGACAGCTCGCTGGAATTGGGTATGGAAAAGTCGTTCCATTTGCTTCCATAAGAAAACTGAATTAGCTGGTAGTGCAACGTACCATGTGAAAGTTGTCTTCGACAATGAGAGTGGGAATAAATGCAATTTCCAATAATTATCATGAGTAGCATCACCGCACAGGGCTAAGAAGTGGGTAATGTGCTTGAAAATTGATTGATCATGTTCTCTAGTGAATAGCATAAACTTTGGCATTTTAAAGCCTCCTGGATATAAGATTGTGTCCATCCAATCTAGGTAAGGTTTTCTATAGACATTGCCCATGTAACCAGGATCACTAACATAATTCCTCGCAATAAGTTCAACAGCCATCTAATTCTGCCTTGAGATGGCTATGGGTAACCCCGCCATCTGTTGGTCGCCATAATTAGGATGTGACATCAGGCTTGCATTCTGCTAAGGGAACTGATATGCTGGCTACTGTGGAGCTTGATATACTGGCTAGTGTGGAACCTGGTATATTGGCTGCTGTAGAACTTGGTAAATTTGAGAAACATTATGGTCAGCTAGTGGATTGTTTAGTTGTGAGTTAAGATGTATGGGTTGAAACTCTTGATGAGGAATGTGTGGATTAATGTTTGGGAACATTGGTTGAAAATGCTAATCCTGGCCCGTAGTTAAAGGTAATCATTCCCGCCCCCTAGCTGGAGTTATCATCATTCCTTGATTGTTGACAGCTATGTGTGTAAGTGGCACATTAGGATGAATTGCGAGCATAACACTAAGGACACTAGTAACATGCTGGGCATTGTCATTAAGAGCAAGTGGTGCATCCGCCACTAGGTTGTATTGCGGGCATAACTAGGGACACTGGTAACATGATGGGCATTGTCGTTAAGAGCAAGTGGTGCATCCTGACGAGGTTGCTATTCGATTATGCCATTAGGATCAAAGACTCCTTGAGGATTAAACCCGCTAACTTGGGTTGTTGAAATCGTTTCGCCCCTTTACAGAATCCTTATAGGTGCTAAGGATGGTACACTCTATCCTACAGTACCAAAACTTATCGCAGCAGCTGATGGCAGAGAGATGTATCTTGATATGGGAGCATTCCCAATCTGTGGCTGGGCTTATTCTATTGGCATTCCTTGTTGCCCCTAAACACATTCATGACATGTATTAGTTATCAACGGTCTAATGACATCAGTCATTTTTCTCACCATATAATCAACGAATTTGTTTTGGGTTAGTTCGTCTCATCGACGAAAGCATGACGGGGTAATTTCCGCTAATCTTCTTGGTTCCTCTCCATGTTGCCTTGGGGCATCTACATTCTCACCTTGCGTCTGATTTGGAATAAGTTGGACGGATGATGACTTAGCATGTGGAATATCCTCCATTGATGGCAAAGGCTCATCTATGGCACCATCTAGACTGTTGCAACTCCTCGTGTGTGTCATGGCACTCTCTCATATTAACAATGTGGTTCCACTAGGCGTGCCAAAAAGATGTTTTGCAGGTTTTAGATACGGCAATGAAATATCTTTCACCAAGTGTTATATTTTGATTTTTTATTAGATGAGACTTCGGTCATGTGTTAATATTGGACAGAGAGGGTCAAATGCTAACAAGAATATATTATATAGTCCCGAATCTAATTGAGTCACATAGCACGCTTAGCACAAGTTCTAAATTAATGATAACAAATGTCGAATTCTAATCAATAGCTTGATCTACATTCACTTTAATATTCTAATGAAAGCCCATTACAATCAAAGTAGTTCATACAACATCGAAGCTTTTTTTTTGGTCAGTTATTGAAGCTAATTTGAGATTACATAACTTCGAAAATAATACCAGGAAGGCACTGCTCGAGGGCAATCTAATCGACGACATTGGATAAAAACAGCACTTAGTAAACGCTACTCCTAGATGGATCTAAGGACATAACGTCAGAATCTAATCAACGACATTGGATAAAAACAGCACTTAGTAAACGCTACTCCTAGATGGATCTAAGGACATAATGTCAAAATCTAATCGACAACACTGGACGGTGGAAGCAACTCCTAATGGGTACTACTTCTAGATGGATATGAGGACACAATGTTGGAACGTAATCAACGATGCTAGACGATAGGATAGCACTATAATCTAATTAACGGCACTACCTAGGATATAGACATTGGCCGAAATTGAATTTACGATGGGAATTTGAAGTTACAGCTAAACTAGACTAAACTAAGATAAAAAGGTAAGATGAAGGAATTTTGTGTGTTGTTTAGGGAGGGCTCTCTGTTGGATTGTTTGCAGTATTTATAGGCCAATTTGATAACCATCGGTGGTCGGTTGCTTCCTCCTTAAAAGTCGCTCCATGTTCTTTGTTGAACCACCTTATTCATATCTCGTGGCCTTCTGACCTATTCGATGATGTTCACATGGCTTATTCAGTAAGTATTAACCACTCTTTTAATTTTGGCGCCCTTTAAGCATTAACCATTCCCACCCAAATTTTGCCATCAATTCCACCTAACTTCTATGTCTTCAACAACGTCTCTTGGCTTAGACACATGGCAATCAATTGCATCATCATCGGATCTGTCCATCAAAATTTTGCCCAAGGGCTCTTGAAATCTTTGATCATCCTTCATTTCCATGACTAACATGGGCTGGGTTGATGTAACTCATAGCCTGCACGTAACCAGCATGTTATTGTTGAGGTAATTTTGGATGTCAATAAAAGGCTTTATTGTTTTATTCTTTAAAAAAAGAACCGGTTCTTTTGTTGTCCCGTTAAGCATCACAACCCTACCATACTCTCTTTGATTTATTTTTATTTATTTTTTCATTATTGTTTTGTTTTTAAAAAAAGTTGGCTATTTTTAAACAAGGACTTAAAATGATGTCATTTTCTTAAAAAGGGACCTAAAGTGGATTTATTTTAAATAAGGGAAAAAATAATTAAGTTAGTCTTAAAAAAGAGTTTGAGCTTGCCAACCAGCTAGCAGTCAAAAAATTCATTTGTTTTTCAGCTAACCGACAATTCTCAAGGCCTTGTTTTGGATTGACTTGGTCACTTCATGCCTTTATTGGAAATAAAGTCCACTTTGAATCATCTTTTGAGAAAATGGCTCAACTTCATACCATTTTTTGAAAATTTCCCTAGTTTTCACGTTTCAACCGACACATTCCACCCTCCTATCTATGTGAATTTAGGAGCATAGGTTGTTACAAAATTGTACGTTGATTCCAGAAAAATAATGCACGCAAACAATATACCCAATAGAATATAATAATAAAGAACATAATCGAAAAAAAAAAAAACACCAGAAAATTTGTTATTGAAATTCACCCATACTTGAGCTACATATCCACGTAGAGGTATTCTGTGAATCCACTAGATTTTGAAGAAAGTTGAAATACAATGATGATCTTCTCTCAATATCAAGGCGCAAAAAGTTTGAAACCCCTCACAAAGAAAAACTCGCTTTTTCTTCTCTCTTTTTCTTGCCTTTCAATTGTCTTTTTCAATGTCTTAACGGCTAGCACCTAACTCTCGATGATATAAAGGTGTGGTTTTTAACCTTAAATCAAAATTAATAGAAATGACAAAAAAAAGCCCCTAAAAGAATTATCCGCCAACAATATCCTACTTGTAGACAAATATGCCTGATGCACTAAGCAACTTTGCATCCATCTTCTTCAAAAGTAGTAACTAAAAAGTTTATGCCTTTGTGAACTACTCATCAATTAACATGGAGTAATGCCAATGGTAGTAATACAAAAATATGTTTTTCTCTATTTACTACATTGGTAAACATGTCAACTAGATTCTTCAAGTCATTAATCTTCAGTAATTTTAACTCATTATCCTTTAATGCTAGCCTAATGAAATGATAGTGCTTCTTAATATGTCTAATCCTTGAATGATAAGCTGCGTTCTTTCCTAAGTGCACCACACTTTGACTATTACTCCACAATATACTGACTGGCTTATTTCAATGTAGCTCCTCCATGTAATCTTGTAACCACATAATTTCCTTGGAAGCTTTTGTGATTACTACATACTCCGCTTTTGTCGCCAATAGAGCCACTACCTTATGTAGTTGATATACCCAACTTACTATTATACATGCAACTGTAAAGATATATTTAGTGGTACTTTTACCATTATCTCGGTCACTTGAGTGATCCACATCCACATAATTTTGCAAATCTAGAGATGTACTATCATGACCAAGAGAGTAATTTGATGTACCTACTAGATATCTCATTATCTATTTTACTACATTCCCATGCTCTTTACCTAGGTTCTACATATAATGACTCACAACTCCCATTGCCTATGCAATGTTTTGCTCGTGCTCACCATGGCATACATCAAATTTCTCGCTAGTGATTCATATGGAACTACCACCATCTCATCTTTCAAAGCCTGAGTACTCTGACACATATATTTGGAAAGTTCAAAGTGACTTGCTAGAGGAATTGCAACTGGTTTTGCCTTGTCCATGTTAAATTTCTTTAACACCTTATTTACATAGTCTTTCTGCGATAGCCATAATTTCTTATTTTTCCTATTCTCGATGATTTTCATGCCTAAAGTATTTTTGACCTCTCCCAAGTCTTTCATAACAAACTACGATAATAATATCTTCTTCACTTCTACGATTCTCTTCATATTAGAGCTAGCCACAAGCATGTCATCCACATATAAAAAGAGATACATGATATCAACATCGTCATACTTGCGAAAATAAACAGAATGATTAGACTTGCAGTGTGCAAATCCTTTTTCTTCCATGAAACCATCAAACTTTAGGTACCATTGCCACGGAGCTTGCTTCAAGACATACAAGCTTTTCTTCAGGCGACATATCATGTGCTCCTTACCTTTGACCTCAAAACCTTTAGGTTGCACCATGTATAACTCTTCATCTAAGTCACCATGTAAAAACGTCATTTTCATGTCTTTTCATGTCTAACTGTCAAGATAAAAATCCTCCATTGCAACTATATTTAGCAAAACTTTGATTGATGTCATTTTCATTACAAGTGAAAATAACTCAAAGTAGTATTTTCCTTCTTTTTGAGAAAAACCATTGACCATAAGTCTTGCCTTGCCTCTGATACTACCATCTGCTTTAGTTTTAGTCCTGTACACCCACTGCTTTAACAAAGTTTTTATACCTGTGGGCAACTTGGTCAACTCCCAAGTTTTATTATAAAGTAATGAGCCCATCTCATCTTTCATAGCATGCTTCCATTGCACGTTAAATGTGTCTTTCTTTGCCTTGTCATAAGTCTCCAGTTCTCCCAAATTTGTATACAAGACATAGCTCATAACAATATTTGCTGAAGAATGAAAAATTACTTTTGGCTTTCTCACACATGTAGACCTCCTTAAGACAAGTACTCCATGGTCATTAATTTGCTCCGAATCACTACATTTGTCTTGAACTGCATCTTCACTAATAATATGTTCATTTTGAACATTTTCTTCAGGTGCACTCTAATTTGCAAGAGTCATCTTCATGGACTTTGTGTCCAATTTAAAATATTTTGGTTTTATTGCCTTCTCAAGCTTTGTCTGACAATCGTTGTACATCTTTTCTTCATAGAATACCACTTTTCAATTGTGGATGACTTTGTTATTCTTATAATCTCAGAGCCTATAGCTAGACTCATCGCCACCATCATTAATAAAGATGCACTTATGGGACTTAGCATCAAACTTCTTCCTATCTTTCATGTCAATCAAAGCATGTGCAATACAACCAAATATTTTTAAATGTGAATAATTAACTTTTTTAACCGACCATTGCTCTTACGGTATTTCTCAATCCAGATCACTAGATGGACTCCTATTAACAAGATAAATGGCTACATCAACTATAGCAGCCCATAACTTTAGTAGGGCACCCTTGTGTAGTCTCATGCATCTTGCACGTTATAGTCATGTTCATCCTCTCAATTATGTTGTTTTCTTAAAGAATCCTAGGAACAGTGTCATGCCCCGAACCTCGAGTGCGCGCACATCCCTCAGTGGTCGACTAAATGCAACGTTCCCAAGACGTGTCGCCGACCTAATCGATTCATGCACATGCAAAAGTGAAATAAACAATCCCCAAACAACAACCAACATGGGATAGAAAAGAAGGTCAACAAATTTACACAAAACTTATTTTATAAACACACCAAGTTTATGTACATAAAAGTCTAATTCAAAAAGGTGCTACTGAGCTATCTAAACTCCGAGCTCTACAACCATGGGCTCCGAGTCCACCACGACACCATCAGGAGTGTCGAGATCCATGGGATGCCCTGCTTCCCACTCTCCAGTCCCAAAAAAAGGCCTATCAAAACCCAACAGGGGACCCTCCCGACTCCCTTGAGGAAAGCTAATGAATCATGCTAAGAATCGGTGAGGTACCAACTAAGGTAGACCTTCATTGACCCATACCACAAACTCAAAATCCATCACCTGTGGAATCCCATATCGTACCTGTCGTACCTCCATCTAGGGACATGAAAAATTGTAAACCACGACGAGGTAAGATAGCATCCAATGTAAAGATGGTTTTCAGTGCTGGTTATCCAATTACAGAAGTGACCCCATAGGCTTTCGCTTTCGCGTCTCTTTAAAATTGCAGTCATGGTAAAATCTTAGTTTATTTAATCATCAAGGATTCCCAAGCACACGAATTCTCTCTAAATAGAATAGAAATAGATAATTGAGGGCTTGTTATTCAACAATATAGCATGACTTATATCTCAGCGAGTCTACACCCTAAACCCCGATTAGGAAGATAATTCACCTAGAGATAGCCTATACACACATCATATAAGACTTACCTCACCTCAGCACCTTCCTGCATGTTAGTAGAACTCATGTAACATATACATACCACAACCATAATGAACAATTGGAACAATGCACGTCAATCATCAAATACTCATAGGGGTCCCGATTATAAGACTAAATCATTATGATACGTCACATTCCGTGCCACACAATTTTGTCTCATAATCAGGTGCGGCTATTTCACTCATTCACACGTGTTCTAGTTAATTATGACCCAACGGCCACGACCAACTCAATAGTTGGCAGTCATTCAGCATAACCGGGTGTCGTCTCGCCCCATCGAGCACAACAACATCTACATTTAAATGGCATTCCTAAAGGAGCATCGGCCCAGCCTCCACTGCAATCGGCATCTGTTGACATGGGGCATTCTCGAAGGAGCATCGTCCAGCGTAAACGCTCATGACGAGTTCTTATAACAATCACATGCACATCCAATCTCGGTTAAGGACATCATGTTTTGCACTCAAATACCTCAATTTCAAATTGTTGGAGAAAACTTCCTTATTGTTTTGAAGTTGACAAAATGTTTCCATCAATCTAGTCTAAAGATTTCTAGACTCAAGTGTTAAAGTCTGATGAACTCCAGACTCTATCGTCAAAGTCTGAAGACTGCAAGACTCAAGACTCAAAGTCTACTCTCACTGACAGTTTCCAGACCGATGAAGAGAAGACTTATCCATATGCGAGTTTATCTTTAAGGATTCGCTTTGTATGGTTTGTAGATAGATCTTACTGCTGAAGATAGCACCTCGTGATCAATTATTCTTATTGGAATCAATTCGGATAATTAGATATGTTGAAAGGCAAAGTATACTTGGAAGGTTCTACTTATGAAAACCTAGATCCTGATTGTATGGTCGAGCAGGATTGGTGGGCTATCATCACATTCCTTAAATGACTCAAGATCTCCTTGATTAATTCTGTCCAACGGATAGATTGGAAGAACTCCTTTGGAAAGTGCCAACAGTTGAAAAGGCATGGAGGAGTATATAAGAAGGACGCTCAAGTTATTCAAGTGTGTGCATAAAAGAAGAATTCAAAAGTTTGAAACTTTCTAGTTCTTGCTGTTTCAATCGTAGAGCTTTATTTGTACTCAAAAGAGAGAGCAAACACTTGTGAGACTTTGAAGAAGTGTAGTAGAGTCTCTATACTGTAAAGTCAAGGACGTAAGGCTGTAACATCTCTTTTGATCCTTAGTGAAATCTAGCCAGTGGGCTGTCAGCACAAGAGAGTGGTCGTAGGCTAGATATAAGCCGAACCACTATAAACATTGTGTTTCTATTCTCTTTCTCTTAAACTCTTTATTTCAATTTACAACTTCATACAATTGTTTACTATTGTTTATGTTGCTAGCAAATTATTTTGAAGATTCGTGAAAATTTCGTTATCACCTATTCACCCCCTCTAGGTGATCTTACTAGCCCTTTCACAAATAATGTACTTGGCCTATTTCCTCCATATTAAAACACTTGGTAAAATAGTTGTGCATGGACACACGGTCGAATTAGACCATAAAGCATGATACTCCCTCATTTAAAAATTTCATGATTTGATATAGTACTTAAAACCTTTTTCGGTGTAAAAAACCAACACCCGATATTTTTCTAATTAAATACCAAAAATCCATATTTTTGAAATAATAATTAAAATTTATCATCCAATACTCAATTGCATAAATTAGCAATCAACTGCACAAACCAATTGCACCACAACAATCAGCACGAATTCTGACAACCGGCTATTTTGGTATAATTTTCGTTATTTAATAAATAATTAAATAAATTACAAAATAATAAATTAAATCACTAATTAATCTACCTAAGCTAATCTAACCACCTAATTGGACTAATTAACTAATCTACTAGGATAACTAATTCAATATAACCACCTAATAACTAATTAGACTAATTAACCAATCCTACTAACTTAGGCATATAAACTAATTACCACCAGTTACCTCTAATCTCTAATTAAACTAACTAAACCACCAATATCTAATTAAACCACTAATCCACCCTTAAGTGTAATTAACATCCTAATTGGAGATTATGGGATAAACTCATCGGTTTAATAAGCTGACGAGTTCATGGCGACAGCAACGCGAAGGCGAGTAAGGCTTAGGCCTATGGTGACACCTAAGGTAACCGAGAAAGAGCTGAAAATCAACCTAACATGGCTCAGCTAAAGCTAAGCTTTAATTTTGCAAAGCTACTAGAAGGCTGGTTGAGGGCTCGATTAATGGAGCTAGACGTCCAAGCAGGCGGCCAGGCGGCGATGGGGACGAGCTAGAGCGCAGACGGGCGACCTAGTTGACGGTCAACTCAGACGACGGCCTTGGTTGCAAACTGGATAGGACGATGGGTGGCTCGGACGGGCTCGCGGACAGAGGTAGGTAGGCAGCTCGGGCAGACTGGCGATGGCTAGGATGGGTGGCATGAGGCCTGGCGGTGGCTAGCTTCGCTTGCAAGGGTGGTGGTTGGTTCAGTAAGGGGCTAGGCTTGTTGCTTGCTCTGGAAATGGAGGTTTTAGGTAGTGAACATAAAGAAGAAACTGAGGAAGAAGAAGATGGAGTTGCTGCTAGGAAGGAGGGGGACAAGGGGCTTCCAAAGTCAACTCTAAATATCTAAACACTTGAGTAGAAGCCCTCAAATATTCAGCCTCATTCAGTAGCCATTTTCCCCTCCCAATCTTCTCAAACAAGCCAAGGATGGAGTCCAAATGTTGCAGCCCCCACAACCCTACGAATTTTATGTGTTCCATCTTCAATTTCACCCAATGCACTCCAAATAACCTCCATTTAATGGCAAAATCTGCTAAGGAGGATACCCTAACCAATTTTCACAATTTCCCTCACCATTTGATCCAACTTGAAGACCAAAAGTCCACCCAAAAATGGCCCTCCGAATTTCTTGAATTTAAAATGTCCAATTTTGAATTTTTGCCAAAAATCGAGGCTCGTCGAAAATTCTTCCTAGGATAAGTCGACGTCCTAAAAATAAATCGTGACACACTGGAACTTTCGATTCCTAAAACCGGGTTCAATTTTGTGATTAATTTCAACTGGACATGATTTTAGTGTAATCTAACACACCGGGTAGCTTTTAGGAATTTTTAATACGTTTGACCCATGGTCGGTTATTTTCAATCCACATTGTGCATCTCCAACTCATAGGCAACTTTTGGTTGTCGTAAAAATCTCAAAATTTCAATTATGGGCACAGGATACAAAATCAACAGAAAAATCGATTTAGTACCATTCGACGCGAATTTTGCAATTAGGTGAAATCACCCACACTTTAATCATGTGCCTCTATCAAATTGACATATCTCCAATCTCTAATCGATTTTAACGGTGCCATATTGACTCTTACTAATTAGCACGGTCGAGTAGTCGGTTTCTAATCGAATTATCAAGTTTACCGCGTTTATATCCCTTAACGGCTTCACTAGATAGATTAGTTATCTCGTGAGTAATTAGCTCAAAAAAAAAAAAAAGACTATATGCGCATCAATGAAAAGCCCAATTCATAAAGTCAAGACAGGGTTGAAAAATTAGGATGTCACAAATAGTCTTCAACTCGTGTATAACTACCCGGCTCAAGTATTCTGCAAATTCTTTACTTGTGTATTCACCACCATTATCAAGCTTCAGGGTTTTAATCTAATAACATGTTTCTTTTTCTATCATGACCTTCCACATTTTGAACATCTTGAATACTTTTTATTTTTCTCTAAGAGTATAAACCCAAGCCTTCCTTGTTGCATTATCAATGAATGTGACAAAATACCTTTTACTACCATAAGAGAATTCCTTAGCCAATTCCCACACATCAATATGAGCTAACTCTAACTATCGGCCTTCATTCTATTGCTCATTTAATTGAAAGCTAACTGTCTTTTGTTTTTTATAAATGCAACTCTCACAAAGATCTAACTCAACTTTCTACAAACCCAGAAGTAATTTCTTTGAGTATAATTGCTTTACTCCCTTTTCACCCAGATGTCTCAAAAGATAATGTCAAAGAGTAGATAAATTACCTATAGCCATTGTAGTTGCAACCATATTATTGATATTGTCTCTTTGGAGAAGGTAAAGTGTACTTGTGTGCTTTCCCCTTGCTACTGCTATTGCCCCTGAAGTTATCTTCCACTTTTTATATCCAAAGGTTGTTGCCCAACCTTGTTGGTCAAGTTTACTAGTTGAGATCATATATATACACATGTGCCCATTCTCACCACCGCTTGCCTAAAATCTAACATTTTTTTTTTTGGCGAGGTGCAATGAAAAGAAGCACCAAAACTAATAAACCACTTGTTTGTCGTCAAGTCAAATTCTGCAAATAAATACAAGTTTTCTAGGAAAGGTTCATCGCTAACCACATTAGCTACTTGATTCTTATCCTATTACTTCTTTTTGTAGGCTTCATATTTAAACCTCCGATGTCCAGTTTGGTGAAAAATCTGGCACTAATCTTTTGCAACCCGTCTCTTTCCATTTGATTGTGACTTGTCACACCTACTGAATTTTCCTTCACTTTTACTTCAACGATTCTCCGCTGCTAGTGCCATTGGAGATGTTAATGCCAAATAATTATCTCCACCTAAGACTTTTCTTCGCATCTCTTCATCCATGATATTGCTCATAGTATCATCCAGAATCAAATCATCTTTCATGGTTCTCAAAATCCCCTGCACTGTGGTATTGTAGCTTTTCGGAAGGGAACATAAAAATAATAAAGCTTGAAGTTTCATATCTAGATTTATATGCCTATTGATTCCAATTGACTCGTGACTCGTAAAACTATTAATGTGCTCTACGATAGAATCTCTATCAAATAACTTCATATTAACCAATTTCTTTAGCAAAAATACCTAATTTGATGTGAACAACTTCTCATCAATATTCATTAGAATATCCATGGCTTGTTTTGCAGTTTTTGCTTTCGCAATGTGGTACCCTGTCTTTTTCGTCAACCCTAGACGAATCACACCTAATGCCTTTCAATCAAGAATTTTCCATCCGGATTTTGCTATCGAATCCACATCTACAATCTTGGGTCTCCAACCCTCAAGTGGTGCATAGTGATCTTTCTGGTAAAGCTAATCCTCGATTTGGAGTTTCCACCATCTGAAATTCTACTCATTGAACTTATCGATTCTGATTTTGTCTTATGCCATACTATTTGCTTTCAATGGAATGTCACCTAAAAACTGTCGATGTTCTTGATTAGCCAACCCAGGCTCTAACATTAGTTGTTACAAAATTGCACATTGATTCTCGAAAAATAACACACGCAAACAATTTACCCAGGCATAATATAATAATAAAGAATAGAATCGGAAAAACACATTAGAAAATTTGTTATCGAAGTTTATCCAAACTTGGGCTACATCTCCACACAGAGGCACTCTATAAATCTACTAGACTTTAAAGAAAGTTAAAATACAATGATTATCTTCTCTTAATATTAGGGCACATGGAGAATAAGAGCCCTCATAGAAAAAAAAAAACTCGCTTTTTCTTCTCTCTTTTTCTTACCTCTCTATTTTCTTTTTTAGTATTTTGATGGCTAACGTTTAGCCCTCGCTAATATAAATGTGTGGATTTTAACCTAAAAACAAAATTAATAGAATAGACAAAAAAAAAAGAAAAAAAAAAGCTCCTAAAAGAATTTGGCTCCATCCGCCGACGTAGGCACCTTCTAATGTTAGTGCTGGTAGAGATGATTAAAAGGAAAATAAAGAATTTAAATGGTGGAAAGCAAAATGGAGGAATTTTGTTGTAGTGTTCTTAGATGTTAGCGAGAGAAATGAATGGAAAGCGTATTAGGACTTGAGTATCCTTTTATGTATTTAGATACGAGTGGGAAAAAGCAAAATACACGTATATATTAACAACACAAATCCCTAAAATTTCTTTAGTATTTCGATGGATACAAAGGAATTTATAAATTAATATAATATTAATTATGTTAACCACTTGCAATCCCTTACAATCCATTCCTTTATTCTTTCACCACCCAAAAAAGACAGCACTTTTAAAATATTCTATTCCCCTACCGAATCTTCTCCACCAAACATTTTGTCTAACGTGCCATCAAATCCTAAATGTTTGAAAAGATGTAATCAATTTTTAAAAGTGAAGAAAATCTCTATTCTGCCCTTAACTTCTATAAAAGTGAAGTAATGGAAAAATGCGTCAATCAAAATATTAATATCGTTATAAATAATTATGAGTGATATTGCTAAAACATAAAAGTTGATAAAATTTAATGTATTTATTAATGCAACTGATAATATAATTTAAGAAAAAGAAACATAATAACAAAAAAGGTCAAATTATAGAAACTAAACACTCATTATGTACCATTAATTTTGGTTCATGCCAAAAAAATGATTAGTCAGTAAAAGATATCTAAAAATATGACATTGGATTTTATTAATCATATTTTTTTTTGTAACTTCTTAACAACTTTATTAATCAATCATTTTTTTTACATTAATCAACCTTTAAATATATGTAGTGAGTAACCAATGTTTTTCATTTTCTCTTTTTTTATTGAGGCATTTTTCATATTTACGTAATTTGTAATTATTATTTTCTTTAAAATGATTGTTTTATATTTTTTAAAAAAATTGGCTATTTGTTTTTCAGCAAGGATCACCAACCCCTGTGTGCCACTCCTACCTTCCATTCTCTCTCTTTGATTTCTCTTTCTTTCTAATTTCTTTTTGGCCTTATTGTTTTTTCTTTTAAATAAAGTTGGCGTTTTTTTTCCCAAAGATCACCAACCCTTGTCACCCGCTGCCATCTGCCATTTTCTCTTTGATTTTTTTTTAATTCTTTTTTGGCCTTAAATTTTTTATTTTATAACAAAAAAAAATTGATTGTTTTGTTTTCCCTACAAGGATCATGAACTTAAATAGTACCAACACCAACATGTGACACAGTGACATGTTTTTTTTTTTTGGTAAACCAGGAAACCTCAAAAGCGGACAGTCGGTGAGAAGAACCTGGGGCTGACGCAAGCTAGCTACCACACTCACGATAGCAATTAAGTCACTAAGTAACACCACTGGGATTCAAACTTGGCACCTTTCGTGGGAGGCACAAAGCTCAAGCCAACTGCGACACCGCAGTGGGGGGTACGACACACTGACATGTTATTTTTAAAATAGAAAATTCCAATATATTGAGACATATTATATATTTATATATACATGTTTATGATTTTTTTCAATAAAATTAATTGGATTCAAATTCACAAATAAATAAATAATAAAAAAAAGCCTAGAATGCATTTACATTTGAAAACATTAGTCCATCATTTATTAATATCATTTATTATTTTAATTTGACAAATTCAATTTCATTCAATAATCCATGAAACTTGGAGAGAAAAGAAAAACAAACAATTTACATTCTGGACTTGTGTGTCAAGCATGTCAGAAGAGAAGAAGAAAAAACTTAGGAGGTGAATTATACATCATGAGAAGTGAGAGTCGAAAGAAAAGAGAAGAGAAGATTAGGTTCGTCTTCTTTCCCCATTCATTATGTTTATTTTTTTTTCACATATATACAATTTGACCCATCATTGAAAATTTTTAAAATTGACATCGTGTATCAAAATCACATGTTGAAAACTTGCATGTCGAAATTCCAACTTGAGTGTCAAAGAATGTCTGAAAGTGTTCGAGAGTGTCAGACACACATTAGAGTGTCCGACATGACACGAAGACTCCCGTAGAGTATCGATGCTTCCTAGTCACAGACCCTTATCATTCTCTCTACTTGATTTCCTTTTTATTTTTCGATATTTTGGCTTTACTTGTTATTGGAAAAAAGCCACAAAAATCCTAGATAATGTTACATTCATCCCAAACTTTTTATTGTGATACAAAAGACCCCGAGTTTATACTCATGTGATATATTTATTCCAAATTTTCAAACTTATAATTGCATAACACATTTACTTCAAATTATTATTTTATAACGCAAAAAAGAAATCAAAACATCTATCCCAAATTTTAAGGTAAAGGTGTTGCATAGGCACAAATTTAGGGTTTTTGACGTTGCAAAAAAAAAAGTTTAAAGTAAATATGTTATACTGGTACTATGATAAATATGTCACATAATTACCATTTTAGATTTTTTTGTGTCTAAAAAATAATTTAGATAAATGTGAGGGTTGCACATAGTTCAAGGTTTTCGGTGATTTTTTCCCTTTTATCTTCGTTAAAAAAAAAAAATTTGCAAGATGCGATTGCAATATCGGACAACACGGTTATAATTGTTGGTTCAATTTTTCAAAAAGAGTACAGCATTAAAAACTCATCTAAAAGTCGTTTCCCAAAGCCGGAGTCAGCATTCTGTGCGGATCTGGTGGAAAGCTGTTTCCTGAACGTGCGATCTCGACCTTCTCGCGGGGCGTTTCTCTCATTCCAATCAATATAATATCTCATCCCACTCACACAGGCGCAGCAGAGGAAAAAGATCGCAGAGGAAGAAGATGGAGTTGAGGACTGTGATGCTGGCCGTGCTCTTCTTATCTCTCGGAAGTGTTGCGTCGCTTGAATTTCAAGTACTGCTTGTGCTGACTCTTGGCGCGGTCGCCATGGCCGCTTCTCTGAAGAAGCGGAGGACTACTACGGTTAGATTCTTTGACTTTGACTCTTGATTCTGTACTAGCCCTTGAATTTCTTTTTCTGTTTATTCCTGTGGCTAGGATATTTGTATTATCAATGGTTACAGCATCTCTACTTCATGTCAATACAGAGTGTAACCTAGAATAGAGAATGTTTGGGAAAACAAAACATAACTATCTACAAAACTTGGGAGAGCCATACTTCAAAAGCATGTAAACCCCTCGTCATAAGTCCCGTGCCTCCAATGCAAGATTCAAGTTTCATATCTCGTAAATAGGATCATGATATATTGCAATATCATACAACATCAGTAATAGATCTGGGTAATCAAGAAGCATTTGCAGAGCGTGGATAAATTTCGATTTCAAGTCCCGGCCAAGTTTCTATATTTCATTTCTAGTTACAATAGATGTAGTCGATATTCTACTGCGGCTGTGGTAAACTCCATTTACTTAATTGACAGGGGTCCTGCTGTTCATCATCGTCACCAAGATCGGACTTGGCTGGAACCAACTATGATGTGTTCTTGAGTTTTAGAGGACCAGATACTCGCAAGGGTTTTACAGATATCCTCTACGATAGCTTGACACATGCTGGGATACATGTATATCGAGACAATGATGAGCTGTCTGTCGGAGAAGATATCAAGCCTGCACTGATTGAAGCGATCGAACGGTCGAAGGTTTTGATTGCCATCATCTCCAGGGATTATGCTTCCAGCGAAAGCTGCCTCATGGAGTTGGTCCAAATATTAGACTGCAAGAAAATGAGGAATCGAGAAATCATTCCCATTTTCTATGAGATCGAGCCCTCAGATGTGAAAGACCAGAAAAATTCTTTCGAAAAGAGCTTTCTCAAACACGAGAGGAATGGGGTTGATAGCGAGACCATCAAGAAATGGAGACTGGCTCTCAAAGAGATTGGAAGGTTGAAGGGATTTGAAACGGCAAAAATACATAACGGGTAATCCAATTCGATTTAAAATTGATTTACACAATTGATGTGCCACTTTGTAAACCAACCATGCTGTCCCTGACATTATTGTTCTTTCTCAAGCAATTATGTTTCGTGACTCCACTTAATCATTTGCTTTCAAACCAAGTTCATTTAAGTGCCTCTTTTGTTCTTGCCTGACGGTGCATTGCTCCCAGTTCAACTCTGCACATTCTGCTTTGTTCTGCTGTGTTACTATTGTTCTTATTCACTTTCCGATAATTGATTTAAGTAGGCATCATTCCAAGCTCATAGACCAACTCATCCCAATTGTTTACCAAAAGCTGAAGAAGGGTCGACTACTCGTGACAAAACATTTAGTTGGAGTTGACCATCATGTGCAAGAGATTATGAGAAAGCTCGGTGTCGTGCATCGCAACGGACAAGTAATTGAAATATGTGGCAGCGATGTTCGAGTCCTCGCAATATGTGGCATCGGAGGGGTTGGCAAAACTACTCTTGCAAAAGTTGTTTACAATCAACTCTATGATCGCTTTCAAGGTTATAGTAATCTTCAGAAAATTCAAGGATTACATCACCATGATATCTTGTCCTTGCAAAATCAATTAATCTCAGACCTCCGAAAAAAAAAGTGCAACGTTCAGATGTTCTGATGATGCTACAGAAGTTCTAGCTAACAGATTTCGCAATAAGCAAGTTCTTATTCTCCTTGACGACATTGAAGATGTTGAACAACTCAATGCGGTTGTTGGGAATCTTACTTGGTTTGGTCCAAGAAGTAGGATCATTGTGACTTCTAGAAGGAGCGACATCGTTTTGAAGTTCAAAGAGGCTGAAACCTATGAGGTTGAACCGATGGAAGAAGATAAAGCTCTTCAACTGTTTTCGAAGCAGGCTTTTCAAAGGGATTCTCCAGGCGAGGGCTTTGAAAGCCTTTCTTGGGAGATCGTATCAGCTACTGGGCGACTTCCTTTAGCACTTGAGGTGACAGGTTCAAGTCTATTTCGAAAATCGGTGGGTATATGGAAAGATACGTTGCAGAGATTAAAAGATGATCCTAATGAGAAAGTTGAACACGTGTTGAAGATAAGTTATGAAGCTTTAGATATATATATGCAAAGCAAATATTTCTGGATATAGCATGTTTCCTGATTGGAAAGGATGGAAGAATTGCCTCTTACATGTGGGAAGACTGTAAACTTTATCCTTCTAGTGGGATCGAAACTCTCCTTGTCATGTCTTTGGTGAAAATTGGAGAAAATAATGAGCTATTGATGCATGATCTACTGAGAACTCTAGGAAGAAGTATTGTGTCAAATGAAGATCCTATCCCTTGTAATCGAAGTAGGCTGTGGATGCACGATCAAGCCCTATCCACCCTACAGAGGAAGGAGGTAAACCTGAAAACAGAACTACTTTTTTTTTTTTTTTGCCTCCAGTTGATTATTTTCCTTTTAACTTTACCCAGTTCCCTTTTAAAATTTCAATTTGTAAAAGAAGTATTAAAAACACGGGCAGTCTATGACAAAGTTCAATTACTATTCATTTACTGCTAGGGTACTCCAAAAGTTCAAGCCCTTGGTCTCACTTTTGACAAAGCATCCAATGACTGTTTCACATCCGAAGAACTTGGCCCGTTATCAGAATTAAGGCTCCTCAATTTGGATCTAGCTAATATAAGAGGAAATTTCACTGGTCTTCTTCCAAAATTAAGGTGGCTTCATTGGCGAGGGTGCCATAAGAGCTCTGAGCCTCTTATTTTGTGCCTAAAGAACTTGGTCATTCTTGATCTATCATTAAGCGCAGTGGCAGAACACTGGGAAGGTTGGACACAAATAATGGAGGTATATGACACATTCCTTTTTCAATTTTTTGTGAAAACTAGCTAGTAGAAATTGAACCTATTGTATCCCTTTGTTCCACAGAAAGCAAACAAATTGAAAGTTTTGGACCTAAATGGTTGCAGTCAATTATGTAAAACGCCATGCTTCCCAGCTGATAGCAAATTGGAGAGACTCGTTCTTGAAGGATGTTCTCATTTGTCACTTATCGACAGATCCATTGGTAATTTGAAATATTTGAAGTCTTTGAACATCAAGTCCACTCCGATTGTCCTGCTGCCAGAGGAGATGGGTGCCTTGGATAATTTGGAAGAGCTTTTGATTGATAAAACTTACATATGTCACCTTCATTTCTTAGAAGGTTCTATGCAGAAACTTAAAACTCTCAGTGCTTCCGGCTGCAAAAATTTGGCTGAAATATCCGGGTCTGTTGGTTGTTTAAGGTCTCTGTCATATCTTGCATTGGATGAGTCCATTATCCCAGGCCTTCCAAATAATGTTACATTGTTGGATAAACTTGCAGAGCTATCTTTAAGAGACTGTCGGCAGATAACTGCACTTCCGGACTCCATTGGGATGCTTCACTCACTACAGAAAATGGAGCTGTCTAACACCAGAATTAAGACATTGCCAAAATCCATAAAAAATTTGGATAGATTGGAGGTGCTGAGAATGAATAATACTCACATAAGTAAATTCCCTAAAGATATTGCTAATCTAGGGAAGTTGCAAGTCATGACGTTTTCTGACTGCCGGAGTTTGAATGAGAAAATTCTGCGGGATATTTCAGGGTTATCATCTTTGAGAATCTGGGACTTATCATTTACCCTGATTTGTAGCCTACCTGAGAGTATTTGTCAGCTTTCTCATCTCCAGACTCTCCACTTGCTCGGCTGTGACGAACTTCAGACTCTACCAAGATTACCTTCTAGTATAATGAGTTTGCGCTGGGGAACCAAAAACGTGAGGATAGTTCAGGATTTTTCATATTTAACAGATTTGAAAGTTCTGGAATTGGTTATTGATCCTGATGAGGAGGAGAGATCTTCCTTTAATCTGCCTCAAACGGAAGGCTTTGGCTGGATATCAAGTTTATCCAGCTTAGAAACCCTAAAGCTGGGCCTTCCATATGTTACTAGTCTACCCGAAGATTTTACTGCTCTTACTCGAATTAAAGAACTTGATTTGTCCGGCATAAACCTGCTAGGCCTCCCACAACTTCCCTCAAGCTTATCAAAACTACTTCTCAATAATTGCCAGATCCAGGGGATGAATTTCTCTAATCTGGAAACTCTATCCGAATTGGAGCTTTGTAACTGCAATGCATCGGAAATTCTTGGTCTTGAGAACCTGAGGCTCCTGCAAGTGTTGAAGATATCTGGCTGCAACATGAAGAAAATTGATGGTCTCGAACAAGCGTCACAATTGAGAAGGTTTTCTGTGTCTGAATGCCATTCTCTTGACAGGTTGCCAGACCTATCAAAGTGCGCAAGTCTGGAATTTAAGGATATTTGCAACAATCGGGATTAGCCCCATGAGAGGCACTATAAAAGTTCCTCCTCGAGGGGCACCGTGATTGTCCATACCAATATCAATGTGGTGCTCGACACGTGTTGTGATCTTAACTGAAAGCGCGAAGGATGCTGTCTATTTCTAGTTGAAGGAGGTTAGAGTTTATTTCTTTCTCCAAGGTAAGTGCACTTTTCTCTGCATCTACAACTGGTAGGCCTTATTATTTCCGACTGTCTCCAACGTAAATATTTCAATCTTGTTTTTTTTCTTCATGTCTTTTTTCTTGTTTTCTGCAGCGCTATTTCTCTTTCCCATTGTCATACTCTACTTAATCTGTGCTTCTTCTCTGGGGTAAAGATGAGATTTAAGATATAATTATCACATGGACTGTGAAATGTGGACAGTATTGAAGTACCCTGTTTAATGCACAGTATGATTCCTTATTGATCTATAAACCATCAGCATGAACCAACTCTAGCAGTTCTTTTTCTATCAAGAGCAAAAACTATTTGCGAGAGACTTAGATCTACAAGTTGATGGATTCATCAAGCTGGACTTGGTAAATTTTCGTGGCATAAGAATCTACATGCTAGTACTTTTATTTGTTTGTGGCTTTAAAATTCTAGGAGGAACCTGACACTCCAAACTTCAGGACTGTGTTACAGACATGTCACGCGGGATTGGACATGGAGTAATCTTGAGAAAATTAATTGCCCCCAGTTAACTTTTCTTGTTTCATGCAATTTTGCCTGTGTTCTAACGAAGGTTGAAAGTCTTATCTCATCTTTTAGATGTAATATTTCACTGCTCATGTGAGTAAGCACGCATATCCAAATCGTCTAAGGTTGTTTTGAGGTTTTATCAAAATCCAGAATTGTTTGCTTTGAGGATTCTTTGGAGAAATTAAATTTTCATTATAGGATCAGACACGCCGACTGTGTGTAAAATAAAACCTGTAAGAGGAAACATGAAAAAGGGTTAAGTAATTGAAAGACAGCTTAGTTTGTAAGTAACACAGCATATCGTAGTGTTAACATTTTTATGCTCACATTCCATTGCATGATATAGTATCATGCTCCAATAAAGATTTCCATGAAATTAAAACTGAAAACATGCACGTGATAGGTAACTACACAAGTAATTATCCCGCAACTATGAAATTCTTCATATGCCAGCATGCTACAAGCTAAATGTCAAACCAATTACCCATGATTGAATGAGCCATTACTTGCTATTAGTGTCATTTCGATTGGCTGGTACTTTGATTGACGGTAACACAATCGAGTATGCTCCAATAAAGATTTCCATGAAATAAAACTGAAAACATGCACGTGATAGGTAAATACACAAGTAATTATCCCGCAACTATGAAATTCTTCATATGCCAGCATGCTACTAGTTAAATGTCTAACCAATTACCCTTGATTGAATGAGCCATTACTTGCTATTAATGTCATATCGATTAGCCGGTACTTTGATTCACGGTAACTCCACTGAGGAGATTGTGTTACTTCAACATATCTCTTTGCTGAAACACCGGGTAGGTGGTTGCTCATGTTCCTAGGAAATACTTGATGATTCGGAATAAGCATTTTTTCAGGTTACTCCGAGATTGGATTGGGAAGGGAGTTCGGTCTTGAACTTCTTCTAGAAAACGTGTGAGTTGAAGATCAAGGCCACTGGTGAAGATGGCACACCTTATAAATCAGGGATCAACAGCATTGCATTATGCAGATGCCATGGTTAGACGGAACGGAAGGGCCTTTAACAGAACAGAAGGGCCCTTTGTCAAACCTTGAAAAGCAAGCACACCGCACCTTGCGGCCTGAGTCGTGATTTCTGCAAGTTGTATTCCAAACTTCATTTAGATTTTTCTTCTTCTTGATGCTGTGTAGCGAGGTCTCTTCAGTTGATGGAAGGAAGGCCTGTCATTCTGTTCATCCAGGACTTGTATAAAGTGTAGACTTTGCTTTCTTTCATGTTGCAGAACACTGCTGTACATTATATTCTGCATCTCTCGACCTGTAACCAGTTCTCTTGGTTAGTCCCTATTTCATTTGTCACTCTCCCGTCTCTTGTTGCAAAGCAGAGACCATCGTTAATGATTTTTGAACGTTTATAAGACGATTGTAAAAAGCATGTCACAGGGATATACTTGGATGGGCCAACACCATCGCAGGATGTTTCAGCATTTTGGCATTGAGTCCATTTATTGATTTGGCAGATTTGTGAAATTGAAGTAATTTGTTCCGCGGATGGTAAATGTATAACGTCCAAGGTAAATTTGGAATTGATGGTAAATAAAAGGAAGGCGACCGGCAACTTGTCAGTCTTGGTCAACTATTTATGATTTACCAATGAAATAACAATTTTGCCATTGATAAACCTAATAATAAATTACCACTTACTTTTAGATTTTACAAGAGGTAACTATTTGTACATTATCTCTTTACCAAAAAAAAAAAAAAACTATTTGTACATTATCAATGAAATAAAAATTTTATTAACGACAAATCTAATAGCAAATTACTAGCAATTATGGTGAGGAAAAATTATTAAAAATGTCTTAAAACTATTGCAAATTGGCTTTTTTTTTTTTTTGGGCATTGACGTACACTTATTCTAGTTTTTTTTTTTTTTTGGCATAGTACTTAGTATGGAAATTTGCAATTGGGAAGGCAAATAGGGATTTGAAAAGAATCGAACTCAATACCTTCTACTCCGATAATGTGTGAGATTATGTGGAACCACTGCCAATTATTCTAAAAATTTAAGTAATTAGATGAAAGTTTAGTTTATTATTTAAATATTTTGACTAGCCGTATAGACTAAATTAGACCGAATTAACACAATCACAATAAGTTTATGACTTTTTTTTTTTTTTTTGCAATTCTCTCATCGTTGCAATGTAGTTTTGTGTGATAAATTATACACACACATCATAGTTAGTACTTAGTAGGTTACCGAAACATTGAAAGTCGTAGTATGCTAACATTATTGACAAATTTCGTCAATGTGCCTGATCGGTAGGTAGTAGATTACACGATTGTACCATCTTTATTTAGAATTTACAAATAGTTTTACAAATTTAGTACTGAGCAAGACATTATCAAAAGACTTTCTCAAGATCATTGATGAAATTTGGGTGCATCACATGCGATGGAAAAATCTAGCAATCTTGAGAGTCGAATTGACTCTGAAATGTCAGATTTAAGTTCATGTATGTTCCTTCTCGTCTTGTGATTTTTTTTTGTCGAAATATTCCTCGATATTCTTTGAAATTTAAGAGTTCTTAAACAAAAAGCCTGATATAAAGGGCGTCCAAAACATTATAAAAAAAAAATCCCCAAAAGATGAAAGGGAATTTTTATTTTTTTTTTTATCAGAAAGAGCCATTTCATTTAAGTAACGTTGAAGAAACAACCTGCTTTAACAGCGTCCGTAAGCAGTAAATTAAACAAAGCTGGGGGAGGGGGAAAGACTTCAACAAAAGAGAGGGACCCGCGAGAATGGGCCTTGGCAGCCCAGTCTGCTAGTGCATTCATATCCCTTCTTGTAAACCTAATGAGAAGATGAGAAAAACAGGGGAGTAAGGCCGTTGTTTCTGCAAGCAGCGAGCGGCTCTCCCATGGTGTCTTATGAGGGTCGTGGACAGCATCCACCACCTGGAGATAGTCCGTTTCGATGATAGTGGGCGCATCAGCCTTCCCGATCCGCAGAAGATGGCGCAGCGCGATATTCAAGGCTTGGACTTCAATCTGGAAAGCAGAACTTGCTGGGGCTGTACAGGTAAACCCTTCTTGCATAGCACCAGTAGAATCACGACAAATATATGCAGTGGATCCTGAGATATTACCACTGCTGAAAGCTCCATCTATGTTGATTTTTAAAATACCAGGATCAGGGGGCCTCCACATCGATCCCGGAGGCGAGTGAGGGGATATAGATCCTGTAATGTTCGAGGACAAATGCTTGTGCAAATTGGAGGTAGCCCACGCCGCTTCCACAACAAAATTTGGATCTGGCTGCTGGTGCTGAAATAGGCATCTGTTTCGTGCTTTCCAGACATGCCAGAGGAGAACAGCAATAACGTCCATTCCTGGTGAGTACTGACTTTCCTCAAACCTGTCAGCTATCCACTCTTCAATATGCTTGATCTGAGAATGTATAATTCGTATGCGAACCCTAGGGTGAGACCACATGTTCGAGGTCCACGGGCAGAGAAGGAAAATATGTTCTAATGTTTCTGGAGTCTGAGTTGCGCACACTTTACAGATAGGATCTACACTAATATGTCTATGGAATAGATTAACCTTTGATGGGAGGGCATTTTGAACGATGGACCAAAGGAAGAACCTAATCTTAGGTGGGATATGGAGTTTCCAAATTTGCTTCCATAGGGTTAAAGGTAGTTGGAAAGAAGATGATGGTCTACTGTCCTGAATGTGTATGTCTGTTTGATTAATTTGCTGATATGCAATCTTCACAGTTAATTGACCATTGGTAGTTCCTGTCCAAATAAGCTTATCGTCTGCATAAGTTGGGCACACCGGGATGCTGAGAATTTCCTTGATAAGGTCTTCATCAAAAAACTGATGAAGCAAATCTTCATTCCATTTGTTCTGACCAGGTAGCAATAGGTCTGCCACCATTTGTGGCTCTTCTCTGGTGACAGGGCCTCCTAAAATTCCTCTAGGCAGCCAACAGTCCTCTCTGATACGGATTTGAGACCCATCCCCTACTGACCATTGCAGTTTAGGCAGAATAGAATCCCTCCCTAGAAGCAAGCTTTGCCAACCCCACGATGGGCGGGGGCCTTTTTTAGCATGTATAAAGTCTAGGGCATGGAAATAAAGGCCTTTGAATAGCTGACTGCATAAAGATAAAGGATGTTGAAGTAGTCTCCATGCCTGTTTACCAAGCAAAGCTCTGTTAGATGCAATAAGGTCCCTAAATCCTAGACCCCCTTGATCCTTCCCTTTCTTTAATAGCTCCCAACCCTTCCAATGAACACCCCGCTTTTGACTATCAGTTTGCCACCAAAACCTCGCAATCTTCTGTTCAATTGCCCGACATATAGACACAGGAATTTTAAAGATAGACATTGCATATTGAGGAATAGCTTGAATAACACTTTTGATCAAAATCTCTTTTCCCCCTTTCGACATAAGATGTTCTTTCCACCCATCTAGCTTAGAATTCACTCTCCCTAGGATCCAAGAAAACATATCTCTCTTCGAACGACCCCAGTCGGATGGGATTCCAAGGTATCTGCTAGTCTTGTGAAGTACTGGTATTCGAAATTGTTGTGCCAGATTATCCTTCAGACTAGTCGGACAGTCTTTACTTAGAAAAAGACCAGATTTATTTCTATTAATTTCTTGACCAGTAGCAAGATAGTATTGATTCAAGATATTGGATAAATTCTGGCATTCTAGAACAGTCCCATCTAAGAAAAAGATTGCATCATCTGCAAAGAAAAGGTGGGAAAGAGTAGGACACCACCTGTTTAACCTGATTCCTTTCAGTTGTCCCATGTCAATCGCTTGATGAATAAGAGTTGATAATAGATTGACCATGAGAATGAAAATATAGGAAGATAGGGGATCACCTTGACGTAGGCCGCGAGAGGGTTGAAAATATTGAAGCTGTTCACCATTAAATTTAACACTAATCTTGATAGTGGAGATACACTGCATTACCCATCGAACCCAAGTAGAATGAAATCCCAGCTTAATAAGATAATCATTAAGAAAATCCCACTCCACTCGGTCATAAGCCTTTTTCATGTCAATCTTGAGTAACGCTTGAAATTTCTTTTTGCGCTTTCTGGTGTTAAGATGATGTAGCACCTCTTGTACAATAAGTATGTTGTCCTGTATCTAGCGGCCACCCACAAATGCACTCTGTTATGGGGATATTAAGATGGGCAGGAAGGGTTTAAGTCGATTAGCAAGGATTTTGGATATGATTTTGTACGCATAGTTGCATAAACTAATAGGTCGAAATTGGTCAAGGCTTTTGGGGTTAGGGACTTTTGGAATAAGGGATAGGATTGTCTTATTTAGGTCAGAAGGCAGAATTCCAGTTTGAAAGAAAGCTTGGACAGACAGAAAAAGGTCCTGCTTAATGATATCCCGGTGAGATTGATAGAAAAGGCCATTCAACCCATCGGGGCCTGGGGCTTTTGTTTTGCCTAGCTGAAAAGCAGCTGTTTGGACTTCCTCCATCATTAGTTCAACAGTCAACCTCTCATTCATCTCCGGTGTAACGATGGACAAGCATTGATTCAGAATTGGGTTATAATTCCTGTACCCTGTCGTCTTATAGAGATTAGAGAAGAAATCTAAAGTCATATCCTTAAGAGCAACTTCATCTCTTACCCATTGCTGTTGATGGTCTTGTAATAAATTGATTTTATTTCTTTGTCGGCGCTGAATAGTTGTAGCATGAAAGAAACGTGTGTTTTGATCTCCCCACTTCAGCCACTGTAATCGAGACCGCATTGCCCAGTACTGCTCCTCCTGCTACCATGCACGTTGTAATTCTGACTTTAACTGAAAGGCTTTGTGAAAATTATATCCATCTTGGCTGTGATTTGTCAGTGCCTGCAGTTGCTGCTGTAAATCTGCTATGTGTGATTGTGCATTTAAAAACTCAGTGTGGCTCCACCTACTTAAAGCGGCACTTACTAGTTTGATTTTCTGTGGCAGGTTCATACAAGCAGCAATAACAATGCTGCAGCAGTCCGGGTGATTTAACCAATAGGCCTCAAAGACAAAAGGTTTGTTCGATCGTGGCCGTTTAGCCTCTGTAGATAAGACCAGGGGGCTGTGATCAGAACCAACAGCAGGTAACACAAAAACCTCCGCTGCAGGGAAAATGAGTCGCCAATCCAGAGTGCAAAGAGCCCTATCCAACCGTTCTTTCACCAAGTCCTCACCCCGTTGGTTGTTCATCCAGGTAAATGCACAACCTTTACTCTCAAGATCCATTAGTTTACAATCATGAAGCATCTCTCTGAAATAATGCATGCGAAGTGAGTCCGCTGACCTCTTACCCTCTTTTTCCCAGTTGTAGAGGATGTCGTTAAAATCGCCAACACACAGCCAAGGGAGATTATTAATATGTGAAAGCTGAGAAAGAGCTCTCCAAAGAAGTTGACGATCATGAAAATTGACTGGCGCATAAACACATGTGATTTTCATCAAGATTTGCTTGCTATTCTCAGAACAAAAGGTATCTATCATATTCTGATTCGCAAATTCCACAGTGATATTAATATCAGAACTCCAAAACAATGCCAGACCCCCTGACATGCCTGTAGGATTGATAATATAAGAATTAGGATACTTGAGTCTTCGCTGAATTTTAGTTACTACCTCCTCCCTGTTTTTCGTTTCCATCAAAAAGACCAAATTGGGCTTCTCTTTGACCACTAGGGCCTTGAGAGCTTGAACTGTCAGGGGAGAGCCCAGTCCCTGACAGTTCCAGCGGCAGAGCTTCATTTATCAGACGGTGGCTTTTTGGGGTAAGCCACCTCAACCCATTGGCCAGCATTTTCAACAGCCTGAACAAGAGTTTCGAGAAGGGATGCTTCATTCAGCTCTTCAATTGCAGAGGTATGAGAGTCATATGGATTATACCTTTTCAGTTTCTTAGCAGTCCCTAGTCTGGTAGATAGTTTGGAATTTTTCTTGTGCTTCAGAGAAGATGACACCCTTTGTTGATCCGTGGAAATAAGCTGTTGTGTATGAGTTATAGGTTGTCCCATTGTTACCATGTTTTGGAGTAGAGACCTAGCATGAGTGTTTTCCAGAAGTGGAATTACTGGCGAAGTATGGAGAATAATAGAATCCTGTTGCATACTGGTCAGATTTTTCAGAGACTCATTAGGTAAGAGAACCTGATTTCCTTTCCACGCATATGCCCCAATATCAGGGACTGGGTTTGGTTTACCTCCTGCCGATGTTGTCAATGGAATAGGAAGAGCTATAAAATCCTGTTTCAGTTTTGCACCCTGCCCTGTTTCTCGAATAGGTAAATTATGGTACATTGTCACATTTGTGTCCATTACTGTAATCGAGTTACTAGATGCCTTTCCATGAGAAACTGATTGGATACCTTTCTGTTTTGATGAGAGCGGAATCTTATCAGTAGTAATAACACTCCTGCGTTCAGCGACTACCGGATGATCTTCCTTAGAGGTGACTGCCTCAGGAGGAGGTAGAGCAGGAACTTTAGATGTGAGAAAGGGAGGAGTTTCTGGGATGACTTCATCAGATTCTTCAGAAGGAGGGGTGCCTTCATAGAAAGCCTTCCAGTACGGACTATGCTCTTTAACTTCAGCTCGCAACTAGGGACCAAAGGCCATCTTCTCCTTTCCTTCCATTTTGGCATCAGTAAAAGGTATGGTCTGACAATACATGGCATAATGACCCAATTGTCCACATGAATAACAAAAATGTGGAAGCCGTCCATATTTGAAATCTAACCATAGTGCTTTGCCTGCAATTCTAATGAGTTGGCCAACTTTTAAGGGATCACTGATGTTAATTTCCACCCTAGCACGACCCACTTTCGAAGTTGTCCCTTCTTTGTTATCACACTTAACGTCCAGCATTCTTCCAATACTTCTGACAGCTCTGTTTAACATCTGAGTTGTATACCATTCCAGGGGAAGTCCATAAACATGAACCCGGAATGCACATTTAGAAAAATCATAACAGTGGAATGGAGTATTTGGCTTCCAAGATTGAAAGATCACCAAATTATTAGAGAATCTCCAGGGTCCTCCTGCTTCTACTCTCCGTTTATCACTTTCTAACTTGAATTTCGTCACATATATATCCATTTCATGCTGAGTAATTTCCACATGATCGGTACGCCAAATGTTTTGCATGGTACTCTGGAATGCTGGTAAATTAATAGGGGAGGTTGAGAATACCTTACCAACTAATATCCTCCGACATTTTGCAATTTTTTCCGGGGGTGGCAATTCATCCCATGAATCGATTTCCTGCGCTGACCATAATCTACCCAATCTGGTGCCGAGGGCTGCAAGTCGCACTTGCTCATCCTGTTCAGAATAGTCCATGATGGAGGTCTCAATTCAGAAATCAGAGGAGGTAAGAGCTGGAGTCAACATGCAAGTAATGTTATGGTACTAGCTATGTGATGGATAGAGAAGTAACGAAGCTAAGAGAGACATTGTGGTAATTCAACAAACAGGTAGCGATCCTTAGTGCAAAGGAAAGAAACAAGTGTAATTGATGACCAAGATGATTGACAGGAGCAAAGGAACACCATGTGATATGTAACGCAGCAGTAATTTGGGTTGGGCTGAGAGGATTCTAAAGACAAAGCTGGGAAAGTCAATTCGGTATACGAAAATCCATCGGAGAACTTGGGGGGAAAGCTGCGAATAACACACCGAGGGACCCAACAAAGCAGAAGAAACGGAACCACAATTGCAAGGTCGCACAGGAAAGAGATGGGTTTAGGAGTGACAATTAGGGTTCAAGAATAGATGTGATGAAATAAGCTACCATTGTTGGTAGAGAAAGACTCTGCGTGTCGAGAGAGATGACTTTTTCACCTTTTGATGAATGATGGGCCTTCACAACCCAATTATCCACTTTGCTTGCAGACCTATTACAATGGACTAGCGAGATGGACTAAAATTGGGCCATTCAGATCCTAGCCCCTTCAATCAGCGTCTCCAGCTCCCACTACACGTGCATCTTCCCTTAAGTTCGTCGACTGGCTTGGCACAGTCGGTCTCAATCTCCATCGCACTCTATTTCCTCTGCTCAAATCGCTTTAGAGCTTCAACCAGAACCCAAATTTCCGTCTGAATCGGCGACAAAGACGGAACTTTCATGGCAAACTGTCCAGTCAAGCGCCTCTGTCATCTATAAGGAGCCCTGAGACCACCCGTTCCGTTGCACCATCCAAGAAAGCTCCATCTATGTTGATTTTCAAGTTATGTACTTTAGTTAAACATGGTGTCGGTCCTGCTGAATAAGCACCGTTCTCCTCTACAGGAGACTGAAGACTTTCCTTCAATTAATGCAGTTCTTATTTTCTTTTTGAGTTGTCAAATGCAATCAATTTTGCAGAGAATATAAAAGGAAGCTGTGGGCAAAAGAATGTTATCATAGATATCTGTCTTGATCCATCATTTAATTTCAAATGTTTCTTTATTTTTACTATTAATGAGTGTCTCGGGCATTTTATTTAGATAATTCAATTCTCAAAGTACTGATTATGCATAACACGAGAAAAATCAATGTATTGAAAATAATAAAATTTCCTTAATCAATTGCTTAACTATTATCCGCGACACACCTGTTGACAAAATCTTTGCTCGGCAAGGAGCAATGTCTGCAAGACTGCAACCAATAATGATAGAAGTGTTAGATTAGCGAGGATGTTGTAACTTCGGTTAATCGTGAAAATAAAGGAATTTAAACTAAAATTTTACGGACTATGATAAGTAATTACTGAAAAACGCATCGACCGTGGACGGCTGGAGAGCGATTGCCCTCCAAGAACCTTGTTAAAACAAGAACAATGTCCGGAACCAGTAATGGTACACTATTTCGTGTGAATTATTTTCTTTTTTAAATAGTCACTTTTGTTGATACATTATTTAGAAAATATTTTTCTAAAAATAGTCATTTGTCTTAGTTGAAATAATTAGTTAATGAAAAAGTTTCTCATTAACTAATTATTTATGTTTTCAAATTTTCGTGGACGATGAAAATATTTTACAGAGTTATTCCTTTTTGTATGTGATACAAGAGATAGTTTTTAGAAAAATATTTTCAAGATCATTCATTTTTTATGAAATAAATTAAATCTCTATGTAAGTGTCAAATAGAAACCCGACTGTTGTTCTTGTGAACAACCTTGCATCTCCACGAGCCTTCTTATTTAGAAACTATCATTTTTCAAAAAGTTATCTAAATTCATATGCCCACTCAAGGTGTTCAATTATTAACTAAAAGCAAAACCACTTGAACCCGAAGTAAGAAGCTAAGTTGATTTCGCGAGGGGCAATCTGGCCAATTACACTCAGGGTTTTGCCTCGACGTATAATGAAGAGGTATTTAACAAAAAAAAAAAAAAGGTTCATAAGTAATCCTTCGATTAAATTTGAGATATTATTTTCAGCCGGAAATTGATATACTCCGACAGGACCAGACTTGAATTCATGGCATAGCAATGATCAAAAGTCTTGGTTAGACTCATCAGATGGGATGGTTGAGCCGAAAATGGTCAGACCCAAATTAACACGTCCTAACCCATTTTGACTTATTTGTAGTAACTTATATCCATCCCATATTTCTAAAACACTTATATATTTAACCTGATAAGAAAAATAATAACTAAACCAAGGTAAAAGCATGGAGAGAGAGCAAGAGTGAGATAGAGTGAGAGCGAAGAGAGAGTTATAGAGGCAGGTTGGGTTTAAGTTAATTATAAACTCATTCAATATTCATATTATTTTGAGTTTTGTCATTTTAAACTCATTTGTGACTCATTTATCAAATATGACTAATTCGTATAACAACTCAACCCATCAAATGTAGGTTAAAAAATGAGCATATAATCCATTTTAACAGGTCTAGTTTTGATTAGAGATAATCGTTTTCCAGTTTAGTCCACTCCAACCCAAGAATTGGGAACTCGACCACCTGGCCTTGGGATCAGTCTCATCTGGTTCTTGGCCAATCCAATAGAATCAATGGATTCATATATCTTGGCCAAAAGTTTTGGATTAATTGAATTGTTAATCTGTGTCGCAATTCAAAACTAGGATTTCATCCGGGATTTGCAAAGAAGACAAAGATTATGGGCCCATGATTGTAGGGGCAGCTCAAAAAAAAAGGAGGAAGATTCAATGGATTCTTTTCCATTAATGACGACTCAGCCCAAGTAAGGAAAGTAAAATTGGTGAATAACCAAAGAAACTAAAATAAAGAAATATACAAGTGACAAAAGGGGCAAGTTCTATGAATCGGTGCAACAATATAAAAGAAACAAAGATTCACTTCATCATCTCGAATAAGCTGAGTTGTGAGAGGAGAATACGATTTAGGTCTACACATTAATTATTTAAGAAATAAACAAATAAACAAACATAAATCGCTCTGGGCAATCCGATTCCCACCCTTGAGCATGGAACCAAACCAAAAGTCATTTTTAATTTTTGGAACTGGATCGGCGCCATCTAGAACTACCCAAAATCGGCCGATCTCAGCGTTTCTCGATTCAAGCGGTTGTAATGCCGACCCCTAGTTTTGAACTTTTGATGGATTCTAAAGTTCCCCCCCATGTTTGCTGCACGGTTTGTTGCTGTCGAGGGCAAGTGGATCCAGCTAAAAGCAGCCTGCACAAACTGTCAAACCGAGTAAGAGAGAGAGAGAACATGGAGGCCCCCTTTGAATTTGACTGGTCCTCACGAGTCACTGCGTAAACAACGTCCGTTTTTTCGCTCATTTTCATACCTGGAGTTCCTTCTCCCCTTTTTACTTTCTCTTTTCCTGTTTTTCCATTTTGGGGGACCAACGCGGCAGCTGAAATGGCGGAAACAGCATAAAAAGATATCACCAGACGACAAAACGCTATCCCAAAACCCAGAGAGAGAGAGAGAGAGGAAGAGAGGAGGAGAGGGGGAGAGATGGTGGTGGCGATGGAGGATCAAGAAGACGGCGTGATGGCGACGGACTTCTTCTGGTCCTACACCGACGAGCCCCACACCTCGCGGCGGCGTCAGATCCTCTCTCAGTACCCTCAGATCAAGCAGCTCTTCGGCCCCGACCCCTGGGCCTTCCTCAAGGTCGGCCCTTTCGCCGTCAAAATTACTGCTTGACTCGGTTTTCTTGGTGGGTTCGTGTCTCGTGGAAGTGGGCAGTTCTTGATTCGTCCGGGGAATGGGAGTCTTTGTGTGGGTTTAGTGTCCCCCTCGTGGGTTGGTTTCGCTTGCGTTGCATTGCATTTGCATCGTCTCTTTAGTGATGATTTGCTCTTATTCTCGTGTTGGTGTCCGTCTCGATCTGAGCTACAGTGGATCTTTCTCTTTGGTTTTGCTGCGTTCGTGCGTAATTATGAGTGGATACGATGTCGCCATCCGAATCCACCTAGTCCGAAGTAGGTGCGGCGATTCGGGGCCTATTTAAATGTTTGAAGAGATTCCTCTGCGGGATTCCCTTGTGGGTCTTCCCCTTTTGTAGATCTCGATTGGCATGTTTTCCATTGTTGCTTTCTTGTGAAGAAATGGAAAAGAGTTCTTTTTCTAGCTTTTAGCCTTCTATTGGCATATTAACCTTGATTTTACTTGGTTAGGGGTTTCTCTTCCATTTTTCATTTTATTTGAAAGGGCTAATTCAATTAGGCTTTTTGCTCCTCCATTGCTGATTGCTCAGCGCAAGCTGCTCCACGATTCATTTTATCTCGTAATTTCTTAAGGGGGTGTGAACTGTCTCTCCTTGTTTTTTTTCTTTGGTGATTCAGCCTTGCATAATGAGATGGACTCATTCGCCCTTTGTTGCCCTGAATGGAAAATTTAAATAACTGGTCTTTGGTAACTTCAGTGATATTGTTATTTCTTTTCTTGCAATTGCGTATGCATCAGAAACCACTGGAGAACATTTGTGAATCTACATTATCCTGATTTGTGGAAAGGTGGTCGCTTTTAAGATGTTTTGGTGAATGTGACTTGTTGAGAGCACCTTAATGCATACGCTTAGGAGTAATGTGCCAATTCGTGCAATATATGTCAGCTGTGTCTTTTAACTTTGATCGTCTCATATATTGTCTTTATCATTTTGTGCAGATTACTGTTGCAGTGCTGCTACAGCTAGGAACCGCTACTTTGCTCCATGATGCAGGGTGGCTAAAGATTCTGGTTATCTCCTATTTCTTTGGCTCTTTTCTCAACCACAATCTCTTTCTAGCCATCCATGAACTCAGCCACAACCTCGCATTCTCAACTCCGGTATACAACCGCTGGCTTGGAATATTCGCTAATCTCCCCATTGGTGTTCCCATGTCTGTAACCTTCCAAAAGTATCACCTGGAGCACCATCGCTACCAGGGAGTTGATGGGATAGATATGGACATTCCGAGCCTTGCTGAAGCCTATCTTGTGAGAAATGCTTTCACGAAATCCATATGGGTAGTCTTACAACTCTTCTTCTATGCTCTGCGACCTCTGTTTCTCAAACCTAAACCTCCTGGTATTTGGGAGTTTGCCAATTTAGTCATTCAGGTGTCCCTCGATGTGTCCATGGTTTATTACTGGGGTTGGAAGTCTTTTGCTTATTTGATCCTTTCTACATTTGTTGGGGGTGGATTGCACCCAATGGCTGGTCACTTCATCTCAGAACACTACGTTTTCAAGCCAGACCAAGAGACATATTCCTACTATGGTCCCCTGAATCTTATGACATGGAGCGTGGGATACCACAATGAGCACCATGATTTCCCTAGGATTCCAGGAAGCAAACTTCATAAGGTGAAGGAGATTGCACCAGAGTATTATGAGGGGTTTGATGCATATAAATCTTGGAGCCAGGTCATTTACATGTATATTATGGACTGCACTGTGGGGCCTTTCAGCCGAATGAAGAGGAAACCATTGGCGACTTCCAAGAAATCTGAATAGATTCACCTTGGCTTCTCTCTTCTTGGTTCTCTGTATTGGTTACTGCAATTTTTTCTCTGTGATTATGTACACTTAAGCAATTAGTATTTATGTACCTGCAGACTGAAAAGACTGAGTTATTTGTTGATTGGTTAACTTAAACACCAGATAATTTATTGATTTATGTTGATGAGGCATCTGGTATATGAGGTATTTGGGAAGTATCTTTTAGATACTATCACACTTGTCATTTAAATAGGGATGGCCGTGGGCAAACCTCGGCACAAAAGTCCTTACATTTGTGATGAGATAAGATCTTCCTCCCTACAATTTTACCCCTAATTGTGGACCGGTATGAATACTGCCAGTCCTTTGTGTAAATATCGAAGGGCAAGTCATTCCTGTAGAGAGTATCCACTTCATTGACTCGGTCAAAGGCTGATGCTAGCGTCAGGTATCTCTTTAGAAGATCTTTATGCTAAGAACCACTTTGGCTGTCTGATGCTATGGTGGGCATTTCATGAAATTGGTTTCAAATACTTGAAACCTACTTTTGAACTGTCGGGAGTAGTGATTTTGGGCCCTGAGAGTTTATACGTCTGAGCTTATCGCTATTGGTAAGCGAAAATTTGATGTTTAACTCTTTGACCATGATTTTGACATTCCTTACATTTATTCTCGTCAAAGCCAAAAAGGAGAAGGTGCTTTGTTTTATGGTCTTACTAAACAACACCAGTAAGCACCAAGCAAAGATTAACATAGACGCTGTTCTCGTCTTGCCGTCGATTCCTTGCTTCAAAGCTTCTGCGCCGAATCCTTATCCAATTATAAATAACTATGACCGTAAGGTATAGAAAAGCTCAAGCAGCAAAAGCTTCCCCAAGGGTGGAGAGGAATGCTGTTGAACGCAGCCCTTTGCTAAGAGTTTTCATAAATATTTTGTAATCTGAAGCTTTAAACACTCGGTCCTAAATCAGAGTGGTTTGTTGCGTTTTAAATTCAAGGGCAACCCGACATCATTGATTAGTGAGTACTAATAAATTTCGGGAGAATTACCAAAAAAGTCTTAAGTTATTGCAATTGTGCCAGTTCAATAAAAAAAAAAAAAATTGGCTAATTTAGTTCTAAACATTTTTATAATTGTGCAAATTCAGTTTATCTGGCCAAAATTAACCGGTTGGCGCTAACATGGACGTCGACCGAGGACAGCTGATCGGCGAATGCTAATGTGACAAATTTTTAATTTTTTTTTCGAATTTTTTAGAATTTTTTAGAATTTTTTTTTGAATTTAACTTTTTTTTTTTCGAATTTTTGAATTTCTTTTTTTTTTTTCTCCTTCTTCTTCTTCCTCTAGCTGGCCTGTGGCGAAGGCCGGCGAGGCCATTGGCGAAGGCAAGCCTCGCCCAGCGACGGCGAGGTCAACCCCAACCTCGCCAGATCCGGCGATGGCCAACCTTGCTTACCCCGATTCCCTTGACCTTCGTTAGCATGCTTAGGAGAGCCTCGTCTTTCATCTCAAGAATCAACTCGTTTGATAGTGCGCCGCTCCTATAATTCTCAGCAAGGTCATGGAGGTACTCGGCTTTGCGGCCGGAGACCCCGGCCTGTCGCAGCTACTGGGACGAGAGTGTGAGGAGCGAGTGAGAGCGTGAGGAGTGAGTCCGGGGAGACACTATCCTCGCCGCCGCCACCGAAGAGCGCGAGGAAGCACACGTAGATGGTTTGGGCGACCATGGTGGGCGAGGTTGGGAGTCCGGGGAGATGCTATCCTCGCCGCCGCCACCACCGAAGAGCGCGAGGAAGCACGCGTAGATGGTTTGGGCGGCCATGGTGGGCGAGGTTGGGGCCTCGCCAGATCTGGCGACAACCGCCTCGCTGTTGCTAGGCAAGGCTTGCCTTCGCCATTGGCCGGCGAGGTCTGGCCAGCCGGCCAAAGGAAGGAGAAGAAGGGAAAAAAAATTCAAAAAATTCAAAAATTCAAAAATTCAATTTTTTTTTAAAAATATTTAAAAATTGCCACATTAGCGTTCGCTAGCCAACTGTTCCTGGCCGGCGTCCACATTAGCACCATTAGCACCGGCCACGTCAGTGCTGGCCGGCTAATTTTATCCGGATGAACTGAATTAGTACAATTGTAAAAGATTTAGAATTAATTTGGCCAAAAAAAAAATTATAACTGAATTGATACAATTGCAAAAAATTTAAACTTTTTTAGTAATTCTCCCATAAATTTCTTGGCTCCTAATGATTTTCTTCGGCTGTGCGCAATTGACTTTTTCAATCAATTCCAAAGCTTAGATACTCGATAACTTCGACAATGACATGCCAAAGTTATTCAAAAGTGGGGTGCATGACATTTTTTAACTGGTCTTTGTTTTTCAATCAATTCAACTGCTCATTGATGGCTACCTTGCAATAACAGAAAACACAGGATAGACACCGGCCAAAGGATATGGTTGTTGCTCTATTAAACATCATTCAGCTTGGTCTAAACACAATCGCATGTCATGACAGCAATCAACACCTTCCGTTGCTATGAGAACCATCCTCAAATCTCATTTACATGATCAAAGAAGTTATCCTTCTCCAGAACTTCACATGCCGACTCAAAAGTTTCCTACGTAAACACGCTTCATGATGTTATGCTAGCTCTAGTTATACAATTTGTATGCTTGTTTCCCTTCCCTATCATCATGAGTCATCAAATCGCAACCATCTTCAACTGTTTTTAAGATCGCTCCCCAGTTTTGCTGATCTAGTGCATCAGCTTACATGCTTAATGGAGTAAAATCAACAATTCTGAGACGCGACAGTATAATCTCCGCAATCTAATAATTTTAGCACATCCATCAGGGCCTTCGTTGGATTAGATTGCTTCACATGTCATGTCACTCTCAAACTTCAATGACGTATAAGCAACAAAGTTCTGGCTTATTGCCTCTGGCGGCGAAGATGCTCTCTCATGTGCATGTGCACATCTGTCTTCACTACTAGCCTCATTTTCTTTGAATCCTCCCACAACAAACCACCATACTCCCGTGCAAAGTCGCAGGCAGCCTCAAAGACATCCTACAGAATTAGAGAGACCAAACATAAAAAATAATCCTGGCACTGGAAGATGAGTATATCACTTGAAGTTCACCAATTTTTACCCGAGTAGGAAATTCGTCATAGAAATGTGCAGGAGTCATCTCAACCCGGTTAAGATCAGATTCCCACAATCTAATCTGTCAAAAACCTGGAAAATGAGATAGGAAATGGCTTTGCCAACTATAGCACACCGGGATTGATGTGTCAATCACAGATTACAAGCTATGAGTTAATAAAATTGAAGCAGTCGTTTTTCCAAAGTCATGGGTGGTCATCATACAAACGTCACACACTTAATCTAGGTACCTCATTGAGAAGCAACATAACCAAGTCATTGCCTGAGTCAGAAATCTAGTTCTGTTCAACTACTAAAAGGTGATTTTTTTTTTTTTTTTTTTTTAAAGCAGATAGCTGAGATGTGATCAACATTTGTGGGATGGGGGCATGACTGATAGGAACAGGACGTAACTGACACCTGACAGAACCGATTTATGTTAATTGCCTGGGATGCAATTTTAAAAGGACTAGGTACTGGAGATTAAGCACCAGCATTCAAGGAAGTATGTTGTGTTGTTTGCAAGATAAGACTAGCTACCATCTTCTCTCTAATTAATGTCTCTCTTAAGTCCGTCTAGTCCAAATGTCTAGCCACATGGTGATGTTAGAAAACAAGTAGAACCGAGCTTGAATTAATTGGCTGGATTAAGAACATAAAGGATGGACTACTCCGAACTCATAATCAGGATGGTTTGGATTGCTTGTCTATACCACATGCAAGATGAGAAATGAAACAATTCATTATCAAAAGTTACCTAATGTTGCTCGCTGAACTAATAGCCATAGGTAAGATGAAGTACAGGAATGAGGACTTTGATGCTCAGTGCAGTCAATTACTTTTCAAAACACTGTTAGCATTTGCAAACTGTACTTGTGAATTAATTCTGTTCTGTGTCATTGAACCTTTATAAAAACCTGTAGTGGGGAGCAGCCGATGCTTCCCTGCTTGAACTTTATGAAATGCAATGGTTTACTTAGAAAAGAAGGAAAAAAAGTAATGTCAACCAGGGATGGTACCTGATCTGTAACATTTTCGGGAACAGATGGTACTCTCTCTGCGACACGGGGATGCGCATTTTGTTGGAGAAAAGAAATAATCTGCAGCATGAGAAAAGAAATTTGATGAATGGCAGGTAGTTTTCTTCAATTATGTAAGCATTCATCCACAATACGCTATGCCTGCATCTATTCTTGAAGCAATGATATTGACATAATATCTAAATCAGGTGCGTATAACAGCACTATTTGATTACTGATGTGATGGATGTCAAAGCAAAATCTCATCATCAGAAAATTGAAGAGATATTGATAGTCCCAATACAAGTAACCATAATAGGCCAAAAACTAAATATGCTTTTCACAAAGCATTAAATTTCAAGTAATTCAATAACACCATCAGATGCCTCTTTCTAAATATTAATCATCCACAAGGCAAACCTTCGCAAGGAGCTCCATGAAATTAAACAGGCACATAAAATCAGGAACCTTGCAAGTCAGTCAAATTCGCTCCCAATGATAGGGCCTCTAAGAAGGAAATAAATCCTTACAGAAACAAATATTATGTTCACACTATAGTCCACACAAAATTTTATAAAAATGAAAGTTGCCCACTAAGCAACAAAAACTTACCTGCTCTGCTGTGATCCCATTGTCAAATGCATTATACAAGCTTTCTTTAGTAATAGCCCCCACTATAAGGTTTGGTAGCTGATACTCAATTCTGCAATAAAAGCATTCTATCAACAAACAGAAATAAGTTCATAGAATGCAGAAAATGGTGGAGATCAGGTATATTATGAGAAGTAAAGAGAATTGACCAATAGAAAAGAGCAGATGAATTGAGAGAGAGAGAGAGAGAGAGAGAGAGAGAGAGAGAGAGGAAAACTGTGTGCAAATGACAAACAATAAAATGGCAAGTCTATTCTGGATACCGCTTTTGTGTCTGTGGGATCAAGCAAACATCTAATTGTTCATTCTGTACCTTGCTAATTCACAATTAAGGACTCATTGGCCAGGATATAATCTTCATATTCCTTTAAACCCATTTAGCACCATGCTAAGAAGATGTGCAGTTTGAATCTATTCTCAAGAGATTCTAAGTTATGAGAGACTGTGTTTGAAGAGGCACTAAGTTGCTCGCTTTCCCATCTATCAAAAAACCCACACAATTGTCAAGTTCTCAAATTTAGGACGTGCATAAAATTATATCGTGACAGGTTCTAATTGAACCATAAAAAAAATCCAAATATTTGCCCAAAACAGTTATTGTTAATTCCATGCAGACATAAGTCAGTCTTGTATTGCAAGAGTGGGCATGGGATTTTAGCTTTGAAAAGAAAGTTCTCCTGTAATAATGGATAGACAATCACAACTAATTTAATGCTTGTCATCTTGAACTCAAGACTTACTTCACTGGATTTGCCCACAAGGGATCCAAAAACATTAAAGTAAGTAGAGCAATTGGCTGCTCCACATGAACACCTCAAACAAAACATGATTTAAGATTTGGGTTTCTGCATAGTGGCCAGTAGATAAGCATATTGGCCCCAGGGCCCAGTAAAGGAAAGATGACAAAGATTGATTCCTTTTCCCAGAAAAAGTGCAGGTTCCCAGCCTATATAACACCCCGCAATTCAAATGGTGAACAAAATGAGATCAGAAAGTTCCATGACCAGACAGAATAGAAAATGTGGAAAGAAGAAAGCAGGCAGAGATTCAGACTAGGAAAAACATTAATATGGAATAAAATTAACCAGTGGTGCAATTTCATTTGATGTATCGCATGCTTGCTCAAATCCAGTTTCTTTCTGTTTCCTAATCCAACTTTTTTATGACCATACCTTGAGAAAAGTCGCAGAATTTCACAATGCAACTTAGATGTTGAGTACGCATAAATCCTAAAATTTGTTTCCACAACAACAAATCCCTGCAGAGAGAACAAACCAAATTAAAATTTTAACAGCATAACATGCATAATACTGGAGGTGTAATGTCCCAATGGAGAACACATGGAACTTCCAAAAGTAATAGTGGTTCAAATTTCAAGGGAGAACATAGAACTTTCTAAGACATAACAGATCAGTGGCAGCATTTGGACAAATTTAAAGCCCTTCCACAAGTGCTAGAAAAACATGCAGGTAAAGAAAAGGTCATGGTTTGTCTAATGTTTGCAACTAGAAAAAAGCATGTCTTACAATTACTGTCCTTGAGACCTGGCCTGAATTGTTAGCAACACTTAATCAATCAATACAGCAATTAGCAATTCAAGAGGTTGTTGTAAAACGGGTATTCAGTTGTGCATGTTTGTGCAATGTTAATTTATAGAAAAAATAACAAAAGTAATTACACCTTTTCATGAATCAACAAAGAAGCTATTGTTTGCAAAATAAAGAACAAAAACATAGTGCCCACAGTCATATCAAATACGCAAAGGAAATACCTCTTTTCTAGATGATGAATCAGTCAAACTCACGGAGAGATTAGTAGTTAATTTGGTTGGTATGAACCAACTTTCTTTTCTTCCCTGGGAATATACACATAAAAGTAGCAATAAATCCATTAAAAGGTTTTATTTATAAAGCAAGCGCTACATCTTGCACCAATAAAAAAGAACTAAAGAGCTGCCATACCTGTTGAAGTTTGACTAAGCCCAAGTCAGCAAGGTCCTTGAGTGTGTTCCTCTGGACTTCAGTCAGTGTATTCATGTTATATGCCTAGCACACGTTTGACAAGCACGACAGAGTCATAGTGAGTCACCTAAGCAAAGCTTTTCAGGCAAACATTGCACAACCTCAACAGATTTATCTCATAGAAAACTTATGTCCTGTGAAACTTTGTGCATGAACATAACACATGCAAACTACCATACCTCTCCTGTAGCATGAAAACTAAGCTCAAGCAGAAATGAAATCAGATCAGCTGAATCTACATCTCGCTCCTGCACCAAATTGAGACTCCATTTAGAAAGAGAGCGGCGGATACTGCGAATAAATGAACATGTCATCTCTATTGAATGAAATTTCATCAGCAAAGTGTTTTTGACAAAACAAATCAACAAAATGTCAGGTTGTCAAGCCAACGGACAAACTCAATGACACTAATGGTGTCGACAATTGGGGTACAGCACTATCCTATTCTTGAGTAATCGTAATTCTTTTTATAACTCTTTCATGAGAAAGAAAGGCCCACGATGAAAGACTAAAAAAAGGCTATAGCTGTAGGTAATGCCTTAAAGTGCATCAGACTTAAAGCTCAACATCATTGAAGAAGAGATTACAGGAGAAGCGAGTTGAAACCCCCTTACACTCTTTTGTGATTCCACAAGACAGCATTACACTCTCAGTCCCTTAAGCCAGTGAGGCTGGTGAGACAAGAAAGGTTTCTGCTTTGAATTTCCACAGAAAGGAGGGTATTATCTCCAAATTAGTCTCTCCAATTAGTCAAACTCTAAACTTGCCACTGCAATAATGGACCCCCCAACTATACTTGTGAAGAAGCTAGAAGATGTATATGTCTCAATGGCTCATCTCCTGGAATCATGTTGATCAAGATGTGAATATTCAGGAGCCCAAACACCCACTACATTAGGATCACAAATTCCACTAGGACAAGCAATATCCAAATGCAAGTAGTCACCAACAGAGTTGAGTGAAAAGACAATTACTTTGCAGAGCTCTCAGATTGTGTCATTACAGAGCCAATCATGGTTTATGCTATTGAATAGCTAAAATCCTCTTAGAATTAGCCAATAATTCGAGTTATTCTTATTTCATGAACATGACCTTTAAGGAATGACTTGAAAAGGAGGATTCTAACTGGTCACATACAGAGGAAATAAAAGGAATAAGGTGGCTGTACATATATGAATATTATTCATTATACAACCATACCTCAGAATTTGATATGTATTCTCTGATGATGTACCATAGTTGTGCATTTGTATCCATCAACTGCAGTTCACACGAAGCAACTATTATTAAAGAATATGCCAACAGACATGCCAACAGACTTAAAAGTGGGTCATGATTCTTTTATGCGTACCAAGAACTGGAAGCCACTCTCAGTTAACCTAGGAGGTTCTTTGTCCCTGTAGAAATGGCACAGACCAGTCACCAATCAACCAGATTTGCAACCATCCAAAAAGACCTCCAAACATATAATATATGTGAAAAAAAATAAACAACCTCTGAGTTAGAAGTCCCCTTTGGAAGATTCTCATCATAGAGGGACTTATATTCGTCATCTTTTCAGCTTGGGTTGAGTTTATAAGTTGCAGAAGAAAACACTGTTTTATCACAATTGAAGCTTCATGAAAGAGCAAAGTAAATGAAGTAACAAAACCAATCAATGGCGGCTAATTAAACTGATAAATTCAGTCAAATGAGCAAGACTTTAAGAAGAGTCAATGCAGCCATCTGTAAGAAGAAAGACCCAAGAAGAAGAAGAAGAAGAAGAAGAAGAAGAAGAAGAAGAAAATTCTCACCTCCCATTGTTCAAGAGAAAAGGCTGCGAGATCCTCCAAGCTTGGGAGCCTGGCGGTGATGTTTGATGGCATTGGTTCCCTTGGCAAAACTCCTCTGCATGGTTCAACTTTCAGTCATGCACTAAGGATTGTGTCAAGAAAAACAACTGATGAACTAAGCTGAAGTCCAATATTTGGCAATTTACAGGAAAAATACTTGGTGACGGAAGATATCCCAATAATTCTAATGCCATGAATATGCCTTACCAGGATGATCTATTAATATGTATCAGTACTATATGTATCTATCCATCTTCAGCCATGATTTGATGCAGTAATATGAGAAAAAAACAGAAGCAAGGAGAAAAATGAGCAGCGGAGACATGCTAGCATAAATGTGATAGCATGTTCTTAAGATTGGCAAAGGCAGAAAAGATAATATACAACAAAAAAGGGGGACTATATGATCCTTAATTAGGTAGGAACAAGATAAAATGCAAAAAAGGATCTATGTATGATAGCTTTCATCAGTCTGACTTAATTCAAAATGAATGCTTAAGGGTATATGTCAAATTGGTGATCCAGAACCTGTGAAGCATTGTAAAGTTTTTCAATTTTCTGCAATGTATGATAAATAAAAATTCCAGCAGAAGCTATACAACAAAAATCATATCTTATCATTGGGCTTCAAGTGCTACTTAACAAAAGGTTGAGTTCTCAGTTCTTGACAAAATCTTGAAACATACTGATGTCTCAATGCAAACCCGAGCTACATATTACCCAAGATAAATTCAAACAAAGCATCGTTCCTCTCTATCCCACCAGATCCTAAAAAAATAAAAAATGAAAGAAATAGAAGCCACAAACAAATCTGTAACTTACCCACAGGTTATGTGTTTCTGGAGGTTAGACTGAAAGGTTGGATTTAGCCTGTAGCTGGTTCCACTACTTCTGCCATTACAATTTTAAATTCAGAAACCGACATAGTAAAAACAAATCAAAAAGTTTATAATACGAAATTCTCTCTTGAATTTCCACGAAGTGCAAATGCTTATTCTGATTACCCTCACAACCCAGAGAGAGAAAGAGAGAGTGCGAGAGAGGGGTAATTGGCAATGCATCTCTGAACCACTTTTAATGTCAACAGGTATAGGATGTAGCACAAAGAAAATTTAACAATAAAGAAAACAAGTAAATTGACATGCAAAAATCCAAGGAAAAACAAAGTGAATTTCTGTTTCCAGTGCATGCAGATTTTTTGCAAAATAACATAGGAGGTGAACAACTGCAAAGAAAAGATGCTTATATGAAATCACGTGCTTTGTAGATATGAAGAATTAAAAATTGCTCGAACAACTTTCTACAGAAACTTATACAGTGGAAGCCATTTATTACGAGCAGCTTATGAGGTAATTAGATCAGCCATATATATGGTAACTACAGACAAGCATTTCGCTATTCCACAGACTGAAGAAGCATACGGTTACCAACTTACTTATCCCAGACGTCTTGATTTGTTTGTAGGGTTTACAAAGATGTAAAGGAAGGGCCGGGGAAGGCATTTTTACCAAAAAAGGGTGTACCGTCACACAATCTACTTGCCTTTGAGCTCGACATATGAAACATGAGCAGGCCTATAAAAATTCCATTCAATCCCAAGGAAGCTAAAATTCTCATAAATTTGAGTGTCAAACTTCCCACTTCTCCAACTGTTCTCTATTGCTACACTAGGAACATTTCTAGGCAGGGAAAAAAAATACTAGGAATATAAAGGTAAGCATACAATCCGTCCAAGACCTCATCCTCATCTCGGGGCAATATACAGTAATGAAGAGAAAATCAAACAGAAGACCCATTTCACCTGTCAAAAGCCTCGGAGAAGATCCTCAACTGAAGCAGCCGGTCGATCGCGACTTTATGCTTGGAGAGTCCGTCCGGAAGGACCCACTCCTCGATCGACTTGGTTGTCACTGCCTCTTCGATGTACAGCATCTGTATCACGTACTTCTTCGCCAACGGGGGCAGCGACCTGAGCGCAACAAGAACGAAATCACATCGGCCACCCTCAACACCCCCCCCCCCCTCAGGTGTCGAAATTGCTTTCATTTTATACAAGTTCAACTCGCTATTTCTACAGTGTACACCGATGCATAGGATGCTCAATGCTCACTAGTCTGCAATGACGGCAAAAAAAAAGGCGTTTTGAAGTACAATTCCATCGGAGCTGATGCAGTGAGCTGAGTGTTTGCGATCAGCCAGAAGCCGACGATCTCTCTCATTCGTTCAAGTTCATTCTCGGCGGACCGAATGACGATTGCGATTGAAGAGAGCGAGAGCGAGAGAGAGAGAGAGAGACCTGAGAATCGCCTCGCAGATGAAGGCGTTCTGGTAGAGCTGGTCGAGCTTCATGGCGGGCAGGGCCGCGACCATGTCCATGAAGTTCCTGGCGATGATCTTCACCTGAGGCATCTTCTCCGCCGCCGCTGGAATTCGATCCCCAAGGCCCTTCGCGGCGGTCGTCGGAACCGGAACCGGTCGCCGCCGCTGATCGGAGCTCCGAGAGGTTTAGCGATTCCGGGCTCTTCCGAATCCTCCGGCGCCCGCGCTCTCTTCCGATCGGTTTCGTCAGTGAGTTTTAGAGGGACATGGGAGGAGCTGTGAAGATGGGCTTTTAACGCACGATGGCCCATTTAGGGTTTTACTTCGGATCAAGTTGAACGTAATTGCAAATCAATAAACCCAGCACGACCAAATTGAAAAATGAATAATTTAAATAGTTTTTTTTTTGGTAAAATTAAGAAAATAAATAATTTAAATAATTAATACAATGAAAAATCCTAAATTGATACATCTATGACGAATTTATCAAAAAAACCCTCAAAGTGATACATCTGTGAAGATTTGTCCTTTAATAGTTTCCGTTAAATTCTATTATTAAGTTGTTGAATTAGATGACACATGACAGTTGACATATGTACTTGCTTGGATTTTTACCGTCCATTTATCATGGTAATATTTTGTGATTTTCTGTACTATATTAATCCAATTTAACATAAACTAATTGATGGTAAATTTGTTATGAGTATACTGGCTTGTGGTTTTTAATAATCAAAATATTAATTTGGGATAAAATTTTCATATGTGTACCGACTTGAGGTTTTGGTGGCATTAACCCTAATTTAAAATTATTTTTATAAATATAATCATTTTATATCATTTATAAAAATTAATAAATGAAAAGTTACTTCACCATCCAGGAAAATGATTAGACAACGATGAAGAAAACAATTTTTGTTAACTAATTATTTCGAACAATATAAATAATCATTTTGAAGAAAATATTTTTTCAATTATCCAAATTTTGCAAAACAAATGGAGTTGGTGGGAACCGATGAGCTCGGCTTAAGGGTTTATTTATTTGGTTTTGGTTTAGATTATTTTTTCTATTGATTTCGTTTTGGTTTATAACTTTGGAAACTGATAAAATTGAACTAAGTCAATAAATTTAGTGCATAAATAAATAAAATTTCTTTTTGATTAAGTGAGGTTTGTAGCTCAACCTAACCAAGCAAATGGTTCTCACCTAAGGTTGCTCTATACTATTAAATTAAAATATTTTTATTTCGGAAATGGACCATTATCTGTTGATTTTTAATCCCAAACAATACTGCTAAAATAGTTTGTTATGCTCGTTTGTGCTCTTACATTTAATTGAATATTTTTTTTAGTGCTATAGATAAAGTAACTTGATTTAATTGTGATTGTATCCTCTCTTTTTTTTTTTTTTTTTTCTCAACGGATCTGTGGGAAATAGGTGCCTTTTTTCTTTTCTTAATTTGCATTACGCATTCAAAGTAAAAGTTCAATTTTGTCGTCTGGCGGACTGAAAATCCCATTAGTAAAATGAGAAAAAGAAACGAAAAACTGAAGGTGACAAAAGTCAAAAGTCAAGCTTCAATGCAAGCTCAGGTTTCTCAACCCTCCTTTGTGTAGGTCTTGCCTTTCCTTTTTGGTCTCTCTTATCTAATTTTACTCGTTCTTGATAAAAATATATATATAAAGAAAGTGACACATGGCATAAATAGTTCATGAATTTTAGTTAAATATATAATTTAGTTCATAAATTTTTAATTTATTTAATGCGATTCTTAAACTTTAACTCAATGTGTAATTCGGTCCTTGAACTTCTAATTTGCTCAATGTAGTCCTTGAACATTTTCATACAGTTCAGAGTTTGAATTGGACATGTACCAAAAGTTCAGAGGCTAGATTAAGAAATTAAAAATTTATAGACCACATTGCACATTGTGTTAAAGTTCAAGGATCACATTGAATAAATTAAAAGTTTTGGGACCAAATTACATATTGGGCTAAAGTTTAAGGACTGTTTGTATCATTATTCCATACTGCGAAAATCCCAAATTGATATTCTTGTGATAATTTTATTTCAAACTAATTTTTTCACCACAAAAAACCTTAAATAAGTACATCTATAGTAAATTTACCCCCAAACTTATTTTTTTATCACCAAAAATCTCAAATTGGTACGTTTGTGACAAATTTACTCTCCATTAATGTGATGACCCCAACTCAATCTCCAAGGTCACAAGCAGTGGGAATTATTTTTGCAACATCGTAGGCCCATCACTGACCCGTTTCTTTTTAATATTCAATTTAAGCACGTGCGGAAGCGTACATACAATAATCATACAACAATAAATAGCTAGGAAAACAATCACTTACAAATATATAATTACATCGGTTATACTTACAATATTTTTCTCACTGGCCATTATATTTACAACCACTATATGTTTTATGCTTAAAAGGTCGAGGTAAACCTTAGCTTCGTTAGAGATACTGCAACTCCAAAAATTGTGTGAGACCTCCATGCTTACAATTTTTAAAAACAATTGGGTGAGTCATGAACTCAGTAAGTAAATTTACTAATTTTCGAGTAGGAGGATGCCTTGCCATCGAACAACCACGTGGACATAATTGCATTAATAAGTCAATGACAAATCAATAGCAAAAGAAAAGCTTTATCTTGATTAGAACATGAGAAATCCTCAGTCAATTATATGCAAGCATAAACCGAGAATCATTCCATAATATGAGAACTTACGCCTCACTCAATAATATGCAAGTATAAACCAAGATCATTCTATAATATGAGGAACTCATTACTAGATTCATTATTAATCAACCGAAATCCATTGGTTCTTCTGGAATCCACCGGACATTCGAACTTAATTGGGAAACATCTCCTAATTCAAGGATGACGGCTAGAATTATCACAACATCCCATTGGCGTGGGGGCATAATTGCCATCTTATGTGGGGGCATAATCGCCATCTTATGTGGCGACGATTCTTATCTTTCATTAGATGATCGCACGTTGTGCATCACACAAGCCGGTTATCATCTTTCATCTTAGCCAATACAAGCAAAGCTCGAGGGCGTGAATCATGCCAACTATATAATATGCTTTACCTTTCCAAAACTGTACATCATGCCGGGCACGAATCAAGGATCGCAGCTTGATCCGACACGTTTGAGTACCGATCTAGTATCACATACATTGCCTCTCCCATATGCTTCAGTTCAAAATTTTTATAGATAAATTTTGAGATATAGACACCCCAAGTGTCAAAACTTGGCATAGGTGGACACATAATTTCTAGATACACACCCCAAAAGCTTTATGCTTCCCATAAACTATCAACACTTCAACAAACACAATACCAAGAAAATTAACCTAAAAAACCAGTATGATATTAGAAGCAATAAGAAATCAACAAAGTCTAATTGACCTCTTGACTAAAACATTCAAATAAGGACAATCAAGTGCTGACACCTTTGGACTTGTGCATAGCAGGATGAATTACGTTAACAACCATAGAAAGGCACATTCTTGCACTTCATCAGCTTTCATAAGACAACATTAATGAGGAAAAAAATAGAGATATCCACTTGTACATCCATAGATGGAAGGTCTTAAACAATAAAAATGTACTGACAATTCATAGATAATGATTATCAGCATTCCAGCTATACCACATATGCTAAAGGACAACTCATATGACTCAATTACAATGTATATCAAGTCTAGCAGCAATAGTAAAGGATTATAAAACCTCATGGATGAGGGAACGACCTTCATTCTTCATCATTTGTGACAAAATATCTAATGCAATTTGTGCATTATCTTCTTTAGCTCTCTTTTTCTAGGGAATGCCTAAAGAGATTTGATGCTTTAGCCGTCTAAACTAGTACCCACATTGTACATATCCTATCTTCATTTTCCTCAATCGATTGATTAGTTCCCACATAATCAAGTAAAATACCTTTGATAGAGCCATATTATGTTCTTGCAAATTGGATATCTTGAAGAAATCATGAACAAACCTGTTTCAATCGCCTAAAACCTTCCAACCATAAATGTAGGTCAATTGGATATCTCTACTTTTTTCCTCATTGATATTTTTTTGTCGGTAATTAATATTGTCTTATAAAAGCTAATAATATGCAAGAACTTGCCCAATTATTTTAAACATAATTCATACTCTTTTTTACACACGTCCAATGGGCGTAAACTTTTATTCTCGTTAAATAAAAAATTTTGTCATGTGGTCAATGGGACCTTGTTGTTCCATGTTATTATGTCTATTGAAAGGGAGAAAATATTTAGTGATTTCAAAACGCCGCGTCAATTGTTGATGTGGTGTGCGTTTTTGACTCATGTCTAATAATAAGATGACATGTGGCTGCCGAGTTGGAATAAAAAAAGTAAAAAGACCAAATTCTCCCCTTCTTCCTCCTCCCTCCTTCGTTCTCCTCCATCCCAGCTCAACGATAGAAAAACTCAAGTATCTCGATGAGGGATCTGAAAAATGCAATGAACCAGAGAAGCTTCCATTATTGACATCGTTCATCCATGGACGAGATTTGGAGCTCACCGTCAAAACTCACTCTCACGGACAATCTGCGGTTGCGAGATTTGTGGATGAGGCTCCTTGTGAACCATGGACAATCAAAGTTTGCAACCATGGATGGTGGAGGACCACTTCTGAGATCACTCGCAGTTGGCCTGAGCCTCCCTTCCGACCCCTTTTTTTCTAGCTTTTTCCAACCTCCAAATCTGGCATTGTGTCCCTAGTCCATGGTCGTCACCTTTGTTGGCATCGCTCACCAAATATGCAAATCTAGCCATCCATGGCTGAATGCATTCAGGCATCATGTCGTTTGTCCATGACTGTCATTGATGTCGAGCAACGCTAGAAGGGGCGGCTCAATTTGGAAGTTCGGCCAAATCTGGAGCCAGGTCGTGAGCGATGACAACTTGTTCGACCATGGAGGAGGGATGCTCACGAAGGTGACGAGGGTCATGGATGAGGGATGCTGACAAAGATGACGACGACCATGGCTGTCGAAGGTCATCAGCGTCGAGCAACACTAGAAAGGGTGGCTCAATTTGGAAGTTCGGCCAAATTTGGAGCCAAACCGCGAGCGATGACAACTCGTTTGGCCATGGGCGAGGGACGTTGACAAAGGTGATGAGGGTCATGGATGAGGGACGCCGATGAAGACGACGACGACTGTGGTCATCAAAGGTCACCTTCTTGCTATTACTCCTCGAAGGATAAAGGAGGAAGAAAGGGAGAATTTTATATTTTTAGTTTTCTTATTCCAACTCAGCAACCACATGTCATCTTATTATTGGACATGAGTAAAAAACACACACCACGTCAGCAATTGAAATGGCAGTTTGAAACCACTTAATGTTTTCTCATTGAAAGACGAACTTTTTACATGATTAAATGGAAAGCACTAAGTCAATTGAGGAAGATGGGCAAAAGTACAACGTAAGTGCCAAAACTTGGCATAAGGAGATACTTAGGACACGTTTGGTAACTATTATATTCTTGGAAATAACTTTTTTATTAGAAATGGTTTTTTCTGATTCTAATCCCATGAATAATTTCTTGGCAAAAGAGTACGATTGGTAACTACATAAAATATCTATTTTAGGGATAGAAATGTGTTTGGTAGGATTCTTAATTTTTTTTTAATTTTTAAATAATTTTATTATATTTTTCTCTTTTTTATTTTTACTTTATTATTTCTTTTCTTTTCCCTTTTTTTGTTCTTCTTCCTCCTTCTTTGTGGTTGGTGACTAGTTGAGCAAGGTTTGGCGAGTTCATTGGAGCCTCCTGGGGCTAGGATGAGGCTTCCGCAAGCTTGCCGAAGGCTTGCTTGGCCAGATCTAGGCAAGACTGGGCCTTGCCAGTGGCAAGGTGAGGTTCAACCTCGCCTAGGTGGGACGAGATCGCCCTTGTCTTGGCCTGGCAAGGCCAAGCCTCACGTCGACTGGCGAGGCTCTCCTTGTTAAATCTCTCAAGGCAAGCCTCGCCCAGCCACTAGCGAGGCTCGGCCCTGCTAGCCATCTCAAGATTGGCCTTGCTAGGCTAGGGCAAGACTGACCTTGCGCCACCTGGGTGAGGCCGAGTCTCATTGGTGGCCAGGCAAGGCTGAGCCTCGCTAGATTGCTTGGTCACCAACGAGGCTCAGCCTAGCCCAGATTTGGCGAGGCCGAGGCTTGCCGTGACTAGGCGGGGCTTCGGCGAGCTTGTCGAATCTCGCCCAGTTAGTCGCCACTCATCGTCGGCGGTGACGGTAGTGGTCGGTGACCAATTAGGGCTGGAAGGAGGAAGAAGAAGAAGAAGAAGAAGAAGAAGAAGAAGAAGAAGAAGAGAGAAGGAGAAAGAAAGAAAAGAAAAGAAAGGAAAAAAAAAAAAGTTAGACTTGATTCTTGAAATTGTTCTGAGGAATAAGAAACAACATTTTTCCACTTCTTGATTTTGTTCCAAATATATTCCCGGAAACAAAAATTTTATCAAAGGATTTTTTTGTTTTTGTTTTGGGGATTAAAAGAACATAAATAGTTATTCTGGAGATGGTTACCAAATAGGGCCTTAAGTGCCAAGTTTGGCAACCCTAGCCGGAAGTTCTTTTTTTTTTTTTTTTGAAAATTCGGACACCTGAGTACTAAGTTTGACAACCCTAGCCGAAATCTTACATGGCAATTTTTTTTATTAATATAGCTTGCATACATGGCTCACCGAAGAGTTAAGTTAGGAAAAAAGAGGCAAAATGATGTCATTTTGCTTCGTGTTTTAATTTTAGTATAAATCATAATTAAATTAAATTTAAAATAGCAGGTGAAGAGATTGTAGAAAGGCAAGGGTTTACACAACACTCGCCCACTTTTTGCAACTTCTTCTTCGCCTTTTCTAAAATAATTTAGTTTTAAATTAAATTTAATTAATATTTATATTAAAATTCGAATTCAATATTAAAATTCGAATTCGAGGCAAAAGGACGTTGTTTTTTGCTTATCTTGGACGTTGTTTTTTGCTTATCTTAGTCACGTTAGTATGCAAAACAACATTATTTTGCACTTGTCTCGTAGGAAAAATGCCACATTAGCATTTGACCAAATTTTTTCGCTATCAACACTTAACCGATCCATTTTACTTTGATTTTAGCACTTAAGTGTATATTTCCTAACTTTTGGCACTTAAGAGTTTGTTTGGTAATATTTTATTTCGGGGAACAATTTCCTTTTAGATAGTCTTTTTCTATTTCTATTCCCTAGAATAATTTCTGAGTAAAAGAATGCGGTTGATAACTTTACAAAATTTATATCATCGGAATAAAAAAAGAACAAGAATGCGTTTGGTACAATCCACAAACATGGTATTTTTTAATTTTTTAAAAAAAAATTAAGATTTTTTTTTTGTCGCCGATTGTTGCCAATGGCCGACAGCCGGCGACAATGGCCATGAGGGACAAGGAAGAAGAAGAAAAGAAAAGGAAAGAAAAAAATAGACTTATTTCTAGAAATTATTCTTGAGAATAAAAAACTACTTTTTTTCTATTTCTTGTTTCTATTTCAAATCTCTTCCCTGGTCACTTTTCTATCCTGGGGAATAAAAAATTTAATTGAAGTTACCAAATGAATTTCTATTATTTTTTCTATTTTGAAGAGCAAAACAACAGAAAAAAAAAAAAAAAAACAGAAGCTTTGCCAAACGAAGCTTAAGTGTCCTGCCTGCCAAGTTTTGGCACCCTAAGGGTCCGGGTGTCGAGGAAAATGTATAATGTAGGTCCTAAATTACATAGTTAAAGCTTCACATCTCCCAACATGTTCCCTAGGTAGTTAAAGCTTCACATCTCCCAACAAGTTCCCTAGGTTAAGGAAGCCGAAGAAGATGCTATTTAAATTGCATTAGATCTTTTGTCATAAAAGATAAAGGTTGTCTCTCAAATGTGGTTTCAAAACTTATTACTTATGTTGCTATGCTTGATAGATATTGCACTCGAGTTACTCAAATTGTCTATAAGCATACGCGATATAGCCGAAATGTGTTAAATCCTTATTTTTTGAATTGTTGCCATAATCTTATCGTGCAAAGTGGATATCATGAAGAAACCTTGAATTGACTAAATTAAGTCATTTATGACCTTCCAACTATTAATGTACATTTTTGTGGATATCTCTGCTTTTATACGCAAGTCCAAGATGTTCATGATTTTTATATGATCTTAAGGTTTATTTTCACAGTATTGTGGCAATTCAAAGATAATTGTTTACGGCATTTCAGTTATACTACATATGCTAACATACAATTCAAGCTACTCGATTGCAATGTATATCAAGCATGGTGGCAATAAGTAAAGAGTTGTGAAACATTGCGGACAACAAGACAACCTTCATCCTTCATCTTTTTTTGTGACAAAAGATTTAATGCAATTTGCGCTAACATCTTCTTTGGCTTCAATTTTCTAAGGGAACGTGTTGGGAGATATGAAGTTTTAACTTTTTAAGTTAGGACCCACATTGTATATTTATGCATCCCATCTTCATCTTCCTCAATCAATTTATTGCTTCCCATATAGGTGAGTAAAAATATCAGCTCTTCAATAAACACAATAATAAGAAAAATTAGCCTAAAACTTCCGTTAGATATCAAGAACAATTGAGAAAGCAGCAAGGTCCCATTGACCACGTGATAGAAACATTTAACTAAGGAGAATCAAATGTTGACCCCTTTGGACCTCAGCACACGGTAGGATGAGTTATGTTTTTTTTTTTTTCTTCTTTCAATCAAAAAAAGCATTTATAAAGTTCTCATTCAAGCAAGAGTTTGGATAGTAGAAGCACGAGCTTCAGAACATAACAAATCTAAAAGACAAGATGGGGGATAAAAAATCTAATTAGCCGGAAGGGCCTCTCTCTGATGGGCCTTGATGACCCAGTCCGCCACTTGACTACACTCTCTTCAACAATGGGTTATTCTCATATTTGGGAAGGTTTTAACACGTGCTTGGACTTCGAATGTCAGCGCGTCTATTTGCCAGTTGACCCATGGTGTACCTTCCACCAAAGCCTTTGCTAGTTTAGAGTTGTCGGTCTTCATCTCCATCTGCAATTCATCTTTCCTTTCAAAGTACTTTAGGGTTTGTAACACCACTTCTACTTCTGCCTGGATCACTGAGGAAGCTTGCACCGTGCGTGCAAATCCATCTATGAGGACACCTCTACTGTCTCGGCAGACATGAGCTACAGTTGCTTTCCCTGTCTCTTGAAGAAAAGAACCATCAACATTGATTTTGAGCACATCGTGCGATGAAGGAGTCTAGATTTGAGGTGGGTGAGTCCGCATATGCTCTTTTTGGGTATGTTTTCCCACCTATCTGTTGAAGTTTTCCTCCATGGCTTTTGCTGAGGTGATTGTGTACTGAGGACTCAATGATTTGGCTCTTAACAACTAATCATTACAGGATTTCTAGATCTACCATAGTAATAGGGCTAGTTGCTTGAAAGAAATTGAGGTATGTTGAAATTTTGCCACCATTCCTCTATCCAAGTTACCTTGTGACCATCTTTTTGTATTTTCACTTCAGCGCCATCCCAGACTTGTTTCGTCCATGAACAAAGGAGGAAGAGATGCTCGATTGATTCTGGGTATTTGTTATAGATAATGCAAGTGGCCTTAGGTATAATATGTCTACGATATAAGTTCTCCTTTGTTGCTAATGCATTTTGACAAATTTGCCAAAGGAAGAATCTGACTTTAGGCTGTAGTTGGGCATTCCATATTTTGTTCCACAATGTCCGTGGTGCTTGATAGGACGATGATGCGTGGTTTTGCTTTTGGATTTCTCCTTGTGCCTTGAGCTTGTTATATGCACTCTTGACTGTGAATTGGCCTGCTTTGGTTGGCTTCCAAACCAATTTGTCCTCTGGGAATTAAGGGTTAAGGTGGATAGCTAGAATTTCTTAGGACACTCTGTGGTCAAAAAGTTCTAGCATTCTATTTTCCTTCCAGGTTGCATTCTCTCTATTTATCAGTTTTGAAACCCATGATGGGTCATCTCTATTTACAGGTCCTCTAATTAAACCTCTCAGTAATTGCTAATCATTCCTAATACTGATTTTTTCTCCATTTCCAACCACCCACTGTGATGAATGATTTATAGTGTTTCTTCCCAAGATTAGACTTTGCCAACCCCAAGATGGTCTTGAGCCTTTCTCTGCATGTAATGCATCTGTGCGTAGAAAGTATAGTTATTTAAGAATTCGACTCCAAAGAGAATTAGGATTCTAAATTAGCCTCCATGCTTGCCAACCCAATAACGCTTCGTTGAATTTAATTAGATCTTGAAAGCCTAGCCCACCTTCATCCTCTCTTAATTTAAGTGTGTCTTAGTTTCTCCAATGCAAACTGCCTTATTCTCATTATTTTTCCACTAGCTACTATTTTCCTATCAATGGCACAGCAAATAGATAGGAGGATTTTAAAAAGAGACATAGCATATTGCGGTAGAGCTTGCACCACAGTTTTAAGAAGGATTTCTTTCCCTACCTTTGATAAAATGTTCTTTTCCCAACCCTCTAGTTTCATGTTGACTCTTGCAAGAATCAAGTCGGATATTTGCTTTTAAGATATACCCCAATCAGAAGGTATTCCGAGATATTTCCCCAACTTTCCTAGCTCTAGTTCTCTCATTTCATTAGTCAAGTTACTCCTCAATTCTCTTGGACAGTCTTTACTAAAGAGCATGCTAGACTTGTTCAAATTTATAGCTTATCTAGACACAAAACAAGATTGGTTTAGGGGGATAAGTACATTAATGGTGCCATAAGTTGTGTACGGCGCTCACTTTGGTGCCAAAAGTTTCCATCGGATCACTTAAGTGCCAAAAAATTTGAAAAACGCTCACTTTGGTGCCAACGCTGATCTGAACCGCCGGAAATCCAACGTGGCATTTTTTTATTAATTTTTTACACTGATGTGGCTCGCCGGAGAGTCCAATCAGCAAGTAAACCACCAAACGACGTCGTTTGGCGTTTTAAACCCCAAGTCGAAGCCCTAAATCCCCAAATTGAGAGAGAGAGAGAGAGAGAGAGAGAGAGAGAGAGAGAGAGAGAGAGAGAGAGGCCATGGCGGCGGCGTTGTCTTCCTCCCCGAAGAACAACACCAGCGCAGAGAAAGAGAAGCCATGGCAGCATCATCTTCTTCTCTGAATAACAACACCAACAGAGAGAGAAGCCATGGCAATGTCGTCTTCTTCCCCGAAGAACAACACCAACAGAGAGAGAGAAGCCATGGTAGCGGCGTCTTCTTCCTCGAAGAACAACACCAGCACCAGCCACTCTTTGAACAGAGCCCAATCTACCATCTCCATCCGCGCCCTCCTTGTTTCCCTCGCACTCCTCGTCTTCTCTCTCTCTGTGCACCTTCAATCCCCCTTCTTCCTCCTCCTCCGCTGCCCTCGCCTCCTATTTTCCCATCACTTCTTCGCCGAGCGATGGTGGCCGAGCACGGTGGCCGAGCAATGGTGGCCGAGCACGGTGGCCAAGTGACGGTGGCTGAGCAAGCTTGGTCGGCGAGGATGAAAAAAAAAAAACCCTAATTTCAATCACAAATCAAGAATACGGCGTCGTTTTTCCTAAGCCATCCACATAGGATGGCAAAACGACGTCGTTTTCTTAAGTAGGACAGAAAACAACGTCGTTTAAAGGGTTTATCGATTTTTTTTTTTTAAAATATAAAGCCACATAATCATTTTGGCCGGAATTTCTCGCCAGTGGCATCAAAGTGATCGTTTTTTCTCCGATTTGGCACTTAAGTGATCCGGCGGAAACTTTTGGCACCAAAGTGAGCGCCGTACACAACTTATGGCACCATTAGTGTACTTATCCCTTGGTTTAGGATCATAGCTATATTTTGACATTTGAGCAATTTTCCTTCCAAGAATAAGATTGAATCATCTGCAAATATGAGATGAGATAATGAGGGACAAAATCTATTTAGTTTAATTCCCTTATTTCTGCCATTTTCCATTTCTCTTTTTAGCATCATAGATAGAACATTAGCCACAATGATAGACGCATCTTTAAAGCAACTTTTGGAGAAGCCACACTTCATAGTATTAGTTATATCTACATGTGAAAAGCTACTAGAGAACTTGAGAAGGGTAGACGATAAATGAAGTTACCTTTCGTAGTGGAACGGGTTCGAGATAAGGGGCACCGGATAAAATCATAGTGAAGGCAGCTTTTGGTGCCATGACTTTGATTCATAAATTGTATGAGCTCAAACAGTTGAATGAAGGAGAAAACAAAAATGAAATTTATCTAAAAACTCTTGAAGACAAGAAGAATGCCATGCTCAATTCACTCTGGCGAATTAATGTGGTTGATATAAAGTCAACTCTATCACATGTCCGCCAAGTAGTTCTTAAAGATCCTAATGCTTCTAGGGATGTTGTCAAGCATTGTGCTAAAGCTTTGAAGAATCTTGGGACAATCTTTCAAGGTTCTAAATTTGCTTACAGAAAAGCAAACAACTTGCAACATGAGGGTGACATCAAAGCAGACGAAGCTTCAAGTTCATAATGTTTTATTTACCCGGAATCCTTGCCGTGTGTGTTTGACCTCTCTCGTGTAGTAGACATTCTTTAAGCCCTCTAGTTGTTGCATTTTTTTTTCAAGGGCTTCTAACATGATTGGAATTTAGCCCAAGTAGGCTGTTTAAAGCTTGTCATTTGCATTGACCATAATTGTAGCTTGGTGATTATTTGATGTGCTTTTTTTTTATCTGAAATAGAGTTTTAGGCCATCCTATATCTTAGCGGATGACGAATGTGGACTTTCGACTAAGCACGAAGCTTGGGAATATCCCTAGAAGCATTAAGGTCTTTAAGAACTACTTGGCAGACATGTGATAAAGTTGACTCTATATCGATTGCATTAAATTGCCAGAGTGAATTGAGCATGGCATCCTTCTTGTCTTCAAGAATTTTTAGATGAATCTCATTTTTTTTCTCCTTCATTCAACCGTTTTAGCTTATCTAGTTTATGAATCAAAGTCACGGCATCGGAAGTGCCTTCACTTGTGATTTTATCTAGTGCCCCTTATCTCAAACCCATTCCGCTACAAAAGGCAACTTCATATATTGTCTATCCTTCTCAAGTTCTCTAGCAGCTTTTTCACCTATAGGTATAACCAATAGTGTGAAGCATGACTTCTCTAAAGGCTGCTTTAGAGAGGCATATGTCAAGCATGGGAATGCAATATTTACTCAAGACAACATGTTGGACCCCTCAGCCATGTTTAAGATGCTTTTTGGTAGTGACCTATTCGAAGAAGCCAATGTAGGTTGCTGACATAACCTTCAAACAAGTCACTCTCAAAAAGCATCCCAAACATAGCTGAGGGGTCCAACATGGTGTCTTGAGTAACTCTTGCCTTCCCATGCTTGACATATGCCTCTCTAAAGCAGCCTTTAGAGAAGTCATGCTTCATACTATTGGTTATACTGATAGGCGAAAAACTGCTAGAGAACTTGCGAAGGATATATAATATATGAAGCTACCTTTTGTAGCAAAATGGGTTCAAGATAAAAGGCACCAGATAAAATCACAAGTGAAGGTAGCTTATGGTGCTGTGACCATGATTAATAAACCGGATGAGCTGAAACAGTTGAGTGAAGCAAAAAACAAAAATGAGATTTATCTAAAAACTCTTGAATACAAGAAGGATGCCATGCTTAATTTATTCTGACGAATTAACGTGGTTGATGTAGAGTCAACTTTATCGCATGTTTGCCAAATAGTTCTCAAAGACCCTAATGCTTCTAGGGACTTGAATCTTCGTCTGCTTTGATGTTACTGTCATGTTGCAAGCTATTCACTTTTTTGTTTGATGTTACTATCATGTTGCAAGCTATTCACTTTTCTGTAAGCAGACTTAGAACCTTGAAAGATTGTCCCAAGCTTCTTCAAAACTTTAGCACAAAACTTGAGAACATTCCTAGAAGCATTGAGGTCTTTAAGTACTGCTTGACAGACATGTGATAAATGTGACTTTATATCAACCATGTTAATTCGCCATAGTGAATTGAGCAAGGCATCCTTCTTGTCTTGAAGAGTTTTTAGATAAATCTCAATTTTGTTTTCTCCTTCATTCGATTGTTTGAGCTCCTCCTCTTTATGAATTAAAGTCAGGGCACCGGAAGCTGCCTTCACTTACGATTTTATTTGGTTGCCTTATCTTGAATCCATTCTGGTAACTTCATATGTCGTCTATCCTTCTCATGTTCTCTAGCAGCTTTTCGCATGTAGGTATAACTAATAGTATGATGCATGGCTTCTCCAAAAGTTGCTTTAAAGAGAAAACAAAAATGAGATTAATCTAAAAACTATTGAAGACAAAAAGGATGCCGTGCGCAATTCACTAGAAGCTTTGTCTCCCTTAACGTTACCCTCATGTTGCAAGATGTTCACTCTTCTGTAAGCAGACTCGGAACCTTGAAAGATTGTCCCAAGGTTCTTCAAAGCTTTAGCACGAAGCTTGAGAACATCCCTGTCTTTAAGTATTACTTGGTAGACATGCGATAAAGTTGACTCTATATCAACCACATTAATTCACCAGAGTGAATTGAGCATGTCATCCTTCTTGTCTTCAAGAGCTTCTAAATGGATCTCATTTTTGTTTTCTCCTTCATTCAACTGTTTGAACTCATCTAGTTTATGAACCAAAGTCACACGACTAGAAGTTGCCTTCACTTGTGATCTCTAGCGAGCCTTACCTCGAACCCATTTTACTATAAAAGGTAACTCCATATGCCATCTATCCTTCCCAAGTTCTCTAGCAACTTTTCGCCTAGAAGTATAACCGATAGTATGAAGCATGGCTTCTCCAAAAGCTGCTTTAGAGAGGCATATGTCAAGCATGGAAAGGCAGGAGTTACTCAAGACACCATGTTGGACCCCTCAGCCATGCTTGGAATTGATTTTGGGAGTGACTTGCTCGAAGATTATGTTGGGCAACTCGCGTTGGCTTCTTCCGCAAGGATTGAAGCAAAAGAAGATTCTCAAGATCATGCTGTCCATTGGCAAAAAGTTCAAGAAAAAAAAGATGGCGCTACAAAATGAAAGGGAAGACTAGCATACAAATATTTTGAAGGATTGCTTTTGGCCTTTTGATGAAGGTCAAACAGAATAGTTTGTGAAGTGGGCAAATTTAGAAGAAACATGCATCTCTAAAGCAGCTTTTGGAGAAGGCATGCTTCATACTATTAGTTATACCTACGTGCAAAAAGCTTCTAGAAAGCTTGAGATATGAAGTTACCTTTTGCAATGGAACAAGTTTGAGATAAGGTACACCAAATAAAATTGCAGTGAAGGTAGCTTTTGGTGCCTTGACTTTGATTCATAAATTGTATGAGCTCAAAAAATTGAATGAAGGAGAAAACAAAAATGAGATTTATCTAAAAACTCTTGAACACAAAAATGAGCTTGAGCCTCACCTAGCTTGTTGCCGGCCGTCGCCCTACTAGCCACCGGCTAAGGAAGGGGGAAAAAGAAAGAAAAAAAAGAAAAGAAAATTGAAATATGAAAAATAATTATAATTTCGATTTTTTTATTAAAAAAACATATTTTTATAAAGTTAAAGAGGGAAAGATTGTGTAGGGCTTGGGTTGGAAATTTAGAAATGGTTTTTAAGGTTCCAACCCACTTGATATTTTAAATGGGTCGAAAATCGATCACAAGTTTTGACCCATTTTTGACCAATTTTTAGTTGGGTTTTTAAAAGCCCATGACCCATATACAACTCATATAAATAAAATATGAGTCCAAAAATGGGTCCATGACCTATTTTGACACCTCTAAAGTTGATGAGGTGACAATAGGACCAGATTCGTATACTTGAGTTAAGCCTAGAAAACCATGTGCTTTGATCCCAATTGAACAAAAGAACTATTTCTTCAATAAAAAATTTGGGCGGCAGAGGGCAACGAAAGTTATCTTGTACTATTACTCATCTAATGTTAACAAGTACACTCTTGCACATGTTATCCAAATTTGAAGCAAAATCAAACGGCATGCAATTGTGTTAATAAGTTTTAAAACTTGGTAGAAATTGCAATTTTGGGCAAAATATGGATTCTTTGTTTTAAAACTAGGCTTAATTGGCAAAATCAAAAGATTTATAACTAAATTGACAAAAGTACAATAGACTTAGGACTTTTGAACAATTTTCTTTTAAAAAATTTGACCGTCAAATTGGCTTTTTACTCCTCCACAAGCCTTATGGACTCTTTTTTGTTTAGATTCTAGTAATGAATAATGCTTTTATAGAACAAACGAAAAAGAAGAGTGAGACTAGGTTTTCAATGAATTCAAAATTAAAATTTGTTTATTTATTACATCTTTAATTATTGATAACCTTGCCAGATAAATCATATGTTTTTTTTTTTATATATATCTTTCTCAAAATTTATAAGGGGATTTTACCTTTAGGGATAAGTTTTTGTTTTTTGAAAAACAAAAAATATTTTGGCTCTGCGAAGATGTTATTTAGCTTTGATTGTCAACCTACGCTTGAAAAACTCGATGCCTTTGAGGAAATTTGCACTCCCTTATCTGAAGAGGATGGCTTAGAGATTATAGAATTTTTTTTTAAAGAAAAAATACTCTAGATAGAGGATTAGAGTGGACGAAAATGAAGAATAGAAGAAAGAAGAAAATGCTTAAGCCATCAGCATGTAAAAAAGATGAGGAATGAGGCAAAAGTGAAACCAAACGCCTAAAGGAGTAGAGATGGTAAGTGCTTTTGATTAGGCATTTTAATTTAGCAATTTTTTTAATCTAGGCCCAAATTAGCACAATAATTCTATTCCATATGGATATCTTCGATCCCTATTTCTTTTATACTTCTTGGTTTAATATAGTCTCACAAGAGAGTTTGCCGCACTTTGCACTATGGATGCAAAATGAATGACAGATTTTGGCATCTCACGTACATGCAGAGTAAGTGATTAGGAAGAATGTGACATGTGACTGAAAACTTGCAACAAAGAGTGGGGATGCACTTAAGATATATCATATGGATGTATTTGGGCTCTCATATTGGATATCAAAGTCCTTGCCTTCAATTTCAAGTTTTTATCTTCATTTTCGGCAAAGGAGCTAACTTTGTCCCCTATATATTAACCTGAAGAAAGAATCGCCCTCCATTATGGCAATTAGATGTCCTTGAATTGCTAGAGACATAAGATACAGATAGGGATGAGCATATTGGACTATCCAGACCTGATTGGTCTGGCCAGTTTGGTCTTATCATGGAGGCATCGGTCTAGTTCCCAATTCCATAAAATGAAATCAGTGATTTTTTATTTGATTCCTTATTATGGGGGAAAGATTGGATCGAATCGATGGATTGGTGGATTGGACTGAGTTTTTTTTTTTAAAATATTTTTTAATTTCTTAAAAATAACAAAAAACCCTAAAATTTTTAATATTTATTTGCTAAGTGGCCGGTTCCATCAGTTCCCTTTTTTTTGGGATTGAGGACCGGATCAGATGAACTAAACTTGTCGGTTCAGTTCGGCCCGATCCTCAATCCCAATAAATGGCGCCGATCACTCCTAGATACAAAGACATGAGATACAATAGTTATGAGAATATTGCTGCTAGCCGGTGTCAAAATACTCCAAATAGAGCCATTTTACAACTTTTGAGTCCCCACAAATTGCATTAAATTGCTTGCCTTAGATAGAGACCACAACCCAGTAAACACCTTGACAAAGGTAATCATTAAAGAAAATAAATCATTCTTAAACCATTCCTAACTATCTAATTGAAACTAAACCAATTCTAATACTAAGACCTAACAACCTAATCAAGGTTTGTTTCTCTAACAATTTTCCAATTTTTTTTTCAAATTCTTTTAAATTTTTATACTTTTTTAGTTTTTGAGATTGAGGATTCGGACCGGGCCCTTGGGCTGGGTCCGAAAATGGGCCGCACGCTGATCTATCTAGTTTGGGCTAATGGGCACAATCCGAGCTTTCATATTTAGGCCCACTCTAATTCTAACCCTTTCTCTTCCTTTTTTTTTTTTTTTCACTCCATTGTCTTCCTCACGGTGTCACCGGACATGCCACAACTTATGCCATGCCTTCATGAACTTCAAGGTTTACAAACAGAGACTGTTAAATTACTGATCCAATTTCTAGAAACTTCAAGAGTGATATTAGCTAGACAAGACAAGAAAAATCCTTTAAAAAGAAAATCTAGCTTAGGTGGCAAAGAAAAGTGTAGAAGCACAAATGTAGAAGTCTCTAGAAGAAGAGCGGCTAACTACAATCTAGAATTTCCTAGATGAAGCCTACATGGACAGCATTCTATAGAAATCTAGAATGTTGTACTTAGTTGGTGGAGCACCCTATAAATAGGAAAGAGGGGGGAGCGTAGTAGAACAACAAATGTAAACAAGCTCCTCCCCTTCCCTTTGTACTATAATCAATAATAAAAAGTTCTTTTTTGTTCCCTTGTACTTCTCTTTTAACACTCCCTTGCACACACATTAAACACACGCTTCCACAAATACCAACAGAGACCAATCTACCCTCAAATCTTAAACCACAAATGTATAAAAATTCGCTATTCACTACTTTCGACCATTGGCGCCATGGCCGTCACCTCCGACCACCGTCCATCAATAGAACACTACCATCGACCGCCACTGATTCTCAAAGATCTTCGAACTCATGGCGTCATAGATAATAATTCAACACATGAACAGCGCGATGAAAATATAAAAGGAGAAAAAGATCAAGAAAAGCTCACCTCATGTCATCATCGTCGAAGCGTTACGCAAACTTCGGGCCACTTCTCACAGATAGACCAACGCTGCAACGACCCAGAAACGCCTCAACGAAACGGAGTTCTAATCACGATCGATGATCGAGCAAAACCCCGAGACAACCATGGAAACTCATCGCCAATGAGGATATGTGCCAGGTGGTGAAGCTTCAGTCGAGATCGGAATCAATCAGACTTCTAGGCCGGGGGAGAAATGGAGCAGCGGGTCCTGCGCTCTTCCAAGGACTGGAGCCTGGCGGCGATGAATGACGACAAGCAATTTCGGAGACGGTTGATGAGCCTGGAGGATCGATTTCTACTCTTGAAGCCTCTTGGCTCTTTGCGTATGGTATCTGTTTCTCCCTCTAAAAAAGGGCGCCTCTGAAGAAGAAAACCGCTACGGTTAATGAAGGTCGGGAAGATGACCGCCCCTGTCGGCAACGGCGCTGGGACTTGTGATGATTGGCCATGGGGGAGATTCATTCAGCGTAACTTGAGACGCTGTGATGGAAGGCGATATCTACAATAACCGATGCTTGAGACAATTTTTGTGGATGAAGATGATCCCCGAATCCCACAAAAAAGAGATCTCTAAAATCCGTGCTTCCCTCGTCAAAACGAATTATGTCAGGGAAAACCCATAATTTATATAGCCCCTCAATTTTAATTTATTGTGCAATGGGATCCTAAATTTTCGATACATGTTTAATTTAGCCTATGAACTATATGAAAGTGTTTAATGCCGCCTCCAAACTTAAATTGTCAAATTGCTACCACTTTTGAGAGATTTACTTGACAAAAACACATCAATACTACTTTTAATCGCTAGACCGATCTAGTTGTTACAAATTTATCAAAGGCTCATCAAGGATTGGCGTGTAGATTTGAGGAAATAATCAGGACCTTCGACCGATAAAATTATATCTGTATCTATATAAGACATTGAAAACCAAAGCTATTGGAGCATCTCAAGCTTCCTCTAGCCAAAATCGGATTTTATCCATTCGTTCGTTTTGCCCAATTGTTAATATCTACCTATTTTTATGAGACTTCTTTTCCATTGAGCTTTGCAAGCAAAACAAATTTTAGACTACCGTGAGAATATAACTTGTTGTGAGTCACAAATTTTTGAAGGAGTGGGTCTCACAATAATTTTGTGATTCAAAATAGATTATTATTTCACAGTAAATTAAATATTACCACTCAATCATTTTTCTTTTCCATCCATTTCATAACCTACTCTACAGGAAAAAAAAGACTCGATTAATAATTTTTTGTTGATTAACACTCGAAATTTCCCGATCAAAATGGAATTGAACGAGAAAGATAGATAATAACGCATTAATTATAATATAAAATTCTATTCTATACATAATAAGATTATACCAATCGGAGATAAGTGGGTTTACACGCACTTACGCACGCACGTACGCTCCACTTTCGAGAAAGACATCACTAGTCGAATCAAAGTATTAGGTCGTGCCAACAAAAATCCAAGGAAAAACAAAATGAGATTCTGTTTCCAGTGCATGCAGATTTTTTGCAACATAATGGAGGAAGTGAACAACTGCAAAGAAAATATGCTTATATGAAAACACGTGCCTTGTAGATATGAAGAACTAAAAATTGCAGTGGAAGCCATTTATTATGAGCAGCTTATAAGGTAATTAGATCATCCATACATATATAGTAACTACGGACAAGCATTTCCCTATTCCACAGACTGAAGAAGCATGCAGTTTCCAACTAATGTACTTATCCCAGACGTCTCAATTTGTTTGTGGGGTTTACAAAGATGCAAAGGAAGAGCCGAGGAAGGTATCTCTACCATAAAAAGGGTGTACTGTTGCGCAATCTAATTGCCTTTCATCTTGACATATGAAACATGAGCAGGCGTATAAAAACTCCCTTCAATCCAAGAAAGATAGAACTAGCTTGAAGAAAAAGAGCTAGAATAAGGAAGCTAAAATTCTCATAAATTTGAGTGTCAAACTTCCCCGACTTTTCCAACTGTTCTCTATTGCTATTATAGGAAAGTTTCTAGGCAGGGAAAAAATACTAGGAATATGAAGCCAAACATACAATCCGTTGAAGACCTCATCTCGGGGCAAAAGATATTAGATAACCCTCAGGCAATAGTTACGAAGAGAAAATCGAACAGAAGACCCACTTCACCTGTCGAAAGCCTCGGAGAAGATCCTCAACTAAAGCAACCGGTCGATTGCAACTTTATGCTTGGAGAATCCGCCCGTAAGGACCCACTCGTCCATCGACTTTGATGTCACTGCCTCTTAGATGTACAGCATTTGTATCACGTACTTCTTTGCAAACGGGGGCAACGACCTGAGCACAACAAGAACGAAATTACATGGACGACTCGCGAACCCCCCATGTCGAAATTGCTCGCTTTCATATTACGCCGCCACACGAGCATTCCACAGGCATTCGAAATTAAAAAAAATTTAAAAAATACTTCTTTTACAGTGTACACCAACGTATAGGACGCTCGATGCTGGCTAGTCTGCAATGGCGCCATCAAAACGAGAGAAACGATGACCAAGAAAGTGCATTTCAACTCCTGTTTACGATCGGCCAGAAGGAGTCGATCTCTTATCCGTTCAAGTTCATTCTCGGCAGACTCGATGACGATTTACAACATGGTTTGCTCTGCTGCAAAACAGAGGACGGGAAAGAACTGCAGAGAGCGCGAGAGACTGACCGACCTGAGAATTGCCTCGCAGATGAAGGCGTTCTGGTAGAGCTGGTCGAGCTTCATGGCGGGCAGGGCCGCGACCATGTCCATGAAGTTCCTGGCGATTATCTTCACCTGAGGCATCTCCACCGCCGCTCAAGTTCGATCCCCAGAGCCCTTTGTGGCGGTCGTCGGAACCGGAACTGGTCGCCGCCGTGGATCGGAGCTCCGAAGGGTTTAGCGATCCCGGCTCTTCCGAAACCTCTGGCGCCGGCGCTCTCTTCCGATCGCTTTCGTCAGTGAGAGTTTAAAAGGACATGGGAGGAGCTGTGAAGATGGGCTTTTTACGCTCAAGGGCCCATTTAGGGTTCTGATCAAGTTGAACGTAATTGCAAAACAATAAACCAACCACAACCAAATTGAAAAATGAATAATTTAAATTGTTAATATAATGAAAAATCTCAAATCAGTACATCTATGATGAATTTATCCCAAACTGATTTAATAACCATAAACAAACCCTTGAAGTAGTACACCTATGACGATTTTCCCTCTATTAGTTTTCCTTAAATTTTATCGTCAAGTTGTTGAATTGGATGACATGTGACAGTTGATGTACGTAATTACCATCCACTATAGTTTGTGATTTTTCATATTATTAATCCAATTTAATGGTAAATTTGTCACAGGTATGTCAACTTATGGTTTTTGGTAGTCAAAATATTAATTTGAGATAAATTTATTATAAGTGTATCGACTTTGGGTTTTTGGTGGCACTAATCCTAATTTAAAAATATTTTCAAAGAATAATAGTTTTTATATCACTTATAAAAATTAAAAACAAAAAGTTATCTCACCATCCACAATAATGATTAGACAACAATTATGAAAATAGTTTTCGTTAACTAATTATTTCAAGCAATAGAAATAATCATTTTTAGGAAAATATTTTCCTAATAATTCAAATTTTGTGAAACAAATGGAGTTGCTGGAAACACATAAGCTTGGCTTATGAGTTTATTGATTTGGTTTTGGTTTAGATTTCTTTTTTATCGATTTCATTTTGGTTTATAAATTTGGAAACTGATAATATTGAACTAAGTCAATAAATTTACTGCATAAATAAATATATTTTCTTTTTGATTAAGTAAGGTTTGCAGGTTAACCTGACCAAGTAAGGGTGTGCATGACAAAATTTTTGGAATAGAAATTAATTTTTTGCCAGAAATTGATTTCTCAATTTCTATTTCAGAAATTGAGAAGTTAAAAATTTTAGCTTATGATTTCTTCTTCAAATCTATTTTTGGAATAGAAATCTATTCTAGAAATAGAAAAAATCAAATTATGTTACCAAACGGATTTTTGTTCCAAATCTGTTCCGGGGAACAGAGAAATAGAGAAATAAAAAAGTAGAAATTTTATCATGTGCGCCTTAAATGTTTCTCACCTAAGGTTGTTCTATACTATTAAATGAAAATATTTTTATTTCGGAAATGGACCATTATCGATTGATTTTTAATCCCAAACGATACTGCTAAAATAGTTTGCTATACTCTCGTTTGTGCTCTTACATTTAATTAAATAATTTCCTTTGGTGCTATAGATAAAGTAACTTGATTTAATTGTGATTGTATCCTCTCTCTTTTTTCTCAGCAGATGTGTAGGAAATAGGTGCCTTTTTTCTTTTGTTAATTTGCATTGCGCATTGAACGCAAACATTTCAATTTTGTCATCTGTTGTACTGAAAATCCCATTTAAAAAATGAGAAAAAGAAACGAAAACTGAAGGTGGACAAAAGTCAAAAGTCAAGCTTCAAAGCAAGCTCAGGTTTTTCAACCCTCCTTCGTGTAAGTCTTGCCTTTCTCTCTCTTATCTAATTTTACTCGATCTTGATAAATAAATTAATAATAATAGAGTTAATATTGCGAAATTCCCAAATTGGTATGCTTATGATAAATTTACCATAAATTAATTTTTTTACCACAAAAAAACTTAAATAAGTACACCTATAATAATTTTACCCAAAACTTATTTTTTTTAATCACCAAAAATCCCCAATTTGGTATGTTAATGGAAAATCTTCCATTCATTAATTTTTATTAAATTAAATTAATACCACGAACAATCACAACTTGATTCAAATGGGGAGTAAAACCTCAAATTGATATACACGTCAATTGTCACATGACATAACTTAATAGTTCGACAGCAATATTTAACGAAAATTAATATGGGTAAATTTGTCATAAGTATACCAGCTTAAGATTTTTAGTGGTCAAAAAACTAGTTTGGAGTAAATTTGTTACAAATGTACTAATTTAAGATTTTTCATTATATTAACCACTAATATTAATTATTTCGGGTCTGTATCACTTTGCTTCCCTTTGTAAAGTGCCCCATGGATCATGATTTCTCCATAAATTAAGGTGGCTTAATTTTTTTGCTAGATTTTCATGCATGGCCCATTGTATTTGTATAGGATCGAACTGTCATTTTTTGACACTTTGATTCATTCGAATAGTTGACTTTTGACTTTTGACTTTATTAAATATGATTCAAGAACTTATCTACAATAAATCATGTTGATAACAAGGGTGATTAGAGGGAAAGTTCATGTAATTTGGGGACAAATGTAACTCTACGTACATATATATGAGGCGTGGCGACAAATTCTAGGGATTTGCTGTTTGTGGTGGATATTCCAGAAAAACTAAAATGATTTTGTTAAATCTAAAGAGGTGAACTAGGAAAAATGACATAACAATGGGCAAAAAGAGTTTTAAATAGAATTCTCTCTTGATCAGTCAAAACTAAAACAAAAAATTTCAACGTCACATGATGTGAGAGTTTGGGAGAATCCGAGCCAATTAAGGATCACTGGTCCATTCTTGGCGTTACCTCTATCTCCTATAGAAACCCCTTTGGGAGGGTCGTGACAATGGTAACATGCCTTTTTCAGAGTATCTTCATATATGTTGACATGACTTTTGATTTGGCATTTACTTCAATATGCCCTTCCTATGAAGTTTAGAGTTTTGTGATTTAGAGTTCTTGTCTGAGTAAAGAACAAAATATGTATTCTCTCTTTTCTCCCCCTCATATTCTAAAATGGTCAAAAGAAATGGATGTTAATGCTGTAAAGTGAGGAATATGCATCATTGATAACCAAAAAAGAACCCTTTCATAATATATATGTAGACCGTTTGTTTTCACCGAAAACAATTTTTAGGAATTTTTTTTTATAGATTTTTCCAGTGTTTGATTCAAAAAAAAAAAATTGTCAAGAAAATCATTTTTCCAACAATGGAAAAAAAATATCTTCAAAAAGAGGAAATTTGAGCCTCTTTGGCATGTGGTGAGGATTGAGCTTGTTGATTTGGCAAAGCTTGAGGACATTGGCTTGAGGCGAGGTCAAGGACTCTTAACTTTGGCAAGCTCCAAGCTCGTCTATTTGGCGAGGTGGAGCCTTGCTCAATGCTAGCTTGGCTCGTAAGATAGCAAGCTCGAGCCTCACTAGCCTTGTGTGAGCTAGTCTCTTGCCCTTGACTAGCAACTAGTTGAGGAAGAAGGAAAAACAAAACAAAAGAAAACGATAAAAAAAATTAAAAATAAAAATAAAATTGAATATATTGGTAACTTGCCCTAGGAAAATCAAAGGATATTTTCCATACCAAATAGTCCAAAATATTTTCTAGTTTATTTTCAAGTTTTAGTTAAACGCTAGAAAATGACTTTCTGAAATATTTTTTCAAGAAACATCACATTTTTCTGTGAAATAAATGGAGTCATAATTTATTCAAGCGTTCCAAAGAAAATGATGCACAAAAATCAGTTAAATAATATATGCAGAAGTAAGTGTTGCCTTTCCCTATTTATAATAATACTATCGATGAAGGATTTCAACATACCCCAACATGTATGGATTAATGAGGAAAGCTTCACATCTCCCAACATGTTCCACTAGAAAAAGGAAGTTGAAAAAGAAGTTGCTCGAATTGCATTAGATCTTTCGTTGCAAAAGAAGAAGGATGAAGGTTGTCCTCTCTTCCATGAGGTTCATATCTTTACTTATTGCTACTAAGCTTAATATGCATTGCAATCGAGTCCCTTGAATTGTCCATTTGCATATGTGGTATAGCTGAATATTGTAAATCATGATCTTTTATTGTTGCATGCAAAATGAATATCTTGAAGAAACCTTAAATTAAACCAATTAATTCAAACCTTCCAACAATGAATGTACGACATGTGGATATTTATGCCTTTTCTCCTCCATAATGTTGTCTTACAAAAGTTGAAGTGCATAAACGTGCCTTTTTATAGTCATTAACATAATTCATTTTAGTTCTGTGCGCACATCCAAAGGAAGTCTTGATTGTCATTATTTAGATTTTCCTATCATGTGGTTAACCTTGTTAATTTCTCCATATGTTCCTAGTTTCTAGTCTGCCCTTTAGGTTAATTTTCTCGATATTATGTCTATGGAAGAGTTGATAGTTTTACTTGATAATATGGGAACCACTAAATTGACTGAGGAAGATGAAGATAGGAGTACGGTTGTGCAATCTAACTTACATAGTTAAAGCTTCACATCTCCCAACACCTTCCCCTAGAGAAAGAAAGTTGAAGAAGATGTTGCTCAAATTGCATTAGATCTTTTGTCAAAGAAGATGGAGGATGAATGATGTCATCTCTTGCATAAGGTTTTATATTTCTTTACTTAATACTACTAGGCTTGATATGCAATGCAGTCGATATAAGCGATAACATAATTCTTCAATGCGGAAAATATAAAAAAAAAAGGAGATTTTTGATCTTCATGACTTTTCACGATAATAGGAATGAAAACTTACCTTTACTCATAGCAAAATCTTGAAAATATTTATTGCAAAAAACCAAAGAAATGAAGAAATCTAATTTCTCTCATTTAACCCATAGTTTTCCTTAATGTATTTTATCTAATGGATGATAGAATACAACGTTGTTTCCACATCATGGGTGGAGAGAGGACCAAATTTCATTTATACATGCTATCAATAAGTGTCATTCATCAAAGTGCTTTTTAACTTTCATAAGAGTCACATCTCTTTAGAAGAATAGTAACTTCTTCATATAATTATACCATTTCATCCTTTTCATAAGGGTTGCAACCTTTCATAACCAATACATTTTAGCACTTATACGATTATCCAACCATTGATTAACATCATGTGGGCCCCAATTATTCTTACATTCTCCCACTTGGCCCATAGGACCTTCCTTTCATGGTTTAGTAAAGACTATAAAGTGCACAATAACATTATGCTAAAACCTTTCTTAAATTGGCTATCACATAATAACCATAATTAAGTAAAGAAAACTAATGCGAGTCATAGCGATTGTATGTCATTAATTGACATAGTCCCTTCTATGTACTACAATTATAGCTCTCTACATAACATGATCCATAAATGAAAAGTATAGTAATGGTCCAATCATAATGTCTCTATTAGAGACTATAATGTTTAGCATTTATCTATTTCCATAATATATACTAAATAGAAAACAAGAAATATCATAAACACATAAATGAGCTCATACTGTCAAATGCATAAGTTGGGTGCTAACAGTACAACCTAGAGGGAAGATGAATAGGTTGTTTTAGAAAACTTAACAATTTTTTCGAGAAAATTAACTAATGCTAAGTAAAGATCAAATCAAGGTAATATTTTAAAGCTCATGATGGAAATGTGGGCTAGTAAAAGTAGGAAGATGGAAACAATAGTATACAAAGATATATAGTGGTTCAATTTTATGCACAAGCCTAAGTTCACTTTTAATACTAATAGCCATAATTCAAGCTAGATTGAACTATTAATCTGCTTAGAAGGTTACAATTGGCAAGCATTGATCCTTTTACAAGATAGATCACACTATTAGGATTTAGCTGCCACTCTTATTCTTGTATGCTTAATCTGTAGCACAATTTCTTAGATAGCATGAATTCAACACTCGATGAAACAATTGAAAGAGAACGTATCACTTGGAACACAACTAGTTGCAAATCTTTAGATCTTGGTATTCTGCTCTCTCTAACTCCTCTCTTTTATAACCATCTTCAATCTATTCATCGGAGGTGGATTGCAAAAGCAAAGAACCATTGTAGTTACCTTTGATTTGTTGTCTAAAGATAGAACTGCCTATACAGTCCTTTTTCTCAAACATTTGCAATCTAACTAAAAATAACATCTGCTACTGTCTCTTCATAGCAATCTTTGACAAACCTGTCAGACGACCTAACTTCTAGATTATTGGTTTTAGCTAGATTTTGCTGTTATGCAAATCCTCAACCACAACAACTAGTTTGCTAACCTAATGAACATCATTAAATGTATGTAGTTGCCACAACACTAACCCAATATTTACAACTACGACATAGAAATCGGTACTAGCTAATCTTTAGGGCCACTGGTACTGTTTATGGAAAATCCATTTTTGGACTTATTGCATACTTTTGTTCACTAGATCACACAATGGATATTATGTAGTCCTTTGATATGAACATCTACATACTCACGGTAAATATTATACTAAAGATAGTTTGGACATCATTAAAATCTCTTGGAAATGTTTCTCCAACAACATATACTTAATGCAATCATAATACAATTATTAATGATGTCTAATGATGTCCATCATTTCAACATGTTCATTAAATGTTTTAGGCGACAATCCTTTTATTTATGGATCTGTTATCATAAGGTTGGTGTTAATGTGCTCAATCGATATTCTCTATTTTTGAAATTCTTCTTTAATAGACAAGTATTTGATTTCCATATGTTTAGCACCCTTAAAGTACTTGTCATTCTTTGAGAAGAAAACTGCTACAGAATTGTCATAATAAATTTTTAGCTGTTTAGTAATACTGTCACAATCAGAAGCCTGAAATAAAGTTTTGCAGCCATAATACATGAATAGTGGCCTCAAAGCATGCCATAAACTCAACCTCCATAGTAGATGTTGCAATAACTAATTCTTTCGCACTTGTCCATAAAATCGCCCCTCCAGCCAAAAGAAAGAAGTAACAAGATGTTGATCTTCTTGCATCAACACATTTGGCAATGTTTGAATATGAATATCTAATCATCTCAAGATGATTGAATCTTTTATAAGTGAACATATGATTCTTTATTTCTTGCAAGTAATTATGAACTTTCTTTGTAGCTTTTTAGCGATCCAATCTAGGATTACTTTGATACCTGCTTAGTATTCCAATATTGTTGACACATAAATTTTGGTTAGATATTTTAAATTAAATTGCATAAGAAAATTAAGGACTGATTTGGCCCTAACAAAAATGATTTCGCATCATTTATGCCTTAATTTCCATTTTTGCATCCATTAAGCTTTATTTTCCTATTTTATTTTAGTTAACTTTTTCGGATAATTTAAATATGTTAAAAAGAAAAGAAAAAGAGAGGGGTAGCCCGGCTAGGCTTTCGTGCCCAACCTGCTGGGGCTAGGCCTTCACGCCCAACCCCCCCCCCCCCTTTTCCTTTTTTCCCCACAAGGGCCCATGGCCTAGCCTCTTCCAAGCTCGGCCCCTTTCCCTCTCCTCCTTCCTTCTTCTTCTTCCTCTGTTCTTCTCCTTTTCAGCTCTGTGCCTCACACGCAGTGGTCGGCGATGTGCGCCGAGGACAACCTACTGTAGAGAGAGGAAGAGTAGACTGGTAGCAGACGGGACACACAAGTGGACGGCTGAGGAGACGTTGATTCAACCGCGCCTAGGGCCGATCGGCGTGTGAGGACTGATGGCCAAAGCTCCATCGACCGGCCTTTCCCTCGCCTATAAATAGGGCCCCCAATGAAGGCCAAAGACACGCGACTGAGAAGGATCAAAGGGCTGCGAGCTTCGAGAACCTCCCTTGAGAGACTTCAGGGGGGCCCGAGGGTAAGCAGGCCGAGATCTAAGGTTGGCCGGAGAGGGAGGGTTAGATCTAAGCGAGAGGGTTCGAATTTGTGAGAGAAAGGTTGAGTGAGAGAGAAACTGGAGGAGAAGGTCGAATCTAGAGGGTGGAGGTCCGGAGAACTAAATTTGTGGGAGGAGGGTCTGTCATGTCTAACCCCGTCACGACTTGCCTTGGCCCAACACTTTCGTTGTTCAACCCTGATGTCGTCCCTGACAACCAACTGTGACCCTTGTTGTGTCGAGTCGTTGTTGCTCACCTCATTGCCGTTGCTCAGCCACCGACGATGTGCTGCTGTGTCGTCCCCTCGAGTCATGCTACCACCGTCTGCATCAACATCGCGTCGTTGCCATTCACTCTCGCAGCCCCCTAGTCATCGCTATCCCTCGCATCTCGCTGGGCTCGACGCCCATCGCCCATCTCCATCGAGGTCACCCCCTAGTCACTACCGTCCCCCATATCTTGCCGAGCTTGACGCTTGCTGCCCGTCTCCATAGGCGTCGCTCCCTAGTCGTTGCCGTCCCTCGTATCTTGTTGGGCTCGATGCCTGTTGCCCATCTCCAAACGCATCCCCCAACGTCATCCCTATTGAATAGCTTGCCACCACCATCAAGTCCGCCGTCGCCGTCGCAGCCTGTCTGCCCTGTGATGTCTTAACCACCCCTTATCGGCACCGCAAAGAAGTAGGGATGAGGAGAGACGCGAAGTGGGTCAGAGCGCGGGTCACCATTAGGTAGGGTTTTGGGCAATTCAGGCCAAATATGCTAGAGCTGGGTCTTGGTTGGCTTGGAACGTGGGCCAAGCATGTTCGTTTGATTAAAAGAGAGCCTAGTCTTATGTAAAAGTGGGCCTAGATTATTTTGAAAGGGGAGACTTCCAGGCTGAGCTTGCACTACAAGCCCATTTCGGGCTCAGGCTTCGGTGAACCAGGTCAGACCCAACCCGAGAATCTGACCCGGGTCGTTTTTAGTATATAATATTATTATAAAAAATAATATTTTAAATAAAAATAAAAATAAAAAATTTATTTTCCAAAAATAAAAAAATCAAAATATCTAACAATTTTCCAAAAAAAAAAAAAAAGAAAAAGCCAAAGATGATAAAAAATCCAAATAAAAAAAAATTTTATGTTCAAAAAAATAGAAAATGATGTTTTTCCTCCACAAATGCATGGAAAATCCTTTGAAAATCCAAAAAACCTTAAGGTTTAAACAAGATTAGGTATCGGAAGGGTATTAGTGATTAACTAGTGTAATCAAGTCCCTAATCCTAGTTTCTTTGGTTACCAAAAAAAAATATTTCTTCCAATATTTCGCTTGGGTTTCTAATCGACCAACCTCAAATTGATTAGTGGCGACTCCTTCTTTAAAATTAACTTATAGGTTAAAATACCAAACTATTAAGTTGTGAATTGGTGGGCTTGGGAAAGCTTAGGCTAAGCCTAATAAACCTAGCCAAACCATTAGCCTCCGCTGGCACCTACACCTATTAGGCGCCGAAAAAAGAGAGGTCACGATAGCTTGGCTACTCTACTAGGGACTTTTTTTGTTGACTTATGCCTTTTTTTTTTTTATCTTGTTTAAATGCATTGCTAACTTGGGTTTTTTTTTTTTTTTTCTTTTGTGCAGGTTAGTAGCTTTTTTTATAAAATGTTTTATGATTCAAAAATTGTTATGCCTGTTTTAATGTTTTAAGCCCCACACGTGGCATACACAACCCTGGCCGCTGGATTTGGTCCGCCATAGGATATTTAGAATGGTGTTAAGAAAGATACGGCCTTGAATGCGAGACTATGATGTAGAGGTTGCCTTTCTTTTCCCCGAATTTCTTTAAGTAAAGCCAAGGTTAAGAAAGTATGATGCCAACGCGAGACTGCGATGGGTAGACACCCTCTTAATTTCCCTAGACCTTCTCCGTTAGACATCGAGCCACACATATCATGCGCATGTCTGTGTGATTGTCATCTATTTTCTCACATGGAGTAAGTTTTTTTTATTATTATTATTTGTGCACTTTGCAATTTACTTACCAACTTATATGTATTGAGCGGTCCATGATTAGTCTAGGATTTAATACTACGGTCATTTAGATTTGGAAGTAATTGTCATAATTTTTTTTTTAGAGAAAAATTTTTTTGCAAAAGAAATTACTTTCATGTGATTCTTTTATTTCCTCAAGCATGTTATAAATTTCTTTTCCACAAGAAATTTCTTATTGTTTCAAAAAAGGGATAGAAATTTTTTTTTTTTGAAAATTTGTTTTCAATTCATGCTTTCGTCGTCTTTCAAATTGAATATCTTCTTAGTCCATGCTAACATGTCCCATGTCATTTTTTGAATCCATGCTTAGGAAATCCTCTACATATACAAACTTTTCATGAATAAACAAAAAGGATAGGATTAAGTCATCATCATGGATTGACTCCCTATTTATGCCTTGTGCTTGCACATGCTTATTTATTCATGACTAGGTAATTACAGAACATCAATGTTCACCGATCCAAACTGGCTCAAAAGCAAGAGCAAGAATGGTCGAAGGGAATGCATCAACCCATGTTGCGGTTGTGGAAAGTGAAATGAGGCAAGTCTTTAACGAGTTTCAACAACTCTCAAAGCAGATAGACTCCATCCAGGGCAAACTTACTCCCACCCTGGCCTCAATCGAAGTATTTTTACCACAATCTTCCATCGGGGGTGATCAAGGTAGAGACACCGATGATAACATGCCCGAATTGGAGGATGATTTGCACCAAACTGCGATTGAGAGAGCTAAGCCAGACAATTTGTCTAAAACTGAGCATGACAAACGCCTCAAGAAGCTTGAAGAGAGGTTGAAACAACTGCAAGGCCTCCAAGATCCTACTCTGAAGGACCTCTCCATTTATTTCAAAGTCAAAATGCCGAAAAAAAACAAACACAACTTGCCCAAGGGTTCATTTGCAAATGTACTTGGTTCAGATGGCCCAACACATCAATAATGCACCCTTAATGATCCAGTTGTTCCAATAAAGTCTAGTAGGCCATGCTCTGAGGTTGTACATCGCGAAGAACATGAACATCCTCAAAACGTGGAACGAAGTGAGTGAGGCATTCCTCAAGCAGTACAAGTTCATAATAGACACTATCCCTTCTTGTGAGGATCTTGAGTGTACCGAGAAGAAAAAGTATGAATCATTCAAAGAATATGCCATTAGATGGAGGAATCTAGGCATCCAAATCAGTCTTGAACCAACCGATTTCGAGTTAAAAAAAAATGTTTATCAAAACCCTCCCCTACAAGTACTGCAATCAAATGGTAACCACGATTTTTGAATCGTTTAATCAACTCATTCCAATAGGGGAGCAAATCAAGATAGGGTTGAGGGATGGTTGGTTCACTAAACCTGCACCCGTGAGTAGGAGGCTCGACATGAAGATAGATAAAAAAAAAAAAAAACTTATGGTAGATGTCAACGTGACATACATTGCACATACCAATCATCCTTTGACAATTTAGACAAGTGCAGGACAGCAACAAGAGACAATTTACTCCGCTTCCTGGATCTCCATTGTACGTACTAGCAATCCTTTGGAAGAAAAACCTCATTTCGATTGAGCCAAAACGATCCAACGCCGAAAGCTTTTCCAACTATGACCCGTCAAAGATATGCGACTACCACATGGGTGAAGTAGGGCACTTGACTAATGAGTGCTTCGTCCTTAAGAATCGAATCTAGAACTTGTTAGACACTAAAGCTTTCTCATTCCAAAGCACCAAACCAAATGTCCATGGTAGGGTGTTGTCTACAGTAAGATAAAGTGTTGTCTACAGTAGGGTGTGTTGGTTGCAAGTTAGTGATTGGTGATTAAGAAAAAAGAATATATCTAATTGCTGGCGATGTTTGATTTTAATGTGATTATTGGGAAGGACTAGCTCACCAAGCAACGAGCTACAATGGATTGTTATCATAAAACAATTCAATTTAACCCATTGGCGAGTGGTAGTTTTCAGTTTGTTGGGAATTGAGGGGGACTCTTGATTACTTTGATTTCATCGCTCGAGGCAACCTGGCTATTGGATGTGGGTAGCTAAGGTTATTTGGCGACTATGGTTGATGCGTCAATTGAGGAATCAAGGATAGAAGACATCGCAGTGGTGCGAGAATTTTCTAATGTCTTTCCTAAGGAGTTACCTAGATTGCCCATAGAGAGGAGGTCGAATTTGTGATTGAGTTGGCCCTTGCAATGGAGCTAATTTCTAAGGCTCCTTATTGTATGGCATTGTTGGAACTAAAGGACTTAAAGGTGTAGATGCAAGAGTTATTAGACAAATGATTCATTCGTCGTAGTGCATTATCTTGGGGAGCGCCGGTTTTGTTGATGGGGAAGAAGGATGGTTTGTTGCATCTTTGTATCAAATATCGGTAACTCAATCAAGTGACAATCAAGAACAAGTATCCATTACCAATGATAGACGACTTGTTTGACCAGCTGCAAGGGGCTTTGGTATTTTCCAAGATCGACCTAAAGACGGGTTACCATTAGTTGAGGATTAAGAAGGAGGATATACCAAAGGTTGCATTTCGTATGTGTTATGGTCATTATGAGTTCATTGTAATGCCATTTAGATTAACCAATGCCCTAGCTGCTTTCATGGATTTGATGAATCGAGTGTTCAAGGAATACCTGGACCAATTCGTAATCGTTTTCATAGATGACATCTTGGTATACTCGAAGATTCCAAAGAAGCATGAACAACACTTAAGGACAATACTTCAAACCCTAGAGAACATGAATTGTATGCCAAGTTTAGTAAGTGCGCGTTTTGGCTAACTCGCATAGCTTTTTTGGATTATGTGATTTCAGGTGAAGGGATTTCTATGGACCGGACCAAGATTGAGGCAGTCATGAATTGGTCAAGACCAACAACAGTGACAGAGGTCCGAAGTTTCTTGGGATTAGCAAGTTATTATAGACGATTCATGAAAAAATTTTCTACGATAGCCATGCCTCTAGCGCTATTGCTAAAGAAGGACGAAAAGTTTGAATGGACGAAGAAGTATGAGCATAGTTTCCAAGGGCTTAAACATAAGCTAACTACCATACCTGTGTTGACGATTCCGCCTGATCCTATAGGATATGAGATTTATAACAATGCATCATATAAAGGATTAAGCTGCGTGTTGATGCAACATGGGAAAGTAGTTGTGTACACGTCCCATCAACTGAGGTCTCACGAGTTGAATTATTCGACACACGACTTGGAGTTAGCAGTGATCATCTTTGCCATGAAGATTTGGAGGCATTACTTGTGCGGAGAAAAGTTTCAGATCTTTGCGGACCATCAAAGTTTATAATATTTGTTCTCTCAAAAAGAGCTGAATATGAGACAGCATTGTCAGATGGAACTTCTGAAAGATAACGATTGCGACATTTTGTATCACTCTGAAAAGGCCAACAAGATCACGAATGCATTGAGTCGGAAGTCATCAATTGCGCAAATGATGGTTCAAGAATGGATTCTACTCGAAGGAGTTCGAGATTCATATTTCAAATTTGAGGTAAGCCATATTTCAAGTCTCATGGCTACCCTTAGAATTGAACTGGAGGGACATGCGAAGATTAAGATGCTGCAGTCGACAAACCCTATAATCCAAAAAGTTTTGCACAAAGGATTTTCAAGTCACGGAGGACATAGTATTGAAGTTTCATGAACGATTGTGTGCCCAACGATACAAAGCTTAAAGAAGAAATCTTGTCACAAGTCCATCGTAATAGTTATAGCATTCATTTGGGCAGCACAAAAATGTATCAAAATCCGCGTTAGTACTATTGGTGGAACAATATGAAGGTAGATATCACCAAGCATGTTGCAAAGTGTCTGACGTGTCAACAATTGAAGGCACAATACTGCAAGCCTAGGGGACTTTTGCAACCTCTTGAGATTCCCGAGTAGAATTAGGAACATATCACAATGGATTTTGTGATGGGATTGCCGATGAGTCAACAAGGTAATGATTCCATCTGGGTCATGGTTGACGAGTTAACAAAGTTTGTGCACTTCATCATTATGTGAAAGGACTTTACATTAGATATATATGATGAATTGTATGTGCAACAGATTCGACTTCATTGAGTGTCAGTGACAATCATGTCAGATTGAGATGCTAAGCTTACGACAACATTTTGGAAAAGTCTACAAATTGCCTTGGGAATGAAGTAGTAGTACAGCATGCCATATCATCCATAAATGAATGGCCAGTCTAAAAATACTATTCAAATGCTCGAGGATATGCTATGAGCTTGCATATAAGACTTCAAGGGAAGTTGGGAGGTACAGCTTCATCTGGTTGAGTTTGCCTACAACAATAGCTTTTAGCAGAGTATCAAGATCGCCCTTTTTGTAGTGTCGTATGGCAGGGCCTGTAGAATTCCTATCTGCTGGAACGAAATTGGAGTGCAAGGTTATGGGCCCTGAGTTGGTCCAACAATGAGTGGATCCCATTAGAGTCATTTGAGAAAGGCTTAAGACCACTTAAGGGTCGTTAAAAAAGCTATGCAGATAAATGGCATAGGCCTTTAGAATTTTAAGTTGGCAAACATATATTCCTCCAAGTGTTACCGATGCGAGGCACTTAGCATTTTGGCAAGAAAGGCAAGTTGAGTCCAAGGTACGTTGGCTCCTTTGAGATTTTAGAGCAGATTGGGACTTTGGTCTATTGTCTCACGTTGACACCAAGACTTGTTCAAATGCATGACGTCTTTCACATGTTGATGCTAAGGAGGTATGAGCCTGATCCAACCCATGTGTTGAATTTCGAAGAAATAGACATGGACGAGATGGTGTCGTACATGGAAAGACTAGTTCGGATAGTGGATCGAAAGGAGTAAGTGTTGCACAACAAGACAATTCTCTTACTCAAAATAGTCTAGCAACACCACGGAATGGAGGAAGTCATGTGGGAAAACAAAGAGTCAATGAGGCGTCAACACCCTCACCTTTTTGTTGAAGAGTTATAATAGTTCAAATTTCAAGGACAACATTTTTTGAAGATAGGAAGAGTTGTGACATCCCAAAATTTGACCATATTTTGAAATATATGAAATATATGGAATGGTTATTTTATCAATGCACTTTTGAGGATTTCAAGACTAATTTATTGGATGCCGCTGCATTGTCCATTGAATGATTGGCAAGTTCATAATTTTTGGAAAATGAATTATCGGACGAAAATTGGAGATGGAAAAGGAAAAATTGGACCCAAGGCAAAATTGGAAAGTTTGGACAAAAATGTGTGATTATCCAAAATGCCATTGCATTTATAGACTAGATGACAAATGAAATAAAAGAAAGGACGAGAGGATTTGAAGAGATTTTGTTGAATTTTGTAATGATGAAGATTTTGGGGAAAATTTTAGAAAATCTCTCTCTCTCTCTCTCTCTCTCTCTCTCTCACGTTACCTCCCCCTTAGCCGAATGATCTCTTTCTTCTTCTTCTTCCTCTTCTTCTTCTTCTTCGTTGGACCAACCACCACCCCCACCCCCATCACCACTGCACCTCACCGCCACTGAGTTGCCCACCCTTTGTTGCCATCACTTGCCACCGCATCTCTCATGCCATCCGCTTGGGCTACCATCGCTGAGCGCCACTACCTAAACTAAGCCTTGCTGAGCCGCTGCGTTTGTGTCATTGTTCAAGCCACAAGTGTCACACCTCGATGCCGTCCCGATACTGTAAACGCGAGCTCGTCGTCGCCAAAAAAACCTATGAGTTAAGTCTTAATCATTAATCAAACAATTAATTGCATTTAGGGATAGATTTAGTTTAGAGCTAATGGTAGTTAGTGGTCTTTAATGATGGTTTAGCCCTAAGGATGGATTAGATAAGGCTAATAGAGATTAGTCTTAATTATGGATGATTAGTTTAATAGATCACGGTTAGTTTAATTAATCGTAGTTATTTTAATGAATTACAATTAGTCTTACTTAATCGTAGTTAGACTAATTAATGACGATTGGTCTTAATTAATCATGATTAGTGTAATTAATCACTATTAGCTTAATTAGTCGCGTTTAGCACTAGTTAGGATTAGCTGTAAAGTAGAATTTTATGCTTAATTTATTAGGTGAAATTATGCATAATTATGACTGTCCAAGCTTGTAATGTCATGTTGTTGATTGCCCAAATCATGAATTTAAATGTTATTTTCAAAAAATGTTTATTTGAAAAAAAATGGCAAACATTAAGGTGTCATGTTTGGATGCCGTGTTTTATGTGCTAAATAGGGCAATGGGATTTTAAAATGAAAGCGTGCAAATTTTGGTAGGTTGATTTTTCGTACATGACCACGTGTGATTATTTTACCAGAATTTTAAATGTAAAGATTTTCCAAGGTTTGTTATTTAAACATGAACTCTTTTACTCTAGGCTAATTAATAGTAGATAAAAATTGGCTTGAGTGTTGGTATGCTTGAGGGGTCACTTAATTGAATTCGTCACCTAACGAGAGTCTGGGGACGATGTCTGATGTTTATTGGATGCCCGGCGGGGTTTCGGATGCCGAGTCACGATTGAGGCCGGATCGGTACTCCTTTATCAAATGCCGTCTAGGTGGGGGTTCTAGACGATGCCGTGCCCAATGTGGTGAGACAATGCCCGGTCATGCTGGAAGACTACCAACTTATATGTTGGCTGTGGCTCGAAGGGTTGCAATAATTGGAACACATGTGAACGATTGTGATGCATTGCGCTTGATTATGGGGTAAAACTATGAGGCATGGTATAGGATGGGCCAAAACGGGTTTTACCTTATAATCGAGATCCGTGTGAATGTTTGGTGCACGAGAATTATGTATTGTGGCTATTGATTATGCTTGTTGCATCGGTGTTGGCACATTTGATACACTAATATTTAGGGATGTATCAAGGCGAGGTAAGATTGTATGCCATTGTATATTTAGGCTACCCTGAGATGAATTTGCATTATAATCGAGTTTATGCCATTAACTTGCTGAGATTTATAACTCACCTTGTTGTTATTTATTATTTTTCAGCCTGTAATATGGAGAACCATCATATTTGGTTGAAGGTCCCTGTGAAGACGAGAAGTTGGCCTTTCATTAAGAGAAGTTCAAGTTAACCTTAGAACCTTGCTAATTTTTGTGATGGTTTGTAAATATGAACTTCCTGGGGTTAACAAATATATAAAACAAAGTAGCATCTTAGTAGTGTCACTATTGTACTGCTTTGTTATCCCTATTCTTTGCTGATTGACTGGGTGTTAATATAAATTGCTTCCGCATGTGTTTGATTGGAAGAGAAAAAGAATAGGTCGACAACACATCCTAAGACATTGCAACTTAATCAACTGTTAAGGGATGTTTACGCGCTTAGGGTTTGGGGCGTGATAGGTGATGCCCGATGTTTATCGAATGCCCAACAGGAGTTTGGATGCCGAGTCACAATTAAGACTGGACCGATGCTTCTTAAAAAAAGCCTTCTAGGTGGAGTTTCTAGATGATGTCGTACCCAATGAGGTGGGACAATGCCCGATTATGCCGGAAGATCACTGACTCATGTATTGGCCGTGGCCCGAGGGATCATAATAATTGAAACACGTGTGTTTGGTAGTGTGCTTGGATGTTGCGCAATGTGTTCTGATCATTGATTATGCTTGTTGCACTAATATTGTCATATGTGACGTGTTAACTTGTGGGGGTGTGCTAAGGCAAGGTAAATTTATATATAGTGTGTGTTTAAGCTACCTTCTAAATGAATTCACATCCTAGTCAAGGCTTTGGTTGATGACTCACTGAGATTTTCATCTCAATCCTTGTTGTTAAATAATTTCAAGCCATAGTGATGGAGCGCCTTAATCATTTTGGGGTGGGTGGGATATGACCGAGTATGTCATAAAGGGGACTGAGATGACCGTCGTGAAGCACACCACTACTTTCTAGATTTAGGAGGGCCTAGACCACTTGGTTCCCCACTGTCTCGTGGCTTGGTTTGTCAAGTTCCACAGGGACCTCCTCGATCCTTTCCCAAGGATTGATGGTCTATCGAAGTGGACTAATGTCAATGTGGGAATCACTTTTTTGGATATCTCTCATGTTAGAGGAGTAGGTTAACCCCAGCGTTGCTAACCCTTTTTGTATGTTGGTCGTTTAGGAAGTGGTCTTTTGGGATAGGCTTGTAAATCACTAACTTCCTAAGGTTATGTGACATCCCAAATTTTCAATCCTGTTTTCTACTGAATAAATTGAGCATTTCACTAATGCGCCTATAGGGAGATAACTGGATTATCTAGGTAAGCCATTAAGAAAATTTAAGGCAAAAGACTTGAGAATTTGATCAGGAATCGGCTTCTCGACCTTGTCTATCTTTAGAGGCCATTACGGTACAGTTAAAAATCAATTCGAGATCAGAGATAGGTCGGTTCGACAGAGATGTGTAGCAAATCGTGAGTAACATCACTAAATTGGAAAATTCTCATTGGCCGGCACTAGACTGATTTTTCTATCGTTTTGGTACCTTGTGTCCGTATTTGAATCCTCGAGATTTTCACAACAACCGAAAGTCACCAATGAATCGAGTAGGTTCATTGTAGCTCAAAGAAAATCAACCACGAGTCATTTGCACTGAAAAATTTATAAAAATTACCCGATAGCTTAGGTCACACTAAAAACGTGCCAAATGGAAATTAACTATGAATTCAAGTTTGATTTCAGAAATTGGAGATTCTGTCATGTCACAATAAATTCTAGGAGTCTCAGAAGATTTTTTTGTAACCCGAGACTTTTTGGAAAAAAGCCGTCACAATGCCGTTTTGTCCAAAAAAAGGCTAGGATCGTTTTTGATTGCACAAATGGGATGCAAGATGTATATATGGGTGAGGAAAAATGCTGGATTGATCGATGGAGGATCAATTGAATTTATTAGGACCAAATGAAATTAAATTAAGTGAGGAATGGTGTCCAATTGAAGCCAAAATGCTTGCAAATTCGTGTGCCCCTCTTCTCCTGGGATTTTGGACCATTTCACATGTCCAAAAAGAAGCCTTGGTGGCCTAAGGACAGCCAAGGAACCATGCATGGCCTAGGATGGGTCAAGGGGACAATGCCATGGAAGAAAATGGCTATGGTGGCTAGTATATGGAGAAGAGAAAACATGTTGAAAATCATAATCATCACAGAATTTTGTAAAGTCTTGGTTTTCAAATTTACCTCCATGATCTGTACGAATACTTGAAATAGTATAACCATTTTCATTTTATACATTCTTGGCAAATTTTGAAAAGTAAGATAATGTTTCAAACTCACTCGTCAGGAAGTATATCCATGTAAATCAAGAATAGTCATCCACGATTACTAAGCAATATCTCTTCCCGCCAATGCTTTGAGTTCTGGTTGGTCCAAAGAGATCTATATGTAAAAGCTGCAAAACACGATCAGTGCAAACCTAATTTATTGGTTTAAAAGAACTTCTAACTTGTTTTCCTAACACATAAGGTGTGCATAGTTCAGATTTTTGATACTTCAGGTTGGGCAGTCCATGAACAAGTTTCTTGGAGGAGATTTATGCAGTTTGTTTTATGTTGATATGGCCAAGTTTTCTATGCCAAAGGTTTGTTTCATCTTGAATGTATATTAGAGATTAAGAGCTTTCATATTTCATATCCAGAAGATAAATATTCTCATGTCTTCATCCAGTGAAGGATTGTGAGTGATCTTTATTGGTTCCAGAACGTATGTCTTCTTGGAAATTAATCTTGAATCCAGTGTTGCACAATTGACTAATGCTTAGAAGATTATAATTCAATCCTTCAACCAATGAGAGATTGTTGATTGTGAGACTTCTAATTTTCACAGTTCCACATCCAACAATTTTTCCTTTGTTGTTTCCACTAAAAGACACTTTTCTAATTTTATTTGCACAAGCTTTATAAAACAAGTTGAATCTCCCGGCATATGTCTTGAGTAGCCACTATCCAAATACCATTTATTATTCTTCTTGATAGTAACCTGCAATCATAAAAAGAACTAAAGCTTTCTTTGGTACCCACACTTTCTTGGGTCCAGACGAGTTAGTACAAAATATAGTCTTTGCCCACTCTCTCTTAACAGGTCTCCAGCCCTTAGGACATGCATTCTTGAAATGTTCTGAGCTGTTATACTTTGAACATTTGAGAGCACTTCGGCCAACAGATTTTACAAAAGCCTTTTGAAACTGGTTTCTGTAAAAGGTTTTTGTAGGTCTCTGTTTTATTATTTCCTTTACTTTTGGAAAATCAATTAAAGGAACAATTTCAAATGTGATTCCCACACCAGATTTGTTGAAATATGGTCTTTGAATTGAAAGAATCTTTTCTAACTTCTCAAATCCCATTGAAAACCTTTTTGTGATATTTGAAATATCCTCTTTCAAAAATGTATTTTCCTTTGAAAGAGTTTTTGCATTTTCTTTCAAAACAACAAAACTTTTGTCTAGATTTTCAACTTTTCTTTCCATGAAGTTTCATGTTGCTTCAGTTTGGAATTCTCCTTCTTTAGCTCGGAAATCCTCTTAAGAGATGTTTTGATGCTAAGACAAAGTCCATCTATATATTTTGAAACTTTAATAGGAATATTTAAATTACTAACCTTGATTTCACTGTTTGAGTCTGAGTTTGTTTCAGAATTTGAGTCTGATTCTGAATTTTCCATCAGACAGATATTATCATACTCTTCATCACTTTCCTCGTATTCTGTATCACTCCATGTTTTAGCTTTAAGAGCTTTCTTGAATTTCTTTATTTTTCCTCTCTTTTTCTTCAGCGAAGGGCAGTTGGGTCTGATGTGTCCCTTTTTCTTACATTTGCAATAGACCACATCTTTGTTGGTCTCATCATCCTCATTTGATTTCTTTTGAAATTTTTGATTGCCTTGTTTCTTCCAGTTAAACCTTTTCCCTTTCCTGTTTAACTTCATGAACTTCCTTATCATGAGTGCTATCTCTTCATCATCCAAGTTGTCTTCAGAGTCTATATCATCAAAATCATCGTTAGATTTTAAGGCAATTGACTTCTTACCTTTGGGATTTATTTTCTCATTGATTTGCTTTACTTCATATGATTGAAGCGTGCCAACCAATTCGTCTACGGAAAGGGGCATGATCCATTGGGTTTCTCTTATAGAAGTCTTCACATGGTTCCAGTCTTTGGAGAGTCCTCTCAGCAATTTATTGACCTTTATTGGTCCTGAGATTGGTTGTCCCTGATATGGTAGACCGTTTACAATTTCTGTAAAATAACTAAGCATGACAATAATGGATTCTCCTGGCTTCATCTTGAAGGCTTCATATTGTCCGAGGAGGATATTGATTTTTGTTTCTTTAACTCGATCGGTTCCTTCATAAGTGACATGCAACCTATCCAAGACTTCTTTGGCTGTTTCACAAGATGAAATTCTGTTATACTCAATAGGAGATAAAGCATAATATAATGAATAAATGGCTTTAGCATCAAGAGCTTGTCTCTTGGATATATCCACTTGTGACATTTCTCCAGTATCTGCAATTTCTTTCCCAGAGGTTGATGTAGCTTTAGGAATAATTCTTTTTTCTACCACATCTCATTCCAGGGGATCTTTCGATCTTAGGAATGCTTTTATCTTATTTTCCAAACGTTGTATTCCTTCCCATCAAAATAGGGAGGTCTGGTGTTGCTTTGTCCTTCAACCAAACCCAGAGCCAAAATACTAGCAATAGATCTTTAGCTTAAGAAGTGCAAACACTTCAATATATAAGCACACAGGTTTTGATACCAATTGAAAGGGCTGGCATGCACACCTAAAGGGGTGTGAATAGGTGTCTAAAAATTTTCTTCTTCGCAAGACTTAGTAAAATAAATTACATTTAGATGATATTAAAAAATTCAAGATGTAAACAGCTTTGAACAATTTTATAAAGCAATTAAGTAAAGCAACGAATAAGATAAGGAGTTTAAGGAAAGAGAATTGGAACACAAAGTTTATAGTGGTTCGGCTTAATCCAAGCCTACGTCCACTCTTCCGCGCTGACAGCCCACCAGCTGGATTCCACTATGAATCAAAAGAGATTATGTAGCTTGTGATCTTCGACTTCCTCAATGGAGAGTCTCAGCTACTCTCTTCACAAAGTCACACTATATGCTTCTCTCTTTTGTATACAACTCAAGCTTAAAGAATGAAAGAGCAAGGAACTACATATATTCAGACTTTGAAATTCTTCTTTTAAGCACTATCTCGAACAACTAAAGAGTCAGCATTATATACTCCTTCATGCCTTCACGACCGTTGGCACTTTCTAAAGGAATTCTTCCAATCTACCCGTTGGATAGAATCAATTAAGGTGATCTTGAGTCGTTGATTGAAGAGTGATGAAAGTTCGTCAATCATGTTCGCCCATACAATCAGGATCTTGAGTTTCCATAAGTAGAACCTTCCAAGTTTGCTTGTATTTCAAAAGATCTTCAAATTGTAGTAGATTCCAATAAGAATAATCAATCATATTGATGCTGTATCCAGCCATAAGGTTATCCAAAAACCATACAAATCGAATCCTTGAAGATAATCCACCATTTGGATAAGTCTTCTTTCTTCGTTTAGAACTGTCAGTGAGGTCAGACTTTAAGTCTTGTGTCTGGTGATCTTTAGACTTTGACGACAGAGTTTGGAGTTCTTCAAACTTTAACACTTGGGTCTAGAAGTCTTCAGACTAAACTGATGGAAACGTTTTGTCAGTTTCAAAATAATAAATGAGTTTTCTCCAACACATATGAACGTTTAAATTCTTACTCTAAGCTAGAAGGTGGTTTGGAGAGGAGTTGCCCTTAAGGAACGAAAGTTGTTTCAATCCGACAATCTTGGTCTAGCCTATTTTGTCCTCTTACTAAAGCGGTTTCTTAAGCTTCTCAAACTCAGCATGGGCTTCTTACCCAAAAAAAAAAAAAATCGATATGTGCTAAGGCCTTAGTGGGGAACCTCTATAGCATTGACTATTTCTACTTATATATATATATATATATATATATATATATATATAAAAACCCATTGCAATCAATGTGCAATTTGGGCTAATCGATCAACCACCCTAGGTATGGACAATTAATCCAATAGATACCTTGCAATATTAATTGAATTCAATTTCAATTAGTTTACAATTTTGTGTAAGAAATTACATGAAATTGTCCAATTTAACCTACAAAGTTCAATTGCATGTACCCATGGTATAGGTCCAACATTTTTCATGTTAATTAAGTAATTAGGTTAATAGAAAATTACCATATTGCGATAGTTTAATTGGCCTAATTTCTTTAAAATTGGATAATTTTTCCTCAAATTGGACTAGATTTCCTTTTGATTTAGTCTTTGAGGGACTAAATTGCATAGAATTCAAAACTTCAAGGACCAAGTCACCCAAAATCAGCCAAACCAATCAAATCGACTTGGATTGGTCCTATAGGTTTGATCGGCCATCAATTGCTGGCCGACTCTCAGTGGTTAGCCATTGCCCATTGGTGTTCCATTGTGTGTATTTCATTCTCATGCTTTTCAATTTTCCATATTTCGTAGAGAACAAATACTCGCCTATCGAGAAGATGTGCCTTGCACAACTATTTCCATGCCCCAGGTTTTGTGAATTTACAAAATTGCCCCTAATTATGCCTTGACCACAAATTTTGTTTAACTTTTGATTTCAACACATCGATACTAGCCGGATGATCATGTGACATATTTTAACTTTGATTAGTCCCTAATGGAAACAATTAGGCCATCTGATAAATTTTTAGCCCTTTGATTGAACTGATAGTTAAGATTCAATCTTGAAGGGAAGCATATAAGACATTTTCCCTCTAAAACTTAGGGGGCCTCATTTGCATATTTCTAGATCTAAATACATAGGTTTTTCTCCTCTCTCTCTCTCTCTCTCTCTCTCTCCCTCCCTCTTCGTGACGTGCAATCGGCTATCGCTAGCAATCCCATCACCGCTGCTTGACCCTTGGCAATCCTCATCATCTTCTTGACCTCAGCAATGCTGACATCACCTTTGTCTCACCCTTATGCTACCTGTTTGATGGCCTCTTCCCCCACAAATTAAAGACCGACGATCAAGTCGGCAGATTTAGCCCTTTCGATTAGTATCTTGTGACAATCCCTTGGAAGTCTGACCGCCACCGATCTATTCCTAGGCACATCCCCGACCCTTTGGTGGTCAGGGCTAGATCAGACAGCCATCAGAACACTTTCGATGGCCATTTACTCCATCGGTGGTTCAAACCAAGTCCAACTGAACATAGTCTTCATTACCAGTGAGTTGACAGCCAATTGATGTCGATCCAACTCCTTTGATGATCATCAGCATCCTTGGGAGTCCCTTTGACATCCTTGAGTTGCTGTGGAGTGTTGACTATAGCTTGATCAAGTTCGTTTCATCGAAAATCGCACAAACATAAATGCTTAATCCCATGTTTAATGAAATGAGATCTCATTAGGAGATCAAGGCTAGAGCTCAAACTTAAGGTTTGTTTGATGATGAGTATGCCTATTATAGGATGTTTAGGATAATCTAGAATGGATATGGATGATTGATTATGATTTTATAATAGTTGATTGCTTGAATGATGTTCTACAATTTCAGAGCCCTGATTGGACTGTCTGGCTTGGAACAACCTAGTTATTGTGCTTTGTTGTGCTCAATGTCTTCACAACATTCGAAGGTAGTTCAAATATCTTTCCAACGAGCCATAGAACACCCTAATTTGGCTTTCATTTCATATGATTTTTTCCTATCCAAAGTTGAGTCCAAAAAATGCTATTTGCTTGTTGTTCTGTTGATTTGTGGCTTACAATATTTGTTAATTTTTTGCTTCTTTTTATGTTTTGATTTTGAAGATGGTTTCTTTCTAAAAGCTACATGAAAATGCCTTGATCAACACATCTTTTTTTCTAGATTTATAGAAAAAAAATTGTTAGGTAAATCTTCAAAAAATCGTCCTTGTACTAATCTACCCTGTTTGAGCCTAACGTGCGTTTGCTTAGAAATGAGCTAGTAAACATATTTGATTGAAGTTGCATCCTTCATGAAATTTGTAGAGTACTTCATAAAATTTCTAAAAAGATACAAATTGCACTAAACGGTCATCGTTTGCTAGTTCAATTGCTTGCACGAAATCATGTTTGGGCTATTGCAATTTGAGCCGTTAAAGTCATTGCTTTGCTTTCCCATTTTCGTTTAGATTTTTGGGAACTAAATTGAACCTCGATGTCCCATGAAAAAAAAATCATGAAATTGCATTCTATACATAAGAATGTTTTGTAGATTTTTTTCATGTTATTAGGTCATCGAAAATCATCCATGTTTTGTGCAATCCCTATTGCGATTGTGATTAACTGTGTCCCTACGAAAATTTCTTTGATTGAGCTCTTTGAGTGAAATTGGTGCATGATCCTTCTAGATATACTTAGAACACGTTACAAGCTTCGAAATGATGTATGGAATGCATCATTTGAAGGTTGTTTGTTATGTAAAAACCATTTTCCAAGTTGACATGTTATAGCTGAAATTGTCATGCATTCTGTCATGAATGGTTCTTAATGATAAGTCACCTATTGACGTTCATGAATTTGTGTGATTTTTTGTGCATTGATTTGAGGTTAAATGTCGTAATCAAATTTTTTGTTGCATTTAGCCTTACATCATATTTGAACGTCACAATTTTCATGTGTCATTCAGGTAGTTTAGTGAGCCTATCCTTATGCATCATATTCTACCATGTTTATGATTGACTTGCACACTTCTACAATTGCCATCATTTGAACATGAATTTGACCTTAATTGAATTTGATGTCTTCTAGAAATCTTAGAGCACGTCTTGATCTTTCTATGACATCAATTTTGTACCATTTGCATGTGGTTCGACTTATTTTCCATTTTTGCAAAATTTGCTCTGAAATCCATTGTGTTTGAAATTCAGAATGCTTGTTTTGCCCCTATTAAATCAAACCTTTCGTTATTTTAGTATGAATTTTTTGGTAAGGATTTTGAGGTTGAGTCCTCAACAAAATTTGTCTATCATTCTCATGTCTATGTCATGGTAAAATGCTAAAATTTTTAGATATCGTTTACTAGGCCAAATTATTGTTGATTTTCCATGATATTCTGTTACCTTGTTCTGTTCTTGATGCGCTATCCTATACTCTTGAATCTTTATAAATTCATGTGTTTTATCTTAGGAAATTTTCTTCATTAAAGTTTTTTTTATTGTGTGCTTGATGTCTTGTAATTTTCTTAGGGCCAATTATCCATAGGTCATACCCTAATTGCTCTAATCTTTATTGCCCTGGTTGATGTTTACTGTTGTGATTTTTTGCTGCAATTCCATTCTAGGATTTTTTTAGAATGCTTTGCGTGCTGCTAAATTCAGATTCTTTGTTTTTACGATTTGATCCTCATTTTCTAATCTTCATACAAAAAATTCTTAGAAAATAAAAAACATTTCGCCATATTTTTCAAACCCCCCAAATGTTGCAAACCAATATGAAATTTCAAGTTTTAATTGATTCGAACCCAATTTTCATTCATATGACGCCCATGTGGCAAATTTTCATTCTTAAAAATATTTTGGCATGGTTTGAATAGTGGCTCAACATAATTTTTTTCTAACTTTGAGTCATATTTAAAATACTTGCGAAGTTCGGTCAGTGTGCCCATTGATGCACCCAAGTAACCTTGACAGTTAGATGTGCCTCATAGTTATGACGAAATCATGTCTCCCTTTCATCCAAATTTCCAAAATTATGCTTTTGGCTTGGCATTGATATTGTCTAAGTTTGGACCATATTTAAGGTGCCTACAAAGCTCGATCAATGTGCCCATTGATGCATCCAAGTTAGCCTTGGTGGATAAATGTGTTCCATAACCATGATATAACTATGCTATGTCATTAACAATTTTCTTTACAATCCATTGTTTGATTGTCTCTCAAATGATTTTTGGGCATCACTTTAATCTTATAACTTCTAAAGTGTTTGTTTTTATGGAATACATGCGATTATGTTTGGTGCTTGATGACTAAATAAGTGATTTGATGATGGCTCATTAATTTTGCTTGATTGATTGAGAACCAATGTGACATCCTGGATTTTCAGTCCTATTTTCAATTAAATAAATTGGGCCTTTCATTGACACGCCTATAATTCTATTCTCAGAGTTGATTACTCCTGAGATAACTAGACTATCTTGGGAAGTCATTAAGAGATTTTAATGCAATAGACTTGGAAATTTGACCAAAAATCGATTACTTGACCGTGCTTATCTGCATATATCATTTCGACACAGTAAGATTGACTAAGGATCAGAGATAGGTCAGTTCGACTGAGATGTGTGATTAAACGTGGGTTATTCCATTAAATTGCAAAATTCTTGTCGATCGGCACCAAACTGATTTTTTTGTCGTTTTGGTACCCTGTGTCTGTATTTGAAATCTCGGGATTTTACGACCATCGAGAGTCGCCAATGTGTCGAAGAGGTCCATTATGGCTTAAAGAAAATCGACCACGAGTCATTTGCACTAAAAATTTCTGAAAGCTACCCAATAGCTTAGGTCATGCTAAAATCGCACCAGATTGAAATTAATTGCAAATTTGAATTCAATTTCAGAAATTGAAAGTTCTGTCTTGTCACAAGTCATTTTAGAAACGTTAACTCAGCCTCCAAAGATTTTTCTACAAACCGAGATTTTTGGTGAAAAGTCGAGATAGGGCTGTTTTCGATCGGGAAATTCAGAGGACCATTTTTTTATCGTGAAATTAGGATGCAAGTAGGTTCATTGGCAAGGAAAAATGCCAATTTGATTGAGGATATGATGGTTGAACTTTTGAGGGCCAAATTGTATGAATTTAAGGAGGAATTGAAGTGGAATTAAGGGAAATGTTGTAAAATTCGTATGCCCCCTTGTCCACCACCTTTGGACCCTTTCATTTGGCTTCTAAGACAAGTTTTGTGGCTGCTTTTGGTTGAGGATGCTAGCCACACATGGTAGGACCCTTCCTAGGAGACAAAGGGATAGGAAGGGATTACATAGGACCCTCCAAGCCTTGTTGGTCTCCCCCTCCCTCTCTCCTTGCAGCCGATCAACCATCCCCCTCCATTCCAACCCCTTGAAGCTTCCAGCAACCCAGAAAACCGAGCAGCTCAGCCCCTCTTTGCCCATCTAAGCTCGTCCGATCGCCTGGAGCCACCGCGTTGCCGTCACTACCTGTCGCGCCCCGCCCGCAAGCTGCATGTCCTCCGCACGCGCCGCCCATTTGCTCTGCTCGTTTCGAGCCCAGTAGACGTCCTTCGTGTCTGTCGAACCTAGTCGGAGCCCATCCAGGCCGTCACCGCCACCGTGAAGCTCCACCACAGCTTGCCTCGCCTTGCTACACCGTCACTATCCATCCCTGCTGTCTTTGGCCACCCATTGCAACTCCTATAGCCACTAAATAGAACCGAACATAGGGGGTCTCGCTAGCACTGTTTAACCCGCTTTGGTGGCCTTCTGAACCTCGCTTGGTGGTGCCACTTTGGAGTTTGTGGACCGCATTTGCGTCCTTGTCATTTTGATCCGAGCGGATCGTTAATCAAGTGAGTTTAACTCACTAATCACTGCTTAGTAAGTTAATGACGCTTAAGGGTTGATTAGTTTAAGTTAATTAAGGATTAGGTGGTTAGTTAGAATGTATTAGTGAATTAGTTAATCCTTGATGCATGGTAGGTGGTTAGATTAGTGCATTTAGCAAGTAAATAGGCTGTAGTATTTATTTAGATAGGTTCGGGAATTTTCCGAACCCGTCTCGGCTTTTAATTAAGCTTTATAGGCCTAAGTTCTATTTATTTGCATTTAATAATTTTCAGTGATTGTTTATTTAATATTATTTTATGGAAATTAGACTAGAATAGCTGGTGACTGGAATTTTATGCTGATTGCAATGGTGTGATTGATTTATTTAATTGACTATTATCTTGTGCAATTTGCGTGTTGATTACAATTTTGGGGTATTTATCCCAAAATTTGTTATTTCAGTATTTAATTAGAAAATAACCAAGCATCGGTTTACAACACCAAAAATAATTTGTGGATTATTGAAATTAGTGGGATTTTCATAAAGGAAAATATTATATTTTGGCTAAGACCGTGTATCCACACACAATTATTTTTATCAAGAATGATAAAAATGGTGACATTATCTCAGTTGGTGAGAACAAGTATATTATATCAGTCTACGGATTTGATATATCAGCTTTAGGTGAACAATATATTTTATCAGCTTAGGGTGATCGTCATAGATATACTATATTAGCCTATGGGCCTTGATATGTCAACTTAGGGTGAGCAGTATACCAGTATGTTATATCTGCCTACGGGCCTTAATATGTCAGTTTAGGGTGAGCAGCATATCTTAGCAGCTTCTTGTGAGCACTATTAAGTATACTATATCAGCTTGAGGGCTTTGATATGTTAGCTTAGGGTGAGCAGTATATTATATTATCAGCTTTGGGTGAGCTATACTATTTATTTTTAGCTTAGGGTAAGCAGTCCTTGATGAGATCGGACTTATAGATAATATTGATTGGATTGATCGTGTGATGATCTTGATGACATGGAATCAACTAGGTCGAGTGATCGATGATTTGATCCGATATGATGAATTGAATTGTTGGTGTGATTTGATGAATTGCAAAAGGAAGGATCTGAGGCAAAGATAAGTCATCTTATTTGTATTTGTGCTTAGGCAACCCTTAAGACGTATTTCCTTCATAGTCGGGTCTTAGGGAGTGAACTTGCTGAGACATTGTCTCACCCCGTTGTGGGTTAATATTTTCAAGTCCTTATATGGTAGCCCACCTGAACGTTTTGGTAGACCGAAGAAGGTCACTAAGCAAAAGTGTTTTATTCCATTGCATGGGGACCCAATGGGTATGGATGTATGAGTTGGTGAAGACCGTGGTCTATGGGGTGAGGCCTTACCCCATAGGGTACCTCATCAATACAGATCCCGGTATCGTTAGGAGTAGAATGGATAGAGAGAGGGTCCCATACCTGAGTCTGAGGTCCCTAGGTATGTGTTGGAGGTTGCTCTTGGAAAGGGCAACGCAAATACTCCGGAGGGTTTGGTGGTGGATCCGGATCTTTCGGATTCAAGGACCCCGGTGTATTCTGATGGAGGCTCTAATGAGGATGAGAGCGAGGATGAGGATCTGTAGTTTTTGAAACCCCCATTGTTTTGTAGACCTGGTTTTTATAAGACTGGTATTGTATATGACATGGCTTGATATATATGTATATATAATCGTGTTGTGGTTTGAAAAATTTATGATCCTTCTTTTCTATCCCCTCTTGTTGTTGACTGGGGATTTAATTAATTATTTTTGCATGCGCATTAAAATGAATGGGTTAGCGATGTGTCATGGGACGTCGCTATTTAATCGACCAAGCCGGGATGGGCACGTGCTCGAAGGATCAGGGCATGACAACCAAGGCTGTAAGGCTTGAATGCATACTTTTATACTTGCTATGCATGTTATTTTCATATGTTTACATAGGTGTAATGCATGGTTTCTTAGGATATCTTGGGTCACACTTAGAATCCATTTTAGGGACTTTTAGCATTGGTTGCCACACAAAAACACAAATGGTGGCCAATGGCTATAAGTCATTCTTTAAATGAAGTGGGTATGTGTCCTAGATGGATCATTGCACAAATCACAAAGGCTAATCATAAGGCCATGTTTGATCAATTAGACACATTGTCTGGATTTCTTAATTGTAATTGCTTTTGCCTATTTGTGATTGTGATTGTCTCTTTCTGTCTTGCTATATGCACATTTCTTTCATATGGTAAACATCTAGTCTTAGTATTAGCATAGAGTTAGAATAGGCTTATAGAGGTGGCGACTCGATGACGTGAATATGACAAATGGTCGATGTCCAATCTGGCACCAATTTGTACAATTTATTCCCAATATATGTTTCGGGTTGCTTTACATTATATAAATGTTTGACGAGTTGCGGCTTTCTATCTTTTGCTTTACTTTCTATTGAGGATTTTATGTTAGATTTACTACTTTCCTTAAACTGTGTTGAGTGTTTACTTACCGCACTATCTTAAAATTTCGATTGATTGTTTTATTTCCTTTTCTCCTGTAATAGAAATAGAATGGCATGAAATCGACCATCCACGAATGATCATTTAGTCAATTTCTTGTTTGCACGAAAAAAAGTAAAAAGATACACATGGACATTTTGGGAAATACGAGAAACTGTTAGGTATCGAAAGGGCATTAATAGACATATTGATGTAGCCAAAGCCCTTGAACTTTAGAATCTCTGGTTATGTACATATTGGGGGACCACTCTTGACTCTTGATTGGATTTTTTAGCCACCCCAAAAATTAAGCTAGTGGCGACTCCTAAAATCATGTTTTATGTTGTCTAATACAACTAATAATAAAATGAAGTCATTGTGAGGGATATGGGTCTCATGGAGACTCACTGTGGTTTAGCATACTCAATGTGATAGTAGTTCAAAAGGATGAAGTGATGTCATCATTTTGGGTGAAGAGTATGGTCAAGAGGGCTACTATAGTAAAACTACACCTAAATTCATCATTCACACCCAGTTTCCTTTTTAAGGTGTACTATGTTGGAGAAAATTGCTTTATTGTTTTGAAGTTGACAAAACGTTTCCATCAATCTGTTTGAAGACTTCCAGATCCAGGTGTTAAAGTCTGAAGATCGCCAAACTCAAGATTCAAAGTTTGTCCTCACTGACAGTTTCTAGATGAAGAATGAAGAGTTATCCAGATGCTGGATTATCTTCAAGGATTCGATTCGTATGGTTTTTTGGAAGACTTTATGGCTAGATACAACATCAATATGATTGATTATTCTTATTGGAATCTACTTCGATTTGAAGATCGTTTGAAAGACAAGCAAACTTGGAAGGTTCTACTTATGTAAACCAAATATCATGATTGTATGGGCGAACATGATTGACGGGCTTTCATCACCAATCAATCAATGACTCAAGATCACCTTAATTGATTCTGTCCAACGGGTTGATTGGAAGAATTTCTTTGGAAAGTGCCAACGGTCATGAAGGCATAAAGGAGTATTTAAGGCGGATTCTCCAGATATTCGAATAGTGCATGAAAGAAGAATTTCAAAGTCTGAATCTCTGCAGTTCCTTGCTTTTTCATTCATTGAGCTAAAATTGTATACAAAAGAGAGAAGCCTATAGTGAGACTTTGTGAAGAGACTAGCTGTAATGACCAAGAGGACACTGAGTTCTCACAGCTTTAAAATGCGTCACACAGATTAGAGGGACCTAAGTTTTATAAACTAGCCCTAGGACTCCCCCTAAGTGATGTGGGATAGGAGACGCACCCCCGTACTTGGGCTATCACATTCTACCCCCTTTGGGAGCACAACGTCCTCGTTGTGGCCCCACACGCGGTCGGAAGTTGGCTCTGATACCATTTGTAATGACTCGGACCCACTGTGTAATATTGTTCACTTTGGACATTAAGTCTTCACGGCTTAAAAATACGTCACACAAATTAGAGGGACCTAAGTCTTATAAACTAGCCCCAGGACTCCCCCATAAGCGATGTGGGACAGGAGACGCGCCCTCGCGCTTGGGCCATCACATTTTTGTAACGACCCGAGCCCCATTGTGTAATATTGTCTGCTTTGGACATTGAGTCCTCATGACTTTAAAAAACGTCACATAGATTAGAGGGACCTAAGCCTTATAAACTAGCCCCAGGACTCCCCCCTAAGCAATATGGGACAGGAGACGCACCCCCACGCTTAGGCCGTCACACTAGCTAAGACTCTCCACTGAGGAAGTTGAAGATCACAAGCTATACAATCTCTTTTGATTCATAATGGAATCCAACCAATGGGCTGTCAACATGAGAGAGTGGATGTAGTCTTTGACTAAACCAAACCACTGTAAACCTCGTGTTTCAGTTCTCTTTCCTTAAACTCCTTATCTTATTCATTGCTTTACTTAATTGCTTTATAGAATTATTTAAAGCTGTTTACGTCCTGAGTTTATTATCATCTAAAGGAAATCTACGTTATTAAGTCTTGCGAGAAAATTTTTATATACCTATTCACCACCCTCTAAGTGTGTGGACTAGCCCTTTCATGTTGTATGTGTAAAAGCAAATCACGACACAATTCTGCTATCACGTGAAATGCGAGCTTGGGAGAGTTCATGACCTTGATTGAGCAAACTCATGTGATTGATCCCAAAAGATGAGGTGATGACATCTTTTGGAGTAATGAATTGTGAGGGAGCTCTCATAGTTGAGTACCTCTAAACCCCACCTTCCCACCGCCAAAAGGGGTGCTCGAGGGTTAGGTCGTGACATACTTCTCCTATTTGAGTGCTCTTTCTGTCATCATCTTTGTTCTCATCATTACTATTGTATTTAACATACACTTTTGCTTTTTCACCATGACGAGAATAATACAGATATCTCTAAAACCATTATCATCCTCAAAGTTTTTCAAACCATCTTTCAAGCCCTTCTTAGGAACATAATAAAGCAACTATTGTACTTTGTATGGCAAATAATACAGTATATTCTAACAAATCCAATATAAGATGCCTTGTTTATATCGACAAAGATAGTGCCCTCACTTCTGCCCTCATACTCACACTCATCCTCCCTAACCACAAGCTCCCCACCATAGCAAACTTTGACAGCAACATAATCCTAATCCATGTCTACAACAAAAGGGGAAAAAGCAATTAACTTTTGGGACCACAACAGCAAAAAACAACAATTGCACATGAAGGTCCTAACAATCTTAAATAGTTTATTAAAGAGAGATCATTTGTCATTTAGTGGAAAGAAATGAACAGAGGTCCTCACAACAACCATTTTGATTAAACAAATTTAGGTCCCCATAATACCATCTTCACTATTTCACGTACAAGACCCCACAACATCCTGGCAAGCCCTAAATTTCCCACCCCAATGATTATGTGTACATTCACAATAGTAAAGCATCAAATTAGAAAGTAGCAAAGCATCACAATAGCACATTTACATTAGCAAATCACAATAACACATTCAAACCCTTCAATGGCCCTCTGAACCCTATTTTCCCATATGAGTCCTACATTTCCTGTCCGAGCCCCAATTTTCCCATTCAAGCCCTAAGCTTCCCATATGAGTCCTTCAATTGGCCTCTGAGCCTTATTTTTACTAGCCACAGGGAGAGAAGAGGACAAATCTGAGTGAGCAACGATGACGAGTAGTGACAGAGCTTCAATGAGAATGGCAACCGAGCATGAGAAGGAATAGTGACCTATGGACCATGCTTAATTGTGCGACATCGTTAGCATCACACAATTAGGTCAAGACACTAAACAATGTCGTTTAGTGAAGCATGCCAAAATGACATCATTTAGCGTTGTTTTGCATAGTCTACGTGGACGGCGCGACGTCATTTGCCTTGTCTATGTGGATACTTTTTTATTTAAAAGAAATGCCACATCATTTAAAATTCTCATTAGAAAAGTCATGTTAGTTGTTTGGTTGGAAATTCTCGCCGTTGGCACTTCAGAGCTTATTTCTTCTCCGATTTTGGTATTTAAGTGTACATTTCGGAAGTTTTGGCACCTATATATCCCCTTGTGTCAAGTTGTGGCACTTGAAGGGTTCTTTTGCCGTTTGCAATGGCTTTCTTTGGGCGGGAAAGAAATGCTTTGAGTAAAAGTTGACAAGATGCAGCAATTGGAAGATGGATAAAATAGGTGTCCTCACTAGAAGTGCTGGGGAGATTCGCTTGAATATATAAGAAAACAATAATATCTATGCAAGAATCCAATCGAATTTATTTATGATGTTCATTAACCATATAGTTATCCCCATAATTAACGGTCAACAATATGATGGCAAATGCATATATAGAACAAAATGCTTTATCATGAATTTCCGGATTAAGAGAAAGAAGAAAAGACATAATATACTTGTGCAACTTAAAACAAACAAAGCAATTCAAATGCAGGGATGGGATTGGGAGTAGGATCAAACGTGTGGGTCCGACGAAGGAACGAATCATGGTGGCCTGGCAAGACACTCGACCTCAATGTGCTCTTTGCTGTTCATCCTATGTCGCCCCAAGTTGGAATCTCCGGACAAGCTTCTCGAAAGACAAGATGCCAGCGAGGATGCTTGCATTCCCCTTCTAAGATGAAGGGATTTTTGCCACATTAATCTAAGATTGTCCATGTTCGACTTGAATTTCTTTGAAAAATCTACATCGAAATCAAAATTCCACTTAGGACAAATTGCAGGAACAGACACTCAATAAACGATTTTTCACATTATACTAGACAAAAGATTTTATGTTAAAAATTTACTCTCTATTTAAAGATTGCTTCCCATCATCCCACACACGAAAAATAAAACAACTATTTTCTAATAAATTTTGCTCTTCACGCTACAAAGATTGCTTTACATTATCCCACATACGAGAAAGAGAACAACTATTTTCTAGTAAAATTTTGCCTCGGTCATTAAGGAAATATAGAGTTAGAAGTTCTGTGTTTTCAGATGGAACGGCTTTGGAAACTTCATAAAAACAAATCTCCTTGGTGATATCCATATTCAAGTTTGGAATGAAAACATTAAGTAAATAGAAAGGCCATCCTTTCTCCAGGGTCTCTAGAGCCTAGTCTTCATCACAATGGCATAGCTTTCCTAGCCATGCCAGATGCGACGACTTGAGTTCAAAATCTACAAGCGAATCCGCTTGCTGGGGGGAGGCGTTGGCAACTCTTCGAGCATGTTGCTGTGAAGTAAATCAAGGGTTTGAAGATTGGAAAGTTGGTGGATCTCCGCTGGTATGCTGGTAATACTCGAATATTGCAGTCTCAAGATTCTCAGATTGTGTAGTTTCTTGATCCCGCTAGGAATGCTCCCCTCGAGACTCCGACACCACGAGGCATGTATTTCTTCGAGGTTGGTCAACTCTCCAATGTCAGGAGGGAACTCAGTAAAGAAACAGGAATCCATTCTCAGCACCTTCAAATTCTGCAGATTTTTTAGTGAATCTGGGAACTTGGAAACGCCTGTTCCCGACACGTCTAGCTCGACTAATGATCTCCCTATGTTGCCAATGGAGTTTGGAAGTTTTCTTATTTGACGGCAATCCCGTAATGATAAGTGTTTAAGTCTGACCAGTTCACCAATGGAGTTGGGAAGTGCTGCGATTCTAGTGCCATCAAGGGAAAGAAGTGAGATATTCGTCAAGTGACAAATTGTTCTCGGTAGCTGACTCAGTGAGAAGCAATTTGAGGCAATCAGAGTTTCCAGCTGCTTTAAATGACCAATGGAGATGGGAATTTCTTGTACCGAAGTCCCGTCCATGAGAAGCTCTTTCAGAGCTGTCAGGTGACCCACTTCTACTGGCAACATGCTGAGCTCTGTGCAGAACTTCAAATTCAGGGAAACCAAGCACTTCAAGTGGCCGATTGAATGATCTATCTTCACCAATTGCGAACATCGCTTCAGAATCAATATGGCCAGATTTTGGCAGCCAGAGAACTTAGGAGTGACTATTAAGTCGGCACAACCTGTAAGATCTAGAACTCTCAAATTCTGCATCTGCAAAATAGGAGAAAAATTTGCATGAGCTCACTTCATGAATGGTTAGGTTGGACCAGGCCATCTCACCATAGTAAAGTATTTGTGAACTACCTTGATTTGACCCCAGCCTTCCCAATCTTTTGTGACTTTGCTCCATGATAGGTCGAGAATGGTTAGGTTCCCCAAGTGAAAATTAGTTACTTGTAGATGTTGAGGGCATCCTCGCCAATGGAGCCACCTTAATTTTGACAAAACGTTAGCAAAATCTCCGGTTATGTCTGCATGATCCAATTGAAGAAACCGTATGTTTGGCATACTCCAAAAATCTTCTGGTGTAAGTTTGACTGAAGTATGCCACTGAAAGTTAAGGCAGAGTGCCTCAACCTTTTCTGTTCCCTGTAAAGGACGAGAAAGACGAATTGAAGTAGTGAGGATGGTGTCTCTCTTCTTGACACGTAACCAGTCAGGAGACATTCTTAAAGAATAATGACGAACGATGTCAAATGCAAAATGAAACTGAAGGGATGATGAAAAGTATTTCTTATGCTTCAAAATGAAACAGAAAAGAAAAAAGGAGGATAAACTTTCACCTTTTTCTGCTTTATCGTACCGAGAGCTATTTCATGATTAAATAATCTACTCCTCCTTCCTGGATCTGTACGACTCTCCCGACAAACGATTTCTCTGCCAAATTGCCTTAACATGCTATGCATCCATATCCGATTGTTTTCTCCAACTTTGGCTAGGGGAGTCAAAATTTCACAAGAAGGCAGAAAAGAGGTGTCATACCACAGGTACCAAGCAATTCGGCTATCTATGCCACCAGTGAAGCAGGCAATGTCCAGAAATATCTGTTGCTGCTCATAATTTAATGTTTTATATCCTTCCTCCAATATACTCTGAAAATCCCATCGCTTTAATTGAAACGGCACAAAAACTTTGAAGTGATCCCATGCCTTCTGCGTTTTACCCTTGGAGACTGCACCCATAATTTCAATTACCAATGGGAGTCCTGTCATAGAGTTACTAGCAGGGTTCAAAAGCTCGATGGTGCTACGTGAGGGAGGATTTAGTATAGATGAATGCTGCCTAAAGAGTTGAAGAGCCTGATTATTGTCCAACCGACTAACATGATAAGTCCGGATCTGAGGAGATTCTTCCAGGATACCGCTGTTTCTGGTGGTTACAAGGATCCTACTTCCAGTAGCAAAGCAGTCAAAACAATCTCCAATGAGCTTCTGGACAGAAAACGCATTTTCTACGTCATCAAGGATAATCAAGACCCTCATGTCGCAAAATAGGTCCCTGAAAAACTCAATTCCCCTGTTGATAAAAGCAACATCCTCAAGTTCCCGTTTCAGAACATCGGAAATCAGCTTAGCTTGCAAAAGCTGAAGCCCTCCTAACACTTGTGTTGTTTCTTTAATATTTGCAAGGAAGCTACAGCCATCGAAATCACAGGAGACTCGGTTGTATATGAATTTTGCAAGAGTCGTCTTGCCAATCCCACCTTTCCCATGGATGACTACAAGGATCCTCTTGTCCTTATCATCAATATTCATCAAGCTCATGATGTGGTCAACTTGATCATCAGTTCCAGCATCTTTTTCGATTCTGGCAACTTGTCTCTTCTGTTCCATTTTAGCCACCTGCAAGAAACATTATGATTGCTCACTGATAAGGCTGGAACATGCGAAGAAGTGCCCATAGTTGTTGATCTTTACGAACGTTGTTGTGTTTGCATAAATTGTCCACGATGCGAAGTCAATGGTCATCCTGATCTACCAGTGATCAACATAATTGCCACGTTGTTTCTAAGGAAATCCAACTTTCAGGAAATTACCATATTCCTCAAAATTTGCAAATTATACAAATAGGTAAGCACTTGTTATGACTTTTTATTGATTGTAAGCCTTTTGGAATTCCATAAAATGCATCAACGCACAACCGTAGGTCTAAACTTTATCAATGTAAATTTAAATTGCGTTGCTCTTTTATTATAATCGTCAAGTCATATACTATAAATACATTGTTGGCCCATTTTCTAATGGTTTGAACTTTTCAAATGGCTTGTCTGGTATAAGACAAACTTCGTATCATAGCACAGGTCAAGGATTTAAATCGCGACACTCTTGACCGAAAAAAAAATCGCGACACTCCTAAATTTTCTTCTACCTGTTATTCCCATTGTTCTGTTTATTTTCCTTTTTCGTGGTTATCCTCTTAAATCGTATGCTATAAATACATTGTTGGCCACTTTCTAAGGGCTTAAAATTTTAGGAAAAAAACGGCTCGTCTCACAAAGATTATTTTTTTATATAATGTCTACGGAAATATGTGAAGAAAGACATTAATAGCATAAAGTGAAGCAAAAATAAGAAAAATCAATAAAAATAAAAAATGCATTTAAAAGAAAAAATCCTGGTACTGCTTCATATGTTCGTAAAATAAAATAAAAAAGTACCAAATAAAAATATAGATGAAAAAAATGAAAAGGCAATCATTTGACACTTGACACAAATGCATTAAAGCAACAACACCGCTTATATGAGTTTAGGTAAGATGAAATAAATATTTGACACACAAAAAAAAGGAGAGAGAGCTTTCATGCGTAAAAAAATAGAAGAAGAAATCCTAAAATTAAAATACACGAGAGATAAAATATAAATATTAACATACGGATTTGTCCCTTCATAGAATAATTATAGAATAACTAATTGAGGACATTTCAGAGAAAAGAGGATTGTGATTGCTTAAACGTTGGAGGTTCCCTTTGCTTTATATAAAAGTATAAAAATGAGTGCTTCAATTTGAGTAGGTGGTAGGCAACTGATAATAGAATGCTAGATAAGATAACATTTTGTTGGGTGTAAATTGACATTTATATTATAAAATTGATAAGATAAGAAAGATGATAGAAATAAAGGTAGTTTTGTGAGCAAGCTTGATTAAAAGAGAAACAATAAAATCAAGAGAGAAAGGAGGGTATTTAATTAACTTTATTGGAAAAAAGTAGCGTTTTAGCTATAACGGCGGTAAAAAATGCGTTGCCCTAAAAGGAGATTTGATACTTATTTTGCTTTTCCATTATAATTAACAAATGAAGATGGAGAGTCTGCTCATGCTTTAAAGGGCTGGGAAAATCCCCATGTTATTTTGAAGATGACAAAGTCAAAGGTTACTAATGTGTGTATTGGTTGAGAAAGTGTCAGGTGATATATGCACAAATCAAAATGCAAATGTTGTATAGCACTAGAAGATTATGATATGAGGAGTGCTCTGCCACTATCAAGATTGCTCTACCGATATCTTAGGTGAACAAGTTGTTGGGCATTGAAGATGTCTATGAGTTGGAAGGATCATCATATAAGGTGAACATTTGGAAAGACCTTGATCGAGGGTGAACAAGTTGAGAAGAAAAAGGAATGTCCTTGATGGCTTAGAGATGCAAAGATTGGGTGAACAGTTGGATGGACCTTGATGTGGTGAACGAGCCTAGAAGGGGATGTTTGGTAAAGCTTGGAAGGACCATGAAGATAAATCGCTACGTAGAATTGAAATTGCCAATATGCTTGGAAGGACAAGAAAGATCAGCATCGTTATTGAGTGCAGGGGATTGTTATCAGAGCAGCAAGTTGTTGACATAGAAGTAGCTGCCGATTTTGGATGACGTGGAAGACTGTGACAATATCGACGATCCTTGTGAGTTCAGTGAAGATGAGGAACCAACGTCTATGCATGGTGTCCTTAGAGATCTTTAGAAGTTGATTTAATCAAATCAATGAAGATGAGGAATCGATAGGGATGTTGATGTCACTTTTGCATGCTAAGGAAGCCAAGAGGATCATTGGATGATTGATTGCGCGTTGCCCACAAGGTTTGTTAGTGGATAGCATCAATAGATTAGTAAAGATATGCACGTTTTGATTATGGATAAGGGATTGTAAAGATATTTAGTCGTGAAAGGTGTTGGCCACTTGACTACTTGCTTAGAACATTGAAAAGAAGAAAATAGCTGTTACAAAGGCTATGAATTTCTTACCAAAAAAAAAAAGCCTAGGAATTCGTAGAAAAATTCCAAAGTTGATCAGGAGCAATTTTGGTAATGAGCAAGTTTGACAAAATTACACTAACATTGTTATGGAATTAGCCACAAACAGAGAGTCGTTCTAACAATCTTTAGCAAGGGTCTACCGCTGGCTATATCTATAACCAATGGTTACTTGAAGATGTTGATGGGCAATGGTCATTTGAGGATGGATGGCTATGGATTGAATCTAGGAGAAGTAGTTGGGTTGGGTTGGAATCGGATAGAGTGACTTGTGATTTGAATCTTCTTCTTTGCTTTGTTTTTCTTGTTAGTTGTTGTGTATCGTAATGTCAATGTTTGGGTAGTGATAATGTTTGTAATTAGTGATAAGAGTAAGTGTAAAATAGTAATAGCAGTACATGAGTCCTAGTAGTGTGATCTACCAAAAATGTGAAACTTGTTGATTATAACTTGTCTTGAAGATTACTTGTGGATTCTAGCCTTATTTTATCCATTAGTGTTGAGAGTGGACGCAAACTCGGGCATAAAACTAAATCACTATGTATCTGCTTACAATAACTTTTATCTCTTCATTATCTGAATTACCTAATCTTTATTATCACTATATGTTTTTATTATCACTATATGTTGAACAGTAGCATGCACACCAAATTTCTAGAATCTATTTTTGCCGATGTTTGAAGTTGAACTTGTTACCTTTCGTAAATGTCTTTCATAGTTCTCAAACAACCTATTCACTCTTCTTCTAGAATGTGTTGTTACCCTCAACGAATACCACATAATCCCAAACTAGTATAAATGTCATAAATTCAGGGAGAAGTACATCCAAAGTACCTTAACTTGTGTAAGGCGTTTACTTTAGTGCCACAAATTTTTGGTCGGCTCACTTAAGTGCCACTTTATTAAAAAAAAAAAAAACAATCACTTAAGTGTCAACTACGATCTGAATCACCGGAAATTTGATGTGGCAATATTTTATTAATTTCTCAATCCTACGTGACTTGTTGACATGTCCATTCAGCATATAATCTCTAAATGACGTCATGTAGTAAGTTAAAAAGTAATCATTTTAGTGCCAATCTTTGTAAAAAAAAAAATGATCAATTCAATGCCAATTGCTGTTAAAAGTGATCACTTTAGTATCAATCTTAATGAAAAGTGACCACTTTAGTGTCAAAAAAATGCCACACCAAATAAATTTTTTAATTATAAAAGCCACGTAATTTCTCAAGCCTAAATTTTTCACTAGAGACACTTAAGTAATCGTTTTTATCTTATTTTAGCAATTAAGTGAGTTGACGACTAGTTATGACACTAAAGTGAATGTCATACACAAGTTAAAGCACTTCTGGTGTACTTCTCCACACAAACTCAAACTATTCGTTTTGACCACTCAAAGCCCCAAATTGGTAAATTTATGATAAATTTACTCTAAACTAACTTTTTAACCATAAAAAAATCCCAAACTAATGTACTTGTGACAAATCTACTTGAAACTAATTTTTTAATCACTAAAAATCCTAAACGGATGTATTTGTGATAAATTTACTCTCCATTAGTTTCTATTAAATTAGGTTATTACTACAAAAAAAATCCTATATTGATACACCTGTGACAAATGGTGGTTTACACCTATTAACTACCACATGTCTTAAACTCAACAACTTGACAACGAAATTTAAAGTAAACTAACAGAGGAGAAATTTATAATAGATGTATTAGTTTGTTGTTTTTGATGATCAAAACATTAATTTTGGTTAAACTTGTTACAATTGTACAAGTTTTATGCTTTTCGTGATATTAACCTACTTTAAATTAAGTTCCATTTGTTTCACGAAAAATGCAATGTTTTTGGAAAATGTTTTTAAGAAAGTCATTTCCTAAGAAAATAACAATTTTTTTTTTTGGTATTTAACCAAAATTTGAAAATGAATTAGAAAATTGTTTCCTTCATTTGGTGTGAAAAATCTGATTTAACTTTCCTCTATGCACTCCTTTTAATAATTTTTCATTTTCTTCTTCTATTTTTCTTTTGAATTTTTTAACTATTTTTATTTATCTTGTTCTTTTTCCTTCTTCTTCGGTTGGTCGTGACCATGGCAATAGTTGACAACCAACCATAGACGAGCTCTAGTCTTGCCACAAGCCGATGAGGTTCGATTCTAAGGTTGACAAGCTTGAGCTCGCCACAAATCGATGAGGATGTCCCACATGTCGTCAGAGACACTAGAGATGAAGGACTAGACGAAGTTGATGCCAAAGAAGTCGAGAAGGTAGCTAAAGGAGGCGATGGCCCACATGTCCTTGACTAGTTTATTTTCTGTAAATCAAGTGTCGAAAAATCTAGAATTCTTTTTCCTGAAAGTTGTTTTTTTTGTAAAACAAACGAAGTCTTAAAGTGCATTTTTTCACGGTAAATTTTTTCCTAGAATATAGTTAATTTTCCTTTGTTTGGTAATATATAATCAAAAACATTTTTTGATTTGGATCTTATTGGAAAACAATTTCAATTTCATGACTTTATTTCAGACAAAAAATTTTGATTTTTAAAATTTTATTATTTCTCTTTTCTTTTTCCCTTTCCTTCGTGCGACCAGCCGGTCATGACCACAGTTGAGCTTGAGCTTGAGCTTGAGCTTATCGGCCTTAGGCCAACTTAGCCTCACTAGGATTGGCCAAGTTGTGAGCTTGCTGACCTTGGCCGACTCAAGCTCGCTTGGACCTGGCAAGCCCTAAGCTTGCCAAGATTGTCCAAGCCATGAGCTTGCATAGATCTAGCAAGCCTTAAGTTGGGTGACCTTGGCCAGCTCGAACTTGTCAAGCTCGGTTGAGCCTCAAGCTTGCTATCTTGCATCATAGACGGTCGCTAGGCTGTCGGCCATTGTTGATGCACGGAGGAAGAAGGGGAAGGGAAAGAAAGAAAAAATAAAAAAAATAAAAAGGATAGAAGGAAAAAAAAATTGGAAATTTTTTAAAATAACAATAATTCAAAAAATTCAATTTAAAAAAAATTATAAGAAAAAATGTTTCATTAACCAAGGACCCTAAAACTAAGAAAACATTTTGGAAAACATTTTCTTGTTCTTTTAAAGGGGAAATCATTTTTTTTTTAATTTAAGTTTTGGTACGATAACATTTTCCATTGATTAGAAAAACATTTTCCGTTGATGCATTTTTCTTAAGTGAACCAAACATTGGAAGTTGAGGAAAATGGTTTCCACAAAAAAAAAAAAAAGGACCTTAATCTCTATTAGTCTATATATTTAAGCCCAATCCACCATTTATCTCACTTTTAACTTTTAAAACTAGCCTTGCATAAAAACTTAAAACTACCCACTACTTTCTCATCACCAAGTAACCACCCAATTCACACATCTTTAATAAATATCTACTGCATATCCACTCAATTAACCAATTGGTTCCTTACAAACCTGTTTCTTCTCTCTTCAAATTTAACTAAAGCTATGCAACCGGTCCCGTTCTACTCTGGTTCCGGACTAAATCGCCCATAGAAATAGGTCCTATTCCTGCTTCTAAATTTTTTGGAATCGGTGCTATGCAAGTAGGTTCCAGGTTTTGGGTATTGAACCTACTAACCCACTGAGGAACCAATCAGGACCTATTTTATGATGTTGGAGGAAGATGATTAATCTTTCCTAAATGAACTTAACTTCCTTATTACTTTATTTTTTTTATCGATATTTTACTTTAAGCCGTTTTGTTGTTCATGCTATCTTGCTGTAACTCCCTTGGTTTCCTTAAAAAAATGAGGCAATAATAATAATAATAATAATAATAATAATAATAATAATAATAATAATAATAATAATAATAATAATAATAATAATAATAATAAAATAAAAAACTGATTCTAGGTGAACTTTGGAACTTGACCAGAAAAACATGCTAGGTTTTAGGGTTGATTCCAAAGCAAATAAGATATGTTGCATGTTCCAAAAAACTGGGAAGCAATTCTAACAAGATAGGTTCTAAGTTTTAGGTATGGAACCTAACAACTATGGAATTGCTCACCCCTATATGGAGCCCACCGACTACCACAAGCGTGCATAGTGTGTGCCTTAGCACTAGTTTTTTTTTTTTTTTGAAAATATATATCTATAGAATATTTAATATTCGTTAGACATGGCATTGATCTGTTGATTCCCTTTTTCTAATTTTAAAGGAATAAGGTTAGCCGCTACTAATCTTCTAATTATGCAGATAGCATTTGAGAATTATGACATGAGACGCATATATGATGCTCATGAAAAAAAAAAAAAAACACAAAGGATAATGGTACGTGATGATCAATATCACAAGGTGTTATCAATCTGCTCAATATGTACTAGTGAGCAAATTCCCAAGCATAAGAATAAAAAAGAAACAGGCAACATAAATTCCCTCTAATCATTTTGGTTACCCAACATACATGGATATTGGAATTGTAATATATATAGAAACTCTTTTTGCAAAAGTGGTTCGAAATTTATAGGCAAAAATACACCCCAAGTGCCAAAATTTGGCACGGAGGGACACTTAAGTGCCAAAAGTTAGAAAAGTGACATTTAAGTGCTAAAATCATAGCAACATTGATTATTTAAGAGCCAATCTAGCTAAAATGGTGACGTGGCATTTTTTAGGCGAGGTAAGTGCAAAATGGCATCATTTTACACGCTGATGTGGCTAGAAAATGCAAAAATAACATCATTTTGGTCTCTGACGTAGAAAATAATTAATATAATAATTAATTAAATTTAATTTAAAACTAAATTTATTTAAAACATTTAAAATTATAGATATTTAAATAAAATGGGGAAAGAAGGGAGGCGGCCGATGGTTGAGCCCTCGTTGCTGCTACCGTCACCCTGTCGTTGTTGGGAAGGGCCAGCGACAGAAGGGGGAGGGTCGACCAGGGTTGCTAGCCCTTGGCCGACTGGCGGTAAGGGCCCATGAGCCCTCGCTGCCACCCCGCTGTTGCTGGGAAGGGCCGGCGACGGTGGGGGAAGCGTCAGCCGGGGTTGCCGAGCCCTAGCTAGGGGTGGGCGATCCCGGCTGATTGGCGGCGAGGGCCCGTGAGCCCTTGGCCAAATCTAGGATGAGGGTCGCTACCCTCGCCGGATTTGGGTGAGGGTTGCAGCCCTTGCCTAGGTCTAGCGATGGCTTGTAGGCCCTCGCTGCCAATTGGCCAGGGGTTGACGTCCCCGGCAGACCCTCCCTCCTCCATCGCTGGCCCTTCCCAGTAGTGGCAGGGTGGCAGCGGCAGCGAGGGTTCAGCCCTCAACCGCCTCCCTTCCCTTTATATATATATATATATATATGTATGTATATGTATGTATGTATTTTTATATGTTTTAAATAAATTTAGTTTTAAATTTAATTTAATTAATTTTTATATTAATTATTTTCTATGTAAGAGACAAAATGATGTCGTTTTTGCATTTTCTAGCCACTTCAATATGCAAAACGACGTCGTTTTGCACTTACCTTGCCGGAAAATCACCACGTCACTATTTTGGCCGGATTGGTACTTAAGTGATTTATTTCTCACCGATTTTGGCACTTAAGTGTCACTTTTTTTTAACTTTTGACACTTAAGTATCCCTTTGTATCAAGTTTTGACACTTGGGATGTACTTTTGCCAAGTTTATATATAACTGTTCTAATGACGAACAATTAGAATATGATTTTTCCATTTAGTTTCATCAATATTTGTTTTTGTTGTACAAATTAGTAGTCCATGAAGGTACTTCACTGCATTAGCATTTTTATTTTTTATTTTTTTAGTTCACTTTCCTATAATTGATTGCGTTATAAGGGTCGCGACTCTTGCCCAGATCTAGCTAGGGCTCATGGGCCCTTGCCGCTGGTTAGCCAAGGGCCGGCGACCCCGGCCGACCCTCTCCCCTCCATCGCCGACCCTTCCCAGTGGCAATAAGGCAGCAGCGGCGACTGAGGGCGGCGAGGGCTCAACCCTTAGTTGCCTCCCTTCCCTTTTAATATATATATATATATATATATATAAGTATTTTTAAATGTTTTAAATAAATTTAGTTTTAAATTTAATTTAATTAATTTTTATATTAATTATTTTCTACATTAAAGACAAAACATGTCGTTTTTGTATTTTTTTTTTTTGGTAAAGGTAAGAATATATTGATAGCTTAGGACAAAAGAACAAAGAAACGGCACCAAAAGCTTACACTCTAGATGCAAGAGCACAAGAGCGGAAGGGAGCCGCGTAAAAGCCATAAAAGGCAAAAGCACTAACTATAACAAACTCTGCCCAGCCAAAAACTTGGCCACGTAACCACCAAGGACGCCAGGGAAGTGAAGGGGAAGAGCGCAAGGCAGGACACGTAGAACTACCCATCCACCAGCTTCAACCATAAACCTCCAAGGACGGCCGTGAAGCAATTGTGCAAGGCAGGAACACAAAGGCCAGAAGCGACCGAGACAGGGATCAAAAGGAAGCAAAACGGAAGAACAAAAGAACTGCAGTCTTACACAAAGATGGCTGGGTCGAATCCCCAACCTCTCTGAAGGCGCCGATTCCTTGGAGTATCAGGCATATCTCTATAAGTAAGGGTCTTTTCCTTAACCATCCTAATCAAACAGTTCTTGAAAGTGGGAATATCCAACGAATCCCCTCGGAAAATCATGGCATTTCTTTTCTTCCAAATAAGATAGCACAAAGCACCAAAGGAATACCGTGAGAGACTATGAAAGAAGTCCTTACCAGCAAGGAACCTCCGGGCCCAATCAAGGTTTTCTTCCCAGGTGCCATTTCTCCACGGTAAATTGCATCTGGTAGCCCAGAAGTAAACTAAAGTTGCTGGAAAATTGCAGCCAAAGTACAAGTGGTCAATTGAGTCCGGCTGAGAATTGCAAAAGGTGCACACCGAATAGTCAATTCTTCCATGAGAGAGCAAAAAAGCCTGGGTAGGCAAACGTCTCTTAGTGGTGAGCCATAAAAGAAACTGAAACCGAGGGGCTAAGTCCTTGTCCCACACAAAGGAGGTCCACGGAACTCTTGCTTTAGAAATTCTAATAAAATTCCAAGCTGAGGCCACTGAGAAAGAACCCGAAGCATGTTGATGCCACACAAAGCGATCATTACTAGCCGAGAGAGATGGAAAAGAAAACCCAAGATCCTCCAGACACCGTTTGCAAGACCCGCCAGTGTGCGAATAGAGAAACGCCACAGTCGCCTTAGTAGGAACGTCGGAATCAGAGACAAAGTGCTCAGGAACCTGTAGATGGAGAGGACCACTGGGCAACCAATTATCAAACCACAAGGAAATAGAGTGGCCATTACCGACCTCCCACCCGAAGGACTGCCTGAACGGGCCCCTTAATTGAAGAATTTTTTTCCAGCTCCAAGCACACATTGAAGGCTGCTGGGCAACCCAGAAGTTATGCTTTTTTAAGAAGTTGGAGTGAATCCAGTGGCACCACAACGATTCCTTATCAGTGAACAAAATCCAAATATATTTCAGCATTGAGGCCTTGTTGCAATCCTTAATAGATCGAATACCCAGCCCCCCTTCCTCCCTAGGCAAACAAATATCCGCCCAAGCAACTTTCACACCTCCCGTGGCCAAAGAAGTACCTTTCCACAGGAATCTACGTAGAATATTCTCAATCCCCAGGATTACCGAAGCCGGCAAAGTGAAAACACTAGTCCAAAACGATTGAATTGCATGAAGCACTGACCTTATAAGCTAGAGCCTCCCCGCAAAGGAGAGAAATCTGTGAGACCAGGAGCGAACCCGCGAGGTGATGCAGTCAATTAGCTGAACACAATCTCCCTTGCTCAACTTTTTAGAAATGATCGGCACTCCAAGGTACCGAACCGGGAGTTTTCCTTCCTGGAATCCGAAGGCCAGGAGGATTCTGCTACGTAGAGAAGGATCACCTCCCGAAAGGAAAATGTCACTCTTTTCTTTGTTAGGAAGAAGTCCACTCCAAGAAGAGAAAATGTCGAGGCTTCTTTTCAGGATCGTAGCCGACTTCCAATCCGCTTGACAAAAAAGAAAGACATCGTCTGCAAAAAACAGATGCGTGAGTTTGGAAGATTTACATCTCTAGAAGTATTTGAACTCCTTGGCCGAGGACCTTCGGTTCAAAATGCCTGAGAAGATCTCCATGATTAAAGTAAACAGATACGGTGACATTGGGTCACCCTGCCTAAGACCTCTGCCTCCCGGGAAGAAGCCATGAAGCTCCCCATTAATAGAGATAGAGAACCTGGGTGTACGAACACAAGCCATAATCCGAGTGATGATCCACTGAGGAAACCGAAAAGCTATAAGTGTGAGCTCTAGGAAATCCCAATCAATGGTATCATATGCCTTACGGAAATCCACCTTTACCGCACATCTTGGAAGATATGGGTCAAGGTGAAAACCTGCAAACAACTCTTGGGCCAATAATGTCACGCCCCGATCCTCGGGCACACACACATCCTTCTACCTTGGTCGATTTTATAATGCGATATCCCAGGACAACGTATCGCCGACCCTTTCATTTTTAAGCACATGCGGAAGCAATTAAAATCCCCAGACAATAAAACGATGGGATAGAAAAGTAGGGCCATATTTTTCATATTGAAATTTATAACCACACTTTTATACAAACCACAAACCCTTTCATTACTACTCACATCAAAACGGAGATCTCAAAAGAAGACAGAAACTTAGATGAACTAGGCCGTACTCAAGGCCCCTCTCATAATTATCTTCTTCTTCCAAAAATCCTTTTCTTCAGATCTCACCTCCGAGTTCTCCTTCTCGGATTCCTCCTCCTCAGCTCTTCAGCGGGGTCCTGAAATGGTTTCCCCAAACTGGGATGAGACTACGTCTCAGCGAGTTCTACCCCACTAAGCCCGATTAGATAAACTATTATACTAAAGGCTGCCTAAACACGCACAGGGCAGAGGACTTACCTTGGCCTCAGATCTCACCTGCAAGTCAGTACAATTCATAATAGGCACCCAAGCAATCATATGACCGATCGAAGCATCGATCAAATCGACCTAGTCGATTACATGCCAAACAAATCAATCCCCACTGTGGGGTATTTAAAAATTAGGCCACGTGTATTCTCCAGGATGACCTTCCCAGTCTCCGAGTCACGTGCCTCGAACCTTGGGCCCACGTGCATTCTCTCAGGCGACCTTTTCGCCAAAGTGATGCATCAAGTCACCGAGACCACGTGCCCTTTTAGATGCCCGGGCCCACGTGCATTCTCTTAGGTGCATCTCACCAAAGCGATGCATCAATTCGCCGAGACCACGTGCCCTTTTAGATGCCATTCCGGAATGCTGGACCCACGTGCATTCTCTAAGGTACTCGCTTACCAAAGTGACGCATCAGATCACCGAGCCACGTGTCCTTTTAGATGCCAAATCCTGTCACCGAGCCACGTGCATTCTCCAGGACGACATACCGAGTCTCCGAGCCACGTGCATTCTCTCAGGCGACCTTTTCGCCAAGGTGACATATTCAACCATTGAACTCACGTGCATTCTCCAGGTGACATTCCAATTCACCGGGCACACGTGTCCTCTTTCAAGTGGTCACCAAATCTACTTTCAACACCGATAACCAATGCCCAACGATTTCTCAATCAAATAATTAAATCAACTCCACAAAGTATTATAAATACTGAATAACATACTTGGCCATTCACCAATCGATAATTCAATCTCAATCGATTCCAATCAATTTAGGGTAAATCCCTAAAATATCACAATTTATTCAATTCCATACAACGTAGAGCTCAAATAAATAAACGGGCTGCGCCACGACGATCGGCACGAGATTTCGGTCGTCGGCCATCAAAATCTTAATTTCCGAAAAATAATTAATTTATTTATTAATTTCGAAAATTAAATAATTATTATTAAAAATTCAATTTAGCTCAAAATAAAGCCCGATTACATAAATGGACTTCACCACGGTCATCAGCACAATATTCCGGTCCCGAGCCACCTTAGTTGAATTTTTGGAAAATAAATAATTATTTAATTTAATTCCGAAAATTAATATTTAAATACAAAAATATCCACTTAGGCCTGAAAAGCCTAATTGGAGCCCACTAAGGGTCGGGAAAAATCCCGAGGCACTTCCAATAATTAGTAGACCACGTCTACTTGCTAATTACACAATCAATTTATCTAAATCACATCACAATTGACTAATAATTGCTAATTTATTCTAATCTAACAACCTAAACATAATTAATTAAATCTAAACCAGCTTAAAGCATAATTAGCCACTAATCCTGGATTAGTGAGATTACTCACCAAATCGCCCGCAAATCGGATCAATCCGACGGCGGCGACGCGAGGAACGATTGTTCCCAAAGCACGGCTCGGGTTTTCCCGGCCCAAAAGCGGGCCCGAAGTCGCTGAAACCCACTCCGTGGGTCTGCTGGACGGAGCCGATCGGGCCTGCTCCGGCGGCTAGGGCGGCGAGGGAAAGCCGGCGGAGGGCGAGGGGGTTGCGGGGGAGGTCCGGCGGGGTTGGCGGTGGCCGGAGGTGGCCGGAGATGGGCTGGTCGGAGCTGGAACAGAAGCGAACAGTAGCTGGGTCGCGCGGCCTGGGCGCACGCGGACGGCGGCAAGCGCACGAGCGCGGGCGGCGGTGCGGCGAGCGGGACGAGCGGCAAGCGGCTGAGGGGCGAGCTACAGCTTCTGGTTCGCTCGGCGTGGAGAAAAGAAGGAGAAGAAGAAAGAAGAAGAGGGGGTTCGGTCGAGCGTGCAGAGGAAGAAAGAAGAGAGAGGAGAGAGAAGAGAGAGAGAGAAAAAAGAGAGATAAGGGTGTGGGGTTTTGACTAGTCAAAGAAGAGAGAAAGAAAGTGGGCGGTGGGGGGCAATTCGCACGAGGGGGAGGGAAAGAGGGGAGAGGAGAGAGAGAAAAGAAAGAAAAGAAAGAAAAGAAAAGAGAGGGAGAGAGAGGAAAAAGAAAAGGAAATACATAATTCCTTATTTCAATTTTCCTTCTCTCTTTTCCTTTTCCTTTCTCTTTTCTTTTGGGCTTCAATTTTTCTTCCGATAATTTCTTTCTTGAAATTTCGGACTCGTCAATAAATTGACGAGCGACGAGACAGGATCCTAAAAATAAGAATTATGACGCGCTTAAAATTCGATTCCCGAAATCGAGTTCAATTTCGTGGTTAAAAATCGATCGGACGTGATTTTAGCTCAATCTAACCAATTAGGTAGCTTTTAGGGATTTTACAGCTGATACATCCCTTAACGGCTTCACCCAATAGGTTAGTTAACTCGTGAGTGATCAGCTCAGAGAAAAAGGCCATAGGCACGCCGACGAAATGCCCATTTCACTTTATCGAAACGGGGTTGAATTTCAGGATGTCACAAATAAGATATTATCCCTAATTCTTCTTCCTTTAACGAATGCATTCTGGGTAGGACTGATAAGATCCTGAAGTACAGGTGCTATTCGATTCGCCAATATTTTAGTGATAAGCTTGTAGACAGTATTGCAGCATGCAATTGGTCTAAAGTCGTTCACTTCACAAGCATTCGGCACCTTAGGGATAAGGGCTAGGATAGTCGCATTGACTTCCTTTAGAAGAAACCTGAGGAGAAGAAATCTTGCACCGCCTCAGTAACTAAGGATCCCACAATATTCCAGTTATTCTTGAAGAATTCTACTGTAAAACCATCTGGACCAGGGGCCTTTCCTTTGGCTAGCGAGAACAAAGTATTCTTAATTTCCAAATCAGACACCGGTGAGGCTAGAGAACATACCTGGCCCTTCGTCAGTGGCCTCGGAATAAGAGAAGTCAGCTCTTGAAGATCTGGTTTAGCCAAATTGACCTGAGGGGCAAGGAGATCCGTAAAGAAGGAAAGGAAAACTTTAGGCACCAAAACAGGATCCGAAACAACCACACCTGCAGAGTCCTTAACCGAGAGAATTCGGTTGTTGAGGCATCTAGCTTTGACATAGTTGTGAAAGAATGTTGTATTACGCTCACCTTCCTTCAACCATCTAATTCTGGATTTTTGTTTGTAAAATGATTCTTCTTGACGACGAAGGTCAATAAACGCACTCCGCTGACCTCTTTCAAGTTCAGCAAGCGGGATATTTTCAGGATCCGACTGAAGGAGCATCTGAGTAGAACGCAAGTTTTCCCTCGCTTGAAGGGTTCTCTATGAGATATCCGAGAAGGCTTCCATATTAAGATCCTTTAAGCGGGCTTTCATCACCTTTAGCTTAGAAACAAGTCTAAACATCGGAACACCCCAAACCTGACTATTCCATGCATGAGAGATTGTAGACCGGAAATCCGGATGATCAACCAAGAAATCAAAAAACTTAAAAGGCTTTCTCTTTGGCTGTGGATCAACAACCCTAACAACCATAGGAGTGTGATCTGAAATTCCAGGGTTGAGAAAGGACGCCTCCGAATAAGAAAAGTCCATCCTCCACTTAGAGTTCACAAGAACTCTGTCGATCTTTCGCATCTTTCTGGCTTCTCCCACCGAGGTTGACCAAGTGAATCTGAGGCCTGAGTACCTGAGATCTTCAAGTTCTGTTTGATCCAGACAAAGCTTGAAGTCATCAAAACAGGGGATCCAAGCATTAGAGCCACCAAAGCGGTCAGAAGGATCTTTGATTGCATTAAAGTCACCCGAAACTAACCAAGCAGTATCTTGAAAGAGCTCATCACAAAAGATAAGATCATCCCAAAGAGGCCTCCGACGTACAAAGGTGTGCTCACCATAAATAGCAGAAACGCAGCAAGAAAAGTTGGACGAACTCATATTTAAACGACCATGGATGGCTTGGTCATTAAGGGATATCACATCAAAATCAACGGAAGTTGGGTTCCATCCAATCCAGATTCTGCCTCTAGGAGCATAGTCATAATTAGCAGTCCAACGCCATCCTCTTAGAATAGAGGATGAAATAGAATCAAAAAACTGCTCCGGGACTTTCTCTTAAAAAGGCCAATAAGGCTCAACTTATTTATAGCAACAAGCTTCCTAACCTCGGCCCTTCGCACAGGGTCCATGATTCATCTCACATTCCAGAATCCAAAAAACATCAAAAAAGGGATGAGAGAACCTACTTCCGCTTGTGGGCTTTGCGACTTGACTTAGTCGCCTTTGAAGTCTCCGGTTGTAACAAGTCAGGGGGATCAGGGCGAATCTGTAATAGCTGCTCCTGGATGGATCCCTCCGCAAGAGCCGAGGGAGCTTTAACAGACTTGACCGCAGCTGCATCTTCTCCAGGGGAGAAATCGCAAATCTCATCTTCCTGAGTGGGAGAAGGAGCAGCAGTGGAATGATCAACATCACCTGCAGCTCGTGAGGAACGGCTGGTGCCATCCTTGCCCACAGCTTTCGAGGGTCGATTGGGGTATTTCTTTTGCTGCACGGACTCTGAAGGCCTAGGTTCCTTCGGATTTAGGAGTTGCCCCCATCACCCGGCGGGGACAACTCAAATGAGGCCGCATCTACTGAGAACTGTTGCTTCTTCTTCTTCGGTTTTACCTGATTCCAGCCGGCCTCTCCAGGGTCAGAGACAGGAGGTAACACAGAATCAGGATCAGCCTGTAGGCTATCAGCTTTATGAGATTCCAAGACACCAGGAGTCACCCCCAAAGCTGAGATTCGAGGGTCCACTGCCTCCTGTTGCACAAGCTCTGCAACCGAGGTTATTTCCTTTACATGCACTATACTGCCCTCCACAGAGAAGTCATGTGCAGCAACCGCTAAAGACCTCGGGTCCTCATTGATCTGCTGTGAACTTCCCTCTACACGAGAACGAGACTGCGCCTCAACAACAGGATGAGCTGCCGCAGCAGCAGAATCCTTGGCTTTTGGAAAATTTTTCCCTGCACAATTATGCCCGAAGACACCACAAATAGCGCAAGCCGAAGGTTTCCATTCAAACTCAACTCCTATCTCACATTTTTCACCGTTGTAAGTTGTCTCTATCACCTCATCAAAGGTTTGGTTTGCTGCAATTTCAACACAAACTCGAGCGAAAGAGAGGCTCTTAAGTTGTTCAGTTCGCTGATCAACATAAACAGGTTTACCAACCGCACTTGCAACCTTTCCTATGAATTGAGCCGACCAACAGGAGAAAGGTAAATTGGACAGTCGAATCCATACAGGGATGGTGGGATGGTTTTCCTTCCTTAGCTCAAGACCTGGAGTCCACTGCTGAAGGATGAGGGGAACATTAGCAACCGTGACACGGCCACCTTCGAGGACATTCCTGCGAAAGTCTCTGTCTGGAATGTGGAACATATACAGTCCCTTGCTGTTCGACATAACTTCGAACAAGTTCGGGCCCCATAGCTTCTTAATAGCTTCTTCCACAACTCTAAATGGTAATTTACGGCCAATAAAATGACCCATAAGGCACTGATGCATCTTCGGATCAACAGCTTCTAAGTCCTGATCTGTGATTTCAATGACAGGCTTATTGTTTACTAAAGTAGGTGGTGTATAAATCAAGTCATAGCCCTTTGCAACCGTCCGAGCCACAGCCACCCAAGACTTCTGCTGAGGATTCCTTGAATTACTTCGGCCAGTAGGCCTCTTTGAACTTGACCTTCCCCTGTTCATAGGCCGCACATCTGCAGACGCTTGGGATGGTCGCTGGACTTTTCCATTAGAAGGAGCAGTAACAGCATTACGAGAATCCGAAGGCAAGGTCGAAGAGGGGCCTTCATCCCCAATAAAAGGGAATTTCCCATGGGAATCCATCCCCTCATCCGCAACATGGGGGTTATCCCCCTCACAATCCAACCCAGACATCAACTTCTCAGCAGATCAGCGGGCGAAAACCCTAACCAATGAAGCCATGCGAACCGAGAGGGAAGGACATACCAGGGTCAACGAAATGGGGGTTTCAAAGAGGGGTGGAAGGTGCCACTTTCCACCGAGTAACGGCCGCAACCACCGGTCAACAGACCCTGGGCCAGGAGCACGAGAATGCACGAACCAGGAACAGGTACACCTGAGAGAGAAACCCTGCTGAAGTGGCTAGGTCCGGACTTGAAGGCCACCTGCTGCAAAACGGTTCGGTGGGAATGTCGTTTTTGTATTTTCTAACCACGTCAACGTGCAAAATGACATCGTTCTGCATTTACCTCGCCGGAAAATCGTCACGTCATCATTTTGACCAAATTGGTACTTAAGCAATTCATTTCTCCCTGATTTTGGCACTTAAGTGTCACTTTCCTAACTTTTGACACTTAAGTGTCCCTCCGTGTCAAGTTTTGACACTTGGAGTGTACTTTTGCCAAATTTATATATAATTGTTCTAATGACGAACAATTACAATATGATTTTTCCATTTAGTTTCATCAATATTGTCTTTGTTGTACAAATTAGTGGTCCATGAAGGTACTTCACTGCATTAGAGTTTTTTTTTTTTTTTTCACTTTTCTATAGTGTCACCCCCCCCCCCCCCCCCCCCACAAACACGCACGCACACAAAAAAGAGCTGTTACCTTCTATCAGTCCCCCAATTAAGCTTGTCTTATGGATAAAAAAAAAAGGAAACACACCTTGCCCATACTGGAGATTGTGGACGTATCTGAAACAGACTTGATCTGTCTAAGAATCTTATCTCTGTAATCCTTGTAAAACATGCCACCCTTTGGAGTGTCGTGTAATGTCGAACAATAGTGAATTATGACTTGGCATTCATCTGGTATCATTATGTCTGATGCATTTGCCCCATATTCCAACACCAAGGAGGGGCACCAATCCACTTTCAAAAGAGTCAAACATCCTAACTCGTCAAGGCCTTCAAGAACCTGTAGGTTATTGCAAGCTCTGATTCTCAATTCCATCAACTTTTGCAATCTCGACAGATCACTTAACCTCCAAATTGACGTACAGAGATCGAACTCCAGGCTCTCCAATGTTTCCAATGCCTCAAAACCATGAATCTCTGTCAACTGCGGGCAGTCTTCTAGTTCCAATTCTTTTAGATTCTTCAGGCCTAACGGGGAGAATATTATCTTTTCGAGGCTTGGAAAGTCGCGGACACTTAAGTGTCTCAACTGTTCTGACCCGCCGAGTTGGATTTCCCTTTTCATGGAGTGACATAGCTTCAAAATCATTAAATTTCTCAAGTTGGATAAATCTGGGAAAGTTGTTATTGAGCTGAAAATTCTCTGCATTACTGATTTAGGGGGCTGCATGAGAAATTTTGGGCATAGGTCGCCAGAAATAGAAAGTTCCCTAAGACGATAAAGGGAACCCAATGCAGTTGATAAGTCAGTAACGGTCCGAAGGCACAGATTCAAATTTTCCAACTTGGATAACTTCCCAATCCACTCTAAGTTATAGGTTTTGATTCGGAGGCTCGATGAATGCGACAAAGGATATTCACAGCCATCCAATAAAAGAAGATTAACTAGATTAGTCAGATTTGAGAGATCTGGAACAAATCGTAAGGATTGAGAACTAACAAGTAAATGAGTCAAACTTGTGGGAAGCGATGGCAACACTCGCAGCTCATCACAATTCCTGAGGATCAGTTCTTCTAGGTGAGGGAGCGCAGCAATCGTTCCTGGCAACCGACAGATGTCAGTGTTTGATAGATCTAGGATTCTCAATAAGGACAAATTTCCAATTATACTTGAAACTTCGCCCATTATCGCAGAACATCGTCCAGCACGTATCACTTCAAGCTTCAATGCCAACCCAATGGCTGAAGGAAACTTAGCCAGCAGGCAAGATTCCATCTCTATCACATTCAAAGTCTTTATATTTCCTATAGAATGAGGCAACACTTCGATGAACGTGGACGACAAATCCAATTCAATTAAAGACTTTAGGTTTCCGGTCGAATCCGGAAGTTCCCTTAGTTCTCTGCATCCCGCAAGGGACAGAGACTTGAGATTCACAAGACATCCAGCAGAATAAGGTAATCCTTTAATTGATGTGAATGATAAATCCAACTTGATCAATGAATTTTGCTTTCCAATTGAGTCCGGAAGTTCCGTCAACTGTGAGCAGTTACTCAAAGATAAGTGCTTTAGGTTCACTAGCAGGCCAATTTCGACAGGTAGATCTCTTAGTCGATAACAATCCTTAATATTCAAGTAAGCCAGTCGTTTTAGCTCCCCAATGGAGCGATCAATTTGAACCAATCGTTGACATCCTTTAATGGTCAATCTTTCCAGAGAAAGCACCCTGACAAGTCGACTCTGACCATATTTAGATGGGTCATCTGTAGAACTTTCAAATGGCGTAGCATCTGTGAAAAGAATAAAGCATTACACGGTGTCATTAGACGATGCTGCTGTAAGAAAAGTGTACAACAACATACATACCTTAATTTAGCTCCACCCCTCCCAATCATTAGCATCATTAAATTCAGAGAGCAGGAGGACAACCAAGTTTTGTGGGAATAGATTAGTTGCCATTAAATCTGGAGAACAATGACACCAGGAAAAGCATCTTAACTTCGAGAAAAGATTAGTAAAGTCCCCAATAAAGCTCCCCCCCATCTAATTCAAGGAATCTTAGGTTTGGTAGCCTCGAGAAATCTTCATCAGTAAAAGTGAGTAGAGTAGGATCTCCAGCTAGACTGAGTGCTTCGATATTTCCTTTATTCTGCAAAATACATACACAATTAGAAAGAACTTTCAATTTCTCTTCACATGGTAGAAATTTCATCTCAAATTGCCAATTCTATTGGAAGAAAGACAGAATTTGTGCTCTTGGTGTATTACCTCTCTTGTTTTCACCATGTCTAAAGCTTCCTCAGAAATCCATAATCTGCTACGCCTTGCCAGATCCAAGTTTTCCTCATGGACAATTTGACGCCCTAGGTCTTTAAGTATGTCATGCATCCATAACCCGTCATTCTCTCCAATATGTATCAATGATAGAGAACTGAGGACTCCAATTTCTATTTGATGAAAAAAGTTGCACTTTTCCCACATGTAAGATGTATTAATCTCCTTCTTATAAAAGGAAAAACATGCAATATCAAGAAAAAATTGCTTTTGCTTGAAATTTAAGGCATCATAGCTAATTTTCAACTCTCGGTGGACCTCTTTAGGAGCAATGCTCCTTAACTTTTCTAGTGTGTCTTTCCACACGGTTTTGTGCTCCCCATGAAGAAATGAACCCATGACCTCAATGACCAAAGGAAGTCCTCCAATTGTGGAAACAATATCCCTTGAAAACTTGTCATAATAATCATCTCTAGGAGATTCTCTTCTGAATGCATGATTTCTATAAAGCTGAAGTGCTTAATCAGCATTCATTTCATTTAATTCATAAAGTATGATTTTTTCTCCACTTTCTAGGATGCTTTTTTTTCTTGTCGTATTTACAACTCGAGTTCCTATACCAAACGAACTGATCTTGCCTATTAGTTTCTCAATTTGTTCCCTATGTTCCACGTCATCTAGAACAAGTAGAACCTTCTTATCATGGAGTTTTTCCCTGATAAACTCCATTCCATCGTCAATGTCATTGATTTGAACAATATGCTTAGTCTCACCAAGGATGTCAGATAACATTTTCTTTTGTAGAAATACTAGGCCATCACGGCATGATGATCCATGGACATCTCGCAAGAAGCAATACCAATGAAAGTTAGAAATGAACTTGTCAAAGAGAGCCTTTGCAAGGGTTGTCTTTCCAATACCACTTGGGCCATAAATTCCAAGAGACCGTGCACAACCAAAGTCATAGTCCAACATGACCATTACGGCTTCCACTTGATATTCTATTCCAACTAAATGGTCAGTAGCACAATCTTCTTTTGCCTTCATCTTGATTGTGATATCTTCTGTGTCCAATACAGTAAGTTCCCGTTGCTATGATGGGTAATGATCTCCCAGCAAGTGTCGAGGCAAACGCTATACTGCAGAAATAAAAGACTGAGTGACTGGTGTTACCAGTTGCCACACCGAGTAATCCCATCAATTATGATCGTTCCCTATATTGTATGCCTAGATGACTAATTTAAATTACTCTTTTTCCCTCAGCCTTTTGCAAAATATGTTTAATAAAGGGGAAAGTAAAAGCATATCCCCCGATAGGTCCAAAACTTGGAAATCATTTTCCTAATTTAAAGTGTGTTTTTTTTGCCTGTAAATGTTTTTTGTTAACCAACCATTTTCAACGAATCAAATATGCGAAAGTTCAAAAAAACTAATTCACAAAATGCTCTCTAGTGAAACAAATACAAATTGCGTATTGGCATTCTTTTTTTTAGCTCACAACATATATTAACTGTCACGGTCTAGTTCAAAGTTCCCATAGGAAAAGACATTTCATGCTCTAAGGTTTAGCCACTGGAGATGGCCAGGTTCCGGCGGCCATCATTGGTACCTCAGACAATCGAAAGTGAGGTGGCCGCGGCGAGGCAAAAGGGAATGCAAATTCTTTGTGGGTAAGTTCTAACATTCATCCAAATCTGAGCGACTTCTGACCACAACACAGCTCAAATATTGCAAGGAAACAGAGGGGTCGGGCGAAACTTACATTAGCCTGCCGAGGGGAAACCACTACCGAATCGTGGAGTCGAACCACTTATCCTTGTCGAGCTTCAGTTCTCCGATGATACGATCAGCCTGAAGCGACTGTTTCGGGTCATCCGAGGCCTCATTAATGTTTATTGACCGAAAGAGATACCCAATGGTCTAATTGCAGATGACTATAAGAGAATCTATTAAGGTGAGCTACCCATATATTGAAATAGATTTTAACCGGCGGATTTCAATGATACACATATATAGGGGAAACCCTCTGACCCCTCACCCCGCTGGGGCCATTCTATTTCCCTTTGATTTATTTACTTTTCCCTTTTGAGTCTTTGGCTTGATTGTTTTATCTTTCAAGAAATTATGCTTTTTTGTTTTATTTATTGCTTTCGACCCAGCTAGGGGAAGAAGAGGAGGAAGAGAAAAAGAAGGGAAAGGAAAAAATGAAAAGAAAAGAGAAAAAAATTGGGGTTGATTATTGAGTTGTTCCCGAGAATAAAAAAGTAATTTCATTTTTGTTTCTTGAATCTGTTTCAAATCCATTTCTAGGAACAAAAAGTTATACAAATAGATTTCTGTCTATTTTTTGTTTCTAGGATAAAAAACAAAAACAAAAAAATAGAGAAATAGAAATGTGACCAAACGTGCCCATAGTAGTTGTAGGGGATCTAGATTCCCTTCTTCTGGGAATTCATAAATAAAGAAGTCCCAACGGCCGGCCCCATTCTCTCTTCCCTTTCATTTCCTTCTCTTTGAATTTTTTGGCTTTACAGTTTATTATTTCAAATAATTTGGCACTTTTTTTTTTCATTTTTGGCCTTTTTGATTTTCTGATTACGAAAAAATTTTATTTGCTCTCTCTATTAGTGCAACGTACGCTAAATAGATTAGAAAAAACCATGTTGCTTAGCAATTGTCGGAGACGTTGATGGCAAAGCTCCGGCGGCTATCATTAGATCCTCAGACAAAAGGTGGCCACGGTGAGGCAAACGAGTGCGAATTCTGACACTCTGAGCAACTACTGACCACGACACAGCTCAAATATTGGAAGGAAACGGAGGAATTGGGCGAAAATTACCTTGCGCTGCCGGGACGAAACGACTGCCGAGTCCTGGAGCGAAACCGCTTGACCTTGTGGAGCTTCAGTTCTCTGATGATACGGCCAGCATGGAGCGACTGCTTCGGGTCATCCGAGGCCTATTAAGAGTTATTAACCAAAAGAGACAGCTAATGGTCTAACGGCAGATGAAAGTGAGAGAAATTATTGGGTGGGTGGGGCACGCGCATTTAAATGCATTTCCCCCCGGCGGATTTAAGCTTACTCTCTCGCTCGATCATGCAAATAAGAAAAGGTGGTATTTTTCACGTTTCACCTTATTTTTCTGAACAGCAATGGTTTTGGGGATGCTAAACCATCGAAAGGCAAAGTCGTAGTAATATATGAAAATCTTAGTATGTGTTGATTAGTGAAGACGAATTTGGTGATTGGCCATTAATTTGATTTAAAGAAATCTCAGATATACTCTTTGAGCGGGTGACTCATAATCTTATTCTAAAGATATATCTTATTATCTTGAGTTTGTTGTGTGTTGAAATCGTCGGAGTTTATCTTGATTTGCAATTAGACTAAAATTTTGTGAGACAAAAGGTAGAAGTGGGATAAAATTTAAAATTGAGGATTTTTTAAGATATTAGACCTTTAGTTTTACAAGAAGAATGCAACATTAATAACTCATGAAATGTTTGGAGGGGGATATTATAATCACTTTCCAAAGTTAGAGCCCATTGTTGCGACCAATTTTTTCGAGTGTGAACTACGTAAGATTTGGCTAATGGATTGTTAAGCCTAGATTTAATTCGGGTTCTCCCAAGCCCATACCAATTCGCGACTTAGGTTCAAGTTTTTAACATGCAATTAATTTTCAATTAGGAGTCGCCACTAATCTCTTTTTAGTGGGTCGATTAGAAACCAAGTAAAATAATGGGAGAATTATTTTACTCCTACGAACCAGAGACTAAGGGTACAGAGACTTGGTTACACTAAACTTCTCTAATGCCCTTTTGGTACCATTCTTTTATTTTCCAAAAATGTTTTTGTAGGCAGCTTGGATCGATTTTAAATCTATTTTCTTAACATATGATGTGATCATACGGGTGCATAAACCACCCATTTAACACCCATGAAAGCGATGAATAAATTACATAACTTACTTCAAAGTAACGAAAGCATCTGTAATGTTAAATCAGAATTCACATCAACAACCTAGATATAATTTCTAATTAACACGCAATTTTTTTTGTTTATTTTCACTTATTTAATGAAAATCATGCAATAGCAATGCAATATAACTAAATGACCTAATTCTAATGACAATCTCTAAATGACGTGCATTTCATGAATCTAATCCTATATGACATTTACATGACATATTTTATTTTTCCTAAAAAATGCAATCTATCCTAGAGAATGGAACTAATTTATTTTAAGACATTTTTGTATTTTTTCATGAAATTCGGAACTAGATAAAATGTGAAAATTATCTAATTAGATTAAGATTCTATTCAATTTGTATTAGGAATTATGAACCAAATCCTAATTTAAACTAAAATATTATCTTAACCCAAATAATCCTAAAATGCAATCTATCTAAGAAAATACCTAAACTTATAATAAATTAAGAAAAATATTATCTAGAATTAAACTAAGTGCAATTTTACCCTAATATGCAATGACGTTGAAAGAATGCCCTAATTCTATTTTTTTTCTTTTTCTTTTGTGAAATTCGAAATTAAAATAACCAAATATTTAAACGTGCAATTCAAATTTAAAACTAACATCCTAAATGAATGTATTTTTTATTATTTATTATTTAAAAAAATTCGAGATAAAATCCATATTCTAAATATGCAAGATACCAAGAGATATTTTAAAACCAACCTAATCCTAATTCAAATATTTTTCTGATTTTTCCTTTTACAAAAATAAAATTGATTCAACTAACATGATGGCAAATTAGATAAGATCGGATTGATATCCACAAATTGGCGAACCATATCTCGCGCATGAGATCGGGTTGGCCAATTTTTAAATAAATTGCGAATCGAATCTCGGGCTGGAGATCGGATTGGCGATTTTTCAAGCGATGGTGATTGTGAGTCGGATTTCGGGCGCGAAAATCGGACTGTCAATCTCAAATTTTAGAGGTAATTACATGTCGGACAATCTCAATCTTACATTAAGGAATAATTATACTAAAAAGAACAAGTAAAATAAATAAATAAATAAATAAATAAATAGAAAACCACCTAATGTGATTCCTTTTTTTTTTTTCTTGCTTCATCACTTACGATTGGGCAGCTTCGATGGATCGCCGGGGGTTGGATCGCCGGCGTTCGGAACTCCAGCGAAGATCGGCAACGGGCGGATCGGCGGCGAGCGGTGGTGTTGCGAGGAACGACAGTAGGCAGCCCCGCTTGAGCTCGGACAGAGAGCGGAGCAGCTCGACTTGGGCTCAGGTAGAGGCGTCGAATCGTTGGCAGGTCTCTGGTGGAGTCTCGAGCAGAGGTGGTGGACTCACAGGTGAGGTAGAGCGCGGCGGTGCTAGGTTGAGTTGCTGTGGGGAGCGTCAGCGAAGGAGATCAGAAGCGCAAGCATCGCTGGATCCGGTACTCGGGTGGTCAGAGGCGCAGCAATAGCGGACCGGCACGGAATCGGCTGGGTCTAGGTTGTAGAGGCGGCTTCACGGCGGTGGTGTCAGGGAAGGGCAGCGGTTCGAAGATGGCGAGCGAGGCTCGGTTGGCGCCAATCGCGGCTGAAGCAGGGAATGTCGAGCACTGGGTCGCGAGCAGATCTCATGCACGGGCATCGAGGAGCACCGCAGGTGTCGGCGAGGGCTAAGGTGCGGATGGAGCAGTGAGATTGAGGGCGCAGCGTGGCGGAGGTGAGCGGACCAACGAGGTGGCGAGGCGCAATGGTGTTCCAGGGCGAGCTCGCGGGCCTCTGCAGTGTGGGAGCAGCAGCAGTAGCGTCACAGGAGGGCAAGCGACGAGGCTGAGGGCACTGCAGCGTCGGCCGAAACCCGAGGAGCATCAAAGCAGCAGCGATGGCGATTGGCACAACGAAGGCCGGCAGGCGAAATGACGAGGGAAGACTCGAAGAAGACGATGAAGAGGAGCCTTTTTTCTTTTTTTCTTCTCTTTTCTTCTCTCTCTCCTCTACTGCCCAGTCACACTCACCCGACCCTCTCTCTCTGCTGCACTATACTTTCACTGTGCTGACTTTTGCTTTCTCTCAAAGAACGAATTTCTTTGCTTCTTTTTTGTTGAATTTCAACCTAGAAAAACCAAGAAGAAGCCCCCTACATGCGGCCGTGTATTCAATGTGTGGCCCCCTTTTTAAAACCCTACACCTATGAAGCATGGACACGTTGCTCGTGCTTCTGTGTCGTGTCCAACACGTGTCAGAGCGTGTCAGACACGTCGACACGCTCGGACATGGTTGGACACGCGGTCAACATTTCTTGACACGCGTGTCGACGCGTGTCCGGAAGACTCCGGGTGGAGGCGAGGGAGGCCGCGAGTGACAGTGAGAGATGGCTAGAGAAAGGAAGAGAAGAGGAAGGGACCGAGGCCCGAGGGGGCGCCGAGCAGTGGCGGCGGCAGCGATGGCATCTCCTCCTCCTCGGCGTCACGTCCGCTCCATTGTCGGAAGCTGAGAAACAATACAAGGTGCGAAAGAGGGGAGCGAGGTTTGCTGTCTACGTGTTTGTCTTAGTCCGGTGATTTTTGTGTGAGTGGTAGAAGAAGGAGGAAAAAGAGGGTCGCTAGGGTAAGTGATAAGGGAATAAAAAATGATAAAAAAAAAAGAGGGCGATGATGGCGTGTCTTTTGAGTTTTGGGAGAGGGGAAGTGAGGTTGACAGCCTGTCTGTAAGTGGTTTTGGGAGGGAAAAAAGTAAAATAAGTTTGGGGTGGAGGGAAATGGACAAAGGAAATAAAGAGTGGATTTGGGGATTTTTTTTATAGAAAATTAAATAAATGAAATTGAAAAATAATTTTGAAAAGTAAAAGTATTAAATTTTGAATAATGATAAATTTTGATCATTCTAAAAAATATGAATTTATTTAAATAAATTGATTCTAATTTCTTATCAATTATTAGTTTTATAATAACTTTGTTAAAATTAAAAACGTGTTTTGCATTAATTATGAATATATCTTTCGAATTTCAAATAAATTGATTTATTAATATTATTAGTGTAAATTTATTATAGGCTTTTTTAATTAATTAATTATTTATGAATTTGAATCAAATTAATTAAAAATAAAAATATTTATTTAATATTCAACGTGTCACAACGTGTTGAAATTCTCTATTTTTTAGAAATAACGTGTCGACGTGTCGTGTCGTGTCGGACACTCGTGTCGTGTCGCGTGTCGGTGCTACATAGCCCTACACATCTAACTTATTTATAGGCCATGATTTAAGGTTTTAATTTTTTTCCAAATCCATATTCACGAAAATTCCTTTTTCCGAACGCAATATCACTTTTTATTTTCCACACCTCTTTTAGATTTCCTTTGCAAAAATGAATATTCTCTATTGATTTTTTCAAAAATTGCAATAGGATTTTTTTTTTTTAAATAGGGGCTTGGGCTAAATTGCTCTCTTCGTAGGCTTAGTTTGACTTGTCAGCTTAAAGCTCAAAACCACCAAATCAAACCCATCTGTCACCGACCCAATATGAATGCAAATTAAAAATAAATGTACATAAAACTATATGCTATGCAATTAATTAACTAATATTTTTTTAGGGGTTAAAATTAATCCCTAATTTTTTAATGCGATAAATGACTAATCGGGTCTTCAAAATTTAGGTGCCAACACCCACATTTTGTGTGGACTTGGTGGAAAGTCGTTTTTGTGGATGGCAGAACTTGACCGTTCACATGGCCTTTTACTTGTTCCAATTAATGAAAGCTAGTCCCACTCATGCATAGCTACAAGAAAAATTTATTTGGGTAGCATATAAAAACCTTTTTCCAAAGTCTATGTCAAATTTTGTGTGTGGATTTGGTAAAAGGTTGTTTTTGTCAACATCGAATATCAACTTTTTGTCACTCTTTCCAATTGATGTAATGCTTGTCCCACTCATGCTCGAATTATGACCTTTTGATTCTCTCATTTTAGTCAATATAAAAGTTCGTCCCTTTCATGCATGATGCAAGAGAAAATTGTTCGGAAAGCATACGAAAATCTTTTTTCAAAATCGGAATCAACACTTTTTGTGGATTTGGTTGAAAGTTGTTTTCCTTAAAGTCAGATCTAGACTTTTTGCTTCACTTGTTCTAATGAATATATAAGTTCGCGCCACTTGTGACATCCTAAATTTCCAGTACTATTTTCAATTGAATAAATTAGGTCTTTTATCGACGCATCTATAGTGCTATTCTCAGAGCCGATCATTTGTGAGATAACTAGACTATCTGGGGAAGTCATTAAGAATTTTAAGGCAAATAGACTTGAGGATTCAATCAGGAAGCGGCTGCTCGACCGTGTTCATCTGTTGAAATTAATACGGCAGATAAGTAAATTGATTAGAGATCAGAGATATGTTTGTTCGACTGAGATGTGTGGACGATCGTCGGTGACTCCACTAAATTGGAAAATTCTCGTCGACCGGTACTAGTTTGATTTTCCGTTCATTTTGGTACCTTGTGTTTGTATTTGAATCCCTGAGATTTTCACGACAACCGAGAGTCGCCAATGTGTCGAATGGGTTCATTGTAGCTCAAAGAAAATCGACCACGGGTCATTTGCCCTAAAAAAAGTTCTGAGAACTACCCGATAGCCTAGGTCACGCTAAAAACGCGCAAAATGGAAATTAACCGCGAGTTTGAGTCAGATTTCAGAAATTGAAGATTTTGTCATGTCACAATAAATTCCAGGAACGTCGACTCAGTCTTAGAAGATTTTTCTGCAACCCGAGACTTTTTGAGAAAAAGTCAGCTTATGATCATTTTTGTCCAGAAAAAGCCGGGGATCGTTTTTGGTCGCAAAATTGGGATGCAAGATGGTTCAATTGGTGAGGAAAAATACAAATTTGATTGTTGACTCGATAATGGAATTTATTGAGGCCAAATTAGATTAAATCAAGCATGAACAAAAGTCCAATTGAAGAAGAAACCTTGGAAATTCGTAGCTCCCCCACCACCACAACATTTGGACCAATTCAAGGGTCTTCTAGAAGGATTTTGTGTTGGAAAATTGTCGGGCAAGCCAACCAAGCTTGGTAGACAAGTTTGAGGGGACAAACTTGTGGAAATTTTGGCTTCTGGCCCCCTCCAACCTCACCTCTTCTCTCTCTCTCTTCCTTCTTCCCCAAGCCTAGCCGAAACTCCCTCCTCTCCTCCCTCTTAGTGCCGTGCGAAACCAGCAACTGGAAGAGAGGAGCCAAAGTAGCCATCGCCTGGACGCCAAGCTGCCGCCACTGTCGTCGAGCCACCGGTTGCACCATCGCCCTGACTGCGCGCTGTTTGCCCTCACTGCCAAGCCGCGCCGTCCAGCAGCTTCCTCTCGTTGTCCCAAGCCTACCTGGGGCTATCCTTAGCCGTTTCTTCGGCGATAAATCTCCACCTAGGCCCAGTTTGGCCTATTCTTTCATTCCTGAGCAATTCTCGCCTAAACCGAGTTGTTTTTCTTCCATTTCCAACCAAGGTCAGCAACTTTATTTGTGGGTTTCTAGCAAGGTGTCGGGTCCGTTTTGAGGTGGTTCCGAGCCTTGGAACCTAGGCCCGCTTTGGATAAAGTCAGCCCTCGTTGCGTTCTTGTCGGTTTGAACCGGGTGGTTTGATAAATAAGTGAGTTTTGCTCACTAACCCCTTATTTGTCGGTTAATTATGCTTAAGGGTTATTTAGATTAGCTTAAGTATGGATTAGTGATAAGTTAGGATGGTTAGATTAGCCTTAGAATGGATTAATGTAACTTAATTAGTGAGATTTGTGCAATAGATGATGGATTAGTCGAATCTAGTGAATTGTTTGCAGTTCGGAGTTCTGGACCCTCGTCATTTGCCATTTTTGTGTATCAAAATGGATTACAAATTTGAGGTTGATGTTTTCTTGAGAAATGTTTAAAACATCCTCAGCTACAACATATATTTTACTCAGGATATTTAAAGGTTTAAAAGATGGAGATATCAGCTCCGTCATTTGCGAACAGAATCTCGGACTGTGCTGTACTTGGTGAGCTTTGAGGATTCTAGGGGTTTTTATCAACTCTTAGGGTTCTAATTTCAAAATGGTTTCTTCACAAAAGTTTCTTTTCATATCTTCTAGTTTAACATACTCAAATTTTAGATCAAATGGACAAGTTTTAGACCTTGAACCAAACTGATTTTGGAAAACAGACCTTCTGGAAAATAGACACAGTTTTGTACTGGATTGAGCGATTTACTGGGCCGAATTTAGAAGGATCTAGGTTTAGGTGTCTTCATGAAAATTGTTATTTTATGTGTATGTTAAAACATATTCAAATTTGGGAATTTTCTGAACTCGTTTTATGTGGTTTATGGATTTAAACTTGGAAACGTGCGAGTGGGCCTATTTTGCCAGTTAGAGCCAATTATGAGTTGTGATAGTTATTGATGCTTTACTTGCTGGAAATGGCACTTTTGGTGATATGGTTACTTTGTGTTATGCCTTGAGAACTATGTGTGATGAGGCGCGAATGGTTATGTCATGGTTGTGGCGTTGTTGGTGTAATGCTTGCCGGTTTGTGCAAAATTGATGATGTATGGTTGGTTTGTGACATGCCTAGAACTTATGCTTCATAATCGTGTGGGCGATGCTCCTAAGTGGAAAGCCCGTGCCTGTGTGGCAATGATTAAACGTGCCTATGTGGCGATAATTAATCATGCCTCTGTGGCGTAGAACGTGCCTGTATGGCGATAATTAATCATGCCTGTGTGGTGTAGAACGTGCTTGTGTGGCGATAATTAATCATGCTTGTGTGGCGTAGAACGTGCCTGTATAGCGATAATTAATCATGCCTGTGTAGCGTAGAATGTGCTTGTGTAGCGTAATACCGAGCTTGTTTAGCCGTATTTATGGGTGTGTCGGGTATCGTGCTTGTGTGGCCGAAATTAATTGGAAGGCATGAGTTAAGCACATCGTTTATGGCACGCACGCATGAATCGATGGCGTGCAGGGTGTGGCAATGGCTAGGTAAGATCGCTTGTGACGTGACTCATGTGTGATTGATGAAATGCATCATCTAATGGCCATGTGCATTGTATGTATTATGTTGTATTACGTGGCTTGGTGACTAAATATATTATCGTTTGGGAAAATGAACTGTATGAATTAAAATGACCGGGAAATGGTCTAATTGACATGTAATCGATTAGGTTGATTGATCGATGATTCGATCTGCTTTGATTGAATGATGTGATTGTCAGTATTTGTTATTTGAACTGATTTGCAGGAAGGAACTGAGGCTAAGGTAAGCCCTTTGACTCATTGTTGTGCTTAGGCAGCTCTTAAGGCATATTTTTTTCCTAATCGGGTCTTAGAGAGTAGAACTCGCTGAGACGTTGTCTCATTGGTTATTGAATAACCATTTTTAGGTCCATAGATGGTGTTGGTAAAGGACCAAGAGCTCGGAGTTCCTGAGGTGAAGTTCGAAGAATCGATGATCATGTCAGACTAGCTAGTCATAGACAATTCTCTTTTGTAGGGAGCTTATTCCTTTTTGTAAACCTTTGTGTATTGTTGACACCTGAAATTTTTTTGTTAACATTTTAATCATCCATTGTTTGCCAAAAAAAAAAATAAAGAGCCAAAAAGAAAACAAAGAAAAGAAAACAAAAAGAAAAACAAAAGAGAGAGAAAACAAAACAAAACAAAAAGAAAAAATGAAATGAAACAAAAAGAAAACAAAGAAAAGAAAACAAAAAGAAAACAAAGAAAGAAGAAAAAAAATATAAAAAGGGGGTGGCCATTCACGATCTGGGGCTTTTTTTTTCGGTCTCTCTCTCTCAAATTTTGGAGGCGCGGATTTTCTCTTGAGGACTCGGTTCCCGCTCGCTCTCTCTCTCCTCTCGGGGGATCATCACGAAAACGATCGCCGAGGGGACTCTCTCTCGATCGAGTGTTCTCTCTCTCTACAGTTCGATCGGCTAGGGTTTTTCTCCATTAGCGAGGGATCGAAGATCGGAGGGGACGGCGGTCATGGCAACGACGATCCCAGCGGTTCTGTTCGCTGGATCTGACCCGATTTGAAGCCGACCGGAGATCTGCTTTTTCTTTCGCCATTCTTGGACTCGAATCTCTCGAGATTGGGCTCACCGGATCGTCGGAGGGATCTGCTGCAGACACTCGATTCCAGTGGCTGAGCGCGTCGAATCCGTCGTAGCCCCGTCTCCGAAACCCCGGCCCAGACTTGATGTTCAGTCTAGCGGATCTCCGAATCCGAGTGCTGTTCTTCGATGCCGCCGTTGAAGTTGCAGATCCGATCTCTCTCAAACCCTAGAGAACGGAACAGCCAGTTGAGGAGCTCGGAGAGTGACAGTTTTTGATACTTCGCCGAGTTCAGAGGAATCCATTCGGTTCCAGAGATCGAGCTCTGAAGCCAACGGCAATAGTGTCTACTACAACGACGGTTTCTTCGTTCAAGTTACAGGTGCCAACGCGTTTAGGACCTCCATTCTCCAATCGTGGTCAGATATTACTCATCGTCAAGGTAAATCCACATGCTCTGTTTCTACTAAAGGTAAAAACCGAATACTCAATTTCACTAGCGAAATCTAGTCACGCGTGAGGCTTTCCTAATGACCTTGAACATGCTGCATCACCTCTTTGTGATAAGATGTCTCTCTTATTTCTGCATCTAGCTCCTTTGACGGAAATATCTACTACCTGTTTGATAAAATTCATGAATTAGATCAGTGTGTGTTTCAATTCAGATTCTGATTGAGAGCTTCCCTTTGCTTGATTGATACATTAGTTTTGTTGTATAGACTTTACTTGTATTTCGTTTCCTTTCATTTCAAAACTTAGTAACTAGCCATTTTAGGATTTGTTATTGAAATTCTTGGGTTAGATACATATCCAGTGCAAAGCAAGCTGAGCAAACAGGACATGTACAAGAAGAAAATTGATTGGTTTTAATAAAATTGGTCCCCTGCTGCTGCTGTGTTCTTTTTAGAGTTCCTTGTTCACAATATTGAATGTGTTCTCTGCCAGGAAGTTGTGAATTCATTGGTGCACTTCAATCTGGATTGATGTCTGGTATTTTGCCCTTTAATGAGTTTGTAGTTGTTGGTAGACCGGTATGAGTTGTGCCTGAAGTTCACCTTAGTGGAGAAACATCTCCTCAGCAGCAAATGATTTTATATCAGGAGAGGATTTTATATCCTTGGTGCATGTTGGATGATCTGGGAATCTGGTTCAGCTTTTATTAGGGCCAGTAATGACAATGATGTTTGAGTTTGTCAAAGAAATACCTAAACCTGAAACTAAATGGAGGCTGGACTTCACCTCTCTTTTAGGCATATTTTTCTTTACATGGGTTATCATTCAATTACTTCCCGTTGCCTTGATAGATCTGGCTTATGAGAAAGAGTAGATGCTTAGGAGTATGATGAAAATATGTGGGTTTAGTGATCCATATTGGCTGATTTCCTATGCTTATTTTCTCTCTTTATCTTCAATCTACATGCTGTGCTTTGTGACTTTTGGCTCAGTCATATATAGTTAATCCCTATTGCGTTATGTTTACCTACGTTCCAATGTCCCATTAAAGTTGCAATGCTTGTGTCTTACTGCACTTCCTGTGTAAAGTTTTACTAGAATGCGATTATGTGTGCTTTTAGTGAGTTAAATGCAGATCACGTGCAATTGATGTTTGCTGTTCATGTGTGAATTTGCTGATATCGAAAGTTGGAATTTGTCTTGGTCTAGAATGCATGCTTTGTTTCTATAACCTCGAACACTTGTGAATTTGGTACGAATTTTTGTGTGTGAGGAGTTTGGGATTAGGTCCTTCATGAAAGTGGTCCTTCACATAAAAACTGCAAAAAAAAATGGTTGTATGTTTGCCTTGCTGCTCTGTTCTACTTTTGATGGACCTTGATCTCTTCCAGGATTTTGTAAATTCACGCGCTTTTAGTTACAATATATAATGAAATGCTGTCTTTGATTTTCGAAGTTGATTCGATTATAGAAATGCTGTCTTTTCTGTGGCTAGTTGCTGTTAGTCTTAAGATGAGATAGTAGATTTGTCCAATTGCTTCCAATATGTTATAGAATGATGGTGTGACATGCTACTATGTTCTATTCTTGATTGACTTGTTCATGTTCTTGAACTTTTAGAAATTCGCGTGTTAAAAATTTTGAAAAGCTTCTCGTGAAATTTGTTCCTATGATACTGATTTCACATGATTTGCATATCAATTGAACTCAACTTTTCTTGTGATTCGCATGATAGAAATCTATCATAAAATGAAATTCATAACCCCTGTTTTTCCCCTTGTCAAAGTTGACCTCGTCATTTTTCTATGATTTTCTTGTTAAGGGATTCTAAGATTGGGTCTTTAACAAAAGTTGTTCGCCTTTCTTTTGTTCGCGCTGTGGTAAAATTTCATATTCTTCAGATTTTCTTTTTAGGTCAAATCACTATTAATGTGTCATGATATCTTGATATTTTGCTGTAATTCCGACGTGATATTGTACATTCTTGAATTTTCTTTAACTTCCATGTAGCTCACGTTAAAGAAACCTTTTCCATGAAAGTTGTTACCATGATTGGGTGTGCATTTGATTCTAACTTGAGGTTAGTTTGATTATGAATTGATGCCATTTTGATCAAAAAGACTCATACGTGCTTGTGATAAGATATGGCTTCAATTTCATGGCGATTTGTCATCAAACAATCACAACTTATAGTCTCATGTGCTCTGTTACAATTCTGATTGCATGCTGGAAGTTATGGATTAAGCATTGATTAGATGTAGCATGAACATGTTCAATGATGCATATTGTTTGGTGAATGATCTTTTGTCAGCTAATTCATTTGTTTGATTAACTGAGGACCAAGGTTATATGGCTTGGATGCCTGTCATATTATATGCTTAACATGTGATCATTTGATGAATGATTTTGGTGCGACGCATATCAATGCTGAACTTCAGGATATCGCTCGAAACTTGACTTTCACATTGTACTTCTTTTGAACAATTAATTTTGATATGATATATTGTTTTCTTTTTTTGGTTGCTTGATGTGTTTGATTGTTTCTTTTATTTGTATGCATCTAATCATCCAGATTTCCTAGATTAGGTTTAGAATAGGATCCTAAAAGTGGAGAAGAAGTGAAGATGGTGGAGGTCGATGTCCACTCCGACCGTTATCCTGTAATATTCGTTTCTCTCCCGACATATGTGTCGGGTTCCTTGTGTTGTATAAAACCCGACGAGTTGCGGGTTTTCCTTTTTTCCTTCATTTTTCTTAATTGTTTTTTTTTTTAGAATTGCATGATTAGGTTTAACTGCTTTTCTTGATTGTTTACTTCATGTCTTACAATTTCATATTCATTGTTTGTTTTCCTTTTTATTTTTTTTAGAAATAGAATAGCATAAAAATGATCAACCACGCATGATCACTTAGCCTAGGAATTGATGATCCCGAAAATGTGAAAAGAAACGCATGAACATATTAGGAAAAACACAACATACTGTTTAGGTACCGAAAGGGCGCTAATAGCAATATTAGTGTAACCCAAGTCCCCGAACTTAGATATCTAGTTGCGTAGAAATCGAGTGAACACTCCCGACCCTCGATTGGGTTTCTAGTCGACCCCCGAAAATGAGGCTAGTGGCGACTCCTGTTTATTTTTAGGTTGTTATAAACAACTAGATCATATAATAAACCTACTGTCACGCGGGGTACTAGCTTAGGAGAGCTCGCGATCTTGTGATCAAAGTACCTCTAAACTCGACCTTTCCTATCCTTGGATACTTTTCGAGGGGCGGCGAGATCGGGTCGCGACATGTATAGACCCGGGTATTTATAAAAAGGTATATTTTGAAAAAGTTGGCAATGCTTTTCTATCCCATTGTATTGCTGTCTAGGGATTTTATATATGCTTTTGCATGCACATTTAAATGAATGGGTTGGCGATGTATCCTGGGACATCACTATTTAATCAACTAAGGAGGGATGGGCACGTGCTCGGAGGATCGGGGTATGACATCCCTTTTTTGTGGTACTAGAGCAATGGTTAGGGATTGGAGTGATAAGGTGTGATGGACCATGAGATAGTGGTAGGAAAGACATTTAAATTCATACTGGTGTATGTCTGTGGTAGTTGATTGGTAAAATTGTTTGCTGTGTGACCTGCTCATCTTCTAATCCAGTGTGGATTTGGAAGATAGATTCCAGTATAAGACTGAATCATGAGCGAGCCAGTGCAGAGAACTTTGAGTAAGAGAACCGTTAGGCCTACGGCTTGGGTTAGGTCGCCGACTAGGGTCGGTACCTGTGGACGCCGCAATAAAGCGCCAGCATAGGCTAGCACTAGTGGCGAAGCACCACCTCCTGTTGGTGCTAGGGTAGTAGCCCTTGATGATCCTAAGATTGAAGGGATCATGTAGGTACTAGAAGTTATGGGTAACAGAATGGATCAGTAGGCACTGAACCAAGCCGCTGCTATTGCTGCTGTTGTTGCCATTGCTGAGGCCGTCCTCGCTACAGCACCTGTCGCTGCACCTACCGCCGCACCCGTCGAAGGTCTGCCAAGAATTATGGTCGCTAAAAGATCGATTCATAAGCTAGTGGAACAATTCTTAAAGTTGAACCCACCTCAGTTCATCGGGGCAAGAGACCACGAAACTGCTGCGTTGTGGATCAAAAAATTGGAGAAGGCTTTTGCACTACTGATGTGCAATGAAACTGAAAATGTGGTCCTTGCAACTTACTAACTGGAGGGAGTTGCAAATACTTGGTGGAAAACCACCCAAAGAACAGTATTTCCAGAAGGTGTCGTCCTGGAGTGGAACGCCTTCCTTGAGGTTTTCAATAGCAAATACTTTTTAGAGATTGCTAGGGAGATAAAGATGGCAGAGTTTCAGTGTCTTCGCCAATGTTCCCTTACTATTGACCAATATGAGGCGAAGTTCGCTGAATTATCGCAATATGCTCCTGAACTGATAGAGAATCCGGTGAACTGCGCAAGGAGATTTACAGACGGATTCAGACAGGACTTAAGGAGTACACTAGTTTCTCTAAATCTGAGAACTTATAATGACCTTTATGGGAGAGCCTAGAAGATCGAGAAAGATTAGAACGAAAGAGTCGCTTCGTCTGGGTCGAGATTCAATACAAACAGAGATGTAATTCGCCATGGGAAGAGGCCCATGATTGGAGGAAAATTTCATGTCCCGCCTAACAGGAAGGGTGGAATTGGAAAGTCGGAGCCCAATGAGATTGGTGTATGTTGCCTCTATGGAAGACAACATGGATCGGCCTCGTCTTTTCCTAGGATAAGAGTTTGCTACGAGTGTCACCAGCACGGCCACCTGGCTAAATCCCTAAAGACAAATGGGATTGCAATAGTTACTGCCACTGCCACAGATGGGTTAGAACCAAGGAATTGCACTGCAGGATGCACTGCATGGTGGATTGTATAAGCCGCCAGCTTAGAGATGAAGCGAGTTATGCATCGGACTGGAAAGGTAGTGTCCCCGGAACAATTTTATCAGAGTGGCACAACAGAATTTTGGTTAAAGTTTATAGAACCTCAGTTGTTGTAATAAAGTCATAGAAAGGAGAATCACTGGCTAGGGTTCACTTGAATATTCTGCCTATGTATAACTTTGATATCATCTATAAAAAGGTTTGGCTCAAGAAGCTTTTGTTATAATGAATTGTTGTCGCAATGTGATACAGTTTAATCTGTTGATGGATGAAAATTTCGAATTTATTGGAAATCAAGGAGGACCCTCGACCCCTTTAATCTCGTCACTTAAGGCAACCCGTGTGTTAGACAAAGGTTGCCAAGATTATTTGGCGACTATCACGAATATGATAGTTGAGGAGCACGAGAGACAGTTGAGGACAGTACTTCAGACTCTGCGAGCTCACGGATTGTACACCAAGTTCAACAAGTGCAATTTTTAGTGGACTCGTATTGCTTTCCCAGGTCACGAGATTTCAGGCGAAGAAATCTCTGTGGACTCGACCAAGATCGAAGCAGTTATCAGTTGGATGAGACCGACGTCAGTGTCAGAGATCAGAAATTTTTTTAGGTTTCGCTAAATACTATAGAAGGTTCATGGAGGGATTTTCAACAATAGCTCCGCCTTTGACTCAACTGTTAGAGAAGGAAGAAAAGTTTATGTGGACAAACAAGTGTGAGCATAGTTTCCAAGAGCTTAAGCAGAAGCTGACTACTGCACATGTACTGACCATTCCATCTAGTCTTGAAGGATACGAGATCTATAGTGATGCACCATTTAGAGAACTAGGTTGCGTGCTGATGCAACATAGTAAAGTTGTTGCATACGTGTCCTGTTGGTTGAGACCTCATGGACTTGGACTGAATTACTCAACGCATGACTTAGAACTCGTAGCATTTATTTTCGTAGTGAAGATTTAGAGACATTAGTTGTGTGGAGAAAGATTATGGATGTTCACTGACCAACCAAATCTCCAATATTTATTCTCTTAGAAGGAGTTGAGTATGAGATAGGTCGTGAATCAGAACTTTTAAAGGATTAGGATGGTGATATTTGGTATCACCCCAAAATGGCGAATAAGTTCGCTGATGTGTTGCGTCAGAAATCTTCGGTTGCTCGTATGCTGGTTAAAGAATGGACCTTACTTAAGAAAGTCGAGATTCGGTTTTCAAATTTGAGATGGGTTACCTTTCGAATCTTATAGCTACTCTCAGAATTGAGCCAGATGCTCAGGTTAGAATCAAGACATAGCTTTGTAAGTCGAGAGGACTCTTGTAACCTCTCAAGACCCCAGAGTGGAAATGAGTGCACATCATGATGGACTTTGTGACAGACTCACTAAGAAGTCAGAGGGGTAATGATTCCATTTGGGTAGTGGTCGACAGATTAAAGAAGTCGACTCACTTTATCGCCATATGGAAGGATCTTGATTTGAATAGGCATGCATAAATTTTTGTATGACATATAGTTCGTCTACATGGAGTGCTAGTGACGATTATATCAGATCTAGACCTAAGGATTCCCAGTTTCAACAAAACAATCAAATGTTTCCTTTTGAAATAGGATAGGGCAGAGTGTACAAAACTTCAGTTTGTTGAGATGAGGTTAGAGAATGAAAGATCGCAGCCCAGAGTCTGGTTAGCAGTCAGTGATTGTAGTTGCCGTGATCAGAGATGGATTCAAGACCGCTAAGAGCTGCCAGAAGTGTTGTATTGTTGAGCATTGAAGGCTCTTAGAGTTCCAAATTGGTGATTACATTTTTCTAAAGGTGTCACCAATGAGAGATACCTTGTGCCTTGGCAAGGAGGGAAAAACTGAAACCGAGGCACGTAGGTCCATTTAAGATTCTAGAGAAAGAATCAAGATCCTAACTTATCGTCTTGCATTGTCGCCGAGGTAGGCACAAGTGCATGACGTCTTTCACGTATCGAGGTTAAGGACGCATGAGCCTGACCTGACCCACATGCTAAATCTTGAAGAATTAGACGTGGACAATAGAGTGTCGTACGTGGAAAGCCCGATTCAGATTGTGGTTCATAATATATTCTATGTACCAAGATGGTCTCCTTAGTCAAAGTGGTCTGACAACACCACGGGACTGAAGAAGCAACCAGGGAAGTGAGACTAGATGAGACGATGATACCCCTACCTTTTTGTTTAAGGATTGGTAAAGGTTTAAATTTCGAGGACGAAATTTTTATAAGAGGGGAAGAGTTGTTACATCTTGAATTTCCAGTACTGTTTTCAATTGAATAAATCGGGCCTTTCATCAACGCGTTTACAGTGCTATTCTCAGAGCCGATCACTTGTGAGATAACTAGACTATCTAGGGAAGTCATTAAGGATTTTAAGGCAAATAGACTTGAGGGTTCGACCAGGAATCGGCTGCTCGACCGTGTTCATCTATCAAGATCATTACGGCACAGACGTAAATTGATTAAAGATCAAAGATAGGTCGGTTCAACTGAGATGTGTGGCCAATCATGGGTGACTCCACTAAATTGGAAAATTCCCATCGACTGGCACTAGTTTGATTTTCTTGTTGTTTTGGTACCCTGTGTTCGTATTTGAATCATCGAGATTTTCACGACAACCGAGAGTCGCCAATGTGTCGAATGGGTTTATTGTGGTTCGAAGAAAATCGACCACGGGTCATTTGCCTTAAAAAATTCTGAAAACTATCCGGTAGCCTAGGTTATGCTAAAAACATGCCGAATGGAAATTAACTGCGAATTTGAGTCCGATTTCAGAAATTGAAGATTCCTTCATGTCACAATAAATTCTAAGAACGTCGACTCAATCTCAGAAGATTTTTCTGCGACCCAAGCCTTTTTGGTAAAAAGTCGACTTAAAACCGTTTTTATCTAGAAAAAGCTGGGGATCGTTTTTGATCGCAAAATTGGGATTGTTGACTCGATAATGGAATTTATTGAGGCCAAATTAGATCGAATCAATTAAGAACAAAAGTCCATTTGAAGAAGAAACCTTGGAAATTCGTAGCTCCACCACCACAACATTTGGACAAATTCAAGTGTCTTATAGAAGGATTTTGTGTTAGAAAATTGTTGGGCAAGCCAGCCAAGCTTGGTAGACAAGTTTGAGGGGACAAACTTGTGGAAATTTTTGCTTGTGGCCCCCTCCAACCTCACCTCTTCTCTCTCTCTCTTCTTTCTTCCCCAAGCCTAGCCGAAACCCCCTCCTCTCCTCCCTCTTAGTGTCGTGCGAAACTAACAGCTGGAAGAGAGGAGCCGAAGCAGCCACCGCTTGGACGCTAAGCTGCTGCCACCGTCGTCGAGCCACCGATCGCACCATCGCCCTGCCTGTGTGCCGTCTACCCTCACTGCCAAGCCGCGTCGTCCAGCAGCTTCCTCTCGCTGTCCCGAGCCTACCCGGGGCTATCCTTAGCCATTTCTTCAGCGGTAAATCTCCACCTAGGCCTAGTTTGGCCTATTCTTTCATTCCTGAGTAACTCCCGCCTAAACCGAGTTGTTTTTCTTCCATTTCCAGCCAAAGTCAGCAACTTTATTTGTGGGTTTCCAGCAAGGTGTTGGGCCTGTTTTGAGGTGGTTTCGAGCCTTGGAACCTAGGCCCGCTTTGGAGAAAGTCGGCCCTCGTTGCGTCCCCATCGGTTTGTACCGAGCGGTTTGATAAATAAGTGAGTTTTGCTCACTAATCTCTTATTAGTCGGTTAATTATACTTAAGAGTTGCTCAGATTAGCTTAAGTATGAATTATTGATAAGTTAGGATGTTTAGATTAGCCTTAGAATGGATTAGTGCAACTTAATTAGTGAGATTTGTGCAATAGATGATGGATTAGTCGAATCCAGTGGACTGTGTGCTGTTCGAAGTTCTGGACCCTCATCATTTGCCATTTTGTGTATCGAAATGGGTTACGACTTTGAGGTTGATGTCTTCTTGAGAAATGTTTAAGACATCATCAACTACAAGATATGTTTTACTCAGTATTTTTAGAGATTCAAAAGACGGAGACATCAGCTCTGCCATTTGCAAACAAAATCTCGGATTATGCTGTAACTGGTGAGCTTTGAGGATTCTATGGGTTTTTATCAACTCTTAGGGTTCGAATTCAAAATGGGCTGTTCACAAAAGTTGTTTTTCATATCTTCTAGTTTAACATACTCTAATTTCAGATCAAATGGACAATTTTTAGACCTTGAACCAAGCTGTTTTGGAAAATAGACCTTCTGGAAAATGGATACAGTTTTGTACTGGATTGAGCGATTTACTGGGCCGAATCTAAAAGGATTTGGGTTTAAGTGTCTTCATGAAAATTGTTCTTTTATGTGTCTTTTACAACATATTCAAATTTGGAAATTTTTTGAACTCGTTTTGTTTGGTTTCTGGATTTAAACTTGAAAATGTACGAGTGGGCCTATTCTACTAGTTAGAGCCGATTATGAGTTGTGATAGTTCTTGGTGCTTTGCTTGCTGGAAATGGCACTTTTGGTGATGTGGTTATATGTGTTATGCCTTGAGAACTATGTGTGATGAGGTGCGAATGGTTATGTCATGGTTGTGGTGTTGTTGGTGTAATGCTTGCTGATTTGTGCAAAATTGATGATGTATGGTTGGTCTGTGACATGCCTAGAACTTATGCTTGATAATTGTGTGGGCGATGCTCCTAAGTGGAAAGCCTGTCCTTGTGTGGCGATGATTAAACGTGCCTGTGTTGCAATAATTAATCATGCCTGTGTGGCGATAATTAATCATGCCTGTGTGGTGTAGAAAGTGCCTGTATGGCGATAATTAATCATGCCTGTGTGGTGTAGAATGTGCTTGTGTAGCGTAATACCGAGTCTGTTTGGCTGTATTTATGGGTTTGTCAAGTATCGTGTCTATGTGGCCAATTTTAATTGGAAGGCATGAGTTAAGTACATCGTTTATGGCACGCACGCATGAATCGATGGCGTGCAGGGTGTGGCAATGGCTATGTAAGATCGCTTGTGACGCGACTTATGTGTGATTGATGAAATGTATCATCTAATGACCATGTGCATTGCGTGTATTATGCTATATCACGTGCCTCGGTGACTAAATATATTATCGTATGGAAAAATGAACGGTATGAATTAAAATGACCGAGGAATGGTTTGATTGTCATGTAATTGACTAGATCGATTAATCGATGATTCGATTTACTTTGATTGAATGATGTGATTGTCAGTATATGTTATTTGAATTGACTTGCAAGAAGGAACTGAGACTAAGGTAAGCCTTCTGACTCGTTGTTATGCTTAGGCAGCCCCTAAGGCATATTTTTTTCCTAATCGGGTCTTAGGGAGTAGAACTCGCTGAGACGTTGTCTCACTGGTTATTGTATAACCATTTTCAAGTCCATAGATGGTGTTGGTAAAGGACCAGGAGCCTGGAGTTCGTGAGGTGAAGTCCGAAGAATCGATGATCATGTCCGACTAGCTAGTCGTAGAAAATTCTCTTTTGTAGGGAGCTGATTCCTTTCTATAAACCTTTGTGTATAGACTCGGGTGTTTATAAAAAGGTATATTTTGAAAAAGCTGGCCCTGCTTTTCTATCCTATTGTATTATTGTTTGGGGATTTTATATATGCTTCCGCATGCGCATTTATGAATGGGTCTGCGATGTGTCTTAGGATATCGCTATTTAATCGACTAAGGAGAGATGGGCACGTGCTCGGAGGATCGGGGCGTGACACCACTCACACCTAGTTGTAGAATAAAATTGTTTGGGAGAGCATATAGACATCATTTTCCAAAGTAGGAGTTGGCATTTTGTTTGGAATTGGTGGGAAGTTGTTTTCTTGGACGTTGGATATTGAGCTTTAGTTTCACTTGCTCCAATCAATGTAAAATCTCCTCCCACCCACACATGGTGCAAGAAAAAATTGCTTGGGTAGCATATGAAAATCTGTTCCCAGAGTTTTTTGAATGGGCATTTTTTGTAGATTTGGTGGAAAGTCGTTGTCCTTAATGTCAGATACTAAACCTTTTGTCCCACTCGTTTCAATGAATGTAAAAGCTCATCTCACTAACACTATCGTAAGAAAAAATTGTTTGTGAGAGCATTTACAAATCTTTTCTCCAAAGTACGAGCCAGTATTTTGTTTGGATTTGGTGGAAAGTCGTTTTCTGGGAGGTTAGATCTTGACCTTTAGTTTCACTGTTCCAATTAATGTAAACACTCGTTCCACTCACGCATGGTGCAAGAGAAATTGTTTGGGGAGCATATGAAAATCTTTTTACAAAGTTGGAGTCAGCATTTTTTATGGATTTGGTGGAACGTCTTTTTCCTAAGTGTCAGATCTAGACCTTTTTATGTTTCACTAATTCCAGTGAATGTAAAAGCTCGTCTCAATTACATGTAGTTGATGAAAATATTATTTGGGAGAGCCTATAAAAATATTTTTCAAAGTAAGAGTGGAAAGTTATTTTGTTGGACATTGAATCTTGACTTGTAGTTTCATTTAAGGATGAGTGGTTCCCAGTTTCACTCGGAACTTAGGACCTACCTATTGGTACAAGTTATTTATTTTTTATAACTTGAAATCTACTCGTCAGAACCTAGAACTTAGAATCTATTATTTCAGAAATTCCAAGGCCTACCGGGTTCCTTTTTGGGTTTAATTTTTACTTAAGCCAAACGAAAGTGGATGCAACAACAATATTAATCTGTGTAGTTCATGCACTCTATAGGCAACTACTAAGTTACTAACTGCACCGGTAAGTAAAAATTGACACCTCAATCTACCAAAATGAAGCTCTAAGCCAATAGGAACCCAAAAAACACTCCGCCTCTCTGTTCCATTTCTATCCCTCAAGCATCCAAAACTGAACATAATTTAACCTTAGGAACTTAAACAAAAACATGGTCATTTCTTCACCCAATTTCGCAAGAACCTGCATTACCAATTGCGCACATCTCCTGGGAGACCAAACCTAGGGGGATCGCGAATTAAGCACTAGATCCACACAATCACGAGGAAAGTGTCAGAGAAACGTTGTGAATGCATAATATGGGGCCAAGGAATTGTATCTAATTGAGCTTGAAAGGTAAGTTCTGGGAGATTTGGAAGCAAGAGAAAACACTCGCGAGACTTGCATGCAATGAAACAATGATTTCCGCTCCAAGTAAAGACAGAAAAAGTGGAGATCTAAAAGCCCAAGTGTTCGATCACAATGGAGCGGAATCGTTGACGCAGAGATGATGGTTGTGACATCCTAGATTTTCAATTCTATTTTCCATTGAATAAATTGAGCATTTCATCGATGCGCCTATAGGGCTGTTTTCAGAGCTGATCACTCTTGAGATATCTAGACTATCCAGGGAAGCCATTAAGGAATTTTAATGCAATAGATTTGAGAATTTGACTAGGAATCGGCTATTCAACCGTGCTCATCTTTAGAGGCTATTACAGCACAGTTAAAAATTGATTTGAGATAAGAGATAGGTCGATTCGATTGAGATGTGTGGCTAATCATAGGTGACACCACCAAATTGAAAAATTCTCGTCAGCCAGTACTAGACTGATTTTTCTATCGTTTTGGTACCATGTGTCCGTATTTGAATTTTTGAGATTTTCACGACAATCGAGAGTCGCCAATGTACCAAGTGGGTTCATTGTGGCTCGAAAAAAAATTGACCACGGGTCATTGGCACTAAAAATCTCTGAAACCTACTCGGTAGTTTAGGTCACGCTAAAAATGCGCTAGATTGAAATTAACCGCGAATTTGAGTTCGATTTCACAAATTGAAAGTTCTGTTGTGTCATAACTAATTTTAGGAGTGTCGACTCAGTCTCGAGACTTTTTGGGAAAAAGTCAAGGTAGGGCCGTTTTATCCAGAAAATGTCAAGGATTATTTTTTATCGTAAATTTGAGAAGCAAGTGGGATCAATTGGTGAGGAAAAATACTAATTTGCTCGGAGAGGTGTCGATTGAATTAATTGAGGCCAATTTGTCTTGATTTAAGAAGGAAAAGAAGACCAATAGAAGAGGAACTAAGGGAAATTCGTAGCTTCCCCTTGCCTAGCCATTTTGGACCATCTCAAAGGTTGTCAAGTGTGCCTTGGTGGCTGAATAGAGGTCAAGGAAGGCAACCTTGGTGGAGAATGGTAAAGGGAGACCATTTGAGAGAAAATTGAGCCAAGTTGCCCCCTCCAACCCCATCTTGTTCCCCTCCCCTTTAGCATTGTCGACTCCTCCCTCCTCCTTCTCATTTGTGCTTTGCAAGCTTCCAACAACCAGCAGAGAAGCCACCAAAGCTGCCCTGCCGTTGCACACCACCTCTGGACCACCGTTCTCACCGCCGTTCGCTGTTTCGCCCCACCTGCGTATGTGCGAGCCCTCCACCTTGCCATGCCTAGCTCGATGCTCCAACTACGATCCTAGACGACCTCCGGAGCTGCTCAGGCTCGTGCCGCCGTCGCCGGAGCTGTTCCGCCACTGGTCTGCCCCCGCTTGGACCTGAAACCAATCCCCATTGCCTTCATTGATCCTTGCTGCCCCTTTCAGCCTTTATAGCTCAAAACAGAAGCTTACAGAGTTGGTTTCTAGCAGGGGTTTTGGCCCGCTTCCTAGCCTCGAAAGTTAGGCCCGCTTTGAAGATAGTTGTTCCTCATTGCATCCCTGACAATTTGAGCCGCTTGGATTGTGAAACAAGTGAGTTTAACTCACTAATCCTTACTTAGTCGATTAATCACGCTTAGGGATTGTTTAGTTTAGGCTAAGATGGATTAGGTGGTTAGATTAGATTAGATTAGTGAATTTAATTATTTTCCAATGCATGTTAGGTGGATAGTTAGTGTAATTAGTGAGTAAACACGCTCTAGTATTTATTTAACGAGCCTCGGAATTTTTTTGGGTCCGTTTTGGTGTCCAATTAGGCATTACATGCCTAAGTTTGATTTATTGGCATTTATTTAATATTTTCTGCAATTATTTAATTATTTCTTTATTTTTCGCAAATTAGACCGGAATAGCCATTGACTGGAATTTTATCTTGATTATTGCAGTACAATCTATTTATTTATTTGAGCTCTAAATTGTATTGAATTGATTTAATTGTGATTTTAGGATTTTATTCCTAAATTAATTAATTTTGATAATTAATTGAAAAATTACCAGGTGTTGGTTTACATCGCCAAAAATATGTTATGGGCTATTGAAACTAGTGGGATGTTCAAAAAGTGAAATTATTATTTTTTGGTTAAGGCTGACCGTGTACCCACACACGGCTATTTTTACCGGGTATGATAAAAATGATGAATTGATTAAATGGTTGGGGTGGTATACTATATCAACCTATGGGTGATATGTTAGCTTAGATTATGAGCAGTATACCAGTATACTATATCAACCTATGGGCTATGATATGTCAGTTTAGCGAGAGCAAGATGATCATCTCAAAGAGAGCATTATTAGTGTGCTATATCAACTTAAGGGTTTGATATGTCAGCTTAGCGAGAGTAGTACACTATTTATCAGCTTAGTGAGAGCTATACTATCTATTCATCAGCTTAGAGCAAACGGTCCTATTATGGGTGGACTTATAGATAGTATTGAATGGGCCGACCATGAGAAGGTCATGATAACATGTAATCGACTAGGTTGATTACTCAATGATTTGATCCGATGTTATGAATTGATTGATTGATGTGATTTGAGGCATCTGTAAATGATATTGATTTGCAAGATGGAACCGAGGCCAAGGTAAGTCCTCTGACCCGTGTTGTGAGTAGGCAGCCTTTAGGGCGTATTGACTTCCTAATCGGGTCTAAGTGGGCTAGAACTTGCTGAGACATAGTCTCACCCCGTTGTGGGACAATATTTCAGGTCTCTAGATGATAGCACCCCCACCTCCTCCCGAGCATTTTGGTATACTTGAGGAGATCACTGAGATAGGTTATCATATTTTGATACACCATCATCCTGAAGGATTGGAATATGTACTGGTGAAATCCACTGTTTGGGTTGATGTGGGTGAACCCCAAATGGTGCCCCACAAATACCAGTCGTGGTATCGCCATTACGATGATGGACGAAGGGTAGGCCCTGTGCCAGAATCTGATGTACCTCTGTACGTTTTAGAAGTAGCATTCGGGAAGGGGACAACAGATCCTAAGGGTGGATCGATGGTGGACAGAAGGATCCCAAGCTTGGGGATGATCTTGACTCTTCGAAGTGCTCAGCCGTAGACTCCAGCTGGAGTATGGAAGAAGGAGAGATCGTTGAGGAGGAGGAGGACCCGGAGGAGGACCCCGAGGAGGATCCAAGTTAGGATTGAAACCCCACCCCCTGTCTATAGACTTGTTTCGAGAACTTGTTGTTCAGAACTTAGTAGTTTGCCTTGTATATATATGCATTATGGTTTGCATTGTATATAAGTGTGGTTGTTTTTAAAGTATGAAATTTGGCCCTACTTTTCTATCCCATTGTTTTATTGTCTGGGGATTATTTATATACTTCTGCATGTGTATTAAAATGAATGGGTCGACAATGCGTCCTGGGACATCGTTATTTAATCGATCAGTGAGGGATGGGTGCGTGCTTGAGGATCGGGGCGTGACAATGGTAGTCTAAGAGAAGTAAAGTTTAGGGTAACACAAATTGGGGTTTTGGAGAAGAAAAGTGGAAAAACGAAGGAGACTGACAATAGAAGGGGCAAAGAGAAAAATTACGGTTGAGTTGACTACACTAATTGTAACCCTACTGCTTTTAGGTGCCCGGTCCAATTTTGGTTCTCAGTTTTTCTAGTTCCCGATTCGGTTCCCATGGGAATCGAGAATTGGACCTTTTAGCCTAAGAACTTGGAATTGAACCAATTGTCCGGTCAGGTTCTCTGTCTTACACTGGAACCGTACTTACACCTAGTTTCACTCATTTTAATCAATCTAAAAGCTATTCCAACTTGCGCATGATGTAGAGAAAATTGTTTAGATAGCATGTGAAAATCTTTTCCCAAAGTCGGAGTAAGCATTTATGTTGTTGGGATTTGGTGGAAAGTCATTTTCCTAAAAGTCAAATTTGGGCCTTTTGTTTCACTCATTCAAATGAATGTTAAAGCTCATTTCACTCTCGCACGGTTGCAAAGACAAATTCTTTTGGGCAAATGGAATCTTTTCCAAAGGAGGATTTAGTATTTTGTTTGGATTTGGTGGAAAGTTGTTCTTTGGGAAGTCAGATGTCAACCTTTAGTTTCACTCATTCCAATCAATATAAAAGCTTGTCCCACTCACGCATGGTGCAATTTTTTTTTTGGGGGAGCATATCAAAATTATTTGCCAAAGTTGGCGTCAGTAATTTTTTTTAGATTTGGTGGAAGTCATTTTGCTGAACATCAGATCTAGACCTCTTGTGCTGCTCGTTCTAATGAATGTAAAAGCTCGTCTCACTCATGCTTGGTCATAGAGAAATTTGTTTGTGAAGCATATAAAAATCTTTTTCCAAAGTTGGAGTTAGCATTTATTGTGGATTTGGTGGAAAGTCATTTTCCTAATAGTCAGATCTAAATCTTTTGTTTCACTCCTTCCAATGAATTTAAAAGCTCATCCCACTCACACACGGTTGCAATAAAAATTGTTTGGGAGAGCATATAGAAATCGTTTTCCAAAGTAGAAGTCTGCGTTTTGTTTGGATTTGGTGGAAAGTTGTTTTGTACGACGTTGAATCTCAACCTTTAGTTTCACTTGTACCGATCAATGTAAATCTCATCCTACTCTCGCACAATGCAAGAGAAAATAATTTCGGGAGCATGCGAAAATCGTTTTCCAAAGTTGGAGTCAGCATTTTTTGGAGCTTTATTAGATAGTTGTTTTCCTTAAACGTCAGATCTAATTTTTTCTTTTTTTTTTTGCCTTACGGGCTCCAATGAATGTAAATGGTCGTCCCATTCACATACAGTTACAAAGAAAAATTGTTTCGAAGAGCATATAAAAATCTTTTTCCAAAGTAGGAGTCTGCATTTCGTTTGGACATGGTGGACAGTTATTTTCTTGAACGTCAGATCTCAAACTTTTGTTTCACTCCTTTCAATCAGTGTAAAAGCTTGTTCCACTCATGCATAAACTTTAAGCCTTTTTCCAATTTTAGCCCAGACTTCTTTCTGTCTTATGAAAAAGTACCATCTTTATCCCATATCCAAATTATGGTTCAAAATCTATTTTTTTTTCATTAAAAGAATACCAACTCTAGGTCCCAATCCAGGCCCAATTTTTTTGTTATCTCAAACTTTTAGCTAGTACTGAATCTAGCCCATGTCAAGTTTCCATCAAGTTTTCACTGAGTACAAATGTAATAACACGTTGAATCTTCGTATCTATAATAGCATATTAAACAGAAACTTGAAGAGGGCTCTATCCGGATGCGGATGGATAGTTGGTGTTTACAAGATAATTAAAAGTTCAGACTAGAATTGGCTAATGAGTTAATGTTAGTGCTCTTTTATGAGATGAAAAAATTTGACTTAGATTTGAGACTAGATCTAAAGTTAGTGCTTTTTAAGGGGACTTGAGTTTGAGTTGGTTTTTTTAAGAGAATTGAGCTGAATATATGTAATAAAGAGGAGAATAAAAGCATATCCACCGACGAATCCAATTCAGTCAGACGAAAAAGAACATGTACGATGACGGATCGAAGGGGCACCTCTGTGCTTGATGCAATATTTATCAAATATATGCCATATTCCATTATATGAGTATTGCAAGATTTTCTTGTAGCTGATGAGATGTATTGACTGTCACGGTCTAGCTCAAAATTCGAATAAGAAAAAGACCTTTTTAGCTCTCTCTAAGGTTTAGCCACCGGAGACCTGCCACCACTTCCACAAACCAATGATGGCCGCGACTCTCCAGCAGCCATCATTAGCTCCTCAAACGACGGAAGTGGCAGTGGCCACGGCGAGGTAAAAAAGGGAATGAGTATTCTTTGTGGGCAAGTTGTAACACTTCTTCCAAATCTGAGAAACTGTTGACCATGACACAGCTCATATATTGAAAGAAAACAGATCGGTCAGGCGGAAATTACCTTGCACTGCCGACAAGAAACCGCCAACGCATCCTGGATTGAGCTTCAGTTCTCCGTCGATACGGCAAGCATAAACAACTACTTCGGGTCATCCGAGGCCTCATAAACTTTTTTAGTGACCGAAAGAGAAAGCTAATGGTCTAACAGATGCATTTTGACCGGCGGACTTTAGCACAGGGGCCTCCCTCGATCATGCACATGAGATCACTTACCCTTTTTTTCACCATAAAATCAATTACCTCACCTCAAATACTTTTGACAAAAGAACACCCGATGGTGCATTTCCCTGCAGCCGCTTCAGCCCTGTAATTTGTGATTTAGACATTCGGTTTGGAGAAAGAAAAAAGAAGAAGAAGAAAATGAAACAAAAAAGAACAGACGCATGATTACTTTCATCTCTACTTTACCTTTTACCTTTTTTTTTTACTCCCTCACAAAGCTTTCAAAATTTTCCTTCTTTTCACCTGCATCAATCGCCTCCCCATCTCCACAATGTCGCCGCCCATCTCTCTCTCTCTCTCTCTATATATATATATATCTGGTAATTTTCTCGTTTCAACCAACAACACTCCACCCCCTATCTCCATAAATTCGAGAGCATATGGTTATCTCTAATGTTATTGTTGGTAGAGGTGATGAAAAAGGAAAATAAAAAACTCAAATAGAAGGAAAGGAAAATGGAGGAATTGCGTCAGAGTATTTAGATGTTAGCGAGAAAAAGGAATCGAAAAGAATACGTAAGACTTGAATATGCCTTTATCATAGAAATAAATAAAGGTACAAGTAGGCAAAATGAATATATATATATATATATATATATATATCAACGGCACAATCCATGCAATTCCTTTCATATTTCCGAAGGATTAAAAGATTTTTTTTTTTTATGGTCGGAAAAGCGCAGATTCATAACTTTACGAAGATGACCACCGTCGGCCATAAAGTCAGTACATAAAATATCCAAAGGGGGGGGGGGATAGAAGTGGGCCAGTTCGAAGGAAGGCTTTGGGAGTCATGGGCTTTGGCAGTCCAGTTGGCGGCCTCATTTGCTTCTCTCCTGCAATGCGCAATACGTAGATTAGGGAAACCGGGGAGCAGTGCCGTAGCCTTGGCGATTAGTGCTCGGATCTCCCATGGTGTTGAGCAAGGGTTGTTCACAGCGTCAACAAGGATCTGGCAGTCCGATGCCAAGGTAAGTGGTTGATTTGCTTGCCCTTTCTGCAACAAGTTTCGAAGGGTGAGATTAAGGGCTTGAGTCGCCGTCTGCAGAGCCGAAGAGGCATTGACTCGGCTGGTAAATCCATCAACGATTCGACCAGAATGATCTCGGGTAATGGAAGCCACCGAGCCTTTGAAAGACGCAGGGGTGAAGGCTCCATCAATGTTGATCTTCAGAGATCTAGGATCCGGTGGACGCCATGCCCGATGTGAGTCTGAGGGGAGAGGTCGAGATCCTAAGCCAACTCCATATAAGCGACAATCTACCAAGGCATTCGCTAGAGCCACTTGAACTACCTGTGCTGGATCTGGGGGAAGCCTGCGAAAGATAAAGTTATTCCTTGCTTTCCAGATCTACCACTGAAGATACGTGAGGGTCACCAGTTCAGGTAAGAGAGCTCTATTTTCCAATAGATCTGTTAACCATGCGTCAATGCGTTGTATGTTATATGCCTCCGATGTGATTTGAACCTGTGGGTGAGACCATATTTTCCACGTCCATGGACATAGTAAGAATATTTGCTCTGTTGATTCTAGTTTGTGTGCTTGACAAAGATGACACATTGAGTTTGGAATTATATGTCTGTGATGGAGGTTTTCACGTGTAGAGATAGCATTGTGGCATAAAGACCACATAAATATACAAAGCTTTGGGTATGTCTTCATCTTCCAGATCTTGCGACAAAGGTGTCGCGGAGTTTGGTAGGAGGATGATGCGCTACTTAATTCAGTTCTGTTTGTTGTAGCTCTGAGGGAGTTGTAAGAATTTTTAACTGTGTATACTCCATTTTTTTGAGTTCCTTTCCAAATGATCTAATCGGCTATGCATTGCACACGAAGCTGAATAGCTAGGATTTCCTCAACTATCTGGTCATCAAAAGAGTTGCACAGCATAGGTTCGTTCCATCTATTCTGACCTTGTAAGATGAAGGGTGCAACCTTCTTTGGTTCTCCTTGGGGCGCAGGGCCGCCAATGGTTCCTCTTGAAAGCCATCTGTCTTCGCGGATTGAGATTTGTTGCCCATCTCCAACAAACCATTGTATATTGTTCAATATCGAGTCTTTGCCAGTCAGTAGACTCTGCCAGCCCTAGGATGGTCTTGTGCCTTTATCGGCATGCCAAAATTCCTTTGAATGATAGTAAAGACCTTTAAATAGTTTACTCCATAGGGAAGTGGGGTTATGAATTAGACGCCATGCCTGTTTGCCAAGTAAGGCTTTATTGAAGGTGATGAGGTCACGAAAGCCCATTCCGCCGGTGTCCTTTCTACTTGTAACGGAATCCCATCGCTTCCAATGGATACCTGCCTTGCTGTTATTATTTTGCCACTAGAATTTGGCAATTTTTTGCTCAATAGACTTGCACAGAGATATAGGAATCTTAAAAATAGACATCGCATATTGAGGGATTGCTCAGACAACGGTTTTAATTAAAATTTCTTTACCACTTTTTGAAATGAACTGCTCTTTCCAGGCTTCTACTTTAGAATTCACTCGACCTAATATCCAGGCGAACATCTCCTTTTTTGATCTTCCCCAATCTGATAGTATGCCTAGGTATTTACCAATCTTGGTTATCATAGGAACTCAAAGTTCTTGGGCCAAATTTTCTTGTAGACGAGTAGGACACGCCTTGCTGAAGAGAATGCCATATTTGTTCTGGTTCACAGTCTGACCGGTTGCCATGCAATATTGATTTATGAGATTAGCTACGTTCTAACATTCCTGAAGTTTGCCATCTAGGAAGAAGATAGCATCATCAGCGAAAAATAAATGAGAAAGGGTTGGACACCACCTATTTAATTGAATGCCTTTAAGATTTCCCATTTGCGTAGCTTGATGGATAAGTATGGATAAGACATTCGCCACCAGGATGAAGAGGTATGGAGATAGAGGGTCGCCTTGTCTGAGTCCTCTAGAAGGGTGAAAATAAGGGAGGTTGTCTCCATTAAATCTGACACTAAGTGAAGCAGTTGTAATACATTGCATGACCCATTGGACCCATACTGAGTGGAAACCCAATTTGAGCATGTAATCCTGTAGAAAATCCCATTCAACCCGATCATAGGCCTTCTACATATCTAACTTTAGGACTGCCTGAAAGTGTTTCTTTCTGTTTCTGATCCTAATCTGAAGGAGGACCTTTTGCACGACTAATATGTTATCCTAAATCCGGCGACCACTAACAAAAGCATATTGCTCTATAGATATCAGCTTTGGCAACCAAGGTTTAAGATAGTTTGCTAATACCTTTGAGATGATCTTGTACACATAGTTGCAAAGGCTGATTGGACGGTATTGTTCGAGTCGTTCCGAGTTGGGTACTTTGGGCATTAAGGTTATATTTGTCTAATTGAGTTCAGGTTGCATGACGCCAGAGCGAAAAAATTCTTGTACCAAGCTGAGTAGGTCATCCTGTAGAATATCCTAATGATGTTGGTAGAAAAGCCCATTTTGTACATTTGGTCCTGGTGCTTTTGTGGCTCCCAATTGAAAGGCTGCTTGTCGAATTTCCTCTTGAGTAATTGCTTGTGTGAGATTATTGTTTATTTCCTTCGTTACCATTCGTGGGCATTGCATCAATATAGGCACATAATCACGATCCCCCATGGAGGTGTACAATGTTGTGAAATAATTCATGGTTATGTCCTTTAGTTTTTGTTGATCGCGAACCCATGTCTAATATGCATCCTATAGCATACTTAGCCGATTTCTCTGTCTACGTTGAATAGTGGAGGCATGGAAGAATATGGTGTTCTTGTCGCCCCATCTTAGCTAGTTAATTCAAGATCGCAATGCCCAATACTGCTCATCCTGTTGCCAGAGGTGCTGAATTTCCATTTGTAGGTGAGTTACTTCTTCTTTATCGTGATTGTTGTGGGGTTGGTTCATGATATGTTGGAGTTGTTGTTTCAAACAATCGATTTGATGAAGACCATTGGCAAATTTTCTTTTACTCCATGTAGCAAGGGCAACTGAAGCAGCCTTGAGCTTCTTTGACATTGTAGGGTCTGACCTTGGATTGGAAAGCCATGATTCAGCTATAATCAAACGTATCATCATTCATGATCTCTCATAATCCATTCATTTGTTTTTTCTCCATCCTAAAAAGGCGTCATTTCTAGAAAGGTTTTCTCCTCCCTTCAAATCTCATCTACCAAATATAGTGTAGTGTTTTGTCTAATGTTCAATTGAATCCTAAAAGCTTTGAAATGGGTATAATCAAGTGATTATAACAAGGTGTTAGCGAATTTTACTGACGTGATGCCACATCAGATAAAAAAAGTAAAATTTTTTAAAAAAAGTCCTAAATAAATATTAAAAAAAAAGACCAAATCCAATAAATGAAAATAAAAATTTCACAAAGTTCCCTTTCACTTTGCGGGTTGGACACACTTGCCCTATATTTTCCACAATTACTCATTACCCAAGGGATTTTCATTTTGTTACAACCACTATACTCCATTATATTTTCCAAATTAGCAAGTGTAATGCACGTGATTTTTAAGTGACAAAAGTGAATTTTCATCTCATTTTTGGAAAAAATCTCTCTTTTACCCTTGATTTCTAGGGGTGAGCATCAGTCTAAAGTCAATCCTATACCGACCCTAGACCGGACCAACCTTGTCAGTCCTGGTCTCGTTCCCAAGAAGACTGGGTCAATCCTTGGTTCTAGGATTCCTGGACTAGCACCGTGCAAGTTGGTCCTTAGTCCTAGGAGTTCAGGGTCGATCCAACCCGGACCAACCCTGACCTAATATATTATTTAAAATTTTTTTATATAAAGAAAACCCTAAAGAAATGACATCAATAATATTAAACAACTTATTAGTGAGGAGTTCAAGTAATTTTATACTATTCTTTAATAACTTAGATTTTTAATATATTTTACAGCGTAAACATTTGTAATTTATAAATGAGGAAAAAGTTTTTGTGAGGAGTCCTCACAACGTCCAAAAGAGCACAAACAGCTCCTCACAGCATCCTTTTCTAGTACTCGTTTTCTTCTGTTTTATTTGTCGTCTTAGTCTTCAATTTGCCAAAATCGAAAGAAATAACTTTTCCGCTCGCCACTCGACACTCGCCTCACTTGCTTTGAGTCACTCATGCCGCTCATCACTCAATGCTCGCCTGGCTTGTTCCTCCTTGCTTGACACTCAATTTTCACTTTGCTCGATGCTTGACACTCACCCCACTTGCCAGTCGCCTCTCTTAGCTAATCTTACTCGTCACCGAACCCATTTGGTGGGTTTGATTTTCGGTTGCCCTTTCAGGGAGTACAAAAACTGAAATAAAAAATTATTGGTTGGTCTTGAGTTGACCCTAGAACCAGACCGAACTCACTAGGTCAGTACGGTCCACGGTTGTCTTTCAAGGAGTACTAAAAATAAAATAAAAAAATTATCAATCGGTTTTCGATCCCAAAAATTGAGAACCAGACTGTGTGGGTTGCTCATAGGGTTAAGGGGTGGACCGGACCATACTCACCCATATTGATTTCGATAACAAAAATAAAAAATAAATAAAACAGAGGAAAAATTCACTAAAATATAAGTATCATAATAAATTAATACCAGCAAAAGTATAAGGATTTTATTAATGTAAAAATATTTTTCCAAAGTCGGTGTCAACACTTCGTGTAGATCCTGTGGAAAGTTGTTCCACATGGTCTTCCCCTCATTCCAGTCAACGGAAAAGCTCGTCCCACTCACCCACGCGTAGCAGAGGAAGAAGATGGAATCGAGAACTGGGGTACTTTCGTCGCTTCAGAATACTTCTTGGGAATGTGACGACTCTCGGCACGGCCCCGATGGTGCTTCTATAAAGAGGCGGAGGACTTCTCCAATTAGATTCTGTGTCTTCTCATCTAGATTCGTTCTTTCTGGTAATTCTTTTGGCCAGGAAATTTGCATTGTCAATGGTTACAGCATGTTAAATTATTATCTCGAGTTTGAATTTAAATATCGATTTATTAAATCGAATTTGTTGAGAAAAATTTTCCAAGTAGATTTCAAAATACATGAAGAAGCCATTCTTTTGTTGGACTCTTTATAGCTGCACAAAGGAGGAAATAAAATAAAGATAAAAAAATAAAGGTGAGGGTTTTCTATCTTTTTTTTGTATGTGCAGAAGAAGGCAGAAGAAAAATCCATATTGGAAAAAAGAATCCAAGGTGGGGCCAAGAGTAAGAGTTTTGACTTTGGGCACACAATATAAAAGGCGTGCTCTTTAACTCTTTAACGGATAAAGAAAGAGAACCCTGCGAAGTAAAAAGAAGCCGCACGTCCAGACGCCGCACAAGCCTTGAAGGGGTAGAGAATGCAAAGCTGTACGTATGTAGAGAAAAGACAAATGCCCAAGTTCTTGTTTTGGCGTACGTAAAGCATTTTACTTTGAGCTTGAATGCGCAATAATTTTTGTGCCGAGAGTTTACGTCCAAGTGAGCTGTTTATTTATAAACACTTTAGGTTTGTACTTAAATCTAGATGCGGGAAACACTCAAGCGTATGAGCGATTGTAAATTTTGATTTTCCGACTATAATGGATTATTTGTTATTAACTCTCCCCGTAGACATAGGTAGTGATACTCGAACCGAACCATGTAAATCTCTTATATTTTTATTATTTCTTGTTTATTTTTTTAATAATTTTGCGTTGATATAAATTGTAAGATCATATCGTTTTCGCGTATTATATTTTCAACAATTGGACAAAAATAACCGTGTGTTCAACCCCAAGCAATACTCTTTTGGTACGACTGAAAATCAAGACCGTGTAGTGTTCTTGAATTTTACTTTTTTTCATGTACGGCAAGTTGCTGCTTCTCGTTTGCTTCTAGACTTTTCTTTTGTGTGGCTTTGTCTACTTCATAGGGCTTCAGCGGCTAGTGAGATAGCAAACCCTCGTTTTGCTTTTGTTCGTGTGTGCCCATGGTCAACAATTTGACCTGGGCCCACCATGTGCAACAAAAAGAGTCGACTGCTACAAGTAAGAGAAGAAACCCTTGTTTCTCTTTATTTTATTTCCTCTTTTGTCTTGTAGCTATATATTACCTTCTTCTCTTTTTGTTGCTTTCTTCTGTACATCCAAAAAAAAGTCTAACAAGAGGAAAACTTCTTCATTCGATGTATAATTTGCTTAGAAAAATCTTTATTTATAAATATTTTGGATTTGAACTTAAATCTAGGTGCAGAAAATACTTGAGCATATGAGCGATTGTAAATATTATAGTAGATTATTTGCTGATGGCTCTCTTTATGGATGTAGGTACCGATACTCAAACTGAATCACGTAAATCTCTAGTGTCCTTATTATCTCTTGTTTATTTTTCTGGTGATTTTGCGTTGACATAAATTACAAGATTTTGTCATTTTTGCATACTATATTTTCAACAATTGGTATCAAAGCTTGGGATCAAATTTCTTGATTGTGATTTGAAGCTTTTGTTTGTTTAATTATTATCTGGAAATTCTGTTATTACAATTATGTTTGAGAAGAAACTTGAAATTGAGAAGTTTAACGTGAGGAACAACTTTAGTTTATAGAGCATCAAGATGCGAGCATTATTGACAACCCAAGTTTTGGCCAAAGCACTAGATGGTGATGTTGAGTTGCCGATTATAATGAAAGCCTTTGAGAGGATAGAGCTATTGAAAAAAGCAAAGAGCACAATCCTATTGAATTTGTCGGATAAAGTTTTAATAGAAGTTGCCGAGAAAGAGGATGTTGCAGCATTATAAGCAAAACTTCAAGCACTCTATGTGAATAAAGGTTTGAACAATCACTTGTACATGTTGAAGAAAATGTTTCAATTTAGATGTACTAAAGATACGTCTATCAAAATCCACCTGGATGAATTCAATAAACTCCTGATGGATTTGAAGAACGTTGGTAAGATAATTGATGAAGAACGGGGCATGATGTTGTTAGCTTCTTTACTAGAGTCATGAGAGCACTTTACTGATTCACTGTTGTAGAGGCGTACTACAATTACCTTATAAGAGGTAAAGTCTGCTTTGTTCTCTAAAGAGTGTCAGAGAAAGTTGTGAGATGACGGTCTAGCGCAAGGAGTAGCGCTAGTGACACCTAAATTTTCATTAGGTTTTTAATTAGGCCTTAGTTTCCTTATTTATGTATTTTTCCTTTTTTTTGGATATCAAATAATAATAATAATAATAACAACAACAAAAAATAAAAACAAGAAAACAAAAAAAGAAGCAGCCCATTAGGGCCGGGCCTTCACGCTGAGCCCCCTCTTCTTCTTTTCCATGCGGGCCCAAGGCCAAGCCCTTTTTTTCTTCAGCTTAGGCCTGGCCCCCTCTCTCTCCTTCTTCCTCATATTTTCTTCTTCCTCCTTCACCTCTACATCTCATGTACAGTGGCCGATGACACGCTCAAGGACGGCTTACGGCAGAGAGGAATAGAGGTAGGCCGCTAAAGGAGAGGACAACTTGCAAGCGCTTTCAATGCATGCCTTTAATGCTGAGATGAGACGTCGATTCAGTTGAGGGAGAGGCCGGTCAGCGTGTTAAAGACTGCCGGCCAAGGCCTCCGTCGACCAGCCTCCACGCCTATAAATAGGGCACCGAAGAGGAAGAGAGGGGACACGAACGACACGAGCAGGATTGAAAGCAAGCGAGCTTCAAAACCCTCCCCCAAGAGACTTCAGGGGAAGCTCAGACGCTCGCAAGCCGAGATCCAAAAGCTCATTACCGGAGGAAGGACGGTCGAGGAGGATCGAAGGCTCGCAAGCTCTAGAAAGCTTACCCCTGAGAGACTTCGGGGGAAGTTCGAGAGCAAGTGAGTCCAGATCTGAATGGGGGTTGGCTGGACCAAGAGGGGCGGAGATCTGAGCTTCAGATCTAAAGATCTAAGGTTCAGACCTAGAGTTCCAAGAGCAAGGCTAGATCTGATCATTTCTAATCAGATCTGGGAGTTGACGTTGCTTTGCCATCACCTGCCGTTGCCATCCCACCACTCGACGCTACTTCGTCGTCGCCCGCTGTTGCCATCCCACCATTCGACGCTACTTCACCGTCGCCCACTTTGCTGAACCACCATCATCGTTGTTGCGACCCAATCCCCAGGCCAGACATTGTCCCTATGTCGAGCCGTGCCGTCCTTGCCATCCCTCGACACCATTGTTGCACCAGATCTCCATTGTGTCGCTGTCGCCCATCACCATCTGCCTCCGCGTAGTCCTGACGCCGAGCCAGCTGACCAAAGGAGAAGTCGAGATCTGAGGGCAGATTTGGAGATCTGTGGAGTTACTAGTCGCCTTGGAAATCTGTGGAGTTACTAGTTGCCTCGAGCTATGCAGCCACGCAAATCTATCGCTACTCACCATGCCGCCGCCCTCCGACCCCGACTATTTCAACACCTAGGCCCAATGTCGCCTTTGCCCATCCTCCTTGATGCCGTGCCAAGTAACTCGCTGCCGCGTCCACCGGCCTTCGCTACAAACCTCAGTTGTTGTTGTTGTATTGCAATGTTGGTTTTGTCGTTGCCGTCATTGCCATTAAGCCCATCGTCGCTGCCACCGTTGTTAAGCCTGTTGTCACCGTCACTGCTTTTATGCCTAATGACGTCTCGACCGTCCCCCATTTTCATGGCGAAGGAGCAGGTGAGAGAAGAGGCTCGAACCGAGTTAGAACCGGGTTGAGTGAAGCCTCCAAGCCAGGTAGGGTTTGGTCTTTGAAGCGGGTCAAATTTGGGAAGGGTTCCATCAAAGTCGGGTTGGCAGCCTGGGATTGTGTCGGGCATGGGTCGCGAACCGGGTAAGGTTTTTAGATGAATTGGGCTGATTGAACATGGGCCGGGTTGATTCCAAACAATGGGCTGCTGGGCTTCTTGAAATGAAAAGAGACCGAACTGGGCCTGCACATGAGGCCTAGCCCAACTAGTGTTCACCGAATCAGATTGCACAACCCAAGCCGGTCCGGGCTCGTGTCGTACCAGATTAGGTTGTTAGACTCAAACCCCGGGTTTTAATGAACTGGGTCGGCCCTAAGCCAGAATCTGACCCATTTAATTTTTTTTAAATAATAATATTAAATAATTTTTTAAAAAATAAATAATAAAAATAATTTATTTTCTAGAAAACATAAAAAAATAAAAAAATATCCCATATTTTCATAAAAAGCCAAAAAAGCTCAGAAAAAGCCAAAAATGATTTATATTTTCCAAAAAAGACCAAAAAAACCAAAATATCCCATTTTATGTTCAAAAATTAGAAGATGACTCAAAAAATGTTTTTTCCTCCGCAAATGTATGGAAAACCCCTCAAAAATCCAAAAAGCCATAGGGTTTAAACAAGATTAGGTATCGGAAGGGCATTAGTGATTAACTAATGTAATCAAGTCCTCATACCTAGTTTTTCTGGTTTTGTAGGAGCGAATATTCCTCCCAATATTTCGCTTGGGTTTCTAATCGACCCATCCTAAATTAATTAGTGGTGACTCAATTTTAAAATTAACTATTGTTAAAATATCAAACCATTAAGTCGTGAATTGATGGGCTTGGGAGAGCCTGGGCTAAACCATTAGCTTCCATAGGCGCCTGCCCTAATTGGACATCGAAAAATAGAGGTCGCGACAGCTTGGCGACTCCAATAGGGACATTTTTGAGGACTTAGGCCTTTTTTATCTTGTTTAAATGCTTTGCTGACTTGGGTTTTTTTTTTTTTCTTTTGTGCAGGTTAGTAGCTTAGAGTTTTTTTTTTTATTCCATTAAAATAAAATGTTTTGTGATTATAAACTGCTGTGACTACACCTGGCACACACAACCCGCCCGCCAGACCTAGGCCGCCATAGGATATTTGGGATGGTATTAAGAAAGATACGGCCTTGAACACGAGACTGCGATATAGAGGTTGCCTTTCTTTTCTCGGAATTTCTTTAGGTAGAGTCGAAGTTAAAAGGGTTTGATGCCAGCGCGAGACTACGACAGACAGACACCCTTTTAATTTCAACAAGCCTTCTTAGTTAGACATCGAATCGAACATATCATGCACATGTCTATGTGATTGTCATCTATTTTCTCGCACGAAGTAAGTTTTTTATCCATGCACCTTGCAATTTACTTACCTTCCTATATATATTGAGCAGTCCATGATTAGTCTAGGATTTAATACCATGGTCATTTAAATTTGGAAGTAATTGTCATAATTTAAAAAAAAAAAAACTTTGGCAAAGGAAATTACTTTCAATTGGTGTCTTTATTTTTCCTCAAGCATGTTACAAAGTTCTTTTTTGCAAGAATTTTCATTTGCTTTGAAAAAGATAGAAGTCTTTCAAAATTTGTTGCAATTCATGCTTTCTTTGCCTTTTAAATTAATATGTCGCATGTCTTTCAATCCCTATTTAGAAAATCCTCTACATGTACAAACTTTTTTATAAATAAACAAAAGGGTAGGATTAGGTCGTCATCATGGACTAACTCCCTATTTATGCCCTGTATTTACGCATGCTTGTTTATTCATGACCAGGTAATCACGGAACGTCAATGTTCACTGATCTAGACTCGTTCAAAAGCAAGAGTAAGAATGGCCGAAGAGAATGTACCAAGCCGTGTTGTGGTCATGGAAAGCGAAATGAAGCAAGTCTTCAATGTGCTTCAACAACTCTCAAAGCAGATAGACTCCATCCAAGGCAAACTTACACCCACCCCGTCCTCAGTCGAGGTATTGTTACAACAATCATTCACCAGAGGTGATCAAGATAGAGATGCCGACGATGAGAATGCCTGAATTGGAGGATGATTCGCACTAAACCGCGAATGAGAAAGTTAAGCCAGACAGTTTGTCTAAAACTGAGCATGACAAACGCCTTGAAAAGCTTGAGGAGACGTTGAAACAATTGCAAGGCCTCCAATATCCTATTTTGACGAACCTCTCCATTTATTCCGAGGTCAAAATGCCGGAAAAATTCAAAACGCCTGAGTTTGAGAAGTACGATGCCATGACTTGCCTGATGGCTCATTTGCAAATGTACTTGGTTTGAATGACCCAATATGTTAATAATGCACCATCAATGATCCAATTGTTCCAATCAAGTCTAGTAGGCCCTGCCTTGAGGTGATACTTCACGAAGAACATGACCTCCTCGAAACATGGAGCGAAGTGAGTGAGGCATTCCTCAAGCAGTATAAGTTCATAATGGACATTACCCCTCTCGTGAGGATCTTGAGCATACCGAAAAGAAAAAGCATGAATCGTTCAAAGAATATGCTATTGGATGGAGGAATCTGGCCACCCAAATCAGTCCTGAACCAACCGATTTCGAGCTGAGAAAGATGTTTATCAAAACCCTCCTCTACGAGTACCGCAATCAAATGGTAACCACGATCGCTGAATTGTTTAATCAACTCATTCCAGTAGAGGAGCAAATCGAGATAGGGGCGAGGGATAGTTGGTTCACTGAACCTGCACCCATGAGCAAGTTCAGCATGAAGAAAGATAAAGAACCCCTAGTAGATGTCAATGCGACCTACAATCATCTTCCAACAATTCAAACAGGTGCAAGACAGCAACAGACTACCAGCCGTCAGCCGTCCCAGTGTTACAGCAACAAGAGACAATTTACTCCTCTTCTGGGATCTCCATCACAGGTACTGGCAATCCTCTAGGAGAAGAACTTCCTTTCGATTGAGCCAAAATGACCCAACGCTAAAAGTTTTTCCAACTATGACCTATTAAAGATATGCGACTATCATATGGGAGAAGTGGGGCGCTCGACTGATGAGTGCTTCGCCCTTAAGAATCGAATCCAGAACCTGTTAGACACTAAACCTTTCTCATTCCAGAGCAATCCGCTCCCTGACCACACTGATAAAGTAGACGTGGTATTCAGTTTTGAAGTCAATTGGATCAAAAATGTCAAAGCGCATACCACTGACATTTATCAAGGGCTGGTAGAGGCCGGGTATTATTCAGGTAATGAAGTAACATCCTTAGCAACAAAGAAAGAAGGGCCAGAGGACATGACCACCATGTTTGGAAACCGTTTCATGGGAGCCATCAACGAAGGACCATCAGGGGAAATGGGTGCAGGCCCTCTCGAGTAGAACCCTTTTTAATTTCCTTGCGTACTCCCCTACGTGGGAACCTATACATCTTTCTTAAAGTTTGGCTTGTTTTATTTTCAACATCAGTTTCGCCTGAGGAACTAACTTTTGAAATCACTCTTCCAAAATGTAAATCCACCTATTAAATAAAGTTGAAAATATTTTGAGGGCATGATGAGACACACCAAACCAGCTTGGTGATGCTATCCAGTCGTGAAAAGAAAATATCATCCAGGGAGAATACTGAGGGCTAGGCTTCCTCATGCTTCCTCCCCCCAAAAGATATATTCTTTTGAAATCAAAAAACATATCATTATCAAAAGCTTTTATCAAAACAAGAAGTTAAATTTAATCCTGTTTATCTTTCTCACTTACTCACTTCTTGTGACAGCCTGATTTTCAACCTCGTCTTCGATTATATGAAATGGGTATTTCATTGACGCGCTTATAGTTTTTTTCTTCGAGATGATCACTCACAAGATAACTAATCTATTAGGTGAAGCCATTAAGGAATCTAAACGCGATAGACATGAGAATTCGACCAAAAATCGACCGATTGACCGTACTAATCTGCAAGGGTCAATTGGCACCGTCAAAATTGATTAGAAATTGGAGATAGGTCGATTTGACAGAGGCATGTAGTTAAAGTGTGGGTGATTCCACCTGATTGCAAATTTTTTGTCGAACGGCACTAAATCGATTCTTTTTTATCGATTCTGTACCTTGTGCCCGTATTTAAAATCTTGAGATTTTTACGAAAACCAAGAGTCACCAATGAGTCGAAGCTGTACAATGTGGATTGAAAATAATCGACCACAGGTCAAATACGCTAAAAATTTATAAAAGCTACCTGGTAGGTTAGGTCACGCTAAAATTCCGTCCGGTTGAAATTAATCACGAAATTGAACCCAATTTCATAAATTGAAAGTTCTAGTATGTCACAATTTATTTTAGGAATGTCGACTCATCATTAGAAGAATTTTTGGCAAGCCTGGGATTTTTGGCGAAAAATCAAGATTTGGCGAAATTGGACCGGAAAATTCGGATAGGCCAAATTGGGTGCGTTTTTGGCCGTCAAGTTGGATCAATTGGTGAGGAAAATTATGGAATGGACTTCCTCCTTGGCATTTTGGCCATCAATTTAAGGTCAATTGGAATGGAATTGAATTGAAATTGAAGAGGAATGCTTGAAATTCATAGCCATGGGGGGCTTGCAACATTTCAGCACGTTTTGTGGCTTGTTGGGGAAGTTTGTGAAGGGAAATTGGCTTAGGATAGGGCTGTAGACTTTGGAGGCCTTGTGATGAGGAGCTAGGATATTTGTTGAAGACTTTTGAGGCCAATTGTCCCCCTTAAGCCAGCTGCAGCCACTTCATCTTCTGCCTCAATTTTTTCTTCTCCTTTGTTGCTGAATTTAAAGAAGAAAATCAGCCAACAAAGCAGAGAGCCAACCAACCCTTGCTATCACACGCTTGAGCTCCCCTGCACGCCCGACGATTGCCGCACATCGTCCTGGTCATCCGCCGAGCTAGCCATTACACCGCGCGTCTAGGCCTCCCATTCCGCACCTGCTCACAGTCCACTTGGCCTCTCATCGTGTCCCCAAGCCGCCGTCCGCTGTTCCAGTCGCATGAGCCACCGCCGTTGGCCCCTGCAGCTTCGCCTAGTTCCGCCTTGCCTTTCCCGCAATAGTTGGGCCGCTCGACTAGCTCCCTCAACTAGCAAGCAGAGCTGAACTCACAACTTGGGCTGTGAGCTTTGTGGCCCGTTTCCAAGCCCTTCCAAGCCTCGTGGGGTGTCGCTGTAGGCCCGTGTTTCACTCACCTCCGCGTCACCATCGTTGTGAACTCACCGGCTCGCTAATCCGGTGAGTTTACTTGCTAAACATTGCTTAAGGGGTTAATTATGCTTAGTAGAAGATTAACTTAGCCTAAGCTTGGATTAGGTGTTTAGATTAGAGTAATTAGTGATTTAGTTAGTTAATTAGGATAATTAGGTGGTTAGATTAGTTTAGTTAGGGGTTAATTAGATTATAGGATTTATTTAGCTTAGTGCATTATTTATTTAGGTCCGATTAGGCAGTTAGATTAGTGTATTTAGCTTAATTAGTCATTTATTTAATTATTTTGCATTTATTTAATTATTTATTATTTTTCGGAAATTATACTGAAATAGCGGGTCGTTAGAATTTCGTGCTGATTGTCATGATGTAATCAGTTTGTGCAATTGATTGTTAGATTGTGCAATTGAGTGATGATTGTTGATTTTTGGATTATTATTCCAAAATTACGGATTTTTGGTTTTTGATCAGAAAATACCGGGTGTCGGTTTTTGACGCCAAAAATTTTTTTGTTTTGTTTTTTTTTTATGACCTAGGAACTGTTGTATAGTTGGCAGCCGGCGGCGTAAACCCGGTGGGGCACTAGTGCGGGGACCCACCTCCCATGGCACCCCACTTAAGTCCTGCAATGGGGGCGAGAAGTTTCGAACCTCTCTCCTCTTGGATGAGGGGGCAAGGCGTGAACCAACTCATACACTGCAGAGTGGGTTTGACGCCAAAAATGTTTTGAAGTACTATATCAAATAGTGGGATTTTTAAAAGAGAAAGTATCACTTTTTCTAGCTCAAGCTAACCATGTACCCACACACGATTATTTTACCGGGTGTTTTTAAGACGAAGAAAATAGGCCAATCACATTATTTTAATTGAGGCATTTGAGTGTAATGCACGATGTCCTTGGTCGAGATTGGATGGTCGTGTGACTGGTATGTGAACCCATCCCCCGATGTGCGTCAAGTGGGCGTTGCTCCTATATGGAATGCCCCAGTTCAACATATGCCGAATCGCAGTAGAGGTCGAACCGATGATGTCGTGCTTAGACGATGCCCGGTTACGCCGGAAGACCACCGAACGTCGAGTAGGCCGTGCCCGTGGGGCCATAATTAATTTTGTAATTTATTTAATTATTTATTATTTTCTGGAAATTATATCGGGATAGCTGGTCGTAAGAATTTCATGCTAATTGTTGTGGTGTAATCTGTTTGTGCAATTCATTGTTAGATTGTGCAATTGAGTGATGATTGTTGATTTTTGGATTATTATTCCAAAATTATGGATTTTTGGATTTTGATGCAGAAATTTACCAGGTGTCAGTTTTTGACGCCAAAAATGTTTTTTTTTTTTTTTATGACCTGGGAACTGCCGTATAGCCGGCAGCCGGCGACGTAAACCCGGGGGGGACTAGTGCGGGGACCCATCTCCCGCGGTAGAGGCTTGACCGATGCTCCTTCGGGAATGCTGTTGACGGATAGACGATGTCGTGCTCGATGGGGTGAGACAATGCCTAGTTACGCCGAAAGACCACCGAGTGTCGAGTAGGCCATGCCCATGGGGCCATAATTAGTTGGAACGCATGTCTGAGTGAGATATAACCGCGCCTGATTATGGGACAAAATTGTGTGGCACGGAATGGGACGTGTCATGACGATTTTGCCTTATAATCATACCCCTGTGATTGATTGAGATGTGAATTGAGGCGTTCCAATTGTTAAGTGTTATTATTGCACATATGTGTCATATGAACTGTACTAACGTGCAAGAGGGAATGAGGTGAGGTGAGTCTCGTTGGTTGCATGTATAGGTCGCCTCTAGGCGTATTTCATTCCTAATTGGGGTTTAAAGCGTGAACTCCCTGAGACATTTTCTCACCCTGTCGTGGTTTAACTTTTAATAGGTCCTTAGATGGAGGCCCGTCCGGTTCGTTTTGGACAGCCACAGGGGTATAGCGAGTAGAGTACCGACGTTCCTGACCCTAGGAGTCCTTGGCTCCATGAGCTCATCTTGACCACTATCTTGGTTGATGAGGGCCTACCACAGTTGGTACCTCATCGATTCAAGGCGTGGTTTCATCATGGGCCTAATGGGGTATAGGAAGATTCTCTTCAGGGTTTCGACGTACCCATTGTTGAGGGCGAGGGGGTAGCTTACCCATCTAACAGTGTCATGATAGATCCGGACCCCAAGTTGACAAGGTCCGGGGTAGGGTTAGCTCGGTAGTGTCTTTTGTTTATAGACTTCAGTGTATAAACCTGGTGTGTTTATAAAAGTGTGTTTTGAGTTATTGATTGTCCTGCTTTTCTATCACATGTTTGTCGTTGTTAGGGGATTAGTTAATTCGCTTCCGCATGTGCATAATCGATTGGGTCAGTAATGGGTTCTGGGAACGTTGCAATTTTATCGACCACCGAGGGATGTGCACGCGCTCAAGGTTCGGGGCGTGACACTTCGTGTCTCAGAATATCATCGCCTTTGACTTAGCGTGACAAAGGGCATTTGAAGCTGACACATCATATGAATTTGCCAAATTCGAAGACACCATTCCAAGAAAGCAGGGGCAAATAGAAAGGATCATCCCGTTTCAAAAATGCCTTCCCATTTGGCAAGCCATCCTCAATGGCTCTGTGCACCCCACCTCGCTCCTGACCAACTCCTTCTCAAGCTGAAGCAATATCTTTTTCCCACAACGCGCTCGAGCAACTAAAGGCGGTGGTTTCATCAATGGGATTTTCGGCTTTGACAAGCCAATAAGCACAAAGAAGAAATTTCTCCTGTTCCTTTGAATTGACTACAATCAATAGGGAGAAAATCCAAACAATTGAGACAAATGTTCCATGGAAGCTTGAGGCACATGACTTTGCCCAATGCTGCTAATGTTCATAGCATCAAAGACAGAAGAAAAATTCCACAGAAGGAAGGCATTGCAGATCATCAATCGTGTACATAGGGCTACAAATGAGGAGAGCCAATCAAAAGAGACGTTGAAATGCGTCAAGACAAAAAGCTATCAGCAAATACAAACTCTAGGGAAGGGTGATTTGGTATTGTTTCCAATACTCCCACTCTTTGAACTCACTTTTCACATATTCTCTATTGACATGAAGCATTGGGATTCAAGAACCAAGCTTAATGGTTAATTTGGGCAAATGAAGTGACCTATATCGATTTACCTAACTTGGTATGAAAGGACGTGTCGTCCAGAAGCCGGTTCGATCAAATGAAAAAAGAAACACCCTACGGACCCCACCGACGCCTTAGCCTAGTGGTACGGGGGATGAAGTGGTCTAGATGTGACCAAGGTTTGAGCCTTGAGAGCGGCCACTAGTTGCCATGTGTAAAAACTAATAAAAAAAAATTTGCTTCTCTTGCGCCTGCAAATTACGAGAGAGTAGGTGACCTAACGAAGTGAAAAGCGTAGGACTTCATATCCTCCTCGTGCCTCATGTCTATCCAATCATTTGCAAACCAATGAAAGGTAATGTTGTATCACTCTCAGTTGTCCAACTCCTGAGTGAGTTCGTGACTAACAAGTTCCCTCTTGTCTATTGCAGGATCACCTGGCCGTTAAAGATACGGATAACAAATCAAAGAGAGACATGTCAGACTCTAATAAACTCTCCTAAGCAAAAATGGTGTCTCGAGTATCACGAAAGCAAATGATAGAAATCCTTCATGGCTCAACTCACGTTTGATTTTGGCCTTACTAATTGATCTATTTTTGCCTATTCTCTTATGTAGGGGCAAAAAGTAGAGATGCCCGATTAGATTCCCAATCCCGGCTGATCATTCTTGTGTCTCCCTATTCAATAGGGACAATTCATCAACACCCATTTGTGAATAACTCTTCATGTTTAAAATTTAACATATTTGTAAATACAAATTTTGTTAAATAAGCACCTCTAAAGCTGTTAATAAGGCTTCTTGAGTAAAAACCATTCATTTGTTTTGAGAGCACAAACTCCATCATATTTAAAATGCTGCACACATTTTCCAAATGGATTTTGTATGGTGATTTTGTGTGTCTAAATCACTGATTCCATTGAGGATTATCAAAATAGACAGCTAAGTGAAGAATACAAGATTGATCGAACATGCTTGATGAGGCACATTAGGATGATGAAAGGCAAGCCATATCCTAGACACAGTCCCCTATCTATATACTTGTAAACACATGATAACCTATCCCGATAACCTATTGACAAAGCATGATAACCTATCGAAACCCTATCACTTATCATGCAAAGCATCATTTAACCTTAACTAGCCTAAAACTAACTCCAAAATGTAATAACAACTATATTAAAGGGCTAGAAAGCCACTCACTCCCGATTCTAAGCTTGGCAAGTGACGATGAAGGTGTGACAAGGGTTGGATGGCTGCTGTGGTGCTCGGCGGTGGCTCGTCACCTTCTAAACAGATCACAACAAGGCTAGGGCCAACGGCACAGCTCATGATAAGGCTTAGCGAGGCTTGATGGTGGTTGATCGGTGCTTGACAGCCCACGATAACGCCAAAACAGCCAAGGGACAGTGGTGTAAAGTGGTGAGGACAGCGGTTCAGCCATAGCAATGGTAAGGGCGTATGGCTTCCGGTGGTTCACCTTGGCTCCAAACAAGAGGAAAAGAGAGGGATATAGACGTGAGATGAGGGATGGTGAGGATAAGAGGGTTCAACTGGTGCAAGGAATTGGAGAGAGAGAGAGAGAGAGAGAGAGAGAGAGAGAGAGAGAGAAAATGGGTGGTTGAATGAGCTAAGGGAGAAGGAGAAAGATTGCTGCACAAGTCAAGGCCATTGGAGCGCCAAGATTGCTTCTTGCTTTATTTCCTCCCCATGTTCCGTTAATGCCATTTAATGCACATTAAATGAACTCATCATGCCTAGGCTAGAAAATAAGATAGCTAGTCTTAGCTAGGTAGGGTAGGCCATGCATGCCATCATCTTCTCTCTCCTCTCCTCATTTGGTGCCAAGTTCTTCTTTTATTAGGCAAAAGGGCAAAATGGTAATTTCACAAACCTTGGGTACTGTTCACGCACATGGGCATTAATGAGGGACTTGAAAAGACCAAAAAAGGATTGGGTGACCCATGGGCTCCTTTGGGCCGCCCATCTTGGGCGTGAGGCCCATTGGGCTGCACACCTTAGGCTCGGGCCCATTGGGACGTCCTTCATGGGTCCAAGGGCTCATTGGGCCCACTTGTGGGCCTGGCCCCATCGGTCCTCATCCGTGGCCCATTTCCACCTTTCCTAATTTTTACGTCCCATCGATGAAAATTCGAGTTTTTGCCCCAAAGTGGCCTTATCGGCATTTTCGTGACCTATTGATCCCCATTTCAATCATGCTCTGAAGATTTGCCACTATTGTAATTCTATTCCGAAAATTGGGGTTGGATTGAGGATGTCACACACATACCATGACTCAAGCTCTTCTTATCTTTTCCATTATCTGATGTAGGTGTGCGTGATGCTCATACAATGTGCAATAACATTTGCATTTGCCCATGTCATGTTGCCATACTATGTGATCACACCCTTGTCGTGCATCTGTGAAAGTAATCATGCTTTCCATTTCATAAAATAGTGCATTGTAGTAACACACAACTTCGATAACCTTATTGTTCAACTTCTTGCATACATACCTATTAGTTGCAACTATTGAATGCTATAAGCATTTCCCCTATTCTATTCTAAGGATTACATGGGCAAATGCCATATCCAAAGCTAGCATCCAACAATGCACCAATCAATTTAGAATTCATGGCATAGGAAACACTCATCTAAGTTAAGATAAAATATCTTGTTGCATTTTAGTAAACATTATTACGATAACTTATTACATATTAGTATCACAAATCATAATAATTTAACACATTTCAACACATCATAACATGATAGCTTATCATGTACGAGCTTTTCATATTACAATAACTTATCAAATATTAGACTGGCCTGTCACAATAACTATCGGGAACCCATGGTAATCTATAACAATAACCTATTAGAACTCGATGATAATCTACATGATACCCAATTTTTCTCCGCTAGACTTTGCTTTATTAGTTGACTTGGACATTTGTATGACCGACAATTCCAACGCTGTTTTTTGTCACCTTGACTGCAAGGGCTGCAATTTCCCGTGATACCCACCTTTTCTTCAGTAGACTTTGTTGTATCGGCTTACTTGGATATTTGTACGACCAATGACTTCGGACTTTTTTCATTCATATTACTGAGCCTTCGTCGCATTACCAATTAGCTAAAACTTTGACTGCATCAGATCAAACGATAGAGAGACGGTTAAGTCTTGGAGCTCCGTATGCCTCACTTGAAAGGATTTTTTATTCATTTTAGAGAACAAAACATTCATATCGATTCTTTTTTTATGGTACTAAGAAAAGTCAATCTGGAAACTACAAAGAAGTCTATTTTCTAATCAATGTGAAAGCTATCTATAAATAATTCCAACACAATGTTTTGTCACCTTTATAGCAAGGGATGCAATTTCTACATGATACCCAATTTTTCTCCGCTAGACTTTGCTTTATTAGTTGACTTGGACATTTGTATGACCGACAATTCCAACACTGTTTTATGTCACCTTGACTACAAGGGCTGCAATTTCCCGTGATACCCACCTTTTCTTCGGTAGACTTTGTTGTATCGGCTGACTTGGATATTTATACGACCAATGACTCCGGACTCTTTTCATTCATATTACTGAGCCTCCGTCGCATTACCAATTAGCTAAAACTTTGATTGCATCAGATCAAACGATAGAGAGACGATTAAGTCTTGGAGCTCCGTATACCTCACTTGGAAGGATTTTTTATTCATTTTAAAGTACAAAACATTTAAATCGATTTTTTTATGGTACTAAGAAAAGTCAATCAGGAAACTACGAAGAAGTTACTTTTCTAATCAATGTGAAAGCTATCTATAAATAATTCCAACACAATGTTTTGTCACCTTTACTGCAAGGGATGCAATTTCTACATGATACCCAATTTTTCTCCGCTAGACTTTGCTTTATTGGTTGACTTGGACATTTGTATCACCGACAATTCCAACGCTGTTTTTTGTGACCTTGACTGCAAGGGCTGCAATTTCCCGTGATACCTACCTTTTCTTCGCTAGACTTTGTTGTATTTGCTGACTTGGATATTTGTACGACCAATGACTCCGGACTCTTTTCATTCATATTACTGAGCCTCCGTCGCATTACCAATTAGCTAAAACTTTGATTGCATCAGATCAAATGATAGAGAGACGATTAAGTCTTGGAGCTCCGTATGCCTCACTTGAAAGGATTTTTTATTCATTTTAGAGTACAAAACATTCAAATCGATTTTTTTTTTTTATGGTACTAAGAAAAGTCAATCTGGAAACTGCAAAGAAGTTTTTTTCTAATCAATGTGAAAGCTATCTATAAATAATTCCAACACAATGTTTTGTCACATTTGTTGCAAGGGATGCAATTTCTACATGAAACCCAATTTTTCTCCGCTAGACTGACTTGGACATTTGTATGACCGACAATTCCAACACTGTTTTTTGTCACCTTGACTGCAAGGGCTGCAATTTCCCGTGATACCCACCTCTTCTTCGCTAGACTTTGTTGTATCGGCTGACTTGGATATTTGTACGACCAATGACTCCGGACTCTTTTCATTCATATTACTGAGCCTCCGTCGCATTACCAATTAGCTAAAACTTTGATTGCATCAGATCAAACGATAGAGAGACGATTAAGTCTTGGAGCTCTGTATGCCTCACTTGAAAGATTTTTTCATTCGTTTTAGAGTACAAAACAATCAAATCGATTTTTTTTTTTTTTATGGTACTAAGAAAAGTCCATCTGGAAACTACAAAGAAGTTTCGTTTCTAATCAATGTGAAAGCTATCTATAAATAATTCGAATACAATGTTTTGTCACCTTTACTGCAAGGGATGCAATTTCTACATGAGACCTAATTTTTCTTCGCTAGACTTTGCTTTATTGGTTGACTTGGACATTTGTATGACCGAGAATTCCAACACTGTTTTTTTGTCACATTGACTGCAAGAGCTGTAATTTCCCGTGATACCCCCCTTTTCTTCGGTAGACTTTGTTGTATCGGCTGACTTGGATATTTGTACGACTAATGACTCCGGACTCTTTTCATTCATATTACAGCCTCCGTCGCATTACCAATTAGCTAAAACTTTGATTGCATCGGATCAAATGATAAAGAGACGATTAAGTCTTGGAGCTCCGTATGCCTCACTTGAAAAGATTTTTTTATTCATTTTAGAGTACAAAACATTCAAATTGATTCTTTTATTTAATGGTACTAAGAAAAGTCAATCTGGAAACTGCAATGAAGTTTCTTTTCTAATCAATGTGAAAGCTATCTATAAATAATTCCAACACAATGTTTTGTCACCTTTATTGCAAGGGATGCAATTTCTACATGATACCCAATTTTTCTCCGCTAGACTTTGCTTTATTGGTTGACTTGGACATTTGTATGACCGACAATTCCAGCACTGCTTTTTGTCACCTTGACTGCAAGGGCTGCAATTTCCCGTGAGACCCACCTTTTCTTCGGTAGACTTTGTTGTATCGGCTGACTTGGATATTTGTACGACCAATGACTCCGGACTCTTTTCATTCATATTACCGAGCCTCCGTCGCATTACCAATTAGCTAAAACTTTGATTGCATCAGATCAAACGATAGAGAGATGATTAAGTCTTGGAGCTCCGTATGCCTCACTTGAAAGGATTTTTTATTCATTTTAGAGTACAAAACATTCAAATTGATACTTTTTTTTTTATGGTACTAAGAAAAGTCAATATGGAAACTGCAATGAAGTTTCTTTTCTAATCAATGTGAAAGCTATCTATAAATAATTCCAACACAATGTTTTGTCACCTTTATTGCAAGGGATGCAATTTCTACATGATACCCAATTTTTCTCCGCTAGACTTTGCTTTATTGGTTGACTTGGACATTTGTATGACCGACAATTCCAGCACTGCTTTTTGTCACCTTGACTGCAAGGGCTGCAATTTCCCGTGAGACCCACCTTTTCTTCGGTAGACTTTGTTGTATCGGCTGACTTGGATATTTGTACGACCAATGACTCCGGACTCTTTTCATTCATATTACCGAGCCTCCGTCGCATTACCAATTAGCTAAAACTTTGATTGCATCAGATCAAACGATAGAGAGATGATTAAGTCTTGGAGCTCCGTATGCCTCACTTGAAAGGATTTTTTATTCATTTTAGAGTACAAAACATTCAAATTGATACTTTTTTTTTTATGGTACTAAGAAAAGTCAATATGGAAACTGCAATGAAGTTTCTTTTCTAATCAATGTGAAAGCTATCTATAAATAATTCCAACACAATGTTTTGTCACCTTTATTGCAAGGGATGCAATTTCTACATGATACCCAATTTTTCTCCGCTAGACTTTGCTTTATTGGTTGACTTGGACATTTGTATGACCGACAATTCCAGCACTGCTTTTTGTCACCTTGACTGCAAGGGCTGCAATTTCCCGTGAGACCCACCTTTTCTTCGGTAGACTTTGTTGTATCGGCTGACTTGGATATTTGTACGACCAATGACTCCGGACTCTTTTCATTCATATTACCGAGCCTCCGTCGCATTACCAATTAGCTAAAACTTTGATTGCATCAGATCAAACGATAGAGAGATGATTAAGTCTTGGAGCTCCGTATGCCTCACTTGAAAGGATCTTTTATTCATTTTAGAGTACAAAACATTCAAATTGATACTTTTTTTTTTATGGTACTAAGAAAAGTCAATATGGAAACTGCAATGAAGTTTCTTTTCTAATCAATGTGAAAGCTATCTATAAATAATTCCAACACAATGTTTTGTCACCTTTATTGCAAGGGATGCAATTTCTACATGATACCCAATTTTTCTCCGCTAGACTTTGCTTTATTGGTTGACTTGGACATTTGTATGACCGACAATTCCAGCACTGCTTTTTGTCACCTTGACTGCAAGGGCTGCAATTTCCCGTGAGACCCACCTTTTCTTCGGTAGACTTTGTTGTATCGGCTGACTTGGATATTTGTACGACCAATGACTCCGGACTCTTTTCATTCATATTACCGAGCCTCCGTCGCATTACCAATTAGCTAAAACTTTGATTGCATCAGATCAAACGATAGAGAGATGATTAAGTCTTGGAGCTCCGTATGCCTCACTTGAAAGGATCTTTTATTCATTTTAGAGTACAAAACATTCAAATTGATACTTTTTTTTTTATGGTACTAAGAAAAGTCAATATGGAAACTGCAATGAAGTTTCTTTTCTAATCAATGTGAAAGCTATCTATAAATAATTCCAACACAATGTTTTGTCACCTTTATTGCAAGGGATGCAATTTCTACATGATACCCAATTTTTCTCCGCTAGACTTTGCTTTATTGGTTGACTTGGACATTTGTATGACCGACAATTCCAGCACTGCTTTTTGTCACCTTGACTGCAAGGGCTGCAATTTCCCGTGAGACCCACCTTTTCTTCGGTAGACTTTGTTGTATCGGCTGACTTGGATATTTGTACGACCAATGACTCCGGACTCTTTTCATTCATATTACCGAGCCTCCGTCGCATTACCAATTAGCTAAAACTTTGATTGCATCAGATCAAACGATAGAGAGATGATTAAGTCTTGGAGCTCCGTATGCCTCACTTGAAAGGATTTTTTATTCATTTTAGAGTACAAAACATTCAAATTGATACTTTTTTTTTTTTTTTATGGTACTAAGAAAAGTCAATATGGAAACTGCAAAGAAGTTTCTTTTCTAATCAATGTGAAAGCTATCTATAAATAATTCCAAGGCAATGTTTTGTCACCTCAACTGCAAGGTCTGCAATTTCCCGTGATACCCACCCTTTCTTCGCTAGACACTTGGATATTTGTACGACCAACGACTCCGGTTTCTTTTCACTGATACTACCGAGCCTCTGTCGCATTACCAATTAGCTAATACTTTGATTGCATCAGATCAAACAATAGAGAGACGATTAAGTCTTGGAGCTTCATATGCATGTTCCGTGTTTTGCTTCTCATATTGCATGTTCTGCTAGAGTGCGAAGAAGAATTATCCGCTTCTTCTTGCGGCAAGGTCCGTGGCACACACTTTCCCTTTCAATTGAAAGGCGACCCAAAAGGACAGGGCCTCCCTAAATATAAGCTAGCTTGTAAAAATAACCGCACTGTTCTATATCTATATGTCGGCCAATATTATGTAAAATAGATTTACTACTGTTCCTATCTTAGCAAATATTTATTCAAAGGTGAAATCACAGTGGTTGACGATGGACTGCAAAAAAGTTATTGCTCATCCCTCCCTCGTTACTCATTGGCGCCCTCTAACTCTAGTGATCATGATCCATACGGTACGTTAGCTGAGCCGGTGCTCTTAATGAAGTGCTCATAACTCGTTGCTTCTACTTCGTAAGTCAATACTGTACCATGTATTAAGGGAGCATTTCCCTTTTGATATGCCCTCTAATGTTTCCCAATTGAAGGTGTACTCATATGCTGTACATAGGTTTGATCTTTGAGTAGGGAATATCAAGGATTCTTGCACCATAACCATGATGGCTTTAATACCGCATTATATCCCAGGGTTAAAAACGGAACGGTATAATCGTGCGATTTCAACGTATAAGTGAGTATTGGTTTATTTTTGTGCATGCGAATATTAAACCTACAGTCTTTGTATGACATCCTGAAATTTCAATTTTGTTTTCAATTAAATAAATTGGGCCTTTCATCGGCGCGCCTATAGTGCTATTCTCTAAGCTGATCACTCATGAGATAACTAGATTATCGGGGGAAGTCATTAAGGGTTTTAATATAATAGACTTGAGAATTTGACTAGGATCGACTACTCGACCGTGCTCATCTGCAGAGATCATTACGGCACAGTTAAAAATCGATCAGAGATAAAAAAATAGGTCGTTTCGACTGAGATAGATGATCAAAGTGTGGGTGATGCCACCAGATCGCAAAATTCTCGTCGATCGGCACTAGGCCGATTTTTCTATCATTTTGATACCCTATGTCTGTATTTCAAGCCTTGAGATATTCACGACAAATGAGAGTCACTAATGTGTCGAAGATGTACATTGTGACTCGAAACAAATTGATCACAGGTCAATTGCACCAAAAATTTCTAAAAGCTACCCAGTAGGCTTGGTCATACTAAAATCGCGCCAGATTGAAACTAATCACGAATTTGAATCAAATTTTAGAAATTGAAAGTTCTGTCATGTCACGAGTCATTTTAGGAACGTCAATTCATCCTTCGAAGATTTTTTTGCAAACCGAGATTTTTGGCGAAAAGTCAAAATAAGGCCGTTTTCGACTGGAAAATTCAGGGGACCATTTTTTATCACCTTTTTGCAACGCAAGTTGGTTATATTTGCATGGAAAAGTGTCAATTTGATTGTAGGCACCTTGGTGGAATTTTTGGGAGCCGAATTGAATCAATTCAAGTGAGGATTGAAGAGGATTTGGGGAATTTATGTCCAAAATTCGTAGCCCCTTGGTCCATGACCTTTTGGACCATCTCCAAGACTTCCTAAGCAAGCTAATGGTTTGGAAAAATTGATGAGGAAGACAGCCAACAAGGTGGGACCTATGCAAGGGGACAAGAGGATAGAATGGAAGGCCAAGGTGGCCACCTCCAAGTCTTCAGCCCTTCTTCCTCCCTTAGCCAGCCACTTTCCCCTTTCCAGCAAGCTTGAAGCCTCCAAGAACTAGAGAAGTTGACTAGTAGCTTCCCCCTAGTCGTTGAGCAGCCTGTTGAAGCCCCGGAACGCCATCGCTGCCGTCACGCACTTAGCCGCAAGCCCGCGTGTGCCGCCCGCTGTTCGGGAGTCCAGCCGCATCGTCTCACCTCCTGTCACGCCCAGCCTCCATCCCCCGCATCCCCTAGCCGTTGTGGAGGTCACCGGAAGCCTCGCCGTCATCCCTGCCTACCCATTCAAGCCGTTGGTCCTCCTCCTTGGCCGTTTTTAGCCCAACCAGCCTTCGAAGCAGCTCCTTCGGCCCAGCAATAGAACCGAAGCCCCTAGATCAACTGTACACTATTTGGCTCGCTTTGGACCACTTCTAGGCCTCGAAAGATGCCCCTGCTTCAGAGTTTATTGATTATCTCCACCTCACCGTCCTCGTGAACTCATTGGAATTCAAAACCGGTGAGTTTACTCACTAATCTCCGCTTATGGAGTTAATTATGCTTAAGGGTTGATTAGTTTAGATTAAGTATGGATTATGTGGTTAGTTAGAATGGATTAGCAATTTAATTATTTGTTTACGCATGTTAGGTGGTTAAAGTAGTGTAATTAGAGACTAGATAAGCTGTAGTATTTATCTAGATATGTTCGGAAATTTTCCAGGCCCATTTCGGTATTTAATTAGACTTTTCCAGCCTAAGTTGCATTTATTAGTATTTATTAATTAATTTTGGTAATTATCTAATTAATTATTATTTTCCGGAGATTAGACTGGGATAGCCAGTGACTGGAATTTTGTGCTGATCGCAATGATGTGGTTGGTTTATTTATCTAGATGATAATTTGTACAATTTATGTGTTGATTGTAATTTTGGGTATGTATCACAAAATTTAATAATTTCAATATTTAATTAGAAAATTACTGGGCATTGGTTTACAACGCCAAAAGTGTTTTTATCGACTATATAATTAGTGAGATTTTATAAAATAAAGATATTATCTTTTTGGCTGAGGCCTACCGTGTACCCACACACGATTATTTTACTGGGGCATAAATTAGCTTCGGTGAGCATAAATCAACTTCGGTGAGCATATATCAGCTTCGGTGAGCTATACTTTCTATCATTATTAGCTCAGGTGAGCATTCGTTTATATCAGCTTAGGTGAGCAATGTTCGTTTCAAGGAAACGACTTGATAGATAGTATTGATTGATAGATAGTAGTGATTTGGGTTGAATGATTTGATTTGAGTTGAAATGATTGGTTGAGTGGTTGAATCATACTGACTTGCAGGAAGGGACTGAGGCAAATGTAAGTCCTCTATCTTGTGCGTGACTAGATAACCTTTGGGTGTATTTTCTTCCTAGTTGGGACTTAGGGGTGAACTTGCTGAGACGTTGTCTCATCCCATTGTGGGATAACATTTTCAGGTCCTTAGATGGCAGCTCCTCCCGAGCAGGTATCTTATATTTCGCTTCATGGGAACCCAAGGGGATGGGTCTATGAACTCGTGCAGTCCGTGGTTTGGGTTGATGTGGGTCTACCTCATAAGGTACCCCATCAATACAGATTATGGTATCGCCATGAGCAGAATGAACAAAGAGAAGGTCCCATACTGGAATCATAGGTCCTTATGTCGGTGCTAGAGGTTGCTTTTGGAAAAGATACGGCAAACCCTCCTGGTGGTTTAGTGGTGGACTCGAGTCTGTCGGATCCAAGGTCCCCGGAGTATTCAATTGAAGACTCGAATGCTTAGAGGATCTATAGCTTTTCCACCCTTTTTGCAAGCGTTGTATATGTCGGCTAATATTGTATATGACTTAGTTTGATATGTGTATATAAGTGTGTCATGGTTTGAAGACAAATTTGTGGCCCTGCTTTTCTATCCCATCTTGTTGTTGTCTAGGGATTTATTTAATTACTTCCGCATGCGCATTAAAATGAATGGGTCGGTGATGCGTTCTGGGACGTTGCTATTTAATCGACTACTGAGGGATGGGAACGCTCTCTGAGGATCGGGGCGTGACACTTTGGGCATGTCAGGCAACAACGAAGCAAGTGAATTTCTAATCGCAACTCATGTCGATCGATCGTTAGCTGAGAAATTATTGTATTGCCTTTTCCGTTGAGATCGATCTGTTCATTCATTAAGTGGTTCAATTTATGGAAAATAGATTACGGTCTTATTCATAAATCTAGCATAATTACAAGAGAGTGATTTTAATATTTAAGCATAGTGAACATGGCATTATTTTTGTTAATTCAAATGTTGTGTCTATAATTCTTGCATGTGTCAATCCACGACAAAGCAAGTGAGTTTCTAATCGAGGTGTGTCGGTCCCATTGCTAGTTGAGAATTTACCATATTGCTTTCTTTCTTTCATAAAGTTCCACATTGTCCATGAGCAAGAAGCGCCCGCTCCTTATTTTCTTTCTATTTTTGCCAAAAGCGACATTATACAAGTTAAAATCTATGTACCCGTTAATTAACATCATCCTCTTTCTTGGTTACTAATTTTGTTTTTACTCAAAAATGAAAAACCTTATACATCGTTCGTCTTCAAAATTTAATGGAGCGACGCTTATGAAATATTGGCCTTGCAAATTAAAAAGAGTGCAGATGCCTCATTTAAAAGGATTTTGAATGAGTTTAGGGTACAAAACATTAGAACAGGTTCTTTTTTACGATACTAAAATAAATTCCTAGAGAAAAATAATTTGTCAAGAAAAATCATATCCGGAAAATGCAGTGAAGTTCCCTCCCTAATGAATGTGAAAGCTCTCCATCACTAATTCCACGGTCGTCCATACTTTTTAAGTTTTTCGTCGCTAGACTTCGTTTTAGGGTTGACTTGGAGGTTTCGATGACCGACAACTTTTATTAAGCCTCCCTCGCATTACCAAATGAGCTAAAACTTCCATTGCATCAGACCAAACGATAAAGAGATGATTATTTCTCCCAACTCCATATTTATGCTTCGTGTTTTACTTCTCATATCGCATTTTCTGCTACAGTTAGGGAAAAGCTACGGTGTGAAGAACAATCAATTGTGCACCCCTTCATCTTGTGGTGAGGTACGTAATATAAGTCATCCTTTTCGATTGAAAGACGATCCAGAAGATTGCGGCAACCCTCGGTATGAGCTAGCTTGCGAAAATAATCGCACTATTCTAAATCTTTATAATGGCCGATATTATGTGAAGTCGATCCATTACGGTTCCTATACTAACCCATATGTATATGATGGTTATATCACGGTGGTTGATGATGGACTGCAAAAGGGTAATTGCTCATCCCTTCCTCGTTACTCATTGGCGAACTACAATTTGAGTGTTCATCATCCATACTATGGTGGACATACTGCGGTGGCCTTCATGAAGTGTTCCCAACCTGTTGCTTCTACTTCATATGTCGATACCAAACCATGTATTGAGGGAGCATACTCTGCCGAGACGCCTCCTTATTTTTCCCAAATGAAGGCGTACTCATACGCTATACATGGGTTTGATCTACGAGTATGGGACATCAAGGATTCTTGCACCATAACCATGATGGCATTCACATCGAGTCAAATCTCGGGGCGAGAAGGGGATCAGTATGGGAGCTTACCATACAAGGACCTCCATAACAAGATGGCCGAGGGATTCAATCTCTCCTATTCGAGCTACTATGTGGTCAACTTTATCCCAGCAAGAACTTTTCATTGTCGCTACTTAAGTTTCAGATACCGAGTGGAGGATTGCCGTTCCTATGGGTTCCGTAAGGGACTTTCCCTTATAGGTGTTCTTTCTTTCTTTCTCCTCCTTTTCTTAAATCCTAGCTTTACTAAGAGATATTACCAAATTTTATTTACCAAGTGATGTGGCAAGTTTTAGTTGGGTGTTTTTAATACAGTCCACACATTGAGAGACTAGTTTCTCTAAAAATACAACCGAAAATTTCCACATCACTTAAGTTGAAAAGTTTAATAAGATTTCTTGGTAGATTCGGCATGCAATGCTCTTTTTAATTTTACAATTAGGGACCTTTCTTTTCTGGATACTTTATATTTGTTTGGGCAAAAATGGCTGATTTAATAGTTGCTCGTGTCCCTTGCACGGCTGTTATTCTTATGCGGGTGATAAATTGCACGCGTCCTGGATAATGTTTGTAAATTAGAACTATGCCGCAGTGAGATGTGAACTCGTGAATCATTTGGTACATCTTGAGGGAACAAAAAGCAAAATTGTGTTTTTTTGAGAGAAAAGATCATGCTACGATCACATGGATTACCCGAGTGAATAGAATCAACCGGGATCTGAGCACCTATCTAGGAGAATAAATCATTCTTATGATTAAATGCTAAAATGATAGATTTAATTCGTCGTCGATTGATCGTGGATTCTAATTTAGTCATTTTCCGTCACCTTAGGTTATGCTAGGTGGGCCAGGCAATATTATGCAACATATGTGGGTCAGAGCCTCACCCTTGTCTTGGGTATGACTTCCTAGCCCTTTTCTCCTCACAACTATGAAGATCTCAAGCACCACTCTGATTAAAAAAAAAAAAAATTACGTTTAAAATTCTTTTATTGCACTACGCTAATCTATGGACAAATTCTATGCAGCCAATTACGTTGCAGCAAAATTCATACTTGGAGCTCCATGTGTGTTGATACTTTTGATCTATAAGTGGATAAGAAGGCACCAAGCGATCGACGCAAACATTGAAGAATTCCTACAAGTTCACAACAACTTTTCGCCCATAAGGTACTCTTACTCAGATATTAAGAAGATTACAAAAAACTTCAAATGCAAGTTAGGTGAGGGGGGATATGGTTCTGTGTATAGAGGAATCCTTAGAAGTGGTAATGAAGTTGCGGTTAAGATTTTGAACAAACCAGAATCTAATGGCCAAGATTTTATAAGTGAAGTGGCCACAATTGGAAGGATCCACCATGTTAATGTGGTGCAACTTGTTGGTTTTTGCTTTGATTACTCCAAACAAGCTCTAGTCTATGATTTCATGCCGAATGGCTCTTTGGATAAACACATTTCGAATAAGGATGGTGATGATCCTCTTGATTATAAGAAAATGTATGAGGTCTCTCTTGGCATTGCTAGAGGGTTAGAGTATCTACATCGGGGATGTGATATGCAAATTTTACATTTTGATATCAAGCCGCACAACATTCTCCTCGACCAAAGTTTCACTCCAAAAATTTCTGACTTTGGACTTGCGAGACTTTATCCCACCAGTCGTGGTATAGTATCATTGACTACAATAAGAGGAACTTTGGGTTATATGGCTCCTGAGCTATTCTATAAAGACATTGGTGGCATTTCTTATAAAGCCGATGTTTATAGTTTTGGGATGATGTTGATGGAAATGGCCGGTAGAAGGAGAAATCTAAATGTGCATGTAGAGCGTTCAAGTCAAATTTACTTTCCTTTGTGGATTTATGATCAACTTGGCCAAGAAAATGAGGTTGAAATGGTAGATGTCATAGAAGAGGAAAGAGAAACAACAAGGAAGATGATAATCGTTGCATTATGGTGTATACAATTGAGTCCTAATGATCGGCCGTCGATGAGGAAAGTCCTAGATATGCTTGAAGGAGATATGGCTGAATTACAAGTGCCTCCAAAACCACTTTTGTACCCAAGACAGGCGCCGATTGGTGATGTTGACACTGATATAGAACCTGAAACAGTCTCATCTTTGTCAAGTGCTTCAATAACTTCGGGCAGTTACCAATTTTACCATGATAATGAATTTAGAAAATCATGTATTGTGTGATTGTTCCCCTATTGTCAAAATGAGATGCAAAATATAAATAGCACTATCAACATGTAATTCACAATGTAATCGGTGAAGCTTTTACATATTTTTCATATAGCACTATGTTTTCTAGTAGACTCGTTATGTCCATATTTTATAAATGACAACAAATGTTGTATAGCATTCATTTAATTTTTTGTTTCGCGCAAATCTCCCTCATTTCCATCAAAACCTCTCACGCCCACCCTTCGACCCCACTTGATCACCCACCTCTATAACCGCCCTGCTCACAGGATGGGTCTTAGCCTAACCAATGAACGACCAACACACGTCAAAGAGGAAAGACATAGTAGGCTGACAATACTTATCTTTACGATGAATTGAAATTGAACACGTAGCATGGTATTAGAGCATGTGATGTATTACAAAATCTCAATCCCTAAATGCAGAAAGAATTTGTCCGTTCACTCGATGATAAGACATGAGATGGTGCCTTACGTTATTTCGAACATGTATCATGTTCCTCCGGACATTGATGTCGATAAGGAACCCGCGAGATCCACATCACTCAGAGATCGCAGACAAAGAGCCTTGACTTGATGCCAAATTAGCGAGGTACCCCTTGAATGGAATGCAAATAATGTCATTCATCAGGACTTAGAAAACATAGAAAAGTAGCGAAAGTGCATGCTGCTGCAGAAAACTTGGATTGTCTCTCTAAGCAATTAACATTTTCTACAAGGTCTTTTCAATTACTTATGATGGGTTTTTTATTTGATGAGCCAAGCCATGACAGTCCACCGATGTTGGGCCAAACCCGGCCCATAATAGAAGGGCCCATAAAAGGAAGGGGCAGTTATTTTTTAAGTGAAAATAACTGCAATATTATAAGTAAAAAGGAAGAATGTTGAAAGTAGTTTTGACGTAATACGTTCCTTTTTCTCCTTTTGAGACAACGGTGTACTTTTTGAAGAATGGAACTCCAAGGCTTCAATCAATTCCTCTAAGACTGCAACGAGCACTTAATTTGTGGCAAATAAGGTATGTCCACTTTCATGATATGCCCTTGATCGGTATTACATATTTTCTAGGCACGTTCCTGCATTTTTTTGGGTATTCGATAGTTCGAGTAATTGCTCGTTTTTAAGGAATCCAAATTTAACATTGGTATCACAGCGATGTTGTTCATGTTTCCTGATCATTGTTAACGTTTATAATTTGTTTTTGGCCAAAATTTTGAGAAATATCGTCGTCGAATGCTTGGGGACAGAAATCCCAACACCCACCTACTATTCGACCCTTTTTTTTTTCTGTGAATCAAAATTTATTTTTAGTAGTGCAGGGTCGTAGTTCTCATCGAGACAAATAAAGTCACTAGTCGCACGTTGCCGACAATTGCCAAACATGCCCCTCATGCGTGGCACACCCTGTGTAAGTCTACTCTTTACATTGTTTTCTTTGCATTATTACCATTTTGCCCTTATCTTTGTTTTTTTACGATTATACCCTTTTTTTGTCAATATTACTATTTTGACCCGTTGTGTGACATCCCAAATTTTCAATTCTATTTTGCATTGAATAAATCGGGCCTTTCATCGACATGTCTATAGGGCTGTTCTTAGAGTTGATCACTCTCGAGATAAATAGACTATCTAGAAAAACCATTAAGGAATTTTAATGCAAAAGACTTGAGAATTTGACTAGGAATCGACTACTCGACCGTGCTCATTTTTAGAGATCATTACGGCACAATTAAAAATCGATTAGAGATCAGAGATAGATCGGATCGATTGAGATGTGTGGCTAAACTGATTTTTCTATCGTTTTGGTACCCTGTGTACGTATTTGAATCCTCGAGATTTTCACGACAACCAAGAGTCGCCAATGTGTCGAGTAAGTTCATTGTGGCTCGAAAAAAAATCGACCATGGGTTATTTGCACTAAAAATTTCTGAAAGCTATCTGGTAGCCTAGATCACACTAAAAACGCGCTAGAGTGAAATTAACCACGAATTTAAATCCGATTTCAGAAATTGAAAGTCTTGTCATGTCACAAAATCATTTTAGGAACGTTGACTCAGTCTCAGAATATTTTTTTGCAAACCGAGACTTTTTGGGAAAAAGTTGTCATAGGGCCGTTTTTGTACATGAAATGTCAGGAGCCGTTTTTGATCGTGCAATTGGGATACAATATGGTGCAATTAGGGAGGAAAAATATCAATTTGATTATTGACTCAATAATTGATTTTTTAGAGACCAAATTAGATTAATTTGAGGAGGATTCGAGGTCTAATTGAGGAGAAACCGAGCCAAATTCATGTGCCCCCACCACCCACAACTTTTGGACCGGCTTGGGCTTCTAGAAGCGAGCCTTGGTGGCTGATTTGTGGTCATGGAAGACAGCAACCAAGTTGGACTTGGTGTTGGGGGACGAGAAGATGAGATAAGAGCCAAAGTGGCCCCCTTTTGCCTCCTCTCTCCCTCTTTCCCCCTAGCTACTGCCAGCCAATCATTCCTCCTTCTTCTTTGTGCTGTGAGAGCTTCAATTGGCAGAGAAGAAGATTAGCAAGCCAAGCCATTGACCCCGCATGCCGTCGTCGCCGCACGTTGCCATTCGCCGCCCCCGCTTTGCGCGCGCGTCGCTGCACCTTGCTCGTGCGACCCTGATGCCCAGCCATCTCCAGCTGCCCTTGTCCGTGCATCTAGGAGATTTTCTAGCCATCTCAAGCCACTGTCGGCCACCGTCCCACCACTTGGAGGTCCCGCTATTGGCTATCGAACGCTACTGCAGCTCCGCCGGTTCTTGTCTCACCTTTTAGCCACCAAATCAGCCCTCAACCAGCCAAGAATAGAAGCAAAATCAATGGGTTTCCAGCGACGCTTGAGGCCCGATGGCAGCCACTCCCGCCCCGAAAGATGGCAGCACATACTTTCGGGTCCATAGATGGTAGCCCTTCCTGCTCCTCTTGAGCATTTTGGTGAACCAAAGAAGTTCACAGAGCAAAGTTATCACATTCCGATACATGGGTCCCCTAAAGGGTTAGAGTATGTGCTGGTGAGATCCATAGTCTGGGTTGATGCGGGTTTACTCAAAAAGGTGTCCCATCGATATAGGTCATGGTATTGCCATTATAGTGATGGACGAAGAGAGGGCCCTGTCCCGGAATCTAATATACCTCTGTATGTGATGGAGGTTGCTTTTGGTAAGGGTACTGCAGACCCTAAGGATGGATCGGTGGTGGATGCGAAGGATCCCAAGCTTGATGATCCTGATTCTCCAGTGTACTCAGCCGAGGGCTCCAGCTAGGGCATGGAAGAAGGAGAAATCGTGGAGGATGATGATGATGACCTAGAGTAGATTGGAAATCCCCACCCCTGTCTGCAGACTTTGTTTTCTAAACTTGTTTGAGTAGGACCTGACTTAATAGTTTGCATTGTATATATATGCACTAGTTTGCAATGTATACAAGTGTGGTTGTTTTTCAAGTTCGAGATTTAGTCCTATTTTCCAATCCAATTGTTTTATTGTTTGGGGATTTTATATACTTCCGCATGCGTATTAAAATGAAAGGATCGGCGATGTGTCTTGGGACGTCGCTATTTAATCGACTAGCGAGGGATGGGCGCACGCTTAAGGATTAGGGCGTGACACGTTGACCGGACCTGGTCATTCGTTGACCGTTGACCGTAGTTGACCACCGTTGATCGGCACAAAAAATAATGGAAAATGTGTCTTTTCCATTTTGTTTGTTGTGGATTATATGTAATCCCTTTTGTTTTGTATTTGTTGCAAGTGATGCGTTTTGTACACACACCTATATTCCTGAGAACAGACAAACAAAAGGTGAGACTTGAAGGGCTAAAAACATAATTAGCTAATCATCAGTGGAATGACGATGACGTAATGTTACACATGGTCAAGGTCAATCAGATGATATAAGAAATCATCTAAAATGGTTATCTTATATTGGATTTTCGAAAGATGCCAATCCTAATGAACACTCTTCCATCATAATAGCAAGCAGAGTTAGATCGCCTATGAGAGGTCAACGTGGTCCTGGATTATAAAAGGCTTACAATAGCTTTTGAAGCAACCAAAGCTTCAACCCTCTTATTGAGTGTCACTTGGTGTAGAATGAATGCACCTTGGAGGAACAATAAGGTCTCTCCAAAGGTTTTTCTGGGGTTTCCCAATGTGCTTTTAGAATTCTCAGAGAAATTTCCTGAGAGATTAGAAGAGACTTTCCCAGTTTATCATATAAATGAGTATCTTTAAATTTATTTATTATTTTTCTTTGATTGGTTTGAGATGTTTTAGATGTAAATACTTCTTTCTATGTTGATGTTGATATGTTTCCTCTGAATATATTACTTATTGTAAATGGCATGTTTACTTAATGAAAGTTCAATGTTATCTACTATTGCAAATTATTATATTAAATTACAATTATTTGTGAGAAGTTCAAGAAAGTCTTCATGGCTTTGGTGAACTTATTTTTTGCATAAATGTTAACGATAAGTTCAAGTTATATATTTGGATTATGATTGAAAACAAAGTGACCTTTTAACTCTAAATTCTTATTTGAAATTATTATGATTAGTTTATGCAATATAACTGCATAAATGATAAGCATTAATAATTCGTGCATGTATGTTTGATATGTTCAAATCCAATGGCTTCAATAACTAAGAGCATAGTCGCTGAATAGAACAAATGTGAGAAGTTGAACTGTGATAATTATGAAATATGACATATGAAAATCCAATATGTGCTGGAAGAGCAAGAGGCACTAGAAGCTCTTAACCTGATTATGGAAAAACTTGAAAATTAGAACACTGCACAATACAAAGAAATAAGGATGCATTTGCTGCATGGAAAAGAAAGAACTTTCTCATTCGCATTACATTGCTGAGCAGCATGGAGAATGATGTGATACGAGAGTTCAGGCATTTTGAGAATGCCAAAGAATGTGGGAAGCATTGGCAGCAAGATTTGGTCATACATTAGTGACCAAATTGAGATGACTCACTATAAGGTTTGACTTTTACAATAAGCCTCATGATTTGTGCATTACCAATCCATGATCACTAAGAATTCAATAGGGAATGATGCATTTTTTTATCGGAAGACAATCGCATTTGATTGTGTCGGATCGTCCGTGTATCAGTGCATAGTCGGGCGGAATCAACAACGACTAGGTGCTATGATCGATCATGACCATCCGCCAATCCAAAATCATCACGTGACCAATCCTTGTGATCAAAAAGTCATCTTCTGAGCTAGTTATCCTATCCCACTAGTATGGTTAGTAGAAATTCACGGCCAACACTTCGACCAGTTCATGACTGGTCAATAGGTCTGTTAGTTGGACCATGGCCGATTCGTGATTCCTTGCCGATCAAACTGATCGAACCATGGCTAATGGCCCATAATCAATCCTCTTAGGACCTTAAGGCCAATCCTCATAGGGTCATAATCGTGGGTGTTATAGCCGTGATCTGTTTGGAAGGTGACCAGCCACCGCTGAGCACCACAGTAGCCATCCAACCCTTGTTGCACCTTTGGTGTCACTTGCCGAGTTTGGAATCGGGAGTGAATGGCTTTCTTGCCCTTGAATAGGGTTGTTATTACATTTTGGAGTTAGTTTAAGGCTAGATTAAGGTTAAATGATGTTTTGTTGATGTGATAAGTGAGTTTTGCATGATAAGTGATCATAGGGTTCTGATAGGTTATCATGCTTTGCCGATAGGTTACCGAAATAGGTGATCATGCTTTGCCGATAGGTTATCGCGATATGTTATCATGTGTTTTGATTGGTTATCGTGATAGGATAACATAGGCTATGATAGGTTATCGTGATAAGCCTTTCTAATATCCAATAACCTATTGAAATGTGATAAGTGAGATGCGATAAGTTATTATGTTGTGATATGTTATAAGTGTTAAGTTATGATGACATTGATTGGCAAAGTGTGAAAATTCGAAAAGTGACAAGGAACCACGTTGGCCCAATGGGCACCCCAATGGGGCCCACGTGGGCCCATGGGTCCTCTAGGCCCACCTTGGCCATCTTGCAAGATCCTACTTTAATTGCACCCCTGTGCTTGCATACTACCAGATCTTCATGTAATGACCCCTTTGCCTTCTCTTTAAGCTAAGGACAAATGGGCAAGGTTGGAAAGGCCAAGGGAGGGGGATGGCCACATCAGATGAGGAGGGAGGAGATGAGGACACCTGAGACCTAGTCTATCCCCCTAATTTCCCCATGCGTGCATGTCAAATGCATTAATTACCTTGGATCTTCTCTCTTCATAAAGCCTTCCCGCCTTAGATCTCTCATTCTCTCCTTCTTTCCCTTTTGAATCACACTCCACCCTCTCTTTCTCTCACATTGCTCTCATTTCCATGCCTTTTCTTGAATTGGCTGAACCCCTTCATCTTCGTTTTCTTCCTCTTTGCAAGCCATTTGCTCTCATTTTCCTCCTTATACCCCACTACTCTCTCTCTCTCTCTCTCTCTCTCTCTCTCTCTCTCTCCAACCTACACTCTTGGTTTGGACCACTGCAAGCCCAGCATCGACAGCCCCTTTAGTGAGTTGTTTGAGGTGTGACCAGCCATTAACGCTACTCATTAAGCTTAGAATTGAGGGTGGGTGGCTTTTTAATACTTGTGTTTGTGATTGCACTTAGGAATATGATTAGTGTTTGCACCCCCACACACTCCTAATATCCTATCGGCTCAAAGTACCATATTTCAATGTTGGGGTCCTGATCCGAGTTAGTCTCCATGTGACATCCTCGATCTAACCCTAATTTTTGGAACAGGATTCCAACAGAGGCCAATCTTCGAAACAAGATTACGATGAAAATCAGTAAACCCTAGAAATGCCAAGAATGTCATTTTGGAGCGAAAACTCGATTTTTCATCGGCAAAGCGCAAAAATTCAGAAAAGTGGAAATAGGCTGCGGACGAGGACCCAGGTAGGCCCAAGACCAAGAGCCATAGGCCCTCAAAGCCCACTTTGGCCTCTTACAAGATTTTGCATTTATTGCACCTATGCTTGAATAGTACCAAATCTTAATGCGATGACATATTTGCTCTCTTTTTAAGATATGGACAAAAGGGCAAGGATGGAAATGCCATGAGAAGGGGGTGGCCACGTGGATGAGGGGGAGGAGATGAGATCAACCTAGACCTAGCCTATCCCCCTAATAATGGCAAGATCTCTTCAAGAAACCTTTCCCTCCAACTAACTCCTAGGTGGAGAGGATTATGGGGGATTTATGGTACATTTTCATTAATGGCAATATCTCATCCCCTCTCCCTTCTTCCTCTCTCCCCTTTGATGAACCTCACGCCCCCTCTCCTTCTCTCTCTTCTCTCACTTTGCTTTCATTTCCTCCCATGTCCTGGAGCTAGCCGAACCCTCTTCTCTCCATTTCCCCCCTCCTTGGAAGCCATTCTCTCCCAATTTCTTCCTTAGAGCTCCCTCCACCATTAGTCACCCACCGTCCAATGTCGAGCTCACCGTTCCTACATTGCCGTGCTCATCGTCGTGCCAAACCTTAAAGTGGAGTGGAGATTGTCCAGCCCCTCACCGCTGTCTCTCTCTCCCTCTTTTACTGTAGGTTTGGACCGCTGCATGCCCAAAGAACTCCGTCCAGCCCTTGCCACTGCCGTGCCTCGGCCGTTAGGCTACCACAACCCCCACTATGAGCTGTTTGAGGCATGACCAGCCGTCATCGCCATCTAGCCCTTGCCGCTCCTTCACTGTCACTCACCGAGCTAAGAACTAGGAGTAAGTGGCTTTCTAGTCCTTGTTTGGGGTTAAGATTACGCTTAGGACTAAGATAAGCATTAGATTAAGGTTCAATGATAATTTGGGTAGGTTTAAGTGATGGGTTTTCATGATGGGTTATCATGATAAGTTATCGAAAGTTGCGATAGGTTATCGCAAGAAGGCATTCTTAATATTTGATAAATTATTAAAACATGATATGTTGATGTATGATAAGTTATCATGATATTTTGATATGAAATAAGCTATCCAATAGGCTATGTTGGCATGTGATAGGTTATCATAATAACTTATATGTAAATGCAATGACTTATCTTACTTTTAATATGTGTTCTTTATGCTTTGGGTTCTAATGGATTGGTGCACTGTTGGTTCCTAAATTTGAATATGGTCAATGTTCATGACATTCTTAGGATGGAAAATGGTAAGTGTTTATGACATTCAATGATCATGGCTAATTTGAATGCATGTAAGGATGTATGAAAAGATAAAATGTTGAAGTGTTTGAGTGATGATATGATTAGATATGATATGAGGTACAAGCAAGTCATGGTTGCACGTGGCAAATGATATTGCGTATTGTTTGAGCATTACGCGCTCCTGCATCGATTAATGAGAAAGATATAAAATAAACTTGAATGATGGTATACTCGCGTGATCACCTAAATATCCCAATACATATGATTATATGGGGTGATGGAACTGGACTTTGACACTTGAACCTTACATAACAATAAAGACTTCTGGGAAAATAGAGATGCATTTAATGACTTGGGAACTTGTATTCTTTATTCTTCAACTTGCAAAATTCATGCTCCCACCTTGACCAGAAGATAAATACCCCAAGACTTCATCAAATAACCAAGGAAGTTGTTTAGAATGACCTCCCATTGATTATGATAAACTTCAAGATCAACAACTAATAAAGCGTACTGAGAAATCAGCGACTTATATACCATACCAAGAATTCAATAACTCATTTTTTGTCGGTACCAATAACTTCGGCAAGAATAGTTCAATACCGCTTTAGTTGGCTGACAAGGATGGTGTTGAGTGGGCTAATGGAGCTAAGTCGGATCTCCCACATCACCACCATTAGCTATAATCTTTCCCACGAATTATTAGCATCTAAATAATGCCAAGTATGAGTGAATCAAATGATTTGCAAGAGCAAAAAACCCTAAGACCAAGCATTTGACCTGAAAAGAGTGGAACATTCATGGAATAGCAAGTTCTTCCTTTAGAAAGATGTTATGGCTTTGAACCTTTGTTCTAATCTTTGCGAAAATTGCATCTAAATGAACATAATAATAAGTAAATTAGATGATTTGTAAATTTTGAAATTCCCAAGATCAAGCGTTTCACCCACGGGGAGTGAAACAATCGCAGAATGGGAAGTACTTCCAATGGAATGACATTATACTCATCTACTTTTACTGTAATATTTCCCATGCACTATTAGCATCTTCACAACTATGACTAAATTAGATGATTCGCAGGATCGAAAAACCCAGAAACGAAGTATTCGACCCAAAAGGGGCTGAATATTCATCCAATGGGAAGTTTTTCCATGAGAATGATGTTATTATGCCCTCCAACCTATGTTGTAATCTTTCCCATGTACTAATACCATCCAAAAGATCTTAATTATGAGCAAATTATATAATGTGCATGCTACAAAAATCCTAAGATCAACCATTTGACCTAATAAGAGCCCCGCATTCATAGAATGGGAAGTAATTCTATTGGAAGGATGTTATATTCATCTACTTTTGCCATAATCTTTCCCAAGTACTAATAGCATCTAATTGAGCATAAGTTTGAGTGAATTAGAGTATTTGTAAGCTCGGAAAAGCCAAAGATCGAGCATTTGATTGAAGAAGAGCCAAACATTTTTCGAATGGGAAGTTCTTCCATTAGAATGATGTTATGGCCCTCGACTATAACTCTAATCTTTCCCACATATCGATTGCATCCAAATGGACATAAATTTAATGTTTAGATGATTTGCAAGCTTGGAAAATCCTAGTATCAATCATTTTACCCTAAAGGAGTTAAACATTATTGGAATAGGAAGTTATTCCATTACAATGATGTTATGGCTCTCAACATTTGCTCTCATCTTTTCCCTAGTGCTGATAGAATCTAAATGAACATATTTATAACTAAATTGGATCATTCGCAATCTCAGAAAACCCTGAGATCCAGCATTTTCCTTTAATGAGCCAAACATTCTTGGAATGGATTGGAATGATGTTATTCTTGTCTACTTTTGCTATAATCTTTCTGAAGTACTAAAAGGATCTAAATGACCACAAGTATTAGTGAATTAGAGTATTTGCAAGCTTGGAAAACCCAAAGACCAAGCATTTGATCCAACCAAAGCCATACATTCTTAGAATGTGTAGTTCTTCCATTATAATGATGTTATTATGGCCCCCAACCATTGCTCTAATCTTTCCCGCATACTAATACCATCCAAATGCACTTAATTATAAGTAAATAAGATCATTTGCAAGCTCGGAAAATCCCAAGATCAACCATTTTACCAAAAGGAGCCACACATTTGTAGAAAGGACAGTACTTGCTGTACTATTTCCAGGTGCTAATAGCATGTAAACGAACAAAATTGTAAATAACTTGGATGATTTGCAAGCTTTGAAAACCCCAAGATCAAACCCCAAAGGGGCCAAACATTTTTAAAATGGGAAGTGCTTCCATTAGAGTGATGTTATGCCTCTCAACCTGTGCTCTAGTCTTTCCCAAGTACAAACAGTATCTAAATGAACATAATTATAAGTAAATTATATAATTTGCAAGTTTGGAAAATCCTAAGATCAAGAATTTGACCTTAAAGGGGCCAAACATTGTTAGAATGGGAAGTACTTCCATTGGAATGATGTTTATAGTTATCTACCTTTGCTATGATCTTTCCAAGTACTACTAAAATGACTTTTTGGCCAAGAAAAAGGCCCTATTGCAATTAGAGATCTCTAATCTCAAGTTCTTACCTTTCTCAAATTTGTCAAAAAAAATTCAGATGTCAACGTTGGCGACTCTTGTCTCATGTCAAATCCTTTAGGGTCAATCAAAATTAAATGAACCTAACGTTGAGTGAGGTCTGAGTTTGGGAGAACCCGCGTCTAATCAATGGCTACTTTGGGCAATACTTGTAAACCCTCTGTCATTCTTTTGCTAAAGTTGAAATGTTAAGCCATATGCTGTGAAAAACATTGTTGGTTCATTTCCTAATAGCCTAAACTTTTGCAAAAAATTGTCTAATAAGGTATCATAGGTCACATTTGAGTTCAAATCTTGACACTCCCTCTCAATTTTCTCCTGATTCCTGTTATTTTACCTATTTTCCCATTTCGCTCTTTATCCTGTTAATATTATTTCATTCAAATCTTGTCTTGCACATGTAAAAACTGACTTAAGCGCTCATCCGCTGTAAATACAGTATTGGTCATTTTCCTAAGCTTAGACGCACAATACATATTCATTTCTCCTTTTACAAAGTGTGAACGGTCCTTATATTTGAGATGTCTAGTTGATTTTGACTCATGCCTTGATTTATAAAATTAGTGAAAAACTTTATGGTCTAGGGTTCAGCTAGGGCGCTTCCTCATAAAAATTAAAAAACCATCTCACTTCAGCGTCTTCATGATAAAACCACACCACAAACATCGAAGAGACTTTTAAGATCCAAACAACAATTCACACTGTCCCCCAAGTTAGGAAAATTTCCCCAACCTATATGCATAGATGTGGTCAATAAGCGCGACCCATCAGCCATGTCCAGAGAGGCTCCCAAAATGAGCCAAAGCCATTATAATCATCCAAACACGAGTTGATTTGGTAGTCGTATGGATTATTAAGGAGGCCCTTAACGGACTGCTGCGGCAATGACTCCTGAGACTTGGTCATGTGCAATTGTTCCGTGAGATTAGCCCGTTGGATTTGCATGCTTATGAGTTCAGCTTGTGACTTGGCTAGCTGTGCGTGGAGTTGGCTGATTTGCATTTGGAGTCGGCTAATGGCCCCGGCACAACCGTAGACAGGGTCTCGTATCCTTGTACTGGCCTCGTAAATCATGCTGGTCACTGCGTCATCTCTTTGCGATTCGGGAAGTGTCTGGAAATTCCGAAATGTCGTGCCTTCATCAATTAATTGCTCCTCATATAGATAGTGACTAGCAAAATGGCACATTCAATGCATGTCCAAACAGCTATATATACAATAAATAAAGATTTCTGATATCTAAATTATTTAGAAAAAGAAATATCGGGATATATAAATGTGTGTGTATATGTGTACAATCGCCTCACCAATCAATGAGATGTGCTTGGAGACTGCAAATAGGCCCGACAAGTGACCTAAGGCCTGATCTGACCAACTTTATTTTGTGGAGGACTAACATGGGCAAGCAATTCTTCTCTTTGAAGCGAGCCCAATCGATCTTCATGTAAACTTCAATAAGTTATTAATCGTTTGGGCAATGGTTTTTGGCCCTTCGTGGGCTCTTTCATGTTATTGCCCCGTTTCAAGTAAAAGTGCATCAATGATGAAAAATGAAAGCTCGATACATTCATCAATTCATATCAAAACTTAGTGACCTGATAGTAAAATCTACTAGATAGTTCGGTGAATTTCCCCCCAAAAATAGTTATGTTGTCACCCTTTAGGTGCACAATAGGAATAGAACAAGAATTTCCTCAGCCAAACAACAACAATTACTAGAGAACAACAATTAAAAGAAAAAAAAAAAGAAAACCATTCTTGCCCTATTCTGGGATTTATCCGATGGCAAACGGCACTCACACTTAATTAAAACCCTCCACCATCTGCACATGAAAAATGTGGCACCCCTCGACGGCCCCCGAACCGTTAGGGTCGCCACTGTTCGCTTACCTTTCACGTGACCAGATAATATATCACTATGATACCAAAGAGTTATAATAAGTCCATAAGTCCTCGGGGCTTATATATATATTTTCCATAGGTCCCTACGCAATTTATATGGCGGAAGCACATCCATCAACTCCCTTCCCTATATTCAGAAAACGATGCACACCCATTAAACATTTATAGGTAAAAGCCAAACACATTTATTTACTTAAACTAGATGGACATCATTCATTGGTACATCAAAATGCCATAGTTTTCTATACTCGGCTATAATTCAAAAGATGACCGACATCTCCTACAACAGTCATATACTTAAAGTCCATCGATCGGTGTCGGCGTCCAAAAGTTCCTTCCTTTGCTATCCTCCTCCTCGTGGTCATATCCAACCACTCGATCCATCTACCAGTGGTAGTGGCAGCAGATGTATCTTATCTAATCTGAAATGTTAATCCCCAAATGGGGTGAGTACAACCACTCAGTAGTAAAGATCCACCAAACTACACAATGCAACAGGCAAGCCAATCAAGATATCACGAGTAAAACACATATCATTCATGCTATCAAGCATACATCACCATGCAGTCGTGCATATATTACCATGTAGTCATGCATATCTTGCCATGCCATCGTGCATATATCACCATGATTCATATCATCCATGCTATCAAACATACATCACCATGAGATCCATTCACACCTTCATGATCGCATTTTCAATATCAAATAGCATCAATTTACTTTCATAAGCAGATAATGCATCATGCCATATGCATACACCCATGCACATGATTCAATTTTAGTTCTTATCTTTCACAAGGATCTCATTATTTTTCATCCAGGGACCAATGTTTGCATCCCACAATTTATTGCTCACATCCAACCTGGCATCGCAAGGGCCTCCAGCACACACCTCCGAGCATCCAGCACACACACTCCGAGCATCTCGTATCCCAACTAGCATCATGAGGAATCCCCCCGGCACACACCGCCAGGGCTTCCGGAATTACGTACCGCCATACCATTAGGCATTCCCTCTAGACATTACGTACCGTATACTACCGAGCATCTCGAAACTCCCGAGGACATCCGGCACACACACTCCGGGCATCTCGAAACTCCCGAGGCATCGTCGGCTCACACCTCTAACGGTCTTGTTATTATCTCAATTTATATTCACACATGTATCTCAATTTCAACATGGCATTTAATGCATCAATATCAAGAGTCTCAATCAGCTTTTGATGTCATATAACATGCCGTACGACACCACATATGCAGCATAATCAACCACTCAAGACATCATATCACATGGGACAATTTCATTCATTTTTTAGAATACAACAATTTCGGATAAAAACAGATTGCGCTCCTTTAGTCATAATTCTTGGAAAATTAGTAAACAGCCTTATTAAATTCTAAAAATTTGACATGTTATATACAAGATCTAGAGTAAAGTATTCCATGAAGGGCACCATATCAAAAGAACACCACACAAATCAGTACAACCCGCGCATCACAGTCCTTAAAATTTCGGAATATTGCCATACACAGTTTCATTCACAAATTCGGTAAAAATCTTAAATCAGCTCTAAAAATTATGAAATTTTGATATGTTATATACAAGTACTAAGGGTAAATATTCATGAATAAATCGAAACCCAAATCGTTCTAGATTAACAGATATAGACGATTTATTCCCCCTGTTCTCGGTGTCGTTTTTCCAGATTATCTTCTTTCAAAGGAAACTCGTTTCACCGATCTACATATGTCTGTTTCTTCTAAATTTTCTGTATGTTATACCTCAGAATATTACCTACAAATTTCATTAAGGATACATGATCAAATTTTAACTTTATGATTTTATAAAAAATCACAGAATCATACTAGGTCGAGGTAGCATTTTTCCAGATCCAGTTTCTTCAAAGGACAACAATTTCATCGACCTATTTTTGTTCATTTCCTCTAATTTTTTGATATGTTTTACCTCAAGAAGTACAATAGAACTTTCATTAAGAACTCAAAGTGAGATTTTTGCAAGAAACCTACTTTACAATCCACGATATCACTAAAGGTCAGCACAGCAAATTCCAGACCTAATCTCTCCAAAGGAAAATCGTTTCACCGGGAAATCCTTGTCCGTTGTGTCTCAAATTTTATTATGGTGTTCCTCAAGGTGTTCTCTACAACTTTCATGAAGAAATATTGTCACGCCCCGATCCTCGGGCACGCACACATCCTTCTCACTTGGTCGATTTTATAATGCGATATCCCAGGACAAAGTATCGCCGACCCTTTCGTTTATTAAGCACATGCGGAAGCAGTTAAAATCCCCAGACAATAAAACGATGGGATAGAAAAGTAGGGCCATATTTTTCATATTGAAACTTATAACCAAACTTTTATACAAAACACAAACAAATTCATAACTATTCACTTCAAAAGAAATTCTCAAAAGAAGATAGACTCTCAGCCCATCCAGGCCATACTTAAGGCCCCTCTCGGTATTATCTTCTTCCTAAAAAAATCATTCTCCTTAGATTTCACCTTCGAGTCCTCCTTCCCAGACTCCTCCTTAGCTCCTCAGCGGGGTCCTGAAATGTTTTTCCCCAAACCGGGATGAGACTACGTCTCAGCGAGTTCTACCCCACTAAGCCCAATTAGTAAACTATTATACTGTAGGTTGCCTAAACACGCACAGATCAGGGGACTTACCTTGGCCTCGGATCCCACCTGCAAGTCAGTACAATTCATAATAGGCACCCAAGTAATCATATCACAGATCGATATCTCGATCAATCGATCCAGTCGATCACACACTAACAAGACCACTCACAGTCATTTCCATTCAATCAATCATTTCACAACAATCGGATCAATTCATCGATCAATCGAACTAGTCGATTACATGTCAGACGGACCATTCTAGGTCAATACTATCGGGCGTTAAGTTCGCCAAAGTGACATATTCACTAGACAATTGCGTGCGTTCTTTAAGGCGCCGTTTTCGCCAGTGATATCCCAAATCACTGAACGACACATGCCTACAATGATCTGTTCAATAGACAATTGCGTGCGTTCTTTAAGGCGCCGTTTTCGCCAGTGATATCCCAATCAATGAACCACGTAGGTCCACAATAATGTATGTACTAGACCGATACGTGCGTTCTTTAAGGCGCCGTTTTCGCCAGTGATGTCCTAATCACCGAACCACGTAGGTCCATACACTGTGTCTGATTGGTTCAATCCCAGAATATTTCCAATTCTCTCATAACTCCATCCACTTTACAACTCAATCAAAGCATTATAAATGCTAAACAAACATACTCGGCCATCTACCAATCAATCATTCAATCTCAATCAATTCCAAATCAATTTAGGGTAAATCCCTAAAACATCACAATTTATTTAATTCCATGCAACGTAGAGCTCAAATAAATAAATGAATTGCGCCACGACGATCAGCACAAGATTTCGGTCGTCGGCCATCGAAATCTTAATTTCCGAAAAATAATTAATTAATAAATATTAAAAATCCAATTTAACACAAAATAAAGCCCAATTAAATAAACGGACTTCACCACGGTCATCAGCATAATATTCCGGTCATTTACCATCTCAATTGAATTTTCGGAAATTAGATAATTAATTAATTAATTTCGAAAATTAAATAATTAATATTAAAAATTCGATTTAGCTCAAAATAAAGCCTGATTGAGTAAATGGACTTCACCACGTTCATCAGCATAATATTCCGGTCTCGGGCCATCTCAGTTGAATTTTTGAAAAATAATAATTATTTAATTTAATTCCGAAAATTAATAATTAAATACTAAAAAGTCCACTTAGGCCCGAAAAGCCTAATTGAAGCCCACTAAGGGTCGGGAAAAATCCCGAGGCACTTCCAATAATTAGTAGACCACGTCTACTTGTTAATTGCGCAATCAATTTATCTAAATCGCATCACATTTGACTAATAATTGCTAATTTATTCTAATCTAACAACCTAAACATAATTAATTAAAACTAAACCAACCCTAAGCATAATTAGCCAACTAATCCGGGAATAGTGAGATTACTCACCAAATCGCGCGCAAATCGGATGAATCCGATGGCGGCGACGCGAGGAACAATTCTTCCCAAAGCACGGCTCGGGTTCGGGGCCCGGAAACGGCCCAAAACGAGCCTTGAACAGGGCTGGAAACCCATTTTTCCAGCCACTGTCCTTGGCTGGACGAAGCTCGTCCGGCGGCTAGGGCGGCGAGGGGAGGCCGGCGGAGGGCGAGAGGATGCCAGGGAGGCTACACAGTGGCCGGACGGAGGTAGGCGGTGGCTGGAGGCGGCTGGTCGGGGCGGAACTGAGCTGAACAGAGGCTGGTTTGCTCGGGGAGGTTGCCTAGCGCGAGGGAACGGAGCTGGCAGCGCACGGTGGCGCGCGGGCGAGCGCGAAGCGGACGGGCGGCAGTAGGCGGAGGTCGGTGGTGTCACGCGTGTGGCGTTGGCTGCTGTCCCTGTTTCTGCTTCGTTCGAACCAGAGGAGGGAGAAGGGGCGAAGATGCGCGGACGGCAGCACGGCGGCGGGCTTGGGTGTGCGAGCAGTGTCACGCCCCGATCCTCTGAGCGCGCGAACATCCCACTCTGGTCGATACAAATGCGACTTCCCAGGACACGTCGCCGACCCATTCAATTTTATATTGCACATGCGGAAGTGAAACAAATCCCCTGACAACATTTAACTTGGGATAGAAAAGCAGGCAATCAATCACAACCAAACAAGCTTTCTTATAAACACATAGGTTTATATACAACACTGGATGTCTACAAAATAAACAGGCTCAACAAAAAGGGAACTGTCCTATGACCAACTTGTCAGACACGTTCGCCGATTCTTCAGCCTCCACCTTCCGAACTCCAGGACTTTCGGTCCTCCACGACCGTCATCTAGGGACCTGAAATATTATCCCACAACCGGGATGAGACTACGTCTCAGCGAGTCCTACCCTCTAAAACTCAATTAGGGAGAAAATACGCCTCAGGGCGCTCTAGCCACACAAATAGGATAGAGGGCTTACCTCGCCTCAGTCCCTTTCCTGCACGTCAGTACAATTCATATTCAAGCAATGCTCGCACAAGCTGAAACTACCGACATACCCATCGGTCTATCAATTCAGTCAATCCAATTGATATCATACGATCCACACATCTATCAATTCATATCATCTATTAAACCATACCATCTATACATCCATCAATACAATTATGGCTTGCACAAGCCGAAATGGATGCAATGCTCTCACAAGCTGATATAGATGGTAGCTCGCACAAGCTGATATATACATAGATGATAGCTCGCGCAAGCTAATATATGGATCGTTGCTCTCACAAGCTGATAAACGATCATTGCTCTCACAAGCTGATAAAACGATCTTAGCTCACCAGAAGCTGTTGCAATATTCAATATAGTATACTATAGCTCACCAGAAGATGCCGCAATATTCAATATAGTATACTATAGCTCACCAGAAGCTGCCATATATATATATATATATATATATGTATATCATAAATGCTCGCCAAAGCTTATCATTCAATAATAAACCAACTCAAATCTCAATTCAATCAATGAATCAATCCAATCAATTCAAATCGATTCAAACTGGTCATACAAACCAATTACGGTGCTAAAAGCCAACACCGGGTATTTTCAAGTTAAATACCACAACTTCATCAATTTCACACAATTCCACACTTTTGAAATTATTAACCATAATCATCAATCACTCAATTTCTCAATTTAAACATACAATTAACACAAACCGACCGCACTGCTGCGATCAGCGCGAAATTCTAACGACCGGTCATCCCGGCATAATTTTTGAAATTATTAAATAATTAAATTTAATTCCGAAAATTAAATAATTAAATATTATTTTATAATAATATAATTTAATAAAATAATATTTATAAATTCGAAATAATTATTTAATTAAAAATAATTAATTAGGGCTTAAACTAGATTACACTAATTTAAACATACAATTAGCCATAATTAAACATCCATTAAACTAATCATACAACTAATCTAATTTACATTAAAATAATCTAATCTAATCACCTAAACCTAATTAGACTAATCTAAACACCCCTTAAGCGTCATTAACTCACTAAGCAAGAATTAGAGGATAAACTCACCGGTTTTGCGCGCCGGTGAGTTCACGGCGACCACGACGCCAAGGCGGTCGATAATCCCCAAAGCGGCGACACCAACGGAGGCCGGGAAGACACTAAAAATGGGCCTCGAAGTCTGCAAAACCTTGCTGTCTTCTGCTTCTGATCTGGACTGAACTGTAGAGAAGAAACCAGCAACTTCAACGGCGAAAACGGGCAGATCGAAGCTCCGGCAAGTGAGTGGTTGGCAACCGGCGGCTCCCGGGGGTCTTGGGGATCTTATAAGAGGTTGGGATGGGCAAAGGAATGGTCGGAATGGGGCGAAACAGCAAGAAAACGCGGAACAGGTGGAGTAGGGCGGAACCAGACGGTTCGGCGAGCGGCAGCTTCTCTCAGGATTTCGGGACGGCCGGACAATCGTTCCGCCAAGAGGTAGGGTGCTACGGAACGGGCTGGATGTTATCGTGACAACGGTGGGTGGAGCGATGGCTGATTCGATCGGGAAGACTACTTTTTACTCGAATCTTTGACGAAAGGTCAGCTGGAGCAGAAACTGAAACGAGGAGAAAACATGGGAGGAAAATGGCCGACGATGGCCTTCCGGGCGTGCGACGATGGAGGGGCTGGTGAGCTCGGTTCCTCTGGTTTTTGCTGAGCTTCTCTCCTTCAACAACAATGGAGAAAGCCTCGGATTAAGGGAGAAGAAGCTGCTGAAGAGTGGGGGGTCTCCTTGGGCTCTCTAGAGCTCAACACTTGCCATCTTCTCATTCCACTTGCCCCCACCATGACATCACATGCCATCAGCCACTCTCTCTCCTCAAGCTTCCTCCACAAGCTTGTTAATAGGTGCAAAATGTCCATAGCCCCATGGCATACGAATTTTAGACATTTGTGCATCAAATTCAATCAATTCTCACTCAATTCCATCCAATTGAAGCTCAATTAAACCAACCCATGTGTCCTCGGCCTTCTCATGACATTTCCCCGTCAAATGATCCAACTTGCATCCCGAAGATTCAATTAAAAACGGCCCTCTGACAATCTCGAACAAAAACGGCCTTACTTTGCTTTTCTGCCAAAAATCTCGGTTTATAGAAAAAATCTTCTGGAGATGAGTCGACATTCCTAAAATGAATTGTGACTTGACAGAACTTCTAATTTCTGTAATCGGGTTCAATTTCATGGTTAAATTCAATCTGGCGTGACTTTAGCGCGTCCTAATCTACCGGGTAGCTTTTAGGAATTTTCTATGCAATTGACCTGTGGTTGATTATTTTCAAGCCACAAAGTGCATCTTCGACACATTGGCGACTCTTGATTGTCGTAGAAATCTCGAGGTTTCAAATACGGACAAAGGGTACCAAAACGATAGAGAAATCGGTCTAGTGCCGATCAACAAGAATTGTGCAATTAGATGGAATCACCCATACTAAATTAGATGGTTCTGTTGAATCGACCTATCTCCGGTCTCTAATCGGTCTGTGCCGTAATGACCCTTGCAGATTAGTACGGTCGAGCAGTCATTTCCTGGTCGAATTCTCAAGTCTATTGCGTTTAGATTCCTTAACGGCTTCACCTGATAGACTAGTTATCTCGTGAGTGATCAGCTCAGAGAAGAAAGCTATAGACGCGAAGATGAAATGCTCGACTTATTTAATTGAAACCAAAATTGGAAAATCGGGATGTCACAACTCTTCCCCTCTTATAAAAATTTCGTCCTCGAAATTTAAACCATTAAAATTCTTCTTCAAAATGGTGGGGTATTGTCGTCTCATTAATTCCGCTACTTCATTCTGCTTCGCACTGCTATCCAAGATCCTCGGTGCTACCAAAACATTTCCAAATTAACCAGACTAATTCTTGATTTCCAAAAAGGCTAAGCACTTGTCCATCTTTACAAAAATTGAAAACTGCAAAAATTTTGGTTCTTTTTCTTTTTCTTTTTATTTTTCCACAAGGCGGCTAACTGCCGCGTTGGGGATTCGAACTCCCGACTTCGGACCACTGCTTCACACCCGGATACCACTCGGCTAAAGGCGCCGACGGTGTCTCGAATTGCTTTGCTTATCCATTTAAAGCCAAATTTCCTATTTGAACCCAAACGTGAAATATTCCACCATTTAAACAGTTCCGGCTCTCCTTTCTTAAAAATTCGAGATGTTCCTATTCTAGGCGACATCCAAGGATGAACAGGATTCTCAACCTGAAAATTCAAAGGTTTTCGACGCTTAACTACGTAAATTTCCCGACGGCTCTGATAGATCTTTAATATGTCATTGATATTTGCAACTGTGTCCACTGACTGCTGAACTGACTCTGAGCTGCAACCTTTCATTCTCTGACCTCAACTCAACCAACTGAAGTCCTGTACACTCTGCTCTGCACTGACTAAAAAGGAACTATCTGACTGACCTACTGAAACTGGGAACCTCTGGTCAAGATCTGATATAACTCTAACACTGACACTCTATGCAAACGAATTATCTGATGCACAAACACCTCTGCATGCTTAATCAAATCAAGATCCTTCAGCACAGCCACAGGGTGGGCTAATTTCATCAGTCTGTCACTTACTACCCGATATGAAATTATTAACACACTGACTCCTCGATAGACTTGTCACAAAAATCCGTTGCGACACGATCCCACTTCCACACGGGGATCTCGAGAGATTACAAAGGTCCTCTCAACTTGCAATACCTTGCTTTCACTTGATAGCACATCTGACACTTGCAACCTGTCAGTGACATCTGTCTTCATACCGGTCTACCAATCCTGTTAATGCAAATTCTAGCCCAACTTCGTACTGTCTAGACAACGCTGAAGCTGCTATAACGAGCTTCCGATGAGATCTCTTCTTTAATCTCTATACCATCAAGTACACACAATCGTACACAGAAATCTGAAAGTCAGTTCCTTTCTTCTCGGTATCCTCTTGCATAATCTTTTGAGTTTATGAGTCTCTCCACTGAAGCGTCTGATTCTAACTTGAATATCCGGTTCAATTCTGAGGGTGGCCATAAGATTCGAACGGTGGCCTACCTTAGATTTGAAAACCGAATTTCGAACTTTCTCAAGTAAGGTCCATACTTTAACCAGCATATGCACAAATGAAGACTCTCAACTCAACGCATCAGTGACTTTTTTCATCCTTCCAGGGTGATACCAGATACCACCATCCGAGTCCTTCAAACGATCTGGTTCACAGCGGTATCTCATATTCAATTCCTTCCGAGAGAATAAATATCTTGAGACTTTAACGGTCAGCGAAGATCTGGAGTCTTTCTTCACACCAACAATATCTCTAAATCTTCAGAGCGAAAATTATTGCTGCGAGTTCCAAGTCACGCGTCGGGTAATTCAGTTCATGAGGTCTCAACTGGCGGGACGAGTATGCAACAACCTTGCCATGCTGCATTAGCACACAACCCAATCCTCTAAACGACGCATCACTATAGATCTCTTATCCTCCAGGACTAGACAGTATGGTCAGCACAGGTGCGGTAGTCAGCTTCTGCTTAAGCTCTTGGAAACTACGCCCGCACTTGTCTGTCCACATGAACTTCTTTTCTTTCTTTAGTAGTCGAGTCAACGGCGATGCTAAAGCTGAAAACCCTTCCATAAACCTTCTGTAATACTCTGCTAAACCTAGAAAACTTCTGATCTCTGTCACTGAAGTCAATCTCGGCCAACTGATCACTGCTTCAATCTTGGCGAGGTCCACGAAGATTATTTCACCTGAAATCACGTGACTTAGGAATGCAACACAAGTCATCCAAAACTCGCATCTGCTAAACTTATCGTAAAATTCAAGAGTCCTCAAGGTCTGAAGTATCATTCTTAAATGTCTCTCGTGCTCCTTAGCACTCTTTGAACACACTAGGATAACTTCAATGAACACGATCACAAACTGATCCAAGTACCTTTAAACATTATATTCATCAAATCCATACAAATAGCTGAAGGGTTCGTCAAACCAAACGATAATACAGTGAACTCACAATTGCCATATCAAGTACGCAATGCTGATTTCGGTATGTCTTCCTTCTTGATCCTTAACTGATGATACCCTGTCCTCAAGTCGATCTTGGAGAATATCAATGCATAAACACAACGAATCATCTTTCTTCTTCGCGAACAGAACTGGTGCTCTCCAAGGTGATGCACTGGGACGTAAGAATCCCTTATCTAACAATTCCTGCATCAACACTTTCAGTTCTTTCAGCTCATATAAAGCCATCCAGCAAGGAGCCTTAGGGACTGGCTCTGATCCGGCTGCTAATTCAATCATGAACTTTATTTCTCTTTCTGACAGTAGACCTGGCAATTTTTCAGGAAACACCTCAGAAAACTTCTGTACCACGACTAAGTTCTCCTTACTTGGTCCCTCAATTGTCGCATCCACTATAGTTGCCAGATAGATTAGGCAACCTACATCCATAAACCAGGTCGTCTTCAGTGACGAACAACAGGGATTAGAGATCCTTTTCGACTTTCAGTAACTCAAAACTTTCATACGCTAACTGAACCAACTGAATTATATCACTGCCACAATTCATAACAGCAGAAAGTTCCTCAAGCCAAATCTTTTTATAAATGACTCCCAGGTCATATATAAGCAAACCCATCAAGTACAACTATAGTCAGAGACTCATCTTCCAATTACTTTATTACAACAACTGAAACTCCACAACTTTCACTCAAAATCTAGCTGCGCTACTCTGATAAAAACACCTCAAAACATTCTTCCCTTGATCGATGCATGGTCAATCCATTCCTATTCCTTTCGCCATCCTAGTGGCGTCATGTCAGCTGTAGCAATGCTCGAGTCCTCTTGGACTTACATGGACAATTCCTAGCCCAATGACCATGCTTGCCACATTCAAAGCATGCTCCCGTCATACTCGGACACTGGGCTGACTCACGCTTCCTTTCATAAACTCGACACACAATCAGTGAGTCTCCTATCTCCTGTCAGGTAACAGCATGCGCTCTTCCTTGTACTGAAGGTCTGTTCCAAAAACCCCACTATGCGTTCTATGGCGCATTCCTTTCAATCTGTCCCATCGGCTTTCTAAGACCATTTCTGGCTAGGTAACCCTGTTGGTTACTCACGGAACAAGCACTCGTCTTACCAGGACACGGGGCTGATCCATGTCGGCTTCCGTCAGCACGACACTCCATTTTGATTCATTGCTGACTTGACCATCCCACATTTCTAGTTGGACGGAAATGGAATACTTTTCTACAATCACCAGCTCCTTCCCAAACTGGTTTCCATCTCTACTGAATTTGAACCTCGACTCAGATGCAACGGCTTGCTCCCATATCACAACTCTAGCTTGGGCCACAATAGGCGCAGCAACAACAACAGTGACAACACTGGCAGCGGTAGCAACAGCGGCAAGAACGGCGGCTCGGTCCTGAGCTTACTGACCCAACAAGCTTCCAAGGAACACTAGCGCCTGAACGATCCCATCAAACCTAGGATCGCTCGGTGCTGCTACACTAGTACCGACCTACAGTGGTACTCTCACACACGCGCTGGTCTAAGCCAGTGCTTCGCCACGACCACCTCGGGTACCGATCCTTGTCGGCATACCACCCCGAGTAAATGGTCTAAAGCTTCTCTCTAGGAGTCCTTTGCTCCTGATCACTCATCTACAGGATCTTTACAGAAACCTGTTTCCCAATTCTAATCCCATATTAGAATTTGAGTGATCCACACCAAACAATTTACCAAACAACTATCAGCCACATGCACCAGCATGAAATAAAAGTCATTCCTACTAACTATCCCATAAACAATCGCACCTTATCACTCCATTCACAGACCCGCTCTGATACCACTTAAACGGGGATGTCACGCCCCAATCCTCCGAGCGCGCGAACATCCCACTCTGGTCGATACAAATGCGACTTCCCATGACACGTCGCCGACCCATTCAATTTTATATTGCACATGCGGAAGTGAAACAAATCCCCTGACAACATTTAACTTGGGATAGAAAAGCAGGCAATCAATCACAACCAAACAAGCTTTCTTATAAACACATAGGTTTATATACAACACTGGATGTCTACAAAATAGACAGGCTCAACAAAAAGGGAACTGTCCTATGACCAACTTGTCAGACACGTTCGCCGATTCTTCAGCCTCCACCTTCCGAACTCCAGGACTTTCGGTCCTCCACGACCGTCATCTAGGGACCTGAAATATTATCCCACAACCGGGATGAGACTACGTCTCAGCGAGTCCTACCCTCTAAAACTCAATTAGGGAGAAAATACGCCTCAGGGCGCTCTAGCCACACAAATAGGATAGAGGGCTTACCTCGCCTCAGTCCCTTTCCTGCACGTCAATACAATTCATATTCAAGCAATGCTCGCACAAGCTGAAACTACCGACATACCTATCGGTCTATCAATTCAGTCAATCCAATTGATATCATACGATCCACACATCTATCAATTCATATCATCTATTAAACCATACCATCTATTCATCCATCAATACAATTATGGCTTGCACAAGCCGAAATGGATGCAATGCTCTCACAAGCTGATATAGATGGTAGCTCGCACAAGCTGATATATACATAGATGATAGCTCGCGCAAGCTGATATATGGATCGTTGCTCTCACAAGCTGATAAACGATCATTGCTCTCACAAGCTGATATATATATATATATATATATATCGTGCTCGCACAAGCTGATAAAACGATCTTAGCTGACTAGAAGCTGCTACAATATTCAATATAGTATACTATAGCTCACCAGAAGCTGCCGCAATATTCAATATAGTATACTATAGCTCACCAGAAGCTGCCATATATATATATATATATATATATATGTATATCATAATTGCTCGCCTAAGCGGATACATATATATAAAACAACTGCTCGCCAAAGCTTATCATTCAATAATAAACCAACTCAAATCTCAATTCAATCAATCAATCAATCCAATCAATTCAAATCGATTCAAACTGGTCATACAAACCAATTACGGTGCTAAAAGCCAACACCGGGTATTTTCAAGTTAAATACCACAACTTCATCATTTTCACACAATTCCACACTTTTGAAATTAATAACCATAATCATCAATCACTCAACTTCTCAATTTAAACATACAATTAACACAAACCGACCGCACTGCTGCGATCAGCGCGAAATTCTAACGACCGGTCATCCCGGCATAATTTTTGAAATTATTAAATAATTAAATTTAATTCCGAAAATTAAATAATTAAATATTATTTTATAATAATATAATTTAATAAAATAATATTTATAAATTCGAAATAATTATTTAATTAAAAATAATTAATTAGGGTTTAAACTAGATTACACTAATTTAAACATACAATTAGCCCTAATTAAACATCCATTAAACTAATCATACAACTAATCTAATTTACATTAAAATAATCTAATCTAACCACCTAAACCTAATTAGACTAATCTAAACACCCCTTAAGCGTCATTAACTCACTAAGCAAGAATTAGAGGATAAACTCACCGGTTTTGCGCGCCGGTGAGTTCACGGCGACCACGACGCCAAGGCGGTCGATAATCCCCAAAGTGGTGACACCAACGGAGGCCGGGAAGACACTGAAAACGGGCCTCGAAGTCTGCAAAACCTTGCTGTCTTCTGCTTCTGATCTGGACTGAACTGCAGAGAAGAAACCAGCAACTTCAAAGGCGAAAACGGGCCGATCGGAGCTTCGGCAAGTGAGTGGTTGGCAACCGGCGGCTCCCGGGGGTCTTGGGGATCTTATAGGAGGTTGGGATGGGCAAAGGAATGGTCGGAATGGGGCGAAACAGCAAGAAAACGCGGAACAGGCGGAGCAGGGCGGAACCAGACGGTCCGGCGAGCGGCAGCTTCTCTTAGGATTTCGGGACGGCCGGAGAATCGTTCCGCCGAGAGGTGGGGTGCTCCGGAACAGGCTGGATGTTATTGTGACAACGATGGGTGGAGCGATGGCTGATTCGACCGGGAAGACTACTTTTTACTCGAATCTTTGACGAAAGGTCAGCTGGAGCAGAAACTGAAACGAGGAGAAAACAGGGGAGGAAAATGGCCGACAATGGCCTTCCGGGCATGCGACGATGGAGGGGCTGGTGAGCTCGGTTCCTCTGGTTTTTGCTGAGCTTCTCTCCTTCAAAAACAATGGAGAAAGCCTTGGATTAAGGGAGAAGAAGCTACTGAAGAGTGGGGGGTCTCCTTGGGCTCTCTAGAGCTCAACACTTGCCATCTTCTCATTCCACTTGCCCCCACCATGACATCACATGCCATCAGCCACTCTCTCTCCTCAAGCTTCCTCCACAAGCTTGTTAATAGGTGCAAAATGTCCCTAGCCCCATGGCATACGAATTTTAGACATTTGTGCATCAAATTCAATCAATTCTCACTCAATTCCATCCAATTGAAGCTCAATTAAACCAACCCATGTGTCCTCTGCCTTCTCATGACATTTCCCCATCAAATGATCCAACTTGCATCCCGAAGATTCGATTAAAAACGGCCCTCTGACAATCTCGAACAAAAACGGCCTTACTTTGCTTTTCTGCCAAAAATCTCGGTTTGTAGAAAAGATCTTCTGGAGATGAGTCGACATTCCTAAAATGAATTGTGACTTGACAGAACTTCCAATTTCTGTAATCGGGTTCAATTTCACGGTTAAATTCAATCTGACGCGGCTTTAGCGCGTCCTAATCTACCGGGTAGCTTTTAGGAATTTTCTATGCAATTGACCTGTGGTTGATTATTTTCAAGCTACAAAGTGCATCTTCGACACATTGGCAACTCTTGATTGTCGTAGAAATCTCGAGGTTTCAAATACGGACACAGGGTACCAAAACGTTAGAGAAATCGGTCTAGTGCCGATCAACAAGAATTGTGCAATTAGATGGAATTACCCATACTGAATTATATGGTTCTGTTGAATCGACCTATCTCCGGTCTCTAATCGGTCTGTGCCGTAGTGACCCCTGCAGATTAGTACGGTCGAGCAGTCGTTTCCTGGTCGAATTCTCAAGTCTATTGCGTTTAGATTCCTTAACGGCTTCACCTGATAGACTAGTTGTCTCGTGAGTGATCAGCTAAGAGAAGAAAGCTATAGACGCGAAGATGAAATGCCCGACTTATTTAATTGAAACCAAAATTGGAAAATCGGGATGTCACAAGCAGCTCCGGTGCTTGCGGGCTTGCGACGACGACGACGAGAGGCGGCGACGGGCGGAGCTGCTTCGGCTTCTTCGGCTTCCATGGTGCCGAGCAATCGAAGAGGAAGAAGGGGGGTTTTTGGTCGACGGAGGAGAGAGAGGAGTAAGAGAAAATCAATTTCTCCTTTCCCTCTCACTCTCTCTCTCTCTCTCTCTCTCTCTCTCTCTCTCTCTTTGGCCCCACCAATCCAGCTGTCTTCCACTCCATTTTCCTTGCCAAAAATTGCCCTTCTAGAAGCTTTAAGGTAATTTAAATTTTTGGTTTTATGGGCATACGAATTTTGAAACAATTGGCTTCCATTAATCACTTGATTTACTTGAAATCCATCTCAATTGGCCTCAATGCTTCCATTAAATATTCTCCTCATCCAATGGCTCATCTCGCATCTCAATTTTGTATTCCATTTTAATCCCCGACTCCAATTGCATAGAAATGACCTGATTAACTCAATTGAAATTAATACCGAATATTTTTGGATGTCACAACTCTTCCCCTCTTATAAAAATTTTGTCCTCGAAATTTAAACCTTTACCAATCCTTATACAAAAGGTGGGGGTATTGTTGTTTCATTGAGTCTCACTATTCCATGCTAATCCTTCGGTCTCGTGGTGTTGTCCGACCATTTTGACTAAGGAGATCATCTAGGTACACAAACTCTGCTCTTTCTGAACTAACAACTGAACTGAGCTTCTCACATAAGACATTCTGTCATTCACATCTGATCTCTTTTTCTCGACTCCCTAATAAACCTTCGAACCTCAACGATTCAAAATTTCTGACAGTTCTGAGCAATCTTTACTCTGACACTGATCTGACAACTGCAAACACTGAAAACTGAGCTGACATCATTATTCACTTTCTTTTCACCACTGAAATTTTGTACCCTCTGCTTTACACTGTTTAATAAAGAACCCTATGAAAACTCTGCCAACTTATAATCTCTGATCTAGATTCGAGATATAATTCATCATCGACACTCCATGTCGGTGAACTATCCGAGGCACACACACTTCGGTATACCCACTTTGTAGCAAGATAGGATCTTCAATTTTTGAAATCGAGCTTAGATTGGCAGTTAATTTCACTCCGACACGCTTTTAGTGTGACCTAGACTACCGGGTAGTGTTCAGAGCTTTTTAGGACAAATGACCCGTGGTCGATTTTCTTCGAGCCACAATGAACCCACTCGACACATTGGCGACTCTCAATTATCATGAAAATCTCAAAGGTTCAAATACGGACACAGGGTACCAAAACGATAGAAACATCAAATTAGTACCGGTCAATGAGAATTTTCCAATTTAGTGGAGTCACCCACGATCGGTCATTCATCTCAGTCGAGCCGATCTATTTCTGATTTCAAATCGATTTTATACTGTGCCGCAATGATCTCTAAAGATGAGCACGGTCGAGAAGTCGATCGATGGTCGAATTCTCAAGTCTATTTGCTTTAAGGTCCTTAATAACTCACCCAGCTAGTCTAGTTATCTCATGAGTGGCCAACTCAAAGAAAAACACTGTAATCGCATCGATGAAATGCCCAATTTATCTAATCGAAATCAGAGCCCGAAATCTGGATGTTACATACTCAAAACAAGATCTACTTGTACTGTACCAAAGTGGACCAACTCCATCTATCGATCAACCACTATTCTCAAATGGTATCAGTAATCCCCTGAATTCTTAGCAAGCCTATCACAATGTTCCATTATGATATATTTCCATTCCCACTTGGGACTCTCAAGTGATGGTAAAAATTCTCCCGGTTCGCATTACTGAGCTTCCACTTACTGACACCTCTGACACTTGCAACCTGCTCAGCGGTATCTATCTTCATATCAGTCTACTAATCTAGCTTATGTCAATTCTGACTTACTTGAAAACTGCAATACTATAGTGAACTTCTGACAAGATCTTTTCCCTGAGTGCTACACTATCAGGTGCACTCAATTCCTCATGGAACCCGAACGTTCCATCCTCAGAAGTCTTAAAGTCAGATTCTTTCTTGCCAGTATCATCTTATAAGATCTTCTGAACATCTCTGTCTGTCAACTAGGCGCTGATTCCAACTTGAACATTTGGCTCAATTTTGAGGATGGCTATAAAATTCAAAAGGTAGCCTACCTCAAATTTGAAAACCAAATTTCAAATCCTTTTCAAGTAAAGTCTATACTTTAGCCAGTCTCTACACATTGGAAGACTCTCGGCTCAACACATTAGTGACTCATTTCATTCCTCCAAGGTGATACCCGATATCACTATTATAGTTCTGCCAAAATTCTGGTTCACGACACCGCTTTGTATTCCATTTATTGGGTCTCAATTGGTGGAACGGTTATGCAACAATCTTCTTATGTTGCATCAATACGTACCCCATCCTTTAAGCTCTAGAAATTATCCTCATACCTGTCAATGCCGATGACTTTCTCTTCTTCCTCAAGAGGTCAATCCCGCGATGATATTAATACTGAAAATTCTTTCACAAACCTTCTGTAGTAATCTGTCCAATCCCCACAGCTTATGATCTCTGACACTGTTGTCAATCTCGATCCGCTAACAACTGATTTGATCTTGGCTTGGTCCATAAAGATTCTCTTACTTGTAATCACACAACCATTCTTAGGGGCATCTCGTGATTCTCAACACTTAATGAACAACCTATAATGTCGCTACACCACACGATCACCATTGATCTAGATATTCTTTGAATACTCAGTTTGTCAAATCCATGACAGTGGCTGGAGCGTTCGTCAAATCAAATGGCTTCACATTATTCTCACAAGGGCAAAATCAAGTGTGAAATGTTGTCTTCAGTATAACCTCATTCCTGGTTCTCAACTGACGATAACATGTCCTCAAGTCGATCTTTGAAGACATCAATACTCTTTATAACAAGTCACCCAATTCGTCGATCTTTGACAATGGTTGATGCATGATTGCAATGCACCATCTTCATTTCTCTTTCCACAAAACTGATGTTCCTTAAAGCAATGCACTAATATGCATGAATTCCTCATTCATCAATCCTCACACTTGCACAATTGGTCCTATCAATTCAGGCAACAACAATCGGTAAGAAACTTTAGAGAATGGTTCTGTTCCGGGTGCTAGCTTGATCGTAAATTCTATCTCACTTACTGACGATAGGCCTGACAATCCTTCTGGCAACACTTCCAGAAATTCTTGGACTACTGAGGAGTCCTCAATTTTCAATTCTTCAATCTGTCTTTTTTTTTTTTTTTTACAATTGTCAAGTAACCTAGGCAACCTCCGTCTAATAAACGGATTGCCTCAAGTGATGAGGTTGAAGAAGTCAAAAACCCTTCTCGACTCTCAATAAAACTTGGCACTTCTACCTGCTCCTGGAATAAACTGGGTTACTCCACTATAACAATTCATCACTACAAAATGCTCCAGAGTCAATTCTTTCCACACTTAACGATAGAGTTGTATACCAACAGCCAATCAAGTACAACTTTAGTCAATGGTTTTTTTTTTCTACAGCCTTAACAAACAACTGAAATCCCACACTTGTAATCCCAACATTCTCTGGCACTATTCTGATAAAATCACCTCAAAACATTCTTTCATTGAATAAGGCATGGTTGGTTCCGTTCCTGTTCCCTTTGCCATCTTGCTAACGTTCTAATGGTAGTAACAGTGTTGGTGTTCTTCTTAAACCCCAATCGATAGTCCCTCACTTGATGGTCGTGCTCACTACCATCAAAGCATGTTCTAGTCATTCTCGAACACAGGATTAATCCATGCATTCCTTCCATACTTTCGGCACTCACCTAGTGAGTCTTCTACCTCCTGTCAAGTGCTAACATGCTCTAATTCTTATACCGGAGATCTATCTCAAAAATTCCATAGTGCGTTCTATGGCACACTTCTTCTGACCTGTCCTATCAACGGTGACAGTAGTAATAGTTGTCGAGATTCCATCTACTTATGCAGATACCCATAGTTCACTATCCGTACTGGCGACACTTATCACAATTTCCTGTCCTCAAAATACATGAGACTGTTCCATACCATCTTCCATGTAACAAATTTTCCACGGAACAACATGTTCCATTTGTCTGAATACTGACTTGACTATGCCGCCCTTCCTATTGGGTGGAATAGAGTACTTTTCTCTCGACCTCGGTCTTTCCTCTGACCAATTTCCATTTATGCCTGAACTGGATCTGTACCTTGACTTGGAAACGATGGCTCTATCCCAGATCATATCTCCACTCTGGATCTCAACAAGTGTAGCAACAAAGGCGCTTGCAACACTAACGGCATTAGAGATAGCGACAACGACAACGGCTTGATCCTGAGCTTACTGGCTCATCCAGTTCCCAAGGAACACTTGCAGTAGAACGATCCTATCGAACTTAGGATCATTCGACGCTGCTACACTAGTACCAACCTACAGTGGTACTCTTACACTCGAGCTGGCCAGAGCCGACACTCTGCCACAACCACCTCGGGTACCGACCTTTGTCAGTGCATTATCCCGAGTCACAGAGGACATTGTCCTCTTACTAGGAGTTCTCAGCTCCTGCTTGCTCATGGTTCAATCTTTACACTGAAACCCGTCTTCCACCTCCACACTGGATTAGAAGATGAGCAATCCTCACACGACAATCAATTCTAGCATCCAGCTAACACAAACATGCACCAGCATGAATTTAAAGGCCTTTCCTACTAACTATCCCATGGTCAACGCTCCTTATCACTCCAATCTTCAACTTAGCTCTGATACCACTTAAACTGGATGTCATGCCCCGATCCTCGGGCATGCACACATCCTTCTCACTTGGTCGATTTTATAATGCGATATCCCAGGACAAAGTATCGCTGACCCTTTCGTTTATTAAGCACATGCGGAAGCAGTTAAAATCCCCAGACAATAAAACGATGGGATAGAAAAGCAGGGCCATATTTTTCATATTGAAACTTATAACCAAACTTTTATACAAAACACAAACAAATTCATAACTATTCACTTCAAAAGAAATTCTCAAAAGAAGATAGACTCTCAGCCCATCCAGGCCATACTTAAGGCCCCTCTCGGCATTATCTTCTTCCTAAAAAAAATCATTCTCCTTAGATTTCACCTTCAAGTCCTCCTTCCCAGACTCCTCCTTAGCTCCTCAGCGGGGTCCTGAAATGTTTTTCCCCAAACCGGGATGAGACTACGTCTCAGCGAGTTCTACCCCACTATGCCCAATTAGTAAACTATTATACTATAGGCTGCCTAAACACGCACAGATCAGGGGACTTACCTTGGCCTCGGATCCCACTTGCAAGTCAGTACAATTCATAATAGGCACCCAAGCAATCATATCACAGATCGATATCTCGATCAATCGATCCAGTCGATCACACACTAACAAGACCACTCACGGTCATTTCCATTCAATCAATCATTTCACAACAATCGGATCAATTCATCGATCAATCGAACTAGTCGATTACATGTCAGACGGACCATTCTAGGTCAATACTCTTGGGCGTCAAGTTCGCCAAAGTGACATATTCACTAGACAATTGTGTGCGTTCTTTAAGGCGCCGTTTTCGCCAGTGATATCCCAAATCACCGAATCACACATGCCTACAATGATCTGTTCAATAGACAATTGTGTGCGTTCTTTAAGGCGCCGTTTTCGCCAGTGACATCCTTAGTCACCGAACCACGCATGCCTATAATGATCTGTTCAATAGACAATTGCGTGCGTTCTTTAAGGCGCCGTTTTCGCTAGTGACATCCTTAGTCACCGAACCACACATGCCTATAACCATGTACTCAAATAGACAATTGTGTGCGTTCTTTAAGGCGCCGTTTTCGCCAGTGATATCCCAATCACCGAACCACGTAGGTCCACAATAATGTATGTACTAGACCGATACGTGCGTTCTTTAAGGCGCCGTTTTCGCCAGTGATGTCCCAATCCCCGAACCACGTAGGTCCATACACTGTGTCTAATTGGTTCAATCCCAGAATATTTCCAGTTCTCTCATAACTCCATCCACTTTACAACTCAATCAAAGCATTATAAATGCTAAACAAACATACTCGGCCATCTACCAATCAATCATTCAATCTCAATCAATTCCAAATCAATTTAGGGTAAATCCCTAAAACATCACAATTTATTTAATTCCATGCAACATAGAGCTCAAATAAATAAACGAATTGCGCCACGACGATCAGCACGAGATTTCGGTCGTCGGCCATCGAAATCTTAATTTTCGAAAAATAATTAATTAATAAATATTAAAAATCCAATTTAACACAAAATAAAGCCCAATTAAATAAACGGACTTCACCACGGTCATCAGCATAATATTCCGGTCATTTACCATCTCAATTGAATTTTCGGAAATTAAATAATTAATTAAATAATTAATATTAAAAATTCGATTTAGCTCAAAATAAAGCCTGATTGAGTAAATGGACTTCACCACGTTCACCAGCATAATATTCCAGTCTCGGGCCATCTTAGTTGAATTTTCAAAAAATAAATAATTATTTAATTTAATTCCGAAAATTAATAATTAAATACTAAAAAGTCCACTTAGGCCCGAAAAGCCTAATTGAAGCCTACTAAGGGTCAGGAAAAATCTCGAGGCACTTCCAATAATTAGTAGACCACATCTACTTGTTAATTGCGCAATCAATTTATCTAAATCGCATCACATTTGACTAATAATTGCTAATTTATTCTAATCTAACAACCTAAACATAATTAATTAAAACTAAACCAACCATAAGCATAATTAGCCAACTAATCCGGGATTAGTGAGATTACTCACCAAATCGCGCGCAAATCGGATCAATCCGACGGCGGCGACGCGAGGAACAATTCTTCCCAAAGCACGGCTCGGGTTCGGGGCCCGGAAACGGCCCAAAACGAGCCTTGAACAGGGCTGGAAACCCATTTTTCCAGCCACTGTTCTTGGCTGGACGAAGCTCGTCCGGCGGCTAGGGCGGCAAGGGGAGGTCGGCGGAGGGCGAGAGGACGCCGGGGAGGCTACGCGGTGGCCGAACGGAGGTAGGCGGTGGCTGGTGGCGGTGGTCGGGGCGGAACCGAGCTGAACAGAGGCTGGTTCGCTCGGGGAGGTCGCCTGGCGCGACGGAACGGAGCTGGCGGCGCACGGCGGCGCGCAGGCAAGCGTGAAGCGGACGGGGCGACAGCAGGTGGAGGTCGGTGGTGTCACGCGTGCGGCGTTGGCTGCTGTCCCTGTTTCTACTTCGTTCGAACCAGAGGAGGGAGATGGGGTGGAGATGCGCGGACGACAGCACAGCGGCGGGCTTGGGTGTGCGAGCAGCTCCGATGCTTGCGGGCGTGCGACGACGACGGCGAGAGGTGGCGACGGGCGAAGCTGCTTCAGCTTCTTCGGCTTCCATGGTGCCGAGCAATCGAAGAGGAAGGAGGGGGGTTTTTGGTCGACGGTGGAGAGAGAGGAGGAAGAGAAAATCAATTTCTCCTTTCCCTCTCACACACACACACACACACTCTCTCTCTCTCTCTCTCTCTCTCTTTGGCCCCACCAATCCAGCTGTCTTCCACTCCATTTTCCTTGCCAAAAATGGCCCTTCTAGAAGCTTTAAGGTAATTTAAATTTTTGGTTTTATGGGCATACGAATTTTGAAACAGTTGGATTCCATTAATCACTTGATTTACTTTAAATCCATCTCAATTGGCCTCAATGCTTCCATTAAATATTCTCCTCATCCAATGGCTCATCTCGCATCTCAATTTTGTATTCCATTTTAATCCCCGACTCCAATTGCATAGAAATGACCTGACTAACTCAATTGAAATTAATACCGAATATTTTGGATGTCACAAATATAAATGAGATTCCAACTAAAAATTCACATGAAGCACACAATCTCATGGAGGGTCGGACTGGTTTTTCCAGAAAATAGCATGCTAGGCCAACGAATTTCTCCCCATAGCTTCGACCTTTTATCACATCTACCATAACCAAAATTCACCATCTTCTACACACACATTACAGCAAGCAAAGGGTAGGTTTTAGGACTCTACTTGCCTCTAATCCAAAGAAAACACAGCAAGACAACGGCGGGGCGAGGCGGGCTCAACGGCGGCGGCTAGGCAGACGCACGGCGGGGCAGGCCTTCTTCTTCCTCTCTCGGCATCAACCTCTCTCTCTCTCACTCTCTCTCGGCACCTAGCTCCGACCACCCCCTTCCTCTTTTTTTTTTTTTTTTTTCCTTTTGGTTGAATAAAATCCTTGCATGCTTCCACTTTTGCATGGAGGGACACTTGTCTCCAAATTTTTGCATGGAGAGACACTTGTCCCTAAGAAGGAGATAAGTCTCTTGTTGAAGACACATGGAGGAGGCCATCCGGCTCCTCCCCCCTTTCCATGCGGTCGATAGCCCAATGGGCTTCATGGGCTGGGCCTTTTGGCCCACTTTAGGCCCAACATTCTTGGGCCTAAAGTCCAAACTTAAATGGCCCATTTTAATTTTAATAATCCATCTTAATCCCACTTAAATAAATACCTAATTGCAAAATAAAATGGCCAAAAGACTTTGTGACATTAATCCTTAAAAATCAAATCTATAAAGTGCATAGTCAAGAACAAAATCTTCCTTATCAAATTGTCCTATAGCACAAACCTTGATCATCCATTAACATAAGATATATTTCTATCCAAAAAATTCTCCATTAAAATACTCAGCCTTAATCTATTACAATTCTTTGGTCTAATGGTCATAACATAAATCAATAACACTTCCATGACCTATTCATGGTTCATAGTATATCCAGGGGTTGTCATGAAATTTTGGGATGCCACAATTCTCCCCTCCTTAGAGAATTTCGTCCTTGAAATTAGACATTTCCTATGTCTCTTGAAATAAGTGAGAGTACCTTTCCCTCATTTCATTTTTACTTTGCCATGTGGCTTCCTCCACATCATGATGTCACCCTAATATCTTAACCAATGGTATTTTCTTCGTCCGTAGGACTTGTTCCTTTCAATCCAGCACTTTCACAGGCTCCTCAATGTACCTCACTTCCTCATCCACTTTGATAGCTTCATGATCGAGTATGTGACCAGGGTCTGGCTGATACTTCCTCAGCCATGCCTATACTTTTCTGAAAGCTATTGTTATACACAAATTCTACCAGGTATAACTTTTTATCCCAACTTCCTTTAAAGTCAAGGATGCAAGCTCTTAACATGTCCTCTAATGCTTGGATCACTCTTTTCGTTTGTCTATCCATTTGTGGATGAAAAGCGATACTAAATGGGAACTTCGTCCCTAAGGCGGTTTGAAGACTTCGCCAAAGGTTGGAAGTAAATCTTGAGTCTTGATCGGATATGATAGTTACAAGAACACCATGTAAGCGTACCACTTGACTTACACATATATCAGCAAATTTGCTCATCAGATAGTCTACGCGAACTGCTAGAAAATGGGTAGACTTAGTCAAGCGATCTACTATCACCTAGATAGAGTCTTGACCACTTAATGTCCTTGGTAATCCTCACACAAAATCCATTGTCACATGATCTCATTTCCATTTTAGTATATCTAACGGTCTTAATTGAACACACCATTTAGCCAAATTATTCCTATACCTTTGTCACCATCAATTCAAGCCTAGAACCATCAAAATCGACACCACCAATAACTCATTTGGTTCAGTCAACAAAGACATTCACTACACTTTCACTGCAACATAGATTCAAGCCTAAAATATAGCATCATTCATTCGGTTCAAATTGATAGTCCACCAAGACTTATTCAATTCAAAGATCAACAATCCACCAAAATAAAACTTGTCTAGTTTCCATCGAGTATATCTCATGTCTCACCCTAAAGGATCATCACTTGGACTAATCACTCATCAAATCCACAACTTGAACTTTCACCTTTTCACCTTGGAAAGACTATAACCACAATTGATCATATCCACTAATTCCACCAAACCTTTTCAAACTGAGATCATCACCTAAAATTAAAAGTTGACCACCAGATTAAACCTATTATTTTGACATATAAACCACAAATAATTTCATGTCTCATATGACCACTCAAACTCATGACTTCCATGTAATGCATCAAGACTTCCAATAAGATCCTCTAATAGGAAGTCATTACTTAGCTCAAATGATCATAACTTAATCCTCAAATTCATAAGTCACTCTCCATAATTCACTTCTTAAGCCTTGTTTTGCAGCACTCGCTTAGATGCTGCGCATGTTCTTCAGGTCCTTTAGAATATATTAGGATATCATCAAATGAAGACAATCACAATTTGATCCAAATAATGCTTAAATATCCTATTCATTAAATCCATGAATGCAGCTAAGGCATTCGTCAATCCAAATAGCATAACTAGGAACTCATAGTGTCCATAGCGAGTCCTAAATGCAGTCTTAGGAATGTCTTCTTTTTTTTTTTTTATCCTTAATCGATATCCTAATCTCTAGTCAAGTTTAGAAAAGACCGAACTTCCTTGCAGTTGGTCAAATAGGTCATCAATTCTAGGTAATGAGTACTTACTCTTAACAATTACATGATTTCATTGCCTATTATCAATGCACAAATGCATCGACCCATCCTTCTTTTTCACAAACAAAAGTTCTACAAGCTTAACCATGCTTCCACTGCGCCACTCTGATAAAATTATCCAAGAAACACTGCCTTCCCAGTTCAATTCATAGTCCGGTTCATTCCTGCCCCCTTTTTCCATCATAGAAGCCTGCCAGGAGCCGCTCCTTGTTTAGGTCCTCTGACCTCGGCGTCCACTCCCCGCCCTCATCGGATCGAGTCATTACAGGCACACCAGCTTTCTCCTGGTTCGAACCTAAACTACACATCCATTGGAGGGTCTCGTTTCGATAGGGACTAACTTACAGAGATATTATCCGCTTTGGCCTATCCCATTCTTAGCCTCACGGTTTTATCCTTAGCGCATGGGTAAGTACTATCTCAGGAGATCATTCATCCTAGTCCATTGCTTATGGAGCTAGTCCAATCTTACGATGAGGTCAAAGTTATACACAACTATCACTACCAAGTCCATCTCCAGATCTCGTTCCCCTAAGGTTATTTCACACATCTCACATACTAACGTAGACAACAACATATCTTTCACTGATGTAGAAATATGAAGAGGCATATCTAAATATTTGTTCTTATTTCTCACAACCATCTATATTTTTCGAACACAAATGAATGCGTGCCACTCATATCAAATAACGCATATACCTTCTTATCCCTCTATCGAAATCGTACTTGAGATAACATTTTTGGAAGCTTCTGCTTCCTCATGGGTGACCGCATACATCCGTCCTTGTGCTGGTGGCCTTTGTGGATTCCTTGGTAGGTTTGGTCCAACAATACGTTGTTGCACTTGTCGCACAGAGCTGACACTCGGCTGCGACCCATCGCGTGGACAATTTCTCTTAAAGTGTCCTATTTGCCCACATCCATTACATCTCAGTTGGCTATTACAAGGTCCTGGTTCATGTTGTCTACCACATCTCTGGCAAAAATTACCCTGGTAAGGTACTCTCCCAAAAGTCGGGCCATTCCAAGCTATTCTAAAATTTCCAAAGTTATTCTTTTTCTTAGGTTTCCAAGGCTGACCTTGATCAGGATAAGGTCTCTTACCCCTTCGAATATCATTAAAGGTCATCTGCCTCTTATATTCCGATTGCTCTCTCACTAACTCTTGCTCCACCAACTATGCCCTCACATAAATCTCATTATAATCCCTTATATTCAAAGGCACTAGTTGTTTTCTAATATCAGTCCTTAATTCTTTCAGGAATCTCTTAACTTTTTCCTCATGATCCTCAATCAATCTGGGAGCATACCTAGACAGTTCAGAAAGTTTTGCCTCATACTGATCCACTATCAACTCCTTTTGTTCCAACTGAACAAATTCAGTGATCTTCTTATCCTTAGCACAATCAGAGAAATGCTTCATATTAAAAGCTCTAACAAACTCATCCCAGTTCACATCAGTACTTGGTGGAAAGATCGTATCCGTCAAAGCTCTCCACCAAAACTTTGCATTTCCCTCCAGCTGGTACTTTGCCAAAACTATTTCTCAACATTACTGCAGTCCAACAACCGGAAAATCTGTTCTATCCCATCAATCCAATGTTCCGCCTCCTTAGGACTTCCCATTCCACTGAACTTAGGTGGTTTCAACTTCATAAATTGTTCCACCAGTCCCTGAGGGCGACATTCCAGTCCGGGTTGTTGCTGCGCTTGTCTATCCATCAGATTTCCAATATTGGCCAATGTCTGCAAGATATCTTCCATTTGGGGTTCAGCCCTAGCAGCAGAGGCTTCAGCCCTCGATGGATGAGCACTTCTAGCTCGCACCCTGACTTTCTTGCAGTTTTCCAAGCATTTACATCAGGAATAATCTGTAACTCAATGTCTCCATTTACAAGCAACTATAACTATATAAGTAACATAAACATGTTACTGGCACCTAAAAGCAACTCATAATAACTACTAGGGATCTACGAGTGAATACCCATCACCCGTTATTTCAAGGTTACCCAACTATAACAGTTAATATCCTATGGTGTGCATTGTCATCATATTCCTCAATTCCATTTGAGGCACCTTATCACTCCAAATAGACCATAGCTCTGATACCGCTAGATGTGGCATCCCTCGACGGCCCCCGAACCGTCAGGGTCGCCACTGTTCCCTTACCTTTCACTTGACCTGATAAGATATCACTCGGATACCAAAGAGTTATAATAAGTCTATAAGTTCTGGGGGTTTATATATATATATATATATATATATATATATTCCATAGGTCCTTGCGCAATTTATATGGCAAAAGCACATCCATCAACTCCCTTCCCTATATTCAAAAAACAATACACACCCACTAAACATTTATAGGTAAAAGCCAAACACTTTTATTTACTTAAACTAGATGGACATCATTCATCGGTACATCAGAATGCCGTAGTCTTCTATACTCGGCTATACTTCAAAAGATGACCGACATCTCCTCAAACAGTCATATACTTAAAGTCTATCGATCAGTGTTGACGTCCAAAAGTTCATTCATTTGCTATCCTCCTCCTTGCGGTCATATCCAACCACTCGATCCATCTACCGATGGCAATGGCAGCAGAGGTATCTTATCTAGTCTGAAATGTTAGTCCCCAAACGGGGTGAGTACAACCACTCAGCAGTAAAGATCCACCAAACTACACAATGCAACAAGCAAGCCAATCAAGATATCACGAGTAAAACACATATCATTCATGCTATCAAGCATACATCACCATGCAGTCGTGCATATATTACCATGCAGTCATGCATATCTTGCCATGCCATCGTGCATATATCACCATGATTCGTATCATACATGCTATCAAGCATACATCACCATGAGATCCATTCACGCCTTCATGATCGTATTTTCAATATCAAATAGCATCAATTTACTTTCATAAGCAGATCATGCATCATGCCATATGCATACACCCATGCACATGTTTCAATTTCAGTTCTTATCTTTCACAAGGATCTCATTATTTTTCATCCAGGGACCAATGTTTGCATCCCATAATTTATCGCTCGCATCCAACCTGGCATCGCGAGGGCATCCGGCACACACCTCCGGGCATCCGGCACCACACTCCAGGCATCTCTTATCCCAACTAGCATCACAAGGAATCCCCCCCGGCATACACCTCCAAGGCTTCTAGAATTACGTACCGCCATACCACCAAGCATTCCCCCTGGACATTATGTACCGTATACTACCGGGCATCTCAAAACTTCCGAGGACATCCGGCACACACACTTCGGGCATCTCGAAACTCCCGAGACATCGTCGGCTCACACCTCCGACGGTCTTGTTATTATCTCAATTTATATTTACACATGTATCTCAATTTCAACATGGCATTTGATGCATCAATATCAAGAGTCTCAACCAGCTTTTGATGTCATATAACATGTCATATGTCACCAAATATGCAGCATAATCAACCATTAAAGACATCATATCACATGGGACAATTTCATTCATTTTTTGAAAATACAACAATTTTGGATTAAAACAGATTGCACTCCTTTAGTCATAATTCTTGAAAAATTAGTAAACAGCCTTATTAAATTCTAAAAATTTGACATGTTATATACAAGCTCTAGAGGAAAGTATTCCATGAAGGACACCATATCAAAAGAACATCACACAAATCAGGACAACCCGTGCATCACAGTCCTTAAAATTTCGGAATATTGCCATATACAGTTTCATTCACAAATTCGGTAAAAATCTTAAATAAGCTCCAAAAATTATGAAATTTTTATATATTATAGACAAGTCCTAAGGGTAAATATCTTGTGAAGAAATCAAAACATAATCGTTCTAGATTAACAGATATAGACGATTTGTTCCCCATGTTCTCAGTGTCGTTTTTCCAGATTATCTTCTTTCAAAGGAAACTCGTTTAACCAATCTACATATGTCTTTTTCTCCTAAATTTTCAGTATGTTATACCTCAGAATATGACCTAAAATTTTCATTAAGGACACACCATCAAATTTTAACTGTATGATTTTATAAAAAATCACAGAATCATACTAAGTTGAGGTAACATTTTCCCAGATCCAGTTTCATCAAAGGACAACAATTTCACCGACCTATTTTTGTTCATTTCCTCTAATTTTTTGATATGTTTTACCTCAAGAAGTACACTACAACTTTCATTAAGAACTCAAAGTGATATTTTTGCAAGAAAGCTACTTTACAGTCCACGAAATCACTAAAGGTCAGCACAACAAATTCCAGGCCTAATCTCTCCAAAGGAAAATCGTTTCACCAGGGAATTCTTGTCCGTATTGTCTCAAATTATAGTATGTTGTTCCTCAAGGTGTTCTCTACAACTTTCATGCAGAAATCGAAACAAGATTCCAACTAAACAGTTGCATGAAGCACACAATCTCATGGAGGGTCGGACTGGTTTTTCCAGAAAACAGCATGCTAGGCCAACGAGTTTCTCCCCATAGCTTCGACCTTTCATCACATCTACCACAACCAAAATTCACCATCTTCTACACACACATCACAGCAAGCAAAGGGTAGGTTTTAGGACTCTACTTGCCTCTAATCCAAAGAAAACACAGCAAGACAATGGCGGGGCGAGGCGGGCTCGACGGCGGCGGCTAGGCGGACGCACGGCAGGGCAAGCCTTCTTCTTCCTCTCTCGGCGTCAACCTCTCTCTCTCTCTCTCACTCTCTCTCGGCACCTAGCTCCGACCACCCCCTTCCTTTTTTTTTCCTTTTGGTTGAATAAAATCCTTGCATGCTTCCACTTTTGCATGGAGGGACACTTGTCTCCAAATTTTTGCATGGAGAGACACTTGTCCCTAAGAAGGAGACAAGTCTCTTCTTGTTGAAGACACATGGAGGAGGCCATCCGGCTCCTCCCCCCTTTCCATGCGGTCGACAGCCTAATGGGCTTCATGGGCCGGGCCTTTTGGCCCATTTTAGGCCCAACATTCTTGGGCCTAAAGTCCAAACTTAAATGGCCCATGTTTACTTTTAATAATCCATCTTAATCCCCACTTAAATAAATGACAAATTGCAAAATAAAATGGCCAAAAGATTTTGTGACATTAATCCATAAAAATCAAATCTATAAAGTGCATAGTCAAGAACAAAATCTTCCTTATCAAATTGTCCTATAGCACCAACCTTGATCATCCATTAACATAAGATATATTTCTATCCAAAAGATTCTCCATTAAAATACTCGGCATTAATCTATTACAATTCTTTGGTGTAAAGGCCATAACATAAATCAATAACACTTCCATCACGTATTCATGGTTCATGGTATATCCAGGGGTTGTCATGAAATTTTGGGATGCCACAAAAAACAACTATTGACACAGTAGAAAAATGGGTATTGGTGGCTTTCTATGATCCCGGGGGATAGATCATCGCTGTTATGCAAAGTGTACAATAAAAGAGAGATTACGGAAAAATATACGTAACAACTGTTGAGTAGGTCACTCCCAATTGGAGAGGCCAATTCAATTATTTATATCTATAGTAGAATATGTATAGTAGTGAGTGTGTTAAAGAAAAAGAAAAAAAAAGGAGAAAAACAAAAAGAAAAATAAAATATCAAAAGAGATTGGGAGATAAATTAACGTGATCCTCCACATCCAGAAAATCAAGGGAGATTGGGAAAGAAATCAAAGTGATCTTCTCAAATCTACAAAGTCACGAGAGATTAGGAGATAAAATCATGTCAGGTTTTGACGCCGAAAATATTTTAGGTATTATATAAAATCGTGGAATTTTGAAATGAGAGAATATCATGCTTTATGGTTCGGATTGGCAATGTGACCACGCACAATTATTTTACCTTGTATTTTTAATACAAAAAAAATTGGCCAAGTCCATTATTTGAAATAGAAGTATTTGAGTGTAAAGCATGATGTTCTTGGCCGAGCATGGATGTGTGTGTGGTCATTATCGGAACCCGTTCTAATGCATTCATGCGAGACAATGTCTAATTAAGTTTAGATGCCCTCGACAGCGGATTCCGGTTGCAGTAGAGGCTAGGCCGATGCTCCTTTGGGAATGCCATCTATATGTAGACGTTGCTGTGCTTGACGGAGCGAGACAACGCCCGGTTATGCCGGATGACCGCCGACTGTTGAGTTGGTCGTGGCCGTAGGGTCGTAAATAATTGGAACACGCTTGAGTGATTGAGATAGCCGCGCCTGATTATGGGACAAATTTGTGTGGCATGGAATGGAACGTGTCATAACGATATGGCCTTATAATCGGGACCCCTATGACTATTTGAGAATGGAATAAAGTGTTCCGGTTACTAAATGCATTTAATGTATGCATATGATATATGAAATGTACTAACGTACAGGGAGGTGCTGAGGCGAGGTAAGTCCTATATGGTGCATGTTTAGGTTGCCTCTAGGTAAATTATCGTCCTAATCGGGGTTTAGGGTGTAGACTCGTTGAGAATTTGTCTCACCGCGTTGTGGTTTAAAATTTTTCAGATCCTTAGATGGAGGTACGCCATGTCTGTTTTGGGTCGTCACAGGAGGCGGATACCAAGACTACTCTTCTCCCCATCCACGGGACCCCTTGGACCCGTGAGCTTGTGGTAACCACTCTTTTGGTCAATGAGGACTCACCTCACTTGGTACCTCATTGCTTCAAAGCGTGGTTCCGTAACGAGCCTAACGAGGTTTAGGAGGGCCCCTTTAAGGGTTTTGACGGACCTGCCGTCAATACGAGTATGAGGAGTTACTCAAGCCCATCGTGGATGCTGATATTTTGGAAGATATCGCGGCAAATTTGGGGCCTAAGGCTGAAGGGCCCAGAGTAGAGGTAGCTAATCATTTAGACATCGACATCTCAAATGGTGTCGTGGTGGACCTGGATCCTGAGTAGGTAGGGATCGAGGTAGATTTGGCTTAGTAGCTTCTTTTTGGATATAGACTTTTGTATATAGACCTGTAAGACTGACTTAGCATGTATATAAAGTTTGTTTTATGAGAAAGGCATAGCATATGTTTTTACTATCCCTGTGTTGATTGTTGTCTTGAATTTATTAGTTCGCTTCCACATATGCATAAAATGAATGGGTTGGCGACGCGTCCTGGGAACGTCGCAATTCTATCGACCATCGAGGGATGCTCATGTGCTTGAGGTTCGGGGTGTGACATCTATGGCATCCCAAAATTTCATGGCAACCTCTGGATACATTAAAGTCTATGAACAGGTGATGGAAGTACCATCAAGTTATTATTATTATTATTATTATTTTGGTATTGGAGGAACCGGCTTGCAGCCGACAGCCGCGCCGTAAACCCCCAAGTGACACTTAAGCAGGAGGACCCACCACCCCTGAGTCACACTTAATGCACCTAGCGCCTCCTTTGGGTTTTGAACCCTTCACCTTTTCGTTGAGGATCAGTAGAGTCTTATCCAGTGGAGCCACCGCGGCCGGTGGTACCATCAAGTTATTTTATAGCCATTTAATCCATAATTTGCAATAAGATTTATGGCGAAGCTTTTAATGGATAAATTGTGTGATAGGAAAGAAAATTCTATCATTAGCCATGTGTATTATAAATTGGAATTTATGGATTTGTGACTACAAGTTTTATGGCCTTATTATTTTTGCAAGTTAGGTATTTATTTACGTGGAAAATGTTAATAGATTATTAAAAGGTTAGTGGGCCGAAATTCTTAGGCCAAGCTAGCCCAAAAACCCAGTCCAAGACCCCCACCACTTCGGCCCAAAGCCAGGCCCATGAAGCCCATTGGGCCGTCGACCAAGCTGGCCCCAAGCCCAGTCGGAAGGAGCCCCTCTTGCATGGCAAATTGCCAAGTGTTATTCCCTAGTTGCCAAGTGTGGCTGCCCCCATCAGCCATCTTAAGTGGCCACATGCAGCTTTCAATCATTTCAAATGATTGAAGGAAAGGGAAATTAAGAGGGGTCGAGTGGCCGGTTTTGGTGAGTGAAATAGAGAGAGAGAGAGAGAGAGAGAGCTTTTGGGAGAGTGAGAGAGGGAAACCAAGAGAGGAGGAGGAGGCCGTGCGAAGAAGAAGGAAGAGAGTTCGTCCGCCCGTTCGTCCGCCGTTCGTTGCTGCTTTGCCTCTGTTTACTGCTGTTTTGTGCTTGAATCTAAGGCAAGTGAGATCCTTGATCTACTCTTGCATGTTGTGTCTAGAATGTGTTATTTAATAGTGATGAATTTCGGATGTCTAGGGTGTGAAAAACCGAAGTTTTAAGAGTGTTGTTTTGAAGTAGTAAACTGTTCTCGAGTAAACAGTCTGACCCAGAATGTTGTAGTGGCTTTCATGTAATGTTTGAGTCGGATTTTGGCTTTGACTTCTTCATGAAAGTCGTAGATAACATCTTAAAGTATAACATACTAAAATTTGAGGCAAAATGGATGAGTTTTGAGGGGTGAAACCCTCCCTCTACGAAAATGTTAGATATGAAGCTGTTTTGTTGACCTCTTGGTCATTTTGTGTGTTGCATGTAACCTTTTACTGAGAATTTCACTTCGACCCCTTCACGAAAGTTGTATAGAACATCTTGAAGACCAACATACTCAATTTTTTGATAAAACGAACAAGTATAGCCTAGTGATACGATTTTTTCTTTTGAAGACGTTAGATCTGGAAATGTTGTACTGAGCTCCAGTGACTTCGTGGACTATAAAGTGACTTTCCTTTGAAAATATCACCTTGATCCCTTAATGAACGTTGTATAAATCTTGAGGCAAAACATATTAAAAAAATTCAGAGGAAAAAAAGGAAGATAAGTAGGTGAAATCGTGATTTTTCGGAGACGGCTAAACCTGAAATGTTCGGTACTAGGAACAGGGGCTTCAACCGTCCATAATTAATTACTAGGACGAATCTGACCTTGATGTCTTCATGAAAAATTTACCTTAGGGTCTTGAATATCACATGGTAAAATTTCATAATTTTTTAAGGTCATTTGGGTTTTTAATTTGGAATATTTCTAAAACCACGCAATCTGATGTGTCCGAATTTTGCAAGCTGTAATGCGTGAACTATATCTTTTTGTGTGAGGTTCTTTTGGGTATGTGTTCTTCATGAAATATCTCTCTTTATGTATTCCCTACAAAATATTTAAATTTCGTAATTTTTGAAGTTCATTTGCCTATTTAACCAAAAATATTTCAAAAACTGTGCAAATGGAACCGTGAGAATAATAGAATTGTGATGCACGGTTTATACTAAATTACACGGAGATCTTTTGGTGTAGTGTTCTTCATGAAGTTCCTGCCTTTATTTCTTAACTACCACATGTTTGAATTTCATAATTATTAAAGGTCATTTGGGTTTTTAATGGAAATATTTTCTAAAACTGTGCAAGCTGGATTGTGAGAATTTCAAAGGCTGTAATACATTGACTATTTTGTTTTGCATGAGCCCCATAAATTGTATTGTTGTAAGTGATTGAATCTTGCTGCACATGTGATGGTGTTTGACATTAGATATATATAATGAAAAGCTGAAATTGACTTGATTGCCATCACATCATGTGCCATGTTGATATCGAGACATAAAATGTGAATATAAATTATGAGGATGATGATACCGTCGGAGGTGTGAGCCGACGATGCCCCGGGAGTGTCGGGATGCCCGGAATGTGGGGGTGCCGAATGCCCGGTGGCCTAGTGGCGTAATTCCGGAGGATCCTCGGGAGTTTCGAGATGCCCGGTGGTGTACGGTACGTAATTCCAAAGGGGGGGAATCCTGGTGGTATGGCGATACGTAATTCCGGAAGCCCCGGAGGTGTGTGCCGGGGGGATACCTCGTGATGCTAGTTAGGATGCGAGATGCCTAGAATGTGGGAGTGCCAAATGCCTGGTTGTATTTTGAATACATGCCCAAAGGTTCCTCGCGATGCCTGGTTGGGTGCGAGCGATAAATTGTGAGATGCAAACATTGATCCCTGGAAAGAAGAACTGATGAGATCCTTGTGAAAGATAAGAATTTAAAATAAATCATGTGCATGGGTGTATGCATATGGCATGATGCATGATCTGCTTATGAAAGTAAATTAATGCTATTTGATATTGAAAATGCAATCATGAAGGCATGAATGGATCTCATGGTGATATATGCTTGATAGCATGGATGATATGAATCATGGTGGTATATGCACGATGGCATGGTGAGATATGCATGACTGCATGGTGGTATATGCACATATGGCATGGTGATATATGCATGAATGCTTAATGATGAGTGCATGATGATATATGCACATATGGTAAGATGACATATGCATGGCTGCAAGATAAATTATGCCTGAATGCATGAATGATATGTGCTTTGTTATGATTCCTTGATTGTTCTGTTTGACGCAATGAGTAGTTTGGTGGATCTTTATTGCTGAGTGGTTGTACTCACCCCTTTTGGGGATTAACATTTCAGACTAGATAAGATACCTCGGCTGCCACTACCACCAACAGATGGATCAAGTGGTTGGATATGATCGCGAGGAGGAGGATAGCAAAGGAAGGAACAATTGGATGCCGACACTGATCGATGGACTTTAAGTATATGATTGTTGGAAAGGATGTCGGTCATCTTTTCATACGTAGCTAAGTATAGAAGACTACGACGTTTTTGATGTACCGATGAATGATGTCCATCTGGTTTAAGTAAATAAAGGTGTACGGCTTTAACTTATAAGATGTTTAGTTGGTGTGCATTGTTGTTCTGAATATAGGGAAGGGAGTTGATGGATGTGCTTCCGCTATATGAATTGCCCAAAGGACTGATCAAAAAAAAAATTGTAAACCCCCAGGTTGTATAGACCCACTGCAATTGAAATGGTATCAGAGTGACATGTTATTACGGAAAGTGAAAGGTAAGCGAACTGTGGCGACTCTAACGGATCGGGGGCCGTGTCGAGGGGTGCCACAACATCCCTACCCGAAGTGGTATGAGCTAGTCAGTGTCTGGAGTGATAAAGTGCGATGGGTCATGAGATAGTTAGTAGGAAAGGCCTTTTTCATTATGCCGATGCCTGTGATTGGTTGATTGATCGCTTTGTGTGGGTCGCTCAGTTCTCTAATTCTATGAGCAATTGGAAAGCAGGTTCTATAAAAAGTCTACATAATGAGCGATCCAAAATAGATGACTCCTAGGAAGAGGACAGTTTTGTCTGTCACTCGAGGTAGGACGCCGACTAAAGTCGATAACTCGAGGTATAGTGCCGGCTCAGGCCAACGCGAGTGTTAGAGTGCCGCCGCATGCTGATACTGGTGTAGCAGCACTCGGTGATCCTAGAATCGATGGGATCGTACAAGCGCTCGAGATTTTGGGGAATCTGATGGGGCAGCGGGCCTAAAATCAAGCCGCCACTACCGCCGCCCCCACTGTTGCCGCCAATGCTGCTATCGCCGCACTTGCCGAGGTTCCACCTGGGAATGTGATCGGAGAGCGACTGATGCACAAGTTTGTAGAGTATTTTCTAAAGCTAAACCCGCCAATGTTCTCAAGAGGAAGTGATCCCGAGGCTGCAACCCTCTAGATCCAAGAATTAGAGAAGGCCTTCGCATTACTGAGGTGCTCAGAGGAAGATAAGGTAGTCCTTGCAGTCTACCAGTTACGGGGAAATGCAAGCACCTGGTGGAAGGCTATCAGAGGAAGAGTGTTTCCTTAAGGCATGGTCCCGGTGTGGAACGCCTTCGTTGAAGCCTTCAATGGGAAGTATTTCTCTGACTGCGCCAGAGAACATAAGATGGCAGAGTTTCAGCATCTTCGTCAAGGTTTGATGTTAGTAGACCAGTACGAGGCGAAGTTCGCCGAACTATCCCAATACGCACCGAGACTAGTAGAAGATCTAGTGGATAGAGCGAGGAGGTTCAAGGATGGCCTCCAACCGGAGCTAAAGGATCCGCTGGTGCTGTTTGATCTAAAGGATTACAATGATTTGTATGAAAGGGCACAGCTGATCAAGAGAAAGCTGAATGAACGAGCCACCGCATCTGCGTCTCGATTTGGGTCAAACAGAGATGGAAATTGGTTTGGGAAGAAACCGATATCAGGAGGAAGATACCCCATCCTGCGCAACAGGAAGGGTGGGATTGGAAAATCAGCGCCCAACCAAAATGGCGTGTGTCATTTCTGTGGAAGACGACATGGATTAGCCCCGTGCTTCACAAGAACGGGAGCTTGTTTTGGATGTGGCCAGCAAGGCCACCAGATCAAATACTGTCCCCGTAGGCCGATGAGATCACGGCTACCGCTATCGCCGATAGGACAGAACCGAGGGAGTGCATCGCAGAACGCACAACAAGGCATGATGAACAGGCCTCCAACTCAAGGAAGGGCGTATGCTGTCACCCGACGTGAGGTAGAGGACTCACCAGATGTGGTCACATATATGATCTTGCTGAACGACCATGCATCTTATGTTTTATTTGACCTTGGCGCTACGCATTCATTTATTGATGAGCAGTACGTTAAGTTGGTAGGGTTGAATCCATAATTGTTAAGGTTAGTCATTAATATATCTACCCTGTTGAAAGATAAGGTGTTATCTGTAGTAGGCTGTCCTGGTTGCAAGTTAGTAATTGGTGAGCGAGAGGATCAATACGTTAAGTTGGTAGGGTTGAGTCCATAATTGTTAGGGTTAGTCATTAATATATCGAACCCGTTGAAAGATAAGGAGTTATTTGTAGTAGGCTGTCCTGGTTGCAAGTTAGTAATTGGTGAGCAAGAGGAAATGATAGATTTGATTGTGCTGGCCATGTATGATTTTGATATAATAATTGGCATAGACTAGCTCACCAAGCAACGAGCTACAGTAGACTGTTATTGTAAAATGATTCAGTTTAACTCATTAGCGGGTGAAAGTTTCAAGTTTATTGGAAGTCGAGGGGGACCCTCGATTACCTTAATCTTGTCGCTTAAGGTAACAGGTTTGTTAGATGTGGGTTGCCAAGGTTATTTGGCAATTGTAGTAGATACGACAGTTAAGGAACCGAATATGGAGATTACCACTGTCATGCAGGAGTTTTCTAATGTGTTTCTTGAGGAATTACCTAGTCTGCCCCCAGAAAGGGAGATTGAGTTCGTAATTGAGTTTGCCCTTGGGACGGAGCCAATTTCTAAGGCTCCCTACCGTATGGCGTTGTCATAATTGAAAGAACTGAAGGTGCAGATGTAAGAGTCGTTAGACAAGAGATTTATATGTCCTAGTGCATCACCTTGGGAAGCACCAGTTCTATTCGTGAGGAAGAAAGATGGTCCATTGCGTCTTTGCATCGACTATCGACAACTCAACCAAGTGACGGTCAAGAACAAGTATCCGCTGCTGAGAATCAACGACTTGTTTGACCAGTTGCAAGGAGCGTCGATATTTTCCAAGATCGACTTGAGGACAGGGTACCATCAGCTGAGGATTAGAGAGGAAGACATACTAAAGATGGCATTTCGTACGCGTTATTATGAATTTACCATAATGCCGTTTGGTTTAACCAACGCCCCAGCTGCTTTCATGGATATGATGAATTGAGTATCCAAGGAATATTTGGACTAGTATGTGATAGTGTTTATCGACGACATCCTAGTGTACTTAAGAAGTCCAAAGGAGCACGAAAGACATTTAAGGACAGTGCTTCAGACTCTACGAAATCATGGACTGTACACCAAGTTCAGTAAGAGTGAGTTTTGGCTAACTCGTGTAGCTTTCTAAGGTCACGTGATTTAGGTGAAGGAATTTCCATGGACCCAACCAAGATTGAAGCCATGATCAATTGGCCAAGACCGACAACAGTGACAGAAATCAGGAGTTTCTTGGGATTGGTAGGTTATTACATACAGTTTGTGGAAAGATTGTCTGCAATAGCCATGTCGCTGACTCAATTGCTAAAGAAGGAAGAGAAGTTCATATGGATGGATAAGTGCGAGCGTAGTTTTCAAGAGCTTAAGCAAAAGCTAACTACCACACCCGTGCTAACGATTCCGTCTGGACTTGGAGGATATGAGATCTATAGTGATGCGTCATCTAGAGGACTGGGTTGTGTGTTAATGCAACGTGGCAGAGTCGTTTCATACGCGTCTCGTTAGTTGAGACCTCAAGAGTTGAATTACTCGCAGCGATCATCTACACTCTGAAGATTTGGAGATATTACTTGTGCGGAGAAAAATTCCAAATCTTTACGGACCATTGAGTCTAAAATATTTATTCTCTTAGAAGGAGTTGAACATGAGACAGTGTCGTTGGATGGAACTTCTTAAGGACTATGACTGCGACATTCTATATCATCCCGGAAAAGCTAACAAGGTCGCAGATGCGTTGAGCCAGAAGTTATCGATTGCGCAAATGGTGATCCAAGAGTGGATCTTACTCGAATGAGCTCAAGATTTGATTTTCAAATTTGAGGTAAGTCACCTTTCAAGTCTTATGGCCACCCTCATAATTGAACCGGAGGTGCAGATAAGAATTAAGGCGTTGTAGTTGATAGATCCTGAGATCCAAAAGATTCTACAGGAAGATACAAAAAAGAGAAAGACTGACTTTCAGATTTCTGATGACAGAACACTAAAATTTCATGGATGATTGTGTGTACCTGATGATGTAGAGCTTAAGAAAGAGATCTTGTCAAAAGTTCATCGTAGCAGCTATAGCATTCATCCAAGTAGTACGAAAATGTATCAGAACCTGTGTCAACACTATTGGTAGACTATTATGAAGGCGGATATCGCCAGACATGTCCCCAAGTGTTTGACGTGTCAGTAAGTGAAAGCACAGCATTGTAAGCTGGGAGGACTATTGCAACCTCTTGAGATTTCAAAATGGAAGTGGGAACATGTCACAATGGATTTTGTGATGGAATTACCAAGGAGTCAGCGAAGTAATGATTCCATATGGGCTATAGTTGACAGGTTGACGAAGTTTGCTCACTTCATCGCGGTACGAAAGGACTATGCATTGGATAGATATGCTGAGTTGTACATGCAATAGATAATTCGTCTACATGGAGTGTCAGTCACGATAACGTCAAATCGAGACTCGAAGTTCACGGCCGCTTTTTAGAAAAGTTTACAAACTGCCTTGGGAATGAAGCTGCAGTTCAATACGGCCTATCATCCGCAGATAGATGGCCAGTCTAAGAGGACGATTCAAACCCTCAAGGACATGCTAAGAGCTTATGTGCTACACTTCAAGGGAAGTTGGGAGGAATAGCTTCATCTAGTTGAGTTCACCTATAACAATAGTTATTAGCAGAGCATTCAGATGGTACCGTTTGAAGCGTTGTATGGCAAAGCTTGCAGAACTCCAGTTTGTTGGGATGAAGTCGAAGAGCGTAAAATCACCGGCTTAGAGTTGGTTCAACAGTCAATGGACACCATCAAAGTTATTCGGGAAAGACTAAAGACCGCTCAGAATCGCCAGAAATGTTATGCTAATAAGCGGTGAAGACCATTGGAGTTCCAAGTTGATGAACATGTATTTTTTAAAGTGTCACCAATGAGAGGTACTTCGTGCTTCGGCAAGAAAGGGAAGCTGAGTCCGAGGTACGTCAGTCCCTTTGAGATTCTGGAGCGAATTGGGACTTTGGCATATCGTCTTGCCTTGCCACCAAGACTATCTCAAGTGTATGATGTCTTCCACGTGTCAATGTTGAGGAAGTACGAACCTGATCCAACCCACGTGCTGAATTTTGAAGAATTAGATAGGGACAAGAAAGTGTCGTATGTGAAGAGACCAGTTCAGGTCATGGATCGAAAGGAGCAAGTGATGCGCAACAAGACAATCTCTTTGGTTAAAATGGTCTGGCAACACCACGGAATAGAAGGAGCTATGTGGGAAAGCGAGGAATCGATGAGATGTCAATACCCCCACCTCTTTGAAGAAGAATTGTAATGGTTTAAATTTTGAGGACAAAATTTTTATAAGAGGGAAAGAGTTGTGACATGCTGAATTTTGACCTTGTCTCGATTAAGTGAAATAGGGTCCTTTTTCTCGGAGCTGATCACTCTCGAGTTAACTAATCTATCAAGTGAAGCCGTTAAGGGATATAAATGCGTCAGACTTGAGAATCCGATCAGAAATCGACTGCTCGGTCGTGCTAATTGGCAAGGGTCAATACGGCACCGTTATAATCGATTAGAAATCGGAGATAGGTCGATTCGACAAAAACACGTAATTAAAGTGTAGATAATTCCACCTTATTGCAAAATTCCCATCGAATGGCACTAACCTAATTTTCTGTTGATTCTGTACTCGTACCCATAATTGAAACCTTAAGATTTTTATGACAACCGAGAGTCACCTATGAGTTGGAGATGCATAACGTGGATCGAAAATTATCGACCACGGGTTAAATGCGCTAAAATCCCTAAAAGCTACCTGGTATGTTGGATCGCGCTTGTTAGAGAAAACTCCTATGATGTTTTGAAGCTGACAAAACTTATCCAAGTTCTATTTAAAAGATTGCCAGACTTCTATGTCAAAGTCTATCTTACAACAGAAGTTTGCCCACTCTGATAAATTCCAAACTGAACGTAAGTGAAGAATGAAGACTTAACCAGACTCGGGATTATCTTTCTTTCTTCAAAGGTTCGGTTCGTACAGGATATATATGGTCTTCTGGTTGGAAATATCACCTACAAGATTGGTTATCTTTATTGGAATCAATTTAGATACATCAAACCATTTCGAAAGGCAAGCTATTTTGGAAAGAATCTACTTATGGAAACCAAAGATCGTGATTGTATGGGCGAACAGGATTGACGGGCTTTCATCACAATCTTTAAATAGCTCGAGATCTCCTTGATTGATTATGTCCAATTGATTGATTTAAAGAATTCCTTTGAAAAGTGCCAACGGTTGAGAAGGCATGAATGAGTATTTAAGGAGGGCTCTCTAGTTATTCGATAGAGTACGTGAAAGAAGAATTCCAAAGCCTGAAGCTTCCATTTACTTGTTATTCCTTACACTATGCTCATATTTGTACTCAAAAAAGAGAGACTTAAACTGTGACTTCGTGAGAGCAGTAAAGACTCTTCACAAAGAAGTCAAGATCGCAAGATTGTAAATTCTCTTTTGATTCATACTGGAATCCAGCCATAAAGCTGTCGGCGTGGGAGAGTGGACGTAGGCTTGATCTAAGCCGAACCATTATAAACCTTGTGTCTATTTTTCTCTTCCCTGAACTACTTTACTTTACTTTACTTTACTTTACTTTACTTTACTTTACTTTATTTGTTGCGATATACTTCTGCATCTTGAAACTGTTAAAGTTTGATTGTTTCTACAAAGTCTATAGTCAACCAGACTTAGGTTAAAAAGTAAACTTTTTCACTGCATTTCGTAAAATCTATTTTCACATTTATTCACCCCCTCTAGGTGTTCTTACTCGCCATTTCAATTGGTATTAGAGCTTGTGTGCTTACTTATTGAAGTGTTTTACTTCTAAACTAAAGATCCTCTATGGATAGTATTTTGGTTCAAGGTTTGGTTGAAGGTCAGAGCAACACCAGACCCCTTACTTTGATGGAAAGGAGTACAATGTGTGGAAGAACAAGATGAATGCATTTCTCAGATCTAGAGGTCCTCTAGAGTGGGATGTTGAAAAAGGGATAACCCTAAAGCAACATCAGCTTTTGACAGAGGGAAAAAAGTTATTGATGCTGACGAAACAACACAAGCTGAAATTACCAAGAGACAGGCTCTTGACTCAAAAGCAATCTACTCTTTATATTGTGCCTTATCTCCCACTAAGTATAACCGACTTGTGAAACAGCAAAATAAGTTTGGGACAGATTATATGTTACCTACGAAGGGACTGACCGTGTGAAGGAAACTAAAATAAACATTCTGCTTGGACAGTATAAAGCCTTCAAAATGAAGCCTAGATAATCTATTACTGATATGTTTAGTTGCTTTACGGAGATTGTAAATGGCCTGACTTATTAAGGTCAGCCAATTTCTAGACCAATGAAAGTCAACAAACTACTGCGTGGGCTTTCGAAAAACTGGAATTATGTGAAGACTTCAATTAGAGAAACTCAAAGGATCATGCCACTATCAGTTGATGAACTGATAGGCACGCTTCAGTCATATGAAGTGGAGCAGATAAATGATGAAAAAGATCCTAAAGGTAAGGAGTCAATTACCTTAAAGTCTAACATTGATTCTGATGATATGGACGAAGAAGAGCTGGCGTTTATGATTAAGAAATTCATAAAGCTGAATAGAAAGGGAAGAAGAATCAACTGGAAAAAGCATAGCACACAAAATTTTCAGAAGAGACCAACAGAGAACAATGAAACTAGCAAGGATGTTATATGCTTCAAGTGCAAGAAAAAGGGCATATAAGACCAAATTGTCCTCTATTAAAGAAGAAGAAAGGAAAATCTGAGAAGTACAAAAAAGGCTCTTAAAGCTTAAACTTGGAGTGACACCGAGTGTGAGGAAAGTGAAGAAGAATATGCCAATATATGTCTGATGGCTCATTTAGAATTAGAAACATACACTAATTCAGACTTAAACAAAGAAATTGATGTTAGTAACTCAAACATCCCTATTAAAGTCTCTAATTATATCAATGAACTTTGCTTCAGTCTTAAATCCTCTCTTAAAAGGATTTTCGAACTAAAAAGGGAGAATTCTAAGCTCAGGCAACAGAAAGTTTCTTGGAAAGAAAAGTTTGAAAGTCTGAATACAAATTTTGAAAACTTGAAAGAAAATCCTGACTCTCTTTCAAAGGAGAATGCTATTTTAAAAAGAGATATTTCAAATATTACAAAAAGATTTTCAAAATGATCCAAAAAACTGGAGAAAATCCTTTCAGCCCAAATACCCTATTTTAACAAATCTGGTTTGGGTATGACTTCGGAAACTGTTCTATTAATTGATTTTCCCAAAGTAAAAGAGAGAATTAAACAAAAGACCTACAAATGGATTTTACAAAAATCACTTTAAAAAAGTTTTTGTAAAACCTGTTGGCCGAAGTGCACTCAAATGTTCGAAGTGTAACAGCTCATAACATTTCGAGAAAGAATATCCCAAGGTTTGGAGACCAGTTAAGAAGGACTAGGTAAAGACTGTTTTTAATACTATTTCTCCTAGACCCAAGAAAATATGAGTACCAAAAAAAGTTTGAGTTTTTTTTTTTTTTAATTACAGGTCACTATAAAAAGAAATATCAAATGGTATTTGGATAGTGGCTGTTCGAGGCATATGATAGGAGACTCAAGTTACTTCATAAAGCTTGTTACACTGAATGGAGGAAAAGTTTCTTTTGGAGGAAATAGTAAAGGAAAAATTGTAGGATGTGGAACTGTGAAGATTGGAAGCCTGATTATCAACAATGTTTCCTTTTGGTGGAAGGCTTGAACTATAATCTACTAAGCATAAGTCAGCTTTGCAATACCGGTTTCAAAATAAACTTCCAAGAAGGCATTTGTTCTGGAACAAGTCAAGACTTCTCTCAATCTTTTACTAGGCGAAAGCATGGCAATATATACCTTCTGGATGTAAACCTAGAAAGTTCTCATTGACTTATTTCTATTCAAGATGAAGCAAGTCTCTAGCATCGGAAGCTTGGTCATGTTAATAGGAAGCAAATTGCTAAAGTTTCATCTTAGAAGCTGGTTTGAGGACTTCCTAATTTGGCTTATCAGAAGTCTAAATTATGCACTCCCTGCGTCTTGGGAAAATAGGTCAAAGTTCCTTTAAACATGTAAATAAAGTTTTTACCAGTCGAGTTTTAAACATGGATCTTTTTGGACCAACTGAAACTCAGAGTATTGGTGGAAAGAAATATTGCCTAGTAATCATGAATGATTATTCTCATTTCACATGGGAATACTTTCCAGTAAGTAAGTCTGAAACCTTCTCTTATTTCTCGAAGTTTGTCAAGAAGGTTTGGAATGAAAAGGGTTATGCTATTTCTAGTATATGAACTGACCATGGAGGTGAGTTTGAAAATCAGGATTTTGCAAAGTTTTGTGATGAATTTGGTTTTCAACATGTTTTCTCTTCTCCATACACTCCATAACAAAATGGGGTTACGAAAAGGAAAAACAGATCATTACAGGAGATGGCCAGAACTCTCTTAATAGAGAGCAAATTATCCTCTCGATTTTGGGCAGAAGTAGTTTCTCCTGCCTGCTATATTATCAACAAAGTATTCTTGAGGCCTATCATAGAGAAAACTGTAAGTGCTAGTATGAACACCTATAATTGAAGTTAAAACATTTAAACAAAGCTATGAATTGAGTAAAGAGTTAAAGGGAAGAAAATAAGAACATAAGATTTATAGTGGTTCGGCTTAGATCAACCTACGTCCACTCTCCCACGCTGACAACTCACTAACTGGATTTCACTAAGAATCAAAGAGATTTTAAAGCAGTGTGATCTCAACTTCACAGTAAAGAGTCTCTACTGGTCTCTCACGAAGTCTCATTAAGTGTTTCTCTCTTTTGTATACAACTTTGAGCTCAGTAAATGAAATAAGAAGGATTTAGGAAGCTTCAGACTTTGAAATTTCTTTTTCACGCACACACTCAAACAGTTGAAGAATCCACCTTAAATAATCCTTCATGCCTTCATGACCGTTGGCACTTTCCAAATGAATTCTTCTAATTAACCCATTGGATAGAATCAATCAAGGAGATCTCGAGCCGTTTGATAATTGAGATGAAAGCCCGTCAATCATGTTCGCTCATACAATCAGGATATTGGTTTCCATAAGTAAAACTTTCCAAGTTTGCTTGCCTTCCAAAAGATTTGATTAACGGAATTGATTCCATTAAAGATAATCAATTACGTAAGTGTTGTATCCAACCATAAGATCATCCTTAAGCCATATGAACCGAATCCTTGAAGAGTTAAAGATAATTTCGCATATGAATAAGTCCTCATTCCTCAGTAGCATTCAGTTTGGAATCTGTCAGAGTGGGCAGACTTTGACACTTCAGTCTAGAAGTCTTCAGACTAGACTATGGAAAGGTTTTGTTAACTTCAAAACAATAAACGAGTTTTCTCCAACAATCTCCCCATTTTTTATGGTGACAAAACTTTCCTGCAGATTTAAGAACTTTTGTCTTGCAAAACATCTCTTAAACAGTACATAATATCTTATGAAAAATAAGTTGATTAGGACTTGGATAACATCAATTCTGCAACCATAGAAAACATGTTAATTTTGAAAAGATAAGATACATAACTATCCAACTATAAACAATATCACCAAAATAAGTCACTACAAGCATCAAAAAGTTCAACAAATAGGTTCAACAAACAAATCAAACAAACCAAAAAGTCCAAAAGATCGAACAGTAAAAATAAAAGGAGAAATAAAAAGAGTTAAATCTGCACATTCTCCCCCTTTTTGTCAACAGCAAAAAGTGGAGAAGTATAAAAAGTGTGATAAAGTCAAGGCTGTTTAGGGATGTGAACGAGCTGGAAATCCCCCATAGACTTCACAATCTTCTCCAGCTTCCATAGAGTCTCCTTTAGCTGCTCAATATCCTTACCCTTGGCATTCTTTTGAGCTTGAAGTTTAAGAGCTTGTATCTATTCATGTAGAGAATCTGAGTGGACTTCAAAGCTTTATGGAGATTTTGGATCTCAAACTCCATTCCATATTGCTGACCCTTTATCTTTAGAAGGAGCTCTAGCAGTCTTTGAAAGTTTGCAGAAGAATCTGTTGATGCGCTAGGTCCAGCCAAATTAATTTCAATAGTGTTGAGATGAGAGGGAACATCAACAGTTCGATCTCTAAGACTTGGAGAGGAGGCCTTAATATTAGCTTCAGGAAATTAAGAGGCATAGACATCCTTTGGATCGGCAGGAGAATGACTAACATCATCACTAGTAAACACGGGTGAAGAAGAAGTACCTAATTTCTCAGCAGCTCCCCCTATCTTTGTGGCTACAAGTGGAGAAGAAAACTCTTCCTCTTGTTCTTTTTCAACTTCAGCTCCCGAGTGATGTTCTTTTTCCCCTTGTATCTCCTACAGTTCCACTCCTAGTCTTCTCAGAATCCTCTGACAAGGATACTGCAAATGTTGGTTCAAAATAGTCGTTGTGACCTTCTTCTTCTTCTACTTCTTTTCCTTCTTCTTCTCTTTCTTTTCTTCTTTCTGTTCTCTACTATATTTCTTCTCTTCCTTCTCTATCTTATGACTGCTCAAAACTAACAAAACTTTGTAGATTTTTCAAGGCAAATGCAGAAATAGTGAAATCATCCTCATTCTCTTTGTCCTGCAGAATAAGGGCTCTTCTCTTCTTGATAGGTGCACTCATAGGCTCCTTGCCTTTTCTTTTCAGCGCGGCCGAGTCTTGTTTTGCTTTGCCGGGGGACTTATTCTTGAAGTGCTCTAAAGCTTTGTTCAGTTCATCCAGTCTCATCTTTGACACCATTTTCAATCCTATCACCATAGGAGCAATGGTTCTAACGTAGAGAGATGCTGAAAATTGAATATGAAAGTGTCAAAAAAATTGAGTGACCAGTGCAGAATAAGGAAGTTGTCCTTTTTCCTTCACAACAGTCCTATACATATGCATCAGGATTGTGTGTGACAGCGAGAACTTCATCCTATTGCAGATAGCAAACATCAATTTTTTTTTTCAAAACGAGAAACATCAGTGTTAGAGGTTGACTTGGGTCGAATGCAGTTGATCACAACCTTATACAGCAAGATGTTTAAAGTAGACATTCTGGAATAGGTAATGCCACCTTCAGCAAGTCTGTCCCGAACAAGAGACATTGTTGCATGACCAACAGACACATTTATTAGTTGGAAACTCCCTCTTTCTACACCAATAACATCCGCCAAAGTGTCCACATCCACCACATACTCTTTGTCCCTCACAGTTAAACGAAATCTATTCGCATCTAGAAAAGACATTCAAATAGAAATATGCAGTTAATTCAAGGTAAGCGTCAATGATCTCAGTGCAAAATCTTTCAAATTGAAGGAGAGCAAACTTCTCCCTCAGATTAAACTTCAAAGAATCCAAGAAGTCAAAATCCACAGATCGAAGGTTCATAACTCCTCTTTTCAATAGTTTCGAATAAGTCTTTTGATGCTCTTTAGAACGAAACAAACTCATTCCTTCAACACACACATTAGTAGCAACGCCCGTTCTAGGCAAAAAATTCACGTGCATTTTCTCATCATCATCCTTCACCTTAGGCTGATTAAAAGCACTAAGCCGGGGATCAGCGGGAAAATTAGCAAACATCCTGTCTGTCATTCCTTTAGGCGCAATGCCTAATCTTTCCATTGTTTGTAAAAACTGAGTCTCATTCCGATATCCACGTTCTTTCAAAAACTCATCAATAAATGTCATCGCAGAGCCACCCTACTTCAATTGATCGTAAAGTTTAAAGATAAACTGGGGTTTTGATGCTTTTACAGGTTCAACATCTTCCAAGATCTCCTCTTGCACTAGTTGGCGCGGAGGATTTTGAGTGGCATGTTGTGGAGAATGTTATTGTTGATGTTGCTGAGGAGAATCTTCTTCCTTGGTTAACTCAAAATGAGTAGGACCCTCTGGCATATTCTGTGGTCCCTTGCTTGCAATCCGAGACGACTTCCTTTGGAAAGACATCTTCACAGTCTTTGAAGATTTCACAAACACGTTCAAAGAAGAAAGATGAAAACTTGTAGAACAAGCTTGAGAGTAAAAACGAGAGAGTATAAAGTCTGTATGCTAGGGTTTGGTAAAAAGTGCTCGAAAGAATATGAATAGTATATAAAGAAAATGAACAATCAGTGCAGAAAATTCCATGTCAACAGGGTAAAGAGTTCTCTTGCAAATGGTACGATAACTAGAACCATGAGATGTAATTCGTTTCTCTACCAGGTTATCCATCGCTCACCCCTTTGAGCCCCATACACTGGTGAAATTTTTGTCCTATCCCTGTCAAGAACCACCCCACACTAAGGCAGATCGGAGACAAGACAGCATCACAAGGTGAGAAGAGGGATAGAAATTTTCTTGCTCGCACTTACATCAATATTCGAGTGTCTTTATTGCATATGAACACTTGCAATATTTTAAGTGCCTTAGAATGACGAAGAGCAATTCCTTATTTATGCACTTGTATTCATTGTACAGCCCAAGTGAGTCTGTAATTTTACCCTCACATTGAGACATAGCAAAAGTTATTGCCATTGAAATAGCATAACCCAGAGCGTCGACTGAAGATGAAGACTCGAGAGTCTAATGATAGTGTTTGCTCAAACTTGCCTAGGCTAGTTCCTTATACAACAAAAATAAAAACTAAGGTGATGAAAAAGTAGTGTACCTGGTAAAAGCAAGGTCAATGCCCATGAATGAAAAGTTGGAATTGAAAAACTAGGGGCACGAAAAAGCAATGTGCCTGGTAAAAGCAAGGCCAATGCCCCCCAAAAAAATACAACCACTTGGATCCCCAAGAGAAATTGCTATTGTCATTCGATTAATAGAGCCTCCATTTGATAGTGAGAAGAAAGACTGGTGACAAAAGCCAAGGCAATCACCAACCCTCACCCTATTACACATGAGTCAAGCCTACATTGCATCCCATTGTAAAAGTCTCTTTAGACTATGGCACTCCAATTAACGTAGAATTTCATATGTTTATAAACATCACTTGAAGAAGTACGAGTAAGATTATTCTATCCATTTTTCGCAGGATTCTTGACTAGTAAACCCGAAGATGATCGTGCAGCAGTTCTTTCAGGAGCCTTGACCTTGATGGTCCCCTTTGATAAGCCGTTGACCAAGACTACATTATGGTCTCGATAAAGACTTCTTATATTGGTAAAGTCATACCACTTGCGGGAAGACTCGAACCCCTACTGACATGATGACAGTGAGATAGTGTGGTTCTTATAAATCATGCATTAATGGTTAGGACAGCATTTTCCATGAAAATGAGTGGAAAGTCCTTTTAGACTGAATGTCCCTCATCTAGCATGTTCAAGACATCTACATTCTAAATGAAGGCTATCTGTCAAAATTTTCCCTGGTGCAACTCAGATGATGCAAAACTGAGACAATTATCATACATAAATCTTATCTGAACTCATGAATTTATACCATATATAATCATGTGTGCATACTATGCAAATAGCAGACATACTCTCAGAAATCAAAGATGTCGCCAGGTAAGCATATCCTTATCCCTTTGGCTTTAAATACCTATCACCATTTGGGTACCCTTTTTATCGACACTCGACCTGTTCGAGTTGTCCCCATAGTATGGACACTAGCGATTGTCCAAATACCCCCTTGCCTTCAAGTACCTGCCACTGTCCAGGTACTCCCCTTTCATGATACTCAACCTACCCGAGTTGTCCCCAAATAATATTAGTAGCTGTTCAAGCATTCCACTACTTTATGTACCTGCGGTTCCTCAGGTATGCTCTCTTATCATCCTGACACTTGGACCTGCTTAAGTGGTCCCAGATCGTATCATTAAATACTTATGTTTATTCAAATATTTCAGTACTTTGTACACCTGCGGCTACCCAAGTGTTCCAGCCCTTTTGAATGCCTGCAACCATCCAGGTAAGTCTCGTGCTACATTTGAAGTTATACTATTAGGAGGTGGGAGACCTTCACGAACATACAAGGCACATCCTCGATATTCCCAATTACCAGGAGGTGAGAGACCTTCACGAATATCCTAGGTATGTCCTGGATATTCCCAATTATCAGGAGGTGAGAGACCTTCACGAATATCTCAGGTACGTCCTCGATATTCCCAATTACCTGGAGGTGAGAAATCTTCACGAATATAATATGCGAGGCGCATCCTTGATATTCCAATTACCAAGAGGTGGGAGACTTTCATGAATATGCGAGATACGTCCTCGATATCCCTTTACCAGGAGGTGAGAGACCTTCACAAATATGCGAGGCGCGTCCTTGATATTCCAATTGCCAAGAGGTAGGAAACCTTCATGAATATGCAAGGCGCGTCCTCAATATTCCAACTACCATGAGGTGGGAGACCTTCGCGAATATCCTAGGTACGTCATCGATATTCCAACTACCAAAAGGCGGAAAGCCTTCTCGAGTTCGCACTTGCGATCATCCAAGTACCCCTTCGATGCCTGCGAACAACCAGGTATCCTCCAGTTAGTACTTGTGAATATCTATGTACTTTTTCAATGCCTGTGAATGTCCAAGTATCTTCCCAACAAATAGATGCCTTAAGAAAGGTCAGCGCATCCCTCGAGAAAGTTTAGGTAACCAACCAGTGTCCTTGACAGAGGATCAAGCACCCCATAACCAATGTCTTTGATAGAGGATCAGGTACCCCACAGACAGATGCCTCGAGAAAGGTCGTCACATCCCCCGAGAAAGGTCGGGTAACCAATCGATGTCCTTGATAGAGGATTAAGCACCCCACAACTAGTGTCCTTGACAAAGGATTAGGCACCCCACAACCAGTGTCCTTGACAGAGGATCAGGCACCCCATAGACAGATGCCCTAAGAAAGGTTAGCGCATCCCTCGAGAAAGGTTAGGTAACCAACCGGTGTCCTTAATAGAGGATTAGGCACCCCACCACTGGTGTCCTTGATAGAGGATCAGGCACCCCACAACCGATGTCCTTGAAAGAGGATCAGGCACCTCATAACCGGTGTCCTTGACAGAGGATCAAGCACCCCACAACCGGTGTCCTTGACAAGGAATCAGGCACCCCATGGACAGATGCCCCGAGAAAGGATGGCACATCCCCCGAGAAAGGTCGGGTAACTAACCGGTGTCCTTGATAGAGGATCAGGCACCCCATAACCGGTGTCCTTGACAAAGGATCAAGCACCCCACAAACAGATGCCCTAAGAAAGGTCGGCGCATCCCCCGAGAAAGGTCGGGTAAACAACTTATTGCTTTAACAGGCAACTGAAGAATGGTTCGAGTCCTGGAAAAGCAAATTCCCATCAAGGCGACCGAAGAAAGGTTCGAGTCCTAGACAAATAACTCATTGCTCTAACAGGGACTGAAGAATGGTTCGGGTCTTGGAGAAGTAATTCCCCGTCAAGGCCATCAAAGGAAGGTTCGGGTCCTAGACAAACAACTTATTGCTCTAACAAGCGACCGAAGAATGGTTTGGGTCATGAAAAAGCAATTTCCTGTCAAGGCAACCGAAGAAAGGTTCGAGTCATAGACAAACAACTCATTGCTCTAACAGGCGACCGAAGAAAAGTTCGGGTCCTAGACAAACAACTTATTGCTCTAACAGGCGATCGAAGAATGGTTCAGGTCTTGGAAAAGCAATTCCCCATCAAGGCGACCGAAGAAAGGTTCGGGTCGTAGACAAATAACTCATTGCTTTAACACGCGACCGAAGAATAGTTCGGGTCTTAAACAAACAACTTATTGCTCTAACAGGCAACTGAAGAATGGTTCGGGTCCTGGAAAAACAATTTCTAGTCAAGGCGACCGAAGAAAGGTTCGAGTCCTAGACAAATAACTCATTGCTCTAACAGGGGACCGAAGAATGGTTCGGGTCTTGGAGAAGTAATTCCCCGTCAAGGCAATCGAATGAAGGTTCGGGTCCTAGACAAACAACTTCTTGCTCTAACAAGCGACCGAAGAATGGTTTGGGTCCTGAAAAAGCAATTTCACGTCAAGGCGACCAAAGAAAGGTTCAAGTCCTAGACAAACAACTCATTGCTCTAACAGGCGACCGAAGAAAAGTTCAGGTCCTAGACAAACAACTTATTGCTCTAACAGGCAATCGAAGAATGGTTCAGGTCTTGGAAAAGCAATTCCCCGTCAAGGCGACCAAAGAAAGGTTCGGGTCGTAGACAAATAACTCATTGCTCTAACAGGCGATCGAAGAATAGTTCGGGTCTTAAACAAACAACTTATTGCTCTAACAGGCGACCGAATAATGGTTTGGGTCCTAGAAAAGCAATTCCCCATCAAGGCAACCGAAGAAAGGTTCGGGTCCTAGATAAACAACTTATCGCTCTAACAAACAACCAAAGAATGGTTCGGGTCCTGGTAAAGCAATTTCCCATCAAGGCGACCGAAGAAAGGTTCGGGTCTTGAAAAAGAAACCTGCTCACATCACCATGTAAGATGATGCCTTGATACTTGCCAAACTCTGGATTCGCACCCTATCTCACTCATTTTTGATAAGTAACTTCAGGTATCTTATTATCTATCTTAGTATGTGTAATATTATATTGCTCTTTTTCTGCATAGGACAATAAGTCCCAAATAAGGTATAATCTACTACATAAGCATGGACAAAATTTAGGTATCAGTTTGTCTTTGAAGGAATGCAACCTCTACAAGCTCGCCTTCAAAGAGGGGTAGCTGTTGACACCTAAATATTGATTAGGTTTTTAATTAGGCCTTAGTTTCCTTATTTATGTATTTATCCTTTTTTTCGGATATTAAATAATAATTAAAAAACAACAAAAAATATAAACAAGAAAGCAGAAAAAGAAGCAGCCCATCGGGGCTAGGCCTTCACGCCCAGCCCCCTCTTCTTCTTTTCCACGTGGGCCTAAGGCCCAGCCCTTCTTTTCTTCAGCTTAGGCCCGACACCCCCCCTTTCTCCTTCTTCCTCCTGTCTTCTTCTTCCTCCTTCGCCTCTGCATCTCATCGGTGATGGCTGACGACACGCTCAAGGACGGCCTATGGCATAGAGGAACGAAGGTAGGTCGCCGAAGGAGAGGACGACTCGCAAGTGCTTTCAATGCGCACCTTTAATGCTGAGATGAGACGCTAGTTCGGCCAAGGGAAAGGCCAGTCGGCACGCCAAAGACTGCCAGCCAAGGCCTCCGTCGACCAGCCTCCACGCCTATAAATAGGGCATTGGAGAGGAAAAGAGGGGACATGGATGACACGAGTAGGATCGAAAGCAGGTGAGCTTCGAAACCCTCCCTCGAGAGACTTCAAGTGAGGCCCGAACGCTCACAAGCCGAGATCCAAAAGCTCGTGGCCGGAGGAAGGACAGTCGAGCAGGATCGAAGGCTCGTAAGCTCCAGAAAGCTTCCCCTTGAGAGACTTCAAGGGAAGTCCAAGAGCAAGTGAGTCCAAATCTGAATGGAGGTTGGCCGGAGCGAGAGGGATGAAGATCTGAGCTTCAAATATGAAGATCCGAGGTTCAAACCTGAAGTTCCAAGAGCGAGGCCAAATCTGATCATTTCTAATCAGATCTAGGAGTCGACACTACTTCACCGTCGACTGCCACTACCATCCCACCACTCGACGTTGCTTTGCCGTTGCCCACCACTGCCATCCCAACACCCAACGCTTCTTCGCCATCACCTGCCATGCTGAACCGCCATCACCGTCGCTGCGACCCAACCCCTAGGCTAGACACCATCCCTATGTCGAGCCATGCCGTCCTAGCCATCCTTTGACACCGTCGCTGCACTGGATCTCCACTGTGTTACTATCACCCACCACCATCTACCTCAGCATAGTCCCGATACCAAGCCAGCTGACCAGAGGAGAAGTCAAGATCTTAAAGCAGATCTGGAGATCCGCAGAGTTACTAGTCACCCAAAGCTGTGCAGCAGAGCAGATCCACCGCTGCTCATCGTGTCGCCGTCCACCAACCACGACTACTTCAACACCTGGGCCCGATGTTGCCACTACCCATCCTCCTCGACATCGTGCCGAGTTACTCACCACCACGTTTGCCGGCCTTCAATACAAACCTCGATTGCTACTGCTGTATCGCGACGCCAGCACCATCACCGTCGTCGCCGCCATTAAGCCCGTTGCCACCGTCGTCAAGCCCGTCGTTGCCATCACCGCTTATCCGCTTGGTGACATCCCGACCATCCCTCGTTAGTGCTGCGAAGGAGCAAGTGAGAGAAGAGGCTCGAACTAGGTCAGAACCGGGTCGAGCGAAGCCTCCAAGCCGAGTTGGGTTTGGTCTTCGAAGCGGGTCAGATTCGGGTAGGGTTCTGTCAAAAGTCGGGTCGCAGCTGCAAGTCGGGTCGGCAGCCTAGGATCGGGTCAGGCGTGGTTCGCGAACCGGGTAAGGTTTTAAACAAATTGTGCTGATTGAATTTTGGGCCGAGTCATTCCAAACGATGGTCTACTAGGCTCCTTGAAATGAAAAGAGACCGAACTAGGCCTACACATCAAGCCTAGCCCAGTTGGCGTTCACCGGACCAGATCGCACAACCCAAGCCGGTCCGAGCTCAGGTCGTACTGGCTTGGGTCGTTAAACTTGATTTGGTCCAAACCCAGACCTCGAGTTTTAATGAACCGGGTCGGACCCAACTTGGGATCCGACCCGGTTCATTTTTTATAATAATATAAAATAATATTTTACAAAATAAAAAATAAAAAAAAATTATTTTCCATAAAATGAAAAAAATAAAAAATATCCCATATTTTCCTAAAAAGCCAAAAATGATTTATATTTTCCAAAAAAGACAAAAAAAACCAAAAGATCCCTTTTTATGTTAAAAATTTAGAAAATGACTCAAAAAATGTTTTTTCCTCCGCAAATGTGTGGAAACCCCTCAAAAATCCAAAAAGCCTTAGGGTTTAAACAAGATTAGGTACCAGAAAGGCATTAGTGATTAACTAGTATAATTAAGTCCCCAACCTAGTTTTTCTAGTTGCACAAGAGCAAATATTCCTCCCAATATTTCGCTTGGGATTCTAATCGACTCACCCCAAATCGATTAGTGGCATCTCCGTTTTAAAATTAACTCTTGTTAAAATATCAAACTATTGAGTCGTGAATTGGTGGGCTTGGGAGAGCCTAGGCTAAGCCTAATAGACTAGTCAAACTATTAGCCTCCGCAGGCACTCGCCCTAATCGGGTGCCAAAAAAAGAGGTCGCGACAAGCACGGGCACTAACGATTTGGGATAGAGAACAACATCGAAGGCCTAGTAGTAGCAAAGGTAAAAGCATATCGAAATCACGCCATAGAAAGTCCAAATGACGCGTGAAGTGCTTTGAGCATCACGAGGAGGGGCACATCAAGAGAGATTATCCAAAGCGGAGGAATAAAAGTGATAATCAGAATGCCACAAGCAATGTGGCAAACGTTGCCAAGAGGAGCACTAGTGATGTAGAACTTATTTTATGTGTGACTATTACTTTGTCAGGAGACGAATGAGTGCTAGATTTGGGGTATTCTTATCATATGACGCCTCATAAGAACTAGTCTACTACTTACTAGACTGCAGATGGTGGTAGTTTTCTTTTGGAGAATAATGTAGCCTACAAGGCTGTGGAGATAGGGATAATTCGGATTCAAATATACGATAAGGTGGTACGCACATTGACAGACGTGAGGCATGTACCAAAGCTCAAGAAAAATCTTATTTATCTAGGGTTACTCGATGACATCAGATATAGGTACACTACTGAAGGTGGAGTACTGAAGATCTCTTGAGGCACCATGATAGTGATGAAGCAGAAGAAAGTGAATATTCTCTATCATCTACTAGGAGAGACCGTAACCGAAATCGATATAGTTTCATCAGGTGAGTCACACTCTAACTTGACTTAGTTATGGCATATGCATTTCGAGCATATGAATGAGGCAAGTATGACGATGCTGAGTGATAGAGGGTTGTTGAAAGGTCATAAGATAGGGAAGTTAGACTTATGTGAAGAAGCAGCGCTAAGTTAAGTTTATTGCAGCTGTTAATTCGACCAAGCGACCAGTTGGATACATTCATTCAGACGTCTGTGGCCCGTCTTCAGTTCCTTCTAAGGAGGTGCTCAATATATGCTGACATTTATCGACGATTAATTGAGGAAGGTATGTGTGTACTTTCTGAAGCACAAATATAATGTATTCGATCGGTTCTAGAAATTTAAGGCATTGATTGGGAAGCAGTCAAATAAACAAATCAAGAGTCTAAGAACCAATTATGGCATGGAATTTTGTAGTAAAGATTTTACCAAGTTCTATAAGAAAGAATGGATTATGAGACATCGCACAGTACTTGGGACACCGCAACAAAATGACGTGGCAAAATGGAAGAATAGAATTTTGTTAGAGCGAGCTCGATGCATGCTTTCGCATGCAAGATTTGGCAATGATTTTTAGGCTAAAGCAGTGAGCATGGCATGTTACCTGATTATTTGATCTCCATCATCTGCTATCAAGAGGAAGACTCCCAAGAAAGTATGGTCAGGGAGGCCTGTGACATCCCAGATTTTCAGCCCTGTTTTCTACTGAATTAATCGGGCATTTCATTGACGCGTCTATAGGGTTGTTCCCAGAGCCAATTACTCTTGAGATAACTAGACTATCCATGGAAGCCATTAAGGAATTTTAAGGCAATAGACTTGAGAATTCGACCAGCAATCGACTTCTCAACCGTGCTCAACTTTAGAGGCCATTTCGGCAAAGTATAAAATCAATTTGAAATCAGAGATAGGTCTCTTTGACTGAGATGTGTGGCCGATCGTGGGTGACTCCACTAAATTTAAAAATTCTCATCGACCGGCACTAATATGATTTTACTGTCGTTTCGGTACCCTGTGTCCGTAATTGAATCCTTGAGATTTTCACGATAACCGAGAGTCGTCAATGAGTCGAGTGGGTTCATTGTGGCTCGAAGAAAATCGACCACGCGTCATTTGCATTAAAAATTTATGGAAGTTACTCGGTAGCCTAGGTCACCTTAAAAATGTGTTGAATGGAAATTAACCGTAAATTCGAGTCTAATTTCAGAAATTGAAAGTCCTGCCTTATCACAATCTATTTTAGAAACATTGACTCATCCTCTGAAAAATTTTCAGAGATTCTGGAATTTTTGCAGAAAATCGTCAGGACGTCAAAAAAATTAACTGAAATTCAGACGGGCCAAATTAAAGGAAATTTGGACTTCCAAGCGGAGCTTTTGAGTGTTGGGGACTGGCAGAAAATTGTACGGGATTTTTCTTCGTCGAAATTGGATGTTGATTTGGGAAATTTCATGAAGACATTGAAGCTAAATTAAGTGAATTTCGAATCCAAAGAGAAGGGCTGCATTTTGACATCAATTTGGTTTAAATTGTGGAATTCCCAAACTAGAAAGAAATAAGGAACATTAAGATAAGCTTGAAAACAAAAAGGGGAACAATGCATTCAATTCTATGGATTGGCTTCGTTGACTTTCTTTCTCCCCAACGGTGGCTTCATCTTCAAGCCATGCCATCCTTCGCGTCGCTTTCATCCTATCCTTCGGAGCGAAGTTCATTTGCTCATCCATTCTCTCTCACCACTCTGTCGTTTGTCCACGAAACTCAACCCCTCACCAAATTTCTTCTCTCGTGCAGCTTCAATTCACGTGTTATTTTCCTCGACCCAGCCCACTTGAAGTTAGTCCATCAGCCCGTAAAGCAGGCCCAGCCTACAACCAAGCCCAAGCTCGAGATCAAGCCCAGCAATTGCTGTGGGCTTGCAAGGCTTTTGGGCCTGGTCCAAGCCCGTGGGTGTCGTCACGAGCCCAAGTTTGGCCACCGTCGCGGTGTTCCGGTCTCCACTTTTAATCAAGTGAGTTTTGCTCACTAATGCTTTCTTAGTTTGCTAATTATGCTTAAGGGTTTATTAGTGTTAATTAAGTAGGATTAGGTGGTTAGATTAGAGTAGATTAGTGATTATTAATTAATTGTGATGCATATTAGACATTTTGATTATGCAATTAGCAAGTAGATATATTCTAGTATTTATTAAATGCATCTCGGGATTTTTTCCAACCCTTATCGGGCTTCAATTAGGCATTACAGGCCTAAATTGGAGTTTTACTATTTATTTATTAATTTTCGAAATTTATTAATTAATTATTTATATTTTGGAAATTAGGCAGGTATAGCCTAAATTGGTGCAATCCGTTTATTTTTTCGGGCTCTACGTTGTGCTGAATTGAATTGATTGCGCAATTTCAGGAATTATTCCTAAATTGATTGAAATTGAGTGAAATTGAATGATTGATTGGTAAATAACCGAATATGGTTATTTAGCATTAATAATGCCTTGATAAGTTGTAAAGTGGAGAGAATCGTGAGAGTGAACTAGAAATACTCTTGGCTAAGGTCAATCAGGTTCGATGTGATTGGACATACATGGTTCGGTGATGGGGAATATCACTGGCGAAAACGGCGCTTTAAAGAACGCACGTAAACTGTCTATGACTTGTGGGCAGGCGTGGTTTGGTGATTAAGGATATCACTGTGCGAAAACGGCGCCTTAAAGAACGCACGTAGACTATCTATTTCATACATCACCTTGGCAAAAACGACACCCTAGAAAAGACACGTGGTTTGGTGATTGAAGACATCACTGGTGAAAACGACGCCTTAAAGAACGCATAGGGTCGGTGATGGTATGTCATTTGGCGAAAACGGTGCCCAAGAGAGTACATGTGATTTGGTGATTGGAAATGATCTAGAGATGGTCTGACTAACATGTAATCGACTAGGTCGATTGATCAATGATTTGATCCTATTATCATGAATTGATTGATTGTTTGATGCAATATATGAAGCATCTGTATATAACCTTGAATTGCAGGTTGAGATTCATGCCAAGGTAAGTCCTTTGACTCGTGCTGTGCTTAGGCAACCTGGTGGTGATTGGAAATGATCTAGAGATGGTATGACTGACATGTAATCGACTAGGTCGATTGATTAATGATTTGATCCAATTATCGTGAATTGATTGATTGTTTGATGCAATATATGAAGCGTTTGTATTATAACCTTGAATTGCAGGTTGAGACTCATGCCAAGGTAAGTCCTTTGACTCGTGTTATGCTTAGGCAACCTGGTGGTGTATTGGTTTACTAATTGAGTCTTTGGAGGTAAAACTTGCTGAGACATGGTCTTAATGGTTATTGTATAAACATTTCAGGCCCGTAGATGAGCCTGAGGAGGATGAACCAGAAGAGGATGATGAGCCAGAAAAAGATGAAGAGCTTGAAGGAAACGAGCTTAGTGAAGAAGAATCAAAGGAGGATCAGGATGATCCCGAGTACGACCCGGATGAGAACTGAGATCCCATCCTATTTTGTCAGACTTGGTTTTTATGTGGATGATTGTTAGATCAAATCTCTGTGAATAGTATTGTATTATATACTATGAGGTTCTTGTATACAAATGTTGTTGTGAATTTTCAGTATGAAAAATATGGCCATACTTTTCTATCTCATTGTTTTATTGTCTAGAGATTTATAACTACTTATGCATGTGCTATCGAAAATTAAAGGGTAGGCAATACATAGTCCTAGGATATCGCATTCTAAAATTGACCAAGGTAAGGGATGTGTGCGTGCCTGAGGATCGGGGCGTGACATCCCTTTTAAGTGGTATAAGAGAGAAGTTAAGGAATTCGAGTAATAAGGAGTGATGATTTATGGGATAGTAGTAGGATGGCCTTTAAATACATGCTGGTGCATGTCTATGATAGCTGATTGGTAGAATTGTTTGTCATGCGTGAATCGCTCATCTTATAATCCAGTGTGGATTTGGAAGGTAGGTGTCAGTAAAAGACTAAACCATGAGCGAGCAGGAGCAGAAAACTCCTAGTAAGAGGACAATATCCTCTGTGACTCGGGGTAAATGCTAAGAAAGGTTAGTACCCGAGGTGGTTGTAGCAGAGCGTCGGCTCAGGCCAGCTCGAGTCTAAGAGTACCGATGCAGGTCGGTACTAGTGTAACAGCACTGAGCGATCCTAGGTTCGACGAGATCGCTCAGGCGCTAGTGTTCCTTGGGAGCTGGATGAGCCAGCAAGCTCAGGATCAAGTTGCTGTTGTTGCCACCTTTGCTGAGGTCCAACTTGGAGGGGTAATCAGGGAACATCTAAGTCAAGAGTCAGCTCAAGTAGATTTAAAAATCGATCAGGGAAAAGACTGATGCCAGGAGAAGAGTATTCTATTCCACCCAATAGGAAGGGTGGAAAAGTCAGGTCAGCACCGAGACAAAATGGAACATGTTGTTCCCATGGAAGATGATATGGATCAATCTTATGTATTACGAGAACAAGAATTTGTGGTAAGTGTAGCCAGCACGGACAATGATTTATGGGTTGTCCGCACAAGTAGATGGAATCTTGACAACGGTTACTGTTGTCACCATCGATAGGACAGATCAGAAGAAGTGCGTCATAGAACGCATCGTGGGATTTTTGGGATAGGTCTCTGGTACAAGAAAAAGTGCATGCTGGCTCCTGACAGGAGGTAGAAGACTCACCAAATAAGTGTTGAATTTGTGGAAGGAGACATGGATGTATTTAGTGTCCGGGTATGGCTAGAACGTGTTGTGATTGTGACCAGCATGGCCATTAGGTGAGGGACTGTCAGTGAGAATCCGATGGAACACTGACACCGCTACCTCAGTTAGGACGCCACTAAGATGGGGAGAAGAACGAGAATGGAACCGACTCGGTACCAGTCAAAGGAAGAATGTTTTGGAGGAAATTCTACCAAAGTATCACGGTAGAGTTTTGATGAAGTTTAGGGAACTTCAGTTTATTGAAATAAGTGAAAGAAAACGGAATCACTAGTAATAGTTACGCTTGACTAGTTGCTGAGGTGTAACTTTGACGCTACATGAGTAGAATGGGCTCATTGAGCGTCTTGTGGTAATGAATTATGGTTATGGAGTAATCCAGCTTCATCCTTTAGCATGTGAAAGTGTCGAGGTTATTATGAGTCAAAAAGAATCTTCGATTTCATTAATCTCGTTGGCTGAAGACAACTCGTTCGTTAGATTGAAGCTACTAAGATTTATTTGACGACTGTAGTGGATGTGTCAAATGAGAAATAGAATGTGAAGATGGTGGTCGTGATATAGAAATTTTCCAAGATGGTTCCAAGGGAATTGTTAGGTCTACCGCCAGAAAAGGAAATAGAATTCGTGATTGAGCTAGCACCCGGGACAGAGGTAATCTCTAAGGTTCCTTACCAAATGGCGTTATCTGAGTTGAAGGAACTGAAGGTGCAAATGCAAGAGTTATTGGATAAAGGATTTATTCGCCCCAATGCATCACCTTGGGGAGCACCAGTTCTGTTTATAAAGAAAAAAGATGGTTCATTGCGTCTGTGCATCGACTATCGACAACTCAATCAGGTAACGATCAAGAACAAGTATCCACTGTCAATGATTGATGACTTGTTTGATCAACTTCAAGGAGTGTCAATTTTCTTGAAAATCGACTTGAAGACAGGATATCATCAGCTGAGGATTAAGAAGGAGGATATTCCTAAGTCAGCATTTCGTACTCGGTATAGTCACTATGGGTTTACAATGATGCCATTCGGGTTGACGAATGCTCCAGTTGCTTTCATGGATTTGATGAACAGGGTATTCAATGAATACCTAGGTGAGTTCATGATCCTGTTCATCGATGATATTCTAGTGCATTCGAGAAGTGATGAAGAGCACGAGAGTCATCTAAGACTAGTGTTGCAGGCACTAAGAGTTCATCAGTTGTGTGCCAAATTTAACAAGTGCGAGTTTTGGTTAACTCGTGTTGCTTTCTTAGGGCATGTGATTTCAAGTGAAGGAATTTCAGTGGACCCGAGCAAGATTGAAGCCGTATCAACTGGCCAAGACCGACAATAGTGATAAAGATTATAAGTTTTCTGGATTTAGTAGGGTATTACAGATGGTTTGTGGAAGGATTTTCAGCTTTGGCATCGCCTTTAACAAGACTCCTGGAGAAAGAAGAGAAATTTGTGTGGACAGACAAGTGTGAGAGTAGTTTCTAAGAGCTTGAAGAAAAGCTGACTACTGCACCTGTGCTGACAATTCCATCTGACCCTAGAGGATTCGAGATCTACACTGATGTGTCATTCAGAGGATTGGGTTGCGTGTTGATGCAACATGGCAAAGTTATTGCGTACGCTTCCGATCAGTTGAGGCCTCATGAATTGAACAACCCGACGTAGGGCTTAGAACTCGCAGCTATCATCTTGGGTCGAAGATTTTGAGGCGCTACTATGCAAGTAAAGTTTTTTGATCTTCACGAACCATTAGAGTCTCAAGTACCTGCTCTCTCAAAAGGAGTTGAACATGAGACAGTGCCGATGGATGGAGTTGCTTAAGGACTACGACTGTGATATTCTGTATCATTCGGAAAAGGCGAATAAGGTCGCCGATGCTTTGAGTCGAAAGTCTTCAGTTGCTCATGTATTGATTAAGGAGTAGAAGTTAATCAAAAGAGATCGAGATTTGGTATTCATGTTTGAGGTAGGCCACCTTTTAAGTCTTATGGCCACCCTCAGAATTGAACCGGATGTTCAGATCAAAATCAAGTTACTCTAACAAACAGATCCAGAAGTACAGAAAATCCTGCAAAAGGATACTGATAAGAGAGAGGCTAACAACAAATCTCTGAGGATGGAATACTCAAGTTCCGAGAGTGATTGGGTGTACCTGACGATGTAACACTTAGGGAAGAGACTTGGTCAGGAAGTTACTATAGTAGTTGCAATATTTGAGCGGGGTAGGTCAGAATCAACGTCAGCTCGAATGGTAGACTAATATGAAAATAATTATCGCCGAATAGGTTACAAGTGTCAGATGTGTGAGTAAGTGGAAGTGCAATAATGCAAACTGAGAAAACTTTTACAACCTCTCGAGATTCTCGTGTGGGAATGGTTGTATGTCAAATTAGATTTTGTGACAAGCTTATCGAGGAGTCAAAAAGGTAATGATTCCATTTGGGGTTGTGGTCGATGGATTGACGAAGTCGACTCACTTCTCTGTAGTACAAAAGGATCTGGGCTTAGATAGACATGCAAAGTTGTATGTGCGCTAGATAGTTTGTCTACATAGAGTGTTAGTGACGGATCTATATCAAATCCAGATCAGATGGTACCTATTGAAGCTTGCATAGCAGAATGTATAGTACTTCACTTTGCTAAGATGGGATCAGAGAAAGAAAGATCACAGTCCCAAGGTTAGTTCACCAGTCATTTATTGCAATTGCCGTGATCTGTACCAGAGTACAGACCGCTTAGAATCGCCAGAATAATTGAATCGTTGAGCATTGAAGGTCCTCAGAGTTCCAATTTGGTAATTACATCTTTTTGGAGATGTCACTAATGAGGGATACCTCGCACTTCAGCAAGGAGGGGAAAATTTGAAACTGAGGTACATAAGTTCCTTAGAGATTCTAAAAAGAGTCGAGAGCCTAGCATATCGTCTTGCATTATCGTCGAGATTGGCGCAAGTGCTTGACGTCTTTCACATGTCAAGGTTGAGGATGTTCAAACCTAACCCGGCCCACTTGCTAAATCTTAAAGAATTAGATGTGGACGACAAAGTGTTGTACATGGAAAGCCCGGTTCAAATCGTGAATCAGAAAGATCAGATTCGGTGAACCAAGATAGTACCCATGGTCAAAGTGGTCTGACAATGCCACAGGATTGAAGAAGCAATTGGGGAAAGTGAGACTAGTTGAGACAACGATACCCCTACCTTTTTGTTTAAGGATTTGTAAAGGTTTAAATTTCGATGATGAAAATTTTATAAGAGGGAAATAATTGTGGCATCCCAAATTTTCGGCCCTAATTTCTACTGAATTAATTGGGCATTTCATTGACGCGTCTATGGGGCTGTTCTCAGAGCCGATCACTCTTGAGATAACTAGACTATCCAGGGAAGCCATTAAGGAATTTTAAGGCAGTAGACTTGAGAATTCGACCAACAATCAACCTCTCGACTGTGCTAATCTTTAGAGGTCATTTCGACACAATATAAAATCGATTTAAAATCAAAGATAGGTCTGTTCGACTGAGATGTGTGGCCAATCATGGGTGACTCCACTAAATTGGAAAATTCTTGTCGACCAGCACTAATCTGATTTTACTGTCGTTTTGGTACCCTATGTCCGTAATTGAATCCTCGAGATTTTCACGATAACCGAGAGTTGTCAATGAGTCGAAGAAAATCGACCACGGGTCATTTGCATTAAAAAAATTTTAAAGTTGCCCAGTAGCCTAGGTCACGCTAAAAACGCATCGAATGGAAATTAACCATGAATTCAAGTCCGATTTCAAAAATTGAAAGTCCTACCTTGTCACAATCTATTTTAGGAACGTCGACTCATCCTCCGAGAAATTTTTAGAGATTCCGGGATTTTCGCAGAAAATCGTTCGGACATTGCGGAAAATTAGCGGAAATTTAGACGGGCCAAATTAAAGGAAATTTGGACTTCCAAGCGGAGCCTTTGAGTGTTGGGGACTAGCAGAAAATTGTACCGGATTTTTCTTCGTCAAAATTGGACGTTGATTTGGGAAATTTCATGAAGACATTGAAGCTAAATTAAGTGAATTTCGGATCCAAAGAGAAGGGCTGCACTTTGACATCAATTTGGTTTAAATTGTGGAATTCCCAAACTAGAAAGAAATAAGGAACATTAAGATAAGCTTGAAGACAAAAAGGGGAACAATGTATTCAATTCTATGGATTGGCTTCGTTGACTTTCTTTCTCCCCAACGGTGGCTTCTTCTTCAAGCCGTGCCAGCGTTTGCGTCGCTTTCATCCTATCCTTCGAAGCGCAGTTCATTTGCTCATCCATTCTCTCTCACCACTCTGTCGTTTGTCCACGAAGCTCAGCCCCTCACCAAATTTCTTCTCTCGCGCGGCTTCATTTCACGAGCTATCATCTACGCCATCACCGAATCCCCACCGCCAGCTTGCGTTTTCTTCAGTCAACCGAAGAAGCCCCTATGCCCGTGCACTTTAGCAGTTCGAAGACTCCATCGAAATTTCCTGCAAGATGCCCCACCATCTTCGGTTAACACCTCATTCCATTGAGCTTCATCTCTCTGCCAAGTTCGGTCAACAAAAGAGTCCAACAAAACTGAGTTGTTGACTCCTTGCCATGCTGCGCTTCATCCACGCGGCCTTCCCCACCGTTTGCCAGCATTTCTTCTCCACCAAAACCGCCCACCTCATCACCGAAGCAGCCCAGCTTCCTTGCCCACGATTCCACTGAATTCTTCTGCAAGAGCCCAACCCACCGAAGCCCCTTGTTGATTTCTCCCTCTCCATGTGCGACAGCCACACTCACGAAGCCCAAGGGTTGACCTTCGAAACTTCACCAGCTTCTACCTCCTACTAGTTCGTTGATTTCCTCTTCATGCCGCACTGCAGCTCTTTGCGCCCTTCTTCAAGCTCGGATGACCTTCAACGAAGAAGACCAAGCTGTTTGCTCCAGCCCATCAACCGAGCAGCCCAAGCTTTCAGCCCAGCTCGCAAAGAACAGCCCATTTGAAGCCCGTGTTCAGCCTTGCTCGGCCCATCTTCAGCAATTCATTTCAGTTCAACAAGTTATTATTTTCCTCGGCCCAACCCACTTGAAGTCAGTCCATCAGCCCGCGAAGCAGGCCCAGCCCACAACCAAGCCCAAGCTCGAGATCAAGCCCAGCAATTGCTATGGGCTTGCAAGGCTTTTGGGCTCGGTCCAAGCCCGTGGGTGTCGTCGCGAGCCCAAGTTCGGCCGCCGTCGCGGTGTTCCGGTCTCCGCTTTTAATCAAGTGAGTTTTTCTCACTAATGCTTTCTTAGTTTGCTAATTATGCTTAAGGGTTTATTAGTGTTAATTAAGTAGGATTAGGTGGTTAAATTAGAGTAGATTAGTGATTATTAATTAATTGCGATGCATATTAGACATTTTGATTATGCAATTAGCAAGTAGATATATTCTAGTATTTATTGAATGCATCTCGGGATTTTTTTCGACCCTTATTGGGCTTCAATTAGGCATTGCGGGCCTAAATTGGCCTTTTAGTATTTATTTATTAATTTTTGAAATTAATTATTTATTTATTTATATTTTGGAAATTAGGCAGGGATAGCCGAAGACCAAAATTTTATGCTAATCGTCATGGTGCAGTTCGTTTTTTAGGAATTAGTCCTAAATTGATTGAAATTGAGTGAAATTGAATGATTGATTGGTAGATGACCGAATATGGTTATTTAGCATTAATAATGCCTTGATGAGTTGTAAAGTGGAGAGAATCGTGAGAGTGAACTAGAAATACTCTTGGCTAAGGTTAATCAGGTTTGATGTGATTGGACATACATGGTCCGGTGATGGGGAATATCACTGGCGAAAACGGCGCCTTAAAGAACGCACGTAAAAATATGTCACGTTGGCGAAAATGGTGCCAGAGAGAAAGAATGTACATGACTCATGGACAGGCGTGGTTCGGTGATCAAGGATATTACTGTGCAAAAACGGCGCCTTAAAGAACGCGCGTAAACTATCTATGACTTGTGGGCAGGCATGGTTCAGTGATTAAGGATATCATTGTGCGAAAACAATGCCTTAAAGAACGCACGTAGACTGTCTATTTCATACATCACCTTGACGAAAACGACGTCCTAGAAAAGACACGTGGTTTGGTGATTGAAGACATCACTGGTGAAAACGGCGCCCTAAAGAACGCATGAGGTCGGTGATGGTATGTCATTTGGCAAAAACGGCGCCCGAGAGAGTACATGTGATTTGGTGATTGGAAATGATCTAGAGATGGTCTGACTGATATGTAATCGACCAAGTCGATTGATCAATGATTTGATCCGATTATTGTGAATTGATTGATTGTTTGATGCAATATATGAAGCATCTATATATAACCTTGAATTGCAGGTTGAGACTAATGCCAAGGTAAGTCCTCTGACTTGTGCTGTGCTTAGACAACCTGGTGGTGTATTGGTTTACTAATCAAGTCTTAGAGGATAGAACTTGCTTAGACATGGTCTCAATGGTTATTGTATAACCATTTCAGGCCCATAGATGAGCCTGAGGAGGATGAACCAGAAGAGGATGATGAGCCAGAAAAAGATGAAGAGCTTGAAGGAAACAAGTTAGTGAAGAAGAATCAGAGGAGGATCAAGATGATCCCGAGTACGATTCGGATGAGGACTGAGATCCCATCTTGTTTTGTCAGACCTGATTTTTATGTGGATGAGTGTTAGATCAGACCTTTGTAAATAGTATTGTATTATATACTATGAGGTGCTTGTATAAAAATGTGGTTGTGAATTTTCAGTATGAAAAATGGCCCTGCTTTTCTATCTCATTGTTTTATTATTTGGGGATTTATAACTACTTTCGCATGTGCTATCGAAAATTAAAGGGTTGGCGATATATAGTCCTGAGATATCGCATTCTAAAATCGACCAAGGTAAAGGATGTGTGCATGCTTGAGAATCAGGGCATGACAAGACCTGTTGATTACTCTGGATCATGTATATTCGGATATCTTGCATATGCTCATGTGAGTGATGGTAAGCTCGAGCCGAGAGCAAAAAAGTACATATTTCTGAGTTATGCACATGGGGTGAAAAGCTACCAGCTTTTCTAATCAGTAGAGATGTGATCTTTGATAAGACTGCAATGCTTCAACAGAGAAATTCTAAGACATAACCAATAGAGTAGATAGACCATGGTGTCATTAGTTTGGTGGAGTTTCAGGTTGAGACTATAGAGACCTCGAAGGTAACAGAAGTTGAGACTGTAGATAAGGCCACAATTCCTGAAGTCGATGATAGTTAACAACCAGCAAAGCCACAACACACTATAGTCGCAGATAGATAGAGAAAGCAAATTAAATCACCAGTACGTTATGATTATACAGATATTGTTTATGCATTGACTATAGGTGATGAGGTAGAGATAGATGAGCCTTCGTCTTACTTAGAGACGATGCCTAGTTTGGAGTCATCCCAATGGCTAGGAGCGATGAGTAATGAGATGGAATCACTTCATCGAAATCAGACATGGGAGTTGATCAAAGTACCCAAGAGCTAGAAAATTGTTGGAAGTAAATGGATCTTCAAACAAAAAGAGGGCATTCTCAGTGTCGAGACAGCGAGGTATAAGGTGAGACTTGTGGCGAAAGGCATACACAGCATAAGGGCATTGACTACAATGAAGTGTTCTCTCTTATGGTAAGATATATTTATATTTATGTTTTACTTGCCTTAGTTACTTCGCAAGATCTCGAGTTAAAGTAGTTAGATGTGAAAACTGTGTTTCTTCACGATGAGTTGAATGAGCAAATTTATATGAGGTAGCGAGCAGGATTTGCTATTCTTGGTAAGGAAGATCATGTTTGCTTGTTGAAGAAATCTTTGTATGGGCTGAAACAGTCTCTTAAGTAGTTGTATAAGTGTTTTGATGCTTTCATTGCTAATCAAGACTATTCGAAAAGTCAAATAGATAACTGCATTTACTTTAAGAGATTAGAGAATGGTTCTTTGATTTATATACTATTATATGTTGATGATATGTTCATAGCAGTTAAGAATATGTCTGATATTGATGTGCTGAAGAGATGGTTAGATGCTAAATTTAAGATGAAAAATTTAGATACTGTAAAGAAAATATTGGGAGTGGAGATTTTGCATGACAAGACTACATGAGTTTAATGTCTATCTCAAAAGAAATATATTGAGAAGATCGTGACATGTTTTAATATGCAGTCAGCAAAATCTGTAAGTATACCTTTAGCGAAGCACTTTAAACTTTCAGGTAAATTATCATCGCAGACTGAAGAGAATGAGGAACATATGTCCCGTGTTCCTTATTCTAGCATCGTGGATAGTATTATGTATGCTATAATGTGCAGTAGACCCGATATTTTACAAGTTGTGAACGTGGTTAGTTACTATATGAAGCGTCCTAGTAAAGCTTATTAGGAAGTTGTAAAAATGGATCCTCAGATATTTGAAGGGAACAAAAGACATGGGTATAATGTACTAGAGAAACAGCAATGGCAATGAGACCACTAGTTTTGTAAATTTGGATCATGTCGGTGACTTTGATGATCGTAAATCTTTACTATGGTACGTGTTTACGCTAGCAAGTGGTATAGTTAGTTGGAAAGTATCCTCATAGGATCACATTGCCTTGTTTTCAACTAAGGCATAATATATGGCACTAACCTTTATAGCGAAAGAGGCGATGTGGTTACAAAATTTGCTCTCGGACTTTGGGTTAGAAAAAAAAAATGTGGATATACACTGTGATAACTAAGGTGTGATATATTTAGCGTATAATCCAATTTATCGCTAGCAAACGAAGCATATCAATATTAGGTACCACTTCATCTAAGATGCCTTAGCTAATGATAATGTTATTGTAAAAAAGATTGCTATAGCAAATAACCCGGCAAACATGATGACTAAATATGTTCCTTTGGCGAAGCTCAAGCTCTGCTTGAGTTCTATTGGCGTCTGTGGAGAGTGAGCACCCATCGGGGCATTGGGAGAGCAGCATGGATGATGAGCACTATAACTTAGTTTCAAACATCAAACCAAGGTGAAGAATTGTTAAATTATTGTCTCAATTTTGAATTCAAATAACGATTTGTTAAATCGAATTTGCTGAGAAAGATTTCCCAAGTAGATTTCAAATTAGATGAAGAAGGTCTTCTTTTGTTGGGCACCTCATAGCTGCACAAAGGAGGAACTAAATTAAAGATAAAAAAAAAAAATGAGTGTTTTCTTTCTTTTTTTTTTATACATGCAGAAGAATAATCCATATTGGAGAGAAGAATCCAAGGTGTGGCCTAGAGTCAAAGTTTTGACTTTGGGCACACAATATAACAAGCGTGCTCTTTAGCGGAAAAAGAAAGGCTTAAAAAGAAGCCGCACAAGCCTTGAAGGGGTAGAGAACGCGAAGCTGTACGTAAACGGAGAAAAGACTAACGCTTAGTCCAAGTGAGCTGTTTATTTATAAACACTTTGGATTTGGATTTAAATCTAGGTGTAGGAAATACTCGAGCGTGTAAGCGATTGTAAACTCTAATTCTCCAATTGCAGTAGATTATTTGCTGTTGGCTCTCCCTATAAACGTAAGAATCGATATTTAGACCAAACCACATAAATATCTAGTGTCCTCATTATTCCTCATTTATTTTTCTGGTAATTTTGCATTGACATAAATTGCAAAATTATGTTGTTTCCGCGTATTATATTTTCAACACAACATACCTACTTCACGCTAAAACTTCAAAAGTATGCAATCCCCGCATCAAAATCCCATTCCTTTAAGACGAGATTCAAGTTTCATTTCTATTCCACTTGGATCAGGATATATCGTATCATCATACTCCTTCAGTCTTACATTAGATTTGCGAGAAGCATTTGCAGAGCATGGACTGATGGAGAAAACTCATTTATTGTTTTGAAGTAGACAAACCATTTCCAAAGTCTAGTCTGAAGACTTTCAGACTTTAGTGTCAAAGTTTGAAGACCGCCAAACTTTAGGTTCAAAGTCTGCCCACATTGACAGTTTCCAGACTGAAAAATGAAGACTTATCCATATGCGAGATTATCTTTATTTCTTCAAGAATTTGATTCGTATGGTTTATGGATGACTTTGTGGCTAGATATAGCACCCACATGATTGATTATCTTTATTGGAATCAATTCCGATATTCAAATCTTTTTGAAGGTGAGTAAACTTGGAAGATTCCACTTATGGAAACCAAGATTATGATTATATGGGCGAACAAGATTGATGGGCTTTCATCACAATCATCAAACGACTATCATCAAGCGACTCGAGATCTCCTTGATTGATTCTGTCCAACGAGTAGATTGAAAGAATTCCTTTGGAAAGTGTCAATGGTCGTGAAGGCATAAAGGAGCATTTATGGCGGACTCTCTAGTTGTTCGACAGTGTGCTTGAAAGAAAATTTTCAAAGTCAGAAGCTTCCTAATTCCTTGTTATTTCATTCATTGAGCTCAATGTTGTATATAAAAGAGAGAAACTCATAGTGAGACTTTGTGAGAGACCAGTAGCAGTTCTTCACTAAGAAGTCGAAATTGCAAGACTGTAAAATCTCTTTTGTTTCTTAGTGAAATCTAGCCAGTAAGCTGTCAGCGCAGGAGAGTGGACGTAGGCTTGATCTAAGCCGAACCACTATAAACCTTGTGTTCTTATTCTGTTCCCTAAACTCTTTTATTCTGATTCGTAGCCCTAATTAACTGTTTAAGTTTAAACACCTTGATTTTATTTGAAGTTTTATCTAACTACTAAAGTCTAAATTTGTTTATAGTCTGTTCTCTTCTAAAGGCAAATTACTTCAACTAAACTTTGCAAAAAAAATTATTCACACCTATTCACCCCCCTCTAGGTGTTATTACTAGCCATTTCAATTGATATCAGAGCTTGCGTGCTTATTTTATTGAAGTGTTTTTTGTTAGAGAAAACTCTTTAACTGGTTTGAAGCTGACAAAACATTTCCAAAAAATCTAGTCTGAAGACTTGCAGACTCAAGTATTATAGTCTGAAGATTACTAGAATTTAATTTCAAAGTCTAACCACACTGACAGATTCTAGACCGACGAGAGAAGACTTATCCAGATACGAGTTTATCTTTAATGATTCGATTTGTATGGTTTGTGGAAGATCTTACGGCTGGATATATCAGCCTATGATCAATTATTCTTTTTGAAATCAATTCGAAAAATCAGATCTCTTGAAAGGCAAAGTATACTTGGAAGGTTCTACTTATGGAAACCAAGATCCTAATTGTATGGGTGAGTAGGATTAATGGACTCTCATCACATTCTTTAAACGACTCGAGATCTCCTTGATTGATTTTGTCCAATAGGTAGATTGGAAGAACTCTTTTGGAAAGTGCCAACGGTTGTAGAGGCATAAAGGAGTATATAAGGGAGACTCTCAAGCTGTTCGAGTGTGTGCGTGAAAGAAAAATTTCAAAGTCTCAAGCTTCTTAGTTCTTTGCTATTAGAACACCTATTCACCCCCTCTAGGTGTTCTTACTAGCCCTTTCAATTGGTATCAGAGCTTGTGTGCTCATTTTATTGAAATGTTTTTACTTATGAGTTAAAGATCTATGGCTAGTATTTTAGCTCTAGGTTTGGTTGAAGGTCAAAGTAACACCAGACCTCCTTACTTTGATGGGAAGGAATACAACATGTGGAAAAACAAGATGAAGGCATTCCTAAGATCGACAGATCCCTTGGAATGGGATGTAGTAGAAAAAAGGATCATTCCTAAAGCTACATCAACCTTAGAAAGAGGAAAAGAAGTTGCAGACGCTAGCAAAATGACACAAGAAGAAAAAACCAAGGACAAGCTCTTGACGCTAAAGCCGTCTATTCTTTATACTATGCTTTATCTCCTACTGAGTATAACATAATTTCATCTTGTAAAACAGTCAAAGAAGTCTAGGATAGGTTGCATGTTACCTATGAAGGGACTGATCGAGTTAAAGAAACAAAAACCAATATCTTACTCAGACAGTATGAAGCTTTCAAGATGAAACCAGGAGAATCCATCACTGAAATGTTTAGTCGTTTTACAGAAATTGTAAATGGTCTAGCATATCAAGGACAACCAATCTCAAGACCAATGAAGGTCAATAAATTGCTGCGTGGACTCTCCAAGGACTAGAATCACATAAAGACCTCAATAAGAGAAACCCAAAGGATTATGCCTCTTACAGTAGACGAGCTTGTAGGCACACTTCAATCGTATGAAGTGGAGCAAATCAATGAGGAAGAAGATCCAAAGGTAAGAAGTCAATTGCTTTAAAATCTAACAATAATTGTGATAATACAAATTCTGAAGATGACATGGACGATGAAGAGCTAGCATTAATGATAAGGAGGTTAAGGAAACTGAACAGAAAGGGAAGAAGATTTAATTGGAAAAAGCAAGGCACTCAAAAATCTCAGATCAAATCAACTAAGGATGATGAAGTCAACAAAGATGTGATTTATTTTGAATGCAAGAAAAAAGGGCACATCAGACCTAACTGTCCTCTGTTGAAGAAAAAGAAGAGAAGAACTGAGAAATACATAAAGGCTCTCAAAGTAGAGACTTGGAGCGATACTGAATGCAAAGAAAGTGATGAAGAATATGTCAATTTATGTCTAATGGAAAAATCAGAATCAGACTCAGATTTATAAACAAATTCAGATTCAGACTTAGACAGCGAAATCGAGGTTAGTAATTTAATAGTTCCTGCTAAAGTCTCAAAGTATATAGATGAACTTTGCCTCAGTCTCAAAACATCTCTTAAAAGGATTTTCGAGCTAAAGAGGGAGAATTCTACACTTAAGCAATAGGAAACTTCTTGGAAAGAAAAACCACCGCCCGCAGTGGCGCAGCTGGCTCGGGCTCTCTTTCCCTCACGAAGATGAGAAGTTCGAATCATAGAGGCATCATTAAGGATTCTTACCTGGAGTATTGTGGTGGTGGATCCTGCAGTCGCTCCCCCCAGGTTGGCTCGCCGGCTGTCGGCTTATGGATTTCCCTGGGTTACCAAAAAAAAAAAAAACTTCTTGGAAAGAAAATTTTGAAAATCTAGATAAAAGTTTTGTTAACTTGAAAGAAAATGCAGATTCTCTTTCAAATGAGAATGCTTTTTTAAAAGATGACATTTCAGATATCACAAAAAGGTTTTCAATAGAATTCGAAAATTTGGAAAAGATTCTTTCAATACAAAGACATTATTTCAATAAATCTGGTTTAGGTATGACACCAGAAACTATTTCTTTAATTGATTTTCCTAAAGTAAATGAAAGAATCAAACAAAGACCTACAAAAACGTTTTATAGAAATCATTTTCAAAAAGTTTTTGTAAAACCCGTTGGCCGTAGTGCTCTCAAATGCTCAAAGTGTAACAACTCATAACATTTTGAGAAAAAATATTCCAAGGTTTGGAAACCTGTTAAGAAAGATTGGGCAGAGACTGTGTTTAAAACTAACTCTTTTGGACCCAAGAAAATATGGGTACTAAAGAAAGCTTGAGTTCTTTTTGTAATCGCAGGTCACTATCAAGAAAAGGATTAAATAGTATTTGGATAGTGGCTGTTCGAGACACATGACAGGAGATTCAAGTTGTTTTATAAAGCTTGTGCAATTAAATGGGGGAAATGTTTCCTTCGGTGGAAACAGTAAAAGAAGAATTGTTGAATATGGAACTGTAAAAATTGAAAGTCTCACAATCAACAATTTTCTTTGGTGGAAAGACTGAATTACAATCTACTCAACATTAGTCAATTGTGCGACACTAGATTCAAAATCAATTTCCAAGAGGGAATCTGTTCGAGGACAAGTAAAGATTTTTCTCAATTTTTCACTGGACGAAGAGATGGGAATATTTATCTTTTGGATATAAAACCAAAAAATTCTTAGTGTCTAATAGCCATAGAAGATGAAGCAAACCTTTGGCATCGAAAGCTTGGCCATGTTAATATGAAGCAGATTGCCAAGATCTCCTCCAAGAAGCTTGTTCGTGGACTCCCCAATCTGACCTATCAAAAATCTGATCTATGTACACCATGTGTCTTGTGAAAACAGGTTAGAAGTTCTTTTAAACCTATAAACAAAGTTTCTACTAATCGAGTTTTGCAGCTCTTGTAGATGGATCTCTTTGGACCAACTAGAACTCAAAGCATTGGTGGGAAAAGATACTGCATAGTAATCGTGTATGATTACTCTCGTTTTACTTGGGTTTACGTTCTAACAAGTAAGTCTGAAGCATTTTTCATATTTTTCAAAATTTGCGTAGAAAGTTCAAAATGAGAAAGGTTATACTATTTCAAGCATACAGACAGACCATGAAGGTGAGTTTGAAAATCAAGATTTTGCTAAATTTTGTGATGAATCTGGTTTCCAGCATGTTTTCTCTTCTCCATATACTCCAGAGCAAAATGGGGTTGTGGAAAGAAAGAATAGATCTCTGCAAGAGATGGTAAGAACTCTTTTAATTGAAAGCAATATTTCTTCTCGTTTTTGGGCTGAAGCAGTTTCTATAGCTTGTTATATTATTAACAGAGTATTTTTAAGACATATTCTAGAGAAAACTCCTTATGAAGTATTTAAAGGGAAAAAGCCAAATGTTTCTTATTTTCATGTGTTTGGTTGTAAATGTTTTATTTAGAAAAATACAACTGATCGAACTGGTAAGTTTAAGGAAAAATCAGATGAATGAATTTTCCTTAGATATTCAATCACAAACAAAGCCTACAAAATATTCAATAAGAATACTCAGTCTGTGGAAGAATCTATGAACATCAAATTCCAAGACTCTATATAGAATCAACTAAATCATACTCAACTTGAAAAATCTGAACCTACTCCAGACTTTACAAAGTCTACCTCCCCTGAAGTGGTTCAGACTTCTGAAGATCAACAATGAACAGAAATTGAAGACTCAACTAAAGTAGAAGATCAGCAGACTATCAGACCAATCAGTAACTAGAAGCATAAGTCTAGTCATCCCAAGGAACTCATCATTGGTAACATTGATGAAGGAATTCACACCAGATCCGAAAGGCGAGAAGAGTCTAGCGCACTAGCACTTATTTCTGAGATAGAACCCAAAAGCATAGTAGAAGCCTTAGCTGATGAAAGCTAGATTGAAGCTATGCAAGAAGAGCTTAGGCAATTCAGTATTAATGATGTTTGGGAACTAATTCATAAACCAAAAGGTAAATCTATTATTGTAACTAAATGGGCTTTCAAGAACAAAATGGACGAGAAAGGAAAAGTATTCAGAAACAAAGCAAGACTCGTGGCCAAAAGATATACGCAAGAAGAAGAGATAGACTATGATGAAACCTATGCACCAGTGGCAAGGTTAGAAGCAATTAGATTATTACTTGCTTTTGTTTGTTATAAAAGTTTCAAGTTATTCCAAATGGACGTCAAAAGTGCATTTCTCAATGGATTTATCCAAGAAGAAATCTATGTGGAACAACCACTTGGATTTGAAGATTCAAAGAGGCCAGACTCAGTTTTTAGACTAAAAAATGGCCTATATGGATTAAAGCAAGCACCTCGAGCATGGTATGGCAGGTTAAGTAAGTTTCTATGGTTTTGTTAAAGGAAATGTAGATACTACCTTGTTCATTAAAAGGGAAGGTAAAGATTTTCTACTCGTTCAAATCTATGTTGATAATATTATCTTTAAATCATCTAATGAAAATTTGTGCAAGAAGTTTTTTAAGTCTATGCAAGATGAATTTGAGATGAGCACGATGGGTGAATTATCTTTTTTTTCTCGGATTACAAGTGAAACAATTGAATGAATGAATTTTCATTCACCAAGAAAAATATGCAAAAGATCTCATCAAGAAGTTCAGATTGGAGAATTGCAAAAAGACTGAAATACCAATGGCAAGCTCTTCGAAGCTAGATAAAGATGAAGGAGGAAAGAAAGTCGGCCAAAAGCTTTACAGGAGTATTATTGGTTCACTTCTTTATCTTACTGCTTCTAGACCTAACATTTTGTTTAGTATTTGCATTTGTGCTAGATTTCAATCAAATCCCAAAGAATCTCATCTAAGTGCTGTAAAACGAATCATCATATACGTTGCAATTACTTCAAAGCTAGGTCTATGGTATTCCAAAGAAGGAAACTTTACGCTCCCTGAATATTCAAACGCAAATTTAGCAAGTTGTAGAGTCGATAGAAAAAGTACTTTTGGTACTTGTCAACTGTTGAGCAACAAGCTGGTGTCTTGGTTCTCAAGGAAGAAAAGTATTGTAGCTCTTTCAACAGCAAAAGTAAAATATGTGGCTCTTGGAAGTTGTTGTTCTCAGATCTTATGGATAAAACAACAGTTAAGAGACTTTGAAATTGAAGACTCATGTACCGAGATCAAATGTGACAATACCAATGCCATCAATCTCACAAAAAATGCAATTCTTCATTCAAGAGCAAAGCACATAGAAATTCGACATCATTTCATTAGAGATCATATTTAGAATGGAGAAGTTAAGATTCAATTCATTGACTCAAAGAATCAGCTGGCGGACATATTTACAAAGCCTCTAGAGAAAAGTCTATTTAAGTCTATTTGCACCAGACTGAACATCATATCTTCTATTGGTTAAAGTCTAAAGATGGTCAGACTCAGAGCAACTAAAAACTACGACCGTAAGTGAATTTCTTTTTAACTCAAATATTATAATTTGTGGATGAAGATTTTGAATAGGTACATTTATTTATCGCTAAGTGTTTATTTTATATTAAGAAATTGTCTTTCTGGAATTTTTTTATTAATTGCAGTTTACATTTTCAAAAAGGCAGTTTTCATTTTCAAAAATGGCAGTTTTTACTTTTTCCTTTGTGACGATTCGTATACCACACTTCGTTTGCTTTATATACTGTCGAGATTCTTCTTCTTCGTTTTCACTCACAAACCCTAGAATACAGAACCCCACTTTCTCATTTTCACTCTAGTTTAATCCAAAAAGACTTCACCTTTTTCCACGATCGAGTTCGAGGAATCTCCCAAAGAAAGTGATAATGTCTTCTCAAAGAAAGTCATCTAGAATTGTGAGCGGAGGACCACAGCTTATGCGTGAGGGTCCTACACACTTCAATCTGACGGAAGAAGAAGTCTCTCCACAGCAGCAGCAAAGTCAACAATAACATTCTCAACCGCGTCACTCTTCTCATCCTAAAACTCATGTTCCTCCACAACAACATGCTGAAGAAGAGATCATTGTCGACGCTGAACCAGTAAGGACTCTTAAGCCTGAATTTCTCTACAAACTTTACTCTAAGTTGAAAGAAGGTGGCACTGCAATGACTTTTATTGATGAGTTTTTGAGCGAGAAATGGTACAAAAATGAGACTCATTTTTTGAGGTCTATGGATAGTATGGGCATTGTGCCTATTGGTATGGCAGCAAGGGCTTTTGCAAATTTTCCAAGTGATCCACGGTTTGGATCCTTTAATCAGCCTAAAGGGAAAGATGATGATTAAAGGATGTTTACACAATTTCAGCCTAGGATAGGCATCACTGCAAATGTTCGTGGTAAAAGGACAAATCTTTTTCGTTCTAAGGACCACAAGAGAACTTATTCGAAATTTCTGAAACGAGGGGTGACGAACCCTAGAAGTGTGGATTTCGATTTTCTTGATTTGTTGAAAGTGAAACTGAGGCAGAAGTTTGCACTTCTTCAACTTGAATGATTTTGCTCTGAGACAACTATTGCTCATCCAGAACTTACGGCTTACTTCTATTCAAGTCTATCCTTCTTAGATGTGAATAGATTCTCTTTTACTGTTAGAGACAAAGAATTTGTGGTCGATGTGGACACTCTGGTTGATGTGATTAGGGTGGAAAGAGGAAGTTTCCAACTAATCAGTGTGTCTGTTGGTCATGCGACTTTGGAGCTTGTTCGGGATAGGATTGCTGAAGCCAGGATTTCTTACTCTAGAATGAATGCCTCCAATATTCTGCTTCATAAGATTGTGATCAACTATCTCAGACCCAAATCCACTTCTAAGACTGATGTCTCCAACTCTGAAGCGAAGCTGATGTACGCCATCAACATTAGCTACAAGTTCTCTCTGCCTCACACTATTCTCATGCACATGTATAGGACAGTGGTGAAGGATAAGGGGTAATTTCCTTATTCTGCTCTTGTTACTCGTTTATTTAGACATTTCAACATTCAGCCTCCTAATGTTGTGTGTTCGAACCATTGATCCAATGGTGATTGAGCTGAAAATGGTTTCCAAGATGCATCAGAAGGAGCTAAACAAGGTTTTGGAGAGCTTTAAGGAGAAGTCCCCTATCAAGGCAAGACAAGACTCTGTAGCAGGAAAAATGAAAGGCAAAGATCCCATGAGCGAACCAATCAAGAAGAGGCGAGCACTCATCTTGCAGGATGAAGAAGATGAAGATGACATTACTCTCTCCGCTTTTTCCTTAAAGAATTTACAGGGTTTTGTTAGCTTTCGAGGGATAGAGAAGACAGAGAACAGAGAAAGAGAAGAGATGAGAACAGAGGAAGAGGAAGGAAGAGCAGAGGAAGAGAACAAGCTGAAAAAGAGGGTCAAGATGATTCTCTTGAACCTACAGGAGAAGAAGAACAACAACATCACCTTAGTGATGAAGAAGAGCATGAACAGGAAGAAGAATATATTTCTCCACCTGAAGGCATCGAAACAAAGGGAGCTGCTGACAAAAAAGGTACTTCTTCACTTGCTTTTACTAGTGATGATGTTAGTCATTCTCCTGCCAATCCAAATGATGTGTATGCCTCCCAATTTTCTGAAGCTGATGTTGAGGCATCATCTCCAAGTCTAGATGTTCCCGTTGAGGTTCCATCATCAATTAACACTCCTTAAACTACACGTGCTGAAGCTAGTACTCAAACAGATAATACAGCAGACTTTACAAGACTGCTCGAGCTTCTTGTGGAGATCAAACCTCAGCTTTATGGATTGGAGTGTGAAATTCAGACCATGCAGTCAGCACATCAAGTCACTATAGTTTCTATGCACGATTAGGTACAAGCCCTTAAGCTTCAAGTTCAAGCTATTGCAAAGGGTGAAGATTTTGAGCAACTGAAGGTGGACCTAAGGAAGCTGGAGGAGACTGTCAAGTCTATAGGGAATTTCCAGCTCATTCGCATCCCTAAACAGCCCTAATTTTACCTAGCTCTTTTCCAAGCTATTCTCCACTTTTTGCCATTGACAAAAAAAGGGGAGAGAGTTTATGTAGATTTGAATTATGTTTTGATGTTTTGATGACTTTTTCTGATTGCTTGGTTTGTTCTTTGGTTTTGATTTTGGGTTTGATTTGGACCGGTATACTTTGAATTATGATTGTTATGTGGGTTTGAATCTTTTTTATGCTTGCAGCAACTAAGCGTGAGATTTAAATTATGGATGGATAGTTACTTATCTTGCAGGATTAATATGTTTTCTATGGTTGCAGAATTGACACTATCCAGGTCCTAATGATTTATCTTTATAAGACATCACGGTTTGTTCAAGTGTTGTTTTGCAGGTCAAAATTTTCAAATCTGTAGGAAAGTTTTGTCACCATCAAAAAGAGAGAGATCGTTAGAGAAAACTCCTTAACTGTTTTGAAGCTAAAAAAACATGTCCAAAAAGTCTAGTCTGAAGACTTATAAACTCAAGTGTTATAGTCTGAAGGACTCCGAAGATTGCTAGACTTTAATCTCAAAGTCTAAACACACTGATAGATTCTAAACCGACGAGTGAAGACTTATCTAGATACGAGTTTATCTTCAAGGATTCGATTCGTACAGTTTGTGGAAGATCTTACGGCTGGATATAGCACCCTATGATCAATTATTCTTATTGAAATCAATTCGGAAAATCAGATCTCTTGAAATGCAAAGTATACTTGGAAGGTTCTACTTATAGAAACCAAGATCCTAATTGTATGGGCGAGCGGGATTGATGGGCTATCATCACATTCCTTAAACGACTCGAAATCTCCTTGATTGATTTTGTCCAATAGGTAGATTGGAAGAACTCTTTTGGAAAGTGCCAACGGTTGTAGAGGCATGGAGGAGTATATAAGGGAGACTCTCAAGCTGTTCGAGTGTGTGCGTGAAAGAAAAATTTCAAAGTATGAAGCTTCCTAGTTCTTTGCTATTTCGTTTGTCGAGCTCAACTTGTACTCAAAAGAGAGAGCAAACACTTGTGAGACTTTTGAAAAGTGTAGTAGAGGTTCTACACTGAGAAGTCAAGGACGTGAGACTGTAAAATCTCTTTTGATTCTTAGTGAAATCCAGCCAGTAGGCTGTTAGTGCGGGAGAATGGACGTAGACTTGATCTAAGCCGAACCACTATAAACCTTGTGTTTCTATTCTCTTTCCCTAAACTCTTTGCTTTAATTCATAGCTTTACACATCTGCTTATAACTAATTACATCTTCAGTCTATTATCTTTTAAAAGACGATTTATCTTTATTAAGTCTTGCGAAAATTTCTTTTAACACCTAGTCACCCCCTCTAGGTGTTCTTACTAGCCCTTTCATTTTTACTTCTAAAGCTAAAGATCTATAGGTAGTATTTTGGCTATAAATTTGGTTGAAGGTCAAAGCAACACCAGACATCCTTACTTTGATGGGAAGGAGTACAATGTGTGAAAAAACAAGATAAAGGCATTCCTGAGATCAAAAGATCCCCTGGAATGGGATGTGGTAGAGAAATGGATCAATCCCAAAGCTACATTAACCTCAGAAAGAGGAAAGGAAGCTGTAGATGCTGGCGAATTAACATAAGCAGAATTAACCAAAAGACAAGCTCTTGATGCTAAAGCCATCTACTCCTTATATTGTGCTTTATCTCCTACTGAGTATAACCGAATTTCGTCTTGTGAAACAACAAAAGAAGTTTGGGATAGGTTGCACATTACCTATGAAGGAACTGATCGAGTAAAAGAAACAAAAATCAATATTATACTTGGACAGTATGAAGCCTTCAAGATGAAGCCTGGAGAATCTATCACTAACATGTTCAGTCGCTTCACAGAAATTGTAAACGGCTTGGCATATCAAGGATAGCCAATCTCAGGACCAATGAAGATCAATAAACTGCTACATGGACTCTCCAAAGACTAGAATCATGTGAAGACATCAATTACAGAAACCCAGAGGATCATGCCTCTTTCAGTAGACTAACTAATAAGCACACTTCAATCATATGAAAAGGAGCAAATCAATGAGGAAAAAGATCTCAAAGGTAAGAAGTTAATTGCCTTAAAATCTAACTATGATTCTGATGATACAGATTCAGAAGATGACATGGACGATGAACAACTGGCGCTCATGTTTACGAAGTTCAGGAAACTAAATAGAAAGGGAAGAAGATTCAACTGGAAGAAACAAAGCACTAAAAAATTCCAAAAGAAACCAATTGAGAACAGTGAAACCAACAAAGATGTGATATGCTTCCAATGCAAGAAAAAGTGGCACATTAGACCCAACTGTCCTCTGTTGAAGAAAAAGAAAGGAAGAACTGAGAAACACAAAAAGGCTCTCAAAGCATAAACATGGAGCGATACCGAATGTGATGAAAGTGATGAAGAATATGCCAACATTTGTCTAATGGCCAATTCAGATTCAGACTCAGACTTTGAAACAAATTCTGATTCAAACTCAGACAAAGAAGTTGAGGTTAACAATTTAAAAATCCCTATTAAAGTTTCGAAATATATAGATGAACTCTATCTTAGTCTCAAAACATCTCTTAGAAGGATTTCTAAGCTAAAGAGGGAGAATTCTAAACTGAGGCAACATAAAACTTCTTGAAAAGAAAAGTATGAAGATCTAGATAAAAGTTTTGTTGATTTGAAAGAAAATTCAGATTCTCTTTTGAAGGAAAATGCTGTTTTGAAATAAGATATTTCGAATATCACTAAAAGATTTTCAAAAAGATCTGAGAAGTTGGAGAAAATTCTTTCTATAGACCTTATTTTAACAAATTTGGTTTAGGTATGACTCCAGAAACTATTCCTTTAATTGATTCCCCCAAAGTTAAAGAAAGAATCAAACAAAGACCTACAAAAACATTTTACAAAAATCATTTTCAGAAAGTTTTTGTAAAACCTATAAACTGAAGTGCTCTCAAATGTTCAAAGTGTAACAGCTCAGAACATTTCGAGAAGGAATGTCCCAAGGTTTGGAGACCTGTTAAGAAGGATTGGGCAAAGACTGTTTTCAATACTAACTCTCTTAGACCTAAGAAAATATGGGTACCAAAGAAAGTTTAAGTTCTTTTTATGATTACAGGTTACTATCAAGAACAAGATCAAATGGTATTTGAATAGTGGTTGTTTGAGACACATGATAGGAGATTCGAGCTGTTTTATAAAGTTTGTTCAAATAAATGGTGGAAACAGCAAAGGAATAATAGTTGGATGTGAAACTATGAAGATTGGAAGCCTAACTATCAACAATGTCTCTTTGATGGAAGGTCTGAATTATAATCTACTCAGCATAAGTTAACTTTGCGATACTAGATTTAAAATAAATTTCCAAGAAGGCATATGTTCAGGAACAAGTAAAGACTTCTCTCAATCTTTCACTAGACGAAGGCATGAGAATATTTACCTTCTGGATATAAAACCAGAAAATTCTTAGTGTCTAATATCCATTCAAGATGAAGCAAATCTTTAGCATCGAAAGCTTGGCCATGTTAACATAAAGTAGATTGCCAAGATTTCTCCCAAGAAGCTTGTTCATGGTCTTCCCAGCCTAGCTTATCAAAAATATGAATTATGCACTCCATGTGGTTTGGGAAAATAGGTTAGAAGTTCCTTTAAATCTATAAATCAAGTTTCTACTAATCGAACTTTGCAGCTTCTGCATATAGGCCTCTTTGGACCAACCAGAAATCAATGTATTGGTGGAAAGAGATATTGCCTAGTAATCGTGGATGATTACTCTCACTTTACTTAGGTTTACTTCCTGGCAAATAAGTCTGAACCTTCTCTCACTTCTCAAAGTTTGTCAAGAAAGTTCAGAATGAAAAAGGATATGCTATTTTAAGCATACGAACAGAACATGGAGGTGAGTTTGAAAATCAAGACTTTGTGAAATTCTGTGATGAATCTAGTTTCCAACATATTTTTTCTTCTCCATACACTCTAGAACAAAATGGGGTTGTGAAAAGGAAAAATAGATCCTTGCAAGAGATGGCTAGAACCCTCTTAATTGAGAGCAAAAATTCCTCTCGATTTTGGACTGAAGCAGTTTCTACAGCTTACTACATCATCAACAGAGTGTTCTTGAGGCCTGTTCTAGAGAAAACTCCTTATGCAGTATATAAAGGGAAGAAGCCAAATGTTTCTTACTTTCATGTGTTTGGTTGTAAGTGTTATGTTTTGAAAAATGCAAATGATCGAACTGGGAAGATTGAAGAAAAATCAAAGGAAGGAATTTTCCTTGGCTACTCAACCACAAGCAAAGCATACATAGTATTCAACAAGAAGACTCAATATGTGGAAGAATCTATGAACGTCAAGTTTCAAGATTCTATGCAGAATCAACTAGATCAGACTCAACTTGAAGAATCTGAACTTGTTCTAGACTTTACAAAGTCTACTTCCCCCGAAGAAGTTCAGACTTCTGAAGATCAACATCAAACAGAACTAGAAGATTCAACTGAAGCAAATGATCAACAAACTCTTAAACCAACCAGCAACTAGAAGCATAAGTCAAGTCATCCCAAGGAACTCATCATTGGCAACATTGATGAAGGAGTTCGTACCAGATCCAAAAGGCAAGAAGAGTCTAACGCTTTAGCACTTGTTTCTGAGATAGAACCCAAAAGTGTAAAAGAAGCGCTGTTTGATGAAAGCTAGATCAAAGCTATGCAAAAGGAGCTCAAACAGTTTAGCATCAATGATGTTTGGGAGCTAATCCCTAAAGCTAAAGGTAAGTCTATTATCGGGACTAAATGGGTTTTCAAGAACAAGGTGGACCAGAAAGGAAAAGTGGTCAGGTACAAAACAAAACTCATGGCCAAAGGATATACACAATAAGAAGGGATAGACTATGAAGAGACCTATGCACCAGTAGCGAGGTTAGAAGCAATTAGATTATTACTTGCTTTTGCTTGCTATAAAAATTTCAAGTTATTCCAGATTGATGTAAAAAGTGCATTCCTAAATGAATTTATCCAAAAAGAAGTCTATGTGGAATAACTACCTGGATTTGAAGATCCAATAAAGCCAGACTCAGCCTACAGACTGAAAAAGGCCTTGTATGGACTAAAGCAAGCACCTTGAGCCTGGTATGAAAGGTTAAGTAAATTCCTAACCCAAATTGATTTTGTTAAAAGAAAGGTAGATACTACTTTGTTCATAAAAAGAGAGGCTAAAGATTTACATGATCTCTTATGAAATTGTGAACATGATCTCTTATGAAATTGTGTCAAATCTATATATGCTTTGCCCTTGAATGAAGAATTGGATTATTCGTGATATTAATGGCACTGGTGTTGTTGCATTTGATCTCGGTGCATGATTTTTCAATTCCAAAGTTTCTTAGCTATTGCCTTATCCACAAAATTTGATAACAACAACTCTCAAGAGCCACATACTCTGCTTCTACTATTGATAGAGTTACAGTAGTATGCTTTCTTGAGAATCAAGATACTAGCTTGTTGCCCAGTAATTGATAAGTACTAGAAATACTCTTTCTATCAACTTTACAACCTATTAAATCTACGTCTGAATATCCAAGGAGAGTAAAGTCTCATTCTTTAATATACCACAGACTAATAATGCTCTTGACACAATTTCTTAAGAGATCATGTTCAGAATAGAGAAATTATGATTCGGTTCATTGACTCGAAGAATCAGTTGGCAAACATATCTACAAAGCCACTTGAGAAAAGCTTATTTGAGTATATTCGCACCAGACTGGATATTATATTTTCTACCAGTTAAAGTCTGAAGATGATCAGACTCAGAATGTCCAGAAATTACTTCTGTAAGTTAATATCTCTTCAATGCAAGTAATTTAATTTTAGCATGAAAATTTTGAAAAGGTACATTGATTTTTGAATCGTTACTTGCCTATTTTATTTTTGGAAATGATCTTTTTCGAATTTTTTAATTTTTGGCAGTTTTTATTTTCGAAAAAGGCAATTTACTTTTTTCCTTTGTGACGGTTCGTATACCCCGTTTCACTTGGTTTATAAACCGTTGAAGTCCTTCTTCTCCATTTATGATTTCTCAAACCCTAGAATACAGAATTCCTACTCTCTCACTTTTACTCTCAAGTTTGCTCTACAAGTTTTCACCTTTTTCAACCGAACTTGTTTGAGAAATCCTCCTCGACTGTGAAGATGTCTTTTCAAAGGAAGTCATCTTGGATCGCAAACGGGGGACCACAGAATATGCTAGAGGGTCCTACTCATTTTGACTTGATCGAGGAAAAAGATTCTCCTTAACAACAACAACAACATTCTCAACAGCGTCATTCTCCATAGCGTGCCACCCAAAGTCTTCCGCGCCAACCATTGGAAGAGGAAATCAAGGAAAATGTCGAACTTGTAAGGACGTTAAAACCCCAGTTTCTTTTTAGACTCTACGATCAATTGAAGTAGGGTGGTACTGCCATGACCTTTATTGATGAATTTTTGCAAGAAAGAGGATACAGGAATGGAACTCTGTTCTTACGATCAATGGAAAGATTAGGCACTGCGCCTGAAGGAACGGCAGATAGAACATTTGATAACTTTTCAATTGATCCCTGTTTTAGTTCTTTTAATCAGCCAAAGGTCAAGGACGATGATAAGAGAATGAACTCGAATTTTTAGCCTAGAATGGGCATTGCTGTTGATGTGCGTGGTGATGGAACGAGTTTGTTTCGTTCTAAAGATCACAAAAAGACTTACTCGAAATTGCTAAAAAGAGGGGTGATGAACTCTCGATCTGTGGACTTTGATTTCTTGGATTCCTTAAAGGTGAACCTGAGGGAGAAACTGACTCTCCTTCAACTTGCGAGATTTTGCTTTTGAGACTTCTGTTGCTTACCCTGAATTAACTGCATATTTCTATTCGAACTTGTCATTTCTTGATGCGAATAGATTTAATTTTACTGTGAGGGAAAAAGAGTTCGTGGTGGATGTGGACACATTGGTGGATGTTATTGGTGTGAAAAGAGGAAGTTTCCAACCAATAAATATGATTGTTGGTCATGCAACACGTTTTCTTGTTCGGGACAGACTTGCTGAAGGCGGCATTACCTATTTTGGAATGTTTGCCTCCAACATTTTACTACACAAGATTGTGATCAATTGCATCTGACGAAAGTCAACCTCCAAGATAGATGTCTCTCGTTCAGAAGCAAAACTGATGTTTGCCATCAGTAATGGGATGAAGTTCTTGCTATCACACACAATCCTGATGCACATGTACAAGACTATTGTGAAGGATAAGGGACAACTCCATTATTCAATGCTAGTCACTCAATTGTTCAGACACTTTCACATTCAATTTCCAACATCTCTCTGTGTTTGAACAATTGCTCCTATGGTTATAGGACTGAAGATGGTGTCAAAGATGAGATTGAAGGAGCTGAATAAAGCTTTGGAGCGCTTGAAGGAGAAGTCCCCCACCAAAACAAAACAAGACTCTACCACAAAGAAAAGGAAAGGCAAGGAACCTATGAGTGCACCTATCAAGAAGAAAAGAGCCCTTATCCTGTAGAACAAAGAGGATGAGGATGATCTCACTCTCTCTGCATTTGCCTTGAAAAATCTTCGGAGTTTTGTTAGTTTTGAGCAGCCAGAGGACAGAGAAGAAAGAGGACAAGAAGAAACAGAGCAGAGAAGAGAAGGAAGAGCAGAGGAAAGAAAGAGAAAGAAGAGAAGAAAGAGAAGAAGAATGAAGAGAAGCAAAAGAGAAAGAGGGTCAGGATGACTCTATTGAACCCTCTTTTGCAATAACCTTATCAGAGGATTCTGAGAAGATTAGGAGTGGAACTGCAGGAGATGCAAGAGAAAAAGAACATCACTTGGGAGCTGAAGCTGATAAAGAACTAGAAGAAACTTTTCTTCTCCACCTATAGCAATAAAGACAGGTGGAGCTGCTGAGAAAATATGTACTTCTTCTCATGTTTTTACCAGTGATGATGTTAGCTATTCTCCTGCCAATCTAGAGGATGTCTATGCCTCTCAATTTCTTGAAGCTGATATTGAAGCATCCTCTCCAAGTCTTGAAGATTGAGGTGCTGATGTTCCATCAAATCTCAACACTCCTGGAATTAATTTGGCTGGACCTAGTGCACAAACCAAATCAAATGTAGACTTCTAAAGGCTGCTAGAGCTCCTTTTAGAGTTGAAAGCATGGCAATCTGGGATGGAGTTTGATATCAAGAACCTCCAATCAACTTGAAGTCTACTTCAGATTCTCTACATGAGTAGGTACAGGCCCTTAAGCTTCAAATTCAAGAGACTGCCAAGGGTGAAGGATTTGAGAAGCTGAAGGAGACTGTGAAGAAGCTAGAGGAGACAGTTCAGTCTATGGGAGATTTCCAACTCGTTCGCATCCCTAAACACACTTGATTTGATTGAACTTTTTTATCCTTCTCCACTTTTTGCCATTGACAAAAAGAGGGAGAATGTGCAAATTTTATTCTTTTGATTTGATGGTTTTTGACTCTTTTTGGTTGAACTGTTGTTTGACTATTGTTTACTATTGAACCTTTGTTGTTTGATTGTTTGGTTGTTTGTTGAACTTTTTGACGTTGACGCTTGCAGCAACTTACTTTGGTAATACTGATGATTATGGTTGGATAGTCATTTGTCTTATTTTTTCAGGATTAACATGTTTTATGTGGTCGCAGAATCAATGCTATCCAAATCTTGATCAACTTATTTTTATAAGATATCATGTATTGCTTAAGAGTTGTTTTGTAAGTCAAAAGTTCTTAAATCTGTAGGAAAGTTTTGTCACCATCAAAAAGGGGGAGATTGTTGCATAAAACTCCTTTACTGTTTTGAAGTCGACAAAACCTTTCCAAAGTCTAGTCTGAAGACTTTCAGACTTTAGTGTCAAAGTCTGAAGACCACCAGACTTTAGGTTCAAAGTCTGCCTACATTGACAATTTCCAAACTGAAGAATGAAAACTTATCTAGATGCGAGATTATCTTTATTTCTTCAAGGATTCGATTTGTATGGTTTATGGATGACTTTATGGCTGGATATACCACCCACATGATTGATTATCTTTATTGGAATCAATTTTGATATTCAAATCTTTTGGAATGCGAGTAAATTTGGAAGGTTCTATTTATGGAAACTAAGATCCTAATTGTATGGGCGAACAAGATTGACGAGGTTTCATCACAATCATCAAACAACTCGAGATCTCCTTGATTGATTCTGTCCAATGGGTAAATTGGAAAAATTCCTTTGGAAAGTACCAATGGTCGTGAAGGCATGAAAGAGTATTTAAGGTAGACTCTCTAGTTGTTTGACAGTGTGCTTGAAAGAAAATTTCTAAGTCAGAAGCTTCCTAGTTCCTTCTTATTTCATTCACTGAGCTCAAAGTTGTATACAAAAGAGAGAAACTGTGACATTCCAGATTTTAAATCTTGTTTTCTACTAAATAAATCGAGCATTTCATTGATGCGCCTATAGGGCTGTTCTCAAAGCTGATCATTCTCAAGATAACTAGACTATTCAGGGAAGCCATTAAGGAATTTTAAGGCAATAGACTTAAGAATTCGACTAGGAATCGGCTTCTCGACCATGCTTATCTTTAGAGGCTAGTACAGCACAGTTAAAAATCGATTTGAGATCAGAGATAAGTCTGTTCGGCTAAGATGTGTGGCTAATTGTGGGTGACACCACTAAATTGGAAAATTCTCATCGACCGACCCTAGACTAATTCTTCTGTCATTTTGGTATTCTGTGTTCGTATTTGAATCATCGAGATTTTCACGACAATTGAGAGTCGCCAATGTGTCGAGTGGGTTTATTGTGGCTCGAAGAAAATCGACCACGGGTCATTTGCACTAAAAATCTCTAAAAACTACCCAGTAGCCTAAGTCATGCTAGAAACGCGCCAAATGGAAATTAACTGCGTATTCAAGTCAAATTTCAAAAATTGAAGATTTTGTCATATCAAAATAAATTTTAAGAGCGTCGACTCAGTCTTAGACAATCGAGACTTTTTGGGAAAAAGTCGGCTTAAGACCGTTTATGTGTAGAAAATGCCGGGGATTATTTTTTATTACAAATTTGGGATGCAAGATGGATCCAAGGGTGAGGAAAAATGTCAATTTGATAATTGAGGTATCAATTGAATTTGTTATGGCCAATTGAAATTAAATCAAGTAAGTTGAGGAGTCCAATTGAAGACACATGCTTGCAAATTTGTGTGCCCCATTGGCCTAGCCCAAAATGCACAATTTTAAGAGTTGTTGGTGAGCATTGGTGGCTCAATGGCAACCAAGGAAGCATGCATGGCTGAGGAAGATTCAATGGGGGACAAAAGTGTGGAAATTTTGGACCAAATGGCCCCTCCATCTCTCTCTCCCTCATCCTCTTTGAAGTTGCCGTCCAAGACTTTCTCTCCCCTCCCTTTTGCCTTGTGTGATGCCAGCAAACTAGAAGCAACAGAAGAAGAGCAGCAGGTCGCCGGATCTAGCCAGCCAGCCACCGTCGCATGCCAAGCCATCGCCGGAGATCGTCGTCTGTTCGCGCGCGCGCTACCAGCTGCACGCCATCCACCCCTGCTCGCCTCCCCATGCCGTCCAACCTTCTGTTCAACTGCTGCAGGTGGCTGTGGAAGCCCGCCAGAGCCCGTTCAACCGCCGTGGACCACCCCTTTCAAGCCATCGGAGTCTCCCCGAACCTTACCGTCCGTTTTATTTTTGTTTCTTCTATTTTTGCAGCCAAAACAGAAGGTGTGCAAGTGGGTTTCGCAACACCTTTGAAGCCCGTTTTGAGGTGTTTCCGGGCCCCGAAGCTTAGGCCCGCTTTGGAGTAAAACATCCCCCGCGACGTTCCCCACGTTTCAATCTGAGCAGATTGTTAAACAGGTGAGTTTAGCTCACTAATCCTTGCTTAATTTGCTAATGATGCTTAAGGATTGATTAGTGTTAATTAAGCATGATTAGGTGGTTAGATTAGTTTAGAACAATTAAATTAGTGACTTAATGATGCATGTTAGACAGTTAGACTTACTTATTAGCAGGTAGAGAACTTCTAGTATTTATTGAACGAATCTCAGGATTTTTCTTGGTTCGTCTCGGCCTCCAATTAAGCATTACGGGCCTAAATTGGATTTATTGTATTTAATAATTTTCGAAACTATTTAATTAATTAATTATTTTTTGGAAATTAGGCTGGGATAGTCGACGACCGGAATTTTATGCTGATTACCGTGGTGCAGTCTGTTTATTTATTCAAGCCTTAATTTGTGAGAAATTGATTTATTGGTGTTTTTAGGATTTATTCCTAAATTAAATAATTTTGGTTATTAGTTGAAAAATAACCGGGCATCGGTTAATAATGCCAAAAGAAAAAATGTTATGGTAGACTACAGAAAATAGTGGGATTTATGGAAAGGAAAAATATGGTATTTTGGGTATGATAAAATAATGAGAAGAAATGTTGTATGACGTGGCTCGGTGACCAAATAGGTTGCCTTGGCGTATAGGTCGTCTTAGAGAAAGCACGTGAATAGTTGAGTATATACATCACCTGGAAAAGCACGTGGCTCGGTGATTAGTACGTCGCCTTGGCACATAGGTCACCTCAGAGAATGCACATGGCTCGTTGATTTGGTATATCGCCTTAGAAGATGCATGTGGCTTGGTGATTAGTACATCGCCTTGGCGTATATGTCACCTTAGAGAATGCACGGGGCTCAGTGATTAGACAAGTCGCCTTAGAGAATGCACATGGCTCGGTGACTAAGTATACTATCTTGGAGATTATATAATATGGATTGAGATGACTGAAGAGTGGTCTTGTTGACATGTAATCGACTAAGTCAATTGATCGATGTATCGATCTGTGATATTATGATTGGGTGCCTATTTGAACTGTACTGATTTGCAGGTGGAATCTGAGGCCAAGGTAAGTTTTCTGACCCGTGTGTGCATAAGCAGCCCGTATGGCATATTGGTTTACTCATCAAGCCTTAAGGGGTAGAACTCGCTAAGATGTTGTCTTAATGGTTATTGTATAACCATTTTAGATCCTTAGATGGCAACACCTCCACCTCATTGTCCTCTTATGCATTTCAGTATACCCGAGGAAGTCACAGAGATAGAGACTCACTTCCCAATACACCCCCACCCGGAAGGATTAGAGTACGTTCTAGTTCAATCGACCGTCTGGGTTGATGTGGGTAAGGACACCCTGAGGCCTCACGAGTATCGGTCGTGGTATCGTGAGTATCATGACGGGTGAAGGGAGGGTCCCATGCCAGAAGGTGATGTGCCTATGTTCATTCTAGAGGAAGCATTCGGGAAGGGAATGACTGATCATAAGGATGGGTTAGTGGTGGATGCAAAAGACCCTAAGCTCGAGAGTGACACCGACTCTCCCAAGCCATCAGCAGTAGACTCCAACTGGAGCATGCTAGAAGGAGAGGTCGATCAAGAAAAGGTGTACCTAGAAGAGAATTAGGAGGAGGAACCTGAGGGCGAGGCTGAGGTGAATTTTGAGGAAGAAGAGCTCGAGGACAAAGCTGAAGAAGAAGAAGAATTTGAAAAAGAGAATGATCCCGAGAAGGATCCAGAGTATGACCTGGATGAGGACTGAGATCCCATCCTGTTTGCAAACCCTAGGCTGAGAACTGATGTGTGATAGTTCAGCCTTTCGTAAATAGTATTGTAATATATACTGAGTGGTTTGCCTTGTATAAAAGTGTGGTTGTGGCTTTTCAATAGTGAAAAATATGACCCTACTTTTCTATCACGTTGTTTTATTGTCTGGGGATTATTTTATACTTCCACATGCGTATTAAAAATAAAAGGGTCGGTGATGCATCCTGGGACGTCGCTATTAATCGACTAGGTAAGGGATGGGCACATACTTGAGGATCGGGGCGTGATGGAAACTCATAGTGAGACTTTGTGAGAGACCAGTAGAGGTTCTTCACTAAGAAGTCAAGACTACAAGACTATAAAATCTCTTTTGTTTTTTAGTGAAATCCAACTAGTAGACTGTCAACGTGGGAGGGTGGACGTAGGCTTGATCTAAGCCGAACAACTATAAACCATGTGTTCTTATTCTCTTCCCTGAAATGTATTTCTGGCATATAAGTTGAGTTGCGAATCTTTTGGTGATACATGAAATGTTTTACGGATTTGGTTTGAGAATTATGGATGGTGTGGTTCTGGATTGATGTGGATGCTCAATATCGCTGTGAGCCCAACGAGGGGCTTGTGGGTATGCGCATACTATTCTAGGATATCCTTGTGGGCCGAGCCACCGGCTAATAATAGGTTGAGACCTTGCCAAGGGGGGAATCTTGGTCGCCTCATCACCAGGCGTTGTATTGTGACCATGGTTTGATATTGAGCAGCAGATTGGTCAATGGAGTTGACCATTGACATGTGATATGAGTTGGGTCAATAGAATGGACCATCGACATGTAATTTGAGATTAGTCGATGGAATGGACCATCAACGTGTAATTTGAGATTAGTCGATGGAATGGACCATCGACGTGTAATTTGAGATTAGTCGTTGGAATGGACCATGGACGTGTAATTTCATTAGATTATTGATGTGTAATTTCTGGGTTTCGTGTGATATGAGATTAACCAACGGAATGGACCATTGGCGTGTGAATTAATGAGATTGATAAGTTGATTATACCATTGATGTTTATTTCGATGTTATTATGAAATGATTATTTTTGCTATAAATATAGCTATATTGAAGCGTATGTAACTTATTCTTTTTACTGTATGTTTTGTTATATCCTAGATTTGAGTTAAAAGAATTGCGGTTTGGTTTTATAAATATGCATAGTGGGTGCTCAATCCACTTAGAAGAGATGCACTACTCACTGAGCCGTGGTTGCTCACCCCTCTATTTTACAATGTTTTTCAGGTCCCTCGATTAACGATGAGTAGGTACGAGAGCGATATGGATGTGGGGATTTTTAAGAGATGGATTTTGGGAGCTTTGAGGCTGCGTCCTTTGAGTAAAAGGACGGCCGTGTCATCCCCCATTCATGATGTTTTGGGGTGTGACACCTTGTGGTATCAAAGCTTAGGTTATGATCTTTTGGGGTGTAAATTTTATGGGACATTGTGAGGGTGTGTTAGTTTTAGCGCGTTAGTCTTTGTTATGTATTAGGATGTAGGTCTTTTCTTTTTGGGGACAAAACTCGTGCAGCAATGTTTAAAGTTGTGGAACATCCTGCGGATACTATGAAGATCACTGTGACTTGAAGGGTCATAGTGTAGAGATTGAGTAAAGCCTTGATGTGTCAAATGTGATAAAGGAGGATGTTATTGTGGCAGAAGTGTTGGGTTTAAGGATAAGAAATGTTGGGCTACAAGTTTTCAATCGAGAGAGAGAGACTCGTGGTACCGTGTTTTGCTTGTTGGACGATCAATTTTTGAGTGTGCATATAATAGAAGAGTTGGTGATGAAAAACTTCAAATTAGGATCGTATATAATCGGGGTCCCTGAAGACAACACTTGCAAGTTAACTTTTTTTGAAACTCCCCAGGCAATTCTATATATATACAAATAATGAAGTTGTATAATAGATTTGTGTCCCGGGTACAGTGGCATGGCCATCGAAGATGAAGCAACCAAAGATTCAGGAAACAATGAAACTGCCATATCAAGGAGTCTCGAGGTGGTGGCTGCAATGGCAAAGAGCCCTGCTGTGAATGAGAATGAACAGGATTCCAACAAGAGCAAAAGAGATGAGAAAGGGAACTCTATTTCATTCCTCAAGCTATTCTCATTTGCAGGTTCTACTGATATGCTATTAATAGTTGTTTGGGTTGATAGGCGCAATGGGGATTATCCTTTCTCTACCACTTATGATCACCTTGTTCGGACAATTGATCAATACGTTCGGCTAGAGCTAGGCTAATAATGATATTGTTGCTCTTGTGCCTAAGGTTTAAACCTTTGCAAATATGGACTTTATGGATTGTTATAGAGCAACTCATTTCTCGAAAAGGATGTTCTTATGTTGAGATTGTGAAATCTTCAGAATCTTCTTAAGTTCATCTGGTGCTTAGGTGTGGTGCAGCAACATTTCTTTAGGTGTCTTGCTGGATGGTCACTAGCAAACAACCGGCTACAAGAATAAGAGGTCTTTATTTGCAAATTATATTGAGACAAGATGTCGCATTCTTTTACAAATAGACTAGCACCGAAGAGTTGGCCAGGAGAATGTTGGGCAACACAGTTCTCATCTCGAACGCTTGGGTGAAAACATGGGAAAGTTCATATAGCTCAGGTCAACATTTGTTGGAGGCTTTGTGATGGCATTTATCAAGGGTTGGCTATTGACCCGGGTTATGATTTTCATGATTCCTCTGCTAGTGATTGTGACTAGAGTCATGTCTCTCATCATCTTAAGATGGCATCCCGCAGGCCAAGGCTTATGTAAAGGCAGTAAATTTTGTTGAACAAACAAGTGGTTCAACTAAGATGGTTACATCATTTACCAAAGAGAAACGAGCAATCGCAGATTACAGCAAATTCCCTGTGAATGCATACAAACGAAGTGTCCACCGAAGCCTACTAAATCTTGGAGGAGTCATGCTCATCATTTTTAGTGTTTTTGCTTTGGCAATATGGTACAACACGAAGTTGATGTTAGACAAGAGATATAACAAGAATGCAGTGACTGATGTGATCATGGCAACATTGATTGGTTCCATGTCTCTCAGGCAGGCTTCTTCATGCATTAGTGCATTTGCTATTGGTTGAGCTGCTGTATAGAAGATGTTCGAGACCATCCGTGGGAAGCCGGAGATCGATTCTTTTGACACTAAGGGAAAGAAACTAGATGAATTCAATGAGATATTGAGTTGGCGGATGTTTGTTTCAATCACATAACCAAGCCCATGAGCAAACATTCAATGGTTCTCTCTTATCATCCCGAGTGGTACAACTACCACTCTAACGGGACAAAGCGGAAGTAGGACGTCCATAGTGATTAGTTTGTTAGAGAGATTCTACGACCCCCAAGCCAATGAAGTACTTATCAGTCGTATTAACTTTAAAGAGTTTTAGCTTAAAAGGATCAAGAGCAAACTCGGGCTTGTTAATTAGAAGCCTATGTTATTCGTGTGCAGCATCAAGGACAATATTGTATATGGAAAGGGAGGCACCATACTTGAGATCAAAGCTACTGCAGAACTTACGAATGGCATGCCTACAGATAAGGTCAATTGCTACCCTATCATGGATTTTCTATGTAAGGAGAAGGGATGAAGAAGTGAGGGAGATGCTGCAGAAAATGGTAAGGGCGGTAAATTATTACCAAACCAAGATTACTTAAGATCGTTTGGTCAATGTGCTTGCCAAGCATGGTCATGGGGACGAGGCTCTTGAATTTTGAGGGAAGCAAAACAGAGAGGTTTCAATTGGCAAAATGGAACATAGTGCCATAGTTCATTCATTTTGTAAGGATGGGAATCTAGCAAGGCAAAGGAAATAGTGAACGAGATGTCCTTGAAGGGTTGTATCCCAAATGGGTGACATATACCATTTCATCGGTGATTCTCTTTTTCTAACTCGGCATTTTAGTTTTTAGTGTACAACAAACTGTTTTATACCAAGGGACCATACGTTCATGAAGTGAAAAGTGTGACGTCATAGTGGCTCATGAAGTATAATGTATAATTTTCTTCACTTCTCACAAATTCTAGACTTTATCATGATCCCAAAGCTAACCAAGTTCTCTGTTGGGTGGTCTCTACCTTTGGCTGGCACCTTTGAGAGCATACCTATGGCACATTATATTTCTACTTGATGAACCCTTCTTGGTTTTTTTGTAGAAAGCACGATGACATTGAAAATGGGGGAGGATAGGAAAAAAAAAAACTTGGTGAGCTTCAGCTAGACCATGCTGGTTTCCATGTGTTATTATCAACCCTGTATGCTTCCAAAGGAAATTCAGATAATGTGCTTGAGATTAGACGAATTATGGAGCAGCATGAAGTGAACACCAACACAAGAAGAAAGAAAGAAAAAGGCCCAAGTTGTAGCAGGATCATAGCATGGAGTAATTCATGAATTTCTGGGTGGTGATGAGACGCATCCTCAATGAAAAGATAACGAGAATATATGTGAAAATTCAATAGCAAAATCTTGTCGGGAGAGGGTCCACTTGGGAGCTCAAGGAAAAGGAAAGACATGAATACTCTCACTTGTTTGGTAATTAATGTAAGTCTAAATTTCGAGGACGAAAATTTTTTAAGGAGGGGAGAATGTAAAATATGGGTTTTGACCCAGTCAAAAAAAGAAAAAGGCTCAAGTTGTAGCAGGATCGAAGCATGGAGTAATTCATGAATTTCTGGGTGGTGATGAGACGCATCCTCAATGAAAAGATAACGAGAATATATGTGAAAATTCAATAGCAAAATCTTGTTGGGAGAGGGGCCACTTGGGAGCTCAAGGAAAAGGCAAGACATGAATACTCTCACTTGTTTGGTAATTAATGTAAGTCTAAATTTCGAGGACGAAATTTTTTTAAGGAGGGGAGAATGTAAAATATGGGTTTTGACCTAGTCAAAAAAAGAAAAAGGTAAAAGCTTCAGCAGAGAGAGAGAGAGGAATCGAGTTTTTGGGAGAGGGAAAAGAGGAGAGAGAGAGAGAGAGAAAGAGAGAGAGAGAGAGGAGGAAGAAAAGACAGAGATAAAAGAAAAAGGAAAAAGAAAAGAAAAAAGGAAGAGATAAAAGGGAAAGAGAGAAAGAAAAAGGAGGAGAGAGAAAAATGGAGAGCAGAGAGCTCTCGCTCAAAGAAAGGAAGAGGCAGAGGAGAAGAAGAAGAAGAAGAAGAAGAAAGGGTTTTGTGTTTTCTTATCATGGGAGCCTCGCCAAGCTGCGTTAACTACGTAACGCAACGCCCGATAAGCGCTCGTGCCGCCCATTCGTTCAATTGGAGTAATTTCGGACCTAGGGCTTGAAATTCGAAATTTTGGGAAAATCGAGTGGCGAAGTATGATTTTTGAGTCATTAAGCTACATATTTTTATATAAATGGTACTTTGGGATGTTGTGAAGCTATAACAACTTACGGATCGTGTTTTGAGCTTGCGGTTTGTCCGAAACGAAATTTTGAAGTTGGGGGCGCATGCTGGTACTGTAGCGAACAGTAGCTTCGAGCTTTTTTTTTTTTTTGTTTTCGGTACCGTTTTAGAGTGGCTGAGTTGGCGTTGTTGTATGTTAAGAGAGCTTTCTAAAGACTGTAAGACGGCTTGAAACGGAATTTTGTGGAGGAAGTTATGGCGCGACAAAGTTGGCGCATGGGCTGCGCCTTGCGGGAAATTGATGGATTTTCGATAAATGCGAGTTTTCGTGGCGCATATGTGTCGTTTTATCGACAAATAGATTTAGTATAGATGATTCATTATGCAAATATCCTTTTTACTTGGCCTTTTGATAATGTTTTTCTGTTAATTATTGGGAATCTGAGTGCGTTGGTTCGAGTAAGCGTCGTAGTTGATTTTCGACTTTCCCGGGTGAGTGGTGCTATCTCTTTTAAGAATCTATAAGCTCACATTTTTAAAATGATAAATGATTGATATTTCATGAGTTATGAATAAGCATATTTGTTGCATAAAATTTGGATCGGGCATTTACTGCGTTTTAGTATTTAAAGATAGTGTGAGAATTTTTGGTGGGAAATATATGTTTTGTTTGATAAACGAAGTTGAGAAATATTACGTGCTTTGGGTTTGTGAAACCATTTCATGAAAAGCTCGACTTTGAGATGATTTATGGAAGGTTATATAGTTATTGATTTGTAATAAGCTTTTTGAAATATATTTGATTTGAAATTGATATGTGTTTTTGATGGAGATTATTTAATGGACTTGACCATTGATACTTGACTTTTGATGGTGATTTAAATGAGTTTTCATATTAGTATAAGGCTTTGATGATAAGAAATAACTCTTATATGATTCGATATGTATTTTATATATTGAGTTTGATTTATGAGACGGGTCTTGAAATTATATGATTCGATATGTAGTTCTGGCAGATAAGTTGAGTTGCGAATCTTTTGGTGATGCATGAAATGTTTTACGAATTTGGTTTGAGAATTATGGATGGTGTGGTTCTGGATTGATGTGGATGCTCAATATCGCTGTGAGCCCAGCGAGGGGCTTGTGGGTATGCGCATACTATTCTAGGATATTCTTGTGGGCCGAGCCACCGGCTAATAATAGGTGGAGACCTTGCCAAGGGGGGAATCTTGGTCGCCTCGTCACCAGGCGTTGTATTGTGACCATGGTTTGATATTGAGTAGCAGATTGGTCAATGGAGTGGACCATTGACATGTGATATGAGTTGGGTCGATAGAATGGACCATCGACATATAATTTGAGATTAGTCGATGGAATGGACCATCGATGTGTAATTTGAGATTAGTCGATGGAATGGACCATCGACGTGTAATTTGAGATTAGTCGTTGGAATAGACCATCGACGTGTAATTTCATTAGATTATTGATGTGTGATTTAATGAGATTAATCAATGAAATAGACTATTGATACATGTTTTATGAGATTGACCAATGGGTTCGACCATTGGCATTTGCCTATTATTACTTTGAATATTTTTGCTTTGAACATATTGTGTTAAAGTAAGAAATGTTATATTTTGGCCTTGAAGGTTCGTTAAATTTCTAGGTTTTGTGTGATATGAGATTAACCAATGGAATGGACCATTGGCGTGTGAATTAATGAGATTGTTTAGTGGATTATACCATTGATGTTTATTTCGATGTTATTATGAAATGATTATTTCTGCTATAAATATAGCTATGTTGAAGCGTATGTAACTTATTCTTTTTACTGTATGTTTTATTATATCCTAGATTTCAGTTAAAAGAATTGCGGTTTGGTTTTATAAATATGCATAGTGGGTGCTCGATCCACTTAGAAGAGATGCACTACTCACTGAGATGTGGTTGCTCACCCCTCTATTTTACAATATTTTTTAGGTCCCTTGATTAACGATGAGTAGGTACGAGAACGATATGGATGTGGGGATTTTTAAGAGATGGATTTTGGGAGCTTTGAGGCTGCGTCCTTTGAGTGGAAGGACGGCCATGTCATCCCCCATTCATGATGTTTTGGGGTGTGACACAAGCAGTTCTATGGTAAAGTTCAATTCCTATTTATTTACCTATTTGTTCAAATTGGTAGGGTACTCCAAATGTTCGAGCCCTTGGTCTCACCTTTGACGAAGGATCTGATGACTGTTTCACGTCTGAGGAATTTGGCTCGCTATTGAGCTTAAGGTTCCTTAACTTGGATAGAGCTAATGCGAGAGGAAATTTTACTAGTCTTCTTTTAGAGTTAAGGTGGCTTCATTGGGAAGGTGCCATAAGAGCTCTGAGCCTCCTGTTTTGAACCTAGAGAACTTGGTCATTCTTGATTTATCCTGGAGTGCAGTGGCAGATGACTGGGCAGGTTGGGCACAAATAATGAAGGTATAAGACACGTTCTTCTTTTTGACTTTTTCTGAACACTAGCTAATTGATATTGAACTGTTTCTGTCTCTTTGTTACACAGAAGGCAAACAAATTGAAAGTTTTGGAGCTAACTGGTTGCGGCCAATCATGTAAAACGCCATGCTTCCCACCTGGTAGCAAATTGGAAAGACTAATTATTGAACAATGTTCTAATTTGTCCCTCATAGACAAATCCATTGGTAATTTGAAATATTTGAAATCTTTGAACATCAAGTCCACTCCAATTGCCCTGTTGCCAGAAGAGATGGTTTCCTTGGATAATTTGGAAGAGCTCTTAATTGATGAAACTTCCATATGTCACCTTCGTTTCTTAAGAGGTTCTATGCAGCAACTTAAAACTCTTAGTGCTTCCGGCTGTAAAAATTTGGCTGAAATATCCGAGTCTATTGGTTTTTTAAGGTCCCTGTCATATCCGAGGCTATTGGTTTTTTAAGGTCCCTGTCATATCTTGCATTGGATAGAGCTATTATCACAGGACTCCCAAATTCTGTTCAGTTGTTAGAGTCACTTGTAGAGCTCTCTTTAAGAGACTATCAGCAGACTGCACTTCCAGACTCCACTGGGATGCTTAGGTCACTACGGAAAATGGATCTGTCAAACACCAGAATTCAGATATTGCCAGAATCGATAAAAAATTTGGATAGATTGGAGGTGCTAAGGATGAAGAATACTCACATAAGAAAATTTCCGAAGGATATTGCAAATCTAGAGAAGTTGGAAGTCATAACATTTTCTGGGTGCCCTTTGAGTGGGAAAATTCCATGTGATATTTCGGGGTTATCATCTCTGAGAATCTTGAAGTTATCATTTACCTTGATTTTTAGCCTACCTGAGAGCATTTGTCAGCTTTCTCATCTCCAGACCCTCCACTTGCTCCAATGTGACGAACTTCAGACTCTACCAAGATTACCATCTAGTTTAGTGAGTTTGCGCTGGGGAACAAAAAACATGAGGATAGTTGAGGGTCTTTCGTATTTGAGAGATTTGAAAGTCTTGGAATTAGTTAATGATCCCAATGAGGAGGAGATATCTTCCTCTGAGCTGTCCCAAACTGAAAGCTTTCCTGGATATCAAATTTATCCAACTTAGAAACCCTAAAGCTGTGCCTTCCAAATGTTACTAGCCTACCAGAAGATTTTCATGCTCTTGCTCAACTTAAAAAACTTGATTTGTCCTGGATAAACCTGCAAGACCTCCCACAACTTCCCTCAAGCTTATCTAAACTGGTTCTTAAGAATTGCCAAATCCAGGGGATGGATTTCTCTAATCTGGAAACTCTGTCTGAGTTAGAGCTTTGTGACTGCAATGCATTGGAAATTGTTGGTCTTTGGAACCTAAGGCTCCTGCAAGTGTTGAAGATATCTCACTGCAAAGTCAAGAACCTCGATGGTCTCGAACAAGCATCACAATTGAGAAGGTTTTCCATGTCTGAATGCTTTTCTCTCGACAGATTGCCAGACCTATCAAAGTGCACAAGTTTGGAAATTAAGGAAATAGACTTTTGCAACATTCAGGATCAACCCTGTGAGAGGCACTATAAAAATTGCTGCGCAAGGCACTGTGATTGTCCGTGCCAATTTCAATGTTGTAGTCGATGCCCATTGCAATCATAACAGCAAGGTGCAAGGATGCTCCCTATTTCCAATTGAAAGAGGGTGGAGTTTATTTCTTTCATTTTGGTGAGTCCTGCACTGTTTCTCAGTATCTACTATTGGTAGAATTATTATTTTCAACAGTCTTTCCAAGGGGTTTCTTTATTTCTTTTTTTCCTGTTTTCTTACTGCAACGTTTCTCTTTCCCATCGTCATGCCATACTTGATCTGCTTCTAACCATGAGATTCAAGAAATAATCATCACATGGACTGTGAAAATATGATTGGTATTGAAGTATCTGGCTTGATGCACTATATGATTCCTCATTGACCTATAAACCATCAGCATGAACCAACTCTAGCAGTTCTTTTTCTGTTGAGAGCGAAAAGTATTTGCCAAAAACCGAGGTCTACAAGTTGATGGATTCACCAGCAGGACTTGGTAAATTTTCGAGCCATAGGAGTTTACATGCTAGTACTTCTATTTGTCTGTGGCTCCAAAAGTTCTAGCAGAACCTGATGCTCCAAATTTCAGGGATGTGTTACTAACGTGTCACGCCCCATGGGACATGGAGTAATTTTGACAATTTCAATTGCCTTAAGCGAACTTTCTTATTTCGTGCAAACTATGCCTGTGTTCTAACGAGGTTTTAAAATAATATTTTATTTTCAGATGTAAAATATTGAACCAAACAAGTGTGCGTAAGCTTATCCCAAATTCCAAATTGTCTACTTTTGTTATTTAGATGTTTCATTGAAAGTACTTGGTTTTGAAAATTGGTCATTAATGGGAATTCTTTTTTTTTTTTTTTTTTGGTCAGTTGGGAATTCTTTTTAGAAATTAAAAATTTTCAATATAATCTGACACATCCACTATGTGTAATATGAAACTGCAAGAGGACAAATGAAAAGCCAATTAATAATTGAAAGACGGTTTACTTTGTAAGTGACGCAACGCATTGTTAGGTTGACATTTGGAAACGTCCCTGTTTGTATATCTTTATACACTCACCTCATTGTATGATATAGGATCCTGCTTGCATGAAGGTTTTCATGAAACTAAAAGCAAAAGCATGCATGTGATACACAAATACATCAGTAATTTTCCTGCAAGTATGATATTCTCCATACGACAACATGCTCCTTATTAAATGCCAAACGTACCCATGATTGAATGAGCCATTACAAGTTACTCGTGTCATGTCGATTTGGCGGTACTTTGATTGATGGTAACTCAATCAAGGAGATTCTGTTACTTCAACATATTTAGTTTGCGAGGTGTCCTTTTGCTGAAACATTAGATAGACAGTAGCTCATGTTCTTAATAAATAATGAATCATTGATTCAGAATCAACATATCTTCAGATCGCTCCAGGATTGCCTTGGGAAGATAGTTCGGATTTCAAGCTCTTCAGGACAATGTATGAGTTGAAGATCAAGGGCGCTAGTGAACATAAGTTGAGATGATATATTTGATAAGCTGAGATGCTACATCTCATAAATAAGCAATACACAGAACCTTAGGGCCTTTGGCAGAACCAAAGTGCTCTTTTGTCAAACCTTGAAAACCAACAGATGTTAATGATTCAGGACGGTGTGCGAGTTGAAGATCAAGGGCGCTAGCGATCATAAGCTGAGATGATATATCTGATAAGCTCAGATGTTATACCTCATAAATCAGTGACACACGGCATTGCATTATGTGCATGCCATGGTTAGAGAGAAACGGGAGGACCTTTGACAGGACAGAAGTGCCCTTTTGTCAGACCTTGGAAAGCAAGCACGCCACACCTTGCGGCCTAAATTGTGATTCCTGCGAGTTTTATTTCAAGTTCTGGTAGATCTTCTTCTTGATGCTGTGTAACAGGTTATTTATAGTCGATGAAAGAAAGGCCCGTCCATCATTCTGTTCATCTAGGACGTGTGATGTGCAGATTTTGTTTTTGTCCATGTCGTATGATACTGCTGTACATTATCTTCTATATTTCTTGACCCGGCCCTCCTTGTTAGTCTGTTGTCATTCATCACTCTTCTGTCTTTTGCTGCAAAGCGGAGACCATCAATTATGATTTCAGAAGGTTTATCTTACGATTGTAGGAAGCATGATAAATAACTGGTTATAGGGATATATACTTGAGTTGGATGGACTAAACACTTAGTTATGTAGTTGCAGGATGTTTCAACCAGTTTGTTGTTGAGTTCGTATAGACTTGGCAGATTTCGAATATTCCATTTGCGAAAAATGGAATGCTGCTTTGTTGATAATAAATATGTAAGATCGGTGGTAGATTTGAAATATTGATGGTAAGTAAAAAACGATATGTAAATTGTCAATCTGATCAACCATTTGCAAATCAGTAAGGAAATAACAATTTTAACATCCACAAATCCAATAGCAGATTACTATTTTTTGTCAGTTTGGTCAATATGTTAGTTTTGTAATAAATTCGAAATATTGATGGTAAGTTACCATCGGCAAACCTAATAGTATGTACTTTTAGATTTTACAAGAAGGCATGTAACTATTTGTTAGTTACCAATGAGATAAGAATTTTATCATTGACAAGCCCAATGGTAAATTGATGGCTCCCGCTGTGATTTAGTTTTAAATAGTGAACGGATAACATAGTTGGTAAGTTATTAGGGCACTGACGGTTGTAAATCGCTGACGCTTTTGGTAAGTTCCATGAATATATTTGATCAATAGGTAGCAGGTCACAGGATTGTACCATCGTTATGTAGAATTTACAAATAATGTTATAAATATAGTACGGAACAGAACATTGTCGAAGGACTTTGTCAAGAACATTGATAAAATTTGAGCGCATCACATGTCATGATAAAATCTGGCAATCTTGGGATTGACACTGAGGTGTTTGATTAAAGTTCATGCATGTTCTCTCTACTTTTTCGATTTACTTTATTTAATCATGTAGTTGGTCTTGTTGAACGAGCATATTTCTCATCTTCAAGAGACTGAAGACTTTCCTTCAATTTAGTTATATTTTTTGGGCCGTAAAATTGAATTACTGGCAACATAGAAGGAAGCTGTGGATGAAAAAAGTTATCGTAGATAATTGTCTTGATCCATGATTTAGCTCTGAATGTGACTTGTTTTTACTACTAAATTCAGATTGAATCTCGATAAGCTTACTATTTTTATCAAGGTCCTCAGTTTCCCGAATACTTGATAAGTACATATTTTATTTAGATGATCCAATTTTCAAGTATTAATTGTGCATAATACCAAAAGAAAAATCAATGCATTAAATTATAAGGTTTCCTTAATTAATTACTTAAGGAATATTATCCAAAAAGTATTAAACATATTATAAGGCAATCAATTTAGTCTTAATCTTTTGGTTAAGTTAGTTGTACATCTTTTGACCATTTGTCAATTTAGTCTCTTCGATCAATTTTGGCAGGAGATAAATGACACAAAGGCTTGCCATCCTATGCGGTTCGGATGGTCAATATGGACATAGACAACTTTTCGTAATTTCCTAAAAAAGTTAAATATTTTTTTCTGTTTTCTTCTTTCTTTTATTTTTCACTATTTTTCTTTGGGATAATGACAAAAATAGTCCTTGAATTTTGACCTAATGTACAATTTGGTCCATAAACTTTTAATTTGTTCAATGTAATCCCTGAACTTTTAATTTGTTCAATATAATCCTTGAACTTTAGGTACTTATTCAATTCGGTCCCTAACTATATGAAAATATTCAATGTAGTCCCCAGTCTTAAATAATTGTGGAAGGACTACATTAAATATTTTCATACAGTTCAGGGATTAGATTAAACATGCACAAAAAATTTAAGGATTACATTGAACAAATTAAAAGTTAAGTAACTGCATTGCATATTAAGTTAAAGTTTAGGGACCACATTGAACAAAAAGAAGTCCAAGGACCAAATTACAAATTTAGCCAAAATTCATTAGCTATTTTGTCGATTTCCCTTTTTCTTTTGGGCTAACCACCCCGCCTTGCCAAATCTATGCATGTTGAGGGCCCCAACGGCCCTCTTCTCACTTTGGTTTGTGCGAAGTGAGGTCTATTGCGACCTTCACTGGCTCACACAAACTTGGTGCGAGCTACGACAACCCTTACCTCGTCAGCAATCGCTAAAGCCCCACCAACTTGTTAGGAAAGAAGAACGATAAAAAAGAAAGAAAAAAGAATATTAAGATTAATAATTATATAAGAAGTTCATGGGATTTAAAAAATACAAAATACAAAATTTGTTGACAACCAATCATGCTACGTAAGCTTGACCAATGTCCATATTATCGATTTCTAGTCAAAATTAATCAATATGACTAAATTGACAAACCATCAAAAGATTACAATTAAATTGGTTAAATCGAAAGATGTATGATTGAATTGACTATTATACAATAAGTTTAGGATTTTTTGAACAATTATTCCAATTACTTAGCAAGTGCCTATTAGCATTATCTTTTTTTCTAATGATGTTGAGCAATGTCCGCGACCAATAAGGATTGGGAAGGACAAGATAGAAATTTTGGATTACCAAGGATGCCGAAACTTGGGTTAAGCGTGAAAAAGAAGGTATGTTAACTAAACTTTCACTGACTTTAAGCAATTGCTAAAACCATCGATTATGGATGGCGGGAGAGCGATGGCCCTCAGCAACTCTCTTGAAACGAGAACAATGTCCACAACCAACTTACATATTTAATTGAATTCTTTTGTTACAGTCACGACTATTTATTGCTTCATTATCGAGGCGGGTGAAAAGCAATTAACGAAAAATACCAAAAGCATGTCTCACTTTTCACCCAATTATCCCTTACTTATGAAATACAAACCCAAATATTACTCTTATGATTTTGTACACTCACATCAATTATCTTTGTATTCATATTCACAAAAATATCTTCTTCTTTTTTTCAAAATTTCCCCTCTACTAATCATAAATTTTCTCATACCATTCAAAATGTTCAAAATCAATTAAAAACCAAATCACAAAAACTCAAAGCATTAAGCTAAAATGAGTATGCGGAGAGGGACAATTTGTTTTGTTAAATATGAAGGTATGCTTAGACGAATGCAAATAGTATTTATGAAAATAAAGGTATATGAATGGTCATTGATCTAAAGTGAAGTATGTTTTGTGTATATATATTTTTGTAAACATTGAAAATCATAAAGCAATGTCTGCGACTAGAACTTTTGAGAAACTCCTAGGGGATCTGAATCAAATTTATGGCATAACAAGAGTGCGTTTTGTCACGCCCCGAACCCCGAGCGCATGCCCATCCCTGTCTGGTCGATAATAATTTGCGACACCCCAGGACAAGTCGCCAACCCTTTCCATTTTATTACACATGCGGAAGTGAAAAGAAATCCCTTGGCAGTAACCATCTTGGGATAGAAAAGCAGGACAACAATTTCACAAACAAACATGCATTTACATTCACATAGAGTCATGTACAAGGTCTATGACCAAAAAGACCACAAAAACTGACTTTCCAAATAGAGACGGTCCTAGCTGACCTACACTTCACATCACCTCCTCTCGACTCTCGGTTCTCCACTCGACAACCCTGAAAATATTGTCCCACAACGGGGTGAGATATAATCTCAACGAGTCTAAGCTCTAAACCCCAATTAGGAGAGAAATACACTAAGGAGCATCCTAACCACACAATCACACATATAGCATAGAGGACTTACCTTGCCTCAGTTCCTCCCTGCAGGTCAGCACAGTTCATAAACATTAGGTATAGAATCAATACACACAACAATTGAAACGCATCGCTCAACTCAATAAATCACAGGGGTCCAGATTATAGGGTCAAATCGTTATAACACGTTCTATACCATGTCACACAAATTTGTCTCATAATCCGGTGCATCTATTTCACTCAACATGCGTTCCAATTGATAATTTCACCCACTCGAGGGTACGGCCTACTAGAAGTTTGGCGGTCTACTGGCGTAGTCAGGCATCGTCTCACCCCATTGAGCATGGTTACGTCTCTCTCATAGACGACTTTCCCGAATAAGTATAGGTCTAGAATCTACTGTGACCCAAATCCCACTAAGTGGGTATCCCATATAGGGTAACATCCATCCGATACAGTTCGGGGACGGGTTCTCTTAATCAGCACATGACCACTCAATCTCGGCCCAGGACACCGTGCATTGCATTCAAATGCCTCAATTAAAATAGTGATCCTGGCCTATTTTCTTCGTATTAAAAACACTCAGTGAAAATAGTCGTATGTGGATACACCGTCAGATTAGAACTGGAAAATTCATAACATTCTTTTCAAAATCCCACTAGTTCATATAGTATATAAAACCATTTTCGGTGTTTAAAACCTGACACCCAAGATTTTCTGGATAAATATCGAAATTCACAAATTTTAGAATAATTAACTAAATTTCCAATCAGCACTCAATTTTCACAATTTAACACTCGATTGCAAAATTTAACCACATCATTGTAATCAGCATGAAATTCTAGACACCGACTATCCCAGCCTAATTTCCGAAAAAATAATTAATAATTAATTAATTTCGAAAATTAATTAATTAATTCAATTTAATTTCTAAAAATACTAACCTAGGCCAAAATTATTAAATTAAATACCAATATAGACTCGGAAAATTCCCGAACCCTTCTAGATAAATAGTACAATTTATTTAGGCCTTAGCTAAACCATGCTAACCACCTAACATGCTCAATTAAATAATTACATTTTTAATTTAATCTAACTAACCACCTAATCCTAATAAAATAAATCTAAACACCTATTAAACGTCATTAGCCACTAAGCAGAGTTTAGAGTATAAACTCACCAATTAATTGCGGAAACCGGTTCACCGTGACGACAACTCGACGGCGGCCGAAATCTGAATTTTTGACGGCCTCGGCGGACACTTGTGCCGGGCCTAAAACGGGCCCAACAAATCTCAGCCCAACTGAGATTTGTTGCTGAAACAGGCCGGACTTCGCTGGACTGAACAGGCCTTGAACAGGCTGAACGGGCTTGATTTCGCGGGCCTCAAGATGGGCTGAAATGGGCTGCTGATGGACTTCAAATTGGCTGGCTTTGCGTGAAGATGGGCTGCAGAAAAATGGCAACTTGCTGGGCCGTTGATGTGGGCTGAGCTTCAGTGATGTTGGGCCTGACTCGGTGAAGATCAACGGCGAAGGAGCAGCTGCTTCATGTGGCTTCGGTTCGGTCGAAGATTGCTTGGTCTTCTTTGGTGAGGAACTTCGGACGTGGCAGCGATGGAGGGGGAAGCACCGTTAACCGGAACGTGGGGTTTCGGTGAGCTGCAGGGGCGTGCGGACGTGTGGATTCGGTTGCTGGACAAATGGAAATCGTGAAGGCGTTGGTTTGCTCGGTCTTCAAACGGCGCTGGCGTGGAGTGGCAGGCAGCAGCGCGTGAAGAGATGGGAGCTCGGTGGCGTTGATTCGGTGGCAGCGCAGCAACGGAAATGAAGATGCTGGATGGGCCGCTCGGTGAAGAATTCGGTGGGCGGCAGACTCGCGGAGGCAGCTCGGTTGAATTCTGGGGAAAGCTTCGGGCGTGTGGGGGGAAAAACAAATGGCCAGGGAAATGAAAGTAAGAGCTGAAATCGTGAGGGTGCTTCGGTTGAAGAAAAAGATCAATGAAAGTAGAAGCAAATGCGCTAAGGGAGAAGAGAGCAGCTGAGCGTGCTCTTGAAGCTAGGAAGGGGGCCCCAAAGTCAGAAATTTTATCCCCTCTATTGATGGCCTTGTCTCCCCTATTACTTTCCAACCAATTTCACCAAAATAATCCAATTCAATTGTCCAAAATGCAGCCTTCAAGCCTAGATCCGAAATTCACTCCATTTAGACTTCAATTTTCATCCTCAAACACTCCAAATTTGAAGTCCAAAATTTCCACACTTTCCTGTCGTCAAGTAGCTCAATCTGGAAGTCCAAATTTCCATCGACTTAGCCCATCCGAATTTCCATTCATTTTCCGCAACGTCCAAATCAATTTTCCATAAAAGCCTCGGAATCTCTGAAAATTTTTCGAAGGATGAGTCGACGTTCCTAAAATGGATCATGGCACCACAAAACTTTCAATTTCTGAAATCGGGTTCAAATTCTCGGTTAATTTCACTTTGGTGCGCTTTTAGCGTGACCTAGTCTACCGGGTAATTTTTAAGAATTTTTAGTGCAATTGACCAATGATCAATTTATCTTGAGTCACATAGTGCATCTTCGGCACATTGGCGACTCTCGATTGTCGTGAAAATCTCGAGATTTCAATTATGGGTGCCAGGTACCAAAACGATCGAAAAATTGGTCTAGTGCCGATCGATGAGTATTTTGCAATCAGGTGGTTTCACCCATACTCTAATCACATATCTCAGTCGAATTGACCTATCTCCGGTCTCTTATCGATTTCTGACAGTGCCGTAATGACCCTTGCATTTAGATTCCTTAATTGTTTAGATTGGTCTAGTGCCGATCGACTGCTCAACACGATCGAGCAGTCGATTCCTGATCGAATTCTCAAGTCCATTGCATTTAGATTCCTTAATTTTTTTCTCCATATAGTCTAGTTATCTCGTGAGTGATCAGCTCAAAGAATAGCACTATTGGCTCGTCGATGAAAGGCTCGATTTATTTAATTGAAAAGGAAATCTAAAAATTCAGGCTGTCACACGTTTGCTAACATTTCTCTTTCTGAAAATAATTTTTGTTTAGAAAAAATTTGTTATATTTATATTTCTTAGACAAGTTTCTAAGCAAAACACATTTGGTACAACCCTAAAATTTCTATTATTGGAATAGAAAAATAATGGAGAAACGTTTTGTATGATATCAATTTTTTTTTTTTGTGATGTATATTTTTTTAAATTTTAAATAATTTTCTCATAATTTAATTTTAAATTTTTTTTTTCATTTTTTTCTCCTCTAGCCTATCAACAGTCTCGACAATGGCTAGTGATCGGCCAGAGACAAGGGCTGCGGAGTCTTGCCCAGCCACCGCGAGGTCCCTTGCAATGGCTGGGCAATGTCAAGCCTCGCCCCTGTACCTTGTCCAGCCACAGCAAGGCTTGAACTCGCCCAACCACCACATGTCAAAGCAACAGGATCTCTTGAACAATTTTTCTTAAGGAAACTTCGTCTAAATTTTAACACAGCGAGACACAAGAAATTCACAAACCAGAGACCTCAGGAAGTCACAGTTTTGGAAAATCAGAGAGGCTGACATAAAACACCTGAAATCTCTACACTTACCATGTCCGAATCTCATGTCCACGTCTATCTCAGCGACACAAGTGACATGCAAGTTCTGGAATGAAGCATAGAGCACGACCAAGTATCTACAAGTTGACACAAGCACAAAAACAGCATGCAAACCTACCGAGCTCCTCAAAACCAGTATACATTTCTTTCATTCACCAACAACCCACCATCATAGCATTGTTCCTTCATCAACCAATCACAACAGCTACATGCAAAGCCCGAAAACAACCATAAAATAGCAAGAACAAGCAGAAAATTTCCCATTCTACAAAAAATCGAGCCCTAAAGAGATCAAAAAGAGTAGAAAGCTATCGTTTCTCCTTGCCTCAAGGTTTCAACGCCTCGTCTTCTTCTCCTAAGCTTGTTGTGAGCTCGAGAATGCTCTCAGTTCTGTGGGTACTTGTGGGCATGTGCAGGTGAGGGTGAGAAGGGAGAGAGATGAGCTCGCAGGTAAGAAAAGAACCTGGAGAGAAAGAGAGAGCAAGTGAGGGAGAGAGAGAGAGCGAGAGAGGGTTCGGTGAGGGGAGAGAGAATGAGTGAAAAATTAAGAAGAAAAGAGAGAAAAAGAAGAAGCAAGCAAGTAAGGGGGGTCTGCCGTTCATGGAGAAGGAAAGAAATGATGATGGCTTTCAAAAATACCTCCTTGCATGTGAGGTTGGCTTTGCCTAGCATTAATGTTAGACTATTCATATAATTCTTTGATGTGGAAATTCAACAAAAAAACAATGATCTTTGATCTTCATGATTTTCACAAATAGATGAAGACGTACCTTTATCCATAGCGTTAATCGTTGTGGAAAACCGAAGAACTCAAATCAAATGAAGAAATCCGATTTCTCTCCCTTAACCCACTAAACTTTAATTTATTCAATTGATGGAGGAGAGAATACTAAGTGTTTTTCTGTTATTGTTGTTCATCGTAGGCGAAGAGAGGACCGGACTCTATTTATACGTTCTTTCAATAGGTGCCTTCCATCAAAGCGCCTTTTCAACTTCAATAAAGTCGCACCTCTTAGAGTCGCAACTTCTCGTACATTATTTATTTTATAGCATTTCAACTATTATTAAACCATATGATAAATCATATCATGTGGGCCACAATAATTCTTACATTCTCCCACTTGGCCCATATGATTTTCCTTTCATGGTTTAATAAAGACTATAATGTGCACAATAACATTATGCTATAATATTTTCATTAAATTGGAAATCACATAATAATGACAATTAAGTAAAGAAAACTAATACGAGTCATAGCAGTTGTATGTCATTAACCGACATAGTCCCTTCTATGCACTACAACTATAGCACTTTACTTAACATGATCCATAAATGAGAAGTACAGTAATAGTCCAACTATAATGTCTCTTTAGAAACTATCCTATTTAACATTCATCTATTTCCATAATGTATACTAAATAGAAAACAGGAAATATCAAAAACACGTAAATGAACTCAAAGTGTCAAATACATAAACTTAATACAATCATAATAAAAACATTAATGACGTCCAATAATGCCCATATTTTCAACATGTTCATTAAATGTTTTGGGCGGCAGTCCTTTTGTTAAGGGATCCGCTATCATAAGATTGGTGCTAATGTGCTCAATTGACACTTTTCGTTTCTGAACTTCTTCTTTAACAGACAAGTATTTGATCTTCATATGCTTAACACCTTTAGAATACTTGTCATTCTTAAAGAAGAAAACTGCTGCAGAGTTATCACAATAAATTTTTAGCAGCTTGGCAATACTGTCGATAATTACAAGTCCTGAAATAAAATTTTGCAGCCATAATCCATGAATAGTGGCCTCAAAGCATGCCACAAATTCAGCTTCTATAGTGAATGCAGCAATAACTGACTGCTTCGCACTCTTCCATGAAATTGCCCCTCCAGCCAAAAGAAACAAGTAACCAAACGTTGATTTTCTTGTATCGGCACATCCAGCTAAGTCTAACTCTGAATATCCAATCACCTCGAGATGATCGGATCTTTTATAAGTGAGCATATGATTCTTCGTTCCTTGCAAGTATCTAAGAACTTTCTTTGCAGCTTGCCAATGATCCATTCCAAGATTACTCTGATACCTGCCCAGCATTTTCAGAGCAAAATTGATGTATGGTCTGGTGCAAGTTTGTGCATTCATTAAGCTCCCCACAACAAATGCATAAAGAATATTTTTCATTTGTTCTTGTTCCAATTCACTTTTCGGACATTGCATAAGGCTAAATTTGTCACCTTTCTAAATCGGAACTATTCCTACTAAATATTTACCCATATTAAATCTCTCTAAATTTTCTCAATGTAGGCTTTCTGAAACAATCCTAATAATCTTTATGATCTATCATGGAATATTTCTATTCCTATCACATACGTTGCCTCTCCCATATCCTTCATTTCAAAATTCTTAAAGAGAAATTTCTTGGTTTCATGTAACAAACCAAGATCATTAGCAGCAAGTAAAATATCATCAACATACAAAACTAGAAAGATAAACTTGCTCCTACTAATCTTCATATATATACACCAATCAACAGTGTTTTTCTTAAATCTAAATGAAGTTATGGTATCGTTAAACTTAAGATACCATTGTCAGGGAACTTGTTTAAGTCCATATATTGATTTATTTAATTTATATACCATGTGTTCCTTTCCTTTAATTGAAAAGCCTTCGGGTTGGTTCATATAAACCTCTTCTTCTAAATTCCCATTAAGAAATGCGATTTTTACATCCATTTGGTGTAACTCCAAGTCATAATGAGCCACCAAAGCCATAATAATTCTAAGTGAGTCCTTCTTAGAGACTGGTGAAAATGTCTCTTTATAATAAATGCCTTCTTTTTGCATAAAACCCTTTGCAAAAAGTCTGGCTTTATGTCGTTCAATATTGCCTTTTGAGTCACGCTTGGTCTTAAAGACCCATTTACACCTGACCTTTTTACATCCTTTAGGCAATTCAACAATATCCCAAACTTGATTTTGATGCATTGATTTTAACTCTTCTTCCATGGTATTAAATCATTCATTAGAATTTTCACATTCCATGGCTTGAGAAAATGAATATGAATCATTTCCAATTCCTAAGTCAATTTCTGATTCTTGTAAATAAACAATATAGTCATCAGAAATAGCCGACCTCATTTCTCTTTGAGATCTTCTTAATGCTATTTCTTGTGACTTAGCTATTGGAGGTTCAATATTGACATCTTCATTATGGAGTCTTTGTTCATTAATTTGTTGTTCTCAATTATTGTTAGGTTGTACTATAATATCAGGAACAACTTTGGAAGCCTTGGGTATAGGAACTTCTACCCTTACTTATTGAATGCAAGCATCACGCACTCTTTCACTCCCACTGATGTCACCATTCTCAATGACCCTAGCATTTCCAGATTCAACAATTCTTGTACTATGATTAGGACAATAAAATTTATACCCTTTGAATTTCTCTGCATAACCAATGAAATAACCATTGGTCGTTCTTGAATCCAATTTCCTTTCATGTGAATTGTAAATTCTTACTTCTGCTTGACAACCCCAAACATACAGGTGTCGTAAACTAGGTTTCCTTCCCGTCCACAATTCAAATGGAGTCTTTGGAACTGCCTTACTAGGAACCCTGTTTAATAAATACATAGAAATCTTTAAGGCATACATCCACAGAGACAATGGTAAAGATGAATGACTCATCATACTCCTAACCATTTCCATTAAAGTACGATTACACTTTTCTACTACACCATTTTGTTGTGGTGTACCCGGCCTTGTGTATTGAGCACAAATGCCATGTCTTTCAAGGAACTTAGCAAATGGACCTGGACATTGTCCCGATTCATCATACTTTCCATAATATTTACCAACTCTATTCGATCTTATTATTTTCACTTTTCTATCTAATTGCCTCTCAACTTCTTTAATATACACTTCAAGTGCATTCACGAATTGAGACTTATCATGCAATAGATAAATATAGCCATAACGTGAAAAATCATCAATAAATATAATGAAATAGCTTTCCTTAGCAAAAAATGGAACATCGAAAGGACCACATATGTCAGTATGTATAATTTCAATAAGCTTTGTGCTTTTTGTGACACATTTCTTAGTGTGCTTTGTTTGTTTACCTTTAATACAATCAATACACACTCCAATGTTAGTAAAATCCAAATTTAGAAGAATTTCATTCTTCACTAATCTTGGCATTCTTTCCTTGGACATATGACCCAAATGTTTATGCCACATCAAACTTCGTTTAGTGCCAACATTATGATGTAAGGTCATTAATGTCTCAACAAATGTATTATCAAGTCTAAATTTGTAGAGATCATCACATAAAGTTCCAATTTCAATAAGAGTATCACTCCTAAATAAACTGAAAGATTCAGAACCAAACTTATAATAAAATCATGCTACATCAAGTCTTGGCAAAGAAACTAAATTGCGAGAAAATGTAGGTACATAAAGGGTTCAAAACAAATCCAAATAATGCCCAGTATCTAAAATCAAACGGTAAGTGCCAATGCCTTCAACTGGAGCTTTGTTTCTATTCCCCATAATCACATAACTTTCATTTGGCTTTATAATTTGGATCGTAAGAAATCTCTGCATCGTATTTGACACATGAGTGGTGGCACCAAAATCAATCCACCAAGTATTATGAGGAATTTCAGTAAAGTTTGATTCAAAACATACTAAAGCACAAGGCTTACCTTTGTTTTCGAACCAATGTTACGCTTTAGACAATCTTTCTTCAAGTGTCCAATTTTGTTGCAAAAATGGCACTTAATAAGATTGTGTTCATTCTTATGGATTTGAGAAGCCTTTGAAGAGTCATCTAGGACGTGTAATCCTTTCTTCTTGCTCCTTCCACCTTTCCTTTTGAAATTCCTTTGAACTTCTTGATGACTTGAGAGATGAACAGAATGACCCTTTTGATTATTTATCCTTGTTTCCTCTTAAACTAGCATACTGGCTAATTCATTCACATTCCACTTATCCTTTATAGTATTATAATTCATTTGAAATTGCTCATATTGCTCATGAGGCAAGAAATTAAGTATAAACTGTACTAAAAAGTACTCATCCACATTCATTCCTAAAGTCCTTAACTTTGCTGCTAAATTTGTCATCTCAAGTATATGCTCATGCATGGTATGTGAACCATCATATTTTATGGTGGTCAATGTACTCATCAATGTACCAGCAAGTGACTTATCAGCAGTTTGAGAACGCTCTTCCACAAATTTTATAAATTCCTTAGCATTATCAATCTTGGGAAGAGAAGTCTTTAAGTTGTTTGCAACTATCATTCGCACGAACATTAAGCTCAGCCTGTTTGATCTTTCCCAAGCTTTATGAAAAGACTTTTCATTATCACTACTTTCATCAGTAATAGTAGCTGGTTTCTCAACTTGAAGCGCTAAATCAAGATCCATAACACCTAAATGAAACTGGACTTGTTCGCTCCAATTAGGAAAATTCATTCCATTGAATAAGGGAATAGACAAGGCATGCAAATGGAGTGAAATAGGTATAGATACTGCAAATATGCAAGAAAATACTCATATATTAATGCCTTGAGAATATTACTTAATCAGATTCAAACTAAACTACACATGCACATCATAGTTCTCCTTTAGGCGATCCTATGATATACAAATATATATAAACCATAATGATGCCAATAACTTTTCTTTGGTAATTGTAAATATATTATTATTAAAATTTATTTGTTATCTTTGGATATACAAATAAATTTAACAAGTCATATTAATTACCAACTATCATGTTCATGAATTAAAAGAAAATAATTAACCTTTGGGTTAATCTCTAAGTTCTTATAATAAATGAACTTCAATATACCCATAACACCAATAATGATATGAAACATATCAATTTCATGTATAGCATCAATTAATCATGGGTAATTGAATAAAACAATTTACAATATCAAAAATTCAAAACACTTCAAAGTTTGCCCACTTTGGTGACTAACAAACCATTCATAATATGAATTTCTAATATTGTAAAATAGAAATATTTACCAAATTGCACACAATGACAAAAACATAATCAAAGCATAAGGGCAAAATTGTAAAATCATAATTCCTTAAGGGAAGAACCATAAATTTAAAATCCAGGGGCAAAATGGTAAATTAACAACAAGTGCAAAACCGAAATTATAAATAAACAGGGGTAGAACTATAAATAACCATCAAAGAGGAGGGCAAAAGTGTAAATTAACGTTGCGGGGACGTCAGGCGCATGCTGAGCACGTGCCTGCGCCCTTGGTGGGCGTGTGCCCCGCACGCACGTGTCCAACGCGCAGGCGCGTGCTGGCAACTGCACGGGCAATCCCACGCACGCAACCGTTGCGCGCGCATGTCGGCGCGTGGCGCATGGGTTCCATGCGCCTGCAACTGTAGCGCACACGTGGAGACCACGCACCTTCTCCCTCGCGCACAAAAGCCATTTTCCACCGGTTTTCGCCATTTTCAGCCGTGATTTCACCGCCGTTTCTTCTTCGGCAACCCATCCCAGACACAAATAAATAATGGGTTTTGAAGAGTATACCGACACGACCACATGGGTCCAAGTTTCGGCGAAAATGACCAAGAAATTGGCCTCAAAACAAACGAAAATTTCCCAAAATGTAAATCCTTAATCACCGCGACTTCTGCTGCCCAATTAGCCTCCGGCGAACACCGATATACCGGAAAACTCATGGCTAATGTTCCTCATGACATTGCAACCGTATGGGTCCGAAATCAAGCGGTGGGTCGCCGGATTTTGTCCGGAATCGGCGAGTTTCTCACTTGGCCTCAAAACTCCGAATTCCTCCATTTTCGTCCTTTTTTTTTTAAACGTTCCATCATTCGGATTTTCTTCAACAGAACCCACTGAAAACATTTCAACAACAACAAATAATACGAATAGGATCATTCAACGAAACATCATACATAAATCATAATATTTCTATAAACGGAAAAATCATGAGATCATAAATCACGCTCTAATACCAAATATTAGACTATTCATATAATTCTTTGATGCGAAAATCAACAGAAAAACAATGATATTTGATCTTCATGATTTTCACAAATAGATGAAGACGTACCTTTATCCATAGCATTAATTGTTGTGGAAAACCGAAGAACTCAAATCAAATAAAGAAATCCGATTTCTCTCCCTTAACCCACTAAACTTTAATGTATTCAATTGATAGGGGAGAGAATACTAAGTGCTTTTCTGTTATTGTTGCTCATCGTAGGCAGAGAGAGGACCGGACTCTATTTATACGTTCTTTCAATAGGTGCCTTCCATCAAAGCGCCTTTTCAACTTCAATAAAGTGGTACCTCTTAGAGTCGCAACTTCTCATACATTATTTATGTTATAGCATTTCAACTATTATTAAACCATATAATAAATCATATCATGTGGGCCACAATAATTCTTACAATTAACACTTAAATTTTGACAATTCATTTAATTGAATTAATTTTTAGATCCTAACAAATATAATTTTCATTAAATTGCATCTCATAAAGAAATTAGGAACATTTGCATTGCTAGTATTAATTATTAAATATTTTTGAAAAATTATTATTATTATTTTGTTTAAGAAATTAGGTCCTCTTTTCTTTCCCCCCGGGCGGCCCATCTCTTCTTTTCTTTTGCCCGGCGCAACCCACTTCTTGTTCTCTTCTCTTCCCCTCCGCTTGGCTTTGGACGCCGGCTTCCTGACGAAGAAGGAGGAACGAAGGACGGCGTACGACGAGCACGTGCAGTGAAAGGAATGTTGCGGTATGATCGGTTTGGGCAGGCTGGCGGCACAGTTGGCGTCGGAACTTAAAAGGGAGAGAGTAACGTTGGCTGGGGGGTTCTTTTGGCTGAAAACCAAAGCGGAGAGATAGACCGAGAGAGCTTGACACCGAGAGGGAGAGGTCCCAGCGACTGAGCGAGAGCGGGAGAGCTTCAGCCGACGTCTCGGCTGCGCACGACCTCCGGCGGCGACTCCTTCCATTCGACATCCTCAGGCCGAGCCGGTAAGCCGCCCTTCTTCTTCCCCTGTTTGGGGCACGACGCCTGGAGCTCGCGGACGACTAGCTCCCGCGGACTTCGGCCCCCGTCCATTCCTCCTTTGGTTGTTGCGTGTTTCGTGGTCTATTTGATGAGAGTCTTGGTTAGGGTTCGGGTCCTGGTTGAGCCGGAAACCTCATGATTCGTGAGCACCCCTCTCCCGTTCGACGAAATGCTTAAGCGAGATATAGTTTTCGTCCTCCCGTTTTTTGCCGAAATTGAGTCGTCCGTGCCCGTCGTGTTCTATTGGGATGTTCCAGTGGTGTTAGGCGACCTTGGGGGTCGGCCGTGTAGTCGTTCGCCACGTTCCCATCGTCGCCGTTGTTTGTTTGGTGTCTGGCTGTGGTGTGGCTCTCGGCTGGCGGAGGGGAGGTCAGCTGACGAGTGGCGTTTGGAGTGGACGACCCAAGCTCGACGGTGTGACTGCCGGTGATAACATATTCGAGAGATGGGGACGCTGCGGATGGTGTTGGTTCGGGGAGCAGGGCTTCACGAGAACAGCGTAGCGGAAGGCGTGGAGAAGAAGTGGATAAAAATGGAAATAAAGCATGAGAAAAAAGGGAAAGTGAAAGAAAAAAAAAACAAAAAGAAGAAGAAGAAGAAGAAAAAGATTGGGCTACGGGCTCCGGTTTTCGGCTGGTCGATAGAAATAGGAAACGTGGGCTGTTGGGACCGGGCTGGGCAGAGAGTCATGTAATGAAAAAGAGCTGGAGGCCGAGCGGGCCTTTCTCTTTCTAATTTTTTTATGGGCCATTGGGGTTAATTCACGGTGGGTCTTGGTGCGACCCGGTTTTTTATCCAACCCGGACCGATAGCGTCCGGGTCGGTTTAGTCGGGCAGGTCTCTTGACCCGGTCCGAATTTCTTTCTTGTTTTAAATATAATAATAAAATTCAAACATATATTAAAACGTCATAAAAATTTATTAATTAGTAAAAAGTATAAAAAATAAAAACTTATGAAATTTCTCAATAATTTAGAAATATAGAAAGATTTTTTTTAAAAAATTAAAATTCAGAAAATCATAAAAAATTTAAAAATTCAGAAAATGCATTGATAAATTTAAAAAAATGTTAAAATTGTGGAAAGTTCGGAAAAATAAAAATAATTTTAGAAAATTGGTAAAGACCCTGAAATTCCAAGAAAGTCAAAAATTTTCCAAAAAACTAAAACTCCTTAAAAAGCTTCAAAATAGTTTTTAGGTAATCTTCTCTTAAAAAGTGATCTAAAATTGTGCTAAAAAAATTGAACAAGCCTTTAGGGCTCTATCATAGGGTTTCCATTGTCCTTAGAGATGAATATCCTTAATCGTGCACTTTCTTTATGTTGATTATGGTTTCCCTTTGGCTTAGTTAGCAATGGCATGTTTCTTATTTGGAAATGTTAGGTAGGGGTGAGCACGGTTCCCGGGTAGAACCAGGAACCGGAGAACGGAACTGGAGGGTCCGGTCCAATTCCCAGTTCTAAAGAGACCGGTTCCGGTTCCTGGTTCCCTTTTTCTGGGAACCGGCGTTCCCGGTTCCGGTTCCGGTTCCCATAGGAACCGGAACCGGTGGAACCAGCAGAACCAAAACCAGTTAAATCTTCAAAAAAAAAAAAAATACCCCACATTGATTTCCCTCCCTTCCCTTTTCTTTTTCCCTCTCTCTCTCTCTTTCTTTTCTGCCCTTTTTCCTCTCACGTCACTTCCTGTCCCCCCAACTTTTTTCTTTTCTTCTCTCTCTCTTCTCTTTCCCCCATCTCTCGACCGAAACCCCACCCCTTCTCTTCTTCTTCTTCTTCTTCCTCTTCCTTCCTCTTGCTGGCTACTGCTTCACCCACCACCACACCGCCGCCCCATGCCCTACTCACCACTACCTCGTGGCCACCGAACCACCACCACCCACCACTCGTCCGACGAGCCGTCTCGCCGTTGAGCCCGACGAGCTGTCACGCCGTCCGCGCCGCCCCTCACCGCCGTGAGCCACCGCTGCCGTCCCCAAGCCACCGTCACCACCTCTTGCCGCCACCGCCTGAGATTAGCTTCCAGTCCGTACGGAAATGTCGCTCTCCACGGCGTTCGGCGAGCGGCTGGAACAGCTGGACCGGACCAGTAACCAGGGCCTCTCTCTCCTCCAGGTCTACTCCACCGTGACGCGATCTCTTGAACTTTTCTTCGGGAGGCGATCGGTTTGGATCGGTAGCGGATGAGAGGTGCTGGAAATTTTTGCAAGTGGAGAGAGAGCTGCAAGCCGCCAAATCGCTGCTCCTGGAGTCGAAGCACGCGACCATCAAGTCGATGGAAGAGAGGTGCTTGAGGCTCGAGTGGAGCCTGGCTTCGCAGAGCTTGAAGATCTCGGCTCTCGAATCTAAGATTGCCGCTCTCGATGCCGAGTACGACAACAATGTGCAGCGACTGAGGTGAAGCATAGGCTTGTCATTATAAGATTTTGGTCGCATGTTATGGCTTATTTATGCTTGATTTTAGGGAGTTGAAGTGAGAGGTGGAGGAGCTTGAGGAGGCAGAGAAGGAGAAGGACGGATTCTACCGAGCGCAGACCGGCGAAATGAAGGATTTTAAGGAAGCTACTAACGGATTCGTCGTGGATTGCCAGATTTGCATAGAGGAATTAAGAGACGAGCTAAATGAGGTAAAAGAGAAGCTCTCTGTTTTCGGATTTGTGAGCTGACGTGATATTGTGCTGGATCATTCTGTTAGCTGGATCAAAGGCTGCAAGGTGATAGCGATAATGAAGAACTTTTATCGCTTGTTTGGCTACTATGCTAGAGAATGAAGATTATTTTCCCTTGTTATCTTTGCTCATGTTCGATTTTGATTTGATGAAATAGAGCTATGGTTCATCTTGAGTAGCATACGAGATAACTTGAAGATATAAAGTATCATGTTTGATATTCTGTGACTGCAATTATTTGTGATGTGCTAACTGCAAAATGAAGTGTATTTACAAGAGTCCATGCAATTGCTTCTCCCACAATATACTGTATAGGCAAAACTAGCTGGAGATGCTTCCATATGGTATGTTGCTCGAGACCAATATGCAACTCTGCACGAATGATCAATGGTGCTATGAACAGGTCTCAATCTCGTGAACTAATTCTTTGCTTAGTTTTTCAGCATGGTCGTCGTGGCCACCGGCAAATGAGTACACTCGAATGCGAATTGAAAAGCCCTCCAAAGCATTTTTGTGTAATTAGTTCTTTGTGTTTGTGATTTTGTTAACGTCAGTTTGTCTTCAATTTCCTTTGCTTCTTTGCTTTCCTGTGTCAGATCCAAAAAAGAAAGGAGCAGTTGAGGGCTCATGTTCTCTTCCCCGAGTAATATGTAAATTGCAAAGACAGCTCACTGGTCAAGAGCGAAATGCCAAGAGCCTATGCTCATACAACTTGCCTGTAGTTATTATTATGAAACACATTAACCATAAGGAATCACCAAATTATACATTAGACAATGTTTTCTCTAGAAAACTATGAAATTAGTTGTCTATTTGAATGTAAAAGATTCAGATTATTGTGTATTGGCAGGTGCTCAAAATGGAGGGCCAACTATTGAATTATTTCGGCTTTCGGATATTCGCGCCTACTACGAAAATGAAAAAAAAAAAAAATCTGTTGGAACCTGGAACTGACCCCGGAACCTGTGATAGGGTAGGTTCCAGGTTCTCGGTTCTGACGGGTAGATTCCAGGTTCCAAAAATTGAGGAACCTATACCCGAGGGTAGGTTCCAGGTTCCAGACGGAACCGAACCAGAACTGGGAACCGCTCACCCCTAATGTTAGGTTCTTGCTCTCCCAATGCCATTTTGTTTAACGTCACCTTCGTTGCTGATTATTATTCTAATGATTGCATATGTTATCTTACATGTTAGTAGATAGGTTTAAAATCAAATCAGACTTCTTAATAATTTTTTTTTTTAAATGAACAAGATTAGGTACTGAAAGAGTACAAATTGATTAATTAGCGTAATCAAGTCTTCAACCCAATATTCCTTGGTTGTGTAAGAATTGAGATATGCTCTCAGGCTTTACTTGATTTCTAACCGACCTTAATAGGTTAGTGACGATTTCTTATTAAAAAATTTTCATGATGTTAATTTAAGTTAACATTGAACACCCCATCGTTGTGTGAGGTATGGCTTGAGAGAGCCCATGCTTAAAATTAAGGCCATAGGCCTGTCTTTTAGATGATACCTCTAAACCTATTTCCGTCCTTACCAAGGGGTAGGTCGCAACACTTGGCCATCATAAGATTTGGCGAGATCGAGCCTCACTTAGCCACTGACAAGGCTCGATCTCGCCAGCCATCGTCAAGACCTGACGATTGGCTAGAGGAGGAAAAAGAAGGATGGAAACAAAGAAAAGGAAATGACATTGTTTTAGAAATTGTTCCCAAAAATAAAGAAGTAGTTTTTTTTTACTTTTATTTCTGTTAAATCTATTCACTGGCCACTTTTTTATTCTAAAGAATAGAAAAATTAGTTAACGTTACGAAATGGATTTATATTCTAGAGAACCAAAGAACAGAAAAGTAGAAAAATAGTATGGTTACCAAACATGCTTCGATCGGCTTGATATGGGTGATGGAAGAAAAGTGTTATGATTGAAGGGGTAGTAGCTAGCCACTGAACTTCGGGAAAAGTACCAAAACAGTCATAAACCTTTTGCATTGGTACCAATTCAGTCCTAAACTTTTCAATTGGACAAATTCAGTCCTAAAACTTTTAATATTGGTACCAATTTAGTCCATCCAGCCAATTTTGGCCGGCCGGCGCTAACGTGGACGTCGGCCGGTGATTAGACGTTGACGTGGCAAATTTATGATTTTTTCGCATTTTTTATTAATTTTTTCCTTTTTTCGAATTTTTTTTCCTTTTCTTTTCTGCTTTCTTCTTCGTGGTTGCCGGCGAGCCTCCGATGAGGCTCGCTGGCCACAGGGCGAGGGCCGCGAAGCCCTCGCCTGCCGCTGGCGAGGGTCGCGGCCCTCGCCTGGCCTCTCCTAGAGCTGCCGGCGAGGTGGCTTCGCCTGGATCTGGGCGAGGCCAGCCTCGCCCGCGGCTGGCGAGGCCATGGCGGCCATCGCCAGGGCGGAGGCGAGGGTCTCGCCCTGGCCTTGCCGCTGAGTCCCCAGCACCTCCTCCGCTGTCAACCCCGGAGCTTCTCGACCTCGTCACCGCCTCCCTCACCTCCAAGAAATCCCAATTCGAGGCCCTGGTCCCCCACCTCCCGCGACTCACGTTGCCGCTCCTCCACCCGATCTTTGCCTCCGAAACCCTAGCCTGCCGCCCCAACACCCTCCTCTCCTTCTTCCGAGGCTGGCCTCGCCCGCTGCCTTGGGCGAGGCCAAGCGAGGGTCGCGACCCTCGCCGATGGCTGGCGAGGGCTTCGCGGCCCTTGCCTCCGCCCTGGCGATGGCCGCCATGGCCTCGCCAGCCACAGGCGAGGCTGGCCTCGCCCAGATCCAGGCGAAGCCGCCTCGCCGACGGCTCTGGGAGAGGCCGGGCGAGGGCCGCGACCCTCGCTGGCGGCAGGCGAGGGCTTCACGGCCCTCGCGGACAACCGCGAAGAAGAAAGCAAAAAAGAAAGGAAAAAGACAAAAAAAATTAATAAAATTAATAAAAATTAATAAAAAAATTAATAAAAAAATTAATAAAAAATTCGAAAAAATCATTAAAAAACCATTAAAATTGCCACGTCAGCGTTCGGCCACCGGCCGACGTCCACGTCAGCGCTGGCCGACCAAAATTGGCCGAATGGACTGAATTGGTACCAATATTAAAAGGTTTAGGACTGAATTTGTCCAATTGAAAAGTTTATGACTGAATTGGTACCAGTGCAAAAGGTTTAGGACTTTTTTGGTACTTTTCCCCTTAACTTCTCATTTTAGACTTGCTTGATGCTGCTGTTACTAAAGATGAATCTGTAGCTGGCCATTGGCCATCTCAATTTCTTTAGACAAATCTAGGATTGGAAAGAGATTTTGGGGAATTTGTTAAAGATTGGTATGACACGATTGCAACCAATGACGTTGTTATGTGATACACATAATGATTCAAGTCTTGTTTCTCAGGAGAGGACAAAGCATATAAAGGTTATTTGTCATTTTGTTTGAGAAAACTATAGTCTTGAGAAATCATGACTATTTTTGTTTGAACTAATGATCAATTAACCGATTTTTTCACTAAAGCTGTCAGTGGTCCCTGAATCAAGTAGAGGGGGTGTTAGGAATGGAAAACCCCCTTATCCCTTCCCTTTCTCTCTCCCGAGTTGCCGTCCACCCCACTCCATTCTCCATCCCTACTGTTCAAAACCCCAGACGCCAAGGAGGAAGTCGCTAGAAGCAACTCGGCTGCTGCAACAGTCACCGTTGGAGCTAGGAGCACCCACGCCGCCACCGTTTCGCAGATCCTGCCCACATGCTGTGCAAGCCATCGTCCAATCACTGCCGTCCTAGCCCTGGCCGAGCTCAGCTAGAGCTGTGCTTCACCGTTCAATTGCCGTGGACCGCCCCTCCATGTCACCGAAGCCTCCATCGGTCCTTGCCGCTCCTCATTGCCCTTGTTCTCTTTCTTTTGTAGCTAAAACATAGGGTTGTTTTGTGGGTTTCCAGCAAAGTGTCAGGCCAATTTTGAGGTGTTTTCGGGCCTCAAATCCTAGGGCTCGATTTGGAAAAGAGCGATCCCCGCGCCGTTCCCGTCGATTTGATCCGACCTGCGCATTAATCAAGTGAGTTTAACTCACTAATCCCCGCTTAGTTTGCCAATAATGCTTTATGGGTTGATTTGATTTAATTAAGTACAATTAGATGGATATATTAGATTAGAATAATTAAATTAGGGATATACTTGAGCATATTATGCAAATGGTTAGTGTAATTAGTGAGTAGATATGCTCAAGTATTTATTGCACGAACCTTGGAAATTTTTCGGGTCCATCTCGGAAAATTATGGGCCTAAGTTGGATTTATTGTATTTATTTAATAATTTTCATAATTAATTATTTTCCGGAAATTAGACCTGGATGGTCGACGACCGAATTTTTGTGCTGGTTATTGTGGTGTGGTCTATTTATTTATTTAAGTACCTAATTGTGCAAATTGAATGAAATTATATAAGTGGGTAATTATTCCAAAAGTGGAAAATTGTGGTATTGAAGTAAAGAATATACGTGATTTGTTGAATTGAAACATCACCTCGGAAAATGCACATGACTCGGTGATTTGGGTATATCGCCTCGGAGAATGTATGTGGCTCGGTGATAGGATACATCACCTTAGAAAATGCATGTGGCTCGATGATTTGTGTATACCACCTTGAAGAATGCATGTGGCTCGGTGATGGGATATGTCATCTCGGAGAATGTACATGATTCGGTGATTGAGTACATCATCTCGGAGAATGCACATGGCTCGGTGACTAGGTATGTCATCTCGGAAAATGCACGTGGCTCGATGACCAAGTATGTCATCTTGGAGAATGCGCATGGCTCGATAACTAGATATAATATCCTGTAAAATATATGGTATTATTTTAAATGATCGGGAATGGTCTGACTGACATGTAATCGACTAAGTCGATTGATTGACGGTTCGATCCGGTTGAGTAAATTGAGGTAATTGATGTATATTTGATATATACTGATGTACAGGAAGGAAACTGAGGTCAAGGTAAGTCTTCTGGTTCGTGTGGTGCTTAAGCAACCTAAAGTGTATTAGTCTCCTAATCGGGTCTTAGGAGGGTAGAACTCGTTGAGACGTAATCGCACCTTGTTGTGGGACAACATTTCAAGTTCATAGATGGCAGCGCCTCCACCTTCTCGTCCTCCCATGCATTTTGGTATCCCCGAAGAAATTATCGAGGTAGCGTATCATTTTCCGATACACCCCCACTTAGAAGGGTTAGAGTATGTGTTGATTGAGTCCAAGGTTTAGGTTAACATGAATAGAGACAACCTGGTACCCCATAAGTATCGATTATGGTATCATCATTGCCATGATAGGCAAAGAGAGGGTCCCATCACGGAAGTCGATGTACTTCTGTTTGTCTTAAAGGCAGCATTCGGGTTAGGGACGGCAGACCCTAAAGATGGGTCGGTAGTAGATGCTAAGGATCCCAAGCTTAAGGGCGATCCTAAGTCACCCGTATACTCAGCTAGGGGTGCTAACTGGAGTGAGGAAGAAAGGGAGATAGTCGAGCAAGAGGAGGGACCAGAGGAGGATCAAGAGTGGGAATGGCCAGTGGAGGAACCTGCTGAGGGAGAACCGGAGGAAGATTAGGAGATGGAAGACCTTGATGAGGAGCCCAAAGAAGAAAAGCCCTAAGAAGAGGAACCTGAAGAAGAATCTGAGGAGCAGTAATAGGAAGATCCAGAGGAGGATCCTGAGTATGACTCGGATGCGGATTGAGACCTCATCCTATTTTGCAAACCTCGGGTCTTGAACTGTTGTATGATAGATCAAACTCCTATGAATAGTATTGTAATATATACTATAAGGTTTGCTTTGTATAAAAGTGTGGTTATGGTTTTTCAGAAAGAAAAATATGGCATTACTTTTCTATCTCATTATTTTATTGTCTGGGGATTTATAACTACTTCTGCATGCATATATAAATTGAAAGGGTCGGCGATGAGTCCTGGGATGTCGCTATTTAATCGACTGTGCAGCGATGGGTGCGCGCCTAAGGATCGGGGCCTGACAGGTTAACCGTAACTAAATAAAAGTCGCTTTTGGAATTTTCTAATGCATGTTAATATCCCTATTATTTGTTGGTTGACTAGATGTTTTGTTAAATGCTTCAACTTGCGTTTAATCAAAAGATAAAAAGAATGAGTCGGCAACAAGTCTTGGAAAATCACAATTAATCAATTAATGAGGGATGCTTATGTGACATCCTGATTTTCGACCCTATTTCAATTTAAATGAAATGAGCTTTTCATCGACGTACCTATAGCCTTTTTCTCTGATTTGGCCACTCACGAGATAACTAATTTATTAGGTGAAGCCGTTTAGGAATGTAAACACGACCGACTTGAGAATTCAATTAGAAATTAACCGCTCGATCGTGCTAATTTGCAAGGGTCATTATGGCACAGTTAAAATCGATTAGAGACTGGAGATAGGTCGATAACAGAGGCATGTAATTAAAGTATGGATGATTCCACCTGATTGCAAAATTCTTGTTGAATGGCACTAGATCAATTATTTTATCGTTTCTATACCCTGTGCCTGTATTTGAAATATTGAGATTTTTATGACAACCAAGAGTCACAAATTTGTCGAAGATGTACAATGTGGCTAAAAAATAATCGACCAAGGGTCAAATGCACTAAAAATTCCTAAAAGCTATCCGATAGGTTAGGTCACGCTAAAATTGTGTTCGGTTGAAATTAACTATGAAATTGAACTCGGTTTCAGAAATTGAAAGTTGTGACATGTCACAATTTATTTTAGGAATGTCAACTCATCATTTAAAGAATTTTCGGAAGTCCAGGATTTTCGACGAAAAATCAAGATTTGGCAAAATTGGACCGGGAAATTCATATAGGCCAAATTGGGTGGATTTTTTGTGCTCAAGATGGACCAATTGGCAAGGGAGTTGCAAGGATTTGATGTGGGCATCTACCTTGGCATTATGGCCATTTATTTGAAGTCATTTTGAGGGGAATTGAATTGAATTTGAAGTGAAATTGAAAGGAAATGCTTGGAAATTCGTAGCCATGGGGGGCTGCAACATTTTAGCACCATTGTTGCTTCTTAGAGTAGATTGTTGAGGGAAAATTGGCTGAGGATAGGGCTGTGGACTTTGGAGGTCTTGTGATGATGAGCTAGGATATTTTGTGAAGACTTTTGTGGCATTTGTTGCCCCCTCCAATTGCAACTCTTCTTCTTCTTCCTCCTCCTTGCCTCAGTTCCCTCCATTGTTGTTGTCTTTGAAGAGTAAAACTAGCCAGCAAACTAGAGAAGCTAGCCAGCCCTTGCTGTCAACTGCCCGGGACCACAAGTCACCCACACACCTACTCGAGCTCGCCAGAGTCGTCACGTCGTCCCACTTGCGTGTCCACCGCTTGCTCCGCGACTCCAGTTGCTCAAGATGCTGTCCCGCGCTCGCCTGGCCATCGTCCAAGCCGCCGAGCCGCCTCCGCCCAACATCCGCTGCTCCAGCTCGTCCCTATTGCTATTCGCCTCTCAACTCACTATTCTAGCCAAGCTGAATCGTTCGGTCCTGCCCTTGGATAGAGTCGAACCTCACAATTGGGCAGTGAGCTTCATGGCCTGTTTCCGGGCCCTTCCAAGCGTCGTTGGATGTCGCCGTAGGCCCGTGTTTCACTCGCCTCCGCATCGCTGTCGCCATGAACTCATCGGTTCGCAAATCCGATGAGTTTACTTGCTAAACCTTGCTTAGGGGGTTAATTATGCTTAGTGAATGATTAAATTAGCTTAAGATTGATTTAGGTGTTGAGTTTAGTTTAATTAGTGGTTTAGTTGGTTAGAATTTCATTCTGATTACTATGTTGTAATTAGTTTATGCAATTGAGTGTTGGATGGTGCAATTGAATGATAATTGTGATTTTTGATTTATTATTTCAAATTTGTGGATTTTTGGTATTTAATCAAAAAATACTGTGTGTCGGTTTTTGACGCCAAAAATGTTTTTAAGTACTATATGAAATAGTGGGATTTTTAAAAGGGAGAGTATCGCTTCTTATGGCTCAAGCTGACCTTGTACTCATACACGATTATTTTACTTGGTGTTTTTAATATAAAGAAAATAGGTCAAGTTCATTATTTTAATTGAGGCATTTGGGTGCAAAGCACAATGTCCTTGGCCAAGATTGGATGTGTGTGTGAACGTTATGAGAACCGGCTGCAATCGTTTACGCCGGACGATGCTCCTTCGGAAACGCCCTTGACAACAAATGTCAGTCGCAGTAGGGGTTGGACCGATGCTCCTTCGAGAATGCCGTCTCGAGGTAGATGTTGTCGTGCTCGATGGAGTGAGACGATGCCTAGTTACGCCGGAAGATCAAAGAACGTCGAGTAGGTCGTGCCCGTGGGGCTGTAATCAATTGAAACGCGTGAATAATTAAGATAAATGCGCCTGATTATGGAATAAAATTGTGTGGCACGGAATAGAACGTGTCATAATGATTTGGCCTTATAATTGGGACCCCTATGATTGTTTGAGACATAAGTTGAGGCGTTCCAATTGTTTAGTGTTGTTACTGTATATATCTATTATATGAATTGTGTTGACATGCAGGAAGAAACTGAGGCGAGGTGAGTATCATTGGTTGTATGGTTAGGTCGCCCCTAGGCGTATTACCTTCCTAATTGGGGTTTAGGGCGTGAACTCATTGAGACATTGTTTCACCCCATCGTGGTTTAACTTTTTACATGTCCCTAGATGGAGGCCCATCTGGTTCGTTTTGGACAGCCGCGGGAGTATAGCTAGCAAAGTACTGACATTCCTATCCCCGGGAGTTCCTGGCTCCATGAGCTCATTGTGACCACTATCTTGGTCGATGAGGGCCTACCACAGTTGGTACCTCATCGATTCAAGGCGTGGTTTCGTCATGGGCCTAATGGGGTACGGGAAGGTCCCCTTCAGGGTTTCAACATACCCGCCGTTGAGGGCGAGGGGATAGTTGACCCACCTGATGGTGTTGTGATAGATCTGGATCCCAAGTAGATAGAGTTTGAGATAGGGTTAGCTCGGTAGTCTCTTTTGTTTATAAGCTCTTGTGGATAAACCTGGTGTATTTATAAAAGTGTGTTCGTGAAATTTGTTGTCATGTTTTTCTATCCCATGTTTGTTGTTGTTTGGGGATTGTTTATTTTGCTTCCACTTGTGCATGATTCGTTTGGGTTGGTGACGCGTTTTGGGAACGTCGTAATTTAGTTGACCACCAAGAGATGCGCGCATGCTCAAGGTTCGGGGCACTAACACAATGCATTGATAAAGTTAACCATTTCATATATTTTGAAATGGGTCGAGTTTCAGGATACCACAATCAGATTCTCCATTGTTGCAATCCTTTTCACAACACCCTTGCCGTTTGCCACGAAATCTTGGATGAAATAATACTAGAAGTCAATAAACTTTGTCCATTTGGGATAAATTGAATTAGAAGCGAGATTATCCCACCATGGTTGTCACAATATATAACAACACTTTTTTGCTTCCACACAAAGTTCGAGTGCAAGTTTCTTAGTCATATCACCTCCTTTGCTATGAAGGTCAGTTGTAATCTTTGCCACTGGACCGAAAGTTTCATCATAGTCCAGACTTTACATCAATCAATGACAAGCCAACATTATCTTGTAAGAGTGTTTTCCAACTCACCACACCACCTACCAGCGCATGTATGTACCCCACTGAAGACCTTCGCTCGTTAAGTCACTGGTATGATCCGAATCCACATAACCCCGAGCTACAGTATCATTGTCATCCCTCCTAAACACTATACCAACATTTGTTGTCCCCCGTAAACATTTGAGGATCTACCTCACAACTTTTCTAGCACCTTTGTTGATCAAAGTTCTTGCCTGCGAGTCTATTATGATAAATTAGGATACTCTAATTACGACGTGCAAAAGAAATGCGGTGATTAATGTAATTGCATGATCACGCAATGTGAGTGTTCTCAATTAGGGGTCGAATTTCGCTCTTATCAGTATTCAATCCCTAACTTTATGAAATGCTTATTTGATACATAACTCTTGACATAGGATCCAAGATACTAAGACTACAGTTTCCCCAGTTTCTAATTACAGATATGTGCTGACAGAAATGTCAAAGCAAGATGGTGTGGGATTGCAGTTTTGCTTTGGGGTCAAATTTTTTCGTTTGACATCGAATTCGATCCCTAAAAATTTCAAGTGCATGAATAATCTTTTAGGCGACAATTTAACTACTAATAGCCATCCCTCTTTAAAAGGAAGCTCGTAGAGATTCCCTCTTCAAAGACAAGTGAAACTTAAATTCCATTAAAAGACTGTGCAATGGATGCAAATAGAAATGTTGAGAGGGAAAAAAAATTTATATGCAGAAGGGGTAGAAACCCCTGTGCATACGGATGTTCTGAACTTTTCTGCGACCTTGCCCACATAAAACTATCCTACCAGAGAGCTAGCAACTCAAATTCCCTCACAATCTCTATGTTTACATCATATATCCAATAAAAGTGCAACAAAAGAGTGCATATTCATGCCATTTAATTTGGTGAACACTGAATCCCACGAAAGATGAATTGATAGTGAAAATGCATTTAAGAATTTTATCTCCCTTCAACCGTAGTAATGGTGATGTTATTCACGGACCGGATTCCTTCTTGTGATTGGACTTCGCGAGCCAGCAAACCTTGAAATGTATATGTCGGTTGCTTCGGCTGTGAAAGCTTGGACTCTCCATTCAGCATTCGAACCACGGCGGACATGTTGGGTCTATCTGTGGCATGGTCCTGCGTGCAGAGAAGCCCTAACTGAATGCATCTCATTACTTCTGACGTCGAAAATGCGTCAGCAATGGCTGCATCCATCAGGTCCAGTCCTCTGCCCTCACTCCACAAGTGCCATGCCTGTAACAATTGGTCGATTATTAGATTATTTCAAGGACTACCCATGGTTAGAAACTGAAATGGAGGTATAATAGTTCGAAGTCAGATCTTGCAGTTACATAAGCCATGAGATTGAGATGCTGCTCGGGGTAATCTACACTTGCGTTCTTCTTGCTGCTGACAATCTCTAATAACAGTACTCCAAAGCTATAAACATCTGATTTCTCAGAAATTGTCTCACCCATGATATACTCGGGAGACATGTAACCGCTGTAGACAAAATAATATAAGTGGAGGTTCCTGAAGTACAATTCAAACAAAAAATCATAGACTAAAGGACGATGACATGAGAGGTGAGCAAATTGGAGGGCGATAAACTTCCACCTCGATGAGTACCGTATTTCTCATATCTTTTAGCATTTACATTGTAGCGCTGGTCTATAATTACTACGGAGAGAACTAACATATTGGAACCATTGGCTGTGCATGGAAGAATTTTATCCGTAATAATAAAGCAACCGTAGGAACACGTATGAATGGATAGGTGAGCGTATAATAATGCTAATCTGCTTCCGAGGTGATATATTGCCTCATGAATAATTGCTTATAAGAGTGATGATAGAAAGCTTACTGTGTCCCCACAACTTTGTGAGTATTTACCACAACTTGAGATCCTTCAAACATCCGCGCCAGCCCAAAATCAGAAATTTTAGGATTCATCTTTTCATCCAATAGAATGTTGCTCACTTTCAAATCTCGATGTATGACCCTGAGGCCAGAATCATGGTGGAGGTAGAGCAGCCCTCTCGCGACCCCCTGGATAATGTGGAAGCGTACGCTCCAGCTAAGTTTCGCCTTCTCTTTTGAATCTAAACGAGGTAGCAAACAGAACTAAAATCTAGTTTTAGTACCGGATTTTGTTGAAAGCATAAATAAGTTCTTCAAAGAGTGAGACAAACCAAAAAGGAAGGCGTCCAAGCTCTTGTTTGGCAAATACTCATACACTAGAATCTTTTCTTCTCTTTCAGTGCAGCAACCGAGGAGTCTCACCATATTTCGGTGTTGAAGTTTGGATATTAGAAGGATCTCATTCTTGAACTCCGTTAAGCCTTGGCCTGAGCAGCTCGAAAGTCTCTTCGCTGCTATCTTCTTACCATCCTTCAGTTTTCCCTGTTTCAAACGAACAGCACTATCAGATCTTTCCATGATCTCTTTATTTCCACTGGAGAAGGCTTTTCTTTTACCTTATAAACCGGGCCAAACCCTCCCTGCCCGAGTTTGTTTTTCGTGTCGAAGTTGTCTGTTGCGAGGCATATGCTATCAAAATCATAGGCCACCAATTTAGATGCATCATCTTCCTTCATTTGCTCTTTCCATGCAGTTTCCTTTAGCAGTTTTTCTGATTTGATGGCCGCAGCCACTGACCTAAAGAGCCCTGGGATTGTCATTTTCCTAAACTTCCCTGCATTTTACAGACAACGAAATCAACTCAAGATAAGCATTAGAATATCATAAGCAAAGCAGTGTTTCTATAGCAGTAACTGCTTAGCTTCTGAAGCCATGTTTTTACCAATGATTCAAGACTCTTATATTGTGGTTAGTGCAAAATCACCCTTAAGACAGCAACAAATTGTACATCTTATATTACCTCTCCACTTTGAAAGACCACAGACTAAAATACTGGCTCCAAATAAGATGATGCCAGAAATAGTACGTAGGCTGATGATAAGTTTTGTCCGCATGGGTAAACCTGAACCTGGGAAAATATATTATAAGAACCACAGACAGTGCAAAACCAAACGCATATTAATTCAATCTTTTCAACCTGTATCTGCACCCGCACCCACATCTGCACCCGCACCCCCATCTGCAAGCCGAATATATAGATCTTGGCCACCCATGGAGAATTGCTGAATATCTAGGAGGTCTTTACTCCAAGCCATACATCCTATAGCATTCACATAAGAAAAGGCCAAGCACGAGCAGTTTTCTAGGCACCAACTTTGACATCGCTCTGCATCATCTATCAATGGAAAATCAGCGGAATCAGGCAACCTGATCTGACTCATTCGCCGGAACATATCTTTTTCGACAGTCGTCGAAGCTGCTGCATTTGCAGGTTTCTGACAATTTAATTCCATTTCCCTATGGCAACCTCTGGTCCAATTTCCTCTGTTCCATTCTTCATCTGATCTTGGTTTAAAACCTTTTAAGCATCTGCACATGGGTGAATTAAGCAGGTTGCAAACTCCAAAGGAGCCGCAATATCCATATATATCACAAGGGTTAGTTGATTCCGGTGCCCCCCAGTATGTCGACCATCCATTGGCCCAACGAACTGCCATTAAATTTCCTTCAGATGAGATGAAATTATATCCAAAGAGATTGTCGTAACTTTTGAGGGAATAATATGTTGTTCCCTGTATATTATCTTGCTGGAGAACGGACCCAGGCCCACTCATGGTCGGTATTCCGATGAACTTGGTTTTATCCCACTGTCCGCTTCTCCAGAAAGGACTTGATCCATTCCAAGTGAAAACCTGAGGCGCTGTTTCTGATGTCAATCCTACAGCAAAGCTTCCGAATGAGGGATCATCTTCGCCTTTCCAGGAAATCAAGTTCCGTTTCTTTCCTGTTTTCACGTTCACTCCGATCTTCATGTTTGGCAGGAGAGTGTCAGTTGGCTCATCAAAGCTTTCCCACATTATATCCGCGTTCCTGTCTTGAAGAACAAAGTTTCCAAAGTCTGAAAGCAGTGCTACAGAATAGTTAGACTTTGCCATGACATTAGTAGACCACACAGTGTTTTGTTGCCCATCAAGAAGCTTCAGATTTCCATCTTCGCCAATTATTAAGCTCGCAGATTGATTTGTGTGTCCAAGTGGCTTGTCTCTGTTGGCCACCCAGACAACTTTGGAGGGAGTCAAGTTCTTGTACCATATTCCTACGTACTGCTTTGCTGATCCTTTAGGCGTGAAGAACCCAAGCTCAAAGATTTGACGACTAGAGACAATGGTTTGGTTCTGAACGAGAGGAGTTGATGCAGTTATACTGTCAATTGTGCTGCTTTGAAGTGCTTGATGGAGGGAAAAGACGAAGCAAAGAACACAAGTGCTGAGTCATTGGAATAATGTGGAACAGTTCAAGAAATATTTGTAAAAAATGCCTTGCTAAACTTCACCTCTTATAGGCATATCAAAATGGATAAACACCGTATCGTGAGAATGACACAACTAGTGCCACAAATTTTGTACCACATTCACTATGGTGTTGTAAATTTTAAGTTGATCACTTGAGTGCCCTACTTTAAAACACCCAAATTTATTTGGGTATTGCCAAAACATCTGATATGGCTTTAATTTAATAAGAAACCATCTGACGTGGTCCACCGGGAAATGATGTCATCTAAAGTGTTCAGAAACGACATCATTTAGCCATTGACTTGACCCAAATTGACCAATTAAGACTAAATCCAACTCAAACCCTAATGCCGAATTAGGTCCAATGGTGATTAGTCTTTATCCTGCGGATGCCGCCAAAGGACTGGAATTGGACTGAAATTTGGATGCGACATCGGAGATTTTCCCTAAGGCTACTAGCACTCGGGCCCATGGACAATAGGGTGTTAGGGTGTGTAGCAAGCTCACGATGATGTCCTTCCTCTTGTTTTCTAAGCAACCACATTGGCCGTCAATTTGGGGTCTCACCGTAACTGTTGGCACAAAGTTAGCTGAGTCTCACTTTCAACCCGATTCACTACAATCAATTTATGACTCTTTGGACAATTTTCACTTCTAGTTGGGATTAGGTTGATAATTCACAAAATTTTGCTTATTGTGTTTAACTCAAAGTAAGGTTATTACTGAATTATATTTTCACTTTAGTTACTTTGACAGCTACCCTTCTTTCTTTTACTTTTTTTTTTTTTTATCATTTAACTTTAAAATGACTTGTGTTGTCGTAGGTTCATCTCAACAAGAGACAATCATCTGAAATAGGGGAAAATGATATTATAAGTGCCATAATTTTTCAATCAATTATTTCAGTGTAATAATTTTATAAAAAATGTTTATTTAAGTGATTATGATAATTTCTCTTGTCAAAGAATTTGATGCGGTATTAATTTAATATAAAATCATCTGAGGGGACTCGCTGGGTAAGTAATATCATCAAAAGCTTGTAGGAAGGAGGTTGTTTAACCCTTTCCTTGCACCGAATTGACAAGCAACTGATTGCTCAAGAAATCGAGATGAAAGACATTGCCCTGAACTCACTGCACACCCTATTCCGCATGGCCTTGAGTGCTGCTACTTGAGCTTGCAGCCTCAAAGGGAAAATCGTCAATGTCTATACACATAATACTGGTCCATCCCCCGAAGAGAAAGCTATGTTACCACAAATCAAAATGATTTCAATCGTGGCGACCCTTGAGGACCAGTAGCGGCGCCTTTCGCCCCGAGGATGTCCTTTGGCAGCACTTGTAGGATAAAGACTGGCCGCTGTTGGACCTAACTTAAGGATAGGGTTAGGGTTTGAGTTCGACTAAGCCCCAATTCATCATTTTGGGTAAGGGCGCCAGGAACCGAACTGAACCGAACCGAAAAATTAGATTTTTTTCAGTTCGGTTTTCATTAAAAATCAATTTTCTTTTATTGGTTCGGTTTTTATTGGTTAACCAAACTGAACCGAATCAAAACCTATAAAATCAAATCATTAAAAATTCGATTTTCCTCTTTTCCGACTCCCGTCTCCTCTGGCTCTAAGTTCTCCAGTGCCGGGTCAAAGTAGAGCTCGATTGCGTCGCGCTGCGACATCGCGTTCGCCCCCCGATGCTCCCTCGCTCGATCGATCGATCCCTGAGGGGCCTGCTCCGAAATGCAGAGGCCGAAATCGGAGGAGGCTCCTCGGACGGCGGGGGAAATCGGCGGAATAGGAAGGCCTCGGGAAGCAGCGGGCGGGCGGGCGAGGGGGCTATCGGAAAACCCTAGGTGCGGGGTATTTCGGGCCGGAGGCTTTCCTCTTGCGGGCGGCGGCGAGATCTCGCGAATGGCGATCTCGCTCTGAGCACGATGGAGACGGGGACAGGCGCGGCGAGGAGAGAGAGAGAGAGAGAGAGGCAGCGATGGAGACTGTGGAAATGGCGGAGAGATGCGAGCGAGCGAGCGAGCGAGCGAGGATAGAAGATTGATTTGGACGGAGGAGGAGAGAGAGACAGCAAGATGGGTTGCTCTCGAAGACCAAAAAGCCAACCCAAGTGGATCGCGTCCGGAATCTTTTTAAAAATAATAATAATGATCTTATAGTGATCTTGGTAAAACTAATGTTAATATTACTAAGATTATAGGACAAGTAACACCAAAAATCTCAAGACTTGCTCATTGCGGCATGTGTACCTCCACCTTTTTGACACTTAGGCACTGTTTGGTAACCGTTCAAACAGTGTCTGATTTTGATTTTTTATTCTCAGAATCGTGTTTGGTAAAAAATTTATTCTTAGGTGCAGTTTTGGATAAGAATTGAGATACAATATATATATATATATGATTCTTGTTCTGAAAACAAAACTGAGAATCAAAACTCTTCTTCTTCTATTTTCTTCTTTTTCATTGACCGCCATCCCGCGACCGCCGCACGCCGTCGTCTGCCGTCGCCCACCACCGTCCACCATCGTCCGCCACCGCCCTCGCCAAGCTGGGGCGAGGTCTAGTGAGCTCGCCAGTGGCTGGGCTGTGGCTAGGTGAGCCTTGCGATACCCAGCCCAACCCTAGCGAGGCTCACCCAGCTCGGCTGGTGGCCAAGCAAGCCTTGCCTAGACCCGGCGAGGCCGACCTGGCCACAGGCGAGGTTCGGCCGACAAGGGCCGGCCTAAAGAAGAAGAGGAATAGGAGAAAAAAGAAAAAACGAAAAGAAAAAAAAGGAAAAAATTATAAAAATGTTTAAAAATTAAAAGAAATTTATTTGGAATAGAATCAATGAGCACGATATCAAACGCAATTCTATTCCGGAATCAGAAATTTTGTATAGTTACTAAACGTATTTTTTTACTTAAAATCAGTTCCCGGAATAGAATAATAAAAAAATCATTTCTGATCAGAATTTATTATCGGGAACAGAATCGTTACCAAACGTGCTCTTATAAACTCTTTTAGTAATTTATCAATATGGAAAAATTTCGTTCTTTTTTTCAATTGAACAATAAAATTGCGTTTTAGAGAATCATCAAGAGAGATTATGTTAAGCAATTATTTAAATTAGATATCATTACTTGGCTAATGCTTAAAAAAGGGAATGAAGTATAAGATCTAAATTGCAAAATCCTCGAAGCTTGAAGTGTAGTAACATATTGAATTTAGATTATTTTGAGTTGAACAAAAAAAAAAAAAAACAAAAACCAATAACCAAAAAACCGAACCGAACTGAACCGAACCGAACTGAAATTTCGGTTCGGTTCGTATTTGGTTCGGGTCTCATTCGGTTCAGTTCGGAAGTTTTTTCTAATGGTTCGGTTCAATTCGGTTTTTCAAAAAAAACCGAATCAAACCAAACCATTGACACCACTAAATTTGGGGGCAAGAAAGGGCTAATGACCCGTTTCTTTATGCTCTTGATAACATCATTTACTTGGCGAGCCATATCGGATAGCTTTATATTAAATTATTGACAAGTTAGATTTTTTGGCTAGTAAAATTATTGACGTCACTCAATTGAATAATTGATCAATTAAACATTTATGGCATGGTGTACAAGGATTATGGCACTTATCATGTTTTCTTCCCTTTTTTAAAAAGGTTCACTCCCCTTATTCGAACTACAAAGTAGGACTGTAGTTCACCGAAAAAAATTAATAGGACAGATCTTTCTGTTATCGGAAGACAAATAACAAAAACAAATACGTACCGTTACGTCTGGTCAGAAGAGATGGAGGAGATGGAAGGTAGGACGGCGGAGGCACCAGGGCCGCTATGGCCGAGGCATTATAAAATGGGTACAGCTCGAACCTCATGCTGCAGCTCGGAGTGAACATCCTCCCACCTTTCTTTCCCCGTGGGAGGCCCAAAAATGCTGCGCGGAGGCACGTGTTGCACTGCGACACTGTCAAGTCCGGCGTGCACTGTGCGAGCGTGTGCAGCTTCTTTAAGCTGGTAAAGTTTGCCTCCGCAATGGCGACTTTCTTCCCCGACTTGCGGACTGAAGCCCTTGCGGTGATGTCGTCCATGGTCTCTTCCAGGACTTGCATGAACCGGGTTGGATCAGTGATGTTCCCAGTGTGGTGCATCGTGAAAGAAGGCACTTGTTCCACGACCGAGGAGTTGAACACATTGGAGTACCTCAACATACACTCATCGTACCAGATCACGGAGACTTGCCGGTTCGGGCATCTTTGGAGGATATCCTGTTTTCCAGTGGCCACGCAGTTGCTGCATGTGGTGATGTCAATGTCGCCACGGCAGAGGAAGAGCCCGTAGACCTGGTCCGGAGGGTTTTGGCCGACAATAGCATTGGCGAAGCCATCAGCGCTGTCGGTGGCGGCAGAGGAGAGGGAAGAGAGGAGGGCGTTGAGGTTGGATTGACAGGTGGAGTTGGGAGTGAAGAGGGTGGTGTTTGGGCAGTAGTGCCGTAGAAACGTAGGTGCTGCTTCGGTAGCTGCAAAATTTATGAAGAAGAAGAGGAGAGAGAGGGAGATGGTGAAGTAGGAACTCATTTCTACGTTGATGAATCCCTTGGTCTTGCTTTACAGGCATGGAATTAGGGGAAGAAGAAGGAAGAGCCGTGGTCTGCTCTCCAATATATTTTTTCGTGGGAACTATTCGGAAAATAAATCTGGTGAATAATTGAAAAGAAAAGAAAAAACAAAACAAAAGATTGTAATCCAATGGCTATCATACCCTTGATAAAAATATCTTTGTTGCCGATGTTCAAGTGGTTGTAATCCAACGGCTACAAATGGCAAGCAAGATCCTGCTTAGCGGAATCTTCTATTTATCATAGTGCATTCTTAATAATATCGTAGAGAAGTATCGGAATATAGACTCGTTCTACTAATGGCATGTGGTTAGAATTTCTGTTTGTCACACGGGACTCATTGTTCTTACTGTTTTTTTAATATATGATTAATATTATGAATTAGATTAAGGCTATGCCATAACTTGTTGTGTTTCATGTAGTCTATAGAACCATATGTAAATGATGGATTGGATTTCTTATGGATGATTAATAGACTAGGGGCACCAAAGTGAAATCTGATCAATTTTATGGTCAAATATTTTTTTTAATAGAAAACACCTTTAAAAAATATACTCAAACCAAAAAGGGAAACTTACTTGACTATGGTGTCCTTTACAAACTCAAGACATATTCTGGCCCCATTCAGCTCAGCACTGCAAATGTGTTTTAAGGCTCTAAAGTCTTTTAGGCAAATGCAAATGACATTTGATTCGTTTTTTGCTCAACTTTGAGGAAATTCAATTGCATTACCAAATGCCTCTAAAGGCCCAGGTCCAAAGTACTCTGAAAAATGGCATTCTCGGAATGCAGATAGACTTTTTTATTTTTTCATTTAAACTTTGTCCTCACTCAATTTCATAATTTCAGAGATGTCATTAAAAATCCTAACTTGTTGGCAAAGGCCTCAAACTATCGATAAGCCACTGCAAGGGGTTGGCCTGCAGCGGTTGAGTTCCCTTGGCAAATAATTCGAAATTAAAGAAATTAGCAAAAGTACTTTACAAGGTATAGTTTTTACCAAGCCGCATTTGACTCAAAGTTGATTCCTGTCATGTTTTCAAAATACATTTTACGATACACTATTTGCATTTCGAAAGACTTGTTTAGCCCAAATGCACTTGCATTTCCTCAAAGACATTTTCCCAAAGCCCAACCAAATGAGATCTCTAACGTGAGCATTTAAAATTTGAAATTTGACATATAAAAGTTATAAAATATATGAAAACGCAAAATATCATATTTCCTTTCTCTCGCCCCACTTCTAAAGATAGATAGAAAAAGGTTGAGAGACTGACTTTCTTAAATTCTCTCTACGGGAAGGTTGGAACAGATTATTAGGAGTCAAGACAAACGAGTCGAAGATCATCCCTAAAGTCAAAAACATTAAAGTCCGTTCATAAAATATTAAAGCGACAGGAGTTGGCATCTTTCTTTGGTTTCAACGCGGTGGCTGGAAGAAGAAAGGTCAAGATGCGTAATTTTCCACTGGGGAGAGAGAGATGAGGATGAAAGTGATTTCGGTGACACTTGAATTTTCCATTGCAGCAACATATAGTTTTGAATTTTCCATTGGGGGAACAGAGTAATATGGTAGATTAAATTTGATTTCAACAACACAGCCCAAGGTTCAGACCCCTCCGAAACGAAAACGTGTTTTGCTTGAGCTACTGTTTTTTTTTTTTTTTTGGAAAGAAAAATGAAATTGATTTTTTTTTTTTCACTCGAATGTATGACCCACTTAATTCATCATATACCGACTCCATGATTTTGTCTCTAGGAGGCTACCTATCTTGATAGGGTTCTCAACTAGACATGTTTAACATTGAATTTCTGACACTAAATCATATTGTTCTACCAATTGCACCACTTATGTGTTAGTACAAATTTAGGGGTAGTCTCATAATTCCTAAAATGTCATGAAAAACCCTAATTTGCCGATGAAGGCCTTAACCATGGGCGAGCCACCCTTAGCCTTGCTTGCGGTGGTTGAGTTCCGTTGGCAAATAGTTTGATTTTTTTTTTTTTAAATTAGAAAAATCCTTACGAAGTGTAGCTTTTATTAAGTGACATTTAGGTCAAAGTTTCTTTCCATATGTTTTCAATATATAATTTACCAAACACTATTTGTATTTCAAAAAACCCCTTTAGCCCAAATGCATCTGTATTTCCCCAAAACCGAACCAAACGAGGCCTCTTACATGAGCATTTAAAATTTGAAATTTGACATATTTAAGGGGAGAAGGATACTAGAAATGCCATAAATTGTGTATGATGCTCACTTTAGCCCCAAAAGTTTTTTTGGATCACTTACGTGTTATTGTTTTGAAAAAACAATCACTTAAGTGCCAACTCCGATTTAAGTCACTGAAAATCTGACGTTGCCACATTTTATTAATTTCTCGATCTTACATGGCTTGCTGGCGTGCCTAGTAAGCATATAACCCCTAAACGATGTTATGTAGCAAATTGAAAAGTGATCACTTCAATGCTAGTCATTATAAAAAAAAAATAATAATAATCACTTTAGTTCCAATTGTTGTTAAAAAGTGATCACTCTAATATTAATTTTAATGAAAAATTGATCATTTCAGTGCCAAAATGCCTCCTCGGATAAAAATTTTATTTATAAATGTCACGTAATTTCTTATTGGAGATACTTAAGTAATCATTTTTCTCCTATTTTGACACTTAAGTGAGTCAACAAAAACTTTTGACATTAAAATAAGCAACGTACACAATTTATGACATTTCTAGTGTCATTCTCCCCATATTTAAGAGTTATATAACATATGAAAATTGATGGTTTAAATAATGAAAAGCTATATTTTCTACGGGAAGGTCATAACATATTATCACGAGTCAAGTCAAACCGGTCGGAGGCGAGGTCATCCCTAAAGTAAAAAACATTAAAGGCAATTCCAAAAAAATTGGTGTTAGTTAGGCCATCAATGATTAATGGATAGACAATCTAAATGTGGAGGTTGGAAGAAGAAAAGTCAAGATATGGATGCCAATGATGTTGGTGTAGAGAGAGAAGAGAACATTAAAGGCAATTCCGAAAAAATTGGTGTTAGTTAGGCCATCAATGATCAATGGACATACGATCTCAACATGGAGGTTGGAAGAAGAAAAGTCAAGATATGGATGCCAGTGATGTTGGTGTAGAGAGAGAGAGGGAAGAGATGGGGATGAAAGTGATTCTAAAGTCAAAAACATTAAAGGCAATTCCGAAAAAACTGGCGTTAGTCAGGCCATCAATGATCAATGGACAGACGATCTCAACGTGGAGGTTGGAAGAAGAAAAGTCAAGATATGGATGCCAGTGATGTTGGTGTAGAGAGAGAGAGAGAAGAGATGGGAATGAAAGTGATTTTGGTGACGCTTATAGCTATGAATTTCCATTAGGCAGTGACGTTGCCGCCCCCTCTCTCTATCTCTCAACCTCGATCCCGCACATTCCCTCGCCCCCTTCACCGGCATGAGAATTCTGCTGTTATTGAATTTTTAAGATGAAGATTCCAATGTTCTTGCATGTTATTGCTTCTTAGGCTGTCTGTCTATGAAGAAGGATACTGACAGTTCTTTGACCGTGCTGTCTCCTGTGACCCTTGGAGGACAGATGCGCTTAAAAGTGCTCCGAAGATGTTCTTACCTTGATTTTTTTTTTTTTTTAATGGGCTTGTGGGAGGAATTCACTTTTAGGATGCTCTGAAGGTCATTGCTAAATTGTCTAAAATGCTATGTTTGTCCTCAGTGTTGCTTATATTGGCATTCCAACTAAGCACAGTTTTTGCTTGATCTGGAGCACTTGTCCCAGAAATTGGGTTTATGCTGAAGGCATGAAATTATGCCTAGAGTCTTGCCTTTGTTTATTTCATCTGCCTAGTGGAGTTGACTAGACTAGTTCCATTCTTCTTGTCTGTCTTGCAGTGTGCAGGTGTGGTCAATCTTGGTGGTGAAATAGGTTGTATGATAAGTGAAGGTCCATGGGTGTTTGTTGGTTTACCAAATCTCGTAAAGGTAAGGTGGGAAAGCACACTCCATTTTTTTCCCCATTTTGCGGTTTATAAGCCTCTCATATTTTTATTACATTTTTTTTTTTAAATGGTTGTTCTCCATAACGGTATTGGTATTCTGAAGTTTTTGGCCAGTAATAAAGTAGTTGTGATACTATAGGCATACAACACACAAGGTAATGCAGACCTCAGTCTCAATGGTCCTGTCGGACAAGTTTATGCCATGGTTGTGGGTAATGGCCTGCTATTTGCTGGTATTCAAGTATATCCTTGTTTCTTCGTAGAAGTTAATTTGATCTCTAGTATTGTCTGTTTTTGCCTGAAGTCATTGATAGGAAAAAGCGTGTCTGTTTCCCTTTGCATGCCATTGTGTAGGGTGAACATAATTTTTGTCCATTTCCTTTAGTAAGCAGAATTTCCTCCGGATGCAAGATGGATCCATACTTGCATGGAAGTTCAATGTAGCTACCAATGGTTTTGAACCAGCTGCGTTTTTTTATTTTTTTTGGTAACGTGCGCATACGTTATAGTTTTTTTTTTTGGTAACGTGCGCGTACGTTATAGTTCAAATCTGAAAATAAAAAATAAAAAAAATAAAAAGAATCTGTTGGAACCGAACCGGAACCCGGAATTGCTCACCCCTACTCACAGCATGTCCTTGAGGATTTGATCACTTGGCTAATATTTATGGATGTTCTGCTTTCCAATCGACTTATTCAATTCTTCCACAAATTGTTTCACGGAAAATAGGAGAATATTATTGGACTCAAAGAATATTATTTTATTACTAGAGTCTAAACAAAGAAGAGCCCATAGGGCTTATATAATGCTTTTATTTATTAAAACAAAAACAAAAGAGAGGGCAAGACCAAATTTTTCCAACTTAAGTTAGTCAAAGTGTAGAATGGCCATAAATATCAACCATATGATCACAGCAACACCAACTATTTCAAATGACACGGTAGTTTTACTATAGGGGTAAAATACCAATGTAGAAATTGTGTACGTGACCACTACTAGTATGATGGTGACCCCTTCATCAAGGCCATCAGGTTTGTGAATATCCACCCTTTTTGTTGAAGACTACTAGTAACAATTAAGGTTACACCTCAATACACCATCAAATTAATATTATTATATGTAATTAAAAAATTCATATGCGATGGGAGACTGGTCAATTCTTGAGGTGGATTTAGCCTCGTCTAGAACACCATTGTTGCGAGCACCACGGCGACTACCACAACGATGGCCGTTTGGGCGAGGGTCATGGGTGAAGTAGCCTCGCCCAAAAATTGGGCAAGGCCACCTTCACCCAATTTTTTTAATGGAAAATTGTTTAAAAGTCTTTTGGTTCTATAAAAGCATTATTTCATTTGTAGAGTCTCAACAAAGAAGAGCCCATAAGGCTTGTGGAGGAGTAAAAAACCAATTTGATAGTCAAATTTTAAGGAAAAATTGTTCAAAAAGTCCTAAACCTATAGTAATTTTTCCAATTTGATCATAAATCTTTCGATTTTCTCAATTGTAACCAATTTTAAACAAAACATCCAAAATTTTCCCAAAATTGCAATTTCAGTCCCGTTTTAAAATTATCAGCACAATCTCACACTATTTGGTTTTGCTTCAAATCTAGACCCCATGTACAAGAATTCACTCGTTAATACTACATCAATAGCAGTACAAGATAACTTCAGTTGCCCTCCTTCATCCAATGTTTTATCGAAGGAATAGTTCGATTTGGATCGAAGTAGAGAGAGAGAGAGAGAGAGAGGAACGCGACATGTGACTAATAACTTGCGATAGAGAGTGGGGCTACACTTAAGATATATGATATGGATGTATATTTTGGGCTTTCAAACACAATATCAAAGTCCTTACCTTCAATTTCAAGGTTTTATCTTCATTTTCGGCAAAGGAGCTAACTTTGTGCCCTATAGATTAACCTGAAGAAAGAATCGCTCTCCATTGTGGCAATTAGATGTCCTTGAATTGCTAGAAACATGAGATTCATATAAGAGCGAGCATATCATACTGTTCGGATTGAAAATCACCTAGACCTAATCGGACTAGCCGGTTTGGTTCAATTTCCAAAGGCATCGGTCCAATTTCTAGTTCCATGAAAATGGAATTGGTGATTTTCAATATGGTTGCTGATTTTAGGAGGAACTGGACTGAACAGAACCAACTCTTTTTAAATATATATATATATATATATATATATATATATATTAATTTCTTAAAATAATGATCCCTAAAATTGTAATAACTCTTGTATTTTTTAAATTTGTCATCTTTTTTGCTAAGTGGTCGATTCCACTAGATGAAACTGGATCAATCGTGATCCTAAGACAATCCAGTCCAGTCCTCAGTTTCAAAAAATGGGAACTGATCTCTCCTAAATATAGAGACATGAGATACAATAGTTATGAGAATGTTGTCACTAGGCGGTGTGAAAATACTTCAAATAAAGCTATTTTAGAACTTTTTAAGTCCCCACAAATTTGAGGCAAAAAAAAAAAAGTCCCCACAAATTGCATAATTTGCTTGTTTTGGACAGAGACCACCACCCAATAAACACTTTTATAAGGGTAATCATTAAAGAGATTAAAACATTTCTAAGTATCTAATTGAAACTGAACCAATTCTAACACTAAGATGTAACAACCTAATCAATGCCTATTTTTCTAACTATTAATCCAATTTTTTTTTTTTCAGATTCTATTAAATTTTTATGTTTTTTTAGTTTCTGAAAATGAGGATTCAGACCGGGCCCTTGGCCCTGGTCCAAAAATGGGCCGCACGCTGATCTCTCTGGACTGGGCTAATGGGCGCAATCCGGGCTTTTGTATTCAGGCCCACTCTAACTCTTAACTTTTTATCTCCCTTTCCACTCCGTCTTCATCACGGTGTCACCCGACATGCCAGAAACGCCATGCCTTCATGAACTTCAAGGTTTACGAACAGAGATCAATCATCCCTCAAATCCTAAACCATGAATGTATAAAACTTTGCTATTCACTACTTCCGGACATCGGCACGATGGCTGTAGCCTCCACCGTCTATCACTAGAAAACCATCATCAACCGCCACCGATCATTTGAAGATCTTTGAACTCACAGTGTCACAGATAATAATTCAACAAATGAACAGTGCGATGAGAATACAAACGACAAACGAGAAAAAGGGTTGAGAAAAGCTTATCTCCAGTCACCGTCGTCAAGCGTTACATGAACTCCAGGCCATTTCTCACGGATCAACCACCATAGAGTCACCGCCCGCACCTTGACGAAAAGGAGTAAAACTCCGAGACAGCCATGGAACCTCGTCGCCAACGAGGATACGCACCAGGTGGTTGAAGCTTCAGTCAAGACCGGGATCAATCAGAGTTCTCGGCTGGGGGAGAAACAGAGCAGCAGGTCCTGTGCACTTCCGGAACCGGAGCCCGGCGGCGATCGATGAATGACGACGGGCGATTTCAGAGACGATCGACGAACCTGGAGGATCGATTTTTCTCTCTCTCAAAGCCTTTTGGCTCTCTGCGTATGGTTTTTCTCTCTCTAAAAAGACGGCGCCTCCCAAGAAGAAAACCGCTGCGGTTAATGGAAGGCAATATATCTACGATAACCGACGCTCGAGACAATTTTCGTGGATGAAGAATACCTCCGGATCCCCGAAAAGACACCTCTAAAATCCCACTAACTTTGTTGGATAAAATTGCATAATTGATCAATTAACTTTAAATTTATTTCATATAGTTCCTAAATTCTAATTTATTGTACAACAAGGTCCTAGATTTTCGATATCTATTCAATTTAGTCCATGAATTACATTAAAATATTTAATGTTGTCCCTAAATTTAAATTGTCATAGTATTGTCACTTTTGAGATATTAACTTGACAAAAACGCGTAAATACTACTTGTTATTGTTAGACTAATCTAGCCCTTAGATAATTTATCAAAGGTTGGTTTCTGGAAAACAAAAATCGGCGTGTAGATTTGAGGAATCAATTACAACTTTCAACCTATTAAATTATATTTCAATCTATATTATCTATTGAAAACCAAAATCATTGAAGCATCTTGAGCTTACTCTAACCAAAATTAGAGTCTATTCATTCATTCATTATGCTCGGTCATTGATATCTATCTACTTTTATAATACTCATTTTTCACATGTCATAACCTACTCCGCAAAAAAGCATCGGTTAATAATTCAATGTCGATTAGCACTTGAAATTTTCCATATTAAAATGGAATTGAACATAGAAAAATACATAATGTCGCATTAGTTATAAAATAATATGATATCGTGTACATAATAAAAATTTCGCCAAGGGGAGATAAGTGGGTTTACACGGAGGCACGCACGCTCCACTTTGGAAAAAGACATCGCTAGTTGAATCAAAGTACTTGGTCGTGCCAACAGAAAAGAAATAATAATTTCTTTTCTCCTGATCGACTACAAAATATTTTATCAAATTGCTCTGTGGAATCTTACACGTGGCACGGTACGGTTGAATCTCTCCCTTATCAAAGGCCCGAGCCCACCGCGCTCCAGTGCCACGTGGCATCGTGCCATTGGTCGGCGGGTAAAATATTCTTTCACGGCCACGCTGCTCCCGTGGAGTGGAATCTCGAGCCATATCCTTAACCCCGAAAAATCAAAATATTAAGGAGAGAGAGGGAAGAAAAAACGACAAGAGGGAGCTGACTCTGATAGCGCTCCGCGACTCGTGAGGGAGCGCGAATTTCTGCGAAGCTCTCTCTCTCCTCTCTGCGTCATCGAGATTCTAGAGAGAGAGAGATAGGGAGGAATGGAGCATCTGCAATGGCGGATTCCTGCGATGATCCTGCTGGCTTCCTTCGCCGCCTATCTCTACGTGAAGGAGCCGTCGAAGGTCAGCTCTCGCGTCGCTCTCGCGCCCTTTTCCTTTTCCTTTTATCATCTCTTCGACCGGTCGTCTCCGTCGTCATCTTCCTCGCGAATTCATCGTTTCCGAATGACGATTACGTTCTATTTTTTTTTTAATTTTTTTTTTAATGAGATCGTGCAACGGAGCAATCAGTTCTGTGAAGTAGACAAACAGAGCATTTGTTCATAGCATCCTGACGCTCGATCGCGCGCTCGCTTCGAGCATGCAGCGTCACGGATTTAGCGAACGGAAAATGGACTTTCTGGTTGCGATTAAGGTCTCTAGGATTCACGCGTCGGTTGCTTTGCCAGTAACTCAGGGAGACGATATCCGGTTCGGTGTAGAAGTTTCTACTCGGCCTTTGCTAGACAAACGGAGCGTTGTCCAGCACTCCGATGCTCCGTCACGCGCTCGCTTTGAACATGCGGTGTCGCGGATTTAGTGAACGGAAATGGTGTTTCCGGTTGCGATTGAGTTTTATAGTCATGGGGATGCTCGCAAAAGTGGCATTCCAGACGGAGCTAAATCCACTCCACTTTAAAAAATGGCACAATCTCTCATCACTTGTAAATTTTTATGATATGTAATTAGATTAGTTTAGTGGCGTCCATAAGTGCAACCTTAATTCTTATTAGCAGTTTTCAACAAAAAGCGAGTGTTCACTAGACTAACAATCATGATGACATGGGTCACCATTATCCTAGCGATGGCCACATACACAAGTCACACACAAGTACTCCACCCGTATAGTAAAATCAATGTGTCATTTGAAATAATCGGCATTACTATGATCACATGGCTAATGTTTATGGCCGTTCTGCTTTTCAACCAACTCATTCAGTTCTTCCACAAATTATTTCGCGGAAAGTCGGAGAATATTATTGGACTCACAGATTATTATTTTATTACTCAAGTCTAAACAAAGAGCCCATGGAGCTTATATAATGTTTCTATATAAAATAAAAACAAAAAAAAAATCCTAATTAAGTTGGTAGAAGAGTAGATGGCCATAAATATCAGCCATATGATCACAGCAATATTGACTATTTCAAATGACGCGTTGGTTTTACTCTAGGGGTAAAATTTCAATGTAGAAATTGTGCATGTGGTTGCTGCTAGGATGATTGTGACCCCTGTCATCAGGATCATCAATTCGGTTACCCACTTTTTTGTTGAAGATTGCTAATCATATTTAAGGTTATACTTGGGGACGCCACTAAATTGATAGTATTACATGTAATAAAAAAACTCATATGCAATGGGAAATTGGGCCATTTCTTTAGGTGGATTCAGCCTTATCTGGAACACCATTGTCGCGAGCACCACCGCGACTACCACGGCATAGGCTGTTTGGGCGAAGGTCGTGGGTGAAGTAGCCTCACCAAAATTTTTTAAGGGAAAATTGTTTAAAAATTTTATTTGCCATAACATTATTTCACTAGGAGGGTCTAAACAAAGAATAGCCCATAAGGCTTGTGAAGGAGTAAAAAGCCAATTCAACTGTTAAATTATTCTCCAAGTCTATCATAAATATTTTAATTTTGCCAATTGAGCCTAGTTTTAAACCAAAGAATCCACATTTTGCCAAAATTACAATTTCAGCTGAGTTTTAAAACTTATGTGCATAATCTCATGCCATTTGATTTTGCTTCAGATTTGGACCGCATGTACAAGAGTTCACTCGTTAATATTACATGAGCAACAATTTAAGACAACTTTGGCTACCTTCTGCTACGAAACATTTCATCAGAGGAGTAGCTCCATTGTTCGATTGGGGTCGAGAGAGAGAGAGAGAGAGAGAGAGAGAAGAGACCAACAATGGTAGTTTCAAACACAACTAGCAATGAACCGCATCTAGCAATGTTGGAAAAATTCAAAATGGTAGATGCTTATTAGGGCAAAGGCGGCCTCTCCCAGTTTTTGGGCGAGGCTGCTTCACCTTCAACCTTCGCCATCGCAGTGGTAGTCACTTTGATGCTTGCAACAGTGGCGTTCCAAACTAAGCTAAATCCACCTTAAAAAATGGCTCAGTCTCTCATCGCATGTAAATTTTTTATGATGTGTATTAGTATTAATTTAGTGGCGTCCATATGTGCAACCTTAATTCTTATTAGCGCCCTTCAACAAAAAGGACAAGTATTCACGAAACTCGTCATCCTGATGACGTGGGTTGCCATTATCCTAGCAATGTCTGCATACGCAAGTCCTACACTTATTCCACCCATATGGCGAAACCAACGCGCCATTTGAAATAGTCGACATTGTTGTGATCACATGGCTAAGTATTTATGGCCGTTCTACTTTTCAACCAACTTATTCAATTCTTTCACAAATTGTTTGCTTCACCGAAAGTGGGAGAATATTATTGGACTCCAAGAATATTATCTTATCACGAATCTAAACAAAGAAGAGCCCATAGGACTTATATAATGCTTTTATAAAAATAAAAAATAAAAAGAAAAGAGAGGGTAAGACCATATTTTCCTATTTAAGTTGGTAGAAGAGTAGAATAGCCATAAACACTAGCCATATGATCACAGCAACACAAACTGTTTCAAATGACACATTGGTCTTACTATAGAGGTAAGGTACCAGTGTAGAAATTGTGTACGTGACCACCGCTGGGATGATGGTGACCCCTGTCATCAGGACCATTAGTTCAATGATTACCCACCCTTTTTGTTGAAGGCTGCTAATAACAATTAAGGCTACACTTAAGGACGCCACTAAATTAAATATTATTATATGTAGTCAAAAATTTACATGCGATGAGAGACTAGGCCATTTCTAGAGGTGGATTCAGCCCCGTTTGGAACACCATCGAGCACCATCACGACTACCATCACGATGGCCATTTGGGCGAGGGTTACGGGTGAAGCAGCCTCGCCCAAAAACTAGGCGAAGTCTCCTCCCCCAAATTTTTTAAAGGAAAACTGTTTAATTTTTTTTTTTTTACAATAACATTATTTCATTAATAGTCTACACGAAGAATAGCCCATAATGCTGTGGAGGAGTAAAAAGTCAATTTAACTGTCAAATTGTTTAAGGGTAAATTGTTCAAAAAGTCCTAAATTTATTGTACCTTTACCAAGTCTATCCTAAATATCAAGTTTGCCAATTGAGCCCAGTTATAAACCAAAGAATCCACATTTTGCCAAAAATTGTAATTTCATCCCAGTTTTATAATTTATCCGCACAATCTCACACCTTTTGATTTTGCTTCGGATTTGGACCGCATGCACATGAGTGCACCCATTAATATTACAAGAGTAACGGTACAAGATAACTTTAGCTATCCTTTGCCGCCAAACATTTCATCTAAGGGAATAGTTCCATTGTTCGATTTGGGTAGAGAGAGAGAGAGAGAGAGAGGAGACCACCAAGGGTAGTTTCAAAGGCAGCTAACGATGAACCACATCTTGCAATGTTGGAAAAATAAAAAATGAAAGAAAGAAAATTTGGGCAAAGGCAACATCTCCTAGTTTTTGGGTGAGGCTGCTTCACCCACATCCTTTGCCATCGCAGTGGTAGTCACGACGATGCTCGCAATAGTGGCGATCTAGATGAAGCTATACCCACCTTAAAAAAAATGGCCTAGTCTCTCATTGCATGTAATTTTTTTATGACGTGTAATTGTATTAATTTAGTGGCATTCATTTGTGCAACCTAAATTCTTACTAAGGGCCTTCAACAAAAAGGGCGAGTATTTACTGAACTCGTAATCCTGATGACGTGAATCGTCATTATCCTAGCGACGGTCACGTACGCAAGTCATACACTGGTATTTCACCCGTATAGTAAAACCAATGCGTCATTTGAAATAATCGGCATTGCTATGATCACGTCTTATATTTAGGGCCGTTCTGCTTTTCAACCAACGTATTCAGTTCTTCCACAAATTGTTTCGCGGAAAATGGGAGAATATTATTGGGCTCAGAGACTATTATTTTATTACTAGAGTCTAAACAAAGAAGAGCCCATAGGGTTTATATAATGCTTTTATTATATTAAAAAAAAAAAAAAAAGAGAGAGAGGCAAGACCAGATTTTCCTAATTAAGTTGGTAGATAAGCAGAGTGGCCATAAATATCAGCCATATGATTACAGCAACACCGACAATTTCAAACGCTGCGGTTCTTTTACTGTAGGGGTAAAATACCAATGTAGAAATTGCATACATGGCCACCGACGGGATGAAAGTGACCCCTGTCATTAGGACCATAAGTGATTACCCCATCGTTTTTGTTGATGGTTTCTAGTCACAATTAAAATTACGCTTAAGGATGCCATTAAATTAATATTATTACATCTAATAAAAATTTATTTGCAATGGGAGACTAGGCCATTTCTTAAGGTGGATTTAGCTCCGTCTGGAATACCATTGTCGCGAGCACCCCCGCGACTACCACAACGAGGGCCATTTGAGCAAGGGTCACGGTAAAGCAACCTCGCCCAAAAACTAGGCGAGGCTGCCTCCCCCAAAGTTTTTAAAAGAAAATTGTTTAAAAATAATTTTTCTTTTTTACAATAACATTATTTCATTAGTAGAGTCTAAACAAAGAACAGCCTATAAGGCTTGTGGAGGAGTAAAAAGTCAATTCAGCTGTCAAATTTTTAAAGGGTAAATTGCTCAAAAAGTCCTAAACCTATTGTCCTTCTACCAAAGTAGCGCATGCAAACGCTTCTGTTCCGGGGAAGAGTTTTTTTTTTCAGAAATGGTTCTTTTCTATTTCTACTCCGGGGAACAATTTCTGAGTAAAAGAACCCGTTTGATAATGACACAAAATTTCTACTCTTGGAATAAAAAAAGAATAGAAATACGTTTGATAACGCAACAATTTCTTTTTTGTATTTATTCATTTTTTAATCTTGCCGACGGATTGCCGTCGCCTCCCGCCACCGGTCGCCGTCACCGGCCTGCCAGCCGCCGCTGCCGCACGAATGCCGGCCGCCGACCGTCACCACCGGGCGCCGCCAGAAGCCCATCGGCCGCCCCCTCCTGCGGTCGCCCGGCCGCCGCCGCCCCGGCGGTGACGGTCGGCGGCCGGCGGTCGTGCGGCAACGGCGGCTGGCGGGTTGGCGACGGCGACCGGCGGACGAAGGCGGCAGCGACGGCGGGCGGCAGCGGCAACCGGGGGCCGGAGACGGCTGCCGGCGGGCGGCGAACGGCGGGGGGCGGTGACCGGCGAACGGCAGCGAGCGGCGACCGGCGACCGACGGCGACCGGTGACCGGCGACTGACGGCAACCGGCGACCAGCAACCGGCGGCGACCGGCGGCGGCGGCGGTGGGCGGTGGCTCCGGGCGGCTGACGGTGGTCGCGGCAAGAAAAGGAAATAAAAGAAAATTAAAAAAGAAAATCAGCTTATTTCTAGAAATTGTTCCCGGGAACAAGAAGCAACTTTTTTTTGCTTCTTGTTTCTATTCCCAAACCATTCCCGGGCTAAGTTTTTATTCCCTGAAACAAAAAAACAATGTGGTGGTAGCAAACAGGTTTATGTTCTTTTTTTGTTCCGGGGAACAAAAGAACAGAAACCATGAGAAACAGAAACGTTTGTATACACACCCCAAGTCTATCCTAAATATTTCAATTTTGCCAATTGAGCCCAATTTTAAACCAAAGAAATACTTCAGTCTCTCATAAAAAATCTATGACGTGTAATTGCATTAATTTAGTAGCATCCATAAGTGCAACCTTAATTCTTATTAGCAACTTTCAACAAAAGGGGTTGGTATTCACAAAACCAATAATCCTAATGACGTGAGTCGCTATTACACACACAAGTCCTACACTGATATCCCACCCATATAATAAAACAAACACATCATTTGAAATAATCAGCATTGCTATGATCACATGGCTAATATTTATGGCTGTTTTGCTTTTCAACCAACTTATTCAATTCTTCCATTAAATTTTTTCGCAGAAAATGGGAGAATATTATTGGACTTAAAGAATATTATTTTATTTCTAGAGTCTTTCATAGGGCATATATAATGCCTTTATAAATATAAAAAAAAAAAAAAAGGAAAGGAGAGGGCAAGACCAAATTTTCCTAATTAAGTTGGTATAAGAATGGAATGGCCACAAATATCAATCATATGATCATAGCAACACCGGATATTTCAAATGGCACATTGGTTTTACTATAAGGGTAAAATACCATTTTAAAATTTGTGTACGTGGCCACTGTTGGGATGATTGTGACCCCATCATTAGGACCATTAGGTCAGTGATTCTCCACCCTTTTTGTTGAAGGCTGCTGGTAACGATTAAATTACACCTACAAATGCCATTAAATTAATATTGTTTCATGTAACTGAAAAATTTATATGCAATGGGAGACTGAGTCATTTCTTGAAGTAGATTTTCAGCCCATCTAGAACACCATTGTTGTGAGCATCACTGCAACTCCCACGGCGATCGCCATTTGGGTGAGGGTCATGGGTGAAGTAGCCTTGCCCAAAAACTGGGCGAGGCCGCCTTCACCCAAATTTTTTAATGGAAAATTGTTTAAAAGTTTTTTGGTTCTATAAAAGCATTATTTCATTTGTAGAGTATCAAAAAAGAAGAGCCTGTAAGGCTTGTGGAGCAGTAAAAAGCCAATTCGATAGTCAAATTTTTTAAGAAAAAATTCTTCAAAAAATCCTAAATCTATAATACTTTTTTCAATTCGATCATAAATATTTCAATTTTGTCAATTGTGTCCAATTTTAAAACAAAGAATCCACATTTTGCCCAAAATTGCAATTTCAGTCCTGTTTTAAAAATTACCAACACAATCTCACGCTATTTGATTTTGATTCAAATCTAGACCATATGTACGAGAGTTCACTAATTAATATAACATGAGTAACAATACAGGATAACTTTAGCTACCCTCCGCCATCCAACATTTTATCGAAGGAACAGTTCTTTTGTTCAATTGGGGTCAAAGCAAAGAGAGAGAGAGATAGATTAAGAGGAACGCAACATGTGACTAATAACTTGCGACAGAGAGTGAGTCTACACTTGAGATATATGATATGGATGTATATTTTGGGCTCTCAAACACAATATCAAAGTACTTACCTGCAATTTCAAGTTTTTATCTTCATTTTCGGCAAAGGAGATACTTTGTACCCTATAGATTAACCTGAAGAAAGAACCATTCTCCATTGTGGCAATTAGATGTCCATGAATTGCTAGAGACATGAGATTCAGATAAGAGTGCGCATATCAGACTATCTGGACTAAGAATCACCTAGATCTAATCGGACCAATAGATTTGATCCGATTCCCAAGAATGTCGGTCCGGTTTTTTATTCCATAAAAATGGAATCGGTGATTTTTAGTCTAGTTGCCGATTTCAAGGGGAACCGGACCGAACCGAACCAACACTTTTTTAAAAAATATATTTTTTTAATTTCTTAAAATAATAATAATAAGCCTAAAATTGTAATAACTCTAGTATTTTTAAAAAAAAATCATCTTTTTTACTAAGTGGTTGATTCCATTGGACCGAACTAGACTAGTCCTAATCCTAAGACCATCCGGTCCTCAGTTCCAAAAATGGGAACTGATCACTACTAGATATAGAGCATGAGATACAATAGTTACGAGAATGTTGCCGCTAGCCGATGTGAAAATACTAGCTTTTAGAACTATTTAAGTCCCCACAAACTACATGAATTTACTTGTCTTGGATAGAGACCACCACCCAGTAAACACTTTGATAGAGACAATCATTAAAGAGACAAAACCATTTCTAACTATCTAATTGAAACTAAACCAATTCTAATACTAAGATGTAACAACCTAATCAATTCCTATTTTTCTAACTTTTAATCCATTTTTATTTTTTATTTTTCAGATTCTATTAAATTTTTATGTTATTTTAGTTTCTGAAAACGAGGATTCAGACCGGGCCCTTGGGCCTGGTCCAAAAATGGGCCGCACTCTGATCTCTCTGGATTGGGCTAATGGGCGCAATCCGGGCTTCTGTATTCAGGCCCACTCTAACTCTTAACTTTTTATCTCCCTTTCCGCTCCATCGTCTTCCTCACGGTGTCACCCGACATGCCAGAACTTACGCCATGCCTTCATGAACTTCAAGGTTTACAGAGATCAATCTACCCTCAAATCCTAAACCGTGAATGCATAAAACTTTGCTATTCACTACTTCCGGCCATCGTGTCGATGGCCGTCGCCTCCACTGTCCATCACTAGAACACCCCCATCAACCGCCACCGATCATTTGAACATCTTTGAACTCACAGCGTCACAGATAATAATTCAACACATGAACAGCACGATGAGAATACAAAGGAGAAAAAGGATTGAGAAAAGCTTACCTCCAATAATTATCGTCAAGCGTTACACGAACTCCGGGCCATTTGTCATGGATCAACCACCGTAGAGTCACCGCCCGCACCTTGACGAAAAGGAGTAAGACTCCGAGAGAGCCATGGAGCCTCATCGCCAACGAGGATACACGCCTGGTAATTGAAGCCTGGCGGCAATGAATGACGACGAGCGATTTCGGGGACTATCGACGAACCGGAGGATCGATTTTTCACTCTCTCGACGGCTCTTCGCTCTGCATTTGGTATCCGTTTCTCTTTTTAAAAAACGGCGCGGAAGAAAACCGCTGCAGTTAACTTGAGACGCCGTGATGGAAGGCGATATCTATGAAAACCGACGCTCGAGACGGTTTTCGTGGATGAAGAAGACCTCCGGATCCCCGAAAAAGACGGCTTTAAAATCCCCGCGCTTCCCTCCTCAAAACTACCTTTGTTAGATAAAATTGCATAATTGATCCATTAACTTTAAATTTATTTCATATATTCCCTAAATTCTAATTTATCGTACAACAAGGCCTTTACAACTTCGATATATATTCAATTTAGTCCATAAATTAAGTTAAAATATTTAATGTTGTCTCCAAATTTAAATAATCATATTATTGTCACTTTTGAGATATTAACTTGATAAAAGCCCATAAAAACTTTTTTTTATTGTTAGACCAATCTGATTGTTATAGAACTTATCAAAGGTTCGTTAAACAAAAATCGATACGTAGATTTGAGGAATCAATTACGACTTTCAACCTATTAAATTATATTTGTATCTATATTATATATTGAAAATCAAAGCTATTAGAACATCTTGAGCCTCCTCTAGGCAAAATTAGATTCTATTCATTCGTTCGTCATGCCCAGTTATTGATATCTACCTACATTTATAATACGCATTTTCCACCTATGTCATAACCTACTCCACAAAAAAGCCTTGGTTAATAATTCAATGTCAATTAACACTTGAAATTTTCCAGATTAAAATGGAATTGAACATAGGAAAATACATAATATCGCATTAGTTATAATATAAAATGATATCGTGTATATAATAAAAATTTGCCAATGGGAGACAAGTGGGCTTACACGCATGCACGCACGCTCCACTAAAGACATCGCTTTGGAAAAATCAAAGTATTTGGTCGTGCCCAGAAGAAGAAATGTTCTTTTCCCCTTATCGATTACAAAAACCTTTATTAAATTGCCTCGGTGAATCCTACACGTGGCGTGGAACGACTGGATAGATCACAGGCCCACCGCCGAGCGACAAGCGTCAGAGTTCCATTGGTCGGTAGGGTAAATATTCTTTACGCAGCCACGCTGTTCCCGTGGAATGGAATCTCGAGCCATATCCTTGACACCGAAAAATCAAAATATTAAGGAGAGAGAGGGAAGGAAAAACGACAAGAGGGAGCTGACTCTGATAGCGCTTCGCGACTCGTGAGGGAGCGCGAATTTCTGCGAAGCTCTCTCTCTCCTCTCTGCGTCATCGAGATTCTAGAGAGAGAAAGGGAGGGAGGAATGGAGCATCTGCAATGGCGGATTCCTGCGATGATCCTGCTGGCTTCCTTCGCCGCCTATCTCTACGTGAAGGAGCCGTCGAAGGTCAGCTCTCGCGTCGCTCTCGCGCCCTTTTCCTTTCCTTTTATCATCTCTTCGGCCGGTCGTCTCCGTCGTCGTCGTCTTCCTCGCGAGTTCATCGTTTCCTAGAGATGATTACGTTCGTTTTTTTCCGACTGAGATCGTGCATCGAAGCAATCGGTTCGGTGTAGTAAGACGAACAGAGCGTTTGTTCAGAGCATCCTGATGCTGGATCGCGCGCTCGCCTCGAATATACAGCGTCACGGATTTAGCGAATGGAAAATGGCCTTTCTGGTTGCGATCGAGGTCTCTAGGATTCACGCGTCGGTTGCTTTCCCAGTAACTCGGGGAGACGATATGCAGTTCGGTGTAGAAGTTTCTACTCGGCCTTTGTTAGACAAACGGAGCGTTGTCCAGCACTCTGATGCTCGATCACGCGCTCGCTTTGAACATGCAGTGTCACGGATTTAGTGAACGGAAATGGTGTTTCCGGTTGCGATTGAGTTTTCTAGGACGCGCGTCGGCTGCTTCGCTGGGAAATCGGCGAAACGATATGCTCATGGGAGTTTCGATGATGTGCTTTGGAATGAGATTGTGTGACGAAGCAATCGGTTTGGTGTAGTAGTTTCTACTCGGCCTATGTTAGAGAAACAGAACGTTGTTCAGCGTTCTGATGCTTGATCGCGTGCTCGCTTTGAACGTGCAGAGCCACGGATTTAGCGAATGAAAAATGGACGTTCTTATTGCGATTGTGGTTTCTAGGACTTGTGCGACGGCCGCTTTGCCAGTAAATTGGCGAAACGTTATGCAGATGGAAATTTCGGTGATGTGTTTTGGAATGAGATAGTGCAAGGAAGCGAGCGGTTTGGTGTAGAAGTTTCTACTCGGCCTTTGCTGGACAAACAGAGCGTTTGTTCAGCGTTCTGATGCTTGCGCTTGCTTTGAACATGTAGTGTCACAGAGTAGCAAACGGAAATGGGCTTTCTTGTCGCCATTGAGGTTTCCAGGACTTTTGCATCAAAGTAATCAGTGAAATGATATGCTGATGGACGTTTTTGGTGATTTGTTTTGGAATGTGATTGTGCAATGAAGCAATCGGTTTGGTGTAGAAGTTTCTACTCTGCCTTTGCTAGACAAACAGAGCGTTGTTTGGCAATCTGATGCTCGATCGCACGCTTGCTTTGAATGTGCAGCATCACAGATTAGCGAACGAAAAATGGACTTTCTTGTTGCGATTGAGGTTTCTAGGACTATGCGTATCGGCTGCTTTGCTGGTAAATTGGCAAAACGTTATGCTGATGGAAGTTTATGGTGATGCGTATTGCAGGTTCCTCGCGATGATTGCAGCCTTTTGCCAGACCATCATTATTGGATAAAGAGCAAACGCATAGTGACGCCAGATGGGATCATTTGCGGGGCAGGTTTGTTGCTCCATGTGTGACTGCTTTATAGTCTTTCGTAGCTATATTATTTGCTCTAAAATGGTGTCGAACTAATCTGCAACTCAAAGTGAGCAACAAAGTTTGCTTTTTGCGAGATAGAAGGAAATGTAACTGCCTCATCAGCTTTGTGCTATTTAGAAAAAAAAAAAAAAAAACTTTAATTGGCTGTTATTGTAGATTGATAACAAAGGTTTTGGTTTAACCTTTAACTTATTCGTGTTTCTAATGTATGTTCATGAGCAGTTGAGGTGAAGGGGAAATTCATTACCTCTGTTGTAACGGAGAATGATTGGCGAGGGGCTTCCAAAGGAGAGCAAGTAATTGATTATGGAGAGGCTGTTGTCATGCCTGGCCTGGTTGATGTGTAAGATGCATCTCTACTCCAAATAATGGTTATATCTCATCACTTTCAACCAGAAAAAAGGTTTTAGGAGATAGTATAACATTGGATGATAAACAGAGGGACCAATAAAAGCAACATGACCATGGTACTTCCTTTACCTCCACACTTCTACTCTTGCCGTCATCTTCAGAAGGTTGGAAGGGTGAATGATAACTGGATGACTGAAATATTGGTCAAATTTAAATTAAATAGAGGGTGCTCATTTTTCGGTAATTTGGTCTTACTTAGATATCTACTGCCAAATTATGCTTTAGATGTCCCTCTATAAACTAATGTAATTATGCTTAAGAGTTGAGCAATCATATCCTTTTTAGAAAAACTTACACTCGTATACATTTTATAAAATGTCTGAGGCAGGCATGCACATCTTGATGACCCTGGAAGAGCTGATTGGGAAGGATTTCCTTCAGGGACTAAAGCAGCAGCTGCTGGTAAATTAGACTCTCTTCAAGTTTCTGCCCTTCAATGACATCTTAGTTAATGAATTTCCTGAAATGCTAGTGAGGGGCAGCCGACACTCCATTGACTAGATCATCTTTCTTTAGGAGAAAAGTCGCTTAAATTTCACATAGATTGCTTTCTCTTGCTAAATCTGTGGTGGATGAGATTAGCATAACATTCTGAGCCTTATACAAACAGAAAATGAAGCATGAATCTACTTTTCTGTATCATTGTATTTTGTCAGTGATTGCGCTGTAAAACATCTAATGTGAAAACTAGAAGTACTGAACTGTGATCATTTTTATACGTTGAGCTTTACTTGAGTGATTACTTTTTTTTCTCATGCAGGTGGAATAACAACATTGATTGATATGCCCCTCAATAGTGATCCCTCCACTACTTCCACAGAAAGCCTGGAATTGAAGGTACGAGAAGTAGGGAGGTTACTTTGCACTTTTTATCTGGCAAGTAACCATATGTTTCTGAAAACCACGCACTGCATTTTTTAAGTCCCTCTAGTCTGGATATTTCTTCATAGCCCTTATCCTGGCCAAATAAATAGAAATATGAGCCTTGCGTCTCCAATTTCTGTTCTCTTTATAAAATGTAAGTTCATGGTTTCTATTCATGATTTTCCACCTTCCTTGGCAGATTAAAGCTGCAGAGAAGAACATTTATGTCGATGTCGGTATGAACTGAAAATGACACATGAGCAGGCTAGATATCCTTTATGAGGTGCATGTAAATTCTCACCTTGGTTTCCACAGGTTTCTGGGGAGGTTTAGTTCCTGGAAATGCATTCAATTCAAGCACGCTGGAAGCTCTCCTTGAGGCTGGTGTTCTTGGTCTGAAGGTAATTACCAGAATCTCGGTGTCATCAATTCATTCTTTATCAAATTTTTGCCACTCTCTTTATGGTAAGTTTTTGAAAGTCCCAAGTTACAGAGATTTGATGTGAAAATTCAACTGGACCTGGACTTATTTTGTCTGATGCACTATGTCATTATTTGCATGGTTTTGGATATTTGTGCTGCAAGTACTGTTAAACAGAAAGTTTCAAGTTCTCAAGGAAATAGTAAATTGAGACAATGAAGTAAAAGAAGTGAAAACTTTTTCTTTGGGCCAATTTGCTATCTGACAATTTCACTGTCCTTGTTTTGTAGTCCTTTATGTGTCCCTCAGGAATCAACGACTTTCCCATGACAAATGCTGATCATATCAAGGTTCGTCATGCGGCACTCATATTTACTTTTGAGCCCCAATATTATAGCAGAGGACTCAAACTGCTCTTTACAACTTTGATTTTCGTGTCAACTAAGAGTTTGTGGCAATGCTTTATTGTCCTTTAACCCGACCTGAGATCAAAACAATCACATGAATTAGTTATGTTGTTCGCTAAAATTTAGCAAAGTTCTCTGTTCTCGTGTAATATTATCTTTTCACTATAGTCATGGGTCAATGATTAGTTATCGATTATTTATGCAGGAAGGATTGTCGGTGTTAGCAAAATATAGAAGACCATTGCTTGTTCATGCAGAACTCCAACTAGACTCTGAAAGCCACTTGGAGCTAAATACAGAAGATGCCCGATCTTATTCCACCTATCTGAAGACAAGGCCACCTTCTTGGCAAGATTTCCTTACAAATTGATTAGAAATATCACAACTATCTATTTAAGAAATTTGGTGTTAGCTTTTTAATGTTCTTATGGAGGTGATTGGCATATAGTTTAATGGAGTGGCTGATGTTCCATTAAGAACGTTAAGTTATCTGGATCTATGATCTAGCTAATTACTCTTTAAAATATTCCCTCAGATTCATAGCTACCAGCTTCCAATCCTCATAATTCTAGATTTTGTTGCTTTAATTGATGTGTTTACTTATGAGAGATGCAATGGTAGTATGAAAATATTTTTCAAATTCCAAAGAGTAGGTTATCTTCCATAATAGGAATCCAGAATGCTTTTTCACGTTTAGTGTCTGTAATTTTATTGAATTCAGCCATTTATGGGCACAAAATTAAGGAGAAAAGCTTTGCTTGAATAAGATAGATGAGTTTCTTTGAAAATTACTGCTTGATATGTTTGCGAAGTTTGCCAGCCTACTATAAGAGGATAATCATGTCAAGGTCTTCACCCAATCAAGTTGAATTATGAGCTCATCTTCCTCTTATCTCTAGCAGATCTCTTGTGGCAATGTTAAATAGACTTGGCTATTCATATCAATTAATTTTTATAAACAGGGAGGAGGCAGCTATTCGTGAGCTTTTAACTGTGACAAAGGACACAAGGATCGGTGGCTCTGCTGAAGGAGCTCATCTTCATATTGTTCATTTGTCTGATGCAAGTTCATCCTTGGATCTGATAAAGGTATATCATCTTTATCACCTCTTGTTAATAAGATCTCCTGGGAAGTTTCTCATCCGGTGGATATACAAAAATACCAGAAGTATGTAAAATTTCCAGAAAATTTCTTTATGCTTTTCTGGACATTGATGTGTGACTTGCCTAAAAGGAGATCATATACCTCCCCATATTGCATTCCAAGTTCAGTTGGAGGTTCCTAATACACATTGTTAAATTCAGCTGGTTTTGGGATTGTGACTTCCTATGATGAAAAGTTTGATGATTAGTTACAGGCACCTTTTTGACCAAAACTACTTTCTCGAACCTTTTTTCTGTCTCTTATTTGTAGAAAAAATGTTCATAAATCAATTTAATAGAATGGATATGCAAGATTTTTTCAGTGAAAGACCAGTAGCAATAATTGCTGAGTCAGTTGTGATAGTCTGCTATAATTGATATTAGCCGTGGTAATGTTTTATGGATGCAGCACTAGTGTTTCCTATCCTATGCAAAAGAACTAAACCTAATTTTATTTTCTGTTTTGCACAGGAAGCAAAAGTTAATGGTGACAGTTTAAGTGTTGAGACTTGTCCCCATTACCTAGCCTTCACAGCAGAAGAAATTCAGGATGGAGATACACGCTTTAAATGTGCTCCCCCCATCCGTGATGCACCTAATAGAGAAAAGTTGTGGGAGGCTTTAATGGTACTTCTAATTTTTTTGGATTCTCTATGTGCCACATGCCCCATTCTTTTAATTTGTTTGCTCTATATATCAGGATGGCCACATTGACATGCTGAGTTCTGACCATTCCCCAACAGTTCCAGAGCTGAAACTGCTGGGTGAAGGCAACTTTTTGAGAGCTTGGGGTGGAATTTCTGGCTTGCAGGTTGGTCTATCTTTGTAATGTACTTTGATGTAAGCATGTATTCTCATTATGTCCTATACCTGATAAAGCTTGCCTGACTCAGCTGTGATTATTTGATTAATGAGAATCTGTAATACCATTGGCTCAGATGTGCCGAAATCTGTAATACCATTGCCACATAAGAAACTACTGACAAATACTAATTTTTTGGTTGATGGAGGAGGTTAGGTATTATAACTGAGAGTTGAATTTGATTACTTCTTTCAGATTCAGGGTTCTGACATTAACCACTATAGCATTGCAAAAGCACTTTGTTGCAGAGTCATGTGGCACTTTCACACCAGGACCGCTTTATCACTTATTGTTGTAGGCATTATCAGAGGGTTCTATGTCCGCACATTATGGTTTTATTTCCTACTCAAATTGTTTAAGCAGATGACATTTAGCATTAGATAAATTAAGCATGCGCATGCATAATTGGCTTTAGAGACTTATAAGGTTCTGGCATTCTTTTTTACGATGTTCAGTCATGAGGTTCAATCTTCCTCTGGGTAGTTTGTTTGTAGAGCATTTACTTAAGAGGCTATGGCAGTTGATCTACTCTCTAAGTTGTGTTCTGTAGGTGCATAGAATTGCAGATGGTATGTCATTAAGTTAGCTCCTTTGGTTGAACCGTTAAATGCTTTTTTTCAATATTGAGAAATCATGTATCTCCTCTCTGAATGTCATCTAAAAGTAATTTGTGAAAATCTGCAGTTTGTTCTTCCTGTCACCTGGTCATATGGCAAAAAATATGGGGCTACTTTGGAACAGCTAGCTTTATGGTGGAGCGAGAGGCCTGCGAAAATCGCTGGACTTAAGTTAAAGGTGATTGCTTTCAGCATCATCAGCTTCCCTTCTAATTTAAGATTATGAAATTATCATGTCACATTTTAGGAGAACTTTTCACAGAGTAGACTTGTTTCAAAGATCTTACTGTATGACTGACTACCTTTTCTTGGTAAAAACTGATCAAAGTAGTTATCTCAGAAAAGTAACCCTTATTTAATACGTCTCCTAAAATGACTATTTTTTTTATTTATTTAAACAAATGGAACTTTGGTTTATTTTAACATGGTGCCAATCAGATCAGGTTTCTCCATCTCCATATGCTCTTAAAGAACAGGCAATGAATAGAATAGGCTCCTGCTTTTGGCTTACAGTCTTCTTGATGAAAAGAGTGACAATTCTATTTGCAGGGAGCCATTGCAAGTGGAAACTTTGCGGATATTGTAGTATGGGATCCCAGTGCGGAGTTTGAACTCACCGATGAGTACCCTGTATATATTAAACACCCGGTAAGTAGGCTGGTTTACCATTGAAAATATACCTATTCGATAATGCACAATTAGCACCTCATTTTTCTTCAAAAGCGTCAGTTGAAGATAATATTTCAGAGGTTTAAATAGATCAAGAAACAGGTGGTCAACAATTTTTCAGATGACTTGCTGCAGCTTGGGTCTCCTCATCTCTGCAGAAGTCGCAAAACAAAGCATTTTTTTGGGGGCTCTTTGGGAGTAGAGTTACTGACCTAATGTATTACTTAGAACATCCAGATGACATTTATTTTGAATCTACATATAGGGTGAACCTACTTCCTTCCCTTAACTACAAAGCATGGATGCATTATCGTTTTGTCTAATGCTTTACAAGGTTTGTCTGTTTAGTAAATTGACATGTGAACAATCTTGTGAGCAGTCTATCTCAGCCTACATGGGAAAAAGATTAGCTGGGAAAGTTTTTGCTACTTTTGTTGGAGGAAATCTTGTGTATAAAGAGGGAAAGCATGCTCCCACTGCCTGTGGTGTTCAGATCCTTGCCAAAAGATGAACAAATCAACTGGTAATCCCATTGTTCTTCCCCCAAATAATCTTCTTTCGACTTCTTCACTTTCAGATATGTATTTTACTATAACTTTCACTTTTCTTTACCTCATTATACCTGTTTAGTCTTCTCTAGCTATATTCATAGTTGTGGGTCAAAGGCTCGATTAGCTGAAAGGCAATAGTTTGTTCAGTAGGGAGGGTTGTGTACTAAGATTGCATCTTTGAAATGAAAAGATTTGCATCCTGATTTCACACTCAAGTGGAGCCACAGGGTTTTAAGGACACGGGTCTATAACTAGTAATGGTAGGTTGAAAACTAATTATACTAAGAGGACATGTACTCGATTAATCCTGCTGAAAATTGATGCTTAGTCATACCAATAGAGCAAATTTGCATTTAGAGCATTGGTGTAGACATCAGTGGAAATTCCTAATTGGCAATGTCATGTCCTTGTCTTTGGTGAACATGTGAATAGACAACTTTGCACTGATATTGTTGGAGCCATGGTGCTAAAGTTTTAGAAGAACATCTCATTCTTCAAAAAAGGACCACCTGCCATATAAATGGGGGTAACCATGTTCTTTGACTTGATGAATCGCATATTATGTCGGTGGTATATCTTGAACAGGCCTATCCATCCAACAACCTTTGCACATTTTGTGAAGCATGATTACCCATCTAAGCGAAAGGCAAAGCGAGGAAATTTCGCTCGGCCAGGAGATTTGTGGTTTGGAACTGAACGAGAACTTGCGACGAGGATAGAAGAGAGATTGCTATGCAAATGGAATGAAGAGATAAGATGATACTACTTTAGCATCACTATTTGGCCCCGATTCTGTATAGTTCATGCTTTGAAGTCTGCAATGTCCAATGCTTTTATTCTCAAGCTTATTTTAAGTTAGCTCAAAATATTTCATGTCAATCTGATGACAATCTCTCTCTCTCTCTCTCTCTCTCTCTCTCTCTCTCTCTCTCTCTCTCTCTCTCTCTAAATGGATGGAATTAATTGAACAAATATCGGTAGATCTTTCTAACGTTTGCAAGGAAGAACAAATACGTGACAACTTCTTTTACCAAAATAAATAAATAAATAAAACAAATACGTGACAACTTGAGCTAGCGAAGGAAATGTCCTTATCTTGTGCAAGCGGGTGATGTACCATTGGATCAATGCTCAGATTTGGTGATAATTTGCTTGTCAGCATACTAAATCGAGACTGATGAATGGCTGAGTTTTGTGTCGATGACGAAGCAATGGCTGGTTTCTCAAAACTCTCCCAGAAGAGAAGAACGAGGCTAAATGCTATGCATCTTGATGATCAAGTTCTCTTGTATGCTGATGGCCATGGAGCTGGCGAAAGGAATTCTCCCTAAGCTCTATTTATTGGTGGGTATATGCAGAAGATTATGTTTGTTTCTCGAGGAATTTAGGAACCTCCAATAATTTAGTTACATTCAAGTAATAAGATCGTGTATCCGTTTCTTCGCTAATCCTGATTACGTGTATTGAATTTGTTATGGTTGGATGTTAGGGTTTGCAGCATTGGGCATACATCAGCGAGTCGCTCGAGTACGCGACATGTCCTCGGTTTGGTGTCATGGATTATGATCTCGCTCTTCACGAGAGAGCAAGTCTGGAAAATGTTCTGCTTCAATTCCTCTAGTTTTCCTGAGATTGCTCTTCCATTTAATTTTCTTGGACGACTTCTCGGTTTCTCGATATGATCTGCGAAGAAATCAAGTGGGGAAAAAAGTTCGCAGCAATTGGTTTTAAGTCATGGAGGAATTGCATCTGATCTCGGTGATGGAGTTCTCACCACTGCGCTACAACATGAGTGATAGAGCGTGGGCAAGAACATGGCATACAACAAACGCGATATCTGAGGTACTACAAACAGAAATATTCCCATTCTGTGGGTGGTTTCTGTTCTTTCTGTTGGGGCATGAAAGGTTTGTGTCTATTTCGACTGGAACCACTGTCAGGAAAGCGAGAAAACGCCGTACAAATTTGGTTTAGGAGTGACATGGAACTAGTGTATTTCAGTGGATATGAGCCCTATGAATGAAATCTTGTAACGTACTTGGTTTGGTTAGGCCTATTATGCTTAATTTATATATATATATATATATATATATATATATGAACAAGTGCCCTTAGGACATTGATTAAGCAACCAATTAATGAAATTTTACGATTTTCAGTGTACTGATCACCCTTATCTTATGAGCGATTAAATGCCTTAAATTGAGTTGTTCAAAGTAAAATATACTTAATCAATGTTATAGGGGCACTCTTTAACAGTACCCTTAATACAATACTTGCTTGTCAGAAATGCTCTCTCACGATCTCTGTCATCGAAATGCGGCCTCCTTATCAGTATCGCAGCCATCATTTCCTCTAAATCGTCGTGGCCACAAAGAAGATCATTGCATACCTGGTCGCCACTTTAATTACAACGACCGTTCATCTCGCCCAACGATTGCTAATAATTCGTAGCAAGATTGCATTATCTTAATTAAGAAGGCTGTTGGTCGATTCGGCCGATTTGTTTCGTCATGTTTGTTCCCTGTAGTCTGTGATCTCTCCAGATCTCTTTTGTCCATCTACAAAATAGGAATATATGCTTAGTAGTTTCAATTTCTGTGCGACACAGCTGACAGAGAGGATCTGGACGGATCTTTTTTTTATGGAGATTTTCGCTGGTAGGGACGGCGTTTTGGCAAATACTCCACAGGAAGGTCCGAAGTTTCGGCGGAACGGAAAGACTCCATATCTGTGTCCATAACGATCGTGGGGGCTGGTAAGAACAAGATGCTTTCTGGAAATCTTGTTTGGTTTGCATTGCCTGTGTTCTGTTATAGCCACTTTTAACCGTATAAACCCCTGTTCTGTTACCTGTCCAAATTCTGCTGTCCGGTTTTGATTCTGAACTCAAAGGGATAGCGAGGATCTCGTTCGCTATTCTCTCCTCAAAATACTGATGAATAAGATTGTGTTTCCATGTCCGAGAGTCTTCATTTATCAAACCTGCCACCATGTCTGGTTCTGATTGTTGTGCTGGTTGTCCATTTAGATCCTGTGTTAACCATTTATCCTCTCTGATGTTAATTAGTTTGCCATCCCCAACTAACCATTTGATGTCTGGTTTGATAGAATCTCGCCCCACCAACATGCTTTTCCATCCCCAAGATGGACGTCGACCCTGCTGTGCATTCCAGATGTCGCCATGGGGGAAATATATACTCTTCAGAACTTTGGTCCATAGTGCGTCCTGGGATGTGTGCAGCCGCCAAACTTGTTTACCCAGCAACGCACTGTTGAAGGTAATGATGTCTTTGAAACCCATCCCTCCTTCGTCCTTTCTGTTCTTCATAGCAGCCCAATTCTTCCAATGGATTCCCTGTTTTGTATCTCCTTTTTGCCACCAGAAAGAAGCTATTCGCTTTTCTATTGCTCTGCAGATGGAGACTGGCACTTTGAAGATCGACATGGCGTATGTCGGTATAGCCTGCACCACACTCTTGATCAGGACTTCCTTACCTGCTTTGGTAAGTAATTTCTCCTTCCATCCCTCCAACTTGGAATTTACTCAGGTTAATATCCAAGCGAATAATTCTTTCTTGGATTGTCCCCACTCTGTAGGGATGCCTAAATATTTTCCAGTCTTGTCAACCACAGGCACTCTCAGCTCTTGAGCCAAGTTTCTTTTTAGTGGTAAGGGACAATTCTTACTAAACGAAACCCCTGACTTGTTTAGGTTTACCGCTTGTCCCGTTGCATAGCAGTACTGATTAAGTGTTAATGACAGATTCTGACATTCCTTGAGGGTGCCATCCAAGAAGAAAATAACATCATCTGCGAACATAAGGTGAGAGAGCTTTGGGCAATACCTGTTAAGCTGTATGCCTTGTATGCTGCCTTCCTCAACTGCCTTTGTCATTAACCATGTTAATACATTTGTGATCAGGATAAACAAATAAGGCGACAGGGGGTCTCCTTGCCTCAGGCCTCTGGATGGACTGAAAAACGAGGTAGTTTCTCCATTGAGCTTTACACTGAAGGTCACAGTAGTGATGCATTGCATTATGAGAGTCACCCATTTGTCAGAAAAACCCATTTTCAGCATGCAATCCCAAACAAAATCCCATTCAATTCGATCATATGCTTTTTGCATATCTAGTTTGAGTACTGCCTTATGTTTTTTTTGTCGTTTGGTGATCCGCAGCTGGTGTAGTACTTCCTGCACGATCAGGATGTTATCCTGGATCTGTCGCCCCTTGACGAATGCGCTTTGCTCAGGTGCGATTATATCTGGCAGCCACTGCTTCAATCTATTTGCCAGTAGTTTTGAGATGATTTTGTAACTGAAGTTGCATAGACTAATGGGGTCTATACTGACTGATTGTCTCAGGATTTTGGACTTTGGGAATCAAGACAATATGGGTTTGATTTAGCTTTGGATCCAAGACGCCTGAGTTGAAGAAAGTCTGCACCATTTGGAACAGGTCAGTCTGAAGAATTTCCCAACTGTTTTGATAGAATAGACCGTTGAAACCATCGGGTCCTGGCGCTTTCATAGCTCCCAACTGATAAACTGCCATTTTTATTTCCTCCATCGTCGGATTAGCCACCAGGGATGCGTTTATTTGATCATCAATAGGGGATTTACATTGGCTCAAAACTGGCTGATAGTTTCGTTCCCCTACTGTTTTGTATAGCTGGCAGTAATAGTCATATATATGGTGTCTGATTTCTCCTGGATCCCGACTCCATCTACCATCTTCCACTTGCAGCATTGTGACATGATTTCTACGCCTCCGTTGCACTGTTGTTGCGTGAAAGAAGCTTGTGTTTTTGTCTCCCCACTGTAGCCATTTAATTCTCGATCGTATTCCCCAGTATTGCTCTTCCTGTTTTCTTAGATTATCGATCTGATGAGTAATACTCTTCATTTCCTGTCTGTAGGAATGCTGCTGTGTCTGATTAGTGAGTGCTGTGAGGGCTTGTGATAATTCTTTAATCCTTCGGGGTGCATGTGCAAACCGTTTTTGACTCCATTGTAGTAGTTTTTTGGCTGTCACCTGAAGTTTGGCTGAAAAAGTAGTCTGTGTAGGGGCTGATAATGTAGTCCATGCATCACGAATGACTTCCTGGTATTCTTCAGTCTCCAACCAGAATGCCTCCATTCTAAATTCCTTTTTTTTCTTCTTTTGCGCAGGGTAGAGGCTAAGAACCAGAGGACTGTGGTCCGAGCCAATTGCTGGGAGTGCCTGAACTTCTGCGTCGTGGTATATTACTCGCCATTCCAAGGTACACAGCACTCTATCTAGACGTTTCTTAACCAGATCTTCCCCTTCTCTGTTATTTGCCCATGTGAATGCACATCCGTGGCTTTCCATGTCCATAAGAGATAACTCATTTAGCATATTTCTGAAAGCTGCTATTCTTTGAGTATCTGCTTCCCTTTTCCCAACTTTTTCCCATACATATAGAATATCGTTAAAATCCCCCATACATATCCATGGACTGGGACTTTGTGGCTTCAATATCTTCAAATGCTGCCATAATTGTAGCCTCTCCCCGAAATTGGTGGAGGCATGGATAAAGGTTATCTGCATGCTTAATTTCCTGATAGAATCAGTGCATCTTACATCAATATAGTGTTTAGTACTGCTTTGGACTTGCACTGTTACTTCCTCATTCCACAGTAACGCCAATCCCCCTGCTATTCCGGTTGGATTTTCGAGATATACATGCTGAAACTGGATTTTTTTGCATATACCTTCCACCATTGTTGCTTTATTTTTAGTCTCCATGAGGAAGACTATACTAGGCCTTTCAAGAGCAATTAAAGCTCTGAGCTCTTGGATTGTCAGGGGGTTGCCCAGCCCCTGACAATTCCAGCTAATGATTTTCATAGCGTCTTTGGTGGCTTATTAGGGCTAGCCACCAAAGCCCAGTCAGTTCTATCTTGTAGAAACTTCACCGGCGTCTCTGTCATGCCTGAATCGTCAATGAGGAGAGGAGTAGGTTCGGGTAAGCATCTCTGCTTCTTAGCTTTCTGCACCTTCATGTTCTTCTTGCTACTCTTTCCAACTTTAAGCGTATTCTGTGTGAGATTATCTGCGCATATAACCTGCTTTCCATAGTCTTTATTGACCTTCTGGTTTGGGTCTTCCATTCTCTCCGGCTCTACATAACTTTCGGGTCTTTTTTTGCTGCAAGCTTCTCGACACATTTCTGGCCCTTGCTCCCTTATAATTAGAGCTTGTTCTCTGCTTGGAGACGTTGCTAGCGGTATGGTTTCCTCCACAATAATGTCTTCTTCAAGATTTCCATAAAAAGTCTCCCAATAAGGACTGTGGTCACTAACTTCTGCTTTCAGCCATGGTCCATAGGAACCGATTTTGTTGTCTGCCCATGGGGATTCGGCATAAGGAACTTCTGAACAATCTTGCGCATAGTGGCCTATCCTTCCACAGGAGTAGCAATAATGGGGTAATCTCTCGTATTTGAATTCTACCCACATCCATTTTTTGCCAATATCCAAAATGGTGCCTGCTTTTAGAGGGTTTGATAAGTCTACCTCCACTCTCACTCTACCTCCTCTTTGCTGCAGGTGTCCCATAGTTTCGAGCTGGATTTCCTGCACATGGCCTAACTTTCTTCCCAGATCATGGTAAACAGTTTCCACTCTCCAACCAGGGGGTATACCTCCGATTCTAACCCAGAAAGCCGCTCTAGAAAAATTATAACAATGTTCTGGAATTTCAGGATCACATTGTTTCAACACTAGCAAGTTGCTGGAGTAAGACCAAGGTGAAAATTTGAGTATTCTGTCCTTGTCTACCTCTGACTGGAACACGAAGGTAAATAGACCCGTTCCTTTTTGTGCACATTCTACTGCTTCTGTTTTCCATGCTTTCTTTATAGTTGTGAAGAAAGCTTGAAAATTGACATTGGGTTTAGAGTAGAGTTTTCCCAATAATGTTCTATTACATTCATCTCTTTTTTGTAATGATACGTTCGGACTTACTTCAACAACATCGTGCTCATCCCATAGATGTCCCAACCGTTTACATAATGCTGCTATACGTAACTCATTTTCCTCTTTACTGTCCATGTTTTCTGACTAGATTAGGGATCTTAAAAAACAGCTGATTACTTGCGTGTCTGACTATTCATTCTCATGGGCATTTTTTCAAACATCTTCCTGGCAGAAAGCCCAACACTATTTTCAGCCATTCCTCTCAAAAAACAGACTGGATTCCTATCGTATGCAGGGGTTTTCCACCAAAACTACTACCATAAATTCCTTCCAGAAGGGCAAACCCACAACATTTTCTCCTCATCAACAGATTTGCATTCCCTCTGGCAGTAATAAGGAAAGAGGAATCCAACCTTGGATCAACACCCAGAAGCCCGTGCACTTCCCCTGGTCGGAGGATTGTCACCGAACATCTCCATGGATTTTCACCGAACCCTCTCGAATGCTCCTTCCGGATGCGGCCATCGCATTCTACGGACTCACCTGGAGGGCCATTTTTTTTTTTTTTTTCCGGATTTGTGATGAAAGGGAGAAAAACGGTATGTAAAAGGATCGAAAACTCGAAAGCGGGGAAATTTAGCCAAAGGCTAGGGTTTCTGTATTAGACATCACTACCAGTTGGTAGGGGAAAGCTCGCATACACGAGAGAGAAATATGGCCAGGACGGGATTTCGAACAAAGAAGCAAATTACCTGAGAAAGAGGTCATCGCATGGGTGCTATGGCAGATCTGGAAAGCACGCAACGCACGGATCTTCCGAGACAAAACTCCAATCGCAGCTGATGTCATCGACCTCGCACACACCCAAAATCAAGCCTTTAACAGAGGAACGAAAACACGAAACCTCAACCGAACCACAAAAAGACTCGTACCAGAGGTCTGGAAACCACCCGAAAGCAGCGAGGTGAAAGTGAACGTGGATGCCTCATGGGTACCGGGAGAATTTCTATGTTCGGTCGCCGGCGTCGCAAGAAATAGAGAAGGGATCGTGGTCGACGGGTTTGCTGCGGAAGCTAGGGTTTCGTCCGCGGAACAAGCAGAAGCCGAAGCACTGTTACACGGTCTTCGCTTTATCTCCAACTGGCCGTCCAATCCCGTGCAAGTGCTTCCAAGTCAAGATATGCGCTTCGTATGTGAAAGCGATAGCTTACAGATGGTTGACTGCGTGCTGGGCCGGGCCGACATACCATGGAACCTAAGAAGCTTAATCAAAAGTTGCGAACATGAGCTTCGTATGGGCCGTCAAGTCTCAGTGCAGCATTGTCCCCGGGAGGCAAATCAAGCGGCGGATTGGCTCGTACGTGCACATCGCCTTAAACAACTTCCTCCAGATTGGGTGAATAGACCCCCTCTACCCCTTTGGAATATTTTAGTCTCCGAATGTAACGCATCGTTGTTGTCTAAGACTTCGTAAGCTAATATATCAGCAGCTATTTCGACCAAAAAAAAAAAAAAAATTAAGAAGGCTGTGTTATTTAATCTTGTCAACCAAATGGTCTATGTACGGAAGGCATTTTAAGTGATCTTTTTGTTTTAATGCAATCAGATTTATTTATTTATATTTTATGTTCGTGCATCTTAATCCGGTGGAAACTCAACGCCAACACAAGCTGCTTTGCATCTACGCTCAAAATTACAAAAGAGAACGTAATTATAGCTTACACATCACAATCAAATTCACTTCCATTGATTGCGTTTTGACGTGAGATAAGATCCATCATGGATCAAGGCAATCACGATCGCCTAGTATGTGTAAATGCTTCTCTCCAATAAAGCATCCGAAGATTGATGACTTCTCAGGAAGCTGAACTACCATCCCTTTCAGCTAACGCGATTTTTGCTTTTGGAAGCTGCTGACAGATTTGAGGTTTACCCAATGAACAAGTTTCCCTTTCAACCACCCATGAGAAGTTCTTCCAGCTTCAGCTATTGATGGATAAAAAATCGTTTCCAATGGTCCAAAAGGCAAAAAGAATCTTTAATCAACGAGCTGCAGGCGAAAGCGACGACCTCCGATTGGAATCTGGCCCTGAAAAGAACCTCCACTCGGAAGTTAATGATGCTTGGAAGCTACCAGGGCATGTTTCTTAAGTTTCAGGGAAAGCAAAAAAGTAGTGCTTTTTCTTGCTAAAATTTGAAATCTTATTCGAATCTCAAAAAAAAAAAAAAAAAATTAGGGGTGAATTAACGTATAAAAAGTTCGGGAATTGTGGGCTAAGAAAGAGTCCAAGACCCCAACTGCATCCTTCGCAGGTTTGAAATGAGCAGAAAGGATAAAGTAAAAGGTAATGTGATTCGACGGATTTCATGACTTCTCGTGATATTATTCACGACATCAGGCGAGGCAACTCTCTCAAAATCTCTTATTTATCACTGTAGAAATTATTTTATGAGCTTAAAACTTTAAATCAAATTCCAGTTTATGAATTAAAAATGAGAAGAGGGAGGTGGAGATTCAAATCTCTATTTTTTAGAGATTATAATGGAGATTACTTAGTATTAGGTATGAGTTTTGACTTTTACACCCTATAAAAAAGTAAGATAAATGTTTGAAAATGAGAGTTAAAATTAGAATAAAAATATAATAGAATCAACCAGAAAAAAAATATTAAGTTATGTTTTTATCCCGTATCTTAAATTCTTAAAACTGTTGAAATTTGTCTCACAAGATATTCTTAATATGATGTTCTTAAAGCAACCAATAATCTCAGATACGACAAGATTCCATTCACTTTACTTTTCTTGCGCCGACCTTCTCATTCACTTCCTTATAAAACTTAATTCCTTTGCTTTTCGCAGTTTAATTGATGAATTAATTAATCTACCCTTTATAAATTAATGCCTATGTCTAGGAACGAAGAGAAATGGGAGAGGGCCAAAAATTGAATCGAAATGAGAAAAGTTTTAAAATTTTTGTGAGGAGAACAAAATTTTAATGTTTTTTTGCACTATTTGCCTCTGCTACCCTGTAGTGTCCCAAACAGAGGCTGAGTTTATGAGATGTTACTAATGATTGAGCTCGAGCATCAAGTTGTAATCGAGCCCAACCCAAAGCATTGAAGTGTATCGACTCGACTTAGCACGATCATATGTCCTTGAACAGGGGCCTTTGATATGTGATTGAATCATTAAACTAACTAGTTCAGCAAAGAATCGTCAAATAGACTAAAATGAGAAGAAAAAAAGTGTCCATTTGTCACGTTGAAAACGAATTATCTATGAAACATTTTTTTGAAAAATGATAGGATATATTGCAAATATTAATAACAAGATGGGCAGGAGCAATCATCATTTGACAACCTCCTCTAAGCATCACCACAAGAGTTTTACATCCGTGATAGGATGTTTATTTTAGAACCTAAATAATGCTCATTTTGAGCAAGTCTCTTATTTAGGCTCTATGGTGGCATTAGTAGGAATATAGCCGGAGTTATTTACGCCATGATGTGGCCTATTTATGCCACAAATAAACCAAATTTTCTTAAGGCTGGGAGTGATCGGAGAATCTAACTCTGTAACCAAGGGACCTTAGATCAATTGAGAGAGAGCCTTGAACCCCTAGGCCGTCCATTGCTATCACTCAATAGTAACGTATTCCTACCTATATATTTATCGAGGATGATAATCAATGTCCTTTTTGTTTATTATTTTTGTAGGATTGTTTTCAATTTTCATGAGGCTCAATATCATGAAAAATGCCATATTGATATACTTGTAATGATTTTGCTCCTTCTAAGGTTTCCGTTACTCTCTAATAATGATTATATGACTCACTTCAAATTAACATTTTGGTTACCAAAAACCTTAAATTGGAATACATGTGAAAAATTTATCATACATTAGTTTTCACCAAAATTTTACCATCGAAATCGTTAGTTGGATGGCAGTTTGTGCTTTTTTGTGATATTAATACAATTTAACAGAAATTAAGAAAAATGATTAAATTTGTTATAAATGTATTGGTTTGGATTCTTTTGGTAATTAAAAAAATAATTTTGTGTAAATTTATCATAAGTATTCCAGTTTAGCACTTTCAGTAATTTGGAGATAGGTGTACTAGTTTGAGATTTTTGATAATATTAATTCTTAGCATGAATAACTTTTCAAATCGTTTCGGGAAAAAAAAAAGAAAAGAAAAGAGAAAAAAGAGGAGGAAAAGCTTGCGAGGGAAGGTACGGCGCAGATGGTTTTGGAGGTATAAGAGCGGGCCCCACTGCCCCTCTCTCTCTCTCTCATCGGTCAATCCATCGTTGACCATCGCCGTCCCTTTCTATATAAACGCTCGCAGCCGATCGCAATCGTTTCTCGCACATCGAGAATCCGCGCGATTGCCCACTGCTGACTGCTCCTCCTTCGCCACCATTGCCTCCTCTCTCTCTCTCTCTCGCTCGCCGCCGGCGAGAGGGCGAAGCGCGGAGGCATTTCCGGCCGAGCAGCCGCCGTACCGAGCCGCCGCGGCTCCGCCCTCCTCCGACCCTTCCGAGGTGCTCCCCCTCCCTTCCCACCTCTCTCTCTCTCTCTCTCTCTCTCTCTCCGTCTCTCTCTGTGGTTTGTATAATAGTCAGTTTCGTGCTGTTTTTCACTGCTTGATTGGACCGTGGGGTTTCTGCCGCCCCGCCGGCAGCGGCTGCTCCGTCGCATTGCGCGTGGCGTGATCGTTCGTGGGCGCGCTCAAATGTCTCGACTTTTTTTCGCCGCATTGCCGGGATTGGTTTCGGCTCCTATCTCTCGTGTCGTCGAAATGTTGGGTTTGCAGCGTGTTTCTCCAGTGAAAGTGTCCTTTGTCATTGCCGGGTACCCAGAAAAAAAATGGGAGTGATTGTTAGTTAGAATTATTTTTCCTTCTTGTTATTCTAGACCGGTTCTTTTCTTTGGTGTCAAGGCTTCTTTTGCCAGGATCATCTTGCCTGTCGCGCGGTGCAAATGATTCTGTTGAGGTGTGGTGTCGACTTTACTCGATTCAGTTGGTACAGTTCATTTGGTGGTGTTCTCTTGCTGGAGAAGTGTTCAGTAGTCTTAACACTCTGACGGCCAGAATTTTGATTATACGACGAATGGATGTGTCTGCACTGAATGTCTTTAAGCCTTTCAGGTTAAAGGACCATGTTTATGGGACAATGGCAAAATTTCTGCTTTCAGAATAGATCTGCATTGACCTGTCTAGTGCAAGGTATGGTGCGGATGGATGATACTTGCTGGCTACAAAAGATCAAAAGAAAAAAAAAAAGGCAAAAATTCCTTCCCAGCTAGTTGTGGTTATTAAAGTGCTCTTCTAGTGTGGCACTAAAAGTTAGCTTCATGTTGTGGATTCTCACTCACTTCCTCCTCAGTACTCAGTGGGAACTTGGTCTTGGTTATGTTAAAGAAGAGCAAAAGGAAAATTCATGATAAATGGCTAGGTGAGCGGGAATTCAGATGTATTATCAAGTTGTTGGATGGCAATTGAGATAATGCTCCATTTAGAATGTGAGAGTAAGATCGATGTTTTGAAGATCTGATCGGGCCCGTTCAATCCAACTTTCAGACTGCGATGAGGTCTAAGGTTCCCAACTGAGAGCATTAAATCTTGTATGGTAAAAAACACCTAACCAAACTGCTGTTTACCCATTTGACCTGGTTCTATTGGATAGAGAATGAAAAAGGAAAGAAAAGGCAACATATCTGGCGTCTTAGACTGCGGTTCTGTTCTTGGAAATGCAACTGTCACACTTCCTCATAGTTATAATTATGAATTAAAACATTAAACAGAAACCAAGCTATAAAATATGGAATACACAGATAAAACTGGGGTTACGGAAGCACATTCAATGGCTGCAAGAAAGGAACTGCTCATTTAAGCTTTCTCATGTGTAGCAGCTTAGAGATATATCCACTGTATTTGAGTCAGCAATGTTACTTTGGAAAATCTTAAATCTAACATGAAGTCTGATGCAATGGAGATTGATATGGCAATATAATTTCATGAGTAGCATTTTTAATTTAGCTTAAGGAGCATCCCCAAAATGTAGCATACAGTAAAGAGAGCTAAGTAGTAATGATGATTAATAAGGGATACTCATATTAGTATGCAGGGCAGAGGATGATCCCGTCCCCTTTCTGTGGTCCGCACTGGGCAACAAGCTAATTCCTGTCCCTACCCCAACTCCGTCATTGGTAGGGCAGCCCCACCCCACGTGGAGAGGGTTTGATGGGTCACTACTAGTGTAGGTTTTTTCCCTCATTCTTAAGTTCACTTAAGCAGTCCATCATTGGTCTGGGTAAATAACCATTAGCAGTTTGGGAAAGTTGGGTAAAGCATGGGGAAGGAAATTTCAGTGAGTTCATTGATGTTGGAAATGTTTTCATTTATTCTTTTAATAGCCAACCATGATAGATGTTGATCTTTTATGTAACCATAGTAACATCTACCAATAATGTATGCTTTATTTCCCCATTTTTGCTTGTCATAATTGTATGCTTTATTGACTTGAAACTGACTATTGTCTCTTCTTAGTAGATTTGGGATGGATGCATCCGGCTTAATGGTACAGAAATGTGATGATGACCAGAAAGGATTGAAGGTTCTACTGGATGCATTTGGTTCTGTCTTTTCTCTGGAAGAGATTGCTTCTGCTTACTGCAACGCGGGCAGGAATGTAGATGATGCAGGTTATGTGTTGAGTGACATGAAGGGAAGCTCCTCTGCATCTACCACCAATAGTACTAATTGTGTTGGAGAAAGTGAATCGTCTGAAGAACTTTCCTGTGGTAACTTTTCTGAGAAGTTGATTCCGGCTGATGGAAATCCCAGATCTTTAAAACAGAAGTGGTGTACTATTTCTGTTGGTACCGTTTCAAGTGTTATTGGTAAAGATTATGTCAGATCTACATCCTTGGCAAATGGTTCTTGTATGGCAGCACAACCTTCGAAACTGGACTCCAAGGTGTTGCCAGCATCCGAGCTTTTAGGCAAAGATTCCAAAAGGGATGCTTCTAAGGATGATCAAATGCACCGAGACGTGGAAGATTTTCTGTTCAAAATGCTAGGAGATGGCTTTCAGCTCGATAGGGATGTCATTCGAGAAGTTCTTGGTAAGCATTGTCTTGGGTAATGCCATACAAGTGATCTTCAGTTGCCTTCAAACTTCAATAATTTATCGTTTCCTTTCTTGATATACCTAATAGCTCATATGTAACATACATTGAGTTGAGGAAAATGGGAAGAGAACTAGGAAACAAGCACATAGGTTTATTTGATTAGATGTCGATGGAGAGATTGGTAAAATTTCACTTGTGCTGCTGTTGTCATGGAATGAATTCCAGCTTGAGCTTACAGTGGTCTGTTGGAAGAAGCCCTTGCGTGACTTCTACTGGAGCAAAACCTCTGTAACTAGGTGACATGATGCAGCTGCAGCTTAGTCTCTCAAGTGTCAGAAGTTTCCTAATGAATTAGCAAAAATAGAGATGTGTGAGGAATATAGTTTGACCTTTGCCATATAAGTTCAAAATGGAATTATGCTTCATCAATGGTAGCATCAGCCTACTACCTCCTGGCTCTTTTTTTTTTTTTTCCTTTCCTTCCCTCAATTGAGCTCCCAGTTGTGCGAACTTTAAAATAATTATTAGCTTGAGCAAGGAAGTTTTCGTTTACAAAGGAATAGTGAGACACTCCTCTATTTAGAAATTAGCGTTTATGGTGACTTAGTTTGATTATGAGTTTGCCTTTGTGAACTCTTAAGTTGTGTACTGACAAACCTTGCCTTGGATGCAGGTAATTGTGAATATAATATGGAAAAGGTATGCATGATTTGATTTTACTTTAAAAAAAAATGCATGAATACCATCTTATAAAGAAAAAAGCTCTCTTGTGCTATATAGCATCCTCTGTCCCTCACATGATATTTATTATGATGGAGAATTATAGGAGATTAATTACTTCGATTTCTTGTTGGGTCATTTAGAGCATGGACAAGCTAATTGATTTGTCAGCTGCAATTTCAAGGAGAGGAAACAACTTTCTCGGCGAGTCTAAGAAGGTTGGTCTGATGGTTTGTCTGATAATAATGCTTCTCACACCAAGTGTATTCATAATATGTTTTATCAATAAAATTCAAAGTGATTCCATGTTGATTATTTAGGTATATGCCTTGTTTAAGGATTAATCAGTCTGCGATGAGAACCATTTGTTTGTGATAGTAGAAGTAATGGATTCCACTGAGTATGAGTTCTCCAATCACACTTTGAGTAGTGTCTAAATTGCCATAACATTCTTGCAACTTGATATAGATAAGGTAGCTTTGCTTGGATTTTATTTGGGTAGATTTTTTTCTGTCTGATGCAATAGTATGTGTTCTCATAAATGACTTGATATAAAAATTTGCTCTACACATATTATTCTCTATGGGATGCATATTCAGCTGGGGCCCTTCCCTTTTTGCTTGATGATAAGCATGAGCCTCAAATTCTCTAACTCTTGGGAGCAGCTGATACAAGGTCTGAGTGGAATAGCTGTTACATCCATATTAAAGCTTTTGGAAATATTACTATCTGGCAGTATTTATCATGATGCTTTGCCAGATTTCAATTTCAAATGTTGCATCTTTCTGTATGCCTTCATCTGGCAAAGTAGAGTTGATGAGGCTATATGAAAACATGTGTCTGGCATAGTCATTTTTCCCTGCCCTTCTGGCAAAGAAGACAAGGTATGCAGTAACTGCATTTTCTGCAAGCTCGTTTGGACCAAACACTTGGTTATTGGCTTTGTGGAATTTACTTGATTTTCTTTTTCAATTGAGCCATGTGTAAAATGGGCTTGCCTGCATTGCCTTCTGGGAATATAGATCACTTGGGATGATAATGGATATAGTCCTCAAGTCCTATTGATAGCTAGATGATATGCAACCCATAGGTTCTATATTTTTTTGTCAAATATACATTCCTAATTGGTTGGCTTACATATAGTCCTTCATGTCCTTCTCTGGCTTAATTTTGCAGGAGGAACTTCAAAGTCAAAAGGAGAAGCAAAGTGTAGATAATTCAGAAGGGTGTGTTTATTTTCTCTTCTCCTCCACTCCTTTTTGTTTAATTGAATGAATAGAACAGTTTTATGGCAGAGAAGGGTCAATGCATATCACAAAACTTTTTTTCCATAGTGTTCCAGGTACATCTGGAGGTAAATTAAATAGACAGCAGAGACAGAGAAACGATCTTGAAGAAGAAGTTCTGGCTGCATTATTCAATAATTCCGGAAGACAGACGAAATCATCTAGGGTAAAAGCTGTCAAGAGGTCTAAAGCATATGGTCAAGTGGTGGCTACACCTCTTCCAGATTCTTTTCTACTTGACAGGAATGAAATAGTAGATTTTCAAAAAGATAATAATGAGGATGGTATGCACTTTTCTCCAGATAGCTTGGAAAAGTTCCTTATGCTATCTCAATTATATAAATTCTGAAGTCTACCTATTTGTTGAAACTTTGAAACAAATATGGACAGGCTATAAAATTCTTTTTGACATATTAAATTTTGTTTTGATCTTGCACCCTGCCTTCTTGTGATGGGCTTGTGACTGGACAGTTGTATCTCAGAACAAAGGATTTCATTATGTCATCTTTTTCTTAATTGTTTACCCAAAATATTGATAGGCAGATATTTGTTCAATATATGTAACCTTCATTTCTTGCTGTTTGATTTATGTACACTTTTTTCTCCAGTAGAAAAACTAGATGAAGAGGGTAGCTACGAGGCTCTTCGTAAAGCTGTAGAGGAATATAGGGCTACAATGAAGGAGTATTATAAGGCGGTGAGTTCTTTGTTCAGGATACCTTCACTTCATTATGTAATGGTTGTATCTCCTGATATGGTCATGCTAGTCTGCTTAAAGTTTGGTACCTCCTCTTGTTAGGCCGTTGAAGCATTTGCTAAGGGTGATCGGGCTCGGGCAAGCAAACTTTTAGAACAGGTAAGCAAAGTTGAAATTTCCTGCTGAGACTTTTCCCTCTCTCATAATAATTTGGATGTGATGTTTTAACAAGTTCAGTGAAGTCAAATGCTTGCAACGTGTAAACTCAGAACCAATATCCTTTTATTATGGTAATAGAAATGGATGGCATTATTAGTTTCATGAGCAAAGCCTATAACATCTTCTATCGTCTCTAACCATCATCACCAATTATTTTGGTATGATCCTATGTTAATTGTTCCTATGAACAAGAGAAAGATGTGTTCTTCCTAGTTTTTCTGAACTGAGATAATTCATTACTATCCCTTTTAGCTAGAAAGTTGTGTCTGATAGAAAGTGCCGCACAGGATATTCATTTACTAAAAAGGATTTCTCCAATGACAGGGACGCTTCTTCTGCAAAAAGGCTCGTGAAGTTGATGAAGAGTCCTATCAGAAGATATTTGAAACAAGGTTAGCGCCCCATCAGACATGACGAGTGTCTATATATATAAATATATAAGTGGCGGTGTCGGTATCTTTTATAATACTCAGTAGTTTTCTTTTAATATGAGAGGTGGAGTTGGCTCCCTCCCTCCCCCTATGTCCAGTTTGTGTAATGCCTTGTACTGCTCTTCACAATGATGTGCAGAAACAAGGATACAGCAGACTTTGTGTCGCTTGACTTGCATGACCATGATGCTGAAGAGGCAATACGTCTTCTTAAGCGCCACCTCTTGTCTCTGGCTGGCATCCCAAGTATGTATCTGTTCTGCAGGTTAAACCTTGCTTTTGATTTTCTACATAGTAAATGATCTTTTGTGTTTTGAAATCAGCATTCAACTATCTTAAAGTAATCATCGAAACAAATGAAGAAGATGCCTCAAAAGTGACTCGTAAGCGGCGGCTGGTAAGATATGCTGCTCTGTCTGTGTGACTCCAATTCTACAGAGTGAAAATTCTAACGAGGCTAGTCTTTTCAATAGCTACAAACTCCCTCTATCTACATGGTCAATATTAATAAATCCCAGTGGAACTATGATCTTTCAGATGAAAACATTGCTTGCTCGCCTCCTTTTCCATCTTGTACCCCAGCTTTTTAGATGTGAGACAGTTTTAAATATTTACTTAGCCCAAGGATTTCTTTATGTCAAAACAGGTTATGAAATTATTGGAGAGGGGATCGATTCAGTGGACTGAAGAAGGAAATGCTGGAGTAATACTTATTCCCCTGACTAATATAAATCCAAAACTCTTGAGTTTTGCCAAAAAATAGATTTCTGCTTGGACTTCAGTTGGTTGCAGAAACACGCGATGAAGTAATTATATAAGTGAAAGAGGACTATGGTCTCTCTATTTTACCAAGGGCCTCTCATTAAGAGGGATTAAAGTTGAAATTCTTAAGCGTCATTGGCGGCTGGCGCTTAATTTTGGTCCTGTTTTCTAGGACACTGATTGCTGTTTGTATGTGTTGGTAGAAACCGAGTTAAGAGGTCTGCCATTCACTTTTGTTTTCTTTTTCTCTAAGGGAATTGGAGGATTAGAGTTCAAATGAAGATATTGAGGATGATGTTGAAGTTTATTCATGTCACACGGTTCAATCAAGGAAAAGAAAGGCATTCTTCGTTTGCTATCTTTCATGTAGATGATCTTTTATTTTCTGGTGAAAAATCTCGTGTTGATGACTCGTGCCGTGCTCTCTATATGGAGCTTTATGTAGTCCCTTTTTAAAGTGAACGTGTCACGACTAATTACTCCTTGCCCAATCATTCCGGATAAGGCTTGCATTCTTGTATTATCACTGCTGCTGGTGGCACAGAGTTACACTATCTATTTATAACTATTCTATCAATATAAAATAATAATAATAATAATAATAATAATAATAATAATAATAATAATAATAATAATAATAATAATAATAATAATAATAATAATAATAATAAAATCGAAGGTTAATGTGAATAGGATTCCAATTGATCAATGAACTTTCAATTCCACATGCTTTGAAACCAAAGCAATATTTTGGGCTTTTTCTTTTTTGGTCTAACTCACTTCCTTATTTCTTTGCGAGTTTCGGGAATATCCCCATTCATAGGTTGGAGGTTCACGTCTATGAATTGAGAGGTCCAAATGATCAACTCAACTCTGTCCTGGATCGACTTCCAGATCATAATTGCTTTAGTGAATAACTAAACAAAATAAGTGTCTGTAGGTGGCCTTTATAAGTCCGCTATCAAATTCCAAGGCTCGATTAAATGATAAATTTTAGATTTTTGGCTTTCAATGCATTGCGCACAAGAAATGAGTTGAGAAAGGGAAAGAAATGTAGTAAAATACAACGTCTGAACCGGAGCTCCATGGAATGCAGTGAGTTGCCATGTGCTCATGACATTGTTAAGGAATGGAAAGCATAAACAAAATGAGCTAGGAGCCAATCGCGAATTCGAAACTCTGTTATCTGTTGCTAGTAAACTTGCATTTCATCTTAGTTTGAGTCCGAGATATGTACTGGGAATTTCGGATGTTCAAATGAGACTCCATTATTTAGCTAAGCCTGTGCATCTTCAATGTTGCTCCACTGTTGGCCTGTTCCTATGCATCGTCAATGTAATAAAGGGACAGGTTGGGCTTGCAATTCTACACGTTCAAGGAGGATTGCCCCGTTAGTCATTCTAGTCAGCCAATTATCATTGCCTTAGTCTGCCTCTTGATCTTGTGGTCACTTCTGAACTTGGAGAATAGGGAAGTCATTGAACCTACAATTTGTGTAGGTTCGCTGACGTGCACGGGCGAGTCCACCGGCTCGTAAGCCATCAGGTTCTGGTTGTCTGTTCGAGCGCAAATCGAGATTGAGATCTTTCCAGACTAATTGGGTATTTCCATTTTAGTTGTATCTTCAGAGCAGCCCCTGTATATTTTAGGGCTCTACTATTTTTCCGATTCCAACCAGACCAGACCGCACATAGAAATAGGTCTGATTCTCAGTTCCAATGATTCTCAGTTCCAATAGCAACGGGTCCAGTTCCCGATTCCAAAATTTTGAAATTTATTATGTAGAAAAGTTCCATGGTCTGATGTTGAATCTTCCCACCCACCCAAACCCGGTTAGAACTCATTTTATGAAGTTGGAAGAAGATGATTAAGTATTGTTAAATGAGCTTAACTTCACTATTGCTTTATATTTCTGTTTTTTTTTTCTCATATTATTTTCCTATAAATCGTATCCCAAATGGACCTTGAAACTAGACCAGATAAACCTAATATATTTGGAAATCGTTGCTTAGGTTTATCCTTTCATTCTTGCCAAAACAACTACGGAAACGAACATAACTTCTTTCGGAAAATTGTATTCTTTTCTTGTGCTTCTAGTTTAATCTCAGATGCTGAACTGTGGCCTTCTTTTTGACGACTTCTTTATTCCTTTCCTTTGTTGTTCCGTGCTCTCGTCAATCTCGAATAAACTTTAGTTGTGTCTCTTTCTCTATCCTCTGTTCTGAATTGGTCGGAGCCGTCCGAAGATGCGGAATCGCCTAATCGCTTTGCTTTGTCGATGTGAATGAGACCGACCGTAAGTGGATATTCGAATATATCGGTCATGTTCATCACCAAATTCAAGTATATCACATCGATTAATATATGAATTTTACATATTAATCATATTATAGCCAGCATTATTCAATTTTCCGTAGGCACTGCTCCATACATTTGCTCAATACGGATGGATATTCCAACATGCTTGGATGCGGACGTGCTGATCAAGAACCTAACTCACGAAATCTCACTCATGTTTTCCGAATATAATATTTTGAAGTAGGTTTTGAAATGGATTTTGGACCTTACCTATCAAGCCGGTAAAAAAGAAATTCAATAATAGAGGATCATAACCATTATTTACCTTTGCTTTTATTCTGGATTTTTTTTTTTATATAATCATTTTGTGTTAAGGTGATCAGAAAACTTTGGCTTGGTAAAGCAATCAACTTTAGATTCTGTGCGAGGAGTAGTCTCTGTGTTTTTTTGAGCATCATGTCCGGCTACACACGTCCGGCTTCCGAGCCGAGCATGCTATTTTTCATGATGATTAGGAGGGAACTCACGTCTGCAGAGTCTTACAGTTCAACAAAATCTTGAAGGTGCGTGCAAGCCGTCCGGTGTCGACCCCTCTTCCGAGATTAGAAACCCGAACCTCGCCGGTGTTCTATGACACCTAGGCGAGGCGAGCATCCTAGCGCTAATTTGGCTTAGGTTTGACACAAGATCAGGCCATCTTCCTTCAGCAATGGAATCCTGGAGCTCCCCATGATTGAAGAGGATAAGATTTGCATTAGGAAAGGCGATCAACGACTAGACCATGCATCAATTAAGACCATCTGAAGAAAGCGACTGAGCACTTTAGGGCAGAGAGACAGGCAGAACAATTCCCAGGACAAGCTGGCTCCAACAACCAAAAGCACAGATGATGATATGTAATTTGACACCTTGATATAGACAAAAGTGGCAGAAGGGCATATCAAAAGTGAGATGCTGAATCGAGCACGTCCACCGCTAGTGCATCTCACACCGATTTCTTCGGATAGGAGGCGAGCAAAAAGTGGTCAAAAGGCAAGCATTTCGAGGTTGCTTCTTCGTGGAAAAATTGATTCAGAAACGACAGTTTGGATCGAAATGCTTGTCGAGTTCAGCTCACCTGGCCTAGTAGGCAAGGCCAACCCTCGCCACGAGGACTCTCCCTTGCCTGGCCAAGCTACTCGTGACTAGTGGCTGTCACCAGCACAAGGAAGAAAAAATGAAAAATGTTAATAAAAAATTTGAGAAATATTGAAATATTATAAAAAATAATCTATATCAATATCGGCCACATAAAATGGCCAATGTGCATGTCAGCGAATTCTGGTCAAAATTAATCGTATATACTCAATTAACAAAATTTGAAAATGTTTTAGCACCAAATTGACAATATTGAAAGGTTTAGAACTTAATTGACAAAAGTGTTATGAGTTAAAAAAAATTTGGATAATTTTTCCCAGATTTCTTTGGACTGGAGGCAAGCAAAAGTGGTCAAAAGGCAAGCATTTCGAGGTTGCTTCTCTGTGGAAAAAAAATGATGCGGAAGGACAATTTGGATCGAAATGCTCGTTGAGTTGAGCTTTACCAAACCAAAGAAGAGCCCTCCCTGACCGAAAGAAATCAATTCCAAAGCTCATGTGCTTCGCCGTCGGTGAAAGATCCTAAAAATCTCGTTTAAACATGTCAAAATCATAGGGTGATCAGTCAATGCCAGCAGCCCTCAGGCGAATCTCTTTTAGATTTTTTTTGGTCATAATCTCTTTTAGATTGAAACGCAATGTGGTAGCTGACTTATCAGAGCTCTAATATTATATGATGGTAGTTTCTTTCGTTCACCACATGACACTGATATATATTTTGTTCAAATATCATATAGTATCCATCATTTAACTATAGTATCCAATTCTCTAAACCCATCATAATAATCTTCGCACTCCCACCATTACTCAACTAATATATGTCACCATCATCAATTGGCTTGAAACGCAACGTTCTATCTACAATTTATCTACTCAAATTGGTTTATTGGCTTACACATCAGGGCTATAATAGTATATGATGACAGTTTGTTTCGTTCATTATATGACATCGATACATATCTTGTTTGAATATTATATAGTATCCGCCACATTTGACTATAGTATCCAATTTTTTAAAACCCATCTTAATAATCTTCGCATTCTCACCGTTAGTCATCCATCGATTGGCTCGAAGAGAGACAGAGTTCTGATTGGGACTTGGCATCTAACTTTAACGGAAGTTCATTTCCATGAAGACAGATCTCCAAATTCTATTGGACCACCCGCCAGCACTCCTTATCACCCATTTTTCCATAATTGTTGGACCAACTGGAGCCAATGCAACTTTGCACGGACGAGAGATTAGCGGGCATCTGTACAACAGAGTACCTCGTTCTTTATGGGAGGTCCACTACTATTCAGTTCTAGATCTCTATAGTTCAGTTGGGTGTGATTGATTTGTCCTTACTCGTTTTTGTGTCGGTATTTTCGCTGTATGTCAACCATAAATTTCATAATGATTTCGTGAATAAGTGCCCTAAGGGCATTAGTTGAGTGCACTAAAAATTATAATAACGTCTGCCGACACGGTTTAAAGATTGAGCAAGAACTCTTTTCGAAAAACTCGCTTAAAAATAGATATATTTATGTTTCCAAAGCTCAAATGATGACCCTTAACTGGTGCCATGGGAGCGCTCTTCACAATTTCTTTTTCTATAATTTGATAGGTGAAACTAGATAAGGTTACTTGTCTTTTGCGATTTCTAGGAAGAACCGATCTGCATCCCGACAATAGGCAAAATGTTACAAACTTTAGCTGACGAAACAAGGATACATTGTATTGCATGATCTAAAACAGTGTGAACTATGAAGCAAACTGGTAAGAAAATACAATATGATTTCTCATTACTGTTATAATCTCCTTTACAGGCTGAGATATGCGGTCCTCTCAAACATTCAAAAACCAACTAATTTGGACAAGATAAGATAAGCATCAGGATACTGCATCGGGTTGCTTCACATATGCATGGAGTTTCAGAGGTACAACACTCTTTACAAGCAGGCTAAATAGCTAGGCCAAATCTGCATAGCTTATTCAGAACACAATAAGGCAAAGTAGGAAGCAACAGAAAAGGAAAACCGAAACTCTGTTCAGTGATTTATCTGCCTGCATCTCCTGCCTTCTCAACCTGGGGCTCTGCCTCCCAACAATGTGATAAGAGTGAGGGTAACCATACAAGCTCAACGAGTTGCCAAACACCCTTGCGTAAACCATCTCGCCAAACATACCCACCATAGTATTCTGAGAGCTCGTGTTTCCAAAGTTGAGCAACGATGATGAAGCTTCATCCTCATAACTGCTCAAAGGACCAGTATAGAAATGTTGGTTTTGATAAGGGTTTCGATATGGAAGCTGCTGAGTGGTTGGACCTGCCGTAGATGCCAGAGCTCGAGTTCCACACGCAGCTGGTCTCGGTGGTATGACCACAGCACGATTTGAAGACTTCCCTTGGAGCCCGAGCTGACTGGAGCATTGGCCCCGTCCATAGAGGGGGACCATGGCTGTATGTGAGATCTTGGACTTGCAGACAGGGCATTGTGGGTGCTCATCTGAAGCAAGAGATGCACTTTGCACATGGAGCCATTTATAGATGCAGGGCCAGCAGTATAGGTGACCACAGTGGGTGACCACGGGTTCGATAGCAGATTCCAGGCAGATATTGCAGTCAAAGCAGCCGATGCTATTTCCTGGATCAATTGCGTCACTGTTGCCTGAGGTGGATTTCCATTCCTTAGCAAAATACTGCTCCAAGACCATGGATCTTTGTGAACAAAACTTGTTTAGGGACAACAGGAGTCTGGTATTGACAAGGGAGAAAGAGAAGGTAAGAGAAAGGAGTCGAATGTTGCAAGGAATGAAGCAAATGATCTACCCTCAAAACGCATAAAATACACCACCGCTTTCGAACTTTATCGGAATTATCTAAAACAATGCCAAGAAAGCAAACAAGATGACCCCACAAATTCATTGAGAGACAAGAAAAAGGGCTAAAATCAGGACGCACCTCAAGAAAGAAAGCGAAATGAAGGGCCCACAACATTGCTTTAAGTTAAAAAATTTCAAATAAAGAAACTCAAGATAGGCTATCTAGAATACAATTACTGTATATGCAGCAACTGGACCTGTAGACCCCGTGCAAGAACCTGTTCATATGTTAACATTCTTTTTAAAAATTTGCTTTCATCTTCCACAGAAATTTTCTTTTGACATTAACTTCTCCCGAAAGACATGCTTATAGAGATTTACTGTGGTGCTTTGATACCATGAAAAATGCTTTTGACTATATAGTCCGCAAGTTAAATTATCCAGAATGTGCATCACTATAGACCCCATTCATGATAAAGTTACATAGAAGATAAGATCATATCCAAATAAAACGAAAAGTCCAACTAGAGCAACATGCATTGATAGTCTGCTAAAAATTATTGAAGAAAATGAGGAAAAAGTCAAATTTACACATTTAAAAGCTCTTGGCAAGAAGACAAACAATGCCGTTCACGACTTGTACCCCCATAATCCAAGTCCAGATTTCTCATCTTCCACCAAATTACAGTGATGGCGACAGACAGACTTCCAGGAAAACTCAAAAGGACTTACTTGGAATTAGCTAAGCACTAAACCTAAACATTCAGCCGTGGCCCTTCCACATTAATAAAGCACAAATTCAGCAACATACATTTTCCAAGGCAAAATGCAGGCCTGAGAAAAATGTTTCACAAGGTCTTTCCATATCTCATCTTGTAAGTATCGCCAGAGAGAAGAGGAGAACACATCTAGAAGCTACCCGTCATTTACATGTTGAATTCTTAATCAGAACAAAAATTGATCACACTTGACTTCTGTTCGGTTCTCAAAATATAGTTAAGAATATGTAGCTGGACTCTGCATCGTCTTCATCAGAATGAAACATTTTTATTTGTAAATAGAACTTAGAAGGAACCAATTATTCTGAATAGGATTGGACCTCTCCAAGTGTAGCCGAGAACCACAAATCCATAAGGCAATAAACTTGATACAAAAGCTCCAAGCATTTATTTGAGCAAGCAGAGAACAACTACACAAGATCCAATTTACATGTCAAAAGATTTGCTGCTGCACTTAGAATATGAAGTCCCTTCATCTATATTACGTTATGGGAGATTGTATTTGCAGTTTGTTCTAATTTCAATTCTTACATTGGAATAAGACTACAAACAGTGGCAGGACTAAACCCCAAGTACAAAGCATAAGCCACAAAAAATCCTAAAATTATACTGGCATATACTTCGAGGAAATACTAAAGAAATTTTCAACTGACATTTTAGGACTCTTCCCCGTATAACAACTGTCGAAAACTGCTCAGCCGAAGATATAGGAACGACTAACCGCACAGATACATTATCATAAGACAAAGCTGAATGCTTATAGTCATTTGGAGCAGAAGGAAAAACAACTACTGACTTTAGCCCACTAGGAAATCATTTGCTCGAAATGTTAGCAGCCTTAGGAGACCCTAACACCTCCGCCTTCCTATTAGAATGCTCGAATACAGTTTCGAACCGATATGGGATTGGGGGGCAAGAATTCCGGTGAAGACATACACAGAAGAAGTGGGCATAATTCCAGCCGACCCGGGTCTTAAATTCACTTCAAACCCAACATAGAACTCCCAATTCTACCCAGCCTTACATTCATTTCAAACCCAACACCAAAAAAATTCCCAAGAAATCACCAACACGATCAAACAAAGACAACCTCGAAATTTTTCAATTCCTCCCCTGGTCAGAGACGCGTAGATGCGCAACGGAGATGGGTACAAAATTCGAATCCATCCGAATCCATCGCACGTTCCATGTCCCCGAAAATTCTCTCGAAAGACAACCCACGAATGGAGGCTTCCTCTAACACCTGTCGACAGTACGTTAAACCTCCGCACACGGCGGAGGGGATAGAGACAGACTCACCAGAGAACGAGACGCCACGACGCGAAGATCATTCGACCGAGAGAGATGGGGGAATGTTGCAGGAAGGTGGGTTGGACGGAGAAGCTTCAAAGCGAGAGAAATACAGAGAGAGAGAGGGAGGGGATGTACGGCATTCCTTTATTCTGAAGCGAGTGAATCTTCTTCTCTTCTTCCGGGGTTTACGTGCGGCCCCCCCGTGCACCGTCATCACTGTACATGCACGGGGAAAATGGGACGCACATGATCTCCCACCTTGGCCCCGGGTACGCAGGCCCTGAATTTTTAATTTATCTTTTGCGACTTTTAAATTGTAGCTTAATGTGTCATGTGGTAATTGACTTTTTAATTTATTCATTGTGATTTTTAGACATTTGATACATATTTAACTTAATCTCCAAATTATATTCATATAATTTGTGAATGAAATTGAATATGCACAAAAAATTTATGGATTATATTAAATAAATTAAAATATTTTTTTTTACCGACCAAAAAGAAAAATCCCAAACTTTTCTTACACCAATTTTTTTTTTAACATTAAAAACTCCAAATTTTACCAACCGTTATATAACCGAATGAGAATCGAATGTCGAGCAAGGAGCAACAAACCAAGCGAGCATCGAGCAGCGAGCGGTACGAGTGACCCAAAGAGAGCGAGACAAATGTCAAGTGGCGAGCAGAGAAATTATTTCTTTCAATTTTGGAAAATTAAAAACTAAGAGGACAAATAAAACATAAGAGAACGAGTACTAGAGGATAATGCCATAAGATACCTTTTTGGACATCGTGAAGACTCCTCACAAAAATATTTTTCTCTTTCATAAAATATGACTATTGACGCAGTAAAAGACACTAAATACCTAAGTTATTAAAGAATCATGTAAAATTACTTGAACTCTTCACTAAATAGCTGTTTAATATTATTGACACCGTTTATTTTAAATTTTTTTCTATATAAAATAATTATATATATAGAGTTAGGGTTGGTTAAGGTTGGATCGATTAGGAACTCTCAAGATCGAGGATCGACCCACACATGCTGGTTCAAGAATTTCAGGACCAAGGACCGACCCAGTCTCCCTAGGAACTGGACTAGGACCGGCAAGGTTGGGCCAGTCCAGGGTCAACCTTGGACCAATGCTCACCCCCCCTCTCTCTCTCTCTCTCTCTCTCTCTTAACTCACCCTCATTTTTTTTCTTTCTAGGGTCTTTCAACAAAATTGAATTAAATGGGCTCGATCTTGTAAATTTAATTAAGATTAAAATGAAATTCATGCTCGCCTATTACCGTTACATGCTCCTAACATGCAATTAAAATTTAACAAAATTTTTGTTTAGGGGCTAGTGCCAACTTTTGAATTTCTAGATAATGAATAACCAAATAATTCATCAAAATTTAGTTATCAACACCTATGCTTACCATTGTCATGTGAGATAAAATAATTCATAATGCGGAAGCCATGATCGTTTATAGACAAACCTCCGGCCATTGTTCTTGTTCTCGTTCGTCTAAAAAAACCTGAAAATACAAAGAAAATTGGGCACACGCTTCTAACCCAATTCACTCTCATACTGATGGTGTATTCTAAATGAGAGAATTTAAGTTAGACCTTGTAGTTACCCGTTAGAATGAACGATTGTTCCTTTATAAACCGTCTTCCATCAAGGCGGTTAGCAAATGGGCAGTTGTCATGAAATGGTACGTATGTGGAAAAACGGTATGTCGAATAATCGTCACTTTAAGAGAAAATAAGGGTCCGAAAATGTGGGATCACAAAATAAATAGCATTCTCCCACTTGATCCCATCATTTTCATCATAAGGATTATCCAACTAATTCCACGAAAACTTTATGCTTAAAGAAAAGAAACAAAACACATGGATCATGGCGACATGTCCTCTAAAAGCGAGTAATATCTTCCATATATCACAATGCATCTTATTTCTTTAATGTCAACCTATATGTGACAACATATCTTAATGAATAAACCCAATGTTTATTCCACAACCAAGGTTAAATGTTATTCTCATAAATAACATAATGTGTACACCAAAATTGAGAATCAACATTACAACTGAATAAAAGTTTCATACAATAGAAATCGTCCACATAACGATAAATTACATTATGAGACCTACTCCCATACTTGTCACATGATCCTTATACTTCATTAGTGGCATATCTTTAGTTAAAGGATCAACTATCATCAATTCAGTGCTAACGTGTTCTATGACCACTTTATTCTCCTTAACACGTTCCCTTATGGCTAAATACTTGATGTTGATATGCTTACTTCGACTGCCACTTTTGGCATTTTTAGCCATAAAAACTGCAGCTGAATTGTCACAGTATATTCTTAATGGCCTAAAAATAGAATCAACAATTCTAAGCCTAGTAATGAAACTCTTCAACCATACACCATGTGAGGTAGCCTCAAAACAAGAAACAAGCTCAGCCTCCATAGTGGAAGTAGCAGTTAAAGTCTCTTGGCACTTCTCCGTGACACAGGTCCGTCAGCTAACATAAAAATGTATCCAGATGTTGATTTTCGTGAATCAACATAGCCCGCGAAGTCCGCATCTGCATAACCGACTACTTCCAAGTTGTCAGTTCGTCTATACATAAGCATGTAGTCTTTGGTACCTTGAAAGTATCTCATAACTTTCTTTGCAGCTCTCTAGTGGTCTAAACCTGGATTACTTTAATATTTTCCCAACATTCCCACAACAAAGGCGATGTCAGGTTGAGTGCAAACCTAAGCATACATCAAGCTTCGATAGCAGAATCATATGGAATGTTGTACATTTGTTCCCTTTCTAGATCGTTCTTTGGGCATTGGTTCAAATTCAACCTGTCACTGTTCACAATGGGTGCTATACTTGGTGAACAATCTTTCATTTGAAATCTTTCTAAGACCTTATTGATATAGGTTTCTTGAGATAGTCCTAAGATTCCTCAAGATCTATCTCTTTGAATCTTAATACCAATGACATAAGATGCCTCGCCCATATCCTTCATGTCAAAACTCTTAGAGATAAATTGTTTCACCTCATGTAAGAACCCCTTTATCATTGGTTGCAAGTAATATATCATCCATATACAGCACAAGGAAACAAATTTTACTCCCACTGACCTTTTGGTATATACATTAAACCATGACATTCTCTACAAAATCAAATGAAAAGATGACTTCATGAAACCTTAAGTATCATTGGCGGGATGCTTGTTTCAAGCCATATATAGATTTCTTAAGCTTGCACACCAAATGCTCACCTTTACTAGAGGAGAATCATTCAGGTTGTTTCATGTAAACCTCATCCTCTAGTTCTCCATTGATGAACGCCGTTTTCACATCCATCTGATGTAATTCCATATCAAAATGGGCAACCAATGCCAAAATAATACGAAGAGAATCTTTCTTAGATACAGGAGAAAATGTCACCGTGTAATCGATTCATTCATTTTGAGTGAATCCTTTGATAACAAGTCTAGCTTTATATCTTTCAATGTTACCCAATGAATCCTTCTTAGTTTTGAAAACCCATTTACAACCAATGGCATTTGCACCATCAGGTAACTGAACCAAATCCCAGACTTAGTTAGATGCCATAGAACTCATCTCTTTCTTCATGGTATTATACCACAAATTTGATTTATCACTATCCATGGCTTGTGAAAATGTTTCAGGATCATTCTCAGCTCCAATATTGTAGTCACTCTTGTAAATATACAATATAATCACTAGGAATTGCTGATTTCCTTATTCTAGCAGATCTTCTCAATATTGCATCAACATTTTCTTGAGGAGCGTGTTGTTCAACTGGTTGTTCAACAGTTTCTGGTAATTGCTGAATAACTGGATCTACTAGATCAATATCAGCAGGTTGTGGAACTTCAACGATTGGTTGTTCAATAGCCGGTTGAACTGAATGGGCATTATGAGCAATAACCAACCTTAAACTTGAGGTAGAAGGTTGAGTATCTATATGATCTTTCTTAGGATCAAAGTCCTTCGGTCGATCACTCCCACTAATCAAGTCATTTTCAAGAAATCTAGCGTTTCTTGATTCCACAATTCTAGTGGTGTGAGATGGACAATAAAACCTGTATCCTTTAGACCTTTCGGCATATCCAATGAAATACCCACTTATGGTCTTTGGGTTCAACTTCTTTTCTTGTGGATTGTAAACTATCACTTCAAACGAGTATCTCTAAACACGTACATGTTGCAAACTCGGTTTCCAACCTTTAAATAAATCAAAAGGTGTCTTTGAAATAGCCTTGGTCAGAACTCGGTTTAATATGTACACTACTGTCTTAAGTGCTTTAGTCCACAAGGACTTAGGAAATTTGGAGCCACTAAGCATACTACGCACCATGTCTAATAAGGTCCGGTTTCTTCTTTCCGCTACACCATTTTGGTCCGGAGAACTAGGCATAGTATATTAGGCAACTATCCCATGTTCTTGAAGAAACTTTGCAAATGGACCAAGTGCTTGTCCATCTTCAATGTATCTACCATAAAATTATCCACCTCTATCTTATCTCACGATCTTAATTTGCTTACCGCATTGTTTCTCTACTTCCGCCTTAAATACCTTAAAGGCATCTAATGCTTCATATCTATTATGAATCAAGTAGAGATACATGTAAAGTGAGTAATCATCTATGAAAGAGATGAAGTATTTCTGACCACATGGTCCATATCCGGACTACATATATCCGTATGTATGATTTCTAATATTTATGTACTCCTTTTGGCACATTTCTTCGACTTGTTGATCTGCTTTCCTTTTATGCAGTTCACACAAGTATCACAATCAGTAAAATCTAAAGTACTAAGTACTCCATCATTTACCAATCGCTTAATTCTTTCTATGGAGATATGTCCCAATCTCCAATGTCAACATAGAGAAATGTTCTTTCACAACACATTGTTTCATACCAACGTCATCATGAACATGCATCGCATCATAATAGGCATTGTCTTGCAAATTAATTCGAAAAAAGACCATCAGACAAAGTACCACTCCCAGCAATTTCAGATTTAAACGATAAACAGAAGGTCAAATCTGAAAAGTTAAAAGAGTAACCTAAAGGTACAAATCTTGAAACTGAAATTAAGTTTCTAGAAAAACTAGGAACATAAAAGGTCATTTCCAAATTTAAAACAAAGCCATTATTGAGAACTAGTCTGCATGTCTCAATAGCTTCCACATGCGAACGCATCTTGTTTCCTGAATAGATGCTTTGTTCACTTCCCACTGGTTTTCTGTGGTTTTGAAAACCCTGCAAGGAATTCGAAATGTGGATTGTAGATCCAGAATCAATCCACTAAGTATTGTGACTTACATCAGCCATATTAGATTCACAACAAACACAAGAGATTGGATTACCTTTTTTTCTCAAGACATGCCTTAAATCTGACACAATCCTTCTTTATATGCCCCTTCTATTTACAGAAGAAACATTTGGATTGTTTCTTAATGTCAGCTTGGAAAGGTAGTTTACATTTTCCCCTATGCTTGCATTGGCCCTTATTCTTTCTTTGTGCTGCCAAATAAGCACTTTCTGCCAATTCCATAATCAGTCTTTCCTCCTCTTGAATACACATGGTCATGAGTTCATTAATTGACAATTTATTCTTATGTATGTTGTAAGAGATCTTGAATGGTGCATACTGTTGTGGGAGAGTGTTTAGAATATAATACACAAGAAAAGATTCAGATATCTCAACCTCAAGGTTCTTAAGCTGAGTCGCAATATCCCTCATTTGCATGATGTGCTCACACGCACCTTTAACACTAGTGAGCTTCATTGATGAAAGCTTCATAATTAGGGTCATGGCATGCGCCTTCTCAAAACTCTTGAACTACGCATCTATGGCCTCCAATAAAGTCTTAGCATTGCTATGCTGAGCAACCGAACCACAAATACTATGAGATATTTTAGCCCTTATAAACATAGCACAAACGCGGTTAGACCGCTCCCATTGGTTATAAAGGGTTATCTCATCTGTAGTGCTCAAATCAGTAGGAGCAAGTGGTTCGTATTTCCTTATAGCGTAGTCAATATCCATCCACCCTAATTGAAGAAGAACTGACTCCTTCCAAACTTTATAGTTTTCACCATTCAGTATAGGAACATCAAACTTAAATTCAGATAAATTCACAGGTTGTAAAGCTACATATCAAATAATCATGCTTATGTCACAAAATTGGAGGCATAATATACATTAATCATGTTCTACCAATGTCAACATGTCACGAATATAAATCACATAACATAAAAACTACCTGTGGACTAAGCTTTTAATTTAAATAAATTCTTAATTACTTCATGAAGAAACTACTATATTATATAAATTTTCTTAATCCCTGTGGGTAAATTAAGAAAATAACATGATATTTCTTCCTAATTAATCATATTAATATAATGAAAATTCCTGTGGGATAAAATTCATCATATTAATATAATTAATTACAATCAATGTCCATTTCTAAATATGATTCAGATGCTCTTAATATATAATTTAATTAATTAAAGATGATGTGGCCACTCTCTAATTAATTAAATATATGGAACATTGGACATTTATTTTCATGCATAAAATACTCATAAAGATGCATGAAATGACATAATAAATAAATACATCAAGGGCAGAACAGTAAATAAATAAATCGGCCAAGGGCAAGATTGCAAAAACATGAAAAATTTGAGGCAAAAGCATAAAAGGAGCTGCGGAAGAGGGGACGACAGGCGCGTGCCGAGCACGCGCACGTCCAGCGCACAGGCGCATGCCGAGCACACGCCCTGTCCACCGCTTGCATGGGCCTACAATTGCCACAGGTAGTTCCGCGCATGTGAGCCCCACGAGCCAGCGGTTGGCGCGTGCGTGGAGGTGTGTGGGTTCCATGCGCCTATAACTTCAGCGCGCGCATGGACCCCACGCGCCTTCTTCCTCACGTGACAGAAGCCTTTCCGCCGGTTTTTCGCCGTTTTCAACCGGGATTTTCCCACCATTTCTTCTCCTGCAGCCCATCTAAGACTATAATAAATGATGGGTTTTGAAGAGCATGCCCGCACAACTACATGGGTCCAAGTTACGGTGAAAATGGCCAAGAAATTGCCCTCAAATCAAACAAAAAACTCCACAAACGCAAATCCTCAACCACCATGACTTTCGCCGCCCAATTAGCCTCCGGCAAACACCGATATACCGGAAAAAATCATGGCTAATGTTCCTCATGGCGGTGTGATCGTATGGGTCTGAAATCAAAGGGTGGGTCATCGGATTTTTTCAAGAATTGACGAGTTTCTCTCTTGGCCTCAAAATCCGAATTACTGTTCATCTCTAAAATGCTCGAAAAATACACCAAAAATCCGAGAAAAACAAGGCAGAGGCACTAAACACGCTCTGATACCAAATGTGAGATAAAATAATTCATAATGCGAAAGCCAGGATCGTTTATAGACAAACCTCCAGCCATTGTTGTTCTCATTCGTCTGAAAAACCTGAAAATACAAAGAAAATTGGGCACACGCTTCCAACCCAATTCACTCTCGTATTGATGGTGTATTCTGAATGAGAGAATTTGAATTAGACCTTGTAGTTGCCCGTTAGAATGAACAATAGTTCCTTTATCAACTGTCTTCCATCAAGGCAGTTACCAAATGGACAATTGTCACGAAAAGGTACGTATGTGGAAAAACTGTATGTCGAATAACAATCACTTTAAGAGAAAATAAGGGTCCGGAAATGTGGGATCAAAAAAAAATAACATGTCAAGCTCGCCTCTTTCTCCTTTCCGTGTTTTTTTCGTGGGATGCCCCTCTCTCTCTCTCTCTCTCTCTCTCTCTCTCTCTCTCTCTCTCTCTCTCTCTCTCTCTCTAAAATAGCAAAGCTTGGTAGTGATACGTGGGTTTACGATTGATGCATGTCCATTCCATGGTCAATGTTCAGTTGTGGTGCTCACATGAATGTGGGTTTTGGAGTGGTTGGGCTCCAGTTGAGTGGTCAATATTTAGCTTGTGTTGGATGGGTGCCCCTAATGGGGACTTTGGAGGGCGCCGCAAGGCCGGGTGCTGGAGATCGCACGGACACGATAGCAAGGTGGAGCAAAATGGTGGTGGAGCAGCCTATGAAGTACCGATACTCTCTAAGAGCCTTCATGTCGTATTGGATACTTTGACACATGTCTGACACTCTTTGACACTCTCGGACACTCGATCAACACGTTTCGGAAAATCTGATATCTGGTCAATTTTTCCAACACTCTAGTCAGAATTCCGACATATGAGTTTCCGACACGTGATTTTAATATCGAAGTCAATGTTAAAAATTTTCAATAAATGAGAGGTCAAAATGTATATATGTGAAAAATAAAACACAATAATAAAAATAATAAATAGAGAAAGAAGAAATAGTCTTTTCATTTTTTTTTTTACTCCCACTTTCTGTGATACACAATTCACCCATTACGTTTTTTTTTTTTCTCTTCTTCTGATATATCTAAGATGTGAGTCTAGAATGTGGATTGCTTATTTTTTCTTCAAGTTTTATGAAGAGTTGAATTTGTCAAATTGAAATAATAAATGATATTAATAAATGGTGAATTAATATTTTTAGTGTAAATTCATTATAGACTTTTTAATTATTTATTTATTTGTGAAGTTAAATCAAATTAATTTGATTGAAATAATTATAAAATGATAATTTATTATGTATATATAAAAATATACATTTAATATATAATGTGTCCCAATATGTTTGAATTCACTTTTTTTGAGAAATAACGTGTTAGTGTGTTGTGCTGTGTTGTGTTGTGTTGCGTGTTAGTGTCGGTGCTACTTAGATAATGGCCATGGTTGAACCGGTAGAGAGAGGAAAAGAGATTGAGGGGGATGGGGCGATTCTGGTTATCTTCTGTTCCTTTTTTTTTTTTTTTCTGGTCATATTTTTTAGAGTTACACGTGAAAAACTTTATGTAACCCACCAATCAAGGATCGGTAGAAGCAAAATCTCATTGGTAACATTTGATCGTCTAATGAAGCCAGATACGTTCACTTCCTATCATATTTGGTATAAACGACATATCGGTATAAATGAATTTAAAAATTGCATAAATAGAAATGATAAAAATCTTTTACAACACTCATACCTACTTCATTTTTTCTTATACTTTATTATTTTTCCCTCACTTAAAAAAAAAAATCCCTCTTCCATCCTTCTTTAATAATATTTTATTAAATAGTAAATTATACTAATATACCTAAATACTAATATATGTAATAGATATAACTACGACATATATATTTATATATCCAATTTATATTATAAAATACCAAGACACTCAACTACATAAATTAAAATATGAATAAATTAAAATGAATTTGTTGTTATTTTGGATTATATTATAATTCTAATATTATTTATATTAAAATATTATTTTCATTTTATTAATTTAAAATTTTATTATTTGAGAAAAATAACTTTTCTGTTATGAATATTAAAAATCCTATCTGTTATGAATTTAGTGTAGGTACTTATTACCTATTGTTCAATATAGATAGATTCCATTTTCAGTGACCATATAACTGCAAGGATGTGCATACTAGTGATAGTTACGATGATTTAAGAAGGGCCACGGTATTATACACATATTGCTTAATGAAAACTACATTTAGGGAAAAAAATAATATTATGAACTTATCCTTTTAGTTACACTCATTATTTAAAAATTTCAGTACATGTAACTAGATTGGAAATTTGTTTTGATTTAGTTCTGAGCGTATTTGGAATTCATTTGGAACTATCAGTTGACGTATAAATTATACAAAGATGCCTATGAATTGCCACCTGTCAATTATCACAAGACAGAAATTTACCTCTGTCTTTTGCTTGCCATTCTTTTGATGGTCGCCAGCTTCTTAGCATCAAAGTCGAAAGATTTATATACGAGTTATTGTTCCTCATATAATGCTGCCATGTTTGATGCATCACTTATGTGAACAAAGTCCTTGTAAACACCATTGATTTGAGGAGGCACTCTTGCTTTTAGTATAGTTCTATCATTAGAAGGGACGAGGGATAATGGCTTGCCTCTTCCTATTTTAGCCCATGCGTTCATAAAATCCATTGTTGACCCTCCATCTACCATGCAATGGTCAATTGCAATCCCAACAGCGAAACCTCCACATCTAAATTTAGTCACTTGTAATTTGTCTTCATAGTTAATAATGTTTCAACAGAGAATGTGGAACATGTCAACGTGTGAAAACATTCTTGCGTGGATTGAGTTTATGCACTTTCTGTTCATACGAAATCTTACATTCAGTGGGAGCAAATAGAATCGGGATGAATGTACTTGATCAATGCCATAATATCTTGAGTTTTGATAAAGAGAAAGATTTGCCTAGACTCGATACACCACAGATTTGATGAAGCTCAATTGCTAAACTCGTCATTTAAGTGGGGGCCACAGCTTTATCCGACAGTATCAAATCACCTATCACTGGTGGACTGAAGAATCATTCCTCATGAGACCTTACCAGGACAAGTTACAGCCCATCAGGAATAATAAAGGAAGAGGACACTCCAAGTGCAAAAGTTACGTTTGGCACTCATTTAAGTGTTAAAAGTTTTTGTCAACTTACTCAAATGCCAAATAGAAGAAAAAATGACTATTTAAGTGCCTTCAGCAATAAATTTAGGCCAAATTGATTATATGGCATTTACAATTTAAATTTTAGTATGATTTGGCATATTTTTTAAAAAAAAATTGTTCTAGTGGATGTCCAAAACAATGTTGCACAATAATCATTTTTTAATTGAGATTGGCACTAAAGTGATCAAATTTTAACAACGACTGGCACTGAAGTTGTCATTTTTTTAATAATGATCAGTACTTAAGTAATCTTTAACAATAACTGGCACTCAAACGATCCATATTTACAAATTTTGGGACTCAAATAATTACTCGTTAGCTTGTCGATACAATGTTGTTTGGGAGTTATATGCTAATTTGGCACTCTAGCAGGCCACATACGACTAAGATATTAATAAAATATGGTCATATAGAATTTTGAGTAACCCAAATCGGAGTTGACACTTAAGTGATCGTTTTTGTTAAAAAGTAGCACTTAAGTGATTTAGAAAAAAAAATTTGGCATTAAAGTAAGCATTACACAGAATTTTTAGCATTGCTAGTGTTTCTTCTCCTGGAAAGGTAGCTATCTCTATTTTCCTTTTTTTTTTTATCGGCAAGTTACTATCTAAATGGATAGTTATAAGTCGGCATTGAGTTTGAAAATTTATTATGTCATTGAGAGAGATACTAATGATAAAGTGCCAATTTTCACTTTTTTTGGACCATTAAGAGGCTGCTTCATAATATTGTTTGTCATGGAGATACTAATTTACTGGAGAAATACCTAAATGATTACAAATATACTGACCTTTGCCAAATAAATAAATAAATAAAGTTCTCAATCAATTATATAGAGAAAAAACTGGTTACCTGCATGTAGATAATTATTATACTAGATGAAAAGTTAGAATTACCTCTTGCAAAAATAACTTGAAACTTCTGCTTTATTATAAGTAGAAAATATTAATTAACAATATAGGAAGTTGGTAATCACTATCGAGTTTTTTTTCATATAAATTACTTGTCATATAAAAAAAGTAAATAACTTCTTACCAAAAGAAAATTATCATCTTCTAAATCTTAACCAAAGTTAACGAATCAGGAACCCAACTAGTTAAACGCGAATTTGTTCTACCAAAACAAATAGACAATCATGTTTAATCGAGAAAAAAATAAAAAAGGCAAAAAGGAGTATTTATGATCTTTACATAGGAATCTGAAATGAAATGAATAGATTAGAAAAGCACTCTCAAGCATTACCAGGAAAAAAAAAAAAAAATTGTTCCTTACCTTTGCAGTTAGAAGGGGGGCAACTTCAGGTATATCTTCCGTAGGATCCTTGCAGATAAGCATACCTAGAACATCAGAATTCGAAAATTCTCGTATCACCCAGACTTTCTATATCACGATGAGCTATTGCCTCCACAAATGAGACTCCTAACTTCTTTTGGCAATCAACAAGCAACCTCCCTCCAGAGGTTTTAGCTGATCTCCCTTCAAGCGGATAGTAACAGACCAGAACTTTGGCCAAAGCATGCTTAATCACGTCCACCACATTTGCGTCACCCCTGTCGTAAGAATAAACAATCAATATTATCGCTTTAGCCGTTTCATCAAGGCTATTTAAGAAAAGGGAACCCCCGGGAGTTTCTTGTTCTGGCAGGACGGCGAGAGGAACGGGTCTTCCTACTATGAGGGCACTGTTCTTCGTGGTTTGGAAGGCCTTCATCGGAGAGGTCCGGAATTCTATATCCTGCTCTCTTACTGAGATGGAAAAAAAAAAGTGCTTGAAAGTTCAAACAAAGTTATTAGGTAGAGGTATCACATCCGAGTTAAAAGAGTTTCATTAATCCTGTACATAAGCAAAGTGTAGTTTAAGAAAACCGATCTCATGTGCGATTCCGGATGGAATCAATTCATACTAATTTCGGAAAACGGGTGGTGTCAAGGAATGAGAAATAACATGGATGAGGATCATAAGAAAGCAACGTGAAGTCTCGAACATGTCGTCAATTCCGTGCATGGTAGAAAATGCAATTTGAAATTTTAAACAATTTGCAAGTGGAGCGGAAATACTTTAACATAAAGTGGACTGCGTTCTCCTTAGTAACAAAGATTTGGTTGTCTTGTCATGGGAAGGCATACCATATAAGGATAGTGAGAGATATTAAAGATGAACGTACCTGAATTTGGATTAGCTTCTCTATGCGGATTTTGGAAAGTAACCGTTTCTGCGGGCAATTTAAATTGATGTTCATGTCTATGGTTTTTGATATGAAAACTTGGCTGGTTAGTCAATCGCCCCAGAGGGACCCAGAAATTCTAATAATGTAGTTTCCCAAATTCTATGATCACTTCGAAAGGGGCTTCTTGGAAGTTGAAATTGCATATATTTTTAAAAGTTTCTATCGTTTAGTTTTTCATTTCAGGTGGTCCAGATGACAGTTCTAGGATAGCCACGCGTTATATTTGCTTTCCGTCAATTGCTGGAAAACGGCCTTGCGTTGCACAGGGACAGATACTCCATTACATTTCATAAAATGAGATAATTGCAATAAAACAACCTGAACCGACGCAAGCACCTTCGTCATTTCATTTCGAGTCACGTCCTGATTATCACAATATTTAAACAACAAACACAACTTCATTCAAATTCAAGTTGATTTGTATCAATTCACCTTGCGTTGGAAAAAAAAAATAATCCAAACAATATCATAAAATCTCATATTGTATCAAAACAAAAAGTCCTGAGTTTAAATTTTTTCGAATCTCATTTGTCTCCTCAATTAAATATTTCCACATTTAGTATTAGGCAACAAAGATCAAACTAAGCATGAGAGGGAGTATTGAAATATTTAAATAATAAATCACACTTTCATCTAACAGTTTAAGCTTTTAAAATAGTTAACGATATTCCTATAAAATCTCACTTGGTATCAAAGCACTAATTGATCCTGAAGTGCACTTGATGCACTTGCACCCAATGCACACCAAAGCTAATTTTGCTTCTTGTTATTTTTTTTCCCCAAGTAAGTCCTAACATTCTCCAGTGAACACTGATTTCAACATTATTCATCTTGTTCGATAACCAAAGAACTTTTGTTGCATAGTTTTCAAAGCCCTCTCATCTAAGCAAGTGCTTAGTTGAATGCATTCCGTGATGGTCGTATTTTGATGCCAATTGCAATCGCTGCATCACCCAGTCAAGCCTTTCACATAGGTGGCTTTTCTTTCAATGCCAACTTCATAGACCACATTGCTTAATAACTATTTTTCCAAACCAGCCATATAGGCCACTTGATGCCATGATGCCAATCATATAGACTACATCACTCAATTACCATTTTGCAAGCTAGTCACATCGGCCCCTTGCTATTTCCCTTCCAATTCTCGACATTTTGCATGTTGTTTTGAGTATTGACACCACCATTAGACTCGTCGCTCTAGACTAGCTAGATCTAAAAGTTTTTCCATGAACAATCGTCAGACACAGTCTCATCCGCCACATCTTAGCTATTGGAGATTGTTTAGAATTGTATTCATACTCAAGTTGACATCTTCAATGCATTTTACATTTAAGAGGGATGTTGAAGATATTTAGTATAATTATAATGGTTTTTTATGTCTCTCAAGGTATGCGAATATCTCTATTTAATTACGCATATCTTGATTGATATATCATCTTATTCAATCATTTCATGAAACTTATAAATAGGCTAATGTAACCCTCCTTGTTACACAATGAAATATACACAAAGTTTACGTTGGCATTGTTATTCTTTAACTCTGACATCTCCTCCACTCATCTTCTACCAACTTGCTATCTTTTTTTTCCCAAACTATCCTCGTCCCATAAACGAACAAACATAACCCGCTTTTCTCTCTCCTCCATCATCTCTTTCCTACCCCCACAATTGCTCGGTCGCTGCATCCCAGCCGAGCCCATCGTCGTCACGGGCTTTGCCTCTAATCTTGTCCATATCGAGGTCCACCGTGGCCACAACATGGGAGACCAAGAGCTTTGTGATAGAGCCAGCATGGCCGCTGCAGGCTTTGTCACGTAGTTCGTTGAGTCACACGAGCCCCACAAAGTCGAGCTCATAGCTTCAGCGAGCTCGAGCTCTGATGGCTGCGACATACAAGCTCAAGCACATGACGAGAGAGAGAGAGAGAGAGAGAGAGAGAGAGAGAGAGAGAGAGATGGTGAGAAACTTCGCGGTGGCATCAGGTGGTGAGAGCTCAAGCATATGATTTCTATCATATGGAATGAATATCAGTGATCAATGACGTTTACCAATATCACAAGAAATATTAGAAGATCACGCTTGAGAAGGGAATGTTCAAAATGTGTGAGGAAATCTGGTAGAAATAAAGAAAAAGAAAGAAAATCATCATTACTTCCTTATATAATTCAAGGATGGCGAAGAGTATGGGGCAATCGGTAAGCGTCACGGTGCTTAATTAGAGAAATAAATAACTTTTCTCTAGCGTAATCTTCTTATACCAAGTATTCAAGTGGTTGACCTTTCTGTAAGCATCCTTTTCAACTGGATCATCTTCTAAAGGCTCGGATCCTAAATTCAATTATTGTGTCTACGGAGACCTCATCAACTTATACTTCTAGAAATCAAATCATCAGCTGAGGAGTTGACTTCGCTTAGTTCAGCAAGAAAAATCATCCTAACGTCCAAATGAAAAAGATGTCATTGAACATTATGAGTTTAAAGAAATCAACAAACTTCTCAACTGGATCATCTTCTAAAGAGAGTTATCAATATCCACAAGTTGAGAATCATCCCCTGAAGAGAGTGACTCAATTTTTGCACTTACTGAAAGCTTATCAAATCGTATATCCAAAAATCAAACCATTGGCTGAGGAGATAACATGATTCAATTCGGAAAGCATAATCATGCTAACAACCAGAAGAGAAGATGTAGTTGAACATTACATTTTTAACAAATCAATAAATATAAAGATCGAAAGTATGTTTTTCAACTATACCATCCCTAGAGGACGACCTCTCTAACTCCAACTCATTTTTTGCATCAAGAAAGTCTATAAAATTACATTTCTATAAAAAAAATAATTGGCTGAGGAGATAATTAATCATTTTAATCATTATGATATGGAATGAATATATTGATGGTGTTACGCATAATATAAGAAACATCACGTGTGATGCTTGTTGAATACTCGGATTCATGCAATCACAAGAAGGATCATAGTGTCTCATTACTCTGATTGCTGTAATCATAAGACTAACCAAATCAATGATGATAAGATATAACTAATAGGATCATAAGAAAAATTTCAAAAGACCAAGTCAACTATAAACCTCACTATCCTTATGGGAAGGTTGTAAACAGTACTCGAAATTTCTTATGAACATGCATTTCGCCAGATCATCTTTGGCTACGATCCTAAATCCAACTAACTGTTTTTTTTTCCATTTGTGGAAAGGTCATTAAATTACATTTCTTAAAATTAAATCATTGACTAAGGAGCTAATTTGATTTAGTTCGGGAAGTAGATTATCCGACATCCTAACAAAAAGATGTCACTTTAAATAAATCAACTAACTTTTCAAGAGCTACTCAACTTTCACCTACGGGAAGTTTATTCATTGGTCCTAAATTTGGTCTTGTACGAGAAACTAGATCTGTCAAATAACTTCCCTTGGAGGGCGATGTGCAAATCCAGTGAACTCGATCGCTAAATGGTATGGCCTAAGAAGCATGATCATCCATAAGAGAAACATTATGAGATTCAGGAAATCAACAAATATGAGGTTTTATCCATGAATTAAGATAACGTTTTTTTAGCTTTTTAACCAGGTCATCTCATAGAGGGCAGCGGTTTTGAAGACCAAGTCAATTTTTGCAGTCATCTCATATATATGCACATAGAACTCCGCAATGCTATTCAATAAGTATTTTTCTATAGGCAATGCTTTTCAACTAGATGATTCTAGAACTCCGCACTTCTAAATCCAACTAACTCGATTTTTTCATCTACAAAAAATTAATCAAATTACATTTCTAAAAATCAAATCATTAGCTGAGGAGCTAACTTGATTTCAAACTTGAATAAAGCCTTCATCTATGATTATCTTTCAAGAATTAGGAGCCATGAATCTTCTTATCGATTTAGATGAATTTAAATTCTCTCCTCATTTTGTGGTGCTAATTAAATTACATTTCTAAAAATTAAATCATTGGCCGAGGAGCTAACTTAACATGGTTTCAAACATGAATGAAACCTCCATCTAAAGTTCTCTATCGAGAATTTGGAGCAATGGATCTTCAAATAGATTCAGATGGATTTGAATTGCTCCTCATTTTGTGGCGCATTACACCTTTGACCGGGAAGACAATTCATCTCCACATGCTAGGGGAGAGAAACAAATAATATTTAAGGTTGTCTTTGCCTGATTGTATCTAAGGTGGTGATATTGGGAATTTTACATTGGATTTGAAATGAATTTTAGACTTGAAGACCCTAGTCACTTAGGCCTTGTTTGGCAACGTGCCAAACAGTGCTTGATTCTGATTTTTTGTTCCCAGAATCAGTTTGGGACGAGAATCGCGTTTAGTAAAATTTTTGTTCTTGGGAATAAATTTGTTCCCAGAATCAGTTTGGAACAAGATTTGAGAATAAAAAAAAAAGTTGATTCTGCGTCCGAGAATCAAAAAAAGAATCAACACAATAAAACTTTTCTTCTTCCCTTCCGCCATCCCGTGACCGTCACCCACTGCTGCCCGCCACCGACCGCCGCCGTCTGCCACCGCCCACTGCCCGCCACCATCCGCCGCCGCCCACCACCACCCACCGTCAATCGCCAGCCGCCGGAGGCTCGCCTGGCCAGGGCGAGGTCCGGCTAGCTCACTGGAGGCGAGCCCAGCCACCAGCGAGGCTTGGCCTCGCCAGATCTGGTGAGGCTCGGCCTCGCCAGTGGCTAGGTGAGCCTCGCCGAGGCTGGGCGAGGCTCGCCTAGCCTAATCGGTGGCCAAGCGGGCCTCGCCCAACCCCGGCGAGGCTTGCCTAGCCCGGCCTATGGCCAGGTGAGCCTCGCCAAGCCCCGGTGAGGCCCGCCTCACCTAGCCCGGCCGATGGCTAGGCGAGCCTTGCCAAGCCTCGGCGAGGCCCGCCTGTCCACCGGCGAGGCCGAGCCTCGGCGGGGTTGGGCGAGCCTCACCCAGCTGCCGACGAGGGCCAGCCTCGCCGAGGGCCGGCAATGCTCTGGTGAGGTCGCCGGCCCTCGTCCAGTCTATTGCCGGTCCGGCAACCGGCCACAAGAAGAAGAAGAAAAATAGGAGAAAAAGGAAAAAATGAAAAGAAAAAATGAAAAAAGAAAAGGAAAAAAGGAAAAAAGAAAAGAAAAGAAAAGAAGTAAAAAAAAATTATTTAAAAATTAAAAGAAATTAATTTAGAACATAATCAATGAACACATTATCAAACGCAATTCTATTCCAGAATTAGAAATTTTGGACAGTTAAGGCGCGTTTGGTAACGATTCTGTTCTCGGGAGTAGATTCTGATCAGAATTGATTCTTTTTTATTCTGTTCCCGGGAACTGATTCTAAGCATTTTAAGCTGTTTGGTAGCTGTCCAAAATTTCCGATTCTAAAATAGAATCGCGTTTGGTACCATGTTCATTAATTCTGTTCCAAATCAATTTCTTTTAATTTTTAAATAACTTTTTTACTTTTTTCCTTTTCTTTTTTTCATTTTTTTCATTTTTTTCTTTTCATTTTCCTTTTTTTATTTTCTTTTTCTTTTTTTTTCCTTGTTTCTTTTCTTTTTCTCATCTTCTTCTTCTTCTGGCCGGTCGCCAGACCGACGACCGGCCAAACGAGGGCCAGCGACCTCATCGAAGCGTCGCCAGCCCTCGGCGAGGCCGGCCCTCATCGGCCAAGCCTCGCCGGCAGCTGGGCGAGGCTCGCCTAGCCCCGCCGGTGGCCAGGCCGGCCTCATCGGGGTTGGGCGAGGCCTGCCAGGCCACCGGCGGGGCTGGGTGAGCCTTGCCAGTGGCCAAGCGAGCCTCGCCTAGCCATCGGTGGGGTTGGGCATCGCAAGGCTTGCCCAGCCCCTGCCCAACCCTGGCGAGGCCTTGCCCAGCCCCGGCGAGGCTCGGCCTCGCCAGATCTGGGGAGGCCGAGCCTCGCTGATGGCTGGGCAAGCCTCCGGCAAGCTCGCCGGTGGCTGGGCAAGCCTCCAGCGAGCTCGCCGGTGGCTGGGCTTGCCTCCGGCGAGCTCGCCGGACCTCGCCCTGGTCTGGCGAGCCTCCGGCGAGCTCGCCGGACCGGCAGCCGGCGGCAGACGACGGATGGTGGCGGGCGGTGGTGGATGGCGGTCGTGAGATTGGCTGAAGGGAAGAAGAAAATTTCTTGATTTTGATTCTCAAATTCGTTCCCGGAACAATAATCAACTTTTTTTTTGTTCTTGATTCTATTCCCAATCTGTTTCCGGGAACAAATTTGTTCCCAGGAACAAAAATTTTACCAAACACAATTTTAGGCCGAAACTGATTCCGGGAACAAAAAATCAGAATTTGGCCCTGTTTGGATGGTTACCAAACAGAGCCTTACTAAACACGTTCTTTTACTCAGAATCAGTTCCCGGGAACAAAATAAAAAATAATCATTTCTTGTCAAAATCAGTTCCTCAGAACAAAATCGTTACCAAACGCGTCCTTAGTTTATGGATTTCTTTTGCGTACTGCTTCTCTATATTTGCCCAAGGGCTTTTAGAGCTCAAGAGGCTTTGAGACGGTGGTTCCCAAATATATTTCAGTTTATTTGGCGGCTTACGCTTTGTGCTTAGGTTTTATTTTCGCCATTTCATGTTTATGGTTTGAAGAGAGACCTGAGTCCTACCATTGTTTGACCTATTTTTAATATTTTTTTTGCAACTTCTTCCTCACATGCTATTTCTCATAATGTGATGTCTGTGAAAAAATGACACTAAAAATATTATCCCTTTTGTGTGGCACTCAATTTGGTGCAAACACTTTTTGTCGGATCAAAGTCACTTTAAAAAAGAAAAATGGCAACTCAGATGTGAGATGCTGGAAATCAGGTGTGGCAGGCGTACCTAACAACTAATAATAGTCCTAAACAATACCATTCGACCCATGATTGCCCCAAATAATCTCGACTGATTTAGTGGACTAAAAGATACCTCTATTCAACCTTTCTTCAAACCCTAACGTCACAATAAGTGATTTGGGGAAAAATTCAGCTTCTTTCCCAAACCATACCCTTACAACCGTGGATTTGGGGCAAAATTAATGACCGAAACTTACAATAGAGTTTGCTACTTCATTTGTGTGATTTTGTTTCACCGGAATTGCAATTTTTAAGGTGGTATTTTGAGGACTGACAATAACAAAGGACCGTAATGAAGGTTCAACGGAGGACGATGTCACCCTAGCGAATGCCCATAGCAGAGAGGCGGGAGGCAAGGGAGTCGACGGTGTGCCGGAGCTTGCGGAAGAGGACATGGAGATCGGAGGAGGCATTATTGCAGGTGGTCGAGCCGCAGTGGGAACAGAAGGAGACGAAGGTGGTGATGTCAACCTAGGGTTGGGGGAAGGGGAATAGATTGCGCTTGCTATGGAAGGTGGGGTCGTCATTGAAGATGAATCCTGACTTCTTGAGAGCTTAAGTTTCAAGCCAAGTGAAACTATTTTCTGGATGAGAGGAGAACCGAGAACTGAGAGAGAATGAGTTCAAAGGGCAAGTCATCATCCACATGGGACTTTCTTTTTTATAAGAAAGCTACATAGACATTAAAATTTCGTTACATGAATTCATCACCAAAAGCATCAAAATAATCAATTTTTCCTCTCCAATTCATCATTTAAACAATCTAACATAAAGTTTTGGCATTAAAGTAGACATCGAAAGTTATGTCTCTTCATCCCCCCCCCCCCCCCCCCCCCCGGCGGGCGTATTTTCATTGTTTTTCCTCATTAGCAATATTGCAATCAACTATACATTTGCACTTCATTTAGACTCCATTCGGTTTTGCAGAAATATAATATTTAAAAAAAAATGTATTATATGAAGCATTTTTTCTAAAAAAAATAATCATATTTTTCAATATTCAACTGAAATCTGAAAATCAGCTAGAAAATATTTTTCATTGTTAATACGGAAAAACTTTTCCTCCATGCAACAATTTCAATAATTCTTTTATTATATTTTTAAAATTGATTTTTTAATTTTTTTTCTCCTTTTTTTTCAGGCTGACGATCAGCCAATGAAGAAAAAAAGAAAAAAGAAAGAAAAGGAAAAAAGGAAAAATAATTAAAAATAATTAAAAATAATACTTAAAAGATTAAAAAATAATAAAAGTAAAAAGTATTTGATGACAGAAAATGAGGTGAAAGAAGATGTGAAAAATGTTTTTGCTCTTTCTCAAAACTATAAAACATTTTCTCCTATTTTAAAAACCTTTTTTCCCTTCTTGGAAAATGTTTTTCCCAACCAAACCAACTCATCTTCTGTGAAATCTTCTGTGAAATGAACATCAAAAAGTTCAGAAAATATTTTCCTATAAATTATTTTCTGTAAATCAAACAGAATCTTAATTTGGAACTTGGCAAACCAACCCAGCTGGCTTGTCAATCGCAAAGATCTCGTCGGCCAGCAAAACGAAGATGGACGACCACGGTCCCAATGAGCTCCCCAAAGACCCACTTACCCAGAGATAGTCATTAACGTAGCCCATCCACGATTCTAACGTTGAGGTGGAAAGACGTTACTGCGTATCTGTTCCGAATATTCTTTAAAAGCAGCAGCACTTCCGAAAACACGACCATCGCCATATCGCGGTTTGCTGCGGCCGGTTCATAAAATGTTCAGAGGGACTAAAGTCTTCAAGCGATTACTCAGGTGCAGAAATTAATCTCAGGGCAAAAGTTTGAGAAGCAGATCATACGGCACATAAATTTTTCAGGCTTCTAGAACTAATACATAGGCATGTACATAAGGGACTTGAACTCGGATACTAATCGCGTTCTAACTAGCAATCCTTGATTGGCTTCTAGGAACAGACCCAGGCAGGCAAAAACATCTCACACGCCAGCAGTATTAGGGAAATATTTTGAGGATCGTTTTGATGCAGCTGTTAGGTCTTAACTTATCTCTGGCTGAGATCCTCTGAAACTGCAAATCTGGCTGCAGGGACCTTTTTGGGTTTTCATACTGCAGGCGCCCGAAGAAATGAGTCCAAAAAGCATGAGCGTAGCTTGTGCAGATGCAAAGAATTTGCCTTCATTCCCCGTTGATGTTAACATCTGCACAAGAAGCATACACAGATTTTTAGAGCACTTCCGTACGAGAATAGAAGCCTACTCGGATGCAGGGCAGCACATAATAACAAGGCATAACAAAGTTCCAACTGGGGAAGTATAAATTCGGGATTCAGCAAGCATATCTCAATTATGTGGATGATATAACAAACATGCACTTAGACCGGAAAAGGCATTCAGAAAATGATACTACCTGCAGAACTGTAGATTTGCGTGTGCCCATCAAGGAACTGTACTGGGAGGGGGAAGTCTCCCTTGCTGTACCGCCCATGGGGTCCTTTTGTTGTGCTCCTAGTGATACAGATTAATACTCAGTTTAGGCATTACCATAAACAAATCAAGTTAAAGCTTGATGTACATGGAAAGGACTGATGCTTGTAAACAGCCATGAATATATCCAATCGGTCACCCAAGTGCCAGCTCTTGTCAATGAGACCGTGCCAATGGAGAGAAAGTAACTTTGTTGCCTCAACATGTTAAATAGTTTCAAGTGAAAGGAAAATTAAGAAAATAATAGAGACTTAGTGATCAATTTAAGACTAGCCAAGAGGGACCAGAAACGGGAATAACACCCCACCACTCAAAAAAATCTTCAAAATCACAGCTAAATCATACAAGTATCTAATTCAACTTGGGTGTCCAACCAGCATTGGCCGACAGTTAAAAAAGATACATACAATTGTAATTTGGTTCCTCATGTCTACAAAAAGTAGAAGTCCATCAACGTGAAATATTTCCAGTCACAAAAATGGTTATATATGTCCTAAAGGGACCTTAAGGATCATGGGACCCAAAAATTTCTACTGCCACTGATGTTTTCCATGGGAACCCACTCCATGGATGAAGGAAGTTAAAAGATATATCTACCAAGTATGGTCATGCAAAAGTTATTCAAGCAAACAGTTTGCATACCCCAATTTCTGTCACAGAACGGCAGGCCGAACACTTGACTGCTGGAGCGCCATACGGGTACATAAGCAACATCGCACATGTACCACACTTAACTTGTCCAACCAGATGCTCTGAAGAAACAAGAACAAAGACAGTATTTCGTTTTTCAGTAAGACAAAGACATACATCGCTGAATAACAGAAAGAAGTTTCCAGCCAAACTAGACTCCACTCTACAGTGGTAGGAACACCATAATTTATTTTAGACTGCGAACAACTTCAGCTTCAACACTGAATTGTTTTGTCCCTTCTTCAATTATGCTCTTCTTGCAACAGAAATATGACATATTTAGTCTGAATGCAAAATTAAAGAGGAATTGCTCATCAGTTGTACCCCTCCATCATAATATTATGTGATAAGATTTCATACTACTGTGGCAAAAGCTGCAGAATTGGAGGCAAAACTTTAATCGACAAAGGATATAGCCATTTTCAGCCTGAAACTAATGCAAAAGACAATTTCGAGCTGATATGACATTGGGGGAAAACTATCCTGTAAACTCAAGACATGCTAATGATCAGCTTCTTAAAACTTATAGTATGGCATATCACCCAGGCACTATTTACTTTTCCAACAGACTCGACTTAAGTCACTTGACCTCCAATAACTACTTACTGTTGAACTCTTCCAGTTTAATTTCCCAAGGCACATAAAATTCATGTGAATTTTGACAAATTTCTTAACAAAGTGACATGTTACAGGCAGATTTAGGTCCCTTCTTGAAAGGCTTAATCTTCTCTCTTTTTCGAGGATCAGGCTCGAGCTGGATCAGACAATAAAGATTTCTCTAACAGTTGGTATAGCGAGTACTTCCTATATTAAAAATTTCGCATCCAAGCATCGAGGAAGAAGTACGGCTGTAATTGCATCAATTGTTATCACAACGACATGAATTCATCATGCATACATAAAGCAGGTCAAAGATATTCAAGCAGGATCAGACTATAATAAATTCTCAAATGGTTGCCATGGAGAGTATTTCCTATTTTAAAAACTTTTGCATCCAAGCATCAAGGAAGAAGTACAGACGTAATTGCATCAATTTTTATCACAATGATATGTCCAGAACAAATACATCATGCATACATAAACCAAGTCAAAAAAATTTCGCTACTATAAAACAGTCTTGTTCCTCAACCTACATCTACCATGCTGCATATCTATCTTTGACTCCCTCTTCCTACCACAACCCAATCTCACCAATCCCATCTCCATTCTAAAAGAAAAGGCAAAAGGTTAAAATCCAAGATCACAAGATTAAGCACGAAACAATCTTATGTCCTACATGTAAGACAACAATTCCGCATAAACCAACAAGCCAATTGCATATTCTAAGAAACTGCGGCGTCATGAAACATATAGGACTGATGGTATGACAACATATTTTTACTGCAACAAAAAGTCTTGAACCAGTCATGGAATCTTCTAGAGGATAATGCCACTGTGCAGCTCAGAACATAGTCACATACTAATGAGTTCTTTTAGCTCTGTGAAGAAGAAGAATAGGGAGTAACTAGGTGTGGGTCCACATCTACCATTTTACTGCTGCAGATTAGAGTCGTTACGCAGCAACAATCAATGCACTTGCTGATCTATCAATCAATACACAAACGATATGAGTTCGAAGTACTGTCAAACTGTATAGTTCTTGAAAGGAGAAAAGGAAAGATGACAATAAAAGTAATACCAGTAAAGATTAAGAGATAAACCTTCCAACACAAAGTTAATCGTCTTGCAGCATAAGCATTGCACATATTTGGCTCCTGGCTGATATGAAATCAATCTTTGGCAGGAACCACAAACCATTTGAGCCATTTCTGCAGCATCATTGTCTCAATAAGACATCAAGCATCAAGATGTTGTCGTGATTGCATGAAAAAATAGCAGATATGAGCCTCCAAAACATGACTAGACTCCAAAAGAGGCCGATGAGTTTGACTTGTCTAATCCTAAGTCTACCAAAACAACGACCTGATAGCAGAGTACAATGGTATGGTAAAGAAGTACAAGCTAACAATCCACACACATCCCCTCATGAAGCATGGTCAGCTTAAATTAAATTCACTCCTCTTTGCTTAAACAAACAGTTCTTACCAAAGAAATGTTGAAAGAACAATCCAAAAGATGGCTGTTTCCCAATTTTCTATTACAAAGATGAGCATTCAGAGCATGAGGAACCATCATTACACAAATTTTACTCAATAGGGCCTACATTTCCATATCTAACACAGCAAATTGTGCCCAGATAATGTGACAAAAGAAAAGAACATATATATATAGATGAAACAGTAAAAGAAGAAGCAAGCACGAAGCCACTATAAGCTCTTGAATGTGTGAATAAACAAGAACGCCCTCAAAAACCACCAATCAGTCGTTCATCTTGCAGGTAGCCCGCTAAGACTAGAGCTATGATCTCCGCAGGAAACCTATCCATCAGAACAAAACAGGTACCGCAACTATTGAAGGGACAGTACCAATGAAACGAAGGATCTCCGGATTCATCTCCACCTGAAAGCTTGCTCGAACTTTGTAAAGGACTGACCATTAGATCAGGTCAACCGTCCAAGCAAGGACGAAGTGAAAATCACCTCTTGCAACGAACTTTAGAGAATCAAAAGACAATGACGCTACAGACCACCTGCTAAAGCAACTACCACTCATCAAAAAATGAACTTGGGATATGGTTGGTCGCACTGACCTGAGGTACGCCGACCAGGCTGCGGGGCCGGCGGCATTAACGTGGACGGCGCCGGCTGCGGCACCTTAGAGGCAGGCGGCGGTGGGGCAGGTTCCCAACCAGGAGGTGCGCCGTCGTCCTTCACTCTCTCTTCTTCCACAACTCGTTCGCTCTCGATTCCCTCGCTCCCCGGTTCGATCGACCGATGAGGAGCGTTTCCCCAACCGGGAGGCGGGCCGTCCTCCTCCATTTCGTCTCCCTCCGCTCTCTGTCCGATCCCATTTTCTTCCGCGGCTCCTTCGCTCTCAATCATCTCGCTTTGCGGCTCGATCGTAGAATGTGGACCGATTCCCCAACCAGGTGGCGGACCGTCCTCCACTCCTCGTTCCTTCTTCGCTCTCTCTCCTGTCGCTTTTTCTCGTGCGGATTCTTCGCTCTCGATTCTCTCGCTTTGCGGCTCGACCGAAGGATGAGAATCGATTCCCCAACCAGGAGGCGGCCCGTCCTCCTCCGCTTCCTCCGCCTCCTCCATTTCCTCGCTCTTCACCATTCTCTCACTCCGCGGCGGCTCGATCGGACGATGAGGATCGATTCCCCAGCCAGAAGGCAGACCGTCCACTTCCTCCTTCGCTTCCTCTTCCACGACTGCTTCGCTTTCCATTCCCTCGCTCCCCGGTTCGAGCGAGGGACGAGCGCCGCCTTCCCAACCGGGAGGCGGACCGTCCTGTTCCTCCTCCTCCTCCTCCTCCATTCTCTCTCCCGCCGCCCTCTCTTCTCCTACAAGCGCGACTGCTTCGCTTTCCGTTCCCTCGCTTTGCTGTCCGATCGAGGGACACGCAGCGGCTTCCCAACCAGGAGGCGGACTTTCTTCTTCTTCCTCTTCCTCTTCCTGTTCTCTCTCTTCGGCTTCATTCAGTTGTTCCTTCTGCTCTTCTCCTACTACTTCCATGGCGGCGCTGGTCTCGATTCTCGCGGCGCGAGGTGAGGTCGGCAACGGCGGAGGGGGCCCGGACTCCCATCCAGGAGGCGGTCCTTCTTCTTCTTCCTCCTCCTCCACCTCGTCTTCCGCCATCCGTTCTTCCCTGAGCTCTTCTTGGGCTTCCATGCTCTCTCTCTCTCTCTCTCTCTCTCTCTCTCTACACTCCCAGACAGTAGCGAAATTGAAATAACTGCGCAGTGGCGACGGTTCAGGGGACGCCGGCCGAACCCGACGACCCGTCTCGCTCGCGATTGCATCCGGTTCACCAGTGAACCGGAGTCAGGTTTTCCGGCGCCAGAATTAAATTCAATTTCTCCGACGGTCCAAACCGGTCGGGATTCAAGGATTAATCAAGATTCCTCGCCTCCTAGGATTCCCGAAATACCAAGTTCCGATCACTATCTATTGACTCGACCGATCTATTGTCTCGGTTATTTTTGCTTTAAAAATTTTAATTTCCTTATCAGTTCCTACACAATGTAGAGATCTCCACACGGGCTTACATATCTTGTTCCAACACCTCTTCTCCTACCTTAAACTACAACCGGTCCTGCCAACTTGGGACCATATTGAAATGCGATTTCAATCGGCTGCAAACCTAAAGCTGCAGTACACCATGCAAGGAAGGTCCTTAATCATCAAAAAACGATCGTGCCAATTGGTGTGAACGGGACTGAAACCCTGTTCAAATCAGGTGGTGATGACAGGTCTTGATTTGCAATTAGACCAGGGGATCGAGGAAAAATGTAAGAGAAAGGTACATGGACAAAGGACTCAAGGGCCCAACTTCCTATTGAACCGGTATCATCCTAGTTTTCCGGTTAAGCCGGAAGACATTCTACGTACAGCCAGCCATTATAACTAAAATTGGTTTTTGCGCCGAGAATTATCGAGGCTCGAATACAGGGGATATCTTGTCTTCACTCAGCAGATTGATTTAACATACAATTCCTTTGCTAGGTAAAATTTCAGTCCTTTGGACAAATAAACAAGAATTTACTTTAAGCTGAACACTGATGCCTTACATCGCAGGGACATGTCCTTTACCGAGAAGAACCGAGTCCCTCATTACAGATAATTAGATGGTTGACACTTATAAGTACAAGGCCATACAAAACAGCAGCGCTCGACCAATCGAACCAAATGGAATCTCAACTACCCGAGTTCAAGCACCCTTTTTCTTCTGGTCCTTTGCTGGTTTGATATCCTTGGTGAGCATTCTAGGTGCTATGGCCATGGACATAAGCTCTTGGAAGAGCAATTTACAAGCATAAGGAATGTGAACCTGCACAAGGTCATGAGAGAACATCATTTGCGTTATCATGACAAATACGATTATCGCCTAGGACAAGTTAGACAGCCTCAGCCTATCCAACTACAGAAGCATGCAGAGCCCACAGAGAAAATAACAAACCCAGAGCTTAAATCTAAAGAGTGAACCAACACTTTTGACTCTACCCTAACTTAATCAGAGGTGAGAAGTAAGCACTGGATGAAAGCAATACACACCTGAACAATGTCGGTTTTGTTTTTGCAACCTCTGCACTCAAAAGAATTCTTCTTCAGGTTTGCAATGGCAATCAATCCACAGCGTTCACACACATGGACTCTATACGCATCACTTTGGTCAAACAACCTCTCCTTGAGAAAATGAGCAGCTCCATGAGCAATCATGCAATCTCTTTCCATCTCTCCGAATCGGAGACCACCATCTCGAGATCGTCCCTCGGCAGGCTGCCTTGTAAGAATTTGCACAGGACCCCGACCACGGGAATGGATCTTATCATCCACCATGTGCTTGAGTCTCTGATAATATGTTGGACCCAGGAAAATCATAGCAGTGAGCCGCCGGCCAGTGTGACCATTATACATTGTCTCGAATCCTCGCATCTGATACCCACATTTATGAAGCGCTTTGCTGATGTTATCCACCTAAGTATCAGAAAATAGGGATTAGACATCAAGTCTTGCTGTCACAACTAAAAACAAAGGAATGTATAACTACGCAGTTATGACCAACTTCCAACATGAAAAATGCAGCTCGAAAGCAAAAGTAAAAGCTTATCCTCCAACCTGACACCCCATTAAACAAATAATTAATCCCCGCAATCACATCATGTAACAAAACAAGTGAAAATGTCTCTCCAGATCAGGTTGAGGAGCCATTGTTCTTATACAAAGCACATTTGGCAATGCAGCTTGAGAAAAGTAGCCCTATCTCTGCCAAATGGAAAATATATATGATATGCCTCCACCTCCTTACTCCATCATATCTAAACTGCATCACCTAACTCCCAAGATTCTAATGAGCATTTACAAAATCTAGGCCAAAACAAAAAGATTAGGAGACATCAGAACTCACAGTCACATCTGTGAATGGAGTAGCATCTCCTTCCTTTCCCATGTGGGCAGCAACCTTGCCCATGATACACTCAATAAGCTGCCCAATTGTCATGCGAGAGGGAATAGCATGTGGGTTCACGACTATATCAGGTGTAATGCCTTCCACAGTCCAAGGCATGTCTTCTTGCGTGTATGTCATGCCCACTGTTCCTTTTTGCCCATGCCTACTGCTAAATTTATCCCCAATTTGAGGTATTCGAACAGATCTCACTCTTACTTTGACGAATCTCAAGCCATCAGCATTTGTCGTCAGCAGAACCTGCATTCACCAAAGTATAAAGCGGATCGAATCAAAATAGAAGGTTTGATTACCGCAAGAATCTCTATTGAAATAGTAAACCAACAGTAAGCAATCATTAATTCAGAACCAAAAGAAACAGTACGCTTAGCCTGTATCAGTGAAGTCAACGCAGGCCTAACCTGATCAACTATCCCAGTCTCACTGTGCCGTAAACTTATGCTGTGATCGCGCCTTGAATAACGGGAGGCTTGTCCCTGAGCATCATCTTGTGCGATTGGAGTTGTTTTTCCAATAATGACATCTTCACCTGAAACCCTCGTTCCCTATCACAGAAAACTGAATTAAGTGAAACCTATCTTTAAACCAAAAACAGGTTATCCAGTGGACGTGCAAGTACTCACAGGAGGGGCAAGGCCATCATCGTCCAATTTATCATAGGAGCCATGCCTCATGCCCTGTGCAACAAAGATGAAGTTAGATTCCACTACTTTCACAATAGGAAAGGATGAAGAGCATTCAAATGGTTCTCACCATTGTATTGGCTCTGTCAGGACGACCGAAATCCTCTTTGACCAGAGTCCCCATCTTTTTCTCCTCATCCCTAAGAGAATAGTTTTAACGCAATATTAAAACTAAATTGGAAATAATTTAAAATATCAACGGGTTTATCACCAAGCCAGTAGCATCTTTACCTGTATGATCGGAAAAACAGAGATCGGAAAAATCCACGATCTATTGATGACTGGTTCATAATGACGGAATCTTCTTGATTGTACCCAGAATAGCAAGCAATGGCGACAATGGCATTCTAACCAAATCAAGATACAAAAGGTGTGACGAAGCATGATAAGATCATGACATAGGCAAAAGATGCAACCCACTCCCAAAACTAAATGCTTACAATGCCAGCAGGGAGCTGCCTGAAGTGAAGGTGCTCCATAGCTCGTGTAGTAACAAGAGGCTTTTGAGGGTAGTATAGCACATATGCCAATGTATCCTGGAAAGATAACATGTTTTAAGCAAGAATTGATTATATTAAGGGAACAAAAAAAAATTATAAAAATCTGGAGTGAAAACCCACCATCCGAAATTGGTAGTTGGTGACGTAAATTCCCATGGCTTGCTTTCCCATTGCTGATTGATACGTATTACGTGGAGACTAGCCCACCAAAAGAAAAACTTCACTTTAAGTTGAATTCCTATGATTAACTTTGATAAATGAAGTTCATTGGCATGACTGGCCTACCTGGTTATGGTCAGGGAACGGTATGATTGAAGCACAAACACCTAGGATCAATGATGGATGGATTTCACAGTGGGTGTAAGTTTCTGAATATGCCTCCTCAGGGTTAAGCCGTGCTTGCACAAGGTCCTGAAACAGATGTCGGGCAATTTAAATTGGGTGTGTCACTGAGATGCTCCAAAACATGCTTATTCTGAGAAATCTATCCACTCACATTAATGGTCATGGAAATCATAGTAGTTTCTTCTTCCTCAGTGTCGATATACTCTATGAATCCCTTAGCCACTAACTCATGCCACCCCACATCGTCCGGGCTCCCTTCCTGGAAAGCAGATAAAGACTCAAAATAAGCACCAGCAGTGCTTCAGGCAAATAACAGGTTTACATTCGAAGGCATACTCTCAGTTGCAATGCATGTATATGCTGCTTCTTTATTAGAAGTCTCTGTTTCTCAACTATAAACAGTGGACGACTACACCGTCCATAATCAGTGTATATCCTCAGTTCCTTCAATCTGATATCTCTGACAACCCCAACTTCAGTATTGACATCAACCTGCACAATGTGAGAGCCCATCAGCACCAGGAGCTAACTCTCAATCTCTTCAACAATTAGTGTCTAGATATCCTTATCATAACAAGAACATTGGAAAACATGCTGCTGATCCAGAAAAAGCCTGACAAGAAGTACTCTTAACTACTAAACATAAAAGATCTTATGCACTCACCCTTCTCCTCAACCGTCGTAACGTTTTCACCAACATATCAGGATCACGATGGATGCCAACCCAGCAACCGTTGACAAAAATTTTCGTTGCTTGAGGAATAACCACAGGAGAAATTTCCTACCATGAATGAACGATAAAATTTGTTAAAAATCCTTAAGAAAACACAGAACTAGAACAATTAGCCAAAACACTTTGACAACCTCAAAATTCTCCGTGCCCCATTCTTCCAAAAATTCCAATATGGGATATGCTGCTGACCCGACTGTAATATAGACCATCAAAGCAAGATTCTTCACCAGTCCGCAAGCCTGATTAACATATCAATTGAATTTAAAGACACCATAAAATAAGAGATTATCTTCACAAACCAACGTAGATATTCACTAATAGGAAAAATACTCACTTGTCCCTCAGGAGTCTCGGCTGGACACATCATTCCCCATTGCGAATTGTGCAGCTGTCGTGGCTTTGCCAATTTACCTGTAGAGAAAAGCATTACTCACGGGAAAAAAATATGAGAAAAACAAGCACATGCCTTGATAACTGTTGATAAAACATTCTCCACAGTAAGAACAATCCACACAACTGGAGCTCCCAGAGTAACTAACTTTACCTTCACGTCCTATTGGTGAATTTAGTCTTCTCAGATGTGACAACGTCGAAGCATATGTTAACCGATTCAGCACCTGAATATCAATAAAAGTTTCCCATCAACAGCACTGAGGAAAAAATCCTCATAATCGAAATTCAAAAGCATTGGGTACATTAGCATAACAAACTTAAAAGGCAGCTTCGGAAAAAGAAAATGCAATAAACCTGTGACACTCCAGCTCTTGTTCCAGCAGCATTGGCTTGTCCCCAGTTCCCCGTGGCAAGCGAGTACTTAAGACCACTAGTTATGGTTTTTGCTTTTATTGCGAATTGGAGGTTGACATCCTTTCCATTGTCAACACACTGTCATTCATGAACACTGGTAAGGACACAGAAGTGGTATGGCCAACATGTGGTTCAGTAGAAGGGGATATAGTAATTAACCTTCTGCACATATCCCCTAACATCCCTTGTCAATTTTCTAAAAAGCTGCATATACCGAAAGGAAAATAATCTTAGAGCACAGAAAAAATAATGAACCAGCAAGGGAATTCCACAACAGACACTTCCATAGGACAGACCATTCTGAACAAGCCTCCAAGTAAAGGTCCAGCAAGATCTAGCCTCTTGTTGCCATAGTGATCACGGTCATCTTCTGGCCTTCGACCAAGAGCACATAAAAGAAGCCGATGGATGATGTATCTGGTGCAAGCAGCACAGACTTACTAAGCACTTGCTGTGTCTCCATGAAAAATTACGTTTTGAGGAGAAATGAACCTACCCAAAGTAATAAGCTTTTTTTGTCTCGCAATACTCTTCAACACCAACATGTGGAAGCATTTCTTTCTGAAGGATTTCTTTGGCATACCTGCACAAAGAAGGACATAAGTCACCACAATACAATCAAAAGTTGCCTGAAGCAAATGTTACAGTGGTTGCCACATACTTTATACGTTTTTCTCGAGTCACACCAACTGTCGCTCCTCGCTTACCAATGTAGTCTAGAGCAACCTACAGTTAAAAGAAGGCTAGATCATGTCAAGAAGGCCAGATAACTTGTGCTGGAACTACAAGACTCAACTTATTTCTTGGTAGACACAAGAAAAATGCGGCTCATATGCAAGGAAAAAAATGTAAAGATATCACATACTCTGACATCAAGAAATATAGTTACATCATTCTAATTACAAAACTGTTAACTAGAAATTATAAACTGATAAAACATCATAAACTCTTGTATAGATAAAAGTCGCAGACGGTAAACAGAAAAAACCATAAATCTATTATCAAGCAAATAGCTCATGTCTTTCCACTTATTACTTAGAAACAGAAGTCCATTTCCTCATCCTAGTGAACAATAAAAAGTCATGCTCAAGGCAACTAACTCCCTTAGCAGACCCAGCCTGAAAAAGAATATTTATGCATCAGCCTGGGAGATCAAATGCGACCTAGAAAGATTCGACCTCTCCATGTGATTGCCTTTTATCCCAGAAGAAGAGGTGACAGAAACAAAAATACCTGTTGATTTTGTATTACAAATGCTTCCTCAAGAGAAGGACGAAGCAACTCCATCATTTTAGTATCAGAGAAGTCATAACATATATGCTCCAGTATGTCCTTGTCAGCAACAAAACCCAGAGCTCGAAACACAATTATTATAGGGATCTCTGTCCGAATATACGGAAGAGTCGCCCGGATATACTGCCCTGAAGATCCCTGCAGTTTTCCAATTACAACAGCCATGTATTCAAGCAGTTAGAAGTAAAAATGAACCATCGCACCCTTCCAAACCCACCAACCTTGTCGTTGCAAACCCCAAACCCCAAACCCCAATTAGAACGATCAACACCCAGAAAAACAGAAGTGCACACAGAGAAGGAACAGAGAAATTGCATTACCCCTTTGGCACTTGTGCGAGAAAGCATGCGGACAAACATTGTGCTGGGTGGCCTATTTTGAGATTCAGCCATTGACCGAACTTCCGCAACATAGGCGTACTTATTGGGCTGCCTCTTCTTGAACACATACACATGGTTGGTGCTCATCTTCTCCTGAGCAATTAAAACCTTTTCACTTCCATTAATGATAAAATAACCACCTTGGTCATAAGGACACTCTCCAAGTTCAGTCAAATCCTTCTCTGAATTCTGGTATAATGTGCAATAGCTTGATCGGAGCATTATAGGGACCTAATAACAATGACATCAAAACAGTTAACATGTGCTGCTTCCCAATATACAATATCACCATACTAGTACTCAAATAACAGACCTTTCCAATAAAAACTTTTTGCAAGTCCTGAGGTTCAGTGAGTTCTTCACCATCATGTCCCTTCTTGATAACTCTCATGGAAACATCAACATACAAGGGAGCTGAGTACGTCAGATTTCTCAACCTTGCAGCTTTGGGAAATAAAGTTGCCGTTTCTCCATCTGACTCGGTCATCATCGGCTTACTCAAGTATATTTGACCAAAGTTGATTTTATATATGGTCTGCAGGCCAACCAAAAGCATTAAGAGAGAAGCAAGATGCGATTGCAAAAGTAGTTACTTAGCAAACTTGACTAACATGTAATCAAAACAAGCAACTCTATGAAGTCACGCTGTCTAGTCAAGTTTTCCAACCCACTGTCATCAACTAGCCATATATCACCACTCAGAAATTTCTCCTCCCTCAGCAATTCTTTAAAATTCTCTCCACCAAAGTCACTGTCATTTAATCTTTTGCACGATTATGTGTCTCATTAACATTACAAAAGGAGAGGAGAGCACCCTTATCCATCACAAAAGGGATCAATATCTTTTTGTATTCTGTGTCCTAGATGGATCCAATCAGACAAACGATATTTGAGGGGGTCTATGACTATACAAATGATAATCAACAGGGGTCTGGTATACAGAATTTCATAGCATTGTTTCTATGCTTGGTTCACACATGATACAGTTGACTTTATCCCTCAAACATTACTTGACAGACTATTCACCCACTTTGTGGGAATAATATTGCTTTGTAACTTTGACCAGAGTAATATGCAAGAACTTCACAATTTCAAATGCTAAAAGTAGAATTTGCCATCATCTGGTAACGTTGGAAGTTACACCACAAAAATGAAAAGACATGAGAAATACTCATCATATATATGTAATTTTGAACAAATATCGAACCAACTCCATCCTTTCTCAAATCCAACTTGGACTTAAGAGCACAGACTAAGCCTGAAATTAATCTAGCCTCAATTTGGTCTTAATTAACTTAAAGAACAAAAAGGAATTCAAATATTTTGCCCTTTCATTCCTCTAAAGTTCTCACTTCTCTCATGCTGCTGCCGTGTACAACAGGACTTTCAGCAACAAAATGAAACCAGTTTTTCCACAACCAGAAAAAGACAGAATATTTCACCATGGGAAAGCCTTCCGGCGTACATATCTTTTCAAAATAACCTCAACTAAGGCTTATCAAATTCTCAACAGCTGAAGACCACTGTCGAACTCCCGAGCTAAGAGAGAACCCCATGAACTGATGTTACGAAACTAAGTACGTTCAAACTCGACAACGTGCCTCACAAACCTCAAATGGACAAGGTTTCCGAACCATTTCTGTAAGCAAGACTCATAAGCTGCTCCAACCAAGAACAGCCTATGCGATGTGCACAGTTATAACCGTATTCACTGAAGAATCGCAATCGCCTAGAGCTAGACCATCTCCAAAACCACAACTCGAACACTCCCGTCCTCAAACCAGCCCGTCACTAACCTAAAACCCCGTCCGAATCATCGAAATCCAAAACGCGCAAAAAGAAGCTCGCGAGCTCGTTTCCAGCGGAACACGAAGAAACCGACCTCGGCGAAATCGGGCTGGTGGCCGGGGTTGTGCTGCGACTCGGGGCGAATCTCGATGTCGGCGGACTCGTCCACGATCTCCTGCATCGTGTTCTGGATGAACTCGTCGAAGGAGTCGAGCTGCTGCCGCACCAGGCCCTTGTCCTCGAAGTAGGCCGAGATGACGGCCCACGCGTCCTCCTGCGTGATCTCGTCGTCGTCCTCCTCCCCCTCCCCCTCGGCGTACGCCGGATCGTACTCCTGCTCGTCCTCCATCATGGCCGCCGCGAGCTTCGAAACCCTAAATCGCCCCCTGGATTCTCCCCCTCGGATTGAGCTTTACGGCGTTAGCGGTTCGAGTTCGGAAGCGAGTTCGTTCGTTCGTTCGTTCGTTCGTTCGAACTGGAGTTCGATTCTTTTGGGGGGGAAGTTCTCCGCAGCGCGGCCGCTCGCGCACGGGATTGTGCTGAGGGAGAGATCGCGAGTCTCTCCGAAAAGTGACGGACGAAGGGGGTGAGGGGGTATTTATAGAGGGGAGACGGACAGGAGGAGGGTCAACTATTCTCGGGATGGCGGTGGGTTTACGTTTTGCACGGTTTATTGCGTTAGATGTTTAGAATTTTTTATTTTTTTTTTTTGAAAAATTTTTTTTCGAGAAGGTGTGTTGAGAAAAATCTACAGATAAAACATAAATTATTTTCCAATTTTCATTTTTCTGCGAAGAAATGTACTGTTCAGGTAGTTATAAGAATTACAAATGCTATATCCTTGAAATTTAAAAAGTGTTTTGTCGAATTAGATTTTCCTTACACTTTTTCCGTTATGGTTGACATAAGCACCTAGAAAAAAAAATAATAAGATGGTTTACTTTTTATATGTTGTGTAACGTAAGCTAACTTATTTTTTCTTTTATTTTTTCCTCGTATGATAGATGAGGACTATATAAGAAGATTTATTATTTTTCTTTTTGTTGTTACAAGATCTGTTGCCGTATATTTAACGATGCATAACATTGTTTGAAACATCAATTCTTAGTGATCCATAAATCAATTGTACTTGATAAATATGATCCTAATAAGCTCCCTGTATTTGACTGAAAATTAACTTTGTATGGTATGAAAATATTTTCAAAGAAATTTATTTTCAACGTAAATGGTCATTTTTCCTATGTTTGGTTGCATCTTGCAAATAATATGGAAATTATTACCTAACGGTTGGTCACAAAAGAAACTCCTCAAATGTATTTGAGAAAAAAAGTCTCAAGTTCCATCCAAGGTCTTGCGTTCAAGACTCAAGGACCCAGCTCGAGTGATTAGGTCCCAAGCTCAAGTGTTGCTGGCTTGGGCATGAGAGCAAGGTACTCGAGCATGGTCATTAGAGACCTAGGCATGGGGACTTGGGTTCGGGGCCCAACCTTTATGGAGTGAGGCCCGATAGCTAAAGAATTGGGCTTAGCCTCGATGGATTTGGGGGTGCCAGTGATTTGGACACAAGAGCTAGGTAACGGGGTATGGCCACAAGGGATTTGGGGCATTTGTGGACCTAGGCACAAACACTGAGGTCCAAGGTTCAATCTCAAGAGACTTGAGCTTGAGATTGAGCCTAGCTTTTGTAGACCCAAGTCCAAGCACTAATAACTTATGCATGAAAGATTAGTACCCACGCATGGCCGCTTTGAGAATCTTGGCTCAATTGAGGTCTCGAACCTGCCTCTATGGACTTGTGCACAATCATTGGGGTCTTTGTGCCCAAGATCTGAGCTATTTGGACTGAGTGTAGAGTATTTTGAAAAATTATATGATTCGTAAAAAAGAAAATCATTTTTATAAATTTAACATGCATTTTCCATTGATTATGAAATGATTTTTTTTTTTTACTCATTTTTATGAGCTATGCAAAAAATGAGAAAGAGGTTTCCGGCAAAAAGTTTTCAGCGAAATAATGGGACCCAAAGAGGCCTAACGATTTGGCTTGTGTTCTTTTTGGTAGAAGAACTTGGCTTTCTTTGACTGACCGTTTTGAATTTCTTGAATAAACTCTTTAGAAGAGACAGACATAATTGAATGAAATTTTCGTATATTCCCCATATTGACCAGATTCAAGTTCTCCCTAAACAGCATTTTCTCAAATTGCTTCTTGTACCACACAAAACCGTCCCAAAATGCCACCTCACTCCTCATCGGACGACGTTCAATACCCTCATCGCCGGACGCACGCTACTCCAGCGTGACCCTTTCCCCAGCAAACTGAAGAGCATCTAATAAGTTATACTCCCTCTCTCTCTTTCTCTCTAAATCGAAAGGCGGCGGTAGTTAGGAGTGTTAACAGTTCGATTCGGTTTGGTTTTCTTGAAAAATCGAACCGTTAGGAAAAACGTCCGAACTGAACCGAATGAGACCCGAACCGAATACGAACCCAACCGAAATTTTGGTTTGGTTTGGTTTAGTTTTTCGGTTTTTGGTTTTCAACTTTTAGTTTTCGATTTTTTTTTTATTGTTCTTTGTATTGTATATATTTTTCATTTCCAAGAAATAAGTTTCTATTGGTTTGTTGGTTCAGTTCGGTTCGGTTAACCAATAAAAACCGAGTCGATAATAAAAATTTCGGTTTTTAATAACCGAACCGAAAAAATCGAATATTTCGGTTTGGTTCGGTTTTCAGTTCGGTTCAGTTTTTGATTTAGTTTTTGACACCCCTAACGTCAGTGCTCCCGCCCCATGTCGCCAAGAGGCCAGCCAGGCCGGCAGTCCTTGAACAGCAATGCCCCCACCTTCCTCTTCTCTCTCTATTCCTACGACAGTTTTAGATGATCATTTCTTAATATTTTGACCATTGTCATAATCATAAACGCCACAAACAAATCCATAGTATTTTCAATTAGTCCAATCAGCGCTAACTTGATGTGCATATGCCAATTCACGTTAGTATTTCTATTTATATATTTAGTAAGAAAGATTCAATTGCAAAATGAAAAAAACTGGTATAGAAACAAGTTTCATTTGTTTCTCGAAAAATAAATAAATTGAAAACTATTTTTCAAAAAGCAATTGCTTACATCGCTTATCAAAATGAATGGACGAAAATATTGAGATAAATATTATTACTGATAATCAAATTAATTTTCAATTGGTGAAAAACTACCTAATGAGACAAATTACAAAAAACTTAGAAATTACTTATGGGTGTTAACCGTTCAGTTTGATTGGATTTTTTAAATAAAAAAAACCGAACCAAACCGAATCATTAGGAAAAACTTCCAAACTAAACTAAATGAGATCCGAACCGAAATTTTGGTTATGTTCGGTTTGATTTTTTAGTTTTTAGCTTTTAATTTTTAATTTTTGTATTTATTTTTTTTTCGTTTTTTTTTCCTGTTGTATATATTTTTTGTTCCCAAGAAATAAGTTCTTATCGGTTCATTGATTCGGTTAACCGATAATTTTTTTTAATTTTTAAAAAGAACCAAACAAAAGAAATTGAATTTTTCGATTTGATTCGATTTTAGTTCGGTTTTTGATACCCTTAGAATTACTAACGACGAGATTCTCATTAGCCACGGGCCACGCCATAAAAATCTCGCCAGCACGAGTATCTGACGGGGCATATCCTCCACGCGACGACACAAGCCTCGGACTCGTGAGGACAACATTCGTTCTTCTCCGGAACGCGGTCCCGCATCGCTCAAAGCATCTGGCATTGCTCTCTCTCGCCCGCATCGGAAGTCGTCGATCGAGGACGCTCGTCGCCGGAAAAGGATGGTTCCGGGAGTCATCACCGCCCTGACGAGCCCCCCGTTCGCGACCTCCTCCTCGAGGTCGTCGAGGTTCCGGGTCGGCGTCCAGAGGCCACCGGAGCTCCACCGCCGCCGCAGCTCAGCCGTTCCGGCGGTGCGGTGCGAGGCAAGCCCCGCGCCGCCTTTAACGGAGGGTAACGACTCTTCTACTTCGTCTTCTTGGTCCATGTGTTCCTGCATGTGCCGAGTTGTTGCGTGTAGAGTAGAGCAGAGTAGACATGGAGTGACAGATTGTGATGTCTCGTGGGTTGTCTGTCGGATGCGACTGTCTGATTCGGAATGCCAGTTGATTTGCGAAACCACGTTCGTCCGACGTGAAACGAGTGATAGCGAAGCACAAGCGTGGCGAGATGCAAAACTAGTGAGGTTTATATGCAAAATGGTAGGTGAAGAGTGATTTGTTGGGAGAGTAATGTGGGAAGAATTATAGAGCGCCGTTGTTCTGCAATTCCTGCAATACAGTTGATGACTGATCTTATGTTTCAAAATTATAGAGAAAAGAAAAAGAGAAATTCTTTATGCTTGGACGAAGTCTATGTTTATCCATCAGAAGTCATGGGCTTTTATCATAACTTTAATTTGGCAAAAGAAACCATGAAACTATAATTTGGCTGGTTTGGCAATGCGTCGGTTTTGATCATTACTTCAGCTAGAAAGCATCTTTTATTGTGGAATATCTTCAATTTATTGGCGAGACCGAGAGAGATCTGCAGTAGCCATCTTGCTGATTACTTCTAGATGGACATTTCAACTTGAGTTGATTGTGATTTAACCCACGCCTCCTCCACAGAGAGAATTGAAAGCGGTGCTTCTGTGACTGGTGGTGCGTATGATTTTTCCAGAGCAACAACATCACTTACTGGGAAGATGCTGGATTCGTCAAAGAGGGTCACTCTTGTTAGGCATGGTCTTAGCTCTTGGAATGAAGAAGGCAGAGTCCAGGTTTGGCTGTTATCTGATTATGTTAATAGACATTTTACTAGGGAAAGATAGTTCACTTCCTGTTGCTTGGATTGTTTGTGACCTGACAAATCTTGTCATTTTATCATATATTTTCTTCACTTGTGATGATTTTAGAGTAATTCTTCAGCTAATAATCTTCCCATGTATGAAACACAGGGAAGCTCAAATCTTTCTGTGCTAACAGAGACAGGGGTGAAGCAAGCTGAGCGGTGCAGACGAGCCTTGTCAGAAATGCACTTTGATCAGTGTTTCTCAAGTCCAATATCCCGTGCGAAGGTTTGAAAATGATAATCAGGATGGTCAAACTAGTACTTAGTCATCCTTTTATCAGCAATCAGTTTTTGAGTGTTAATGCAGACTACCGCGGAAGTCCTATGGCAAGGAAGGGAAGAGCCAGTGATTTTCCTGGATTCACTGAAGGAGGCCCATCTATTCTACCTTGAAGGAATGAAAAATGGTCAGTTCTCATCATCTTCTGACTCAGGCACCTCAAATCTCAATAATGCTTCCTATGTTAGCTGTTGTTGACATAAATTTGTCGTGCTTTTCACTGCTTTATCTGTGCTAAGTTCCTGAAGCATTCAAATTTCAAGTTCATTGAGCCATAAACTTCGTTTCCACTCATAAATTTTACCTTTAGCTTTTGTTATATGCCTGTATGCTAAATGAAACTCAGAATTTGGAGGCAGTTGATGCTCGGAAGATATATCCAAAGGAGTATACAACATGGAGGGAGGATCCATCAAACTTTTGTGTGTATGGTGTTTACCCTGTAAGGGAATTGTGGGGGACAGCAAGAGAGGCTTGGAAGGAGATCTTGTTATCACCTGTTAGTTCTCTACTCATCATGAGATATTTTGTTGCTGAGAGTTGCATTGCCACTCATCTTCCTCCTTTTTCTGTTTTTCCAGGGGAAAGATTTTCTTGTTGTGACCCACAAATCACTGTTGAGGGCACTGATATGTGTAGCTCTTGGTCTAGGGCCAGAGAGGTAGGTGCAGGATTATGATTATTAAGCAGTTCTTGGATTGTTCTTTAAAAAATGTTGTTGGTGTATTCAATCATCATGAAAAGTCCAAAAGGAATGCTCATGAGTGAATTTTTTTTTTTTCCCTGAGAATTGTTACCTTGGCTTGGTGCAATGCCTGTCTACAATTCTTGTATATCTGCGAAGATCCAAGGATGGTTTTACATTTCTTTATGCCAAATGGCAATAGCCTTGACTCGCTCTTCATCAAAGTCTATGAAACTCATGGATGTCATTCTACAACTGCCAGATTTTCTCTGCAGTATCTATTTGACTTTCTTTTGCCACTTTTTCAGGTTTCGAGCAACAGATATTAATAATGGTGGGATTTCTGTATTCAGCTTCAACAAAAAAGGAGAAGCGATGCTGCAGTCATTGAACATGACAACCCACATGTATGAAGATTATGTCTACAAGTACTAGAAGCTCTCAATGACCTTTCTTCTGTATGCAAACGTCAGGATAAATGCAATGGCTGGAGCAGCAAGCACTCTCATTAATGCATGAGAAAGGGTTCACGATCTCCTGAATCCTAGCAAGATGAACCAGGGCTTCATCTTCTTTCTTCGAATCTACACTTAGATTATGGTTGCTCTGATAGGTGCATGAGAGATTAAAGCTTCACCGGTGCTGCAATGAAGATGCAGGGGCACTGAAATCTTGAAGCTCGATTTGTATCATCTTCCATGTATATCTATTTTAGTGTAAAATGACGCTTTTAAGAATCTCTCTCATGGTCTTACAGAGGAAGTTATATAGAGAAAGTAGGACTATAATGGACCTCATATCATACAGCAACTAGTACAGGTTTGTGGAACTAAAGAGTGTTAGTTCCATCGCTAGTTTAACGAGTGAAAGGAATTTTGGGAGCTTTCCCCCATGGTTTGTATGAACTACCAAATCAAGCACTCTCCAGTTAGGTATCTCCAATATGGTAATTGCTTCCCGCTCGGACTATGAGGGTTCTTTCCTTACATGCGAATTAGAGTGCTACACCAATTCAAATTGACAGTTTTCTGCCAACACAGTCGACACCCATGTGTTGCGGGCTGAGACTTTTCTAAACTGAAGACAAGCTCGTGGAGCGCCCAATGAGCTAGGATACAAGACCAGCTTTCCTACTGTGCCAACCATATGTGATTTTTAGTTAGTTATATTATTATGATTATTTGGTCCTGGGATGAGAAAATGACTACATTGATCTGACCGTATGGCTTCAAAATTCAATGAAGATATGAAATGATTCTTTGTCTAAGATGAGGACTTCAAGGTCGTTGTGTTCTGCTAGTTTTGATTTCTGCCAGCATAGATCTGTTTCTGAAACGGGACCCTTCCCTTGTGCGGTTTGTGTTATCATGGCAAATTGCAGATAGTTCTCTCTTTGCAAGATCTGAAGATCTTTTGGCTTCGAAAGCATGCACATCATGAATATGGTTCGCTGAGTGACATGTTTGAAAGATGTGCATGTAAGTTGTCTGTAGTCTCGATCCAAGAGGGAGTTCTCAATCTCTATGCATGATCAGCTTTAACAGCTTAGCTTTTCATGCTTCTTCGTGAATCTTAATGAAAGAAAGACAATTGAATCGTCTTGTACATGTTGGAATGGCTCCTCATTCGCTCAAATTTCAAAGCTAATAGGTGCTGAACAACTTGCTTGATTGGTTGTAAAATGTATAGGCCAATCTGGGGTCAAGCACTGGTTAAAATCCCTGAAGTAACATTCCTTAGTTTCTAACGCCTGCGATCTTCCGTTCCAATATGTCAAGTGACATTCCTTGGATTGACTTTATCCAATATGTTTTCATAGGAGAGTCAAGTGGCGAGAGAGGACCCGCGTTCATGTACCCGGAACCACCAAGAAAAGCTGTTCAGCTGGTTTCCACGAGCTCCTTGTATCCAATTATAAATGCCTACATCGGCCATTTTGAACCACCTTAACTAATCTTATCTACACCTCAGTCACCTTCAGCACCTCCATCCCAGAAACTCCGCGATCCTCTGACTCAAGATGAAGGTAAAAACACAGGTTGCGATGAGATATGAGAAGCATACTAGTAAAGCCGATGCAGTTTTCAGCAACCTGTCACCATAAGTACTATTTGGGCATGTCTTTGTATTGGATGATTCTTGACTTTGTACAGTGCATCGCAAAAGCTGAGAAAGCTAAGAACGAACCGTACTCTCATTAGGGTAGAATTGAAGGCCTTTCATCGATCTGTTTCTCTCCACTCACAAACGCGACGTTAGCATGCTACCATGTGTACACTAGACTTGCTTACAGAAATGCACTGTGAACGGGTACTTTCACGGTTAGTGAACGTGCTTATCATTTCCTTACATGATTGGACGATCCCGATTGTAGTAGCTAGGAATCTACCCAGAGCTTACAACTTTTATACCATTATACAAGGTGCCTACTTTTCCAATCCACTTTATATATATTTTGGAGGAATTCAAGGGAATCTGTTATTTATTCTGCTTCTAGGACATGGATTTTATTGTGAGTAGACCACATTGATCTAGATATGTATGAACTTCATGTTGTCTCTCGCATTGGTGGAATTTAATATATTGTTAAACCTTAATGGGTCAGATTTTTGTTTTTTTGTTTTACCAATAATGGGTCAGATTAGATGAAACTAGAACCTTGAGAAGAGTTCATTGACCGCCACATGGATTACTTTTGGGAAAAGTGATTTCAGGGGAAGCAGGGAAAACCAAGATCTCTAGGAGAATCAATTTCATCCTACAAAGCTACAGAAAGAGTTACCCAAGCTTTTGTCCCTTAAAACAAGCAGCGAAACAGAAAACAAATCATGGACCTCCCGCTGGATAGACTCCTCAACTGTCCCTCGAGTTTGGAGGTGGACCGCAGAATGGGCAGTTTGTTTCACGGTGATTGAGATGACTATGATGATGACGAGATTGATATTGAGCGGACCATCAGTGCGATACTTCGTAGATGCAAGGAAATTTGTGCAGATGGGAACAAGAACGATTGGCGAAAGAGTAATTATCTTTCCTTATCAAGAAGATGTTTGTCTACAGAAGTGGATTCATGCCAGCGCACACTTTGAGAGGTGCAATTCATAAATCAAGGATGCGGAAGGTCCGTACATGGTTGAGCTTTTCTTTAATCAATATTCGAAGGTTCCAGCATTAAAATCGTGAATTGAACTTTACTGTCATTAGAAATTTGTGATTATGGATATTGTAGAACTCGTTAGTCTGTACCACAACCTTGCACACCAGTTTACTTTCCAAAACATAGCCTCCCCTACTCATGATCCAGTTTCATGTTTGTCTAAGTTGCGGTTTGAGTTGGCTTCCAGATGTAATATTTAGTTAGAGATTCTTGCAAAGCCCTATCTTGTACCATCAGATAAGAATGAGGTCGTTTATCCGTGTACTCATTTTATTATCATAATTTTATGCTGTTTTATTCTCAGCACAAAGTATCATTGGAAACTAAAAAATTTAGTTAGCTAACCCTTCTTTTTCATGGTGCATCTTTTGAGTACAATAATTCACAAGAAAATTTATCCCTGAAATGCATCTCGAGCATCATTGGTTAAGAAATACTTTGGCATAAACCACTGCCATAATTAGTAGAGGAAAAAACAACGGGGAAGATATCAGAAACTTGGTCAAAACAGATTCTGACTGTAAGGAGTTGCATTACAAGGAGTGAATCAACGGATTTCGTAGTCTTAGTAGTACAGCCACTCTTGGCTTACTTGCTCATTGTGGTGCTGCCACTTCCAGTGCGCTGTATAAATTTGTTAGCCAAAAGCTATGTCTTGATTGGCAGCAACTTTCCTAGACGAACATAAGTCCTACATTCAGGGAGCCACCAGGGTCAAATATGTTCAGTGAAGATGTAATGACACGTCCACGTTGCTGAATCAAACATAGCCAGATATGCATGGCGAATAGCAAAATCCTAAAACAGTTAGCTGACCAATTGATCTGTCAACCCTTGGTTTGAGATATCTTTTTGGAGATGTAGAACTGCCTCATCCATATCATCTTGGCATCTCAAGTCGGACGCTTTTATTGGTTCTGTTTGTCACGTCTCCTATAATTTGACTTTATCCAATTTATTTTCGTGAGTCATTTGGCAAGAATGGGCCGCAATCAGGTAACTCAGTCACCTTCAGCGCCTCCATCCGAGACACTCCACAATCCTCTGATTCAATATGAAAGTATAAACACCTATGGCAGTGATGAATTTTGTTCAAACTCTGCTCTCTCAAACACAAATACAAGGATTCATTTGCTCAGCTGGATGCAGGCCAAGCTGAATGCGAGACAGGAGTCGTCTACTCCTTAAGCCTAAGCAGTTCCAGTAGCCCGTAACTGGAAGCACTATTTTGGCATGTCTTTCTAAATAATATTACTTAACTCATTATGTACGTCGCAAAAGATGAGAAAGTCAAGAAGCTTACCATACTCTCATTAGGGTGGAATCAAAGGCCTTTCATTGATCTGTTTCTCTCCACTGGCGAATGCCATGTTGCCATATGTACATTGCACTTGCCAACTGCGCTGTGAATGGGGGCTTCTATGGCCAGTGAACGTGCTTCTCATTTCCTTACATGACTACATGATCTTGATTACAATGACCAGGAGTCTACTCGGAGCCTACCACTTTCGTGTCATTATAAAAAGTGCCTACTTTTCCAATCAACGTACCTTATATTTTGGAGGAATTCAGTGGAATTCGTCCTAATTCCACTTCTGGAGAGCACGAGTTTTGTTGAGAGTATACCAAATTACGTAGATATACATGAACTTCATGTCATCTCTTGCATTGGCGGAATTTAATGTCATGTTTAAACCTTAATGGTTCAGATCAGATTAATATAGAACAACGAAAAGAGTTCACCGACTTGCTGCATGGATTACTTGCAAATGTGACTTTTGGGAAAACTGATTTCAGGGTTAGCCGGGAAAACCAAAATCTCAAGCAGAAATCCGTTGTCACAAAAGTTCGAAAGCCACAGAAGAGCTAACCAAGCTTTTGTCCCTCAAAAGAAGCAACGATCTTGGAGGTGGTCCGCAGAATCAGTTCACAGTGATTTAGATGGCTATGATGATGACCGGACTGGTATTGAGCAGACCTTCAGTGTGAAACTTTGTAGACGCAAGGAAATTTTGCGCAGATAGTAACAAGAAGGCGATCAGCAAAAATTCATCATTCTTTCCTAATCAAGAAGCTTGTTTGTCTGCAGAAGTGGATTTATGCCAGCACTCTCTTAGAGAGGTGCACTTCAAGAATCAAGGATGGAGAAGTATTTGAAGGTTTCTGCATCAAAACCGTGAATTGACATTAACCCGTCATTAGAAATATACTCAAGTTTTTTCTTTATGAGGAGGAGTAAATTGACAAACTTCATAATCTTAGTAGTACAGCCAATGTTAGCTTACTTGTTCATTGGCCGCGCTGTTCTTCCAATATTGCATAGATGCTTGAATTAAAAGCTGCACCTTGATCGGCAGCCACTTTCCCAGATGAAAACGAAAGTTCAAATTATGTTCTTTACAGGACCACTTGGGTCAAACATTGGCCCTGAAAAATTAAAGGCCATGACCATATTCCTGAGTCGCCTCACAACTCACTTTTCAAGCCATGGTTTCAGATAATGTTTTGGAGATGTAGAATCTGCCTTCGTCCGCTGCAACATCAAAGTCACAAGGTGAGAGGACCTTTTAAGTTTCTTTCTCGAAAATGTGAAACGTAAACTCGTTTCTGTAACCTGTTCTGTTTTTACATTTTACCTATGCAAATGATTCTACGTAGGTTCTTTTCAGTTCCTTGGACGTGATGAGTGGATATCATCCTGAAACGATTCAAAATTTCAGAGGTTTGTCAGAGGACCAAGTATAGCCGGGATCAAAGGAATGATGTGTTCCAGCAATTGAAAGCATCAACAATTTCATTAACGATGCCATTGCAATTGGAAGAGCTTTGACATACTGTTCGGGGGGCTTCCATGATGCTTCATCGTTTAATGCATCAATGGACTAGTAGTGATTCCCTTTACTGTATGCTAGCAAGCTAGATGAAGCTCCATTTATCATCTAATTTTTCGACACTTCTTGCAATTATTTTATATATGTGAGGTACTTTGGATCAGTATATGGGAAAAATTGTCCAAAAAATCATAACATATTATATTTTTGTCAATTCGGTCATAAATATTTCAATTTTACTAATTGAGTCTATCTAGCTAATTTTGGTCGAAAATTGCTAACATGGACGTTGGCTGTTCTACGTGATATGGTTGGCACTGACGTAAATAATTTTGATAATATTTTAACTTTTTTTCAAATATTTATGTATCTATTTCATTTTTTTTTCTTTTCATTTTCCCTTTCTCTTACTTTCTCTTATTTTTCTTCTAATTTCCTTTTAGAATTTCATCTTGAATGTGTTATTAAACTTTTGTGATAAAAGATAAGAAGAGAGAAATATGAACAATAGAGTATTATGAAGAAGAGAAAGTTTTTTTTTTTTTTAAAGAAAACAATATGTGATAATAGAAAAACAACACATCTCTCGAAAATAAGTACCTTATTGGAACCATCACCACTTTTCATGCTCAATAAGCACTTTTCTTCATGTCAATAATCACTTCTTTTCATATAAATCAATTACTTGTTTTCACGTCCAATTCTCTTCTCTTAAATAATTATTGATAACAATGTAGGAGCCACTACTAATGTTGGTGTGGCGTGTATTTTGGGGGTGGAAATTCTTATCTTAGACACGGTCCAATCACAAGCAACATGGACTGGAGCCAACCAAAGCTGTCAGTCACGTGATTTTTACTCAAATTCCACAAATTTCAATGGCTATGATTGTGTATAGTTCATCATGGGCCTTGGTCAGCAAATGTACGTCCCTTACTTTGGGGTGGAAATTTGAGAGAAACTTAGCTATTGGGATGTTTATTTCTAAGTCAATTAGTTCGGTGACCACACCATTGTTTTAGTACATCACAAAATAAATTGGAGTATCAAATGGTCACGACTTTGATACTCTTAAATGATAAGTAAAAATTATGTTTCGAATTGCAATCAAGTCATGTGTAAAAATTAACTCTTACATGAGATATGTTTTGCCAATGAAACTCCCTAATCCATTGACAGCACACAAAAGAAAAAAGAAAAAAATGGGAGAACATGAGGCAGAGGCAGCAATAGAATCCTTGTATTGAAAAGTTGTTCATTTACGATCAATTCATCCTACTCTCTCTGGGACTTGGGGGAAATCGTTCAAAAAGTCCTAAAACTATTGTAATTTTTCCAGTTCAACTCTAAGTATTTCAATTTTGCCAATTGAGTTCTAAAATATTTCCATGTTTTGCCAATTGAGTACATCGAACTAATTTTGGCCACAAATTACATTGGCTTTCCTATGTGGCACGATCAAGCTAACGTGGAAAATTTTAATAATATTTTAATTTTTTTCAATTATTTATTTTTTCCTTTTTCTCTTTTCATTCTTTTTTTTTTCCCTGTTTTTTATTCTTTGTTTTTCCCTTTTTCTCTTCGCCAACCACTATCAAGCCTCATCGATGGCCGATAGAGGTTGCCGACTACTAGCCTCAAGCTAGGGCCACCTTTATCGGCCTTGGGCAAGGGATGCCCAAGCTTAGGCTGGTGAGGGCAGCCTTTGCCTTGGCGAGGGTGGCAATCCCCTGCCCAGGCGAAGAAAGCCTACACTTGCCCACCTAGGTGAGGGCCACCCTCGACCGGCCAAGCGAGGGTAGCCTCTCGCTAGTCTAGGCATAGATGTCCCTTGCCCAAGGTTGATGAGGGTGGCGACCGCTGCTAGCCATTAATGAGGCCTAGTGATGATTGGTGAAGGGAAAAAGAAAAAAAAAACAAAAAAGAATAAAAGAAAAAAAATAAGAGAAAATTAAAGAAAATTTTAAAAAATATTATAATATTATTAAAAATTGTCCACGTGTCACGCCCCACACCCCAAGCACGGGCACATTTCTTGATGGTTGACTGAAATGCGATGTTCCCAAGACGCGTCATCGACCCTTTCTTTTTATCTTTTAATTAAGCACATGCGGAAGCAAATTAAATAAACACTCGGACAACCATCAAACACAGGGATAGTAAAACATGCTAACGTTTTTTCACAAACCACACTTTATAAACATACCCAGTTAACCTAGGAGTTTATATTCACAAGTCGGTCTCAAAAGAAAGTCCTAGGTAACCTACACTCCACTAACGATAGGGCCATCTAAAAGGTGTTACATCATGTGCCCACCACATCCGCACTCGGCAAATCTTCACGCTACGGCCCTGAAAAAGGGTTAACCACTACAGAGTGAGATAAATCTTGGTGAATCAATACCTTAAACCTCGATTAGGACGCAAATTCACTCATAGGCAGCCTAAACAGGTGTCAACTTACCTCACCTTAGCACGTCCCTGCATATTAGTGCGTCACATATATCATATGCATACATCAAATGTATTTAATAACGGAAATACCTCAATTTATCTTTCAAATAATCATATGGGTGCCGATTATAAGGTAAAACCGTTATGACACATCTCATTCCGTGCCAAACAATTTTGCCCCATAATCAGGCACAGCCATCACAACCACTCAGGCGTGTTCCAGTTATTACGACCCATCGGCCACAACTAACTCAATAGTTGGCGGTCATTCGGCATAACCGGCGTCGTTTCACCCCATCGAGCATGGCATCGTCTCGTGTAAACGCATTAAGATGGCATTTTATAAAGGAGCATCGGCCTGGTCTCCACCACGACCGGCATCTGTTGACATGGGGCATCCGAACTTAATCAGGCATCGTCCCGCGTAAACGCATCAGGATGGGCTCACTACCTCACGTAAATTTAGGTTAACCAAGGACACCATGCTTCATGTTCAAATGCCTCGTTTTCAAATAATGAACTTAGCTAATTTTCATTCGTATTAAAAATCTTGGTAAAATGATCGTGTGTGGTTATGTATTTAAATCGAACTAATAAACGTAGTACACTCTCATTTTAAAATTCCATGATTTTATATAGTGCATAAAAATTTGGTATAAAAAAATCAACACTCGGTATTTTTTCTATTTAAATACCATAAAAATCAAATTTTGCAATAATAATCCATAATGACCACCAAGTACTCAATTGCACAAATAAGCAATCAATTCCACATATAAATTCAACCACGAGAATTAGTGTAAAATTTCATGAAATGGCTATCCCGTCACTATTTACGCTAATTACGATTAATTAAATAAATTGCGATTAATTAAATTAATCCAACTTAATTAAACTAATCATGGTTAATTAACCTAACCATGGTTAACTAACTAACCTAGGCTAACTAACTAAACTAACCACCTAACCAAACTAACCTAACTAAACTAACCAATCCTAACTAACTAGTTACTCTAACTAGATTAACAATTAATCCCTAATTAACACTAACCTAACCTACTAAGCGTAATTGTGACATTTCGATTTTTCAATTCTGTTTTCAATTAAATAAGTCGGGCATTTCATCTTTGCGTCTATAGCTCTCTTCTCTGAGTTAGCTACTCACAAGATAACTAGTCTATCAAGTGAAGCCGTTAAGGAATCTAAATGCAATAGACTTGAGAATTCGACTAGGAACCGACTACTCGACCGTGCTAATTTGCAAGGGTCATTACGGCACAGATTGATTAGAGACCGGAGATAGATCGATTCAACAGAATCATGTAATTCAGTGTGGGTGATTCCACCTAATTGCACAATTCTTGTTGATTGGCACTAGACCGATTTCTTTGTCGTTTTGGTACCCTGTGTCCGTATTTGAAACCTTGAGATTTCTACGACAACCGAGAGTCACCAATGTGTCGAAGATGCACTTTGTGGTTGAAAATAATCAACCACAGGTCAATTACACTGAAAATTCCTAAAAGCTACCCGGTAAATTAGGACGCGCTAAAATTACGCCAGATTGAAATTAACCATGAAATTGAACCCGATTACAGAAATTAGAAGTTTTGTCAAGTCACAATTCATTTTAGGAACGTCGAATCATCCTAAGAAGATTTTTCTACAAACCGAGATTTTTAGTAGAAAAGCAAAGTAAGGCCGTTTTTGTTTGAGATAATCAGATGACCACTTTTGATCGCAACTTTGGCCTTTAAGTTGGATCAATTAATGGGAAAAAGTCATGAGATGGACGAGGTCACTTTGATGGATTTAATTGGGCTTCAATTAGATTTGTTTAGTTGAGAATTAAATGAAATTGAAAGAATTGATATACAAATAAGTGAAATTCGTATGCCATGGTGGACTAAGCAAAATGGACCTATTAGAAGCTTGTCTTGGAAGTTTGGAGGTGAGTGGAAGGTGACATCACATGAGGTCATGGTGTGGCATGTTTGTGGGGCCAAAGAGAGAGAGAGAGAAACCGGTTTCCCCATTTCTCCTTCTCTCCCATTGCTGCTTCTCTCTCCCCCATCTCTTCTGGTCATGCTAGGAACCCAGCAAGCAGAAGAAACCGCGAAGCAACAGCCAGCAGCACCATTCGTCACCACCTCTTGCCGTTTGTCCTAGCTGAAGGCCGACGCTGCTTGCTGCTGCTACGCATGCCTCCGTTTCCTTCTCCCTCTCTCGTCGAAGCCTTCTCTCCTTCATCTCTGGTTGCTGCTTGACATCCTAGCAGATCTGAGGATGTTAGAGTAGCCAGCAGTCCAGTCGGACCGTCGTTGCGCACCCCTTGCGCGCCATCCGTCGCTCGTGACACCCCGCCGTCCACGCATGCCAAGCGCGCTATTCTAGCCGTTGTTCCTGTCCAGTGTGCGTCCCAGCTACTGTCCAGCACCGTGAGCCATTGCCGGAGCCGCCGTGGACCGCCGTACACCCTTGCCTCAGCCCACCGGAAGTCCCTCAGCCCATCTCGGCCCTTGTGCGCCTCAACCGGCGCCGGATCTGCCCTCAACCAGCAGCGAACAGGGAGTTGGAAAAATGGGTATCGCAGCGAAGGTTTGGCCCGTTTTGGCCGGCTTCTCGACCCCGGAAGCTAGGCCCATTTTGGAGACTATCGACCCTCGCGTCTTCCTCGTCGTTTTAAGCCGTTCGGCTCGTTAATCGGTGAGTTTATCCTCTAATCCTGGCTTAATAAATTAATTATGCTTAAGGGGTGTTTAGATTAGTCTAATTAGGTTTAGGTGATTAAATTAGATTATTTTACTGTCAATTATATTAGTTGTATGGTTAGTTTAATGGATGTTTAATTATGGCTAATTATATGTCTAATTTAGTGTAATCTAGTTTAAGCCATAATTAATTATTTTGAATTTATAAATATTATTTTATTAAATTATATTATTATAATATAATATTTAATTATTTAATTTTCGGAATTAAATTTAATTATTTAATAATTTTGAAAATTTTGCTGGGATGGCCGGTCATTAGAATTTCGTGCTGATCGCAGCGGTGCTCTCAGTTTGTGCCAATTGTTTGTTTACTTTGAGGAATTGAGTGATTGATGATTTTGGTTAATTATTCCAAAAGTATGGAATTGAGTGAAATTGGAGAAGTTTTGCTATCTAACTTGAAAATACCCGGTGTTGGCTTATAGCACCATAATTAGTTGGTAGGACCAATTTGTATCAGTTGATTGAATGGTTGTTTATGTGGGGATTTATCTCAAAGATGTTTAGTATTGACATTAGATTGGAATTTGATTGTGAAAGGTTGCGAATAGATCTAGAAAATTATTGAAGTTCGACTGTGCCCTGTTAGATCATGATTTGCCACCTACCAAAGGTCGCCTGATAAGGCTGTAATCCGCCACCTATTAAAGGTTGCGCCCATTGGGTCGTAAATTACCACCTGATAGGGGTCGCGCCTAATAAGGCTGTAATCCGCCACTTATTAAAGGTCGCGTGCATTGGGCCGTAATTTGCCACCTAAAGATAGGTCGTGTCCTTTGGACCGTGGTTTATAGTGGAGGATTGATTAAGTTCGGCTCGTTGAGCTGGGAGTGAAATTGGAATTGGAACGCTTGAAATGATCGGAGAGTGATTTTGATGATATGCAATCGACTTAGTCGATTAATCGATGATTTCAATCTAAATGAAGTATCTGAGTGATTGGATTGATTGATATTTGAAATGTACTAACTTGCAGGAAGGATCGAAGGCGAGATAAGTCTTCTATTCTATTTGTGTGGCTAGAGCGCCTTGTGGCGTATTTTATTCCTAATTGAGTCTTAGAAGGTTGGACTCGCTGAGACATTGTCTCACCCCGTCGTAAGCTCAATATTTTTAGGTTCTTAGATGGCGGTCGTGGAGGACTTGAAGCCATGGACATTTGTGGAGGTGGAGACCGAAGAATCGGCGAACGTGTCTGACTAGTTGGTCTTAGGACAGTTCCCTTTTTGTTGAGCTTGTTTCTCTTGTAGATAATCCAATGTTGTATATAAACCTATGTGTTTATAAGAAAGCTCGTTTGGTTGTGATTCATTACCTACTTTTCTATCCCAAGTTAAATGTTGTCAAGAGATTTGTTTTGCTTCCGCATGTGTAATAAAAAGAATGGGTCGGTAACGTGTCCTGGGAAGTTGCATATTTCTATCGACCACAGTGGAATGTGTGTGTTCGAGGTTCAGGGCGTGACAGTAATGAACCACCAAATCCGGGATTAGGGAGCTAACTCATTGGAATTCAACGGCGATGAGTTTGCGGCGGTGGCGGTGAGATCCCGAGACAACCATTTCTCCAACGGAGGCTCGACCAGGGCTAAAATCAACCCAGCAAGCTCACGACTGAAGGGGCGGTTTTGTGGAAGGGCTAAGCTGGTCGGGTGGTTGAGTGGGCTGGCTGAGGCAATTGGACAAAGTTTGCGGGTGGCTGGCGGACGAATAGGGCTGGCTGAGTTGGTGGTTTGGTGATGAGGGCGTGAGGTGGTGCGGACTGTGGAGGGCGTCGGACGTGAAAGTGCTAGTATGAACACTTAGAGGGGGTGAATAAGTAAATAAATTTTTTCACTAAATGTAGTAAAATATTTTGCTTTTGAAACTGAGTTTGAAGAACAACAGACTTTGAGCAAGTTCAGACTTTAGCAATTAAATAGAACTACAAACAAAATAAAGAGATTTAGGGAAGAGAATAAGAACACATAATTTATAGCCAAGCCTACGTCCATTCTCCCACGCTACAGCTTTCTTGGTTGGATTCCACTAGTAATTAACAAGAGATTATAACTTTGAGTACAAACACTTAGTAGTAGATCACATTATCTCACTAAGTCACTTTTTGGTATTTCTCTTACGATTATAAACGTTTAAGCTCACCAAAGACAAGTATATGATCGAAGGTCGCTCAGACTTTGGAATTATATATTCTATCCTCCGTCTCTTACTTGCTCATCGGTCCTTGATATCCTTAAATACTCATCCACTTCTGTCGCGACCAATTTTTCGAGTGTGAACCACCTAGGGTTTGACTAATAGATTATTAAGCCTAGACTTAATTCGGGCTCTCCCAAGCCCATACCAATTCGTGACTTAAGGTTTAAATTTTTTGACATGCAAGAGGTTATTAACTAGGAGTCGCCACTAATCGGTTTATGGTAGGTCGATTAGACACCTAAGTAAAATAACGGGAGTATTATTTTACTCCTACGAACCAGAGACTAAGGGTACGGAGACTTGGTTACACTAGAATTCTCTAATGCCCTTTCGGTACAATTTCTTTTATTTTCAAAAAAATGTTTTTGCTAACGATATTTATCCATTTTTACCCTATGCCACTAACATATAAGGACTGATCGTATGAGTGCACAATTAGGAAATGTAACACTCGATAATCAAAACAGTAAATAGATTGCAGAAAATTTTAAGAACCTGGCCAAGCGTGTGTATCTCTGTCCGTCACGATGAGATTTCTACAAGCTTTCACAAAGCCTACCAAAACCAATGAGAAAAGTCACGGTCAAAGCAAAGACCAACGCATTGCAGTGGACCCCGCAAGAGACGAGCAGAGGTGTTGTTTCAAATAAAGAAATGATTCGACCAAAATAAATAAATAAATGGAGAAATGCATTTGACAAAAAAAATGGATTAATGCACGCTTGTAGTAAAACTTTCTCGAGAAATTGAAATCGATGGAATGGAACAGAGCCCGATTAGGGACCAAATGATGACTTAGCAAGATCTCAACTGAAGTCGACACAGAGGCAAATCCAACACGGTGATGACTGAATTGGCATCGCTCGGGTTGTATAGGATGCCGAGGGTGCTAGTGCTGGTGAGAGTGGACCACAGCAAACAAGGCAAGAAAGAGTGATTGCAATTGATGGAGTCTCTTGGACGTGATGATGTGGCTGCGACGGCAACAAATACTAGACTCCGAGAAACAGGTTGCGATGACGGCAAGGCGCGACGGAGGTGGTGAATGCTAAGTGCCAAAAAATGCAAACGGCGGCTGCCACGAAATTCACTTTCGCTCGATGTTCTTTTTGTGATCTTGTGGCCTCCATATTGCGATGACTTTTGTGGATATGCTGAGGATTGTCGAGAGGAGAGATTGTGAAAGTGCCAGCTGAACGTGACGGAGATTTGAATCCTCGAGAAGTCTTTTTCCAGAGCTTAATCTAGACAAGAAACGTAAACAGATGGAATAGTTCGAATAGCCAAATAGAATAGCGCACAATCAAGCTAAATATGTTCGACTTAGCTTAATGATTTTAGCATTCATGAAACAAGACGAGCGCAGGATGTCGAGAGGATCTGAATCACTGCCGAGATCGTCAGAGCTGCTGCTGTAGCAGTTACTGGTTGCTTGCTGGGATGACAAAAAAAAATATTGAGAATGTCTCTCTATTGCAAACTCAGTTCTCTTCATCCCCCTCTCTGCGGTGTCCTAAGTGTGGACTTGTGCATGAATTCTCACGGAGTAAAAAGAATGGCAGTGAGATGTTGATGTAGATTAGGCGTGAAAGCCCACGGTGACCGAGAAATTGAACCTAGACAGCAAGTGAAAACACGAAAATAAATGAGTTAAAAAATTTAAATAGCGAAATGGAATTTCACGTGATCAAATTAAAAAATGCTTGACTTAGCTTTATGCTTGTCGTCAATATCCACAAAGTGAGATGAACGCGGCACGTCGAGAGGACTGCCAACTCCATAATCCAATTCGGCGAATTCTCGGGATAGTGGACATGAGATGTTTGAGGGTGCGTCTCTCCTTCTTTTTTGATGACTCGACAGTCTCTTTTTATAGCATAAGACTTCCACTTAACATTGGAAAGTCAGAATCAGTGCTCCTTTGATCGTGGGGATTGCCAAATCTTAGCCCTGATTTGTCACCGTAAATCTCTCAAGTATGCGTCCCTCATCTTCTTTCGAAATCTTTTCCTTTTCTGATATTGCCGTGAACGTGTCCAGATTCATTCACTTGCGCATGAACGCCCAATATTGGAGTGAGTGTCCAATCTTTCCATATTGCTGGACAAATCCCATTGATTTCAATTTTTTCGAAAGAAATACCAAGCAATCCGGAGGTGCCTACGAAGGAATGAGAATTCAGTCCGTCCTCGTCACTCCGAGCGCCCGATCTTTCCATGATTAGTAGCTGAAAACGTGAGATTGCTTTTCTGATGATTTGCCAAGATCAACTCCTCTTATTATGCGAAAGATGATTCGTGAGACCTGGTGAGGTTGAGCTTTTGGATGCGGGATATCTTGGCCAAAGTCGTGGATACTATTCCATGAAAATTCTTTCTTTCTTTTCCCTCAACTTACGGTCTGACAACGTTGCTTGTGATTTCGCAGCCAACATATTTGTTTCCTCTTGTGCATTCCGGTATCCTTGGAAAAAGATCCCACAAGTCCCTCCACTTATCTGGCCAAAATTTTCTAGAGGGAAGATTTATTGGAGAGAAGATTTCTCTAATTGATTGGCCTCCCTCATCTTCACGGAAATTGTGACCCCCAAGTTTCAGATTCTCATGTGCGCAATTGATAATCGAGCATGCTCTGAGGATTTGTTAATCCGCGTGCCAACTCGAAGCATGTTCATGGCTTCTTGAGTTCAAGCATAATAACACTAGCTCATATGAAATTTGTTGGATGCAGACATGCTTTACAAGAACTAAACATGCAAAGTAAAAATTGATATTTATATTTTTTTAGAGATCGGTCTGGATCCCTAATTTTCTTATGCAATAAATGACTTAATGTGAAGTCAAAATTTAGGTGTCAACAGCTTCTAAACTAGCCGTTGGACAGTATCTCAAGGATCATCTTCCAATCTACTCATTGGACAGATCTGTATCTATAAGATTTGGTAGCCGTTGAGTGATAGAAGTAGAATCTCAAATTGATTCTAATCGACCATACAAATAGAATCTTCGTTTCCATAAGTAGAGCTTTTCCGTATAGAAAATTCTTGTATTCAAGATCCAATTATCAATCAATTAGATTGAGTCAATCAAATCAATCTTGATGTAGAATCCAAATCAGATCACTAGCCGTTATACATTTAGGGCTTGTGTTATGTTTGGTCTCGTTCTGGATGTAAAGTCTGAAAGCAATAAACTTTACAATCTGAGTCTGAGCATAATCTGCTTCTGAACAGATTTAACCTTAAAGTTTGAATACAGTTTGAATAAATTCAGCTTCAACATAGAGTTTGTCTTATGGTTCTTCATTCACGTTCAATCTGGAATTTATCAAAGTTGGCAGACTTTTGATGTAGAACGAACTTTGATACTAAAGTCTGGCAATCTTCAAACTTTGACACAAAGTCTGAAAATCTTCAGAATAAATGTTGGATAATATTCTTTACACATTCTATCATCTGCATAATCTGTTAGTCAACAACTAAATACGTCAGTAGTCTTTGATTTATTTTGTCATCTTCAAAACATCATAGGGGATTTCCCTAACAGGACAAAGTTGAGTTGAGGTGTGCGGCAGCTCAAGACAGGGGTTGCTGGGCGAACACGGGTTGGCAATGGCAAGCTGAAGGTGGTGCGATGCTAGACTGAAGACGGCAGCATGGGCTGGCTGACTGCTGGAGGCTTGTGGCACCAAGGGAAATGGAAAGGAAGAAGAAGAAGAAGAAGAAGAAGAAGAAGAAGAAGCAGTAGGGGTGGGGGTTCGGTTGGCTGAAGTTCACGCACAAGGAGGGAGAGAGGGAAGAAGGAGCGAGAGAGGGGGAAAAGTAAGTCAAGGTGAGGGCCAATGGGAGTCCAAGGGAAATATTCATGCACTCAAGTGCATTTGGCCTCAAAATCTTCAGCCAAGAAGTCAAGGCTCCTTCCAATGGCTAATTTCCTCTCATTTCTTTCCAAACAAAGCAATTTTGGCAGCCAATAAACCCCTTAGAGCAGCCCATACGAATTTCCATAATTTCTTTTTGTCCAAAATTGATTTTTCGCAAAAATTCCGGACTCGACGAAATTTCTCCGAAAGATGAGACGGCGTCCTAAAAATGAATCATGACACGCTCGAATGTTCGATTCCCAAAAATAAATTCAATTTCGTGGTTAAAATTGACTGAACGCAATTTTAGTATAACCTAACCTATTGGTAGCTTTTAAGGATTTTAACTCGTTTAACCCATGGTTGATGATTTTCGATTCACGTTTGTGCATCTTCGACTCGTAGGTGACTCTCGGTTGTCATAAACTTGGTTGACCATCGGAGATGAGGAGGAGCAGCGTAGAGATCCTGTGCAAATTCGAGAGACTAATCAAGATTATAGTTGAAGTTGAGACCAAGGTCACTATCAAGGTGGAGGTCGAGGGTGAAGTGGAGGAGATATTGATCAAACATCTATTTTGTAATAATTACAAGGGCCAATGTGCAAACACATATTTTTTCTTGGCCACATACTTAAAGTCATCTTCCTCTAGTGTCATTCATTGTGATTTTAATTCAGAGAAAGCGATGCTATTGAAGGGCAATACGAAAAGCTCTTCCACTAGGGACTTGGCCATGTAGAATTAATTATTAGTGTAACAAAGGAATCTCGCATTTGAGATAGGGCCCTGGCTTCTTCCATGGCTACGATGGCCTCGGGACCTATATAGTCCCCATAACTGTAGCTGTCAACACATTTAAATGAAATTTCTAGAGTTTGGCCTCTTGACTGGTATTTAAGGCGTGTTTGATAACATTTTATTTTCGAGAACAATTTCTGTTAAAAAATAGTTCTCTTTGGACAAGTTTCTGAGCAAAAGAATGTGTTTGATAATTGTACAAAATTTAGATTTCCAAAATAGAGAAAGAACAAAAATGCATTTGGTACAATTCTAAAAATTTCTAACCCCAATTTCTTTATTTAATTATAAAGAGACGTAACATTTCATGTTTAGATAATACTGGAATTGTGTAATGATTTAATGGATCAAGATATTCTAAAATGACCTAAGAAAACCAATATAATAGTTAGTTAAAGATAAATGGTTGAAATGGGAGAAAAGTACGAAAAAAGTCTTAAACTTATTATATTTGTACCAATTCGGTCCTCAACTTTTTAATTGAATTAATTTAATTATAAACATTTTCGTATTGGTACTAATTCAGTCCATTTGGCAAATTTTAGCCAGTCAGCACTGATGTGGATGCATACTGATGGCTAGACGCTAACGTGACGATTTCTTAAATAATTGTTTTATTTTGTTCGAATTGTTTATTAATTTTTTCTTTTGTCCATTTTTTTTCTCCCTTGTTCCTCCTTGGATGTCCCTGTGGTGGCCAACGAGGGCTGGGGCCCTCGCCCTGCCTCGCCTAGGGCCACTGGTGAGGTGGCTTCACCCAGATTTAGGTGAGGCCGACCTCGCCCTGGCCTTGCCTTAGGTGAAGGAGGCCTCGCCTGCAACTAGCAAAGGTAGCCTCGTTAGCGGCCATCGCCAGGCCAGAGGCTCACCGATCATTGGCCCTCACCAAGGTCGTAGCCCTCACCCAGGGCTGCGGTGAGGCGCCTTCGCCCGGATTTGGGCAAGGTCAGCCTCACCTTAGCCTTATTGTGGGTAAAGGCGGCCTTGCCCGTGATTGGCAAGGCCATTGCGGCCCTCGCCAGTGGTCGATGAGCCTTCGGCTTGGCGATGGCCACCATGGCCTCGCTCAGATCTGAGCGAAGCCATCTCACCAATGGCCCTGGGCATCAACGCCAGCTGGTTAAAATTAGCTAAATGAACTGAATTGGTACAAATGTAAAAAGATTTAGGAGTTAATTAGTACCAATATAATAGGTTTACGAATTTTTTTATACTTTCCCCTTGGAAATGGTAACATAAAGTCTCATTGGTTTACAACTCACAATATGAGGAGATTGATAGTAAATCTTTAAGCATTACAATAAATAAGTGTATAGACCTTTTGAAAAGAAAAGCAAAAGTTGCTTGGAGTCACCTAGCTTTCACAATCCAGCATTATCTCTAATAAAAACGACACTTAAAAATCCATATAGTAAAGCCCTAAAAGCTTTTCAATTTTGAATCCAATTTTCATCAAAATATTTTCACATTTTTTATGCTAAACTAATTCTAAATTGAGATTAACATTAAAATTTAGTAAAACTACTCAAAATCTAATTTCTCAAATTTTTCCTATTTATTTATTTATTTATTGTATTTTATTTTATTTTATTTTTTATTTCGAAAAATGGGAACTCAGATTGGGTTAGGAGACTGAACCTTGTGTCGATTGTATTAAGACGAACATTAGATTATGTTGAGCTTATTTTCTAATGTGACATTTTTTGTGTTTCTGGGAAAAAATAAGTAGGTTTTTTTTTTTTTTTTTTATATACTTCGTGTTTCTATTCCAATTTTATTCCCTTGCTACTAATCTGTTTTAAGGAATAGAAAAATGAGGCACTGTTTGGTAACCATCCAAACATTGCCTGATTATGATTTTTTGTTTTTAGGATTAGTTTGGGAATATAATCGCGTTTGGTAAAATTTTTGTTCTTAGGAACAAAATTCTATGTTTTGTTCCCATAAGTAAATTTGGAATAGAATTAAGAATAAAAAAAAAAAAGTTGATTCTTGTTCTGGGAACAAATTTAAGAATCAAAACCAATTCTTTTTCTTCCATTTTATCTTCTTCTTCTCTTTTCTTCGTCTTCATCGACCCACCATCCCGCGGTTGCCGTCCACTGTCGCTCGCCGCCAGTCACCGCTGGTCGCCGTCATTGTCCGCCGCTGTTGTTGCCGGTTGCTAGCAACCGGTCCGGCAAGCTCGTTGGAGGGTTGGGCAAGGCCTACCTGGCCACCGGTGAGGCTTAGCTTCGCCATATCTGGCGAGCTCGAGCCTTGCCAAGGCTGGGCAAGCCTTGTGACTAGCGAGGCTAAGTCTCGCCGGTGGCCAAGCGGACCTTGCCCAGCGCCAACGAGGTCGTCTTGGCCACCGATGAGGTTGGGCGAGCCTTGCCGGTGGCTAGGTGGGCCTCGCCCAACCCCGACGAGGCTCGCCTAGCCCTAATGGTGGCTAGGCGAGCCTCGGCCAGCCTTGTCGAGGCTTGGCCGACGAGGGTTAGCCTTGCCGAAGGAAGGCTTGAGAGAGAGGAAAAAAAGAAAAGAAAAAAAAGGAAAAAAGAAAAAATATTTAAAAATTAAAAGAAATTGAATTTGGAACATAATCAATGAGCACAGTATCAAACGCAATTCTATTCTAGAATTAGAAATTTTGGACAGTTACCAAACGGCTTAAAATGCTTAGAAATTGTTCCCGAGAACAGAATAAAAAATAATCATTTCTGATAAGAATCTATTTTCGAAAATAAAATCGTGTTACCAAACGCGCCCTTAGTTGACATTATCAAACATATTTTTGTTCTTTTTTTTTTGTTTCAAGGAATAAAATAACAGAAAAATAAAGAAATAAAAATGTTATCAAACAGGACCAAACTGTCTCAAAGCAATGTGAAAATCAATCAGAAGATGTGAAATTGCTAATTTAGAGGTAGCTTTCTCGAGTGCTTTGAGAGGCGGGATGGTCCAAATGTGATGAGCTAAGACCGCACCGAGAAATAGAAAGAGGAAGGAACTTGTGAATGACCTGACCGAAGACGACAAGGCCAATCCACACCCACATAAAATGATGTACTACTGCCTAGTTAGGACTAGGTAAGGTTGGGCGCGGATGCGGACCCCAAGTGCTGCACTCGTTCACAGGAATGAACCTCACGTTTAATTCAGAATCAAATCAGGAACCACACGCCACGGAAGATACTTCCATTCTTAACGAGGCGGTAGCACCGCATGGGGCCGTGATGGCGAGAAGGTATTGGCACAACACTCACACCACTCAGGTCAGTAGTCGACCATGGTACAATAATAGAGAACATGCAGAACAGAATCTTCTTGCACGCAGCAAGCGAAGACAAGGAAGACTAGATTCTGATTGGCAAATGAACGGTGGAGAAGCAAAACACAGTTTTCAAGGTATCTCCAACAGCCTCCACCATTCGCAGGTTTAAAAAGCCTTTCCGAAATTCTATACGATACACGTGTTAAACGCCATACATCAACCGGCCCGATAGAACCCCACATACTCATGTGCATAACCTAGGCCACTATTTTGACCCAAAAAAAAGAAAAAACTTGGGCCACTAGCATTTGGCACAAATCGTTATTTTGGGAAACGATGAATCCGAAAATAACAGTACAATTACTAAAGTTATTAAGGGTGTGTTTGATAATATTTTTAGGGAAAATCTCAAATAAGGATCTGAAGTGGAGCCATTTTCTCAAAAAAGGACCTAAAGTGGACACTGTTTCAAATAAAGACCTGGAGTGGCTAACTTACTCTCAATTAAAGACCCGAACTTCTAATTTTATTCACAGCCAAAGGTACTTTTGTCCAAGAACATTGTTGTTTATTTTTTTGTCTCTCTCTCTTTCTTCTTTTTTCTTTCTTCATCTTTCTCACTCTCTACATCACCTCCATTATCAGCCCCTCCATTGCTCTTTGTGTCATCTTGTTGTATGACCAAGATTGGGTTTTCTTTAACACGAGCCATTACAACGTCGTCTAACTCGTTGAAAATTTTAAATTTCGCTTCTCAAAATGGTTTGTAGACAATTCCATGAAGCCGAAATGATCGTTCAAAAATAAGTTTTATTCCAACATTCATCGTAAATTCTGATCTCAAAGCCATAATATGAATCTGCTTTTGCTGAGACTTAACTTTTTGTCCAACTCCCAAGTTATGCAACTAATCCCTTTAGCGATGTATTTCTCTCACCTTGAGAGTGCATCAAACTTCACTTATTCCGGGCCTTCCGCTAACCCAGCAACTCCAATTTTTTGTGCTATTTTAAGTCTTGCTTGCCAACAACAGAGTAGCAATATCCAAGCATCGCCAGATCGTCTTGTTTGACTAACTTATGTCTCTATTCAAATTACACTTAGTGATCAACAATTTCACGCTAAAGAACAATTTTGTTGCAGCTGGCGACTATTTCAACCTCGGCAAGAGTTTGCCTCTCTTGCCTAAATTCAATCTTTCAAAGATCCCCCTTCCCCTTTGCAATGCCAATGGCTCCTTTCAATAATCCTTAGTCTGGAGACACTCACTCACACTCTTGCCATTCTCATCGACACAGCTCTTCTCCTCAATCGATACCCCATCTTGAGATTAATCATTAGTTGTATATGACATCATTAATTATAGAAACTATTGTACTTCATTGCCCCATTGCTGCCATCGACAAGTCCTATTCAAGCTCTCAACCTCATCGACCATCGCCCCTGAAAGAAAATCCAACATTGTCGTCATTAGATGGAGGTCAATTCGAGCTTTAGGCTGAGCACAAGCGAGCTGAGATTTGATGCATCTTGAGGAACTGAGGACTTTAGCATCCGAGAAGGTGACCGGTAGCAAATAACTCCAATTCGACTTTTTGTCACTAGGGCCAACTACGTGATGACATGAAGCTCATGAGGTCGTTGGTAGGGGCCCTAATTATGGTGTTGAAGAAGGAGGCAATATAGAGCAAAGGAGGAGGTGTGAGGAAGATGAAGAAAGAAAAAAAAAATTAAAGAAAAAATGTTCTTGGACAAAACTACCCCAAGCTGTAAATATGATTGAAAATTTGGGTCCTTATTTGAGACAAAATTAGCCACTTTGAGTCCTTATTGATACAGTGTCCACTTTGGATCATTTTTTGAGAAAATGAACCCATTTCAGGCTCTTATTTGAAATTTTCTCATATTTTTATTTCATTTCTTTTTAAAATATTTTTTTATTTCTAATTCCTAAAACAATTTTTGAGTAAAAGAACACGTTTATTAGCTACACAAAATTTTTATTCTCGAGATAGAAAAAGAATATGAATACGTTTGGTATAATCTAAAATTTCTTTTGTAATGTATAATTTTTATTTTTATTTTTTCTTATCTTTTTCTTTTTTGCCGCTCGCCGCCTAGAAAAGAAAAAATTAAATTGTTTCTAGAAATTGTTCTAGGAACAAGAAATGGGTGTCGAGTGGCGAGGAAGAAAAAGAAAAGAAATAAAATAAAAATAACTTATTTTTACAAATTGTTCTCGAGAATAAGAAACTACTTTTTTTCTACTTTTTGTTTATGTTTCAAATTTATTCCTTAATCACTTTATTATTACAGGGAGTAGAAAAATTAATTGATATTATCAAACGGATTTTAGTTATTTTTCTACTGCGGAGAGTAAGCACAAGTGTTACCATACGGAACCTGAGCCTTTCCTTACCTATAAATACCCATCAATAATGTCTTTGGCACTCATAGAAAAGCCCCTTGTGCTCTCTATCTCTCATTAGAGAAAGCCATAAAAGAAAGGAAAAGAATGTCTCTTCCGATTTCAGCAATTCCATCTTCTCTTGCAACTCAAGATAAAAGCCATGTGGTTGAACGCCATTCAGCAAATTTTCATCCAAGCATATGGGGGGATTACTTCCTCAAATATGCCTCTTGCTCTTGCTCAATGGTTAGAATTTAATACATTGCTTCTGACTCAACTATATATATGCATACATATTTCGTGAATAGTAGTGGTATAGCACGTGAAAATAAATTTCCTTTTATGCACTTCATCTGGAATAATACAAAGCTTCCTCTCGTGCTTAAACTTGCTTCTTCACTTTGTTACTCTATAATGACCAAGGAAATTCTGACATTCTCATTATAAATTTAAAATTTGTGCTAAAAAAGAGTGAAAATATTGGGTAAAGGTGAGAGAGCCCTTTGATGTAAAGTGAAAAGAAACGACATGAAATTCAAACAAATCTCGTAAACAAGGAATGTGAGAATTATCATTATCAATAACATCTTTGTGAATATTCTAGTGCACAATTTCAATAAACACTCATAGTTATCCCATATTTACCATCTTTCTTTCTTTTTTTACCTTATGCATTCAAGAATTCAATACCCACGTGCTCTCCAGACCATACCTAGATGACAATTAGTGACAGTTTATGATTATTCGGACTATCCCGTACTTGTCCACGTAACTCTAGTTCTTTTCGTACCAACTTCAAATTCCCCCTCCTTTTTGTCGAGAAAATATTAGGTACCTCTGATGTAGCCAGCACAATAAAAAAGAAGGACCTAAGATGATGACACGTGTCCGAAGTGGGCCCATACGTCAGACTTCCCTGCATGCTCTCTTCTCTCTCCTCTCTCTCCCGAGACTCCCCTGCACGAGTGGGAGGTCTGGTGGGGTTTGGAATTGGTACGGTGAGGACTAGAGATAGATGAACACATCTCTTCATCCTATGGTGAGGAAATCGAATGTGACTACAAGAAGTGACAAATGATCTTTAGGCATGGAATTGAATACTCGTTGCTAAGGGCAAGGGAGGCTTTAACGAAATAGAGTTCTTTCCGGGATAATCGGCGCGTTGCTGTGCGACATCGAGTTGCGGTGCGCATGAGAGAGGAGCGTGTGAGAGCGAAAGGAGGAGAAAATATTAGGTCCTCCTCCTGACAGCAACTCGATGCCGCCTCTCCCTGTGCTCTCGCCACCAGTGAAGTTGCCGCCGCCGCCTCCAGGCTGAGCCTTGGCCACATGTCTGAGTTGCTCCACCGTCTGCCATCGTCCTCATCATCTCCAGGCTGGTCTCTCTTTCTCTCTCTGCCCTCTGCCACCATGATATCAGCGACTCCTCTATAGCTGCTGAGATATTGACGTCACGGTTGAGTCTCATGGCCATAGAGGAGCCGCCGCCTATGTAGCACAGATACTCTTCGAAAGCCTTCGTGTCGTGTCTGACACTCCGATACGTATCCGACACGCTTCGACATGTCCCGACACGCGGTCAACGAGTGTCGAAAAATCCGACACGTGGCCAACTCTCTCCGACACGCGAGTCCAGAATTTCGACATGCGATTCCGACACGCACGGGTTCAATTTTAAAAATTTCTAATACTTATGAAGTCAAAATATAAATATACACAAAAAGAAATAATAAAAGAAGTAATAAAAATGCTATAAATATACACGCATAGGGTCAATTTTTTTTTTTCAATTTTGTTTTTTTAGAATTTTTTTTTAGTTTTTTAAAAAGTCTTTTACTATGATAGAAGTAATAAAAAAAATGCTATATATGATAAATAAATAAATTTAAAAATATCATTTCAGCATTTTTCTTTAAACAATGTTTTTTTCTTCTAAGTTTATGTATTATTGTAACAAATGAAAATAATGAATGATATTATTTAATATTTTTTTATGTAAATTAATTGTAGGCTATATATATATATATATATATATATATATATATATATATATATTTTTTATATATATAACATGTCGGCATGTCGCGTATTCATGTCGGTGCTACATAGGCGGCCGCCCTCCATGGCCATGGAGGTTGAGGTTATAGATCTGGAGGCATTGGCTCCGGATCTGGAGGAGGGGGCAGCCTCTCACTGGCCGGGAGAGATCATCAGACCGCTTGAGCTCCACAATTGACTTTAACATCAAGCACAGAGAGAGAGAGCCCTTGCGCGAGTGAGAGCAAAGTAAAATATCCACGTGCTGCGGTGTGATGCACAAAGATATCGATTTTGGCCCGGTCCACTGCAGTCTTTTGTATCAGAGAGAAATCGACACCAATAGAAAGCCCCTCTCGTCCTTCCTTACGGGCCAGTGAACTTCTCATGCACTCAGTACCAGAGAGAAATTGACATATGTTTTTCTCTGTCATGTGTAGGAAAATGGCCATGATCAGCATGCGGAACAAGAAATCCAGAAACTGGATGACGAGGTGAAGAGAATGCTATGCGCTGATGCCGACAAGCCGTCCCTGAAACTGGACATGATTGATCAAATACAACGATTAGGCATTGCACACCGCTTCGCAAGTGACATTGATCACGCGTTGAAACAACTTAGTGAGACATGTTTCGTTTGCAACAACGGAGACAGGGATATCGATGACCTCTACACGGCTGCTCTCCTCTTTCGATTGTTGCGACAACAAGGCTACCGAGTTTCTTCTGGTGAGTCGCCTTCTTTTGTTTTTAATACTCAGCCACAAAATTGATGATCTATATACTTTGATCTTTTCCTATTGTCCAAAATCTATCCCCTTTGCCTTTCTCTACCGTGGATCGAGGTCATTCGACAATCAATCACCTGAAGTTACAGACGACCTGCCCAAGTTATTGCACAACAGAACCCCAAAGCCACAATCCGATAAAAGTATAACGCACCTAAATAGTATTCCTACTAGGCCGGATATCCCTAGAAAACCCTAGAATACAACTAGTTTGCGACTGTTTCTTTTAGAAAAATGCTAGAGGTACAGAGAGTGATATTCTACATATAGTTCACTTAATACACACTAAATGATAGGTCACATGGTTTTCATATCATGAGGAACAATTGTTATAGGGACTGTCCTTGGCAAGAGATAAAAAAAAATAACTACAAGTGGCTTCAACCATCGTTTGTAAGTTGGTTGTTATTGTTGCTCGTGAAGAATCTCTGTCTAACAGAGATGTTTACAATAGAAATCCTTATTTCACTGTGATCTATGAGCAGACATCTTCAACAAGTTCAAGGACCCCAGTGGAAAGTTCAGTGAGAAACATGCAAGTGACGTAAGGGGACTACTAAGTTTGTACGAAGCTAGCCATTTGAGTGTGCATGGAGAAGATGTTCTCGATCAAGCGCTTTCTTTCAGTTTAACCCATCTCGAATCCGTTAAGGAGCAACTAAGCCCTCCTCTCGCAACACAAGTCCGTCATGCCTTAAAGCAAACAATTCGTAAAGGGGTGCCGAGGCTCGAGGCCAGACGATACATCTCCATGTACGAAGCAGAACCTTTACATAATGAAGTCCTGCTATCACTAGCCAAGTTAGATTTCAACCGCTTGCAGAAGCAACACCAGAAGGAGTTATTTGATATTACAAGGTTCATCAACTATGGAATCACATGATTAAATAGTTTGAGTTTACACTCTACGGAAGATTTACATGAATAATGCCATTTTACATGTAGGTGGTGGATGGATTTAGACTTCAAGAGGAAGTTACCATTTGCAAGAGACAGGCTCGTGGAAGGATATTTTTGGATTCTGGGAGTTCATTTTGAGCCCGAATTAGCGGTTGCTAGAAGAATGATGACCAAAGTGATCGCAGTGACTTCAGTTCTTGATGACATATATGATGTCTATGGCACCTATGAAGAGCTAGAGCTCTTTACTCAAGCAATTCAAAGGTTAAATTCGCTTTTCTGCCTTTTGGTTTGCAGCATGTGCGTCTTACTTTTCGTACATTATGTTTCACCACTACTTGTATGATGTGGCAAAACGTATCTGATCAGTAACTCTATGTTAAAAGAAGATGGAGTTTGATTGATCAACCTTTTCATATATGGTCATATGGTGATTTCCAAATCCTTGTGCGATCTGAAGTTTAAAATTATCACGTAGTTTATACCATATCTTAAAATATCTCATAATTTCAGGTGGGACATTGATTGCATACATGAACTTCCAGAGTACATGCAAGTGTTTTACAAAGCACTTATCAATATCTATGTTGAAATTGAAGAAATACTGGCATGCACAGGAAAATCATACTGCCTCTGCTATGCGGTAGAAGCAGTAAGATTGTACCACCCCTACTATATTCTACAATCTTAGTGCTGTCATTCTCGATTGATAGAAATATAATCTTTTGCATTCTCAGATGAAGAGGCAGGCGAGATCCTATTTTGCTGAAGCAAAATGGCTGCACCAACAGCACAAGCCCACCATGGATGAGTACATGTCCATTGCGCTAGTATCAAGTGGTTACCCATTGTTAGCTGTCACGTCCTTTGTGGGAATGCCTGATATCGTCACAAAAGACGATCTAGATTGGTTGTTCAACGACCCAAAGATCCTCAAGGCTTCAACAATCATCTGCAGGCTCATGGATGATTTGGCAACACATAAGGTACTTTTTGTTCTTGCAAGTGTTCCATGAAGATATAGACCCAACCCAACTCCTATGGAATATAGACGGTCTTGTTTAAATGTCTTGTTATACATATCTTTGCAGTTTGAACAATCAAGAGGACATTTGGACTCGGCCGTGCAATGTTACATGAAGCAATATGGTGTCACAGAACAAGAAGCGGAAAACAACCTTCGCAAGCAAGTGAATGACTCGTGGAAGGACATCAATGAGGAGTGTCTTCGCCCGACTGCTGTCGCAATGCCACTTCTCATGGGAATTCTCAACCTCTCACGAGTGATGGATGTGTTGTACAAGGATGGTGGAGATCATTATACCAATCCTCATATTGCACTGAAAGATTACATACATTCGGTGCTCATAGACCCAGTGCAATAGTTATGATATGCAATTAGTGAACTAGAAGTTCATCAGTTGGACATTAGAAAACTGGACCCATTGTTCAAAAGATGATGCAGCCATGCAGGTGTACTGTGTTAATGAGTGGCAACGAGATGTGGGATACATACGTCAGTTGGGGTAAAATTAAAGCTTTTAGTAAGAATGGTTTTTTTCATTGAAGAATGAAATAAAGTGTATAATTTATCTGTCCAAAAAGGATTAATCAAGCTTTTGATGAGCTATTTTCATTTCGAATTTCAAAGGATGCGATTTAGAATGGTATGGTTATAAAACCAATTGATTTGATCGGTATGGAGTATGGAAAGAAGAGAATGAGATCAACTATTAGCACGGAATGAAAGCCCACCTACAGGAACTTGGCCATGTAGAATTCATTTTAGTGCAACAGGAGAATCCCACATTTGAGATAGCGATCCGGCTTCTTCCACGGTTACGATGGCCTCTATGCCTATATAGTCCCTGTAACTGTAGCTCTCAACACATTCAAATGAGCTTTCCAGAGTTTGGCACTCTTAACTGGTATTTTACTGTCTAAAAGAATTATGAAAATCAATTGGAAGATGCGAAACTACTAATTTAGAGGTAGGTAGCTTTCTTGAATGCATTGAGAGGCAGGATGGTTCGAATGTGATGAGCTAAAAGCACACTGCGAAATAGAAAAAGGGAGGAACTTGCGAGTGACCTGACCAAGAACAATGAGGTCAATCCACACCCACATAAAATGAAGTACTACTGCCTTGGATAAACTACGTGAGGTTGGGTGCGGATGTGGACCACAAGCGCTGCACACTTTCACAGGAACGATCTTCACGTTTTAGTTCAGAATCAAATCAGGAACCACACAACTCGGTAGATATCTCCATTCTTAACGAGGTTGCAGCATCGCATGGGCCGTGAAAGCGAAAAGGTATGGGGACAACGTTCACATCACTCGGTAGTTTTTTTTTTCGACCTTGATCGGAACTCAGTTAGTAGTTGACCGCACTGTAATAACAGAAAATATGTAGAACCTTCTCGTCCGCAGCAAGCGAAAACGAGGAAGACCAAATTCTGATAGGAAAATAATGGTGGAGAAGCGAAACACAGCATTCATGATATGTCTGACAGTCTGCACCATTCGCAGGTTAAAGGGCCTTTCCAAAATTCTACTGTCTAAAATCAACGTGAAAATCAATTGGAAGGCTAGAAATTGATAAATTAGAGGCAGCTTTCTCGAGTGCTTTGAGAGCCGAGATGGTCCAAACGCGATGAGCTAAGAACGCGCCACGAAAGAGAAAGAGGGAGGAAGTTGTGAATGACCCGACCAAGAACGGCGAGGCCAATCCACATCCACATGAAATGAAGTGCTGCTGCCCTGTTTAGACCAGGTATGGTTGGGCGTGGATGTAGACCACAAGTGCACAAGTTCACAGAAACATCTTCACATTTTAATTCAGAATCAAATCAGGAACCACATAACGCGAAAGGAATCTCCATTCTTAACGGGATGGCAGCACTTTATGAGGCCGTGAAAGCGAAAAGGCATGGGCACGACACTCTCATCACTCAGAAGGTTACCGCGCACTGTAATAATAGAAAATATGTAGAACCTTCTCGTCCGCAGCAAGCAACCGCAAAGGAAGACCAAATTCTGATAGGAAAATGAACGGTGAAGAAGCTAAACACAGCATGAACTCGCAGGTTAAAGAGTCTTTCTAAAATCCTGCACGGTACCCATGTCAAACGCCGTCCATCGACCAGCCCGATAGAACCCGATGATAATGCATTTACTAAAAATCAACCGTACTCAGGTGCATAACTTGGGCCACTGGCATTTGGCACGTATTGTTATTGTGGGAGATGAAAAATCCCAAAATGACCGTGCAATTACTAGAATTGCTAAGCCATTCCTTGCTTGTAAATACCCTAGAGAGAGAGAGAGAGAGAGAGAGAGAGAGAGAGAGAGAGAGAGAGAGGAGAATGTCTCATCATATTTCAACAATTCCATCTTCATAATAATTAGTTAAAGATGGTTGGAAATAGTAACCATTCCTTGCCTGTAAATACCCTAGAGAGAGAGAAGAATGTCTCATCATATTTCAACAATTCCATCTTCATAATAATTAGTCGAAAATGGATGGTTGGAAATAGTAATGGAGAGTTCCGTTGATTATAACTTTTAATATGAGGAAGTTGATAGTAAATCTCTAAGCATTACGATAAATAGGTGTATAGATCTTTTGAAAAAAAGAAAAAAAAAAGTTGCTTGGAGTCATCAAGCTTTCACAATCTAGTATCGTCTCTAAAAGAAAACGACATTCAAAATCTATGTAGTAAAACCCTAAAAGCTTATTCAATCTTGAATCCAATTTTCATCAAAATATTTTCACATTTTTGTATTAAACTAGTTCTAAACTAAAGTTTACATAAAAATCCAATAAGACTACTCAACATCTAATTTCTAAATTTTTTTCCCTAAATTTTTGAATTTTTACTTATTCTTTATCCTAAAAAATGAGAACTTATATCGGGCTAGAAGACTGAACATTGTGTTGATTGTGTAAAGACGAACATTAGGTTATGTTGAGTTTATTTTTCTAAAATAACCTCTATTTCTCTCTTTTTCTTTTTCTTGGTATTTCCAAGAACAAAGAAGTAGGTTTTTTCTATTTTTTATTTTTATTTCAAATTTATTCTCTGGCTATTGATCTGTTTCACGAAATAAAAAATTGGCTGACATTACTAAGTATGAATCCCATGCCATGGCCACAAAAGACAAACGAGGGGTCTCTCTCTTGCCTGCCCCTTATACGCCCAAAAGGAAAAGGAGAGGTCTGCTCCAATTCCGAGTAGGGCAGAGACAAAAGGGTGGATAGAAGCTAAGCTCTTTTCTCCATGGACTGACGCAAGGGGGTCTGTTCCTCTCTTCCTCTTTGGTCTCCATCCACGTTTACACAAAAGAAGCAAAAGAAAGGAAGGAAAAGGAAAGAGGTCTGCACGTTTTCATGAGAAAGCAAATGGAGAAAAGCTTTCTGGGGCAGTTCACAACAGAAGTAGAAGGAAGAAAGGACAAAAAAAGGGCGTCCGCACGTTTTCATGAGAAAGGAAAACAGAAAAGAAACGAAAAGAAAGCTAATGGAGAAAATCTTGAGTTGTGCCGTACAGGTTTTGTGGGGTTTGCGGTAAAGACCCACAGACGCCAGCCGCAACCGCAACCGCAACCGCAACCGCGGCCCTCTCGCGGTGCTCCAACCGACGCCGCGTTCGCAGCCGTTGATCGCTAGTCCACGCTGTGCCACTTGCTGCTGTTCTGGTGCGGCCAGACTTGTCCCAGCGACTCCTCCGGCTACCTCTGCAGTCCCCATCTAGTAACCCTAGGCACCTTCAGCAGTAGTGCTATTTCGCTGGTTTTGATTTCGTGACGAAATATCTTTCACTGAGTGTCATTCTCGGCTTTTGTTTAAAAAGGACGGAGGTTATGTGCTAATTCCGAACAGAGATATCAAATGCAATTTAAAGATTGAATTTTCAATTTTAAACAGCACTATACAATCTTGATAATTGACTTACTAATTTTGAGACCCAATTTGAACTATATGATGGAATCTAATCAATAGTACAGCTTTAAGATAATTTGATACAATGTCGGAAGTGACAATGCACCTAGATAGAAGACACAATGTCGAAATATAATTGACAACGTTGGACTAGGAATACAATGTCAGAATTTGGCAGAAGTACAGCGCAAGTGCCATAACTTGGCACGCCGGGACACTTAAGTGCCATAACTTTCAAACGGTACACTTAAGTGCCACTTTTTTTTTCGAGTGGGACACTTAAGTGCCACCTCCGGCGACCCTTGCCGGAAATCCTACGTGGCAATTTTTTATTATTATTTTTTGCCTACGTGGCTCGCCGGAGCTCCAAATCAGCATAAAAAATAATAAAAAAATAATAAAAATTTAAAAATTTTAATTTTAAAAATTTTAATTTTAAGAAATTTAAAAAATTTAAAAAAATAAGAAAATTTTAAAATTTTTAATTTTAAAAAAATAAGAAAATTTAAAAAAAATTAAAAAAAAGGGGGGGGGGGGGTCGAAGGGGCGGCTGAGGGCTGAGCCCTCGCCGCCGCCGCCGCCGCCCCGCCGTCGCCGGGAAGGGCCGGCGACGGAGGGGGGAGGGTCGGCCGGGGTCGCCGGCCCCCGGCCGACTGACGGCGAGGGCTCGCAGCCCTCACCGGATCGCGGCGAGGGCCGCGACCCTCGCCCTAGATCTCGGCGAGGGCTCGCGGGCCCTCGCCGCCGGTCGGCCTCCTCCCCGCCTCCGCCGGGAAGGGCCGGCGACGGAGGGGGGAGGGTCGGCCGGGGTCGCCGGCCCCCGACCGACCGACGGCGAGGGCTCGCAGCCCTCGCCGGATCGCGGCGAGGGCCACGACCCTCGCCCCAGATCTGGGCGAGGGCTCGCGGGCCCTCGCTGCTGGTCGGCCGGCCTCGCCGGCCCCTAGCCAGGGCCCGGCGACCCCGGCCGACCCTCCCCACTCCGTCGTCGGCCCTTCCCGGCGGCGGCGGGGAGGAGGCCGACCGGTGGCGAGGGCCCGCGAGCCCTCGCCGAGATCTGGGGCGAGGGTCGCGGCCCTCGCCGTGATCCGGGGAGGGCTGCGAGCCCTCGCCGTCGGTCGGCCGGGGGCCGGCGACCCCGGCCGACCCTCCCCCCTCCATCGCCGGCCCTTCCCGGCGACGGCGGGGCGGCGGCGGCGGCGAGGGCTCAGCCCTCAGCCGCCCCTTCGACCCCCCTTTTTTTTCTTAATTTTTTAAAAATTTTAAAATTTTCTTAATTTTTAAATTTTTCTTAATTTTTTAAAATTTTTAAATTTTTTTTTAATTTTTTGAATACTTTATAATTTAATTAATTTTTATATTATTAATTACACGTAGACACGAAACGGCGTCGTTTTTGCGTTTTCTCCGCCACGTCAGCGTGCAAAACGACGCCGTTTTGGACTAAACTCGCCGGAAAATTGCCACGTCAGCCATTTGGCCGGATTTTCGCCGGAGTGGCACTTAAGTGTCCCATTTTGCTCCGATGATGGCACTTAAGTGTACCATTTTAAAGTTATGGCACTTAAGTGTCCCGGCGTGCCAAGTTATGGCACTCCAGGTGTCCTCACCTCGTCAGAATTTAATCAACAATGCCGTGCTAAGATATAGACAATCAATGAAATTTAATCAACGAAGGAAATCTAAACATAACAACTAGGGAAAACTAAAATACAATAAGGAAATAACATTTGATGTGTTGTTCAAGGGGTTCTTGTTGGATGATTAGTGGTATTTTTATAGGAGCTTGGTAACCACCACTCAGTTATTCATTTTTGATAACGGCTTCCAACCTTAAGCACGTTCCTTCTTGTTCATAATCAATTTTCTCATTCCTTTTACAACTGTCTTGACCGTGTCCTAATTTATCAACAATGACTTCACACCTAAATTCTTGGATGTTAACCGCTCTTCAACCGTGCCCTACTTTGATGCTTCTTTGTATATTTCGAATGTTTTTCTCCAAAACTTACCACCGGCATCATTCAAGTAGCTACTTAATGTCTGCCATTTTATTTTAACAATTGACCATGTGGAGGCTTCTCTCTTTGCTCTCGATCCTTGAATCCTCATCCTCTGGCTCATCGATAGTTAACCATATATTACAATCCTATTGACGCACGTGTAATTTCATTTGACTTCCATCATGTTTTTCGCCCTTGTGATCAACAGGTGATAGTACAATTAATATTGAATGTTAACATATGTCCCATTTTAAAAGAAGTAAATTTGAAATTTATTTCTTTTAAATAAAATATCTTATGTGCGATTTCCTCCTGGTCACAATCATGCCTTTCTTTCTTTAAATGCTTCTTTTCCTATGCATGGCCAATACAGATCATTACTTCCTGTATTATTTTGATGCGTCCTTTCGAATTTTTGTAGATAATTGATTACTGCGATTTCGAACTATCGTCTTCAACCCTATTATACACATTAGAGACTCCCTTTTAATACTCCTTTTGTCTTCTTTCTTAAACCCTAAAATCTTTTGCATCTCGTTTTCTGCGTCTACTTCAGCATCTTCCATTGCATCCAATACCTCCAAATTTCACCCAGATAGTTACGTTTCTAATTTTGATGATCTAGAACAAAGTGAGGATGCTGATAATTGTCGTTTTGGACTCTTGAGTGTTATGGAAGAACATCACGAACGCCTACTCCTTGGGCCTTGCCTTTAGACCATCAACACATCCCGCCATCTCTCAAGCCTTGTTTACCAATGAAACGTGAAGAGATACTTCCTTTTCAGCACTCTTCTCGATGGACATCTGGACTTCGGCGCCTTTCTGATTTCGTGGTTTTCCATTGTTTGAAGTGGAATTCCACTCATCGTACTTACGGATGAAGGATTATCTGTGAGTTAAGCTTGCTTGGAAACAAGCAAGGATAGAGACAACACTTGAGGTTAGTATGTTGTCCCATGATCTGAATAGGGGACTATTGGGTTTTGCAATATGTTTCTATCCCAATCAACCAATTGCTTCTTTTTCTCTTGGGGACCCAAAACTGTCACTCTTTTAGATATCTTTACCGTAGCTGGCTTTGTGCTAAATGGCATTCCTGTAGAAAATTTGGAACCGCTGGAAGTACCTTATATTTTTAAGAGTGTCCTTGCTCATGGGAAATTCCTTGATTGATTCTGCTGCACCTTTGGTCCCATTGACTCCACTAAACGTATTGTCTTTTTGCTCTATTGACTATTGAGATATGTATTCTTTAACTCTTAAAGTTTCAAGGGACCATCTACACATTGCCTCGGATCTTGCAGCGGGTAAATGGTTTGCTCTGGGTCCACTTGTTTTGGCTTCGTTATATAGGGGTTTACTCATGCATTTCTTTCAATGAAATCCAAAGATGGTACGTTGTATGGTCCATTTTGGCTTTTGCAAGTATGGCTGGCTCTTTATTTTCTTTGTTTATTCAGTAAATATTCTCGTGATCTTCCACATTACTCTTTAGCGAACTCTAGACATTCTCATCATTTCCCTTTAGTATATCGATTACTAAGTCGTTCACCTTTGGATACACCTATTCGATTTTCTTCCTTTACATTCTGTCTTCAAACTCTTTTGGAATTCGACCATGATCTCATCGAATTTTTCCCTTATAAACCTGAAGAGTTCAACTACCTCTGCGATTCTACAGCTTTGAACGACTATCAAGAGTTCTGGATTTGGACGTCGCGAAACAACCGCCTCGACAAGTCCTTCCTTTTCTCCGTTGACTCCAATGAAGCATCAGCATCCGCGACTCTGGCGTCAGCCCAACGAGCCAGGCCCGACGAGCCCGCGACCAGCGAGAGCCGTCCACCAGGGTCACGCCATCCCTCCTGCTGCTGCTGCTGACGCCCCGCCCGCATCAGCAACCCTCTAGGCTGGAACCTCATGCTGCCAAGCTGCCCCTACGGCCGTGACTCGCCTTCGCCGCCGCTCTTCACCGTAGCAATAGTTCGAGCAAATCCCAGTGAAGTGATCAGCATGATTCAGCCACCGACCAGCAGCAACTCTAGCAGTCCCGACGCCGGAACAGCACCCTCCAGTGATCTCCTAGAAACAGTCCTGCAGTTCAGCTCGGGTTTTGCCGCCGAACTCCTTCGCCCGCTCCTCACCTCGCACCTGATCTGCACCAGTAAAGAATCCGGCTGTTTCCCGGCGAGTCGAGGCCTCCTGGTGTCCTTCCAAATATAAATAAAGACGCCGTGAAATCTCCTAGCTTTCTAGTGCGCCCAGCGAGTTCTTGTAGCGAAGCCAACACCTCCAGCGTACACGCGGCTGCGCCCAACGGCTCCTGCGAGTCGTCCGGCAGGCCTGGTCATCACGCTCATCCTCCTGCCTCACTACAGCTCAGCCGTGTCCAGCTACTTACTGGCGCCTCGGCAAGTCCCGGCGTTCATAGAGAAATTCGGGAGAGACCGGCGATTTTCTCTCGTTTGGTAGGTTTTCCGGCGAGACCATCGCGTCCAGTGGCCTTGGTGTGAAGTCCAGATCAGTCGATATAAAAGAACACCCGCCGTCTGGTGATTGCCCAGTCGCTTTCGCCAAGCCTTGTCGTCGCGCTCAATGGCCGTGCACGCTTCAAACCAGGCGAGTCTTCAAGCACCTCCAGCGAGACCAGAATTCATCGCCGCGTCATCCATCATCCCCCCACGCCGAACCTATCCACGGTTTCACTTCACAGCCTTTGCATGGTATTCCTTGATTTGTTAGATTTTGCATAGTATTAGTTCCTTTGTTTCGTTGAAGCGCTGTTTCAGTAGACGACTAACCTGGAATTTGTGCAGAATATTGTTTTCTTAACCTTATTTGACTTTAACGTTTACATTCAGTGTGCATAAAGGTTCTTAAGAGCTCAAACTTCACGACCAAATTTTTATTCCTTGAAAAGAGAATACTTGAGCACTTGATGCAGGATTTGTGAACTGAGGATTGATTGGAAACACGGTGTTTGCTTTGTCCTTTTGTTGATCGTGGGAGTCTTGCGATAAGTCATTTGCCTTAGGTCGAGCCACACTTTTTATTGCATTTTTGTAGGCAGGAATGGCTATGACTCCTTTGCTGCGGTGACATCCCTCATCGATCCCAACACATCCACCGCGACCAAGCTACCGTGGACTACCTAGCCGTGCCCCCATCGCTGGTCGTCGTCCGAAGCACCTCCGTCCACGTGCCTCTGTTGAATTTGACTTGGGAACATATCTTCGAGTTAGGTGATGATCATTATCCAAAGTTGAATATCTGATTTTATTGCGTAATCTGAACGATTGGTATCAAATCGAGATATTTGAATGATTTGTTATCTAATGCATATTGGGAAGATTTTTATGATTACTCAAAATAGGATTATTTGATAATTCATAATGTGTGCATGGATGGCAATCCGATCTCAACCTCAAGATACGATTCTTGTCCACGCGGAATAGCGGCCATCTATAACCCTTTGAAGATGGTCGGTTTATTCTTTTTGAAATTTGAATGGATGAGATATTCAGTGATGCGGATTGGATAAATATTATTTGTGATGAGTGCTTATCAGTTATTTGATTGCTTCCTCAAAATAAAGGGTTAATACCCTGAAAAACCCCAAACTGGTACACTTGTGACAAATTTACCCTAAACTATTTTTTTGACCATGAAAAACCCGAAACTGGTAAATCTGTGACAAATTTACCCCGACCGACTATAAAAAAAACCATAAACTGGTACATTTATGATAAATTTACCCCAAACTAATTTATTTGACTGCAAAAAACCCTAAACTAGTAAATTTGTGACAAATATACTCTGCTAAATTGGATTAATACCACAAAAAAATCACAAAAATTGTAAACTGTGACAAACGGAGCGTAAAATCCTAAATTGGTATATCGATTAACTGTCACATGTCATTTAACTTAATAATTTGAAAATAAAATTTAACAAAAACTAACATAAGATAAATTTGTCACAAATGTACCGGTTTGGGGTAAATTTGTCAAAGGTATACCAGTTTGGGGTTTTTGGTGGTCAAAAAAATAGTTTGGGGTAAATTTGTCACAAGTGTACTAGTTTGGGGTTTTTCAGGGTATTAACCCTAAAATAAAATACCAAAAACATCATTTTAGAGTAGATTAGAGACCTTTCTAGGATAGGTTGCATGTTTAATTAGGGCATTTTGGTACTTCTCCCATCTTCTCTTAAATAGTTATCTTCAATCTTCCCATTGAAAATGCCTCAAAGAAGTACATAGCCATTATAGATCGGTTGGTGTTGTTGTCTAGAGATGGTATTGCCCATTTAGTCCTTTTTTCTGAACATTTTCTACCGAGCATGTTTGACTAAAAGACAAATCTACCATTTTAGACTCGAACATCAAAGATAAAGGTCAAATGTGGGGCCTATTCTTGATTTAAGATAATTTGTTACATTTTTTTTCTTCTTTGTTGGTTTTCTTTTTTGTTCTCCCACTAGGACGAAATTTGTGTCCCTCTTTTCCAATATATATATATATATATATATATATATATATATATATATATTTGTGGTAGAACCCAAAAATGGTTTATTTGGCAGGTAGCTAACGATTATTGTATTAATGAGTTGTATATTTTTTTTAATGGGAAACCTTTATTCTAAAATTATCCAAAGTTCAAGTAAAAGTGAAAAGAATGTTCAAAAGCACTATTTAGTAGGGTAAATTGAAACTAGACGAGTAAACCTTTGGAAAATAGAACAAAAAAATCGAGAGTTCAGGCATTGTTAAGATATATTCTCGAAGCTAATTTTAGATTTTGTTATCATATGATGTTAATGAACTTTGGAATCTTGCAAGTTCCTTCTCGTGTTGCTCTTGTAGTAAGTTGAAATCTAATTCAGCCAAGTGGGAGCAAGATTTTGTCACGTGAAGGCTCTTCTTGGTAGAGTGGAATATAACATCTTGCCTCAAGCCTTGGGAAATTCTTGTGAAGTGGCTGCTTTGGGGCATATGACTCGCTTATTTTGCAAGACTAGTGCTCACTTTGCTCACTTTGCTTTCATTGATCGATTCAACGTAAGTTATAGCAAAAGGGAGTGCTGCTTCCAACATAAAATCACCATAACAACTTAAATGACAAGCTTCATATAAGCTTAACAATCCACGTGCATCATTCATGAGTGATATTCTTGAATTTTTCAAAGACCTTTGTGTGACCAACCAGCATGGGAAAAAAGATGTAATTCAAATCCTATTTAATGTTGTTGACACCTAATTTTGGAAAAATAAAATTGCATTTTGAACAAACAAAAGGAAAAATGAAAAAAAAATGGAAGAAATCGATTTGATTGATTATGTATGAAAATTTGAAATTTTGATGAATATTCAGATTTTGATAAATGCAGAAACAATTAAAAATCAGGTGAACAAAGGGCAAGGATTTTGATAAAATGGAAGGAATCGATGCAAAATCGAACTGATTGCGAAATCATGTTTCGATTTGCATCTTTGATTTAATACAAAGTAGCTGTTCAGAATCAGTATAAAAGAGAGCTTTATTTTTCGTAACCGAGGGGGGGAATTCGAAAAAATTTCAGAGGCAAAGTGAGGGGAAAATTCGTGAAAAGAGAGAAGAAAAGCTTGAGGAGAGCGAATTCGAAGGAAAAACCAAAAAAAATTGTTTTCTTCCGTTGAGCCAATTTTCCTCCGGTTTGTCTTGAAGAGTAAAAGTCAAAAAGAAGAAGGAAAAGTCACGTCTGCAGAAGGTAAGCACAGTAGAAAGTACAACAGCAAAGGAACGTGCGGCCAGCAGGGGTGAAAAGAAGAAAAAGAAAAAAAACAGAAAAGAAAAGTTACTGTTTTTCTTCTTCGCCCCCTATCCGTCGCACCCTTGCTGCCCCTCGCCGGCAGCCTCCTCGCCGCTCCGCCTCTGCCGACCCGCTTCTGCACCGACGATCCCCAGTCGCCGGTTCCCTGCACCGCTGCCGCGCCCGCGACGCTCGTCCGTGAACACCGGTGCCACCCAACTCCTGCCCTGCTCTGTCTCACCGCACCAGCATCACCCAATTTCACCGGAGATCTGCTCCTGCCCTGCGCTCGCGCCGCAACTCGACCTCAACAGCGAAGCCGCTTCTGCTGGTGACCCAGCCGTGCCACCGTGCCCCGCGAAGACGCCTCTGCCCCGTCTCGCCTGAAGCCAGCAACGCCGCGCGACCCGACGCTGCTGACCCGTTGCTGCTCCAGTTCTCTGTGCCGCTGTTCCTGTCCGCTCAGCCGCACCGTTCCGCCGTCAGTCACGACGCCGCCGCCGCTGTCTCTCAGCCCAGCACCGCGCTTGATCCCGAGTCCTCTGTATTGAGCGACGCCCACAGCAACACTCTGCTGGTTTTGCGCGACCTGCTGCTGCACAAGCCTGCTTTTGCCGGACTTCGCCGGAGCTCCGACCACCGGGACCTCCGACCGGTAGTAACCGGCGACACCACAGCCGCTGCCCTTGCACCATCCTTAGCCGTGCCGCCCCGAATCCATTCGAATTTTTGAAAAAAAATTCAATTTGGGTAGAGGTTTATTTTATTTTTAGGTAGATTTATTTTATTAGGTAGATTTAATTTATCTTATTTTAGTTTGATATTTTATCTCTTTGTTTGAAATGTTTATCAATGCATTATTGAAATTCCTGATATAGCATCCAATTCGCAACTACACGAATTTTTATTTTGTTTATAAGGCTTTAGATGGAATAATTATTCACGCGGGAGTAAAATTGATATTTTGATATTTAAGGTTTAAGATCAATTTATCGATTTTATTAGTGAAATAATTAAATTTGAATTTTAATTCGAATGGTAGATAACATTTGTGATGATTTGGGGGTTTATCTCTTAATTGCTCTATTTATCTCGAAAATAAAAAAAAAATTTGCATTTTGCATTCCATGTAGATTAGGATTGATCGCATGATAGGTTAGTTATTTTTGCATGTTGAGAAGGCATTTTAACATTTCACTTTAGTTAGATTTTTATTGATTTTAATTATGAATTTTCATTAGAAAAAATGCAAAAAAATCATCATGCATATGTCATGTAGAGTTAATGCATCTTTTTGTACGTCATTGTATATTAGGGTAAAATTGCACTTAGTTTAATTCTAAATAATATTTTTCTTAATTTATTATAAGTTTAGTTATTAGATAGATTGCATTTTAGGATTATTTGGGTTAATATAATATTTTAGTTTAAATTAGGATTTGGCTTAATCTAATTCCTAATGCCAATTAAATAGAATCTTAATCTAGTTAGATAATTTTCACATTTTTCTAATTTCGAAATTTTAGAAAAAATACAAAATGTCTTAGGATAAATTAGTTTTAATCCCTAGGATAGATTGCATTTTTTTAAAAATAAAAAATAAAAAATGTCATTGCATGTTATTTAGAATTAGATTCATGAAATGCATGCCATTTAGTGATCATTGCTAGGTTCATTTAATTAGAAATTGCATGTCATTAGAATTAGGTCATTTAGTTAATATTGCATTGCATATTGCATGATTTTCATTAATTAAGTGAAATAAATAAAAGAAATTGCGTGTTAATTAGAAATAGTATCTAGGGTTGATGATGTGAATTTTTAATCTAACCATACAGATGTTTTCTTTGTTACAAGGTAAGTCCCCTCATTTTTTTTTTATTATTTCATTGCTTTCTTGGATGTTAAATTGGTGATTTGTGCACCCGCATGATTACCTCACATGTTAGGAAATAGATTTAAAATCAATTTGAAATGCCTTCAAAAACATTTTTGAAAATTAAAAAGAAGTGGTACCGAAAAGGCATTAGAAAAATCTAGTGTAACCAAGTCCCCGTACCCATAGTTTCTAGTTCGTAAGAGTAAAGTGAAACTCCCGCTACTTTACTTGGGTTTCTAATCGACCCACCAAAAAATAGATTAGTGGCGATTCATGATTAAAAACTCAATTGCATACTAAGAACTTGAACCTAAGTCGCGAATTGGTATGTACTTGGGAGAGCCCGAGTTAAGTTTAGGCTTAACAATCTATTAACCAAATTTTAGGTGGTGCACCCAAAAAATTGATCGTGACAAATGTTCTAGGTTTCTTTTACCTGTTTCTCTTGGAATTCGACTGAGCAATAGAAATATTTTAATTCGTTTTGGATATCTTATTAAATTGGTGCACCACATTTAAGACATACTCGATGAAACATTATAACTTTATTGTCGCAACAATCAAAAGGTAAGAGCCACCATGTGAAGGTCATCTGCCTTAAAATTTCCATGATTAAGTTTGAGAGAAACTCTTGTTGATTTGTTTTAATTGCTCGTCTATTCCACGCTCAAATTGGTAGTCTATTCCCAAGTGTTGGCTTTGATCAATCAAGTGAAGCGTTTGCAAAGGCTTATCCACGACATCAGTCAACATCTTCCTCACCTCTCCCTTCAGTTCCTCCATCTGTCCCTCCACTCTTCCATGGAATTTGAACTTCTGCAAATATATTATACGCTATTTCAAATATGAAGCAAGCATGGCATTCGTATATTTTACAACTGTTAAAAGGGGGGCCACAATACATGGAACTGCCCAGAGCTAAAGAAAGCGGTGAGATAAAAAATGTGACGTGAATGTTGCAGAAGCCAGCAGGGAAAATTCGAACTACATCTGCTGTACGTCTGTCGATTTGATTGCAGAAGGTGGATCATGGATTTCGGATGCACATCCCCCGTGACATTACATAGGGACTGGTTTTCAGATAATCCGTTTAGCAAGAGTGGTGCAGTGTTTATGGGCAACAACGCTGAGTGCAAGGTGGTTGGCATTACTCAGTGCATATCAACCATTGAGGATCAGTCTTATTCTGGGAAAAGTGTTAAAAGAGTTATAAATTTTTTGCATTTATACTAATTTAGTCCTAAACCATTTTACTTGGTGTCAATTCAATCATTTCTAGCTAATTTTGGCTAGATTTTGCTAACTAGGCTTCGGCTTGTTGACGTGATACAATCAACGTTGATGTAAACAACTTTTAATAATAATTTAATAATTTTGAATTTTTTTTATTTTCTTTTTTCCTTCTCCTCCTTCCTCTAGCCGGTTGCTGGACCTCTGTGACTAGCCAAAGGCGACAGCCGGCGAGGCTTGAGCCCTTGCCAATGGCCATGATGGCGACCTCGGGACGACCGGCCAAAGGCGATGGCCGTCTAGGCTTGAGCCCCCACTAGTGGCCACGATGGTGACCTTGCAGCAACCTTACGCTAGGCAGCGAGGCTCACCCTCCTCGGATCTGGCGAGGGTCAACCCTGGCCAGCCATGGGTGAGGCCATCTTTGCAGCCTGGGTAGCCTCGAGCTGGCCTCACTAGCTGCGAAGGTAGCCTCACGCTTGAGTGAAGCTTGACCTCGCTAGATCCGACGAGGGTGAGCCTCGCTACCAAGCACGAGGCCGCCCTCACGGCCACTAGCGATGGCTGGCGAGGCTCGCTGGCCGTCTCCTGTGGCTGGTCTCCGAGGTTTGGCCACTGGCTAGAGAAAGGAGAAGGAGAAGGAGAAGGAGAAGGAACAAAGAAAAAAGAAAAAGAAAAAAAGAAAAAAAAGTAATAAAAAATTCAGAAAATATTAAAATATTATTAAAAGTTGGCCACGCTGATCATGCCACGTCAGCTGGCTGGCGCCCAATCAGCAAAATCTGGCCAAAATTAGCCAGAAATGACTGAATTGTCACAAAGTAAAAAGATTTAGGACTAAATTGACACAAATACAAAATATTGAGGAGTTTTTTTTAACACTTTTCTTGTCTTATTCATCAATCACTTTACAGGGCCTTTATAATTTGATATGAGATTTAACGTGTTACAATACATTCGCAGATCCTTATATATAAGACTGGGAACGGTATGCATGTCTTCATCTTACAAAGAAAAAGGAGTTTTGGTAGTTCCCTGATAAGAGAACGTTTGGTGGCTTCCATTATTTTTGCTAAAGGATGACGGTAGTTCTCTAAAAAAAGATAGGAAAAGCAACCAAGCTGCGTTTTCTTATTTTTGTACCCATAACAAAGGAAAATTCGGCAATTTCTTTAAAAAGTTGGTCAATTAAGAAAAAAAGAATTATTGGTATGTAACTCAACGGACAAGTTGCTAAAAAAAAAATTGAACATTGGTAAATAATTCAAATGAAAGTTGACACTCTAAACTAGATAGTAGTTCAATTTGACAAAAGTTTGTAAACTGTGTTAATTTAGGTTAGTGATTTCATGTAAAAGTTAGCTTATTCAAAGCCTTTGTACATTATGCAAATAAAAACAAGTAAATTAGTGCAAAAATTACTAATTTGCAAATTATTATTAAAAAAAATTGGCAATTTTACAAATGCTTTAATAAGTTATCGGTAAGTTACCTGCAAAAGAAGTCACACAGGTCATATTCTTTACAAATAGTTTTTTGCCACTTTGGAACTTATTGAAATTGTTGGCCAAAAAAAAAGACATCAAAATTTACAGGCACGCAAAAAATCCACATTTTGTACATGAATCAATGAAGTTCTACCTGTGGCATCCGGAAATTTTGGCAACCCTCGAATATGTGATGGCCCATAACTAAGTGATGAAATTATCATCGGACTGTGTTATTAGTATCATGTACGGACATTGTTTTGTTATCATCATCGGACCGATGTGCCTCTTTTAGTAATGGTCCGATCGTCGAATAAATTATGGTCTTGTCAAGAATTTTCTTACATCCCTTTACTAGCGAGACCGAGGATTATTTTGAAGGATATGTCGACAAGTTACCTATCATTTGAAATTTTAACCGTTTTCATTAGGAGTGTACCCTAGGTAAGGAGCCGAGAGACTCCCTTTTTCGTTTAAGCTGCCCATACTGCTCGAAGACCTTTGTTCCCCGGCCATGTACACGTGTTGGATGGGTCAACAACTAAGGAGATGTTGACCAAAAGGCCACGTAGCCTCCCCCACTCGGCTGCCAACGAAGAAGAAAACTTGGACAGCTGCTGCCACGTGACCTTGTCTTCGGTAGCCAGCAAAGAGAGAAAGAGAACCGAGCGATGGCCACGTTGCTTCCACCCGTCCTCCCCCTTTTTGCTACCGAGACCCTCCTCGATTGTTGACTGGTTTTCAACAAAACCAGTGACCAAAAAACAGTAAGTAGTTGAGCAAAACAGAGAGTGAGAGAGAAGACCGAATGCAAGCCACGTTTCTCTCTCCCTCTTCGGTGGCCAGCGAAGAGAGCCCAGCATGCATGCAAGCCGCGTTCACACCCACCTGTCCTCGCCTCCTCCACCTATCCTCCATGCATGCATCCACTGAAACCCCTACATGCAAATAACATCATTAATCTAATTAATTTTGAGGAAATTATTAGCTCAGTTTTGATGGTGAAGAAAGAGAGTGAACCGAATAGAATTTTGAGCAGAGAGAGAGATCGAACGAGTGAGCGAGCAAGTGAGAGAGAGAGAGATGCGAGCAGTGAGTGAGTACACGGTGTGAGGAAGAAGAGACCGCCCGTGCCTGTGCTTGAGCTGCCGCCGTCGTCGCTGCCAGTCTTCGTTGCCGTTGAGCCAAGCCCGAGCTTTGGGTTTTGCTTGCTGTCAAGCTAAGGAATTAGAGGCAAGTAGAAGTTCATTGATCTATGTCTTGCATGCTGATGCTGGTAGATGTGAGAAAATGCAGAATTGGGAGCCGCATGTGGAGTTTGGGATGATTGAGATGAAGTTGGATTAAGAGATTGGATAAAAACAGAGTTGGTTTTATGTAGTTTGGGTTTTCGGTTAAAATAAGATTGAAAGATCTAACTAAAATGGATTCTTGAAGTGAAGTAGTTATAATGTAGTGCAATAGACTTGTAAGGGTTTGGTTATAGATGTTGGATGCTGGGATTCAAACGAATTGGAGTAGTTCTCTTTGAATTAGTAAACTGTTTTCGCAGAAAACAGCATGACCTTCGATGATTATGTGAATTTTCTGTAATTTTCTAGATAGAATTGGACTCCGAATCCTTAATGAAAGTTGTAGGAAATATCCTTAGGAATAATATATCAAAATTGGAGAATAAATGGACAAGTTTTGGTCAGTGAAATGATTTTTCTTGTAAATGTTAAATCTGGAAATTATTACAGAGTGTTAGTAAGAAATATCGAAATTATTGCTCTTGATATACAACGAATCTGACTTAGTGATCTTCATGAAACATTTTCCTTTAGGTCTTGTTTAAAACATATCCAAATTTCAGAATTTTCTGAGTTCATTTAGGGGTTATTTCGAAATTTTAAAGCTGCACATTTTGGTTTTTAAGCTGTTTTACTCCGACTTCGCTCAACTGATTTCAAAAGTGAATGCATCTTGGGTTGTTATGTGACATGATGATATTGGCATTGGCATATCATGCAATATTGAGATGTGATGAGACTCAAGAGACATTTGTCATTGTATTGAAAAGTGCTTTTGGAAATTAAGATGTTAATTGTTGCCATTGGACCCTCGGGTCAACGATGCCCCAGAAGTCAGGATGCCCAAAGGTTCGAATGAGTCTATGCCCTTTGGATGCCTCATTGTATTTGAATACGTGCCCAGAGGTTTTTCCTCGGGAGTGTCGGGATGCCCGGTGGTATATTCGGTACGTAATTCCAGGGGATGCCTGGTGGTATCTTGGTACGTAATTCCGGAAGGTAGGGGTAACCATTTTCATGGCAAACCTCGGTGATTCCTCGTGATCCCAGGTGGGGTGCGAGATGCTCGGAGGTGTGTGCCAGATGCCCAGAGGTGTGTGCCAGAAGCCTCGTGATGCCAGGTGGGGTGTGAGATGCTCGGAGGTGTGTGCCGGAAGCCCGAAGGTGTGTGCCGGATGCCTGGAGGTGTGTGCCGGAGGACTTTGCGATGCCAGGATTGGGTGCGAATGCCTAGAAGGATGCAAACATTAGTCCTCTGGGGGGGGGAGTGAAACATTTTGAATGTTAAAACTGATGGTTCCACTAAGTGTGCGTGTGGTCTAGTTATAAGACTAAATTGTATGGCATGGATTGGGATGTGTCATTACAGTTTGGCCCTATGATTGGAACTTGTGTGACTGGGCATGATGCATCTTATTGGTTGGAAATGCACTGGTCATTGCATTGAAGAGTTATATGGTTTGGATGTATACTCATTCATTGATTGCCTATCTTGTCTATTTTGCATGAATCTAGATATTGATGGTACTGCGTGATATAGCTTAATGAATCTTTTACTACTGAGTGGTTGTACCCATCCCTTTTGGGGACTAACATTTCAGATTAGATAAGATGCCTCTACTATCACCACCACCAGCAAATGGACCGAGTGGTTGGATATGACCATGAGGAGGAGGACAGCAAAGGAAGGAACTTTTGGACGCCGACACTGATCGATGGACTTTAAGTATATGACTGTTGGAAAAGATGTCGGTCATCTTTTGAAGTATAGCCGAGTATAGAAGAACGGCATTTTGATGTACAGATGAATGATATCCATCTACTTTAAGTAAATAAAAGTGTTCGGCTTTAACCTATAAATATTTAGTTGGTGTGCATCATTTTTTGAATATAGGGAAGGGCGTTGTTGGATACGCTTCCGCCATATTTCTGCGTAGGGACCGACCTAAAAGATATAAACCCCCAAAAGTTATGGCCTATTATGATTCTATGGTATCAAAGTGATATATTGTCAGGACAAGAGAAAGGTAAGTGTACTGTGGCGACCCCAACGGATTGGGGGCCGTTCGAGGGGTGCCACACTACCAGACAATGTGATTGACCATGGCCAACAGATCAAGCGATACTCTTGATATTGCCATGCAATAAAAGCTCAGACAACTTATTATTGCCAAATGAGAATACATACAACAAAGAAATGAAGAATCAAGTTTAACCACGAACTATGTTCAATTATTTATGTTTCCTTCATGAAGTAAATAAACGGAGCCTTACATAAGCTAGACATCAAAAAGTTAGGGGAAAAATTGCCCAAAATTTTTTAAACCCATGTATGGTGGCCAATTCAGTCTTAAATATTTAAATTGTGCTAATTTAGTCATAAATGTTTAGATAATTTGCTAATTTAGGTCTAGACCTTTTGATGATATGCCAATTTAGTCATTCTTGCTAATTTGGTTGGAAATTGTGGACTTGACGATCTAGCCAACATCAGATATCTTATGTGTTATGGTTGACATTGACGATTAGCGCTAACATGGATGATTTTTTTAAATATTTTTAAATTTTCTGAATTTTTTTTCTTTCTTTTCTCTTTTTTCCTTTATTTCCCTATGCCAATTGTTGGCCGCTAGTGAGGGTTGGGTGAGGAGCGAGCTCACCCATATGGTGAGGGTACTCACCAAGGTGAGGGCGACCCTCGCTTGTGGCTAGCAATTGGCGAAAAGAAATAAGGAAAAAAATGAAAAAAAAAAGAAAAGAAAAGAAAAGAAAAGAAAAGAAAAGAAAAGAAAAGAAAAGGAGGAAAAGATCACAAACATTAAAAAAAATTACAAATATCATCAATGTTAGTGATTTTCAACAATTATTAGCTAGACAAACTTAATTGGAAAATCGTTAAAAGATTTAGGACTAAATTGAGAAATTAGTTTTAAAACTAAACTGATATAATTAAAATGTTTATGACTAAATTGACAAATTATTAAAAAGTTTAGTACTAAATTAGCATATTTGAAAATTTTAGAACTGAATTGCCACTGTAAAATAAATTTAGGACTTTTTGGATAATTTTCCCAAGAGTTAGGAATTATTAAAATATTTCAATTACACGTTACACTAAACTTTGCAAACTTAGCAACATATGCATAGTTTATTTATGAGTTTTATCACACACGTCAATCTGAAAGTACATAATGGTAATAATATTGTCCCTCATACATCTGGAAAAATAGGATTTCAAAGGCATAACCTATAGACTATTGATTTGCAATGACCAAATTGGTTTGACAACGTTTGGTCCAAACTTCACATCAGCAAGGGACTAACGAAGAGCAACATCACATAATCTTTGAGCTTTGTTTTAGAATGGGTGTAATTATCTCCATCACTATATAACACATCCATCACTCGTGAGAAATTGAGCATTCGTGTGAGAATTGGCATTGGGACTGCGGTTGGACGAAGAAACTCTTCATTGATGTCCTTCCATGAATCAATGACTCCTTTCTGGAGTTCCTCCCCAGCTTCTTGCTCCGAGATGCCATGGTATTTCATGAGCAACTCCATTGCAGATACTACATGCCCCCTCTTTTGCTCAAACTGTATGTCAAACAACATTGGTGTTTCTAGATTAAATGGTGGTCGATCAAACTGTATCATATTTCTAGAGGATAATTATGTTTTATTATACCTGGTGAGAGGCAATGTCATCCATGAGCCTAGAGATGGTTTGTGCAGCCTTCACAATCTTGCAATCACCGACCGACCATTCAAGAGCATGTTTAGTGACCACATCGCCCATTCCCACAAGTGATGTAGTTGCTAACATTCCATATCCAGTCGTTATTAGTTGAAGGGACATGTACTCCTCTAGTGTTGGTATGTAGTTGGTATGGAACCATTTGGCTTCCTGAAAGTATGCTCTTGCTAGCTTCTTCATCTGACAATGGAAACATAAACAAGAATGTTGGGTTTCTAACTAAAGATTGCCTTCGATGTATGTAAAGTGTACCAATGATGCTTACGACTTTTTTTGCATAGACAAGGCGGTATGATCTTTCTTTTGTGGCCAATTCATTCCCAATGTATTCATAGAGATGGAGAAGCTCCTTATAATAAGCTTGCATATACACTGGCAATCCATCCATGGCATCAACATCCCACCTGAATTCAAGTCTTGGAAAATGACACACTTGACTCTATACAAAATTGATCAAATTCAGAAGTTTGAGAAAGAGTGCGGATTCCATACTTCTGGATTGCTTCAGTGAGGAGCGCAAGTTCTTCCAATGTGCCATAGACGTCATAGATATCATCGAGAATTGAAGTCAAGGAGATCACTCTGGTCAGTATATTTCTAGCCATGGCAAATTCAGGCTCAAAATATATTCCCGAGATCCAGAAGAACAACTCCACAATCCTATCTCTAGCAAATGGGAACTTCCTTGGAACATCAATCTCCTTCCACCACCTATGATTAAATGAACATGAGCATAATTGAAAGTACTTTAGGCCGATAACTTCGCATAGATATACACCTTTTTTCACTTGTAAAGGACTTTGAAAAGCACTATTTAAAAGGGTAAATTGAAACTAGATGAGTTAACCTGTGGAAAACACAATGAGAATAATTGATAGCTTGGGAATTGTTATAACATTATTGATAGTTTGGTATTGTTAAAACATAGTTTAGAAGCTAATTTTAGATTATGCTATCACATGAAGTTAATGAACCTAGTAATCTCGCCAAGTTCCTTCTGGTGTTGCTCTTGCAGTAAGTCGAAATCTAGTTTAGCCAAGGCGAGCAAAACTTCATCATGTGAAGGCTCCTCTTGGTAGAGTGGAATGTAACGTCTCGCCTCTAGTCTCGGCAATCCCTTGCGAAGTGGCTGCTCTAGGGCATGACTCACTTGTTTTGCGAGACTAGTGCTCACTTTGCTTTCATCGATTGATTCAAGGTGAGTTGTAGCAAAAGGAAGTGCTTCGTCCAAGATAGAATCGCCATGACACCTTAAATGGCAAGCTTCATATAGGCTTAGCAATCCGCGTGCATCGGTGACAAGCGATTCTTGAAAATTCCCTTCACTATCCTTGAATTTGTTAAAGATCTCTGTGCAACCAACCAACATGGAAAAAAGATGCAATCAATTAGATATTAGGAAGGGGATATGCGTGGTTAACGTTGTAGATATTCTTGTATGTGTTTCTCCTGAAATTTGACAAAGCAATAGAAGTATCTTAATACGTATCTTATCATATTGGTTCATTACATTAAAGACGTACCTGAAGAAACATTGTAACCTTGTTGTCGCAGTAATCGAAAGATAAGAGCAACCATGTGAAGGTCATCTACCTTGAAATCTTCAAGATGAAGTTGAGAGTAACTTTTGTGGATTTGTTCTAATTGCTCATCTACTTCATGTTCAAAATGGTAGTCAAATCCCAAGCGTTGGATTTGATCAATCAAGTGAAGCATTTGTGAAGGCTTATCAACGACGCTAGCCAGCATCTTCCTCACCTTTCCTTTCAGTTCCTCGATTTGTTCCTCCACTCTTCCAAGAAATTTGAACTTCTACAAATTGTACGCTATTTCAAATTAAAGCAAGCATGAAATACTTATACTTTACAAAATAAACTTAGTTTTGATGGCCCCGTCTGTGTACCCTATTTAGGTATTTCCATGTTCTACGCTCATTCAAATGAAAAGTGAAATTGGATCCATGAGAACAACGAGCATACCAAAGGAGGGAGTTGATGCCATAATGAGATGTTTCTTGCAGTAGAGAACATACAGTGGTCGATGAAGCTTTAAGAGTGTTCTTTGGACTGAATAATTATTGTTGTTTTCCAAACTTCTTTATGTTTTCAGGATTTTCAACTGCATCTTTTTGTGCGGAGAAGGGAACATGTACATTTATGAGACCAATGGAAATCATATATGCGATGTGGAGGAACTCAAGGAAATCGAAGTAAGTCTACAAAATGCAATTGCGAGAAAACAAAAGTAGAAGATAACAGAAGAATTACTAACCACTGAGTTGGAGGGGAAAGCATATTTAAGGAAGTAATCCCCCCATATGCTCGGATGATAACCCGCCGATTGACGTTCAATCACATGGTCTGTTCCTATATTTGGAGAAGAACGTGGAATTGTTGAAACCTGCAAGTCAGGTTAATTTTATAAAGAAATTTTAATATGTTCAATATCATAGACAGGCGTGGACAAGGATTTTTAGGCTCAAATTCACTCATTGATAAGGTCTATTATAAATCGAGAAAGCCTTGGCTGGGCTTTAGACCATAGGTAATTGAGGCAATTTATATATACTTTTTTTGGAATTTCATATTTTATATTTTCTCTGTCAAACTCGGGTAACAATGCTTTCATATTCCTTACTATTTACCTGGCAAGGAACATGAAAGCAAAATATTAGAATCAAATAATGCTCTTTTAGGTGCAATATTTTCCCTGCCTTTACACGTGAATGTTAAATTTATAATGGGAATGTCAGAATTTCCCTAAAACCGATGTTTAATTACGTGGGGGAAGCTTTGTGTTATTCTAGATGAAGTGCATAAAATGTATTTCACTTGCTATGCCACTACTATTCACAAAATATGTATACATATATATAGTTAAGTCAGAAGCAATGTATTAAATTCCTACCATTGAGTAGGAGCTAGAGGCATATTTGAGGAAGTCATCCCCCAATGTGCTTGGATGAAAATCTGCTGACGAGCAATCGACCACATGGCTTTTTTCTTGAGCTGGAGGAGCAGAGGGAATTGTTGAAATCGGATGAGACATTCTCTTCTTTTCTTTTTTTTGGCTCTCTCTAATGAGATTTTTGTGTATGACCAATAAATAAAGAGCACGAGAGGTTTTCTGTGAGTGCCAAAGACCCTTATTGATGGGTATTTATAGGCAAGGAACGGCTTAGCAATCCCGTAATTGCACCGTTTGATCTGTTATTTTGGGATTGTCGTTCCCCAAAATAACAATATGTGCCAAATGCCAGTGGCCCGGTTATGCACTTGAGTACAGATGCATCATCGCCGGGTTCTATTGGGCCGGTTGATGGACAAGGTTTGACATGTGCACCGTGGACAATTTTGGAAAGGTACTTAAACCTGTCATTCCCCAAAATAACATGCATGCTGTGTTTCACTTCTCCACCGTTCATTTTCCTATCAGAATTTAGTCTTCCTCATTTTCACTTCCTGCCGACATCTACTAATTGAGTGACATTTTTCTTTTTCTTTTTTTCTTTTTTTGGCTATTTCTAATGAGATTCTAATGTTTGACCAATTGATAAAGAGCACGAGAGGCTTTTTCGTGAGTGCCAAAGACCTTACTGATGGATAGCAATTCTAGTAATTGCACTGTTATTTAAGGATTTTTCGTGCCGAATGCCAGTGGCTCAGGTTATGCACCTGAGCACGGTTGATTTTTAGTAAATGCTTTGTCGTGGGGTTCTATCAGGCCGGTTGATGTACGGCGTTTAACACGTGTACAGTACAGAATTTTGGAAGGGCTTTTTAACCTGCGAACGGTGCAGACTGTAGGGAGAAATCTTGGAAGCTGTGTTTTGCTTCTCCACCGTTCATTTTCCCATCAGAAACTAGTCTTCCTCGTCTTCGCTTGCTGTGGACCAGAACGTTCTGTTCTACGTACTCTCTATTATTGCACTATGACCAACTACTAGCCTGAGTGATGTGAGTGCTGTACCAATGACTTTTCGCTTTCACGGTCCCATGCGGTGCTGCAACCTCGTCAAGAATGGAGATATTTACCGCGTTATGTAGTTCCTGATTTGTTTCTGAATTAAAATGTGAAGATCGTTCCTGTGAACGTGTGCAGCACTTGTGGTCCACGCGCGCCCAACCTTACCTAGTTTATCCAAGGCAGTAGTACTTTATTTTATGTGGTTGTGGATTGGCCTCGTCGTTCTTAATTAGGTCATTCACGTGTTCCTCCCTTTTTTCTATTTCGCAGTGTGTTTTTAACTCATCACATTCAAACCATCTCGCCTCTCAAAGCACTCGAGAAAGCTGCCTCTAAATTAGTAGTTTCACATCTTCCGATTGATTTTCACGTTGCTTTTAAATAGTTCAGCCCTATTTGATAATATTTTTATTTCTCCATTTTTTTTGTTCTTTTATTCCTCATAACAGAAAAATAATAAAAATTAGTTTAGTAATGTCAACCAATTTTTAACCAATTTTTCTATTCCTCGAAACAAATCAATAGTCAGAGGATAAATTTGAAATAAAAATAAGAAATAGAAAAAATCTACTTCTCTGTTCTTGGAAACCAAAAAAAAAAGGAGATAGGTTATTTTAGAAAAATAAACTCAACATAACCTAATATTCATATTTACACAATCGACCAATGTTTAGTCTCCTGACCTGATATGAGTTCCCATTTTTCGGAATAAAAATAAAATATAAAATAAATTAAAATTCAAAAATTTAGGAAAAAATTTAGAAATTAGATGTTGAGTAGATTTACTAGATTTTAATGTTAACTTCCGTTTAGAATTGGTTTAGCATAAAAAATGTGAAAATATTTTGATAAAAATTGGATTCAAGATTGCATAAGTTTTTAGGACTTTACTATTGGATTTTGAATGTTGTTTTCCTTTAGAGACAATGCTCGATCGTGAAAGCTTGGTGACTCCAAGCAACTTTTACTTTTCTTTTCAAAATATCTATACACCTATTTTGTTGTAATGCTCAAAGATTTACTATCAACCTCCTCATATTATAAGTTATAAACCAACGGAACTCTCTATTACTATTTTTGGCTATTCATCATTGACTAATTTTTATGTTGGATTTTCTTAGGTCATTTTATAATATCTTGATCAACTAAATCATTATAAAAGCCTAGTATTATCCAAACAAGAAATGTTAAGTCTCTTTATAATTAAATAAAAAAATTGGCATTAGAAATTTTTAGGTCCATGCCAAATGCATTTTTGTTCTTTCTCTATTTCAGGAATAGAAGATCCATGCAGTTAACAAATAAGTTTTTTTATTTTATTTTATTTTTGCTTAGAAACTCGTCTAGAGAATAAAAATAAAAGAAAATATTTCTGAATAGAAATTATTCTCGCGAAGAGAGATATTATTAAACACGCCCTAAATGCCAATCAAGAGGCCAAACTCTAGAAAGTTCATTTGAATGTGTGGAGAGCTACAATTATGGGGACTACATAGACCTCGAGGCCATCATAGCCATGGAAGAAGCTGGGTCCCTATCTTAAATGAGAGATTCTCCTGTTAGGCTAATAATGAATTCTACATGGTCAAGTCCCTATGGTAAGAGCTTTCTTAGGGCCCTCCCGACCTAGTAGCATCGCTTTCTCTGAATTGAAATCACAATGAATGACGACAGAGAAAGATGACTTTAAGTATGTGGCTAAGAAAAAAAATGTGTTAGCACACTGGCCCTTGTGGTTGTACTTAAGTTATTAAAAAAGATGTTTGTGAAATCTCTACTTCATCTTTGACCTTTACCTTGATAGTGACCTCGGCCTCAATCTCAACCACAATCTTGATTAGTCTTTCGAATTTGCACGGGATCTCTACTTTGCTCCTTCTCATCTAGTATGGTCAACTAAGTTTGGAGTACTTCCTTCATTGGCTCATGCTTGTTTGTTTTGAATTTTACTTCATGGGTTGGCAATGAATTCTAGAAAATCATTGTTCGTCATTGCATCCAAGTTTTTGGACTCTTTGATTACAACACCAATATGATCGTACTTCTTGTCTAAGGACCATAAAATCTTCTCAACAACTCAAACGTCTAGAACATTTTCATCATTTCTTTCAATCTAGTGAACAATCGCAAGAATTTTTGTGAAATAATCAAGAATCAATTCAAATTTTTTCATATGAATTACTTCAAATTTGCCTCTCAAAGTTTGAAGGCATATGTTCTTGAATTTTTGTACTCCTTGGTGTGTGTTGTTAAGGGTCTACTATGCCTCCTTAGAAGTAGTACCGTTCAACATATTCTCGAACATCGAATCATCTAAAGTTTGATAGATGATTAATAGGGCTTATTAATCTTTTGCTTGAAACCTTCTCCAAGGCATTCTTCTGATTTTGACTAAAAGTAACTTTGTCCTTTGGTTCATCATAGCTTGTATTGACAAGTTCCCATACATCATGGGTGTCCGGTAGCACTTTCATTCTAACAACCTAATTACCATAATTTTTTTTTAGTAAGATGAGGGTATTGATATGACATCCGGATTTTTCACTCTAGAGAATAGTGAGCCCCGGATGCCTAATGGCCCATGCCCCGTTAACAAGCTTGTCGTCAGACTATGCTATTCACATTACATCAAGTCATCATCGAGCAACACCATATCCATCTCATTCAGGAACACGTCTACGTCACCGAACCGTCGCGACTACTCATCATTGACAACTCCGACGTCCGTTTTCATTGAGCGTGGTCACACTGCTCTCCAGTCAACATTATCTTCGGCAATTGTGAGGATCGCTCGACGGCCTGCTCGGACGGTTAGCAAATTTATTGAACTTTTCTTTGTGGCACAAAGACCACGATCGGCGTGGGAACAAATTGCCTATCTTTCATTCTCCTCCTCCCTGTAAAACGTTGAAGCCGTCGCCACGTTTCTCCTCTGTCACACGAAGATTCCTCAACTTCTCCCCTCGCTGCCGCATTTGCTACGTAAAAGTGACACGTTTTCACAGCTGGCAAGAAATTATGAAGACCGTTGACCAACCCACTTCCACGGGCGACAACAGCAAGGCGGTGAAAGGAGAGAAGCCTAAAAATTGGGGTGGGTGGATTTCAACAGCAGCAGCAGCACCATTCCTCCTCTTAATCTTGCAAATTCAGCCACCGCCCCTTACTTTCAGCCGATCTCAGCTCCATTTTTCCACAGTCGCAGCTCTATCTCCGTTGCTCCCTTTTTCTTCGTGTGCAACCCCGAAGCTAACCGACAACGCGTCTTCATCCACTGCACCCTCGGCTTGGCATGACTCGCCAGAGGACAACAAGAAGTCGGGACGTCTGGGACCTCATCAAGCCATGCGACAGCGTCTCTGGGATCCGAGACAATTAGACATCCTCCATTCTATCCTATGTCAATTGTTTACCGTGCAACAGGAATAGTTTCCTAGAAAATTCATAAACGTCGTTTAGATTTTCGTTTACACAGAAGTTTTGATTAAGTCACCTAGATACCTTGTCGAGTTCGTACTAGTCAAACTTGTGGTTGAATCATAGGAGCATGATCGGTCAATATTTAGCACGTGTGGAGGTTGAGTTAGTTGAAATTCTAAATTAAATCCATGTTGGGACTAAGGTTAGGTTTGGTTCTAGCCTAACCCCAAAGTTTGCTAATTTTGCACTAACTTAGGTGGTGCAAATTTCATGGGGCGTTTTTTTCACAAAAGTCATCATTTATTGACTGTTCTATGACATACTTTAATTTCAATATTTTTGGATTTCATACGACAAAAATATATTTAAAAAACTTTGGGATTTGAAATATGTTTTTGGACTTACTACACCGACCTCTCCTTGTTTTCCATTTTCCATAGATTTTTCAGTCTAGAATTATAACACGTGTCCTCATGAAAGTTGCAGCGTACATCCTAGGCTACCATATATTAATTTTCCATAATTTTTCAGTCTCATTTGGTCAATGAAATATTTGTTTTCCTACCCAATTTTGTTCTGAAAATTTTGACTGCTTTGGGCCTAGTTTACAAAAATTATTTAGAATTGTATGAGCTGAATCGAACTTCGATCCCCTGCAAAAAATGTCCTACTAGGTCTTTTCTACCTCATATTAAAATTTCATAATTTTTGGAAGACATTTACCTAGACAACAACTATCGTTTCTAAAGGTGTGCGGGACACCCTATAAGGCTATTTTAGGCATAGGATGTGGGACCTTCCTTACAGTTCACTTAATATCTGTACGGATAATTTACATTAGTCTAAGGGATGAAGACGAATGATGATTCATTAGATGCACGCTTGAGTTCCTGAATAGTAGTGACGTTAACGTACTTTAATTGAATTATGAAATTATTGCATCATGGTGTGAATGTGGGATTGAGAATGCCGTCAGACCTTGAGACGACAATGCCTCGAGTTGTAGTCGGGATGCCTGGAAGGGTAATGGGTTCCTCCAAATGCCTAGGGGCTGTAACGCGGTTTCTCTTAAATGCCCTCGCGATGCTAGATGGGTGTAAGATGCCGAAAAGGGTAACGGAGTTCCCCGGATGATGATGACAGCATGAAATTATATTGATTATGACCTAAGTATTTCTGAATTGAACTACTAGTTATACGTTGGGAAACATTATTACCTATATTGGTCTGTCATGTATTTTGAAAGGGTTCTCGGGTAAGTTGATGTGCGTGTGATTTATTGAACTTTCTATTGAGGCTTTTCTTTATTAATACGGTGCTCGATTTGTGTAGTATAGACCAGTGGACTGTTTGCTTGTTGGTTTATAACTTATTGGTTGTTGACTTCATCTTTTTAGATCAATAAAATGTCAATCCCACCCATCTCCTCGATAGTCCATTACGGGGTGCCAGTAAACTTCATGTGGGAAGAGAACAGGTTCGTAGACCCCGGTTTTCTGAATACCATTTTTATCCGGATCAAATCTCGCATGGTTGTTGATGTGGGGCTCTCGATGGGGCAAGTCACCATTGATTCGTCGAGATCTATGCTTGTGTCAATAGGTGTGCGATGGGTGCACTCCCACTATTCTCCAACTGGCTAGGAGATGGAGATAGCCCCGTAGCATAGAAGGGAGGTAGGATGGAAGTTGGATTTTTGGAGCTAAGGAGATTTTGACAATTTTAGGGGTTAGGGGGCGACACGTCTATAGCTAGGTGGGGATGGGTGACTGACATATAATCCAGTAGTTAGTAGTCCTGACATTTTGAATTTCCCAATGTAATCCACTTGTCGTTTGATGTATATATAAATAAATAAGAAATGAAGTTGCTATGGTTATAGAAAATTGTGTGTACCCCAAGATTACTTTAGTCTCTTATGCTTCCGCATGTTTAAGAAAAAGCGAAATGGAAAGGATAATGGTGAAAATAGTTCCACATTAGCCATGACACACTAGGGACGTCTCAATTGAAAAGGAGGTTGGGTGTTTGTTGAGGCCATGATCATAAACCATATGCTATGATACCATCTTCAAGGGAAAATTTGAAGGTAAAATTTTACTCACGACTCACACAATTTAAGGAAGAAAGTGAGACGAATAGGCTTTTTGTTTTCTTTCTTTTTTTTCACCTTGTCAACTTATCGAAATGATCACAAGACTTGCCTTTATATAGGCTTGTGGTATGAATCTTACTCTTAAATGACTCATAAATATATTTAGCATTCCAAGGAGATATATTCCTAGGAATTTACAAAACATCAAACTAGGCATAGAGATAAAAGCAGACTTTTGAAAAATAACACTACAATAGGACTCTTAAATTTGTGCTCCAATCTTAAGACCCAACTAGACACTGACATCAATCAATCAGGTGACCAATCAACAAGCAGTAATATAGACAACTTGTCCATTGCGTTGATAACATCTCTACATCATCGATAACTTCAACTTATTAAATTATAGCCAAGATTTGGTTGAATTAATAACAATAGCACCAAGTAAAATAGACCCTTCTTCACCTTCCAACAGCTACTACTCTAGTAATGTTATTTTGAATTTATGATTCCGGGTCATTCTAAGAGAGATCACTGAAAACTCAGAGAACATCTCACTTCACCAACATAAGAATACAACCTACTCCAACTGACAGAAAGTAAAACCTCCTACAAGGAGCCAACATACCAAGTGTCTACATACACATTTTACCCTTATAAATCACTAAGTTGGATTTAGCCAATGCATGAACTTACCCTAGTTCACGATACGCAACAAACATCGGAGATTGTGATTTATGATGATCTTGTATGGTGCAAGTTCAATCAATTATGAGATTATCAGTCAACTCCATTTCTTGCGACCTACCTTTTCTGTTTGAAGGGGCAAAGACATAGGTTTAGGGATATTTATTAAAAAAAAGGCTATGGCTCCCATTTTAGACACGAGTTATCCTAAGCCTATACCTTGCATGACGTTGAGGTATTCATTGACGTTATAAAAATTTTGTAGTGAGGAGTTTCCATAGGCTTATTGGGGTCAGCCCAAAATCAAGTAAAGCACGAGAGAATACCTTACTTCTTACACAACCAAAGAATTTTTGGTTGGGAACTTGGTTACATTAATCAGTTAACTAGTGCATTTTTTGTACATAATCTTGTTTATTAAAGGAAATGTTTGTTAGGCAATTTGGATTGGTTTTAAACCCATCCACTAACATATGAGATGATCATGCGGGTACACAATATTTAAACTAACAATCAACAACTGATGAAGCGTTAAATGAGTTGCGAGGAAAAACAATAATCTAACCCTAAGAAATAAAACAAATGCCATCTAACCCTAAGAAATAAGACAAATGTCATTCCTGTTCCTAACTAGACCAAAATGAAACCATAGTTAACATATTAAAAGAGAGGAATCACATAATAGTCGAAATGGAAATGCACAAACAACACCCTAACATGTCTCTAAGAGCACTCAAATTCTATGGTGAAACCCTAATAGCTTATCTAATTTTGAGCACATTTTTATCAAAGATTTTAACACATTTTAAGAGAAACTACAAAAAAAAATAAAAATATATATATATTTTAAAGCTTTTTCTGATTTTTAGAAAAAATAAGTTTTTTTTTGGAATTTTTAATATTTTAATTTATTTTTTTAAAATCCAAAAATGGGACCCGGCCCGGGCTATCAAGCCCAGTCCCAATATGGGCTGGCTTTGATCTCGCGGGTCTGACCCATGGACATAAATAGGCTTATCCAAAACAAGCCCACTCAAATAGAAAAATCACCAAGCCCATTTTCTTGAAATTAAAAGCACTAAGCCCATCTTCCTAAAAAAAATCATTCCAAGCACCCTTAAGACTAAAGCCAGTCCGATTCCTCTAAAGCCCAAGAGAAGCCCAAAATCATAAAGCCTTCTTAAGCCCAAGACCCAAGTCATATTCCCCTCCTTCATCAGAACGAGCCCATCCTCATTGTTGCTCTCTCTCATGCTCAAGTTTACATAGCCTATTTTTTCAGCTTTCTTTATTTTCTTTTGTTTCCTTTCTTCTTCTTTTTTTTTTCTTAATTTTCTTTTCTCTCCCCCTTTGACAGGTCATCTTCTTCCTTAGGTGTCTTCCCCAATGAGACTCACGCCCTCCCCGAAGCTCCTACATTTTTAGACAAACCTCGGCCAAATCTCAAGCCGCTGCTGAGCTACTACCCTTCACTAGCCGTCCACTCCGACCACCACTCGCCAGCCGACCTCCTTGCCGTCGGCTAAGAACCGCACCACGGTTAAACACTGAATAGACTATGGCGACGATGGGAACATGGTGAACGACTACACAGCCAACGCCCAAGGTCACCCAACACCGTTGGAACATCCCAATAGAACGCAACGCGCTCGGATAACTCGATTTTGGCCACTAACGGGAGGACAAAAACTAGATCTTACTTAGGCATTTCGTTGAACAGGTGAAGGGCGCTTGCGAATCATGCAGTTTCCAGCTCAAGACTCGAACCTAAAATGAGACTCTTGCCAAACAAGCAACAAAACACATAACAACCAACGGGGGAATGGATGGGGCCAGAGTTCGCACGAGCTGGTCGGCCATGAGCGCGCGAACTCCGGCCGTCGTGCCCAAAGCAGGGCACTGACAAAGGGCTTAATGGTTCGGCTCGATGGCGTCCCCCTCAAACGAGCCAGCCCCCCTCGCTTTTAAGCACCGGCACGCATGGCTTCTTGCCGTGCCAACTGGTGCTGTCGGCCTGACCTCGACCGAACGTCTCCCGCGCGAGACGCCCTGCCCTCCGTCACCTCTATGCGTCGTCCTTCTCTCTTCCCCCTTTTGTCTCTAGTGCGAAAGAGGAAGAGAGGAAGAGAGAAAAAGGAGAGGACTGGGCTAGGAGAAACTAAAGAAACCAGGCCCAATGAAAGAGAACGAAAATGAGGGAAGGAGGTAGGGCCGGCCCATCCCCAGTACAAATCGGCTTTTTTTTTTAATAATAATTATTAAAAATAAAAATATGATAAAAATATTTTAATTGCTTATTCTATTAAATTTTAACATTAATAATGCAAATGTTCCTAATTTCTATATGCCATGCAATTTGATGATAATTATTTTGAGTTTGGGACACTTGGAATGCCATAACTTGGCATGGAGGGACACTTAAGTGCCATAACTTCTGAAAGGTATACTTAAGTGCCAATTTCGGAGTAAAGTAGAACACTTAAGTGCCACTTCGGCCAAAATCCGGTCAAATGGCTGACGTGACAATCTTTCGGCGAGTTAGGTGCAAAACGGCGCATCGACGTGGCGAGAAAATGTAAAAACGACGTCGTTTTATGTCTGATGTGTAAATAATTAATATAAAAATTAATTAAATCAATTTAAACTTAATTTTATTTAAAATATTCTAAAAAATTAAAAACTTAAAATTAAAAAAACTTAAAAAATGAAGAACTTAAAATTAAAATAAAAACTTAAAACTAAAAAAATAAAATTTAAAAACTTAAAAAAAATAAAACTTTAAAAACTTTAAAAAAATAAAACTTTAAAAACTTTAAAAAAATAAAACTTTAAAAACTTTTAAAAAATAAAATTTAAAAAACTTAAAATTTAGAAAACTAAAAATTAAAAAAACTTACAATTAAAAAAAATAAAAACTTAAATTAAAAAACTTAAATTAAAAAACTTAAAATTTTAAAAAAATTAAAATTAAAAAAATTAAATTTAAAAAAATTAAAATTTAAAAAAATTAAAATTTAAAATACTTAAAATTTTTAAAAAATAAAATTTAAAAAACTTCCATATTTACATTTTAATTTTTTAAAATTTTAATTTTTTAAATTTTAAGTTTTTCTAATTTTTTAAATTTTAAGTTTTTTAAATTTTAAGTTTTTTAAATTTTAAGCTTTTTAATTTTAATTTTTTTAATTTTTAGAATATTTTAAATAAAATTAAGTTTAAATTTAATTTTATATTAATTATTTATATATCAGACACAAAACGACGTCGTTTTTGCATTTTCTCGCCACGTCAATGTACAAAACAACACTGTTTTGCACCCAACTTGCCGGAAAATTGCCATGTTAGCCATTTGGCTAGATTTTGGCTGGAGTGGCAAGTAAGTGTTTCACTTTACTCCGAAATTGGCACTTAAGTGTACATTTCCGAAGTTATGGCACTTAAGTGTACATTTCCGAAGTTATGGCATTTAAGTGTCCATTCGTGCCAAGTTATGGCACTTAGGCTATTCTTCTGCCTAATTATTTTTAATTAACCCGTAAAATTGTAGGACGTAACTCTTCTAACGCGGAGAACTGTTTGAAATGGGCTTTGCCTAGGATTGGCCCATTAGCCCAATTATCAGTTTTAGTGTCCTAGACTATCAAGAGCCACTCCATTTGCTCCCATGCGCCACCGCCTTAACACCTATTGCACGATCGAGCCATAGCCTCTCTCCTCTCACACTTCGCCCTCTCCTACTCGACGGCATTGTCCTCTGCCTGACCCTTGTTGACGCGGCCATCCTCCTATTTGATATACCCCGTTGATCCGAGTTTTCAACCCTCGGTGTGTGCTCTCTTGGAAAGGCGGTTCGAATTCGGAGTCAGATTTGTCAAGTTGGTTGAGAGGAGAGGAGTTTGTGGTCGCGCATGGTCTCATGGAGGAATAACTAGGAATCTACCCAGAGCCTACAACTTTTGTACCATTATACAAGGTTGCTACTTTTCCAATCCACTTTAATATTTTGGAGGAATTAAAAGGAATTTGTTCTTTATTCCACTTCTAGGACATGGGTTTTATTGTGAGTAGACCACATGATGTAGAGGCCACCGACTTAGCTGAAGTAGGCACTTTGCCTACAATAACTACATCGAGGATGGCTTGGCCACAAACATCGGATGTGTAAAAATGGTCGTATAGGGATGTACATGAAAAGCTCTTGCCCGGTTCTGGTTGCATTTCTAATGGCCTATTTCCCATGGTTGTTATATTGCTTGGAAATCGACAAAATATAACCTTCTAGAATATCCTAGGTTCTTCTTGAAGAATGATGACTCACCATTTTAGATAGATATTTCTAGATTTGGTAATGATTACCAAAGATTCACCATTGGTAATTAAGTAATGGACTCTTAGACAAGTGGACTAATCAAGAGAAGACATAATAGAAGATTTTATAATACCTCTTTAAATGCAAGGATGAGTCATCTTGCTTTGGTGTCCCTTGAAGATTTGGTAATGATTACCCAAGATTTTTCCATGGAGAAGAAGCAAAGGACTCAAGATATTAAGTGGACCAATTAAAAGAGAACTTGGTGGAATATTCTAGAGGGGCAAAACATAAAAAACAAGTTATATAATTTAGGCATGTGCTAAATATTCAAATCTCACGATTAACCAAATCTAGGCATTTAATGAAAATGATAAGTTATTAGCTTAGGTGTCCACTTGAAGATTTTGTAATGATGGCAAAAATTTTTTACTTAGAGAAGAAGTTGGTGACTCATTGGCTTAGGTCTCCATGAAATATATGGTCATCATTACCATAAAATTTTTCTTGGAAAATAAGTAGACTAAGTCATGATGACATGGAATAGGTGGTCTAATAAGAAGATGACAAGTGTTCTTCTAGGACCCTAAGTGTGCCACCTTGCAAATTAGGCTTGCCACCTCGATGTCATAGCCACGTGACTTCAAGAAAAATGATTGGGCCATTTGGAAAGGTAATGATAAGGTTTGAGCCTATATATAGGGAAACCACCCCATTCATTCTCACATGAACTATACTATCATCTATTGCTTTTTACACGCCATTTTCCCCCTTTCTCTCGGTCTTGCACCATTGCCCCTCATCAAGTCACTCAAGCTAGTTCTAAAGGTTTATCTAGGTAAGTAAGATCCCTATTTTTTTCTCTAGGGTGGTAGACTCCATTATTTGAATCTAGTTAGGTGCTCACCCCTCAAGCCGTGGGTAGGATGTTGGATTTTTTGTATGGTTTTGTTCATATTTGTGCTCGAACGTGTGCTTAGGTTGTTTACACCTAGAATGAGGTCGAAGTTAGCTTGGGTTGAGTTTTATTCAAGGTGAGGTCGCTTAAGGGCTTAAGGCCACAAGGCCTTAGATCAGCATTCAAGCAATGCCAGTTTTAAGTCTTGTTTGGTGTGGGGATCGCCCAAGGCTGTAAGCTTTTAAATCGGCATTGAGGCGTGCTGGTTCTAAGTCTTGATCGGTATGGGGATCACCCAAGCCCACAAGGTCGTGATAAGGCACTAAAGCATGCCGATTTTATGCCTTGGTTGGTGCTGGGACTTTGTGCTTGGCATTTGAATCAAGCCATGACCCAAGGGTCATTCACGGCATGAAGTGTGTTCACATCGGGTTGAAGTAGAGGTCTGTCGAGCTTAGGATCTACACGAAGGCGAGGTATACCTAAGTCTCAAGGTCTTGGATCGGCATTGAGGCATGCCATTTCTGAGCTTTGTTTAGTGCGGGGATCGTCGCTATGTGTTTGGCTCAAGTTACGGACTAAGGGTCGTTCCCGACATGTTGTATAGTGCAATATTAGGATTCATGGCATAAACATATGAATGAGCATGCTTTCGAGTGAGGTATGAGTCAGCTAAGAAGAAACAATAAGAATCGGTTTGTGTGATACACTCGTGTGTGCACATAAAGAGGAAAAAACGCTCGTCACCACACAATGTTGGCAATAATGCCTCATTCATTGAACGGGATACCCCGGTTGAGTCAGGATGTCTTGGTTGAGTCATGATGCCTAGGTTTTGAACCCGAAGGTCTCAGGAAGCTAGCCCTAAGAAGCCTCAGTCGAGCCGAAATGCCCTAATTGAGCTAGGAAGCCCTGGTCAAGCTAGGAGGGCCTGGTTGAGTCAGGACAGTGCTAAATGAATTTACATGAGTGCTAATTATGCACAAGCATGATATGTTGATGTATTCATTGTTATGCTGAAGGTAAGCATGCATTGAAGTATGTTGTTATGAATATTTGCATTTATTCGAGATGTAGAAATAAGTTTGCTATTGATCTACCATTGACATTGTTTGCTAGTATTGTACTTGCTAGGCTTCGACGATGAGATGTTTTCCTAGTAGAGAACTTGGAATTTTACTTACCGAGTTTCCCCAAAACTCACTCCTTCAGCTTTCCCTTACTAGATTGTCTTAGAAGCAGTACGACGGAGTGTACCCTAGTGACTCGGGTGTGTCTTGTTTAGCTTGAACTTCCTTTTGTTTGTGCAAGTCATACACATTACTCCAATCAACTATTGACTTTCAACCACTTGTGAGCATCACCAGGGTAGTATCAACATTCGAACATACCCAACATCAATGCTTTCGGAACCATTTTGGAATCAAGTTGGATTAGTAATTGCTATCGATTTGATCGATTCAACTTGTGATCCTTTTGTTTTTGGCTAAAAACGCATTTGTCAACTAGCTGGATTGTAGAAAACATTGCCTATTAGACAAGTTTTCGTCATATCTGATTTGCTTTTGGAAATATTGTGAGTATTGATCCTTATTTATTACTTTTTTTTTTTTTTTGGTAAAGGGTAATGAAAATGACTTATTTATTACCTTTCCTCTTCACATTCCCAGTGAATAATCTTGAACATTCTACTCTCATCGCCAAGACGACATGTCGTTTTAGGCTGTTCTAAACACCTCCTGGCCTTCCAACTTTCCCTCCTCACCCGCTTTCAATGGAAGCCAGAGAAGAAGTTCACCTCCTTCAACCGGCGCCGGCGCCGACCTCTCCAGCTCACGAAGCCCTTCTCAGAGCAGGCCCTCGCCTCCGCCTCCTCCGACAAGCTCACGCCCACGTCGTCGTCTCCGGATCACACCGCTCTCTATCCCTCCTCACCAAGCTCGTCAACCTCGCCTGCGCCGCCGGCGCGATTGGCTACGCGCGCCGGGTTTTCGTCACCGTGCCTGGGCCCGACTCGTTCCTCTTCAATTCCCTCATCAAGTCCTGCTCCAAGTTTGGCTTCCCCAATGATGCAGTCGCGTTCTATCGCTGCTCGCTGCTCGAAGGCATTCCCCCCAGTAATTACACTTTCACGTCCGTTATTAAGGCTTGCGCGGACTTGTCGGCTTCGAGGCTCGGTAGAGGCGTTCATGCCCATGCTTTGGCTTGTGGGTTTGGGTCGGATCCTTATGTTCAATCGGCTTTAGTCACTTTTTATGCGAAGTCGGGTAATCTGAATGTTGCCCGTCAGGTGTTCGATAAAGTGGGGGAGAGAACAGTTGTTACATGGAATTCGATGATTTCTGGGTACGAGCAGAATGGGTCTGCTAAGGAGGCAATTGAATTGTTTGATCATATGAGGGAATCGGGTATCGAGCCAGATTCAACTACATTTGTGGGCGTTTTGGCTGCTTGTGCGCAATCAGGAGCATTGAGTTTGGGGAGTTGGGTGCATGAGTATGTTATGGACAATGGGTTTGATTTGAATGTCATGTTAGGCACTTCTCTGATCAATATGTATGCTAGGTGCGGAAATGTTAGCAAGTCGAGAGAAGTTTTTGATTCAATGAGGGAAAGAAATGTTATTGCTTGGACTGCTATGATATCTGCATATGCGACAAATGGATATGGAAACCAAGCAGTTGAGCTATTTGAGCAAATGCGACTCCGAGGCCCATGGCCTAACAAAATCACTTTTGTGGCGGTTCTCTCTGCATGTGCTCATGCCGGGCTAGTTGACGTGGGGCGTCATGCATTTGCAAGCATGAGGAAAGAATATGATGTAGAGCCAGGACTAGAACACTATGTATGCATGGTTGATATGCTTGGGCGAGCGGGATTTCTCGACGAAGCTTATGAGTTCATTGAAAAAGAAATTCCTATGGAGCCTCCACCGGCTGTGTGGACTGCTATGCTTGGGGCTTGCAAGATGCATAAGAATTTTGACTTGGGAGTAAGTGTTGCCGAACATCTCTTAGATAGTGAACCAGATAATCCAGGTCACTATGTCATGCTTTCTAACATATATGCCTTGGCTGGTCGAAGTGACAGAGTGCAAAGAGTTAGAAACATGATGATACAGAGGGGGCTGAAGAAGCAAGTTGGTTATAGCATTATAGAAGTTGATGGAAAGACATATATGTTTAGCATGGGCGACAAGTCTCATCCTGAAACAAATATTATATATGAGTATTTGGATGAGTTGATGTTGAGATGTACCCAGGCTGGTTATGTACCATTGGCTGATTCATTGATGCATGAGTTAGAAGGGGAGGAAAGGGAATATGCACTTAGATTTCATAGTGAGAAGCTTGCTGTAGCATTTGGACTACTCAAAACTAGCCATGGCATGACCGTCATGGTTGTGAAAAATCTACGTATGTGTGAAGACTGTCACTTAGCATTTAAGTACATTTCAGTTGTTGCCAACAGGGAAATTGTTGTTAGAGACAAGCTCCGGTTTCACCATTTTAAGGATGGGTCATGTTCATGTTTAGAATTCTGGTGATGTGGTCTACACTGAAGCTGGGTGTCATTTGATTCCTGTGACTTGTTGTGGTATGGTGAAAATCCACCTTTGAGGGGGTATAGATGCTGAATGAAGGAATAATCTTCACATAATTGGCAATTGAGAGAGAGGTTTGCCCTTGCTATCTTGCTGAATACTCCTAAATGGTTACACTCAACTTGGTTATAATTTATTTTAGACTTCTTCCAAAGAGAGATGTGAAGATGAGGCTGTTATATTGGTGATATGTATAACTATTCCGAAGCAAGAACATCCCACACTGAAAAATGATGGATACATCAAAGAAGGTCCCTCTCGTTAGGCATGGCCTCAGCTTTTGGACTGAAGAAAGCTGAGTCCAGGTTTCTGTGTTATCTGCATGAGTTTTCAAATAGTTAATCTGGTGCCCTCACTGGGACTAAGATTGCCTAAAGAACCAGCTCCATGGCAGACCTCTCTGAAATGTGCTGTCACGGTTTCTTTTTTTAGTTGAGGCATGCTCAACCGTATAGGATAGCCAAGCAGAATTCAAGATCACATATGAATGAAATAAATGAGAATTACATGCAATGAGACTCAAGTAAAAAGAGATCACTTTATAAGTGATTGAGTGCTGCGAATGCTTTCTGCTTCGCGGCTTTGTTTTTTGAGTTGACATGGCTGGCTGCATCTTCTCATGCACATTACTTGCTTGAAACCTCTGCGGAAGCATGCAACAGCCTCCAAACCGCTGCTGCAGATAAATGGGGAGGACGAACAGAAAACCAACACAAGGGGCAATGATATCCCAAATAGTGCTGGAGATATTCACCGTGGTGCAGTAGCATGTACACTAAGTCAAGGTGTCCAGTGTAATATGGGCTTCATAAAGACGGCAAGCGCAGGGCAGCGAACACACTGTAATGACGCTGATGTAAAAGGAAGGACACAGAACCTTCTCCGTTGAGTTAACGTCAAGCAGTATCTGGCATAGCAGAAAACCGTCCAGGATCAGACTGGACATGGAGTTTCAGGAAACAAGATAATTGTGACTTCTCAAAAGACGCTCCTCATGAGCAAGTCGAACCTGTACTTTAAGATAAGTTCCCATACTTTCATACCCTTCATACCTAGACAATCTTTAAAAAAAAATCCAAAGCAACTATCAAGTGAATGGCTGCTTTTTAGAGTGCTATAGCTAGGCCCGTCAAATGGACAGGTCGGGTAGGGCTGAAAATGATCCGACTCAATTTGACTGATTTGTTTTGACCCATTTTCATATGAAATGTAAATTTAGCGATGCATATTTGATCTGGCCTGTGCGAGACTAGGGATCCTTTTTGTTTAGGCGATTTTTCTTATTAATTTGTCACCTTTAAATAATGAATAGTTCTATAGATCAGCTTGTCAAGTTTGTCAGGGAGCTTGGCGGTCAAGTTATGGACTAGAGTGCGAAGGTAGTGGTGAAAGTTCGGCTTGGGCCATCCGTTAATCATGAAGTGGGTTCCGGCTTAAGTTGGATTAAATGTAGACGGTTTCCAAGCCACCCATAAATTTTGAAATGTGAAGCCATCTTTTACCTTTCGTGAAATGTCAGCATGAAGGGGGAACTTCAAGCAATTATGGGTTGGGGTTGAGGTCAAGCCCATAATGGCGCAGCTTGAGTCCAAAACCCAATGGACCTTGTCTCCTCCACAAGTAGGTTGAGCAACCATCTCATCTCGACTAGGTTGGAGCCCAAGGCCTTCTCATGTGAATTCGTATAAGGGGTGAGTGGTTCCTGGTTGTTCCTATTACTGGGGACCAGACCGGACCATTGTCATACCTCATCCAAATACTTTTGAACAAATCCTGAACCAACAACTCTAATGAAGGGCTGCAGTTGGTATGATTAGCAACAGCCTTGGCTAGCATAGTTTTGCCTGTCCGTGGCGGACCATACAGCAGCACACCTCGCGGGGGATGAATACCGATTTGTTTGTATAGTTCATGATGAGTAAGGGGCAATTCCACTGCTTCACGAGTCTCTTGCTTCTAAATGTCGCATCCTCCCAAGATCCTGCAAAAAAATTTCTCGTAAGGGGGGGGGGGGGGGGGGAAGCACTCGGTGGTGTATGTATCAATCTACTAGAGATTTGGCAAAATGCATCTATAGCACTGCTAAACTCGCAGCTAAACCAAAAGTCATATAGCTACTATAATAAGGTGATTTGAAACAATTGGCGAGTAAAGTACTGGTTTGTCGGAGTTTTGGTTGCTTGTGCGCAGTTTGGAGCATTGAGTTTGGGGAGTTGGGTGTATGGGTATATTATGGACAATGGGTTTGATATGAATATTGTGTTAGGCACTTCGTTAATCAATATGTATGCTTAGGTGTAGAAATCTTACCAAGTCGAGGGAAGTTTTTGATTCGATGAGGGAAAGAAATGTTATTGCTTAGACAGCTATGATATTGGCATATGCGACAAATGGATATGGAAACCGAGCAGTTGAACTATTTGATCAAATGCAACTTCGAGGCCCATGGCCTAAAAAAATCACTTTCATGGTGGTTCTCTCTACATGTAACAAAAATATGTTTGAAGCACTATGAGACATCAATTATTTATTTCCTTTTTGGGATTGTAGCAGTTATGTTATCTCTAACAAGTGCATAATTAGAGCTCCCAAGTGTAGGTGTATTCACTGATCGTAGTCTTTATGCTAGTATGAATTGTTTCTAAAGTAGATGAATGTTGAATATATTATATTATTGATAGAACATTATCAAGCCCATCATATCCGAGTGAGACATGATATATTGCAGTGGTTTGTCTATGACGGGAGGTGTTCAAGAGGCACCAGTTCACCCATGCAGTATGGTGCCTCTAAAGAGGTGCAAATGATTGTCTCTTAAGGGAAGATAACTTCCTCAAAATGCAGTCAAGAGACAACAACATTGTATGTAAAAAAAAACGTTCTTTTCCTCTTCACTAAAAAACACACAAATGATTCCATCGTCACTTTAAATTGTCACTTTAAGAAGACAATCGGCATTAATACTATAGAATAAGATTATTTTCCTTGTGATTATATTTGAACTGTTGTGAAGTTGTAGATTTGTCTCGTTGGTGATTTAACGTAGAGTCCTAATTAATTCCTTTTGTTGTGTATTGAAAGGTTAGTCGCTTCACTTTTATTCGATTTTATCCAATAGAAGAGAGGAAGAAAAAGAAAAAGAAAAAGAAAGAAGGCTCAGATTACCATGGATGCTCATAGACCATGCATTTATTTATTGGAAAACACACAATTCCTCCCTCACAAAATAGCCATAATATCAAGTACTATGGCGGACAATTGATAAACGTCAGCATTACTCTTTGTCAAAGGTGGAACCATGCCTCCCTTCTCCAATCCTTGAGTGTCACACGCTGCTTCGCTATTCATCATTTTAGACACATGAATATTCACCTCGGCGTAACGCTTCACCTTGTAAAGTGGGATTAGGTCTTTGTGTTCACCTAAGGTGTAAAAGCCCAACCAAAGCGAGAGTGCTTTGACTAGGTGAGTTCCAATTTTTTCTTTTGTAGTTGCTTAATGTACTCGATCGTGCTTGTAAAGTTGGCTTGTAATAGCTTGATCCCGATCAACCCTAGTCCCTCGAGATCCACCTCATGGCTCTTTGGGTTTGACCCAAGAGACTTCATGCAGAAGTCGACGTTCAACTTTGGGTCATTGGATTGCAAAAGCACACTGCACAAAGAATCTTCATCTAGGGTGGAAATCTTTGCCCCCCAACTTTTGTGGAACATTTTATGTTCAGAATCTTCTCTTAGTGTCGCTTGTAGCACTTCTATTGATGAATGAATGAATGAAATGCTTTTACGATAAAAAAAAAAAAAAAACTCTGGGCCATTGATTGCAATCTTCTTGCAAGTGTCTTGAACGATATCGTTTGCGGATTAGATGCAAAAAAAAAAAAAAAAAATCATTAGGAATTGGATCGGGAATAGGGAACAGATTAAGAATGCATAATTCATTTTACTTATCCTGGAAATGGATATCTTCACGTAATTTTCGTATGAAGACAACGTATTCGTACAAAAAGGACTGGCCATGTTACACATTGACACAATTTCATATATGTTATTATATAAAAATGAATTTATTATTAGACAGTGTATAAGAATGAATATCATCGAATTTGATAAGATTGCTCAATTTGACTTGCCTATAGCGATATAATAATTAGAATTTCAAATCATATCCAAATTAATACCATATTCTCCAATAAGATTGCCAAATCGACTTGCGTCAGCCATAAATGCCACAATTACCCGATATGTAATGTCCTAATAAAGCTGGATTCTTCATCAAGACTGTCAAATTGACCTGCCTCTTGGAGAATATTTATTCTTATACAGTGTTTAAAAATAAGTTATATATAATTATATATACTTCTGGATTACCGTCAAATTATTGAGGGTTTTATTATTTTCTTTACGGTTTTTCAATGCCTACTGGCTACAACTGGTCAATTTGGGCTTAATTCGGAGAGATGTGCGTGGATTCGCGACCTAAGGATCCTCCTCTTGACAAAATGAACCGACCTTAGCTCGAATAGTTACTAAGGGTCAGGGAAATTGTATTAGATTTATCAAACATAATGTACGAAATGTAATAAAGTACTAAATTTTCCACACATTCAAGTTCCGAGTTTATGGTCCAAAAAAAAAAAAAGTTCTGAGTTTTCTTTTTTCTTCTAGAAATTGCAAATAAGCCCTTTTTGATGAGCATAATTGAAGAATACCTGTTGGCATTTGAATTGCCCGAGTGACAACTTCAAATTTTGCTCTTATTAGAAAAGGGTTATGATTTAACCAAGCAAATTAGAAGGTTTCTTACTCGATTGCATATTTTGGTGATATTTGAGATCTGATGCACAAATTAAGAGGTTCAAGGTTGGATTGCTTCTCATAAATCCCAAAATCCAGAGCTTTGGACGAAATCTTTTCGTCCATTTTAGAGCGCACATTACATATCAATTAGGATTTTCTTATCCTGTTTGGACCTTGATAACAAATGCTTTCATAATAATTATAGACTTCAGACGTTAATTTTTCTTAATTTTGTATTTTATATTTACCAAAAAAAAAAAAAGAGGCTCGCATAAGGAATTTATTAGTGGGCCAAAGTACAATAAAAGTCCTAATGCATGAAGCTAAATGCATGTCGGATGTTTTTTTTTTTTTTTTTTAGCTTAAATCTTACGCTGGCCAACCTTGATTTTTTTTTTTCTTGAATTATTCGAAACTTTCACAATATATAATTATTAGCATGTAGATTCGCATATAATTTTTTAAGCGAGGACAATAATCGCATTGTCCTCGGACAAATCTTCATTCTCGAAGAAGTCGGATGACGTTAGTGGATTGGATCATATTCTTGAGTGAGTTTATGGTTCCTCATGGGGAACATGCCTTCACAGATTTTCACAATTGAATCGAAAATACATAGATAACTTAAAAAATATCACCAAATTGGCATAGATCAACACATATGGTTTTTGGCAATAATATGGTTACTATAGTTTCTGACCCGTTCATCTTACTTGAAAAAATTAACAAATGTATGCACCTTAGACGTCGGTTAATAAATTGTAGATATACACTTTGCACTAACACGATCAACATAAAAAGCATCATAATTATCTTCTCGAGCTGATGAATATTAAATGTGTAAAAATATAATTATTAAAATATCATATATAAACACATAGAAGATAATAATGGGTAATTACAGAACTGGTCCCTGCACTTTGGTCAAATTTACAATAACTTTTAATTGTTCAATTTTAATTCTGAACTTTTGATATATGTATAATGTCGTCCTTGAACTTGAATTAATGGAATGATTGAATTGAATATTTTCATTTTGTTTAAGATGTAATCGTATTAAAAGTTGAAGAATCACATCGATTAAATTAAAATTCGGAGATGAGATTACATATATAACTAAAGTTCAGTGATCATATTGAACAAATTAATAATTTGGAGATGATATTGCACGTTGGGACAAAATTCATGGATCATTTACAATATTTTTAAGGGGGAAATTCGAAGCAGAGAGCTGGAGCGGATGAACGTTGAGTTCAGTGTTCAGTGAACGCTGGCTTGTTTTTCTCTCTCTCATGGCGTCTTCGTCGCCACTTTCCCTCTCTGCAACATTTTCTCGCCTTCACTTTGTTCTGAAGCTCTCGCTTCCGTCGGCACTGCCACAATCGTTGGCAACGAGTGCGACTCTTGTCACGCCCCGATCTTCGGGCACGCACACATCCTTCTGACTTGGTCGATTTTAATATGCGATACCCCAGGACAATGTATCGCCGACCCTTTCATTTATTAAGCACATGCGGAAGCAGTTATAAATCCCCAGACAATAAAACATTGGGATAGAAAAGTAGGCCATATTTTTCATATTGAAATTTATAACCAACTTTTATACAAAACACAAACCAGAGCACTCTACAACTTTTTACTCTAAACTTTAATCACCTCAAAAAGGAGATCTCAAAAGAAGACAGAAACTTAGACGAACTGGGCCATACTTAAGGCCCCTCTCAAAATTGTCTTCTTCTTCCAAAAATCCTTTTTCTTCAGATCTCACCTCCGAGTTCTCCTTCTCGGATTCTTCCTCCTCAGCTCTTCAGCGGGGTCCTGAAATGGTTTTCCCCAAACTGGGATGAGACTACGTCTCAGCGAGTTCTACCCCACTAAGCCCGATTAGTAAACCAATATACTAAAGGCTGCCTAAACACGCACAGGGCAGAGGACTTACCATGGCCTCTGATCCCACCTGCAAGTCAGTACAATTCATAATAGGCACCCAAGCAATCATATCACCGATCGAAGCATCGATCAAATCGACCTAGTCGATTATATTCCAACAAGACCACTCACGGTCATTTCCATTCAGGAAATCAATTCACAACATCAAATCAAAGCATCGACCTAGTCGATTACATGCCAAACAAATCGATCCCCACTATGGGATATTTAAAAGCTAGGCCACGTGCATTCTCCAGGATGACCTTCCAAGTCTCCGAGTCCACGTGCCTCAAACCTTGGACCCACGTGCATTCTCTAAGGCGACCTCTTCGCCAAGGTGGTACATCAAGCCACCGAGCCACGTGTCCTTTTTACGATGCCCGGGCCCACGTGCATTCTCTAAGGTGCTATCTCACCAAGGTGATGCATCAATTCACCGAGCCACGTGCCCTTTTAGATGCCATTCCGGAATGCTGGACCCACGTGCATTCTCTAAGGTACTCGCTTACCAAAGTGACGCATCAGATCACCGAGCCACGTGTCTTTTTAGATGCCAAATCCTGTCACCGAGCCACGTGCATTCTCCAGGACGACATACCGAGTCTCCGAGCCACGTGCATTCTCTCAGGCGACCTTTTCGCCAAGGTGACATATTCAACCACTGAACTCACGTGCATTTTCCAGGTGACAATCCAATTCACCAAGCCCACGTGTCCTCTTTGCAGTGGTTACCAGTTCACTTTCAATATCGACAACCAATGCCCAACGATTTCTCAATCAAATAAATAAATCAACTCAACAAAGCATTAAAATGCTGAATAACATACTTGGCCATTTACCAATCAACAATTCAATCACAATCAATTCCAATCAATTTAGGGTAAATCCCTAAAATATCACAATTTATTCAATTCCATACAACGTAGAGCTCAAATAAATAAACGAACTGCACCACGACGATCAGCACGAGATTTCGGTCGTCGGCCATCAACCTCTTAATTTCTGAAAAATAATTAATTAAATAATTAATTTTGAAAATTAAATAATTATTGTCAAAAATTCAATTTAGCTCAAAATAAAGCCCGATTACATAAACGGACTTCACCACGGTCATCGGCACAATATTCTGGTTCTGAACCATCTTCCTTGAATTTTCGGAAAATAAATAATTATTTAATTAATTTCGAATAATAATTAATATTAAAAAAATCCCATTTAACTCAAATTAAAGCCCGATTAAATAAACGGACTTCACCACAGTCATCCGCACAATATTCCGGTTCCGAACCATCTCCCTTGAATTTTCGGAAAATAAATAATTATTTAATTTAATTCCGAAAATTAATATTTAAATACAAAAAAATCCACTTAGGCCCGAAAAGCCTAATTGGAGCCCACTAAGGGTCGGGAAAATTCCCGAGGCACTTCCAATAATTAGTAGACCACGTCTACTTGCTAATTACGCAATCAATTTATCTAAAACACATCACAATTGACTAATAATTGCTAATTTATTCTAATCTAACAACCTAAACATAATTAATTAAATCTAAACCAACCTTAAGCATAATTAGCCAACTAATCCAAGATTAGTGAGATTACTCACTAAATCGCGCACAAATCGGATCAATCCGACGGCGGCGACGCGAGGAACGATTCTTCCCAAAGCACCGCTTGGGTTCGGGGCCGGGAAACGGCCCAAAACGGGCCCAAACCAGCTGGAAACCCATTTCGTGGGTCTGCTGGTTTGCTGCAAAACAGGGAAAAACAGAGAGGGTTAGGGGCGGAGAAGGGTTCGGGAGAGCGGGCGGTGCTCCGGGGAGGGCCGGTGGAGGTCCGGCGGCTTCAAACGGCGGCCAGAGGTGGCCGGAGATGGGCTGGTCGGTGCTGGAACAGAGGCGAAACAGGGCTGGGCCGAGCTGGATCGCGCGGCCTGGGCGTGCGCGGACGGCGGCGGGCGCACGGGCGCGGGCGGCGGTGCGGCGGTGCGGCGAGCGGGACGAGCGGCGAGCGGCTGAGCGGCTTCGATCTTCAGACAACGGTGGCCGCTGCTTCTATCTTCTTCGGCTGGTTCGCACGAACAGAGAGGGGGAGAGGAAAAGAAGTCGGTCACGTGGGCTTGGGGGGAAAGAAAGAGGAGAGAGAAGAAGAGATGAGAAAGAGGAATTTTGACTAGTCAAAAAGGAGAGAAAAGCCAATTTAAAATTGGCAAGGGGGTGTTCGGTGGGGGTGGGCTACGCACAAAGGGGAGGGGAAGGGGAGAAGAGAGAGAAAAGAGAGAAAAGAGAGAGAAAAAGAAAAAGAAAAGAAAAAGAATAATGTTATTCTAATTTTTCTTTTCTCTTTCCATTTCCCTTTCTATTTTCTTCCGGTCTTCAAATCTTCCTCCGACAATTTCTTTCTTGAAATTTCGGATTCGGCAATAAATTGAGAGACGATGAGACGGTCCTAAAAAAATGAATTGTGACACGTCCGAATATTCGATTCCCAAAACCGAATTAAATTTCATGATTAAAATCGACCGAACGCGATTTTAGTCCAATCCAACCAATTAGGTAGCTTTTAGGGATTTTACCATGGATATATCCCTTAATGGCTTCACCCAATAGGTTAGTTAACTCGTGAGTGATCAGCTCAGAGAAAAAAGACCATAGGCATGTCGACGAAATGCACATTTCATTTTATCGAAACGGGGTCGAATTTCAGGATGTCACAACTCTCTTCGTCGTGGCCGCCTTCCAGTCCTCTGTTGGCTTTTCCTTCCTTTAGCTTCTCGACCTCGAAGAACTCCACTTCCTCCGTTCCACGGGGAGGAACCGCAAGCGCGGATGGCGATGATCCGGTCGTTCTTGGCATTGAAATGAGCCATGACGACACTGCGGCTGCCATTGCGAGCTCTCTCTTGACATTTGATGGCTCGAAGGGGTAGTTTCGTGGCGATCATTGGTTTTCTGATCGGTGTTTTTTGCGTTCAGGTGAGAGGCGATGGACAAATTCTAAGTCAAGTCGTGTGGTCTCAGGTACGTGGCTTCTTTTTTGGTAATTCTGGTGTCCGTGGCTTCCTTTATGTATTGAGGAGCTGATGATACGTGAGGAAGATCCTTACTTTGGTGCTGTTTTGTTTGTTTGATATTGACTCCTTAACTCGTGTTTGGGCGCAGTCAGATTATCTTCTCTTTTCTCTTCGGCTTTGAATTTCAGCAGAAAATTCTGGTGAACTAGGAATGTAGCAATCGGAAAAGCGTCATTTGCTCAATGTGCCTTTTGGATGACAGTTTAAGCTGAGTGTTTGGTCCATGGATTATACAGAATTTCAATCATCAATGAAGAATTGCGAATTGCTCTAGATACCCAAGGGCTGCGCAAAATGGGATTGTACAGTAGGTTATCTGCTGCATTGATTCGACCATCTGGCAATGACATAATATTTGAACTTCCACACTTCTTCGTGCCTTTTTTAGTTTATTTAGTTGGGGTGAGGTTGGGGAGACAGAGGCAAACATTTAGAGCTTGGTTTGGACTTATTACAGTTCATGACATTTTGTCAGGGAAATCCAAATCAATTATATCCCTCAACTGAATAACTAATGGAAGAGCTTACCGATTTGCATCTTAATCATTGAGAAAGCAAGTTTTTCGTTTTCTTTTTCTCTTGTGTGCTTTTGTGAGTTGGAAATTAGGTTATCTCATTCCCAATCCGAATGTAGCTTTTCTTTTGTATATGGCAACTAGAGCAGTGATCCGTTAGCTTTTCAGTGCTCTGCTGTTGCCAAGATAACTGGCTGGCCACCCAATCTTCTGCTCTTTACCGTATGAATGATGAAGCCTTTCTCAATTTGGGTAGGATCAGTCTTTTGTAGTGCAAATTCCTCTATGAACTTTTGTTTTCTCTTGCAGAGGAAATCCTTCTCTCATTAATAATATTGCTCCATAAGTGCCTGAAGTTTGGCAGAAGGATAGTTTTTGTCTATATTGCAAGCATTTAACCTAAATTCTTACCTTTATATATCAAGGCAGATCTGCTTGTTTTATATGAAGGTGTTGCTCCCAAAATGGCAGAAGCTGCTCATGCCGAAGCTATTGATCAGGTAACGTTTTATCATTTTGGTCTTTATTTGATGTTATTATCATCAAGACAATTGTCTGTTATATGCATCGGGTATTGCTTCCTTCTATTATTGCTGTATTGAGAGCTCCTCTCAGTTCTTCGGCCATCCCTTTATCCTATTGATCAGCCAACATTGTCTTATGTGCATCATAGGGAACTTCTTTTCATGCTAAAGTTCTGTTACTTTAGTGCAGGTTGTAGAGAAAGCACTGACCAAGGATAATCTGACAGCCAGAGATTTATCTGCAGTTGCTGTTACTATTGGTCCTGGTTTAAGCCTCTGCCTTTGCGGTAATTTGACGTTTTGATCGTTATTCTTTTACTTCCACTCCATGAAGCAGAGTATATGGTTCACTTTTGGGTTATGTTGTCCATATTTGTCAACAAGAACAAAGGAAAATTCTGTCTGGTCGGGGCACTCCTTTCTGTCTCTTTCTGTGAATCTGGGCCGGTTTGAACTTGAAAATGTGTGCTGGTTACCTTACTTAGAAACCTAAAGTGGGTCCCTGACCGAAAATGTCTGAAGTAGAGCGTGTTATATGTCTAACTAGGTGGCTAAGTTTTGACAGCAGAGTTGACAGTCTTTTGGTTGAATATAATGTCATTTTAAAAACATGACAGCCTGTGCTTTCGATGATTGAATTTACACATTTATGTTTTTCTTTTGTTTTATGCACGGGTATGCAAACTTAAATAGCAGCAGCCATGTGAACTGAGCTGAGGAGCTTTTGTTGTTACATTTTGATGGATTGCCGGGATCAAGGATTTTTTCCTTTTATTCACTGAAACCCGCATCACCAGTTCAATGCATCATATTTTGAGGTATATGGCTACTTGCTCTTTTATTTTTAATTTTTTTTTGGGTGGTGCAGTTAGCGTGCGGAAAGCTCGAAAAATTGCTGGGCTCTTCAGCAAGCCTATTGTTGGCGTCCATCGCAGTGAGGCCCATGCTTTAGCTGCAAGGTTAAAAAGGAAGAGGTAAATGTTAATACTAAGGAATTTCACATAGTTGGCGGAAATATGAATACTGGACATGTCAAAGGACAACACCAATTTTTATTTTTATTAATTTTTATTTATTTTTATCGAGTCTAGTATTTGACGGAATTAGTGACGGCATGCAATATAGGGCTCCTTCAGTTTTTTCTCTTCTCCGCTTTGCGGTTACGATGTTTTTTTTTTCTCCAAGTGCACTCAAAACAAATTAAGGAGGATATGCTTAGCGATAATAAGTACACTTCCCTCCTGCTGCAGATTAGTCCAACAAGATCTGCAGTTTCCTTTCTTGGCCCCTTCTCATTTCTGGTAAATATTTGTAATCTTTATACATTAGTAGTATTCTGGGCATTTCTGGTTTCAATTGGGATTTGAGAAAAAGCATTCTTGAATTGCTTCATAGAGATTAGAAGGAAGCATATCCCTCAAACTATGATCCAGGCATCTTGAATGGATGATTTACTTGTACCAAATATGAATTTGTATATTTTGAATGCGTATTTGATTAATATTTTATCTTAAACCCGGTTTCTCTTTTATTATTAAATGACTGGAGTTGGTGACTGAATAGTGACAACATTGTGATATTATCAGTATATGTAAATTCGTTAAGATTGCTTTACGTGCATAATGCAACCATCTAAGAAAAGAGAGAGATGCCTGAGTTATACGAAAATCAGCAGGGTACCACTGCCATGCCACCCCGACAAAATTCCCTCAACTCAAAACTCATCATTATCTCTCTATGTGATCACAACCTTTCTCTTCTATCAAATTTTTTTTTTTGCTAGTAAAATGAAACGTTATTACGAAGAGAGTATGCTGGAACTGGGCGCTTCGTTTGCCATCGGCTGTAACTGCAGTCCATCCATTAGGCCACATTCTATCACGCCAACCTCCGATTAGGAAATTGTCAGACGGGTGAATTTCGAGAAAGGGTCATTTAGTGAAAGCAAATATAATTCGAGAGAAGACCACAAACAAATTATCCGAAAGAAAACCTACATTAATCATCGGTTCGATAGTCCATGTCTGTCCAGCCTTCCATCGCCCCAACAGCTTTATTTCCTGCACATTTCAAGGAACATAGAGGAATATGACCATTGATTGCAATTACCGGCAAACTAATTGTATCCCATATCCATTTATTGTCGAGATAGCTAAATACTAAGTACATATGTTGAGTCGAAGAGCAGCCATAAGAAGGATACTTCCACACTGAGGAATATTTGGCGCACAATGAAATAGCTTTCCAATACCATGACCATTTTTTTTTGAAGAATGTACATTATACTATTAGAAATTGGAACGATAGTGTATTTGACTTTTCTTATAAGTGGAGAATTGACTAATGGTTTCATTACGAAACAGCAAAGAAGTAGAGGAAGTTAGTAACGCGTTGTTGACACGTTCGTATGTGTTCTTGCAGTCTAATGGATGTGGACTAGTATTGGGCAGCGGTTCAGAGCCACCGTTAAGGGAATGAACCGGCAATCCAGCTATGAATGTACTGAGTAGCCCCATTGGAATTGCGAGTCAAATCGATTGGCTCCCGGACTGCTGATGAGCTTTTAATAACAGCTAGCATTGGCAATTGGCATGTCTTTATGCAATGATTTGTGCAAAGGGATCAATTGGGATCGACTATCAGCCCCTCAAGTGCTAGCGGATGAGGAGGGCTAACAGTGGTCGTAGATCTCGAGTTTTGCAAATCAGGCGTCGCCAGTTAGTGGCACCTCGATTTCTAGGATCTTCATAAATCCTAAGCAAGGATTGTCTACGAAATGCAAAAATGATCATGAACATAAATAGAGAAATAGATTTTTTTTTTTTTTGGGTCAGATACCGAACAAGAGTTGCCACCTATCATTTCGGAAAATTCTAGATCGATTGGACACCTAATGCTCAGGTAATAATGGAAAAGTTAGCTACCTAAGTGCACGTATGAAACAACTAGTTATAGGAAACCTAGAGGGAATTGTTTCCGTGTAGAATGCATTAGCGTTCTGTGGCACTCTTTCGGTACCACCGCCCTATTTAGTTTAAGTTCTAGTCATCCATTATTTAATTCATGCTTGATGCATTATTTCAAATGTTACAAAAACACTCATTAGATGTTGTTATAACTGAGAGTGCTAGTATGAACACCTAGAGGGAGGGAAATAGGTGTTTAAGATAAATCTTGGCAAATATATGCGGAATAAAATAAACTTTAAACGAAGGAGTTAGGGAAGAGAATAAGAACACAGAAATTATAGTGGTTCGGCTTAATCCAAGCCTACGTCCACTCTCCCACGATAATAGCCTACTTGGCTGGATTCCACTATGCAATCAATAAGAGATTATAACTTCGAGTGCAAACACTTAGTAGATCACACTATCTCACTAAGTCACTCTCTTAGTATTTCTCTCACGATTACAAACGTTTAAGCTCTCAAGAGACAAGTATATGATCGAAAGTCGCTTAGACTTTGGAATTATAAATTCTACGCTCCGTCTCTTACTTGCTCATCGGTCCATGATCTCCTTAAATACTCCTCCACTTCCAAACTACCTGTTGGACAGTATCCCGGAGAATCGTCTTCCAATATACCCATTGGACAGCTCTGTATCTTAGAAGATTTGGTAGCCGTTGAGTGACAAAGGTAGAATCCCAAATTGATTCCGATCGCCCATACAAACGAAATCTTGGTTTCCATAAGTAAAGCTTCTTCGTATAGAAAGATCTTGTCTTCAACATCCAATTATCAATCAATTAGATTGAATCAATCAAATCAATCTTGATGTGGAATCCAAACCAGATCACTAGCCGTTATATGATTGGGCTTGAGTTACGTTCTGTCGAGTCTGGATGTAAAGTCTGATAGCCATAGACTTTACAATCTGAGTCTGTAGACTTTACAATCTGAGTCTGTAGACTTTACAATCTGGGTCTGAACATATCTGCTTCTGAACAGATTTAGCTTTAAGGTATGTACCCAGTTCAGCTTCAGCATAGAGTCTGTTTTCTAGTTCATCATTCACGTTCAGTCTGGAATTAGTCAGAATGAGTAGACTGCTGATATAGAACAGACTTTGACACTAAAGTCTGGCAGTCTTCATACTTTGAGTATTGAGTCTGGCAGTCTTCAGACTTTGACACAGAAGTATGGAAATCTTCAAAATATACTCTGGACATATGTTACGTTCAGTCTTCTGGCCGTCTTCTGACTTTAATAATATCATTTACATGTTCTATCATCTGCATGGTCTATTACTCAACCATCAAACATGTTAGTAGCCTTTGATTTATTTTGTCATCTTCAAAACATCATAAGGGATTTCCCTAACAATCTCCCCCTTTTTGATGATGACAAAACAATCTCTGAATATGCTGATTTGTAAACATGCTTTTAAAAATTTAAATCAAAGGATATCAGAAGATAGAAAATAATTGCAGCTCAATATTATGCAATAAATAATATCAACTAATCAGCACATATGCATATTCATATCTTCTCCCCCTTTTTGTCATAATCAAAAAGCGATAATAATGGATTCACATCGAGAATGATAACAAATATCTTGCATGAATCACAATTTCGAAAAATAAGCTTTTATTGAATATTAAAGATATGCAATATAGCTCACTTCGCTCATATCAGTAAATATCCAATAAAAATCACGGATGCATCATAAAATTCACGTACCATTTTTGTCATAATAAAATGATAATATCAATATGAGATTTGTTAATGACAAAAGGTAATAAGAGATACACTAACCGGATTTTGTAGAATAAATTCTGACACAATTACATTTCCTTCCATCCATAATAAGATCACGATCAATCCAAAAAGATTTTTCCATAATTGATCAATGCTCCCCCTCAATTTGTTGCCGTTTTGAGGTGATCACGATTCTTTTCCTTTTCTTTTGGATTTGCTTTCTCCCCCTGTGATCATGACAATATTTGCGAATAGAAATGTTGCTTGTGCACGTTGAACATAATATTTTTCCAGTATTTCCTTTGTAGCAACAACATCCGCAATGATCATTTGTATTTTGAAATTCGAGGCAAAATTTTATTTTCTTCAATCAAGCTCATCTCGAATTCAACCTGCATCAACTTAACAAACTTTTTCCACCAATAGGCTGTAATAATATCCACGTGATATATAATACCCTTTTCTTCAAGTAGATAAATTGAATAGCATATATAAAATTATAAGATATTAAAATTCAGAACTATTCAACCTTCCGTACGACACATAAGGGATTTCCTCAACAATTTGCAAAAATTTTGCATAAGGAATGGAATCTTTGAACCTCCAGAAGATAGAATAAAATCTTCATGGTTTTCTGGTTTTCCAAAATCCATATGGAAGATTCTTTTGTGACCTGCAAATTCTTATATAACAGATAATAATCTTTGCAAAAATGTCATGTAATATCTTCCTTTGATTTGCGGATCAAACTTGCTAGATAGAATATATCTTCTAAGAATATAGCAAGAATATCCATGAATATGCAATCATATCTTTCGAGATCAAAGAGATTTCCTTGAGCATAAATTTCAGATATGCATTTTGCATAAAGAAAATAGATATTTCTGTCACGTGCTAAAATTGCAATATCTTATATTTATGACAAAAGATATAAACAATCATCCAAAATCATAATAAATGCACGTTGAGATTTGCAAGGCGGGATGATAAAAGTATTCTCTTACCCATGGTATATGTTTGCAATATACCATTGATTAAAAAAAAATCATTACCAATTGTCGTAGGAGATATTTTCTGATTGCACTAAAATTTGCGTAAATTCGCAATCATCCTTTCCTTAAAGAATTTCCTGCAATCAACTTATTTCCCTTTTTGGTATCCATCAATTTGGATCCTTCCTTGACGTTAGAGCAAAATATATAATCTCCAAATATTCTTTCTTAATTCATCATAACAAAGTATTCAAAGAAAGAATATTATGCACAATAATATCTTGCATCATAAATTAATATCACATAAAACAGATTTTTATTTGGCAAAATATGATAAAATTTGAGAGTATAAAATCAAACCAAATAACTTCATTTGTCTTTAAGCATGATATCAAAAATGATCACACGTATCAAATTAAATCTCGAATCACAAATCACACAATTCTTTCTTCAATAAAGCAAATCAAAAAATATGATCATTATAAAATCTGAATCAATCAATGATATATCGAATTTCAAGCATAATGAGAATTATGTGCCCAAAAACATTCCTTACCAACTTCTTCTTTTCCTTTATTTCCTTGATTTCCTCATCGGATTCTGAGTCCGGTTCTGAATCAGACTTTGATTCTGAGTCTGTGTCTGATTCAGTCTCAGATTCTGAATGTGCCGTCAAGCATATATTTCTTTGCACATCATCTTCTTTCATTGTTCTTTTCTGGCCATTCTGCTTGTATTTTCTTCCATCAAAATATGGTGGCCTTGTGTTGCTTTGCCCTTCCATAAGTCCTGGTGCCAACATACTAGCCATAAAAGATCTTTAGCTCAAAAGTAAAAACACTTTTATAAACCGAGCACTTGGCTCTGATACCAATTGAGAGTGCTAGTATGAACACCTAGAGGGGGGAAAATAGGTATTTAAGATAAATCTTGGCAAATATATGCGGAATAAAATAAACTTTAAACGAAGGAGTTAGGGAAGAGAATAAGAACACAGAAATTATAGTGGTTCGGCTTAATCCAAGCCTACGTCCACTCTCCCACGATAACAGCCTACTTGGCTGAATTCCACTATGCAATCAATAAGAGATTACAACTTCGAGTGCAAACACTTAGTAGATCACACTATCTCACTAAGTCACTCTCTTAGTATTTCTCTCACGATTACAAACGTTTAAGCTCTCAAGAGACAAGTATATGATCGAAAGTCGCTTAGACTTTGGAATTATAAATTCTACGCTCCGTCTCTTACTTGCTCATCGGTCCATGATCTCCTTAAATACTCCTCCACTTCCAAACTACCTGTTGGACAGTATCCCGGAGAATCGTCTTCCAATATACCCATTGGACAACTCTGTATCTTAGAAGATTTGGTAGCCGTTGAGTGACAAAGGTAGAATCCCAAATTGATTCCGATTGCCCATACAAACAAAATCTTGGTTTCCATAAGTAAAGCTTCTTCGTATAGAAATATCTTGTCTTCAACATCCAATTGTCAATTAATTAGATTGAATCAATCAAATCAATCTTGATGTGGAATCCAAACCAGATCACTAGCCGTTATATGATTGGGCTTGAGTTACGTTCTGTCGAGTTTGGATGTAAAGTCTGATAGCCATAGACTTTACAATCTGAGTCTGTAGACTTTACAATATGAGTCTGTAGACTTTACAATCTGGGTCTGAACATATCTGCTTCTGAACAGATTTAGCTTTAAGGTCTGTACCCAGTTCAGCTTCAGCATAGAGTCTGTTTTTTAGTTCATCATTCATGTTCAGTCTGGAATTAGTCAGAATGAGCAGACTTCTGATATAGAACAGACTTTGATACTAAAGTCTGGCAGTCTTCAGACTTTGAGTCTTGAGTCTGGCAGTCTTCAGACTTTGACACAGAAGTCTGGAAATCTTCAAAATATACTTTGGACATATGTTACGTTCAGTCTTCTGGCCGTCTTCTGACTTTAATAATATCATTTACATGTTCTATCATCTGCATGGTCTATTACTCAACCATCAAACATGTTAGTAGCCTTTGATTTATTTTGTCATCTTCAAAACATCATAATGGATTTCCCTAACAATAACAAGGCCATATTTTTCATAAGTAGTGGGTCAACTCTCTTTTTGTGCAAAAGTGTGCATGTAAATTTCAATTTAGATGCAACATTTAATCATTATTTGAGAAAATGACATGACTTGACAACGGCATGGCAACTTCAAAATTCATACATAATGAGAAAAATACATGACATGGCAAATATATGTTTGGGAACATATGGAGAAAATGATATGACATGATAATGAGGACATGAAAATTTTGAATTCAAAATGTGATGAGAAAATGCAATGACATGATAATAATTACGTGTATGGAAATTCATAATACAAACATGATGAGAATATAACTCGAAGATGGCATAACATAGCAATAGCTACATGATACATGACATAAAAAATTCATGATTCAAATTTATCACTAGGTTCGATGTTGTCGTTCCATCAATTAGACTAACAGAAATTGCTAATGCGGTGTCCACTATCGTGACTCGATCATTAAATGTTCAAGGTACAATTTGACGCATGTGATCATTAAAGGGGTCCATTGGGTGAGGTGGCTCATAAGGTGTTCGTGTTGGCGGTCCATATAAGCAAAAAAGCTCGTGATTTGGCATTGCATCTCACTGAATATTGCATTATTAAGATTTTGAATAGTTTAGGGACTGGGTTGATCAAATAAGTTAAAAGAGATAATGAATATTGAGCTACTCACAACATTGTCCAGTTAAGATGAGAACGTGAACTATATTGGTCCAACAGTCTATCAATTGTGTAATGCCATTAAAAGAAAGTTCAGGAGCTACTTATACCATGATCACATGGACTATATCATCCAAGAGCACGCAATACTGCGGACTGCTCATAAAATGCGGACCAATATAATCTCAACCATTGATAATGTTAGCATCACCTTGAGGACCACATGATGTCGGGATAGGCTTCATCTACATAATTTATAGATCGGGTAATATATGTTTAAGGAGCAATGATGGCGTGGGGCATGCAAAACCATGACATCAAATCATAAGAATTTGGATGCCTCAGATAAGCTGCACCTCATTTCTCAATTATGCCCTGGGCGTGCACAGAATGAGTACAAGGTCTTATTCTTGAAGTGTTCGTCCATTTTGACATAGAAGAGTTGGAAAACGAAATAGATTAAGATAACTTACTTGGGATTCCTAGACAAGGACGTGAAGTGTTGAGAATGAATAAACACGACACGACGAACTACTCGGGTTTGACTAAAATTCTGCGACATATATTCAATTGACCCTCAATTTTCTTCTCCTTACGGAGCCTGTAATACCAATCTCGAAATTTCGCCCGAAGGAGAAATTCCAGTATCCTTTTGAGGATACTTGGGATATGGAGGAGAAATTTCAGTATCCTTTCGAGGATATTTGCAACTTAAAAATCCTTCATTATCATTGGTCTGAACTGTTTTCCGCGTTTTAGTGTATTTAAATGCGTATAAATATATATTTATTCATGTTCGGGGTCTGGGATTTTTTTGGGTGTAAATTAGCTATAATATTAAATAGTGACAGCTGTTGTAATCTCCATTCAAGATATAATCGAGAGACTTTTTCACCGATATCGGGATGGGGTAAGTACCCTATCAGTGCCAAAAGTTGTGTACGACACTCACTTTGGTGCAAAAAGTTTATTTTGGATCAATTAAGTGCTAATAAATTTGAAAAACGATTATTTTAGTGTCAACGCTGATCAAATTGGCTGGAAATCCGACGTGACATTTTTTTTTATTATTAATCTTTGAAGCTAACGTGACTTGTCGGAGAGTATAATCAGCATTCAAACAACATCAAACAACAAAATGACGCCGTTTGGCATCTTTCCCCCAACTTGAAACCCTAATCCCCAAATTGAGAGAGAGAGAGAGAGAGAGAGAGAGAGAGAGAGAAGGCATGTCGTCTTCTTCTTCCCTGAAGAACAACACCAGCAGCGGAACTAGCAATGGCACCAGCAACAGCACCAGTAGTGCACCAGCAGTGACACTAGCAACAACACCAGTAGTGGTGGCGGCGGCGGCGCACTAGCAGCAGCACCTTTGACCCCTCTTTTTCCTTCTCCTCCTCCGCCCTTGCCCCATATTCTTCCTGCCACTTCTTACTTGAGCAACAATCTCAATCTTTCCTCGCTCACTTGGTCGAGCAATTACGATGGTGGCCGAGCGATGGCCGGCGAATGACAGTGACCGAGCGGCAAACGACAAAGAAACCCTAATTTCAATCCCCAAATGAGCTATACAACGTTGTTTATATGAGAATGTCCACGTATGATGGCAAAACAACGTCGTTTCTTGAGGAGGATGAAAAACGACGTCGTTTTAAAGTCATTGCAACTTTTTTTTTTTTTTTATAAATATAAAAACCATGTAATTAATCTAGCCGGAATCTTTCGCCGGTGGCACCAAAGTGATCATTTTTTCTTTGATTTGGCACTTAAGTAATTAGATAGAAACTTTTGGCATCAAAGTAAGTGCCGTACACAACTTTTGGTACTAATAGTGTACTTACCCTATATCGGGATATACTGTATGCTTATCCCCAAAGCTCAAACCATTTTATCACATTGCTCAAATGAGAAATGAATACCGTACTTTATGCACATGATACAATTGATGTGCTTTGAAGATCAAAAGCCCATACGTCGATTTATCCACGAAGCTTCTTCATTAGATAGAGATAGTTCAACAATGGCTTCGAAAAGGTTATTCAACAGGACTTCCAGGAGACAGCGAGGATCCCCGAGCTTGAGTGGACATCCCCTTAAGGGAAGGAGAGAGAGGGTGGGGGTGGACGAGATCGAATGGAAATGCTTGGAGAGAAAAACCCATAAAGAAAGGGATGCAAAGGAAGAGGATGAGGTGTTGTTTTGTGAGGGAAACTGAAAGATGGAAGAGGAAACGCAAAGTGGGGGTTCGCTGCTTTGACTGAACTAAACACAAAATTGCAATTTGATTTTTTGGTTCGGTCTAACACCCCTATTTTCTATATTGGTACTTTCCTTTGAAAGACAACAGGAAATGCAAACGAGAGAATGGGAACGATTGAGTAGGACATTCTCGACTTGTAGAGGAGAGGGAACCATGGGACTTCATCTTGCTCATTTTGGTTCCAATCTATTTATATTGAGGGCTACAATTGGCCTTTCTACCTAAACCAAAGAAAAAAGAAAGGGGTAAGAGGGGGCGGTCACTAAGGATGCGCATGGCAACGTTTCTATTTCGGGGAACTATTTCTTTTTAAAAATAGTTTTTTTCCATTTCTACTCCGGGAACAATTTCTGAGTAAAATAAAGTGTTTGGTAATTATACAAAATTTATATTCTTGAAATAGAAAAAGAATAAAAATGTGTTTAGTAAAAATTTGTAAATTTTTGTATTTATTTGTTTTTTCTTCTTACTCATGGACCGCCGACCACTGCTCGTCGCCACATGACCGCTGCTCGCCACCGCTTGACTATTGCACGACTGCCGCACGACCATCGCATGATCGCTGCACGACCGCCGACCATCGCCGCAAGATTGCTGCCCACAGCCCACTGGCTGTGGGAGAGGGCGGTGGCTGGTGAGTTGTGGGCAACAGTCCTGCGACGGCATTCGGTAGCAACAGTCGGCGGTCATGCAGCGGAAGGCAGTGGTCGTGCAACGGTTGGCGATGGCAAGCTACCGGTGGACGGTGGCAGTCGTCGGCCAGTGAGTCATGGGCGATGGTCGGTGGGCTACGGGCAGCGGCAACCGTCGCCGGCAGTTGCCAGCAGTCACCAATGGTCGGCTGCCGATGGTGGCCACGAGCGGCAGGAGGTGGTCAACGGTTGGTAAACGTCTGGCTGTGGCCACAACAAGGAAGAAGAACGAAAGAAAAATAGAAAAGAAAAAGAAACTTATTTCTAGAAATTTTTCCTGGAAATAAGAAGGCTACTTTTTTTTTTTTTTTTTGTTGATGTTCCAAATCTATTCCCCAGCCAATTTTTTATTTCGAGGAATAGAAAAATAAGTTGGCATTATCAAACATATTTTTGTTCTTTTTTTGTTCTAGGGAACAAAAGAACAGAAATCAGGAGAAATATAAATGTTATCATATAGGCCCTAAAGGTCGGAGGCTAGCTCGAGAGGGTTTTTCTTCATCAAAAAATACTCAAATCGTAGTAGGTTTTCTTTTGATTTCAAACTTGCAAAAAAATTTCAAGTATCTAAAGTTAAAACACTAGTTGCTAACAACCCTCTGTTTTGCCTTTGTTGGCAATGCTCCAATGAAACTCCAGCGGCTCTCATGGCATGAGCAAATACTTCACATCATAGATGGATGATACTTGATTTAGATGCATCGTTTGAAAATTACGAGTCTTTGAATCTCGAAAGCTAGCTAGTTAGGCTAGTCAACATATAATCATCTCCTGGAAATAAGATCCTTTTATATTAGTACTAAGGCCCATCCTCATTACGAATCATAGTATTACATGATATCTTTCCAATGACACCATAATCAAATGATTTGGTGTTTTATAGATAGAGAAAACGATTCAAATAGGAATGAAGAATTTGGAAATCGACATGGTCCTAAACTATTATGATTCAACTCAAGATCCAGCTTGAACAGGTTTGCAAGTTTGATTCAATGTTGATTCTTGAAAAGGTTCATGGATTGAAAATCTGGAACCAATTAGGTTTGGTTCGGTTTCCAAGGTCGAGCATTTAACTCACCTGTTCTATGTGAGATCCGAATCGACTTGGCTGAATCCAAAGTAAAATTGGTCCGGAGCTGTTATTGAACTTTTTTTTTTTTTTTTTTAAGTATTGTAACACGTCAACAACTTCAAAAAGTAAAAGGTCCACAAAGACATGCAATTGCACAAGGTCACACACCCAGCCTTGAGACCAAATCCAATCTCTTTCTAATCAAATCAAAACTTACAATCACAAAATAAAAATTATGGCGGTCTTGCCCTCTCTCTCTATTTGGTCTCGATCTCACGGTTAGGGCTCTCGTTGTTGTCTTGGGTGTGATCCAAGATAGGTTGGTTCTTAAGATTACTAGTGATGACATAAATTGTGCGTTAAAGTAAAATTTACATAGAAAAATTGTGTCAAACAAATTCAAAAAAGGGGCAGGGGGTCAATTCTTGGTTCTATTTGAAAACATGCCGATACTACAAAAGTGCCAGTTCAAGTTTATTACATTGAAATTCATGAGTTACAGATCCTAGGTATCCATAAATCTCCCTATATGAATCCTCTCATTGAAAATGGCTTAGCCTCCTGTGGACTCTTGAGGATGTGGAAACCCGTCCAATTCACCCTCCCCCCCTTTGCTGTGCTGGCGCCCGAGTTTAGGTACTCTCCATAAAATAGGGTCATGAGGAAATCACCGGTCACTCGTTCCATCCCTGTGGGTCTATGAACTTGTTGATGTTTGACTTCATTATCACCGTCCTCGAATAATTATCCCACGGCCGTCCCAGGTAGGTCTTGAATGAGCGTTTGATTGGCGCCAAGTCGGGGGCGGGGGTGATCCGTGACATGTGGATTGAAATCTCTATGGTACCCTCCTCCTTTTCTCGACCTTGAGCCGTCACCATGTTGCCTTGTTGGTCCATCAGCCTCCTAACGAAGATGCTGCAATTCTGGAAGACGATGGTCGAGTCGCCAAAAATGAAGTCGATAGTCCTATAAACATGGCAGTTATGATAGAACTGCTAGTTAGAGTATGTATAAAGTGTATCTTGGTAAGCCTTGAAGCTGTATTGGTGGAAGACGGATTGGTTTGAGCTGACCAAAAGTGCAACGGCTTGTTGCTTCTAGGGACCAGCTGTGTTCTCGAACATTATGTCTCTTGCACAGAAGCCTTCTCCAAAGACAGCTGCATGAATTTTGAGAGATTAGTTCAAGAGTCAATACATTAATGAGCTACTAATTGACTAGTTTTAGCTTAATTTTTTACTGAATGTAGCTGAAGTCATAGTGGTGGACCCATCCCCAACATTTTTGCTGCCAGTGATGACGGTTTGATCCATGCCGTCATTGACGAACATGATATTCTTCATGTCATCTCTAATATGTACTTGCTCGTTGTAGACTCCTGCTTTCACATATATTACCATTCTTTCGGGCCGTTTCGTACCCATTGTACTGAGTGTGACCATAACCTCATTGATGGTCTTGTGGGAGTCGGAATTGTCCTGGGCCATGATGAAGTCGGCCTTTGAAGTTTTTGCATTCCATGATGCTAAAAGGCTGCTGTACGGGTTTGGTGTAAGCATCAGTAGTGCTCCTGTAAGCAAACAGGAGTAACAACCTCACAATTTTAGTACAAAAATTAATTTATAGGACAAAATAAAAAGAAAAAAAGACAAAGAAAGCAATGGGCCACCTCTCCTACCACCACTGTGGTCATGGTCAAGGGCCTTGTGCTCAAGGGTGGTGGCGGCATAGACGAAGGTGGTGGTGGTGGTGATGGCGATGAGGAGGAGGAGAAGGAGGAGGAAGGTGGCAATGAGAGTGCAGTTGGACATTTTGGCTGGTCTCTGGTGATGGATGTTGAGTGGAGACAGTATAGGATTTTCAATGTAGTAAGTAGCGAAGGGGACGGGGTTCATCTACTTATAAAAAAATGGAAATCACAGCTACCAAAGTTTCAATCTTTTGAAACGGCAAAGCTTGTGATTCTTATGTAGGAGTGCATGTCGTTGAGCTTCAGAGACATCTCTTTGGCTCACTTATTGATTAAGTGTCATTGCACTTCAAACAACTGTATCAACATCCATTAAATATACATGTTTGGATTAAAGTAAGTGGTGACTACGGGCCATCTCATGAGCACATAAATTTGATCGAGGAGGAATTGCCCAAATATGTTTCTCCGCGTTGTGTACGTTGGGAAAACTTCCAAGCAAGTTCTAATAGAAGGCTCTTGAGAAGTTTCTCAGCACTTGACTTTGTTCATAAAAGGAAAGCAAAATCAGGCTTTTGTTGGAATATCCTTCATTATGTGGTCGATGTGGGATGTTATAAGTAAATCAAGAGAATATTTGGATGTTGGAAGAGAATTTGTGATAAAGACAAGGTCTTAGGGTCAGCAATAATTCGAAGGAGACGCTAGAATTGATGAAGACCAGCCTGATTGGTTCTGTTTGAGGCTGGTTTAGACGAGAATCGGCTAGGTTCTTGACTTCGAAAATATGTGAGTGGGATGCCGACACATATGTGACTCCTCATGGGCAACCAACACACGATTTTGTTTCAACACTTAGGGTATTTTTATGTTTGTTTCTTTTGCCTTAAATGGATCACATCGACATATTGTTTGAAATTCATCTTCCACATCAAAGTCCCCCCTTTGGAGGATGATCAAAGAATTAAAGAGAGTCCAAAGCATGGGATTGTAATCAAAAAGGACTCCCAAAATTTGGTATTTCCTTGCAAGAGGTTGACGACAATTTTGTTATCTTTGAAAATGCTTGGTATATAGTCAATTTCTCATGATGTATGATCCAATCCCACCTCCTAAAGCTTGATAGGCATTACCACATCAGATTTGTGTACTTTGTCATCTGGAAAAATGGAAACTTTGGTAGCTGTGATTTTCATTCATGGTAACTTGGTCTTCTCTACATGTTTTGAACTTGTCCTAGAATTGGCAAAGTTCATAAAAGCCCCACTTGGGAAATGAACGGAGTATAAGGCGACATCAATACACAAATTATCTCAAGGCAAATAAACCACTCTCCACCTTTCAACTATGAGGTGATATTGCCTCATGCCGTGACTAATAACCGCTCTCTCCCTTTGTAAATTATGGTTGTTCCACAATAGAATCAATTATAGGAACAATATTTTGGATGAGCTTAAAAGAAGCTCATTTTGATCGAAGTTATCTTGACATAATTACTTTCAATGAAAGATTGATAATTTTATCTAAACAAAATGATTGATCACTTCATAGTTTAAAGAGATACCCATAAAGAAGCATATCATTAAAAAAAAAAAAGCCCCTAACACATATGTGAGTGGATTATGCATATACGAGAGTGGATGCCTACACATGTGAGTCCTCATGGCCAAACAACCCACGGTTTTGAACGTGAAATACAAGCAAAATTTGCAATCAATCCCTTGAAAAGGGAAACAAACACTTAGGGTATTTATATGTTTGTTTCTTTTACCTTAAATGGATAGCATTGGCATATTATTTGAAATTCATCTTCCACATCAAAGTCCCTTCTTTGGAGGATGAACAGAGAATTCAAGAGTGTCCTTCAAAGCATGGCTTTGTAATCGAAAAGGACTCTCAAAATTTGATATTTCCTTATAAGAGGTTGACAATAAATTATTTGTCTTTGAAAATGCTTGGTATATATACTTGGTTGGATATTTTGTAGGGAGGAAACTTCCTTTTCAGCTCATCGAGCAAGCTTTGAAGAACACTTGGGGCCCTAAGCTTGTGGAAGTGCTGGCCAATGACCAAGGTTTCTTCTTTTTCCATGTCCTGGATCCCTTGTTCCATAAGAAGATCTTAGAGGAGGGGCCCCTAACGGTGGCAAGGGTTCCTCTCATTTAATCGCAATGGAAGCCTCTTTTAGAGCTAAAAAAAGACAAGTAATCCTCCGTTCTGATGTGGATTAGGCTCAAGAATCTTCCTTTTGACCTTTAGTCGGCGCCGGCAATAAGTGCCATAGCAAGTTACATTAGTAAACCCTTTTTATGTGGCCAACGCATGGAGTTAATGAAGATGATTTCTTTTGCTAGAGTGTGCATAGAAATCTAGGTAAAAAAACCGAGGTGTTCGTCAGTTGAAGTGGTTGTGAATGGAGTGTCATGATCGATAGACATTGACTACGAATAGTGGCTTGTTGAGTGCCTTAAGTGTGGCATTTTCAGCCACAAGTGTGAGGCTTCCCTCGCCTCCACCAACCCGAAGATGACGTCAAGTTGGCTCAGGCCCCACCTGTTTCTTTGGTCCCTATCCAGCTTCCTGCCCCTGCTTCGAAAGACCCTGCAGAACCAGAGCAAGCTTGGAATCAAGTCAAGGGAAAGAAGAAGAAGCCTCATCCTCCGATGGAAGGGAGTTTGACCATCTAGGTTAGTTTGAGTGATGAGGGATGGACTCTAAGGCTGAAGGCTGCTACTTTGGAGAAGGGACTGCCCTCTACCTCAACTCGCAAAGTGCAGAGAGATCTCAAAATTATTTCGAAGCAGGATGAAGCCGTTCCCGTCTTTGTGGATGATGTGCCCAACTCTACGAAGCCCCTCAATCCTGTGTTGCCTAGCCCTGGTGAGGAGCTAGAGGGATCGGATAACCTGATTTCCAGTTCAGATGATGACCTACTATCCCCATGTCCCTCGCCAAAGGCTTTGGCTACTAGTAGAAAGGTTGAGACTATGCAAGACAAGCTGCTCACCTTGGCTCCTGACCCGCCCCCTTCTTCGGCCCGTGCTGCCCCGCCCCCCACTCGACGCAGCTCCTCCAAGAGGAGGTAACCCTCCTTCTTCCTTTCTTCTTTTTGGTATATATGTATATAAGGTGCTGGAACATTAGGGGCCTTGTTGGCCCCTTGAGACAAGCTGAGGTTCGGAATCTGGTTTTGTTGAATCATTTGGTTTTGGTTGGTTTAGTGGAAACGAAAGTCCGGCACAATCTCTTTAGATCTATTTCTGGGAATCTGTTGTTGAACTGGTGTTAGTTGGCTAATTATGAGTACTCCCATCGGGGAAGGATTTGGGTTGATTGGGATCCTTCAAGTGTTTCCTTTGAAGCTTTCTCTATAATGGACCAAGCGGTTCATGAGGATCTCAGGTGTTTGGTTTCGGGGGCTGTCTGTTGTGTTTCATTAATCTATGTTGAGCACACCTTCACTTCCCGAGGACCTCTTTGGGATGACATTTTGTTTAAGAGTTCTACTCTACAGAATACGCCTTGGCTAGTTATGGGGGATTTCAATGCTAAAAAGGACCCCTCGGACATATTAGGTGTTTCAGACAATTGGCTTCCGTGCTTTGACAAGTTCGACCAGTGCTTAGATCATGCTGAGCTGGAGGACCTCAAGTATGTGGGCTTGTGATACACTTGGTCTACATCTTTTGGATCTTCTCGCAAGGCTAGGAAGATAGATAGAATCCTAGTAAACTCTTGTTGAAGCCATGTCTTTTCCTTCTCGGAAGTGTCTTTCCTTGCACCAAGGATCTCTAACCACTCGCCTATGGTGGTTAAGGTGGTGAACCCGGTGCTTCGGAGGAAACCGTTCAAGTTTTTTGAGTTTGGGATGAAGCGTCCGGACTTTGAGACAATCATGAAGCAAATTTGGGAGCTCCTAGGAGAAGGTGTTCCCACGTATAGGCTTGTTAGTAAGCTTAAGGCTCTTAAAAGTCGGCTCAAGCAGTTAAATATAGTCATTCTCCAATACTTCTGCCAGGATTTCATAAGCGAGGGTTGCTTTAGAGTTGACACAGGTTGGCCTCCTTTAGGACCCTATTAGTGTGGAGCTTGCTGAGTTGGAGAAGAATCAATGCGGCACCTTCTTAGACCTTCGCTCTAAGGAGGAGTAGTTTTTTAGACAAAAAGCTAGAATCATATGGCTTAAAGAGTGGATCGTAATACAAAATTCTTCCACCACTATGTTAATAAGAGACAGATGAGAAACATAATCCTCTTTGTTATGGATTCCCTGGGGAACCAAATCACTAATCCATAACTGGTCCAGCAACATTTTATGGAGTATTTCCAAGACCTCCTCATGCCTCGGGTGGAGCAGCGAACGCCCTGGATACGGGAGATCTAGGAGGTCATCCGATCTTCGCTAAATGATGACCAGATTACCTCTCTTGCGCGACCTGTCTCTAATCTAGAGATTTGAGACACTCTCTTGTCTTTAGCTCGCGATTAGGCCTCAGGACCGGATGGTTTCATGGTTGAGTTCTTTAAGGAGAACCAGGGGACGGTTGAGTAGTCAGTCACAGCAGCCGTGAGGGACCTCTTCACCACGGGGAGGCTCCCAAGGGAGATGAACAACATCATTCTAGTTTTGGTGCCGAAGGTTCATAACGCGACCACCATTGATGATTACACTATTGCTTGCTACAATTTTATTTACAAACTAATTACCAAAGTTTTGGCAAATCGAGTGGCTGCAGTGCTAAAAGATCTTGTGAGCCATTCTAAAAATGCTTTTGTAAAGGGGTGGCAGGTTGGGAATAATATCCTTTTGGCTCAAGAACTCTTCTCTAGCTTCCATATGGAGCCATGTTCCCCTAAGTGTGCAATTAAAGTAGACTTCAAGAAAGCCTATGACACTGTGGATTGGCTCTTTCTAGAGAGTGTTCTCCTTACTTTTTCGTTCCCTGATCGCCTAGTGCAGCTCATTATGATCTGTGTGCGGATGCCTAGGTTTTCCATTGCTTTGGATGGGGAGTTACATGGTTTCTTTCTTAGTAGTCGAGGCCTTCGACAGGGCAATCCCATGTCTCCCTATTTATTTACGTTGGTTATGGAGGTGCTCTTTGGAATCCTCATGAGATGACATCTTCCTGTTTTGTGAGGCCGACTTGCCTTCTGTGACACTCCTTAAAGAAGGCCTCTAAACGTTCTCTTCCTGGAGTGGGTTGCACCCAAATTCGAGGAAAAGTGAGGTGTTCTTGTCAGTGGGCTTGCCGTCCTTAAGAAATCAAATCCTGCTAGACTTAGGCTTCCTAGAAGGGAACTTGCCAGTTCGATACCTGGGGTTCCAATCATCACGTTGAGGTTAGGGAAGACGGATTGTGCTGCTCCTGTTAGTCGCATTACATCGAGGGTACAATCTTGGACTCATCGGTTTCTATCTTTTGTCGGCCATCTCCAGTTAATCAGGTAAGTTCTTCATGCTATCCATGCCTATTGGGTGAGTGTTTTTATTCTTCCTGTGGCTGTGCTAGACCAAATTGAGTGTATTCTCAGACAATTCCTTTGGAGAGGCCCGAAGTTGGGTAGAGGGGGTGCCAAGGTTTCCTGGGGCGACGTATGCCTCCCAAAAGAGGAAGGAGGTTTTGGTATCTGGAGACTTCACGATTGTAATAAAGCTGCTATGCTAAAACATATATGGATCTTGTTTTCAAATAAGGAATCGTTGTGATGCAAGCGGATCCACTCAACCTTCTTAAAATGAGTAACTTTTGGGTCGTCAAGAAGCCAACTTGTTGTTCCTGGGCTTGGAAGAAGATCTTACAGCTCAGATGGAATTCTGACATAGCTTCTTTTGGAGGATAGGGGATGGCCTATCAGTGTCACTCTAGTTTGACAATTAACATCCTAGGGGCCTATTGAACTTATTTTTCTTGGATTCGCTCATCTATAGTTCCGGTTTCTCTAGGTAGGCTACAGTTGTGACATCCTGAAATTCGACCCCGTCTCGATAAAGTGAAATGGGCATTTCGTCGACGTGCTTAGGGTCCTTTTTCTCTGAGCTGATCACTCACGAGTTAACTAACCTATTGGGTGAAGCCGTTAAGGGACGTATCTGCAGTAAAATCCCTGAAAGCTACTCAATTGGTTGGATTGGACTAAAATCACGTCTGATCGATTTTTAACCACGAAATTGAACTTGATTTCGGGAATCGAATTTTAAGCGCGTCATAATTCTTATTTTTAGGATCCTGTCTCATTGTCCGTCAAATTGTTGACGAGTCCGAAATTTCAATAAAGAAATTATTGGAAGAAAAATTGAAGACCAAAAGAAAATAGAAAGGGAAAGAGAAAAGAAAATAAAGTAAGAGTAATAGTATTAGTTTTACTTTATTTTTCCCTCTCTCCCTCTCTCTTCTTTTCTTTCTTTTCTCTTTTCTCTCTCTCTCTCCTCTCCCCTTTTCCTCCCCTCTTCGTGCGATTCCCCCACCGCCTACCTTCTCTCTCTCTCTTTCTTTTTCCCTCTTTGACCGGTCAATACTTATCTCCCTTTTCTCTCTCTTCTCTCTCTTCTTCCTCCCCCACGTGACTGAGCCCTTCTTCTTCTTCTTTCTTCTTCGTGCAACCAGCGAGCAAAAGCAGGAGCTGAAGCGAAGTCAGCAGCTCGCCGAAGCAGCTCGTCGTTGCCGCCGCACGTCGCTGGGCCGCCGTCCGCACCACCCGCGCGACGCCTCGCGTTCTGTCAGCCGTCCCTCGTGCCCAGGCGTGCTCCCCCGCGCGGTTCAACCTCTGCTTAGCCTTCGTTCCACCCCGTCCGGCCACCTCCGGCTACCATTTGAAGCTGCCGGACCTCCACCGGCCCTCCCCGGAGCACCACCCGCTCTCCCGACCTCTTGCCGCCCCTAACCCTCTCTCTTTCTTGCTGTTTTGCGGCCGAACCAGCAAACCCGCGAGTGGGTTTCCAGCCGGTTCGTGGGCCGTTTTGGGCCGTTTCCGGGCCCCGAACCCGAGCCGTGCTTTGGGAAGTTTTGTTCCTCGCGTCGCCCCCGTCGGATTGATCCGATTTGCGCGCGATTTGGTGAGTAATTTCACTAATCCAGGATTAGTTGGCTAATTATGCTTAAGGTTGGTTTAGTTTTAATTAATTATGTTTAGGTTGTTAGATTAGAATAAATTAGCAATTATTAGTCAATTGTGATGTGATTTAAATAAATTGATTGCGCAATTAACAAGTAGACGTGGTCTACTATTTATTGGAAGTACCTCGGAAATTTTCCGACCCCTAATTGGGCTTCGATTTGGCGATTCGGGCCTAAGTGTGATTTTTGGCATTTAAATATTATTTTTCGGAATTAAATTAATTAATTAATTATTTTTCGAAAATTCAACTGAGATGGTCCGGAACCGGAATTTTATGCTGATGACTGTGGTGAAGTCCATTTATTTAATCGGGCTTTATTTTGTGCTAAATTGAATTTTTAATATTAATTATTTAATTTTCGAAATTAATAAATTAATTAATTATTTTTCGGAAATTAAGATTTTGATGGTCGACGATCGAAATCTCGTGCTGATCGTCGTGGCACAGTCCATTTATTTATTTGAGCTCCACGTTGTATGAAATTAAATAAATTGTGATATTTTAGAGATTTACTCTAAATTGATTGGAATTGATAGAGACTGAATTATGGATTGGTAAATGGCGTGGTTAAATTCTGCAATTGAGTGTTAAATTATACAAATTGAGTGCTGATTGGATTCTTGGTATTTAATTCCAAAATGTGTGGATTTTGATATTTATTCAGAAAATCCCGGGTGTCGGGTTTTAACACCGAAAATGGATTTTTAGTACTATATCAAATAGTGGGGTTTGAAAAAGATAAGTATCAATCTTCTGGTTCGAATTGACTGTGTACCCACACACGACTATTTTCGGGATGTTTTTAATACGAAGGAAATAGGCCAGGATCACTATTTTAATGGAGGCATTTGAGTGCAATGCACAGGGTCCTGGGCCAAGATTGAGTGGTCGTGTGTTGGTTAAGAAAACCAGTCTCGAGCAATTATGCCGGACGTTACTAAATCCCTTTTCGGGTTACCCATGCATTAGGGTAGCGGGTCGCAGTAGATTATGGACCTACGCCCCTTCGGGGAAGCCGTCTAATTGAGAGACGTTGCCGTGCTCATGGGGGAGACGACGCCTGGCAATGCCAGAAGACCGCCAATAGAGTTGGCCGTACCCTTGAGGGGTGTAATTAACAATTGGAATGCATGATGGTTGAGTTTGATGCACCGGATTATGAGACAAAATTGTGTGACATGGTATGGGACGTGTCATAACGATTTTGCCTTATAATCTGGACCCTTGTGATTTATTGAGTTGAGTGATGCGTTTCAATTGCTAATTGTATCGATTCTATATATAAGGTATGCGAATTGTACTGACTTGCAGGTGGAATCTGAGGCCAAGGTAAGTCATCTGCCCTATGCGTGTTTAGGCAGCCTATAGTATAATGGTTTACTAATCGGGCTTAGTGGGGTAGAACTCGCTGAGACGTAGTCTCATCCCAGTTTGGGAAAAACATTTCAGGACTCCGTTGAGGAGCTGAGGAGGAGAAGTTTGGGAAGGAGCACTCGAAGGCGAACTTGAGGAAAATGATTTTTGGAAGAAGAAGATAATTCTGAAGGGGGTCTTGAGTACGACCCGGATGGATTGAGATCCCATCTTCTTTTGTAAACTTCAATTGATGTGAATAGAGTTTAGAGTAAAAAGTTGTGAAGTGCTTTGATTTGTGTTTTGTATAAAAGTTTGGTTATAAGTTTCAATATGAGAAATATAGCCCTACTTTTCTATCCCATTGTTTTATTGTCTGGGGATTTTAACTGCTTCCGCATGTGCTTAAATAATGAAAGGGTCGGCGATACATAGTCCTGGGATATCGCATTATAAAATTGACCAAGAGTAGAAGGATGTGTGCGTGCTCGAGGATCGGGGCGTGACAATAGTGGCAGACCTCTTTTCTGATGATGGCCAGGCTATCAGGTCAGTGTTAGAGTCATGGGAGTCCCCTCTTCCCTCCCTGTCCCAGAACTAGGATTGTTTTTGTTGGAAAGAGAACTCGTCGGGCCGTTTCACAATTGCAATGGCTTGGGAGGCCATTAGGCGGAAGAAGACGTGGGTCTTTTGGCATCCTTTCATCTGGAACATTGCCATCTTGCCTCGGTTCCAATTTAACCTTTGGCTAATCACCAAATGTAGGCTTCTTACCCAAGCTCTACTCTATCTTATGGTAGGATTGATTCTACCTCTTGCCCTTTCTGCAATGATGTGCCTGACTCTATTGATCATCTATTTTTTGGGTGTCGCACTACGGGTAATATTACTTTCTTTTGGGCAGCCAGATGCAATCTTCCATGGCGCAATAGGTCTTGGGGTGAGACTCTCCATTGGGCCATAACCTTGCTGTCGAGCAAGGACTTTTATAAATGCATTGGCCGCTTTTCTTTTGGTGTGCTTTGCCATATCATTTGGATGAACATGGACAACATACTTTTCAGAGGGGAGTTGCTTTCCGTGCCGGCCATGAAGAAGCATCTTCTCAAAGTTGTTAAAGACAAGGCTGTCACCTTCAGAAATGTGGATGACTCCACTAGAAATAGGAGGCTGCAGCGCAGTTGGGACACTGACCCGATCATTTTCTCTTCTAGAGATCTTCAGCTATCTGTCTAAGGTGTCTAGTGGCCGTTGGTTTTGCTGGTCTACCTCCGTGTGAGCCTGCTACTGCCTGTGGTTGGTGGCGGTTGATTTTCACCTCCCTTGCCCTGGGTGTTGTGGTCATTTGTTTTCTGGTTGGCAGTTGTTTTCGCCGTTCTAGTGCTTTCTTGCTTCTGGCTTCTTGGTTAGCCGCTCGGCTTTTTCCTCCTGGCTTCCTTCCACTCATATTGATTCTTATCATCTTGAGTGCAAGTTTTTGAAGCCATGTTCGCTTGTACAGTTTCGCCTTTCCCCAATATATTGCTTACTTATACCAAAAAAAAAAAAAAAAATCCTACTTCTGGAGGTCGAGGTGTCATTGTTGTGACAATTCGTTGTGACAATGCAAACGATACTTGCCACCTTTTGTAAGTGTGACTTAAGGATGTTCAATTTAATTCTATGTAGATGTGTTTTCTATGAACGTTCATATTAGTTCCTGCTATCAAGTGATATAGTAAAAAGAGCACAAAAGCTTATCACACCATCTATAACTTGCCGGTGAGTAAACCCTTGCTAGAGCTCGTTGTATCTGCCTTCTATGAAGTTCTGATCAAGTATTAATCCTAGGAAATGAATTACGAATCATGACCAGCAACCCTTTGTCGGCCTAGAACCGAAAGCTCTAGATTTGTTGGAATATTCTACATATCCTCAAACTTTCTCGTAAATTCAGTTGCATTCTAACCTCATTTAACGACAAATCAAATGTACTTGACATGTGCAGGTGCGCATGAGCAGAAATTATTAACCAAGTTATGTAGTTTCTTGATGTGGACCTATACCCACAAATTCAAGGTTTATGGGGGTATGATCTTAGAGACGAAGTTGTTACCTCATTCGGAAGTAAGGCAGCGCCCATTGGTTTTGAGGTAAAGAAACACTCTTTTCCCATTTCACACCAAGGATGTGCATGCATATACAATGCAACCTAGAAGCATAAAAAGAAGTCAATCACAGTTTATAAGACATAAAAGCTTTTCCATTACCAACTCCACAAGATAATATGATATGGAATATCGTTGAGCTGGAAAGAAACCCTGGTTAGGGAACACTTGTTAGGAACATATATATTTGGAAGTACAATGGTTGATGATCTAAACCGGTTCCCCCCGCCCTTTCTCCCCGGGGCGCTCGGGGGGGGGGGGGGGGTCTCCTTTGGCCATCATTACTCTCGCCCAGCTAGGTTCTGCCCTCGGCCAGTCCATGGCAAAGTTTCAAATAAGAGCTTTATCAAGCCTGTCTGAACATGAAGTTGCATGAAGTTGAAGAGAACGCCAACATTGTGACTGAATCGGAACGTCCAGTGAAAGAAAGAAACAAGAAAATTTGTGCTTTTGTCTAAAAAATGGAAGGCAGTTTCACGTCGATTTCAAGATCATCCTCTTTCCATGACCTTTGCAGCCACGCATGGCGCCAGTCAAGAATTTTGGGAGGTGTGACATTGAATTTGTTTTGACCCAGTGTTGACTGGGCTATTATATTTAAATTTAATGGAGAATGACACTATGATTCTTCTGCCGCAAATCGATAGTCTTCTTTTTCACTTATCGACTGGATCAAAATTTTTGTTAATCCCTACAAAAATACATAGGTGGTCCTATGTATTGTTAATCCCTACAAAAACTCAATTGCTGGAACAAATAAGAATTTCAATTTCAGTATATGAGCAGTCGATATATTCAAGAGCAAACCATCACGAGCATATAATCTATTAGAGTTAATCAGCAACTCTCTCATAGCTCTTGATTCAATTCTCATTTGCTTAAAGCTTATGCAGTCTTTCAACTCAGGAAACTACAAAACAAGGCACCTCCTCGAAAGTCTTCGATCCATCAACTTGGCATATCCAATGCGCAGTGTCTTCAGCAAAGGCCAATTCACAGCATCTATCAACCAAAAAATGCCTTGAGACAAGAGCAAACTTACCAACGTAGTGAGGTGGAAGAAGGAAACCAACAACACATGAAACTAAAATGCCAGGATTAGGTTTACGACAACTCTTTGACGCCATGCCTGATCACAAACTCAACACTCAACACAGCTATTAATACTTGAATCCAACAAGGGGCTTGCAAACTCAACATAGCTATTAATAATTGAATCCAACAAGGGGTGACAAGAACATTTTTTTAAGTTTTGGAACATTTTTTAGAGAGTAGCTCTGTAAGATAATGCATTCTACTACTCAAGTATTAGATTAATACAAATGAGGGGCTGACATTCCTATTTAGACAAGAGTCCATCGCGTAACATTCATTGATTGGCTATCAATCTAATGATGGAGATTTATATAAGAGTCTATTAACTACCAACATTTATGACAAGAATTCTCTAGAACATGCTACATTTCCTGTGTTGCCCATCCTTGGGAATATTCTATAAGTCTCTAGAAATTCTAGGAGACTTGGACAGTCTTTTTCAATCGTACTTAGTCCTTTATTCATTTGTGTATATTTTGAATATACACAAAATATGTGCAACTTTTGCTAGTAACAATAGCTAAATAGAAGGAATTCTTTAATGCACAATCTCATCTAAAAGTGTGCATATATGAAATAAGAAAACACAAATCACACCATATGGAAATAAAATTTGTTCACTCTTTTTGTGCTACTTTGGATGGTGCGTGAAAACCAAGTATGTTGACACTGTAAGTCGGGTCTAACAAATGCTTTGACATGGCATTATTTTGAGTTTTTTTAATTTTTAATTTTTTAAAATTACTTATTTCTCACGTAATAAATGAACTTTATTATAATCGGGTCTGGATAGGCTCAAAAGGGGCGGGCTTACGCATAACTGAGCTTGAGCTCCAGAAAAAAAAAAATTTAATTGCCTGCGTGAGCCTGATATATGACACCACATCCAAATGCTCTATTTACTAAGCAGTAGACATTGATAAGTGGTGAAACTTGCAAAATTCTACCCGGAAAGTTCAGCATAAAACTTCTCAGACATAATTCCTTAGCAAAAATCACATTCGTGATAAAGTTTGGCATCTCACGAGCTTAGGAATAGCATAATTGTAAGAATTTTCCTAATGTGGACTACATTAATTGATATTGTAATTTACTATTTTTACGGTTACCGTAAAATAGGGTTGGTCTAAGATGAGATAGAAGGTTTCTTAATTAGTCTAATATGAGGCTGGCTAGTGTGGGTCGAGTTGAGCATGGCCCGTAATGAGGGGGCCTGGTTGGAAACTCTATAAATAGTGCTCAAGTCTCTCCTCTAACCCGAATTATCACATGTATCCTCACATAATGAGCGTTAACCTAACGTTAAAGGTGAGGGGGCCGCCTCACTAAACCAGTGATATGGAGGGCAATAGAAGAGAAGGACTTGATGCGTGGGTAATCTCCTTAATGTGTGGATAATCCCCTTTTTTGCTTCCACTTTAAAGAATGATGGATCCAAAAATAGGTGCATTAATCTTTCTACTCAATTATGCATGTTCTTGTTCTAGTTATGGAGATCTTGGGGTTGCGCAATTTGCGTCCAACAATAATCACATCTTAAATTACATACATGTGCTTTTTTTTTTTCAAACTGGCTGACAAATATGGCACCAGAGAAGATTTTTCTCACCTCCCAACCATGCCAAATACAGACTGCGATGCATGTTGCACGTCTCCATTTAGACGCCGACTCCACCGTTTTACCAAAAAAAGGTTGTTGAGTTTGTGCATCAATTTCTATCCAAATTGGAATTGTATCGAAGCTCGGAAGCCAAAATAAGTAGGAGACGTGTCGGCAAGCATCGTGGGGGAGCTATGTGGAGAGGACTGATCGCTCGACCCCTGCTGCCAACTAATACATTCTATGCCATTTAGTTTTCCCTTTTCTAGGACCACCTATTGATTTGTTTTTTTGAATGTTGAATAGTCGTAGCCCTGCACATTCGTGCAAAGAGGAAGTCAAACCAAAGAAGCGAACTAAAAAAATCATAGCGAAGGAACAAAGCTTCAATAGAGGGGGGAGGTCAAGTCTATGAATTATTTTTTAGGCAATGTGCACTTCGTAGCATGTATGCTATCCTAGGAAAGTCCCATTGACTAACTAGCCCATGTAGTCTCAGATTCTGACATATTGACAATGGAGACCCCTTCCATCTCCAAATAGGATAGAACCTAAGCACATTGAGCAAGTAACAAAGAAAATTAAAGTAATATTTACTTTCTTGTCTAACATGAATTAAGAATAATAAAATTACATTCCATCCAAGTATAATATCCTTTAACACTACCTTGTAGCCGGGAAAAGATTGATGAAGATACTAAAAGTAGAAATGAACAAGTGAATCTCTTTATAAAAGGAGACTATTTACATATGTTTCTCATGGAAAACTTGTAATCTTTGAAGGATCTTAAAATTCTATAGTTACTTACATGAGACAGCAAACCTCAACATTGACATAAGTTTCCAAGTGAATCTGTCCATTGTCATTGTAAAATATTCTAAGAATACTCTAAAAGATGTATTATGGAAGAGCAGCCTAAAGTGACAAGAGAGCATGACCCGATTATGTCAACCTAAGGTGATTAGGTCCATTGTTCTTCATCATATTTCTAGATAATTGTATCTTCTCGATAAACTGACAAAATGAACTGAAAAATGAACCTTTTTCATATAATCTCTCCATGCACATTTTCTTGTGAAAAACAAGCATCTAAGAATGTTGCATTGATCCTAGATCTAGTGGGCATTCATTGTCCCAAAAATTGACTCATCCCAGATCCATTTATTGAAAATTAAACAGAGGGAAGGAGCTCTAAGTCTCAAAGTTATATATCATCCTATCTGCCAAATTAATAAATATATGCACTCTCCAAGATTCCCCTTCATGAAAGACTAGAATGCCGCAAAAAGCGGAGGTCACTCAGCCGGGGCAACAAACGCCACAAAACAGTGCTAATCACAGGCACACACTAATGAGATCCCTAGGGCTCGAAGGAGGAGGAGGAGGAGGAGGAGGAGGAGGTGGATTTCTTTTGGTGCCGCTTGGATGGTCGCCGGAGTTGGATTTGCGGTGGACGACACCATGGATGGAGGTCTCCGCCATGAAATTGAAATTCTGGGGTTTTCTTGCAGTTTTACACGCCGAGAGTTTTCAAATGGTTTTACCTTCTGTGTTTTTCTACAAGGTGAAGAATAATGAAGTCATTTGGCCCTTCTACTTACATGATTCGTAAAACATAAAGATGCAAAAGTGAATATTTGGTCCTTCTAATTAATATAGGCACACAAAAATTTACTGACATGATTGGTCAAACAATAAAGATGCAAAAGTGAATATTTGAGAGAAAAAAACTTAGCAGGAAAGGCATATTTTGCTGTAAATATTATTCTTGAAAAATTAGACTGTCTGATTGTAGGATAATGACAAAATTGATACGAAACTATTTGTGCACTCTCTATGGACATATCCAGTCAGATAGACTTTGCATAAGCCAAAGAGCACACTTTAAATCCTATTACCCCGCATAAAAACCAAAGAACATTTAAGCAAGTCATGTGGACCTGAGCAGGTCCTTAAACTACTCCCTCCTGAATTGGATATCCCGGGAGGACTTCACGTCACAAGCCTTTAAGGCAAGTGAGGTGAAGTAGTATGGGATAACATCCCCATTGGGTATCCCAGCCAAACCCGCAAGGGTTAGGGACCCACCAGGGATTCCCGCGATGAAGCCGCCAGGTGAAACAACCTGGACGCTTTACAGGGAAATGACCTGGCCCGACTCGTCTACCGAGCTCGGGGTGGCTGGCTAGGTCCTTCTAATTAATATAGGCACACAAAAATTTACTGACATGATTGGTCAAACATTAAAGATGCAAAAGTGAATATTTGAGAGAAAAAAACTTAGCAGGAAAGGCATATTTTGCTGTAAATATTCTTCTTGAAAAATTAGACTGTCTGATCGCAGGATAAAGACAAAATTGATACGAAACTATTTGTGCACTCTCTATGGACATATCCAGTTAGAGACTTTGCATAAGCCAAAGAGCACACTTTAAATCCTATTACCCCGCATAAAAACCAAAGAACATTTAAGCAAGTCATGAGAAAAGGATATCTTTCAGCGATGATCATCATTTGCAGCAGATGTAATTATTGTTGATTATTCAAAAACAAAAACTCCACATGTGACAGCCTGATTTTCCAATTTTAATTTCAATGAATTTAGACGGGCATTTCGTTGGCACGCATATAGCTCCTTTCCTTGAGTTGGCCACTCATGTGAAATCTAGCCTATCCGGTGAGGCCGTTATGAAATTCTAATGCATAAGACTCGAGAAATTGATTAATAAGCGACCTTTCGACCGAGATAGTCTGCAAGGGTCATTACGGCACAAATAAAAATCGATTAGAGATCGGAAATAGGTTGGCTCGGCAGAGGCATGTGATTAAGTGTGGGTGATTCCACCGGATCGCACAACTTTGGCCGATCGACACTAGACCGACTTTTCTAACGATTGGGTACCCTGTGCTCGTATTTGAAACCTTGAGATTTCCCCCGACAACCGAAAGTTGTGGCTTGAAATGATCAACCGCAAGTCGAATGCACAAAAATTTGTAAACGTCGCTCGGTAGATTAGAATGCGCTAATATGGTGCCAAAAGGGAAATTAACCGTGAAATTGTGATTGAATTATGAAATTGAAAGGCATGGTACGTCACAAAGCTTATTGGGATCATTGGATAAATTTATGGACTTTAATTGGAAATCAATTGGAAGAGAATTGATGGAAATTGAAGTGCAAGGATTTGGACCCCGGCGGAAAATGAAATTGGACCCATTGAACCAAAGTTGTGGGAGGTTGGAGGTGAGTGGAAGATGACATAGGGTGATGTCATGGTAGTTGAGCCAAGAGGAGGAGATTTGGACAAGTGGAGGGTGGAGATTGCCTCTTGGAAAGGCACCCATCAACATCATCTTCTACCTTTGAACTTGGAGGAGAGAGAGAGAGAGAAGGAGGGAGAAAGGAACCAGCGAGCAGCCAAGCTCCGTCCGCCCCGTCGCTCGCCCGATCGTCGCCGTTCGTCGCCACCGGAGCCGCCGTCGCCGCTCGTCCGCGCGTGGCCGCTCGCCGTCCCGTGCGCCGAGCCGCCGTGCCTCCATCTCCGCCGCGAAGCCTCGACGTCGCAGCTCCAAGCCGCGAGTCCCGTGCCGTCATCGCCCCAAACCCGTCGCCGCTCCTCCGCCCAAGCCACCGCCGGTTCTTGCTCGAGCTACCGCCGGCCCTTCTCCGCCATTTCCTCCGCCGCTCGCCGCCGTTCCGCCGCCCGTCGAGCTTGGTTAGTTGCTGGGTTTTTCCAGCAAGAACCAGCTCCTTTCTTGCTCGTTTTGGCCCTCTATTAGTCCTCATTTAGTGTTGATCCGTGTAGGTTTGTCGACGGCGTCGTCGTGCTCTTCGCCGGAGACCCGTCGGAAAGCGATTCCGGTGAGTTTAACTCACTAAACTCCGATTAGCGGGTTAATTATGTCTTAAGTGTGTTTAGTTTTGGTTGATAGAGATTAAGTGCTTAGATTATTTTATTTAATTGCGGATTAGATTAGGTGGTTTAATTAAAGTAAAGCATGTTTAGTTTAAGGGTTAAGTAGGTTTATTTTTAAAATAAATCTTGATGGGACTTAAAGGAATTTCTTTATGATTTAAATAAATGTTTCGGAATTGCTGGATTATTTAATAATAAATCATTTTCCGAAAATCATTAAAATATTATTTTATTAAAAAAAAAAAAAACTCAAAAATTTATTTTTGATTCTAATTGCTCAGAATTTCGTGCCGATCGTCGCCGTATAGTTAGAATTTGAAATTGATGATTGGTTAATGCAAATTGAGTGCCAATTGAGGAAAAATATGAATTTTAGCTAGAAAATCTCACGTGTCGAACTCGATATCGAAATTGGATTGTTTTAAAGATTAATGCTGTGATTTGAATTATGTAAATTACGTGTGACGTACCGCGAGTTGATTATAAATCGTTGCCTGATAATTATGGAAATTGAATTGACCTATTAAGTGGGAATTGCCTCTATATGGGATGCCCACGTGGTGGATGCGGGTCGCAGTTGATTCTGGGCCCATGCTCCTTCGGGAACGCCGTCGACGTACTGACGAAGCCGCGCTCCAAGGTGGGGAGGTGATGCCTGGCTATATGTCAGTAGATAGCCGAACTGCGAGTAGGCTATGCCCTTGTGTGGCCCCAATGAGTGATGATTTGAAATGCTTATCCTGATGGCAAAAATTTAAAATGAAATTGATTGCATTCCGATGGTTCACGTGCTTATTATGGTTTGTACTTGAGCGCTATGAATTGTGCTAATCTGCAGGAGTGCAAGAAGGCGAGGTAAGTTCCCTGTATTGTGTGGCTAGACCACTATGGGGCGTATTTTCTTTCTAATAGGGGTTTAGGAGGGGTGAACTTGCTGAGACAAAGTCTCATCCCAGTTTGGGGAAAATCATTACAGGACCGTAGATGGCGAGACCCCCGGAGATGAGCGGCCTACCGACGGTGATTGACCAGACGACTGAGAGTGCCCCTGATCCTGGAAGTCCCTGGGTTTACCAGTTGGTTAGGACCCTCATTTGGGTCGAGGTGAGCGTGGATAGTAGAGTGCCTTATACGTTTAGGGCTTGGTTTCGTACTGGAGCGGATGGTGTTAGGATTGGCCCTCTAGACAGCATGGACATTCCATTGGCGGTGATGACCGCCATTTTGGGAGATGATGTGGTAGATCAGCCCGATGGTCGAGTGATCAACGCTACGCCCCCGCAATCCTGGGTGTCTGATCCGGAGGATGTGGGATCGACGAACGGGGATTCCCAGTAGTCCTAGGGCTGTGTCTTTTCTTTTTGGCGGACTGTTCCATGTTGTGTAGGCTAACCCCTTTTTGATGCACATAGACTCTGACCCGTTTTTGGTGCATATAGCCTCCGAATTCTGTTAGTGTATGTAAGCCCTGAATTGTAATGGTTGTATGAAAGTATGCTGTTGATTTTGAATTGATGTTCCTGCTGTCCTATCCCGTATGTTCTTGGTAAGGGGTTTCTTATACGTTCCGCTTGCGCATTAATAAATTAATCTGGGGTCGGCGACACTACCTGGGAATGTCGCATTTGCATGACCATGGTGGGATGTGGCCGCGCTCGAGGTTCGGGGCGTCACATCCCCGTTTAAGTGGTATCAGAGCCTGGTTCATGCGTGGAGTGATAAGGTGCGTGGGAGTCATGGGATAGTTGGTAGGAACGGCTTTTATTTTAATGATGCAAGTGATTGTTAGTTGTTTGTTAGCTTGTGTGGGGTCACTTAGATTCTAATGTTATATTGGAATTTGCAAATAGGCATCTATATTGAGCCTGTAGCATGAGTGACCGAGTGCCGAGAGCTGCTAGGAAGAGAGCAGTAAGCCCCGTATTTCGGGGTGGGCCGCCAATGAGGGTTGGTGCCCGAGGTGCCGCGGGAAGAGCACAGGCTGAGGCCAGTGCGAGTGGTGCAGTGTCACCTCCAGAGGATGCAGCAGCCCCTGAGGATCCGAGGTTTGTGGGAATCATGCAGATGCTTGAGATGATGGGTGACAGACTTGACCAGCAGGCCGCCGCTTCAGCCGCCGCTATCGCTGCTGCCACCAATGCCGCCAATGCCGCCAATGCTGCTGCCGCCGCTAATGTCGCCGCCGCTACTGCCGCCGCACCGGTTCCCGAGCCAGAAGAGGAACTTGAGGAAATTCCACCTGAGAATGTGGCCGCTGGGAGACCTAGACAGAAGCTGGTACAACATTTTCTGAGGTTGAATCCGCCAACGTTCACGGGAGCGGGAGATCCCGAAGCTGCAGCACTATGGGTTCTGGAACTAGAGAATGCTTTCGAGCTGCTGTTGTGCTCGGAAACGGAGAAAGTCGTGCTGGCAGCCTATCAATTGAGGGGGATCGCAGCCACCTGGTGGAAGACAAATAAAGGGATAATATTCCCTGAGGGTGTAGCCCCAGAGTGGAATGCGTTTCTGGAGGCATTCAATGAGAAGTATTTTTCTGATTGTGCTAGGGAGTTGAAAATGGCGGAGTTCCAGCGCCTTCGTCAAGGTACGATGACAGTTGATCAGTATGAAGCGAAGTTCGCTGAGCTGTCACAGTATGCCCCCGAGTTGGTTCAGAAACCGGCAGACCGAGTTCGAAGATTTAGAGATGGGCTTCGGCCAGAGGTGAGGAGCTTCGTGGTACCCTTGGATCTGAAGGAGTACAAGGACCTTTGTAAGCGGGCCCAGCTGATTGAGAAGGACCAGAATGAGAGAGCTGCTTCGTCTGGGTCGCGGTTTAATTCAAACAGAGAAGGTAATCGGTTTGGGAAGAGGCCGATGTCTGGAGGAAGGTACCCTGTTCCACTTAACAGGAAGGGTGGGATAGGGAAGCCATCACCGAACCATCCGGGAGTGTGTCGTTCATGTGGAAGGCGACATGGTAACGCTCCCTGTCCCTCTAAGACAGGTGCCTGTTATGAGTGTGGCCAGCAGGGTCATATATCCAGGAATTGCCCCAGGAATCAGATGGGTCAGCGTCAGTTGCCGCCGCCGCCACCATTGGGTCAGAACAGAGGAGTCGCGCCTCAGATCATGCCGCAGGGTGGAGTGAACCGACCTCCAGCTCAAGGAAGGACTTATGCGATCACCAGAGGACAGGCGGAGGATGCGCCTAACGTGGTCACAGGTATGGTCTTGCTGAACGACCAACCTGCTTATGCTTTATTTGATCCTGGAGCTTCTCATTCATTTATAGCTGAAAGATATGTTGAAATGGTAGAATTAATTCCTGAGTTGTTAGAGTCTGTATTTAGCATATCTACGCCGTTGAAGGATAAGGTGTTAGCTACAGTGGGTTGTCTCGGTTGCAAGTTAGTGATTGGTGAGCGAGAAGGGAGGATAGACTTGATAGTCCTAGCCATGTTTGATTTTGATGTGATAATTGGTATGGACTGGCTCACCAAGCAACGAGCTAAAATGGACTGCTATCGCAAGGCGATTCAGTTTAACCCGTTAGGGGGTGAGAGCTTCGAATTTATTGGGAGTCGAGGGGGACCCTCGGTTTCCGTAATCTCATCGCTCGAAGCAAACCGCTTGCTAGGCAAGGGTTGCCAAGGTTACCTAGCGACTGTCGTGGACACGACGGTAGAGGAGTTAAAGATTGAAGATATCGCAGTGGTACAAGAGTTCCCCGATGTGTTTCCGAAAGAGTTACCAGGCTTGCCGCCAGAGAGAGAGATAGAGTTTGTAATTGATTTAGCTCCCGGGACAGAGCCGATCTCTAAAGCCCCTTATCGGATGGCCTTATCAGAACTTAAGGAACTGAAGGTGCAGATGCAAGAGTTGTTGGATAAAGGGTTTATTCGCCCTAGTGCATCGCCTTGGGGAGCACCAGTTCTGTTCGTAAAGAAAAAGGATGGTTCCTTGCGTTTGTGCATCGACTATCGTCAACTCAATCAGGTGACGATTAAGAACAAGTACCCATTGCCGAGGATTGATGACTTGTTTGATCAGCTTCAGGGAGCGTCGGTATTTTCTAAGATCGACTTAAGGACAGGGTATCATCAGTTGAGGATAAAGAAGGAAGACATACCGAAGTCGGCGTTTCGCACTCGATACGGCCATTATGAGTTTACGGTAATGCCATTTGGGTTGACAAATGCCCCAGCTGCTTTCATGGACCTGATGAATCGAGTGTTCAGGGAGTACTTAGATCAATTCGTAATTGTCTTCATCGATGACATCCTGGTGTACTCGAGGAGTACTAAGGATCATGAAAGACACTTAAGGATCGTGCTCCAGACTTTGAGAGATCACGAACTATACGCTAAGTTTAGTAAGTGCGAGTTTTGGTTGACTCGTGTGGCTTTCCTAGGTCATGTCATCTCCGGAGAAGGAATCTCAGTGGACCCAGCAAAGATAGAAGCAGTGATCAACTGGCCGAGACCGACGACAGTGACAGAAATCAGAAGTTTTCTGGGTTTAGCAGGGTATTACAGACGGTTTGTAGAAGGGTTTTCGAGGTTAGCATCGCCGATGACGAGACTTCTAAAGAAGGAAGAAAAATTTTTATGGACAGATAAGTGCGAGAGTAGTTTCCAAGAGCTTAAGCACAAGCTGACTGCCGCGCCTGTGCTTACTATTCCATCGGGTCCAGGAGGGTTTGAGATCTATAGCGATGCATCGTTTAAAGGATTGGGTTGCGTATTGATGCAACACGGAAGGGTTGTTGCATATGCGTCCCGTCAGTTGAGACCTCACGAGTTGAATTATCCGACGCATGACTTAGAGCTTGCAGCAATCATCTTTGCCTTGAAGATTTGGAGGCATTATTTGTGTGGAGAAAGATTCCAAATCTTCACGGATCATCAGAGTCTTAAGTATCTATTCTCTCAGAAGGAGTTGAATATGAGACAGCGTCGGTGGATGGAGCTCTTAAAGGATTATGACTGTGAGATTTTATATCACCCGGGAAAGGCGAATAAGGTCGCCGATGCACTGAGTAGGAAGTCCTCAGTTGCTCAGATGGTACTCAAGGAATGGGATCTAATTGAAAGAGCACGAGATTCTGATTTCAAGTTTGAGGTAGGCCACCTTTCGAATCTCGTGGCTACCCTTAGAATTGAGCCGGAAGTGCAGGGCAGAATCAGAGCGCTTCAGCAGACGGATCCAGATGTTCAGAAGATCTTGCAAGAGGATGCAGCGAAAAGGAAGGCTGACTTTCAGATTTCTGAGGATGGAACATTGAGGTTCCAAGGACGATTAGTTGTGCCTAACGATGTGGGGCTTAAAGAAGAAATTCTGTCAGAAGCGCATCGTAGCAGTTACAGCATTCATCCTGGTAGTACCAAAATGTATCAGAATCTACGCCAACACTTCTGGTGGTGTGGCATGAAGGCGGACACCGCCAAACATGTCGCCAAGTGTTTGACGTGTCAGCAAGTGAAAGCTCAACATTGTAAACCGGGAGGACTTTTGCAACCCCTTGAGATCCCAGAGTGGAAATGGGAGCACATCACGATGGACTTCGTGACGGGTCTACCGAGGAGCCAGAGAGGGAATGATTCAATTTGGGTAGTAGTCGACAGACTGACAAAGTCGGCTCACTTCATTGCAGTTCGAAGGGACTTGAGTTTGGATAGACTTGCCGATCTGTATGTACGTCAGATAGTCCGTATGCATGGAGTGCCGGTTACAATCACTTCAGACAGAGACCCGAGGTTCACCGCCGCCTTCTGGAAGAGTTTACAATCCGCTTTGGGAACGAAGCTGCAGTACAGTACGGCCTATCGCCCGCAGACTGATGGCCAGTCTGAGAGGACAATTCAGACTCTCGAGGACATGCTGCGAGCTTGCGTCTTGGACTTCAAAGGGAGCTGGGAGGAACAGCTTCATCTGGTCGAATTTGCTTACAACAATAGTTATCAGCAGAGTATTCAAATGGCTCCTTTTGAAGCATTGTATGGCAGGGCGTGCAGGACGCCAATGTGTTGGGATGAAGTCGGGGAAAGAAAGATCACCGGTCCAGAGTTGGTCCAGCAGTCAGTGGAGGCAGTTGCAGTTATCAGGAACAGATTGAAGACCGCTCAGAGCCGTCAGAAAAGTTATGCTGATAAGCGTCGAAGGCCATTAGAGTTCCAGGTGGGTGAGCACGTCTTTCTGAAGGTGTCACCGATGAGAGGTACTTCCCGCTTTGGCAAAAAGGGGAAGCTAAGTCCGAGGTACGTAGGTCCCTTTGAGATTTTGGAGAGAATAGGGACTCTGGCGTATCGTCTTGCGCTACCGCCGAGGTTGGCACAAGTGCATGACGTCTTTCACGTGTCAATGCTAAGGAAGTATGAGCCTGATCCGGCACACGTCCTAAATTTTGAGGAATTAGACGTGGACGACAGGGTGTCGTACGTTGAAAGCCCGGTGCGGATAGTGGATCGCAAGGAGCAGGTTTTGCGCACCAAGACCATTCCGTTGGTCAAAGTGGTCTGGCAACACCACGGCACTGAAGGAGCAACTTGGGAAACCGAAGATTCGATGAGAGACTTGTACCCTCACCTTTTTAATTCAGATGTGTAATGATCTAAATTTCGAGGACGAAATTTTTATAAGAGGGGAAGAGTTGTGACAGCCTGATTTTCCAATTTTAATTTCAATGAATTTAGACGGGCATTTCGTTGGCACGCATATAGCTCCTTTCCTTGAGTTGGCCACTCATGTGAAATCTAGCCTATCCGGTGAGGCCGTTATGAAATTCTAATGCATAAGACTCGAGAAATTGATTAATAAGCGACCTTTCGACCGAGATAGTCTGCAAGGGTCATTACGGCACAAATAAAAATCGATTAGAGATCGGAAATAGGTTGGCTCGGCAGAGGCATGTGATTAAGTGTGGGTGATTCCACCGGATCGCACAACTTTGGCCGATCGACACTAGACCGACTTTTCTAACGATTGGGTACCCTGTGCTCGTATTTGAAACCTTGAGATTTCCCCCGACAACCGAAAGTTGTGGCTTGAAATGATCAACCGCAAGTCGAATGCACAAAAATTTGTAAACGTCGCTCGGTAGATTAGAATGCGCTAATATGGTGCCAAAAGGGAAATTAACCGTGAAATTGTGATTGAATTATGAAATTGAAAGGCATGGTACGTCACAAAGCTTATTGGGATCATTGGATAAATTTATGGACTTTAATTGGAAATCAATTGGAAGAGAATTGATGGAAATTGAAGTGCAAGGATTTGGACCCCGGCGGAAAATGAAATTGGACCCATTGAACCAAAGTTGTGGGAGGTTGGAGGTGAGTGGAAGATGACATAGGGTGATGTCATGGTAGTTGAGCCAAGAGGAGGAGATTTGGACAAGTGGAGGGTGGAGATTGCCTCTTGGAAAGGCACCCATCAACATCATCTTCTACCTTTGAACTTGGAGGAGAGAGAGAGAGAGAAGGAGGGAGAAAGGAACCAGCGAGCAGCCAAGCTCCGTCCGCCCCGTCGCTCGCCCGATCGTCGCCGTTCGTCGCCACCGGAGCCGCCGTCGCCGCTCGTCCGCGCGTGGCCGCTCGCCGTCCCGTGCGCCGAGCCGCCGTGCCTCCATCTCCGCCGCGAAGCCTCGACGTCGCAGCTCCAAGCCGCGAGTCCCGTGCCGTCATCGCCCCAAACCCGTCGCCGCTCCTCCGCCCAAGCCACCGCCGGTTCTTGCTCGAGCTACCGCCGGCCCTTCTCCGCCATTTCCTCCGCCGCTCGCCGCCGTTCCGCCGCCCGTCGAGCTTGGTTAGTTGCTGGGTTTTTCCAGCAAGAACCAGCTCCTTTCTTGCTCGTTTTGGCCCTCTATTAGTCCTCATTTAGTGTTGATCCGTGTAGGTTTGTCGACGGCGTCGTCGTGCTCTTCGCCGGAGACCCGTCGGAAAGCGATTCCGGTGAGTTTAACTCACTAAACTCCGATTAGCGGGTTAATTATGTCTTAAGTGTGTTTAGTTTTGGTTGATAGAGATTAAGTGCTTAGATTATTTTATTTAATTGCGGATTAGATTAGGTGGTTTAATTAAAGTAAAGCATGTTTAGTTTAAGGGTTAAGTAGGTTTATTTTTAAAATAAATCTTGATGGGACTTAAAGGAATTTCTTTATGATTTAAATAAATGTTTCGGAATTGCTGGATTATTTAATAATAAATCATTTTCCGAAAATCATTAAAATATTATTTTATTAAAAAAAAAAAAACTCAAAAATTTATTTTTGATTCTAATTGCTCAGAATTTCGTGCCGATCGTCGCCGTATAGTTAGAATTTGAAATTGATGATTGGTTAATGCAAATTGAGTGCCAATTGAGGAAAAATATGAATTTTAGCTAGAAAATCTCACGTGTCGAACTCGATATCGAAATTGGATTGTTTTAAAGATTAATGCTGTGATTTGAATTATGTAAATTACGTGTGACGTACCGCGAGTTGATTATAAATCGTTGCCTGATAATTATGGAAATTGAATTGACCTATTAAGTGGGAATTGCCTCTATATGGGATGCCCACGTGGTGGATGCGGGTCGCAGTTGATTCTGGGCCCATGCTCCTTCGGGAACGCCGTCGACGTACTGACGAAGCCGCGCTCCAAGGTGGGGAGGCGATGCCTGGCTATATGTCAGTAGATAGCCGAACTGCGAGTAGGCTATGCCCTTGTGTGGCCCCAATGAGTGATGATTTGAAATGCTTATCCTGATGGCAAAAATTTAAATGAAATTGATTGCATTCCGATGGTTCACGTGCTTATTATGGTTTGTACTTGAGCGCTATGAATTGTGCTAATCTGCAGGAGTGCAAGAAGGCGAGGTAAGTTCCCTGTATTGTGTGGCTAGACCACTATGGGGCGTATTTTCTTTCTAATAGGGGTTTAGGAGGGGTGAACTTGCTGAGACAAAGTCTCATCCCAGTTTGGGGAAAATCATTACAGGACCGTAGATGGCGAGACCCCCGGAGATGAGCGGCCTACCGACGGTGATTGACCAGACGACTGAGAGTGCCCCTGATCCTGGAAGTCCCTGGGTTTACCAGTTGGTTAGGACCCTCATTTGGGTCGAGGTGAGCGTGGATAGTAGAGTGCCTTATACGTTTAGGGCTTGGTTTCGTACTGGAGCGGATGGTGTTAGGATTGGCCCTCTAGACAGCATGGACATTCCATTGGCGGTGATGACCGCCATTTTGGGAGATGATGTGGTAGATCAGCCCGATGGTCGAGTGATCAACGCTACGCCCCCGCAATCCTGGGTGTCTGATCCGGAGGATGTGGGATCGACGAACGGGGATTCCCAGTAGTCCTAGGGCTGTGTCTTTTCTTTTTGGCGGACTGTTCCATGTTGTGTAGGCTAACCCCTTTTTGATGCACATAGACTCTGACCCGTTTTTGGTGCATATAGCCTCCGAATTCTGTTAGTGTATGTAAGCCCTGAATTGTAATGGTTGTATGAAAGTATGCTGTTGATTTTGAATTGATGTTCCTGCTGTCCTATCCCGTATGTTCTTGGTAAGGGGTTTCTTATACGTTCCGCTTGCGCATTAATAAATTAATCTGGGGTCGGCGACACTACCTGGGAATGTCGCATTTGCATGACCATGGTGGGATGTGGCCGCGCTCGAGGTTCGGGGCGTCACACCACAAATGCCCAAATAAAATGTTTCCGTCACAAGCCGTTGCATATGAGAGAGAGAGAGAGAGAGAGAGAGAGAGAGAGATTGGCAGTCATTCTATACATTTCCACGGAAAAGAGAAGGTATAGAGAAATCTACGTTTCGTCCTCCAGTATACAAGTAGTTTCATCTTTTGGAAATAATACTGGGAATTGGAAACTTATCACCTATAATTCCTTGAGAAAAACCATCACATGAGGGCAACCCAATCACCTAGCATTTACATGTACAATATTGCGAGAATATTCTATAAGATGCTTATGGAACAACAGCCTAATATGACGAGGGGAGGATGATCCGGTTTTGTCAACCTAAGATGACTAGGTCCATTACTCTTCACCATATTTCCAGATATTTATAATTCATCTACAAACTGAAAGAATGAATGAAAAATGTAACATTTTCAATTATTCTCTTCATACATTTTTTGTATGGAAATCAAGCATCTAAGAATGTTGCGTTGAGTACCATCTATTATAGTTAGCAATATCTAGTGGCATTGATTGCCCCTAATTGAGTAATCCCAGATTTATTTATTCAAAATTAATCAAAGAGACGAAGCTCCAAGGTTCACTGTAAGTTCTTACGTAGTAGCTCCAAAGACAAAGTCATTAATCATCCTATCTGCCAATAGTTAATTACACATGAATTCACAATGATTCTGCTTGACGAAATAATGCCACAGAGAGCGAGGTCACTCGACCTGGCCTGCATACAACACTAAAACGGTGCTCGTCAGAGACGCCATTCAACACGTGAGTCTTAAAAATGATGAAAATATGGAGCTCGTACCTGCAGACCAACCGCCAATGGTGATTGTAGAGATCCGCGTAGCTTCTCTAGAACAGGACTTTCCTTGAAAATCCCGATATCATCACTCAAATCCAAATACACAACCAACGACACCTTAAGACAAGGCCACCTAATAGTCCTACCCAACGAGAAACTGCAGCAACTAACTTCCAGGCGCACCAACCAACTCGAGCAATACAAGAACGGCGGCAGCATATAGAAGCTCGGCGGTGGGAAATCCAACCTCAGGCAGAGATCCTCTATGCGGCACTCCACCGTGAAGCGGAGCCAGAGGTCGACCTTGAGGCGGAGGAGCTACTCGAAGCCGGTGAAGAGGAACCTCTTCATTGTGGGGGAGGTGCACCGCCTCAGGACGCTGCCTCCGATCCTTCCATGGAAGACGAGGCCGGTGGTGGTGGTCTAAGCGGAACGCCACCACCGGGAGAGGACGCTGGTCTTGACGACGTCTCGGATGGGTAGAAACGAGAAGATGTGGTGGATCACGGCATCCTGTGCTGAGGAGATCCCCGGGGCTCTTGCTTCGCCTCAGAGGAGGAGGGGGAGGTCGGTTTCGTATGGTGCGATCTGGCCGGTCGCCGGAGAATTTTACGGTGAATGGTGCCGCGCACAGATGTCTCCTCTCCGCCATGGATTCGAAGTTTTACGAAGGATTTATACTTTGGATTCGAAGTTTTTCGAAGGATTTATACTTTCTGTGTCGACGGCGAACGAGACTGAAGTCATGTTGCCATTTTAATTGATATTGTTTTTCCTTTTTCCCTTTTTTAATTTTTCACAGAATTTATCTCTTTTCTTTAATTGAAAGGAGGTCAAATTAAACTGATCGATCTCGATTTTACAGTCTACCTACTTAGGAATTCACTTTGATTTCCTAATCTTTTTTTAACTACCGGAGTTCATCCTCCAATTCTTTTCAGCCTTTTTCCTATTTTTGTGACAGAAAATTTTCTCAATCGATTCTTTATGCAATCATATGAATTGTCTGCTTCATAATGCATTGCGAAACAAATTAAATGATCTTGATGTGAAAAGATTTTGGAATGATCCAAATAAATACTTAAGCTTAGACGAAAAAAAAAACACAAAATTTACGTGATATAGGAGTTCAGTCAATATTTCTTTTCTCATCATCAAATTTCAGGACCTTTTTCCTAGGGGCAAAAAAAATAAGTGAACATGTATGTTTAAACACATGCGATAAACATGCTGTCATAGGTGGAACCTTTCAACGCTTTTATCACATGCTTAGATACGTTTAATTAAACACGTTAGTATTTACGTGTGTGGACCCCACATGATTAGATAAGTTTGGACATGTTTTAACATTTAGGCACATTTTTGCATATGTATGTGGATATTAATATCTTAAATGTGCTAAGCATGTCGTGATATGTAAGGCGTTTAATAAACTTGTCGTATTTGGGCTTTAACAATAGGTCACTGTTGATAATTATATCCTGATGAGGTCACGAGGTAGTTATATTAAGACGCGATGTAGGTGGCCTATCTCATAGCAAAGGTTGGGGCCTTCAATTTGTTAGAAAGAGAAAGTAACGCCTGCAAAAGAACAGGCATTGCAGATTGTTATAAGGAAGAAGTATAAAAAAGGTGGGAAAAGAGAAAAGGCAAAGAGAAAATAATAGGTGGTATAGATTGTTGTGAAGAAGAAGTAGAAAAAAAGGCGAGAAAGGCAAAGGGAAAATAATGGACTCTCTTTATTATAATTGAAGAGTCGTGGTAGAATTGTCCCATCAAAGGAACCAAATGAGCAAAACATCTGCTCAAATTTTGTGATAACTAAGCTAGTAGTGGTTAAACGGAGGCAAAAATAACAGACTCGTGAGGAATATCTATTAAGCAATAAAGTTAGTGTACTAATGATTGTGGTTACATATTTTACAGTTACTTAAGAAAAGCCGTTGGGAGCACTTGCTGACAAAATCACAAGATGATGCCTTTAGGAGCACTTGCTCACAAAATCACAAGACGATCCCTTTCTACAAGAAGTGCTTCTCAAGTTCCAACCAAACAAAGCTCTTTGAAAAGCATGACCTCTCCACATTGAAAGTTCAATGAGGGAAGAGTAGTGCATGAACAACCGAAGCACACCTAGTTGCGAAATTTCTTAGGACTGAGAATTACATATGCCTTCAAAAGAGCATCCCTGAAGGATAATTTAAGGTAACTCGTGCATGATTAGAAGCTCTTTGGTGGCCTTGTAGACATTGGATCAAATCAGGCAGCTTCCATAGATTACCTGCCTCCAAAGATTCTTCTCTGAAAGGGTATGTGCATCCTAACTTTGATGGTCATCTTCTCCAGCACAAGTGCACATGCATTGTGGCATGAGAAGAACGTCCTAATTCATCCTCATACAAGTCCTAAAACCTTGAGTTACAAAACTTACATTTAGTGCATTTGTGCTCAAACATGCAACTTCAATAGAATTAAACCTTTTCATCAATTCTGTCAATTTTAGGTCCACTGAAAATGTCACGGGATTTGATAGCTTGTGACTATTAATAATAAATATATGTCACATCAACATCCAATAAAACTTATCACAGATAACGGAAAGAACAATGATTTTGTGGTTTGTTTTGGTTTTGGAAAAGCTAAACCACATCAAACTGCACAACGCAGTTTACTTCTGATTGCAACTTTTTTGTCGCGAAATAATCCCCTTGAACTGACACTAATATTAACCTCTTTCCTTGAGAGGTCCATAATTACAACTAGTATAAAACTTAAACTCCTAATAGAACTTTAAGTCAAAAAAGTGAATACAAATAAGCAGTGAAGTGCCCAAGGCAACATACGCTTGCCTATGAGATCAATGACAAACCCAAACTTTTATGAGGACGCCTATTCAAGAGGATAATAAAAAATAACTTTAGCATTTTCCGAAGCTCTTCGAAAGCTGAGCACATCGCTGCTCAAATCAAGTAGTTGTGACAGAACAGTGGCTGGAAGTTCATGTACACGTGTGGGCAATTTAACCTTGATAATCACCTTCTCCAGCACAAGTGCATACCCAAGAAGAAACTTAATCAGAGCGAGCAGATGTTTTGACCCAGAACCACAAGCTCCAAAGCAGATGATCTCAACTCTCTTGAGATGTTTTGACAAACATCCAAAGTTCTCCTTCTGTGAGCACAAGAAAACTTCTTCGTCCAAGTTAAAATCTTCATTAGATTCTTCACCAAGTTGAAACTGCACATAGGTACCCCCATTTAATAAACTTATTTCACACTAGATATGGATCCATGGGGAAAATAAATTCATTGGCTCACTAAAATTTCAGACAAACAATTTTCGATTGTCCACTGCAGATGCGAATCAGTTTTACTTTATAACGAGTCTTAATCAATTTAAGCTCTTAAACTTGTCTACACACATTAAACATGTCCTCTTTCTAAGTGCTCATCACTAAACCATCACTAAACTCTTGGCTCAAGATTCTAACACAACCCAACAGCAAAAGAATCTCTAGTACGACATTGCTGTTACACTAAGACATGAACTAAAACTTGCCCTGCACAAATGTTGAGTAGATCGACAGAGCCATGAGCAAATTTCAAATTCCGGAAGAAATAAGAGTTCCAGATTGATCATCTTTATGTGTTTCTAAAGTTTCCACTCACTGTTTAAACATTAGTGCAAAGAGGAAGTGAGCACAATAAGCGATTTGAAAATATATAGCAAATGAACAAACCTTCGATAGGGTGACGTCAGTCGGCTGTATGACTAATTTTTCCAGGCACCGTGAACTTTGTAGCATATATCCTATGCCGGGAAGGTCCTGCTGACTACTTAGTCCTTGTAGTATCAGATTCTGACATTTTAACAATCGAGGTGGCACTCCTTCCATCTCCAAAAGGGAGATAATCTAATCACATTGAGCAAGCAACATAGAAAATCTGATCAATACTAGTTTTCCAGTTTAACATGAATAAATAATAACAAAACTACAGTCCATCCAAATACAACATCCTTTGACCCTATCTCCCAACCATGGAAAGGCCGACTGATAAGGATACTACAAATAAAAATTAACAAGTGAATCTCTTTAATAATTGGGACTATTTACATATGCTTCTCATGTCGAACTCATGATATATGAAGGATCCGAAAATTCCAATCGTTGGTCACATGAGACAGCAAACCTCATTATTGACTGAACTTTCCAAGTTAATCTATCCACTACCATCATGAACTATTGTAAGAACACTATGTAAGATGATTCTGAAACAACAGCCTGATGTGACAAGAGAGCATGATGCGGTTCTGTCAATCTAAGATGACTAGGTCCACTAAACTTTGTTATATTTGCAAATAATTGTACTTTCTCTATAAACTAAAAGATTGAAAATTCAAGAAACCTTTCTGGAATAATCTCTTTTCGTTTGAAAATTGAGGTATCTAAGAACGCTGCCCTGAGTGGCATCCACAATAAAAAGCAATATCTAGAGGCATTCCTTGTCCCAAAAATTGTGCGATCCATGTATCGGAGATTAAACATAGGGAAGAAGCTCCACAGCTCACGATATCGTCTTATGCCGTAACTTGGACCACAGAGTTACCAATCATCCTATCTGCCAATAACTAATTGCACATGAGTCCACAATGATACCCTTGATGAGGTCACTCAATGGGGGAAACATAATGGTGCTAAACACGGAAACCATTCAACAGCAACACGTAATATTAAGCATGTACCTGCAAACACCAATCACCAATGGTAATTGTAGGAACTCTGGCCAGCTTCTCAAGAAATTTCTTCAACAGGTCGCAGGCCATCCTATTGTCACCATGCACACGAGGTAGAATTTCAAAATTTAAGTCGGCTTCAACCAAAGACGATATATCCTCAAGTGACGTATGCTCTGCTCCCTCTGAACAAGAGCACGTCCCTGCTATACGCAACCTCAGCAAATGCGGGGCCCAAATCCTCCGTAGGTCAAAGAAATTGGTGATACTGAGGAACAAGTGTTTGACACTTGTTGAATCTATAATAACGTTGTTCAAGCCCATGCACCAACCCAAGTCAAGGGACTCTAAAACAGGACTTTCCCTTAAAATACTCGTCAAGATATCATCACTCAAGTTGATATTTGACATCGACAAGACCTTGAGACGAGGCCAACTAATACTAGTCGCGTCCAACGAGAAACGGCACTGACTGACTTGCAGGCGCACCAAGCTACTTAAGCAAAACAAGAACTGCGGCAGTATATACGTGGACTGCAAAAAACTGGTATCCAGTTCCAGGCTGGTATCCTGTTCCAGGCTGAGATCCTCCACGTGGCGCTGCTCTGCAAAGCGGAGCCACTCCTCGAGCTTGGGGCTAGCGGCCTCGTCGTAACAAAAGCCATTGACATGGAATTTCTTCAACGCCGAGGTCGAGGTGTGCTGGCTCAGGACGCTGTCGATGATGCACCGGAAGTCCAAGGAGCGGGCTCTGTGACGGTGAGGCCGGACTCTATTGAATACGAGGTTGGTGGTGGCGGTCCTCCATCTGTATCGCCACCGCTTGGAGAGGACGCTGGTCCTCACGACGTCCTCGATGGGCAGATGCGAGAAGATGTCGCGGATCGCGTGGTCTGGCAATGCGCTGATTAGATCCCGAGGGCTCGAAGGAGGAGGAGGTCGGTCGCGGGAGGATTCTGGGCTGAGCAAAATCCTCTGGCGCTTGGAGGACTCCGCCATGGAATTGATGAGATTCTAGGGTTTTCTCTCGGTAGGGAACTCCAGGGCGAAGGACAACGACAATCAGAAGGCCCTTTTAGCTTAACTCCAGGGCGCCGTGGACGGTGGATTTGAAATTCTAGGGTTTCTGCGGATGTTCCCCGAGTTTTCCAAGGATTTTTCTTTTTCTTTTTATTTCGATCCGATTTCCTATCCTTTTTTAAACACACTGCGTTATCCTTCAAATTTTTTAAAATATTTTTCCTAGTTTGAATTATTAACAGTTTGTGCAATAAATTATTACTTATCAAGTATAATAAAAATCACTTTAATTTACTATGGTAATTAGCATCTGATTATTTAAGCTTAATAATCGAGTTATCTTATAATATAATTTTCATTTCATTGGGTAATTAATAATTAATAACTTAATCCAAGTATGGTTGCTTATGGACCGTGCATGCACTTCATAAATTATGGAAAAACTAATCATAATATTGAAATAAAACTAAATTAACGGTTTCAAGGGTTACCCTATAACCAGTCGGGTATGTTGGGTTCTTACCCTTGAATCTACCCATTGGAATCATGCATGCTTTGCTTTTAGGTCTCTAAAGATTTCCTTGTTTCCACAAATTAGATATTGAGCTCGATAATAATAAGCTTGAAAAAAATTAGCAAAGCTTAAAATCTTATAAAAGATTTTCTTTTTTTTTTGGATAATTATGGGACAAATCCTAAAAATTAGTTAGGATAAAATGCGCTTGAATCTTTTGCTTAATTCCGTCAATTTTAGGTGGATAGAAAGTGTCAAATAATTTTTTTATTCTTTTAATATCCCATGACTATTTATAAAAAATGTCGCGAGAACATCCAACAAAACCTAGCAAAGGTAACAAAAAGACTGATGATTTTATGGTTTGCTTCGGTTTTCGAACATGAAATACAATTTAGTTCTGATTGCAAACTTTTTTGCCTGGAAAAAATTGCCTTGAACCAAATTAAACCACAAAAAGAAAAGGCTGTTAAAATTCGACTTTATCTCCTTTTGGGCAGCAAAGACATACTTCAAGTTTGTGTCTTTAAAATCAAACGCAATCCAAGGAGTTATTTGCTTATTCATATATTTTTGTTTGGACAGAGAAAGCCGAGGAATACCTCAACCAAAACATCCCTTTATCTGTCGATAATCCAAAGCACTACCATTAAAATCTTTCCTTAAGAGGTTCATATTTACAAATGAACTAAATTCAAAAAAAGTTTAAATTAGGTACACGTAAAAAACCTAACAGCATCATAGTTCATGTAACTTTACTGTCAAAAGAGAGTCAATACGAATGAGCAGTGTAGTGCCTAGGGCAACATACCTTGCCACGAGATCAATCCGAAACCCAAATTCAATATCCTCTGAGCTTGTCTTCCAGTTGGGAAAAGATCGTAAGGGTATTGCAAGTATAAATGAACAAGAGCGTCTCTCCAAGAATCAAGATTATTTACATATGCTTCTCATGTAAAACTTGTGATCTTTAAAGGATCTAGATCACATAAGTCAATGGTCCTCATTATTGACTGAAGTCTATTAGTGAATCTGTTTTGCCATTCTATAATATTCTAAGAATACTCCCGTGAGATGTTCTAGAACAATAGCCTATAGTGATGAGAGATCACAATCCGAATCAATCAACCTAAGATGGTTCATTACTCTTTGTCATATTTTAGATAATCAACGTTTCTTTATAAATTGAAAGAATGAACTGAAAAAGTAGCCTTTTAATATAATCTTTTCATGCATTTTTCTTGTGAAAATTAAGTATCTAAGAATATTGCATTGATCCCAGATCTAGTGGGCATTCATTGTCCCAAAAATTGAGTCGTCCTAAATTCATTTATTGGAAATTAAAGCTCCAAGGTTCACAATAGTTTCTTATGTTGTAACCTGCCAAATTAATTATACATGCGCTCTCAATGATTCCCCTTGATAAAAGACTAGAATGCCACAAAAAATTGAGGTCAATCACCCTAGACAAGAAACACCACCGAACAGTGCTAATCACAGACACCATTCAACACGAGCATGTCTTACGAATGATAAAATTATAGAGCTTGTACCTGCAAACACCAACCGCCAATGGTGATTCTAGGAACTCCGCACAGCTTCTCAAGAAGTTCCTTTAGCGAGTCGTAGCACATCCTCTTATCGCCAGACAAAAGAATTCGAGCAGAAAAAAGTAATTTGGCTTCGACCAAAGAAAATATATATCGTCAAGTCTCTGACGGTGATGCCAATCCCCAAATATCTGCAGTGACAGCAAATGCGGGGCCCAAATTTTCTCCATGTTAGAGTTCTATTCTTCAATGATTGCCAACTCTTTAACACTTAAAAGAATCTATCCTAGAGTTCTTGACGCCCCAGCACTCGCACAACTCAAAGGACTCTAAAACAAGACGTCCCCTTAAGATTCGCCGGAAGATATCATCACTCAACTTTGCATATTCGACAAGCCCTTAAGACAGGGCCAGCTAATAGTCACACCCAAGGAGAAACGGCACATACTAACTTCAGGCGCACCAACCTGCTCCAGCAATACAAGAAAAAAGGGCAGTATATAAATGCACCGCGACTCGTTGGATAGCCACAGGCGGAGATCCTACATGCAGCGCGGCTTTGCGAAGAGGAGCCAGAGGTTGACCTTGGGCCGATCGGCCTTGTTGTACCTGAAGCCGATGACGTGAAACCTCTTCACCATTGGGGAGGTGCAATGGATCAGGACGCTGTCGGTGACGGACGAGAAGTCCAAGGCACTGCGAGGCAGGCCTTCAATCTCTCCATCGAAGACAAGGTCGGCGGTGGTATTTGGAGAGGACGCTGGTCTTGACGACATCTTCGATGGGTAGAAATGAGAAGATGTGGATGGTGGCGTCTGGCAAGGCGCTGATGAGATCTCCAGGGCTTCTGCTCCATTGCAAAGGAGGAGGTCGGTTTGGTTCGGTGCGATTTGGCCGGTCGCCAGAGGATTTGCAGTGGATGGCGCCGCGCACGGAGGTCACTGCCATGGATTTGAAATTCTAGGATATCTGGGGATGTGACCGGAGTTTTCCAAGCATTTTACTTTTTTTTTTCTTTTTCATTCTATGCGGTTTGATTGGGCGGTGGGGAAAAAAATCCCCTTGAACCCAATTAAACCACAAAAAGGATTATGTTAATGTTCTGAGTTTCATCTTCATTTGGGCAGAAAAGTAGTATTTCAAGTTTGTGTTATTGAAATCAATCGCAAGCTTAGCAGTTTTATAAATTTTCGGGCAGTGCAAGGAGTTGCTTCACTTGGAAACTAGGAGTTATGCTGAAACTACAATCAAACTTTAATGACGTCTACTCAGTTACACACGAATACAACAAGATTTCCAGAATGAAAATCATTATAATCAGGGCTTTGCTTAATCTTCCAATAGTGCAGATAAACATTATACCTCTATATATTCTATTTTGCTTGACAAAGAAGAGAATGGTGAGCAATATCTCAACCAAAACACCGTTTCGTATGTCGACCATCCAAAACACTACTGCTAACCTCTTTCCTTAAGAGGTTTGTATTTACAACTAAACTAATCTAAACTAAAAAGAAGGTAAGTTAGATATACTGTCATAGTTCATGTAACTTCTCTGTTAAAAAAAAGTGTGAATAAGAATGAGCAGCCTAGTGCCTCATGCAACATATCCTTGCCATGAGATTAAGAATCTCGAATTTTCATCTGCTTCTAGAAGGACGCCAATTGAAGAGGAAAATCAAAAATAATTTCAGCATTTTTGGAAGGTCTTTGATAGCCGAGCACATTTTGGCGGACAGCAAGCAGTTCTGAAAGAACAGTGGCTTGAAGACGTTTTTGTCCATTCCTTGCACGCAAATCAGCCTTGATAATCATCTTCTCCAGTGTAAATGTATTGCCAAGAAGAAACTTAATCAAGGTGAGCACATGTTTTGACCCCAAGCTATTAGCTTTGAAACCGATGATCTCAACTTGGTTAAGATGTGTCGCCAAACATTGAAAGCTTTCCTTCCGTGAACACAAAATCTTCTTCATCATAGTTACAACTTCCTTTTGATTCTTCCTGCACATGAATACCCCATTTAAGAAACTTCACATCAAATGCGGATCAACAGAAAAAAGAATCCGTTGCCTAACTAAAATAAACTTTCATTTGTCCACTGCAGATGCTAGTTAGTTTTACTTCTTCTTTTTTTTTTGAGTATTAATGAATTTGAACTCTTAAACTCATCTTCACAATGAAAACTCTTCTCTTTCTAAGTGCTCATCGCTAACCTATTAGTTCAAGATCCTAACGCTGCCTGGCAGCAAAAGAACCTCCACTATGACAGAGCAGTTACTTTAGGACATGACCTAAAACAGCTTAAGGTGGTCCTGCACAGATATTGAGTATACTAACTGAGTTATGACTAAATTTCAATTGATGGAACAAATAAGAGTTGAGATTGATCATCTTTTTGTGCTTCTAAAGTTTCAACTAATTGTTTAAACATTCATGCAAAGAGGAAGCCAGAACAAGAAGTGAACTGAAAATATTATAGCGAAGGACAAACCTTCAATCGGAGGACACCAGTTAGGTGTATGACTAATCTTTCCAAGCACTGTGAACTTCGTAGCATGTATGCTATCCCAGGAAGGTGCAATTGACTAATTGGTGTGCGTAGTATCAGAGTCTGACATTTTGATAACAAAGAGGGCACTCCTTTCATCTCCAAAGAGGAGAGAATCTAAGCACATTGACCAAGCAACAAAAAATATTTCAATTAATATAATTAAATTACGTTCCATCCAGATATGATATATTTTCCTATCTCCTAGCCAGTACTAAAAGTAGAATTGAACATGTGAATCTCTTTAAAAATCAAGACTATTTACATTTGCTTGTCATGTAAAAACTTATTATCTTTGAACGATCTGAAATTTCAAGTAGTCAGTTATATGAAATAGTGAACCTTGTTATTGACTGAAGTTTCCAAGTGGATATGTCCATTGACATTGTAAAAGACATCATCCTATATCTGCTGAATTAATTATACATGGACTGTCAACGATTGCCGTGATGAAAGACTAGAGGTCAATCAGCCTGGGCTAGAGACACCGCCAAACAGTGCTAATCGCAGACACTATTCAACATTAACATGTAAATTATTGAGCTTGTACCTTCAAAAACCAACTGCCAATGGTGATTTTAGGAACTCCACACAGGCTGTCAAGAAGTTCCTTCAAGTTGCAGTACATCCTCTCAAAAAAGAAAGTTTGAACGGAAAAAACTAACTCGGCTTCAACTAAAGAAGATATATCGTCAAGTCTGAATATATGGGTGCACAGCCACGGCCCCGACCACGTCCCTGATACACGCAACGAGAGCAAATGTGGAGCCCAAATTTTGTCCATGTAAGAGTAAGAGTAGTTTTTGCTGCCAATCAATACCAAATCTTTCACACTTGTTGAATCTATTATAATGTTCTTGACGGAGTGGCACTGCCGCAACTTGAGGAACTCTAAATCGGGACTTCCCGTGAAGATTCGCCCGAGCATATCATCATCCAAATCCGCATCTTCAATCGACAAGAACTTAAGACAAGGCCACCAGATAGTCTCATCCGACGAGAAACTGCACCGACTTCGAGACGCACCAACCAACTCGAGCAATACAAGAACGGTGGCAGTGTATATCTAATCCACTGCTCGGAGATCAGCCACAGCCGAAGATCCTCCACGCGGCGCCCCAGTGCGAAGTGGAGCCAGAGGTCGAGCTTGGGGCGGTAACGGTGGCGGTACTTGAAGTTGGTGACGTGCAACTTCTTCACCGTGGGCGAGGTGCACTGGCTCAGGACGCTGCCGACGAGGGACGGGAAGTCGAGGGAGCGGGCGTCGCGATTGCGAGGTCGGAATCCATCGAATACAAGGTGGGTGGTGGAGGTCCAGGTGGACCGCCAGCGCCTGGAGAGGACGCTGGTCCTGACGACGTCTTCGATGGGCAGAAAGGAGAAGATGTTGTGGATCGCGTCATCCGGCAACAAAGGAAGAGGAGGCCGGTTTCCCCTGGCGCGATTCGGACGGTCGCCGGAGGAGGATTTGCGGTGGGCGGCGGCGTGGACGTAGGGCGCCGCCATGGATTGAAATTCTAGGGTTTCTGCTGATGTTCACCCGGGTTTCCAAGGATTTTTCCAATTTCTTTTTCTTTTACTTTCTATGCAAGCAATCAATTAGGTATTAACTCGATTTGGAATCTATTTTTTTTACCTATTTGATCCAATTTCTATTTTTTTTATCAAAAGAAATATTTTTATTTCACATAAAAGAGATACATAACTCCAAAACAAAACTAATCCTAAAAAGTCACAATTTATTGCAAATCTAAAAAATGAATCAACTTAGTGCAGTTTGCAAAGATTCGCTCATTTCACAAGAACGGATTTACCATAACTTTACTTCTTCTTCTTCACTCATTTACAAGAACGGATCTACCATAACTTTACTTCTTCTTCTTCGGTTGAAAATTTTCTTTATAGAAATTTTTTCTCTTAGGATTCTTTTTTTTTTTTTTTTTTGTGACTCGAAAACCATTGTATAGCCGGCAGCTAGTGGTAGTGGTGTAAACCCGGGGCAGACTAAGCCACCACCACAGACCCAGCCGCGGGTGAGTCGCTCGAATGCAACGCCTCTAGGATTCGAACTCCTCCCCTTCGTAAGGGGGAGAGAGCCTGAAACCAACTGCGCCACCATGGGCGGTGGTTTTTCTCTTAGGATTCTTTATCAAGCATGACTAAATAAAGAATCTGATTGTAAAAAAAAAGTAGAAGATTGACTTGCTTGATATTTTCTTACTTTTTTCCTTACAAAGTGCACATTCATCAAACATTTAGGATCCGTTTGTGAAAACAAATTAGAAGATTGACTTGCTTGATATTTTCTTACTTTTTTTCCTTACAAAGTGCACATTCATCAAACATTTAGGATCCGTCCCCAAAAAAGTTAAACATTTAGGACAATAAAATTCAAATTTTGGCACCATTGGCTCTTCCTACTTTTGAGTTAGGGAGAGAGTGGATCTTGATAGTTTGTGTGACATCCCGATTTTCCAATTCTATTTTCAATAAATTGAGACGGGCATTTTGTTGGCACGCATATAGTTATTTTCCTTGAGTCGGTCACTCATGCGGAAACTAGTCTATCAGGTGAAGCTGTTAAGAGTTTCTAATGCATCAGACTCGATAATTTGACCAGGAAGCGATCTTTCAACCGAGTTAATCTGCAAGGGTCATTACGGCATAATTAAAATCGATTAGAGATCGGAGATAGGTCGACTCGACAGAGGCATGTGATCAGGTGTGGGTGATTCCACCAGATCGCACAATTCTTGTTGATCGGCACTTCGACTTTCCTATCGATTGGGTACCCTGTGTTCGTATTTGAAACCTTGAGATTATGCCGACAACCGAAAGTCGCCAATGTTTCAAAGATGCACATTGTGGCTTGAGATGATCAACCACAAGTCAAATGCATAAACATTTCTAAAGGCTACCCGGTAGGTTGGGCCGCGCTAGTATCGTGCCAAAGTGAAATTAACCGTGGAATTGAGATCGAATTCAGAAATTGGAAGTCTAGGTGTGTCACAAATCATTTTAGGATCATTGACTTATCTTTGGAAGATTTTTCATGCAATCAGAGTTCTTTGGCAAATTAAATCCGAAAATGGCTAATTTGGCTCGAGAAATAGTAGGCTCGTCTTTGGTCGTGCTTTTAGGACTTAAGTTGGTTCTATGGCCAAGTGAGGATGTGAATTGAAGTGTGGTGACATTGGATTAATTTTATGGACTTCAATTTGGTTCAATTGGAAGAGAATTGATGAGAATTGAAGAAATTGAATGTACAAGAATTGGACCCCGGCGGAAAATGGAATTGAACCCATTGGAATAAGGTTGTGGGAGTTTTGAGTGAGTGGAGTATGACATCAAGGATGATGTCATGGTGGGCCATTTTGTGGGATTAAAGAAAAAGAAAAAGAAAAGGGAATGGTCCCATCTCTCTCTCTCCTCCTTCTCTCTCCTTCCTCTCTCCCTTCCGTTGGTTTCTCCTCCATCTTCTTTGTGCGAAAGACCAGAAAATTTGCAGAGGAAGAAGCCGAAGCAACCCCTCGCCGTCCGCCTCCTTCGCCGCTCGTCGCCCGTCGCCGGAACCGCCGAAGCCAACTCGTCGCCGGTTCTCCTTCCCCGCTCACGCCGCTGCTCTTCCCTCGTTCGCCGTAGTCCTCGCTCGTCTTCACATTTGGGAGGCTGTTCGACCAGCCTAGGTCACGGATCAGCCACCGTGAGCCGCCGTGCGCCCCTGCCTTAGCCCGCCGGAGCTTCGCCTTGCCTCCGCCGCCCTTGGCCGCCCGAACCGGCGTCGGATCTGCTCCCTCTCGACCCCGATCAGCAACCCAGAAAATGGGTATGGCAGCCCATGTTTGGCCCATTTTGGCTGCCTTCCCGAGCCCGGATGCTCAGCCCGCTTTGAGGAAAGTCGATCCCCTCATCGTCCCCGTCGTTTTGGTCCACTCGGCTCGCTAATCCGGTGAGTTTAGCTCACTAAACCTCGCTTAGAGGGTTAATTATGCTTAGGGAGGTTTAGTTTATGTTAAGTATTATTAGGTTGTTAGTTTAGGTTAATTAAGAGTAGATTTGATTAAGGTTGTGATTTAATTTAAAGTGTGTTTAATTAAGGGTAAGTAGGTTTATTTAAAATAAGCCTTGATTTGACATAAATGAATTTACTTTTGATTTATTTAAATGTCTCGAAATTATTATATAATTTAATAATATATTTTATTCGAAATTAATAAAATATTATTATTTAATTATTTTCGGAATAAATTTAATTATCTATTAAATTCCGAAAATTTTGCCGAGACCTTAAATTCTCATAATTTCGTGACAGTCGTTGCTGTGTAGTCGGATTTTGAAATTGATGCTTGGATGTTATAAATTGAGCGTGGATCGTGAAATATATGGATATTATTATTTAATTATTTTCGGAATAAATTAAGTTATTTAATAAATTCTGAAAATTATTTGGGAACCTTATTCTCTCGGAATTTCGTGCTGATCGCTGTTGTGTATTTAGAATTTGAATTTGATGATTGATTGTGGCAAATTGAGTGTGATTGCGATTTATAGGGATTCTTTATGAAATCCTAAATGTAGAAATTGATGGGAGATTGGCTGTGATTGACCACCTATTAGAGGTCGTGCCCAGTGAGGCCGTGATGTACCACCTAGGAAAGGTCGTGCCCGATGAGGCCGTGAAATACCACCTATTAGAGGTCGTGCCCAGTGAGGCCGTGATGTACCACCTAGGAAAGGTCGTGCCCGATGAGGCCGTGAAAAACCACCTACGAGAGGTCGTGCCCGATGAGGCCATGAAATACCACCTATTAGAGGTCGTGCCCAGTGAGGCCGTGATAAACCACCTATGAGAGGTCGTGCCCAGTGAGGCCGTGATAAACCACCTATGAGAGGTCTTGCCCAGTGAGGCCATGATAAACCACCTATTAGAGGTCGTGCCTGATGAGGCCGTGAATTACCACCTGATTATAGGTCGTGCCGAGTGGGGCCGTGATTGCCGCTGATTGTTAAACCTTCCTATAAAGTCGGGATTGAGAGCAATGATTGATTTACTAGAATGACATGTAATCGGCCGAGTCAATTGATCGCTGAGACGATCCAAGTGGTTGAATTGTCTTGATAATGTGATTGTGCCATGGTTGTTTGGTTATCATAATTGTACGTGGTTGAATTATATAAATTGTGCTAACCTGCAGATGAAGGCTGAGGCGAGGTAAGTGTTCTGTGTGATGTGGCTAGGCCACCCGGGGCATATTTTCTTTCTAATAGGGGTTTAGGGGGTTGAACTTGCTGAGACATCGTCTCATCCCGGTTGTGGGATTAAAATTTCAGGTCCCTGGTGGACGGAGCGACCAGATAGCTTTGGTTGGCCTTGAGGAGTTGCAGAGGTGAAGTCATAAGACTGGAGAATGTGTCCGACTTGTAGGTCGTAGGACAATTCATTTTTAAGAGCCGGTCTTTTGTAGACTTTTGGCCGTAGACCTCTGTTTGTAATCCTGTTGAATTAGGGAAGTGTTATGTTGTGGTTTTGCTTCCTGCTTTTCTATCCCGTGTTTTATTGTTAGGGGTTTTATAATACGTTCCGCTTGCGCATTAATAAATGTATGGGGTCGGCGACACTACCTGGGAATGTCGCATTTGCATGACCATGGTGGGATGTTGGCGCGCTCGAGGTTCGGGGCGTGACAGTTTGATTTGCGAAATGATATAGCAGGGGAATAAATAATTAATCTCATGAAAATAAACTAAACTAGAATAAGCACGGAAAAGATTCTTTTTATTCAATTAATAGGATAATCTAAAAATAACATCCGCAAGCTTAAAACTCTTTTTAATCGGCTTTAATTACATCATAATTAAATCTTAATATCATAATATCATTTATTTTCATTATAAATTCGATATGTAACTTACAGTTTACTCGCACCTAATGATAATCATAAACAATAATACAGAACTATATCATTATTTCTAGTGATTATAAGTTAGTCAAGCTATAAAAAAAAAAAAAATAGCTATCAAAAGAAAAACAATTTAATGTGCAACCATACAAATCATGAATTATTAATAGTCAGTGCTATAAATTTATTATTGATCAAGTACAATTAAAATCACATTAATTAATTATGGTAATTAACATCTAGATTATTTAAGTTTAATAATTGATTTATCTTATAATATAACTTTCATTTAATTGGGTAATTTAATATTTGATAACTTAATCCAAGTATGGTTGCTTATGTACCTCGCATGCACTTCATTAAATTATGGAAAAACTAATCATAATATTGGCATGACAGTAAGTTAAAGGCTTCAAGGGTTACATAAGGACTAGAAGGGTATGTTAGGTTCTTACCCTTGAATCTACCCATAGAAATGCATGCTTGTTTTGACCCAAATTTTACTGAAGTGAAAGCAAGTTATGTTTCGAATTGAGTCGAAACTAATTGGTAAAATCTTCATTTCTTTTTATGCACTCTTCGTTGCTGATTTCACGAACCTACAAGTTCACCAAAAATGGCATTGTTTGAACAAAAAGTCAGTATTCTCATTAAAAAGAAAAAGAAAAAAGATCCTCATAGACACATAATTATTGATAATTAATAATTAAAATCCAGCTACTTTAGATATAAAAATGTAAGCTATTTCAAATCTCAATGACATTAAAAAAACTAAAAAAAGTAGTATGTCCCGTAGTTGGATTTCCCAGTTTGTTTTGGTTTTCAAAATGTTAAACTAAATTGAATCGTAAAATGTGGTCTAGTTCTATCCACAAACCTTTTCTTTGGGAAAAAAAAATCCCCTCAAACCCAATTAGACCACGAAAAAAGGTTATGTTAAAATTTGAATTTAAATTTCATTTGGACAGAAAAGAAGTACTTCAAGTTTGTGTTATTTGAATCAAATGCGAGTGGAGGAGTTCAATAAATTTTTGGACAGTGCAAGTAGTTGCTTCACTTGGAAACAAGGGGTTGTGCTGAAACTAAAATCAAACTCTAATGCTGTCTATGCAGTTACAAGCAAATAAGCGAAGATTTCAAAATGCGGATCATTATAATCAAGGTTTCCTTAATCTTTCAAGAGTGCAGATAAATATGATACCTCTAAATTTTCTATTTTTCCTGAAGAAGAAGAGAAGGCTGAGCAATATCGTAACCAAAACAACCTTTCGTATGTCGATAATCCAAGACCCTACCATTAACCTCTCCTGAAGAGGTTCGTATTTACAACTAAACTAAACTGAACTTTTGAAAGGAGTGTATATTAGGTACATGTCAAAGACCTGATATTGTCATAACTCATGTAACTTTACCGTCAAAAGAGTGTGAATAAGAATGAGTAATGTAGTGCCTAGAGCAACGTAACCTTGCCATATGATTAACAAAAATCCAGATTTCCAAATGCTTCTACAAGGATAGCAATTTGAAAGGATAATCAAAGATAACTTTAGCATTTTTGGAAGCTCTTCGATAGGTGAGCACATTTCTGCTGACACCAAGTAGTTTCGAAAGAACAGCGGCTTGATGATTTTTCTGTCCATTTCGTGAGTGCAAATCAGCCTTGATAATCATCTTCTCCAGCACAAGTGTATCACCAAGAAGAAACTTAATAAGGACAAGCAGTTGTTTCGATCCAAAACTATTAGTTTTGAAACCGATGATCTCAACTCTCTTGAGATGTTTCACCAAACATTGAAAATTCCCCTTTCGCTTACACAAAAAATCTTCTTCATCATAGTTAAAATGGTCTTTCCATTCTTTGTCAAGCCTATACTGCACAAAGATACCCCATTTAAGAAACTTACTTCACATTAGATGCAAATCCACAAAAAGAATTAGTTGCCTCACTGAAGTTTCAAAAATTAAAAAAACTTTCATTTGTCCACCGCAAATGCTAGTTGGTTTTACTTTATTTTGAGTGTTAATGAATTTAAACTCTTAAACTCGTCTACACGATAAAATATCTCTCTTTCTAGATGCTCATCATTCAACTATAAGTTCAAGATCCCAACGCTGCATGGCAGCAAAATAACCTCCAGTATAATGCTACATTTATTTTAGGACATGAACTAAAACAGCTTAAAGTGGCCATGCACAAATGTTGAGTAGACTGACCAAATTACAAGCAAATTTCAATTACAGGAACAAATAAGAGTTTGAGATTGATAATCTTTATGTACTTCTAAAGTTTTAATTCACTATTCAAACATTCATTGAAAATGGAAGTCAACACAAGAAGCAAACTGAAGATAGTATAGCAAAGGAACAAACCTTGTATACATGTAAGCCATTCAGGTGTATGATTAATATTTCCAGGAACTCTGAACTTCCCAGCATGTATGCTATCCCAGGAAGGTCCCTTTGAGTGACTGGTGTGTGTAGTGTTAGATTCTTACATTTTGACAATGGAGATGGCACTCCTTTCATCTCGAAAAAGGACAGAACCTAAGCACATTGAGTCAGCAACAAAGAAAATTTCATTAATATTTTTTTCCTTTCTAAAATTAATAAAGAATAACAAAACTACATTCCATCCATATATGATATCCATTGACCTTGTCTCCCAATCAAGAAAAAACCAATAATGATACTACAAGCGGAAATGAACAAGATAATTTGTTTAAGACTATTTAAATCGTGTAAAATTTGTGATCTTTGAAGGATTTAATAGTTGGTCACATGAGATAATGAACCTCGTTATTTCCAAGCGACTCTATCCATCTATCCACTGAAGATGATTATGGAACAACACATGAGATAGCATGACCGTTTTGTGACCCTAGGGTGACTAGGTCCATTATTTATATAATCTCTTAATGTATTTTTCCTATGAAAATCAAGCATCTAAGATTGTTGCATTGATATCCTATCTAGTGGACATTCACTGTCCCAAAATTTGAGTCATCCTAGATCAATTTATTGGAAATTAAACGGAGGGAATGAGCTCCCGGGTTCACAATATTTCTTATGTTGGAACACAAAGTTAGACATCATCCTATATTTGTCTATGATTCCCATGATGAAAGACTAGAATGCCACAAAAAACCGAGATCACTTGGCCCGGGCAACAAACATTGCCAAACACTACAGACACCATTCAACATGAGCATGTGGTAAAATTATTGAGTTTGTACCTTCAAACACCAACCACCGATGGTGATAATAGGAACTCCCTGCACCTTCTCAAAAAGTTCTTTCACCGACTCATAGCACATCCCCTTGTCTCTCAATGAAAAAGTTCGAATGGAAAAAACTAAGTCGGCTTTAACCAAAGAAGATATATCATCAAGTCTGAATATACGGCGATGCCACATCCCTGATACATGCAATGATAGTAAATGCGGGGCCCAAATTTTCTTCAGGTGACAGTTATTGGCACCAATGAGTAGCAAGTCTTTCACACTTGTTGAATCTATTATAATGTTTCTCATGCGCCAACACTGTCGCAACTCAAGGGACTCTAAAACAGGACTTCCCTTCAAGATTCGCCCCAGGAAATCATCACTCAACTCCGCATATTCCATCGACAAGACCTTAAGACAAGGCCAGCTGATAGTCAGGTCCCACGAGAAACAGCACAAACTGACTTCGAGGCGCACCAACCAGCTCCAGCAATACAAGGACGGTGGTAGTATATACATAGACCGCATCTCGGTGATGAGAGACAGGCAGAGATCCTCCACCCGGCGCCCCGCCGCAAAGTGGAGCCAGCGGTCAACCTTGGGGCGGTCGGCCTCATGGTACTGTAAGTCGGTGACGTGGAATTTCTTCACCGTGGGCGAGGTGCATTGCCTCAGGACGCTGTCGACGACGGACGGGAAGTCGAAGGAGGAGGCGTTGTGATTGCGAGGCCGGACTCCATTGAATGCGAGGTGGGTGGTGGACGTCCAAGTGCACCGCCAGCGCTTGGAGAGGACGCTAGTCTTGACGACGTCTTTGAGGGGCAGAAACGAGAAGATGTGGTGGATCACGGCGTCCGGCAAGGCGCTGATGAGATCCCCTGGGCTCAAAGGAGGAGGATGTCGGTTTCCTTGGGCGCGATTCGGACGGTCGCCGGAGGATTTCCGGTGGACGGAGTGTGTCGCCATGGATTTGAAATTCTTAGGGTTTCTGCCGATGTTCCCTTGAGGTTTCCAAGGATATTTCGTTTTCAATTTGTTCTACATGAGCAATCAATTAGTTATCGATACAATTTGGAATCTATCTTCTTCTTTTTTTTATTCGATCCGATTTCCTATCCTTTTTTAAACACGCTGCCTTATCCTTCAATTTTTTTAAATATATTTTTCCTATTTTGTTGCTGAAATTTTTTTTATCGAAACTTTTCTCTTTCCAGTTCTTTACCATGCATGACTAAATAGAGTATTTGATTGCAAAAACAAATGAGAAGATTTTGATGTGAGAAAAGAGGTGGAGGACTAAAATTAAAATTATGCTTAGAGAAAAAAACGTAAATTAAGGGCGTGCATGGAAACACTCCAAAAAAGTGTTTCCAGCACACTTCTGTACGGAAAGTGTTCCCGAGAACAAAAAAGGAACAGAAACGCGTTTGGTTGCGTTTTTGTTCTTTTTTTGTTTTTTTGTTTCTGGAATGAAATAGAAACAAAAAAAAGAAACAAAAAAAAGTTGTTTCTCCTGAAAGAAACACTTCTCGGAAGGAACAAAAGAACAAAAATCACTCTTCTCTCTCTTCTTCTTCTCTTCTTCTTTTCTTCTTTTTTTTCTTCTTTTTCATTTTGGCCGGTCGCCGACCTCGGCCATGGCCGGCGACCGGCCGTCGAGGCTCGGCGTCGCCGGCGCGGGCGAGGCCGAGCCTCGCCTTGGCTGGGCGAGCTCGGGCTCACCCAGATCCGGCGAGGCCGAACGTCGCCGGCCCCCGGCGGGGCTCGGGCTCGCCAGATCTGGGCGAGCTCGAGCTCGCCCAGCCATGGCGAGGCTCGGCCTCGCCGGATCTGGGCGAGCCCGAGCTCGCCCAGCCAAGGCGAGGATCGGCGTCGCTGGCGCGGGCGAGGCCGAGCCTCGCCCAACCACGGCCAGGCTCGGCCTCGCCGTGGGCCGGCGAGCCTCGCCGTGGCTGGGCGAGGCTGCCGGCCCCGTCGGCCGGTCGCCGGAGGCCGGTGACCGGACAAAGAAAAGAAAAAATAAAAAGAAAGGAAAAATAAAAAATAAAAAAAATGTTTAAAAAATTAAAAGAAACAAAAAAATAATAAAATTTACCAAACGTGTTTCTGTTCATTTTTTATTCCCGGACCAAACGTTACCAAACGTATTCTTTTGTTCAAAAATTGTTCCCCGGAACAGAAACACTTTTTTTTGTTTCTGTTCCCAGGAACAAAAAAAGAACAGAAACAAATCCATGTGCACCCTAAGGCCCCGTTTGGTTGTATTTCTTTTTTGTGTTTTTAAACACTTTTTCTGTTTTTTTTGTTCCTGGGAACAAAAAAGGAACAGAAACGCGTTTGGGTGCGTTTCTGTTCCTCTTTTGTTCTTTTGTTCCCAGGAACAAAAAAGAAACAGAAACAAGAAACACAAATTTTGTGTTTCTTGTTTCTGGAACACAAATCAGAAACACTTTTTTTTTTTCTTTTTTCTCTTATTTTTTGTTCTTCTTTCTTTTGGCCGGTCGCCGGCCTCGGCCATGGCCAACGACCGGCCGACGAGGGCCGGCGGCCTCGCCCAGCCACGGCGAGGCTCGCCGGCCCCCGGCGAGGCCGAGGCTCGCCATCCCCCGGCGAGGCCGAGGCTCGCCGGCCGCTGGGCGAGGTCGGCCTCGCCAGATCTGGGCGAGCTCGAGCTCGCCCAGCCATGGCGAGGCCGACCTCGCGCCGGCCTGGGTGAGCTCGATCTCGCCCAGATCCGGCGAGGCCGAGCTCGCCCAGCGGCCGGCGAGGCCGCGCCTCGCCCGCCGCTGGGCGAGCTCGGCCTCGCCGGATCAAGGCGAGGCCGACCTCGCGCCGGCCTGGGCGAGCTCGATCTCGCCCAGATCCGGCCTCGAGCTCACCCAGGCCAGCGAGGCCGCGCCTCGCCCGCCGCTGGGCGAGCTCGGCCCTCGCCGGCCGGTCGCCGGCCAAAAGAAGAAAAAAAAATGAAAAAGAAAAAAGGAAAAATAAGAAAAAAATAGAAAAAATAAAAGAAATAAAAAAATTATCCAAATTTACCAAACATGTTTCTGTTTATTTTTTATTCCCGGAACAAGTTTACCAAACGCGTATTTTTGTTCAAAAATTGTTCCCCGGAACAGAAATACTTTTTTCTATTTCTGTTTCCTGGAACAATTTTTAAACAGAAACACAACCAAACGCACCCTAAGTAATTGACTTACGTGCTATGCTAACTTGCTCGGCACTTTTTTTTTTCCTTAACAAATGCATGTTCATCAAACATTTAGGATAATAAAATTCTAATTTTGGTTGTGTCGGCTCTTCCCTATTTTTCAATTAGGAAGAGAGCGAACCCTGAGCCTTTGATTCTTTATAATAAACTAAAATAATAAATACAAAAAAGATTCTTTATAATCGATTCACTAACAATTTAAGAATAATATCCGCAAGTTTGAAACTCTTTTTAATCAATTTTAATTTTATGATGATTAAATCCTAATATCATCATATCGATTCTTCATATTATAAATTTGATATGTCACTTACTATTTACTCGCATTCATAAACAATAATTAGTAGAACCATATCATAACTTCTAATGATTATAAATTAGTCAAGAATTATTATGACCTTTTATTATAAAATCTAGAGAAATTTTCAAATAAGGGCGTGAAGTATCATTCTTTTCTCAAATAAATGCCTGAGGTGAATTTTATTTTAAATAAGACATGAAGTGCTCTCATTTTTTCAAATAAGGATATGAAGTTGACCTTATTTCAAATAACGGCATGGAGTGACCATGTCAGTCTAAAAAAATGGTCTGAACTCATCGGCTGATCAAGAGCACTTCCATCATTTAAATTGTTTTTATTTTCTTTCCCTTTTTCTTTCTTTTTTCCTTATTCTATTTTTTTTTTAAATAAAAAACTGTGACATTCAGATTTTCGCTCGACAAAATAGTGAGTCTCAAATGTTTGACAGTCAACATTACGTTAGTGAGCTCATCGTCGGACTACACTGTTCACGTCCTTGCAGTGTCGTCACCGAGTGACGCGGTTTCCACTACATCCAAGGATGCGTCTACATAACCAAGCCGCCACGTCCTTTACATCAACATAAGAGTCTTGAATTTTTCCTCGTTATTGCTCATAAAGATTTTTAAATTATCTCCATCGTTTGAGGATTCTTGAACCATCCCCTCACCGCCACATTTGCTATAAAAGGGATAAGGATCCAGCTGGCCAAGGGATGGGATAAATAGTCAATAATTGTTGCCACACAAGAGAGGGACTATGGGGGTGGAAGGGGCAGCGAATGACTAAGAGAGAGAGAGACCCGGGGGGGGGGGGGGGGGGGGGGGGGGGGGCGCTGCTTTTTACTGGGAAACACACGCCACTCCCCTTCATTTTTAGTCCACCACCAAAGTCCCCACGCCCCCCTCCTTCACTTTATTCTCTCAGCCTAGTTGCTGCCAACAAACCGGCAGTAGAAGAGACAAACAGCTTCAACGTCTTCATTGCTCGCTCCTAGAAGAACATCGGGCCAGCAACAAGCCATCTCCACCGACTTGAGACTGCTGTACACGAGCTTCTGAGGCAAGTGGATATCCTCCGTTCTATCCTATATTGATCATTTGTCGTGTGATGAGAATAGTTTCATAGAAATCCAAAAATGTTGTTGAGATTTTCGCTTAATTGAAGTTTCGACTACATTAGTCATTTAATCGGAAGTTCCGACTACATTACTTAGCTACGTTGTCGAGTTCAAAATAGTCAAATTAGGTCATAGAGGCATGGATAGTCAATATTTGGCATGTGTGAAGGCTGGAACAGCAGAAACTTTGAAGGAAATTCGCAACTGGGCTGAGGGCGGCTTCGGCTCTAGCCCGACCCAAAAGTTTGCTAATTTTGTACCGAATTCTGTGGTGCAAATTTCATGAGGTGTTCTTCACAAGAGTTGTTCCTTATTGACTGTTCTACAACATAATTTAATTTAAGAATTTTTGGATTTCATATGACAAAAATATATTTGAAAAACTTCAAGATTCAAAATCTGTTTTTGGGTTGCTGGACCGACCTCTTTCTGCTTCTCATTTTCTACAGATTTCTCGATCCAGAATTCTAAGATATGTTAATCACAAAAGTTGTAGAGCACATCCCAAGTTACCACATAATAAATTTCCTGGAGATTTTGACTGTTTTGAGCCCAGCTTGCAAAAGTTATTTAGAATTGTATGAACTGAACAGCATTTTGAGTTCCTCACAAAAGATGTTCCTTTAGGTCTTGTCTACATCATACTAAAGTTTCATAATTTTTGGAGATTGATTATTAAGATGATAGTCGCCGACTCTAGAGGCATGCGAGATGCCTTATGAGGCTAGTTTGGGCCTAAAATGTGGGACCTTCCCACGGTTCACTTAATATCTATACGGATAAGTTTGTATTAGTCTAAGGAATGAAAATGATTGATGACTTATTAGATGCATGCTTGAATCCTTGAATCATAGTAGTGTTAATGTACTTTTAATTGAATTATGGAATTGTTGTATCATGGTTTGAATGTGTGATTGAGAATGCCATCTGTCCTTGGGACGACGTTGCCCTGGGTTGTAACGTCATTCCCCTAGATGCCTCGTGATGCCAGATGGGTGCGAGATGCTCGGGGGTAACGGGGTTCCCCATAAGATGATGGCAATATGAAATTCTATTGATTGTGACTTTGGTATTCCTGAATTGAACTATTGGTCATTTGTTAGGAAAAATTATTACTTATATTGATCAACCATGTATTTTGATAAGTTCTCGAGTAAAGTGCTATGTATGGGATTTACAAAACTTTCTATTGAGACTTTCTTTGTCATACGATGACCAATTTGTGTGGTATAGACCGGTGTACCTTCTACTGGTTAGGTTGTGACTCACTGGTTGTTGACTTCATCTTTTCAGATCATTAGGATATCGATTCCACCTGCCTCTCTGATGATCTGCTACGGGGTGCCAATGAACTTCACTTTGGAGGAGGACAGGTTCACGAACCCCAATTTTACAAATATTGTCTTCATTCGAATTAAGTTGAATATGGTCATTGATGTAGGACCCTTGACGAGACAAGTTAACGAATGTAGGGTGGGTCCACTCCCATTGTCCTTTGAAGGGTTAGGAGCTAGAGACAGCCCGGCGACATAAGAAGGAGGTAGGAGGGAATAAGATTTTTGGAGCTCGGAAGATTTTGATAACATCATGAGCCACTGTTAGGCGACATTTGTACAGTTAGGCGGGAGGGGTGACCAACCTTGAGTCCAAAATAATCAATTTAGTACTAAACTTTTGTACTTACCCATAGCATCTCACACCTATCGTCTAATGTACATGTATAAATAAATAAGAAATAAAGTTGCCATGTTTACAGAAAATCGCGTATATCCCAGAATTTCCTTTAGTCCCTTACGCTTTTGCATGCTTAAGAAAAATTAAAATGAAGAAGATATTGACAATAGTAGTTCTATAGTAACCGTGACATGCTAGGGTTGTCACAAAAACACAAACTCAAAAAAGAAAAAAAAAGGATAAAACTTTATAAAAAAAAACCAAGTATGTAGGCCGGGCTAGCTCTCTTGCGTTGTGGACACTACCCCCATCACTAGTGAGGCGTTGGCCATGGTTTGCGAGGTCTTCGGCGCATGGCAACCCTCACCAACCAAAGGCAGAGGCCAATAGGCTCTTACTAGAATCCCACATGGTTACCTCATATATTAGGAAATAATAGAACATATCCAAGCTGCTTATTAATTTTTTTTTTTTTTTTGATAAAATGAATGATATTGAAAGGGCATAAGAAAAATCTAATGTAACCAAGTTCCTCTACCCGAATTTCATTGTTCACAGGAGTAAAGTAAATCAATGATAATTTTACTTGATGTTCTAATCGATCCACCATAAATTAATTAGTGGTGACTCCTTATTGTAAATCATTTGTAAGTTAAAGGCTTGAACCTAAATTGCAAATTGCTATGATTTTTGGATAGCCCAAATTAAGTTTAGACTAAATAATCTATTAACTTAACCATATGGTGCACTTCAAAGGAAGGTTGCAATAAAGGCAAACCAAAAACAATTGAAAATTACCTAGAAAGGGGGAAAGCATGAACTCAAGGCGTCAACTAGAGGTCGTCAAAAATGGCTTAGGTGTAGTGGAGTCACCGAGAGACTCTCTCTCGCCCTTTGCCACTACTAGCTACCCTGTTGGCGTAGTCCTTACCACCAACTTCAATTGGCCTCCTCCCTTTGCCTTGCTTTACCACCTTCCTCCATTCTGTGTTTTTGTAGCAAATCCCAAGAGATAGGGAGGAAAGGGGAAGGAAAACGAGAGGGCTGGGTTGGGGAAGGGAAAAAGATAGAAAAGAAAGGGGCTGGCCATGCGAGGGAAGAGGGAAAAATGGATTGGCCCAAGCGGAGGAAGGGGAAAAGGAAAAAAGGGGCCGGGTTGGCCTGGCGCCAGTCCAACTTTAGGTGTGCCAGGTGAGTGGACATAGCCTGGTCTAGGGGTGAGCATCGGTCCAGGGTTGGGTCAACCCTAGACCGACCCTAGACCGGCCCAACCCTATCAGTCTTGGTCCGGTTCCTAAGAAGGCTGGGTCTGTCATTAGTCCTAGAATTCCTAAACTAGCACTGTATGGGTCAGTCCTCAATTCTGAGAGTTGTAGGTCGGTTCAACCCAGACCAACCCTGACTATATATATATATATAACTTTAAAATAAACAACGTTAACAATATTAAACAGCTCTTTAGTGAAAAGTTCAAGTAATTTTACATTGTTATTTAATAATTTAGATTTTTAATATCTTTTACAGTATCAATAATCATTGTGAGGAGTCCTCATGGCATCCAAAAACGCACTTTATGGCATCCTCCTCTAGTATTCATTATCTTATGTATTATTTGTCCTCTTAGTCTTCAATTTGCTAAAATCGAAATAAATAAATAAAAGAACAACTTCTCCACTCGCCACTCGACACTCGCCTCATTCGCTTTCGGTCATTCGTGCCACTCGCCGCTCGATGCTCGATTGGCTTGTTACTCCCCACTCGACATTCGATGCTTATTCTATTCGATGCTCACCCTACTTAACCCTCACCGCTTGCCTTTCTTAACTAACCTTGCTTATCATTGAACCCATTAGGTCAATACAATCCTCTGTTGCCCTTTTAAGGAGTACAAAAAATGAAATAAAAAATTATTATATAATATTGGGTTGACCTTGAAACCGAACTGAGCCCATTGGTTAGTCCGGTCCTCAATCGCTTTTTTAAGAAGTACAAAAAATGAAATAAAATTCATAGAATAAGAATAGGTGATAGGAAAAGAAAATTCCAAGCTGTCCTAAAGCTTGACATGCATAAGGCATATGATCAAATAGAGTGAGACTTCCTACGGGAGTGCCTAATCAAGATAGGGTTTTGTGAAAAGTGGGTGTAGTGGGTCATGCAATGTGTTTCAACGGTTTCATTTAGTATTAAATTCAACGGGGAACCTATGCCAAATTTTAAATTCAAAGGGGAACTATATTTTATCAAGCACCTTGAACCCCTAAAACACTTATTTTTTAAGACAAACCTAGGGTTTCTATTTCGTAATTCATCTTAGGAAAATTTCTGAATTGTTTTCCAAGTAATTTCATTTAATAAATCAATTATTTCGACTTGGGTCTTATAATGCAAATTTCGACCCCCTTAGTGTCCTATGGGCTTGGCCAAAAATTAAAACTCCTATGAGCTCGGTTCAATTAATTGAATTCAAGTCCATTCACTTAAGTCTATTAGCCGCCGATCCAATAAACATGCAAATGTATGGGCTTATCTATTAGTAGTATGTTTGTTTAGGGTTGGGATTGATCCCTAATTTTTCATGTAATTAATGACTAACTAGGTAGCCAAAAATTAGGTATCAACAATGAGATATTTTAAAATCATTAACATAAAAATTGTCTATTTTATGATACATTCAATTGGTATGACAATTGTATAATAAGAATTAGTATGTATAACATAATTAAATTGACTATGTGCATATTAACAATCATGATAGATTCACATAATCTAAAATGTTTCTATATTTAGTAACTATTACTCGTGGTCGCTTTACTTATAAAAAAATTATAGTAGGACCGAATATTTGTTGGAAAAATCCTTAAGAGTTTTATTTGAAAACGATTAATCATGCCTTTCCTTGGAACAACATTAGATGCAATGTTTCCACTATCTAGCTAGGGTATGTACTTATTTAAGTTAATGTTAAACATTAGATTACTATTTAGTTAGCAATTCATATAGCACAATCTATGTATTTGATAAGCCAATTAAGGCTTTTAAACCAATTTAGATACCAAACACTTAAAGACCCACATGTACTCGGAGTCATAATTGGATTAGTAAACGTTTACCTAGGGTTTGGGAATCGGATAGTTTTGGGTGTAGAATCCTTCGGACCAAACCAATGGGAATTCTCATAAACTCCATAGCTAATTATTTTAGTTAATCATGTCTAGGAATTTCGCGCATTCTGGAGGCATCTCCCAATGAAATACGACTCCTCCATGATAGCATGACAAGGCTTCCTTTGATTTGTTCGCCTCTTACTAGGGTCACCTAAGCTCAGCCATTGTCTCGATTTATCGCTCACTTGCTTAGTATTTTAGAAGAGAATGCTCTATTATTCTTCTTGTGTTGAACATATGAGATGATACTCATATGGGAGAGAGGACCCTATTTATAAATTAGCCCATTTAGTTACAATCGTTGACCTCTCCTTGATAAAAACGTGAAAATCCAGTTTTCCTTATTTACTAACTACCCTTATTTATTACAAAAATTCCCCAGAGTACAAGTGTACAATAACCATAATCACCCTAAATCTATATTAAGCGAACATGTCGATGTCATAATGTAGACGCATTTAGTGTATGGTGTTAGAGTATTACTTTTCCGCTTGTTTTGCTGATAACTATCTCTAGAAAATTGTTTTCTGACTTTCCAATATTTGAATAATGAAAAACTACTAAATTTACCAAAAACATTTTTCCATGAACCCCCCCCTCCCCCCAAAAAAAAAAACCCTTAGATCGGAGGAGACGATATTCTTTTCTAATGAGAAAGAAATTACTTTTCTTAAATAACCAAATGAATGAAAGCTAACTATTTTCTTTTAAAATGATTTTGATGAAAAATATTTTCTTTTACGGTGAAGTTTTCAGTGAAACAAACGCAACTTTTAAGATATTAAAAGTGTGAATATTATTTTCGTCCTACACTGCTGCTGTTTGTTTGAATAACATCAAGTTATTTAATTTAACATCAAGTATTTATGAGTTGGTTTAGTTTTTCAACTCATATATTAAAGCAAGTGTCAAATAAAAAACATATGTATAAAGCACAGTGTGATCCTATCTTCCCCCATAAAATATATCCATATTTTTCATGCTCCAGCTTCGGCTAACTCCATGATTTATATACCATAATAAATAAACTTTTTTAACGAAAGTGAACAACGAAAGGAGCTTCATGATAACTTCACATGAAATTGAGTCATGTGACATGATTCACTTTAACTGATTAAGAGATGGATATATATACCTATCGTTGGTTTAAAGGATAGCCATAAAGAAGGGATAAAAAGAAATAAACCTTAGCCTTGGGATCAAAAATTAATCTATTAAAATTCCTTTATATGAGACTTCTAATAGCAAAATTAAGTTTGAACTAAGCCTCCACCCCTTTAAAACTTATCTATATCCTTTCTAGCAAACAATAACAATCAATATATTTAGTGAGATAGAGTCTAATTTTGATATATCAAAATATGTGATAAGCATGGCCAAAGAAATCTGTAATTCAATTAAGAGCAACTTGTACTAGTAATTATAAACAAATTAGAAAACCTATGCCTATTAGGTGTAGGAATCATGTAGTATGGGTATATAATCTCCCCACCAAAGAAAGAGAATTTTTCATAAACTCCGTAGTTACATTATTTCAATTAATCATGTCTTCGAACAACTCAGCTTCTAGAGACAATTTCTCAACGAAACCCAGCTCCTCCACTGTAGCTCGACAACAGCAAAATCATTCCACACAGTCGGCGGCCGCACCTAGGAATGGACCAGGAGACGACATCAGCAGAGAGAATACTTATGAGCTTTTCAATGGAAAAACCGCTCTCCAGATAGCCAAGGAGGTTCTCAATCGGGATGATGGACATAATTTTTCCTTCTTCACAACAACACCAGAGGAATATTTTGGCTTACCCGTGAAGCCAAAATCGACCAATGGAGCAGCACCATCAAAAGGAAAGGACCATAAAGTTGAGGAGAAGGGAGGAAAGTCTGTCACCCATCCACGTTGATTTGCAAATTATTTAGGAATAATTAGGCTGATAATTTGGTTTGTTTTTATGTTTTCTTCGTGAGATTTCTTAGTTTAGGGTTTTGTTAAGCACTTTTTTTGTTGGTTCTCTGTGTATAAGTTTTTTTTTTTTTCAAGAAATCGACTTTTATGGAATTATCTCTTTTAGTTCATGATTTGCGTCTTGGCAAGAACAAAACGAGTACGGATGGATTTTCTTGTGACAATAAGATTAGGCGATGGACAGGTATGGAAGTGGTGTTACTTTTTTGTGTTCTCTTATTATTACTGTTATCTTTTATTTGGAAATTTGGATGGCCACATGTTTTTCGGGTGTTTTTCTTTTCTTTTCTTTTGGGTTGGGGGGGGGGGGGGGGGGGAGCCAACTTTATTTGTTCCTTTTTCTTTTGTTGTTTTGTTTATAAGTCTAATGAAATTCTAAATATCAAGTGAGGGAATTTTTGTTGTTATTGTTGTTATACGTACGCATAGACAAATACATGTCGTCGTTGTCGTTATACTTTGTTCTTATTACTACTATAAATATTACTAGGTTTACTACCCCTGCGCACGATCTTCTTCTTTTTTTCCTGTTTTTTTAAATAGAAAAGAGAGAGGAGCAAATATTTCTTCCAGTATTATAACTACATGAATCTGTATTATAACTAAAGGTTCTCTTTATTAGTAATAATGTAATTCTAACCACTAAATTTTTGTACTACAAAAAATACTGGACTATTGTAGATTTAAAAGTTAAAAAAAGTATGTTCATGATCCTTTCTCGACCAAAACGAAGTTGTGACAATAACATCCATGATGATTCTTGCCTACCAATTAGAATCCTCGAAAATAGGGGCAATAGTTGAACATGCCCTTCAAAATTGAAAAGACTACAAGCTCTCTACTTAGATAGTTTAGATAAAAGAGTAATTTTTATTTTTTTTTTATAATTCCTCGATACAACTTAAACCTCCACAAGCCAATAAGTGCGATGATTTTAAAAATGTAAATTACGCATATTTTTCATAAGGAAAAAAAAAAACGAGGAAAGAGTTAACCGCAGTCGCTGAACAAAGTGAAAAAAACGAGGAGCGATCTTCCTCCGACGAGCTCGCCTCCGATGGAGTTCTCCCTCCCCGAATCTCGCAGCTGAAACCCCATCTCTCTCTCTCTCTCTCTCTCTCTCTCTCTCTCTCTCTCCGGCGGCTCGAAAATGGCGTTCCTCTTGATACTCGTCTCCGCCCTCCTCCTCCTCCTCCTCCTCTGCGGTGGTGGCGGCGGCGGCATTCGCTTCCAGATCGGCGGTGATGGGAGAGGGAGGAGCGGGAGAGGAAGATTTCTTCGAGGCGCCGCTGCCCGACCGCAAGTTGCTGGCCAACTTCCACTTCGCGACCGGCGCTCCCGAAACGCCCTCCTACGGCCGCCACCACCGCCTCTTCCCCAAATCCATCGCTCAGCTCGTACGCTGCCCCCCCCCCCCCCCCCCCCTCTCTCGATTCCACTCGCGCCTGTCTTCGCGTGTTTTTTTTTTTTTTTTTTGTTCGATTTGCGGATCTGCCATTGTCCAACTTTGTGAATGTTGTCTGCGTTTGGTGGTTCGGCCCGGCAGGAGCCTGTTCTTAAGCATTCTTGATAAGGAATGCTTCTAATTTTGCAAAGAACTGATCTTGCTTGCATTCCTTATGCTCACAGTCGGTTGTCTTGAAAACTATAGTGTTTCCGTTATTTAGTTACTTTTTAAGACTCGTTAACGAGATTGAATTTTCTGGAAGAGCAATTGGAGATCTGTTGTTTAATCCAGGATAGTGGAAATTTGCTAATGGTCATTCTATTTAACCAAACCTGTATAATTAAGGTATAAAGGTAGTATGTCCACCCATATTTATTCGTTTATGAATTAAGTTACAAATTCAACGGTAGTAACTAGTAGGTGACCGAGATGTAATGACTTGTTTGGTTTTTAAATAAATTAACAGGCCCATAAATAAATATTATTTAGATCATGTTTAGCAGCGTCAATTAACTTTTGTTCAACTATTAATCGTTTCAACACCTAGCTCCACCAATTATTCACGGTTACTCAATCGGTGGCCGACAAGGTCAACCTCGATGGTAAATTGTGTCAACGAGTTAATTTCTAAATTACCTGGAAATCAAGTTGAACGTTTACGTCTTTACCCAAAAAAAAAAAAAAGGTTGAACGTTTACGTGTTGAATTTATGATAAAAATACCTAAATAGTTTGGATGAGATTATTAGTGATGGTTAAATCTTACTACCAATCAGGTAATCGGTGATTGTCATTGACCTTCTTATTAAGAGTCGGCCATCACAATCTCGCATCGCAGTTATTTTTCAAAACTATTCTTCTTTTCGTAGGGTTAATTAGGTAATAAATTATGCGATTAACTTGACTAGTGACCAACTATATTAGCTTCATGTGCTCGGCCACATGAAGCGAGGCCGCCCTCGCTGATTTCTCGCCGTCGAGTGAAAGGGAATATAACTGAACTGGGAGGCAGGCCGGCGGGGGCAATCATACTCTTAAATATCACTTCATCAGTGTCAAGGAATGCCTTTAACTGACCAACTCCAAAACAAGTAATTACGAACACCATGTTTCTTGAAATTAGCAGACTAGAGCGACGTAAAATACAAATTTCCGACGTGACAAATAACTATCGACATGTTTTAGAATCTTCATTTAAGAGAAGGATAAACAAGTTTGGGTAAGGGTAAATTTAAAATGAATAGGATAAGAAAATGGTCATCATTAATTTATAAATTTGAAGATATGGTAACGCATCATTTCGGGGAGATGAATATCGCTGACCACTCGGCCAATTTGATAGTATTTTCATGTAATTTCGTGTATCCATATGTCTATCACATACTTTTGCTGACCCTCTACAAACATTAGTCTGATCCATCAGTAGTCAAACGCTAGCTATTAGTGAAACTGATAGTAGCTGACGTTACTATTCATGAAAGAACCCGATCCATGTCATTGCTCAGTACTTCGACCCTCAACATTATTAAATGAATAATGCTATTGCTTATAATGCAATTGACAAATAAATGAAAAGTATCAACAAGTCATAAATTTATTGTATTTGTATCAATTTAGTCCTATCATCACTTCCGCTTTGCTTGGTTGCAGTCTTTTGCCCTTAATTATTAAGGGCTTAACCCATTGTCAATATCCTTACATGAGATGCTACATTAAGCGGTGATTAGGCCATATAAGTGGTGCTTGGTCAAGCCACTTTGTCAAAAGTACCACTAGAGTTACTAAAAATAACGGAGAGTAAATTTGTCATTTGTGTACCAGTTCTAGTAAATTTATTACAAATTTACCAGTTTAGGATTTTTTTTTTCGGTATTACCTTATGGATTTGCACATGGACTTGCCACATCCATCGTCATATGTTATCCATGTCAGCAATTTAACAGTAAAATTTGACAGAAGCTGACAGAGGGTAAGTTTATCATATGTGTACCAATTTGAGTTTTATAGTGATTCAAAAATTAATTTAGGGTAAATAAGCCATATATGTATTATTTTGAAGTTTTTTCATGGTATTAACCCCACATATTATAAAAATAAATAAATCAACAACTCCTATATATATATATATATATATATATATATATATGTTAGTTGTACTAGTTATGGAACTACTCTTCATCATTGAATATACTATATCCCGAATATAAGTGCAAAAATAGATTATTCCAAAGAAATAATTGTGTGAAGTGAAGACCTGGTGGTAATATATATTACACCATGAAGCAAACTATTAGAAAAAATGACCATAATACACTTTAATAACGTAAATTGTAGATAAATCATTACTGGTTTAGTAGTAAAAACAAATATAATAAAGTAAGCGTTCCTTCCAATCTGGCAATTCGTCTTTTGCAGTCAATACGAAACCTTCCGCCGCCGCCGCTACACAAGCGGTTATATAACGAACTATATATTATATATGCATTTCGTGTATTTTCAATACCTGCTCAAGAAAGTGCAACAGAGAAACGGAAATTTTCGTGAAATGTGTCCAGTTTTCTTGATTTAGAGGAAACAAATAGGGGACCGAATTTTAAAAAAGAAAATGCTTTTGAATAGTTCGGCGCTCAGTTGACTCTTTATAGAAGACTTCCCCTATTTGCAAAGCTACACAAAGCCATATAACACATCTGATAGCAAGATTTTCTGAGAAAAATTTCCCCATTCCTCCAATTTTTCATACGCTTCATCACTAAATGGAGAGATCAAGGTATGATACTCACCATCGAACCGACGGTTCGTCCCCGAGAAGATCGAGGGAATCCCTACTTGCCAGTCTAATGGAACGAACGAGAGATTCGGAATCTCCAGATTCAATCCTCATACAAAACGACTTGTCCATTGAAGACCCATTCACTCAGTCGTTAGCCGAGTTCTGTGGGTTGGAGTTGTATGAGGCTGTCAATGTCGCATTTGAAGCAAGAAAAGGAAGCGAGTTGAAAATGATGGAAGTACGAATTTCCAAGTTCAACAAGAGGAAGCAGATGCTCCTGGAAGCTGTGGGGATGATCAAATGGCATTTATCGATGATCAATCTAAGAGGGTCGAAGTCGAACAAGAGGAAGAGAACGCTTGTGACTGTGATGGTGATAGAATGGCGACGATTCGTGATCATGAATCAGTGGAGAGATCTCACGGACAGAGAAGAGATGACAATGTTGTCACACTTGGTAGCTTTAACTTGAGTTCAACGGAGTGGCCAGAACTAGGGGGAGATCGTGGAATGGAGGATCAAAGGGCAACACTTGAAATCAAGAATCGACGGAGAGATCACGTGGATAGAGGAGAGATGTCGATCATGCAGCCGGGCACAGAAGCATCGTTGAATAGGCTAGATTTCAATTATTTATTGGAACAAGATAAGAAGAAAAGGGAAGCCAAGAAGAAGAAGAAGGAAGCCAAGAAGAAAGGGAGGGATAGAAGAGGTCATCACGGAAGCCAGAGTGAGACAGGCCATGAACCTTTTAGAAAATATGCATTTTCTCGGAACTCTCTCGCAGAGCATGAGGATTAGTTTCTTCTTTGGGCTTTTCTTGGTTCAGGGTTATGTCAGATACTTTCCTTCATAATTGTTCTCTCTGTGAGTCTGTGCATACGGTTTTTGGTAGAAACTATCGTTGCAGATTCTCATGGAATTTTCACTTTTTTGTTCATGTTGTCAAGAACCAAAACGAATTAGGATGAGTTTTCTTGTGATAATAGCATCGGCTGTGAGGAAAAAATGCATCATTATACGTATACACATAACAGTAGTCGTAGATTTTCCTGGAAAGATTATGGACGTGGAGATAATTCTTCCGCTCTCTTATCCTTTCCGTTATCATTTGTTTGGAAATCTTGGATACTACGTATATGGGAGAAAGAGCAACTCATGTTATATCTTCTTCTTCTTTTGGTTAATTCTTTAGTTTTTTTGCTTAGTCTGATAGGATTCTTTTGACTCAAAAGTATGGGAAGATTTTATCATTCTAACCTTAAGCAATAACGAGTATTTCCTTATAATATAATTTGTTTCGAGTTCTTCCTATATAGTTTTCGCTGGCATAAGTTTTTTAACTCAGTTCTTGACTAATATAGTGTAACTAAATTATTTTGCATTAGTGTGCAACCAATAATCTTTTCCAGTCATATTAGATCTAATATAAATACAACAAGTGCTCTTGATATGTATTTTCTTATATATCAATTGGTTGTATATATTATGGAACTAATCAACACAGTTCATTATGAAATATACTGTATCTCAAATAAATTATGTTAAGTTGTATGAAGCGGAGTCGAACGCTATCTATACTTGGAAAAAGGACCCTAATACATTTAAAGTGATATTTGGTTTTGTGATAAAACTAAATATAACAATAAGTGTTCCCTTCAAATTTGGCAATTCCTCTTTCGCCATCAATATAAAGCCTACCACCGCCATTATACAGGCGGTTTCCCACCAAGGATGATCCGCCATATAACAACCTCTCGCAGATCCTCCTTCCTCGACCTTCAGCCTTGACCAACTATACCATTTTTGCTTCAACTCCATTACAGATGCTCCAAGATTTGAAGATAATTTTACTTTATACTTGACTTTTCCATATTTCAATTCATGATTAGGCACAATCAACTGGGAGAACCGCTAACGCTCAAGTAATTATATGTTATACATCTCTTTGTTGTTTGTATTTCCTTTGATTCTTGCAACTCTTCTTTTTCCAACTCTCTTTCCTTATCTTTTTTGTGATCTGTTTTGATTGACTTTTAATTAAGAATCCTTCGCAACCCGATCAAAATTGTCAACTTCACCGTTTTAGCAATCTCTTGTGGACAATGAGGTTGTCATTGACATTCAAATTCAATACAAGTGGGTGAAAAAAGGGAGGATGAAAAATTAGATGTAAGTCAGGGTGCATTTTTTTTTTCTTTTGGTGAAAAAAACAAATGGTTTAGAAAACATTTCCCTAAGAATGATCACTTGTATTGCTTACAAAAATGAATGAATTAAAAATATTTTTATTGTCCAAGAAAATGTTTAGGCATAAATTATTGTCGGTCATAAAAACATTTTCTATTGACTAATTATTTCAAGCTATACATGAAATCATTTTTTGAAAAATATCTTTCGAATTATTCATTTTTCATGAAACAATCACAACCTTATATTTTTTTTTTCTTCAACAAATATTTTTTTTCCATTTACACAAAGAAAATGTTTGTTTATTTATCGTGAATCTCTCTTGCTTATTTTTTCTTCTCATAACCCTCTTTCCAATGTGATCGAACTCCGCCGTGTGTTTTATCAAGCGCCCTAAAGCCTAAAACACCCATTTTATAAGACAAACCTAGGGCTTCTATTTCGTAGTTCATCTTAGGCAATTTTCTGAATTGTTTTCCAAGTACTGTCATTTTATAAATCAATTATTTTGACTTGGGTCTTATAATGCAATTTCGACCCCCTTAGTGTCCTATGGGCTTGGCCAAAAATTAATACTCTTATGAGCTTGGTTCCATTAATTGAATTCAAATCCATTCACTTAAGTCTATTAGCTGCCGATCCAATAAACATGCAAATGAATGGGCTTATCTATTAATAGTATGTTTGTTTAGGGTTGGGATTGATCCCTAATTTTTCATGTAATTAATGACTAACTGGGTAGCCAAAAATTAGGTATCAACAATGAGATATTTTAAGAAATAATTAACAAAAAAATTGTCTATATTATGATACATTCAACTGGCATGACAATTGTATAATAATAATTAGTCTGTATAACATAATTAAATATCCTATGTGCATATTAACAATCACAATAGATTTATATAATCTAAAACGTTTCTATATTTAATAAATACTACCCGTGGTCGCTTTACTTATAAAAAAATTATAGCAGAACCGAATATTTGTTAGAAAAATCCTTAAAATTTTTATTTGAAATAGAAAATAATCATGCCTTTCCTTGGGACAACATTAGATGCCATGTTTCCACTATCTAGCCGGGGTATGTACTTTATTTAAGTTAATGTTAAACATTAGATTACTATTTAGTTAGAAATTCATTTAGCACAATCTATATATTTGATAAGCCAATTAAGGCTTTTAAACCAATCTAGATACCAAACACTTAAAGAGCCACATGTACTCGGAGTCATAATTGGATTAGTAAACGTTTCCCCAGGGTTTGGGAATCAGATAGTTTTGGGTGTAGAATCCTTCGGACAAAACCAATGGGAATTCTCATAAACTCCATAGCTAATTATTTTAGTTAATCATGTCTGGGAATTTCGCGCATTCTGGAGGCATCTCCCAATGAAATACGACTCCTCCATGATAGCATGACAAGGCTTCCTTTGATTTGTTCGCCTCTTACTAGGGTCACCTAAGCTCAGCCATTGTCTCGATTTATCGCTCACTTGCTTAGTATTTTAGAAGAGAATGCTCTATCATTCTTCTTGTGTTGAACATATGATATGATACTAATATGGGAGAGAGGACCCTATTTATAAATTAACCCATTTAGTTACAATCGTTGACCTCTCCTTGATAAAAAAGTGAAAATCCGGTTTTCCTTATTTACTAACTACCCTTATTTATTACAAAAATTCCCCAGAATACAAGTGTACAATAACCATAATCACCCTAAATCTATATTAAGCGAACATGTCGATGTCATAACGTAGACGCATTTAGTGTATGGTGTTAGAGTATTACTTTTCCGCTTGTTTTGCTGATAACTATCTCTAGAAAATTATTTTCTGACTTTCCAATATTTTAATAATGAAAAACTACTAAATTTACCAAAAATATTTTTCCATGAACCCAAAAAAAAAACCCTTAGATCGGAGGAGACGACTTTCTCTTCTAACGAGAAAGAAATTACTTTTCTTAAATAACCAAATGAATGAAAGCTAACTATTTTCTTTTAAAATGATTTTGATGAAAAATATTTTCTTTTATAGTGAAGTTTTCAGTGAAACAAACGCAACTTTTAAGATATTAAAAGTGTGAATATTATTTTTGTCCTACACCACTACCGTTTGTTTGAATAACATCAAGTTATTTAATTTAACATCAAGTATTTATGAGTTGGCTTAGTTTTTCAACTCATATATTAAAGCAAGTGTCAAATAAAAAACATATGTATAAAGCATAGTGTGATCCTATCTTCCCCCATAAAATATATCCATATTTTTCATGCTCCAGCTTCGGCTAACTCCATGATTTATATACCATACTCAGTAAACTTTTTTAATGAGAGTAAACAACGAAAGGAGCTTCATGATAACTTCACATGAAATTGAGTCACGTGACATGATTCACTTTAATTAATTAGGAGATGGATATATATACCTATCGTTGGTTTAAAGGATAGCCATAAGGAAGGGATAAAAAGAAATAAACCTTAGCCTTGGGATCGAAAATTAATCTATTAAAATTCCTTTATATGAGACTTCTAATAGCAAAATTAGGTTTGAACTAAGCCTCCACCCCTTTAAAACTTATCTATATCCTTTCTTGCAAACAATAACAATCAATATATTTAGTGAGATAGAGTCTAATTTTGATATATCAAAATATGTGATAAGCATGGCCAAAGAAATCTGTAATTCAATTAAGAGCAACTTGTACTAGTAATTATAACCAGATTAGAAAACCTATGCCTATTAGGTTTAGGAATCATGTAGTATGGGTATATAATCTCCCGACCAAAGAAAGAGAATTTTTCATAAACTCCGTAGTTACATTATTTCAATCAATCATGTCTTCGAACAACTAACATTCTAGAGACAATTTCTCAACGAAACCCAGCTCCTCCACTGTAGCTCGACAGCAGCAAAATCATTCCACACAGTCGGCGGCCGCACCTAGGAATGGACCAAGAGACGACAACAGCAGAGAGAATACTTATGAGCTTTTCAATGGAAAAACCGCTCTCCAGATAGCCAAGGAGGTTCTCAATCGGGATGATGGACATAATTTTTCCTTCTTCATAACAACACCAGAGGAATATTTTGGCTTACCCGTGAAGCCAAAATCGACCAATGGAGCAGCACCATCAAAAGGAAAGGACCATAAAGTTGAGGAGAAGGGAGGAAAGTCTGTCACCCATCCACGTTGATTCGCAAATTATTTAGGAATAATTAGGTTGATAATTTGGTTTGTTTTTATGTTTTCTTCGTGAGATTTCTTAGTTTAGGGTTTTGTTAAGCACTTTTTTTGTTGGTTCTCTCTGTGTATAAGTTTTTTTTTTTCTCATGAAATTGACTTTTATGGAATTATCTCTTTTAGTTCATGAGTTGCATCTTGGCAAGAACAAAACGAGTACGGATGGATTTTCTTGTGACAATAAGATTAGGCGATGGACAGGTATGGAAGTGGTGTTACTTTTTTGTGTTCTCTTATTATTACTGTTATCTTTTATTTGGAAATTTGGATGGTCACATGTTTTTCGGGTGTTTTTCTTTTCTTTTCTTTTGGGTGGGGAGGGGGGGGGGGGGGGGGAGCCAACTTTCTTTGTTCCTTTTTCTTTTGTTGTTTTGTTTATAAGTCTAATGAAATTCTAAATATCAAGTGAGGGAAGTTTTTGTTGTTATTGTTGTTATACGTACGCATAGACAAATACATGTCGTCGTCGTCGTTATACTTTGTTCTTATTACAACTATAAATATTACTAGGTTTACTACCCCTGCGCACGATCTTCTTTTTTTTTTTCCTTTTTTTTTTTTAATTAGAAAAGAGAGAGGAGCAAATATTTCTTCCAGTATTATAACTGCATGAATCTGTATTATAATTAAAGGTTCTCTTTATTAGTAATAATGTAATTCTAACCACTAAACTTTTGTACTACAAAAAATACTAGACTATTGTAGATTTAAAAGTTAAAAAAAGTATTGTTCGTGATCCTTTCACGATCAAAACGAAGTTGCGACAATAACATCCATGATGATTCTTGCCTATCAATTAGAAATAGGGGCAATAGTTGAACAAGCCCTTCAAAACTGAAAAGAACTCTCTGCTTAGATAGTTTAGATAAAAGAGTAATTTTTTTTTTTTTAATAATTCCTCGATACAACTTAAACCTCCACAAGCCAATAAGTGCGATGATTTTCAAAATGTTAATTACGCATATTTTTCATAAGGAAAAAAAAAAACGAGGGAAGAGTTAACCGCAGTCGCTGAACAAAATGAAAAAAACGAGGAGCGATCTTCCTCCGACGAGCTCGCCTCCGATGGAGTTCTCCGTCCCCGAATCTCGCAGCTGAAACCCCATCTCTCTCTCTCTCTCCCTCTCCAGCGGCTCGAAAATGGCGTTCCTCTCGATACTTGTCTCCGCCCTCCTCCTCCTCCTCCTCCTCCTCCTCTGCGGCGGCGGCGGCGGCGGTGTTCGCTTCAAGATCGGCGGTGATCGGAGAGGGAGGAGCGGGAGAGGAAGATTTCTCGGAGGCGCTGCTGCTGAAGCCGATGCCCGACCGCAAGGTGCTGGCCCACTTCCACTTTGAGACCGGCGCTCCCGAAACGCCCTCCTACGGCCGCCACCACCGCCTCTTCCCCAAATCCATCGCTCAGCTCGTACGCTGCCCCCCCCCCCCCCCCCCTCTCGATTCCACTCGCGCCTGTCTTCGCGTGTTTTTTTTTTTTTTTTTTGTTCGATTTGCGGATCTGCCATTGCCCAACTTTGTGAATGTTGTCTGCGTTTGGTGGTTCGGGCCGGCAGGAGCTTGTTCTTAAGCATTCTTGATAAGGAATGCTTCTAATTTTGCAAAGAACTGATCTTGCTTGCATTCATTATGCTCACAGTCGGTTGTCTTGAAAACTATAGTGTTTCCGTTATTTAGTTACTTTTTAAGACTCGTTAACGAGATCGAATTTTCTGGAAGAGCATTTGGAGATCTGTTGTTTTATCCAGGATCGTGGAAATTTGCTAATGATCATTCTATTTAACCAAACATATATAATTAAGGTATAAAGGTAGTATGTCCACCCATATTTATTCGTTTAGGAATTAAGTTACCAATTCAACGGTAGTAACTAGTAGGTGACCGAGATGTAATGACTTGTTTGGTTTTTAGATAAATTAACATGCCCATACATAAATATTATTTAGATCATGTTTAGCAGCGTCAATTAACTTTTGTTCAACTATTAATCGTTTCAACACCTAGCTCCACCAATTATTCACGGTTACTCAATCGGTGGCCGACAAGGTCAACCTCGATGGTAAATTGCGTCAACGAGTTAATTTCTAAATTACCTGGAAATCAAGTTGAACGTTTACGTCTTTACCAAAAAAAAAAAAAAAAGTTGAACGTTTACGTGTTGAATTTATGATAAAAATACCTAAATAGTTTGGATTAGATTATTAGTGATGGTTAAATCTTACTACCAATCAGGTAATCAGTGATTGTCATTGACCTTCGTTATTAAGAGTTGGCCATCACAATCTCGCATCGCAGTTATCTTTCAAAACTATTCTTCTTTTCGTAAGGTTAATTAGGTGATAAATTATGCGATTAACTTGACTAGTGACCGACTATATTAGCTTCATGTGCTCGGCCACATGAAGCGAGGCCGCCCTCGCTGATTTCTCGCCGTCGAGTGAAAGGGAATATAACTGAACTGGGAGCCAGGCCGGCGGGGGCAATTATACTCTTAAATATCACTTCATTAGTGTCAGGGAATGCCTTTAACGGACCAGCTCCAAAACAAGTAATTAAAAACACCATGTTTCTTGAAATTAGGAGACTAGAGTGACGTAGAATACAAATTTCCTACTTGACAAATGACTATCGACATGTTTTAGAATCTTCATTTAAGAGAAGGATAAACAAGTTTGGGTAAGGGTAAATTTAAAGTGAATAGGATAAGAAAATGGTCATCATTAATTTATAAATTTGAAGATATTGTAACGCATCATTTCGGCGAGATGAATATCGCTGGCGACTCGGCCAATTTGATAGTATTTTCATGTAATTTCGTGTATCCATATGTCTATCACATACTATTGCTGGCCCTCTACAAACATTAGTCTGATCGATCAGTAGTCAAACGCTAGCTATTAGTGAAACCGATAGTAGCTGACGTTTCTATTCATGAAAGAACCCGATCCATGTCATTGCTCAGTACTTCGACCCTCACCAGCCCGGTCTGAGATGGTAGACTGGCAAGTTTGAGGGCTTCATTGATCCTGAAGTTCTATTAAGCTTCATGCGGTTTATAGATTTCAGTGTTCTTCGTATAGAGTGAAATTAAAGTTGGACCCATTGAGATAAACAATTCGACAGTGCATCTGATTTTCATGGTCATATACATGTTTGTGATTCAACATTCTAACATGCAGCCGTTCAAATGGGTGTTCACTAATGTCTTTCATTGTTAACATGTTCCGAATATTGACATATGAATGATTTAGTTAATTTGGCCACCAACTTCGATGTCAATGATTTCAAAAGTTAATAACTATATGGAGATATTAAGAGGGACTATACAAAGTCATTTTAAATGTTTATTGAGTATGATACATAGAAGTGATTAATTTCATCGTGGAGTAACCGGACCTTGAAAAATATGGATATATTTATTGGGGGAAGATAGGAGCACACTTTGCTTTATAAATCAGTATTTCAATTGGTACTTGATTTGATGTACTAGATGGAAAACTAAACCAACATTATTAAATGAATAATGCTATTGCTTATAATGCAATTGACAAATAAATGAAAAGTATCAACAAGTCATAAATTTATTGTATTTGTATCAATTTAGTCCTATCATCACTTCCGCCTTGCTTGGTTGCAGCCTTTTGCCCTTAATTATTAAGGGCATAACCCATTGTTAATATCCTTACATGAGATGCTACATTAAGCAGTGATTAGGCCATATAAGTGGTGCTTGGTCAAGCCACTTTGTCAAAAGTACCACTAGAGTTACTAAAAATAACGGAGAGTAAATTTGTCACTTGTGTACCGGTTTCTAGTAAATTTATCACAAATTTATCAGTTTGGAATTTTTTTTTTTCGTGGATTTGCACATGGACTTGCCACATCCATCGTCATATGTTATCCATGTCAGCAATTTAACAGTAAAATTTGACAGAAGCTGACAGAGAGTAAGTTTATCATGTGTGTACCAATTTGAGTTTTATAGTGATTCAAAAATTAATTTAGGGTAAATAAGCCATATATGTATTATTTTGAAGTTTTTTCATGGTATTAACCCCACATATTATAAAATAAAATAAAAAATCAACAACTCCTATATATATGTTAGTTGTACTAGTTATGGAACTACTCTTCATCATTGAATATACTATATCCCGAATATAAGTGCAAAAATAGCTTATTCCAAAGAAATAATTGTGTGAAGCGAAGACCTGGTGGTAATATATATTACACCATGAAGCAAACTATTAGAAAAAATGACCATAATACACTTTAATAACGCAAATTGTAGATAAATCATTATTGGTTTAGTAGTAAAAACAAATATAATAAAGTAAGCGTTCCTTCCAATCTGGCAATTCGTCTTTTGCAGTCAATACGAAACCCTCGGCCGCCGCCGCTACACAAGCGGTTGTATAACGAACTATATATAATATATGCATTTCGTGTATTTTCAATACCTGCTCAAGAAAGTGCAACAGAGAAACGGAAATTTTCGTAAAATGTGTCCAGTTTTCTTGATTTAGAGGAAACAAATAGGGGACCGAATTTTAAAAAAGAAAATGCTTTTGAATAGTTCGGCGCTCAGTTGACTCTTTATAGAAGACTTCCCCTATTTGCAAAGCTACACAAAGCCATATAACACATCTGATAGCAAGATTTTCTGAGAAAAATTTCCCCATTCCTCCAATTTTTCATACGCTTCATCACTAAATGGAGAGATCAAGGTATGATACTCACCATCGAACCGACGGTTCGTCCCTGAGAAGATCGAGGGAATCCCTACTTGCCAGTCTAATGGAACGAACGAGAGATTCGGAATCTCCAGATTCAATCCTCATACAAAACGACTTGTCCATTGAAGACCCATTCACTCAGTCGTTAGCCGAGTTCTGTGGGTTGGAGTTGTATGAGGCTGTCAATGTCGCGTTTGAAGCAAGAAAAGGAAGCGAGTTGGAGAAGAGGAAGCAAGTTGAAAATGATCAAAGTACGAATTTCCAAGTTCAACAAGAGGAAGCAAGTGTTCCTGGAAGCTGCGGGGATGATCAAATGGCATTTATCAATGATCAATCTAAGAGGGTCGAAGTCGAACAAGAGGAAGAGAACGCTTGTGACTGTGATGGTGATAGAATGGCGACGATTCGTGATCATGAATCAGTGGAGAGATCTCACGGACAGAGAAGAGATGACAATGTTGTCACACTTGGTAGCTTTAACTTGAGTTCAACGGAGTGGCCAGAACTAGGGGGAGATCGTGGAATGGAGGATCAAAGGGCAACACTTGAAATCAAGAATCGACGGAGAGATCACGTGGATAGAGGAGAGATGTCGATCATGCAGCCGGGCACAGAAGCATCGTTGAATAGGCTAGATTTCAATTATTTATTGGAACAAGATAAGAAGAAAAGGGAAGCCAAGAAGAAGAAGAAGGAAGCCAAGAAGAAAGGGAGGGATAGAAGAGGTCATCACGGAAGCCAGAGTGAGACAGGCCATGAACCTTTTAGAAAATATGCATTTTCTCGGAACTCTCTCGCAGAGCATGAGGATTAGTTTCTTCTTTGGGCTTTTCTTGGTTCAGGGTTATGTCAGATACTTTCCTTCATAATTGTTCTCTCTGTGAGTCTGTGTATACGGTTTTTGGTAGAAACTATCGTTGCTGATTTTCATGGAATTTTCACTTTTTTGTTCATTTTGTCAAGAACCAAAACGAATTAGGATGAGTTTTCTTGTGATAATAGCATCGGCTGTGAGGAAAAATGCATCATTATACGTATACACATAACAGTAGTCGTAGATTTTCCTGGAAAGATTATGGACGTGGAGATAATTCTTCCGCTCTCTTATCCTTTCCGTTATCATTTGTTTGGAAATCTTGGATACTACGTATATGGGAGGAAGAGCAACTCATGTTATATCTTCTTCTTCTTTTGGTTAATTCTTTAGTTTTTTTCTTAGTCTGATAGGATTCTTTTGACTCAAAAGTATGGGAAGATTTACCATTCTAACCTTAAGCAATAATGAGTATTTCCTTATATATAATTTGTTTCGAGCTCTTCCTATATAGTTTTTGCGGGCATAAGTTTTTAACTCAGTCCTTGACTAATATAAATACGACAAGTGCTCTTGATATGTATTTTCCTATATACAATTGGTTGCATATATTATGGAACTAATCAACGCAGTTCATTGTGAAATATATTGTATCTCGAATAAATTATGTCAAGTTGTATGAAGCGGAGTCGAACGCTATCTATACTTGGGAAAATGACCCTAATACATTTAAAGTGACATCTGGTATTGTGGGAAAACTAAATATAATAATGTAAGTGTTCCCTTCAAATTTGGCAATTCCTCTTTCGCCATCAATCTAAAGCCTACTACCGCCATTATACAGGCGGTTTCCCACCAAGGATGATCCACCATATAACAACCTCTTGTAGATCCTCCTTCCTCGACCTTCATCCTTGACCAACTATACCATTTTTGCTTCAATTCCATTACGGATGCTCCCAGATTAGAAGATAATTTTACTTTATACTTGACTTTTTCATAGTTCAATTCATGATTAGGCACAATCGACAAGGAGAATCACTAACGCTCAAGTAATTATATGTTATACATCTCTTTATTGTTTGTATTTCCTTTGATTCTTGCAACTCTTCTTTTTCCAACTCTTTTCCTTATCTTTTTTGTGATCTGTTTTGGTTGACTTTTAATTAAGAATCCTTCGCAACCCGATCAAAATTGTCAACTTCACCGTTTTAGCAATCTCTTGTGGACAACGAGGTTGTCATTGACATTCAAATTCAATACAAGTGGGTGAAAAACGGGAGGATGAAAAATTAGATGTAAGTTAGGGTGCATTCTTTTATTTTTTGGTGAAAAAAAAATGGTTTAGAAAACATTTCCCTAAAAAAGATCACTTGTATTGCTTACAAAAATGAATGAATTAAAAAAAAAAAATTCATTGTTCAAGAAAATGTTTAGGCATAAATTGTTGTCGGTCATAAAAACATTTTTTAGCGACTAATTATTTCAAGCTATACAAGATATCATTTTTAGGGATATAATCAGAATCTTATATATTTTTTTCTTTAACAAATATTTGTTATTTTTCCATTTACACAAAGAAAATGTTTGTTTATTTATCATGAATCTCTCTTGCTTATTTTTTCTTCTCATAACCCTCTTTCCAATGTGACCGAGCTCCGCCGTGTGTTTTATCAAGTGCCCCGAGCCCTAAAACACCTATCTATTTCATAATTCATCTTAGGCAATTTTCTGAATTGTTTTCCAAGTACTGTCATTTAATAAGTCAATTCTTTCGACTTGGGTCTTATAATGCAAATTTCGACCCCCTTAGTGTCGTATGGGCTTGGCCAAAAATTAATACTCTTATGAGCTCAGTTCAATTAATTGAATTCAAGTCCATTCACTTAAGTCTATTAGCCACCGATCCAATAAACATGCAAATGTATGGGCTTATCTATTAATAGTATGTTTGTTTAGGATTGTGATCGATCCCTAATTTTTCATGTAATTAATGACTAACTGGGTAGCCAAAATTTAGGTATCAACAATGAGATATTTTAAGAAATCATTAACATAAAATTTGTCTATGTTATGATACATTCAACTGGTATGACAATTGTATAATAAGAATTAGTATGTATAACATAATTAAATTGCCTATGTGCATATTAACAATCACGATAGATTTACATAATCTAAAACGTTTCTATATTTAGTAACTATTACCCGTGGTCGCTTTACTTATAAAAGATTATAGCAGGACCGAATATTTGTTGGAAAAATCCTTAAGAGTTTTATTTGAAAACGATTAATCATGCCTTTCCTTGGAACAACATTAGATGCCATGTTTCCACTATCTAGCCAGGGTATGTACTTTATTTAAGTTAATGTTAAACATTAGATTACTATTTAGTTAGCAATTCATGTAGCACAATCTATATATTTGATAAGCCAATTAAGGCTTTTAAACCAATCTAGATACCAAACACTTAAAGACCCACATGTACTCGGAGTCATAATTGGATTAGTAAACGTTTGCCTAGGGTTTGGGAATCAGATAGTTTTGGGTGTAGAATCCTTCGGACCAAACCAATGGGAATTCTCATAAACTCCATAGCTAATTATTTTAGTTAATCATGTCTTGGAATTTCGCGCATTCTGGAGGCATCTCCCAATGGAACACGACTCCTCCATGATGGCATGACAAGGCTTCCTTTGATTTGTTCGCCTCTTACTAGGGTCACCTAAGCTCAACCATTGTCTCGATTTATCGCTCACTTGCTTAGTATTTTAGAAGAGAATGCTCTATTATTCTTCTTGTGTTGAACATATGAGATGATACTAATATGGGAGAGAGGACCCTATTTATAAATTAGCCCATTTAGTTACAATCGTTGATCTCTTCTTGACAAAAATGTGAAAATCCAGTCTTCCTTATTTACTAACTACCCTTATTTATTACAAAAATTCCCCAGAAAATAAGTTTTTTTTTTTTGTCAGTCCTACTCTATTCCTACCCTACACTTATTATCAGACTTTTGTCCTGCCTCTTGCGGGGCGTGGGAGTCGAAAACCACTCCTGAAACTTACGTATCCCCACCCCATCCCTCCTTGAGAATATGGAGATTTGAACCCCTCACCTCCCCCTTCCATATTAGAAGGATGGCCACTGAGACGAATCTGTATTAAACAAGCATATCGATGTCATAATGTAGACGCATTTAGTGTATGGGGTTTGAGTATTGCTTTTCCGCTTGTTTTGCTGATAACTATTTCAAGGAAATTATTTTCTGACTTTCCAATATTTGAATGATGAAAAACTATTAAATTTATCAAAAACATTATTTCATGAACCCAAAAAAAAAACCTTAGATCAGAGGAGATTACTTTCTCTTCTAATGAGAAGGAAATTACTTTTCTTAAATAACCAAATGAATGAAAACTAACTATTTTATTCTAAAATGATTTTGATGAAAAATAGTTTTTTTTTTTTTATAGTGAAGATTTCAGTGAAACAAATGCAACTTTTAAGATATTAAAAGTGTGAATATTATTTTTGTCCTACACCGCTGCCATTTGTTTAAATAACATCAAGTTATTTAATTTAACATCAAGTATTTATGAGTTGGTTTAGTTTTTCAACTCATATATTAAAGCAAGTGTCAAATAAAAAACATATGTATAAAGCACAGTGTGATCCTATCTTCCACCATAAAATATATCCATATTTTTCATGCTCCAGCTTCGGCTAACTCCATGATTTATATACCATACTCAATAAACTTTTTTAACGAGAGTGAACAACGAAAGGAGCTTCATGATAACTTCACATGAAATTGAGTCACATGACATGATTCACTTTAATTAATTAAGAGATGGATATCTATACCTATTGTTTTTTGGTAAAGGATATATATACCTATTAATTTAAAGGATAGCCATAAAGAAGGGATAAAAAGAAATAAACCTTAGCCTTGGGATCGAAAATTAATCTATTAAAATTCCTTTATATGAGACTTCTAATAGCAAAATTAGGTTTGAACTAAGCCTCCACCCCTTTAAAACTTATCTATACCCTTTCTTGCAAACAATAACAATCAATATATTTAGTGAGATAGAGTCTAATTTTGATATATCAAAATATGTGATAAGCATGGCCAAAGAAATCTGTAATTCAATTAAGAGCAACTTGCACTAGTAAATATAACCAGATTAGAAAACCTATGCCTATTAGGTTTAGGAATCATGTAGTATGGGTATATAATCTCCCCACCAAAGAAAGAGAATTTTTCATAAACTCCGTAGTTACATTATTTCAATTAATCATGTCTTCGAACAACTCACATTCTAGAGACAATTTCTCAACGAAACCCAGCTCCTCCACTGTAGCTCGACAACAGCAAAATCATTCCACACAGTCGGCGGCCGCACCTAGGAATGGACCAAGAGACGACAACAGCAGAGAGAATACTTATGAGCTTTTCAATGGAAAAACCGCTCTCCAGATAGCCAAGGAGGTTCTCAATCGGGATGATGGACATAATTTTTCCTTCTTCACAACAACACCTGAGGAATATTTTGGCTTACCCGTGAAGCCAAAATCGACCAATGGAGCAGCACCATCAAAAGGAAAGGACCATAAAGTTGAGGAGAAGGGAGGAAAGTCTGTCACCCATCCACGTTGATTCGCAAATTATTTAGGAATAATTAGGTTGATAATTTGGTTTGTTTTTATGTTTTCTTCGTGAGATTTCTTAGTTTAGGGTTTTGTTAAGCACTTTTTTTGTTGGTTCTCTCTGTGTATAAGTTTTTTTTTTTTCTCATGAAATTGACTTTTATGGAATTATCTCTTTTAGTTCATGAGTTGCGTCTTGGCAAGAACAAAACGAGTACGGATGGATTTTCTTGTGACAATAAGATTAGGCGATGGACAGGTATGGAAGTGGTGTTACTTTTTTGTGTTCTCTTATTATTACTGTTATCTTTTATTTGGAAATTTGGATGGTCACATGTTTTTCGGGTGTTTTTCTTTTCTTTTGGGTTGGGGGGGAGGGGGTGGGGGGGGAGAGCCAACTTTTTTTGTTCCTTTTTCTTTTGTTGTTTTGTTTATAAGTCTAATGAAATTCTAAATATCAAGCGAGGGAAGTTTTTGTTGTTATTGTTGTTATACATACGCATAGACAAATACATGTCGTCGTCGTCGTTATACTTTGTTCTTATTACAACTATAAATATTACTAGGTTTACTACCCCTGCGCAGGATCTTCTTCTTTTTTTTCCTTTTCTTTTTAATCAGAAAATAGAGAGGAGCAAATATTTCTTCCAGTTTTATAACTACACAGGTTTGTATTATAAGTAAAAGTTCTCTTTATTAGTAATAATGTAATTCCAACCACTAAACTTTGGTACCACAAAAAGTAATGGACTATTGTAGATTCAAAAGTAAAAAAAAAAAGGGTATTGTTCGTGATCCTTTTCTGGTCAAAAAGAAGTCGTTGCAATAACATCCAAGATGATTCTTGCCTACGAATTAGAATCCTCGAAAATAGGGGCAATAATTGAACAAGCACTTCAAAATTGAAAAGACTACAAACTCTCAACAATTACGTATATAGTTTAGATACAAGAGTAATTTCTTCTTTTTATAATTCCTTGATACAAATTATACCTCCACAAGCCAATCTAAATCTTATATTCAAGTATCTCAGAGAGAAATCTCTACATAGAATTTCAATTTTCCATAGAAGCTACACATTTTGTTTCCTTGATAACCGAGTGACTTCTCCACTCCTCTTGTCTAATGGAATGAGCTAGGGCTAAGAAGATCAGGAACGTCGCAATCACCTTAGTTAGTCACATATGCTACATTTGAACGAGTCCGGGCCAGCCATTAGTGGGCCTGGTGGCACAGGCACGGTCGGGCCTCTGTCCATTAGGGTGGGCAGACATTGGGCCCAGGCTGTCCTCTTTCTGGGCACGGCCCAATTCCGGGGAAGTTGGCTGGGAACTTAGCTTTGTGCTCAGTGAAAGTAATGTAATTCTGGAAGTAAGTCTCTTTCGTTTTCTTTTTTTTGTTGGAAAAGTTAAGTAATCTGGGGGAGAGTTTGTAAAACTATTTTACTTTTGGTTGAAAGTTTGTAAAACTATCGAGTAAAACTAAAAGTGAGCCACTTAGGAAAAAATAACTATGTTGCTTCCCAAATTAATGTCAGATTGCATAATCACCAAAAGTGGTTTATCATGATAAAATGTGACAAAAGAAGGCACCAAAAGGGTAGTACGAAAAAAATAATGTGGGGAAGGTGCGAGTTTGAATAATGCCGACAATGATAAGCTTGGTTCAAAATATTAGTAAAACTAACGATATGTCTAACTGCAAAAATGAGTATTTAAATAGTAAGTGATCCCTACTTAATGCCACAAAATGGCTAAGTGATGTCAGTTTGCAATAACCATTGAATAATTCAGTCTTTCTGATAAATGACTAATATTCTACATTCATCCCTAGTTGTTCTCATTCCAGCGAATATATCTTCTCGCCATATGGTTATTTTTCAGCAAGTTATGCGAAAGCACTTATTGCATCAAGATATATAGCTTTGTTGACTAATTTGTGTATTATGTGTTTGGTTTTCATGATTAAAGGAAACTATAAATGTTAATCTGTACATTGAACTTGTTCAGCTTTCATGAAAGTCTAAGGATCAAAAGTGAGAAAAACAAATAACCGCTTTTCAAGAACCCAGCTCTCCGTTCACGCTTCGTATAAGAGATCGGTATTTGCAAATTAAACCTCCACAAGCCATTCTGTATTTTATATCCAAGTGTCTCGAAAGAAATCACAACTCAAAGATTTGACTTTTCCATTGAAGCTCCACCAATCTTTGTTCCCAAGAGAACCGAGAGAATTCTATTCTCTCTGATGAAATGGAACGAAAAGAAGATTTTCAAGATACGAGCGGTAATGCCGACGGGTTTAAAGATAGATCAAGACCGTCGCAATCACGTCCGCGACTTGATTTTTCAGTACCGGGATTTTCCTTATTTACGCCAACTCCACACGAGTACTTCTTTTTTCTGGCAAAGAAGTAATGCTGCTGATCAAGGACGAGATGATCAAGCCGCAAGGGTCAACCCCGAACGAGAGGGAGAGGATGCTGTTTCTAATGGTCGGATAGCGACAGCTGAAGATAAAGAATCGACAGAGGGGTCATGTCGAAGGGAAAGAGACGGTAATGTTGGTGATGATCGTAGGGCGATGGTCAACTCCAAACAAGAGGGAGAGAATGTGGTTCCTAATGGTCAAATAGTGATGGTTGAAGATCCAGAATTGGCAGATGGATCGCGTCGAAGGGAAAGCGATGATGTTTATGTAGGCGAAATTATCATAAGCAGCTATACGTCAAAAGCAAGAAGATTGTCAGAATTGCCAGAAGAAGTCGGGCAAGAGGAAGAGAACACCCCAGGTCACGACGGTGATCGAAGGAGGACGATGAAGATTCATGATGAGGAATCGATGGCAAGATCTCACGGACAAAGAAGAGACGGCCGCAATTTCACAGTAGATAGCACTGATTCGAGTTTAACGGAGTGGCCATTACTTGGTTCCATTCGTGGACTGAGAGATCAAAGGAGAAGGTCATCACAGAAGCCATCAACTTCTTAGGAACGGTGCAGTTTTTTCTTGGAATAAAAGCGCACAGATTAGTTCCTTTTTTAGCTTTTCTTGGTTTTAGGGTTTCGTTAGGCATGACCAGTGCTCTCTGTGTATAAGGATTTCAGTTGAAATTGGTTTTCATAGAATTAATCACTTTGTGAGTGACGTCATGGCAAGAACCAAACAAGTGAGTATGAGTTTTCTTCAATAGACCCTCGTTATTCTCTCCATTGATATAAAGGAAATTGATTTTCCAAAAATCAATCTTAGTTTTTCTCACCATTGCCATTGTTAATCAACATCTTGTGATTCTGCAGCTCGTTTGTTTCCAAGATATAATGAAACCAGCTGCAGGATCAAAAGATATGACTGCTAATGACAATGAGTCTAAAAAAAAAGATCAAGAATGTTACAATCACAGTTGCCTCAAGTAGTCATTAAGGCTACACAATTATGAGGAACTGATTTTTCCAATTTTTTGTTTTATTGGTGGAAGTCGGGACGGCATCGACATGAGAGTGGGAGATCATTAGACGCTTGAAAAGTAATTGATCGAATACTCTATTGTCAATAGACAAATATGAATAAGACCAAAGTGAGATTATGTTTTTGCTTTTGGAAATTCTATAAATAAAGAAAAGTAAGCAATAATGCTTTTGACATATTGATAACTTTGCCATCTATGTTTTCTAGTTTGATTAGCAAATTTCTCTTAAGTCGTATTGAAAAAAACAAGATTAAGTCCATAATGTGCAGCAAATTAATCAGAAATATTTTTTTCGACTTAAAGTGGTTTGTGATTCAACAAATACTATATTATACTGGAGTTTTATCATGAAAGAAAGTACGTGATGAGATCGAACAATCTTAAATGTACTCCTTTGAGTTACATAAAGCATAAGGCAAAGAAGACAACCTTTTGAAAGATGTAGATGCTTGGGCAAGGTAGAGATAATGCAGAAAAGAACAAACTTCTCTAGCTGTATTTGCATGTGAATAGAAATGACGCTCTTTTGCCATTTAAAAAAATAGGAGAGGAAAAGAATCTGATTTGAGATTTTTCTTACAGGAGCTGCAATGGTGACTGTGACATAAATCTAAAATTGTGGAATATGCAAAAAGTTATGGAATCCAAATGACTGCATTGGCTTTTGATAAGGGGGACATGATTAGGTCAGAGAAATAATATCAACTCTTTAATACATATTTAACGAATCAATTAACAGAACTCACTAACATTGAAGTAATTTTTTTTTTTTTAAGTTTATTTATGATCTATTCGGATGGTATGAAGACAGTATAATAATTATTATTGTGTATAGAAGAATTAAATTCACTATGCATGTGTTGATAATTATGATAGATTTAGATACTTTAAAATACTTATGTCTCATAACTATTAGACATCGTCGGTATGCTACCTATGAAAAAACTATAGCAGAACTATATATTTCTTTATAGGCTGAGGGTCTATTTGTTTCATGAAAAATTAATTATTTAAAAAAAATTCCAATGAATGATTGATGATAGTGCTTACGAAAATGATGAATGAAAAATATTTTAATACCATCAACGTAGTTAAGGATAAATTATTGTCAATGATGAAAACATTTGTTACTGATTAAATTTTTTTAAACGATATTATCAATCACTTTTCAGAATTTTTTTTTTAAATTTTAATTTTTCTGTTAAACAAACTCACCTTGAAATTTCAAAAGTTGCTCTCTAGGCTTTTACTTTTATTAGAAAGATCTTTGAAGTTCTCTTTAACAAGGGAAACAATCACGTGTTTTCTTGGTCTTTATCTTTAAAAGACAATGAAAAAAACGTAAAATTAGGAAAAAAAATTTCCCCTTATGTGTGTGTTTTACATTTGTGTGACTATTTATATAGATTCGGATGCTTATATTTCGATAAAGGTTTCAAAGATTTTCTTATTAAACTTCTCCAGGACTAGTGTTAAGTAACATTGGAAAATTATCGAGATTCTTTCAAGAAAAAGAAGTAGCAGGAGGAGGAGGGAGGAGGGAGGGGCGGGGCGGGGGAGCGCAGCGATTGAACAAGCCATGAACACCCCAACACACGCCAAATCAACACCGTCCCGAAATGCTCAAAATGAATTTTAACTCTTAATTCCTTTAATGGGAGAGAATTTCTTAGTAAAAATGTAATTTCGAACTATGTTGAATTTCGAATTATTGAGTTAATGTAGAGCTGTGAAATCATTGTATAAGGTAATTTCGCAGTGTTGTCGTTGTGTAAAACTTTAGAAAAGTCAATTTAGGTTTACGGTTTAGTCGGGGTGTGTTGTGACCTTCCCCTCAGTAAGAAGGAAAGCAAGTTTAAGGCAAATCTTTTGATACCAAGAACCTCAAACTTATACTCATGTAACACATCTACTCCAAATTTGAACACCTATTTCCATCCCAAACACTTGCTGGATTTACGTCTAAGTTCTATGATGGTCCCTTTCCTTTGCAACTGCCTTGCAAGTAGCTCCTAAAACATCAGTTGTTACATCATCTTCCTTGGGCTCCTCATGCGCCTGGCCGAGGATGCGGCTGTCTTGTTTGATCTTGGCATCCTGCAAGGCGACTGATTTGGGTCCAATGATGTGGTTGTGCATTTCTTATGGGACCTGAGCGACGAGTTACTGTTTGACTGGAGAATGTGCTACCAGGCCAATTTGTTTGAGAACATGAACAAGTACGCCAATGACCCGTGGAACCTATGGCTAACAAAAATGAAATGGAAGATTTTCTTGTCAATCATGGGATTGATGCTGCTGGTGCTTATGCTCCTCCAAACCGTCTTTGCAATGGCAGCCTATTTCATCCCCCAAAGTGATGATGGAGGTGCCAAACCGTGTGTTTCTATCCATTTAATGGCATGAAGAAATAACAAATGCTGAAGTAGTTGTTGTTCTGATTGCTTCTTTCCTGAAAGGAAGATGCCATATAGAATGGCATATAGATACTGCTTTCTGCCATTAATACAATACCATTTTGCACTAACTCTCTTCATAAATAAGTTTAGCTTTAACAACTGCTCCGGAAGCCTTATGACTTAAGTGCCTCTTAACTGCTTATTCCTTGAGCCTTTTTTTTTAACGATGGACTCCTTGCTTTGCTTCATTTCATTCATTCATAAAACACTAGGAAACCAATTTTCTACCTTAATGATTGTCTTTTCCCATGTATGATGGAGAATGAGGAATTTAGTGGTAGTAGCAAGGGATGATTATGACGCATACATCTGTGTAGGGCAATCAGCTTTCCTAAAACCAATGGTTATTAGTCTTGGAGAAGTCTGGAGAGGAGGGCAACATGTACACAATTCCAACTCTGAAGTCCTGAAGTGAGGATTGTCGTAGAAGGCGTAATTAGAGCAGCTTTAGGGAACTTGAGAGCATTAATCACTATGCTGCTATAGAATTTATACTGCAATTGGTGCAAGATATTTGAGCTTTCTGAAAGCTATTCACAAACCCCTCGCAGAATAGAATTTCAAAAGAAAGGGATGGCCTCAAAGAATTAGTAGAAGGCACCTAGAAGAGCGTGCTATCACCTTCACTATTCACCATCAGATCAGGTTTTGCCAAAATGACAAATTGGTTATGCATGCACCATCCCAATTTGACAGCATTTGACTGCCATTCACTATGCTGCAATGCTAGCTATTGAATGTTCCATCACTACAAAAAATTGGTACACAAACATTTAGCTGGATCCTTTGCTTGTATCTCATATTCAGGTTTGTGAACAGAAGTTCATTAATCGCAAGGTAAAATTGATTCACATGCTATCTTGATAAGATTGGCTTACTGCTCATCATTAAAAAAATAAAAAAATACAAGATGTTGAACATCTGTAAAGTGTTCTGACTATCTAGAAAGTTACTGAAAAACATCTAAGTTGGTACAAGGTGGCCAATCTCAAAGTTGACATCATTCCAAACTATTGAAGGGCCAAATGTAGGCAAAATGAAAATCAAGGCAAACATCACTGCTAAGAAGGTTCTTTTTAGAGTCTTCCTGATGTCATACATCTGACGTGCTCTTGCATTGTTAGATATCACATCATGAGACCCTAAAGAATGGACAGTTGATGATACTGACTCTGATCCGCCTTGAAATCGTTCAACACCCACATTTTCATTTGCCTTGTCCTTGTTTGCATCACAGGGAAAACCATGATTGTAGGGTGGGAAAACAATAATTCAGCACTATACTAGACTGCTGACCATGACTAAACAAGATTGTGCACTCTGGGGAAGGCAAAGAAATAATATACTATGAAATACTCTCATTTCTATGGCAATTCATAGTTGAAGTCACTGAGCATATCAACTCGTTCATACGAGGAGACCAATATAAGCATCGTTTTCGACAGCACGGATAATAAGAAGGAAGTCGCTAGTTAAGTCTTTTCACCTGGGGAGTTGAAATTGGACTCTGTCCTGCTGCTCCATCAAAGAGACTTCCCTGCACGAAATCTTCAAGTTCATCCCTGTGATTTCCTCCTCTATGATCTGAATCATGGTCACTCACGCATTCGAAATTTGTGTAGGAGACGCTACTCCTGTGAGCCAATTGAGAGAAAAAGCCATCCTCTAGAAACACATCTACCCCCTCCACTCTCAAACCTCCACAACTTTCTGTGCACACTTCTACAATTATTAATTGTGGGTTCAGGTCGGATCCTTATGTTCAATCGGCTCTAGTGACTTTTTATGCGAAGTCAGGTCATTTGAATGTGGCTCATGAGGTGTTCGATAAAATGGGGGAGAGAACAGTTATTACATGGAATTCGATGATTTCTCGGTACAAGCAGAATGGGTCTGCTAAGGAGGCAATTGGATTGTTTAATCGTAGGAGGGAATCTGGTATTGAGCCGGATTCCACTACGTTTGTGGGAGTCTTGGCTATTTGTGCGCAGTTGGGAGCGTTGAGTTAGGGAGTATGTTATGGACGATGGGTTTGATATGAATGTTGTGTTAGGCATTTCACTAATCAATATATATGCTAGGTGTGGAAATGTTATCGAGTCGAGGGAAGTTTTTGATTTGACGAGGGAACAAAATTTATTGCTTGGACAGCTATGATCTCAGCATATGCGAAAAATGGATGTGGAAACCAAGCAGTCTAACTATTTGACCAAATGCAACTCTGAGGCCGATGGCCTAACAAAGTCACTGTTGTGGTGGTGCTCATGCCGAGCTAGTTGACGTGGGCGTCATGCATCTGCAAGCATGAAGGAAGAATATGATGTAGAGCCGGGACTAGAACGCCATGTATGCATGGTTGATATGCTTGAGCGATTATGAGTTTATTGAAAAAAAATTCCTACGGAGCCTCCACTGGCCGTGTGGACTGCTATGCGTGGGGCTTGCAAGATGCATAAGAATTTTGATTTGGGAGTAAGAGTTGCTGAACATCTCTTAGATAGTGAACCGGATAATCCAGGCCACTATGTCAGGCTTTCTAACATATATGCCTTGGCTGGTCGGAGTGACAGAGTGCAAAGAGTTAGAAACATGATGATACAGAGAGGGCTGAGAAAGCAAGTTGGTTATAGCATTATAGAAGTTGATGGAAAGACATATATGTTTAGCATGGGCGACAACTCTCATCCTGAAACAAATATCGTATATGAGTATTTGGATGAGTTGATGTTGAGATGTACCCAGGCTGGTTATGTACCATTGGCCGATTCATTGATGCATGAGTTATAAGGGGAGGAAAGGGAATATGCACTTAGATTTCATAGTGAGAAGCTTGCTGTTGCATTTGGGCTAATGAAAACTAGCCATGGCATGACCATCACGGTTGTAAAATATCTACGTATGTGTGAAGACCATCACTTAGAATTTAAGTTCGTTTCCCTTGTCGCCAACAGGGAAATTGTTGTGAGAGACAAGCTCCAGTTTCACCACTTTAAGGATGGGTCATATTCATGTTTAGATTTCTGGCAATGTGGTCGAAACTGAAGCTGGGTGTCGTTTGATTCTTGCGACTTGTCGCAGTAGGGTGAAAATTCACCTTTGAGGTCTGTATAGATACTGAGTGAAGGAATAATCTTCACATAATTGGTACTTGAGAGAGACGTTTGCCCTTTGAATATTCCTAGATGGTTGTTACACTTAACCTGGTTATAATTTAGTATTAGACCTCTTCCAAAGAGAGATGCAAAGATGGCGATGTTATACTGGTGATATCTATGACTATTCCAAATCAACAACATCCCACACTGAAAAATGATGGATACATCAAAGAAGGTCCCTCTTGTTAGGCAAGGCCTCAGATTTTGGACTGAAGAAAGCAGAGTGCAGGTTTGTTATCTGCTTGAGTTTCCGAATAGTTAACCTGGTGCCCTTATTGGGACTAAGTTCGCCTAAAGAACCAGCTCCACGGGGGACTTCTCTGAAATCCGCTGTCACGGTTTCTTTTTCTAACCGAGGCATGCCAAACTGTATAGGATAGCCAAGCAGAATTCATGATCGCATGTGAATGAAACCAATGAGAATTACACGTGATGAGACTCAAGCAAAACGAGATCACTTTATAAGTGATCAAGTGCTGCGAATGCTTTCTCTTTCGTGGCTTCAATTTTCGAGTTGGCATGGCTCGCTGCATCTTCTCAAACACATTACTTGCTTGAAACCTCTGGGAAAGCATGCGACAGCCCCTAAACCGCTGCTGCAGATAAATGAGGACGAACAGAAAACCAACACAAGGGGCAATGATATCCCAAATAGTGCAGGAGATATTCACCCTGTTGTGCAGTTGCATGTATACTAAGTCAAGTTGTCCAGTGTAAAACCAACACCATGCGATTCTTTTTGTTCACTTTGGTGTAAAGATGAATACTTTGCTAAATATTCAAGTAATTTGGTGAAAAGTCTGCATATATAGATGAACGAGATGCTAATTCTTCAAGATGATTAGACAGAAAATTCATAAAACCAAATTACCTATAAGATGAGTTGATATCATGCCGAGGAAAGGACAAGAGTGAGATGGCACATTCATAACATTATTTTCGCAAACATAGAGACCTAAGAGATGAAGCAGGATGAAAAACTCAACAGACGAAAATAAAAAAACTGGAAGATCTGATGGTAAGACGTTGGCCTCGTGCTCATTGCAACCTTCTTTAGCTAAGTTTCACTTGAATTTGGTGGCGGACTAGATGTCGCCATCTTCCAGTAACCAAGCTAGTTTGGAATCTGAAATTTCCCTCAGCTGAGGATCGAGTTTCTGCCACTTATCCTCCAAGCAAACCATGTAAGGAAATATGTGATCAAAGACGAGACCTTCGCAGGACAAAGGGACGTCCTTCAAGGACTCCACATTCCCAGGAGACAATGCTTCAGGAAGACAAGGCGGGACGTCAGGACATATGCAACTAACGTGATCTTCATATTCGCAAGGAGCACAATAGTAGATCCACAAGTCAGGATGTCTCTCTGTCTCGCAGACTTCACGGGAGGAGGGCTTAGAGTGAGCGGATGATAGTTACAGTATTTAAGTGGGACGCTGGAGGGCAAATGAAGAGTGCTCGCATATAAAATGAAACTATTCCACTTCGGCTAGTGGGACTTTCTTGTATTCACTGAATACTTTACGGTCGGTTCTTTTACTAGCAACCATTTGAAATTTTTCAGGTCAGGCTGCTCATAGGCTAATCAAATTTCATCGGTAAATTGCTTGAATCTGGCTATATTACGATGCATTCAATTAGTTAGAGCAGTTAATTAAGTCAAGGTGCTGTAGTTGAGTATCTTGCGATTCTATAGTTGAATTTTTCATGTATCTCGTTACATGCATTAAAATGGAATATTATAAAGAGAATATGACGCTGAAAGTCTTGTGCTCTAACATGGACAGTGATCCTTAGCACCAGGGCAGCCCAAATGGCTGCGTGTCTCTAGCAGACTAACACAAGGATCTGGACCAGGAACAGAGGCCAAAGCCTTTGCAGTACAATCTGGCCAACCTACGTATAAGAAGTGGTTTTCCAGATAGGTGAGTTTTGAGTCCCACAACGGTTGAAGCGAGAAATGGAGATAATCTTATGGACTTGGTTATTTAATGGTTGTTTGATAACGCAGCTACTTGGTGTGCACAGAGTGAACTTTTTTTTTGCCTTCTATTAAAGAATACCGCTTTTTGGGTGACTCTTGCCTCTCTGGCCGGAGCCTCTACCAACTTTCAAGTGTCAACCGTTTCTGATGGGAGGGATTGCTCATATAAATAGTGTTTAAATAAGTGGGCAAAGATTTTGCATTGTTTTGTTTAAACAGTTCATCTAATTTCATCTGGAGCATACACATAAGCTGAATAGATGACCAACTCCTTCACTGGATCTTCTGCTGCAAGAGGATGGAGAAATATGGGTATTAAATGGTTTGGAGCTGCAATTCTGGAAAGCATGATGCAGATCCTAGACCAGTGAGTCCATCGGCGACGTTAACTGTTTCGTCTTTACATTTCAAGTGGCCACAAAGGTTACTGTAATTTATTGGCCAAGGGGGTACACAGCTTGTAACTGTAGAAACTCAAAGGAGGATGGATTGGGGCTACACCATGCCCATGAATTATCGAAGAAAGGACATAGTGCTTCGTTTTATGCCTCAATCTCATCACTTCCTACCAGTCGCAAGAAAATTCTTGGGATTGGAGGCTTTTCTACTGCCATAACCCGCTCGAAAATCTGAACTACCTGAGACATAGTTGGTCTATCTTTCTCGCTGTCTTGAATGCACCAACAAGCCACTTTGCATGCTCTGCACAATTCTTCCATCTCCACGAGTCCTTTCAATCTGCGGTCCACCAGTGGCAAGACCTCTTCTCCTTTGGCTATTGAATTAGCTACCCGAAGTGGTAGATAATCACGCATATCACTATTCAGCTCTTCAATGTTTCTCTTTCCCGATATGATCTCAAAGAGCATCTTTCCATAGCTGAAAACGTCCACTTTCGAAGTAATGGCTCCTCCGGAAATCCATTCTGGTGCGAGGTACCCTCTGGTTCCCCTCATGGTGGTAATTACCTGGCTGGCATCCCGTCCCACGAGCTTCGCGAGGCCAAAATCAGCAATCTGTGGTGCGAGTTCTGAATCCAAAAGTATGTTCTCCGGCTTGATATCACAGTGTATGATGCGATCTCGACACCTCTCATGGAGGTACTCCAATCCTTTAGCAATCCCAATGGCAATGTTGTATCTGGTTCTCCAATCGAGGGTGTTGGAACCTTTCTGAAACAAATGAGCTGCAAGCGAACCATTTGTAAGGTAGTCATAAACTAGGAACCTCTTCGACTCTTCTGCAGAAAAGCCACGCAGTCGAACCACATTGACGTGCTGTATTGTCCCGATAGTTCTAACTTCTGCAAGGAACTGTTTGTTACTTTGGCTTTGGTTTGCAAGTTTCTTCACTGCTACAGGAGTTGAGTCTGGCAGTGCTCCCCGGAAAACAGAACTAAACCCTCCTTCCCCAATTTTCTCAGAGAAGTTCTTTGTTGCCTTCTTCAGAACTCGATATTCAAAATGCAGCAAATGATCCTCCACAACACGAGCAAACCGTCTTGTCCTAATAGTCGCCAGCAACGCACCAAGGAGCACGAGAAAAGCTAACGACACAACAACTGCTGCTATGAAATTCATACTGGGTTTCCCCTTTTTCTTACTCTCCTCCTTCCAGTCCAACCCCACAATCCGGACATAGAAATCTTTAAAAACTGCATCACTGGCAGAATGTTGAACCAAAAATTTCTCATCCGTCCATATCTGACAGTTAGCAATGTAAGCGTATGCACTGCACGAACAGTTGCTCAAGCACAATAACCTGCATGCATCAATGTTTTCTACCATGAACGAATCATAATTTTTCGGCAATTGTATATGAGGCATGAGGAAAAAATTATCTTTTCTGTCACCACTACATTTCGACGCATTTCTCCTCTTGCATCGGCCCATATGATCTTCCAGCTTCAGATGATCTAAGTGTCCAAGAGTGCAATCACAAACCGGTGCATCACTCTGATTGCAGTTAGAAGAAGCACCACAAAAGGGATAAATCTCACACGTTTGTATTGGTAGTGTCCAGAGCACTTTCCATTCCTGGATATGCTTTGCCCATACTAATTGCTTGAGCAGCCCTGTCGGTCCGAGCACCATCCTAGAAAGATTATAAGGAGCAACTGAGGAATATTTGGAATAGGTCTCATTCTCATTCGAAACGTAGGTGAAGTTTATCGTGTTTACCACTGTCAGTGAAGGCTGAAGCCCATAATTATCCCCATTCCAGTCATTACCATTCCAGTAGGCTTCTGACCTGTTAAATAGCGATAACTGAAATTTTCCTTCTGCTGCCGGCATTGCAGAGAATATCCCGGGAGCTGGATCATCTAAATCTGTCCAAGCCACCAAAACTGTCCGTTCAGAGGTATGTGAATGATATACAAACTTGGCACCTGGCAACCACGTATCAGTGGGATGATCAAAACTCTGCCAAGCAACACTAGACACATCCGATGTCTTCCTTAAAATGAAGTTTCCATTGTCAAGGAGCGCTCCTGAAGTTGAATTAGGCACGAGTGATGTCAAACCAGTCGACCAGATTTGATGCTTGGATGAAGCGAGTATGACTAAATTACCATCCCGGAGGAGCTTCAACTCCGAGGAGAACGGGTCAAACACTGGACGGTTCCTATTTGCGACCCAAACCAGAGTCTTTTGAGGTAAGCCGTTGTACCAAATGCCAATGTAGTGGTTACCAGTGTTACCTGGTGAAAAGAAGCCCATCTCAAATGTTCCTCCTTGAGAGATTAATGTCCGGTTTCCGGAGAGAGACTCGCCGGGTGAGATGGTGTCGGTGCTTGTGGACAAAGAGGGGCTGAACGAGACAGAGAGAAGAAGCAAGACATAAGGAAACATTTCTAAGAGTTTCCGCTTATGCAACTCAAATGTGGTTGCTCTTTCTTTCGCAGCAATGGCTTTGACATGGTGTGAATTAGCAACTCTTAAGTCTTTCCTTGAACCGATAAATCTTGATTTCTCATTAGCCAGCGGTCTTCGGGGAATCGCCGGTCCAACCATGCTGAGCCGAAAGTGACAGGACGATTGGGTGGTAAACGCGTGGTCTTTCATAGGAGGTTCCTTTATCTGACGGGCGTTGGTGGCGGGTCAATGAAAGGGGCGGGTTAGCTGGTCGAGAAGACGTGCAAGTCAACCAAGTAACAAAAAGTCAAGATCTTGAATTCTGAGGACCAACCGAAGGAAGGTTCCGTCAGTGGAAATTATGCAGAGATTGTTGTACATAGCTTTCGCGTTAATGAGGAAGGAAGGTTTCTAAATTTAACAAATTGGCTCTTTCCAGGAATCAGCTTTAGTATTTGTGAAAATGAACTGTTGTGCCCTAAAATCATTCAGAATTTGTGTAGGAGACGCTACTCCTGGGAGCCAATTGAGAGAAAAAACCATCCTTTAGAAACATATCTACCCCCTCCGCTCTCAAACCTCCACAACTTTCTGTGCACACTTCTACAATTATTAATTGTGGGTTTGGATCGGATCATTATGTTTAATCGGCTCTAGTCACTTTTATGCGAAGTCAGGTCATTTGAATGTGGCTCATGAGGTGTTCGATAAAATGTGGGAGAGAACAGTTATTACATGGAATTTGATGATTTCTGGGTACGAGTAGAATGGGTCTGCTAAGGAGGCAATTGAATTGTTTGATCGTATGAGGGAATCTGGTATTGAGCCGGATTCCACTACGTTTGTGGGAGTTTCGGCTACTCGTGCGTGGTTGGGAGCGTTGAGTATGTTATGGACGATGGGTTTGATATGAATGTCGTGTTAAGCACTTCGCTAATCAATATGTATGGTAGGTGTGGAAATGTTACCAAGTCGAGGGAAGTTTTTGATTCAACGAGGGAAATAAATGTTATTGCTTGGACAGTTATGATATCGGCATATGCGACAAATGGATGTGGAAACCAAGCAGTTGAACGAATTGACCAAATGCGACTCAGAGGCCCATGGCCTAACATAATCACTTTCGTGGTGGTGCTCATGCTGGGCTAGTTGACGTGGGGCGTCATGCATTTGCAAGCATGAAGGAAGAATATGATGTAGGGCTAGGACTAGAACGCCATGTACGCATGGTTGATATGCTTGGGCGAGCAGGATTCCTTGATGAAGCTTACGAGTTTATTGAAAAAAATTCCTACGGAGCCTCCACCAGCCGTGTGGACTGCTATGCTTGGGCCTTGCAAGATGCATAAGAATTTTGATTTGGGAGTAAGAGTTGCTGAACATCTCTTAGATAGTGAACCGGATAATCCAGGCCACTATGTCAGGCTTTCTAACATATATGCCTTGGCTGGTCGGAGTGACAGAGTGCAAAGAGTTAGAAACATGATGATACAGAGAGGGCTGAGAATGCAAGTTGGTTATAGCATTATAGAAGTTGATGGAAAGACATATATGTTTAGCATGGGCGACAACTCTCATCCTGAAACAAATATCGTATACGAGTATTTGGATGAGTTGATGTTGAGATGTACCCAGGCTGGTTATGTACCATTGGCCGATTCATTGATGCCTGAGTTATAAGGGGAGGAAAGGGAATATGCACTTAGATTTCATAGTGAGAAGCTTGCTGTTGCATTTGGGCTAATGAAAACTAGCCATGGCATGACCATCACGGTTGTAAAATATCTACGTATGTGTGAAGACCATCACTTAGAATTTAAGTTCGTTTCGCTTGTCGCCAACAGGGAAATTGTCGTGAGAGACAAGCTCCAGTTTCACCACTTTAAGGATGGGTCACATTCATGTTTAGATTTCTGGTGATGTGGTCCAAACTGAAGCTGGGTGTCATTTGATTCTTGCGACTTGTCGCGGTAGGGAGAAAATTCCCCTTTGGGGGTCTGTACAGATGCTGAGTGAAGGAATAATCTTCACATAATTGGAACTTGAGAGAGACGTTTGCCCTTTTAATATTACTAGATGGTTGTTACCCTTAACCTGGTTATAATTTAGTATTGGACCTCTTCCAAAGAGAGATGCGAAGATGGCGATGTTACACTGGTGATATCTATGACTATTCCAAATCGACAACATCCCACGCTGAAAAATGATGGATACATCAAAGAAGGTCCCTCTTGTTAGGCAAGGCCTCACTTTTTGGACTGAAGAAAGCAGAGCGCAGGTTTGTTATCAGCTTGAGTTTCCGAATAGTTAACCTGGTGCCCTTATCGGGACTAAGATCGCCTAAAGAACCAGCTCCACGGAGGACCTCTCTGAAATCTGTTGTCGCGGTTTCTTTTTCTAATCGAGGCATGCCCAACTGTATAAGATGGCCGAGCAGAATTCAAGATCGCATGTAAATGAAACGAATGAGAATTACACGTGATGAGACTCAAGCAAAACGAGATCACTTTATAAGTGATCAAGTGCTGCGAATGCTTTCTCTTTCGCGGCTTCATTTTTCGAGTTGAGATGGCTCGCCGCTTCTTCTCAAACACATTACTTGCTTGAAACCTCTGGGAAAGCATGCGACAGCCCCCAAACCGCTGCTGCAGACAAATAAGGACGAACGGAAAACCAACACAAGGGGCAATGATATCCCAAATAATGCAGGAGATATTTACCCTGTGGTGCAGTTGTATGTATGCTAAGTCAAGTTGTCCAGTGTAAAGACGGTAAGCGTGGGGCAGCGAACGCACTGTAACGACCCCGGTGGAAAAGGAAGGAGACTCAACCTTCTCCGCTGAGTTAACAATCAAGTTGAGCAGCATCTGGTATGGCAGAAAACCATCCAGGATCAGACTGGACACGGAGTTTGAGGAAACAAGATAATTGTGACTTCTCAAATGACGCTCCTCATGATAAATTACCGTACTTTCATACCCTAGGTTGTATGGACACTCTCCGAGACCTTTCGTATCGTATTCGACACTCCGACACGTATTCGACATGCTCCGACATGTTTCAATACGCGGTCAACTGCCTCCGACATGTAAGTTGAAAATTCTGACACATGACCCTGATACGCACGGGGTTATTTTTACAAATTTCCAATACTTCTGGGATCTAAATATAAATATATAAATAAAAATAAAAAAATAAAGCTAAAGCGAATAGTGGAACGTGGATTACTTGTTTTTTCCTCCAAGTTTTATGATATATTACAATGAAATGTAGTTGAATTTGTCAAATTAAAACAATGAATGATATTAACAAATGTAAAATTAATGTTTTTAGTATAGATTAATTCTAGGCTCTTTTTATTACTATTATTTAGTTATTTATACATTTAGATATTAAAATATTTATTTAATATATAACGTGTCGGAACGTGTCAAAATTTTCTACTTTTAAGAAATGACGTGTCGGCATGCTGTGTCATGTCATGTCACATGTTATGTATCCATGTCGGTGCAACCTAGTTCATACCCTCCACAAGGTTGGGTGCGCTGCATTGAAGACCAAGCCGATCTCAGCAAATAATTTAAATTAAAAAAAAAAAAAGTCAAAGCAACTATATCTCCTCCGGATCCCAAAGTAAATGGCTATTTTTTAGAGTGTCATGACTAGGTCCGTCAAACGGGCGAATCTAATGGGGTAAAAAAAAAATCCAACTAAAATTGATCTATTTAATCTGTTTTAATTCATTTTTATATGTAATATAAATTTAGCAACCCAAATCTTATCTAGGCTGCACCAGACTATAAATCCTTGTGTGTTTAGGCAATTTTTCTTATTAAATCGTTGCCTTTGAATAATGGATAACTCTATGGATTGACTTGTCGAGTCTGTAAGGGAGCTCGGCAAGGTTATGGACGGGAGTGTGAAGATGGTGGTGAAAGTTTGGCTCGAACCATCCATTAATCATGAAGTGGGTTCCGACTTTGGATTTAGATTAAATATAGATGGTTCCAAGCTATCCATAAATCATGAAACGTGAAGTTATCTATATCTTTTGCAAAATGTTACCATAAAAAGAAGTTCGAGCAATTATAGGTTGGGCTTGAGGCCAAGCCCATAATGGGGCAGGCCGAGTCCAAAGCCCACCGGACCTTTTCTCGTCCACAAGTAGGCTGAGGGACCATCTCATCTCAACTAGGTTGAAGCCTAAGGCCCTCTCATGTGAATTGGGATACATTAGCCTTTTGAGAATCGGAGAGGGAGTGGGAGAAGAGGGTATGGTCCAGAAGAAGTTCTTATGAAGAACGAAGAGTCTTATTTATTAAGTGAATTAGAAATAGATTTATAACATACCCATTCAAATCAGGAAAATTATCCAAAAAATCTTAAACCTATTGCACTTTTGCTAATTCAGTCATAAACATCTCGATTTTGTCAATTGAATCCTAAATTTTTTTACTTCTTGTCAATTGAGTCCATTTAACTAATTTTGATAGAAAATTGATGACTTGAATGCTGGCTAAGCCACTTAAAACTGCAAGCGCTAATATAGATAAATTTTAATAATGTTTTAATATTTTGTGAATTTTTTTCTTTTTTTCTTTTTTTCTCTTTCTTTTCTTTTTGGCTACTTCTTTTTCCTTTTGTCGATTGCCAGCCACCGCCCATGTCGAGCTAATTGGTTTTGCTTGCTATAGGCAAGGCGTGGCCAAGCAAGACCCAACAAAGGTTGACCTCGCCCAAGCTAGGGTGGCCTTGTTGAACATTGGTCAAGCGAAGGTGACACTAGGCGAGGTTGCCCTCGCTTGGGCGAGGCTAATCCTTACTCGATCTAGCCTAGGCAAGGTTGACCCTCGCCAGATCTGGCAAGGACAACCCTTACCCAAGCCAACGCAACCTCATCGGGCATCATTTATGCTCAGATGACACCTAGTGAGGTTGCCCTAGCCTAGGCAAGGCTGACCCTCGCCAAGCCTCACCTAGGCAAGGGCTCCCCTTGCTAAGGCTCACTTGGGTGCATCTCCCTTGTGGTGGGGGAGGCTAGTTGGCTCGGCATGGTCGATGGTTGGCCATCGATAAAAAGAAGAAGAAGAAGAAGAAGAAGAAGAAGAAGAAGAAAAAGAAGAGAGAGAGAGAGAGAGAGAGAGAGAAATATATATTTTTAAAATTCAAAAAAATATTTAAAAATATTATAAAAAATTGTCTACATTAGGCTAGTAGTCGTACGTGGCATGACCAACTTTTATGTTAGCGATTTTTAGTTAAAATTAGTCAGATGTACTCAATTGACAAAAAGTGAAAATATTTAGAACTTAATTAACAAAATTGAAAAATTCTTCTTACCTTTTACCAAAAAAAAATTATTGAAAAATTCAGAACTAAATTAACAAAAGGGTTAATACCCTAAAAAATCTCAAACTAGTACATCTATGACAAATTTACTAAAAACTAATTTTTTGACCATGAAAAACCTCAAACGGGTACGCCTGTGACAAATTTACCCCGACTGACCATAAAAAACTCTAAACTTATACATTTATGACAAATTTACCCCAAATTAATTTATTCAACCACAAAAAATCCTAAACTGGTAAATTTGTGATAAATATATCCTCCCGCTAAATTTTATATATATATATATATATATATATATTGTAACAAATAACGCAGGAATTTGAACACTGGACTTCTCGCAAAAGGAACCATCGCTCAACCACTACGCTGCCACCACGAGTGATTACCCTATGCTAAATTATATTAATACCACAAAAAAATCACAAAAGTTGTGAACTGTAACAAATGGAGCATAAAATTTTAAATTGGTATACCAATCAACTGTCACTTGTCATTTAATTTAATAATTTGATAGTAAAATTTAACGAAACTAATATAGGGTAAAATTATCATAAGTGTATCGGTTTATGGTAAATTTGTCAAATGTATACCAGTTTTAGGTTTTTGATGGTCAAAAATATGATTTGGAGTAAATTTGTCACAGGTGTACCAGTTTGGGATTTTACAGGGTATGAACCCTTAACAAAAATATAATAGATTCATAACTTTTTAGACAATTTTTCCTATTCAAACCCATATGTGTTGGGTTTGGAACTTTCCTTTCCTATGAAAATTTTATCTCGCTTGAAAAGATGTCTCAAGCCAATAAGAGCATAAAAGTGCAAAGCAAATATTCGAGAGGTTGAAACATTGTGAGAGCCTTGTTAGAAAGTGCTTCTATGAGCGAATTTTTTTTTCCATAAGTTAATTTTTTGGACTTTTGCACTATCGATTTACTGAAAATGATAAGTCAATATACTTGCATAGAGTTAGGAAAATGAATATTCCAACCGGAAAGCTGGAAAAATATTTTTCGGAAAAATGATTTTAAAAAAATATTATTCTTTATTAAATTCTTTTTCCCAAATAAACACACTTTTAAATTGCGATGATTTTCAAAATATTAATTACACACATTTTTATAAGGAAAAAAAAAAAAAGCGAAAAGAGTGACCGTAGTCGCCGACCAAAGTGAGAAACGAGGAGCAATCTTCCTCCGACGAGCTCGCCTCCGATGGAGTTCTCCCTCGCCGAATCTCGCAGCTGAAACCCCATCTCTCTCTCTCCCTCTACGGCGCTCGAAAATGGCGTTCCTCTCGATACTCGTCTCCGCCCTCCTCCTCCTCCTCCCTTCGCGCGGCTCCTCCGCCGTGGCGGCGGCGGCGGCGTTCGCTTCCGGATCGGCGGCGATCGGAGAGGGAGGAGCGGGAGAGGAGGATTTCTCGGAGGCGCTGCTGCTGAAGCCGCTGCCCGACCGCAAGGTGCTGGCCCACTTCCACTTCGAGACCGGCGCTCCCGAGACGCCCTCCTACGGCCGCCACCACCGCCTCTTCCCCAAATCCATCGCTCAGCTCGTACGCTGCCCCCCTCTCTCGATTCCACTCGCGCCTGTCTTCGCGTGTTTTTTTCTTTTTTTTTTTTTTTCGGTTTGCGGATCTGCCATTGCCCAACTTTGTGAATGTTGTTGTCTGCGTGTGGTGGTTCGGGCCGCTAGGAGCTTGTTCTTGAGCATTCTTGATAAGGAATGCTTTTAATTTTGCAAAGAACTGATCTTGCTTGCATTCATTATGCCGAGAGTCGGTTGTCATGGAAAACTATAGTGTTTCCGTTATTTAGTTTCTTTTTAAGACTCGTTAACGAGATCGAATTTTCTGGAAGAGCATTTGGAGATCTGTTGTTCTTTACAGTATCATGGAAATTTGCTTTGGTTTTGGGGGTTGGGGGGGGGGGGGGGGGGGGGGGGTGGGGGGGCGCGTTGGGGGGCATTGAATTGATTGTGTCGTTATGTCGATGTGTACGAGGGACATTGAATTGATTGTATTACGGATGGTGGTTCCTGGTGGGTAGGTTATCTGCACTGTAGGATTTTGGATTGGTTTTATAAATTTCAAAACCTGTAGCAGGTATTTATGTGCCCTGCACACAAAAGAGGATCGGTACGGAGAGAGATTTGGAATTTTCTCTCTCCGTGTGATACCGGTTCGAGTGGGTACCTTAGATGTCTTCATTCCTGATGGTGTTGATGTAGATCGTATTCTAGAACCTGAGCTTGTTTGAGCAAGTTCAGAAAATAGTGAATTGGACCCCGTCTTATTCTATTGGATCCGTGGGAACAACTTGTGTAAATCTTTCCAAGAGTATTGGCTCCAAGGGCTTCGGTGCTCACCCTTAGTTGTCATGCCAAAAGGACATGTTCTTCCAAGAGTATCACTGCTCGCCCATGGTTCAAATGCCAGAGTGACATCATCTATTGGTGCTGACTTGACAGTCTAGCTCATGGCAGTGGGAAGGAATTAAACTTAATTGGGATATTCTTTTTACTTGCTGTGACCAATCTGATTTTTATTCTATTGCATTTTTTATCTCAAATAGTGAGTGAAATCTCATTTCATGTCCTCAATAGATGTACTCTAGTAAACTATCATTGTGGTGAATGCGTTTGAGCAATTTACAGTGTTATCCTGATTACATTCAACCTACTTATTCCGAAACACACTCCAAAGAAACTGCTCTTTGGTAGGATCTTTAGGATGCAAAATAACTTATGGATTTTTGGTACTGTTTTGACAGGTCAAGAAATTCCACATTCAAGAAATGGAGTTGTCTTTTACACAAGGTCGGTGGAATTATGAGAGTTGGGGTGGATTTGAACCAATAGCAAGCAGCAATGCGAAGCCACCTGGGGTTGAATTATGGGCTGTCTTTGACGTCCCTCCAGATGATGTTGATGCTTCCTGGAAGAATTTAACCCATAGTCTTTCAGGACTTTTCTGTGCTTCCATCAACTTCCTTGAATCTTCAACGGCTTATGCCGCACCTGAATGGAGCTTTAGGCCTGCTCCAGGAAGCCTGAGGTATGGCACACTTCCTCGTGAGGCTGTTTGCACCGAAAACTTAACTCCATGGTTAAAGCTCCTTCCTTGCCGTGATAAAGCTGGGATATCTTCATTGATGGACAGACCATCTATCTATAGAGGATTTTATCATTCTCAAAGGTTGAGATTGAGGTCAGTTAAGACTAGTTCTGATGGAACTCACTCAAGCATCATACTCGAACAGACTCTTACAGTTGTTCTTCATCCTAACATTCAGAAGACTAGTACAGTGAATTACGGGGAAAATAAATTACAACCGAGCTGGTCTATGAGTTCACTTTTTGGGAGGAAAATCGGTGGGACATGTCTTCTTGCCAAGTCTTCTAATGTTTATCTCCAACTCGATTGGGATCTGGTGAGAGAACTAAAACATCTGCAAAATGGAAATCAGGAACTTGGGGTTGAAAGTATAATGGAAGAAAGTTTTCTCAGTAATCCTGCCTTTGTGTTATCTGATGAGCCAGATAAAGTGATTAATGAAGTTAATTCTCGTAGTGAGGGCTCCTCAGCAATTTTGTATGAATTTTCAGTCAGGAAGCACAGTGATTTGGGACCTTTTGATCTTGGCTTTACTTGGAAGACTCCTATAGTCTGGTCATGCCCACAACTGCCTTTACGTGTCAGTCGATTCTTAATGGGAAGTGGGAATGAAAGAGGTGCTATTGCTATCTCCTTGAGATCAACAAGAGTAAGGGAGGGACTAACAAATGCCAAAGCCATGGGAGAGAGTTGTAAAGTGGATGTAAATGTTTTCCAAGTTGTGCCCTGGTATATCAAGGTCTACTTTCATACAATGAAAGTGTTTGTGGATGGAAAGCCTATAGCGGTTTCAGATATCATTGAGAAGATACATGTTTCACCCTCAGAAGACAAAGTATCTCCAGGGGTGTTGGAGATGATTCTGAAATTACCCTGTAGTGTAGACTCTGCTGGTTTCACTTTGGAGTTTGACAAGGTTTGCTTTAACATCTTGCTCTTGTCAGTTGCAATTATCTTGTCATAGACAGAAGTTTCCGTTAGATTATTTAGTGCTCAATCGAGCAGAACACTAGTCATATGCATTGCATTAACAAATGATGGCAATGATTTATAAATATTCACGTAGTATTAGCACAGTAGGTTCCTTCTTCATTGGTATAGTATAGTGGAAAATCTTTCCATTGATTGGTGAAAAAATATTGATTAAGACTCTTTTGGTTATTGTTCTATTTGCAAGTGAAAATAAATGCAGAATCTCAGAAGTTATATCAAACAATCAAGAACAAGAAATCTGTGTTGGATTATAGTCTCCCTTACACCTTTTTACATCATTTTCGTAAGATATAATAGCTGAAGCATCTTAGTAACAACCTGCAGTGATAAATGCAATAAAAGCCATAAGTGAAAGCTTTAAAGCCACAATTAAGAGTGAAACACAACCTTGTTTAATCTCTAGGGGATCTCATCAACATCTGGACATTTTCGTCTCTCTAGCATCCGTAAGAGCTGCTCCATTAAGCAATGGCATCATGTCACCTTCAAAAGAGGAGGTGATGATGATGATGTGAGTGACCATACTTGATATAACGTTGAGACTATATTTTCAAAAGAAACATAATAGCATGATTTCTTTTCCCCATCAAAGGCCTTTTAGGATGATAAGGAATGGAGCAACAGAATGATAAGTTTCCAAGTAAAAGACATGGTAGAAAGAGATTCACTACTATTTGCATTGTTGAACTGAAATATCTCTTATATCAGCAGGTGCAAGAGTTAAACCTGCACTGGGATTTTATATTGTATTTTCCTACAATGATAGGCCACTGGCTTTTGCTTAGTTAGGGGCTTCTTCTCTGTTTTTATCTTGGTTGTGGCATGAATGGACTGTGCATTTGCAAAACTGGTTTTTTTATCATATCAGGATTTTCAGTGGTTCCCAAAAAGATACAGCATTCCAAGTTGGGCCATCCACATGCTGCTGCTGCTGCTGATTTTTGCCTGCTTTAATCGAATCTCTCCAATGTCAGATTCTTATTGTTATGCTTTCTTTTATTGATGTAGGGATTTCTGCACATTGATGAATATCCTCCGGATGCTAATCAGGGATTTGACATCCCCCCAGCTGTAATAACATTTCCTAACTTTCACGTGAAAATGCATTTTGGTGAAGATAACTCGTCAAAACAGTCGGCGGTGTTGTCTAGGTTTGAGGTACTAAAAGGCTGTATGTTGTTTCTTAATTACTACTGAGTGAAGAAGAGAACATACTCATTGCTTCTTGTGAATTATTTTTTTACATTTACAGGACAACATTCCTGTTCGATCTTACACAGAAGTATTGCTAGTTCCTCTGACAACTCCTGATTTCAGCATGCCTTACAATGTGATCACTATTACATGCACCGTATTTGCATTATATTTTGGGTCTCTGCTTAACGTGCTCCGTAGACGTGTCAATGAGGAGGAAAGATTTCTCAAAAGCAAAGGTACTTTTTCTTGACACCAGGATCATTGGTTTGATGACTTGATGGATGATATAGTCAATTTTCGAAAAGAAACTTTTCTGGATTTGAGGTTTTCTTGCTTTCATCACCACTCTTAAGTTCAACCATTTTTCAGTACCATGATAGTATGAGGATAGACCATGTAATCGCTATGAAAATTTGTTGCAGTTCCCATCTCAGGATTCGTATATCTGTCTGTTCATCTTGTAAAGAATTTTTAATATATACCTAGAGCAATGCCTGCTATTGAAGTTTTTGGTAGCAGTCCAAAACGTACTCTTACCCTTTCTCTTTTCAATGAGTGATGCACTGTTAGAAAACTTTTCGTCTCTATTTTTGGAGCTTATATATATATGTATGTATGTATGTATGTATGTGAAGTACCTTATTTGCCTCATTAGTCCATCATGGAGATCAAGGAACTGAGATGACCCTTGAAAGTGTATTGACAGCGAGAAACCTGAGATTATATTCACTGTGATAAACCTACTTTTTCTTCCTCTTTTTTTTTGTGTGTGTGTTTCAGACAAACTTCCACAAACCTACTACCATATCTGGTTAGCTTTATAAGTTTTACCTGCAAAAGCAGCAGATATAATATACCTTTGCCTACAATGATCTTTCATCCATTTTATTCAGCATGCCATTTAATGGAAATGATCATGACCTGCAACTTTTTCTATTTATCCTATTCAGATTCTGATATCTTTTGCAACCTTTTCTTATGAATGTTCAATTTGCAGACAAGAGGTCCAGTCCACTGTCTCGTCTGCTTAGTAAGCTGTCCGCCAAGCTTGGAGGAAAACCAGTGGTAACGTCACAGTCATCAGCGAGGTCATCATCTTTTATTAGTTTAAAACTCATACTAAAAATCATATTGGTAGCTGGGATTGCAATTGCTTGGCAATACTTCTCCGAATGACGTCGCATGGAGTAATTTAGATAGGGTTTTTGTACATTATGTCCCAAAAGATACGATACCTGAGGTCAAAAGATTTTCTGAATTTTTGCTTTTGTTAACATGTACTGTATAGATGAGATTTTGCACATTTTTGTCCTAATGAGAAATTGACATGGATTGACGGTTCAGGTACATTCTGGTTCTGTTGCTACTTTGTAATTCACAATTTTTGCGGTACTTTAAAAAGTTGCGATGAGTTAAATATATTTCACAAGAGAGGAGGATTACTGCCACAAGCCAATTCTGGTCATTTGCAACATTGGCATTAGTATACTGGCGCCAGTCTTTTATGGGACTTTCTCCTTCGTTTCTGCAGGCGAAGTGTGCCTTTATGCTTGAATGCTCAACGTCGTTTCGTCCCTAACCCAGAAGACGATGTATACATGTGGTCCATGTTTTGTTGGAATTTTTGTGGAAAAAGAAATCCCACGCGATCATTTCGAAATAGAGAACTTTAAAAAAGGCTAAATACGAAAGTCACATCATGCGAAAGTAATTTCTCTAGGTGTGAGGATAAGAACAGAAAATGGTTGTTGAAGTGTCTTCGCAAATACAGACTGATGAGGAGATGTAGGCGAGTCTGATAAAAGCTCCCATGAAAGCAAATGGCCATCCAGATTAGATGTTTCAACCCGGTAGCTACTTCATTCGTGCATATCGTGCTTTGTGCTGTCACTTCATAATGGTACTAATGAGTTCTTGTCATTGTTACTTCGTCTTTCATGGAATAATTTGGTCATATGCTACATTATCATCCATGAAATTCGAATTTCTTGCCGTCTTGGTTGTTGGTATGCGTTATTAATGTTGTCTACGGGACAATCACCCGTGTATTTTGATTATGAAACTGTCGCTACCAAAGAATGAGGGAGTAATAACGAGCATTTTGCTATCTAATATAACCTCATTGTGTTTCCAAGTACATACAGTGAAGAACAGCAAAAGATCAATGGAACATTTGCAGCGTTTGGGGCTCTGAGCATCCAATTCCCATTAACTCTATACAGTGAGAAGCTTACCGATCCTCTTGCCTAAGCCTTCCCCTAGTTCAAAGGGCGCGGAAGCAATTGGCGAGACTGACCTATTATCTATCTAAAGATGCTGTATTAATAAAGTCCTACTCTATAAACTAAATTCATTAGGAACAGAGAAATTAGACAACAAATGTGGCTAAAAACATCGAGTGGCCGTCATAATAAAATATTCTCTCTTAGTCATTCTTCGTATCTTTTATGATTATTTTGGCAACCGATTAATCCCCACTAAGTGTAGCAATACGCCCGGATCAAAAGAGGTTGAAACGAGCTCTTAAGGAACAAACGATTTGTCGGGAGCAAGAGATCAGCTTAAACAAATTTGTCCTCTTCCAAGAGAAGCATCATCATCATTCTACCGATGGTTTTGTCTCTGCTACACAAGCGTGAGAATCTGCATCGAAGTTACTCATGAAGGCTGACTGTACATACTTCCTTTGCGGATCAGTTGTTTAGCTCGACATAAGGCTTCACCATATGAGATGATACGACAAATATTAGCCCCAAGGCAATGGATATGGCAATGCTACCAAGGAGAAAGCAGATCAAATGAAACAAGACAGGTTCAGATTTATCTCATTAGACTGGCAGGGACGAAGGAAGAAAACAAGGAAAACTTCTCGTATAAGTGGAAAACTGTTCTATCAATGTAATGCTTTGTCATAATTCAATAGTGCCTACTGTCGGCACTTTCTCATACACAGGAGTCCCCCTAAACCTCTTGGGAAGAATACACCGGCCTCCAAATCGCTGCTGTAGGTAGATGAAAACAGCAAACAGCAAACCCCCAAAAGGAATGATAATGTCCCAGGCAGGGGAGTAAAAATCCATCCTATGGTTTGCGTATATATAAGATGGATCGAGGTTCCAGCCAGAATTGTGAGCCCTGTAAAGATCATAAGCATGGGGTACTAAACGGACTATTGTGGTCCCAACATAATAAGAACGAGATAATGCTTCTACAGAAGAGTCGAAGAATAAGTTGAACAGGAGCTGAGGGAGTAGAAAACCGTCCAGGACCAATCCTGCGTAAGATTTAAGGTCCCCCCAAAATAAAACTTGCTGGTAACTGATACGGCCTCGGCGTAGAAAAGGACTTCTGTGAGAATTCCTCCATTGGTGACTGAACCAAGCTATCAACCCACCGCCGATATACATTGGTAGAGATACAAAGATGACCTTTTTCTCAGCCACCCACAAGCCCTTGGGTTTGTCATCATCATGTCTTGCAGACCAAGTCATGCGGAGAAGATAAAGCTCCAAAAGGAAAGCTACCATAGTAACCACCCTTACAATTACTTCATTGACTTCAAGCCACCCACCGCTCCCGAGAAAAATGCTCTGCCTATTATGGTTTGTCACGAGTGCTTCAAAGTTTAACAGGAGAGGAATCATATGTCCTAGAGTAAGACCAATCAGCATAGTGATGGAAATGAAAGGAAGCACCTCTGGTTGCTTTTTCACATGGAAAAGCTGTAAGCCCACAAAAACACATGCAAGAGTATTAGAAACAAGAACCATCACGATCTCCAAGTCCATCCTCCAGATGGACTCATCGGCTTGTTCTACATACATTGAACTTGAAGCTAGGTCCAGTGAATCAAAGTAAAGAGGATCCGATTTCCCTCTAGTGCTTTTAATAGTCCCCTTGATTTTCTCATTTGCTTTCCCAGTCAATGGACGCAACTGGATGTTGATCTGAATCTCACAGTCCATTGAGCCATACACTTCTGCCCCACTTTGTGTGACATGGCGACAGCCCATCATGCACAAAAGACCAGTTTCATTATTATATGTTCCTTCTGCAAAAATAACAACTGCTTTGGATGAAAGATTTTCGCCACCTAGCTCAAAATTATCGTGAGGTTTGAAGCGTATCGTGTAACTGATGTTCTGCAAGAGACCGTGGGTGCTGTCCAGCTGAACTGCATTCTCTGTTTGATGTGCTGTAAGCATGTAACTGCCATTATAAAGATGTGAATTGAAACGTTTATCACCCACAAATAGTGGAGAAGAATAACCAAAAGCTATCTGCCCCTTTGTAAACTTGATTGACATGTCAAATCTCATATCCGATGAGTACGAATTCGGATATCTCTTTCCCTTATGCTTCCCAGCCTTTGACTCACAAGGTTTAGCACTCCCCCTCACTCCATACTCATACTTGACACCTGGTAATGCATCATTGTGACCCCGAAATTTGATCTTATCAAAATAACCGGAATCCTTTACAGTTTCATTGCTCCACATCCATCCTACAACTGGATACCGGTTTATAACAGAAAAGGTGGCAGGGAATCTCCAGCACAACTTTATCGAGCAATTTCCTGCGAAAGCATCAGTCAAAGACATTGAAAAGTTCAAGATTCGGCAAGCAACAGCACACCACCTATTGGCCTTCAAATCCCATTCTCCTTCACCGATTAGGGTAGTGCTAGGATCGAAATTATGGTAGCCATAATAAACATTGGTGACATTTTGAAACTTCAATAACAACTGCATCTTACCCTTCTCCAAACATCGAATCACAGTGAAGCTCATGGCCTTGGGTAAAAACCCGACATCCGTGCCAAGAGGGTTGCACTTACCACCGCCACAAACAATCTTGTATTCCAAGTCAAAGGCCGAATTCCGAGTCAAGGCCAAGCACAAACCTTGCCCCAGTTTCTCACTAGACAAATTATCTCCTTTACCATCATCAAATTTATCAAAAGACCCAATCCCTCCCTCCTTCTCTATCAAACTATACTCATAATCGACACTTCCACTTCTCAAAGCCAGTACAGATACAGTCCCAAAATGATCTGCACCACCAGCACCATCACCACCGTCCAAGCTCTCCAAAACCCCACTAACAAAACTACTGTTAATACTCGATTGCAGCGGATAATTCAGCTTGAAAACGGCATGGAAACTACGGTTGAAAAACACGCCGGATCCGACCATGCAAAGCTTACCTGAAGATTGAGACCAGTACCCATTAAGCCCGAACTTCACCGTACCCCGCCTGACGGGGATTCTCGGCCCGCGGACGTGAAATTCGCGCAATCTCCGGTTCTTCGGCTTCCCAAAGATCGCACTCACATAGGGATCCACGAACACTAGCGACCCATGCAGACTGATCACGTCCTCGGACTCGGTCGTGTGCATCGCCATGGGAGTGAACGACACCGCCCTCTTCAGATCATGGCCGGACTCGCCCCCACTCCGCCGGCCACCATCGGCCGAGAAGTACCCGCCGTAGAATTGGAGGAGCATGGCGTACGAGCTGGCCGATTCGGGGGCGATTATGTGCTGCCGGGGGACCACGCCGCCGCAGTGCTTGTCGTAATAGGATTCGAAGTTGCCGGAGTGGATTCTCGCCGCGGACGCGGCGATGCCCAGGAAGCAGGCGGCCGCGAAGAGGAGGAGGGCGGCAGGAGAGGACGTGGGTTCCATTGGGTTTTCGCCGGAGGAAGGAACGACGGCAATGGGCGGTGGCCAGAGGGACCGCGGGATCGAGGGAGGGCGCGCCGAGGGATGTCAAGACGCCATTGATGGGGATGAAGTGAAGCTATTTGTAGAAATGCGCAGCAGAAAAACCCCGGAGATGACGACAGATCTGTGTCTTTTTGCGGAGACTTTTGGCCATTGGGTTTTACGTTTTTTAGAGCTTAAAAAAGGCAGGAATCTTTCGGCCGGCAAGGTAAGAAAGGGGAAAGGGTGAATCGGGAATATTACAAATTCCAACCCAAAAAAAAAAAAAGAGACCTACTCTAGTTTAATTTTTTTCATTTTGTGTCTTTCCTTTTTTTTTTTTCCCATCCCTCAAAAGGTAAACTTTGCTCACCGTTTATTTATTGTTGTAAGTTCCCACCCGAGCTTTTCTTCCCGAATGAGTGAGAATATGAGATGATACGCTTATTTCTTTCCTTTAAGGATTTGCTCAAGTCCAATTTCTTTGTCTTTTTTTTCATCCCTAGAAAGGGTAATTTATTGTTTAGTTATTTATTGTTCTATCTTTATGTGTTTATACGTAAGTAAATATTAACTAATAACAAAGGTAATCGAATGAGAGATGGAATTTGTTATAGATTTTGATAATGCATATCCTAGAAAGGCATTTATCAAATACCCATTTAAGAAAAGATCATGATTGTTACCACCGTAAGGGTGGCTCCGCTAGTAGGCTCTAAGACTTCCACGCTGGAGGCCGGAGTTCGAAGCCCCTGCGACACAAGTGCAGGGAGGCAGGTAGAGACACTTGGCGGCTTACCCAGGTGCGTGGGTGGTGGTTTCCTACATGCCTCTCCAGGGGTTCGACTTACTCGGAGTGCGTACGGGGTTCCCCTGGTCACAAAATAAAAAAGATCATGATTGTTAATATGTTAAATTTTTTTCATGTTGTGTGATTAGTGCATTTTGAAATCAAGATATTTTTTTTAATAAAGCATGGTTAACTCGTGTCCCAAGAACACTAGAAAAACTTGTTGATGATATCTCTTCATTAACTGATAATCGACGTTTAATTTGACCACATCTCGCGATCTTTTCAAAATTAAGGATGTCTACTTTGCAAGAAAAAGTAACGGGGAAAAATTTCTAATTTTCGCACGAGCTTTTGCGTCCGAAGCCGTAGAAAAAATTCCAAAAGAGGTACAAAGCTCACTCAGAAAAGTGAGCAAATCGAAACGGAGGACAAGGTCAAGATGGGGGTTGTGATCATCGAAACGATGACGTGACGATGATTCCGAATCAGAATAAAATAACTTTCGGATGAAGGACGGCGCTTTCGAGAGTGCCATCATGCGAATTGACTGCCTGGGCAGCAACGGGGAAATTGCTGATGCTTTGTTTCACGCGAGAATATTACTAAAGAAGTCATAAAAATTTATTATAAATTTTCTAATTCAATCTTAAATCTTTTATAATTATACAAATTCAGTTAATTTAGTCAATTTTGACAAATCAATTCTAATGTGGGCCGACATTAACGTAGATAATATTTATAATTTTTTTTTCTTCACTTCCTCCTCCTTCCTCTAGCTAGCCGGCCAAAGACAAGGTCAGTGGCAGATCTCACCGACCTCAAGGAAGCCTGACTGTGGCTAGGCAACCTCATTAAGCCAAAGGTTGTGACCTTGCGTGGCCTCTAGTGAGGGCTATTAGTGGCTAGGTGAGACTTTCCTTTGTTGGATCTAGTGAGAGTTGACCTTCATTGGTCATGGACGACACTTAACCTCGTTAGATCTTGTGAGATTGTGTCTTGCCAAAGGTCGTGACCTCACTAAATCTAGCAAGGCCTCACTCAGCCATGGTGAGGGTGGCCTTGTCGTTGCTAGGCAAAGCTTGCCCTAAGGAGGAAGGAGGTAGGAGGAGAAAAAAAGAAAGAAAAGAAAAAAATTAATAAAAATTCGGATAACATAAATATTATTAAAATATTATCTACGTTAGTATTGGCCGGTCAACATTGATCGAATGAACTGAATAAGCATAATAATAAAAGGTTTAGCACTGAATTAACAAAACAAGAGTTTAAGACTAAATTGAAAATTGAAATAGATTTAGGATTGTTTTGGTAATTTTCTCGCTTTTTCTCACATGACTGGGTTTCACATTTCTATTCATGGGCCACTGCCAATCTAACGGTTCCTACATTACGATCTCCCGTGTTCGAATCGTATTGAAGGCTCTACCATGTTGAGATCCATCTATAATTTCCAATGCGCAACACAACTTCAATCTATAATTTGTATAATTTACGATGCATGATGCAACTTCGATTTCCCATGTAACTATGCATATGGATCGCCCGCCTATTATTCGACACAGCATGATCCATAATGTAATAGATTATTCGTCGATCTGGCGTTCAATTACGATACATCCACTTTATCCTCCTCGGATATGATACGTTAGTCTTTCTCTAAACCAGCAACAATTTGCACACATCTATGTCAACAAATCTCATCCAAGTTGGTGCAAGTTAAGGCCGGGATTACAACTGGTATAAGGATTAATAGAAAATTAGCAATTCGACAATGTAAATCATGGCAACAATCTCTTGCATAATTTTCACTCACTAAACTGTTTTGCAGCTTTTCGAACTAAAAGAACTAAAACTGTTTTGCAGCGTGGAACCCCGCAGCACCGCACATCTCTCTAAGGAGTTACTGATTAGGCAATGCCTCCTTTGTGAACCCTATATGATGCGGGAGCATCCACCGTAGCTCCATCAACCAATTCCGGAGGATTATTCTCTGGTCAAGGGAGGAACACTTGGAATCAGTCGCCCCATCACACATCACTATATATCAGGCAGATTGAATCAAAACTATCCCCACTATGTCGCAGTCGCAATACATAAAAATCAAAATTATAAGAAGCATTCGATCCATTAAATGAAGTACAGAAAAGCTCTACCCTGATGCCTTGCGGTGATCTACGCACAAGATCTCTTGCCACATGTGATTCATCAGTCATATCCGGATATAAGAAGCAAGATTAATGCTCCCATTATCCTAGAAATATTACATCAATCCGGAGGAATTCAGGAATGGATCACCAGAAAAATCCTGAGACTCAAAGCATGTGCTATGATGGTATTACCCTCTTAAAAGGGGCTTGGCACTCGGCAGACAATACATTGAGCAAGCAGCATGTCCAACTGGTGCCCATGATGCAGAAGTAGCATTGGCACCATTATTGGCAAATGACCATGGAAAAAATCATTCCTACGCTGCAACAGCGACCTTCTCCGACTTCTTAACTGCTGACTTGACAGGTTTCTCATTGTCTGTCTTCTCAGGTTTCTCAATTCCTTGAATGTCAGTTATCCTCAACTTGGTGAGTTCCTAAGAAGGGGGGGAAAAAAGGTAGGTCAGTAGAAATTACCAGAAGGTGAATGAACAGCAAAACAGTAATTTCCTATGATGTACCTGTCTGTGTCCTTTGGTTCGCCGGTAGTTCTTCCTCCTCTTTTTCTTAAAAATAATTACTTTTGCATCTAATGCCTGAAGTATTAAATGAAAAGGAGTTAGGTGTCATATGATAGGAAAAAGATGATATCCTAACTTTTAGAAGGGACTAAATTCTTACTAGGCAGGGCAGTAAGTAGAAAGAGCAAATAAAATGCTGTCAGTGTACCAATGCCTTCGTATATGACTAAGTAGTAAAAGATTCTGTATAAAAGGAAGTTTCTTTCATCCCACAATTAGATGGTCATGTTGTATGAGTCTGATAATTTCTTATACCAATCAAGAACTTCTAGACAAAATGCAAATCAGATAAGTACTCCAAATAAGCACAGGATGAACTCTCTCTCGGTGTAGTGTGAAAGTGGGCGATGATAATGCAAAACTCACATGCTCCTCAACGACTGCATGTACAGCTGCATCTGGAACTGTCGGTCTGCCAACAATTGTCTGAGTCTGTGAGCCGACCAGCAGAACTTTGTTCAAAATTAACTGCACCACATAAAGAGTTCTAAGCATTGACTATGCAATTATATTGGACAAAGGACAACAAAAAGAGAAAATTAGGCAACCTAGATGGAGAATATTTTGCTTGTAGATTAATTTATGGGCAGGCAAATAGTAAACCACAAGAAAAGACAGCACAAGTCATGTTAAAGCCAATTGCTCTAGGATGATTTCCGGGGGTCGTTGACAAGTTTAACACACATTCAGAAGGAAAGAAAAGATAAAAAAGAAGCACAAGTCCAAACCATCATCCAAAAGGGACAGATAATAATTCGGCACATCCAAAATTTTGAGGAAGAACAATACAATCATGAATAGAAGCTTCCATTAATGCAAAAAAGAAAGTGCAGACAGTTTTCCTCATTTACTTAGGTGAATAATGCACTTGTAGGAGAATGGGTATGGAACTAGAAGGAATGGAAATATATACACACCCTGTCATTGGAAGATCAAAAAGGCTACTAGATTGAACAGAAGGTGAACTCCAATGAGATGGTTGATGGTTTTATGGATCAATCCAAAGCACAACAATTTGCATTTTGTTTATTATAAGTAAAATAATGAGCTGTCGCCGTGTATTTTGAGGCCAAATGAGCAGAAGAAAATGCCCCAAAACCAAAAGAAACTACTACGCTACATCAAGAAAATTGAAGGCTAGGTACAAGCTGAGTACTAAATGATAAAGAACAAAAAAACTGTCTTTTCCGTATTCTCTCGGTGGTGGTTACTGCATTCTGAAAAAGTCGAACTTTGTATATCAATTCAAGAAAATTCTTCTTTCAATACAATTTCATTCCCGCCTCAAACATCAGTACCGCTCAAAAGCTGAATTTAGACTTGATTCATTATCAATTTGAACTCCAACAGAGATTGGTAAACACAAATTCAAAAGGATCTAGTGCTTCAAGCAACATCACAGTAGTCACAAGTTACTTAAAAAAGTAACCAAGATCAGACAGCAACCTAGCAGATTACTAGCAGAATGACTTATCAAAAGTACCCACATCAAGATTCGCGAGCAACATTCATCAGCTTGCAATGTACCTTCTCATTGATGTCGCAGAACTTGAGCCGCTCCGTGAAAATGCAGTCCCCATTGCTCACCTTGAACTGGTGCGATCCAATCTACACACCACACGCCTAGCAGCTAAACACATGAATACAACCAAACCCCAAAAAACACAAACGAACAGAACACCACCCCGGACCACCGAACCTGAACGACGGCGAAAACCGGCTCGTAAGGCGTGAAGACCCGCTCCGACCTCTGCAGGGGGCCGAGCACCGTGTACCCAATCGCGGCGGCCTCGGCCTCCCTCTCCTCGGGCGTGTAGTCCCACTTGGACCGCGACGAGGCCTTGCCCGTCTCGCAGTCGCTCTCCTCCATGACCTCCCCTCCCTCGCCGTCCTCCTCCTCCTCCTCCTCATCCTCGTCCCCCTCGTCGTCGTCGTCGTCGTCGTCCTCGCTCCTCCTGTTGGAGCAGAAGAGACGCGCCCGCGGCGGCCACGGAGGGCACCGGCTCGGCTGGAGGCCGGCCGACGCCCGCCGGGCTTGGAAGAGCGATTCGGAAGGGGCCGGAGCGGAGACGGGCGGTGGCGGCGGAGTCTTGAGGCGGCGGAGCGACGAGGAGAGAAGCGCCGCGCGGCGGGTCAGGGCTTGGAGGCAGCGCCGGCTCGCCATTGCCGCCTTCTGGTTTGCTTCTCCTTCTCCTTCTTCTTCTTCTTCCTCTTTCAGTTCATTTTCGCACAGGCGCGGTGGCGACTAGGGTTTTAGCTCGGTCCGGCCGGGGTTCTCCTTCTCGCTATTTTCTTCTTCTTCCTCATTTTTATTTTTTTATTTTTTCCTTTTTATTTTCTTTTCCGGTTAAATAGAGGATTCCATTAGATAAAAGTTTTTAGTTCATAATAAAAACAGTTACGAAAAACTCAAAACTCAAAACTAATAAATATGTGATAGATTTATCTCAAATTAATTTTTTTTTATCATTGAAAATCCTAAACTATTACACTTTTGATGAATTTATCTAAACCGGTACATTTATGACAAATTTACCTCATGTTAGTTTTTGTTAAATTTTATTATAAAATTACTAAATTGGATAATATGTGATAGTTAAGTAATACATTATTTTGGGATTTTACTTTCTATTTGTCGCGGTTGTATTAGTTTTAGGGAAAAAGTCATGAAAAACTTTGAACTTTGCATAAAGTGACACATTTACCCCAAACTTTTTTTTGTAACGTAAAAAACCTTAAACTTTTCAAACCGTAACACATTTACCCCAAACTTTTTTTTGTAACACAAAAAACAGACATATTCACCTCAAAATTATAGGGTATTTTTGTCTTTTCATTTTTTTATTTTTTTTTCCTTCTCTCTTCCCTCCGCTGGCTGGCCGGCGGAGGGAAGTCGGCGTTCGGCAAGGGCTGCCCTCGCCGGCGTCGGGCGAGGGTCACCCTCGTCGGTGTCAAGCTAGGGCGACCCTCGCCGGCGTCGGGCGAGGAGCGCCCTCGCCGGCGTCGGGCGAGGACCGCCCTCGCCGGTGTTGGGTGAGGATGTCCCTGCCCTCGCCCGATCTGGCGAGGGCCGCGGGAGAGGACGGCCCTCGCCTGCGTCGGGCGAGGGTGTCCCTGCCCTCACCGGCGTTAGGCGGCCCTTGCCTGCGTCTGGTGAGGGGTGCCCGACGCTGGCGAGGGCGACCCTCGCCGAACGCCAACTTCCCTCCACCGACTCCGCCATGGCTGGCGGAGGGAAGAAGAAAAAAAAAAGAAAAAGGAAAAAACATAATAAAAAGACAAAAATGCCATTGATGAGGTAAATGTGTCACGGTTTGAAAAGTTTTGGGTTTTTCACGTCACAAAAAAAGTTTTGGGGTAAATGTGTCACTTTGGGCAAAGTTCAAGGTTTTTCTTGGCTTTTTCCCTTAGTTTTATAATTTTTGTGGAATTATTCCAATTTAACGAATGATATATTTATCACAAATATATCGGTTTAAGTTTTTGACTATTAAAAGAATTAATTTTGGATAAATTTATTACAAGTGTATCGATTTATGATTTTTTGTGATCATTTGAGGTATTTATTATAAGTATGCTGGTTTGAGGTTTTTGATGATAAAAAAATCAGCTTAAGATAAATTTATCAGTTTAAGATAAATTTATCACATGTGTATTAGTTTTTGGTTTTTCATGATATTGACTCAAATGGAAATGGCACCGCTGGCTCTTATTTTGAAGTCATAAAAATTTATAAGAAAAAAAAGTATATTCAAGGGTACATTTATCCTTAATGTTTATAAGTCCTCAACTTTTATTGGAAAATCCCATTGGGTATGATAATACGATGAGAAATACAATTTAAGAATATCATGTAAGGACTTTTTGAGTGACGTGCATGCAATTTTAAGTATTGTTCATTGAAGGATTTGCTTGCACTTTTTTAAAGAAAACTCAAGACTTAATTGAATCAATGAAAGATTTGGAACTTGATTACATTTCGGTTCCGTTCGTTTCGCAGAAAATAATTTCCAGGAAAATATTTTCCGAAATTTCCGGTGTTCGGATGGCGGAAAATACACGGTCAACGGAAAATTCCCTCTTGAAATCGCGGAAAATGATTTCCTCTTTTCAAAAGAGGAAATCATTTTCCACACCTCTCGCACGAGCTCTCATGCTCCCGCTGCTTTTTCCTTCCTTCATCAGTTCGTGTTCTCTCTCTCTCTCTCTCTCTTTCTTGCTCTCCCTGCTGCAATGGCTTCGACGATGTCCTTCTTCGGGATTAGCCTCCGCCCTCCCTAGCCGCTCTTGCCCGCCTGCTCCGGCCGGGGCGCCGCCGCCGCCACCACGCTCCGCTTCCCCGGCGGCTCGAAGCCACTCGAGAGGATCTGGCTCAAGAGGGAGCACTGCGGTGACGCCGGGAGGCTCGTGGGGAGCCCACCGTCCAGGTTGCTCGTCGTGCGGCCGCGAGCTGTGAGCTCGTCGGATCTGGCGGCGGAGCTCGCGGCTCGCCGGATCTAACGGCAGAGCTCGGGCTCCCGATCTGGGCGAGCTCGAGCTCTGTCGCCAGATCCAGCGCGCTCAGGTGAGATCGGCCGAGCCTCGAGCTTGCCGAATCTGGCGGCGAAGCTCACGGCTCGGGCGGCGGAGCTCGCGGCTCGCCGGATCTAACAGCAGAGCTCGGGCTCCCGATCCGAGCGAGCTCGAGCTTTGTCGCCAGATCCGGCGAGCTCGGGTGAGATCGGCCGAGCCTCGAGCTCGCCAGATCTGGCCACCGAGTCTTAGTTGGCCGCTGGGCAGCTGGCCATCATCAGGCAGGAAGGAGGCGGCGGCGGCGGAAGGAGGAGGAAGAAGGAGGAGGAAGGAGGAAGGAAAAGAGAAAGAAATAATAAATAATAAAAATTTCTATTTTAAAAAATATAAATAAAAAATCATTTTTTTAAAATATAAATAAATAAAATAATTTTTTCGGTCAATTAAAAATATTGAAATTCAATTTTTGATAATTTTTTCCAAACAATTAAATGAGCTAACGAACAGTGGAAAATATTTTCCACTCAAATTTTAGATCTTGGCCGAATACCGGAAAATAGAGTCATTTTTCTAGAAAATAACTTCTAGGAAAATGTTTTTCAGAAATATGATATTTTCCGTGAAACAAACGGAGCTTTCATATACAAAATTTAGACATCCTGTGCAATAGTTCTAACACATGATAAGAACAACAATTTCCTGATGACTTTATCAACTCCTTGTATTAATGCAATAGTGAATGTAATCTTTTGATGCTCTTCTCATTATGCAAGGTAGTAACTAGGGCACGATAATCCATTATATTCCCGAACTCTATCTTTTGTTTTATTTCTATTCTTTAGACAAGTTTTTAAACAAAAATAAGCGTTTGATAATGACATAAAATTTCTATTCCTAAAATAGAAATTTATTTGCTAGACTTTCTTAAATATCTTCATCTTGAGCAGCTAGCGGTGGACAACAAGTGACTGGCAGTTGTGGACAGTGGATGCTCGACAGCGAGTTGACGGCCAGTCGGCAACAAGGGCGAGAGATGAGAAATGATTTTATTTCTCATTTCTATTCCAAAGATTAAAATAAAAATAAAAAGTAGAAAAATTTTATTTTCCATTTTTATTGCAAACATATTTTGAGTTAAAAATTTGTCCCGAAAATAGAAAAATGAAATTACCTTACCAAACGAATATGTTTTTTAAACCTATTCTCAAAAAGAAATAAAATAAAAAAAAACAGAGAAATAGAATAGTTACACATCCTAATATAATGATTCCATTTTAAAGAAGTTTCATGATACATGAGAGCAATCATTCACCACTATTAACCGAGAAGTTCGAATCTCTCACTTCTAGCCGAAGTCTCGACGATAACCAATAATGTCCTTTTGTCATGGGTTGACAGTTCTTGACTGCTAAACAACTTGTGCAACACCTGGTGAGCAGAAATCGATAAACCAACCATTATCTGTCCAAGAGAACAATAAGGTGAATACCTTCTTTATATGAGGTCATAACATGCCCAGTTTAGCACAAGTGTTATAGTCTATCAAACGAGACAATATATTACTTTAGGCTTGATGACTAGTTTTGGCTTGCTATAGCCTGATTATGATTGCAGCATAAACTCCTAACCAATTTGTGTATGGAAGGTTAACCCCACTTTGAGAGCTCCTAAGTAATATTATCTTTCTATTTTAGAACTCTTAATACCAATCGTCTTGACTTTACTCCTACAAACTAATTGTATTTATCTTCTCTGCATCACTTATCTTGCACTTGATAACCTCAAGTTCCACTCACAAGCATGACGAGTATGAGAGAATCAAAGACCGTGACACGTCACACTAATTCGGATAATTCAACCACCCCGTTTCAACTATCATCCCGTAATGTTCCTTTGGCACTAGCTGCACGAACTTTAAAAACTCATGATTGCTCCATTTGTGTCAAGTTCGTGCCACCTCTCTAGTGGCGACTTCTAAGTAAAAAGAATGTTTAAAATACGAAAAACATATAAAACATAAACAATTAACAACATATAGAAATTATCATAGTTCAAGATTTTTTTTACATAAAAATTAAAAAAGAAATATTCCAATTTATAGAAACCATCGAGAATTTTATGATTGTAACAGACGTAAAGAGTTCATACTTACGCAATAAACCCCATTGAAAAGCTAAAGCAAACTAACGAGCAACAAATCAAAGGCTCATACCTGGTTTGGCAACAATGGCGCAAATCTTGTGGCAAGTCTGGTGTATGCTCGATAGCTGGATTTTTCGCCGCAGACCACCAGATCCCCATCGAGCAGTGGACGACGCCCTTGCACTGTCCAGCCTCCGATCTTCTTTAGATGCAAGCAGATCCAGAACAAGGGCAGCTACTGCTGATGCCGTCCATATGTGGAAACCTCTAGCACGCGACTTCCTCAAATGCAATATCGACGGATCTTACTACCCAGGTAGCCAAGAAGAGACGATGGCATGTGTTAATCGAAATCATCATGGTATTCTAACAGATGTCTACACCAAGCGATTTCCAGCAGCCTCAGCGTTTCAATCGGAAGTTCAAGCGCTCACCTTCACTCTGCATCATTTGAGGAATCAAGGCATCAACATAGGAAATATAATAATCGAATCTGACTGTCAAATCTTGATTGATACAGTCCACAGGAAGAAGACGCCACAATTGGAAGAAAGAATGCTCTTCAACGAAATTGTAGCTCTGCTCCCCGAATACCCTAGCGTGCGTCTGCAGTTCTGTCGTAGGGAGGCCAATGGAGCAGTCGACTGGGCCGCCAAGGCCCATGGTAGACTTGACCTAGCACATAATTGGAACATCTTTACTCCTTACATTTTGCAGGATCTTGTTGCTGCTGATGCAATAGTATCTGGATGTACTTTGACGAATGCATAAATAATACTTATATGTTTCGATCAAAAAAAAAAAAAACTAACGAGAAATCAGGAAGAGATATTATAATCTCCAATGATGCAAGACGCACAGAGAGTACATCATTATTCTGTAACTCAAATATAAAGGGCAAGTAAAGAGATTTTGATGTTTCACATCACAAAAAACTGGACATAAACAACGAAATTCATCTTCATCTTGGCAAATCATAAAAGAGCGATTGATCGTCCTCCAGCAAAGTCAGCTCCACATCTGCTTCCGATCGCATCAATGTGGAGACCGCACCCAAAGGATAGATAGATCCAGATCTTATGTGGTCGATCTCTTCATCATTTTGCCAGATGACCACAGGATTTCGGAGGGATCGTACTCGCTCCAATTCCATTGCCACTTCTTTCATTGCGGGCCTATACCTTCCCTTAAGGCTTAAGCATCTTTTCGCCAGGTTAGACACAGCATTAATTTCTTCTTTCTCCCCATGATCTAATACCTCCTTATCAAGAATATCGAACAAACGGTTCTCCTCCATCAAAATGATGAAGTATGTGGCTAGACATCTTCCTTCTTCCGCCCTCAATTCACAAATTGGCTTTTCTCTGGTTAATAGCTCAACAAGAACAACTCCAAAGCTATAGACATCACTCTTATCCGTAAATTGACTTGTTCGGAAGATTCCCGGTCCAAATATCCAACGGTTCCTTGCACCTTTGTGGTCACGTGAGTTTGGTCGATGGTAATTGCTCTGAAAGTTCCAAAATCCGCCACTTTGGCTCTATAGCTTTCGTCTAAGAGTATATTCGATGACTTGATATCTCGATGATAAATCGGGATGGCCGCAGCAAAGTGCAAATACGAAAGAGCCCCAGCAATTTCATTAGTAATTCTTAACCGTGTCTCCCAAGATATAGGAAATCCTCTACATGGATCATGAAGATATTGGTAGAGGGTTCCATTAGGGACAAATTCATATACTAGAAGAGGAACTTCACACTCTAGGCAGAATCCCAACAGTCTAACCACATTTCTATAATTGATTTCAGAGAGAATAATGACCTCACTGATGAACCGTTCGACTTGTCTTACATTGACAACTTTAGATTTCTTGATTGCGATGATCATTCCATCTATTAACATTCCCTTGTAAACCGTTCCTTGACCACCTTGACCTAGTATTCGGCTCTTGTTAAAATGGTCCGTAACTATGTCTAACTCCGTTGAGGCGAATAATTTACCTTTTGCCTTGTGATTGTCTTCAATAGAAGATAGGCGTTGTTGCAATATAAGTCCACCATTACGTTGGAAGAACTTTTGCTTGAGCTTTGCCGCACGCCTTCTTTTAATGAACTTGTACAACCACCAAGAAAGCAAAAGTAATACTATGGCTCCAAGACCCGTGGCTGTACCTGTGTAAAGAAAAATTCAATTGCAAATGCTTTAGGAACCTAGCACATAATATTCAGAGAGTTTTTCTTCACTCTAGGATTTACATGACCAATTTCACCTTCATCGTCAACGAATTTGCTTCCACCAATTTGAAAAAGTGCCTTCTTGCTTTTGAAGAGAGAAAATAGAAAGGATGATTCACTCAACAAAATAATTCGAAAGCCCCTCAAGTGCCATGCATCTTGGGAAAATTTGTTCGAAAAGTATTAAACTACCGTATGACGACCAATTTAATCATAAATCTTTTAATTATACCAATTCAGTTTCAAACCACTTAGACATTTTGCCAATTTAATCTTAAACTTTCGAATATGTTTAATAGAAGTCCCTAAAACTTGTCATAAGATTGCAATTGAGACTTAGTCCCTAAATTTATCAAATTGGTATAATTGAGTGCTTTCATTACTTCCGTCCAATTTGATTAACGTAAAAAGCCGACATGGCTTTTTTTATTACTTTCTCTCTCCTACGTGGCGCCGACATGGCCAAAACAAGAAACATAAGCTCAAATCACGTCGTTTTCGTCCAAATTTGATTTTAAATATTAATTTAATTAAATTAGAAAAAGGTAGCATACGCCCCAACCAACGATAGTCGTCAGCTTGACTTGAGAGAGAGTTGTGTCCCTCACTTGTGGTCAGCTAGGGTCGCTTAGGCCTGGCGATCTTGGCCGATCCTCACCCCACCATCGCTAGCCCTTTCGAGCGATGGCGGGGTAGCAGCAACCTCGTTTTTTTTTTTAATAAATAAAAATTGTATTTATTCTTTTAATTTAATTTAATGAATATTTATATTAAAAATCACATTTGTATCAAAAAGTCATTTTGGGGTTATCTTTGTTGTTTTGGCCATGTCGGCATTGTGTAGGAGAGAGACAGTAATAAAAAAAAAAACCATATAAGTATTTTCCATTAGCCAAATTGGACGGAGTTAATAAAAGGACTTGATTGCACCAATTTAATAAGTTTTAGGACTTAATTGTACTTTTCGAAAGTTATAAGACTTAATTGCACTTCCATGATACATTTTAGGACTTCTAGTAAACATATCCACTAAACTTTTTATTTGTGCAAATTTAGTAATCAATTTTTTGAGAATTTGTCAATTTAGTCCTAAACATTTTATTATATACCAATATAGTCTTTTTGATTAATTTTGGTCGAAATCATTAATGTGACAATCTAGTTAGCACCTACTATCTACGTGGCATAGTCAATACTTACATGGACAAATTTTTTAATTTTTTATAAAAGTTTTCGAATTTTTTAATTTTCTTTTTAATTTTCATTTTTTGGTCATTGAACCTTTGAACTAAATTTTTCGAATTTTTTAATTTTCTTTTTAATTTTCATTTTTTGGTCATTGAACCTTTGAACTAAATTTGGCAAGTGCTTGCTAGCCCTCGCTATCACTAACAAGGGTGCCGCAGCCCTCGCCTAGGCCCTTGTTGGGGGGCGAGGACCGTGAACCCATACCTATGGCCCGCAAGGGCTCGCCCAAGCGCCAACGATCGAACTAAAAAAGAAAAAGTAATGAAAAGAATAAATAAATAAAAATCCTAAGAAATTTAAAAAATGCCAATGTTAGCATCGACCATGCCATGTATGATAAATAGTATTGACTTGTCAAGTTAACGATTTTTGGCCAAAAATAACTGGAAGTACTATATTGATAATTTGTTAAAAGGTTTATGATTGAATTGTCAAATCCTTAAAATGTTTAAGATTAAATCGACACAATTAAAATGTTTAAAACTAAATTGGCAAATTGTCAAAGGGTTTAAGACTAGTTTGGCATAATTGAAAGGTATAAGATTGAATTGGCCACCATACACTAGGTTTAGGACTTTTTGGGCAATTTTTCCATACATCTTAAACGAAGATTTCAATCAAATTGTCAAAAGCATAGAATTGGAAAACAAAATTGAGTTAAAAGCATTGTTGAATGTGCAGATTATGAAAGCACAGTTTATCTGAGCAGAGATGGCAATGTCTTTCGCCTTCATGCAGATGAAATTGGTGTGTACCGCGAGAAGGAGAAAAAAAGAGCGGGCAGTGACGTACTTGTGATGATGATGGCCTTTGTGTCTACGCAGTAGTGTGATCCCGGTCGATTCACACACTTCCCTCGGCAGATGTTTGGATCCTCTTTGCACTCATCGATATCTGATGGATATTAAATGATGGATTAATGAAGGAAGGAAAAAGAACAAATTGTTTCTAAATAGATGACTAAACATGCAGCAGTCAAATTCTCTCTTGGATTCTCTTATATTACCGATTTGTGAGCATCCATTGTGTGATTTGAAGAATTTATTTATCTCAGCCATTGGTTTCGAGCTTGCATATCATCCTACTTGATTTTAGATAAAGAATATGCTAAGATGCAAAGTAGAAGCAGACGTTCTAAGCTCACCTTGGCACCCATGGGGAAGAAAATAATTCCCTATGTAGCCTGGATTGCAAGAACAATATAGTATAGTTTCCAACCCGCGCTTGACGTTTTGCTGGCAGGAGCCGGAGTTGTTATTGACGAGCCTATTGCTTTGTTGGCTCAGTAGTTGTTCCTCATATTGGGTAATCGCCCATTCGAGCATCACAGGAACATGTGGCGGTAAACTGCTCAGATCAGCTTGGTTCAACCATGCAGGCTCGACCAAGAAGGCGAACCTGCATTTTGCATCATTTGATGATACGGTTTCGCCCTTGAAAGTCTGGAATTCCACACTGTATATGCCAATATCATCGATGGTTGAAGTCACACAGCAACCGGTACCATTAATGCACTGGTTTAATCCGAGAGTCCCGAGTCCCGTCTCCACCGCAGGAAGACTTGCATCCTATGACCTTCCATGGGGTATCACTGAGGGCCATTGAGGCGGGGTTGTCACGACCTCCGGCAACAAAATAGTTTTGATCACTGATGGCCATCAAGGCCTGGTTGTCCCAACCTCCGGCAACAAAATAGTTTTTACGCCGGGAGTACGTGAAAATTCTGTTACTGCTCCTTAAGTCCACTGGGGCATCGTTTTGCTGGTTGGTCGAACAATTCGGATGTGAATACGATATTGGCTGGCGGACCCTAATGTAGCCTGGGAAGGATGAACTTTTGGGTAGCTGGACATCTGACACCACCAAGCCGAATTTCTTAAGTACCGGAGTAGAGATGCTCTGGATCTGCTGGCAATCGATCTCGTACCAGGGATCCAAGAAACAGCCATGTCCGATCCCAAAAGGGTATGGAATGTTTGTCAGATGGCCGCACGCGTCCGGACAGCCTGGCCAGGCCAGACTCGGAGGAGGCGGTTGTGCAGCATCAGCTGAGCGGTTCGCCGCGAAAACAAGCACAAGGGCAAGGAAGGCCGTCGCCAGGATCACCTTCTCCCTGTTCATCCTCCACAGCCTGCTCCCACAGCTAGCTATTGAATTGTCAAGCAGCATGCCATGAAACATATAACGCTCCCTGTTACTTCTCTCTCGTTGATTGATGACGCCTCTCTCAGTCTCGGGTGTTCCGTCTCTCTCGCCCTCTCTATTTATTTACTCGTAGCAGTTGGCACTCGACGGAACTACTGGGACTCGACTCTGCCATTCGACTTCCCTTCGACTTTTGTCCGTCGATGGAATCATTGGTGGAGTACGCATCCATATCCGTTTATTGTTCCTATTCTTGCTAAATAAGGCGGTGAATTTTATGTCGTATTGTCCATCAAACATGACGTCAGGGATGATCATAGCCTGTTTAACGGGTAATTTGTGCTGGGGCTTAAACCAATACGTGGATTTAGAGATAATAATATGGATGAAATCTAGGAAACTTGCCGACAACCTAACAAGCCCCCACAATGATTGCCGCCCATATGCTTCTCGTAAGTGTCATCCTAAGAATGCCAAAACTCTGTTGTTATTGTACTTGTATCCATGAAATCATATTAACAGGATAATTGTCCAAAAAGATCTAATCCTATTATATAGCAGTCAATTCGGCCATATTTATCGAAAATTTGACGAATTTAGTTTTAAATCTTTTGATAATTTGGTTCCCTTGGCCAATTTTGAATGTAAATAGATGACATATATCTTTTATAATTCTTCGAAAAAAATTCTTGAGTTCTTTTATAAAATTTTAAATTTTCTTTTCTTTTCACCATTCTACGTAGCCCAAGCTTGTGGCCAGCAAGGGTCACCACGAGGCCCAAGTGACCCTTGCCGGCCTTTCAGGGAAGAAGAATAGAGAAAAAAAGAAAAGAAAAAAATCATAAAAATTATTTATATTAGTGTTGATTGTGCTATGTAAAACACCTAACGTACACGTCATTAATTTACATCCAAAATTGTACGGGATCCCTAATTAATAAATCGTCAAAAGATTTAAGTTTAAATTGACAAAATTGAAAAATTTAGAATTGAATTAACCACCGTACAACAAATTTAGAAATTTTTAGATAATTTTTCCCACTATTAATTATTTCAATATAAATGGGGACTTTCCCAAGTAGTGAAAAAACCCTTCCCTAAAAGGTTCATTTTTGTTTTTTTGTGGAAGGGGGTTCTACGATGATCATAAACAGGCCAAACGCTTGATTTTATAGAGAAGATGAATGGTAAATTATTGAGTATTGGAAACGATAAAAAGACAACATGCTAATTCATTGGTCGGAAACATTGGGGAATTCGCGTGACAGTAACAATGATTACCAACTGTGGGTATCCAAAGCCCACTAAATTATAACTACTAACAAGAGGTTAATGTCCGGTCACAACTGCACATTTCGAGATTCCATTGCTCCTATTTGTAAGCGATTACGACTTTCGAGGCCATCGAAATAACAAACCGTCACTTCGCACCGGGGCTCCCACTCGACATCCTTGGTCCATGCGTTTTCCTTTCTATGTTCACACTAATTGGCCATCCAACAGTCTTTATCACTGGATTATGATACATGTCCTTTGCCTGACGTAGATTAACCATGTCATGTAAATTATGTAATCGACGGTGACTGTGCCATATAGTTCTCGATATCCCCTTCTCCGCATGTCCTTTTGAGTCATCTTTCTTAACCAAACTCAATAAACCAATCAAATTTTACTATTTATTAGTTCCGAAGAATTGGCTTTTTTTTTTTTTTTTTGGTCTAAATGTAAACCAGGTAACTTTACGCTGGCCAACTGACCTGGGTACATGAAGGAAAACGACCTAAAGTACCGAAATTTAAGACCCTAAGAAGTGCTTAGAGATCCTACCTGACTTTCTTTTGAGTGATTTTTCCAAGTCTGATCGCCCTCCTCTCCTTCTCCTTCATTTGGCATGACAAGTGCTAGATAGGTTCATGTCGTAAGAATTATTCTAGCCCACATGATATTATTAATTAATGGTTTAATACTTATTTAAATGCTATAAAAAATTAGCTATGAAAAGTTACAACTCTCATGAAAAGGTACAATTTTTATGAGACAGTTACAGTTAGGGGTGTCAAAAATTGAACCGAACTGAACTGAAAAATTCGATTTTTTCAGTTCAGTTCTCATTAAAAACCGAATTTTCTTTTATCGATTAACCAAACAGAATCGAACCAACAAACTGATAAGAGCTTATTTCTTGGACGAAAAATATATAATAAAAAAATGCAAAAACTAAAAATTGAAAGTTGAAAATCAAAAACCGAAAAACCGAACCGAAACAAACCAAAATTTCGGTTCTGTTCGTATTCGGTTTGGGTCCCATTCGGTTCAATTCGGTTAAATTTTTCAAAAAAACCGAACCAAACTGAACTGTTGACACCCCTAGTTATAGTTCTTATAAAAATTTACTTTGATAAAAGGCCCTTATTTTTGGTCGAAGAGAGTTATTTTATTTATATTCTAAGGCAGAAGCAACAAACCCCACAGCTGGGGCATCCAAACATAATAGAGCCCAAAGGCCTGGAGGAGGAGAGGCCCGCTAGTTTGGAGGGAGGGTCTTCAATCGCTGATGTCACGCGGCCCAGTCCGCCACTGCATTAGCTTATTGTGGGCAGCAAGTCAAGCCCACTAATGGCAGCTACTGCAGAAGAGCTTTGCATTCGAGCAGAGCTACACGTGCTTGCTAGTCCATTGCCTCTGCATTCTTCAAGTAGTTCACGACAGTTCGGTTGTCAAACTCAACCAAAGCCTCCCCAACTTTTTTGTGTTTCAAGTACTTCAGGGCTTTGAGAACCCCTAGGGTTTCCAATTGTAGAACCGTTTCTGCCCAGACAAGCTTTGTGAATCCGTCGATGAGGCTACCGGAGGAGTCCCGAACGATGCAAGACACGGCTCCTTCCGTCGATCCCTCGCATAGCGACCCATCTACATTAAGCTTGAAGGAATTGACTTTCGGAGCTTGCCAGGTAAGCGAGATCTGCTGCTCTTCGATTTTTTCTTCCGGAGAATAGTTAAATCCCCATTTTTGGTAGCTAGCTTGCTGAAATTTTGCTAGATCTATCACTTTGCGGACCTCTAGTTTTGTACCTCGAAAAATGAAATTGTTGCGCTCCTTCCATATTTGCCGAAGAAGATTTCCGATCCTTTCCGGAGATGGGAGGTGCAAATTTTTTCTTATAAATTGTACCAGCTATTCATCCGTTCATTTAACCTCCTATGCATCTACTCATAGGTTGATTTCCGGGTGGTTCCATACCCTTGCAGCCCATGGACAGAGGAGAAGGGTGTGTTCGACCATTTCCACCTTATCTTGGCACAAATCACATACCGGATCAGGTAAGATCTTTCTTTTCCATAGGCTCTCCTTGGTTGGTATGGCATTTTGACAAGCATTCCATACAAAGATCTTCACTTTTGGGCTAGTCTGCATATGCCATATTGCATTCCATAGCTCTATTGGTGGTTGATATGAGGAGGAAGGATGTTCTATTGCTTTGCTTGTTGTTGTTCTGTCTCTTAGCAAGTTATACCCATTTTTGACTGTAAATGACCCATTCTTCGTGCCTGTCCACATTAATTCATCGCTAGTGATATGACGATTAATTGGAATTGCAAGGATTTCCTGAGTAGTCTGCACATCAAATAAGTTATTTATCAACAGTTCATTCCATTGTTGTGCCTTAAAGTTTATCAACTCAGAAACTTTCTGTGGATCATTTCTATTTGCAAGCCCTCCAATTAATCCTCTCTTCAGCCATCTATCTGTACTAATATTGACATTTTCTCCATTTCCTATCAACCATCTCACTAAATCCGCACTAGCCTCCCTTCCTAACAGCAAACTTTTCCACCCCATGAAGGTTTAAAACCTTTATCAGCATGCCATAAGTCTTTGTGACAAAAATAGAGCCCTTTTAATAGTTTACTCCACAGCGCATCTAGATTTTTTACCATCCTCCAAGCTTGTTTACCCAATAGGGCATTATTAACAGTAAGCAAGTCTCTAAATCCCATTCCTCCCCTATCTTTCCTCATTTTCATAATTTCTCATTTCTTCCAATACAGACCAGCCTTTGATTCATTGTTATTCCACCAGAAATTAGCTATTTTTTTTTTCTCTATAGCCATGCAAATTGACACTGAAATTTTAAAAACTGACATGGCATATTGTGGTACTGCTTGCACCACTGATTTCAGGAGTATTTCCTTTCCTACTTTTGATATGATTTGTTCCTTCCAGCCCTCTAATTTCATATTTACCTTATTTAAAATCCACCTAAACATTTGTCTCTTCGATACTTCCCAATCAGATGGAATTCCCAGATACTTACTTGATCGCTCTAGCTCTGGTACCCCCCAGCTCTCTTTTCATGTTATCCCTTAATAGAGATGGACAATCTTTGCTAAAGAAGATGCCAGACTTGATTGGAGTGAACAAGTCCATTTCAATTAGGTGTCTTGGATCTTGATTTAGTACTTCAAGTTGAGAAATCAACTGTTATCATTGATGAGAATAGCAATAATGAAAAGTCTTTTCGCAAAGCTATGGAAAGATCGAACATATTAAGCTTGATGTTCATGTGAACATATTAACATGGCGAGGGTGAGCCTTGCTCAACAACACTAAGGTCAAGCTTGCCCAGCGGTTGGCTACTAGGGCTCGATGACTAGTCAAAGGAAGAAGGAAAAGAAAAGAAAAGAAAAGAAATAAATAAATTATAAAAATTTTAGAAAAATTAAAAATATATAAAAAAATTCCATGTCAACACCGTCCATATCATGTAGGATAACTAATGCTAATCAAACCACCACATCAGTGATTTTCAGCCAAATTTAGTTAGAAGAACTAAATTGGCAAATTATTAAAAAGATTTAGGATTAAATTAACAAATCATTAAAATGTTTTGGATTGTAGGACTGAATTGTCAATTTGTTAAAATATTTAGGACAAAATTAATAAAATTGAAAGGTTAAGCACTAAATTAGCTGCTATATAATAGATTAAGGACTTTTGGACAATTTTCCCAAGAAGCATTGGTATTTCCATTGCCGTTGCAGTTCACATATATGATCAGAGATCGAACGTGAACAACGCCTTGGTCTTCACGATTAGTTGCCAGAGTGTTCTTAAGGACGTCCGAGCCCACACTCGCCAAGAACGAGAGCTCAAATCTGCATTTGATCTTAGACCACTTGTTGAGACAATGATTGCAAACGGGAAAGGAATAGCAAATGGACATTGTGCATTAGGATTCATAGATTGTAAACCGCAGTGAACAGCTAAAGCGGACTAAAGAGAAATCAAGAAGAGAAGGAGATAATATAAGGGCCACCAACACTATTCTGTAACTCACTTATAAAGGGCAAATAGAGAGATTCTTCACATTATAGAAAACTGGGCACAAAACAACGAAATTCATCTTCATCTCGGCAAATTGTTGAAGAGCGACCGATCGTCCTCTAATAAAATCAGCTCCACATCTGCTTCCCATCGAGTCAATGTGGAGACTGTACCCATAGGATAGATAGATCCGGTTCCAATGTGGTTGATCTCTTTGCTCCAATTCCATTGCCACTTCCTTCATTGTGGGCCTACACCTTCCTTTAAGGTTTAAGCATCTTTTCGCCAAGTTAGACACCACAATAATTTCTTCTTTCTCGCCATGGTTTAATACCTCCTTGTCAAGAACATGGAACAAGCGATTCTTCTACATCCTATTGATGAAATTAGGGGTGAGCATTAGTTTAGGGTCAACCCTGGATCGACCTTAAACCGGTCCAACCCTGCCGGTCCTGGTCTAGTTCCCAGGGAGACTGAGTTAGTCATTGGTTTATAATTTTTTTATATAGAGAAAAATTTAAAATAAATAGCGTCAACAACATTAAATAGCTCTTTAGTAAGGAGTTCAAGTAATTTTACATTTTTTTTTAATAATTTAGATTTTTAATGTCTTTTACAATGTCAATAGTTATAAATTTACGAAGGAAGAAAATGCTTTTGTGAAGAGTCCTATCGACGTCCAAAAAGACATAAACAACTCCTTGCTCCGTGCCCCCCCCCCCTGAAATCGCAACGCCGCCTCTGTCAACCCGGTTCCTGGCTGCTCGCAAGCCATTGCTCCGAGCTCCCCTCCCGAGCTCCGCCACCCCCGTCGCGTTGCTTCCTCATCTGCGTTCATTTGGCAAGGTATATGGCAAAAACTCTTTTTCTTTTTTCTTTTTGTGTTTGGGGGGGGGGGGGGGGGGGATGGGATTGATGTTTGGTAATTAGAAATTACTAGCTTCATTGATTAGCCTTTGTCTTTTCTTTTCTTTTCTTGGCTTTTGAAACCGTTACTCTCTCGTTTTTAAGTTGTGGTTAGTAATGTATTACTGTAAACTCTTTGTTTTCATGCTGAGTAATGGCAATCGTTGCCTTTCAGGGTTCGCTCCTCTCAGTATTGAGACAATTCGCTCACCTGAAAAGTGACAAGTAGGCAATATCCGTGGGATTTGTTGGCTATCCAAATGTGGGAAAATCGTCAGTGATCAACACATTGAGGACAAAGAATGTAAGTTCTTCGTTCTTTTGCTAGCTTATCACCTGTTATTACTCCCGTCTTTAGATGAATAGAAGAGAGTATGTTGATTGCAAGAGAATTCTATATTAAAGTTCATTTTGCCAGTGTGCAGAATAATGCTTGTCAAATTCTACTCCACTTTGTCCATTCTAATTTAGTCTGTTGTTTGCAGTGCTCACAACAAGTAACTTCTGGATTTACGAGCTAATTTGTCACTTATTTGTCTGTCTCTTCCATTTATAGGTTTGCAAGGTTGGTCCAATCCCGGGGGAGACAAAAGTTTGGCAATATATAACACTCACAAAACGGATTTTCTTGATTGATTGCCCTGGAGTTGTATACCAGAACAGTGATACTGAAACGGACATTGTATTGAAAGGAGTGGTATGTCATCCTCATCTATGTCAAACGAAAAAACATTCCTGACAAAGATTATTTATTCATCAAGAGCTTGCATTTGATTTCTGGAATTTTTCTTTAATTGGTGCTATTTGGTGCAACTCAGAATAGACATCCTGCTTTGACATGTTACCTTTTAGACAAAGTAAGACCAAACTTTTCCGTTGCACTCTTGCATTTGCTTGTTGAAGGCAAAGTTTTTAATCTTCTCTCACCCCCAAGCTACTTCAGGCTAAGCAAAGGTTACTCTTTCCTCCAGGCTTTTCCTTTTAATTTTTCCATCCTTGTTTGCTTAGGACCAATAATGAAAAGCTTTCATATCAGTCTTTGATTGAACCAGCTGCCAGCAGTGTGTTGCGCCTGTCATTTGGTGTGCCTCTGTCAAGGGGCTGTACAGATAGGGAGCCAGGGGACATGTATGCTTAGGCTTACTTAAACCTCACACAATTGGTCTTTGATTTTAAATCCGTCTGCAGAACTTGGTGCAGCATATGAGATTACTTGGTATTTAGGTTCTTGGGGATCTCTAATTATGTTACAACTTGGTTCCACCTATTTTTCCATGCTTGTCTTTGTTTGTGTTGTACTGTCCTTTTTGTATCTTTAAGGAAAATTATCTATGCGATGTAGATTACACCATTTTTTTTTCTGATCTCTTCCTAGTGACCTGCAGGAGAATCTTCCCTTATGACCTGTGCCTATAAGCTATCATAATAGATAGGTGTAACTTGTGAAATTCTCATTCCCTGTGTCCTAACTTGTCAAATACTGAATGCCATGTGAAAAGCAAAAAAGCAATGGCCATTGAATTACTTGCTTCAATAAGCTTCTAGCGCTTTTGCCTTGCTGTATCCATAACATCATATGCATTCTCATTGAACATGTACTCTTATACAGATTACATGAAACAGCAATAAGACTTGGTGAGGTCCAAGCGCTATGCAACCTACAGATAAACCCTGAGGAATTTGCTCGAGAAAATCTAAAGTTTGGTCTAGTCGAAGTGGTTTACGAATGGGCAAAGGTTTCATTTTCTAAATACTCTGAGCTTTACCTATTGCTATGTTCCTGAATGGCTGATCACTTCGTGGTCTTCCTCATGCAGGACACTCCACTTGCTGATATTTGCGAGCTTACTGATGTTCCCGAAGGTCTTATAGTACGAACCATTGTCAAACTGGATGAGACGTGTCGGGAATTCAAAAATGCAGCATCGATAATGGGTAACTCTGCATTATACAAGAAAATGGAATCAGCTTCCAATGCCATAAAGCGTGATATAGTCTTCGTTGCTAGCTTGTATATTACTAGAATATTAGAAACTCGATGTACCTTGTGGGATCTGGAGATGCGAGATGGTTGAATTATATACTTGGTTGTTTTTTCAAGGGGGTCCAAATTTTATACATGTTCCCAATGAGTTTGGTCTAAGCAGTCGAAGGATGTGCTTGGTCCGGCCTTTTCGTTTCAACAGACAACTCATCTACACTTGCTTCTCTAAAAGAGGTTTCAATATAAACAGGGTTAACCCTGTTCCCGAACTAGAAAAATAGGGTGGGTCGGGAACAAGGTTTAATGCAAACAGGATCGGGTACAAGGTCCAAAAAAAGATAACCTGTTATAACAGGGTTGGGTACAAGTCTAGGTCTAGACCCTACTCACTCTGGATCCAATCACCCCTAGTGTGTACACAGTCACGTTCCGCGAGCAGGAGAAAAAAAAAGAGCAGGCAGTGACGTACTCGTAGTGATGATGGCCCTGTGGTCTACGCAGTCGTATGATCCTAGTCGATTCACGCACTTCCCTCGGCGGCAGGGGTTCAGATCCTCATTGCACTCATTGACATCTGATGGATATTAAATGATGGCTTAATGAAGGAAAAAAGGAAAAAGAATAGATTGTTTCCAGATACATGACTAAACATTCAACAGTCAAATTCTCTGTTGGATTCGCTTATATTACCGATTTGTGAGCATCCATTGTCTGATCTGTACAACTTATTTATCCCAACTATATTGGCAGACTTTTCATTGGTTTCGAGCTTGCATAGCATCCTCCTTGATTTTGGATAAAGAATATGGCTAAGATGCAAAGTAAAAGCGGACGTTCTAAGCTCACCTTGGCATCCATGGGGAAGAAAATAATTCCCTGATGGCAAGAACAATATAGTAGAATAGCCAAACCGGGCCTAACGTCCTCATGGCAGGAGCCGGAATTACCATTAGCGCACTGGTTGAATCCGAGAATCCTATCTCCTCTGCAGGAAGACTTGCATCCTACGACATTCCCTGCGGCATAATCGGTGGCCATCAAGGCCTGGTTGTCACAACCTCCAGCAACGAAATAGTTTCTATTCCGGGAGAACCTAAAAACTCCATTACTGCTCCTTAAGTCCACGGGGGCATCTTTTTGCCGGTTGGTCGTACAATTAAGATTCGAATACAATATTGGCTGGCTGACCCTGATGTGGCCTGGGGTGGTTGAACTTTCAGGTAGCCCGATCTTTAACACCATCACGCCCAAATTCTTAAGTATCGGAGTAGAGATGCCACCGGTCTGCTGGCAATCGATCTCGTACCAAGGATCCAAGAAGCAGCGGTGTCCAATTCCAAAAGGGTACGGAATGTTTGTCAGATTGCCGCACGTGTCTGTACAGCCTGGCCAGGCCAGACTCCGTGGAGGTGGTTCTGCAGCATGAGCTGACCAGCTCGCCACGAAGACAAGCACAAGAGCAAAGGAGGCCGTCGCCAGGATCATCTTCTCCTTGTTCATCCTCCACAGCCTGTTCCTACAGCTAGACACCACGCCATGAAACATAAGACGCTGCCGCTGTTTGTCCAACCGCATCCAACGTCTTCCTCTCTCTCATTGATTGATGATGCCTCTCAATCTCGGCTTGTTCTGTCTGCCTCTCTCTCTCTCTCTCTCTCTCTCTCTCTCTCTCTCTCTCTCTCTCTATTTATTTACTCTAGTAGTTAGCACTCGATGGAACTACTTGACTCTGCTATTTGCCGTTTGTGCATCGATGCTATCGTTGGTGGAGTTTGGATGCATGTCCGTTTATTACCCGCATGACTATTTCCTGCTAAATGTGTTTGTTGCAAATGTATGCCATATTCCCATCAAACATAACGCAGGCATGAAATCTCGTAACTATCATCCTAACAATGCCAAAGCTTTTGTACTATTGTATTTGTATCCATAGAACATCATTAACACATTAAAAGCGTTTGACATGCGGGATAAATCCCAATATACCGGTCACTAAGGGCCTATTAGGTAACACTCCCAAAAGCAACTGATTCTATCCTCTTTTTTTTCCTGGGAACAAAAAAAAGAACAAAAATCCATTTGGTAAATTTTTTGTTTCAGGGAACAAAAATCTATTCTTTTTTTTGTTTCCGAGAATAGATTTGGAATAGAATTAAGAAGCAAAAAAAAAAAATCACTTCTTCTTTCCAAAAACAATTCCCAGAATCAAGTCTAAGTTTTTTCTTTTCTCTTCTCTTTTCTTCTCTCTTCTCTTCTTCCCTTTCTTTTTCTTCTTCTTTCTTTCGGCTGGTCATCGGCCTCGGCCTCAGCCATGGCTGACAACCTCGCATGAGTGTTGCCGAGCATCGCCAACCCTCGGCGATGCCAAGCCACAACGAGGCTCATTGGCTCAAGCCTCGGCCTAGAGGTGGCCCGACAAGATCAAGCCTCGCCGTTGGTTAGGCAAGCTTGGCCTTGCCAAATCTAGTCGAGGTTGACCTCACCCAACCAAGGTGAGGCTGAGCCTCACCAGCCGGTGTGAGGCTAGCCTCACAGTGGCCAAGCAAGCCTTTGACGAGTTCCCTGAACCTCGCCCGACTGGTTGCTAGCCATGGCCCTGGCTGGCGACTAGTCACAAAGAAGGAGGAAGAAGAAGAAGAGAATATATATATATTAAAAGTATTAAAAACAAAAAAAAATTTAAAATCTTACCAAACACATTTATATGTCAGGAGGAGAAATTTTGAACAATTACCATACGCTTTCTAAAATTCAGAAATTGTTTCTGGAAATATAATTTAAAAAATTATTTATAAGTAAAAATTATTCCCAAGAACACAGTATTTACTAAACTTGCCCTAAATATGTTTTGTTATTCACGAAATCACTAAATTTCATGACTTGGACTTTTTTAATACCCCTCCGAAAATTTCCACTAATTTTTTATTGTTAAAATATATTGTGAATGTGATAAAATTATCCCACTATCTCTAGCATTAAGATGTACTTAAAATCATCCCCGAACTTTTGCTTTAGTGTAATAAGATATGTTTTCTAACGTTACGTCGTTCATTGATGTAATATTTAGCAAAAACGAGTTTTTTCATTGAATATATTTATTTTCTTCTGAGTCGTATATGGTTCAAATATGAAGCTTTCATAAGTTATTGAGCAAGAGTCACACATATACGGCCATGCAACAATAAGTTTTATTGTACATAATTAAGCGCATGATACATTGATTGTCAGGAATTCTTTTGTTTTTACTTTCCTATATTTCCAATTTGCTTTATCTTTTTTTGTGATTGTTCATTTAGATGTATATTTCGTCAATTCAAAATGTAATTGAATCATGGATTTTTATTTATTTTTTATTAATCATTTAGATATGTGTTTCATCATTTCCAAGTGGACTAAAAGTGGAAGTAACTGCCCAAGCAGTCCAATAGAACTAGTGAATTACGGTGAAAACCGGTTCCCCTTCCCCTTTGAAATCAAGCATTTGCTCTTTACCCAGAAAAAGATCAAAATGCTTCAAAAATTATGTGAGCATTACACACTTAACAAATACTACATTTAATCTTAACCAAAAGGCCAAGAAAGGTATACTTTGATTTGAATATAGCTTGGCTTTTATTCACAACCCCTTTTAGGGTTTCTACTTGCTCATTCAATATGGGACTCTCGACATTCACATGGATGGACACAACAACAAAGACAAGCCAAGAGTCCTATATTGAAGGCATTTGCATGGAAGGCTGCACACCACTGGAGAGTCAAGCCAGACACATTGAGAGTCCCACATCAAACAAGCACGCAAAGTCCATAAGACGGGTTGTGAATAAAAGCCAAGCCAACTCAAGCATGCCTTTCTTGTGATTGGTCCAAATATTTCCAACTCAACAACATTGAGAAAATCCCTAATAATTAAGAGTTCAATTTATTTCTTTAATTCTTTTAAAGAATTAAAATTAAAATTTTAAAATAGTGAATTTAATCTAGACGATTCATCCCTGTAATTGAAATCACCAACTCCAAATTGGAACTGGGAAATCGGAATGATGCCCCTAGTACCAAACCGAAGTGGTGTAGTTCAGTCCAATCGGTTCCTTTTCTTACCCCTAGAATGAACAATTCAACCTATGTCTTAAAGGGTCATGATAGATTTTTAGTATGAACGAAAGTTTAGGCCAAGATAATTAGGAAAGATCAAACCTTTTGAAACTATCTATACCTTTGAGAAATCACACACACTGGATATTAGATGATGATCTTGAAGAAATCACCTCTGGTTCTCTAAGGGCCTGTTTGGTAACGTGCCAAACAGTGCCAAATTCCGATTTTTTGTTCCCAGAATCAGTTTGGGACGAGAATCGTGTTTGGTAAAATTTTTGTTCCCGGGAACAGTTTTGGACAAGATTTGAGAAAAAAAAAATTTGATTCTCTGTCCGAGAATCAGAAAAAGAATCGAAATCTTATGTCCTCTGCTCGACGGTCTCTCGTCCTCTCCTCTCCACTCTCTCGTCCTCTCATCTCCTCTGCTCATAGTCTCACTCTCCTCTGCTCAATCTCACTCTCTCATCCTTTCATCTCCTCTACTCAGTCTCACTCTCTCCCTCCTCAAGAACGGCGATGGCGACGTTGACTGCTGCTTCTTCATCGTTGAAGCTGCTCGTTCAAGGTGAGTTCCCTTCACTCGCAGCTATGGGTGGTTCTTCGTCTGCGACGGCTGGCGGGAGCGACCCCCAAGCCCGACTCAGCGAGGGCACCCACTGAGTCGGGCCCAGGGGTCGCTTGCCGAGCTGGTTGAGGGCGAATTGGCGGGCACCCTCGCTGAGTTGGCCGAGGGCAAGTGACACCGAGGGACCCCTACGCCCAATTCGGCGAGTGCCCTCGCCGAGCTGGCCGAGGGCGAGCGACACCGAACGTGCCTAGGTGTCGCTCGCCTTGGGCCTGACTCGGCGGGCGCCCTCGTCGAGCTGGCCAAGGGGCCCTCGGCCAGCTCGACGAGGGCGCCCGCTGAGTCGGGCTATTGCCGATTCTTTGTGCGGAGAGCTTATTGTTATTTTGATGTCATGCAGGCATTACGTCGAGATTCATAGCTCCGGTTTCAGAGACTTCCTTTTGAAACTAGAGTTGCTTCGTGCTATCGTGGACTCCAGTTTCGAGCACCCATCTGAAGGCAAACTTCACACTCATTGAACTTCTTTTGATGTTTATGTATTGGTCATCGTCGACTGGATCGTTTACGTGTTGTATGTGTGTGTCTTTCTTTATTCTATCGGTTCTATATATTTGGATAAGATATTGTGGAAGCAAAGAGTGGATGACGGTAGATGGAGGGAAGGAAAAAGAAATAGAGCGGGACGGGTTGTAGTTGGGAGTGACAATTCTAACATCCTTGAATGCCGCAAGTGGGCTGAGAGGTCAATTGCAATTCATGTTCATGTACCGGTTTCTGTTGTGATCCTCTCGCTCAATTCGGATTGGGAGTTATGATCGTGATGAGGCGCAAATAGACAAAGGCTCTAGTGCTGAGTACATCGGTTTTGAGCTTGGGCAAGTGAGATTTGTATTGTGAATTTGGCTGATTAGGCATTTCAGGGTTGGGGGAAGTCGTAGACTGTGTTGTGCAGCTGTCGTGCCTGCTTCAATGGGGCAAACTATACTTGAATGATCCCTCATGTGTACAATTGGATGTTTTCAAAGCATATGACTGACGGTGTTGTGTTGTATTCTGGTTAGTTTTGTTAAGCTCTTAGATTACTAAGTTCGGATCAATGCTACCACTGGAATATAGTTAGATTGATCGAATTCCCTTATATTTGTTCGATACAAATATTTCACCTTGCTATTTCTACTTTTGGAATAGAATTTGTTTAGTGTCTCATGGTGATTGACTATCGGCTATTTGGCTTTTCTCTAGTCGAGCAATGAACCGTAGGTTGTAGGTTTCCATGGAGTAGCTTTATGCAAAAGAGGAGGCTCATGTTTTTTACTCATTCCCTTTTCATCACATTGCATTGAATATATAGCTCTTTAAGTTCACGAAGGACGTTAGAAATATACAGAAATATTGTTTTGAGTTGTTTCCTCAAAGTGTTCCTCTCATCTGATTTTTTCCAGGTTGTTGATTCATTTTTAGTAGAAAGGTTATGATTCATTCTAAGTAAGTGATCCTATTTCAGGTTAGCTGGAAGTTGTTGGTTTGAAGTTGTGAGTTTGCATTTGAACAAGAAGCCATATCAAGTGAGTTTCATTGGAGCATCTTTTTCTTTTTTTTCCCTACTTACCCGATTACACTTTATCTTCCATGATAGTTTTAAGTGTCATCTCAATTAATTTATATGATGCTCAATCAAGGTAAAATGGCATCCCAGAAAGATGTGTTCAATGCAAAATGGACCGAGCCTTTAACCAACTTGTTTATAAGATTGTTGGTTGAGGTGGTTCAAAAGGGAAATCGCACGACTTCTACTTTTAACAAAGTAGGATGGAATAACATACGAGCTGAATTCAATAAACAGTCAGGATATCAATATAATCTATTGCAGTTGAAGAATAAGGTGAACAAACTGAGAATGTAGTTTTAAGAAGCTCCTTTCACAATCTGGCTTTCGCTGGGATAATGTTAATGGCACAGTTGTTGTCGACAATCCAAGTATTTGGGACTCTCACATCATGGTATGTTTTAAGTTTCGATCATTTTGATATTATAATAGATGTAAGTTTTAGAAGATTTGATTATGTTATTGACATATGTCATTATTGTGAAAATTGCAGGATAACAATGACTGGGCAAAATTCAAGAATGATGGATTTCCTCAATATCCTGAACTGTGCATTGTATTTGGTGATACATATGCTACTGGATAGCATGCCACAGGAAATGCCGAAGATGTGACGTTGTCAAAGGATGGTGGCAATGGTGGTGGCAATGCAACTGGTGATCCAAAGGACTTAGGTGAACACCAAACTGATGAGGACATTTTTACATCCCAGTATACTTCTACTTCCATTCATAACAAACACAAGTTGGATAGGACTCCAAATGTCAAGAGGAGAAGAAATAGTCCCTCATTTGATATTGTAGACACATGTAAAGCTATCTAAGACATGCTCAAAGCTAGGTCAAGTCAATCTGTGAGTGGATCTATTAGCTCACAAGTCACATCACCACCCCCGCCTAAATACCCCTTCTCTATATCAGTTGTGTTTGATATTCTGGTTAATACGAATGACTTGGACCAAGATCTTACAACAAAGCAGTGGAACGAGCATGTGGTAGTGCCGTATGAAGAGAGGCTTTCATCAAAACACCAGCTGAAAGGAGACATAGATTTCTTCAATATCTATTGTAGATGTTGAGATGTGTTTTATGGATTGTATGTGCTTTCACTTAACTGTGTGATTTAATTGTTCAAACTCTTTTGTGTTGTTGTATGGATAATATGGATTGTGTGAGATTTTTATATTTGATCTGCTTCTACTTTAGAACTTAAATTGTTAAGAGTGTGTTTGGATTTTTTTTTTCAAATTTCTTTATTAATATTATTATATTTGTGTGATGATATAGGTATTATGGAAGATGGATAAAATAGTATGTCTAATGAGCAGGTACAATCAGTTGACCAATTCTTGGATGATGGTGATCTTGACATATTGATAGGATGGTTATGCATGGTTGCGATGGACATGTCCGTGCATACGAAAGAACCTATTAGGGACAACAATCTATCGGGACCAGAATGGAAGAAAGAACTTATTTGTGGACATTCAGATAAAATATATGAAGCCTTCAGGATGGAGAGGCATGTTTTTCTGAACCTATGTGATTTGATGAGGATAAGAGGTTGGTTGAAAGATAGTCGGTATGTTAGGATAGATGAACAAATTGGGATCTTCTTATCTTTGGTTGGTCATAATAACTCAACTTGAGATTTATGTGAGAGACTTCAACATTTAGGACATACAATCAGCACGCATTTTAATTTAGTGTTAAAAGCAGTTCTCAAACTTGCAAAAGAGATTATCAAATTACCATCATTTGATATTGTTCCACCGGAAATTCTTATGAATCCTAACCATGAACGCTATTTCAAGGTATAGTTTTCATATCAATTGTGCATCATCAAATACATGTAGTTGATAATTTTTGAATTTTCATAAATTCACATGATTTTTTTCTCGAAATAAATTCATAGGACTGCGTAAGTGTTATTGATGGCACCCATATAGATGTTACCACCCCCAAGTCTCAGCAAATCCCATATAGAGGCATAAAGGAAATACCACTTAGAATGTGTTATGTGTTTGTTCGTTTGATATGAAATTTACTTTCGTATATTCTGGATGGGAAAGATCTATCAACGATTGTCGAGTGCTTTCGGCAGCACTTGTGACTCCTCAATTGCAATTTCCTTGACCACCACCAGGTATTTGATTTGTTTATAAGGAGAAATTCATTTTATGATTATTTCATCGTTGTATATCATAATTAATATATATATATATATATATATATATATTATAGGCAAATATTACATGGTAGATTCTGGTTATGCAGCACAGCCGATATTTTTAACTCCGTTTAGAGGTGAACGGTATCATCTAAACGATTATAGGGGGAGTGGAAGACGGCCAAGAACAGCAAGAGAATTATTCAACTATAGACATTCTTCTTTAAAAAAAATGTCATTGAGAGGTCATTTGGGGCATTAAAGAATCGATTCACCATTTTGAGACACATGCCTCCATTTACAATGAAAAAGCAAGCACTTATTGCAATTGCGTGTTGTGCTTTTCATAATTATATTCATGATCAAGACAGAATGGACAAAAAATTTTCCTGATATGGAGATCCGGAGTACCCATATGGAACTAGAGAAGTGGATGTTGTAGATGATACATCAAATGAGGAAGCAATGGAGATAAACATACTTCGGAGAAGTATTGCAAATCAAATGGCAAGTGATTACAATATGCCAGAGATTCAATAACTTTATGTTTCCGACCTTTGTAATATTTTTTTTAATTATTGACGTATCAAAGCCAATATTTAAAGTTGAACAGTGGACTACGATACTTCATTATTCATTTATGGATAAGTTGTAATGATGAGTTTCTCGTTAAAGCCTTTTCTTTGTTTCAAAGAGTCATGTTGGTTTGAAGAGTTTTATCTTCTTAAACGTTGAGTGTTCAGTTTTGGGGAAGGGAATATATATATATATATATATATATATATATATATATATATAGAGAGAGAGAGAGAGAGAGAGAGAGAGAGAGAGAGAGAGAGAGAGAGAGAGAGAGAGAGAGAGAGGTATCTTGGCTAAATTAAAATTAACATCCATCCATATTAAATTCAAAATAGATTAGATATTTAATCATATAAAAGTAAATATTAATTGAAAATGAGAAATCACCATGATAAAAAAAAACTCTTATTTAAATATAAATAATATTGAAATTCTAATAAGAAAACCAAATTTAAAATAACAGCAATTTTTTATTTTATTTTTATCTATTTTTTATTTCTATATTTTATTTTAATTTCTTCCTATTCTGAAATATATATTTGCTATATATAGAATAAATATTTAATTTTATATTATAATTTAGTATTTATATTTATTACATATTTTAGGGATATTAGTATAGTTTATGCTATAGTTTATTATTTACTATTTAATAAAAATTGATTAGTTAATATTTTTATTACTTATTATAAAAATATAATTGATCAGTGAATGGTTTATGAAAATTCAATATCAAATTTACATTCATCTAAAAAGGTAATTAAAAAAGAATTAGAATATAAATTTTATTCCAGAATCAGAAATTTTATTTGTTACCAAACACATTTATGTTCTTTTTCTATTCCAGAATCAGAAATTTTATTTGTTACCAAACAGCTTAAAATGCTTAAAATCAGTTCTCGACAACATATTAAAAAAGAATCATTTCTGATTAGAATCTACTCTCAATAACAGAATTATTATCAAACGCGCCCTAAAAAGAAACCGCATAAGTATCTCATTTCGAAGAGTTATGGATTCTTGTATTAATCTTGGCTTGGTTGAAGATGCTCTTGGAAGATATTTTTTGCGAAACAAATAAAATTTTCGTGTTTTAACCAACGCATCAACTTTAGTACGAGAGTTCAAGGTTGAAACCAATGCATCAACTTTAGTGCGAGAGTTCAAAGTCGTTATTGCTTCCAGAGTCCTTAATTCTCGTCCAAATGGCTAGGGGAAAAATGTAAAACTCTTCTACTCTCATAAGTACACACCATACCAAAAACAAACAAACAAACACCAACTTACGCCCCATTTTATAAATTAAATAAAATTATATTATTCTGCATTTTGATTTTCATTTATATGCTAGATCATTTAGATCACTGCTAAAGTCAAGACTGTAAATCATTATCCTTGTATTAATCCGATTTTATAAATTATGTGTTCACATTTGAAGTAACTCAGTGAATCGGAGGTTTCTAGACTAGTTTCTAGTTAGGCCCCGTTTGGTTCAACATTCCCAAGGGCTTTCAACCCCAAAAGCCCCTTGGGAAAAAATTTAGGTGTTTAGTTCAGCATTTGGAGGTGTCTTTGACCAAATACTAGCCTTTGAAATGCTGAAAGCCCAAAACAGGTGAGGACTTGCTTTGGGCTTTCAGCATTTCGGAAATGCAAGTTCACATTTACTATTCATCCGTTGACTTCGTTTTTTTATTTTTTTATTTTTTATTTTTTTAAAACCGATCATCTTCCCCACACTTCAACTATCGTTGATCGGCAACAGAGTTTCATCGAATTTTATTTTTATTATTTTTCTAAATAATAAAAACACTTTGCAAATGTTGGGTTCACCTTTTTTTTTATCATTTTTATCTTTTGATAATCAATAGCCCAAATTTTTATTAATATACTAGAATGATCATTAATTAACGAATATGATTAATACTACAAGGGAAAAAGCCACGAAAAACCCTAAACTTTACTCAAAGTGACACATTTACCCCAATCTTTTTTTGTGATACAAAAAACCCTGAACTAATGTTATGTGACACATTTACCCCAAAATTATAGGACATTTTGATTTTTTCATTTTTTAAAAAAATTTTTCTTTTTTTTTTATTCTCTCTTCCCTTCGCCAGCATCTGGCGAGGGTGGCCCTCGCTGATGTCGGGTGAGGATGGCCCTTGCCAGATCTAGCGAGGGCAGGGACACCCTCGCCCGACGCTGGCAAGAGCAAGGACACCCTCACTCGACACAGGCGAGGGCGGTCCTCGCCTCCGTCTAGCGAGGACAACCCTCGCCCGATCTGGTGAGGGGTGCCTTTGCCAGCATCAAGCGAGGGTGTCCCTGCCCTCGCCAGATCTGGTAAGGGCAGTCCTCACACGATGCCGGCAAAGGTCGCCCTCGCCTGCATCTGGCGAGGATGACCTTCGCCTGCGTCTGGCGAGGACGATCCTCACCCGACGCCAGCAAGGGCGGCCCTCGTCTACGTCTGGCGAGGACGACCCTCACCGGACGCCGGCTTCCCTCCACCGGCTCCGCCATGGCCGGCGGAGGGAAGAAGAAGAAATAAAGAAAAAAAAAAGGAAAAAACTGAATAAAAAGACAAAAATGCCTTTAATGGGGTAAATGTGTCACGGTTTGAAAAGTTTTGGGTTTTTCACGTCACAAAAAAAAGTTTGGGTAAATGTGTCACTTTGGGCAAAGTTTATGATTTTTTGTGGCTTTTTTCCCATACTACAATAATTTAAAAAAAAAATATAAAGTTGAAAACAAACCTAAAAGAAGTCTAGGCCAAAAGTTGAGCTTTGCATCTAATCTATAATCAATTTCTTTTAATATAATTTTTAAATGAATTTACTAATATGTATCTTTTACATTACTCTCAACATGAAAATGTAAAAAGTTATATAGTCATTGTTTCTTTTTTGCAATTTTAAAAATACTAAAACTAAGAAACTTAATTTGGTCACACTAAAGGGTTTTTCAAATATATGTTTACCAGACAATCTTGCATTTCTCTAAAGCATTTTTTCAATTATAGTTTATCAAATAGTCTAGTCACAATTTTTGTGAAGAGTTCTCAAACATTTACTTATCTCCCTAACTAGGAGGGAAAAGATGCCAAACCGAAAGACCTTCATCACAAACCGACTAATGCCCAGTGGCCGTCGACGCCGCGTCACCCAAGAACGCAAGTGCATTGCAACCCACTGCGTCGAAGCTACTCTTAGTCTGAGAAAACACAAGTGGACTTCCTTCCAAGCTAGTAGACGCATTGGTGATTCCCTTGCCGCTGCCTTTCGCATATCTGATCGGAGATCAGACATGAACATTTCCTTGTCCTTTGCGATAAGTTGCCAGGGTGATCTCCAGCACGTCTAAGCCCGCCTTTGCCTGGAACAGGCGCTTAAAGATGCAATTGATCTCGAATCATTTGTTGAGATAACAGTTTCTCCAATTCCAAACATGTTATATTTGTATGTCCCTGATGAGGTGTGATTAAGGCACTGATTCGTCTTAATGTGATGTGATTGAGAAGGCACTCTTTGAAGGGATATGAGTAATTATCTTTTAAAGGAAGTATAAATAGGATGACTTTAATAGATCTTCGATGGATGACAATAGAACGTTTCAAAAAAGAACGCTCTTCATTTTGTCTCTCACATTCCATCAAAGAAGAACAAACAAAAGGCAATTTGATTACTACTTTGAAAAAACAATCGACATTAACGCTGTAGAACGTGAATACTTTCCTCGTGATTGTATTCAGACCATCGTGAAATAGTATTGCCTGTTGTTCGCTTGTGATTCATTGTTTGTTCTTGGGTAATTTGTTCATTGTGCATATCAAAGGTAAGTCATTTCTTTTGCCAACTTTCTTCCTACAAAATGGGAAAGGAATCGTGACATCTCTGCAGCATTGGCAGCAGCCGAGCTTTGCTAGAGACCTTGTGGCTTGTGCTGTGCATTGTGCATCAGGAGAGCCAACAAGAGAACGGAAAGGAAAAGTATATGGACAACCATTGCCAAAGGCATATACATGAGTCATTGATATTAAACCCCATTGAAAAACTAGAGCAGACTAACAAGAAATCAAGAAGAGATAATATAATCTCCAATGATTCAAGATACACAGAGAGTTTATCATTATTCTGTAACTCACATACAAAGGGCAAATGATTGACAATGATGTTTCGTATCATAGAAAACTAGACACAAACAGAGAAATGCATCTTCATCTCGGCAAATCGTACAAGAGAGACTGATCCTCCTCCAACAAAGTCAGCTCCACATCTACTTCTGATCGCTCAATGTGGAGACCGGACCCAAAGGACGAATAGATCCGATTCTAATGCAGTCAATCTATTCATCATTTTGCCAAGCAACCACAGGATTTTCGAGGGATCGTACTTGCTCCAATTCCATTGCCACTTCCTTCATTGTAGGTCGGTATCTTCTGTTAAGGTTTAAACATCTTTTCGCTAAATTAGACACAACAACAATTTCTTCTTTCTTGCCTTGATCTAATACCTCCTTGTCAAGAACATCAAAAAGGCGATTCTCCTCCACTGAAATGATGAAGTACATGGCTAAACTTCTGCCCTCTTCTGCCCTCAATTGAGAAATTGGCTTTTCTCCTGTCAGTAGCTCGACAAGGACAACCCCAAAGCTATAGACATCGCTCTTGTCCGTAAATTGACTTGTTCGGAAGTATTCGGGGTCCAAGTATCCGAAGGTTCCTTGCACCTTTGTGGTCAAGTGAGTTTGGTCGATGGTAATTGATCTGGAAGCTCCAAAATCCGCCACTTTGGCTCGATATTTTTCATCCAAAAGTATATTCGACGACTTGATATCACGATGATAAATGGGAATGGCCGCAATAGAGTGCAAATACAAAAGAGCTCCAGCAACTTCATTGGCGATTCTTAACCGTGCCTCCCACGGCACAGGAAATCCTCCACATGGATTATGAAGATATTGGTAGAGAGTTCCATTGGGAACAAATTCATATACCAAAAGAGGGACTTCACTCTCCAGACAGAATCCCAACAATTTGACCACATTTCTATGACTAATTTCAGAGAGAATAACGATCTCATTGACAAATTGTTCGACTTGCTTTGCATCAACAACTTTGGATTTCTTGACCGCGATGATTGCTCCATCGGTCAACATTCCCTTATAAACTGTTCCTTGAGCACCGTGACCTAATATCCGGTTCTCATTAAAATGGTCCGTAGCCATGTCTAACTCCAATGAGGCGAATAACTTGCCTTTCGCCGTGTGATTGTCCTCAACAGAAGATAGGCGTTGTTGCAAGATAAGTCCGCCGTTACGTTTGAAGAACTCTTGCTTGAGCTTTGCCGCGCGCCTTCTTTTGATGAAGTCGTACGACCACCAAGGAAGCAAAGATAATACTACAGCTGCGACACTGGTGCCCACACCTGTGTAAAAAAGAAGTCAACTGCAGTTACTTTAGGAACCTAACAGATAACATTCTGAGAGATTCTCTTGGCCCTAGGATTTACATAACCAATTTCACCTTCATCGCCAACAAATTTACTTCCACCAATTTGAACAAGTGCCTTCTCGCTTTGAAGAGCGAAAACAGAAAGGAGGATTCACTTAACAATATAATTCGAAAGATCCTCGAGTACGATGCATCATGTATGGTTGAGAAACGAAGATTTCAATCAAATTATTAAATTCATAAATATAATTGAGTTAAAAGAATTATTGAAAGTACAGATTATGAAAGCACAGTTAAATTGAGGAGAGATGGTGATATATTTCCCCATCTCATGCAGAAGAAGTTGGTGTATATACAGACAGTCGCGTTCCGCAAGCAAGAAGAGAGAGGACAGGCAGTGACATACCTATCATGGTGATGGTCTTATGGAGTACACAGTGGTGTGTCCCTGGTCGATTCACACACTTCCCATGGCATTTGATGTTCGGTTGTTTGCATTCATTGATATCTGATTGATATTGAATGATATATGGGTTAAGGAAAGAAGCAAAAAGAAGAGGTGGTTTCAAGATATATGACGGAATATTCAGCGGTCAAATTCTCTCTTGGATTATCCTATGTCACCAATTTGTGAGCATCCATTATCTGATCTGAACAATTTAATTATTCCAACTGTACCCGTAGGCTTTTCGTAGATTTCGAGCTTGTATATCGTCCTACCCGGCTTTGGATAAAGAATAAGGTTAAGATACAAAGTAAAAGCGGGCGTTCTAAGCTCACCTTGGCATCCAAGGGGAAGAAAAGAATTCCCTTCGTAGCCTGGATTGCAAGCACGGGATATACGAATAGAATCCTTGAGCGTTTGGCAGGAGACGGAGTTTTTATTACTATGCCCATTGCTTCGTTTGCTCAGCAGCTTTTCCTCATCTGGGGTGATCGCCCATTCAAGCACCACCGGAACATCCAGTGGTAAACTATTCAGATGAGCTCGAGACCACCATGCAGCCTCCACCAAGAACGCGAACCTGCATTTCGCATCCCCTGGCGCTATGGCTTTGCCCTCGTAAGACTTGAATTCCACACTGTATTTGCCGACATTTTTGGTGATCGGAGTCATACAACAGCCTCTGGTACCAGAATGGCAGTAGTAATGCCCGTGAGTCCTGTGTCTGCCGCCGTCACAGGAAGACTTGCATCCTAGGACCTCCCCTGGGTTACCATCGAGGACCATCAAGGCCTGGTTGTCACAACCTCCGGCAACAAAATAGTTATCATCCCGGGAGTACCCGAAAATGCTGTTATTGCCCATTGAGAAGTCCATTAGGGCATCATTTTGCCGGTTGGTCGTACAGTTATGATGTGAATACGATATCGGCTGGCTGACCTTAATGAGGCCCGGGGAGCCTAAAAGTCGCGGTAGCTGGATATCTAACAACACTACGCTGAAATTCTTAAGTACCGGAGTGGAGATGTTGTGGGTTTGCCGGCATTCGATCTCGTAGAGGGGACTCAAGAAGCAACCACGTCCGATTCCGAAAGGGTACGGAATGTTTGTCAGGGTGCCACACGTGTCCGGGCAGCCTGGCCAGGCCAGACTCTGACGAGGTGGTTCTGCAGCATCAGCTAGCCGGTTCGCCGCGAAAACAAGCACAAAGATAAAGAAGGCCATCGCCAGAATCATCTTCTCCCGGTTCATCCTCCACGGTTCGCTTCTATATCTGGCTATCGAATTGTCAAAACACCTCTCTCTCTAAATAGTTATTCTACGAGTTCGCACCCGACTAAACTACTTGAATTGACCCAGCTATTGACTTTTGTCCGTCGATGCAATAATTAGTGGAGTTTGGACGCATGTCCTTCGACTTTAGCCCATGACTATTTCTTGCTGAACACCCAAATGTATGTCATATTCTCCATTAAACATAACGTTAGGCGTGAAATCTTGGAAACTTCCCAATAACTTGGCCAACCTCGCGAGAATCGCCGCCCAGATGTTTCTCGTAAGTATCATCCTAGGAATGCCAAAACTCTTGTATTATCAAATTTGTATCCGTAAAATAACATTAACTTACTAAAATTTAATTGACATATGGATAAATCACAGTATAGTGGTTCCCAAATATTATTTGTTCTAAATATTGGTGGATGTAATTAAACAGAAAAATCAAATTTGACGGGCATTTTTTATCATTGTCTTACGTGTATATACATAATGCTTAACATTTTCTTTTTTGGAAAAAAAAAAAAAAAGCAAGTAGACAACATGTCATGCAATTCAGTCAATCCTCTCAAAACTTACTGTAAGAAGAAAGCTCCACTCGAGCACAAAGATGACAGGTAATGATTTTCCAAATCGCTTTAAAAATGTTAGTCCAAAAATAATTAAAACAACACGACCCACTTCACTAGATATTCATATTGTCCGAGTAGAATGAATTCTTCAACTTAAGACCTGAAGACCCAAGTTAGATTTTTTAGTACCAACGAAAGTTTTGGGAAGGATAATTGGGAATGATCAAACCAATTTGAAAACTATATATATTAGAATGTATGTGTTGAACGTAAAATAGGAAAAATTATCCAAAATGTCCTAAATTTATTGCATTTTTAACAATTTAGTCCTAAAACTTTCAATTTCATTAAATAAGTCCTAAATCTTTTCATATTTTGCCATTTGAGTCATCCAACCAATTTTGGTCAGAAATTGTTAACGTGGATGCTAACCATCCTTCGCAGCACGACTGGTACTTACGGGACAATTTTAATAATATTTCCATATCTTTTCGATTGTCTTTATTTTCCTTATTTTCTTTGCTTTTTTTTTTCTTTGTCAGTGATCCTCGTCAGCCATGAAAACCTCATCCAAATTTGGCAAAGCCTTTGCACCCTCACTAATGGGCAATAGGGCTGTAAAGCTCTGTCTATGGCCATCATGGCCTCTCTGGTGGCAGGTGATGGTAGAAGGCCCTCATTAGATCTAGCAAGGCCTTCATGGCTAGCAAGGGTTGTTGGCACAAAAAATAAACTCAAAGAAAAAAGGAAAATATAAAATAAATATTCAACATAATAATATAAAAAAGTTTTAAAAAAATATTATTAATAATTGTTCATGTTAGTATCAGTTATGCCATGTAGGATAGCCAGTGTCCACGTTAGCGATTTCTAGATAAAATCAGCCGAATTAACTCAATTGACAAAAAGTGAAAATATTTACAACTTAATTTATAAATTTGAAGAGTTTAGACTGAATTAATAAAAAGTACAATAGATTAGGACTTTTTGAATAATTTAACCCATAAAAAGTGAAGATTGCGCTTTTTCCACTCCCACCATGGCTAAAACACTCCCTATCACATTGACAACCTTTGTGGGTCCCACTTTTTTTAGCATCCTTTTTTGTTTGGTTTTGGTTTCCGTTTATTTCTTCTCTCTTTTCTTGTGAATCCCATTTTCTTCCGTCCTAATTGTGATCATGGTTCAACCCCTGGTAGTACCCGTAAAAAAAAAAAAAAGCTCCATGATCTATCTATCACTTGTCATCCAGGCCACGTTGTACTTATCAATTTTTGAATCTATAGCCAGAGTTTGATGCCTAAGAACACAATAGACCTAAAGGCTCTCACATTGAACTTCTTCACGGCAATCAAGAAAATGGGGATCTGAACAATTGATGGGCAACAAGGCCACCTCATTGCATAAGGGCTTTGACTTAAGGGTCGAGTTTGTAATCACCACTTCAACCCTCTCAATTGCTTGCGACAGTAACTTGGCAACCAAGGTCAGGACAGAAGTACAAGAGAGCGCTAAGGCAAAGTGGGGCAAATCTTCGCCAGTCATGAGGATGGAATTGTTGTTCTTGAAGGTGGCCTTTTCAGTTTGCATAAGCAATTTAGTGAGAGCAAGGGCGGATTTGGGCCATAAATATTGGTGGAGAAGCGGACATTGCTAATGAGCTTCATGAGCTTTTGGGTGAGGGCTTCAGCTCCTGGATCTGAATCTTTGATGGGACTTTTTCTTGTCTCTATAATCAATCAATTAGAGAGTCTAATGCGAAATGAGACAACGAATAACACAGAGCGAAAGGGATGGAATGGGGGTGAACAGCGAAGAGTGAAGAGATATGAGATGGTTTTTTACTGAGCTTTGAGTTGAAGAAATGGAGATGGAAGAGGACTAGTTGGGTGAGGAGGAGGTTTCTAGAAATCAAGGCTTCAACTTAGTGGGTAGCTTGTGTAGGTAATGGGCGTTTTTTAATCTTTTGGTGCTGTTGATGGACGTTGGGATGTAAATAACTTGTTTATTATTGACATGAGATGGTTGTTTTAGATAGAGACGGAGAGAACAATGAGAAATAAATGATAACAAGTGACAGAGCGAAAAAAGAAAAAGAACAAAAGCAAATGAAGAATGCATTAAAAAGATGGGACCTACAAGGGTTGATACTGTCAAAACATTGTCACAAGGAATCTATTAGCTATGGTGGGAGTGGAAAATATGCGAGCCGAAAATGGCAGATTTTTTTTGTTTTTATCGATAAGTACTAGGCTTACTCTATGACAGCAAAGTTTGGCCAACATTAAATAAAACAATCGACAGCTCGAAGGGAATTGACAACTTTCCAAGGAAGTCATCGATAATAAATATCACCAGTTGTCGACAAGAGCCTTTATTAGTCGACAAGATCATTGACATTTGTTGTAAATTAAACCAAGTGTTGGAACTTGAAGGCAACAATGATAAATCGACCCAAGAACATAATTACTAGGTAGTTTCTCCTATCGAATGTTTGTAACTTCTCATGGGTAAGTGTTGCTAGATAATATGAGATCGTGTAACTTCTTGCAACCACCGATATTACTAGGAAATCACTTCTTTATTCAAATTTAGTTACAATTGTATCTAAATGTCATTGAGGGTTATATATACCACAAGTGTACTCTTTGTAAACCATCAATCACATAACTCAACATTCTTCTACAAATTTATTATATTTGTACTTTCTTGCAATCTACAAGGTTGGATACGATTGTATTCAGTTTCTGTATCATTAAATTTCTTATCATTTACTTTCCTAGCCAAAATCAATAAAGGATCATCCTCAACCTTTTTGATAACTCATCGATCCATCAATACTTTGAAAGATGTTTAATCATCTTTGGTAAACAGAATGTGCAGACACGCACGCAGACGGGCATTAAAAGAAGATCTTGAAGACATCACCTCCAGCTCTCTATAAATGGAGAGAAAACCATGTAATTATCTCATTCTAGACAAGCCGTGGATTTCTCGTATCGATCTTTGACTTGGTTCAGCAGGGCGTCATCCTCGATAACAAAATGTTGAGTGGCGTCCGATTGCCCTCAGTTGAGTTTTATCTTTCATGACAACGACGGATACGGAGTTTCAATTTGAGGGGCAAGTTAAGAAATATGGAAAAATCTTACAAGTTCTAACCGATCCATCAAGTTTAGCGCGAAAGTTCAGGGTTGCTATCGCTTCCCAAATTTCTCGATTCTCGTCAAAATGGCTGACGAAAAAAAAAATGCAAAACTCTGTCTTTCTGAAATGTTCAACAATCACTTGTTATCACCAAGGAGCGAGGTAACCTAGTGGTAAAAATATCACAATGGGTTTAACGAGGTCATAAGTTTCAAGACAAGTCGTGAGCGAACTTCTAATCAACATGTGTTTGGGCATTTGATATCTCATGTGAGAGATCTCTTCATTTCTAGCACTTTGATAGGGTTGCAGTGACAAGCTTGTACAACTACATGTGGACTGAGTAATTATGCTCAAACAGTATTTTGTAACTAGTACGAAACTCTTTTCATAACGTCGAAACTAATGCCAAAAGGAATACTTGCGTCGATGGTCCATCTCTACTATTTTATCCCAAAAGGAAACACTCGCGTATCTCATTGAATTAAGCCAGTCCAATCAAGATTCTTGACAAATAATGAATAACGTCCTTAAAGGCTTTCACTTATGAAGAGATCTCGAATTTGAAATTCTGGAAGTCGATGAAATGAATTGCTAGAGTATATAATAATAACCTTTTGCTATAATGTGAGCGTTCTCTTCTTTAATTCTCTTCTTCTTCTTCTTCTTCTTCTTCTTCTTCTTTTGATACTAAGGATCTAGCCTAGCTCACCTTACGGGAGCACAGCACTAACTATACCTCGGAGAAGACTAGCCCAACAACCCACCGCCAGAACCCCCCACTTAAATCACAAAGCATACCCTAGGAGTCAAACCCCTGACCTGGTGGCCAAATTCAAGGAGCAAGCCTCAACTAGTGCAGCCATGTGTGGGTGGGTTAATTCTCTTCTATTTTGATATTCATTGAATTCAATAAATGGCCGATGGACCGACATGCTAGACGGCTTGAACTCCAAAACTCAAGGGATTGATCATTTTGCTTGCAAAGAGTACCGTTCTTGCACTCTCGTCTTATTTTGCTTATAACTAGTATTTCTACTAATGAGGTTTGTTGAACAATAGCAAAACATTAGTTTTAACAAGCTTCAATGTTGAAAATTAGCAATTATATAAAAACATATTGTACAATAGCTAATTTAGTCCTATACCTTTTGACAATTTGCCAATTAAGTAATAAAGCTTGCAATTGTGTTGAGTTAATCCTAAACCTCATAACGAATTATCAATGTAGTCCTTCCAACTAACTTTAACAAAAAATGGTGATGGTGGTGGTCTAGTTAATGTCAACTATCCTATTTGGTACCACTAGTGGTCGCCAGCCCTCAGCCAGTGGACCGTCATTGGCACATTGAAGAAAAAAAGAAATGAAATGAAAAATGAAATCATTAAAAATAATCTGAATTTAAAAAAAAATGATCGACTATGTCAATACCGACGGCACCAAATAGGATGCTCGTTGGTAATTGGACCATGACGTCGACAATTTCCTTTCAAAATTAGCTAAAAGGACTACATTGATAATTTTAAAAACTGAATTGGTAATTCTTTAGAGTTCTATTTGTCACTCTTAAAGATAATCCCTTGAGGCTAGTGAGGGCCTATGCGAGAGCCGAGATGCCCTCACCTAGCCAAATATGATGAGAACACATGACCTTTGCCCCCCTCATTATGCCTAGCAAGGCCCATGACACTCGTCAATTTTGAGACTAGGTGAGGGGGTGACAATCGTTGTGTTGGCTCGCCAGCCACAACGAGGGTTCGCAAGCCCTTGCCAATGGCTAATGAGGGCATCACAATCCTCGCCCATCAGCCGGTGAGCGTTGTCTACCCTTACCCAACGTCTAACAATAGTTGTCAACTCTATGTAGAAAAAAAAGGGAAAAATTAAAAAATAAAAAATAAAAGAAAATCTTTTATGTCAATGCCGACCATGCCATATAAGATTATCAACGTCAATTGGACCACCATGTTAGCAATTTCCGATCAAAATTAGTCAAAATGACTACATTGGTAATTTGTTAAAAGTTTTAAGACTAAATTAGCACAATTGAAAATTTTATGATTGAATTGACAAATTCACAAAAGTTTTAGGACTAAATTAGTATGATTAAACAATTTAAGACTAAATTCACTAATATAATTAAGAGCTAGTTTGTTTGAGTGAAGTAGTTTTCTGCGAGTTAGTTTTCCATACTTTCACACATTTTGGGTGCTGAAAATAATCAGTCAGTGAAAAACTATTTACACTTAAAGAAAATATGCATGCTTAAAGTTAGAAAAATGAATTTCCTAATTTGAAAATGAAAAATATTTTCCTGAAATATGATTTTCCAAAAAATATTTTCTAAAAAAATAATTTCCCAAAAACTATTTTTCTTTATCAAATAATTTTCCCTGAAACTATCACTCTCTAAATATTTGCATGTACACTTAGATTTCAAAAGATTATCCTTCTAATTTCACATTTTTGGCAAAACTCTAGAATTTTTATTTGTAAAAGAAAAGACTCATGTCATTAACTTTAGTGCATCCAACATCCAAAGGTCTTGTCGAGACCTACCCTTTGAGGGACTGCTCTAGGCCGATTAGGTTTAAAGGTAATGCCAAAGATAGGTCCACAATCCTCAATCAGCGTGAGTTCTCCCAAGCCCTCACCTCACATGAAGTTGGCATATTCAATTTTCAATTCAATTAGCACTATGAGAATTCCAAATGAAAAGTTGCTACTAGCCCATTGAGGTCAACTAGAGACAAAATGAGGTATGAGAGCATAATTTACTTCTTAGCAACTAGAGATTTAGGGTTGAAGACTTGATTACACTAGTTATCTAAGTAGTGACATTTCAGTACATAAACTTGATCATTTAATCACTAAAGTGTTTAGGTAGTCTTCTTACCAATTATGAGCTTTAAGGTTCCAATCCACTAAGTGTCTATGCAATGTTTGTTTATTAAGATCCTAGGATTTATCCTTACTACACTAAGAAGGAAAATAACAATCAAAGTTTTGAAAGTGCACGCTTGAGTATATAATCGAAATTGAAATGCACAATCAATAACCTAACATTTTTCTCCAATAACATACAATACCCTATTGTAGAGCCTTATGAGGTTCTTCGAATTGGGTTTAATTTTTTTCCAAAGATTTAAAACATTAAACATTTGTTTAGACTATGCTAACCCTAAGACGTTTATCAAAATCCTAAACTATGTGAATTCCAATTTAGGAAAATTTAACGCTAATTCTAAACTAGAATTAGCACTAAAATATAGGAAAACTAATCAAAATCTAGTTTATAGACTTTTCATGTTTTTTAATTTTCTAATAAATATTTTTAATAGTTTTAAAATAAATAATTTTTACTAAAAAGAGACTCGGGTCGGACCCTGATGCCTAGAAAGGGTAAGCACGGACTCATGTCCTGCAAACCTGGGCCTTCGCTAGTATTAGGCTTTACACATGAGCTCGATCCATTCAAGGACCAGCCTTGTCAACCCTAATCAAACATCCCAGCCCAACTTCCATTTCCTATGCCAAGCCCACACCCAGCCTAGACCATTAAACCAAAAGAACCCAAACCCACTAAACCTATTCAATCCCATCGAGCCCAACTTCCTATTCGATCCCTTATCCCCACGCCAGACCGGCCCTTTTGCCTCCAAATAGCAGCCCATCTCAACTAACCCTAGCTCGGCTGCCCCGTCTCATCGCCCGAGCCAAGAACGACTCTAGCAAAGCTGGTCCTCTAGACAGCGGCTCACCTCATGCTGGCTATAAGCGTACGGCATCAACGCTCTTGGTCGGACCAAGCCCTAACGTCGGCCGCGCCGAGCGTCCACTGACAACCCAAGTAGCCAGGTCGGGACAAAGAAAAACCCCTGCCAGTCGAGACGCTGAAGTACAATGAAAAACCCCTGCCTGGCCTGGACGGAAAACTCTGCTCGAGGCCCTGTTCTGCGTCCCGCGCCCTCCATTGCACGAGCGTCGCTGTCCTTTGTTGCAGAGAGCGCTGAGGGAAAGAGACAGGGAGGGAGAGAGACGGGAGGAAGAGAGGGAGGGAGAAGGAGGAGGGCCGGGCCCAGGCGGGGAAAGAAAAGAAGGGGCCCTGTTGGACCGGCCCGTTTCGTTTTTTTTTTTCTTTTGATTTTTTAGATAATATATATTGCTATTTGCTAGCCTACCCAAGTGTCTATTTTTGCTGTTTCTATTTTATGACGACTAACCGGGTGTCAACAAGTCTAATTTCCTTTAATTTTCATTTTCTCGGAAAACTCGATATTTATTTAAAAAGGGAAGAGAGTCATTCCATTAAAAAAGTTCATTTCATGTCCGAAAATCTATTTATTTTTACTATAAAATGTATAGGATAGATGTCGAGAGAAAATTAGTTGTTCAAGGAATTTATGGCACTGTTTATTTTTGTTTTAATTATTGCGAGAAATTACAAAATTATTATTTTATTTCCAAAGTTAAAATATCCGTGTATCATCATTTCCTATGAGTTTCTCATTGTGGATTTTTCCTAGATAAAAGCTCAAGCAATCTTAATTCTTATCTTTTCCACAGAACAAGGGAGATTAGGATACCATAACGATGTCTTTAAACTTAACAAAAAAAAGTTACGACAAAAAAAAACACAATTCATACAAAATTCTTCTGTTTTTAAATATAGATCTTTTAAAGTGCTTCACTAATTGTTTTTAAAAAAATGAGATGTTCACCCGATTAGCCTTTAACAATATTTATATGGGTAAAATCCACAAAAAGACCCTAAAATTTTGCCAACTGTTATAAATTTATCCTAAACAATTTTTGTAACGCCAAAAATCTTAAATTTATATTTGTGTGTCTTAATTCATGATTATCTTTTTTCAAAAAACAAGGGAGATTATGATACCATAATAATGTCTTTAAACTTATCAAAAAAAAAGTTATGACAAAAAAAACACAATTCATACGAAAATTCTTCTGTTTTTAAATATAGATCTTTTAATATGCTTCACTATTTTTTTTTTTAAATGAGATGTTCACCCGATTAGCCTTCAATATTTATATGGCAAAAAGTCACAAAAAGACCCTAAAATTTTGCCAATTGTTTTAAATTTACTCCAAACATTTTTTTAACACCAAAAATCCTAAATTTATACTCGTGTGTCATATTTACCCCCAAAATTTTTAAACCACGATCTTATATTTATGTAACACACTTACCCCAAATTTTTTGTCACACTAAAAATTCTAAAATTTTATTTTTTGTGACACTAAATTTTTATAGATACACATTTGAGATTTTTTTTATTATGAAAAAATTCAGGATAAATATATCACATCATCCAAATTTTGGTCGAATTTGTTATAGAGGTATGAGTTTACAATTATTGGTGTTATAAATAATGTTTAGAATAAATATATTATAGGTGGTATAATTTAACATTTTTGGTAGCTTTCTATCCTATTTTAAAATTCAATTTTTATGCACAGAAGAACGAGGGCGGGGGGAAGGAACACCAAAGAAAACCCTAACCCATCGAAGTCCCCTATAAATACCACACTCAAAACCCTAGCTCCAGTCCTTCAGCCGTCTCTCTCTTCAAGCAAGACTCGCTCCTCTCTGCCTCGCTCGCCTGCTAGCCCAACGACCATGGTAAGCTGCTGCTGCTCCTCCTCCTCGACCCGACCCGATCCGCTCCGATCCGAGCTTCCGGGTCTCGTTCTGTTGCTTCGATCGATCGACTGACTGACCGGGGGCGTGTGTTGTGTTGAATTTTTGTGTTGGGCAGTCGCTCGTGGCGAACGAGGAGTTCCAGCACATCCTGCGTGTGCTGAACACCAACGTCGATGGGAAGCAGAAGATCATGTTCGCCCTCACCTCCATCAAGGGTATCGGCCGCCGCTTCGCCAACATCGTCTGCAAGAAGGCCGACGTCGACATGAACAAGAGGTTCGGCTTCCCATCTCGTCTCCCGCTCCCGACCGGTCGTCGTGCTGCCTGCGTTGTTTTTCTTGTTTAGCGAAATGGGTGCGGTGCGGTGCGCATGCGATTGCGGTGGTTGCGAAGAAGTTTGTGAATTTTAGCTGTTTGCCGCAATGGGTCGAGCTACCTGGGTAGTTGGGTACTGTCGGATGCGAATTAGCTATGATTTTTGCGGCATCTGCAATCTGCAGATTGTGTGGATGATCTAGGGAACATGTGGATTTTGGGTGTTTCGTCTTGTGATCTGAGTAGGAATTGGGAATAGTGGTCTTTGTTGCGGAAGTATCTAATTGCAAGAGAGCACTAATGATTAGTTTAATCCTTTGTTGGGCCTGTGATTTGCTTCGAATCTGATTTGTAGAATCAGAGAAGACGACTGTTGTTTAGTCTGATCTGCTGTCGAGTCCGGGGCATTCAGAAGATCTGCCCAGTTGTGGGTTTGATGCAGCGATTCCCACGGTTCTATGAGGAGGTCCATTGTCTGAGGAAACAATTGCCTCTGACATTTCATGGGTTTAATCAGAAACGATGATGGGCACTTGGATTGGTGGAAACCTTAATTTCTAATTCTGTGCTTTTACTTGGCTCAAATCTATCAATGACTTGGGGACTTCAATTCATTACTTTAGGGTTGTGTAGGTGTTATGTTAAGAGTATGCTATATATATGCTGACTGTCCTTGATCTTGTTGAGAATAATATGAAGGAGGTCACGGGATGGCTTAGGAAAATTTCAACCTGTTATCTAGCTGCCGGCGCCCCGTTTCCTTTCTGTCAGAGTTCCTTTTCCACTGTTTCTTATTTTATTTACAGTACATCTAATTGGTGCTAAGAGGATGCAAAGTCTAGTATGTTTTAGTCCCTTGTATGATTTTGTTTAAAATTTCTTGCAAGATAATTGGTATTTCTGATGTGTTAATGCTAGAATGTTTTTCTTTTCCACCAGGGCTGGTGAATTGACTGCTGCTGAGCTAGACAACCTCATGGTCATTGTTGCCAACCCACGCCAATTTAAGATTCCAGACTGGTTTTTGAATAGAAAGAAGGATTACAAGGATGGAAAGTACTCTCAGGTTGTCTCGAACGCATTGGACATGAAGCTGAGAGATGATTTGGAGAGGTTGAAGAAGATCAGGTGACCATAATTTGCTTATTTTGCTACTGTAGGATTGATTTACATTGCTGTCCCATGGTCTTTTTCCTTCTGTGTGAATATGTGGGGTAGGAGATTGGCATTTTCGTCACAATTCTTTCTAGTAGTATGTTCTTGTGAGTAGAGTCTCCCATCAATTTCAACTGTCAAAGCTAGTAATTAGCATGTCGCATCAGTTATTTCTGCTAGTAACCAATTTGACAGAACTTCCTTTATGTCAGTATCTGACTTTAGCACTGCAATAATGCAGGAACCACCGTGGTTTGAGGCACTACTGGGGCCTGCGTGTTCGTGGCCAGCACACAAAGACTACTGGACGTAGAGGAAAAACTGTTGGTGTCTCCAAGAAGCGTTGAGCTCTTATTACTTTTAATTATGGGCGTTACATTCAATGTCTTTGGGTAGTGTTTTTTGTTTGAAGTTCCTTGCGTGGACTCTGATACAATTATAGCTCAAGGTTATTTCCTTGCCCTAGTTGTACGATGTGCTTTGCCTGGCCTGATTGCTGAAGTGTTAGTGAAGTAAAGCAGATCAAAGTTTTAAGAGATAATCAGTTTCATTAAGCAAGCAATGAGAGGTCGGGACAATTTTGTTGTTGAATGGTATATGTTATTCATGCGATTTAATACCCATTGTGAGTTTGGTGGGGACGTGAGTACCGCCTTGGCCGCTAATGATGGCAGTGAGCCTTGGTTGACTTTGCAGACTAGGTAGATAGATCGTGCTTCTATTTTTCCGCTGGTTATATATCTTGGAACAGAGGCGGTTGCATTGAACTTGACGGGGGGCTTGGATGTGAACTGGACAAGTTGTCTGTCATCTGCATTTGAAATGTGGGAGTCCTATGGAATTTCTCTGTTAAAGTCCATAACTTCCTTCAGGAGTGCGAGAATTCTGAGATATTATGGAATGAGTGTATGATTGATGGGCATTGGCACGTTTCCATCTAAAGGAGACTCGGATATTGTTCATTGGCTTTGGTGTACTAGTTGCTTGGTAGTGGAAGGGAAGACACAATGGTTGGAAGTCGAAACTTATACGCTGTTTGTCTGCTCTTACCGGTTGCTCATGACTTTCCTTTCCAAATTTGAAAATAATGTTCTTGTTTGGAAATATTATGTATGGCATTTGACAAGTCAGTACGGTAGTGGTAAATTCGGGAAAGTTTCGATCGTTTCGGGGCAAATGAAACAGGTGGTGATCGGGTTGGGACCTACAGAATGGCGGTAGAAGTAGGATGAGGGCGGCCGACACAAGACATCCTGGGCCAAATTGTCTATTCTCTGTTGGGCACAACGTTAGCTAGTCTCTAAGTTGCGTTCAGTGTGGTGGTTAATTCACACGGTATTGACCCTACACTCGCGTTCGAGGGCTTGAACACCGATAGCCATGCTCGGCTTTGCATCTTTGCTGTCAGTAGTTTCGCATTGGCTCAGACGCTAGCTCCTAGAAGGGGGAACTTAAGAGGCCTCGCTCGGCTTTGTGACTCGATATTTAGAGCGAATGTATGATCAACCGTCAGCTCAGCTGCTGGATGACATTGATTGATAAATGAAGTCGATAAATCTTGACTTGTGGATGAGAATGGCGTATGATAATTTGCTCTACTTCCAAAAATTCCCAATGTGCGATATATTCATTACATAAGATCATGCGACAGATAAGAGTATCAAAATGATGAGTATATGACCCATTTTTTTACTGAAATTTTTTATAAACGGGTTGTATATGGGTTATAAATATTTAAAGGGCTAGGTGAATACGAGTCTGATAAGACGGAGTGGAATCAAATGTATCCCACTGGATACATTTAAAAAAATGAGTCATCAAATGGAAAATGGGTGGTCCATTTGCAACTTCACACATTTTGACTTACAACTTGCAAGGTCACCAGATTACTTGCCGTTCTACCTCCGTCATGCAACTCCAGTGCCCGCCTCTATTACGCGCCCCGTCCCCCACCCTCGTCGCATCTCTCTTTCCCCCATTTAGGTTTGATCTAAATAAGCCATCTCCATCTCTTTGTCTTTGATTTTTCCTCGTCTCGGTCCATCTTAGTATATGAGCCATCGTTGCCGGTACACTCTGGCTTTTCGTAGAATCTTATGATTGTCAATTCGATCCTTCAAGACCTCTGAACTGTCTGTACAATTAACCCACGTAACTCGCTTGAGTGGGTGTGGGTTTTGGAAAATGGGTCGAATTATGGGTCCTTAATGATCTATTTTTTTCATCTTTATTTTTTCTCAACTTATTTATAACACATTTAAAAATAAAAGAGTCACCAATGTGAAATTGAGCTAATTAAATCCGGGTTGCAAAATGGGTTTGCCAGCCCTAAGTTCTTTATAAATATTTTTTTCTTTCTGAGTCTTTAAAAACATTTTAATTCATAGATCCTTATATTTATTTTATTTACTATTTTTTTTTTATTTTTAAATTTGATTTGAAGTTTTTATTCAATTAACATATAAATGTAAATAGCTTAAAGTGGGCATGACTTTTCCTACAATATTAATATGTTTTAACATAGAGTCTTGTTCACTAGATTTGCACTGTATGAATATGGGTCAAAACAGATTAAATTAGTCAATATGAATTGAACCATTTTCGATGTGACCCAAATCTAATTCGACCCGCCCATTTGACACCCCTAGCAATAAACAGAATCCATCACGATGTCTTAATATCACGAAGGCACGATTTGGGCCAAACCGAACCCAAAGGTCCGCTCATCCGACTGGAAACTTGGGCCCCGTCCAAATTCAAATCTGAACGTGCCTCTGAAGTTTTCCCAAAATGGTTATGTCAACGGGGGGCTCGTCGAAATAGGAAAAAGATTTCGAGATCTTGATCATACATGGCAAGAGAAGAACGCCATGCATAAGAAAAGCATAAAAAGTATAGCTTAATTATTAAGTTGCTATATGTGTTACCTGTCATTAACTGACGAAGCTGCTGGGGAGAATCGTTCTCCCGCGCTAACCATCTCTCCCTCTCCTCTCCTCTTCTCTCCTCTCCTCTCCTCTCTCGTTTCCTTACGGCCGAAGAAAACGCCCCAGAACCGGACGCTATAAATGTGACCGCATTGTTCCTTCTTCATCTTCATCTTCATCGTCTTCGCGGCAATCTCCAGTGGAAGCCATGGCAGGTGTGTCCTCCCAGCCACTGTCGCCGTCCGCCCTGATCGTCACCAACACTCCCGCTGCCGACCTCGCCCTCACCAACCTCGCCTACTGCTGCCCCTCCGATGTCCACCGCTTCACCGTCCCCGGTGCCACCACGGGGCTCCCCCTCGCCTCCGTCGGGGATTCCTTCGTCCTCTCACTCTCATATCCTTTTCCCTCGCGAGTCACGTTCTTATGATGTCGCCAACCTTCATGTCATTTGATCGTTTTACGTGCATGATCGTCTCGTTCGAGGTGTTGGTTTCGTCGGCATGGTTGAGTCAGCGATAGATATCGATGGTTTTGATTTTCTTGCTTGCGAGGACTGTCTATCTAAGCGTGTGATTGTTTGCTGGTGGTGTTGTGCGACGTTTGCTCGAACTGTCCAGTGATTGTGTGTTGGCCTTAACTGAGAGCAACTCCTCACGAGAATATCCGCCCTGGTCACATCGCGCTGAATACCATTCAACGGCGCTATGTGAGGGTTTCGACCGGCGACTCGATCTCTGTTAGCAGGTTAGTTCACGGCGAACCGTGGTACTCGCATTTGTAGCAAATGGAGATTGTCTCAACGGGTTGTTGCGAATGTAGGTTCGTGCCACCGGATGATTTCGATCTGGCGTTGCTCATGCTCGAGTTGGAGTTTGTCAAGAGAGGAGCCAGAAGTGAAGAGGTTTGCATGTCGTGAGCCTACTGTCCTGCTTTTCTCTGTGGGAATAGCAGTCTCAAGAAACGTCCTCTTGTGTTCTTGTGAATTTTGTAGATTGATGCTGTTCTGCTGGCTAATCAGCTACGGAAGAAGTTCATCAACCAGGTACTACATACTTTTTTTCAGAATAATTCCAGTTTGCGTAATGCCAGAATCAGTCTTGGAGTGTAGAGATTATGTTCATTTAGTCAAGTTAATGATTTAAAAGGTTTTATTCTTCCCGCTTTTGTGGAGAGATTCACGATCCACTTGCTAGTTTATGAGGCACGGAACAGAGTATCTCTTGAGGTAGCCTGAACCACAATCCACAAATGAGTGAATGAGCTCTTTCTTTTGGGATAAGTAGAAGAGCTTAACTTCTGCATAAAAATTTCCAAGCGGATAAGAACCGCATTTTCAAGCTAATTATAATTATCTGATTCAAGTCTGAAAAAAGAGTGAGGAAATGTGTCAACATTCACCGTAGCTAAGTAAATTAGTACGTTTTCCAATGAATAGATTTGAGTGTGCACGTGCAGCAGACAAAGATGAACACGCTCTAGACAAAAGAAAAATGGTTTCGTGAGATGTTCTGCCCTTTAAACATGGGAACATTTTCTACAAGTGATTGTAGCTACATAAATACCCAACTGGGTGATGCCAAACCAGGAGTGAGTGTATTTGATAAGTAGTATGAGTTTATGAAGGATATTGTGGTATTTCCACTTAAACTGTACACATATCACTGACCAACACTCTAGAATCCGTAATTTCTAGGACCATCTAAGTTTCTCTAACTTTTCATCCCAGACAATATTGAATCACTTGAATGAGAGATTTTGTTTTTTGATGAGTAAGTATTTCATTAATAAAACTTGAGCTGCTGAACAACTTCTGCTACATGTTCAAGTACTGAGGACAATCAACGGACTTGTTAACATCTAGTACAATGGAGAGAATTTTTGGGAACTCACTCCTGTATCTAAGTGTATTTGAAATCCATCTCTTAATTTGGTAAGGAAATTATCCAAGCATAGGAGCGATTCTAGATAAAGGTGCCAATTCGGCATAAGATTGCTGAGGTGCGGTTGTGTCTTGGATCTCTAATGTGTCCCTGTCAAGGACTTAGTATATTATGTCATCTCTTTGAAATGCACTGTTTTAATTCGTGGGGAAATGTCTGACTATAGGTGCACTTGGAGGTAAAGGTGCATATTTAGCATAGGATTGTATCTTGTACCTTTATGTCTCCTTGTCGGGGAGTTAGTGAAGTATGACATTCTTAAGTCTGATTTTATGTCAGCTAAAATTACTGAAATGGGACTCTGAAGTTCATGTATTTATTTGCCTCCATGACTATTATGAAGTTTTCTTAGATGTGCATTTTGCCCTTTCTGTCACTGATATGTAAATTTTTTGATGTACATGCAAATGTATTTTCAGGTTATGACAGTAGGGCAAAGGGTAACATTTGAGTATCATGGGAACAACTATGTCTTCACGGTCAATCAATCTGCTGTGGAGGGACAAGAAAGGTCAAATGCTCCTGAAAGAGGAATGATCTCAAACGACACATACATTGTGTTTGAAGCATCAAATGCTAGTGGAATAAAGGTTTTCCTTTTAACTTCTTTTCTTTTTCATCTCATACAGTTTTCATTTTTTGTGGTCCAGATTTGAAGTCATATAGTGAAAAAAAATTTCAGTATATCCTTTAAATCTGATTTTAGACTGCAGGAACAATAGCATTTTGAATTAGAATTTGGGTGCAGTGAGGGTGTCTGTTGTGCTCATGGAGCACAGCTGAAACTTCTGTGATCTTAATCTTGCTCTGCACTTTTTGCTTGGAGTCTATTTCTTTTCCTGTGCGAATTTTCGATAGTGAACATCTTCCTAATGCTGTTTTATTGGCCATTATACCATAATGTGGTAATTTTGTTGATTCTTTCTTGACTGTTTTGTCTTGTTATTCAGGTCATCAATCAACGTGAAGCTGCCAGTAGCAACATATTTAGGCAGAAGGAATTTAACCTTCAGTCCTTAGGCATTGGTGGCTTGAGTGCAGAGTTTGCCGATATATTTCGAAGGGCTTTCGCTTCTCGTGTTTTCCCTCCTCATGTGACTAGCAAGTAAAGAAACCAGAATTCTGGGCTTTGCAATTTATATGATGTCTTATATTCTGGTGCAGTTTTCTTACTCTAATACAAGGTCAATTCCAGGCTTGGTATTAAACACGTAAAAGGCATGCTGCTTTATGGGCCTCCTGGTACTGGCAAAACCCTAATGGCTCGTCAAATAGGAAAGATGTTGAATGGCAAAGAACCAAAGGTATGGTATGCTATCTCTTGTGGTTGTTCAATCACTACGAATGCTATTTTCGTGAAAGGCTTTCAATCCAAGATGGATATCGGTGAAATTAATCAATAATACTTAGTTTCCATGAAGGTCAAGGACTTAGAAGTTTATTGCTGCCCGGCCTTTACTTTCTCCGATTTGCTTAGGATGTGTCTCCCGTATTTCTCAAAACCTCGAATCCTATTGGACATAGCTTCATTACTGTTTGTATGGTCGTTTACTTATTTTGCTGAGCTTGTTTGAATCAGCTTTAAGATGTAAGCATGCAAACGGACCTTTGTACTCACATATGTAGACCTACCTAGTCACATTGAAAATTATTTGAATGTATGTCTGTTTTTTCAATTTGACTTCATTTTCTGTGCCAGATAGTCAATGGTCCTGAAGTGATGAGCAAATTTGTTGGTGAAACTGAGAAGAATGTTCGAGATTTATTTGCTGATGCTGAACAGGATCAGAGGGCTCACGGTATTTCAGATAAATGAATTGGATTTATGAATCCTTTTTAGCAAGTATCTGTAACTTCTGCTTCTCCTTAATTTTCAGGTGATGAGAGTGATTTGCATGTCATCATTTTTGATGAAATTGATGCTATATGCAAGGTATGAATTATCTGGTCGATTTATGCATTTCTGTCCTCTATAGTGTCGAATAGCTTAGTCTCTTTAGGAGCAAATGTCATCTTTCCTTTCATTTCTTAGTTTTGAGGAACTTTTTAATTGGTTGTCTTGGCTTAAGTTGTGGAAGCAGTGTATATAGAGTAGCAGACATTGTGTTGACAGGGTTTTTTTTCTTGTATAAGGTCAACTTTAGCGAATTGTAAGGGTAGACTTTCATATTTTGTTTTCTTGGTAGCTGCTCTATAATGACCTTTATAGTTTTCAAGGTTCTGCTTCAGGATTTTTCCCTGATGGTTTAGTTTCACTTCTCACTGATCTGATATACATTTTTTTTAACCAAAACTATGTTATGTTGAGGTGCCTAAATCGTTCCTAGAATTCTTATCAAGTATGACAGAAAACATGTGCGACGCAGAACTTTTCTCAACAACCACCAACACCCCCCCCCCCCCCTCTCTCCCTCTTAACCCTCCAAAAAAGTTAAAGAAAAGGAACAATGGATGTAAAATTGAAGCGTCAATTGCATCAACTGTGTTTTTTGCTAATAGTCGCATCTCAATCACGAAAATAATCATGGTGATTTGTTGCTTCTTGTTCCTTTAATTTTTTTTTTTTTTGGGGGGTGCCTCTTAAATGGCTGTTTTCTGTCCTATTGTTTCATAGACTGTTGCTGGTTGTCAACTTTCTATAATAAAGATATGAAATGACCTGATTTGGCAGTCAAGAGGATCAACAAGAGATGGTACTGGAGTTCATGACAGTATTGTAAACCAGCTACTTACAAAGGTTCGTATTAGTATCTTAGTGTTCTAAATGTGCGAAGTTATTCGACTCGGTCCATTTTTTCGCGAATATTTTCTGTTACGCTCATTAATACCAATCATTGCTGCTGATATAGTACCTGATTTTCAGATTGATGGTGTAGAGTCACTGAACAATGTTTTGCTTATTGGAATGACCAACAGAAAAGATCTTCTTGATGAGGCTCTTCTGAGGTGGTCCCTCTTTTTCTCTTCCAGTTCTTCATATCCAAGTCTTTTAGCTGCTATTTTAATATCCTCAGATGGTAAAAAGCACTCACTAGTCATCATGCAACTTCTTGAGAGATTCTTTTATTGTTGCTCTTAAGCATTATTGTGCCAAGCACTATGAGGACAAAAAAGAATTTTATCTTTTTGTTGACATGTGGTGGCGTCATACTTTTGGCAGGATCATATGTATTTTTACAATATTGGTTTTAGAGGTAAAAATAGATTTTTAAAGATGTTCTTTACATTTTGGACTATTGGATTTGCAGACCAGGACGCTTGGAGGTACAAGTTGAGATAAGCCTTCCTGATAAGGATGGTCGCACCGAAATCTTTGAGATCCACACGAAGAAGATGAATGAGAATTCCTTTCTTGCTGATGATGTCATACTTGAGGATCTTGGTAAGTCAGCTGGTCGCTTTTACTAGAATGGAACTTCATGGTGCACATTTTCTATTTTTATTTTAGAAGTGGCTTATTCTAGTGATCATTGTCATACAGAAGCAGAAAAATTGGCATATGATATGGTAGTAGTGTAGTTCAAATGATTTTTCGTGTTTCTTTGACCAAATTGGCTAACTCTCGTATTTCTGTACGCATTATGTCTATACTATACTACTGGGTCCCCAGCCTGGTGGCCACTGTCCTCTCTGAGAATTGGGAGGTTCTTAATTACCAAAGAAAAAGAAGGCACATATGCTACAAAGGGTGACGCTTAATTCATCTCTGGAGATGACCCTACATTATTTGCGATTTGCGATTGTGCAGCTGCTTGGACAAAGAACTACAGTGGTGCAGAAATTGAAGGTGTTGTGAAAAGTGCCGTATCATATGCTTTGAATAGACAATTAAGTCTCGATGATCTTACGAAGCCTGTGGATGAAGAGAGTATCAAAGTCACTAGGAATGATTTTTTGAATGCACTCCAAGAAATCGTTGCTGCATTTGGAGCTTCCACAGATGACTTGGAAAGATGCAGGTAGGAATCATTGAATGTTGATATTCTCCAAACATCTATCTTTTGTAGCAATGTTCTTATAATCCTCAGTTTCAGTGAAGCAAGAATTTATGACTGGATATTGCATGTAAAATTACACATTTTCAAAATTGCTTGCCCAAAAATCTAGTGGTACACTAACCATAAACTAAGCATTATCCCACTAAGTGGAGTCAGTAACTGTTTTTCCCCCAGTTGATACTTTTATTGGGTTTCAAATGATACTTTCCCTGTCCATCATGTATAGCGAGGGAAGGAAAGTACATTTGTTCACAACGGTAAAGTATAATGTGATGTCCTTTTAGTACTAGCCTCCTGAGGACTGAGATTTAGGTCATTAAGAAGGGGGAAGCAAAAAAAGGTTGATTCGCAATAGGTTCCTTAAAGCTTTCTCTGAATCTCTGTGTGCAGTATAAATGATCACATGTAGAACAACACAATGAATGCCTTAGAGATGGTTTAGCTGCTGTAACTGCAGTCTTTAGTATTATACAAGTTATTCTTATTAAAATGTAGGAGGATATCTGATTTTTATTTATGGATGGGTAATTACAAGAACGAATATCTGGTTAAACATGAACGAAGCTGAGATGAGAGTTGATTTCTTTGAAACTGCTTTCTTGTTTGGAGTTAGGTTCTCAACTTGGTGTTTGTTATTATTGAATCATAATAGATTAATCTGATGTGTTTTTAATGTGTGGTCTTACCTAATTATGTGTGGTCCATGGTGAATTATATGTTAGATTTGGTATAGATTTAGTTCTTGAACAGATAACGAAGAGGAGGGGACTAATTCAGAAAATTCTCTCTGAGCTGAGGTGTGGGAGTTAAATTTGCTACAAGTTTTATCCTTAAAGATGTCCGGTCCATTGTTGGCTCAGAGGAAGGCATTTCAAGTTTCATTATGCAAATAGATTGGACTGTGTGAAAATAAATGGGTTTCCCACATGCTTCTTTTACACATGCTTACCATAATCTTAGAGCTCAGGGTTCTCCTAATTGACAAATTGACGTGAAAGCATTCTTTTTGTTCTGCCAAAAATGATCATGAAACTGTGGCAATCTCACTAAGCAATTGCGGATGTGAATTTTTAATTCTGCTTGGAGAGTCCATAGTGTTGTTGCTTTAGCACCTTTTGCACCATCTCATAAAGACGCTAAAATGGCGTCAGGTTTTGACTTCTTATTTAGTAAGATAAACCTGACAGCATTTTTTAATATACACATCCTTTGTGTGCTTCTATTCAAGTTTCATTAATTATTAGCTTTTGTTCCTATGTTCCAGTTAAAGACAGAGCAAACACTATTAAGCATGTGCCACTGCCTCATTTGTTTATGCAAATATTTTTGTAGGCTTAATGGCATGGTGAGTTGTGGTGATCGACATAAGCACGTACTTGAGACAGCAATGCTGTTGGTTGGGCAAGTTAAAGTGAGCAAGGGAAGTCCGCTTGTCACTTGCCTCTTGGAGGGTCCAAGTGGCAGGTATTTGGGTTTTCTAAAGCATTGCTTTTCGTTTTTGCTAAGGATTTTTTCCTATGTCTTAAAACAAATGGGAATAGTCTAAAATTTTTGTCTGTTGTACAGTGGCAAAACTGCTTTGGCAGCTACAGTTGGCATCAACAGTGATTTTCCATTTGTTAAGATTGTAATCTTCTGCTCCATGCTATGCTTTCTTTGAGTAATCAGACTTCTTTGTGCATCTGTTTAATTTCTGATTTTCTTATTGATGCTTAGGTCTCGGCCGAAACTATGATTGGATTGCATGAGAGCACCAAATGCGCACAAATTGCAAAGGTTTTTGACCTTTATATCTTGTCGATTAGCACTTTGATGAATAGGAAATTAGTTGTTGCCCCTCCACTTTTAACTAACTTGAGGCGTGGTTATCTTACATTTTTCAAAATGACTGGGGAAGGTTTGTAATGGATTCTAATCTTTGATAGGTTTTTGAGGATGCATACAAATCTCCATTGGGCATTATCATCCTTGATGACCTTGAAAGGTAAGTTCTGTTGATTTATATTAGTCAACCTCTATAGTCATCCTTGGCATTAAAAGATCAGTATGACTTGAGTGAATTGTTTTGCAGGCTACTGGATTATGTCGCCGTTGGTCCTCGATTTTCTAATTTGATATTACAGACATTGTTAGTCCTTTTGAAGCGTCTTCCTCCAAAGGTAGTTCCTTCTCCCCTTGCCATTATTTACAAATTGATGTTGGTGTGAAGAGTAACTACCCTTTTCTACAATTTCATCTGGAAGTTAATGCCAGGAAAGTTACTACTATTGTTGAATTAAGAATGCTTCAAGGTGGATGAGTGGGAATTAGTTCCCCTACTTCCCAGGAAATGTAAATTATGAGCGAGAATATAGAAATCAATAATCCCTGGTCATGTTGCTGAGGGAAAACAATAATAATGTCATGAGGCAGGTGCTAATCAGAAATTTGAGTTTGAGAAACTAAGATTCAGTTCATTGGTATTATTTTCGTGCATGTAATGATTGGCTTGTTTGGTCTTCCTGTTTGAGATGGAGAAGTAGTGAAGTTTGTTCTACTGTAGAAAGCAACGACTGAGTGCAACCTTGGTTCATGTGTGTTTTCTCAAGGCTGTCCCGGGGGAAGAAGCTTTTTTTTATATGTATGTCTTCAAGATTGAGTGCATTATCATATACAGATGCATTTTAGTATAGACATATGACAAATAGAATGTTATTAGTAAATATGCTTTCACTAGTTAAGTATTAGGTTATGCACGTGTTCCTCTGTGCATTGTGATTCTAATGGTATCGTATTAGCTGTTTTTATCTCTACTGATTTAATTGGTGGTTTCTGACTTACAAGGTTCGATTCCAGTGTCCTTTTCACGCTGAATTTTTTAGCTTGTTATATACATACATTTCTCTTCTTCTTTTCCAGGGAAAGAAGCTTCTCGTGATAGGGACAACAAGTCAAGTGAGTTTCTTGGATTCAGTTGATGTCTGTGGTGCCTTTTCTGTCACTTACCATGTCCCCACATTGAACACAAAGGACGCAAAGAAGGTAAACTGCTGTAGATGCTAGTTTGGTGTTTTTCTGCTGTTCTTTCTTCATTTCTCTTCCGCTGGAAAACGTGAGATAGAGGGGTAGAAATGTGCAGCAGTCTTGTTTTAAAGACAATTATATCTGCTTTAAAAAACCAGTTATTTATTGACTTCCCTTGTTTCTGATTCTCTTGCAAATATTGGGGGTCTGGAGGTGCTTGTATCGAAAGCATCCCTTCATCAGATTTCAATTCAAGAAGAGGGATATGGGATTAACCATTTGGATTAACCTAGACATTGTGAATTTTGAGGAATCTAATATTCCTGAACAGCGAAACATGATAGTGACTTTGGAGCCCCTTTTCCTCAGAAAGCAGGGGAGTTTGGGAGGATAAAGGGATTGGGATGGGATGGGCTGGTTTATAAAAAATTCATGTGTTCATTGTATGAGAACAGTTCAGACCTCATTCAAAGCGCTGGATTAATAATATCTCAGATTTGACTTTATCTAATTGACTGTGAATCTGGTTTTCTTGCAAGTTTCCTGAAGCAAATTCTGCAGGCTAGAGTATCTTGTTAATTAAGTTGCGTCAATCCAAAATGTGGATGTGAAGCTTTTGACATCACCATGGAGCTCTATATGTATGTATACATGACTTTCCTTTTTCCTCCTCCAGGTGTTGGAACAGCTGAAGGTTTTCTCTGAAGATGATGTTGATGCAGCTGCCGAGGCTCTGAACAATGTAAGATTTAGATCTATCTACTTGTGCTTTCTTATGTTTTGCCTTGTTAGAGTGATGATATGCAACAGAAATTCATTAAATTGCGTAATTCAGGACTAGAGAGTTAAGATATCTTCGTTCTCCATGCTGTTTTCCCATCCATTTGGAGAGAGAGAGTCTAACTTGTGCTGTCATGATTCCTTCTTTTCTTAGATGCCCATCAAGAAGCTTTACATGCTGATAGAGATGGCGGCCCAGGGTGAGCATGGTGGAGCTGCGGAGGCCATTTACTCTGGTAGAGAGAAGATCAAGTTTTCTCATTTCTATGATTGTCTTGAGGCCATTATTTACTCTGGTAGAGAGAAGATCAAGATTTCTTATTTCTAAAACGTTGTTCGTTACTAAGATGCAGCTGACCACTGTAGCGTCCCATATGTTTATTCTTTTCATTGACGATCTATATATCTTTTCCAAACTTCTCTTTGCTAAAATGCTTTGCAGTTGGCATGACTTGTTCGTTTGTTGAGTAGCAAATGCTCACGATTTATTCAAGAAGTTAACCAATGGTTACTTGAAAAAGCGCACTGGTCCCTATGAATTATAGACCTTTGTTTCGTGGTATTCTCATGATCGGAAACTTTGATATCATGGCCTTTTGCTCCACGCTTTCGAGGATTGTGCAGAATTCCTTTTCGCAGACGACTTCACGGAATTAAGCTCCCAACTTCAACCGGGCTTTTGGAGGAAAATAACCATTGACATCAGTAGACATTCTACTGTTTCCTGTATATTTCCTGGGTACTTAGTGGAGAATAGCCAGTCGCATCTTCCGGGCGTCGATCCACATCAGCATCGTTGCACGAAAGCATCACCAGCTGACATCTACTAAGAGCTGGACGTTATGTGAAAGTTTCCTAGGACATTTACCTTAAAACCTAGAAATGCTTTACAGTACGAAGTCGCAGTCGAGCGGGAGTTTACACCTGCTAGGGAAAACGTTGGAGATGCGTGTCTTCCCATACGTCTTTGTGCTTGCAAAGGAATGGAACATGTGTTGTTGCGCGACGCTTCCTACGAAAGTCATCTTCCTCTTTTGCTTCGACTCCTCGCCTGATCTCTTTTCGTTCTCTGTTGATCTTTTTGCAAAATAATCGACCCATTAACCTAAATGTTTTAGTGTCTTTATCTTATCCAAAGTGAACGTGACCGATCGACCATGGACAACCCCTAATTCAGCTGCGCCAGAACAGCTAAGCTTCACTCCTTCCATTTGTCACCGCCTGCCAGAGGCTGTCCTCGGCCAGGTCCTCCACTCGAACCACATAAGTTAGGATCACTTGTATGATACTTTAGGTGTATCATATAAGTTTATGAGGTGTCGTCACAACTAAATATATGGAGTCATAACACATTGTAAAATTGTCTTACTAGTTTTAAGACTAATCGTCTTAATTCCAAAAGACGGTGCTTAAAAAGTGGGATATGGTTCATGTTCTAGAGATTCCCGTAAGTTGGTCAATCAATGTTGAGGAAGCCGCAATTACTTTGCTATATCGTTAGAGTAAGCAACATCATCAATTAATCTTGAGAGTGATTACTCATTTAAACTGTAAGCTGCATATGCAAAAGGAGGCGGGTGAAAAAGAATTGTACCGTGGCCATTACTCATTTAAATTGTTATTAAAGGCGAATTATGTGCAAGAACCAACTTAAACTTATGGTTCGGGAGACACGTGTTCACCATACAAATATGCAAGGATACATTTCATGCGTATTTGAGTAAGAGCAATAAGATTCCTCAATATCATGCTAAAAATGGCTAGGATTTCCAAAAGAAGTTGCGATTTGTTTGATGGGAAACAAAGGGGAATATCGAAAATTTGAGTGATTGAAGCTGAAGCTTTTATTGGGAGACAGATATCCACCTTAGAATGAAAACAAAATCAAGAAGATGGACAATTGAGCAATCACGTGGAACTCTGGAAGCTTTCTCCCCAAAGAGAGGACAGAGAGAGATGGCAGATATGTCACTCTCAAAACGAACCCACATGAGCATTTTTTTGAACAAGAAACATAAAAAAGCTAAGAGAAACGTGGGAAGTAATTGCTACATTGTTTGTGATGCAAGCTGAATTGGAGGATGATGAGATCCGGTAGGATGAGGAAGAAGCTGAGGATTGACGAGCAAGGGGGATGAGTACTCTTTGGGTCATGCAAACTGGACCAGGCCCTTCCAATCAGGACCGCATTGGAGCCCTTTTTATCATTTTCTCTTTCTTTTGATTTTTTAAAATTCATTTTAATATATTTTACAAGAGTTTTTTTTTTTTTTTATGACCCAGGAAACCCCGAAAGCCTGCAGCCGGCGGGAAGAACCTGGGGGCAGCACAGGTGAATATTTTACAAGAGTTTATGCTTGATTTGTCAACTAAAACTTAGGTGTCAATACTGATGTAGACAAATTTTTTTTTTTCACATGGCCAACAAGACCGTTGGCCCCTGTTAGATGTGAAGGCCAATGACCCCTTGCCATGCGGGGGCGAGGATTTGTTGTTTCACAAAAATAATATTTGCTGTAGACCAAAATCGAGTTTAAACATGAATGTGCCATACAATCTTGGACTTCAGCTTGCCACTACTCAATTCAATAGTCTTGCTGGTCTAATTGAGTTTTTCTTTTTGTAAATTATTTAATACTTTTAGATATAAACAAAATACTAAAGATTCCATTGTATATGAAATTTCAATCTTCGATCCATTTATATTTCAACATGATCGAATTAAATTCAAGTGAAACTTTTGAATACTTCGATTTTCCTTTCCAGTTGAGTTGAGGCAAGAAATTCAACACTCGATAAAGCTAAGCTCAATTGAAGTTGTGAGCAATCAAACATGTGAGTCGAGCTTGACATTGCATCAGCACTGTCTCAATGTGATCATGCTTTTATCTCGAGGACTAGACCCAGGACGCTGGCGCTGGGACTTGATACCCAAAAGCTGGGTTCCGCATCCTTGGGCCTGGACTAAGAGACACTAGCCCAACAGGTTATCACATGGGCCAGTTCATCGTTCCCGATTCGTTGTCAACTTGTCAGATTGCCACGTCTTCTCTGGCCGGCGGACTGCTCGGCTATATGAACTTTCGTTCCCGATTCGTTGTCAACTTGTCAGATTGCCACGTCTTCTCTGGCCGGCGGACTGCTCGGCTATATGAACTTTCGAATTCGGCTTCCCAATCTCATCTTTCTCCACTCACCTGAAAGCTGCCAAAGGAAACTCAACGAGCACAGCATAAATGGCAATCGATTTCGGCCTTCCTTCTCCTTCATCTTCATTTTCATCGTCTTCGCTTGACGTTGATCTCCGGTCGAAGCCATGGCAGTTGTGTCCTCCCAGCCCCCATCGCCGTCCGCCCTGATCGTCGCCAACACGCCCGCCGCCGACCTCGGCCTCGGCCTCACCAACCTTGCCTACTGCTGCCTCTCCGATCTCCACCGCTTCGCCGTCACCGGCGCCGCTGCAGGGCTCCCCCTTGCCTCCATCGGGGATTCCCTCGTCCTCTCGCTCTCATATCCTTGCGAGTTACGTTCTTTGCTGTTGCCATTTGATCGTTTGACGTGCTTGATCGTCTTGTTCGAGGTGTTGGTTTCGTCGGCATGGTTGAGTTAGCGATAGATATCGATGGTTTTGATTTTCTAGCTTTACGTCTATACGTGTGATTGTCTGCTGGTGGTGTTGTGCGATCTTTGCTCAAACTGTCCGATGATTGTGGGTTGGCCTTAACTGAGAGAAACTCCTCACGAGAATATCCGCCCTGGTCGCATCGCGCTGAATGCCATTCAACAGCGCTACGCGAGGGTTTCGGCCGGCGACTCGATCTCTGTTAGCAGGTTAGTTCATGGCGGCGCTTGCATTCTTAGCGAATGGAAGTTGTCTCAAGGGTTGTTGCCAATGTAGGTTTGTGCCGGCGGATAATTTCTATCTGGCGTTGCTCACGCTCAAGCTGGAGTTTGTCCAGAGAGGAACCAAAAATGAACAGGTGTGCATGTTATGAGCCTACTGTCCTGCTTTTCTCTGCCGTGGGTATATCAGTCTCAAGAAACGTCCTCTTGTGTTATTTTGAATTTTGTAGATTGATGCTATTCTGCTGGCTAATCAACTACTGGAGAAGTTTATCAACCAGGTACTACATACCTTTTTCAGAATAATTCCAGTTCGCATAATGCCGGAATCAGTCTTGGAGTGTAGAGATTATGTTCATTTAGTCAAGTTAATGATTCCCAATGTTTTATTCTGCCCCCTTTGTGGAGAAATTCACGAGCCTGTTGCTAGTTTATGAGGCATGGAACGAAGGTATCTCTTGGGATTGCCTGTACCACAATCCACAAATGCGTGAATGAGCCTTTTCTTTTGGGATAAGTGGAATAGCTTAGCTGCTGCATAAAAATTTCCAGCAGATAAGAGCCGCATTTTCAAACTAATTATAATTAGATGATTCGAGTGTGAAATGAGAATCAGAAACTGCTGAGCAACTCCTGCTACTTGTTTAAGGACTGAGGATAACCAATGGACTAATTAACAGCTAGCAAAATGAGTGAATTTTTGGGAACTCAGGCCTGCATCTAAGTGTATTTGAAATCCATCTCTTAATTTGGTAAGGAAATTATCCAAGATATTTGTGCCAATTGGGCATAAGATTGCTGAGGTAGGGTTGTGTCTTGGATCTCTATTTTGTTCCTGTCTAGGACTTAGTATAGTATGTCATCTCTTTGAAATGCACTTTTTTAATTCGTGAGGAAATGTCTTGAGTATAGGTCCACTTGGAGGTAAAGGTGCCTATTTACCATAGGATGGTGTCTTGTACCTCTACATCTCCTTGTCAAGGACTTAGTGAAGTGTGACATTCTTAAGGTCTATGATTTTATGTTAGCTTAAGTTATTGAAACGGGACTCTGAAAGTTCATGTATTTATATGGCTCCATGACTATTATGAACTTTTCTTAGGCTTGCATTTTGCCCTTCTGTCTCTGATATACAGATTTTTTCATGTAAATGTATTTTCAGGTTATGACATTAGAGCAAAGGGTGTTGTTTGAGTATCATGGGAACAACTATGTCTTCACAGTCAATCAAGCTGTCGTGGAGGGACATGAAAGGTCAAATGCTCCTGAAAGAGGAATGATAAAAAATGACACAAACATTGTCTTCAAAGCATCAAATGCTAGTGGAATAAAGGTTTTCCTCGTAACTTCTTTTCTTTTTCATCTCATGCAGTTTTCATTTTTTCTTACGTCTATTTTGCGGTCCAGATTTGAAGTCCTATAGTGAAAATTTCCTTAGTATGTCCTTTAAATCTGATTTTAGACTGCAGGAACAATAGCATTTTGAATTAGAATTTGGGTGCAGTGATGGCGTCTGTTGTGCTCATGGAGCACAGCTGAACCTTCTGCGATCTTAATCTCGCTCTGCACTTATTGCTTGGAGTCTATTTCTTTTCCTGTGTGAATCTTTGATAGTGAACATCTTCCCGATGCAGTTTTATTGGCCATTATACCATAATGTGGTAATTGTGTTGCTTCTGTCTCGGCTGTTTTGTCTTGTTATTCAGGTCGTCAATCAACGTGAAACAGCCAGTAGCAACATATTTAGGCAGAAGGAATTTAACCTTCGGTCCCTAGGCATTGGTGGCTTGAGTGCAGAGTTCGCGGATATATTTCGAAGGGCTTTTGCTTCTCGTGTTTTCCCTCCTCACGTGACTAGCAAGTAAAGAAACCAGAATTCTGGGCTTTGCAATTTACACGATGTCTTATATTCTGGTGCAGTTTTTCTTACTCTAATACAAGGTGAATTCCAGGCTTGGTATTAAACACATAAAAGGCATGCTGCTTTATGGGCCTCCTGGCACTGGCAAAACCCTAATGGCTCGTCAAATAGGGAAGATGTTGAACGGCAAAGAACCAAAGGTATGGTATGCTATCTCTTGTGGTTGTTCAATTACCATGGATGCTATTTTTGTGAAAGGCCTCTAAGTCCAAGGTGGGCATCTGTAAATTTAATCAGTTCTTTGAAGAAGGTCGAGGGCTTAAAATTATATTGCTTGCAGGCCTTTATTTCTCCCCTTTGCTTAGGATTTGTCTCCCATCTCTTTTAAAACCTTGAACCTTTTGGACACGACTCCATATGTTAGTTTACTTAATTCGTTAAAGATGTTTGAATCATTTCTAGGATGTAGGTGTGCGAACAGACCTTCGTACTTACGTATGTAGACCTACCTACTCACATTGTAAATTATATGTATGTACGTATGGCTGTATTATCAATTTGACTTCATATTATCTGCCAGATAGTCAATGGTCCTGAAGTGATGAGCAAATTTGTCGGTGAAACTGAGAAGAATGTTCGAGATTTATTTGCTGATGCTGAACAGGATCAGAGAACTCGCGGTAATTCAGATATATAAATTGGATTTATGATTCTTCTTAGCAAGTATCTGTAACTTACGCTTCTCATTAATTTTCAGGTGACGAGAGCGATTTGCATGTCATCATTTTGGATGAAATCGATGCTATATGCAAGGTATGAATCATCTGGTCGATCTATGCATTTTCTCCTCTGTGATGCCAAATGGCTTACCCTCGCTTGGAGCGAATGCCTTCCATTTCTTAGTTTTGAGGAACATTTTAAGTGGTTGTTTCTGGCTTAAGTTTTGGAAGCAGTGTATGTAGAGTAGCAGAAAGTGTGTTGACAGTGTCTTTTTTCTTGTATAAAGTTAACTTTAGTGAGGGTAGACTTTCGTATTTTGTTGTCTTGGTTGCTGCCCTATAATGACCATTATAGTTTTCAAGGTTCTGCTTCAGGATTTTTCCCTGATGGTTTACATTCACTTCTCACTAATCTGATATAAAATTTCTTTAACCAAAAAGATGTTATGTTGAGGTACTTAAATCGTTCCTAGAATTCTTACCAAGTATGACAGAAACCATATACCATGCAGAACTCTTCTCAACAACCCAACCAAGACCCCCCCCCCACCCCCCCCCCCCCCCCCCCCCAAAAAAAAAAAAAAAGGGAAAAAAGAAAAAGAAAAGAAAAGGAGCAATGGATGTAAAATTGAGGTGTCGACTGCATCAACTGCACTTTTTGCTAATAGACGAATCTTTATCATGAAGATAATCATGGTGATTTGTTGCTTCCTTTTTCTTTTTTTTTGGGTACCTCTTAAATGGCTGTATTCTGTCCTATTGTTTCATAGAATATTGCTGGTTGTCAACTGTCTATAGTAAAGATATGAAATGACCTGATTTTGCATCTGCAGTCAAGAGGATCAATGAGAGATGGTACTGGAGTTCATGACAGTATTGTAAACCAGCTACTTACAAAGGTTCGTATTAGTATCTTAGTGTTCTAATTGCGCGAAGTTATTTAACTAGGTCCATTTTTTTGTGAATATTTTCCATTATGCTCATTAATACCAATCATTGCTGCTGATGTAGTACCTGATTTTCAGATTGATGGTGTAGAGTCACTGAACAATATTTTGCTTATTGGAATAACCAACAGAAATGATATTCTTGATGAGGCTCTTTTGAGGTGGTCCCTCTTTTTCTCTTCTGGTTCTTCATATCCAAGTCTTTTAGGTGCTATTTAAAATCCTGAGCTGGTGAAAGGCATTCACAATTCATCATGCAACTTCTTGGGAGATTCTTCTATTGTTGCTCTTAAGAATTATTGTGCCTAGCACCGTGAGGATAAAAAAGAAAGTTATTTTGCTGTTGACATGTAATCGCATCATGATTTTGGCAGGATCATATGTATATGTACAATATTGGTTTTAGAGGTAAAAATAGATATTTAAAGATGCTCTTTACATTTTGGACTTTTGGATCTGTAGACCAGGACGCTTGGAGGTACAAGTTGAGATAAGCCTTCCCAATAGGGGTGGTCGCATCGAAATCTTTGAGATCCACACAAAGAAGATGAAAGGGAATTCTCTTCTTGCTGATGATGTCATACTTGAGGATCTTGGTAAGTCAGCTGGTCGCATTTAGTAGGATGGAACTTCATCATCCACCTTTTCATTTTTTATTTAGTAGTGGCATATTATGGTGAGCATCGCCATGTGGAAGCAGAAAAATATTGGCATATAATATGGTAGTAGGGTAGGTTCAAATGATTTTTTGTGTTTCTTCGATCAAATAGGCTGACTCTTGTAGGGGTAAGAACTGTTTTTAATTTCCAAAGAAAAAGAAGACGTAGATGCGGCAAAGGCTGGTGTTTAATCCATCTCTGGTGTTGACCCCACGTTATTTACAATTTGCGATTGTGCAGCTGCTTGGACAAAGAACTACAGTGGTGCAGAAATTGAAGGTGTTGTGAAAAGTGCCGTATCATATGCTTTGAATAGACAATTAAGTCTAGATGATCTTACGAAGCCTGTGGATGAAGAGAGTATCAAAGTCACTAGGAATGATTTTTTGAATGCACTCCAAGAAATCGTTGCTGCATTTGGAGCTTCCACAGATGACTTGGAAAGATGCAGGTAGGAATCATTGAATGTTGATATTCTCCAATCATCTATCTTTTGTAGCAATGTTCTTATAATCCTCAGTTCCAGTGAAGCAAGAATTTTATGACTGGATATTGCATGTAAAATTACACGTTTTCAAAATTGCTTGCCCAAAAATCTAGTGGTACACTAACCATAAACTAAGCATTATCCCACTAAGTGGAGTAAGTAACTGTTTTTCCCCCAGTTGATACTTTTATTGGGTTTCAAATGATACTTTCCCTGTCCATCATGTATAGTGAGGGAAGGAAAGTACATTTGTTCACAACGGTAAAGTATAATGTGATGTCCTTTTAGTACTAGCCTCCTGAGGACTGAGATTTAGGTCATTAAGAAGGGGGAAGCAAAAAAAGGTTGACTCGCAATAGGTTCCTTAAAGCTTTCTCTGAATCTCTGTATGCAGTATAAATGATCACATGTAGAACAACACAATGAATGCCTTAGAGATGGTTTAGCTGCTGTAGCTGCAGGCTTTAGTATTATACAAGTGATTCTTATTAAAATGTAGGAGGATCTCTGATTTTTACTTATGGATGGGTAATTACAAGAACGAATATCTGGTTAAACACGAACGAAGCTGAGATGACAGTTGATTTCTTTGAAACTGCTTTCTTGTTTGGAGTTAGGTTTTCTTAACGAGGTGTTTATTATTATTGAACCATAAGTAAATTTATCTGATGTGTTTTGAAGAAATGTCTTATTGTGTGGTCTTACCCACTTATGTGTGGTCCCTGGTGAATCATATGTTAGATTGGGTTTCTGGGGGTTTAGCTCCAGGATAGATAAAAAAGAGGAGGGAAGTAATTCAGAGAATTCTCTCTGAGCTGATGTGTGGGAGTAAAATTTGCTAGAAGGTTTATCCATAAAGATGTCCAATCCATTGTTGGCTCAGAGGAAAGCGTTTCAAGTTTCATTATGCAAATGGATTGGACTATGCAAAAATGAATGGGTTTCCCACATGCTTCTTTCACACATGCTATCACACAATTCGTGACTTACCATAATCTTAGAGCTCAGGGTTCTCCTAATCAACAAACTGACATGAAAGCATTCTTTTTGTTCTGCCAAAAAATGATCATAAAACTGTGGCAATCTCACTAAGCATCTTGCTGCTGTGGGTTTTTAATTCTGCCCGAGCCCATAACGTTGTTGCTTTAGCACCTTCTTTGCCATCTCATGAAGACGCTAAAATCGCGTCAGGTTGTGACTTCTTATTTAGCGAGAAATACCTGACAGCAATATTTAATATACACATCCTATGTCTGCTTGTATTAAAGTTTCATTAATAGTTTGACTTTTGTTCTGGAGTTCCAGTTAAAGATAAAGAGCAAAGACTATTAAGCATGTGTTACTGCCTCAATTGTTTGTGCAAATATTTATGTAGAGTTAATGGGATGGTACGTTTTGATCGACATAACCACATCTATGAGCGAGCAATGCAGCTGGTTAGGCAAGTTATAGTGAGCAAACGAAGTCCACTCGTCACTTGCCTCCTGGAGGGTCCGAGTGGCAGGTATTTGAGCTTTTCTGACACATTGCTTTTCATTTTCACCGAGCATTTTTTACTATGGTCTTAAAACAATTGGGATTATTCTAAAATATTGGCTGTTGTACAGTGGTAAAACTGCTCTGGCAGCTACAGTCGGCATCAACAGTCGTTTTCCATATGTTAAAATTGTAATCTTCTGCTCCACACTATGCTTTCTCTGAGTAATCAGACTTCTTTGTGCATTCAGTTTTAATTTCTGATTTTCTTTTGGATGCTTAGGTCTCAGCAGAAACGATGGTTGAATTAGATGAGAGCGCCAAACGTGCACAAATAGTGAAGGTTTGTGACCTGTATTTCTGGTCGATTAGCGGCTTGAGGAATTGGAAATTAGTTGATTCCCCTCCACTTTTAACTAACTCGAGGTGTGGTTATCTTACATTTTTCATAAAGACTGGGGAAGGTTTTGTAATGGATTCTAATCTTTGATAGGTTTTTGAGGATGCATACAAATCTCCATTAAGCATTATCATCCTTGATGACCTTGAAAGGTAAATTCTGTTGATTTATATTAGTCGACCTCTATTGTCATCCTTGGCATTAAAATATCAGTATGACTTGAGCGAATTGTTTTGCAGGCTACTGGATTATGTCGCTGTTGGTCCTCGATTTTCTAATTCGATATTACAGACATTGTCGGTCCTATTGAGGCGTCTTCCTCCAAAGGTTGCTTCTTCTCCCCTCACCATGTATTTTACAAATTGATGTTGGTATGGACAGTAACTATCCTTTTCTATGATTTCCTCTGGAAGTTAATGCCGCATAAAAAATGCTTCAAGTTGGGTGAGTGGGAATTAGTTCCCATTCCCTAGGAAATGTAAACTATGAGGGACAATGCAGAGAGCAATGATCCCTTGTCATGTTGATGGGGGAAAACAATGATAATGTCATGATGCAGGTGCTAATCAGGAATTTGAGTTTGAGAGATTACGATTCAGTTCGTTGGTATTATCTTCCCGCATGTTGCCCTTAGAATGATTGGCTAGTTTGGTCTCCCTCTGTGAGATGGAGAAGTAGTGAAGTTTGTCCTACTGTATAAAGCAATAGACTGAGTGCAACCTTGGTTCATGTGTTTCCTCAAGGTTGTCCAGGGGGAAGAAATCTTTTCTTATATGTATTTCCTTGAGATTCAGTGCATTATCATGTACAGATGCATTTTCCTATATATAGATGACATATAGAATGTTATAAGTAAATATGCTTTCACTAACAAAGTATTAGGTTATGTATGTGTTCCTCTGTGCATTGTGATTCTAATGGTATTGTATTAGCTGTTTTTATCTCTACTGATTTAGTCGGTGCTTTCCAACTTACAAGGTTCGATTCTGGCGTCCTTTCCGCATTACTGAAATTTTTAGCTTATTACATACATACATTTGGCTTTCTCTTTTCCAGGGAAAGAAGCTTCTCGTGATGGGGACAACAAGTCAAGTGAGTTTCTTGGATTCAGTTGATTTCTGTGATGCCTTTTCTGTCACTTACCATGTCCCCACATTGAAGACAGAGGACGCAAAGAAGGTAAACTGCTGTAGATGCTATTTGGTGTTTTTCTGCTGTTCTTTCTTCATTTCTCTTCTTCTGGAAAACGTGAAATAGAGGGGAAGAAAGGTGTAGCAGTCTTGTTTTAAAGACAATCATATAAATTTAAAAAAAAAAAAACCAGTTATTTGTTGACTTCCCTTGTTTCTGATTCTGTTGCAAATATTGGGGGTCAGGAGGTGCTCATATCGAAAGCATCCCTTTATCAGATTTCAATTCAAGATGTGGGATATGGGATTAACCATTTGGATTAGCCTAGACATTGTGAATTTTGAGGAATCTAATATTCCCGAGCAGCAAAACAGTCCCTAGCTTTTCTGATTGCTTCCCTTTTGTATTTTGCCTCAGAAAGCAGGGGAGTTTGGCAGGGTGAAGGGGTCGGGAGGGGATGGGCTGGGTTATAAAAAAGTCATGTGTTCGATGTATGAGAAGAGTTCAGATCTCATTCGAAGTGCTGGATTAGTAATATCTAAGATTTGACTTTATCTAATTGACTGGGAATCTGGTTTTTCTTGCAAGTTTCCCGAAGCAAATTCTGCAGGCTGGAGTATCTTGTTAATTAAGTCGCGTCAATCCAAAATGTGGATGTGAAGCTTTTGACATCACCATGGAGCTCCATATGTATGTTTACGTGACTTACTTTCTTTTTTCCTCCTTCAGGTGTTGGAACAGCTGAAGGTTTTCTCTGAAGATGATGTTGATGCAGCTGCCGAGGCTCTGAACGATGTAAGATTTAGATCTCTCTACTTGTGCCTTCTTTTGTTTTGCCTTGTTAGAGTGATATGCAACAGAAATTAATTAAATTGCGTAATTCAGGACTTGAGAGTTAAGATATCTTCGTTCTCCATGCTGTTTTCCCATCCATTTGGAGAGAGAGAGAGAGTCTAACTTGTGCTGTCATGATTCCTACTTTTCTTAGATGCCCATCAAGAAGCTTTACATGCTGATAGAGATGGCGGCCCAGGGTGAGCATGGTTGGGATGCGGAGGCCATTTACTCTGGTAGAGAGAAGATCAAGATTTCTCATTTCTATGATTGTCTTGAGGCCTTCTCTGGTAGAAAGAAGATCGAGATTTCTTATTTCTAAAACGTTGTCTGTTACTAAGATGCAGCTGACCACTGTAGCGTCCCATATGTTTATCTTTTCATTGACGGTCTATATATCTTTTCCAAACTTCTCTTTGCTAAAATGCTTTGCAGTTGGCATGACTTGTTCGTTTGTTGAGTTAACCAACGGTTACTTGAAAAAGCGCACTGGTCCCTATGAATTATAGACCTTTGTTTCGTGGTATTCTCATGATCAGAAACTTTGATATCATGGACTTTTGCTCCATGCTTTCGAGGATTGTGCAGAATTCCTTTTCGCAGACGACTTCGCGGAGTTAAGCTCCCAACTTCAACGGGGCTTTTGGAGGAAAATAACCATTGACATCAGTAGACATTCTTCTGTTTCCTGTATATTTCCTGGGTACTTAATGGAGAATATGCCAGTCGCATCTTCCGGGCGTCGATCCACATCAGCATCGTGCACGAAAGCATCACCAGCAGACATCTACAAAGAGCTGGACGTTATGTGAAAGTTTCCTAGGACATTTACCTTAAAACCTAGAAATGCTTTACAGTACGAAGTCGCAGTCGAGCGGGAGTTTACACCTGCTAGGGAAAACGTTGGAGATGCGTGTCTTCCCATACGTCTTTGTGCTTGCAAAGGAATGGAACATGTGTTGTTGCGCGAAGCTTCCTACGAAAGTCATCTTCCTCTTTTGCTTCGACCCCTCGCTTGATCTCTTTTCGTTCTTTGTTGATCTTTTTGCAAAATAATCGACCCATTAACCTAAATGTTTTAGTGTCATTATCTTATCCAAAGCGAACGTGACCGATCGAGCATGGATAACCCCTAATTCAGCTGCGGCAGAACAGCTAAGCTTCACTCCCTCCATTTGTCACCGCCTGCCAGAGGCAGTCCTCGGCCAGGTCCTCCACTCGAACCACATAAGTTAGGATCACTTGTATGATAATTTAGGTGTATCATATAAGTTTATGAGGTGCCATCACAACTAAATATATGGAGTCATGACATATTGTAAAATTGTCTTACTAGTTTTAAGACTAATCGTCTTAATGCGAAAGGACAGTGCTAAAAAAAAGCGGGATATGGTTCATCTTCTAGAGATTCCCATAAGTTGGTCAATCAATGTTGAGGAAGCCGCAATTTCTTTGCTAGAAGGTTAGAGAAAGCAACATCGTCAATTAATCGTAAGAGTGATTACTCATTTAAACTGTGAGCTGCATATGCAAAAGGTGGCGGGTGAAAAAGAATTGTACCGTGGCTATTATTCGTTTAAATTCTTATTAAAGGCAAATGTATATGCAATGACCAACTTAAACTTATGGTTCGGGAGATATGTGTTCACCATATGAATATGCAAGGATACATTTCATGCTTATTTGAGTAAGAGCAATAAGATTCCTCAATATCATGCTAAAAATGGCTAGGATTTCCAAAAGAAGATGCAATTTGTTTGATGGGAAACAAAGGGGAATATTGAAAATTTGAGTGATTGAAGCTGAAGCTTTTATTGGGAGACAGAAATCCACCTTAGAATGAATACAAAATCAAGAAGATGGACAATTGAGCAATCGCATGGAACTCTGGAAGCTCTCTCCCCAAAGAGAGGACAGAGAGAGATGGCAGATATGTCACTCTCAAAACCAACCCACATGAGCATCTTTTTTTTGAAGAAACATAAATAAGGGAAGAGAAATGTGGGAAGTAATTGCTACATTGTTTGTGATGCAAGCTGAATTGGAGGATGATGAGACCCGGTAGGATGAGGAAGAAGCTGAGGATTGACGAGCAAGGGGGATGAGTAGCCTTGGCAATCGCAGACCCATCACATCTGACCCTCTCCTTCATGAGCTAATGCATTCTAACCTGAACTAATCCAAGCTGAACTGCTCGTTCTTGTATACAATTTACTCGAGTTTGATATATAACTAATGCATTGTTCCTCGAAGTTTACATCAGCTGCGGCAGCAATAGATTATGGATCAGAATCAACAGCAGAGTACATTGAACTCACAGATGCCTGATCAATCAAGCCTGCAGTTACCAATGTCGCACAACCAGATTCACCTTCAACTGCTACAGAAGCTTCAGAGGCAGCAACAATCACTTCCGTGTGCAACAGTGGGCGTTACAGCAACCAAGTCATCCCCAACAACTCCAGGAGCAGAGACAACGTCTGGATGTCTCTCAAAGCTTTTCTAAGGCCACGATACCGGGCCAAATGCTGGAAATGCCTCAAGGCACGCCAGACTCACCAAGTCAGCCAAAGATTATCCCAGCAAATTCAAAAGAATAGTGGGCAAGAGAACGTGCAGTTCTCTAATCCGTCCCAGCACCCAAAATTCCAGCTACAACAATCAGGGCCGCTACCTGAAATAGTGGGGGCATAAGGGACTTCCACATTTCAGCAACAAGCCATGCTTCTGCTTCTGCCAGTTTGCTAGCTCGAGCTGCCACAGGTGGGCCATATGTAATATTTTCTTTGTTCTCTCGGTTTCGGACGAAAATTGTGTAAACGTTGTCCAGTCAACGATGGATGGTAGACCTCTCCGAGAAGTTTCGATTCGCAAGGAGACGGCACAGTCAGCCGCCACTTTCTAAAAATCCCAGTGCATTGGAAACCGTCGGTTCTAGAGGTAATAGCATGATGAAAGACTTCAACACACAAGCATTGACCGTGGGCATCGGAAACAGTACACTAACGACCTCCGCTCTAGAACAAAACACGAGAAAGTCAACTCATCCACTATCCCACGATCATTCGGCCACAATGAATCGACTACAAAGAAACAACTGGTTGTCAAAATTTTAACGAATCAAAACACTTGCTTCGATTTTCGGACACATATGAAAACGCACCAGTCGCAGGTTAGCTTCAGTGGGTATGAAATCCTAATGCAGATCTCACATCGCCCAGCGTGACGGTAGCCTTTGGGACTGCCCTCACCCCTCAACTGCAGTTTTGGGGCTGAGAACCATTGCGCCCGGCTTCCACACCTACATTGTCGATTCTCCATGTCTAATCGTTCAAATCGAACAGAACAGAAGAACTCGTGGAATGGGACGATTCTCCAGGTGAGGATAGAGCTCGCGTTCTCAGTTGAAGACCCGCGTTCTCAGAGGTCGAAGAAAATCGAAGAAGATGAACAGTGATAAGAGAGAGAAAGCTAAAAAAGGAGGAGGACGAGGACGAGGAAAAAGAACAATAATAATAATAAATCTAGAATGGTCGATGGTCGTTCAATAGCTTCTCAATTGGGAGAGATGGCTGAGTGGACTAAAGCGTTCACCGCTCCACCGGAAATTCCCTGTGCCCCTACCGTACTCCAGCTTGGTAGTTTCCACCGCCTGTCCAGGGTTGAGCCCACGTACAAGGTGAAATTTAGCATCATGTGGGAGAAGTCAATATTTTTGTCGTTTTGACGTGGCATCAACTGAATTGTCTGCCGACGGTCGTATCTTTGTCATTAAGTTTTCTTTTTCTTGTTTTCTTGTTTTATTGGAATTTTGTCATCAAGTTACTTATGGTAATTTGTTGCTTTTTATTTAGGGTTAATACCTTGAAAAATTATAAATTAGTACACCAATGATAAATTTATTCAAAACTAATTTTTTACTAATAAAAAACTCTAAACTGGTACACCTGTGATAATTTACCCCGATTGATTATAAAAAAAAACCATGAATTAATATATTTATAATAAATTTACCAAAAACTAATTTATTCAATTGTTAAAAACTCCAAACTAGTACGACAAATTAAATTAATACCACAGAAAATCACAAAAATTGTATAACTATAACAAACGAATAATAAATCCCAAATTGTTGTACTAGTTAATTGTCATGTGTCATTCAACTTAATAATTTGATAGTAAAACAACAGCGCTCGAGTATTGTTGGTAGAGCCTCGCCAGCCTCGCCGATCTGGCAAGGCCCCTTTGGCAATGCTCAAGCATCACCAATCTGCAAGTCCTGAGCCTCATTGTTGTCTAGCGGTGCTCAAGCGTCGCCATTGGCCGGTTGCTGGACTTCATTGAAGTTGGGGATTGGCCAAAGAAGGAGGAAAAGAAAAAAAAAAGAAAGGGAAAAGAAGAAAAAAATAAATAAAACTCAATTATAAAAAAAAAAAGAAAGAGAAAATAAAAGGAAATGTGCTTGGTGAAGGAAAGTGTAGTGGAAGAAGTTATGAAAAATGTTTTTCATTTTTCAGAAAACATTTTCCCTAAATATTTTATTTTCCATAAAACGAACGTTGGAAAATCAAAAAATCGTTTTTTCGGAAATTATTTTTTTGTGAAACGAATGGAGTCCAAGAGAAAGTAAGTGGTTTGGATGGAGTTTTGATTAATAGGTCCCCCTGCTCTCCAATTCTTTGTCATTTTAGACATTAATCTTTTTGCCTTTACACGTCTCAAATGAGTGGTTCCTTAGTAGCACATGAGCACTTTTTCATCCACCAGTCAATATTCAAGTGTGAATGCGGAAATTTCTTAATCTTCGCACAAAAACTGACTTTAGTTTTGATCTTGGGGTTGCACATCTTTTTGGCAATAATCATCAACAACAGCACGCCCGCTACTGAGATGATGCCCCAGATCGCAATCGTTGGAGAGTCATCGAACAATGCTTCCCTAATCAGAACAGCAAACAGGGAAGACATCCTTGGCGAGGCTCTTTCGAGGTGCCTCCCACTCTCATCCGTGTTCATCGCAACGGAATCTACTTAATTAAAGTGGAATCCAACAATCATCGGGCAAACTTAATCGGAGATTGATCTACTATATGCCTTTAAAATTCGATTGAGTTGTGTGATGCGATTGAGGTCAAGCACTACCTCGTTCAATGTGCTTTCTGATTCCTTATATATTTTGTGACTTCAGTATTTTTTTTTTTTTTTGGTCAGAAAAGATAATATTATTACCGACGGGAGGAAACGTTTGGCAACATATCAAAGGACAATAGATCACGTAAAAACAAAGGAGGGTTAAAAACCCAATCCGCAGGTAGTGAGCCAGCTTGATGGGCCTTCGCAGCTCGGTCCGCCACCATGTTTAGATCCCTCCTGCAATGGACGAGCCGCAGATTAGGGCAACGGTTGAGCAGCTGTACACAGTCGGCGATCAAAGCTCTGATTTCCCATGGAGGCAGTGCGTTGTGGCAGATCGTCTCGACCAGGACAGAGCAATCGGTTTCCAAGATCATGCGAACTGAAGTTTTCCCCTTGTCCTGCAGAAAGTGTAGCGTGTGGTTGAGCGCTGTCGCCTCCGCTTGCAGGGCTGAAGATGCCACGACCGATCGAGCAAATCCGTCAATTAAAAGGCCTGATGAGGTACGGCAGACACATGCGATTGATGCTTCGCTACTCTGAGGTTGGTAAGCGGCATCGATGCTTAGTTTCAATTCATCGTGGTCTGGCGGACGCCAAGATGAGTGCTGATCTGTTTGCTGTGTGTTCTTCGTCTGTTTCTGTCGAGGTGGGATCCGATTTGCCGTGGCATGAGCTAAGGCTGTTTGCACTATACGGGCTGGTTGGGGTTGTTGCTGACGAAAGATGAAGTTGTTACGAGCCTTCCAAATGTACCAGAGGATGGATGCAATCGTTTCCAAGTCAGGTGAGTCAGTGCGATGTTCTGAAAAATTGATCAGCCATGCTTCTATCCGATGAACTGCTTTGATATGCTGCTGTATGTTGATTTCTGGATGTGCCCATATATGTAGTGTCCAAGGACAGAATAAAAACAAGTGTTCTGGTGATTCAATAGCCTGATTTGTACATAAGCTGCATATGGGATCTTGTATAATATGACGGTGATAAAGATTTTCTTGAGTGGGTAAGGCATTGTTGCATACTGACCATAGGAAAGACCGGAGTTTTGGTGAGGAATTCATGTTCCAAACTGCATGCCACAATCTGCGAGGTATCTGAAAGGAGGATGACGCTTGATTTAAGTTGTGATTCAGTTGCTGTTTTCGTAGTAGATTATAACAGCTCTTTACAGTAAAAGATCCATTTTGCTGGCCTCGCCAAATGAGTTTGTCCTGTGTATGCTGTGGCCAAAGTGGAATAGACATTATCTCTTCTGCTGTATGACAATCAAAAGTCCGTCTTAAAAGGGGAATATTCCACTCATTGCTATTTGGGATCATAAAACCTGCAAGCCTCTCTGGTTCTCCTCTGGGGAGTGACTTCAGTATTTAAACGGTGCGATATGAATGTGAAGGCGTTATATCTTTTTGGTTTTTGAGGTAAAAATGGATATTTATAGAAGCGCCTTTAATTTTTTAGACCAAGTTCCGAGGAAAATGTTCGCGTTCTGTGCTTCGAGATCCAGACCGCTCATCTGAAGCAGAGTTCGGTTCTTGCTCCTGATGTTAATTCTGAGGAACTCGGTAAGTCTTCCATTCGGTACCTTGGAAATTCTTTTTTGAGCACATACTTTGCAAGTTCATGGGGGTTTTTTTTTTAGGTAGAAAAGTTCATCGGACATTTGTCATTTTGGTCGGAAAGTTCATCGGGCATTTAGATGCACTTCTTTTTGTGCCGGGGCTCGGAGGTTTTCAATGAAGCTATTTAATTTTTACCCTGGAGGGTTGAGGTTTGTATCTGGTAGTGTGTTCGGGTGGGTAGGTTTTCCATACTCAACTTCAAGAGGTGTTCAATAAAGATTTTTACTTTTTGCCACATACGTTTTGCCCTTTTTGCCCTGGGGAGGGGGGGGGGGGTGGGGTTGAGATTTGTGCCTGGTAGTGTATTCGGGTGGGTAGTTTTTCCATAGTTTTTCCATACTCAACTTCAAGAGGTGCTCAATAAAGCTATTTACTTTTTGCCACATACCTTTTGTCCTTTTTGCCCTGGGGAGAGGGGGGTTGAGGTTTGTGCCTGGTAATGTGTTCGGGTGGATGGTTTTTCCATAGTTTTTTCATACTCAACTTCAAGAGGTGTTCAATAAAGCTATTTACTTTTTGCCACATACTTTTTGCCTTTTTGTCTTGGGAAGAGGGGGCCACATACCTTTTGCCATTTTTGCCCTGGAGAAAGTGGGGTGGGTTTTAGGTTTGTGCCTGGTAATGTGTTTGGGTGAGTGGTTTTTCCATACTCAACTTCAAGAGGTGTTCAATAAAGGTATTTATTTTTGCCACATACTTTTTGCCCTTTTGCCTTGGGGAGAGGGGGGCCACATACCTTTTGCCATTTTTGCCCTGGAGAGAGGGGGGGGGGGGGTTGGGTTTGAGGTTTGTGCCTGGTAATGTGTTCGGGTGGGTAGTTTTTCCATAATTTTTCCGTACTCAACTTCAAGAGGTGTTCAATAGAGCTATTTACTTTTTGCCAAAATATCTTTTGCCTTGGGGAGAGGGGGGCCACATACCTTTTGCCCTTTTTTTCCCCGGGGGTGGGTTTGAGGTTTGTGCCTGGTAGCATGTTCAGGTGGGTAGGTTTTCCATACTCAACTTCAAGAGCTGTTCAATAAAGCTATTTACCTTTTGCCAAATACCTTTTGCCCTTTTTGCCCTGGAGAGAGAGGGGGGTGGGTTTGAGGTTTGTGCCTGGTAGTGTGTTCGGGTGGGTAGTTTTTCCATGCTCAACTTCAAGGGTGCTCAATAAAGCTATTTACTTTTTGCCACATACTTTTTGTCCTTTTTTCCCTTTTTGCCTTGGGGGTTGAGGTTTGTGCCTGGTAGTGTGTTCGGGTAGGTTTCCATTAGGGGTGAGCGGTTCCAGGTTCCGGTTCGGTTCCGTCTGGAACCTGAAACCTACCCTCGGGTACAGATTCCTCGTTTTTTGGAACCTGGAACCTACCCTGTCACAGCTTCTAGGGTCGGTTCCAGGTTCCAACGGGTTCTTTTTTGTTTTTATTTTTTCATTTTCAGATTTGAACTATAATGAAGAATGATACCTCAACAGGACAAGTTTATACACATTTAACAATGTACCATACTTTAAATTGAATATACTTTTACACATTTACACATGAAAAACTATTTCTTGAATATGTTGTGTGTCGTGTTAGTTCCATACACGCGCTTAATAGACGTGATGCATCTGCGTAGGACACAATTCTGGTTTACATAATTGGCGCATCTAGGAAAGAAGAAACACAAAAGCACAACTAGCTACCAGCGGGATGGTCAAAAGTTCTCATAAGCAACTGAATATGTTCTGAATATGTTCTCCAAGCATGACAGGCTTGAGGTAAAAAGATCATTTGAGAACAAGCAATGATAGCGTAGGTAGCAACAATTGAATGCAGAAGAAGAATCAGGTAAATATATCAGCATGATATAGAATTTTTGAACTTGGCACACAACTTGTGTAGATAAAGCTCACCAAAGTCAAGAGCCCTTGCACGCACACATGCTTTTGTGACTTCTCAACAAAGGTCGAAAATTTGACAATCCCTGCGATGAAAGAAAAGACAGTTGAATTTATCAACTACTCAAAAATTAAAACTTCACTTCTCAAATGGGGCAAGAAGTCAACTGACAAATTTGTGTAGGTTCTGCAAGATATTAAAGAGAAGCTTAATATCCTCTCTGTTCTTGCAATTTTCAATCATCGACCACGCCCATGCGTTTGGAGCCATTGTTCTTTTCGTATTAACAGACTCAAGAATTTTGTCATACAACTCCTTCACGGTCTCTGCATAATATGACAAGAACCAAATATCAAAGAAAGAACTACACAATATGTCAAGACACAAATTAGATGGGAAAAAGGAAAAAACCTGTGGGTTCCTCTTTTTCGGCACTTGCTTCGGAAGAATACTGTAAACTCAAAATTATCAAATAAGAGGCTGCAGGCAATCTATTACCATGAACCGGCCCTGTGAATTCCAACGACAATCACATCAAAACCTTTCACTGCCAAGAGATATGCAGCTACGTTTTGTATCAACAAACTAATTCAACTTGGAACCGACATTTAAAAACATGAAGCAACTCGACTCGAAGAACAAGTCAACGTGATTAATCCTATTACAGAATCACGTCTCCAACATCAAATCCACAAAAGCAAACACGATGAACGCAATAAAAATACGAAATCTCAATTAAACAAGCACAATCCTGACAGCATAATCATCCCTCTGCTTCAACTTGACTAAACCAGGTGCACATCCCTCGAACGAGTTACTCAGAATTCTTCATCAATCATCCCCCCAACCCACCATATCCAGACATCAAACTCAACCTAAGAAAAGCCCCCGCTAACAAAGAACCATCGCTTCGGCATCTATACATTCCACGTCGAGATCCCTCGGTTTCGCAGCTAGCGCGCTTCTCATCCGCTAACAAAGTACCATCGCTCAGCGAGCGGCGTCGAGGGCAGCTGGGGCTTCGGTGGAGGCTCGGCTGCATCGGGGGTGATTGGGTGAGCGGCGTCGAGGGCAGCTGGGCAAGTGGCTTCGGGGACGACTGGGCGAGCGCCTTCGGGGACAACTGGAGTCCAGCAGCGGGACGACCAGCGTCTGGCGGCGGCTGAGCAGCGAGGCGAGCGAGGGGTGACGGTGTCGAGGGAGGCAAGGGCGAGGCAAGCGCACGGCGACTGGCGTCCAGCGGCGTCGAGGGTTAGCGATGTCCGGTGGCGGCGTCCGACGGCGGCGTCGAGGGTGAGCGTCGAGGGCGAGCAACGTCCGGCGGCGTCGAGGAGGGCGAGCAGCGTCGGCGAAGGACGAGGCAGAGAACGGGAGAGAAGTGAAGTAGGGTAATTGATTTGGGGCTTCAAACCCTAAATGATTTCGCGACCGGTTCCGGTTCCAAGCGGAACCGGAACCGGAACCGGGATCGCCGGTTCCCGGAAAAATGAAACCGGAAACCGGAACCGGTCCTTTAAGAACCGGAAACCGAACCGGAACCTCCGGTTCGGTTCTCCGGTTCTACCCGGGAACCATGCTCACCCTAGTTTCCATGCTCAACTTCAAAGGTACGAAAGAGGATTTCCTATTTATCGGAAAACCCAAGATTGGAATCAACTTCCGCGATACCTTGTTCTCCCCCTCCACCGAAACATGACCTTTCTCTCTGACCCCCTCCATTTCTTCCTCTCGATATCGACCACCGTGGCCCGCGGCTACAGCCCATCTCGAGTCTCCTCGTCCTCGCCGGAAATCTCAAAATTTCGTTGCGAAAAAACAGGGAGTCTTGAATGATGTTGCTCGTTCCTCTGGTCAAAACATTTAAACTCTTTTATTTCTGGACAGTTTTTGCGTTTATACTGAAAAGAGCCGACTGGGTCTACGCCCTGGCGGCGAACGTCCTCTCTCTGTGAATTTTGCAGCTGCTCGTGAGCAGAATCATATTTGGGCAGAAATCGGAAAGGTTGTGAACAGTGCCAAATCATTTGCTATGTTTAGATCATACCAAAATTATGAAGAGAGTATCGAAGTCACCATGGATGATTTCATGAACGCCATCAAAAGCATCGTTCCTGCGTTGGAAAGACACAGGTAGGGACGGATAGTTGAATGCTGATATTCTCTGTATTTCTGATTTTTTTTTACTTATGGATTGGTAATCACAAGAGCGAATATCTGGATAAAGAATTAATGAAGCTCAGATGAGAGTCCATTCCTTGAAATTGCTTTCTAGTATTGAGTTTGTTTTTTCCAGCTTGGTGTTGCTATTATAGGACGATAACATAAATAGATGTGGCTGATGCGTTTTCAAGAACTGTCTTCTTGCGTGGTCTTACCCAATATATTTGGTCCACGGTGAATTGAATGATGGATTTGTTTCTCTGAGATTTAGTTCTGGAAAGGATGAACAAGAGGAGGGGCGTAATCCAGAGAATTCTCTCGGCTGATCTGGAGGTGTTAAATTTGCAACCCTTTTTTCTTTAAGACGTCTGGTCCATTGTTGGCTCGGGAGAAAACATTATAAGTTTCATTCTGCAAATAGATTGGATGATGTAATATTAATGGTTTTCCCAAATGCTTCTTTCACAGTGCTATCGCCTTATTCATTACCTACCGTAATCTTAGAGCTCAGTGTTCTCCTTATTGGCGCACTGACATAAAAATATTCCTTTTGTTCTGCCAAAAAATGGTCGCAAAACCTTGTGTGTCTCTCTAAGCATTTTGCAGATGTAGATTTTTTATTCTGCTTGGGGAGTCCATAGTATTGTTACTCTAGCACCTTCTTTGCCATCTCATGAAGATGCTAAAATGGCTCAGTTTGAGTTTATTCACTGTCAAGCATGCGTCACTGCCTCAATTGTCTGTGCAAATATTTCTGTAGGCTTAATGGCATGGTAAGTTGCAGTGATCGACATAAGCTTATTTATGAGAACGCAATGCTACTGGTTGAGCGAGTTAAAGTGAGTACAGGCAGTTCGCTCGTCACTTGCCTTCCGGAGGGTCCGAGTGGTAGGTATTTGTAGTTTTCTGATGCATTACTTTTCATTTTGCCTGTGTCTTAAACCGATTAGGATTATTCTAAAATCTTGTCGGTTGTGCAGTGGTAAAACTGCTCTGGCAGCTACAGTTGGCATCCACAGTGGATTTCCATTTGTTAAATTTGTAATCTTTGGCTCCACCCTTTGCTATCTTTGAGTAATCAAATCAGACTTCTTTGTGCATCAGATATCAATTTCTGATTTTCTTATGGATGCTTAGGTCTCGGCAGAAACTATGATCGGACTGGACGAGCAGACCAAATGTGCACGAATTGTGAAGGTTTGTGACCTGTATTTCTGCTCGGTCAGCGCTTTGAGGAATATGAGATTAGCTGTTTTCCTCTCACTTTTAATTAACTCGAAGAGTGGTTATCCTTCATTTTCCATGATGACTGGGGAAACTTTTGTAATGGATTCTATCTTTGATAGGTTTTTGAGGATGCGTACACATCTTCATTGAGCATTGTCATACTTGATGACCTTGAAAGGTAAATTCTGTTGATTTCCATTAGTTGACGTCTGTTGTCATCCTTGGCATTAAAGGATCATGTTGACTCGGGTGAATTGCTTTGCAGGCTACTGGAGTATGCTGCCATTGGGCCTCGGTTTTCGGAGTTGATATCTCAAACATTGTTAGACCTTTTAAAGCAACGTACTCCGGAGGTTGTTTCTTCTCCCCTGCCTTGTTTCTACAGCTCGGCATTGGCGTGAGGAGTAATTGTCCTTTTCTATGACCTCTTATGGAAGTGAATGCTAGAATGCTTTTTGAAGGTGGATGAGTGGGAATTGGTTCCCTTTATGATTGTCGCGACCCGATTTTTCGAGTGTACCAACTAAAGTTTGGCTAATGGATTATTAAATCTAAACTTAACTCGAACTCTCCCAAACCCACACCAATTCGCGACTTAAGTTCAAATTTCTTAACATACAAATGGATTTTATTTAGGAGTCGCGACTAATCAGTTTATGGTAGGTCGATTAGACACTCTCCTACGAACCAGAGACTAAGGGTACATGGACTTGGTTACATTAGATTCCTTTAATGTCCTTTCGGTACTATTCTTTTTATTTTTAAAAATGTTTTTTTGCAGGTAGCTGATTTACTTTAACCTAAATTACTATCATGCAAAAAGTGACCACAGGGATTCTCAAATATTCAATAAATAAATTGCATCAAACGCAAACAATGTTTGGGTTTTCTTGAAATTAGAGTTTTTTTTTTCATTAAAATGTGCATTTTAACTATGTGACCTAAACTATATGACATATAGAAATGCAATCTAAATGACCTAATTCTAATGACATACAATGCAATACAATAACATACAAAATTATTTTAACTAAAATGACATGAAACATGCAATTTAATATGCGAGCTATGTGTCACACGACATTTATTAAATAACCTAGTCTAATTATGGACATATGATTTATTTCATGAACTTAATTCTATATGATGTGCATATGATTTTTTATCCTAAAAATGCAATCTATTCTAAATAATGAAGTGAATTTAAAATGAAACATGCAATTTTATCCTAAAATGCCATGACGTACAAAGAATTCCCTAATTCTACATGATATATGCATGATAATTTTTTTTGTGTTTTTATTTTTATAAAATTCGAAATTCACAATTGTCAAATAATTAAACGTGCAACTTAAATTAAAAACTAAAAACCTAAATGAATGCACTTTTTTTTTTGTTTTTATATTTTTTTAAATTCGAACTAAAATCCCTATTCTAGATATGCAAGATAACAAGAAATATTCCAAAACAAACTGAATTCAATTTAAATATTTTTTTGGATTTTCTTAATGATTTTCCAAAACAAGCAATTATCAAATAAATATTGCATTTAAACTAATCAAGACATTCAATCAAATAAATGATTAAAATAATCGAAAAAATAACATATTGTCTCACAGGTCAAATTAACGATTATCCTAACCTTAATTATCACGATTCAAAATAACTAAAATATGATCTGAATTGTTACGGATCAAATTAATAATTATATTGATTCAACACTTAAAATACTATCGACAAACCCCAAAAATTAATATAATTAAAAAAGTAATCCGACATCTTACGGATCAAATTAGTAATTACAATAATTATAGGGAAGACCCTTATGAATAATGCCTATAATATTCCAAAAAATCACCCAATCCTCTAAATTACTTAATAATAAGTAAATTTGATAATAAAAATAAAACTACTTAAGGTAGAGAACCAAAGGGAGGAAGGCAGAACGATGAGTATGGGCGCAACAACAGTTGCTGATCGGCGCCAAAACTTCAGCAGGGGTGAAGCGACCAATGCTCAGACACAGGCAAAAGGGGCGCGATATCTGAAAATCACAGTGATTGGGAAGGCGGGTCTGGCTGCAGGAACGGCAGAGAACTCCGGGGCGTGCGTCGCGGGCGAAGGGCTCCAGATCCGGTTCGGGTGGTCACTCGGAGGGCGGCGAGGTGATCGATCGGCAGATGTCGGACCGGCGAGTAGAACCCAGACGGCTGCAGGAGTGTGTACGCGTCGGTATGGACAGGAGAGGTGTCGAGTGAGCTCTGGATCAACCGGGGTGAGGCGAGGGCTCGGACTTTGGAGGCTGGGCGACGGGCGACACACAGGTCTTCGGTTCCGAACAGCAGGGGGATCGCGGGTCTTTGGCTCCGAACAGCAGGTGTCGCGATTCAGGCGAGGCCAGGAAGCAGCGTTCGGTTGCTGGTGCGGGACCGACTCAGGCGAACGGGGGAGTCAGGCTTGGCTGCAGAGGGCTTTGCGTCGCGGCGGCGGCGAAGACGGTCTCCGGCGGCAACGAACAGCAGGATCTTGGGTCGGCGCGGTACGGGGAGGCGTTGGGCGGCGACGGGTCACCGGAATCGTGGGTCGGCGCCTAGGTCATCGTGGGCTTCAAGCAAAAACGGCGTGGGTACAGGCGGATGCAGTGGATCAGCTTCGATGGAGAAGAAGAACAGCTTCTTCTTCCTTTCTTTTTTAAGTTTTCTCTATCCTCCTGTCTCCAGACGTCCCTTCCCACTTTTTCCTTCTATCTCTTCTCTCTATGCTATTCACTTTTTCGTTTGACTTTTTTTTTCACGGAACCCCTCCCATCCGAGCCACAAAACGAAGGAAAAGAAGAGTTTTCTTTCGTGCTATTATTTTCTCCCCAGGAACAAAACGGAAGAAGCCCCCCATACCTCGACCTCTGTGCGCACCTTTTATAGGCAAAGATAAATGTGATATTCGGAGGATATTTCGTATCTTTTTTTTAATATACGCAAAGATTATTTATGACCTCCCGATCACAAAATTTTTTTTATTTTCCTTATCCTCCAAATATCCCAAACGATTTTTATCACCTAAAGACTAAAGATAAAATTGCAATCCGATTCCAAACCGTAATATCGCATCAAATCTCAATTTTCCATGAGAAAATTTTCGATCAATAAAAAAAATGGGCTTGGGCCAACTTACTCACTTTGTGGGCTTAGTCCAACTAATTTGAACACATCCGTCACCGGTCCAATAAATAAAATGCTAACAAAATAAAAAAAAATGCACCTAAATCTATATGCTATGTAATTAATATTTTTAAATCCTAATTTTTTAATGTGATAAATGACTAAACATGCCGTCAAAATTTAGGTGTCAATAATAATAAATAAGATCCATTTCATTGGCATTATCTTCCACCATGTTGACCTTAGAACGATTGGCTAGTTGCTTTTGCTGTTTGAGATGGAGTAGTGGCGAAGTTTGTTTTACTTTATAAGGCGAACCGAGTGCAACCTTGGTTCCATAGGGAAGAAACTTTTGTAATATGTGGATGCATTTAACTTGGCACTATCACATACAGACGCATTCAAGTATAACTAGATGAAACATAGAGTGTCGTTAATAATCTTGCTTTCAATAGTTAAGCATCAGGTAATGTACGTGTTCTCCTGTGCATTGTGATTCTAGTACTATTATAGCAGCTGCTTTATTTCTACCGATTTAGTCGGTGGTATCTGACTTACAAGGTTTGAACACGTCACTGGATTTTTTAGCTTATTATACACTTGTATTTGGCCTTGATCTTTCCCAGGGAATGAAGCTTCTCGTGATAGGGACAACAAGTAAAGTGAGTTTCATGCGTTCAGTTGGTGTCTGCTCCTCCTTTTCTTTCACTTACCATGTTCCCGTGCTGAAGACAGATGAAGTGAAGGAGGTAAGCTGCTGTAGATGCTATTTTGGTGTTTGCATGAAGTATTCTTGTTTCTGCCGTTCTTTCTTCATTTCTCTTCTGCTGGAAAACGTGAATTGGAGGGGGGAGAAAACTGCAGCAGTGCCTTGCTTTAAAAAAAATTAATCTGCTTTAAGGGTTTGTTTGTCTCAAGAAAAATATGATGAAAGGGCAATGTTTCCCTATGTTTGCAGAAAATACAAATGTGAATTGGAAAATAATCAGCAATGTCTTGCTTTAAGGAAAATTAACCCGCTTTAAGGGTTCATTTGTCTCAAGGAAAATATGATGAAATACCAATGTTTTCCTATGTTTGCCGAAAATACAAAAGTGAGATTTTGCTGTTTAGAATAAAAACCCGATTTGTGTTTTTCGTTAGGGAACGAATTATCTTATCTGGAGCACTTTGTTGCATTGCTTGATAAACCAGTCATTTCTTGACTTCAATTGGTTATTATTCCATTGCAAATATCGGGGGTCTTGAGGTGCTTTTACCCAAAAGGTCCCTTATCAGATTTCAATTCAAGAGGAGGGATATGGGATTGCCTTTTCTTCTTTTTTGTTTACGAGGAAGGAGGTGGGTAATGAGGTCTTGTGAGGGGATGGGCTGGTTTATAAAAAGTCAGGTGGTTGATGTTTGTGAATACTTCAGATCTCATTCAAAGTGCTAAATTACTGATATTTCACATTGACTTCTTAGATCAAATGCAAATCTGGTTTTCTTACAAGTTTCCCAAAGTAAATTCTGCAGGCTGGAGAATTTTGCTAATAAAGTTGCGTCAGTCCAAAATGTGGACGTGAAGTGTTTGACATCACCAAAGAGCTACATTTACATGTATACGTTTCTTACTTTTTGTTTCCCTTCAGGTGTTGGAACAGCTAAACGTTTTCTCTGAAGATGACGTTCATGCAGCTGCCGAGGCTCTAAATGATGTATGCTTCAGATCTCTCAATTTGTGCCTTCTTATGTTTTGCTGTGTAAGAGTGACAATGTGCAACAGAAACTCACTAGGTCACGTAGGTTCAGGACTTAAAGAGTTAAGATGACTTCATTCTTCACGCTATTTTGCTATCCATCGTAGTTTAACCCCAAATGGAGTAGAGTTCTAATTCATGCTTTTGTGCTCTTACTTTTCTTAGATGCCCATCAAGAAGCTTTAGGGGGGAGAGAGAGAGAGAGAGAGAGAGAGAGAGAGAGAGAGAGAGTTCTAATTTATGCTTTTCTGCTCTTACTTTTCTTAGATGCCCATCAAGAAGCTTTAGGAGAGAGAGAGAGAGAGAGTTCTAATTCATGCTTTTGTGCTCTTACTTTTCTTAGATGCCCATCAAGAAGCTTTACATGCTGCTAGAGATGGCAGCCCAGGGTGAACCTGGTGGAGCTGCAGAGGCTATCCCTGCTGGTAGAGAGAAGATCAAGATTGCTCATTTCTATGACTGCCTTCAGGACATTGTTCATTAAGATGCGGCTAATCTGTAGTTCCAATGAAGTGAGAATTGTATGACTATATACTGCGTGTAAATTTGAACGCCTTCAAAATTGCTGGATTGGAGATCTTGTGGTACACCAACCACAAACTAAGCATTATCTTACTAGGTGGAGTCGGTAATTATTGTTTTTCCTGGTTGATACTTTTATTGGTTTACCAATGGTACTTCCTCTGTTCATCATGTATAGCGAGTGCACAAAAATGGTGATGTCCTTTTACTGCTGGCCTCTCAAGGATTGAGATTAGGTCATTAAGGGTGCGTTTGGGAACTATTTTTGGGGAAAGTCTTTGGAAAAATGCAAAGACCTTAGAATTAAAGATGTTTTTCAAAATGTAACTGTGTTTGATAAATTGTACTTTGAAAGTGCCTTTGTGAAGTACTTTGAACAAAATAGTGTCTGGGGAATTGCATTTACAAAAGATCTTTGTGATAAAAAAAATTGGCAAAAGAAAAATTTTAAAAAATTGACCGGCGAGGGCAGCGACTGCCGGCGACCTCCGGCGACCTCCGGCGACCCCGGACCTGGGGCGGCGAGGTCGCGCGACGCCGCCTGGACCTCATGCGACCCCAGATCTGGGGCGGCGAGGTCACGCAACGCCGCTTCAACCTCCGGTGAATTCGATCCAGGGCGTCGAAGTCGCGGGAGGACCTCGCCGCCCCCAAATCTGGGGCGACGAGGTCGCGAGAGGTCGCACGACACCGCCGCGACCCAGATCCGGGGGCGGCGAGGCGCGACCTAGATCTGGTCGCCGCTCGAGCCTCCGGCACCAGATCTGGTCGCGACCAGACCTGCGACTAGATGGGTCGCGTGGCCTCGGCGAGCTCCGTGCGGAGGTCGCGGTGCGGCAAGCGACGGTCGCCGGCAACCGCGTGCCTTTTGGCCACCAGATCTGCGACTCGTGGAGGTCGCCCGAATCTCCGACAAAGATCACCTAGGTCGCGGCGTCTCTCTACGCCCGAAGAAGATGAACAGTGCTCGACAAAGGCACGCACTCGGAAAATCAAAAAACTCGTGAGGATAATTTCGGGAAAAAAATGTGAACAATGCGGGTGTGGCATGCCGAAAAAGCCGAAAGCCCAAAGCAGGTCTCGGCTTTCAGCCTTCACAAGGCTGGCATTTGGAAAAGGTGGGTTCAAAATTTTTTGCCAAACAGGCTGGCATTTGCCCAAGTATCTTTAGGCCTTCAAAGGGCTTTGGGAAGTAGTTCCCAAACGAACCCTAAGAAGGGTGAAGCAAAGAAAGTTGATTGACAACCGATTTCTTAACGCTTTCTCTGAATCCTACTATGCAGTATATATGAATATAGTGTGTAGAACAACACAATGCCTTAGAGATGGATTACTGGCTGTAGCTGCAAGCCTTAGTATGATTCAAATGATTATTATTAAAATGTAGGAGGATCTCTCTTTTTCACTTATGGATTGGTACTTACAAGAACAATTATCTGGGTATAGATTGAATGAAGCTCATATGACATTGCTTTCTCACTTGGGTTAGGTTTTTTCAACTTGTGGTTTACCATTGTAGGACCATATCATGAGTAGATTTATCTAAAGTGTTTTTAAGAATTGTCTTATTGTGTGGTCTTACCCAATAAGATCACACAATAAGATTTAGTTCCGGAAAGGATAAACAAGAGGAAGGAAGTGATTCATAGTATTCTCTCTGAGCTGATCTGTAGGTGTCAAATTTGCTACTGGGTTTTTCTTAAAGATGTCTGGTCCATTGTAAATTCATAAGAGAAAAATTTAAGTTTCATAATGTAGCAGTCTTGTTTTAAAGACAATTATATCTGCTTTAAAAAACCAGTTATTTGTTGACTTCACTTGTTTCTGATTCTCTTGCAAATATTGGGTGTCTAGAGGTGCTTGTCTCAAAAGCATCCCTTTATCAGATTTCAATTCAAGACAAGGGACATGGGATTAACCATTTGGATTAGCCTAGACATTGTGAATTTTGAGGAATCTGATATTCCCGAGCAGAGAAACATGTTAGTAACTTGGAGTCCCTAGCTTTTCTGATTGCTTCTCTTTTCTATTTTTCCTCAGGAAGCAGGGGAGTTTGGGAGGGAAAAGGGGTTGCGAGGGGATAGGCTGGTTTATAAAAAAGACGTGGTCGATGTATGAGAGTTCACATCTCATTCAAAGTGCTGGATTAGTGATAACTCAGATTTGACTTTATCTAATCGACTGGGAATCTGGTTTTTCTTGCAAGTTTCTCAATGCAAATTCTACAGGCTGGAGTATCTTGTCAATTAAGCCACATCAATCTAGAATGCGGATGTGAAGCTTTTGACATCACCATAGAGCTTCATATGTATGTATACATGACTTTCTTTCTTTTTTCCTCCTTCGGGTGTTGGAACAGCTGAAGGTTTTCTCTGAAGATGTTGATGCAGCTGCCGAGGCTCTGAACAATGTAAGATTTAGATCTCTCTACATGTGCCTTCTTATGTTTTTCCTTGTTAGAGTGACAATGTGCAGCAGAAATTCGGTAGGTTGTGTAATTCAGGACTCGAGAGTTTAGATATCTTCATCCTCCATGCTGTTTTCCCATCCATTTTAGTTTGCCTGCAAATGGAGCTATGCACAGTTTGGAGAGAGCGAGAGAGTTCTAACTCGTACTTTTCTACTTTTCTTAGATGCCCACATGCTGATAGAGATGGCAGCCCAGGGCAAGCATGGGGGAGCTGCGGAGGCCATTTACTCTGGTAGAGAGAAGATCAAGATTTCTCATTTCTACGATTGCCTTCAGGATGTCGTTCGTTACTAAGATACAGCTGACCGCGGTAGCGTCCCATGTGTTTCTTCTTTTCACTTGAACGATCTGTATATATCTTTTCCAAACTTTCCTTCGCTAAAATGCTTTGCAGTCGGCATGGGTTGTTCATTTGTTGAGTAGCAAACGCCTGTGATTTTGTGGAGAAGTAAACCGATGGTTACATGAAAAAGCACACCGGTCCCTATGAACTACAGACCCCTGTTTCGTGGTGATGGTTTTAATTGGTGATGGGCTTAAGGCCCGTCCGCCCATGCTGGGCCAAAAGGCCCGGCCCACGGGAATAGAACCCGTGGATGGAGGGACGTATAAAAGGGAGGAGAAAGAGAGAGAGAAGACACCTGTTGGAACATAACGTACGTCTTCTCCTCTCCCGCGCGCTCTCTCTCTCCAAAAAGACAAAAAGAACAATAAGGCAAACGGCATCGTTCTTCTTCCCTTTCAAGGCGCCATCGAATCGAATAGGACCAGGTTTTCTTCCTCTAATCGGCGTCGGTGTTTAATCTGTGGCTAACAAGGTAAGCTCGAATCCGTGGTGTGCTTTACGATCGGTGATACGTGTTTTCCCGGGCTTCGTCTTCCGCATTGATTTACGGGTTCGATTTAGTGTCGAATCCAGTTTTCGGAGATCCGTTATTCCCAACATTAGTATCAGAGCCCTAATTCACGTTTTCCCGATCAATTTGATTTTTTTTTATTGATTTTTCGCAAAAGCTTTTCGGTCGTACGGATTAGGGCGAGAAATCCCAACACCCGAGCGTTGTTCGGCCATTTTTTTAAGTTTTCGTAAGTCGAAATCGTTTTCTGAACACATGGGGAGAAAGGCGACGTCAAGACGAGTCCGGTGACATGTCGCACGCCGCCTTACGACGCCGCACGCGCCCAAAGCGCTGGCAATGGCCAGCGCGTGCGCCACACGCTCCGGTGACGAACCAGCACGTGCGCGCCGGCGATCGGGCAAACCGGCACGCGCCGGTCTGTGGACCGACGCGTGCTGACGTCACGCGATGACGTTATCGTGACATCATCCAACGGTCGGTAACCACTCGGATGACGTCACCGATGACGTCATCGCCGACGACGTTTTGCCGAGCGGTCACCGGTCGGCGACCCGACCCGACCGGCGACCTGACTCGACTCGCGGACGCAAGCACGCGCCTGGCACGTGCCGGATGACGTCTGCGTGACGTCATCCCCCGCACGCGCGAGGCACGTGCGGTCGGTTCGTGCGAGCGGTCCGATTAGCCCGACCGGTCCGACCCGCGCGCTCGTTGACCCGACCCGTTGAACCGTTTACCGTTGACCACCGTTGACCGACCGTTGACCATTTGACCGTTTACCGACGACCGTTGACTTTGACTGTTGACCGTTGACCCAAAAAAAAAAAAAGGAATTTGTTTCTTTTTCACTCATGCCTATGTGGGTTATAAGTAATCCATTTTTAATTCTATATTTGTTGCATGAATTTTGAAAAATTATGTATTTTCCCTTATATTTATTATGGATTATAAGTGATCCATTTTTAGTTCTGCATTTGTTGCAAGAACTATGATGCGTTATGCAAGGATACCTGCAATCCCGAGAACGGACGAGGGAAATGCAAGATTTAAAAGGCTGATGTTAGAATTAGCTAATTATTGATGGCATGATAGTGATTTAGTATCACATGTGGTCAGGGTTAATCAGATGATACAGGAAATCATATGGAATTGTTATCTTGTGCCGGCTTTGATGAACACTCTTCCACCTGAATGGCAAGCAGTGTTGGATCGACTATGGGAGGTCAACGTGGTCCCGGGTTATAGGAGGCTAGTGGAAACTTTTGTAAGAGAGTACTATAGGATTGAGTTAACCAAAACTTCAATCCTTAGGTTGAACGCCACATGGCGCAGAGTGAATGCACCTTGGTGGCGACATGAATGCTCTCCAAAAGTTTTTCCATGGTTGGCAAATGTGCCTTTAGTTTTATCAGATGTTTTGACTGATAGATTATAATGGACATTTCATATTTATTTCTTTGATTAATTATGTAATGTTTACTACCTGATTGTTATTGATGTAGCAACCGATATGTTAGTTGTATCATGTGAAAGCATTGTTATTTTATTGGATGTTAGATTTTATTTGCTTTCTGTTATTGCTAGTTGCTGTGGGTAATTAGCTGTGGGTAGTAATAAAAGTTTTTGTAACTTCATAGAATTTATTTGCATAAGACAATTATATTAATAATAATTTTGAGTTAGGATTTTTGAAGGATGATTGGAAACATAGTGACCTTTTAATTCTGAAGCCTTACTTGAAATTATTCATTAATATGATGGGTCTATGCAAATTGGAATGCATAAATGATGTGCATTAATTATTCGTGCATGTATGTCTAATGTGTTCAGATCGATGGTTTAGCAACTAAGAATGTAATTACTGATATGAACAGCAACAATTGTGAAATATTGAATATGAAGATTCAATATGTGCTGAAAAAGCAAGAAGCACTAGAAGCTCTTGACCGTGTTATGGAAGATCTTGAGGATGCTGTGCGCCACCTTGAGCTGGTAGAGGACCGCTTGACGTCATTTGAGCCGAAAATAGATATTTTCAATGCTGGTTCTAGCTCAGAAAGGGCTTTGTGCTCTAAGCGCAAGCATATTGATTCATTCAATATGTGGGAATGCAAAGGATCAAGTCCTTATTGCGAGAAATCAAGAGTTAACCAACACAAAAGAGGAAAACGTCCTCAAGTGAAGAAAAAGTCAAGTGTGAGGTGTTACAATTGTGACAAAAAAATGTCACTATGCTCGCAACTGTTGTGAGCCGAAAAAGGGTAAACATCTCTTGTACATTTGAAAACTTTGATTATGTGTCAAGTCTTGAATTATTAGTTGAATCCAATCCTTTGTGGAATGTAGATTCATGAGCGACAGACCATGTAGCAAATGATAGAGGATCCTTCGTAGAATTTCGATGATACCAACTGGAACTAAGTGGATATATATTGGAAATAACTCCAGAGCTGAAGTTAACGGGATTGGCACCTGCCAATTGAACATGCATGGTGGACGCATCTTGATGTTCTATATGCTCTGGAGATTCGTCGAAATTTAATGTCTGTTTTGGTGTTGGTTAAGCTTGGTTTTAGTGTGAACTTCCGTAATAGAAGTGTAGATTTGTATTTGGATGCAAACTACTATGGTTGTGGTCACTTTCTGGATGGTTTTATTGTACTAAATGTTGACTGTGGTGATGTTAATATGTTATTCCCTTGTTTCACGTCTTTTCCCTTATATGATAATGATGTGAATATGGTGGCATGCTAGACTTGGTCATATGGGCCAACAACATATGAATAGACTAGCCGAAGAGGGCTTGTTGAGCAATATTAAAAAAGTCGATTTGTCCATATGTGAGCATTGCCTAGTAGGGAAAATGACAAAGAAACCATCTGGAAAAGGTAAAAGAGCTGAATTTTCTCTGCATTTAATCCATTTGGATGTATGTGGTTCAATGAATATGAGACATGGGGCTGTTTATTTCATCACCTTTATTGATGATTATACTCGATTCGAATATGTCTATTTGATTTCTCATAAATCTGAAGCAATAAGTTGTTTCAAAAGGTTTATGAACCTGGCAGAAAATCAATTAGACAAGAAAATAAAAGTATTGAGATCCGATCGAGGTCGAGAATATTTATCTGATGAGTTCAGAAAATTATGTAATGAAAAATGAATAAAAAGATAGTTGTCTATTCCATATACTTCTCAACAAAATGGTGTTGCAGAGAGAATAAATAGAACCCTACTGGAATGGTTAGGTCCAAGATGGCGCATACTAACTTACCTATCGCTTTTTGGAGTGATGCGTTGTTAACTGCTGTTAATATACTTAACCGAATGCCTTCTAAATTAGTTATTTCCACTTCATATGAGTTATGGATAGTTAGGAAATCGGACTTAAGTTTTCTTAAGCTATGGGGTTGTGCTACCTATATTCATAAGTCCTCTCACAAATTTGGAAAATTGAGTCTCAAAGAAAATAAGAGTATTTTCATGAGATATTGCAAACACTCAAAAGGGTATATGTTCATAGTTGAGTAAGAAAGTGGGAGTATAATTGAATTTGAATCACGGGATGTCATATCCTTAGTGGATGAATTTCCTAAGAGGAACGAAATAAGGGAAAATTACTCCTTATTTGAAACCTTGGATCAAGATAATGATGTCAGTGGAGTTCGTCCAAGTGGGAGTAATGTGAGATGTGATGAATTGAATTCAACTCATTCTCAATTGCAACCACCTGATGTGACGACATCATCATTACCTAATCCAAGTGGGACCATGATGGGGAATGATGTGCTAAGTGTACAATCTCCCATAGGTGAACAAGTCGCCAAAGTATTCCCCGTCGATGTTTTGACATTGAAAGGGAAATTTTTATGGTTGCTCCACAAGATGAGGATGAGCTAAGAAATATTAATGAGGTTCTGAATTGCTCTAATAAGGAAAAATGGATTCATGCAATAAAAGAGGAAATGAAGTCAATGAAATCAAACTAAAGTCTAGGAACTGGTTGATCTTCCAAAATGACACAAAGCTATTAGGAACAAGTGGGTTCTCAAAATAAAGCGAAAGGCTGATGGCTCAATAGAAAGGCATAAGGCTCGACTTGTGGCAAAGGGGTATAATCTACAGGAAGAAATTAATTATAAAGATACATTTTTTTTCCTGTAGTGAGATTTACCTTGATTCGCATTATTCTGACAATAGTGATTAGTATGGATCTTGAGTTACATCAAATGGATGTAAAGACTGTTTTCCTTAATGGAGTATTAGAGGAAGGAACATATATGGAACAACCTGCTGGTTTCATAATGAAAGGCCAAGAAGAAAAGGTATGTCGACTTTGAGGGTCGATATATGGCCTTAAGCAGTCGTCAAGACAATGGTATATGCGTTTTCATAATGTCATAATGGCATATGAGTTTACAATGATTGATGAGGATCATTGTGTATATATCAAAAGATCCAAGGATCAATTTGTGATCATATCATTATATGTTGATGATATACTAATTGCCATAAGCAATATGGAGTTGGTTAATATTGTCAAGAGATGGTTGTCTTCTAACTTTGAGATGAAAGACATGGGTGATGTTGCATACACTCTTGGAGTTAAGATTTCAAGAGATCATTGTCTCTTTCGCAAGAATCATATATAAATAAGATTCTTGAACGATTTCGTATGCAAGATTATAAACCCATAGACACTCCTATTGCAAAAAGATGAAGGATTGAGCCATAGTCTGTGTCCAAAAACTCCACAAGAGAAGGAACAAACGAAATATGTTCCTTATGCTAGTGCTGTTGGGAGCTTGATATACGCTATGATGTCTGCAAGACCTGGCGTATGTTTTACAGTTGGAATGGTGAGTAGATACCAATCCAATCCAGGTCCAGCACAATGGAAAGCCATTAAGAGAATACTAAGGTATCTAAAGGGAGCTACTGATTATACGCTGAGTTATAAAGGAAAGGATCTGCAGTTCAAATGCTGTTCTGATACTGATTGGGGGAGGAGATTTAAATGAAAGGAAATCTACCTCTAGATTTGTTTTCTTACCGAATAATGGCACCATATGTTGGAGCAGTAAGAAACAAAAGTGTATAGCCTTGTCCACGATGTAAGTTGAGTTTGTGGCATTATCAGCAGCAGTGTAAGAAAGTGTTTGGCTTAAGAGATTTTTTGGATCATTTAGGTATTATTGGAAGTGCTGCAGATTAATTGTTAGTTAACTGTGATAGCCAAGCAGCAAAAGCGTACACCAAAGATCCAAAATATTATGGCAAGACCAAACATATAGATACCAAGCATAATCTTGTCAAGGATATGGTTGCACGAAAAGATGTAAACTTAGAGTACATATTGCACATGGAATGGTAGCAGATCCTATGACAAAGCTAATACCTAGAGATGTATTTTGTGGTTATATGAAATCTCTAGGATTGCGTAGAGGCTAATGTACTGAATATTGTAATTTCCCTAAGTGTTCACATTTGATGAATTTGTGTTTTCATCATTAATGCCTATGAATCTTTGTTTGATCTTTATGCATCTTAATGCTTAGTGCATTACTTTAAATTGAGAAGTATGTCGGACAGATATAAGATTAGCCCACTCACACGGGTAATCGCCTCTATTTACTGTGTGATAAATAGAAATGAGATTGTTTTTAAGCTTATTATCTAGGTGATAATCGAGAGCTCAAGCTTAAAACACATATGTCGCCTTAACTAGGTGTTAAGATGATGATATAATACTTACTATGTCCGAAAGTAAAATACCCCATATATTTTACTTTATCTATCTAAGATGCCAGATGGGAGTTCTGATGAATTTTGTGAATGAGTGGATACGTGAACTCAAGTTAGACATTGGGTATGTCTGAACCATCATCTGTACGGTATTGAAAGGTGTAGACATACGCTACATGGGAAATGAGTTAATACCATAATACGTATTTCATACTACGTATGCATGAGACGACCAATAAGAGTGGCAAAAGTTTGATCTCAACTTTTATGTCGTGTGAGACTCTTGAGAAAGAGAGTTCCTCAATTTCTTAGTCCCCTCATGACTCTTACTTATTCTCAAGATTTCTATTTAGTGTTTGCTATCTTACGATGTTGCCAATGGTCATGAGTGATTCGATCTAATGGGACATTTTTAGAAAAGCAAGCTGAACTGAAATTGAGAGTTTGAAGGAAAGAGGAAGATCGATTTTGGAGAATCACATTATAGTTTTGTATTCACCGGTTAACCAATTATAACTGTCTTTGTAATAATCATAATTGTGAATACAATATATATATCATTGTTTAAAAGAGATCAAGAGAGATATAAATGTGATCGATCGATCTAGGGTACTGCATACTAAATCTACTCGGAGTGTGATGCCCATTATGAGTTGCTATATATTCCTAACAGATGTATAACAACGAGCTCTCAAAGTATGCTGGTCGCACGGATTATTCACCAGTATGAATGTTGAAGAGAGGTAAAGAGAATCCTGTTTAGCCCACCATGTGCGAGTGGGAGATGATGGTTTTAATTGGTGATGGGCTTAAGGCCCGTCCGCCCATGCTGGGCCAAAAGGCCCGGCCCACGGGAATAGAGCCCGTGGATGGAAGGACGTATAAAAGGGAGGAGAGAGAGAGAGAGAGAAGACACTTGTTGGAACATAACGTACGTCTTCTCCTCTCTCGAGCGCTCTCTCTCTCCAAAAAGACAAAAAGAACAGTAAGGCAAACGGCATCGTTCTTCTTCCCTTTCAAGGCGCCATCGGATCGAACAGGACCAGGTTTTCTTCCTCTAATCGGCGTCGGTGTTTAATCTGTGGCTAACAAGGTACGCTCGAATCCGTGGTGTGCTTTACGATCGGTGATACGTGTTTTCCCGGGCTTCGTCTTCCGCATTGATTTAGGGGTTCGATTTAGTGTCGAATCCAGTTTTTCGGGGATCCGTTATTCCCAACACGTGGTATTCTCATGATCGGAAACTTCAGTATCATGGCCTTTTGCTCCATGCTTTTGAGGATTGTGCAGAATTCCTCTTTGCAGATGACTTCGAGGAATTAAGCTCCTGACTTCGACTGGCCTTTTGTAGGAAAATAACCATTGCCATCAGTAGACATTCTACTGTTTCCTGTATATATCCAGGGTGCTTAATGGATAATACGCCAGTCGCGTCTTCGGGGTGTCAGTCTACATCAGCATCGTCGCCCAGAAGCATCACCAACAGACGTCTACATAGAGCTGGACGCAAGTGAAAGTTTCCTAGGACATTTACCTTAAAACCTAGAAATGCTTTACAGTACGAAGTCGCTGTGGAGCGGGAGTTTACACCTGCTAGGGAAAACGTTGGAGATGCGTGTCTTCCCATACGTCTTTGTGCTTTCAAAGGAATGGAACATGTGTTATTGCGCGACGCTTCCTACGAAAGTCATCTTCCTCTTTTGCTTCGACCCCTCGCCTGATCTCTTTTCGTTCCCTGTTGATCTTTTTGCAAAATAATCGACCCATTAACCTAAATGTTTTAGTGTCTTATCCAAAGTGAACGTGACCGATCGACCATGGACAACCCCTAATTCAGCTGCGGCAGAACAGCTAAAGCTTCACTCCCTCCATTTGTCACCGCCTGCCAGAGGCGGTGCTCAGCCAGCTCCTCCACCCTCCACCCGAACCACATAAGTTAGGATCACTTGTATGATACTTTAGGTGTCTCATATAAGTTAATGAGGTGTCGTCACAACTAAATATATGGAGTCATAACACATAGTAATTTCGTCTTACTAGTTTTAAGACTAATCATCTTAATTTAAAAAGACGGTGCTGAAAAATTGGGATACGGTTCATCTTCTAGAGATTCCCGTAAGGTGGTCAACAAGGTTGGACATTTCTGTTGGACGTGCACTGCTGCAAGGTTAGAGTAGGAAACATTGTCAATCAATGTTGAGGAAGTCCCGATTACTTTGCTGTAAGGTTAGAGTAAGCAACATCGTCAATTAATCTTGAGAGTGATTACTCATTTAAACCGTAAGCTGCATATGCAAAAGGAGGCGGGTGAAAAAGAATTGTACTGTGGCCATTACTCGTTTAAATTCTTATTAAAGGCGAATGTATATGCAAGAATCAACTTTAACTTATCGTTTAGGAGATACGTGTTCACCATATGAATATGCAATGATACATTTCATGCTTATTTGAGTAAGAGCAATAAGATTCCTTAATATCATGCTAATTCATGCTTATTTGAGAGAGATGGCAGATACGTCACTCTCAAAAACAACCCGCATGAGCTTTTTTTTTTTTAAGAAACATAAATAAGGTAAGAGAAATGTGGGAAGTAATTGCTACATTGACTGTGATGATAGCTGAATTGGAGGATGATGAGACCCGGTAGGACGAGGAAGAAGCTGAGGATTGACGACCAAGGGGGTGAGTAGTCTTTGGGTCATGCAAACTGGACCAGGCCCTTCCGATCAAGACCGCATTGGAGACCTTTTTTTTTTTTTTATCATTTTCTCTTTCTTTTGATTTTTTAAAATTCATTTTGATATATTTTACAAGAGTCTATGCTTGATTTGTCAACTAAAACTTAGGTGTCAATAATGGTGTAGACAATTTTTTAATTTTTAAAATTTTTACTTTTAATTTTTTCACCTAGCCAACAAGACCGTTGGCTCCCGGTAGATGTGAAGGCCAACGACCCCCTTGCCATGCGAGGGCGAGGATTTGTTGTTTCACAAAAATAATATTTTTTGTAGACCAAAATCGAGTTTAGGTGAAACTTAAACATGAATGTGCCATACGATCTTGGACTTCAGCTCGCCACTACTCGGCTCAATATTCTTACTAGTCTAATTGGGTTTTTCCTTTTGTAAATAATTTAATACTTTTAGATATAGACAAAATACTAAAGATTCCATTGTATATGAAATTTCGATCTTCGATCCATTTATATTTCAACATGATCAAATTAAATTCAAGTGAAACTTTTGAATACTTCGATTTTCATTTCCAGTTAAGTTTAGGCAAGAAATTCAATACTCGATCAAGCTATAAGCTCAATTGAAGTTTTGAGGAATCAAACATGTGAGTCGAGCTTGACATTGCATCAGCACGTCTCAATGTGATTATACTTTTATCTCGAGGAGTAGACCCAGGACGCCATAGCGCTGGGACTTGATACCCAAAAGGTGGGTTGTGCATCCTTGGGCCTGGACTAAGGTACACCAGCCCAACAGGTTATCACATGGGCCAGTTCATCGTTCCCGATTCGTTGTCAGATTGCCACATTTTCTCTACGCCTTTCGGCTATATAAACTGCCTGTCGAACCGGGAATCAAGATTCCTCGCGCCAGCATTTCCTTACGGCCAAAGAAAACCCAACGGAAGTCATAAATGGCGGCCGAGTACTCTCGTTCTTCTCCTCCGCCTAACCCTCCTTCGCTCGACGTTTTTTTTTTTTTTGGTCAGTCCTTCGCTCGACGTTAAATTTAGAAATATAATTTCTCCTTTGAAAATACCGGAGTATGCTTTCAAAATATTTTATTAGTTTTAGGGTTCTTGTTTAGTGAAATTTTTATTCTTATAAAATAATTTTTTTTGGTAAAAGTAAGCAATATATTGATAGGGGTCAAACTGTACAAACAACACGGCTCCAAAAGCTTATACTCAAAATGAACACGCTCATTGAGAGTGAAAGGAAGCCGCGGACAAGCAACAAAACGACCAACAGAAAGCCAACGGCAAACAAGCCTGGCAAAAAAACACCTAAACAACCACCGAAAAGCCTAAGTTAGCCTATGATCATAGGAGGCAAAGATAATGGGGTCCACATCCCACGAGCGTTGCATCCGCCTGTTCCTGTGAGAGTCCTCTACATTCTTAAAGGTAAGGACCTTATCCTTAACAACCTTGAGGAGGTGCTTCTTCATGGCCGAAATAGATAACGGCTCTCCTCTGAAAAGAATATTGTTCCTGTTTCTCCAAATGATGTGACACAGCGCCCCAAAGGAGAACCGGGCAACACACTTATAAAACTCCTTGCCGCCGAGCAAGGTAATGGCCCCAACTGAGAGTCTCTTCCCAAGTCCTATTGGTCCAGGGGAGATTGCATCTAGTAGCCCAAAAAAAGGCAATACTTGAGGTAATGCGACAACCAAAAAAGAGATGATTGATTGAATCAGGCACCTCGTTGCAAAAAGGGCAGGAAGCAGCATCAATCCTACCATAAGACATGAGAAGAGACTGAGTAGGTAACCTTCTCTTGGTGATGAGCCACAGGTTCAGTTGGTAGCGAGGCAGGATGGCATTACTCCAAATGAAACAATGCCAATTGACTCTGGCCTTCTTCCTCCTTAAGGTCTCCCAAGCCGAGGCCACCGAGAACAAGCCCGTCGAGTCCTCTCTCCAACAGAACCGATCTTGGGTTCCAGACAAGGAAGGAAGTGGCGAACCCCAAGACTCAATCTCTGATCTGATAGCTCGTCCATCCTCTGAGAAGAGATCGGCAACCAAAGCCTGCCTAGAGAGACCGGAGCTATAGATGAGGGGATCTGTGAAATATAAATTCAAAGGACCCCTAGGATGCCAATTATCGAACCAGAGTGACGTTGATAAGCCATCGCCTAACCTCCAGTGGAAGTGAAGCCGACAATCTGTCCTAAGTTGTAAGGTTTTCTTCCACGCCCAAGAGCAACAGGTTGGCTTTTTAACTACCCAGAAGTTCTTGGTTTTTAAGAAGGTCGAGTGAATCCACTTACACCATAACGATTCCTTATCTGAGAATAAATTCCAGATATGCTTGAGCATGGCCGCCTTATTGCACTCACGCAATCTCCGGATGCCAAGACCTCCCTCCATTTTAGGAAGGCATACATCTTCCCAGGAGACTTTGGCACCCCCTACCCAACTCAGGTCCCTTCCAAAGGAATTGTCCGAGAATACGCTCTATTTGGTCCAGTACAGCTGCAGGAAGAATAAAGGCACTCGCCCAAAAAGCCTTAATGGCATGGAGGACTGACCTGATCAGCTGTAGTCGACCAGCAAAAGAAAGAAACCGATGAGTCCAGGACTGCACCCTGGAGGTGATGCGTCTCACAAGCTCAACGCAATCTGCCTTCCGGGCCTCGATGTAATGATTGGAACCCCAAGATAATGGACTGGAAGGTTACCCTCAACAAAGCCAAGCTCCAGGAGGATTTGATTTTTTAAAGCTGGCAAGCCTCCCGAGATGAACACCTCGCTTTTCCTTGGGTTTGGGAAGAGTCTGCTCCAAGAAGAAAACATATGGAGACCATCCCTGAGAAGCTTCACGGATGGCAGGTGGCCTTCGCAAAATAGGAATACGTCATCCGCGAAAAACAAGTGCGAGAGGCACGTAGACTTACATCTCCAGTAGAATCTGAAATTCGGCTGTAGCGAGCATCTCCCAAGAATCCCAGAGAGCACCTCCATAACCAACGTGAATAAGTAGGGAGAGATGGGGTCTCCCTGACGTAAGCCTCGCCCACTAAGGAAGAAACCATGTAATTCCCCATTCAGCGCGATGGAAAACCGAGGAGTCCTCACACAGGTCATGATGAGTGAACCAAATGATCAGGAAATCGAAAAGCAAGAAGTACATTCTCGAGAAACTGCCAATCCCCGGTATCATACGCCTTTCTGAAGTCGACTTTAATAACACTTGGGAGAATAGGGTTCGACATGGAACTTAGAGAAAAGTTCATGCGCCAAGAGAATATTATCTCTGATTCGTCGTCCCTTTACAAAGGCACTCTGAGCCGGATTGACCAAGTCTTTTAGTACTGCTGCAACCCTATTCGCCAACACTTTGGTAATAATCTTGTAGACCGTGTTGCAACAAGCAATAGGCCTGTAGTCATCAACGGTAGTCGCATTGGGAACCTTTGGAACCATGACCAAAATGGTGTTATTGATTTCTCTAAGAAGCCTCCCCGATGTGAAAAAGTCCTTCACGGCTTCCGTGACCAGCTGACCCACTGTATCCCAATTCTCCTTGAAGAACTCAACCGTGAAGCCATCCGATCTTGGTGCCTTACCCTTGGCAAGAGAAAAGAGAGTATCTCGAATCTCAAGATCAGTCACAGGATGAGCAAGCGAGGTAATCTGGTCATCATTTAGTTGAGAGCGGATAACCTCCCAAATTTCCGATACTTGAGGAGTGTTCAGCTCCATCTTTGGTAGAAGGAGATCACGAAAATGCTCCACAAAATGCTATTGGACCAGTAGAGGCTCAGTAATTTGGTTACCTGAGTAATCTACCACAGAGAGGATTCTATTTCTTAGTTGTCTCTTATTGACATATTGGTGAAAGAACTTTGTGTTCCGGTCACCTTCCTTAAGCCATCTTATACGAGCTTTCTGCTTAAAGAACAACTCTTCGTGAGACCTAAGCTCCACTAAAGTACGCCGCTGCACCTTCTCCAGGTCCGCAAGGACCATGCTGGTGGGGTCATTAAGGAGGCCAACTTGAGTTTGCATTAAAGCTTCCCTCGCATCAGAAGTCCTTCCGGAGATGTTGGCGAAGGAATCTCTATTCAACTGCTTGAGCCGACCCTTCAAGATTTTTAGTTTGCGCACCAGCCTAAACATAGGCACTCCATATCCCGGATTCTCCCAAACTTGCTTCACAATTGAGTCGAAATCCGGGTGCTGCATCCAAAAGTCGAAGAACTTGAACGGCCTTTTCCGGAGGATTGGGTTCTCCACTTTAACCACCATAGGTGAGTGGTCAGAAATCCCAAGCGCAAGGAAGGACGCTTTCGAAAAGGAAAAAACCTGGCTCCAACAAGGGTTTACCAGTACTCTATCAATCTTTCTCATCTTTCGAGAGGGCCCTAAAGAGGCCGACCAAGTATATCTAAACCCCACATAACGAAGGTCATCTAGCTCCGCCTGATCCAGACACTGTCGAAATTCATCGAAGCACGGCAACCAAAGGTCCGAGCCACCCAGTCTGTCAGAGGGATCCTTTATAGCATTAAAGTCTCCCAAAACAAGCCAAGGCACATCCTGTAAAAAATAGCTTCTCCCCACCAAATCCTCCCAAAGAGGACAACGATTAGAAAAAGAATGCTCGGCATAGATAAAAGAGACATAGCAGGCCACTCCAGTCTCCACCTAGCAAAGCTTCCCAAGAATCATCTGATCCGAGACCGATAAAACTTCAAAGGAAACCACGGTAGGATCCCAGCCAACCCAAATCCTACCCCGATTAGAGTACTCAGAATTAGCCCGCCAACACCAATTCAAAATCAAATTCCCAGAGATGTCATTAAAGAGGTTGAGTTTCCACAGCGCTTGGCTGTTCCACTGGATATGGAAAGGTCAGTTTGCTAGGAATGAGGAATTTTAGTCTCAACTACCCCAATCAAAGCCAACCGGTTCGTCAAGATAAAGTTCCTCACTTCTGCTTGTTTAATAGGGGCACCAAGCCCCCTAATATTCCAGCAACCTATATACATATATATACAAAAGAAGAGTGCAAGAGCATTACCTCCTTCTAGAGGTGCTACGCCTAGTAAAAGGCGGGGCTGCTTGGACTGCTGAAGGAGGAGGATCTGGGGCAATGTCAAGCAGCTTGTTTTGAGGAGGCTCCGGCGTCTCAACAGGCCTCTTGTCCTCTACAGATGCCTTCGGTGAAAGAACAAGGGAGGGGAGATCATCCTCCGAAAAAGAGATGTCTGGACTCCCTACAATCTCCGGTCGGGGCACCGCAGTGTCTTCCGGCACCTATTATTTCAATTTTTATTTTTATTTTTTAAAAATTCAATTTTTATTTTTATTTTTTTATCTTCTTTCTTTTCTTTTTTGTCTTTCCTTTTCCTTTCTCCTTCTTCCTTCGTTGGCCACGCCATAGCAGCCTAACAACGCCATGACACAAGCCAATCTAGGTGAGCTCGAGCTAGATGAGGCCATCAAGCTCAAGGCTCACTAAATCCTAGTGAGCTTGCGGCTCAGTCGATCCTAGTAAGTTTGGGCTTGCTTGAAGCCTGTGAGCTCGAGGCTCACTAGATCCAAGCAATCTTGGCCTCTATTAAGGCCAACAAGCTCACGGCTTGCCCAATCCTGATGAGGTTGACCTTTCCCAAGGCCGACAAGCTCAAGCTTGCCTATGGATGTCGCCGAGTGAGGCCATTAAGCTAGAGGCTCACTAGATTAAGGTGGGCTCGCAGCTCGACCAATCCTAGCAAAAGTCCGGGCTCACCAAATCCAGGTGAGCTCAAGCTTTTTCTAGGCCAACAAGCTTGTGGCTTGTCTAATCCTGGCGAGGCTAAGCTCGTCTAAGGTTGGCGAGCTTGAGCTTGTCTATGGCCATTGTCGATCGATTGCAGCGAGGAGGGGAGATAAAAAAAAAATAAAAGGAAGAAAAGAAAGAGAAAAAGAAAAGGGAAAATTTTAAAAAAAGAGAAAAAATGAAAAAGAGAAAAATGAAAAATTTGATTTTTTAAATGCACATACTTAAAAATGTTATTTCTTTTTGTCTGAGATGAAGTCATCACATTAAAATCATTTCCCAATAACATCCCAGGAAACATTTTCGATCATAATGAAGGAAAATTAGCCGTATTTATGAAAAATAGGGAAAATTCCAAAATGGGACCCAAAGTACGATTTTTTTCTCAAATAAGTATCCGAAGTGAACATTATTTCAAATAAGGATCCGAAGTGTCATCACTTTCTCAAATAAGGGCCTGAAGTGGCTGTTGTTTCAAATGAGGACCTAAAGTGGTTATGTTTGTTTCAAATAAGGACCTGACTTTTCAATGATCAAGGGTATTTTTGTCTTTCCATTTTCTGCCTTTTTTTTTTCTTTTCTCTCTTTTTTTTTTTTTTTGGTTCTTCTTCTTCCACTTCGCCAGTGGCCAACCGACCACCGACGATGCCCACGCCCGTCCTTACTAGTAGCTAGCAAGGGCAAACCTCGTAGATGGCCCCTAGGTGAGGGTTGCCATGCCCAAGCGACGCCATCCCTCACTTGTGGCTAGCGTGGATGGCCCTCACTAGCGAATGTGACCCTCGCCCAGCCCTTTGTGGGCATCGCCGATGGTCGATAGCCATCAACAATGAGGAAGAAGAAGAATCAGAAAAAGAAAAGGGGAAAAAAGGGGAAAATGCCAAATGCCGAAAATACCATTGACCGGTCGAAAAATTTAGCTAGTCGGCAACTGGCGAGGTGGGGCCCATATTTTGAAACAACCAAAGCCACTTTAGATTATTATTTGAAACAAAGTCCACATCATGCTCTTATTTAAGAAAATAATGGCACTTTGGGTCATTTTTTAAAATTTTCCCAAAAAAAAAGGAAAGAAAGAAGGCAGAAAATCACAAAAGAAAAAAATACCCTTAATCGCCGAAAAGTTAGGTCCTTATTTGAAACAAACATAATCACTTTAGGTCCTTATTTGAAATAACATCCACTGCAGGCTCTTATTTGAGAAAGTGATGGCACTTCGAATCCCTATTTGAAACAATGTTTACTTCACACCCTTATTTGAGGAAAAAATGATACTTCGGGTCCCATTTTGGAATGTTCCCTGAAAAATACGATGATATTATTGTGCATGGTACAATAACAGTCCATGCACGAAAAAGCATAAAATATCCTTAATGGATATTACCAAATTCCGAACCCGAACCCATAAATAAGAAGACTGGATCTCATTTCTTCTTCTCAACTTCGTCTCCCTCGCTCGACGTCGACCACCACCTCCAATCGCAGCCATGGCCAGCCGGTTCTTCCAGTCGTCCCCATCGTCTTCCGCCATGATCGTCACCAACACCCCAGCCGCCGACCTCGCCCTCACCAACCTCGCCTACTGCTGCCCCTCCGATCTCCACCACTTCGCCGTCCCCGGCACCAGGCTCTCCCTCGCCTCCGTCGGCGATTCCTTCGTCCTCTCCGTCTCATATCATTTTCTCCGACCTGCCTCTCGTCCTTTCGATTCCTCGCCGTTGTCAATCCGAACGCGTGCTTGATCTTCTCGTTTGCGTGCTTGATCTTTTCGTTTTGAGGTGTTGATTAGGATCAATCGTTGATTTTGTAGCTTGATGCTTTGTTTGATTTTGAGCGAGTTCTGTCTATTCGTATGATTGTTTTGCTGGTGGTGTTGTGCGATCTTTGATCGAACTGTTTGATGATTGTGTGTTGGCCTTGACTGAGAGGAACTCCTCACGAGAATGTCCGCCCTGGTCACATCGCGCTGAATGCCATCCAATGGCGCTACGCGAGGGTTTCGACTGGTGACTCGATCTCTGTTAGCAGGTTAGTTCATGACGAACCGCGGTACTTGCATTTCTTAGTGATTGGAGATTGTCTCAAGGGGTTGTTGTAAATGTAGGTTTGTGCCGCCGGAAAATTTCAATCTGGCGTTGCTCACGCTTGAGTTGGAGTTTGTCAAGAGAGGAGCCAAAAATGAACAGGTGTGCATGTCGCGAGCCGACTGTCCTGCGATTCTCCATGGGGAGTAGCATTCTCATGGAACTTCCTTTTATGTTCTTTTTGAATTTTGTAGGTTGATGCTGTTTTACTGGCTAATCAACTACGGAAGAAGTTTAAGGACCAGGTACTACATACAATTTTTCAGAACAATTCCAGTTCGCATAATGGCAGTATCAGTCTTGGATTGTGTAGATTATGTTCATTTACTCAAATTTATTCGCCTCATTGCATTTATTAACTATCCCCCCTCTCGTCCTTGTTATTGGTTTACAAGTTATCATTCCGCCCCCTTTGTGGGGAAATTCATGAGCCGGTTGCTAGTTCATGAGGCATGCGACAATGCATTTCTTGGGATTACCTGTACTGCAATCCACAAATGTGTGAATGAGCTCTTCTTGTGGGATAAGTAGAAGAGATTTGCTGCTGCCTAAAAATGTCCAATGAATAAGAACTGCATTTTCAAACTAATTATAATTAGCTGATTCGAGTCCGAAACGAGGATAAGAAAATGCATACGTTCACCACAACTAAGTAAATTAGCATGGTTTCTAATACATAGATTTGAGTGTTGCACATGCGCCAGACAGAGATGAACAAAATCTAGACAAAACCCAGGCGTGAGCATTTTTGATAAGTAGCATGAGTTGTACGAATAATATTTGTGGGATTTCCACTTAAAACAGCACACATATCACCGATCGACACTCTAGCGTCCATAATTTCTATGGTGATCTAAGTTTCTCTAACTTTCATCCCAAACAATATCAAATCACTTGAATGAGAGATTTTGCTTTTCCATGAGTAAGTGATTCATTGAACAATAAAACTTGAGCTGGTGAACAACTCCTGCTACATTCAAGTACTTGGGGTCATCAACAGAGTAATTGACAGCTAGTACAATGAGAGAATTTTTGGGAACTCATTCCTACATCTAAGTGCATTTGAAATCCATCTCTTAATTTGGTAGAGAAAATATCCAAGCATAGGGGCACTTCTAGACAAAGGTGCCAATTTGGCATAAGATTGCTGATTTAGGGTTGCGTCTTGGATCTCTATTATCTCCTTCTCAAGGACTTAGTATAGTGAGTCATCTCTTTGAAATGCATTCTTTTTAATTTGTAGGGAAATATCTGAGTATAGGTGCACTTGGAGGTAAAAGTGCATATTTAGCGTAGGATTGTATCTTGTACCTCTAACATCTCCTTGTCAAGGACTTAGTGAAGTATGACATTACCAAAGTCTATGATTTTATGTTAGCTAAAATAATTGAGATGGGACTCTCTATTATGAACTTTTCTTAGACATGCATTTTGCCCTTTCTGTCTCTGATATATATGAATTTTTTGATTGACATTGACATGTAAATGTATTTTCAGGTTATGACAGTAGGGCAAAGGGTATCATTTGAGTATCATGGGAACAACTATATTTTCACAGTCAATCAAGCTGCCGTGGAGGGACAAGAAAGGTCAAATGCTCCTGAAGGAGGAATGATTTCAAACGAAACATACATTGTCTTTGAAGCATCAAATGCTAGTGGAATAAAGGTTTTCCTTTTAATTTCTTTTCTTTTTTATCTTATACAGTTTCGTTTTTTGTGGCATTTATTTTGTGGTCCGGATTTGAAGTCATATGGTGAAATTTTCCTTAGTATATCCTTCAATCCTGATTTTTGACTGCAGAAACTATAGTATTTTGCATTAGAATTTGGGTGCAGTGAGGGTGTCTGTCATGCTTATGGAGCACAGCTGAAACTTCTGTGATCTTAAACTTGCTCTGTACTTATTGCTTGGAGAAATAGTGAACATCCTTTTCTTTTTCTGTGTGAGTCTTTGATAGTGAACATCTTCCTGATGCAGTTCTATTGGCCATCATACTATAATGTGGTAATTTTGTTGATTCTGTCTTGACTGTTTTGTCTTGTTATTCAGGTCGTCAACCAACGTGAAGCTGCCAGTAGCAACATGTTTAGGCAGAAGGAATTTAACCTTCAATCCCTAGGCATTGGTGGCTTGAGTGCAGAGTTCGCGGATATATTTCGAAGGGCTTTTGCTTCTCGTGTTTTCCCTCCTCACGTGACTAGCAAGTAAAGAAAGCAGAATTTTGGGCTTTGCAATTTATATGATGTCTTATATTCTGGTGCATTTTTTCTTTCTCTAATACATGGTCATTTCCAGGCTTGGTATTAAACACGTAAAAGGTATGCTGCTTTATGGGCCTCCTGGCACTGGCAAAACCCTAATGGCTCGTCAAATAGGGAAGATGTTGAACGGCAAAGAACCAAAGGTATTCTATGTTCCCTCGTGTGGTTATTCAATTACTATGGATGCTATTTTTGTGGAAGGCCTTTAACCCAACATGGGTATCTGTGAACTAACCAATAATATTTAGATTCCAAGAAGGTCAAGGGCTCATGAGCTTTTTGCTGCCTGGCCTTTATTTTCTCCCTATGCTTAGGATATGTGTACCTTCTTTCTCAAAACCTTGAATCCCGTTGGACATAGCCTCATTACCGTTCTTATGGTAGTTTACTTATATTGTTGAAGATGTTTGAATCATCTCTAAGATGTAGGTATTCGAACTGAACTTTGTACTTGCATATGTTGACCTAACTACTCATATTGTAAATTATATGTATGTATGTTTTGCCAATTTGACTTCATTTTCTCTGCCAGATAGTCAATGGTCCTGAAGAGTTGAGCAAATTTGTTGGTGAAACCGAGAAGAATGTTCGAGATTTATTTGCTGATGCTGAACAGGATCAGAGGACTCGCGGTAATTGAATAAATGAAAGTTGCAGTATGATTCTTCTTAGCAAGTATCTGTAACTTATGCCTCACATTAATTTTCAGGGGACAGGAGTGATTTGCATGTCATCATTTTTGATGAAATTGATGCTATATGCAAGGTATGACATTATCTGGTCCATATATGCATTTCTGTCCTCTATGATGTTGAATAGCTAGCGCTGTTGCCTATATCAATTGCTTGGAACAACTTTGTCTTTCCTATTATTTCTTAGTAACTGGTTGCATTTGGCTTTTGTTTTGGAAGTAGTGTATATAGAATAGCGGGCAGTGTGTCTACAGGATTTGGTTCTCGTTTAAGGTCAACTTTAGCTAATAGTATGAGTAGACTTTTGTATTTTGTTGTCTTGGTAGGTCCTCTATCATGATTTTATAGTTTTCAAGGTTCCATTGTAGGATTTTTCCCTGATGGTCTGATAACTAACATTCACTATTCGGATATCCAGTGTAAAATAAATATATGTTATGTTGAGGTGCTTAATTCGTTCCAGGAATTTTCATCAAGTTTAATGGAACTATGTACTGTGCAGTGCTTTTATTGACAACCCCATTACCCCACGCACGCACGTGCACACACACAAATGGAGCAATGCTTGTGATATTTATGTGTCAATTGCATTAACTGCACTTTTTGCTTAGAGCCCCATCTTTATCAGAAAGATTATCATGTTAATTTGTTGCTTTTTTTTTTTTTTTTGTGCTTCTTAAGTGGCTGTGTTTTGTCTTATTGTAGACTAGTGCTGCTTGTTGACTTTTTATAATAAAGATATGAAATGACCTGATTTTACATCTGCAGTCAAGAGGATCAACCAGAGATGGTAGTGGAGTTCATGACAGTATTGTAAACCAGCTACTTACAAAGGTCCGTAGTAGTATCCAAGTGTTCTAATCGTGCGCAGTTATTTTCCATTTTTATCTGCGAATATTTCCTGTTATGCTTGTTTATACCAATCATTGCTGCTGAGATATTCCCTGACTTTCAGATTGATGGTGTAGAGTCACTGAACAATGTTTTGCTTATTGGAATGACCAACAGAAAAGATCTTCTCGATGAGGCTCTTTTGAGGTGGTCCCTCATTTTCTCTTTTGGTTCTTCGTGTCTAAGTTTTGTAGCTGCTTTTGATCTCCTGAGATGGTAAAAAGCATTCATATGTCATCTTGCAACTTAATGGAAGATTGTTTAATTGTTGCTTTTAAGATATATTATGGCTAGCACTTTGAGGATAGAAAAGATTGTAATTTTGTTGCTGACATGCGGTGGCATCATGACTTTGGCAGGATCATATGTACATTTACAATACTTGTTTTAGAGGTAAAAGTAGATACTTAAAGACATACTTGACATTTTGGACTTTTGATGTATAGACCTGGACGCTTGGAGGTACAAGTTGAGATAAGCCTTCCCGATGAGAATGGTCGCTTGCAAATCTTTCAGATCCACACGAACAAGATGAAAGAGAATTCTTTTCTTGCTCCTGATGTCAATCTATCCGCACTTGGTTAGTCAGCTGGCGCATTTACTAGAATGAAACTTCATCAAGCAAATCTTTGTTTATTATTTAAGAAGTGGCTTACCTTATTCAGCATTGTCATGTGGAAGCAGAAAAAAATGGGTATATAATATGATAGTAATGTAGTTTTGAATAATTTTGCTTTTTTCTATGATCAAATAGGCTAACTCTTGTATTTCTGGACGTATTACATATATACTAAAACGAACTACTGGGTCCCTGGCCTGGTGGCCACTGTTCTCTCTGAGAACTGGGATCCACCTCCTGTAAAGTAGGGGTAAGGGACGTTCTTAATTACCAAAAAAAGGAAAAAAAAAGAAAAGAAAAGCAAAAAAAAGATGTATATGCTAAAAAAGCTGGTGCTTAGTTCATCTCTTGTGATGACCCTACCTTATTTGCAATCGCAATTTGCAATCTGCGATTGTGCAGCTGCTCGTACGAAGAACTATAGTGGTGCAGAAATTGAAGGCGTTGTGAAGAGTGCCGTATCATATGCTCTGAATAGACAATTAAGTCTTGATGATCTTACCAAGCCTGTAGATGAAGAGAGTATCAAAGTCACTATGGATGATTTTTTGAATGCACTCCAAGAAATTGTTCCTGCATTTGGAGCTTCCACAGATGACTTGGAAAGATGCAGGTAGGAATAATTGAATGATGATATGCATTATGCATCTATCTTTTGTGGCAATGTTCTCATAATCCGTAGTTCTAATGGAGTAAGAATTGTATGACTGGATATCGCATGTAAATTTAAAGGCCTTCAAAATTGCTTGGCTGGAAATCTAGTGGTACACCAACCACAAACTTAGCATTATCCCACTAAGTGGAGTCAGCAATTGTTTTTTTTTTCCCTGGTTGATACTTCCATTTGGTCTCCAATGATACTTGTACTGTCCATCACATGTAGCGGGTGTACGACAGTACATTGGTTCAAAACGCTAAAACATAATGTTGCGACCTTTTACTGGTGGCCTCTCTTTGACTGAGATTTAGGTCATCAAGCGGGGTGAAGCAAAAAAGGATAATTTGCAAAAGCTTTCTTTGATTGGTAATTACAGGAGCGAATGTCTGGGATGAGAGTTGATATCTTTGAAATTGCTTCTTTGTTTGGGGTTGGGTTTTTCAACTTGGTTTGTACCATTGGAGAATGATAACATAAGTAGATTTATCTGATGTGTTTTTAGGAATTGTCTTATTGTGTGGTTTTACCCAATTATATGTGCACCATGGTGAATCATATGGTAGTTCCGGTTTTCTGACATTTAATTCTGGAAAGAATAAACGAGAGGAGGGGAATAATTCAGAGAATTCTCTCTGAGCTGATCATTAAATTTGCTGCAATTTTTTTTTCATTAAGCTGTCTGGTCCATTGTTGTCTCAGAAAAAAACATTTTGAGTTTCATTATGCAAATAGACTGGATGATGTGAATATTAACGGGTTTGCCACGTGCTTTATCTGAATCTTAGAGCTCAAGGTTCTCCAAATTGACGGACCAACATAAAAACATTCCATTTGTTCTGCCAAAATATGATCATAAAACATTGGCGATCTTGCAAAGCATTTTGCAGATCTGGATTTTTTATTCTGCTTGGGAGCCTGCAGTGTTGTTACTTTAGCATCTTTGCCGTGTCATGAAGATAAAGTTTTTGTGTGCTTGTATTAAAGTTTTTGGGAGCCTGCAGTGTTGTATTAAAAAATGGCGTCAGCTTTGCTGGCTATTGGAGTATGTTTAAAAATACACTTTTTGTGTGCTTGTATTAAAGTTTCATGTATTGTTGACTTTTGTTCTGGAGTTCAAGTTAAAGATAAAGAGCAAACACTATTAAGCATGTGTTACTCCCTCAATTGTTTGTGCAAATATTTTTGTAGGCTTAATGGGATGGTAAGTTGTGGTGATCGACATAGGCACATCTATGAGCGAGCAATGCTACTGGTTGAGCAAGTTAAAGTGAGCAAAGGAAGTCCACTTGTCACTTGCCTCCTGGAGGGTCCCAGTGGCAGGTATTTGAACTTTTCTGACACATTGCTTTTCATTTTTGCTAAACTATTTTTACCATGGTCTTAAAACAATTGGGATTATTCTAACGTATTGTCTGTTGCACAGTGGTAAAACTGCTCTGGCAGCTACAGTTGGCATCAACAGTGATTTTCCATATGTTAAAATTGTAATCTTCTGCTCCACACCTTGCTTTTTCTGCTCCACACCTTGCTTTCTATGAGTAATCAGACTTCTTTGTGCATTAAGTATAATTTCTGATTTTCTTTTGGATGCTTAGGTCTCGGCAGAAACTATGATTGGATTACACGAGAGCACCAAATGTGCACAAATTGTGAAGGTTTGTGACCTGTATTTCTGGTCAATTAGCAGTTTGAGGAATTGGAAGTTAGTTGATTCCCCTCCATTTATGACTAACTCTAGGAGTGGTTATCTTACATTTTTCATAATGATCGGGGGAAGGTTTTGTAATGGACTCTAATCTTTGATAGGTTTTCGAGGATGCACACAAATCTCCATTAAGCATTATCATCCTTGATGACCTTGAAAGGTAAATTCTGTTGATTTCTATTAGTTGACCCTCTGTTGTCATCCTTGGCATTAAGAGATCATTCTAACTTGAGTTAATTGCTTTGCAGGCTATTGGAGTATGTTGCCATTGGGCCTCGATTTTCAAATTTGATATCTCAGACGCTGTTAGTTCTTTTGAAGCGACTACCTCCAAAGGTTGCTTCTTCTCTCCTCGCCTTGTTTATACAGATAGATATTGGTGTGAAGAGTAATTATCCTTTTCTCTGATCTTTTCTGGAAGTTAAATGCTGGCAGAGTTACTAGCATTGTTGAATTAGGAATGCTTCAGGGTGGATGAGTAGGAATTAGTCTTTTCCAGGAAATGAAAAATTTGAGGGACAATGTAGAGGGCAAAAATCACTGGTCATCTCACTGAGGGAACACAATAATGATGCCATGATGCAGGTGTTAATTAGGAAATTGAGTTTGAGAGATTGATTCAGTTCGTTGGCATTATCTTCCCCCATGTTGACCTTAGAATGATGACTAGTTTGCTTATCCTGTTTGAGATGGAGAAGTAGCGAATTTTGTTTTGCTGGATAGAGCAACAGACAGAATGCACCTTGGTTCATGTGTTTGCTCAAGGCTGTCCCAGGGGAAGATACTCTAGTAATATGTGGATGCATCGAACTTGGCATTATCATATACAGATGCACTTTAGTATGAATAGATGATATTTGAAATGTTATAGGTAATTTTGCTTGCACTAATTAAGAACTATTGTGATTCTAATAATGTTATACCATCTGTTTTATTTCTACTGATTTAGTCGGTGGTTGCTGAATTATGACGTTTTATTTTGGTATAATCTTTTCGCATCACTGAATTTATTAGCTTATTATACACATATTTGGCTTTTCTTTTTTCCAGGGTAAGAAGCTTCTTGTGATAGGGACAACAAGTGAAGTGAGTTTCTTGGATTCAGTTGGTGTCTGTGATGCCTTTTCTGTCACTTACCATGTCCCCACATTGAAGACAGAGGATGTGAAGAAGGTTAGCTGCTGTGGATGCTATTTTGGTGTTTGCATGTGGTATTCTTGTTTCTGCTGTTCTTTCTTCATTTCTCTTCTGCTGGAAAAATGGAATAGAGGGGGACAAAATGTGCAGCAGTTTCTTGTTCTAAGGAAAATTTTGTTTCCTCTAAAAAACCAGGCATTTGTTGACTCACTTGGTTCTGATTCTCTTGCAAATATTGGGGGTCTAGAGGTGCTCGTATCCAAAATGACATCCCTTTATCAGATTTCAATTCAGGACAAGTAATATGGGATTAACCATTTGGAGTAGCCTAGACGTTGTGAATTATAAGGAAACTAATATTCCCGAGCACAGAAACATGATAGTAACTTAGGAGTTCTTAGCTTTTCTGTTTGCTTCTCTTTTGTTTTCTTTTTTCCTCAGAAAGCGAGGGAGTTTGGGTGGGTAATGGGGTTGGGAGGGGACGGGCGCGGTTGATGTTTGAGGATGGTTCAGATCTCATCCAAAGTGCTGGATTAATAAAATTTCAGATTGACTTCTTTAATCAACTGGGAATCTGGTTTTCTTGCAAGCTTCCCAAAGCAAATTCTGCTGACTGGAGAATTTTGTTGATAAACTTGCGCAGATCCAAATGTGGATGTCAAGCATTTGGCATCACCATAGAGCTACGTATGTATGTACACATGACTTACCTTTTGTCTCCCTTCAGTTGTTGGAACAGCTAAACGTTTTCTCTGAAGATGATGTTGATGCAGCTGCCGAGGCTCTAAATGATGTAAGCTTAAGATCTCTCAACTTGTGCTTTCTTCTGTTTTGCTGTGTTAGAGTGATGATGTATGATGGAAATTCGCCTGAAAAGAGTTAAAGATAATTTCATCATCCATGCTATGCTCCTATCCAATCGTATTTGCCTGCAAATGGAGTGATGCTAGAGAGAGTTTTAACTCACGCTTTGTGCTCCTACGTTTCTTAGATGCCTATCAAGAAGCTTTACATGCTGATAGAGATGGCAGCCCAGGGCGAGCACGGTGGAGCTGCAGAGGCCATCTACTCCGGCAAAGAGAAGATCAAGATTGCTCATTTCTACGATTGCCTTCAGGACATCGTTCATTACTAAGATGCACGGCTAGCCACTTTAGCGTCCCATATATTGTTTTTTCTTTTCCCCCGATGATTTGTATGACGATTTGCAGTCTACATGTGTTTGTTTGTTGAGGGGCGAGCACCTTGCGAGTTTTAGTCTACGAGGTGTTTTTTAGACATCTCCGTAGGATGTTAGTTTACGAGGTGTTTTTTTCATAGACCATTTGTTCCCAGGTATTGCCAGTTGCCATTTAAAGCAATTCCTCGGGGCCACAGGCCCTTCCTTTTTGCGTTAAACTTAGGCGCTCGAAACTTCACTTGACCTTGACTCAGTAATAAATTTCTTGCTTAGACTCAAGCCGAAAAAAAAAATAAATAAATAGAGATATTCAAATTTGACTCGACTATATGAAAATATAAATGAACTTAGAACTTTGGAATTTCATGTAGAATGAATCTTACATATTTTTGTATTAGGTAATCTACAAAATAAACTTAAACGTTACTAGGCTCGTGAGATTATTAAATGGAGTATTGGCGATTTCAACCTCAATATCATATGGCACGTTCGCGCTTCAGTTTCCCCTAAAATTCGTTTATGGGTTGTGCAGTGCAAATTGAAAAACTTCTCTTTTTCCAATTTGCATAGTAAAATGAAAATTGTATTGTCTTTCCATGTGTAAAAAAGTACGGATTTCCCTTTATTGCCCTTCTTTGATGACATATTTGTAAGTTAGAATCTCTTGCATGATATTTCGCGTGTACCACATGGTATCATGGCCTATACTCACAATTAAATATATAATACTCGTAACACATCAATCGTCTTGATGTAAAGTACGGTGTTGAAAAAGTGGGATACGGTTAATTTTTGAGAGATTTCTGTAAGGTAGTCAACATGGTTGGACCTTACAGGTGGATTGGCATTGCTGTTTTGTTTGCCACTTGCCGTTGTAAGCAATTCCTTGAGTTCACCCCTTCTTTTCATCCTCTTCTTCTTCTTCTTCATTTTTATGGACTTTTATTTTCCCTGTATTAATGCACTAGATGTATATTTTTTCACAGGAAAATGATCTACCCTTTTCACCTTAAGATTTCCTCAAACCAATAGATCGCTATGGGTGCGTTTGATAATATTTGTATTCAAAAATTGTTCTAGGGAATAAAAATAAATAAATAAATAAATATTTATTTATTTCTATTCCGAAGAATAATTTTTGAACAAAAGAACGGGTTTGGTAAACTTGTTTCTAGAATAGAAAAAGAACATAAATATATTTGGTAAATTTGTATAATTTTTTTGTTTCTTTTAATTTTTAAATATTTTTATTTTATTTTTCCTTTTTTCTTTTTTCTTCCTTTCGACCGGTCGCCGGCCTCGGCCATGGCAAGCGACCGGCCGACGAGGGCCGGCGGCCTCGCCTTGGTAGGGCGAGCTCGACCTCGCCAGATCTGGACAAGCCCAAGCTCACCTAGCCAAGGCGAGGCTGAGCCTCGCTAGGGGTCGACAACGCTCTGGCAAGGTCGCCGGCCCTTGACGGCATCACCGGCCCTCGACGACCGGTCGCCAATCATGGCCGAGGCCGGTGACTGGCCAAAGAAAAAAGAAGAAGAAAAGAAAAGAAAAGAAAGAGAAGAAAAAAAAATAGGAGAGAGAAAAATTGTTTCTCAAAAGTGTTCCAGAAACAAGAAACAAGTTTTTATTGTTTCTTGTTTCTGTTCCAAATTTGTTTCCGGGAATAAAAAAATAGTTTTGGAACAAAAACGCAAACAAACACGTTTCTATTCTTTTTTTGTTCCCCGAAACAAAAAACATAAAATGTATTCATAAACAGACTCCAGGAACACAAACTAACAACACCTAAGTTTGCAATTGAAACTTTCAATTTGGCATGATGACATTTTACAATGAGGTCAACTGGCAAAGATGTTAGTATTGTTCAATTAAAAATGTTCCAAGGTGAGGATGAATGGGAATTAGTGCGTGCTCTTTTTGTTGTTGTTGACCAAAATTTGACTGTTAACAACTCTTTTTGTCTAATTGACCTGATTATTTTATCAACAGAAAGCTCGCAACCCGATCTCTTTAAAATGTGATTTGATGTCACATTAGCAATTACCCAATTGCCGAAAATATGATTTTTGAGTTAATTGAATACGATACATGTTCTTTGGGAATTGTTTGATCTCATATGTGTACATGAAGGCGTCCACGATTGAGGCGTTAGCGTTTCAAAGATGTAGAGAGAATATGCCAGAAAAGGAAATGACAATCACTCAATGGCTATACCCTTCTTTTATTTATTTATCTTTATTCTTTCATGAATCTAGGCTCTAGCAGCATGGTATAAATCCTTGATGCCGTTCTCTCCGGGATCATCATACTGGGATTTGCTTCCGCTCAGTTCCGAGCTTGGTCCTTCCTCGACTGTCCTTACTCCCTATTCGATTTCAATCCTCTCGACTTGGTCTGGCTCAATAGCACCAAGGTGACATGTGGTCGAATTCTGCTGTGTATTTCATTGTTGCGTGAGTTTTGTGTGCATATGCTGCCTTCGAGTGTTCGTGTCCATGTGCGTGACGTTAGACGTTTTGGCGTTGCTCCATCCTTTTCCTTGATTAGTTCCATCGCTCAGATGCCAATTATCTCCACGTGGCCGGAAATGATCACGGTCATCTAGTTGCAGCAAAAACTCCGTGAATGCCTGGGTCAACACTCGAGTGATAGCGGTCATCAATGTAAAATCAAATCACATTAAAAAAAAAAAAATTGGATCATGAATTTCCGTTGGTAAAACAATGAAGATAACTAGACACCAGACAGAAAGTTTATTAACGGACAAATTTTGGTCAATAACAAATGTAGCGTTAATAACATTGACAATATCTGAGAAACAATAACGAGATAATCGATACCTCAACATAGGATATTATCCTACCAAACATATCAATATGAATTAGTAAGGTTTTGCATTAGTAATGCATAAGTTGAATGCCGTGATTGAATGTTGGTATTGTTCAAATTTCTATAATGTTCTTATAGTCCGTATTTCCATTGAAGTGAGAATTGTGTGTCTGGACATTGCATGTTAATTTAAACGCCTTCAATTGCTTGACTGGAACTGAGCATTATCCCATTAACTGGAGTCGGTTATTTTTTGTCTCCCTCGCTGATAATTTATTGGGTCTCCAATGATACTTTCACCATCTTGTACAGCAGAGTGTACGATTATACATTTATTGTCAACGGTAAGACATTATGGAATGTCCTTTTACTACTGGTCTTTAGGGATTGAGAATTTAGGTCATGAAGAAGGGTGAAGCAAAAAGCTGATTCACGATTGGTTTTTCAGAACTTTCTCTGGACCCCATGCACCATATGTGAGCAGGAAAAGTATAAAAATAAAAATAATCATAAACCTAGCATTGATATCAATTTAGTTCCAAACATTTCAATTCGACCACTTCAGTTCTAAACCTTTTCAAATTAGTATAAATTCAGTCCATCCGATCAATTTTAATGGATCGGAATTGACGTGACAATTTTTAAATAATTTTATTTTTTTTCAATTTTTTATTAATTTTTTTATTTTTCTTTTGTTTTTTTTTCTCTCTCCTTCTTCTTTGGACTGTCCTTGTAGTGGCTGGCAAGGCTCGCCAGCCATTGGGTGAGGGCCACGTAGCCCTCGTTGGCCACCAACAAGGGTCACGGCTCTCGCTTGGCCTCTCCCAAGGCCTTAGGGCCGCGGGCAAGGCAGCTTTGCCTAGATCCAGGCAAGGCTAACCTTGCCACGGGCCAAGGCAGCCTCACCTGTGATTGGCAAGGCCATGGTGGCCTTTGCCAGGCCGCCTTTGCCTACGTTAAGGCTAGGATGAGGCCCTACTAGCCTTGCCCAAATCTAGGTGAAGTCGCCTCCCCTGTGGCCCTGGACGAGGCTAGGCAAGGGTTGCGACCGTTGACGATGGCAAGGGCTTTGCGATTCTCACCTAGTAGTCAGGGAGCCTCACTAGAGGCTTGTCGGCCTTCGCGAGGATAGTTCAAGGAGGAAGAAAAGAGAAAGGAAAAGAAAAAGAAAAAGAAAAAGAAAAAAAGTTAATAAAATTTTTGAAAAAATTAAAATTATTTTAAAAGTTGCCACGTCAATGTCCGACCACCAGCTGACATCCACATTAGCGCTAACCAACTAAAATTGGCCAGATGGATTGAATTCGTACAAATACTAAAAAGTTTAGTAATAAATTGGTATCAATATAATATGTTTATAACTTTTTTTTTTGTATTTTTCCAATATATGAGCATAGCATGGAATACAACACAATGCCCTAGATATGGTTTAGCCGTTGTGGCTACAAACCTCACTATTATCAAATTGATAATGATTAAAATGAATGAGGATCTCTAACTTTTTTGACTTATGGATAGGTAATTACGAGGTTGAATATCTAGACAAAGAATTAATGAATCTCAGATAAGAGTTGATTCCTTGAAATTGCTTTCTAGTATCAAGTTAGGTTTTGTTAGAATTTTTGGAACTCTAATAACAATTATTGGTTTTGATCGTGGAACTCTGATGCGGAAGTATGTGGTTTTGATGCCATTAATAGTTTGTGGTTTGAATGTGCAGATGAGTATATGTGCAGAATATATTCCAGCGAAGCAAGAATTATATGACTGGATATCGCGTGTAAAATTTAAACGTCTTCAAAATTGCTTGCCCAAAAATGTAGTGGTACACCGACCGCAAATCGAGCATTATCCCACTAAACGTCTTCAAAATTGCTTGCCCAAAAATGTAGTGGTACAACAACCTCAAATCAAGCATTATCCCACTAAGTGGAGTCGGTAATTGTTTTTTCCTCCCAGGTAGATACTTTGATTGGGTTTCCAATGGTGCTTTCCCTATCCAACATGTATAGCGAGGGAAGGAAAGTACACTTGTTCTCGACCGGTCAAACATAATGTGATGTCCTTTTAGTGCTGCCCTTTCAAGAACTGAGATTTTGGTCATTAAGGAGGGGAAGCCAAAAAAGGTTGATTCGCAGTAGGTTCCTTAAAGCTTTCTCTGAATCTCTTTATGCAGTATATATGATCATAACATGTAGAACAACACAATGCCTCAAAGATGGCTTAGCTGCTGTAGCTGCAGGCCTTAGTTTTATACAGGTGATTCTTATTAAAATGAATTGAATTGCAATTTCAAAGTGCTCATTGCTGAACAAAAAGTGAGAGAAATTGAGAAATCGAGAGGGAGAGAAGGAGCAACTGTTGGTCTCAATACATGTTCACAATTGTTGCAAACCCTGAGCTAGCCGCTGTGATGATCTTCCACATGACTCCCCTTCTCAAATCATGACCCATTCTCATGACAACCGCAAGGATGGTTGAAAAGTGCTTCAAGTTGCTGAACACATGCATCATGCATCTCTCGTCGTACAGGCGCCGGAGGCACTAAAAACATGGAATGTCATGAAAATTAATTCGAGTTTATGCTTAAACCTTGAACACAAATGTCAAATCAACCTACATTGGCCCACAATGATATGTATGTGCATGATATTGGAAGAACGAAACTAATAACATAAATTGCACAAACTTTATAATTTAATGGTTCATTGATGTCCATTGGACTGGCAAAGTCAGCAAAAATTAACAGAGGTAAGTATAAGTAAATGGAAGAAGAGTCCTGAAACTAATAGCTTTTCACTAAATGGAAACAGAAAAGGTAGAACTTTTCTAGCCCTAATATAAATAAATATGCATTCTCCAAGTAATACTGAAAAGTGAAACTACCAAAAAGTACAAAAATACAGAAATCGCAAAGGGATACTAATTGCAACTTAATAAGTACCATCAGTGATCACAATTTAGAAGAATTGCTCATTTGTGCATGAAAAGTGTCTTGAAAAACCCTCGTTTTCTTTTTAAATAGTTGCCAGCACTATTCAGGAGAAAATGTGAAATTAAGAACACTTGCCAGTTTTTTAGTCAACTCAACATCAACTCTTCTCTTGCTTCTTCCAAACTAATTATCCTCACTTTCCGCAATCTCTACCAAAGAAATCAACAAGGATTAAATAGGACATCAAATATTAAAATGAAGGGCGCCTACATGCATGCGTGCATGTGTGCATGCCTATGCAGCATTATTACGTTGCTCCCAAAGAAACCACAAGGTAATGAGTTCGAGCATACCCGGTCAGGATCACAACTCCACCACCAAGCAATCGACGATCGAGGACCACTTGGATACCTTGAGAACCGAACCTGACCAGCAAAAAGAGCCAACTAGTTCCCCATTTTCGTCCTTCTTGACAGCAATCACAGTACACCAGACCTCCTTCTCCTCCCCACTCTCCCTTCCCTCCCAAACCACCGCCAATTTCCCGCCCAAATTTGCCATCTTTATGCCGAACACAAAATCCGTTGGCCAGCTTTCCACGCCCTTCAGCTCTTTCCAAATCCCTTCCTTCACATCAAAGCCCCTGATCTTCTGCGATCCAAAGCAATACAAGACCCCGTCAATCAGAGTACCTCTTCCTCTCCACCCTCTGTCGATCTCACTCTCCACGCTCTCCCAAACCTCCTTGTCCACATCGTACACGACGCTGCCCCAGTCTGCCATCGCGTAGATCCTCCCATCCACAACGGCATTAGCATGCATAAACTTCTCCCCCATCTTGCGCGTTGAGAACGGAAGCGCCGCCCACGACGGGTTCTTCCTCACCTTGAACGATGAGGACGGAACGGCCACCCACGACCCAACCTCCGGGTCCAGGACCTCTGCCCAATGGATGCTTCGGCACCAGCTTTCCACAGTGCACCCGCCCATGACGTACAGCTTCTCCCCGACCGCGCCCGCAGCAGCAAACAGCCGCCTCTCATGCATGGCGGGCCCGGACCTCCACAGGTGGGACCGACAATCCAGGACCCAGACGCAGTCCACGGCCATGTCATTGACGGACCCGCCGAGGACGTAGATCAGAGGGCCGACGGTGATGCAGGTGGAGCCGATGGTAGGGCAAGGGGAAGGGTTTGAGGCTATGGGGACGAGATGGTGCTGCTTCCGGGAGGTGGGGTTCGGATTGGGGTTCGAGTAGAGGGTGTACCAATACTGGTGACGGGAGTGACGGGAGGGGAGGTTGAGGGCGAGGTAGAGGGAGGGCTCCGTGCAGCGGAGTTGGCGGCGCGTGGAGAAGAGGCGAGGGGAAGAGAGGAGGGAGAGAAAGTTCTTGGAGACGACAGAGAGGGGAGGGTGGTGGAAACGGGGGAGATGGGCTATGATGTTCACGGCGGCATCATCGGGGAGGGAGGGGATCAGTGGGGTCGCCATGGCACGAGGGGCGGAGGAGGAGGAGGAGGCGGAGGAGGAGGAGGCCGCCATAATCTTGAGAATGGCAGTCAAGTTTGGAACGAGAGTCGAAGCGGAATGGGAGTCGAAGCGGAGTACTTGGAAACCGGAGCCAAGATTTCATCAAGTCAGCTTCTCACGGTTAAGTTTGGAATGGGAGTAGAAGTGGAATGGGAGTCGAAGCGGAGTACTTGGGAACCGGAGTCAAGATTTCATCAAGTCAACTTCTCATGGCGGTTAATTTTGGAATGGGAGTCGAAGCGGAGTACTTCGAAACCGGAACCAAGATTTCATCAAGTCAACTTCAACTAACTGGTGAGTTTAAGCGGAAATAAAATGAAAAGTACGCCTTATATATCGTCGAATTCTTAAAAAGAAATATGACTTCTCGGCACCAGGCTCTCCCTCGCCCCCGTTCGGCGATTCCTTCGTCCTCTCCATCTCATATCCTTTTTTCCGACCCTCTCCCTCTCCTCGCCGTTTGATCATTTGCATGCTTGATCTTCTCGTTTTGAGGTGTTGATTAGGATCGATCGTTGATTTTGTAGCTTGAGCGAGTTCTGTCTACTCGCGTGATCGTTTGCTGGTGGTGTTGTGTGATCTTTGGTCGAACTGTCCGATGATTGTGCGTGGCCCTTGACTGAGAGAAACTCCTCACGAGGATATGCGCCCTGTCACATCGCGCTGAATGCCATCCAACGGCGCTACGCGAGGGTTTCGACCGGCGACTCGATCTCTGTTCGCAAGTTAGCTCACGGCGAACCGCGGTACTTGCATTTCTTAGTGATTGGAGATTGTCTCAAGGGGTTGTTGTAAATGTAGGTTTGTGCTGCTGGAAAATTTCAATCTGGCGTTGCTCATGCTTGAGCTGGAGTTTGTCAAGAGAGGAGCCAAAAATGAACAGGTGTGCATGTCGCGAGCCGACTGTCCTGCGATTCTCCGTGGGGAGTAGCACTCTCATGGAACTTCCTTTTATGTTCTTTTTGAATTTTGTAGGTTGATGCTGTTTTACTGGCTAATCAACTACGGAAGAAGTTTAAGGACTAGGTACTACATACAATTCTTCAGAACAATTCCAGTTCGCATAATGGCAGTATCAGTCTTGGATTGTGTAGATTATGTTCATTTAGTCAAATTTATTCACCTCATTGCATTTGTTGACTATCCCCCTCCCATCCTGGTTATTGGTTTACAAGTTATTATTCTGCCCCTTTTGTGGGGAAATTCACGAGCCGGTTGCTAGTTTATGAGGCATGCGACAAAGTATCTCTTGGGATCACCTGTACTGCAATCGACTTATGAACGAGTAACAGACGAGGATATAGGGGTTCCATTTTGTCCTCATCCATGAAAAGAAAAATGTTGATCTTTCCAGAGGATAGTAGAGAGAAGTAAATGCAGTTTCTCAGAATTTCAAGCATTGTTTTGTAGGTGATGGAAAAGCGTGTTGATATCGTTCATTTTTCTGCTTCTGGAAATACATAGTTTGCAGATATATTTCGAAGGGCTTTTGCTTCTCGCGTTTTCCCTCCTGATGTGACTAGCAAGTAAAGAAACCAGAATTCTGGGCTTTGCAATTTGTATGATGTATCATATTCTGGTGCAGTTTTTCTTACCGCAACACTAGGTCAGTTCCAGGCTTGGTATTAAACATGTAAAAGGCATGCTGCTTTATGGGCCTGCTGGCGCTGGCAAAACCCTAATTGCTCGTCAAATTGGGGAGACGTCGAATGGCAAAGAACCAAAGGTATGCTACGTTCCCTTGTGTGGTGGTTGTTCGATTACTAGGGATGCTATTTTCGTGGAAGGCCATTAATCCAAGATGGGTGTCTGTAAATTTAATCAATAATACTTAGTTTCGAAGAAGGTCAAGGGCCCAAAATTTTATTGCTGCCAGGCCTTTATTTTCTCCCCTTTGCTTAGGATTTCTCTCCCATCCTTATCAGAATCTTGAACCTATTGGATATGACTTCATTACTATGAATATGTTAGTTTACTTATTTTGTTGAAGATGTTTGAATCATCTCTAAGATGTAGGTGTGCAAACGGACCTTTGTACTAACATATGTAGACATACCCACTAACATTGTAAGTTATACGTTTGCTTGTATGTATGTCAGCATTATCAATTTGACTTCATATTCTCTGCCAGATAGTCAATGGTCCTGAAGTGATGAGCAAATTTGTTGGTGAAACTGAGAGGAATATTCAAGATTTATTTGCTGATGCTGAACAGGATCAGAGGACTCACAGTAATTCAGATATATGAATTGGATTTACGATTCTTCTTAGCAAGTATTTGTAACTTATGCTTCTCATTATTTTCAGGTGATGAGAGTGATTTGCGCGTCATCATTTTTGATGAAATTGATGCTATATGCAAGGCATAAATTATCTGGTCGATCTATGCATTGCTGTCCTCTATGATGCCAAATAGCTTAGCCTCACTCGGAGCAAATTTCATCTTTCCTTTCATTTCTTAGCTTTGAGGAACTTTTTAATTTGTTGTTTTTGGCTTAAGTATTGGAAGCAGTGTATATAGAATAGCAGACAGTGTGTTGACAAGGTTTTCTTTTCTTGTATAAGGTCAACTTTAGCAAGTTGTAAAGGTAGACTTTCATGTTCTGTTGTCTTGGTAGCTGCTTTATAATGACCTTTATAGTTTTCAAGGTTCTGCCTCAGGATATTTCCCGGATGGTTTACACGCATTTCTCACTAATCTGATTTCTTATCAAGTGTGACCAAAAAAAAAAAAAAAAAAAAAAAGAAAGGGAACAATGGATGTGAAATTGAGGCGTCAATTGCATCAACTGCACTTTTTGCTAATAGTCGTATCTTTATCATGAAGATAATTATGGTGATTTTCTGCCTTCTTTTTTTTTTTTGTACCTCTTAAATGGCTGTGTTCTGTCTTATTGTTGCACAGACTATTGCCGGTTGTCAACTTTCTATAATAAAGATATGAAATGACCTGATTTTGCATCTGCAGTCAAGAGGATCAACAAGAGATGGTACTAGAGTCCATGACAGTATCGTAAACCAGCTACTTACAAAGGTTCGTATTAGTATCTTAGTGTTCCAATTGTGCGAAGTAATTTAACTAGGTCCATTTTTTTGCAAATATTTTCTGCTATGCTTGTCAGTACCAATCATTGCTGCTGATATAGTACCTGATCTTCGGATTGATGGTGTAGAGTCACCGAACATTGTTTTGCTCTTTGGAATGACCAACAGAAAATATCTTCTTGATGAGGCTCTTTTGAGGTGGTCCCTCTATTTCTCTTCTGGTTCTTCACATCCAAGTCTTTTAGCTGCTATTTTAATATCCTGAGATGGTAAAAAGCATTCACAAGTCATCATGCAACTTCTTGGGAGATTCTTTTATTGTTGCTCTCAAGAATTATTCTGCCTAGCACTATGAGGATAAAAAGAATGTTATTTTGCTGTTGACATGTGGTCGCATCATACTTTTGGCTGGATCATACGTAGATGCACAATATATGTTTTAGAGGTAAAAATAGATATTGCAAGACGTTCTGTACATTTTGGACTTTTGGATCTGTAGACCAGGACGCTTGGAGGTACGAGTAGAGATAAGCCTTCCCGATAAGGATGGTCACATCGAAATCTTTGAGGTCCTCACGAAGAAGATGGATGAGAATTCCTTTCTTGCCGATGATGTCGTCATAATTGAGTTTCTTGGTAAGTCAGCTGGTCGGATTTACTAGAATGGAACTTCATCGTGCATATTTTCATTTTTTTCATTTAAGAAGTGGCTTAGTCTAGTGAGCGTTGTCATGTGGAAGCAGAAAAAAAATGGCATATAATGTAGTAGTAGTGTAGGTTCAAATGATTTTTCGTGTTTCTCTGATCAAATAGGCTAACTCTTGTAGGGGTGAGAACCGTTCTTAATTACCAAAGAAAAAGATGTATATGCTACAAAGGCTGGTGCTTAATTTGTCTCTGGAGATGGCCCTGCCTTATTTGCAATTTGCGATTGTGCAGCTACTCCTACAAAGAATTACAGTTGAGCAGAAATTGAAGGTGTTGTGAAAAGTGCCGTATGATATGCTCTGAATAGACATTTAAGTCTTGATGATCTTACGAAGCCTGTGGATGAAGAGAGTATCAAGGTCACTAAGGATGATTTTTTGAATGCGCTCTAAGAAATTGCTCCTGCAATTGGAGTTTCCGTAGATGACTTGGAAAGACGCAGGTTGGAATAATTGAATGTTGATATTCTCCCAATGTCCATCCTTTGTAGCATTGTTCTTATAATCCGTAGTTCCAGCGAAGCAAGAATTATATGACTGGATATCGCGTGTAAAATTTAAACGTCTTGAAAATTGCTTGCCCAAAAATGTAGTGGTACACCGACCGCAAATCGAGCATTATCCCACTAAACGTCTTCAAAATTGCTTGCCCAAAAATGTAGTGGTACACCAACCTCAAATCGAGCATTATCCCACTAAGTGGAGTCGATAATTGTTTTTCCCTCCCCGGTAGATACTTTGATTGGGTTTCCAATGGTGCTTTCCCTATCCAACATGTATAGCGAGGGAAGGAAAGTACATTTGTTCTCGACCGGTCAAACATTATGTGATGTCCTTTTAGTGCTGCCCTTTCAAGAACTGAGATTTTGGTCATTAAGGAGGGGAAGCCAAAAAAGGTTGATTCGCAGTAGGTTCCTTAAAGCTTTCTCTGAATCTCTTTATGCAGTATATATGATCATAACATGTAGAACAACACAATGCCTCAGAGATGGCTTAGCTGCTGTAGCTGCAGGCCTTAGTTTTATACAGGTGATTCTTATTAAAATGAATTGAATTGCAATTTCAAAGTGTTCATGGCTGAACAAAAAGTGAGAGAAATTGACAAATCGAGAGGGAGAGAAGGAGCAACTGTTGGTCTCAATACATGTTCACAATTGTTGCAAACCCTGAGCTAGCCGCTGTGATGATCTTCCACGTGACTCCCCTTCTCAAATCATGATCCATTCTCATGACAACCGCAAGGATGGTTGAAAAGTGCTTCAAGTTGCTGAACACATGCATCATGTATCTCTCGTCGTACAGGCGCCGGAGGCACTAAAAACATGGAATGTCATGAAAATTAATTCAAGCTTATGCTTAAACTTGAACACAAATGCAACTAACTGGTGATATTTCCATTTATGGTGGACAAAGATTTGGTGGGTTTGGGGGTTTTTCCCAAAGCGGAAACAAAATGAAAAGCATTAGGCCTTATTTATCGTCGAATTCTAAAAAAGAAATATGACTTCTCGTTACTTCTAATTATGGGTGTTACATTCAATGTCTGTTTTTTTGTTTGATCTCCGATTCTAATGTTCCTTTCGTGGACTCTGATACAATTATAGCTCAATGTTATTTCTTTGTTCTAGTTGTATGATGTGCTTTGCCTAGTGAAGTAACGCGGATTGTATTTTTAAAAGATATTGGTTTCATTAAGCCGAGACAGTTAAAATGCCTTGAAGGGGAAGGAATCAGGTTGGCTTGACGCTAAGGCGACAGAGGCGGCAAAGCAATGTTAAATCACTTGAATGAGAGATTTTGTTTTTCGATGAGTGAGTGATTCATTGAACAATAAAACTTGAGCTGCTGATCAACTTCTGCTACATGTTCAAGTACTGAGGATAATCAACGGACTAAGCAACAGCTAGTACAATGAGAGAATATTTGGGTGGGAACTCACTATCTTAGTGCATTTGAAATCCATCTCTTGGATCTCTAATGTGCCCTTGTCAAAGAATTAGTATCGTATGTCAATTTTATTTATTTATTTATTTATTTATTAATTCGTGGGGAAATATCTGAGCTTAGGTGCACTTGGAGGTGAAGGTGCTATTTAGCATAAGGATTGAATCTTGTGCTTCTACATCTCCTTGTCAAGGACTTAGTGAAGTATGACATTCTTAAAATCTATGATTTTATGTTAGCTAAAATTATTGAAGTGCGACTCTAAAAGTTCATGATATGCCTCCATGACTATCATGAACTTTTCTTAGACATGCATTTTGCCCTTTCTGTCTCTGATTGCAAATGTATTTCAGGTTATGACAGTAGGGCAAAGGGTATCCAAGAAATTGTTCCTGCATTTGGAGCTTGCACGGATGACCTGGAAAGATGCAGATTGGAATAATTGAATGTTGATATTCTCCAAATATCTATCTTTTGTAGCATTGTTCTTATAATCCGTAGTTCCAGTAAAGTAAGAATTATATGACTGATATTGCGGGTAAAATTAAACGCCTTCAAAATTGCTTGGTAAAAAATCTAGTGGTACGCCAACCGCAAATCAAGCATTATCCCACTAAGTAGAGTTGGTAATTGTTTTTACCTCCCCCGTTGATACTTTTATTGGGTTTCCAATGATACTTTCCCTGTCCATCACGTACGGCGAGGGAAGGAAAGTACATTTGTTCTCAACGGTGATACATAATGTGATGTCCTTTTAGTACTGGCCTTTCAAGGACTGAGTTTTAGGTCATTAGGGAGGGGGGAGCCAAAAAAAGTTGATTCGCAATAGGTTCCTTAAAGCTTTCTCTGAATCTCTTTATGCAGCATATATGATCATAACATGTAGAACAACACAATATCTTTTAGCCGCTGTAGCTGCAGGCCTTAGTATTATACAGGTGATTCTCATCAAAATGTAGGAGGATCTCCAATTTTTACTTATGGATAGGTAAATAAAGAACGAATATCTGGTTAAACATGAGTGAAGCTGAGATAAGAGTTGATTTCTTTGAAACTGCTTTCTTGTTTGGAGTTAGGTTTTTAATTGTTATAAAGATGTCCGGTTCATTGTTGGCTTAGAGAAAAGCATTCCAAGTTTCATTATGTAAATAGATTGGACTATGTGAAAATAAATGGGTTTCCCACATGCTTTTTTCACACTTGCTTCCCATAATCTTAGAGCTCAGGGTTCTCCTAATTGACAAATTTACATGAAAGCATTTTTTTTGTTCTGCCAAAAATGATCATGAAACCGCGGCAATCTCACTGAGCATTTTGTAGATGTGGGTTTTTAATTCTGCTTGGGAAGTCCATACTGTTGCTGCTTTAGCACCTTCTTTGCCATCTCATAAAGATGCTAAAATGGCGTCAGTTTATTTAGTGAGATATACTCGATATCAACTTTTAATAGACACATCCTTCGTGTGCTTCTATTAAAGTTTCATTAATTATTAGCTTTTGTTCCTAAGTTCCAATTAAAGATAAAGTGCATACACTATTTAAATGTGTCACTGCCATCGTCACATCCCAAACTCCCAAGTCATGAGGATGTGAATGGCAATGGTTATTAATACAACGTTCTCAGTGCGTCGCCGGCCCATTTCTTTTTAATTTATCGATTTAAGTACGAGTGAAAGCGTTACAATATCAACAGTGAATCAATAACACAACAAACAAGTAGCCGGGAAAACGCTACACAGAGCATAATACTACCATATTACATCAGCAGATTTACAAGTCCTCATCTACAAGCCTATTTCCTTCCATTTTACCCCATTCAAAAAGACATAGGCTGGGGAATTCCTAGCTCGTCTAGCAAGGCTACAACTCTAGCGGGGAGACTTTCATACCTACAAATTTGAGGAAAAACAATAGGGTGAGTTGAAGACAATAAACATGCAGGTCTTTTGGACCTTATTTCCCAATCAATCAACCCAGTGAGTAAACTATTGGTGGGTCAAATGTTGGCTGTTCGGGCCATGCGACCAATTAATTCGAAGGTCTTGGAATGCACTTTCTAAGTCTAGAATGTCTCCAAATCCGTGGTCGCCAGATCTGTGGATGAGGCTCCTTGCAAGCCATGGACAAGCAAATCTTACAGCCATGGATGATGAAGGACCCCTTCCAACGTCGCTTGCGGTTGGCCCGAGCCTCCTCTCTAACTCTGGCTTTTTCTATTTTTATCCAAACTCTAGATCTGGCATCGTGTCCCTCATCCAAGGTCGTCATTGCCTTCGTCAGTGTTGCTCGCTATATCTCCAAATCTAGCCATCCATGGATGAACGCGTTCAGGCATCTTATCGCTTGTCCATGGCCATCAGCATCGTACAACACCAAAAGGAGAGGCTCCATTTGGAAGTATGGCAAAATCTAGAGCCATAGTCGTGAAAGATGACGGCTCGTTCAACCATAGATGAGGGATGCCAACGAAGGTGACAAGGGATGCTGAAGAAGATGACGACGGCCATGGCCATCAAAGGTCACCTTCCGCTACTGCTCAATGGATGGACGAGGAAGAAGGGAGGATTTGATCTTTTACTTTTCTTCATTCCAACTCAGTAGACACCTATCATCTTATTATTGGACATGATTAAAAAACACACATCATGTTAGCAATTGACGTGGCGGTTAGAAATTACTGAATATTTTATCCTTATTATGCTATTCTCATGTTTAGACACTTCAATATACTTAGTAGCTAGCTGGGCCAAAGCAAACACTTATTGCTCAAATTAAATAACAAGGGCTTGCTCTTCCCAATTGAGTTAGCTCGAAGAATACTATGATTGGGAACTTTTGGGGTTATGAGTTAGGCCCACCCAATTGAGTCTCAAAATGTCACCTTTAAGGGTCCGTTTGTTTCGCAGAAAATATCATATTTCCGGAAAACATTTTCCTGAAAGTCATTTTCCAAGAAAATAACTCTATTTTCCGATGTTCAGCCAAAATCTAAAATTTGAGTGGAAAATATTTTCCACCGTTCGTTAGCTCATTTAATTGTTTGGGAAAAATTATCAAAAATTGAATTTTAATATTTTTAATTGACTAAAAATTTATTTTATTTATTTATATTTTTTAAAAAATGATTTTTTTAATTATTTATATTTTTAAAAATCGAAATTTTTATTATTTCTTTTTCTTTTCCTTCCTCCTTCTTCCTCCTCCTTCCTCCGCCGTCGCCTCCTTCCTCCTCCTTCTGCTGCCGCCACCTTCTTCTACTTAACGATGGTTGGCTGCCCAGCAGTCGACCAAGACCCGATGGCCAAATTCGGCAAGCTCGAGGCTCGACCGATCTCACTTGAGCTCGCCGGATCTAGCGACAGAGCTCGAGCTCACCTGGATCGGGAGCCCGAGCTCTGCCGCTAGATTCGGCAAGTCGTGAGCTCTGCCGCCAAATCCGACGAGCTCACGGCTCGCCACCGCACGACGAGCGGCCTGGACGGTGGGCTCCCCGCGAGCCTCCCGGTGCCGCCGTAGTGCTCCCTCTTGAGCCGGATCCTCCCGAGCGATTTCGAGCCGCTGGGGAAGTGGAGCGCGGCGGCGACGACGGTGCCCCAGCCGGAGCAGGCGGGTAGGAGCGGGCGAGGAGGGCAGAGGCTGATCCCGAAGAAGGACGTCGTTGAAGCCATTGCAGCAGGGAGAGCAAGAGAGAGAGAGAGAACAAGAACTGAAGGAAGGAAAAAGCAACGCGAGAGACAGAGAGAGCTCGTGCGAGAGGAAATCATTTTCCACGATGTCAAGAGGTGATTTTCCGGTCAACGGAAAATGTTTTCTTTGACCGTGTATTTTCTGCTCACCTGAATACCGGAAATTTCGGAAAATATATTCCTGGAAGTTATTTTTCGCGAAACGAACGGAGCCTAAATCATGTAAAAAATTTTATATTTACTTTTATGATGGACTTGAATGGAAACGAACATCGAAAAATCTCTTCTTGAAAGTGCCGTGAGAAATCTGTTCTTATTAAGTATTTTTAGGGTTCATTTGTTTCGCGGAAAACAATTTCCTCATTTTTCGATATTTGATTTGCCTAGAAAAATGAATCAACAGAAAATGTTTTCCTAATAAATGAAAAATGCATTCTTGCTAAAGCCTAAATTTTAAAAAATAATTTCTCTTTAGAAAGAATCGAAAAGCGATTTTCAAAATATTTTCTTAGCTTTATATTTAATAGATATATTTTAGGTATTTAATTTTATTTTAATTTATATATTTAATTTTAATTCTATCTTACAGTAAATATTCAATGTATAAATTATATATTTATATTTATTATATATATTCGAGGCATTTTTGTGTTTTAGATATGTTAGTACATTTTACTATTTGATAAAATTTTATTAAAGAATGAATGGGAAAAAAATAATAATAAAAAAATAATTTAAAAAAGAAAAAAGAAAATAAAAAATTAAATTAAATTAAGGAATAATGTTACGGAAATTTTCACTATCCCTATTTATAAATTTTTAGGCTTACTTATAATGATATACTGTTTATATTAAAAAAATATAATATTATATAAATATATTTGATTTTAATATTATAATTTATTAAATTTCATATTTTACCTCCACACAATCTTGTCATGATTAAAAATTCGAACGACGAAGCCTAATCGATATTACCAAATTCCAACTCGAACCCGAACCTATAAATATAAACACCGGATCTCCTTGCTTCTTCTTCTCACCTTCGTCTACCTCGCTCGACGGTGTCGTCCACCTCCGATCGCAGCCATGGCCGGCCGGTTCTTCCAGTCGCCCCCGTCGCCGTCCGCCATGATCGTCACCAACACCCCAGCCGCCGACCTCGCCCTCACCAACCTCGCCTACTGCTGCCCCTCCGATCTCCACCACTTCGCCGTCCCCGGCACCAAGCTCTCCCTCGCCTCCGTCGGCGATTCCTTCGTCCTCTCCGTCTCATATCCTTTTCTCCGACCTCCCTCTCGTCCTTTCGATTCCTCGCCGTTTTGTCAATCCGAATGCGTGCTTGATCTTCTCGTTTTGAGGTGTTGATTATGATCGATCGTTGATTTTGTAGCTTGATGCTTTGTTTAATTTTGAGGGAGTTCTGTCGATTCGTGTGATTGTTTTGCTGGTGGTGTTGTGCGATCTTTGATCGAACTGTCCGATGATTGTGCGTTGGCCTTGACTAAGAGAAACTCCTCACGAGAATGTCCGCCCTGGTCAAATCGCGCTGAATGCTATCCAACGGCGCTACGCGAGGGTTTCGACCGGCGACTCGATCTCTGTTAGCAGGTTAGTTCACGGCGAACCGTGGCACTTGCGATTCGTAGCAAGTGGAGATTGTCTTAAGGGGTTGTTGCGAATGTAGGTTTGTGCCGCCGGAAAATTTCGATCTGGCGTTGCTCACGCTTGAGCTGGAGTTTGTCAAGAGAGGAGCCAAAAATGAACAGGTGTGCATGTCACGAGCCGGCTGTCCTGTGATTCTCCATGGGCAGTTGCAGTCTCATGGAAATTCCTTTGAATTTTGTAGGTTGATGCTGTTTTACTGGCTAATCAACTACGGAAGAAGTTTATAAACCAGGTAGTAGATACATCTTTCAGAATAATTCCAGTTCGCATAATGCCAGTGTCAGTCTTAGAGTGTGTAGATTGTCTTCATTTATTAACTATCCTCCTCCCGTCCTGGTTATTGGTTTACAAGTTATTATTCTGTCCCCACTGCGGGAAAATTCATGAACCAGTTGCTAGTTTACGAGGCATGCAACAAAGTATTTCTTGAGATCACCCATACCACAATCAACACCTGTGTGAATGAGCTCTTTTGTTTTGGGACAAATAGAAGAGATTTGCTGCTGCCTGAAAATGTCTAGCGAATAAAAACTGCCTTTTCAAACTAATTATAATTAGCTAATCCAAGTCTGAAACGAGAAGAAAATGCATCAACATTCACCAGGACTAAGTAAACTAGTAGGGTTTCAAATGAGTAGATCTGAGTATTACACGTGCCAGACAAAGATGAACATGCTCTAGACTATAAAAAGTTTTCTGAGATGATGTACCCACACATAGAAACGTCTTCAATTGACAATGAGTGGGCTGCATAAGTACCCAGCTGGATGATGCCAATCCAGGAGTGAGCGTCGTTGATAAGTAGCATGAGTTTTATGAAGGAATTTATTGTGCAGGTTTGCACTTAAACTGCAAAAATATCACTGACCAACTCTCTAGCATCGGTAATCTCTAGGATCATCTAAGTGTGTTTGAAATCCATTCTCTTAATAGGTACGGAAAAAACCCAAGCATAGGAGCACTTTTAGATAAAGGTGCCAATTCAGCATAGGATTGCTGAGGTAGGATTGCAGCTTGGATCTCAAATATCTCCTTGTCAAGGACTTAGTATAGTCTGTCATTTCTTTAAAATGCATTCTTTACACTTGCAACAAAGATATTGGAGCATTGATGGTGCACTTGGAGGTAAAGGTGCATATTTACCATTGGATTGCATCTTGTATCTTACATCTCCTTGTCAAGGACTTAGTGAATTATGACATTCTCAAAGTCTATGATTTTATGTTAGCTAAATTTATTGAAATGGGACTCTGAAAGTTCATGTATTTGTTTGCCTCCATGACTATTATGAACTTTTCTTAGACATGCATTTTGCCCTTTCTGTCTCTGATATATAAATTTTTTGATGTACATTGAAATGTAAATGTATTTTTAGGTCATGACAGTAGGGCAAAGGGTATCATTTGAGTATCATGGGAACAACTATGTCTTCACAGTCAATCAAGCTGCCGTGGAGGGACAAGAAAGTTCAAATGCTCCTGAAAGAGGAATGATCTCAAACGACACATACATTGTCTTTGAAGCATCGAATGCTAGTGGAATAAAGGTTTCCCATTTAATTTCTTTTTGTTTTCATCTCATGCAGTTTTAATTTTTTGTGACATCTATTTTGTGATCCAGATTTGAAGTGATATGGTGAAATTTTGCTTAGTATATCCTTCAAATTTGATTTTAGGCAACTGGAACCATCACATTTTGCATTAGAATTTGGGGGCAGTGAGGGTGTCCGTCATGCTCATGGAGCACAGCTGAAAACTTCTGTGATCTTAATATTGCTCAGCATTTAGTGCTTGGAGAATTAGTGAAAATTACTTTTTGATTTCTTGTGTGAATCTTTGATGGTGAACATTCTCCTGATATGGTTATTTTGACATTTAATCTATTATGTGGTAATTTTGTTGATTCTGTCTTGACTGTTGTGTCTTGTTATTCAGGTTGTCAATCAACGTGAAGCTGCCAGTAGCAACATATTTAGGCAGAAGGAATTTAACCTTGAGTCCCTAGGCATTGGTGGCTTGAGTGCAGAGTTCGCGGATATATTTCGAAGGGCTTTTGCTTCTCGTGTTTTCCCTCCTCATGTGACTAGCAAGTAAAGAAACCAGAATTCTGGGGTTTGCAATTTATATGATGTCTAATATTCTGGTGCAGTTTTTCTTACTCTAATACAAGGTCAATTCCAGGCTTGGTATTAAACACGTAAAAGGCATGCTGCTTTATGGGCCTCCTGGCACTGGCAAAACCCTAATGGCTCGTCAAATAGGGAAGATGTTGAATGGCAAAGAACCAAAGGTATGGTATGCTCTCTCGTGGTTTTTCAATTACTATGGATGCCATTGTTGTAAAGGCTTTTAATCCAAGATGGGTTTTGGTGAAATTAATCAATAATATATAATTTCCATGAAGGTCAAGGGTAAGAAGTCCATTGCCGCCTGGCCTTTACTTTCTCCCCTTTGCTTAGGATATGTCTACCGTATTTCGCAAAACCTTGAATCCTATTGGACATAGCTTCATTACTGTTTGTATGGTAGTTTACTTATTTTGCTGAACATGTTTGAATCATCTTTAAGATGTAAGCATGCGAACCAACCTTTGTACTTATGCATGTAGACCTACCTACTCACATTGTAAATTATGTGCATGTATGTCTGTTTCTTCAATTTGACTTCATTTTCTCTGCCAGATAGTCAACGGTCCTGAAGTGTTGAGCAAATTTGTTGGTGAAACCGAGAAGAATGTTCGAGATTTATTTGCTGATGCTGAACAGGATCAGAGGACTCACGGTAATTGAGTATATGAATTGGATTTATGATTCTTCTTAGCTAGTATCGGTAACTTACGCCTCTCATTAATTTTCAGGAGACGAAAGTGATTTGCATGTCATCATTTTTGATGAAATTGATGCTATATGCAAGGTATGAGATTATGTGGTCAATATATGCATTTCTGACATCTATGATGCTGAATAGCTTAGCACTGTCGGTTATATCAATTACTTGGTGCAACTTAATCTTTTCTTTCATTTCTTAGTTTTGAGAAACTTTTTAACTGGTTGTATTTGGCTTAAAAGCAGTGTACATAGAATAGTGGACAGTGTGTCTACAGGGTTAGGTTCTCGCATAAGGTCATCTTTAATGAGTAGTAAGAGTAGACTTTTGTATTTTGTTGTCTTGGTAATTGCTCTATCATGACTTTTATAGTCTTCAAGGTTCCATTTTAGGATTTTTCCCTGATGGTCTGATAACTAACTTTCACTATTCAGAAATATAATCAAAAATATCCTTAACCAAATATATGTTATGTTGAGGTGCTTAATTCATTCCTGGAATTTTTATAAGTCTAGCAGAACTATGTACTGCAGTATTTTTCTTAACAACCCCCTTAGCGCGCACCCAAAAAAAGGAGCAATGGACGTGATATTGATGTGTCAATTGCATTAACTGCACCTTTTGCTAATAGTCATATCTTTATCATGAAGATTATCATGGTCATTTGTTGCTTATCATTTTCTTTTTTGAACTTCTTAAACGGCTGGTTTCCGTCCTATTGTTTTATGGACTAGTGCTGGTTGTCAACTTTTTATAATAAAGATATGAAATGACCTGATTTTGCATCTGCAGTCAAGAGGATCAACCAGAGATGGTACTGGAGTTCATGACAGTATTGTGAACCAGCTACTTACAAAGGTTTGTAGTAGTATCTTAGTGTTCTAATTGTGTTAAGCTATTTAACTAGTGTCCATATTTTTCTGTGAATATTTTCTGTTATGCTCATTTATACCAATCATTGCTGCTGAGATAGTTCCTGATTTTCAGATTGACGGTGTAGAGTCACTGAACAATGTTTTGCTCATTGGAATGACCAACAGAAAAGATCTTCTTGATGAGGCTCTTTTGAGGTGGTTCCTCATTTTCTCTTTTGGTTCTTCATGTCTAAGTCTATTGGCTGCTCTTTAATCTCCTGAGATGGTAAAAAGCATTCATTAGTCATCATGCAACTTAAGGGAAGATTGTTTCATCATTTCTTTTAAGAATTATTATGCCTAGCATTATAACGATAAAATAGAATGTTATTTTGCTGTTGACGTGTGGTGGCATTATAACTGTGGCAGGATCATATGTACATTTACAGTATTGGTTTTAGAGGTAAAAGTATACACATAAAGACGCACTTGACATTTTGGACTTCTGATCTATAGACCTGGACGCTTGGAGGTACAAGTTGAGATAAGCCTTCCCGATGAGAGAGGTCGCTTGCAAATTTTTCAGATCCACACGAACAAGATGAAAGAGAATTCTTTTCTTGCTCCTGATGTCAATCTTGCAGAACTTGGTTAGTCAGCTGGTCGCATTTACTAGAATGAATCTTCATCAAGCAAATGTTCATTTATTATTCTAGAAGTGGCTTATTCTAGTGAGCATTGTCATGTGGAAGCAGAAAAAAATTGGCATATAATATGATAGTAATGTCATTTCAAATAATTTGTGTTTCTTTGATCATGTGTTTGATTCAACATTTTGAAAGCCCATTGAGAAAATGCAAAGTAGTTTAGCCTAAAGGACTTTGTGTAAATGCAAAGACCGTTTGCTTTGAGAAGCAAGAAATGCCGTTTGATAGAAAACATATTTGAAAAGCCCTTTGAATGAGTAATATTAGTTTTTAATTTTTTTTGTTTAAAATTGAAAAAAAAATGAATGCAACTTTTTGAATATAAATTTTGATAATAATGCTAAAAAAATCAAATACATATATATATATATATATATATATATATATTTTAAAAAGACCAAATCCTTCGTCGTAATTTTTTTAATTTTTATTTGTTTAAAATTGAAAAAAATGAATGCAACTTTTTAAATATAAATTTTTACAAAAATGCTAAAAAAAAATCAAATACACACACACACACACACACACATATATATATAATTTATATTTAAAAAAAAAGACCAAACCCTTCGTAGGAATTTTTTTACTTTTTATTTGTTTAAAATTGGAAAAAAATAATGTATGCAACTTTTTAATTTTGACAATAATGCTAAAAAAGTCAAATATATATATATATATATATATATAAATGCTAAAAAATCAAATATATATAATTTATTTTTTAAATATATATTTGGTTTTTTAGATAAATTATATAATTTGATTTTTTTAGCATTTAAAAATAATAATAATGAGGGCAAAATTGGAAATTTGAAGAATGAGTGAGGGTAGTTTTGGAAGAAAAAATGAGTTTTAGCATTTGACCAAATGCTAAATATTCAATACTAGTCCCCACTAGCATTAAGCTTTCAGCCTTCCTGATGCTAACTTTCACTTGAAAGCTATTTCAAAATGGTTGTCAAACGGTCCAGCATTTCCTCAAGGGGCTTTGGAGGCTGAAAGTCCCTTGGAAATGCTGAACCAAACGCACCCGCTTACTCTTTTATTTTTGGATGCATTATTTATATACTAAAAACTACTGGTCCTAGCCTGGTGGCCACTGTTCTCTCTGAGAATTGTGAGGTGGGCCGTCCACCTCTTGGGACGGGGTAAGGGACGTTCTTGATTACGATATATATATGCTAAAAAGGCTGTTTGCTTAGTTCATCTCTTGTGATGGCCCTACCTTATTTGCAATCTGCGTTTGTACAGCTGGTTGTACAAAGAACTATAGCGGTGCAGAAATTGAAGGGGTTGTGAAGAGTGCTGTATCATATGCCCTGAATAGACAATTAAGTCTTGATGATCTTACAAAACCTGTGGATGAAGAGAGTATCAAAGTCACTATGGATGATTTTTTGAATGCACTCCAAGAAATTGTTCCTGCATTTGGAGCTTCCGCAGATGACTTGGAAAGATGCAGGTAGGAATAACTGAATGCTGATATATATTAAATATCGATCTTTTGTAGCACCGTTCTTATAATCTGTAGTTCCAACAAAGTAAGAATTGCATGACTGGATAGTGCATGTAAAATTAAATGCCTTCAAAAATTTTTGGGCCGAAACCTAGTATCAACCGCAAAATAAGCATTATCCCACTAAGTGGAGTCGGTAATTTTTTTTTCCCTGGTTGAGTCTTCTATTGGATCTCCAATGATATTTTTACCGTCCATCATATATATTGAGTGTACAGAAGTACATTCGATCAAAACACTAACAATGTAATGTGATGTCCTTTTACTACTAGCATCTCAAGGACTGAGATTTAGATCATTCAGAAGGGTGGAGCCAAAAAAGTGGATTCGCAAAATCTTTCTTTGAATCCCCTTATGCCGTGTATATGAGCATACGTGAAGAACAGCACAATGCCCTAGAGATGTTGTAGCTGCAGGCCTTAGCATTATACAAGTGATTCTTATTAAAATGTTGGATGACATCTGATTTTTACTTAAGGATTGGTAATTGCAAGTGCGAATATCTGGATAAAGAATGAATGAAGCTCAGATGAGAGCTGATATCTTTGAAATTGCTTCTTCCTTTGGAATTGGGTTTTTCAACTTGGTCATTACCGTTATAGGACAATAACATACATAGATTTCTCTGATGTATTTTTAGGAATTGTGTTATCGTGTGGTTTTACCCAATTATATGTGGTCCATGGTGAATTATATGGTAGATATCGTTTTCTGAGATTTGGTTTTGTAAGGATAAACAAGAGGAGGGGAGAATTTCTCTCTGAGCTGATCATTAAATTTGCTAAGAGTTTTTTTTTTTTTTTCATGAAGATGTCTGGTCCATTATTGTCTTAATAAAAAACATCTTAAGTTTCGTTATGCAAATAGATTGGACAGTGTGCATATTAAAGGGTTTTCCACAGGCTTCTTTCACACATGCTATCATATGATTCTTGACTAATCTTAATCTTAGAGCTCTAGATTATCCTAGCTGATAAGCCGATATAATGACATTCCTTTTATACTGCCAAAAAATGATCATAAAACCTTGGCAATCTTACTAAGCATTTTGCAGATGTGGATTTTTAATTTTGCTTGGGGATCCCATAATGCTGTTACTTTAGCACCTTCTTTGCCATGTCATGAAAATGCTAAAATGGCATCAGTTTTGAGATCTTATTTACCTAGATATACCTGACATCTTTTTTGAATGTACACATTTTTTGTGTTTTTGTATTAAGGTTTCATTAATTGATGACTTTTGTTCTCGAGTTCCAGCTCAAGATAAAGAGCAAACACTATTAAGCACGTGTCACTACCTCAATTGTTCGTGCAAATATTTTTGTAGGCTTAATGGCGAGGTAAGTTGTGGTGATCGACATAAGCACATATATGAACGAGCAATGCTATTGGTTGAGCAAGTTAAAGTGAGCAAAGGAAGTCCTCTTGTCACTTGCCTCCTGGAGGGTCCGAGTGGCAGGTATTTGGGGTTTTCTGACTCATTGCTTTTCAGTTTTGCGAAGCACTTTTTCCTATTTGTTAAAACTATTGGGATTATTCTAAAATCTTGTCTGTTGTACAGTGGTAAAACTGCTCTGGCAGCTACAGTTGGCATCGGCAGTGGTTTTCCATATGTTAAAATTGTAATCTTCTGCTCCATGCTTTGCTCTCTCTGAGTAATCAGGCTTACTGGTGCATCGAGTTTTAATTTCTAATTTTCTTTTGGGTGTTTAGGTTTCGGCAGAAACTATGATTGGATTACATGAGAGCACCAAATGTGCACAAATTGTGAAGGTTTGTCACCTGTTTCTGCTTGGTTGGCGGTTTGAGGAATTGGAAATTAGTTGATTCCCCTCCACTTATAACTAACTCGAAGAGTGGTTATCTTACATTTTCCATAATAACTGGAGAGGGTTTTGTAATGGATTGTAATCATTGATAGGTTTTTGAGGATGCATACAAATCTCCATTGAGCATTATCATCCTTGATGACCTTGAAAGGTAAATTTGTTGATTTCTATTAGTTGACCTCTGTTGTCATCCTTGGTATTGAAAGATCATTTTGACTTGAGTGAATTGCTTTGCAGGCTACTCGAGTATGTCGCCATTGGGCCTCGATTTTCAAATTTGATATCTCAGACATTGTTAGTCCTTTTGAAGCGACTTCCTCCAAAGGTTGTTTCTTCTCTACGCCTTGTTTCTACAAATTGATATTGGTGTGAAGAGTAATTATCCTTTTCTCTTATCTCTTCTGGAAGTTAATGCTGGCAAAGTTACTAGTATTATTGAATTAAAAATGCTTCAATGTGGATGAGTGGGAATTAGTTCCTTTCCCCAGGAAATGAAAAATATGAGTGGGAATGTTGAGAGCAAAAATCCCTAGTCATGTTGCTGAGGGAACTTGGTAATGATGTCATGATGCAGGTGGTGATCAGGAATTTGAGTTTGAGAGATTAAGATTCAGTTCATTGGCATTTACTTCCCAAGTTGACCTTAGAATGATTGGCTAGATTGGTGAAGTGTATGGCTAACCCAATAACGAAAGTTTCTTATCCTGTTTGAGATGGAGAAACAATGAAGTTTGTTTTATGGCATAAAGCAACAGACCGAGTGCAGCGTTGGTTCGTGTTTTTCCTCAAGGCTGTCCCGGGAGAAGAAAGTTTTGTAATATGTGGATGCTTTGAACTTGGCATTATCATATACAGATGCACTTTAGTATATGTTATAGGTAATTTAGCTTTTGCTAGTTAAGAATTAGGGTATATGTATATGTTCCTGTGTATTGTGATTGTAATAATAGTATATTAGTTGTTTTTATCTCTGATTTAGTCAGTGGTTTTTGACTCACAGCGTTTGATTCTAGTATTCTTTTCACATCACTGAATTTTTCAGCTTATTATACACATATATTTGGCTTTTCTTTCTTCCAGGGAAAGAAGCTTCTCGTGATAGGGACAACAAGTGAAGTGAGTTTCTTGGATTCAGTTGGTGTCTGTGATGCCTTTTCTGTCCCTTATCATGTCCCCACGTTGAAGACAGAGGATGCAAAGAAGGTAAGCTGCTGTAGATGCTATTTTGGTGTTTGCATGGAGTATTCTTGTTTCTGCTGTTCTTTCTACATTTCTCTTCTGCTGGAAAATGTGAAACAGAGAGTAAAAAATGTGCAGCACTCTCTTGTTTTTAGGAGAATTTTGTCTGCTTATAAAACCAGTCCTTTGTTGACTTCATGATGTTCTGATTCTCTTGTAAATAGTGGAGGCCTAGAAGTGGTCATATCCAAAAGGTTCCTTTATCAGATTTAATTTAAGACGAGGGGTATGGAACTGAACTTTTGGATAAGCCTAGACATTGTGAATTTTAAGGAAATTAATTGTCCCAAACCACAGAAACATGATAGGTACTTTGGAGTCCTTCACTCTTATGTTTGCTCCCTTTTTATCATTTTGCCCTTCTTAGAGCAGGGGAGTGGGTTAGGTAATGGGGTTGGGAGGGGTTGGGCTGCTCTATAAAAGTCATGTGGTTGATGTTTAAGAATAGTTCAGGTCTCATTTATAAGTGCTGGATTAATAATGTTTCCGATCGAGGTCTTCAATCAACTGTGAATCTGGTTTTCTTGTGAGTTTCCCTAAGCAAATTTTGCAGGCTGGAGAGTTTTGTTAATAAAACTGTATAAATTCAAAATGTGGATTTGGAGTGTTTTGAGATCATCATGAACTATGTATGTATACATGACTCTTTTTGCTCCCCCCTTAGGTGTTGGAACAGCTAAATGTTTTCTCTGAAGAAGACGTTGATGCAGCTGCTGAGGCTCTGAATGATGTAAGCTTTAGATCTCTCAACTCGTGCCTTCTTATGTTTTTCTGTGTTAGGGCAACAATGTGCAACAGAAATTCGTTAAGTCACGTGCTTAAGGACTTAAGGAGATAACTTCATTCTTCACGCTAATCTCCTATCTTAGTTTGCCTGCAAATGGAGTAGCGCAGTTTTTGGGGAGAGAGAGAGAGAGAGAGAGAGAGAGAGAGAGAGAGAGAGAGAGAGAGAGTTCTAACTCGTGCTTTTGTGCTTGTACTTTTCTTAGATGCCCATCAAGAAGCTTTACATGCTGATCGAGATGGCAGCCCAGGGTGAGCATGGAGGGGCTGCGGAGGCCATCTACGCCGGCAGAGAGAAGATTAAGATTGCTCATTTCTACGATTGCCTTCAGGACATTGTTCGTTACTAAAATGCAGCTAATCACCGTAGCGTCCTATATTGTTTATTCTTTTTCACATGAAGATCTGTATTTTTTTTTATCCCAAACTTTTTTTTTGCCGTCGGCATGAGCTGTTCGTCTGTTGAGTAGCAGACACTTGCGATTTTGTGAAAAAGTTACCGACGGTCACTTGAAAAAGCGCACTGGTCCTATGAATTGCGGACTCTTGTTTCATAGTATTCTCATGACCTAAAACTTCAATATTATGGCCTTTCACCCATTGCTTTTGTGGGATAGCGCTAACTTCCTCATCGCAGACTACTTCAAGGAATCCAGCTTTTGATTTCGACCCGGCTTTTGTCGGAAAATCACCGTAGCAATTAGGTCGTGTCGACGTCGGAACGTCTCGAGGCCATTGTTAACTTTCTACTATTTCCCGTGTATTTCTGGGGTGCTTCGTGGGGTAATATGCGAGTTGCAACTTACGAGTGTCGGTCTACATCCGCGTCATGGCCCAGAAGCTTCATCCATAGGCACCTACAAACATTTACCCTAAAACCTAGAAATATGCTTTAGAAGGTACCCAGTCATGGCCAAGCAAAGTTTACAACTGCTAGGAAAACATTAGGGGTGTGCAAAATGGACTGCCTGAGTTTGGAACCGCCTATACCAGATCGGATTGGCTAATTCGGTCCAATTTCCGGGAGTGTTGGTCCAATTCTCGGTTCATAAAAATGGAATCAGTGTTTGAGCGGTCTGGTCCGATTCTCAAGAGGGAACGGAATGGATCGGATAGACTAAATATATTTTTTACTTTATTATTTTTTAAATAATTGTTAAAATATGAATTAAACACTATCTCGGTATGCTTTCAACTAGTGCAAAATAAAGTAATTGGAAAAAAAGTAGCGGGGAAAAAGTAGTGACCACTTCCATTGGACCCAACTTGAACCATACTGAATCGATGGTGCGGTCCATTTCCTAGTCCTAGGATCAATCGGTCTAGTCCCCGATTTTTATTTTTGGGATCAGTTTGGTTTCCGGTTTCACTTTGAAACTAGAACGAACCGGGAATCAATTATCCCTAGAAACATTGGAGATTCGTGTCTTCCCTTGTGACTTGTGCTTGTAAAGAAATGAAACATGTCATTGGACCACACTTTCTACTAAAGTTATCTTCCTCTTTTGCTTCGGCTGTTTTTAAAGAGAAGGGAGAGGAAGGGCTTGGGTAGAAATGAAATAGGGGAAAGGAAGAAAAAAAGGGAGGAGAGAAGAAGAGGAGGGAGAAAGATGAAAGGAGGAAAAAAAAAGAGAGGAGAGAAAAGAAGAGAAGGGAGAAAGACAAAAGGAGGAATGGAAAATTTTTGGCATGCTCATGATCTGGACGCCTCACCAAGCCGACTTAACTGCATTTTGCAACGTCGGTAAGTGGTCAAAGCCTTTAATTGTCTATTTGAACAAATCGTCAGGGCTTAAAATTCGGATTTCTTGGAGATTTGCGTAGCGAAGTCCAATTTTTTGAGTTGCGTATTTTTACAGATATTTTAGGGTGTTGTGAAACTATAAGATTTTACGTATCGTGATTTGAGCTTACGGTTTGCTTGTAATGGAATTTTCAATTTTGGCGTGGATTCTAGAACAGTATCGAACATTAGCTTTGGCTCTGAATTTTAACCATTTTGGGTAAGGTTTTGGGGTGGCTAAGTTGGGATTGTTGTAGTGCATCAAGAGAATTTTCTGAGGACTATAAGATGGGGGTGGCTAAGTTGGGGTTGTTGTAGTGCATCAAGAGAACTTTCTGAGGACTATAAGATGGCTCGAAACGGAATTTTGTAGAGAAAGTTATGGTGTAACAAAGTTTAGCACGCTGGCCATGCCTAGCAAACAATAATAGGTTTTCGCTAAATGCGATCTTTCGTCGGCGCGTAGATGTTTTATCGACAAATAGGCCTAGTATAGACGAGTCATTATAAGAATATCATTTTTACTCAGCCTTTTGATATTGTTTTTCCGTTAATTGTTAGGGATCCGAGTGCGTTGGTTTGAGTAAGCATCGTAGTTGGTTTTTGGCTTTTTCCAAGTGAGTGACACGATTTTTCTTTTTTGTATTTTAAATTCATGTTTTGAAAAACGTAGTGGATTATTGAGTTGATAAATAATATATTTTGTTACATAAAACAGGAATGAGTTTTCACTACTATTTTGTTGTTGAAAAAGATAATTATCTTTTGAATTGGGTTTGAATGATTATTTGGAAAAGGGTTTGTGGAATTCTTTATGAAAGAATCTTGAAACGTTTTGAAGAACGATTTGATATTTATATATCAAATGCTTGAGTTATGATATGACTTTCATTATGATATTGGATTATTGAATATTGTGATTGATGGTTGATGCCCAATGTCTCTGTGAACCTTGAGGGGTGTGTGGGTATTCGCATACTAGTCTAGAATATCTTTGTGGGCCGAGCCATTGACTAATAATAAATGGAGACCTTGCCAAGTGGGGAATCTTGGTCGTCTTGTCACGGGCGTTACGCGTGACTATGGCTAAACATTTGAGCATGAGTTGGTCAATGTAGTAAACCATTGATATGTGTTTTGAGTTTGGTAAATGGAATGGATGGACCATCAATGTGTGGTTTGATGAGATTAATCAATGGAATGGACTATTGATACGTGTTTTTATGAGACCATTGGTGTCTACAGTATTTGTATTATGAATATATATTGTTTTAGAGTGAGTTATGGTTGCATTTTAAATGTGTATAGTGATTTTTCGTTCCGCTTGGAAGAAATGTATTACTCACTGAGTTGTGGTAGCTCACTCATTTCATCTATTTATTTTTCAAATTCTTCAGCTAGTCGCAAGTAGACCTGAGTGTTTGTTATTGGGGAGGACTTTTTGTTATGGAGACTTCTTGGTATGAGTTATATATAGTTGATAAGTTTGTGAATTAACTTTTGGTAGATATGCATATATTAATTTGGTGGTTTGAGGCTGCGTCCTTTAGGAGGAAGGACGGCTGTGTCATCCCCCACTCTGATTGGTTTTGGGGTGTGACATTTTGTGGTATCAGAGATTAGGTTATGATACTTGGGTATGGATTTTATGGGTCGTTGTGAGGATGTGTGTTAGTTTTAGCACATTAGTCTTTTGTTAAAATTAGGACGAATCTTTCATTTTAAGTCCAAATGATCTTTAGTTCCAACTTGCAGCAGTTTACTTCACTTTGTAAGAATAACAAAAGCAAGCGTGTTATTACTTCGATACTGGAGATGTATCTCAAGATTTCAAAGCGCACAATTTCAACAATGAAACAAGAGGATCTTTATAACCTAAGTTTGCGGGAGCAGGAGATGAGTCACATGAGTCTTTCATTAAAATTGATTTACTTGGAGTTTGTGAAGTCGTGATCGATTTACATCATCAAGTGAAAGAATTAAGTATAAGTTGGGTGGCCAACTCCGAGAATTGCAAATAATGCACATTTACCCTATTTATAAAGGTGACATACATTTACTGGATTTAACAGAGTGATGAGGTGGACAAGTGATTAAGAGGCTAAGTAAGGTAAAAAATAGATCAACTATGTACATAGACTTCAAGTTTATGAGTAACTTGATGGAATAGGAATTGTGGAGGTAATAAATTTTGATCTAGCAAGTGACAGAAGTAGCAGGCTGTTATGTGTAGGTTAATGTTATTGATTAGCAACATATGAATGTCAGGAGATGCTGTCAATCCTTAAATATTATAGGAAAGGGTGCCAAGCTTATGGTCTCATACAATGGTATTAGGTTGTTAGCCAGAATAATGCATGAAAAAAAAAAGATCTTTTATGGAATGATTTGGGTTCTTTTGAATTGAGCCCAAGTCATTCATGGGTGTTCTGTTTTTCCTATTTTCATTGTTTAGTCATTCATAATTTTTTTTTTCTTTCCCAAGGAGATGAAAAAGGGAAAGTAGCAACATTGAAAGGAGAATTAAATAAAACGCATTTCGGATGGATGGATTGTTTGGAAATGTTGGGATATAATACACGGAAACGACAAGATCTTGCAATTTACGTTAACACGAAATCACCAGAGAAATAAAAGAGAAAAATAAGTATACTAGAAATTTACGTGGTTCGGTCTGAGTATTAGTTCCTACGTCCACGGGGAGAGCTAACAGCAAATAATCCACTATAATCGGAGAATCAGAGTTTACAATCACTCACACGCTCAAGTGTTTTTCACACCTAGATTTAACCCAAATTTAAAGGGTTTAAAATAAACAACTCACTTGAGTATAAACTCACGGCACAAAATTATTGGTCATTTAAGCTTAAAGTTTAACGCACGTCTCTTCAAGCTTCGCGTAGCTTGCGGCCTCAAAGAATGGCATGCGGCTTCGTAGGGTTTCTTCCTTCTCTCGTACGAGTGCAACAGCCGCGGCTTCAAAGGGTTTTTGTTTTCCCCTTTTACGTGGGTGTGTGCGTGTGCCCGAGGTCAAACTTTTGACCTTGGGCCCACCACTTTATCTTTCACGTGCAGGGCTTCAAAGATGTGAGAAAGAAGGCCTGAGCCCACCAGCTATTTCCATTCTCGGCTCCACGTGCATAATACGAAGAAATTCGTATCTTACATTTTTTTTTCTCTTTTGTAAATCTTCAAAAAAATTTAGCGAATTGCATTTTTGTAAATGCTCAAACTCGAGTTATAATTTAATAATTCTCCACCTTGGCTCGATGTTTGAAACCAAGTTATAGTGCTCACATCCATGTTGCTCTCCTAATGCCCCGATTGATGCTCGCTTTTCACATATGCCAATAGAACTCAAGTAGAGCTTGAGTTTCGCCAAAAGAATAGATTTAGTCATCATGTCTGCTGAGTTATTTGCTGTAGCAATTTAACAATAACAATACACTTAGTTAAGACATCTCGGATAAAGTGGTACCTGATGTTGATATGCTTTGTTCGCTCATGATAAATTGGATTATACGTCAAATATATTGTACCTTGGTTATCACAGTGTATATCCACATTTTTCTGTTCTAACCCAAAGTCCAAGAGCAAATTTTGTAACCATATCGCCTCCTTCGCTATAAAGGTTAGTGCCATGTACTCTGCCTCAGTCGAAGACAAGGCAATGTGATCCTGTAAGAGCGCTTTCCAACTAACGGCATCACTTGCTAGTGTAAATACATACCCTGCTAAAGACTTGCAATCATCCAAGTTACCGGCGTGATCCGAATCCACAAAACCAGTGGTCTCACTGCCATTACTGTCCCTCCGATATACTATACCTACATCTGTTGTCCCTTTTAAATATCTAAGGATCCACTTTACAGTTTCCCAATGAGTTTTACTAGGACGCTTCATATAGCGACTAACTACGCTCACAGCTTGTGAAATATCAGGCCCAGTGCACACCATAGCATACATAATACTACTCATGACACTAGAATAAGGAACACGGGACATATGCTCCTCCTCCTCTTCCTCAGTTTGCAGTAATAATTTATCTGAAAGTTTAAAGTGCTTCGCTAAAAGTGTACTTACAGATTTTGCTGACTGCAAATTAAAACGTGCCACGATCTTCTTAATGTATTTTTTTTTGAGATAGACGTAAAACTCCTGCAGTCCTGTCATGCAAAATCTTCATACCCAAAATTTTCTTTGTAGCACCTAAATCTTTCATCTCAAATTCAGAATTTAACTACCTCTTCAGCACATTAATATCGAACATATTCTTAGCTGCTATAAGCATATCATCAACATATAAGAGTAGATAATCAAAGAACCATTCTCCAATCTTCTATAGTAAACGCAACTATTCATCTAACTTTTTGAATAGTTTTGACTAGTCATGAAAGTATTAAAATGTTTATACCACTGCTTAGGAGATTGTTTCAGCCCATATAAATATTTTTTCAATAAGCAAACATGATCTTTCTTACTCGGAATATCAAATCCTTCTGATTGCCTTATGTAAATCTGCTCCTCCAACTCACCGGGAAGAAACACAATTTTCACATCTAGCTGTTCTAACTTGAGATCCTACGAAGCAACTATGGCAAGTAAAACACGAATAGAAGTATGTCTTACCAGAGGAGAGAACACATCATTGTAGTCAATTCTCTCACGCTGTGTATATCCCTTCGCCACAAGTCTCACCTTATACCTCGCTGCCTCGACACTGGGAATGCCCTCTTTCCGTTTAAAAACCCATTTACTTTCGACAATCTTTTGGCTTTTGGGTACTTTGACTAGCTCCCATGTCTGATTTCAATGGAGTGATTCCATCTCTTCACTCATAGCCCCTAACTACTACGACGACTCCAGACTAACCATCGCCTCAGAGTAAGACGAAGATTCATTTGTCTCCACCTCATCACCTACAGTCAATGCATAAGCAATATTTGTATAACTATAACATACCGATGATTTAATTTGCATTCTCTGTCTATCTGCGGCTATAGTGTACTGCAGCTTTATTGGTTGTTCACCATCACTAACTTCAGGAACTGCAGCTTCATCTGCAGTCTCAACTTCAGTTACCTTTGAGATCTCCGGAGTCTTCACCTCACTAATGACACCATGATCTGTCTTCTCTACTGGTTGTGTCGGAGAACTCCTCTGTCCAAGCATTGCAGTCTCATCGAAGATCACATCTCTGCTGATTAGAAAACTGGGTGATATGGGATCAGTACACCATAGCCGGTAGCCTTTTACCCCATGTGCATAACCCAGAAATATGCACTTCTTCGCCATTGGCTCAAGCTTACCATCACTCGCATGAGCATACACAAGACAGTTGAATATACGTAATCCAGAGTAATCCATAGGTTTTTTCGACCATACTTCCTCAGGAGCCTTCTACTCGATAGTAGATGATAGAGATCAATTAACCAGGTAACATGCCATGTTCACTACTTCGGCCCAAAATTCCTTGCCAAGTCCTGCATGCGAAAGAATGCATCGAGCTCGCTCATGCAAAGTTCTATTCTTCCGATCTGCCACGCCATTCTGCTGTGGTGTCCCAGGTACTATGTGGTGTCTCACAATACCTTATTTCTCGCAGAACTCGGTAAAATCTTTACCACAAAACTCCATGCCATTATCGGTTCTCAGGCACTTAATCTATTTATCTGACTACTTCTCAATGAATGCCTTAAATTTCTTAAACCGATCAAACACATCATATTTGTGCTTCAGAAAGTAAACCCATACATTCCTTGAGTAATCGTTGATAAATGTCAACATATATCGGACACCTCATTTCGAAGGAACTGAAGACGGGCCCCTAAACGTTTGAGTGAATATATTCAATTGGTCGTTTGGTCGAATGAATAGTTGTAGTAAACTTAACTCGGTGCTGCTTCCCATAGATGCAATGCTCGCATAAGTCCAGCTTTCCTGTCTTCTGATCCTTCAACAACCCTCTTTCACTCAGTATCGTCATACCCGCCTCACTCATGTGCCCTAAACGCATATGCCATAATTGAGTCGAGTTAGAGTCTGACTCACTCAATGAAACTGCAGCGGTTCCTGTCATGGTCTCTTCTAGTAGATGATAGAGAGTATTCACTTTATTCCCCTTCATCACTGTCATGGCACTTCGAGAGATCTTCAGTACTCCACCTTCAGCGGTGTACCTATACCCGATGTCATCAAGTGTCCCTAGAGAAATAAGATTCTTCTCGAGTTCCGTTATATGCCTCACATCTGTCAATGTGTGCACCACCCCATCGTGCATCCGAATCCGAATTGTCCCTATCCCCAAAGCCTTACAGACTGCTTCCCAAAAGAACTCTACTACCATCTGTAGCATAATAAGTAGTAAACCAGTTCTTGTGAGGCGTCATGTGATAACAACACCCCGAATCTAGCACCCATTCATCTCCTGATGAAGTAGCAGTCACACATAAGACAACTTCTACATCACTATTGCTCTCCTCGGCAACGTTTGCCACACTGCTTGTGGCATTCTGCCTATCAACTTGATTTCTCCGCTTTGGACAGTCTCTCTTGATGTGCCCCTCCTCATGACACTTAGAACTGTCTTTTCTGTATACTTTCCCTGGTTCCTTTGCTACCGTGGGCTTTACGCAATCAATCGGATCATATAGATATCCCTTCAACACAACATAGGTCATCAAAAGGATCTTGGAGACCCACACTTCACGCGTCTCTTGGATTTTCTATGGCATGATTTTGATCTGCTTTTACCTCTGCTGTTACTAGGCCTTCGATGTTGTTCTCTACCCCGAATCGTTAGTGCTTGTGCTGCTCCTTGTGCCAGACCATCATCTCACAACTTTCTCTACTACTCCTTAGAAAATAAGGCTGACTTTACCTCTTCTGAGGTAATTGTAATATGTCCCTGCAACAGTGAATCAGTAAAGTGCTCCCATGACTTTAGTAAAGAGGCTAACAACATCATGCCCTATTCTTCATCATCCAATATCTTACCGACGTTCTTCAAATCCAACATGAGTTTATTAAATTCATCTAGGTGGGTTCTGATAGATGTACCTTCAGTATATCTAAATTGAAACATTTTCTTTAACATTTATAAGCGATTGTTCAAACCTTTCTTCACATAGAGTGCTTGAAGTTTTGCCTATAATGCTGCGGTATCATTCTCCTCAATAATCTTTATTAAGACCTCATCCGATAGATTTAACATGATTATGCTCTTTACTTTTTCCAAAAGCTTTACCCTCTCAAAGGCTTTCATTATAATTGGCAACTCATTTTCACCATCCAGTGCCTTGGCCAAACCTTGTGTTGTCAGTAATGTTCATATCTTGATACTCCATAACACAGAGTTGTTGCTCCCATTAAATTTCTCAATTTTAGATTTCCCTTAAGGCATAATTGCAATAACAGAATTTCCAGATAATAATCAGACAAGTAAAAGCTCCAAATCATAATCAAGAAATCCAACCCCAAGCTCTGATACCAATTGTTAGGATATAATACGCGGAAACAACATGATCTTGTAATTTACGTCAACACGAAATCACCAGAGAAATAAACGAGAAAAATAAGGACACTAGAAATTTATGTGGTTCGGTCCGAGTATCAGTATCTACGTCCACGGAGAGAGCCAGCAGCATATAATCCACTATAATCGGAGAATCTAAGTTTACAATTACTCACACGCTCAAGTGTTTCCCATATCTAGATTTAATCTCAAACTTAAAGTGTTTAAAATAAACAACTCACTTAAGTATAAACTCACGGCATAAAATTACCGCACGTTTAAGCTTAAAGTTTAATGCGCGTGTTTCTTCAAGCTTCGCGTAGCTTGCGGCTTCAAAGAATGGCGTGCGGCTTCGTAGGGTTTCTTCCTTCTCTCGTATGGGTGCAACAGCCGCGGCTTTGAAGGGTTTTTGTTTTCCCTTTTTACGTGCGTGTGTGCGTGTGTGCCCGAGGTCAAACTTTTGACCTTGGGCCCACCACTTTATCTTTCACGTGTAGGGTTTCAACGGCTTCAGAGATGTGAGAAAGAAGGCCTGAGCCCACCAGCTATTTCCATTCTCGACTCCACGTGCATAATACGAAGAAATTCGTATCATCCTTTTTTTTTTTTCTTTTGTAAATCTTCAAAAAAATTCAGCGAATTGCGTTTTTACAAATGCTGAAACTCGAGTCCTGATAAATGTGGTGTTGTCCCCTAGATTTGGGTGAAAAGCCTATGGTCAACAACATTGATACGACACTAAACCCAAGAAGGAAGACCGACAAATTATGATGAAGTAAGAAAATAGTGAAAGGAGGAAGAGAAACGAAGGGGAAAACGTATAGGGGAACAGAGAAATAGAGATGGTCAAACATGATATGGAGAATGCAGTTCATTCTCATTCACCCGAACATGGACCCCCTACACCATCCCTCGGCCAAAAAAAAAAAAACTGAAAGAAGGGTGGAGATCCATATTTTACATTATGGGAAATGAGCCTTTTGAGAAGCTAGCTTCGATGAGTTTGATAATGAACCTGCCAGTGTATCCGAAGACGAGGTATAACTTGTATGGGGTGTTCTTGATCAATGTCGTCAATATATGGTTCGGTTACTGCAACATATTGCCTCTAGCTGGTGCCTTTGTTGCTAAAAAGTATCTGGGCCAGTTCCGAACTCTCCTACGTGGCTACACAGCCTCTTTCAGGAAAATGAGGATAATGACATTAACTGCAGCTATACCTCAACTAAGACCTTCCCTTTGTAATTCTCAAATAGATTGCCAATAGCTAAATCTCGGTGACCTGACCTTCCTATTGGTCGATCTTAAATTGGTTTCCATTGGTGTTGGAGCCATCAGACCTTGTGGTATTGCTTTTGGAGCCGATCATTTCCGAGATATCACAGATAAGGGAAGAAAGCATATTCAGAGTTTCTACGCTCGCGGTACTTGTTATTCACGGCTACACTAATTGTAGCACTCACGGTCATCATCTACGTCCAAAGCGAGGTCAGTTGGATTGTAGGTCTTGCCATAGCTATAGCTTGCCTTGCATTTTCTATTTTCATCTTCTTGCTTGGGTATTAAGATCGGGCCTCAAGGAAGTGTCGACTCCAACATGGTCTATGTAATGGTGGCGGCTCTTGGTAAGGGCCATTTAGCTCATGGAGATGAGAACAGATGCCCTTTTTGATCCTTCTTTCAATGAGTCGGCGCCATAGATCAAGAAGTTTGTTCTCACAGAGAGGTTTAAGTATCTTGGCGGGGCTGCTATGATCACTGACCCCAATGAGTTGAACGATCAGGGAATAGTCAAGAATGGTCGTAGGTTATGTAGCTTTCAAAAAGTGGATTTATTGAAGTTTCTGGCGGCAATTGCACTTGTATGTCAAGGAACTGTCTATTTCTAGTTACGGACCAACTAAGTGTAAATGGGATACTTTAGGCCTTTTAAATGGACCAATCAATAGGACCTCATTTTCAAAGTCCACCAAAAGCTAGTTTGCCCTGTCGTCCATGATCATTCTCTTGGCATGGATCTTCATTTATGAGTTTTTGTTGCCAAGGGCTTCACTCAGACTCTGAGGTGTTTAGAGAGAGAGAGAGAGAGAGAGAGGAGAGAGAGAGAGAGAGAGAGAGAGAGTGACTATAGGACAAAGAATCAACATGGGCATTGTAATGGGCGTTCTTTGCATGATAATAGCAGAGGTTTCGAGAAGAAGCGGCGATGTTTAGCCTTACAAAATGGATCTTTCCAATAAGTGTGGCATTCCTGTTACCACAATTTGCATTGTCAGGGTCTATTGAAGTTGAGTATAGCAATGACAGAATTGCTCACGTCCTATGTGCCAAAGACTTTGAGGATTGAAGGCAGGGAAATCTTCTCTCTCTCATTATGGCTACAAGCTATCTGACACCTTTCTCTTGGAAGTGCCATCCATGACCTGATTGAAATGAATGGGAAGACGCCATGGGGAGGCATAGGCAGTGGAGACCTTAATAAGGGTAAGCTTGGCTACTATTACTATATCATCATTGGCAAGAATGTTGTGAACTTGGCATATCTCAATCACTTTGCCAGGAAGTTTATGGGTGAAGTTGGCGTTGGTGGAGAGATCGTGTAATATGAGAGTCCTTTAAGTATGTCTTAGTAAATGGAGAAATGGAGCTTGTCCTTGGCAATGTGGTTTAGTTCTCTCTAGCTTGTGCCAATTGGTCAAGCTTGCGGCAACTCATCTCCAGTACTCATTCCTCTAGCTCGAGCTCATACATACCATTTCTGTTCAAAGAACGCCACTTCAATAATGATTGTACTTCATAAATCGAGTTCTCAATGAGCAGAAATTTGGAATGGGCGATGTGGAAGGAATTCTCAAAGTAATTATAATGACTTCGTAGTGAGATATCCCATAAATGGTGCTAAGAGCCAAGTTCGCTCTTCCCACAATGGAAATGGTACTGTTGGTATTGCTGGCCTTGTTCAATTAAATCCCATATCTATGATAGGGATGGTTCGGAGCACGTCTTAGGAAAAAGGGAGAGGATTTGACCAGCATGAACTGCAAAATAGAGAGTTGATAAAACCTGAGACGATTGTTGTAGTTGATACTGTTATGTTCATGGGAAGCAATGGCCTCATAGTTTCTACTAGAGGGCATACCCCTATAAACCGGTAATATTGCAGGCAACTGGATAGCCACATTTAGTTGATACCTACCTATGGAGAACATCTGTGGTTCTTGTTGGTGAAGGAACAATTCATTTAGGTAAAAGAAAGAAAGATAGAAGCTGTGTCAGGTTGGGCAAAAAAAGAAAAAAAAGAAATCTAATTGATGAATTTTAAGAATATGTAGATCAATGACTATTTTCACAAGTGGAAAATGAGGACTAACAATGGATGGGCAATTGCAGCCTCTTGAAATCCCTAAATTGAAGTGGGAGTATATCGTTATGAATTTCTTGATGGTCCATCAAGAAAGTCAACTGATAGAAATACTATTGAGTGATTGTGTATTAAATTGACTAAGACCACTTGACAACTTGAGGAGGAGGAGATGGGGTACAAATATTCTTATTTATTTGGAAGTTGAGGTAAATCCAAGTCTCAAGGACGAATTTTTTTTAAGGAGGGGAGAATGTAATATATGAGTTTTGAGGAAAAAGAAAAGAAAGAAAAGAAGAAGGTTTGAAAAGTCAATAAAAGAAGCTGAAGGAGGACAATGGAAGCTTCGGCTATTTTTAAAGAGAAGAGAGGGAGGGCGTGGGCAGAAACGAAATAGGGGAAAGGAAGAAAAAAAGGGAGGAGAGAAAAGAAGAGAAAGGAGAAAGAAGAAGGAAGGAAGGAAATTTTTTTTGCGTGCTCACGACCCAAATGCTTCACCAAGCCACCTTAACTCCATTTTGCAATGCCGGTAAGTGATTGAAGCCTTTAATTACCTATTTGAACAAATCGTTGCAATTAGGGCTCGAAATTCGGATTTCTTGGAGATTTGTGTGGCGAAGTCTGATTTTTGAGTCGTTGAGCTATGTATTTTTATAGAAATGATATTTTAGGGTATTGTAAAACTATAAGATTTTACGAATCATGATTTGAGCTTGCGGTTTGTCCAAAACGGAATTTTCAATTTTGGCGCTCATTTTGGAATAATATCGAATAGTAGTTTTGGTTTCGAATTTTAGCCGTTTTCGGTGAGGTTCTGGGGCGGCTAAGTTGAGGTTGGTGTAGTGCATCAAGACAACTTTCCAAGCATTGTAAGATGGCTCAAAACAAAATTTTGTAGAGGAAGTTATGGGGGTAACAAAGTTTAGCGCGTAGGCCGTGCCTAGCAAACAACAATAGGTTTTCGCTAAATGCTAACTTTCGTTGGCGCGTAGGTTTCTTTTTATCAACAAATAGGCCTAGTATAGGCGAGTCGTTATAAGAATATCCTTTTTACTCGGCCTTTTGATATTGTCTTTCCATCAATTGTTAGGGATCCGAGTGCATTTGTTTGAGTAAGCGTTGTAGTTGGTTTTTGGCTTTTTCCAAGTGAGTGACACTATTTCTTTTTTGTATTTTAAACTCTTGTTTTGAAAAAACATAGTGGATTATTGAGTTGATAAATAATATCTTTTGTTGTATAAAACATGATCGAGCTTTCATTGCCAATTTGTTGTTGAAAGAAATAATTATCCTTTGAATTGGGTTTGAATGATTGTCTGAAAAAGGGTTTGAAAAATTCTTTATGAAAGAATCTTGAAACGTTTCGAAGAACACTTTGATATTTATATATCAAATGCTTGAGTTATGATATGACTTTCATTATGATGTGGGATTACTGGATATTGTGATTGATGGTTGATGCTCAATGTCTCCATGAACCTTGAGGGGTGTGTGGATATGCACATACTAGTCTAGGTTATTATTGTGGGCTGAGCCATCGGCTAATAATAGGTGGAGATCTTGTCAATGGGGGAATCTTGGTGTTCTTGTCACGAGCATTACATGTGACCATGACTAGACATTTGAGCATGAATTGATCAATGGAGTAAACCATTAACATATGATTTGAGTTTGGTCGATGGAATGGACCATCAATATGTTATTTGATGAGATTAATCAATGGAATAGACCATTGATACATGTTTTTATGAGATTGACCAATGGACTTGACCATTAGTGTCTTCAGTATTTGTATTATGAATATATATTATTTTAAAGTGAGTTATGGTTGCGTTTTAAATATATATGATTTCTCGATTCACTTGGAAGAAATGTGTTACTCACTAAGCTATAGTAGCTCACTCCTCTTATCTACTTGTTTTTCAGGTTCTTCAGTAAGTCACAAGTAGGCCTGAGCGTTTGTTATTGGGGAGGACTTTTTGTGGTGGAGACTTTTTGATATGAGTCTCTTATAGTTAATAAGTTTGTGAGTTAACTTTTGGTAAATGTGCATACATTAATTTAGTGGTTTGAGGTTGTGTCCTTTAGGAGGAATGATGTCCATGTCATCCCCCACTCTTATTGGTTTTGGTGTGTGACATAATTATAGAAATAATCATACTCAAACCCTAAAGCAGTATTCATCGAATCAAAAATAAAGGAAGCTGATTGGTACCAAGCACCGTATATTATATCTACAGTATACAGATCGTATCTCAAAATTTGTATACATTCATTCCTTCAAGAGCTCGGATGTTACGACTCTAACACGATGTGAATTAGCACCGCACCCACTTACTCAACGGAAAAGAAGATCCAAAAATGTGAAAAAGGAGAGCCGAAAATCCCTTTTTTCCTACTTCACACTACTACCGTATTTAGGCCAAAACTCAGAAGAAAATAGAAAAAACACGCGCAATTCTATTTCGGGTCAGTGATACGTCTCCCTCAAAGAGCTAGAAATCCTGCACCATCTGCCGGAGTTAGTCCCTAGCCAGGTCATCCACCCTCCGCTCGAGCCACACCCCCCACACCGCCATAAACACGTGCGGAACCATGCACCCCTTGTGAAGGAAGTCCTAGAACTCCCAGTCCTTGGTGTTGGACAACATTAAAGGCAAGAGCCCGATGAAGAAGAGCAGTAGGCCCGCAAAGGAGTGGGAGGTCCGGATTAGGAGCCGCATCCTGCAAGGTGGAGCCGAGGAGGTGCTTGGCGGCATCAGTGCCGTGGCCAAGCAAGGAGTTGGCCCATGCATGGAACGCCATAAGGGTCCTGCAAAAGAGCGTGATTAGCGAGTGGAGCAGGGAGATCACTATGAACACTGACGATGGTGGCTGTGCCCAGGAGGAGGGGGATTTTGGGATGTAGGTGGAGGTGGAGGTGGAGGTGGAGGTGGCGGGGCTGTGGCGGCGGCGGCGGTGGCGGTGGTGGGTTTTGGAAGGTGTGATGAAGGTGTTACAGGTCAGCAATTCCTTGGCTGCGAAATAGCTATTGCAAGGCCCGGTGAGCGAACAACACTAGGCCGGCCTTTGTTCTATAGTTATTTCAAAGAACAATATGGCGAATAGTTTCCTTATGTAAGATTGTACAGTTGAGAAAACTCCTATCAGATTTTGAAGTTAACATTATTCTTGTCCTCATTCTGAAGAATACTAGACTTCTAGGCTATATCGTGGAATGTTGTCAAAGTCTATTTTACTCTAGAAGTCTTTCCCACTCTGATGAGATCTAGATTGAAGCCAAGTCCAGAACGAAGATATAATTAGACTCAAGATTATTAATCTTTCGACAAATATCTTTAATATTTGGTTTTCTAACAAAGAATCTCACTTACCTTTTATAAATATATTGATGGAATCAATCTCGAATACAAGTTCCTTTTTAGGAAGCATCTACTTATGAAAACCTAGATTTTGATTGTATGGGCGATCAGAATCATCGGATTTTCATCTCAATCTTCGAATGGTTACAAGATTTCCTTAATCAATTTTGTCCAATGGATTGATTGGAAGAAATTTTTTTGGAGAATGCCAATGATTAGAAAGGCGTAGATGAGTATTTAAGGAGGTCACTTAGTTCATTTGGGTAGTGCATGAAAATTGAAATTCTAAAGTTTGAGACCTTTCCAATCATTTGTTCTTTATCGACAATGTCTACAAATTGTATTCAAGAGAGAAAAACACAAGAAGAGTGACCTAGTGAGAGAAAGAGAAAACCTCCATTGAGCGTTTGTACTTATTCCTCTTTTGATACCTTAGTGAATTCTAGCCATAAGGCTGTTAGCGTGGGAGAGTAGACACAGGCTTGGTTTAAACTGAACCACTATAGATCTCGTGTTCAATTTTCTCTTCCCTTAACTCTTTTAATTTGTTTGTCTCAATTTTTTGTTAAACTTTGCAAATTTCTAAACCATCTTGAATTAAAGGGAAAATCTCAAATAAGGACCCAAAGTGCCATCTTTTTCTCAAAAGAAAACTTGAATTGAAGTTTGTCTCAAAGAAGGACCAAAAGTGGTCATTTAGTCTCAAAGAATGACCTCACTTGCCAGCTGATGAATAAATGCATCTCTAACGTATATTCCGATGGCCCGATTAGGGTATTTTCATCTATTTTTTTTTTCCATTTTTGGTTGCCCTGTTCATCGTCTTCTTCGTCCCCTGTTCACTTCTTCTTGGCCAGATCAAGAACACTGGACTTGGGGAAAGGCTGTTGAGTGCCAGCTGCTGGTAAGGGAGGGCTTGTTGCCCATCACCGGCAGCGAGCGAGGGCGCAATGCCCATCGCTGGCAACGGGGGAGTGCCATTGAGCCCTCGCTGGCCATGGGGGAGAGGGGCTGTCCAAATCGAGGCCCTACAAGGAGGTCCTTGAGGGCAAAAGGTGTAGCTGGAGAAGTCGTTGATCTAGGAGCTCAATTATGTGCCAACTTTTCTACCTCAAGATATTCAGAAAAGGTTTTATCTTGAATTCTGCAAACAACAGTTATGGCCCCTTTTTCCATTACATGCTTCCCATGTGTCCAGACCATGGGGAGCGTTTTGACCATTCATTTTGGCAAGCATATGTATCTGCAAACAAAATTTTTGCAGACAAGGTTATGAAAATCATAAGTCCTGACGATGACTATGTTTGGGTTCATGATTATCACCTTATGATCCTACCCACATTTCTAAGAAAGCGGTTTCATCGAGTCAAACTCGGATTCTTCCTCCAGTCCTTTTCCTTCATCAGAAATATACAGAACCTTGCCTGTCCGGAATGAGATTTTGAGGGGATTGCTGAACTGTGACCGTATAGGTTTCCATACATTTGATTACGCGTGCCATTTCCTTTCATGCTGTGGTAGAATGCTAGGCCTTGATTATGAATCTAAGCGAGGGTATATTGGACTGGAGTATTTTGGTCGGACAGTGTATATCAAAATTTTGCCTGTAGGTGTTCACATGGGCCGGCTTGAATCTGTCCTTAATCTTCCTGCTACACCCACCAAAGTCAAGGAAATTCAAGACCAGTTCAAGCGGATGAAAGTGATTCTTGGTGTTGATGACATGGATATCTTTAAAGGCATTAGTCTAAAACTACTTGCTTTGGAGCAACTCTTGCAGCAGCATCTGCAATTACATGGCAAAATAGTCATGGTTCAAATTGTGAATCTAGCCAAAAATCCAGGCAAAGATGTCGAAGAAGCAAAAAAGGAGACATATTTAACTGCCAAAAGGATTAATGAAGCTTATGGTGCTGCCGGTTATGAGCCTGTGGTTTTAGTCGACCGTCCCATTCCACGTTACGAGAAGAGTGCCTATTATGCAATAGCAGAATGCTGCATCGTGAATGCCATGAGAGATGGGATGAATTTAGTTCCTTACAATTATATTGTCTGCAGGCAGGGAACACCGTGCATGGATGAAGCACTAAGCATAATGAAGGATGCTCCCCGCACGAGCATGCTTGTCGTTTCCGAGTTCATTGTTTGCTCGCCTTCTCTTAGTGGAGCAATTAGGGTCAACCCTTGGGACGTTGATGCTGTGGCTAATGCTTTAAGTTTAGCGATAAACATGAGCAGTTCTGAGAAGCAATTAAGACACGAGAAACATTACAAATATGTCAGTACTCATGATGTGGAATATTGGGCACGCAGCTTCACACATGATCTGGAGAGAGCATGCCGAGATCATTACAAGAAGCGATGCTGGGCATTTCGTTTGGGATTGCGATTTAGAGTTCTCTCTCTTTCTCCCAACTTTAGGAAGTTATCAATTGATCACGCAGTCTCTTCTTATAGGAAGACACAGAAGTGCTATATTTCTAGATTATGATGGCACTGTTGTTCCTGAAACTTCTATCAGTAAAATGCCAGGGCCTAAAGTCCTTTATGTTTTGAACACTCTCTGTAATGATCCAATGAACACTGTATTTGTTATTAGTGGGAGGGGGAGAAAATCATTAAGTGAGTGGCTTTCTTCGTGCAAGATGCTTGGAATAGCCGCTGAGCATGTGTATTTTATAAGGTATGCGGAAAACATAATCTCATGTATTCTTATTATAAATATAGTTTCCCCATCATTAGGGTTTTGGCTCCTTTTCTCCTGCAGGTGGAACAATGCAGCTGAGTGGGAAACCAGTTCATTGTCTGCTGATCTTGATTAGAAGAGTATCGTGGAACCTTTAATGAAATCATACACAGAGGCAACTGATGGCTCAAGCATAGAGTACAAGGAGAGCGCTTTGGTGTGGCACCAAATGAACCTGTAGTTGTTAAGAGGGGACAGCAAATTGTGGAAGTCAAACCTCAGGTAAATTTGATTTGCTCTCTCTCTCTCTCTCTAAATAAATTTTTGCCTACACGGTGGGGGCAAAAGCCAAGAAAGGCAATAATAATAATAATAATAATAATAATAATAATAATAATAATAATAATAATAATAATAATAATAATAATAATAATAAAGAATAAAACAACCGAATTTTTTTTAAAGAAAATGACAAAAATACCCATAATTAGGCCACCGGAATATGAATCGGAGATGCATCTATCTATCGGCTGGCAAGTGAGGTCCTTCTTTGAGACTAAATGACCACTTTGGGTTTTTATTTGAGACATACTCCACTTTAGGTCATCTTTTGAGAAAAGGAAGGCACTTTAGATCCTTATTTGGAATTTTCCCTTAATTAAATCTGAACTTACATCAGAAGTTTGATATCACTTTTAGTTAGACTCTACTTGCAAAATAACTTATTTTGTGATTGTTTCCTTAATTTTTTTTTTTATTTTACATCATTCATCCCCTCTAAGTGGCAATACTAGCATTTTCAATTGGTATCAAAGCTACAGTGCTTGTCTTACTGAAGTATTTTTAATTCTAAGCTAAAAATCCTCTATGGCTAGTATCTTAGCACTAGGATTTTATTAAAGGACAGAGCAATACCAGGCCACCCTACTTTGATGGAAAGAAGTACAATGTGTTGAAGAATAAAATAAAAGCATTCCTAAGATCTAGAGATCATCTGGAATGGGATGTTGTTGAGAGAAGAATCAATCCAAATGTAGCATCAGCTTTAGACAAGGGAAAAGAACTGATAGATAGAGATGCTAATAATTCCATTTAAGCAGAAATTACCAAGAGATAAGCTTTTGATGCTAAGCTATTTATTCTTCATACTGTGCATTGTCTCCTGCTGAATATAATTGGATTTCTTCTTGTGAAATAGCTAAAGAAGTCTAGGATAGGCTTCATGTCACTTATGAAGGAACATATCATGTAAAGGAGACAAAAATAAACATTTTACTTGGTCAATATGGGTCTTTTAGAATGAAGACTGGAGAGTCTATTGGAAATATGTTCAGTTGCTTTATGGAAATTGTAAATTGATTGGCATATTAAGGTCAACCAATTTCTACTCCAATGAAGGTCAACAAACTACTACAAGGACTTTCAAAGGATTGGAACCATGTGAGGACTTTAATTAGAGAGACCTAAAGGATCATGGCTTTTTCTATTAACGAGCTGATAGGTACTCTTCAATCATATGAAGTGGAACAGATCAATGATAAAGTGGATCCAAAATGTAAGAAGTCAATTGCACTTAAGTCTAATGTTGATTTTGATGATACAGATACAGACAATGACATGGATGACGAGGAGCTGGCCTTTATGATAAAGAAATTCCTAAAACTGAATAGGAAAGGAAGAAGATTGAATTAGAAGAAGCAACGCAAGCAAAATCCCTAAAAGAGTTCGATGGAAGATGTCAAAACAAGCAATGATGTAATATGCTTCGAATGCAAGAAGAAGGGACACATCAAGCCTAATTGTCCCTTGTTGAAAAAGAAGAAAGGAAAGTATGAGAAATGCAAGAAAGCTTTTAAAGTAGAAACTCGAAGTGACACAGAATGTGAGGAAAGTGAAGAAGAATTTGCAAATATCTATCTAATGGTTCATTCAGAATCAGACTTAGAGATAGATTCAAATTTAGACACAGATTTAGAATCTGATAAGGAAATCGAGGTAAGTCACTCAGAAATTCCTATTAAAGTTTCTAAGTATAGATGAACTCTGTTTCAATCTCAAATCCTCTCTTAAAAGGAATTCCGAACTAAAGAAGGAAAATTCAAAACTCATGCAATTGGATAATTCTTGGAAAAAGAAGTTTCAGAGTTTGAAAAATGATTTTAATGGTTTGAAAGAAAATGTTGATTATCTTTTAAAATAAATGAATGTTTGAAAAAGGAGATTTCGGATTTTTCTACAAAATTTTCCAATGGGTCAAAAACTTTAGTAAAATTTTTTTTAGCTCAATTTCCTAACAAATCTAGTTTTGGTATGAATAATGAAAATACTCATTCAATTGATTTTCCTAAAGTGAAGGAAAGACTTAGACAAAGACCCCCAAAATCTTCTTATAAAAATCATTTCCAAAAAGCTTTTGTAAAACATGTTGGCTAGAATGCTCTTAAATGTTTTAAGTGTAACAGCTCAGAACATTTTGAGAATGAATGTCCTAAAGTTTGGAGATCTGTTAAGAAGGATTGGGTAAATGCTATCTTTAAAACTAACTCGTCTGGATCCAAGAAAATTTAGGTACCAAAAAAAGTTTGAGATTTTTTTTTTGCCTGCAGGTCATTGCTAAAAGGAAAAGCAAGTGGTACTTAGACAATGGTTGTTCTAGGCATATGATTGGAGATTCAATCAGTTTTGTAAAGTTGGAAAAACAAAAAGGAGGAAATGTCTTTTTCGGTGGGAACAGCAAAGGAAAGATTATTAGACATGGAACAGTGAAGATTGGAAGTTTTATCATCAACAATATATCACTGGTAAAATGTTTGAATTACAATCTTCTAAGCATAAACCAGCTATGTGATACAGAATTCATAATCAATTTTCAAGAAGATGTTTGTTTAAGAATTAATCAAGATTTATCTCAATCTTTTACTAGGCTAAGACATGACAATATTTATTTTCTGGATATAAGTCTAGAGAACTCTCAATGTCTTATTTCAATTCAAGATGAGGTATATTTGTGGCATCGCAAGCTTGGACATGTAAATATGAAACAGATTGCTAAATTTGACGCATGGACCCCTGGAGTGCCATAAGTTGGCACAAAGGGATACTTAAGTGCCAAAACTTACGAAAGTGACACTTAAGTACCAAAATCGGAGCAAAATGGATCACTTAAGTGCCAATCTGGTCAAAATGCTAACGTGACAATTTTCCGAAGAAGTAAGTGCAAAATGGTGTTGTTTTGGTGCTAACGTGGTAAAAAAATAATATAAAAATTAATTAAATTAAATTTACAATATTTTAAAATAATTTTTAATATTAAAAAACATTAATAATTACTTTTAAAAAAAATTTTAAAAAAAGATGGGGGAGGCGGCTGAGTCCGCCGATGTCGCCGAGAAGGGCTGGCGACAAATAGGGGAGGGTCGGCTAGGGTTGATGGGCCCTGGCCAGGGGCTGGCGACCTCAAACGACCGGTGGCAAGGGCTCGTGAGCCCTTGCTGGATCCAGCGAGGGTCGGCAGCTCTTGCTTGGCCGAGCAAAGGGTCGCCGGCCTCACCGTGTCACGCCCCGATCCTCCGAGCGCGCAAACATCCCACTCTGGTCGATACAAATGCGACTTCCCAGGACACGTCGCCGACCCATTCATTTTTATTACGCATGCAGAAGCGGAACAAATCCCCTAACAACATTTAACTTGGGATAGAAAAGCAGGTAATCAATCACAACCAAACAAGCTTTCTTATAAACACATAGGTTTATATACAACACTGGATGGTCTACAAAATAGATAGGCTCAACAACTAGGGAACTGTCCTATGACCAACTTGTCAGACACGTTCGCTAATTCTTTAGCCTCCACCTTCTGAACTCCAGGACTTCCGGTCCTCCACGACCATCATCTAGGGACCTGAAATATTATCCCACAACCGGGATGAGATTACGTCTCAGCAAGTCTTACCCTCTAAAACTCAATTAGGAAGAAAATACGCCTCAGGGCGCTCTAGCCACACAAATAGGAAAGAGGACTTACCTCGCCTCAGTCCATTTCCTGCACGTCATTACATTTCATAATTCAACCAATTCCGATCATTCACAATGATTCAATTCAATCATATTATCTATCTTTCCATACCGTCTATCAAACCAGTCGTTAATACGACAAATGCTCTCCAAGCTGTAATATATAGACGGTAGCTCGCTGAAGCTGTAGCATATATATATAGCTCACTGAAGCTGTAGCGTATAGATAGCTCACTGAAGCTGTAGCGTATATATATAGCTCACTGAAGCTGTAGCGTATATATATAGCTCACTGAAGCTGTAGTGTAGAGATAGCTCACTGAAGCTGTAGCGTATATATATAGCTCACTAAAGCTGTAGCGTATATATATAGCTCACTGAAGCTGTAGCGTATATGTATATAATATTTGCTCGACCAAGCTGATACATATATAAATAACTGCTCGCCAAAGCTATCAATTCAGCAATAACCCAAACCAATCCTCAATCAAATCAATCAATACATTCAAATTGGTCCTACCAACCAATTACGATGCCAATAGCTGACACCGGGTATTTTCAAGTTAAATACCAAAACTTCTCCAATTTCACTTAATTCCACATTAGTGGAATTATTAACCACAATCATCAATCACTCAATTTCTCAATTTAAACATACAATTAGCACAAACCGACCGCACTGCTGCGATCAGTGAGAAATTCTAATGACCGGCCATCCCGGCATAATTTTCGAAATTATTAAATAATTAAATTTAATTCCGAAAATTAAATAATTAAATATTATATTATAATAATATAATTTAATAAAATAATATTTATAAAATTCGAAATAATTATTTAATTAAAATAATTAATTAGGGCTTAAACTAGATTGCACTAATTTAATCATACAATTAGCCCTAATTAAACATCCATTAAACTAATCATACAACTAATCTAATTTACATTAAAATAATCTAATTTAATCACATAAACCTAATTAGACTAATCTAAACACCCCTTAAGCGTCATTAACTCACTAAGCAAGAATTAGAGGATAAACTCACTGGTTTTGCGCGCTGGTGAGTTCACGGCGACCACGACACCAAGACGGTCGATAAACCCCAAAGCGGCAACACCAACGGAGGCCGGGAAGACACTGAAAATGGGCCTCGAAGTCTGGAACTTCTTGCTGTCTTCTGCTTCTGATCTGGGCTGAACTGCAGAGAAGAAACCAGCAACTTTAACGGCAAAAACGGGCCGATCGGAGCTCCGGCAAGCGGGTGGTTGGCAACCGGCGGCTCCCGGGGGTCTTGGGGATCTTATAGGAGGTTGGGATGGGCAAAGCAAGGGTCGGAAAGGGGCGAAACAGCAAGAAAACGCGGAACAGGCGGAGCAGGGCGGAACCAGACGGTTCGGCAAGCGGCAGCTTCTCTCAGGATTTCGGGACGACCGGAGAATCGTTCCGGCGAGAGGCAGGGTGCTCCGGAACGGGCTGGATGTCGTCTTCGCGGCGATGGGTGGCTCGTTCGCTGATTCAACCGGGAAGTTAACTTTTTACTTGGATCTTTGGCGAAAGGTCGGCTGGAGCAGAAACTGGAACGAGGGGAAAACAAGGGGAAAAAGGGGTCCGGCGGGCAAGCGACGGTCTTGGGCGGCTGAGGGCTGATCTCCTCTGGTTCTTTGAAGTTCAAGATGGGCAACAACAATGGAGAAAGCCTTGGATTAAGGGAGAAGAAGCTGCTGAAGAGTGGGGGCTCCCTTGGTGGCTCTCTAGCTTGCAACACTTGTCAATCTCTCCTTCCACATGCCCCCACCATGACATCAGCCACTCTCTCTCCTCAAGCTTCCTCCATAAGCTTGTTAATAGGTGCAAAATGTCCCTAGCCCCATGGCATACGAATTTTAGACATTTGTGCATCAAATTCAATCAATTCTTACTCAATTCCATCCAATTGAAGCTCAATTAAATCAACCCATGTGTCCTCGGCCTTCTCATGACATTTCCCCATCAAATGATCCAACTTGCATCCTGAAGATTCCATTAAAAACAACCCTTTGACAATCCCGAACAAAAACGGCATTACTTTGCTTTTCCGCCAAAAATCTCGATTTGTAGAAAAATCTTCTGGAGATGAATCGACATTCCTAAAATGAATTGTGACTTGACAGGACTTCCAATTTCTGTAATCTACCGGGTAGCTTTTAGGAATTTTCTGTGCAATTGACCTGTGGTTGATTATTCTCAAGCCACAAAGTGCATCTTCGACACATTGGTAACTCTCGATTGTCGTAGAAATCTCGAGGTTTCTATTATGGACACAGGGTACCAAAACGATAGAGAAATCGGTCTAGTGCTGATCAGCAAGAATTTTGCAATTAGGTGGAATCTCCCACACTGAATTACATGATTCTGTTGAATCGACCTATCTCCGGTCTCTAATCGGTCTGTGCCGTAATGACCCTTGCAGATTAGTACGGTCGAGTAGTCGTTTCCTGGTTGAATTCTCAAGTCTATTGCGTTTAGATTCCTTAACGGCTTCACCTGATAGACTAGTTATCTCGTGAGTGGCCAACTTAGAGAAGAAAGCTATAGACGCGAAGATGAAATGCCCGACTTATTTAATTGAAACCAGAATTGGAAAATCGGGATGTCACACGCCGGATCTAAGCAAGGGCTGTGACCCCCATCTCGATCTAGGGCAAGGGCTCTCGAGGCCTCGCCGTTGGTTCGTTGGGGTCAGCGGCTCTTGATCAGGGCTCGGCAACCCCGGCCAACCCTCCCCCCTCCGTCGCCAGCCTTTCCCAACGATGTTGGGGAGGCGGCGGCAGCTTAGCCCTTAACCGCCTACCTTTTTTTTTTTTTAAATATTTTATATAAATTTAGTTTTAAATTAAATTTAATTAATTCTTCTATTAATTTATTACCATGTCAGCACCAAAACGATGTCGTTTTTGCATTATTTAGCCACATTAGTGTGCAAAACGGTGTCGCATTTTGGCCGAATTTTGGTCGAAGTGGCACTTAAGTGATTCATTTCTCTGCGAATGTGGCACTTAAGTGGCACTTAAATGGCACTTTCGTAAGTTTTGGCACTTAAGTGAATGCAGATTCTAGTGTTATTTTTACTAAGCCATTTATCTTTGTGAGATATCTATATTTGCTTGAGTAATGCTTTGCAGGTCAAAGTTATCCAATTTTGTAGGAAAGTTTTGTCACCATAAAAAATGGGGAGATTGTTGGAGAAAACTTCCTTGAGTGTTTTGAAGTTAACAAAACGTTTCAATCAGTCTAGTTTGAAGACTTGTAGACTCTTTCATCAAAGTCTGAAGACCTCCAGACTGCCAAACTCAAGACTCAAAGTTTATCATCATTGACACTTTCTAGACCGTCGAAGAAGGCTTATCTAGAACTAGATGTTTTGTTAAGGATTTGACTTTATTGACTAGAGAAGATCTTTTGGCTGGATACAGCATGTTGGAATCCCTTATTCAAATCAAGATTGATTCAAGGGTTTTGGATCTGTTGATTGGCGAAGTATACTTGGAAGGTTCTACTTATGGAAATCTAGATCCTGATTGTATGGGCGAGCAGGATTGATGTGCTATCGTCATGTTCCTTAAATAGCTCGAAGATCTTCCTAATTGATTCTGTCCAATGGGTAGATTGGAAGAATTCATTTGGTAAGTGCCAATGGGTATGATGGCATAAAGGAGTATATAAGGAAGACAGTCCAGTTATTTGAGTGCGTGCGCAATAGAAGAATTCCAAAGTCTGAAACTTCTTGTTCTTAGTCAATTAAATTGTTGAGCGAAATATTGTACGCAAAAGAGTCTATATCTTTGAGAGACCTTAAGGAAGTGTAGTCTCTACACTATGGAATCAAGGAAGAGCTTTACTGTAACAACTCTTTTGTTCATAGTGAAATCCAACCGGTGGGTTGTCAGTGCGGAAGAGTGGATGTAGGCTTGGATTAAGCCGAACCACTATAAACTCTGTGTTCATATTCTCTTCGCTATGCTCTTTTACTTTGATCATAACTCGTTTTGTTTACAAGAGATGAATTTCCTTTTTATAATCTATTGTTGATTAGTGCTGCACACTTATCTCGTAAAATTATTTTTACACCTATTCATCCCTCTCTAGGTGCTCATACTAGCTTTCCTAATTGGTATCGGAGCTTGTGTACTTACTTAAGTTGAAGTGTTCTACTTTAGAGTTAAGATCCATGGCTAATATGTTGGCTCTAGGACTGGTTGAAGGGCAAAGCAATACCAGATCGCCTTATTTTGATGGAAATGAATACAACATATGGAAAGACAAGATGAAGGCATTTCTAAGATCAAAAGATCCTTTGGAATGGGATGTGGAAAACAAAGGAATCATTTCTAAAGCTGCACCTGTCTCAGAAAGAGAAAAAGAAGCCGTTGAGTCTAGTGAAATGACTCAAGAAGAGATAACCAAGAGACACGCTCTTGATGCAAAAGCAATTTATTCTTTATATTGTGCATTATCACCTACTGAATATAACAGAATATCTTCTTGTGTTACAGCTAAAGAAGTCTGAGATAGATTACACATCACCTATGAAAGAACTGATCGAGTGAAAGAAACCAGGATCAACATTCTGCTCGGTCAATACGAAGCTTTCAAAATGAAATTAGAAGAATCTATCACTGACATGTTTAGTCGTTTTACAGAAATCGTGAATGGTCTTGAAAATCAAGGTCAACCAATTTCTGATCCTATCAAAGTAAACAAGCTACTGCGTGGACTCTCCAAGGATTGGAATCACATAAAGATCTCAATAAGGGAGACACAAAGAATTATGCCACTTTCTGTCGATGAATTGGTTAGGACTCTTCATTCTTATGAAGTGGAGCGAATCAATGAAGATGAAGATCCTAAAGGTAAGAAATCCATTGCATTAAAATTTAATGATGATTCTGATGTCATAGATTCTGAAGACGATATGGATGATGAAGAGCTTGTTCTCATGGTAAGAAGATTCAGAAAGCTAAACAGAAAAGGGAGAAGATTTAATCCAAAGAAACAAAGTTTTCAAAAGCAACATACTAAGTCTATTAAGGATGATTAAGCTAATAGAGATGTAATCTATTTTGAATGTAAAAAAAATGGACACATCATACTCAACTGTCCCCTTTTAAGAAAAAAAAAAAAGAAATGAAAAGCTGAGAAATATCAAAAGGCACTCAAAGCAAAAACTCGGAGTGAAACAGAATGTGAAGAAAGTGATGATGATTATGCCAATATTTGTCTCATGGCACAATTAGACTCAGATTTAGACTCTGAGACAGACTTAGATTCAGACAATGAAATTGAGGTAAGTAATTTGAAAATCCTTACTAAAGTTTCTAGATACATTGATGAATTGTGTTTTAGTCTCAAAACTTCTCTTAAAAGGATTTTCGAAATTAAAAGAGAAAATTATGCACTGAAGCAACAGGAAAATGTTTGGAAAGAAAACGTCAAAGGTCTAGAAAAAAGTGTTAATACTTTGAAAGAAAATGCAGACAATCTTTCAAAAGAAAATGCATTCTTGAAAAATGACATCTCAAACATTTCTAAAAGATTTTCTATAAGATCTGAGAAATTTGAAAAAATTCTTTCAGCATAAAGACCTTACTTCAACAAATCAAGTTTAGGAATAACTACTGAAACCATTCCTCTAATTGATTTTCCTAAAGTAAATGAAATAATTAAATAAAGACCTATAAGAGATGCTTACAAAAATCATTTCCAAAAAGTTTTTGTAAAACCAGTAGGTCGCAAAGCTCTTAAATGTTTTAAGTGCAATAGCTCAGATCATTTTGAAAAAGAATGTCCTATGGTTTGGAAACTTGTTAAGAATGTATGGGAAAAGATCGTGTATTACACTAACACCAATGGATCCAAGAAAATATGGGTACCAAAGAAAGCTTGAGTCTCTTTTCTAAATGCAGGTCACTATAAAGAAAAAAAGATTAAATGGTACCTTGATAGTGGATACTCAAGACATATGACAAGAGATTCAAATTGCTTCATAAAGCTTGTTCAAGTTAATGATGGAAAAGTTTCATTTGGGGGAAATAGCAAATGAAGAATTGTGGGATACGGATTTGTAAAGATTGGAAGCCTCACGATCAGTAATGTTTCTTTAGTGGAAGGACTCAACTACAATTTGCTAAGTATCAGTCAGCTGTGCGACACCGGTTTCAAAATCAACTTTCAAGAAGGAATATGTTCAGGAACCAGTAAAGACTCCTCTCAGTCTTTCACGGGTCAAAGACATTGAAATATCTACCTCTTGGATGTCAAACCAGATTAAACCCAATGTCTAATCTCAATTTAAGAAGAAGCAAACTTATGGCACATAAAACTTGAGCAAATCAACATGAAGCAAATAGCCAAAATTTCAGCAAAGAAGCTTGTTCGTGGTCTATCCAATCTGTCATACCAAAATAACATCTCTTCACGTTTGGAAAGAAAGAATAAATCGCTTCAAGAAATGGCTAGAACTCTTCACGTTTTTGGGCTGAAGTAGTTTCTACAACATGCTATATTATTAATAGAGTCTTTCTAAGGCCGATTCTGGATAAAACTCCCTACGAGTTATTCAAAAAGAAGAAACCCATCGTTTCATATTTTCATATGTTTGGATGTAAATATTTTATATTGAAAAATGTAAATGATCGAGTTGGTAAGTTTGAAGAAAAATCAGATGAAGGTATTTTCCTTGGATATTCTATCACAAGCAAAGCTTATAGAGTCTACAACAAAAAGACTCAATCTGTGGAGGAATCAATGAATGTGAATTTTCAAGACTCTATGCAAAATGAATCGATTCAAACTCAACTTGAAGAATCTGAACCTGCTCCAGATTCTACAAAGTCTAAATCTCCAGAAGTAGCTCAGACTTTAGAAGACCAGCAACAAATGATCGTCAAAGATTCAAATGAGGAAAAAGATTAACAGTCTGACAGATAAACTAGCAACTGAAGCATAAGTCCAGTCATCCCAAAGATCTCATTATTGGTGATATTAATGAAGGAATTCACACAAGATCCAAAAGGCGTGAAGAGTCTAGTGCTGTGATTCTTATTTCTGAAATAGAACTCAAGAGCATAGAAGAAGCTTTAACTGATGAAAGTTGGATTGAAGTTATGGAAGAAGAAATCAGGCAATTTAGCATTAATGATGTTTGGGAATTAACTCCTAAACCGAAAGGTAAGTCTATCATTGGAGCTAAATGGATTTTCAGGAACAAGATGAATGAGAAAGGAAAGGTTGTAAGAAACAAAGCAAGACTCGTGGCCAAGGGATATACGCAAGAAGAAGGGATAGACTATGATGAGACTTACGCACTAGTAGCAAAGTTAGAAGCAATTAGATTATTACTTGCTTTTGCTTGTCATAAGAATTTCAAGTTATTCCAAATGGACGTCAAAAGTGCTTTCCTAAATGGATTTATCCAAGAGGAAGTCTATGTGGAACAACCACTCGATTTTGAAGACCCAAGGAAATCAGACTCTATATTCAAACTGAAAAATGCTTTATATGGTTTAAAGCAAACACCTCGAGTTTGATACGATAGACTAAGTAAGTTTTTAAATCAAAATGGCTTTGTCAAAGGTAAAGTTGATATTACATTGTTTATCAAAAGAAAAAGCAAAAGTTTTCTATTTGTTCAAATTTATGTTGATGATATTATTTTTGGATTTTCTAATGAAAGTCTGTGCAAGAAATTCTCTAAGTCTATGCATGATGAATTTGAAATGAGCATGATTGGTGAACTAACCTTCTTTCTCGGGCTTCAAGTGAAACAATTGAAGGAAAGAACTTTTATTCATCAAGAAAAATATGCCAATGATCTTGTCAAAAATTTTGGGCTAGATAATTGCAAAAAGACTGATATACCAATGTCAAGTTCCTTGAAGCTGGACAAAGATGAAGAAGGAAAGAAAGTTGACCAGAAGCTATACATGAGTATCATTGGTTCACTTCTTTATCTTACTGCTTCTAGACCTAACATTCTGTTTAGTGTTTGTATTTGTGCCAGATTCCAAGCAGACCCTAAAGAATCTCATCTAAGTGCTGCAAAACGTATTATCAAATACATTGCCTCAACTTCAAACTTGGGTCTATAGTATCCTAAAGAAGGAGATTTTACTCTTCTTGGATACTCAGATGCAGATCTAGCTGGATGCAGAGTTGATAGAAAGAGCACCTCGGGCACTTGTCAACTACTTGGAAGCAAGACAATGTCTTGGTTTTCAAGGAAGCAAAGTACAGTAGCTCTTTCTACAGCAGAAGCAGAGTATGTAGCTCTTGGAAGTTGTTGTTCACAAATTCTGTGGATAAAACAACAACTAAGAAACTTTGGAATTGAAGATTCATGCACTGAAATCAAATGTGACAACACCGACGCAATCAATCTCATCAAGAATCCGATTATTCACTCAAGAGCAAAACATATAGAGATTCGACATTACTTCATTAGAGATCATGTTCAAAATGGAGAAGTTTCAATTTAGTTTATTAACTCAAAGAATCAATTGATGGATATATTTACAAAGCCTTTAGAGAAAAATCAATTTGAAGTTATTCGTTCCAGACTTAATATCTTAAAGTCTGAGGAAGTTCAGACCCAGGACAGAAAGTCTAAAGACACTCTGACTCAAATGATCAAGATTCTCGACTGTAAGTTATTTTTATTTTAGAAAATTATCTCTCGAATCAAATCTCGAAAAGGTATGATTATCAACCCGTAATTGATTGTTGTTATTTCCATGATTATTACAATCTTTCCTTTTCGAAAAAAAGTTATTTTTAAAATGACAGTTATCTAATTTTTGAAAAAGCAGTTATTTTTAAAAAGGCATCTTTATATTTCCTTTTTACGACGTTCCGTATGCCTCGCTTCAATTGCCTTATATACTGTCGGTTCCTCTTCTTTTTACTCACAAAAACCCTAAGAGAGCACCGTTCTTCCACTTCTGTCTTTTTCTCTTGTTTAATCTTCGAAAAGTTTTCATCTTTCTTGGGAAACAAGCTTGGAATCTCTCAAGGACCAAGAAAGATGCCGTCCCAAAGAAAGTCTTCGAGGATCGCAAACAGGGGACCACAGCAAATGCGTGAGGGGCCTACGCACTTTGATCTCATCGAGGAAGAAGAGTCTCATAGACAGCGGCAGAGCCCACAACATTCTCAACAGCGTCCGTCTCCTCCATCTAGACTTTAGAATGTTGCACATCAAGAAGAGGAAGAAATTATCGGAGACACAGAACCATAAGAACTCTTAAGCCCGCTTTTACCTTCAAGCTTTATCGTGCTTTGAAGAGGAGTGGTACTTTGTTGAACTACATTGATGAATTTCTTAAAGACAAAGGGTATAGAAATGAAACTTTCTTTTTACGCACAATGGAACGATTGGGAATTGCCCTTACTAGTTCGGCAGAAAAGGCATTGGCAAATATCCCAAGTGATCCACGTGTTGGAGGGCTGAGTCAGCCAGATGGGAATGACGATGATAGGATGTACAATCAGTTTAAACCTAGAATGGGTGTTTAAACTTTCTTTTACTTTGATCGTAACTCGTTTTGTTTACAAGAGATGAATTTTCTTTTTATAATCTATTGTTGATTAGTGTTGCACACTTATCTCATAAAATTATTTTTACACCTATTCACCCCCCTCTAGGTGCTCATACTAGTTTTCACACTTATAAATCAAGTTTCTACCAATCGTATTTTGCACTTCTTCATATGGATCTTTTTGGACCAACAAGAACACAAAGCATTGGTGGAAAGAAATACTGTTTGGTAGTTGTGGATGATTATTTACGATTCACTAGGTTTTCTTCTTGGCAAATAAGTCCGAAACATTCTCTCAATTTTTAATTGCTAAGAAAGTTTAGATTGAGAAATAATATGTTATTTCAAGCATAATAACTTATCATGGGGGAGAATTTGAAAATCAAGACTTTGCAAATTTTTGTGACAAGAATAGTCTTCAACATGTTTTCTCCTCTTCATATACCCTAGAACAAAATATAGTTGTAGAAAGGAAAAAATAGATCGTTACAAGAAATGGCTAGAACTCTACTAAAATAAAGTAAAATATCTTCTTGTTTTTGCGCGGAAGTAGTTTCTACTGTTTGCTATACAATTAATAGGGTATTTTAAGGCTCATCTTAGAGAAGACCCCCTATGAAGTATATAAAGAGAAGAAGCCAAATATTTTCTTATTTTCATATATTTGATTGCAAGTGCTTTATCTTGAAATATGTAAATACTCGATCTAGAAAATTTGAATAAAGATCGGATGAAGGAATGTTTCTTGATTATTCTACTTCAAGCAAAGCTTACAGAGCCTTCAATAAGAATACTTAAACTGTCGAAGAATCTATGAATGTTAGATTTCAGGAAAGTATTCAAAACTAATAAAATCAGACTCAACTTGAAGAGTTTGAACTAGTTTCAGACTTAATGAAGTCTGAGTCCCCCAAGGGACTTCAGTCTTCTGGTAATCAAAATAAAGTAGAACAAAAGACAGAAGAATTGAAGAAAACAGACGATCAGCAAATCCCAATAAGAAACGACAAACCAAACAACAACTGAAAGCACAAATCAAGTCATTTCAAAGAACTCATCATTGGCAATATAGAAGAAGGAATCCGCATAATATCCAAAGCAAAAGAAGATTCTAGTGCATTAGCACTCATTTTAGAAATAGAACCAAAAAGAGTAGAAGAAGCACTATCTGATGAAAGTTGGATAGAAGTAATGCAGGAAGAATTCATACAATTCAATATCAATAATGTCTAGGAGCTAGTTCCAAAACCTAAAGAGAAATCTGTGATTGGAACAAAGTGGGTGTTCAGAAACAAGATGGATACACACAAGAGGAAGGAATAGACTATCATGAGACTTATACACCTGTAGCCAGGTTAGAAGCCATTAGACTACTGCTTGCATATGCATGTTTTCATAATTTCAGGTTATTCCAAATGGATGTCAAGAGTGCTTTCCTAAATGGATTTATACTAGAAGAAGTTTATGTGGAACAACCACCAGGATTTGAAGATCCTAGAAAACCAGACTTTGTCTATAGATTGAAGAAGGCATTGTATGGTCTGAAATAGGTACCTCGAGCTTGGTATGAGAGACTGAGTAAGTTCTTGATAAGCAATGGTTTTAAGATATGAATGGTTCATACAACCTTGTTTATCAAAAGGGAAGAAAAAGATTTTTATACTTGCTCAAATATATGTAGATGATATAATCTTTGGATCTTCTAATGAAATTCTGTGTAAGAAATTCTCAAAGTCTATGCAAGAAGAATATGAAATGAGCATGATGGGTGAATTAACCTTCTTTTTAGGTCTACAAGTCAGACAATCAGAGGAAAATGAACGTTCATCCATCGAGAGAAATATGTCAAAGATATTATCAAGAAGTTTGGGATGGAAGACTGCAAGAAGACTGAGAGTACTATGTCAAGTTCTTCAAAACTTGACAAGGATGAAGGTGGAAAGAAAGTTGACCAAAAGATATACAAAAGCATGATTGGTTCTTTTCTTTGTCTTACTACCTCTCGACCTAATATTCTATTCAATGTATGCATGTATGCTAGATTCCAAGCTGACCAAAGAGAATCTCATCTTAGTGCTGTCAAACGTATTATCAAATGTATCGCAATTTATCCAAAGTTAGATCTGTGGTAGCCAAAAAGAGGAGACTTTACTTTACTTGGTTATTTAGATGCTGATTTGGCTAGTTATAAAGTCGTTAGGCTAAGTACTTCAAAACATGTCAATTGTTAAGATAAATGTTAGTGTCTTGGTTCTCAAGAAAGCAGAATCTCAAGGAAGCAGAACACTACGGCACTCTCAACAGCAGAAGCAGAGTATGTTGTTATTGGAAGTTACTGTTCACAAATTCTCTGGATCAGGCAACAACTAAGGGATTTTGGAATAGAAGAACCCTACACCGAAATCAGATGTGACAACACAAGTGCGATCAATTTTACTGAAAATCCTATTCTTCATTCAAGGGCAAACCATATCAAAATTCGTCATCACTTCGAGTCCAAACCATAATCAACTGGTAGATATCTTCACCAAGCCATTGGAGAAAGTCTTATTCGAGTCCATCCGTGAAAAATTAAATATCACCCTTGCATTTGACTAAAGTCTATGGATGAGCAGACTCATCGAATCAACATATGGAAAATACATCCTTTTGAAAGCCTTCCAGACTCAGGTAGTTTTGTTTTAAATCTTAATGCATAAGTTTATTTCCTCATTGAACAGGTATGTTTATTCTCAATTTATTACTTGCCTTTTATATTTTTGGAAATTGTAGTACTTTGCTAATTTTTTGGAATTTATTTTGAAAATTATTGACAGTTATATTTTTTGAATTTTTTTTAAATGGAAGTTTCTTTTTATGACGGTTCGATTACCATACTTTGTCTTCTTTAAAGCCTTCAACTTTTTCCTGATAACCACTTTGTCTTCAAACCCAAACTCTCGAACCCTCGTCTCTCTTGATCTTCTTTCAAATCCTCTGCAAGATTTCTCACCCATTCTCACACAAATATGTCGTCAAAGTCCTCTAAGTCTACTTTGATGTCCTATCAAAGGAAATCCTCTCGTATTGCTAGTCGCACGCCTTGGTTTGTCCCTGAAGGACCAACACATTTTGATCTTACCGGGGACGATTCACCTAGAAGCTCTCATCACCGCTTAGCAGAAAAGGAAGTCACTTAGGAAGCAACTACTATTTCGGTAAGAAGGCCTAAAGTACTTCTTAAGCATTATAAATTTTTGAAATTGATAGGAAGCCCTATGGATTTCATAAGTAAGTTTCTAAAGGAAAATGATTACGGAAATGGAATCCCTGTTTTTGAGAGCTATGGAAAAGTTAGGACTGGTAGAGGCTGGCATAGTTGAAAAAGAATTTTCGAACTTTCCCGTTGATCCTCGCTTTGGGACGGAGGGTCAGATTGAGAAAAAAAAGAAGATGATGATGAGAGGGTTTTCAAGAATTTTCAACCAAAAATTGGTGTTGTTATTGAAATTGCTGGAGAAAAGACGAAATTGTTTCGTTTGAAAGATCACAAGAAAATTTTCTCTCAAATACTAAATAGAGGGGTCATCAATTCTCGCATTGTAGATTTTGACTTTCTGGATTCAATCAAGGTGAACTTGAAAGAAAAGTTTGCCAAACTTCAGATGTAAGAGTTCTGTGTGGAGACGTTAGAAACTTACCCTGACTTAATAGCATACTTTTATTCCAAGATGTTTGTCTTGGATCCCACTCATTTTCAATTTACTATTTTTGATAGAGTGTTTGATGTTGATGTCTCTGTTGGCTGACATTTTGGGAGTAGAAATGAGTGGTTTCCTGTCCATTAATGTGTCTAATGAGCAAGTCACTAAGTTTCTGGTAAGGGACAAGATTCCTAGGGGGAATATTACTTACTCTCGGATGTCTACTTCCAATATCTTGCTGCACAAGATAGCCATCAACTGCATCAGGCCCAAGGCTACTTCAAAGACTGATGTTTTCAGATTCTTCATATTCAAAGTAAAGATGATGTGGGCCATATGCAATGGTGTTGCCTTTTCACTCCTTCACACAATCATGCTGCACATGTACAAAACTGTTATGAAAAGGAAAGGACAACTACCATATGTGGCATTGGTAACTAGACTATTTAGACACTTTCAAATTCAACTGCCATCTTAGCTTCATTCCAAAACCATTGCTTCTATGCCAATTGGATTGAAAATTATTTCAAAGATGCGATTGAAGGATCTCTCTGGAGCACTGACTCTTCTGAAGAAGGAATTCCTTAGCAAAGTCAAGCCAAGATCTACTGCTGAGAAGAAACGCGAAGGGAAATGTATAGTCTCAAAAACACCAAAAAGGAAACATTCCATTCTTCTCCAAGATGAAGAAGAGAAAGATGATGGTGATGAGACCATCTCTGCTATTGCCTTGCGTGACCTTCAAGGTTTTGCTAATTCTAAGGAAGAAGAAGAGGAGGAAAGCGAGAAAGAACCAGAAGAAGAGAGTGATGCTAAATAAATTGAAATGAAAGAGAGTGAGGATGATGAACCAAAAGAGGATGCCAATGTCAACAAGGAACAAGACGAGACTGACAAGGAAGGAGGTGATACAAGGGAACTTGATGCCTCAGATGATGAGGAGATGGGAACTAGTAAACAAATTCATGCTGGCAAAGAAAATGTTCAAGAAGAAGAAGTTACTCCTCAGATTGAAGGCAAAGTAGGTGAGAAAAATCCTCTTCCCGAACCAACTGCTAGTGATGGCATCAGTCAATCTCCTCCAAATGCTAAAGACATTTTTGCATCTTATTTCCCTGAAGTCTCACCTGAGGGTCTACAAAAAGAAGTTCATGTTCAGGGGGAGCAAAGAACTTCACATGTACAAGTTGATGTTCCTTCACTTCTGAATAATCCACCAATACAATTCGCTGAAGCTAGTGCCCAAACAGAACCAGAATCAAACTATCGTCGGATAGTAGAACTCCTATTGGAGATTAACTCACAGCAATATGCAATGGAGTTTGAAATCCAGAAGTTGCATGCAACTCTCGGTACTACCTCAGAGTCTCATATCGGCAAGGTACAATCTCTTGATAATTAGGTTCAGACTTTGAATCAGCAGACTTCGCAAAATCTGGCAAAAGTGGAGACTGTTTATCATCAGTGTTTGACTAAGCTTGAGGAGACCATGCAAACCTTGGAGGATTTCCGATTTGTTCGTGTTCCTAGACAACCTTGATCCTTTTTCACCCTGACCTATTTTTTATGCTTAACTGGTTTTATCTTTTTGCTACTAATAAAAATGGGGAGAGGCTATGCAGATTGAATCTTATCTTTGACTTGTGATTGTGTTTGAATTTTCTTGGTGTGATTTGCAGATTGTCAATTGATGTGTTTTATGGATGCAGACTATGTGTGTTTATTACAATTACTGTCTATTTTCTTTATCAATTATCATGGATTGTTAAAGTGTTGTTTTGCAGGATATAATTTTCATATTATTAAATCTGAAAGTTTTGTCATCATAAAAAATGAGGAGATTGTTGAGAAAACTCCTATTATATTTTGAAGTTGACAAAACTTTCATATTCTTGTAATTATTATGAAGAATACTAGACTTCTGTGCTATATCATGGAATGTTATCAAAGTCTATTTTACTCTAGAAGTCTTTCCCACTCTGACAAGATCCAGACTAAAGCCAAGTCCAAAACAAAGATATAATCAAACTTAGGATTATTAATCTTTCGACAAGAATTCAGTACCTACGAGATTTATCCTTAATATCTGGTTTTCTAGCAAAGAATCTCACTAACCTTATAAATATATTAATGAAATCAATCATGAATTGATGAAATCAATCTCAAAGCTAAGTTCTTTTCAGGGAAGCATCTACTTATGGAAACCTAGATTCTAATTATATGAGCGACCAAAATCATCGGATTTTCATCTTAATTTTCAAATGGCTACATGATTTCCTTTATCGATTCTGTCCAATGAATTGATTGGAAGAAATTCCTCTAGAGAATGCCAACGATTAGAAAGGCGTAGATGAGTATTTAAGGAGGTCACTCAGTTCATTTGGGGTAGTGCATGAAATTGAAATTCTAAAGTTTGAGGCCTTTCCAATCACTTGTTCTTCATCGACAGTGCTTACAAATTGTATTCAAGAGAGAAAAACACGAGAAGATTGACTTAGTGAGAGAAAGAGAAAACCTCCATTGAGCATTCGTACTCAAATCGTTGTATTTCTCTATTAATACCTTAGTGAATTCTAGTCAAAAGGCTATTAGTGTGGGAGAGTGGACGTAGGCTTGATATAAGCTGAACCACTATAAATCTCGTGTTTAATTTTCTCTTCCCTTAACTCTTTTGATTTGTTCGTCTCAATTTTTTGGTAAACTTCACAAATTTCTAAACCATCTTTAATTAAGTCTGAACTTACATTAGAAGTCTGGTGTCACCTTTAATCAGACTCTGCTTGCAAAATAACTTATTCTGTGATTGTTTGCTTAATTTTTTTTTTTACACCTATTCAGCATTCTCTAGGTGGCAATACTAGCATTTTCATGTACCACACCTGATTTAACTTGGGCATATAGTCCATCGAACGAGATAGCAAATCACTTTAGGCTTGACAATTCATTTTGGCTTGCTATGATCTTATTAGGAGAGCAGTATTAGCTTCCAACCAATTTGTGCACAAGAATTCAACTTCGCCTTCAGAGTTTCTAAGTAATATTATCTTTATATCCAAGAACTCATAGCACCAACCATTATGATTCCGCTTTCATAGACCAATTATATTCTTCCGCTTTGCATTACTCACTCTTCACTTGATAACATCAAGCACCATTCACAAAGGTTCACGAGTATGAGAGAATCACAGACCATGATGTTTTCCCCCACTCAATTCCGCAACGCCCTTGTTGAATGCTATTATGTTGGTTCCTTCTATTTCCTTAACCATTGATGCGTGACTTTGGATCATACATCTATGGCGCCTAATAGAACATGCCACTCTATTGGTACCTTTTTTTTTTTCGTAGCTATTCGGGCCTCCAATTGCGCTTTCCCCGACAAGTGTGGCATTATTCGTCAATTGCGCCTTTTGGTAGCACCCTATTTCACCTACTAAGCTTTTCTTGATCCTAGTAGACGAATGGAGGTTTCTTTCCTTCTTGAAAACATGCAATTGACGTCTTTTTGAGATTTGCCAATTGATCCAGGAATGTTTACCCCATTTAGTGAGGAATCATATCTTTCTTGTGCACCCATTTTTTATCCTAGAAGTTAGTCGAGAGTCGCGCTTTGTCTGTGCACCTTTTGCTCGTCAATTCACTCTTCGTCCTTGTAGGACCAAGTAGGTAATAGATTTTCTTCAACTCAACTCACTTATTGAAGGGATCCTACTCTAATACTATTTGTCACAGATCAGCATTCATTGGTTGTGGAATAACTCATGTGACGCTTGGTGAGCGAACAACGCTAGGCCAACCTATATTCTATAGTTGTCTTAAAGAACAATACAGCAAATAGCTTCTTTATATAAGATCGTACTGCGCTCAATTTAACTCTGGCATCTAGTCCATTAAGCGAGATAGTAGATCATTTTAGGCTTGACAGCTGGTTTTCATTTATATGGCCTTATTAGGAGAGCTGCATCAACTTATGACCAATTTATGTATGGGAAGCCAACTCCACATTCAGAGCTCCCAAGAGATATGATCTTTATATTCTGAAATTCTTAGCACCAACCGTCCTAACGTCACTTCTACAAACTAGTTGTACTCTTCTTCTCAACATCACTCACTCTTCACTTGATAATCCCAAGCTCCACTCACAATGGTTCATGGTTATGAGAGAAGGCATGATGCATTGTTATTCTTTCTAGCCTCATTTGGGTTGTTCTTTCCTTGAATTAATCCTGGGCTAATTTTTTTCAAGCTTAATGGGCCAAAATATTGAGATTGGGCATGGGCTGCACCAAATGGCTTAGGCTGAAAACGAATTGGACCACTATTTTATTTTTTATGTATGATTTATTTTGATGTGTTAGACTAAAATTTAAGTGCCAACACGTGTATATGACTAACTTTTGCAACAGCTCTTGAGTGAGAGAGACTTGACTCCCTTAAAATATATACAAACTCGAGCTCAAAATTTCATATTCCTTCTATAAGTATTAAATAACCTAAAAAAAGTAACTTTAGCAAGATTAGGCTCATAAGACTATCAAGTCGAGTATTAGCGAGTTCAAGCTTGATATTGTGTGGTTCATTCATGTTCAAGTTTCGCCTAAGCTCGTTTGTGGGTTGTCTAGCTGATCTTTATTGTAAATCGAGAACCCTTTTTTCTTCTCCTATTGGTGTAGTAAATTGAAAAAACTTGTTGAATTTTTGTATATAGAAAGTATGAGTGTCGCTTTTTTTCTTCTCCTTCGATTATGGACTCGTAACTCGTAAGCAAGTGCAACAGTGGGTCGTCACAATCAAATACAAAGACCTCTTCAACACGTTATAAAATCGATTGGTCATATAATATAAATCGGTCGTTAAAAAAGTGGGACACGGTACATTTTTCACATTCATAGGAGTTACTCTACAAAATTGGACATTCGCGGAGGATTTGCGCTGCAATTTTCGTCTGTGGGTGTTTTATATCTATATTAAAAAGTCTTTTTTATGGCAACGACGGATCAGAAAATTTTCACTTGATATAAACCCTACGAATGCATGCAAACCATCTTATCCATGTGCGATAAGACTTCATCAGTAGGCTACTATTTTAAAGTTATATTGAGAGGTGACTTCTTAACTAAATAATGAATCTGTTGATAAATTATGTACGTAACTATTCGATCAACTTCTTGAAAATTAAAATTTGATTTTATTTCTATCTATTGTAAGTCTTGATTACTATAGGTTTTAAAAAAATGAACTCCATTAGTCATTGCGTACTTCGACCTACACTCAGACTTTAGGCCTGAGAAAGAAAAGAAGCTTAATCAACATTTTATTATGATTTTTCTTTTTCATCTCAGTTTCATAGCAGAGTTGAAGTAAATTTTTTTACATGCAATGATGCATCACTCATTTTGGTAAAGTGTAAGTCGATCGCTCATTACTTAAAAAGTTAGGCTTATGGCGAAATTTGACATTTTGATTTTAGCGTTGGGCATTCCTTGATCATGCACTTGAAAGAGTAAATTATATAATAACATAGATTTGTCTTTTGTGTTCTAAAGAATTTCCTTTTTGTGTGGTCTTACCCAATTAAATCATAAGATAAATTCGGTTTTCTGAGATTTAGTTCTGGAAAGGATAAACAAGAGGAGGGGAGTAATTCGGAGATTTCTCTATGCGCTGATCTGTAGGCGTTAAATTTGCTCGAAGTTTTTTTTTTTTTTTTAATGATGTCTGGTCCATTGTTGGCTCAGAATAACACATTTTGAGTTTCATCAATCAAAAAGATTGGATGATATGAATATTAATGGGTTTCTCGCATGCTCCTTTCACACTCAGCAATTCGCAGATGTGAATTGTCCTTTCTGCTTGGGGAGTCCATAGTGTTGTCACTTTAGCACATCTTTGGCCATCTCATGAAGTCGCTAAAATGGCGTTCTTATATACTGTGATATCCTTTATATCATTTTTAAACGTAGGCATTTTTTTGGCGAGCTTCTGTTAAAGTTTGATTAGTCTTTAGGTTTTGTTAAAAGGTAAAGAGCAGACACTATTCAGCATTTGCACCGCCTCAATAGTTTGTGCAAATACTTTTGTAGGCTTAATCGGATGATAAGCCGCAGTAATCCGCATGAGGACACACATAAGAAAGCAATGCTACTGGTATCAGACTTCTTTGTGCATCAAGTGTCAATCCCTGATTTCTTTTGGATGCTTAGGTCTCAGCAGAAACTGCGATTGGACTACATGAGAGCACCAAACATGCACAAATTGAGAAGATCTGTGACATGTATTTCTGGTCGACTAACTAATTGCTTTCACGGAAATGGAATGAGTTTGTTTCGGCTCCACTTTTAACTAACTAGCAGAGTGGTTATCTTACGTTTCCATAATGACTCGGGAAGGATTTGTGACATTTCCTAACCTTTAATAGGCTTTCAAGGATGCATACGGATCTGTGTTCAGCATTAGCATCCTTGATGACCTTGAAAGGTAAATTCTATTGATTTCTATTAGTTGACCTCTAATGTCATTCTTGGCATTAAACGATCATTTTCACTTGAGTGATTTGCTTTGCAGGCTACTGGATTATGTTGCAAATGGGCCTCGATTTTCAAATTTGATATATCAGACATTGTTCGTCCTTTTGACGCAGCTTCCTCCAAAGGTTGTCTCTTCTCCCCTCGCCTTGTTTCTACTGATCAATGTTGGTGTCAATGCTAGCAAAGATGCTTGTATTGTTCAATTAAAATGCTTCAAGGTGGATGAGTGGGAATTACTTCCGTCTCCCCAGAAAATGAAATATAGGAGAGAAAATGTAGAGAGCAAAAATCTCAAGTCATGTTGCTGAGGAAGCACAAGAATGATGTCACGATGAGGGTGCTAATCAGGCATACTGGGTAAGTGAGATTAAAATTCAGTTCATTGGCATTATCATACACACGTGCATCTAAGTATAAACAAATGAATTTAGAATGTTATAGATAATTTTTCATTCTAGTTAAGCATTACGTTATGTACGTGTTCCCCCGTGCATTGTGATTCTGATGGTACTGTACTAGCTTTTTTAATCTCTACTGATGTAGTCACTGGTACCTGGCATATAAGATTTGATTCTAGTAGTCATTTCACATCACTCAAATTCTTTAGCTTATTATACGCAAACATTTGGCTTTTCATATTTTCCACGGAAAGAAGCTTCTCGTGATAGGGACAACAAGCGCAATGAGTTTCCTAGAGAGTCAATTGTTGTGGGCAATGCCTTTTCTGTCACTTATCATGTTCCCACATTGAAGACATATGACACGAAGAAGATAAGCTGCTGGAGTAGTATCTTAGTGTTCTAATCGTGTGCAGTTATTTTCCAATTTTTATCCGCGAATATTTCCTGTTATGCTCATTTATACCAATCATTGCTGCTGAGATATTTCCTGGTTTTCAGATTGATGGTGTAGAGTCACTGAACAATGTTTTGCTTATTGGAATGACCAACAGAAAAGATATTCTTGATGAGGCTCTTTTGAGGTGGTCCCCCATTTTCTCTTTTGGTTCTTCATATCTAAGTTTTTTAACTGCTTTTAATCTCCTGAGATGGTAAAAAGCATTCATGTGTCATCACGCGATTTGATGGAAGATTGTTTAGTTGTTACTTTTAAGATTTATTATGGTTAGCACTTTGAGGATAGAAAAGAATGTAATTTGCTGCTGACATGTGATGGCATCATGACTTTGGCAGGACCATATGTACATTTACAATATTTGTTTTAGAGGTAAAAGTAGATATTTAAAGACATACTTGACATTTTGGACTTTTGATATATAGACCTGGACGCTTGGAGGTACAAGTCCAGATAAGCCTTCCCGATGAGAATGGTCACTTGCAAATCTTTCAAATCCACACGAACAAGATGAAAGAGAATTCTTTTCTGTCTCCTGATGTCAGTCTATCCGAGCTTGGTTAGTCAGCTGGCGCGTTTACTGGAATGAGACTTCATCAAGCAAATCTTCTTTTATTATTTAAGAAGTGGCTTACCCTATTGAGCATTGTCATATGCAAGCAGAAAAAAAAATTGGCATATAATATGATAGTAATGTAGTGTCGAATAATTTTGCATTTTTCTTTGATCAGATAGGTTAACTCTTGTATTTCTGGACGTATTACATATATACTAAAAAGAAAGAAGAAGAAGATGTATATGCTAAAAAAGTGGTGGTTAGTTCATCTCTTGTGATGACCCTACCTTATTTTCAATCTGCAATTGAAAGAAGAAGAAAAAGTGGTGCTTAGTTCATCTGTTATTTTCAATCTGCAATTGTGCAGCTGCTCGTATGTAGAACTATAGTGGTGCAGAAATTGAAGGTGTTGTGAAGAGTAAGTGGTGCTTAGTTCATCTGTTATTTTCAATCTGCAATTGTGCAGCTGCTCGTATGAAGAACTATAGTGGTGCAGAAATTGAAGGTGTTGTGAAGAGTATCGTGTCATATGCTCTGAATGAAGAAGAAGAAGAAGAAGATGTATATGCTAAAAAAGTGGTGCTTAGACAATTAAGTCTTGATGATCTTACCAAGCCTGTAGATGAAGAGAGTATCAAAGTCATTATGGATGATTTTTTGAATGCACTCCAAGAAATTGTTCCTGCATTTGGAGCCTCCATAAATGACTTAGAAAGATGCAGGTAAGAATAATTGAATGATGATATGCATTGTTGACACTTAAATTTTTTTCCCAAAAATCATTTCCAAAAAAAAAAGGGAATTTGATTTTCCACAAAAATATTTCAAGTTAAATTCTTGCATATAGATTATCTAGGCATTTAATATAGTGTTTTAAATGGAAGATGTTTTTACTTTTAAAAAAATTAAAAATATATAAAAAAGATTTTTTAAAAAAAAAGAAGAAAAAAGTTGGGGCCAATGATCTAAATGTGACTAGCCAAGCTCAGGAGGTCAGATTGGAGTTCAAATGGCAAATTGGGGCCAAAATGCAATTTTCAAAAGTTGAGGGACCAATTCGCAAATTTCACAAAATTTCGCCCGAACCCTTAAATCATCATCTTGGTCACCAATTAAAATGAATTGAACTTGGGTTGAGTCGATCAATCAAATTAGGCCAAAATGACCAAATTTGCCTTAAATTGGGTATTTTCGAATAAGAAAATTGCTAACTTTGAGGAACTTTCTTGCAAAATTAGGTGGGCACAATTGCAAAATCTAGTCGAGATCTTAAACTACTACTATACATGAGCTTACTAATTGATCAAAAACCACAGCCAAATTGAAGATTAAAGCACTCAAATCAGCAACCAAAACTCAGTCCATGAGTCGGTCTCAATTTGGAATTGCTGAGTAAGCAACTTGGTGGCCCCATCATATCCTTCTTAGCTGCTCAACCAGCCCGATATCTGCACGTGATGGAAGACCATCATTGGTACTGCAAGTGGACAAACATTGGTCAGAGATAAGCTATTGAAGGCACGAGAAAATCGCACCAAATCCGGACACTCAATAGCTGCAGAAGTGGAAAAATTAACCGAGTCAGAGAGTGGGTGAAGTAGCCCTATTGATAGGCTTGGTAGATGGATAAAATACAGATAAAAAATCCTCTAATTGAGGAGATAAGATCACTAAAGGAAGGTCTTTTAGGGGATGAGAGAGAGGAGACGAGAGGGAGAGGAGAGAGCTCACGGTCGTCCCCCAAAGAGGCCCTCAAAAGCAACTCCACAAAAGCAAAAACCCAAAAATTCCAGACCGACCTTGAGAGAGAAAAGTGAAATTTTCGCACACCTACGGCCAAAATTAGCCAAAACCTTCCACTAGAGAGTAAAACTTTACTCAAAGATCTTTCCATCCATAGGTCACACGTCCCAAATGGAGTTCGGGAAGGTCTCCTAAAGCACCCCGAAAACCACCCTCCTGTCGGGCCAAGAAAGCCCAAAAAACTTTCTAAGAGTTGAGCCTGGTTGGTCACGAGTAAGGGAAAGCAAGTGTTTTTTGAGAAAGTTGAGAGACAAATGAGGAAAACCATGACTTACAACCCAAACTAGAATACATATAGTTTGGGTTGGTTTTAATTTGGCCAACAAAAGAGGTTCTGAAGCTTGATTTTAGAGGTCAATGAAAACCTTCGTTATTAGTTCTTTCTTTGCAGATCTTGTTTTCCAGCTGAAGTAGTCAACTTCCACAGGCCCCCGACGATAATTTATTGGCTTCCTCGACCAAGAGCTACTTGAAAAAGAAACTAGGAAGCAAGGTAAGAATCTTAGATGTATGTTTGGTCAATTTTGAACATGTCTCAACCATGAAAAATCAAGAGGAAAACCAATCCAAAATACTAATTTTCGAGGCTAGAATTTTTCTAAGTGTTGAAATCTCTGTTGGAATTGTCTCAATGCTACTAATGCTCGGTTGTGTTTCCTCTGTTTTTATTTTACAGTCAAGTTCATTCAGTTATGCAGTTAGTGCTTTTGTTATTTTCTAGGAAGTTAATAGCACGTTTGTGTGCAGTTATGTGTTGCACGTATGTGAGCAGTTTATGCTTTGTATTTAGTTGTGGTACTCAACAGTTTTTCCTTGGAATAAGACATATGGAGTCCTATGCTCTATTTTTCATCCTTTCTCTCCCTCGAACAACAGAGATGTTTTTTGTTTTGATTGTTGTTTCATGAGTTATAACAATCTCTTCAAGAGTCTTGCATGTTTGATTTGCTATACCCCATTTTTGTGCATTACTTGTCTTTGTGACTTTGATTAATGTTATAGGGAGTACAAATGATGGATAGGTCAGCTTGGTTTGGTCTTTAAATCCCTGTGTGAACTAAGAGATCGTCAAAAACCAAGCCCATCCACGTTAGTTCATGGTTGGTCAGTGTGGACTTTGCATGTGTATTTCTTGGAGAGGTTGTTTTGATGTGTTCGATTGGTCATTCTCTATGATATTTGTTGCATTTGAAAGCTCATGTTACCTACTTTCACTTGGATTAAGTATTGTTTTCCTTAGATCTCGTATGTGATGAGTGTCGGGGCTTGAATATGGGCATGCAACCTGTTTGCTTAACCTGGGTTCAAACCCAGATTTGCAAAATCAGCTCAAACCCACATATTTGAGACCGATTTCAACTTAGTTCTCTTGTGTTTTAAGCTATGATTTCTGTTTAATCTTGCTCCTTGCATGTGGTAGTATAATCTTGATACTTTAGTTTCGCATGAGATTGCTTATGGATTGAGATTGAAGGCCGCAAACATGGCCCGAGGAAGTTGGTTTGGGATGATTTGATGCACGCCAAGTGTTCGACGAAATACGCAAACCAAGTTTCGATTTTGAAACGGTCGATTTAAGCTCAGTTATTGTGATATTCATGTGCTATGTTATTCCATGTTAGCATAGATCGGTTTAAAGAATTATTATTAATAATTTAAAAATAATAATAATAAAAAAGAAAAATCTGAAAATTTCAAAAATATATATTAAAAAAATGCTAGATAGTATCAAATTAGGGCATAAATGACATTTATGAGATTTTCCTAATTTTATAAAGTCGTCTTAACTTGATGCTATTTTGATATTCTATAATCATTTTTGTAAATAATCTATTTTGCGTAGATTAAAATTAATTAGAGTAATTTCATGCATTTAGAATAATTTCACACATATTTAAATTCTCATTTTGCTCACGGGGGTCCTGTCTCGGGGCGTGATAACAAGGCCATGTAATATTATTTGCCCGACTTGTATCGAGTCTTTCTTTTCTGCATTGCTTTCATGTCATTTCAATTTCTTGGATGTTATTTACCGCACCGCTTTTCAATAATTTGAGTGTAAATTTATTTTTTCTAAATTATGTTAGGATTAGTCTAGAGATTAAAAAAAAAAAAAAACCTACAAAAACATTTGCATGGACATTTAGATAAGCAACATTTCAAGTTAGTGGTACCGCAAGGGCACTAATAGAAACATTAGCGTAAACAAGTCCCCGTTCCTAGAAATCTCTGGTTGCCTAGGAATCGAGACAACACTCCCGTGTCTCGATTCATTTCTAGCTGACCCTAATAGGCTAGTGGCGACTCCTAGAAATATTTAGATTGTTAAGAATTGAAATACGAAATCCAACGTTGCGCGAGGTATAGGCTTGGGAGAGCCCGTGCCTAATCCAGGGCTATTGGTCCGCCTCTTTAGGCAAATACCCCTAAACCTTCTTTCTTTTCCCCACGGACGGCAAAAGTGAGGTCGCAACATTCATTACACATCTATCTTTTGTGGCAATGTTCTCATGATCTGTAGTTCCAATGAAGTAAGAATTGTATGACTGGATATCGCATGTAACTGTAAAGGACTTCAAAATTGCTTGGCCGGAAATCTAATGGTACACCAACCACAAACTTAACATTATCCCACTAAAGTGTAGTCGGTAATTTTTTTTCCCTCTGGTTGATACTTCCATTGGGTCTCCAATGACACTTGTACTGTTCATCACATAGCGAGTGTACAAGAGTACATTGGTACAAAACTTTAAAACATAATGTGACGACCTTTTACTGCTGGCCTCTCAATGACTGAGATTTAGGTCATCAAGAAGGGGGAAGCAAAAAAGGATAATTTGCAAAAGCTTTCTCTGATTCCCCTTGTGTATTTTACTTAAGGATTGGTAATTACAGGAGCGAATGTCTGGATAAAGAATGAATGAAGCTCAGATGAGAGTTGATATCTTTGAAATTGCTTCTTTGTTTGGGGTTGGGTTTTTCAACTTTGTCTGTACTATTGCAGAATGATAACATAAGTAGATTTATCTGATGTATTTTTAGGAATTGTCTTATTGTGTGGTTTTACCCAATTGTATGTGGTCCATGGTGAATCATATGGTAGATTTGGTTTTCTGACATTTAGTTCTGGAAAGAATAAACAAGAGGAGGGGAGTAATTCAGAGGATTCTCTCTCAGCTGATCATTAAATTTGCTGCAAGTTTTTTTCATTAAGATGTCTGGTCCATTGTTGTCTCAGAAAAAAAACATTTTGAGTATCATTATGCAAATAGACTGGACGATGTGAATATTAACGGGTTTCCCACATGCTTCTTTCATGCATGCTATCATATGATTTGTGGCTTATCTGAATCTTAGAGCTCAAGGTTCTCTGAACTGACGAACCAACATAAAAACATTCCTTTTGTTCTGCCAAAAAAGATCATAAAACCTTGGCGATCTTGCAAAGCATTTTGCAGATGTGGATTTTTTATTCTGCTTGGGAGCCTGTACTGTTGTTACTTTAGCATCTTTGCGATGTCATGAAGACGCTAAAAAGGCATCAGCTTTGCAGGCTATTGGAGTATGTTTAAAGATACACATTTTTTTGTGTGCTTGTATCAAAGTTTCATTAATTGTTGACTTTTGTTCCGGAGTTCCAGTTAAAGATAAAGAGCAAACACTATTAAGTATGTGTTACTCTCTCATTTGTTTGTGCAAATATTTTTTTAGGCTTAATGGGATAGTAAGCTGTGGCGATCCACATAAGCACATCCATGAGCGAGCAATGCTACTGGTTGAGCAAGTTAAAGTGAGCAAAGGAAGTCCACTTGTCGCTTGCCTCCTGGAGGGTGCGAGTGGAAGGTATTTGAATTTTTCTGACACATTGCTTTTCTTTTTTGCTAAACATCTTTTACTATGGTCTTAAAACAATTGGGATTATTCTAACAGATTGTCTGTTGTACAGTGGTAAAACTGCTCTAGTAGTTATAGTTGGCATCGACAGTGATTTTCCATATGTTAAAATTGTAATCTTCTGCTACTCGCTTTGCTTTCTCTGAGTAATCAGACTTCTTTGTGCATTAAGTATAATTTCTGATTTTCTTTTGGATGCTTAGGTCTCGGCAGAAACTATGATTGGATTACATGAGAGCACCAAATGTGCACAAATTGTGAAGGTTTGTGACCTGTATTTCTGGTCAATTAGCAGTTTGAGGAATTGGAAATTAGTTGATTCCCCTCCATTTATGACTAACTCGAAGAGTGGTTATCTTGCATTTTTCATAATGATCGGGGGATGGTTTTGTAATGGATTCTAATCTTTGATAGGTTTTTAAGGATGCCTACAAATCTCCATTAAGCATTATCATTTTTGATGACCTAGGTAAATTCTGTTGATTTCCATTAGTTGACCTCTGTTGTCGTCCTTGGCATTAAGAGATCATTCTAACTTGAGTGAATTGCCTTGCAGGCTATTGGAGTATGTCGCCATTGGACCTCGATTTTCAAATTTGATATCTCAGACGTTGTTAGTTCTTTTGAAGCGACTAACTCCAAAGGTTGTTTCTTCTCTCCTCACCTTGCTTCTACAGATAGATATTGGTGTGAAGAGTAATTATCCTTTTCTATGATCTTTTCTGGAAGTTAAACGCTGGCAAAGTTACTAGCATTGTTGAATTAGGAATGCTTCAGGGTGGATGAGTAGGAATTAGTTCTTTTTCTAGGAAATGAAAAATTTAAGGGACAATGTAGAGGGCAAAAATCACTAGTCATCTTGCTGAGGGAGCACAATAATGATGCCATGATGCAGGTGGTAATTAGGAATTTGAGTTTGAGAGATTGATTCAGTTTATTGGCATTATCTTCCCCCATGTTGACCTTAGAATAATGACTAGTTTGCTTATCCTGTTTGAGCTGGAGAAGTAACGAAGTTTGTTTTGTTGTATAGGGCAACAGACATAATGCCACCTTTCACTTGTTTGCTCAAGGCTGTCCCAGGGGAAGATACTGTAGTAATATGTGTAGGACGCAAAACGTGCAATCTCAAGATCTTAATAACCAAAACAAAATCACAGATAATCGAGTAGAAAGACTAACGCACCTGTTTTGGAATCCATCGTTCTTGATGTGAAAGCGGAAAAACGATAATCCACTCAAAAGTCCTTCTCCTCTATTGCCCTCTATATCATTAGCTTAATGAGATAGCCCCCTCACCCTTTAACGCTAGATAAAACGCTCATTATGTGAGGATATTTGTAAGAATTAGGGATAGAGAAAAGACTTAAGCACTATTTATAGAGTTTTCAATTAGGCCCTCTCACTACGGGCTAGGCTCAACTTGGCCTACACTAGTCAACCTCATATTAGATTAATTAAAAACCCTTCTATCTCACCTTAGACCATCCTGTAAAATTTTAAATTACGATATCAATTAATGTAGTCCACATTAGGAAAACTCTTACATTCTCTCACTTAGACTATATTAATTGAAATTATAATGTATGTGCACACTGTGGTATGGAGATAATTCTTAATAGTCAATCCCATCCCATAAAGTCTCAAACGCCAAATCATGGCAGTAATTGTATATATACACACAGAGTATTCTATGGTCACAAATGTTTTCAACTTTATTGATATTAATTTAATGTGGTAATGTGGCAAATGGATAACATCTCCTACAAAAAAATCTAATTTATTAGTCACCATTATTTTACTTTAAGTGTCACAAAACTTGAGCCACTAGAGAATGTCTTTATGGTTTTAATGAACCCACATATACTTTTTATTTACGGTTAACATTTATTTATATATAACAAGATATATGCACAAAACTAATAACCGGATGCCCATAGCCTTCACTTAAGATTTATACAGTACCTTAAGACTTTTATTAATATATATTCAACATAATAACAATCCATTTAAAGAATATTTTATTGAATGTAAAAGTTGATATATATATATATATACATATTAAAAGGTTACTAAATGTAACAAATATAGATATAAACTTTATTAAAGGAAAAGTAAAAACAACTCCCACTAAATAACAGTATCCCAAGATGCTTCTAAATCCATGCTAATGACATGTCGCTCAAATATACATGAGCGTAGGCCTTTAGTTAGTAGATCTGCAATCATATCATTTGTAGGAATATGATTTATTGCAACGTCACCATTCTGCACTGATTCTTTTATAGTCAAAAACTTGACCTCCCTGTGTTTAGACCCCTTGAGACTTTTGTTGTTTGTTGTTGTTAACAAATAACATTGCAGAGTTATTGTCATAATATAATTGTATGGGCTTATCCACAAAATCAAAATTTGTTAACTCTCTAATAAGGTTCCGAAGCCAAATAGCTTGAGTAGCAGCTGAAAAACATGCTACAAACTCCTCTTGCATGGTAGAAGAAGATATAGATTTATGTTTCTCGCTCTTCCATGATACTATACCTCTTGTCAATATAAATACGTATCATGTCGTTGACTTCTCATCATCTTGATAGCTAGCAAAATTTGCATTTGAATACCCTGCTAGTTGCAAGTCCGAAACATGTCTATAAATTATCATATAATCTCATGTCCTCTTTAAGTATCTTAAAACATTCTTGGCACCAATCTAGTGATCGCATCCTGATTTGATTGATATTTGCCTATAAGTCCTGTCGCAAAGGCAATATCTGGTTTAGTGCAAACTTGAGCATACATGATACTTCTAAGCACACTAGCATAAAGTACATTCTTCATTTGTGCTTTCTCAAAATTTGAATTAGAGCATTCTAAAAGACTCAATTTATCACCCTTAATAACAGGAGCATTTCATACATATTGAATCTTTTTAAAATGCGATCAATATATGCTCTCTGAGACAAAACTAATGAACAATGAGAACAATTCCTATGGACCTGAATGCCAAAAACAAAAAACACTTCACCAAAGTCTTTCATGTAAAAAAATTTCAATAACATCCGCTTTGTCTCATGTAGTAAACCAATGTCACTACTAATAAGTAAGATATCATCCACATAAAGTATGAGAAAAATATATCTCCTCCCACTGATGTTATAGTATATACATTGATTTACTTTGTTTTTAATAAATCCGAATGAAGTAACAACACTATGGAACTTTAAATACCACTGTCTTGATGGTTGCTTAAGACCATAAATAGACTTTTCCAATCTATATACAAGCTTACCTGAGTTTTCTGCCGCAAAACCTTTAGGCCATACCATATAAACCTCTTCATTAAGGTCTCCATTTAGAAAAGCAGTCTTAACATCTATCTTATGTAACTCCATATTATAATGAGCTATCAATGCCAAAATCACTCTAAAAAAATCTTTAGAAGAATTGGAGAAAATGTTGCTTCATAATCTATTCCTTCTTTTTGAGTGAAACATTTAGCTATCAGCTTGACTTTAAATTTTTCAATCTTCCCTTTGGAATCCTTTTTTTAGTCTTGTATACCCATTTGCAGTCGATAGGCTTACAACCTTTAGGCAATTCAATAAGCTCCCCAACACTATTGTGTTTCATAAATTGTATCTCATTTTTCATCACATCTAGCCATGAATCTAATTAAGGACATAAAATATCATCCATATAAGTCACAAGATCAATAACGCAGCCAATATCATAATAATGCTTTCCTAGGTAGACTATATAGTCTGGTGATATAGTTGAACGTCTTTTCCCAGTCGATCTTCTGAGTGGAGCTACTACAACCCCATTCTGAATCTAAGGGGTTTGAGGGATTTCATTAGGAATTGCCTCAACAATAGGATCCTAAGCCAGAATAGGCTTAGTTTGTGGCGTAGGAGGCTCCATAATCGTCTACGTAGGATGAGACAGTGATCCATTAATCCCCACTATACTATCATCTTCAATAGTTTGTAGGTGTGTCCCTATCTCAGCATTAGATGAGACACAGTTTCTAGCCACCAAGGATTCCATCATTTGCCTAGCAGTACGGTCCATAGGCAAACCACTTTTCAAGTGTTTTTGAATGGAACGCTTTATGGACGATAAGCAAATTTTATGGTTCTTTTCCCAAGGAGCAAAATGTGCTTTCTAAGCTTCTGTACTATCGGTAGTAAGATCTGTCGACCAATTGGTAGTAAGAGTCATATGAACATTTGCCACCTCCATAGCACACAAAAATTTTCTCTCCATCTCTTAAAGTTTAAATCAGTAGGAGCCTCAATTGTGACGGAATTATCGTTTACAGAAAATGTGATTGAAAAACAAATAATGTATATAATTAGCATTATATAAGTACTGTGTAACTTCACATACAATTACACATTTAGAGAGTTACATGCAAAATCATATAATCACATTTGAGTATAATACATGACATGCAATTGTACATTCCCACATGATAGAGTTTTGAGAATATATTATAACATTCGTGAGTTCATCACCTTTGGGCATATGAATCATTCAGATTAGTCACTTCTCTACCACACCATTATGTATCCCTCCATGAACTAATACACAATCGCCTCTTTTGGGAGTATGACCACGCAGTAGACTAGGAAACATTCCAATCATTATGCGAGACTAATATTTCTCAAACCCAATTAAGTGTGCCACTTTGGCGGTCACAACTCAATTGAATCATTGAAACTCTCTTATATTAGGGATATAAACTTTACTTCTCATATACACCATATACATGTGATTTTAACTTTAGTGATATGGATAATATATCTCTAAAATCACATATCATGATAATTACACTATTTATTCATTAATAAAAGTTAAACTTTATATATATTATCAATGAATCACAATTTTATAATATTTATGTGATAACATACCTGTAACCCAACACGTGTATTTTGCAAAATCACAGAAAAATACAAGAAAAATACGCGAAAATATACTAAAAATACACATATTTAGGATGTCATATGTATTTTCACATTCATAAAATCATCAAACATGTAAAATAAATACACCACAACATAGAGAATGCTCATACGAACTTGTAGCTGCCAACCACGCGCCCGTACACGCTGCCCGAGTGCGTGGCACATGGAGCTTGATAAGGCTAGTACGAACACCTAGAATGGGGTGAATAGGTGTTTAAACGAAACCTTGGCAAATATATGCGAAATAAAATATGTTGTGAGCAAAGTTTGAAGAACAACAGACTTTGAGCGAGATCAGACTTTAACAAAATAAGGAGTTTAGAGAAGAGAATAAGAACACAAGGTTTATAGTGGTTCGGCTTAGATCAAACCTACGTCTACTCTCCCATGCTAACAGCCTCCTGGCTGGATTCTACTATGTAATCAACAAGAGATTACAACTTTGAGTGCAAACACTTAGTAGTAGATCACACTATCTCACTAAGTCACTTTTTTGGTATTTCTCTCACGATTACAAGCGTTAAGCTCACGAGAGACAAGTATATGATCAAAGATTGCTCAAACTTTGGAATTATAAATTCTACGCTTCGTCTCTTACTTGCTCATTGGTCTTTCATCTCCTTAAATACTCCTCCACTTCCAAACTAGCCGTTGGACAGCATCTCGAAGATCGTCTTTCAATCTACCCATTGGACAGATCTGTATCTAGAAGATTTGGTAGCTGTTGAGTGACAAAAGTAGAATCCCAAATTGATTCCGATTGCTCATATAAACAGAATCTTGGTTTCCATAAATAGAGCTTATTCATATAGAAAGTTCTTGTATTCAAGATCCAATTGTCAATCAATTAGATTGAGTCAATCAAATCAATCTTGATGTAGAATTCAAACCAGATCACTAGCCGTTATATCTTCGGGACTTGTGTTACGTTCTGTCGAATCTTGATGTAAAGTCTGAGTAGACTTTACAATCTGAGTCTGAGTGCAATAGGCTTTGTAATATGAGTCTGAACATATTCTACTTCTGAATAGATTTAACTTTAAGGTCTGTGCCCAGTTCAGCTTCAGCATAAAGTCTGTCATTTGGTTCTTCCAAGCACGTTCAGTTTGGAATTTGTCAGAGTAGGCAGACCTCTGATGTAGAATTGATTTTGACACTAAAATCTGGCAGTCTTTAGACTTTGACACAGAAGTCTGTAAATCTTCAGAATATACTTTGGACATGTGTTACGTTCAGTCTTCTAGCCATCTTCAGACTTTGACAATATTTTTTACATGTTCTATCATTTGCATAGTCTATTACTAAACTATCAAACATGTTAGTAGCCTTTGATTTATTTTGTCATCTTCAAAACATCATAAGGGATTTCCCTAACAGAGCTCACATGCGAGCGTAATGACCAGTTAAAACCAGTCCGATCGATAGAGGTCTGACCAATTCCCGGCTCGATCGTCCGGTCCAACTGTCTAGTCTGACTAGTTAACTAATCCAGTCAAAAGCAGATCGGTTCGAGCGGGTCAACAAGTTGAGTCGGCTGCATATCAAGTCGAGCTCGGGTCGCTAACATCATCGTGACGTTAACCCTCACGTGTGGGAGCGTGTAAGGGCGTGTGACTGCGCGTGGGGCGCATGCTCGATGCCCTAACGGCTTGGCTACGTGTAGGGGCGAGTGGGGCCTCCCTCGGTGACGCGCTGCCTACGATTTTGCTCGTCTCGATGAGGTCATTCCAAATTTATAATTTAATTTGATTTTTATTGAATAAAAAACCATGAAAATCTCAAAAATAGGGCAAAAATTATATGCATTCGAGTTTTAGGTTATGAAGGCTCTGATACCACATGTAGGACACACACATACAATCTCAAGATCTCCACAACCAAAACAAAAGCACAAATAATTGAGAAGAAAGATTAACACGCCTGTTTTGTAATCCATCGTTCTTGATACGGAAGCAGAAAAGTGATGATCCACGCACAAGTCATTTTCCTTTATTACCCTCTCTATCACTAGTCTAATGAGATGGCCCCCTCACCCTTTAGCACTAGGTAAATGCTCCTTATGTGATGATACTTGTGAAAAATAGGGTTAGAGACTTAAGCACTATTTATAGAATTTTCAACCATGCTCTCTCATTACAGGTTAAGCTCAACTTGGTTCACACTAGCCAACCCCATATTAGACTAATTAAGAAACCTTCTATCTCACTTTAGACCAATCCCGTAAAACGGTAAATTACAAAAATTAATGTAGTCCACATTAGAAAAACTTTTACAATATGTGGATGCATTGAACTTGGCATTATCATATACAGATGCATTTTAGTGTGAATAGATGATATTTGAAATGTTATAGGTAATTTTGCTTTCACTAATTAAGAACTAGGGTATGCACATGTTCCCTTATGTATTGTGATTCTAATAACGTTATACCAGCTGTTTTTATTTCTACAGATTTAGTTTGTGGTTGCTGAATTATGAGGTTTGATTTTGGAATACTTTTCGCATCACTGAATTTATTAGCTTATTATACACATATATTTGGCTTTTCTTTTTTCCAGGGTAAGAAGCTTCTCGTGATAGGGACAACAAGTGAAGTAAGTTTCTTGGATTCAGTTGGTGTCTGCGATGCCTTTTCTGTCACTTACCATGTCCCCACATTGAAGACAGAGGACGCGAAGAAGGTAAGTTGTTGTGGATGCTATTTTGGTGTTTGCATGTGGTATTCTTGTTTCCACCGTTCTTTCTTCATTTCTCTCCTGCTGGAAACATGGAATAGAGGGGGACAAAATGTGCAGCAGTCTCTCGTTCTAAGGAAAAATTTATCTCCTCTAAAAAACCAGTCATATGTTGACTCACTTGTTTCTGATTCTCTTGCAAATATTGGGGGTCTAGAGGTGCTCGTATCCAAAATGACATCCCTTTATCAGATTTCAATTTGAGAGTGCTAGTATGAATACATAAAGGGGGTGAATAGGTGTATAAAATAAACATTGGCAAATATATGCGGAATAAAATAAATTTTGAGTGAAATAAAGGAGTTAAGGAAGAGAATAAAAACACAAGATTTATAGTGGTTCGGCTTAATCCAAGCCTACGTCCACTCTCCCACGCTAACAGCCTTCTTGGCTGGATTCCATTATGCAATCAACAAGAGATTACAACTTCAAGTGCCAACACTTAGTAGATCACACTATCTCACTAAGTCACTCTTTTGGTATTTCTCTCACGATCACAAACGTTTAAGCTCAACAAAAACAAGTGTATGATCGAAGGTCGCTCAGATTTTGTAATTATAAATTCTACGCTCTGTCTCTTACTTGCTCATTGGTCCATGATCTCCTTAAATACTCCTCCACTTCCAAACTATCCGTTGGACAGTATCCCGGAGAATCGTCTTTCAATATACCCATTGGATAGCTCTGTATCTAGAAGATTTGGTAGCCGTTGAGTAACAAAGGTAGAATCCCAAATTGATTCCGATCGCCCATATAAACGAAATCTTGGTTTCCATAAGTAAAGCTTCTTTGTATAGAAAGTTTTTGTCTTCAAGATCCAATCGTCAATCAATTAGATTTAATCAATCAAATCAATCTTGATGTAGAATCCAAACCGGATCACTAGCCGTTATATGATTGGGCTTGAGTTACGTTCTGCCGAGTTCTCGATGTAAAGTCTGAGATTAATAGACTTTACAATCTGAGTTTGAACATCTTCTGCTTTTGAACAGATTTAGCTTTAAGGTCTGTACCCAGTTCAGCTTCAGCATAGAGTCTGTCTTCTGGTTCTTCATTCACGTTCAGTCTGGAATTTGTTAGAGTGAGCAGACTTCTGATATATAACAAATTTTGACACTAAAGTCTGGCAGTCTTCAAACTTTGACTCTTGAGTCTAGCAATCTTCAAACTTTGAGTCTTGAGTCTGACAGTCTTCAGACTTTGACACAGAAGTTTGGAAATCTTCAAAATATACTTTGGACATATGTTACGTTCAGTCTTCTGACCGTCTTCTGACTTTGATAATATCCTTTACATGTTCTATCATCTGCATAGTCTATTACTCAACCACCAAACATATTAGTAGCCTTTGATTTATTTTGTCATCTTCAAAACATCATAAGGGATTTCCCTAACAATCTCCCCCTTTTTGATGATGACAAAACAATCTCTGAATATGCAGATTTTGTAAACATACTTTTAAATCAAAGGATATCAGAAGATAGCAAATAAATTGAACATAACAATATATAGAAAAATAATCGCAACTCAATAATATCAACACATATGCATATTCATATATTCTCCCCCTTTTTGTCATAATCAAAAAGCGATAACAATAGATTCACGTAGAGAATATAAAATGACATATAATTTCCAAAAAGATCAGCTTTTATAAAACAAGTCGAATATTAAAGATATGTAATATAGTTCACTTCGATCATATATATCAGCAAATATTCAATAAAAATCACGGATGCGTCATCAAATTCACGTACCTTTTTTTTTGTCATAATAAAATGATAATATCAATAAGAGATTTGTTAATGACAAAAGATAATAAAAGATGCACTAACCAGATTTTTTTTTGAATATATTCCGACACATTTACCTTTCATTCCATCCATAATAAGATCACGATCAATTCAAAAAAAAAATTTCCAAAATTGATCAAAGCTCCCCCTCAATTTGTTGCCTTTTTGAGATGATCACGATTCTTTTCCTTTTATTTTAGATTTGATTTCTCCCCATGTCATTATGACAATATTTGCGAATGGAAACAATTGTTGCTTGTTGAACAGAATATTTTTCCAGTATTTCCTTTGTATCATCAACATCCGCAACGATCACTTGCATTTTGAAATTCGAGACAAAAATTTATTTTCTTTAACCAAGCTCATCTCGAATTCAACCTGCATGAACTTAACAAACTTTTTCCACAAATAAGCTGTAATAATATCCACGTAATATATAATACCATTTTCTTCGAATTGAATAGCATATATAAAATTATCAAATATTAAAATTCAGAACTATTCAACCTTTTGTACGATGCATAAGGGATTTCCTCAATAAGCAAAAATTTTGCACAAGGAATAGAATTTTTGGACTTCCAAAAAAATAGTATAGAATCTCAATGATTTTCTGATTGAGCTTTCCAAAATCCATATGGAAGATTATTTTGTGACCTGCAAATTCTTATATAACAGATAATAATCTTTACAAAAATGTCATGTAATATCATCATTTGATTTACGGATCAAATTTGCTAGATATAATATATCTTTTAAGAATATAGCAAGAATATCCATGAATATGCAGAATATCTTTCGAGATCAAAGAGACTTCCTTGAGCATAAATTTCAGATATGCATTTTGTAAAAGAAAAATAGATATTTTTGTCACGTGCCAAAATTGCAATACCTTATATTTATAACAAAAGATATTCGCAATATAATAAACAATCTTCCAAAATCATGATAAATGCACGTAGAAATCTGCAAGGCAGGATAAAAAAAAATTTCTCTTACCCAAGTATATGTTTCAAATATACCATTGATAAAAAAAATCATTACCAATTGTCGCAGGAGATATTTTCTGATTGCACCATTATTTTCATAGATTTGCGATCATTCATCCCTTAAAGAATTTCCTGCAATCAACTCATTTCCTTTTTGGTATCCATCAATTTGGATCCTTCCATGACGTTAGAGAAAAATATATATTCTCCAAATATTCTTTCTTAATTCATCATAACAAAGTATTCATTTGCATGGTCTATTACTCAACCACCAAACATATTAGTAGCCTTTGATTTATTTTGTCATCTTCAAAACATCATAAGGAATTTCCCTAACACAATTCAAGACGAGTAATATGGGATTAACCATTTGGAGTAGCCTAGAAATTGTGAATTATAAGTAAACTAATGTTCCCGAGCACAAAAACATGATAGTAACTTATGAGTCCTTAGCTTTTCCGTTTGCTTCTTTCTTGTTTTCTTTTTTCCTCAGAAAGCGAGGGAGTTTGGGTGGGTAATCGGGTTGGGAGGGGACAGGCGCGGTTGATGTTTGAGGATGGTTCAGATCTCATCCAAAGTGCTGGATTAATAAAATTTCATATTGACTTCTTTAATTGACTGGGAATCTGGTTTTCCTGCAAGCTTCCCAAAGCAAATACTACAAAATGGAGAATTTTGTTGATAAAGTTGCGTCGATCCAAATGTGGATGTCAAGCGTTTGGCATCACCATAGAGCTATCGTGCACATGACTTACCTTTTGTCTCCCTTCAGGTGTTGGAATAGCTAAACGTTTTCTCTGAAGATGACATTGATGCAGCTGCCGAGGCTCTAAATGATGTAAGCGTAGTGCCTTCTTCTGTTTTGCTGTGTTAGAGTGATGATGTGTGATGGAAATTCGCCTGAAAGAGTTAAAGATAATTTCATCATCCATGCTATGCTCCTATCCATCGTATTTGCCTGCAAATGGAGTGACGTTAGAGAGTGTTCTAACTCACGCTTTTGTGTTCCTACTTTTCTTAGATACTAATCAATGAAGAAAATGAGAGGATTCAAGAAAACAACGATTCAAAGATGAATTTCCCAAGAGAAAAATGTTATTCACTGAAAGCCATCACACATGCTATCATTCTACAATACATAAAGCTATTTATATTAAGAAGACAACTGGATTTCCTAATCTATAATTCAAATATCTAATCTAACAGATTGACTGGATCAATTTATTTGCAATTGGAATCAAATCATATCCACCACTCTAATCTAATCTTCCGATAGCAAAATCAAATCATACTCAAATCTAATCTTCCGATAATATTAAATAATATTATCAATCTTATTAGCCTCCCTCAAACTGGGATTAGGTGGAAAACCTAGTCCCAGTTTGTATCGTAGCCTGCAATGATCAAAGCGCGGTAAAGCTTTTGTAAATATGTCAGCAAGTTGATGAGTAGCAGGAACATAGCGGACTTCAAGTAACTTGAGAGCGACTCTCTCTCGAACGAAATGAAAATCAATCTCCACATGCTTTGTCCTTGCATGAAGGACTGGATTTGCTGTCAATGAAATGGCTTAGTGATTATCACTATAAAGCAAAGTCGGCCCCTTGAGCGGAATACCCAAATCTCTCAATACAAAAGAGACCCATGTAATATCCGCTATGGCAGAAGCCAAGGCCCTATATTCAGCCTCCGTTGATGATCTTGACACTGTCGCTTGCCTTTTTGCGGACCATGAAATGATATTTGATCCCAAAAAAGTGCAAAACCCGGTTGTTGACCTCCGAGTCTCAGAATAGCCAGCCCAATCAGAGTCTGCATACCCATATAAATTTACTACGCTTTTAGAGTGAAGATAAAGCCCCAGTTGTTGAGTTCCTTTTACATACCGCAACACCCGTTTTAACAATTTGAAATCACCATTTGTAGGAGAATGCATTTTCTGATAGATATGATTTACTGAATAAGAGATGTCTGGCCTTGTAATTGTGAGATATTGTAATCCACCCACAAGACTTTGAAAAGAGTGAGGATCATGAAAAGGTTCCATGTCTTGTACCGCTGGATGAGTTTTGATAGGCAATGGAGTCTCAATCGGCTTACTATCTTGCATTTCTGCCTTCTGCAACAAATCACCAGCATATTTAGACTGGGTTAAAAATAGATCCGTACCAGTAAACTTGGCTTCAATACTGAGAAAATAGTGAAGTCGTCCGAGATCTTTCATAGAAAAGTTTCTGCTTAAAGCTTCTATTAATTCCCGAAGTAGAGATGATGAACTGCCGGTCAAGATAATATCATCAACGTATAATAATAATACCAGGGTGTGCTGACCTGTGTGAAGAACAAATAACAACGGATCAGTAGAGCTGCAATGAAATCCCCATTCCAACAAAAAGTTGCTGAATTTTTCAAACCAAGATCGCGGAGCTTGTTTTAAGCCGTATAATGCCTTCTTGAGTAAACAAACCGAGTTAGGGATCGTAGAACTCACAAAGCCTAGTGGTTGTTCCATAAACACTGTCTCATTTAATGACCCATGAAGAAATGCGTTCTTCACATCTAGCTGATGGATAAACCATCCTTTAACAATTGCCACGGAGAGAACAATTCTCATGGTTGCCTGTTTAACCACAGGATTGAAAGTTTCGGCGAAATCAACACCTTCCTCTTGATGGTACCCCTTCGCCACTAATCGTGCTTTCAGTTTATCAAGGTTTCCTTCTGCATCCAATTTGGCTTTGAACACCCACTTACATCCGACGATATTCATATCTAAAGATCTTGGTACTAGCTCCCATGTTTGATTTAATTTGAGAGCCTCCAATTCATCTAGCATAGCTTTCCTCCAACCTGGATGACTTAGTGCTCCTTTAACTGTTTTCGACTCCTTTGGAATCTCACGGGCTATGGAGAGAACATACTTCGGATTGGGCTTCCTTATTCCTGATTTCAACCTTGTTTGCATGGGGTGAGTAGATTGTTGTTGAGTAGATGGAACTGGTAAATCACTTGAGACAGAGACTATTGCTTCTTCATGTGTTTCATAGTCTATACATGGTTCTTGTGAACCCAACTGTGGTTGCTGCACGTTTGTCTCATTAGGTGGCTCATAATTTTGCTGTCCAGAGTTATCATCAAATAGAAATCCGACGCTCGGATGTTGTGATATTTTCCCTTCACTCATTGTTTTTCTAGATTGTCTAGTAAAGAATTTAATCGCCTATAACCAAGTCTGATACAACTGTGAATGCCCAGGAAAAACGGTCCCCAATTTATCAGAAAATGGGAATCTCGTCTCATCAAATATCACGTGACGACTTACATATACCCTTCCTGTTGGCGGATAAAGACATCGATAACCTTTATGTCTCTGACTATACCCAAGAAAAACACAGGGTAATGAGCGTGGATCAAACTTTGTTGCACCATACGGTCTAAGGTGTGGATAGCACTCACACCCAAAGACTCAAAGAAACCCATAGTTAGGCTTTTTACCAAAGAGCTTACCAAACGGACTACTCATTCCTAACACTGGTGATGGCAGTAGATTGATGAGAAATGTGGCAGTCAAAAATGCATCAACCCAATAAATTAACGGTACTCGTGCATGATAGAGCATAGAAAGACCTAACTCAACAATGTGCTAATGCTTCCTTCGGCATTTCCATTCTGTTCTGGCGTATATGGGCAGGAGACTAGCATTTTAATTCCTTTCTCATTCAAATGATTAATAAACTGGCTGCTATTAAATTCACCTCCGCCATCACATTGGAAAGATTTAATTCGACTTTCAAATTGGTTCTCAACAAGATTTTGGAACATGATAAAGATGGAAAAGAACTCAGACTTTCTCTTCATTGGATACACCCATGAGAAACGTGAAAAACTGTCTATGAAGACTACATAGAATTTAAACTGCTGAAAAGATTCTACTAGGGCAGGCCCCCACACATCACAATAGATTTTTTCAAGTGGTTTACTAGCTAGGGACTCTGAGATATTGAAAGGAAACTTGCTACTTTTTCCAACCTGACAACTTTCACATATTCTCTTTGTCACCTTCGTAGATTTGATCTGATTGTTGCTCTCCAGAAACTTTATTATTTGAAAGTTTGAGTGCCCAAGCCGAAGGTGCCAGACTTCACTACTGGCAATCTGCTGTCTTTGAGAGTACCACACCTGTGTTTGTGCCTGATTTACCTTGTAAAGGCCCCCGCATTTCTTTCCCAGACTGATTATTGAATCCGTCAGATAGTCCTTAATAGATACACCAAGTTTATCAAAGATTAGTGAGCAGGGATAATCGTCAGTTAACTTAGACACCGAAATTAAGTTTTTCTTAAACTCCGAGGCCACCAAAACCTCATTTAAAGGAAATGAATGTAGTTCAGTAGATAAAGATGTTGAGCCAATATGGGTAATGGGCAAACAAACTCCATTCCCTACCATTACCTTGTCTGAACCATAGTAAAGAGAGAAAGAATTGAGATTACCAGTCGATCATGTGATATGGTTTGTTGCCCCATAATTCGAGAACTAATCTCCTCCTTGATCATCCTCCAAGTGAAAAACAGCTAAAGCATTTGGTATCAGCTCACTTTGATAAGAATTATCAAAGCGATACCAGCAACGTAGAGCGTCATGTCCTGGCCTCTTGCATATCTGACATTGAAGCTTCGTATTATTCACATAAAACTGTTTGTTCGAAGCAGAATTATCACCCACAGGCAAATACTCCTTTGAATCAACAACCTTAGTTGGAGTGTTTGTATAAGGTCGAAAGCCTTGATTCTGATAAGGTGAATTTGGTCTGTAATTTCCACTAGATTGATAACCACTTGATGAATCACCAAAAGTTACTCCATAGTTATGAGATTCGGGATAATTTCCAAACTTCCTTCCACGAAAACCATAGCCTCTTCCTCTATTGTTAAACCTGCCATTCTTTCCTTCAAAACCCCTGTTAAAATTTCTTTGCCCAGCAAAAGCAAATGTTGAATTAAATGAACCAAAATCAGCCTCACTACTCAGTTTGGACTGATCAATCTTTTCACCAGTAAGTGCCAAATTAGGGTTTATTTGATTCGACAAATAATTTTGATGCCGTGCTTCATATCTCTTGAGCTGAGCAATAACGTCTTCATAGCTCGGCTCGGGTTTGAGACAATACATAGTTGTCTTAAACGTTTCATAGTCACTTTCGAGACCTTCTAAAACACCAGAAACCTTTGTGATTTCATCGACCGGTTTTCCGATCGCGTTTAACTGATCACAAATCAATTTGAACTCACGTAAATACTCGGTTAAGGGCCTATTACGCTTTTGACAAGATTGAAGCTTACCCCTTAATTCGAATTCTTTGGCCACAGATCTCTGAGTAAAACGATTACATAATGTATTCCATACCTCAAAAGCCAATTCAATACCGATTATGAGTCCTAGCACATCCTCAGACACGGATCCAGTTTTCCACGATGACACAAGTTGGTCCGTACGATACCATTGCTGATACTCCGGATTAAGGACATCTTCAGAATTTTCCCCTTCCGTGCGTAAGATTCTCAATGGTGGAGGTTGAATTTGACCATTGATGAAACCCAATAGATCCTGGCTTCTAATGAAGCGAAGAAATTGCATCTGCCATAGAAGGAAATTTCCTTCATAAAGTTTGATAGTCATAAAGTTTGAGAGATTTACGTGTATCGGGTATGGGTATCTCGATTTTGGGTTTTCAGCCATGATTGTGTAGATGAAGAATAGATGAACTCAAGGAAAAAGATGAAGAAAAAATATAATAAAACTGGCTCTCAGTATAAGGCTCTGATACCATGAAGAAAATAAGAGGATTCAAGAAAACAACGATTCAAAAATGAATTTCCCAAGAGAAAAATGTTATTCACTGAAAGCCATCATACATGCTATCATTCTATAATACATAAAGCTATTTATATTAAGAAGACAACTAGATTTCCTAATCTATAATTCAAATATCTAATCTAACAGATTGACTGGATAATATCTAATCTAACAGATTGACTGGATCAATTTATTTGCAATTGGAATCAAATCATATCTACCACTCTAATCTAATCTTCCGATAGCAAAATCAAATCATACTCAAATCTAATCTTCCGATAATATTAAATAATATTATCAATCTTATCAATCAAGAAGCTTTACATGCTGGTAGAGATGGCAGCCCAGGGCAAGCACGGTGGAGCTGCGGAGGCCATCTACTCCGGCAAAGAGAAAATCAAAATTGCTCATTTCTACGATTGCCTTCAGGACATCGTTCGTTACTAAGATGCGCGGCTAACCACTTTAGCGTCCCATATATTGTTTATTCTTTTCACTCGATGATCTATCTAACGATTTGCAGTCTACATGTGTCGTTTGTTTGTTGAGGGGCGAGCAATTCGTGAGTTATAGTCTACAAGGTGTTTTTTAAGACATCCCCGTAGGTTGTTAGTTTACGAGGTGTTTTTGTCATAGCCCATTTGTTCCCAGGTGTTGCCAGTTGCCATTTAAAGCAATTCCTTGGGGCCACGGGCCCTTCCTTTTTGCGTTAAAGTTAGACGCTCGAAACTTCACTTGACCTTGACCAAGTAATAAATTTCTTGCTCAGACTCAACTCGAAAAAAGAAAAAGAAAAAAAGAGATATTCAAATTTGACTCGACCAGATTGAAATATAAATGAACTTTGAACTTGGAATTTGGAATTTCATGTAGGATGAATCTTACTGATTTTTGTGTCTACTGTTATAAGTGCTAAGTAATCTACAAAGGTAACTTAAACTTTACTAGGCTCGTGAGATTATTAAATAGAGTATTGGCGATTTCAACCTCAATATTATATGGCACTTTCGCGCTTCAGTTTCTCCTAAAACTGGTTTCTGGGTCAGCAGTGTAAATTGAAAACTTCTCTTTTTCTAATTTGCATAGTAAAATGAAAAATGTATTGTCCTTTTCCATATGTAAAAAAGTACGGATTTCCCTTTATTGTCCTTCTTTGATGACAGATTTGTAAGTTAGAATCCCTTGTCTGATATTTCAGGTGTACCATATAATATCATGACCTATCCTCACAATTAAATATATAATACTCGTGACACATCAATTGTCTTGTAGTAAAGTACAGTGTTGAAAAAGAGGGATACAGTTAATTTTTTGAGAGATTCTTAGTCAACATGGTTGGACCTTACAGGTGGATTGGCACTGCTGTTTTATTTACCACTCACCATTGTAAGCAATTCCTTGAGTTCACCCCTTCTTTTTATCCTCTTCTTCTTTTTCATTTTTATTGACTTTTATTTTCCCTACTTCAATACAGTAGATGTATATGTTTTCACAAGGTAATGATCTACGTTTTTTAGCTTAAAATTTCCTCCTCTAAACCAATAGATCGCTAAGTTTCCTATTGAAACTTTCAATTTGGCATGATTACATTTTACGATGAGGTCAACTGGCAAAGATGTTAGTATTGTTCAATTAAAAATGTTCCAAGGTGAGGATGAATGGGAATTATTGCGCGCTATTTTTATTGTTAACCAAAATTTGGCTATTGACAACTCTTTTTGTCTAATTGACCCAATTATTTTATCAACATAAAGCTCACAACCCGATCTCTTTGAAATGTGATTTGATGTCTCATTAGCAATTATCCAACTGCCAAAAATATGATTTTTGACTTAATTGAACACGATACATGTTCTTTGGGGATTGTTTAATCTCATATATGTACATGAAGGCGTCCGTGATTGAGGTGTTAGGGTTTCAAAGATGTTGAGAGAATATGCCAGAAAAGGAAATGACAATCACTCAGATGGCGGGAAAAGTGTTAAAAAAATTCATAAACCTTTTGTATTTGTGCAAATTTAGTCCTAAACCTTTTTTTGGTGCCAATTTAGTCCTAAACATTTTTACTTAGTGCAGATTCAGTCCTTTCTGGCCAATTTTGATCGGATTTTGCTGACTAAACGCCAGCTAGTTGACGTAAACAACTTTTAATAATATTTTAATATTTTTGAATATTTTTATTTTTCTTTTATTTTTCTTTTATTTTGTCCTTCCCCTCCTCCAGCTGGTCGCCAGACCTCGGTGACTGGGCAGAGGCGATGGCCGGCAAGGTCGACCTCATCGGCCATTTCGCTAGTGGCCACGAGGCGGCCTCGCACTGGGCGGCGAGGGCGAGCCTTGCCAGGGCCGCCTAGGCTGCAAGAGTGACCTAGCGCCGGGTTGGCGAGGCTCGCCTTCACTGAAAGTGGCCTAGGCAGCACTGGCAAGGCTTGCCCTCACCGGGCGAGCCTCGCCGCCTAGCACGAGGTTGCCCTCGCGGCCACTAGCAAGGTGGCCGACGAGGTTAGACCTCGCCAGCCGTCGCCTCTAGCCAGTCGTCGAGGTCCGGCGACCGGCTGGAGGAGTGGAAGGAGAAAAGAAAAAGAAAAAGAAAAAGAATTCAAATATATTAAAATATTATTAAAAGTTGCCAACATCAGTATCGATCAGGACACGTCAGCCGACCGACATCCATTCAGCAAAATTCGGCCAAAATTGGCTAAAAATGACTAAATCGGCACTAAGTAAAAAGGTTTAGGACTTTTTTAACACTTCTCCCCTCATATGGCTATGCCCTTCTTTTATTTATTTATCTTTATTCTTTCATGAAGCTACGCTCCAGCAGCATGGTGCAAATCCTTGACGACGTTCTCTCCGGGATCATCATACTAGGATTTCCTTCCGCTCAGTTCCGAGCTTGGTCCATCCCCGACTGTCCTTACTCCCTATTCGATTTCAATCCTCTCGACTTGGTCTGGCTCAATAGCACCAAGGTGACATGCGATCGGATTCTGCTGTGTATTTCATTGTTGTGTGAGTTTTGTGTGCATATGCTGCCTTCGAGTGTTCGTGTCCAAGTGCGTGACGTTAGACGTTTTGGTGTCGCTCCATCCTTTCCTTGATTACTTCCTTCGCTCAGATGCCAATTATCTCCACATGGCCGGAAATGATCGTGGTCATCAAGTTGCAGCAAAAACTCCATGAACGCCTTGGTCAACAATCAAGTGACCGTGGTCATCAATGTGAAATCAAATCACATTTCAAAAAAATTGGATCGTGAATTTCCATTGATAAAACAATCAAGATAACTAGACACCAGACAGAAAGTTTATCAACGGTCAAATTTTAGTCAACAAAAAAACATAGTCTTAATTAACATTGAGATTATGTCAGAAACAACAACGAGATAATTGATACCTCAACATAGGATATTGTCCTACCAAAACATATCAATATGAACTAGTAAGGTTTTGCATTGGTAATACATGAGTTGGGTGTGGGTACGAATGATTGAATGTTGGTGTTGTCTAAATTTCTATAATGTTCTTATGGTCCGTAGTTTCATTGAAGTGTGAATTGTATGACTGGACATTGCATGTTAATTTAAACACTTTCAATTGCTTGGCTGGAACTGAGCATTATCCCACTAAGTGGAGTCTGTTATTATTTATTTCCTTCACTGATAATTTTATTGGGTTTCCGATGATACTTTCACCATCTTGTACAACCGAGTGTACGAAAATTCATTTATTCTCAACGGTTAAACATAATGGAATGTCCTTTCACTACTGGCCTTTCGGTGATTGAGATTCAAGTTATGAAGAAGGGTGAAGCAGAAAAGTTGATTTACAATATGTTTTTTAGAACTTTCTCTGAATCCCATCATGCACTGTATATGATGAAGTACAACACAATGCCCTAGATATGGTTTAGCTGTTGTAGCTACAGGCCTCACTATTATCAAAGTGATTCTGATTAAAATGAATGAGGATCTCTAATTTTTTTCACTTATGGATACGTGATTACGAGGGTGAATATCTAGATAAAGAATTAATGAAGCTCATATAAGAGTTGATTCCTTGAAATTGCTTTCTAGTATTGAGTTAGGTTTTGTTAGAATTTTTGGAACTCAAATAACAATTGTTGGTTTTCATTGCAGAACTCTGATGCGGAAGTATGTGGTTTTGACGCCACTAATAGTTTGTAATTTGAATGTGCAGATGTGTATATGTGCAGAATATATTTGGCAGAGGAGGATAGGGGGACAAGGTATATAGATTCAAGGGATATAGATAATGGGATAAGAAAAGATAGTTTCACCAACTTATAGAAATGGTTTTACGATAGTTGGAGGAGGAGAAAAGGTGGAGGAGCAATTTGATATACTTTATGAGCTGCTCCCCACACATGGTGGAGGGTTAAACCCCACACATTCTTGCAAGAATGATTCCTAGCCTAGTTATAGGCAATCTTAACCAACTTAGTCGCCGCCTTATAGGATTCCTTAGCCCATAATTTCTTACTTCAAGTCTTCCTATTCAACCGGGACTGTTCTTTTCTTCATAATCAAGGTAGTAGTTTCTAGATTTCTAACAGGTTTTTTCGACTTGTGTTTACTATAATCGATGATAACATATCTAAATTTGTCTGAGTGTTTTTCAAAATTTTCTTATTGTGTGGTCTTACCCAATTATATGTGATGCATGGTGAATCATATGATAGATTTGGTTTTTTGAGATTTAGTTCTGGAAATCTCTCTGGGCTAATCTGTAGGTGTTAAATTTGTTCCTTCTTTTTTTCTTTTTAGTGATGTATGGTCCATTGATGGCTCAGAAGAATAGATCTTGAGTTTCATTAATCAAATAGATTGGATGATATGAAGATTAATAGGTTTCTCACATGCTCCTTTCACCCTCAGCAATTTGCAAATGTGAAATTTCCATTCTACTTCGGCAGTACATAGTGTAAGAGTTTTTCTAATGTGGACTACATTAATTGATATTGTAATTTACCGTTTTACGGGGTCGATCTAAGGTGAGATAAAATGTTTATTAATTAGTCTAATATGAGGCTGGCTAGTGTGAGCCGAGTTGAGCCTGGCCCGTAATGAGGAAGCCTAGCTGGAAACTCTATAAATAGTGCTCAAGTCTCTCTTCTAACCCTAATTTTTCACATATATTCTCACATAAGGGGCGTTAACCTAACGCTAAAGGGTGAGGGGACAGTCTCATTGAGCCAGTGATACGGAGGGCAATAAAGGAGAATGACTTGCGCGTAGAACATTGTGTTTCTGCTTCCGCTTCAAGAACGATGGATCCCAAAATACGTGCGTCAATTTTTCTACTCGATTATGCATGCTCTTATTCTGGTTATGGTGATCAAGGGATTACGTAATTTACATTCAACATGTGGTATCAGAGCCTCCATAACCCTAAAACTCGAACGTATAGAATTTTGCCCTAATTTTGTGATTTTCGAGATTTTTAAGTACAATAAAAATAAAATTAAATCACAAATTCGGACTGGGCTCGACGAGGAGAGCAAAACCGTGGGCGGCACATCGCCCGGGGAGGGGGGGACACGGGCCCCCACACGCAGCCATGTGCTCTCACGCGCTCCCACGTGCAGGGCGCTGCTTGCGCGTGCAGTGCATGCGAGTGCTGACGTTAGCGACCCAACCTAATGACGTCACGCTAACGTCATCCACAGGACTTGACCCGAATGCTGACCAACCCAACCTGACCCGACCCGGTCAACCGTTGACCAGACTAGGCAGTTGGACTAGACGGTCGGACCGGGAACCAATCGGACCGCCACCGATCAGACTAGTTTTGACCGGCCCTTCTTCGCCCGCGCATGTGCTCCATGTGCCGCACACTTAGGCAGCGCGTGCGAGCACGTGGAGGCTCCGATTTGCGCGTGGCCGATGGCGTTGGACTCGTATGATTGTCCTCTATCTTGTTGTGTATTTGTTTTACATGTTTGAGAATTTTATGGATGTGAAAATACATACGGAACCCTAAATACGTGTTTTTTAGTGTATTTTTTGTGTATTTTTCTTGTATGTTTCTGTGATTTTGGAAATACAGGTGCTGGGTTATTGGTATGTTATCACATGAACTTTATGAGTGTTATTCATAAAATAAAGTTTATTCTTTATTAATGAATAAAGCAATGTAATTAGCATTGTATGTGATTTTAGTGATTTACTGCCCATGTCACTAAAGTTAAAATCACATATGTATGGTTTATGTGAGATGTAAATTTTATATCCTTGGTATGAAAGAATTTCAATAATTCAATTGAGTTGTGACCGCCAAAGTGGCACAATTAATGGGGCTTGAGAAATTTCGATCTCGTGTAATGTTGGGATGTCTCATGGTATAATGTGTAGCCATACTCCCAAATGGGGTGATTATATATTAGTTCATTGGAGGGATACATGATGATGTGGTGGAGGAGTGACTAATCCGAGTGGTTCATATGCCCAAATGTGATAAATTCACAATGATTGGAATATATTCTCATAACCGCTATCATGTGGGGAGTGTACAACTGCTTGTCATGTATTTTGCCCAAATGTGATTTTGTGATTTTGCATGCACCTCTCTGGATGTGTACTTGTGCGTCAAGTTACACAATAATCACATGATACTGATTATATATGTTGCTTGTTTTTTCAGTCACCTTTTCTGTAAATGGTAACTCCGTCACTATTGAGGTTCTTGCTGGTTCGAATTTTAAGAGATGGAGAAAGGATTTTCTATTTGCTATGGAGATAGCAGATGTTCATATGGCTTGTCACGACCTCTTTTTTCCCGTCCAGGGGAAAAGGAAAAAGGTTTAGGGGTATTTGCCTAAAGGGATGGACCAATGGCCCTAGATTAGGCGCGGGCTCTCCCAAGCCCATACCTCGCGCGACGTTGGATTCGTTTTTTAGTTTTTAACAATCTATGTAATTCTAGAAGTCGCCACTAACGTATTGGGGTCGGCTAGAAACCAATCGAGACACGGGAGTGGTGTCTCGATTCCTACGCAACCAAAGATTTCTAGAAACGGGGACTTGTTTACGCCAATGTTTCTATTAGCGCCCTTGCGGTACCACTAACTTGGAAAGTTATTTATCTAAATGGCCACACATTCTTGATTACCAATTATAATATTTATGAAACCACCAAGTGTCCATGCAAATATTTTTGTAGTTTTTTTTTAATGTCTAGACTAATCCTAACATAATTTAAAAGAGAAATTTACACTCAAATTAATGAAAATTGGTGCGTAAGTAAACATCCAGGAAATTGAAATGACTTGAAAATAAACGCGGAAAAGGTAAACCCGATACAAGTCGGGCAAATAATATTACATGGCCTTGTTACCATGCCCCGGGACAGGACCTCCATGAGCAAAATGAGAATTCAAGTATGCATGAAATTACTCTAGATGCATGAAATTACTCTAAATAACTTTAATCTACACAAAATAGATTATTTACAAAAATGGTTATAAAATACTAAAATATCATTAAATTAAGAAAATGACATTTTAAAATTAGAAAAACTTCATAGATGTCATTTTTGCCTTAATTTGATGTCATCCATCATTTTTATAATTTTTTTGAAATTTTCATTTTTTTCATTTTTTATTTTTTATTTAAAAAAATTAATTCCCTAAACCGATATATGCCGATTTACACTAATTTAGGACTGCCTAGCACATGAATATAACAAGAACCAAACTCAAATCGACCGTTTCAAGATCGAAACTTGGTTTGCGCATTTCGTCTAACACTTGGCGTGCATCAAATCATCCCAAACTAGCTTCCTCGGGCCATGTTTGCGGCCTTCAATCTCAACGCATGAGCAATATTATGTGGAACTAAAACATCAAGGTTAAACTACCACATGCAAGGAGTAATATAGATAGAAAACACAGCTTAAAAAACACAAAAACCAAGCTGGAATCGTCATCAAATATGCGGGTTTGATCTGATTTTGCAAATATGGGTTTGAACTCAAGTCAAGCAAATAGGTTGAATGCCCATATTCAAGCCCCGACACCTATCACATACGAGATCTAAGGGAAACATTACTTGATCCGAATGAAAGTAGGTAACATGAGCTTTCAAATGCAACAAACATCATAGAAAATGACCAACCGAACACATCAGAAAAACCTCTTCAAAAAGCACACATGCAAAACTCCTGAAGAGATTTCAACACTAGAAAAAATTTCAGCCTCAAAATCAGTTTCTTGGACTAGTTTTCCTCTTAATTTTTCACTACTAAAACATGTTCAAACTTGAATAAAAATACATCTAGGATACTTACCTTGCTTCATAGTATCTTTTGCAAGTGGTTCTTGGCCAAGGAAACCGAGAAATTGTCCTCCGGAAGCACGTGGAAGTTGGCTTCTTCAACTGGAAATGAGATCTGCACAAAAGAACTGACAACGAAGGTTTTCGTTGACCTCTAAAATTAAACTTCAAGACGTCTTTTGTTGAAAAACTTGACACCAATCCAAACCATATGTATTTTAGTTTGGGTCTGAGCTCATTTTTTTCCTCATTTGTCTCTCAAATTTCTCAAAAACACTCGCTTTCTCTCACTCGTGACCAACCGGGCTCAACACTTGGAAAAATTCAGACTTTCTTTGGCCCGCCAGGAGGGCACTGTTTCGGGGGGCTTTAGGAGGCCTTCCCGATCTCCATTTTGGACATGCGACCTATGGATGGAAAGATCTTTGAGTGAAGTTTCACTCTCTAGTTTAAGGTTTTGGCTAATTTTGGCTGCAAGTTTACGAAAATTTCCCTTTTCTATCTAGAGGTTGATCTGGAATTTCTGGGTTTGCTTTTTTTTGGAGTTGCTTCTGAAGGCGTCTTTGGGGAGCGATTCCGAGCTCTCTCCTCTCTCTCTCTCTCTCGTCTCCTCTCTCTCATCCCTTGAAAGACTTTGCTTCAGTGATCTTATCCCCCAAATTAAGGGATTTTGGTCAACCTTTTGTCCACCTATCAAGCCTGTCAACAAGGCTACTTCACCTACTCTTCTAACTTAGCCAATTTTTTAACTTTTGCAGCTATTGAGTGTGCTGACTTTGCTGCGACTTTCCCGTTCTTTCAGCAGCTTATCCCTGGCAAATTTTCGTCCACTTGCACTACTATATACGGTCTTTCAGCACGTGCAAAGATCGAGCTAAATGGGCGGCTGAGTGGGATATGGTGGGGCCACCAATATGGCTACTTAGCAGCTCCGAATTAAGACTTAATCGTGGACTGAGATTTGGCAGCTGGTTTGGGTGCTTTAATCCATCACTTTGGCTGTGGTTTTTGATCAATTAGCAAGTTCATGTATAGTAGTTTAAGATCTCGACCAAATTTCGCAATTGTGCCCACCCAATTTTGCAAAAAAGTCCCTCAAAGTTGGTCATTTTCTTATCCGAAAATACCCACTTCAATACAAATGTGGTTTTTTTGGCTCAATTTGATTGATTCTACTTGGCCGAAATTCAATTTCAACTTAACTGATGACCAAGATGATGATTTAAGGGCTCGGGAGCAAATTTTGCAAAATTTGCGAATTGGTCCTCGACTTTTGGAAATTGCATTTTGGCCCCAACTTATCATTTGAATTCCAATCTGACCTCCTAGGCTTGGCTAGTCACATTTATATCGTTGGCCCCAACTTGCTCTCTCTTTTTCTTTTTCTTTTTCAATTTCTTCTTTTTTTTATAGGAATAACATCTTTCATTTAAAACACGATATTAAACACCTAGATAATCTATATGTCGGAATGAAATATTTTCGGTCAAAAATTAGGTGTTAACAGCTGCCCCTCTTAGGAAGGAAGCTCAAAGAGGTTTCTTTCAAAGATAAGGTGACGCTTAATTTTTTTTTTTTTTTTTTACAATTGTAAAATGAAAATGCAAGTAAGCTTAATGTAAAGAGGGTGATCTAGGGATGTACTTGTGAACAATTTGAAAAGTGTGGTTTAAGGATATACCCACGAACTTTGTGGTTTAAGGCAATCCCACTAACCGTGTGGTTTAAGGCAGTCCCACGAACCTTATGGTTTAAGGCAATCCCACTAACCGTGTGGTTTAAGGCAATCCACTAACCTTGTACTTTAAGGTAGTCCCACTAACCGTGTTTTTTAAGGCAGTCCCACTAACCGTGTAGTTTAAGGCAGTCCCACTAACCGTGTGGTTTAAGGCAATCCACTAATCTTATGGTTTAAGACAATCCCACTAACCGTGTGGTTTAAGGCAATCCCACTAACTATGTAAATTGTATGATTTTAGGATGACCAAGAACCTCTTGAAAATGCATGGTTTAAGGCTAACCCATGAACCCTTTGAAATTATGTCTTGAAAATGCATGGTTTGAGGCTAACCCATGAACCTTTTGGAATTGTATGGTTTAAGGATAACCAAGAACCTCTTGAAAGTGCATGGTGTAAGACTAACCTATGAACCCTTTGGAATTGCATGGTTTAAGGGTAACCAAGAACCTCTTGAAAGTGCATGATTTAAGGCTAATCCAAGAACCCTTTAAAATTGCATGGTTTAAGGGTAATCAAGAACCTCTTGAAAGTGCATGATTTAAGGCTAATCCAAGAACCCTTTAAAATTACATGGTTTAAGGATAACCAAGAACCTCTTGAAAATACATGGTTTAAGGCTAACCCATGAACCTTTAGAATTGCAAGGTTTAAGGATAACCAAGAACCTTTTGAAAATGCATGATTTAAGGCTAACTCATGAACCCTTTGAAATTGCATGATTTAAGGATAGCCAAGAACCTCTCGAAAATGCATCGTTTAAGGATAACTCATAAACCCTTTGAAATTGTAAGGTTTAAGGATAACCAAGAACCTTTTGAAAATGCATGGTTTAAGGCTAACCCATGAACCTTTAAAATTGCAAGGTTTAAGGATAACCAAGAATCTTTTAAAAATGCATGGTTTAAGGCTAACCCATGAACCCTTTGAAATTGCAAGGTTTAAGGATAACCAAGAACCTTTTGAAAATTGCATGGTTTAAGGCTAACCCATGAACCATGTGAAATTGCAAGGTTTAAGGATAACCAAGAACCCTTTGAAAATGCATGGTTTAAGGCTAACCCATGAATCCTTTGAAATTGCAAGGTTTAAGGATAACCAAAAACCTTTTGAAAATTGCATGGTTTAAGGCTAAACCATGAACCGTGTGAAATTGTAAGGTTTAAGGATAACCAAGAACCTTTTGAAAATGCATGGTTTAAGGCTAACCCATGAACCTTTAGAATTGCAAGGTTTAAGGATAACCAAGAACCTTTTGAAAATGCATGGTTTAAGGCTAACCCATGAACCCTTTGAAATTGCAAGGTTTAAGGATAACCAAGAACCCTTTGAAAATGCATGGTTTAAGGCTAACCCATGAACCCTTTGAAATTGCAAGGTTTAAGGATAACCAAGAACCTTTTGAAAATTGCATGGTTTAAGGCTAACCCATGAACCGTGTGAAATTGCAAGGTTTAAGGATAACCAAGAACCCTTTGAAAATGCATGGTTTAAGGCTAATCCATGAACCATTTGAAATTGTGTGGTTTCACTAGAGGAACCTGTCATTCGAGAATATTCTGAAATGGATACTGCACATCAAATAGTATTCATTATAACAAGTATTCTAGTAGCGAAAGCATACTAGATGAGGTTAATTTCAACATATGTCATTAGAAACAATACCAAAAGTGTATCGGTAATGAGAAAACAATGATTGCATAAACCAATCAAACTAATTCCGACAACTTGACAAACTCGCGAAACTGTCATCATGCTCGAATGATATCATTAATCGTCAAATTCTCTTGGGAGAAAAGTCCTTGTCGAAATGACCCTGACTTATGAGAAAGGTTTGTTAAGTATGCCAAGCAAGGATCCCTAGTCAGAAAGGGCTTCTCGCATATCCTCAAGAAAATGTTTGTTTGATCCCATCTGTTCATGTGGGAAATAAACTGATCACTCAACCTCACTCTTCCAGTGCGCAAGGCTTTGAATCATTCACAATAAGTACACATTGACCAATCAAAGAGGTCTTTTAGAAGGACCGTAGTGCAATTTTAGTCATGGTTTTAGCAATGGATAAGCATCATTGGCTATGAAATGAATTAATCACTGATCGACATCTCCGCCAGGTTTACAAGTCAAGAAACCTTAAGATGAGATAAGACAACATTACTCTCACTTCTTCGAGCGGCATCTTCTTTAGGAAGTCCTTATTTCCACTTTGAATCATCCCAATTTGAAGAGACTTTGGAAATGGGTTGTAATGTTGTTTCGGGGAAAGGTTCAAAAGGCTTAGCTCAAAAGGCTTAGAACTTTTTTGTCAGAGGGGGATTTGGGAGTTGGTGATTATCATGGCATCGTTACCATATCATCCATTTTTTTTAAAGCACTCAATGTTTAGAATTCAAATTGTCTCGAAAGTCCTTTGACTAATCATCTTAACATAATGGCTTTTGCATTTGCAATGATTTTCTTTTCAATGCATGCATTTTTTTTTTTTTGCCATTTTTGCTTTCACAGAGATATTCCTCTTGATGCAATTGTTTTTCTTCCACTCTCTCTCCCTTTTTTTTGTGGGCATTGGCCTTGCTTTTACCAGGCACACTGTTTTTTCATGCCCCTTAATTTTCACTTGACTTTTGTTCTTTCAAACTTTTTGAGCTCTTGGGACTTTCAAGATGCTTTTCATATTCTCATATAAACACCAATTGCATTGGTAAATCATGTGCCCTGCTCCAATGTGGGGAGATAATCACCACTCGGGTTTTAGAAATGAATAGTTAGGCTCAATATGGTTTAAGCAAAGGGTATCGGTGTTTGGGTAGAGAAAAGAATGCTCTTCTTCACCTTGGGATGCTTCGAGCTTCCATAAGAATTCACTTGAAGTTACCACAAAAAAAGATTTATGCAAGTGAGAGTAAAGAAACTTTTCTCATCTTCCCTCTCCAAATAATGTCAACCCAAACCTCCATAATTGCCCCATCGTGTGGTGGTTCTTGACAGGGGTATTTTGTAGAAAATTCTTCAAATTAAAAGGCTCGAATGGGCTAACTATTGTCACCTGTAGCGTGTATGATAGAGGAAAGAAATGCCTCTTATCATCTTGGTCTATGTACCACTTGCGAATGAATTCAATGACCTTGAATGACACGGGTTTTCTTTTTCACTCGAATCCCAGAGTGTTTAAAGGACATATTTGGAAATAGGTTGCCTTTCCTCATTCTAAATGTTTCTTGCTTGGCATGAGTAACATCCCTTTCATTTTTCTTGAGATCATTTGGATGGATTAACCTCCATAGAGAATTTTGATTCGAAATGAGTGATCCATCAAGTGGATGGACAATTTAAAGATAAAGAAGATTTTTGCAAGCTTTGTGAAAAACTTGTTTCTTCAGTTTCCATTTTTTTTTTTTTTGCTTGTTTCTAGAAAAACACTAAATGTTCTTTTTTTTTTTTGCGATGGAAATTCTCCATTTATTTTTCATTTGATTTTGAGAAGAAGGGTACTTACCTGTGCCTTAGTAGTGAGATGACCCTACGAAGAACAAACAGGGAATGTGTTAGTACATGAATCCTCAGGAATCGTAAAACTGGAAACGATACAACATTACCCTTGGTCAATTTCACCATTTGGCGGAAAACAACGGAATGAACGTACTGTTTTAAGGCTTAAAGAGAATCTCAGGTCTTTGGTCTCATTAGTTCAAGCATTTTCTTCTTTTTGCAAAAGTAAAAGATGCAAAAAAAAAATTATTTATTATTATTATTTTTTTTACATTTTATGGCAAACTCGTTGCCGTTTCTAGGGATCGAACCCTGGCCGCTTCTAGACCACTTCATTCCCCATACCACCAGGCCGAAGCGTTGGTAGTGTCCATGGGGTGTTTCTTTTTTATTTAATTGAACCGACTCTAGAACGACACATATTTTAAGCCAACTTAGGTGACTTTGACATGTTTTGGCTCCACATGCTTGCTTGGTCGATATGAATTATGCTTAAATCAATTTCTCGAGTTTGTTCCTCGAATACCGATGCTTCCTGTCAAACAAGGGAACTACGTCAAATAATGAAGTTAGAGAGGGGCATTTTGGAAACGATACTGAATTACCCTTCTCCTGCAGCTGACTTTAAATGTCTTGTGTTTCCTCTTCATGTGCTTTTGCTCCTCAGGTGTTAACATTTCCTTGAAGATCTTGCTTTCAAATGGGCCATTTAGATGTTATCGAATTCATTGATTCTGAGTGGGCATCAAAGATGAAAGGAGAGGGGTACTCCTTGTTTTGACATGTGAGGGCATTGCTCCTTAGATGTTTCACTCCATTTATTCCATCAAAATGGATGGTTGGGCCTTAGCATGCCTTCTTGGTATAAGGTGTTGCTTCAACGATCAATGTGCACCTTTTCCTACAAAAGATGGGGCATGTTACTTATATTCCAAAATTGAATTGGACTAATTCAGGAACAATACTCCCTTTTTATGTTGAATCAATTGACTTTGTTTCATCTTGCTTCACAATTGAGAATTACTCTACTTCGAGTGACTTGCCTCGTTTACCAACTGTAAGGAAAAAGAGACGTAATATGTTATTTTTCATATTCGTCGTGATTAATTTTAGGAATGGTATACTCCCTTTTTCAGCAAAGCTGATGACTACGTTCCATCCCATTTCCTCAGCTGTGGAGAGGGATTTGCTCTCATGATTGACAGCAATTTACTTGGCAAACGTCTATTCTATTTGAATATTTCCCTTTTTAGAAGTCGGGTGACTCAGGCATTGCGTGTCCCCGATCCATTTTGTGGCATCTTCCCCAATTAAAGTTTCCTTTTTTCAAAGTTGGGCAATTCTGCATCTCATCATATCTTTGTGGAGGAAGGGAAGATATTGTCCTTCTGGTCGAATGCATGCCACATTAGGTTAGATAACTTGTCCATATGCAACTTCATTATGTTAGATTGATGAATGTTCATTTCATTTGAATCCTTCATGCTTTACTCAATTTCCCGCATACACCCTTTAGGCTAAGTGATCTTTCACCATTTTTGCTGCGTCAATGCATTTCCCAATTCACAATCTGTAAGCATGGGTGGCTATGTCAGTTTATGAATGAGTTGTTTTGACTTTTGGAACGAACACACCCTTTTCTTTTAGAGATCGTGTGATTCTGGACCAGGTTGTCCTCCCTGTGTAATCTTGTTGCTTGCCAGTAATTTGCCTCACTAAAATCTGCACAAAGTGCAAGGACAAGTCATTCCTAAAATAAATCGAATTTAACTTGAAACAATTACCACCTTTTATTTGAAGGCAACATTTGATGACCAATTCTTGTTTGTGTACATCTACATCTTGAAGTGTTGTCTTGCATACCACCAATAATCATCTCCATACATGATTGGATGCCAAGAAACCATTGGAAGTGTAGGGATTGCAGATGCTTCTTGTTCGCAACCAACGAAGTAGTTTGTTGCCTTAGAATGCCTACAAATTTCTTCTTCCACGAAGAATGTCAAATTAATATGAGGTCGTCCAACATGTGGAACTTCATTAAACTAGTAGATTTGTGATCTTCAAGGCTTTGATGATTCTTTTCACACTTAATCACAATGTTTGAATTCATATGTTGCGAAAATATTCAAGTAGTTCATGACTCAATCAAATATGCCCATAAATGAGCATGAATTGGCGCATCTCATGACTTGCTCTATTAGGGAAAGGCCCGCACTTTTGTCAATCTTGAACAAAGCCGTCATTTTGCCTGTTTGACAAAAATGGATGGTCGAGTTAGTTGTTGAATAAGAAATCCCTATTGGAATGATTACAACCTTACCCCCTCAAAGCATCATTCTGCAGATCAACCTGTGAAAGCGATTAAGTGAAGAGATAAAATATTTTGCTAGTTCTTCTTGAAACTCATTTTCAAACATTTTGAAGCTAAGGCATAAAACTCAACCCAAAAGGTCCGTTTGAAACACTTCAAGTGTTTTAAAGAATATAACTTTTATGAACTCTAACTTCATTATTAAAAAATGTGAGTTGTATGATTTAAAAAGCATTTGATTGGGTCCACAATCAAAACCCAAAACACAAAACACGGTTCCTAATAGGAATAATGACAAGGATAAAGTACAAGAAGCTCTTTTGTAGAGGAGCATAATAAGCACAATTCCCATCCTAGCTTTAAAGTCCACATTTGGCATGGTCAAGCAAGAGGAGTTCAAGGAATGGTTGTCATGCATGACCTGCGAAAGGAAGATAATGTCAGTACATGAATGAAAAAATGATCTTTTAATAAAGCCACCTCTTACAATGAAATCAAGGCGACGATACTTTCTCCATAGTATCCACTTACGAGAATTTGATATTTCATCAAGATTTTATTAGTAAGAGGAGATTTCATTAAAAGATCGATCTGCGGCTATCAATTGAATGCCCACTCTATTCGAAAAGTTTCATACACAAATGGGGCATTGATTTTGAAAGATTAATTTGTAATTTCACTCATGCAAAGGTGAGGTGATTTTTATTTTGAGAAATCAATACACAAAATGTGATTTAAATTTTTATTTTCGAAATGAGACCAAGAAAGAATTTTATTGAAATTTGATTTTAATTCTATGCCCAAAATGTAATCTTGACTTGGAAGAATTTCTATACAAAATGTGACTTTGAGTTTGTAATTGAAAATTTAAACAAAAACATATGTTCTAATCTAGGCCAAATCAGATGCATTTGAAATGTTTGTTTATCAAGAGTGAGTGCCAAGCCTATATTTTCAAGGGCATTCCATTGATTTCCACGAATCTCCAATAAATAAAAATTTCAATCCGAAGTGAGCAAGTAGATGGAGAAATCATACTTACAGTGGATGAAGAGACATTTTTTTTTTTTCAATCATATAGACATGCGGATGTAAACTTGTGAGGTTTGACGCATAAAGGTGGAATTCTAAAGGCTTAAAGTCCCCATTTTGATCAGATCAAAAGAGTTTTCCCCACTCCGCACTTACGTCGGACAGTTCTCTTTATCATTAACCATAATGAGCGGGACCAAAAGTGGATAACCATGGGTAATTCCCCGCACGGGTTCCATCTTTTGGCACCTCCTATGGGCTTCCTGGTGCGATCGGGGTTTTAGATCGTGGGTTATGTGTGTAAATGTGTAGTGCAAGTATGAAGGCACGCACAACAATTGATATCTAAACAACACTTCAATTTCATCCATACAGATATACATTCCTACGCCTCCCTGCAAAAGAAATGCGTTAACAAACACTCCACCCCTTATTACTCCAAACCTACAAAAACATTTAACACATTGTTAATGGACTAACCTTGTTTTCCACGTGACTTTGACACACGCTATCAAATGAAGACCAAGTTAGTGAACAACCAACCAAGTTATTACGGCTTAAGTCCTCTAAGGTTTGCAAATCCGTCCCCAGGGGAGTCGCCAAGCTGTCACGAACTCTTTTTTCCCGTCCAGGGGAAAAGGAAAAAGGTTTAGGGGTATTTGCCTAAAGGGATGGACCAATGGCCCTAGATTAGGCGTGGGCTCTCCCAAGCCCATACCTCACGCAACGTTGGATTCGTTTTTCAGTTTTTAACAATCTATGTAATTCTAGGAGTCGCCACTAGCCTATTGGGGTCGGCTAGAAACCAATCGAGACACGGGAGTGGTGTCTCGATTCCTACGCAACCAAAGATTTCTAGGAACTGGGACTTGTTTACGCCAATGTTTCTATTAGCGCCCTTGCGGTACTACTAACTTGGAAAGTTATTTATCTAAATGGCCACACATTCTTGATTACCAATTATAATATTTATGAAACCACTAAGTGTCCATGCAAATGTTTTTGTAGTTTTTTTTTTTAATGTCTAGACTAATCCTAGCATAATTTAAAAGAGAAATTTACACTCAAATTAATAAAAATTGGTGCGTAAGTAAACATCTAAGAAATTGAAATGATTTGAAAATAAACGCGGAAAAGGTAAACCCGATACAAGTCGGGCAAATAATATTACATGGCCTTGTTATCACGCCCCAGGACAGGACCCCCATGAGCAAAATGAGAATTCAAGTATGCATGAAATTACTCTAGATGCATGAAATTACTCTAAATAACTTTAATCTACACAAAATAGATTATTTACAAAAATGGTTATAAAATACTAAAATATCATTAAATTAAGAAAATGACCTTTTAAAATTAGAAAAACTTCATAGATGTCATTTTTGCCTTAATTTGATGTCATCCATCATTTTTATAATTTTTTTGAAATTTTCATTTTTTTCATTTTTTATTTTTTATTTAAAATTAATTCCCTAAACCGATATATGCCGATTTACACTAATTTAGGACTGCCCAGCACATGAATATAACAAGAACCAAGCTCAAATCGACCGTTTCAAGATCGAAACTTGGTTTGCGCATTTCGTCTAACACTTGGCGTGCATCAAATCATCCCAAACTAGCTTCCTCGGGCCATGTTTGCGGCCTTCAATCTCAACGCATGAGCAATATTATGTGGAACTAAAACATCAAGGTTAAACTACCACATGCAAGGAGTAATATAGATAGAAAACACAACTTAAAACACACGAAAACCAAGCTGGAACCGTCATCAAATATGCGGGTTTGATCTGATTTTGCAAATATGGGTTTGAACTCAAGTCAAGCAAACAGGTTGAATGCCCATATTCAAGCCCCGACACCTATCACATACGAGATCTAAGGGAAACATTACTTGATCCGAATGAAAGTAGGTAACATGAGCTTTCAAATGCAACAAACATCATAGAAAATGACCAACCGAACACATCAGAAAAACCTCTTCAAAAAGCACACATGCAAAACTCCTGAAGAGATTTCAACACTAGAAAAAATTTCAGCCTCAAAATCAGTTTCTTGGACTAGTTTTCCTCTTAATTTTTCACTATTAAAATATGTTCAAACTCGAATAAAAAATACATCTAGGATACTTACCTTGCTTCATAGTATCTTTTGCAAGTGGTTCTTGGCCAAGGAAACCGAGAAATTGTCCTCCGGAAGCACGTGGAAGTTGGCTTCTTCAACTGGAAATGAGATCTACACAAAAGAACTGACAACGAAGGTTTTCGTTGACCTCTAAAATTAGACTTCAAGACGTCTTTTGTTAAAAAACTTGACACCAATCCAAACCATATGTATTTTAGTTTGGGTTTGAGCTCATTTTTTTCCTCATTTGTCTCTCAAATTTCTCAAAAACACTCGCTTTCTCTCACTCGTGACCAACCGGGCTCAACACTTAGAAAAATTCAGACTTTCTGTGGCCCGCCAGGAGGGCACTGTTTCGGGGGGCTTTAGGAGGCCTTCCCGATCTCCATTTTGGACATGCGACCTATGGATGGAAAGATCTTTGAGTGAAGTTTCACTCTCTAGTTTAAGGTTTTGGCTAATTTTGGCTGTAAGTTTGCGAAAATTTCCCTTTTCTCTCTGGAGGTTGATCTGGAATTTCTGAGTTTGCTTTTTTCTGGAGTTGCTTCTGAAGGCGTCCTTGGGGAGCGATTCCGAGCTCTCTCCTCTCTCTCTCTCTCTCGTCTCCTCTCTCTCATCCCTTGAAAGACTTTGCTTCAGTGATCTTATCCCCTAAATTAAGGGATTTTTTGTCAGCCTTTTGTCCACCTACCAAGCCTGTCAACAGGGCTACTTCACCTACTCTTCTGACTTAGCCAATTTTTTAACTTTTGCAGCTGTTGAGTGTGCTGACTTTGCTGCGACTTTCCCGTTCTTTCAGCAGCTTATCCCTGGCAAATTTTCGTCCACTTGCACTACTATATATGGTCTTTCAGCACGTGCAAAGATCGAGCTAAATGGGCTGCTGAGTGGGATATGGTGGGGCCACCAATATGGCTACTTAGCAGCTCCGAATTAAGACTTAATCGTGGACTGAAATTTGGCAGCTGGTTTGGGTGCTTTAATCCATCACTTTGGCTGTGGTTTTTGATCAATTAACAAGTTCATGTATAGTAGTTTAAGATCTCGACCAAATTTCGCAATTGTGCCCACCCAATTTTGCAAAAAAGTCCCTCAAAGTTGGTCATTTTCTTATCCAAAAATACCCACTTCAATACAAATGTGGTCTTTTTGGCTCAATTTGATTGATTCTACTTGGCCGAAATTCAATTTCAACTTAATTGATGACCAAGATGATGATTTAAGGGCTCGGGCGCAAATTTTGCAAAATTTGCGAATTGGTCCTCGACTTTTGGAAATTGCATTTTGGCCCCAACTTATCATTTGAATTCCAATCTGACCTCCTAAGCTTGGCTAGTCACATTTATATCGTTGGCCCCAACTTGCTCTCTCTTTTTTTTTTTTCAATTTCTTCTTTTAAAAAAAATATTTTTTTATAGGAAAAACATCTTTCATTTAAAACACGATATTAAACACCTAGATAATCTATATGTCGGAATGAAATATTTTTGGTCAAAAATTAGGTGTCAACATGGCTCTTACTGCTGATCGGCTGGCAAATCTGACTACCGAGAGTACAGAGGCTCAGAAAGCAAATTTGCTGCATAGGAAAAAAGTAATAGAATTTGCTTGCTGTCCATGAAGCGTTCCATTCAGGAACACTTGAAAAGTGATTTATCTACAGACTGCAATGATAGGCAAATGATAGAAGCTTTGATGGCTAGAAACCGTGTGTTGCCTAATGCTGAGATAGGAACGCATTTGCAAACACTATTTACTATGAAGTATAATGGTTCTAGTGGAGTTAGAGATTATGTTCTAAGGATGATTTATTTGCAGACAAAGCTTCAGGCTCTCAATGTTGAAATTCCTACTGCTTGCATCGTCAATCAAGCTCTAAATACTCTTCCTCCTAATTTTGGGATTATCAAGACCAATTATAGTTCCCAAGATGAAACTTGGTTTGTTAATGACCTGATTGCAAGGTTGGGGGCAGAGGAAGAGAAATTGAAGAAAGATAAATGGCACATTGCTCTTTATGCTTCTAGTTTTGCTAATGACAAGGATAAAACGTTGAAATACTATACCAACAAAGGCAATTCTAAAGCAGCTGGTCTTCCCAACAATAAAGGAAATTCTGAAGGTGCAGGTCCTTCTAACACTCTAGGTCCTAGGAAAGCATTTACCAAGAAGGATGGTGTTCTTTGCTACTTTTGTAAGGAGAGAGGACATGTGAAGAAATGTTGCAATAAGTTTAAGACTTGGTTGTCCAAGAGAACTAAGAATGAGCCTAAAGGTAATGATTCTTTGGCGTTTGCTTGTGAATCCAATCTATCTGAAACCCCAACCAATTTTTGGTGGCTAGATAGTAGTGCAACTAATCATGTTGCGTTTACCATATAGGGGTTCATAAACCGAAGGACGCCAAATCAAGATGAATCAAAGCTCATTGTAGGAAACAACATTGGAGTTGATGTTGAGTTCGTGGGAGATGTTCTTTTGATTTTAGATTCTGGTTTTAGGATGATGTTGAGAAACACTTTTTACGTACCTTCTTTTAGGTGGAATTTAGTTTCCATGTCTTGTTTGGACATGTGTGGATACTCTTTTGAGATAAAGAGCAATACTATTTTCATTATTTATGATTCAAATAAAATTGGGTGTTGTAATTTATCCAATGGATTGTATCGATTGAGCTTATCTCCCAACGACATGTACGTTGCTTATTCAGCTGAAAAGATTGTTTCCAAAAGACCTCTACCTAAGGAACAGTCTTATGCACTATGGCATAAACGTCTTAGTCACATCTCCAAAGAAAGAGTAGAAAGGGTTATAAAGGCTAATATTTTGCCTACTCTTAAAAGTGATCTAGAGACTTGTGTGGATTGTTGTAGAGGTAAGATGGCTAAGATAAAGAAGAAATCCGCCATACGAAATTCTGACTTGTTGGAGGTTGTTCACACTGATATTAGTGGACCGTACACAACTATCTTGTGCAGAAATTTTTATTTCATCACATTTATTGACGACTTTTCCCGATATGGATACTTATACTTGATTAAAGAAAAGTCTGAGTCTCTTGACAAATTCAAGATTTTTTGGACCGAAGTGGAGAAACAGTTGGGAAAAGTTATAAAGATTGTCAGATCTGATCGTGATGGTGAGTATTTTGGTAGGCATGGTAATGCTGGACAACTTAAAGGACCGTTTGCTAAATACTTAGAGGATTCCGGAATAATAAGTCAGTTTACTATGCTCGGAAGTCCTGAACAAAATAGTGTGGCTGAAAGGCGGAATTGCACTCTTATGGATATAATGAAAAGTATGATTAGTATGACTAATTTACCTGATTTTTTTATGGGGTGAAGCTTTGAAAATAACCCTTTATATTCTAAATCGTGTTCCTATTAAAGCAGTTCCATTAACTCCCTTTGAGTTATGGACTGGACGTAAGCCTAGCTTGAATCACTTTAAAGTTTGGGGATGTCCTGCAAAGGTAAAGTTATACAATTCGATATTGAGTAAGTTGGATTCTAAAACTACTCGATGTTACTTCGTATCTTACTTGGATCATTCAAAGGGATATCGGTTTTATAACCCTAATTGAGGTACAAGAATTGTGGAGTCTCATACTATAAAATTTCTGGAATTTGACGTAGCTGAAAATAGTAGTTGCTCACGAACTATTGAAGATGATAGTATGGTGGGGATTATTGGATCACTGTCTCATCCTATGCAAACAATTATGGAGCCTCCTGTGCCATAAATTGAGCTTGTTGTGGCCTAGGATCTTATTGTTGAGACAGTTCCCGAATAAATTCCACAAGCTCCTCAAATTCAAAATGAGGATGAAGTAGCTCCACTCAGAAGATCAACTAGGGAAAAACGTTCAGCTATACCACTAGACTATCTAGTTTACCTAGGAGGGCATGATTACGATATCGGTTGTGTTGTCGATCCAGTAACTTATACGGATGTCATCTCATGTCCTCAATCAGATTTGTGGCTAGATGCAATGAAAGATGAGATGTAATTTATGAAACACAATGGTGTTTGGGAGCTTGTTGAATTGCCTGAAGGTTGTAAACCTATTGGCTGCAAATGAGTATACAAGACTAAAAGGGATTCCAAATGGAAGATTGAAAAATTTGAAGCCAGACTGGTAGCTAAGGGTTTCCCTCAAAGAGAAGGAATTGATTATGAAGCAACATTTTCTCCAATTTCTTCTCAAGATTCCTTTAGAGTGATGTTGGCATTGGTAGCTTATTTTGATATGGAGTTACATCATATGGATGTTAAGACTGCTTTTCTAAATGGAGACCTTAACGATGAGTTTATATGGTGCAACCTGAAGGTTTTGCAGCAGATGACTCAGGTAAGCTTGTTTGTAAATTGAAAAAGTCTATTTATGACCTTAAACAAACAAACTTCTAAACAGTGGTATTTGAAGTTTCATAGCATTGTCACTTCATTCGGATTTATTGAGAACAAAGTAGATCAGTGTATATACACCAAGGTTAGTGGGAGGAAATATATTTTTCTCATGCTTTATGTGGATGATATCTTGCTTGCTAGTACTGACATTGGTTTATTGCATGAGACAAAGCGGATATTATCGAAAATTCTTTACATGAAAGACCTTGGTGAGGCATTTTTTGTTCTTGGCGTTGAGATCCATAGGGATCGCTCTCGCCATTCATTGGGTTTGTCTTAGAAGGCATATATTCATCGCATTTTAGAAAGATTCAATATGCAGCATTGCAAATCAGAAATTACTCCTGTTATTAAGAGTAATAAATTGAGTCTTTCACAATACTCTAATTCAGATTTTGAGAAAGCTCAAATGAAGAATGTACCTTATGCTAGTGCGTTTGGAAGTATCATGTATGCTCAAGTTTGCACTAGGCCAAACATTACTTTTGCAATAGGGCTTCTAGGCAGATATCAGTCAAATTTAGGACACGATCACTGGGTTGCTGCCAACAAGGTTTTAAGGTATTTAAAAAAAAAAAAAACAAGAGATTATATGCTAATTTATAGACATATTCCAGACTTGCAGCTAGTAGGATATTCAAATGCAGGTTTTGCTAGTTGTCAAGATGATAATAAGTCAACGACTGAATACATATTTATATTGGCAGAAGACGCAGTATCATGGAAGAGCGAGAAACAGAAATCCATATCTTCTTCTACCATGCAAGCGGAGTTTGTAGCATGCTTTTCAATGGCTACTCAAGCTATTTAGCTCTGGAACTTCATTAGGGAGTTATCAGTTTATGATTTTATGGATACGCCCATACAGCTGCATTGTGATAATAACTCTGCAGTGTTGTTTATTAATAACAACGGAAGTCTCGAGGGATTTAAACACATGGAGGTCAAATTTTTTACCATAAGGGAATCAGTGCAGAATGATGACGTTGCAGTAAATCATATTCCTACAGATGATATAGTTGCAGATCCACTAACTGAAGGCTTACGCCCGTGTGTATTTGAGCGACATGTCATTAGCATGGGCTTAGGAGCATCTTGGGATGTTGTTATTTAGTGAGAGATGTGTTTTATTTTTCTTTGAATAAAGTTTACATCTGTATTTGTTACAATTTAGTAACATTTTGATATATATATATATATATATGTCAACTTTTGCATTCAATAAAATATTTTTGAATGGATTATTATCATTATGTTGAATATATATTATTAAAAGTCTCAAGGTATTACTTAAACTTTGAGTAAAGGCTAGGGGCATCCAGTTATTAGCATTGTCCATATGTCTTGTTATACATAAAGAAAAGTTAACCGTAAGGACAAAACATATGTGGGTTCATGGAACCTTAAAGGCATTCTCTAGTGGCACAATTTTTTTGTGACGCCTAAGGTAAGAGAATGATGACTGACAAATATGATCTCTCTATAAGAGATGTTATCCATTTGACATACTACCATATTGAATCCATATCAATAGAGTTGAGAATATTCGTGACCATGGAAAGCTCTGTGTGTGTATATGTAGTTACCGCCATGATTCGGTGTTTGAAACTTTATGGGATAGGCTTGACTATTAAGAATTATCTCTAGACCATTGTGCGCACATACAATACGATTTCAATTAATATAGTCCAAGTGGGAGAATGTAAGAGTTTTCCTAATGTGGACTACATTAATTGATATTGTAATTTACCGTTTAACGGTTACCGTTTTACGGGGTTGGTCTAAGGTGAGATAGAAAGTTTCTTAATTAGTCTAATATGGGGTTGGTTAGCGTGGGCTGAGTTGAGCTTGGCCCGTAATGAGAGGGCCTAGCTAGAAACTCTATAAATAGTGCTTAAGTCTATCATTTAACCCTAATTTTTCACATGTATCCTCACATAAGGGGCATTAACCTAATGTTAAAGGGTGAGGGGGCCGTCTCATTAAGCCAGTGATACGGAGGGCAATAGAGGAGAAGGACTTGTACGTGGAATATCGTGTTTCCGCTTCTGCTTCAAGAACGATGGATCCCAAAACAGGTGCGTCAATTTTCCTACTCGATTATGCATGCTCTTGTTCTGGTTATGGTGATCTAGAGATTGCGTAATTTGCATCCAACACATAGTATTGTTACTCTAGCGCCTTCTTGGCCATCTCATGAAGTTGCTAAAATGACGTTCTTATATACCATGATATACTAGATATCATTTTTAAACATAGGCATATATTTAAGTTCCCTTTCTAGTGGCGGTTCCTGATTCAATTGTAAGTGGTACTCTTGATTCAATTTTAGCTCTAGTTCATAGCTAAACGTTGTAGGCCTAAGCGTGTGTGTGTATATATATTTGTGACCTTCTATTGAAGTTTTATTAGTCTTTAGGTTTTGCTCTGGAGTTCCATTTAAATGTAAAGAGCAGAGACTATTCAGCAGTGCCACTGCCTCAATAATTTGTGCAAATACTTTTGTAATCAACATGTGGAGACACATGAGAAAGCACAGCTACTAATTGAGCAAGTTATCGTGAGCGAAGGAGGTTTGCTTTTCACTTGCCTCCTAGAGGTTCAGAGCGGTAGGGGCAAAAGATCGCTTTAAGTGCTAAAAGTTAGCACGAATGGATACTTAAGTGCCAAAAGTTATGAAAATAATACTTATGTGTCACTTTCATAGAAAAGTGGGATACTTGAGTGTCACCTCCGGCGAAACTGACCGGAAATCATACGAGGCAATTAAATATTAATATTGCTCACCTACGTGGCTCACCGGAGAGCTGACTCAGCTCTAATTCACCCAAAACGATGTCGCTTCTATAGTTGGCCAAAATAGAGCCCTTAAATTAGCCAAAACGACGTCGTTTTGGCATAATTTAAATTTTAATATGATATAAAATTAAATTAAATTAAATTAAATTAAATTAAATTAAATTAAATTAATAATTTATATTTATTTATTTTAAAAAAAACGGAGGAGGAGGAGGGGGAGGAGGAAGGCAATTGGCGGCTAAGGACTAAGCCCTCGCCGTCGCCGCCTCCCTGCCGTCATCGAAAGGTGGAGGAGGGTTGACCGAGGCCGCAAGCCTTGGCCAAGGGCTGGCGGCCCTAGCCAACCGACGGTGAGGGCCTGCATGCCCTCGCCCCAGATCTAGGCGAGGGTTGCTAGCCCTCGCTCGGCCAACCCAAGGGCCGTCGCCTGTTGGGCGGCCCCCCAGCAGCCGGTGGCCCTTGGGTCGGCCGAGCGAGGGCCGGCAAGCCTCGCCGAATCTGGGCAAAGGCTGCGACCCTCACCCAGATTTAGGGCAAGAGCACGTAGGCCCTCGTCACTAATCGGCTAGGGCCGCCGGCCCTCAGCCAGGGCTTGGCAACCCCGGCCGACCCTACCCCACCTCCCCAGCGATGGAGGGGAGATGGCAGCGGCAAAGGCTAAGCCCTCAACTGTCGACAATGTCGAATTATACCAAAATGACATCATTTTGACACTGTTTAGCCACATCAGCATACAAAACGATGTCATTTTGCTTGTAGCTCGCCGGAAAATTGCTATGTCAGCATTTTGGCCGAATTTTCTCGCCGGCGGTACTTAAGTGATCAATTTTGCTCCGATTTTGGCACTTAAGTGTTACTTTCGTAACTTTTGGCACTTAAGTGCTGGATCAATAAATTTTAGACCGACTTCTTTAATTGGTTGGAATATGTGGATTTCTTGCAAGTCTCCCATAGCAAATCCTGCGGGCTGGAGAATTTTGTAGATAAAGTTGTGATCCAGATTGTGGATGTGAAGCGATTGACACCATCATAGAGCTACATATATCTATGCACATGGCTTACCTTCTGATTCCCTTTGGGTGTTAGGACAGCTAAACGTTTTTCTTTGATGATGATCTTGATGCAACTGCCGAGGCTCTAAATGATGTGAGCTTTAGATCTCTCAACCCGTGCCTTCCTATGTTTTGCCCTGTTAAGAGTGATGATGCGCGACAGAAATTCAATATGTCGGGTAATTGGGGACTTAAAAGAGTTAAGATAGTTTCATTATCCACGCTGCGCACTTATCCAATCTTACTTTGCCTGCAAATGGAGTGAGGCGCAGATTAGATGCCCATCAAGAAGCTTTCCTGGCAGATAGAGATGGGAGCACGGTGGAGAGGTAGAGGCTATTCCCTCCGGCGGAGAGAAGATGAAGATTGCTCATTTCTATGATTGCCTTTAGGATTGTGTTCGTTGCAAAAGATGCCTACCATAATGTATATTCTTTTCGCTTGATGAACTTTATATTTCTTGGTCTGAAATTTTCCTCCGCTAAATGATTTGCAGCTGCGTGAGGTGTTTGCTTATGGAGTATCAAACGCTCGCGATGTTGTGAGGAAGTTACCTTAAAAAAGCGCACTGGTCCTTGTAAATTAAAGATTCTTGTTGTGCGGTATTCTCATGATCGGAAACTTCAATATTACTATATCCTTTCGTGGACAGCGCAGGCTTCCTCATCGCAAACAAATTCAAGGAATTAAGCTTGACTTCGACCCAGCTTTTGTAGGAAAATAACCATTGCCATTAGGCTTTGCAGGGAACTTTCTACTATTTCCTACATATTTTCCGGGATGCTTCCCGGAGAATACGCGAGTCGAATCTTCCAGGCCTCGGTCTACATCAGCGTCGCTGCCCCGAAACATCATCGCCCCTAGACATCCAAAACGAACCGGACTTGAAGCGAAGGTTTCCTAGGAAATTCACCTCAAGACCTACAAGCGCTTTAAAAAGTATGAAGTCGCGGTCAAGACGTTGGGAGATTTCATCTTCCCGATTTTTCTTTTTGCTCGCGAAGGAGCCAAAAAAGGGGTTCTTGCCCCCATACTCCCTGCGAAAATGTCTCCTCTCCTGTCATCCTTTTTACATAGAATAGTAACGGGGTTGTTCTGTCCGTCCGACAAACGGACGTTGTAAGAGAGCCATAAACCGAATTTTCAATCCCTTCACCCCACCCATACGCTTATCTCGAATCTAATCTCCTCCCATTTCCAATTTTTTCTTACAAAGAAATTGAGCCTAAATAAAAATAGAAAGTTAAAATGACACCGTGGTCTTTGAACTTAAACCCAATATATAATGTCATCCTTAAATTTTTAATTTGTTCAACGTAATCCCTAAACTTTGATTATGTCCAATTTAGTTCCTAGACTATTGAACATGAATTAATGAGATGACAGTTAGAAGTGATTGGTTTCAAGATGAGTAGATTTTAGAATCTTACCCTATTATAATCGATTATCATCTTTTGGACTCTAGAACTTATCTTATTTGCATGGAACTAGTTTTGGAACCTCCGCTATTTTTCCAATCCAATTCCAGGGTTTACCTAAGAACATATTTTATCTTTCTATTTTTTTTACAGCAAAACCATATGATGTTATGAGTAACAAAATGATTCAAAGTAAAAGATGAACAATAGAAATCTTAATCCACCAAAAGCAACAATCCAAATACATAATCACTACCATTATAAATGATAAAAAAATTTCAATACAATCATAACGATAAAAAATTTCAAACATGTAAAATACAAAAAATTAATTATAAAACTTCATTCCCTATTCATCCCTAAAAATTTAGGAGAAAATGAAAGATTAGTAAGAAGTTTCGAGGAAGGACGGAGGACGAAAGAGTGCTGAGGTTATAATTTAGGGGAAAAAGAAATTAGGATTTTAACATTTTAGCTTATAAGATCGGTTTCAAAACAGGGTGACCCTGTTCGGCTCCTACATAGGTGTTCACTAAAAACCTGTTTCTAGACCAGTTACAACCGGTTATTCCCCAACCGTTAACATTTGGTTGAACTGTCCTCAAACTTGTTCCAATGGAAACCAGTTCCAAACCTTTTTTTGGACGATCCAATCCAATTCTCAAGTAGAACCGATTTAGTTGCACGCCCCTAATGACAACATTGAGCATTTTCATATAGTTTAGGGATTAATTTGAATATGTACTAAAATTTTAAGTATCACATTAAATAAATTAAAAGTTTAAGAACTGTCTTTGTTTCATTATCCAAAATAAATGTCAATATCTGTTCAAAAATTAAAAAAAGGGAAAAATATTTTTAATATCATCGAAAGCACTATTAATAACCCCGAAAGTCCCCCCAACATTATCGCTAATCTCCCCCTCTCTTAAAGTCTCAAGGCTGTAATAGAAAAAATATCTACAGCGCAAAGGGAGCCACTTTTGTCGACAAAAGCCATCATCATCGTCATTATCCTTCTCTCTCTCCCTCTCTCGCCCAAAGGTTCTCACTCAACAGCAATGCCCCACGCCTACATCACCCCCTCCCAAACCCACCACGGCCACGGCCCAGCCACCCCGAAGTCCCCCGTCCTACGAAAGTCATCTTCCTCTTTTGTTTCGACCCATCGCTCGATCTCTTTTCTTTCTTTGTTGATCTCTTTGCAAAATAATCGACCCATTAACCTAAATGTTTTAGTGTCTTTATCTTATCCAAAGTGAACGTGACCGATCGACCATGGACAACCCCTAATTCAGCTGCGCCAGAACAGCTAAGCTTAACTCCCTCCAATTGTCACCGCCTGCTGGAGGCAGTCCTTGGCCAGGTCCTCGGCCCTCCACTCGAACCACATAAGTTAGGATCGCTAGTATGATACTTCAGGTCTATCGTAAAATGTTATGAGGTGTCGTCACAACTAAATATATGAAGTCATCACATATTGTAAAATTATCTTACTAGTTTTAAGACTAATCGTCTTAATGCAAAAAGACGGTTCTTGAAAAGCGGGATACGATTCATCTTCTACAGATACCCATAAGTTAGTCAACAAGGTTGGACATCTCAGTTGGATATGCACTGCTACAAGGTTAGAATAAGCAACATTGTCAATCAATATTGAGGAAGCCACAATTACTTCGTTATAAGGATAGAGCAAGCAACATTGTCAATTAATCCTGATAGTGATTACTCATCTAAATTGTAAGCTGCATATGCAAAAAGCGAAGGCTGAAAAGGGATTTTATTGGGGCCATTATTCATTTAAATTCTAATTACTGGCAAATGTATAAGCAAGAAGCAACTTGACTTATGGTTTGGGAGACACATGTTCACCGTACAGATATGCAAGGATACATTTCATGCTTATTTGAGTAAGAGCAATTAGATTCCTCAATATCATGCTAAAAATAGTTAGGATTTCCAGAAGAAGATGCGATTTGTTTGATGAGAAACAAAGAGGAATTTCGAAAATTTGAGGGATTGAAACTGAAGCTTCTATCGGGAGACAGACATCCACCTTAGAATACATGAGTTAAGCTTAGAATGTTTGTGAACCATTGACCATTCAATTAGATTCAACAACGCAGAAAACAGTTTACACTATAACGAATACAAAATCAAGAATATGGAGAATTGAACAATCACATGGAACTCTGGAAGCTCTCTCCCCAAAGAGAGGACAGAGAGATGGCAGATATGTCACGCTCAAAACCAACCCACAGGAGCATTTTGTAGAGTAAAAAACATAACTAAGCTAAAAGAAACGTGGGAAGTAATTGCTACATTGTCTGTGATGCAAGCGGAATTCGAGGATGATGAGACCCGGTAGGATGAGGAAGAATCTGAGGATTGATGAGCAAGGGGGATGAGTTGGTGGTCTCGGCAATCGCAAACCCACCGCATCTGATCCTCTCCTTCATGAACTAATGCACTCTAACTTGAACTAATGCATTCCAAGCTGAACTACTCGTTCTTGGATACAATTTACTCAAGTTTGACATCTAAACAATGCATTGTTCCTCAAAGTTTACATCAGCTGCGGCAGCAATAGAGTATGGGTCAGAATCAACAGCAGAGTACATTGAACTCACAGATGCCTGATCAATCAAGCCCGCAGTTACCAATGTCACAACCAGATTCAGCTTCAACTGCTACAGAAGCTTCAGAGGCAGCAACAGTCACTTTTGTGTGCAACAGTTGGCGTTGCAGCAACCAAGTCATCCCCAACAACTCCAGGAGCGGAGACAACGTCTGGATGTCTCTCAAAGCTTTTCTGAGTCCACGATACCAAGCCAGATGCTGGAAATGCCTCAAGGAATGCCAGACTCGCCTAGTCAGCCAAAGATTATGACAGCAAATTCAAAAGAATAGTGGGCAAGGGAATGTGCAGTTCTCTAATCTGCCCCAGCACCCAAAATTCCAGCTAGAACAATTAGGGCCGCTACCTGAAACGGTGGGGGCATCCGGACTTCCACAAATTTCAGCAACAATTTGCTAAATGGAGCAGCCTCAGGTGGGCCATATGTATTATTTTCTCTGCTCTCTCAGTTTTTGGACGAAAATTGCGCAAACGTTGCCCAGCCAACGATGGATGGTAGACCTCTCCAGGGTGTTTCGATTCACCAGGAGATAGCACAGTCAGCCGCCACTTTCTAAAATCTCAGTGCATTGCAAACCGTCGGGTCTAGCGGTAATGGCATGATGAAAGACTTCAACAGACAAGCATTGACCGTGGGCATCAGAAACAGTACATAACGACCTCCACTCTAGAACGAAACACCAGAAAGTCAACTCATCCACTATCCCACAATCATTCGGCCACAACGAATAGACTACAAAGAAACAACTGGTTGTCAAAATTTCAACAAATCAAAACACCTAATTCGATTTTCCGACGTATATGAAAGCGCCTCAGTGGCAGGTTAGCTTCAGTGGGTTTGAAATCCTAATGCAGATCTTACATCGCCCAGCTTGACGTTAGCAACTCTGCATATAGCCTTCGGGACTGCCCTCACCCCACAAGTGCAGTTTTGGGGCTGAGAATCTCACTTGGTATCTGATCCCAGTAACGGCCCTGGGCCAATTTGGGGGAGTGTGTACGAAATCCTAACACAAATCCCATCGCCCACTTTGACGTTCGCGACTGCATGTAGCCTGAGGGGCAACACATGACGTCTGCAACTCATCAATGCGTGACGTCAGCAACTCTTTATAACATCTCGGGGGTTGTCCTCACCCCTCAACTGCAGTTTTGGGGCTGAGAACCGTTGCCCTCCTTCTACACCTACACTGTCGATTCTCCATGTCTAATCGAGCGAGTCGAGAAGACCAGAAGAACTCGGTCGAAACGATGAAAATTAGACGGCGGTGAAATCTAGATGGAATTGGACCATCCTCCTGGTGAGGATAGAGCTCGCTTTCTCAGTTGAAGACCCACATTCTCAGAGGCTGAAGAAAATCGAAGAAGACGAACGATACGAGACAAAAAGGAGGAGGAAAAAGAACAATACTAATAATAAATCTAGAATGGTCGATGGTCGTCCAATAGCTTCTCGAGTAAGGTCAAATTGGGCATCATCTGGGAGAGCAATCGCATCAACTGCACTGTCGGTGGACGGTCGTATCTTTACCGTTAAGTTTTCGTTTCCCTTTTTTTTTGGATCGAATTTTTGTCATTAAGTTATTTATGGTAATTTGTTGCTTTTTCTTCATACTTTTGTTTTCTTTTAAAACATTCTTTAAACGTTTTGGTAATTCTTGTTGTCAATTTTTTTTCTTTTATAAACGAGGAATATAAAATGACTTGATTTTGCATCAGCAGTCAAAGAGGAGCTTAGTTTGCGGAGTTTTGTAAACGAGGGTTCGTTAGTTGTGGGGGTGCTAGGGGAAAGATTGAAAATGTGGATGAACATCAAATTCCTTTAATTGTCGAAGCTAAACCATCTCTTCATATGACCATAATCTTATCAATCCAAGATGGGTACGTGTGAATCTAATCAATCATGTTTACGATTCATTCGTTTCAATCCAAGATGGGTACGTGTGAATCTAATCAATCATGTTTACGATTCATTCGTTTCATGAAAAATAATTTCTAAAAAAATATTTTCCAAATTTTCTGACGTTCGTTTTATGGAAAATGAATTGCTTGGGGAAATATTTTCTATAAATGAAAAAAAGTCTTCTAAATTAGAAGAAATTTTTTTCTACTTGGTCTCTCTTATCTCACACCCTACAAGCCCTCACTTCCTCCTTCCCCCTTTTCTTCTTCCTCCTTTTTTTAAAAAATAATTTGAATTATTTTTTAATTTTCTTTTTCTTTTCTTTGTTTTCCCTCTTCTTCTTTTTTTGTTGGCCGGTCACCACCCAGTGACCGTGGCCAAGGATTGGCCAAGAAGAAGAAGAAGAAGAAAACAAAAAAAAATGAAAAATGAAAAAATAATTTAATAATTAATTTAAAAAAACAATTAAATCCACTTTTTTGAAACAATAAAAGATAATGAAAAATTGATTTTAAAAATAAAATAAATGAAAATGAGTGTATGGAGGAAAATATTTTCCTTGCTGAACAGCGAAAATATTTTTCACTTTATTTTTAGGTTTCACCCAAACACTGGAAAATAATTACATTTATTTTCTGGAAAATGGCTTCCTGAAAAATATTTTCTAAAAAAGCTATATTTTCCACAAATTCTTTTTTCTAGAAACGGGGGTACTTGCCAAATATTTTCTAGAAAAGCCATTTCTGGGAAAAACAGGGAAAATGGAGAGGAGCAAGCGAGCGGAGATTAGCCAAAGAGACGAGAATCCCCTAGGACGCCTTGCCACCGTCGAGGGCTGCATGACCGATGCCGACCGCCGCCATCCTCACCGAAGAACCCCTGGGCTACGCATGGCGTCGCCTCCTCTTCACACCAACATCGATTCGTAAATACATGGCGAGGGGCCCAAAAAAAAGAAAAGACCTTTGGAGGAAGACGCTTCAAAAGGACTAACAATGTCCGTAATATCAAATTAGAAAATCGAGGACCAATGGCAACATAATCCGGTAGCCTGCAAAACAATTCACTCATGTCATACCGATGTTTTAATTGCCAAGGATGACAATAGAGGTTGACTAATATAAATCAACAGAATTTACCTTTCAAGGTCATCAAGGAAAAAAAGACAACATCAAAATACATTTAGTTTGAGCAAGATCCTCTCTCTCGACATGCAGAGCTTATCTCTACCATTAATGGTAGTTTTCTTCTCAAATCCTCACTGTTAATCCTTATCCCCTCTGGTATTTCCTCCATTACCGATGGATTGAACTTAGCGACCGCTTGCTCTCCATCTCTCTTCTCTTCGTTTAGTCTTTAGCTTCTTCATCTCCTTTGAAGTTCCGATTCCAACCATTGTTCGTTTGAATCCCCAATTCAGCATCATTTACACAAGTGACCGTCCATGCATTCTCAATTCCCTACTCATCCTATGTTCTCTGCCCAAACATTTCCCTTTTCCTTCTCTTTATCCAGTTTTTTCTGCCATCGCCTCATCATGTCCGAGCCCCTTCTGACCTAATTTAGTCGTTACCTTTGCAATCACGTTATGGATTCCCATCATCTTAGGGAAGAATCGTGTCTGGCTGCCCTCAGTAGCAGAATGGGACGTCTGTGGTCCAAATATAAAATTGACGTCTGGGATGGACCTCCTCCGACGGAACAGCTGCACGAATGCAAAAATGTGTTAGTAGGTACACTTCTTTCAAATCCTTCTGTCAATATTCAAGCTCTTCAAAGTACTCTAAGCCGAGTTTGGAGGATAGACAATGTTGAAATTACCCAACGTGAAGCTGGTATTTTTGTCGCAACCTTTAAATTAGCAAGTGAAAAACAGAGAGTGCTCGAGAGTGGTCCATGGAATTGTGCTGGTAATCTGGTAATTCTTAAGCCTTGGCAACCAAATACACCTTTACATTGCTATGATTTTACTACATACGCATTCTGGGTACAAGTTTTTGGACTACCCTTGAGTGGTGTTCAGACCAAATGCTCTGTAAAGCGGTTAAGAGTGTAGGCAAAGTGATTCAGGTGCAAATTGCTAAAAAGGAAGGCACTACTATCCGAGCTACGCGTGTCAGAATAGAACTTGATCTAGCTCAACCTTTGAAAACAGGTCAATTACTTCGAATAGCTGGTAAGACTTTCTGGCTAGACTTCTGTTATGAGAGACTCTCTTATTTTTGTTATTCCTGTGGCCGACTCGGACACTATGCTTCTTATTGTCAAGAAATTCCATTTACTGAAGCAAAAATGACAGGCAAAGAGAAAATGGCATTTGGACAGTGGTTAAGATCAGAGGTCAAGGAACACAGTCCTTATTAGATTACCTTTTACGAGATGAATACTGATTTTGAAGACACTGAAGAAGTGATTCCTGAAACTCCTCCTACAGTGACCAATAAACTCCCGGCATTATCTCCTATAGAAGTTATATTAGTGAAACATCAATTACAAACAGATAAGTCCTACTCTTACTCCTCTGTACATCAACAACCTAACCTACATCTTTGTCCTAAAGGTCAACAATCTGCGTCTCCCTCGACTAGTGCTATCATACCTACGGCACAAAAGATGAAAGGAGTCACTGAACTTCCACTAACTATTAAGGATAAGGATACCGATGATTAGCACCATCACAGAACGTCACTTCAATCTAATACAGCTGCTCTGTTTTCTCCACTCCTTCCAGTAAGCACTTCCTCGATGTCTTCCATAAAGGTAGCACTTCCTCCCTCACCTATCCATCAGCAAGGCATTCAGAACCTGATCGTTGGGGATGCATCGAAAAAGAAATAGAAGTATACTAGATTATCAACCAAAGCCGGGATTTCAAAGAAATTTAAAAGACAAAGTTCCTATGACTCTCGCATTCCTCTACTTGAAGATCTTGATGAAAATTTACTACTGGAAACTCATGTTATTTCAGCTGAAGATGCCGGTAAGTGGGTTGAGGTGGCTTTCCCTCAAAAGCCACCGACTGCAAAATGAAGCTACTCAGTTGGAACTGTCAAGGACTGGGCTCTCCCCTGATAGTTCAAGCCCTTAAGGCCCTTGTGGTCAAAGAGAAGCCTCACCTGGTTTTTTTTTTTTATGGAGACGAAGAACACAGAGGCTGTTCTAATTCGTCTTCAGCGTCGTCTAAAATTCCCAAATTCTCACTTCATTAATCCTATAGGACTTGCTGGAGGACTGGCTATGTTCTGGCAGTCTCATATTTCCCTATATGTAGAAGACTCTAATCAGCACATTTTGGATACTATATGTATAGATTCTAGGAAAGGTATTACGATGAAGCTCACTTGCTTACATGCACCAGCGTCGTTCCAATCTCGACAATTATTCTGGAATGCACTTTGCCAAATTGCATCCATCAACTCTCTACCTTGGGTTTATGCTGGAGATTTCAATGAGATTATTAATCAATGGGAGAAAGTGGGGAAATGAGCTGCAGACTCTCACCGCATACATTCATTCAGAGAAGTATTACATGACTGTGCACTCATGGATCTTGAAAGTAAAGGTTGCGCTTTTACCTGGATGAACAACCGTCAAGGCAATGAACTGGTAAAAGAAAGGTTAGATAGAGTGTTGTGTGATCTGAACTGGAGATTAATTTTCCCTGAAGCTGAGGTTTTGGCATTACCTGTTGTGGGCTCTGACCAAAGTCCCCTGCTGCTGAGCACAGAAGTTAAACAAAGCAGAAAAGGCAAGCCTTTCCTTTTTGAGGCCTACTGGATTGAACACCAGGACTACAGTAGAACGATAGCTACTTCTTGGGCCTCCGATGTGACAGTTGGCCGCGATCTGCCATACAAACTACACCTGGTCAGCTTAGCTCTAAATAAATGGAGTCGAAGTACGTTTTCAAACGCCAAATCACAGATCGCAGAATTACAACAGCAATTGCAAATTTTGACTAATCAGAATAGCAGCTCACATGACATAAACTTAGCAGACAGGTTAAAGCAACAACTTCAAGAGGCATGGCAGCAAGAGGAGCAGTATTGGGCCATGCGTTCTGGAATAAAATGGCTAAAGTGGGGCGACAAAAATACCAAGTTTTTTCATGCAACTACTGTGCAACGTCGACAAAGGAACAAGATCAGCATGTTACTAGATCACAACCAAGAATGGGTAAGAGATGAGCAGGTTCTCAAGGATATGACTATGGCTTTCTATTCAAATCTCTACAGGTCAGCAGGACACCGAGACTATGGCCCTATTCTGAACCAATGTTCAAGTGTCGTTACTCCTGCAATGAATGATAGCTTAGTTGCAGAGATCACATCAACAGAGATCAGAACAGCTACTTTTCAGTTGGGTAAAAATCAAGCACCAAGCTCTAACGGATTAAATGGTATCTCTACCAAACTCACTGGGATATACTTAAGGATGACCTTATTCTTTCTGTTCAGGAGTTCTTTAAAACAGGAGTTATGCCAGTTGATTTAAACAGGACCACTATCTCTTTGATCCCCAAAGTCCCCAACCCGGAAAGCCTTGACCAATTTCATCCCATAAGTTTATGTAACTATGCTTACAAAATCATCTCCAAAGTCTTGGCTAACAGACTTAAACCCCTCCTGCTTGACCCGATTTCTACTGAACAAAGCAGCTTTGTGAGTGGCAGCCAGATCCAAGACAATATCTTGATTGTTCAGGAGGTGCTACACCAACTGAAGACCCGGAATAGAAAGAAACATTTTCAGGCAATTATAAAAATGGACATGCAAAAAGCTTACGACAGAGTGGAATGGGACTTCTTGAACGATTATTTTCTCAGATTAGGTTTCCATCCAACTTGGGTGAAGTGGGTGATGCAGTGTATTACGACAGTCTCTATATCTATCAAGTTCAATGGAGATCAACTTAACTATTTTCAACCTACATGAGGCATTCGACAAGGTGATCCACTTTCCCCTTATCTGTTCATATTAATGGCGAATCTGTTGTCAACCTTAATATCTCAAGCCATTGAAATGGGTAATCTCAAGGGAATCCAACTGAATAGGTGGTGTCCTACTCTATCCCATTTACTTTTCGCAGATGATGCTATCTTTTTCTTAGACGAGACAACTATGGAATGTCAAAATCTAGCTAACATTTTGAACCAATATTGTTTAGCTACCGGTTAGGAAGTCAATCGAAATAAATCAGGCATCTTTTTCAGTAAATCCTGTCCTTCCACACTTCAAGACAATCTAGCACACCAATTCAGAATCCCTGTGCTTCATAAGACTGGAAAATACCTAGGTATTCCGTCGGATTGGGGTCGGTCTAAGAGAGATATGTTTTCATGGATTTTGAGAAGAGTTAATTCCAAATTAGATGGATGGAAGGAAAAAATGATATCGAAAGGTGGGAAAGAAGTCCTTATAAAGAGTGTCGTCCAATCCATTCCTCAGTACACTATGTCCATTTTTAAAATTCCTATATCTCTGTGTCAATCCATTGAACAAAAAATAGCGAGATTCTGGTGGCAATCTGACAGCACAAAGAAGGGCATTCATTGGAGAAATTGGGAGTCCCTAAAGATCATAAAGGAGCAGGGTGGTCTAGGATTCCGAGACCTAATAGCTTTTAATAAAGCGATGCTTGGTAAACAGGCCTGGAGACTAATCAAATCTCCTTTATCCTTATGGAGTAAGCTTTTCAAAGGTCTCTATTTCCACTCACAAGACTTTAGGAGTGCAGCAAAAGGTAACCGCTCTTCTTGGGGATGGTAGAACTTATTATTAGGAAGGGATTCCATTTTACCAAAGATACAATGGTCTGTGGGGGATGGCACAAAGATTAGTATTCGTGAAGATCGATGGCTACCTATGGGAATTCTTGGTGGACCTACAACTAGTACTGAGCCACGACTGGTGGCAGATTTGATGTTGCCGAGTCTGAATCAGTGGAATGGTCCTCTCATTAATCAGTTATATGAAGAACGGGTTTCCAAAGAAGTTCTTAGTATTCCACTTAGTTCTACTTGCACTGAAGATAAGTTAATTTGGACAGCTACTCCTCAAGGTCAGTATTCTGTTAAGAGTGCATATCATAGTTTATCATCTTCCATTCAGCCATCTAAACCTATTTGGAAGAGCTTATGGAATCTTAAAACTGTCCCTAAACTCCAACTTTTCCTTTGGTCTGTTTGTCATAATGCTCTCCCAACCAAAGCCAATCTTTTTAACAAACATATCAATTCAGACCCCACATGTATATTATGTTCTCAGGAAGTTCCTGAATCGATTGAGCATCTATTTCTCCTATGCCCCTGGACTAAAGCAGTTTGGTCTCACCCTAAGATTGCTATCAGTATTCCTCAAACAGATGCACAACACATGACAAATTGGCCTACAGCTAGATTTTGAAATAAATAGCTGTTACCTGGTATGGATGTTGTCGCCGCACTTCTCTGGCAAACATGGAAGGCGCAAAACAGGTTCATCTTTACTTGTCAGAAGCCCGATCCATCCTTTGTGGTCGAATCTGCAATAGCTCAATCCCGATCAGCACAGATAAACCAACTTACCTCCTCTAATGCATCAAACCCCGGAATCAACCTTTCTACTCCATCTTCTCTGTGGCGACCCCCTAATCCAAGTGTACTAAAACCCCCTGATCCAAGTGTACTGAAAGTCAATATTGATGGGGCTTTTCAGGTTGCTGATACCAGAGGAGCAATAGCTTACATTTGCAAAAATCATATGGGCGAAATGGTGGATGGATATACCTCTCGAGTTACTGCCGCCTCAGCTTTGCAGGTTGAAGTGTCTAGCCTCCTTTCGGCGCTACACCATCTCCGGCGACTCGGCAAATCCAACGATCTGTTGATTTTGGAATCGGACTGCCTTGCGATGGTCGAAGCAGTGGCAGATCCTCGGCAGACTCCATGGGAGGTTCAGTCCTTGTTTGATGAAGCAGCTGCTCTTCTCCCCTATTTCTCTCGACTGCAGATTAGGTTTGTCCCTCGTACGGCCAACTCGGTTGCGGATTGGGCTACAAAGGCCCAGTTGGGCGGGTCTTTACCTTTGTCTTGGCTCGCCTATCCCCCTCCTATCTTATTAGATCTACTTATTTCGGATGTAATGGCCGCTAGTTGTAATGTTTCTATAAATTAATTGTAGTTTCCGTTCAAAAAAAAAAAAAAGTCATCAAGGATGATAATGCTGAATGGAGGCTTGTATGCATCCTCAAAAACCTATCAAAGATTAGAATCCGTTACAAAGCCTTCCCCAGTCATTATGGAAAATGTGTAAGATAACCACACCACAAGTTAGTTAAAAGTGAAGGGAAAACGGGTAATTTCTTTTATCTCAAAGCGCTAATCAACAAGCTATGAAGGTCAAAAACCTTCGCAATTTGTGCACATTTGGTGCTCTCGTGTAGTCCAATCATAGTTTCGGCCGAGACCTAAGCATTCGAAAGAAAATCAGAAATTAAGAAATGATGCACAGAGAACTCTAATTACTCGAAGAAAGCATAGCATGGAGCAGAAGATTACAATTTTGACTTTTGGAAAATCACTGTTGATGCCAACTGTACCTCCCAAAGCAGTTTTACCGCTGTACAACAGACAAAATTTTAGACTATTCCCAATTGTTTCAAGACATAGGCAAAAATGCTTAGCAAAAAATGAAAAGCAATGCTTTAAAAAACCCCAAATACTTGCCGGTCTGACCCTCCAGGAGGCAAATGACAAGCGGACTTCCCTTGCTCACTTTAACTTGCCCAACCAGTAGCATTGCTGTCTCAAGCATGTGCTTATGTCGATCACCTCAACTCACCACGCCATTAAGCCTACAGAAATATTTGCATAGACAAATATGGTAGTGACACATACTTAAGAGTGTATGCTCTTTATCTTTATCTGGAACTTCGGAACAGAAGCTAATAATTACTGAAACTTGAATAGAAGCGCACGCACAAAGAATGCGTATATAAAAATTGCCGTCAAGTATATCTCACTAAATAAGAAGTCAAAACCTGACGTAGATGACTTCAAGCATCCTTTTTCATAACACTTCCCAAGCAATAATGAACTTCGTTTGAGGCACCACATGAACAAAAGTTGACACCCAACCACAACTGAAAAACCTATCTGAAATTGATTGCCAGGAAATAACTTGGCCAAAAAAAAGTCAAAAAGTAATCTTGATTTCCAATCTTATACCAGTGACAGGCACATCGATGACTTCAAGCGTCCTCAATCATGTTAGGATTGGGCCAAGGCCTTTTTCTAGACAATAACTTCTTGACAATTTTATCATTCCATAAATATCATCAAGGGGTCAAAAAATTCGAAGAAACAAGGGAAGATGACGGAGGAAAAAGGAATTGCGTATATCTTCATTTTTGATATTTGCAATTAACTCCCATATTTTCAGTTTTTAGTATGTAATCCTCTAAGAATCAAGTTATTTGACGCTCATTGTAAATACTCTGTCATCCCACTCTTAATAGAGTATGCCCCATATTTAGTGTTTGTCTAGACTAATCTATCTTCCATTAACTGAGAATTTAAAGGAATAACAATAATTTCCTTTGCTGTCTATTCGTCAAATAATTCCCTCGAAGTGCTTTTAAAAAGTCCCATTCTATTGAATCATCTACCTATTGCATATCAAGTTTCAACACGGCTTGCAACTTCTTATTGCTTGCACTCACTCTCAAGTGCAACACCTCCTAAGCAATGAGTATATTATCTTGAATTTGACGTCCACCGGCAAAAGAACTTTGTTCTATGCGGATAATATCCTAAAGTGATTTTAATCTATTGGCCATACCTTCGGATATAATTCTGTAGACAAAATTACACGGGCTGATGAGACAAAACTGTTTCAACTTTTCTAACTAGGATATTTTGGGGACAAGTATATTCTGAGTTTTATCCGCTTTAGCATCTAAGCATCCAGTGTTCTAAAAGGAAGTCACTTCCGAAAAAATTCTATTGAATCTCCTCTTAATGGTGTTTGAAAAACTGTCCACTTAAACCATTAGTACCAAAGGCCTTGAGAGCTCCTAACTTGCGTACAGTTTCTAAAATTTCTAGCATAGTGACCTCAGCTATCAACTTTCGATCAATATCTTCCAACACTAAAGTTGGAATCTATTCAATAATAGATTGGAAGTTTCTTTGTCATGCTGTTATAAAAAATCTTAAAGTATTCCACCATCAATTGCTTCACAGCACTAGTTTTTTTTTTTTTTTTTTGGGTCATAACTTTAGAGCACTAGGTTCATGAGTCCACTCCCCATCAGTATTAGCCAGGATAAAGATTCCATTTCCCTACAAAATTTTGGAGAGTTCTTATCCCCCATTTCAACTAGCTAATTTTGAAATGTATGCCCTAAAATATTTCTTCCCTTTTCCACAGTGAGCCAAATTTCTTCTTTCAATTTCACTATCTTTTCTTTGCTATGGAAAATATATGGGTTGTTTGTTATATTTTGGATTTCCTATTTTAGTGTCTCAAATCTCGTATGAGTATTTGAGAATATTTTTTTCCTACTTCAAGATGCAATGATTCAGGTCATTTTTTGCAATTTAATTAGTAATTAGCTCCTTGTCGCTTGGGAGATAGCCAAATCCCCTTGACAATATTTCCATACTCCTCATCCTCTAAGCACTATGTCACGCCCCAATCCTCAGGCACGCGCACATCCCTTAACTTTTGGTCGATTTTAAAATGCGATATCCCAGGACTATATATATATCGCCGACCCTTTCATTTATATATGCACATGCGGAAGCAATTATAAATCCCCAGACAATAAAGCAATGGGATATACAAGTAGGACTAGGAAATTGAACTTGAAAACCAACACCTTTATGCTCATATACAAGCCATACTAAAACGATTGGTTTCTACTCAAATTGATTCTATAACAATCGTCATCAGGATCCTACTTTGGATCATCCTCGGGGTTCTCCTTCACGTACTCCTCTTCAGGTTCTTCAACAGGGATCTCCTCATCAGATTTATGCTCCTTAGGCTCCTCATCCAGGGCCTGAAATGGTTATTCAATAACCACTGAGACAACGTCTCAGCAAGTTCTACCCCCTAAGACCCAATTAGTAAACTAATACACCTTAGGGCTGCCTATGCACAACATGAGTCAGAGGACTTACCTTGGCCTCAGATTCCACCTGCATATTAGCACAGATCATATAGGCACCCAAGCAATCATATTATAGATCGAAGCATCGATCTAATCGACTTAGTCGATTATATGTCAACAAGACCACTCACGGTCATTTCCATTCAGTCAATCAATTGATATCATACGATCCACACATCTATCAATTTATATCATCTATTAAACCATACCATCTATTCATCCATCAATACAATTACGGCTCGCACAAGCTGAAATGGATGCAATGCTCTCACAAGCTGATATAGATGGTAGCTCGCACAAGCTGATATATACATAGATGATAGCTCGCACAAGCTGATATATGGATCGCTGCTCTCACAAGCTGATATATATATAGATCGTGCTCGCACAAGTTGATAAAACGATCTTAGCTCACCAGAAGCTGCCGCAATATTCAATATAGTATACTATAGCTCACCAGAAGCTGCCGCAATATTCAATATAGTATACTATAGCTCACCAGAAGCTGCCATATATATATGTATATCATAATTGCTCGCCTAAGCGGATACATATATATAAAACAATTGCTCGCCCAAGCTTATCATTCAATTATAAACCAACTCATATCTCAATTCAATCAATCAATCAATCAATCCAATCGATTCAAACTGGTCATACAAACCAATTACGGTGCTAAAAGCCAACACCGGGTATTTTCAAGTTAAATACCACAACTTCATCAATTTCACACAATTCCACACTTTTGGAATTATTAACCATAATCATCAATCACTCAATTTCTCAATTTAAACATACAATTAACACAAACCGACCGCACTGCTGCGATCAGCACGAAATTCTAACAACCGGCCATCTACCAATCAATCATTTAATCTCAATAAATTCCAAATCAAATTAGGGTAAATCCCTAAAATATCACAATTTGCTCAATTCCATACAACGTGGAGCTCAAATAAATAAATGGACTGCACCACGACGATCAGCACGAGATTTCGGTCGTCGGCCATCAAAATCTTAATTTCCGAAAAATAATTAATTTATTTATTAATTTCGAAAATTAAATAATTATTATTAAAAATTCAATTTAGCTCAAAATAAAGCCTGATTACATAAACGGACTTCACCACGGTCATCAGCATAATTTTTCGGTTCCAGACCATCTCAGTTGAATCTTCGGAAAATAAATAATTAATTAATTAATTTCGAATATTGAATAATTAATATTAAAAATCCCATTTAGCTCAAATGAAAGTCCGATCAAATAAACGGACTTCACCACAGTCATCAGCATAATTTTCTGGTTCCAGACCATCTCAGTTGAATTTTCGGAAAATAAATAATTATTTAATTTAATTCCAAAAATTAATAATTAAATACCAAAAATTCTACTTAGGCCCGAAAAGCCTAATTAACACCCGATAAGGGACGGGAAAAATCCCAAGAAGCATCCAATAAATAATACATGCAATTCTCTATCTAATTACACTAATTACATCACTAATATACAAAGCAATTAACTAATAATCACTAATCAATTCTAATCTAACAACCTAATTATACTTAATTAACACTAATCAACCTTTAAGTATAATTAGCAAACTAAGTAGGCATTAGTGAGTAAAACTCACTCAAAACGACGGGCTCGACGCGAGGATCGACTTTCCCCAAAGCGGGCCAAGCATCCGGGCTCGGGAAGGCGGCCAAAACGGGCCTCGAAGTTGCTGCAATACCCATTTTCTGCAACCCTTTGATCGCTGCTGGTCGGGGTAGATCTGGGGCTGGTTGAGGCGGCCAAGGGCGGCTGAGGGCGAGGCGGAGCTCCGGCGAGCTGAGGTGGGGCACACGGTGGCCGGAGGTGGCCAATCCGCCGCCTAAATGGGTCGATCAGCACCCCGCCTGGACGCACGAGCAGAGACCGGCGACTGAGGAGGGTGAGGAAGAGGCGGAGGGCGCGGGCGGAGCAGACGATGGCCCGGCATGGCTGCGACGGCGACGGCCTTTGCTCTGGTGGCGGCTGGTTGCAACGGCAAGCTGCCGTCTCTGTTTCTGCTGGCTGGTTTTGTTCGAACCAGAGGGAGGAGAGAGGGCAGAGGGGGCGTGGACGACCGCGGAGCAGTGGCGGCAGCTCCGGCTCGGTGGGCGACGACGGCGGTGAGAGGACCTACTGCTTCGGTTGCTCTGGTCTTCGCACAGCCATGGCATGAGTGGCTGAAGAAGAAGATGGGGGATTCGGTCGACGGGGGAAAAAGAAAAGAGAAGAAGAAGAAAAATTCATTTTCCCCTCTTCCTCCCACACTTTCTCTCTCTTAGGTCATCACAAACTTGGCCCACCATGACATCATGTGATGTCACCTTCCACTCACAATTTCTTGTCAATTCTACCCCTTCTAGAAGCATTTAGGTAGGCCAAAGTGTGGGGGTATGAGTGGCATACGAATTTGCTAGGTTTTCTTCCCAATTGGACCATAATTCCACTTGAATTAAATCAATTTGACCCCCATAATTTCATTCAACACCTCATCATTCCAATTGGTATTTTTCCTTACCAATATAGCCCACTTGCATCTCAATTTCACAATCCCTGGCTTCAACTGAACGAAAACGGCCCTATTTATCCAGTCGAAATTAGAACCCGAAAATCTGGATGTCACAACTCTTCCCCTCTTATAAAAATTTCGTCCTCGAAATTTAAACCATTAAAAATTCTTCTTCAAAATGGTGGGGTATTGTTGTCTCATCGATTCTGCTCCTTCATTCTGCTTCGTATTGCTATCCAAGATCCTCGGTGCCGACGAAACATTTCCGAATTAACCAGACCAATTCTTGATTCCCAAAAAGGCTAAGCACTTGTCCATCTTTGCAAAAATGAAAGTTGCAAAAGTTTTGGTTCTCTTTTTCTTTTTCTTTTTATTTTTCCACAAAGCAGCTAACTATGCCGCATCGGGGATTCGAACTCCCGACTTCGGACCTGCGGCTTCATCCCGGATACCACTCGGCTAGAGACGCCGACGGTGTCCCAAACCGCTTTCTTTTTCCATTTAAAGCCAAAATCCTTCTTTGAACTCAAATTTCGATGGATTCCGATTTAAATGTCGATTCATCTTCCCTTCCTTAATAGATCGAGACGTCCTCACCAAGGGCAACACCCAAGGAAAAATACACTTCCCCACTTAAAATTTCAAAGGTCTTTAACACAAAATCTGCGAAGCTAACTGGCGATTCTGAGCAGTCTCAAATCTGTCTCTAATAACTGCGACTGAATCATTGATTCTAGACCAACTCTGGACCTGCGATTTTCTGATCTCTGATCTCATCTCAACGACTGAAGTTCTGTACACTCTGGTCTGCACGGATTAAAAAGACACTATCTGACCGATCTACTGAAACTGGAAACCTCTAGTCAAGATCTGATATAACTCTGACACTGATCTCGGCAACTGCAATCACTGACTACTGTACTGACCCTGGCCTGTGATCTTTCTTTCCTCGACTCCATCTCAGCAATTGAAATTCTGTACCCTCTGCTATACACTGCTTAATAAAGAACCCTCTGAAGACTTTGCCAAATTTATAATCTCTGATCTAGATTCGAAATATAATCCACCCCCGGCACTCCATGCCGGCGAATTATCTGATGCACAGACACTTCGGTACACCCACTCTGTGACAATATAGAATCTTCAATTTCTGAAATCGAACTTAGATTGGCGGTTAATTTCACTCCGACACGCTTTTAGTGTGACCTAGGCTACTGGGTAGTGTTCAGAGCTTTTTAGGACAAATGACCTGTGGTCGATTTTCTTCGAACCACAATAAACCCACTCGACACATTGGCGACTCTCGATTGTTGTGAAGATCTCAAAGGTTCAAATACGGACACAGGGTACCAAAACGATAGAAACATCAAATTAGTGTCGGTCGATGAGAATTTTCCAATTTAGTGGAGTCACCCACGATCGGTCATTCATCTCAGTCGAACCGATCTATCTCTGATTTCAAATCGGTTTTATACTGTGCCGCAATGATCTCTAAGGATGAGCACGGTCAAGAAGTCGATCCCTGGTCGAATTCTCAAGTCTATTTGCCTTAAGATCCTTAATAACTCACCCAGCTAGTCTAGTTATCTCATGAGTGGCCAACTCAGAGAAAAACACTGTAATCGCGTCGATGAAATGCCCAATTTATCTAATCGAAATCAGAGCCCGAAATCTGGATATTACACACTCAAAACAAGATCTATTCGTACTTTACCAAAGTGGACCACTCCATCTATCGATCAACCACTATTCTCAAATGGTATCAATAATCCCCTGAATCCTTAGTAAGCCCATCACAATGTTTCATTGTGATATATTTCCATTTCCACTTGGGACTCTCAAGTGGTGGTAAAATCTTTCAGATTAGCATTACTGAACTTCCACTTACTGACACCTCCGACACCTCTGACACTTGCAACCTGCCTGGCGATATCTGACTTCATATCGGCCTACCAATCTAGCTGACTTCGATTCTGACTTACTTGCACCATCTGGTCAAAACTGCAATACTATAGTGAACTTCCGACAAGATCTTTTCCCTGAGTGCTACACTATCAAGTGTATTCAATCACTCATGGAACCTGAACTTTCCATTCTCATAAATCTTAAAGTCAGATTCTTTCTTGCCATTATCCTCTTATAAGATCTTCTGCACATCTTTATCTGCCAACTAGGCGCCGATTCTAACTTGAACATTTGGTTCAATCTTGAGGGTGGCTATAAAATTCAAAAGGTAGCCCGCCTCAATTTTGAAAACCAAATTTCGAGCCATTTTCAAGTAAAGTCTATACTTTAGCCAGTCTATGCACAATTGAAGACTCTCGGCTCAACACATTAATGACTCATTTCGTTCCTCCAAGGTGATAGCCGATATCACTATTATAGTTCTGCCAAAATTCTGGTTCACGACACCACTTCGTATTCCACTTATTAGGTCTCAACTGGCGGAACGGTGATACAACAATCTTCTCGTGTTGTATCAATGCATACCCCGTCCTCTGCAAGACACATCACTAAAGATTCTGTGCTCTCCAGAGTCAAATGAAAAGTTTAGCACAAGTACGATAGCCAGATCTTACTTAAGCTTTGGAAACTATCCTTGTACTTGTCCATGCTAATGAATTTCTCTTCTTTCTCAAGAGGTCAATCCTGCGATGATACTGATACTGAAAATTCTTTCACGAACCTGCTGTAGTAATCTGTCCAATCCCCACGGCTTTTGATCTCTGACACTAATCTCGATCTCGGTTCATTAACAACTGATTTGATCTTGGCTGATCCACGGAGATTCCTTTACCTATAATCACATGACCATTCTTAAGGGCTCTCGTGATCTTCATCACTTAATAAATACCCTAGAATGTCACTACACCACACGATCACCATTGATCTAGATATTCTTTGAATACTCAGTTTGTCAAATCCATGATAGCGGCTGGAGCAATCGTCAAATCAAATGGCTTCACATTATTCTCACAAGGGCTAAATCAAGTGCGAAGTGCTGTCTTCAGTATAACCTCATTCCTAGTTCTCAACTGACAATAACCTGTCCTCAAGTCGATCCTTGAAGACATCAACACTCTTTATAACAAGTCACCCAATTAAGTTGACAATGGTTGATGCATGATTGCAATGAACCATTTTCATTTCTCTTTCCACAAAACTGATGTTCCTTAAAGCGATGCACTAATATGTATGAATTTCTCATTCATCAATCTTCACATCCGTACCTTCAGTTCTATCAATTCAAACAACAATAACTAGTGATTCCCCTTTCTTCCACTTATTTCAATAAAATGAAGTTCCCCAAACTTCATCCAAACTCTGCTACGATACTCTGATAGAATTTTGCCCAAAACATTCTTCCTCTGTCTAATGCTAGGTCAGTTCCATTTCTGAACTTCTCACCATACCTAGATACTGAATTCATCCAAGTTTTTCTTCCACAATTTCGTCACCTATCTGGTGAGTCTTCTACCTCTTGTCAAGTGCCAACATGCACTATTTCTTGTACAAGAGATCTATCCCAGAAATTCCACAGTGCGTTCTATGGCGCACTTCTCCTGAACTGTCCTATCCACGATGACAACAGTAATCGTTGTCGAGATTCCACCTACTTATGCGGATACACCATAAATCATTGTCCGTACTGGCAACACTTACCACAATTTTCTGTCCTCAAAATACACGAGACTGATTCATACCATCTTCCATAGAACAAGATGTTCCATTAATCTGAATGCTGACCTGACTATGCCACCTTTCCTATTGGGTGGAATAGAATACCATTCTCTCAACATCAGTCTTTACCCTGATCGAATTCCCAATTTGCTTGCACTGAATCTTGATTCAAATATCGAAATCTATTCTTTGATTAACCTTCCAGGTTGGACCTCAGCAAGGTAGCAACAACAACAACTTGATTCTGATCTTATTGGCTCATCCAGATCCCAATAAACACTTGCATCAAATCAATTCTATCGGGCTTAGGATCAATCAACGCTGATACACCAGTACCAACCTGCGGTGGCACTCTTACGCTCAACCTGGCCAGAGTCAACACTCTGCCTTCCGAATCCACAATAATTAAAAGCAAGCAATTCACACATGACAAACAATTCTACCAATCAGCTATCAAAGACATGCACCAGTCATGAATTTAAAGGCCTTTCCTACTACTATCCCATAGGTCATCACACCTTATCACTCCAACACCTAACCATGGCTCTGATACCACAAAAAGGGGATGTCACGCCCCAATCCTCAGGCACGCTCACATCCCTTAACTTTTGGTCGATTTTAAAATGCGATATCCCAGGACTATATATATATCGCCGACCCTTTCATTTATATATGCACATGCGGAAGCAATTATAAATCCCCAGACAATAAAGCAATGGGATATACAAGTAGGACTAGGAAATTGAACTTGAAAACCAACACCTTTATGCTCATATACAAGCCATACTAAAACGATTGGTTTCTACTCAAATTGATTCTATAACAATCGTCATCAGGATCCTACTTTGGATCATCCTCGGGGTTCTCCTTCACGTACTCCTCTTCAGGTTCTTCAACAGGGATCTCCTCATCAGATTTATGCTCCTTAGGCTCCTCATCCAGGGCCTGAAATGGTTATTCAATAACCACTGAGACAACGTCTCAGCAAGTTCTACCCCCTAAGACCCAATTAGTAAACTAATACACCTTAGGGCTGCCTATACACAACATGAGTCAGAGGACTTACCTTGGCCTCAGATTCCACCTGCATATTAGCACAGATCATATAGGCACCCAAGCAATCATATTATAGATCGAAGCATCGATCTAATCGACTTAGTCGATTATATGTCAACAAGACCACTCACGGTCATTTCCATTCAGTCAATCAATTGATATCATACGATCCACACATCTATCAATTTATATCATCTATTAAACCATACCATCTATTCATCCATCAATACAATTACGGCTCGCACAAGCTGAAATGGATGCAATGCTCTCACAAGCTGATATAGATGGTAGCTCGCACAAGCTGATATATACATAGATGATAGCTCGCACAAGCTGATATATGGATCGCTGCTCTCACAAGCTGATATATATATAGATCGTGCTCGCACAAGTTGATAAAACGATCTTAGCTCACCAGAAGCTGCCGCAATATTCAATATAGTATACTATAGCTCACCAGAAGCTGCCGCAATATTCAATATAGTATACTATAGCTCACCAGAAGCTGCCATATATATATGTATATCATAATTGCTCGCCTAAGCGGATACATATATATAAAACAATTGCTCGCCCAAGCTTATCATTCAATTATAAACCAACTCATATCTCAATTCAATCAATCAATCAATCAATCCAATCGATTCAAACTGGTCATACAAACCAATTACGGTGCTAAAAGCCAACACCGGGTATTTTCAAGTTAAATACCACAACTTCATCAATTTCACACAATTCCACACTTTTGGAATTATTAACCATAATCATCAATCACTCAATTTCTCAATTTAAACATACAATTAACACAAACCGACCGCACTGCTGCGATCAGCGCGAAATTCTAACAACCGGCCATCTACCAATCAATCATTTAATCTCAATAAATTCCAAATCAAATTAGGGTAAATCCCTAAAATATCACAATTTGCTCAATTCCATACAACGTGGAGCTCAAATAAATAAATGGACTGCACCACGACGATCAGCACGAGATTTCGGTCGTCGGCCATCAAAATCTTAATTTCCGAAAAATAATTAATTTATTTATTAATTTCGAAAATTAAATAATTATTATTAAAAATTCAATTTAGCTCAAAATAAAGCCTGATTACATAAACGGACTTCACCACGGTCATCAGCATAATTTTTCGGTTCCAGACCATCTCAGTTGAATCTTCGGAAAATAAATAATTAATTAATTAATTTCGAATATTGAATAATTAATATTAAAAATCCCATTTAGCTCAAATGAAAGTCCGATCAAATAAACGGACTTCACCACAGTCATCAGCATAATTTTCTGGTTCCAGACCATCTCAGTTGAATTTTCGGAAAATAAATAATTATTTAATTTAATTCCAAAAATTAATAATTAAATACCAAAAATTCTACTTAGGCCCGAAAAGCCTAATTAACACCCGATAAGGGACGGGAAAAATCCCAAGAAGCATCCAATAAATAATACATGCAATTCTCTATCTAATTACACTAATTACATCACTAATATACAAAGCAATTAACTAATAATCACTAATCAATTCTAATCTAACAACCTAATTATACTTAATTAACACTAATCAACCTTTAAGTATAATTAGCAAACTAAGTAGGCATTAGTGAGTAAAACTCACTCAAAACGACGGGCTCGACGCGAGGATCGACTTTCCCCAAAGCGGGCCAAGCATCCGGGCTCGGGAAGGCGGCCAAAACGGGCCTCGAAGTTGCTGCAATACCCATTTTCTGCAACCCTTTGATCGCTGCTGGTCGGGGTAGATCTGGGGCTGGTTGAGGCGGCCAAGGGCGGCTGAGGGCGAGGCGGAGCTCCGGCGAGCTGAGGTGGGGCACACGGTGGCCGGAGGTGGCCAATCCGCCGCCTAAATGGGTCGATCAGCACCCCGCCTGGACGCACGAGCAGAGACCGGCGACTGAGGAGGGTGAGGAAGAGGCGGAGGGCGCGGGCGGAGCAGACGATGGCCCGGCATGGCTGCGACGGCGACGGCCTTTGCTCTGGTGGCGGCTGGTTGCAACGGCAAGCTGCCGTCTCTGTTTCTGCTGGCTGGTTTTGTTCGAACCAGAGGGAGGAGAGAGGGCAGAGGGGGCGTGGACGACCGCGGAGCAGTGGCGGCAGCTCCGGCTCGGTGGGCGACGACGGCGGTGAGAGGACCTACTGCTTCGGTTGCTCTGGTCTTCGCACAGCCATGGCATGAGTGGCTGAAGAAGAAGATGGGGGATTCGGTCGACGGGGGAAAAAGAAAAGAGAAGAAGAAGAAAAATTTATTTTCCCCTCTTCCTCCCACACTTTCTCTCTCTTAGGTCATCACAAACTTGGCCCACCATGACATCATGTGATGTCACCTTCCACTCACAATTTCTTGTCAATTCTACCCCTTCTAGAAGCATTTAGGTAGGCCAAAGTGTGGGGGTATGAGTGGCATACGAATTTGCTAGGTTTTCTTCCCAATTGGACCATAATTCCACTTGAATTAAATCAATTTGACCCCCATAATTTCATTCAACACCTCATCATTCCAATTGGTATTTTTCCTTACCAATATAGCCCACTTGCATCTCAATTTCACAATCCCTGGCTTCAACTGAACGAAAACGGCCCTATTTATCCAGTCGAAATTAGAACCCGAAAATCTGGATGTCACACACTATGTTTCAAATTTGAATTCTTTTGCTTCTTTTTTTTTCACTATTTTTGGGAATAATCTCAGCAAAATAGGACTATGGTTTGATCCTACTGCAAATAAAGTAAAGACTTTCATGTTTGGAAAGAGCACCATCCACTCAATCGTGCATAAGACTCCATCTATTTTTTTCTTCTTTCTTTTTTTGAGAAATTCCTCTCCTTCTTTGTTATTATCCCAAATGAAAGCACATCCCTTGCTTTCCACTTCCATAAAATCATGATTGTTTAGGAAGTTTCTAAATGTTACTAGCCAATAATTTTTAGCTATCCTCCTCCCCACCTTCTCCCGAGGATAGAATATTTCATTAAAATCCCTTGCACACACCCACGGTAGATAGTTCAGATGTCTAATAACTTCCAGCTCCTTCCATAACATTAGTCTATCATGAATACATTGAGTGCATGGATACAAGTTATAAGCATTCATAACTTATGATCTTTCAGTTCACACCTCATATCAATAAATCTATCGGTATTTTGCTCAGCGAAAATTGCATCTGTGGATGCAAGTACTTTCCCTCAACCAGTGCACGTCTTGTTAATATCCCCCAAGGTAGGGGAGGGGGAGAGGGAGAGAGAATAAAATGGCAGGGCTCTGGATGTTCTTTGGGCTTCCTGGGCTTATTCTTTTGGGTTCTTCAATTGGCACTGAGTTAAAATCGATAGTGCTTGAATTCAATCGTCCACTTCTTTGGGTCATGCAAACTGGACCAGGCCCTTCCAATCAAGACCGCATTGGAGACCTTTTTTATCATTTTCTCTTTCTTTTGATTTTTTAAAATTCATTTTGATATATTTTACAAGAGTCTATGCTTAATTTGTCAACTAAAACTTAGGTGTCAATAATGGTGTAGACAATTTTTTAATTTTTAAAATTTTTAATTTTAATTTTTTCACCTGGCCAACAAGACCATTGGCTCCCGGTAGATGTGAAGGCCAACGACTCCCTTGCCATGCGAGGGTGAGGATTTGTTGTTTCACAAAAATAATATTTTTTGTAGACCAAAATCGAGTTTAGGTGAAACTTAAACAAGAATGTGCCATACGATCTTGGACTTCAGCTCGCCACTACTCGGCTCAATAATCTTACTAGTCTAATTGAGTTTTTCCTTTTGTAAATAATTTAATACTTTTAGATATAGAGAAAATACTAAAGATTCCATTGTATATGAAATTTCGATCTTCGATCCATTTATATTTCAACATGATCAAATTAAATTCAAGTGAAACTTTTGAATACTTCGATTTTCATTTCCAGTTAAGTTTAGGCAAGAAATTCAATACTCGATCAAGCTATTAGCGCAATTGAAGTTTTGAGGAATCAAACATGTGAGTCGAGCTTGACATTGCATCAGCACGTCTCAATGTGATTATACTTTTATCTCGAGGAGTAGACCCAGGACGCCATAGCGCTGGGACTTGATACCCAAAAGGTGGGTTGCGCATCCCTGGGCCTGGACTAAGATACACCAGCCCAACAGGTTATCACATGGGCCAGTTCATCGTTCCCGATTCGTTGTTAGATTGCCACGTTTTCTCTACGCCTTTCGGCCTCGCCGAAGCTGGGCGAGTCGGCGTTGCCTGGCGATGGCCCGGCGAGGCTACGCCTCGCCCGCCGCTGGGCGAGCTCGGCCTCACCGGCCGGTTGCCGGCCATGGCCGAGGCCGGCGACCGGCCAAAAGAAAAAAAAAACAAAAAAGGAAAATGAAAAAAGAAAAAAAGGAAAAATAAGAAAAAAATAGAAAAAATAAAAGAAATAAAAAAATATCCAAATTTACCAAACATGTTTCTGTTTATTTTTTATTCCCGGAACAAGTTTACCAAATGCATTTTTTTGTTCAAAAATTATTCCCCGGAACAGAAACACTTTTTTCTATTTCTGTTCCCTAGAACAATTTTTAAACAGAAACACAAACAAACGCACCCTAAACTGCCTGTCGAACCGGGAATCAGGATTCCTCGCGCCAGCATTTCCTTACGGCCAAAGAAAACCCAACGGAAGTCATAAATGGCGGCCGAGTACTCTGGTTCTTCTCCTCCGCCTAACCCTCCTTCACTCGACATTAAATTTAGAAATATAATTTCTCCTTTGAAAATACTGGAGTATGTTTTTCAAAATATTTTATTAGTTTTAGGGTTCTTGTTTAGTGAAATTTTTTTCTTATAAAATAATTTTTTTTAAATTCAATTTTTATTTTTATTTTTTTATCTTCTTTCTTTTCTTTTTTGTCTTTCCTTTTCCTTTCTCCTTCTTCCTTCGTTGGCCACGCCATAGCAACCTAACAACGCCATGACACAAGCCAATCTAGGTGAGCTCGAGCTAGATGAGGCCATCGAGCTCAAGGCTCACTAAATCCTAGTGAGCTCGCGGCTCAGTCGATCCTAGTAAGTTTGGGCTTGCTTGAAGCCTGTGAGCTCGAGGCTCACTAGATCCAAGCAATCTTGGCCTCTATTAAGGCCAACAAGCTCACGGCTTGCCCAATCCTGATGAGGTTGACCTTTCCCAAGGCCGACAAGCTCAAGCTTGCCTATGGATGTCGCCGAGTGAGGCCATTAAGCTAGAGGCTCACTAGATTAAGGTGGGCTGGCAGCTCGACCAATCCTAGCAAAAGTCCGGGCTCACCAAATCCAGGTGAGTTCAAGCTTTTTTTAGGCCAACAAGCTTGTGGCTTGTCTAATCCTAGTGAGGCTAAGCTCGTCTAAGGTTGGCGAGCTTGAGCTTGTCTATGGCCATTGTCGATCGATTGCAGCGAGGAAGGGAGATAAAAAAAATAAAAGGAAGAAAAGAAAGAGAAAAAAAAAAAGAGAGAATTTTAAAAAAAGAGAAAAAATGAAAAAGAGAAAAATGAAAATTTTGATTTTTTAAATGCACAAACTTAAAAATGTTATTTCTTTTTGTCTGAGATGAAGTCATCACATTAAAATCATTTCCCAATAACATCCCAGGAAACATTTTTGATCATAATGAAGGAAAATTAGCCGTATTTATGAAAAATAGGGAAAATTCCAAAATGGGACCCAAAGTACGATCTTTTTCTCAAATAAGAATCCAAAATGAACATTGTTTCAAATAAGGATCCGAAGTGCCATCATTTTCTCAAATAAGGGCCTGAAATGGCTGTTGTTTCAAATGAGGACCTAAAGTGGTTGTGTATGTTTCAAATAAGGACCTAACTTTTCAGTGATCAAGGGTATTTTTGTCTTTCCATTTTCCCCCTTTTTTTCTTTTCTCTCTTTTTTTTTTTTTTTGGTTCTTCTTCTTCCTCTTCGCCAGTGACCAACCGACCACCGACGATGCCCACGCCCGTCCTTACTAGTAGCTAGCGAGGGCAAACCTTGTAGATGGCCCCTAGGTGAGGGTTGCCATGCCCAAGCGACGCCATTTCTCACTTGTGGCTAGCATGGATGGCCCTCACTGGCGAAGGTGACCCTCGCCCAGCCCTTTGTGGGCATCACTGATGGTCGGTAGCCATCAACAATGAGGAAGAAGAAGAACCAGAAAAAGAAAAGGGAAAAAAAAAAGGGGAAAATGCCAAATGACGAAAATACCATTGACCGGTCGAAAAATTTAGCTAGTCGGCAATCGGCCATGTGGGGCCCATATTTTGAAACAACCAAAGCCACTTTAGATTATTATTTGAAACAAAGTCCACATCATGCTCTTATTTAAGAAAATAATGGCACTTTGGGTCATTTTTTAAAATTTTCCCAAAAAAAAAAGGAAAGAAAGAAGGCAGAAAATCACAAAAGAAAAAAATACCCTTAATCGCCAAAAAGTTAGATCCTTATTTGAAATAAACATAATCACTTTAGATCCTTATTTGAAATAGCATCCACTTCAGACTCTTATTTGAGAAAGTGATGGCACTTCGGGTTCTTATTTGAAATAATGTTCACTTCACACCCTTATTTGAGGAAGAAAGGATACTTCGGGTCCCATTTTGGAATGTTCCCTGAAAAATACGATGATATTATTGTGCATGGTACAATAACAGTCCATGCACGAAAAAGCATAAAATATCCTTAATGGATATTACCAAATTCCGAACCCGAACCCATAAATAAGAAGACTGGATCTCATTTCTTCTTCTCAACTTCGTCTCCCTCGCTCGACGTCGACCACCACCTCCAATCGCAGCCATGGCCGGCCGGTTCTTCCAGTCGTCCCCATCGTCTTCCGCCATGATCGTCACCAACACCCCAGCCGCCGACCTCGCCCTCACCAACCTCGCCTACTGCTGCCCCTCCGATCTCCACCACTTCGCCGTCCCCGGCACCAGGCTCTCCCTCGCCTCCGTCGGCGATTCCTTCGTCCTCTCCGTCTCATATCATTTTCTCCGACCTGCCTCTCGTCCTTTCGATTCCTCGCCGTTGTCAATCCGAACGCGTGCTTGATCTTCTCGTTTGCGTGCTTGATCTTTTCGTTTTGAGGTGTTGATTAGGATCAATCGTTGATTTTGTAGCTTGATGCTTTGTTTGATTTTGAGCGAGTTCTGTCTATTCGCGTGATTGTTTTGCTGGTGGTGTTGTGCGATCTTTGATCGAACTGTTTGATGATTGTGTGTTGGCCTTGACTGAGAGGAACTCCTCACGAGAATGTCCGCCCTGGTCACATCGCGCTGAATGCCATCCAATGGCGCTACGCGAGGGTTTCGACTGGTGACTCGATCTCTGTTAGCAGGTTAGTTCATGACGAACCGCGGTACTTGCATTTCTTAGTGATTGGAGATTGTCTCAAGGGGTTGTTGTAAATGTAGGTTTGTGCCGCCGGAAAATTTCAATCTGGCGTTGCTCACGCTTGAGTTGGAGTTTGTCAAGAGAGGAGCCAAAAATGAACAGGTGTGCATGTCGCGAGCCGACTGTCCTGCGATTCTCCATGGGGAGTAGCATTTTCATGGAACTTCCTTTTATGTTCTTTTTGAATTTTGTAGGTTGATGCTGTTTTACTGGCTAATCAACTACGGAAGAAGTTTAAGGACCAGGTACTGCATACAATTTTTCAGAACAATTCCAGTTCGCATAATGGCAGTATCAGTCTTGGATTGTGTAGATTATGTTCATTTACTCAAATTTATTCGCCTCATTGCATTTATTAACTATCCCCCCTCTCGTCCTTGTTATTGGTTTACAAGTTATCATTCCGCCCCCTTTGTGGGGAAATTCATGAGCCGGTTGCTAGTTCATGAGGCATGCGACAATGCATTTCTTGGGATTACCTGTACTGCAATCCACAAATGTGTGAATGAGCTCTTCTTGTGGGATAAGTAGAAGAGATTTGCTGCTGCCTAAAAATGTCCAATGAATAAGAACTGCATTTTCAAACTAATTATAATTAGCTGATTCGAGTCCGAAACGAGGATAAGAAAATGCATACGTTCACCACAACTAAGTAAATTAGCATGGTTTCTAATACATAGATTTGAGTGTTGCACATGCGCCAGACAGAGATGAACAAAATCTAGACAAAACCCAGGCGTGAGCATTTTTGATAAGTAGCATGAGTTGTACGAATAATATTTGTGGGATTTCCACTTAAAACAGCACACATATCACCGATCGACACTCTAGCGTCCATAATTTCTATGGTGATCTAAGTTTCTCTAACTTTCATCCCAAACAATATCAAATCACTTGAATGAGAGATTTTGCTTTTCCATGAGTAAGTGATTCATTGAACAATAAAACTTGAGCTGGTGAACAACTCCTGCTACATTCAAGTACTTGGGGTCATCAACAGAGTAATTGACAGCTAGTACAATGAGAGAATTTTTGGGAACTCATTCCTACATCTAAGTGCATTTGAAATCCATCTCTTAATTTGGTAGAGAAAATATCCAAGCATAGGGGCACTTCTAGACAAAGGTGCCAATTTGGCATAAGATTGCTGATTTAGGGTTGCGTCTTGGATCTCTATTATCTCCTTCTCAAGGACTTAGTATAGTGAGTCATCTCTTTGAAATGCATTCTTTTTAATTTGTAGGGAAATATCTGAGTATAGGTGCACTTGGAGGTAAAAGTGCATATTTAGCGTAGGATTGTATCTTGTACCTCTAACATCTCCTTGTCAAGGACTTAGTGAAGTATGACATTACCAAAGTCTATGATTTTATGTTAGCTAAAATAATTGAGATGGGACTCTCTATTATGAACTTTTCTTAGACATGCATTTTGCCCTTTCTGTCTCTGATATATATGAATTTTTTGATTGACATTGACATGTAAATGTATTTTCAGGTTATGACAGTAGGGCGAAGGGTATCATTTGAGTATCATGGGAACAACTATATTTTCACAGTCAATCAAGCTGCCGTGGAGGGACAAGAAAGGTCAAATGCTCCTGAAGGAGGAATGATTTCAAACGAAACATACATTGTCTTTGAAGCATCAAATGCTAGTGGAATAAAGGTTTTCCTTTTAATTTCTTTTCTTTTTTATCTTATACAGTTTCGTTTTTTGTGGCATTTATTTTGTGGTCCGGATTTGAAGTCATATGGTGAAATTTTCCTTAGTATATCCTTCAATCCTGATTTTTGACTGCAGAAACTATAGTATTTTGCATTAGAATTTGGGTGCAGTGAGGGTGTCTGTCATGCTTATGGAGCACAGCTGAAACTTCTGTGATCTTAAACTTGCTCTGTACTTATTGCTTGGAGAAATAGTGAACATCCTTTTCTTTTTCTGTGTGAGTCTTTGATAGTGAACATCTTCCTGATGCAGTTCTATTGGCCATCATACTATAATGTGGTAATTTTGTTGATTCTGTCTTGACTGTTTTGTCTTGTTATTCAGGTCGTCAACCAACGTGAAGCTGCCAGTAGCAACATGTTTAGGCAGAAGGAATTTAACCTTCAATCCCTAGGCATTGGTGGCTTGAGTGCAGAGTTCGCGGATATATTTCGAAGGGCTTTTGCTTCTCGTGTTTTCCCTCCTCACGTGACTAGCAAGTAAAGAAAGCAGAATTTTGGGCTTTGCAATTTATATGATGTCTTATATTCTGGTGCATTTTTTCTTTCTCTAATACATGGTCATTTCCAGGCTTGGTATTAAACACGTAAAAGGTATGCTGCTTTATGGGCCTCCTGGCACTGGCAAAACCCTAATGGCTCGTCAAATAGGGAAGATGTTGAACGGCAAAGAACCAAAGGTATTCTATGTTCCCTCGTGTGGTTATTCAATTACTATGGATGCTATTTTTGTGGAAGGCCTTTAACCCAACATGGGTATCTGTGAACTAACCAATAATATTTAGATTCCAAGAAGGTCAAGGGCTCATGAGCTTTTTGCTGCCTGGCCTTTATTTTCTCCCTATGCTTAGGATATGTGTACCTTCTTTCTCAAAACCTTGAATCCCGTTGGACATAGCCTCATTACCGTTCTTATGGTAGTTTACTTATATTGTTGAAGATGTTTGAATCATCTCTAAGATGTAGGTATTCGAACTGAACTTTGTACTTGCATATGTTGACCTAACTACTCATATTGTAAATTATATGTATGTATGTTTTGCCAATTTGACTTCATTTTCTCTGCCAGATAGTCAATGGTCCTGAAGAGTTGAGCAAATTTGTTGGTGAAACCGAGAAGAATGTTCGAGATTTATTTGCTGATGCTGAACAGGATCAGAGGACTCGCGGTAATTGAATAAATGAAAGTTGCAGTATGATTCTTCTTAGCAAGTATCTGTAACTTATGCCTCACATTAATTTTCAGGGGACAGGTGTGATTTGCATGTCATCATTTTTTATGAAATTGATGCTATATGCAAGGTATGACATTATCTGGTCCATATATGCATTTCTGTCCTCTATGATGTTGAATAGCTAGCGCTGTTGCCTATATCAATTGCTTGGAACAACTTTGTCTTTCCTATTATTTCTTAGTAACTGGTTGCATTTGGCTTTTGTTTTGGAAGTAGTGTATATAGAATAGCGGGCAGTGTGTCTACAGGATTTGGTTCTCGTTTAAGGTCAACTTTAGCTAATAGTATGAGTAGACTTTTGTATTTTGTTGTCTTGGTAGGTCCTCTATCATGATTTTATAGTTTTCAAGGTTCCATTGTAGGATTTTTCCCTGATGGTCTGATAACTAACATTCACTATTCGGATATCCAGTGTAAAATAAATATATGTTATGTTGAGGTGCTTAATTCGTTCCAGGAATTTTCATCAAGTTTAATGGAACTATGTACTGTGCAGTGCTTTTATTGACAACCCCATTACCCCACGCACGCACGCGCACACACACAAATGGAGCAATGCTTGTGATATTTATGTGTCAATTGCATTAACTGCACTTTTTGCTTAGAGCCCCATCTTTATCAGAAAGATTATCATGTTAATTTGTTGCTTTTTTTTTTTTTTTTTGTGCTTCTTAAGTGGCTGTGTTTTGTCTTATTGTAGACTAGTGCTGCTTGTTGACTTTTTATAATAAAGATATGAAATGACCTGATTTTGCATCTGCAGTCAAGAGGATCAACCAGAGATGGTAGTGGAGTTCATGACAGTATTGTAAACCAGCTACTTACAAAGGTCCGTAGTAGTATCCAAGTGTTCTAATCGTGCGCAGTTATTTTCCATTTTTATCTGCGAATATTTCCTGTTATGCTTGTTTATACCAATCATTGCTGCTGAGATATTCCCTGACTTTCAGATTGATGGTGTAGAGTCACTGAACAATGTTTTGCTTATTGGAATGACCAACAGAAAAGATCTTCTCGATGAGGCTCTTTTGAGGTGGTCCCTCATTTTCTCTTTTGGTTCTTCGTGTCTAAGTTTTGTAGCTGCTTTTGATCTCCTGAGATGGTAAAAAGCATTCATATGTCATCTTGCAACTTAATGGAAGATTGTTTAATTGTTGCTTTTAAGATATATTATGGCTAGCACTTTGAGGATAGAAAAGATTGTAATTTTGTTGCTGACATGCGGTGGCATCATGACTTTGGCAGGATCATATGTACATTTACAATACTTGTTTTAGAGGTAAAAGTAGATACTTAAAGACATACTTGACATTTTGGACTTTTGATGTATAGACCTGGACGCTTGGAGGTACAAGTTGAGATAAGCCTTCCCGATGAGAATGGTCGCTTGCAAATCTTTCAGATCCACACGAACAAGATGAAAGAGAATTCTTTTCTTGCTCCTGATGTCAATCTATCCGCACTTGGTTAGTCAGCTGGCGCATTTACTAGAATGAAACTTCATCAAGCAAATCTTTGTTTATTATTTAAGAAGTGGCTTACCTTATTCAGCATTGTCATGTGGAAGCAGAAAAAAATGGGTATATAATATGATAGTAATGTAGTTTTGAATAATTTTGCTTTTTTCTATGATCAAATAGGCTAACTCTTGTATTTCTGGACGTATTACATATATACTAAAACGAACTACTGGGTCCCTGGCCTGGTGGCCACTGTTCTCTCTGAGAACTGGGATCCACCTCCTGTAAAGTAGGGGTAAGGGACGTTCTTAATTACCAAAAAAAGAAAAAAAAAAAGAAAAGAAAAGCAAAAAAAAGATGTATATGCTAAAAAAGCTGGTGCTTAGTTCATCTCTTGTGATGACCCTACCTTATTTGCAATCGCAATTTGCAATCTGCGATTGTGCAGCTGCTCGTACGAAGAACTATAGTGGTGCAGAAATTGAAGGCGTTGTGAAGAGTGCCGTATCATATGCTCTGAATAGACAATTAAGTCTTGATGATCTTACCAAGCCTGTAGATGAAGAGAGTATCAAAGTCACTATGGATGATTTTTTGAATGCACTCCAAGAAATTGTTCCTGCATTTGGAGCTTCCACAGATGACTTGGAAAGATGCAGGTAGGAATAATTGAATGATGATATGCATTATGCATCTATCTTTTGTGGCAATGTTCTCATAATCCGTAGTTCTAATGGAGTAAGAATTGTATGACTGGATATCGCATGTAAATTTAAAGGCCTTCAAAATTGCTTGGCTGGAAATCTAGTGGTACACCAACCACAAACTTAGCATTATCCCACTAAGTGGAGTCAGCAATTGTTTTTTTTTCTCCCTGGTTGATACTTCCATTTGGTTTCCAATGATACTTGTACTGTCCATCACATGTAGCGGGTGTACGACAGTACATTGGTTCAAAACGCTAAAACATAATGTTGCGACCTTTTACTGGTGGCCTCTCTATGACTGAGATTTAGGTCATCAAGCGGGGTGAAGCAAAAAAGGATAATTTGCAAAAGCTTTCTTTGATTGGTAATTACAGGAGCGAATGTCTGGGATGAGAGTTGATATCTTTGAAATTGCTTCTTTGTTTGGGGTTGGGTTTTTCAACTTGGTTTGTACCATTGGAGAATGATAACATAAGTAGATTTATCTGATGTGTTTTTAGGAATTGTCTTATTGTGTGGTTTTACCCAATTATATGTGCACCATGGTGAATCATATGGTAGTTCCGGTTTTCTGACATTTAATTCTGGAAAGAATAAACGAGAGGAGGGGAATAATTCAGAGAATTCTCTCTGAGCTGATCATTAAATTTGCTGCAATTTTTTTTCATTAAGCTGTCTGGTCCATTGTTGTCTCAGAAAAAAACATTTTGAGTTTCATTATGCAAATAGACTGGATGATGTGAATATTAACGGGTTTGCCACGTGCTTCTTTCATCCATGCTATCATATGATTTGTGGCTTATCTGAATCTTAGAGCTCAAGGTTCTCCAAATTGACGGACCAACATAAAAACATTCCATTTGTTCTGCCAAAATATGATCATAAAACATTGGCGATCTTGCAAAGCATTTTGCAGATCTGGATTTTTTATTCTGCTTGGGAGCCTGCAGTGTTGTTACTTTAGCATCTTTGCCGTGTCATGAAGATAAAGTTTTTGTGTGCTTGTATTAAAGTTTTTGGGAGCCTGCAGTGTTGTATTAAAAAATGGCGTCAGCTTTGCTGGCTATTGGAGTATGTTTAAAAATACACTTTTTGTGTGCTTGTATTAAAGTTTCATGTATTGTTGACTTTTGTTCTGGAGTTCAAGTTAAAGATAAAGAGCAAACACTATTAAGCATGTGTTACTCCCTCAATTGTTTGTGCAAATATTTTTGTAGGCTTAATGGGATGGTAAGTTGTGGTGATCGACATAGGCACATCTATAAGCGAGCAATGCTACTGGTTGAGCAAGTTAAAGTGAGCAAAGGAAGTCCACTTGTCACTTGCCTCCTGGAGGGTCCCAGTGGCAGGTATTTGAACTTTTCTGACACATTGCTTTTCATTTTTGCTAAACTATTTTTACCATGGTCTTAAAACAATTGGGATTATTCTAACGTATTGTCTGTTGCACAGTGGTAAAACTGCTCTGGCAGCTACAGTTGGCATCAACAGTGATTTTCCATATGTTAAAATTGTAATCTTCTGCTCCACGCCTTGCTTTCTATGAGTAATCAGACTTCTTTGTGCATTAAGTATAATTTCTGATTTTCTTTTGGATGCTTAGGTCTCGGCAGAAACTATGATTGGATTACACGAGAGCACCAAATGTGCACAAATTGTGAAGGTTTGTGACCTGTATTTCTGGTCAATTAGCAGTTTGAGGAATTGGAAGTTAGTTGATTCCCCTCCATTTATGACTAACTCTAGGAGTGGTTATCTTACATTTTTCATAATGATCGGGGGAAGGTTTTGTAATGGACTCTAATCTTTGATAGGTTTTCGAGGATGCACAAAAATCTCCATTAAGCATTATCATCCTTGATGACCTTGAAAGGTAAATTCTGTTGATTTCTATTAGTTGACCCTCTGTTGTCATCCTTGGCATTAAGAGATCATTCTAACTTGAGTGAATTGCTTTGCAGGCTATTGGAGTATGTTGCCATTGGGCCTCGATTTTCAAATTTGATATCTCAGACGCTGTTAGTTCTTTTGAAGCGACTACCTCCAAAGGTTGCTTCTTCTCTCCTCGCCTTGTTTATACAGATAGATATTGGTGTGAAGAGTAATTATCCTTTTCTCTGATCTTTTCTGGAAGTTAAATGCTGGCAGAGTTACTAGCATTGTTGAATTAGGAATGCTTCAGGGTGGATGAGTAGGAATTAGTCTTTTTCCAGGAAATGAAAAATTTGAGGGACAATGTAGAGGGCAAAAATCACTGGTCATCTCACTGAGGGAACACAATAATGATGCCATGATGCAGGTGTTAATTAGGAAATTGAGTTTGAGAGATTGATTCAGTTCGTTGGCATTATCTTCCCCCATGTTGACCTTAGAATGATGACTAGTTTGCTTATCCTGTTTGAGATGGAGAAGTAGCGAATTTTGTTTTGCTGGATAGAGCAACAGACGGAATGCACCTTGGTTCATGTGTTTGCTCAAGGCTGTCCCAGGGGAAGATACTCTAGTAATATGTGGATGCATCGAACTTGGCATTATCATATACAGATGCACTTTAGTATGAATAGATGATATTTGAAATGTTATAGGTAATTTTGCTTGCACTAATTAAGAACTATTGTGATTCTAATAATGTTATACCATCTGTTTTATTTCTACTGATTTAGTCGGTGGTTGCTGAATTATGAGGTTTTATTTTGGTATAATCTTTTCGCATCACTGAATTTATTAGCTTATTATACACATATTTGGCTTTTCTTTTTTCCAGGGTAAGAAGCTTCTTGTGATAGGGACAACAAGTGAAGTGAGTTTCTTGGATTCAGTTGGTGTCTGTGATGCCTTTTCTGTCACTTACCATGTCCCCACATTGAAGACAGAGGATGTGAAGAAGGTTAGCTGCTGTGGATGCTATTTTGGTGTTTGCATGTGGTATTCTTGTTTCTGCTGTTCTTTCTTCATTTCTCTTCTGCTGGAAAAATGGAATAGAGGGGGACAAAATGTGCAGCAGTTTCTTGTTCTAAGGAAAATTTTGTTTCCTCTAAAAAACCAGGCATTTGTTGACTCACTTGGTTCTGATTCTCTTGCAAATATTGGGGGTCTAGAGGTGCTCGTATCCAAAATGACATCCCTTTATCAGATTTCAATTCAGGACAAGTAATATGGGATTAACCATTTGGAGTAGCCTAGACGTTGTGAATTATAAGGAAACTAATATTCCCGAGCACAGAAACATGATAGTAACTTAGGAGTTCTTAGCTTTTCTGTTTGCTTCTCTCTTGTTTTCTTTTTTCCTCAGAAAGCGAGGGAGTTTGGGTGGGTAATGGGGTTGGGAGGGGACGGGCGCGGTTGATGTTTGAGGATGGTTCAGATCTCATCCAAAGTGCTGGATTAATAAAATTTCAGATTGACTTCTTTAATCAACTGGGAATCTGGTTTTCTTGCAAGCTTCCCAAAGCAAATTCTGCTGACTGGAGAATTTTGTTGATAAACTTGCGCAGATCCAAATGTGGATGTCAAGCATTTGGCATCACCATAGAGCTACGTATGTATGTACACATGACTTACCTTTTGTCTCCCTTCAGTTGTTGGAACAGCTAAACGTTTTCTCTGAAGATGATGTTGATGCAGCTGCCGAGGCTCTAAATGATGTAAGCTTAAGATCTCTCAACTTGTGCTTTCTTCTGTTTTGCTGTGTTAGAGTGATGATGTATGATGGAAATTCGCCTGAAAAGAGTTAAAGATAATTTCATCATCCATGCTATGCTCCTATCCAATCGTATTTGCCTGCAAATGGAGTGATGCTAGAGAGAGTTTTAACTCACGCTTTGTGCTCCTACGTTTCTTAGATGCCTATCAAGAAGCTTTACATGCTGATAGAGATGGCAGCCCAGGGCGAGCACGGTGGAGCTGCAGAGGCCATCTACTCCGGCAAAGAGAAGATCAAGATTGCTCATTTCTACGATTGCCTTCAGGACATCGTTCATTACTAAGATGCACGGCTAGCCACTTTAGCGTCCCATATATTGTTTTTTCTTTTCCCCCGATGATTTGTATGACGATTTGCAGTCTACATGTGTTTGTTTGTTGAGGGGCGAGCACTTTGCGAGTTTTAGTCTACGAGGTGTTTTTTAGACATCTCCGTAGGATGTTAGTTTACGAGGTGTTTTTTTCATAGACCATTTGTTCCCAGGTATTGCCAGTTGCCATTTAAAGCAATTCCTCGGGGCCACAGGCCCTTCCTTTTTGCGTTAAACTTAGGCGCTCGAAACTTCACTTGACCTTGACTCAGTAATAAATTTCTTGCTTAGACTCAAGCCGAAAAAAAAAAATAAATAAATAGAGATATTCAAATTTGACTCGACTATATGAAAATATAAATGAACTTAGAACTTTGGAATGTCATGTAGAATGAATCTTACATATTTTTGTATTAGGTAATCTACAAAATAAACTTAAACGTTACTAGGCTCGTGAGATTATTAAATGGAGTATTGGCGATTTCAACCTCAATATCATATGGCACGTTCGCGCTTCAGTTTCCCCTAAAATTCGTTTATGGGTTGTGCAGTGCAAATTGAAAAACTTCTCTTTTTCCAATTTGCATAGTAAAATGAAAATTGTATTGTCTTTCCATGTGTAAAAAAGTACGGATTTCCCTTTATTGCCCTTCTTTGATGACATATTTGTAAGTTAGAATCTCTTGCATGATATTTCGCGTGTACCACATAGTATCATGACCTATACTCACAATTAAATATATAATACTCGTAACACATCAATCGTCTTGATGTAAAGTACGGTGTTGAAAAAGTGGGATACGGTTAATTTTTGAGAGATTTCTGTAAGGTAGTCAACATGGTTGGACCTTACAGGTGGATTGGCATTGCTGTTTTGTTTGCCACTTGCCGTTGTAAGCAATTCCTTGAGTTCCCCCCTTCTTTTCATCCTCTTCTTCTTCTTCTTCATTTTTATGGACTTTTATTTTCCCTGTATTAATGCACTAGATGTATATTTTTTCATAGGAAAATGATCTACCCTTTTCACCTTAAGATTTCCTCAAACCAATAGATCGCTATGGGTGCGTTTGATAATATTTCTATTCAAAAATTGTTCTAGGGAATAAAAATAAATAAATAAATAAATATTTATTTATTTCTATTCCGAAGAACAATTTTTGAACAGAAGAACGCGTTTGGTAAACTTGTTTCTAGAATAGAAAAAGAACATAAATACATTTGGTAAATTTGTATAATTTTTTTGTTTCTTTTAATTTTAAATATTTTTATTTTATTTTTCCTTTTTTCTTTTTTCTTCCTTTCGACCAGTCGCCGGCCTCGGCCATGGCAAGCGACCGGCCGACAAGGGCCGGCGGCCTCGCCTTGGTAGGGCGAGCTCGGCCTCGCCAGATCTGGACAAGCCCAAGCTCACCTAGCCAAGGCGAGGTTGAGCCTCGTTAGGGGTCGACGACGCTCTGGCGAGGTCGCCGGCCCTTGACGGCATCACCGGCCCTCGACGACCGGTCGCCAATCATGGCCGAGGCCGGTGACTGGCCAAAGAAAAAAGAAGAAGAAAAGAAAAGAAAAGAAAGAGAAGAAAAAAAATAGGAGAGAGAAAAATTGTTTCTCGAAAGTGTTCCAGAAACAAGAAACAAGTTTTTATTGTTTCTTGTTTCTGTTCCAAATTTGTTTCCGGGAATAAAAAAATAGTTTTGGAACAAAAACGCAAACAAACACGTTTCTATTCTTTTTTTGTTCCCCGAAACAAAAAACATAAAATGTATTCATAAACAGACTCCAGGAACACAAACTAACAGCACCTAAGTTTGCAATTGAAACTTTCAATTTGGCATGATGACATTTTACAATGAGGTCAACTGGCAAAGATGTTAGTATTGTTCAATTAAAAATGTTCCAAGGTGAGGATGAATGGGAATTAGTGCGTGCTCTTTTTGTTGTTGTTGACCAAAATTTGACTGTTAACAACTCTTTTTGTTTAATTGACCTGATTATTTTATCAACAGAAAGCTCACAACCCGATCTCTTTAAAATGTGATTTGATGTCACATTAGCAATTACCCAATTGCCGAAAATATGATTTTTGAGTTAATTGAATACGATACATGTTTTTGGGAATTGTTTGATCTCATATGTGTACATGAAGGCGTCCACGATTGAGGCGTTAGCGTTTCAAAGATGTAGAGAGAATATGCCAGAAAAGGAAATGACAATCACTCAATGGCTATACCCTTCTTTTATTTATTTATCTTTATTCTTTCATGAATCTAGGCTCTAGCAGCATGGTATAAATCCTTGATGCCGTTCTCTCCGGGATCATCATACTGGGATTTGCTTCCGCTCAGTTCCGAGCTTGGTCCTTCCTCGACTGTCCTTACTCCCTATTCGATTTCAATCCTCTCGACTTGGTCTGGCTCAATAGCACCAAGGTGACATGTGGTCGAATTCTGCTGTGTATTTCATTGTTGCGTGAGTTTTGTGTGCATATGCTGCCTTCGAGTGTTCGTGTCCAAGTGCGTGACGTTAGACGTTTTGGCGTTGCTCCATCCTTTTCCTTGATTAGTTCCATCGCTCAGATGCCAATTATCTCCACGTGGCCGGAAATGATCACGGTCATCTAGTTGCAGCAAAAACTCCGTGAATGCCTGGGTCAACACTCGAGTGATAGCGGTCATCAATGTAAAATCAAATCACATTAAAAAAAAAAAAATTGGATCATGAATTTCCGTTGGTAAAACAATGAAGATAACTAGACAACAGACAGAAAGTTTATTAACGGACAAATTTTGGTCAATAACAAATGTAGCGTTAATAACATTGACAATATCTGAGAAACAATAACGAGATAATCGATACCTCAACATAGGATATTATCCTACCAAACATATCAATATGAATTAGTAAGGTTTTGCATTAGTAATGCATAAGTTGAATGCCATGATTGAATGTTGGTATTGTTCAAATTTCTATAATGTTCTTATAGTCCGTATTTCCATTGAAGTGAGAATTGTGTGTCTGGACATTGCATGTTAATTTAAACGCCTTCAATTGCTTGACTGGAACTGAGCATTATCCCATTAACTGGAGTCGGTTATTTTTTGTCTCCCTCGCTGATAATTTATTGGGTCTCCAATGATACTTTCACCATCTTGTACAGCAGAGTGTACGATTATACATTTATTGTCAACGGTAAGACATTATGGAATGTCCTTTTACTACTGGTCTTTAGGGATTGAGAATTTAGGTCATGAAGAAGGGTGAAGCAAAAAGCTGATTCACGATTGGTTTTTCAGAACTTTCTCTGGACCCCATGCACCATATGTGAGCAGGAAAAGTATAAAAATAAAAATAATCATAAACCTAGCATTGATATCAAATTAGTTCTAAACATTTCAATTCGACTACTTCAGTTCTAAACCTTTTCAAATTAGTATCAATTCAGTCCATCCGATCAATTTTAATGGATCGGAATTGACGTGACAATTTTCAAATAATTTTATTTTTTTTCAATTTTTTATTAATTTTTTTATTTTTCTTTTGTTTTTTTTTTCTCTCTCCTTCTTCTTTGGACTGTCCTTGTAGTGGCTAGCAAGGCTCGGCAGCCATTGGGTGAGGGCCACGTAGCCCTCGTTGGCCACCAACAAGGGTCACGGCTCTCGCTTGGCCTCTCCCAAGGCCTTAGGGCCGCGGGCAAGGCAGCTTTGCCTAGATCCAAGCAAGGCTAACCTTGCCACGGGCCAAGGCAGCCTTACCTGTGATTGGCAAGGCCATGGTGGCCTTTGCCAGGCCGCCTTTGCCTACGTTAAGGCTAGGATGAGGCCCTACTAGCCTTGCCCAAATCTGGGTGAAGTCGCCTCCCCTGTGGCCCTGGACGAGGCTAGGCAAGGGTTGCGACCGTTGACGATGGCAAGGGCTTTGCGATTCTCACCTAGTAGTCAAGGAGCCTCGCTAGAGGCTTGTCGGCCTTCGTGAGGATAGTTCAAGGAGGAAGAAAAGAGAAAGGAAAATAAAAAGAAAAAGAAAAAGAAAAAAAGTTAATAAAATTTTTGAAAAAATTAAAATTATTTTAAAAGTTGCCATGTCAATGTCCGACCACCAGCTGACATCCACATTAGCGCTAACCAACTAAAATTGGCCAGATGGATTGAATTCGTACAAATACTAAAAAGTTTAGTAATAAATTGGTATCAATATAATATGTTTATAACTTTTTTTTTGTATTTTTTCAATATATGAGCATAGCATGGAATACAACACAATGCCCTAGATATGGTTTAGCCGTTGTGGCTACAAACCTCACTATTATCAAAGTGATAATGATTAAAATGAATGAGGAGCTCTGACTTTTTTGACTTATGGATAGGTAATTACGAGGTTGAATATCTAGACAAAGAATTAACGAATCTCAGATAAGAGTTGATTCCTTGAAATTGCTTTCTAGTATCAAGTTAGGTTTTGTTAGAATTTTTGGAACTCTAATAACAATTATTGGTTTTGATCGTGGAACTCTGATGCGGAAGTATGTGGTTTTGATGCCATTAATAGTTTGTGGTTTGAATGTGCAGATGAGTATATGTGCAGAATATATTCCAGCGAAGCAAGAATTATATGACTGGATATCGCGTGTAAAATTTAAACGTCTTCAAAATTGCTTGCCCAAAAATGTAGTGGTACACCCACCGCAAATCGAGCATTATCCCACTAAACGTCTTCAAAATTGCTTGCCCAAAAATGTAGTGGTACAACAACCTGAAATCAAGCATTATCCCACTAAGTGGAGTCGGTAATTGTTTTTTCCTCCCAGGTAGATACTTTGATTGGGTTTCCAATGGTGCTTTCCCTATCCAACATGTATAGCGAGGGAAGGAAAGTACACTTGTTCTCGACCGGTCAAACATAATGTGATGTCCTTTTAGTGCTGCCCTTTCAAGAACTGAGATTTTGGTCATTAAGGAGGGGAAGCCAAAAAAGGTTGATTCGCAGTAGGTTCCTTAAAGCTTTCTCTGAATCTCTTTATGCAGTATATATGATCATAACATGTAGAACAACACAATGCCTCAAAGATGGCTTAGCTGCTGTAGCTGCAGGCCTTAGTTTTATACAGGTGATTCTTATTAAAATGAATTGAATTGCAATTTCAAAGTGCTCATGGCTGAACAAAAAGTGAGAGAAATTGAGAAATCGAGAGGGAGAGAAGGAGCAACTGTTGGTCTCAATACATGTTCACAATTGTTGCAAACCCTGAGCTAGCCGCTGTGATGATCTTCCACATGACTCCCCTTCTCAAATCATGACCCATTCTCATGACAACCGCAAGGATGGTTGAAAAGTGCTTCAAGTTGCTGAACACATGCATCATGCATCTCTCGTCGTACAGGCGCCGGAGGCACTAAAAACATGGAATGTCATGAAAATTAATTCGAGTTTATGCTTAAACCTTGAACACAAATGTCAAATCAACCTACATTGGCCCACAATGATATGTATGTGCATGATATTGGAAGAACGAAACTAATAACATAAATTGCACAAACTTTATAATTTAATGGTTCATTGATGTCCATTGGACTGGCAAAGTCAGCAAAAATTAACAGAGGTAAGTATAAGTAAATGGAAGAAGAGTCCTGAAACTAATAGCTTTTCACTAAATGGAAACAGAAAAGGTAGAACTTTTCTAGCCCTAATATAAATAAATATGCATTCTCCAAGTAATACTGAAAAGTGAAACTACCAAAAAGTACAAAAATACAGAAATCGCAAAGGGATACTAATTGCAACTTAATAAGTACCATCAGTGATCACAATTTAGAAGAATTGCTCATTTGTGCATGAAAAGTGTCTTGAAAAACCCTCGTTTTCTTTTTAAATAGTTGCCAGCACTATTCAGGAGAAAATGTGAAATTAAGAACACTTGCCAGTTTTTTAGTCAACTCAACATCAACTCTTCTCTTGCTTCTTCCAAACTAATTATCCTCACTTTCCGCAATCTCTACCAAAGAAATCAACAAGGATTAAATAGGACATCAAATATTAAAATGAAGGGCGCCTACATGCATGCGTGCATGTGTGCATGCCTATGCAGCATTATTACGTTGCTCCCAAAGAAACCACAAGGTAATGAGTTCGAGCATACCCGGTCAGGATCACAACTCCACCACCAAGCAATCGACGATCGAGGACCACTTGGATACCTTGAGAACCGAACCTGACCAGCAAAAAGAGCCAACTAGTTCCCCATTTTCGTCCTTCTTGACAGCAATCACAGTACACCAGACCTCCTTCTCCTCCCCACTCTCCCTTCCCTCCCAAACCACCGCCAATTTCCCGCCCAAATTTGCCATCTTTATGCCGAACACAAAATCCGTTGGCCAGCTTTCCACGCCCTTCAGCTCTTTCCAAATCCCTTCCTTCACATCAAAGCCCCTGATCTTCTGCGATCCAAAGCAATACAAGACCCCGTCAATCAGAGTACCTCTTCCTCTCCACCCTCTGTCGATCTCACTCTCCACGCTCTCCCAAACCTCCTTGTCCACATCGTACACGACGCTGCCCCAGTCTGCCATCGCGTAGATCCTCCCATCCACAACGGCATTAGCATGCATAAACTTCTCCCCCATCTTGCGCGTTGAGAACGGAAGCGCCGCCCACGACGGGTTCTTCCTCACCTTGAACGATGAGGACGGAACGGCCACCCACGACCCAACCTCCGGGTCCAGGACCTCTGCCCAATGGATGCTTCGGCACCAGCTTTCCACAGTGCACCCGCCCATGACGTACAGCTTCTCCCCGACCGCGCCCGCAGCAGCAAACAGCCGCCTCTCATGCATGGCGGGCCCGGACCTCCACAGGTGGGACCGACAATCCAGGACCCAGACGCAGTCCACGGCCATGTCATTGACGGACCCGCCGAGGACGTAGATCAGAGGGCCGACGGTGATGCAGGTGGAGCCGATGGTAGGGCAAGGGGAAGGGTTTGAGGCTATGGGGACGAGATGGTGCTGCTTCCGGGAGGTGGGGTTCGGATTGGGGTTCGAGTAGAGGGTGTACCAATACTGGTGACGGGAGTGACGGGAGGGGAGGTTGAGGGCGAGGTAGAGGGAGGGCTCCGTGCAGCGGAGTTGGCGGCGCGTGGAGAAGAGGCGAGGGGAAGAGAGGAGGGAGAGAAAGTTCTTGGAGACGACAGAGAGGGGAGGGTGGTGGAAACGGGGGAGATGGGCTATGATGTTCACGGCGGCATCATCGGGGAGGGAGGGGATCAGTGGGGTCGCCATGGCACGAGGGGCGGAGGAGGAGGAGGAGGCGGAGGAGGAGGAGGCCGCCATAATCTTGAGAATGGCAGTCAAGTTTGGAACGAGAGTCGAAGCGGAATGGGAGTCGAAGCGGAGTACTTGGAAACCGGAGCCAAGATTTCATCAAGTCAGCTTCTCACGGTTAAGTTTGGAATGGGAGTAGAAGTGGAATGGGAGTCGAAGCGGAGTACTTGGGAACCGGAGTCAAGATTTCATCAAGTCAACTTCTCATGGCGGTTAATTTTGGAATGGGAGTCGAAGCGGAGTACTTCGAAACCGGAACCAAGATTTCATCAAGTCAACTTCAACTAACTGGTGAGTTTAAGCGGAAATAAAATGAAAAGTACGCCTTATATATCGTCGAATTCTTAAAAAGAAATATGACTTCTCGGCACCAGGCTCTCCCTCGCCCCCGTTCGGCGATTCCTTCGTCCTCTCCATCTCATATCCTTTTTTCCGACCCTCTCCCTCTCCTCGCCGTTTGATCATTTGCATGCTTGATCTTCTCGTTTTGAGGTGTTGATTAGGATCGATCGTTGATTTTGTAGCTTGAGCGAGTTCTGTCTACTCGCGTGATCGTTTGCTGGTGGTGTTGTGTGATCTTTGGTCGAACTGTCCGATGATTGTGCGTGGCCCTTGACTGAGAGAAACTCCTCACGAGGATATGCGCCCTGTCACATCGCGCTGAATGCCATCCAACGGCGCTACGCGAGGGTTTCGACCGGCGACTCGATCTCTGTTCGCAAGTTAGCTCACGGCGAACCGCGGTACTTGCATTTCTTAGTGATTGGAGATTGTCTCAAGGGGTTGTTGTAAATGTAGGTTTGTGCTGCTGGAAAATTTCAATCTGGCGTTGCTCATGCTTGAGCTGGAGTTTGTCAAGAGAGGAGCCAAAAATGAACAGGTGTGCATGTCGCGAGCCGACTGTCCTGCGATTCTCCGTGGGGAGTAGCACTCTCATGGAACTTCCTTTTATGTTCTTTTTGAATTTTGTAGGTTGATGCTGTTTTACTGGCTAATCAACTACGGAAGAAGTTTAAGGACTAGGTACTACATACAATTCTTCAGAACAATTCCAGTTCGCATAATGGCAGTATCAGTCTTGGATTGTGTAGATTATGTTCATTTAGTCAAATTTATTCACCTCATTGCATTTGTTGACTATCCCCCTCCCATCCTGGTTATTGGTTTACAAGTTATTATTCTGCCCCTTTTGTGGGGAAATTCACGAGCCGGTTGCTAGTTTATGAGGCATGCGACAAAGTATCTCTTGGGATCACCTGTACTGCAATCGACTTATGAACGAGTAACAGACGAGGATATAGGGGTTCCATTTTGTCCTCATCCATGAAAAGAAAAATGTTGATCTTTCCAGAGGATAGTAGAGAGAAGTAAATGCAGTTTCTCAGAATTTCAAGCATTGTTTTGTAGGTGATGGAAAAGCGTGTTGATATCGTTCATTTTTCTGCTTCTGGAAATACATAGTTTGCAGATATATTTCGAAGGGCTTTTGCTTCTCGCGTTTTCCCTCCTCATGTGACTAGCAAGTAAAGAAACCAGAATTCTGGGCTTTGCAATTTGTATGATGTATCATATTCTGGTGCAGTTTTTCTTACCGCAACACTAGGTCAGTTCCAGGCTTGGTATTAAACATGTAAAAGGCATGCTGCTTTATGGGCCTGCTGGCACTGGCAAAACCCTAATTGCTCGTCAAATTGGGGAGACGTCGAACGGCAAAGAACCAAAGGTATGCTATGTTCCCTTGTGTGGTGGTTGTTCGATTACTAGGGATGCTATTTTCGTGGAAGGCCATTAATCCAAGATGGGTGTCTGTAAATTTAATCAATAATACTTAGTTTCGAAGAAGGTCAAGGGCCCAAAATTTTATTGCTGCCAGGCCTTTATTTTCTCCCCGTTGCTTAGGATTTCTCTCCCATCCTTATCAGAATCTTGAACCTATTGGATATGACTTCATTACTATGAATATGTTAGTTTACTTATTTTGTTGAAGATGTTTGAATCATCTCTAAGATGTAGGTGTGCAAACGGACCTTTGTACTAACATATGTAGACATACCCACTAACATTGTAAGTTATACGTTTGCTTGTATGTATGTCAGCATTATCAATTTGACTTCATATTCTCTGCCAGATAGTCAATGGTCCTGAAGTGATGAGCAAATTTGTTGGTGAAACTGAGAGGAATATTCAAGATTTATTTGCTGATGCTGAACAGGATCAGAGGACTCACAGTAATTCAGATATATGAATTGGATTTACGATTCTTCTTAGCAAGTATTTGTAACTTATGCTTCTCATTATTTTCAGGTGATGAGAGTGATTTGCGCGTCATCATTTTTGATGAAATTGATGCTATATGCAAGGCATAAATTATCTGGTCGATCTATGCATTGCTGTCCTCTATGATGCCGAATAGCTTAGCCTCACTCGGAGCAAATTTCATCTTTCCTTTCATTTCTTAGCTTTGAGGAACTTTTTAATTTGTTGTTTTTGGCTTAAGTATTGGAAGCAGTGTATATAGAATAGCAGACAGTGTGTTGACAAGGTTTTCTTTTCTTGTATAAGGTCAACTTTAGCAAGTTGTAAAGGTCGGCTTTCATATTCTGTTGTCTTGGTAGCTGCTTTATAATGACCTTTATAGTTTTCAAGGTTCTGCCTCAGGATATTTCCCGGATGGTTTACACGCATTTCTCACTAATCTGATTTCTTATCAAGTGTGACCAAAAAAAAAAAAAAGAAAAGAAAAAAAGAAAAAAGAAAAAAGAAAGAAAGGGAACAATGGATGTGAAATTGAGGCGTCAATTGCATCAACTGCACTTTTTGCTAATAGTCGTATCTTTATCATGAAGATAATTATGGTGATTTTCTGCCTTTTTTTTTTTTTTTTTGTACCTCTTAAATGGCTGTGTTCTGTCTTATTGTTGCACAGACTAATGCCGGTTGTCAACTTTCTATAATAAAGATATGAAATGACCTGATTTTGCATCTGCAGTCAAGAGGATCAACAAGAGATGGTACTAGAGTCCATGACAGTATCGTAAACCAGCTACTTACAAAGGTTCGTATTAGTATCTTAGTGTTCCAATTGTGCGAAGTAATTTAACTAGGTCCATTTTTTTGCAAATATTTTCTGCTATGCTTGTCAGTACCAATCATTGCTGCTGATATAGTACCTGATCTTCGGATTGATGGTGTAGAGTCACCGAACATTGTTTTGCTCTTTGGAATGACCAACAGAAAATATCTTCTTGATGAGGCTCTTTTGAGGTGGTCCCTCTATTTCTCTTCTGGTTCTTCACATCCAAGTCTTTTAGCTGCTATTTTAATATCCTGAGATGGTAAAAAGCATTCACAAGTCATCATGCAACTTCTTGGGAGATTCTTTTATTGTTGCTCTCAAGAATTATTCTGCCTAGCACTATGAGGATAAAAAGAATGTTATTTTGCTGTTGACATGTGGTCGCATCATACTTTTGGCTGGATCATACGTAGATGCACAATATATGTTTTAGAGGTAAAAATAGATATTGCAAGACGTTCTGTACATTTTGGACTTTTGGATCTGTAGACCAGGACGCTTGGAGGTACGAGTAGAGATAAGCCTTCCCGATAAGGATGGTCACATCGAAATCTTTGAGGTCCTCACGAGGAAGATGGATGAGAATTCCTTTCTTGCCGATGATGATGTCATAATTGAGTTTCTTGGTAAGTCAGCTAGTCGGATTTACTAGAATGGAACTTCATCGTGCATATTTTCATTTTTTTCATTTAAGAAGTGGCTTAGTCTAGTGAGCGTTGTCATGTGGAAGCAGAAAAAAATGGCATATAATGTAGTAGTAGTGTAGGTTCAAATGATTTTTCGTGTTTCTCTGATCAAATAGGCTAACTCTTGTAGGGGTGAGAACCGTTCTTAATTACCAAAGAAAAAGATGTATATGCTACAAAGGCTGGTGCTTAATTTGTCTCTGGAGATGGCCCTGCCTTATTTGCAATTTGCGATTGTGCAGCTACTCCTACAAAGAATTACAGTTGAGCAGAAATTGAAGGTGTTGTGAAAAGTGCCGTATGATATGCTCTGAATAGACATTTAAGTCTTGATGATCTTACGAAGCCTGTGGATGAAGAGAGTATCAAGGTCACTAAGGATGATTTTTTGAATGCGCTCTAAGAAATTGCTCCTGCAATTGGAGTTTCCGCAGATGACTTGGAAAGACGCAGGTTGGAATAATTGAACGTTGATATTCTCCGAATGTCTATCCTTTGTAGCATTGTTCTTATAATCCGTAGTTCCAGCGAAGCAAGAATTATATGACTGGATATCGCGTGTAAAATTTAAACGTCTTCAAAATTGCTTGCCCAAAAATGTAGTGGTACACTGACCGCAAATCGAGCATTATCCCACTAAACGTCTTCAAAATTGCTTGCCCAAAAATGCAGTGGTACACCAACCTCAAATCGAGCATTATCCCACTAAGTGGAGTCGATAATTGTTTTTTCCTCCCCGGTAGATACTTTGATTGGGTTTCCAATGGTGCTTTCCCTATCCAACATGTATAGCGAGGGAAGGAAAGTACATTTGTTCTCGACCGGTCAAACATAATGTGATGTCCTTTTAGTGCTGCCCTTTCAAGAACTGAGATTTTGGTCATTAAGGAGGGGAAGCCAAGAAAGGTTGATTCGCAGTAGGTTCCGTAAAGCTTTCTCTGAATCTCTTTATGCAGTATATATGATCATAACATGTAGAACAACACAATGCCTCAGAGATGGCTTAGCTGCTGTAGCTGCAGGCCTTAGTTTTATACAGGTGATTCTTATTAAAATGAATTGAATTGCAATTTCAAAGTGTTCATGGCTGAACAAAAAGTGAGAGAAATTGAGAAATCGAGAGGGAGAGAAGGAGCAACTGTTGGTCTCAATACATGTTCACAATTGTTGCAAACCCTGAGCTAGCCGCTGTGATGATCTTCCACATGACTCTCCTTCTCAAATCATGATCCATTCTCATGACAACCGCAAGGATGGTTGAAAAGTGCTTCAAGTTGCTGAACACATGCATCATGTATCTCTCGTCGTACAGGCGCCGGAGGCACTAAAAACATGGAATGTCATGAAAATTAATTCAAGCTTATGCTTAAACTTGAACACAAATTCAACTAACTGGTGATATTTCCATTTATGGTGGACAAAGATTTGGTGGGTTTGGGGGTTTTTCCCAAAGCGGAAACAAAATGAAAAGCATTAGGCCTTATTTATCGTCGAATTCTAAAAAAGAAATATGACTTCTCGTTACTTCTAATTATGGGTGTTACATTCAATGTCTGTTTTTTTGTTTGATCTCCGATTCTAATGTTCCTTTCGTGGACTCTGATACAATTATAGCTCAATGTTATTTCTTTGTTCTAGTTGTATGATGTGCTTTGCCTAGTGAAGTAACGCGGATTGTATTTTTAAAAGATATTGGTTTCATTAAGCCGAGACAGTTAAAATGCCTTGAAGGGGAAGGAATCAGGTTGGCTTGACGCTAAGGCGACAGAGGCGGCAAAGCAATGTTAAATCACTTGAATGAGAGATTTTGTTTTTCGATGAGTGAGTGATTCATTGAACAATAAAACTTGAGCTGCTGATCAACTTCTGCTACATGTTCAAGTACTGAGGATAATCAACGGACTAAGCAACAGCTAGTACAATGAGAGAATATTTGGGTGGGAACTCACTATCTTAGTGCATTTGAAATCCATCTCTTGGATCTCTAATGTGCCCTTGTCAAAGAATTAGTATCGTATGTCAATTTTATTTATTTATTTATTTATTTATTTATTCGTGGGGAAATATCTGAGCTTAGGTGCACTTGGAGGTGAAGGTGCTATTTAGCATAAGGATTGAATCTTGTGCTTCTACATCTCCTTGTCAAGGACTTAGTGAAGTATGACATTCTTAAAATCTATGATTTTATGTTAGCTAAAATTATTGAAGTGCGACTCTAAAAGTTCATGATATGCCTCCATGACTATCATGAACTTTTCTTAGACATGCATTTTGCCCTTTCTGTCTCTGATTGCAAATGTATTTCAGGTTATGACAGTAGGGCAAAGGGTATCCAAGAAATTGTTCCTGCATTTGGAGCTTGCACGGATGACCTGGAAAGATGCAGATTGGAATAATTGAATGTTGATATTCTCCAAATATCTATCTTTTGTAGCATTGTTCTTATAATCCGTAGTTCCAGTAAAGTAAGAATTATATGACTGATATTGCGGGTAAAATTAAACGCCTTCAAAATTGCTTGGTAAAAAATCTAGTGGTACGCCAACCGCAAATCAAGCATTATCCCACTAAGTAGAGTTGGTAATTGTTTTTACCTCCCCCGTTGATACTTTTATTGGGTTTCCAATGATACTTTCCCTGTCCATCACGTACGGCGAGGGAAGGAAAGTACATTTGTTCTCAACGGTGATACATAATGTGATGTCCTTTTAGTACTGGCCTTTCAAGGACTGAGTTTTAGGTCATTAGGGAGGGGGGAGCCAAAAAAAGTTGATTCGCAATAGGTTCCTTAAAGCTTTCTCTGAATCTCTTTATGCAGCATATATGATCATAACATGTAGAACAACACAATATCTTTTAGCCGCTGTAGCTGCAGGCCTTAGTATTATACAGGTGATTCTCATCAAAATGTAGGAGGATCTCCAATTTTTACTTATGGATAGGTAAATAAAGAACGAATATCTGGTTAAACATGAGTGAAGCTGAGATAAGAGTTGATTTCTTTGAAACTGCTTTCTTGTTTGGAGTTAGGTTTTTAATTGTTATAAAGATGTCCGGTTCATTGTTGGCTTAGAGAAAAGCATTCCAAGTTTCATTATGTAAATAGATTGGACTATGTGAAAATAAATGGGTTTCCCACATGCTTCTTTCACACTTGCTTCCCATAATCTTAGAGCTCAGGGTTCTCCTAATTGACAAATTTACATGAAAGCATTTTTTTTGTTCTGCCAAAAATGATCATGAAACCGCGGCAATCTCACTGAGCATTTTGTAGATGTGGGTTTTTAATTCTGCTTGGGAAGTCCATACTGTTGCTGCTTTAGCACCTTCTTTGCCATCTCATAAAGATGCTAAAATGGCGTCAGTTTATTTAGTGAGATATACTCGATATCAACTTTTAATAGACACATCCTTCGTGTGCTTCTATTAAAGTTTCATTAATTATTAGCTTTTGTTCCTAAGTTCCAATTAAAGATAAAGTGCATACACTATTTAAATGTGTCACTGCCATCGTCACATCCCAAACTCCCAAGTCATGAGGATGTGAATGGCAATGGTTATTAATACAACGTTCTCAGTGCGTCGCCGGCCCATTTCTTTTTAATTTATCGATTTAAGTACGAGTGAAAGCGTTACAATATCAACAGTGAATCAATAACACAACAAACAAGTAGCCGGGAAAACGCTACACAAAGCATAATACTACCATATTACGTCAGCAGATTTACAAGTCCTCATCTACAAGCCTATTTCCTTCCATTTTACCCCATTCAAAAAGACATAGGCTGGGGAATTCCTAGCTCGTCTAGCAAGGCTACAACTCTAGCGGGGAGACTTTCATACCTACAAATTTGAGGAAAAACAATAGGGTGAGTTGAAGACAATAAACATGCAGGTCTTTTGGACCTTATTTCCCAATCAATCAACCCAGTGAGTAAACTATTGGTGGGTCAAATGTTGGCTGTTCGGGCCATGCGACCAATTAATTCGAAGGTCTTGGAATGCACTTTCTAAGTCTAGAATGTCTCCAAATCCGTGGTCGCCAGATCTGTGGATGAGGCTCCTTGCAAGCCATGGACAAGCAAATCTTACAGCCATGGATGATGAAGGACCCCTTCCAACGTCGCTTGCGGTTGGCCCGAGCCTCCTCTCTAACTCTGGCTTTTTCTATTTTTATCCAAACTCTAGATCTGGCATCGTGTCCCTCATCCAAGGTCGTCATTGCCTTCGTCAGTGTTGCTCGCTATATCTCCAAATCTAGCCATCCATGGATGAACGCGTTCAGGCATCTTATCGCTTGTCCATGGCCATCAGCATCGTACAACACCAAAAGGAGAGGCTCCATTTGGAAGTATGGCAAAATCTAGAGCCATAGTCGTGAAAGATGACGGCTCGTTCAACCATAGATGAGGGATGCCAACGAAGGTGACAAGGGATGCTGAAGAAGATGACGACGGCCATGGCCATCAAAGGTCACCTTCCGCTACTGCTCAATGGATGGACGAGGAAGAAGGGAGGATTTGATCTTTTACTTTTCTTCATTCCAACTCAGTAGACACCTATCATCTTATTATTGGACATGATTAAAAAACACACATCATGTTAGCAATTGACGTGGCGGTTAGAAATTACTGAATATTTTATCCTTATTATGCTATTCTCATGTTTAGACACTTCAATATACTTAGTAGCTAGCTGGGCCAAAGCAAACCCTTATTGCTCAAATTAAATAACAAGGGCTTGCTCTTCCCAATTGAGTTAGCTCGAAGAATACTATGATTGGGAACTTTTGGGGTTATGAGTTAGGCCCACCCGATTGAGTCTCAAAATGTCACCTTTAAGGGTCCGTTTGTTTCGCAGAAAATATCATATTTCCGGAAAACATTTTCCTGAAAGTCATTTTCCAAGAAAATAACTCTATTTTCCGATGTTCAGCCAAAATCTAAAATTTGAGTGGAAAATATTTTCCACCGTTCGTTAGCTCATTTAATTGTTTGGGAAAAATTATCAAAAATTGAATTTTAATATTTTTAATTGACTAAAAATTTATTTTATTTATTTATATTTTTTAAAAAATGATTTTTTTAATTATTTATATTTTTAAAAATAGAAATTTTTATTATTTCTTTTTCTTTTCCTTCCTCCTTCTTCCTCCTCCTTCCTCCGCCGTCGCCTCCTTCCTCCTCCTTCTGCCGCCGCCACCTTCTTCTACTTAACGATGGTTGGCTGCCCAGCAGTCGACCAAGACCCGATGGCCAAATTCGGCAAGCTCGAGGCTCGACCGATCTCACTTGAGCTCGCCGGATCTAGCGACAGAGCTCGAGCTCACCTGGATCGGGAGCCCGAGCTCTGCCGCTAGATTCGGCAAGTCGTGAGCTCTGCCGCCAAATCCGACGAGCTCACGGCTCGCCACCGCACGACGAGCGGCCTGGACGGTGGGCTCCCCGCGAGCCTCCCGGTGCCGCCGTAGTGCTCCCTCTTGAGCCGGATCCTCTCGAGCGATTTCGAGCCGCTGGGGAAGTGGAGCGCGGCGGCGACGACGGTGCCCCAGCCGGAGCAGGCGGGTAGGAGCGGGCGAGGAGGGCAGAGGCTGATCCCGAAGAAGGACGTCGTTGAAGCCATTGCAGCAGGGAGAGCAAGAGAGAGAGAGAACAAGAACTGAAGGAAGGAAAAAGCAACGCGAGAGACAGAGAGAGCTCGTGCGAGAGGAAATCATTTTCCACGATGTCAAGAGGTGATTTTCCGGTCAACGGAAAATGTTTTCTTTGACCGTGTATTTTCTGCTCACCTGAATACCGGAAATTTCGGAAAATATATTCCTGGAAGTTATTTTTCGCGAAACGAACGGAGCCTAAATCATGTAAAAAATTTTATATTTACTTTTATGATGGACTTGAATGGAAACGAACATCGAAAAATCTCTTCTTGAAAGTGCCGTGAGAAATCTGTTCTTATTAAGTATTTTTAGGGTTCATTTGTTTCGCGGAAAACAATTTCCTCATTTTTCGATATTTGATTTGCCTAGAAAAATGAATCAACAGAAAATGTTTTCCTAATAAATGAAAAATGCATTCTTGCTAAAGCCTAAATTTTAAAAAATAATTTCTCTTTAGAAAGAATCGAAAAGCGATTTTCAAAATATTTTCTTAGCTTTATATTTAATAGATATATTTTAGGTATTTAATTTTATTTTAATTTATATATTTAATTTTAATTCTATCTTACAGTAAATATTCAATGTATAAATTATATATTTATATTTATTATATATATTCGAGGCATTTTTGTGTTTTAGATATGTTAGTACATTTTACTATTTGATAAAATTTTATTAAAGAATGAATGGGAAAAAAATAATAATAAAAAAATAATTTAAAAAAGAAAAAAGAAAATAAAAAATTAAATTAAATTAAGGAATAATGTTACGGAAATTTTCACTATCCCTATTTATAAATTTTTAGGCTTACTTATAATGATATACTGTTTATATTAAAAAAATATAATATTATATAAATATATTTGATTTTAATATTATAATTTATTAAATTTCATATTTTACCTCCACACAATCTTGTCATGATTAAAAATTCGAACGACGAAGCCTAATCGATATTACCAAATTCCAACTCGAACCCGAACCTATAAATATAAACACCGGATCTCCTTGCTTCTTCTTCTCACCTTCGTCTCCCTCGCTCGACGGTGTCGTCCACCTCCGATCGCAGCCATGGCCGGCCGGTTCTTCCAGTCGCCCCCGTCGCCGTCCGCCATGATCGTCACCAACACCCCAGCCGCCGACCTCGCCCTCACCAACCTCGCCTACTGCTGCCCCTCCGATCTCCACCACTTCGCCGTCCCCGGCACCAAGCTCTCCCTCGCCTCCGTCGGCGATTCCTTCGTCCTCTCCGTCTCATATCCTTTTCTCCGACCTCCCTCTCGTCCTTTCGATTCCTCGCCGTTTTGTCAATCCGAATGCGTGCTTGATCTTCTCGTTTTGAGGTGTTGATTATGATCGATCGTTGATTTTGTAGCTTGATGCTTTGTTTAATTTTGAGGGAGTTCTGTCGATTCGTGTGATTGTTTTGCTGGTGGTGTTGTGCGATCTTTGATCGAACTGTCCGATGATTGTGCGTTGGCCTTGACTAAGAGAAACTCCTCACGAGAATGTCCGCCCTGGTCAAATCGCGCTGAATGCTATCCAACGGCGCTACGCGAGGGTTTCGACCGGCGACTCGATCTCTGTTAGCAGGTTAGTTCACGGCGAACCGTGGCACTTGCGATTCGTAGCAAGTGGAGATTGTCTTAAGGGGTTGTTGCGAATGTAGGTTTGTGCCGCCGGAAAATTTCGATCTGGCGTTGCTCACGCTTGAGCTGGAGTTTGTCAAGAGAGGAGCCAAAAATGAACAGGTGTGCATGTCACGAGCCGGCTGTCCTGTGATTCTCCATGGGCAGTTGCAGTCTCATGGAAATTCCTTTGAATTTTGTAGGTTGATGCTGTTTTACTGGCTAATCAACTACGGAAGAAGTTTATAAACCAGGTAGTAGATACATCTTTCAGAATAATTCCAGTTCGCATAATGCCAGTGTCAGTCTTAGAGTGTGTAGATTGTCTTCATTTATTAACTATCCTCCTCCCGTCCTGGTTATTGGTTTACAAGTTATTATTCTGTCCCCACTGCGGGAAAATTCATGAACCAGTTGCTAGTTTACGAGGCATGCAACAAAGTATTTCTTGAGATCACCCATACCACAATCAACACCTGTGTGAATGAGCTCTTTTGTTTTGGGACAAATAGAAGAGATTTGCTGCTGCCTGAAAATGTCTAGCGAATAAAAACTGCCTTTTCAAACTAATTATAATTAGCTAATCCAAGTCTGAAACGAGAAGAAAATGCATCAACATTCACCAGGACTAAGTAAACTAGTAGGGTTTCAAATGAGTAGATCTGAGTATTACACGTGCCAGACAAAGATGAACATGCTCTAGACTATAAAAAGTTTTCTGAGATGATGTACCCACACATAGAAACGTCTTCAATTGACAATGAGTGGGCTGCATAAGTACCCAGCTGGATGATGCCAATCCAGGAGTGAGTGTCGTTGATAAGTAGCATGAGTTTTATGAAGGAATTTATTGTGCAGGTTTGCACTTAAACTGCAAAAATATCACTGACCAACTCTCTAGCATCGGTAATCTCTAGGATCATCTAAGTGTGTTTGAAATCCATTCTCTTAATAGGTACGGAAAAAACCCAAGCATAGGAGCACTTTTAGATAAAGGTGCCAATTCAGCATAGGATTGCTGAGGTAGGATTGCAGCTTGGATCTCAAATATCTCCTTGTCAAGGACTTAGTATAGTCTGTCATTTCTTTAAAATGCATTCTTTACACTTGCAACAAAGATATTGGAGCATTGATGGTGCACTTGGAGGTAAAGGTGCATATTTACCATTGGATTGCATCTTGTATCTTACATCTCCTTGTCAAGGACTTAGTGAATTATGACATTCTCAAAGTCTATGATTTTATGTTAGCTAAATTTATTGAAATGGGACTCTGAAAGTTCATGTATTTGTTTGCCTCCATGACTATTATGAACTTTTCTTAGACATGCATTTTGCCCTTTCTGTCTCTGATATATAAATTTTTTGATGTACATTGAAATGTAAATGTATTTTTAGGTTATGACAGTAGGGCAAAGGGTATCATTTGAGTGTCATGGGAACAACTATGTCTTCACAGTCAATCAAGCTGCCGTGGAGGGACAAGAAAGTTCAAATGCTCCTGAAAGAGGAATGATCTCAAACGACACATACATTGTCTTTGAAGCAACGAATGCTAGTGGAATAAAGGTTTCCCGTTTAATTTCTTTTTGTTTTCATCTCATGCAGTTTTAATTTTTTGTGACATCTATTTTGTGATCCAGATTTGAAGTGATATGGTGAAATTTTGCTTAGTATATCCTTCAAATTTGATTTTAGGCAACTGGAACCATCACATTTTGCATTAGAATTTGGGGGCAGTGAGGGTGTCCGTCATGCTCATGGAGCACAGCTGAAAACTTCTGTGATCTTAATATTGCTCAGCATTTAGTGCTTGGAGAATTAGTGAAAATTATTTTTTGATTTCTTGTGTGAATCTTTGATGGTGAACATTCTCCTGATATGATTATTTTGACATTTAATCTATTATGTGGTAATTTTGTTGATTCTGTCTTGACTGTTGTGTCTTGTTATTCAGGTTGTCAATCAACGTGAAGCTGCCAGTAGCAACATATTTAGGCAGAAGGAATTTAACCTTGAGTCCCTAGGCATTGGTGGCTTGAGTGCAGAGTTCGCGGATATATTTCGAAGGGCTTTTGCTTCTCGTGTTTTCCCTCCTCATGTGACTAGCAAGTAAAGAAACCAGAATTCTGGGGTTTGCAATTTATATGATGTCTAATATTCTGGTGCAGTTTTTCTTACTCTAATACAAGGTCAATTCCAGGCTTGGTATTAAACACGTAAAAGGCATGCTGCTTTATGGGCCTCCTGGCACTGGCAAAACCCTAATGGCTCGTCAAATAGGGAAGATGTTGAATGGCAAAGAACCAAAGGTATGGTATGCTCTCTCGTGGTTTTTCAATTACTATGGATGCCATTGTTGTAAAGGCTTTTAATCCAAGATGGGTTTTGGTGAAATTAATCAATAATATATAATTTCCATGAAGGTCAAGGGTAAGAAGTCCATTGCCGCCTGGCCTTTAATTTCTCCCCTTTGCTTAGGATATGTCTACCGTATTTCGCAAAACCTTGAATCCTATTGGACATAGCTTCATTACTGTTTGTATGGTAGTTTACTTATTTTGCTGAACATGTTTGAATCATCTTTAAGATGTAAGCATGCGAACCAACCTTTGTACTTACGCATGTAGACCTACCTACTCACATTGTAAATTATGTGCATGTATGTCTGTTTCTTCAATTTGACTTCATTTTCTCTGCCAGATAGTCAACGGTCCTGAAGTGTTGAGCAAATTTGTTGGTGAAACCGAGAAGAATGTTCGAGATTTATTTGCTGATGCTGAACAGGATCAGAGGACTCACGGTAATTGAGTATATGAATTGGATTTATGATTCTTCTTAGCTAGTATCGGTAACTTACGCCTCTCAGTAATTTTCAGGAGACGAAAGTGATTTGCATGTCATCATTTTTGATGAAATTGATGCTATATGCAAGGTATGAGATTATGTGGTCAATATATACATTTCTGACATCTATGATGCTGAATAGCTTAGCACTGTCGGTTATATCAATTACTTGGTGCAACTTAATCTTTTCTTTCATTTCTTAGTTTTGAGAAACTTTTTAACTGGTTGTATTTGGCTTAAAAGCAGTGTACATAGAATAGTGGACAGTGTGTCTACAGGGTTAGGTTCTCGCATAAGGTCATCTTTAATGAGTAGTAAGAGTAGACTTTTGTATTTTGTTGTCTTGGTAATTGCTCTATCATGACTTTTATAGTCTTCAAGGTTCCATTTTAGGATTTTTCCCTGGTGGTCTGATAACTAACTTTCACTATTCAGAAATATAATAAAAAATATCCTTAACCAAATATATGTTATGTTGAGGTGCTTAATTCATTCCTGGAATTTTTATAAGTCTAGCAGAACTATGTACTGCAGTATTTTTCTTAACAACCCCCTTAGCGCGCACCCAAAAAAAGGAGCAATGGACGTGATATTGATGTGTCAATTGCATTAACTGCACCTTTTGCTAATAGTCATATCTTTATCATGAAGATTATCATGGTCATTTGTTGCTTATCATTTTCTTTTTTGAACTTCTTAAACAGCTGGTTTCCGTCCTATTGTTTTATGGACTAGTGCTGGTTGTCAACTTTTTATAATAAAGATATGAAATGACCTGATTTTGCATCTGCAGTCAAGAGGATCAACCAGAGATGGTACTGGAGTTCATGACAGTATTGTGAACCAGCTACTTACAAAGGTTTGTAGTAGTATCTTAGTGTTCTAATTGTGTGAAGCTATTTAACTAGTGTCCATATTTTTCTGTGAATATTTTCTGTTATGCTCATTTATACCAATCATTGCTGCTGAGATAGTTCCTGATTTTCAGATTGACGGTGTAGAGTCACTGAACAATGTTTTGCTCATTGGAATGACCAACAGAAAAGATCTTCTTGATGAGGCTCTTTTGAGGTGGTTCCTCATTTTCTCTTTTGGTTCTTCATGTCTAAGTCTATTGGCTGCTCTTTAATCTCCTGAGATGGTAAAAAGCATTCATTAGTCATCATGCAACTGAAGGGAAGATTGTTTCATCATTTCTTTTAAGAATTATTATGCCTAGCATTATAACGATAAAATAGAATGTTATTTTGCTGTTGACGTGTGGTGGCATTATAACTGTGGCAGGATCATATGTACATTTACAGTATTGGTTTTAGAGGTAAAAGTATACACATAAAGACGCACTTGACATTTTGGACTTCTGATCTATAGACCTGGACGCTTGGAGGTACAAGTTGAGATAAGCCTTCCCGATGAGAGAGGTCGCTTGCAAATTTTTCAGATCCACACGAACAAGATGAAAGAGAATTCTTTTCTTGCTCTTGATGTCAATCTTGCAGAACTTGGTTAGTCAGCTGGTCGCATTTACTAGAATGAATCTTCATCAAGCAAATGTTCATTTATTATTCTAGAAGTGGCTTATTCTAGTGAGCATTGTCATGTGGAAGCAGAAAAAAATTGGCATATAATATGGTAGTAATGTCATTTCAAATAATTTGTGTTTCTTTGATCATGTGTTTGATTCAACATTTTGAAAGCCCATTGAGAAAATGCAAAGTAGTTTAGCCTAAAGGACTTTGTGTAAATGCAAAGACCGTTTGCTTTGAGAAGTAAGAAATGCCGTTTGATAGAAAACATATTTGAAAAGCCCTTTGAATGAGTAATATTAGTTTTTTAATTTTGTTTGTTTAAAATTGAAAAAAAAATGAATGCAACTTTTTGAATATAAATTTTGATAATAATGCTAAAAAAATCAAATACATATATATATATATATATATATTTTTTTTTTTTTTTAAAAAGACCAAATCCTTCGTCGTAATTTTTTTAATTTTTATTTGTTTAAAATTGAAAAAAATGAATGCAACTTTTTAAATATAAATTTTTACAAAAATGCTAAAAAAAAATCAAATACACACACACACATATATATATAATTTATATTTAAAAAAAAAGACCAAACCCTTCGTAGGAATTTTTTTACTTTTTATTTGTTTAAAATTGGAAAAAAATAATGTATGCAACTTTTTAATTTTGACAATAATGCTAAAAAAGTCATATATATATATATATATAAATGCTAAAAAATCAAATATATATAATTTATTTTTTAAATATATATTTGGTTTTTTAGATAAATTATATAATTTGATTTTTTTAGCATTTAAAAATAATAATAATGAGGGCAAAATTGGAAATTTGAAGAATGAGTGAGGGTAGTTTTGGAAGAAAAAATGAGTTTTAGCATTTGACCAAATGCTAAATGTTCAATACTAGTCCCCACTAGCATTAAGCTTTCAGCCTTCCTGATGCTAACTTTCACTTGAAAGCTATTTCAAAATGGTTGTCAAACGGTCCAGCATTTCCTCAAGGGGCTTTGGAGGCTGAAAGTCCCTTGGAAATGCTGAACCAAACGCACCCGCTTACTCTTTTATTTTTGGATGCATTATTTATATACTAAAAACTACTGGTCCTAGCCTGGTGGCCACTGTTCTCTCTGAGAATTGTGAGGTGGGCCATCCACCTCTTGGGACGGGGTAAGGGACGTTCTTGATTACGATATATATATATGCTAAAAAGGCTGTTTGCTTAGTTCATCTCTTGTGATGGCCCTACCTTATTTGCAATCTGCGTTTGTACAGCTGGTTGTACAAAGAACTATAGCGGTGCAGAAATCGAAGGGGTTGTGAAGAGTGCTGTATCATATGCCCTGAATAGACAATTAAGTCTTGATGATCTTACAAAACCTGTGGATGAAGAGAGTATCAAAGTCACTATGGATGATTTTTTGAATGCACTCCGAGAAATTGTTCCTGCATTTGGAGCTTCCACAGATGACTTGGAAAGATGCAGGTAGGAATAACTGAATGCTGATATATATTAAATATCGATCTTTTGTAGCACCGTTCTTATAATCTGTAGTTCCAACAAAGTAAGAATTGCATGACTGGATAGTGCATGTAAAATTAAATGCCTTCAAAAATTTTTGGGCCGAAACCTAGTATCAACCGCAAAATAAGCATTATCCCACTAAGTGGAGTCGGTAATTTTTTTTTCCCTGGTTGAGTCTTCTATTGGATCTCCAATGATATTTTTACCGTCCATCATATATATTGAGTGTACAGAAGTACATTCGATCAAAACACTAACAATGTAATGTGATGTCCTTTTACTACTAGCATCTCAAGGACTGAGATTTAGATCATTCAGAAGGGTGGAGCCAAAAAAGTGGATTCGCAAAATCTTTCTTTGAATCCCCTTATGCTGTGTATATGAGCATACGTGAAGAACAGCACAATGCCCTAGAGATGTTGTAGCTGCAGGCCTTAGCATTATACAAGTGATTCTTATTAAAATGTTGGATGACATCTGATTTTTACTTAAGGATTGGTAATTGCAAGTGCGAATATCTGGATAAAGAATGAATGAAGCTCAGATGAGAGCTGATATCTTTGAAATTGCTTCTTCCTTTGGAATTGGGTTTTTCAACTTGGTCATTACCGTTATAGGACAATAACATACATAGATTTCTCTGATGTATTTTTAGGAATTGTGTTATCGTGTGGTTTTACCCAATTATATGTGGTCCATGGTGAATTATATGGTAGATATCGTTTTCTGAGATTTGGTTTTGTAAGGATAAACAAGAGGAGGGGAGAATTTCTCTCTGAGCTGATCATTAAATTTGCTAAGAGTTTTTTTTTTTTTTTTCATGAAGATGTCTGGTCCATTATTGTCTTAATAAAAAACATCTTAAGTTTCGTTATGCAAATAGATTGGACAGTGTGCATATTAAAGGGTTTTCCACAGGCTTCTTTCACACATGCTATCATATGATTCTTGACTAATCTTAATCTTAGAGCTCTAGATTATCCTAGCTGATAAGCCGATATAATGACATTCCTTTTATACTGCCAAAAAATGATCATAAAACCTTGGCAATCTTACTAAGCATTTTGCAGATGTGTATTTTTAATTTTGCTTGGGGATCCCATAATGCTGTTACTTTAGCACCTTCTTTGCCATGTCATGAAAATGCTAAAATGGCATCAGTTTTGAGATCTTATTTACCTAGATATACCTGACATCTTTTTTAAATGTACACATTTTTTGTGTTTTTGTATTAAGGTTTCATTAATTGATGACTTTTGTTCTCGAGTTCCAGCTCAAGATAAAGAGCAAACACTATTAAGCACGTGTCACTACCTCAATTGTTCGTGCAAATATTTTTGTAGGCTTAATGGCGAGGTAAGTTGTGGTGATCGACATAAGCACATATATGAACGAGCAATGCTATTGGTTGAGCAAGTTAAAGTGAGCAAAGGAAGTCCTCTTGTCACTTGCCTCCTGGAGGGTCCGAGTGGCAGGTATTTGGGGTTTTCTGACTCATTGCTTTTCAGTTTTGCGAAGCACTTTTTCTTATTTGTTAAAACTATTGGGATTATTCTAAAATCTTGTCTGTTGTACAGTGGTAAAACTGCTCTGGCAGCTACAGTTGGCATCGGCAGTGGTTTTCCATATGTTAAAATTGTAATCTTCTGCTCCATGCTTTGCTCTCTCTGAGTAATCAGGCTTACTGGTGCATCGAGTTTTAATTTCTAATTTTCTTTTGGGTGTTTAGGTTTTGGCAGAAACTATGATTGGATTACATGAGAGCACCAAATGTGCACAAATTGTGAAGGTTTGTCACCTGTTTCTGCTTGGTTGGCGGTTTGAGGAATTGGAAATTAGTTGATTCCCCTCCACTTATAACTAACTCGAAGAGTGGTTATCTTACATTTTCCATAATAACTGGAGAGGGTTTTGTAATGGATTGTAATCATTGATAGGTTTTTGAGGATGCATACAAATCTCCATTGAGCATTATCATCCTTGATGACCTTGAAAGGTAAATTTGTTGATTTCTATTAGTTGACCTCTGTTGTCATCCTTGGTATTGAAAGATCATTTTGACTTGAGTGAATTGCTTTGCAGGCTACTCGAGTATGTCGCCATTGGGCCTCGATTTTCAAATTTGATATCTCAGACATTGTTAGTCCTTTTGAAGCGACTTCCTCCAAAGGTTGTTTCTTCTCTACGCCTTGTTTCTACAAATTGATATTGGTGTGAAGAGTAATTATCCTTTTCTCTTATCTCTTCTGGAAGTTAATGCTGGCAAAGTTACTAGTATTATTGAATTAAAAATGCTTCAATGTGGATGAGTGGGAATTAGTTCCTTTCCCCAGGAAATGAAAAATATGAGTGGGAATGTTGAGAGCAAAAATCCCTAGTCATGTTGCTGAGGGAACTTGGTAATGATGTCATGATGCAGGTGGTGATCAGGAATTTGAGTTTGAGAGATTAAGATTCAGTTCATTGGCATTTACTTCCCAAGTTGACCTTAGAATGATTGGCTAGATTGGTGAAGTGTATGGCTAACCCAATAACGAAAGTTTCTTATCCTGTTTGAGATGGAGAAACAGTGAAGTTTGTTTTATGGTATAAAGCAACAGACCGAGTGCAGCGTTGGTTCGTGTTTTTCCTCAAGGCTGTCCCGGGAGAAGAAAGTTTTGTAATATGTGGATGCTTTGAACTTGGCATTATCATATACAGATGCACTTTAGTATATGTTATAGGTAATTTAGCTTTTGCTAGTTAAGAATTAGGGTATATGTATATGTTCCTGTGTATTGTGATTGTAATAATAGTATATTAGTTGTTTTTATCTCTGATTTAGTCGGTGGTTTTTGACTCACAGCGTTTGATTCTAGTATTCTTTTCACATCACTGAATTTTTCAGCTTATTATACACATATATTTGGCTTTTCTTTCTTCCAGGGAAAGAAGCTTCTCGTGATAGGGACAACAAGTGAAGTGAGTTTCTTGGATTCAGTTGGTGTCTGTGATGCCTTTTCTGTCCCTTATCATGTCCCCACGTTGAAGACAGAGGATGCAAAGAAGGTAAGCTGCTGTAGATGCTATTTTGGTGTTTGCATGGAGTATTCTTGTTTCTGCTGTTCTTTCTACATTTCTCTTCTGCTGGAAAATGTGAAACAGAGAGTAAAAAATGTGCAGCACTCTCTTGTTTTTAGGAGAATTTTGTCTGCTTATAAAACCAGTCCTTTGTTGACTTCATGATGTTCTGATTCTCTTGTAAATAGTGGAGGCCTAGAAGTGGTCATATCCAAAAGGTTCCTTTATCAGATTTAATTTAAGACGAGGGGTATGGAACTGAACTTTTGGATAAGCCTAGACATTGTGAATTTTAAGGAAATTAATTGTCCCAAACCACAGAAACATGATAGGTACTTTGGAGTCCTTCACTCTTATGTTTGCTCCCTTTTTATCATTTTGCCCTTCTTAGAGCAGGGGAGTGGGTTAGGTAATGGGGTTGGGAGGGGTTGGGCTGCTCTATAAAAGTCATGTGGTTGATGTTTAAGAATAGTTCAGGTCTCATTTATAAGTGCTGGATTAATAATGTTTCCGATCGAGGTCTTCAATCAACTGTGAATCTGGTTTTCTTGTGAGTTTCCCTAAGCAAATTTTGCAGGCTGGAGAGTTTTGTTAATAAAACTGTATAAATTCAAAATGTGGATTTGGAGTGTTTTGAGATCATCATGAACTATGTATGTATACATGACTCTTTTTGCTCCCCCCTTAGGTGTTGGAACAGCTAAATGTTTTCTCTGAAGAAGACGTTGATGCAGCTGCTGAGGCTCTGAATGATGTAAGCTTTAGATCTCTCAACTCGTGCCTTCTTATGTTTTTCTGTGTTAGGGCAACAATGTGCAACAGAAATTCGTTAAGTCACGTGCTTAAGGACTTAAGGAGATAACTTCATTCTTCACGCTAATCTCCTATCTTAGTTTGCCTGCAAATGGAGTAGCGCAGTTTTTGGGGAGAGAGAGAGGGAGAGAGAGAGAGAGAGAGAGAGAGAGAGAGAGAGAGTTCTAACTCGTGCTTTTGTGCTTGTACTTTTCTTAGATGCCCATCAAGAAGCTTTACATGCTGATCGAGATGGCAGCCCAGGGTGAGCATGGAGGGGCTGCGGAGGCCATCTACGCCGGCAGAGAGAAGATTAAGATTGCTCATTTCTACGATTGCCTTCAGGACATTGTTCGTTACTAAAATGCAGCTAATCACCGTAGCGTCCTATATTGTTTATTCTTTTTCACATGAAGATCTGTATTTTTTTTTATCCCAAACTTTTTTTTTTGCCGTCGGCATGAGCTGTTCGTCTGTTGAGTAGCAGACACTTGCGATTTTGTGAAAAAGTTACCGACGGTCACTTGAAAAAGCGCACTGGTCCTATGAATTGCGGACTCTTGTTTCATAGTATTCTCATGACCTAAAACTTCAATATTATGGCCTTTCACCCATTGCTTTTGTGGGATAGCGCTAACTTCCTCATCGCAGACTACTTCAAGGAATCCAGCTTTTGATTTCGACCCGGCTTTTGTCGGAAAATCACCGTAGCAATTAGGTCGTGTCGACGTCGGAACGTCTCGAGGCCATTGTTAACTTTCTACTATTTCCCGCGTATTTCTGGGGTGCTTCGTGGGGTAATATGCGAGTTGCAACTTACGAGTGTCGGTCTACATCCGCGTCATGGCCCAGAAGCTTCATCCATAGGCACCTACAAACATTTACCCTAAAACCTAGAAATATGCTTTAGAAGGTACCCAGTCATGGCCAAGCAAAGTTTACAACTGCTAGGAAAACATTAGGGGTGTGCAAAATGGACTGCCTGAGTTTGGAACCGCCTATACCAGATCGGATTGGCTAATTCGGTCCGATTTCCGGGAGTGTTGGTCCAATTCTCGGTTCATAAAAATGGAATCAGTGTTTGAGCGGTCGGGTCCGATTCTCAAGAGGGAACGGAATGGATCGGATAGACTAAATATATTTTTTATTTTATTATTTTTTAAATAATTGTTAAAATATGAATTAAACACTATCTCGGTATGCTTTCAACTAGTGCAAAATAAAGTAATTGGAAAAAAAGTAGCGGGGAAAAAGTAGTGACCACTTCCATTGGACCCAACTTGAACCATACTGAATCGATGGTGCGGTCCATTTCCTAGTCCTAGGATCAATCGGTCTAGTCCCCGATTTTTATTTTTGGGATCAGTTTGGTTTCCGGTTTCACTTTGAAACTAGAACGAACCGGGAATCAATTATCCCTAGAAACATTGGAGATTCGTGTCTTCCCCTGTGACTTGTGCTTGTAAAGAAATGAAACATGTCATTGGACCACACTTTCTACTAAAGTTATCTTCCTCTTTTGCTTCGGCTGTTTTTAAAGAGAAGGGAGAGGAAGGGCTTGGGTAGAAATGAAATAGGGGAAAGGAAGAAAAAAAGGGAGGAGAGAAGAAGAGGAGGGAGAAAGATGAAAGGAGGAAAAAAAAAGAGAGGAGAGAAAAGAAGAGAAGGGAGAAAGACAAAAGGAGGAATGGAAAATTTTTGGCATGCTCATGATCTGGATGCCTCACCAAGCCGACTTAACTGCATATTGCAACGTCGGTAAGTGGTCAAAGCCTTTAATTGTCTATTTGAACAAATAGTCAGGGCTTAAAATTCGGATTTCTTGGAGATTTGTGTAGCGAAGTCCAATTTTTTGAGCTGCGTATTTTTACAGATATTTTAGGGTGTTGTGAAACTATAAGATTTTACGTATCGTGATTTGAGCTTACGGTTTGCTTGTAATGGAATTTTCAATTTTGGCGTGGATTCTAGAACGGTATCGAACATTAGCTTTGGCTCTGAATTTTAACCATTTTGGGTAAGGTTTTGGGGTGGCTAAGTTGGGATTGTTGTAGTGCATCAAGAGAATTTTCTGAGGACTATAAGATGGGGGTGGCTAAGTTGGGGTTGTTGTAGTGCATCAAGAGAATTTTCTGAGGACTATAAGATGGGGGTGGCTAAGTTGGGGTTGTTGTAGTGCATCAAGAGAACTTTCTGAGGACTATAAGATGGCTCGAAACGGAATTTTGTAGAGAAAGTTATGGTGTAACAAAGTTTAGCACGCTGGCCATGCCTAGCAAACAATAATAGGTTTTCGCTAAATGCGATCTTTCGTCGGCGCGTAGATGTTTTATCGACAAATAGGCCTAGTATAGACGAGTCATTATAAGAATATCATTTTTACTCAGCCTTTTGATATTGTTTTTCCGTTAATTGTTAGGGATCCGAGTGCGTTGGTTTGAGTAAGCATCGTAGTTGGTTTTTGGCTTTTTCCAAGTGAGTGACACGATTTTTTTTTTTGTATTTTAAATTCATGTTTTGAAAAACGTAGTGGATTATTGAGTTGATAAATAATATATTTTGTTACATAAAACAGGAATGAGTTTTCACTACTATTTTGTTGTTGAAAAAGATAATTATCTTTTGAATTGGGTTTGAATGATTATTTGGAAAAGGGTTTGTGGAATTCTTTATGAAAGAATCTTGAAACGTTTTGAAGAACGATTTGATATTTATATATCAAATGCTTGAGTTATGATATGACTTTCATTATGATATTGGATTATTGAATATTGTGATTGATGGTTGATGCCCAATGTCTCTGTGAACCTTGAGGGGTGTGTGGGTATTCGCATACTAGTCTAGAATATCTTTGTGGGCCGAGCCATTGACTAATAATAAATGGAGACCTTGCCAAGTGGGGAATCTTGGTCGTCTTGTCACGAGCGTTACGCGTGACTATGGCTAAACATTTGAGCATGAGTTGGTCAATGTAGTAAACCATTGATATGTGATTTGAGTTTGGTAAATGGAATGGATGGACCATCAATGTGTGGTTTGATGAGATTAATCAATGGAATGGACTATTGATACGTGGTTTTATGAGACCATTGGTGTCTATAGTATTTGTATTATGAATATATATTATTTTAAAGTGAGTTATGGTTGCATTTTAAATGTGTATAGTGATTTTTCGTTCCGCTTGGAAGAAATGTATTACTCACTGAGCTGTGGTAGCTCACTCATTTCATCTATTTATTTTTCAAATTCTTCAGCTAGTCGCAAGTGTGAGTGTTTGTTATTGGGGAAGACTTTTTGTTATGGAGACTTCTTGGTATGAGTTATATATAGTTGATAAGTTTGTGAATTAACTTTTGGTAGATATGCATATATTAATTTGGTGGTTTGAGGCTGCGTCCTTTAGGAGGAAGGACGGCTGTGTCATCCCCCACTCTGATTGGTTTTGGGGTGTGACATTTTGTGGTATCAGAGATTAGGTTATGATACTTGGGTATGGATTTTATGGGTCGTTGTGAGGATGTGTGTTAGTTTTAGCACATTAGTCTTTTGTTAAAATTAGGACGAATCTTTCATTTTAAGTCCAAATGATCTTTAGTTCCAACTTGCAGCAGTTTACTTCACTTTGTAAGAATAACAAAAGCAAGCGTGTTATTACTTCGATACTGGAGATGTATCTCAAGATTTCAAAGCGCACAATTTCAACAATGAAACAAGAGGATCTTTATAACCTAAGTTTGCGGGAGCAGGAGATGAGTCACATGAGTCTTTCATTAAAATTGATTTACTTGGAGTTTGTGAACTCGTGATCGATTTACATCATCAAGTGAAAGAATTAAGTATAAGTTGGGTGGCCAACTCCGAGAATTGCAAATAATGCACATTTACCCTATTTATAAAGGTGACATACATTTACTGGATTTAACAGAGTGATGAGGTGGACAAGTGATTAAGAGGCTAAGTAAGGTAAAAAATAGATCAACTATGTACATAGACTTCAAGTTTATGAGTAACTTGATGGAATAGGAATTGTGGAGGTAATAAATTTTGATCTAGCAAGTGACAGAAGTAGCAGGCTGTTATGTGTAGGTTAATGTTATTGATTAGCAACATATGAATGTCAGGAGATGCTGTCAATCCTTAAATATTATAGGAAAGGGTGCCAAGCTTATGGTCTCATACAATGGTATTAGGTTGTTAGCCAGAATAATGCATGAAAAAAAAAAAAGATCTTTTATGGAATGATTTGGGTTCTTTTGAATTGAGCCCAAGTCATTCATGGGTGTTCTGTTTTTCCTATTTTCATTGTTTAGTCATTCATAATTTTTTTTTCTTTCCCAAGGAGATGAAAAAGGGAAAGTAGCAACATTGAAAGGAGAATTAAATAAAACGCATTTCGGATGGATGGATTGTTTGGAAATGTTGGGATATAATACACGGAAACGACAAGATCTTGCAATTTACGTTAACACGAAATCACCAGAGAAATAAAAGAGAAAAATAAGTATACTAGAAATATACGTGGTTCGATCTGAGTATTAGTTCCTACGTCCACGGGGAGAGCTAGCAGCAAATAATCCACTATAATCGGAGAATCAGAGTTTACAATCACTCACACGCTCAAGTGTTTTTCACACATAAATTTAACCCAAATTTAAAGTGTTTAAAATAAACAACTCACTTGAGTATAAACTCACGGCACAAAATTATTGCTCATTTAAGCTTAAAGTTTAACGCACGTATCTTCAAGCTTCGCGTAGCTTGCGGCCTCAAAGAATGGCATGCGGCTTCGTAGGGTTTCTTCCTTCTCTCGTACGAGTGCAACAGCCGCGGCTTCAAAGGGTTTTTGTTTTCCCCTTTTACGTGGGTGTGTGCGTGTGCCCGAGGTCAAACTTTTGACCTTGGGCCCACCACTTTATCTTTCACGTGCAGGGCTTCAAAGATGTGAGAAAGAAGGCCTGAGCCCACCAGCTATTTCCATTCTCGGCTCCACGTGCATAATACGAAGAAATTCGTATCTTACATTTTTTTTTTCTCTTTTGTAAATCTTCAAAAAAATTTAGCGAATTGCATTTTTGTAAATGCTCAAACTCGAGTTATAATTTAATAATTCTCCACTTTGGCTCGATGTTTGAAATCAAGTTATAGTGCTCACATCCATGTTGCTCTCCTAATACCCCGATTGATGCTCGCTTTTCACATATGCCAATAGAGTTCAAGTAGAGCTTGAGTTTCGCCAAAAGAACAGACTTAGTCACCATGTCTGCTAAGTTATTTGCTGTAGCAATTTAACAATAACAATACACTTAGTTAAGACATCTCGGATGAAGTGGTACCTGATGTTGATATGCTTTGTTCGCTCATGATAAATTGGATTATACGTCAAATATATTGTACCTTGGTTATCACAGTGTATATCCACATTTTTCTGTTCTAATCCAAGGTCCAAGAGCAAATTTTGTAACCATATCGCCTCCTTCGCTATAAAGGTTAGTGCCATGTACTCTGCCTCAGTCGAAGACAAGGCAATGTGATCCTGTAAGAGCGCTTTCCAACTAACGGCATCACTTGCTAGTGTAAATACATACCCTGCTAAAGACTTGCAATCATCCAAGTCACTGGCGTGATTCGAATCCACAAAACCAGTGGTCTCACTGCCATTACTGTCCCTCCGATATACTATACCTACATCTGTTGTCCCTTTTAAATATCTGAGGATCCACTTTACAGTTTCCCAATGAGTTTTACTAGGACGCTTCATATAGCGACTAACTACGCTCACAGCTTGTGAAATATCAGGCTCAGTGCACACCATAGCATACATAATACTACTCATGACACTAGAATAAGGAACACGGGACATATGCTCCTCCTCCTCTTCCTCAGTTTGCAGTTTTAATTTATCTGAAAGTTTAAAGTGCTTCGCTAAAAGTGTACTTACAGATTTTGCTGACTGCAAATTAAAACGTGCCACGATTTTCTTAATGTATTTTTTTTTAGATAGACGTAAAACTCCTGCAGTCCTGTCATGCAAAATCTTCATACCCAAAATTTTCTTTGTATCACCTAAATCTTTCATCTCAAATTCAGAATTTAACTGCCTCTTCAGCACATTAATATCGAACATATTCTTAGCTGCTATAAGCATATCATCAACATATAAGAGTAGATAATCAAAGAACTATTCTCCAATCTTCTATAGTAAACGCAGCTATTCATCTAACTTTTTGAATAGTTTTGACTAGTCATGAAAGTATTAAAATGTTTATACCACTGCTTAGGAGATTGTTTCAGCCCATATAAATATTTTTTCAATAAGCAAACATGATCTTTCTTACTCGGAATATCAAATCCTTCTGATTGCCTTATGTAAATCTGCTCCTCCAACTCACCGGGAAGAAACACAGTTTTCACATCTAGCTGTTCTAACTTGAGATCCTACGAAGCAACTATGGCAAGTAAAACACGAATAGAAGTATGTCTTACCACAGGAGAGAACACATCATTGTAGTCAATTCTCTCACGCTGTGTATATCCCTTCGCCACAAGTCTCACCTTATACCTCGCTGCCTCGACACTGGGAATGCCCTCTTTCCGTTTAAAGACCCATTTACTTTCGACAATCTTTTGGCTTTTGGGTACTTTGACTAGCTCCCATGTTTGATTTCAATGGAGTGATTCCATCTCTTCACTCATAGCTCCTAACTACTACGACGACTCCAAACTAACCATCGCCTCAGAGTAAGACGAAGATTCATTTGTCTCCACCTCATCACCTACAGTCAATGCATAAGCAATATTTGTATAACCATAACATACCGATGATTTAATTTGCATTCTCTGTCTATCTGCGGCTATAGTGTACTGCAGCTTTATTGGTTGTTCACTATCACTAACTTCAGGAACTGTAGCTTCATCTGCAGTCTCAACTTCAGTTACCTTTGAGATCTCCGGAGTCTTCACCTCACTAATGACACCATGATCTGTCTTCTCTACTGGTTATGTCGGAGAACTCCTCTGTCCAAGCATTGCAGTCTCATCGAAGATCACATCTCTGCTGATTAGAAAACTGGGTGATATGGGATCAGTACACCACAGCCGGTAGCCTTTTACCCCATGTGCATAACCCAGAAATATGCACTTCTTCGCCATTGGCTCAAGCTTACCATCACTCGCATGAGCATACACAAGACAGTTGAATATACGTAATCCAGAGTAATCCATAGGTTTTTTCGACCATACTTCCTCAGGAGCCTTCTACTCGATAGTAGATGATAGAGATCGATTAACCAGGTAACATGCCATGTTCACTACTTCGGCCCAAAATTCCTTGCCAAGTCCTGCATGCGAAAGAATGCATCGAGCTCGCTCATGCAAAGTTCTATTCTTCCGATCTACCACGCCATTCTGCTGTGGTGTCCCAGGTACTATGTGGTGTCTCACAATACCTTATTTCTCACAGAACTCGGTAAAATCTTTACCACAAAACTCCATGCCATTATCGGTTCTCAGGCACTTAATCTATTTATCTGACTACTTCTCAATGAATGCCTTAAATTTCTTAAACCGATCAAACACATCATATTTGTGCTTCAGAAAGTAAACCCATACATTCCTTGAGTAATCGTTGATAAATGTCAACATATATCGGACACCTCATTTCGAAGGAACTGAAGACGGGCCCCTAAACGTTTGAGTGAATATATTCAATTGGTCGTTTGATCGAATGAATAGTTGTAGTAAACTTAACTCGGTGCTGCTTCCCATAGATGCAATGCTCGCATAAGTCCAGCTTTCCTATCTTTTGATCCTTCAACAACCCTCTTTCACTCAGTATCGTCATACTCGCCTCACTCATGTGCCCTAAACGCATATGCCATAATTGAGTCGAGTTAGAGCCTGACTCACTCAATGAAACTGCAGCGGTTCCTATCATGGTCTCTTCTAGTAGATGATAGAGAGTATTCACTTTATTCCCCTTCATCACTGTCATGGCACTTCGAGAGATCTTCAGTATTCCACCTTTAGCGGTGTACCTATACCCGATGTCATCAAGTGTCCCTAGAGAAATAAGATTCTTCTCGAGTTCCGTTATATGCCTCACATCTGTCAATGTGTGCACCACCCCATCGTGCATCCGAATCCGAATTGTCCCTATCCCCAAAGCCTTACAGACTGCTTCCCAAAAGAACTCTACTACCATCTGTAGCATAATAAGTAGTAAACCAGTTCTTATGAGGCGTCATGTGATAACAACACCCCGAATCTAGCACCCATTCATCTCCTGATGAAGTAGCAGTCACACATAAGACAACTTCTGCATCACTATTGCTCTCCTCGGCAACGTTTGCCACACTGCTTGTGGCATTCTGCCTATCAACTTGATTTCTCCGCTTTGGACAGTCTCTCTTGATGTGCCCCTCCTCATGACACTTAGAACTGTCTTTTCTGTATACTTTCCCTGGTTCCTTTGCTACCGTGGGCTTTACGCAATCAATCGGATCATATAGATATCCCTTCAACACAACATAGGTCATCAAAAGGATCTTGGAGACCCACACTTCACGTGTCTCTTGGATTTTCTATGGCATGATTTTGATCTGCTTTTACCTCTGCTGTTACTAGGCCTTCGATGTTGTTCTCTACCCCGAATCGTTAGTGCTTGTGCTGCTCCTTGTGCCAGACCATCATCTCACAACTTTCTCTACTACTCCTTAGAAAATAAGGCTGACTTTACCTCTTCTGAGGTAATTGTAATATGTCCTTGCAACAGTGAATCAGTAAAGTGCTCCCATGACTTTAGTAAAGAGGCTAACAACATCATGCCCTATTCTTCATCATCCAATATCTTACCGACGTTCTTCAAATCCAACATGAGTTTATTAAATTCATCTAGGTGGGTTCTGATAGATGTACCTTCAGTATATCTAAATTGAAACATTTTCTTTAACATTTATAAGCGATTGTTCAAACCTTTCTTCACATAGAGTGCTTGAAGTTTTGCCTATAATGCTGCGGTGTCATTCTCCTCAATAATCTTTATTAAGACCTCATCTGATAGATTTAACATGATTATGCTCTTTACTTTTTCCAAAAGCTTTACCCTCTCAAAGGCTTTCATTATAATTGGCAACTCATTTTCACCATCCAGTGCCTTGGCCAAACCTTGTGTTGTCAATAATGTTCATATCTTGATACTCCATAACACAGAGTTGTTGCTCCCATTAAATTTCTCAATTTTAGATTTCCCTTAAGGCATAATTGCAATAACAGAATTTCCAGATAATAATCAGACAAGTAAAAGCTCCAAACCATAATCAAGAAATCCAACCCCAAGCTCTGATACCAATTGTTAGGATATAATACGCGGAAACAACATGATCTTGTAATTTACGTCAACACGAAATTACTAGAGAAATAAACGAGAAAAATAAGGACACTAGAAATTTATGTGGTTCGGTCCGAGTATCAGTATCTACGTCCACGGAGAGAGCCAGCAGCATATAATCCACTATAATCGGAGAATCTAAGTTTACAATTACTCACACGCTTAAGTGTTTCCCATATCTAGATTTAATCTCAAACTTAAAGTGTTTAAAATAAACAACTCACTTAAGTATAAACTCACGGCATAAAATTACCGCGCGTTTAAGCTTAAAGTTTAATGCACGTGTTTCTTCAAGCTTCGCGTAGCTTGCGGCTTCAAAGAATGGCGTGCGGCTTCGTAGGGTTTCTTCCTTCTCTCGTATGGGTGCAACAGCCGCGGCTTTGAAGGGTTTTTGTTTTCCCTTTTTACGTGCGTGTGTGCGTGTGTGCCCGAGGTCAAACTTTTGACCTTGGGCCCACCACTTTATCTTTCACGTGTAGGGTTTCAACGGCTTCAGAGATGTGAGAAAGAAGGCCTGAGCCCACCAGCTATTTCCATTCTCGACTCCACGTGCATAATACGAAGAAATTCGTATCATCCAATTTTTTTTTTCTTTTGTAAATCTTCAAAAAAATTCAGCGAATTGCGTTTTTACAAATGCTGAAACTCGAGTCCTGATAAATGTGGTGTTGTCCCCTAGATTTGGGTGAAAAGCCTATGGTCAACAACATTGATACGACACTAAACCCAAGAAGGAAGACCGACAAATTATGATGAAGTAAGAAAATAGTGAAAGGAGGAAGAGAAACGAAGGGGAAAACGTATAGGGGAACAGAGAAATAGAGATGGTCAAACATGATATGGAGAATGCAGTTCATTCTCATTCACCCGAACATGGACCCCCTACACCATCCCTCGGCCAAAAAAAAAAACTGAAAGAAGGGTGGAGATCCATATTTTACATTATGGGAAATGAGCCTTTTGAGAAGCTAGCTTCGATGAGTTTGATAATGAACCTGCCAGTGTATCCGAAGACGAGGTATAACTTGTATGGGGTGTTCTTGATCAATGTCGTCAATATATGGTTCGGTTACTGCAACATATTGCCTCTAGCTGGTGCCTTTGTTGCTAAAAAGTATCTGGGCCAGTTCCGAACTCTCCTACGTGGCTACACAGCCTCTTTCAGGAAAATGAGGATAATGACATTAACTGCAGCTATACCTCAACTAAGACCTTCCCTTTGTAATTCTCAAATAGATTGCCAATAGCTAAATCTCGGTGACCTGACCTTCCTATTGGTCGATCTTAAATTGGTTTCCATTGGTGTTGGAGCCATCAGACCTTGTGGTATTGCTTTTGGAGCCGATCATTTCCGAGATATCACAGATAAGGGAAGAAAGCATATTCAGATTTTCTACGCTCGCGGTACTTGTTATTCACGGCTACACTAATTGTAGCACTCACGGTCATCATCTACGTCCAAAGCGAGGTCAGTTGGATTGTAGGTCTTGCCATAGCTATAGCTTGCCTTGCATTTTCTATTTTCATCTTCTTGCTTGGGTATTAAGATCGGGCCTCAAGGAAGTGTCGACTCCAACATGGTCTATGTAATGGTGGCGGCTCTTGGTAAGGGCCATTTAGCTCATGGAGATGAGAACAGATGCCCTTTTTGATCCTTCTTTCAATGAGTCGGCGCCATAGATCAAGAAGTTTGTTCTCACAGACAGGTTTAAGTATCTTGGCGGGGCTGCTATGATCACTGACCCCAATGAGTTGAACGATCAGCGAATAGTCAAGAATGGTCGTAGGTTATGTAGCTTTCAAAAAGTGGATTTATTGAAGTTTCTGGCGGCAATTGCACTTGTATGTCAAGGAACTGTCTATTTCTAGTTACGGACCAACTAAGTGTAAATGGGATACTTTAGGCCTTTTAAATGGACCAATCAATAGGACCTCATTTTCAAAGTCCACCAAAAGCTAGTTTGCCCTGTCGTCCATGATCATTCTCTTGGCATGGATCTTCATTTATGAGTTTTTGTTGCCAAGGGCTTCACTCAGACTCTGAGGTGTTTAGAGAGAGAGAGAGAGAGAGAGAGAGAGAGAGAGAGAGAGAGAGAGAGAGAGAGAGAGAGAGAGAGAGAGAGAGAGAGAGACTGACTATAGGACAAAGAATCAACATGGGCATTGTAATGGGCGTTCTTTGCATGATAATAGCAGAGGTTTCGAGAAGAAGCGGCGATGTTTAGCCTTACAAAATGGATCTTTCCAATAAGTGTGGCATTCCTGTTACCACAATTTGCATTGTCAGGGTCTATTGAAGTTGAGTATAGCAATGACAGAATTGCTCACGTCCTATGTGCCAAAGACTTTGAGGATTGAAGGCAGGGAAATCTTCTCTCTCTCATTATGGCTACAAGCTATCTGACACCTTTCTCTTGGAAGTGCCATCCATGACCTGATTGAAATGAATGGGAAGACGCCATGGGGAGGCATAGGCAGTGGAGACCTTAATAAGGGTAAGCTTGGCTACTATTACTATATCATCATTGGCAAGAATGTTGTGAACTTGGCATATCTCAATCACTTTGCCAGGAAGTTTATGGGTGAAGTTGGCGTTGGTGGAGAGATCGTGTAATATGAGAGTCCTTTAAGTATGTCTTAGTAAATGGAGAAATGGAGCTTGTCCTTGGCAATGTGGTTTAGTTCTCTCTAGCTTGTGCCAATTGGTCAAGCTTGCGGCAACTCATCTCCAGTACTCATTCCTCTAGCTCGAGCTCATACATACCATTTCTGTTCAAAGAACGCCACTTCAATAATGATTGTACTTCATAAATCGAGTTCTCAATGAGCAGAAATTTGGAATGGGCGATGTGGAAGGAATTCTCAAAGTAATTATAATGACTTCGTAGTGAGATATCCCATAAATGGTGCTAAGAGCCAAGTTCGCTCTTCCCACAATGGAAATGGTACTGTTGGTATTGCTGGCCTTGTTCAATTAAATCCCATATCTATGATAGGGATGGTTCGGAGCACGTCTTAGGAAAAAGGGAGAGGATTTGACCAGCATGAACTGCAAAATAGAGAGTTGATAAAACCTGAGACGATTGTTGTAGTTGATACTGTTATGTTCATGGGAAGCAATGGCCTCATAGTTTCTACTAGAGAGCATACCCCTATAAACCGGTAATATTGCAGGCAACTGGATAGCCACATTTAGTTGATACCTACCTATGGAGAACATCTGTGGTTCTTGTTGGTGAAGGAACAATTCATTTAGGTAAAAGAAAGAAAGATAGAAGCTGTGTCAGGTTGGGCAAAAAAAGAAAAAAAAGAAATCTAATTGATGAATTTTAAGAATATGTAGATCAATGACTATTTTCACAAGTGGAAAATGAGGACTAACAATGGATGGGCAATTGCAGCCTCTTGAAATGCCTAAATTGAAGTGGGAGTATATCGTTATGAATTTCTTGATGGTCCATCAAGAAAGTCAACTGATAGAAATACTATTGAGTGATTGTGTATTAAATTGACTAAGACCACTTGACAACTTGAGGAGGAGGAGATGGGGTACAAATATTCTTATTTATTTGGAAGTTGAGGTAAATCCAAGTCTCAAGGAAGAATTTTTTTTAAGGAGGGGAGAATGTAATATATGAGTTTTGAGGAAAAAGAAAAGAAAGAAAAGAAGAAGGTTTGAAAAGTCAATAAAAGAAGCTGAAGGAGGACAATGGAAGCTTTGGCTATTTTTAAAGAGAAGAGAGGGAGGGCGTGGGCAGAAACGAAATAGGGGAAAGGAAGAAAAAAAGGGAGGAGAGAAAAGAAGAGAAAGGAGAAAGAAGAAAGAAGGAAGGAAATTTTTTTTGCGTGCTCACGACCCAAATGCTTCACCAAGCCACCTTAACTCCATTTTGCAATGCCGGTAAGTGATTGAAGCCTTTAATTACCTATTTGAACAAATCGTTGCAATTAGGGCTCGAAATTCGGATTTCTTGGAGATTTGTGTGGCGAAGTCTGATTTTTGAGTCGTTGAGCTATGTATTTTTATAGAAATAATATTTTAGGGTATTGTAAAACTATAAGATTTTACGAATCATGATTTGAGCTTGCGGTTTGTCCAAAACGGAATTTTCAATTTTGGCGCTCATTTTGGAATAATATCGAATAGTAGTTTTGGCTTCGAATTTTAGCCGTTTTCGGTGAGGTTCTGGGGCGGCTAAGTTGAGGTTGGTGTAGTGCATCAAGACAACTTTCCAAGCATTGTAAGATGGCTCGAAACAAAATTTTGTAGAGGAAGTTATGGGGGTAACAAAGTTTAGCGCGTAGGCTGTGCCTAGCAAACAACAATAGGTTTTCGCTAAATGCTAACTTTCGTTGGCGCGTAGGTTTCTTTTTATCAACAAATAGGCCTAGTATAGGCGAGTCGTTATAAGAATATCCTTTTTACTCGGCCTTTTGATATTGTCTTTCCATCAATTGTTAGGGATCCGAGTGCATTTGTTTGAGTAAGCGTTGTAGTTGGTTTTTGGCTTTTTCCAAGTGAGTGACACTATTTCTTTTTTGTATTTTAAACTCTTGTTTTGAAAAACATAGTGGATTATTGAGTTGATAAATAATATCTTTTGTTGCATAAAACATGATCGAGCTTTCATTGCCAATTTGTTGTTGAAAGAAATAATTATCCTTTGAATTGGGTTTGAATGATTGTCTGAAAAAGGGTTTGAAAAATTCTTTATGAAAGAATCTTGAAACGTTTCGAAGAACACTTTGATATTTATATATCAAATGCTTGAGTTATGATATGACTTTCATTATGATGTGGGATTACTGGATATTGTGATTGATGGTTGATGCTCAATGTCTCCATGAACCTTGAGGGGTGTGTGAATATGCACATACTAGTCTAGGTTATTATTGTGGGCTGAGCCATCGGCTAATAATAGGTGGAGATCTTGTCAATGGGGGAATCTTGGTGTTCTTGTCACGAGCATTACATGTGACCATGACTAGACATTTGAGCATGAATTGATCAATGGAGTAAACCATTAACATATGATTTGAGTTTGGTCGATGGAATGGACCATCAATATGTTATTTGATGAGATTAATCAATGGAATAGACCATTGATACATGTTTTTATGAGATTGACCAATGGACTTGACCATTAGTGTCTTCAGTATTTGTATTATGAATATATATTATTTTAAAGTGAGTTATGGTTGCGTTTTAAATATATATGATTTCTCGATTCACTTGGAAGAAATGTGTTACTCACTAAGCTATAGTAGCTCACTCCTCTTATCTACTTGTTTTTCAGGTTCTTCAGTAAGTCACAAGTAGGCCTGAGCGTTTGTTATTGGGGAGGACTTTTTGTGGTGGAGACTTTTTGATATGAGTCTCTTATAGTTAATAAGTTTGTGAGTTAACTTTTGGTAAATGTGCATACATTAATTTAGTGGTTTGAGGTTGTGTCCTTTAGGAGGAATGATGTCCATGTCAATCCCCCACTCTTATTGGTTTTGGTGTGTGACATAATTATAGAAATAATCAAACTCAAACCCTAAAGCAGTATTCATCGAATCAAAAATAAAGGAAGCTGATTGGTACCAAGCACCGTCTATTATATCTACAGTATACAGATCGTATCTCAAAATTTGTATACATTCATTCCTTCAAGAGCTCGGATGTTACGACTCTAACACGATGTGAATTAGCACCGCACCCACTTACTCAACGGAAAAGAAGATCCAAAAATGTGAAAAAGGAGAGCCGAAAATCCCTTTTTTCCTACTTCACACTACTACCGTATTTAGGCCAAAACTCAGAAGAAAATAGAAAAAACACGCGCAATTCTATTTCGGGTCAGTGATACGTCTCCCTCAAAGAGCTAGAAATCCTGCACCATCTGCCGGAGTTAGTCCCTAGCCAGGTCATCCACCTCCGCTCGAGCCACACCCCCCACACCGCCATAAACACGTGCGGAACCATGCACCCCTTGTGAAGGAAGTCCTAGAACTCCCAGTCCTTGGTGTTGGACAACATTAAAGGCAAGAGCCCGATGAAGAAGACCAGTAGGCCCGCAAAGGAGTGGGAGGTCCGGATTAGGAGCCGCATCCTGCAAGGTGGAGCCGAGGAGGTGCTTGGCGGCATCAGTGCCGTGGCCAAGCAAGGAGTTGGCCCATGCATGGAACGCCATAAGGGTCCTGCAAAAGAGCGTGATTAGCAAGCGAGTGGAGCAGGGAGATCACTATGAACACTGACGATGGTGGCTGTGCCCAGGAGGAGGGGGATTTTGGGATGTAGGTGGAGGTGGAGGTGGAGGTGGAGGTGGCGGGGCTGTGGCGGCGGCGGCGGTGGCGGTGGTGGGTTTTGGAAGGTGTGATGAAGGTGTTACAGGTCAGCAATTCCTTGGCTGCGAAATAGCTATTGCAAGGCCTGGTGAGCGAACAACACTAGGCCGGCCTTTGTTTTATAGTTATTTCAAAGAACAATATGGCGAATAGTTTCCTTATGTAAGATTGTACAGTTGAGAAAACTCCTATCAGATTTTGAAGTTAACATTATTCTTGTCCTCATTCTGAAGAATACTAGACGTCTAGGCTATATCGTGGAATGTTGTCAAAGTCTATTTTACTCCAGAAGTCTTTCCCACTCTGATGAGATCTAGACTGAAGCCAAGTCCAGAACGAAGATATAATTAGACTCGGGATTATTAATCTTTCGACAAATATCTTTAATATTTGGTTTTCTAACAAAGAATCTCACTTACCTTTTATAAATATATTGATGGAATCAATCTCGAATACAAGTTCCTTTTTAGGAAGCATCTACTTATGAAAACCTAGATTTTGATTGTATGGGCGATCAGAATCATCGGATTTTCATCTCAATCTTCGAATGGTTACAAGATTTCCTTAATCAATTTTGTCCAATGGATTGATTGGAAGAAATTTTTTTGGAAAATGCCAATGATTAGAAAGGCGTAGATGAGTATTTAAGGAGGTCACTTAGTTCATTTGGGTAGTGCATGAAAATTGAAATTCTAAAGTTTGAGACCTTTCCAATCACTTGTTCTTTATCGACAATGTTTACAAATTGTATTCAAGAGAGAAAAACACAAGAAGAGTGACCTAGTGAGAGAAAGAGAAAACCTCCATTGAGCGTTTGTACTTATTCCTCTTTTGATACCTTAGTGAATTCTAGCCATAAGGCTATTAGCGTGGGAGAGTAGACATAGGCTTGGTTTAAACTGAACCACTATAAATCTCGTGTTCAATTTTCTCTTCCCTTAACTCTTTTAATTTGTTTGTCTCAATTTTTTGTTAAACTTTGCAAATTTCTAAACCATCTTGAATTAAAGGGAAAATCTCAAATAAGGACCCAAAGTGCCATCTTTTTCTCAAAAGAAAACTTGAATTGAAGTTTGTCTCAAAGAAGGACCAAAAGTGGTCATTTAGTCTCAAAGAATGACCTCACTTGCCAGCTGATGAATAAATGCATCTCTAACGTATATTCCGATGGCCCGATTAGGGTATTTTCATCTATTTTTTTTTTTTCCATTTTTGGTTGCCCTGTTCATCGTCTTCTTCGTCCCCTGTTCACTTCTTCTTGGCCAGATCAAGAACACTGGACTTGGGGAAAGGCTGTTGAGTGCCAGCTGCTGGTAAGGGAGGGCTTGTTGCCCATCACCGACAGCGAGCGAGGGCGCAATGCCCATTGCTGGCAACGGGGGAGCGCCATTGAGCCCTCGCTGGCCATGGGGGAGAGGGGCTGTCCAAATCGAGGCCCTACAAGGAGGTCCTTGAGGGCAAAAGGTGTAGCTGGAGAAGTCGTTGATCTGGGAGTTCAATTGTGTGCCAACTTTTCTACCTCAAGATATTCATAAAAGGTTTTATCTTGAATTCTGCAAACAACAGTTATGGCCCCTTTTTCCATTACATGCTTCCCATGTGTCCAGACCATGGGGAGCGTTTTGACCATTCATTTTGGCAAGCATATGTATCTGCAAACAAAATTTTTGCAGACAAGGTTATGAAAATCATAAGTCCTGACGATGACTATGTTGGGGTTCATGATTATCACCTTATGATCCTACCCACATTTCTAAGAAAGCGGTTTCATCGAGTCAAACTCGGATTCTTCCTCCAGTCCTTTTCCTTCATCAGAAATATACAGAACCTTGCCTGTCCGGAATGAGATTTTGAGGGGATTGCTGAACTGTGACCGTATAGGTTTCCATACATTTGATTACGCGTGCCATTTCCTTTCATGCTGTGGTAGAATGCTAGGCCTTGATTATGAATCTAAGCGAGGGTATATTGGACTGGAGTATTTTGGTCGGACAGTGTATATCAAAATTTTGCCTGTAGGTGTTCACATGGGCCGGCTTGAATCTGTCCTTAATCTTCCTGCTACACCCACCAAAGTCAAGGAAATTCAAGACCAGTTCAAGCGGATGAAAGTGATTCTTGGTGTTGATGACATGGATATCTTTAAAGGCATTAGTCTAAAACTACTTGCTTTGGAGCAACTCTTGCAGCAGCATCTGCAATTACATGGCAAAATAGTCATGGTTCAAATTGTGAATCTAGCCAAAAATCCAGGCAAAGATGTCGAAGAAGCAAAAAAGGAGACATATTTAACTGCCAAAAGGATTAATGAAGCTTATGGTGCTGCCGGTTATGAGCCTGTGGTTTTAGTCGACCGTCCCATTCCACGTTACGAGAAGAGTGCCTATTATGCAATAGCAGAATGCTGCATCGTGAATGCCATGAGAGATGGGATGAATTTAGTTCCTTACAATTATATTGTCTGCAGGCAGGGAACACCGTGCATGGATGAAGCACTAAGCATAATGAAGGATGCTCCCCGCACGAGCATGCTTGTCGTTTCCGAGTTCATTGTTTGCTCGCCTTCTCTTAGTGGAGCAATTAGGGTCAACCCTTGGGACGTTGATGCTGTGGCTAATGCTTTAAGTTTAGCGATAAACATGAGCAGTTCTGAGAAGCAATTAAGACACGAGAAACATTACAAATATGTCAGTACTCATGATGTGGAATATTGGGCACGCAGCTTCACACATGATCTGGAGAGAGCATGCCGAGATCATTACAAGAAGCGATGCTGGGCATTTCGTTTGGGATTGCGATTTAGAGTTCTCTCTCTTTCTCCCAACTTTAGGAAGTTATCAATTGATCACGCAGTCTCTTCTTATAGGAAGACACAGAAGTGCTATATTTCTAGATTATGATGGCACTGTTGTTCCTGAAACTTCTATCAGTAAAATGCCAGGGCCTAAAGTCCTTTATGTTTTGAACACTCTCTGTAATGATCCAATGAACACTGTATTTATTATTAGTGGGAGGGGGAGAAATCCATTAAGTGAGTGTCTTTCTTCGTGCAAGATGCTTGGAATAGCCGCTGAGCATGTGTATTTTATAAGGTATGCGGAAAACATAATCTCATGTATTCTTATTATAAATATAGTTTCCCCATCATTAGGGTTTTGGCTCCTTTTCTCCTGCAGGTGGAACAATGCAGCTGAGTGGGAAACCAGTTCATTGTCTGCTGATCTTGATTAGAAGAGTATCGTGGAACCTTTAATGAAATCATACACAGAGGCAACTGATGGCTCAAGCATAGAGTACAAGGAGAGCGCTTTGGTGTGGCACCAAATGAACCTGTAGTTGTTAAGAGGGGACAGCAAATTGTGGAAGTCAAACCTCAGGTAAATTTGATTTGCTCTCTCTCTCTCTCTCTCTCTCTAAATAAATTTTTGCCTACACGGTGGGGGCAAAAGCCAAGAAAGGCAATAATAATAATAATAATAATAATAATAATAATAATAATAATAATAATAATAATAATAATAATAATAAAGAACAAAACAACTGAATTTTTTTTAAGAAAATGACAAAAATACCCATAATTAGGCCACCGGAATATGAATCGGAGATGCATCTATCTATCGGCTGGCAAGTGAGGTCCTTCTTTGAGACTAAATGACCACTTTGGGTTTTTATTTGAGACATAATCCACTTTAGGTCATCTTTTGAGAAAAGGAAGGCACTTTAGATCCTTATTTGGAATTTTCCCTTAATTAAATCTGAACTTACATCAGAAGTTTGATATCACTTTTAGTTAGACTCTACTTGCAAAATAACTTATTTTGAGATTGTTTCCTTAATTTTTTTTTTTTATTTTACATCATTCATCCCCTCTAAGTGGCAATACTAGCATTTTCAATTGGTATCAAAGCTACAGTGCTTGTCTTACTGAAGTATTTTTAATTCTAAGCTAAAAATCCTCTATGGCTAGTATCTTAGCACTAGGGCTTATTAAAGGACAGAGCAATACCAGGCCACCCTACTTTGATGGAAAGAAGTACAATGTGTTGAAGAATAAAATAAAAGCGTTCCTAAGATCTAGAGATCATCTGGAATGGGATGTTGTTGAGAGAAGAATCAATCCAAATGTAGCATCAGCTTTAGACAAGGGAAAAGAACTGATAGATAGAGATGCTAATAATTCCATTTAAGCAGAAATTACCAAGAGATAAGCTTTTGATGCTAAAGCTATTTATTCTTCATACTGTGCATTGTCTCCTGCTAAATATAATTGGATTTCTTCTTGTGAAATAGCTAAAGAAGTCTCGGATAGGCTTCATGTCACTTATGAAGGAACATATCATGTAAAGGAGACAAAAATAAACATTTTACTTGGTCAATATGGGTCTTTTAGAATGAAGACTGGAGAGTCTATTGGAAATATGTTCAGTTGCTTTATGGAAATTGTAAATTGATTGGCATATTAAGGTCAACCAATTTCTACTCCAATGAAGGTCAACAAACTACTACAAGGACTTTCAAAGGATTGGAACCATGTGAGGACTTTAATTAGAGAGACCTAAAGGATCATGGCTTTTTCTATTAACGAGCTGATAGGTACTCTTCAATCATATGAAGTGGAACAGATCAATGATAAAGTGGATCCAAAATGTAAGAAGTCAATTGCACTTAAGTCTAATGTTGATTTTGATGATACAGATACAGACAATGACATGGATGACGAGGAGCTGGCCTTTATGATAAAGAAATTCCTAAAACTGAATAGGAAAGGAAGAAGATTGAACTAGAAGAAGCAACGCAAGCAAAATCCCTAAAAGAGTTCGATGGAAGATGTCAAAACAAGCAATGATGTAATATGCTTCGAATGCAAGAAGAAGGGACACATCAAGCCTAATTGTCCCTTGTTGAAAAAGAAGAAAGGAAAGTATGAGAAATGCAAGAAAGCTTTTAAAGTAGAAACTCGAAGTGACACAGAATGTGAGGAAAGTGAAGAAGAATTTGCAAATATCTATCTAATGGTTCATTCAGAATCAGACTTAGAGATAGATTCAAATTTAGACACAGATTTAGAATCTGATAAGGAAATCGAGGTAAGTCACTCAGAAATTCCTATTAAGTTTCTAAGTATAGATGAACTCTGTTTCAATCTCAAATCCTCTCTTAAAAGGAATTCCGAACTAAAGAAGGAAAATTCAAAACTCATGCAATTGGATAATTCTTGGAAAAAGAAGTTTCAGAGTTTGAAAAATGATTTTAATGGTTTGAAAGAAAATGTTGATTCTCTTTTAAAATAAATGAATGTTTGAAAAAGGAGATTTCGGATTTTTCTACAAAATTTTCCAATGGGTCAAAAACTTTAGTAAAATTTTTTTTAGCTCAATTTCCTAACAAGTCTAGTTTTGGTATGAATAATGAAAATACTCATTCAATTGATTTTCCTAAAGTGAAGGAAAGACTTAGACAAAGACCCCCAAAATCTTCTTATAAAAATCATTTCCAAAAAGCTTTTGTAAAACATGTTGGCTAGAATGCTCTTAAATGTTTTAAGTGTAACAACTCAGAACATTTTGAGAATGAATGTCCTAAAGTTTGGAGATCTGTTAAGAAGGATTGGGTAAATGCTATCTTTAAAACTAACTCGTCTGGATCCAAGAAAATTTAGGTGCCAAAAAAAGTTTGAGATTTTTTTTTTGCCTGCAGGTCATTGCTAAAAGGAAAAGCAAGTGGTACTTAGACAATGGTTGTTCTAGGCATATGATTGGAGATTCAATCAGTTTTGTAAAGTTGGAAAAACAAAAAGGAGGAAATGTCTTTTTCGGTGGGAACAGCAAAGGAAAGATTATTAGACATGGAACAGTGAAGATTGGAAGTTTTATCATCAACAATATATCACTAGTAAAATGTTTGAATTACAATCTTCTAAGCATAAACCAGCTATGTGATACAGAATTCATAATCAATTTTCAAGAAGATGTTTGTTTAAGAATTAATCAAGATTTATCTCAATCTTTTACTAGGCTAAGACATAACAATATTTATTTTCTGGATATAAGTCTAGAGAACTCTCAATGTCTTATATCAATTCAAGATGAAGTATATTTGTGGCATCGCAAGCTTGGACATGTAAATATGAAACAGATTGCTAAATTTGACGCATGGACCCCTGGAGTGCCATAAGTTGGCACAAAGGGATACTTAGGTGCCAAAACTTACGAAAGTGACACTTAAGTACCAAAATCGGAGCAAAATGGATCACTTAAGTGCCAATCTGGTCAAAATGCTAACGTGACAATTTTCCGAAGAAGTAAGTGCAAAATGGTGTCGTTTTGGTGCTAACGTGGTAAAAAAATAATATAAAAATTAATTAAATTAAATTTACAATATTTTAAAATATTTTTTAATATTAAAAAACATTAATAATTACTTTTAAAAAAAATTTAAAAAAAAGATGGGGGAGGCGGCTGAGTCCGCCGATGCCGCCGAGAAGGGCTGGCGACAAATAGGGGAGGGTCGGCTAGGGTTGATGGGCCCTGGCCAGGGGCTGGCGACCTCGAACGACCGGTGGCAAGGGCTCGCGAGCCCTTGCTGGATCCAGCGAGGGTCGGCAGCTCTTGCTTGGCCGAGCAAAGGGTCGCCGGCCTCACCGTGTCACGCCCCGATCCTCCGAGCACGCAAACATCCCACTCTGGTCGATACAAATGCAACTTCCCAGGACACGTCGCCGACCCATTCATTTTTACTACGCATGCAGAAGCGAAACAAATCCCCTGACAACATTTAACTTGGGATAGAAAAGCAGGTAATCAATCACAACCAAACAAGCTTTCTTATAAACACATAGGTTTATATACAACACTGGATGGTCTACAAAATAGATAGGCTCAACAACTAGGGAACTGTCCTATGACCAACTTGTCAGACACGTTCGCCAATTCTTTAGCCTCCACCTTCCGAACTCTAGGACTTCCGGTCCTCCACGACCGTCATCTAGGGACCTGAAATATTATCCCACAACCGGGATGAGACTACGTCTCAGCAAGTCTTACCCTCTAAAACTCAATTAGGAAGAAAATACGCCTCAGGGCGCTCTAGCCACACAAATAGGAAAGAGGACTTACCTCGCCTCAGTCCATTTCCTGCACGTCAGTACATTTCATAATTCAACCAATTCCGATCATTCACAATGATTCAATTCAATCATATTATCTATCTTTCCATACCGTCTATCAAACCAGTCGTTAATACGACAAATGCTCTCCAAGCTGTAATATATAGACGGTAGCTCGCTGAAGCTGTAGCATATATATATAGCTCACTGAAGCTGTAGCGTATAGATAGCTCACTGACGCTATAGCGTATATATATAGCTCACTGAAGCTGTAGCGTATATATATAGCTCACTGAAGCTGTAGCGTATATATATAGCTCACTGAAGCTGTAGTGTAGAGATAGCTCACTGAAGCTGTAGCGTATATATATAGCTCACTGAATCTGTAGCGTATATATATAGCTCACTGAAGCTGTAGCATATATATAGCTCACTGAAGCTGTAGCGTATATGTATATAATATTTGCTCGACTAAGCTGAAACATATATAAACAACTGCTCGCCAAAGCTATCAATTCAGCAATAACCCAAACCAATCCTCAATCAAATCAATCAATACATTCAAACTGGTCCTACCAACCAATTACGATGCCAATAGCTGACACCGGGTATTTTCAAGTTAAATACCAAAACTTCTCCAATTTCACTTAATTCCACATTAGTGGAATTATTAACCACAATCATCAATCACTCAATTTCTCAATTTAAACATACAATTAGCACAAACCGACCGCACTGCTGCGATCAGTGCGAAATTCTAATGACCGGCCATCTCGGCATAATTTTCGAAATTATTAAATAATTAAATTTAATTCCGAAAATTAAATAATTAAATATTATATTATAATAATATAATTTAATAAAATAATATTTATAAAATTCGAAATAATTATTTAATTAAAATAATTAATTAGGGCTTAAACTAGATTGCACTAATTTAATCATACAATTAGCCCTAATTAAACATCCATTAAACTAATCATACAACTAATCTAATTTACATTAAAATAATCTAATTTAATCACATAAACCTAATTAGACTAATCTAAACACCCTTTAAGCGTCATTAACTCACTAAGCAAGAATTAGAGGATAAACTCACTGGTTTTGTGCGCTGGTGAGTTCACGGCGACCACGACACCAAGACGGTCGATAAACCCCAAAGCGGCGACACCAACGGAGGCCGGGAAGACACTGAAAATGGGCCTCGAAGTCTGGAACTTCTTGCTGTCTTCTGCTTCTGATCTGGGCTGAACTGCAGAGAAGAAACCAGCAACTTTAACGGCAAAAACGGGCCGATCGGAGCTCCGGCAAGCGGGTGGTTGGCAACTGGCGGCTCCCGGGGGTCTTGGGGATCTTATAGGAGGTTGGGATGGGCAAAGCAAGGGTCGGAAAGGGGCGAAACAGCAAGAAAACGCGGAACAGGCGGAGCAGGGCGGAACCAGACGGTCTGGCGAGCGGCAGCTTCTCTCAGGATTTCGGGATGACCGGAGAATCGTTCCGGCGAGAGGCAGGGTGCTCCGGAACGGGCTGGATGTCGTCTTCGCGGCAATGGGTGGCTCGTTCGCTGATTCAACCGGGAAGTTAACTTTTTACTCGGATCTTTGGCGAAAGGTCGGCTGGAGCAGAAACTGGAACGAGGGGAAAACAAGGGGAAAAAGGGGTCCGGCGGGCAAGCGACGGTCTTGGGCGGCTGAGGGCTGATCTCCTCTGGTTCTTTGAAGTTCAAGATGGGCAACAACAATGGAGAAAGCCTTGGATTAAGGGAGAAGAAGCTGCTGAAGAGTGGGGGCTCCCTTGGTGGCTCTCTAGCTTGCAACACTTGTCAATCTCTCCCTCCACATGCCCCCACCATGACATCAGCCACTCTCTCTCCTCAAGCTTCCTCCATAAGCTTGTTAATAGGTGCAAAATGTCCCTAGCCCCATGGCATACGAATTTTAGACATTTGTGCATCAAATTCAATCAATTCCATCCAATTGAAGCTCAATTAAATCAACCCATGTGTCCTCAGCCTTCTCATGACATTTCCCCATCAAATGATCCAACTTGCATCCTGAAGATTCGATTAAAAACAGCCCTTTGACAATCCCGAACAAAAACGACATTACTTTGCTTTTCCGCCAAAAATCTCGATTTGTAGAAAAATCTTCTGGAGATGAATCGACATTCCTAAAATGAATTGTGACTTGACAGGACTTCCAATTTCTGTAATCTACCGGGTAGCTTTTAGGAATTTTCTGTGCAATTGACCTGTGGTTGATTATTCTCAAGCCACAAAGTGCATCTTCGACACATTGGTAACTCTCGATTGTCGTAGAAATCTCGAGGTTTCTATTACGGACACAGGGTACCAAAACGATAGAGAAATCGGTCTAGTGCCGATCAGCAAGAATTGTGCAATTAGGTGGAATCACCCACACTGAATTACATGATTTTGTTGAATCGACCTATCTCCGGTCTCTAATCGGTCTGTGCCGTAATGACCCTTGCAGATTAGTACGGTCGAGCAGTCGTTTCCTGGTTGAATTCTCAAGTCTATTGCGTTTAGATTCCTTAACGGCTTCACCTGATAGACTAGTTATCTCGTGAGTGGCCAACTCAGAGAAGAAAGCTATAGACGTGAAGATGAAATGCCCGACTTATTTAATTGAAACCAGAATTGGAAAATCGGGATGTCACACGCCGGATCTAAGCAAGGGCTGTGACCCCCATCTCGATCTAGGGCGAGGGCTCTCGAGCCCTTGCCGTTGGTTCGTTGGGGTCAACGGCTCCTGGTCAGGGCTCGGCAACCCCGGCCAACCCTCCCCCCTCCGTCGCCAGCCTTTCCCAACGATGTTGGGGAGGCGGCGGCAGCTTAGCCCTTAACCGCCTACCTTTTTTTTTAATATTTTATATAAATTTATTTTTAAATTAAATTTAATTAATTCTTCTATTAATTTATTACCATGTCAGCACCAAAACGACGTCGTTTTTGCATTATTTGGCCACATTAGTGTGCAAAACGGTGTCGCATTTTGGCTGAATTTTGGTTGAAGTGGCACTTAAGTGATTCATTTCTCTGCGAATGTGGCACTTAAGTGGCACTTAAATGGCACTTTCGTAAGTTTTGGCACTTAAGTGAATGCAGATTCTAGTGTTATTTTTACTAAGCCATTTATCTTTGTGAGATATCTATATTTGCTTGAGTAATGCTTTGCAGCTCAAAGTTATCCAAATTTGTAGGAAAGTTTTGTCACCATAAAAAAGGGGGGAGATTTTTGGAGAAAACTTCCTTGAGTGTTTTGAAGTTAACAAAACGTTTCAATCAGTCTAGTTTGAAGACTTGTAGACTCTTTCATCAAAGTCTGAAGACCTCCAGACTGCCAAACTCAAGACTCAAAGTTTATCATCATTGACAGTTTCTAGACCGTCGAAGAAAGCTTATCTAGAACTAGATGTTTCGTTAAGGATTTGACTTTATTAACTAGAGAAGATCTTTTGGCTGGATACAGCATGTTGGAATCCCTTATTCAAATCAAGATTGATTCAAGGGTTTTGGATCTGTTGATTGGCGAAGTATACTTGGAAGGTTCTACTTATGGAAATCTAGATCCTGATTGTATGGGCGAGCAGGATTGATGTGCTATCGTCATGTTCCTTAAATAGCTCGAAGATCTTCCTAATTGATTCTGTCCAATGGGTAGATTGGAAGAATTCATTTGGTAAGTGCCAATGGGTATGATGGCATAAAGGAGTATATAAGGAAGACGGTCCAGTTATTTGAGTGCGTGCGCAATAGAAGAATTCCAAAGTCTGAAACTTCTTGTTCTTAGTCAATTAAATTGTTGAGCGAAATATTGTACGCAAAAGAGTCTATATCTTTGAGAGACCTTAAGGAAGTGTAGTCTCTACACTATGGAATCAAGGAAGAGCTTTACTGTAACAACTCTTTTGTTCATAGTGAAATCCAACCGGTGGGTTGTCAGTGCGGAAGAGTGGACGTAGGCTTGGATTAAGCCGAACCACTATAAACTCTGTGTTCATATTCTCTTCCCTATGCTCTTTTACTTTGATCATAACTCGTTTTGTTTACAAGAGACGAATTTCCTTTTTATAATCTATTGTTGATTAGTGCTGCACACTTATCTCGTAAAATTATTTTTACACCTATTCATCCCTCTCTAGGTGCTCATACTAGCTTTCCTAATTGGTATCGGAGCTTGTGTACTTAAGTTGAAGTGTTCTACTTTAGAGTTAAGATCCATGGCTAATATGTTGGCTCTAGGACTAGTTGAAGGGCAAAGCAATACCAGATCGCCTTATTTTGATGGAAATGAATACAACATATGGAAAAACAAGATGAAGGCATTTCTAAGATCAAAAGATCCTTTGGAATGGGATGTGGAAAACAAAGGAATCATTTCTAAAGCTGCACCTGTCTCAGAAAGAGAAAAAGAAGCCGTTGAGTTTAGTGAAATGACTCAAGAAGAGATAACCAAGAGACAAGCTCTTGATGCAAAAGCAATTTATTCTTTATACCGTGCATTATCACCTACTGAATATAACAGAATATCTTCTTGTGTTACAGCTAAAGAAGTCTGAGATAGATTACACATCACCTATGAAAGAACTGATCGAGTGAAAGAAACCAGGATCAACATTCTGCTCGGTCAATACGAAGCTTTCAAAATGAAATTAGAAGAATCTATCACTGACATGTTTAGCCGTTTTACAGAAATCGTGAATGGTCTTGAAAATCAAGGTTAACCAATTTCTGATCCCATCAAAGTAAACAAGCTACTGCGTGGACTCTCCAAGGATTGGAATCACATAAAGATCTCAATAAGGGAGACACAAAGAATTATGCCACTTTTTGTCGATGAATTGGTTAGGACTCTTCATTCTTATGAAGTGGAGCGAATCGATGAAGATGAAGATCCTAAAGGTAAGAAATCCATTGCATTAAAATTTAATGATGATTCTGATGTCATAGATTCTGAAGACGATATGGATGATGAAGAGCTTGTTCTCATGGTAAGAAGATTCAGAAAGCTAAACAGAAAAGGGAGAAGATTTAATCCAAAGAAACAAAGTTTTCAAAAGCAACATACTAAGTCTATTAAGGATGATTAAGCTAATAGAGATGTAATCTATTTTGAATGTAAAAAAAATGGACACATCATACTCAACTGTCCCCTTTTAAGAAAAAAAAAAGAAATGAAAAGCTGAAAAATATCAAAAGGCACTCAAAGCAAAAACTCGGAGTGAAACAGAATGTGAAGAAAGTGATGATGATTATGCCAATATTTGTCTCATGGCACAATTAGACTCAGATTCAGACTCTGAGACAGACTTAGATTCAGACAATAAAATTGAGGTAAGTAATTTGAAAATCCTTACTAAAGTTTCTAGATACATTGATGAATTGTGTTTTAGTCTCAAAACTTCTCTTAAAAGGATTTCCGAAATTAAAAGAGAAAATTATGCACTGAAGCAACAGGAAAATGTTTGGAAAGAAAACGTCAAAGGTCTAGAAAAAAGTGTTAATACTTTGAAAGAAAATGTAGACAATCTTTCAAAAGAAAATGCATTCTTGAAAAATGACATCTCAAACATTTCTAAAAGATTTTCTATAAGATCTGAGAAATTTTAAAAAATTCTTTCAGCATAAAGACCTTACTTCAACAAATCAAGTTTAGGAATAACTACTGAAACCATTCCTCTAATTGATTTTCCTAAAGTAAATGAAATAATTAAATAAAGACCTATAAAAGATGCTTAAAAAAATCATTTCCAAAAAGTTTTTGTAAAACCAGTAGGTTGTAAAGCTCTTAAATGTTTTAAGTGCAATAGCTCAGATCATTTTGAAAAAGAATGTCCTATGGTTTGGAAACTTGTTAAGAAGGTATGGGAAAAGATCGTGTATTACACTAACACCAATGGATCCAAGAAAATATGGGTACCAAAGAAAGCTTGAGTCTCTTTTCTAAATGCAGGTCACTATAAAGAAAAAAAAGATTAAAAGGTACCTTGATAGTGGATACTCAAGACATATGACAAGAGATTCAAATTGCTTCATAAAGCTTGTTCAAGTTAATGATGGAAAAGTTTCATTTGGGGGAAATAGCAAAGGAAGAATTGTGGGATACGGATTTGTAAAGATTGGAAGCCTCACGATCAGTAATGTTTCTTTAGTGGAAGGACTCAACTACAATTTGCTAAGTATCAGTCAGCTGTGCGACACCGGTTTCAAAATCAACTTTCAAGAAGGAATATGTTCAGGAACCAGTAAAGACTCCTCTCAGTCTTTCACGGGTCAAAGACATTGAAATATCTACCTCTTGGATGTCAAACCAAATTAAACCCAATGTCTAATCTCAATTTAAGAAGAAGCAAACTTATGGCACATAAAACTTGAGCAAATCAACATGAAGCAAATAGCCAAAATTTCAGCAAAGAAGCTTGTTTGTGGTCTATCCAATCTGTCATACCAAAATAACATCTCTTCACGTTTGGAAAGAAAGAATAAATCGCTTCAAGAAATGGCTAGAACTCTTCACGTTTTTGGGCTGAAGCAGTTTCTACAACATGCTATATTATTAATAGAGTCTTTCTAAGGCCTATTCTGGATAAAACTCCCTACGAGTTATTCAAATAGAAGAAACCCATCGTTTCATATTTTCATATGTTTGGATGTAAATATTTTATATTGAAAAATGTAAATGATCGAGTTGGTAAGTTTGAAGAAAAATCAGATGAAGGTATTTTCCTTGGATATTCTATCACAAGCAAAGCTTATAGAGTCTACAACAAAAAGACTCAATCTGTGGAGGAATCAATGAATGTGAATTTTCAAGACTCTATGCAAAATGAATCGATTCAAACTCAACTTGAAGAATCTGAACCTGCTCCAGATTCTACAAAGTCTAAATCTCCAGAAGTAGCTCAGACTTCAGAAGACCAGCAACAAATGATCGTCGAAGATTCAAATGAGGAAAAAGATTAACAGTCTGATAGATCAACCAGCAACTGAAGCATAAGTCCAGTCATCCCAAAGATCTCATTATTGGTGATATTAATGAAGGAATTCACACAAGATCCAAAAGGCGTGAAGAGTCTAGTGCTGTGATTCTTATTTCTGAAATTGAACTCAAGAGCATAGAAGAAGCTTTAACTGATGAAAGTTGGATTGAAGTTATGCAAGAAGAAATCAGGCAATTTAGCATTAATGATGTCTGGGAATTAACTCCTAAACCGAAAGGTAAGTCTATCATTGGAGCTAAATGGATTTTCAGGAACAAGATGAATGAGAAAGGAAAGGTTGTAAGAAACAAAGCAAGACTCGTGGCCAAGGGATATACGCAAGAAGAAGGGATAGACTATGATGAGACTTACGCACTAGTAGCAAAGTTAGAAGCAATTAGATTATTACTTGCTTTTGCTTGTCATAAGAATTTCAAGTTATTCCAAATGGACGTCAAAAGTGCTTTCCTAAATGGATTTATCCAAGAGGAAGTCTATGTGTAACAACCACTCGGTTTTGAAGACCCAAGGAAATCAGACTCTATATTCAAACTGAAAAATGCTTTATATGGTTTAAAGCAAACACCTCGAGTATGATACGATAGACTAAGTAAGTTTTTAAATCAAAATGGCTTTGTCAAAGGTAAAGTTGATATTACATTGTTTATCAAAAGAAAAAGCAAAAGTTTTCTATTTGTTCAAATTTATGTTGATGATATTATTTTTGGATTTTCTAATGAAAGTCTGTGCAAGAAATTCTCTAAGTCTATGCATGATGAATTTGAAATGAGCATGATTGGTGAACTAACCTTCTTTCTCGGGCTTCAAGTGAAACAATTGAAGGAAAGAACTTTTATTCATCAAGAAAAATATGCCAATGATCTTGTCAAAAATTTTGGGCTAGATAATTGCAAAAAGACTGATATACTAATGTCAAGTTCCTTGAAGCTGGACAAAGATGAAGAAGGAAAGAAAGTTGACCAGAAGCTATACATGAGTATCATTGGTTCACTTCTTTATCTTACTGCTTCTAGACCTGACATTCTGTTTAGTGTTTGTATTTGTGCCAGATTCCAAGCGGACCCTAAAGAATCTCATCTAAGTGCTGCAAAACGTATTATCAAATACATTGCCTCAACTTCAAACTTGGGTCTATAGTATCCTAAAGAAGGAGATTTTACTCTTCTTGGATACTCAGATGCAGATCTAGCTGGATGCAGAGTTGATAGAAAGAGCACCTCGGGCACTTGTCAACTACTTGGAAGCAAGACAATGTCTTGGTTTTCAAGGAAGCAAAGTACAGTAGCTCTTTCTACAGCAGAAGCAGAGTATGTAGCTCTTGGAAGTTGTTGTTCACAAATTCTGTGGATAAAACAACAACTAAGAAACTTTGGAATTGAAGATTCATGCACTGAAATCAAATGTGACAACACCGGCGCAATCAATCTCATCAAAAATCCGATTATTCACTCAAGAGCAAAACATATAGAGATTCGACATTACTTCATTAGAGATCATGTTCAAAATGGAGAAGTTTCGATTTAGTTTATAGACTTAAAGAATCAATTGACAGATATATTTACAAAGCCTTTAGAGAAAAATCAATTTGAAGTTATTCGTTCCAGACTTAATATCTTAAAGTCTGAGGAAGTTCAGACCCAGGACAGAAAGTCTAAAGACACTCTGACTCAAATGATCAAGATTCTCGACTATAAGTTATTTTTATTTTAGAAAATTATCTCTCGAATCAAATCTCGAAAAGGTACGATTATCAACCCGTAATTGATTGTTGTTATTTCCATGATTATTACAATCTTTCCTTTTCGAAAAAAAGTTATTTTTAAAATGACAGTTATCTAATTTTTGAAAAAGCAGTTATTTTTAAAAAGGCATCTTTATATTTCCTTTTTACGACGTTCCGTATGCCTCGCTTCAATTGCCTTATATACTGTCGGTTCCTCTTCGTTTTACTCACAAAAACCATAAGAGAGCACCGTTCTTCCACTTCTGTCTTTTTCTCTTGTTTAATCTTCGAAAATTTTTCATCTTTCTTAGGAAACAAGCTTGGAATCTCTCAAGGACCAAGAAAGATGCCGTCCCAAAGAAAGTCTTCAAGGATCGCAAACAGGGGACCACAGCAAATGCGTGAGGGGCCTACGCACTTTGATCTCATTGAGGAAGAAGAATCTCATAGACAGCGGCAGAGCCCACAACATTCTCAACAGTGTCCGTCTCCTCCATCTAGACTTTAGAATGTTGCACATCAAGAAGAGGAAGAAATTATCGGAGACACAGAACCATAAGAACTCTTAAGCCCGCTTTTACCTTCAAGCTTTATCGTGCTTTGAAGAGGAGTGGTACTTTGTTGAACTACATTGATGAATTTCTTAAAGACAAAGGGTATAGAAATGAAACTTTCTTTTTATGCACAATGGAACGATTGGGAATTGCCCTTACTGGTTCGGCGGAAAAGGCATTGGCAAATATCCCAAGTGATCCACGTGTTGGAGGGCTGAGTCAGCCAGATGGGAATGACGATGATAGGATGTACAATCAGTTTAAACCTAGAATGGGTGTTTAAACTTTCTTTTACTTTGATCGTAACTCGTTTTGTTTACAAGAGATGAATTTTCTTTTTATAATCTATTGTTGATTAGTGTTGCACACTTATCTCATAAAATTATTTTTACACCTATTCACTCCCCTCTAGGTGCTCATACTAGTTTTCACACTTATAAATCAAGTTTCTACCAATCGTATTTTGCAGCTTCTTCATATGGATCTTTTTGGACCAACAAGAACACAAAGCATTGGTGGAAAGAAATACTGTTTGGTAGTTGTGGATGATTATTTACGATTCACTAGGTTTTCTTCTTGGCAAATAAGTCCGAAACATTCTCTCAATTTTTAATTGCTAAGAAAGTTTAGATTGAGAAATAATATGTTATTTCAAGCATAATAACTTATCATGGGGGAGAATTTGAAAATCAAGACTTTGCAAATTTTTGTGACAAGAATAGTCTTCAACATGTTTTCTCCTCTTCATATACCCTAGAACAAAATATAGTTGTAGAAAGGAAAAAATAGATCGTTACAAGAAATGGCTAGAACTCTACTAAAATAAAGTAAAATATCTTCTTGTTTTTGCGCGGAAGTAGTTTCTACTGTTTGCTATACAATTAATAGGGTATTTTAAGGCTCATCTTAGAGAAGACCCCCTATGAAGTATATAAAGAGAAGAAGCCAAATATTTTCTTATTTTCATATATTTGATTGCAAGTGCTTTATCTTGAAATATGTAAATACTCGATCTAGAAAATTTGAATAAAGATCGGATGAAGGAATGTTTCTTGATTATTCTACTTCAAGCAAAGCTTACAGAGCCTTCAATAAGAATACATAAACTGTCAAAGAATCTATGAATGTTAGATTTCAGGAAAGTATTCAAAACCAATAAAATCAGACTCAACTTGAAGAGTTTGAACTAGTTTCAGACTTAATGAAGTCTGAGTCCCCCAAGGGACTTCAGTCTTCTGGTAATCAAAATAAAGTAGAACAAAAGACAGAAGAATTGAAGAAAACAAACGATCAGCAAATCCCAATAAGAAACGACAAACCAAACAACAACTGAAAGCACAAATCAAGTCATTTCAAAGAACTCATCATTGGCAATATAGAAGAAGGAATCCGCACAATATCCAAAGCAAAAGAAGATTCTAGTGCATTAGCACTCATTTTAGAAATAGAACCAAAAAGAGTAAAAGAAGCACTATCTGATGAAAGTTGGATAGAAGTAATGCAGGAAGAATTCATACAATTCAATATCAATATGTCTAGGAGCTAGTTCCAAAACCTAAAGAGAAATCTGTGATTGGAACAAAGTGGGTGTTCAGAAACAAGATGGATACACACAAGAGGAAGGAATAAACTATCATGAGACTTATACAGCTGTAGCCAGGTTAGAAGCCATTAGACTACTGCTTGCATATGCATGTTTTCATAATTTCAGGTTATTCCAAATGGATGTCAAGAGTGCTTTCCTAAATGGATTTATACTAGAAGAAGTTTATGTGGAACAACCACCAGGATTTGAAGATCCTAGAAAACCAGACTTTGTCTATAGATTGAAGAAGGCATTGTATGGTCTGAAATAGGTACCTCGAGCTTGGTATGAGAGACTGAGTAAGTTCTTGATAAGCAATGGTTTTAAGATATGAATGGTTCATACAACCTTGTTTATCAAAAGGGAAGAAAAAGATTTTTATACTTGCTCAAATATATGTAGATGATATAATCTTTGGATCTTCTAATGAAATTCTGTGTAAGAAATTCTCAAAGTCTATGCAAGAAGAATATGAAATGAGCATGATGGGTGAATTAACCTTCTTTTTAGGTCTACAAGTCAGACAATCAGAGGAAAAGGAACGTTCATCCATCGAGAGAAATATGTCAAAGACATTATCAAGAAGTTTGGGATGGAAGACTGCAAGAAGACTGAGAGTACTATGTCAAGTTCTTCAAAACTTGACAAGGATGAAGGTGGAAAGAAAGTTGACCAAAAGATATACAAAAGCATGATTGGTTCTTTTCTTTGTCTTACTACCTCTCGACCTAATATTCTATTCAGTGTATGCATGTATGCTAGATTCCAATCTGACCAAAGAGAATCTCATCTTAGTGCTGTCAAACGTATTATCAAATGTATCGCAATTTATCCAAAGTTAGATCTGTGGTAGCCAAAAAGAGGAGACTTTACTTTACTTGGTTATTTAGATGCTGATTTGGCTAGTTATAAAGTCGTTAGGCCAAGTACTTCAAAACATGTCAATTGTTAAGATAAATGTTAGTGTCTTGGTTCTCAAGAAAGCAGAATCTCAAGGAAGCAGAACACAATGGCACTCTCAACAGCAGAAGCAGAGTATGTTGTTATTGGAAGTTACTGTTCACAAATTCTCTGGATCAGGCAACAACTAAGGGATTTTGGAATAGAAGAACCCTACACCGAAATCAGATGTGACAACACAAGTGCGATCAATTTTACTGAAAATCCTATTCTTCATTCAAGGGCAAACCATATAAAAATTCGTCATCACTTCATAAGAGACCATGTGCAAAATGGTGAAATCAACGTTCAATTCATTGACTCAAATAATCAACTGGCAGATATCTTCACCAAGCCATTGGAGAAAGTCTTATTCGAGTCCATCCATGAAAAATTAAATATCACCCTTGCATTTGACTAAAGTCTATGGATGAGCAGACTCATCGAATCAACATATGGAAAATACATCCTTTTGAAAGCCTTCCAGACTCAGGTAGTTTTGTTTTAAATCTTAATGCATAAGTTTATTTCCTCATTGAACAGGTATGTTTATTCTCAATTTATTACTTGCCTTTTATATTTTTGGAAATTGTAGTACTCTGCTAATTTTTTGGAATTTATTTTGAAAATTATTGACAGTTATATTTTTTGAATTTTTTTTAAATGGAAGTTTCTTTTTATGACGGTTCGATTACCATACTTTGTCTTCTTTAAAGCCTTCAACTTTTTCCTAATAACCACTTTGTCTTCAAACCCTAACTCTCGAACCCTCGTCTCTCTTGATCTTCTTTCAAATCCTCTGCAAGATTTCTCACCCATTCTCACACAAATATGTCGTCGAAGTCCTCTAAGTCTACTTTGATGTCCTATCAAAGGAAATCCTCTCGTATTGCTAGTTGCACGCCTTGTTTGTCCCTGAAGGACCAACACATTTTGATCTTACCGGGGACGATTCACCTAGAAGCTCTCATCACCGCTTAGCAGAAAAGGAAGTCACTTAGGAAGCAACTACTATTTCGGTAAGAAGGCCTAAAGTACTTCTTAAGCATTATAAATTTTTGAAATTGAGAGGAAGCCCTATGGATTTCATAAGTAAGTTTCTAAAGGAAAATGATTACGGAAATGGAAACCCTGTTTTTGAGAGCTATGGAAAAGTTAGGACTGGTAGAGGCTGGCATAGTTGAAAAAGAATTTTCGAACTTTCTCGTTGATCCTCGCTTTGGGACGGAGGGTCAGACTGAGAAAAAAAAGAAGATGATGATGAGAGGGTTTTCAAGAATTTTCAACCAAAAATTGGTGTTGTTATTGAAATTGCTGGAGAAAAGACGAAATTGTTTCGTTTGAAAGATCACAAGAAAATTTTCTCTCAAATACTAAATAGAGGGGTCATCAATTCTCGCATTGTAGATTTTGACTTTCTGGATTCAATCAAGGTGAACTTGAAAGAAAAGTTTGCCAAACTTCAGATGTAAGAGTTCTGTGTGGAGACGTTAGAAACTTACCCTGACTTAACGGCATACTTTTATTCCAAGCTATTTGTCTTGGATCCCACTCATTTTCAATTTACTATTTTTGATAGAGTGTTTGATGTTGATGTCTCTGTTGGCTGACATTTTGGGAGTAGAAATGAGTGGTTTCCTATCCATTAATGTGTCTAATGAGCAAGTCACTAAGTTTCTGGTAAGGGACAAGATTCCTAGGGGGAGTATTACTTACTCTCGGATGTCTACTTCCAATATCTTGTTGCACAAGATAGCCATCAACTGCATCAGGCCCAAGGCTACTTCAAAGACTGATGTTTTCAGATTCTTCATATTCAAAGTAAAGATGATGTGGGCCATATGCAATGGTGTTGCCTTTTCACTCCTTCACACAATCATGCTGCACATGTACAGAACTGTTATGAAAAGGAAAGGACAACTACCATATGTGGCATTGGTAACTAGACTATTCAGACACTTTCAAATTCAACTGCCATCTTAGCTTCATTCCAGAACCATTGCTTCTATGCCAATTGGATTGAAAATTATTTCAAAGATGCGATTGAAGGATCTCTCTGGAGCACTGACTCTTCTGAAGAAAGAATTCCTTAGCAAAGTCAAGCCAAGATCTACTGCTGAGAAGAAACGCGAAGGGAAATGTATAGTCTCAAAAACACCAAAAAGGAAACATTCCATTCTTCTCCAAGATGAAGAAGAGAAAGATGATGGTGATGAGACCATCTCTGCTATTGCCTTGCGTGACCTTCAAGGTTTTGCTAATTCTAAGGAAGAAGAAGAGGAGGAAAGCGAGAAAGAACCAGAAGAAGAGAGTGATGCTAAATAAATTGAAATGAAAGAGAGTGAGGATGATGAACCAAAAGAGGATGCCAATGTCAACAAGGAACAAGACGAGACCGACAAGGAAGGAGGTGATACAAGGGAACTTGATGCCTCAGATGATGAGGAGATGGGAACTAGTAAACAAATTCATGCTGGCAAAGAAAATGTTCAAGAAGAAGAAGTTACTCCTCAGATTGAAGGCAAAGTAGGTGAGAAAACTCCTCTTCCCGAACCAACTGCTAGTGATGGCATCAGTCAATCTCCTCCAAATGCTAAAGACATTTTTGCATCTTATTTCCCTGAAGTCTCACCTGAGGGTCTACAAAAAGAAGTTCATGTTCAGGGGGAGCAAAGAACTTCACATGTACAAGTTGATGTTCCTTCACTTCTGGATAATCCACCAATACAATTCGCTGAAGCTAGTGCCCAAACAGAACCAGAATCAAACTATCGTCGGATAGTAGAACTCCTATTGGAGATTAACTCACAGCAATATGCAATGGAGTTTGAAATCCAGAAGTTGCATGCAACTCTCGGTACTACCTCAGAGTCTCATATCGGCAAGGTACAATCTCTTGATAATTAGGTTCAGCTTTGAATCAGCAGACTTCGCAAAATCTGGCAAAAGTGGAGACTGTTTATCATCAGTGTCTGACTAAGCTTGAGGAGACCATGCAAACCTTGGAGGATTTCTGATTTGTTCGTGTTCCTAGACAACCTTGATCCTTTTTCACCCTGACCTATTTTTTATGCTTAACTGGTTTTATCTTTTTGCTACTAATAAAAATGGGGAGAGGCTATGCAGATTGAATCTTATCTTTGACTTGTGATTGTGTTTGAATTTTCTTGGTGTGATTTGCGGATTGTCAATTGATGTGTTTTATGGATGCAGACTATGTGTGTTTATTACAATTACTGTCTATTTTCTTTATCAATTATCATGTATTGTTAAAGTGTTGTTTTGCAGGATATAATTTTCATATTATTAAATCTGAAAGTTTTGTCATCATAAAAAATGAGGAGATTGTTGAGAAAACTCCTATTATATTTTGAAGTTGACAAAACTTTCATATTCTTGTCATTATTATGAAGAATACTAGATTTCTGTGCTATATCACGGAATGTTATCAAAGTCTATTTTACTCCAGAAGTCTTTCCCACTCTGACAAGATCCAGACTAAAACCAAGTCCAAAACAAAGATATAATCAAACTTAGGATTATTAATCTTTCGACAAGAATTCAGTACCTACGAGATTTATCCTTAATATCTGGTTTTCTAGCAAAGAATCTCACTAACCTTATAAATATATTAATGAAATCAATCATGAATTGATGAAATCAATCTCAAAGCTAAGTTCTTTTCAGGGAAGCATCTACTTATGGAAACCTAGATTCTAATTATATGAGCGACCAAAATCATCGGATTTTCATCTTAATTTTCAAATGGCTACATGATTTCCTTTATCGATTCAGTCCAATGAATTGATTGGAAGAAATTCCTCTAGAGAATGCCAACGATTAGAAAGGCGTAGATGAGTATTTAAGGAGGTCACTCAGTTCATTCGGGGTAGTGCATGAAAATTGAAATTCTAAAGTTTGAGGCCTTTCCAATCACTTGTTCTTCATCAACAGTGCTTACAAATTGTATTCAAGAGAGAAAAACACAAGAAGAGTGACTTAGTGAGAGAAAGAGAAAACCTCCATTGAGCATTCGTACTCAAATCGTTGTATTTCTCTATTAATACCTTAGTGAATTCTAGTCAAAAGGCTATTAGTGTGGGAGAGTGGACGTAGGCTTGATATAAGCTGAACCACTATAAATCTTGTGTTTAATTTTCTCTTCCCTTAACTCTTTTGATTTGTTCGTCTCAATTTTTTGGTAAACTTCACAAATTTCTAAACCATCTTTAATTAAGTCTGAACTTACATTAGAAGTCTGGTGTCACCTTTAATCAGACTCTGCTTGCAAAATAACTTATTCTGTGATTGTTTGCTTAATTTCTTTTTTTACACCTATTCAGCGTATCTCCTTGATACTCAACTTTGAGGAAGTCCCAAATAGCTTTGGCTAATTCACAAGCCATAATTCTGCTAAAAATGGCAGGCGAGACAGCAGCATATAAACAAGACTTTGCCTTTGCTTTCCTTGTCGTCCTCTCCTTGTGAAACTTGATTTGATTGATGGTTGGATTGTCGGGAAGGGAAGCGACTTCATAATCTTGTTCCACAGCTTCCCAAAAATCACAACCCTCTAGATAGGCTCGCATTCTCACTGCCCAGGCTTGATAATTTTCTCCATCAAACATTGGCGGAGCCATTGCTGAAAAACCACTCGATCCTGCCTCCATCTTGCTTTTAACTTCTATGGATGCAGACACCTCTCAATCAATCAATCTCACAAGTCACTCACAGCCCCTTAAGATCAAGAGAGCTCTGATACCAGTGCTGTGTTCTTTTTTTTTGGATAAGAACAGAGAACACGTAGACAGCAAAAAGAACAGAAAAAGGAGTTTACAGCAGAAGCAGAGAACAAGTTTACAGCAGAAAACAGAGCATCGTATTTAGGAAACTGAAAAAAAAAAGGTTCAAAATACATACTAAAACGTAACCATAAACCCACGTCGCCGACTAACGGCTTGCTTGATCCACAAAATCAGCAACAGATCAGAATATCTAAGATACGTGCAGCTAACTGCTCCTAGGAGATAAGATTGACTAACCAACTCCTAAAAAACAGGACACTAACAAACTAACTAAACAAAACAAAACAAAAAGAAAAAACAGCACGTGCAGTCTTGATACATCAACAATTCTAGTAGTCATTTCACATCACTCAAATTCTTTAGCTTATTATACGCAAACATTTGGCTTTTCATATTTTCCACGGAAAGAAGCTTCTCGTGATAGGGACAACAAGCGCAATGAGTTTCCTAGAGAGTCAATTGTTGTGGGCAATGCCTTTTCTGTCACTTATCATGTTCCCACATTGAAGACATATGACACGAAGAAGATAAGCTGCTGGAGTAGTATCTTAGTGTTCTAATCGTGTGCAGTTATTTTCCAATTTTTATCCGCGAATATTTCCTGTTATGCTCATTTATACCAATCATTGCTGCTGAGATATTTCCTGGTTTTCAGATTGATGGTGTAGAGTCACTGAACAATGTTTTGCTTATTGGAATGACCAACAGAAAAGATATTCTTGATGAGGCTCTTTTGAGGTGGTCCCCCATTTTCTCTTTTGGTTCTTCATATCTAAGTTTTTTAACTGCTTTTAATCTCCTGAGATGGTAAAAAGCATTCATGTGTCATCATGCGATTTGATGGAAGATTGTTTAGTTGTTACTTTTAAGATTTATTATGGCTAGCACTTTGAGGATAGAAAAGAATGTAATTTGCTGCTGACATGTGATGGCATCATGACTTTGGCAGGACCATATGTACATTTACAATATTTGTTTTAGAGGTAAAAGGAGATATTTAAAGACATACTTGACATTTTGGACTTTTGATATATAGACCTGGACGCTTGGAGGTACAAGTCCAGATAAGCCTTCCCGATGAGAATGGTCACTTGCAAATCTTTCAAATCCACACGAACAAGATGAAAGAGAATTCTTTTCTGTCTCCTGATGTCAGTCTATCCGAGCTTGGTTAGTCAGCTGGCGCGTTTACTGGAATGAGACTTCATCAAGCAAATCTTCTTTTATTATTTAAGAAGTGGCTTACCCTATTGAGCATTGTCATATGCAAGCAGAAAAAAAAATTGGCATATAATATGATAGTAATGTAGTGTCGAATAATTTTGCATTTTTCTTTGATCAGATAGGTTAACTCTTGTATTTCTGGACATATTACATATATACTAAAAAGAAAGAAGAAGAAGATGTATATGCTAAAAAAGTGGTGGTTAGTTCATCTCTTGTGATGACCCTACCTTATTTTCAATCTGCAATTGAAAGAAGAAGAAAAAGTGGTGCTTAGTTCATCTGTTATTTTCAATCTGCAATTGTGCAGCTGCTCGTATGTAGAACTATAGTGGTGCAGAAATTGAAGGTGTTGTGAAGAGTAAGTGGTGCTTAGTTCATCTGTTATTTTCAATCTGCAATTGTGCAGCTGCTCGTATGAAGAACTATAGTGGTGCAGAAATTGAAGGTGTTGTGAAGAGTATCGTGTCATATGCTCTAAATGAAGAAGAAGAAGAAGAAGAAGATGTATATGCTAAAAAAGTGGTGCTTAGACAATTAAGTCTTGATGATCTTACCAAGCCTGTAGATGAAGAGAGTATCAAAGTCATTATGGATGATTTTTTGAATGCACTCCAAGAAATTGTTCCTGCATTTGGAGCCTCCACAAATGACTTAGAAAGATGCAGGTAAGAATAATTGAATGATGATATGCATTGTTGACACTTAAATTTTTTTCCCAAAAATCATTTCCAAAAAAAAAAGGGAATTTGATTTTCCACAAAAATATTTCAAGTTAAATTCTTGCATATAAATTATCTAGGCATTTAATATAGTGTTTTAAATGGAAGATGTTTTTACTTTTAAAAAAATTAAAAATATATAAAAAAAGATTAAAAAAAAAAAAGTTGGGGCCAATGATCTAAATGTGACTAGCCAAGCTCAGGAGGTCAGATTGGAATTCAAATGGCAAATTGGGGCCAAAATGCAATTTTCAAAAGTTGAGGGACCAATTCGCAAATTTCACAAAATTTCGCCCGAACCCTTAAATCATCATCTTGGTCACCAATTAAAATGAATTGAACTTGGGCTGAGTCGATCAATCAAATTAGGCCAAAATGACCAAATTTGCCTTAAATTGGGTATTTTCGAAAAAGAAAATGGCTAACTTTGAGGAACTTTCTTGCAAAATTAGGTGGGCACAATTGCAAAATCTAGTCGAGATCTTAAACTACTACTATACATGAGCTTACTAATTGATCAAAAACCACAGCCAAATTGAAGATTAAAGCACTCAAATCAGCAACCAAAACTCAGTCCATGAGTCGGTCTCAATTTGGAATTGCTAAGTAAGCAACTTGGTGGCCCCATCATATCCTTCTTAGCTGCTCAACCAGCCCGATATCTGCACGTGATGGAAGACCATCATTGGTACTGCAAGTGGACAAACATTGGTCAGAGATAAGCTATTGAAGGCACGAGAAAATCGCACCAAATCCGGACACTCAATAGCTGCAGAAGTGGAAAAATTAACCGAGTCAGAGAGTGGGTGAAGTAGCCCTATTGATAGGCTTGGTAGATGGACAAAATACAGATAAAAAATCCTCTAATTGAGGAGATAAGATCACTGAAGGAAGGTCTTTTAGGGGATGAGAGAGAGGAGACGAGAGGGAGAGGAGAGAGCTCACGGTCGTCCCCCAAAGAGGCCCTCAGAAGCAACTCCACAAAAGCAAAAACCCAAAAATTCTAGACCGACCTTGAGAGAGAAAAGTGAAATTTTCGCACACCTACGGCCAAAATTAGCCAAAACCTTCCACTAGAGAGTAAAACTTTACTCAAAGATCTTTCCATCCATAGGTCACACGTCCCAAATGGAGTTCAGGAAGGTCTCCTAAAGCACCCCGAAAACCACCCTCCTGTCGGGCCAAGAAAGCCCAAAAAACTTTCTAAGAGTTGAGCCTGGTTGGTCACGAGTAAGGGAAAGCAAGTGTTTTTTGAGAAAGTTGAGAGACAAATGAGGAAAACCATGACTTACAACCCAAACTAGAATACATATAGTTTGGGTTGGTTTTAATTTGGCCAACAAAAGAGGTTCTGAAGCTTGATTTTAGAGGTCAATGAAAACCTTCGTTATTAGTTCTTTCTTTGCAGATCTTGTTTTCCAGCTGAAGTAGTCAACTTCCACAGGCCCCCGACGATAATTTATTGGCTTCCTCGACCAAGAGCTACTTGAAAAAGAAACTAGGAAGCAAGGTAAGAATCTTAGATGTATGTTTGGTCAATTTTGAACATGTTTCAACCATGAAAAATCAAGAGGAAAACCAATCCAAAATACTAATTTTTGAGGCTAGAATTTTTCTAAGTGTTGAAATCTCTGTTGGAATTGTCTCAATGCTACTAATGCTCGGTCGTGTTTCCTCTATTTTTATTTTACAGTCAAGTTCATTCAGTTATGCAGTTAGTGCTTTTGTTATTTTCTAGGAAGTTAATAGCACGTTTGTGTGCAGTTATGTGTTGCACGTATGTGAGCAGTTTCTGCTTTGTATTTAGTTGTGGTACTCGACAGTTTTTCCTTGGAATAAGACATATGGAGTCCTATGCTCTATTTTTCATCCTTTCTCTCCCTCGAACAACAGAGATGTTTTTTGTTTTGATTGTTGTTTCATGAGTTATAACAATCTCTTCAAGAGTCTTGCATGTTTGATTTGCTATACCCCATTTTTGTGCATTACTTGTCTTTGTGACTTTGATTAATGTTATAGGGAGTACAAATGATGGATAGGTCAGCTTGGTTTGGTCTTTAAATCCCTGTGTGAACTATGAGATCGTCAAAAACCAAGCCCATCCACGTTAGTTCATGGTTGGTCAGTGTGGACTTTGCATGTGTATTTCTTGGAGAGGTTGTTTTGATGTGTTCGATTGGTCATTCTCTATGATGTTTGTTGCATTTGAAAGCTCATGTTACCTACTTTCACTTGGATTAAGTATTGTTTTCCTTAGATCTCGTATGTGATGAGTGTCGGGGCTTGAATATGGGCATGCAACCTGTTTGCTTAACCTAGGTTCAAACCCAGATTTGCAAAATCAGCTCAAACCCACATATTTGAGACCGATTTCAACTTAGTTCTCTTGTGTTTTAAGCTATGATTTCTGTCTAATCTTGCTCCTTGCATGTGGTAGTATAATCTTGATACTTTAGTTTCGCATGAGATTGCTTATGGGTTGAGATTGAAGGCCGCAAACATGGCCCGGGGAAGTTGGTTTGGGATGATTTGATGCACACCAAGTGTTCGACGAAATACGCAAACCAAGTTTCGATTTTGAAACGGTCGATTTAAGCTCAGTTATTGTGATATTCATGTGCTATGTTATTCCATGTTAGCATAGATCGGTTTAAAGAATTATTATTAATAATTTAAAAATAATAATAAAAAAAGAAAAATCTGAAAATTTCAAAAATATATATTAAAAAAAATGCTAGATAGTATCAAATTAGGGCATAAATGACATTTATGAGATTTTCCTAATTTTATAAAGTCGTTGTCTTAACTTGATGCTATTTTGATATTCTATAATCATTTTTGTAAATAATCTATTTTGCGTAGATTAAAATTAATTAGAGTAATTTCATGCATTTAGAATAATTTCACACATATTTAAATTCTCATTTTGCTCACGGGGGTCCTGTCTCGGGGCGTGATAACAAGGCCATGTAATATTATTTGCCCGACTTGTATCGAGTCTTTCTTTTCTGCATTGCTTTCATGTCATTTCAATTTCTTGGATGTTATTTACCACACCGCTTTTCAATAATTTGAGTGTAAATTTATTTTTTCTAAATTATGTTAGGATTAGTCTAGAGATTAAAAAAAAAAACCTACAAAAACATTTGCATGGACATTTAGATAAACAACATTTCAAGTTAGTGGTACCACAAGGGCACTAATAGAAACATTAGCGTAAACAAGTCCCCGTTCCTAGAAATCTCTGGTTGCCTAGAAATCGAGACAACACTCCCGTGTCTCGATTCATTTCTAGCTTACCCTAATAGGCTAGTGGCGACTCCTAGAAATATTTAGATTGTTAAGAATTGAAATACGAAATCCAACGTTGCGCGAGATATAGGCTTGGGAGAGCCCGTGCCTAATCCAGGGCTATTGGTCCGCTTCTTTAGGCAAATACCCCTAAACCTTCTTTCTTTTCCCCACGGACGGTAAAAGTGAGGTCGCAACATTCATTACACATCTATCTTTTGTGGCAATGTTCTCATGATCTGTAGTTCCAATGAAGTAAGAATTGTATGACTGGATATCGCATGTAACTGTAAAGGACTTCAAAATTGCTTGGCCGGAAATCTAATGGTACACCAACCACAAACTTAACATTATCCCACTAAAGTGTAGTCGGTAATTTTTTTTCCCTCTGGTTGATACTTCCATTGGGTCTCCAATGACACTTGTACTGTTCATCACATAGCGAGTGTACAAGAGTACATTGGTACAAAACTTTAAAACATAATGTGACGACCTTTTACTGCTGGCCTCTCAATGACTGAGATTTAGGTCATCAAGAAGGGGGAAGCAAAAAAGGATAATTTGCAAAAGCTTTCTCTGATTCCCCTTGTGTATTTTACTTAAGGATTGGTAATTACAGGAGCGAATGTCTGGATAAAGAATGAATGAAGCTCAGATGAGAGTTGATATCTTTGAAATTGCTTCTTTGTTTGGGGTTGGGTTTTTCAACTTTGTCTGTACTATTGCAGAATGATAACATAAGTAGATTTATCTGATGTATTTTTAGGAATTGTCTTATTGTGTGGTTTTACCCAATTGTATGTGGTCATTGGTGAATCATATGGTAGATTTGGTTTTCTGACATTTAGTTCTGGAAAGAATAAACAAGAGGAGGGGAGTAATTCAGAGGATTCTCTCTCAGCTGATCATTAAATTTGCTGCAAGTTTTTTTCATTAAGATGTCTGGTCCATTGTTGTCTCAGAAAAAAAACATTTTGAGTATCATTATGCAAATAGACTGGACGATGTGAATATTAACGGGTTTCCCACATGCTTCTTTCATGCATGCTATCATATGATTTGTGGCTTATCTGAATCTTAGAGCTCAAGGTTCTCTGAACTGACGAACCAACATAAAAACATTCCTTTTGTTCTGCCAAAAAAGATCATAAAACCTTGGCGATCTTGCAAAGCATTTTGCAGATGTGGATTTTTTATTCTGCTTGGAAGCCTGTACTGTTGTTACTTTAGCATCTTTGCGATGTCATGAAGACGCTAAAAAGGCATCAGCTTTGCAGGCTATTGGAGTATGTTTAAAGATACACATTTTTTTGTGTGCTTGTATCAAAGTTTCATTAATTGTTGACTTTTGTTCCGGAGTTCCAGTTAAAGATAAAGAGCAAACACTATTAAGTATGTGTTACTCTCTCATTTGTTTGTGCAAATATTTTTTTAGGCTTAATGGGATAGTAAGCTGTGGCGATCCACATAAGCACATCCATGAGCGAGCAATGCTACTGGTTGAGCAAGTTAAAGTGAGCAAAGGAAGTCCAGTTGTCGCTTGCCTCCTGGAGGGTGCGAGTGGAAGGTATTTGAATTTTTCTGACACATTGCTTTTCTTTTTTGCTAAACATCTTTTACTATGGTCTTAAAACAATTGGGATTATTCTAACCGATTGTCTGTTGTACAGTGGTAAAACTGCTCTAGTAGTTATAGTTGGCATCTACAGTGATTTTCCATATGTTAAAATTGTAATCTTCTGCTACTCGCTTTGCTTTCTCTGAGTAATCAGACTTCTTTGTGCATTAAGTATAATTTCTGATTTTCTTTTGGATGCTTAGGTCTCGGCAGAAACTATGATTGGATTACATGAGAGCACCAAATGTGCACAAATTGTGAAGGTTTGTGACCTGTATTTCTGGTCAATTAGCAGTTTGAGGAATTGGAAATTAGTTGATTCCCCTCCATTTATGACTAACTCGAAGAGTGGTTATCTTGCATTTTTCATAATGATCGGGGGATGGTTTTGTAATGGATTCTAATCTTTGATAGGTTTTTAAGGATGCCTACAAATCTCCATTAAGCATTATCATTTTTGATGACCTAGGTAAATTCTGTTGATTTCCATTAGTTGACCTCTGTTGTCGTCCTTGGCATTAAGAGATCATTCTAACTTGAGTGAATTGCCTTGCAGGCTGTTGGAGTATGTCGCCATTGGACCTCGATTTTCAAATTTGATATCTCAGACGTTGTTAGTTCTTTTGAAGCGACTAACTCCAAAGGTTGTTTCTTCTCTCCTCACCTTGCTTCTATAGATAGATATTGGTGTGAAGAGTAATTATCCTTTTCTATGATCTTTTCTGGAAGTTAAACGCTGGCAAAGTTACTAGCATTGTTGAATTAGGAATGCTTCAGGGTGGATGAGTAGGAATTAGTTCTTTTTCTAGGAAATGAAAAATTTAAGGGACAATGTAGAGGGCAAAAATCACTAGTCATCTTGCTGAGGGAGCACAATAATGATGCCATGATGCAGGTGGTAATTAGGAATTTGAGTTTGAGAGATTGATTCAGTTTATTGGCATTATCTTCCCCCATGTTGACCTTAGAATAATGACTAGTTTGCTTATCCTGTTTGAACTGGAGAAGTAACGAAGTTTGTTTTGTTGTATAGGGCAACAGACATAATGCCACCTTTCACTTGTTTGCTCAAGGCTATCCCAGGGGAAGATACTGTAGTAATATGTGTAGGACGCAAAACGTGCAATCTCAAGATCTTAATAACCAAAACAAAATCACAGATAATCGAGTAGAAAGACTAACGCACCTGTTTTGGAATCCATCGTTTTTGATGTGAAAGCGGAAAAACGATAATCCACTTAAAAGTCCTTCTCCTCTATTGCCCTCTGTATCACTAGCTTAATGAGATAGCCCCCTCACCCTTTAACGCTAGATAAAACGCTCATTATGTGAGGATATTTGTAAGAATTAGGGATAGAGAAAAGACTTAAGCACTATTTATAGAGTTTTCAATTAGGCCCTCTCACTACGGGCTAGGCTCAACTTGGCCTACACTAGTCAACCTCATATTAGATTAATTAAAAACCCTTCTATCTCACCTTAGACCATCCTGTAAAATTATAAATTACAATATCAATTAATGTAGTCCACATTAGGAAAACTCTTACATTCTCTCGCTTAGACTATATTAATTGAAATTATAATGTATGTGCACACTGTGGTATGGAGATAATTCTTAATAGTCAATCCCATCCCATAAAGTCTCAAACGCCAAATCATGGCAGTAATTGTATATATACACACAGAGTATTCTATGGTCACAAATGTTTTCAACTTTATTGATATTAATTTAATGTGGTAATGTGGCAAATGGATAACATCTCCTACAAAAAAATCTAATTTATTAGTCACCATTATTTTACTTTAAGTGTCACAAAACTTGAGCCACTAGAGAATGTCTTTATGGTTTTAATGAACCCACATATACTTTTTATTTACGGTTAACCTTTATTTATATATAACAAGATATATGCACAAAACTAATAACCGGATGCCCATAGCCTTCACTTAAGATTTATACAGTACCTTAAGACTTTTATTAATATATATTCAACATAATAACAATCCATTTAAAGAATATTTTATTGAATGTAAAAGTTGATATATATATATATATATATATATATATATACACATATTAAAAGGTTACTAAATGTAACAAATATAGATATAAACTTTATTAAAGGAAAAGTAAAAACAACTCCCACTAAATAACAGTATGCCAAGATGCTTCTAAATCCATGCTAATAACATGTCGCTCAAATATACATGAGCGTAGGCCTTTAGTTATTAGATCTGCAATCATATCATTTATAGGAATATGATTTATTGCAACGTCACCATTCTGCACTGATTCTTTTATAGTCAAAAACTTGACCTCCCTGTGTTTAGACCCCTTGAGACTTTTGTTGTTTGTTGTTGTTAACAAATAACATTGTAGAGTTATTGTCATAATATAATTGTATGGGCTTATCCACAAAATCAAAATTTGTTAACTCCCTAATAAGGTTCCGAAGCCAAATAGCTTGAGTAGCAGCTGAAAAACATGCTACAAACTCCTCTTGCATGGTAGAAGAAGATATAGATTTATGTTTCTCGCTCTTCCATGATACTATACCTCTTGTCAATATAAATAAGTATCATGTCGTTGACTTCTCATCATCTTGATAGCTAGCAAAATTTGCATTTGAATACCCTGCTAGTTGCAAGTCCGAAACATGTCTATAAATTATCATATAATCTCATGTCCTCTTTAAGTATCTTAAAACATTCTTGGCACCAATCTAGTGATCGCATCATGATTTGATTGATATTTGCCTATAAGTCCTGTCGCAAAGGCAATATCTGGTTTAGTGCAAACTTGAGCATACATGATACTTCTAAGCACACTAGCATAAGGTACATTCTTCATTTGTGCTTTCTCAAAATTTGAATTAGAGCATTGTAAAAGACTCAATTTATCACCCTTAATAACAGGAGCATTTCATACATATTGAATCTTTTTAAAATGCGATCAATATATGCTCTCTGAGACAAAACTAATGAACAATGAGAACAATTCCTATGGACCTGAATGCCAAAAACAAAAAACACTTCACCAAAGTCTTTCATGTAAAAAAATTTCAATAACATCCGCTTTGTCTCATGTAGTAAACCAATGTCACTACTAATAAGTAAGATATCATCCACATAAAGTATGAGAAAAATATATTTCCTCCCACTGATGTTATAGTATATACATTGATTTACTTTGTTTTTAATAAATCCGAATGAAGTAACAACACTATGGAACTTTAAATACCACTGTCTTGATGGTTGCTTAAGATCATAAATAGACTTTTCCAATCTATATACAAGCTTACCTGAGTTTTCTGCCGCAAAACCTTTAGGCCACACCATATAAACCTCTTCATTAAGGTCTCCATTTAGAAAAGCAGTCTTAACATCTATCTTATGTAACTCCATATTATAATGAGCTATCAATGCCAAAATCACTCTAAAAAAATCTTTAGAAGAATTGGAGAAAATGTTGCTTCATAATCTATTCCTTCTTTTTGAGTGAAACATTTAGCTATTAGCTTGACTTTAAATTTTTCAATCTTCCCTTTGGAATCCTTTTTTTAGTCTTGTATACCCATTTGCAGTCGATAGGCTTACAACCTTTAGGCAATTCAATAAGCTCCCTAACACTATTGTGTTTCATAAATTGTATCTCATTTTTCATCACATCTAGCCATGAATCTAATTAAGGACATAAAATATCATCCATATAAGTCACAAGATCAATAACGCAGCCAATATCATAATAATGCTCTCCGAGGTAGACTATATAGTCTGCTGATATAGTTGAACGTCTTTTCCCAGTCGATCTTCTAAGTGGAGCTACTACAACCTCATTCTGAATCTAAGGGGTTTGAGGGATTTCATTAGGAATTGCCTCAACAATAGGATCCTAAGCCAGAATAGGCTTAGTTTGTGGCGTAGGAGGCTCCATAATCGTCTACGTAGGATGAGACAGTGATCCATTAATCCCCACTATACTATCATCTTCAATAGTTTGTAGGTGTATCCCTATCTCAGCATTAGATGAGACACAGTTTCTAGCCACCAAGGATTCCATCATTTGCCTAGCAGTACGGTCCATAGGCAAACCACTTTTCAAGTGTTTTTGAATGGAACGCTTTATGGACGATAAGCAAATTTTATGGTTCTTTTCCCAAGGAGCAAAATGTGCTTTCTAAGCTTCTGTACTATCGGTAGTAAGATCTGTCGACCAATTGGTAGTAAGAGTCATATGAACATTTGCCACCTCCATAGCACACAAAAATTTTCTCTCCATCTCTTAAAGTTTAAATCAGTAGGAGCCTCAATTGTGACGGAATTATCGTTTACAGAAAATGTGATTGAAAAACAAATAATGTATATAATTAGCATTATATAAGTACTGTGTAACTTCACATACAATTACACATTTAGAGAGTTACATGCAAAATCATATAATCACATTTGAGTATAATACATGACATGCAATTGTACATTCCCCACATGATAGAGTTTTGAGAATATATTATAACATTCGTGAGTTCATCACCTTTGGGCATATGAATCATTCGGATTAGTCGCTTCTCTACCACACCATTATGTATCCCTCCATGAACTAATACACAATCGCCTCTTTTGGGAGTATGACCACGCATTAGACTAGGAAACATTCCAATCATTATGCAAGACTAATATTTCTCAAACCCAATTAAGTGTGCCACTTTGGCGGTCACAACTCAATTGAATCATTGAAACTCTCTTATATTAGGGATATAAACTTTACTTCTCATATACACCATATACATGTGATTTTAACTTTAGTGATATGGATAATATATCTCTAAAATCACATATCATGCTAATTACACTATTTATTCATTAATAAAAGTTAAACTTTATATATATTATCAATGAATCACACTTTCATAATATTTATGTGATAACATACTTGTAACCCAACACGTGTATTTTGCAAAATCACAGAAAAATACAAGAAAAATACGCGAAAATATACTAAAAATACACATATTTAGGATGTCATATGTATTTTCACATTCATAAAATCATCAAACATGTAAAATAAATACACCACAACATAGAGAATGCTCATACGAACTTGTAGTTGCCAACCACGCACCCGTACACGCTGCCCGAGTGCGTGGCACATGGAGCTTGATAAGGCTAGTACGAACACCTAGAATGGGGTGAATAGGTGTTTAAACGAAACCTTGGCAAATATATGCGAAATAAAATATGTTGTGAGCAAAGTTTGAAGAACAACAGACTTTGAGCGAGATCAGACTTTAACAAAATAAAGAGTTTAGAGAAGAGAATAAGAACACAAGGTTTATAGTGGTTCGGCTTAGATCAAACCTACGTCTACTCTCCCATGCTAACAGCCTCCTGGCTGGATTCTACTATGTAATCAACAAGAGATTACAACTTTGAGTGCAAACACTTAGTAGTAGATCACACTATCTCACTAAGTTACTTTTTTGGTATTTCTCTCACGATTACAAGCGTTAAGCTCACGAGAGACAAGTATATGATCAAAGATCGCTCAAACTTTGGAATTATAAATTCTACGCTCTGTCTCTTACTTGCTCATTGGTCCTTCATCTCCTTAAATACTCCTCCACTTCCAAACTAGCCGTTGGACAGCATCTCGAAGATCGTCTTTCAATCTACCCATTGGACAGATCTGTATCTAGAAGATTTGGTAGCTGTTGAGTGACAAAAGTAGAATCCCAAATTGATTCCGATTGCTCATATAAACAGAATCTTGGTTTCCATAAATAGAGCTTATTCATATAGAAAGTTCTTGTATTCAAGATCCAATTGTCAATCAATTAGATTGAGTCAATCAAATCAATCTTGATGTAGAATTCAAACCAGATCACTAGCCGTTATATCTTCGGGACTTGTGTTACGTTCTGTCGAATCTTGATGTAAAGTCTGAGTAGACTTGACAATCTGAGTCTGAGTGCAATAGACTTTGTAATATGAGTCTGAACATATTCTACTTCTGAACAGATTTAACTTTAAGGTCTGTGCCCAGTTCAGCTTCAGCATAAAGTCTGTCATTTGGTTCTTCCAAGCACGTTCAGTTTGGAATTTGTCAGAGTAGGCAGACCTCTGATGTAGAATTGATTTTGACACTAAAATCTGGCAGTCTTTAGACTTTGACACAAAAGTCTGTAAATCTTCATAATATACTTTGGACATGTGCTACGTTCAGTCTTCTGGCCATCTTCAGACTTCGACAATATTTTTTACATGTTCTATCATTTGCATAGTCTATTACTAAACTATCAAACATGTTAGTAGCCTTTGATTTATTTTGTCATCTTCAAAACATCATAAAGGATTTCCCTAACAGAGCTCACATGCTGGCGTAATGACCAGTTAAAACCAGTCCGATCGATAGAGGTCTGACCGATTCCCAGCTCGATCGTCCGGTCCAACTGTCTAGTCTGACTAGTTAACTGATCCAGTCAAAAGCAGATCAGTTCAAGCGGGTCAACAAGTTGAGTCGGCCGCATATCAAGTCGAGCTCGGGTCGCTAACATCATCGTGACGTTAACCCTCACGTGTGGGAGCGTGTAAGGGCGTGTGACTGCACGTGGGGCGCATGCTCGATGCCCTAACGGCATGGCTACGTGTAGGGGCGAGTGGGGCCTCCCTCGGTGACGCGCTGCCTACGATTTTGCTCGTCTCGATGAGCTCATTCCAAATTTATAATTTAATTTGATTTTTATTGAATAAAAAATCATGAAAATCTCAAAAATAGGGCAAAAATTCTATGCATTCGAGTTTTAGGTTATGAAGGCTCTGATACCACATGTAGGACACACACATACAATCTCAAGATCTCCATAACCAAAACAAAAGCACTAATAATTGAGAAGAAAGATTAACGCGCCTGTTTTATAATCCATCGTTCTTGATACGGAAGCAGAAAAGTGATGATCCACGCACAAGTCATTTTCCTTTATTACCCTCTCTATCACTAGCCCAATGAGATGGCCCCCTCACCCTTTAGTGCTAGGTAAATGCTCCTTATGTGATGATACTTGTGAAAAATAGGGTTAGAGACTTAAGCACTATTTATAGAATTTTCAACCAGGCTCTCTCATTACAGGTTAAGCTCAACTTGGTTCACACTAGCCAACCCCATATTAGACTAATTAAGAAACCTTCTATCTCACTTTAGACCAATCCCGTAAAACGGTAAATTACAATATCAATTAATGTAGTTCACATTAGAAAAACTTTTACAATATGTGGATGCATTGAACTTGGCATTATCATATACAGATGCACTTTAGTGTGAATAGATGATATTTGAAATGTTATAGGTAATTTTGCTTTCACTAATTAAGAACTAGGGTATGCACATGTTCCCTTATGTATTGTGATTCTAATAACGTTATACCAGCTGTTTTTATTTCTATAGATTTAGTTGGTGGTTGCTGAATTATGAGGTTTGATTTTGGAATACTTTTCGCATCACTGAATTTATTAGCTTATTATACACATATATTTGGCTTTTCTTTTTTCCAGGGTAAGAAGCTTCTCGTGATAGGGACAACAAGTGAAGTAAGTTTCTTGGATTCAGTCGGTGTCTGCGATGCCTTTTCTGTCACTTACCATGTCCCCACATTGAAGACAGAGGACGCGAAGAAGGTAAGTTGTTGTGGATGCTATTTTGGTGTTTGCATGTGGTATTCTTGTTTCCACTGTTCTTTCTTCATTTCTCTCCTGCTGGAAACATGGAATAGAGGGGGACAAAATGTGCAGCAGTCTCTCGTTCTAAGGAAAAATTTATCTCCTCTAAAAAACCAGTCATATGTTGACTCACTTGTTTCTGATTCTCTTGCAAATATTAGGGGTCTAGAGGTGCTCGTATCCAAAATGACATCCCTTTATCAGATTTCAATTTGAGAGTGCTAGTATGAATACATAAAGGGGGTGAATAGGTGTATAAAATAAACATTGGCAAATATATGCGGAATAAAATAAATTTTGAGTGAAATAAAGGAGTTAAGGAAGAGAATAAAAACACAAGATTTATAGTGGTTCGGCTTAATCCAAGCCTACATCCACTCTCCCACGCTAACAGCCTTCTTGGCTGGATTCCATTATGCAATCAACAAGAGATTACAACTTCAAGTGCCAACACTTAGTAGATCACACTATCTCACTAAGTTACTCTTTTGGTATTTCTCTCACGATCACAAACGTTTAAGCTCAACAAAAACAAGTGTATGATCGAAAGTCGCTCAAATTTTGGAATTATAAATTCTATGCTCCGTCTCTTACTTGCTTATCGGTCCATGATCTCCTTAAATACTCCTCCACTTCCAAACTATCCGTTGGACAGTATCCCGGAGAATCGTCTTTCAATATACCCATTGGATAGCTCTGTATCTAAAAGATTTGGTAGCCGTTGAGTAACAAAGGTAGAATCCCAAATTGATTCCGATCGCCCATACAAACGAAATCTTGGTTTCCATAAGTAAAGCTTCTTTGTATAGAAAGTTTTTGTCTTCAAGATCTAATCGTCAATCAATTAGATTGAATCAATCAAATCAATCTTGATATAGAATCCAAACCAGATCACTAGCCGTTATATGATTGGGCTTGAGTTACGTTCTGTCGAGTTCTCGATGTAAAGTCTGAGATTAATAGACTTTACAATCTGAGTTTGAACATCTTCTGCTTTTGAATAGATTTAGCTTTAAGGTCTGTACCCAGTTCAGCTTTAGCATAGAGTCTGTCTTCTGGTTCTTCATTCACGTTCAGTCTGGAATTTATCAAAGTGAGCAGACTTCTGATATATAACAAATTTTGACACTAAAGTCTGGCAGTCTTCAGACTTTGACTCTTGAGTCTGGCAATCTTCAAACTTTGAGTCTTGAGTCTGGCAGTCTTCAGACTTTGACACAGAAGTTTGGAAATCTTCAAAATATACTTTGGACATATGTTATGTTCAGTCTTCTGGCCGTCTTCTGACTTTGATAATATCCTTTACATGTTCTATCATCTGCATAGTCTATTACTCAACCACCAAACATATTAGTAGCCTTTGATTTATTTTGTCATCTTCAAAACATCATAAGGGATTTCCCTAACAATCTCCCCCTTTTTGATGATGACAAAACAATCTCTGAATATGCAGATTTTGTAAACATACTTTTAAATCAAAGGATATCAGAAGATAGCAAATAAATTGAACATAACAATATATAGAAAAATAATCGCAGCTCAATAATATCAACACATATGCATATTCATATATTCTCCCCCTTTTTGTCATAATCAAAAAGCGATAACAATAGATTCACGTAGAGAATATAAAATGACATATAATTTCCAAAAAGATCAGCTTTTATAAAACAAGTCGAATATTAAAGATATGTAATATAGTTCACTTCGATCATATATATCAGCAAATATTCAATAAAAATCACGGATGCGTCATCAAATTCACGTACCTTTTTTTTTGTCATAATAAAATGATAATATCAATAAGAGATTTGTTAATGACAAAAGATAATAAAAGATGCACTAACCAGATTTTTTTTTTGAATAAATTCCGACACATTTACCTTTCATTCCATCCATAATAAGATCACGATCAATTCAAAAAAAAAATTTCCAAAATTGATCAAAGCTCCCCCTCAATTTGTTGCCTTTTTGAGATGATCACGATTCTTTTCCTTTTATTTTGGATTTGATTTCTCCCCCTGTCATTATGACAATATTTGCGAATGGAAACAATTGTTGCTTGTTGAACAGAATATTTTTCCAGTATTTCCTTTGTATCATCAACATCCGCAACGATCACTTGCATTTTGAAATTCGAGGCAAAAATTTATTTTCTTTAACCAAGCTCATCTCGAATTCAACCTGCATGAACTTAACAAACTTTTTCCACAAATAAGCTGTAATAATATCCACGTAATATATAATACCCTTTTCTTCGAATTGAATAGCATATATAAAATTATCAAATATTAAAATTCAGAACTATTCAACCTTTTGTATGATGCATAAGGGATTTCCTCAATAAGCAAAAATTTTGCACAAGGAATAGAATTTTTGAACTTCCAAAAAAATAGTATAGAATCTCAATGATTTTCTGATTGAGCTTTCCAAAATCCATATGGAAGATTATTTTGTGACCTGCAAATTCTTATATAACAGATAATAATCTTTACAAAAATGTCATGTAATATCATCATTTGATTTACGGATCAAATTTGCTAGATATAATATATCTTTTAAGAATATAGCAAGAATATCCATGAATATGCAGAATATCTTTCGAGATCAAAGAGACTTCCTTGAGCATAAATTTCAGATATGCATTTTGTAAAAGAAAAATAGATATTTTTGTCACGTGCCAAAATTGCAATACCTTATATTTATAACAAAAGATATTCGCAATATAATAAACAATCTTCCAAAATCATGATAAATGCACGTAGAAATCTGCAAGGCAGGATAAAAAAAAATTTCTCTTACCCAAGTATATGTTTCAAATATACCATTGATAAAAAAAATCATTACCAATTGTCGCAGGAGATATTTTATGATTGCACCATTATTTTCATAGATTTGCGATCATTCATCCCTTAAAGAATTTCCTGCAATCAACTCATTTCCTTTTTGGTATCCATCAATTTGGATCCTTCCATGACGTTAGAGAAAAATATATATTCTCCAAATATTCTTTCTTAATTCATCATAAAAAAGTATTCAAAAAAAGAATATTATGCACAATGATATTTTGAAAAATAAATTCTCACTTAGTCATAGTACGATAAAAACAGAGATAATAAAATCTTTGAATATCTAAGAATATCTTGCATCATCACGTAAAACAGATTTTCACTTTGCAAAATATGATTAAATTTGAGAGTATAAAATTAAACCAAATAAATTCATTTGTCTTTAAGCATGATATCAAAAACGATCGCACGTATCAAATTAAAGCTCGTCACAAAAACAAATCATGCGATTCTTTCTTCAATAAAGCAAAATATGATCATTATAAAGCCTCAATCAACCAAAGATATATCAAATATCAAGCATATTGAGAAATAAAAATATATACATTTCTTACCAAACTCTCTTTCTTCTTTCTTCTTTATATCCTGCAAAATAACTCATCTTTTCTTTGGTACCCATTTTTTCTTGGGTCCACGAGAGTTAGTAGAATATGCTGCTTTTATCCAATCTTCCAATCTCCAAACTTTATGACAATATTTCTCAAAGTGTTCCAAATCTCCATAATTTGAACACTTGATGGCATTTAGACCAACAGGTTTTACAAACACTTTTGAAAATGATTTTTGTAAAATGCCTTTGAAGGTTTTTGTCTAAGACTCTCTTTTACTTTAGGAAAATCAATTAAAGAATTATTTTCCTTACTGAAACCAAGTCCTGACTTATTCTAGTAAGGAACTTGTTTAGAAAGAATATGCTCTAATGTTTTTGATCCATTTGAAAATCTTGTCGAAATATTTGAAAATTCTTTCTTCAAAGAATCATTTTCTTTGACAAGTAAATCTCGACTTTCTTTTGTTTGTAGAAAATCTTTTTGCAAAATTTCAAAATTTTCTTTTTGAGAAAGATCATGTTGTCTAAGCCGAAAATTTTCTTTTTTAAGTTCGGAGATCCTTTTAAGAGAAGATTTGAGATTTGAGCAAAGCTCATTTATATACTTTGAAACTTTGAGAGGAATTTTTGATTGACTTACCTCGATTTCCTCATCGGATTCTGAGTCTGTGTCTGAGTCAGACTCTGATTCTGAGTCTGTGTCTGAGTCAGACTCAAATTCTGAATGTGCCATCAAGCATATATTTTCTTGCTCATCATCTTCTTTTATTGTTCTTTTTTGGCCATTCTGCTTGTATTTTCTTCCATCGAATTTCCTTCCTTTTCTACTTAGCTTTTTGAATTTCTTGACCATAAAGACAAGTTCTTCATCGTCCATGTCATTTTCTAAGTCTGTTTCATCAAAAACAGCATTAGATATTAAAGCAATGGACTTCTTACCTTTGGGATCTTCATCGTTGATTTGTTCCACTTCATAGGATTGAAGAGTGCCGATCAATTCATCAACGGTGAATGGCATAATCCTTTGAGTCTCTCGGATTGAGGTCTTGACATGGTTCTAATCTTTTGAGAGACCTCGCAAGAGTTTGTTGACCTTCATTGGGGAAGAAATTGGATGACCTTGATATGCCAAACCGTTTACAATTTCTGTAAAACGATTGAACATATCTCCAATTGACTCTCCTTGCTTCATCTTGAAGGATTCATATTTGCCGAGCAAGAAGTTTACTTTTGTCTCTTTTACACGATCGGTCCCTTCATATGTAACATGAAGTCTATCCCAAACTTTTTTTGCTGTTTCACATGAAGAGATTATGTTATATTCAGCAAGAGACAAAGCGCAATATAAAGAATAAATGGCTTTTGCATCAAGCGCTTCTCTTTTAGACAACTCCATCCGAGACATAAGAGCAGGGGGTTTGGTTTCTTTGTCTTTGCCATTCTTATTTGATGTAGACGCGGCAATGGGGTTGATTCCTCTTTCCACAACATCCCATTGTAAGAGATCTCTGGATCTTAGGAATGCTTTCATTTTGTTCTTCCATACGTTGTATTCCTTTTCATCAAAATATGATGGCCTTGTGTTGCTTTGTCCCTCCATAAGTCCTGGTGCCAACATACTAGCCATAAAGAATCTTTAGCTCAAAAGTAAAAACACTTTTATAAACTGAACACTTGGCTCTGATACCAATTGAAAGTGCTAGTATGAACACCTAAAGGGGGTGAATAGGTATATAAAATAAACCTTGGCAAATATATGTGAAATAAAATAAATTTCGAGTGAAATAAAGGAGTTAAGGAAGAGAATAAGAACACAAGATTTATAGTGGTTCGGCTTAATCCAAACCTACATCCACTCTCCCACGCTAACAGCCTTCTTGGCTGGATTCCACTATGCAATCAATAAGAGATTACAACTTCAAGTGCAAACACTTAGTAGATCACACTATCTCACTAAGTCACTCTTTTGGTATTTCTCTCACGATCACAAACGTTTAAGCTCAACAAAAACAAGTGTATGATCGAAGGTCGATCAGACTTTGGAATTATAAATTCTACACTCTGTCTCTTACTTGCTAATCGGCCCATGATCTCCTTAAATACTCCTCCACTTCCAAACTATCCATTGGACAGTATCCCGGAGAATCGTCTTCCAATATACCCATTGGACAGCTCTGTATCTAGAAGATTTGGTAGCCGTTGAGTGACAAAGGTAGAATCCCAAATTGATTCCGATCGCCCATACAAACGAAATCTTGGTTTCCATAAGTAAAGCTTCTTCGTATAGAAAGTTCTTATCTTCAAGATCCAATCGTCAATCAATTAGATTGAATCAATCAAATCAATCTTGATGTGGAATCCAAACCAGATCACTAGCCGTTATATGATTGGGCTTGAGTTACGTTCTGTCAAGTTCTGGATGTAAAGTCTGAGAGCAATAGACTTTACAATCTGAGTCTGAATATCTTCTGCTTCTGAACAGATTTAGCTTTAAGGTCTGTACCCAGTTCAGCTTCAGCATAGAGTCTGTCTTCTGGTTCTTCATTCACGTTCAGTCTGGAATTTGTCAGAGTAAGCAGACTTCTGATATATAACAAATTTTGACACTAAAGTCTGGTAGTCTTCAGACTTTGACTCTTGAGTCTGGCAATCTTCAGACTTTGATTCTTGAGTCTGGCAGTCTTCAGGCTTTGACATAGAAGTCTGGAAATCTTCAAAATGTACTCTGGACATATGTTACGTTCAGTCTTCTGGCCGTCTTTTGACTTTGATAATATCCTTTACATGTTCTATCATCTGCATGGTCTATTACTCAACCACCAAACATATTAGTAGCCTTTGATTTATTTTGTCATCTTCAAAACATCATAAGGAATTTCCCTAACACAATTCAAGACGAGTAATATGGGATTAACCATTTGGAGTAGCCTAGAAATTGTGAATTATAAGTAAACTAATGTTCCCGAGCACAAAAACATGATAGTAACTTATGAGTCCTTAGCTTTTCCGTTTGCTTCTTTCTTGTTTTCTTTTTTCCTCAGAAAGCGAGGGAGTTTGGGTGGGTAATCGGGTTGGGAGGGGACAGGCGCGGTTGATGTTTGAGGATGGTTCAGATCTCATCCAAAGTGCTTGATTAATAAAATTTCATATTGACTTCTTTAATTGACTGGGAATCTGGTTTTCCTGCAAGCTTCCCAAAGCAAATACTACAAAATGGAGAATTTTGTTGATAAAGTTGCGTCGATCCAAATGTGGATGTCAAGCGTTTGGCATCACCATAGAGCTATCGTGCACATGACTTACCTTTTGTCTCCCTTCAGGTGTTGGAATAGCTAAACGTTTTCTCTGAAGATGACATTGATGCAGCTGCCGAGGCTCTAAATGATGTAAGCGTAGTGCCTTCTTCCGTTTTGCTGTGTTAGAGTGATGATGTGTGATGGAAATTCGCCTGAAAGAGTTAAAGATAATTTCATCATCCATGCTATGCTCCTATCCATCGTATTTGCCTGCAAATGGAGTGACGTTAGAGAGAGTTCTAACTCACGCTTTTGTGTTCCTACTTTTCTTAGATACTAATCAATGAAGAAAATGAGAGGATTCAAGAAAACAATGATTCAAAGATGAATTTCCCAAGAGAAAAATGTTATTCACTGAAAGCCATCATACATGCTATCATTCTACAATACATAAAGCTATTTATATTAAGAAGACAACTGGATTTCCTAATCTATAATTCAAATATCTAATCTAATAGATTGACTGGATCAATTTATTTGCAATTGGAATCAAATCATATCCACCACTCTAATCTAATCTTCCGATAGCAAAATCAAATCATACTCAAATCTAATCTTCCGATAATATTAAATAATATTATCAATCTTATCAGCCTCCCTCAAACTGGGATTAGGTGGAAAACCTAGTCCCAGTTTGTATCGTAGCCTGCAATGATCAAAGCGCGGTAAAGCTTTTGTAAATATGTCAGCAAGTTGATGAGTAGCAGGAACATAGCGGACTTCAAGTAACTTGAGAGCGACTCTCTCTCGAACGAAATGAAAATCAATCTCCACATGCTTTGTCCTTGCATGAAGGACTGGATTTGCTGTCAATGAAATGGCTTAGTGATTATCACTATAAAGCAAAGTCGGCCCCTTGAGCGGAATACCCAAATCTCTCAATACAAAAGAGACCCATGTAATATCCGCTATGGCAGAAGCCAAGGCCCTATATTCAGCCTCCGTTGATGATCTTGACACTATCGCTTGCCTTTTTGCGGACCATGAAATGATATTTGATCCCAAAAAAGTGCAAAACCCGGTTGTTGACCTCCGAGTCTCAGAATAGCCAGCCCAATCAGAGTCTGCATACCCATATAAATTTAGTGCGCTTTTAGAGTGAAGATAAAGCCCCAGTTGTTGAGTTCCTTTTACATACCGCAACACCCGTTTTAACAATTTGAAATCACCATTTGTAGGAGAATGCATTTTCTGATAGATATGGTTTACTGAATAAGAGATGTCTGGCCTTGTAATTGTGAGATATTGTAATCCACCCACAAGACTTTGAAAAGAGTGAGGATCATGAAAAGGTTCCATGTCTTGTACCGCTGGATGAGTTTTGATAGGCAATGGAGTCTCAATCGGCTTACTATCTTGCATTTCTGCCTTCTGCAACAAATCACCAGCTTATTTAGACTGGGTTAAAAATAGATCCGTACCAATAAACTTGGCTTCAATACCGAGAAAATAGTGAAGTCGTCCGAGATCTTTCATAGAAAAGTTTCTGCTTAAAGCTTCTATTAATTCCCGAAGTAGAGATGATGAACTGCCGGTCAAAATAATATCATCAACGTATAATAATAATACCAGGGTGTGCTGACCCGTGTGAAGAACAAATAACGACGGATCAGTAGAGCTGCAATGAAATCCCCATTCCAACAAAAAGTTGCTGAATTTTTCAAACCAAGCTCGCGGAGCTTGTTTTAAGCCGTATAATGCCTTCTTGAGTAAACAAACCGAGTTAGGGATCGTAGAACTCACAAAGCCTAGTGGTTGTTCCATAAACACTGTCTCATTTAATGACCCATGAAGAAATGCGTTCTTCACATCTAGCTGATGGATAAACCATCCTTTAACAATTGCCACGGAGAGAACAATTCTCATGGTTGCCTGTTTAACCACAGGATTGAAAGTTTCGGTGAAATCAACACCTTCCTCTTGATGGTACCCCTTCGCCACTAATCGTGCTTTCAGTTTATCAAGGTTTCCTTCTGCATCCAATTTGGCTTTGAACACCCACTTACATCCGACGATATTCATATCTGAAGATCTTGGTACTAGCTCCCATGTTTGATTTAATTTGAGAGCCTCCAATTCATCTATCATAGCTTTCCTCCAACCTGGATGACTTAGTGCTCCTTTAATTGTTTTCGACTCCTTTGGAATCTCACGGGCTATGGAGAGAACATACTTCGGATTGGGCTTCCTTATTCCTGATTTCAACCTTGTTTGCATGGGGTGAGTAGATTGTTGTTGAGTAGATGGAACTGGTAAATCACTTGAGACAGAGACTATTGCTTCTTCATGTGTTTCATAGTCTACACATGGTTCTTGTGAGCAGGGATAATCGTCAGTTAACTTAGACACCGAAATTAAGTTTTTCTTAAACTCCGAGGCCACCAAAACCTCATTTAAAGGAAATGAATGTAGTTCAGTAGATAAAGATGTTGAGCCAATATGGGTAATGGGCAAACAAACTCCATTCCCTACCATTACCTTGTCTGAACCATAGTAAGGAGAGAGAATTGAGATTACCAATCGATCATGTGATATGGTTTGTTGCCCCATAATTCGGGAACTAATCTCCTCCTTGATCATCCTCCAAGTGAAAAACAGCTAAAGCATTTGGTATCAGCTCACTTTGATAAGAATTATCAAAGCGATACCAGCAACGTAGAGCGTCATGTCCTGGCCTCTTGCATATCTGACATTGAAGCTTCGTATTATTCACATAAAACTGTTTGTTCGAAGCAGAATTATCACCCACAGGCAAATACTCCTTTGAATCAACAACCTTAGTTGGAGTGTTTGTATAAGGTCGAAAGCCTTGATTCTGATAAGGTGAATTTGGTCTGTAATTTCCACTAGATTGATAACCACCTGATGAATCACCAAAAGTTACTCCATAGTTATGAGATTCGGGATAATTTCCAAACTTCCTTCCACGAAAACCATAGCCTCTTCCTTTATTGTTAAACCTGCCATTCTTTCCTTCAAAACCCCTGTTAAAATTTCTTTGCCCAGCAAAAGCAAATGTTGAATTAAATGAACCAAAATCAGCCTCACTACTCAGTTTGGACTGATCAATCTTTTCACCAGTAAGTGCCAAATTAGGGTTTATTTGATTAGACAAATAATTTTGATGCTGCGCTTCATATCTCTTGAGCTGAGCAATAACGTCTTCGTAGCTCGGCTCGGGTTTGAGACAATACATAGTTGTCTTAAACGTTTCATAGTCACTTTCGAGACCTTCTAAAACACCAGAAACCTTTGTGATTTCATCGACCGGTTTTCCGATCGCGTTTAACTGATCACAAATCAATTTGAACTCACGTAAATACTCGATTAAGGGCCTATTACGCTTTTGACAAGATTGAAGCTTACCCCTTAATTCGAATTCTTTGGCCACAGATCTCTGAGTAAAACGATTACATAATGTATTCCATACCTCAAAAGCCGATTCAATACCGATTATGAGTCCTAGCACATCCTCAGACACGGATCCAGTTTTCCACGATGACACAAGTTGGTCTGTACAATACCATTGCTGATACTCCGGATTAAGGACATCTTCAGAATTTTCCCCTTCCGTGCGTAAGATTCTCAATGGTGGAGGTTGAATTTGACCATTGATGAAACCCAATAGATCCTGGCTTCTAATGAAGCGACGAAATTGCATCTGCCATAGAAGGAAATTTCCTTCAGAAAGTTTGATAGTCATAAAGTTTGAGAGATTTACGTGTATCGGGTATGGGTATCTCGATTTTGGGTTTTCAGCCATGATTGTGTAGATGAAGAATAGATGAACTCAAGGAAAAAGATGAAGAAAAAATATAATAAAACTGGCTCTTAGTATAAGGCTCTGATACCATGAAGAAAATAAGAGGATTCAAGAAAACAACGATTCAAAAATGAATTTCCCAAGAGAAAAATGTTATTCAATGAAAGCCATCATACATGCTATCATTCTACAATACATAAAGCTATTTATATTAAGAAGACAACTGGATTTCCTAATCTATAATTCAAATATCTAATCTAACAGATTGACTGGATAATATCTAATCTAACAGATTGACTGGATCAATTTATTTGCAATTGGAATCAAATCATATCTACCACTCTAATCTAATCTTCCGATAGCAAAATCAAATCATACTCAAATCTAATCTTCCGATAATATTAAATAATATTATCAATCTTATCAATCAAGAAGCTTTACATGCTGGTAGAGATGGCAGCCCAGGGCAAGCACGGTGGAGCTGCGGAGGCCATCTACTCCGGCAAAGAGAAAATCAAAATTGCTCATTTCTACGATTGCCTTCAGGACATCGTTCGTTACTAAGATGCGCGGCTAACCACTTTAGCGTCCCATATATTGTTTATTCTTTTCACTCGATGATCTATCTAACGATTTGCAGTCTACATGTGTCGTTTGTTTGTTGAGGGGCGAGCAATTCGTGAGTTATAGTCTACGAGGTGTTTTTTAAGACATCCCCGTAGGTTGTTAGTTTACGAGGTGTTTTTGTCATAGCCCATTTGTTCCCAGGTGTTGCCAGTTGCCATTTAAAGCAATTCCTTGGGGCCACGGGCCCTTCCTTTTTGCGTTAAAGTTAGACGCTCGAAACTTCACTTGACCTTGACCAAGTAATAAATTTCTTGCTCAGACTCAACTCGAAAAAAGAAAAAGAAAAAAAGAGATATTCAAATTTGAATCGACCAGATTGAAATATAAATGAACTTTGAACTTGGAATTTGGAATTTCATGTAGGATGAATCTTACTGATTTTTGTGTCTACTGTTATAAGTGCTAAATAATCTACAAAGGTAACTTAAACTTTACTAGGCTCGTGAGATTATTAAATAGAGTATTGGCGATTTCAACCTCAATATTATATGGCACTTTCGCGCTTCAGTTTCTCCTAAAACTGGTTTCTGGGTCAGCAGTGTAAATTGAAAACTTCTCTTTTTCTAATTTGCATAGTAAAATGAAAAATGTATTGTCCTTTTCCATATGTAAAAAAGTACGGATTTCCCTTTATTGTCCTTCTTTGATGACAGATTTGTAAGTTAGAATCCCTTGTCTGATATTTCAGGTGTACCATATAATATCATGACCTATCCTCACAATTAAATATATAATACTCGTGACACATCAATTGTCTTGTAGTAAAGTACAGTGTTGAAAAAGAGGGATACAGTTAATTTTTGAGAGATTCTTAGTCAACATGGTTTCACCTTACAGGTGGATTGGCACTGCTGTTTTATTTACCACTCACCATTGTAAGCAATTCCTTGAGTTCACCCCTTCTTTTTATCCTCTTCTTCTTTTTCATTTTTATTGACTTTTATTTTCCCTACTTCAATACAGTAGATGTATATTTTTTCACAAGGTAATGATCTACGTTTTTTAGCTTAAAATTTCCTCCTCTAAACCAATAGATCGCTAAGTTTCCTATTGAAACTTTCAATTTGGCATGATTACATTTTACGATGAGGTCAACTGGCAAAGATGTTAGTATTGTTCAATTAAAAATGTTCCAAGGTGAGGATGAATGGGAATTATTGCGCGCTATTTTTATTGTTAACCAAAATTTGGCTATTGACAACTCTTTTTGTCTAATTGACCCAATTATTTTATCAACATAAAGCTCACAACCCGATCTCTTTGAAATGTGATTTGATGTCTCATTAGCAATTATCCAACTGCCAAAAATATGATTTTAGACTTAATTGAACACGATACATGTTCTTTGGGGATTGTTTAATCTCATATATGTACATGAAGGCGTCCGTGATTGAGGTGTTAGGGTTTCAAAGATGTTGAGAGAATATGCCAGAAAAGGAAATGACAATCACTCAGATGGCGGGAAAAGTGTTAAAAAATTCATAAACCTTTTGTATTTGTGCAAATTTAGTCCTAAACCTTTTTTTGGTGCCAATTTAGTCCTAAACATTTTTACTTAGTGCAGATTCAGTCCTTTCTGGCCAATTTTGATCGGATTTTGCTGACTAAACGCCAGCTAGTTGACGTAAACAACTTTTAATAATATTTTAATATTTTTGAATATTTTTATTTTTCTTTTATTTTTCTTTTATTTTGTCCTTCCCCTCCTCCAGCTGGTCGCCAGACCTCGGTGACTAGGCAGAGGCGATGGCCGGCAAGGTCGACCTCATCGGCCATTTCGCTAGTGGCCACGAGGCGGCCTTGCACTGGGCGGCGAGGGCGAGCCTTGCCAGCACCGCCTAGGCTGCAAGAGTGACCTAGCGCCGGGTTGGCGAGGCTCGCCTTCACTGAAAGTGGCCTAGGCAGCACTAGCAAGGCTCGCCCTCACCGGGCGAGCCTCGCCGCCCAGCACGAGGTTGCCCTCGCGGCCACTAGCAAGGTGGCTGACGAGGTTAGACCTCGCCAGCCGTCGCCTCTAGCCAGTCGTCGAGGTCAGGCGACCGGCTGGAGGAGTGGAAGGAGAAAAGAAAAAGAAAAAGAAAAAGAATTCAAATATATTAAAATATTATTAAAAGTTGCCAACATCAGTATCGATCAGGACACGTCAGCCGACCGACATCCATTCAGCAAAATTCGGCCAAAATTGGCTGAAAATGACTAAATCGGCACTAAGTAAAAAGGTTTAGGACTTTTTTAACACTTCTCCCCTCATATGGCTATGCCCTTCTTTTATTTATTTATCTTTATTCTTTCATGAAGCTACGCTCTAGCAGCATGGTGCAAATCCTTGACGACGTTCTCTCCGGGATCATCATACTAGGATTTCCTTCCGCTCAGTTCCGAGCTTGGTCCATCCCCGACTGTCCTTACTCCCTATTCGATTTCAATCCTCTCGACTTGGTCTGGCTCGATGGCACCAAGGTGACATGCGATCGGATTCTGCTGTGTATTTCATTGTTGTGTGAGTTTTGTGTGCATATGCTGCCTTCGAGTGTTCGTGTCCAAGTGCGTGACGTTAGACGTTTTGGTGTCGCTCCATCCTTTCCTTGATTACTTCCTTCGCTCAGATGCCAATTATCTCCACATGGCCGGAAATGATCGTGGTCATCAAGTTGCAGCAAAAACTCCATGAACGCCTTGGTCAACAATCAAGTGACCGTGGTCATCAATGTGAAATCAAATCACATTTCAAAAAAATTGGATCGTGAATTTCCATTGATAAAACAATCAAGATAACTAGACACCAGACAGAAAGTTTATCAACGGTCAAATTTTAGTCAACAAAAAAACATAGTCTTAATTAACATTGAGATTATGTCAGAAACAACAACGAGATAATTGATACCTCAACATTGGATATTGTCCTACCAAAACATATCAATATGAACTAGTAAGGTTTTGCATTGGTAATACATGAGTTGGGTGTGGGTACGAATGATTGAATGTTGGTGTTGTCTAAATTTCTATAATGTTCTTATGGTCCGTAGTTTCATTGAAGTGTGAATTGTATGACTGGACATTGCATGTTAATTTAAACACTTTCAATTGCTTGGCTGGAACTGAGCATTATCCCACTAAGTGGAGTCTGTTATTATTTATTTCCTTCACTGATAATTTTATTGGGTTTCCGATGATACTTTCACCATCTTGTACAACCGAGTGTACGAAAATTCATTTATTCTCAACGGTTAAACATAATGGAATGTCCTTTCACTACTGGCCTTTCGGTGATTGAGATTCAAGTCATGAAGAAGGGTGAAGCAGAAAAGTTGATTTACAATATGTTTTTTAGAACTTTCTCTGAATCCCATCATGCACTGTATATGATGAAGTACAACACAATGCCCTAGATATGGTTTAGCTGTTGTAGCTACAGGCCTCACTATTATCAAAGTGATTCTGATTAAAATGAATGAGGATCTCTAATTTTTTTCACTTATGGATACGTGATTACGAGGGTGAATATCTAGATAAAGAATTAATGAAGCTCATATAAGAGTTGATTCCTTGAAATTGCTTTCTAGTATTGAGTTAGGTTTTGTTAGAATTTTTGGAACTCAAATAACAATTGTTGGTTTTCATTGCAGAACTCTGATGCGGAAGTATGTGGTTTTGACGCCACTAATAGTTTGTAATTTGAATGTGCAGATGTGTATATGTGCAGAATATATTTGGCAGAGGAGGATAGGGGGACAAGGTATATAGATTCAAGGGATATAGATAATGGGATAAGAAAAGATAGTTTCACCAACTTATAGAAATGGTTTTACGATAGTTGGAGAAGGAGAAATGGTGGAGGAGCAATTTGATATACTTTATGAGCTGCTCCCCACACATGGTGGAGGGTTAAACCCCACACATTCTTGCAAGAATGATTCCTAGCCTAGTTATAGGCAATCTTAACCAACTTAGTCGCCGCCTTATAGGATTCCTTAGCCCATAATTTCTTACTTCAAGTCTTCCTATTCAACCGGGACTGTTCTTTTCTTCATAATCAAGGTAGTAGTTTCTAGATTTCTAACAGGTTTTTTCGACTTGTGTTTACTATAATCGATGATAACATATCTAAATTTGTCTGAGTGTTTTTCAAAATTTTCTTATTGTGTGGTCTTACCCAATTATATGTGATGCATGGTGAATCATATGATAGATTTGGTTTTTTGAGATTTAGTTCTGGAAATCTCTCTGGGCTAATCTGTAGGTGTTAAATTTGTTCCTTCTCTTTTTCTTTTTAGTGATGTATGGTCCATTGATGGCTCAGAAGAATAGATCTTGAGTTTCATTAATCAAATAGATTGGATGATATGAAGATTAATAGGTTTCTCGCATGCTCCTTTCACCCTCAGCAATTTGAAAATGTGAAATTTCCATTCTACTTCGGCAGTACATAGTGTAAGAGTTTTTCTAATGTGGACTACATTAATTGATATTGTAATTTACCGTTTTACGGGGTTGATCTAAGGTGAGATAAAATGTTTATTAATTAGTCTAATATGAGGCTGGCTAGTGTGAGCTGAGTTGAGCCTAGCCCGTAATGAGGAAGCCTAGCTGGAAACTCTATAAATAGTGCTCAAGTCTCTCTTCTAACCCTAATTTTTCACATATATTCTCACATAAGGGGCGTTAACCTAATGCTAAAGGGTGAGGGGACCGTCTCATTGAGCCAGTGATACGGAGGGCAATAAAGGAGAATGACTTGCGCGTAGAACATCGTGTTTTTGCTTCCGCTTCAAGAACGATGGATCCCAAAATACATGCGTCAATTTTTCTACTTGATTATGCATGCTCTTATTCTGGTTATGGTGATCAAGGGATTACGTAATTTACATTCAACATGTGGTATCAGAGCCTCCATAACCCTAAAACTCGAACGTATAGAATTTTGCCCTAATTTTGTGATTTTCGAGATTTTTAAGTACAATAAAAATAAAATTAAATCACAAATTCGGACTGGGCTCGACGAGGAGAGCAAAACCGTGGGCGGCACATCGCCCGGGGAGGGGGGGACACGGGCCCCCACACGCAGCCATGTGCTCTCACGCGCTCCCACGTGCGGGGCGCTGCTTGCGTGTGCAGTGCATGCGAGTGCTGACGTTAGCGACCCGACCTAATGACGTCACGCTAACGTCATCCACAGGACTTGACCCGAATGGTGACCAACCCAACCTGACCCGACCCGGTCAACCGTTGACCAGACTAGGCGGTTGGACTAGACGGTCGGACCGGGAACCAATCGGACCGCCACCGATCAGACCAGTTTTGACTGGCCCTTCTTCGCCCGCGCATGTGCTCCATGTGCCGCACACTTAGGCAGCGCGTGCGAGCACGTGGAGGCTTCGATTTGCGCGTGGCCGATGGCGTTGGACTCGTATGATTGTCCTCTATCTTGTTGTGTATTTGTTTTACATGTTTGAGAATTTTATGGATGTGAAAATACATACGGAACACTAAATACGTGTTTTTTAGTGTATTTTTTGTGTATTTTTCTTGTATGTTTCTGTGATTTTGGAAATACAGGCGCTGGGTTATTGGTATGTTATCACATGAACTTTATGAGTGTTATTCATAAAATAAAGTTTATTCTTTATTAATGAATGAAGCAATGTAATTAGCATTGTATGTGATTTTAGTGATTTACTGCCCATGTCACTAAAGTTAAAATCACATATGTATGGTTTATGTGAGATGTAAATTTTATATCCTTGGTATGAAAGAGTTTCAATAATTCAATTGAGTTGTGACCGCCAAAGTGGCACAATTAATTGGGCTTTAGAATATATTTTCATAACCGCTATCATGTGGGGAGTGTACAACTGCTTGTCATGTATTCTGCCCAAATGTGATTTTGTGATTTTGCATGCACCTCTCTGGATGTGTACTTGTGCGTCAAGTTACACAATAATCACATGATACTGATTATATATGTTGCTTGTTTTTTCAGTCACCTTTTCTGTAAATGGTAACTCCGTCACTATTGAGGTTCTTGCTGGTTCGAATTTTAAGAGATGGAGAAAGGATTTTCTGTTTGCTATGGAGATAGCAGATGTTCATATGGCTTGTCACGACCTCTTTTTTCCCGTCCAGGGGAAAAGGAAAAAGGTTTAGGGGTATTTGCCTAAAGGGATGGACCAATGGCCCTAGATTAGGCGCGGGCTCTCCCAAGCCCATACCTCTCGCGACGTTGGATTCGTTTTTTAGTTTTTAACAATCTATGTAATTCTAGAAGTCGCCACTAACCTATTGGGGTCGGCTAGAAACCAATCGAGACACGGGAGTGGTGTCTCGATTCCTACGCAACCAAAGATTTCTAGGAACGAGGACTTGTTTACGCCAATGTTTCTATTAGCGCCCTTGCGGTACCACTAACTTGGAAAGTTATTTATCTAAATGGCCACACATTCTTGATTACCAATTATAATATTTATGAAACCACTAAGTGTCCATGCAAATGTTTTTGTAGTTTTTTTTTTAATTTCTAGACTAATCCTAACATAATTTCAAAGAGAAATTTACACTCAAATTAATGAAAATTGGTGCGTAAGTAAACATCCAGGAAATTGAAATGACTTGAAAATAAATGCGGAAAAGGTAAACCCGATACAAGTCGGGCAAATAATATTACATGGCCTTGTTATCATGCCCCGGGACAGGACCCCCATGTGCAAAATGAGAATTCAAGTATGCATGAAATTACTCTAGATGCATGAAATTACTCTAAATAACTTTAATCTACACAAAATAGATTATTTACAAAAATGGTTATAAAATACTAAAATATCATTAAATTAAGAAAATGACCTTTTAAAATTAGAAAAACTTCATAGATGTCATTTTTGCCTTAATTTGATGTCATCCATCATTTTTATAATTTTTTTGAAATTTTCATTTTTTTCATTTTTTTATTTTTTATTTAAAATTCATTCCCTAAACCGATATATGCCAATTTACACTAATTTAGGACTGCCCAGCACATGAATATAACAAGAACCAAGCTCAAATCGACCGTTTCAAGATCGAAACTTGGTTTGCACATTTCGTCTAACACTTGGCGTGCATCAAATCATCCCAAACCAGCTTCCTCGGGCCATGTTTTCGGCCTTCAATCTCAACACATGAGCAATATTATGTGGAACTAAAACATCAAGGTTAAACTACCACATGCAAGGAGTAATATAGATAGAAAACACAGCTTAAAACACACGAAAACCAAGCTGGAATCGTCATCAAATATGCGGGTTTGATCTGATTTTGCAAATATGGGTTTGAACTCAAGTCAAGCAAACAGGTTGAATGCCCATATTCAAGCCACGACACCTATCACATACGAGATCTAAGGGAAACATTACTTGATCCGAATGAAAGTAGGTAACATGAGCTTTCAAATGCAACAAACATCATAGAAAATGACCAACCGAACACATCAGAAAAACCTCTTCAAAAAGCACACATGCAAAACTCCTGAAGAGATTTCAACACTGGAAAAAATTTCAGCCTCAAAATCAGTTTCTTGGACTAGTTTTCCTCTTAATTTTTCACTATTAAAACATGTTCAAACTTGAATAAAAATACATCTAGGATACTTACCTTGCTTCATAGTATCTTTTGCAAGTGGTTCTTGGCCAAGGAAACCGAGAAATTGTCCTCCGGAAGCACGTGGAAGTTGGCTTCTTCAACTGGAAATGAGATCTGCACAAAAGAACTGACAACGAAGATTTTCGTTGACCTCTAAAATTAAACTTCAAGACATCTTTTGTTGAAAAACTTGACACCAATCCAAACCATATGTATTTTAGTTTGGGTCTGAGCTCATTTTTTTCCTCATTTGTCTCTCAAATTTCTCAAAAACACTCGCTTTCTCTCACTCGTGACCAACCGGGCTCAACACTTGGAAAAATTCAGACTTTCTTTGGCCCGCTAGGAGGGCACTGTTTCGGGGGGCTTTAGGAGGCCTTCCTGATCTCCATTTTGGACATGCGACTTATGGATGGAAAGATCTTTGAGTGAAGTTTCACTCTCTAGTTTAAGGTTTTGGCTAATTTTGGCTGCAAGTTTGAGAAAAATTCCCTTTTCTCTCTAGAGGTTGATCTGGAATTTCTGGGTTTGCTTTTTTCTGGAGTTGCTTCTGAAGGCGTCTTTGGGGAGCGATTCCAAGCTCTCTCCTCTCTCTCTCTCTCTCTCGTCTCCTCTCTCTCATCCCTTGAAAGACTTTGCTTCAGTGATCTTATCCCCCAAATTAAGGGATTTTGGTCAACCTTTTGTCCACCTATCAAGCCTGTCAACAAGGCTACTTCACCTACTCTTCTAACTTAGCCAATTTTTTAACTTTTGCAGCTGTTGAGTGTGCTAACTTTGCTGCGACTTTCCCGTTCTTTTAGCAGCTTATCCCTGGCAAATTTTCATCCACTTGCATTACTATATACGGTCTTTCAGCACGTGCAAAGATCGAGCTAAATGGGCGGCTGAGTGGGATATGGTGGGGCCACCAATATGGCTACTTAGCAGCTCCGAATTAAGACTTAATCGTGGACTGAGATTTGGTAGCTGGTTTGGGTGCTTTAATCCATCACTTTGGCTGTGGTTTTTGATCAATTAGCAAGTTCATGTATAGTAGTTTAAGATCTCGACCAAATTTCGCAATTGTGCCCACCCAATTTTGCAAAAAAGTCCCTCAAAGTTGGTCATTTTCTTATCCGAAAATACCCACTTCAATACAAATGTGGTCTTTTTGGCTCAATTTGATTGATTCTACTTGGCCAAAATTCAATTTCAACTTAACTGATGACCAAGATGATGATTTAAGGGCTCGGGAGCAAATTTTGCAAAATTTGCGAATTGGTCCTCGACTTTTGGAAATTGCATTTTGGCCCCAACTTATCATTTGAATTGTAATCTGACCTCCTAGGCTTGGCTAGTCACATTTATATCGTTGGCCCCAACTTGCTCTCTCTTTTTCTTTTTCTTTTTCAATTTCTTCTTTTTTTTATAGGAATAACATCTTTCATTTAAAACACGATATTAAACACCTAAATAATCTATATGTCGGAATGAAATATTTTTGGTCAAAAATTAGGTGTTAACAGCTGCCCCTCTTAGGAAGGAAGCTCAAAGAGGTTTCTTTCAAAGAGAAGGTGACGCATAATTTTTTTTTTTTTTTTTACAATTGTAAAATGAAAATGCAAGTAAGCTTAATGTAAAGAGGGTGATCCAGGGATGTACTTGTGAACAATTTGAAAAGTGTGGTTTAAGGATATACCCACGAACTTTGTGGTTTAAGGCAATCCCACTAACCGTGTGGTTTAAGGCAGTCCCACGAACCTTATGGTTTAAGGCAATCCCACTAACCGTGTGGTTTAAGGCAATCCACTAACCTTGTGGTTTAAGGCAGTCCCACTAACCGTGTTTTTTAAGGCAGTCCCACTAACTGTGTGGTTTAAGGCAGTCCCACTAATCGTGTGGTTTAAGGCAATCCACTAATCTTATGGTTTAAGACAATCCCACTAACCGTGTGGTTTAAGGCAATCCCACTAACTGTGTAAATTGTATGATTTTAGGATGACCAAGAACCTCTTGAAAATGCATGGTTTAAGGCTAACCCATGAACCCTTTGAAACTATGTCTTGAAAATGCATGGTTTGAGGCTAACCCATGAACCTTTTGGAATTGTATGGTTTAAGGATAACCAAGAACCTCTTGAAAGTGCATGGTGTAAGACTAACCTATGAACCCTTTGGAATTGCATGGTTTAAGGGTAACCAAGAACCTCTTGAAAGTGCATGATTTAAGGCTAATCCAAGAACACTTTAAAATTGCATGGTTTAAGGGTAATCAAGAACCTCTTGAAAGTGCGTGATTTAAGGCTAATCCAAGAACCCTTTAAAATTACATGGTTTAAGGATAACCAAGAACCTCTTGAAAATACATGGTTTAAGGCTAACCCATGAACCTTTAGAATTGCAAGGTTTAAGGATAACCAAGAACCTTTTGAAAATGCATGATTTAAGGCTAACTCATGAACCCTTTGAAATTGCATGATTTAAGGATAGCCAAGAACCTCTCGAAAATGCATCGTTTAAGGATAACTCATAAACCCTTTGAAATTGTAAGGTTTAAGGATAACCAAGAACCTTTTGAAAATGCATGGTTTAAGGCTAACCCATGAACCTTTAAAATTGCAAGGTTTAAGGATAACCAAGAATCTTTTAAAAATGCATGGTTTAAGGCTAACCCATGAACCCTTTGAAATTGCAAGGTTTAAGGATAACCAAGAACCTTTTGAAAATTGCATGGTTTAAGGCTAACCCATGAACCGTGTGAAATTGCAAGGTTTAAGGATAACCAAGAACCCTTTGAAAATGCATGGTTTAAGGCTAACCCATGAATCCTTTGAAATTGCAAGGTTTAAGGATAACCAAGAACCTTTTGAAAATTGCATGGTTTAAGGCTAAACCATGAACCGTGTGAAATTGTAAGGTTTAAGGATAACCAAGAACCTTTTGAAAATGCATGGTTTAAGGCTAACCCATGAACCTTTAGAATTGCAAGGTTTAAGGATAACCAAGAACCTTTTGAAAATGCATGGTTTAAGGCTAACCCATGAACCCTTTGAAATTGCAAGGTTTAAGGATAACCAAGAACCCTTTGAAAATGCATGGTTTAAGGCTAACCCATGAACCCTTTGAAATTGCAAGGTTTAAGGATAACCAAGAACCTTTTGAAAATTGCATAGTTTAAGGCTAACCCATGAACCGTGTGAAATTGCAAGGTTTAAGGATAACCAAGAACCCTTTGAAAATGCATGGTTTAAGGCTAATCCATGAACCATTTGAAATTGTGTGGTTTCACTAGAGGAACCTGTCATTCGAGAATATTCTGAAATGGAAACTGCACATCAAATAGTATTCATTATAACAAGTATTCTAGTAGCGAAAGCATACTAGATGAGGTTAATTTCAACATATGTCATTAGAAACAATATCAAAAGTGTATCGGTAATGAGAAAACAATGATTGCATAAACCAATCAAACTAATTCCGACAACTTGACAAACTCGCGAAACTGTCATCACACTCGAATGATATCATTAATCGTCAAATTCTCTTGGGAGAAAAGTCCTTGTCGAAATGACCCTGACTTATGAGAAAGGTTTGTTAAGTATGCCAAGCAAGGATCCCTAGTTAGAAAGAGCTTCTCGCATATCCTCAAGAAAATGTCTGTTTGATCCCATTTGTTCATGTGGGAAATAAACTGATCACTCAACCTCACTCTTCCAGTGCGCAAGGCTTTGAATCATTCACAATAAGTACACATTGACCAATCAAAGAGGTCTTTTAGAAGGACCGTAGTGCAGTTTTAGTCATGGTTTTAGCAATGGATAAGCATCATTGGCTATGAAATGAATTAATCACTGATCGACATCTCCGCCAGGTTTACAAGTCAAGAAACCTTAAGATGAGATAAGACAACATTACTCTCACTTCTTCGAGCGGCATCTTCTTTAGGAAGTCCTTATTTCCACTTTGAATCATCCCAATTTGAAGAGACTTTGGAAATGGGTTGTAATGTTGTTTCAGGGAAGGGTTCAAAAGGCTTAGCTCAAAAGGCTTAGAACTTTTTTGTCAGAGGGGGATTTGGGAGTTGGTGATTATCATGGCATCATTACCATATCATCCATTTTTTTTAAAGCACTCAATGTTTAGAATTCAAATTGTCTCGAAAGTCCTTTGACTAATCATCTTAACATAATGGCTTTTGCATTTGCAATGATTTTCTTTTCAATGCATGCATTTTTTTTTGCCATTTTTGCTTTCACAGAGATATTCCTCTTGATGCAATTGTTTTTCTTCCACTCTCTCTCCCTTTTTTTTGTGGGCATTGGCCTTGCTTTTACCAGGCACACTATTTTTTCATGCCCCTTAATTTTCACTTGACTTTTGTTCCTTCAAACTTTTTGAGCTCTTGGGACTTTCAAGATGCTTTTCATATTCTCATATAAACACCAATTGCATTGGTAAATCATGTGCCCTGCTCCAATGTGGGGAGATAATCACCACTCGGGTTTTAGAAATGAATAGTTAGGCTCAATATGGTTTAAGCAAAGGGTATCGGTGTTTGGGTAGAGAAAAGAATGCTCTTCTTCACCTTGGGATGCTTCGAGCTTCCATAAGAATTCACTTGAAGTTATCACAAAAAAAGATTTATGCAAGTGAGAGTAAAGAAACTTTTCTCATCTTCCCTCTCCAAATAATGTCAACCCAAACCTCCATAATTGCCCCATCGTGTGGTGGTTCTTGACAGGGGTATTTTGTAGAAAATTCTTCACATTAAAAGGCTCGAATGGGCTAACTATTGTCACCTGTAGCGTGTATGATAGAGGAAAGAAATGCCTCTTATCATCTTGGTCTATGTACCACTTGCGAATGAATTCAATGACCTTGAATGACACGGGTTTTCTTTTTCACTCGAATCCCAGAGTGTTTAAAGGACATATTTGGAAATAGGTTGCCTTTCCTCATTCTAAATGTTTCTTGCTTGGCATGAGTAACATCCCTTTCATTTTTGTTGAGATCATTTGGATGGATTAACCTCCATAGAGAATTTTGATTCGAAATGAGTGATCCATCAAGTGGATGGACAATTTAAAGATAAAGAAGATTTTTGCAAGCTTTGTGGAAAACTTGTTTCTTCAATTTCCATTTTTTTTTTTTTGCTTGTTTCTAGAAAAACACTAAATGTTCTTTTTTTTTTTTTGCGATGGAAATTCTCCATTTGTTTTTCATTTGATTTTGAGAAGAAGGGTACGTACCTGTGCCTTAGTAGTGAGACGACCCTACGAAGAACAAACAGGGAATGTGTTAGTACATGAATCCTCGGGAATCGTAAAACTAGAAACGATACAACATTACCCTTGGTCAATTTCACCATTTGGCGGAAAACAACGGAATGAACGTACTGTTTTAAGGCTTGAAGAGAATCTCAGGTCTTTGGTCTCATTAGTTCAAGCATTTTCTTCTTTTTGCAAAAGTAAAAGATGCAAAAAAAAAATTTATTTATTATTATTATTTTTTTTACATTTTATGGCAAACTCGTTGCCGTTTCTAGGGATCAAACCCTGGCCGCTTCTAGACCACTTCATTCCCCATACCACCAGGCCGAAGCGTTGGTAGTGTCCATGGGGTGTTTCTTTTTTATTTAATTGAACCGACTCTAGAACGACACATATTTTAATCCAACTTAGGTGACTTTGACATGTTTTGGCTCCACATGCTTGCTTGGTCGATATGAATTATGCTTAAATCAATTTCTCGAGTTTGTTCCTCGAATACCGATGCTTCCTGTCAAACAAGGGAACTACGTCAAATAATGAAGTTAGAGAGGGGCATTTTGGAAACGATACTGAATTACCCTTCTCCTGCAGCTGACTTTAAATGTCTTGTGTTTCCTCTTCATGTGCTTTTGCTCCTCAGGTGTTAACATTTCCTTGAAGATCTTGCTTTCAAATGGGCCATTTAGATGTTATCGAATTCATTGATTCTGAGTGGGCATCAAAGATGAAAGGAGAGGGGTACTCCTTGTTTTGACATGTGAGGGCATTGCTCCTTAGATGTTTCACTCCATTTATTCCATCAAAATGGATGGTTGGGCCTTAGCATGCCTTCTTGGTATAAGGTGTTGCTTCAACGATCAATGTGCACCTTTTCCTACAAAAGATGGGGCATGTTACTTATATTCCAAAATTGAATTGGACTAATTTAGGAACAATACTCCCTTTTTATGTTGAATCAATTGACTTTGTTTCATCTTGCTTCACAATTGAGAATTACTCTACTTCGAGTGACTTGCCTCGTTTACCAACTGCAAGGAAAAAGAGACGTAATATGTTATTTTTCATATTCGTCGTGATTAATTTTAGGAATGGTATACTCCCTTTTTCAGCAAAGCTGATGACTACGTTCCATCCCGTTTCCTCAACTGTGGAGAGGGATTTGCTCTCATGATTGACAGCAATTTACTTGGCAAACGTCTATTCTATTTGAATATTTCCCTTTTTAGAAGTCGGGTGACTCAGGCATTGTGTGTCCCCGATCCATTTTGTGGCATCTTCCCCAATTAAAGTTTCCTTTTTTCAAAGTTGGGCAATTCTGCATCTCATCATATCTTTGTGGAGGAAGGGAAGATATTGTCCTTCTGGTCGAATGCATGCCACATTAGGTTAGATAACTTGTCCATATGCAACTTCATTATGTTAGATTGATGAATGTTCATTTCATTTGAATCCTTCATGCTTTACTCAATTTCCCGCATACACCCTTTAGGCTAAGTGATCTTTCGCCATTTTTGCTGCGTCAATGCATTTCCCAATTCACAATCTGTAAGCATGGGTGGCTATGTCAGTTTATGAATGAGTTGTTTTGACTTTTGGAACGAACACACCCTTTTCTTTTAGAGATCGTGTGATTCTGGACCAGGTTGTCCTCCCTGTTTTATCTTGTTGCTTGCCAGTAATTTGCCTCACTAAAATCTGCACAAAGTGCAAGGACAAGTCATTCCTAAAATAAATCGAATTTAACTTGAAACAATTACCACATTTTATTTGAAGGCAACATTTGATGACCAATTCTTGTTTGTGTACATCTACATCTTGAAGTGTTGTCTTGCATACCACCAATAATCATCTCCATACATGATTGGATGCCAAGAAACCATTGGAAGTGTAGGGATTGCAGATGCTTTCTTGTTCGCAACCAACGAAGTAGTTTGTTGCCTTAGAATGTCTACAAATTTCTTCTTCCACAAAGAATGTCAAATTAATATGAGGTCGTCCAACATGTGGAACTTCATTAAACTAGTAGATTTGTGATCTTCTAGGCTTTGATGATTCTTTTCACACTTAATCACAATGTTTGAATTCATATGCTGCGAAAATATTCAAGTAGTTCATGACTCAATCAAATATGCCCATAAATGAGCATGAATTGGTGCATCTCATGACTTGCTCTATTAGGGAAAGGCCGGCACTTTTGTCAATCTTGAACAAAGCCGTCATTTTGCCTGTTTGACAAAAATGGATGGTCGAGTTAGTTGTTGAATAAGAAATCCCTATTGGAACGATTACAACCTTAACCCCTCAAAGCATCATTCTGCAGATCAACCTGTGAAAGCGATTAAGTGAAGAGATAAAATATTTTGCAAGTTCTTCTTGAAACTCATTTTCAAACATTTTGAAGCTAAGGCATAAAACTCAACCCAAAAGGTCCGTTTGAAACACTTCAAGTGTTTTAAAGAATATAACTTTTATGAACTCTAACTTCATTATTAAAAAATGTGAGTTGTATGATTTAAAAAGCATTTGATTGGGTCCACAATCAAAACCCAAAACACAAAACACGGTTCCTAATAGGAATAATGACAAGGATAAAGTACAAGAAGCTCTTTTGTAGAGGAGCATAATAAGCACAATTCCCATCCTAGCTTTAAAGTCCACATTTGGCATGGTCAAGCAAGAGGAGTTCAAGGAATGGTTGTCATGCATGACCTGTGAAAGGAAGATAATGTTAGTACATGAATGAAAAAATGATCTTTTAATAAAGCCGCCTCTTACAATGAAATCAAGGCGATGATGCTTTCTCCATAGTATCCACTTACGAGAATTTGATATTTCATCAAGATTTTATTAGTAAGAGGAGATTTCATTAAAAGATCGATCTGCGGCTATCAATTGAATGCCCACTCTATTCGAAAAGTTTCATACACAAATGGGGCATTGATTTTGAAAGATTAATTTGTAATTTCACTCATGCAAAGGTGAGGTGATTTTTATTTTGAGAAATCAATACACAAAATGTGATTTAAATTTTTATTTTCGAAATGAGACCAAGAAAGAATTTTATTGAAATTTGATTTTAATTCTATGCCCAAAATGTAATCTTGACTTGGAAGAATTTCTATAAAAAAATGTGACTTTGAGTTTGTAATTGAAAATTTAAACAAAAACATATGTTCTAATCTAGGCCAAATCAGATGCATTTGAAATGTTTGTTTATCAAGAGTGAGTGCCAAGCCTATATTTTCAAGGGCATTCCATTGATTTCCACGAATCTCCAATAAATAAAAATTTCAATCCGAAGTGAGCAAGTAGATGGAGAAATCATACTTACAGTGGATGAAGAGACATTTTTTTTTTCAATCATATAGACATGCGGATGTAAACTTGTGAGGTTTGTCGCATAAAGGTGGAATTCTAAAGGCTTAAAGTCCCCATTTTGATCAGATCAAAAGAGTTTTCCCCACTCCACACTTACGTCGGACAGTTCTCTTTATCATTAACCATAATGAGCGGGACCAAAAGTGGATAACCATGGGTCATTCCCCGCACGGGTTCCATCTTTTGGCACCTCCTATGGGCTTCCTGGTGCGATCGGGGTTTTAGATCGCGGGTTATGTGTGTAAATGTGTAGTGCAAGTATGAAGGCACGCACAACAATTGATATCTAAACAACACTTCAATTTCATCCATACAGGTATACATTCCTAGGCCTCCCTGCAAAAGAAATGGGTTAACAAACACTCCACCCCTTATTACTCCAAACCTACAAAAACATTTAACACGTTGTTAATGGACTAACCTTGTTTTCCACGTGACTTTGACACGCGCTATCAAATGAAGACCAAGTTAGTGAACAACCAACCAAGTTATTACGGCTTAAATCCTCTAAGGTTTGCAAATCCGTCCCCAGGGGAGTCGCCAAGCTATCACGACCTCTTTTTTCCCGTCCAGGGGAAAAGGAAAAAGGTTTAGGGGTATTTGCCTAAAGGGATGGACCAATGGCCCTAGATTAGGCGCGGGCTCTCCCAAGCCCATACCTCACGCGACGTTGGATTCGTTTTTTAGTTTTTAACAATCTATGTAATTCTAGGAGTCGCCACTAGCCTATTGAGGTTGGCTAGAAACCAATCGAGACACAGGAGTGGTGTCTCGATTCCTACGCAACCAAAGATTTCTAGGAACGGGGACTTGTTTACGCCAATGTTTCTATTAGCGCCCTTGCGGTACTACTAACTTGGAAAGTTATTTATCTAAATGGCCACACATTCTTGATTACCAATTATAATATTTATGAAACCACTAAGTGTCCATGCAAATGTTTTTGTAGTTTTTTTTTTAATGTCTAGACTAATCCTAGCATAATTTAAAAGAGAAATTTACACTCAAATTAATAAAAATTGGTGCGTAAGTAAACATCTAAGAAATTGAAATGACTTGAAAATAAACGCGGAAAAGGTAAACCCGATACAAGTCGGGCAAATAATATTACATGGCCTTGTTATCACGCCCCGGGACAGGACCCCCATGAGCAAAATGAGAATTCAAGTATGCATGAAATTACTCTAGATGCATGAAATTACTCTAAATAACTTTAATCTACACAAAATAGATTATTTACAAAAATGGTTATAAAATACTAAAATATCATTAAATTAAGAAAATGACATTTTAAAATTAGAAAAACTTCATAGATGTCATTTTTGCCTTAATTTGATGTCATCCATCATTTTTATAATTTTTTTGAAATTTCATTTTTTTCATTTTTTAATTTTTATTTAAAATTAATTCCCTAAACCGATATATGCCGATTTACACTAATTTAGGACTGCCCAGCACATGAATATAACAAGAACCAAGCTCAAATCGACCGTTTCAAGATCGAAACTTGGTTTGCGCATTTCGTCTAACACTTGGCGTGCATCAAATCATCCCAAACTAGCTTTCTCGGGCCATGTTTGCGGCCTTCAATCTCAACGCATGAGCAATATTATGTGGAACTAAAACATCAAGGTTAAACTACCACATGCAAGGAGTAATATAGATAGAAAACACAGCTTAAAACACACGAAAACCAAGCTGGAATCGTCATCAAATATGCGGGTTTGATCTGATTTTGCAAATATGGGTTTGAACTCAAGTCAAGCAAACAGGTTGAATGCCCATATTCAAGCCCCGACACCTATCACATACGAGATCTAAGGGAAACATTACTTGATCCGAATGAAAGTAGGTAACATGAGCTTTCAAATGCAACAAACATCATAGAAAATGACCAACCGAACACATCAGAAAAACCTCTTCAAAAAGCACACATGCAAAACTCCTGAAGAGATTTCAACACTAGAAAAAATTTCAGCCTCAAAATCAGTTTCTTGGACTAGTTTTCCTCTTAATTTTTCACTATTAAAACATGTTCAAACTCGAATAAAAAATACATCTAGGATACTTACCTTGCTTCATAGTATCTTTTGCAAGTGGTTCTTGGCCAAGGAAACCGAGAAATTGTCCTCCGGAAGCACGTGGAAGTTGGCTTCTTCAACTGGAAATGAGATCTGCACAAAAGAACTGACAACGAAGGTTTTCATTGACCTCTAAAATTAGACTTCAAGACGTCTTTTGTTGAAAAACCAAGCTGGAATCGTCATCAAATATGCGGGTTTGATCTGATTTTGCAAATATGGGTTTGAACTCAAGTCAAGCAAACAGGTTGAATGCCCATATTCAAGCCCCGACACCTATCACATACGAGATCTAAGGGAAACATTACTTGATCCGAATGAAAGTAGGTAACATGAGCTTTCAAATGCAACAAACATCATAGAAAATGACCAACCGAACACATCAGAAAAACCTCTTCAAAAAGCACACATGCAAAACTCCTGAAGAGATTTCAACACTAGAAAAAATTTCAGCCTCAAAATCAGTTTCTTGGACTAGTTTTCCTCTTAATTTTTCACTATTAAAACATGTTCAAACTCGAATAAAAAATACATCTAGGATACTTACCTTGCTTCATAGTATCTTTTGCAAGTGGTTCTTGGCCAAGGAAACCGAGAAATTGTCCTCCGGAAGCACGTGGAAGTTGGCTTCTTCAACTGGAAATGAGATCTGCACAAAAGAACTGACAACGAAGGTTTTCATTGACCTCTAAAATTAGACTTCAAGACGTCTTTTGTTGAAAAACTTGACACCAATCCAAACCATATGTATTTTAGTTTGGGTTTGAGCTCATTTTTTTCCTCATTTGTCTCTCAAATTTCTCAAAAACACTCGCTTTCTCTCACTCGTGACCAACCGGGCTCAACACTTAGAAAAATTCAGACTTTCTTTGGCCCGCCAGGAGGGCACTATTTCGGGGGGCTTTAGGAGGCCTTCCCGATCTCCATTTTGGACATGCGACTTATGGATGGAAAGATCTTTGAGTGAAGTTTCACTCTCTAGTTTAAGGTTTTGGCTAATTTTGGCTGCAAGTTTGCGAAAATTTCCCTTTTCTCTCTGGAGGTTGATCTGGAATTTCTGGGTTTGCTTTTTTCTGGAGTTGCTTCTGAAGGCGTCCTTGGGGAGCGATTCCGAGCTCTCTCCTCTCTCTCTCTCTCGTCTCCTCTCTCTCATCCCTTGAAAGACTTTGCTTCAGTGATCTTATCCCCTAAATTAAGGGATTTTTTGTCAGTCTTTTGTCCACCTACCAAGCCTGTCAACAGGGCTACTTCACCTACTCTTCTGACTTAGCCAATTTTTTAACTTTTGCAGCTGTTGAGTGTGCTGACTTTGCTGCGACTTTCCCGTTCTTTCAGCAGCTTATCCCTGGCAAATTTTCGTCCACTTGCACTACTATATACGGTCTTTCAGCACGTGCAAAGATCGAGCTAAATGGGCAGCTGAGTGGGATATGGTGGGGCCACCAATATGGCTACTTAGCAGCTCCGAATTAAGACTTAATCGTGGACTGAAATTTGGCAGCTGGTTTGGGTGCTTTAATCCATCACTTTGGCTGTGGTTTTTGATCAATTAACAAGTTCATGTATAGTAGTTTAAGATCTCGACCAAATTTCGCAATTGTGCCCACCCAATTTTGCAAAAAAGTCCCTCAAAGTTGGTCATTTTCTTATCCAAAAATACCCACTTCAATACAAATGTGGTCTTTTTGGCTCAATTTGATTGATTCTACTTGGCCGAAATTCAATTTCAACTTAATTGATGACCAAGATGATGATTTAAGGGCTCGGGCGCAAATTTTGCAAAATTTGCGAATTGGTCCTCGACTTTTGGAAATTGCATTTTGGCCCCAACTTATCATTTGAATTCCAATCTGACCTCCTAAGCTTGGCTAGTCACATTTATATCGTTGGCCCCAACTTGCTCTCTTTTTTTTTTTTTCAATTTCTTCTGTTAAAAAAAATATTTTTTTATAGGAAAAACATCTTTCATTTAAAACACGATATTAAACACCTAGATAATCTATATGTCGGAATGAAATATTTTTGGTCAAAAATTAGGTGTCAACATGGCTCTTACTGCTGATCGGCCGGCAAATCTGACTACTGAGAGTACAGAGGCTCAGAAAGCAAATTTGCTGCATGGGAAAAAAGTAATAGAATTTGCTTGCTGTCCATGAAGCGTTCCATTCAGGAACACTTGAAAAGTGATTTATCTACAGACTGCAATGATAGGCAAATGATAGAAGCTTTAATGGCTAGAAACCGTGTGTTGCCTAATGCTGAGATAGGAACACATTTGCAAACACTATTTACTATGAAGTATAATGGTTCTGGTGGAGTTAGAGATTATGTTCTAAGGATGATTTATTTGCAGACAAAGCTTCAGGCTCTCAATGTTGAAATTCCTACTGCTTGCATCGTCAATCAAGCTCTAAATACTCTTCCTCCTAATTTTGGGATTATCAAGACCAATTATAGTTCCCGAGATGAAACTTGGTTTGTTAATGACCTGATTGCAAGGTTGGGGGCAGAGGAAGAGAAATTGAAGAAAGATAAATGGCACATTGCTCTTTATGCTTCTAGTTTTGCTAATGACAAGGATAAAACGTTGAAATACTATACCAACAAAGGCAATTCTAAAGCAGCTAGTCTTCCCAATAATAAAGGAAATTCTGAAGGTGCAGGTCCTTCTAACACTCTAGGTCCTAGGAAAGCATTTACCAAGAAGGATGGTGTTCTTTGCTACTTTTGTAAGGAGAGAGGACATGTGAAGAAATGTTGCAATAAGTTTAAGACTTGGTTGTCCAAGAGAACTAAGAATGAGCCTAAAGGTAATGATTCTTTGGCGTTTGCTTGTGAATCCAATCTATCTGAAACCCCAACCAATTTTTGGTGGCTAGATAGTAGTGCAACTAATCATGTTGCGTTTACCATATAGGGGTTCATAAACCGAAGGATGCCAAATCAAGATGAATCAAAGCTCATTGTAGGAAACAACATTGGAGTTGATGTTCTTTACCAAAAAAAAAAAAAAAAAAACATTGGAGTTGATGTTGAGTTCGTGGGAGATGTTCTTTTGATTTTAGATTCTGGTTTTAGGATGATGTTGAGAAACACTTTTTACGTACCTTCTTTTAGGCGGAATTTAGTTTCCGTGTCTTGTTTGGACATGTGTGGATACTCTTTTGAGATAAAGAGCAATACTATTTTCATTATTTATGATTCAAATAAAATTGGGTGTTGTAATTTATCCAATGGATTGTATCGATTGAGCTTATCTCCCAACGACATGTACGTTGCTTATTCAGCTGAAAAGATTGTTTCCAAAAGACCTCTACCTAAGGAACAGTCTTATGCACTATGGCATAAACGTCTTAGTCACATCTCCAAAGAAAGAGTAGAAAGGCTTATAAAGGCTAATATTTTGCCTACTCTTAAAAGTGATCTAGAGACTTGTGTGGATTGTTGTAGAGGTAAGATGGTTAAGATAAAGAAGAAATCCGCCATACGAAATTCTGACTTGTTGGAGGTTGTTCACACTGATATTAGTGGACCGTACACAACTATCTTGTGCAGAAATTTTTATTTCATCACATTTATTGATGACTTTTCCCGATATGGATACTTATACTTGATTAAAGAAAAGTCTGAGTCTCTTGACAAATTCAAGATTTTTTGGACCGAAGTGGAGAAACAGTTGGGAAAAGTTATAAAGATTGTCAGATCTGATCGTGATGGTGAGTATTTTGGTAGGCATGGTAATGCTGGACAACTTAAAGGACCGTTTGCTAAATACTTAGAGGATTCCGGAATAATAAGTCAGTTTACTATGCCCGGAAGTCCTGAACAAAATAGTGTGGCTGAAAGGCGGAATTGCACTCTTATGGATATAATGAAAAGTATGATTAGTATGACTAATTTACTTGATTTTTTTATGGGGTGAAGCTTTGAAAATAACCCTTTATATTCTAAATTGTGTTCCTATTAAAGCAGTTCCATTGACTCCCTTTGAGTTATGGACTAGACGTAAGCCTAGCTTGAATCACTTTAAAGTTTGGGGATGTCCTGCAAAGGTAAAGTTATACAATTCGATATTGAGTAAGTTGGATTCTAAAACTACTCGATGTTACTTCGTATCTTACTTGGATCATTCAAAGAGATATCGGTTTTATAACCCTAATTGAGGTACAAGAATTGTGGAGTCTCATACTATAAAATTTCTGGAATTTGACGTAGCTGAAAATAGTAGTTGCTCACGAACTATTGAAGATGATAGTATGGTGGGGATTATTGGATCACTGTCTCATCCTATGCAAACAATTATGGAGCCTCCTGTGCCATAAATTGAGCCTGTTGTGGCCTAGGATCTTATTGTTGAGACAGTTCCCGAATAAATTCCACAAGCTCCTCAAATTCAAAATGAGGATGAAGTAGCTCCACTCAGAAGATCAACTAGGGAAAAACGTTCAGCTATACCACTAGACTATCTAGTTTACCTAGGAGGGCATGATTACGATATCGGTTGTGTTGTCGATCCAGTAACTTATACGGATGTCATCTCATGTCCTCAATTAGATTTGTGGCTAGATGCGATGAAAGATGAGATGTAATTTATGAAACACAATGGTGTTTGGGAGCTTGTTGAATTGCCTGAAGGTTGTAAACCTATTGGCTGCAAATGGGTATACAAGACTAAAAGGGATTCCAAATGGAAGATTGAAAAATTTAAAGCCAGACTGGTAGCTAAGGGTTTCCCTCAAAGAGAAGGAATTGATTATGAAGCAACATTTTCTCCAATTTCTTCTCAAGATTCCTTTAGAGTGATGTTGGCATTGGTAGCTTATTTTGATATGGAGTTACATCATATGGATGTTAAGACCGCTTTTCTAAATGGAGACCTTAACGATGAGTTTATATGGTGCAACCTGAAGGTTTTGCAGCAGATGACTCAGGTAAGCTTGTTTGTAAATTGAAAAAGTCTATTTATGACCTTAAACAAACAAACTTCTAAACAGTGGTATTTGAAGTTTCATAGCATTGTCACTTCATTCGGATTTATTGAGAACAAAGTAGATCAGTGTATATACACCAAGGTTAGTGGGAGGAAATATATTTTTCTCATGCTTTATGTGGATGATATCTTGCTTGCTAGTACTGACATTGGTTTATTGCATGAGACAAAGCGGATATTATCGAAAATTCTTCACATGAAAGACCTTGGTGAGGCATTTTTTGTTCTTGGCGTTGAGATCCATAGGGATCGCTCTCGCCATTCATTGGGTTTGTCTTAGAAGGCATATATTCATCGCATTTTAGAAAGATTCAATATGCAACATTGCAAATCAGAAATTGCTCCTGTTATTAAGAGTAATAAATTGAGTCTTTCACAATACTCTAATTCAGATTTTGAGAAAGCTCAAATGAAGAATGTACCTTATGCTAGTGCGTTTGGAAGTATCATGTATGCTCAAGTTTGCACTAGGCCAAACATTACTTTTGCAATAGGGCTTCTAGGCGATATCAGTCAAATTTAGGACACGATCACTGGGTTGCTGCCAACAAGGTTTTAAGGTATTTAAAAAAAAACAAAAGATTATATGCTAATTTATAGACATATTCCAGACTTGCAGCTAGTAGGATATTCAAATGCAGGTTTTGCTAGTTGTCAAGATGATAATAAGTCAACGACTGAATACATATTTATATTGGCAGAAGACGCAGTATCATGGAAGAGTGAGAAACAGAAATCCATATCTTCTTCTACCATGCAAGCAGAGTTTGTAGCATGCTTTTCAATTGCTACTCAAGCTATTTAGCTCTGGAACTTCATTAGGGAGTTATCAGTTTATGATTTTATGGATACGCCCATACAGCTGCATTGTGATAATAACTCTGCAGTGTTGTTTATTAATAACAACGGAAGTCTCAAGGGGTTTAAACACATGGAGGTCAAATTTTTTACCATAAGGGAATCAGTGCAGAATGATGACGTTGCAGTAAATCATATTCCTACAGATGATATAGTTGCAGATCCACTAACTGAAGGCTTACGCCCGTGTGTATTTGAGCGACATATCATTAGCATGGGCTTAGGAGCATCTTGGGATGTTGTTATTTAGTGAGAGCTGTGTTTTATTTTTCTTTGAATAAAGTTTACATCTGTATTTGTTACAATTTAGTAACATTTTGATATATATATATATATATATATGTCAACTTTTGCATTCAATAAAATATTTTTGAATGGATTATTATCATTATGTTGAATATATATTATTAAAAGTCTCAAGGTATTACTTAAACCTTGAGTAAAGGCTAGGGGCATCCAGTTATTAGCATTGTCCATATGTCTTGTTATACATAAAGAAAAGTTAACCGTAAGGACAAAACATATGTGGGTTCATGGAACCTTAAAGGCATTCTCTAGTGGCACAATTTTTTTGTGACGCCTAAGGTAAGAGAATGATGACTGACAAATATGATCTCTCTATAAGAGATGTTATCCATTTGACATACTACCATATTGAATCCATATCAATAGAGATGAGAATATTCGTGACCATGGAAAGCTCTGTATGTGTATATGTAATTACCGCCATGATTCGGTGTTTGAAACTTTATGGGATAGGCTTGACTATTAAGAATTATCTCTAGACCATTGTGCGCACATACAGTACGATTTCAATTAATATAGTCCAAGTGGGAGAATGTAAGAGTTTTCCTAATGTGGACTACATTAATTGATATTGTAATTTACCGTTTAACGGTTACCGTTTTGCGGGGTTGGTCTAAGGTGAGATAGAAAGTTTCTTAATTAGTCTAATATGGGGTTGGTTAGTGTGGGCTGAGTTGAGCTTGGCCCGTAATGAGAGGGCCTAGCTAGAAACTCTATAAATAGTGCTTAAGTCTATCATTTAACCCTAATTTTTCATATGTATCCTCACATAAGGGGCGTTAACCTAATGTTAAAGGGTGAGGGGGCCGTCTCATTAAGCCAGTGATACGGAGGGCAATAGAGGAGAAGGACTTGTGCGTGGAATATCGTGTTTCCGCTTCTGCTTCAAGAACGATGGATCCCAAAACAGGTGCGTCAATTTTCCTACTCAATTATGCATGCTCTTGTTCTGGTTATGGTGATCTAGAGATTGCGTAATTTGCATCCAACACATAGTATTGTTACTCTAGCGCCTTCTTGGCCATCTCATGAAGTTGCTAAAATGACGTTCTTATATACCATGATATACTAGATATCATTTTTAAACATAGGCATATATTTAAGTTCCCTTTCTAATGGCGGTTCCTGATTCAATTGTAAGTGGTACTCTTGATTCAATTTTAGCTCTAGTTCATAGCTAAATGTTGTAGGCCTAAGCGTGTGTGTATATATATATTTGTGACCTTCTATTGAAGTTTTATTAGTCTTTAGGTTTTGCTCTGGAGTTCCATTTAAATGTAAAGAGCAGAGACTATTCAACAGTGCCACTGCCTCAATAATTTGTGCAAATACTTTTGTAATCAACATGTGGAGACACATGAGAAAGCACAGCTACTAATTGAGCAAGTTATCGTGAGCCAAGGAGGTTTGCTTTTCACTTGCCTCCTAGAGGTTCAGAGTGGTAGGGGCAAAAGATCGCTTTAAGTGCTAAAAGTTAGCACGAAGGGATACTTAAGTGCCAAAAGTTATGAAAATAATACTTAAGTGTCACTTTCATAGAAAAGTGGGATACTTGAGTGTCACCTCCGGCGAAACTGACCGGAAATCATACGAGGCAATTAAATATTAATATTGCTCACCTACGTGGCTCGCCGGAGAGCTGACTCAGCTCTAATTCACCCAAAACGATGTCGCTTCTATAGTTGGCCAAAATAGAGCCCTTAAATTAGCCAAAACGACGTCGTTTTGGCATAATTTAAATTTTAATATGATATAAAATTAAATTAAATTAAATTAAATTAAATTAAATTAATAATTTATATTTATTTATTTTTAAAAAAAAAACGGAGGAGGAGGAGGGGGAGGAGGAAGGCAATTGGCGGCTAAGGACTAAGCCCTCGCCGTCGCCGCCTCCCTGCCGTCATCGAAAGGTGGAGGAGGGTTGACCGAGGCCGCAAGCCTTGGCCAAGGGCTGGCGGCCCCAGCCAACCGACGGTGAGGGCCTGCATGCCCTCGCCCCAGATCTAGGCGAGGGTTGCTAGCCCTCGCTCGGCCAACCCAAGGGCCGTCGCCTGTTGGGCGGCCCCCTAGCAGCCGGTGGCCCTTGGGTCGGCCGAGCGAGGGCCGGCAAGCCTCGCCGAATCTGGGCAAAGGCTGCAACCCTCACCCAGATTTAGGGCAAGAGCACGTAGGCCCTCGTCACTAATCGGCTAGGGCCGCCGGCCCTCAGCCAGGGCTTGGCAACCCTGGCCAACCCTACCCCACCTCCCCAGCGATGGAGGGGAGATGGCAGCGGCAAAGGCTAAGCCCTCAACTGTCGACAATGTCGAATTATACCAAAATGACATCATTTTGACACTGTTTAGCCACATCAGCATACAAAACGATGTCATTTTGCTTGTAGCTCGCCGGAAAATTGCTATGTCAGCATTTTGGCCGAATTTTCTCGCCGACGGTACTTAAGTGATCAATTTTGCTCCGATTTTGGCACTTAAGTGTTACTTTCGTAACTTTTGGCACTTAAGTGCTGGATCAATAAATTTTAGACCGACTTCTTTAATTGGTTGGAATATGTGGATTTCTTGCAAGTCTCCCATAGCAAATCCTGCGGGCTGGAGAATTTTGTAGATAAAGTTGTGATCCAGATTGTGGATGTGAAGCGATTGACACCATCATAGAGCTACATATATCTATGCACATGGCTTACCTTCTGATTCCCTTTGGGTGTTAGGACAGCTAAACGTTTTTCTTTGATGATGATCTTGATGCAACTGCCGAGGCTCTAAATGATGTGAGCTTTAGATCTCTCAACCCGTGCCTTCCTATGTTTTGCCCTGTTAAGAGTGATGATGCGCGACAGAAATTCAATATGTCGGGTAATTGGGGACTTAAAAGAGTTAAGATAGTTTCATTATCCACGCTGCGCACTTATCCAATCTTACTTTGCCTGCAAATGGAGTGAGGCGCAGATTAGATGCCCATCAAGAAGCTTTCCTGGCAGATAGAGATGGGAGCACGGTGGAGAGGTAGAGGCTATTCCCTCCGGCGGAGAGAAGATGAAGATTGCTCATTTCTATGATTGCCTTTAGGATTGTGTTCGTTGCAAAAGATGCCTACCATAATGTATATTCTTTTCGCTTGATGAACTTTATATTTCTTGGTCTGAAATTTTCCTCCGCTAAATGATTTGCAGCTGCGTGAGGTGTTTGCTTATGGAGTATCAAACGCTCGCGATGTTGTGAGGAAGTTACCTTAAAAAAGCGCACTGGTCCTTGTAAATTAAAGATTCTTGTTGTGCGGTATTCTCATGATCGGAAACTTCAATATTACTATATCCTTTCGTGGACAGCGCAGGCTTCCTCATCGCAAACAAATTCAAGGAATTAAGCTTGACTTCGACCCAGCTTTTGTAGGAAAATAACCATTGCCATTAGGCTTTGCAGGGAACTTTCTACTATTTCCTACATATTTTCCGGGATGCTTCCCGGAGAATACGCGAGTCGAATCTTCCAGGCCTCGGTCTACATCAGCGTCGCTGCCCCGAAACATCATCGCCCCTAGACATCCAAAACGAACCGGACTTGAAGCGAAGGTTTCCTAGGAAATTCACCTCAAGACCTACAAGCGCTTTAAAAAGTATGAAGTCGCGGTCAAGACGTTGGGAGATTTCATCTTCCCGATTTTTCTTTTTGCTCGCGAAGGAGCAAAAAAAGGGGTTCTTGCCCCCATACTCCCTGCGAAAATGTCTCCTCTCCTGTCATCCTTTTTACATAGAATAGTAACGGGGTTGTTCTGTCCGTCCGACAAACGGACGTTGTAAGAGAGCCATAAACCGAATTTTCAATCCCTTCACCCCACCCATACGCTTATCTCGAATCTAATCTCCTCCCATTTCCAATTTTTTCTTACAAAGAAATTGAGCCTAAATAAAAATAGAAAGTTAAAATGACACCGTGGTCTTTGAACTTAAACCTAATATATAATGTCATCCTTAAATTTTTAATTTGTTCAACGTAATCCCTAAACTTTGATTCATGTCCAATTTAGTTCCTAGACTATTGAACATGAATTAATGAGATGACAGTTAGAAGTGATTGGTTTCAAGATGAGTAGATTTTAGAATCTTACCCTATTATAATCGATTATCATCTTTTGGACTCTAGAACTTATCTTATTTGCATGGAACTAGTTTTGAAACCTCCGCTATTTTTCCAATCCAATTCCAGGGTTTACCTAAGAACATATTTTATCTTTCTATTTTTTTTACAGCAAAACCATATGACGTTATGAGTAACAAAATGATTCAAAGTAAAAGATGAACAATAGAAATCTTAATCCACCAAAAGCAACAATCCAAATACATAATCACTACCATTATAAATGATAAAAAAGTTTCAATACAATCATAACGATAAAAAATTTCAAACATGTAAAATACAAAAAATTAATTATAAAACTTCATTCCCTATTCATCCCTAAAAATTTAGGAGAAAATGAAAGATTAGTAAGAAGTTTCGAGGAAGGACGGAGGACGAAAGAGTGCTGAGGTTATAATTTAGGGGAAAAAGAAATTAGGATTTTAACATTTTAGCTTATAAGATCGGTTTCAAAACAGGGTGACCCTGTTCGGCTCCTACATAGGTGTTCACTAAAAACCTGTTTCTAGACCAGTTACAACCGGTTATTCCCCAACCGTTAACATTTGTTTGAACTGTCCTCAAACTTGTTCCAATGGAAACCAGTTCCAAACCTTTTTTTGGACGATCCAATCCAATTCTCAAGTAGAACCGATTTAGTTGCACGCCCCTAATGACAACATTGAGCATTTTCATATAGTTTAGGGATTAATTTGAATATGTACCAAAATTTTAAGTATCACATTAAATAAATTAAAAGTTTAAGAACTGTCTTTGTTTCATTATCCAAAATAAATGTCAATATCTGTTCAAAAATTAAAAAAAGGGCAAAATATTTTTAATATCATCGAAAGCACTATTAATAACCCCGAAAGTCCCCCCAACATTATCGCTAATCTCCCCCTCTCTTAAAGTCTCAAGGCTGTAATAGAAAAAATATCTACAGCGCAAAGGGAGCCACTTTTGTCGACAAAAGCCATCATCATCGTCATTATCCTTATCTCTCTCCCTCTCTCGCCCAAAGGTTCTCACTCAACAGCAATGCCCCACGCCTACATCACCCCCTCCCAAACCCACCACGGCCACGGCCCAGCCACCCCGAAGTCCCCCGTCCTACGAAAGTCATCTTCCTCTTTTGTTTCGACCCATCGCTCGATCTCTTTTCTTTCTTTGTTGATCTTTTTGCAAAATAATCGACCCATTAACCTAAATGTTTTAGTGTCTTTATCTTATCCAAAGTGAACGTGACCGATCGACCATGGACAACCCCTAATTCAGCTGCGCCAGAACAGCTAAGCTTAACTCCCTCCAATTGTCACCGCCTGCTGGAGGCAGTCCTTGGCCAGGTCCTCGGCCCTCCACTCGAACCACATAAGTTAGGATCGCTAGTATGATACTTCAGGTCTATCGTAAAATGTTATGAGGTGTCGTCACAACTAAATATATGAAGTCATCACATATTGTAAAATTATCTTACTAGTTTTAAGACTAATCGTCTTAATGCAAAAAGACGGTTCTTGAAAAGCGGGATACGATTCATCTTCTACAGATACCCATAAGTTAGTCAACAAGGTTGGACATCTCAGTTGGATATGCACTGCTACAAGGTTAGAATAAGCAACATTGTCAATCAATATTGAGGAAGCCACAATTACTTCGTTATAAGGTTAGAGCAAGCAACATTGTCAATTAATCCTGATAGTGATTACTCATCTAAATTGTAAGCTGCATATGCAAAAAGCGAAGGCTGAAAAGGGATTTTATTGTGGCCATTATTCATTTAAATTCTAATTAATGGCAAATGTATAAGCAAGAAGCAACTTGACTTATGGTTTGGGAGACACATGTTCACCGTACAGATATGCAAGGATACATTTCATGCTTATTTGAGTAAGAGTAATTAGATTCCTCAATATCATGCTAAAAATAGTTAGGATTTCCAGAAGAAGATGCGATTTGTTTGATGAGAAACAAAGAGGAATTTCGAAAATTTGAGGGATTGAAACTGAAGCTTCTATCGGGAGACAGACATCCACCTTAGAATACATGAGTTAAGCTTAGAATGTTTGTGAACCATTGACCATTCAATTAGATTCAACAACGCAGAAAACAGTTTACACTATAACGAATACAAAATCAAGAATATGGAGAATTGAACAATCACATGGAACTCTGGAAGCTCTCTCCCCAAAGAGAGGACAGAGAGATGGCAGATATGTCACGCTCAAAACCAACCCACAGGAGCATTTTGTAGAGTAAAAAACATAACTAAGCTAAAAGAAACGTGGGAAGTAATTGCTACATTGTCTGTGATGCAAGCGGAATTGGAGGATGATGAGACCCGGTAGGATGAGGAAGAATCTGAGGATTGATGAGCAAGGAGGATGAGTTGGTGGTCTCGGCAATCGCAAACCCACCGCATCTGATCCTCTCCTTCATGAACTAATGCACTCTAACTTGAACTAATGCATTCCAAGCTGAACTACTCGTTCTTGGATACAATTTACTCAAGTTTGACATCTAAACAATGCATTGTTCCTCAAAGTTTACATCAGCTGCGGCAGCAATAGAGTATGGGTCAGAATCAACAGCAGAGTACATTGAACTCACAGATGCCTGATCAATCAAGCCCGCAGTTACCAATGTCACAACCAGATTCAGCTTCAACTGCTACAGAAGCTTCAGAGGCAGCAACAGTCACTTTTGTGTGCAACAGTTGGCGTTGCAGCAACCAAGTCATCCCCAACAACTCCAGGAGCGGAGACAACGTCTGGATGTCTCTCAAAGCTTTTCTGAGTCCACGATACCAAGCCAGATGCTGGAAATGCCTCAAGGAATGCCAGACTCGCCTAGTCAGCCAAAGATTATGACAGCAAATTCAAAAGAATAGTGGGCAAGGGAATGTGCAGTTCTCTAATCTGCCCCAGCAGCCAAAATTCCAGCTAGAACAATTAGGGCCGCTACCTGAAACGGTGGGGGCATCCGGACTTCCACAAATTTCAGCAACAATTTGCTAAATGGAGCAGCCTCAGGTGGGCCATATGTATTATTTTCTCTGCTCTCTCAGTTTTTGGACGAAAATTGCGCAAACGTTGCCCAGCCAACGATGGATGGTAGACCTCTCCAGGGTGTTTCGATTCACCAGGAGACAGCACAGTCAACCGCCACTTTCTAAAATCTCAGTGCATTGCAAACCGTCGGGTCTAGCGGTAATGGCATGATGAAAGACTTCAACAGACAAGCATTGACCGTGGGCATCAGAAACAGTACATAACGACCTCCACTCTAGAACGAAACACCAGAAAGTCAACTCATCCACTATCCCACAATCATTCGGCCACAACGAATAGACTACAAAGAAACAACTGGTTGTCAAAATTTCAACAAATCAAAACACCTAATTCGATTTTCCGACGTATATGAAAGCGCCTCAGTGGCAGGTTAGCTTCAGTGGGTTTGAAATCCTAATGCAGATCTTACATCGCCCAGCTTGACGTTAGCAACTCTGCATATAGCCTTCGGGACTGCCCTCACCCCACAAGTGCAGTTTTGGGGCTGAGAATCTCACTTGGGATCTGATCCCAGTAACGGCCCTGGGCCAATTTGGGGGAGTGTGTACGAAATCCTAACACAAATCCCATCGCCCACTTTGACGTTCGCGACTGCATGTAGCCTGAGGGGCAACACATGACGTCTGCAACTCATCAATGCGTGACGTCAGCAACTCTTTATAACATCTCGGGGGTTGTCCTCACCCCTCAACTGCAGTTTTGGGGCTGAGAACCGTTGCCCTCCTTCTACACCTACACTGTCGATTCTCCATGTCTAATCGAGCGAGTCGAGAAGACCAGAAGAACTCGGTCGAAACGATGAAAATTAGACGGCGGTGAAATCTAGATGGAATTGGACCATCCTCCTGGTGAGGATAGAGCTCGCTTTCTCAGTTGAAGACCCACATTCTCAGAGGCTGAAGAAAATCGAAGAAGACGAACGATACGAGACAAAAAGGAGGAGGAAAAAGAACAATACTAATAATAAATCTAGAATGGTCGATGGTCGTCCAATAGCTTCTCGAGTAAGGTCAAATTGGGCATCATCTGGGAGAGCAATCGCATCAACTGCACTGTCGGTGGACGGTCGTATCTTTACCGTTAAGTTTTCGTTTCCCTTTTTTTTTGGATCGAATTTTTGTCATTAAGTTATTTATGGTAATTTGTTGCTTTTTCTTCATACTTTTGTTTTCTTTTAAAACATTCTTTAAACGTTTTGGTAATTCTTGTTGTCAATTTTTTTTCTTTTATAAACGAGGAATATAAAATGACTTGATTTTGCATCAGCAGTCAAAGAGGAGCTTAGTTTGCGGAGTTTTGTAAACGAGGGTTCGTTAGTTGTGGGGGTGCTAGGGGAAAGATTGAAAATGTGGATGAACATCAAATTCCTTTAATTGTCGAAGCTAAACCATCTCTTCATATGACCATAATCTTATCAATCCAAGATGGGTACGTGTGAATCTAATCAATCATGTTTACGATTCATTCGTTTCAATCCAAGATGGGTACGTGTGAATCTAATCAATCATGTTTACGATTCATTCGTTTCATGAAAAATAATTTCTAAAAAAATATTTTCCAAATTTTCTGACGTTCGTTTTATGGAAAATGAATTGCTTGGGGAAATATTTTCTATAAATGAAAAAAAGTCTTCTAAATTAGAAGAAATTTTTTTCTACTTGGTCTCTCTTATCTCACACCCTACAAGCCCTCACTTCCTCCTTCCCCCTTTTCTTCTTCCTCCTTTTTTTAAAAAATAATTTGAATTATTTTTTAATTTTCTTTTTCTTTTCTTTGTTTTCCCTCTTCTTCTTTTTTTGTTGGCCGGTCACCACCCAGTGACCGTGGCCAAGGATTGGCCAAGAAGAAGAAGAAGAAGAAAACACAAAAAAATGAAAAATGAAAAAATAATTTAATAATTAATTTAAAAAAACAATTAAATCCACTTTTTTGAAACAATAAAAGATAATGAAAAATTGATTTTAAAAATAAAATAAATGAAAATGAGTGTACGGAGGAAAATATTTTCCTTGCTGAACAGCGAAAATATTTTTCACTTTATTTTTAGGTTTCACCCAAACACTGGAAAATAATTACATTTATTTTCTGGAAAATGGCTTCCTGAAAAATATTTTCTAAAAAAGCTATATTTTCCACAAATTCTTTTTTCTAGAAACGGGGGTACTTGCCAAATATTTTCTAGAAAAGCCATTTCTGGGAAAAACAGGGAAAATGGAGAGGAGCAAGCGAGCGGAGATTAGCCAAAGAGACGAGAATCCCCTAGGACGCCTTGCCACCGTCGAGGGCTGCATGACCGATGCCGACCGCCGCCATCCTCACCGAAGAACCCCTGGGCTACGCATGGCGTCGCCTCCTCTTCACACCAACATCGATTCGTAAATACATGGCGAGGGGCCCAAAAAAAAGAAAAGACCTTTGGAGGAAGACGCTTCAAAAGGACTAACAATGTCCGTAATATCAAATTAGAAAATCGAGGACCAATGGCAACATAATCCGGTAGCCTGCAAAACAATTCACTCATGTCATACCGATGTTTTAATTGCCAAGGATGACAATAGAGGTTGACTAATATAAATCAACAGAATTTACCTTTCAAGGTCATCAAGGAAAAAAAGACAACATCAAAATACATTTAGTTTGAGCAAGATCCTCTCTCTCGACATGCAGAGCTTATCTCTACCATTAATGGTAGTTTTCTTCTCAAATCCTCACTGTTAATCCTTATCCCCTCTGGTATTTCCTCCATTACCGATGGATTGAACTTAGCGACCGCTTGCTCTCCATCTCTCTTCTCTTCGTTTAGTCTTTAGCTTCTTCATCTCCTTTGAAGTTCCGATTCCAACCATTGTTCGTTTGAATCCCCAATTCAGCATCATTTACACAAGTGACCGTCCATGCATTCTCAATTCCCTACTCATCCTATGTTCTCTACCCAAACATTTCCCTTTTCCTTCTCTTTATCCAGTTTTTTCTGCCATCGCCTCATCATGTCCGAGCCCCTTCTGACCTAATTTAGTCGTTACCTTTGCAATCACGTTATGGATTCCCATCATCTGAGGGAAGAATCGTGTCTGGCTGCCCTCAGTAGCAGAATGGGACGTCTGTGGTCCAAATATGAAATTGACGTCTGGGATGGACCTCCTCCGACGGAACAGCTGCACGAATGCAAAAATGTGTTAGTAGGTACACTTCTTTCAAATCCTTCTGTCAATATTCAAGCTCTTCAAAGTACTCTAAGCCGAGTTTGGAGGATAGACAATGTTGAAATTACCCAACGTGAAGCTGGTATTTTTGTCGCAACCTTTAAATTAGCAAGTGAAAAACAGAGAGTGCTCGAGAGTGGTCCATGGAATTGTGCTGGTAATCTGGTAATTCTTAAGCCTTGGCAACCAAATACACCTTTACATTGCTATGATTTTACTACATACGCATTCTGGGTACAAGTTTTTGGACTACCCTTGAGTGGTGTTCAGACCAAATGCTCTGTAAAGCGGTTAAGAGTGTGGGCAGAGTGATTCAGGTGCAAATTGCTAAAAAGGAAGGCACTACTATCCGAGCTACGCGTGTCAGAATAGAACTTGATCTAGCTCAACCTTTGAAAACAGGTCGATTACTTCGAATAGCTGGTAAGACTTTCTGGCTAGACTTCCATTATGAGAGACTCTCTTATTTTTGTTATTCCTGTGGCCGACTCGGACACTATGCTTCTTATTGTCAAGAAATTCCATTTACTGAAGCAAAAATGACAGGCAAAGAGAAAATGGCATTTGGACAGTGGTTAAGAGCAGAGGTCAAGGAACACAGTCCTTATTGGATTACCTTTTACGAGATGAATACTGATTTTGAAGACACTGAAGAAGTGATTCCTGAAACTCCTCCTACAGTGACCAATAAACTCCCGGCATTATCTCCTATAGAAGTTATATTAGTGAAACATCAATTACAAACAGATAAGTCCTACTCTTACTCCTCTGTACATCAACAACCTAACCTACATCTTTGTCCTGAAGGTCAACAATCTGCGTCTCCCTCGACTAGTGCTATCATACCTACGGCACAAAAGATGAAAGGAGTCACTGAACTTCCACTAACTATTAAGGATAAGGATACCGATGATTAGCACCATCACAGAACGTCACTTCAATCTAATACGGCTGCTCTGTTTTCTCCACTCCTTCCAGTAAGCACTTCCTTGATGTAAGCACTTCCTTGATGTCTTCCATAAAGGTAGCACTTCCTCCCTCACCTATCCATCAGCAAGGCATTCAGAACCTGATCGTTGGGGATGCATCGAAAAAGAAATAGAAGTATACTAGATTATCAACCAAAGCCGGGATTTCAAAGAAATTTAAAAGACAAAGTTCCTATGACTCTCGCATTCCTCTACTTGAAGATCTTGATGAAAATTTACTACTGGAAACTCATGTTATTTCAGCTGAAGATGCCGGTAAGTGGGTTGAGGTGGCTTTCCCTCAAAAGCCACCGACTGCAAAATGAAGCTACTCAGTTGGAACTATCAGGGACTGGGCTCTCCCCTGATAGTTCAAGCCCTTAAGGCCCTTGTGGTCAAAGAGAAGCCTAACCTGGTTTTTTTTTTTTTTTATGGAGACGAAGAACACAGAGGCTGTTCTAATTCGTCTTCAGCGTCGTCTGAAATTCCCAAATTCTCACTTCATTAATCCTATAGGACTTGCTGGAGGACTGGCTATGTTCTGGCAGTCTCATATTTCCCTATATGTAGAAGACTCTAATCAGCACATTTTGGATACTATATGTATAGATTCTAGGAAAGGTATTACGATGAAGCTCACTTGCTTACATGCACCAGCGTCGTTCCAATCTTGACAATTATTCTGGAATGCACTTTGCCAAATTGCATCCATCAACTCTCTACCTTGGGTTTATGCTGGAGATTTCAATGAGATTATTAATCAATGGGAGAAAGTGGGGAAACGAGCTGCAGACTCTCACCGCAAACATTCATTTAGAGAAGTATTACATGACTGTGCACTCATGGATCTTGAAAGTAAAGGTTGCGCTTTTACCTGGATGAACAACCGTCAAGGCAATGAACTGGTAAAAGAAAGGTTAGATAGAGTGTTGTGTGATCTGAACTGGAGATTAATTTTCCCTGAAGCTGAGGTTTTGGCATTACCTGTTGTGGGCTCTAACCAAAGTCCCCTGCTGCTGAGCACAGAAGTTAAACAAAGCAGAAAAGGCAAGCCTTTCCTTTTTTAGGCCCACTGGATTGAACACCAGGACTACAGTAGAACGATAGCTACTTCTTGGGCCTCCGATGTGACAGTTGGCCGCGATCTGCCATACAAACTACACCTGGTCAGCTTAGCTCTAAATAAATGGAGTCGAAGTACGTTTTCAAACGCCAAATCACAGATCGCAGAATTACAACAGCAATTGCAAATTTTGACTAATCAGAATAGCAGCTCACATGACAGAAACTTGGCAGACAGGTTAAAGCAACAACTTCAAGAGGCATGGCAGCAAGAGGAGCAGTATTGGGCCATGCGTTCTGGAATAAAATGGCTAAAGTGGGGCGACAAAAATACCAGGTTTTTTCATGCAACTACTGTGCAGCATCGACAAAGGAACAAGATCAGCATGTTACTAGATCACAACCAAGAATGGGTAAGAGATGAGCAGGTTCTCAAGGATATGACTATGGCTTTCTATTCAAATCTCTATAGGTCAGCAGGACACCGAGACTATGGCCCTATTCTGAACCAATGTTCAAGTGTCGTTACTCCTGCAATGAATGATAGCTTAGTTGCAGAGATCACATCAGCAAAGATCAGAACAGCTACTTTTCAGTTGGGTAAAAATCAAGCACTAGGCTCTAACGGATTAAATGGTATCTTCTACCAAACTCACTGGGATATACTTAAGGATGACCTTATTCTTTCTGTTCAGGAGTTCTTTAAAACAAGAGTTATGCCAGTTGATTTAAACAGGACCACTATCTCTTTGATCCCCAAAGTCCCCAACCCGGAAAGCCTTGACCAATTTCGTCCCATAAGTTTATGTAACTATGCTTACAAAATCATCTCCAAAGTCTTGGCTAACAAACTTAAACCCCTCCTGCCTGACCCGATTTCTACTGAACAAAGCGGCTTTGTGAGTGGCCGCCAGATCCAGGACAATATCTTGATTGTTTAGGAGGTGCTACACCAATTGAAGACCCGGAATAGAAAGAAACATTTTCAGGCAATTTTAAAAATGCACATGCAAAAAGCTTACGACAGAGTGGAATGGGACTCCTTGAACGATTATTTTCTCAGATTAGGTTTCCATCCAACTTGGGTGAAGTGGGTGATGCAGTGTATTACGACAGTCTCTATATCTATCAAGTTCAATGGAGATCAACTTAACTATTTTCAACCTACATGAGGCATTCGACAAGGTGATCCACTTTCCCCTTATCTGTTCATATTAATGGCGAATCTGTTGTCAACCTTAATATCTCAAGCCATTGAAATGGGTAAGCTCAAGGGAATCCAACTGAATAGGTGGTGTCCTACTCTATCCCATTTACATTTCGCAGATGATGCTATCTTTTTCTTAGACGAGACAACTATGGAATGTCAAAATCTAGCTAACATTTTGAACCAATATTGTTTAGCTACCGGTCAGGAAGTCAATCGAAATAAATCAGGCATCTTTTTCAATAAATCCTGTCCTTCCACACTTCAAGACAATCTAGCACACCAATTCAGAATCCTTGTGCTTCATAAGACTGGAAAATACCTAGGCATTCCGTCGGATTGGGGTCGGTCTAAGAGAGATATGTTTTCATGGATTTGGGAAGAGTTAATTCCAAATTAGATGGATGGAAGGAAAAAATGATATCGAAAGGTGGGAAAGAAGTCCTTATAAAGTGTGTCGTCCAATCCATTCCTCAGTACACTATGTCCATTTTTAAAATTCCTATATCTCTGTGTCAATCCATTGAACAAAAAATAGCGAGATTCTGGTGGCAATCTGACAGCACAAAGAAGGGCATTCATTGGAGAAATTGGGAGTCCCTAAAGATCATAAAGGAGCAGGGTGCTCTAGGATTCCGAGACCTAATAGCTTTTAATAAAGCGATGCTTGGTAAACAGGCCTGGAGACTAATCAAATCTCCTTTATCCTTATGGAGTAAGCTTTTCAAAGGTCTCTATTTCCACTCACAAGACTTTAGGAGTGCAGCAAAAGGTAACCGCTCTTCTTGAGGATGGCAGAGCTTATTATTAGGAAGGGATTCCATTTTACCAAAGATACAATGGTCTATGGGGGATGGCACAAAGATTAGTATTCGTGAATATCAATGGCTACCTATGGGAATTCTCGGTGGACCTGCAACTAGTACTAAGCCACGACTGGTGGCAGATTTGATGTTGCCGAGTCTGAATCAGTGGAATGGTCCTCTCATTAATCAGTTATATGAAGAACAGGTTTCCAAAGAAGTTCTTAGTATTCCACTTAGTTCTACTTGCACTGAAGATAAGTTAATTTGGACAGCTACTCCTCAGGGTCAGTATTCTGTTAAGAGTGCATATCATAGTTTATCATCTTCCATTCAACCATCTAAAGCTATTTGGAAGAGCTTATGGAATCTTAAAACTGTCCCTAAACTCCGACTTTTCCTTTGGTCTGTTTGTCATAATGCTCTCCCAACCAAAGCCAATCTTTTTAACAGACATATCAGTTCAGACCCCACATGTATATTATGTTCTCAGGAAGTTCCTGAATCGATCGAGCATCTATTTCTCCTATGCCCCTGGACTAAAGCAGTTTGGTCTCACCCTAAGATTGCTATCAGTATTCCTCAAACAGATGCACAACACATGACAAATTGGCCTGCGGCTAGATTTCGAAATAAACAGCTGTTACCTAGTATGGATGTTGTCGCCGCACTTCTCTGGCAAACATGGAAGGCGCGAAACAGGTTCATCTTTACTCGTCAGAAGCCCGATCTATCCTTTGTGGTCGAATCTGCACTAGATCAATCCCGATCAGCACAGATAAACCAACTTACCTCCTCTAATGCATCAAACCCCAGAATCAACCTTTCTAGTCCATCTTCTCTATGGCGACCCCCTGATCCAAGTGTATTGAAAGTCAATATTGATGGGGCTTTTCAGATTGCTGATACCAGAGGAGCAATAGCTTACATTTGCAGAAATCATACGGGCGAAATGGTGGATGGATATACCTCTCGAGTTACTGCTGCCTCAGCTTTGCAAGTTGAAGTTTCTGGCCTCCTTTCGGCGCTGCACCATCTCCGGTGACTCGGCAAATCCAACGATCTGTTGATTTTGGAATCGGACTGCCTTGCGATGGTCAAAGCAGTCGCAGATCCTCGGCAGACTCCATGGGAGGTTCAGTCCTTGTTTGATGAAGCAGCTGCTCTTCTCCCCTGTTTCTCTCGACTGCAGATTAGGTTTGTCCCTCGTACAGCCAACTCGGTCGCGGATCGGGCTACAACGGCCTAGTTGGGCGGGTCTTTACCTTTGTCTTGGCTCGCCTATCCCCCTCCTATCTTATTAGATCTACTTATTTCGGATGTAATGGCCGCTAGTTGTAATGTTTCTATAAATTAATTGTAGTTTCCGTTCAAAAAAAAAAAAGTCATCAAGGATGATAATGCTGAATGGAGGCTTGTATGCATCCTCAAAAACCTATCAAAGATTAGAATCCGTTACAAAGCCTTCCCCAGTCATTATGGAAAATGTGTAAGATAACCACACCACAAGTTAGTTAAAAGTGAAGGGAAAACGGGTAATTTCTTTTATCTCAAAGCGCTAATCAACAAGCTATGAAGGTCAAAAACCTTCGCAATTTGTGCACATTTGGTGCTCTCGTGTAGTCCAATCATAGTTTCGGCCGAGACCTAAGCATTCGAAAGAAAATCAGAAATTAAGAAATGATGCACAGAGAACTCTAATTACTCGAAGAAAGCATAGCATGGAGCAGAAGATTACAATTTTGACTTTTGGAAAATCACTGTTGATGCCAACTGTACCTCCGAAAGCAGTTTTACCGCTGTACAACAGACAAAATTTTAGACTATTCCCAATTGTTTCAAGACATAGGCAAAAATGCTTAGCGAAAAATGAAAAGCAATGCTTTAAAAAACCCCAAATACTTGCCGGTCTGACCCTCCAGGAGGCAAATGACAAGCGGACTTCCCTTGCTCACTTTAACTTGCCCAACCAGTAGCATTGCTGTCTCAAGCATGTGCTTATGTCGATCACCTCAACTCACCACGCCATTAAGCCTACAGAAATATTTGCATAGACAAATATGGTAGTGACACATACTTAAGAGTGTATGCTCTTTATCTTTATCTGGAACTTCGGAACAGAAGCTAATAATTACTGAAACTTGAATAGAAGCGCACGCACAAAGAATGCGTATATAAAAATTGCCGTCAAGTATATCTCACTAAATAAGAAGTCAAAACCTGACGTAGATGACTTCAAGCATCCTTTTTCATAACACTTCCCAAGCAATAATGAACTTCGTTTGAGGCACCACATGAACAAAAGTTGACACCCAACCACAACTGAAAAACCTATCTGAAATTGATTGCCAGGAAATAACTTGGCCAAAAAAAAGTCAAAAAGTAATCTTGATTTCCAATCTTATACCAGTGACAGGCACATCGATGACTTCAAGCGTCCTCAATCATGTTAGGATTGGGCCAAGGCCTTTTTCTAGACAATAACTTCTTGACAATTTTATCATTCCATAAATATCATCAAGGGGTCAAAAAATTCGAAGAAACAAGGGAAGATGACGGAGGAAAAAGGAATTGCGTATATCTTCATTTTTGATATTTGCAATTAACTCCCATATTTTTAGTTTTTAGTATGTAATCCTCTAAGAATCAAGTTATTTGACGCTCATTGTAAATACTCTGTCGTCCCACTCTTAATAGAGTATGCCCCATATTTAGTGTTTGTCTAGACTAATCTATCTTCCATTAACTGAGAATTTAAAGGAATAACAATAATTTCCTTTGCTGTCTATTCGTCAAATAATTCCCTCGAAGTGCTTTTAAAAAGTCCCATTCTATTGAATCATCTACCTATTGCATATCAAGTTTCAACACGGCTTGCAACTTCTTATTGCTTGCACTCACTCTCAAGTGCAACACCTCCTAAGCAATGAGTATATTATCTTGAATTTGACGTCCACCGGCAAAAGAACTTTGTTCTATGCGGATAATATCCTAAAGTAATGATTTTAATCTATTGGCCATACCTTCGGATATAATTCTGTAGACAAAATTACACAGGCTGATGAGACAAACTGTTTCAACTTTTCTAACTAGGATATTTTGGGGACAAGTATATTATGAGTTTTATCCGCTTTAGCATCTAAGGGTGCGCATGAATTTGTTTCTGTTCTTTTTTTGTTCCTGGGAACAGAAACAAAAAAAAGTGTTTCTGTTCCGGGGAACAGTTTTTGAACAAAAGAACACGTTTGATAACGTTTGGTCCAGGAATAAAAAATGAACAGAAACACGTTTGGTAAATTTTATTATTTTTTTGTTTCTTTTAATTTTTTAAACATTTTTTTTATTTTTTATTTTTCCTTTCTTTTTATTTTTTATTTTTTTCGGCCGGTCCCGGCCTCCGGCGACCAGCCAACGGGGCCGGCAGCCTCGCCCAGCCACGATGAGGCTCGCCGGCCCACGGCGAGGCCGAGCTTGGCCGTGGTTGGGCGAGGCTCGGCCTCGGCTTGGCTGGGCGAGCTCGGGCTCGCCCAGATCCGGCGAGGCCGAGCGTCGCCGGCCCCCGGTGAGGAGGCTGGGCGAGCCCGAGCTCGCCTAGCCAAGGCGAGGCTCGGCCTCGCCCGCGCCGGCGACGCCGAGCCTCGACGGCCGGTCGCCAGCCGGTCGCCGGCCATGGCCGAGGCCGGCGACCGGCCAAAGAAAAAAGAAGAAAAAAAAGAAGAAAAGAAGAAGAGAGAGGAGTGGTTTTTGTTCTTTTGTTCTTCCGAGAAGTGTTTCTTTTTAGGAGAAATAACTTTTTTTTGTTTCATTTTTCTATTTCTATTTCGTTCCAGAAACAAAAAAACAAAAAAAGAACAGAAACGCAACCAAACGCGTTTCTGTTCTTTTTTTATTCCCGGGAACACTTTCCGTACAGAAGTGTTTCGGAAACACTTTTTTGGAGTGTTTCCATGCACCCCCTAAGCATCCAGTGTTCTAAAAGGAAGTCACTTCCCGAAAAAATTCTATTGAATCTCCTCCTAATGGTGTTTGAAAAACTGTCCACTTAAACCATTAGTACCAAAGGCCTTGAGAGCTCCTAACTTGCATACAGTTTCTAAAATTTCTAGCATAGTGACCTCAGCTATCAACTTTCAATAAATATCTTCCAACACTAAAGTTGGAATCTATTCAATAATAGATTGGAAGTTTCTTTGTCATGTTGTTATAAAAACTCTTAAAGTATTCCACCATCAATTGCTTCAGAGCACTAGTTTTTTTTTTTTTTTTGGGTCATAACTTTAGAGCACTAGGTTCATGAGTCCACTCCCCATCAATATTAGCCAGGATAAAGATTCCATTTCCCTACAAAATTTTGGAGAGTTCTTATCCCCCATTTCAACCAGCTAATTTTGAAATGTATGCCCTAAAATATTTCTTCCCTTTTCCACAGTGAGCCAAATTTCTTCTTTCAATTCCACTATCTTTTCTTTGCTATGGAAAATATATGGATTGTTTGTTATATTTTGGATTTCCTATTTTAGTGTCTCAAATCTCGTATGAGTATTTGAGAATATTTTTTTCCTCCTTCAAGATGCAATGATTCAGGTCATTTTTTGCAATTTAATTAGTAATTAGCTCCTTGTTGCTTGGGAGATAGCCAAATCCCCTTGACAATATTTCCATACTCCTCATCCTCTAAGCACTATGTTTCAAATTTGAATTCTTTTGCTTCTTTTTTTTTCACTATTTTTGGGAATAATCTCAGCAAAATAGGACTATGGTTTGATCCTACTGCAAATAAAGTAAAGACTTTCATGTTTGGAAAGAGCACCATCCACTCAATCGTGCATAAGACTCCATCTATTTTTTTCTTCTTTCTTTTTTTGAGAAATTCCTCTCCTTCGTTGTTATTATCCCAAATGAAGGCACATCCCTTGCTTTCCACTTCCATAAAATCATGATTGTTTAGGAAGTTTCTAAATGTTACTAGCCAATAATTTTTAGCTATCCTCCTCCCCACCTTCTCCCGAGGATAGAATATTTCATTAAAATCCCTTGCACACACCCACGGTAGATAGTTCGGATGTCTAATACCTTCCAGCTCCTTCCATAACATTAGTCTATCATGAATACATTGAGTGCATGGTTTATAAGCATTCATAACTTATGATCTTTCAGTTCACACCTCATATCAATAAATCTATCGGTATTTTGCTCAGCGAAAATTGCAACTGTGGATGCAAGTACTTTCCCTCAACTAGTGCACGTCTTGTTAATATCCCCCAAGGTAGGGGAGGGGGAGAGGGAGAGAGAATAAAATGGCAGGGCTCTGGATGTTCTTTGGGCTTCCTGGGCTTATTCTTTTGGGTTCTTCAATTGGCACTGAGTTAAAATCGATAGTGCTTGAATTCAATCGTCCACTTCTTTAGGTCATGCAAACTGGACCAGGCCCTTCCAATCAAGACCGCATTGGAGACCTTTTTTATCATTTTCTCTTTCTTTTGATTTTTTAAAATTCATTTTGATATATTTTACAAGAGTCTATGCTTGATTTGTCAACTAAAACTTAGGTGTCAATAATGGTGTAGACAATTTTTTAATTTTTAAAATTTTTAATTTTAATTTTTTCACCTGGCCAACAAGACCGTTGGCTCCCGGTAGATGTGAAGGCCAACGACTCCCTTGCCATGCGGGGGCGAGGATTTGTTGTTTCACAAAAATAATATTTTTTGTAGACCAAAATCGAGTTTAGGTGAAACTTAAACATGAATGTGCCATACGATCTTGGACTTCAGCTCGCCACTACTCGGCTCAATAGTCTTACTAGTCTAATTGAGTTTTTCCTTTTGTAAATAATTTAATACTTTTAGATATAGACAAAATACTAAAGATTCCATTGTATATGAAATTTCGATCTTCGATCCATTTATATTTCAACATGATCAAATTAAATTCAAATGAAACTTTTGAATACTTCGATTTTCATTTCCAGTTAAGTTTAGGCAAGAAATTCAATACTCGATCAAGCTATAAGCTCAATTGAAGTTTTGAGGAATCAAACATGTGAGTCGAGCTTGACATTGCATCAGCACGTCTCAATGTGATTATACTTTTATCTCGAGGAGTAGACCCAGGACGCCATAGCGCTGGGACTCGATACCCAAAAGGTGGGTTGCGCATCCCTGGGCCTGGACTAAGATACACCAGCCCAACAGGTTATCACATGGGCCAGTTCATCGTTCCCGATTCGTTGTCAGATTGCCACGTTTTCTCTACGCCTTTCGGCTATATAAACTGCCTGTCGAACCGGAAAAGGATTCCTCGCGCCAGCATTTCCTTGCGGCCAAAGAAAACCCAACGGAAGTCATAAATGGCGGCCGAGTACTCTCGTTCTTCTCCTCCGCCTAACCCTCCTTCGCTCGACGTCAATCTCCGGTCGAAGCCATATCTGGTGTGTCCTCCCAGCCCCTGTCGCCACCCGCCCTGATCCTCGCCAACACGCCCGCCGCCGACCTCGGCCTCACCAACCTCGCCTACTGCTGCCCCTCCGATCTCCACCGCTTCGCCGTCACCGGCGCCGCTGCAGGGCTCCCATTTGCCTCCGTCGGGGATTCCTTCGTCCTCTCGCTCTCATATCCTTGCGAGTTACGTTCTTTGCTGTTGCCATTTGATCGTTTGACGTGCTTGATCGTCTTGTTCGAGGGGTTGGTTTCGTCGGCATGGTTGAGTTAGCGATAGATATCGATGGTTTTGATTTTCTAGCTTTACGTCTATACGTGTGATTGTTTTCTGGTGGTGTTGTGCGATCTTTGCTCAAACTGTCCGATGATTGTGGGTTGGCCTTAACTGAGAGAAACTCCTCACGAGAATATCCGCCCTGGTCACATCGCGCTGAATGCCATTCAACAGCGCTACGCAAGGGTTTCGACTGGCGACTCGATCTCTGTTAGCAGGTTAGTTCAGGACGAACTGTGGCGCTTGCATTCTTAGCGAATGGAAGTTGTCTCAAGGGTTGTTGCCAATGTAGGTTTGTGCCTCCGGATAATTTCGATCTGGCGTTGCTCACGTTCAAGCTGGAGCATGTCAAGAGAGAAACCAAAATGAACGGGTGTGCATGTTATGAGCCTACTGTCCTGCTTTTCTCTGCCGTGGGAATATCAGTCTCAAGAAACGTCCTCTGGTGTTATTTTGAATTTTGTAGATTGATGCTGTTCTACTGGCTAATCAGCTGCGGAAGAAGTTTATCAACCAGGTACTTCATACCTTTCTCAGAATAATTCCAGTTCGCGTAAAGCCAGCATCAGTCTTGGAGTGTGTAGATTATGTTCATTTAGTCAAGTTAATGATTCACAAGGTTTTATTCTGCCCCCTTTGTGGAGAAATTCACGACCCTGTTGCTAGTTTATGAGGCACGTAACGAAGGTATCTCTTGGGATTGCCTGTACCACAATCCACAAATGCGTGAATGAGCCTTCTCTTTTGGGATAAGTGGAAGAGCTTAGCTGCTGTATAAAAATTACCGGCGGATAAGAACCGCATTTTCAAACTAATTATAATTAGCTGATTCAAGTCTGAAACGAGAATGAGAAACTGCATCAACATTCACCATAGCTAAGTAAATTACTATGGTTTCTAATGAATAGATTTTAGTGTTGCACGTGTGCCATACAAAGATGAACATGCTCTAGGCCAAAAAAAAAAAGAAAAAGAAAAATTGTTGCGAGATGATCTGCCCTTTAAACATGGAAACATTGTCTTCAAGTGACTATGATTGAGCTACATAAGTACTCAACTGGGCGATGCCAATCCAGGAGTGAGTGTATTTGATAAGTGGCATGAGTTTTATGAAGGATATTGTGGTATTTCCACTTAAACTGCACACATATCACTGACCAACACTCTAGAATCCGTAATTTCTAGGATCATCTAAGTTTCTCTAACTTTTCATCCCAAACACTGTTAAATCACATGAATGAGAGATTTTGTTTTTCGATGAGTAAGTTTTTCATTAATAAAACTTGAGCTGCTGAACAACTCCTGCTACATGTTTAAGTATTGGGGATAACCAATGGAATAATTAACAGCTAGCACAATGAGTGAACTTTTGGGAACTCACGCCTGCATCTAAGTGTATTTGAAATCCATCTCTTAATTTGGTAAGGAAATTATCCAAGATAATTGTGCCAATTCCTCATAAGATTGCTAAGGTAGGGTTGTGTCTTGGATCTCTATTGTGTCCCTGTCAAGGACTTAGTATAGTATGTCATCTCTTTGAAATGCACTTTTTTAATTCGTGAGGAAATGTCTTGAGTATAGGTCCACTTGGAGGTAAAGGTGCCTATTTACCATAGGATGGTGTCTTGTACCTCTACATCTCCTTGTCAAGGACTTAGTGAAATGTGACATTCTTAAGGTCTATGATTTTATGTTAGCTTAAATTATTGAAACGGGACTCTGAAAGTTCATGTATTTACATGGCTCCATGACTATTATGAACTTTTCTTAGGTTTGCATTTTGCCCTTCTGTCTCTGATATACAGATTTTTTGATGTAAATGTATTTTCATGTTATGACATTAGGGCAAAGGGTGTTGTTTGAGTATCATGGGAACAACTATGTCTTCACAGTCAATCAAGCTGTCGTGGAGGGACATGAAAGGTCAAATGCTCCTGAAAGACGAATGATTTCAAATGACACATACATTGTCTTCAAAGCATCAAATGCTAGTGGAATAAAGGTTTTCCTCGTAACTTCTTTTCTTTTTCATCTCATACAGTTTTCATTTTTTGTCACGTCTATTTTGCAGTCCAGATTTGAAGTCGTATAGTGAAAATTTCCTTAGTATGTCCTTTAAATCTGATTTTAGACTGCAGGAACAATAGCATTTTGAATTAGAATTCGGGTGCAGTGATGGCGTCTGTTGTGCTCATGGAGCACAGCTGAACCTTCTGCGATCTTAATCTTGCTCTGCACTTATTGCTTGGAGTCTATTTCTTTTCCTGTGTGAATCTTTGATAGTGAACATCTTCCTGATGCAGTATATTGGCCATTATACCATAATGTGGTAATTGTGCTGCTTCTGTCTCGGCTGTTTTGTCTTGTTATTCAGGTCGTCAATCAACGTTAAGCTGCCAGTAGCAACATATTTAGGCAGAAGGAATTTAACCTTCGGTCCCTAGGCATTGGTGGCTTGAGTGCAGAGTTCATGGATATATTTCGAAGGGCTTTTGCTTCTCGTGTTTTCCCTCCTCACGTGACTAGCGAGTAAAGAAACCAGAATTCTGGGCTTTGCAATTTACACGATTTCTTATATTCTGGTGCAGTTTTTCTTACTCTAATACAAGGTGAATTCCAGGCTTGGTATTAAACACATAAAAGGCATGCTGCTTTATGGGCCTCCTGGCACTGGCAAAACCCTAATGGCTTGTCAAATAGGGAAGATGTTGAACGGCAAAGAACCAAATGTATGGTATGCTATCTCTTGTGGTTGTTCAATTACCATGGATGCTATTTTTGTGAAAGGCCTGTAAATCCAAGGTGGGCATTTGTAAATTTAATCAGTTCTTTGAAGAAGGTCGACGGCTTAAAAATATATTGCTTGCAGGCCTTTATTTCTCCCCTTTGCTTAGGATTTGTCTCCCATCTTTTTTAAAACCTTGAACCTTTTGGACACGACTCCATATGTTAGTTTACTTAATTTGTTAAAGATGTTTGAATCATTTCTAGGATGTAAGTGTGCGAACAGACCTTCGTACTTACGTATGTAGACCTACCTACTCACATTGTAAATTATATGTATGTACGTATGGCTGTATTATCAATTTGACTTCATATTATCTGCCAGATAGTCAATGGTCCTGAAGTGATGAGCAAATTTGTCGGTGAAACTGAGAAGAATGTTCGAGATTTATTTGCTGATGCTGAACAGGATCAGAGAACTCGTGGTAATTCAGATATATGAATTGGATTTATGATTCTTCTTAGCAAGTATCTGTAACGTACCTTCTCATTAATTTTCAGGTGACGAGAGTGATTTGCATGTCATCATTTTGGATGAAATCGATGCTATATGCAAGGTATGAATCATCTGGTTGATCTATGCATTTTCTCCTCTGTGATGCCGAATGGCTTACCCTCGCTTGGAGCAAATCCCTTTCATTTCTTAGTTTTGAGGAACATTTTAAGTGGTTGTTTCTGGCTTAAGTTTTGGAAGCAGCATATGTAGAGTAGCAGAAAGTGTGTTGACAGTGTCTTTTTCCTTATATAAAGTCAACTTTAGTGAGGGTAGACTTTCGTATTTTGTTGTCTTGGTTGCTGCCCCATAATGACCTTTATAGTTTTCAAGGTTCTGCTTCAGGATTTTTCCCTGATGGTTTACATTCACTTCTCACTAATCTGATATAAAATTTCTTTAACCAAAAAGATGTTATGTTGACGTACTTAAATCATTCCTAGAATTTTTATCAAGTATGACGGAAACCATATACCATGCAGAACTCTTCTCAACAACCCAACCAAGACCCCCCCCCCCCCCAAAAAAAAAAAAGGGAAAAAAGAAAAGGAAAAGAAAAGGAACAACGGATGTAAAATTGAGGTGTCAACTGCATCAACTGCACTTTTTGCTAATAGATGAATCTTTATCATGAAGATAATCATGGTGATTTGTTGCTTCCTTTTTCTTTTTTTTTTGGGTACCTCTTAAATGGCTGTGTACTGTCCTATTGTTTTATAGAATATTGCTGGTTGTCAACTTTCTATAATAAAGATATGAAATGACCTGATTTTGCATCTGCAGTCAAGCGGATACGTGAGAGATGGTACTGGAGTTCATGACAGTATTGTAAACCAGCTACTTACAAAGGTTCGTATTAGTATCTTAGTGTTCTAATTGTGTGAAGTTATTTAACTAGGTCCATTTTTTTGTGAATATTTTCCACTATGCTCATTAATACCAATCATTGCTGCTGATATGGTACCTGATTTTCAGATTGATGGTGTAGAGTCACTGAACAATATTTTGCTTATTGGAATAACCAACAGAAAAGATATTCTTGATGAGGCTCTTTTGAGGTGGTCCCTCTTTTTCTCTTCTGGTTCTTCATATCCAAGTCTTTTAGGTGCTATTTTAATATCCTAAGCTGGTGAAAGGCATTCACGAGTCATCATGCAACTTCTTGGGAGACTCTTCTATTGTTGCTCTTAAGAATTATTGTGCCTAGCACCGTGAGGATAAACAAGAAAGTTATTTTGCTGTTGACATGCGCATCATAATTTTGGCAGGATCATATGTAGATGTACAATATTGGTTTTAGAGGTAAAAATAGATATTTAAAGATGCTCTTTACATTTTGGACTTTTGGATCTGTAGACCAGGACGCTTGGAGGTACAAGTTGAGATAAGCCTTCCCAATAGGGATGGTCGCATCAAAATCTTTGAGACCCACACAAAGAAGATGAAAGGGAATTCTCTTCTTGCTGATGATGTCATACCTGAGGATCTTGGTAAGTCAGCTGGTCGCATTTAGTAGGATGGAACTTCATCATGCACATTTTCATTTTTTATTTAGTAGTGGCTTATTATGGTGAGCATCGCCATGTGGAAGCAGAAAAATATTAGCATATAATATGGTAGTAGAGTAGGTTCAAATGATTTTTTGTGTTTCTTCGATCAAGTAGGCTGACTCTTGTAGGGGGTAAGAACCGTTTTTAATTTCCAAAGAAAAAGATGTAGATGCTGCAAAGGCTAGTGTTTAATTCATCTCTGGTGTTGACCCCACGTTATTTGCAATTTGCGATTGTGTAGCTAGTCATACACAGAACTTCAGCGGTGCAGAAATTGAAGGTGTTGTGAAAATTGCCATATCATCTGCTCTGAATAGAATATTAACCCTCGATGATCTTTTACGAAGCCTGTGGATGAAAAGAATATCAAAGTCAGTAAGGATGATTTTTTGAATGCACTCCAAGAAATTGTTCCTGCATTTGGAGCTCCCACAGATGACTTGGAAAGATGCAGGTAGGAATAATTGATTGTTGATATTCGCCAAATATCTATCTTTTGTAGCAATTTTCTTATAATCCATAGTTCCAGAGAAGTAAGAATTACATGACCGGATATTGCGTGTAAAATTGAACGTCTTCAAAATTGCTTGCCCAAAAATCTAGTTGTGCACCAACCACAAATTAAGCATTGTCCTACTAAGCGCAGCCAGTAGCTGTCTTTTTTTTCCCAGGTTGATACTTGGGTTTCCAATTATACTTTCCCTATCCATCATGTATAGCAGGAAAGTACATTTGTTCTCTGCAGTAGAACATAATGTGATGTCCTTTTAGTACTGGCCCCTCAAGGACTGAGATTTAGATCATTAAGAAGGGGGAGGCAAAAAGAGGTTGATTCGCAATGGATTCAGTTGATGTCTGCGATGCCTTTTCTGTCACTTACCATGTCCCCACATTGAAGACAGAGGACGCAAAGAAGGTAAACTGCTGTAGATGCTATTTTGGTGTTTTTCTGCTCATCTTTCTTCATTTCTCTTCTGCTGGAAAACGTGACATAGAGGGGAAGAAATGTGCAGCAGTCTCGTTTTAAAGACTGCTGCACATATTGGGGGTCTAGAGGTGCCTGTATCAAAAGCATCCCTTTATCAGATTTCAATTCAGGACGAGAAATATGGGACTAACCATTTGGATTAGCCTAGACATTGTGAATTTTGAGGAATCTAACTTCCCGAGTTGGAGAAACATGATAACTTTGGAGTCCCTAGCTTTTCTGACTGCTTCTCTTTTCTATTTTTCCTCAGAAAGCAGGGGAGATTTAGCAGGGTAAAGGGGTCGGGAGGGGATGGGCTGGTTTATAAAAAAGTCTATGTATTCGATGTATGAGAACACTTTCAGATCTCATTCAAAGTGCGGGATTAGTAATATCTAAGATTTGACTTTATCTAATCGACTGTGAATCTGGTTTTTCTTGCAAGCTTACTGAAGCAAATTCTGCAGGCTAGAGTATCTTGTTAATTAAGTTACGTCAATCCAAAATGTGGATGTGAAGCTTTTGACATCACCATGGAGCTCTATATGTATGGATACATGACTTTCTTTTTTTCCTCCTCCCGGTGTTGGAACAGCTGAAGGTTTTCTCTGAAGATGATGTTGATGAAGCTGCCGAGGCTCTGAACAATGTAAGATTTAGATGTCTCTACTTGTGCCTTCTTATGTTTTGCCGTGTTAAGAGTGATGACGTGCTACAGAAATTCATTAAGTTGCGTAATTCGGGACTTTGTGAGTCAAGATATCTTCTTCTCCATGCTGTTTTCCCATCCATTTGGAGAGAGGGAGAGAGTCTAACTTGTGCTTTCGTGATCCTTCTTTTCGTAGATGCCCATCAAGAAGCTTTACATGCTGATAGAGATGGCGGCCCAGGGCGAGCATGGTGGCGCTGCAGAGGCCATCTACTCTGGTAGAGAGAAGATCAAGATTTCTTATTTCTACGACTGCCTTCAGGACGTCATTCATTACTAAGATACAGCTGACCGTCGTAGCGTCCAATATGTCTATTCTTTTCACTTGAATCATCTGCATATATCTTTTCCAAACTTTTCTTCGCTGAAATGCTTTGCAGTCGGCAAGAGTTGTTCATTTGTTGAGTAGCAAATTCTTGTGATTTTGTGAAGAAGTGAACCGATGGTTACAAGAACCGGTAATTACAGACTCTTGTTCGGCCATTCTCATGTTCGGACACTTCAATATACTCAGTAGCTACCTGGGTCAAACTAAACCCATTTGGCCCAAATTAAATAATGAAGGCCCACTCGTCCTGGTTGAATTTGCCTGAAGAATACCTTAATTGGGAACTTTTTGGCGGTGAGTAAGGCCCATCCAATTGAATCTAAAACATCATAGACTCCGTCTATTTTGCGAAATATGAATTATATTAGACACATTTTCAAAAGAATGATCATTTATAAAAATGAACGAATTTTTTTATCATTCACAAAAGTTATTATCGATAAAGTAAAATTTTTTAATTAACTAATTATTTCAAGTTATATAAGGGATCATTGTTAAGAAAATGTTATTCAAATCCACGTAACATTTTGCGTTTACATTGTGATGGACTTGGAAACGAACACCGAAAAAATCTCTTTTTTAAAGTATTGTCGCGTCTCTCCAATACTCATTCGAAATAATTCTGTGAACAACTTCGTTGGAGACGGTTATCAAGTATTCTTAATTCGAGTAGCAAAACTTGAAGAAGTTTCCGGCGGCTACTTGAAAAAGCGCACTGTGAATTACAACTTCTTGTTTGGCCATCCTCATGATCAGACACTTCAATCTATTTGGTAGCTAACTGGGCTCACTAGTCCCGACCGTGTTAGCCTAAAGAAATTGGGAACTTTTGAGGCGACAATTCAGGTCACGCTCGAGCGAGTTTGGATTTGTCATAAATGTATCAATTTGGAGTTAGAAAAAGTGCACTGGTCCTTGTGAATTACAGACTCTCGTTTTGGTCATTCTCATGTTTGAACTCGTTAATTTATTACTTAGTAGTTCGTTGGGCCGCTCATCCCAATTGAGTTAGCTTGAAGGATACCATGATTGGGAACTTTTGGGGGCAATGAGTGAGGCCCGTCTGATTGAATCTAAAAACATCACCTCTAGACCATGCCTTAGATTTACTCTTGTGATGGACTTGAATGGAAATGAGCACTGAAAAATCTCTTCTTAAAAATGCCGTGCCGTCTCTCCAATATTTACATGTACATTGGAAAAGCTTATTAAGTATTTTTAGGGTTCATTTATTTCGCATAAAACATTTTCCCAAAAAAATTGTTTTCCTCATTTTTTTTAACGTTTGATTCGCTAAGGAAAATGAGTCAACAAAAAATTTTCCTAATCAATGGAAAATATATTCCTATCAAAGTTTAAATTTAGGAAAATAATTTACCCTTTGAAAGAACTAAAATGCATTTTCCAAAATATTTTCGTAGTCTTAGGGTCCTTGTTTAATAAAATTTTTATACTTATAAAAATAATTTTTTAACAAATTTTGATTTTTGATTTTTTTTTATTTATCTTCTTATATCTTCTTTGTTTTCTTCTTTTCTTTCTTTTTCCTTTCTCCTTCTTTCTTTGTTGGCCACATTCCTTGGTGATAGCCAGCAACTTAGTGACTAGCCATGACATAGGGCAATCTAGGTGAGCTTGAGCTAGTTGAGGCCACCGAGCTTAAGGCTCGCTAGATCCAATTGGGCTTGTGGCTCTATTGATCTTAGTGAGTTTGGGCTTGCTTGAAGCCTGCGAGCTCAGCGCTCACTAGATCCAAGCAAGCTCGGGCTCTACTGAGGCTAGCAAGCTTGTGGGTTGCCTAATTTTGGCGAGCTTGAGCTTGCCTAGGGTCAATGAGCTCAAGGTGACACGAGCTCACTAATGGTTGTTGCCGGTTGAGGCCACTACGCTTGAGGCTTGCCAAATCAACGTAAGCTTGTAGCTCGGCCAATCCTAGCAAGTTTGAGCTCACCAGATCCACGTGAGCTCAAGCTTCGTGAGATAGGCAAGCTTGTGGTTCACCCGATCTTGATAAGGTTGAGCTCACCCAAGACTGGCAAACTTAAGCTTGTCTATGGCCGTTATCGATCGGTTGTGATGGAGGAATGGAGAAAAAGAGAAAATTTTAAAATAATGATGAAAAAAATAAAAAATAAAGAGAAAAATGAAAAATAAAGACAATTAAAAATTGATTTTTTCTTCAATGAAAAATACTTAACAAATTATTTCTTTTTGTATGAGATAAAGTCATGACATTAAAATCATTTCTTAATAACATCTAAACATAAAAAAAAAAAAAAAACGTTCTCGAGTATCACTAAAAAAAGGAGAATTATATGTATTTATGAAAAATACGATGATATTATTGTGCATAGTCCAAGAACAGTCAAATCGTGAAAAAGCATAAAATATCCTTAATGGATATTACCAAATTCCAAACCCGAACCCGAACCCATAAATAAGAAGACCGGATCTCATCTCTTCTTCTTAACTTCGTCTCCCTCGCTCGACGTCGATCACCACCGCCGATCGCAGCCATGGCTGGCCGGTTCTTCCAGTCCTCCCCGTCGCCGTCCGCCATGATCGTCACCAACACCCCCGCCGCCGACCTCGCCCTCACCAACCTCGCCTACTGCTGCCCCTCCGATCTCCACCACTTCGCCGTCCCCGGCACCAAGCTCTCTCTCGTCTCCGTCGCCGATTCCTTCGTCCTCTCCGTCTCATATCCTTTTCTCCGACCTTCCTCTCGTCGTTTCGATTCCCCGCCGTTGTCAATCCGAATGCGTGCTTGATCTTTTCGTTTTGAGGTGTTGATTAGGATCGATCATTGATTTTGTAGCTTGATGCTTTGTTTGATTTTGAGCGAGTTCTGTCGATTCGCGTGATTGTTTTGCTGGTGGAGTTGTGCGATCTATGATCGAACTGTCCGATGATTGTGCGTTGGCCTTGACTGAGAGAAACTCCTCACGAGAATGTCCGCCCTGGTCACATCGGGCTGAATGCCATCCAACGGCGCTACGCGAGGGTTTCGACCGGCGACTCGATCTCCGTTAGCAGGTTAGATCATGGCGGACCGCGGAACTTGTGATTCGTGGTGATTGGAGATTGTCTCAAGGGGTGGTTGTAAATGTAGGTTTGTGCCGCCGGAAAATTTCGATCTGGCGTTGCTCACGCTTGAGCTGGAGTTTGTCAAGAGAGGAGCCAAAAATGAACAGGTGTGCATGTCACGAGCCGACTGTCCTGCGATTCTCCGTGGGGAGTAGCAGTCTCATGGAACTTCCTTTTATGTTCATTTTGAATTTTGTAGGTTGATGCTGCTTTACTGGCTAATCAACTACGGAAGAAGTTTAAGGACCAGGTACTGCGTGCAATTTTTCAGAACAATTCCAGTTCGCATAATGGCAGTATCAGTCTTGGATTGTGTAGATTATGTTCATTAAGTCAAATTTATTCGCCTCATTGCATTTATTAACTATCCCCCTCCCGTCCTGGTTATTGGTTTACAAGTTATTATTCTGCCCCCTTTGTGGGGAAATTCACGAGCCAGTTGCTAGTTTATGAGGCTTGCAACAAAGTATCTCTTGGGATCACCCATACAACAATCCACAAATGTGTGAATGAGCTCTTTCTTTTGGGATACGTAGAAGAGATTTGCTGCTGCCTAAAAATGTCAAATAACAACTGCATTTTCGGACTTATTATAATTAGCTGATTCAAATCATAAACAAGATTAAGAAAATGCATACATTCACCACAACTAAGTAAATTAATATGGTTTCTAATGAATAGATTTGAGTATTGCACATGTGCCAGACAAAGATGAACATGCTCTAGACAAAAGAAAAAAAGTTTTGTGAGATGATGTACCTACACATGGAAACAACGTCTTCAAGTGACAATGACTGAACTGCATAAGTACCCAACTGGATGATGCCAATCCAGAAGTGAGTGTAGTTGATACGTAGCATGAGTTTTATGAAGGAAGTTGTTGTGGGGCTTTTCACTTAAACTGCAAACATATCACTGATGACTATTTAGCATAGGATTGCATATGGTGCACTTGGAGGTAAAGGTGCATATTTAGCATAGGATTGCATCTTGTACCTCTACATCTCCTTGTCAAGTACTTAGTGAATTATGACAAAAGGCTATGCTTTTATGTTAGCTAAATTTATTGAAATGGGACTCTGAAAGTTCATGTATTAATTTGCCTCCATGACTATTATGAACTTTTCTTAGACATGCATTTTGCCCCTTCTGTCTCTGATATATAAATTTTTTAATGTATGTCGGCATGTAAATGTATTTTCAGGTTATGACAGTAGGGCAAAGGGTATCATTTGAGTATCATGGGAACAACTATATCTTCACAGTCAATCAAGCTGCCGTGGAGGGACAAGAAAGGTCAAATGCTCCGGAAAGAGGAAAGATTACAAACGAAACATACATTGTCTTTGAAGCGTCAAATGCTAGTGGAATAAAGGTTTTCCTTTTAATTTCTTTTCTTTTTCATCTTATACAGTTTCATTTTTTTTTTTTTTTGACTTTTATTTTGTGGTCCGGATTTGAAGTCATATGGTGAAATTTTCCTTAGTATATCCTTCAAATCTGATTTTTTACTGCAGAAACTCTAGTAATTTGCATTAGAATTTGGGTGCAGTGAGGGTGTCTGTCATGCTCATGGAGCACAGCTGAAACTTCTGTGATCTTTAGACTTGCTCTGTACTTATTGCTTGGACAAATAGTGAACATCCTTTTCTTTTGCTGTGTGAGTCTTTGATAGTGAACACCTTCCTGATGCAGTTTTATTGGCCATTATACTATAATGTGGTAATTTTGTTGATTCTGTCTCGACTGTTTTGTCTTGATATTCAGGTTGTCAATCAACGTGAAGCTGCTAGTAGCAACATATTTAGGCAGAAGGAATTTAACCTTGAGTCCCTAGGCATTGGCGGCTTGAGTGCAGAGTTTGCGGATATATTTCGAAGGGCTTTTGCTTCTCGTGTTTTCCCTTCTCATGTGACTAGCAAGTAAAGAAAGCAGAATTCTGGGCTTTGCAATTTATATGATGTCTTATATTCTGGTGCATTTTTTCTTTCTGTAATACATGGTCATTTCCAGGCTTGGTATTAAACACGTAAAAGGTATGCTGCTTTTTGGGCCTCCTGGCACTGGCAAAACCCTAATGGCTCGTCAAATAGGGAAGATGTTGAACGGCAAAGAACCAAAGGTAATCTATTTTCCCTTGTGTGGTTATTCAATTACTATGGATGCTATTTTTGTGGAAGGCCTTTAACCCAACATGGGTATCTGTGAACTAACCAATGATATTTAGATTCCAAGAAGGTCAACGGCTTGAGAGCTTTTTGCTGCCTGGCCTCTATTTTCTCCCCTATGCTTAGGATTTGTCTCCCTTCTTTCTCAAAACCTTGAATCCTATTGGACATAGCCTTATTACTGTTCTTATGGTAGTTTACTTATATTGTTGAAGATGTTTGAATCATCTCTAAGATGTAGGTATTTGAACTGACCTTTGTACTTGCATATGTTGACCTACCTACTCATATTGTAAATTATATGTATGTATGTTTTGTCAATTTGACTTCATTTTCTCTGCCAGATAATCAATGGTCCTGAAGTGTTGAGCAAATTTGTTGGTGAAACCGAGAAGAACGTTCGAGATTTATTTGCTGATGCTGAACAGGATCAGAGGACTCTTGGTAATTGAATATATGAATTGCAGTATGATTTTTCTTAGCAAGTATCTATAACTTATGCCTCACATTAATTTTCAGGCGATGAGAGTGATTTGCATGTCATCATTTTTGACGAAATTGATGCTATATGCAAGGTATGACATTATCTGGTCGATATATGCATTCCTGTCCTCTATGATGTTGAATAGCTGGCACTGCTGCTTATATCAATTGCTTGGGGCAACTTCGTCTTCCCTGTCATTTCTTAGTAACTGGTTGTATTTGGCTTTTTGTTTTGGAAGTAGTGTATATAGAATAGCAGGCAGTGTGTCTGCAGGGTTTGGTTCCTGTATAAGGTCAACTTTAGCTAGCAGTATGATTAGACTTTTGTATTTTATTGTCTTGGTAGGTCCTCTATCATGTTTTTTTAAATAGTTTTGAAGGTTCCATTGTAGGATTTCCCCTGATGGTCTTATAACTAACATTCACTATATGGATATCCAATATAAAATATTTTGTTAAACACACACGCACAAAAGCCCAAAAATAAAAATAAAAAATAAAAAAATGGAGCGATGCTTGTGATATTTATGTGTCAATTGCATTAACTGCACTTTTTGCTTAGAGTCCCATCTTTATCATGAAGATTATCATGTTAATTTGTCACTTTTTTTTTTGTCCTTAAATGGCTGTGTTTTGTCTTATTGTAGACTAGTGCTTCTTGTTGACTTTTTATAATAAATATATGAAATGACCTGATTTTGCATCTGCAGTCAAGAGGATCGACCAGAGATGGTACTGGAGTTCATGACAGTATTGTAAACCAGCTACTTACAAAGGTCCGTAGTAGTATCTAAGTGTTCTAATCATGTGCAGTAATTTTCCATTTTTATCTGTGAATATTTCCTGTTATGCTCATTTATACCAATCATTGCTGCTGAGATATTTCCTGATTTTCAGATTGATGGTGTAGAGTCACTGAACAATGTTTTGCTTATTGGAATGACCAACAGAAAAGATCTTCTTGATGAGGCTCTTTTGAGGTGGTCCCTCATTTTCTCTTTTGGTTCTTCGTGTCTAAGTTTTGTAGCTGCTTTTGATCTCCTGAGATGGTAAAAAGCATTCATATGTCATCTTGCAACTTAATGGAAGATTGTTTAATTGTTGCTTTTAAGATGTATTATGGCTAGCACTATGAGGATAGAAAAGATTGTAATTTTGTTGCTGTCATGCGGTGGCATCATGACTTTGGCAGGATCATATGTACATTTACAATATTTGTTTTAGAGGTAAAAGTAGATACTTAAAGACATATTTGACATTTTGGACTTTTGATATATAGACCTGGACGCTTGGAGGTACAAGTTGAGATAAGCCTTCCTGATGAGAATGGTCGCCTGCAAATCTTTCAGATCCACACGAACAAGATGAAAGAGAATTCTTTTCTTGCTCCTGATGTCAATCTATCCGCGCTTGGTTAGTCAGCTGGCGCATTTACTAGAATGAAACTTCATCAAGCAAATGTTTGTTTAATATTTAAGAAGTGGCTTACCTTATTCAGCATTGTCATGTGGAAGCAGAAAAAAATGGGCATAAAATATGATAGTAATGTAGTTTGGAATAATTTTGCTTTTTTCTTTGATCAAATAGGCTAACTCTTGTATTTCTGGACGTATTATATATATACTTAAAAGAACTACTGGGTCCCTGGCCTCATGGCCACTGTTCTCTCTGAGAATTGGGATCCACCTCCTGTGAAGTAGGGGTAAGGGATGCTTTTAATTACCCAAAAAAAAAAAGAAAAAAAAGATGTATATGCTAAAAAAGCTGTTGCTTAGTTCATCTCTTGTGATGACCCTACCTTATTTGCAATCTGCGATTGTACAGCTGCTCGTACGAAGAACTATAGTGGTGCAGAAATTGAAGGCGTTGTGAAGAGTGCTGTATCATATGCTTTGAATAGACAATTAAGTCTTGATGATCTTACCAAGCCTGTAGATGAAGAGAGTATCAAAGTCACTATGGATGATTTTTTGAATGCACTCAAAGAAATTGTTCCTGCATTTGGAGCTTCCACAGATGACTTGGAAAGATGCAGGTAGGAATAATTGAATGATGATGTGCATTATATATCTATCTTTTGTGGCAATGTTCTTATAATCCGTAGTTCCAATGAAGTAAGAATTGTATGACTGGATATCGCATGTAAATTTAAAGGCCTTCAAATTGCTTGGCCGGAAATCTACACCAACCACAAACTTAGCATTATCCTACTAAGTGAAGTCAGTAATTGCTTTTTTCCATGGTTGATACTTCCATTGGGTCTCCAATGATACTTGTATTGTCCATCACACATAGCAAGTGTACAAGAGTACATTGGTTCAAAACGCTAAAACATACTGTGATGACCTTTTACTGCTGGCCTCTCAATGACTGAGATTTAGGTTGCTAAGGAGGGTGAAGCAAAAGAGGATGATTTGCAAAAGCTTTCTCTGATTACCCTTGTGCATTACATATGAGCATTCATGTAGAACAACCCAATGCCTTAGAGATGGTTTAGCTGCTGTAGCTGCATGCCGTATACAAGCGATTCTTATTAAAATGTAGAAGGATCTCTGAATTTTACTTAAGGATTGGTAATTACAGGAGCGAATGTCTGTATAAAGAATGAATGAAGCTCAGATGAGAGTTGATATCTTTGAAATTGCTTCTTTGTTTGGGGTTTGGGTTTTTCAAAGTGGTTTGTACCATTGCAGAATGATAACATAAGTAGATTTATCTGATGTGTTTTTACGAATTGTCTTATTGTGCGGTTTTACCCAATTATATGTGGACCATGGTGAATCAAATGGTAGTTCTGGTTTTCTGACATTTAATTCTGGAAAGAATAAACAAGAGGAGGGGAGTAATTCAGAGAATTCTCTCTGAGCTGATCATTAAATTTGCTGCAAGTAATTTTCAATAAGATGTCTGGTCCATTGTTGTCTGGACAAAAACATTTTGAGTTTCATTAGGCAAATAGATTGAACGATGTGAATATTAATGGGTTTCCCACATGCTTCTTTCATGCATGTTATCATATGATTCGTGGCTTATCTGAATCTTAGAGCTCAAGGTTCTCCAAATTGACGAACCAACATAAAAACATTCCTTTTGTTCTGCCAAAATATGATCATAAAACCTTGGCGATCTTGCAAAGCATTTTGCAGATCTGGATTTTTTATTCTGCTTGGGAGCCTGCAGTGTTGTTACTTTAGCATCTTTGCCATGTCATGAAGATGCTAAAATGGCTCAGCTTTGCTGGCTATTGGAGTATGTTTAAAAATACACATTTTTTGTGTGCTTGTATTAAAGTTTCATGTATTGTTGACTTTTGTTCTGGAGTTCCAGTTAAAGATAAAGAGCAAACACTATTAAGCGTGTGTTAATCCCTCAATTGTTTTTGCAAATATTTTTGTAGGCTTAATGGGATAGTAAGTTGTGGCAATCGACATAAGCACATCTATGAGCGAGCAATGCTACTGGTTGAGCAAGTTAAAGTGAGCAAAGGAAGTCCACTCGTCACTTGCCTCCTGGAGGGTCCGAGTGGCAGGTATGTGAGCTTTTCTGACACATTGCTTTTCATTTTTGCTAAACATTTTTTACTATGGTCTTGAAACATTTGGGATTATTCTAACATACTGTCTGTTGTACAGTGGTAAAACTGCTCTGGCAGCTACAGTTGGCATCGAGAGTGATTTTCCATATGTTAAAATTGTAATCTTCTGCTCCACGCTTTGCTTTCTCTGAGTAATCAGACTTCTTTGTGCATAAAGTATAATTTCTGATTTTCTTTTGGATGCTTAGGTCTCGGCAGAAACTATGATTGGATTACATGAGAGCACCAAATGTGCACAAATTGTGAAGGTTTGTGACCTGTATTTCTGGTCAATTAGCAGTTTGAGGAATGGGAAATTAGTTGATTCCCCTCCATTTATGACTAACTTGAGGAGTGGTTACCTTTACATTTTTCATAATGATTGGGGGAAGGTTTTGTAATGGATTCTAATCTTTGATAGGTTTTCGAGGATGCATACAAATCTCCATTAAGCATTATCATCCTTGATGACCTTGAAAGGTAAATTCTGTTGATTTCTATTAGTTGACCTCAGTTGTCATCCTTTGCATTAAGAGATCATTCTAACTTTAGTGAATTGCTTTGCAGGCTATTGGAGTATGTCGCCATTGGGCCTCGATTTTCAAATTTGATATCTCAAACATTGTTAGTCCTTTTGAAGCGACTACCTCCAAAGGTTGTTTCTCCTCCCCTCGCCTTGTTTCCACAAATGGATATTGGTGTGAAGAGTAATTATCCTTGTCTCTGATCTTTTCTGAAAGTTAATTCTGGCAAAGTTACTAGTATTGTTGAATTAGGAATGCTTCAGGGGGGATGAGTGGGAATTAGTTCTTTTTCCAGGAAATGAAAAATTCGGGGGACAATGTAGAGAGCAAAAATCACTGGTCATCTCGCTGAGGGAACACAATAATGATGCAGGTGGTAATTAGGAACTTGAGTTCGAGAGATTGATTCCGTTCATTGGCATTATCTTTCCCCATGTTGACCTTAGAATGATTGGCTAGTTTGCTTATCCTGTTTGAGATGGAGAAGTAGCAAAGTTTGTTTTGCTGTATAAAGCAACAGACCGAGTGCAACCTTGGTTCACGTGTTTGCTCAGGCTGTCCCAGGGGAATATGTGGATGCATCGAACTGGGCATCATCATATACAGAGACACTTTAGTATGAGGAGATGATATTTGAAATGTTATATGTAATGTTATATGTAATGTTGCTTTTGCTAATTAAGAACTAGGGTATATATGTGTTCCCCTGTGTATTGTGATTCTAATAACATTATACTAGCTGTTTTTATTTCCACTGATTGAGTTGGTGGTTGCTGACTTACAAGGTTTGATTTTGGTATTCTTTTCGCATCACTGAATTTATTAGCTTATTATACACATCTATTTGGCTTTTACTTGTTCTAGGATAAGAAGCTTCTCGTGATAGGGACAACAAGTGAAGTGAGTTTCTTGGATTCGGTTGGTGTCTGCGATGCCTTTTCTGTCACTTACCATGTCCCCACGTTGAAGACAGAGGATGCGAAGAAGGTAAGCTGCTGTGGATGCTATTTCGGTGTTTGCATGTGGTATTCTTGTTTCTGCTGTTCTTTCTTCATTTCTCTTCTGCTGGAATCATGGAATAGAGGGGGAGAAAATGTGCGGCAACCTCTTGTTCTAAGGAAAACATTATCTGCTCTAATAAACCAGTCATTTGTTGACTCACTTGGTTCTAATTCTCTTGCAAATATTGGGGGTCTAGAGGTGCTCGTATCCAAAATGACATCCCCTTATCAGATTCCAAATCAAGACAAGTAATATGGATTAACCATTTGAAGTAGCCGAGACATTGTGAATTATAAGGAAATTAATGTTCCTGAGCACAGAAACGTGATAGTAACTCTGGAGTCCTTAGCTTTTCTGTTTGCTTCTCTCTTGTTTTCTTTTTTCCTCAGAAAGCGAGGGAGTTTGGGTGGGTAATATGGGGTTGGGAGGGGATGGGCAGTTTTATAGAAAGTCGTGTGGTTGATGTTTGAGGATAGTTCAGATCTCATCCAAAGTGCTGGATTAATAAAATTTCAGATTGACTTCTTTAATCGACTGGGAATCTGGTTTTCTTGTAAGCTTCCCAAAGCAAATTCTGCAGACTGGAGAATTTTGTTGATAAGTCGCGTGGATCCAAATTGTGGATGTGAAGCATTTGGCATCACCATAGAGCTACGTATATATGTACACATGACTTACGTTGTCTCCCTTCAGGTGTTGGAACAGCTAAACGTTTTCTCTGAAGATGACGTCGATGCAGCTGCTGAGGCTCTAAACGATGTAAGCTTTAGATCTCTCAACTTGTGCCTTCTTCTGTTTTGCTGTGTTAAGTGATGATGTGCAATGGAAATTCGCCTGGAAAGAGTTGAGATAATTTCATCAGCCATGCCATGCTCCTGTCCATCATATTTGCCTGCAAATGGAGTGACGCTAGAGAGAGTTCTAACTCGTGCCTTTGTTCTCCTACTTTTCGTAGATGCCTATCAAGAAGCTTTACATGCTGATAGAGATGGCAGCCCAGGGGGAACGCGGTGGAGCTGCGGAGGCCATCTACTCCGGCAAAGAGAAGATCAAGATTGCTCATTTCTACGATTGCCTTCAGGACATCGTTCGTTACTAAGATGCGCGGCTAACCACTTTAGCGTCCCATATATCGTTTATTCTTTTGACTCGATGATCTGTATAACGATTTGCGGTCTACATGTGTTGTTTGTTTGTTGAGGGGCGAGCACTTTGCGAGTTATAGTCTACGAGGTGTTTTTTTAGACATACCCGTAGGTTGTTAGTTTACGAGGTGTTTTTTTCATAGCCCATTTGTTCCCAGGTGTTGCCAGTTGCCATTTAAAGCAATTCCTTGGCCACAGGCCCTTCCTTTTTGCGTTAAACTTAGACGCTCGAAACTTCACTTGACCTTGACCCAGTAATAAATTTCTCGCTCAGACTCAACTCGTAAAAAGAAATAAAAAGAAATAGAGATATTCAAATTTGACTCGACTAGATTGAAATATAATTGAACTTGGAATTTCATGTAGGATGAATCTTACAGATTTTTGTGTGTACTGTTATAAGAGTTAAGTAATCTACAAAGGTAACTTAAACGTTACTAGGCTCGTGAGATTATTAAATAAAGTATTGGCGATTTCAACCTCAATATTATATGGCACGTTCGCGCTTTAGTTTCCCCTAAAATTGGTTTTTGGGTCGTGCATTGTAAATTGAAAAGCTTCTCTTTTTTCTAATTTGCATAGTAAAATGAAAATTGTATTGTCTTTCCATGTGTAAAAAAGTACGGATTTCCCTTTATTGCTCTTTTTTGATGACAGATTTATAAGTTCGAATCTCTTGTATGATATTTCAGGTGTACCATATAATATCATGACCTATACTCACATTTAAATATATAATACTCGTCACACATCAATCGTCCTGACATAAAGTACGGTGTTGAAAAAATTGGATACGGTTAATTTTTGAGAGATTCCCGTAAGGTAGTCAACATGGTTGGACATTACAGGTGGATTGGCACTGCCGTTTTGTTTGCCACTTGCCATTGTATGCAATTCCTTGAGTTCACCCCTTCTTTTTATCCGCTTCTTCTTCATTTTTATGGACTTTTAGTTTCCCTGATTTAATACACTAGATGTATATTTTTTCGCGGGGAAATGATCTACCCTTTTTAGCTTAAAATTTCCTCGTCTAAACCAATAGATCGCTAAGTTTCGAATTGAAACTTTCAATTTGGCATGATGACATTCTACAATAAGGTCAACTGGCAAAGACGTTAGTATTGTTCAATTAAAAATGTTCCAAGGTGAGGATGAGTGGGAATTATTGCACGCTATTTTTGTTGTTAACCAAAATTTGACTCTTGACAACTCTTTTAATCTAACTGACCCGATTATTTTATCAACAAAAAGCTCACAATCCGATCTCTTCGAAATGTGATTTGATGTCACATTAGCAATTACCCAATTGCCGAAAATATGATTTTTGAGTTAATTGAACACGATTCATGTTCTTTGGGGATTTTTTTATCTCATATATGTACATGAAGGCATCCGTGATTGAGGTGTTAGGGTTTCAAAGATGTTGAGAGAACATGCCAGAAAAGGAAATGACAATCACTCAGATGGCTATACCTTTCTTTTATTTATTTATCTTTATTCTTTCTTGAATCTAGGCTCTTAGGCTACGTTTGGTTGTCGGGATAATAATCGGGATAGGATAGGATAAAGTAGGATATTAAATCCTCTGGATAATAAAGGCGGACATATCTAATCCTATCAAGTGTTTGGCGTACTTCAGGATAAGATTAAAAAATAAATATGATATTCAATTAAATTATAAAATTAAAAAATAGAAAATTCAATTAATTAAATGCCATGAAAAAGCCCTAGATCTAAGAATTATGGCCACCATTGAAAACGGCGAGATGCGAAGACGGGAGAAGAAGTGGAAGAAGAGGGCTGACAATGAATCGGAGAGACGGAGGCATCCATTTGACGTAGATGCTTATGATATCTTCTCTTTTTGTTAAGTTCTTTCTTTCCTTAAAAAAAAATTCTTATCCAATCCGGGCTTATCCCACCCCCTCCCTCGGATTTTTTATCCGGCGTTTTATCCGGATGTATCCGGGTTTGTCCGATCCGGTGGACATTCCCAAACATTGAATAGGATAACAAATTATCCTATCCAGACTCGAATCCGGACTACCGAACGCAGCCTTACAGCATGGTGCAAATCCTTGATGCCGTTCTCTCCGGGATCATCATACCGGGATTTACTTCCTTTCAGTTCCTAGCTTGGTCCATCCTCGACTGTCCTTACTCCCTATTCAATTTCAATCCTCTCGACTTGGTCTGGCTCAATAGCACCAAGGTGACATGTGGTCGGATTCTGATGTGTATTTCATTGTTGCGTGAGTTTTGTGTGCGTAAAGTGTTCGTGTCGAAGTGCGTGACGTTAGACGTTTTGGTGTCGCTCCATCCTTTTCCTTGATTAATTCCTTCGCTCAGATGCCAATTATCTCCACGTGGCCGGAAATGATCACGGTCATCAAGTCGCAGCAAAAACTCCGTGACTGCCTGGGTCAAAAATCGAGTGACCGCGGTCATCAATGTGAAATCAAATCACATTTCACAAAAATTGGATCCTGAGTTTCCGTTGGTAAAACAACAGAAAGTTTATCAACGGACAAATTTTGGTCAACAACAAACGTAGAGTTAATAACATTGCGATTATGTGAGAAAAAAACAATGAGATAATTGATACCTCAACATAGGATATTGTCCTACCAAAACATATCAATATGAACTAGTAAGATTTTGCATTAGTAATACATGAGTTGGATGCCGGGTACGAATGATTGAATGTTGGTATTGTTCAAATTTCTATAATGTTCTTATAGTCCGTATTTCCATTGAAGTGATTGTGTCTGGACATTGCACGTTAATTTAAACGCCTTCAATTGCTTGGCTGGAACTGAGCATTATCCCATTAAGTGGAGTTGGTTATTATTTATTTCCCTCGCTGATAATTTTATTGGGTTTCCAATGATACTTTCACCATCTTGTACAGCAGAGTTATTGTTGACGGTAAAACATAATGGAATGTCCTTTTGCTACTGGCCTTTCAGGTATTGAGAATTTAGGTCATGAAGAAGGGTGAAGTAAAAAGTTGATCAAGAATTGGTTTTTTAGAACTTTCTTTTAACCCCACGCACTATATATGAGCATTGGTACAAATTTAACCTTAAATCTTTTAATTGGACCAATTTAGTCCTAAACATTTGCACATTGGGCGAGGGTTGTAGCCCTCGTTGTGCAAGGCCATGGCGGCCTTTGGCAAGCCACCTTCGCTCGTGGCAAGGCTAGGGTGAGGCCCTACTAGCCTTGCCCAAATCTGGGCAAAGTCGCCTCCCCCGTGGCCCTGGTTGGGGCTTGGCAAGGGTTGCGACCGTCCCAATGGCAAGGGCTTTGTGATTTCGCCTAGTGGCCAGTGAGCCTCACTGGAGGCTCACCGGAGGCTCACCGGCCACTGTGAGGATAGTTCAAGGAGGAAGAAAAGATAAAGGAATAGAAAAAGAATAGAAAAAAGTTAATAAAAAATTTGAAAAAATTAAGATTATTTTAAAAATTGCTATGTCAACGTCTGGTCATTAGCCAACGTCCACATCAACATGGACCGACCAAAATTGATCGGATGGATTGAATTCGTACAAATACTAAAAAATTTATGACTAAGTTCATACCAAAGTAATAGATTTATGACTTTTTTAATACTTTTCCTATATATGAGCATAGCATGGAGTACAACACAATGCCCTAGATATAGTTTAGCCGTTGTAGCTACAAGCCTCACTATTATCAAAGTGATTATAATTAAAATAAATGAGGATCTCTGATTTTTTTGACTTATGGATAGGTAATTACGAGGGTGAATATCTAGATAAAGAATTAATGAAGCTCATATAAGAGTTGATTTCTTGAAATTGCTTTCTAATATCGAGTTAGGTTTTGTTAGAATTTTGGAACTCTAATAACAATTGTTGGTTTTGATCGTCGAACTCTGATGCGGAAGTATGTGGTTTTGATGCCACAAATAGTTTGTGGTTTGAATGTGCAGATGTGTACATGTGCATAATATATTTGGCAAAGGAGGATAAGGGGACAAGGTATATAGATTCAAGGGATATAGGTAAGGGGATAAGAAAAGATAGTTTCACCAGCTTATAGAAATGGTTTTACAATAATTGGAGGAGGAGAAATGGTGGAGGAGCAATTTGATATGCCTTATGAGCCGCTCCGGGCACATGGTGGAGGGTTAAACCCCACGCATCCTTGCAAGAATGATTCCTAGCCTATTTTTGGGCAATCTTAACCAACTAGTCGCCGTCTTAAAGGATTCCTTAGCCCATAATTTCTTACTTCAAGTCTTCCTCTTCAACTCATCGTCTACGTTCTTGACTCTTCTATTCTTCATAATCAAGCTAGTAGTTTCTAGATTTAGAAAATTAGAAAATGGATCGCAAATTTCAACAGGTTTTTTCGACTTGTGTTTACTGTAATCAATGATAACATAACTAGATTTGTCTGATGTGTTTTTAAGAATTTTCTTATTGTGTGGTCTGACCCAATTATTTGTGGTGCACGGTGAATCATATGATAGATTCGGTTTTCTGAGATTTAGTTCTGGAAATCTCTCTGGGCTGTTCTGTAGGTGTTAAATTTGTTCCATTTTTTCTTTTTAAAGTAATATCTGGTCCATTGATGGCTCAGAAGAACAGATCTCGAGTTTCATTAATCAAATAGATTGGATGATCTGAATGTTAATGGGTTTCTCGCCCGCTCCTTTCACACTCAACAATTTGCAGATGCGAAATTTCCATTCTGCTTGGGGAGTACATAGTGCTGTTATCTTAGCATCTTCTTGGCCATCTCATGAAGTCGTTAAAATGGTGCTCATATATACTATGATATACCTGATATCATTTTTAAACATAGGCATATTTTTTTCCCTTTTTTTTTGGGAGCTTCTGTTGAAGTTTCAGTAGTCTTTAGGTTTTGCTCTGGAGTTCCAGTTAAATGTAAAGAGCAGACACTTTGCAGCATGTGCCACTGCCTCAATAGTTTGTGCAAATACTTTTGTAACCGACATGTGGACTCACATGAGAAAGCAATGCTACTGGTTGAGCAAGTTATGGTGAGCGAAGGATGTTCGCTTTTCACTTGCCTCTTGGAGGGTCAGAGTGGCAGGTATTTGGGGTTCTCTGATGCATTGCTTTTTCATTGTTGCTAACCAGTTCTTCCTGTGTCTTAAAACAATTGCGATTATTCTAAATATTGTCTGTTGTACAGTGGTAAAGCTGCTCTGGCACCAACAGTTGGCATCGAGAGTAATTTTCCATGTGTTAAAATGGTATCTTCTGCTGCACCCTTTGCTTTCTCTGAGCAATCAGACTTCTTAGTGCATCAAGTATCAATTCCTGATTTTCTTTCATGGATATTAAATGTAGCAGAGCGGTTATCTTACATTTCCATAATGACATAATCTTTGATAGGTTTTCAAGACTGCGCACATATTTGCATTCAGCATTATCATCTTTGTGATGTTGAAAGTTAAATTCTATTGGTTTTTATTAGTTGATCTCTGTTGTCGGTTTTTATTAGTTGATCTCTGGTGTCAATCTTGGCATTAGATGATCATCTTGACTTGAGTGAATTGCTTTGCAGGCTACTGGATTATGTCACAAATTGGGGCTCTATTTGAAATTTGATATATCAGACATTATTAGTCCTTTTGAGGCAGCTTCCTCAAAAGGTTGTCGCTTCTCCCCTCATTGTTTCACCTGATCAATGTTGGTGTGAAAAGTAATTACCCTTTTCTAGTCAATGCTAGCAAAGATGCCAGCTCTGTTTCATTAAGAATGCTTCAAGGTGGATGAGTGGGAATTAGTTCCCTTTCTCTGGGAATTGAAAATTAGGAGTGAAAAAGTAGAGAGCAAAGATCCCTAGTCATGTCGCCAAGTAAGCACTACCAGGATGTTACGATGCTGGTGCCAACAATAATTCTGGGTTTGTGAGATTATGATTCAGTTCATCGGCATTATCTTCCATCATGGTGATCTTGAAGGATTAAGTAGTTTGCTTTTCTAGTTCGAGATGGAGAAGTAGTGAAGTTTGTCTCACTGTATAACGTGTTTCCTCAAGGTTGTTCTGGGGGAAGAAAATGCATTTAACTTGGCATTACCATGCACATGTGCCTTCTAGTACAAGCAAATGAAATATAAAATGTTATAGATAATTTTGCTTTCTAGTTAAGCATTAGGTCATGAGCATGTTCCCCTGTGCATTCTGATTCTGATAGTATTATACTAGCTTTTATCTCTACCGATCTAGTCACTGATCTCTGGCATAAGAAGGTTTGATTCTGGTACTCTTTTCACATCACTCAATCTTTTAGCTTATTATACGCATATATTTGGCTTTTCATATTTTCAGGGGAAAGAACCTTCTCGTGATAGGGACAACGAGTGCAGTGAGTTTCTTGGAGAGTCAATTGGTGTCGGCAATGCCTTTTCAGTGACTTACCATATTCCCACATTTAAGACAGATGATGCGAAGGTAGGCTGTTGTAGATGCTATTTGGGTGCTTGCATGTGGTGTTATTGTTTCTACTCTTCTTCCTCATTTCTCTTCTGCTGGAAAAAGTGAAATGGAGGGGACATATATTCCGTAGTGTCGTGTTTTAAAGAAAGTTTTATCTGTTAAAAAAAAAAAAAAAAACCAGTCATGTTGACGTCACGTGGTTCTGATTCTCTTGAGAAAGGGGCCTAGAGGTGCTCGTACCCAAAAGGTCCCCTTATCAGAATTCAAATTATGAAGAGGGAACTGAGATTGACTTTTTGGATTAGCCTACACATTGTGAAATTTAAAGAAAACTAATATTCCAAATCACAGAAACACGAGAACAGGGGAGTTTGCGTGGGAAATGGGGTTGGGAGGGGATGGGCAGGTTTATTAGAAGTCATGTGGATGATGTTTGAGAACAGTTCAGATCTCATTCGAAGTGCTGGATTAATGAATTTCAGATTGACTTCTTTAATCGGCTGGGAATCTGTGGTTTCTTTGCAAGTTTCCCATAGCAAATTCTGCAGGCTAGAGAACTTTGTAGATAAAGTTGTGATCCAGATTGTGTATGTGAAGCGATTGACGCCATCATAGAGCTACATATATCTATGCAAATGGCTTACCTTCTGTTTCCCTTTGGGTGTTAGAACAGCTAAACGTTTTTCTTTGAAGATGACTTTGATGCAGCTGCCGAGGCTATAAATGATGTGAGCTTTAGATCTCTCAACTCGCACCTTCTTATGTTTTGCTGTGTTAAGAGTGATGATGCGCTACAGATATTCGTTATATCGGGTAAATGGGGACTTAAAAGAGTTAAGATAGTTTCATTATCCATGCTGCGCTCTTATCCAATCTTAATTTGCTTGCAAATGGAGTAAGGCACAGTTTAGATGCCCATCAAGAAGCTTTCCTGGCAGATAGAGATGGCGGACCAGGGCGAGCATGGTAGAGCTGTAGAGGCTATCTACTCTGGCGGAGAGAAGATGAAGATTGCTCTTTTCTATGATTGCCTTCAGGATTGTGTCCGTTGCAAAAGATGCCTACCATAATGTATATTCTTTTCACTTGATGAACTTCATATTTCTTTGTCTGAAATTTTCCTCCGCTAAATGATTTGCAGCCTGCATGAGGTGCTTGTTTACTGAGTATCAAACGCTCACGATGTTGTGAAGAAGTTACCTTAAAAAAGCGCACTGGTCCTCGTAAATTAAAGATTCTTGTTGTGCGGTATTCTCATGATCGGAAACTTACAATATTACTACATCCTTTCGACAGCGCAGGCTTCCCCATCGCAAACAAATTCAAGGAAATAAACTTGACGTCGACCCGGCTTTTGTAGGAAAATAACCATTGCCATTAGGCTTTGCCAGGGAACTTTCTACTATTTCCTGCATATTTTCCGGGATTCTTCCCGGAGAATACGCGAGTCGAATCTTCCAGGCCTCGGTCTACATCAGTGTCGCTGCCCTGAAACATCATCGCCCCTAGACATCCAAAACGAACCGGACTTGAAGCGAAGGTTTCCTAGGAAATTCACCTCGAGACCTACAAACGCTTTAGAAAGTACGAAGTCGCGGTCAAGACGTTGGGAGATTTAATCTTCCCGATTTGTCTTTTTGCTCGCGGAGGAGCACAAAACACGTTCTTGCCCCGATACTTTCCGCGAAAATATCTCCCCTCCCGTCGTCATTTTTAACGTAGAATAGTAATGGGGCCGGTCTGTCCGTCCGACAGACGGAGGTTGCAAGAGACCCCATAAACCGAGTTTTCAATCCCTTCATCTTAACCGACACCGACGTGAATCCGATCGCGACGGATCGACGACGGACAATCCCTCGTTCAGCTGGCACCAGAACACGCGAGCTTCGGTCCCTCCTCCACTTGTCACCACGCGAGAACAACCCAAGAAAAAGAAAAAAAGATAAATGATAGAGAACCCACTTAGCCAAAGATTCTACTGATTGGTACTAAGCACCGCATATCTACAGTACACAGATCGTATAACAAAACTTGTATACATTCCTTAGAAAGCTCTCAGATGTTACAACACAAAGACGAGAAGGAGCCTGATTCAGCAAGCTTCACAGGCACCCCCACTTGCCCCAAAGAAAAAGGAGATTCCAAAACTGAAAAAGAAGAGAGAAGTAAAGAAGATGAAAAACCCTTTTGTTTGCCTTTCCTTCTTTACAGTACAACCTTATTTTGGCCAAAAGGATAAGAAGAAAACATAGAGAAAAACAGCAAAGGGCACGCGCGATTCCATTTCCGGGTCAGTCGTACTTCTCCCTCCAGGAGTAGACGACGAAGAGGAGCCACGACAGGGCCAGCAGGAAGTCCCCCACCGTCTGCCGGAGGCAGTCCCCGGCGAGGTCCTCCACCCCCCGCTCGAACGACACCCTCCACACCGCCACGAACACGTGCAGCACCGTGCAGCCCTTGGCGAAGAAGTCCTGGAACTCCCGGTCCTTGATGTTGGACACCATGAGGAGGAGGAGGCCGATGGCGAGGAGCAGGAGGCCGGCGAAGGAGTCGGAGGTCCGGATCAGGAGCCGGTCCTGCGGGGTGGACCCGAGGAGGCGCTCGGCGGCGTCGGTGCCGTGGCCGAGGGAGTAGATGGCCCGGGCGTGGAACATCATGAGGGAGCCGCAGAAGAGCGCGATCAGGGAGTGGAGCACGCAGATCACCGTGAACGCCGACGACGCCGTCGTCGTAGCCGCCGCCGCCGCCGCCGGGGCGGAGGAGGGGGACTTGGGGGTGGCCGGGCCGTGGCCGTGGTGGGTTTGGGAGGGAGTGATGTAGGCGTGGTGCATTGCTGTCGAGTGAGAAGCTCTGAGCGAGAGAGAGAGAGGGGATGATGAGGATGATGATGATGATGTTGGCTTTTGTTGACAAAAGTGATTCCCTATGCGCGCCGTTGATATTTTTTTCCTGTGGAGCTTTGAGACTTTAAGAGAGGGGGAGATAGCGATGATGTGGGGCGGACTTCCGGGTTATTAATAGTGCTTTGATAATATTAAAAAAATTTGCTAACTTAAAAGCAAATTGCCCTTTTTTAAATGGATATTGATACCCATTTTGGATGGTGACATATATAGTCTTTGAATTTTGATCCAAATTATAAAAACGATATTGGAACTTTTAATTTATTTAATATGATCCTTAAAATTTTTAGTGCATATTCAAGTTACTCTCTAAACTATATGAAGATACTTAATGCTATTATTAGGGTTGTGCAACTAAACCGATTCTACTTAGAAATTGAATTGAACTTTTCGAAGAATAGGTCTGAGAATTGATTCTCCTTGAAATAGTTTTAGGAATAGGTTTCAAGTAAAGACCTACCGATTCCACTCTACTTTGGAATCTGTTTTATAAGTTAAAAAGCTTAAATTCTAATTGCTTTTTTCCCTAAATTTTAACCTTAGCATCCTTTCGTCTTTTGTCCTTTTTTGAAATTTCTTGCTAGTCTTTCATTTTCCTTTAACTTTTATGGACAAATGGGGAATTTATAGTTTATATTACGTGTTTGAATTTTTTTTATCGTTTATAATTGTACTCGACTACATAATTAGATTGTTGTTTTTGACAGATTAGGATTTATGTTATTTCATATTTTACTTTGAATCATTTCATTACTATAATCTCATATGATTTTGCTATAAAAATAAAAAAAAAATGAAAAAAGAAGAAGAAGAAGATAAAACAGATTCTCAGGCGAACCCTCGAACCAATTTGGAAATATAGAGAACATAATAGGTTTCAAGGTCCAAAAAATAGAAACCAATTATAATAGGATGGAACATTAGAACTTACTTGCCTTGAAATCGATCACCCTTAATTATCATATCAATAATTCAAGTTCAAGGGCAATATTAAACATTTTCTTATAATCTAGGAACTAGATTAGATATGAAGTTTAGAGATTATATTAAACAAATTGTTTGTATAGAGACCATTATATATTTGGTCAAAATTCAAGGACCATGATGTCATTATCCCTTTTTATTTTTAATTATGTTCAATATTTTTTTAATAAAAAATTGGAAATGGGCGGAGATTAGATTTGAGATAAGAAGCGTATGGTGGGGGCCATGGTCCAGGGATGGGGATATGCAGTGGGGTCCCACAGAGACAAGGATGGGTCGTTGGCTGGTGGGAGGGACAGCACGTAAAATGAGACTCCGCACGTGTGTTGGGTCACTGTGTGCCGACACACGGGCCGGGTATGATCGACGGCCATGATTCGTCTCAGGGGGAGGGGACCGCTAGGCACTCATGATATTACACTTGTGCCCTCGGTGAGCCAAGATGCTCACACCATCAGGCAGAGCAGCGAGTTCGTTTTTTATTTTCCTTCTTCGTATGGGAACCGGGGAAAGGTACTATCAAAGCCGCTAACCGAAAATCATCGTGCGCATTTTCGCATAACCTAATGAATTTTTTTCCTTTAAAAAATTTAGAGGAAGAGATCGAGTAATCGGACGTGTCATTTTGATGTCACGGGTTATGGCCCAACCAAAGCACGAGTTTGACTTGGCTTGAAGCTTGGAGTGAAGATCGATGTGAAGACGGAGTTTATGTTCACGTGGTTCTACCTTGAGAGTGTTTTACAGTTTCTCTTGATAAGTTTTAAGAGTAAATATGATATTCTATTAATATCTAGCGTTGTGGAGGAATCAATGATCTATTTCGTACAACATCGTCAAGTATTTTGTAATATGGAGTTGTTATGCGATATATAAATACTAATTGATGATAGCACATTATAGTTCCATAATTCACAACTCAAGTCCAAGGCCAAGCTCCCGAGTCTATGATAGGGTCTTAGGCGGCCCATGCTATAACTTGTTTTGTTGGTGTCTCTAGTCCAAGTGTTGGGGTCTTAGGCCTAGCCCTCAATGTGGAGATATAATCCAAATTGAGTTGAGCTAATTCAACATACTTGATGCTTGAACCTTCACTTGAACTTAGTATTAAAGTTCTTGTTCAAACTCAACTCGAAAAAGAAAATCAGACTATTGAAAATTGACTTCACTGAAATTGACTATATTAAATAATTGACAAAAAGTAAATTAAGCCCAATTAGGCTATTGAGACTATCAAATTGGGTATTAATGAGTTTAAGCTTGATATTGTGTAGTACATTCATGCTTAAGTTTCACTTAAACTCATTTGTGAATTGTATAATTGATCCTTGTTGTAAACTGAAAAACCATTTTTTTCAATCGGCTTATTGTCATAAATAAAAAGTGTGAGTGTTACTTTTTTCTTTTCTTTCGATGATAAACTTATATGTTAGGAGCACTTCTGCGATACTTCAAATTATTATATAAGATTATTATGTGTTGTTGCAATTAAATATAAAAACATCTTATATATATGTATGTATATAATATGTTATTATCACAAATCGTCACAACCGTAAGGTAAAACCGCTGTTAATAAAGTGGGATCCAGTACATCTTTCACATTTCTAGAATCTAGTCCACAACGTGTTGGATTTGCACTGCAGCTTTCGTTTGCAGGTTTTTTTTTTTTTTTTTTTTTCAACCTATTTGTTCACATGTGTTGGCCACTTGCCATCGAAGGTTGGGCCGACAGAACCCTGTCCCCCATCGAGGATTTTTTTTTTTTTTTACAATAAATAAGATTATTTCTATGGTATGATTTTTGTTTTCATCAGTGAATACGAATCTTCACTTGCCTAATCTTACTAATGCATGCACGTCATCTTATCCATGAGCAACAAGACTTTATCAATAAGCCAAAAATGGGCGTGACCCCTTAAAGTTTTTGTAAACGGTGATTTCATAACTAAATACTAAATCAGTTGTATGAATTAACCATTTAACTACTCAAACTATCTATTGGACTATAAGTTTAAAAGAAAGAAACCCTGTCAATCTTTGCGTACTGGCCACCTAGACTTATATATATAAAAGAAGGCTTGATAAACATTTTAGTTTGATTTTCTTTTTCATCTCACTTTCGTAGCTAGGTTAAACTTTTTCTTTTTTACATGTAAAGATGAATCACGTTCATTTTGTAAAGTGTAAGTCAATCACTTGTTAGTTAAAAAATTAAGATGCATAGAGTGAACTTCGACATTTTAATTTTAGCAATTGGTATTCTATAATCATTCACTTGAAGGAGTAAATTATATTTTTGTTGTTGTTTGCAATCCATAGCAAGATGATAAGGCTCGTATAAATTTCGTAGACAAGTGATATGTAATTCTTAATAAGCTTCTTAGATGTAAAACTAATGTGAGAATGACATGCGGAATTAACCAATGAGGAGTGCCAAAAAAAAAAAAACCTAGTTTAGAACTTGACTTTGTGATATGTTAAAATGTCTAACCCCAAAAACGACAAGCATTATACTGATAGAAAATATATGTACATGAAAACCGTGCAAACCCTATAGGTAAAGAGACATTTTAGCATACTAAAGTTACTGCGTTTGGTATAAAACATTGTAAAACTACTTAAAGTGAGCAGACATTAATAACCTAAAATAAATTTTATTTTGTGGCTGGATTTAGTGTAGTAATAGAATAACAAATCCATGAATTACAAGTGTACAATAAACTTTATTTTGCATAAGATTTTTTTAACGTCACCAAATAGGAAGAAAGAATGCCACGTGTTAACATTTTTTGTACATTAACTAATACTAGAAAACTAAAATATAAAACCTGAATGGCATGCAACAGGTTAAGTGGTTCGGAAAGTTGAGGGACGACGGACGCCAAAAATTAGAAATTTCCGGAATCCCCTCTTTTCCAGGATAGCCAAGGTTACACTTGTAAATGCACACAATCGGACGGCTCGTGTAGTTGGATCATTTTATCATTTTCCTTTTTTCTTTTCTAGAGACAACTTGACAGTTGAAATTAAGTGCCACGTGTTCTCACAATAAACTGAATTCAACGGCCATGGAGAGAACACAGGCTGGATAAGAAAGGAGAAAAGAAAAGTCAATTACACGTGAAATTTGACCATTAAATTACTTAGCACAAAATCAAAGAAGAAAATATCTTTTAGGTTAAAAAAATGATAACATTAGGATAATTCTATCACCGCTTGATCTTGCTCTCTTTCTAGCTCTGGCCAATTTATCCTTGCGTCCGCTCATTTTGGGTAGGAATTGTTGATGCTGCTTTGTTGGATCAACGAGAAGATTTGCTTACTCTCATTGAAGATTGGTTTTGGAACAAAATTTTGGAGAATTAAGCTTGTTAAATCCAATGAAAAGATATACTGATGAAAGCAAACAAACTTAAAGGATCATATACTAATATACTAAAGATATAGGAGCTAATTGCAAAATATCAAAAGTGAGAATATAGGCAATTCCTTTCTTTTTCTTCATTTTCCCCCATTTTTTTTTTTTTAATCTTTTGGATCCCTTGATGATATCTATAGAATGACAAACATTGTCAAGAAGTCATTGTCTAGAACAAGGCCTGGTTCATCCTGACATAATTGAGGATGCCTGAAGTGGTCAATGTGGCTATCGTTGATGTAAGATTCAAGATCATTACCTCTCCACTTATGGCATTTTTCTTCAATTAAAAATTTACGAGTAGATAGAGATTAATTAATTTAGGAAGGATTGTTTTGGCCAAGATATTTCCCAACAATTAATCTCGAATAGGTTTTTCATCTGTAGTTAGGTGTCAATTTCTAATAGTTTCCTCAAATAAAGTTTATTATTACTTTGAAAGTGTTGTGAAAAAGGGATTTTTGTTGTTGTTGTTGTGGATTCAAATGTTGAATTTGATGGCTCTCAATTGGTCAAGTGTCTTAACATCAATTCCACTAGTAAGTAACTATCGCATTATTTTTAATTGAGAAAAGTCGGGGTTTGAATTTTTTTGTTAAAGTATGATCTCTAATCTTGGTAAGGTCAACAACCCAACGTCGATTTATTTTAGATACAAGGAGTGAACATGGCCCATTCTTCAGTCTTGCTAGAGAATCAGCTAGAGAATTGGCCCATCATATTAGTCTTGGTTGCCCATTTGGTGGAGTTGACCCAAGACTTTTTCAATTCTGGTCCGCCCAAGAATTTGCTCGAGTAGTTGCCCAACATTGCTCATCCTTTTGAATTTGTTCTTGAACATTGTTAATTCAAAATAAAGGTATAACAACAAGGAAAGGGTCATAAAAAAAAAAAAAAAACGGAATTACAGGATGTCTAAATAAAATCATTTTGTAGCTTCCGTTTTTTTTAATCATTTTCTGTCAATGATGTTGCTCCCATAAAATAAGATTCGAAAAGAGTCGATGTTTATTAAGTACATTCTCTTTTATGGGGTTACACCTAGAAAATAGCCACTAGCGTTCGTAGTGCTTTCTTATTCTTTGTGATGTGTAAATTAATTCGTGCATGTACTTCTGTTAAAGAGAGAGAGAGAGAAAGGGAGGGAAAGAGGAGGGGGAGGAGGGGAGGAGAGAAGATGGCGATGCCATGATTTTGGAATTTGATCATTTGTGGTAAATATATGTGAGATGAACACGTGTTACAATTCAAAAAAGACATAAGACATCACTAGTGTGTATAATCTCAAATCCTAAGATATGGACATCTGAAGTGCCAAAACTTGGCACGGGGGAATTTAAATGCCAAAAGTTTGGAAAGTAACACTCAAGTGCTAAAATCAGAGCAAAATGAATCACTTAAGTGTCAATTCGGCCAAAATGCTGACGTGGCAATTTTTCGGCGAGATGAGTGCAAAACGACATCATTTTGTCTCTGACGTGATAAAAAATTAATATAATAATTAATTAAATTAAATTTAAACTAAATTTATTTAAAATATTTAAAAATACAAATATAGATATATATATATATATATATATATATATATATATAGATTTTTTAAAAGGTGGGGAAGAGGAGGCAGCGACTAAGGGGTGAGCCCTCGCCGCCTCCCTGCCGTTGTTGGGAAGGGCCAGTGACGGTGGGGGGAGCGTCGGTCAAGGTCGCCGGCTCCCGGCTGATCGACGGCGAGGGCTCGCAAGCCCTTGCTGGATCTGGGAAGGGCCGCGACCCTCCCCCCTCAATCGCCGGCCTTTCCCAATGATGGCGGGGAGGTGGCGAGGGCCAGTGACCCCGGCTGACGCTCCCCCCACTGTCAGTTTTTCCTTTTTTTGGTTGAGTTAGTATTCTAGAGAGCCATGTAGACGAAAAAAATAATAAAAAATTGCCATGTAAGATTTCCGGTGAGGTTTGTCGAAGATGGCACTTAAGTGTCTCACTTTTAAAAAAAAGTGATACTTAAGTATCACTTTCCTAACTGTTGACACTTAAATGTCCATTCGTGCCAAATTTTGACACTTGGGCTATACTTTGCTCCTGAAATCCTTAATGATTGTAAGTGATAGTTTAGTGACAAGCATTTGACATCTCATATTTTCTCATGATGTGATTATGTTGCATGTGCGGAGACTATTGTAATCTTTTGCTCTTGCTCTTGCCTTCAGAAAGTGATTTGTGATATCATTTCTACTTTATTGAATTTTGCATTTGACCATGGACGATTTGGGACCGCCAAGACTAATACGAAGGGCGACTGATGGGAGGGAAAGTATAAGGAGAATGACTTTAGTGAAAGCCAGGGAAGAATACGCGACTGATGGAGGGAAAGTATAAGGAGAATGACTTTAGTGAAAGCCAGGGAAGAATACAAAGGCAATACTAGTAGGAACTTGACTTCCCAAAATTCTGATAGGAAATGATCAAAATGCCACTTGGCATTTCACTTGCCCAATGAAATCAAACTTGACTCTTCAAAGTGAGAAAAAAGAGAGGAAATAATACATATATATTACTAGGATTAATATCACAAAATAATGCAACTGGTACTACTCGAACATATTTACTTTTTAAAAAAAAATCGGACTCATAAAAACCCCTTAAGTAGTACCGGTATTTCAATTTTACCCTCGTTTCAATCCCGTCTAATTTGGCAGTTAAAAACTTTGAGTGCTGAGTCATCTTGAATTAAGCTATTTTGGACCTTCAAGGGCCCTTGAGTCAAGGATTTGATGTTTGATAACAAAATTTCAAAGATTTTGATCCAAAGTTTTGCTTTGAAAAAGCTCAGAGTTCAAGATAAGCCCCCGAGCATAGGCTTTAGCATTTTTGAAATGCAAGTTTAGGTTTACTAAAGTTTTTGTCTTTCCAATCTTACCGTCACTAATATATTCGCAATCATATTTTACCCCTCAACCTTCGATAGTAGAGAGAAAGACGTGGTTGATCATGGCTGGGAAGCTTTGAAGAGGGACCGAGGGACACTGGTGCAGCTTTGCCGAGGGTTGAAAGACATCGGCAAAGCTTTGCCGAGGGTCACGCAACGTCGAGAAGCTTTGGGAGGGTCACTTAATGTCAGATTTAGCTTGCTGCGGGTCAAGCGTCGTATTGCCTAGTAGTGTGGCCCCAGTGTAGTATCACTCGGGGTTGTGTGACACTAGCGTTGTGTCACTTAGTTTTACTTGGCTTCAGTGTCGCGTCACCGGGTGTGTTCGACTTTAGAGGCACGTTGCCTAGGGTTGCACAATGTCGGCACAATGTCACCCCGCTTGTGCTTTCATATACAACTTGCAAGTTCCTTCCTTCTTTTATATATATATTCTATACTAAAAATTGTTCTGTAATAAATATTTTACAAGGCGTTTGTCAAACACCATTCGCTTTTCATGAAAATCTTTAAAGTCAACACCCTTTGTTTATATGAAAAGTCTTGCAATCTCCCTAAGAACAGAAAAGGAATCAACTGATCTTTCCCGTGTAGAGTGTAGACCTTTCAATTTTTGAGACGATTAGATCAACACTTTCCTCAGGAAGCAAAGCTTTACTATCTTAGAATTGTAGAGTATGAAGTATCGGCATCGCTGATTGGATTAAGAGAGGTGACAAGAGATCATATGTCATATATTTCACTGAACTTGGAAGACCATGGCCATTCTACAGGCATCCACTTAATTTTGGATTGGTGCACTTTGCATCATAGATCATAGAGAACGAGAGGGAAATAAAAGGTTCCTCAACCATTTCAGTAGCATTATGCGAATTTTAATTGAAGGAGCAGACATTTGGAAATTTCTAGTAGAGACAAGACAAAACGGGGGAAAAGCAAGAGGCATGATTTTGACTTGACATTGAAGGAGCATACATTTGCAAATTTCTAGTAGAGACGAGATAAAAACAGGGAAAAGCAAGAGGCATTGGAATCAAGATCAATCAGTTCGCATCCCCAAGAATCGCTACCTCAACAAGTGGTGCGAGTAGAACCCATACTCTCGCCATCGTTAAGACCATCTCATCTTCTTGATGAGTTCAGTCCCACTGGATTATCTTCTTCATTGATTGAGAATTGTCTTCGAGTATCTTTCCTTGAAACTCCAATTTGTTTCCATCGGCTGATGGTGTTGGAAAACAGACCCTCAGATCATCCTCCCGTTGCTCGCAAATTAGACGGAATCCACGCTTCTTTATACTTCCTTCTGGTGCTCCGAAGCAAACTTGGAATTGGCTCCAATTGTCTTGCAGAAGCTTCTCTTCTCCTCTCTTATTGTCGCTTGGGATATATACAAGCCTCACATGATCGGATTCCAATGGAGAAATAAATGTCAAACGGAAATACTCTCTTTTGCCATTAACAAATATTCTGACCTCAAATAGATTTTCGAACATGCGTTTTTTATTCTGGCCAAGAATAACACAAAGTGCTAATCCTAAGAAGTTGTCACATAAGTTTGGGGGAACCATGAAAGATATGGAGTCCTCTTTTCACTGGAGAATCCATTCAGGCATCTCTCTTCCATTTACAAGAATCTCAACTACGTGTCGTACCGATAGTACACGTATCAAACATTCAAAATGTAAGAGAGCAAGGGAGGGAGGGGGAGAGAGACTGACCTTGAGTGGTGACACATCAGCCACACCGACCCCTTTGCTTTGCGTGCAGCTATAAACAAACAAGTCTTTCCAATAATCATACTTGTCGATGCATGTTGGCAGTTGAGTAAACTTATTATTTGAAAGATCTAGGTGCGTCAATGCAGGACAACACGAAGCTTTCTCAAGGAACTCTACTTCTGATAAATTGCAGTCACAAAGGTCTAGCCAACTTAGACTTGGGAATCCCAAATCGCCATCAAAATCAATTGGATCCTCCAAGTTCTTTGGAAACATGGCAAGATTCGAGCAGTTGTAAAGATACAGAGCCTTGAGATTTTTCAACTTATGAATGCTTGATGGAAGCCTTGTGAGGTTTTCGCAATATCCTAAATCTATTGTCTCTATAGAGACAAGATTTTCAATTGATGTAGGGAGTTTTTTAATAGCCGTCCATTGTAGATCAAGATGCTGTAAATGTTCCATCTTTTCCGGAATATCAGGGCATTTCTCAAGTTTATAGCAATAAGAAAGATCAAGGTTTTGAAGAGACTTTGTCTTGAGTGTGTTTGGAAAGATCCTAAGATTAGAGCAACTTGATATCGACAAAAGTTTTAACTTGTCAAGATATCCAGCAGATTGGTGAACCTCCACCAAGCTTTTGCACCTTAAAAGATATAACCTCTCCAGATTTGGAGCCGATGAAAGATCAGGAATAATAGCCAAGAACTTGCAATCGCAGAACTCGATGGACTTCAAATTTATAAAATTCTGCAAAAACATATTAGTGCGGTCATTCAGCTCCACAAATATATTCATAGCTTTAGAAAGTGAAAACTGATCATCACAAGGGCTTACTTGAAAGTTGCCTCCTAATTGTTTGATATGACCGTTCTTGACATGTAGTCTCACAAGTTTCTTTTGACCAGGGCCGAATTCTAGATCCGGGTAATTGGCCCATTCAAGCCAGCTAAGCTCGTTAGGGAGGCATATTGGACCTTGTGAAAAGATATGCACTCTAGGCATTATAAACATTCTCAACATTTTCATGTTTGTGAAAGCATTAGGACTAATGATCATCTCTTTTGGCATAGGCAAGTCCAATACTATGGCCTTTATCGCATTCTTTCTCTGTTCATAACAAAGCAAATTCAGTCATCAGACAAACTTTCCTATTGAGTTTTACATTTTACTATCTGAATTAGAGTGATGTAAAAACTGAGATTCAGTAAAATGGACATAAACAACTTTTACCGTATATTCACGTAGAATGTCCTGAACCTCTTCGAAAAGCCATAATCTACTACGCTTCCTAGGATCATCAGGACATTCCTATTTAACGATATCCTTACCCATGAATTGAACCAAATCATGCATTTGTAAGGTTCCATTCACATTTTTTATCAGGGACCACTCAATGAGAATTTCTATTCCTATAATTGGGTCAAAATCACAACTATCAAGAACTTCCTTGATGTATTCTATTCTCTTCCCCTTAAATAAACAAGCAATATCAAGGAAAATCTCCCTCTCACTATCCCCCAATCCATCGAAGCTTGTTTTGAGAACTCGATTGATAGTTTGGTCGGGACTTTTTGAGAGTTTATGCAATGTATTGTCCCACGCAGAGTCCTCCCTTCCATATAAGAATGAGCCCAACACTTCAAGGGCTAATGGAAGGCCGTCAGCATAACGTAGTGCTCTATCAATGAGATCGCTTCTTATTCCAACTTTCCTACTATTTGGAAATGCATGCTGATGAAAAAGTTCTCGTGCTTTGTCGTATTCTAAAGGTTTAATTTCATACACACAATTCATTTTATGAGAAGTTAGCAAATGTTTATCTCTCAATGTCACAATGATTCTACTTTCTTTTCCAAACCAATTGCCTTTTCCAGCTAATGCATTTAGTTGATTCATTTGGTCAACATCATCAAGAACCAGGAGAATCTTCTAGCAACATAGTCTTTCTCGTATCAAACTAATTCCTCCACCAACACTATAGATCATTAAAGATTTATGAACTAGGATCTCATATAGAAGATCCCTTTATAAAGCAACAAGACCATCACTTCGGTTCGATTTTTCTCTAACTTTCTCCAAAAAACTACAACCCTGAAATTTTCTCCATAGCATTATATAAGGCCTTAGCAATTGTTGTCTTCCCTATGCCTCCAGGTCCCCATAGACCTATCATTAGAACACCATCATCAGCCGACTCTTGCTGTATCAACCATATTAGTTTTTGAACTTGCGAATCTATTTCAACTGGATACTTAGTGACATATAGGGGTCTTCGGTTGAGGTGAATTGATAATTCGTTGAAGATGCATTGGATAAGCTCCGCTTCATCTCGGATGAGCACTCAAAAGAAAGAGAAACATCCTTTAGCATTTCAACCTCTAAAAGTTATAAGTGATATTTCATAAGAAGGTCTGCAAATAATAAGATGAAAAGAAATAACACGTGCCTGCGCCAACATTTGCGCGATGAAAATTACAAAGAGCCTGCGCCTAAGGACAATAATGCCTTGAGTGCAATGAACCACACTATTTATCTAAGACAAAATTTCTAATTATCTACACACCAAGAATTGGATTCAAAGAATCTGCTAGCTTGAAGTTTTGGTTATTCAAGTTTTCTGTGTACCTATTATTCATATCCCGCCCAGACAAGTTACCAGCATCAAAGAGAGTCTTCTTCCATCTCTTCACTTTCTTCGAATCCTTCCCGAACTTTAACTCATGCTTAGCCATATTTCTCCCATAACTCTTTCTCCCCACTTTCACTTCTCTTGGTTCCACTTTGTAAAACACCGGCAACACCTTTAGGCCTTTTTGCTCCTTGCACTCCATGATTTTCACAAGCTCTTCCAAACACCATGATGAGGAAGCATACTCCTAGGAGAAAATGATGATCGAGACGTGCGATTCCTCAATCGCCTTCATGAGTGCCAGTGATATTTCCTCTCCTTTCCTAAGCTCTTCGTTATCCAAAAAACTTTGTATTCCATTCTGGTCAAAAGCTATATAGAGATGACTAAGAAAGTTTACGCACGTCCATGCCTCTGAAGTTTAGGAACACTCCGTGATTCCTTTTCGGCTTTGAAGAAGCAGCCATTGAAAGAGCTGATGAATGATGTGCTTTAAGAACATTTGCTCTCTGACCGGGGATTCCATGATCTAGAGTATGAGTTATGCAATGGAACGAATGACTAGATGAACCATCACAATCGGGTGAGACTGGAGATTCTGCCCGAGTCCACATCTATTTGTCAAAGGTGCTTTTTGACTTTTGTCTTCTTTGTGAATAAACCGTGGAAGCTACCATCAGAGCCACTATTCAAAAGGGAAAATGTCACAAATGATCCCTATGCTATTATTTAATGTGCAATTTCGTTCATGAACTTTCGATCGGCTCAATTTGATTCATGAACTATTGATAAATGTTTGATTTAGTCATTCGTTATTATTATTATTATTATTATTATTATTATTATTATTATTATTATTATTATTATTATTATTATTTGCTTATAGTAGCGAAATTGAAAAAATAAAAAAAAATAACGAAAAATGAAAAAGAAAAAATAGTAATGAAAAAAAAATAACAAAAAAAAATAGTAACGAAAAAAAAACCCCTAGCGGGTACTGTTCATCTTCCTCGCGGAAGCAGCCTTGCCCGCACCGGCCACTACGTCGGTAGACCTCGACCGTGCCGGCGACCCACGAGCCCTCTCTGCTCCATCGCTACTCCATCGGTCTCGCCCGCCGCCCGTCAACCTTGCAACGCCTCAGTCGCCCGCAACTTCCAGATCCGGCGACCTTCGCGTCCCTGCCGCACCTCAACGCTCTGCCCGATGACCAGTGACGACCTGACACTTTTGCTACCTCGCCGAGCTAATCCTTGCTGCCGCGACCCAGCGCTCGACGTCCCCCGCTCCAGCCCGTGCCGACCTGTGACGCCATCGTTGTCCCGATCTCGCCGCTCGAGTGTCCAACGTCGGCAGATCTGAGAGCCTTGCAGCAACCACGACCCAAATGCCCCTGCTCGCCTCCGCTCGACGCTCAATCGCTGCCGTGCTGCTGTCCCAGCCGCGACCCGACACCACCGGAGCCCACACCGCTGTTGCTCGCCTCTCCCCGATGTCCGACAGCAAGCCTCGCGCCCCACGACCCCCCTCACCGGTGCCCTGCCACGCCGGAGTCCCTTGCCGGTGTCAACCCTCGCTTTCCCGCGCCGGAGTGCTGCTCGTCGTGCCCTCGCCGGCCACTCCCCTCGCCGGAGTTCCGAACCGGCCAAGATTTTTTTTTTTTTTTCAAAAAGAAAGAAGAAAAAAAATTAAATTAGGTATATTTATTTTATTATGCAAGTTTATTTTATTTTATTTTACTTGAAATATTTCCCCATGCATAATTGGCCGGTGCGGGCAAGGCTGCTTCCGCGAGGAAGATGAACAATACTCGTTAGGGTTTTTTTTTTCGGTATTTTTCTTTTCGTTACTATTTTTTCTTTTTTTTCGTTATTTTTTTATTTTTTCAATTTCGTTACTATAAGTAAAAAAGTTAAAAGAAAAAATAGTAATGAAGGACTAAATCAGACATTTATCAATAGTTCATAAATCAAATTGAGCCGATCAAAAATTCAGGGACCAAATCGGGTATTTATTAATAGTTCAAGGACCAAATTGAGCTGATCGAAAGTTCAAGGATGAAAGTGCACATTAAGTAATAGTATAGGGACCATTTGTGACATTTTCCCGACAAGTGAAAATGTCAAGTTATTTCCTTGAAGAGCATTGGTTAAGTCAAGCTCATGGCCGGCACTAAAGTTCACACTCTTTCTCGCTTTCCATCCCATTAGCGACCCTTCATTTAAGTTTAGATGGCTCGAAGTCGTTAAGTCTACTGTTTAGGTTGCATATGGTAGGACTTTTAAGGAAAGCCTTAGGGAAAATGTAAAGAAATTTTAAATAAATGCATTTTTCAGAATGCAAAAGTCCATTATGAAGTACATTTGAGTAAAATAACATTTGGAAAAAATTATACTTATAAAGGACTTTTGTTATTAATAAAAAAAAAATAACTAGCCCTTTGTTTACATAAGTGGCCATTGTTTGAGGTTCTAGACCTTAGGTGACCCTCGGAGACTAGACCTATTAAATCGGTTGGTCGGATTGGGTTTAGGTAGAGTCATAAATGGTTTGATCCAAATCGATTTATTTAACCCGTTTATGACTCATTTATTGTGATGCGAAATTCTTGACCTATACCCACCCCGACCCATTACTAACCTATACCTAACTTGTTTAAGTAAATTCAAGAAATCTTATTTCTTATTTTTTTAAAATAGTATTGCTAAAACACTTTCATGCAATACAAATCTAGTGGACAATTTTTATAATATTTTAAAAGAATAAGCCTCCATTTGTTTCTTGGAAGAAGTTTTTTTAAAGGAAAATTGCATTTTTTTTTGTTTTTGTCTAAAACTTGAAAATAAATTAGAAAATATTTTTTGCCATTTGGTATGAAAAATGATTAAATTTTCCTTCGTGCACTCATTTTATTTTTTTAAAATATCAAATTTATAATTATTTATTATTGGAGGCCACAAATGAGGGCCATTTTGTGCATAGAAATGAATCTTAAGAGTTTGTTATCGACTAAGAATGATACATTGATAAATAATGAGTTTTCCCATTTTTTTATGCCAGTTGGAAAAAGAGTAAAGTTTTTCAACGTAGAGGACAGATCGACTATATGAACCAAAATTGAGTTTATGTAAAGCTTAAATATGAATGGTCGATCGAGAAAAAAAAAACATGTATTGCCAAACAATTCTGGCCTCTTCAGTCGGCCCCTCCCTAAACAAATCACCACCGTCGATCCTATCCAACGAGCCATCTCTCTGTGAGCCCCACTGCACGTCCCCATCACTCTGGCCCCCGCCATTCGCTTCTCTTGAATCTGTCCCTCCCCATCGTTTTTTCCATTCCGTACTTTTTCTTTAAAAAAAAAAAAACACATATAAATGCATTTTAAAGAATTAAAGAAGAAAAAATTTCCAATGAGAGCAATTTAATTTAATTTAATATCTAATCATAGACATTTTTTTTTTCTTTTCTTCTTCTCCTTTTGAAGAGTCAAGTCCCATTTCATTTGGCAAGTGAAAATGTCAAGTAATTTCCTCAAAGAACATTGGTTAAGTTAAGTTCATACTAGGATTGTGTTTAAATTATTCATTGGCCAGTGCTAAAGTTCACATTCTTTCTCACTTCCCATCCCATTAGTGACCCTTTGTTTAAGTCTAAATGGCCCGAAGTCGTTAAGCCTACCATATAGGCTACATTTGGTAGGACTTTCGAGGAAAGCCTTAGGGAAAATGTAAATGACTTTAAATTAAAGGCGTTTTCCAAAATACAATTTATGTTTGTTAAATCATAACCTAAAAGTTTATTGTAAAGTACCTTTAAATAAAATAGTATTTGGGAAAATTATTTTTACAAAACACTTTTGTTATTGAACAAAGAAAAAAGCTAGCCCTTCGTCGACATAGGCGACCGTTGTCTAAGGTTGCAAGACCTCAAGTGGCCCCTGGAGACCAACAAGGTGCCGCACGACCCCCCCCCCCCCCCCCCAATGATGGTACTTGGGTCACCACGACCACACTGGCCCCTCTTTAGCCTATCATAGGTCCCTCATAGCCACGCACAACCACACTGGCCGATCTCAATAGAGAAGAAGATGAAAAGTCATAAATGAGGGCAAAACCGAAAAACCAAAATGTTAATGAAGATAATTTGGGGAAATTTTTTACTAACCCTAGCCTTCTTGCATGCCAAGAGTGTCTTGGGTTTTCAGCCTTCTCAAGGTTAGCAAAGGCTGACTTTTGCTGAATGAGATTTCTAAAACACTTCCAAAACATCTATAATTTGGCCAGCCCAAATTCCCTTGGGAGGGTCTTTCCCAAACACAGCCATAATATTACGACATACAGTTGTAATTAAAGTACAATATTGTTATGATACAGTGGTAAAATTGATTTATGGTATTAAGAGTTATAAGTGATATAAAACGGTCGTTGAAGGAGTGGAGATTGGGTATGGTTTAGACATTCCCGTATGATAGCGAGGTTGGACAATTCTACTGGATTTGTACTGCAGCTTTTTGTTTTGAGGTGTTCTACTTTGACCCATTTGTTCAGCGCACTTCTTTATTCCGTATACATCTAATTAGTCCACTAGATGATTAACAAGATATTGTTTTACCGTTTTTCTAGCTTAAAGAATGTTTTACCCCTCAATCTTGGTCAGGAGAGAGAAAGCCATCGTTAGTGATGGCTAGGAAGCTTCCTGAAGGAGGCTGAGGGTTGATGGACAGCGGCAAAGCTTCGTCGAAGGTTGCATGATTCTCAGAAGCTTTGCGAGGGTTGCGTGATGCCAGATTTAGCTTGTCGAGGGTTGAGCATTGCGTTGCCTAGTCGTGGGGCTCCGACATTCCGCCACTTGAGGTCATGGGACACTGGCATTTAATGTCGTGTGGTCGAGGGTCAAGCGACACTGGTGTTGTGTCTCCAAGGTTTGGTTGACCTCAGCGGCATATTGCCTAGGGTCGCACAAGGTCGGCACTGGTCCTACTATTGTGCCACCTGCTTCTGCTTTCATATGTACCTGCAAGTTCCTTCATTCTCTGTTTTTTTTTTTTTTCTTTTTTTTTCTCATTCTAAAAATTGCTTTGAAATACTTATTTTAGAAGGCGTTTGACAAATACCGTTTGCTTTTCATGAATATCCTTGAAGTCAATCTCCTTTGCTAAAATGCAACCTTTCTCATACGTCAGAGCTCTCCCTTTATACCAATCCAATGCAAGCTGCTGAGTAACAACAGGGGAATCAACTAAATTTCCCTATATAGACCTCTTGATCTTTGAGACAATTTGAACAACACTTTCCTAAAGATATAGACTATACTAGATTTAGCAAAACTCACTATCTCAGAATTTCGAATTATGAAGTATCGGCATTATTAATTGGATTAAGAGCAACTTGGAAGACCATGGCCATTTTAACAAGCATCCTCTCATTTTTTGGGTTAATGCACTCTGCATCACAAATCAAAAAGAAACGGAGGCAAACAAAATTTTAAAAAATGTTCCTCAATCATGTCAGTAGCATGGTGTGAAAACTCTGTTTTATAATGATCTTGAATTCTAATTGAAGGAGCAGACACTTGCAAATCTCTTGCGGAGGCCCAGAAAAGGGAAAGGCAAAGACATTGGAACCCATTGTCTCACCGTAGTTAAGATCGCCTCATCTTCTTTGTTAAAGGTGATGAGCTTTCCTCCACATCTGTTTGAATAGGAGTATTTCTTCCTCAGTGTCTATTGAATTGTCTTCTTCTGAGTCTTCCCCAAAAAACTTCACTTCGTTTCTATCAGCCGATGGTGCTGGGAACACCACCCTCAGATCATCCTCCTTTTGCTCGCACATTAAACGGACACCACACTTCTTTATGCTTCCTTTTTCTGCTCCAAAGCAAAGTTGGAAATGGTTCCAATCATTTTGCAGATGGTTCTTTATTACAGACAGAAAACCGTGTGAATAGCAAAGCCACACATGGTCAGATTCCATTAAATAAATTTTTTTACTGTGGATCTTCAACTTTCGGCCATTAACAAGTATGTTGACATCACATGAAACGTCAACCACTTTTCCTTCCTCCGGGCTAAGAACAACACAGAGTGCTAATCCTTTGAACTTATCATGCAAGTCCCCTGGAACCATGAAAATATGGAATCCTCTTCACAGGGGAGAATCCATTTAGGCATCTCTCTTCCCATTATAGTAATGTCGACACTGATCGTCTTTGGCAGTTTCTGTCACACAGATGGTACGCATATCAAGCATTTAAGTTATATATATATATATATATATATATATATATATATATATATATATATATATAGAGAGAGAGAGAGAGAGAGAGAGAGAGAGAGAGAGAGAGAGAGAGAGACCTCGAGTAATGACAAGTTAGCCACACCATCCATATTGACCCCTTTGCGGAATAATTCACTACATGAAGTCAAGTCAACCGAAAGATAGCGAAAAGGGTAAACCCCCGAACCCCCCGAAAAAGCTTGGCCGCCCAAATCTGGGAGTTTTTGCAAGGATTTGCAACAACGTGCTGATAGTGTAAAAACATTTGATGGAAGCTGAGGAATCTCTTGTAGTAGCTTGCATCCCCCAACAACCAATGTGCTCAAATAATAGTACTTGTTGATGCATGTCGGCAAATGAGTAAACTTGTTATATGAAAGGTCGAGGACCTGCAATACGGGAAAACTGGAAGAACTCTCAAGGAACTCTACTTTTGATAGATTGCAGCCCCTAAGTTTTAGGTAGTATAGTCTTCGGAATCCCAGAAGGCCATCAAGATCAATTGAATCCTCCATGTTTTTTGGAAACGTGATTAAATTCGAGCAGCCGTCAAGATCCAAATACTTGAGATTTTTCAACTTATAAATGTCCAGTGGAAGCCTCACAAGGTCTTTGCAAAATATTAAGTACATCTTATTCAAAGAGACAAGATTTTGAATTGATGCAGGGAGTTCTTTAATAGCTGTCCTATTTAGATAAACTTCTTCCAGATGTTCCATCTTTTCGTCAATATCTGGGAACTTCTCAAGTTTAGAGCAACCAGAGAGATGAAGGAGTTTAAGAGATTTATTCCTTAGTGTGTTAGGAAAATTACTAACATTAGAGCACGATTCTAGTAACAAAACTTCTAGCTTGACAAGATTTCCAACGGATGGGTGAACCTCCACCAAACTCTCACACCCATTAAGAATCAATTTCTCCATATTTGGAGCCGATGACAGATCAGGAATACTAACCAAGGACTCGCATTTATAGAGATGGATGGACTTCAGCTTTCTAAAATTCTGCAAAAACATACTAGTGCAGTCATTAAGCTCCGCAAATATTTTTTATAGCTATAAAAAAGGAAAAGCTAATCATCGCAAGTGCTTACCTGAAAGTTGCCCATTAATTGTTTGATATGACTTTCCCGAACATCGAGTCTCACGAGTTTATTTGGACCAGAGCCAAATTCTAGGTTCGGGGCATTGAACCATTCAAGCCATCTTAGCTCGTTAGGGAGATGTACTTGAGCCTGTGAAGAGATACACCCTCCATGCAAAATGAGTATTCTCAACCTTTTCATATTTGTGAAAGCATCGGGACTGATGATTATCACTTCTGGTGGGGCCAAGCGCAATACCATGGCCTTTACAACATCCGTTCCCTATCCATAACAGAAAAAATTCATTTGTCAGACAAAATTTCCAGTTAAGATTACATTATACTGTCCAAATTAGAATAATATAAACTGAACTGTAGCAAAACTAACATAAACAACTTTTACCGTATTATGATAAAAAATGTCCTCGACATCTTCCAAAAGCCATAATCTGCTGCGCTTCCCAGGATCATTGCGACATTCTTGTTTAACAATATCCTGACCCATCGACTGAATCAAATCATGCATTTGCAGGTAACCCCACTCATTTTTTATCAAGGACCTCTCGATGAGAATTTCTATTCCTATGGTTGTGTTGAAATCACAGCTATCAAGAACTTCCTTGATGTCTATTATACTTTTCCCCTTAAAGAAACAAGCAATATCAAGGAAAATCTCCCTCTCATTCTCATCCAATCCATCGAAGCTTATCTTGAGAACTCGATTGATTTTTGATTCAGGAATTTTAGAGAGTTTATGCAATGTACTTTCCCATTCAGGTTCCTTTCTTCCATGTAGGAATGAGCCCAACACTTCCAGGGCTAATGGAAGGCCGCCAGCATAATGCAGTGCTCCATCAATGAGATCCCTCCTTATTTCTACTTTATTGATGTTTGTAAAGGCATGCTGACCAAAAAGGTCTTGTGCTTCATTGTCTTCCAAAGTTTTAACTTCATACACATAATTTTTGTCATGAGAAGTTAATAGATGTCTATCTCTTGATGCAACAATGATTCTACTCCCTTTGCCAAACCAATCACCTTTTCCAGCCAAGGCATCCAGTTGATCCATATCATCAACATCATCGAGAACTAGGAGAACCTTCTTGCAACATAATCTTTCCTGTATCAAACTAATTCCTCCGTCAACATCGTAGACCGTTAATTCTTTATGACGTAAGATATCAGATAGAAGTCGTTTTTGCAAAGAAACAAGACCACCACTTTGGTTCGATTTTTCTCTAACTTGCGCCAAAAAACTAGAACCCCGAAATTGCGTCTGAATAGCATTATATAGGGCCTTAGCAATTGTCGTCTTCCCTATGCCGCCAGGTCCCCATAGACCTATCATCAAAACATCACTACCAGCTGACTCTGATAAACTTATCAGTTTTTGAACTTGGGATTCTAGACTGACCGGATGCTTAGCGACAGATAAGGATCTTGGTCTGAGACAAATTGATAATTCCTTGACGATGGATTGTATGAGCTCCGCTTCATCTCTTTCATCTCTGATGAGCACTCAAAAGAAATAGAAACATGTTTTTCCATTTCAAGCCATGGCAGGAATTCAACGTCTAACGTCATAAGGAAAATTTCATAAGAAGATTAACAAATAATAAAATGAAAAGAAATAACACACACCTGCGCCAACGTCTGCGGAAGGAAAATTACAAAGAATCTGCGCCTGAAGACACTAATTACTCGGGTCCTAGGAACCACACTACTCATCTAAGACAGAAATTTCTGCTAGCTTGAAATTTGGTCTTTCAACATTTGTGTCTACTGCGAATTCAAAGAACTCGATACATCGTTTCGGCAATTTGAAGCTATACATACGATTTGATATCTAACAAACAATCACGAGCTAACAATCAAAAAGCACTGCATCACATTTGTGCGTACCTGTCATTGAAATGCCACCCAGGGTTGTTTATTTAAATAGCTACACAATCTTGATTACCAATTATAATTTTATGGAACCACTAAGTGTTCATACAAATGTTTTTGTAGATTTTTTTTTATTAATGTAAACATATTTTAGAAAAGAAATTTACACTCAAATTATTGAAAAGCAGTGTGGTAAATAAACATCCAAGAAATTAAAATGACTTGAAAGCAATGTGAAAAAGAAAGACCCGATACAAGTCGGGCAAATAATATTACAAGGCCTTATTATCACGCCCCGGGACAGGACTCTCATGAGTGAAATGAGAGTTCAAATATGCATGAAATTACTCTATATGCAAGAAATTATTCCAAATAATTTTAATCTACGCAAAATGAATTGTTTACAAAAATGGTTATCAAATACCAAAATAGCATTAAATAAGGAAAATGACCTTTTGAAATTAAGAAAGTTTCATAGATGTCATTTCTATCATAATTTGGTACCATCCATCATTTTTATAATTTTTTGAAATTTTCATATTTTTTTCATATTTTAAATTTTTATTTAAAAATAATTCCCTAAATCGATATATACTAATTTATACTAATATGGAACTGCCCAATACATGAATATAACAAGAGCCAAGCTCAAATCAACTGTTTCAAGATCAAAACTTGGTTTGCGCATTTCGTCGAATACTTGGTGTGCATCAAGTCACCCCAAACCAGCTTCGTCGAGCCATGTTTGTGGCCTTCAATCTCAACCCATAAGCAATCTTATGTGGAACTAAAGTATCAAGATTATACTACCACATGCAAGGAGCAAGATTAGATAGAAATCATAACCTAAAACACACAAGAACTAAGTTGAAATTGGTCTCAAATATGCAGCTTTGAGCTGATTTTACAAATCTGGGTTTGAACCCAAGTCAAGCAAACAGGTTGTATGCCCATATTCAAGCCCCAATACTCATCACATACGAGATCTAAGGGAAACATTACTTAATCCGAGTATAAGTAGATAACATGAACTTTCAAATACAACAAACATCATAGATAATGACCAACCGAACACATCAAAACGAAATCTTCAAGAAGCACACATGCAAAGTCCACACTGACCAGCCATGAATTAATGTGGATAGGCTTGGTTTTTGGCCAAAGTTTTAGACGATCTCATAGTTCACACGAGAATTTGAAGACCAAACCAAACTGACCTTAGCATTATTTGTATTCCATACAACATTCATCAAGCTCATGAAGACAAAAAAAAGCATATGCAAAGGAGAGTAGCAAGTCAAGTATGCAAGGCTATTGAAGAGGTTTTAAACACTTAAGAAAAATTCCAGCCTTAGAAATCAGTTTTCCAAACTGGTTTTCCTCTTGATTTTCATGATCAAAACATGTTCAAACTCGAACAAAAATACATTTAGGATGCTTACCTTGCTTCATAGTTTCTTTTGCAAGTAACTCTTGGCCAAGGAAATCAAGAAATTGTCCTCTGGAAGCACGCGGAAGTTGGTTCCTTCAAACTAAAAATGAGATCTGCAAAAAAAAGAACTGACAACGAAGGTTTTAATTGACCTCCAAAATTAGAATTCAAGATCTCTTTTGTTGGAAAAATTAACATTGAACCAAACTACATGTATTATAGTTTGGTTTACAAGTCATGTATTTCCTCATTTATCTCTCAATTTTCTCAAAAACACTCGCTTTCCATCACTCGTGACCAACTGAGCTCAACACAAAATTTTGGACTTTCTTAGTGTTAAAGTTGATATAATCAACTAAAAGCATAAACTTCTCTGTTACGCTAAGAGAGAAGGAATGAAGCAGAGCATTGAACTTCATACATTGTTACTAAAAAAAAAATTGTCAAGTACAAACTAAATAAGAACCTGTTTTGAAACCGCACACAAACATGCAAAACATAACTGCACACAAATGTGCAAAACATAACCGCACACAAACGTCTTGTTCCACTTCCTAGAAAATAGCTAAAAAACCAACCGCATAACAAATAAACTTGACTGGATTAAAAAAAAAATAAAGAAAAACAAAAGAACATCAGCAGCACTGAGACACATCTCCAACAAACTCCTCCTTGGATTAGTTGTTGCTGCAAACTCTTATTTTCTTTCTTAAAAGCTCAAATCTTCTAGCCTGAAGTGGCTTTGTGAATATTTCTGCAAGCTGATCTTCAGATTTGCAATAGACCAACTTAACTTCACCACTTTATTGCACCTCACGCAGAAAGAAAAATTTGACTTTGAAATGCTGGTTTTGCCATGGAAAACTGGATTCCGTGATATTGCCAAAACAGCCTGATTGTTTAACTTCAATGCAATCACTAGAATTCAACCACAAATCTTTCATTATCTTCTTTAGCCACAAAGCTTGATTTGCAGCTGTAGTAGCTACTATAAAGTCAGCCTTTACAATGGACTAAGCTACAATCTCCTGCTTTTTGGAACACCAGGAGAAATAAGCGGAACCAAGAGTGAAGCAGTACCTAGACGTACTTTTCATGTCATCCACTGAGCCAACCCAGTCACTATCAGAAAAGCCTTGCAACTTAAACTTCTGACATTTCTTAAACTTCACACCAAAAAACAATGTTCCTTCGACGTATCTCAAGACCCTTTTTGCAGCAACCAAATGTAACTAACTAGGACTACTCATGAACCTGGATAAAACACTCACGGCAAATAGAATATTTGGTCTGGTTGCTGTAAGATACATGTGACATCCAATCAAACTTCTATACATAAAAGCATCTACTGCATCTGTTCCATCATTCTTCTGTAGCTTCTCCTTAGCAGCCATAAGAGTGCTTACGCTTCGACAATCTTCCATTTGAAACTTCTTCAGAATTTCCTTCATGTATTTTTTCTGGTAGATGAAGATCTCATGTGAAGCTTGTTTGACTTCCAGACCCAAAAAAATAAGCCATCTTTCCCAAGTCTGACATCTCAAAACCTGCAAACAGACCTTACTTCACCCTCTTTATCAGTTCCACATCTTTCCCTGTCACTAATAAATCATCTATATAGAGTGAAAGAATTACAATACTGTGATTCACCCATTTGACATAAATAGTGAACTCACTCAAGCTTCTTACAAAGCCAAAATCCTGCAAATATCAATCTATCTTCCTATACAAGCTCTTGGAGCCTGCTTTAGTCCATATAGAGTTTTCCTCAATCTGTATACCTTCTCTTCTTGCCCTTTGATACTGAAGCCTTTAGGTTATTCAACAAAAATCTCCTCCTCAAGCTCTCCATTCAGAAATGCAGACTCACATCTAACTGAAATATAGGTCACCCATTCTCTGCTGCAATAGCTAATAGTAGCCTGATTGTATCAAGCCTTGCAATAGGAGCAAATGTTTCAAAATAGTCTAATCCCTATATTTAAGCATAGCCTTTCACAATCAATTTGACTTTGTGTTTATTGACAAAACCATTAGGATTAAGTTTTATTTTGAACACCCACTTAACCCTAATCACATTATAATCAGATAGTCTGTCGACAAGCTCCCATGCGTGGTTTTTCTGAATCATTGCAAACTCCTCCTACATTGCTGCAATCCACCTCTGATTCTCCTTAGCTTCCACAAAGTTAGACGGTTCAAGCACTGCCACATTGCTTCCTTCATAGATTTTAGCAAGTGACCTTGTGCCTCTTACTGGCAAATCATCCATACTATCTTCCAATCCATCCACAACTTCATCAACCTCTACAATTGTTGCAGGTTGTTTTGCGGATTGCTGTTATCCTACATTATTTTCTTCCATCCAATCCCACTCATCTTCCTCTAGAAAAACAACATCTCTGCTCACAGTCACCTTCCTTGTCATAGGTGAAAAATCCTGGACACGCGGACCCCTAGAGTGCCATAAGTTGGCACAAATGGATACTTAAGTGCCAAAAGTTATGAAAGGTATACTTAAGTGCAAAAAAATCGGAGCAAAATGATACACTTGAGTGCCAATTCGGCCAAAACGCTGACATGGCAATTTTCCGGCGAGGCAAAGGCAAAATGGCGTCGTTTTAATGTTGACGTGGAAAAAAATAATATAAAAATTAATTAAATTAAATTTAAAATTAAATTTATTTAAACATTTAAAAATTTAAAATTTTAAAATTAAAAAAAAATTTGGGGGGGGGGGGGGGGGAGGGGGGGCTAGACGGCTGAGGGCTAAGCCCTCAGTCGCCACCGTCGCCTCCCCAGTGGCGACCTGGCCAGGGGGAAGCGTTGGCCAAGGTTGTCGAGCCTTCGCTAGGGGCCGGCGACCCCGACCGACCAGCGGCGAGGGTTGGCGGCCCTCGCCTAGCTGGGCCAAGGGTCGCCGGCGACCCCTCAGCGGGCAGCAACCCTTGGCCTAGCCGGGCAAGGGCCGTCGACCCTCGCTGGATCTGGGCGAGGGTCGCAACGCTCACCCAGATCCGCGCGAGGGCTCGTCAGGCCTCACCGGCCCTTAGCCAGGGCTCGGCGACCCCGACCAATGCTTCCCCTTGGCCAAGGCGCCGCCAGGGAGGCAGCGGCGATGGCTGAGGGCTCAACCCTCAGCCGTCTCCACCCTCCCCCCCCCCTTTAGTTTTAATTTTAATTGTAATTTTTTTGAATTTTTTTAATATTTTTATTTGTATTTTTAAATATTTTAAGTAAATTTAGTTTTAAATTTAATTTAATTAATTTTTACATTAATTTATTACCACGTCAATGCAAAAATAACATCGTTTTTGCATTATTTGGCCACATTAGCATGCAAAATGGCGTCGTTTTGCACTTATTTCGCCGAAAATTGCACACGTCAACATTTTGGGCAGATTTTGGCCGGAGTGGCACTTAAGTGTCTATTTCTTTTTCGAATGTAGCACTTAAGTGTACCTTTCATAACTTTTGGCACTTAAGTGTCCCTTTGTGCTACCTTATGGCACTTGAAGCATTCTTATTCCAAAATCCTGTAAGCCTTTGATTAGAGACTGTACCCAATAAAGATTCCAAGCTCAGCTATTTGATCCAGCTTGTCCCTCCTGACCTAAGGAACATGAGTATAACACAAACACCCAAAAACCTTTAAATTCTTCACGGAAGGTCTAACACCATGTCAGACTTCAAAAGGTGTTGACCTTTCTAAGGCCTTTGTGGGCAATATGTTCAATAGGAACACTGCAGTATTAGTTGCCTCAGCCCAAAACTTCATAGGTAACATTTTCTCTTGCATCATGCATCTAGCCATCTTCATAATGCTTATGTTTTTCCTCTCATTGTCCCCATTCTGTTGAGGTGAATAGAGAACGGTGAACTACTGCACAATGCCTGTTGCTCACAGTTCAACAAATTATGAGCAATATACTCATAACCATTATCAGATCTGAGCATTTTAATTTTCTTCCCACTCTAATTCTCAACTAAAGCTTTGAACTTCACAAACACATCTGCAACTTCAGACTTGGCTCGCAGAAAATAAATCCAACTCATCATAATCATGTCATCAGTGAAAGTAATGAAATACCTACTACCATTGAGAGATGACTCAGATATTTATCCACATAAATCTGTGAGGACTAATTGCAGCTTCTCACATGCTCTCCAACCTCCTCTTTTGAAAGGAAATCTAGCTTGCTTGCCAAGAAGACAAGTTCTAAACTGTGGAAATTCCTCCTCCAAACTTGACAAGTCATCTACCAAGCTATTCATCTACATAAATAACATGTTCTTCCTGTGAACATGCCCAAGCCTTTTATGCCATAACTCTGCATTTTCTTCTTTGCACTTTAAAGCCATTTGTTGCATCTCTTGTGGCTTGAACATGAAGCTCTCGTCCCTCATTGGCATTCTCAGCACTTCATTGTTATCTACATTATCAATAAGACATTCATTCCCTTTAAGCTCCACCTTATAGCCATTCTCAACTAATTGACCAACACTCAACAGATTCTGGTCAATTGTTGGCACAAAGAGAACATCACTGATCAACTTCACCTCTTGATTTCCTTCAATAGCAACTATACCCTTCCCTTGCACTTTGATAGACTGTCTATTGCCAATTTTGACTTTGGACCTGACTAACCTGTCTAGACTCCTAAACAGCTTCAGATTTCCAGTCATATGATTGGTACAACCACTATCCACTAGCCATGCATCATTCTCAACAAAAGAGGCAGAAAAGGAAGCTACAAACAAGTGTTCTTCCTCAGTCTCATTCACTGCTACATGTGCTTCTCTTGCTTGCTGGTAATTTTTCTCTTTGCAGATCGTTTCCATGTGACCAGACTTGTGACATCTTCTGCACTTAGCATTAGGCTTCCTCCAACATCTAAAGGACTAATGATTAGTTCCACCACAGTATTGACAAGGCTTCTTGTTCTTTTTCTATTTGCTAGACCCACCAAAATTTCCTTTTTTTGCTACAAACTTGGAGTCACCGGCATTTCCTTTGGACTGATTCCATTTCTTCCCTTTGCCTCCATCGTTGGACTTCACTCTAGCTTGCAACGCACCCTCTACAGGCTCTTCTCTTCTCATTAGTCTTCTATGCTCCTGTGCCTACAGGGCATTTAACAATTCTGCAAGCTTTATGTCAGCTAAGTCTCTTGTATTTTCCAAAGAAGCTATGGTGGCCTCAAACTTCTCTGGAAGAGACACTAGGATCTTCTGAACCAGCCTTTCATCCTTCAAGTCAATCCCTAAGATTCTGATTTTTTCAGCTATCTCAATCAGCCTATCAGAATATTCCTTCACTAACTCTGAATCCTTCATCTGCTTTCTCTCAAACTCCCTCAAGAGATTCGGTACCTTCATGCTCCTTATCTTCTCATCTCCCTCATATTCATCCTTCAAGAAATCCCATATTGCCTTTGCAGAATCACATCTCATGATCCTTGTGAAAATAAGGGGTGAGATAGCAGCATACAGGCAAAACTTTGCCTTGGCCTCCATTGTGATTCTCTTTGTATGGTACTTTATCTGATTCAAGGTCGGATTATTTGGAAGTGAAACAACCTCATAATCATTCTCCACAGCCTCCCATAGATCATGACCCTCCAAGAATGCTGTCATCTTGACAGCCTAAGCTTGATAATTTTCCCTAGTAAAGATTGGACCAGCCATTGCAGAGAATCCACTCGATCCCGCCTCCATCAACCTTTTTTCTCTTTGCAGATTGGAAGTAGTCTTCACTCACTTACCCTCACTTACCCTCACTTCACAGTCCTTTAAGATCCCACAAAGGCTCTGATACCATTTGTTAAAGCTGATATAACCAACTAAAAGCAGAAACTTCTCTGTTACGCTAAGAGAGAAGGAATGAAGCAGAGCATTGAACTTCATACATCGTTACTAAAAAAAAAAAAACTATCAAGTACAAACTAAATAAGAATCTATTTTGAAACCGCACACAAACGTGCAAAACATAACCGCACACAAACGTCTTGTTCCACTTCCTCGAAAATACCTAAAAAACCAACCACATAACAAATAAACTTGATTGAATAAAAAAAAAAACAAAGAAAATGGACAGAACATTAACAGCACTGAGACACATCTCTAACACTTGGCCCGCTAGGAATGTACTATTTTGGGGGGCTTTAGGAGGTCTTCCCGATCTCCATTTGGGACGTGCGACCTATGGTTGGAAATCTCTTTGAGTGAAGTTTCACTTTATAGTTGAAGGTTTTGGCTAATTTTGGCCGCAAGTTTGTGAAAATTTCACTTTTCTCTACCAAGGTCAGTTTGAAATTTCTGGGTTTTTGCTTTTCTGGAGTTGCTTCTGAGGGCCTCTTTGGGGGACGACCATCAGCTCTCTCTGTTCTTCCTTGTCTCTTCCCTTTCATCCCCTGAAAGAGCTTGCTTCATAGATTTTATCCCCTGAATGAAGGGATTTTTTGTCAATCTTTTGTTCACCTACCAAGCCTGCCAACTGAGCTAGTTCATCCACTTTCTGACTTTTAAGCCAAAATTTTCAACTTCTGCAGCTGTTGAGTGTCCGGATTTTGCCGTGATTTTCCCATGCTTTTAGCAGCTTATCCCTGACCAATTTTTGTCCACTTATAGTACCAATAATGGTCTTCCATCACGTGTAGATATCAAGCTAATTGGGCAGTTGAGTGGGATATGGTGGGGCCACCAATATGTTTACTTAGCAGCTTTGAATTGAGACTTAATCGTGGACTGGGTTTTGGTAGCTAGTTTGAGTGCTTTAATCCATTAGTTTGGCCGCAATTTTTTATCTATTAGCAAGCTCATATATATTAGTTTAAGATCTTGACTAGCTTTCGCAATTGTGCCCACTCAATTTTGCAAGAAAGTCCCTCAAAGTTGGTCATTTTCTTATCCGAAAATACCCAATTCAATACAAATTTGGTCCTTTCGGCCCGATTTGATTGATTCGACTTGGCCTAAGTTCAATTTCAACTTAATTGGTGGCCAAGATGATGATTTAAGGGTTCGGACGAAATTTTACAAAATTTGCGAATTAGTCTCTCAACTTTTGGAAATTGCATTTCGGCCCCAACTTGCCGTTTTAATTACAATCTGACCTCTTGGGCTTGGCTAGTCACATTCAAATCATTAGCTCCAACTTTTTTTTAATCTTTTTTCATATTTTTAATTTATTATTTTTTTTAAGGAAAAAATCTTTCATTTAAAAAACTATACTAAACACCTAGATAATATATATGCAAGAATTTGACATGAAATATTTTTGTGGAAAAACAAGTTCACATTTTTCGAAAATGATTTTTAGACAAAAATTTAGGTGTCAACAATAGGAAGCTTTATGAAGGAGGCCAAGGGTTGATGGACGTTGGCAAAGCTTTGTTGACGGTTGCATGATTCCAAGAAGCTTCATGAGGGTTGCTTGATGCCAGATTTAGCTTGCCAAGGGTTGAGTGCGGCATTGCCTAGTCGTGTGGCTTTGACATTCCGCCACTTGAGGTGATGGGACGGACACTGGCGTCGTGTCGCCTAGGGTCAAGCAACATTGGCGTTGCGTCTCCTAGGTTTGGTTGACCTCATAGCATATTGCCTAGGGTCACACAAGGTCGGCACTAGTTAGACTGTTGTGCTAGCTCGCGCTTTCATATGTACCAGCAAGTTCCTTCGTTCTTCCTTTTTAATATTTTTTTCTCGTTCTAAAAATTGCTTTGCGATACTTATTTTAGAAGGTGTTCGCCACATGCTATTTGCTTGTCACGAAAATCCTTGAAGTCAACCTCCTTTGCCAAAATGCAAAGTTTCTTAGAAGCCAATGCTATCCCTTTTGCCTATCTAATGCAATCTGCCGACCAACAATAGAGGAATCAACTAATTTTCCCTGTGTAGACCTCTTGATCTTTGAGACAATTCAAATGACACTATCCTAAAGATGCAGATTATACTAAATTGAGCAAAACTTACTATCTCAGAATTTTTAAGTACAAAATATTGACATCATTAATTGGATTAAGAGAGGCGACAAAGGCCCGTGTGATAAATTACACGGAGCAACTTGGAAGACTATGGCCATTTTAACAAGCATCCTCTTAATTTTTGGTTTAATGCACTCTGCATCACAAATCATAGAGAAACAAGGCAAAAAGAAAAAAAAATACTCAATCATGCCAATAGCATGGTGCGAAACCCATCTTATAATGATCTTGAATTCTAATTGAAGAAGCAGGCACTTGCAAATCTCTAGTGGAGGCCCAGAAAAGGGAAAAGCAAAGACATTGGAACTCATAGTCTCACTGTAGTTAAGACCGTCTTCTCTTCTTTGTTAAATGTGATGAGCTTTCCTTTGCAAATATTTCAAATAGAACATCTTCTTCTGAAACTTCAATTTGTTTCCATCATTTGATAGTGCTGGGATCACCATCCTCAGAATATCCTCGTTTTGCTTGCATATTGGACGAAATCCACACTTCTTTATGCTTGCTATATTTGCCCTGAGGAAAACTTGGTAATGGCTCCAATCATTTTGCAGATTTACACAATGGTGTATATAATAATAAAACCACACATGGTCAGATTCTAACGAATAAAAAAATTCCCCCCATTGACCCGCTACCCGGCCATTAACAAATGTTTCTAATGAACATGAAGCATCGACCACTTTTCCTTCCTCCAGGCCAAGAACAACACAGACTGCTACTCCTTTGAACTTGTCGTACAACTCCTGGGGAATCATGAAAGATATGGAATCCTCTTCACAGGGGAGAATCCATTTAGGCATCTCTCTTCCAATTACAACAATGCTGACGTCATCTTTCATCTTTGGCAGTTTCTATCACACGGAAAGTACGCATGACAAGCATTTGAAGTTATATACATATACATATACATATATATATATATATATAGAGAGAGAGAGAGAGAGAGAGATAGAGAGAGAGAGAGAGAGAGAGACCTCGAGTAATGACACATTAGCCGCATCATCCATATTGACCCCTTTGCAAAATAATTCACAACATGAAACCAAGCTAACAGATGAGGTGTGGGAGGGCTGACCCCACAAATCTGGGAGGTTTTGCAGAGATTTGCAACTATCTACATATAGATAAACTATATTTGGTGGAAGCTGAGGAATCTCTTGTAGTACCTCACATCCCCCAACATTTAATGAGCGCAAACAATAGTACCTGTTGATGCATGTCGGCATATGAGTAAACTTGTTATATTGAAGGTGTAGAAACTCCAATGCGGGAAAACTGGAAAAATTCTCAAGGAACTCTACTTCTAATAGATTGCAACCATAAAGGTGTAGGCAGCGTAGTCTTCGGAATCCCAAACAGCCATCAGGATTAGTTGAATCGTCCATGTTTTTTGGAAACGTAATTAAATTCGAGTAGTCGCCAAGATCAAAGAGCTCGAGATTTTTCAACTTATAAATGTGCCACGGAAGCCTCACAAGGTTTTTGCAAGATGTTAAATTCATCGACTCCACAAAGACAACACAGAGAGTTCTTTAATAGCTGTCCCACCTAGATCAAGTCTTTTCAGATGTTCCAACTTTTCGTCTATATCTGGGAACTTCTCAAGTTTAGAGCAACCATGGAGCACAAGGGTTTGAAGAGATTTAGTCTTCAGCGTGTTAGGAAAATTTAAAAGATTAGAGCACGATTCTAGCAACAAAACTTCCAGCTTGACAAGATGTCCAATGGATGGGTGAACCTCCACCAAGCTCTCACACCCCTTAAGAATCAATTTTTCCATATTTGAAGCCGATGACAGGTCGTGAATACTAACCAGGGACTCGCATTTACTGAAATCGATGGACTTCAGCTTGCTAAAATTCTGCAAAAACATACTAGTGCGGTCATTATGATCTGTGAATGTTTTTTTATAGCTATAAAAAGGAAAAGCTAATCATCACAATGGCTTACCTGAGAGGTGCCCCCTAATTGTCTGATATGACTTTTTGGGACATTGAGTCTCACGAGTTTCTTTGGACTGGAGCTAAATTCTAGATTCGGGGCATTGGGCCACTCAAGCCATCTTAACTCGTTAGGGAGACGTACTTGAACTTGTGAAGAGATATGTCTTCCAAGCAAAATGAGCATTCTCAACTTTTTCATATTTGTGAAAGCATCCTGATGATTATTGCTTCTAGTAGGGGCCGGTCCAATACTATGGCCTTTACTACATCCATCCCCTATCCATAACAGAGCAAATTCAGTTCTTAGACAGAATTTCCAGTTAAGATTTACATTATACTTCCAAAAGCCATAATCTGCTGCGTTTCCCAGGATCATCATGACATGCTTCATTAACAATATCCCGACCCATCGACCGAATCAAATCATGCATTTGCAGGGTCTCATACAGGTTCTTTTATCAAGGACTTTTCGATGAGAATATCAATTCCTATGGCTGTGTGAAAACCATAGCTGTCAAGAACTTCCTTGATGTACTTTATATTTTTCCCCTTAAAGAAACAAGCAATATCGAGGAAAATCTCCTTCTTGTTGTTCTCCAATCCATCGAAGCTTATCTTGAGAACTCGATTGATAGTTGGTTCAGGAATTTTGGAGAATTTATGCAACGTACTTTCCCATGCAGGTTCCTTTCTTCCACGTAAGAATGAGCCCAACACTTCCACGGCTGATGGAAGTCTGTCGGCAAAATGCAGTGCTTTATCTATGAGATCCCTTCTTATTTCAACACTCATGCTATTTGGGAAAGCATATTTATTAAAAAGATTTTGTGCTTCACGGCATCCTAAAGTTTGAATTTCATACACACAATTTATGCCATGAGAAGTTAGCAATTGTTTATCTCTTGATGTAACAATGATTGTACTTCCTTTTCCAAACCAATTGCCTTTTCCAGCTAATGCATTCAGTTGACTCATATGGTCAACATCATCAAGAACCAGGAGAATAGTCTTGCAACATAGTCTTTCTTGTATCAAACTAATTTCTCTAGCGACACTGTAGATCATTAAAGGATGAACCAGGATCTCAAATAGAAGATCCTTTTGTAAAGTAACAAGACCATCGCTTCAGTTTGATTTTTCTCTAACTTGCTCCAAAAAACAACAAACCTTAAATTGTGTCATCATAGCATTATATAGGGCCTTGGCAATTGTTGTCTTCCCTATGCCTCCAGGTCCCCATAGACCTATCATCAGAACATCATCATCAGCCGACTCTTTCTATGACAAGCATATCAGTTCTTGAACTCGAGAATCTATTGCGACCAGATACTTAGCCACATGTAAGGGTGTTCGGTCAAGTTGAATCGACAATTCCTTCACGATGCATTAAATGAGATCCGCTTCATCTCTAATAAGCCCTCAAAAGAAAGAAAAAACCATTTTAGCATTTCAAAGTCATAGCAGGAATTCCACCTCTGACGTGATAAGGAAAATATCATAAGAAGATAAGCAAATAATAAGATGCAAAGTGGGTGAACCTGTGCCGACATCTACTCGAGGAAAATTACAAACAACCAGAATCTGAAGACAATAATGACCCAGGCACTATGAATCGCACTATTTATGTGATAATTCTCATTATCCACACTGCAAGAATAAATTCAAAGAATCTACTAGCTTTGGTTATTTGACTTTTGTGTCCACAGTCTAATTTATCTCCACTTTGTATCTTCAATTCGAAGATCCAAAAAAGAGCATACGATCTGACAGACAATCACAAGCTAACAATCACAAAACACCATTGTCACATTTGTGCGTACCAGTCATTCAACTCCCACCCAGACAAGCTACCGGCTTCAAAGAGAGCCTTCTTCCATCTCTTCACTTTCTCCGAATCTTTTCCGAACTTGGACTCATGCTTAGCCATAGCTCTCCCGTAACTCTCTCTACCTCCTCTTACTTCCCTTGGTTCCACCTTGTAAAATAATGGGAACAAAATCAGGCCCATTCGCTCCCTGCACTCCATGATTTTCACAGCCTCTTCTAAACACCACAACGAGGAGGCATAGTTCTCAGAGAAAACGATGACCGCAATGTGCGATTTCTCAATCGCCCTCATGAGCGTCGGCGATATTTCCTCTCCTTTCCTAAGCTCCTCGCGATCCACAAAAGAGTATATCCCTTGCTGGTCCAGAGCCGCATAGAGATGACTGAGGAAGCCTTGGCGGACATCTATCCCTCTGAAACTGAGGAACACATGGTAATTCCTTTTCATATTCGAAGAAGCAGCCATTAGAAGAGCTGATGGTATATGTGCTTCTCTAGAATGCCAAGCTTCGGAACACAGAGAGAGAGAGAGAGAGAGTCTTGCTAAGAAAATCAAGGGCTTAGAGCTGAAGCAGAGTGGGCTTGCTCTCGGAGATGCTCGGCGGCCTCTGACCTGGGGTTGCCCTTCCCCGATCGGCAGTGAAGTCGACGATCTCTTCCATATGCCCTGGCTCTGGCTCTCGCTCGCTTCAAAGAAACAAGCTCTCTCAGGGCCATTTGGTTGGTGAAAACGTTTTCAGCTTTCGATTTTAAATAAATATGCTGCTTGATGAGGAAGGAACGCGCGGCGGCAAGGGTGTAGAGGGCGAGATCGTCGATGCAGAATCGGCCAAGGACTCGGAAGACGACAGCTGCCGCTAGAGTTTATCGAGTGAGAAGCTCTGAGCGAGAGAGAGGAAGAGAGAGAGGGGATAATGAGGATGATGATGATGTTGGCTTTTGTTGACAAAAGTGGCTCCCTTTGCGCTGTTGATATATATATATGCCTTTGGAGCTTCGAGACTTTAAGAGAGGGGGCGATAGCGATAATGTGGGGGCGGACTTTCGGGTTATTAATAGTCCTTTGATAATATTAAAAAAAATTGCTAACTTAAAAGCAAATTGCTCTTTTAAAATTTTTAAATGGATATTGATATCAATTTTGAATAATGACATAAATAGTCTTTGAATTTTGACTCAATTTATAATGCGATTCTTGAACTTTTAATTCATTTAATATGATCCTTAAAATTTTAGTACATATTCAAGTCAATTCCTACACTATACAAAGATGTTTAATGTTGTTATTAGGGGTGTGCAATTAAACCGATTCTACTTAGAAATTGGATCGAACTTTTAGAAAAATAGGTTTGAGAGTCAATTCTCCTTGAAATAGTTCTAGGACTAAGTTCCAAGTAAAAACCCACCAATTCCACTCTACTTTGGAATCTATTTTATAAGTTAAAAAGCTTAAATTCTAATTGTTTTTTCCCTAAATTTTAACCTCAACACTCTTTCGTCTTTTGTCCTTTTTTGTAACTTCTTGCTAGCCTTTCATTTTCCTTTAACTTTTATGGATGAATGGGGAATTTATGTTTTATATTACGTGTTTAAACTTTTTTTATTGTTATAATTCTACTTGACTACATATTCAGATTATTGTTTTTGGCAGATTAGGATTTCTATTATTCATCTTTTACTTTGAATCATTTTGTTACTCATAGTAAAAATTTAAAAAAAAAATGGAAAAAATGATAAAACAGATTCTCAAGTGAACCCTCAAACCAGACTTGAAAAATAGAGGACATGATAGGTTCCAGGGTCGAAAAAATATAAACCAAATAATAAGGTAGAATTCAGGTTCCAGTTTTAGAACTTACCTATCCAAAAATCAATCGCCCCAGCTATCATCTCAATAATTCAAGTTCAAGGGTAGTATTGAACATTTTGGTATAGTCTAAGAACTACGTTGGATATGAATTTTAAGGAATATATTAAACAAATTAAAAATTCAGGGACAGCATTATTTGGTGGGCTAAATTTCAGATATCGCGGTGTCATTTTCCCTTTTTATTTTTATTTATGCTCAATTTATTTTTAATAAAAAAAATTGGAAATGGGCGGAGATTAGATCTGAGATAAGCGTATGGTGGGGGCCATGGCCCAGGGATGGGGATATGCAGTGGGGTCCCACAAAGACAGGGATTGGTCGTTGGCTGGCGGGAGGGACAGCACGTAAAATGAGACTCCGCACGTGTGTCGGGTCACCATGTGCCGACACACGGGCCGGGTATGATCGACGGCCGTGATTCGTCTTAGGGGATGGGGCCGACTCAAGAGGCCGAAATCCTCAGCCGACTGAGCTAGGTGCTCGTGCAATTACACTCGTGCCCTTGGTGTGCCAAGACGCTCGCACCATCAGGGCAGCGAGTTCGTTTTTTATTATCCTTCTTTGTACGGGAACCGGGCAAAGGTACTATCAAAGCCTCTAACCGAAAATCATCGTGCACATTTTCGCGTAACCTAATGATTTTTTTTTTCTAATCGAAAATTTATGGGAAGAGATCGAGTAATCAGATGTGTCATTTTGACGTCATGGGTTGTGGCCAAACCAGAGCACGAGTTTGACTGGGCTTGAAGCTTGGAGTAAAGCTCGATATGAAGATGGAGTTCGCGTGGTTCTACCTTGAAAGTGTTTGAGTTTCTCTTGATAAGTTTTGAGAATAAATATGTTGTGAGAGATTGTTTCTATACTTTTTGCTTGGTACTCTATTAATATCTTGCATTGTGACGAGCTCAATGATCTTTTTTGCACAACATCATCAAGTATTTCATAATATGGAGTTGTTATGTGATATATAAATATAAATTGATGATAGCTCGTTATAGTTCCATGATTCACAACTCAAGCCCAAGGCCAAGGTCCCGAGTTTATGGTAGGGTCTTAGGCGGGCCATGCTATAACTTGTTTTGCCGGTGTCTCTAATTCAAGTGCTAGGGTCCTAGGTCCAGCCCTCAAAGTGGAGATATAATCCAAATTGAGTTAAGCTAATACAACATACTCGATGCTTGAACCTTCACTTGAACTCAATCAAGTATTAAAGTTCTTGTTCAAACTCAACTTGAAAAAGAAAATCGGACTATTCAAAATTGACTTCACTCAAATTGACTATATTAAATAATTGACAAAAAATAAATTAAGCCCAATTAGGCTCTTGAGACTATCAAATTGGGTATTGATGAGTTTAAGCTTGATATTGTGTAGTACAATCATGCTTAAGTTTCACCTAAACTCATATGTGAATCGTCTAATTGATCCTATTGAAAGACCTTTTTTTCAATCGGTGTATTGTCATAAATAAAAAGTGAGTGTCACTTTTTTCTTTTCTTTTGATGATAAACTTATATGTTAAGAGCACTTCTGCGACACTTCAAATGTATTATATAAGATTATTATGTGTTACAATTAAATATAAAAACGTCTTATATATATATTATATCACAAATCGTCGCAACGGTAACCTAAAACCGTTGTTAAAAAAGTGGGATCTAGTACATTTTTCACGGGATACGCACACTAATAGTGCCATAAGTTGTGTACGGCGCTCATTTTGGTGCCAAAAGTTTCTGTTGGATCATTTAAGTGCTAAAAAATTTGAAAAACGCTCACTTTGGTGCCAACGCCAATCTGATCGGCCGGAAATTTGACGTGGCCCTTTTTTTTTTTATTAATTTCTTATGTTGATGTGGCTCGCCAGAGTTTCCATTAGATCACTTAGACCTTCAAACGACGTCGTTTTAGCATCCTAACACCAAAACGACGTCATTTTGTGTCGTCTTCTTCCCCAAACAGATCCAGCAACACCAACAGAACCAAACCAACAACACCAGTAATTTTCCAGAAAAGAAACCACGCATTTGCCTCCGCCCTCCCCCAGTAGTTTTCCCCCATTTTTAATCACCTTATCAACCTTTCAAATCCCTAAATCTTAGCCTCACCACTGCCTTTTCCCAAGAAATATCATTGGGTACAGAGGAAACGCGAGCTCGAAGAATCCCCAGAAGCACGAGCGATCCGGCCAATGGTAGCCGCGAAGATCTAGAACACCACGGAGGTTGTCGGCGAAGCTAGCTGCTACAAAGGCGGCGGCCGTGGCCCCACCATCCCCTCCTCCGCCCTCATCGTCGACACCTCCCTCTTTCTCGGGATTTTTTGTTCATTTCTTTCTTTCTTTCTTTCTTTTGTCTTACTGTGGCAAGCAACTAAATGGAGGTTGAGAGATGGTGGCTGAGCGACGGTGGCCAAGGGACGGCGGTCAAGTGACGGTGGTTGAGGGACGGCGGCCGAGCAACGTTGGACGAGCAATGGCAGACAAAAAAACCCTAATTTCAATCTCCAAATAAAATTAACAAAACGGCGTCGTTTTTGTGAGGCTATCCGTGTAGGACGGCAAAACGTTGTTTTTTTTTCTTAAGGAAGACGGAAAACGACGTCGTTTAAAAGGCTTCTCAATTTTTTTTTTAATAAAAAAGCCACGTAATCATTTTGGCCGGAATCTATCGTCGGTGGCACCAAAGTGATTGTTTTTCCTTCGATTTGGCACTTAAGTGATCCGGCGGAAACTTTTGGCACCAAAATGAGCACCGTACACAACTTATGGCACCATTAGTGTACTTATCCCCATTTTTCACATTTCTAGAATCTAGTCCACAACGTGTTGGATTTGCACTGCAGCTTTCGTTTGCAGGTTTTTTCCCCTTTTTTCAACCCATTTGCTCGCACATGTTGGCCACTTGCCATCGAAGGTTGGGCCGACAGAACCCTCTCCCCCATCGAGGATTTTTTTTTTTTTTACAATAAATAAGATTATTTCTATGGTATGATTTTTTGTTTTCATCAGGGAATATGAATCTTCACTTGCCTAATCTTACTAATGCATGCAAGTCATCTTATCCATGAGCAACAAGACTTCATCAATAAGCCAATAATGGGCGTGACCCCTTAAATTTTTTGTAACAGGTGATTTCATAACTAAATACTAAATCGGTTGTATAAATTAACCATTTAACTACTCAAAGTACCTCTTGGACTATAAGTTTAAAAGAAAGAAACCCTGTCAATCTTTGTGTACTGGCCACCTAGACTTAGACTTTAAACTAACAAAAAAAAAAGGGCTTGATAAACATTTTATTTTGATTTTCTTTTTCATCTCACATTCGTAGCTAGGTTAAACTTTTTCTTTTTACATGTAAAGATGCATCACGTTTATTTTGTAAATTGTAAGTCAATCACTCATTAGTTAAAAAATTAAGATGCATACAGTGAACTTCGACATTTTAATTTTAGCAATTGGTATTGTATAATCATTCACTTGAAGGAGTAAATTATATTTTTGTTGTTGTTTGCAATCCATAGCAAGATGATAAGACTCGTATAAATTTCGTAGACAAGTGATATGTAATTCTTTAATAAGCTTCTTAGCATGTAAAACTCATGTGAGAATGACATGCGGAATTAACTGATGAGGAGTGCCCCCAAAAAAAAAAAAAAACTAGTTTAGAACTTGACTTTGTGATATGTTAAATGTCGAACCCCAAAAACAACAAGCATTATACTGATAGATAATACATGTCCATGAAACCCGTGTAAACCCTACAGGTAAAGAGACATTTTAGCATACTAAAGTTACTATGTTGGGTATAAAACATTGTAAAATTACTTAAAGTGAGCAGACATTGATAACTTAAAATAAATTTTATTTTGTGGCTGGATTTAGTGTAGTGATAGAATAACAAATCCGTGAATTATGAGTGTACAATAAACTCTATTTTGCAAAAGATTTTTTTAACCTTATCAAATAGGAAGAAAGAATGCCACGTGTTAACATATTTTGTACATTAACTAATATTAGAAACCTAAAATATAAAACCTGAATGGCAAGCAACAAGTTAAGTAGTTCGGAAAGTCGAGACGACGAACACCAAAAATTAAGAAAATTCTGGAATCCCCTCTTTTCCAGGATAGCCAAGGTCACACTTGTAAATACACACAATCAGACGGCTCGTGGAGCCGGACGATTTTATCATTTTCCTTCTTTATTTATTTTTTTATAGAGACAACTTGATAGTTGAAATCAAGTGCCACGTGTTCTTACAATAAACTGAATTCAACAGCCATGGAGAGAACACTGGTTGGATAAGAAAGGAGAAAAGAAAAGTCAATTACATGTGAAATTTGACCATTAAATTACTTAGCACAAAATCAAAGAAGAAAATATCTTTTAGGTTAAAAAAATGATACCATTAGGATAATTCTATCATCGCTCGATCTTGCTCTCTTTCTAGGTCTAACCAATTTATCCTTGCATCCGCTTATTTTTTGTAGGAATTGTCAATGTTGTTTTGTTGGATCGTGGAGAAAAAATGCTTACGCTCATTGAAGATTGGTTTTGGAACAAAATTTTGGAGAATTAAGTTTGTTAAATCTAATGAAAAGATTTACTGATGAAAACAAACAAACTTAGAGGATCATATACTAAAGATTGGTTTTGGAACAAAATTTTCGAGAATTAACCTTGTTAAATCTAATGAAAAGATTTATTGATGAAAACAAACAAACTTAGAGGATCATATGCTAATATACTAAAGATATAGGAGCTAGTTGCAAAATATCAAAAGTGAAAATATTGGCAATTCCTTTCTTTTTCGTTATTTTCCCCCACTTTTTTTTTTTTTAATCTTTTGGATCCCTTGATGATATATATAGAATGACGAGCATTGTCAAGAATTCATTGTCTAGAACAAGGCCTAGTCCATCTTGACATAATTGAGGATGCCTGAAGTGGTTGATGTGGCTATTGCCGATATAAGATTCGAGATCATTACCTCTCCACTTTTGACATCTTTCTTCAATTGAAATTTACGAGTAGATAGAGATTAATTAATTTAGGAAGGATTTTTTTGGCCACGATATTTCCAAACAATTAATTTCAAATAGGTTTTTCAACTATAGTCAGGTGTCAAGTTCTAATAGTTTCCTCAAATAAAGTTTAGTATTGCTTTGAAAGTGTTGTGAAACAGGGATTTTTTTTTTTTTTTTGGCTGTTTGTGGTTTTTCATTCAAATTTTGAATCTGACGGCTCTCAATTGGTCAAGTGATCTCTTAACATCGATTCCACTAGTAACTATCGCATTATTTTTAATTGAGAAAATGTGAGGTTTGAATTTTATGTTAAAGTATGATCGACAACCCAATGTCAATTTATTTTAGATACAAGGAGTGAACATGGCCCATTCCTCCGTCTTGCTAGAGGATTAGCCAAAGAATCGGCCCATCATATCAGTCTTGGTTGCCCATTTGGTGGAGTTGACCCAAGACTTTTTCAATTCTAGTTGGCCCAAGAATTTGCTTGAGTAGTTGCCAACATTGCTCATCCTTTTGAATTTGTTCTTGAACGTTGTTAATTCAAAATAAGTTATAACAACAAGGAAAGGGTCATAAAAAAAATGGAATTACAGGATGTCTAAATAAAATCTTTTTGCTGCTTCGGTTTTTTTTAATCATTTTATGTCAATGGTGTTGCTCCGACAAAATAAGATTCGAAAAGAGTCAATGTTTATTAAGTACATTCTCTTTTATGGGGTTACACCTAGAAAATAGCCCCTAGCGTTCGTTGTGCTTTCTTATTCTTTGTGATGTGTAAATTAATTCGTGCATGTACTTCTGTTAGAGAGAGAGAGAGAGAGAGAGAGAGAGAGAGAGAGAGGGAGGGAGGGAAAGAGGAGGGGGAGGAGGGGGAGGAGAGAAGATGGTGATGCCATGATTTTGAAGTTTGATCATTTGTGGTAAATATATGTGAGATGAACATGTGTTTCGATTCAGAAAAGACATAAGACATCACTAGTGTGTATAATCTCAAATCCTTCATTATTGTAAGTGATAGTTTAGTGACGAGCATTTGACATCTCATACTTTACCGTGATGTGATTATGTAAAATGCCACTTGGCATTTCACTTGCCCAATGAAATGGGACTTGACTCTTCAAAGGGAGAAAAAGAAAGGAAATAATACATATATATTATTAGGATTAATATCACAAAATATCTTCAACTAGTACTACTCGAACATATTTACTTCAAAAAAATTTCGGACTCATAAAAACCCCTTAAGTGGTACCACTATTTCAATTTTACCCTTCGTTTCAATCCGGTCCAATTTGACCGTTAAAAATTTGAGTGCTCAATCATCTTGAATCAAGCTATTTTGGACCATCAAGGGCTCTTGAGCCAAAGTTTTGATGTTCGATGACACAATTTCAAAGATTTTGATCCAAAGTTGCTTTGAAAACGCTCAAAGTTCAAGGTAAGCCTCCGAGTATGGGCTTTAGCATTTTTGAAATGCAAGTTTAAGGGTTTAATAAAGTTTTTTTCTTCCAATATTACCATCACTAATATATTTGCAATCATATATTACCCCTCAACCTTGGATAGGAGAGAGAAAGATGTGGTTGATCATGGCCGGGAAGCTTTGAAGAGGGACCGAGGGACACTGGTGCAGCTTTGCCGAGGGTTGAAAGACATCGGCAAAGCTTTGCCGAGGGTCACGCAACGTTGCCGAGGGTCAAGCATTGTGTTGCCTAGTAGTGTAGCCCCGGCGTTCTATCACTTGGGGTTGCGTGACACTAGTGTTGTGTCACTTAGTTTCACTCGACCTCGGTGTCGCATTGCTAGGTTTGCCCAACTTTAGAGACGCGTTGCCTAGGGTTGCACAATGTCGACACCATTCCAACTGTTGTGTCCCCCGCTTGTGCTTTTATATACGACTGCAAATTCCTTCCTTCTCTACCTTTTTTTTTTTCTCTTTCTATACTAAAAATTGTTCTGTAATAAATATTTTACAAGGCGTTTGTCAAACACCATTCGCTTTTCATGAAAATCTTTTAAGTCAATGCCCTTTGCTTATACCGTTAAACGCAAAGTCTTAGAAGCTAGACCTCTCCCTTGGTATCCATCCAACGTAATCTGCCTAGGAACAACAAAGGAATCAAATAACCTTTCCTGTGCATACCTTTCACAATTTAAGACGATTAGATCAACACTTTCCTCAAGAAGCAAAGCTTTACTACCTTAGAATTGTAGAGTATGAAGAAACCGGCATCACCGATTGGATTAAGAGAGGTGACAAGAGTTCTATGTGATATATGTCACTCAATTTGGAAGACCATGGTCATTCAACAACCATCCACTTAATTTTGGATTAGTGCACTTTGCGTCACAGACCATAGAAAACGAGAGGGAAAAAAAAATTCCTCAACCATGTCAGTAGCATTATAAGAAATCTAATTGAAGGAGCAGACATAATATCTAGTAGAGACAAGACAAAATGAGGAAAAGCAAGGGGCATGATTTTGAATTGAAAGCAAGAGGCATCCGAATCAAAATCACCCAGTTCGCATCCCCAAGAATCGCTACCTCAAGAAGTGGCGCTAGTGGAAACCCGTACTCTCGTCATCGCTCTCTATGTTTAGTTCCCACGAGATATCTTTCTCTTTTTTTTTGGTGAATCCCACGACAGGTCATCCTCCCGTTGCTCGCATATAAAACGGAATCCACGCTTCTTTATTCTTCCTCTCTGTGTTCTGAAGCAAACTTGGATACGGCTCCAATCATATTGTAGAGGCTCCTTTTCTCTCTTATTTTTGAATGGGATATATAGAAGCCTTACATGATCGGATTCCATTGGCGTAATAACATGTGTAGATTTCCGATACTGTTCTTCCCCATTAACAGATACGCTGACGTCAATTACCATTTCGAACGGTTCTATATACCGGCCAAGAATTAAACAGAGTGCTAATCCTAAGCACTTGTCATCTAAGTTTGGGGGAACCATGAAAGAAAAGGAGTCCTCTTCACAGTGGAGAATCCATTCAGGCATCTCGCTTCCATTTGCATGAATCTCAACTGCCTGTCATGCAGATGGTACACATATCAAACATTCCGCATGTGAGAGAGAGAGAGAGAGAGAGAGAGAGAGAGAGAGAGAGAGAGAGAGAGAGAGAGTCTGACCTTGGGTGATGACGCATCATCCACACTGACCCCTTTACTTTGCTTGCAGCTATAAATAAACAAGTCTTTCCAATGATCATACTTATTGAAGCATGTCGGCAGATGAGTAAACTTGTTATTTGAAAGATTTAGGAACGTGAATTTAGGACAACTGGAAGCATTCTCAAGGAACTCTGCCTCTGATAAATTGCAGCCACTAAGATCTAGCCATCTTAGATTTGGGAATCCCAAATCGCCATCAGGATCAATCAAATCCTCCAAGTACTTTGGAAACATGGCAAGATTCGAGCACTCCCAAAAATACAGAGTCTGGAGATTTTTCAACTTATGAATGCTCAATGGAAGTCTTGTTAGATTTTTGCAATATCGTAAGTCTATTGTCTTTACAGAGACAAGATTTTCAATTGATGCAGGAAGTTCTTTAATTGCCACCCTGCTCATAATAAAATATTGCAGATGTTCCATCTTTTCCAGAATATCAGGGCATTTCTCAAGTTTACAGCAATTATAGAGACAAAAGCTTTGAAGAGACTTTGCCTTGAGTGTGTTCGGAAAGATCCTAAGACTGGAGCAATTTCCTATCAACAAATGTTTTAACTTGTCAAGACATCCAACGGATTGGTGAACCTCCACCAAGCTATTGCAGCTACCAATAGATAAGCTCTCCAGATTTGGAATAGATGAAAAGTCAGGAACACTAACCAGGAACTTGCAATCACAGAACTTGATGGACTTCAAATTTATAAAATTCTGCAAAAACATACTAGTGCAGTGATTAAGCTCTACAAACATTTTCATAGCTTTAAAAAGGAAAAGCTCACCATCACAGGGGCTTACCTGAAAGTTGCCTCGTAATTGTTTGATATGACCGTGGTTTAAATGGAGTCTCTTGAGTTTCTTTTGACCAGGGCCAAATTCTAGATCCGGGGCATTGGACCATTCAAGGCATCTTAGCGTGTTAGGGAGGTGTATAGGACCTTGTGAAGAAATATGCACTCCATGCAAAATGAGCATTCTCAACCTTTTTATGTTTGTGAAAGCACGTGGACTAATTGTTATCTCTTCTGGTGTGGGCAAGTCTAATACTATGGCATTCACTGCATCCATGCCCTAGCCATAACAAAGCAAATTTAGTCGTCAGACAAAATTTCCAGTTGAGATTTACATTTTATTGTTTGAATCAAAGTACCAACAAAAACTGAGATGTAGCAAAATGCACATAAACAACTTTTACCATTTCTTCATAGAGAACGTCTTGAACATCTTCGGAAAGCCATAATCTGCTGCGTTTCGTAGGATCATCAGGCCATTCCTGATTAACAATATCCTTACCCATCAATTGAATCAAATCATGCATTTGCAGGATTCCAATCTCATTTTTTACCAAGGACCTCTCGATGAGAATATCTATTCCTATGGTTGTTTCAAAACCAGAGTCATCAAGAATGTCCTTGATATATTCTATTCTCTTTCCCTTAAAGAAAGAGGCAATATCGAGGAAAATCTCCCTCTCATTTTTCTCCAATCCATCAAAGCTTGTCTTGAGAACTCGATTAATAGTTTGGTCAGGACTTTTGGAGAGTTTACGCAATGTACTTTCCCATGCCCCTTCGTTTCTTCCACGTAAAAATGAGCCCAACACTTCGAGGGCCAACGGAAGGCCGTCAGCATAATGCAGTGCTTTGTCTATGAGTTCCATTCTTATTTCAGCACTCTTGTTATATGCGAAAGCATGCTGGCTCAAAAGGTCTTGTGCTTTATCATATTTTAAATTTCGAACTTCATACATGCAATTTCTCCCATCGTAAGTTAATAAATGTTTATTTCTTGATGTGACAATGATTCTACTTCCGTTACCAAACCAATCGCCTTTTCCAACTAAGGTATTCAGTTGATCCATATGATCAACATCATCGAGAACTAGAAGAACCTTCTTGCAATATAGTCTTTCTTGTATCAAACTAATTCCTCTGTCAACATCGTAGAACGTTAATTCTTTATGAGGTAAGATCTCAAATAGAAGTTGTTTTTGCAAAGCAACACGACCATTGCTTTGGTTCGATCTTTCTCTAACTTGCGCCAAAAAACTATAACCCTGAAATTGGGTCTGAATAGCATTATATAGGGCCTTAGCAATTGTGCTCTTTCCTATGCCGCCAGGTCCCCATAGACCTATCATCAAAACATCACTACCAGCTGACTCTGATAAACTTATCAGTTTTTGAACTCGGGATTCTATATCAACTGGATACTTAGCGACGTCTAAGTATCTTGGTCTGAGACGAATTAATAATTCCTTGACGATGGATTGTATAAGCTCCGCTTCATCGCTGATGAGCACTCAAAAGAAATAGAAACATGTTTTACCATTTCAAGCCATGGCAGGAATTCAACATCTAACGACACAAGGAAAATTTCATAAGGAGATTAACAAATATTAAGATGAAAAGAAATAACACATACCTGCGCCAACATCTGCGGAAGGAAAATTACGAAGAATCTGCGCCTGAGGACACTAATTACTTGGGTCCTAGGAACCACACTACTTTATCAATGACAAAAATTTCTGCTAGCTTGAAATTTTGGTTTTTCGACTTTTATGTCTACTGTGAATTCAAAGAAGTTGATTCATCGTTTCGGCAATTCGAAGCATACATACGATTTGATATCTAACAAACGATCACAAGCTAACAACCGCAAAAGCACTACGTCACATTTTTGCATACCTGTCATTCAAAGGCCACCCAGACAAGCTACCAGCATCAAATAGAGCCTTCTTCCATCTCTTCACTTCCTCCGAATCCTTCCCGAACTTGGACTCATGCTTAGCCATAGCTTCCTCATAACTCTTTCTTCTGCTCTTCACTTCTCTTGGTTCCACTTTGTAAAACACCGGGAACACAAACAGGTCATTTCGCTCCTTGCACTCCATGATTTTCGCGACCTCTTCCAAACACCACCACGAGGACGCATAGTTTTCGGAGAAAATGATGATTGCGACACGCGATTCCTCAATCGCCCTCATAAGCGCCGGCCATATTTCCTCTCCTTTCCTAAGCTCCTCATCATCCACAAAAGTGTTTAATCCATTCTGGTCCAAAGCTGTGTAGAGATGACTGAGGAAGTTCTTGCGAACATCCGGACCTCTGAAACTCAAGAAGACATGGTAATATTTTTTCGGATTCAAAGAAGAAGCCATTGAAAGAGCTGATGAATGATTTGCTTCAAGAATGTTTACTATCTGATGGGGTTTCAAAGCTCTACCTCTCATATATATATATATATATATATATATATATCACTTGTTCGTGGAGTATGAGTTGTTGGAAAAATATGGCTTCGAAATGGATTGAATAATGAAATCGGATCAAGTAAAACAACTCGGACTTTGAGGCGTGATATCACTTTCTTTAAGGATTTATTTGTCCCCCAACGTTGTTAATGGTCACTGGCAAAAATCCTCCAGGATACAACAAAATCTCGGATGAGAATACTAGATAGCAATTCAAGTATTTCTCCAAGATCTCTCTAAGAAACAATCGAAAAATTGGCTGCTGTTTTTCAAAAAAAAGACTTGAAAATGACCACACACTTCTTTCCAAAAAATGACAAGTAATATATGAAACAGTCTTGCAACTCTTCGTGAAAATTGCAAACAAACATGTCTTTAGAAAATTTTCGGATAAACAAATGCGACTCTTCGGAAAAAGTCGAAAAACGAACAATTGCAACCCTTCAGGAAAGTTAAAACTGAATAAGTAATTTTGCAAAGGTTGTCTTGAAAAGACACAAACAAAAATAAAAAAAATCGGAATAATCAATTAATTTTTTTTTTAATTTCGAATTTTCATTTTATATATTTTATTTCTGAAATTCTCAAAATTAAAGACAACCTTTGAATTTACTAAAAAACTTAATAACAAAGAAATAAAAAATTAGAATAAATAACAAAGGGATTAGTGTTAATTAAACCGTGGACGCGCAGGTGTGCAAAGTGCTAATGGCGCCAATTATTCGTGCACCCGCACACGGGTATGGTGGGATTTAACCTCACCCAATCATTCTTTAATTACATAAAAAAAATCCCGCACTTTTAAATTAGCCCATTCCCTCCCACTTTTCCTTTGTGGTACAAAGAAAACACTCTACTTGTTTTAACAAACAAACCTCCAACACGAGTCACGCAATGGAACAAAGACCAAAGAAAGTTAGACGTTGATCAGACTCCTCACAGTACAATCACAAACAGGTAAACTAGAGATTCTGCTCAGGTCCATATCTATCTGTCAAAGTTTCTTTTTTGACTTTCGTCTTCTTTGTGCGTAATCCGCGCAGCTATCAGAGCCATCCTCCCCACTCTCCAGGGGGAAGTACATGTCCCCACACTAAAGTTCTGGGCAATTTCTTCCCAATATCATCTCTACTTCATTGAATTCTGCGTTTTGAATAGACGACGATTTCGGGCCATCTAGACTTAAACAAGGGGTCACTAATGGGATAGAAAATGAGAAAGAGTGTGAATTTTAGCGCCGGCCAACGAATAATGTAAAGGCAATCCTTGTACGAACTTGACTTAACCAATGTTCTCCGAGGAAATTACTTGGCATTTTTACTTGCCACATGAATTGGAACTTAAGACTCTGCAAAAGGAGAAAATAGAAAAAGATAATACATCTATATCATTAGAGTTAAATCATAGAAAATCTTAAATTGTTATGACTTAAACATAATTACCACAAATTATCTTAGGACAAGTAAAAACTCTCAAAGTGGTACCATTGTCCCAATTTTACCCTACTTTACAATTTCATCCAATTTTGACAATAGACATCTTCTGTGATAGCTGAAGGGACTAACAATGTTTGCACGGTACACTTATGTGACATTTTTAATAATTAAAAGATTATATATAAATTAAAAGATAAAAAAAATGATGTTGGCAAAAAAAAGGGAAATAATGAGTTTAACTATTAAGACAACTTAGAAAGTACAAATAGAAAAATGAAAAATTGAGAAAAGAAATTCTTATCCTCAAGTCATCGCCCCACAATGAACAGATTAAAGAAAAAACAAAGAATTGAATGAGTGAAGCACACAGATTTCATTGATACTTTCTATAGTATAACTAAAGTGATACTATAGAGAGATATCATCATTTAACCATAAAAGAAGAGATATATATATATATATATATATATATATATATATATATATATATATATATATAGACACAAGGAAATTAAATAAATCCCAAAATGATCATCTCATGCATAATCTGTTTGATGTGTTATCATCATACCTAGGACCGTGCTATATTTTGCTATTTGATTTGTTACTTTAGCAGAGACATGCACATGCGATGGCCATTTAAGATTTCATGCCTATTGAAGAGTTGTTCATGTGCCCCATTGTCGCATCCATTGTAACCATTAAAGAGACCATTGAAGATCCCCGCGACATTGAAGTTATCATGGGCGTCCTTGTTGTGACAATCACAACCTCGAATTTCAGGCCAGCCACGGTTGTTGCCTCAAATCTGGTCCAAACTGAGGTTGGATGACCTTGGGTCTGGTCCAAATTGGTCCCATGGCCACACCATGATGTAATCGACAATTTAGTAACGAGCATTTGACATCTTCTATCCTCTCATGATGTGATTAGGTCTATTATGTGGAGACTCATGTTTAGCCTAGGACGTTAGTTGGGCAATATCATTTCCACTTCGTAGAATTTTGTGTTTTAGATAGCTGATGACTTCGGGCCACCTAGACTTAAACGAAGGGTGACTAATGGGATGGAAGGTGAGAAAGAGAGCAAACTTTAGCGAAAGCCGATACGGACTATAAGGGCAACCGTAATATGAACTTGACTTACCAGTCATAGAAAAGTACTGGGCATTTCACATGCCAAATGAAATGGGACTCAACTCTTCAAAAGAAAAAGAGAGGGAATTAAATTGGTATCACTTGAGCATATTTATCTTAATTTATTTTTTGAGCCATAAAAATCCTCAACGTGGTGCCGTTGTCCCACTTGTAAACGTCCATCCAATCCTAACCAATATCGTTGTTAAATGCTCTATGTTGTAGCTGGCGAGGTTAACAGTGTTTATGGGGGTATGCTCATATGGAATTTTCATGCATGATGAGCATTTTGCCATCTTTTAATGGAGGCCCACGCAAAATTGGAGAATCCTGAATCTTACTAGTTTCTAGTCCGTAGAACATCAGTGCATAATTCGCTCCTCTCCCACGAGGTTCCCTACTAATCTCCAACAAGCCGATCCCAATCACTTCAGCGAGCCCAACACGGGGAAAATTGACGTCCACCTCCAAGAAAAGCGTATTTACCCAAAAGGTAAAGAGACATGACTCCCCATAATCTCGATTTGAGAAGCGACTATGCTGCAGAGCTTGTGACTCTCTTGGTACTGGCGATAGTGAAATTACCTCGAAGGGCAATAATAATCCGATAAGAACTCTTTTTTCTCCCTAGACTTCAATGGAGCCTAAGTGTTTCTAATTTTTTTTTTCCTGAATTTTTCTGACTTTTTTAGAATTTTCTGAAATTTTTAATGATTTTCTATTTTTTTATTGTTTTCTGGATTTTCTTTTTTAATGATTTTCTGAATTGTTAAATTGTTATGAATTTTTCTATTTTTAAATTTTTAATGGTTTTTTTCTTTTTTAATTTTTAATGACATTTTCAAAAGAATTTGTTATTTCCTAAGATTTTTTACCATTTTCTGAATATTTAATTTTAAAAATATTTTTTCGAATTTTTTAATTTTAATGACTTCGGATTTTTAAAATTTTTCATCACCACCACCATCATCATCATTTGGGGAATGCGTTTGGACTGTTTACCCGACACGACCCATTCAGCCGACCATTCTACCAGGATTCGACGCGTGTCGGATTAGGATTTTTTTAATGTTTTAATGTTTAATTATTATTTTTGGTCTTTTTGTCCTTTTTGTCTTTTTCTGCCTGCACTTCCTCTTCTTCCTCTAGACATCCTCCACCCCAACGCCATCTTCAACTCGCAACTCCATCTTCGGCGGCCATTTTTTCTTTCTAATTAAACAAAAACCATCGTTGACAAGTTTATCACTAGAAATTAGATCACTGCCAATCTATCTCCAATCGCTGATCATCTATTCCGACTGATGTTGACCAATGACCACCTCCAGCCGCCCGCTCCATCTATCGCGAAACTTAACAAAAACCATCCTACCTAATTCACACTTTTCACGGCTGCATCCCCAACAAATTAACAAGCAAAAATACATTAGAATGAAGTGAGATGGGCTAACTAGTATGTCCCTGAAATGCTGACTTCGCTGGTGCGAGAGGATAGTCCGACGAAAAGCTTTCCGGCCTTGGAGATACGCATGAAAGTTGGACTCGAGCAAAGATTTTTCATCAAATCGCATAGAAACACAGAGAAAATGCCAGTATTAGATGTGATTCAACAAAAAACACAGCAAGTACGAATCGATCTTGAATTTAGACGGGACTTGACATTCGGCCCTCTTTTAGGCATTTTATCAAACATGCAATACGCAGAGCTTTCAATGGTTTTCTGTTTTAATTTTAACGAGATCCTCAGCCTCACACGTTACGAACAGACTTAAGAAACCATGGTTAGCAACAAAGAAACTTCGTTTTATCAAGATATCTTCAAGAAAATCGATCGAACCCAACATGTCTTTGTCGGCCAAAACAGAGACAAAGTAGAGCGTTTGGAGCGAGATTGTACCTGGTTTGTTTGGCGAATCGAGATCTCGATTGACGACGATGAAGGGCGTCTGGTTAGAGCTTTTCCTCCTCTCGCGGAAGAAATCTCAGTATTGGCCGTTGACCGGAGCTCTGAAAACCGACGGCGAACTCCGGCGATGCGGTTTTCTGCTACTCCGAAACGGGATGCACTCTCCCTTTCTCTCCCATTCGAGCTAGCTAGCTCCCCTGCTCACCTACATCGTCGAGCAAGCACTCTCCATGACGTCGAGCGTCCTCCTCCCCTCTCTCTCTCGTTGTTCTCTCACAGACCGACCCACGGACGCCTCTCTTGCTCGGTCACTGCTCGCGTCTTCTTCGCTCAAGGACGAGAGCAGGCACAAGAGAAGGAGCCTGGGATATGGGCTGGGCCTTCTTGTTGTTTTAAGTTCAGATGGGCTATTGAGGACCACAAAAGGAACAAAAGAAATGGGCTCAACGGGAAGTAAAAGATGGGTTGAGGGCCACAGCCTGCTGAAAATAAATGGGCTAAGCCCCTCGGCCGATTTTTTTTTTTTTTAATCATTACTATCTTTCTATTGTTATTCCTATTATTATTATTTGCATTTTTATGTTTTAGCCCACAATGGACACTTGAACAATCGACAAAATTCGGGTGTCAACAATACTCTTTATGGGGTGACATCCAAAAGAGGGTCGCTAACGTTGGTAGTTTTTTCCTGTCCTTTGTGGAGTATAAATTTTATGGAGAGAGAGAGAGAGATGGATAGGAGGAGGAGAGAAGGGGTGATGCCATGGCTAGCAAATTATACGAGAGATGAATGCATATTACAATCCAAGGAATTAGATATTGAAAAAAGACATTGTTGGTGCATATGATCTCAAACACTTAATGATTGTAAGTAATAGTTTAGTAATGAGCATTTGATGTCTCATTCTCTCGTAATGTGATTAGGTCACCTATGTGGAGACTATAGTAATCTCATATTTAGCTTAGGATGTCGGATTTAGAAATAGGCAATGTCATTTCTACATCATTGAATTTTAATGTAAGCTGATGAAGAATATAAAGGCAATTTTAGTATATTCCAATTTCACCTTCCGTTTCAATCCCATCTAATTTAGCCGTTAAAAAATTTTGAGTGTCTGAATTAACCTTTTTGGACCTCCAAATGCCCTTGATTCAAAGTTTTGACATTTGATAACACAATTTCAAAGGTTTTTTTGTATATATATATATATATATATTTTTGAAAATACTCAAAGCTCAAGATAAGTCCACAACTTTCGTCAAGAATTGCTCGACGCTAGATCTAGCTTGTCGGCAGTTGCACGATGCTGGGAAGCTTGGTCAAGGTCGCTCAATGCCAATTTTAGCTCGCTGAGGCTCAAGTGTCGTGTTGCCTAGCGGGCGGCCTCGGCGTTGCGTCACTTGGGGTCGCACAACACAAACGATGCAAGATCGGTACCAGCGTTGTCTGCGATGCAAGTCGAAACCCTAGGTCTGCTCACAGCTCTCTCTCTGTCCTCGAAGCAAAGAAGGAAGAAACCATATCCGACTGCAAGTCTTTAGTTCACATGGTTACGGCTCAAATCAATGTAAGTGGGAAACACGTGCTCTTATTACAGAAGCTCGTAAGATAATGGGCCAATTCAAGCATACCTACTTAGCCCATTGTCCAAGAGAGTCCACTAGAATAGCGAACTAGAACTAAAAGGCTTATCGACTAAAATCTCTACCTTCTAATTAGATAATTCATCCCCCTCAATCCCTTCAAGATCTGCTTTGTTTTGACGCCCAATTGTGAGCTTTGGTGTTCGACGTACTTTGATATTTAATAAAGTTTTGTTTGACAAAAAAAAAAAAGAAGTGGCAAAAAAAAATGGAGATTTTCATATAATTTAAGAGTCAATTTTTTTTTGAGAGTTTTTGTAGTGGGCCCAGGAATGGGGAGACGCAATAGGGCCCAATCAGAGAGACAGGTCGGTGGGTGGGAAATAAAAGTACATGATGAGACGGGCAGAGCATGATCGACGCTGGTATTTGTTGGGGGAGGGACCGACTTAGGAGGTCCAAATACTAGGCCGACAGGGTGAGCACTTATAAAATTACACTTTTGCTCGTACCGAGCGAAGATAATTAAATGCCTTTGGGAGAGCATTTATAAGCGGTTTTGGACCTTTAAAGGTCTTTAAGCCAGAGTTTTGGCGTTTGGTAACCCAATTTCAAATTTTTGTAAAGTTTTGCTTTGAAAATTGCCAACGTCAAGACGAACTCCAGCTTTGGGCTCTGGTATTTTCAAAACGCATGTTTAGAAGTTTAATAGTCTTGTTTTTCCGATCTTGATATCACTCATATAGTAGTATTCCTATTTTACCCCCTCTCAATCTTGGATAGAGGTTGTGGTCGATTGTGGTTGGGAAGCTTCGTGGAGGAGGCTGAGGGATGCCGACACAACTCCACCAAGGGTCGGCAGACATCGGCAACTTTACCAAGGGTTGCTCCACACCAAATCTAACTCGTCAAGGGTCACTCGATGATAGATGTAACTTAGAGAGAGTCAAGCATCAAGTTGCCTACTCATGCGGATTCTGCATTGCGCCACCTAGAATTGTGCGGCACCAGCACATTAGGTGGGCTCGTGCGACCTTGGCAGCATCACCTTAGGGTCACAAGACGTCAATACCAGTGCTATTGTTGTGCCCCAAGCCAGTGCTTTTATTTGCAATCACTTGGCAATTTTTCTCTTATTTTATGAAATACTTTGCAATAAGCATTTTACAAGGCGTTTACTGAGGCGCTATTTGCTTGTCATAAACATCTCCCAATGTGTTATGGTGATCATTCCATGCTCCTTTAACAATATCCCTGCATTCTAGATCTTCTAACCAATATGCCTAAAATCGAAACTCTTTTTTCCTTCGTAAGATATTTGGATATAGAGTGAGGATAAGAGGACTATGGTCAGAGCCTAATGCTGGCAAAGCAACAGCCTCTGCCTTTGGAAACTCCACTCTCCATTCTACGTTACACAACACCCTATCTAGCCGTTCTCTTACCAAATTTTTCCCAACTTTGTTGTTTGACCATGTATGGGCACAACCCTTGCTTTCAATATCCATTAATGTACAGTCATTTGGCATTTCTCGAAAAGCCACCATCTGATAATGATCCATCCCTCGTCTTCCATCCTTTTCCCATAAATTAAGAACCTCGTTGAAATCTCTCATACAAATCCATGGTAGGGAGTTGATATGGTGGATTGCTCGAAGTTTCTGCCATAAACAAGTCCTCTTTTGGAAATCAGTAGATGCATGTAGAAAGGATACTCTCATTAGGGTACCTAAGTGGGGTCCCTGCAAGTAATATCAATCAGCTCCTCTGAGTGCTCCTGTACCTTCACCTTTACTTCCTCATTCCACATTGCTATTAGTCCTTCTACAATGCCAATTGGATCGATGATAAACGACTCCTTGAACTGAAGTTGCTATCTAACTCTGTCCGCCACTGATTTCCTATTCTTCGTCTCAATAAGGAACACCAAGTCGGGTCTATCAAGAGCCACGAGGGCTCTAAAATGTTGGAACGTCAGGGCAGACCCCAATCCTTGATAGTTCCAGCTCAATACTTTCATTTATCCCCCGGTGGCTTATTAGGGCTAGCCACCAAAGCCCATTCATGCGCTCCCGCATCCACTTGGATAGGTGTTCCGAGAAGTAGAGTCTCATCAATCGCGTTTGCATCCATTTCTTGTAAATTATAACTCTTGACCCCCTTCATTTTCTTGCTTGCCGAGGGAATATGGCCATTCTTACTCTTTTTGTGTGTTGTAGTTGTGCTGTCAAGCACTATTTCTGCCCATGATGAATCCGAGAGAAGAAGTAGAGAACCTGTGTCTCTTTTGCCTTTCACTACCATGGACTCACTGGCTATACCTTTCCCTTTTAACTTAAGTAATTCTGAGGGTTGAGCTTCCATAGGATATCCCAATTGCATCTCATAGTTCTCATTATTGGTCGAGACCTCCATGGTACCAACCGGTGGAGTTTCCGCAGCTATTTCTTGTTCCTCACGAGGTATCTCTTCCCCATAATACATTTTCCAGAAATGACTATTTTCCTTAGCTTCCACTTTCAGCCAATATCCAAAGTTTCCAGCTACTTCCTCCCCCGACCTTGGTTCCTTGTAAGGGATTTCCTCACAGCTTGTGGTATAATGGCCTATCCAGCCACATGAATAGCAATAGTAAGGAAGCCTCTCATACTTAAAATCCACCCATATTTGATCATCATCGAAATTCACCAATGCTCTTGGCCATAGGGGGCGTGATAAGTCTAGCATCACGCACGCTCTTCCCACCTTACATGGGCTGCCATCTTTGCAGTCTATTTTCAATTCCACCACCTTTCCTATCTTCCCGACCACCTCCAGCATCGTCTTTTAAGTTATTCGAATTATCGGAATTCCCAGCACTTGCACCCAGAATGCACAATGAGTAAAGACATGCTGGTGGATAGGTACCTTTGGTTGTAGTTTCTGTAAAATGAGCAGGTTCCCCGAGAAACACCAAGGGCTAGTACCCAAGACTCTTTTCAAGTCAGCTTCCTCTCTGAAAGTGAATGAGAACAGGCCTGACTGCACTGCCTCACACACTACATTTTCAGTCTTCCAAGCCTTCTTCATTGTGGATAAGAAGGCTTGAAAGTTTACGTTTGGCTTGGAAAAGAGTTTCCCTAGCAGTATGAGATTACATGCTTTCCATTTATCCTCTGGAATTTCTTTAAACATGTTGGCTACGAAATCCTCTAACCACATTTGCCCCATTCTTCTACATAGTGCAGCCAACCTGCGCTCTTTAACTGATTCATTCTCCATTGCTAACTCTTCCTTACAGGTGCCAATTCAGGACATCCTCCAAGACGTACCCAGGAAAGTAAACAGTTCGAAACCCACTAATACTGAGTGGTGGAGCTAAAGAAGCATGGATGAAGGGAGCTCTAAAATCGATGCCGTCTCTATTTCACGAACATTTCTTTGCCCAGTATCCATTCTTGCAAGAAGCTGTATGTATTGGATGGTAGAAGGACCGTGGCTACAAGAGGAGAGATTACATTGTAGAGATGGATACGTAGGGTTTAGTGGTTTGGGTTCGGGTTGAGGGATTTTGATCGGCAGGTGGAATAGGATTCATTTAGGTTGGGAGATTTAGGGTTTGGAAGACACTATCACCATAAATAGAGAGGGAACTCTTCCGAGGAAGAGAGGGACTGTTACAGAGAAGAGAGAATAGTTCACCATCTTTCTAAACATGGAAAATATACTTCACGAGCTTCAAACCGGTAGGTCGTGTAGCCTGATTGGGGACGTTTGACCCCCCAAAAAGCACGTTACAATCTGCTTGATTTCTGCAGATTTTTTTTTTTTTTCTGTTTTTGGTCCGACTTAGGGTGCGCATGAGAACATTTCTTGGCTGGGGAACAATTTCTTTTCAGAAGTAGTTCTTTTCTATTTCTATTCTGGGGAACAATTTCTATGTAAAAAAACCCGTTTGATAACTACACAAAATTTTTACTCTAGAAATAGAAAAAGAATAGAAATGCGTTTGGTAAAAAACAGTTTCTTTGTTATATTTATTTGTTTTTTATTTTTATTTTTGCCAGTAGACCGCCGGACGCCGCCGGACGCCGCCGCCGCCGCACGTCCCCGCCGGCCGACCGTCGCCGGCCGACTGCCGCCGCCGATTGCCGCCGCACGGCCCATCAGCCGCCGTCGATCGCCGAACGCCGGCCGCCGGAGTCGGTCGGCCGGCGGGGACGTGCGGCGGCGGCGGCGTCTGGCGGCGTCCGGCGGTGTCCGTCGACGACCGGCAAAAGCGGCGGCGATCGGTCGGCCTCCGGCGGCGACGGTAGCAACGGTCGGCCGGCGGCGACCGGTGGCGGCGACAGTCGTCCGGCGGCAGCGGCGTCCGGCGGCGACCGGCGGCGGCGTCCGGCGGCGACCGGCGGCGGCGTCCGGCGGCGACCAGCGGCGGCGACGGTCGGTCGGCCTCCGGCGACCGGCGGCGGTGGCAACGGTTGGCCGGCGGCGACGGTCGGTCGGCCTCTGGCGGCGGCGGCGGCTGCGATCAGCCGGCGGCGGCGGCGGCGGCGGCGGCGGTCGGCCGGCGGCGGTCGGCTTGCGGCAGCGACGGGCGGCGGCGAGCGGCGGTCAACGGCGGTCAATGGCAGTCAGCAAGAGAAGAATAAAAGAAAAAAAAATTAACTTATTTCTTAAACTTGTTCCCGAGAACAAGAAGCAACTTTTTTTTACTTCTCATTTCTATTCCAAAACCATTCCCGGGCTAACTTTTTGTTCCCGGGAACAACAAACTAACTTGCCGTTATCAAACAGGTTTCTATTCTTTTTTTGTTCCGGGGAAGAGAAGAATAGAAATTTTTGGGCTGGGGAAGGTTACCATGCAGACCCTTAGTGTCTTGTCTTGCTTTCCGTAATGATTTCTGGACAAAGTTTCCTTCATGAAACTTGTTCCTCTTTGTCTTGAGAATGTCCTGCTATTTTTTTTTTTTTTTTCAGAATTTTCGAATGTGTTTTAATGGGTCAAAACCTCTTAGATCTAAGCCAAGGTTAAGCTGCCCCGCACCATTTCGAGTTGCATTTTGATGAAAATAAGCATATAGATGAGACTTTCAATCTTGGGATCTTCATTGAACTTCATATACATGACGTATGTGTTACAACGATGCATGATTCGCATGATTTTATTGCCATTTGATACATCGATTTCATGTTTAAACGCATATAGGTCCTGCTGCAATTTGAAAGCTAAGAGCAAGCATCAGTTTTGCCATTTTCGTCATCATCTGTGTGATCAAAATTGGCTTTTGAGTTCTTAACAAAAAATGTCCGTCATCTTTCATTCTATATGACACGTTTTTCGTTGGATTTATGCATATCTTTAAGTGATCAAAATTATGAATGCTCTCTGCTCTTGTTATAGGATTGAAACCTTATCATGTGCGTACTTTTGTATGCTTGATTGGGTCTCCTAGAGACCAAATTTCACGTTAGCGCCTTCTTGATATTAGAACTACATATAGCAAGCTTTGTGTGCGTATGTGGTTCATCATGGTTGAACACCATTTCACATGTGAAAATCATGTCACAATAATGCCTATTACACTTAAAAACTTTCAAGCATGACATTATAAATCCTAAATAATCTTGTATTGGCATTGAATTTATGATGTTTTTGCATGTCGACTTAAGGTTAGATGATTATCCAAGTTGCTTGTCACATTTGATTCTAAGTCGTATATGATTTTTTCATGTCATTTGTGCATTACATGAATGATTTTGAGGTTCAATAATGCATGTCTATATTCTGGTTTTTAAAAGCCGATATGCACGCTTTTAGAGACCTTTATGTTAGAATACCAAGTCGACCTTGATTGGAAGCGGGCCCTTCTGGGAAGTTGTAAAGCACACCTAGAACTTTCAAATATTGTTGATTTCTTGCAAATTACTTATCGTTAGGTCTATTTTCTATTTTTCTAAGCTAGGCTAGAATTTGGACTAAAGGATCAAATTCAGACACTTGTTTTTACCCCTATTTAGATAGACTTTTTCCATTTTTGTACCATTTTTTATAAGGATTCTGGACTTGGTCCCTTAATATATATATTTTTTAATTATCATGTTTGCTATGTTTTTTTTTTTTTTTTAATTTTGTGATTTTTAGACTTCATTTGGTAGATTAAATCTTAGTACTAATGACTGAATGTTCTGCTGTTTTGACAACTTCTTGATGCATTGTTACTTGCTTTCTGATTTTTACAAAATCATGCTTAGCTCTTTTTGGAAAACTTCCTTCATAAAAGTTGTTCTATATCATGTTGTGCATGTTAGGAAATTTTCTTATAGTTAGATTATCGATGGATACTTTCCAATTTTGTTGATTTGCTGTGCTTGGTTTGAAATTTTCTGATATGAATTTGTTGTTGTGATTGTTTAGTTAATCTTTAGGTTAGTTTGTCTATGATATTAGGGCATATCATCTTCATGAAATGTGTTGCAAATCCCCTGATCGTCGTTGTCAAAATGGTTTTCAATGAATGGACTTTTCAAATTGTATCTCGAAATCGCTTTGGTACATGTGATGATTCAAAAAGCAACATTTTAGAAATTCTTTCGACAATCGATTTGACTTAGGAAAAATCATGGTTTGGAGTGTGTTTTAAATTTCTACGACCCTTGTGAGTGCATTTATGCAAGTCTTGGGTTAGTCTTGGCAATTAAATGCGTTTCATAGCCTAGATATTCCTTAGTCCAAAATATTTTCAAATCTTTTCAAGTTTTGATTTGACATTGTGAAAGTCATGGTTTGGACTGTATTCAAAATACCTACGATATTTGTGAGTACATTTATGCGAACCCCATGTAGGTTTGATAATTAAATGTGTTTCATAACCGAGACAGTACATTGTCTCAAAAATCTTTTTAATGATTTCGAATCCATTTTTTGAGGTGTCACATGTACCATATAATCACGCCATTTGATAGAAATGCTTGTGTCCGTGATTGGCGCGTGCCTTGGTAATAAATGACCCGTTGATGGTTCACTCATCTTGTTTGATTGATTGAGAAATAAGGCCCAAAAGGCATGTGTGTCACGACGTACCCCTCGGGGGAGGGAATAGGTTTAGGGGTATAAACTAAAAGATAGACCTAAGGCCCATGATTAGGCATAGGCTCTCTCCCAAACCCATACCTTGCATAACATTTGGGGTATTTTTAAGAATTTTACAAATAGGAGTTGCCACTAGCCTATTGGGGTCGGCTAGAAACCAAGTGAGACATGGGAGTGTACCTCACTTCATATGCAACCAAAGAATTTAGGATTGGGGACTTGATTACATTAATTGATCAATTAGTGCCCTTTCGGTACCTAATCTTGTTCATTTTAAAAGAAAAGATTTTTTTTCAGGCAGTTTGGATTGATTTTACACCTATCCACTAACATGTAAGGTGATCATGCGAGTACGCAATCACGAAAGTGACAATTAGCAACCAAGCTCCTCATTGCAACAGAAATAACGTATGCAACTATACAATTGCCAACATAATTGAACATGTAAATTAAACCCACGACATAATCAATGTATAAGCAAATAAAGGCCTAATTATACTAAGAAGGCAAAACATGGCAATTTCCAACCAAACCCAACATTTTTTAATTTTTGAAAATTTTTAATTTTTTAATATTATAATATAATAATATATTTAAAACAACCTAGGTTGGATCCTCGGGTTGGGCCCGACCTGATTTGTTGAAAAGATGGCTCAAGCCTAGACCGGATCAAGCTAGACGGCCCGAGCCCGAACCAAACCGGGCTGCACGATCCAAGTCGGCAAAAACCTACTGAGCTGGGCCTGGTGTGCAAGCCCGGCCCGAATTGCTCAAAAACCCTACCCGTTTTGCGACCTGTGCCCAACCTGCTTCAAAGACCAAACCCTACCCGGTTCTGCCTCTTCTCTCCCCTGCTCCTTTGCGGCGTTGATGAGGGACGGTTGGGGATGGCGGTGACTTGGCGGCGGCGATGCGGTGAGCAGTGGTAGTGTGGATGGTGGCGGCGACACGATAGGTGACGGTACGACGATGGGCAGCTGCGGGGACAGGCGGAGGTGCGGCTCAGACAACATTGGGCAAGTGGCAGGCAAGTCATAGGCCAGTGTGACGAGGGCTTCGTCGGGGACGGCAGCACGGCAGTGGTCTACGATGTGCCTCGGCGAGGCGACAATGGCCCTGCTCGGTGAATCTCGTGGTGGGTCGCTCAGGAACGACATCGAGACTTCTTCGTCGAGGACGGCACTGTGGTTTTCAAGCTCGAGCGGCGTCGTTGGCAAGGGGACTAGGAGTGGCGGTGGCCAGCAGCAATGATGGCAAGTGTTGCAGGTTGCGCGGTGAGGGGGCTTGGCAACTGGCTCGGGCTCCTGGCGTCACGAGTTCGGGCAGAGGGGAGCACGGCAGTAATGGCGGCACTCGAGCGGGTAGCTAGTGGTCGCTCAAGTAGAGGGCTCGGAACAGTGGTGCTCGGCGGAGGAGGGCTCCGGCGGCCACGAGGCGTCGGGTTGAGGTGGTGAGGCCTCGTCTCTCCTCGGCCACCATCATCCTCTCCCCCCTCCCCCCCCCCCCCCCCCAAAATTTCCTCTCCCTCGAGCTCTCTTCTTTCTCAAGATGTCTCTCTTCTCCAGCTCTCTCTTTGCGTCCCACCCTCCCCGCTTCCCCTATGCCCTTGCTGCTTTTCTTTTTCCCCCTCATGTGTAGAGGATGGCCAGGAGGAGGAAGACCATTGGACGCGGGCTGGGCCCAAGGAGACCAGGAGGCTAGGCTACACGGGATAAAGGAAAAAGAAAGAGGGGAGGGCCGGGCCAAGGCCAAATCCAGCCCGACCCGACCCCTAAATGTTTTGTTTTGTTTTGTTTTGTTATTATTATTATTATTATTATTATTATTATTTTTTTTTTTTTGGTTAAAAAATAGGTGTCAACAATGTGTGTGTGTTTAATTCATGGCTGTATGTGAATTCTAGATGCATGTTAAGGACGATGTATGATACCAATGGGAAATCCCGAGGATCACAAAGAATTCTTTAATTATGGACTTATAAGCGTTATTAGCCATGCGAAAATACAATTGGTCAATGATAGCTTTAAATCATAAAACAAACCAGGTAGGTATCTAGAGGGGCCTACAAATGTTTCTAAAGGCCACCTGAGGCTCAAACTTATTTGATAAATCTTATTTTGTTGAATTGTTTGATATATATATATATATATATATATATATATATATATATATATTTTGTATCATGTTTATGATTGCTTTGACTTGCATGGCCGTTTCTTTACATTGTATTTACCTAGCTATAACTCTTAGACTAGGTTTAGATTAGAATCCCGAAGATGAAGACGATGGAAGGTCGATGTCCATTCTGATCTGTGACATCCCGATTTTCCAATTCTATTTTCAATAAATTGAGACGGGCATTTCGTTGGCACGCATATAGTTCTTTTCCTTGAGTCGGCCACTCATGTGGAAACTAATCTATCGGGTAAAGCCGTTAAGAGTTTCTAATGCATCAGACTCGAGAATTTGATCAGGAAGCGATCTTTCGACCGAGCTAATCTGCAAGGGTCATTACGACACAAATAAAAGTCGATTAGAGACCGGAGATAGGTCGACTCGACAGAGGCATGTGATCAGGTGTGGGTGATTCCACCGGATCGCATAATACTTGTCGATCGACACTGGACCGACTTCTCTGTCGATTGGGTACCCTGTGTTCGTATTTGAAACCTTGAGATTACCCCGACAACCGAAAGTCGCCAATGTTTCAAAGATGTACATTGTGGCTTGAGATGATCAACCACAGGTTAAATGCATGAAAATTTCTAAAGGCTACCCGGTAGGTTGGGCCGCGCTAGTATCGTGCCAAAGTGAAATTAACCGTGGAATTGAGATCGAATTCAGAAATCGGAAGTCTGGGTGTGTCACAAATCATTTCAAGATCATTGAATCATCTTTGGAAGATTTTTCATGCAAGCCGAGCTTTTTAGCAAAATAATCAAGAAATGGCTAATTTGGCTCGAGAAATTAGTAGGCCGCTTTTGGTCGCGCTTTTGGGATCTAAGTTGATTATATAGACAAGTGAAGATGTGAATTGAAGTGTGGCGACATTGGGTTAATTTTATGGACTTCAATTTAATTCAATTGGGAGATAATTGATTGGAATGGAAGGAATTGATGTACAAAGTTTCATGCCCCGGCGGAAAAATAAAATGGACCCATTGAAGATTGTTGTGGGAAGGGATTTGAAGTTAGTGGAGTGTGACATGGGATGAGGTCATGGTGGGCCATTTTATGGGATTAAAGAAAGGCAAAAAGAAAAGAAATTGGCCCCCCACTCCTTCTCTCTCCTCCCTTTCTTCTTCCTCCCTCTCGTTGCCTCTCTCCTCCATCTTCATTGTGCGAAGAACCAGAAAAATTTGCAGAGAAGAAGGAGCAGCCATGGCCGGCCACCCGCTCGCACGCCGTCGTCGCCGCTGCCGCCGTGCGTCCGTCCCGCGCCGCCCGCGCGCGCCGCTGCTCTTCCCTCGTTCGCCGTCGCCCTCGTCCGCACCAGCCCGCATTCCAGCAGCTCGGGCCTTCGCCGGAGCTCCCTCCGCCGCCGTCGACCTCCGCCTTAGCCCGCCGGAGCTTCACCTTGCCTCCGCCGCCCTTGGCCGCCCGAACCGGCGCCGGATTTGCTCCCTCTCGGCCCCGAACAGCAACCCAGAAAATGGGTATGGCAGCCCCTTCGTGGGCCGTTTTGGCCGCCTTCCCGAGCCCGGATGCTCGGCCCGCTTTGAGGAAAGTTGTCCTCCTCGGCGTCCCCGTCGTTTTGGTCCGCTCGGTTCGTTAATCCGGTGAGTTTAACTCACTAAACCTCGCTTAGAGGGTTAATGATGCTTTAGGTGTGTTTAGTTTATGTTAAGTGTTATTAGGTGGTTAGTTTAATTTATTTAAGTGTAGATTATATTAATGTGCTTGATTAACTTAAATTGTGTTTAATTTAAAGTTAAGTGGGTGTTTATATTAATATAAACATTGATGTGGCATAAAGGAATTTACTTTTGATTTATTTAAATATCCCGAAATCATTAAATAATTTAATAATATATTATTATTCGAAATTATTAAAATATTATTATTTAATTATTTTCGGAATAAATTTAATTATTTATTAAATTCCGAAAATTTTGTCGGGACCCCGGTTGCTCAGAATTTCGTGCCGGTCGCTACGGTGCATTCGGATTTTGAAATTGATGATTGGATATTATAAATTGAGTGTGGATTTCGAAAACTATGGATATTATTATTTAATTAATTTTCGGAATAAATTTAATTATTTATTAAATTCCGAAAATTTTGTCGGGACCCCGGTTGCTCAGAATTTTGTGCCGGTCGCTACGGTGCATTCGGATTTTGAAATTGATGATTGGATATTATAAATTGAGCGTGGAGGATGAAAGATATGGATATTATTATTTAATTAATTTTCGGAATAAGTTTAATTATTTATTAAATTCCGAAAATTGTCGTTTGGACCTTAATTGCTCAGAATTTCGTGCCGATCGTTGCTGTGCATGTAGAATTTGAGTTTGATGATTAATTGTGGCAAATTGAGTGTGATTGTGATAAATATGAATTCTTTATAGAATCCTAAGTGTGGAAATTAATGGGAGATTGGCCGTGATTAACCACCTATTAGAGGTTGTGCCTAGTGAGGCCGTGATTAACCACCGATTGGAGGTTGTGCCTAGTGAGGCCGTGATGAACCACCTATGAGAGGTCGTGCCTAATAGGGCCGCGATGAACCACCTATGAGAGGTCGTGCCCAGTGAGGCCGGGATGGACCACCTATGAGAGGTCGTGCCCAGTGAGGCCGTGATGGACCACCAAATTAATGGTCGTGCCGAGTGGGGCCGTGATGCCACTGATTTAACTTCGCCGAGTAGGGCCGTAGTTGAGAGCAATGATTGATTTGCTAGAATGACATGTAATCGGCCGAGTCGATTGATCGCTGAGACGATCCAAGTGGTTGAATTGTTTGATAATGTGACCGTGCCATGGTTGTTTGGTTATCATAATTGCACGTGGTTGGTTTATATAAATTGTGCTAACCTGCAGATAAAGGTTGAGGCGAGGTAAGTCTTCTGTGTGATGTGGCTAGGCCACCTGGGGCGTATTTTCTTTCTAATAGGGGTTTAGGGGGTTGAACTTGCTGAGACATCGTCTCATCCCGGTTGTGGGATTAAAATTTCAGGTCCCTGGTGGGCGGAGCGACCAGATAGCTTTGGTTGGCATTGAGGAGTTGCAGAGGGAAGTTATAAGGATTGGAGGACGTGCCCGACTTGTAGGTCATAGGACAATTCCTTTTTAAGAGCCTTGTCTTGTGTAGACTGTTGGCCGTAGACCTCTGTTTGTAATTCTGTTGAGTTATGTAAGTGATTGGTTGTGAAATTGTTTCCTGCTTTTCTATCCCGTATTTTATGGTCAGGGGTTTTATAATACGTTCCGCTTGCGCAATAATAAAAGAAATTGGGTCGGCGACTTAACCTGGGACGTCGCATTTGAATGACCATGGTGGGATGTTGACGCGCTTGAGGTTTGGGGCGTGACATGATCACTCTTTTGTATTTATTGTCCTCGACATATGTTTCGGGTTCCCCTTGTTTGTATAAACACCCAACGAATTGCGGGTATTTCCTTTTCGCTTACTCCTTTTTTATTTCCATCCTTATTATGAATACATGATAGGTTTACCACTTTCTTTGATTGTTTACTTATTGTTTCATATTCTCAATTTAATTGATTGTTTTCTTTTATCCTTCTTAAAAATAGAATGACATAAAAAAATGACCATCCACGCATGATCGTCTAGCTTAGGATAAAATGATCCCAAAAAAGTAAATAAAAATGCATGGACACCTTAAGTAACACAACATATTGTTAGGTATTTAAAGGGTGCTAATAGAAATATTAGCATAACCCAAGTTCCCGAACCTAGATATTTGATTGCATAGGAATCGAGAGACCATTCCCAACCCTCAATTGTGTGTTAGCCGACCCCCAAAAATGAGGCTAATGGCGATTCCTGTCCTATATCTAGGTTGTCTTAAACAACTAAATTGTATAATTAAACCTGTCATGAGGGGTATGGACCTTTGGAAAAGGTTCACGGCCGTGATTTAGCATACCCAAGATGATGAAGTCAATAAAGATCAAGTGATGCCATCTTTAATAGATGTGCATCTTAAGAGAGCCGATCAAGACGTGCCGCGACGTCAGCATAAGGTCAGGAAACCTTTCACTATCATGCATGGTACGAGCTTGAAAGAGCTTACGACCATGATTAAGTAAACTCACAAGAGGTTCGTCCGGACGGTGAGGTGATGACGCTTTCGTGAATGAGAACTTTGAGGGAACTTTCATGATTGAGTACCTCTAAATATGACCTTTCCCCATTCCTCTTCTCCCGAAGGGTCGAGTGGTGGCGAGGTCGGGTCACGACACTTTCGACTACTACATATGATATAATACGAATAGGATTTGCAAACATTAAGTCTAGAGCCTCCTCATTGTCAAACCCATTCGTAGCCAAGAGGGTAGTTATTATCTCTTTGTTGTTTCCTAGGCTTCGGAGCGATGCAATGGCCTCTTTCAACTTTCTCCACTTAACCGAAGAATCATTCTTAGAGGTTATAGGAGCCTCACTTGTAATACCATCGACATTGTTGAAAGAATCTGACAGTTCAAAATGCTCGATGCTCCCCATCGCTCGTGATGCCATTCCTGCTATATGTCTAGATCTTCATGAAGCAGAGGGTCTAGATTTTGTTCCTTGGGCAGATTTTGGGGCCATGGATGTTTTGAGAGAAAAAGTTTCGATCTTTGACAGGATGAAGGAGACGTTTCGAAGAATAAGGGTTTCGAAGAGGAAGAAAAGTGGTTTAAGAGAATGAGGATTACTTCTTGGAAAAGATGTAAACATATTAATAGCAAATTTTTGGAAACTGAATAAGGGAAACCGAAAAGGCACGATTTTTCAATAAGCGGTTTCCGAAAAAATTTGAGTAGGAATATGATTTTCAAGGGATAATCGTAAATAAATTTCTAAATAAATAAATATGGAGAGAATAATTCGTACCTTATTTTTTGTCATCCACATAGAACTTACCCGGCAAAAAAATCGAATCCTGTGAGATCCAAATGACATCATCTGGAAATATTATCAGAACACGTGTATATAAGGAGGGCAAAAAAACAACTGGTTTCGAACTTGACTTTGTAATTATGTTAAAATGTTCAACTCCAAAAACAAAAAGCATTATACTGATAGAGAAAACATGTATATGAAGCCCGTGTAAACCTAGATAAAGAGACATTTTAGCATACTAAAGTTACTTCATTTGGTATAAAACATTGTAAAATCACTTGAAGTGAGCAAACATTAATAACTTAAAATAAATTATATTTTGTGGCTGGATTTAGTATAGTGATAAAATAACAAACCCATGAATTACCAGTGTACATTTTTTTTTTTTTTTTTTGGTCAGTTACCAGTGTACATTAGTAAACTCTATTTTGCAAGAGATTTTTTTAACCTCACCAAATAGGAAGAAAGAATGCCACGGGTTAACATTTTTTGTACATTAACTAAAATTAGAAAACTAAATTATAAAACCTGAATGGCATGCAACAGGTTAAGGAGTTCGGAAAGTTGAGAGATGATGGACACCAAAAATTAAGAAAGTTCCGACATCCCCTCTTTTCTAGGATAGCCAAGGTTACACTTGTAAATTTACACAATCGGATGGCTTGTGGCGGACGATTTTATCATTTTCTTCAAATTTTTTTTCCGGAAACGGCAGCTGAAATCAAGTGCCACTTTTTTCTTTTAACAATAAACTGAATTCAACGGCCATGGAGAGAACACTGATTGGATAAGAAAGGAGAAAAGAAAAGTCAATTACACATGAAATTTGACCATTAAATTACTAACACAAAATCAAAGAAGAAAATAAAAATATCTTTTAGGTAAAAGAAATGATGACATTTGGATATTCCTATCACCACTTGATCTTGCTTTCTTTCTAACTCTGGCCAATTTATCCCTGCATCCACTCATTTCCGGTAGGTATTATCGATGCTACTTAGTCATATTGTCGCAAAGATTTGCCTACGCTTATTGAAGATCAGTTTTGGAACAAAATTTTGAGCATCGAGCTTGTTAAATCTAATGAAAAAATCATATTGTCACCAATGAAAAAAAAAAAAAAAAACCAAGAGGACTATACACTAAAAGCCTAAAAATATAGGAGCTAATTGCAAATATCAAAAGTGAAAAATACACAATCCCTTTCTTCTTTTTCATTTTTCCCTACTTCTTAGATCTTTTGGACCCCTTGATAATATTTATAGAATGCCAAACATTTTCAATAAATCATTTCTAGAACAAGGCCTCATCCATCCTGACATACTTGAGGATGCTTGAAGTCGTCGATGTCGCTATCACTGATGTAAGATTCGAGATCATTATCTCTCCACTTTTGACATTTTTCTTCAATTAAAATTTACTAGTAGATAGAAGTTAATTAATTTAAGAAGATTTTTTTTTGGCCAAGATATTTCCCAACAATTAATTTCAAATAGGTTTTTCAGCAGTAGTTGGGTGCCAAGTTCTAATAGTTTCCTCAAATAAAGTTCAGCATTGCTTTGAAAGTGTTGTGAAAAAGGGATTTTTTCTTGTTGTTGTTGTTTGTGGTTTTTCATTTAAATGTTGAATGCCACAACTCTCAATTGGTCAAGTGACGTCCTAACATTGATTCCACTAGTAAGTAACTATCCCATTATTTTTATTTCAGAGGAGTTGGGGGTTGAATTTTTTGTTGAATTATGATCTCTAATCTTGGTAAGGTGGATAACCGAATGTCAATTTATTTTAGATTTGGGGAGTGAAGATGGCCCATCCTCCAGTCCTGCTAGAGGATTAGGCCATCATTTCAGTCTTGGTTGCTCATTTGGTGGCGTTGACCTGAGACTGTTTCAATTCTGGTCGACACAAGAATTTGCTCAAGTAGTTTGCCCAACATTGCTCATCCTTATGAATTTGTTCTTGACCGTTGTTAATTCAAAATAAGTTACAAGAATTAGGAAAGGCTCATAAAAAAACAAAATGATTGGATGTCTAAATAAAATCTTTATGTTACTTCGGTTTTTATTAATTATTTTCTCTCAGCGGTGTTGCTCCCATAAAATAAGATTCGAAAAGAGTCAATGTTTATTAAGTACATCCTCTTTTATGGGGTTACACCTAAAAAAGAGCCACTAGTGTTGGTAGTTCTTTCCTATTCTTTGGGAAGTATAAATTATTCCGTGCTTGTACTTGTATTAGAGAGAGAGAGAGAGAGAGAGAGAGAGAGAGAGAGAGAGAGAGAGAGAGAGAGAGGAAAGAGGAGGGGGAGGAGGAGGAGGAAAGAAGATGGTGATGCCATGATTTTGAAATTTGATCATTTGTGGTAAATATATGTGAGATGAACACGTGTTACAATTCAAAAATTAGATATTCAAAAAAGACATAAGACATCACTAGTGTGTATAATCTCAGATCCTTAATGATTGTAAGTGATAGTATAGTAACGAGCATTTGACATCTCATATTCACTCGTGATGTGATTATGTTGCTTGTGCAGAGACTATAGTAATTGTCTGTTCTTACCAGTTCTTGCCTTTAGAAAGTGATTGGTGATATCATTTCTACTTTATTGAATTCTACATTTAAGAATGGACAACTTGGGACCACCAAGACTAAAACGAAGGGCAACTAATGGGAGGGAAAGTATAAGGAGAATGAACTTTAGTGAAAGCCAATGAAGAATACAAAGGCAATACTAGTAGGAACTTGACTTACCAAGATTCTGGGAGGAAATTATCAAAATGCCACTTGGCATTTCACTTGCCCAATGAAATGGGACTTGACTCTTGAAAAGGAGAAAAAGAAAGGAAATAATACATATATGTTACTAGGATAAATATAACAAAATATCTTCAATCGGTACTACTCAAACATATTTACTTCAAAAAAAAAATCGGACTCATAAAAACCCCTTAATTGGTACCAGTATTTCAATTTTATCCTTTGTTTCAATCCTGTCCAATTTGGCCATTAAAAATTTGAGTGCTTAGTCATCTTGAATTAAGCTATTTTGGACCTTCAAGGGGCCTTGAGCCAAGGATTTGATGTTTGATAACACAATTTCAAAGATTTTGATCCAAAGTTTTGCTTAGAAAATGCTCAAAGTTCAAGGTAAGCCTCTGAGTATGGGCTCTAGCATTCTTGAAATGCAAGTTTAGGGGTTTAATGAAGTTTTTTTCTTCCAATCTTACCATCACTAATACATTTTCAATCATATTTTACCCCTCAACCTTGGATAAGAGAGACAAAGATGTGTTTGATCATGGCCGGGAAGCTTAGAAGAGGGACCGAGGGATGCAGGTGCAGCTTTGCCGAGGGTTGAAAGACATCAGCAAAGCTTTGTCGGGGGTCATACGACATTGAGGAGCTTTGCGAGGGTCGCTTGATGTCAGTTTTAGCTTGCCTAGGGTCAAGCGTCGCATTGCCTAGTAGTGTGGCCCCGGCGTTCTATTACTTGGGGTTGCGTGACACTAGTGTTGCTTAGTTTCAGTGTACCTCAATGTCGCATCGCCGAGTTTGCTCAACTTTAGAGGTGCCTTGCCTAGGGTTGCACAATGTCAGCACCAGTCCAACTGTTGTGTCGCCCCCGCTTGTGCTTTCATATACAACTGCAAATTCCTTCTCTATTTTTTTTCTCTATACTTAAAATTGTTCTGTAATAAATATTTTACAATGCGTTTGTTAAACACCATTCGCTTTTCATGAAAATCTTTTAAGTCAGTACCCTTTGCTTATCCGCAAAGCCTCAGAAGCTAGATCTCTCCCTTGGTATCTATCCAACGTAATCTGCCTAGGAACAACAAAGGAATCAACTAATCATTCCCGTGTAGACCTTTCGATTTTTGAGACAATTAGATCAACACTTTCCTCAAGAAGCGAAGCTTTACCATCTAAGAATTCTAGGATATGAAGCATCGACATCATTAATTGGATTAAGAGAGGTGACAAGAGTTCTATGTGATACATCTCACTGAATTTGGAAGACAATGGCCATTCAGCAAGCATTCCACTTGATATTGGATTGGTGCACTCTTGCATCACAGATCATAGAGATCGAGAGGGAAATGAAAAGTTCCTCAACCATGTCAGTAGCACTATGCGACTAATTGAAGGAGCAGACAATTGCAAATTTTTGGTAGAGACGAGAAAAAAAAGGAAAAGCAAGAGGCATTGAAATCGAAGATCACCGGTTCGCATCCTCAAGAATCGCTACCTCAACAGGTGGTGCGAGTTCAACCCATACTCTCGCCATTGCTAAGACCGTCTCATCTTCTTTGTTGAGTTCTGTTCCAGTGGACTATCTTCTTCCTCGGTGTCTATTGATAATTGTCTTCCTTCGAGTATCTTTCCTTGAAACTCCAATCTGTTTCCATCCGCCGATGGTGTTGGAAAACAGACCCTCAGATCATCCTCCTGTAGCTCGCATATTAGACGGAATCCACGCTTCTTTATGGTTCCTTCCAGTGCCCTGACACAAACTTGGATATGGCTCCAACCGTTTTGCAGAGGCTTCTCTTCTATCTTTCTGTTGCTTGGGAAATAAACAAGACTCACATGATCGGATTCCAATGGATCAAAAAATATCAAACGGTAATACGATCTTATGCCATTTACAAACAAGCTGATGTCAAATGAACAGGACGAATCGTCGAACGAGCCTTTCTTATTCTGGCGAAGAATAACACAGATTGCTAGTCCCAAGATCTTGTCACATAAGTCTGGGGGAACCATGAAAGATATGGTGTCCTCTTTACAATGGAGAATCCATTCAGGCATCTCTCTTCCATTTACAAGAATCTCAACTTCCTGTCATACAGATGTACACGTATCAAATATTCAAAATGAGAGAGAGAGAGAGAGAGAGAGAGAGAGAGAGAGAGAGAGAGAGAGAGAGAGAGACCTTGGGTGATGACGCATCAGCCACACTGACCCCTTTGCTTTGCTTGCAGCTATAAACAAACAAGTCTTTCCAATAATCATACTTATTGATGCATGCAGGAAGATGAGTAAATTTGTTATTTGTAAGATTTAGGCACGTCAATATAGGACAACTGGAAGCATTCTCAAGAAACTCTGCTTTTGATAGACTGCAGTGAGAGAGGTCTAGCCACCTTAAACTTGGGAATCCCAAATCGTCATCAGGATCAATTGAATCCTCCAAGTTCTTTGGAAACATGACAAAATTTGAGCAGTAGCTAACTACCAGAGACTTGAGATTTTTCAACTTATGAATGCTCGACGGAAGCCTTGTGAGGTTATTGCAACACCTAAATCTATCTGCTCTATAGAGACAAGATTTTCAATTGATGCAGGGAGTTCTTTAATAGCCGTCCCTTTTAGAAAAAAATATATTAGGTGTTCCATCTTTTCCAGAATATCAGGGCATTTCTCAAGTTTAGAGCAACCAGAGAAATCAAGCCATTGAAGAGACTTTGTCTTGAGTGTGTTTGGAAAGATCCGAAGATTGGAGCAACTTGATATATTCATATGTTTCAACTTGTCAAGATCTCCAACGGATTGGTGAACCTCTACCAAGCTTTTGCAACTAAAAAGATCTAAGCTCTCCAGAAGTGGAGCCGATGAAATGTCAGGAATACTAGCCAAGGACTTGCAATCCCGGAACTCGATGGACTTCAAACATATAAAATTCTGCAAAAACATACTGGTGCAGTCATTAAGCTCTGAAATATTTTCATAGCTTTGAAAAGGGAAAGCTGATCATCATAAGGGCTCACCTGACAGTTGCCTACTAATTGTTTGATATGACTGTTCTGAAAACGGAGTCTTGCCAATTTCTTTGGGCCAGGGCCAAATTCTAGATGCAGGGCATTGGGCCATTCAAGCCATCTAAGCGCATTAGGGAGGCATACAGGACCTTGTGAAGAGATATGCAATTTGTGCAAGATGAGCATTCTCAACCTTTTCATTTTTTTGAAAGCACAAGGACTAATGGTCATCTCTTTTGGTGTGGCCAAGTTCAATACTATGGCCTTTACTGCATCCATTACCTATCCATAACAGAGCAAATTCAATCGTCAGACAAAATTTTCGATCGAAATTTACATATTACAATCCAAATTAGAGCAAAGTAAAAAACTGAGATGTTGCAAAATGGACATGAACAACTTTTACTGTATCTTCATAGAGAACTTCCTCAACATCTTCGAAAAGCCATAATCTGCTGCGTTTCCCAGGATCATCAGGCCATTCCTCATTAACAATATCCTTACCCATCAACTGAATCAAATCATGCATTTGCAGGGTTCCATACTCATTTTTTATCAAGGACCTCTCGATGAGAATTTCTATTCCTATGGTTGTGTTAAAACCAGAGTCATCAAGAACTTCCTTGATGTATTCTACTACCTTTCCCTTAAAGAAACAAGCAATATCGAGGAAAATCTCCCTCTCATTGTTCTCCAATCCATCAAAGCTTGTCTTGAGAACTTGATTAATAATTTGGTCAGGACTTTTGGAAAGTTTATGCAATGCACTTTCCCATGCAGCTTCGTTTCTTCCACATAAGAATGAGCCCAAGACTTCGAGGGCTAACGGAAGGCCGTCACAATAACGCAGTGCTCTATCTATGAGATCCACTCCTATTTCAACACTCTCGCTATTTGGGAAAGCATGCAAACAAAAAAGGTCTCGTGCTTCACAACATCCTAAAGTTTGAATTCTATGCACACGATTTGTGCCATGAGAAGTCAGCAATTGTTTATTTCTTGTTGTAACAATGATTATACTTCCTTTTCCAAACCAATTGCCTTTTCCAGCTAATGCATTCAGTTGATTCATATGGTCAACATCATCAAGAACCAGGAGAACCTTCTTGCAACATAGTCTTTCTTGTATCAAACTAATTCCTCCAGCGACACTGTAGACCGTTAAAGGATGAACCAGGATCTCAGATAGAAGATCCTTTTGTAAAGAAACAAGACCACCGCTTTGGTGTGATTTTTCTCTAACTTGCTCCAAAAAACTACAAACCTGAAATTGTCTCATCATAGCATTATATAGGGCCTTGGCAATTGCTGTCTTCCCTATGCCTCCAGGTCCCCATAGACCTATCATCAGAACATCATCATCAGCCGACTCTTTCTGTGACAAACATATCAGTTTTTGAACTCGGGAATCTATTCCAACCGGATACTTAGCGACATGTAAGGGTGTTTGGTTGAGACGAATCGATAATTCCTTCACGATGCATTGTATGAGATCTGCTTCATCTCTAATAAGCACTCAAAAGAAAGAAAAACCCGTTTTAGCATTTCAAAGCCATAGCAGGAATTCAACCTCTGACGTGATAAGGAAAATTTCTTAAGAAGAATAGTAAATAATAAGATGAAAAGTGGGTGAACCTGTGCCAACATGTACGCGAGGAAAATTACAAAGAACTTGAATCTGAAGACAATAATGACTAAGGCACTATGAATCGCACTATTTATGTTTGATAAATTTCTCATTATCCACACAGCAAGAATCAATTCAAAGAATCTACGAGCTTTGGTTATTTGATCATATGTCTACTGTCTAATTTATCTCCACTTTGTATCTTCAATTGAAGATCCAAAAAAGTGCATATGATCTGATATCTAGCAGACGATCACGAGCTAACAATCACAAAACACCATTGTCACATTTGTGCGTACCTGTCATTCAACTCCCACCCAGACAAGCTAGCGGCTTCAGAGAGAGCCTTCTTCCATCTCTTCACTTTCTCTGAATCCTTCCCCAACTTGGACTCATGGTTATCCATAGCTCTCTTATAACTCTCTCTCCCCTCTCTCACTTCTCTGGGTTCCACTTTGTAAAACACAGGGAACACCTTCAGGCCATTTTTCTCCTTGCACTCCATGATTTTCAAGAGCTCTTCCAAACACCACCGTGAGGAAGCGTAGCGCTCAGAGAAAACGATGATCGCAACGTGCGATTCCTCAATTGCCCTCATGAGCGCCGGCGATATTTCCTCTCCTTTCCTAAGCTCCTCGCTATCCACAAAAGTGTAAATTCCTTTCTGGTCCAGAGCAGCGTAGAGATGACTGAGGAAGCCTTGGCGGACATCTGTCCCTCTGAAACTGAGGAACACATGGTAATTCCTTTTCATATTCGAAGAAGCAACCGTTAGAAGAGCTGATGGTACATGTGCTTCTCTAGAATGCCAAGCTTCGGAACAAAGACAGAGAGAAAGATTCTTGCTAAGAAAATCAAGGGCTTAAAGCAGAAGCAGAGTGGGCTTTGCTCTCGGAGATGCTGGGCGGCCTCTGACCCGGGGTTGCCCTTCCCCGATCGGCAGTGAAGTCGAGGATCTCTTCCCTATGCCCCGGCTCTGGCTCTGGCTCGCTTCAAAGAAACAAGCGCTCTCAGGGTTTGGAGGGCGAGATCGACGTGATCGACCGACGAATCTGGAACGATGATGAATCGGCCAAGGACTCGGAAGACGAAAGCTGCCGCGAGGGTTTATCGAGTGAGAAGCTCTGAGCGCTGTTCACATTTTTTTCCTTTTGAGCTTTGAGACTTTAAGATAGGGGGAGATAGCGATTATGTTTCTGTGGTGGCGGACTCTCGGGTTATTAATAGTGCTTTGATAATATTAAAAAAATCTTGCCAACTTAAAAGGAAATCGCTCTTTTAAAATTTTTAAATGGATATTGATATCAATTTTGGATAATGACATAAATAGTCTTTGAATTTTGGCTCAATTTATAATACGGTGCTTGAATTTTTAATTTATTTAATATAATCTTTAAAATTTTAGTATATGTTCAAGTTAGTTCCTACACTATACGAAGATGTTTAATGTTATTATTAGGGGTGTGCAACTAAACCGATTCTACTTAGAAAGTAGATTCGAATTTTCGAAAAAATAAGTTTGAGAATTGATTCTCCTTGAAATAGTTCTAGGAATAGGTTCTAAGTAAAGACCTACTGATTCCACTCTACTCTAGAATCTATTTTATAAGTTAAAAAGCTTAAATTCTAATTGTTTTTTTCCCTAAAATTTAACCTCTGTACTCTTTCGTCTTTTGTCCTTTTTTGAAAATTCTTGCTAGTCTTTCATTTTCCTTTAACTTTTATGGATGAATGGGGCATTTATGTTTTATATTACTCGTTTGAACTTTTTTATTATTTATAATTATACTTGACTATACATTCCGATTGTTGTTTTTGGTAGATTAGGATTCTTGTTATTCATCTTTTACTTTGAATCATTTCGTTACTCATAATCTCATATGATTTTGTAGTAAAAATTTAAAAAAATGGAAAAAAAAAAGATAAAATAGATTCTCGAGTGAACCCTTGAATTAGATCGGAAAAATAGAGGACGTGATAGGTTCCAGGGTCCAAAATCTTGAGATAAGCACCGGCAACGATGATGATGGAGCGCTTCGAGGACTGGCAACGAGGAGAGAGTGGAGAAAGAGGGACAGAGATTATGCTGGCGAAATGTGGGAAGCAAAGAAGCAGGACCCACTTGACGTTTGTAAAAAACCACTAGTTTAATAATTTAAACTCAATGACAGTGTTGAATATTTTTGTATAGTCTAAAAATTAGGTTGGATATGAATTTTATGGACTATATTGAATAAATTAAAAGTTCAGGAACGACATTACTTCTTGTGCTAAATTTCAGAGATCGCGGTGTCATTTTCCCTTTATATTTTTATTTTTATTTATGCTCAATTTCTTTTTAATAAAAAATTGGAAATGGACGGAGATTAGATTCGAGATAAGCGTACGGTGGGGATGGGGAAGATGAGATTCAAGAAGGAGCGTGAAGGCGGGAGAGAGAAACTTTAGAGAGAGATTTTCTCGTGGCGATAAACTTTAGTAAGCTGGGGCCCACCTCGCAACTCCACAGCTGTCCGTTATTTTTTCATGTTCTTCCTCGTTTCCTTCCTAAAGTAAGTGTTCTTTCTTTTTTTTTCTTTCTTTTTTTTTTGGTAATATGTTGTTGAAATTGGTGTTGCCGTAAATAAAAAAATAAATTGTAAATGTTGGCTCTTGGGGACAATATGGCATAGAAAATGTCGTTGGGTTTGGTGTTGCCGTAAATAAAAAAAAATAAATTGTAAATGTTGGCTCTTGGGGACAATATGGCATAGAAAATGTCGTTGGGTTTGGTGTTGCCATAAATAAAAAAGATAAATTACAAATGTTGGCTTTTGGGACAATGTCGTGATCATCTTTTCCTTTTTTTAATCTTGACATCGGGTGAATATATGAAGTAATATTTTCACATGACTTCTTATTAGATTTTAAGTTTTTAACTTGCACAGACTTACCAAATTTTCATTTGATGAACAAATGATACGAGCTCTAGCCATTCGAGATTTGAAATTGTAATTGGCAAATTGATTCTCCGCCCGTTTCTCCATAGACCCAATACCCTTTTGTTCCACCTCAGATTCTGAGCAGGGGACAGCGCCCGAATTCTTCAATCTCAATCCGAAGGAGTATAATTCGTATAAGGGCATGAAGGAATCGAGGGAAAACAGAAGAAAAAGGAGGAACTTACTGGATAGAGCAGATTCTGAGGGAGGATTGAAGATGCTGTGCAGGAGGCAGACATTCTCAAGGTCGTTTCCTTCCTGGGTTTTGGGCTATTTCCCATGCTTCCGTTTGCTTATTCGCGACATTAAAAAAGGTTAAAATGGCAAGAATAGCCCAAGGTGATTCCGATAAGCCGCGAGGCGGAGGAGATCGCGGGGATGGCGAAGCAAGCGCCGGCGACGATGATGATGGAGCGCTTCGAGGACTGGCGGCGAGGAGAGAGTGGAGAGAGAGGGACAGAGATTATGCTGGCAAAATGCAGGAAGCAAAGAAGCGGGACCCACTTGACGTTTGTAAAAAACCGCCGGTTCAATTGAGATTGGCCTTAGAATAAAACTAGATGCACCGGTTCAATCAATATCACGTGAGAATTGAGTAAGGGCGCAAAATGATAATCATTTTATTCTAAAAATCATCTTATATGAGAATAATTAGTTATATCGGTAGCCGAATCAGACATGCTTATTTGAGATAAGAGCCAGAAAACCGCTCTGAAGCATTATAAATCACTCTGCTCTCACCGCAACCAACAGAGAGAGGGATGGGTCGTTGGCTGGTGGGAGGGAAAGCACGTAAATGAGACTCCGCACGTGTGTCGGGTCACTGTGTGCCGACACACGGGCTGGGTATGATCGACGGCCGTGATTCGTCTCGGGGGATGGGGCCGACTCGAGAGGCCGAAATCCTGAGTCGACTGAGCTAGGCAACCGTGCAATTACACTTGTGCCCTCGGTGAGCCAAGACGCTCACACCATCAGGGAGAGCAGCGAGTTCGTTTTTTTATTTTCCTTCTTTGTACGGGAACCGGGGAAAGGCGCTTTCAAAGCCACTAACCGAAAACCATAGTGCGCATTTTCACATAACCTAATGAATTTTTTTCCGATCGAAAATTTATAGGAAGAGATCAAGTAATCGAACATGTCATTTTGACGTCATGGGTTGTGGCCAAACCAGAGCACGAGTTTGACTTGGCTTGAAGCTTAGAGTGAAGATCGATCTGAAGATGGAGTTCGTGTGGTTCTACCTTGAGAGTGTTTAAGAACGTGCATGATTGTGTTCTTTTTTTTCTGTTTATGAACAAAAATTTTGTTTTTTTTTTTTTCTGGGAACAAAAAAAGAACAGAAACGTGTTTGTTTGCGTTTTTGTTCTAAATATGTTTTTTTGTTCATGGAAACACATTTGGAACAGAAACAAGAAAAAAAAAAGTTGTTTCTACCACCCACTGCGGTGGCATCGTTGGATTGAGCTTTGTGCTTCCCACGAAGGTGTCAAGTTCGAATCCCAGCAGCGTTACTTGGTGACTTAACTGCTGGCGTGATTGTGGTGGCCAGCTTACGTCAGCCCCAAGTTCTTCCCGCCGGTTGTTGGCTTTCAAGGTTTTCTGGGTCATAAAAAAAAACTCGTTTATTGTTTATGGAACAATTTTTAAGAACAAATTTTCTCTCTCCTATCTTTTTCTTCTCTTTTTTTCTTCTTCTTCTCTTCTTTTTTCTTTGGCTGGTCCCCGGTCTCAGCCATGACCGGCGACTGGCCATCGAGGGCCGGCAACCTCACCGAAGCGTCGCCGGCCTCTGGTGAGGCTCGGCCTCGCCTTGGCTAGGCGAGCTCAAGCTCGCCTAGATCCTCGCCAGACCATCGCCAAGTCAGCCTCACCGGGGGCCGGTGAGCCTCATCGTGGCTGGGTGAGGCCACCGGCCAAAAGAAGAAAAAAAGAAAAAAGAAAGAAAAAAAGGAAATATAAAATTAAAAATTAAAAAAAAAAAACAAAAAAGAACATAAATTTATCAAACGTGTTTAGGTTCTTTTTTTATTTCCAGAACAAGTTTACCAAACGTGTTTTTCTAGTAAAAAATTATTCCCCAGAACAGGAATAGTTTTTTTTTTTTTTCTGTTCCTTGGAACAATTTTTTAACAGAATTTTATAAAAAAAAAAAAACAATTTTTGAACAGAAACCCAAACAAACGCACTCTTAGAGTTTCCCTTGGTAAGTTTTGAGAGTAAATATGTTGCGAGAGATTGTTTTTGTACTTATTGCTCGGTACTCTATTAATATATTGCGTTGTGGTGGACTCAATGATCTTTTTTGTACAACATCATCAAGAATTTTGTAATATGGAAGTTGTTATGCGATATATAAATACAAATTGATGATAGCACGTTATAGTTCCATAATTCACAACTCAAGTCCAAGGCCAAGGTCCCAAGTCTATGGTAGGGTCTTAGGTGGCCCATGCTATAACTTGTTTTGCTGGTGTCTCTAGTCCAAGTGTTAGGGTCCTAGGTCTAGCCCTCAATGTGGAGACATAATCCAAATTGAGTTGAGCTATTACAACATACTCGATATTTGAACCTTCACTTGAACTCAATCATGTATTCAAGTTCTTGTTCAAACTCAACTTGAAAAAGAAAATCGGACCACTCAAATTTGACTTCACTCAATTTGACTATATTAAATAATTGACAAAAAAGTAAGTTAAGCCTGAATAGGCTCTTGATACTATCAATTGGGTATGGGCAAGTTTAAGCTTGATATTGTGTGCAACATTCGTGTTTAAGTTTTACTGAATTCATTTGTGCATTATCTAATTGGTCTTTATTGTAAACTGGAAAAAAAAAATTCAATTGGCATGTTGCCATATATAAAAAGTGTGAATGTCACTTTTTTTATTTTCCTTCGATGATAAATTTATATGTTAGGAGCACTTCTACGATACTTCGAATATATTATATAAGATTATTATGTGTCATTGCAATTAAATACAAAAACGTCTTAATATACTATATATATATATCACAAATCGTCATAATCGTGATGTAAAATTGTTGCTAAAAAAGTGGGATCCGGTACATTTTTCACATTCCTTGAATTTAGTCAACAACATGTAGGATTTGCACTGCAGCTTTCGTTCACAGTTTTTTCTTTTTTCTTTTTTCCAACCCATTTGTTCACATGTGCTGGCCACTTGCCGTTGAAGGTTGGGCCGACCGAACCGTCTCCCCCATCGAGAATTTTTTTTTTTTTTTTACAATAAATAAGATTATTTCCATGGTATGATTTTTTCTTCCATTAGTGATCACGAATTTTCACCTGACCAAATCTTACTAATGTATACTAATCATCTTATCCATGAGCAACAAGACTTCATCAATAAGCCAATAATGGTTATGACCCCTTAGAGTTTTTGTAATCAGTGACTTCGTAACTAAACACTAAATAGATTGTATGAATTGATCATTTAATTACTCAAAGTACCTCTTGGACTATGGGTTTAAAAGAATGAAACCCTAACAATATTTGCATACTTGCCACCTAGACTTGGACTTTAAACTAAAAGGAAAAACTCGAACAATATTTTATTTTGATATTCTTTTTTATCTCACTTTTGTAGTTGGCTTAAACCTTTTTTCTTTTACAAGTAACGATGCATCACTTTCATTTTATAAAGGGTAAGTCAATCACTCATTATTTAAAAAATTAAGATGCGTATAGCGAACTTCGACATTTTAATTTTAGCAATTGGTATTTTGTAATCATTCACTTGAAGGAGTAAATTATATATATTTTTTTTTTGTTGGCTGCGATCCATAGGGAGGGCTCATATAAATTTCGTAGACAAGTGATGTGGTAATTCTGTAATAAGCTTCTTAGCGTGTAAAGCTAATGTGATAATGACATGTGGAATTAACGAATGAGGAGTTGCCAAAAAAAAAAAAAACTGGTTTAGAACTTGACTTTGTGAGTATGTTAAAATGTCTAACCCAAAAACAAAAAGCATTTACTGATAGAGAATGCATGTATATGAAAACCCTGTAGATAAAAAGACATTTTAGCATACTAAAGTTAACTACTAGAGTTCTACCCTTCTTACATAAGAAGGGGAATGTAGGGGGTTTGAATCGCCACATTCTCAAAAGAGTTGGAGTGGGAACGATTTAGTTTCAGATGTGAGTTTTGACTTCCACACTTTATATGGAGGCAAGACAAATGCCTGAGAATGAGAATTAGAGTAGGAGTAAAATATAACCGACAAAAAAAAAAATACTAAAGTTACTTTGTTTGGTATAAAACACTATAAATCGACTTAGAATAGGAGTAGAGTAATTTAATATAGTGATAGAATAACAAACCCATGAATTATGAGTGTGCATTAATAAACTCTATTTTGCATAAGATATTTTTAACCTCACCAAATAGGAAGAAAGAATGCCACATGTTAACATTTTTTGTACATTAACTAACATTAGAAAACCAAAATGTACAACCTGAATGGCATGCAACGGGTTAAGGAATTCGGAAATTTGAGAAACGATGGACACCAAAAATTAAGAAAATTCTGACATCCCCTCTTTTCTAGGATAGCCAAGGTTACACTTGTAAATACACACAATCATATGGCTCGTGTAGTCGGACGATTATATCATTTTCCTTTTTCTTTTCCGAGAGACAATTTGACAGTTGAAATCAAGCGCCACGTTTTCTTACAATAAACTGAATTCAACGGCCACGGAGAGAACACTGGTTGGAGAAGAAAGGAAAAATGAAAAGTCAATTATGCGTGAAATTTGACCATAAAATTACTTAGCACAAAATCAAAGAAGAAAATAAAAATATCTTTTAATTAAAAAAATGATAACATTAGGATAATCCTATCATTGTTTTATCTTGCTCTCTTTCTAGCTCTGGCCAATTTATCTTTGTATCCGCTCATTTTCAGTAGGGATCGTCAGTGTTGCTTTGTTGGATCGTTGCGAAAATTTGTCTACACTTGTCGAAGATTGCTTTTGGAACAAAATTTTGGAGAATTAAGCTTGTTAAATTTAATGAAAAGATTTATGATGAAAAAAAAAACTTAGAGGATTATATACAAAAATACCATAAATATAGGAGTTAATTGCAAATATCAAAAGTGAAAATATAGACAATTCCTTTCTTTTTCTTCATTTTCCCCCACTTCTTTGATCTTTTGGACCCCTTGATGATATTTATAGAATGACAAACACTGTCAACAAGTCATTGTCTAGAACAAGGCCTGGTCCATGCGTGACATAATTGAGGATGCTTGAAGTCGTCCATGTGGCTATCGCTCATGCAAAATTCGAGATCAAGGCCACTGTACTTTTGATGTTTTTCTTCAATTAAAAATTTACAAGTAAATGGAGATTAATTAATATAAGAGGGATTTTTTTGGCCAAGATATTTCCCAACAATTAATTTCAAATAGGTTTTTCAGCAGTAGTCGGAGGTTATTTTTCTCATAGTTTCCTCAAATAAACTTTAGAAAGAGTTGTGAAAAGGATATTTTTTTTCGCCGTTTGTGGTTCTTAATTCAAATGTTGAATTCGATGGCTCTCAATTGGTCAAGTGATCTCCTAACATCGGTTCCAGTAGTAAGTAGCTATCGCATTATCTTTAATTGAGAGAAGTTGGGGGTCGAATTTTGTGATTATTGATGGTATGATCTCTAATCTTGATAAGGTCGATAACCCAATGCCGATTTATTTTAGATATGGGGTATGAAGATGGCCCATTCTTCAGTCTGGCTAGAGGATCAACAAGAGAATCGGCCCATCATTTCTGTCTTGGTTGCCCATTTGGTGGAGTTGACCCGAGACTATTTCAATTCTGGTCGACCCAAGATTTTGTCCGAGTGGTTGCCCAACATCGCTTCGTGCTTGTTGACTTTTTAGGTTGCATAATTTGCAAAGGTTGGAGTCATCCGTTTGATTTTGCTCTCGAACGTTGTTAATACAATATAAATCACAACAATTAGGAAAGGTTCATTATGCGGGATGACCCAATGTCTAAATAGAATCGGCATATCACTCTGGGAGTACTAATTGTTTTCCATAGGTAGTGTTTCTCCAATTATAATAAGATGCGAAATTAAGTATACGCTCTTAATGGGTTGGCACATTTCAAAAAGGGTGGCTAGTATTGATAGCTCTTCTCCATCTTTTTATCTAGAGAGAGAGAGGAAAAGGAGGAGGAGGGGGTGATGCTATAATTTTGGAATTTGATCGTGGATGGTAGATTTAATTTGAGGTGAATATGTGTTACAATATAATGAATGAAATATCGAAAAAAGATATTACCGGTGTACATGATTTCAAACCTTAATGATTGTAATTAATAGTTTTGTAACGAGCATTTGATATATCGTATTCTTTGATAATGTGATTGGGTCACTTTTTTGGAGAGTGTAGTAATCTTATTTTTGGCTATGGGCAACAACATTTCTACTTTATTGAATTTTGCGTTTCAAGTAGACGATATAGAGCCAGCTGGACTTAAACGAAGGGAGACTAATGGTAGAAAGTGAGAAAGAGAATGAACTTTGGTGCAAGCCAATGAAGACTATAAAGGCAATCCTCTTACTAATATTCTCAGTGGAAATTATTAAAATGTTACTTAGCATTTTACTTGCCAAATGAATTAGACTCAACTCTTTAAAAGGTAAAACAGAAAAAAATAATAATACATAAATATTATTTGGATTAATATCACGGAAAATCTTAAACCGGTACCCTTAAATAATTTACTAAAAATTATTTTTTGACCCACAAGGACCCCCAAAGTAATACACTACTCCAATTTTGCCCTCTGTTTCAATCCCATCCAATTTAGCCTTTAAAAATTGGAGTGCTCCATCATCTTGAATTAAGCTGTTTTGGGCTTTCAAAAGTTCTTAAAATAAGTTCTGATATTTGGTAACACAATTTCAAAGACTTTAGCGAAAAGTCCTTCTTTGAAATGCTTGAAACTTGAGGCAAGCCTCACCTTTGAGCTTTAGTATTTTCCATATGCAAGTTCGGGAGTCTAATGAATTTTTTTTTTCTTACAATCTTGCCATCATTAATATATTTGTATTAATGTTTTGTCCCTCAACCATGTTTAGGAGAGAGAAAGCCATGGTTGGTCATGGCTTAGGAAGCTTCATGAAGGAGGCCAGGTTAACGAACACCGACAAAGCTTCGTCGAGGGTTGCATGATTCCGAGAAGCTTTGCGAGGGTTGCTTGATGCCAGATTTAGCTTGTCAAGGGTTGAGCATTGCATTGCCTAGTCGTGGGGCTCCGACATTCCGCCACCCAAGGTCATGGGACACTGGTATTTAGATTCGCATCGCCTAGGGTCAAGCGACACTAGTGTCGCGTCTCCAAGGTTTAGTTGACCTCAACGGGTATTGCCTAAGGTCGCACAAGGTCGGCACTGGTCCTACTATTGTGCCACCTGCTTGTGCTTTCATATGTATCTGCAAGTTCCTTCGTTCTCCCTTTTTAAATTTTTTTTTTCTCATTCTAAAAATTGCTTTGAAATACTTATTTTAGAAGGCATTTGACAAATACCGTTTGCTTTTCATGAATATCCTTGAAGTCAATCTCCTTTGCTAAAATGCAATGTTTCTCAGATGCCAGAGCTATCCCTTTATACCAATCCAATGCAAGCTGCCAAGTAACAATAGGGGAATCAACTAAATTTCCCTATATAGACCTCTTGATCTTTGAGACAATTCGAACAGCACTTTCCTAAAGATATAGATTATACTAGATTTAGCAAAACTTACTATCTTAGAATTTTGAATTATGAAGTATCTGCATCATTAATTGGAATTGGATTAAGAGAGACAACAAAGGCCCATCTAATAGATTACACGGCACAACTTGGAAGACTGGCCATTTCAACAAGCATCCTCTTAATTTTTGGGTTAATGCACTCTGCACTAAAAATCATAAAGAATCAGAGGCCAAAAAATAAAAGGTTCCCCAATCATGTCGGTAGCATGATGCGAAACCTCTGTTTTATAATGATCTTGAATTCTAATTGAAGGAGTGGACACTTGCAAATCTCTAGTGGAGGTCCAGAAAAGGGAAAAGCGAAGACGTTGAACCCAAAGTCTCACCATAATTAAGACCGTCTTATCTTCTTTGTTAAAGGTGATGAGCTTTCCTCTGCATCTGTTTCAACTGGAGTTACTTCCTCAGGTTCTATTGAATTATCTTCTTTTGGGTCTTCCCAGAAAACGTTCACATTGCCTCCATCAGCTGGTGGTGCTGGGAACACCACCCCCAGATCATCCTCCTTTTGTTCACTTAGTAGACGTAATCCACACTTCTTTATGCTTCCCTGTTGTGCTTTGAAAAAAACTTGGAAATGGCTACAATCATTTTGTAAATGCTTCCTCACTGAAGGCCCAAAACAGCGTAAATCATAATTAAGCCACACATGGTCAGATTCTATTGACGAAAGTCCTTTTTCCCAAGCCATCGCTTCTTGGCCATTAACGCGTAATATGATATAACATAAATCGTCGACCACTTTTCCTTCCAAAGGGCTAAGAACAACACAGAATGCTAGTCCTTTAATCTCTCCTCCACCCACTTATAATTCCGTCGAGGCAGCCCATCTGTCACACAGAGGGTACACATATCAAGCATTTAAGTATATATATATATAGAGAGAGAGAGAGAGAGAGAGAGACCTCGAGTGATGAGAAATTAGCCATATTATCCATATGGAATCCTTCGCAAAATAATAAACATGAAGTCAAGTCATCCAAATCCCACAGCACATCTGGGAGATTTTGCAGGGATTTGCATTTAGATACTAATAGCTCATTAATATTTGGTGGAAGCTGAGGAATCTCTTGTAGTAGCTCGCATCCCTCAACATCCAAATCGCTCAGATGATAGTACTTGTTGATGCATGTTGGCAAATGAGTAAACTTGTTATATGAAAGGATTAGGTTCTTCAATATGGGAAAACTGGAAATACTCTCAAGGAACTCTACTTCTGATAGATTGCAGCCCATAAGTCCTAGGTAGGATAGTCTTCGGAATCCCAGAAGTCCATCAGGATCAATTGAATCCTCCATGTTTTTTTGGAAACATGATTAAATTCGAGCAGTCAGAAAGATCCAAACACTCGAGATTTTTCAACTTATAAATGTATGGTGAAAGCCTCTCAAGGTTTTCGCAAGATGTTAAACCCATCCACTCCACAGAGACAAAATTTTCAATTGATGCAGGGAGTTCTTTAATAGCTGTCCTTTCTAGATCAACTCTTTTTAGATGTTCCATCTTTCCGTCAATATCTGGGAACTTCTCAAGTTTAGAGCAACCAGAGAGACGAAGGAATTTAAGAGATTTATTCCTAAGTGTGTTAGGAAAATTACCAACATTAGAGCACGATTCTAGCCACAAAACTTCTAGCTTGATGAGATTTCCAACGGATGGGTGAACCTCCACCAAGCTCTCACACCCATTAAGAATCAATTTCTCCATAATTGGAGCCGATGACAGATCAGGAATACTAACCAAGGACTTGCATTCATAGAGATCGATGGACTTCAGCTTCCTAAAATTCTGCAAAAACATACTAGTGCAGTCATTAAGCTCTGCAAATATGTTTATAGCTATAAAAAAGGAAAAGCTAATCATCGCAAGTGCTTACCTGAAAGTTGCCCATTAATTGTTTGATATGACTTTTCCGGACATCGAGACTCACGAGTTTATTTGGACCAGAGCCAAATTCTAGATTCGAGGCATTGGACCATTCAAGCCATCTTAGCTCGTTAGGGAGACGTACTTGAGCCTGTGAAGAGATACGCCCTCCATGCAAAATGAGTATTCTCAACCTTTTCATATTTGCGAAAGCATCAGGACTGATGATTATCGCTTCTGGTGGGGACCTTTCCAATACTATAGCCTTTACTGCATCCGTCCCCTATCCATAACAGGGCAAATTCAGTTGTTAGACAAAATTTCAAGTTAAGATTTACATTATACTGTTTGAATTAGAGTAATGTAAACTGAAATGTAGCAAAACTGACATAAACAACTTTTACCGTATTATAACAAAAAATGTCCTCAACATCTTCCAAAAGCCATAATCTGTTGCGTTTCCCAGGATCATCACGGCATGCTTCATTAACAATATCCCGACCCATTGACTGAATCAAATCATGCATTTCCAAGGTCTCATCCTGGTTTTTTATCAAGGACCTTTCCATGAGAATATCTATTCCTATGGCTGTGTGAAAATCACAGCTGTCAAGAACTTCCTTGATGTACTTTATATTTTTCCCCTTAAAGAAACAAGCAATATCGAGGAAAATCTCCCTCTCGTTGCTCTCCAATCCATCGAAGCTTATCTTGAGAACTCGATTGATAGTTGGTTCAGGAATTTTGGAGAGTTTATGCAATGTACTTTCCCATGCAGGTTCCTTTCTTCCACGTAAGAATGAGCCCAACACTTCTAGGGCTAATGGAAGTCTGTCGGCATAATGCAGTGCTTTATCTATGAGATCCCTTCTTATTTCAACACTCTTGCTATTTGGGAAAGCATACAGACTAAAAAGATATTGTGCTTCATGGCATCCTAAAGTTTGAATTTCATACACACAATTTATGCCATGAGAAGTCAGCAATTGTTTATCTCTTGATGTAACAATGATTCTACTTCCTTTTCCAAACCAATTGCCTTTTCCAGCTAATGCATTCAGTTGACTCATATGGTCAACATCATCAAGAACCAGGAGAACATTCTTGCAATAGTCTTTCTTGTATCAAACTAATTCCTCCAGCGACACTGTAGACCGTTAAAGGATGAACCATGATCTCAGATAGAAGATCCTTTTGTAAAGTAACAAGACCATCGCTTCGGTTTGATTTTTCTCTAACTTGCTCCAAAAAACAACAAACCTGAAATTGTCTCATCATTGCATTATATAGGGCCTTGGCAATTGTTGTCTTCCCTATGCCTCCAGGTCCCCATAGACCTATCATCAGAACATCATCATCAGCCGACTCTTTCTGTGACAAGCATGACAGTCCTTGAACTCGGAAATCTATTCCAACCGGATACTTAGCGACATGTAATGGTTTTCGGTTGAGACGAATCGATAATTCCTTTACAATGCATTGTATGAGATCCGCTTCATCTCTGATAAGCACTCAAAGAAAGAAAACCCCGTTTCAGCATTTCAAAGCCATAGCCGGAATTCAACCTCTAACGTGATAAGGAAAATTTCATAAGTAGATCAGCAAATAATAAGACGAAAGGTGGGTGAACCTGCGCCAACATCTACGCGAGGAAAATTACAAAGAACCTTAATCTGAAGCCAATAATGACTAAGGCACTATGAATCACACTATTTATGTTTGATAAATTTCTCATTATCCACAAAGCAAGAATCAATTCAAAAAATCTACGAGCTTTGGTTATTTGATTATGTGTCTACTGTCTAATTTATCTCCACTTTGTATCTTCAATTCGAAGATCCAAAAAAGAGCATACAATTTGATATCTAACAAACAATCACAAGCTAACAATCACGAAACACCATGTCACATTTGTGTGTACCTGTCATTCAACTCCCACCCAGACAAGTTACCGGATTCAAAGAGACCCTTTTTCCATCTCTTCACTTTCTTCGAATCCTTACCGAACTTGGACTCATGCTTAGCCATAGCTCTCCCATAAATCTCTCTCCCTCCTCTTACTTCTCTTGGTTCCACTTTGTAAAACACAGGAAACACTATCAGGCCATTTTGCTCCTTGCACTCCATGATTTTCACAGCCTCTTCCAAACACCACGGCGAGGAGGCGTAGTCCTCAGAGAAAACAATGATCGCGATGCGCGATTCCTCGATCGCCCTCATGAGCGTCGGCGATACTTCCTCTCCTTTCCTAAGCTCCTCGCTATCCACAAAAGTGTATATTCCTTGCTGGTCCAGAGCCGCGTAGAGATGACTGAGGAAGCCTTGGCGGACATCTGTTCCTCTGAAACTGAGGAACACATGGTAATTCCTTTTCATATTCGAAGAAGCAGCCATTAGATTAGCTGATGGTACATGTGCTTCCCTAGAATGCCAAGCACCGGAACAGAGAGTCTTGCTACGAAAATCAAGGGCTGAAGGCTGAAGCAGAGTCGGCTTTGCTCTCGGAGACGCTGGGCGGCCTCTGACCCGGCGTTGCCCTTCCCCGATCGGCAGCGAAGTCGACGATCTCTTCCCTTTGCTCTGGCTCTGGCTCTGGCTCTTTCTCGCTTTAAAAAAACAAGCGCTCTCAGCCTGTTCCATTCTCAGGAAAATATTGGACCGGACTCAGGGTAATTTGGCTCGTGAAATCGTTTTCAGCTTTCGATTTCAGATAAATATGCTGCTTGACGAGGAAGGAACGCGCGGCGGCGAGGATGTGGAGGACGAGATGGACGTCAGGATCGGCGGAAAGCCATAGATGTGCAAAGGTAAATGAAGCTGACCCGCAACGACGATGGATCGAACGGCCCTTACGGTGTCGGGCGAGAAGAGAGATCTTGGATTGTGGCTGCCAGGCGGTTCTGAGTTGACTCTTGTTTTGAAGAAGTACGGAGGAGGAGGAAGAAGAAAGTGAGAAGAGAGAGAAAGCCAGGGAAGCAGAAAGAACGGAAGTTTCTGAAGCGTAGGATCCACCAGAACACGTGGCAATCGACCAACGAATCTGGAACGATGAAGAATCGGCCAAGGACTCGAAGACAAAAGGTAACACTGGCCCACGTGATAACGTGCTCGCTTGGTGCGTCTCAATCCACGCGCAAGGATGCGCAACCTACCTCTGAGGTATCAAGTCTAAGCGCTAGCGTCCTAGGTCTAGTCCTCGAAATAAAGGATAACCACGTTGAGACGAGCTAATGCACGGTCAAGCTCGACTCACGTATTTTGATTGCTCGAAACTTCACTCGAGCTTAGCTTGATCGAGAATTGAATTTCTTACTTGAACTCAATTGAAAAAGAAAATTGATGTATTCAAAAATTGCGATTGGATTTAATTTTATTATGTTGAAATATAAGTGGATTGGGCTTGAAATTTCATATAAATAATTTACAACAAAAATAACTCAATTGGACTTGTAAAACTATTGAGCCAAGTACTAATAAGTTGAAGTTCAATATCATATGGCACATTCATATTTAAGTTTCACCTAATCTCGATTATTGTATATTGTAAATATTATTTTTGTGAAACAACAAACCCTCCCCCATGCCTAGTGAGGGGGTCAACGGTCTTGTTGGCTATGTGAAGAAAATAAAAATAAAATTTAAAATTTAAAAATTGTCTACATTAGTATTGATATCTGAGTTTTAGTTGACACCTAAAAAATTGTTGTAGTCTCAGGCTTCTAGAAAGGAAATTAACATATAGGCCATTGAAATGGCTTTTTAAAGTAAACAACCAAGTATCGAAAGCATCCAAGAAAAAGTATGGGAGATGAAAAACTCGATACAAGTCGGGCAAAAAATAAACATAGTGTCATTATTAAGTCTTGGGACACGAATCCCCATAAGCTAAACACGATGTTAAGTCAGGGAAAGAATATATAATGTCTTTTTATTTAACCTTGGGACATGAACACCCATAAGCTTGGGAGATGCATGCCCATGATCTGCCAATGGGTCGATCATGGGTGTGCATCCTTAGAGTTATTCTAAATGGTGAGTATGTAATTAGATAGAGGATTTGTCATATGAATCAATCTCTCACTATCTCAGTCAACTTTTTGGGGGAATTAAAATTAGATTTTATTTCTATCTACTATAAGTAAGTAAAAAATATTATCTTGATCACTATGTTAAAAAGAAAAATGAACCGGGTCAGGCCTTGCATACTTGGACTTTAGACTTAAAAAAGCTTAATCAACATCATTTGTTTTGATTGGTTTTTGTCATCTCAGTTCATAGCAAGTTAAAGTTACTTTTTTCACACGTAATCGTGCCCTTGTAGGAGTCACTTAATTATGATTTTTTTTGTTGGCCACTATTCGTGAAGAGATAATAAGGTAAGTATAAATTATGTAAATTATGTAAACAAGCAATGTATAATATTATAATATCTCTTTTAGCGTGCAAAACCGATCTTAAAATGATAGGTGAAATTGATGGATGGAGAGCCACATATACAAAAAAAACTGGGTTTGAATTTGGCTTTGATATCACATTGAATAGTCCAACCTAGAAATTTAAGCTATTAGACAAAGAAAGACTACATATATAGAAGACCCTCGCAAACCCTATAGATGAGAAGGTATTTTGATAGCAAAGTTACGTCGTTTGGTATAAAACATTGTAAAATTACATGGAGTAAACAATTTGATATATATTTTTTTAAGAGACATTAATAATTTATAATAAATTCTATTTTGTGGTTGTATTAGTATAGTTATAGTGTAAAAAGCACACGAATTAAGTGTTTACATTAATAAATGCTATTTTGTAAAGATTTTTTTTACCAAATAGGAAGAAAGACAAAGACGTGTTCATATTTTGTGTACATCAATTATACAATAAAAAAAATTAAAATATAAAGCCTGAATTGCGTGCACAGTATAAGGGATTCTTTATTGTATAAATGAAGTAAACATAATATTTCACACTTGTATGATTCTGAGTGAAGAAAACAAGTAAACCTTTTAATAAGGGTAATGAATATTTAGTCCTCCTAACTGTTTATCAATATCAGCCGACTCCTTATATAGTATGGAGATTATTTATTGGCTCTTTCTTTGATAGAATAATATTTAGAGTAATTATAACTACGTGTAATTTTTTTTTCTTGAGGTTAATGTAAATTGTTGAACCATGAATCACTATGTTCTTACCTCCTAATTCTTAAATTATATATATATATAAAGGGTGCAAGCTTGACAAAAAAAATTGAAAAAAAAGATTGATTAATCCTATTATTAAATGGTTGTAGCGGTGAATATTGATCACCTTAAGAGAGTACCAATTCAGAAAGTATTGTAAGTTGATATTAAATTTTAAAGTGGAATAAGCTAAAATTCAAAATTTTAGAATGAGAGGAAATAACTAGAAAACGAGATTTCTATTTTTGCTCTCAGGGTTAAAAGTTTCAGAAAGTCGGGAAGACGTCGGACACCAAGATCGGTTTCAGAAGAAAATTTTAGGTTTTATCTGTTGGGGGGAGGGGCCGAGTCAAGAGACCCAAATTATGAGCCGACTGAGTTGGCACTCCTGAAATTACACTTCTGCCCCTACCGAGCCAGGACGCTCAAGCTGCATATGGGAGACGAGCAGCTTTGAATTTCCAAAAGCCCTTGAGCCTAAGTTCTGGCATTTTGGAACACGACTTCAACTATTTTGGTGCAAAATTTTGCATTGAAAATGGTCAAAGCTCAAGGCGAGCGAGAGCTCGGGGGTTTAACATCTTTGGCATGCATGTTCATGTTTTTTCTAACATCCCCCAACCCAATCTTGGATGGAGACAGAGAGGGCCGTGGTCGCTCATGGCTGGGATGCTTTTTGGAGAAGGTTGGGGGACATCGGCAAGCTTGACGAGGGTTGGGGGACATCAGCAAGCTTTACCGAAATGTCGCTCGACACCAGATTCTACTTGCCTAGGGTCACCTGACACCAGATCTAATTTGTTGAGGGTCGAGCATTGCATTACCTATTTGTGTGGCTATGGCATTGCGCATCGCATGGGACCATAGCAGCGCAATGGGATCGCATGATGTTGACACTGGTCTAGTTTTGTGGCCCCAACCTAAGTTTTCATATGCAATTGCAAGTTCCTCTGTTCTCTTCTTCTTTCTTCTTTGAAAAAAGTGCTCTGCAGTAAGTACTTTAATAAGGTATTAAACACTATTTACTTTAAAATGAATTCCTTTGAGTCAATGTCCTTTGCTTAAATGTAAAATCTTGAAGCTAATGCTCTCCCTTAGTACCTATACAATGCAATCTACCTAGCGACAACAGAGGAGCCGACTAATATTCCCTGTATAGACCTCTTGATCTGTGAAACAATTAGATCAATGCTTTCCCAAAGAGATGGATTATATTAGATTGAGACAAACTTACTATCTCAGAATTTTAGAGTATGAAGTGCTAGCATCATTAATTAGATTATAAGAGGCGACATATGTCCATATGATAAATTACACAAAGCAACTCGGAAGCATCCAATTAATTTTGAATTAAAATACTCAGCATCACAAAATCATAAAATAAAGAGAGGAAAAAGAAGAAGTTCCTCAATCATGTTCGTAGCATGATGCGATATCTACATTTCATAGTGATTTTGATTTCTGATCGAAGGAGCAGACATTTTCAAATTTCTAGTAGAGAGATGACCAAGGAAGTTGTTGTGGACGTTCTTGCCTCTAAAACTCAGGAGCATCCTAACACCTTTTCTAATTCGAAGAAGCAGCCATGAGAAGAGCCGATGAATGATGGGCTTCAAGAATGTTTACTATCTGATGGGGTCTCCAGGCTCTAGCTCTCATCTATATATCACTTTGTTTTGTGGATTATGGCTTACGCAATGGAACAAAGACCAAAGAAAGTTATATGTAGATCAGATCCCCACCACTACCGAGGGTATCCTTTTGGGTTTAAGATCCCCACGCGCAGTATCACCATCAAGTACAGTCAGAGACTATATCCGAAAATGATCGTGCGCCATTTGCCCGTAGCCCAAGTTTCTTTCTCCTATTTCCCTTTCGGAACTTTCCCCATTCCCTCTCCCCCACTATTCAAAAATGATCGTGTACACCGGTTCTGGGCAATTTCTTGAGTTCAGAAAGTGATTGGCAATATCATTTCTACTTCATTGAATTTTGCGCATGACTTTAGGCCTCCAAGACTTGAAACGAAGGGTCGCTAATGAGATGGAAAGTGAGAAAGATTAAACTTCAGCGCAAGTCATTGAAGAATATAAATGCAATCCTAGTATGAACTTCGCTTTATAAAATATTCTTAGAGGAAATCACTTGGCATTTTCACTTGCCAATTGAAATGGGACTGAAAACTCTTCAAGAGGAGAAGAAGAAAAGAAATGTATAAATTAAATTAAATTAAAATAAATTGCTCTCATTCGAAATTCGTTCTTGCTTAATTCTTTACAATGCGTTTATATGCGTTTTTATTATTTTATTATTCTTAATCAGTGTCTTTTGGATACCTCTTAATAAAATTTATTTATGTACACTCAAATCCGTTTTTTTATTTATTTATAAAGAAATGGAATGAAACGGGAAAAATGACGAAGAAGGAGAGATTCTAGGTGAGCCGGGGGGTCAAAGGGATGGGGATATGCGCTATGCAGTGGGGCCCAGAGACAGAGGTGGGTCGTTGGATATGATCGACGGCGGTGATTTGTTTAGGGAGGGCCCGACCGAAGAGGCCGAATTGTATGGCACATTCGTGTTTTTTTTTTTTTTTGTTTTTTTATTGACCACTCATGTTTAAGTTTTACATAAACTCGATTTTGGTTCCCATAAGCTGATCTGTGCCGTAAATTGAAAAACTCTCCTTCTTTTATTTTTTTGCCGATTGCCATAAAAATAGAAAAATTCATTATTTTTCAACGTATCATTCTTATTTAATAACAAACTCGTAAGTTAGAGTCACTTCTATACTACTTTGAATATATAACATAATATTACAACATCCCGTTGTAATTAAAAGTACAATACTATTATGATGCATTGGTAAAATTGATTTATGGTACTATGAGTTATGGTGATATAAAGTGCAGAGTCGATACGGTTCACACATTCCGAATGTTTAGCGAGGTTGGACAATTCTATTGGATTTGTACGGCAGCTTCTTGTTTTTAGGTGTTCTCCTTTAACCCATTTGTTCACCGCACTTCTGTATTCCGTATACATCTAGCTAGTCCATCAGATATTGTTTTACCCCTTTTTAGCTCAAAGAATTTCCCCTTAAACCAACAAATTGATAAGTATCAATTGAAATTGGAATACTTATATAGGAATTTTTGTAATTATTAAAATTAGGTATATGGTAAAAATAAATTGTAACAACGGATGCGAATCTTTACTTGACTAAAACCCTATGATTGTCTCAATCACATGCAACAAGACTCCATCAATGGGCCGATCGTGAGCATGACCCCTTAGAGTTATTCTTATCGGCGAGTATACAACTAAATACATGATCTATCTTATAAATAAATCTCTCACGTACTCAATCAACTCCTTGAAGATTAAAAATTACATTTTATTTCATTTTTATTGTAAAGATCGCCATAGTTAAAAAAAAAAAAAATGAACCTCGTCATTCCTTGCATACTTCGACCTAGGCTTGGACTTTAGACTTACAAAAACTGAATCAACATTATGTGTTTTGATTTATTATTATTTTTTTTGGTCATCTCAGTACCATAGCAGGGTTAAAGTTACTTTTGTCACACATAGCATTCCGTAATCATGCACTTGTTGAAGGATTAACTTAATTATGATTTTCTTTTGTTGGCCACTATAATATCTCTTTTAGTGTGCAAAACTTATTTTAAAACTAGGGACTATGGAGAGCTACATATATGAACAAACTGGGTTCAAATTAGCTCTAATATCATCTTCGTATGTCCATATGAAAAATTTAATGTATTAGATGGAGAAAGACTACATATATATAGGAGACCCGTGCAAACACTATAGATAAGAAGACATTTTAGCATAATAAATAAACTTTGTTTGGTACCAATCAAAGGAAAATTTTACTTTGTTTGGTATAAAACATTGCAAAATTACTTGAAGTAAACAGTTTGAAATGTATTTGTAAGAGAAATCAATTACTTGAAATATTTTCGATACATTGGTTGTATTTAGTACAATGATAGAGTAATAAACGCTGATCGGATAAGAAAGGAAAAAAGAAAAGTCAAGTACACATGAAATTTGACCATTATATTACTTAGCACAAAATCAAAAAGAATATAAAAATATCTTTAAGGCAAAAGAAAATGATAACATTTGAATAATCCTAACATCACTTGATCTTTTGAGATATTACTATTAGATAAGGACGTGATTTATAATTTAAATATTCTAAAACTCTCTCTTATGCATAGGTTGGTCTTTAACCTAAGCCTAGGCATGGAAATATGTAATTGGAGAAGCACATAGGGACCTGAAAGATTTGAATTAAAGATCTCTTGCTCTAATGTCATATGAGATTTTGGTGGACCATTCCTAACTATTCAAAAAAAATTAAGCTATTAGATAAAGACTTGGTTTATTATTTAAGTATTCTAAAAGTCTCGCTCTCTTTCAAGCTCTGGCAAATTTATCCTCGCATTTGCTCATTTCCAGTAGGTATCATCCATGCTCCATTGTCGGATCATTGTGATAATTCGCTTGCACTCGTCGAAGATCGATTTCAAAACAAAATTTTGAGAATTGAGCTTGTCAAACCTAATGAAAAAATTCGATTATTACCAATGGAAAAAAAAAAAAACTAAGAGAAAATATGGTAAGCGAGCTAATGGCAAAACCCAAAGTGAAAATATGGCAATGCCTTTTTCCTTCATTGTCTAGAACAAATCCTGGTCCATCCCGACATAATCGAGAATGCTAGAAGTCATTGATGTAGCTGTCATTTATGCAAGATTTGAAATCAAGACTACTCTAACTTCGACATTTTTCTTTTATTAAATTGACGACTATATAGAAATTTAAGTAATAGATGGACTTTTTTTTTTGCCACGTTACCTCCTTACAATTAATTCTCGCACAGATTTTCAGCAGTCGTTGTCATTTTCTTATATGGTTTCCTCCGATAAAAGTTAAGTATTGATTTGAAAGTGATACAACAAAGGAAATTATTTGATCTTTTTCTTTATCTATTTGCCGTTTTTCATCCGAATGTTGAAATCAATGGCTCACAATTTGTCGAGTAATCTCCTAACCTCCATTCCACTAGTAAGTAACTATCGCATCATCGAGAGAAGAGTTGGGGGTTGAGTTCCTGAAGTATAATCTTGGTAAGGTGGCTAACTCAATGGGAATTTATTTTATAACCAATGAATGAAATGACTTATTCTTCTGTAATAAATCACCACCTTAATAAGTCAACTGCAATACAAAACCATAAAAAATCGGTGCCGTGGCCGAGGGAGTAGATGGCCCGGGCGTGGAACATCATGAGGGAGCTGCAGAAGAGCGCGATCAGGGAGTGGAGCACGCAGATCACCGTGAACGCTAACGATGCTGCCAGGGCCGGCGGGGGCTTGGGGGTGGTGGGGCGGTGGCCGTGGTGGTGGGTCTGGGATGGGGTGATGCAGGCGTGGTGCATTTGTCACGGGCCTAGAAGTGGACGACCCGAGAGGTTCCCCAAGGTCGACCCCAACTCGCCCATGGACTTCCTGCTGTCACTCGGATTCCCACCAAGTCTTCTCCCCGAATTGCAAGGACAGGCGAAGATGTCATTAAGCTAGATTACGGGAGTCTGTTCCCTTTCATTTATGTCGGTAGATGGTAGTTAAGTACTTATGCCGGTGGTTGAGGCGGTGCGATCTCGTCCACCGATAGAATTCTAGATCAATGGTTGTAATCCGAGGCCCTTCACTATAAAAGGGGGGAGTCCTCCTTCATTTGAGATCATCCACTACTTCCGCAATACAAAGCAAGTCTTCTTTCCAAAGCTCTTCTCTCTAGATATTTTCTCTCTCTACGATCCGGGTAAGGCGAGCGAGTCGCGTTCGACTGTGTAAGGCTTGGCTTAGGCGCTTTGGCGATCCATTCCGATCCTAGAGTGCCCGAGTCGCCGCGCGGTCACGATCCCAATCGATCGGCCCGTGACAAGTGGTATCAGAGCTAAAGAGAGATCCGTATCCAAGAGATTGAAGAGCACCAGCTGTTCGAGAGAATGTCGAGCCAAGATGCGAATATAGTTGGAGAAGCTGTGCCAGTCAAGGACACGCGCAGCAAATCAAAGAAGAGAGATGCCTCGGTGGATGCTGCGACTACGTTCGATGAGAAGATCGGGAAGGTCCGGAGTGCCGTGCTCGAACTCATGGAAGGTCTTGACGATGTGCGAGACCGGATCATGGAGGTTGAGGGCTCACTCCGTGAAGACTTCACGACCGGCATCAACCAAGCCACGGCTCCATTATTCGACAAGGACGAAGTTCTCGAAGCATCAATCGATGGTTTGAACGAGCGCGTCCAAATAATCGAAGAGGTAAGCCCGTGTAGGGACGAGGTTGAAGCCATGAAGGCGGAGATCCGAGAGCTCAAGACCGAGCTCGCCCTATGCAAACTTAGCATCACGAATGGTGCGGTGCCTGCTCAAACGGTGACCAAGATCGAGGTCCCGAAGCCAAAGGAGTTCAAAGGCAACCGGTCCGCCCAAGAGGTGGACAACTTCATGTGGAGCATGGAGCAGTACTTCGGCGCCATCAACATACACGACGAGTCAATCAAGGTACGAACTGCTTCCATGTTCCTGTCTGATACGGCGATGCTGTGGTGGCGTAATAGGTGTGACGAGTGTAGACGCGGTGTTGATCCCGTGAACACGTGGGACGACTTCGTGAGGGAATTCCGCGACTACTTCTTCCCCGAGTTCGCTCAACAAGAAGCCCGAAGCAAGCTCCATCGCCTCGAGCAAAGAGGTACGATCCGAGAGTACGTGAAGGAGTTCACGGAGCTCAAACTCTAGATTCGCAACCTGAGCAAAGAGGAGGCTTTCGGAGCGTTTATGGATGGACTCAAGCCATGGCACAACTTGAGCTGAAGCGGCGGGACGTGAGTAGTCTTGCGCGTGCGCTGAGCATGGCCGAGTCACTCGTCAACCTCACCAGAGTTGAACCAAGAATCAACCGAACAAGAGACTAGAGGTCGGATCGACCCGAAGACGACACGAGAAGCTCTTCCCATGGCACGCATGATCAAAGCGGCCGAGCCAAGACGTGGGGAGAAGGGACTTCTAAGCCGTCCTTCCAAAGAGGTCGACCACCGATTGACTACGCGAGTAAGTTCGACCAACCTCCGCCTTCTCCTTGCTTTATTTGCAAAGGTCCGCACTGGACCCAAAAGTGCCCGAAGAAGGGTCGAATCAACGCCCTCCTTGCCATCGAGGAAGAGAAGGAGGCGCCCAAAGAAGACAAACGGCAGATTCGGATCGGGGCTGTGAAGATGATCAACTCCGGCCAAGCCCGATCGCCGACCAAAGAAGAAGGAATCGCTCCAAACACCGACATGTTCTTTGTGGAGGTCGAAGTGGGCGGCCGAACGCTTTATGCTTTGGTCGACACCGGCACATCCAACATGTTCATGTCGACCGAGGTCGCAAAGGTCTTGGGTCTACACGTGGAGCCGTCCGGGAAATCGTACAAGCCTATCAATTCAGGCGACTTCCATGGCGTTGGAGCAACACCCGACGTGGACGTCAAGATTGGCGGATGGAAGGGACGAATGTCGTTCGAGGTAATTCCTCTTGATGATTATGATCTCATACTCGGCATGCAATTCTTCGATAGTGTGGGAGCCATGATTGACATGAGGACCAAATGTATGATGATCCTCGATCAAAAGTGCCCGTCGATGATCCCCATGATCAAAGGGGTGGTCGACACCAAGACCATCGCGTCGATCCGACGCCTCGACAAGAGCTTGAAGGCCGTCATGCGCATCAACAAGCTGTCCGAGGTGAAGCCGCCGGCCAAGTTGGATCCGACTCCAACACACGCCATGCCTATCCAAGCACTCTTCCCCCGAAGTTGAGTGTGCACCGCGTGCTCCGTCCAAGCCAAAGACCGCGCCGCGTGCATCTGACTTCATCATCGAAGGATGTGGTCCTTCGTTCATGAGCGTCCGAGCGAAGAGAAACAAGCACAAGAAAGACCGTGCCAAAGCCCGCAAGGCTGCTCGCCGAGCTGAGAGCGACGAGGACGTCGCTCGATTGAGTGGGGGAGAATGTCACGGGCCTAGAAGTGGACGACCCAAGAGGTTCCCCAAGGTCGACCCCAACTCGCCCATGGACTTCCTGCTGTCACTCGGATTCCCACCAAGTCTTCTCCCCGAATTGCAAGGACGGGCGAAGATGTCATTAAGCTAGATTACGGGAGTCTGTTCCCTTTCATTTATGTCGGTAGATGATAGTTAAGTACTTATGCCGGTGGTTGAGGCGGTGCGATCTCGTCCACCGATAGAATTCTAGATCAATGGTTGTAATCCGAGGCCCTCCACTATAAAAGGGGGGAGTCCTCCTTCATTTGAGATCATCCACTACTTCCACAATACAAAGCAAGTCTTCTTTCCAGAGCTCTTCTCTCTAGATATTTTCTCTCTCTACGATCCGGGTAAGGCGAGCGAGTCGCGTTCGACTGTGTAAGGCTTGGCTTAGGCGCTTTGGCGATCCATTCCGATCCTAGAGTGCCCGAGTCGCCGCGCGGTCACGATCCCAATCGATCGGCCCGTGACACATTGCTGTTGAGTGAGAAGCTCTGTGAGAGAGAGAGAGAGAGAGAGAGAGAGAGAGAGAGAGAGAGAGAGAGAGAGAGGAGATGATGTTGCTGGCTTTTGTTGACAAAAGCGGCTCTCTTTGTGCCGTTGATATTTTTTCCTTTTCAGCTTTGAGACTTTAAGAGAGGGGGAGAGAGCGACAATGTTGGGGGGACTTTGGGGGTTATTAATAGTGCTTTTGATAATAATAAAAAAAAAATTGCTAACTTAAAAGCAAATTTCTCTTTTTAATTTTTTAATAGATATTGGTATCCAAATAAACAGCACTTGGATTTTTATTCAGTACAGTCCTTGAATTTTTAATTTCTTCGATCCATAAATTTTTAATATATGTTCAAGTTAATTCCTGATATCAATGTTGTCATTGGGGATATTAAAATTTTTTATGAATTTAAATAAATTAAAAATTTATAGATGATATTACCAAGTAAAAGTTCAAAGATCATATTAAATAAATTAAAAATTTTAAAGATTAGTGGTGTCATTTTCCCTTTCTATTTGTACACGATTTTTTTTTAATAAAAAAATTGGAAATGGGCAGAGATTAGATTCGAGATAAGCATATGGGTAGGGGCCACGGCCTAGGGACCACGGCCTAGGGATGGGGATATACAGTGAGGCCCAGAGACAGAGATGGGGGTCGCTGGGTGGTGGCCCTGGTGGGAGGAAAAGTACGTAAATGAGACTCCGCACGTGGGTCGGGTCACTATGTGCCGACCCACGGGCCGCGCATGATCGACGGCAGTGATTCGTTCCGGGGGAGGGGGCCGACTCCAGGGGCCGAAATACTGAGCTGACTGAGCTCGGCACTTGTGCAAAATTGCTCTTGTGCCCTCGTTTAGCCCGGACACTCGACACTATAATCGGGGGAGAGCAGGGAGAGGTACTATCAAAGCCACTATTTGAAAATAATCGTGAGCATTTTTGCGTAACCTAATAGTTTTGTTTTCAATCGAAAATTTAAAGGGAAAGATTGAATGATCAGAGTGTCATTTTGGGGGTCGTGGGTTTTGGCCAAACCCAACCATGAGTTAACTCAGGTTGAAAGTTTGGAGTGAAGATCGATCCGAAGATGGAGTTCGCGTGGCATCCGCACAACAAAGGGACATAGAATCAGGGGGTTCTCCCTCTTGAGAGTGTTTTAGGGTTTCTCTTAGTAAGTTTTGAAAGTAAAAACGCTGAGAGAGATTGTTTCTATACTTATTGCTCGATACTCTATTAATATCTTGTTTGCGCAACATCATCAAATATTTCGTAATATGGAGTTATCATGCGATATATTAATACAAATTGATGGCAGCACATTATAGTTCCATAATTCACAACTCAAGTCCAAGGCCAAGGTCCTGAGTCTACGATAGGGTTCTAGGTTTGGCCCACACTATAATTTGTTTGGTTAGTGTCTCTGGTCCAAGCACTAAGATCCTAAGTCCAGCCCTTAATGTGGATATATAATCCAAATTGGGTTGAGCTAATACAACATACTCAATACCTGAACCTTCACTTGAACTCAATCAAGTATTAAAATTCTTGTTCAAACTCAACTCGAAAAAGAAAATTGGACTATTCAAAATTGAACTTCACGCAACTTTATTAAATAATTGACAAAAAGTAAGTTTAGCCCGATTAGGCTCTTGAGACTATCAAATTGGGTATTACTGAGTTTAAGCTTGATATTGTGTAGTAGATTCATGCTTAAATTTCACCTAAACTCATTTGTGAATTATCTAATTGATACTTATTGTAAATTGAAAAACCTTTTTTTTCAATCCACGTATTGCTGTAAATAAAAAGTGCAAATGTCACTTTTTTCTTTTCTTTCGATGATAAACTTATATGTTAGGAGCACTTCTACTATACTTCAAATGTATTATATAAGATTATTATGTGTTGTTGCCATTAAATACAAAAACGTCACACACACACACACACACATATATATATATGTGTGTGTGTGTGTTATATCACAAATCGTCGACCGTAACGTGTAACGTAAAACCGTTGTTAAAAAAGTTGGATCCAGTACCTTTTTCACATTCCTAGAATCTAGTCCACAACATGTTGGATTTGTACTGCGGCTTTCGTTTGCAGGTTTTTTTTTTTTTTTTTAACCCATTTGTTGCCATGTGTTAGAGTTGGGTCAACAGAACCCTCTCCCCATCCAGGATTTTGTTTTCTTTTTTTTTTTTGTGTGTGCAATAAATAAGATTATTTCTATGGTATGATTTTTTGTTTTCATAGTGAATATGAATCTTCACTTGCCTAATCTTATTAATGCATGCAAATCATCTCATCCACGAGCAACAAGACTTCATCAATAAGCCAATAATGGGCGTGACCCCTTAAAATTTTTGTAAACGGCGATTTCGTAACTAAATACTAAATCGGTTGTATGAATTAACCATTTAACTACTCAAACTACCTCTTGGACTATAGGTTTAAAAGAATGAAACCCTGTCAATCTTTGCGTACTTGCCATCTAGACTCATGCTTCAAACTAAAAAAAAAAAAAAAAAACGTGATCAACATTTATTTTGATTTTCTTTTTCATCTCACTTTCGTAGCTAGGTTAAACTTTTTTTTTTACATGTGATGATGCATCAGTTTCATTTTGTAAAGTGTAAGTCAATCACATATTATTTAAAAATTTAAGACGCGTTCTACGAACTTCAACATTTTAATTTTAGCAGTTGGTATTCAGTAATCACTCACTTGAAGAATGAGTAAATTATATTTTTTTGTTGCCTGCAATCCATGGGGAGATGATAAGGCTCGTATTAATTTCGTAGACAAGTGATGTGTAATTCTGTAATAAGCTTATTAGTGTGTAAAACAAATGTGAGAACGACATGTGGAATTATTGAATGAGGAGTGTCAAAAAAAAGAGGGTTAGAAGTTGACATTGTGATTATGTTAAAATGTCCAACCACCCCCCCCCCCCCCCACAAAAAAAAAGCGTTATACTGATAGAGAATAGATGTACATGAAACCCGTGTAAACCTTGTAAATAAAGAGACATTTTAGCATGCCAAAGTTACTTCGTTTGGTATAAAACATTGTAAAATTACTTGAAGTGAGCAGACATTAATAACTTAAAATAAATTATATTTTGTGGCTAGATTTAGTATAGTGATAAAATAACAAACTCATGAATTACGAGTGTACATTAATAAACTCTATTTTGCATAAGATTTTTTTAACCTCACCAAATAGTAGGAAAGAATGCCACGTGTTAACATTTTTTGTACATTAACTATAAATTAAAAAACTAAAATATAAAACCTGAATGGCATGCAATAGGTTAAGGAGTTTGGAAAGTTGAGAGACGACGGACACCAAAAATTAGGAAAATTCCGACATCCGCTCTTTTCCAGGATAGCTAGGTTACACTTGTATATACACACGATCGGATGGCTCGTGTGGCCGGACGATTTTATCATTTTCTTTTTCCAGAGACAACTTGACAGTTGAAATCAAGTGCCACATTTTCTTACAATAAACTGAATTCAACGGCCGCGGAGAGAACACTGGTTGGATAAGAAAGGAGAAAAGAAAAGTCAAATACACTTGAAATTTGACCATTAAATTACTTAGCACAAACTCAAAGAAGAAAATAAAAATATCTTTTAGGTGAAAAAAATTGATAACATTAGAATAATTCTATCACCGCTTGATCTTGCTCTTTTTCTTGCTCTAGCCAAATTATCCTTGCATCCACTCATTTTCGGCAGGAATCATCGATGCTGCTTTGTTGGATCGTCTCGAAAATTTGTCTACCCTTGTCGAAGATTGGTTTTGGAACAAAATTTTGGAGAATCAAGCTTGTTAAGTCTAATGAAAAGATTCGCCGATTTACAAAAAATAAAATAAAAAATAGAGGATTATATACTAAAATACTAAAGATATAGGAGCCAATTGCAAATATCAAAAGTGAAAATATAGACAATTTCTTTCTTTTTCTTCATTTTCCCCCACTTTTTTTTTTAATCTTTTGGACATGTTGATGATTTTTATAGAATGACAAACATTGTCAAGAAGTCATTGTCTAGAACAAGGCTTGGTCCATCCTGACATAATTGAGGATGCTTGAAGTCGTCGATGTGGCTATCGCTAATGTAAGATTCAAGATCATTACCTCTCCACTTTTGACATTTTACTTCAATTAAAATTTACAAGTAGATAGAGATTAATTAATTTAAGAAGGAATTTTTTGGCCAAGATATTTCCCAGCAATTAATTTCAAATAGGTTTTTCAGCTATAGTCAGGTGTCAATTTCTAATAGTTTCCTCAAATAAAGTTTAGTATTGCTTTGAAAGTGTTGTGAAAAAGGGATGTTTGTTGTTGTTGTTGCTATTTGTGGTTTTTCATTCACATGCTGAATTTGATGGCTCTAAATTGGTCAAGTGATCTCCTAACATCGATTCCACTAGTAACTATCGCATTATTTTTAATTGAGAGGAGTTGGGGTTTGAATTTTATGTTGAAGTATGATCTCTAATCTTGGTAAGGTCAATAAACCAATGTCGATTTATTTTAGATACGAGGAGTGAAGATGGCCCATTCTTCAGTCTTGCTAGAGGATCAGCTAGAGAATCGGCCCATCATTTCAATCCTGGTTGCCCATTTGGTGGAGTTGACCCAAGATTGTTTCAATTCTGGTCAGCCCAAGATTTTGCTTGAGTGGTTGCCCAACATTGCTCATCCTTTTGAATTTTTTCTTGAACGTTGTTAATTCAAAATAAGTTATAAAATTAGGAAAGGCTCATAAAAAACGGAATGATTGGATGTCTAAATAAAATCTTTATGTTGCTTCGGTTTTTATTAATCATTTTCTGTCAGCGGTGTTGCTCCCATAAAATAAGATTCAAAAAGAGTCAATGTTTATTAAGTACATTCTCTTTTATGGGGTTACACCAAGAAAACAACTGTTAGCGTTGGGAGTTCTTTCCTATTCTTTGTGAAGTATAAATTACTTCGTGCTTGTACTTGTGTTAGAGAGAGAGAAAGGGATGGAAAGACGAGGGGGAGAAGGGGGAGGAGGGGGGAGGAGGGGGAGGAGAGAGGTTGTTGATGCCATGATTTTGAAATTTGATCATTTGTGGTAAATATATGTGAGATGAACACGTGTTACAATTCAAAAAATCATATATTCAAAAAAGACATAAGGCATCACTAGTGTGTATGATCTCAAATCCTTAATGATTGTAAGTGATAGTTTAGTAACTAACATTTGACATCTCATATTCTCTCGTGACGTTGCTTGTGCGGAGACTATAGTAATCCTCTGTTGTTGCCAATCCTTGCCTTCCGAAAGTAATTGGTGATATCATTTCTACTTTATTGAATTTTGCATTTAAAAATGGATGACTTGGGACTGCCAAGACTAAAACGAAGGGTGACTAATGGGAGGGAAAGTACAAGGAGAATGAACTTTAGTGAAAGCCAATGAAGAATACAAAGGCAATACTAGTAGAAACTTGACTTACCAAAATTCAGAGAGGAAATTATCAAAATGCCACTTGGCATTTCACTTGCCCAATTAAATGGGACTTGACTTTTCAGAAGGAGAAAAAGAAAGGAAATAATACATATCTATTACTAGGATTAATATCACAAAATATCTTCAACTGGTACTACTCCAACATATTTACTTCCAAAAAAAAAAAATCGGACTCATAAAAACCCCTTAAGTGGTACCGGTATTTCAAATTTAACCTTCGTTTCAATCCCGTCCAATTTTGGCCGTTAAAAATTTGAGTGCTCAGTCATCTTGAAGTAAGCTATTTTGGACCTTCAAGGGCCCTTGAGCCAAGGATTTGATGTTTGATAACACAATTTCAAAGATTTTGATCCAGAGTTTTTCTTTGAAAACGCTCAAAGTTTAAGGTAAGCGTCCGAGTATGGGCCTTAGCATTTTTGACATGCAAGTTCAATGGTTTAATAAAGTTTTTTTCTTCCAATCTTACCATCACTAATATATTTGCAATCATATTTTACCCCTCAACCCTGGATAGGAGAGAGAAAGAAGTAATTGATCATGGCCGGGAAGCTTTGAAGAGGGACCAAGGGACGCTGGTGCAGCTTTGCCGAGAGTCGAAAGACATCAGCAAAGCTTTGCCGAGGGTCACGTAACGTTGAGGAGCTTTGCGAGGGTCGCTTGATGCCCGATTTTGCTTGCCGAGGGTCAAGCGTCGCGCTGCCTAGTAGTGTAGCCCCGGCGTTCTATCACTTGGGGTTGCGTGACACTAGCGTTGGTCGCTTAGTTTCACTCGACTTCGTCGCGTCACCAGGTTTGCTCAACTTTAGAGGCACGTTGCCTAGGGTTGCACAGTGTTGGCACCAGTCCAAACTGTTGTGTCACCCCCGCTCGTGCTTTCATATACAACCGCAAGTTTCTTCCTCTATTTTATTTTTTTAAATTTTTTTTCTCTATACTAAAAATTGTTCTGTAATAAATATTTTACAAAGCGTTTGTCAAACACCATTCGCTTTTCATGAAAATCTTTTAAGTCAATGCCTTTTGCTTATACGCAAAGTCTTAGAAGCTAGACCTATCCCTTGGTATCTATCCAACGCAATCTACCTAGGAACAACAAAGGAACCAACTAATCTTTCCCATGTATACCTTTCAATTTTCAAGACGATTAGATTGACACTTTCCTCAATAAGCAAAGCTTTACTACCTTAGAATTCTAAAGTACGAAGTATCGGCATCACCGATTGGACGTGACAAGAGTTCTACGTGATATATTTCACTGAACTTGGAAGACCATGGTCATTCAACAAGCATCCACTTAATTTTGGATTAGTGCACTTTGCATCACAGATCATAGAAAACGAGCGGGAAATAAAAATTCCACAACCATTTCAGTAACATTATGTGAAATCTAATTGAAGGAGCAGACATTTGCAAATTTCTAGTAGAGAAGACAACGGGGAAAAGCAAGAGGCATGATTTTGAATTTGACATTGACGGAGCACACATTTACAAATTTCTAATAGTTACGAGAAAAAAAAAAAACAGGGAAAAGCAAAGAGGCAATGGAATCAAGATCACCCAGTTCGCATCCCCAAGAATCGCTACCTCAAGAAGTGGCGTCAGCGGAACCCGTACTCTCGTCATCGCTAGAGACAATCTCATCCTCTGTCTTCATACTCGAATTCTTCTGAAAATCGTCTTCCTTCGAGTATCCTTCCTTGAAACTCCAATTCGTTTCCATCGGCTGACAGTGTTGGAAAACGGACCCTCAAGTCATCCTCCTCTTGCTCGCATATTAGACGGAATCCACGCTTCTTTGTGCTTCCTTTCGGTGTTCTGAAGCAAACTTGGATATGGCTCCAATCGTTTTGCAGAAGCTTCTCTTCTCCTCTTGGGATATATACAAGCCTTACATGATCAGATTCCAAAGGAGCAACAAGAAGGTACACATCACGATACTCTATCTTGCCATTAACAAATATGCTAAAATCAAATTAAATTCCAAACGGTTTTTTTTTTAATGCTGGCCAAGGATAAAACAGACTGCTAGTCCTAGGAACTTGTCACATAAGTCTGGGGGAACCATGAAAGATATGGAGTCCTCTTCACAGGGGAGAATCCATTCAGGCATCTCGCTTCCATTTGCAACAATCTCAACTTCCTGTCATACAGATAGTAAATATATCAAACATTCCAAATGTGAGAGAGAGAGAGAGAGAGAGAGAGAGAGAGAGAGAGAGAGAGTCTGACCTCTGATAATGTGTAAGGCATGCTATAAACAAACAAGTGTTTCAAACGATCATACTTGTTGAAGCTATAAACAAACAAGTCTTTCCAATGATCATACTTGTTGAAGCATGTCGGTAGATGAGTAAACTTATTATTTGCAAGATCTAGGTGCCTCAATTTAGGACAGCTGGAAGCATTCTCAAGGAACTCTGCCTCTGACAGATCGCAGTCTTGAAGGTCAAGCCATTTTAGACTTGAGAATAAATCGGCATCAAGGTCAATTGAATCCTCCAAGTTCTTTGGAAACTTGGCAAGATTTGAGCAGCAAGAAAGATACAGACTCTCGAGGTTTTTCAACTTATGAATATTTGATGGAAGCCTTGTGAGGTTTTTGCAAAATCCTAAATCTATTGTCTTTACAGAGACAAGATTTTCAATTGATGCAGGGACTTCTTTAATAGCTGTCCCTCTTAGATCAAAATATTCTAGATGTTCCATCTTTCCTAGAATATCAGGGCATTTCTCAAGTTTAAAGCAATCATTGAGACAAAGCATTTGAAGAGACTTTGTATTGAGTGTGTTTGGAAAGATCCTAAGATTGGAGCACTCTGCCATTGTCAAATGTTTTAACTTGTCAAGATCTCCGATGGATTGGTGAACCTCCACCAAGCTTTTGCACCTTAAAAGATATATGCTCTCTAGCAGTGGAGCCGATGAAAGGTCAGGAACACTAGCCAGGGACTTGCAATCCAAGAACTCGATGGACTTCAAGCATATAAAATTCTGCAAAAACATACTAATGCAGTCATTAAGCTCTGCAAATATTTTCATAGCTTTGAAAAGGAAAAGCTGATCATTACAATTTACAAGGGCTTACCTGACAGTTGCCTCCTAATTGCTTGATTTTACTGTTTTTGAAATGGAGCCTCACGAGTTTCTTTAAACCAGGGACAAATTCTAGATCTGGGGGATTGGGCCATTCAAGCCATCTTAGCTCCTTAGGGAGGCGCACAGGACCTTGTGATGAGATATGCACTTTACGCAAGATGAGTATTCTCAAGCTTTTCATGTTTGCGAAAGCACCGGGACTAATGGTCATCTTTTCTGGTGCGCACAAGTTTAATACTATAGCCTCTACTGCATCCATGACCTATCCATAACAGAGCAAATTCAGTCATCAGACAAAATTTCTTGTCGAGATTTACATATTACTCTCCGAATTAGAGTACTGTAAAAAACTGAGACGGAGCAAAATGGACATGAACAATTTTTACCATATCTTCATAGAGAACGTTCTGAACATCTTCCAAAAGCCATAATCTGCTGCGCTTCCCAGGATCATCGCGACATTCTTGTTTAACAGTATTCCTACCCATCAACTGAACCAAATCATGCATTTGCAGGTAACCCCACTCATTTTTTATCAAGGACCTCTCGATGAGAATTTCTATTCCTATGGTTGTGTCGAAATCACAGCTATCAAGAACTTCCTGGACGTCCTTTATACTTTTGCCCTTAAAGAAACAAGCAATATCAAGGAAAATCTCCCTCTCCTTCTCGTCCAATCCATCGAAGCTTATCTTGAGAACTCGATCGATTTTTGATTCAGGAATTTTAGAGAGTTTATGCAACGTACTTTCCCATTCAGGTTCCTTTCTTCCACGTAGGAGTGAGCCCAACACTTCCAGGGCTAATGGAAGGCCACCAGCATAACGAGTGCTCCATCAATGAGATCCCTCTTTATTTCTACTTTATTGCTGTTTGTAAAGGCATGCTGACCAAAAAGGTATCGTGCTTCATTGTCTTCCAAAGTTTTAACTTTATACACATAATTTTTGTCATGAGAAGTTAATAAATGTCTATCTCTTGATGTAACAATGATTCTACTCCCTTCGCCAAACCAATCGCCTTTTCCAGCCAAGGCATTCAGTTGATCCATATCATCAACATCATCGAGAACTAGGAGAACCTTTTTGCAACATAGTCTTTCCTGTATCAAAATAATTCCTCCATCAACATCATAGACCGTTAATTCTTTATGATGTAAGATACCAAATAGAAGTCGGTTTTGCAAAGAAACAAGACCACCACTTTGTTTCGATTTTTCTCTAACTTGCGCCAAAAAACTAGAACCCCAAAATTGCTTCTGAATAATAGGGCCTTAGCAATCGTCGTCTTCCCTATGCCGCCAGGTCCCCATAGACCTATCATCAAAACATCACTACCAGCTGACTCTGACAAACTTATCTGTTTTTGAACTTGGGATTCTAGACCGACTGGATGCTTAGCGACAGATAAGGATCTTGGTCCGAGACAAATTGATAATTCCTTGACAATGGATTGTATGAGCTCCGCTTCATCTCTTTCATCTCTGATAAGCACTCAAAAGAAATAGAAACCTGTTTTACCATATCAAGCCATGGCAGGAATTCAACGTCTAACGTCATAAGGAAAATTTCATAAGAAGATTGACAAATAATAAAATGAAAAGAAATAACACAGACCTGCGCCAACGTCTGCGGAAGGAAAATTACAAAGAATCTGCGACTGAAGACACTAATTACTCGGGTCCCAGGAGCCACACTACTTATCTAAGACAAATTTCTGCTAGCTTGAAATTTTAGTCTTTCAACTTTTGTGTCTACTGCGAATTCAAAGAAGTTGATGCATCGTTTCGGCGATTCGAAGCTATACATACGATTTGATAACTAACAGACAATCACAAGCTAACAATCACATAACACCACGTCACTTTTGTGCGTACCTGTCATTCAACTCCCACCCAGACAAGCTACCGGCTTCAGAGAGAGCCTTCTTCCATCTCTTCACTTTCTCTGAATCCTTCCCCAACTTAGACTCATGGTTATCCATAGCTCTCTTATAACTGTCTCTCCCCTCTCTCACTTCTCTGGGTTCCACTTTGTAAAACACAGGGAACACCTTCAGCCCATTTTTCTCCTTGCACTCCATGATTTTCAAGAGCTCTTCCAAACACCACCGTGAGGAAGCGTAGTGCTCAGAGAAAACGATGATCGCAACGTGAGATTCCTCAATCGCCCTGATGAGTGCCAACGATATTTCCTCTCCTTTCCTAAGCTCCTCGCTATCCACAAAAGTATATATTCATTTCTGGTCCAGAGCCGCGTAGAGATGACGGAGGAAGCCTTGGTGGACATCTGTCCCTCTGAAACTGAGGAACACATGGTAATTCCTTTTCATATTCGAAGAAGCAACCGTTAGAAAAGCTGATGGTACGTGTGCTTCTCTAGAATGCCAAGCTTCGGAACACAGAGAGAGAAAGATTCTTGCTAAGAAAATCAAGGGCTTAAAGCAGAAGCAGAGTCGGCTTTGCTCTCGGAGATGCTGGGTGGCCTCTGACCCGGGGTTGCCCTTCCCCGATCAGCAGTGAAGTCGACGATCTCTTCCCTATGCCCCGGCGCTGGCTCTCGCTCGCTTCAAAGAAACAAGCGCTCTCAGGGTTTGGAGGGCGAGATCGACGTGATCGACCGACGAATCTGGGACGATGACAATCGGCCAAGGACTCGAAAGACGAAAGCTGCCGCGAGGGTTTATCGAGTGAGAAGCTCTGAGCGCTGTTCATATTTTTTTCCTTTTGAGCTTCGAGACAGCGATAATCTTTCTGTGGTGGCGGACTTTCGGGTTATTAATAGTGCTTTGATAATATTAAAAAAATTTGCTAACTTAAAAGCAAATTGCTCTTTTAAAATTTTTAAATGGATATTGATATCAATTTTGGATAATGACTTAAATAGTCTTTGAATTTTGACTCAATTTATAATGTGGTTCTTGAACTTTTAATTCATTTAAAATGATCCTTAAAATTTTAGTACATAATCAAGTTAGTTCATACGCTATACGAAGATGCTTAATGTTGTTATTAGAGGTGTGCAACTAAATCGATTTTACTTAGAAATTGGATCCAACTTTCGGAAAAATATGTCTGAGGATTGATTCTTCTTGAAATAGTTCTAGGAATAGGTTTCAAGTAAAGATCCACCGATTCCACTCTACTTTGGAATCTGTTTTATAAGTTAAAAAGCTTAAATTCTAATTGTTTTTTTCCCCTAAATTTTAGCCTCAGTATTCTTTCGTCTTTTGTCCTTTTTTCAAACTTCTTGCTAGTCTTTCATTTTCATTTAACTTTTATGGATGAATGGGGAATTTATGTTTTATATTACTCGTTTGAACTTTTTTATCGTTTATAATTGTACTTCACTATGTATTCATATTGTTGTTTTTGGTAGATTAGGATTTCTGTTAATCATCTTTTACTTTGAATCATTTCATTACTTATAATCTCATATGATTTTGTAGTATAAATAAATAAAAAATGGAAAAAAAAAGAAGATAAAACAAATTCTCGAGTGAACCCTCGAACCAGACTAGAAAAATAGTGGACATGATAGATTCCAGGGTCAAAAAAATAGAAACCGGTTATAATAAGGTATAATTCAGATTCCAACTTTAGAACTTACTTACCCTGAAATCAATCACCCCTAGTTATTGTCTCAATAATTCAAATTCAAACATTTTTGTATAGTCTAAGAACTAGGTTGCATATAAATTTTAAGGACCATATTGAACAAATTGAAAGTTTAGGGACGACATTATTTGTTGGGCTAAATTTCAGAGATTGCGGTGTCATTGTCCCCTTTTATTTTCATTTATGCTCAATTTCTTTTTAATAAAAAAATTGGAAACGGGCTGAGATTAGATTCGGGATAAGCGTATGGTGGGGGCCATGGCCCAGGGATGGGGATATGTAGTGGGGTCCACGGAGTCAGGGATGGGTCGTTAGCTGGTGGGAGGAAAAGCACGTAAAATGAGACTCCGCACGTGTGTTGGGTCACTGTGTGCCAACACACGGGCCGGGTATGATCGACGGCCGTGATTCGTCTCGGGGGATGGGGCCGACTCGAGAGGCCAAAATCCTGAGCCGACTGAGCTAGGCACTCTTGCAATTACACTTGAGCCCTCGGTGGGCCGAGATGCTCACACCATCAGGGAGAGCAGCGAGTTCGTTTTTTATTTTCCTTCTTTGTACGGGAACTGGGGAGAGGTACTATCAAAGCCACTAACCGAAAATCATCATGCGCAATTTCGCGTAACCTAATGAATTTCTTTCCGATTGAAAATTTATAGGAAGAGATTGAGTAATTGGACATGTCATTTTGACGCCATGGGTTGTGGCCAAACCAAAGCACGAGTTTAACTTGGCTTGAAGCGAGTGAAGATTGACCTGAAGTTCGCATGGTTCTACCTTGAGAGTGTTTTAGAGTTTTTCTTAATAAGTTTTGAGAGTAAATATGTTGCGAGAGATTGTTTCTATACTTTTTGCTTGGTACTCTATTAATATCTTGTGTTGTGGCGGGCGGACTCAATGATCTTTTTTGTAGAACATCGTCAAATATTTCGTAATATGAATTTGTTATGCGATATATAAATACAAATTGATGATAGCACATTATAGTTCCATAATTCACAACTCAAGTCCAAGGCCAAGGTCCCGAGTTTATGTAGGGTCTTAGGCGGCCCATGCTAAAACTTGTTTACCTAGTGTCTCCAGTCCCAAGGCTAGGGTCCAAGGTCTAGCCCTCAATGTGGAGATATAATCCAAATTTAGTTGAGCTAATACAACGTACTCGATGCTTGAACCTTCACTAGAACTCAATCGTGTATTAAAGTTCTTGTTCAAACTCAACTTGAAAAAGAAAATCGGATCATTCAAATTTGGCTTCACTCAACTTGACTATATTAAATAATTGACAAAAAGTGAGTTAAGCCAAATTAGGCTCTTGAGATATCATATTAGCAAGTTTAAGCTTGATATTGTATGCTACATTCATGTTTAAGTTTCACTTGAACTCGTTTGTGTATTATCTAATTGATTATTATTGTAAATTGAAAAATCTTTTTCCCAATTGGCAGGTTGCCTACATAAAAAGTGTGAAAGTCACTTTTTTATTTTCCTTCAATGACAAATTTATATGTTATTTATATGTTAGGAGCACTTCTACGATACTTCAAATTTATTGTACAAGATTATCATGTGTCGTTGCAATTAAATACAAAAACGTCTTAATAATACTTCAAATTGGTATAACCGTAAGGTAAAACTGTTGTTAAAAAAGTAGGATCTGGTACATTTTTCACATTCCTAGAATTTAGTCCACAACGTGCAGGATTTGCATTGTAGCTTTCGTTTGCAGTTTTTTTTTTTGGCTTTTTTCAACCCATTTGTTCACATATGTTGGCCACTTGCCGTTGAAGGTTGGGCCGACCGAACCGTCTCCCTCATCGAGGATTTTTTTTTTTTTTTACAATAAATAAGATTATTTCTATGGTATGATTTTTTTTTTCATCGGTGAATACGAATCTTCACTTGACTAAATCGTACTAATGCATACAAATCATCTTATCCATGAGCAACAAGACTTCATCAATAAGCCAATAATGGGTATTGACCCCTTAAAGTTTTTGTAAACGGTGACTTCATAACTAAATACTAAATTAATTGTATGAATTAACCATTTAACTACTCAAACTACCTCTTGGACTATAGGTTTAAAAGAATGAAACCCCGTCAATCTTTGCATACTTGCCACCTAGACTCAGACTTTAAACTAAAAAGAAAAACTTGAACAACATTTTATTTTGATTTTCCTTTTCATCTCAATTTTGTAGCTGGGTTAAACTTTTTTTCTTTTATACGTAACGATGCATCACTTTCATTTTGTAAAGTGTAAGTCAATCAATCATTATTTAAAAAATTAAGATGCATACAACGAACTTCGGTATTTTAATTTTAGCAATTGGTATTTTGTAATCATTCACTTGAAGGAGTAAATTATATTTTTTTGTTGGCTGAGATCCATGGGGAGGGCTCGTATAAATTTCGTAGACAAGTGCTGTGCAATTCTGTAATAAGCTTCATAGTATGTAAAGCTAATGTGAGAACAACATGTGGATTTAACAAATGAGGAACGCCTAAAAAAAAAAAAAAAACTGGTTTAGGACTTGGCTTTGTGAGTATGTTAAAATGTCCAACCTGAAAACAAAGAGCATTACAATGATAGAGAATACATGTATATGAAACCCATGTAAACCCTATAGATAAAAAGACATTTTAGCATACGAAAGTGGTCACTGGGGTTCCACCCTTCTCACATAAGTATGGGGAGATAGGGGGTTTGGATCGCCACCTTCTCAAGAGGGTTGCCGTGTGAACGATTTAGTTTCAAATGTGGATTTTGGCTTCCACGCTTTATAATGAGGTAAGGCAAAAGTTTGAGAATGAGTATTAGAGTATGAATAGAGTATGACCGCACAAAAAAAAGAAGAAGGGCATACTAAAGTTACTTTGTTTGGTATAAAACATTGTAAAACCACTTTAATTGAGCAAACATTAATAACTTAAAATAAATTATATTTTGTGGCTGGATTTAGTATAGTGATAGAATAACAAACCCATGAATTAAGAGTGTACATTAATAAACTCTATTTTGCATAAGATATTTTTAACCTCACCAAATAGGAAGAAAGAATGCCACGTGTTAAAAAATTTTGTACATTAACTAATATTAGAAAACTAAAATATAAAACCTGAATGGCCCACAACAGGTTAAGGAGTTTGGAAATTGAGAAATGACGGACACCAAAAATTAAGAAATTTCCGACATCCCCTCTTTTCCAGGAGGGATAGCCAAGGTTACACTTGTAAATACACACAATCAGACTGCTCATGTAGCCGGACGATTTTATCATTTTCCCTTTTTTTTTTTCCAGAGACAATTTGACAGTTGAAATCAAGTGCCACGTTTTCTTACGATAAAATGAATTCAATGGCCACGGAGAGAACACTGGTTGGAGAAGAAAGGAAAAATAAAAAGTCAATTACACGTGAAATTTGACCATTAAATTACTTAGCACAAAATCGAAGAAGAAAATAAAAAAATATCTTTTAGGTAAAAAAGAATGATAACATTAGGATAATCTTATTACCATTTTATCTTGCTCTCTTTCTAACTCTGGCCAATTTATCTTTGCATCCGCTCATTTTCAGTAGGAATCGTCGATGTTGCTTTGTTGGATTGTCGCAAAAATTTGTCTACACTTGTTGAAGATTGCTTTTGGAACAAAATTTTGGAGAATTAAGCTTGTAAAATCTAATGAAAAGATTTACCGATGAAAAAGAAAAGAAAAAAACAAACTTAGAGAATGGTATACTAAAATACCAAAAATATAGGAGTTAATTGCAAATATCAAAAGTGAAAATATAGGCAATTCCTTTCTTGTTCTTCATTTTCCCCCACTTCTTTGATCTTTTGGACCCCTTGATGATATTTATAGAATGAAAAACATTGCCAACAAGTCATTGTCTAGAACAAGGCCTGATCCATCCTGACATAATTGAGGAGGCTTGAAGTCGTCCATGTGGCTATCGTTCATGCAAGATTCGAGATCTACTTTTGACATTTTTCTTCAATTAAAAATTTACAAGTAAATGGAGATTAATTAATATAGGGAAAATCTCAAATAAGGACCCAAAGTGAGGTTATTTTCTTAAATAAGGATCCAAAGTGGTCGTTGTCCCAAATAAGAATCTGAAGTAGCTAACAAGTCTCAAATAGGGACCTGAACCTGTAGGCCGATGATTGTGTGGCATTTCCGATGGCTGGAGTATGGGCAATTTTGTCCACAAAAAATATTGATAGAATTTGACAAATCCTAAAAACAAAACCCTACGTACTCTTCTCACTCCTCCCTTCTCACTCTAAACCCCCCACCCCTCCTCCATGGCGTCGCCGTCTTCACGCCGGCTCCTACCGCCCCTCCTCCGCTTTGCCGCCCTCTGCCGTCGCGGCCCACCTCTTCCTCCAACCCCAAATCCGCCCCCTTCTTCACCCCCTCCTCCGCCCCCCACCACCACCACTACCACCACTGCCCCTCCCCCCCACGGCTACCTCCTCACCCGTGCCGCCCACTACTCCACCTCCGTAGCCGCCGCATTGCCCCCTCCTCCCCCCGCCGTAGCGGCCAAGGGTGCTGGGAAGGGCAGGATCACCGATGAGTTCACTGGCGCCGGCACGATCGGGCATGTGTGCTAGGTGATCGACACCGTGGTCAACGTGCGGTTCGACGAGGGCTTGCCCCCGATCTTGACAACCCTAGAGGTGCTCAACAATTCGATTAGGCTCGTGCTGGAGGTGGCCTAGCACCTGGGCGAGAACATGGTCAGGACCATCGCCATGGACGGGACCAAAGGGCTGGTGCGCAGTCAGTGCGTGCTAAGCATTGGCTCCCTGAGTTCCAAAGGTACGTGCCCTCCTTTTCTCTCTATCTCTCTCAGTTGGGTCCGTGGAAGTGGATTTGAATTGTGCTCGAGATGTGGGTACTCGAGATGGAGATGTTCTTTGTCTCATGGTTGGGTTCGTGGAAGTGGATTCGAATTGCGCCCGAGATGTGGATACTCGAGATGGAGATGTTCTTTCTCTTGTGGTTGGGTCCGTGAAAGTGGATTCGAATTATGCCTGAGATGTGGGTACTCGAGATGGAGATGTCCTCTGTCTCTTGGTTGGGTGGATTCGAATTGTGCTCGAGATTGAGATGTTTGTGAAATACTCTATATTACTTTCTTACCTATGTTTCCTTTTTTATTGAAATTGTTTCTGGGGAACTGAAAGTCATTCGGTTCTAGTGAACTTGAAGAAAAAGGTAATGCAAAAACTTGACATTCTCTCCTTTTTATGAGTCTGCTAGATATACCTTGAAGAACTTACGCAAATATTATAGTTCATCTACCCTTTACTTGTAGGTAATGTAGGCACTTTAATTGTACTACCGTTAACCCATCAAAAATAGGAATCAATTTATCCCTCTTTTTTGCTTTCAAATCTCTGCAAGGAATTGATGGTTCCCAAGTTGAAAATGTAACGGAATCTGTTCATATTGCTATGTTGCAAGAGATGTATCTGCCATGGCTCCTGATGGTAGAGGCTTCTTATGGACTAGATTGTGCTTTCAGATTCAGGGTTTTTATGTTGGTTACTTATAAATTTGTCCATCGTGTTGCTTTCTTGTCGAAGAGGACTTTGTGGAAGTAGCTGAGTTCTTTGATGCCGTCGTCAGTTGGGTAGTGAAAATCAAGGTCATAACCAAAGGTGAATGATTCTACCAAATTCATTTTTTTGTTTGCCAATTACAGATGGTTCAAATCACCTCATGCATTCAAGCATGCTTAATGCTTTTTCTCTACTGCTTCCTCTTTTTTGTTCACGCTTTCTTTATTCGATGTTTTTTTTTTGGGACAAGTTCTTTATTCGATGTTAAAAAAAAATTTGTCTAGCAGGAACAAAGTTGAAGGACTTCTTGGCCACAATGTAGTCTTCCCCTCACTTTCAATTAAAGATTGCTACAATCGGGTCCTAAACTTTGCCACGATGTCAAGGAGTATGCAAAGCAATTTCCTACAATCGAGTTCAAGAAAATGACAATGAAGTACAAGAACCGAGGGACAAATCATGGATTAGTGTGGTACAAAATCAATTATGATGTAGAAGTGCTGCTGCAGATACAAATTTCAATGTCAAGAAAGTTTGTATCTATCTGAAACTAAAAAGGATGGAAATTTGAAATTCTCTCTTTCCTTATTGCACCATGAGAACATGTTAACTGAGAAACTCAAGTTGTACACCTGCATTTCCTTGGGCTTCAATGGACAGAGAAGTTTATTTCTACTACGGTGATGAGTCTTATATAATAAGTTGATGAAGAATTAATATCAAAAGATTCCTCGAAACAGCCCAATCTAGTGACATAGTCTATATTCTACAATTAAATGATTATCATGCAAGGCTTTGATTTCATACAAGATGCAAGGGATGTACGAAAAAATGAAAAAGGTGCAAAATTATGTTGTCTAAAGCTTGGACGTGATGTTTAAATGGCCATTGATAGATCAAGTTGAATGGGCAGAGAAACTGACTTCCATGGACTAATGAGCTTCAACTTATTCTCTAAGAACATAATGGTATTTCTAACTTGGAAAAACATAGCTAGGGGTATTACTTCAATTTGAGTTTGGGAACCCAGTTTAGCCAAAGTTCAAGCAACAAGGAAGTCGTGCTTCTAGTGCGCTAAATGGAGTCAAATGATATCAACAGATTCCATAATTCTATCAAATAGATAGAATTGCAGCAAAGGGTAAAAGCATCATAGATATTAGGAACATAAAACTTAGATACATCAACCATGAGACTACAAGATGTGTGGTCCTCCTTGAAGACCACGAAACACGGCCTATATGATGGAAAAAAGAAATATCCCACGAAGGAAATCTTCCTAACGAAGTAGACCCATCCACATCAACTAACAAGAAGAGAAATTGTGTTGTTGGTCTTGCGTTTCTCCAAAAAAAAAAAAAAATTGCTCGTTTTCCACCACTTTCAAGTTGAGATCCTTACATCCTCCTCTTTACCTACGATTGAATCAAAAAATAAATTAATTAGTCAAAAGAAGTAAGGTGCAAATAAGAACACTTTTAGGACAAAGTCAAGGGTAAATGGATACTTGCATCTTTGTCCTTCCTATAGATGTTGACGAGCTTGAGATGTTACCAAAAGTTGAAGCAAGAAATTCAACTATCTCAGGTTGTGATTCTAATGGGGCTAAAGGGGCTGAAGATGCTACAAGGGCTGAAGATGCTGATGCTACTGTTGTCGTTGCCGCTGCCATCGATACTATTGATGGATTATTGCAATGATACCTATTATGGCCTATGCCGCCACATTTCCGACAAGTGATTGTAGTATTTTGTCTCTTCAACTTTGTTCCCTTGGGCTCTTGCACAACTTTCTTCTTTCTTGTCTTCAAATTTTTATCAGTTGTTTCATTCACTGATTTTGTTCTTTGTTTCTTCTTTCTGCCAACTTGCTTGGGCACATCTGGTGGGAGTAATGGCTCTCTAGCAGGCCATGTGTCCATAGAATCTACAACATGCACAACATGGCTATAAGTTTGCATGAACGCTTCCTTACTAAAACTTGTGTGAACCCATTTTTCAGGATCTTCTCTCATGTATATAAGAGCTGCCACAGCATGACAGCAAGGGATTCCACTGATGTCCCATCTTCTACAACTACAAGATCTATGTCTAATATTAACAACTCTCTTGTCACCATATGGGCCACTCAATTCAAATTCATCCTCCCCATTCCAGCTAGGAATCCATGATGCTGAAAATTGTTTTTGAAGATCTAATATCTTTTGGATATTAGGACATATCACACCAGTGTACTTAGCCATCCCATCTCTTTGCTTATGAATTCTTTCCATGAGCTACACTCTTATAGCTTCAAGCATTGTGATGATAGGTTTGTCCCTTGCGTCAATGATGCTTTTGTCGAAACTTTCACACCAATTATTCAAGGAAATATCACATTTTGAGCTTGTCCTGAAGTAGGACTTGCTCCATTGCACCAGAGGCCTTTGAGACAACCATTCATAAGCTTTCTTATTAATTGCCTTCAGCTCTTCCATTGCCAAGTCAAAATCACATACTCTAGTCGCCATGGCAGCCTTCCAAAGGAGCTTTTTAAGTTGTACCCCTCTGTGATGTAGCTTGAAGTTTTCATAAAGATGCCTTAAGCAAAATCTATGTTCCTCTTCAGGCATTAGATGTGCTAGTGCTTGCACCAATCCCTTTTGTTTGTCACATAAGAAAGTCCAGTACTTTGAATTTTTAGGGTTAGTAATCCCCAAGTCTTCTACAATCAAACTAATAAACCAATGCCATGTCTTATATGTTTCTTGTCCGACAACTGCCCATGCAAAGGGATACATTTGATTGTTGCCATCTATGCCCACCGCTGCTAGAAGTATACCCTTGTAGCCTGATGACAAATAGCAACCATCAAAACCCACAAAGCACTTACATCCTTCTACAAAGCCCCTCCTTAATGCATCCAGACAAATATAAACTGCCTTAAACTTGTATTGGTCTTGATATTGCTCGGTTTTGATTATACATATGGATCCCGGGTTGGCATCAAGAAGTGCTTGACAATAGCTCCTAAGCATCCGAAATTGTTCTTCCTCATTCCCAGTGATCATACTCATTGCCATTGCCCTAGCTCTATAAACCATTGTCCTCGACAACTTTAAAACATTCTCAGACTCCATTGTTTTTTTCATTGAAGCACCTGACCATGTAGGATTGTTTCTCAACCTATCACAGTACTTGTTTGCTAACCACTTAGTGCTTATTTAAGGAACATGTAGAGCTCTATTACATGTATGTATGGAGTTAAAGGTTTTGACTTGTAAAGTATGCTCCCTTTGCACTTTGGAAGCATATATAAGCCAATCACAACCATCAGAACACACTGCCCTCAATTTATTAGGTGTATTCTTAACAAACCTCACCTTTCTCCCATTTTTTATGGCATGGTTCCTAACGGCCTTTCTAAACTCCTCAGCATTACTAAAGCACATTCCTAAATTGAAGATAGGATTTTCCATATCAACCTCAGCATTAAACTCGGGATGTGTATACTCATTTTCGCCGTTCATATTCAAGAAATCTACATTGTCAGCTAACACATCTACATACTGATTGATGTCTCCAACCTCCATATCCCTCTCCATTGATCCATCACTATTAGCACAACGTACATTTCTCATGTACAACTCATCAAGATCAACAAAGGCGAACCCATCTTCTCTAGCAACGCCATCATACCCACCATCATATATTGAATAGTTTAGTTCTTCACATCCCTCAAATGGTGCAAAATGAAGCAAAAATAAAGTCAATATATTTCCGTGCAAAACGTACACCGGGAAAAAACAAAACAAAAATAGTAAACAATTGCAATAAAATTGTACTATGCTTTGATTAACGAAAGAAAACTAGGCACACTAGTGACTATATACCACTCTTTTATTGGATATTGTTTGTCGAAATATTGTGCATTATGGAGTTAAAATGTTTTCGATGTTGCCATAACTTTCTCCTTAGGCGAGCCAACCATGGTGGCCCGAGAACCAAACTTAGAGATATATACCATAAGGAAAAGAAAATTGATCCCATTCAAAGCATTTCTTAGGCTCATATGTTATCGGCTTGAAAATTATGGAAACGACTACTAAGTTTGGTCGACTCAACTTTTGTCTGGATTCTCTCTTTCTCGTTCAACAAACAAGGCTGAAAACACAATCCTATCAAGAAGACTTAATTGCAAATTTACTAAGTAATTGTGGAATGATAACTAGCAGGATCTACAATGCATCTTGACACAAAGATTAAATAGTCTTCATATTAATAACTTGGGAAGAAGAACTTCTAACAAGTAATCTAACAAATTGCTGCTTTAGAAGTTACGTCCAGTGCACAAAAATTGCAGAAACAAGACACCTCCAGTTCCTAATAACTAGTGCGCACAAAAATTATTGGAAACAAGATGCCCTCATGCTCTAACTGTAAACTCATGCGCACATAGACTCAAATTGATTTTGTCTCAACGTGTTTCCACCAAATTTCGTCCTCTAAATACTTTCTATCAGAGTACCCATATCAGAGTAATTATAGTTTTTTTTTTTTTTAAATCTCTATCTACTTTCCCTATGAGAATCTATGTGGGCTTTTAAATTCCATGACAGGCCATGAGTTCCAACCATCAACGACAAAATATAAACCAGAAAAAAATAAAAAGAGAGTATAAAAAAATTGCAAAACAGAGACCACCATCGCAACATGTAGGACCCCAACAGCAGTAATATCTAATTAGAAATCCATAGCAGACACAAGTCATATGCATTTTGTCGGGCAAAAAAGACATTAACTCAGAAATCCAACAAAACAAGCAAAAATAACACCATAAAACAAAAGAATTCATCCTACCATCACCATCCTCGCTGCCATCTATGTGATATTCCACCACATGCCCGTGTCTTGTTGACATGTTGCTTCGACAAGTTACAACCACTTCGAACGAATGAAGGATCGATTGCACCAATTTGAACGAAACTGACCTCGGAAGTGTGAATCAAAGTGTATGGCAAACCTAGGAAAAGATAATGAAGAATCGAGACCCTTGTGTTACACATGAGTGTCTCAATAACAAAAAGGTGGTTTTACTTGAGATTTGTCTTCTTCATTGGAAAGAAACGAAGACAGAAAACAAAAGAAGAAGATGTGAAGAAACAAAGGTAGGGATTTCGTTTTATGTTTCAATTCGTGTTCCATTAACAGAAAATTTCAGTGCTCCAAGCAAGAGAGGACAAAGAACAGAGAAGATGAAGAGAAGAAGAAAGGCGAACGTGAAGTAGGTCAAAAGAACGTGAAGAGTTTGGGGGTTTGTTTTTACGGTTTGTCAAATTCTATCAATATTTTTTGTGGACAAAATTGCCCATACTCCGGCCACCGGAAATATTACACGCTCATCGGCCGGTGGGGTTCAGGTCCTTATTTGAGACTTGTTAGCCACTTTGGATCTTTATTTGAGACAACAACCACTTTGGGTCCTTATTTGAGAAAATAGGCTCGCTTTGGGTCCTTATTTGAGATTTTCCCATTAATATAAGAAGGATTTTTTTGGCCAAGATATTTCCCAACAATTAATTTCAAATAGCTTTTTCAGCAGTAGTCAGATGTCATTTTCTCATAGTTTCCTCAAATAAACTTTAGAAAGTGTTGCGAAAAGGATTTTTTTTTTTTTGTTGTTTCTGGTTTTTAATTCAAATGTTGAATTCGACGGCTCTCAATGGGTCAAGTGATCTCCTAACATCAATTCCAGTAGTAAGTAGCTATCGCATTATCTTTAATTGAGAGGAGTTGGGGGTTGAATTTTATGAATATTGATGACATGATTTCTAATCTTGATATGGTCGATAACCCAATGTCGATTTATTTTAGATATGAGGTATGAAGATGGCCCATTCTTCAGTCTTGCTAGAGGATCAGCAAGAGAATCGACCCATCATTTCAGTCTTGGTTGCCCATTTGGTGGAGTTGACCCGAGACTGTTTCAATTTTGGTCGGCCCAAGATTTTGTCTGAGTAGTTGCCCAACATCACTTCGTGCTTGTTGACTTTTTAGGTTGCATAATTCGCAAAGGTTCGAGTCATCCATTTGATTTTGCTCTCGATTGTTGTTAACACAGTATAAATCACAACAATTAGGAAAGGTTCATTATGTGGGATGACTTGATGTCTAAATAGAATCGGCATATCGCTCTGGGAGTATTAATTGTTTTTCATAGGTAGTGTTTCTCCAATTATAATAAAATGCGAAATTAAGTATACACTCTTAATGGGTTGGCACATTTCAAAAAGGGTGGCTAGTATTGATAGCTCTTCTCCATCTTTTTATCTAGAGAGAGAGGAAAAGGAGGAGAAGGAGGAGGGGGTGATGCTATAATTTTGGAATTTGATCGTGGATGGTAGAATTAATTTGAGGTGAATACGTGTTACGATATAATGAATGAAAAATTAAAAAAAGATATTACTGGTGTACATGATTTCGAACCTTAATGATTGTAATTAATGGTTTTGTAACGAGCATTTGATATATCGTATTCTCTGATAATGTGATTGAGTCACTTTTTTGGAGGCTGTAGTAATCTTATTTTTGGCTACGGGCAACAACATTTCTATTTTATTGAATTTTAGGTTTCAAATAGACGATATCGAGCCAGCTAGACTTAAATGAAGGGTGACTAATGGTAGAAAGTGAGAAAGAGAATGAACTTTGGTGCAAGCCAATGAAGAATATAAAGGCAATCCTAGTATGAACTTAACTTACTACTATTTTCAGTGGAAATTATTAAAATGTTACTTAGCATTTTACTTGCCAAATGAATCAGACTCAACTCTTCAAAAGGTAAACAATAAAAATAAATAAATAATTTTTTTTTGGATTTATATCATGAAAAATCTTAAATCAATACTCTTAAATAATTTACTTAAAATTATTTTTTGACCCACAAGGACCCCCAAAAGTGATACACTATTCCAATTTTGCCCTCCGTTTCAATCCCTTCCAATTTGGCCTTTAAAATTGGAGTGCTCCATCATCTTGAATTAAGCTGTTTTGGGCTTTCAAAAGTTCTTAAAATAAGTTCTGATATTTGGTAACACAATTTCAAAGACTTTAGCGAAAAGTTTTTCTTTGAAATGCTTGAAGCTTGAGGCAAGCCTCACCTTTGAGCTTTTAGTATTTTCCGAATGCAAGTTTGGGAGTTTAATGAATTTTTTTTCTTACAATCTTACCATCATTAATATATTTGTAATAATGTTTTGTCCCTCAACCTTGTTTAGGAGAGCAAAAGCCATGGTTGGTCATGGCTAGGAAGCTTCATGAAGGAGGCCAGGTTAACGAACACTGACAAAGCTTCGTCAAAGGTTGCATGATTCTGAGAAGCTTTGCGAGGGTTGCTTGATGCCAGATTTAGCTTGTGAAGGGTTGAGTATTGCGTTGCCTAGTCGTGTGGCTCCGACATTCCGCCACTTGAGGTCATGGGACACTGGCATTTAGTGTCGTGTCGCCTAGGGTCAAGCGACACTGGTGTCGCGTCTCCAAGGTTTGGTCGACCTTAGCAGCATATTGCTAGGGTCGCACAAGGTCGGCACTGGTCCTACTGTTGTGCCACCTCCTTGTGCTTTCATATGTACCTCTGCAAGTTCCTTCGTTCTCCCTTTTTAATTTTTTTTTTCTCATTCTAAAAATTGCTTCGAAATACTTATTTTAGAAGGCGTTTGACAAATACCGTTTGCTTTTCATGAATATCCTTGAAGTCAATCTCCTTTGCTAAAATGCAACGTTTCTTAGATGCCAGAGCTGTCCCTTTATACCAATCCAATGCAAGCTGCCGAGTAACAACATGGGAATCAACTAAATTTCCCTGTATAGACCTCTTGATCTTTCAGACAATTTGAACAGCACTTTCCTAAAGATATAGATTATACTAGATTTAGCAAAACTTACTATCTCAGAATTTTGAATTATGAAGTATCTGCATCATTAATTGGAATTGGATTAAGAGAGGCAACAGAGGCCCATCTAATAAATTACATGGCGCAACTTGGAAGACCATGGCCATTTTAACAAGCATCCTCTTAATTTTTGGGTTAATGCACTCTGCACTAAAAATCATAAACAATCAGAGGCAAAAAAAAAAAAAAAAATGTTCCCCAATCACGTGAGTAGCATGGTGCAAAACCTCTGTTTTATAACGATCTTGAATTCTAATTGAAGGAGCAGACACTTGCAAATCTCTAGTGGAGGTCCAGAAAAGGGAAAAGCAAAGACATTGAACCCAAAGTCTCACCGTAGTTAAGACCGTCTTATCTTCTTTGTTAAAGGTGATGAGCTTTCCTCTGCATCTGTTTCAATTGGAGTTTCTTCCTCAGGTTCTGTTGAATTATCTTCTTCTGAGTCTTCCCAGAAAATGTTCACATTGCTTCCATCAGCTCGTGGTGCTGGGAACACCACCCTCGGATCATCCTCCTTTTGTTCACATATTAGATGGAATCCACGCTTCTTTATGCTTCCCTGTTCTGCTTTGAAGCAAACTTGGAAATAGCTGCAATCATTTTGCAAAAGATTCTTCACTCCAAGCAGAGAATAGTGTGAATCATAATAAATCCACACATGGTCAGATTCTATTGACGAAAGTTTTTTATCCCAAGTCATCACGTTTTGGCCATTTAACAAGTACTGTGAAATTACATAAAACGTCGACCACTTTTCCTTACTCTGGGCTAAGAACAACACATAATGCTAGTCCTTTAATCTCATCATACAAGTCCCGTGGAATCATGAATATGGAATCCTCTTCACAGGGTTGAATCCATTTAGGCATCTCTCTTCCACTTATAATAACGTCAGCTCCTTTGTCACACAGAGGGTACGCATACAAGCATTTAAGTATATATATATATATATATAGAGAGAGAGAGAGAGAGAGAGAGAGAGAGAGAGAGAGAGAGAGAGAGAGAGACCTCGAGTAAATGAGAAATTAGCCACATCATCCATATCGACTCCTTTGCGGACTCCACAGAGATTCTGGGAGTTTTTGTAGGGATTTGCAATTAAGTGCTGATAGCTTATAAAAATTTGATGGAAGCTGAGGAATCTCTTGTAGTAGCTCACATCCCTCAACACTCAATAGCCTCAAACAATAGAGCTTGTTGATGCATGTCGGCAAATGAGTAAACTTGTTATATGAAAGGTTTAAGATCTGCAATTCGGGAAAACTGGAAGTACTCTCAAGGAACTCTACTTCTGATAGATTGCAGCCCTGAAGTCCTAGGTAGGATAGTCTTTCGAATCCCATAAGGCCATCAGGATCAATTGAATCCTCCATGTTTTTTGGAAATGTTATTAAATTCGAGCAGTCAGAAAGATCCAAATACTTGAGATTTTTCAACTTATAAATGTCCGGTGGAAGCCTCATGAGGTCTTTGCAAAATGCTAAACACAACTCACTCATAGAGACAAGATTTTGAATTGATGCAGGGAGTTCTTTAATAGCTGTCCCCTCTAGATAAACTTTTTCCAGATCTTCCATCTTTCCGTCAATATCTGGGAACTTCTCAAGTTTAGAGCAATTAGAGAGACGAAGGAATTTAAGAGATTCATTCCTCAGTGTGTTAGGAAAATTACTAACATTGGAGCACGATTCTAGCGACAAAACTTCTAGCTTGACAAGATTTCCAACGGATGGGTGAACCTCCACCAAGCTCTCACACCCATTAAGAATCAATTTCTCCATATTTGGAGCCGATGATAGGTCGCAAATACTAACCAAGGACTTGCATTCACTGAAATTGATGGACTTCAGCTTTCCAAAATTCTGCAAAAACATACTAGTGAAGTCATTCAGCTCAATAAAAAATAATTATAGCTATAAAAACGAAAAGCGAATTATCACAATGGCTTACATGAAAGTTGCCCCATAATTGTCTGATATGACTTTTCGGGACATCGAGGATCACGAGTTTATTTCGACCAGAGCCAAATTCTAGATTCGGGGCACTGGACCATTCAAGCCATCTTAGCTCGTTAGGGAGACGAACTTGAGCATGTGAAGAGATACAATCTCCAAGCAAAATGAGTATTCTCAACTTTTTCATTTTTGTGAAAGCATCAGGACTAATGATTATTGCTTCTGGTGGGGGCAAGTCCACTACCATGGCTTTTGGTGGGCGCAAGTCCAATACTATGGCCTTTACTGCATCCGTCCCCTATCCATAACAAAGCAAATTCAGTTGTCAAACAAAATTTTCAGAAAAGATTTACGTTATACTGTTCAAATTAGAGTAATGTAAACCGAAATGTAGCAAAACTGGCATAAACAACTTTTACCGTATTATAACAAAAAACGTCCTCAACATCTTCCAAAAGCCATAATCTGCTGCGTTTCCCAGGATCATCGCGACATTCTTGTTTAACAATATCCGTACCCATCAACTGAACCAAATCATGCATTTGCAGGGAACCATCCTCATTTTTTATCAAGGATCTCTCGATGAGAATTTCTATTCCTATGATTGTCTCGAAACCACAGCTGTCAAGAACTTCCTGGATGTATTCTATTCTCTCTCCCTTAAAGAAACAAGCAATATCGAGGAAAATCTCCCTCTCGTCATTGTCCAATCCATCAAAGCTTGTCTTGAGAACTTGATTAATAATTTGGTCAGGACTTTTGGAGAGCCTACGCAATGCACTTTCCCATGCAACTTCATTTCTTCCACATAAGAATGAGCCCAAGACTTCGAGGGCTAGCGGAAGGCCGTTACAATAATGCAGTGCTCTATCTATGAGATCCATTTTTATTTCAACACTCTTGCTATCTGGGAAAGCATGCAGACAAAAAAGGTCTCGTGCTTCACAAGATCCTAAAGTTTGAATTCTATGCACACGGTTTATGCCATGAGAAATCAGCAATTGTTTATTTCTTGTTGTAACAATGATTATACTTCCTTTTCCAAACCAATTGCCTTTTCCAGCTAATGCATTCAATTGATTCATATGGTCAACATCATCAAGAACCAGGAGAACCTTCTTGCAACATAGTCTTTCTTGTATCAAACTAATTCCTCTAGCGACACTGTAGACCGTTAAAGGATGATCCAGGATCTCAGATAGAAGATCCTTTTGTAAAGTAACAAGATCACTGCTTTGGCGTGATTTTTCTCTAACTTGCTCTAAAAAACTACAAACCTGAAATTGTCTCATCATAGCATTATATAGGGCCTTGGCAATTGTTGTCTTCCCCATGCCTCCAGGTCCCCATAGACCTATCATCATAACATCATCATCAGCCGACTTTTTCTGTGACAACCATATCAGTTCTTGAACTCGAGAATCTATTCCGACTGGATACTTAGTGACATGTAAGGGTATTCGGTTGAGACGAATCGATAATTCCTTCACGATGCATTGTATGAGATCCGCTTCGTCTCTGATAAGCACTCAAAAGAAAGAAAAACTCGTTTTAGCGTTTCAAAGCCATAGCAGGAATTCAACCTCTGACGTGATAAGCAAAATTTCATAAGAAGATAAGCATATAATAAGACGAAAGGTGGGTGCACCTACGCCAACATCTACACGAGGAAAATTACAAACAACCTGAATCTGAAGACAATAGTGACTCAGGCACTATGAATCGCACTATTTATGTTTGAAAATTCTCATTATCCACACAGCAAGAATTAATTCAAAGAATCTACTAGCTTTGGTTATTTGATTTTTGTGTCCACTGTCTAATTTATAATTTATCTCCACTTTGTATCTTCAATTCAAAGATCCAAGAAAGAGCATACGATCTGATATCTAACAGACAATCACAAGCTAACAATCACAAAACACCATTGTCACATTTGTGCATACCTGTCATTCAACTCCCAACCAGACAAGCTACCGGCTTCAGAGAGAGCCTTCTTCCATCTCTTCACTTTCTCTGAATCCTTCCCCAACTTGGACTCATGGTTATCCATAGCTCTCTTATAACTCTCTCTCCCCTCTCTCACTTCTCTAGGTTCCACTTTGTAAAACACGGGGACCACCATCAGGTCGTTTTGCTCCTTGCATTCCATGATTTTCAAGAGCTCTTCCAAACACCACGGCGAGGAGGCGTAGTTCTCAGAGAAGACAATGGTCGCAATGCGCGATTCCTCGATTGCCCTCATGAGGGTTGGCGATATTTTGTCTCCTTTCCTGAGCTCCTCGCGATCCACAAAAGTGTGTATTCCTTTATCTTTCAAAGCCGCGTAGAGATGACTGAGGAAGCCGTGGCGGACATCTGTCCCTCTGAAACTGAGGAACACATGGTAATTCCTTTTCATACTCGAAGAAGCAGCCATTAGAAGAGCTGATGGTACATGTGCTTCCCTAGAATGCGAAGCATCGGAACAGAGAGTCTTGCTACGAAAATCAAGGGCTGAAGGCTGAAGCAGAGTCGGCTTTGCTCTCGGAGAGGCTGGGCGGCCTCTGACCCGGCGTTGCCCTTCCCCGATCAGCAGCGAAGTCGACGATCTCTTCCTCTTGCTCTGGTTCTCGCTCTCTCTCGCTTCAAAGGAACAAGCGCTCTCAACCTGTTCCATTCTCAGGAAAATATTGGACCGGACTCAGGGTAATTTGGCTCGTGAAGACGTTTTCAGCTTTCGATTTCAGATAAATATGCTGCTTATGCGCGGCGGAGAGGGTGTGGAGGGCGAGGTCGACGTGATCGACAAACAAATCTGGAACGACGAAGAATCGGCCAAGGACTCAGAAGACGAAAGCTTCTACTAGGGTTTATAAATCTGGCTGTGAGGTCTCGGGTCCGGCCCTCGCCCAAGGACGCGCAAAAAGAACGCGTCAAAGAACGCGCAAGGACGCGCAAGTCCACCTTTGAGGTATCAAGTCTTAGCGCTAGCGTCCTAGGCTTAGTCCTCGAGATAGAAGGATAATCACATTGAGACGAGCTGATGCACTGTCAAGCTCGACTCACATGTTTGATAGCACGAAACTTCACTCGAGCTTAGCTTGATTGAGAATTGAATTTCTTGCTTGAACTCAATTGAAAAAGAAAATCGAAGTATTCAAAAGCCGCACTTGGATTCAATTTTATTATGCTGAAATATAAATAGATTGAGCTTGAAATTTCACATAAATAATTTACAAAAAGAAAAACTCAATTAGACTTGTAAAACTATTGAGCTGAGTACTAACGAGTTGAAGTTCGATATCATATGGCACATTCATGTTTAAGTTTCGCCTAATCTCGATTTTCGTATATTGTAAATATTATTTTTGTGAAACAACGAACCCTCCCCCATGCCTAGCGAGGGGGGTCGACAATCTTGTTGGCCTTGTGAAGAAAATAAAAATAGAATTTAAAATTTAAAATTGTCTACATTAGTATTGACATCTGAGTTTTAATTGACAACTAAAATTTTTTTCTAGTCTCAAGCTTCTAGAAAGGAAATTAACAAATAGGCCATTGAAATGGCTTTTTAAAGTAAACAACCAAGCATTGAAAGCATTCAAGAAAAGGTATGGGAGATGAAAAACTTGATACGAGTCGAGTAAAAAATAAACATGGCATCGTTATTAAGTCTCAGGACATGAATCCCCATAAGCTAAACACGATGTTAAGTTGGGAAAAGAATATATAATGTCTTGTTATTTAACCTTGGGACATGAACCCCATAAGCTTGGGATATGCACGCCCATGATCGCCAATGGCGAGTATGTAACTAGATATAGGATGTGTCGTATGAATCAATCTCTCACTATCTCAGTCAACTTTTTGGAGAATTAAAATTAGATTTTATTTCTATCTACTATAAGTAAGTAAAAAATATTATCTTGATCACTATGTTAAAAAAAAAAAATGAACCAGGTCAGTCCTTGCATACTTGGACTTTAGACTTAAAAAAGCTTAATCAACATTATTTGTTTTGATTGGTTTTTGTCATCTCAGTTCATAGTAGGTTAAAGTTACTTTTTTCACATGCGGCATTCCGTAATCGTGCACTTGTAGGAGTCACTTAATTATGATTTTTTTCTTTTTTTGTTGGCCACTATTCGTGAAGAGATAATAAGGTAAGTATAAATTCTGTAAATAAGCAATGTATAATATTATAATATCTCTTTTAGCGTGCAAAACCGATCTTAAAATGATAGGTGAAATTGATGTATGGAGAGCCACATATACAAAAAAAAAAAAAAAGTTTGAACTTGGCTTTGATATTATATTGAATAGTCCAACCTAGAAATTTAAGTTATTAGACGAAGAAAGACTACATATATAGAAGACTCTCGCAAACCCTATAGAGTGAGAAGATATTTTGATAGCAAAGTTACGTTGTTTGGTATAAAACATTGTAAAATTACTTGGAGTAAACAATTTGACATATATATTTTAAAGAGACATTAATAATTTACAATAAATTCTATTTTGTGGTTGTATTAGTATAGTTATAGAGTAACAAGCACACGAATTAAGTGTTTACATTAATAAATTCTATTTTGTGAAAGATTTTTTTTTACCAAATAGGAAGAAAGACAAAGACGTGTTTATATTTTGTGTACATCAATTATACAATAAAAATAAAATATAATATAAAGCCTGAATTGCGTGCACAGTATTAGGGATTCTTTATTGTATAAATGAAGTAAACATAATATTTCACACTTGTATGATTCTGAGAGAAGAAAACAAGTAAACCTTTTAATAAGGGTAATGAATATTTAGTCCTCCTAACTGTTTATTAATATCGGCCGACTCCTTATATAGTATGGAGATTATTTATTGACTCTTTCTTTGATGGAATAATATTTAGAGTAATTATAACTACGTTTAATTTTTTTTTCTTGAGGTTAATGTAAATTGTTGAACCATGAATCACTATGTTCTTACCTCCTAATTCTTAAATCATATATAAAAAAAGGGTGCAAGCTTGACAAAAAAAAATTGAAAAACAAAGATTGATTAATCCTATTATTAAATGGTTGTAGCGGTGAATATTGATCGCCCTACAAAAGTACCAATTCCGAGAGCATTTTAAGTTGATATTAAATTTTAAAGTGTAATAAGCTAAAATATTTTGGTGCAAAATTTTGCATTGAAAATGGTCGAAGCTCGAGGGAGAGCTCGGGGGCTTAACATCTTTGGCATGCATGTTCATGTTTTTTCCAATAGCACCCCTCCCCCCAACCCAATCTTGGATGGAGACAGAGAGAGCCGTGGTCGCTCATGGCTGGGATGCTTTTTGGAGAAGGTTGGGGGACATCGGAAAGCTTGACGAGGGTTGGGGGACATCAGCAAGCTTTACCGGGGTTGGTCGCTCGACACCAAATTCTACTCGCCTAGGGTCACCTGACACCAGATCTAGTTTGTTGAGGGTCGAGCGTTGCATTACCTATTTGTGTGGCCATGGCGTTGCGCATCGCATGGGACCACGTTAGCGCAATGGGATCGCATGACGTTGGCACTAGTCTAGTTTTGTGGCCCCCGCTTGAGTTTTCATATGCAACTGCAAGTTCCTCTGTTCTCTTCTTCTTGCTTATTTGAAAAAAAATGCTCTACAGTAAGTATTTTAACAAGGTATTAAACACTATTTACTTTAAAATTAATTCCTTTGAGTCAATGTCCTTTGCTTAAATGCAAAATCTTAAAGCTAAAGCTCTCCCTTAGTACCTATACAATGCAATCTGCCTAGTGACAACAGAGGAGCCGACTAATCTTCCCTGTATAGACCTCTTGATCTGTGAGACAATTAGATCAATGCTTTCCCAAAGAGATGGATCATATTAGATTGATTCAAACTTACTATCTCAGAATTTTAGAGTATGAAGTGCTAGCATCATCAATTAGATTATAAGAGGTGATAGATGTCCTTATGATAAATTACACAAAGCAACTCGGAAGACCATGGCCATTCAGCAAGCATCCAATTAATTTTGAATTAAAATACTTAGCATCACAAATCATAAATAAAGAGAGGAAAAAGAAGAAGTTCCTCAACCATGTCAGTAGCATGATGCGAAATTTATATTTCATAGTGATTTTGATTTCTGATTGAAGGAGTAGACATTTTCAAATTTCTATTAGAGAGATGACTAGGGAAGCTGTTGTGGACGTTCTTGCCTTTGAAACTCAGGAGCGTGTTAAAACCTTTTATGATTCGAAGAAGCAGCCATGAGAAGAGCCGATGAATGATGGGCTTCAAGAATGTTTACTATCTGATGGGGTTTCCAGGCTCTAGCTCTCATCTATATATCACTTTGTTTGTGGATTATGGCTTACGCAATGGAACAAAGACCAAAGAAAGTTATATGTAGATCAGATCCCCACGACTACCGGGGGTATCCTTTTGGGTTTAGGAGCCCCACGCGCATTATCACCATCAGGTACAGTCAGAGACTATCCGAAAATGATCGTGCGCCATTTGCCCGTGGCCCAAGTTTCTTTCTCCTATTTCCCTTTCCGAACTTTCCTCGTTCCCTCTCCCCCACTATTCGAAAATGATCGTGTACGGTTCTGGGCAATTTCTTGAGTTCAGAAAGTGATTGGCAATATCATTTCTACTTCATTGAATTTTGTGCATAACTTTAGGTCTCCAAGACTTGAAACGAAGGGTTGATAATGAGATGGAAAGTCAGAGAGATTGAACTTTAGCGCAAGTCAATGAAGAATTTAAATGCAATCTTAGTATGAACTTCACTTTATAAAATATTCTTAGAGGAAATCACTTGGCATTTTCACTTGCCAATTGAAATGGGACTGAAAACTTTTCAAGAGGAGAAGAAGAAAAAAAATGTATGTCTTAAATTAAATTAAAATAAATTGCTCTCTTTCGAAATTTGTTCTTGCTTAATTCTTTACAATGCGTTTATATGTATTTTTATTATTTTATTATTCTTAATCAGTGTCTTTTGGATACCTCTTAATAATTTTTTTTTTATTTACACTCAAATCCGTTTTTTATTTATTTATAAAGAAACGGAATGGAATGGGAAAAATGACGAAGGAGAGATTCAAGGTGAGCGGGGGTCAAAGGGCTGGGGGAATTGGGGATATGCACTATGCAGTGGGGCCCAGAGACAGAGGTGGGTCGTTGGATATGATCGACGGCGGTGATTTGTTTAGGGAGGGGCCGACCAAAGAGGCTGAATTGTATGGCACATTCATGTTTTTTTTTTTTTTTTATCGACCACTCATGTTTAAGTTTTACATAAACTCGATTTTGGTTCCCATAAGCTTATCTGTGCCATAAATTGAAGAACTCTCCTTTTTTTTTCCGATTGGCATAAAAATAGAAAAATTCATTATTTTTCAACGTATCATTCCTATTCAATAACAAACTCATAAGTTAGAGTCATTTCTATACTATTTTGAATGTATAATATAATATTACAACATCCCATTGTAATTAAAAGTACAATACTATTATGATACATCGGTAAAATTGATTTATGGTATTACGAGTTATAGTGATATAAAGTGCAAATTCGATACGGTTTACACATTCTGAATGTTTAGCAAGGTTGGACAATTTTATTGGATTTGTACCGAAGCTTCTTGTTTTTAGGTGTTCTCCTTTAACCCATTTGTTCACCACACTTCTGTATTCCGTATACATCTAGCTAGTTCATCAGATATTGTTTTACCCCTTTTTAGCTCAAAGAATTTCCCCATAAACCAACAAATTGATAAGTATCAATTGAAATTGGCATACTTATAAAGGAATTTTTGTAATTATTAAAATGAGGTATATGGTAAAAATAAATTGTAACAACGGATGCGAATCTTTACTTGACTAAAACCCTATAATTATCTCAATGATGGGTCAACTTAAGCCCATCCGTCCATGTTTGGCCAAAACCTAGCCAGTAAATGAAGGGCCTATAAAAGAGTGTAGTTACTCTAATATATAAAATAAAAAGTAAAAAACGGGATATCTTAATAGTATCATTCTTCAGAGAGAAATTTGTTTCTTCACTTTTCACCCTTTGAAGTAATATACTTCTCTCAATAAACAGAACCCTAGGGCTTCAAAGGATTCCTCAAAAACTATGACGGTACTTAATCTGTGACAATTAAGGTATGTCCATCTCCGTGATATGCCTTCGATCGGTGTTACATGTTTTCCCAAACACATTTTTCACATTTGTTTTCGGTATTCGATTGTTTGAGTATCTGTTCAATTTTTAGGAGTTTGTTTCCAACATTGGTATTAAAGCAATATTGTTCATGTTTCTTGATCATCATTGATGTTTACAAATTGTTTTTTGGCCAAGATTTTGAGAAACGTCACCGTCGGACGTTCAAGGACGGAAATCCTGACACGCCTATACTATTCGCCCCCCTTTCATGATTTTCCATAAATCAAAACTTGTTTTTGATAGTGCAAAGTCATAGTTCTCGTTAAGACAAGAAAAACGATGGGTGGATCACCGCCGGGGACTGCCGGACGTGCCGCCATGCATGGCCGGAAGTCTTGCATCGTTAGAGTGTGCAACGCACATGCCAAGGCGGTTCCCATGCGCTTATTGTTTGACATTATTACCATTTTGCCCCTAGCTGACTTGTTGACCCGACTCGGTCGTCCGTTGACCGATCATTGACTAGAGTTGACCATCGTTGACCACTGTTGACTGGTGTTGACCAGCAAAAAAAAAGAGGAAAATATGATTTTCCTATTATGTTCGTTGTGGATTATATGCAACCCTTTTGTCCCACATTTGTTGCAAGAGCAATAATTCATTTTGTACGCATGCCTATATTTCCGAGAACAAACGAACAAAAGGCGAAACTTGATGGGCTAAAAACAAAATTAGTTAATTATTGGTAGAATGACGACGATGTTCAGGGTCAATCAAATGATACAAGAAATCATTTGGAATGATTATCCTATACCGGATTTTTAGAAGGTGATGGCCCTAGTGAACACTCTTCCACTAGAATGGCAAGCAGTGTTAGATCGTCTATGGGAGGTCAACGTGGTCTCGGATTATAGAAGGCTTGCAATAGCTTTTGTAAGAGAGTACTATGGAATTGAGACAACCAAGACTTCAACCATTGAGTTGAGTGTCACATGGCGCATAATAAATGTGCCTTTGAGGAGCCATAGGGGCTCTCTGAAGGTCTTTTCATGGTTGACCAATGTGTCTTCAGAATTCTCAAAGGATTTTATTAGGAGATTAAAAGAGACTTTTCCAATTTATGAGATAAATGAGGATATTTGGTTTTAATTATTTATTTTTATTAGATTAGTTTGAGATATTTTAGGTGTAAATATCTCTTTCTATGTTGATATATCTCCTTTGAATATTTACTTAGTATAAATGACATGTTTAATTATTGAAAGTTCAATGTTATCTATCCACTTATTGTTGGATTAGTGTAGTCTATCCGCATCACAAATCATAGAAAACAAGAGGGGAAGAAACCGTTCCTCAACCACCTCAGTAGCATGACTTCAAATTAACATTGATGGAGCAGCCATTTTTGAATTTCTAGTAGAGACTGATAAAGGGAAAAGCAAGGGGCATTGGAATCAAAATCACATATAATCACTTCCTCAACAAGTCGTGACCAATCCGACAGGCATGTTTTGCAAGCTATACTCTCACCACAGTTAAGAACATTTCCTCTTCTTTGTTAAGTTCTGTTCGGCTAGACTATCTTCTTCCTCGGTGTCTATTGAATTGTCTGCCTCTGAGTCTCTATTGTCTTCCTCGGAGTCTTCAATGTCTTCCTCTGGGTCTCCTCCCTCGAAAACCCAATTTCCTTCTATCGGCTCTTCCTCTAAGTGTCCTCCCTTGACAACCCAATTTCTTTCTATAGGCTGATGGTGCTGGAGCACAACCCTCAGATCATCTTCTTGTTGCTCGCATATTAGATGGAATCCACACTTCTTCAAGCTTCTTTTCGATTCTGAGTCCAACTTGGACATGGTACCAATCCTTTCGCGGATGATATCGTCCTCTAATTAGTTTTTTGTGTGGGAAATACATAAGCCACACATGATCGGATCCCAATGGACAAAAGTACATTTGGTCGGAAGATGAAGACACTCTCAGGGCATTATTAACATGTATTTTAAGCACATATGAATGACTATGGACCGGTTTTCGTTGCTCCAAGTCGAGAACAAAACAGAGTGCTAATCCTAGGAACTTGTCATACAAGTCTTGGGGAACCATGAAAGATAAAGAATCATGTTTACAGTGTGGAATCCATCATGCATCTCTTCCATTGAGAAGAATGTGGACTTCGGTCCTCTCCAAGAGTTCCTTTCATAAATATACATATATATATATATATATATATATATATACATAGAGAGAGAGAGAGAGAGAGAGAGAGAGAGAGAGAGAGAGAGAGAGAGAGAGAGAGAGAGAGAGGCAATTAGAGGCCAAACCCAACAAATCTGGGAGTTGCGGAGAATTGCAACTATTTGCTGCTATGGTACACAAATTTGATGGAAAGTGAGGAATCTCTTGTAATTTCTTGCATTTATGAATAAATGAGTCTTTCCAAGAGGCAATTAGAGGCCAAACCCAACAAATCTGGGAGTTGCGGAGAATTGCAACTATTTGCTGCTATGGTACACAAATTTGATGGAAAGTGAGGAATCTCTTGTAATTTCTTGCATTTATGAATAAATGAGTCTTTCTAATAATCATACTTGTCGATGCATGTTGGCAAATGAGTAAACTTGTTATTTGCAAGAAGTAGGCATGCCAATAGCAGAAAACTAGAAGAACTCTCAAGGAACTCTACTTCTGATAGATTGCAACCATTAAGTCTTAGCTTGCACAGATTTTGGAATCCCATATCGCCATTAGGATCAGTTTGAATCCTTCAAGTTCTTTGGAAATGTGACAAAATTTAAGCACCCTTCAAGACTTAGAGACTCAAGATTTTTCAACTTGTAAATGCTTGATGGAAGCCTTGCAAGGTTTTTGCAATATTCCAAACCTATCTTCTTCACAGAAACAAGATTTTCAATTGATATGGGGAGTTCTCTAATAGCCATCTCTTGTAAGTCAAGATATTCTAGATGTTTCATCTTTACTAGAATATCGGGGAACTTCTCAAGTTTAGAACAGTGAGAGAGATGAAGTTCCTGAAGATTAGTTGACTGGATTGTACTAGGAAATACACTAAGATTAATGCACGATTGTACCGACAAATATTTTAACTTGTGAAGATATCCAACGGATTGGTGAACCTCCACCAAACGTCCGCAAGAATCAAGATTCAAGCTCTCCAGATTTGGAGCTGATGAAAGGTCGAGAATACTAGCCAGGAAATTGCATGCAGTGCAATCTATGTGCTTCGACTTTCTAAAATTCTACAAAACCATACTAGTGCAATCATTAAGCTTTGTAAATATTTTTATAGCTATAAAAGGGCATAGCTCTCATCACAAGGACTTAGCTGAAAGTTGCCTTCTAATTGTATCGTAGGACTTTTTGGGAAATCAAGTCCAACAAGTTTCTTTGGACTAGATCCAAACTCTAGATCCGGGGCATTGGGCCATCTAAGCCATCTTAGCTCGTTAGGGAGACGCACAAGACCCTGTGAAGAGATAGTGTGAACATTCAAAATGAGCATTTTCTGTGACATCATGATTTTCCAATTCTGTTTTTCCATTGAATAAGTTGGGTTTTTCATCGATGCACCTATAGTCTTTTTCTTTGAGCTAATCACTCATAAGATAACTAGTCTATCTGATGAAGCCGTTAAGGGATTTTAATGCAATAGATTTGAGAATTCAACTAGAAATCAACTGCTTGATCATGCTAATCTGCAAGAGTCAATACGGCACTATCAAAATTGATTAGAGATCAGAGATAGGTCAATTCGATTAAATTATGTGATTAAAGTGTGGGTGATTCCACCTAATTGCAAAATTTTTGTCTAATAGCACTAGACTGATTTTTCTGTCATTTCTGTACCCCGTGTTCGTATTTGAAATCTTGAGATTTTCACGAAAATCGAAAGTCACCAATGTGTCAAAGACGTACAATGTGGCTCGAAAATAATCGACCGCAGGTCAATTGTACTAAAAATTCATAAAAACTACCCGATAAGCTAGATTATGCTAAAATCGCGCCCGGTTGAAATTAACCGCGAATTTGAACCCGATTTTAGAAATTAAAAGTTGTCATGTCATGATTCATTTAAGAACGTCAACTCATCCTCCGAAGATTTTTCTGCAAACCAGAGATTTCGGCGAAAAAATCAAAGTAAGGTTATTTTGGACCGGAAAAATCAGAGGGCCATTTTTTGTCGCAATTTTGGACGTCAAGTTGGTTCAGTTGAAGAGGAAAAATGTTGTATTTGACGAGGACACATTGGCTGAATTTTTTGGACATCAATTGGGTCAATTTAAAAAGGAATTGAAGGTGGAATTGGCCCAAAATTCGTAGGCTAAGGGGAAGACAACATTATGGACCATTTGGGGAAGCTTCTAGGGGAAATTTGGTGCTGCAAATTGGCCATGGATGACAGCCAAGAGTGGTGGGGGCATAAACTTGAGTAGAATGGATATTTCCATGGACTTTTGTGGCCAAATGGGACTCTCCATCCTTCAGCAGTCTTCTTATTCTTCCCCAGCCACCTTTATCCATTGTTGAGGTAGTCTTGAGCTCAAAAATTGCAAAGAAACCAGAGAAGCCCTCCCCCTTGCCATCGACAGCCGCCCAAAGCTGCCAGACCGCCATTGCACGCCCGTCGCGCCGCCCGTTCACTCATGCGATTGTCCCGCTCACTCGTGCCTCCTATCATGTCCAACTGCTGTCCCGAGCCACCCGATTTCTGTCAAAGCTCACCCGAAGCTCCACCATCGCCGTCCAGCCGGCGGAATTGCCCGCCTAGTCCATTGCTGCCCTTGTCGTCCCATTGTGCCCCTTTCCCCTAGCCGAGCAGCCCCTTCGACCGGTTCTTCCCGCCCAAGCAAAAGCTGAAGCCAACAAGGGTTCTTGGTCTTCAAGGTTCGTTTTTAGGCCCACCTAGACCTCTGTTGGTGTCGTCGTAGGCTCATTTTTTGCTCGCCTCTGCGTCGCCGACGTCGTGAACTCACCATCCCACTAAACCAATGAGTTGACTTGCTAAAATATACTTAGAGAGTTAATAATGCTTAAAGGGTGTTTAGTTTAGGCTAATTACGGATTATGTGGTTAGTTAGTGTAGATTAGTGATTTAATTATTCAATTGTGCATGTTAGGTGGTTAGAATAAATTGATTAGGGGCTAATTAGATTGTACTATTTATCTAGATATATATGGAAATTTTTTAGGCCCGTTTAGGTGGTTAGATTAGCATTTCCCTAAGTTGGTATTTATTGTATTAAATTGCATTATTTAATTATTTTTTTATTTATTTAATTATTTAATATTTTTCGAAAATTATACCAGGATAGCTAGTGACTGGAATTTCCTTGCTAATTGCAATGGTGTGCTTAGTTTATGCAATTGAGTGTTAATCTGTGCAAATTGAGTGATGATTAGAAATTTGGTTATTTATTCCAAAATTGTGAAATTTGGTTATTTATTCCAAAATTGTGAAATTTGATATTCAATTAGAAAATCCCGGGTATCGGATTTTGACACAAAAAAAAATGGTTTTAATTACTATATCAAATAGTGGGATTTTAAAAGGGAATGATATCAATTTTTCTAGTTCAATTTGACCGTGAACCCATACACGATTATTTTTTTATTGGATGTTTTTAATACGAAGAAGATAGGCCAAGTCATTATTTTAATTGAGGCATTTGAATGCAAAGCACAATATCATTGGCCCGGATTGATTGATCGTGTGATGGCTAAGTGAACCCATCCCCGATGTGCATCGGTAGGACGTTGCCCCTATATGGGATGCCCTTGGACAACAAAAGCCGGTCGCAGTAAATTCTGGACCGATGCTCCTTCGGGAATGCTATCCCCGATGTGTGTTGATGGATGTTGCCGTGCTCAAAGGTGTGAGACGAAGTTTGGCTACGCCAGAAGACCGATCTGCATCGGTATATTGTCCTTTGCGAGCAATAATCGAAATTGGAACGTGTGATTGATTGGCGTTGACGAGCTGGATTATGGGACAAAATTGTGTGGTACGATATGGGACGTGTCATAATAATTTAGCCTTATAATCGGGACCCCTGCTATTGTATTGACTCATTAATAGATTGTATTGATTGAATTGATTGATGGATCGATTGTATAGATTAAATTGAATTGATTGATTAATTGATTGAATATATGAATTGTGCTAATATGCAAGAGGGAACTGAGGGGAGGTAAGTCCTCTATCTTGTGTGCATAGACTGCCTTTAAGCGTATTTCCTTCCTAGTCGGAGTTTAGAGGGTGAACTTGCTAAGATATTGTCTCAATCCGTCGTTGGCTCAATTCTTTTCAGGTCCTTAGATGGCGATCCCTCAAATGCGTTATGGTCAACCTAGGAGGGTGACTGAGTTGGTTACTAACTACCTTGTTCCCAGAGGCCATAGGGTCTAGGTCTATGAGCTCATAGTAACCGCTGTCTAGGTCAATGAGGGCCTACCCGAGAGGGTACTTCATCGATTTAAGGCGTGGTTTCGTTGTGGGCTCAATGGATACAAAGTGAGTCCCCTCCAAGATTTTGAGATCCTAGCTACAGTAGTAAATGCTACTTTTGGCGAGGGTACAGTAGACCATTCTGATGGTGTTGTGGTGGACCTGGCACCCCCGAAGCCTATGGAGTTCGAAGGGTCAGTGAATGTGTCCGACTAGTGGATCATAGGACAATTTCCTTTTGAGGACTAATATTTTTGGTAGATAAGACTAGTATTGTATATAAACTAGTTGGTTTATAAAAGCGTATTTTGGTTATAAATTTATTGTCCTACTTTTCTATCCTATGTTGTTTGGCTGTTAGGAGAATTTTTTAATCGCTTCTGCATGTGCAATAAAATGAATGAGTCAGTGACGCGTCTTGGGACGTCGCTATCCACCGAGGGATGTGCGCATGCTCAAGGAGCTTCGGGGAGTGACATTCTCAACATTTTCATGTTTATGAAAGCATTAGGGCTAATGGTTATCACTCCTAGGGCAGGCAATACTATGGCCTTTACTGCATCCATTCCCTATTCATAACAGAGCAAATTAAGTCGTCAAACAATTCTGGTTGAGAATTACATTATATTGTCCAAATTAGAGTAATGTAAAAATTGAGATGTAGAAAATTTGACATAAACAACTCTTACCGTATTTTCATATAAAATGTCTTGAACATCTTCACAAAGCCATAATCTGCTGTGCTTCCCTGGATCATCGGACATTCTCGCTTGACAATATCCTTACCCATCAACTAAATCAAATCATGTATTTGTAGGATCTCATACTTATTTTTTATTAAGCACCTCTCGATGAGAATTTCTATTCCTATAGTTGTGTCAAAATCACAGCTGTCAAGAGCATCCTTGATGTACATTATACTCTCCCCCTTAAAGAAACAAGCACAATCGAGGAATATCTCCCTCTCATTATCCTCCAATCCATCGAAGCTTATCTTGAGAACTCGATTAATTGTTTGTTCAAGGATTTTGGAGAGTTTATGCAATGTACTTTCCCGTGCGGGTTCCTCTCTCCCACGTAAAAATGAGCCCAACACTTTAAGGGCTAATGGAAAGCGGTTAGCATATTGCACTGCTTTACATATGAGATCCCATCTTATTTCAACTCTCTTGCTATTTGGGAAAGCATGCCGATTAAAAAGGTCTAGTGCTTCATTGAACTCTAAAGTCCGAACTTCATAAACAAAATGTCTGCTATGAGAAGTTAGCAAATGTTTATCTCTTGATGTAACAATGATTCTACTTCCTTTGCCAAACCAATTGCCTTCTCTAGCTAACACATTCAATTGATCCAACTGGTCAACATCATCAAGATCCAAGAGAACTTTCCTACAACATAGTCTGTCCTGTATCAAATTAATTCCCATATCAACATTATTGACCTTTACATCTCGTTGAGGTAAGATCTGAGACATTAGTTTTTCTTGCAAAGCAACTAGACCATCGCTTGAGTTCGAAGTTTCTCTAACTCGTGCCAAAAAACTACAGCCCTAAAATTGTCTTTCAATAGCATTAAATAGGGCCTTAGCAATTGTTGCCTTCCCTATGCCTCCAGGTCCCCATAGACCTATCATTAGAACATCATCATCAACCGACTCTTTCTGTGACAACCATATCAGTTCTTGAACTCGGGAATCTATTCTGACAGGATACTTAGCGACATGTAAGGGTGTTCGGTCAAGTGGAATCGATAATTCCTTCACACGATGCATTGTATGAGATGCGCTTCATCTCTAATAAGCACTCAAAAGAAAGAAAAAGCCGTTTTAGCATTTCAAAGCCATCGTAGGAATTCAACCTCTGACGTGATAAGGAAAATTTCATAAGAAGATTAGTAAATAAGAAGATGAAAAGTGGGTGAACCTGCGCCAACATCTACGCGAGGAAAATTATAAAGAACCTAAATCTGAAGACAATAATGACTCGGGCACTATGAATCACACTATTTATGTTAGATAAATTTCTCATTATCCATAGCAAGAATCAATTCAAAGAATCTACGAGCTTTGGTTATTTGATTATGGGTCTACTGTCTAATTCATCTCCGCTTTGTATCTTTAATTGGAAGATCCGAAAAAGAGCATACGATTTGATATCTAACAAACAATCACAAGCTAACAATCACAAAACACCACGTCACATTTGCGCGTACCTATCATTCAACTCCCACCCAGACAAGCTACCGGCTTCAAAGAGAGCCATCTTCCATCTCTTCACTTTTTCTAAATCCATTCCGAACTTGGACTCATGCTTAGCCATAGCTCTCCCATAACTCTCTCTCCCTCCTCTTACTTCTCTTGGTTCCACTTTGTAAAACAATGGGAACACAATCAGGCCCATTCGCTCCTTGCACTCCATGATTTTCATAGCCTCTTCCAAACACCACGTCAAGGATGATGACCGTTCCACATGGTGCCGCTATCACTGATGTGGATAATTTTTTATGAATTTGTAAATTTTATGAAGTTTTTTCTCTTTTTATTTTTATTTTTTTTATTTTTTTTGTTTTCATTGTGGCTGGCAAGGCTCAACCCCACCATTACTGGGCAAGAGTGGCCCTCCCCAAAGGCTATGAAGTCAAAGGCCGTGAGGGTCAACCTCACAACCTTAGTGAGGACTCGGGCCTCGTCGGGGGTTGGGCGAGCCATGACTTCACCAACCAATCACTGGCAAGGTCACAATAAAAAAAATAAAAAATAAAAGAGAGAGAGAGAGAGAGAGAGAGAGAGAATAAATAATAAAATAAAAAATTATAAATCTTGTCCATATCAGTTCCAATGGCATCACGTAAGATAGCTAGCATCTACGCTAGCCAAAATTGGCTGAATGGATTGAATTAGCAAATTATTAAAATGTTTATAACTAAATTGACAAAAATAAAATATTTAAGATTGAATTGACTTGATTGTCATGTATTTATGACTTTTTTGATAATTTACCCCGGGCACATTACCTAGGTTGTGGGACGTTGGCACTGGTGCTACCGTTGAGCCCCATGCTTGGGTTTCTATTTGTAATGGCAAGTCTCTCCGTTCTCCTTTTGTTTTTTTTTTTTTTTCCCTCTTATTTTATGAACTACTTTGCAATAAGTATTATATGAGGTTTTTTGCTATACGCTATATGCTTATCATAAAAATTCTTAAAGTCAATGTGCTTTGCTTAAATGCAAAGTCTCAAAGCTAAAGCTCTCCCTTTCTAGCTATCCAATGCAATCTGCTTGGTAACAACGAGGAGTCAACTAATTTCCCCCGTATGGACCTTTTGATATTTGAGACAATTAGATCAACACTTTCCTAAATATATAGTTTATATTAGATTTAGTAAATTCTCAGAATTGTAGAGTATTAAGCATTGGCATCATTAATTGGTTTAAGAGAGGAGAAAGAGGTCTGTGATAAATTTCACAGAATAACTTGGAAGACCTTGCCATTCAACAAGCATCCACTTAATGTTGAATTAGTGCGCTCACATCACAAATCATAGAGAGAAGGTAAAAAAAAGTGCCTCAATCAAGTCAGCAGCATCATGCGAAACCTCTGTTCCATAGTCATTTTGAATTCTAATCGAAGGAGTAGACATGTACAAATTTCTAGTAGAGACGCAAAAAAGGGAAAAGCAAAAGGCATTGGAATCAGAATCACCCAGTTCGCTTTCCCTAAAATCACTTCCTCGAGACCTAATCTTTTTTCTTTTCTTGGTCTGTAGTCGAGAGACCAATTCGACAGGCATTTTTGCAAGCCAACAATCATATCAGAGTTGGAGAGAATAGGACCCATGCTTTCGCCACAGTTAAGACCGTCTAATCTTCTTTGTTAAGTCGATCACCTTTACATCTGTTTCACTTGGGCTCTCTTCTTCCTTAGTGTCTATGAATTGTCTACCTCTAAGTCTCCTTGAAACTCCAAATTGGCTTGTAGTGTTGGAGCACAGACCCTCAGATGATCCTCCTGTTCCACGCATACTAGACGGAATCCATGCTTCTTTAAACTTACTTCCGATACTCGAAGGCAAACTTCGAAATGGCTCCAATCATTTCGCAGATGCTCCTCTACATTTTTAAGATCTCTGCGTGGGAAATATATAAGCCAGACATGATCCGATTCCACTGAATAAAAGATTCTCCCATACAGAAGCAAATTTTTGCCATTAACAAATATTTGGACCTGACATGAGGCATCAACCACTTTTCCTTCCTCCAGGCCAAGAACAAAACAGAGCGCTAGTCCTAAGAACTTGTTATACAAGTACTGGGGAACCATGAAAGATATGGAACCCTCTTTACAGTGGAGAAACCATTCTGGAATCTCACTTCCAATAAGGAGAATGTCGACTCTGCTCTTCTTAGAGAGTTTCTGTCATACAGATTGTAGGGTATCAAGCATTCAAAGGTAGAGAGAGAGAGAGAGTGAGAGAGAGTGTCTGACCTCCAGTGATGACATATCAGTTATGTTGACCCCTTCGTGGAATAATTCGGAACATGAAGACAAGTCAACTTGAAGGAAGGAGGAGGAAATACTCGACAAATCTGGGAGTTTTTGCAGAGAATTGCAACCCTTTGCTCTTAAAAAACGCATTTTTGATGGAAGCTGAGGAATATCTTTTAGTTGCTTGCATTTATAAACATGCAATTCTTCCAAACCATCGTACTTGTTGATGCATGTTGGCAAATGAGTAAACTTGTTATTTGAAAGATTTAGCAACGCCAATTTGGGAAAACTGGAAGAACTCTCAAGGAACACCACATCTGATAGATTGCAGCTATCAAGATCTAGCCAGTTTAGATTTGAGAATCCCATATTACCATTGCAATCGGTTAAATCCTCCAAGTTCTTTGGAAACAGGAAAAAATTTGAGCAACCTTCAAGATTAAGAATCTCAAGATTTTTCAACTTATAAATGCTCCATGGAAGCCTTGCAAGGTTCTTGCAATATCCTAAACCTATCCTCTTCAAAGAGACAAAATTTTTTATTGATGCAGGGAGTTCTTTAATAGCTGTCCCATCTAGATGAAGTTCTTCCAGATTTTCCATCTTTCCTGGAACATCAGAGAACTTCTCAAGTTTAGAGCAACCGCAAAGATCAAGGATTTGAAGAGATTTTGTCTTGAGCATGTTAGGAAACATACTAAGTTCAGAGCACCATCGGAGCGACAATACTTTCAACTTGTCAAGATATCCGACGGATTGATGAATTTCCACCAAGCTTTCACACCCATCAAGATTGAAGCTCTCCAGATTTGGAACCAATGAAAGGTCGGGAACACTAGTTAGGGACTTGCATTCACTGAAATTGATGGACTTCAACTTTCTAAAATTCTGCAAAAACATACTAGTGCAGTCAAAAACTCTGTCTGACAAAAAAAGAAAAAAAAAGTCGTTAAGCTCTGCAAATATTTATTGTTATAAAAAGGGAAAGCTAATCCTCACAAGGGCTTACCTTAATTTGGCCTCCTAATTGTCTGATATGACTGTTCTGGACATCGAGTCCAACAACTTTCTTTGGACCAGAGCCAAATTCTAGATCAGGGGCATTGGGCCATTTGAGCCATCTAAGCTCACTAGGGAGACGTACGGGACCTTGTGAAGAAATATGCAGCTCATGCAAAATGAGCATTCTCAACATTTTCATGTCTGTGAAAGCATTAGGATTTATAGTTATCTGTTGTGGTGCAGGCAACTCCAATACTATGGCCTTTACTGCATTCGTTCCCTGTCCATAACACAGCAAATTCAGTTGTGTCACAAGATTTCCATTGAGATTTATGTTATACTATGCAAATCAGAGTAATGTAAAAACTGAGATGTGGCGAAATTCACATAAACAACTTTTACCAAATCTTCACATAGAATGTTCAGAACATCTTCGAAAAGCCATAGTCTACTGCGTTTCTCAGGATCATCGAGACATTCCCGATTAACAATATCCTTACCCATCAATTGAACCAAATCATGCATTTGCAGGGTCCCATACTCATTTTTGATCAAGGACCTCTCAATGAGGATATCTACTCCTATGGTTGTGTCAAAATCACAACTATCAAGAACTTCCTTGATGTACTCTATACTTTTCCCTTTAAAGAAACAAGCAATATCGAGGAAAATCTCCCTCTCGTTATCCTCCAATCCATCGAAGCTTGTCTTGAGAACTTGATTGATAGTTTGGTCAGGACCTTTGGAGAGTTTACGCAATGTACTTTCCCATGCAGGTTCATTTCTTTCACATAAGAATGAGCCCAACACTTCAAGGGCTAATGGAAGGCCGCCAACATAATGCAGTGCTCTATCTATGAGATCCCTTCTTATTTCAACTTTCTTTGGAAAGGCATGCTGACAAAAAAGGTCTAGAGCTTCATCATCTTCTAAAGTTTGAACTTCATACACACAATTTATGCCATGAGAAGTTAGTAAATGTTTATCTCTTGATGTAACAATGATTCTACTTCCTTTGCCAAACCAATGGCCTTCTCCAGCTAATGCATTGAGCTGATCCAACCGGTCAACATCATCAAGAACCAGGAGAACCTTCTTGCAACATAGTCTTTCCCGTATCAAACTAATTCCTCCGTCAACAGTATATACCATTAAATTTCTAAGGGATAAGATCTCTGATAGAAGTTTTTCTTGCAAAGCAACTAAACCATTGATTTGTTTCGAAGTTTCTCTAACTAGCGCCAAAAAACTGGAACCCTGAAATTGTCTCTCAATAGCATTATACATGGCTTTAGCAATTGTTGTCTTCCCTATGCCTCCAGGTCCCCATAGGCCTATCATTAGAACATCATCATTGGCCGACTCTTTTTGTGACAACCATATCAGTTCTTCAACGCAGGAGTGTATTCCGACCGGATACTTAGCCACGTGTAAGCGTGTTCGATCAAGATGAATTGATAATTCCTTCACAATGCGTTGTATGAGCACTGCTTCATCTCTGATTAACAGTCAAAAGAAAGAGAACCATGTTTTAGCGTTGCAAAGCCATGGCAGGAATTCAACCTCTAACATCATAAAGGAAAATTTCGTAAGAAGTTTAGCAAAAAAAAATATGGGTGAACCTGCATCAACATCTACAGAAGAATAATTACAAAGAACATGACAATAATGACTCGGAAATTATGAACCCCACTATTAATTTAAGACATAAAATTTCTCATCATCTACACAGCAAGAATCGAATTCGAAGAATCTGCTAGCTTGAAGTTTGGTTATTCAACTTCTGTGACTACTGTCTAGCATATCTCTTCTTGTATCTTCAATCAAAAGACCGATTTAACAATGTATACCACTTTTCCAGTGGGAGTGATTCTTTCCTACTCATGGGTAATCAAATTTATAGTAGCATTTCCAATTAACCTCTAAACGTCTACAATTAGCGATTCAATTTGTGCATACCGTCGTTCAAACAAGAGCTTATATGTGCAAATTCAAATAATTTGATGCATTGTTTGAGCAATTCGAATATACTATTCAATTTTATTAAAAAAAAGAGCATACTATTTGACATCTAACAATGGCAAAGCACTGAGTCACATTTGTGCATACCCGTCATTCAAGTGCCACCCAGACAAGTTACCAGCATCAAAGAGACCCTTCTTCCATCTCTTCACTTCCTCCGAATCCTTCCCAAGCTTGGATTCATGATTAGCCATAGCTCTCCCATAACTCTCTCTCCCTCCTCTTACTTCTCTTGGTTCCACCTTGTAAAACACAGGGAACACAATCAGGTCCATTCGCTCCTTGCACTCCATGATTTTCACTACCTCTTCCAAACACCACGGCGAGGAGGCGTAGTCCTCAGAGAAAACGATGATCGCGATGCGCGATTCCTCGATCACCCTCATGAGCGTCAGCGATATTTCCTCTCCTTTCCTAAGCTCCTCGCTATCCACAAAAGTGTATATTCCTCTCTGGTCCAGAGCCGCGTAGAGATGACTGAGGAAGCCTTGGCGGACATCTGTCCCTCTGAAACTGAGGAACACATGGTAATTCCTTTCCATATTCGAAGAAGCAGCCATCAGAAGTGATGATGGTACATGTGCTTCCCTAGATTGCCAAGCATCGGAACAGAGAGAGAGAGTCCTGCTACGAAAATCAAGGGCTGAAGGCTGAAGCAGAGTCGGCTTTGCTCTCGGAGAGGCACCGCGGCCTCTGACCCGGGGTTGCCCTTCCCCGATCGGCAGCGAAGTCAACGATCTCTTCCCTTTGCTTTGGCTCTCGCTCTCGCTCGCTTCAAAGAAACAAGCTCTCTCAGCCTGTCCCATTCTCAGGAAAATATTGGACGAGACTCAGGGCCATTTGGTTGGTGAAAACGTTTTCAGCTTTCGATTTCAGATAAATATGCTGCTGGACGAGGAAGGAACGCGCGGCGGCGAGGGTGTAGAGGGCGAGATCGACGTCGGGATCACCGGAAAACCATAGGAGTGCAAAAATAAACGAAGCTGACCCGTAACGACGATGGGTTGCCCGGCCCTGACGGTGTCGAGGGCGAGAAGATAGAGAGATCTAGGACTCTGGCTGCCAGGCGGTTCTGAGTTGACTATTGTTTTGAAGGAGTATGAAGGAGGAGGAAGAAGAAAGTGGGAAGAGAGAGAAAGCCAGGGAAGCAGAAAGAAGATCTCAAGAGACAAAAGGTGGACCGATGAAGAAAGAATCAGAGGACTCAAAGACAGAGACTGCCGCTAGGGTTTGTAAATCTGGCCACGAGGTCTCGGGTGCGGCTGCGGCCCACGCGATCACCCGTGCGGATGGTGTCTCTTAGACCACGCGCAAGGATGCGCAATCCAATTTTGAGGCATCAGTCTAATCGATAGCGACCTAAGTCTAGTCATTGCGGTGGGGAGAAAAAAATATTCAATGGTTCGCGCCATGTCAACGTCTCATATGGCATGCACTTATTTACTAATATCTAATTAGATCTTCATGTATGGATATTGACATTGAAATTAAAAAAAAATTAATCTTTTTTTCTCTTTTACTCCTCCTTCTTCAACCTATGCTCTGCCTGGGCTTGGCTTTCTCCATTGCCCAACCCGCCATCGCCACCACCTCACTGTGGCCTCCGTGCCCACCATGGTCCTTGACAAAGCTATTGAGCTTGTCACCGGCAGTTATAGACAAACCAAGACTCGAGCTTAAAATTGTTAAGTAGCAAACCAAATCTAGTTGTTGAGCGATGGTTGATTGTCACGTCCTAGTCGACCTCCCCATCCACTCAAGATAGAAGGATAATCACATTGAGATGAGCTAATGCAATGTCAAGCTCGACTCACATGTTTGATTGCTTGAAACTTTACTCGAGTTTAGCTCGATTGAGTATTGAATATCTTGCTTGAACTCAATTGCAAAAGAAAATTGAAGTATTCAAAAGTTACACCTGGATTCATTTTTATTATGCTGAAATATAAATGGACTGGGCTCGAAATTTCATATAAATAATTTACAAAAATAAAAACTCAATTAGAGTTATAAGACTATCGAATTGAGTATTGGTCGGTTAAAGTTCAATATCATATGACACATTCATGCTTAACTGTCACCTAATCTCGATTTTGGTATATACTAAATATTATTTTTGTGAAACAACGAACCCTTACTCACGCTTGTTGAGGGGTTCGTTGGCCATTGCCTCTACCAAGCGCCAACAATCTTGTTGGCCATGTGAAGAAAAATAAAATTAAAATTAAAAATTAAAAAAATTGTCCACATCAATATTGACACATAAGTTTTAGTTGACAAATCAAGCACAGATTCTTGTAAAATATATTAAAATGAATTTTAAGAAATTAAAAGAAAGAGAAAACGATAGAAAGGGCTCCAATGTGGTATTGATTGGAAGGGCCTGGTCCAGTTTGCAAGGCCCAAAGAAGTGGATGTTTGAATTCAGGCACTATGATTTCAACTCAGTCCCAAATAAAGAATCCAAAAGCAAAAGATCACGAAGCCCAAAGAGCATCTAGAGCCCTACCATTTTCCTCTCCCACACCCCCCCCCCCCCTTCCCCTTTCCCTTAAAGGAGATATTAACAAGACGTGCACTCGCTGAGGGAAAGTACTTGTATACACAATAGCAATTTCCATGAAGCAAAATATCAATAGATCTTGTTGATATGATATGTAAACTAAAAGATCATAAGTTACGAATGCATATAACTTGTATCCATGCACCCAATGTATTTCATGATAGACAAATGTTATGGAAGGAGCTGGAAGGTATTAAACATCCGAACCGTCTACCATGGATGTGTGTAGGGCATTTAATGAAATACTTCATCCTTGGGAGAAGGTGGGGAGAAGGATGGCTAAAAATTATTGGCTAGTAGCATTTAGAAACTTCCTAAACAATTGTGATATTATAGAAGTGGAAAGCAAGGATGTGCTTTCACTTGGGATAATAATTAAGAAAGGGGAATTTGTCAAAAAGAAACTAGATAAGAGTCTTATGCATGATTGAATGGATGGTGCTTTTCATGACACGGAAGTCTTTGCTTTATTTGCAGTTGGTCAAACAATAGTCCTATCTTGCTAAGATTATTCCCACAACCAATGAAAAAAGCAAAAGAATTCAGATTTGAAACATAGCGCTTAGAGGATGAGGAGTATGGAAATATTGTCAAGGGGGTTTGGTTAGCTCCCAAGCGAGAAGGAGCTGATTTAATAACTAAATTGTGAAAAGTGACCTAAACCCTTGCATCTTGGAGTAGGAAAAAATTCTCAAAGCGCTCATAGGAGAATTGAGACGCTAAAGTAGGAAATCAAAAATATAACAAACTGCCCATATATTTCCCAAAGTAAAGAAAAGACACCGAAATTGAAAAAAGGAAATTGGCTCACTGTGTAAAAGCAAAGAATTTTTTTTTGGGGCATGCATTCCGGAATTAGCTGGTTGAAATGGGGGATAAAAATTCCAAAAATTTCATGCAACAACTATTCAAAGGAGGTAGGAAAACAGAATCTCTATGTTGCTAATACTAATGGGGAGTGGACACGTGAACCTAGTGCTCTAAAGCAAATAATGGTGGAATACTTTAAGAGTTTATATATGTCGTTGAGACAAAGAAATTTCCAACCAGTTATTGAACATATTCCAACTTTAGTGTTGGAAGATATGGATTGAAAGTTTATAGTTGAGGTCACCATAGTAGAAATTTCAGAAATCGTACGCCAGTTAGGAGCTCTCAAAGCCCCCGATCCTGATGGTTTAAGTGGTCATTTTTTCAAGCACCACTAGGAGGACATTCAACATGATGTTTTTCAATAAGTAACTTCCTTTTAGAACACTGGGTGCTTAAATGCTAAAGCAGATAAAACCTAAACTATACTTATTCCCAAAATACCCTACTTAGAAAAGCTGAAATAGTTTCGTCCCATTAGCTTGTGTAATTTTGTCAACAAAATTATATCCAAATTTAGGACCAATAGATTAAATAATTAGTTTTGGATATTATCTGCATAGAACAAAATGCTTCTATTAGTAGCCGTCAAATTCAAGACAATATACTCATTGTTCAGGAGATGTTGCCCTCTAAGAGTGCATGCAAGCAATAAGAAGTTGACAGCTATGTTGAAACTTGATATGCAATAGGCGAATGATAGAATGGATGAGACCTTTTAGAAGCACTTCGAGGAAACTATTTGACGAACTATGGAAATTATTGTTATTCCTTTAAATTCCCAATTAACAAAAGATAGATTAGTCTAGACAAACACTTAAATATGGGACATGCTCTATTAAGAGTGGGACAACAGAGTATTTACTATGACCGTCAAATAGCTTGATTCTTAGAGGATTACATACTAAAAAGTAAAGATATTGCAAATATCAAAAATGAAAATATACGCAATTCCTTTCTCGTTAGTCTTTTTCCCTCGTTTCTTCGAATTTTTTGACCCCTTGTTGATATTTATGGAATGATAAATATTGTCAAGAAGTCAATGTCTAGAAAAAGGCCTTGGTCCAAACCTAATGTGACTGAGGACGCTTTATGTCATCAACGTGGCTGTTGTTGATATTTATGAAATGATAATTATTGTCAAGAAGTCAATGTCTAGAAAAAGGCCTTGGTCCAAACCTAATGTGACTGAGGACGCTTTATGTCATCAACGTGGCTGTCATTGGTAATCAAGATTACTCTACTTTTGACATTTTTCTTCCATCAAATGAGAAGTAGATAGAGATTAATTGATTGATGGGATATTTTTGGCCAAGTTATTTCCTAGCAATCAATTTCAGATAGGTTTTCCAGCTGTGACTGGGTGTCATTTTCTTCATATGGTTCCTAAAATGAAGTTCATTATTGCTTGGAAACTGACAACTGTTATGGAAAAATAAATTATCTGATTTTTTTTCTTTCCTTTCCGCCTGCCGTTATTCATCCAAAATCTGAACTTGACGGCTGTCGATTTGCCGAGTGATCTCCTAACGTGGGTTCCACTTGTAAGTAACCACCACATTATAATTTAAGAGCGAACTAATTATAGAGCGAAAATAAAATCCCTTGAATTTTTTTTGAATTTTTTTTTGAATTTTTTTTTGAATTTTTTTTGAAGAGTTTATTACAATTAACATAAAAAAATTGTTTAAAAGTGTAGAAGTGTCCTAAAGATACTAGTTAAGACTACTAATATGAACGAACGCTTTGTCAAAGCATTTTCATGATCGGGATGCGTTAAAATTTACTTCGGGCTTAGCTGACACCAAATTCTGCATTCGAGAATTTACCAAATACTCAAATAGAGTTACTTTTAGCTTTTTTGAAAGTAAAATCATGTGAATTAACCGCACTGATCAACTACAATAGCACGTGATTAATTTCTTTGGCCAGTTTAGGACTTAGAAAAACTAAATAATAATAATAATAATAATAATAATAATAATAATAATAATCATCATCATCATCATCATCATTATCATGCTGGGAACGAGCTTTTTTTTTTTTTTTAAGTAGGAAAGAAAATTTTCATGAAATGTAAAGCGAGTCCAAACCATATTTTCATTCATGTTCCAATTAAGCTAGCAAGAGAAACGGCCCATCGTTTCTGTCTTAAGAGGTCCATTTTGACCCAAGCTTGTTTCAAATCGGGTCGGCCCAGGATTTTCTCGTGAATTTGCCCAACATTGCTTCGCGCTTTGTTGGTCTTCGTGTGGCAATTTTGTAGAGTCATCCTTTTGGATTTTTTTCTCAAACGTTGTTAACTCAAAATAAATCACAACAATAAGGAAGGCTGGTATAATGGAATTCCAATATATAAATAGAAATCGGTACATTGCTTTGGGTTTTATTAATCATTTTCTATCAATGGTGTTGCTCTTGCTCTCATTGATGTGGATTAAAATATATATTTTTGAATGAAAAAATAGTATATACTTGTCGTGACCTAACTCATTGTTAAGTTTGAGGGTATTGTCAACTTAAGCCCAATGACCATTCATTGACTTTCCAAATTCATACCTTGCACGACATTAAATATTGAAAATTTCAATCAATTTAGCCTATGCAAATTTAACAAAAAAGTCACCACTAGCTTTTTTTGAGGGTGGTTAGAAATTAGTAAGATACAGGAGAATATCCTATTATTTATACAATCAAAGATTATAAACTCAGGATTTAATTACGTTAGCCCTAACACTAACGCCCTTTTAGTACCTAACTTGATTATGTTAACTAACGCCATGGCAACCTATTGAAAAATTTAAGTTTTGTCCTGACCATCCTAAAACAAAAGAAATAACATCCAATATATTAAAAAATACAACTGTGTATAATAAAAAGAAAACATACAAGCTTCCTAATATTGTTCCTTAAAAAAAAAAAAATCCAAACCACTAAAGAACCCTATTGTAAAACTCTAAAGACTTGTCCAAATATGGGTTTCAATTTCTAAGGGCTTCTAATTTTTTTCACTTTTTTTTATAATTTTCTATTTTTTTATATTTCTGAATTTTATAAATTTTATGATTTTTCTCATTTTTCAAAATTTTTAAATTTTTTTATCGATTTTTTTTATTTTTTAATGATTTTTGGATTTTTAAAATCTTTAATGATTATCTTAAAATTCTGATTTTTTATTGATTTTCGAATTTTCGAATTTTTTATTATTTCCTAATTTTTTTATCATTTTCTGAATTTTTATAAATTTTTTTCGAATTTTAAAATTTTTTAATGACTTTTTGGATTTTTAAAATTTTTAATATTATTATTAATAATATATTCGGGGAATGGGTTCGGACTGTTTACTCGATCCGACCCATTGACCGGACCCTTATACCCGAATCCGACGCGCGTCGGATTAAAACTGGATTTTTTTTTTTTTTTATTCTCTTTGTCTTTTTGTCTTTTTCTGCCTGCACTTCCTCTTCTTCCTCCAGACATCCTTTACCCGAACGCCATTTTCAACCTGCAACCCCACCTTTCCCGCCATTTTTTCTTTTTAACGAAACAAAATACCATCGTTGACGATTTCATCACCAGAACTTAGATTACTGCCGCTCCGACGTTGACCACCTCTGGCCGCCTGCTCCATTATCGCGAAACTTAACAAAAACCATCCTACCTAATCCACACTTTTCACCGCAGCATCCCCAACAAATTAACAAGAAAAAATACATTAGAATGAAGTGAGATGGGCTAACTAGTATGCCCCTGAAACCCTTACTTCGCTGGTGCAAGGGGAAACTCTGACAAAAAGCTTTCCGGCCTTGGAGATACGCATGTACGTTGGACTCAAGCAAATATTTTTCATCAAATCGCATAGAAACACAGATAAAATGCCAGTATTAGATATGATTCAACAAAAAGCACGGAAAAAACGAATCGATCTTGAATTTAGACGGGACTTGACATTCGGCCTCTTTTAAGCATTTTGTCAAACATGCAATACGCAGATCTTTCAATGGTTTTCTGTTTTAATTTTAACGAGATCCTCAGCCTCACACGTTACAAACAGACTTAAAAAACCATGGTTAGCAACAAAGAAACTTAGTTTTATCAAGATCTCTTCAAGAAAATCGATCGAACCGAGCACGTCTTTCTCGGCCAAAACAGAGACAAAGTAGAGCGTTTGGAGCAAGACTGTACCTGGTTTGTTCGGCGAATCGAGGTCTCGATTGACGACGATGAAGGGCGTCTGGTTAGAGCTTTTCCTCTGCTCGTGGAATAAATCTCAGTACTCGTCTGATCTTCGACACCGAATCTGCGAAGAACAACTCGCGGATTGGCCGTTGACCGGAGCTCTGAAAACCGACGGCGAACTCCGGCGATGCGGTTTTCTGCTACTCCGAAACGGATTGCACTCTCCCTTTCTCTCCCATTCGAGCTAGCTCCCCTGCTCACCTATATCGTCGTGCACGCACTCTCCATGTCGTCGAGCTTCCTCCTCCCCTCTCTCTCTCCGAGAAGGAATCTTTTATGTTATTTTCCCTCTCTCGCTGTTCTCTCACGGACCGACTCACGGACGCCTCTCTTGCTCGGGCACCGCACGCCGTCTTCTTCGCTCACCGACGTGAGCATGCGAAAGAGGAGGAACCTGGGAAGTAAAAGATGGGTTGAGGGGATTAGATTTTGGGCTGAACGCATGAGCTCTTCCGGTCTACAACCTGCTGAAAATAAACGGGCTAAGCCCCTCAGCCGATTTTGTCGTTGCCGTCGTCGTCATCATCATGATGATTATTACTATTATTAATATTATTTGAATTTTTATGTTTTTGCCCAAAATAGACACTTTAACAATCCACAAAATTCGGATGTCAACAATACTCTTCATGGGATGACACCCAAAAGAGGGTCATTAGCGTTGGTAGTTCTTTCCCGTCTTTTGTGGAGTTTAAATTTGTTTGAGAGAGAGAGAGAGAGAGAGAGAGAGAGAGGGTGATGCTATGACAGTAGAGAAGGAGGAGAAGAGAAGGGGTGATGCTATGATTGGTAAATTATACGACAGATGAATGCATGTTATGATTATAGAAATTAGACATTGAAAAAAGACATCACCAGTGCATATGATCTCGAACCCTTAATGATGCTGGGAAGCTTGGTCTAGGTCACTTGATGCCAATTTTAGCTCATTGAGGGTCAAGTGTTGTGCTGCCTAGCAAGTGGCCTCGACATTGTACCACTTGGGCTCACACAACACCGACGTTGTGTTGTGTGGGTTTGCTCAACCTCAATGGCACATCGCTTGGGGTCATGCAACATCAGCATCGGTCCTACCGTTGTGCTACTCACTCTGCTTTCATATGCATCTACATAGTCCTCTGTTTTTTTTTTTTTTCTCTTATTTTAAAGTTGCTTTGCAGTAAATATTTCGCAAGGCCTCTCCCTTGGTACCTATCCAACGCTATCTGCTTAGGAACAACAAAGGAATCAACTAATCTTTCCCGTGTTGACCCTTCGATTTTTAAGACAATTAGATCAACACTTACCTCAAGAAGCAAAGCTTACTATCTTATAATTGTAAAGTATAAAGTACCGGCATCACTGATTGGATTGATAGAGGTGACAGTTCTATGTAATACATCTTCCTCAACTGCGAAGACCATGGCGCCATTAAACGAGCATCCACTTAATTTTGGATTAGTGCACTTTGCATCACAGATGATAGAGAACGAGGGAAATAAAAAGTTCCTTAACCATGTCGGTAGTGTTATGCGAATTCTAATTGAAGGAGCAGACATTTGCAAATTTCTAGTAAAGACGAGAAAAAAAAACAGGGAAAAGCAAGAGGCATTGGAATCAATATCACCCAGTCAGTTCGCATCCCCAAGAATCGCTACCTCAAGAAGTGGCGCTAGTGGAACCCCTACTCTCGTCATCGCTAAAGACCATCTCATCCTTTTATGTTTAGTTCCCCGGAACTATCTTCTTCCTCAAATTTCATCTGAAAATTGTCTTCTTTCGAGTATCCTTCCTTGAAACTCCAATTCGTTTCCATCGGCTGACAGTGTTGGAAAACCAACCCTCAGATCATTCTCCTGTTGCTCGCTTATTAGACGGAATCCATGCTTCTTTACGCTTCCTTCTGGGTTTGTTCTGAAGCAAACTTGGATATGGATCCAATCGTTTTGCAGACGCTTCTCTTCTCCTCTCTTATTGCCGGTTGGGATATATAAAAGCCTTACATGATCGGACTCCAATGGAGCAACAAATTTAGAATCCCCATAATTTCTTTTGCCATTAACATATATTTCTAACATAAACAGAATTCCGAACGGGTTTTCTTTATACTGGCCATGAATAAAACAGAGTGCTAGTCCTAAGAACTCGTCATATAAGTCTAGGGGAACCATGAAAGATATGGACTCTTCACAGGGGAGAATCCATTTAGGCATCTCTCTTCCATTTGCAACAATCTCAACTACCTATCATACGGATAGTACACATATCAAACTATTGACACCCAAATATTAGCACAATTTCGGGTTAATTTCTACTAAAATAAAAATAAATAAAAACACACATGGCATATAGTTTAGAAAAATTTTATTTTTATTTTCATTTTGTTTTATTTTATTTTAGGCCGTCAGTGAAGGGAAGATTTTTCACATATTCCGTTTAGATTTTTCATATTAATATACACTAAGGGGTGTATTTTGTGCAAAGAGGGAATTTTTCTGAATAGAATAGGTGAGAAATATAAAAGGGAATATTGCGTGGGGAATGTACATTTCAATGACATATTTAGGAGTATTGTGTGCAAGCTAAAAAGGAAAAAATATATGTCGTGATGATACATTTTTTGGACCTACAAAATACATCGCGCGCAAAGTAAAAGGGGCTCTTTCTTTTGGGTGAAAAAGTACACAAAAGTGAAAAGTTGAAAAAGTGACGTGAGAGAGAGAGAGACCCTAGGTAGCACTGACACGCGACACGCGACACGACACGACACGCGACACGTCATTTCTCAAAAAGTAGAGAATTTCGACACGTTCTGACACGTTAAATATTAAATCAATATTTTTATATATACATGATTAATTATTATATTTAAATTAATTTATTCAAATTCATAAATAAATCAACAAAAAAAAAGAGCCTATAATAAATTTATATTAATAACATTAATAAATTTATTCATAAAAATTTGGAAAGACATTTTTTTACTTTAACAAAAGTTATCGATAAAATAAATAACTAATGAAAGATTAGAGTCAAAATAAATTTAAATTTTTCTTTGATGATCAAAATTTATCATTATTTAATATCTAGTACTTTTATTTTTTGAAATAACTTTTTTAACTTGTCAATTTATTTATTTTTTAGCCTTATCATGTATTAATAAAATTATTTAATATTTAATATTTCTTTTTAGGGTTAAATGGGTCCCACCCATTTATTTCAGCACACGTTTTCTTCCCCCACAGCCCTGCGCCTGTCACTTCCCTTCTTTCCCTTGCATGATGCGCCTGTCACTTCCCTTCTTTCCCCTGCACGAGGCTTTCTTTCCTCAGGCTTTCTTTCCCGTCGACGCCTCGTCTCTCTCCTTTCTCTTCTCCCTAAAAACAGTCCAAAGGGCAAAAACCCTAGCAACCACCTTATTTTTCCTCCCCTTTACTCGGTCTCCACCTCTCCCGCCGCTGCCTCGCCTTCGTTCTTCCCTTTGCCATCATAGCCTCGTGTCCAGCCCTCCGCGGTGTTGCGGTTTTTCATCTCGGCGTTGCAGTCGACGGTCGCAGCTGACCAAGACGATCGAGAAGGCTTCTCGGCGTAGTCAGCGGTTGCAGCCTTCTCCGGCGTTGCAGTCGGCGCTCGCAGCCCTCCCTCGCCGTCGCTCACAGCGTCGCCTCGGCTCCCTCACTCTTGCCTCCACCCTCCATCCCCTTCTTCCTTCGCACCTACAGATCCACCCTCCAGACACGCTCCGACGCGCGTGTCGGAAAGAGTTAACCACGTGTCGAAAACTCCGACACGTGTTGACCGTGTGTCCGAATGTGTCCGAGCGTGTCTGAGCGTGTCAAACACGTGTCGGGTATCCGACATGACACGGAGGCCTTTTGAACGTGTCCGTGCTACCTAGGAGAGACCAAACCAAAAAAAAAAAGCCCCCACACGACTGTTCATCTTCCTCGTGGGGGTGTCCTAACCGGCGTCGGCATCGCCTGCCCGCACCATCGCCATCTCGCCGGCCGCTAACGCCGCAACTCGGCCGCACCCGCGACGCTAGACCGCCACTCTAAACCTCCACCCGCGAGCCCACATCAATCTGAAGCCCCTGCTCCGTCACATTCCATTTGCAACCTCATCGCAACCTCCGATCAGTAACCCGATGCCACAGATCCAGTGACTTGACGGCCTGGGGTTGCACTCCGCCCTGCTCGTGACCAACGCCATGAGATCTGAAGTTCCTGCTCCGCCCGCGACACTGCCTACCGGTCTCACCGTGCCACTTGTGACGCTCCCTGTTGCCTCGCCGCCCCGACACCGACACCGTCTCTGCCTTGCCTCTGCCCGCGCTCAGAGTCCCTCGCCCGCGATGCTCGCACCTAGACCCACGACGCTCCCTGTTGCCTCACTGCCGTCAAGCCGCTCTTGGTGTCCTCGCTGGAAACCCTCACCGGTGATTCCCCCCAAAACCAGCGGCCAAGATTTCCCTTTTCTCTTTTTTTTTTTTTGAAAAAGAAAAAAATTTATTAGGTATTTTTGCTTTACTTTATTAGGTAAGTTTAGGTTTTTCTCTTTTTTTTTTTTTTATTATCTCTTTATATGTTGTTTTCTTTGGTTGAAATACCTATCTATGCATAATTGGAATCCCAATATATCACTTGATTCGCAACCACGCCGGGGTTTTTTGTTTCATCTATAAGGCTTTAGATGAAATAATTAATCAAGTGTGAATAAAATTGATATTTTGATCTTTAAGGCATAAAATTTATAACCCAACCTTAAAATGTGCTAAGAAGCATTCTTACCCACTCCAAACCCCACCAGAAACACCACCCACTTCTTCCATTGCTATGTTCCATGATACTGACTTTCCCCCTCTTGTCAGAGAAAGTTCTAAACTCTCGTTTCCCACTTCAGAAGAATTCATTGATTGTGGCATCCCAAAAATTCAAGACAAGCTCTAAGGTGTATTAAAGCCCATAATTAGGTAATGGAATTACCTATGGTCTATGTTTTAGCCATTAGTTTTCTCTTAGGACTAAGTGATATATGCTTGTGTTCATGAATTTATGAAATTAGTGTTATAGGATAAATTAATGATAATAATCTATTCTTGGCTATGCACCTCATAGACTAAATTCCTATAAATAAAATGTTACAAGATTTTGGCCATGTGAAATCAAAAACTTGAAACCTACAAAAGAAAGAATTAAAAGTGTTTAAAGGTAAAATTTAGGGTTTAATTAGGTTTGGGCCTTAGGCCCAATAGCTTGGATCTTTAATGGGCCAAAATGGCCGGCCCATTGAGGCCCATGGAGAGGTGACCGTCGACCAAGGAGGGGAGGAGTGGCCGGCCCACTTCTTCCAAGCCCAAGCCCATCTTGCATGAGCCTTGCCAAGTGGCAAAAAGGAAGGCTCCATGCATTGGCTTGTGGGGAGGCACACCATCATTGCTAATGATGGAAATTTGGGGAAACAAAAGGGAGAGAATGGCTGGTTGAGGGGTGCCATCCAAGTGAGAGAGAGAGAGAGAGAGAGAGAGTGAGTTGCAAGAGAAAGAGAGGAGCCAAGAGAGAAAAGGAGCCGCTCCCCCGCACACCGTCTGTTAGCCGTCCGTCCGTTCGTTGCCAGTGTGCCGTCCGTGTGCTGTCGTCTGTTTGATTTTAGAGGCAAGTTAGGATCAATTTCTACTCTTGCATGTGTGTCTTGCATGTGTAGTTGAATTCTTGGGTGTTTAGAGGTAAGGAACCGAAGCTAATGTGGTTTGTTCTTGAAAATGCTTGCTGATTTCGTGTAAACTGCATGACCCAGAAACTTGTGGAGGCTTGCATGCATGTTTCGAGTTGGATTTTGACTTTGATTCCATCATGAAAGTTGTAGAAAACATCTCAAAGTATAGCATACGAAAATTTGAGACAAAATGGCTGAGATTTAAGGGGTGAAACTCTTCTTCTACGAAGACACTAGATCTGGAATTGCTTTGTCGACCTTTTGGTGGTTTTGTGGGTTGCATATTGCTTTTTACCAAGAATCTCACTTCGACTTCTTCATGAAAAGTGTAGAGAACATCCTAAAGACTAACATACTCAAATTTTCGGTAAAATTAACAAGTTTAGCCTAGTGAATCGACTTACTCTTGAAGATGGTAAATCTGGAAACGCGGTACTGGACACCCGAGACTTCCTAGACCTATATGGTGACTATTATTTGGAAACTTCACTTAGATCCCTTGATGAAAGTTGTAGGGTACCTCTTGGAGAAAAAAATATCCCAATTTCAGGGGAAACGAAGAAGGATAAGTGGGTGAAAACTCGATATTTCGGAGATAGCTATACTGGACGGTTTGGTGCTAGAAGCAGGAGCTTCGGACGCCTATAGAAAATTATCTAGAACGAATCTGGCCTATATGTATTCTTGAAAAATCTACTTTAGTATCTTAAATATAACCTGGTGAAATTTCATAATTTTCGGAGGTCATTCGTGTATTTTAATTGAATTATTTCAAAAACTGCGCAATCTGTTTCTATCCGAAATTACATGCTGTATTTGTGTAAATTATATCTTCTTGTGTGAAACTCTTTTGGACATGTGTTTTTCATGAAATTGCTATCTTATTGTCTTGTCTATCATATGTCCTGATTTCATGATTTTTGAGAATCATATGGTTATTTGATTTAAATGTTTTCTAAAATGGTACAAGCTGGATTTTTAAAAAGGCATGGTATATGGACTATCCTAAATTGTATGGACTCCATGAATTGTATTATTATGGATGATTTTGTCTTGCTGCATGTATGATGATGATTGGAGATGCATGTATGAATCAAATGATCAAAATGATCTTGATTGCCATCACATCACATGCCATGTTAAAATTGAACTATAATTGAAGATGTGAATTGAGATAAGTGAGAAGGCCGTCGGAGGTGTGAGCCGACAATGCCTCGGGAGTGTCAGGATGCCTAGCTAGAAGGGTACGGCCGGTTGCCCGGTGGCCTGGAATGGCCGGATGCCGGAGGGTCCTCAGGAGTTTCGAGATGCCCGGAGAGTGGGGGAGTTGGAAGCTTGGCTGGTATTGAGTCGGGGGATGCCTCGTGATGCTAGTTGGGGTACGAGATGCCTGGCAGGTATTGTGCCTGATGCTCGGCAGGTATTGTGCCGGATGGTTCTCACGATGCCAGGTGCGGTGCGAGTGATGAATGTGGGATGCAAACATTGGTCCCGGGAAAGAGAAATGTGGCGGTTCAAAATGAAAGGATGAAATTGAGAAATTGAAATTGAATTATGCATGATGGTATATGCATGACATGATGATGATATGTGCATGGATGCATGGTAATGATGATGGTACATGTGATATGATGATGATATATGCATGAATGCATGGTAATGATGATGGTACATGTGATATGATGATGATACGTGCATGCATGCATGGTAATGACGATGGTACATGTGATATGATGATGATTGCATGGATGCATGGTAATGACGATGGTACATGTGATATGATGATGAGCGCATGGATGCATGGTAATGATGATGGTACATGTGATATGATGATATGTGCATGGATGCATGGTAATGATGATGGTACATGTGATATGATGATGAGCGCATGGATGCATGTCAATGATGATGGTACATGTGATACGATGATGATGAGTGCATGGATGCATGATGGTGATGACTATATGATGATGTAGGTACATGAGGTATAATGACATGTGCATGATATCAAGGTAAATTATGCATGGATGCTTTAATGACATGTGTTATGCTATGATTGTGATAAGTGTGGGGCATGATGCATTGAGTGGTTTATTGGTCCTTTACTTACTGAGTGGTTGTACTCACTCCTTTGGGGACCAACATTTCATATTAGAGAGAGAGATGCCGCTCCCTACTGTTACACGGGGCGTCTTTTATGGCCTTCCTTCGGATGTGGAGGTCGAGTGTGTGGAGATCGACTGTCCCACCATCCTTGGTCTTACATTTATTCAGGTTCGTGCGATAGTGATGTACGATATAGGCCTGGCTGAGGGCCCTGTCATTCAGGAGTTCATATCGGTTCATGTTCGATGAGATGGGGCGATGCGAGGAATGTTGCCGCCGCCACTGCCTGATGCACCGGGATGGGTGTGAGGGCCCGTGTGTGAGAAGTAGGAGCTGCAACTTTTTGGAAAGTAGCCGACATTGGTTAATGGGGGATCTTACACGATAGACATAATGGGTCGAGTGTTTCTTTTTGGGGTTGTGGCCGAGTGTAGTTAAAAATCTTGGTCTTTCTTTTGATGTACTGACCCAAGAAAATCCATCATGAAAATATGTAAATAAAAGTGTATGGGCTCTATCTTTTCTTATAATGTTTAGTGGTGTGCAATTGTATCATGATTGTTGGAGGGAGAGATGGCGATATGAAGTTTTGCTTCCGATAATGAGTCGCGCTAGGACCGTTTTTTTAAAAAAAATGCCTAGGAACTAAGGCACTTCACTAAGGCACTTCTTCGGTAAGATGTGGTGACCTTAGGTGCTTCGGGGTGCCACATTGATCCACAAGGCAAATATCACCATGTTCCTAAGATAGCTACCCCTACTGATGTGGATGAGCATGGAAGACAGAAAAGAACTCCTACTGCTGAAGCTGTTCTAAATTGGCAATCAGAGACTCTGTTAGCACAAAACAATGCCTTCAAGGCAATTGATTCCAAGATTGGAAATGTGTAACAAGATCTTTGAAAGTATGATGAAACCACCAAGAAAATGATTTATGAATTCCAGAAGAGGCTAAATGCCTTGGAATCAGGATAACATCTAGGGTATCATCATCTAGAGAGCCCAAAGCCAGAGATAGAGAAACTCAAGAGGCAAATTCAACTCCTTGAAGAAGGAAGGTTCAGACCTTTTGATCCTTTTGCAACTCCTGTCAGAACTGGGTACTTGCCTCCACCACCCCAGACGTCCATCTGTGCTGCCATCCCAGAAGATTCTTTCAGAAAAGAACCAAATATGGCAGAATTACGAGATCGTATCAAAAAGTTGCAGAAAGACAAAGGAAAAGAAAAGATGCCTACAAAATCAAGTTCAGTTGTTATAAGAGAAAAGCCAGATCAGATGATGTTATCCAATCCATTAGAATCTTTTTTAAAGGACTTGGGTACTCAAGAACCTGACCTTTTTATCTAACAACCTGATCCCGCCATTCCGGAAAATCAGATTCTGTTCCCAGCTAAACAAACTTCTCCTATCATCTTTAATACTGAATCATAATCAGTATCCCTTTCATCCTCTTCATTCTTCTCGATTCCTACTATTGATTCCTACTATTGATTCCCTCCAAATTATGAGATGGAATCAAACTATTCTGAGGCAAAAAATGTTCAGATAGACAATCTCGGAAGACATGTGTCCATGGTATCAAAATAGTTTTTCACCATTGATGATATTCCTTATCACAAATGACCAGAAAGACTTGAAGAATTTCATACTTAGTTGAATACTCAGTCCATCACCAATCATGATATGAATGATGTCCTTTACAACTTTGTTACGAGGTTCTCAGGAAGCCTCAAACTTTGGTGGAAATCAGTTTCAGAACAAGATCAAATTCACTTTCTGATGTCACCTGATTTCAGCCATGCCATCACCATCTTATATCATGTCTTTGTGGGAAAACCCACTGACCTCATAGAAAAGAAAAGAAAAGAATTTTTAAAAAGGAAATGTTTCTCTCTCCAAAAGAAATATCTTGATAAGCATTATCGAATAATACTTCAGCTTTTCTATCAGATTGGAGCTGATCCAAATCTGAAACATGTTCTCCTGACTTCCATCCCTAAAGAATTATCCCAGATGGTTGAAAGATCTTTCTTTGAAAGACAAAGGAGAATACAAGATATTCCCTTGGGAGAAATACAACAAGAAATCTATCTATGCCTTGAAAAACTGTGCTTAAAGCGCTATATGGTCCGTACTTACATCACAGATGACAGAAGTCTCGAGACAGCTTGCTCTCACCAGAAGTTAAAAATTAAATGTTCAAAACAAGACTATGGTGGTACTTGCGGTAAGTTTTCTCAAAAGAAGAAACACTTCAAGAAGTTCTGGATGAAGAAGTCTAAACATGGCCCTAAGAACTTCCGGAAAAAGAAAAAATGACGATACCTACACAAAAGGAAGGATCGCATAGGCCATAAGAAATCAAACCGTTGCTTCATCTACAATCAGAAAGGACATTTTGCCAAAAACTGTCATCAAGTGAGAAAATGTCAGAATCATATAATTCATCATATTAAGAATGAAACAGGTATTTCTCTTGAAAACGATGATATTAAATCCTTATTCTCTGCTGATGAAGAGCCATCTAAACAAACTCTTTGTGTCATTCCCTCTTACCAAACTTCTAGTGAGACTGAGTCAGAATTAGAAGCTGAAGACATCTTTCACATATCCTCCACATCTCCAGAACCAAGCTTTGACATATATTCAAGTCAAACTCACTGTCCCCATTTTCCTGTAAAAATCCTCACTTCAAAGTTTGTTGAACCGATCACTGTTATTGCTCTCATTGATACTGGAGCAAATTATTCAATACTGGACACCAAAGTTCTTCCTGAAGAATATTGGACTCCTTATGTCCGATATTTCAATTCTGTTTCAGGAGACACTTTCTCCAGAAATGTTAGGACCACTCTAGTAACTGTCCAGTTCTTTCCTCAGTGTTCCATAACCACAAAGATTTTTGGATCAAATCTCCCTAATAAAGACTTGATAATTGAGTGGGACATCATGACTCAAATCTCTTAACTCCGTATCATTCCTCGAAAAGGTCTTAGGTATAAAGACCAATTCTCTGAGTTTGTCAATATTTAGAGACTCTTTTCCATTCAGATGAGTCTATTAAATCCAATCATGCAAAAATTGTTAGAATCTTGTTCAGAATTCCATTTGGAATTTGCTCAGAAGTGTTCCCATCCTTTATGGAAAAATCCAAAGTTCTTTGTTCGCCTTCCTTTTAAGAAAAATGAAGATATAAATCCAACCAAGGCGAGTCACATGAAAATGAAGCCAGAATATCTGGCTTTAGCTCAAAGGAAATGCTCAAAATTATTGCAACAATGCCTTATTGAAATCTCTTATTCTCAATAGGCCTGCGAAGCCTTTTATGTCAATAAGCGTGCTGAGCAAAATAGGGAAAAAATGAGACTGGTAATCAATTATCAACCTCTCAACCTTTTTCTCCAAGATGATAAATTCCCTTTACCATCTAGAGACTCTCTCTTTGCTGGTCTAACCAAGGCCCATATCTATTCCAAATTCAACTTTAAAGCCGGATTTTGGCAATTGGGCATCAACCTTGAAGACAGATCCAAAACAGGATTCTGTATCCCAAACCAACATTTTCAGTGGAAAGTTCTTCCTTTTGGCTTAAAGGTAGCACCATCCCTTTTCCAAAAGGCCATGTGCCGTATTTCCCAACCAATCTTGTCAAGTGCATCAGTATACATTGACGACATTTTGCTTTACAGTCCTGATGAACAGTTACACTATCAACTCCTTGAGCAATTCGCAAAAATCGTGAAAAAACATGGCATTATGCTTTCTCAAAAGAAAATGAATATTGCCCAAACAGAGATTGAATTTCTTGATATGCACCTCAACTAAGGTACGTACTACCTAGGGCCACATATTGCTCAAGAATTATTGAAGTTTCCTGAAGATAACTTCATTACAAAACGAGTTCAACAATTTCTTGGGATAATAAATTATCTCAAGGATTTTGTCCCAAACATTGCAAAGCTCTTGATTCCTTTGCAATCTATGCTGAAGAAGAATCCCCTACCTTGGGGAAAAACTCAAATCAAAGCAGTCGTTGAGCTTAAGGAGATTATGCATAATCTCCCACCATTGCAAAAACCATCAACAGGAAAAAGAATTCTTCAAACTAACGCTAGTGATGAATACTGGGTAGCCATCATGTTCGAAGAAATTGATGGTAAGAGACACCTTTGTGCTCATAAAAGTGGAAATTTTTCTCCAGCTGAAATGCATTACCATTCCACTTTCAAAGAAATCTTAGCAGTAAAAAATGGAATAAAAAAGTTTGAGTTTCATCTCATTGGCCGTCACTTCCTGGTAGAATTAGACATGGCATCTTTCCCTCAGATGACCAAATTTAAACAAAAACAGATTCCAAATTCCCAATTGCTTCGATGGGCTGAATGGTTTTCAAAATACTCTTTTGAAACCAAACATATTCCTGGAAAGAATAATGTGCTTGCTGACTTCCTCTCAAGGCTAAAAGCACCAGTTGAAATCAACATGTACATCAAGAGGCATGCTTTTCATATGCTCAATCATGGCGTGAAAAATAAGATTGAAAGGATCAAAGACTTGCCAAGTTGGAAGTATCCCCAGGAGATTATTCAACAAATCCAGAATGATAGTCTTGCTGAAAACCTGGAGAGCCTTATGTGGCAATGCCACGCAGATCTGTTCAGATCTAATGGAGGTTTGATTCTTTATCCTTTTGGGTTAAATTCAAATTATCAATTTATTCATCCTCTTATCTGGAAGGAAGATGATTTCCCGGATCAACTCAAGACGTTATTATATTACTTAACCAATAAGTACTTAATAGCTATTGAAATTCCAACTAGAAGTTTCATTGCCAACCTCACCAGAATATTTTTACTCGAAATAAAGTGCTAAGAATCTCTTAGACTTTCTTAATTGGTTCTACCATCCTACTCACTGGAAACATCTCTTGGAAAAAAAAAACTGAGAACCATGACCCCAAATCCTGAAGTTCATACCATCTTGTTCTTTCAACGACCATGGCATTTTTTCACAAATAATGGCCACATCATTAATGCCCCACAGGAAATAGGAACCACATCCTATAAATCTCCACTTGGACAGCCGAAAAGCTCGAATTTACAAATCTTATCCCAGATTTGTTAGATCTTGTGAACACCAGTACCGAGAACTCCAGAGAATCTTGTGCCAGGAAAACAAGACTATTCCCGAAGATATATGGAATAATGTACCCACTACGTGGGATCATTATGACCTAGCACCAGAAGCTACGGATGCACTCAGGCAATACAGATAAGCTGCATCATCTCAAGATCATGAAATGACAGGAGCAGATGACATTGTTCAATCCACCCAGGACCCCTATGCACGCTTTGGAGGTCCTCTGTCCCAGGATCCCTATGAACAAGGACCTTCGTCCTTATCCCAAAGCATGGACACATCCTTTTATGCACAGTCATCCAATTGGCCCAAGCCTAGCATTCCTGCCGACACTAAAGAAAATGACAACACAAACTAGGCAGAAGAAGAAGCATCCCACTGGACTTACGAAGCCTCTGCATCCACATCCCATTAGCTCAACCAGATCCTATCACCAGAAGACCTTGAAGCTCTTGAATAAAAGTATGATGAACACTGCTTAGCAACAGTGCACAGCTCGGATGACTCCGACTATGACTACAATGCTCATGACGGACGAGACCGCTGAGTCCATACAATTTTCACTGTAGAAAATCATTATTCACTTTTATTGTAGCACTAGGCTAGGGAAGGTACTGTTCACAGTACGATCACTGTTCATAGTATGCGAATAATTCCATTCCAGAAGTTTTCGATGCCTCTGTTTGTATCCAGACCCATGAGCTTGGTCCATGTGTGTGTCTTTGTGACATCTTATCATCTATAAAAGGCGAGGAGGGTGTAATGTGTTGGGCAGAGTCCCTTGAAGTAAAGTGTGTGCTTTGTGAAAAACCTCTCCATGGCTTTCTAAATTTCTCTTCTTCTCCAGCCTGGTAGGATCCTCCAAGAAATGCAGCTTGGGTAGGTTAGAAACGTTTCCTTCCTGGAATCTTTAAGTGTCTCTAGGCTTTGAACTAAAGGGCTGAGTGGTTTTCTGCTAAAAGGTTGTCCCTAAAGGGCTTGAATGGGTTGTTTGCCACGGTGGGATGCATACCTGCAGGAAATTTACTCTCCTTCCCTGGTTCTAAGTCTAGGTCCATTCATGGTATCGGAGCCATGGTTTCGTTTATAATATTATCCATTCCATGCGCTTGGTAAGTGAATCTAGTGCTGAGAAAATCCTCTTACATCATGTCTACAGAACTAGAAATTCTCAAAGCACTTGTTTCTCTTGCTCCTTCTCCTTCATCTTCAACTCCTCCAGAATTCCGTGTTTCCAATGCTTCTAAGATAGATTATCTTTATGAAGTCTCTCTTAGTGATGAAACCAAGATCTCTGAAACCCAACTTCCTCTCATGAACCCTTACTCCGCTTTTGCCAAACCTAACTCATCATTTTCACCTATCCGATCCATACGCCAACTTATTCACCAAACCCCAAAGCAAGTAAAGGAGTACGTCCAGTCCTCTAAATTCAACCAGCATCCCATTCCTGCCACTGAAAAGGAGTTCTTTGTTACTCTTCAAATCTCTCTAGAGTTCCCCAGAAAATGGGCTCAACATGGATATACTCATGTCCATTATGGCGCTGTTCGACTTGCTCTTACCTTTCATGGTCGTAAAGGTTTGCCAGTTGTGGCAAGAATAGCGTTGTTGGATACCAAGTTTTTACAATACCAACATGCTTGCATCGGTACTGCCCAAACCACCTTGAATGCTGGAATGGTCTTTGTGACTCTATATCCAAGTTTCAACATCGCTCTTTCAGACCCCCAACTGCTCTCTTTTCTAAAAGTTCAAGTCCAGCTCACTGGAGCTCCTCAAATTGCTGACTCTGTAGCTGCAACACTACATTACCGGATGGTCTATCGAGTGCAGAACCATGCCCTTGATCTCAACTTCAATAATGGTAATGAAGATGCTTTGTTTATCTCTATGCAGAATGACCAGGCATCCTGTATCCATGTTCCTAGACATATCTCGAAGGATACGTTGGCCAAGCTCCTTCCAGAGACTTGGATTACCAACTACAAAAAGCTACATCAGCATAACAAGCCTTTCCAGTCCACGGACTCTGAGTTTGTCTAGAAAAAAGATGGAACTGTTTTCATCAAATTTGGCGAGGAAAATGAAGAAAGTCCTTCTATCTTCCAGACCCTCTTCATGATCGAACCATGTGTTCCTCAATCAATTTCCGAGCCATATCCAAAAAAGCTTATTCGACACTTCAACAGTGATGAACATCCTGTCCATTACTACAAAGACAACTATGGTAATTGTTTTTGGGATCCTTTTTGCCAATGTTCCTATTGTACAAATTCCCCTGACGAGGTAGATCCTTTTGCAAAACCTGCACCCCGTAGGAAAAGGCCAAAGGATAAGGTGTACCAAAGGTACTTAAATGGAGATCCCTCCGTTGATACTCTTGGTGAGTGTGATAAATACCGGTTCATGGTTTCTTATGCACCACCTCCACCCCCAGAGTACAGTTGATTTTACTAGTGAAATATTATCCCCTGATCTGAACGATGTGTGATATTTTTTTGGGTAATTTTGAATGGACTTGATTATTTTATTTATCTTGAAATATGTGAGTTAGAATATTGCATGTTTTAGGGTTATTTGCATATTTAGGCTAAGCATTCTATTTATCATGAATTTTCGAAATAAAAAAATAAAAAATTCAAATCAATCAATTTAGGTTGCTATATTTTAATTTGGAATGCATGTTTAATTATTTGGAAATTATTAGTTTCGAAATAAAAAAAAAGAAAAAGAAAAAAAACAACAAAAATCATCATGCATATGTCATGTAGAATTAGGGCATATTTTGTATGTCATTGTATATTATGGTAAAATTGCATTTAGTTTAATTTTGGATAATATTTCTTCTTAATTTATTATAAGTTTAGGTATTTTCTTAGATATATTGCATTTTAGGATTATTTAGGTTAAGATAATATCCTGGTTTAAATTAGGGTTTAGCCTGACCTAATCCTTAATATAAATTAGGTAGAATCTTAATTTAGCTAGATAATTTTCACATTTTTCTAATTTCCAAATTTCATAAAAAAATACAAAAAAAAATCTTTGAATTAGTTTCAATCTCTATGATAGATTGCATTTAAAAAAAATGTCATTGCATGTCATTTAGAATTAAATTCATGAAATGCTTGCCATTTAGGGATTGTTGCCAGGTCCATTTAATTAGAAATTGCATGTCATTAGAATTAGGTCATTTAGTTAATACCGCATTGCATATTGCATGGCGTGTTAATTAGAAATCATATCTAGGGTTGTTGATGTGGATTCTAATTTAACATTGCAGATGCTTTAGTTGTTTTGAGGTAAGTTTTTACAATTTATTCATTGTTTTTCTGGGTGTTAAATTGGTGGTTTGCGTACCCGCATGATCACCTCACATGTTAGGGAAACAAATTAAAATCAATTCAAGCTGCTTGCCAAACATTTTTCAAAATAAAATAGAAAGGTATCGAAAGGGCATTAGAGAAATCTAGTGTAACAAGTCCCCGTACCCATGGTCTCTAGTTTGTAAGAGTAAAATAATTCTTCCATTATTTTGCTTAGGCGTCTAATCGATCTACCATAAACTGATTAGTAGCGACTCCTAGACAAAATCTATTTGCATGTTTAAAAATTTGAACTTAAGTCGCGAATTGGTATGGGCTTGGGAGAGCCTGAGTTAAGTCTAGGCATAAACAAACAAGTCTTTCCAACAATCATACTTGTTGATGCATGTCGGCAGATGATTGAATTTGTTATTTGAAAGATTTAGGTGCGCCAATGCAGGACAATTGGAATCATTCCCAAGGAGCTCTACTTCTGATTTATTACAGCCACTAAGGTCTAGCCAACGTAGACTTGATAATCCCAAATTGCCATCAGGATCGGTTGAATCCTCCAAGTTCTTCAGAAACATGGCAAAATTTGAGCAATCATGAAGATACAAACTCTCGAGTGTTTTTCAATTTATAAATGCTCGATGGAAGCCTTGTGAGGTTTCTGCAAAAAGATAACCCTATAATCTTCACAGAGACAAGATTTTTAATTGACATTGGGAGTTCTTTAAAAGCCATCATTGAAAGATCAAGATGTTTTAGATGTTCCATCTTTCCTAGAAAATCGGGGCATTTCTCAAGTTTATAGCAACTAGATAATTTAAGGCTTTGAAGAGACTTTGTCTTGAGTATGTTTGGAACGATCCTAAGATTAGAGCAACTTGATATCGACAAAAGCTTTAACTTGTCTAGATATCCGATGGATTGGTGAACCTCCACCAAGCTTTCACACCTTGTAAGCTTGAAGCTTTCCAAATGTGGAACCAATGAAAGGTCAGGAATACTAGCCAAGGAATTGCAATCGCAGAACATCATGGACTTCAAATTTCTAAAATTCTGCAAAAACATACAAGTTCAATTATCAAGCTCTGCAAGTATTTTCATAACTTTAAAAAAGGGAAAGTTGATCATCACAAGGGCTTACTTGAAAGTCGCCTCCCATTTGTTTGATATGACTATTTCGGAAATGGAGTCTCACAAGTTTCTTTTGACCAGGGCCAAATTCTAGATCCAAGGCATTGGGCCATTCAAGCCATCTTAGCGCGTTAGGGAGGCGTAGAGGACTTGTGAAGAGATATGCACTTCATGCAAAATTAGCATTCTCAACATTTTCATGTTTGTAAAAGCATCAGGACTAAGGGTCATCTTTTCTGGTGCGAGCAAGTCCAATAATATGGCTTGTATTGCATCCATGCCCTATCCATAATGGAGCAAATTCAGTCGTTAGACAAAATTTTTGATTAAAATTTACATTTTACTACCTGAATCAGATTATCGAAAAACATTGAGATGTAGCAAAACGGGCATAAACGACTTTTACCGTATCTTCACAGAGAACATCCTGAACATCTTCAAAAATCCATAATCTACTGTGTTTCCTAGGATCACTGGGCCATTCCTGATTAACAATATCCTTACCCATCAATTGAATAAAATCATGCATTTGCATGATTCCATTCTCATTCTTTATCAAGGACCTCTCGATGAGAATATCTATTCCTATGGTTGTGTCAAAGCCACAGTCGTCAAGAACTTTCTTGATGTATTCTTTTTCCTTTCCCGTGAAGAAACAAGTAATATCAAGGAAAATCTCCCTCTCATTGTACTCCAATCCATCAAAGCTTGTCTTGAGAACTCGTTTGGAGAGCTTATGCAATGCACTTTCCCATGCAGCTTCATTTCTTCCACATAAGAATGAGCCCAACACTTCGAGGGCTAACGGAAGGCCATTAGCATAATGTAGTGCTCTATCAATGAGATCCCTACTTATTTGAACTTTCTTGCTATTTGAAAAGGCATATCAACCAAAAAGGTCTAGTACTGCATCATTTTTTAAAGCTTCAACTTCATACACACATCTTATTTTATGACAAGTTAGCAAATGTTTATCTCTTGATGTAACAATAATTCTACTTTCCTCTCCAAACCAATTGCCTTCTCTAGCTAATGCTTGTAGTTGGTTCAACTGATCAACATCATCAAGAACCAAAAGAACCTTCTTGCAACATAGCCTTTCCCGTATCAAACTAATTCCTCCATTGACACTATAGATCGTTAAGCTTTTAGGAGATAAGATATGAGATAGAAGTTGTTCTTGCAAAGCAACAAGACCTCTGCTTTGCTTTGAATTTTCTCTTACTCGCTCCAAAAAGCTACAACCCTGAAATTGCAACTCAATAGCATTATATAGGGCCTTAGCAATGTTGTCTTTCCTATGCCGACAGGTCCCCATAGACCTATCATCAAAACATCACTACCAGCTGACTCTAACAAACTTATCAGTTTTTGAACTCGGGGTTCTATATCGACCAGATACTTAGCGACATCTAATAATCTTGGTCTGAGACGACTTGATAGTTCCGCGATGATGGATTCTACGAACTCTGCTTCATCCCTGATGAGCACTCAAAAGAAATAGAAACATGTTTTACCATTTCAAGCCATGGCAGGAATTCAACGTCTAACGTCGTAAGGAAAATTTCATAAGAAGATTAACAAATAATAAGGTGAAAAGATATAACACATACCCAAGCCAACATCTGCGGAAGGAAAAATACAGAGAATCTGCGCCTGAAGACACTAATTACTCGGATACTAGGAACCAAACTACTTATCTAAGACAAAAATTTCTGCTAGCTTGAAATTTTGGTATTTCGACTTTTGTGTCTACTGCGAATTCAAAGAAGTTGATGCATCATTTTGGCAATTCGAAGCTCTACATATGATTTGATATCTAACAAAAAATCACAAGCTAACAATCATAAAACACCACGTCACATTCGTGCGTACCTGTCATTCAACTCCCACCCAAACAAGCTACCGGCTTCAAAGAGACTCTTCTTCCATCTCTTCACTTTCTCCGAATCCTTACCGAACTTGAACTCATGCTTAGCCATAGCTCTCCCATAGCTCTCCCTCCCTTTCCTCACTTCCCTTGGTTTTACTTTGTAAAACACAAGGAACACAATCAGGCCGTTTTTCTCCTTACACTCCATGATTTTCAAGAGCTCTTCCAAACACCATCATGAGGAAGTGTAGTGCTCGGCGAAAATGATGATCACAACGTGCGATTCCTCAATCGCCCTAATGAGCGCCGACAATTTTTCCTCTCCTTTCCTAAGCTCCTCGCTATCCACAAAAGTGGATATTCCTTTCTGGTCCAGAGCCGCGTAGAGATGACAGGGGAGGCCTTGGTGGACATCTATCCCTATGAAACTGAGGAACACGTGATAATTCCTTTTCATATTCGAAGAAGCAGCCATTAGATTAGCTGATGGTACATGTGCTTCTCTAGAATGCCAAGCTTCGGAACAGAGAGAGAGAGAGAGAGAGAGTCTTAGGGCTTAAAGTAGAAGCAGAGTCGGCTTTGCTCTCGGAGATGCTGGGCGGCCTCTGACCCGGGGTTGCCCTTCCCCGATCGGCAGTGAAGTCGAGGATCTCTTCCCTATGCCCCGGCTCTGGCTCTCGCTCGCTTCAAAGAAACAAGCGCTCTCAGGGTTTGGAGGGCGAGATCGACGTGATCGACCGACGAATCTGGAACGATGATGAATCGGCCAAGGACTCGGAAGACGAAAGCTGCCGCGAGGGTTTATCGAGTGAGAAGCTCTGAGCGCTGTTGATATTTTTTTTTTTCCTTTTGAGCTTTGAGACTTTAAGATAGGGGGAGATAGCGATAATGTTTCTGTGGTGGCGGACTTTCGGGTTATTAATAGTGCTTTGATAATATTAAAAAAATTTGCTAACTTAAAAGAAAATTGCTCTTTTAAAATTGTTAAATGGATATTGATATCAATTTTGGATAATGACATAAATAGTCTTTGAATTTTGACTCAATTTATAATATGATACTTGAACTTTTAATGTATTTAATATGATCCTTAAAATTTTAGTACATATTCAAATTAGTTCCTACACTATATAAAGATGCTTAATGTTGTTATCAGGGGTGTGCAACTAAACCGATTTTACTTAGAAATTGAATCCAACTTTCGGAAAAATATGTCTGAGGATTGATTCTCCTTGAAATAGTTCTAGGAATAGGTTTCAAGTAAAGATCCACCGATTCCACTCTACTTTGGAATCTATTTAATAAGTTAAAAAGCTTAAATTCTAATTGTTTTTTTCCCTAAATTTTAACCTCAGCATTCTTTCGTCTTTTGTCCTTTTTTGAAACTTCTTGCTAGTCTTTCATTTTCATTTAACTTTTATGGATGAATGGGGAATTTATGTTTTATATTACTCGTTTGAACTTTTTTACCGTTTATAATTGTGCTTGACTACGTATTTAGATTGTTGTTTTTGGTAGATTAGGATTTCTATTAATCATCTTTTACTTTGAATCATTTCGTTACTCATAATCTCATATGATTTTGTAGTAAAAATAAATAAATAAATGGAAAAAAAGAAGATAAAATAGATTCTCGAGTGAACCCTCAAACCAAACCAAAAAAATAGTGGACATAATAGGTTCCAGGATCCAAAAAATAGAAACCGGTTATAATAAGGTATAATTCAGATTCTAACTTTAGAACTTACCTACCTTGAAATCAATCACTCCTAGCTATCATCTCAATAATTTAAGTTCGAACATTTTCGTATAGTCTAAGAACTAGATTGCATATAAATTTTAAGGATCATATTGAACAAATTGAAAGTTCAGGAAAACATTATTTGTTGGGTTAAATTTGAAAGATCGCGGTGTCATTTTCCCTTTTTATTTTCAGTTACACTCAATTTATTTTTAATAAAAAATTGGGAACGGGCTGAGATTAGATTCGGGATAAGTGTATGGTGGGGGCCATGGCCAGGGATGGGGATATGCAGTGGGGTCCACAGAGACAGGGATGGGTCGTTGGCTGGTGGGAGGGACAGCACGTAAAATGAGACTCCGCACGTGTGTCGGGTCACTGTGTGCCGACACACGGGCCGGGTATGATCTACGGCCGTAATTCGTTTCGGGAGGAGGGGGCCCACTCGAGAGGCCGAAATCGTGAGCCGACTGATCTAGTTACTCGTGCAATTACACTTGTGCCATCGTTGAGCCAAGACTAGAGGTGTTAAAATGGGTCACTTGTTTATAACAAAAGGTAGTTAAATGGGTTTCACAATTAAAGGTTTAAGATAGGTGGGTCTTAAGTGGGTTTTACATGGATTGGGTTGAAAACTCATTTTTAACAAAAACATTATAATCCCTCCCTCCTCTCTTTAACTTTATAAAAATTGAAATTATAATTTTTTTATTTTTATTTTCTCTTTTCTTTTTCTTCCTTTTTTATCTTTCTCCTTTTTTTTTCTTTCTCCTTCCTCCTTCCGGTCGCCGGCACGGCAACGGTCGGCGACCGGCTAGGCGAGCCTCGAGCTCGCTGGCGTCGGGCGACCTTGAGCTCGTCGGATCTGGCGAGGCGGAGGCACTGACGCCCAGCAAGGCTCGAGTCTCGCCGATGCCTGGTGAGGCTCGAGTCTCGCCAAAGCCGGCGTCAGGTGAGGCTCGAGCCTCGCCAATCTGGCAAGCCTCGAGCTCGCCGGTGTTGGGCGAGGCTCGAGCCTCGCTAGTTCCAACGAGCCTCGAGCTCGCCGGATTTGGCAAGGCGGAGGCCTCGCCGGCGTTGGCGAGCTCCAAGCTCGCTAGATCTGGCAAGACTCGAGCTTGCCGACGTCGGGCGAGGCTCCAGCCTCGCCGATCTGGCGAGACTCTAGCCCGCTGGTGTCGGACGAGGCTCGGGCCTCGCTGATCTGGCGAGCCTTGAGCTCGCCGGATCTGGCGAGGCGGAGGCCTCGCCGGCGTCAGCGAGCTCAAGGCTCGCCTGTGGCCGATCGCCGGCCGACGTCGTGGCTGGCGGCCGGCCAAAGAAGAAGAAGAAGGAGAAGAAAAAAGAGAAAAAGAAAAAAGAAAACAAAAAAGAAAATTATAGTTTAAAAATAAAATAAAAATAATTAAAAATTTAATTTTAAAAAATAATTAAATTTCGATTTTTTAAATAATTATTTTAAAATTTATAAAAATTGTCCATTAAATTTATATTGTATAAAACTATTTTAGCAATACAATTTTTAAAAAAATAATATATATAAAAGCTTGGAAGTATTTTAATAATATAATCTTTAAAAAAAAACATAGGAATAAGTTTTTCTAAATTTGTTAAATATGAAAGTATTTTATTAATATGAGTCGGGTTGGGTCGGGTATGGGTTGGGTATGGGTCGGGTCGGGTTTGGGTCGAAAAATTTACATTAAGCATAAATGGGTCATAAATGGGTTAATAGGTCAATTTGGGTCAGACCATTAATGACCCAACCCAAACCCGACCCGACCCATCCGTTTAACGGCTCTAGCCAAGACGCTCGCACCATCAGGATCAGGGAGGGCAGCGGTTGTGCAATTTCTCGAGTTCCTTTTGTTATTTTCCTTCTTTGTACGGGAACCGGGGAAAGTTACTATCAAAGCTACTAACCGAAAATCATCGTGCAAATTTTCGCGTAACCTAATGAACTTTTTTTTTCAATAAAAAATTTATAAGGAAGACTGATCGAGTAATCGGAGGTGTCATTTTGACGTCATGGGTTGTAGCCAAACCTGAGAACAAATTTGACTTGGCTTGAAGCTTGGAGTGAAGATCGATCTGAAGATTGGAGTTCACGTTCGTATGGTTCTATCTTGAGAGCATTTTAGAGTTTCTCTTGGTAAGTTTTGTAAGTAAATATGCTACAAGAGATTGTTTCCGTACTTACTGCTTGGTACTCTATTAATATCTTGCGTTGTGGTGGATTCAATGATCTTTTTTGTACAACATTGTCGAGTGTTTCATAATATGGAGTTGTTATGCGATATATGAATGCAAATTGATGATAGCACATTATAGTTCCATAATTCACAACTCAAGTCCAGGGCCAAAGTCCTGAGTCTATGGTAGGGTCTTAGGTGGCCCATGCTATAACTTGTTTTGCTGGTGTCTCTAGTCCAAGTGCTAGGGTCCTAGGTCTAGCCCTCAATATGGAGATATAATCCAAATTGAGTTGAGCTAATTCAACATACTTGATGCTTGAACCTTCACTTGAACTCAATCAAGTATTAAAGTTCTTGTTCAAACTCAACTTGAAAAAGAAAATCGGTCTATTCAAATTTGAATTCACTCAGTTTGACTATATTAAATAATTGACAAAAAGTAAGTTAAGCCTGATTAGGCTCTTTAAACTATCAAATTGGGTATTGGCAAGTTTAAGCTTGATATTGTGTGCTACATTTGTGTTTAAGTTTTAAATTCCGACATTCCCTTTTTTCCAGGAGAGCCAACGTTACAGTTGTAAATATACACAATCGGACGGCTCGTGTGGTCGGACGATTTTATCATTTTCCTTTTTTTTTCCGGAGACAACTCGACGGTTGAAATCAAGTGCCGCTTTTTTTTTTTACAATAAACCAAATTCAACGGCCACGGAGAGAACACTGATTGGATAAAAAAGAAGAAAAGAAAAAGTCAATTACACGTGAAATTTGACCATTAAATTACTTAGCACAAAATCAAAGAAGAAAAAAAAAACTTTTAGGTAAAAAGAAATCTATAACATTAGGATAATTCTATCCCCGCTTGATCTTGCTCTCTTTTTAGCTATGGCCAATTTATCCTTGCATCCGCTCATTTTCGGTAGGAATTGTCGATGCTACTTTGTTGGATAGTTGCGAAAATTTGTCTATGCTCATTGAAGATTGGTTTTCGAACAAAATTTTGGAGAATTAAGCTTGTTAAATCTAATAAAAAGATTTACCAATGAAAAAAAAAACTTAAAGGATTATATACTAAAATATTAAAAATATAGGAGCTAATTGCAAATATCAAAAGTGAAAATATAGGCAATTCCCTTCTCTCTCTCTCTTTTTTTTTTTTTTTTTCCATTTTCCCCCACTTTTTTGATCTTTTGGACCCCTTGACAATGTTTATGGAATGACAAACATTGTCATGAAGTCATTTTCTAGAACAAGGCCTAGTCCATCCTAACATAATTGAGGATGCTTGAAGTCGTCCATGTGGCTATCGCTGATGCAAGCTTCAAGATCAAGATCACTCTACTTTTGACATTTTTCTTCAGTTAAAAATTTACAAGTAAATAGAGGTTAATTAATATAAGAAGGATTTTTTGGGCCAAGATATTTCCCAACAATTAATTTTAAATAGGTTTTTCAGCAGTAATCTGGTGTCATTTTCTCATAGTTTCCTCAAATAAAGTTTAGTATTGCTTTGAAAGTGTTGTGAATGATTTTTTTTTTTTTTTTGCTGTTTGTGGTTTTAAATTCAAATGTTGAATTGGATGGCTCTTAATTGGTCAAGTAATCTCTTAACATCGATTCCACTAGTAAGTAACTATCCCATTATTTTTAATTGAGAGGAGTTGGGGGATGAATTTTATGATTGATGAGATGATATGATCTCTAATCTTGTCAAGGTCAACAGCCCAATGTCGATTTATCTTAGATATAAGGTATGAAGATGGCCCATTCTTTAGTCTTGCTTGAGGATCAGCGAGAGAATCGGCCCATCGTTTCAGTCTTGGTTGCCCATTTGGTGGAGTTCACCCGGGACTGTTTCAATTTTGGTCGGCCTAAGATTTTGCTCGAGTAGTTGCCCAACATCGCTTCGTGCTTGTTGACTTTTTGGGTTGCATACTTTGCAAAGGTTGGAGTCATCCGTTTGATTTTGCTCTTGAACGTTGTTAGTACATTATAAATCATAAGAAGTAGGAAAGGTTCATCACGCTGGATGACTTGATGTCTAAATAGAATTGGCATACGCTTCCGGGAGTATTAATTGTTTCCCATAGGCAGTGTTTCTGCAATTATAATAAGATGTGGACTGAAGTATATACTCTTAATGTGTTGGTACATTTCAAAAAGGGTCGCTGGTGTTGATAGCTCTTCTCCATCTTTTTATCTAGAGAGAGAGGAAAAGAAGGACAAGGAGAAGGGGGTGATGCTATAATTTTGGAATCTGATCGTGGGTGGTAGATTTAATTTGAGGTGAATATGGGTTACAATTTCAATGAGATATTGAAAAAAAAAAATTATCGGTGTACATGATTCCGAACCTTAATGATTGTAATTAATAGTTTAGTAACGAGCATTTGATATCTCGTATTCTCTGATAATGTGATTGGGTCACCTTTTTGGAGGTTATAATAATCTTACATTTGGCTTCAGAAAGTGATGGGCAACAACATTTCTACTTTATTGAATTTTGCATTTCAAATAGACAATATCGAGCCAACTAGACTTAAATGAAGGGTGACTAATAGTAGAAAGTGAGAAAGAGAATGAACTTTGGTGTAAGCCAATGAAGAATATAAAGACAATCCTAGTATGAACTTACTAATATTCTCAGTGGAAATTATTAACATGTTACTTGGCATTTCACTTATCAAATGAATCAAACTTAACTCTTCAAAATGTAAAAAAGAAAAACAAAATAATACATAGATATTATTTGGATTAACTTCACGGAAAATCTTAAATTGGCACCCTTAAATAATTTACTCAAAATTATTGTTTGACTTACAAGGACCCCCAAAGTGATACACTATTCCAATTTTGCCCTCCTTTCAATACCATCCAATTTGGCCTTTAAAAATTGGGGTGCTCCGTCATCTTGGATTAAGCTGTTTTGGGCTTTGAAAAGTTCTTTAAATAAGTTTTGATATTTGGTAACACAATTTCAAAAACTTTAGCGAAAATTTCTATTTTGAAATGCTTGAAACTCGAGGCAAGTCTCACCTTTGGGCTTCAATATTTTCCAAATGCAAGTTCGGGAGTTTAATGATTTTTTTTCCTTACAATCTTACCATCATTAATATATTTTTAATAATGTTTTGTCCCTCAACCTCGGTTAGGACAGAGAAAGCCATGGTTGCTCATGGCTAGGAAGCTTCATGAAGGAGGCCGGGTTAATGGACACTGGCAAAGCTTCGTCAAGGGCTGCATGATTCCGAGAAGCTTTGCAAGGGTTGCTTGATGCTAGATGTAGCTCGTTGAGGTTGAGCTTCGCATTGCCTAGTCATGTGGCTCCGACATTCCGCCACTTGAGATCATGGGACATTGGCGTTCAGTGTTGTGTCGCCTAGGGTCAAGCAACACTGGTGTCGCGTCCCCTAGGTTTGGTTGACCTCAGCGGCATATTGCCTAGGGTCGCATGACGTGGGCATTGGTCCTACTGTTTTGCCCCTCGTTTGTGCTTTCACATGTACCTGCAAGTTCCTTCATTCTCCCTTTTTAATCTTTTTTCTCATTCTAAAAATTGCTTTGCAATACTTATTTTAGAAGGTTTTTGCCACATACTATTTGCTTTTCATCAAAATCCTTGAAGTCACCCTCCTTTGCCAAAATGCAAAGTTTCTTAGAAGCCAACGCTATCCCCTTATACCTATCCAATGCAATCTGCCAACCAACAACAGAGGAATCAACTAATTTTTCCTCTCTAGACCTCTTGATCTTTGAGACAATTCAAACGACACTTTCCTAAAGATACAGATTATACTAGATTGAGCAAAACTTACTATATTAGAATTTTAAAGTACAAAATATTGACATCATTAATTGGATTAAGAGAGGCGACAGAGGCCCGTGTGATAAATTACACCGGGCAACTTGGAAGACTATGACCATTTTAACAGCATCCTCTTAATTTTTGGTTTAATGCACGCTGCATCACAAATCATAGAGAAACAACGCAAAAAGAAAAAAAAAAAAAAAAGAGGAGGTTCCTCAATCATGTCAGTAGCATGGTGTGAAACCCCTATTTTATAATGATCTTGAATTCTAATTGAAGGAGCAGGCACTTGCAAATCTCTGAGTGGAGGCCCAGAAAAGGGAAAAGCAAAGACATTGGAACTCATAGTCTCACCGTAGGAGAAAGTAACGTATTCTCTTCTGACTTAAACGTGATGAGCTTTCCCCTGCACATATTTCAAATAGACCATCTTCTTCCATGGTGTCTATTGAACTATCTGTCGAGTAAGTCCTTGAAAACTCCAATTTGTTTCCATCGTCTGATGGTGCTGGGATCACCATCCTCAGAGCATCCTCCTTTTGCTCGCATATTGGACGGAATCCGAACTTCTTAATGCTTGCTTTTTCTGCCCTGAGGCAAATTTGGTAATGGCTCCAATCATTTTGCAGATTAAAAAAATGGCGTGGATAATAAATAAACCACACATGGTCAGATTCCATTGAATAAAAATTTTCCGCCAATGGACCCGCTGTCCCGCCGTTAACATATCTTCCGACTATACATGTAGCATTGACCACTTTTCCTTCCTCTGGGCCAAGAACAACACAGAGTGCTACTCCTTTGAACTTGTCGTACAACTCCTGGGGAATCATGAAAGATATGGAATCCCCTTCACAGGGGAGAATCCATTTAGTCATCTCTCTCCCAGGTAGGCTAAAGTTGAGACGATCCACCTTTGGCAGATCCTGTCACACAGATAGTACGCATATCAAGCATTTGCAGTTAACATATATATACACATATAGAGAGACAGACAAACAGACCTCGAGTAACGACAAATCAGCCACATCTGCCATAGTGACCCCTCTGCGGGATAATTCACAACATGAAGTCAAGTCAACCTGAAGAGCGAGGTCGGGGCGACCCCCCAGATCTGGGAATTTTTGCAGAGATTTGCAACATCGGGCTGATAGCACGATTCTTGGTGGAAGCTGAGGAATCTCTTGTAGTAGCTTGCATCTACTAACAGACAATTCGAACAAACTATGGTACTTGTCTATGCATGCCGGCAGATGAGTAAACTTGTTATCTAAAAGGTATAGTTTCTCCAATATGGAAAAACTGGAAAAACTCTCGAGGAAGTCTACTTCCGATAGATTGCAGCGGCTAAGTTCTAGGAACTTTAGTTTTTGGAATCCGACATTGGGATCAGTTGAATCCTCCATATTTTTTGGAAACGTGTATAAATTCAAGCAATCAGAAAGATTCAAAAAAATGAGTTTTTTCAACTTATAAATGTGCCATGGAAGCCTTACGAGGTTTTTGCAAAATGCTAATGTTATATGCTTCACTTTGACAAGATTTTCAATTGATGCAGGGAGTTCTTCAATAGCCGTCCTATCAAGATAAAGTCCTTTCAGATGTTCCATCTTTATGTCAATATCTGGGAACTTCTCGAATTTAGAACAACAAGAGAGATTAAGGGTTTGAAGAGATTTAGTCCTCAGTGTGTTGGGAAAATTACTAAGATTAGAGCACGACTCAAGCGACAAAACTTCCAACTTGACAAGATTTCCAACGGATGGGTGAACGTCCACCAAGCTCTCACACCCATTAAGAATCAATTTCTCCATATCTGGAGCAGATGATAGGTCGCAAATACTAACTAAGGACTTACATTCACTGAAATTGATGGACTTCAGCTTTCCAAAATTCTGCAAAAACATATTAGTGAAGTCATTAAGCTCTGCAAAAAGAATTTAAAGCTATAAAAATGAAAAGCTAATCATCACAATGGCTTACATGAAAGTTGTCCTCTAATTGTCTGATATGACTTTTCGGGACATCGAGTCTCACGAGTTTATTTTGACCAAAGCCAAATTCTAGATTTGGGGCATTGGGCCATTCAAGCCATCTTAGCTCGTTAGGGAGACGAACTTGAGCTTGTGACGAGATATGCACTCCAAGCAAAATGAGCATTCTCAACTTTTTCATATTTGTGAAAGCATCAGGACTGATGATTATTGCTTCTGGTGGGGGCAAGTCCACTACTATGCCTATTGGTAGGCGCAAGTCCAATACTATGGCCTTTACTACATCCGTCCCCTATCCATAACAGAGTAAATTTAGTTGTCAGACACAATTTTCAGTAAAGATTTACGTTAGACCATTCAAATTAGAGTAATGTAAACCGAAATGTAGCAAAATTGACATAAACAACTTTTACCGTATTATAACAAAAAACGTCCTCAACATCTTCCAAAAGCCATAATCTGCTGCGTTTCCCAGGATCATCACGATATGCTTGATTAACAATATCTTGACCCATCGACTAAATCAAATCATGCATTTGCAGGGTCCTGCCCTCATTTTTTATCAAGGATCTTTCGATGAGAATTTCTATTCCTATGATTGTGTCAAAATCACAGCTGTCAAGAACTTCCTTGATGCCCTTTATACCTTTCCCCTTAAAGAAACAAGCAATATCAAGGAAAATCTCCCTCTCATTCTCGTCCAATCCATCGAAGCTTATCTTGAGAACTCGATTGATTTTTGATTTAGGAATTTTAGAGAGTTTATGCAACGTACTTTCCCATTCAAGTTCCTTTCTTCCACGTAGGAATGAGCCCAACACTTCCAAGGCTAATGGAAGGCCGCTGGCATAATGCAGTGCTCCATCAATGAGATCCCTTCTTATTTCTACTTTATTGCTGTTTGTAAAGGCATGCCAACCAAAAAGTTCTCGTGCTTCATTGTCTTCCAAAGTTTTAACTTCATACACATAATTTTTTTCATGAGAAGTTAATAAATGTCTATCTCTTGATGTTACAATGATTCTACTCCCTTCGCCAAACCAATCGCCTTTTCCAGCTAAGGCATCCACTTGATCCATATCATCAACATCATCAAGAACAAGGAGAATCTTCTTGCAACATAGTCTTTCCTGTATCAAACTAATTCCTCCTTCGACATTGTAGACCGTTAATTCTTTATGACGTAAGATTTGAGATAGAAGTGGTTCTTGCAAAGCAACAAAACCACCGCTTTGGTTCGATTTTTCTCTAACTCGCTCCAAAAAACAACCCTGAAATTGGTCCTGAAATTTGTCCTTAATAGCATTATGTAGTGCCTTAGCAATTGTCGTCTTTCCGATGCCGCCAGGTCCCCATAGACCTATCATCAAAACATCACTGCCAGCTGGCTCTGACAAACTTATCAGATTTTGAACTTGGGATTCTATACCGACTGGATACTTAGCAACATATAAGGATCTTGGTCTGAGACAAATTGATAATTCATTGACGATGGATTGTATGAGCTCCGCTTCGTCATCTCTGATGAGCACACTCAAAAGAAATAGAAACATGTTTTACCATTTCAAGCCATGGCAGGAATTCAACGTCTAATGTCATAAGGAAAATTTCATAAGAAGATTAACAAATAATAAAATGAAAAGAAATAACACACACCTGCGCCAACGTCTGCGGAAGGAAAATTACAAAGAATGTGCGCCTGAAGACACTAATTACTCGGGTCCTTGGAACTACACTACTTATCTAAGACAAATTTCTGCTAGCTTCAAATTTTGGTCTTTCGACTTTTGTGTCTACTGCGAATTCAAAGAACTTGATGCATCGTTTGGGCAACTCGAAGCTATAGATATGATTTGATATCTAACAAACAATCACGAGCTAACAATCGCAAAGCACTGCATCACATTTGTGTGTACCTGTCATTGAAGTCCCACCCAGACAAGTTACCAGCATCAAGGAGAGCCCTCTTCCATCTCTTCACTTTCCCTGAATCCTTCCCGAACTTGGACTCATGTTTATCCATAACTCTCTTATAACTCTCTCTCCCCCTTCTCACTTCTCTCGGTTCCACTTTGTAAAACACAGGGAACACAATCAGGCCGTTTTGCTCCTTGCACTCCATGATTTTCAAGAGCTCTTCCAAACACCACGGCGAGGAGGCGTAGTTCTTAGAGAATACAATGATCGCGATGCGCGATTCCTCGATCGCCCTCTCGAGCATCGGCAATTTTTCCTCTCCTTTACTGAGCTCCTCGCTATCCACAGAAGTGTATATTCCTTTCTGGTCCAGAGCCGCGTAGAGATGGCTGAGGAAGCCTCGGCGGACATCTGTCCCTCTGAAACTGAGGAACACATGGTAATTCCTTTTCGTATTCGAAGAAGCAGCCATTGGAAGAGCTGATGGTACATGTGCTTCCCTAGAATGAGAAGCATCGGAACAGAGAGTCTTGCTACGAAAATCAAGGGCTGAAGGCTGAAGCAGAGTCGGCTCTGCTCTCGGAGAGGCTCGGCGGCCTCTGACCCGGCATTGCCCTTCCCCGATCGGCAGCGAAGTCGACGATCTCTTCCCTTTGCTCTGGCTCTGGCTCTTTCTCGCTTTAAAGAAACAAGCGCTCTCAGCCTGTTCCATTCTCAGGAAAATATTGGACCGGACTCAGGGTCACTTGGCTCGTGAAGACGTTTTCAGCTTTCGACTTCAGATAAATATGCTGCTTATGCGCGGCGGCATCGACGTGATCGACAAACGAATCTGGAACGACGAAGGGTAGGCCAAGGACTCAAAAGACAAAAGCGGCCACTGGGGTTTATAAATCTGGCTGTGAGGTCTCGGGTCCGGCCCACGCGATAACCTGTTCGGCTGGTGTCCCTTACTCCACGCGCAAGGACGCGCAATCCACCTTTGAGGTATCAAGTCTAAGCGCTAGCGTCCTAGGCCTAGTCCTCGAGATAGAAGGATAAATCCCATAGCGACGAGCTGATGCAATGTCAAGCTCGACTGACATGTTTGATCGCTCAAAACTTCACTCGAGCTTAGCTTCATCAAGAATTGAATTTCTTGCTTGAACTCAACTGAAAAAGAAAATAAGTATTCAAAAGTTGTGCCTGCATTCAATTTAAATGGATTGCTCGAAATTTCATATAAATAATATACAAAAAGAAAAACTCAATTAGACTTGTAAAACTATTGAGCCGAGTACTAACAAGTTGAAGTTCGATATCATGTGGCACATTCATGTTTAAGTTTCAGCTAATCTCAATTTTGGTATATTATAAATTTTATTTTTGTGAAACAACAAACCCTCCCCCATGCCTAGCAAGAGGCGTTCACAGTCTTGTTGGCCCTGTGAAGAAAATAAAAATAAAATTAAAAATTAAAAAATTGTTTACATTAGTATTAACACCTAAGTTTTAGTTGACACCTAAAAATTTTTTCTAGTCTCAAGCTCGTGGAAAGGAAATTAACATATAGGCCATTGAAATGGCTTTTTAAAATAAACCACCAAGTATCAAAAGCATCCGAGAAAAAGTATTGGAGATGAAAAACTCGATACAAGTCGAGCAAAAAATAAATATGGCCTCGTTATAAAGTCTCGAGATATGAATCCCCATAAGCTAAACATGATGTTAAGTCTAGCAAAGCATAGATAATGTCTTGTTATTTAACCTTGGGACATGAACCCCCATAAGCTTGAGACTAGATACTAATCCTAAACCTAATTCTATTTATTTTACGATGGTGAAGCTAATTTAAGCTATTCTGACCAATTATTTAGGATGCAGTTCTAAGTATAATCAGGCTTTTATTAACTAGAACCTAAATTTACTTACTTCTTGAAACCTAAGTTTATTAATCCAAGCTAGCCTGTTAAAACTAAGCTAGGCTAATCTAATTAGGTGTCTTCGGACCACTGTAGACCGCCACCCTTGGCTACTCCTCGGCTGTTGGGTCGTCGGGAACCAAGCTTTAGCTCTCATCATTGTATCACTTTGCTTGTGGAGTATGACTCACGCAATGGAGCGAAGACCACAGATAGATTCCCCCACTACCGCGTACTATCACAGTCAGGTCAATAAAGTTCAGGTTCCTTTTGGGACTTTCCTCGTTCCCTCCCTTCCGAATGAATAGCCCACGCACCAGTTCTGTGAAATTTCTTGGCAATATCATTTCCACTTCCTTGAATTTTGCGTTTTGGATAGAGGACGACTTGGGGCCGGCGAGACTTAAACCAAGGGTCGCTAAGGGATGGAAAGTGAGAAAAAGAATGAACTTTAGCGCAAGCCAATGAAGAATGTAAACACAATCCTAGTATGAACATGACTTTACCAATATTCTTTGAGGGAATCACTTGGCATTTTCACTTCCCAAATGAAAAGGATTTTGACTCTTCCAAAGGAGGAGAAGAAAAGAAAGAATATATTTATATTATTAGGATTAATATAATAGAAAATAGCAAATTGCTTGAACATATTTACCTAAATGATGTTTCAACCCACTATTGCCTCAAATTTACTATATGTTATAATTTTGTCCAATCTTGCCATTAAAATTTTGTTAACAAGACTAATGATATTTGCGATGCATGATGACCATATCGCCATTTTTTCATTGGAGACCCATGTAAAATTGGAGAAAGTTGAATCTACCCAACTTATCTCTACTATTGTTAAGTCAAAGTTGCATATTGCAATTTTTTTTTTTTGGCCCAACATATCGCAATTTAGAATTCCATACAAGTGAGATCGGTAGACCTATAAAAAATTGCTAGGCTCTTAGTTTATAGAAAATCTTGCCCCGCGGGGATTACGCACAAATTGCCTAATACTCTCCTTCCACGTAGGAAAATAATTATTTCATATGATTAAAGTGTCCTACTAATCTCCAACAAAGCCAATCCGAATCCCTATGATAAGCCCAGCCAGGGAAAAATTGTCATCAAGTCTAGAAAAGCATATTACCAAAAATGTGAAGAGAATGGATCGCATGTCTCTCTCCACAACCCTAAATTGAGTGTGCTTGCACTGTGTCAATCAGATAAGAACAACATGTCAGTACTACTAACGATAGTGAAATTATCTTGAAAAGGCAATCACAATGAGATAAAAACTCCTCTTTTTTTTAAAAAAAAAATTATTTATTACTTTTATCAAAAACTTAACTTTCAAGTGGTTGGTATCAACAACGCATTGGATCCAAAGATAACACGGTATGAGATAAATTGCTCACATATGACATTATCTATATTTGATGATACAAAGACTCGATTGTTGTGTCTCGTTCTTACATATATCCATTCAAATTAGCTGACTAATTCAAATTAGATCACAAGAGTAAGGAAAGGCTAATAAAATGGGATGATTCAATGTCTAAATAGAATCGATCATTGTGTGTTTCGTTCTTACATATATCCATTCAGATTAGTTGACTAATTCAAATTAGATCACAAGAGTAAGGAAAGGCTGATATTACCAAAAGGTGTATCACTTTGCTCGTAGAGTATGATTGTTGCAATGGAACGAAGACCAGAGGAAGTTAGATTACCCTCGCTACCACGTACCATCACAGTCAGGTCAATAAAGTAGAGATTTTTGCCTGATCCCCGTTCATTTGTTGAGCTTCTTTTTTACTTTCGTCTTCTTTTTGCGCAAACCGCAGAAAGCAACGATCAGAACCAAAGTTCTAGGTAATTTCTTGGCAATAACATTCTTACTTCCTTGAATTTTGCGTTTTGGATAGGGGACAACTTGGGGCCAATGAGACTTAAACGAAGGTTCGCTAAGGGATGGAAAGTGAGAAAGAGAAAGAACTTTAGTATAAGCCAATGAAGAATGTGAACGAGATCCTAGTATGAACTTGACTTCACCAATGTTCTTTGAGGGAATCACTTAGCATAAAGGGACTCAACTCTTCCAAAGGAGGAGAAGAAAAGGAAGAATATGTCTATACTATTAGAATTAGCATAACAGAAATAGCAAATTACTCAAACACATTTACCTAAATGATGTTTCAACCCACTATTGCCTCAAATTTACAATCTAATATAATTATGTCCAATTTTACCATTAAAATGTCATATGTGGCAACTAATGAGGCAAAAGATATTGGCGAGGCATGCTTCTATGAACATTTTTATGTATGATGACCAGATCACCATTTTTTCAATGGAGACCCATGTAAAATTGGATAAAGTTGAATCTACCCAACTAACTCTACTATTGTTAAGTCAAAATTGCATATTGCAATGTTTTTTTTTTGGTCTGAGCATATTGCAATTTAGAACTCCATATAAGTGAGGTCGGAAAACCTATAAAAACTTGCTAGGCTCTTAGTCCGTAGAAAATCTTGCCCTGTGGGGATTATGCACAAATTGCCTAATACTCTCCTTCCACGTAGGAAAATAATTATTTCATATGATTGAAGTGTCCTGCTAATCTCCAACAAAGCCAATCCCAATCCCTATGATGAGCCCAGCAAGGGAAAACTTGACATAAAGTCTAAGAAAAGCATATCACCAAAAATGTGAAGAGACAGGACTCACCTGTCTTTCTCTACAACCCTAAATTGCATGTGCTTGCACTATATCTATCAGATAAAAACAGTACGTACGATAGTGAAATTACATCGAAAAGACAATCACAATAAGATAAAGATTTCTCTTTCTTGTTACTTTTATCAGAAAATTAACTTTAAGTTGGTTGGTATCAGTAACGCATTGGCCCTGCCACGCAATGATAATGTGCCCCCTACAGAAAATGGGTACTCCCATTTCATGATATCGAGTCATCATGCTATACATTGACATTAATTAATGATTGCACTTATAGTTCCATGATTCATAAGTGAAGTCAAATTCCATCAACACATAAATTTTCACTCAAAAACTTCTCATGCATTTCCATAAAAATTAAGAATAAGAATAGTAGAATTTGACTTGTAATCAAAATAGTGATATCACATAATTTCGCATTTGCATTTTTAAATTTCAACTTTTAGTCGTAGAATTTGTCTCAGGAAATAGCATGTCCGCGTCGGATATCAACCTTTCCAAATTTTGTGAACCAGCTTGTCACGCAACTCGACAAAAGAAAAAGGGGAGCAACACTCTCTAACAAGCACAGCCATTCAAGCACGGGCAAAAGCTTCAAGGAGTACAAAGAGAATGCATCCAAGAAAGGGAAAAGGGATGAATTAATAAATCACGAAAAATCCTAAATCAATATATTTGGACAATTTTACCTCAAATTAATTTATGTTTTTTTTTTTATGACTCAAGGAACCCACGCACCGTACCAACACGGACAGCCCGACAGGTCCGAGGTAACGGGGGGTAAACCCTGGGGCGACGCTAACAGAGGACCCACTACCCCGACGTCGCACTTAAGATCCCGTACGGCCAGCAGAATTCGAACTCCTCTTCTTTGGCAAAGGATCATGGGAGCTCTTATCCAACTGGGCCACCGCAGGCGGTGGGTGGTCAAATTAATTTATGTTAAATTTGATTAATATCATGAAAATTCATAAACTAGTACACTTCTCAAAAATGAAAAGTAAAACCCCAAATTAATATATTCATCAATTGTCATGTATTGTCCAACTCAATAATTTGACGGTAAAATCTAATGAAAATTAAGGATAAATTTGTTATAAATATACCAATTTGAAGATTCTTTTAGTAATAAAAAATTTATTTTATTACAATTTATTATAAATATATTAATTTAAAAATTTTCGTGATATCTAATTAAAAAGAAAAGGAATGGGTTGCATAAGTAAAATACAAGACACGTGAAAAAGACTTTGGAACAGGAATCAAGGAAACAATGGATGATGTTTAATGGCCTTTCGGTTCTTCACGTGGAGAATACAAGACAAAAAGATGAAAAAAAAAAAACAAAAAACAAAAAAAGGACATGGAGATCTGGATAAAGGAAGGAACAAAAAAAAAAAAATTCTTCTCATTGCTCGGCCACCCACTCCTTACCACTTATTGTCTATTGCTTGTAGTCGCTTGCCCGCTTGTTGCCCGAAAGAAAGAAATTTTGTGTCATCATTAAACGAATTTTTATTTTGGAAACATTTTTTTTTTTGGCGTCAAACGCATGTGTTTGCTAAAAAACTCATAAAGGAAATAGAAATACAAACAATTATTTATAAAATTAATTTTTGAAACAAAATAATTATCATTTGCGCCCAAAAAAAAAATTCCAGAGTTTCCTTGAGAGCCTAAAAAAAAAAACATATTCTTAGGAGTTGTCATGAGAGTGTCTTGGGGTTTCTCTCCAGAAGTTATAGAAGTAAAATTCCATGAGATATTGTTTCTCCATTTCTTAATTAGAACTCTAATAATTTCTTCCGTTGAGGTGTATGGCGTGGTCCGGTTTGCGCAACATCATTGAATTATCTACACTCATACAAATTGACGATTGCACTTATAGTTATATAATTCATAACTCGAGTCCAAGGCTGGGGTCCTGAGTCTAATGGTGGAGTCCCGGGCCCGCTCATGTGATAACCTTTTTGGGCGGTGTCTTTAGTCCATGTGCTGGGATCCGCAATCATCCTTTTAGGTCCTAGGCCCAGCATTCAAGATAGAAGCATTATACATCGAGCTAATACAATGTCAAGCTTGACTCACATACTTGATGCTTGAAACTTCAATCTAGCTGAGCTTGATCGAGTTTTGAAATTTCTTGCTCGAACTCAACTCGAGAAGAAAATTGACATATTCAAGTTTTGATTGAATTCAACTTGATTATGTGAAAATATAAATGAACTAGTGCTCGAAATTTCATAGACAATGGAATTTTAAGTTTTCTTTTTGCGTCTATTCCTAGAAATATTAAATAATCTTTAAAAAGTAACTTAAACTCAATTAGACTCATAAGACTATTGAACCGATTATTAGCAGGTTCAAGTTTGATATTTTATGGTGCATTCATGTTTAAGTTTCACCTAAACTCCATTATGGTTCATATAGTTGATTTGAGTTGTAAATTGAAAATGGCATAAAAATTTATAAAAGTCATTGTTTTTCAACGTAACATTCTCATCCAATGACAAACTTATAAGTTAGAGGCACTTTTATGCTTCTTAAAGTGTGACGTATAATATTACAAAGTGTTGCTCTAATTGAAGTACCGAAACGTTATAATACATTGGTAAAACTGATTTATGATATTTTGAGGAATGGTAGTATAAAACCGTCGCTGAAAGGCGGAGATTCGGTACGGTTTAAACATTGCTGGATGTTAGGTCTTGTTTGTTTAATTGTGTTTCTATTCCCTGGAACCAAAATTTCTGTTCTTTTGTTCCAGGGAACAAAAAAAGAACAAAAACGCATTTATTTAGACTTTTTTTTTCCCGAAAACAAATTTGGAACGAAAACAAGAAGTAGAAGAAACCTATTTCTTGTTCCTATAACACTTCCAAGAAACACTTTTTTTCTTCTCATTTTCTCTTTCTTTTCTTCTTTTTTTCTTCTTCTTCTTTTTCCTTTTGCTGGTTATCGGCCTTGGCAATGGCCGATGCCGGCGACCGGCCAGACAAGGGCCGGCGACCCCGTCGGAGCATCGCCGGTCCCTAGAGAGGCCGAGCTCGCCCAACCACCAGCAAGGCTCGGCCTCGTCGAGCATCCTCTAGGATGGCATCGCCTAGCGGTGGCTCGGCAAGGCCAAGCCTTGCACAGCCATGGTGAGGCTTGGCCTCCCCAGTCGGCGCAAGGCCGGGCCTCGCCAGGCCAGGGTGAGGCTGAGCCTCGCCGGTGACCTCGCTCCTCTTGGGCGAGGCCGAGCCTCACCAAAGCCAGGCTAGCCTCCACGCGACCTGGCCTGGCCAACGGCAATCTCGCCAGGCCACCAACGAGGCTCGCTAGGGCCAGGTTGGCCTTCGACAAGCTCGCTGGACGTCACCCAGCTAGTTGCCGGCCACCGCCGTGACTGGCAACCGACCAAACAGAAAAAGAAAAAGGAAAAAGAAAAAATGAAAAATAAAATAAAAATATTTAAAAATTGAAAGAAACAAAAAAAATTATATAAGTTTACCAAACGTATTTCTATTCTTTTTCTATTCCAGGAACAGAAAATTTGTACAGTTATCAAACGCGTTCTTCTGTTAAAAAATTGTTCCCTAGTTCCTGGGAACAATTTTTGAACGGAAACGTTACCGAACGCTCGCTTAGCAAGGTAAGACAATTGTTTTGGATTTGCATTCCAGCTTTTGTTTGTAGGTGTTCTCTTTAAACCCATTTGTTCACACCCCATTTCTGTATTCCGTGTACATCTAGTTCGTAAATTAGGTACATAGTAAACAATTATTTTATTGTAGTAACGGATGCAAATCTTCACTTAACTAAGCGCTATGAATGCATGCAAATTGTCTCAATCACATCTGATAAGACTTCGTGACCCCTTAAGAGTTATTCTCACTGGCGAGTATGCAACGGAAAACAGGATTTGTCGTATGGATCAATCTCTTAACTACTTAGTTAACTCCTTGAAGATTAAAATTAGATTCTATTTCTATCTAACGTGAATAAATAAAAAAAATTATCTTGATCGCTACAGTATAAAAAGAAAAATGAACCACGTCAGTCCTTGCATGCTTCGACCTGGACTGGGACTTAGACTAAAAAAAAAACTTAATCGACATTATGTTTTTTGATTTGTTTTCTCATCTCAGTTCATAGCAGGATTTAAGCTACTTTTTTCACATGTGGGATTCCGTAGCATTGCGTAATCATGCGCTTGTAGAAGCAGCAACTTAATTATAGTCTTTTTACCGCAATTCGTGGGGATATAATAAGGCCGTTCAAATTCTGTGAGCAAACGATGTATGACAAAATAATCTCTTTTAGCATGCAAAATCGATCTTAAAATGACAGGTAAAATAGACGTATGGAGAGCCATGCATACGAAATAAATTAGATTTGAACTTAGCTCTGATATCATATTAGAATGTTTAACCTAAAAAAATTAATCTATTAAATAGAGAGAGATTACATATACAAATAAAAAGATACACAGCATAAAGAAAGTTACTTTGTTAGGTATTAAACATTGTAAACTTACTTGAAGTCTAGGTATGTAAAATGGGTGGGTTGAGTTGGGTTTAGGAAAGATTGAAAATGACTTGACCCATATTGATTCATTTATTGTATAAATGAAGTAAACATAATATTTCACACTTACATGCTTATGAGAGGAGAAGACAAGTATTGAATCCCTTATATTGTGCATGCAATTCAGGCTTTATATTTTAATTTTTATTTTATAATTAATGTATGCAAAATTTAAACACGTCTTTCTATTTCTTTCTATTTGCTAAAAAAAATCTTTTACAAAATAGAATTTATTAATGTACACACTTAACTCATGTGTTTGTTACTTTTTTTTTTTTTTACTATAACGATTTTAATACAACCACAAAATAGAATTTATTGTAAATTATTAATGTCTCTTTAAAAAATATATTTCAAATTTTTTTTTTTACATAAACACACTTATATATTAATTAGAGAGGAAGAGTACATCCTACAGCTAAAGCATCCGCATACAATAAATCCAGCAGTTCCAGCGGGAGAGAAAGAGTGAGGTTTTGGGCCGGGTGAGCTAATTGGGCTTTGGCAGCCTAGTCAGCCACTAGGTTAGATGATCGGCGGCAGTGCCGCAAAGAGAGAAAAGAAAAGTTGGAGATCCAAAATAGGGTTTCGTCGATCACTGGCCTTTGCTCCCATGGCGGCAGGCGAAGACCATTCACAATCTCAACAAGTTGAAGACAGTCTGTATGAAGATCGATGGGGGTGTTTTGGAGTCCTCGATGATATAGATATTGGAGAGACAGATTCAGCGCCTGGAGCTCCAATTCGAAAGGTGAGTTTGCTGGAAAACATTTGGAGAAAATGTCCGTGATTTTACCTCGATCATCTCTACAAATACTGGCCATAGATCCTTCCGAATTGCCCTCTTGATAACTCCCGTCAATATTGCATTTCAGGACGCCCTTTGCTGGAGGTCGCCAAAGCTTATAGGGTTGAACAGTGTCGAGGCCAGGGCTTGAACTTGGGCGATGGATTACTGCAACAGAAGACTGATATGTTGAGATTTGAGCCAGGGCCGATTCCACTACCATGAAGGGATTCGGACGGTGATTCTAAAAAATAAGATGGTTTCTTTTCTTCCAGATATGCCAAAAGATGGTGGCAACTACCTCTAGCCTGGGAGATGGATCAGGTAAAATTACATTTTCAATTAGCCACCGTGTAATACTGGAAACTGAGGTTGTAGAGGAAGATAAAGCAAGCTGTGAGTGTGACCATATAGTGTTCGTCCATGGACACTGAATAAGCAAATGTTCAATTGTTTCAGGAACAGATTGGCAGCATATTGGGCAGAAGGGGTCTAGAACAATCCCACGGTTGAAGAGATTAGCGCGGGTTGCGAGAGCATTCTGGCAGACGGACCAGAGGAAAGTACGGATTTTGGGAATGGTCTTCATCGACCATATTTGCCACCAGAGACTCTGATTAGTCCGGTAAGAATTTGAACCCTGTAACTCTTGTAGTTGGCTGTCTGATTGTACAATTGCATAATAGTTGCTCTTAACCGTATATGTACCAATTGATGTAGCTGACCATATAAGTTTATCTTCGGAAAATAGTGGTCTGATAGGTAATGATATTATTTCTTGAACCGCCTATTCTTCAAACAATTCACGAATTAGTGACATCTTCTAGGATTGGGTATTCTGATCGATGATGTCTGCCACTTTAACTGGTTCCACTCGAGCTGTAGGTCCGTAGATGATTCCCATAGGTAACCAGCGATCACCCCGAATTCGTATAAAAGCTCCATTCCCAACAGACTAGCGTAGATTTGGTAGAATAGTGTCCCTTCCTTTTAGAATGCTTTGCCACCCCCAGGATGGCCTATTTCCTCGAACAGCCGACAAAAAATTTGAAGAGTGAAAATACAAAGCTTTAAACAGAGTTCCCCATAGCGAATCAGGATTAGTTAACATTCGTCAAGCTTGTTTCCCCAAAAGTGCCTTATTTAAAGATAGCAAGTCGCGAAATCCCATTCCCCCTTGAATTTTCTAAGTTTTCAAAACATCCCAACTCTTCCAATACACCCCTCCCTTATGCTGATTAGTTCGCCACCAGAATCTTGCAATGCACTTCTCAATAGATGAACAAATGGAAATAGGCAACTGAAATATCATCATCGCATACTGTGGAATAGCCTGAATAACAGATTTAATTAGGATTTCCTTACCCCCCTTGGAAATGAACTTTTCCTTCCATCCCTCAAGCTTAGCATTAACTCATGCAATGATCCATGAGAACATTTCTTTCCTTGACCTGCCCCAATCCGATGGTAGGCCTAGATATTTTCCAGTCCTTTGTAATATTGGGACCCGAAGCTCCTCAGCCATATTTTGTTGTAAAGTGATAGGACAGTTCTTGGAAAAGATAAGGCCAGACTTGTTACGATTAATCAACTGACCAGTAGCCACACAATAGAGGTTCAAAAGATTTGCTAAATTGTGACATTTTGAAGTCGCACCAGCTAAAAAGAAGATGGCGTCGTCAGCAAAAAATAAGTGTGATAATGTAGGACACCATCTGTTCAACCGCAAGCCTTTAAGATGACCAAAACTGATAGCTTGAGTAATTAACGAGGATAAAACATTTGCCACAAGAATAAATAGATAAGGTGAGATGGGATCACCTTGTCTCAGACCTCGAGTTGGAGAGAAATAGGGTGGGATTTCTCCATTGAACTTCACACCGAGTGATGAAGTGGTAACATATAGCATGATCCAACCTACCCATCTTGGATGAAAACCTAGCTTAAGGAGGTAATCTTGTAAGAAATCCCATTCAATTTTGTCATAGGCTTTTTTCATGTCTGTTTTCATAATAGCGTTGAAAGTTTTGGTAGTTTGGTGCGTGCGGAAATGATGAAGAACTTCTTGTACAATTAGAATATTGTCTTGGATCTGGCGACCTTGGACAAAAGCTGATTGTTCCTTAGAAATGAGAACATTCAATAAGGGTTTGAGTCAATTAGCAAGCACTTTGGATATAACTTTGTATGCGAAGTTGCACAAATTGATGGGGCGGTATTGATCCAGTGTTTCAGGTTGGGATGTTTTGGGAATGAGGGTGAGGATAGTTTGATTTAGACCTGGAGGCATTTCCTTATATAGCATAAAATTCTGGACTAATTCAAACAGGCTATCTTTAACTGTTTCCCAATGCTCTTGATAAAACAGGCTCGTTAAGCCGTCCGATCCCGGAGCTTTAGTGGCTACCATTTGAAAAGTAGCTTGCCGAACTTCCTCAAGGGTGAGAGCAATTGTCAGTTGATGGTTCATCTATGGTGTTACAACTGTCCTGCATTGGTCGAGGAGCAGGAGGTAGTTACGAGAACCCTCTAAAGTATAGAGTTTGGAAAAATAGGAGAGAGTCATATTCTGAAGGGCTGGTATGTCGCGTATCCACTGCTAATTTTCATCTTGTAATATGGTAATACGATTCCGTTGTCGGCGCTGAATAGTTGATGCATGAAAGAAACGAGTATTCTTATCTCCCCATTTGAGCCATTTAATTCTAGAGCGTAAGGCCCAATATTGTTCCTCTCTCTGCTAGACTTGTCTTATTTCGTCTTTCAAAAGTGATACCTGTTTCTTGTCGACTGTTGAAGTCTGATTGATAAGATGTTTTAATTTGTCCTGCAGGATCACAAGTTGCTGTTGACCATTGGAGAATTTACGACGGCTCCATCTTTGAAGGGCTGCTGTCACATTCCTGACATTCCGAGTAAAATTAGCATATTGTGAGTCAGCTGAGTTCCATGCATCTGAAATAATCTGGCTGCATTCAGGGTCTTCGTTCCAGAAGGCCTCAAAGACAAAGGATCTACTCACTTTACGAAGAATTGATGATGTATTAAGCACAAGGGGACAGTGGTCAGAACCCACTGGTGGAAGAGCAATAACTTCTGCTGCAGGGAACATTAAACGCCAGTTCATCGAGCATACCATCCGATCCAGTTTTGCTTTGACCAGCTCCTCTCCGTCTCGATTATTTAACCAGGTAAATTTACAATCTTTGCCTTCTAATTCAGTGAAAGCACAATCATCTAACATAGTTCGAAATGATTGCATTCATTGTAGCAAGGCAGGTCGTTTACCAATCTTCTCCCAAGGGTAGAGGACATCATTAAAGTCACCAGCACAGAGCCAAGGCAAGGTATTTTGGGAGTGAATGTGCCGAAGATCATCCCATACCACCTAGCGTTGTTGAAAGTCAGTAGGAGCATGAAGAAAGGTAATACGAATTGTCCTTCTTTGCTGGCCTAACTCACAAGTCATGTCTAACCAATATTGTGTAGCTGTGAGTACCTTTAAAGATATGGGATCATTCCAGAATGCAGCTAAGCCACCTGCCAGACCAACTGGATCAACTAAATAGGAATGAGAAAAGGTTAGAATTCGTTGCACTTGCTTCAGCTTTGCTGCAGAATTTTTAGTCTCCATAAGAAGTATTATGTCGGGCTTTTCTACGGTCATCATGGCCCGTAGGGCTCGAACTGTCAGGGGATTGCCCAAACCCTGACAGTTCCAATAGATGAGCTTCATTTGTGAACAGGTGGCTATTTAGGGCCAGCCACCAGGGCCCAATCTTCGGTCTCCTTTGCTAGGAAAACAGGTGCATCCAGTAAATTGAGGTCAAAAGGTTCATCAATGATAACACTCTTAGATTCATATGGACTGTATCTTCTCTATTTTTTGGCCGATCCAAGAAGGGGTTTCGACCGAGGATTAATTTGCTTCCTGGATGTTTTGCTGTCCATAGGTGAGGATTGAACACCCTTTAGCTTTTGGTCAGCAGCTACAAGGGATGTACTGTGCATAACCAATGGTAGTGGAATTGATGCTAAAGGTACAACAGACTTAGTACGGTAATCTTTGAACTCCCTGTTTGAATTGTTGAAAGTCAAGTAATTTTACAATGTTTTATACCAAACAACGCACCTTTGAACTTGGCTTTGCTATTATATTAAATCGTCCAATTTGGAAATTTAAGCTATTATAGATAAGAAGAAAACAAGTAGACCTTTTAATAAGGGTAATGACGATTTATCGCATGCCTCTAATCATCTTGCATTGGCCATGCCTGAGCCATAACAGAGCGACAATGTCAATCTTTCTCGAGAATCACGCGATCCGATTATCGTCGCAATCTCCGACAACTCCCGCCACTGTCGATTGCTCCTCTAGTTCCATGTGCCCAGCTAGGAAACTTACCTCGTAAATCAGCCGAAAGACTGGTTAATGTATGGTAGGTAGTCTGCTGACTATAGAATCGACCTAAGTTGAATGCTCTTGGATGTGAGAGACGATCCGTAGTATAATGTGAAGATTTGAGAAAGATATGCTGTCGATTTTTTTTTTTTTTAAACTCTAGCATTCAAATTTAGTTGGATTACGATTTTATCAAAGTTGATATTACGAAAAATCGTAGACCAATACATCTATAGCAAATTTACTTCAAATTACTATTTTGATTATAAAAATCCCCAAATTGGTATGTATATAATAAATTTATCCTAAACTAATTTTTTTAATTGCCAGAAATCTCAAATTGATATATTTGTGATAAATTTCCCTTAAATTAGTTTCCATTAAATTGAATTAATACAACAAAAAATTACAAACTGATATACTTATTACAAATAATGAATAAAACCTCAAATTTGTACACTTGTCTATTGTCACGTATCATTAAATTCAGTAATTTGATGATAAAATTTAACGAAAATTAATAGAAAGTAAATTTGTCACATGTGTACCAGTTTGGAGTTTTTGGTGGTCAAAAAATTAGTTTTGGTAAATTTGTTGGAGGTATATCAGTTTAAGGGTTTTTTTGTGGTATTAATCATTTCTTTCTATAAGTTGAGTATTGAATTTGTCTAGGTACTATTATCTAGAATGTGAATTTTAGTATAATATTGTCATTTTGATTTGATATTATAGTTAGGATGAACGATGAATATTTTTGAACATATAAGACTATTGTTTGACAGTTATAAATATCGTTGAGTTATTAAACTAAGTTTTTCTTTCTTGGGAATTTGTTCCGTTTATCTTTTCTTTCTTTGCCTCTCTTTTCCTTAGTGGATTCCTCGGTTCGTTAGTGATCAAGATAGTGCTCGATCCTTGGACTGGCTTATCAAGGCGAAGATTCGGCTAAAAATGGAAATCAATTTATTTATTTGGTGCTTCAATATATCCCGATGTCAACCTTACTCTATGATGAACCCTATTTTCGTAAAAAAAGAAAAGAAAATCACATAATTACAAATACCATTTCACCTTTTGTATCAATGTCGATTCTCATCCTAAGTTCTGAAAGTCCGTAAGCTGCATTCTCATGTTCATGATACGCCTTTGCTTAGAAAAAAAAAATACTCTACAAGAAAAGAAAAAAAAAAACAGAAAATAATACATATCCAATGCCCCATCCTATATTCTACAAATTATGCATCTTATTGCCAATGAGAAAAAGCAAATTAAGAGGATTATTTACTAAAACCTCAAAACTATGGCAACAATTTGCAAAAATCAAAAGTGAAAAACATACAAATTGCTTTTTCCTTCTACATTTTCCCCCATTTCTTTGATTTTGATAACCCTTTGATAAATTTACAGGATGGCAAAAAGCGTCAATACGTCATGTCTAGCACAAGGCCGAGCCCACCCTGACTTAATTTAAGATGGTAGAAGTCATAGATGTGGCTGTCATTGATGCAAGATTCGAAATCAAGACCACTCTATACTGACGAGTAGATAGAGATTAATTAATTGCTAGATGATTTTTTTGGCCTTATTTACCTCCTGACAAATAATTTCAGATAGGTTTAGCGATAGTAGATTGGGTGCCATATTCTTACATGCTCCAATTCGGTGATTCAGGAATTATTTTACAATGGAGAACCTTAATAATTAAAAGGAACATACCTAAATTCGTTTTTTTGTCCCTACTCCTAGGTAAGTATGTTAAACTATCATGTGATCCTATTAGAATTTGGATTATAAAATCTAAACAAATTACCGAATCTTCTGATACAATAATATTTCAAGTGTTTTTAGATTGTATCATATACGTTGTAAGTTTAGACTATATTTTCACTTAGTTTAAACTGTAATTTTTTGTGCTATAACATTGGTACTATTCTGTGCAATATGGCACGATTGTAATCTTGTGAATGCATGATGTATTTGGCTTGCTTTATATCAATTGGTTTGTGGTGGTATAAAAAAAAGGGAGATTTTCTTTTAATTTAAGAACAAACTAATCCCTTGAGTTTTCTTTTTTGAGAATATATGTATTTGCCCCAGGTACGGGAGATGCTATATGACCTGAAGAGAGAGATGATTCAATGGGTATGGGTGTGGAGCGAACGTACATAATGATACTAAAACATGGCTTGGTTACTCCATGCCGATAGGCAGGGTATGATGGACGGTGGTGATTTGTTGGGGTGGGGCTGACTCAAGAGGTCAAAATGCTAAGGCAACTCAAGCTACATTTGGTTCGATTTTGGAAATGAGCTTTAAAATAATACAAAAACTAAAAGCCTAAAATTCTTTGGGGAAATGCAATTTATATTTGGTAAAAACTTCTTTACATAGCATTTGGATTCAGTTGGCACTCATAAAATTGCATTGCTCTTAGAAAGCCAATAGGCTGCAGTGTTTGAGAGAGCATTTACGAGCACATTTGGGCCTCTAAAGGCCCTTGACCCGAAATTTTGGTTTTTGATAATATAATTTTAAATATTCTGTGCAAAATTTTGCTTTGAAAATGCTCCAAGCCCAAGGGATGTTTTTTTTTTTTCTTTCCAATCTTGCTGTCACTAACATATTAGTATTCCTATCTTACCCTTCAATCCTGGATGGAGATAGAGAAAGCCGTGGTGGATCGTGGCTGGGAAGCTTCGCGGAGAATGTCAAGGGACCTCAGCGTAGCTTTGCCGATGACTGGGGAGACATCGCCAAGCTTTGTTGAGGGTCGCTCAATGCCATCTAGCTCACCAATGGTCAAGCGTCGCATCGCCTAGTCTGCGGCCCTAACATTACGCCACCAGGGTGTGCCCAACCTCAGCAGCGTGTCCCCTAGGGTCATGCGACGTCAATGCCGGGGATACGATTGTGCCACCTGCCTGAGCTTTCATATACGACTGCAAATTTATTCATTTTCCCCTTTTTTTTCCTTATTTTAGAAATTGCTTTGCAATAAGTTTATTACACATTATTTACCAAACACTATTTTCTTTTATGCAAATCCTTTTAAATCAATGTCCTTTTCTCACTTGCAAAGTTTAAGTTGTAACGAGAGAAATAAACTAATCTTCCTATATAGACCTTTTGATCTTTGAGATAATTTAATCAACACTTTGTTGGAACCAAATAAATAATATAAACTTTAGACATTTGAAGTAGAAGCATAGACAAGATGAAGAGAACTTCTTATTTAGAATGCTTTCTTTATGTGATTTCATACTAACAATTTTTTAACTTCAGATCTTTATATAGAAGCTAAATGCACACAAACTAAGCACGAATGTCAGTAACATTTATTGAAGAAAACAAAACAGTCCACACACCATTTAATGAAAAAGAAAAAAGCAAACCGCTTATTTTGTTTGCATATACATATAAACAGCCTTAAGTCATTAATTGCTCTTCTTGATAAAATGCTCGCAACCTTCTTGAAGAACACTAGCAGCCTATATAGAAACCAACAAGTGACGTGTTCAAATTTTCAACGATCTAACAATCAATTTTATATCATTCTGACAATCTTAAAATTGAATTTGGAAATCACCAGCACCAAAAATGGTCCATAATTTTTTGAAAGAATCCACTTTAATAGTTTCGTCAAAATATCTTCAACTTGATCTTCCAATTTGTATAAATTAAGCTCAATTTCACCATTTTTGACACATCCACAAATATAGTAATACTTGACGGCAATATGTTTGCTTGGTTCTGTTCATGCTTTAATTCACACAATATCCTTCGAAGTCATATTGTTTGACATGCCACTACAACTAATATTATGCATTATGCTTTAGTAGTCAAGACTATAACAACTTGTTTTTAAGACAACCAAGAGATTACTTGTGATCCAAGAAAGAAAGCCTATTTAGAAGTACTTTTTCGAGTTTCAATATCACCGTCCCAATCATTATTTCTATTACCACTAGATTGAAACTAGGGGTGAGCATGGTCCGGGCTGGTCCGGGCCATCCCCTAATCCTAGGACCAACCCGTACAATGTTGGTCCTCAATTTTTAGGACCGAGGACCGAGGATCGACCCTATTGAGCCTGGGACCAAGGACCGGACCGACCCAATGGGTTCGGTCCGGTTCCAAGGTCAACCCGGGACAGATTGATAATTTTTTTCGTCTTATTTTTTATACTCCCTAAAAAAGCAAACTTACAAATTCAAATTACACATCCATCAATAATGCGACATTGTGCAACTAAACTATAAATACTAATACATATTTAGCAAATTTAAGATGATACAATAATAGAAATTCCGCATCTGCTAACCGCTCATCGAGATATGGGACAAGATTGAAAGTTCTTGTAATCATCTATATTTAATATTCATAACATCATATGCAAAAGCGTTTTCTTGCATTTGATTATGTAGAGTCCACTCAACCAAAAAATGAGCTTCACACCACTTGACTAGCAAATCACCGTAGTAACTGCAGTACTACTCTACTCTTCAAAAACTTCTACCATTTGACACAAATTGAAAAGCAAAGTGCAGTTGAAATTCATTAGTAAAATACAATTAAACCATAAAAAGTTCAAAATACTTAATATAAACCATGAATATATAACTTCACATCTTGTTAATTCACTTGAACTTCTAAACACCTGAAAACAAAACAAACGACACTTAATTAATATTCAACAAAAGTTTTAAATTGAAATTACAATTAGTAATATTGATAGAACATTTCAATATAATATAATATAACAAACATTTTACTTAGGTTTGAATATATAAGAGAATTATAAATAATATAATATAATATAATATAATATACAGGGTTGGTCCAAGGTTGGACCAACCCAAAACTTTTAGGACCGAGGATCAACCCGCACAGTGTTAATCCTAGAATTTCAGGACCATGGACTGACCCAATCCTCTTGAGAACCGGACCAGGACCGGCAGGGTTGGGCCGATCTAGGGTTGGTCCAAGGTCGACCCTAGACCACTGCTCACCCCTAATTGAAACTGTTAGTACAAGAATATAAACTCCATGATTGCAAGTTCCACTTACCATAAAATTATGTTTGTTGCCTATATATGAGATTGGTATGACTTCCCCATGAACTTACCAATAATTCCCACACCATAAGTAATATATTGCTTAATGGAAGCCATATATCTTAAACCGCCAACAATGTTTCTAAAAATAAGTGTTGTGACCAAATGGTACATATAAGCTAAAGTCTCGAATGGACCCTAACTCGATAACACACCCTCGATCATAAATCTCTTCCAAGACCATACCTCACATAAACACGGGATTTGCAATTTAAATTTGAATCTATCCTAAAAATTATATGTAAAGAGTTGCCACTAATTTAATGAGGTCAATTAGAAACCAAGTGAGTATGAGAGGACACGTCACTTTTTATGCAATCAGACATCTAAGGAATGAGGACTTGATTAAACCAGTGTCATTTTGATACTTAAACTTGATTATTTGCTCACTAAATTCTTGTTCGCTACATGTCTAGGTGATGATTGTTTATTATGCTCCTAATGATTTAACCTAATCATACTAAAAGTGGAAATTAATAGTCAATGTATTGAAAAAGCACCATCAAGTAAAATCGACATGAGGTTGTCCAAATAGCAACTTAGCATTGTTTCCAAAAAAGGAAGCATTCAAAAATTTATTGTGAAGCCCAAAGGCTTATTCAATTTTGAGTTCAATTTTTCGCTAAATTAGTTCTAAATTGGAATCAAAACAAAAATATAATGAAACTAGTCAAAATCTAATTCCTAAGAAAAATTTTTGGATTATTTTTACTTTTATTTCTAAAATGGACTTCGGATGTCAAGGACCCGGTCCAAATTGTGGGTCAGAACAGGACCCTAGCGGTCCGGGTTTAGTCTGAACTTGGGCCGGCCTTCAAGCCCGGTCCGAATATGGCCCAATCGCCGAATCTATTCAAAATCATTTTTTATGTTCGGCCCGGTCTATTCTCTAAGCCCATTCATGTAACCCGGCCCGAATTTATTACCTGGATCTGACCCGACTTCATTATATCCATATTTTATATTTTTTTGACTTTTTATTTTGATTTTTCTACTTTCTAATTTGTATTTATTTTTCTATTTTATTATTTTTTGCATTTCTATTATTTCTTCTTTCCTCCTCTGCGTCGTCTTCCTCGACGCTCGCTGGAGGTTGCTTTCCCCTTTAACATTCGCCACACCGGCCGGCCATCAAAGTAAGCCACCATCTCCGATCATCTAAGCACCGCCGTCGGCCATCTATTCCGGCCACCACCGGAACATTACCAGCGGCAATTTCCGGTGACAGAACCACCACCTCCACCTTGACTCACCGTTTAAAACAGAGACTTCAAACATTCACAGCACACCAGTAATAGAGATAGACAAAAGCAAACCAGTGTGAACGCGTCCCAAGGATGAACACACAGTCCCGCAATCCGAATCCATTTGTTCCCCGTACACAGCCATCGACGATCGCCATGACAAGCAAATCCGGAAATGATGAGACAAAGACATGGATTACTCCTCACAGTGATTAAGTAAGATTCCACAAAATCGTGCTTAATAACCAATTCAACCAGGTAAAAATATGCAAATCACCGCAATAGGCATTACCTCAGGATCAGACTTCAAAGAAATTTCATCGAACACGTGGAGGGCGTCTCAATCTAATGGTCTAAATGCAGGGACTCAACGATGATTCGCGTTCACATTGACACCAGTCTCAACTTTCCAGCCTCGTTTTTGACTTATAGATGAACATTCGAGCTTTACCTTGAGAGCTTGGTTGCCGATCGCCAATTGCTGCCAAGCGAGCGATGCCTCCGGTGAGTATCAAGTCCGGTGAAAGAGCTTCAGGGGAGATTTGGTCATTTCAATCCTCAAAGTCGCCGAACAGAGTCCAACGGAGGGCTCCAATGCGGCTTCAAGATCGGTCGAAAACGACTATCCGTGGAGGCTGCGGCATCTTAAGATTGATGAATTCGATTTCGTCGGCGACTGGCTGATGATCAGAGATGGCGGACGGAGAGGTGTCCCCAGAGCTACGATTCTCCTCCTTTTTGCTGCACCGGAATGCGTTTTCTATCGTCCCATCTCAATAGGGAAAGAAATCTTTTTCGCTCGATGAGTTTGTCAAATTTGGGCCATCCAAGATGGGCTTCCTATGCTGGCTCTATTATTGTATTTATTTTATTTTGTTTTGTTTTGTTTTCATATTTTGCTATTTTTATACTTTTATATTATTGCAAACATTGTATCGGTGAAATTCAAGTGTCAACAATAAGTGCGATTTACTAGTTCACTGATTTGTTCATTTTTTACATCCACATTTTATTGCCGGATTTCGTATTGATATGAGCAATTCCATCTTCAATCGCTTCAAAATATTATTAGTATATTTCTAATGTGAAATAAGTATGACATCACTCGTTTGCTTTACTTTAAGGCCTAGAAAATATGACATTAATTCTAAATTTGTTATCTCAAAATGGCTGATCCCTGAATTTAGTAAATATATTTTCACAACTCCAATTAACGTAAAGGCATACAATTATTAAGTTACTATTGGTATTTGACTTGATGTAGTGTAGGTCATAGGGGCATTTTTGAAAGCCATGCTCTAATAGCTAAGTGTTGATCCGCGTGTACGAAGCTCACTGTCCCTGTGTTAGCCCATATAGTAAATTGGTTAACAATCTACACGTGATCAAATTAAGCCGAGACTGATTTGGCAATGATCTTACTTCAAAGCAATCTCTAGAGTCATTCATGCATAGAAATTCTAAATCACCTCGAAGTGTTTGAAACCAAGCATGTTTCACACGATGATCGCCTTTGTAGAATTTTCGCAAAATATCCCAAATACTTTTATAGTCTCCGCACTCAATATTTTTTCAAATATCGTTTTTCTCCGTGGCTTAAAAGTTCACATACAGTACTTTCTAATAAACATGCTCAGGTTCATTTGGTTCGTGAAAATGTCTTCAGCTTTCGATTTCAGATAAATATGCTGCTGGACGAGGAAGGAACGCGCGGCGGCGAGGGTGTGGAGGGCGAGATCAACGTCGGGATCAGCGGAAAACCATAGACGTGCAAAAATGAACGAAGCTGACCCGTAACAGCAATGGATGGCACGGCCCTGACGGTGTCGAGGGCGAGAAGAGAGTGATCTTGGATTGCGGCTGCCAGAAGGTTCTCAGTTGACTACCGTCCGGAAGAAGTATGAAGAAGATAGAAAGTGAGAACGATGAAGAGTCAGCCAAGGACTTGAAAACAAAAGTTGCCCCTGGGGTTAATAAATATGGCTACGCGGTCTCGGCTCCCGTACACGTGATAATCGATTTGGCTAGTTTTTTAGGGCGTAATTTCATTTTTTTTTTATTTTTTGGAATAAATTTTTTGTCCAGAAATAAATTTGGAACATACTTGAAAAGTACAAATTTTCTATTTTTCTATTTTTGGAATATGAAAGAGAAATAAAAACTCTTATCATCACTTGCTCTTACTATTAGCTAGCAGCTCATCTTCCATTGCCTACCCGGAAGCAAAAAATTATGTATCATTTTCAAATGAATTTTTATTCTAGAAATAGAAATTTTGAGTTATTATCAAACGAGTATTTTTGCTCAGAAATTTGTCCAAGAAATTGAAAATGGACAATTCTATTTTTGATAAGAAATTGATTTCTAAAATAGAATGATTATCATTCATGTCTTTAGTGTTCATTGTAATCAACCTTTGAGGTATTAAGTCTAAATGCTACTGTCCTAGGTGTAGCCCTTGAGATAGAGGGATAATCTCATTGAGACAAGATAATGAAATGTCAAGCTCAACTCACATGATTGATTGCTAAAAACTTCACTTGAGCTTAGCTTGATCGAGTAATGAATTTCTTGCTTGAACTCAACTAGAAAAGAAAATCTAAGTATTCAAATGTTTCACTTGAATTCAATTCAATTATGTTGAAATATAAATGGATCGGAGCTTAGAATTTCATATACAATGGAATCTTTAGAATTTTGTCTATATCTAGAAGTATTAAATAATTTACAATAAAAAAAAATCAATTAGACTTGTAAGACTATTGAGCTAAGTACTAGCGAGCTGAAGTTCAAGATTGTATGGCACATTTATGTTTAAGTTTCACCTATACTCCATTTTAGCATATAGTAAATATTATTTCTGTGAAACAATGAACCCTCACTCGCATGGCACAAGGGGGTTGCTAGCCCTCACCTTTGCCAAGGGACGACTTCCTTGTTGGCCATGTGAAGAAAAAATAAAACAAAAAGAAAAAAATTAAAACTAAAAAATTGTCCACATCAATGTTAACATCTATATTTTATCTGACAAATCAAACACAGATTCTTGTAATATGTATGAAAATGAATTTAAAAAAATGAAAGAAAGAGAAAATAATAAAAAGGGCTCTAATGCGGTCCTGATTGAAAGGGCCTGGTCTAGTTTGCATGGCCCAAAGAAGTGGATGTTTGAATTCAAGCAATATCGATTTCAACTGAGTGCCAATTAAAGAATCCAACAAAAAAAAGCCCACGAAGCCCAAAGAGCGTCCAAAGCCCGGTCATTTTTCTCTCGTTTTCTGTCCCTTTCTCTCTCCTCGTGGGATATTAACAAGACGTGCGCTCGTTGAGGGAAAGTACTTGTGTCCACGGTAGCAATTTCCATTGAGCCAAACTGGCTACGGCTATGTAAATCCCCAATCAAAATGTTTAACTAGACCCTAAAGACATTTTTATTTTTATTTTTTGAATTAGACATAGACATCTCTCATAAGTTTCAAAGTCGGAGGTTTATTTTTATTTTCTAATAACTCTTTTAGTGGATAATCGGCCTATTTCTTGGGGAGTAGTTGCATTTCTACAGGATATTTATTATAATATTTAAATAATAAATCACACATTCGTCTAATAATTTAAATTTTTAGAATAATTGACTGTAGTACTACAAAATCTCACAACATTAAACAATACAATGATAGCTAACATCGAATATAAAATGATGGAGTATTTGCTGAAAACCACCCTGAACATTGATACTATTGCGCAATAGCTCTCAAACTTTATAAAGTTAGAGATTGCCTCCTTAAACCTTCATACTTATTACAGCAATGGGTTTTTCCATCTGCATGTAGCCCTTAGATGTAACATGAAAAAGTACTAACTCATTTTTGGATCAAATAACACCTATTACGTGGTTGACGAAGTTAAGAAAATAAAGATTGAAATATGATGAAAGGATATAATAGTTAAGCAAAATATGTTGGTCCATTTTCAGATAACATTCGATTGCTACGCAGACAAAAAAATTTGCTGCTGCAATAAAAATCGAAGTTCAAGAGACAGAGGGGGGTAACTTTTCAAAGTTTGGAGGCTACTAAGCTTGATATACGGCACATTCATTTTAAGTTTCACCTAAACCTGTTTTCGGTTTGTGTAGTTGATTGTAAATTGAAGAACTTTTTTCATAGTACTTCAGGAGATTGACGGATTTTATTTTATTTTATTTTTTACTTTGGTCTTTATTGTGCGTATAACGCGGAAGCTACCATCAGAGCCACTATTCGAAAATGATGGTGTGAATTTCCACGTAATCTAAGTTTCTTTCTCCTATGGTCCTTTTGGAACTTTCCTCCTTCCCTTCCCTCCAAATAAATATCCCCACACACCGGTTCCAGGCAATTTCTTGGCAATATCGTTTCTACTTTCTTGAATTTGGCGTTTTGGATGGACAGCGACTTGGGGCCAACGAGACTTAAACGGAGGGTTGCTAATGCGATAGAAGGTGAGAAAGACAGTGAACAAGCGCAAACCAATGAAGAATGTAAACGTAATCCTAGAACTTGATTTTACCAATATTCTCGGTGGAAATCACTTGCTATTTTCACTTGCCCAATGAAAAGGGACTCGACTCTTCAAAAGAAGGAGATGAAAATAAAGAATATATCTATATCATTAAGGTTAGTATAACAAGAAATCGCAAAATGATATTACTTGGACACATTGACCTAAATGATGTTTTGACCCATAAGGCCCTTCAAAGTGGTACCATTGCCTCAAATTTACCATCCATTACAATTCCGTCCGATTTTGCCATTAAAATGTCATATGTAGTATTTAATTAGGTTGACAGTGTTTTAGGGCACACTTATATGAAAACTTTTATGCATGATGACCATATCGCCCTTTTTCACTGGAGACCCATGTAAAATTGGGGAAACCCGAACCTACCCAACTTCTCTCTACCGTTGTTTAGTCAAAATTGCATATTGCAAATTAGAACTCCATTTAAATGATTGGTGGACCCGTGTAAACTTGTTAGGCTCTTAGTCTGTACAAAATCTTGCCCGTGATGATTATGCCCAAATTGCCTAATACTATTCTTCCACATAGGCAAATTATTGTTTCACTATGATGAGCCTAGCTAGGGGAACATTGACATTCGTCTTGGCTAAATATGGAATTTAGATTGCTTATCAAAATTTATATATTTTATGGATAAACAAAATCAAGATGATGTATACAGGAACTGTTTGATATATGCGAGAATAAGTTGATAATATCAAGTGGAATGCTTCTATTAGATAAATAAAGAAATAAATGAAGAGATAGAAAAATATGCAAGCAGATATTTATAGTGATTTGGCTTGGACCAAATTTACGTCCATTTTCTTATACTACCAACAAGCTAGAATCCACCAATAATCTCTTGAGCAGTTACAACATAGCACTTGTTTTTCGGGACTCTCCCAAATGAGGATTGGGAATGAGTTTAGAGGTAGTTGCCTAATGGTAGGCCAAATGGCCTAATGATTTAGGCATGAGCTCTTCCATGCTCATATCTCATGTGGCGATGGATTTCATTTTATGTGCTTTACCCCCAAAAGATTTTTAGGAGTTGCCATTGGCCATTTTGAGGTTTGCTAAAAACCAAATGAGACTCATTTTATTTACTATGCAACTAGAGATTCTAGCTCGAGGGATTGATCATGCTAATGTTACTATGGTACCATTTCACATCACTAACTTGGAAGGTTGTTTATCTAAATAATCATACACACTTGGTTGCCAATTATGGTCCTAAAAGTATCACAACCGCTAAGTGATTGTGCATATGTTCTTGAGGGATTTATTATACTAGTCTTAACCTATTCTAGAAAGGAAATTAGCACACACACTATGGAAATAGCTTTTTAAAATTAAAAGCCAAGTATGAAAAGCATCTAAGTAAAAGTAAGGGAAATGAAAAACTCAATACAAATTTGGGCAAAGAATATACATGGCCTCATTATAAGTCTTGGGACATGAATCCCCCACAAGCTAAACCCATTGTTAAGTCCACCAAATAATATATAATGTCTTGTTATTTAGCCTCGAGACATGAACCCCATAAGCTTGAGACTAAATGCTAATCCTAAACCTAAGTCTATTCATTTCATGATAGTGAACCTAATCTAAGCTATTCTAACCAATTATTTAAAACGTAGTTCTAAGTATAATAAGGCTTCTATTAACTAGAACCTAAGCTAACCTATTTATTGAAACCTAAGTTTATTAATCTAAGCTAGCCTATTGAAACAAAGCTAAGATAATCTAGTTAGGCTTTTTCAGACCACCCTAGACCGCTACCCTTGGCTCCTCCTCGGCCGCCGGGTCATCGGGAGACGAGCTGTAGCTCTCATCAATACATCACTTTGTTCGTGGCGAATCACTTACGCAATGGAACGAAGACCCAAGAAAGTTAGACGTAATCAGATTTCCCCCACTGCCGGGAGTCTTTTTCCTGACTTTCGTCTTCTTTGCGCGTAAACCGCGGAAGCTACAGTCAGAGCCACTATTCGAATATGATCGTGTGCATTTTCACGGAACCGAAGTTTCTTTCTCCTATGTTCATTTTGGAACTTTCCTCATTCCCTCCCCTCCAAATGAATATCCCACACCGGTTCTGGGGAATTTCTTGAGTTCAGAAAGTGATTGGAAATATCATTTCTACTTCACTGAATTTTGCACTTTGAATAGGCAACGTCTTCGGGCTGCCAAGACTTAAAACGAAGGGTCACTAACGAGATGGAGAGTGAGGAAGAGAGTGAACTTTAGCCCAAGCAAGTGAAGAATGTAGATGCAATTCTAGCATGAACTTGACTTTACCAATATTCTTAGAGGAAATCGATTGGCATTTTCATTGGTTTCACTCGCCTAATGAAAAGGGACTCAACTCTTCCAAAGGAGGAGAAGAAAAGAAAGAATATATCTATATTATTAGGATTAGTACAATAGAAATAGCAAATTACTTGAACACATTTACCTAAATGATGTTTCGACCCATAAATTCTCTCAAAGCAGTACTATTGCCTCAAATTTATCATTTGTCATAATTCTGTCCAATTCTGCCATTAAAATGTCATAGGTGGCAGTTGGCAAGGCTAATAGTGTTTGTGGGGTATGCTTATATGGAAATTTTTATGCCTGATGACCATATCGCCATTTTTCAATGGAGACCCATGTAAAATTGGGGAAACTTGAACCTATCCAACTTGTCTTTACTATTATTAAGTCCAAATTGCATATTGCAAATTGGAACTCCAGGTAAGTGATTGGTGGACCTTTGAGAACTTGTTCGACTCTTAGTCTATAGAAAAACTTGCTCTATAGTGATTATGCACGAATTGCCTAATACTCTCCTTCCATGTAGGAAAATAATTATTTCATATGAATATAGCGTCCTGCTAATCTCCAGCAAAGCCAATCCCATTCCCCATGATAAGCCCAGCCAGGGGAAAATTTACATCAACCCCGAGAAAAACATTTTACCAAATTAAGTGTGCTGGCATTATCAAAGAGATCAGGAGTATACTGCAAACTTTTGACTGTCTTGGTACCCGCGATGGTGAAGTTACCTTATAAAGACTAACACTGAGACAATAACTTCTCCTTTTTTTTTCTTACTTTTATTAGAAATGAGATTTTAAATCGGTCTATATACATGAACTATTGGATCTGGATAAGACACGATATCAGGTAAATTGTTCACAAACGATACAAGAAATTCATTGTATGTCTTACTCATAAATATGAATAACAAAAGTAATAAAATCGAATGATTCGATGTCTAAATAAAATTGGTATATTGCTTTAGGGGGGAAAAGTGCCGAAAAAGTCTTAAACCTTTTGGCTTTGTGCTGATTTAGTCCTAAACCCTTTTTTAGTGCCGATTTAGTCCTAAACCTTTTTATGTTGTGCCAATTCAGTCATTTTCGGCCAATTTTGACTGGATTTTGCTGACTAGACACCGGCCGGCTGACGTGGCCTGATCGGCGCTGACGTGTATAATTTTTAATAATTTTTAATATTTTTGAATTTATTTTTATTTTATTTTTTCCTCTTTTTATTTTTTTTTTTAATTTTTTCTGCTCATCCTCTTCCTCCAACCTGTCGCCGGAGCTCGGCGACTGGCCGGAGGTGACGGCCGGCGAGGTTGAGCCTCGCCGGCCGTCGATGAGGCTCGACCTCGCCAGATCCGGCGAGGGCGAGCCTCACCGCAGTGGCCGCGAGGGCGGCCTCGCCGCCCAGGCCTCGAGGGTGGCCTCGTGCCGGGCGGGCGAGGCTCGCCCTCGCCGGATCTGGCGAGGCTCAACCTCGCCAGATCCGGCGCGAGGAGGAGCTGGCGGGGTCGCCCTCGCCGGCCGTGGGCGAGGTTTGACCCTCGCCAGATCCGGCGAGGGCGAGCCTCGCCGCTAGGTCTCGACGGCGGCCTCGCACCAGGCGGGCGAGGCTCGCCCTCGCCGGATCTGGCGAGGGTTGAGTCGGCGAGGCTCGACCTCACCGGATCCGACGCGAGGAGGAGTTGGCGGGGCTCACCCTCGCCGCCCAGGCCTTGAGGGCGGCCTCGCGCGAGGGCGAGCCTCGCCCGCCCGGCGCGAGGCCGCCCTAGCGGCCACTGGCGAGGTGGCCGGCGAGGTCGACCACGACCTCGCCGGCTGTCGCCTCTGGCCGATCACCGAGCTCCGGCGACCGGTTGGCAGAAGAAGATGAGCTAGAAAAAAAAGAAAAGAATAAAAATTAAAAGAGAAAATATTTAAAATATTAAAAAAATATTAAAAAATATTTAAAAAATATTAAAAATTGTACACGTCAGCGCCGATCAAGCCACGTCAGCCGGCCGGCGTCCAGTTAGCAAAATCTGGCCAAAAGTGGCCGAAAAGGACTGAATTGGCACAACGTAAAAAGGTTTAGGACTAAATCGGCACCAAAAAAAGGTTTAGGACTAAATCAGCACAAAGCCAAAAGGTTTAGGACTTTTTTAGCACTTCTCCCTGCTTTAGGGAGTATCAATGACTTTTCTACGGGCAGAGTTGCTCCCATTGTAATAAGATTTGAAATGAAGTATACAGTCTTTATGGGGTAACGTCCTAAAAAAGGTAGCTAGCATTGGTAGCTCCTTACCGTCCTTTATGAAGTATAAACGGAGGGAGGCAGGTGATGCTATGGTTTTGGAATTTGACCATGTGCAGTAAATTGTACGTAAGATGAACACGTGTTAAATGGATTAATCCCGGATACAATGATGGTAGCGGTGAATATTCATCACCAAAAAATAATGTACTAATTCAAAGAGCTCTTCATTTTGCACATTAAATTTTCAAATGAAATAGCTAATCAGTAACGAAACTAACAGAAATCCGACGTCCACTCTTACTAGGATAACCAAGGTCAATCTTGTAGATACACAGTCAGACTCAAATGTCGGCTCATGCGGTTGGACATTTGAGTGGAGTGTTTTGTTATAGTGAACTGTATTCAATGGCCTCAGGGTAGTCAACTACTCCTTAAATTTGACCATCCAATTACTTAGCACAAAAATAAAAACGATATAAAAATGGCGAAGTTAAATTTTAAGGGAAAAATGGATTTCTTTAGCGGAAAATAAGCGCACAAACTCATCTTGGGATAGCTTCTAGCTAACACAAATACAAAAAGGATAATTGTATCATCGTTTGACCTTGCTCTCTGCGCTCATACCCTAGATCATAAAAAGAACTTAAAGAGAACTTCACGTATTGATGGCTCCATCCTATATGCTACAAATTATGCAGATCATTATCAACAACAAAAATTACAAATTAAGAGGATTAGTTACCATAAAACCAAAAAGTATGGGAGCTATTTGCGAAATGCGCAAGTGAAAATATACACAATTCCTTTATCCTTCTTCAAATTCTCCCCATTTCCCTTGATTATTTGAGCCCGGAATGATATTCATGGAATGACAAACATTGTCGAGAAGTCACTTCTACGACAAGGCATAGCCCATATACTCGATGCGGCTTTCACTTATGCAAGATTCAAGTAGATGGAGATTTAATTAATTGATGGATGATTTTTTCTTACCAATTTATCTCGTAACAATTCATTTTTAGATAGGGTTTTCAACTGTCGTTGGGTGTCATTTGCTTGTATGTTTCCTCAAATAAAGATTGGTATTGCTTTGAAAGTGTCACGAAAGAAGAAATTATCTAATTTCTCTTTTTTTGCTCCCTGTTTTTCATCTCAATGTTGAATTCAACAGCTCTCGATTTGTCAAATGATCTCCTAACATCGATTTCATTTGGAAGAAACTATGGCATTGTTATTTTACGAGAGGAGTTTGGGTTTGAATTTATGATTGATGATCAATTTCTAAGCGAATATGAATTCACTTGACTTTTTTCGTCTTCTTTTAAGATTATAAAGAGTTTTATCGCAATTGTCATAAAAAGTCTTGTTATCACGGATATAAGTTCTCTAGAGACACTAGTTAAGACCGCAAAAAGTAGTAGAAGCACATTCAAAGCATTTTGATAAAGTAAAAAACAATCTGCTATATACTTTATTAGAGAAGAGAATCATCTGAACCAACAAACTGGTTTAAGTTCTTTGGCCAAAATGTTGCTTTAGACGTTAGAAAAACTACAAAATACCGAGTAAACAAAATTTTAAAAAAAATGTAGTAAAAATATTTGTTCACGAAATGTAAAAAGAATCCAACTTCATATTTTCATTCATGTTCCAATCAAGCTAGAGGATCAGCAGGAGAACCGGCCCATCTATTCAATCTTGGAGGCCCATTTAGTGGAGTTAACTTGAGATTGTTTTAAGTTGAGTCGGTCCAAGATTTTTTCCCGAGAATTTGCCCAACATTGCTTCGCGCTTGTTAGATTTTTTCGTGGCATTTTCACAAAGGATGAGCCGTCCTTTTGATTTTGTTCTTAAACGTTGTTAATACGATGTAAATAACGAGAATTGGTACATCGCTTTGGAGAGTATTCGTATGGGCGGACAGCAAGATGTGAAATGAAGTATAAGGGTATTGGGTGACGCTCAGAATAGGGTTACTAGCGCTAGTAGCTCTTTATTGTTCTTTATGAATTAAAAATTTGTTTTGAGTTTTGGAATTTTATTGTATGCGATTAATTGCATGTGAGATTAACATATGTTACAATATGATAAATCAGATTTTGGAAAAAGACAATTGATGTATGTGATTGTGAACCTTTAATGATTGTAACTGACAATTTAGTAATAAACTTTCGACATATCATGTTATCTTATAATGTGATTTGATCACTTGCACGAAGACTATAGTAATCCTTTGTTCTTGCCAATTCGTGCCTTTAGAAAGCGATTGGCAATACTATTTCTGCTTTATTGAATTTAGCATTTCAAAATGGACAACTTGGGGCCACCAAGACTTACGGAGGGTGACTAATAAGATGGAAATTGAGAAAGGGAATGAACTTTAACAAAAGCTGACAAATGATATAAAGGCAATCCTATCATGAACTTGACTTACCAATATTCTCGATGGATATTACTTGGCATTTTACTTGCCAAATGGGACTCAACTTTTCAGAGAGAAAAAGAAATGAAAGAATAATTCTGTGTTATTAAGGTTAATATTGCAGAAAATCTTAAACCAATACCACTAGAGCACATTTATCTCAAAATATATCGCAACCCATAAAAACCATAAAAAACAGGACCACTGTTCCAATTTTACCCTCCATTGCAATGTCAAGTTTCATCGTTAAATGCCATATGTGGCAATCGACGAGGGAAATGGTATTTGCAGGGGACGCTTATGTGGTGATTTTTGTGCATAATGACCATATTGCCATTTTTCAATGGAGGCCCGTGTAAAATGAGGGAGACCCAAATCTGCTCAACTTGTTACCGCGATTGTGAAACCCAAAATTACGTATTTAAATTAGAATTTTATAAAAGTGATTGGTAGACCCACGAAAACTGCTAGGCTCGACATCCTCAGGAAATCTTAACCTCCGGTGACTAAAATTTCCTGCTAATCTTCAACAGGCCAATGCCAATCGCTATGATGAGCCCAACCTAGCAAATTGACATCCACCCTAAGAAAGCATATGAGCCTAACCTAGCAAATTGACATCCACCCTAAGAAAGCATATTTCCCAAAATCTGAAGAGACACGACTCACATGTTTCACACCACAATCTCGAATCGAGTGTGCTTGCGTTATATCAATGAGATAAGAATCAGCCTGCACAACTTTTGACTCCCTTGTGACTTGGCGATGGTGAAATTATTTTGAAAACACAATCACAATTAGATATGAACTTCTCCTCTATTTTCTTACTTTTATGGGACGATTCACTTTTGATTGGTCAGTATCAAGAACATGCCAAATCCGGACAAGACTCGATTTGGGATGAATTGCATGCATATGAGATCGCTTACATTTGATGATATGAGGAATTGAGCCCGTAATGCGCGTCTGATTCATAAATATGTCCATTTAGCGATTAATAGGCTAATAGTTGATAGAAATGTCTTAATTTTGGGAAAAATCTGAGAGTGCATGTGATGTGTGAAGTGTAATGCCCGTACAGGCTATGGCCATGTTTGTCCCCAAAAAGGCGAAAGAAAATAAATTCTCTTCCTTTTCCCGTGAAGAAATGATCTCCACACATTTTTGTCATGTACTAGAATGAGAGCTAAAGCTGCTTTTTGAACGAAGGATATTGTCTCAGACCAAAAAAAAGAAAAAAAAAAGGGACGAAGGATATTGTACGATAGCGTCAAATTCTAGAAAGGGTAATGTGTAATTTTTCCAAATTTGAAGGCTATTAAAAAAAAAATTGAAGGCTATTTAATAAGTTATGATGTCAAAATTGAAAGGATCTTCAGCAATTATCTCTAAAATGATCAAGGATCCCGACATGCCCACCTATCTTTCTCTCTTCAAGCTTTCGAAAGTGGCTCTAGTATTAAAGCTCATTAGGATTCATTAAGTACTTAAAACCCCTCCAATCTATTCACTAAGATTTCTGACATATCTATATATGTCGCACTGAAAAGTCAGATGTTATGTAACATCCAAGACATGTATGCTCCATCGCCAATTTAATTAAATGTCTATATATAATCAGGTTAATTCTTATCACACGATTACTTAATTCAGAATTTCTACAGATAAAGTCTTCAAGTTATGCCAACTCCCTAAAGCAGGAATCTTGGATCTGTCGTTGAATGCACAAATATTACGATCTGAATTTCAACTTTTAGCGAAGAAAAATAACACGTATTCAGCAATCCTTTAAGTTATCCAACTTTGTCCATCTTAGAGTATATATTATTACTTAATATATACTTTCTTTTTTCTAAATCTGCGTGAATTTTTATTTAATTTGATTCAAATTGAAATTGACATCGAATTTCTAAAACTTGATTATATACTAGAAATTTTACATAAGATATAGTCAATGTTATAGAGACTTGAAACTTGTGAATCACGCACACTATGAAGGTCGATGGCTATATGTGAATGCTCTGGGACAAAGTAAGGCGCAATGAAGAAGTAACACTTTTTTTTTTTTTTTGTTGAAAGAAATTTGCATTCATTACTCAAAATGATGCATGAAAAGTATCAAAAAAAGTATAAAGACTTTAATGGCAAAGCAAATTAAAATAAAGTAAAGGTTGGAATTCGACAAAATAAAGCTAAATCCAAAAAATGAGGATCAACTGAGCACTGCAAGGTTAAGTACACACTTGTTCCATAAGAACATATCTGTCAAGTAAAATAATTGGTAACCAATCACTGAATCTCGTATTATCGTTAGTAATAAGCATTTGCCAAAAATTTCTTCTCCAACAACTACGGTATTGCCAATTAGCAATGTATGCCTTTTAGCATCCTCTATGCCATTGCCGTACAATGGCATATCAATGAAATTAAGTTGAATAAACAAAAACCTAACATTTAGAAGATCAAATATTCACAATTCAGCGAGACATCAGGGCTCCTATAATCATCATTGAAATTGGAGGTAAAGAACTTATACACGGACAAAGCATGTGGATATCGAATCCCCATAAATATTATTAAACTCCTAGATCTAGAACTAAATTTGGAGAGCTCAAACTCTCAAATTTAGAATTAGATTGGGAGAAGAGATCTTCCAAATCTAGATTGGGAAGAGAAAAAAAGAAAAGAGAAAAGGTACAAAAAAAAAAAAAACTCAAATAACATCAACAATAGATGGAGGGGGGTGCCCCCGTGACCGGAGGTTAAAGAAAAAGATAGAGAGTGAAGAGAGCAGGAGAGAAAGACTTTTTGGCTTTGTTGTGAATAAAAAATAACAGTCATTGAGTAATCATTTAGGTTAACCAACTTTGCCTTTACCAAAGCATCTTTTATCACTGCATGTATCATGTTTTTCCTTAATTTACTAAATCCACTTAAATTATTTCCTTATTCTAAAGAGTATTGATATCGACATCGGATTTACGAAACTTAATTACATCCTAGATTTACGAAAGATACCATACACATTCTAGAGACTTGAGACTTGTGCTTCACTCACATTGTGCACGTCGACAGCTTCATTTGAACGCTCTTGAATAAAGTAAGGCCAAAAGAAAGTAACGGCTGCTAAGTAATTCTTTAGGTTATCCAACTTTCTTTATCCTAAAGAACCTAATATCGCTGAATGTATTATTTTTGTCTTAGTTTACTAAATCTGCTTGAATTGTAATTTGCTTCTAAAACAAATTGAAATCGACTATCAGATTCCGAAAACTTCATCTTGGAGATTTTACCAAAGTTATAGTCAATGTTCTAGAGACCGGAGACTTGGGAATCATGCACATTGTGCATGTCGATGGTTACATGTGAATGCTCTCGGACGAAGTAGGGCGCTTGAGGCTTTTCTTCGTAGGAGGAAGGAAACAAAGGACTCGTAATTGCCCTTGCTTTTTAGGAATTTACTTATTCACTTTGATGCAGAAAATGGTAAAAAGAGATCTTATGGGGTGTCATCCATAATACGTCACCAATTATTCGTCATTCTAGAGACACTTTGCTTAGGATGCGATTACCTGATCAATATGCTCATCAATAGCCTAGACAATTTGTTATTATTTAAGAAAAAAGTATACTTTTCATCCCTATATTTTCACTTTTTTTTTTCTTTTTCATTCTTTCTTGGCTAGTCACTAGCCACGACGAAGCTCCATGACGAAGCTCAAGCTCGCCTGAGGCTAGCAAGGGCAAGGCTCAACTTGTTGGAATCGGGCAAGTTGGAGGCCGAATCGACGAGCTCATCCCTCACCTCCTCTAGTCGTCGATAGTCGCCGTGACTAGCCACTAGCCGAAGAAGAAAGAAAAAGAAAAGAAAAGAAAAGAAAAGAAAAAAAAAGAAAAAAAGAAAAAATAATAACAATATTCGATTTTTTTAAAATAAAAAATAAAATAAAATAAAATAAAATAAAATAAAAATTATTAAAAGGAGTTCATGGAGGAACATTTAATTAAATTTTCCATACCAATGGACAAAAATATTTTTAATTTATTATTAGATTTTAGTCAAATACTAGAAAATATTTTTTTTCTTGGAAAATAACTTCATAGAAAACATTTAAAGAAATATCATATTTTCCACAAAATAAATGGAGTGTCAATTTTAAAAAATTATAAAAACTATCCACTAAAATATCATTGCATGGAAGTATTTTAGTAATATAATATATATTTTTTTAAATCATAAGAAACAAGTTTTCTTAAATTGAGTTAAATATGGATGTGTTTTAGCAATATGAGTTAGCTCGGGTATCTATCGGGTTATGTATTGTTCAAGAAATTGACATTACAAATAAATTGGTCATAGATGGATTAATGGGTCATTTGAGGTTGGACCATTTATAACCTGACTCAGTAGATCTACTCAGGTCCTTGACTAACCAAAATAAAACATTAAATCCTCAATTGACTGTAGCCCAAATGTTAAGTCATGTTTCTACACTTATCTAAAAATAGATATGCTTAATATCAAGGGTTCATCGTCCTCACATCAATTTAATATGTTCATCTTTAGTTTTTATTAAATTTCTAGAAGAACAAAAGCAAGGTAAACATCGATTTAGTTGATTTGTGACATAAGGTCATGAGTTTCTACATCCTAAGGATTGGCATAAGTTTCTAGATCCTCTCCGTCGGATCTACAATCAAAGCCCCCGACTGCTATGCAAAATAAAAAACCAAACGTTATACATGCCGTGCATATAGCAATTATTCTTTTACAGAACCAGCTTATTTAGATTAGGTTATTTGGGCCTAATTTAGGGTTTTTTTTTTTTTTGGTAAAGTAATTTAGGGGCTTTTGTTTAGTTTCAGTTTTGCTATTATTTAAGAGCCAATTTTATCGATCCCCGCAATTACATGCATATAAATATATCGTGTATGTGGCCTTAAATGAGAATTTTGTTTTGCTACAATTGACAGATAGTAATCTTCTCACTATGTTAGCTACCCTACCTTGTGTAAGCAAGTCAAATACTCGCCCCTATGTTATTTCAACTTATGCATGAGGTAAGGATCTGAAAAAGAAAAAGAAGAACAGAATGGTCCAAGGTTAAGGACAATTATGACAAGTCTTTACAAAGTCAATATTTAAAAGAGGAACACACCTATGCTTAAAATTAAGAAGATGAATTCTGGATTTTGCAAAAAAAAAAAAAAAAAAAAAACAAACAAACAAACAAAAAACAAAAACAAAACAAAAAGTCATTTTCCCAAACATTATAAGAGTCTTAACAAAAACACTAGCTTCTTCAAGTTTCACTCTTCTACATTGACACCCAATATCTCTGTTAAAGGTTCAACTTTTCTTCTTGGAGGCTCAGGTTCTCTCTCTCATAGAAGTTTCTTACCACAAACGCTCAACATCTTCTTTGAAGGTTAACCTCTTTGACACTCAACGGCTTTGTAACAGGTTCTCTCTCTCTCATAGAAGTTTCTTACCACAAACACTTGGCATCTTCTTTGAAGGTTAAGCTCTTTAACACTCAATGGCTTTGTAACGGGTTCTCTCTCTTCTTCAAGGCTCAAGTTCTCTCATAGAAGTTTCATACTAGAAACACTCAACATCTTCTTTGAAGGTTAACCTCTTTGACACTCAACGGCTTTGTAATAGGTTCTCTCTCAAAGAGTTTTCTTACCACAAACGCTCAACATCTTCTTTGAAGGTTAAGCTCTTTGACACTCAACAACTTTGTAAAGGGTTCTCTCTCTCTCTCTCTCTCTCTCTCTCTCTCTCTCTCTCTCTCTCTCTCTCTCTCTCTCTCTCTCTCTCTCTCTCTCTCTCCCTCTCCCTCTCCCTCTCCCTCTCCCTCTCCCTCTCCCTCTCCCTCCCTCATGGATTTGAAAAACAATCAATCCTTTACATAGTGAATCTATAGTTGATACGATTTGGTACTTCGATTATCTTATGTGCTACAATCATTTGATTTTCACTTCATCTTTTTTAGGCCAAAAAATCAATTCACATAAGTCAGATACTCGACTATTGAAGGTCAAGGTCAATTGGAGATTTAAGGCTAACACAAGAGTAGGCAATCTATCAAGAGCTTGACATTTTAGCTTGACTTGTCATTGATTTGCTCAAAATTTTAGAGAACTTTCTTATAGTTGCTTGTGAAGAATTAAATACAGTATGTTCATAGATTCTACCTTTCATGATTTGGTTGACGTAGGAGACAAATAGTATCATTGTTTACGTTTGATGATATCATATTATTATTATTATTATTATTATTATTATTATTATTATTATTATTATTATTATTATTATTATTATTATTATTATTATTATTATTATTATTATTATTATTTATTGGTGATTTATTCGTATTGTTAAAGAGAGAAGCGTGAATATGTCCATTAAAATGTTAAAAAAAAAAAAAAGCACAAAGATGTTTGTTAAATTGTCAAGTTAGGCTGTACTTCTCTTACTTCACTTTTGATGACATTTTTATTTCATTTGAAAGGTTGCTACTGGGTTAATCTTTGAGGTGAAACCTTTGACTCAAGCGATTCTGAGATTAAGAGATGAAAATTTTAATTGCTTGCAGATGGAAAACAGTGATGTTCATGGAGTAATAGTGGGTGCAATTACCTCCAAAATGGCATTTGATATGTTAGTAAAAAAGGACAAGTGTCCTAAAAGTGACATACCTAGAGTGCCACTGGTGTAAAGAGATTTCCAGAGGAAGTTATTTATATATTGCATTTTTTATTCCAAAGTTAGTAATTGTCTCAAATGAAATATGTTTGAGATCACAAGTTTTCTTTGAATTGTATTAGAGTTTTTGTGTCAAATAATTTTTTACACCAAATGGTCAATGAGTCAATCAAAGAGCAAGTGTTAGACTTTGCTATATCTCAAGGACCGAAACGTATGATATTGTAAGTTTTCTAAGTGACTTGCTGCATCGTTATGTACATAAGGAACTACACGTATGGGGATGCCGTGACTGAGGCAAATGGTAGAAAATGCAATTTTGTACAACTTCCAAAGAAACCATGAGATTGTATGGTTGATTCACTTGGATGTTCATAGACCGTTGTGATGTCCTTTGATGAAGAAGGCTATATTTATGCTCAATTATGAATGACTACTTGAAGAGGACCTTGGTGTTTTTATTTAGACAAAAGTTTGATGCAGTTATCAAGATTGAGAAGTTAAAAGTTTTGATAAAAATGGAGACTCTCAAGATGATTCACCATGTGTGGATTGACGATAACATAGAGTTTTGCGTGAAGTTGTTAAATGAATTTTACCAAAAAAAAAAAATGGTATAGTGAGACAATGTATTAATCTTATTAAATCACAAGAAGTTGCAAAGTTAATTAAAAGAAAGTTACTAGAGATTTTCTATCTAGTGCCGGTATGGTTAGCAAATTCCTAAAGGATGGGCTTAGTAAGATGAGCTACTTCGTGAAAGTAGTAGGATTCCCAAAAAAGTATGGTTCGGCAATGTTGCTAATTATTCTAATGTTAAATTGTTTGGTTGGTTGTATTATACTCGAGTGAGTGATGGTAAGGTAGATAAGAAGGCAATAAAGTGCATATTACTAAGTTATGCATAAGGTGGGAGCTTTAAGCTATCGGTTACTAGTGCATGGAATCAAATTTACTTATTGCCAGTAGAGGAGTTATATCCGACGAGTTTCGAAAACTTTTTCATAAGAAATATTATGTTAATACTTATAGAGATTTGGACGGTGTTCAAAATAAGATGGAGTTGCAACCAGAAAATCCTAAAGTAGTGGGTGCAAGCGTGATAATCAACAAAGGCTGTGTTTATATCGAGGCGAAGCCTATAGCGTCAACAGTTGATGTAGCTATTGAGTTAGATAAGATGCGTGTTTGATCTATTGACATGTTTGATAAGATGCGTGTTTGATCTATTGACATGTATTGATGCAACGGTTGTCTTGTTTTATTTGAGATAAAGGAGTTTGTATATGAAAATCCTTGTGTAATAGCTAAAGGTGCATATGGAGTTGGTGTTCTTTTAAGATCCTTTGTCATGACGAAATCAAAGTGCGGCTGAAACTTGGAATATGTATGTGGTGGTTAAGGAGCCTATGAGGGGCTATGGAGAATAGCAATGAAGTTTGGGTTTTAGAGAAAATATTGTAATTTGGCTTGTGGCGTCGAGCAAGTGAAGAAAACCCAATCAAAGTTGAAATTTTAAATTCAAATAGGACTTATAACTTGACGTTTAAACAACTAAGATATTATGGAAACACTTTCCATGCTAGAGTTCAAATCCTAGTCTGAGTTAGCTAAAAGGAACATCTTATTCTAAATATATGTATATTTGTTGGTTTTTTTTGTCCATTGGTGAGTAGAGGAGTTTTTGGTCATAACAATCAATTGTAGGGCATGCTCGTGTTCATCCATTGAAAAAAAAAACAAGAGGTTTTTGAAACCATAACATAATCTTAAAAGATTTATATATTCCTTTTGCGATATTGAGACATTATTTCATTGTACAAGCTAAACACTATGCGTATTATTATGTGTAATACGGGGTTGGGAGATATTAATAATATTTTAATGACTTAAGTGTGATTATAATATCCGTTATATTGCTTGATTTTATAATGAAATCCTATATTGCACTTCCCATAGAGTAGATCATGCTGACTGAATTATGTAAATCACTTGTCTGATTGAGTTGAATTGCTTCTTTTTGTGTCGAACTTCAATTATAGGTGACTGTCATAATGGTGACTTATTGTTCTCTTCACCTACCATCAGCAGGGGTCCACCATGTGATGATCATACTCTCTCTCTCTCTATCTCTCTTTCTCTCACTCCTAGTGGCTTCTGACAACCATTTGACGTCAAGAGGGGCCCATCTTGTGGCGATCATACTTTGGGAAAAAGACAGCACAAGTGCCATAATTTTTTTTTTTTTAGTGTCATATAACTTTTTGATTGATCAATTGAGTGTCATAACCTTATAAAAATGTTCATCATAAGTGTCATGTCAGGTCGGAATTCTAACACTTCAGTGAACACTTTTTGAAAATTATGGCACTCAAGTAATAGATCGAAAGTTATAATACTTAAGTGAACGTTTTTTTAGAAGTCACGATGGTCAATTGATTGAAAAAAAGTTTCAACACACAAGTGAACGCCATAATAAAATTATGGTACATTTTATGTTCTTATCCTTCCTACTTTTGAACGATGAAGCCACGTGGGCTTTACCCCTTTTCTTAAAACCCATCTACAATTTTTTTCTTAACTCAGATCTATCCAATCTCACCAAAAACATTACAGAATATTATATATTACATACATATTCTTATTCAAAATTAAATTTTCAAATCAGAATATACGAGGCCACGTACCTTCTCTGATCCTACTAATCGAATAATCGTGAGGCAAGCAAAACATTGTATATCCGTGGAAGAAGCGGCTGTCTTTGTTCGCAAACTGTTTGAGTTAATTAATTACAGAGAATTGATGGTCAAGGAAGGTCCGCGTTAGTTCCATGGATAAAGTAGAAATTGCCAACTGCGGACTAGAACCCTTTACACAGAGTGGCATCTGAATAATCATATTTTAACTTTAACTTTTTCCCGCTTTGGGGTTTCAGTAAGGTGCATGCCCCTCCCAACAAGGAATGGAATCGAACATGTTATATGCACTCAGATTTTTCAGTAACAAATGCTGCTCTGATCTCGGTGTTCAGTAATTCAAGGCGTGGCATGATGGAGAGCAAGCCCGGTTCATCCAGACACGACCGCAAAACGAGAGAGAGAAACAGGAGAAATCAAATGAAGGCCCTCTTCTCCGAGCTGCACTCCCTTGTTCCTCCACAGAGTCCTACGGTCTGTCTGTCTGTCTGTCTGTCTGTCTGTCTGTCTCTCTCTCTCTCTCCACTGAATTATTTTTGCGGCTATTACGGACAAAACACCATAACTGATGTCGACGTTCTGTTTCCCAGATGGTTTATATGGCAATTTTTAAAATAAATCATGCCTAGTTTCCGATTTTGTCGAAAACGAATAAAGAACAAAACTAAACTCCCCCAAACACGAGAGACCTATCTAGGGTTTTCTCTCTTTCTCTTTTGGTCAAACTTCCAGTTAAGCACAAGGATTTGGTGATATCCCCTCATTCGATCTCGACGAAAAATGTCTAGCATGGTACGGATTGTAAAGTGGTGGTCAGAGTTGAGCACAATTTCAAGTAAATTAAGTACGAGATTTGGGTTCTGTCGATGGAAGTTTTTAAGACACGGTTCAGTATGAGGTTCATCATATTGGTATTTGATAGGTTTTGTCGATGAGGGCAAGTTTGGATAGTATCTTCTTGAGTTCGAAGTCGCTGAATTTTTGTTCCCAGTATATTTGCCAATGCATTTTGATCAAGTTTGAGTTAACAATTGTCCTTGCTTACTTATGTTTTGGTTGTAGGAAAAAACATTGTCGTTGCCCGATCAATTAGGTGAAGCGGCCAATTACATAAGGAGTTTACAAGTGAAGGTGGAGAAAATGAGGGAGCAGAAAGAGCAGTTGTTAGAAGTAGGAAAGATCAATACGACCATGAACAGTGGACCGATGATTGGATTCAAGTCGCCGGAGATCAGAATTTGGAACAACAAGTCAATTCTGGAGGTTGTTCTTGTTACTGGATTGGATGGCCAGTTCATGTTCAATGAGACTGTTCAAGTGATTCATGAAGAAGGAGCTGATATTGTCAATGCCAGTTCCTCTTATGTTGGCGATGCAATGCTTCATACCATTCATGCCAAGGTCAGAATTTGTTTATATTTTGAGCCCAAAATGGTTAGAAATTATACGTTTAGAACAAAAAGTTTACTCCAAAACCTAGATTTTTGGAACTAATTTGTAGAGACGATGCACAAGATTAGTTCATGGAGTGAGGTGATGAAATTCTGTCAGGCATTCGATTATGATCCCCTTGTTTTAATATGACAAGGATGCCCGACTCACTCAAGTAGCATAATCTCATTGATCATGAAATTTCTCATTATCTTGTTTACTATATAAGATGGCAGTGGAAACCTTGGAAGTTGACCTAAAGATAAACTTGTTTGCCACTTGATGGTGTGGGAATCAAACACGTGCTGCCAGTACAAGTACAACTAATTCGCTTGTTTAAAAATACTCGCATGCAATTTGTAAGCCAATTCCGGTAACCGGGGTTTAATACGCCTAGCAATAGCATGACTCGTTTAGGGATTCCTAGAGCAGGCTTGAGAAGCACAAATTGATCATAGTAGGTTACTCTGGTCCGTGCAAAGTAATTTTATCAGCTGTGACGGTATTGACAGTAAGACATAAGAGCCAACCATGTTTAATGCACGCACCAAGTAGACAAAAGCTAAAGCTTCACTATCTTATAACATAAAGAGGTCGATGGAAATTCCTGGACAAGATTGGCAGGAGATGTTTTCATTTCCCTCTTGATGTTGTTCTTTCAATTGGCTGGTTCTTCGGTTTCTTTCTACGTTGAGTGTATTGTAGGTTGGCGAAGGCGATTCTCCAGACGAGAGAATATCTGAGAGGCTACGGAAGATTGTCAATGATAAGCTGATGGAGTTTCATCCTTAATCTAGTGCTGGTTGAATGTTGCAGAATTATTGAATCTTCAGAGGTTTGTCACTCTTTTCTTATGAATATGTGACTTCATATATAATTCCGTGGAGTTGCAAAATGATTTTCTAAAAGCTCCAAACAAGCTAGCTCTAGCTTTTCCAATCCTTCTCATTTGTTACCTGACATAGTACCATGTTATTACGATCGTCTTGTACTCTCACACTCTCTCTAAACAATTTCCTCACTTACTGATTATATGTGTGAACATCAATACACTCTTCATTTCTGAAACCTTTCATGCATCATTTCTAAGTATTTCTATATAATTACATGAAATTGCCTTTCTGTTAGCTTAGAATGTTAGTGATAGAGAATACTTGAAATCCTCTCTCACGTGCAAGCCGGGATAAAGAATGACATGTGGGCAGAACTTTACTTTGATATAGCGTTAGAAGATACAACTCAAAAGTTTAAATTTATAGGTGAAGGGAGACCACATATATGTAAAGAGCATACTAATCTCGTAGACAAGTGATGTGAGATATTTTTAACACCTTTCACCTTATAATATGGTGGAAGTGCAAGTTGCATTGTCTATGTAGTTTTCACATTCAACCTTCTTTGAACCCTTCTTTCTGCTCTTTTTTTCTTTTCCCCTTTGGGGAAGGATTGGTCTCGGACCTTAATCTTCTTGCTGGATCAGCTTCTATGGGTCACTTTAGGATACCTCAGGCGTACGTAAATTTTGTTTACAACTCCTAAAAGCTCCCAAAATGATGCCACTATCGCAAATTTATCCTCCTTTACAATTCCATCCAATTTCGCAGTTAAATGTCTTGCGTGATAACTGATGAGGCCAATGGTATTTGCATCTCATGTTTATGTGACATTTGTTACTATTAATTATTTATTAAAATTAATCAAAAGACTTAAATTTAAAATGATGTTGGCAAAAAAGAAAAAAAGTAAACTAATGTTTAAACAAATAAGAAAACTAACAAAGTAAAGAAAATTTTAAAAAATTAGTGACTGAAAAAGGATATTATCATCCTCAGGTCATTGCCCGTGTTGAAGAGACGTCCACATGTCGCGGCCAGACGTCCGAGTGGGCCGTTGTTGCTATTGAAATAGTTCGTTATATATAAATAATCAAGAGGAGATAACCGAGGTTCAACCTGTAAATACACACGGTCGGACTCAAATGTCGGCTCATGTAGTCGGACGATTCATGTTTTTTTCCTTTCTTTTCCGGTGACAACTTGACAGTTGAAATCAAGCGGAGTGTTGTGTTATAGTAAACTGTTTTTAACGGCTTCGGAGTAGTCAACTACTGGCGAAATTTGACCATCCAATTACTTTGCACAAAAATAAAAAGGATTCAAAATGGCAAATATATTTTTTAAGGGAAAAATGAGTTTCATTGGCACAAAATAAGCGTACAAAATCCTGTTCCGACAGGTTTTTAGATAAGACAAATACAAATAAAATTAGGATAATCGTATCACCGCTTGATCTTGCTCTCTGGACTCATACCCTAGATCAGTAAAAGAACTTAAGAAAACTTCACATATGCTACAGATTATGCGGATTATTATCAACAATAAAAATTACAAATGAGAAGATTAGTTACTAAAAAACCAAAAAGTATGGCAGCTAATTGTAAAAAGTGCAAGTGAAAATATATGCAATTCCTTTATCCTTCTTCAAATTCTCAGCATTTCCCTTGATTTTTCGAACCTAGGATGATATTTATGGAATGACAAACATCGTCGAGAAGTCATTTCTAGAACAAGGCCTGGCCCATGCTGACATAGTTGAGGATGCTTGGAATCCTCGACGCGGCTTTCACTGATGCAAGATTCGAGTAGATAGAGATTTAATTAATTGATGGATTATTTTTTTTTCTTGCCAATATATCTCGTAATAATTAATTTTAAGATAGGGTTCTCAATAGTCGTTGGGTGTCATTTTCTTGTATGTTTCCTCAAATAAAGATTGGTATTGCTTCGAAAGTGTCACGAAAAAAGAAATCATCTAATTCACTTTTTTTTGCTCCCTGTTTTTATCCAAATGTTGAATTCATAAGCTCTCGATTCATCAAGTGATCTCCTAACATTGATTCCATTTGGAAGAAACTATTGCGTTGTTATTTAATTAGAGGAGTTTGGGTTTGAATTTACGATTGATGATCAATTTCTAAGCGAATATAAATTCACTTGACTTTTTTTTTGTCTTCTTTCAAGATTATAAAGAGTTTTACTGCAATTATCATAAAAAGTCTTGTTATCATGGATAGAAGTGCTCTAGAGGCACTAGTTAAGACCGCAAAAAATAGTAGAAGCATGTTCAAAGCATTTTGATAAAGAAAAAAGAATCTGCAATGTGCTTTATTAGAGAAAAGAATCATCTGAACCAACATACTGGTTTAAGTTCTTTGGCCAAAATGTTGCTCTAGACGTTAGAAAAACTACAAAATGCAGAGTTATGCCGGGAACAAACAAAATTTAAAAAGAGTAGTAAAATTATTAGTTCATGAAATGTAAAATAGAATCCAACTTCATATTTTCATTCACGTTCCAATTAAGGCAGAGGATTTCGACCAAAAAAAAAAAATTTAAGGCAGAGGATCAGCAGGAGTTCCAGCCCATCTATTCAATCTTGGAGGCCCATTTAGTGGATTAACTTGAGATTGTTTCAAGTCGGGTCGGCCCAAGATTTTGCTCGAGAATTTGCCCAACATTGCTTCGCGCTTGTTAGATTTTTTCGTGGCATTTTCACAAAGGATGAGTCGTCCTTTTGATTTTGTTCTTGAACGTTGTTAATACAATGTAAATAACGAGAATTGGTATATCGCTTTGGAGAGTATTCGTATGGGCGGACAACAAGATGTGAAATGAAGCATAAGGGTATTAGGTGACCTCTTAGAATAGGGTCGCTAACGTTGGTAGCTCTTTCTTGTTCTTTGTGAAGTAAAATTTTGTTCTTTAGTTTTGGAATTTTATTGTGTGTGTAGTAAATTGTATGTGAGATTAACACATGTTACAATTTGATAAATCAAATTTTGAAAAAAGATACTAATGATGTATGTGATTCTGAACCCTTAATGATTGTAATTGATAGTTAGTGACAAGCCTTTGCCATATCACATTATCTTTTAACGTAGTTAGGTCACTTATGCAAAAACTATAATAATCCTTTGCTCTTGCCAATTCTTGCCCTCAGAAAGCGATTGGCAATATTATTTCTACTTTATTGAATGTTGCGTTTTAAAATGGACGACTTGGGGCCACCAAGACTTTAAACGGAGGGTGACTAATGGGATGGGAATTTAAAAAGAGAATCAACTTTAAGTAAGCCAATGAGGATATAAAGGCAATCCTAGTATGAACTTGACTTACCAATATTCTCAAAGGACATCACTTGGCATTTTACTTGCCAAATGGGACTCAACTCTTCAAAGAGAAAAAGAAATGAAAGAATGATTCTATATTATTAAGGTTATGTCACAGAAAATCTTAAATCAATGCTACCTGAACACATTTATCTCAAAGTATATTGCGGCCCATAAAACTCAAAAAACAAGAACATTGTTCCAATTTTTCCCTCCGTTGCAATCTTGCCAAATTTCATTGTTACATGCCTGATGTGGCAGTTGACGGGAGAAATGGTGTTTGTGGATCACTCTTATGTTGTGATTTTTGCGCAAGATGACCATATTGCCAATTTTCAATAGAGGACCATGCAAGGGGAGGCCCAAATCTACTCAACTTGTTCCCACCGTTGCGAAATTGATTGCGTATTTAAATTAGAACTCCATATAAGTGATTGGTAGATCTATGAAAACAGCCAAGCTCGGCATCCTCAGGAAATCTTACCCTCTGGTGTGTGCATAATCCACTCCTAGTCTCCTACCATGTAAATAATCTCTTCATAGGACTAAAGTTTCGTACTGATTTCCAACAAGCCAATTCTAATCGCTATGATGAGCCCAACCTAGGACAATTGACATCTACCTTGACAAAAGCATATTACCCATATGTGAAGAGACATGACTCACGTGTCTCTCTCCACAACCTCAATTTGAGTGTGCATGCGCCATATCAATGAGATAAGAATCAGACTGCACAACTTTTGACTCCCCTGGCGATGGTGAAATTACCTTGAAAAGACAATTACGATAAGATATGAACGTCTCCTCTTTTGTCCTACGTTTTATGGGACTATTGGCTTTCGATCGGTCGGTATCAAGAACCTGTGGATCTGGACAGGACTCGATTTGGGATGAATTGCGTGCACGAAATTGTTTACATTTGATGATATAGGGAATCGAGCCTGTATTGCATGTCTGATTCATAAATCCGTCAGTTTCGCGATAAATAGCTAATAGTTGATAAAAATTTCCTACTTTTGGGAAAAATTCGAGAGTACAGGTGATGTGTAAAGTGTGTTGCCCATACAAGCTATGGCCATGTTAGTCTCGAAAAGGGCGAAAGAAAATAAATTCTCTTCCTTTCTCGTGAGGAAATGATCTCCACAGATTTTTGTCCTGCATTAAAGCGAGAGCTAAAGCTGCTTTTTGGATGTCTGTTTATCGTCCTTTCGAAATTTCGAAGGATATTGTACGACCGAGTCAAATTCTAGAAAGCGCAATGTGTAATTTGCCAAATTTGAAGGCTATTTAAGAAGATATGATGTCAAAATTGAAAAGATCTAGAGCAATTATCTCTAAAAATGATCAAGGATCCCGACATGCCCACGTATCTTCTCTCTTCAAGCTTACGAGAGTGGCTCTAATATTATAGCTCATTAGGATTTATTAAGTACCACTAAGCTTTCTGACTTATCTCTATATGTCCCACATTGAAAAGTCTGTTGTTATGGGACATCCAAGGCATGTATGCTCCCCTGTGAATTTAATGAAAAGTCTACATATAATTGGGTTACTTCTTATCACTCGATTACTTAATTCAGAATTTCTATAGATAATTTCTTAAAGCTATTTTTTTTTTTTTGTGACTCAGGATCCGTCGGGCCCGCCTTTCGCTTACGCTAATCGACAATCCATGACCCGTACAGTGCACAATATACCTCGGATCAAGTGTCAATACCTAAGAGGAAGTTAATACAGGACCCCACCATCATAGTCCCCACTTAAGAAGTGTTAGCGGTTGCGGAGTTTTGATCTTGCGACTTCTGCGATGAAGTGTCTTAAAGCTATTCTTGTTAAAGCGGGAGTCCCAAATTCGCCGTTGAATGCACAAATATTACTATCTTAAATTGGACCTTTTAGCGAAGAAAAATAACACCGGTTGAGCAATGTTATCAATTTTGTCCGTCCTAAAGCATCTATTATTACTGAATATATATTTTTTCTTCTTTATTCTCTAAATCTGCTTGAATTTTTATTTAATACTTTCACAAATTGAAATTTATGTCAGATTCCTAAGGCTTTATTATATGCTAGAAATTTTACAGAAGATATAGTCAACGCTCTAGAGACTTGAAACTTGTGAATCATGCACATTGTGAATGTCAATAGCTGTATGTGAATGCTCTGGGACAAAGTCAGGCACGATAAAATATATATATATATATATATATATATATATTTGTCAAAAGAAATTTGTATTTTTTATTCAAAAGGGTAAATGAGAAGTTAAAAAAAAAAAAGTACATAGACTTTTATATCAAAACAAATCAAAGCAAAGTAAAGGCCTGGATACTAAAAAACAAAGCCAAATCCAAAAAAACAAGAAAGATCGATAGAGTGCCACAAGGTTAAGCAGGCACTTGTTCCAAAAGAATGGATCTGTCCAGCAAAATAATTGGCCGCCAACCACTAAATCTCTATCATCGTAAGTGATGAGCACATGTTAGAAATTCCCTCTCCAATAACTGCAGCGTTACCAATTGGTGGTGTGCATCTAAATTTAACATCCTCTATATGATCGTTGTACGAAGACAACCAAAATAGGTTGAATAAATACAGGTCTAACCTTTGGAAAAGCAAATTTTCATTGTTTAGTGAGATGCCTAAGCTTATGCGATCATCACTGAGACTGAAGGCAAATGATCTGTACATAGAGAGAGCATGAGGGTATCAAATCCCCAAAAATATTATTAAACTCCCAAATCTAAATTGGGAGAAAGAACTCGTAGGTCTAGAACTAAATTAGGAGAGTTGAAACTCTCAAATTTAAAGCTAGATCGGGAGAGAAAAAAGAAGACAATTAATTAAAAAAATCAAATGAAATCAACAATAGACGGAGGGGAGGGTGAGACTAGCTCAAATCCTCCCCCACAAAAAAAAAAAATCAAAGACTTTTTTTTGCCTTTTTTTGTGAATAAAGAAACAACACTTGAGCAATCCTTTAGATTAACGAACTTTCTCTTTCTTAAAGCATCTTTTATCATTGCATGTATCATGTTTTTCCTTAATTTACTAAATCTACTTAAATTACTATCTTATTCTAAAGAGTATTGATATCAACATTGGATTCCTGAAACCTAATTACATCAGAGATTTACGAAAGATAATGAAGACGTTCTTGAGACTTGAAACTTGTGCTTCACTCACATTGTGCACGTCAAGAAGTTGATTTGAACGCTCTTGAATAGAGTAAGACCAGAAGAAAGTAACAGCTGCTAAGCAATTCTTTAGGCTATCCAACTCTGTCTATCCTAAAGAAACTATTATCGCTAAATGTATCATTTTTGTCTAAGTTTACTAAATCTGCTTGAATTGTTATCTGATTCTGAAATGATTTGAAATCGACATCGGATTCCAAATTCTTGGAAATTTTACCAAAGTTATAGTCGACGTTGTAGGGACCGGAAACTCGTGAATCATGCACATTGTGTATGTCGATGGTTCCATGTGAATGCTTTCGGATGGAGTAGGGCGCTTGAGGCTTTTCTTCGTAGGGGGAAGCAAACAAAGGACTCGTAATTGCCCTTGCTTTTCAGCATTTACTTTTTCACCTTGACGCAGAAAATGGTAAAAACTAAAAGAGATCTTATGGTACGTCATCCATAACACGTCACCAATTATTCGTCATTCTAGAGACAGTTTGCTTAGGATGCAAGTACCCGACCAATAGGCTCATCAATAGCTTATATAATTTATTATTATTTTTTCACCCCTATATTTTTAATTTTCTTTTTCTTTTTCTTTTTCCTCTTCCTAGACTAGTTGTTGGCCATGACGATGGCTGGCAAAGCTTGAGTTCGCTCGAGGTTGGCAAGGGCGAGGCTTGACTTGCCAGAATCGGAGAGCACGAGGCCAAATCGGCAAGCTCGAACTTTGCCGACCTTCGATGATCTCATCCCTTGCTTGCTACTAGCCATTACCCGTTGCCACGACCAGTGATTAGTTGAAGAAGAAGAAAAATATAAAAAAAAATCAAAAAGAAAAAAAAACAATTTTTTTTAGAAAATATAAAAATAAAATTATTGAAGGAGTGCATGGAGAAAAATCTGATTAGATTTTCTATACCAAATGGCAAAAAATATTGTTTAATTTATTTTAGATTTCAGCCAGATACCGGAAAATATTGTTATTTTCTTGGAAAATAACTCCATAGAAAATATTTATAGAAACATCATGTTTTCAGCAAAACAAATGAAGTGTTAATTTTAAAAAATTTATAAAAATTATGCATTAACTTTGTGTTGAATTGACGTGTTTTAGTAATATAATATTGAAAAAAAATAAGAAACAAGTTTTCTTTAATTGAGTAAAATATGAAAGTGTTTTAGTAGTATGGATTGGCTTGGGTATGGGTCGAGTTAGGTATGTCTTAGAAAATTGACATTACAAATAAATGGGTCATAAATGTATTAATAGCTCAATTGAGATTGGATCATTTATAACTTGACTCAAACTCGACTTGACTTGACCCACCATTTAACAGGTCTACTTAGGTCCTCAACTAACCAAAATAAAACATTAAATCCTCAATTGACCTCAACCAAAATGTTAAGTGATGTTTCTACATTATCTAAAAATAGATATATTGATATCAAAGGTTCATCGTCCCCATTTCAATTTATTATGTTTATCTTTTAGTTTTTATTAAATTTTTAGAAGAACAAAAGCAAGCTTCACATCGATTTAAATGATTTATTATATAAGGTCATGAGTTTCTAGATCCTAAGGTTTGGCATAAGTTCCTAGATCCTCTCCATTGGATCTACAATTAAAGCCCCTGACTACCATGCAAAATAAAAATATTTGATTATGCTTGCATGTGACATAAAGTCAAGATAATTTGTGTAAACCAAACGTTATACATGTCCTGCAAATAGCAATTATTTTTATGAAGAACCAGCTTATTTAGATTAGGCTATTTGGGCCTAATTGGAGTTTCGTTTAGTTTCAATTTTGCTGTTATTTAAGAGCCAATTTTATCGATTCCCGCAATTACATGCATATAAATGTATCGTGGATATGGCCTTAGGTGAGAAATTTGTTTCGCCACAATTGGCAGATAGTAATCTTCTTGCTACTCTACCTTGTGTAAGCAAGTCAAATGCTCGCCCCTATGTTATTTAAACTCATGCACGAGTTAAGGATCTGAAAAAGAAAAAAGAACAAAACAGTCCAGGGTAAAGGACAATTATCAAGAGATTTTACAAAGTTAATATTTAAAAAAGGAAACCACCTACGCTTAAAATTAGGAAAATGAATTCCTGATTCTGAATAAAAAAGAAAGTCATTTTCCAAAATATAATATGCATCTTACCAAAAACGTAAGCTTCTTCAAGTTTCACTTTTCTACATTGACGCTCAATATCTCTCTTCTTCATCGAGACTGAGGTTCTCTCTCACATAGAAGTTGAGTGTTGAATATCTGGAGTATTAAAACTTGGCATGGAGGGACACTTAAGTGCCAAAATCGGAGTAAAATTGGTCAATTCGGCTCCATTCGTTTCGCAAAAAATAATTTCCGGGAAAACTCTTGTCGGATTTTTCAACATTCGTTTTGCGGAAAATGAATTCTTTGGGGAAAATGTTTTCCATGAAGGAAAAAATTCTTTTAAATTAGGGAAAATGTTTTTCACTTTTCTCTCTTGATCTCTCTTATCTCACACCTCTATAAATCATCACTTCCTCCTCTCCTTTCTTCTTCTTCTTTTCTTTTTTTATTTGAATTATTTTTTAGTTTTCTTTTTCTTTTTTAATTCGAATTATTTTAATTTCCTTTTTCTTTTCTATTTCTTTTATTTTTTTCTTTTCTATTCTTTGTTTCCCATCTTCTTCTTTTTTGGCTAGTTGTCGGCCGTTGCCAGGCGAACCTCGAGCTCATCGATCTCAAGCTCACGCTCTGTACTCTTGCTTATTATTTTCTTTATTTACTCTACCCTACAGTTGTACATTACTCAAGCAAATGGCTCTACATGCTTTGCTTCTTTTTTCTTTTGTTTATTGGAACACAAAAGATGCATAAGGAGAATAGGCCACTCAACTGAAATTCTCATTAGGGCTGTACACGCTTTACTTCTTTTCTCCTTTGCTTCTTTTTAAAATCCTTACGAATATTTTTTAGAGTAAATGAACGTTTGGTGACAATGAGGGAACAAAAATATAAAGTAAATTTGTCTGGATTTAAAGGCAAGTTCATATTTGATGGATTTATAGGTCGGTAAGTGATGCATGCCTAAGTGGTGAAGTCTTAGAAAATATTTTCTCTACCGAACATTAGAAAATATTTTTTGAAACATTTTCAGGTTTTAGCTGAATATTAGAAAATATTGTCATTTTCCTAGAAAATGACTTCTAGGAAAATATTTTTCGGAAATCGCCCATTTTCCGTGAAACGAACGGACCCTTAAGTGTTAATTCAGCCAAAATCCTAATGTGGTGATTTTCCGACGAGGTAAGTGCAAAACAACATCGTTTTGCATGTTAACGTGGCTAAACAAAAGCAAAAACGACGTAATTTTTTTTTTTCTGATGTGGTAAATAATTAATACAAACCCTCACTAGGCCGAGCCAAGGGTTGTCGTTTGCTGGGGTTGCTGGTGGGTGAGGGTCACTAGTGGGCGACGACCCTCGCCCTTGGCTCGGCCAGGTGAGGGCCACCGACCCTCGCCAGATCTGGGGAGGACCGTGACCTCGCCCCAGTTATTGGTGAAGGCTCGCGAGATCTCGCCACTGGTCGGCCGGGGTCACTGGCCCTTAGCTAGGGCCCGACAACCTCGGTCAACGCTCTCCCCACCGTCGCCGGCCCTTCTCGGCCCTTATCAGTGACGATGGGAAGGCAGTGGCGGCGAGGGGTCAACCCTCGGCCGCTACCTCCTCTCTCCCTCCTCCCCCCCCCTTTTTTTAATATATAATTAAATAATAATAATAACATTGTTATTTAATTAATTTAATTTTTATATTAAAATTCGAATATGCTTAAAAACGATGTCATTTTTGCCTTTTTTTTGTGTTGAGTCAACACTCCAACGAGTCACATAAACGAAACAAAATAATAAAAATTTGCCATGTAGGATTTCCGGTGGGGTTCACTGGAGATGACACTTACGTATCTCACTTTAAAAAAAAAAATGGCACTTAAGTGTCACTTTCCTAACTTTTGACACTAAAGTATCCATTCGTGCCAAGTTTTGGCACTCGGGGTGTACTTCTCCCCATAGAAGTTTCTTACCACAAACGCTCAACATCTTCTTTGAAGGATAAGCTCTTTGACACTCAACAGCTTTGTAATAGGTTCTCTCTCTCTCTCTCTCTCTCTCTCTCTCTCTCTCTCTCTCTCTCTCTCTCTCTCTCTCTCTCCCCCCCCTGCCCTCCCTCGTGGATTTGAAAAACAATCAATCCTTTACATCATGAATCTTTCGTTGATATGATTTAGAACTTCAAAAATCTTCTATGCTACAATCATTCGATTTATGTTTCCGGTCATTGGTTTTAGGCCAAATTTAAAAACCAATTTTGAATTTTCACAGATCTTTAGTTACTCGCCTTATGAAGGTCAAGGTTAATCAGAGATTTTAGGCTATCACAAGAGTAGGCAATCTATCAAGGGCTTGACATTTTAGCTTGACTTGCCATTGATTTGCTCAAAACTTTGGAGGGATTTCTTGTACTTGCTTGTGTAGAATTTGATAGAATATGTTCCTAGATTCTGCATTTCATGATTTGGTTCACCTAGGAGACAAACAATATCATTGTTTATGTTAGACGGTATCATTATTTATGTGATTTATTCATATTGTTAAAGAGATAAGCTTGAATATGTCCATTAAAATGTCAACAAAAAAAAAAAAAAAACACAAAGATGTAAGTTGAAATGTCAAGTTAGGCTATACTTGGCTTACATTTTTGATGACATTTTTATTTCATTTGAAAGGTTGCTACTGGGTTAATCTTTGAGGTGAAACCTTTGACTTTAGCACTTCTAAGATTAAATGATGAAAGTTTTAATTATTTGCTTGTACATGGAAAACAATGATGTTCATGGACTAATAATGGGTGCAATTAACTCCACGATGGTATTTGATACGTTAGTAATGAAGGATGAGTGTCCTAAAAGTGACATACCCAAAGTGCCACCGGTGTCAAGAGATTTTAAGAGGAAGTTATTCATATCCTTAGTAATTTTCTCAAATGAAATATGTTTTAGATCACAAGTTTTCTTTGAATTGTGTAGTTTTTGTGTCAAATAATTTTTTTACACAAAATGGTAAAATGTGTCAATCAAAGGGCAAGTGCTAGTCTTTACTATATCTCAGGGAATAATGTGAGGTTGAGAATAATAAGGTCAAGGTTCACGAAGCCAATTGAGACCATTTGAGTTTGGTTGAGATTGACTTTGATGATAAGGTACATATTTTTTTTTTCCTACTATCCTCATTGCATAATAGTTGGAATACTACTATTAGTGATGTTAGTAATTCCTATAAATCAAGAAGTTCGATGTTTGATGAGATTTGTGATTTAATTCTAAGTGAAAATATCCATATAAGAAAATCTTGTAAACTTGTGCCCATTGGTTCAATAGGTGAAGGTAGAGGAAGAATAGTACTCTTATCAACAAAAGTAGTGGGAACCTGAACAAACAAAATTAGTCTAGGACTAGTGATATTGTTTATCGAAATTATGGCAAAAAATGGCATCTTAGATGGGATTATATAAAACTAAATAAAGAGAAGGGTAAGGAAATTAGAGTTGAGTCTATTGATAATATTATTGCGATGGCTGATAGTAACTTGAATAGTGCTGATTATGTCTTACCTATTGCTAAGAATGAATTATAAATTCTAATACTGCATTTCCTACTTCAACTAGTCCCCAAGTGTCGGTTATGTTAGAATTAGAATGCACAAAGCTATCATGAGGATGTTGGACTAGTATGAGGCATATTGTAAAGTTGAAGAAGAATGTGATTATTTGAGAAACTTGGGTTTAGCTAGGTATTAGCATAATTCAAAGGGTAGACTCCCAAAAGTTGATTGAGGTGCCTATTGAAAATAAAAAGTATCAAGTATATTAGCCCGTTTAAGCTTTAAGGGGAGACAATTATGGATTTCGTATTGAAGATGCCATATGCATCTATTTGAGAGTTTGAATTGTAGCATATGCATTTTGGGCAGATTGGCGAGAGAAGCTCGAAGGTTCTAAGTGAAAGGAACCTAGTGTATCATTATTTTAATAATGAACTGAATGTAGGGGTATGTTATGACTTAGGCAAATGGTAGAAAATGCAATTCTGTATGACTTCCAAAGAAACCACAAAGATTGTAAGGTTGATTCACTTAGACCGTTGTGATGTCTTTGGATGAAGAATGATATCTATGCTAACAATTATGAAAGACTACTCGATGAGTACCTCAGTGTTTTTTGTTTAAACAAAAGTTTAATGTAGTTGTCAAGATTGAATAGTTAAAAGTTTTGATTAAAGTGGAGGCTCATAAATGATTTATCATGTGTGGACTGACTATAACATAGAGTTCTACTCGAAACAATTTAACGAATTCTACAAAAAAAAAAAAAAGTGTATGGTGAGACAATATATTAATGTTAGTAAGACAAGTTGCAAAGTTAATTAAAAGAAAGTTACTAGAGATTGCTTATGAAATGCTTTCTACTGTTGGCATGGTTGGCAAATTCCTAATGGATGGGTTTAGTAAGATAAGCCACCTAGTGAAAGTTCCCCAAAGAAGTATGGTTAGGCAACATTGCTGATTATTCTAATTTTAAAATATTTAGTTGGTTGTGTTTTACTCAAGTGAGTGACGGTAAGCTAAATAAGAAAGTTGGGAAGTGCATATTACTAAGTTATGTAGAAGGAAGTGAGCTATCGATTATTAATACATGAAATTCAATTTACTTGTTGCTAGCAAAGAAGTTATATTTGACAAGTTTCTCATACTTTTGCATAGGAAGTATTATGGTAATACTTATAGAGATTTGGATGGTGTTCAAGTTGAGATGGAGTTGCAATTGGAAAATCTTAAAGTAGCAGGTGCAACCGTGATAATTGACAAAGGCTATGTTTATATCAAGGTGAAGCCTATAGTGTCAACAATTGAGGTAGCTATCAAGTTTGATAAGATGCGTGTTTGATCTCTTTACATGTACGGATGCAACAGTTGTCTTGTTTTATGTGTACGAAAATCCTTGTGTAATAGCTAAAGGTGCATATAGAGTTAGCATTTTTTTAAGATCCTTGGTCATGATGAAATTCAAATGCAACTTAAACTTGGAAGATGTATGTTGCAGTTGAGGAGCCTATGAGGGGCTATGAAGAAAAGTAATGAAGTTTAGGTTTCAGAGAAAGTATTGTAATTTGGCTCAAATGTTGAGCCAATTCAAGTTGATCAAATGAAGAAAACCCAAACAAAGTAGAAATTCCAAATCTGAATAGGACTTATGGCTTGACATTTGAACAAACAAGAAATTATGGAAACACTTTCCATGCTAGAATAGGATTCTTGGTTTGAATCGGTTGAAAGGGGCATCTTATTATAAATATATGTATATTTGTTGGTTTTTTTGTCCATTGGCAAGTAGAGGGAGCTTTTGGCCGTAACAATCAATTGTACACCATGCTTATGTATTACATTCAGCGAGAAAAAAAAAAGTGTTTTGAAACTGTAACATAATCTTATAAGATTTATATATTTCTTTTGTGAGATTGAGAAATTATTTCATTGTGCAGCTAAACACTATGTATATTATTAGGTGGTATAAAGTGTGGGAGATACTAAGAATGTTTGAATGACTCAAGTGTGATTATTATCTCCCTTGTATCACTTGATTTTATAGTGAAATCCTCTATTGCTCTTCCCGTAAAGTAAATCATGATGAACGAATTACGTAGATCACTTGTCCAATCGAGTCAAATTGCTTCGTTTTTGTGACAAACTTCAATTATAGGTGATTGCCGTTAGCTGGGGTCCACCATGTGGTGATCATTCTCTCTCTCTCTCTCTCTCTCGCTCTCTCTCTCTCTCTCTCTCTCTCTCTCTCTCTCTCTCTCTCTCTCTCTCTCTCTCTCTCTCTCTCTCTCTCTCTCTCTCTCTCAACGGCCTCTAACAACCATCTAACATCTCTATTTGTCTCTTAGTGGTCTCTAACAACCATCTGACATCAATAGAGACCCATCTCGTGATGATCATACTTTGGGAAAAAAGACACCGTAAGTGCCATAATTTTTTTTTTTTTGGAATATCATATAACTTTTCAATCGATCAATTGAATAACATAGGCCTCTAACGCCTCTTTCTGTCTCTTAGTGGCCTCTAACAACCATCTCACAAGTATCATGTTATGTTGGAGTTCCAACACTTGAGTGAACGCTCTTTAAAAATTATAGCATCCAAATGATCGATAAAAAGTTGTGACACTGAAATGAACGTTTTTTTTAGAAATCATGACACTTAATTAATTGAAAAAGAGTTATGCACTCAAGTGAATATCGTAGTAAAGTTATGATACATTTGATATTCTTATCCTTCCTACTTTTGAACGATTAAGCCATTTGGGCTTAGCCCTTTTTCTTAAAACTTTTCTACAATTTTTTTCTTAACTCAGACCCATCCAATCTCACCAAAAACATCACAGTATATTATTCTTATTCAAAATTAAATTTTCCGATCAGAATATATGAGACCATGTACCTTCTCTTACTATTTAATTAAATAATCGCAAGGCCAAGCAAAACATTATACATCCATAGAAGAAACGGCTGTTCTTGTTCACAAACTGTTTAAGTTAATTAATTACTTGGAACTGATGGTCAAGGAAGGTCCGCGCCAGTCCCATAAATAAAGTAGAATATGCCAACTGCTTATTAGAACCCTTTACAGAGAGTGGCATTTGAATAATCATATTTCACCTTTAACTTTTTCCCATTTTGCGGTTTCAATGAGGTGAAAGCTCTTTCCAACAAGGAGTGGAATCAAACCTATTATATGCACTCAGATTTCTCAGTAACATATGCTGCTCTGATCTTGGTGTTCAGTAATTCGAGGTGTGGTATGATGGAGAGCAAGCCCGGTTCATCCAGACCCGACCGCAAAAGGACAGAGAGAAACAGGAGAAATCAAATGAAAGCCCTCTTCTCCGAGCTCCACTCCCTTGTTCCTCAACAGAGTCCTACGGTCTCTCTCTCTCCCTCTCTCTCTCTCTCCACTGAATTATTTTCGCGGTTATTGCGGACAAAACAGCATTATTGATGTCGAGGTTTTGTTTCCCAGATGGTATATTTAGCCATTTTTAAAATAAATCATACCTGGTTTCCGATTTTTTTGAAAATGAATAAAGAACAAAACTAAATTCCCCTAAACACGAGACCTATCTAGGGTTTTCTCTCTTTCTCCTTTGGTCAAACTTCTAGTAAAGCACAAGGATTTGGTGATGGCCCCTCATTCGATCTTGACGAAAAATGTCTAGCATGGTACGGATTATAATGTGGTAGTCAGAATTGAGCAAAATTTCAAGTAAATTAAGTGCGAGATTTCGGTTGTCTATCAATGGAAGTTTTTAAAACAGGGTTCAGTATGAGGTCCATCATATTGGTTTTTGATAGGTTCTGTTGAGGAGGGCGAGATTCGATAGTATCTTCTTGAGTTCGAAGTCTCTGAATTTTTACTCCAAGTATATTTGTCAATGCATTTTGATCAAGTCTGAGTTGACAGTTGTTCTTGCTTACTTTTGTTTTGGTTGTAGGAAAAAACATTGTCGTTGCCTGATCAATTAGGTGAAGCGGCCAATTACATAAGGAGTTTACAAGTGAAGGTGGAGAAAATGAGGGAGCAGAAAGAGCAGTTGTTAGAAGTAGGAAAGATCAACACGACCATGAACACTGGACCGATGATTGGATTCAAGTCGCCAGAGATCAGAATTTGGAACAACAAGTCAATTCTGGAGGTTGTTCTTGTTACTGGATTGGATGGCCAGTTCATGTTCAATGAGACCGTTCAAGTGATTCATGAAGAAGGAGCTGATATTGTCAATGCCAGTTCCTCTTATGTTGGTGATGCAATGCTTCATACCATTCATGCCAAGGTAAGAATTTCTTTATATTTTGAGCCCAAAATGGTTAGAAATTGTCCGTTTAGAACAAAAAGTTTACTCCAAAACATAGATTTTTGGAAATCATTTGTAGAGACAATAAATAAGATTAGTTTATGGAGAGACGTGATGAAATTCTGTTAGGCATTCCATTATGATCCACTTGTTTTAATATGACAAGGGTGCCCGACTTACTCAAGTAGTATAATCTCATTGATCATGAAATTTCTCATTATCTTGTGGATTATATAAGATGGTAGTCTTAGTGGTTGACCTAAAGATAAACTTGTTTGCCACTTGGTGCGGTAATCAAACACGTACTGCCAGTACAAGTACAACTAATTCGCTTGTTTAAAATACTCGCGTGCAGTTTGTAAACCATTTTCAGTAAACCCGGTTTAATACGCCTAGCAATAGTATGCCTCGTTTAGGGATTCCAAGAGCAGGCTTGAGAAGCACAAATTAATCATAGTAGGTTACTCTGGTCCGTGCAAAGTAACTTTATCAGCTGTGACGGTATTGACAGTAAGACATAAGAGCCAACCATGTTTAATTCACGCAGCAAGTAGACAAAAGCTAAAGCTTCTCTGACTTTTAACTTATAACATAAAGAGGTTGAAGGAAATTCCTGGCCAAGAGATGTTTTCATTTCCTTCTTAATGCTGTTCTTTCAATTGGCTGGTTCTTCAGTATTCTTTCTACGTTGAGAGTATTGTAGGTTGGAGAAGGCGATTCTTCTGGAGAAAGAATATCTGAGAGGCTACAGAAGATTGTCAATGATATGCTGATGGAGTCTCATCCTTAATCTAGTGCTGGTTGAATGTTGCAGAATTATTGAATCTTCAGAGGTTTGTCGCTCTTTTCTCATGAATATGTAACTACATATTTAATTCCGTGGAGTTGCAAAATGTTTCTTTAAAAGCTCTAAACAAGCTAGCTTGAGCTTTTCCAATCCTTTGTATTTGTTACCTGGCATAGCACGATGTCATTACAATCGTCTTGTACTCGCACTCCCTCCAAACAATTTCCTCACTGACTGTTTGTGTGAATGTCAGTACACTTTTCATTTCTGAAATCTTTCATACCAAATCATTTCCAAGTATTTCTGTATAATTATATGAAATTGGCCCTTCTGTTATGTGAGAATGTTGTGATATGGAATATTTTAAGCCCCCTCTCACGTGCAAGCTGGGATTAGGAACATGTGGGCAGAACTTTACTTTGATATCATATTATAAGATACAATCCAAAAGTTTAACATTATAGGTGAAGGACCACATGTATAAAAAAATAACATATTAACCCCGTAGACAAGCGATATGAGAAACTTTCAACACCTTTGCCCTTCTAATATGGTTAAAGTATGAGTTGCATTCTCTATGTAGTTTTTGCATTCAACCTTCTTTGAATACTTCCTTATGCTCTCTCTCTCTCTCTCTCTCTCTCTCTCTCTCTCTCTCTCTCTCTCTCTCTCTCTCTCTCTCTCTCTCTGTTTTTTTCCCCTTTGGAGAAGGATGGGTCTCAGACTTTAATCCACTTCTTGGATCACCTTCTATAGGTCATTTTAGGATAACTTGGGTGTCTAGCATAACATTACGATGTATCAATGTAATTAAGTATGAAAGCATCGTAATATTCATTTACAATTGTCGTAACAAGTGCATAATAGTAAAAATGAGATGATATATTACACTCATGTATCTTAGAAATTTTTTACCTTCTCCTAGGTGGAGTTTCCCTTGCATCTTGGTGCTCCAGTCATATTTAAAAATATGAAATGAGAAAGCTTATAATGTAGAACGGGTGATGCTTTTGTTGGGCAAACAAACGATCGGATACAAATAAATTAGAAGAGAGGAAATAAATCAGACACAGTTTATATTGCTCGGTCCGTGTGACCTATTCCACGGGAAGAGAAGAGCATCAAAGAGTATACTATTGATGGAGTGACACAAAGAAGATTTGTCATTTAAACACTATAATTGTTTCCCAACTTCCTAATTACATTAATAATCACATAGTATTTAACTCTCAGAATTCTTCGTGAAACAATCTAAATCAATTTCGCAGGGAGACACACAAGAACCATACCAAAAGACAGCTTAATCGAATTGTGCGTTTTAGATAGACGACCTTCGGGCCGCCTTGACTTAAACAATGCTTGACTGTTGGAAAGTGAGAAACAAAATGAACTATAAAATAAGCCAACGCAGAATATAGAGGCAATCCTAGCATGAACTTGGTACTTCAAATTGTTAAATGAAAGGGGACTCAACTCTTCAAAAGGGAGAAAAAGGAAAAAAGAAAAAAAAGAAGGAGAATGTATCCATATTATTAGAATCAATCATAGAAAATCTAGTACTACTTGAACATATTAACTCCAAATTAATTTTCAACTCACGAAAACTCCTAAAATGGTGCCATTATCCTAATTTTCTCCTCTTTTACAATTATATCAAATTTCACAATCAAACGTCGTCTATGATATAAGAAAAAATCACAAATTGGTGCGCTTGTGACAAATGAAATGTAAAACATCAATCTGATATACTTATCAATTGTCACATGTCATCAAACTCAGTAATTTGATGATAAAATTTCTCAAAAACTAATAGAGAGTAAATTTATCAAAGATATATCAGTTTGGGATAGTTTGGGGTCATTTGAGATAAATTTATCACTCACTGCGTACTGATTTGAGTTTAGGGTTTTTTAGTGGTATTAGTCCTATAAATAATCAAGAGAGGAGATTATTGGACATGAGAAGAAGTGATTGTGGGGTATGAAAAAATATAATTAATGACATAAACAGAAGTGAAGGTTGATGACTCAAATTATAGTGGTGCGCCATAAAAAATAAAAATAAAAAAACATTTTCCTCTCTAATTCCTACTCGCGACCCTAAGCCTTGGAGAATTGCGGATCTCTATTGCATGCAAAAAGTTAGACGGTCATAGGCAGGTCGCTGTCACCCGACAATCGCCACTGCCCAACTACAACTCTCCTCTCTTCTATCCTCCCTTGTCCTTCTCGCATCTATGCAGCTCACTCTTATCCCTTCGTCCCTCTCTTTCCAGATAAATTGGGAGCGACGATGCCGTAGTTGGAAAATCCTTGCGACCAGAGTATCGCCAATTTTCAATGGAGGATCATGGGAAATTGGGGAAATCCGAATCTACCCAACTTATTTTCAACTGTTGTGACGTCGAATTACGAGTTGCACAGTCACATGATGAGCCCAGCCTGGAGAAAATAGACATCAAACCTGACAAGAGCATGTCACCCAAGATGTGAAGAGACATGACTCATATGTCTCTCTCCGCAAGCTTAACTCGAGAGTGATAGCACATATCAGTGAGGCTAGCACTATACCGCACTGCTTTTGACCCCCTTGGTCCTGGCGATGATGGAAGTAACTCGAAAGGACAATAACATGAGATAATAATTTTTCCTCTTTTTATCGGACTTTTATAAGGAAAGTCGGTTTCAAATTGGTCGGTATCAATGACCCATTGGCTCCATTAGACATGATTTTGGGTGAATTGTCCTAATACACAATTGTTTGTTTACACTTGATGATATAAAGAATTGAACTCATGTTGTCCGTTTAATTTGTAAATATGTCAGTTCGTTTAGCAATAAAATAATCGTCATTGAGAATTTATTAATAATGGCAAAAATTTGAAACCACAATTTTGCGTTTGATGATGTGTGAAGTGTGATGTCCAAACTAGCTAAGACCATGTAAGAATTAAACTTTTTGCGCTTTGTTTTTTAAGTAGATAAGGACTTACCGACCAAAAAGAAAAAAAGGTAGACAACGACTTGGGGCCGACAAGACTTAGACGAGGGATGACTAGTGGGATGGAAAGTGAGAAAGAGAATGAACTTTAGCATAAGCAATGAAGAACATAAATGCAACCATGTCCTAGTGTGAACTTGACTTACCACTATTCTTAGTGGAAATTACCCAAATGCTACGGGGCATTTCACTTGCCAAATGAAATGGGAGTCATCTCTTCAAAAGGAGAAATCTATATAATCAAAATTAATATTACCAAAAATCTCAAATTAGTACTATTTGAATATATTCATGTCAAATTATTTTCAACCGACAAAAACCCTAAAGTCATATCAATGTTCCAAGTTTTTAGGATTCCGTCTAGCTTTGCTGTTACATGCCCTATTTTACAACAAACGAGACCTACAGTATTTTCATTGCGCACTTACGTGGCATTTTTTTATTTTATTTTTTTGGCATGATGACCATATCGCTATTTTTCAATTGAAGAGACAGGGAGTCTACCAACTTGTTTCCACTGTTGTGACGTCAAAATTGTGATTTGTAAATTACCATTCATTTAGGTGATTGTTAGGCCTATGAGAACTTACTAGGCTCTCATTCTGTAGAAAATTTTGTCCTTTGGTGATTCCAAACACATTATATAATCCAATCTACTAACGTTGGTGAATAATCTTTTCTCATGTGGTTAATCGTACCAATCTTTAAAAAAGCGGAGTCCAATCACTATGGTACCAATCTTTAAAAAAGCGAAGTCCAATCACTATGGAGGAGCTCAGCCAAGGGACAAATGACTTCAACCCTGAGAAAAGCATATTGCCTAAAATGTGGAGAGATATGACTCACACGTCTCGGTCCACAGCCCCGAGGCGAGTGTCCTTGCACCGTATCAATCAGATAAGAACCACACTGCACGACTTTTGACTCTCTTGGCACCGGCGATGATGAACTTACCTTTCAAAAGACTATCACAATGACATGAGAACCACCCTCTTTTTTTTTTTTTTTTTTTTTGCAAAAAAAGTCTCTTTCAATTTCGATTGATCAGTGTTGGTAGCTCGTTAGATACAAATAAGACATAATACAAGATCAAACTAGTGTTGCTCATTTGATTCTTTAACAGGTCTCTTTGTTTGATCAACAGGCTAATCGTTGTTAAGAGTTTAGTAATTACGGAAGAATAAATTTAAAGAGTATACTTTGGACTTCAGAGATATGCAAAGCACTATGTTCAAACGGGCCATGACTATGCTAGTCGTCTTTTTACCTCCCTTTATAAATTCACTCCGTGTTAGCATTATTTTATATGGGTGATAAATTATGAATAAATTCCAATTAAAGAGCGATTAGATGAAATCAATCAAGAAATAGGTTTATGATTATTTAATCTTATTTGTCGTCTAAACAAATTAAACATGTAAATGTGGAATTTCTCATGATGGATTATGGATAATCTAGTCGAATCATGCCCCTCTGGGTTAAGTATGCCCTAGTTTAAGTTTGCTTTGCTTTAATGGAATCAGCTTGAATGACAATGAATTGATTTCTCATATAAATTGCATATTTGGGTGTTAGCAAAATACGAATCATACAATGGAGAAGAAAACATTAATTATTCTTGTCTTGTGCTTATGTCTATTGAAATAAAAGAAAAAACATTCCTGGAATAATATATCTATGTGAAACAATATCACAACATACTAAGCCTAGGGTTTCCTCTTTCATCCCTTGAAGCTGCCGCCTCTCTGCAGTGCCGTCCTTCTCCCTCCCTTCCCCCTCTTCCTCTCTGTCTCCCTCTTCCCTTTTTTGGGTCTTTCTTGTCTCTCCCAAACAAATTTTTGCAGCTAATCTTGGATGAACATGGGAATGCCATTCGTCCAATCGATAGCCACTAAGGAGGATGTTCGTAATGTGGCTCCAGAACCTCTTTTAAATTAGGCTGCTCTTTTCTCCCGATTTAAATTTAGGTAAAGTTTTGGGGACTTTTACCCTCCCAAACTATATCTAAATATAGGTCCAGGAGTTCCTTATAGATATATGATATGTTCTTTTAACATTTTAATGTTGGTATCTCTACACGGCAATGGTGATGAGGACGTTGAACCTAAATGCACATCACAAGCCGTTGCAAATGGAGTGGAAAATCTCAACATGTGCTTATCACTAAACTTGATAATCAGCCACCGATCGTCGACAGTGTTAAATCTGTTCTTGAGGGATGAAAGCGTGCTTTTAGCTACGACCTGTGCCTTGTTATTTACTTTGTGGCTTTCGATTATTATTATTATTTTTTTGGCAATTATTTGGAATTTGCTAGGCTTGAAAATCTTCTATGTACCTCTCGAGTATTACTTTGATACGTGAATGTCATCTTTTCTTCAATGAAAAAAAAAAAAAAAACAAATATCACGACATGTAATAAGAGAGAAAAGGCATTCAAAGGTTATGCATTAGCAATTTCCCAATTGAGTACCTAAAGTCTAGGGAAAGTGGCTAGGCCCTTTGTGCTCTCTTACTTAAATAGGTCCTTATCGTTTTTGTAGCCCACATTTTTAATCTTCAAATTTTTCTTGTTGGTGATTTACATGCTAATACAAGTTTGCGTGCTTTGTGTGATTTGATTTTATTTCTTATCACGGGGTTACTTAATTCGGAATTTCTAAGGATAATTTCTTAAAGCTAAGCTTGTCCCCTAGCTAGACTAGGGTCTGCCATTGAATGCACAAATATTCCAATTTGAATTCAGACCTTAAGCGAAGAAAATAACACCTATGGAGAAATCCTTCGGGTTATCCAACTGTGTCTTAAAGCATCATCATCATTAAACATATCAATTTTATTTCTTAGTTCACTCAAATGCTTGAATTTTATTGAAGATATAGTCGACGTTCTAGAGACTTGTCAATCACGCACATCAATTACTTGAGAATGCTCCTGGACAAAGTAAGGCGCGAAGAAGAGAACACCCATCGGGCAATTTTTAGGTTATCCAAGTTTGTCGGTCCTAAAGCATCTACTATCATCGTGCATATCATTACTTTTCCTTAATTGAAGTTAAATCTGATTATGAAATTAATAGAAATTGACATCAGATTTCGTAAACTTACTTATTTCTTAGAAATTTTACAAAGGAGATAGTGAAAATTCTAGAGACATGAAACTAGTGAATCACGGACATTGTACGAGCCGATGTTATGTGTGAATGCTCGTGACGGGGAAAGGCACTTGAGCTTCTTATTTTTTTGACGAAGAAGCAAACAAGGGACTCGTAATCAATTTTCATATATTTGTAGGGTCCACTAATGCACTTTTTCATAGATATTGGTAAAAGAAGATCTTATGGGACGTCATCCATAATACGTCACCAATTATTCGTCATCTAGAGACTGCTTAGGATGCAATTACCTGATTAATAGACTCACCAATATCTCAAATAATTCATTACTATTTGGAAAAAAATTATCCTTTTCTTCTTGGACTTTCACGTTTTTCCTATTCAAGTCTATGTACTTTTGATTCATCTAATGAAATCCTCTTCTCTCATAAATTTTCTAATCAAGTCTCTCCTCATGTGGATATGTGTGGAAGATGATGTGCATAAAATTTAATTAATGCGTAATCTCAAGTGGTCATCCATATTGGAAAAACTATATTCACCTTGTATGATGATGACATCCGACGGCCACATCAATTGGATTTAGTGCTGAAAAGACTTGATTAAAAAATTTATCTACGTAAAAAAAAAAAAAAACTGAATTAGACAAATTAAAAACATAGGGGCTTGATTATAAAAGGCTAAAAATATATGAAACAAAATAAAACCGTGTGGAGTGTGATGTCCAAACTATCTAAGACCGTGTAAGTATTAAATTTTGCGTTGAAGTTTGCTTTTTAAGTAGACAACGACTTGGAGCCACCAAGACTTAAATGAAGGGTGACTAGTGGGATGGAAAGTGAGAAAGAGAATGAAATTTAGCACAAGTCAATGTAGAATATAAATGCAATCAATTCTTAGTATGAACTTGACTTAACAATATTCTCAGGGGAAATTATCCAAATGCTACTTGGCATTTCACTTTTTTAATGAAATAGGACTGAACTCTCCAAAAGGAGAAAAAGAAGAGAAAGAATATGTGCGTATTATTAAAATCAATATCACAAAAAATCTTAAATCAGTACAATTTGAATATATTTATCCCAATTTATTAAAAACCCTAAAGTCGTATCACTATCCCAAGTTTACCATCCGTTAGGACTCTATTTAGGTTAGTTAGATGCCCTATTTTACAACTGACGAGGTCGACGGTATTTACATTGCATGCTTACGTGGCATTTTTAATGCATGATGACCATATTGCTATTTTTCAAAGGAGGCCCATGTAAAATTGGGGAGACGGGAAATCTACCCAACTTGTCCCAACTTGTTTCCACTGTTGTGATGTCATAATAGTGATTTGTAAATTACAACTTCATATAAGTGATTGGTAGGCCTATGAAAACTTGCTACGCTCTCAGTCAATAGAAAATTTTGTCCTTCGGTGATTACACACGCAATGCATAATCCAATCCATCCACGTACCTAAATAATCTTTTCTCATGTGGTTAAATCTACCAATCTTTAGAAAAGCCAAGTTCAATCACTATGGGCTCCTAGGGGACAACTGACATCAACCCAGAGAAAAGCACATTGCCAAAAATTTGGAGAGACATGACTCACATGTCTACAGCCCCACATTGAGTGTGCTTGCACTATCTCAATCAGATAAGTACTACACTGCACGACTTTTGACTCTCTTGGTACTGACGATGATGAACATACCTCGAAATGATAATCACGATGACATAAGAACCTCTCCTTTTTCTTACTTTCGTGAGAAAAGTCTCTTTCAATAGATTCGTATCAATAACCAATTAGGCCCGAATAAGATATGATTTTATTGACACCTAAATTTTGGTGATATATCTAGTCATTTGCTGCATAAAAAATTAAGGGTCAAGCCCAACTCTTGAACAAAAACATTAATCAAATTGCAAATAGATGTTGACACTATTTTTATAAGCATTAGACCCACATACATTTTAATTGAGCTAATGCTCAATCAAGGAGTGTGCGAGCATGCCCGAAATAGGAAGAAATCATGGATGGCCAGAAGGATTCATCTTATAACAGAATACGTGCGGAGCAGGAAAGAATAAAAGAAATATACTCTAGGGATATACTTGCTAGGGCATGTGAATCTCATAATAGAGCACGTATCCACGGTTGAATACAAAGTATTGATAACCGGTTTGGTCTGGATAAGACACGATTTGAAATGAACTGTCATAAAATGAGATTGTTTACATCTAATGATACAGGGATTCGAACTTGTGTTGCGCATCCGATTCATTAACATGTCTCTTCGTGCGATCAATAGGTTAATTGTCGATAAATAATTGTGGATTTTTTTTTTTTGAGAGCACGCTTTTGAATTCGGTGATATGCAAAGTGTGATGTCCAAATGCGCTATGGCCATGTCAGTCATCTTTTTACCTTCTTTTCGAAATGCCCTCCGCATTAGCAATTTTTTTTTTTTTTATGCAAGTGATAAATTATGAATAAATTATAATTAAAAAGCAATTAGATAAAATCAATCACGGAACTTTTTTTTTCATTATTTAATATTGTTTGTCGTCTAAACAAATTAAACATGTAAATGTGGAATTTCTCATGATTGATTATGGATAATTTAGTCGAACCATCTCCCTCTGGGTTAAGTGTGCCGTAGTTTGAGTTTGCTTTGCTTTAATAGAATCAACTTAAATGACAATGGATTGATTTATCTTATAAACGGCATATGTGGGTGTTAAAAAAATACGAATCTTATAATGGAGAGGAAAACATTAATTATTCTTGTCTTGTGCTTATGTCTATTGAAATAAAAGAATAAAAAATTCCTGGAATATTATATCTGTGTAACAATATCACGACATGTAATCAGAGAAAAAGGCATCCCAAGGTCATGCATTAGCAATTTTCCAATCGAGTGCCTAAAGTCAAGAAAAATTGGATGGGCCCCATGATTTTGTGTTCTGTTACGTAAATCGATCCTCATCGTTTTTGTAGCCCGCATTTTAATCTTCATATGTTTCTCGTTTGTGATTTGCTAATACAAGTTTAGTATGCTTTGTATGATTTGAGTTTATTTCTTATCACGGGGTTACTTAATTCATAGTTTCAGAGGATAATTTCTTAAAGCTAAGCTTGTCCACTAGCCAGAACCCTGGGTCCGCCACTAAATGCACAAATATTACAATTCGAACTCAAACCTTTAGCAATCCTTCAAGTTATCCAACTTTGTCTGTCTTAAAGCATCTACTGTCACTGAATATATCATTTTGACAATAAGTTCTTTCAAAATCGACTATTTGTCCCTATGTTAGAGGTGTTCCAGAAATGTATGTTAATGCTCTTGTACATAGTAAGGCGAGAAGAAAAAAGAGCACCCGTCTAGCAATTTTTTAGGTTATCCAACTTTGTCAATCCTAGAGCATCTATTCTCATTGTGTATATCATTACTTTTTGTTAATTGATTAAATCTGATTGAACTTTACTCTGATTTTGAAACAGATTGAAATTGGCATCGGATTCCGAAACTTAAATATATCTTGAAAATTTTAGAAAGGAGATAGTGGACGTTCTAGAGACATGAAGCTTGTGAATCACGCACTTCGTACAAGTCAATGTTACGTGTGAATGCTCTTGCACGGAGGAAGGCAATTGAGCCTTTTTTTTTTCTTTGTAGGAAGAAGCAAACAAAGGACTAACGATCAATTTCATGATTTTTAGGGTCCACTAATGCGCTTTGTCGTGGAAATTGGTAAAAGGAGATCTTATGGGACGTCATCCATGATACGTCACCAATTATTCGTCATCTAGACACTGTTTGCTTAGGAAGCAATTACCTGATTGATAGGCTCATCAATAGCTCAAATAATTCATTACTATTTGGAAAAATATATATATCCTTTTCGTCCCTAGACTTTCACATTTTTTTCTAATCAAGTCTATACTTTTAATTCGTCCAATGAACACTTTCACAAAATTCCTAATCATGTCTCTCCCTACTAGGATATGTGTGGAAAAATTTAGCTTATGGAGACGACTTTAAAATATGATGTGCATAAAATTTAACCAATGTACAATGTCAAGTGGACATCTGCATCGGGAAAACTTTATCCACATCGTACGATGATGACATCCAATGGCAAGGCTAGTTGGATTTAGTGTCGAAAAGGACTTGATTAGAAAATTTATGAAAGTAAAAAGACTATATTAGACAGATTAAAAGTATAGGGACTTGATTAGAAAAGGTGTGAAAATATAGGAACAAATATAAAATTCTTCCTTTTATTGTTTTGCCGGTGTCAAAGAACTTCAGATGGTAATACATAAGTAGTGTCAACACCAGGATGATAAGTCTTCAAAGTTCTTCATTTAAAAGAAAGATATAATCGAAGACCTATCAACTTTTAACACTGATCGAGCGTGTATAACAAACTTTCTCTTTGAAAATTACTTATGACAAGCTTGTTGGGATTCATTAATTACTCAGACCCTTTATTCTATCCAAAGCTTAGTGTGTAATCTTTCCTTTGCCGCTAGCTATTAATGCTTGTTGTTCAATGTTGATCCAATATGATTTGGGGGTACAGATGGATAAGTGCAAAAAACGGGATTTTTTGTTTTGATCGTTGGTCAATTGAAAACTTAAAAGTATTAACATTATCAGTTGAGAACTTAAGACTTAAAAAAGTCTCAATCGGGTCTTGAGCTCGTCAGTAGCGTAATTCGGACATTCGAATTCTGATGTGGTTCTCCTGTGGAATATTTTATTTTTTACCATGTGTCATTTGAAACCTGAATTCAACCGATGATGAGTTTCGGACTTGATTGTGGCTTTTTCGATATCTTAAGTCCTCAACGGATCCAAATAATATCTTAGATTCTCAATCTACCTTGGTCAAAATGTTCTCTTTTGTTTCTGCACTTATCCGGGGATATGAACGCTCGAAATCAAAGGCTCAATCTTTTCATTTCAATTCAATATATATATGTACACACACGCGCGCGCACATATATATGTATATCTATTTTTATTTTATTTTTTAAAGTCCTAGAAGAACAAGAGCAAGGTTTACAAGGGTAAAGATATTGACCCAATTAACTTAATTTTTACCATAAAGTGAATAATAGGGGCCACTCTTGCAGGATAATCAAGCTCAAAAGCCGGTTATGTAGACTAAAGTGTAATTAGCGCTTAGTTGTGATGATATCATATTTTGCTTTTGTTAAATATGAATCGTGTGTTCTTAGATTTAGGATTTTCATTAGGTCCATTACCAATGTAAAAAGTTATTTTATTCATTCACTATTGAATGGTTCGATTACAAATTAACCCTAAAAATATATGTCATTCATCTAACGATGAACTTTCTACAATGACAGCGGAGCTAATAAAAATCTCGATTTTTGCCCATATCTATTTGTAATACTATTATTGATAAATCTGTCAAAATAATTTATTCATGACATGGAAGCGTGAGTTTCCAGATCCTTAGGTTTGACGCAAGTTTCCAAATCTTTTACGTTGGATTTACAGTCAATTTTCACGTCAGTAATTGACTAAAATGTTTACATTGAAATTTTATGTAAAAAGTTATAACTATATTGATATAATTGAGAATTTTATGGATAAATTGACATATGTACAATAAATTTAGAATTGATTTGGTAATAATCCTAGTGATTAGTAGACCTATGAAAACTTGCTAGACTCTCGGTCCTTAGAAAATCTTGTCCTCCGGTGACTATTCACACATTGCGTGATCTGCTCCTCCCACTAAAAAAAAAGAAGCAAAGAATAGTTATTTCGTATGATCAAGGTTTCCTGTTAGTCTCCAACGAGCCAAACTCAATCGGTATGATCAGCCCAGCCAGGGGAAAATTGACATCAACCGACCGAAAAGCATATTACCCATGATGTGAAGAGACATAACTCATATGTCTCTCTCCACAACCTCAAATTGGGTGACTATACTGCACAACTTTTGACTTTCTTGGTATTGGTTATCTGAAATTACCTTGAAAAGATGATAACAATGAGATAAGAACATCTCTGTTTTCGTACCTTAATAGGAGAAGTCACTTTCAATTGGCCGCTATCAATAATCTATTCGATCCGAACAAGAGATGATAAGAGGTGAATTGTCTACCTATGTAATTATTTAAGTTAATGATTTCGGTGCCATAACTTTAAAAAAAGCGGGGTTTACCACAATTGCTGTAAATTTTAATGTCATGTCGCGATACTCAAATGATGAATTAAAAAGATATGATTCCAAAAAAAAAGAAACTTTTTTTTTTTTTTTAAAGTTATCATACTCAAGTTATAACATTAAAGTTAGCGTAATAGAAAGTTATAATATTTGTGGCATCCTTATCCCAAATTACTATAGACTAGTTTGATACAACCAAAATAGAATGTGCACATTTGAATGCCTAAAGTTAAGAAATAATGGACGGGCCCCCACCATATCTTCGTCTTTTTTGATGGCATAATAAAGTAGGTCCTTACCGTTTGTAGGCCTCCTTCTTATCCTTCTATGTTGCTTGTTTGTGATATATATGCTAATTTACCTTTAGTATGTCTCTGTATAATTTGAGTTTACTTCTTATCACGTGATTTCTTAGTTCAAAATTTCTAAGGATCACTTCTTGAAGCAAAGTTCTTGGAGCGAAGTTCGTCCCTTAAGCGGGAATCCTGGATCCCTTGCTAAATGCGCAAATATTACGATTTCAATTTAGACCTTTACTGAAAAAATAATCTGTTGAGCAATCCCTTAGGCTAAGTTTTCTATTAGAAAGCATCTATTTTCACTGAATACATCGTTTTTCTTTTCTTAATTTACTAAATCTGATTGAATTTTTTTTTTATCTAATTATGAAACGAATAGAAATTGGCATTGGATGCCAACAATTCAACTATAGCCTATATATTTTATAAATGGTATAATCGAAGTTCTAGAGATTCAAAGCTTGTGAATCACGCCCATCGTGCAGGTCGATGATTACGTGTGAATGCTCTTGGACAAAGTGGGGCGCAGAGGGAAGCAAACAAAGGACTGACAATCACTTCGCGTGCACTTTAATGCAGAAAATGGCAAAAGCAGACGTCATGTATTATACGTCACCAATTATTCGTCATCCGGAGACAGTTTGCTTTGGGTGCACTTACTTCTGACTAATAGACTTACTTTAAAAAATTTATCATTATTTGAAGAATAGTGGTTCCATGCCTTGAATTTTAGCTTAGCCTAATTTTGAAGCAGAATTGAGCGCCTGAGACCATACTTCCACTTTCTTACTAACCTAAGAGAAGCCATTATTTTCATGACATTTTCTTATGTGTCTAAAATAAATGATGGAGAATAGCCCTCACTAGCCTATTACTGAGTCAGCCAATTCCTTTTAGCATGGCCAAAATGGATCTTTAGGAGACAAATGCCTCAAATGTGGGCTCAACTTCTAAAGGGCTAATGGATGAGAAAATCTGGGCTTTATGACTTGACATCACAACGGGTCATGCCATCAAATGTGGAAAGTAGCTGTACAAGATCTATTAGTTAGACAATTTTTGCCTTTACATCCCCTGACCCGGATCCGAGGTTCAAGAACTCATTGCCCTGGAGGAATTATGACCGAAAAAGGAAACTAAGCCTCAAAGTCTAGAAAGGAACACCTATTGCCCTAGAAGAAGGGGTTTAACAAATGGTGGGCCACAAAATTTTCTTTGTCCATCGACAACCCTGACAAGCTACAAAGTGGGATAAAGTGAAAACATTAGTCTTGACATTAGGACTTGGAATCGTGTCTGATCTTCCTTCATCCATGATGCCGAAGGTGCCTGAGTATGGCGTGGGGACAGATTTGGTATCCAAGAACTCTACCTTTAAGACGGCCTTGAAATCATCTAGGGGCGCTACGATGAAATTAGTCATGTTATTACATCCTCCTATTTGTGGCTCCATCTAAAAAACTATAGCTTTTATGAGTGCTTTAGGTAAACTATATCAATTGAAGCTCCAACCAACTGAAGAAGAAATCGCAATAAAGCATTTATTCCTTTATTTTATAAACTCGTTATGTGAAGTTCGCTACTCTGATTTAGTCTCATAGTCCCTATACTTTGAATTTGTCTAATCAAATTCTTCCACTTTCGCAATTTTTTTAATCAAATCCCCTTAGCTCTAAATCCAACGTATTCAATCTAATATGAGCATTTGACGACACTAAAATACAATGCAAATATAATATGTTGATCCCCACGTAGATGTGTGCAAAAAATTTAGCTAATGGAGACAACTTTCAAATATGATGTGCACAAAATTTAGTCAATGCGGACGAAATTTTTCCCTATGTATACTATGACATCATCTGATCCTCATGGATTAAGTTATGCCAACTAAATAACGTAAATCCAATATCCCGTTCATTTATTTTTATCTTGTTATGTTTATTCTTGTGCTGGAAATTGCATGTTTTTGGCTATGGACGTGACTATTGAAATGGTAACTTGTTGTTCTCTTCATCTGCCGTCAACAGGGGACCACCGTGTGGTGATCATATCTTTGAAAGATTAAGCCATTTGGGCTTTTGCCCTTTTTCTTAAAACTAATCTAGCCTTCTTTCTTTTAGCTCAGACCTGTCCATTCTCACCAAAACCACCATAGAATAATATATATTATATGCATTGTCTTATTCTGATTAATTTTCCAAACACAACATATGAGATTACGTCCCTTATCTTTATCCTGTCTAGTCAAATAATTGCGAGGCCAAGCAAAAACATTATGCCTCTGCAGAAGAAGCGCTTGTCTCTGTTCACACTCTGTTTAACTCAATCAATTATTTGGTTTTGATGGTCAAAGAACGTCCACGATGGTCCCATAAAAAAGGGGAAATTTGCCAACATAGAATTAGAACCTTTTACAAAGAGTAGCATCTGAATAATCATATTTTTAACTTTACCTTTTCTTCGCTTCGTGGTTTCAGTACGGCGAAAGCCACTGCAACGAGGGATGGATTCAAACCTATTATATGCACGCAAATTTCTAAGTAACACATGCTGCTCTGATCTTGGTTTTCAGTAGTTCAAGGTCGGGGGTTTGATGGAGAGGAAGCCCGGCTCATCCAGAGCCGACCGCAAAACGACAGAGAGAAACAGGAGAAATCAAATGAAGGCCCTCTTCTCCAAGCTCCACTCCCTTGTTCCTCCGCAGAGTCCTAGGGTCTCTCTCTCTCTCTCTCTCTCTCTCTCTCTCTCTCTCTCTCTCTACACCGTATTTTTTCCATGGTTTTTAGTTATATTAAATACAAAACACCATGTAGTTTCCTTTCGTTCTTGAGAATGGGATTACTTTATGTTTCTATTTTCTTCAAGGTGCTGGTTCTTATGTTAATTGTAGCTAACTATTTGGAAACTTTCATTTTTCTGCTCCTTATCTTAGCTAGAAACATGGAGAAAATATCATTTCTTCAAGGAACAAAGGGTTATCCCAGACCTACATCGAAATATTGACAGTGATTCTTCAATTCAAATAGTTATTGAATTTAAAAAAAAAATACATAGATATCACTATTTGAACAAAGTTTTCCTAATTTTTTCATTTCCATTCCAATAAGAATGAATACTGTGATTCACATTTCGAACAAACATGAATACATCATCTATAGGATAACTTCCATCTTGAAAGTCTTCTGGTGTTTTTATATGATATTCGCGATTCATCACACTAGATGGATATCATATTCATGGAATATGATTCACTTTCAAGATGCCTTGGTGGTGAAATGGTAGAGAGCTTTTTTAGAGATTTGTAATTCATGGGCTAATTAGACAACATCTTGCTTCAAACATAGGAGTTGCTAAGAGATGTCTAATTGTCCAGGCAATAATGATAGTATCTTGTACCCATTTCAAGACTTTCAGTTTCCAGATGATAGTTTTTCATGATAGTTTTACCTATTTTTAATCCGATCATGCTCTTTTTTTTATTCCTTTTTGTCGGAAAATGAATGAAGAAGAAAATCAAATTCCCCTAAACACAAGGAACCTAGCTAGGGTTTCTTCTATTACTACTCAAACACAAGAATTTGGGATGCCTCCTCATTCGAGCTTTCGAAAAAGGTTTAGCGAGGTGTAGATTCTAAAGGGCCTGGTAGTTTTGACCACAATTTTAAGAAAATTAAGTGTAAGATTGGGGTTCTGTGTCAAGAGAAGTTTTTAAGAGAGGGTTCAGTATGAGGTTCATCATTGGAATGCGATTGATTTTGTCGATGAGGTGAGTTTGAATAGTATCTTCTCAATTTCAAAGTCCATACATGTTTGTTTCAATTATATTTTTGTCCATGCATCTTGATCAAGTTTAATTGTCCTTGCTTGCCTATATTCTGGTTGTAGGAATCAACGTTGTCACAGCCCGATCAATTAAGCCAAGCGGCCAATTACATAAAGAACTTACAAGTGAAGGTGGAGAAAATGAGGGAGCAGAAAGAGAGGTTGTTAGAAATAGAAAAGATCAGCACGAGCATGAAGAATGGGCAGATGATCGGATTCAAGTCACCGGAGATCAGAATTCAAAAAATGGGGTCAATCTTGGAGGTTGTTCTTGTTACTGGATTGGATGGCCAGTTCATGTTCAATGAGACCGTTCGAGTGATTTATGACGAAGGAGCTGATATCGTCAATGCCAGTTTCTCTAATGTCGGTGATGCAATGCTTCACACCATTCATGCCAAGGTAAGAACTTGTTTATATTTTGAGCATAAAATAATTAGGTAATTATACATTTAGAACAAAAAAATTACTACAAACCTAGATTTTTGCAACTCATACCTAGATATGATATGTAAAATTATTTTATAGAGCGAGGTGAGGCGTTCAATTACAATCCACTCATTTTTACACGAAGAGGATGCCCAACTCACTAAAAGTAGTAAAATCTTGTTGATTATGAATTGTCTCATTAATCTTATGCATCATATATGACGAGAGTTGAAACCTAGGCTGTTGATCCAAAATGAACTCATTTGCACTCGATGGTTTTGGATCTAAACCTCTGCTGCCTGTACATGTACAACTAATTCACTTGCTTAAATACTTGCATGCAATTTGGAAACCAATTCGGGCAACGGGTTTTAATACACCTAACATCGATCCGACTCATTTAGGAATGTCTTGAACAGGCTTGAGAAGTACAAACTGATTGTAGTAGACCACTCTTGTCTGTGCAAAGTAATTTTATCAGCTGTGAAGGTATTGACAGTAAGACATAAGAGCCAACCCTGTTAATTCAAGCTTCAAGTATATACTAGCAAATGTTAAAAGCTTCAATGACTTGACTTTTAATGTATAGAGGCTGACGGAAATTCCAGGCCAAGATTTGCAGGAAATATTTCCATTTCCTTCCTACGTTTCAGCTTTTTCAATTGGCTGGTTTTTCAGTATTCTTTCTAAGTTGAGTATACTGTAGGTTGAAGATGGCGATTCTTCAGACGAGAGAGTGTCTCAAAAGCTGCAGAAGATTGTCAATGATGCTTATGGAGCTTCATCCTGACATAGTACCGTGTTATTACAAATCGTCTTGTCCTCTCACACTCTATCTGAGCATCTTCCTCACTCACTGACTGTATGAGTGACCATTAGCACACTCGTTAGCATCTAGAACTACTCATTGAAATCTTTCATTTGTTTATGTAGTTCAGGTGCTGAATCGAAGCCGCAACCTTCTTTGAATACTTCCATCCGCTCTTTCTGTTCTTCTTGGGAAGGGGATCGATATTGGACTTGGATCACCTTCTACGGGCACTTTCACGATATCTGAGGTGCGCGCACGACGTTATGACACATCGTTGTAATTTTCCTGTGAATACATTGTAAGAAGTCGTGAAATCATATTATAACGTTAAGGCAATTCGCTGTGATTAAGTGCAAAAGAGTAGTAAAAACTGAGATGGCAGGGTACGCCTGTGTATCTTACAAGTTTCCCACCTTCCACTTGGATGTGGAGTTTCCTTGGGATCTTGTTCTTCTGCTTGTATCTTAAAATATGAAATTAGAAACCTCACAATGCAGAACATGTATTCCTCTTATTGCATAAACGAGCGATCAAACATAAATAAACTTCTTTACCAAAAAAAAAAAAAAACATAAATAAACTGGAAAATGGAAAATAAATCAGACCCAATTTATATAGTTTGGTCCATGTGATCTAATCCACAAGAAGAGCAGTACAAGATTTTACTATTGATGGAGCTACACAAAAAGATTAGTCACTTAAACACCTTAATGTTTCCCAACTTCTAATTACACGATTCATAAAACAGTATTTAGCTCTCACAAATCTCTGAGAAACAATCAGTTCAATCTTGCGGAGAAATACACAAGAACCATACCAAAGATGACTTTATGGAATTTTGAAACAACTTAGGGCCGCCAAAACTTAAACGAGTCATGAGTTATGAGATAAAAAGTGAGAAAGAGAACGAACTATAAAGTAAGCCACCTAGTATAAACTCAATCTTAGCATGAACTTGGCTTTCAAGATGCCAAATGAAATGGCACTGAACTTTTCAAAAAGGAGAAAAGTAAAAGATAAGAGTACATCAATATTATTAGGATTAATAAGACAAAGAATCTAGTACTACATGAACATATTTATTTCAAATTATCTTTTTACTCATGAAAACCCTCAAAATGGTACAATTGTCCCAATGGTTCTGTTTTTAACAGTTCAGTCCAATTTCTCCGTTAAATGTCCTACACGGCAGCTAACGAGACTGAGGATGTTTGTGTCTCACGCCTACGTGGCATTTTTTATTAGTAAAAGTTCAAAAATACATTCAAAAATGAAAAACTAAATTAATGGTCGCAAAAAAGAATTAAAAAGTAAACATGAGTTTTAACAAAAAGAAAACGGAGAGAGTACGAATAAAAATTGAAAAAAAAAAAAAGATTGAAAAAGGAAAATTCTCACCCTCAGGTCATCGCCCCAACTGAAGACACGTCTTTGTACCGTGGACATTCAAGAGTCGTCGGTGTTCGCCCTCGTTGCGAACATCCATCCCCACTACGAATTTCAAGCCGACGACGGTTGCCGGCCTCAGATCTGGTCCAGATCGAGGTTGAGCGGCCTACGGTCTGCACCAGATCAGGTGCCGTGGCCACAGCATCGTGAACTCTCTGTTTAGAGCTCGCATGGCCTCGAGCTCTGTCCCAGAGGGCCGGCGTAGTCGCTGCAAACACTCCATGCAGAGCTCGCGCGGGTGCGAGTTCTGTCTGCAGACATGGGGAGCTTGAGATCTAGCTCGCTTGGCTGATCACCAATTTCCATGGCGACGAGCACGAAGGTTCACTAGCCAATGCGCCAAACGACAATGGCATAGTGGTGGAAGGTGGGGTCGTTTATGGTGAGGAAGAAGACGCGTTGGGGCAGACAGGTCATTTCCTGGGAAGGCATCATGCTGTGACATCCACGTCAAATCTGTCATGCATGTATCTTCCACATGAGACGACATGTCAGACATGATACCTAAAATGACGGAATTGTAAGCCGAGGTAAAATCGAGACAATGATACCACTTTTGGGGGGCTTTTGTTGGTCGAAAAATAGTTTGGGAGTAAATATTTCTGAATAGCACATATTTAAGGTTTTTTGTGGTGTTAACCCACATTGCCAAGTCTGTACTATTATAACTACTCAATGCAGTTCACAATCATGGTTTCGTATATGATCATGCCTATGGTCATGCATAAAAGGATTGTGCCTGGTACCTTAAAGTGGGTGACTATTGGTGTAATTGCAGGGTGATTTGGCAATTTTTTTACTTCTATAGCTTGTGCTGGCTGCTCTTAGCTTTGGAGACATGTATCACATTTATGGGGAAAAAGTTAGGGATAAGTACACTAGAAATACTAAAAGTTGTGTACGATACTCATATAGTACGAAAAATTTCTTTTGGATTACTTAAGTACTATTGTTTTTCTAAAAACAATAATTTAAGTGCCAATTTCGATTTGAATCACTAGATATCTGATGTGGCTATATTTATTAATTTCTCAATCCTACGAGGCTCATCAACGTGCCTAATTAGCATATAATTCTTAAATGACGTTGTCCAAAATTTATAAATAGTGATCATCTAAGTACTAAATTTTATTTAAAGTGCCAAATTTTGTTTAAAGTGATCGCTTTAGTGTTAGTCATTATGAAAAAAACAATCACTTCAGTACCGGGCATGTCGCGTGATGTGGATTGGAAATTTAAAAAAAAAAATTGTAAAGTCATAATATAAATTTAATTATAAATGTCACGTAATCAATTTAACTGGAATTTTTTGCTATTAATACTTAAGTTATCGTTTTTTCTCCGATTTAACACTTAAGTGAGCATGTGAAAACTTTGGACACTAAATTTAGCACTATACTCAACTTATGGGAACTTATCCCCAAAGGTTAGATAGGCCCAAGTCTACCTAACTTTAGATAGGTCTCCACCAAAATAGTGTTGTTATGTGGTGATGCACTTAGTAAAGGGAGAAGGCAGCAAAAATGAACCCCTCTTTCTCTACTTAGCTCGGTCAATTGCCATTATTACCATAGTCATGTCACCATCTGATGAGATGCACATGTAACTTATGCTAAAAAAGTAACACATCGGATAATTGACATGGTATTGAGCAATTAATATACTAAAATTAAGTCATAATTCATTGATTTAATGTATTGGTGGGCTCGTGTTTGGTTTTACTACACGCTTCCAACACCATCCTTACCTCCACTATGATGGCTCTCCCTCACGAAAAATGGAATATTTAGACCAAATAAATTGGGAAAGATGATGCCGTAGTCGAGAATTCTTGTCGATGCGATATCTGGGGACAAGGGCGCCTCAAATGTAAAGAGGGAGAGATGGGGATCTACGACAATGCCATGGTGGTAAGGGCCAGTGCCATGGTGGCTAAATGGTGGCTTGATTTTAGTGCACGATGGCTCTGGTGGCCGACTGGCTGCAAGTGGTGAGAGAGGGAATGAGAGAGGTTGGGGAAAAATTGGGTTTTGAAATGGTTGGTGAAAAATCTTATATAGAAATTTTATGCATGATGGCCATATCACCATTTTTCAAGGAAGGGCCTCGTAAAATTAGGGAAACTCAAATTTACTCGGCTTGCTTCCACTGTTGTGGAGTCAACATAACCTCAGTCGACGGAGTGCTTACTAAAATCTACTTTGTTTAGGGAAATTCCTAGATTCCTTCCTTCAAAGCCTAGAACATGGTACAGTGTCACGCCAGATATGCCATATCGGCCGGCGCAACTTCAAGCAAGGAATTGTTCCCTCTTTTTTTTTCTTTTTACTTTGGCTATCTGAAAGAAACTAAAAGGTGTGTTTTCTCTAAGCTAAGCTATAAACAAGTTGCAAAGATCGAATGGCTTCCATCCCTAGTTTTTGTCCGTGTTTTCGGGCTAATTCCAAAAAAAAAAAAACACTAACTTTAGGTCAAATGACAAATCTGGCCCAAACTTCTTTTTTTTTTTTTTTTTTTGTGAAAAAGGACCAACTTTAGGTCAAGTAATAATTTTGGCCTCAACATTTTTTTTTGTCTCATAAAAAATCACAAACTTTCACCATTACCTCAAATCTGACCTCTACTGTTAACTCTCTATCTGAAGTCAACCTTTCTTTAGGAAAAAAGGCTCTAGTGATGCTCAATGTGCGGTGGTCTACAACTTCATATTACAACAAAGCAACAAGGTCTGCTCAAAGAAATTCAATTTGGAAATCTTTTTGACTTGCCAATGAAGTGTAGGAGATGAGAAACAACTTCACCATTATTCTCTAAGTTGTGACTCAAACAAGAAGACAATGAATAGTGCTTTAAATCTAGCTAGCAAGTGCACATGAATTTATTGTTGAGGACAATCAATGGATCTAAGTTAAGGGAGCCAGATTTGGGATTTAAGTGAAAACTAGTAATTTTTTTTAGACAAAAAAAGGTTGGGGATTGTCATTTGACTTAAAGTTGGTGCTTTTTTTTTTAGACAAATAAAAGTTTGGACCAAATTTATCACTTGATCTAAAGTTGGCGTTTTTTCATGATACAAAAAATATTGGATCAGATTTGTCATTTGGACTAAAGTTTGTGCCATTTTTTTTTTTTTTTGGAATTAGGCTCATTTTTTTTCGGGAAATCAAAGAAGACTCGTTCCACCACATAAAATTATTTAATCCTTCCATTTCAAAAGAGTTTCACGATACAAAAGAACAATCATTTTGGGGAATGATTAAAGTTTCCCACTATTTCTCAGCAAGCCAATTCAAATCACTATGATGAGCCCATCCCGGGGGAAATTGATACCAACCGCGAGAAAAGCATATTGCCCAATAAACGAAGGAACGTGACTCATGTGCCATTCTCCACAACCTCAAATTGAGTGTGCTTTCTCCCCATCGGACAGGAACCATCCCGCACAACTTTTGAGACTCTTGGGACATCTGGCGACGATGACAATAAGATAAGGAGTTGTCCCCTGCTTTCTTACTTTTATGCAAAAAGACACTTTCAACGAAATTATCTTCAAAAGATGATAGCTCTCTCTTTTGGGATGGACCTACTTAGATTGATCCTTGTCATGTTTGTGGTGGACATTGCAATCTTCAGATGTTGCTTGTTCATGACTTATATGTGGATCCACATTTAGTTTGTTTTTATAATTTGAACTTACTTCCGTAACTGAATTCACAAATATTATGATTTGAATATACAACTTTAGTGAAGAATATAACACATGTTGAGCGATTCTTTGGGCTATCCATCATTGTCTCTTCTAAACCATCTATTATCACTGGATATATAATTTTTTTTCTCAATTTACTAAGTTTGCTATTGATTTTTATCTAATTATGAAGATTGAAATTAACACAAATTCCTAAAACCTAATTTTATTCTAGAAAATTATAAAAGATATAGTTGACGATCTAGAGACTTGAAACTTATGAATCACGCTCATTGTGCATTTGGATGATTCCATGTGAATGCTCTTGGACAAAGTAAGGCGCTTGACGCTTTTCTTTGTAGAGGAGAAAGCAAATAAAGGACTGGTGACCACTTGGTATGCTTATTATTCCAACCTAGGGTTTTATGTTGCTTTTTAGGGTCCACTCGTGCACTTTAACGCAGAAAATGGTAGCAGGAGACGTCATTTATAACACGTCACAAATTATTCGTCATCAGGAGAAGTTTGCTCAAAAAGCAATTACCCGATTAACAGCTCACCAGTAGAATTTATTATTATTTGCAGAAAGAGAGTTCCATAATTGACTACGACCCTAGCCTAATTTCACAAATAAAAAATAAAAAATTGAGCATCTAAATGGAGACTGTGCTTCTACTTTCTTGATAGGTTAAGAGTAGTTATTTTGATGTCATTCTCCTGTAAATCCAAAGCAAGTGATGGAGAATAACACTAGTTAGTCCATCACCACTAATTCGGGTTGCTCCCTTGAGCGTGGTTAAGACGGATTTTCCAGGCAACAAATGTCTCGAATATGGGTTTAGCTTTTAAAGGGTTATTGGACGTGAAATATTTGGCCCTTATGACCTAACACCACAAGGAGTTTGGCCGTGTCATTAAATGTTGAAAGTTGCAATGCCGGACCTATTGGTTAGACAATTCTTGCCTTTACAATCCCCTCCAAAACCAGGACTCCCCTGTAAAGGAAGCCACTGACCTAGATGAATAATGACCGGAAACTCAAGCCATGGAGTCTAAAGAACAGCCTCTATCCCCAATACAAGGGGGTTTAACAAATGGTGGGCCACAAGGGTTTCTTCATCCTTCTTAACTATCTCAACAGGCTGCAAGGCAAATAAAGCAGATAAAGTGAGAACACTAGCCTTCTCAATAAGACTTGAAATCATGCCCAATCATCCTTCATCCATGATGCCTAAGGTGCCAACATATGGTGTAGGAAAGGCTCTAGTTTGGTATCCAAGAGCCATCCTTAGGATGACTTGGAAATCATCTAGGGGCGCCACAACAAAGCTAGTCATGTCTTTCCATGCTCCTATTTGTGACTCATCTAGAAAACTTGAGCTTCTATGGGTGCTTTGATTAAACTAAATAAATTGAAACTCCAACTGATTGAAAACGAAATCACCAAAAAGCACTTAATCATTTTTATTTATTTGTAGCTACATAAGCTCCATTTTTCGGATTTATTCTCATATATATTTTTGTTGAGAAAGAGTCGCTAAGGGCATTCATTAGTGTGAGAAGGTGATTCAAGCAATTTTGAAATTATTTCGTCCAAATACTTCCATGACTTTCCTAATCATGTACTTTTAATTTGTATAATCAGATCCTTCCGCTTTCACGAATTTACTAATTAAGTCCATTCGACTCTAACTAAATTCAACCAACATAACTATCAAACGACATCAAAGTACAATGTAAATAAAATATATGAAACCCCAAATGGACAATTGTGGAAAATTTTAGCTAATGAAAACAACTATGGAGTATAATGTGTATAAAACCTAACCAATGTAGACGAACTTTTACGATCTCATACTATGACGTCATTCAACAACCCTAGAAGTTAGATTTGGTAGGAAAAATACTTGATTAAAAAATATGTGGAAATAGAAAGACTTGATTTGACAAGTTAAAAGTGGAGGAATTTAAGTAGAAAAAAGCATGAAAGCATATGAATAAAAACATAAAAAAAAAAATTCTTTTATTATTTTTCCATTGTCAAAGAAATTTACGTGGTAACACATAAGCAATGTCAACACTGGGATGATGAGTCTTCATACCTATAATTGTGAGATGCCTAGCATTTTTTTGGCCCTAATGTAGCAAAAACTTAGGGGAAGTTTTAAATGATGTCATTGAAATCGAAAGGGAAAGATAGTGGCTAGCATGATCCGCACATGCATGAAATATTGGTCCTTTAAAAAAATTTTGCAGCTAGAAGAATTTGCAAATACAGGTATAATAGTTTATCCTTTTCCCTTTGGCCTATGTTCACTTTCCAAGACTACTCCACCACTGCGGGCGTCTTGAGGGAAAATTCTCTCGTATCACTTTGGTGCATTTGGAGTTTTACTCCCAAAATATTTCCAGCAAGACTTAAACCCATAAATACAAGAAGAAAAGGACGCTCCACTTCATCTAAGCCAACACCTTATCGAATTATTATTCAAATTGACATATCAAAAGTCATAAAAAAATGCATCAATACTTAAGTGTCGCGTAAATTTCAACATTGGCGAATTTAAAAGAAGTGCAAATTATATGGGCTGAAAGATTTAGATTAATCATGAAGTAAAAAGTCAATCGAGGCGATTAAGTACAAACAGAAACGGAGAGAGAGAGAGAATCGTGCACTTCCGCACTAACTTTGGGCCATTTCGGGGAAAGAGAGATTCAAGAAGCCTTCACTATGACCCTGCAAAAAGTGAAAAAGACAATTCACTTACTATTCACGACAGCTCATTACTCTGTCATTATGATACTGCTGCTGTCTCCTATGTAGCACGGACACTCTCCGGAAGCCTTCGTGTCGTGTCCGACACTTCGACACGTGTCCGACACGCTTCGACATGTCCCGACACGCGGTTAACGAGTGTCGAAAAATCCGACACGTGGTCAAATCTTTCCGACACGCTTCGACACGCGAGTCCAGAATTCCGACACGCGATTCCGACACGCACGTGGTCAATTTTAAAAATTTCTAATACTTGAGGAGTCAAAATATAAATATACACAAAAGAAGTAATAAAATTGCTATAAATATACACACACGGGGTCAATTTTTTTTTTTCAATTTTTTTTTCAGTTTTATTTTTTTAGAATTGTTTTATTTTTTTAAAAGCCTTTTACTCTGAAAGAAGTAATAAAAAATGCTATATATGATAAATAAATAAATTTAAAAATATCATTTCAGCGTTTTTATTTAAACAATGTTTTTTTCCTCTAAGTTTTGTGTATTATTGTAACAAATTAAAATAATGAATGATATTATTTAATATTTTTGTGTAAATTAATTCTAGGCTATTTATTATTATTATTTATTTATGTATTTATATATAAAATATAACGTGTCGGAACGTGTCGAAATTCTCTATTTTTAAAAAATGACGTGTCGATGTATCGTGTCGTGTCATGTCACGTGTCACGTGTCCGTGTCGGTACTACATAGACTGTCTCCCACGCAAAGAAAAAAACCTTTAATTAGGTTTTGCGTTTGTCGTATTCCTCAAGCCGTTCAGCCTTTTGCCCTTTTCTCAAAACCCACTTTTTTGTTCTTTTCAACTCATACCTGTCCCTTCTCACTAGAAACGTCGTAGAGTAGTATAAATTGCATAAGGGCTAATTTCCTTTAAAAACCCTCAACTTTATATCTAATTTAAATTTTTCTCTGAAATTCTTTTATCTGAAAGAAAACCTTTGACTTTCATTCTAATCCTATATCTGTCTACACATCCAAAAATCATCACTAATTTTTTGAAACTATCAACATCAAGACCATTCAAATTCGCGTCTTTTTCAACATGAAAAAAGGGGTTCATTGTTAGAACTAGCATCTTCATCAACACCTTCACCTTTATATGGAAGAACAATAGTCTCTTGATAGAGATAATTTAGAAGAAACTAGTGGCGATTTTTAGACACGTGGATAAACTTAGGGTTAAAATGAAAATTTAGGATTTTTTTTAAAGACAAAAATTAGTTTAGATCAAAATTGGGATTAGACCTAGAGTTGGGCAAATTTTTTAGGGAGTTAGACATATTACATTCTTAGTATTCAAACTAAATTTTCCAATCACAACATATGAGATTACATATTTTATCTTTATCCCATCTAGTCAAATAATCAGCGAGGCCAAGCAAAACGTTATACTTCCGTAGAAGAAGCGGCTTGTTTATGTTCACACACTGTTTAACTTAATTAATTATTTGGAATTGATGTTCAAAGAAGGTCCTCGTTGGTCCCATAGAAAAGGTGAAATTTGCATCGGAATAATCATGTCTCACCTTTACCTTTTTCCCGCTTTGTGGTTTCGGTACGGCAAAAGCACTTCCGACGAAGAATGGGATCGGAGATGTTATATGCTCTCAAATTTCTCAGTAACCTCTGCCGCTCTGATCTTGGCTACTAGTAATTCTAAGTCGGGGGTTTGATGGAGAGAAAGCCCGGTGCATCCAGAGCCGACCGCAAAACGACAGAGAGAAACAGGAGAAATCGAATGAAGGCACTCCTCTCCAAGCTCCACTCGCTTGTTCCTCCACAGTGTCCTAGGGTCTCTCTCTCGCTCTCTCTCTTTCACTCTCTATCTTTCTCTCTCTCCCCTCTGTATTCTTTTCAAGGTTCTCATCTGTCAAGGTATAGTTGGGTCTTATAGCCAAATTTTAATTTTCTTTCTTATACTAAATTGGTCCTAATTATTTGGAACCTCTCATCTTTCTGCTCCTTATTTTAGGTAGAAGCATGGAAGATCATTCCTTCATTTCAAGGTTTTCAGTTTCCCAGATGGTATTTTAGTCATTTACACATGCCCTTTTGGCCCTTTTCAGTCGAAAATGAATCAGAAGAAACTAAATTCCCCTGAACACAAGGATGCTATCTAGGGTTTAGTCTCTCTCATTTGGTCAACTACTGCTTAAACACAAGAATTCGGTGATGTCCCCACATTTGATCCTGCCGGAAAATGTCTAGCTGGGTGTAGATTGTAAAGTGGCAGACATAGTTAATTACAATTTCAAGAAAATTAATCACAAGATTTGGGTTCCGTGTTGACGGAAGTTTTTAAGACTGGATTCAGTATGAGGTTCGCCATTGGAATGTGATTAATTTTGTGGATGAGGGGAAGTTTAGATGGTGTCTTCTCTCAGTTCAAAGTCTCTGTTGTCTCAACAATATTTGTCAATGTAATCTTATCAAATTTAAGTTAACAATTTCCTTTCTTGCTTATGTTTTGGTTTTAGGAATCAACATTGACGATGCCTGATCAATTAGGCAAAGCGGCCAATTACATAAAGAATTTACAAGTGAAGGTGCAGAAAATGAGGGAGCAGAAAGAGAGGTTATTAGAAATAGAAAAGATCAACACAACAATGAACAATGGACTAACGATCGGATTCAAGTCGCCAGAGATCGGAATACGGAAAAGCGGGTCAATCTTAGAGGTTGTTCTTGTTACTGGATTGGATGGACAGTTCATGTTCAATGAGACTGTTCGAGTGATTCATGAAGAAGGAGCAGATGTCATGAATGCCAATTTCTCTTATGTTGGTGATGCAATGCTTCACACCGTTCATGCCAAGGTAAGAATTTGTATATAAAATTGTTAGAACTTATACATCTAAAACTTTACTACAATCTTTACCAAAAAAAAAAACTTTACTACAAAACATAGAATTGTGGAACTCATACGCTATACATGATTTATCAAATTAGAAAGGTATGATCCCCTTGTTTTCATATGAGGAGGAAGGCCCACTCACTCAAGTAGTAAAATCACGTTGATCATGAAACATCTCACTAACCTTATGAACTATAGGATGAGATTCAAAGCCTACATAGGTGAACCAAACGTGAACTTGTTTGCACTTAATGGTGTGGGAATCGAACATGTGCTGCCTATGCGAGTACAACTAATTTGCTTGTTTAGATACTCGCATTTCAATTTGTGAACCAATTGGGTAAAAGCGTTTTGGTACGCCAAGCATTAACATGACTTAGTTTAGGATTTTCAGAACAGGCTTGCGAAGCACAGATTAAATTACAGAAGGTAACTCTTGTCAGTGCAAAGTCATTTCATCAGCTGTGGCAGCATTGACGATAAGACATTACAGTCAACCAAGTCAATTCACGCACCAACTATATACTGACAAAAGTCAATGCTTCAATGACTTTGAACTTTAAATGTGAAGAGGTTGATGTAAACTCGATGCCCATGCTTGCAGGAAATATTTTTATGTCCTTCCTTATGCTCTTTTAGGAGTCTTTTCAATTGGCTGGTTTTTTTAAGTTCTGTTTCCGAGTTTGAGTATGCTGCAGGTTGGAGATGGAGATTCTACAGATGAGAGAATATCTCAAAGGCTACAAGAGATGGTGAATGATATGCTAATGGAGCTTCATCCTTGATCTAATGCCTTGGAATTTGCAGAATTATATGAATCCTTAGAGAATTGTAGAAATGCGGTTTTTCACTTAGTTGATACATGGAATATGTATTGTCACCAAGCCATGTAGAAATATGACCAAGTGCATCTTAATAGTGATATAAAGTACAAATTGCATAAAGAACGGACGCGCTGCACTGTTGGATCTTTTGATAAGGTAAGCTGCACTGTTTCCGCAGTTTATGTGCTGAATGCAAGCAGCAACCTCCTTTCAGTACTTCCTTCCGCTCTTTCTTTTTGCTTTGGAAAAGATGATGGAATGGCACACTCGTGCATTCCACCTTCTACTGGATTTGGAGTTTCCCTAGGATCTCAGTGTTTTGAGTCATATCTACAAATATTTAAAGAGAATCCTCATGATGGAAGACGAGTGCTGCTCTTACCGCACAAACAATTGATCGCATAAAAATAAACCAGAAAATAGAAAATACATCAGATATCGAATTTACATAGTTCAATCTACGTGACCTACTCAACAACAAAGTAGCAGAAGATTTCACAATAGATGAAGTGATGCAAAGGATATTGCAACTCAAATATTGTGTTTTGCTCTTATAATTTCTCACAAAACAATCAACTAGACCTAGTAGAGAAATACATAAGAACCTTATCAAAAGATTTTTCAAAATTTGAACACTCTTCCAATGGATGGAAATTCTTAATCTGCTCAATAACTCCATCCATTGGAAGGAGAGCCGACTTCTGCATAATGACAGTACCTTCCTGGAGCACTCACTCACCCCGACTTTATGTAAAGTGGATCTGTAAAGTAGTGACCCAGAGGAAAAACAGAGAAATGCCAATCTCGGCGAGAAAGAAGAAACGCCCAGCAGACAATATTCGAATAATCAAATCATCATCCAAGCCTATTTAGCTTATATTTGTGGGCAATCTAGAAGAAAGCAAATCTATTTGAGAGGACTAACCTAAATCTTAGATGACATTTAAGTAACTAATATAAGCTAGGAAATCGAATTAAGGAGGTGGTTAAGAGACTCACATCCTGCATCAATCTCTCCTCTCGAAAAAAACTCTATTTCAACCAGTACATCTGATAGACTTTCCGACGAATTAGATAATACACCGACTTCATCTCCGAGGGAAACTCAACAAATTTCCACCGACAAAAATGTCAAAATTGTCCAGATCAGATATCGACTTCTTACCAATGAATACTGCAGCAATATTTGTAAAATTTGACAAATCATATAAATTAATCTCTTATACTAACTCAAGATTTTTCAGAATTCCGATATAAAATAAAACTTGAGCATAATATATATAAAATATAATGGACCCCTCAAACTGTGAAATTTTCAAGCCAAGAGATTAGACAAACATCTTGGAAGCTCTAAAGCCACACCAATCATTTTAGAAGAAAATTAAACCTCACGTCATTTTCTCCTACTTTAAAGATTCAAAAGACTTGACTAAATTGAGAAGCGCTCGACAGAATCTTCAATCAAGGGAAGTGTTAACAAATTTATATAAATTGGGAAAATCTTTTACTTTTATATTTAAGTTTTCTCATTTCCTCTTTGTACTCGTAAATCCTCTTTGAAGCCTTTTTAATTAGGTTTAATTTCATATTTGGATTTTTTTTTCATATTCTTAAATCTTATAAATCAGATTGGATAATGTGACACCATCAAGAGCTTGAAATTAGAGATCTTGAAGTTCACTTCCCTGATACCAACCAAGAGCTCCAATCAGATTGAAATAATTTATCATTTATCAGTATGTTCATTTGACAATCAAAATTACAGTGGTTGTCCATTTAATTACAACAAACATAATATCCAGAAAAAATGGCATATACAACATTTTTACCAATTCAATCGTAAACCTTGTAAATTTGTCAATTGAGTCCCAAACATTTTTACATTTTGTTAATTGAGTCCATCATGCTAATTTTAGCCAAAATTCACTAACATAGATACTATCTATTTTATGTGACACGATCAGTACTAATGCAGATGAATTTTAATAATTTTATAATTAATTAAATATTGTTTATTTTCTTTTTCCTTTTTTCTTTTCTTTTCTTTTTGTTTTTCTTTTCAACTTTGGCCTGTGAGAGTTGCCAAGCCCTCACCCAACCTCGCCCAAATCTGGGCAAGGCCATGAGGCCTGTAACCCTGATGGTCTAGGCAAGGGCCGCAACTAGAGTTGTTAAAGAAGAAATAAATTTTTTAAAAATAAATCTTATTAAAAATTGTTCACGTCAGTATTGGTTGTGTCATGTAAGACGGCCAACATCCACCTTACCGATTTCTTGCCAAAATTAGCAAGATGGGTTCAATTGGCAATATGTGCAAAGATTTAGGACTTAAGACAAAATTAAAAAGGTTTAAGATTAAATTAACAAAATTGTAATATGTTTAGAACTTTTGAACAATTTTCCCCATAATAACCATGATAGATTTGGAAATCAAAATTATAGAATAAATATCTTGACAACCTTGAAAATCTAATAATTGTGTTTCAATGGGATTTGATTGACAACGAAATATCTTTAATTGAAAGTCATTCTTCAGCTTTTGATGAGAGGAGACGAGTTTTGTGGTAACTCCAAATAGAAAATATCCCGGCGAACAAGAAATAATTAGAAACCTTTACTTCAAACTTTGAACCGAACTATACATACACATCATGCTAGAATTCAATCAACGACAAAGCTTAAAGGTACAACCACTTTCACAACAACACACATACACGAATTGTGCCAGAATTGAATCCATAACAAAGCTTGAGAATGTATAAAGATGTAATGCCAGAATTTAATTGACATTGCAACACCCATGAAATTTCAAATCAAACTATACATGCCATGCTGGAATTCAATCAACAACAAAGCGTAAAAGTATAGCCACTTCCGCAGCAACACGCATACACGAATTAAGTCAAAATTTAATCGACGACAAAATTGGAGGGCATGCAAAGTGTAACACTAGAATTTAATTGATGGCACGGCACCCTGGATAAAGATGTACGCTAGAATTTAATCACCAATGCAAATCGGAAAGCTATGGCTAAGGTAAAATATAGTGATCACAAGAAGGTAAAGATAATTAAAATATTATATTTTCATTGATTTGTGGGGGTCTCCAAAAAATACAACGTGGCTATTTAAAGTTACAATCAACAGTTATCAACGAAGGTTACAAACATAGGTTATAAGCAGTTACAACAAGGAAAAAAATTTCTTGTGATTATGAGAAGTTACAACGAAAAGTTACAAAGAGAGGTTATACAGAGATGTTACTAAAAGAGGTTACAAATAGAGGTTACAAATAGAGGTTACTACAAAGAAATAACTTCCACATGGTTATGAGATTTACAAAGAGAAGTTACAAACAAGGGGTTGCGAACTATTATTGACAATTACGTAAACTCTATTACACTGACGGTTTCTTCAACTTCGTCATCTTGATAGTTGCATCGGAGATTGTCGACTCCACTATCATCAAATCCTTCACGTAATCACATGTTGAAAATAACTAAAAATCGGATATTTTCTGGTGCAAACAAATTATAATTATAGTCGCAACAAGAATGTCCATCTCTACTATCCAATTTTCATCTGGAGGTTAAAATAACTGATTTTTATAAAAATTGAAAATAGTTTTCAATCGAACGTATTGGCACAATTGATAGATGATTCCACTGAGATTTTAAAGGTCCTGGAGCTTGACTCTTCAAAGTTGATTCGTCCGATAAAAGTTGCAGCAATCAAAACAAAAGCCCCCCCTCTGGCTCTTGATCCTGAATCGTCGGGTAGCGGGACGCCCGTGAAACGAGGTTTTCAATATGAGGTAAAAACGGCATCACACTGAGATAAATTGGCGGACGGAACAAGTTCTGACATCCATGCGTTTCTATTTTCAGAAATAATTTTTCTTCTATTTCTATTTTATAAATGAATTTATGAGCATTTAAAGACATTTGATAATTACATAAAATTTATATTCTCATAATAAAAAAAGAATATAAATGTGCTTAGTGTGACTCTCAAATTTTTTTATGATATAAAATTTCTATTAATTTGTTAATAATCTTCTAAGATTTTTCTTTATTTTTTCTTTTCTTTTTTTCCTCTCTTCTTCTTCCTCGTCTTCGACCCTCGGTGATGGCTAGCAACTAGCTAGAGATGAGAGTTGGTGATCTCACCAGCCTTGGGAAAGCCACATCAAGGGCCAACGAGGTTGGCCTCACCATGGCCTTGCGAAGCCAACCTCGCTATGGCTAAGTGAGGTCAAGCTTCACTGGACCTCATCTCTAGTTGATCGCTAGCCATCACCGAGGCCTGACGATCGGTTAGAGGAGGAAGAGGAAGAAAATGAAAAAAAATTATTTGTTTTAAAATTGATCTTGAGAACAAAGAAATCATTTCTTTCTACTTATTTTTTTATTCCAATATATTTTATGACCACTGATCTGTTATGGGAAATCGAAAAATATGGTAGGTGAGCCTTTTCGTAACCTAGAAAAAAAAAAAAAAAGTTAGCCCTATCCGAATCCGTCATTTTTTGTGTCTCGTCAAGTGAACCTAATTCGACCTGCTATATTAAGAATATTTTTTTTTTCTCTTTTTGCTTGAATTATGGTTGTCTAAAATAGTGAAAATATCGTGCTATGTAGCCTTGTTACCCAAGATATGTCTAATATCCCGAGTAATTTATATTGTTTCCTATTTTAAATGGGTCAAAATTACTTGAATTTCTTCAACATGCTAAGCCTTATCTCCTAGATTTGTATATTAGACGTGACAAAATTTAGGTGCTTAAATAAGCTGCAGACTTATATAATCGCTTATAGAATGTCACATCACTCAATTATATAATTTAGTTGACATGCATTGCTGAAATAACTTAAGAGTAGAATAGGCCATCGATAGATCTTCATCTATCATGATAGGGTAACAATAACTTTTATTGGTGTCATAAACGAGATAATAATTTTCATATAACAATTGCTAGGAAAATTAAAAAATCAATCATTTACTTGTTGTACGGATGTTAATTGAGTTTTAAACATTTTAATATTATCAATTTAATCATAAACATTTTCGTGAAACTCCATCCAACCTAAACTTGTGAGCTCTAATTGAGAATGATTGAGATCATGGACCTTCGGCGACCATCAAGTGAGGTCGATCTATAGCCACCGACCCCAGGCAACCTTAAATCACGTTGATTGGAGGTTTCATAGGAACTTCGGATCAGGGAGGGGTCGGGTGGGGAAGAAGCCAAGCAATTATAATTGATAGAGAAGGAGCGAGACACGGGGTGGGCTGATGTTGGTGAGAGCTTTGCCTAAGGGTGTTAACGGTTTAGTTCAATTTAGGTTTCCATGATACCCAAACTAAAATGAAAGTGTGATTGACCCGACCCGACTCATATCCAAATCGCGTGTTGCCCAAGTCATCAGGTCGGGTTTCGATTTTTTTTTTTTCTTTGTGATTCTCATGTGCAGGGTAATGGGAACCCTGTAGGAGGACGAAGGTGAACACCATGACCTGAAGGACACGATGATGCTGCCAGAGACTATACCTCAAATGCGGATTCCAGCATGAATTTCTTGCAACTCATCAAATTCACATCCCAAACCCTCGCTCAAAGCACAAGCACGTGAAGAAAGCAAACTGGAACCGAGGGAGATCCGAGCGAAAAATATTAAAAAAAGAGAAGGTGAAATGGAGAGAGCGGAGCAGATGCAAATTACTCGTCATGAGAGAGTAAACGAAGATACAATTGTTCTTGAAGAAATCGAAAGTATATGATGAAAGGCTCATCGGAATCCCAAGATCTGGAAGGCAAAGATGACCGCGTTCACAAAATTTACAGAAACAGAGCAACCCATTTGGCAAGAAGGGACGAAGGCAGAGTTGAAGGACTGAAAGGAGCTGTCGGTGAGGACGGGCATGGAAACACAGAGAAAACCGACGACTTTGGAGTTGACGATTTCCAGCTTGACCACGAACCAAAGCTCTTACGAGCCTTGACACGGCGGCGACGGGGACCTATGCTCCTCTCATTCACCATAGAAACAGCATAGTGGAGTCGATGAAGTCGGTCTTAGCTCACTACTGATGCAGCTCTTGTGAAAGGAGAAGATGATTTGAAGGAGGTTTTGCAAGAGCGAGATCTAGGAGTGAAGAGCGAAGGTTTCTTTCTGTTCCCAGGTCTGAAGCATATTTACTGGGCTTCAGTTCGAGTCGGGTGGTTCGGGCCGTGCCCGAACCAAACCGAAACATCAAAACATGCGAATATTTTCATGTTACCTGAATTGGAACAAGACCCAACCCAAAAAGACCTAAGCGAGCTTGGTGTCCCGCCGAAGCAGGTCGCCCTTTGGTACCAGAATTGGCAAACCCGGTGGCAGACGCAGACCCTCGAGCTCAATCACGGCGCCCTCCAGCACAAGCTCGATGATGCGCTAGCTAAGAAGCGGAAGCTCGGGTGGGACATTGTGTTGCTCGAGAAAGAGTAAGAAAGAGGGGATGAGAGAAAGAAGATGACCAATAAGAAAGAAAGGAAAAAAAAACAAGAAAAAATATTGAAAATGTAAATAATTAAGCAAAACAACATTTTATCCAAAATTGTTCACGTCAGATATTAGTTATGCCATGTAAGACAACCGATAATAATAGGATCACAATGTTAGTATTTTCACGCAAAAATTGACTAGAAGTAATATGTTAGAATTTTGCGAAGATGTTTGAGACTCAGTTTGTATACCGAAAAGTTTATAACTTAATTGACATCAATTCAATAGTTTTAGAATTGGTTTAATAATTTTTCTCCATATTGCTTAACATAATTATTACTAGAATAGCACCATCCGGTGATATTTCCCAGCTACCAACCTTTCAAATGAACTATATTTACTTGGTTGAACGTGTAAAAATTCTCTCGATATGAAGAGCTTTTCCCTACCATCAATGGTAGTTTTACTTGTAAACCCTAACGGTTTTATCTCCATCCCTGTCTTCTTCTCTGCTTCTCCGCCAAACCCATATTTTCATCCCACACCTGAATTTCTTCCTCTACCTGCACCAATTGCTCATCGGCTACTCGTAATACTTTCGATTATGCATATCCACTGTCGTGCATGTTAATTCAGCTCAATCAGCAGCACCATTCCTTTTTTTTTTTTCTCACAATTACCCGATTATATACCTGCTGCCCACATCTTCTCGCGAATGTATGCCCAATATCTTCTGCTGATTCTCCACGGTGAATTCCGCTTGAAGTCAACATCTATGGCAGATTATTGGCGTTCTACCTGTCTACTCTCCTTGGTTGCATGTATTGGTCTGCTGCGCGCTTGCATTCCAAGGTGATTTACTTTCATTGTTGTCTTGGTGTCTGGCTGTTTCATCCATCGTCTCCTCTAATTTGTCCGATGGCATGGTCTTCTGTTTCAATCAAGATATTTGCCCTGTTTACTTCGATTTAGTTCTACCTTTCACATCTACGGATTCTAGCTATGGATCCTGAGGAAGAATCTGTGCATCTTGCTGCTTTGTGTCAACGACTGGGTCGTCTATGCTCTGCACAGGAAATAGAAATATGGGCGGACGAGCCAACACCAGCCACATTAGCAGAATGTCGTTTAACCCTCGTGGCTAAAGTTTTCACTCAATCCCCTATTAATTTCCCAGCATTACAGAGTACATTAACGAGGGTACGGAGGAATGATCATGTCGACTTTGCTCAAACAGAAAATGGCTTATATTTGGCGAATTTCGGTCAGAAGCTGAGAAAAAGAGAGTGTTGGAAGGTGGTCCGTGGCTCTTTTCTAATCACTTAGTCTGCTTCAGGCCTTGGATTCCTAACACGCTGCTACATTATTATGACTTTACACGATGTCCATTTTGGGTGCAAGTTGTTGGTTTGCCCTTGGAGTGGACTACGGAACAGATGATACGAGAGGCAGTTAACCAGATTGGAGAAGTTTTAGAAGTTTGTGTTGATTTTAAAGAACATTCGACTTTACGGGCTGGACAGGTAAGAGTTGAACTTCCACTGAATGATGTTAGGGAAATCCCTTATGATGTTTTGAAGATGACAAAATAAATCAAAGGCTACTAATATGTTTGATGGTTGAGTAATAGACCATGCAGATGATAGAACATGTAAAGGATTTTATCAAAGTCAGAAGACGACCAGAAGACTGAACGTAACATATGTCCAGAGTATATTCTGAAGATTTACAGACTTCTGTGTCAAAGTCTGAAGACTGTCAGACTCAAGACTCATATTGTAAAGTCTCAAGATCCAGATTGTAAAGTCTTAAGACTCATATCGTAAAGTCTAAAGACTCAGACTTTACATCCAGATTCGATGAATCGTAACTCAAGCCCAATCATACAACGGCTAGTGATCTGGTTTGGATTCCATATCAAGACTGATTTGATTGAAGACAAGAACTTTCTATACGAAGAAGCTTTACTTATGGAAACCAAGATTTCGTTTGTATGGGCGATCGGAATCAATTTGGGATTTTACCTTTGTCACTCAACGGCTACCAAATCTTCTAAGATACAGAGCTGTCCAATGGGTATATTGGAATACGATTCTCCGGGATACTGTCCAACGGGTAGTTTGGAAGTGGAGGAGTATTTAAGGAGATCATGGACCGATGAGCAAGTAAGAGACGGAGCGTAGAATTTATAATTTTAAAGTCTAAGCGACTTTAGATCATATACTTGTCTCTTGAGAGCTTAAACGTTTGTAATCGTGAGAGAAATACCAAGAGAGTGACTTAGTGAGATAGTGTGATCTACTAAGTGTTTGCACTCGGAGTTGTAATCTCTTGTTGATTGCATAGTGGAATCCAGCCAAAAAGGCTGTTATCGTGGGAGAGTGGACGTAGGCTTGGATTAAGCCGAACCACTATAAATCTTGTGTTCTTATTCTCTTCCCTAACTCCTTTATTTTGTTCATACTAGCACTCTCAATTGGTATCAGAGCCAAGTGCTCGGTTTATAAAAGTGTTTTTACTTTTGAGCTAAAGATTCTTTATGGCTAGTATATTGGCACCAGGTCTTATGGAAGGGCAAAGCAACACAAGGCCACCATATTTCAATGGAAGAAAATACAAGCAGAATGGCCAGAAAAGAACAATGAAAGAGGATGATGTGCAAAGAAATATATGCTTGATGGCACATTCAGAATCTGAGTCTGACTCAGACATAGACTCAGAATCAAAGTCTGATTCAGAACCAGACTCAGAATCCGATGAGGAAATCAAGGAAATAAAGGAAAAGAATAAGTTGGTGAGGAATTTTTTATTCTCAATTTGATTTGGGCAATAATTCTCATTATGCTTAATATTCGATATATCCTTGGTTGATTGAGATTTTATAATGATCATATTTTGCTTTATGGAAGAAAGAATCGTATGATTTATTTTTGTGATTTGTGAGTTAAGATTTGATTTAGTACGTGTGATTATTTGAGATAATTCAGATTATTTTGTCTAATTTTACACTCTCAGATTTAATCATATTTTGCAAAGTGAAAATATGTTTTACGTGATAATGCAAGATATTTTTAGATACTCAAGGAATTTTATTCTCTCTGTTTTTATTGTACCATGACTAAGTGAGAATTTACTTTTCAAAATATCATTGTGCATAATATTCTTTCTTTGAGTACTCTGTTATGATGAATTAAGAAAGAATATTTTGAGATTATATATTTTATTCTAACGTCAAGGAAGGATCCAAATTGATGGATACCAAAAAGGGAAATGAGTTTATTGCAGGAAATTCAATAAGGCAAGGATGATTGCGAATCTATGCAAATTTTGGTGCAATCAGAAATTATCTCCTGCGACAGTTGTTTGTTAAGTTGTTGCAGATGTTGTTACTACAAAGGAAATAATGAAAAAAATATTCTGCTCAACGTGCACAAGCAACAATTCTATTCGCAAATATTGTCATGATCACAGGGGGAGAAATCGAATCCAAAAGAAAAGGAAAAGAATCGTGATCATCTCAAAAAGGCAATAAATTGAGGGGGAGCTTTGATCAATTATGGAAAAATCTTTTTTGATTGATCGTGATCTTATTATGGATGGAAGGAAAGGTAATTGTGTCAGAATTTATTCTACAAAATCCGGTTAGTGCATCTCTTATTACCTTTTGTCATTAACAAATCTCATATTGATATTATCATTTTATTATGACAAAAATGGTACGTGAATTTTATGATGCATCCGTGATTTTTATTGGATATTTACTGATATGATCGAAGTGAGCTATATTGCATATCTTTAATATTCGATAAAAGCTGATTTTTTGGAAATTGTGATTTATGCAAGATATTTGTTATCATTCTCTACGTGAATCTATTATTATCGCTTTTTGACTATGACAAAAAGGGGGAGAAGATATGAATATGCATATGTGCTGATTAGTTGATATTATTTATTGCATAATATTGAGCTACGATTATTATTTTTCTATATATTATTATGCTCAATCTATTTGTTATCTTCTTATATCCTTTGATTTAAATTAATAAAAGCGTGTTTACAAATCTGCATATTCAGAGATTGTTTTGTCATCATCAAAAAGAGGGAGATTGTTAGGGAAATCCCTTATGATGTTTTGAAGATGACAAAATAAATCAAAGGCTACTAATATGTTTGATAGTTGAGTAATAGACCATGCAGATGATAGAACATGTAAAGGATTTTATCAAAGTCAGAAGACGACCAGAAGACTGAACGTAACATATGTCCAGAGTATATTCTGAAGATTTACAGACTTCTGTGTCAAAGTCTGAAGACTGTCAGACTCAAGACTCATATTATAAAGTCTCAAGATCCAGATTGTAAAGTCTCAAGACTCATATCGTAAAGTCTAAAGACTCAGACTTTACATCCAGATTCGATGAATCGTAACTCAAGCCCAATCATACAACGGCTAGTGATCTGGTTTGGATTCCACATCAAGACTGATTTGATTGAAGACAAGAACTTTCTATACGAAGAAGCTTTACTTATGGAAACCAATATTTCGTTTGTATGGGCGATCGGAATCAATTTGGGATTTTACCTTTGTCACTCAACGGCTACCAAATCTTCTAAGATACAGAGCTGTCCAATGAGTATATTGGAAGACGATTCTCCGGGATACTGTCCAACGGGTAGTTTGGAAGTGGAGGAGTATTTAAGGAGATCATGGACCGATGAGCAAGTAAGAGACGGAGCGTAGAATTTATAATTCCAAAGTCTAAGCGACTTTAGATCATATACTTGTCTCTTGAGAGCTTAAACGTTTGTAATCGTGAGAGAAATACCAAGAGAGTGACTTAGTGAGATAGTGTGATCTACTAAGTGTTTGCACTCGGAGTTGTAATCTCTTGTTGATTGCATAGTGGAATCCAGCCAAGAAGGCTGTTATCGTGGGAGAGTGGACGTAGGCTTGGATTAAGCCGAACCACTATAAATCTTGTGTTCTTATTCTCTTCCCTAACTCCTTTATTTTGTTCATACTAGCACTCTCAAATGAACCTTTAAAGACTAGCAAACTAATTAGGATTGATGGGCGAATGCTGTGGTTGGATTTCTGTTATGAACGGTTGTCTCATTTCTATTATTCGTGTGGGAAACTTGGCCATTATGTGTCATACTGTGCAGACTATCCTTCTGATGAAGCTAAAACATATGGTAAGGAAAGGATGGCTTTTGGTCCTTGGTTAAGAGCGGAGGTTAAACAATTTAGTCCTTATTGCCAAGCATTCTACAACCCCCCGGAAAGTCTGACTTAGAATGAAGAGACCGTACCTGAGACACCTCCAGCTTTATTACCGACTGTCCCTCTCCTGCCCGCTATGGATCGTAGTACTAAAGTACCAAGTGCTCCACCAGCAGTACAACATCATTCTGCCTTGAGTGAGCCACTCCAGCACCCCCGGCAGACTTCTCTACAACCAGGTCATATCATTACGATGGCTTTAATCCCTGCACAAGCAAAACAAAAGGGCCAAATAAGTTCTATTATGGATAAACCATCACAGCAAAAACTGAATGCTACCCGAGTTACTCCTAAGTTGGGCCCAGCAAAGAAACAGAAAGGATATTCTCCCTATGAAATGAAAAATATCATGATAGAGAACTTTGATGATACTTAATTGTTGGACACACTTGTTTTAGACGCACCATAAGGGAATAGGTGGGCTTTGGTGGCTAGCCCTAAACAGCCACCGATTTACAAATGAAGCTTATCTGCTTGAATTGTCAAGGTTTGGGCAATCCCCTGACAGTTCAAGCTTTAAAGGCCTTGACGACCAAAGAAAAGCCTAACTTTTTGTTTTTAATGGAAACTAAGAATACTGAGAATGTTCTTAATCGTTTGTAACGACGGTTAAAGTTTAGTCGCTCTTTTGTACAGAATCTTGTAGGTCTTGCAGGAGGCTTGTCCTTTTTTTGGAATGACACCTTATCGATAGACATTGTCTGTTCTTCGGCGGAATATTTTGATCTCATCTGTCGAGATTTAGTGGAAGACAAGCTTATGCGTATTACCTGTCTTCATGCACCATACTCCTACCATAATAGACAGTTACTTTGGGATAATCTTCGTGTGATCAGTTCCTCCAATAATCTCCCTTGGATATGTGCTGGAGATTTTAATGAAGTCCTATACTCTTGGGAAAATGTAGGTAGGCGGGCTCCAGAACGGTATAGAATGCAATATTTTTGAGATGTTATCAATGACTGTGCATTTATGGAGGTTGAGAGCAAGGGCTACACTTTTACATGGTCGAATAATAGGGATGGTTTGGAATAAATCAAAGAGCGGTTGGACCATGTTCTGTGCACGACGGAGTGGAGACTTCTTTACCCTGAAGCCCAGGTCTTTGCCTTGCCGGCTATGGGATCTGATCACAGCCCACTTCTCTTGTCCACATCGATATCTTATCCCATATGTCAACGCCCTTTTGTCTTTGAGGCATATTGGAACCAAGATCCGAAGTGTAGAGGGGTTATTTCTGACACATGGAACTCCCTCCAGGTACGCAATTCCCATCTTTTTTGTAAACTCAGAATTGTTTCTTCTAATCTACGAAAGTGGAGTCGGTCAAAATTTGAGAATGGTCACTTGAGGGTGCTAGCCTTACAACAACAGCTCAAATCTCTTATTAACAAGCCATATCTTTCCCACACTAATATCGAAGAAGCAGAACTTCTGCGTGGGGAAATCCAGACATTATGGCAGCAGGAAGAACAATTTTGGGCTATGCGTTCTCGTGTTAACTGGTTAAGATGGGGCGACAAAAACAACAAATTCTTTCATGCCACTACAGTGTAGCGGAGGCAGAGAAATAGGATTGGAATGTTAAGGGATGAAAGCCTTAACTGGGTGCGAGATATTCCGATATTAAAGGAGATGACTTATGACTATTTCTCCAAATTATACACCTCTGTTGGTTACCGGGACTATAGACCAATCCTAGATCAATGTCAATCGCTAGTGTCTGCTGAGATGAATGAGCATTTAATTGCTGAGCTTACAAGAGAGGAGGTTTGACTGGCGACTTTTCAGTTGGGTGCGCTGAAAGCTCCAGGGCCTGATGGTCTGAATGGACTTTTTTTATCAGACCCATTGGGATATCATTCAGCATGATCTATTCCGATTAGTTCATGAGTTCTTTTCTTTAGGGGTCCTACCTAGAGATCTTAATAAGACGGTACTAGTGTTGATTCCTAAGATCAACCACCCTGAGAGCCTCGATCAGTTTCGACCGATTAGCCTTTGTAATTATGCTTATAAGATTATCTCTAAGGTCTTGGCAAATCGTCTCAAACAGTGGCTTGGTGAACTCATCTCCATGGAACAGGCTGCCTTTGTGAGCGGGCGACAAATTCAGGATAATGTGTTAATTGTTCAAAAGGTTATTCATCACTTCAAAACAAGGATCAAGAAGCATCATTTTAATGCACTTCTAAAGATGGACATGCAAAAAGCCTACGACAAGGTTGAATGGGATTTCTTGCAGGATTATCTACTTAAATTGGGTTTTCATCACTCCTGGGTTAGGATGGTGATGCAATGTATCACAACCTCATCTTTAAGTGTACGTTTCAATGGAGAACAACTTCAATATTTCCAACCATCAAGAGGCTTACGTCAAGGGGACCCACTTTCCCTTATATCTTCATTTTAGTGGCGAATGTTCTTTCCTCCCTTATTCATCAAGCTATAAACATGGGCCATCTAAAAGGAATCCAGCTTAACAGGTTTTGTCCTACTCTTTCCCATCTATTTTTCGCTGATGATTCGGTCTTCTTCCTTAAAGGGACCCTTATGGAATGTCAGAATCTAGCCAATATCTTGAAATTGTCTAGCTATTGGCCAAGTCATTAATAGGAATAAGTCTGGCATGTTTTTTACTAAATCCTGTCCTTGGAGTCTTCAGCACAATTTAGCGGCAGAATTTAGGGTACCGGTATTATAGAAATATGGGAAATACTTAGGAATTCCATCTGATTGGGGAAGATCCAAAACATATATGTTTAGCTAGATATTAGGCAGGGTAAATGCAAAACTTGAGGGCTAGAAAGAGCTTTTATTATCAAAAGGGGGTAAGGAAATCCTACTAAAATCTATCGTACAAGCTATTCCACAGTATGCTATGTCCATTTTCAAACTTTCTATATCATTGTGTCATAAGATTGAACAGAAAATCTCAAATTTATGGTGGAGAAATGATAAGCAAAGGGGTGGAGTGCATTGGCAACATTGGGAATTGTTAAAAACCATAAAGATGAATGGTGGGCTAGGCTTCCGAGATTTGTTAGCCTTTAACAAAGCCCTACTTGGCAAGCAGGCATGGCGTCTACTTCAACAGCCAAACTTGTTATGGTGTCAACTTTTCAAAGGATTATATTTCCAAACTAAAGATGTTCACTCAGCTGAACTTGGCACGTGCCCATCTTGGGGCTGGCGGAGTATCCTTTTTGGAAGAGATGCCATCCTACCTAATATACGATGGTCTGTTAGGGATGGGAAGAACATCAAAATTCGTGAACATAGCCGGTTACCCTTTGGCCCTATTGGAGGATCAACTACTAGAGATGAACCAGGGCTAGTGCCAGATTTTATTGACCCTGTCCACAAAACCTGGAATGTTCCTCTTATAACAGATTTATTTGATGTCAACATCACAATAGAAATACTTAATCTCCCTATCAGACATGTTGCTGATCAGTTAGTGTTAACAGCAATGAAGGATGACAATCATATAGTAAAACGCAATTACAGGACTCTTGTCAGCAAGCCAGTACCACCACGGGGCCACCACGCATCATCATCATACCAACAACCTAGCATTCTTTGGCGCAAATTATGGAAAATCAACACAGCACAGAAAATCTGTCACGCCCCGATCCTCGGTCACGCACACATCCTTCTACCTTGGTCGATTTTATAATGCGATATCCCAGGACAATATATCGCCGACCCTTTCTTTTATTAAGCACATGCGGAAGCAATTATAATCCCCAGACAATAAAGCGATGGGATAGAAAAGCAGGGCCATATTTTTCATATTGAAATTTATAACCACACTTTTATACAAAACACAAACCATAACACTTCACAACTTTTTATTCTAAACTCTATTCACATCAAAATAGAGATCTCAAAAGAAGACAGAAACTTAGATAATCTAGGCCGTACTCAAGGCCTCTCTCATAATTGTCTTCTTCTTCCAAAAAAATCCTTTTCTTCAAATCTCACCTCCGAGTTCTCCTTCTCGGATTCCTCCTCCTCAGCTCTTCAGCGGGGTCCTGAAATGGTTTCCCCAAACTGGGATGAGACTACGTCTCAGCGAGTTCTACCCCACTAAGCCCGATTAGAAAACTATTATACTAAAGGCTGCCTAAACACGCATAGGGCAGAGGACTTACCTTGGCCTCTGATCCTACCTGCAAGTCAGTACAATTCACAATAAACAGCCATTCGCTTCCAACAAATCGAACTAGTCGATTACATGTCATACAATTCAATATCCCCACTGTGAGATATTTAAAAGCTAGGCCACGTGTATTCTCCAGGACGACCTTCCAAGTCTCCGAGTTCACGTGCTTTGAACCTTGGGCCCACGTGCATTCTCTCAGGCGACCTTTTCGCCAAAGTGATGCATCAAGTCACCGAGACCACGTGCCCTTTTAGATGCCCGGGCCCACGTGCATTCTCTTAGGTGCATCTCACCAAAGCGATGCATCAATTCGCCGAGACCACGTGCCCTTTTAGATGCCATTCCGGAATGCTGGACCCACGTGCATTCTCTAAGGTGCATCTCACCAAAGCGATGCATCAATTCGCCGAGGCCACGTGTCCTTTTAGATGCCAAATCCTGTCACCGAGCCACGTGCATTCTCTAGGACGACATACCGAGTCTCCGAGCCACGTGCATTCTCTCAGGCGACCTTTTCGCCAAGGTGACATATTCAACCACTGAATTCACGTGCATTTTCCCTGGTGACACTCCAATTCACCGAGCCACGTGTCCTCTTTGCAGTGGTTACCAATTCACTTTCAATATCGACAACTAATGCCCAACGATTTCTCAATCAAATAATTAAATCAACTCCACAAAGCATTATAAATACTGAATAACATACTTGGCCATTTACCAATCAACAATTCAATCGCAATCAATTCCAATCAATTTAGGGTAAATCCATAAAATATCACAATTTATTCAATTCCAAACAACGTAGAGCTCAAATAAATAACCGAACTGCGCCACGACGATCGGCACGAGATTTCGGTCGTCGGCCATCAAAATCTTAATTTCCAAAAAATAATTAATTAAATAATTAATTTCGAAAATTAAATAATTAATATTAAAAATTCAATTTAGCTCAAAATAAAGCCCGATTAAATAAACGGACTTCACCACGGTCATCGGCACAATATTCCGGTTCCAGATCATCTCAGTTGAATTTTCGGAAAATAAATAAATAATTAATTAATTTCGAATATTAAATAATTAATATTAAAAAATCCCATTTAGCTCAAATTAAAGCCCGATTAAATAAACGGACTTCACCACAGTCATCAGCACAATATTCCGGTTCCGAACCATCTCCCTTGAATTTTCGGAAAATAAATAATTATTAAATTTAATTTCGAAAATTAATATTTAAATAAAAAAAATCCACTTAGGCCCGAAAAGCCTAATTGGAGCCCACTAAGGGTCGGGAAAATTCCCGAAGCACTTCCAATAATTAGTAGACCACGTCTACTTACTAATTACACAATCAATTTATCTAAATCACATCACAATTGACTAATAATTGCTAATTTATTCTAACCTAACAACCTAAACATAATTAATTAAATCTAAACCAGCTTAAAGCATAATTAGCCACTAATCTTGGATTAGTGAGATTACTCCCCAAATCGCGCGCAAATCGGATCAATCCGACGGCGGCGACGCGAGGAACGATTGTTCCCAAAGCACGGCTCGGGTTCGGGGCCGGGAAACGGCCCAAAAGCGAGCCCGAAGTGCTGGAAACCCACTTCGTGGGTCTGCTGGTCGCGGCTGAACGGAGCAGCTCCGGCAGCTAGGGCGGCGGGGGAAGGCCGGCGGAGGGCGAGGGGGTCACGGGGGAGGTCCGATGGAGCTAGGCGGTGGCCCATGGTGGCCGAAGGGTGGCTGGTCGGAGCTGGAGCAGAAGCGAACAGAGCTGGTCGCGCGGCTTGGGCGTGCGGACAGCGGGACGGCTGGGCGCGGGCGAAGCGCGCGGGCGCGGCACGGGCAGCGGTGCGGCGGTGCGACGGCGGGACGAGCGGCAACCGTGCGGCTTCTTCTTCTTCTTCGTTTCTGGTTCGCCGATTCCACGAAGAAGAAAGTAGGAGAAGAAGAAAGAAGGGGGTGGGTTCGGTCACGTGGGGAAAAAGTGGGAGAGAAGAGAGAGGAGAGAGAGGAAAGAGATAAGGGAGAGAAAAGTGAGTGGGTGGGGGCTATTCGCACGAGGGGGAGGGGAAAAAGGGGAGAGGAGAGAGAAAGAAAAGAAAAAAGAAAGAAAAGAAAAGAGAGGGAGAGAGAGGAAAAAGAAAAGGAAATGCATAATTCTTTTATGCAAATTTTCCTTTTCACTTTTCCTTTCTATTTTCACTTGGGCTTCAATTTTCTTCCGATAATTTCTTTATTGAAATTTCGGACTCGTCAATAAATTGACGAGCGATGAGACAGGATCCTAAAAATAAGAATTATGACGCGCTTAAAATTTGATTCTTGAAATCGAGTTCAATTTCGTGGTTAAAAATCGATCAGACGTGATTTTAGCTCAATCCAACCAATTAGGTAGCTTTTAGGGATTTTACAGCTGATACATCCCTTAATGGCTTTACCCAATAGGTTAGTTAACTCGTGAGTGATCAGCTCAGAGAAAAAGGCTATAGGCACGCCGACGAAATGCCCATTTCACTTTATCGAAACGGGGTCGAATTTCAGGACGTCACAAAATCCGTCTATTTTCATGGTTAGCATGCCACAATGCCCTTCCTACCAAGGCTAATCTGTTTTCTAGGCATATCATCTCTGATCCTATTTGTGAAATCTAAAATCAACACTCTCCAGAAACAATTGAACGCTTATTCTTCTTTTGCTCATGGACAAACGGGATATGGAATCATCCGTAGCTCAACATTCCAGTCTCTCCTCTCAACATTCATCATCTCGATGAGTGGGTTACAGACAGAGCAACAAATACTAAACTGGTACTTGGATTGGAGACTATTGCCCATGTATTCTGGCAGATTTGGTGCCAACGCAACAATAGAATCTTCAGACTAATCCGTCCTGATCCAACCCAAGCTGTGATCGACGCTCTTGCCCTGACACAGATTCACAGCCTTTCTTCTCCAAATCATCAATGATTCGAGGAATCGGGAACAGGGCATCCCACTGATAGTGGATCGAGTTTACTATGGAAACCTCCGGATCGGGGATACCTCAAATGCAATATAGATGCATCTCATCAACCGGGAAGTCAAGAAGGAACGGTAGCGTGTATCAGTAGAAATCATCAAGGGGTTCTTACCGATGTCTATACTCGACGATGTCCAGCCGCTTCTCCTTTTCAAGTCGAAGTATAGGCGCTAGCTTTTTCTCATCATCATCTGCTGCATCAGGGACTTAATATGGCCAATATTCTCATTGAATCTGACTGTTTGGTCTTGATCGAGATTCTTCATGCAAAACGGCATCCCCCATGGGAAGAACAAGCACTGTTTGCTGAGATTGGTCATTTGATTTCCCTGTGCCCTAATTTGCGTCTTCAGCATTGCAAGAGGGAAGCTAATGGAGTTGCTAATTGGGCTGTCAAGGCCCAAGGCAAATCTGATCTGGCCCATAACTGGAATATATTTCCTCCTTTTATCTTACAAAGCTTGGTAGCTGCCGAAGCAATAGCTTCTGGTTGTAATACCCAGTCCTTTTGTAATGCTCTCAATTAGTAATGCAATACCTATATTTCTGACCCAAAAAAAAAAAAAAAAACCTTTCAAATGGACTGCCCTTACTTAATTAGATATAGTCATGAGAAGATCTGTTTTTGAGTCTCGAGCAAACGCTATTAATAGCACAAAAAGTTAAGAGAACAATATTAATATTTCTCATCTGCAAACCCTCCCTCTTACCGAAGGCTGAGAGGATAACTAAATATGCGTGCGTGAGAGAAGTGTAAGAAATTGGACTTGTGATCACTAACCAAAAAAAAATTATTAAATTATTAAAAATGATCTACATTAGCGCAAGCCTTGTTATGTAGGATGGCCGGCTTCCATGTCAACGAATTCCGGTGAAAATTGTGTGGATAGACTTAATTGCCAAAATATGAAAAAGTTTATGATTCAATTAACAAAATTGAAAAGTTTAAATTTGAACTAGTAAAAGTGCAATAGGTTTAACATTTTTTGGACAATTTAGTCAAAAGTGGTCTGACCCCGATGAATCAATTTTACCCAAATTGACCCATTTAATTTATTTTAACCCATTTCTATACAACACGAGTTTAACGACTCATATCTTATTAACTCGACCAAACTCAAACCCAATTCATAGTCAAACCATCCCGCACTCATTCTCAATATCTTTTCTCCTTATCTATTGTCTTTGACGATTAGGCAACTCCATCAACCAACTTGCCAAGTCAGTAAAGGAGATAGTGGATTCGAGTCGGGTCGAGTCGTGGCATTGGACTTTACTTGGCACATGGAGCAACATAGAGACGTGGGTGAGTGTCAAGCTGATGGACAATAGCACCTACGCGGAAGGGTTCAAGGTTCGGGAAATGGAATGGGGTGCGAAGGTGGTGGTGTGGTGAAGAGCTGCCTAGGTAACGAGCAATGTTCTCGCTCTCATAAACTGGTTTGCTTTCCACCTTGGTGTCAACACGCTGATTCAGTCTAGTGTCTAAGTTAAATATGACCAATGCTCATCCATAAATTTTTGTAATCATGTTGCCATGTCGCCATCTTCTGGGTGTCGATGACAATTTGAGTCTATTTAACATAAATATAAAAAGAAAGTTAAGAAAAACTTGAAGGTTTTTTGTGCCTAATAAATCTCAAAAGCTTAACAAATAGAAAAATGCCAAAATATAAATAAATAATAAGAAGAATAACATTGCAGATGTGGAAAATTCCAAATCTACAACGTTGCTTGCTCTGACGTGAAGCCTTAAAGCTCCAATAGTCCGCAAAGATCGTTGCTTTGGCTCTCTGTAATTTGGTTTTTTTTTTCTCTGTATAATTGACTGTCTAGAAAATTTAAACTATTATAGAAACAATGTGATTCATATTCGATACCCCAACGCGCTTGTATGTTTTGGTCCCACGTGTTATTGAAGACATTAGCACGGCTGGTTTTCCCTTTCACTATATTAGAGAGCGTGAAAGTAAGATGCCCTTCGCATTACTCTTTGATTAAATGGATTTAAAATGGGTTCTTTTCGAACTGATTAAGATCGGTCATTAATTTTTCTTTTTTTTGTTCGATCCATTTTTAATTATTCAAATCTTAGGCAATCCATATTCACTCAAGTCATTAAAAACACAAGTTGAAATATGAACTCATGACCCATTTTGCTGCCTACAACATATATATTTGACTTTCAAACTTCGAAGTGAAGGGTATTTCAATACTTCCTCTCATCATTCATTTTGAATAATGACTAAGAGAGTATGATTTAGGATTTGTTTCTTTCATGGAAAATGAATAATTTGGAATAGATTTTTCAAAAAATCATCACTCATATCGCTTAAAATTATTAGTTGATGACATCTTCTTTTATTATTGACAACAATATATATCTAAATATTTGTATGGACAATGACAATATTTTTAGATTATTCATGTTTGTAAGGGACACAGGCAATTGTTTTTAAAACAAAATATATTTTAAATTATTAATTTTTCCCAAAACAAATGTATTTGCAACGGAAAAAGAGCCCGGCAAGTGCTTGCTAAGGAAAGACAGCCGCACTTAGCGCTCGAATTTAAGTATCTCTCCCATCCCAAGAAAAGTAAAATCAAACAAAAGATTGATCACAAGAGAGCCATTCAGAAAATGGGGGCAACGCCAGCCTGTCCAACCACGAATCGAGGCTTTTGTCTTTTGATCGCTAGCGGAGTCCTGTCAGAGTCTTCTAGCAATTTCATGTCTCTCTATTTTCTTATATTTTTTTTGTTTGATACATTTTGGAGTCATAATTGGAGAGCTAGAGATTTTAATTTCGACTCTATATAGTAACATTTCAAATATATAAATAAAAAATAGGAGCATTGCCCGCACGCTCCTTTTAAAAAAGCCCAATGTCCATAATTTGTTATTAGAATAGTTGATCAATTTTTCGGACTATAACTAATATATCAATGATTATGAATTGTGAATTTGTGTTAACAAAAAGTACACACGATAATTACTGTAATCAGTACCCTATGTGTTTGTACTCTTGATATATAACACCCACATATAATTTGTTATTGAAGTAATATAGAGGAACAAATTATGCTATCTCCGTGAGCCTTTATATCCGAGTCAAAAGGCTAATTGTAAATAAATATCAAAACTTAAATTAAAATTACCTATTACATTAAAGGGTCAATTACTGATCAAACTAGTACTACACGCTAGAAAATCTGGCCCCATTTTTTTTTATTTTTTATCATTCATGTAATTAAAAACTTAGTCTTGAAGAAACAAAAGAACATTAATTGAGAATCATTGAGGAGGAAGAGAATCAATTCAATATTGAGATTTGATGGAGTTCTTGGATCTCGTGAATGGATGCTTCTACCAATGAAGGGGATATCAATGAGGTCAAAGGCTCGAAATTCCAGTGCAAACCGAGACACGAGGAGAAATTTAGGATCTCTCTACAGGAAACAGATATTGAGTTTTGTTTTATTTTATTTTGCCATTGATAAGAAATAAATGCTGGACTTTATTATCAGATTCTTTTGATACTGATTTCACATGGTGATAGCTTTGGACTCACCCCAGCATGTGGATGACATTGATTATGCCTAAGTACTTAAATTTCATTAAAACGAGGATACCTGAATATCTATGGAAATTTTGATTCGCTACACGATATCTAGTCAGTCAAGTTCATAAACTTTTAAGAATTCCATCATCTCTATTACAAAAAAAAAAAAAAAAAAAAAACAAGTTATATTATTACTAGTATAACAATTGAGTGGTATCTCGAGTCAGCTTTCGTGCATCGGATTAAGTATATCTCAATCTCATCAAAAGCAAGTCATCCATGTGTTAAGTTAGGGGATCCATAACGTGGTTTAACCCCAAGTGGCTGTCACTACTAGGAATCGATCTTATTACTTGACATTGAAATGTAAAGTGCCAATTGTTCTAACCAAAAACCAGCAGAAACTGTTTGATATGAAGAAAATTCCAATTCTATGGTTTATGGAGTTTAGGGTACACTTGAAGGTTACTTGCTCCATGGCTATCATGGGGTCAATTTTCTTAGTCAAAGTAACGTTTTGCAAGTCATATAATATACAATGCGTAAGAAAAATCTATCACGTTATTCGGCACAATGAGGATGAAACATGTGCCTATCGTTTGACCGTCACTATAAACCCAAGTTCTATGGGATTTGGTAACATGATTTGCGGGACAAGCTTTGCCAGCTAAAATTAAAATCCATTCTTCCTCACTTAGCTGTAAATTCATCGTAATTGAGCATCTGGGAATATCCTTTGGCAGCATTCCCCACCCCTCTTCTTTTACAAAACCCTAGAGGGAGCACCCAACTCAGAGTCGATAACACGTGCAGTGCGACCCCGAACAGGACGGAAACTCGAAGTTCATGAACGAGAGATGAAACGAAAGGAAGGACAGATGGAGACGGCTCTCGGCCGCGGAAACCCTGGATTGAATGATGCGACTGGTGCGAGCAAGGACAGGGGCCTGCGCGCCAGAAAACACCACGTCGTTTCTCCTAAGTTAAAGCAAACGTAGTTGTGCATCAGACCCGCAGATCCAGAACCTCATAATCTGGAGTGACCCTTTGTTATATGTTTTACCATTTTAATAAAGAGTAGTGGTGTCCACGTTAATGCAGAGTCCAGAAAAACTGCATCGTATAGACCGGAAGGATGCCAGATTAGAAACTCAAGAAATCTTACATCGTACTGTGCATGTAAATAGATAGGCTAGGCAACAAATACAGTCTTCTTACTTCCATCGTTTTTGGCTCGTCAAAACCGACCCGTAGCTTTTTTTTTTTTTTTTTTTTTTTGTAAAAATACATGATGAACTAAGAAGAAGTCCCGGAGAATTGTCGAAACTAACTCACAAGCTTGAAGGACAGAGGTAAAGACGAATAGGAGAATGCACCCTTTGAGTATTGCACTTATCCCATAATTTTATCGTCACTATCCTGTTATTTGTACGACTAAATTAAGTCGCTTATATTACATATCGATTTTTCTGGGATCCATTTTCATTAACAAGTCAGAATTTGTTCATGTGATGATTATAAATAAGACTATTCACGATAAATGGTTACCATACAAAAGCATCCCCGTTCGACATACTAAAATACCTCCAGAATCAGCTCTGTCTAAACTACATTGGAGCATACTCTCATTCAACAAGTATAATTGCCTCATCTTATCATTAGTTATGTTCAATCAACTAGATCATGTAATATGTCAATTGAGCACGTGTCCTTGAGATCGCAATAAGTGGAGCGGTCCGAAAGGGCACACATAAGTTCAACTTTAATAAATTCCACCTTATCCTGGCTGGCTAACATTAGAATAATGAGGTCTTATCAGAGATTCAGAATCACTTCATAAACCCCCTATAAATTCTTCCTCGAGAAGACCCAAATCACCCACTTCTCTTCACGCAAATCCTCTCTCCGAAAATCCCTCAAGAGACACAGAAAAGCAGAAGCCATGGAGTCTGCTCCAAGCAAGGCTTTTCTGCTTGTTCAGCTCTTGCTCCTACTCAGCTGCTTCCAAGAAGCCTCCTGTTTCTTCCCCCATCCACCGGCTTACCCTCCGACCCAGCACCACGACCACGACTACCACCACCACCACCATGCTCCCGGCCACCCTCCAGTCCTCCCACCTGTTCACCCGCCGTCTCCCCACCACAGTCACCCCATGATTCCTGCACCCGCTCTTTCTCCCTCCCATCCTCCGGCTCATCCCCCAATTAAACCGCCGTTCCATTGGCCATTTAGGACCTTCATAGCCGTTCAAGGTGTCGTTTATTGCAAGTCCTGCGAATACACCCTCAATGGCGCTAAACCCATTATCGGTGAGTACACTTCGTGAGTACACTTTTTAGAAAGAAAATAAAATCTCGCTGCCCCTATATTCATGACATGATTAAAAAGGTGGAGAAGGTACTGCAAATATATGATCATTTTACTTCTTATCATACCTCGCAGTCAGAAATGGTCGTTTATAAGAAGTTGGTCGAAAGCACGCAAGATAGTGAAGTCGTTCAAATGTCTAAACACGAACTCACCGCATTATTTATTTGACAAAATATTGTGGACCATCTAAGGATAGCTTCATTATCATTTCTAGCACTATTCTTTCGAACAGAACCGAAGCCAATTACCTCTATGCTGTACTTCATAGAGTTCAAGGACGAGTGTTCCTCCATACCCTACTTCATTTCCTAAGTTCAATTACTTTAATTTCTTTTACTTCCATTAAACGATGGTGCGATTATTGTTTTGAAGAAAAGTTTTTCACTAGCAGCCTCAATCACCATTCCAATGTTCTTTGACAGTATTCATATATCATAATAAATCTGAAATGGCCTTTGTAGATGAGGAGAGTAAAAATTATTTCGAAACAGCAATCTCTTTTCGTTAGCTTCCCACTAGTTTTCTTCTCGACAAGCATAACAGGAGTAATCTCTGTTTTTTATTAGTTATAAAGTCAGAAGGTTGAAAATCATCTTGAAATGACTAGTTTTCTTCATTAGCTTCTACGAGTTTCTCCTTTCCCGTTTGAGCTACATTTAGTAACCGGCTGGTATGTTCATGGTTCAGGTGCCGTAGTGAAGCTCTGGTGCAAGAACACCAAGTACCCAGCATGGGCGACTGCGACAACTGACAAGAACGGCTACTTCTTCCTCGAAGCTCCGAAGACAGTCTCAAACTTTGCCACCCACAAGTGCAAGGTCTTCTTGGTCTCATCTCCAATCCCCTCATGCAGTGAGCCATCCAATCTCAATGGTGGATCGAGTGGTGCCCCCTTGAAGTTTGAGAAGCTGGTCTTGGGGAAGCCCGTGTTCACCCTCTACTCGGTTGGACCCTTCGCATTCGAGCCCAAGTGCAGAGCCCCAGGACCCAAGTGAACTCCCCATCGTGTGTCTCCCTAGCTTCTATTGTCGTTGAGTGTTACCGTGGTTCCAGTTTCATGAGAGAAAAGGTTGTTCTTGTGCCTTAATGTATTTGTTAGTCGGTTTATTTGAGTGACAATAAATGATATAAAAGAGGGGGTGCACACCTCTTACTACAGAGATTATCTTTTACATACAAAAAAGTTACCTCAAAGGCCACAAAACATAAGGTTACCCAAAAACGATGAGTTTTTGTCAGCTTAGAGTCAACCAAAGACGACAAATTATTTAGTGTTTTTTTACTTTAAGTCAACCACAGACAACGAGTTCTTAAGTTTATTGCCTTAGGTCATTCCTTAAGGCGACAAAATTAGAGCTTCGTTCCCTTAAGCTGAACTCAAGCGACAAATCGTGATTTCGGCCCTTGTTGGACTCTCCTTTTCCTTTTTTCACTACCTTGCTTGCTGGTGTATCTATTGTCGTTTGCACCATCGCGCCGGGGGTTGACACGTGTGCCCATGGTTTCATAGCCTCTTCCGCATTATACTTAGTTTCACGGGTATAAAATTCTTCCAAAGTGACAGAAAACAAGAAAAATATGGCAGCATCAAAAGGGGATTGGGGATTTTGATGGCCGCCTCATTAAATCGACGAAGATAATCTCTAATTACACTCCCGGTTGTTGCTTAATTGCCAGGGATGAATTCTCTATTCTCTGGAAGCGAAGGCTGCTGGAGAAATGGGTTTGCCGATTTATGAGGGGGGCCGACAGACGGCGGTTTTAATCTGCTAAACCATATTTTGGCTGCCTAGTGGGTCGCCAGGAAAGCCCAACATATAATCGCGTCCGGTGCTGGGTGCAGCACCATAACAGCTCGGAACGATTCAACATGATCCAAGGGGTATCCCGAACCTGTCATGCTGGTGTAAATTGGGCATTTTGAACCCTTTTGGAAGTGGAGCAACCATCATCTCGTTAGTGAACTTAGGATCATGACGACTGAAATTTGCTCCGATGTTATCTACCAATATGTGCTCCATGTCCATTTCCTAAGTTCACAGGTTGGACTACCGACCCGCCTCCCCTGGGCAATGCTAATCACGACTTGACCCTGCAAACCCCCCCAATATGTATATAAAAATCATATCAACCTAGTTTTCCAAAGTGAAAAAAAAAAAAAAAACGAAAAAAAGATCTCTGATAATGCCCCCATTTGATGTCAAAACAGGCTCCCATGTCACATAGGGTCCGTGAGCAAAGGTGGCTGGCGCATGCTCGCAGCCAAAAGGACTGCACATTAGAGGAAGAGCATGGAACTGTAGCCTAATACTTTAAAAAACCTCCTTTAACTTTTGTCTCAATTCTATCTTTTGTTTCATTAAAGAAAAACTTCCAACTCAAGTTTAGGCCCAATTCTACCTAAATATTTTTATCATAAAAAACCCCAACTTTATGTGCAGTATCAATTATATTCTAAACTTTTTTTTATCTTGTATGAAAATTCCAACTTCAGTTTCACACTTTTTTTTTTTGTCTTATAAAAAGATCACCAATTTTTGCCTGAGTCATAAAGTTGCCTATTAACCATCTATTAAAATCGCTCTTAGTGATATTGCGCTTGATCTTCAATCTCTCATGTTTGGAAATGTTCCATCTCTCGTGGTTAGGGAGCTTGTGCTCAGAATGCTCGAACCAATCGTGCTTAGTAGCATTTCATCTCTCCGTTGTCAATGAAATTTTTTGAATCAAGGGTTAATGGGGGTAGATTTGTGACTTAAGTAAAAGTTTGTGGTTTTCTATGAGATTGCAAAAAAATTTAGGGTAAAATTGAAACTGGACAGTAAAATTGAGATAAGACCTAAAGTTATGAGTTTTTCATAGTGTATATATATTGAGCGAAGGTGGTGCATGCTCGGCTTAGGAATGTGAGTAAGGACCATGGGACTTATTGAGCAAAAAATTGGAAGAATTCAAACCTGCACCGGGTTACTTTTACATGTTACTGTGGAGGGGTCATTGGATTATATTGGACATGTGGCAATCTATGAATTACAAATGATGAAAAGCTATGATATATAGCATCAGTCCTGTTAGGGATCAATGCATATTCAACTATTTAGATAGTGATAACATTATTGCCTACTCCCACTAAAATTACAGTAAAATCAAAATCAGCCAGTTGAATAACTCAAAAAATTTATCAAGTCGAATACTTGAGACTCATTTGTCATTGTTATATGCTGACATATTGTTATATGCACTTGTCAACGTAACAATGACGTGTTAGAGGTTGATTGGTTGATCAAAATCACCTCATCGAAGGCCATAGTCAAATTCAAGCCCGAGCTCAAACACTACAAGCACTGAAGCTCCCTCAAAAGCCTTTGAAATTACTCGCTCACAATCAAGTCCTCGCCCTAGAAGCTCGAGCACCTCTCTCCGACCATCCTCGATTTCCCCTCCGTAATACTCAGCTCCGTCTCCTCGCTCGCGCTCGACCATCCAACCAACCATCGTCTAGGGCAGCAATGGCTAGTGCGATCTTGGACCCTGTAGCAAAGGAGAAGGCAATTAGGGAGAAGGGGTTCTTGGTCCACCAGTTGCCGTGTGAGGTGGAGCCACTGCGGTTGTTGCCGTTTTTTTTCTGGTGGCTTCAACCCAAGCTTCGGGTTCTTCTTTCGTGAAATTTTTTATTCACTATACTTTTTTTATTCAATCAAGTCCTTAAATTTCTAAGATTCCATTCGTTTCAATTTTATGAAAAATGAGTTATGTTATAACTGGCATAATAATTGGGTGGTATCTCGATTCAGTTTTCATGCATCAAATTAAGTCTACCTCCTTGACCATGTAAAAAGCAAGTCATCTACACTGGAATTAGGGGATCCATAAGAAAGAAAAATTTCTCATGATTTAACCCAAGTGGCTGTGGCTACTACTAGGATTCGAACTTAAGACCCGACATTGAAAATGTAAAATGCCAATCGTTCAAACCAAAAACCGGTGGAAATGGTTCGATACAAAGAAAAATTCAGTTTTAGGGTTCGCGTAGTCTAGGGCACACATGAAGGTTACTTGCTCCATCGCTGTCATGGGGTCAATTTTTGTAGTCTAATAATATACAATATGACAGAAAATATTGGGAAATAGTGACGATAGTGATTGCCTTTCTCAATCATGTCAATTGTACAAGTATGTAGCTATATTTATAATACAAGAAATGAATTGGAAAGAATTATACGAGCTATTGGCTTCCTCGAAATATTCCTTGTCGACAATTTACAGAATCATCCATGCAATCAGAATCATAATTAGGAATCTATCAAGGATCAAATCAAATCCTTTCTCCAACACTCCCTCTCAAGCTGGCAGCTTATGTCAAAGACGCCTAACTTGCTCAATAGATGCTTGTGTTGCCTTTTGTTAGAGAAAACTCCTTTATTGTTTTGAAGCTGACAAAACATTTCCAAAAGTCTAAACTGAAGACTCACAGACTCAGTTGTTATAGTCTGAAAACCACTAGACTTTAATCACAAAGTCTACCCTCACTGACAGTTTCTAGACTGAAGATTGAAGACTTATTCAGATGCGAGTTTATCTTCAAGGATTCGGTTCATATGATTTTGGAAGACCTTATGGTTGGATATAGCATCTGTTTGATTAATTATTGGATCAAATCCGATATGCAAATCTTTTGAATGACAAAGTATACTTTGAATGATTTACTTATGGAAACCAAGATCCCGATTGTATGGGCGAGCAGGATTGATGGGCTATCATCACATTCCTTAAACGACTCGAGATCTCCTTAATTGATTCTGTTCAATGAGTAGATTGGGAGAACTCCTTTAGTAAGTGCCAACGGTCGTAAAGGCATGAAGGAGTATTTAAGGATGACTCTTTGGTTGTTCGAAGTGTGTGCGTGAGAAAAAAGTTTCAAAGTCTGAAACTTCCTAGTTCTTTGCTATTTCAATTGTTGAACTTTATTTGTACTCAAAAGAGAGAGCAAATACTTGTGAGACTTTGAAAAAGTGTAGTAGAGTCTTTACACTATAAAGTCAATGATGTGAGACTGTAATATCTTTTTTGATTCATAGTGAAATCCAGTCAGTGGGCTATCAGCGCGAGAGAGTGGACGTAAGCTTGATCTAAGCCGAACCACTATAAACATTATGTTTTTATTCTCTTTTCCCTAAACTCCTTATTTCAATTCACAGCTTCATATAATTGTTTAATGCTGTTTACGTTTCTAGCAAATTATTTTGAAGTTTCGTAAATAAAAAATTATCACCTATTCACCTCGCTCTAGGTGATCATACTAGCCCTATCACCTTTGATATAACGGCTTAGTGAAAATGTCTGCAAGCTACTCCACAATTCCAATTCCTTGAGTTACAACAATCCCTTCTTGAATTTTTTTTTCTCAAGTGAAGTGACAATCAACTTCTATGTACTTTGCCCCTTCATGAAAAAGTGGTGTTGATACCTACATTTTGGCTAGATATTTTGCGTTAAATTGCATAAGATATTTATGAACCAATTTGGCCCTAACAAAATTGACTTTCACATCACCTAGGTCTTAGTTTTCATTTGCATCCATTAATTTTATTTTCAATTTTATTCTCCCTTATTTTACCCTATTTTTAGATAAATAATTTTTTTTAAAGGCTTGAGTTAGGCCTGACCCTAGCCCCTTTTTCTTTTCTATGCAGCCCCAAGGCCCAGCCCTTTCATTTTCTCACCTTTGGCCCGCCCCCCCCCCCCCCTCTCTCTCATTCTTCCTCCTTCCACTTTCCTTCTTTAGTTATATGCCCTAAAGCAACCATGTAATAGTTACATGTTATGGATTTATGTTGTGTTGTCAAATTAATGACAAAAACGTATTCATTCATTTGTCCAATTATCTATATGGATGATTCCATAAGATCAGTTGTGACTAGACTTATTCTTGAGACGTTAAAAATATGCGTGACAAGTTCACAGTTAGACTGAATCTTTAAACCGTTCCCGAACAATGGATCATTAAGTGGATATCAATGATCCTGTTTAGACCTGTGTGTTCTTAGCTTCACCATTAAGTATTAGACACTTAAGGTAATGACAAGTCACGAGTCATTGGGTATTATGATGCCTGAGTTAAAACACAGGTGCTTATAGCAGACAAGTTCACTGAACATGACATACATAGAATAATTGGCAATGTGGAAGCATTTAGCAGGTCAATAACTAATGGTTCATGCTTTGGTCCTGTGTAAATAATCCTTAGACTTGAGACATAGTATTAACTTGTGTGTTGAACGGCTATGGTTCATGGGTACGCATATTGGTGGCTTGTTGATCTATCTCTGTACATGATGGTCATAACTCGTTCACATACAAAGTTACATGTCTGCGCAACATGGAATCTATCTCATTGTTACATGTAAGGTACAATAATAATGTCATGTGTGATCTAATTATGACACTGCATTGAAATCCTCAGTCGGGGTTGAAACAAGAATGAATTGTTTATGTCTCATATAAAATGAAAGTCAATTAGGTCTGTGCATATGATCTAATTGGTGACTTTACAAATATTCCATGGTTTTTGTTCAATCGGGACATAGTAAGACAGATGGATTGAATTACACTATAGCTCAAGCGTACAGGTTCATTATATTCTTAAAACATTCACACTGTCTAGGTGGCCATGATATATTGTTAGATGTCAATCATGACTTGTAAGACCTAGAGATTGATCGGGACAATCAATTCTCTTGGGAGTACTAATATGTTAGTGCAAGTCTTACTACCTGCTCAGTGATGAAACTAGGTATGTTACACACCATAACCAATTCACTCAATCGGACATAGTGCACTCACAACAGCTATTCTCTTGCTCACCTAACTTCTAGAGAAAGTAGTCAATAACTTATTTGAGAAGTTATAGACTAGCTTCTAAAGGAAGTGGTCAATAACTTATTTGAGAAGTTAAAAGACCAGCTTCTAGAAGAAGTAGCTTCTGGAAAAAGTAGTTAATAACTTCTTTGAGAAGTTAAAGACTAGCTTATAGAGGAAGTTAAATGTTGATTTCACCAAGACATTATAAATATAGTAGAGAAAGGGTGAGTGCGTTAAGTTAAGAAAAAGAGAGAAAGAGAGAGAACTATATGGTTAGAAAACGATTGCTAACCATGTGCAGAGGATTGTCTCCACAAGATTACTAGCACAATTACAGTGGTGATTACCTGTGAGCTCTTTTTTGTTCAAGGTGCGTTGGTGGTATGTCTGAACTAGATGCCCAATGTTTGTGGGGCTTGAACTGGAGAACATTTGAGTCAAGTTGTTTAAAGCGCGTTTCGAGAGGTAATCTGTATAACCCCCTTCGATATTCTATTTTTTTGATCAAAACACACGAACAATGCCTTTAGAGATATATGTATAGTAGAATTTTATCTTTGCTTCCGTTGCATTTATGTTTATTTAGCCTATACATATTCCCTAAAATCCCAACACCTTCTTCCCATGCATTGTGCCTCATGCACAAAGGCCAAAGACACACGCAAGGACAAGGATGCCGGCGAGAGACTCGGCCAGATGGGACGTGACTTCAATGCGCTGAGGAGCTCAAGGCATGGCCTTCGCAAATAAGGTGGTCGATCGAACACCAATTCGGACGAGGGGAAGCTAGTTGACATGCCAAGAATTGGCGGCCGAAGCTCCGTCGACCGGCCCCCCTCCGCCCATACATGGGGCGTTAGGCGAAGGCCATAAAACACACGAAGAGAGAGATTAGAGGCAACGAGATCAAGAGTTTCCTCAAGAGACATCAAGGGAGGCCCGAGAGTGAGCAAGTCGAGATCTAAGAGGGAGCTTGGGGGCAAAGGGGGTTTAGATGTAGAGAGACATTTGCGAGCAAGTCCAAGAGAGAAGTCAAAAGAGAGGGGTGGAGGAGTAAGAAATCAAGGCTAAGAGAAGGAGATCTAAATCGTGAAGGAGAGAGGGAGACCACGTCGCGTGAGATCGGCGTCGTGCTGCCTCCCGACACCACCCACCCTGCCACGGTGTCACAATCTGCCGCCGTTCCCCCACCCAACACCCAACGCAAGTTGTTGTTGCTCCCGTTGCCATCTATCCATCGTCATCCCTATCGTTGCCCCCAAAACCCTAGCCACCCCCTTGCATCTTAGTCCCGACTAGCCAAGCAGCTTGTTGCTCACAGATGCCCCTACCCCCCGGGTATGAGGCCAAGCATACTCTCAGCTACGACCGAGAGTCAGGTCGGCAACTGAGAATCAGGTCAGGCGTGCAAGGCTTAGCTAGGTAGGGTTCTAAACAATTTAGGCCAAACACGCTTGAGCCTTGCAAAATTGTCGGCTTGTTTTGTTTTTTATGGGCTTAGAATTTTTTTTTTTTTTTTACGAAAGGAGAGGAAGCTCCAAGTAGGCCCGTGCTTTAAGCCCACCTAGGAGTGGTTGATGAGTCGAGTCAATCCTAACCCGGGAACCTGACCCCGACCCATATGTTGTTATAATATAATATAATATAATATATTATTATTAAAATTATTTTAACCAAAAAAATGAAAAAATAATAAATGGTTTATATTTCCAGAAAACTCAGAAAATCCCAAAAATGGATTTCATTTTCCAAAACACAGAAAGAGCCAAAAAATAATTTTTCCCCAAATACATGAAAATCCTTGAAAAAAATTCATGTTTAAGTTCTTGGAAGGAAATATCGACTTATTCCAATTACGCTTTTATGATGCATGAATTTCAATTTCCTCAATCTGGTTAGGAATTGAATCCTAGAACTTGTGATTGGTATAAAATGCTGCCTAAATGCTTTACTTAATGTTTAAATAAGATTAGGCACTAGAAGGGTATTAGTGATTAACTAGTGTAATCAAATCCCCGATCCTAGTTTCTCTAGTTGCATAAGAACGAAGTATTTCTCCCAATATTTCGCTTAGATGTCTAATTGACTCACCTCAAATCGATTAGTGGTGATTCCTATTTGAAATTGACTTGCAGGTTAAAAACTTGAACCATAAGACGTGAATTGGTGGGCATTGGAGATCCTGGGCTAAACCTAATAATACTTAATGAGCCATTAGCCTCCGCACGCGCTAGTGTGTAAGAGGACATCAAAAAAAGGAGGTCACGCCAGCTTGATGACTTCGCTGGGGACAATATTTTGTGGGCTTAGGCCTTTTTATGTTGTTTAAATGCTTTGCTAACTTGGTTTTTTTCTTTTGTACAAGTTAGTATCTTAGAGATTAATTTTAATTTCGTTAAAATAAAATATTTTGTGATTATAAACTGCTATGCATGTTTTAATGTTTTAGCACTACATATGGCACACACACAACCCGACTGCTGAACTTGGGATGCCATAGGATATTTAGGATGATGTTAAGAAAGATACGGCCTTGAACGCGAGACTGCAATGTAGAGGTTGACTTTCTTTTCCTCGAATTTCTTTAGATAAAGCCAAGGTTAAAAAGGTAGGATACCAACGAGAGACTACAACGGGCAGACACCCTCTTAATTTCTCTAAAACTTCTTAGTTAGACATCAAGCTGCATGTATCATGCACATGTCTATGTGCTCGCCTTTTTCTTTAAAAGTAAAGTCATTTCTTTACCTTTTTACTCAGTTTTTTTATTTTATTGGCCCATGACAATTTAGGTCAATTTTTCAAGTCTCAGTTTACATGTGATGGGGAGAGACGATATCCACTTTATTGTTGCCCTTAAAGCAGAGCTCTTCAAATGGTGGGATCAATTAGACCAATTTGCCCAAAAACTCGTGAAAGCCAAAATCGGTCATATTCTATCATCGTTCCAAATCCCTGTTCATCTCGAAGTCCTACAAATAATAGCAAATTTTGGTGCCCTAAAACATGCACTTTTATGTTTAATAGGTTCGAGCTAACTCCAACTCTGGAAGAATATAGCATCACTATTGGAATGCCTCTCAAAAGTAAGCTTGTTAGGCCACCAACAGGTATTGACGCAGTGCTTGGGTTAGCGCCACCTTTTAAGAATTGAAATTCATATGATGAGGCAAATTCTTAAAACCAACCATAATACTTGCCCACTGGCGTTTTTGACTGATTGTTTTGAAACAACCCATGACCCAAAAAACTGAGATTTTCCTCCTAGCCTTTTTCAAGTTCATCATTTTCACACGTCAAAAAGATGCCATAAGTCCCTCGATAGCATAGGTGGTTGATCAGGTCTTAAGGGGGCAAAATTATGTCAACATGATTTTAGCCGAATAATTCCTATCCCTTAATCATTTTAAAGAAAATACGGAAAAAATCATGCGAGCCTCCTCAAAAATTTTACAGGTCCGGTTCTTTTCTCACTTAAGCAAATTTGGATGCCTCATGCAATTGTCTGAAATAAATTATTTCAAAAATCCACTATAGAGATTTGTGGTTCTAAGACCACACATTCTCAACCAAAGTTGTTTTAACTGGATAAATTCCCTAAGGGACCCCGTTCCTAAGGCATTCATATGATGTGCTGGTTGGTTCTATGAAAAGAGAACTTTCTTTGCTTCCCAATATTGCAATCCATTCACATTGCTTAGCCTTAGTGGCGCCATTCCCTATTACCCATATATGGTGGCACATTAGTACAGAGGCCTTCAGGAGATCTCGCCACCTCTCAAGATGAAGATCTCTCTACTCTTTTTTCATCCATAAAAGCCTTGATTACGCATTCCAAATTCGCATTATCGATGATACATAAAGCAAGTGCCATTGCAAAAGGATTGTGTTGCTTGAAAGGCTTGAGAGACAAGAAAAAGCTCATCACACCTCTAAATCCTACATCTACAACCATCGTATCCCGATAAGACTATGACCATTGGTCCCTCACCTAGCTAGCAAAATCAATCAGCATGAGCAAATTGAGTATATGCAAAGGGGCTTGGGAATAAGCTTGGTACATGTCTCAAAGTCGGTCCAAGAAAGCAAACAGCTTTGTAAGACCAAAGCTCCCCGTCACATATAAAATAGCGGTCAAGTGCTCCCTAATATTAATATTTTGAAATTTTTGTTCCTAGTCCCATTGTTTAAGAATTTTTGTCTAATGTCTAGTATTTCGTTATGTCATTTTAATTCCAAGTGTAAATGTCAAAAGTATATTGTCTAGAAAATCCTTTTTTGATAAATAAAAAACAGTTGGACCATTGCCATGGGTCAATTTTTATTTACTCTTGAGTTCATTCATTTTTTTATGACATCAAGCAATTATGAATCACCGACCACCAATCGCCCGCGAACGGCCTCAAGCAATAATGGCCAATCAAGATGACGTACAAAATCGCCAAGTGGTTGTGGCTGTGACTACTAGGAATCGATCTTATGACTTGACATTGAAATGTAAAATGCCAATCGTTCTAACCAAAAACCAGCGAAAACAGTTTTGATATGAAGAAAATTCCAGTTCTAGGGTCATGGAGTTTGGGGTACACTTGAAGGTTACTTGCTCCATCACTATCATGGGGTCAAATTTCTTAGTCAAAATACCGTTTTGCAAGTCATATCATATACGATGTGTAGGAAAAATCTGTCATGTTATTCGGCACAATGAGGATGAAAGATGTGCCTATCGTTTGACCGTCACTATTAAGGGAAAACTATCAAAAAAGTCATAAACATATTAAAATTGTGCAAATTTAGTTTTAAACTTATTATTATTATTTTTTACAATTGAGTCCTAAACATTTTACAATTATTCCCGATCAGTCCATCCGGTCAAAATTGGCCGGCCAATGCTAACGTGGTAGCCGGCCAGCACCAACGAGCTTTTTTAATAGTATTTATTATTATTATTTATTATTTATTTATTAATTTTTTTCCTTTTTCCTCTTTTTATTTTTTCCCTCCTCCCTCTTCCTCCCTCCTCCTTCCTTTGGCTCTGGCGACCGGCCAAGATAGCCGATCGTCGAACTGAGGCGATCCAGCGAGGTGAGCCCCCGCCAGAGTCAAAGGAAGGAGGAAGGAGGAGGGAGGAAGAGGGAGGAGGAGGGAAACAAAAGAGGAAAAAGGAAAAAAATTAAAAAATAATTTTTAAAATAAAATATTATTAAAAAAAAACTCATCAGCTCCGGCCGGATGCTACGTCAGCACCGGCCAGCCAATTTTGACCGGATGAAATAGTCGGGAATAATTGTAAAAGGTTTAGAACTCAATAGGTTAAAAAATAAGTTTATGACTGAATTAACACAATTGCAATAGATTTAAGAATTTTTTAGTAATTTTCCCTTGCTATAAACCCAAGTTCTATGGGATTTCGTAACATGGTTTGTGGACAAGCTTCGCCAGCTAAAATTAAAATCTATGCTTCCTCACTTAGCTGTAAATTCATCGTAATTGAGCATCTGGGAATATCCTTTGGCAGCATTCCGCACACCTCTTTTTTAACAAAATCCTAGAGGGAGCACCCAATTCAGAGTCGATAACATGCGCTGTGCGACCTCGGACATGTCGGAAACTCGAAGTTCATGAACGAGAGATGAAACGAAAGGAAGTCCAGATGGAGACGGCTCTCAGCCGCGGAAACCCTAGATTGAATGATGCGACTGGTGCAAGCAGGAAAAAGGGGCCGCGCGACAGAAAACATCATGTCGTTTTTCCTAAATTAAAGCAAACGTACGTTGTGCATCAGACCCGCAGATCCGGAACCTCATAATCTGGAGTGACCCTTTTATATGTTTCTCTAATTTAATAAAGAGTAGTAATGTCCACGTTAATGCAGAGTCCAAAAACACTGCATCGTATAGACCGGAAGGATGCCAGATTAGAAACTCAAGAGATCTTGAAACGTATAATGGATGTAAATTAGGTAGGTTAGGCAACAAATACAGTGTCCATCGTTTTTGGCTCGTCAAAACCGGTGACGAACTAAGAAGTCCCAGAGAATCAGCAAGACTGACTCACAGGCTTGAAGGACAGAGGTGAAGATGAAGAGGAGAATGCACCCTCTAATTAACGCACTTATCCCATAATTTTATTGTCACTATCCTGTTATTTGTACTGCTAAATTAAGTCGCTCGTCTTCCATTTCGATTTTTCTGGGATCCATTTCCGTTAATGAGTCACAATTTTTTCATGTGTTAACTATGAATACTACTCATATAGACCGGAAGGATGCCAGATTAGAAATCTATATAGCAGTACAAATAACAGAATAGTGACGATAAAATTATGGGATAAGTGGAATAAGACTATTGGTCGGCAAAGTCAATAGCCCGGCGCGCCAAGGTGATTGGCGATGTTGATAGCCTAGCAGGTGGAGTCTTGGGTATCAAAAGAAAGATAATAATAAAATAAAATAAAAAATAAGACTATTCATGATACATAGTTACCACATAAAATGTCCCCATTCAACTTACTAAAATGCCTCTAGAATCAGCTCATTCTAAATTACATTACACCAAACCCTCATTCAACAAGTATAATTGCCTCGTCTTGTCATTAGTTATGTTCAATCAACTAGATCAGGTAATATGTCAATTGAGCACGTCTCCTTAAGCTCGCAATGTGTGGAACGGTCCGAAAAGGGCACACATAAGTTCAACTTTAATTAAGTCCACCTACCCTGGCTGGCTGACATTATAATATTGTGATCTTATCAGAGGAAAAAAGCACTCAGAATCACTCCATAAACCCTCTATAAATTCTTCCTCTAGAAGACCCAAATCACCCACTTCGCTTCAGACTCACCCTCTCTCCAAAAAACCCTCAAGAGACACTAAAAAGCAGAAGCCATGGATTCAGTTCCAAGCAAGGCTTTGCTGCTAGTTCAGCTCTTGCTCCTACTCAGCTACTTCCAAGAAGCCTCCTGTGGTCCCCCCGGCTGGATGGTTATTTCTCCAGCCCACCCACCTGTTCACCCGCCATCTCCCCACCACAGTCACCCCCTGATCCCCGTACCTTCTCATGCTCCCTACCATCCCCGGGCTCCGCCTGTCCACCCGCCAGTTAAACCGCCATCCCCCTACCCTCCTTCTTCGAGGAGCTTAATAGCCGTTCAAGGTGTTGTTTATTGCAAGTCCTGCAAAGACACCCTCTACGGCGCTAAACCCATTTTTGGTGAGTTCTCCCCTTGAGTGTACATATGATTAAAAAGCTTGAGAAAGTACTGCATATATATACTCATTCTACTTCTTATCATACCTCACAGTGGAAAATGGTTGTTTATAAGAAGTTTCGAAAGCACGCAAGACAGTGAAGTCATTCAAATGTCTAAACACGAACTCACCACGCTATTAATTTGATAAGATGTTGTGGACCATCTAAGGATGGCTTCATTATTATTTCTAGCATTATTCTTTCCTGGACAATCGAAGCCAATGACTTTTATGCTGTACTTCATAGAGTTCAAGGGCGAGTATTCCCCACTGTTGCACTTCATTTCCTAAGTTCAATTACATTAACTTCTCTAACTTCCTTTCAACGGTTGCGGGATTATTGTTCCAGAGAAATGTTTCCTCGCTAGCTGCCTTAATCACCATTCCAATATTTCTTCTGTTGGAAGTTTGTTTGTAAAAGAACACAAAAAGTGCATTTTCCTTGTCTCACATAGGAAAAGTGGGAGAAAGTGGGTCAATTAATAAGTGTGGGGTTTCCTTTGTGTAATTAAAGGAATAATTGGATGTGGACTAGACTTTACCATACCCGCGTGCGGGGTGCACGAATAACTGCGCGATTTAATTAGCACTAATCCATTTATTATTTTATTTTTATTTTTATTTCGTACGGTTATCTTATTAACTTTAATAAATTTAAAGGTTGTTTTTTGTTTTGAGAATTTTCGGAAACTATTAAAAAATAAAATTTGAAATTTTACAAATAATTGCGTGGTTTAATTAGCACTAATCACTATTAAAAATAAAATTTTAAATTTTAATTAGTTAAAAAAATTATTATTCCGAATTTTGTTTATGTCTTTTCAAGACAACTTCTGAAAAAAGATATTCGTTCAATTTCAACATTTCCCGAAAGGTTGCATTTGTTTGTTTTTTAACTTCTTACGAATGGATGCTTTTATTCACTAAAGACAATTTTCGAAAGGGTACATTTATTCGTTTTGCAACCTTTCACAAAGAGTTGCCTACATTTTTAAGACTATTATATATATATATATATATATATATATATATATATGTCAGTTTTCAGAAGAAAAGTATGTGATCATTTTCGAGACTTCTCTCTAAAAAACTACAGTCATCTTTTCAATTGTTTTCTAGAGAGATCTTGGAGAAATATTAGAATTGCTATCTAGTACTCTCATTTGAGACTTTGTCGTATCTTGGAGGAAATTTACCGGTGATCATTAGCAACTTTATGAGGCAAATAAATCCTCAAAAAAAGTGATATCACATTTCAAAGTCCGACTTGAGTACTCTAAAGATCTGTTTACATTGTTCTACCAATTCGAAGCCATATTTTCCCAACATCTTCAACAGTATTTATATATCATAATAAATCTAAAATGGCCATTGTAGATGAGGAAAGTGAATATTATTTCGAAATGGCCATCTCTTGTTTTTTATTAGTTATGAAGGCAGAAGTCAAAAATCATCTTGAAACGACTAATCTTCTTCATTAGCTTCTACAAGTTTCTCCTTTCCCCTTAGAACCATATATACTAACTGGTCAGTATGTTCATCGTTCAGGTGCCCAAGTGAAGCTCCTGTGCAAGAACACCAAGTACTCAGCATCAGCGACTGCGACGACTGACAAGAACGGCTACTTCTTCATCCAAGCACCCAAGACCGTCACGAGCTTCCCCTTCCACAAGTGCAAGGTCTATTTAGTCTCATCTTCAATCTCCTCATGCAGTCAGCCATCTAATCTCAACGGCGGATTGACCGGCGCCTTCTTGAGGTGGGAGAGGCCTTCCTCAATCAAGCTCCCGTTCAGCCTCTACTCGGTCGGACCTTTCGTGTTCGAGCCCAAGTGCAGAGCCCCAGGACCCAAGTGAACTCCCCATCGTGCGTCTTCCTAGCTTCTATTGGCGTTGAGTGTTACCGTGTTCCAGTGTCATGAGAGAAAAGGTCGTACTTGTGCCTTAATGTATTTGTTATTCGGTTTATTTGAGTGACAATAAATGATATAAAAGAGGGGGTGCACACCTCTTACTGCAGAGATTATCTTTTACATACAAAAAAGTTTTCCTTAAAGGCCACAAAACATAAGGTTACCCAAAAACGACAAAATAGAGTTTTTATCAGCTTAAAGTTAACCAAAGACGACGAATTGTTAAGTTTTTTGCTTTAGGGTCAACCAAAGACGACAAGTCCTTAAGTTCATTGCCTTAGGTCATTCCTTAAGGTGACAAAATTAGAGTTTCGTTCCTTTAAGTCGAACTCAAGCGACAAATCGTGATTTCGGCCCTTCTTTGACTCTCCTTTTCCTTTTTTCACTCCCTCGCCGGCCGGTGGATCTATTGTCGTTTGCACCGTCGCGCCAGGAGTTGACGCGTGTGCCCATGGCTTCGAAGCCTCTTCCGCATTGTACTTGGTTTCACGGGTATAAAATTCTTCCAAAGTGACAGAAACAAGAAGGAAGACAATAAGACGGCAACAAAAGGGGAATTGGGATTTTGATGGCCGCCTCATTAAATCGACGAAGATAATCTCTTGTTACTAGGGACGAATTCTCTATTCTTTGGAAGCGTTGGCTGCCGGAGGAATGGTTTTGCCGATTGATGAAAGAGGCTGACAGATCGCGGTTTCAATCTGCTAAACCAAATTTTGGCTGCCTAGGGGCTCGCCAGGAAAGCCCAAAATATAATCGCGTCCGATGCTGGGTGCAGCGCCCCAACAGCTCGAAACGATTCAACACGATCCAAGGGGTCTGCAGAACCTGTCGTGCTGGTGTAAATTGGGCATTTTTATCCCTTTTGGAAGGGGAACAACCATCATCTCGTTAGTGAACTTAGGATCACGACGATAGGAATTTGCTCCGAAGTTATCTACCAATATGTGCTCCATTTCCATAATTCGTCGACCTGCGCCGCTATCATCCACTCGGTTTGTGGAGCTGGATGTTACTTGCCTGACTCCATGTCCACTTCCTAAGTTTACAGGTTGGACTACCGACTCTCCTCCCTGGGCAATGCCAGTCTCGGCTTGACCCTAAAAACCCCACCAATATGTATATGAAGATCATATCAACCTAGTTCTCCATAGTGAAAAAATGGTCTCTGATAATGCCCCCATCTGATGTCAAAACAGGCTCCCACGGCACATAGAGTTCGTAAGCAAAGGCAGCTGGCACGTGCTTGCAGCCAAAATGACAATACATTTGAGGAAGAGCACGGAACTATTGCCTGATACCTTACAAAGCCTCCAATTTTAGCTTTTATTTCAATTCTACCTTTTGTTTCATTAAAAAAAAAAATCTCCAACTTTAGGTATAGGCTCAACTCTACTCTAAACATTTGTTTTTTTGTCTCATATGAAAACTCCAATTTCAATTTTACTCTAATTTTTTTGGTCTTATAAAAGATCATCAATTTTTACTTGAGTCCTAAATCTGTCTCCATTAACCATCTGTCAAAATCACCCTTAGTGGTATTGCACTTGGTCTTCGATCTCTCGTGTTTGGGAATATTCCATCTCTCGTGGTTAGAGAGCTCGTGGTCGGAACGATCAAGCTGGTCAATGAAATTTATCGGTTGCCAATGAAATTTTTTAAATCAAGGGTTAATGGGGGCAGCTTTGTGACTTAAGTAAAAATTTGTGATTTTTCATGAGACTGTAAAAATTTTCAGGTAAAATTGGAACTGGATGATAAAATTGGAATAAGACCTAAAGTTATGGGTTTTTCGTAGTACAAAAAGAAAAGTTTACAGTAGAATTGGGATAGAATATAAAGTAAAGTTGAGGGTTTTTTATAAGACAAAAAAAAAAGTTTAGGGTAGAATTAGAATTGGATCTCATGTTGGAGGTTTTTTATGAAACAAAAGACAAAATTGAGGTATAAGTTAAAGTTAGAAGTTTTTTAGGGTATTAGGCCTCGAACTATTGAGGGTGTTGATAGAGCATGTGGCATGGAGGCATGTAAGGGTATGGTGGAGTCTACGCGGTATAGGGACGCGGAGCCTGCTCGACTTTGGAATGCAAGTAAGGACCATGGGACTTATTGAGAGAAGAAGTGGAAGAATTCATACTTGAGCCTCAAGTTACTTTTAAGTATTACTGTGGAGGATCATTGGATTATATTGGATATGTGGCAATCAATGACAAATGATCAAAAGCTGTGATAAATAGCATCGGTACCATTAGGGATCAATGCATATTCAACTTTTTAGATACTGACAACATTGCTGCATACTCCCAATAAAATTACAGTAAGTGAAATATTATCAAAATCAGCCTATTGAATAACTCAAAATATTTATTAAGTCGAATACCTGAGACTCATTTGTCATTGTTATATGCACTTGTCAACGTAACAATGAAATGTGTTGGAGGTTAATTGGTTGATCAATATCACCTCGTCAAAGGCCATAGTCAAATTCAGGGCCGGGTTCAAACTCTACAAGCACTGAAGCTCCCTCAAAAGCCTTTGGATTTACCCGCTCGCCATCGAGTCCTCGCTCTAGAAGCTCGAGCACCTCTCTCCAACCATCCTCAATTTCCCTTTCTTAATTTAAGCTCCATCACCTCGCTTGCGCTCGACCGTCCAACCAATCACCGTCTAGGGCAGCAATGGCCAGTGCGACCCTGGACCCTGCGGCAAAGGAAAGGGCAGTTAGGGAGAAGGGGTTCTTCTTCCATTGGTCGCCATGGGAGGTGGAGCCACCGCAACTGCTGCTGCTTTTTCTAGTGGCTTCAACCCAAGCTTCGGGTTCTTCTTTCCTGAAAATTTTGATTCACTATACTTTTTTTTATTCAATCAAGCCCCTAAATTTATAACAATCCACTCATTTCTATTTTATGAAAAACGAGTTATGTTATAACTAGCATAACAGCTGGGTGATATCTCGAGTCATTTTTCATGCATCAAATTATGTCCGCTTCCTCGATCCTATAAAAAGCAAGCCATCTACACTGGAATTAGGGGATTCACAAGAAACAAAACTTTATTGTGATTTAATCCCAAGTGGCTGTGGCTACTACTAGGTTTCGAACTTAAGACTTGACATTTAAATGTAAAATGCCAATTGTTCTAACCAAAAACCAGCGGAAATGGTTCAATACGAAGAAAAATTCAGTTCTAGGGTTTATGGACTCTAGGGCACACATGAAGGTTACTTGCTCCGTCGCTGTCATGGGATCAATTTTCTTAGTCTAATAATATACAACATGACAAAAAATATGGTGCAATAGGGAGGATAATGATTGTATTTCTTAATCATGTCAAATGTACAATTATATAGCTACACTTATAATACAAGAAATGGATCAGAAAGAATAAAAAATAGTCTTCCTCGAAATGTTCCATGTCGACAATTTACTTAATCATCCATGCAATCAGAATCGTAATTAGGAATCAATCAAGGATCAAATCAAATCCTTTCTCTAACACTCCCTCTCAAGCTAGTAACTTATGTCAAAGATGCCTAACTTGCTCAATAGATGCATGTGTTGCCTCTAACATGGTGACTTAGTGAATATGTCTGTAGGATACTCCACAATTCCAATTCCTTGAGTTATAACAATCCCTTCTTGAATTTTTTCTTGAGTGAAGTGGTAATCAACTTCTACTATGGCTGTGGGCCCCCGTAAGGGGGATCGGTGGATCCTCAATTATGAAAAAAAAAAAAAACTTCTATGTATTTTGTCCTTTTATGAAAAACTGGATTTACCGCTAATTTAAGCACAACATCATTGTCACAAAACAATCACTTGCCCCATCCACTTGCACACTAAGATCTGAAAGTAATCCTCATATCCAAACTACTTCGCAAACAGTTTTCATCACAACTTGATATTCTAATTCGGCTTATGATAATGAAACTATTGATTGCTTCTTCATCTTTCATGAAATTAAAAAGATTCTTGTCATTGGGCAAGTAGCATAATCTATATCACAATAAGCAGTCATCTTCATGTTGCAATCACAAGATAAAAAGAATTCCAAGTCCTCGGCATCCCTTTAAATACTTTACAACCTTCAGCGCTGAGTTCATATGAGATTGCTTCGGGCTATACATGAACTGACTAAGTATCTATATTGTAGAGCATATATCAAGCCTGGTCACAGTGAGATAATTAATTTTCCAACCAGTAGCTAATATCCTAATGGATCCTTGAGCAATTGATCTTCATTAGGCAAAGATAAATTTGTATCATATTCGAATGTCGTTAATTTGGCATTTTGTTCAATAGGTATAACAGTTGCTATGCAACCCGATAATCATACTTCTGATATAATTTCTAAAATGAATTTTCATTGGCTGTGACAAATTCTCTTGACGGATCGAGCTATGTCAATACCAAAAAAATTTATGGGAGGTCACAAATCTTTAATGTGGAAGGTTAAATGCAAGTATTCCTTAAACTTCTAGACCGCAATATCATCATTTCCCATAATAAGTATATCATCCATGTAAATCAGCAAATAGATCAATGATGTACCTTTGGTCAATGTGAACAAGGCATAATCATGCTTGGAGTATTGAAAACCTGCTTTTGTAAGTGCCCCTGTAAATTTTGCGTACATTAATGGAGATGACATACTTAAGACTTCACCTATCTACGTAAACCCTGTGAATGTTCCATGTATATTTCTTCATCCAGGTCACCATGAAGAAAAGCATTGTTAACATCCATTTGATACAATTCCATAAAAAAGCTCAAAAAATGACTTCTTTAGCAATAGGAGAAAAGGTCTCATGCTAATCAAAATCTTCTCGTTATATGAACACTTCTGTGATGAGTCAAGCCTTATAATTCTTAATGGAACCATCTACTTAGTACTTGATTTTATAAACCCATTTGCAACTAATGGGGTTTCTATGAGGAGGTGAAGGAACAATGTCCTAAGTTTTATTTTTTGTAAGAGCATATAATTCAGCCTGATCAAAAAATATAGCCCCTATCCCACTCTATCCAAACCCATTAGTTTCCCAATCAAAAGGTCTAGGCTAAGATGGACTGTAGCAATCTTTGCGACATCTATGACATTCTTGTTTGGGAGACAAACTGATATGGAAGAATGAGATTTTTTATGGACATCAGAAACTAAACACTCATTACAAATTATGTGGTCATTGGCACTTGAAGTAATAGTCCATGTATCAATTGTAATAATATTTGTCTTGCATAATGATATATCTAAATAATTTGCAGTTTTGTCGACCCCCTTTAATTGATTTAACGTTTTCATGATATGCTAATATTGATCTTGGGTAATCGGTTGATGAGCCCTATCGATTCCTTATGCTGATACCCAGTAAGTAGAAAATTATTTCTCCTTTTTCTTCTTGTCAATAGGCTTTCCATGTGATTTCTAATATGTTTCCTTGGTGTGATGTGGACGCTTGTAGTATTCACAATACTTACCCTTGATTTTAGAATTTTGCCCTCCCTTATTCTATGATGATGTGGCATTATAAGGACCATTGGATTTGATCTCATAAAAGAGTGAATATGAGATGCCCGATCCATGTTGGCATCTCTGATTTGAATCGTTAGATTGGAATAAATGAGTTGTCAAATCCGCACCCACGCCTTTGATCTCTGCTATTGGATCGGAGCAAGCATGCACTGTCCAATCTGCGCCTTTGATCAGGGTCATTAAATCACAAACCTCTAGGGTTTATTCCTTCAATCCATGCACTGTCCAATCCACGCCTTTGAGGCAACCTAAAGCCTTGTGCTCATTATGGTGGTCGAAATCCACGGTGATCGTGGTGCAATGGTCTTGCCAGTGCAACAAGAGCCACACTCTCCCCACCTTTTTCATTTCTAATGGTCACGAGCTACTAATTTTCTTATTAGACGGCCAATTGAATTATGTAACTGAGCAGTGGTATCGGTTTCATGGCAAGAATCTACAAGTGAAAAAGGTATGTGACTTTCGTTTAGGGATATAAGGAACTATGCTACGTTCTGCCTCTCTTTGATTTCTTTGTATTGTTTGAGACGCTTCCACCTCTTTGAGTTGCTCCTCTACCACCTTGAGCTCATTCCATGGGGCCAAGAGCTAGTTGGAGCAAGCAGTAAGCACGAGGTTCCCTTGCTTCAATTCCGATACGGCTTGGGTGAGCAAAAAAAAAAAGAAATTCACTCGATCGAGTTTCCATACATTTTGTGAATGTTGTCCCACATAATCTTCAAGTCTTCAATTGGAGGAAGGTTGGACGTGACCTCAAGTGTCACGCAATTCTCGATCCAAGTGCAGATGAGTCGGTTGCATTTGCGCCAATGTCACTTCATTCGATCATTAGCGGGGAAAGGGATGGTTCCATTTAGGAATCCTTCCTTGTCTTTTGCAATGAGGCTCGTCAGCAATCTCTTACCCAGGTGTTGTGTTGACACCTAAATTTTTGCCTAATCATTTAGTAATTAGTTACATGAAAAAAATAAAAAATAAAAAAATAAAAAATAGCAAAATTGCATTTCATGTAGTCGCATTTGCATCGGTACTAAAAAGGCAACAAGACGCAGCGGCTCGTGGTCGATAATATTCACAAAAGGATTGTCTCTCTCTCATTAATGCATGCATTAATTCGGCGGATGTGGTAGGGGCCCTCGATCAATAAGAAGCGCGGAGGATGGTCTCTCTCTTGTTGGTATGAAAACACACAATGAAAGTCAGAAAAATAGAAGAAGAAAGAGTGCTTCACGTCCATTGTCTCTCCCTCATTAATGCCTGCACATGCACGCATTAAATGGGCGACGTAAGAATTCTAGAGAAGCCACAACCGTGAAGAAGAAGACTCCACTGCACACGCGGAAATTCTGGGGAAAGCCTACAAGAGGATAGGCCAGCATTTTCATAGTACTTTCCTTCCCAGATCGGTGGCCACCATATTTGAAAAAAAGAACCAAACTTGAACAAGCAAAGAAAAGTCGCGGTTACCTCCTGATTCACCTGTTCACACTAAGGTTGATTGTTGCCTATAAATAAGCATGGATTTTCGGCTTAAAAGGAGGACAAAGAGAAAGGAAGCATTCACTGGAGAGGTTTTGTGAGAGATTAAAAAAAAGAGAGTCCGTAGAGAGACACAGGGGTGGAGAGAAAGGGAGAGATTAAAAAAGAAGAGTGTTAGAGTAGAGCTGAAAAAAATATTCATTGTGAAGGAGCTTCTCCTTCGGACAAGAAAAAATGAACCCAGAGGGAGGATATTAAAAAAGAATAAAATAGAGAAGACAAGACCCCTACTGTTCATCTTCTCCAAGAATTCTTCGCTCCTGGATTTCCACCGGTTTCTGCTCCTACACCGTTCGACCTCAGCAGCAAAACTCCGCCCAGCCGCACCACCAATCACCGCCACTCCGCCGGCCATCCCCTGTGCGAGCACCACCCACGTGCTCGCACCGCCGTCCGTGCCCCTGCTGTGGCCGTGATGACCCGCGGCTTCCGCTCCTGCAAACCACCGCCACCAGCAACGCCTGCACCTCCGTCTGACGCCCCGAGCACCCGCCTCTACACCTGCAGCCCGTGCCTCCGACGCCGCGCCACCGCCCAAACGCCCGCAAGCTGCAGCACCCGTCGCAGCGCCCTACACGTTGCTGCACCGCCTCACCCGAGCGACCACCCGAGCCGCTCCCACTGCTCCAGACCCGGACGCCGAACCACCGTACGTCCATGCCGATCTCACGTCCGCACCGCCTCCGTCGGTCTCCATTTCGCGCTGTGACCGGTCCCCGCACAGCACCACCGTGCCCCACCTGCTGTCCTCCGCGCCGGCCCCCCGGCTTTTGCTTCGTCACGCACCGGCCCGCCTCGCTTTCCTTCATCCGCGACGCCACAACTCGCGTCTCCGCCAGCTTCCGCTACCGCTCCGACCAGCGACCCGACGCCTGCAGCGCACCACCCGCGACCTGCTGCTGTCGCCTGTTCGCCCGCCACCGGTCCACCTGCCGCCGGTCCTCGCCGTAGCCCCGAACGCCGGAGCTGCCCCTCTGGACTGACGACCTGCTTCCCCTTGGAGACCCACGAGCAAGCCGTGCGTGGGAAAAGAAAAAGAAGAAAACAAAAAAAAAAAGAAAAAGACAAAAGGGGAACATTAGGTAGTTTTTTTTTTATTATTATTATCTTATCTTTACTTTTTTATATAGTTTATAGTTCGTTTTTATATATTTTTTTAGTGTGATTATTCATTAACGCATGATTGAAGTTCCAATGTGAAATAACCCCTCAAATTAGGGATTAGGAGTCCGATTTTCGCGCCCGAAATCCGACTCATAATCTCTTGCAAAAATCGACAATTCAATCTCATGTCTGAGATTCGATTCGCGATTTAATTTAAAATTGACCAACCCGATCTCATGTGCGAGATATGGTTCGTCAATTTTTGGTATTAATCTTATCTTGATTGGATTGGATATCGGGTTATTTGAATTAACTTTTGTTTTTGCATAAAAAATTAAAAAAAAATGCGAGTTAGATTACGGCTAGGGTTAGCATATTTAGTTATTTTGTCTTTTAAAAAAAATTAAAAAAATCCAAAAAAAATGCATTTAGGATATTAGTTTTTAGAATTGCACGTGTCAATCTAGAATTAGACTTTTACTTCAAATTTTTATAAAAAAAATCCCCAAAAAATTAATTAATTTAGGGTGCTAGTCCTTTAGGTTGCATGTTTAATTGTGTGCAATTTTTTAAAATTTCGAATTTTATATATATAAAAAAACAAACAAAAAATCATCATGCATTTTAGAATAGAATTGCATGTCTCATTTTAAGTTTAGATCAATTTGCATCTTAGGTTAGAAATTGCTAGATTAAAATAACGTCTTAGTTTAAATTAGGATTTAGCATGACTTAATCCTAAGTTTAAATTGGAGGGAATTTTAATTTAGCTAGGTAATTTTTTGCATTTTTCTTAATTTCGAATATCATGAAAATACAAAAATTTGTCTTTAGATAAATTAGTTTCAATTTTTAGGATAAACTGCATTTTTAGGAATAGAAATATCATGTGCACGTCCTGTGGGATTAGGTTCATAAAATGTACGTCATGTAGAATTAGCTTCATTTAATTAAAAAATTGCTCGTCATTATAATTAGGTCATTTTGATTAGCATATTTGATTATTGCATGTTCATTAAGAACTCAAAAAAAATATTTTACTCGTGTCATGTAATTTAAAACACATCGTCATGTCATTCCATGTTAGATTAGAAGCATGCATTGCATATTGCATGATTCTCATTAAATAAGTAAAAACCAAAAAAACGGAGAATTGCCTGTTAATTAGAAATCATACCTAGGTCCGTTGATATGAATTCTGATCTAACAATGCAGATGCTTTCGTTGCTATGAGGTAAGTCCTGCAATTTATTCATCACTTTCTTGGGTGTTAAATTGGTGGTTTGCGCATCCGCATGATCACCTCACATGTTAGGAGGATAAATTAAAATCAATTCAAGCCGCCTGCAAAATATTTTTTCAAATAAAAAAGAAAAGGTACCGAAAGGGCGTTAGAGAAATCTAGTGTAAGCAAGTCCCCGATCTCATTTAATATTTGGTTCGTAGGAGTGAAGTAATTCTCCCATTACTTTACTTGGGTTTCTAATCGACCCACCCAAAATAGATTAGTGGCGACTCCATGATAAAAATCATTTGCATATTAAGAACTTGAACCTAAGTCGTGAATTGGTATGGGCTTGGGAGAGCCCGAGTTAAGTCTAGGCTTAACAATCTATTAGCCGAACCCTTAGATGGTCCAACCCGCTTCGAGAAGGTCGCGACATGTTGTAATGGTCAGGTCCAGTGAGCTGAAGGGTGACTAATCGCAATTTTGACCCGTCAACTAACGAGACATATAAATAAATGTTGCTTGGTTCTGGGCTGCTGCTGCTAATAACTGGAAAAGGGAAACGACATGAACTTGGGTTAGAAACCCGGGTAAAGATTCGTCCCTGGTTTCCTTAGGTTCAATTTGGGTCTATGACCCGGAGGGTCCAGTTCGGAAACCCGAGGATTCAGGTCCGAGTCATTATTTAGGCAAGGCCCCGACTTTGTCTTCTTTAGGCAGGTCGCAATTTGCCTACTATTTATTGAGTCCAACAGCCTATGGGCCTTGGATTGGGACCCATTATATGAACTTCCACTAAGTTGAGGTAGGGAACTAGGTTATGGCTGTTATTGGAATCGTATCCTATCGAGTAGATTCTTGTTCGTCTTGTGTCTGGTCAACTTGATCCAAGACTCGATTGGACAACTCCTCCATTGTAGGTAGGGTTGGATCTTGGCTTCTGTTGTTGTTTGAGTTTTGCATATTTAAAAAATGAATTCCTACCTGAAGTGCTAATTTCTTTATGGGGCGTGGCTTACAATAACAAATTTAGAAAATGATTGAGGAAAATTCAATTTTTTTTTTTTTTTTTTGCATAAGTTAGCTTAGAAATACCGCTCTAATACCATGACAGAAAATATGAGGAAATAGAGAAGATGGTGATTGTATTTCTTAATCATGTCAAATGTACAATTATGCAACTGTATTTATAATATAAGAAATTAATTGGAAAGAATTATACAAAATATTATCTTCCTTGAAATATTCATGTCAACAATTTACTAAATCATCCATGCAATTATATCGTAATCAGGAATCAATCAAGGATCAAATCTAATCCTTCTATTATGACTAGAACTATCACTTAGAGGGTACAAATAGCTAATTGTGCAGGAATTGAAAGAATCTAAAGAAATATTGTAGTGAAACAACTTCTGGTGACAGAAAGCGAAGTGATCAAATCTTATTGGTGTGTAATTCTATCACAATAATTAAAGAAAGTAAGGGATAGAAAATTGCACATAAAAGATTATAGTAGTTTGGCTTTTGCAAGCCTACGTCCACTCTTCAATGCTATAACCTATTGGCTAGATTCCACTAAGAAGAATCAAATTAAAGGTTATGAGATCTGAGTTGTGAATACTTAAACTTGTGTATATAACTCCTTACATACCCTTGACCACTAAATGATTATACAATTATACTCACAAAGACAAATATGTTTAATCACAATACGCTCTTCAAACTTTGGAAATGAAAGCTATGATTCTCTTAAAAAGTGATATTTCTTTCAGTTTCAAGACCTTCTCTTATACTTCTCCTAGTCCAAGCTAACCTTTGGACAAATCTCCACAAAGATTATCCAATCAATCTACATGTTGGTTTGAATCTCATCAAGAATGTCTAATTGCTTCAAGATCCCTGGGATGAGGCTTCCCGTAGATTCTAGCACCCATACAACAGTTCGGGTTTCCATAAGTCAAGTGCCTTAACTTAGAAAAAAATGATTCACCTTAAGTCTAATATTCTAGAAAATCTAATTTTCGAGAGATACTTTACTTTGAAATTCCTTATAAATAAGGCAGGAAATCCAACCAATTGCCACTAGCCGTTGCACAAGTATATTCCATCCTTCTTAGCCGTTTGACAAAACACGGGATAAGTATACTAATGGTGCCATAAGTTGTGTACGGCGCTCACTTTGGTGCCAAAAGTTTCCGCCGGATCACTTAAGTGCCAAATCGGAGAAAAAACGATCACTTTGGTGCGCCACTGGCGAGAAATTCCGGCCAAAATGATTACGTGGCATTTTTGTTTTTTATTTTTAAAAAAGTTGCTCAGCTTTTAAACGACTTCGTTTTTCATCCTCTTCAAGAAACAACGTCGTTTTGCTCTTATATGTGGACACCCTCGCAAAAATGACGCCGTTTAGCTCGTACATGGGTTGAAATTAGGGTTAGGGTTTCTCCTTGCCGCTCGGCCACTGTCGTTTGGCCACCATCGTGGATGCTCGACCAGGTGAATGAGGAGGGAATGAGATTGTTGCTCAAACAAAAAGTGGCAGAAAGAATAGGAGGCGAGGCGGAGGAGAAGGAGGAAGAAGAGGGGTTGAAGGTGCCGCAACCGGTGCGCCGCCGCCGCCGCTGCTGGTGCCATTGTTGGTGCTACTACTAGTGTGCTGCTGGTGTTGCTGCTGGTGCCGTTCGCTGCTGTGTCGCTCTTCAAGGAAGAAGACGACGTGCCTCCTTTCTCTCCCTCTCTCTCTCTCTCTCTCTTTCAATTTGGGGATTTAGGGTTTTGATTTGGGGTAAGAAGCCAAACGACGTCGTTTTTGTGGTTTAAATGCTGATTGTGCTCTCCGGTAAGCCACGTCAGCCTAAAAAATTAATAAAAAAAAATGCCATGTCAGATTTCCGGCCGATCAAATCGGCGTTGGCACCAAAGTGAGCATTTTTCAAATTTTTTGGCACTTAAGTGATCCGACGGAAACTTTTGGCACCAAAGTGAGCGCTGTACACAACTTATGGCACTATTAGTGTACTTATCCCACAAAACACATAAGAAATGAGTTAATTTCACCACGACAGTCACATCCTAATCCTCTGAACCCGTGCCCATCCCTGCTCAATCGATATAGATGTCCCAGGATGCATCGCTGATCCATTCATTTTAATATACACATGTGGAAGCAAATATAAATCCCCAGACAATAAAACAATTGGATAAGAAAGTAAGACCAGTTTTTTCAAACCAAAACAAACCTTTTATAACAAATAGGTTTATTCACAACATAAGGTCGCTTACAAAAATATTGGCTTAACCAAAACGGAACTGTCCAAAGACTCTCTACTCAAACAAGTTCACCGATTCTTCGATCTCCACCTTCCTAGGCTTCGGGGCTTCTGATCCTCCACTAACTTTCTCTAAGGACCTGAAAATGGTTATACAATAACTAGTCAGATAATGTCTTAGCAAATTCAACCTCCTAAGACCTGATTAGGAAGAAAATTACGCCTTAAAGGCTACCTAAGTACAATCAGGCATCAAAAGACTTACCTTGGCCTTAGTTCCTTCTTGCAAGTCAATTCAATTCATAAATATCACTCAATAAATCAGATCGAATCATCGATCAATTAACCCAGTTGATAACATGTCATCACGACCATCTTTTAGTCGGCCCATTCAATACCATCTATGAATCCGATTAAAATCCAAGATTCATTAATCAAAGTGATATATAGACAGTACTATCCTATCTCCAGATGACTTATAGAGCCATCGAACGGGTATGCATAATGTTCTATTTCCAAGACGACATATAGAGTCATTGAGCCGTTATAACATACCTGTGCATAATGTTCTATCTTTGAGACGACATATAGAGTTATCAAGCCGTTATAACACACCATTGGGTCATACCATTTTTTCTCCAATATGACATATAATGTCACTGAGCCGGTATACAAGCAATTCCTTCTCAAGATGACATGAGAGTCATCAAGCTGTTAAATCATACCGTCCTATCTCCAAGATGACATATAGAGTCACCGAGCCAATATATATGCAATTCTTTCTCAAGATAACAAGAGAGTTATCGAGCTATAATAGTATAACGTCCATTCTCTAGATGACATACGAATCATCGAGCCATTATTGTATTTTTGTTCTGAAGATACAATCAATTTATTCTTTTTTATCATACTCGATTAAAATACACGTGTGGGTACATGATCGGTCTTAGCCAAAATACAAGAATTTCACTTTCAAACCTTCCACTATTTTCAGCAGTCCCAAAATAGATTTTGGGTACTGTAGACCGACACTTGGTAATTTTCCACATAATTACCAAGATTATCCATTTTTGGAAATTAGCACCCACAAATATCAATCACAATCAATTTGCACATTTCGGTACTCAATTAAATAAATAGATAGCACCACTGCACTCAGCATGAAATTCCAGTCATCGACTATCTTGGGTTAATTTTCGAAAATTAATTACGGAAAATATTAAATAAATACAATAAGTGCATACTTAGGCCCATAATGCCTAATTATATGCCGGAACGGACCTGAATAATTTCCGAGACTCGTTAAATAAATACTATAGTCTATTTACTCGCTAATTGCACTAGCTAACCACCTAGCATGCAATGGCAATTAATTAAATTCACTAATCTAATCTAACCACCTATCTTAGCCTAAACTAATCAACCCATAAGCATAATTAACCTATTAAGCGAGGATTAGAGAGTTAAACTCACATTTCAATGAGCCAATCGATGCAAATCGACGGGGGCACGACAGGGGACAATTTTCTCCAAAGCGGGCCTAATTTTCAGGGCCCGAAACCACCTCAAAACGGGCCGCAAAGCTGCTAAAAACCCATTATTTTAGCTTCAATTTTGAGCTGCAAAACAAAGGAAATAGAACTGGTTTGGCTTCTGCTTCTGCTTGCTGGACGGAAGAGAACCAACGGCCGAATGGCAAGGAAATGGGATAATTGAAGCTCCGGCGAGCAGGTGGTTGGCAACCGATGGCTCCCAAGGGTCAAGGGGGTCTTTTAGGTGGATGAAATAGCCAAAGGAATGATTAGAATAAGAGAAAAATGAAGAAAATCGCAAAACAATGCAAGCGGGCAGCAGACTGACAAACCGGCGACTGGTTCCTTCTCGCCGGCGTACTAGACGGCCGGCGGCTCCGTTCGACAATCAATGACCACCGTCTGTATGGACTGGGTGTGTTGGTCATGGCGATGGGTGGCTCGGGGGCAGATTCACACGGGAAGTCGAATTTTCACTCGGATATTTGGTGAAAGGTCAGCTGGAGCAAAAACTAGCAGAAGTGAAAACAAAGAAGAAAAACGATTCAGCGGTAGTGTGGTTGCTCCGGCTAGTCTCTCTCTTAGCTGCTGAGTTCAAAAATGGCAAGGAGGCATGAGGGGGTCAGCCAGTAGCAAATGAGAAGAGATGAGGAAAGAGAGAGGGAACAAGGGGGCCACAAAGTCACATTTTTCTCTTCAATTGTCTCCCTTAGCCATCCTCCACCACCAACTACTTCCTAGGCCCAAGTTCAGCCACCCATGCTCCCATCTAAAAGCTTGAATTGGTCCATAAGTTGTGGGGGTGGGAGACATGCGAATTTGCCTTAATCTTGCTTCAATTGGACATTAAATCCTTCTCAATTTAATCCAATTTGGCCTCTATAAAATCAATCAACCCATCATCGATCATCTTGGCATTTTTCCTCACCTAAACCAGTCACTTGCTTCCCAAATTTGCGATCAAAAACGATCCCTGACAATTTATGAACAAAAATGGCCCTCTGCTAATTTTTTCCCAAAAAGTCTCTATTTGCAAAAAATCTTTTGAGACTGAGTCGGCGCTCCTAGAATTAATCAAGACATGATAGAACTTTCAACTTTTGAAATTGGATTCAAATTCGCGATTTATTTCAATCTGGCACATTTTTAGCATGACCTAAGCTACTGGATAACTTTCGTTTTTAGTGCAAATGACCCATGGTTGATTTTTTTCGAGTCACAACAATCCCCTTCGACACATTGGTGACTCTCGGTTGTCGTGAAAATCTCGAGATTTCAAATATGGACACGGGATACCAAAACAATAAAAAAATCAAACTAGTGTCAATCGATGAAAATTTTGCAATTTAGTGGGATCACCCATATTTAACCACGCATCTCAGTTGAACCGACCTATCTCTGATCTCTAATCGATTTACGTCTATATTGTAATGATCTTGGCAGATGAACATGGTCGAGTGGCCGATTCCTAATCGAATTCTCAAGTCTATTTGCCTTAAAATCCTTAATGGCTTCTCTAGATAATCTAGTTATCTCACAAGTGACTAGTTCTAACAACAGCACTATAGGCGTGTTAATAAAATGCCTAATTTATTGAATTGAAAGTAGAGTAAAAAATCTAGGATGTCACAACTCTTCCCCTCTTATAAAAATTTCATCCTCGAAATTTAAACCTTACAATACTTAAGCAAAAACTGGGGGTACAAACGTCTCATCGACTCTTCAGTCTCCATGTTGCTCCTTCAATACCGTGGTGTTGCCAAATCACTTTGACCAACGAGATGATCTTTGTACGCAGAACTTGGTCTTTCCTATCCACTATCTGAACCAGGCTTTCAACGTACACATGGTCATCCATGTCCATTTCTTTAAAATTAAGCACGTGGGTTAGGTCGAGCTCATACTTCCTTATCATTGACACATGAAAGACGTCGTGCATTTGCACCAATCTCGGCGACAATGCAAGACAATACGCCAGGGTCCCAATTCTTTCAAGAATCTCAAACGAACCTACGTACCTCGAACTCAGTTTTCCTTTCTTACCAAAGCGCGAAGTTCCCCTCATTGGTGACACCTTCAAAAAAACGTGATCACCAACTTAGAATTTCGAAAGCCTTTGACGCTTACCTGCATAGCTTTTCTGACGACTCTGAGCGGTCTTTAGTCTACCTCTGATAACTGCCACGGCATCCACTGATTGGTGAACCAATTCTAGGCCTGTAATCTTTCTTTCCCCAACTTCATCCCAACACACTGGTGTTCTACACGCTTTGCCATACAACGCTTCAAATGGAGCCATCTGGATGCTTTGCTGATAACTGTTGTTGTAGGCAAATTCTACGATATGAAGTTGTTCCTCCCAACTTCCTTTATAGTCTAGTACACAAGCTCTCAGCATATTTTCAAAGGTCTGAATTGTTCTCTCAGACTGACCATCCGTCTGAGAATGATATGATGTACTATACTGGAACTTTGTACCTAAAGAACCTTGCAAGCTCTTCCAAAAAGCGGCAATAAATCTTGGGTCTCAAAAACTAATTTATCATAACCGGCACTCCATGCAGTCAGATTATCTGGCGCACATACAACTCAGCGTGCCTATCCAAGTCAAAATCCTTTCGCACTGCGATAAAGTGAACCAACTTTGTCAACCCATCAACTATTATCCAAATCGAATCATTACCTCTCTGACTCCTTGGTAACTCGGTCACGAAGTCCATCATGATTGCTCTCATTTCCACACTGGGATTTCAAGAGGTTGTAACAATTCTCCTGGCTTGCAATGCTAGTCTTTAACTTGTTGACACGTCAAACACTTGGCGACATGCCTGGCAATGTATGCCTTCATACCAGACCACCAGTAGTGTTGACATAGATTCCTATACATCTTAGTATTTCTAGGGTGAACGCTAGAACTACTACGATGAGCTTTTGATAAAATATCCTCTCTAAGCTTTGCATCATTAGGTACAACCAATCATCCTTGGAACTTCAATGTTGCATCATCAAAAACTTAAGAATCAACTTTCCTCTCTTCAATATCCTCTTGCAAAATTTTCTAAACATCTGGGTCTGTTAGCTGAAGTAGCTTGATTCTGATCTACACTTCCGGCTCAATTCTAAGGATGGCCATAAGATGAGAAAGGTGGCTTACCTCAAATTTGAATGCCGAATCTTGATCTCTCTCAATTAAGTTCCACTCCTTCACCAACAAGTGGGCAGCTGAAGACTTTCAGCTCAAAGCGTCCGTGACCTTATTCGCCTATCCTAGATGATATAAAATATCACAATCATAGTCCTTTAGCAACTCCATCCATCGACGCTATCTCATATTCAACTCCTTTTGAAAGAATAGGTACTTGAGACTCTGATGATTTGTAAAGATCTGAATTTTTTCTCCACATAAATAATGCCTCCAAATCTTCAACGCAAAAATAATTGCTACGAGTTCTAAATCATGCGTTGGGTATTTCAGTTTATGAGGTCTCAATTGGCAAGAGGTGTATGTAATGACCTTACCATATTGCATCAACACGCAACCTAATCCTCTTAACAATGCATCAGTATAGATCTCGTACCTTCCAGGACCAGATGGAATCGTCAACACAGTTTCGGTAGTTTGCTTTTACTTCAGCTCTTGGAAACTATCATCGCACTTGTTTGACCATACAAATTTCTCGCCTTTCTTTAGGAGTCTTGTCAAAGGTGGCGCTAAAGTTGAAAATCCTTCCACAAACCTTTTGTAGTAGCCTGCCAAACTCAAAAAACTTTGGATTTCTGTCACTGTAGTCGGTCTCGTCCTATTAATCACTGCTCTAATCTTGCTCAGGTCCACGGAGATTCCTTCTCCTGAAATCATGTGGCCTAGGAACGTAACACAAGTCAACCAAAATTCGCATTTGCTAAACTTATCATATAGCTGATGAATCCTTAAGGTCTGGAGCACTAATCTCAAATGATCTTCATGCTCCTCAGCATTCCTTGAATACACCAGGATATCATCAATGAACACAATCATGAACTAATCTAAATATTCCTTGAATACTCTGTTCATTAAATCCATGAAAGCAGTTAGAGCATTCCTTAACCCGAATGGCACCACAGTGAACTCGTAATGACCATACCGAGTACAACATGCTGACTTTGGAATGTCTTCTTCTCTAATCCTCAACTGATGATATCCCGTCCTCAAGTCGATTTTCAAAAATATCGACGCTCCTTGTAATTGATCAAACAAGTCATCAATCCTCAGTAATTGATACTTGTTCTTGATCGTCACCTGATTGAGTTGGCGATAGTCGATGCATAAACGCAACGAACCATCTTTCTTATTGACAAATAGAACTAGTGCTCCCCAAGGTGATGCACTAGGACGAATGAATCCCTTATCCAATAATTCCTGCATCCGCACCTTCAGTTCTTTGAACTCTAATAAAGCCATTCGGTAAGGAGCCTTAAAGATTAGCTATGTCCTGGGTGCTAGCTCAATCACGAACTCTATCTCTCTCTCTCTCTCTCTCTCTCTCTCTCTAGCGGTAGACCTGGCAATTCCTTCGGGAATACATCTGGAAATTCTTGCACAACTGATATATCTTCAATCTTCAGCTCCTCAACTGTCGTATCCACGACAGTTGCCAAGTAACCTTGACAACCCCCGTTTAACAAACGGGTTGCCTTTTGTGACGAGATCAGGAAAATCAAGAGTCCTCCTTGATTCCCTACAAACTCGAAGCTCTCACCCTTTAATGGGTAAAACTGAATCAACTTGCCATAACAGTCCATTTTAGCTTGTTGCTTGGTGAGTCAATCCATGTCAATTATCAAATTAAAGTCATACATGGCTAAGACTAACAAGTCTATTTTCCCCTTTCGCTCACCAATCTCTAACTTGCAACTAGAACAACCCAAAGCAGCTAACACTTTATTCTTCAATGGTGTAGATATGCTAACAATAGATTCCAATAATGCAAGATTCAATCCTATCAACTTAACGAATTGATCAGCAATAAAGGAATGTGTTGCTCCCAGATCGAATAAAGCATAAGCAGGGTGGTTGTTCAACGAAAGCGTACCTGTGATCACGTCAGGCACAGCTTCTACCTGACCGTGCGTAATGGCATACACCGTGCCTTGAACTGAAGTTCTAAATTGTCCTCCATGAGAGAAAATGTTGTACTTGTGCTTAATGTATCTGTTAGTAGGTTTATTTGTGTCACAATAAATGATATAAAAGAGGGGGTGCACCCCTCTTACTACAGAGATTATCTTTCACATAGAAAAAGGTTACCTTTAAGGTGACAAAACATAACGCCACCCAAAAACAACAAAATAGAGTTTTTGTCAACTTAGAGTCAACCAAAGACGACAAATTGTTAAGTTTTTTGCTTTAGGTTCAACCAAAGGCAACAAGTTATTAGGTTTATTGCCTCAGGTCATTCCTTAAAGGCGACAAAATTAGAGATTCGTTCCCTTAAGTTGAACTCAAGCGACAAATTGTGATTTCGGCCCTTCTTTGACTCTCCTTTTACTATTTTCACTCCCTTGCCCGTCGATCGATCTATTGTCGTTTGCACCGTTAGGCCCAAGTATAAAATTCTTCCAAAGCTGTGGGTCACTTCTTGCTGACAGAAAACAAGATAGGGGACATCTAGAGCTAGAACTAGGAACCATGAGTTTGGTCCGTGAGAAACTGGTCTACACCACAACAAATTGGTTAGGACATCCAGGTTTTTGTGCTAGGATTTGGCCTCTGATACTGAAGTTAGCACTGGAAATGAGCATGGTGTTGGGGGGAGAGAGAGAGAGAGAGAGAAAGAGAGAGAGAGAGAGAGAGAGAATCAGTTTACTTGAGTCTCGACTTACTTTCATATTATATGTTAATTGTATTGAGCATGTGGCATTCTATGGATGAAAATATGTGATAAGTGACATCCGTACCGTTTTAGGGACCACTACATATCCAACTTTTTAGATAGTTAACATTGTCATATGCCCTAATGAAATAACAGCAAGGTGATGTTCTATTAAGATCAATTTGTCGAGTCAAGAGCTTACGTATTAACCCGCTTGCTATCGAGTCCTGATGACAGAACCTCAGTCCTCTCTCTCCGATTAACCTTTATTTCCCTTCGTAATCCTCAACTCCATCACATTGCTCACACTTGACCAATTCAACTGATCGTCGTCTAGGGCGGCAGCAGCAGCAACGAGTGCAATCGTAGACCCCAGCGACAAAGGAGAGGGTGATCATGGAGAAGGGGTTCTTTGTTCACCGGTTGCCACTAGAGGTGAGTCACTGTGGCGGCTACCGCTTTTTCCAGTAACTTCTCCCCAAGCTCGAAGTTCATCTTCATCCAATGATTGAAAAGGGGGGAAAAACAACAGAGAGGGAGTGGACTTACTTATTAGATGGCTAACTTTCAAAAGTTGCAATGTCCAAATATAATATTTGGCATTCCATGAAAGCCATTGATCAATCGACAACTCTTGCATAACATTGGAGCTTGGAATTATTGCTATTTCTTAGGTCAAGTTAAACAAATTGCTAAGTTTAAATTGCTAGGTCATTTTCTTTTCCTTGATCTTGCATGTGGGGTCCATTGAAGAAACAAATGCCTTAGACTAGTAGACTAGAAGACAATGAATGCATTGACCCAATTTTTCCAGCTACTTCCTCGGTAGCCACATGTACCGGACAACTACCTTTGTCGTAATTAAGAGTAAAACATTATAATATGACGTGAAATTATTTAATGCCATTACGACGACCTGTCATAATCAAATGTAAAAGAGTTGTAAAAAGATGATCCAAAATAATAGATTAATGTGCGTTAGAAACATCTTGTAACGACCCAATCCAACGAGCATGGGGAGTGGTCGTCTTGGATAGAGAGCCTGGACAAGGAGTTACTCTTGACTACTTTTAAAATGGTGAAGGGGGTAGAAATGTATCGAACTCTGCACCAAACAAGGGAAGATCAATTCTGAAATATATATGCGAAAACTTGAATTAACTTATGGAGGCGCCTTTTGACGTAACGGCAAGCTTTGTCAAGTGAACCTAGGCTAGAGCACTATCAGGATGGGTAACCTCTTGGGAAAGTGCTGGTCTATACGTCAAAGGACAAAATCGTGAGGCTTGGGATAGGCAAAAGCAGATAAAACCTCGAGTGAGTTAATCCAGAGGTGTCACACGTCTAAATTTTAGGTCTTTTCATTGGACCAATACTCAAAGCAATCGTGCAAGGGGCATCTCTATGGTCCACTCTCTTGATAAGTATCTCCATGTTGTTAACCATCGTGTATACTTTTATTTAGTCACGAGACCATAAAGGATGCGGGAATTTCATGATGGTGCTAAAAAAGAGTCGTTGCATGAATGGCTTCTATAAGAAAATTGACATTTTAGCTATGAACATTTTGCCAAAAAGAAAATCATAGAGAAATAGTACTCTTTTGCCACGAATAGTACTCTTTTTCCACAAAAATCAAACTCGTGGCAAAAGGGTTGGCAAATGGCAACGAAATTGATTTGCGAGGCTAAAGATCTAAACTATTGCCACTAATGGTGGGTGTGCCAACGCTCCACAGTGAACCTCATTGATGGTAAAGCGAGCTCCGTTTAGGTTCGATCAGCTCTTCACATCGAAACCCTAGCACTCCTCCAAGCGGTGAAATGGATGTCCTCCCGTGGATAAGAAAGAGCGATGGTCAAGGTCTCACTGTTCAACTCTTGTAAATCAACTTCAAGGAGCAGATCAACTACCCTTGTGTGTCCACATACTTACAAAGTGTCGTGACCTCCCTAAAGATGGTTGGACCACCTAAGGGTTCGGTTAATGGATTATTAAACCTAAACTTAACTCGGACCCTCCCAAACTCATATCAATTCACAACTTAGGGTTCATATTCTTAACATGCAAATCATTTTCAATATGAAGTCACCACTAATCAATTTGTGGTAGGTTGATTAAATACTTATGTAAAATAATTAGAGAATGATTTTACACATACGATCCAGAGATTTTGGGTACGAGAACTCAAGTACACTAGATTTGTCTAGTACTCTTTCGATGCCATTCTTTTTTGAAAAAAAAAAAAATTTAACAGACGTCTTGGATTCATTTTGTTTTACTCTTAACATATAAGGTGATCATATGGATGTGCAACAATTATTTAATACTCAATAATCAAAGCGTTAAATAAATTGCGAGCACAAGAAAGAAATGCTTACCTCAAATTATTGAAAGTATCCGTAATGTTAGTTAGAAAATTACAACAATAACCTAGATATGATTTCTAATTAACACACAATTACTAAAAAAAAAGTTAAGGTTTTCACTTTTTAGATGAAACCTAATCTACGTGCAACGTAGTGCAATGACGTACAAAAATGCCTAACTAAAATGATCGCGCGACATTAATTAAAGGGAAAATCTCAAATAAGGACCCAAAGTGAGTCTATTTTATCAAATAAGGACCCAAAGTAGTCGTTGTCCCAAATAAGGATCTTAAGTGGCTAATAAGTCTCAAATAAGAACCTGAACCCCATCGGCCGACGAGCGTATAATATTTCCGATGGCCGGAGTATGGGCAATTTTGTCCACAATAAATATTGATAGAATTTGACAAACCCTAAAAACAAACCCCCCCCAAACTCTTCACGTCTTTTGACCTAAAAAAACCTCTTTACGTTCTCCTTTCTTCTTCTCTTCATCTTCTCTGTTCTTTGTCCTCTTTTGCTTGGAGCACTGAAATTTTCTGTTAATGGAACGTGAATTGGAACACAAAACGAAATCCCTACCTTCGTTTCTTCACATCTTCTTCTTTTGTTTTCTATCTTCGTTTCTTTCCAACAAATAAAACAAATCTCGAATAAAGCCACCTTTTTGTTATTGAGACACTCGTGTGTAACAAGGGTCTCGATTCTTCATTATCCTTTCCTAGGTTTGCCATACACTTTGATTCACACTCCCGAGGTCAGTTTTGTTCAGATTGGTGCAATCGATCCTTCGTTCATTCAAAGTGGTTGTAACTTGTTGAAGCAACATGTCGACAAGTCGTTGTCCCAAATATGGATCTGAAGTGACTAATAAGTCTCAAATAAGGACCTGAACTCCATCGGCCGACGAGCGTGTAATATTTCCGGTGGCCGGAGTATGGGCAATTTTGTCCACAATAAATATTGATAGAATTTGACAAACCCTAAAAACAAACCCCCCCCCAAACTCTTCACATCTTTTGACCTAAAAAAACCTCTTCACGTTCTCCTTTCTTCTTCTCTTCATCTTCTCCGTTCTTTGTCCTCTTTTTCTTGGAGCACTGAAATTTTCTGTTAATGGAATGCGAATTGAAACACAAAACAAAATCCCTACCTTCATTTCTTCACATCTTCTTCTTTTGTTTTCTGTCTTCGTTTCTTTCCAACGAATAAAACAAATCTCAAGTAAAGCCACCTTTTTTTTATTGAGACACTCGTGTGTAACACAAGGGTCTCGATTCTTCATTATCCTTTCCTACGTTTGCCATACACTTTGATTCACATTCCCGAGGTTAGTTTTGTTCAAATTGGTGCAATCGATCCTTCGTTCATTCAAAGTGGTTGTAATTTGTCGAAGCAACATGTCGACAAGTCGTTGTCCCAAATAAGGATCTGAAGTGGCTAATAAGTTTCAAATAAGAACCTGAACCCCATCGGCCGATGAGCGTGTAATAATTCCGGTGGCCGGAGTATAGGCAATGTTGTCCACAAAAAATATTGATAGAATTTGACAAACCCTAAAAACAAACCCCCCCCCCAAAACTATTCACGTCTTTTGACCTAAAAAAACCTCTTCACGTTCTCCTTTCTTCTTCTCTTCATCTTCTCCGTTCTTTGTCCTCTTTTGCTTGAAGCACTGAAATTTTCTGTTAATGGAACGCGAATTGAAACACAAAACGAAATCCCTACCTTCGTTTCTTCACATCTTCTTCTTTTGTTTTCTATCTTCGTTTCTTTCCAACGGAGAAAACAAATCTCAAGTAAAGCCACCTTTTTGTTATTGAGACACTCGTGTGTAACACAAGGGTCTCGATTCTTCATTATCCTTTCCTAGGTTTGCCATACACTTTGATTCACACTCCCGAGGTCAGTTTTGTTCAAATTAGTGCAATCGATCCTTCGTTCATTCAAAGTGGTTGTAACTTGTCGAAGCAACATGTCGACAAGTCGTTGTCCCAAATACGGATCTGAAATGACTAATAAGTCTCAAATAAGGACCTGAACCCCATCGGCCGACGAGCGTGTAATATTTCTGGTGGCCGGAGTATGGGCAATTTTGTCCACAAAAAATATTGATAGAATTTGACAAACCCTAAAAACAAACCCCCCCAAACTCTTCATGTCTTTTGACCTAAAAAAACCTCTTCACGTTCTCCTTTCTTCTTCTCTTCATCTTCCCCGTTCTTTGTCCTCTTTTGCTTGGAGCACTGAAATTTTCTGTTAATGGAACGCGAATTGAAACACAAAACAAAATCCCTACCTTCGTTTCTTCACATCTTCTTCTTTTGTTTTCTGTCTTCGTTTCTTTCCAACGAATAAAACAAATCTCGAGTAAAGCCACCTTCTTGTTATTGAGACACTCGTGTGTAACACAAGGGTCTTGATTCTTCATTATCCTTTCCTAGGTTTGCCATACACTTTGATTCACATTCCCGAGGTTAGTTTTGTTCAAATTGGTGCAATCGATCCTTCGTTCATTCAAAGTGGTTGTAAACTCATCCTTAGTTTTGTCGTTGATGGTTGGAACTCACGGCGTGTCATGGAATTTAAAAGCCCACATAGATTCTCATAGGGAAAGTAGATAGACATTTAATAAAAAGCTATAATTACTCTGATATGGGTACTCTGATAGAAAGTATTTAGAGGAAGAAATTTGGTGGAAACACATTGAGACAAAATCAATTTGAGTCTACGTGCGCATGAGTTTACAGTCAGAGCATGAGGGCATCTTGCTTCCAATAATTTTTGTGCGCACTACTTATTAGGAATTGGAGGTGTCTTGTTTTCTGCATTTTTTGTGCACTGGATGTAATTTCTAAAGCAACAATTTGTCAGATTACTTGTTAGAAGTTCTTCTTCTCAAGTTATTAATATGAAGACTATTTAATCTTTGTGTCAAGATGCATTGTAGATCCTGCTAATTATCATTCCACAATTACTTAGTAAATTTGCAATTAAGTCTTCTTGATAGGATTGTGTTGTCAGCCTTGTTTGTTGAACGAGAAAGAGAGAATCCAGACAAAAGTTGAGTCGACCAAACTTAGTAGCCATTTCCATAATTTTCAAGCCGATAACATATGAGCCTAAGAAATGCTTTGAATGGGATCAGTTTTCTTTTCCTTATGGTATATATCTCTAAGTTTGGTTCTCGGGCCACCATGGTTGGCTCACCTAAGGAGAAATTTATGGCAACATCAAAAACATTTTAACTCCATAATGCACAATATTTTGACAAACGGTATCCAATAAAAGAGTGGTATATAGTCACTAGTGTGCCTAGTTTTCTTTCGTTAATCAAAGCATGGTACAATTTTATTGCAATTATTTACTATTTTTGTTTTGTTTTTTCCTGGTGTACGTTTTGCATGGAAATATATTGACTTTATTTTTGCTTCATTTTACACCAGTTGAGGGATGTGAAGAACTAAACTATTCAATATATTATGGTGGGTATGATGGCATTGCTAGAGAAGATGGGTTTGCCTTTGTTGATCTTGACGAGTTATACATGAGAAATGTAAGTTGTGCTAACAGTGATGGTTCAATGGAGAGAGATATGGAGGTTGGAGACATCAGTCAGTATGTAGATGTGTTAGCTGACAATGTAGATTTCTTGAATATGAATGGCAAAAATGAGTATACACATCCCGAGTTTAATGCTAAGGTTGATTTGGAAAATCCTGTCTTCAAGTTAGGAATGTGCTTTAGCAATGCTAAGGAGTTTAGAAAGGCCGTTAGGAACCATGTCATAAAAAATGGGAGAAATGTGAGGTTTGTTAAGAATACACCTAATAAATTGAGGGCAGTGTGTTATGATGGTTGTGATTGGCTTATATATGCTTCCAAAGTGCAAAGGGAGCATACTTTACAAGTCAAAACCTTTAACTCCATACATACATGTAATAGAGCTCTACATGTTCCTCAAATAAGCACTAAATGATTAGCAAACAAGTACTGTGATAGGTTGAGAAACAATCCGACATGGCCAGGTGCTTCAATGAAAAAAACAATGGAGTCTGAGAATGTTTTAAAGTTGTCGAGGACAATGGTTTATAGAGCTAAGGCAACGGCAATGAATATGATTACTGGGAATGAGGAAGAGCAATTTCGGATATTTATGAGCTATTGTCAAGCACTTCTTGATGCCAACCTGGGATCCACGTGCATAATCAAAACCGAGCAATATCAAGACCAATACAAGTTTAAGGCAATCTATATTTGTCTTGATGTATTAAGGAGGGGCTTTGTAGAAGGATGTAGGTGCTTTGGGGGTTTTGATGGTTGCCATTTGTCATCAAGCTACAAGGCTATACTTCTAGCAGCGGTGGGCATAGATGGCAACAATCAAATGTATCCCTTTGCATGGGCAGTTGTCGAACAAGAAACATATAAGACATGGCATTGGTTTATTAGTTTGATTGCAGAAGACTTGGGGATTACCGACCCTGAAAATTCAAAGTACTGGACTTTCTTATGTGACAAACAGAAGGGATTGGTGCAAGCACTAGCAAATCTAATGCCTAAAGCGGAACATAGATTTTGCTTAAGGCATCTTTATGAAAACTTCAAGCTACATCATAGAGGGGTAGAACTTAAAAAACTCCTTTGGAAGGCTGCCATGGCGACTAGAGTATGTGATTTTGGCTTGGCAATGGAAGAGCTGAAGGCAATTAATAAGAAAGCTTATGAATGGTTGTCTCAAAGCCCTCCGATGCAATGGAGCAAGTCCTACTTCAGGACAAGCTCAAAATGTGATATTTCATTGAATAATTGGTGTGAAAGTTTCAACAAGAGCATCATTGACGCAAGGGACAAACCTATCATCACAATGCTTGAAGCTATAAGAGTGCAGTTCATGGAAATTATTCATAAGCAAAGAGATGGGACGGCTAAGTACACTGGTGTGATATGTCCTAATATCCAAAAGATATTAGATCTTCAAAAACAATTTTCAGCATCATGGATTCCTAGCTAGAATGGGGAGGATGAATTTGAATTGAGTGGCCCATATGGTGACAAGAGAGTTGTTAATATTACACATAGATCTTGTAGTTGTAGAAGATGGGACATCAGTGGAATCCCTTGCTGTCATGCTGTGGTAGCTCTTATATACATGAGAGAAGATCCTAAAAAATGGGTTCACACAAGTTTTAGTAAGGAAACGTTCATGCAAACTTATAGCCATGTTGTTGATAATGCTAATACGAGTACCTAGAGGGGGTGAATAGGTTTATAAAAATTTTCATGAAGATTGCACAATACTTAGACAGATAAAAATCAATCGTAAGACTGAGTAAAGGAAAGAGAGAATTAAACACGAGGTTTATAGTGGTTCGGCTTGATTCAAGCCTACGTCCACTCTTCTGCACTGATAGCCGATTGGCTGGATTCCACTATGAACAAAGAGATGTTACAGTGTTGATCTTCCTTGATTTCTAGGTGTAGATGATCTACTACACTCGCTCAAGGTGTCACCAAGTATGAACACTCTCTGTGTATACAATTTTCGCTCGAACTGTATCGACTAACAATCAAGGTTCTTCAGACTCTGGAATTTTTCTATCAATCACACACTTAAAACAACTAGAACGTCTTCCTTTTATACTCCTTTATGCCATCATAGCCGTTGGCACTTACCAAAGGAATTCCTCCAATCTACCCGTTGGACGGAATCAATTAAGAAGATCATCCGAGCTATTTAAGGAATCTGATGATAGCCCATCAATCCTGTTCGCCCATACAATCAGGATTTTAGTTTCCAAGAATAGAACATTCCAAGAATGGTTCGTCGACCATCGGATCTTCAATTGTTCTTAGATAAGAATAAAAGAATCCGAAGTGATTATCCAACCAAGAGATCTTTCCCAGAGGATTGGATCGAATCCCCAACCATATACTTAGGCTTCGGATATCCTTCGCCACTGGATTAGAAAGACTGTCAGTGAGAATAATCTTGAGTCTTGAGTCTTGAGTCTTGAGACTACAAAGTCTTGAGACTTTAAACTATCGATATCCAGACTAGACTGAAAGAAATGTTTTGTCAGCTTCAAAATATTCTGGAAAGATTTCTCCAACAATCTCCCCATTTTTTATGATGACAAAACTTTCTTGTAGATTTGAACAACTTTGACCTGCAAAAACATTTCTCAAGCAATATGGCTAACTCATAAAGATTAATAAACAACCAGACTCTGCATCCACAGCAAATTGGTTAGTCTTTCATGAGTAATACCATATAACAATACTTGATATAAATGCAACCAGTCAAGCATCAAAATCCACAGTCAATTCAGTCTCACACCCAAGTTCAAGTTCTCAAGTCATACTCAAAAATAAACATAACCACAAAAGTCAAAGTTTTAAAATAATGTTTGTTCAAATTGGTTCTCCCCCTTTTTGTCATTATTAAAAAGAGGGTGAGAAAGGAGTCATGTCTGCTTGGGAATACGCACGATCTGGAATTCTCCCATTGACTGGACTACGCCTTCTAGCCTCTTCAAGTCCTCCCTTAGATGAGCTACTTCCTCTCCTTTGGCATTGGCTTGAATTTGCAGAGCGAGGTCTTTCATCTTGTCCTCTAGGCTGACTGAAGATGCTTGTCCAGCATTCTTCATGGCTTGAATTTCACAGTCCAGAGCATATATTTGGCCACGCATTTCCAGAAGAATATCCATGATGCGATGAAAATCTACAGAATTGTCTGTCTGCGCACTGGCATGAGCTTTTTCAGATGGAGTAAAAGTATACGATGGCGCTTCTGTATAGTCTTGCAGATTTGGTGTCGACGTATCACCTTCTTCAGGCAATTGAGAAGCCTGAAATTCTTCTGGGTCTGCTGGAGATTGTCTTGGGCCTTCACTATCCGCAGCATGAGGTATAGACCTTTCTTGCTCGCCAACTCCCCCTGTCTCTAGGACATCCAAAGGGGAAGAGTGATGATCATGCTCTAGATTTCCCTTCTCTCCAGATTCAGTAGACTTTTCTTTCTCTTCTTCAGCTTCTTTCTCCTTTTCTCTCTGCTCTTCTTCTTCGCTTTTCTTGGATTGCTCTTCTTCTTCTCTCTGGTTCTTCTGAAGTTCTGTCGGCTGAGACACAGAACGTCTGGTTCTTATCAGTGCATGGATAGTAGGATCTTCATCCTCTTCATCTTCATCCTCCAGGATGAGAGATCTTTTCTTCTTTTTCGATGGGGCTCCAATGGCCTCCTTTCCTTTTCTCTTTGAAGCAGACTGAACTGGAGATTTCACTCTGAATTTCTCCATTACCTTGGAAAGTTCTTGCAGACGCATCTTCGTTAACATCTTCAATCCTACCACCATCTTATCACACGGTTGAACACAAAGTGTTTGAGGTGGTTCAATATTCATGTGTCTGAAGATCTTGGTCACCAAACCAGGATAAGACAATTGTCCTTTGTCTTTCGACATTGCTCTGTACATATGGAAGAGAATAGTGTGCGGGAGAGAGAACTTCCGTCCTGTGTTGATCGCGTACATCAACTTTGCTTCAAAAAGAGACACAGAAGTCTTTGACGTAGACTTTGGTCTAAGACAGTTGATCACAATCTTATGAAGCACAATGTTGATGGCATTCATCCTGGAATAGGTAACTTTCTTCTCTGCGTCCCTATCTTTGACCAGTTCCAGAGTAGTGCGAGTAGGTGAGACTTTGATTGGTAGATAGCATCCTCGTTCAACTCTAACTATATCAGCCAACATATTCACATCTACCACGTAGACTTTGTCTCGTACACTAAATGATATTCTATTCGCATCCGAAAGCTAAGATTTGAATAGAAATAAGCGGTTAGATGAGCATACCCGTCCGTAGAGTCAGAGCAAAAATTCTCAAGTTGAAACAAATTCAACTTTTCTCTTAAGTTTATGTTGATGGCGTCCAGGAAGTCAAAATCGACACTTCTAGGGTTTATCACCCCTCTTTTCAACAGCCTGGAATACACTTTTTCTTGATCCTTGGATTTGAACAAATCCATCCGATTTCCTTTCACCTTTGCTGCCACTCCCATTTTCGGTTGAAATTCAAGGAACATTCTGTCATCATCGTTCCCTTCAATTATATTTTGTCCTGGCATACGAGGATCACTTGGAATGTTCGCAAGTGCGTTCTCTGCTTTTCCTTTCGGGGCAATTCCCAATTCCTCCATTTTCTTCAGAAAAAGATACTCATTCCCATAATTTTTGTCCTTAAGGAAGTCATCTATATAATTCAATGGAGTACCTGTGCTTTTCAACGCACGATAAAGTTTATACATAAAGGAGGGCTTTTGAACTCTTACTGGGTCGGCATCCTCGATTATCTCTTCTTCCAGATTATGACTTGCACCTTGTGGGGCAGGAGGCGTTGAATGACGTGGATGAGAGCAAATCGGACTTTGTCGCTGACTTGTTAAGTCTTCTTCCTCAGTGAGATCAAAGTGAGTCGGTCCCTTCTCCATTCTTTGTGGTCCCCTGCTTGCAATTCTTGATGATTTCCTCGAAGAAGACATCTTTCTTTGTCGATTGGAAGATTCCTTCACTTGCTTTCCCAAGTAAAATGACCACTTTCTCGACGACGAACAAGCAGTAGAAACAGTATCGGGAGGCGAGTGCCTTTTAGGGTTTTGAAGATTGGGGAAAAGAAAAAACTGTATATATATAACCCAGTTTTGAAAAGGGAAGTTCAATCGGTGCAAGGAAAGTGAACGATCATTTCTTTTCAAAATCAATAACTGCTAAAATTATTCCTTTAAAAAAAAAATTTCAAATTTCATGCGGATTATAGAATAACTGAACGAAAGATCGTACCTTTTCGAGTTAAAATAACTAAATGAAAATTCGTACCTCTTAGATGAAATACAACTTACAGTCTATAGCCACGAATGTCTGAGTCTGAGGATTTAAAGTCTGAAAGATTAGAGTCTTAGAGTTGGCGAGTCTCTAGACTTTAACTTCTTCAGGCTTCAAAATATTGAGTCTTGATCGGATAAAGTCAAATTGATTTTTCTCCAAAGGCTTTGTGAATATATCCGCTAGTTGACTCTTTGAATCAACAAATTGAATCGAGATTTCTCCATTTTGAATATGATCTCTAATGAAGTGATGTCGAATCTCAATATGCTTTGCTCTTGAATGAAGGATTGGATTTTTGGTGAGATTGATCGCACTGGTGTTGTCACATCTGATTTCTGTGCATGAGTCTTCAATCCCAAAATCTTGTAGCTGTTGTTTTATCCATAGAATTTGCGAACAGCAACTTCCAAGAGCTACATACTCTGCTTCTGTCGTTGAAAGAGCTACAGTGCTTTGCTTCCTCGAAAACCAGGACACCGTCCTGTTTCCAAGTAATTGACAAGTTCCAGAGGTGCTTTTTCTATCGACTCTGCAACCGGCCAGATCTGCATCTGAATATCCTAGAAGATTAAAGTCTCCCTTCTTGGGATACCAGAGACCGATGCTTGAAGATGAGGCAACGTATTTGATAACACGTTTTACAGCACTGAGATGGGATTCTCTAGGATCTGATTGAAACCTAGCACAGATGCAAACACTCAACAAAATATCAGGTCTAGAAGCAGTAAGATAAAGAAGTGAACCGATCATGCCCCTGTACAGCTTTTGATCTACTTTCTTCCCTTCTTCATCCTTGTCTATCTTCTGAGAACATGACATTGGTATGTCGGTCTTTTTACACTTTTCCAATCCAAACCTTTTGACAAGATCATTCGCATATTTTTCTTGATGGATAAAAGTTCCTTCCTTCATTTGTTTCACTTGGAGTCCAAGAAAGAATGTTAACTCTCCCATCATACTCATTTCAAACTCATCCTGCATAGACTTAGAAAACTTCTTGCATAGACTTTCATTAGGAGATCCAAAAATAATATCGTCCACATATATTTGAACAAGTAAGAAGCTTTTGCTTTCCTTTTTGATAAACAAAGTAGTATCTACTTTACCTTTGACAAAACCATTCTGTAATAAGAATTTACTTAGTCTGTCGTACCAAGCTCGAGGTGCTTGCTTTAAACCATACAAGGCCTTTTTCAGTCTGAAGACTGAGTCTGGCTTCTTTGGGTCTTCAAACCCAGGTGGTTGTTCCACATAGACTTCCTTATGATGAATCCATTTAGGAATGCACTTTTGACGTCCATTTGAAATAACCTGAAATTTTTATAACAAGCAAACGCAAGTAATAGACGAATAGCTTCTAACCTTGCTACAGGAGCGTAAGTCTCATCATAGTCTATTCCTTCTTCTTGCGTATATCCTTTGGCCACGAGTCTTGCTTTGTTTCATACGACTTTTCCTTCTTCATTCATCTTGTTCCTGAATACCCATTTGGTTCCAATAACAGTTTTACCTTTTGGTTTAGATGTCAATTCCCAGACATCATTGATGTTGAATTGTCTGAGTTCTTCTTGCATAGCTTCGATCTAGCTTTCATCAGATAAAGCTTCTTCTATGCTTTTTGGTTCAATTTCAGAAATGAGAGCCACAGCACTAGATTCTTCACGCCTTTTTGATCCGGTGCGGATTCCTTTATTGATTTCGCCAATAATGAGATCTTTAGGATGACTGGATTTATGCTTCCAGTTACTGATTGTTCTGCTTGGTTGATGATCTCTTTCTTTGTTTGAATCTTCATGTGCTTCTTGATGTTGGACTTCCAGAGACTGAGATGCTTCTTGAGTTGTAAGCATTGGAAGGTCTGGAGTAGGTTCAGACTCTTCATACTGAGTCTGGCTGGATTCATCTTGCATTGAGTCTTGGAATTTAACATTCGTTGATTCCTCCACTGACTGGCTTTTGTTGTTATAGACTCTGTAGGCTTTGCTTGATGTAGAATATCCAAGGAAGATGCCTTCATCTGATCTTTCTTCAAACTTACCAACTCGATCATTTGCATTTTTCAAAATAAAGCATTTACAACCAAACACATGAAAGTATGAAATAATAGGCTTTTTTTCTTTGAACAATTCATAGGGGGTTTTCTCTAAAATAGGTCTTAAAAAGACTCTATTTATAATATAGCATGCTGTTGAAACAGCTTCAGCCCAAAATCGTGAAGAGATTTTGCTTTCAATTAAAAGTGTTCTAGCCATTTCTTGAAGAGATCTATTCTTTCTTTCCACAACTCCATTTTGCTCTGGAGTATATGATGTGGACATCGAGTCATATCGAGGAGGAGGTGCTAGGGACCCATTATCTATTCCTACTGGTTCGATTACTCGAGCGCGGGCCAAACAATTTAAGCAAGCTGTTGGCGTCATGGTTCGTGATCTTTGGCGTGAAGATGACCTTGGATCAAATCTTGAAGAATCTTGGAAATCTTGGTGCAATTTAATTATCTTGTCACCAAATAATTGACCAAGTCAATTTATATATATTCTTGTTTAAGAATATTCTAAAATAGGAATATTTTAGAATATAACGCATTAGATTTTTAGGGTTGGTTTTTAGGGTTTGTGTGGCAGCCTATATAAAGGATTTGCCAAATTTCTTTAAGGAGAGAGATATTTTTATTTTTGAGGAAAAGAATTGAGAGGTTCTCTTTTTACTGTTCTTTTGAGGACTTGACCTAATCAAGATTCTCTTCGACTTATCGAGTGAGATAGCGAATTCTTTTGCTTGTGGCGTCTATAACATTGGTTGGTTGACACGTGTTCGTCAACAGGTCACGTTCATACCGAGGTTGCCAATCACAGTTTTGATTGGAGGTCGAGGTTTGCAATTCGCACCATCTGGGCCTTCGTAGAACGATCCTTCCGCAACGATTCACATCAGTATATGGAGAGGAAAACATATAATTAAAACCAGATTTATCACAAAATTTCGTAAAATCTTGATTTTCAAGTTCACTTCCATGATCTGTTCTTATGCTTGAGATTGCACATCCTTTTTCATTTTGAACCTTTTTGGCAAATTTTTCAAAATACGAAAAGGTTTCTGACTTGCTTGCAAGGAAATATACCCAAGTAAAGCGGGAGTAATCATCCACAATTACTAGGCAATATTTCTTACCTCCAATGCTCTGGATTCTGGTTGGTCCGAAGAGATCCATATGAAGCAACTGTAGTACATGATTAGTAGAGACATGGTTTATTTGCTTAAATGAATTTCTTACTTGCTTTCCCAGAATGCATGGAGTGCATGAATCAGACTTTTGGTATGGCAATTTAGGTAGACCTCGAACAAGCTTCTTTGATGAGATTTTGGCTAATTGCTTCATGTTGACATGGCCAAGCTTTCTGTGCCATAAGACTGCTTCATCTTGAATTGAGATTAGGCATTGTGCTTCATTTGGTTTTACATCGAGAAGGTAGATATTTCCATGCCTTCGACCCATGAAAGACTGAGTTGAGTCTTTGCTAATTCCAGAACATATGCCTTCTTGAAAGAAGATTTTGAAACCAGTATCACACAATTGGCTAATGCTTAGAAGATTGTAGTTAAGTCCTTCCACTAGAGAGACATTGCTTATTGTGAGATTTCCAATTTTCACAGTTCCAAATCCCACAATGCTTCCTTTACTATTTCCTCCAAATGAGACTTTTCCACCATTCACTTGAACAACCTTTATGAAGCAATTTAAGTCTCCTATCATGTGTCTTGAACATCCGCTGTCAAGATACCACTTAACTTTCTTTTTGACAGAGACCTGCATTCAAAAGAGAGTCTCAAGCTTTCTTTGGTACCCAAATTTTCTTGGGTCCTTTGTCGTTAGTAGAATAAGCATTACTAGGCCACACTTTCTTAACAGGCTTCCAAACCATAGGACACTTTTTTTCAAAATGATCCTGACTATTACACTTTGAACACCTTAGGGCACTTCGACCTACAGACTTTACAAAGACTTTCTTGAAATGATTTTTGTAAGCCTCTTTTGACGGTCTTTTCTTAATTCTTTCTTTTACTTTTGGAAAATCAATCAAAGGAATTGTTTCTGCTGTCATACCCAAACCAGACTTGTTAAAGTAAGGTCTTTGGACTGAAAGAACTTTTTCAAGTTTTTCAGACCCTATTGAAAATTTCTTTGAAATATTTGATAAGTCAGTTTTTAAGAAAGCATTTTCTTTTGAAAGTTTATCTTCATTCTCCTTAAGAGTAGAAACCTTCAAGTCTAAACTTTTCACTTTTTCTTCTAAAATATTTTCCTTTTGTTTTAAAACTGAGTTTTCCTTTTTAAGTTCGGAAATCCTTTTTAGAGAAGTCTTAAGACTAAAACATAGTTCATCAATGTATTTAGAGACTTTGACAGAGATTTTATAATCACTTACCTCAAATTCACTGTCTGAGTCTGATCCAGAATCTGAGTCTGATTGTGCCATTAGACACAGGTTGGCATATTCCTCATCACTTTCTTCACACTCTGTATCGCTCCAAGTTTCGGCTTTGAGAGCTTTTCGAGACTTTTCAGCTTTTCCTCTCTTCTTCTTCAGGATAGGACAATTTGGTCTGATGTGTCCCTTTTTCTTACATTCGAAGCAAACTACATCTTTGTTTGGTTCCTCATTATCAACAAGCTTGGTTTGCTGTTTCTGAAGACCTTGTTTCCTTGAGTTGAACCTTCTTCCTCTTCTATTCATCTTTCTGAACTTTCTAATCATTAGAGCAAGCTCCTCATCGTCCAGATCTTCTTCAGAGTCTGTATCATCAGAATCATCGTTAGATTTTAATGCAATGGATTTCTTACCTCTTGGATCTTCGTCTTCATTAATTCGTTCCACTTCGTAAGACTGAAGAGTTCCAATCAGCTCGTTTACAGATAATGGCATAATTCTTTGCGTCTCTCCTATTGAAGTCTTTATATGATTCCAATCCTTGGAGAGTCCACGCAGTAGCTTGTTCACTTTCATAGGATCAGAAATTTTCTGTCCTTGATTCTCAAGGCCATTGACAATATCTGTAAAACGGCTAAACATGTCAGTTATAGATTCTCCTTGTTTCATTTTGAAGGCTTCATATTGACCAAGGAGAATGTTAATTCTGGTCTCCTTCACTCGGTTTGTCCCTTCATAAGTGATATGTAATCTGTCCCAGACTTCTTTTGCTGTATCACAAGAAGATATTCTGTTATATTCAGTTGGTGATAAAGCACAATATAAAGAGTAAATTGCTTTTGCATCGAGTGCTTGTCTCTTGTTTATCTCTTCTTGAGACATTCCGCTGGTATCAATAGTTTCTTTCCCTCTTTCGGATGCTGATGCAGCAGTAGGAGTAATTCCTCTTTCCACCACATCCCATTCCAGAGGATCCTTTGATCGTAGAAAAGCTTTCATCTTGTTTTTCCAGATGTTGTAATCCTTTCCATCAAAGTAGGGTGGTCTAGTATTGCTTTGCCCTTCCACCAGCCCTGGTGCTAGCATACTAGCCATGGATCTTTTACTATGAAGTAAAACACTTCAAATAAAGTAAGAACACGAGCTCTGATACCAATTGATAATGCTAGTACGAGTACCTAGAGGGGGGTGAATAGGTTTATAAAAATTTTCTTGAAGATTGCATAATACTTAGACAGATAAAAATCAATCGTAAGATTGAGTAAAGGAAAGAGAGAATTAAACACGAGGTTTATAGTGGTTCGGCTTGATTCAAGCCTACGTCCACTCTTCTGCACTGACAGCCGATTGGCTGGATTCCACTATGAACAAAGAGATGTTACAGTGTTGATCTTCCTTGATTTCTAGGTGTAGATGATCTACTACACTCGCTCAAGGTGTCACCAAGTATGAACACTCTCTGTGTATACAATTTTCGCTCGAACTGTATCGACTAACAATCAAGGTTCTTCAGACTCTGGAATTTTTCTATCAATCACACACTTAAAACAACTAGAACGTCTTCATTTTATACTCCTTTATGCCATCATAGCCGTTGGCACTTACCAAAGGAATTCCTCCAATCTACCCGTTGGACGGAATCAATTAAGAAGATCATCCGAGCTATTTAAGGAATCTGATGATAGCCCATCAATCTTGTTCGCCCATACAATTAGGATTTTGGTTTCCAAGAATAGAACATTCCAAGAATGGTTTGTCGACCATCGGATCTTCAATTGTTCTTAGATAAGAATAAAAGAATCCGAAGTGATTATCCAACCAAGAGATCTTTTCCAGAGGATTGGATCGAATCCCCAACCATATACTTAGGCTTCGGATATCCTTCGCCACTGGATTAGAAAGACTGTCAGTGAGAATAATCTTGAGTCTTGAGTCTTGAGTCTTGAGTCTTGAGACTACAAAGTCTTGAGACTTTAAACTATCGATATCCAGACTAGACTGAAAGAAATGTTTTGTCAGCTTCAAAATATTCTGGAAAGATTTCTCCAACAGTTGTGCATGTTGTAGATTCTGTGGACACATGGTCTGCTAGAGAGCCATTACTCCCACCAGATGTGCCCAAGCAAGTTGGCAGAAAGAAGAAACAAAGAACAAAATCAGTGAATGAAACAACTGATAAAAATTTGAAGACAAGAAAGAAGAAAGTTGTGCAAGAGCCCAAGGGAACAAAGTTGAAGAGACAAAATACTACAATCACTTGTGGGAAATGTGGCGGCATAGGCCATAACAGGTATCATTGCAATAATCCATCAATAGTATCGATGGCAGCGACAATGACAACTGTAGCATCAGCATCTTCAACCCTTGTAGCATCTTCAGCCCCTTTAGCCCCATTAGAATCACAACCTGAGATAGTTGAATTTCTTGCTTCAACTTTTGGTAACATCTCAAGCTCGTCAACATCTATAGGAAGGACAAAGATGCAAGTATCCATTTACCCTTGACTTTTTCCTAGAAGTGTTCTTATTTGCACCTTACTTCTTTTGACTAATTAATTTATTTTTTGATTCAATCGTAGGTAAAGAGGAGGATGGAAGGATCTCAACTTGAAAGCGGTGGAAGACGAGCAATTTTTTTTTTGAAGAAACGCAGGACCAACAACAAAAATTTCTCTTCTTGTTAGTTGATGTGGATGGGTCTATTTTGGTCTATTAGGGAGCATTTTAAAGTATAAATATGTATAGGTCTACTTCGTTAGGAAGATTTCTTTCATGGGATATTTATTTTTTCCATCATATAGGCCGTGTTTCGTGGTCTTCAAGGAGGACCACACATCTTGTAGTCTTGTGGTTGATGTATCTAAGTTTTATGTTCCTAATATCTATGATGCTTTTACCCTTTGCTACATATCTATCTATTTGATAGAATTATGGAATCTATTGATATCATTTGACTCCATTTAGCGCACTGGAAACACGACTTCCTTGTTGCTTGAACTTTGGCTAAACTGGGTTCCCAAACTCAAATTGAAGTAATACCCCTGGCTATGTTTTTCCAAGTTAGAAATACCATTATGTTCTTAGAGAATAAGTCGAAGCTCATTAGTCCATGGACGTCAATTTCTCTGCCCATTGAACTTGATCTGTCAATGGCCATTTAGACATCACGTCCAAGCTTTAGACAACATAATTTTGCACCTTTTCATTTTTTTTGTACATCCCTTGCATCATGTATGAAATCAAAGCCTTGCATGATAATCATTTAATTGTAAAATATAAACTATGTCACTAGACTGGGCTGTTTCGGGGAATCTTTTGATATTAATGCTTCATTAACTTATTATATAAGACTCATCACCGTAGCAGAAATAAACTTCTCTGTCCATTAAAGCCCAAGGAAATGCAAGTGTACAACTTGAGTTTCTCAGTTAACATGTTCTCACGGTGCAATAAGGAAAGAGAGAATTTCAAATTTCCATCTTTACAGTATCCTTTTTAGTTTCAGATAGGGAGATCACGATACAAACTTTCTTGACATTGAAATTTGTATCTGCAGCAGCACTTCTACATCATAATTGATTTTGTACCACACTAATCCATGATTTGTCCCTTTATTCTTGTACTTCATTGCCATTTTCTCGAACTCGATTGTAGGAAATTGCTTTGCTTACTCCTCAACATCGTGGTGAAGTTTAGGACCCGATTGTAGCAATCTTTGATTGAAAGTGAGGGGAAGACTGCATTGTGGCCAATAAGTCCTTCAACTTTGTTCCTACTAGACAAATTTTTTTAACATCGAATAAAGAAAGCGTGAACAAAAAAGAGGAAGCAGTAGAGAAAAAGCATTAAGCATGCTTGAATGCAAGAGGTGATTTGAACCATCTATAATTGGCGAACAAAAAAATGAATTTGGTAGAATCATTCACCTTTGGTTATGACCTTGATTTTCACTACCCAACTAACGACAGCATTAAAGAACTCAGCTACTTCCACAAAGTCCTCTTCGACAAGAAAGCAACAAGATGGACAAATTTATAAGTAACCAACATAAAAACCCTGAATCTAAAAGCACAATCTAGTCCACAAGAAGCCTCTACCATCAGGAGCCATGGCAGATACATCTCCTACAACATAGCAATATGAACAGATTCCATCACATTTTCAACTCTAGAACCATCAATTCCTTGCAGAGATTTGAAAGCAAAAAAGAGGGATAAATTGATTCCTATTTTTGATGGGTTAATGGTAGTACCATTAAAGTGCCTACATTACCTACAAGTAAAGGGTAGATGAACTATAAGATTTGCGTAAGTTCTTCAAGGTATATCTAGCAGACTCGTAGAAAGGAGAGAATGTGAAGTTTTTGCATTACCTTTTTCTTCAAATTCACTAGTGAAATAGCTAGTACGAGTACCTAGAGGGGGGTGAATAGGTATACAAAAAATTTCTCGAAGCTTGCACGATATTTAAACAATTAGAGAATTTGCAACAGTTAAAAATTCAATCGCAAGACTGAGTAAGGGAAAGAGAGAATTGAACACTCGGTTTATAGTGGTTCGGCTTGATTCAAGCCTACGTCCACTCTTCTGCACTGACAGCCGATTGGCTGGATTCCACTATGATCAAAGAGTTGTTACAGTGTTGATCTTCCTTGATTTCTAGGTGTAGATGATCTACCACACTCACTCAAGGCTTTACCAAGTATAAACACTCTCTGTATACAATTTCGCTCAGTCTCAACTAACAATCAAGGATCTTCAGACTCTGGAATTTTTCTATCGATCACACACTTAAAACAACTAGAACGTCTTCCTTTTATACTCCTTCATGCCATCATAGCCGTTGGCACTTACCAAAGGAATTCCTCCAATCTACCCGTTGGACGGAATCAATCAAGAAGATCATCCGAGCTATTTAAGGAATCTGATGATAGCCCATCAATCCTGTTCGCCCATACAATCAGGATCTCGGTTTCCAAGAATAGAATAATCCAAGATTATTTCGTCGACCATCGGATCTTCAATCGATCTTAGATAAGAATTAAAGAATCCGAAATGATTATCCAACCAAAAAAATCTATTCCAGAGGATAGGATCGAATCCTCAACCATAAACCTCGGCTTTGGATTTCCTTCAACACTGGATTAGAAAGACTGTCAGTGAGAATAATTTTGAGTCTTGAGTCTTGAGTCTTGAGATTACAAAGTCTTGAGACTATAAAGTCTTGAGACTTTAACTATTGATATCCAGACTTAGACTGATAGAAACGTTTTGTCAGCTTCAAAATATTCTGGAAAGATTTCTCCAACAATCTCCCCCTTTTTGATGGTGACAAAACTTTCTTGTAGATTTGAACAACTTTGACCTGCAAAAACATTTTTCAAGCAATATGGCTAACTCATAAAGATTAATAAACAACCAGACTCTGCATCCACAGCAAATTGGTTAGTCTTTCATGAGTAATACCATGTAACAATACTTGATATAAATGCAACCAGTCAAGCATCAAAATCCACAGCCAATTCAGTCTAACACTCAAGTTCAAGTTCTCAAGTTATACTCAAAAATAAACATAAACACAAAAGTCAAATAAAGTTTTAAAATAATGTTTGTTCAAATTGGTTCTCCCCCTTTTTGTCATCATTAAAAAGAGGGTGAGAAATGAGTCATGTCTGCTTGGGAATGCGCACGATCTGGAAATCCCCAATGGACTGGACTACTCCTTCGAGCTTCTTCAGGTCTTCTCGCAGATGAGCTACCTCTTCTCTCTTGGCATTGGCTTGAAGTTGCAGAGCGAGGTCTTTGAATTTATCTTCCAGAGAGACTGAAGATGCTTGTCCAGCATGCTTCAAAGCTTGGATTTCACAGTCCAGAATATATATCTGGTTACGCATTTCTAGAAGAATATTCATGATACTATGAAGATCTGCAGAATCATCCGTCTGTGTACTGGCATTGACTTTCTCAGATGGTGTGTATGCAGACGATGGCGCTTCTGAACGGTCTGGCAGATTTGGAATCGACGCATCACCTTCTTCAGGCAATTGAGAGACCTGAACTTCTTCTGGGTCTTCTGGAGATTGTCTTGGTCCTTCACTATCTGCAGCATGAGGTGTAGACCTTTCTTGCTCGCCAACTCCCCCTGTCTCTAGTACATCCAAAGGGGAAGAGTGATGATCATGCTCCAGATTTCCCTTTTCTCCAGATTCAGCAGCAGACTTTTCTTTCTCTTCTTCAGCTTCCTTCTCCTTCTCTCTCTGTTCTTCTTCTTCTCTCTGGTTCTTCTGAAATTCTCTCGGCTGAGACACAGAACGTCTGGTTCTTATCAGTGCATGGATCGTAGGATCTTCATCCTCTTCATCTTCATCCTCCAGGATGAGAGTTCTTCTCTTCTTTTTCGATGAGGCTCTAATGGCCTCCTTTCCTTTTCTCTTTGAAGCAGACTGAACAGGAGATTTCACTTTGAATTTCTCCATTGCCTTGGAAAGTTCTTGCAGACGCATCTTCGTTAACATCTTCAAACCTACCACCATCTTATCACACGGTTGAACACAAAGAGTTTGAGGTGGTTCAATATTCAAGTGTCTGAAGATCTTGGTCACCAGACCAGGATAAGGCAATTGTCCTTTGTCTTTCGACATTGCTCTGTACATACGGAAGAGAATAGTGTGCGGGAGAGAGAACTTTCGTCTTGTGTTGATTGCGTACATCAACTTTGCTTCAGAAAGAGACACAGAAGTCTTTGATGTAGACTTTGGTCTAATACAGTTGATCACAATCTTATGAAGCACAATATTGATGGCATTCATCCTGGAATAGGTAACTTTCTTCTCTGCATCCCTATCTTTGACCAGTTCCAGAGTAGTACGAGTAGGTGAGACTTTGATTGGTAGGTAGCGTCCTCGTTCAACTCCAACTATATCAGCCAACATATTCACATCTACCACATAAACTTTGTCTCGTACACTAAATGATATTCTATTCGCATCCAGAAAGCTAACATTTGAATAGAAATATGCAGTCAAATGAGCATACCCGTCCGTAGAGTCAGAGCAAAAATTCTCAAGTTGAAACAAATTCAACTTTTCTCTTAAGTTTATGTTGATGGCGTCCAGGAAGTCAAAATCGACACTTCTAGGGTTTATCACCCCTCTTTTCAACAGCCTGGAATACACTTTTTCTTGATCCTTGGATTTGAACAACTCCATCCGATTTCCTTTCACCTTTGCTGCCACTCCCATTTTCGGTTGAAATTCAAGGAACATTCTGTCATCATCGTTCCCTTCAATTAAATTTTGTCCTGGCATACGAGGATCACTTGGAATGTTCGCAAGTGCTTCCTCTGCTTTTCCTTTCGGGGCAATTCCCCATTCCTCCATTTTCTTCAGAAAAAGATAATCATTCCCATAATTTTTGTCCTTAAGGAAGTCATCTATATAGTTCAATGGAGTACCTGTGCTTTTCAATGCACGATAAAGTTTATACAAAAAGGAGGGCTTTTGAACTCTTACTGGGTCGGCATCCTCGATTATCTCTTCTTCCAGATTATGACTTGCACTTTGTGGGGCAGGAGATGCTGAATGACGTGGAGGAGAGCGAATCGGACTTTGTCGCTGACTTGGTAAGTCTTCTTCCTCAGTGAGATCGAAATGAGTTGGTCCCTTCTTCATTCTTTGTGGTCCCCTGTTTGCGATTCTTGATGATTTCCTCGAAGACGACATCTTTCTTTGTCTATTGGAGGATTCCTTCACTTGCTTTCCCAAGAAAAATGACCACTTTCTCGACGATGAACAAAGAGTAGAAACAGTATCGAGAGGAGAGTGCCTTTTAGGGTTTTGAAGATTGGGGAAAGGAAAAAACTGTATATATATAACTCAGTTTTGAAAAAGGAAGTTCAATCGGTGCAAGGAAAGTGAACGATCACTTCTTTTCAAAATCAATAACTGCCAAAATTATTAAACGAAGGATCGTACCTTTTCGAGTTAATATAACTAAATGACAATTAGTACCTTTTAGATGAAATACAACTTACAGTCTATAGCCACGAGTGTCTGAGTCTGAGGATTTAAAGTCTAAGAGATCAGAGTCTTAGAGTTGGTGAGTCTCTAGACTTTAACTTCTTCAAGCTTCAAAATGTTGAGTCTTGAACGGATAAAGTCGAATTGATTTTTCTCCAAAGGTTTTTTGAATATATCCGCTAGTTGACTTTTTGAATCAACAAATTGAATCGAGATTTCTCCATTTTGAATATGATCTCTAATAAAGTGATGACGAATCTCAATATGCTTTGCTCTTGAATGAAGGATTGGATTTTTGGTGAGATTGATAGCGCTGGTGTTGTCACATCTGATTTCTGTGCATGAGTCTTCAATGCCAAAGTCTTGTAGCTGTTGTTTTATCCATAGAATTTGCGAACAGCAGCTCCCAAGAGCTACATACTCTGCTTCTGTTGTTGAGAGAGCTACAGTGCTTTGCTTCCTTGAAAACCAAGACACCGTTCTGTTTCCAAGTAGTTGACAAGTTCCAGAGGTGCTTTTTCTATCGATTCTGCAACCGGCCAGATCTGCATCTAAGTATCCTAGAAGATTAAAGTCTCCCCTCTTTGGATACCAAAGACCGATGCTTGAAGATGAAGCAACGTATTTGATAATTCGTTTCACGGCAATGAGATGTGATTCTCTAGGATCTGATTGAAACCTAGCACAGATACAAACACTAAATAAAATATCAGGTCTAGAAGCAATAAGATAAAGAAGTGAACCGATCATGCTCCTGTACAGCTTTTGATCTACTTTCTTCCCTTCTTCATCCTTGTCTATCTTCTGAGAACATGACATTGGTATGTCGATCTTTTTGCACTTTTCCAATCCAAACCTTTTGACAAGATCATTCGCATATTTTTCTTGATGGATGAAAGTTCCTTCCTTCATTTGTTTCACTTGGAGTCCAAGAAAGAATGTTAACTCTCCCATCATACTCATTTCAAATTCATCCTGCATAGACTTAGAAAATTTCTTGCAGAGACTTTCATTGGAGGATCCAAAAATAATGTCATCAACATATATTTGAACAAGTAAAAAGTTTTTGTTTTCCTTTTTGATAAACAAAGTAGTATCTACTTTACCTTTGACAAAACCATTCTGTAATAAAAACTTACTTAGTCTGTCGTACCAAGCTCGAGGTGCTTACTTTAGACCATACAGAGCCTTTTTCAGTCTGAAGACTGAGTCTGGCTTCTTTGGGTCTTCAAATCCAGGCGGTTGTTCCACATAAACTTCCTCATGGATAAATCCATTTAGGAAAGCACTTTTGACGTCCATTTGGAATAACTTGAAATTTTTGTAACAAGCAAACGCAAGTAATAGACGAATAGCTTCTAACCTTGCAACGGGTGCGTAAGTCTCGTCATAGTCTATTCCTTCTTCTTGCGTATATCCTTTGGCCACGAGTCTTGCTTTGTTTCGTACGACTTTTCCTTTTTCGTTCATTTTGTTCCTGAATACCCATTTGGTTCCAATAACAGTTTTACCTTTTGGTTTAGATGTCAATTCCCAGACATCATTGATGTTGAACTGTCTGAGTTCTTCTTGCATAGCTTCGATCCAGCTTTCATCAGATAAAGCTTCTTCTATGCTTTTTGGTTCAATTTCAGAGATGAGAGCCACAGCACTAGATTCTTCATGCCTTTTTGATCTGGTGCGGATTCCTTCATTAAGTTCGCCAATAATAAGATCTTTGGGATGACTGGATTTGTGCTTCCAGTTACCAGGTTGATGATCTCTTTCTTTATTTGATTCTCCATGATCATCTTGATGATGGACTTCCAGAATCTGAGATGCTTCTTGAGATGTAGACATTTGAAGATCTAGAGCGGATTCAGTCTCTTCGTACTGAGTCTGGCTGGATTCATCTTGCACTGAGTCTTGGAATTTGACATTCATTGATTCTTCCACAGACTGGCTTTTTTTGTTGTAGACTCTGTAGGCTTTGCTTGATGTAGAATATCCAAGGAAGATGCCTTCATCTGATCTTTCTTCAAACTTACCAACTCGATCATTTGCATTTTTCAAAATAAAGCATTTGCAACCGAACACATGAAAGTATGAAACAATAGGCTTCTTACCTTTGAACAATTCATAGGGGGTTTTATCAAGAATAGGTCTTAGAAAGACTCTATTTATAATATAGCAAGCAGTTGAAACAGCTTCAGCCCAAAATCGTGAAGAAATTTTACTTTCAATTAAAAGTGTTCTAGCCATTTCTTGAAGAGATCTATTCTTTCTTTCCACAACTCCATTTTGCTCTGGAGTATACGGAGAGGAAAACATGTGATTAACACCAGATTTATCACAGAATCTCGTAAAATCTTGATTTTCAAATTCACTTCCATGATCTGTTTTTATGCTAGAAATAGCACATCCTTTTTCATTTTGAACCTTTTTAGCAAACTTTTCAAAGTACGAAAAGGTTTCTGATTTATTTGCAAGAAAATATACCCAGGTAAAACGAGAGTAATCATCTACAATTACTAGACAATATTTCTTACCTCCAATGCTCTGGGTTCTTGTTGGTCCGAAGAGATCCATATGAAGCAACTGCAGTACATGATTAGTAGATACATGATTTATTTGCTTAAATGAATTTCTTACCTGCTTTCCCAGAATGCATGGAGTGCATAAGTCAGACTTTTGGTATGGCAGTTTAGGTAGACCTCGAACAAGCTGCTTTGAAGAGATTTTGGCTAATTGCTTCTTGTTGATATGGCCAAGTTTTCTGTGCCATAGAATTGCTTCATCTTGAATTGAGATTAAGCATTGTTCTTCATTTGGTTTTACATCAAGGAGGTAGATGTTTCCATGCCTTCGACCCATGAAAGACTGAGTCGAATCTTTGCTAATTCCAGAACATATGCCTTCTTGAAAGAAGATCTTGTAACCAGTATCACACAATTGGCTAATGCTGAGTAGATTGTAGTTGAGTCCTTCCACTAGAGAGACATTGCTTATTGTGAGATTTCCAATTTTCACAGTTCCGAACCCCACAATACTTCCTTTGCTATTTCCTCCGAATGAAACTTTTCCACCATTTAATTTAATAAGCTTTATGAAACAATTTGAGTCTCCTGTCATGTGTCTTGAGCATCCGCTGTCAAGATACCACTTTACCTTCTTTTTGACAGAGACCTGCATTCAAAAGAGAGTCTCAAGCTTTCTTTGGTACCCAAATTTTCTTGGGTCCTTTGGTGTTAGTAGGATGAGCATTATTAGGCCATACTCTCTTAACAGGCTTCCAAACCATAGGACACTCTTTTTCAAAATGATCCTGACTGTTACACTTAGAACACCTTAAAGCATTTCGACCTACAGGCTTTACAAAAACTCTTTTGAAATGATTTTTATAATCCTCTCTCGATGGTCTTTTCTTAATTCTTTCTTTTACTTTCGGAAAATCAATCAAAGGGATTGTTTCAGCTGTCATACCTAGACCCGACTTATTGAAGTAAGGTCTTTGGATTGAAAGGACTTTTTCAAGTTTTTCGGACCCTATTGAAAATTTCTTTGAAATATTTGATAAATCAGTTTTCAAGAAAGCATTTTCTTTTGAAAGATTGTCTTCACTCTCTTTAAGAGTAGAAACATTCAAGTCTAAATTTTTTACCTTTTCTTCTAAAATATTTTCCTTTTGTTTTAAAACTGAGTTTTCCTTTTTAAGTTCGGAAATCTTTTTAAGAGAAGTCTTAAGACTAAAACATAACTCATCAATATATTTAGAGACTTTGACAGGGATTTTATAATCACTTACTTCAAATTCACTATCTGAGTCTGATCCAGAGTCTGAGTCTGATTGCGCCATTAGACACAGGTTGGCATATTCCTCATCACTCTCTTCACACTCTGTATTGCTCCAGGTTTCGGCTTTAAGAGCTTTTCGAGATTTCTCAGCTTTTCCTCTTTTCTTTTTCAGAAGAGGACAGTTGGGTCTGATGTGTCCCTTCTTTTTACATTCGAAGCAAACTACATCTTTGTTTGGTTCCTCATCATCAACAGACTTGGTCTGCTGTCTCTGAAAACTTTGTTTCTTTGGGATGAACCTTCTGCCTTTTCTATTCAGTTTTCTGAATCTTCTTATCATGAGGGCGAGCTCCTCATCATCCATATCATCTTCAAAATCTGCATCATCAGAATCATCATTTGATTTTAGTGCAATAGATTTCTTACCTCTTGGATCTTCGTCTTCATTAATTCGTTCCACTTCGTAAGACTGAAGAGTTCCAATCAGTTCGTCTACAGATAATGGCATGATTCTTTGCGTCTCTCTTATTGAAGTCTTTATATGATTCCAATCCTTGGAGAGTCCACGTAGAAGCTTGTTCACCTTCATGGGATCAGAAATTTTTTGTCATTGTTTCTCAAGACCATTGACAATATCTGTAAAACGACTAAACATGTCAGTTATAGATTCTCCTGGTTTCATTTTGAAGGATTCATATTGACCAAGAAGAATGTTAATTCTGGTCTCCTTCACTCGATCTGTCCCTTCATAAGTGATATGTAACCTGTCCCAGACTTCTTTTGCTGTAACACAAGAAGATATTCTATTATATTCAGTTGGTGACAAAGCACAATATAAAGAATAAATTGCTTTAGCATCGAGTGCTTGTCTCTTGTTTATTTCTTCTTGAGACATTCCGCTGGTTTCAACAGTTTCTTTCCCTCTTTCAGAGATTGATGCAGCAGCAGGAGTGATTCCTTTTTCCACAACGTCCCATTCCAAAGGATCCTTTGATCGTAGGAAAGCTTTCATCTTGTTCTTCCAGATGTTGTAATCCTTTCCATCGAAGTAGGGAGGTCTGGTATTGCTTTGCCCCTCCATCAGCCCCGGTGCTAGCATACTAGCCATGGATCTTTTACTCTGAAGTAAAACACTTCAAACAAAGTAAGAACACGAGCTCTGATACCAATTGAAATAGCTAGTACGAGTACCTAGAGGGGGTGAATAGGTATACAAAAAATTTCTCGAAGCTTGCACGATATTTAAACAATTAGAGAATTTGCAACAGTTAAAAATTCAATCGCAAGACTAAGTAAGGGAAAGAGAGAATTGAACACTCGGTTTATAGTGGTTCGGCTTGATTCAAGCCTACGTCCACTCTTCTGCACTGACAGCCGATTGGCTGGATTCCACTATGATCAAAGAGTTGTTACAGTGTTGATCTTCCTTGATTTCTAGGTGTAGATGATCTACCACACTCACTCAAGGCTTTACCAAGTATAAACACTCTCTGTATACAATTTCGCTCAGTCTCAACTAACAATCAATGATCTTCAGACTCTGGAATTTTTCTATCGATCACACACTTAAAACAACTAGAACGTCTTTCTTTTATACTCCTTCATGCCATCATAGCCGTTGGCACTTACCAAAGGAATTCCTCCAATCTACCCGTTGGACGGAATCAATCAAGAAGATCATCCGAGCTATTTAAGGAATCTGATGATAGCCCATCAATCCTGTTCGCCCATACAATCAGGATCTCGGTTTCCAAGAATAGAATAATCCAAGATTATTTAGTCGACCATCGGATCTTCAATCGATCTTAGATAAGAATTAAAGAATCCGAAATGATTATCCAACCAAAAAAATCTATTCCAGAGGATAGGATCGAATCCTCAACCATAAACCTCGGCTTTGGATTTCCTTCAACACTGGATTAGAAAGACTGTCAGTGAGAATAATTTTGAGTCTTGAGTCTTGAGTCTTGAGATTACAAAGTATTGAGACTATAAAGTCTTGAGACTTTAACTATCGATATCCAGACTTAGACTGATAGAAATGTTTTGTCAGCTTCAAAATATTCTGGAAAGATTTCTCCAACAACTAGAACCGAATGACTTTCAATCCCCCAGAAACAAGTTCAATAAAAAAGGAAATAGAGGTAAGAAAGAAATACATAGTATTTCACAAACATCTCAATCTCGAGCACAATTCGAATCCACCCAACCAAGAGACAGAGGACATCTCCATCTCGAGTACCCACATCTCCAGCACAATTCAAATCCACTTTCACGGACCCAACCATGAGAGAAAGAACATCTCCATCTTGAGTATCCACATCTCGGGCGCAATTCGAATCCACTTCCACGGACCCAACCATGAGACAAAGAACATCTCCATCTCAAGTACCCGCATCTCGGGCACAATTCAAATCCACTTCCACGGACCCAATTGAGAGAGATAGAGAGAAAAGGAGGGCACGTACCTTTGGAACTCAAGGAGCCAGTGTTGAGCATGTGCTGACCGTGCACCAGCCCTTCGGTCCTGTCCATGGCAATGGTCCTAACCATTTTCTCACCCAGGTGCTGGGTCACCTCCAGCACGAGTCTGATCGAGTTGTCGAGCACCTCCAGGGCCGTCAAGATCGGGGGCAAGCCCTCGTCGAACCGCACGTCGACCACGGCGCTGATCACCTAGCACACCTGCCCGATCATGCCGGCGCCAATGAACTCATCGGTGATCCTATCCTTCCCGGCGCCCTTGGCCGCGGCGACGGTGGGAGGAGGGGGCGATGCGACAACGGCGGAGGTGGAGTAGGGGGCAGCACGGGTGAGGAGGTAGCCGTGGGGGGGAGGGGCAATGGTGGTAGTGGTGGTGGCGGGGGGCGGAGGAGGGGGTGAAGAAGGGGGAGGATTTGGGGTTGGAGGAGGAGGTGGGCCGTGATGGCAATCGGCGGAGAGCGGCGGAGCGGAGGACGGCCGGCAGGAGCCAGCGCGAAGATGGCGACGCCATGAAGGAGGGGTGGGGGGTTGAGAGTGAGAAGGGAGGAGTGAGAAGAGTACAGAGGGTTTTTTTTTTTTTAGGGTTTGTCAAATTCTATCAATATTTTTTGTGGACAAAATTGCCCATACTCCGGCCACCGGAAATGCCACACGCTCACCGGCCAGCGGGTTCAGGTCCCTATTTGAGACTTGTTAGTCACTTCAGATCCTTGACAACGACCACTTTAAGTCCTTATTTGAGAAAATGAGCTTACTTTGGGTCTTTATTTGAGATTTTCCCTTAATTAAATGATCTAATCTAATGACAGGCAAAAAGACATGTGAATGATTTTTTTTTTGTTTTCTTTTTAATTGAAATTCGAAATTAATAAAACCTAACATTTAAACATGCAAACTATCCTAGAAAAGAAAACCCAATTTATTCAAAAAAAGATTTTTTTGGTATTTCATTAAATTTGGAAGTATAAAATAACCAAAATAAATATGCAATCTATCCTAAAAAAAAATACTATAATTGTATCTAATTAAAATAAAACCAAGATAGAATGAGATCAAACCCCACATCAAAGACTACATCAAATTACGTGAGATATTATCGATATCTATCTAATTTCATAAATTAATTGATGAATCATATCTTGGGGAAGAAAAGAGATTGGTTATTTTTTCGTGTAATCGCGAATAATATCTTGAGCATGAGATTAGATTAACCATTTTCTATGCAATCGTGAGTCATATATCAAGCAGGAGATTGGATTGATAATTATGGCACATTGTGAAATTAGGAAAATTTTGTAATTCATAGGAATTCAAGAGATTTCTTTTATAAATGACAATATCAACTGAATATTCAAACAAGACCACAATTTTATGAATTAGGCAACGAGACATACGAAAATCGAATTAATTGTGATTCTTTCCTAATTCACGATAATCTGAATTGGGACAAACGACGGATCATGGGAATCGCAATGGGGATAACCACCGCTCGGTGACGTGAGCATCGATGGCGGGTGGCTCGCGGCCAAGGTTGGCCGTCAACTCAGTGGGCTTGACTCGTCCGGGGATCACCGTGGTAACGACGGTAGGGTGGACTCCACGATGGGGTGCCTCTACGAAGTACATGCCCAAACATGTGTCGCACGCTTGATGTCAGTAAATCTGCAGAAAAGAATAAACGTGGATTGGACCAACACTTGACTTTGGGATGATCGGGGACCCACTAAGACTTCACTAAAAGGACATTGTGAATTTGCTGGACGTTGCTGGAGTCCATACGAAGTCGCAGTCCTTCGTGGGTCAACAAATGAATCACCAAAGAATTCAAGGAATTTGTCCCAGGTTCGATGACGTGTCAACCGGAGCCATGCAAGATGAAGCGTAGCACTATAAACGCTACGAGAGGTGCAAGTCAGAAGCTCGGGTGCAGTGGGCGGCGCTTAATGGCTTCAGAGCACAGCAAAATCGTCAATGTTGGCTCAAGCCATCGCGGGATGGGGCATGTTGAAATAGAAATTTTTGTATGTTTCCATTAAACGTAGGTGGGTATTATATATTAAGAATACATTCTAGAAGATTTACTTGCAAGAAAAGAAATGCATAAAATTGTAAACTTTCTAACTTCTAAAGATAAGATTCTTAATCAATCTTCCAAATATGACAGTGTCCTATACTTGCGTGATACACCCCCCTCAAGTGGAAGAGTCGAGATGGCAAACCTTCAGCTTGACTCATAAAAATGCAAAACATGCTTTAGGAAGAGCTTTGGTGAAAGTATCAACGAGTTAGTGAGCTATGGAGATCAACTGCACACTGAACTATCATTGGGCGAACGATTACGGACAAAGTGAAAGTTAATTTTAATATATTTGGTACAAGCATGGAAAACCGAATTTGCAGATGGATAAGTGGCGCGAATATTATCGCACCAAATGATGGGGGCACCTTGAAGAGGGAACCCAAGATCTTGAAAGAGTGACTCAAGCCAAATGAGTTCGGCTATAGCATCGGCAAGAGCTTTATACTCATACTCTGTGGAGGAACGCTCTACGGTTCGTTATTTTCTGGAACTCCTAGATATCAAGTTAGAAACAAGAACCGCATACCCTCTAATTGACTTCATGTCATCAGAGCTACCACCCCAATCTGCATCAGAAGAGGCTTGCAAGCGAGTATCATTGGATTGAGAAAGAAGCAAACCATATGACCCTCTATGTTTAAGATAGGACAAGATGTGTTTCACCATTTGCCAGCAGTCTTTAGCCGGTGCATGCATGAATTGACAAGCTTTATTAATAGCAAAGGAGAGATCCAGTTGTGTCAATGTCACATATTGGAGGACAACAACTATAGAATGATATAAGGTAGGACTAGACATTAGAGCACCCCCTTTCTCAGATGGTTTTGTAGTCATTGGCCATAGTAATTTGGATAGGCTTGCACTCAGACATGCCAACCGAGTGAGAAGATCATCAATATAACATCCTTGGGAGAGAACTAGCCCGTAGAGTGAGAGACGGCCTCTATCCCAAGGAAAAAGTGGAGCAAATTGAGATCTTTAATTGAGAACTCTGCAAATAATTTATGAAAAATTGCACTGATAGTAGAAGATGCATTACCAATAACCAGAGTTTCATCAACATAAATGAAAAAAATAAATGACATCAGTGCCTTTCTAATAGATAAACAATGAGGGATATGTTTGTGACGCTGAGAATCCTTAATGAAGCAAAAACTATGAAAGTCATCGAAACCAGGCTATTGAAGCTCTTTAAGACCATATAGAGAACAATGCAACTTGCAAACATAGTCACGACAAGTTAGGTCCTCAAACCCAGGGGTTGCTCCATGTATACCTCTTTAGAAAGAACCCCATGTAGGAAAGCATTGTGCACATCTAATTGTCGCCCTTGCCACCTTGAGAGATAGTAAGAGATAATATGGAGCGAACAATGGTAATTTTCACAACTAGACTGAAAGCTTCCGTATAATCCAAGCATTGTTGCTGATGAAACCTTTGGTGACCAAGCGAGCTTTATAGCGCTCAAGACTACCATTCGCTTTATGCTTAGCTTTGTTAACCCACTTACACCCAACGAGATATATGGAGGAATTGTGAGGGACCAAAGACCCTGTTTCATTTTTTAAGAAGGCATCAAATTAATTAATTATGACTACATGCCACTCAAGGATTTTGTTGGCTTAGTGAATGAGGTTGGTTCGATGGGGGGTGGGTGGCTGTATTAATTTGAGGAGGATGAGAGTAAGGCTGCATGGTGTGGGTGCGTGTTGGCCGAGGTGGGGCCGGCGGCAATGGTGGTGGAGAGGATGATGAGGAGGAATGATAAAGGTTATGGAGGTGCTTGGTTCTTAAGGCGGGGGAGATGGATGAATCAATCGGTAGTAGACGACATTAAGGGTGCCGATGGAGGAGTATGTGATCTCACTATATTGGTAGAGGAGGAATGCTAAAAGGAGCCGAAGCCCACAATACCAAGATAGGTGTAGGAAGTGATGAATGAGGTGATGGCCGAGAATGGAAGGAGTTGCAAAGGGAAAACATGTTTCATCAAAATGAACATGTCAACCAATGTATAAATAATTAGTGACAGGGTCAAGGCAGCAGTACCTAGTGTGAGAGAGACTATATCCCAAGAAAATACGAGGAGCGAAGTGGAAATCCATCTTATAGGCATTATAAGGACGTAGATATTTGAAATAGTGAGACCCATAGATTTTTAAAAAGGAATAATGTGGAGGATGATTGTAAATCATCTAAAAAGGGGAAACACGATTATTGACCTTGGACAGCGTCCGATTGATGAGGTGGACCGTCGTTTCAAATGTGTAGTGCCAATATTGATGAGGGACAGAGCCATGAGCTAATAATGTTAAACTGGTTTCAACTATGACGATGCTCAACCGCCCCTTGTTGTTCATGGGAATAATGGGGCGAAAATGCGGCAAGCAATATCAATTTTTGAGAAAAGGGAGGGGAGGACACGAAATTCCCTACCACAGTCTGTTTGAACGGCTTTTATTTTTTGTGAAAAGTGGCATTCGACAAGAGCTTGGAAAGTAAGAATAACAGAGTAAACATTTAACTTTGCTTTAAGAGGATAAAACCAAATAAATTTGGTGCAATCATCAACAAAAATAGTGAAATAATGATGACTATCAGCTGAAACCAAATGAAAAGGACCCCAAGCATCACTATAAATTAAATTCGACAAAAACAAACTACGAGTTGGAGACAATTGTAAAGATTGACAACTAGCCTTGCTTAATTGATAGGCTACACACAACTGACTCAACGGTGTTGATAGACATGGCAAGGATGGCCAAGACACTGATGCCATCATCTATGGAAGTCCGTTCCACAATAATGGCAATAAGCATTGAAGGTTGTTGCGGTATGGTGTAAAGACCAACTTTACTCGAGCTGGAAAGAAGAACCGCCTTGGTCACTAGATCCTTAACAAAAGAGTGGGTAGGATAGAATTCAAAGAAGACATTGTTGTCAGATGCAAATTTTTGAACTGAAAGTAAACGCTTCAAAATATCAAGGACATGAAGAACATCATTTAAACGTAAAAAAAGATTTGAAGTAGAGGAGGGAATAGAAGAAGTACCAATATTAGTGATTTTGAGACCCTTACCATTTCTAATGTGCAATTGTTCCAATCCATTATAAGCTTCGTAAGAAGAGAGGGATTGTATATCAAGCATGACATGGTGAGAGACACCCATGTTGGGCTACCAAGATAGAGTGTTGGTAGGTGTAGGGTAAAAGAGGGGGAAGGGCATGGATTAGATTGGCATTGGTAGAGTAAGAGGGTTGATAAGATGAAGTAGAAGATGGGGTATGTGTAGGTGGTGGGTGATAAGGCATACTTAGAGGGCGATAGTAACATGTGGCAACAATGTGATTTTTACTTTGACAAATGGAACATAATAAATGACCTTGTTGAAAACCACGGGCACCATGACCACGAGCAAAGCAACCATCTTGACCCCAACAACCTCTAGATTGACCACGGCTAGAGAAAGAGGAACTAGGAAGGGTGGAGGCATTTCATTGAGTAGAGTTGGCTATAGTAGAATTAGCTTGAGAGGAAGGCTCGGAGATCTACAACTTTTAGAAGGCCTTAATGCTCTCATGACTAAGGAGGAGACTTTGCAGGTCAATAACGAGAATAGATCAAAACGACCAAGTAATGTAGGAACAGTGTCATGGTGGTCAGATCAAAGACCACGCCTCCAATTCAAGAGGCCTACGTGCAACACCCATCTCATCAGCAATGAATTTAGCTCACTGGAGGAAATCAATAACTAATTTGTCCTGTTTCTGTTGCAAACATTGAAGACTGAGACGAAGAGAGAGCATATGTGTAGCGGAAGCTAAGCCAAATGAGGCATTGAGAACATCCCATATGACTTCACTAGTTGGTTCACCAATAATTAGAACTAAATCGATTCTAAGAGGGATGCAATTAGAAGATTCATAATGGAGTATCATGTTGTCGCTAAAGAGCTGCTTGGGCTACATCAAGGGGACAAGTTGTGGTTCCATCAACATGACCGTAGAGGTTTTGTCTCTTGAGAAACTGGATAACTTGTGCTTTCCATAGCAAGTAATTGGATGCTATGAGTTATAGAGAAAGGAAGTGGTGAGCAGATAGCAATGGAGGAAGTGTAGAAAAGGGGTTTGTAATGGAAGTTATGATGGTGGCGGTGGCAGGATCTAGAGTCATGCCGACCACCCTTGGAAGGGAAAAAAAAAGGGGGCAGAAAAGTAGGGTTGAAAAGGGGCATTAGCCTTAGATGGCTCTAATACCATGTTGAAATAGAAATTATTATATGTTTCCATTAAATGTAGGCGGGTATTTATATACCCACAAGTACATTCTAGAAAATTTATTTACAATAAAAAAATACATAAAATTGAAAACTTTTCAACTTCTAAAGATAGGATTCTAAGATTGCGTTTGGTCCAGCTTTGCAAATGGACTTTGAGTGTAATGCAAATGCTAAAAGTAAAAGTCATTTGGGGAAATGCAAATTGTGTTTGGTTAAAACCTTTTTACAAATGAACTTTGAGTTGAATGTGTGTTTAGCAAAAAACTTTTGTAATTGAAAAATGACCAAACCCTTCGTCGGATTGGCGAAGGGCTATGGCCACTGACGAGCTAGATCCGGTGCCTGCGATTGTCGGTCGAGGTTGCCCAATGTTGAGCAACTGGGTCACACAACCCAGGCGACCACCGCCTAGGTGTTGCGAGGGTCGCTCAACCAACGGCCGCCGTCACGCGACCCTTGCAACACTTAGGCGAGGGCCACCTGAGGCCACGAGATCCAAGCGATAGTCACCTAGGTTGCACACCGCCTAATTCACGCGACCCTCACCAAAGGTCGCCCAATGTTAGGCAACCTCGACTGACGGTCGCCAACACTAGATCTGACTCGTCAACAGTCATAGCCCTTCACTAGTCCGGCGAAGAGTTTGGTCATTTTTTATTTTTATTTTTTTTAAACTAATGAAGCACGAAATTGGAATTTTAAAAAATTGATAAGGGTAGTTTTGAAAAAAAATGAGTTTTAGCATTTAACTAAATGCTGAAAACTCAAAGTTAGTCCCTATTAATATTGAGCTTTCAGTCTTCCCAATGCTAACTTTGAAATGAAAGTTCCTTCAAAATATATGTCAAACAATTCAGTATTTTTCCAAACGGCTTTGGAGGCTAAAAGCTCCTTAGAAGTATTGAACTAAACGCAACTTAAATCTTCCAATTTCTAAAGATAAGATTCTAAATCAATCATTCAAACCGATAGCCCTAGATCCGGTTGATGGAGTGGCAGCTTGGCATCGGGCCGTCAAGCATAACAGGTAGTGCCACGGCAAGTCGTCCCGGGTCAGTGCAAACGACAGGTTTGTGGCGGGAGTAGCACTCGTCATCACTCACGTCGGGCTCAGCAGCAACAGGGCAGATAGAGACAACAACTCCTCGTCGTGGTTCGGCTCAAGCAACAGCAACTCAGTGTCGACGGCAACGAAGATAGAGAATGGGCAACATCGGGTGCCACAGCGAAGCCGGAAGTAGGGCTCGACTCACGTCGACAGTAGCAGCACCACAAGAGGGGCGTCTCCGCCAAGGCTTGGCCAAGAGCTCCTTTTTTCTCTCTCCCTCCCTTTTCTCACGTATCTCTCAACAAAATAATGCAATATTCCTTCAATAATATGTGAACTCAACACCATGCTCAATATTATTCCTTCAAAATAATACACTGTGATTTAAGGAGAAAACTATAGAAAGCGTAGCCTAAATCCCATGCTTTTGTGAGCTCAGTCCAACTTAAAACCATCGACTGAAGTTCAGAACCTTTCACTCAAAATCCATCCGCCGGTCCGATGAATGCAACTATAAATGGAAATGCTTATAATATTTATATGCAATTAATAATTTTGTTTAGAAGTCGAGGGTAATCCCTAATATTTTATGTAATAGATTAATGAATGGGATGCAAAAATTTAAGTATCACCACTAGGAAATGCCATCAATTCTTTATCAATATTCAAGGCCTTCGATTGGCCCATTGCTCTCTAATCCAAAATAAAGTTGCGGATTGGATTGTCAAATCCAAATCCAAAAGATACCCTCTCCTCTAATTGGATTTCTAGCCCACCCCCAATTATTTGGGATTAATTATGTTCTGGAGTTCATTTGATGTATCTCTCAATTTTTTATTATGGATAATGAATGGAGCTCTTTTTCGAAAAAAAATTAAAATTAACTTCGGCGCATGAGAAGTATAAATCTACATTAAGCGAGCAAAAGAAATGCTAGATTTACAAAAGTATCTTACTAAAACCCTTTCATCAAATGATGTGACAAATTTCACATCATTACCTACTTTGAAACTACGACAAACAGAATTCCACGTGACCCTGTAATTTTTTTTAGAAGATTTCCTAGTTTATATAGCTTACTTGGACCCAAGTCTAATGGGGTACGACCGAAAGCCTGCGCATTCTATTTCTAGAAACCATCTCACGTACGAAAAGCGATCGACTTCGCGTACTAAAATCGTTTGGCGCATGATGTCGTTCATGGCACGAAAGCTTTCGTTGCAAAAGAGAAAGATCGGACGTCAGGCATGGAGGTCAAAGTGGTTTCCAGGCCATGCAAATTTAGATATTAGCCGTTTAGGAAAAAAACAGTCGACAAGTAACATTTTCCCCTCTGCCCTCTCTCGATTCAGAAAAACATGGAGAAACGGAAGGCCAACCCTAAATCGCGTAAGCTCACAAGATAAGCACCCATGGTTTTTCCCTCCAAGCTCACCATCTCTCTCTTGAACATTCAAGAAACCAGACTCTCTCTCTCCCTCTCTTCCCTCCTCTGAAAAGGAGAAGGAAAAGAGACCCTGCAATCGACCGACCAACCCTCCCTTCTCTTCTCTTCACTGATCTGATATCTCTCTCTCTCTGCATTTGTGATCTTGAATCTTTTCCTTTTTCTTCGCACGGCGGAGAAGATGGAGTTTAGGCTCTGGCTGGTCTGCCTCCTCCTGGCCATGGCCACCCTCGCTGAGTGCTTCCCCCAGGACCACACGAGGATTGGCCTCGTGCGCCACCCCGCACTGGGTGAGTGTGACGGGTTGGACCTCGAGCCCGAGATGGACTCCGAGATCAACCGGCGTCTGCTGGCGGCGAACCGGCGGTACATCAGCTACAGGGCGCTGAAGAAGAACTCGGTCCCGTGCAGCCGCCGTGGCCACTCGTACTACAACTGCTCCAGGATGAAGAGGGCCAACCCTTACAAGCGCGGGTGCAGCGCCATCACGCGTTGCAGGAGGTTCACTCGCTAGGGGAGAAAAACATACGAAGCGAAAACAGAATGACCTCTGATAAATTATTATTTGGTTAAATGAATATGGATAAATTATGTCGCGTTTTGCTGGCTATTTCTCCCCATGTTCCTTCTGAGTTATAAATGATGGGTCGCCTCGCTCTTTTCTTCTTTTTCAATAATTTTAATTTTTCGGGGTTATAAATAAACCCTAATTTATTATCTTTGAGGTGGGGGGGTGGCGGATGTGTTTGTCTATGTTTCCTTTGGGCATATTGTCCGATTAATTTTATGTCATCTCAATGCTGTGTACGTAATTATGTGGAGGAAATAATATGGGCCGGAAGCCTAGAAATATTGGGTGTAAGTTGCTGAAAGGGTAGAATTTTAGATGATTGGTTAGGTTTTAATTTAATTGTCTTCCTTTCTTTCTCTGTTTTTGTGGTGGAATTTCTCTTGTAGTTTTTGTTTTAGAGCATTAAATTCATTGCCTAGTCCCTAACTTTCATGCTTGCATGTCTCCTCTTCCGTGCAAAGCAACGTACATATATATGCAATTGGGTTTCTTTTTCCCAATATATATTCAATTCATGTGAATTCAGCGTATTATAGCAATTAGATCATGTGGGTCTCCTGTGAGATATAAAAAATAAAAGACCGTAATGTTCTTGAGCTTGTGTGAATCCAGTGCACCTTAAATTTTTCCTGGTTTTAGACGGATCTACAGTCAGGTAACGAAGGCGTCCCCTTTTGCGTTCTGCATTTCTGGTAGTTTGTTCATCAAGATAATGCGTGCATTTGGGCATAGTATGACATCTGCCGAGGAAGCATAGACGAACCCTTTGGACTGATCCTCTGAACATTTGAAAATTTTGTCAATGTGAGATGAGTGTTGAAGTTCTTGAAGACCATTAGAGGAGACGTTCGTACGTGCCTTTTCGATTTTTATGGCGGAATATACACGGCACCTTTGAAACTCGTTGACATGGAAAGTTTCTTTCCCTCCTCTCCTCTCCCTATTCTCTCACTTCGTTCTTGCACAAAGAAGCTCGCTCAGCAACTGCTGCTTAGCCGCTTCATCGCCCGACCTCGTTGCCATCACAATACACAATCTTGCAGCTGCTGCCACGACCCCTCCTCGCCGCCACACATCACCAAGCCTCCAACACAGTCGTCTCTCTCTCTCTCTCTCTCTCTCTCTCTCTCTCTCTCTCTCTCTCTCTGCCCCATCAAACAAGCGCTTGGTCGACATTGACATGCTGCCAGTAGTCAAGGCAAAGTCTGGCCTGATCTTGATGAGGCTCCAGAGAGAAATAGAAATGGGGATGAGAGAAAACAAGAGACAGATGCACCGTGGTGGCAGCGGCGGTGGCGGTGGCAGCAATCCCGAAAAGGTAACCGCTCATGGTGGGCGACCATTAGCCACGGTGAAGAGCAACCTCTGGGTTGCCAAGGTCACAGGCACGGGGGCAGGGCGTCATGTTTAGGTGAGTCGCACTGATTATAGGAAAAGTAACAGATGATTATAGAGGAAGTAGCAGATGAAAAGGAAGATAAAGGGAAAGGAAAAGAAGATCGAAGGAGGAGGAGGAAAGAAAAAGAGGCACAGCTTCCACCTTCGGACACTACATATAAATGCCTTGGTTTGTGTTGATATACTTACCAAAAAAAAAAACAAACAAACAAACTGAGTTCACTCATAAAAATATAAGCAATGACTCAAATTACAAATGTGATACATACATAATGAAAAAAGAATGCTCACAACTTGCCACTCTATTTCTACATATCAATGAACTCCATAAAAATAAAAACGTAATATTTTTAATCAAATAAGAAAACATAATATGTGAATTTCATTCTAAAAAGTGGGCTCAAATTTGTCACACGTCAATCTTTAAGTAGTCTAATGCAAATCCTATATGGCATATTAGATGCACGCAATTTTTTTCTTGGGGGTGGGGAGAGAAATCTAAGCAAGTTAACCTAGTTAAAGTTGCAAGTAAAAAATCACTAGCGTGAGAATCTTTTTTAGGGTTTGTATTTTTTCGGTAACTAAGATGGAGGATCCTAAGGAGATGCAATGGATGAAAGGTATGTTTGGTCCAGCATATCCAAGGGGCTTTCAGCCTCCAAAGCCTATTGGGGAAATGCTAGACCGTTTGGCAATCATATATACTAATAGGGACTAGCTTTGAGCTTTCAGCATTTAGCCAAATGCTAAAACTTTTTTTTCCAAAATTATCATCACTCATTTTTCAAATTTCTTATTTTGTTGTCGTTATTATTTTTTTAAATGCCAAAATACTGCTAAAAAAATCAAAATTACATAAATGCTAAAAAATAAATAAATATATTTTGGTCTTTAAAAAAATTATTTATATATTTAATTTTTGTAGCATTATTGTCAAAATTTATATTTAAAAAGTTACATACATTATTTTTTTCAATTTTAAACAAATAAAAATTAAAAAAAAAAATTCCTACAAAGGGTATGGTCTTTTAAAATATATATATATATATATATATATATATATATATATATGTATTTGATTTTTTAGCATTATTTTCAAATTTATATTTAAAAATTTGCATACCTTATTTTTTTTTCAATTTTAAACAAATAAAAATTTAAAAAATTTGACAAAAGATTTGATATTTTTCTTTTTAAAAAAATTATATATATATATTTATATATATGTATTTGATTTTTTTAGCATTATTGTCAAAATTTATATTTAAAAAGTTGCATATATTATTTTTTTTTCAATTTCAAGCAAATAAAAATCATAAAATTCTGATGAAGGGTTTGGTCTTTTTTTTAAAAAAAATATATATATATATATATATATGTATTTGATTTATTTAGTATTATTGTCAAAATTTATATTTAAAAATTTGCATACATTATTTTTTTTTTCAATTTCAAGCAAATAAAATTAAAAAAAAACTAAAAAACTAAAAAACTAAGCTTTTCAAATGTGTTTTCTAGCAAATGGCATTTCTCTCAAAGATGCTTCTCAAAGCATAGTTTAGCAAACGGCCTTTGTATTTTCCTAAAGTCCTTTATGCTAAACTATTTTGCATTTTCCCAATAGGCTTTCAAAATGCTAAACCAAACGCATCCAAAGATCTTCTTCTTCTAGAGCAAAGGTTACTTCACCTTCACTACCGAATTAATTAAATGTGACTGCAATGTTGAATATTATATTAAATGTGATTGAGTGTTTTGCCCTTAAACGTGTTCTTCACGTTGAAGCCATTCGACAAGGAATTATCATTTCACCTTTTACTATTTTGCTCTTCGCTCTTAAAAGTGGAATAGAGTGTTCATTACGTTGAAACGATTTCACACTAGTTGTCATTTCACATTTCATTGTTTTGCTCTTCTTTATTTTAAATGTGGAATAAAATATTCATTACATTGAAGCGATTTCACAACGGGTTGTAATTTCATCTCTCTTTGCTCTCCAATATGGAATAGAGTGTTCATTACGTTGAAGCGATTTCAAAACAAGTTGTCATTTCATCTTTTACTATTTTACTGTGGAATAGAGTGCTCGTTACGTTGAAGCGATTTCATGACAAGTTGTTTCATCTTTTACCGTTTTGCTCTATAGACATTTCAATCTGGTGGATGCTCGTCAAAAAGATATTGACCAGCCTTTTTCTCTTTTCCACAGGCCGAGTTTCGACAAACGCCTTCACGTGCGGTGCTTCCTCAAGCACATGACGCAGATCAGAAAGGAGGGGATGCGCGCTCCTGACGTTGATTTCAATCAACTCGGAACGTCTTCCTCAACCTGACTCGGACGCGACCTCACCGTCACGCCTTGCCAGCCACAGGCGAGGCCGTCGTGGCCCTCGCCAAGATCCTAGCGAGGGCGACCTCCGTTATTTTAACTCTTGTATTTCTAGCTTGCAGCTGCTCGGACACGGCACTTTAATTGTGAAGAAATCGGATGGCTGGTCCAAGGTGCCCTATCGCTTGCCATGTGTATAGCAGTCGGTTCTAAGAGGCCTCCGGATGAAAAAGGATATCAGAGTGACCATGGATGATTTCGTGGAAGCCCTCTAAGGAATGAGTACTTTAATTGGAGTTTCTTCCGCCGAAAACTTGGAAAGGGTAGGTTGATTTTTTGTCCTGGAGTTCCAGTTCAAGATAAATAGTTTTGATCAAATAAGAAAATGGATAATATGTGAATTGAATTCTCATGAGTGGGCCCGAATTTGGAAGAGATTATGAAAAGATAATATGTGGACTTAAGTGTTAATATGCGATCCTGCTGATGCCACCACGACCCCTCCTCGCCGCCACACAATCACCGAGCGTCGACCCCAGTTGCCTCTCTCTCTCTCTCTCTCTCCGCCCCAACAAACGAGCGCTTAACGTTGGCATGCCGCCGGAAATCAAGACAAAGTCCGGATTGATCGGCTCTAGAGAGAGAGAAGCACTCTGCGGTGGTGGCGGCGGCAGCGGCGGTAATCCCCGGTGGCGACCATGGTGGACGACCATTAGCCACGGTGAGGAGCGACCTCTGGGTTGCCGAGGTCGCAGTCGCGGTGTCGACATGGATTTGTGAGTGGCACTGATTATTGGAAACAAAGTAGCAGACGAAAATGAAGATGAAGGTAAAGGAAAAGAAGATCGAAGGAGATGGAGGAAAGAAAAAGAGGCGCAGATTCCACCTTCGGACACTACATATGAATGCTTTGATTTGTGTTGATATAGTTATTAAAAAAAATTAAGTGTTTATATAGTTACCCAAAAAAATTTTAAGTTCAGTCATAACTATTTGTTTAAGAAATGACTCAAATTGCTAATGTGACACATACAGCATGAAAAAAGAATGATCATGACTTGCCGCTCTAGTCATAACACATTGATGAATTCCATATTAAATCGTATGAGAGAAAATAACTTCATATAAAAATATACTTTTGTGCTACAACAGATCTTTATTTATTTAAAAAAAATTATTTCTAATGGCACTTTCAATTGGCTGTATAACACATATAGGCAACTTTTTTTTTTTTTGGTCGGAGCACATATAATCAAGTTGCCTATATATAACACATATAGGCAACTTGACTGGCATAATTTATGGCATCAAAACAATTCTAAATATAACTCATCTATTGATTTTGTTGGTCATAACGATACACTTAAACTCATTAATCAGACTCATGAAGCAATGAAGCTGCATAGTATAACCATAGTATGCGTAGTCGACATTCTACAAAAGTTGCCATATCTACGAACGCGTAGTCTCGCAAGAAAATTGAAAGCTTCCCCAGCTCAGCGGAGTGACTGTAATGCACGTGTCGGTACGATCGGGAACAAAAAATTGATAGGACAAATGAACCCATAAAAATTGGTCAAATTGACAATAATTGTCCCGGTAGGTTCTCTCAAACAAAAAGACAATCTCTAATTTGCAAAGAGATATTATTCTCTATGCAGGAGCACATATGTTTTGTCTCAAGTCTTCGTAATCATATCAACACAAGCTGAGGTTTCCACATATAGTATCCCGACGGTGAAATTTGGATTCCAATAGTGGATAATGTAAAAAATACTTATTTAAAACTTCAATAAAGAGGTCGACCCTTTTTTTTTCCCATCATTTGATATAAGGCATATATCCTTTTCAAAAATTTTCCATGAATGCATACTTATATATGGAGAGAGAGAGAGTACATTTTAACTTTTGCATCTATTTCTAGCATGCCCATTACAACTTTGCACCCTAATTAAGCGGGGTATTCCTCAGAACTTTCGTGGAGGTCAACATCTTTCTAAAAATGAGATAATTAGAAGAACAAAATAAGAAAAATTCATTTTGTCCAAGGGTGGTGTCCGCGGAGGCGTAGTGGCGGACAAACTGCCTCGCCCCGGTCCCATACCGGACGGGGACAAAGGCGCAGGGGGATGGGAACGTGATCCTCGTCCACTTTGCTGCTTCCCCATCGCTTGTCAGCGTCAGACTAAACCTTGCCACCGACGGTCGGCGAACGTGGTAATTTTTGACACAACACGACACGATAATTTGAGTCAGGCATGACATGAAAATTAAGCGGGTTTTGATTGATTATGATCGTATTCGAATCAATTTCATGTTGACCCGAGATGCGGGATCGATAATATTCTTGTGTTCGTATTTTGAATTCATCAGACAAGATTGATTTCATGATAGCAAATTGATTTCTTGTCATGGTTCAATTTCATATTGACTTGAGATGCTGGATCGATAATATTCTTGCATTCGTGTTTTGAATTCATTAGACAAGATTGATTTCATGATAGCATATTGATTTCTTGTCATGGTTCGGGCATTTAACCATGTCAATCCATCAATCCATTATTAAATCATGCTACACGGGTTCTATCGTGCCATCCCATTAATTTTCAAGTTATGTTACATATTAATAACATGATTGACTAATCGTGTCACATTCGAATTTACTTGTTCTATTGTAAACTCATATATCATCACAATGTGAACACGAACACGAACACGACCCACCTCTAATGAATAGTTCCTCGAACTGCCAACTTGATATTGCAAAAATTATCAAAAGAAGTTCTAAATCTATTGCAATTTTTCCAATTCAATCATAATCCATCTGAGTAATTTTGGTCGATCACGCTTACGTGAACGGTGGCTAGTGCCACTGCCAGCTATCCAACTAACGTTGATGTGAATACTTTTTTAATAATATTTTTTCCGAATTTTGTATCACTTTTTTCCTCAAAGAGAGAGAGATGAAAAAGGAAAAAAATTAATAAAAAATTCAGAAAAAAACATATATTATTAAAAAAATTGTCTAATCGGCATCCTCCAACATCCACGTCAATGTCAACCACGCAAAATTAGTCAAATGAACTAAATTGGCACAATTATAAAAAGATTTAGAATTAAATTGAAAAAAAATTCTAATTGAATTGAAAATTTTATAAGAGGTTAAGGATTTTTTTTGGTAATTTTTCCACTTGATATTTAGTCATATTACATGGAATGTACTCTATTGTGTCAACCCCTTAATATTCTAGTCGTGCACGTATCGTGTAGATCGATTGATTGTGTCGAGTTTGAACTGCCCTGTTTTGTAGTAAATCCATGTGTCGCCACGACGTGTACACAAACACAATTCGCCTAGTGAATGGTTCCTCCGTCCTTTGCACAAAAGGATTGTCGCTAACGTAGTTTTGACATTTCAATCCGACTTTTAGAGGGTCAATTTTTAGCTGTTCGAAATTGCATTTCCATTCCCAAATGAATTGTAAATTTTCACGCCATGTAAGGTCTGGTTCCAAAACTGCGTCGAGTCGCAATTCGCGAAGTTGCTACTTGCTCCCAATCAAGATCGCAAGTGTCGAGTCTCAAAGCAAAACCAAGGCGTATTTATTTTAATGTTTTTTTTTTACAAGATAAGATGTGATCTCGACATTTTCACGTTTATAATATTGCTGATGTGCGCACATCACATCGAACAACGACCCTTGCTTTGACGTGCAATTATTGCTCAGCATTTCTTTAATCTCGCCGTCGTTAGCACCGAAACCCTAGAACACTTTCTTTGGCATAGAAGTTTTGCTTGCTGAATTTTTTTTTATTTTTTTTCATTTCTCAATGTTTTTAATGAAAGGAAGTTGATAGCTCTTAATCATATGGCACGTTGTTATGGCTCATTAAATTATTTTTCTAATGAATTTCACATTTAGATTCGCATATTTTATAGCTCGAATCGCGTAAATGTACATTTGTCTTTGACCTATACACGGGCTAAAATAAATGGAAACGAAAAATAATATGTTTCGGGTTAATACCTTTAGAATCTCAAGTTGGTACATTAGGAAGTTAATTTCTTCTAACAAAAAATTAAAGATCGGTACCAATTGAAATGTTTACTTCAAGCTAATTTTCGTCTCGCAAAACTACCCAAACCGATTCCTCTAACCTAAATTCACCATTTGATATTCCATTATAGTGCACATGTGTCGACACATAGACAAATCTAACATGGAAAGTGACGGATTTAATATGAAAAATCCACTTTCGTTGGCACGTATGAATTTGACAGAGGGTGGATTTAGATAAGGGGTGCTTGTTTTAGATATTTTATGAGATAAAACTTAATTCAAAAATTGTGTATGAAAAGGTTTTGGATGAATGGGCCATGGTGTTAGTTTGGAAATTTTTTATAGTACGAAAAGTAATTTCAGGTGAATACGTTATGAGCAGTGATTTGATATTTATAATAATGTTTTATCTAAAAATTTTGCACCTAGGAAGTCCGTTCCATGGGACCCAGGAGCTCATCGATTATCACGCGTAATCGTACACGACTGCGCATTGAAAGCTTTCGCGATTTTTTCCTTATTGTATTCAATTTTTCCGCCTCATTTAATTATTCTTTTCAATTTTGCCCCCGGCAAGCGTTCCTTTTTCAACGATTCTCGGATGCAAAGGCCGATTGTAATAAATTAATATAAGATTTTCCAGTCAATGGCATTAAATAATTCCACTATCAGCTCGTCATTGTCAGATGCTCAATCGATGCACCAAATCACGTATATTATTATTTTTTTCATTTACCTTATCATCAAATTATGTAAATTGAGTTCACACATGAATATGGATCGTGGCACTTTTTTAATTGGGATCCTGCCTTTTGTCTTAAGTAAATTACTTCAAAGCTGACAAAAATTGATCCCACGTAATGACGTGATTTTTACGATCCTTCACGTAATCATTCGATTAGTATTCAGTTCGATTTGGATTTTCAGGAAACCTAAACCGAACTGAACCATTTGAGTGTGCATTAACGTTAAATTGAATTGCGCCCCCAAATAAATATAACTTGAATCAAAGACTCATTTTGGTTATGTTTTCTTTTTTGAAATATTGAAAAAAGATTTATTGAAAAAGGAGAAAAATTATGTGAATTGTAATATTAAGAAGATGAACGATTTTTAGTTTGATTTAATTAACCGAACATAACCAAAACTATCCAAACTAGTTTTATCATATTATGTACGTAATTTCCTATCAAGAACAGTCTTCTTTCATTATTCAAACCAAAACCCAAACCCTAAAAATGTATGAAAATTCAGTTCAAATCAATTTGGTTTTTTTTTATTTATTCTGACACCCCTATCGCTGGGAGGCTAACCCATTTGGCTATTAGTCAAAATTAAATCCTCAAAATGAAATCTTTTCAATTCTTTCAATAAGGTTCTTAAATTATTTATAAATATCTTTTTTGTTTGGACTTATCATATATCTATATTACAAGTTACTAGGTCTGTTATGTTTTGTGCACAGGTAACGAAACCTTACTCTTTTACTCACACATTTTCACCTCTTATCCAAGCTCTTGAGAAGGTAGAGAATTGAATCATCCACATTTTCTTTCCTCAATGGGAAGGGTGGCCACTAATTATTTTCTAAATGTTAAATGTAACTTGTTTGATCAAACATGGGAGAGAGTCACTGCAAGCCCTATATCATTGTGAAACATGCAATGAAATCTCTAAATGTTCAACCCCATTAGAGTCAAATCAATCCTTCTATATGATTTACATATGTCAAATCAATCATTCTGCACAATTCACATATTTTCATACATATTCACACCTTCTAGATAATATAATTGACTCATCACGTCGACAATCTAATGAGATATTAGTGAACCGCACCTACATGTGTCATGTCATTGTGCATCACATGCAACAATTTTCAAATTGTGCAATTTTTCTTTCATATTGCCAAAGTCAAATGTCTTTCAACATATGTGTCCTTCTTTGCAAAGGACATAGTCCTTGAATTATTCCTAACTGTTTTTTTTTTTTTTTTTTTGTCGTTGTAAAACTTACTCTTGCACTCATGCATCCCCGCTTTCCACCTCCCTCTTCCTAAATAGAAATGGTGGTTATGGAGGCAACCTTAATGACTATTCCTAAATGTTTCTTGTAATTTTTTTATTTATTTGATCAAACGTATGAGATAGTCACAACAAGCCCCTACATCATCAACACATGTAATGTGATATATAAACTTTTAATTTATTCGAATCTAGTCCATCGATTTTCCCAAATAAAGCCAAATTAGTCCTGCATAATTCACAAATTTTCATACGTAATTCATGTCTTCTGGATAACACGATTGGCCTCATCACCCCCTACGTCCCCACAACCTAGCTATCCATAAATGGACCGCACCAACTCGGATCACATAATTGCGTATCCCATCCAATAATTCTCGAATCTTCCTCTGTATTTCTTTCTTATAAAATTGACAAAAGTCAAACATCTTTCTGCAATGTGTCCTTCTCTGCAAAGACCACTTGTCTTGCGCGCATTAAATGGGGGAGGAATTGTAATTAACCACAAATACGGCTCCTGACAGGTCAAAGACCCTCTGAAAAATCACACCCTCTCTCCCAACCACCCACCACCATCCGGAATGCAATGGACTTGCCCCACCCGTGGGGGGAGCTCCCCTCCCCTGCTCCGCGGCCCCACCGTATGGGCATGCGCCCGCACGGATCGGACGGCCGCGGTTGGCCGCCGTCTGGACCCGGAAACGTGATCCTAGCGAGGGCCCTGTAGGCAGCAGTGCGCGAGTTCCAATAGGGACAAAGATGGAGTCTTGGCTTAGTCTGCAAGTGATTCTTTATCTCTCTCTCTTTCTCTCTCTCCCTTAGAGGGCATTTGGTCAGAGAAACGGATGATGATTGACGATGGGTCGCTTTAATTTATTCCCCACTTTTGCAAAATTTTTAATTTTTTAATGATGTAAGTTCTTGAATTGAAAAAGAAGAGGTTCTTGAATTAGGGGCAAAAAAAAAGGTTCTTGAACCGAAATCAAGAAACAAGCAGAGAAAGACCAAGAAGACAAAAGTGAAATTGGGCAAGATTAGCCTTTGGGGTTGAGCTCTCTCTCTCTCTCTCTCTCTCTCTCTCTCTTTGTCTCTCGTCGTCATCATCAGCCACCTTTTGCTTTGTCTGTTTCGCTGCTGAAGCAGTTAAGGTGGCCGAGTTCATCAATTTCTTTTGTTTCTCTCTGAAGGTTGTAGATTCTTTCATCATCTATCACTCTCGCTCTCTCTCTCTTGGTGTCGTGCTCACGAGTGCTGAGCTCTTGCTGATTTGCTGGTTTGGCTCTGCTTCCGGAACCTGGATTGAGTGGGTTAGTTACCTAATTTTAAAGGGTTCTTTGCAGTTGGTTTTGTATGTTGATCCATGCTGTCTGGGAACTTTCTTGGAAAGTTCATGTCTTATCTCTTCTTGTTTCGAGATCTTTTAAGGAGCATGAGGACTGTCCTTGGTGGGTGGCTATCTTTTGCGCTTGACGCTCTGTGCTACAATTCTTGTGGGTTCTTGGAGACTCTTGTTGTTTTCCGTGATGCTCGCTTCTACTTGCTTCAATGTCCATGGGAAAGAAAATTCTTGTCATTTGTTGAACCTGAAATTCAATTGTAGCCAACCAGTTGAGCCTGATTGCTTTTCAACGCTTTTGTTTGTATGATCATCTGAAAGAGAATTCTCTTTCAGTACATTTTTTTGTTCTATTGGATGGTCAGTAGAGTTGCGAATTCTCTCGCCTTTGTTTAGCAAGTGCTTCGGCATAAGACCCAGATGGCGAATCTTTTTATTTTCTCGGCGAATCCTTTGATTTACTCCAATACGTTGTGATTTTTCTTAGCGTCCCGAGATCGAGTGGTTAAGAGCTGGGGTCAATGTTGAAGGCTTGAATTTCCCAATTTACTCGTGCAAGTGGGTGTTCAAGTCTATTGTCTCTCTGTTCTTGATGGAGACGTGTCACTGACCCGAATCATTCAATTGTCATGTAGGTCATCAGAATACTGCTAACGTCCCAGAGAAGACGAAGTTCCTTTGAAGAAGTCTTTTGACTCTAACTATGGATGCTAGGCCAATAAACCATCAGAAAGATCAAAAACAGATAGAAAATTCGCTTGCTGAGGTAATTCTTGAGAAACCATGCACTTGTTATGCTCTGTTGATTGAATTTTTATGGTTGATTACGATAATTTGATGCTTCCAGGTATCTAACACTGAAAAGCTGTTATGGGCATCGATCAATTCGAAAGGTCTATTGCATTCTGATGTCAAACACTTGTATCACCAAGTCTGTTCAGTTTACGAAAAGAGCATCCTGAAAGACTCTGAGCAGGCGGATTTGCAAGATATCGAGTATTCTTTGTGGAAGCTCCACTATAAGCATATTGATGAATTTCGTAAACAAATAAAGAAAGTTTCTAGTTGTATGAATTCTGAGGTGCCACAGAATGTTACCAATGCACAAAGAAGCACTGATGATTACAATGAAGGAATCAAGTTATTCTTGTCAGAAGCAACTAATTTCTACAAAAGTCTTATTGTCAAGGTACAAAGATGTCATGGAATTCCTGAAGATGCCTTGTTCCAGAGAAACAGCGGCATTGTAAATAATGTTGATCAGAAGAGGATAAAGAAATGCCAATTTTTATGCCATCGCTTCCTAATTTGCCTTGGGGATCTCGCAAGATACAGAGAGCTTTATGAAAGACCCGACGATCAAAACCGTAACTGGTCTATTGCAGCAGCTCATTACTTGGAAGCATTGACAATTTGGCCAGATAGTGGCAACCCACATAATCAGGTATATTGTCTTACTTTCGTCCATCCCTCGTAATTATTCTTGGATTCAATTTGAACTGAAAATATTCAGACATACGTTGTATCGTAACCAATTAGTATTGTCTATAGTTGGCATTACTGTCGACATATGTAGGTGACGAGTTCCTTGCTTTGTATCACTGTATAAGAAGTTTGGCCGTTAAAGAACCTTTCCCGGATGCACAGAACAACCTTTTGTTACTGTTAGAGAAGGTAAAATGTTTTTCTGTTTGCTCAGACACCTTTTGCCATGATAATCCTCATTCTCTAGTGTTCCTTGTGGTTCTAAATTGCTCATTACGACTATGCAGAGCAGGTCATCTCTTTTGCATTCCCATTCTGCTGAGGCCTCATTCGATTTTTTGATACTGTCTGAAAGAAGGAAAGTTCTGACTAAGTTGCAATCTGGCGATGATGTGATGAACTGCAATTTATCTACAGAGGAAGGTGGTTGCTTAGGAGGAAACTTATGGTATCTTTTCGTCATATTGATAAGTTTCTTCTATGTAAGATCCAGGTAATAGTTCTACTGAAGTGTATTGTTATTGTGTGCATTGCTCATGCTGCGTCTGTTCTGACAAAGATAAGTTCTATGGTATCTTTGTCTTGTATTTCATCAGACTCAGAATGCTTATGTGCACTCCTCTTTCTTTTACTCTATTGTTTGAGCAGTTTGGATGACTTTTTTAGAGCCTTTTCTTCTACAAAAGGACAATTGGAAGCTTTGTTAGATGTGGACAACATTAATCTAGAAGATGCGTTGGAGTCGTATCAGTTTATGGATCCAACAAGAACGGGCCCATTTCGAGCTGTCCAAGCCATTTGTGTCTTCATCTTTGTCATCCAAGACCTTCCCAAGAGCCTGGTAATGACAAACTTGGAAGACAAAAAGCAAAGGCCACCGCCCCTCTTGAGAGACCATGTTGTGATGGCTCTTTTTACATATGTGAATCGGCTCGTTGATCGAGTTATGAAGGCCAGTCCCTGGGATTGCTGCCCTCTTTTACCGGCTATTCTTGTGTTTGTGGAATGGTTGGCAAATCTACCTGAAGAAGAGGCTCTCTGTGGGGCTGATGAAAAGAGTGAAGCGGCTCTGTCTTCTTTCCATAAGAGCTTTATTCGCCTAGTAAACCTCATGCACTCTCACGTGGGCGAAGTTAAGTCTCAAGATTGTGCTCTTTGGGAAGATTACGAGTTGAGAGGCTTTGCACCTGCTGCGCACACACATGTTCTGCTAGATTTCTCAGCTCATTGGGAAAATAGCACCGACTATCGAAGAGGAAAAGCGTGCCGAGCCCATCGAATTGTTATTGCTGCCATTAGGATTGCTGAGGGCTCTGGTCGTCATCACAGGTGGATCCAGTATGATAAGCCGAGAAGACAATTCTATGAGCTGGAGTCAAATGAGTCTTCGGAGATGAAATGCTTGGAAAAAGATAGATCCATGACAGGTACTAGTCCAGAACTGAAAATTTCTCCAGCACAGACGAGTGAAGTCACTGAAGAACGAGGAAAAGAAGTCCTCAGAGAAAGTCCGAGAAGATCTGTTACCTTGGAGGAGGAGGAAGTCATTCTGTTCAAGCCTCTGACAAGACACAACTCGGCTCCGCTTCATAATTACATCACAAAGAAAAGAGACTCCCATGAAGAACTAATGGATCAATCAGCACCGCCTGATGAATGCTTGCGTCGTGCCACATCTTTGCTCATAGCCCAGAACCCTGTGCACAGTGAACCATCTAATTTCCAGCCCAACAACAATAGTTTCAGGCGCAATGAGCCATTCAAGCAGCAGCACCCGCCGCCGCCAATTTTTGGTGATGTGGCAAACTTCTTTCCTGCATCATCAATCTCTACCGGTGCTGGGCCTCCCTCACTAAATGCGTGGGTCCTCAACAGAGGAAGCTTGAACGTGAATGAAGAGAAAGGGATTGGTTTGGGTAAACATCACTTACCTCCTATAGAGGAAGTAGCTTCTGAATCGCTGGCCAATCTCTCCATTACCAAAACTAGCGAGCCTCAGAACCCAGTTATTGGTTCTTGCCATGAATCCGTAATAACCCATTATCCTTCTCCTCTTCATTCCACTCCCGTGCCTTCAGCGCCTCTTTTGCCGGATGATGCTGTTTGGTTTAGCGGAGCGAATACATCTAGTTTCTCTGATCACAGGACAAATGCGACAATTGGGCTAACTGAGAATTTTCTTGACGCATCACCTGGGAAGAGCTATTCACATTATGCTGTTCCTCTTGCCCCTAATGCTTCTAGTCTTGGTGTCGCCGGCTTTAACTATGTATACCCCATACAGTGCGGAATGAGTTCTTCAGAATGGCTCCGCCAGTTCAGAGAAATCAACAATCTCCACCAGGGCAATAATGTTCAAATGTTGAGTCCTAGTTTCCATGGCCCTGGAAACATTGGAAATGTTTATCATCTTGGTGTCCCTCAAATCGATCCAATCAACTCCTGGGGAACTCCCTCGTACTCTAACCAAACAGTATACTCAAATCACCAGGCTGCGACTCCCAGATTTCCTGCCTTTTACGGAGTGGACGAGCCAAAGGACAGAGTCTTTCATGCATATTATCGAGCTAGTCCTTATGGTTGCGGTGCTGTGACAGCGGAACCAAGAGATGATCAGGAGATACTTCTGCAGTACCTTAAAGAGAGAGAGTGGCAGCTCCAGCAGGATCCTAACCTGCAAGGTCCCACATTCTAGGAGATAAGGCGGATATCGTATTGCCTCTCGAGTGGCTTGCTGTGGCAATTACTTAGCTGGAGTGTGTACTTTCGTCTGATTAATCGCTCGAAAGACTTGCCAGTCACAACCCATTTTCCTGGTATGCAAATGTATGTAAAACTCATTGTACAGCGGATCTGATACAGGTAGACAAGGAAGAGTCAGCTAGGAAGAAAGAAAGGTCATACTCTCTCGTAGTGAGATTTAAAGCATCTGAAATTTGCTTATGTCCCTTTTGGACATTGTAATTGTTGAGAGAATACCTAGAGAAACCTTTTAGTCTTCTGACAAAACAACACTTCTAGTTGATAATGAAATGATAACCAAACGCATGTTCAGAGGTTGTTTATGTTTCTTGCCCTGGAGGGCATGTTGATCGAAATGATTTCTTGCTGCAGTCAAGATTTCGGCTTTTGTTGGCCTAGTATTTGCATTGTATGCATGTTCTGTCTCCTCATTTCTTTCGCGGTTGCGATCTTATCAAAGCTGGATATACTTGTTTGGAAGACTAGGTATTGAATTCTCTGTCTTGTGTCGTGAGCAGGAAATCAGATGAATGCTCTGACTGCATCATCTGCATCATTAGGTTGGTGTCTCTTCCTTCATGGGAAAGGAGGGACATAGAACTCCAAGCGCTATTTGCACATTAAGAAGCATGAGTGGAATGCTAGATCTCTCGCTTTATTTTTTAAATTCAGGGGCACAAGTGTGCTAGAACACCCTGCAAATAGCATAACGTGGTTAAGTCCTGGCCCCTGGCCTGTGCAGGTGATCTTCACCAAAGCATTTTACACGTTGTTAGTGGGAAAGGCTAGATTTCATGTTTGGTGAAGTCACGAGTGAGTCATTTATGGTTGACTACTTCAGTGTCCAGACAGTGCTTGGCTGAATAGGATGTGTACTATGTCCGGAGCAGACAAACCACAATACCAGAAAGGAAAGGCATACGTGAACTCATCAGCCACTCAACTCGATATCTTGCAATAGTCTTTACTTGATCTTCTTTTCTATGACATGATGTCGAAGCTGTCAGGCATGCAGACAGCGGGCTTGTTTGGCTTTGCAAACATTCGGAAAAAACACATTTCAGATCCTAATTTTGCATATTCATCCAAGCAGTCTCGAGGCCGAAATAATCTAATTCAAAATGCCATTTTCTTTGCTTCGAGCCATTGCGACGTGGTCCGAACCTTATGGCTTCATAATAGTGTCAGCCAATCCTTTCTTCACAAGAATAAATTTGGGAGTTAGTATTGCACAGAGATGAGATTCGAGACCATCTAAATGTTCTTATGTCAAGGTCACATCTGTCCACGGTGGATAGAAATCCGTCATCCCAATTAAGGCGACCAGAGAAAGGTGCAGAATATGCCGATCAGATAAAGGTGTGGGAATATGTTGAATGGGTCGGGCCAAAAATATGATAAAGTTTTGTTAGATGAGCTGAAAATGAAAATTCATTTTCAACTTGGGCCATTCTTGTAATTATGAAATTTTTTCTGGTCCCCTCTGAAATTTGGCTAACTGCTAGTGCTTTTGATCAAACCTTCGGAGCCCGAAAGTACTGGGGAGATCAAGAAAAGCCCGTGGAGGTTGCTCATCAGATCGACGGAATCAACTTCAAGCAAAAGCCCATCGCCCTCGTCTCGTTCGATTCGAGCTGCAAGAGTGACGTCATCACAGCCGGCGCCCGGATCGATCGGAGATGGAGGACAAGCCGCCGGCGAAGGAGGGCGACGTGTCGCCGGCGACGGCGGTCCTGCTCGGCGCTCTCGCGCCGGGAGTCAACGTACGGTTTTCGAATTCCGGCGAGCGCAGGAGAGGGTCATTGACTTCGGCGCTCAAGCAAAGTGATGTTTTTTCCTTTGTTTCTTGCCTTTCCGATTTCAGGGTCCGACGTGGAACGCGCTGAAGATGGCGTTCGTGATGCTGGGTGGGTCGCTGGCCGTCATGATGGGCTTGGCCTTCTCTTCGAGCGATTCTTGGTTGACCCTCCACGTGTCGTTCCTCGTGATGATCACGCTCGCTCTGTTCTCGCTTCTTAGCTGGTAATATTCAGCTGCTTGTGCTCTTGGAGATGTTGCTTCCATGTCTTTTGATTGGGGCTCAGCTTTTTGGATATAGATTGTACTTGTTAGGATGCATGAGTGAAAGGCGAAGTGAGATGGAGTCTCACTTTGGGAATTGGAGTTAAAGAAGGACGAATTAGTATACCCATTGGCTTGAAATTATTTAGTGAGTGCTTGGTATAAGCAATTAGACAAGGAGGCATGCTGATGGATTTGGACTTCCCATTATGAGATACTTGGTTTCAGTTCGGCTTCCCAACATGTTTGTTTGCTTATGTTATGGTAATTGTAAGACAGGGTAGTTGAAATCCACGTGCAAGATTAGGTTGGACTTTGGTTTTGCTATTGATTGATTGATGCTGCTTTTGAAGAACATGGTTTCCATTGACTAGAGGAAATCTTGCCTTGGTCTTTGGATCTTGTCTGGAGAAAGTAGATGGAAACTCTGAATTTTCTTTAGTTGGCAATTTCGGGGAATGGATATGGTATTGTTAGGTCTAGACCCCCTTTGGAGGAAGAATAATTGACAGTGGCTTCAACTTCAGCGCTTCATTTGATTTTCAAACACAGTTTGCATCTGCAGAGGCACATTGATTCATCTCTTGTTAATCTGTAGCAGACGTATGGTCCGCTATTTTTCTGGGGACATCCACTCTCAATTAATAATTGTTGAAAGGAGATGAATCTGCCGGATTTAGCTTTTTTTTTTTTTTTTTTTTTTTTTGAGAATATACAAGTGAAAAGGTTTGACGGTTAAATTGACCATGGTAAATCAAGTTTCTGGACTAGCTTTAAGCTCTGTAAATGTAGGTGGCATTCCATTTATTTTCCTACTATATTGGATATATTCCTGGGAACTTCACCTGATAAAATCAGGAAACCTATTAATGATCTTTTGGACCTATTCAATGTGATTGGTGTCCTGGTGTCTAAGATCCCAAAATACTGTTGGTGGATATGGGGAGACAAGGAGGGTAAAGAAGAATCAACTATGGGTTTGTTGACTGGCTGGCCTCCATAGTTGGTGTGTACTTTGAAATGACGACTTTGAAGATTTGATAATGGACATTTGTGGTTGCATTTTCCCTTTAGACAAGTTCATGGCAATGGAAGTGGAAGTGGAACTTATGATATTTTTTGGATAAGATTAACCATATTTGTCTTTTTATATCATTCGTTGCTTTTGCAGCACTGAGGCATCTAAATTAGGGGAAATTGTGTCTTCTGCATAAAATTAATTGAAGTAATTGGTGCAGTGATAGGTGCTGTTTCCAGTCTTCTTGCTGCATCACTACTAGACTATGTTCGGTTAAAGTTGAAGCCGTTGTGACAGTGGAAGTTGTAGGAGCAAACAGAGTTGCTTGAATGTGAGACTTTTTTCTGGTTAGGCATTTGAAGATGGAACACGTATATGCTGCTGAAGGTTCTTGGATGTTGTATTGGTGGCCTTTTTAGTGTGTTTTCTTCCGTTTGTTTCCTTACTAGCTGATATTCTGCTTTCTCCCATTTACTATATACCACACCTGCATCTTTAATTTGTCTTTCTCCAAAAAATAAGCTTCCACAGCACGTGCAGCAATTCTGACAGTCCTAGATCACCTAAATCTGGAAACGCTAAACACCTGCTCACCAAAAGAAAAAATTAATAGAGACGCTGAAAAAGGATTAAACTAGAGACACCTGCTCTGATTAAAATGTAGATCCTTTGGTTTTGTCTATGCTCAGTCTCATGTCTTACTTGGTTATTGCTTGGAATGCAAATAACTCTAATGAAAACTTCAGCTACATCTGGACGGGGAATGATAAGTGCAATATCAGTTGTCCATTTTCTTTGTATTGCCCTGTGCAGTTCAATTGATTGCTGCTCTGGTTCGCGTAGAATTCTTGCCTCCAGTTCTGGGGAAATGCAAAATTTGAGTGTGCCTAATGTATCCTAACTCCATAAGCATAACAAGGGAAAATAGGATTTTATGTGGAAATTTTCAGGTATTTGATGGCCCAGGGACAATGGGTCCCTTTTCCTTCCACCCCGTCTCTCCTTTTCTTCATGGTTCTTAATAAATTAGGAATGGACACTAAATTTGGATAGTTACCTCTGACCTTTCATTCAGATGTCAGTTTGCTTTAGCTCTTCCAAGATATGTTGATGGGGGCAATAACCGAATGCTCTTTTGTACCACTGCTGGTATTTCCACAGCTTCAACGGGTAGTGGGAGCAATTATTGAATGTTTCAACAACCAATTTTCCAAACTAGCGTCCACTTTTCGAAACTGTGCTTTGTGGCCATTTCATCTTCACTTGTCTTTGTACCTGGGTCACCTGCAGCGACACACTTTCCTGTCTGATCCATCTCCTCTATTTATGTCCATTTGCCATCTTAATCTTATCGAAATAGTGCGCCACCAAAGTTCCTCCATTCCCTATTGCACTCCATCTCTTAAAATCCAAGTCTCTTCTTCACCACTGGCCCTGCTCTGCTACCATCAGTTCATACGTTGCAGGTTGTTGTCAGATACAAACGGAATGTTTGAAGTGACTGACTTCTCTGCAAAATTTAACATGCTTCAGGAATTGAAATTTTTATATATTGCTAGGATATTCTAACTAAGCTGCCATAGACGATCAGAACTTGTTCTTAGTTTCCCATTGCAGCGTAAAGCTAAAATGCAGATTATCATAACCCTCACTAGCCCATCAAACTGGTTACTGGGGAGAAGACATTTTCTTTTCCAGAGATAATTTGTTTTGCCCCATTTTGATTATCGTCCAATAAATGCTTATTCCCTCCCTTTTCTTCATTTATTTGGATTATCTTCTGGAGTAGTTGTCCAAACAACTGACACGAATGAATCTGGTTTTTTTTTTCTTTTGTCTCATACTTTATCATTGGCTGGGAGATAAGCTATGCCTGTTTTATCTTTGTAAGTGTTGTTCTCAGGACAGGGTAATTTTTCTGCAGGTTTCTGGCACAAACTGGATTGGTTTCAGTTGACAGTCAAATGCAGGATCTTAATTTAGTGCCAAACGATCAGACCAAGAAAGAAAAAGTTCGCTGATACAGTCCCATGGTCTCATCAAGTGTAAATGCTAAGGCTGACAATTTTCAAGTTTACTCATGCATGACTTTGGAGAAGCGAGACTGGCAAATTGTTCGAAGAATTGTAACGCCAACAATGGGACACCCCAGTTTGTCTCTGCTCATGAGATTTTGGTCTGTAATTTTTGGGTCTCATCTCAGCTATTTTTTCTCTCATGGGCTTTACCCAGGATTAAAATACTTAACACATTTATTTATAATTTTTCGATTCTTTCAGATGTGCAAACATGTACTTCAGAAAAACTGAATACAGATGCACTTTTTCACCCCGTTATGAGTTCTCACTTTGCTTTTCACGGGCCTTTACTCATTAAATTCAGGAGTAGGTTCATTGCTCAAGGCTCTAGGCTGAGCAGCAGCAGCAACTGCCTACCGGTTATTCTAATGTTAGGTCATTTCATATTCTCTCTTTGACTGTGGTCCAAGGCCAAGGGCGATCTTTCCGCAGGGGGCAAAATCTGTGGATGGCTTATCATCATCTCAAGTCATTAACAGATAAAGTTCCACCTGAATATTGCAGTCTGTCTTTTTATCTATGCTTTTCAAGTGTTTTCAGGGTTCAAAAGTGATAATATCACAAACTCCTGTGAGAGATGGTATTGTAATGGAGTTGTGATATGCTATTGCCAGGCATTACTCTTCATACTCTGCTAGTCTATCCTCCAGTTGTCATCCTCAAAATTTAAAGAGCTTGAACCACTGAAGTTAACGGTTAAATACTTGGTAAGAAAGCAAAGTTACTACATGAAATTGAATGAGAAGTGAAACTGAATTGTGGCTGCAGATTTCAATCAGGATTAGAAGAGAATCAAAATCCAGACCTGACTTGAACAACTGTAAAAAACTGAATTCGATGAAAGAAAATTCTGGGTACCATTCGGTACTGGCTTTCCTTGTAATCGAAGAATTTATGTAGTCCATGGCTTGGTTGATCATTTCTATGTTGAGCCGCTGTTGCCTATCCAACACTGATCCAAGAGGGAATAAGTGTGTGGATCCATAGAAGTAAGAGTTTCGAGACCTCTGCAGTAGCTATCGAAGTCGATTTGCTGGTCGTCTCCCGTCGAAGCATCCGGTTGTCTAGAGGTCCCCTCACTGGCAACATTTAAGTATTCTCTGTACAGTACAGAAGAGCCTGTAGAGAAATTAGCCGCTAAGGTTTCGGTACCTCCTTCGCCGTGCTTGAATTGTCGCATTGGCAGTGCCGGAGCTACTGCTTCTTCTCCTTCGGCAGATCTTGGTTCATTCGAGATCGGTGCGATTGAGGTGTTCAGGTCAAGGTCTTCAATGGCCCGGTATCGTCTGTTCCAGGGATTTTCCCCTGTTCTGGCCACCTTTTCAATGGAGAAGTACTGTGTTCCACAGGCACCAAAACTTTATGAGGTTAGTGTCCATAAAATGAGAAATTAAAAAGGTCGTATCAACTCGCTTTTTGAATGACCTAATAAATGAAATCAATCATTTTCGTTCAAGAAAGAGGCAGAGAAGAGGTGCTTTTGTAGGGATCAACCACCACGACCCCATTCTCCTTGATAAATCCACACCTTTTTTTTTTTTTTTTTTTTTTTTTTTTTCCTGAAAACGCTCCGTAACTTTATAAGAAAAAATTGCCAAAAAAGTTCTACATTTATTGCAAATTTTCCAATTTAATCTTAATTTTTTTTGGCCAATTTAGTCCATTAGGCAAATTTGACCGGCCAAAGCCGGTGGATAATTTTTTAATAATATTTTATTTAAAAATTTTTTTTCTCCCTCCTCTCTCCTTCCTCTTGCTTTGGCAACCGGCCAAAGGAGAGGGCCAATTGTTGGCTAGTGGCGAGCTCGCTTTGCCAGTGGTTGGGCAAGCTCGCCTCACTAGGCGAGGTCAGCCTTGCCACTAGATGACAACTGACCCTCTCCTCTAGCCTGTCGCTAGAGCAAGGGGAAAAAAGGAGGGAATAAAAAGAAAAATTCAAAATTCAAAATATAAAAAATTATTAAAAAATTGTCTACTTGTGCCTACTAGCATCCACGTCAGCGCTGACTGGTTAAATTTAGCCAGATTGACTAGATTGGAACAATTACAAAATGTTTAGAATTAGGTTGGCCAAAAATAAGTTTGGGACTAAATTGAAAAAAATTGCAATAGGTTTAAGATTTTTTTGGTAATTTTCCCAAGTTTATAACATCTTAATCTTCTTTTTGGATATGCTCTTAATCAAAAGTTTAATTTGGTTAAGGAACTATAAAAGAGCATGTTTTAAGCTAAAGAAAGCATGGAATAGCATTATCCATTGTTCAAATGGATAGACATTGGGACGATAAACAATTGAGGGCATTGTGATAGGAAATCCTCATCCTAAGGGGACAAGAAGATAAAACAAGACGCTTTATTATTCTTTATATATTGATATATTTTAGCGCTCTCTCCATAAAGGTCGATTCTCATCTCTATTTTAACTTATGTCATTAGCTCAAGTCGATTTTGTTTATTACTAGGACAAAGTTAGGTTTTGATTCATTCCTAGTGAAACAAAATCAAATTCTACAGAGGTCATATCAAACATATTAACATGTCAAATTTTGAGCAAATTTTATTCACAAATCATCATTGTCATATTCAATTTTTTTTTTTATCAGTAACCTTTTCTCCTAAGCACTGTTAGTAACCTCAGTCTATATTGAGCTCTTCAATATATTAATTGCGTAGAGATAAAAGAAGACTTTATAGTAAGGTTGTCGACTTATCAAAATTACACGACAAATTAAAGAAAAAAACCTTAATCAAAGATTTTCTTCACTCTGAATTTTGGGAAAAATAAAATTTCTATTTTTTTTTTGCTTTTCTATGGAAGATTTCCTACAAATTTCTTCCCACGTGTCATTAACGTTGTAATCCTACGTCCTCATTATGACCTCCACTTTTGCGGTCAACGCTGTTCACCCCCATTAAAGTTTGTTGAAATGTCCAAGACTAAAATTTCGTCGCCTAGCTAAACAAACTCGCCTTCCTTTTTGGAATTTTAAATTTGAATAATCCTGCTCTTGAACGTGATTAACGAAGCATATTAAATGAAACCCAACAAGGAAATAAATAAATAATTAAGACACTCACGATCTTCTTGCATTCATCTTCATAGAATGTAATGGAATCTCCGATATCCAGTCCATTTTGCCTCACTAATTCTCCTGCTTACGAATTAGATGCTGAACATGATTAGGTGAATGTACAAAGCCAATAGTAGAAATTAGGGTTTTCAATTTCATATTGCAATGAGAAAATTTCAAGATGAGAAGGATGCGGATATTTCTTCACATCCACTTATTATCGGAGAATTACGAGTTAGATAAATCAAACAATAGATAAATCAAACAAATGCAATCGCCTGATTATAGGACATTGGAAAAAAAATTGGAAGAGGATGGAAAAGATACCTGTATTTTCGAATAAATACATTCTGCTATTGTTATTTGACCAATACCTATGTTATTTTCAAGGAGTTTGCATTGTTAGTCAAAGAAGAATAATAGATTCATAGATAATTAAAGTTATTATTTGGAGCTGCAATGAATTAAGAAGAAATAAAGTGCAAAAAAGTTCAATAAAAGCTTGCTTGCTAACTTCTAACCTGTATCTCAAGATCCACTCATGGGGAGAGTACACATCTCTTATCACTAATTGAATTCCTTCTTTGTCGGGAATGATTGGAAGATTTTCTTCTGCCTCCCTCTAATTTAAAATCAACAAGGGGGCAAAAACCCAACTTACAAATAAAAGTTAAAACTCTAGAGTTTTGACCAAGAAATTATCAAATGAATTGGTGGGTTATATTAGTATTTCGAGTCTCACCTTTGGAAGTACGATCCTTCCTAGACACCCGACATCACTGTTCTTCAATTCCTTTTTGAAAAGCATTCTCAATCTCTATTCCAACCATCACACAATTCAATTCCAAAACAATCGCGATTACGAAAAGAGCCACAAAAACTTCCAATAATATTCAGAATTTGAGATGTTAGTTTAAATTTCCCCACCTTACCATCTGGCATGAAAAATGTACGTTCATCCTCCCTACCATTGTTTTCCAAAGTTTGATCATCCATGGGATGTTTGCTTGAAATTACCCCATTGCCCGATGGGCTTGCGCTCGCATTTGTAGTAGACGAAGCCGAAGAGCCCTTTCGGTGCAAATCGAGGCTCCTTTGGCGGGCCATCTTTCTTCTTTTTCTCGCGGCCTTTGTTGCCCAAGCGTTAAGAACCTTTTGGTGATGCCCCGCCAGATCGAGCGTGGTTGGTCGAGACACTGGCGGTTCAAATCGAACCGGTTGAGGACCGTTGTGATTTTGCCAGAAACAGAAAGGCTTGGGCGAATAATGAGGTGGGTATGGGTATGGGTACGGATATGGAAATGGCAGTCCTTGAAATGAAGGTGCGGATTGTGTTGGGGCATGAATTATCTGAGCTGGGGATCGTTCAAATGGAGAGAAATGAAGGTTTTGAGGATAACCCATCATTGGTTGCCTGCCTATATTGGAAATTCTTGTGGACTTGGAGGAGTCAAATGGTGCAAGAAACCTGTACATTTTCCTTTGAATTGAAACTCAAAACAATAAATGGTGAAGGAGCTTTTGCTATTTTTTTCTTCAAGTCTCTAGCGACTTGGAGATTGCGAAAGTGAAGAGGCTTTTTATAGGGCAGCGTCTCAAGATAGGGTTAAGGCCATTTTAGTATTAGGTCACTTGAGTTGGAAAGAAACAAAAACTGGTTTTAACTCAAATGGATTAATTTCTAAGTTGTCAATTGCATTACGGGAAGCAATTCAGTACTTAATGAAAAAAAAAAAAAAAGGATAAGAATTCCGCGTACTATTGGTGTTATATCTCCGTAAAAAATCATCGTTTCTAAGTTGAATCCATCCTATAAGTTCTTACTTAGGTCTAACTAATGGTTGGCTTGGAATATGTGTCAACTCGTAATTAATATGGTTAAATAACCTGCCTTTGAAGACATTGAATGTGGATCATAAATGAATCCTCGAATGCCTAGATAATCATACATGAACACACGCGACATGTGATACTCTTTTGCGGAGGAACTATCCTCCAGCAGATATAAGCATTATTTAATGAAGGACCAATGTCCATGTTTTGTCCTTTCCTTCAGTTTTTGTACTCTCGTTATTTGATAAGTAAAACCGTTACGATTTTCCTGGCCATTCGAGTTTGAAAAGGATGAACGAGAAGGAGAAAGATGTCAAGACTAATAAATTCAGAGGAAACGGTGGTTTTAAGGGAAAGGCCATTGATATAGAGAGGGGGGGGGGGGGGGGGGGGAGGGGGGGAATATGGCGTGCACTCATTATATAAATAATCTGATGTGAAAGTCAACATCTCTAATAAAATTATATGAGAATTCATGTTTGAGGGGATAATTGTCCAACAAAATACTAGTTTTATTTTATAGTGGCCAATTCAACTCTAGACTTTTCAATTTTGCTAATTTAGCATTAAATTTTTTGACAATTTTTTTCCATTGTTCATCCTTTCAAAAAAGGGTTGATGGCTTCGCCAAGCCTTGGTGATGGCCATAAACCCTTAGTGGCTACAAGCGAGGGCTACAAAGCCCTCATCAGTCGTGGGTGAGGGCCGGCGAGCAAGGGCATGCAAGCCCTTGCCTCTTGCCAACCATTGCTGAAGCCTTGGCGACTCCCGCTGATCCTTTCAAGAAGATAGTGAAAAGAAATTTAAAAAAAAAAATCATGTTAACACCAATCGTATGACATAGAATGACTAATCATTACATCAATAATTTCTAGCCAAATTTGGTTAGAAAGACTACAAGGGTGTTCGGTTTAGTTTTCTCAAGATATTTTGGGCCTCCTAAGTCCATAGGGAAAAAGTTAGGATGGTTGGTAACTATTTTTGGACCAATTTGGGAATATACTGGCATTGGCAAAACTGAAAACCCAAGGTAAGTGAAAATCTGCCTTGAATTTTCATCATTTTCGAAATGCAACTTCCAAGGTTAATAATTTTTTTTTCATTCAAAATTGCACCCACTATTTTTTTGAATTTTTTTTGAATTTTTTTTTTTTTTTTATCTTGCCCTCTCTCGGCCATTGTCCATCTTCTTCAACTGTTGAAGGTGTCTTAGGAGGAGTAAAAGTGATTGGCCTCTAGTGTGCAATTCCAGTAGGGGAAGTCTGCGTATAGGTCCCAGATGACATGAGCTACGGAGTGCTCAAAGAGGTCACCATCAAAGTGAACGAAGAAGAGCTTGTACTCACTAGGGCTCTCGGTGACAGAGGGTCTTCCGAGGAGGGAAACAAGTAAGAGCGATTCGGCTTCCCGCAAGCGCCGTAGACAAGGATTCTAAAGTTCTTAAGCATGTTGTCATATTTGGCAATAAAAATGACTAGTGATAGAAATGGCGGAGGAGCAAAAGGAGGATACAGTGGAGTAGAAAGCTCTTTATTAGCATAATAATTTTTAAGAATATTATGAGAATAACAGTTTATTATAAACCACAAATTCTTAAAGGAGTAGATCTTGCAATAGTTTATAATTGACGCGTGGACCCCTGGAGTGCCTTAACTTTGGCCAAAGGGACACTTAAGTGCCATAACTTACAAAAGGTACACTTAAGTGTCGAAATCGGAGTAAAATGAATCACTTGAATGCCAATCCGGCGAAAATCCGGCTAAAATGTTGACGTGGCACTTTTCCGGTGAATCGAGCTCAAAATGACGCTATTTTTCACGCTGACGTGGCCAAAATGGCGTTGTTTTGGTTGACGTGGCAAAAAAAATAATTAAATTTATTTAAAATGTTTTAAAATAATAATTTTAAAATTAAATTTAGTTAAAATATTTTAAATTAATAATTTTGAAATTAAATTTAGTTGAAATATTAAATAATTAAATAATTTAAAATTAAATAATTTAAATAAAAAAAAAGAGGGGGAGGTGGCCGAGGGCTAATCTCTCAGCCGCCGCTACCACCGTCGGGAAGGGCCGACGACGACGGTGCGAGGGCCGGCCGGGGTCGCCGAGCCCTGGCCAGGGGCTGGCTACCCTAGTCGACCGGCGGCGAGGGCTGGCGAGCCCTCGCCCCAGATCGTGGCGAGCGTCGCAACCCTCGCCACAGATCTGGGGAGGGCTCGCGGCCCTCGCCCGGCAGGGCTAAGGGCCGTTGCTCGCCGGGGGTCGCCCCAGCGGGAGGCGGCCTTTGGCCCAACCGGGCGAGGGCCGCTAACCCTCACCGGATCTGGGTGAGGGATGCGAGCCCTAGCCACAGATTCGGCGAGGCCGGTCGGCCGTGGTTGCTGACCCCTGGCCAAGGCTCGGCGACCCCAACCAACCCTCCCCCCACCGTCGCCAGCCCTTCCTGGCGGTGGCAGGGCGGCGGCAGCGGCTAAGGGCTAATCCCTGAGCCGCCTCCTCCACTTTTTTTTTAAAATTTTTAATTTTTAAATTATTAATTTTTTAATATTTCAACTACATTTAATTTTAAAATTATTATTTTAAAATATTTTAACTAAATTTAATTTTAAATTTAATTTAATGAATTTTTTAATTTTTTTTACTTGGCCACGTCAGCGTGCAAAAAGATGTCGTTTTGGGCGCGCTTCGCCGGAAAAACGCCACGTTAGCGTTTTGGCCGGAGTAGCACTCAAGTGATCCGTTTTTTTTCGAATGTGACACTTAAGTGTACCTTTCGTAAGTTATGGCACTTAAGTATTCATTTGGTCAAAGTTATGGCACTTGAAGCGTTCTTTTGCCGTTTATAATTATTTATATATTAACTTTTTTTGTCTGAAATAGACTATTATTCTCGTAATAGATTATATGTTATTACATAATCATTTCTCAAGTAGAAAAGGTAAAGAGAGAGAGAGAGAGTGCAAGGAAGAGAGAGAGGTTGGCAATGAGCATTTTCCGCGGGCGTTGGAGAGAAGATGAGCTATTTATTTTGTGATTCGAGATCAAAGCAGGATTTAAAAAACCAAATGAAGTTCACAGAGCCCCTTTTTATTAAGAATCAAAGGACATTCAAGCTTTAGGATTTTGATGAAGGATCATATGGCTCCCATGAAGTTCTTTTGTTTTTTTTTTTTTGTTGCATTTTTCTCACCTTTTTTTGGGTAATGCGCTACTTGTAATAGTGTTTTGATCATATCATCTAGGTCCCACTTTTTCAACATCTTCCCTTTTTCTTCTTTCTATCAAATATGATGTGCAGTTTAGGGCGCGTTTGGTAACGATTCTATTCCCGGGGATAGATTATGATAAAAAATGATTCTTTTTTATTCTATTTTTAGGAACATATTCTAAGCATTTTAAGCCGTTTGGTAACTGTTTAAAATTTTTGATTCTGTAATAGAATTGCGTTTGGTACTGTGCTCATAGATTATGTTCCAAATCAATTTCTTTTAATTTTTAAGTAATTTTTATACTTTTTATACTTTTTTCTTTTCTTTTTTTTTTTCTTTTTTTCTCCTATTCTTCTTCTTCAAGCAGGTCGCCGGACAGGCGACGGGCCAAACGAGGGCCAATGACCTCACCAGAGCGTCGCCGGCCCTCGGCGAGGCTAGCCCTCGTTGGCTGAGCCTTGCCGACAGCTGGGTGAGGCTCACCCAACCCTCACCCAGCCCCGGCAAGGCCCACCTGGCCACCAGCGAGCTCGCCGGACTAGTTGCCAGTGACTGGTGGCCATGGCGGCGGGCGATGGCGGACAACAACCGCGGGATGGCAATCAATGAAGAAGAAAAAAAAAAGAGAAGAAGAAGAGAAAATTAAAGAAGAAGAGTTGGTTTTGATTCTTAAATTTGTTCTCGTAACAAGAATCAATTTTTTTTTATTCTTAATTATGTTCCAAATCTATTTCCGGGAACAAAAAAATAGAAATTTGTTCCCGAGAACAAATATTTTACTAAACACGATTTTGTTCCCAAACTACTCCCAGGAACAAAAAATCAAAATCAGTCATTGTTGGGATGGTTACTAAACAGGTACTTAGTTTCTTCATTTTTTTTCTTATAGGTTTCTTCATTTTTTTTCTTATAGATCCCACCTTCCTCCTCCTTAATTCTCTCTATCCTCTCTCCTAGAGGTAATTCTCGCCCTCTCCAATTCCTTTTAATTAAATCTAATTATGGTTCAAGTCTTATTGATAATTTATTAGTGATCTAGAAATGAAGAAAGCTTACTCTCATCTCAATTCCGCTCCTAAAAAGATTCTCATTTTCCAGCTAGTAAAGAAAATTGAGAGAAAGGAAAAAAAAAGCTTCAAAGTCATAATTTTGTTTTTTCTCGCCCTCATCAGATGCAATCGAAGATATTCCATTGCTGCGTTGATCTTTTTCTGCTTCTTTGTTTTCTTCATAAGCTTTATAATTATGACCATGGACAACATGGCTACCAACATAATCATCGTCAACTGAATCATGACCATGAACTTTAGGACCACCAAATCATGGTCCTCTTGCTCACTCTCTCCCTCCCTTTGATCTCTCCATTTCTTCTTTCTCTTCTCCTTCATCGTGATAGACATATTGACTGACCTTTACTTTAGTTGACCACTCTTGACTATCTCTCCTACAGTCTCATCATCAGCATGCCATTTTTTCGGGAAAAGTGCCAAAAAACTCTTAAATCTTTTGTCTTTATGCCGATTTAGTCCTAAACATTTTTTTTTTATTGCTGATTTAGTCCTAAACATTTTTACGTTGTGTCAATTCAGTCATTTTCAGCCAATTTTAGTCGGATTTTGCTTAATGGATGCCGGCCAACTAACATGGCCTAATCAGCGCTGACGTGGATAATTTTTAATAATATTTTAATATTATATAATTTTTTCTTTTTTTAAAAAAAATTTATTCTTATTTTTTTTACTTTTTATTTTTTTATTTTTCTGTTTTTCTTCTCCTCTTCTTCCTCTAGCCAGTTGCCAAAAAAATAAAAAAAATAAAAAAATATTATTAAAAGTTGTCTACGTCAGCCGACCAGTATTCAATCGGTAAAATTCAGTCAAAATTGGCTAGAAATGACTGAATTAGCACAATGTAAAAATGTTTAAGACTAAATCGGTACAAAAAAATGTTTAGGACTAAATTGGCACAAAGACAAAAGGTTTATGACTTTTTTGGCACTTTTCCTCCATTTCTTCTCTTTCATCTTTCCCTACTTCACTCTCTCTCACCCACCCAAACTATATCCTTTCAACCTTCACATAGACTGCCTAGATGAACTCTTCCAGTACTTGGATTGATATTTGATACCCCGAGAGAGAGAGAGAGAGAGGAGAGAGAGAGAGGAGGGTAGATAATCGGTTAAGGGCGTCGTCTTACCACTTGGTGAGCATCCACCCATGAATCCTTTCTCGTCCGAGCTTCATCCATCTTGGTTCACCAAGGCCTATTCTTGCAACACCGACATACTCACCAAAGCTCTCCAGAAATCCATCTCCTCCGCTGTCACCGCCACAGTTGCCACCACTACCACCACCTCCTCTAACAATGCCGACACCCTTACCCCCAACGCTGTCTACCCCTTTCTTAAACACCAATCCGAGCCTACGCCTTCTATCTCTACCACCATTGCTGTTGCTCCCTTAGGGTCCAGCCAGGAGGCCACGGTGCCGAAAGCTGAACGAGTTTCCATTCTCAACACATCCAAGGTCCCAAAGCAGGAGTCGTGCGCGTCAAAGAGGTTCCAAACTACCTACACAATTGCCCGCTAGGCCAACTTCCGCCAAATGGTGCAGTTGGTGACCGATACTAGGCTCGGCGGCAAAGAGGCTCTAGGTGTTGGTGCCAATCCTTAAGCTAGAGCTACAAAGGCCCAAAAACCCGACCACCAGTCTGACCACCAACATCGTTTGGTGAGAGAAATAAGAAATGGTACCCACGAGAAATGAAAAAAGGAGAAGCCAAGTGGACACATCACACCTAAGAAAAAAAAAAAGGGAACACTTTGGCTACGTTTGAAAGGTTGGTGGTCTGGATTTCTAATAATGATAAGATATAAAATTCAGGAATTTTACTATATCCTATTAATTATTTGATGATTACAATAATAAAATCAGATATATTCACATCATATCATATAAATATTTTTAATATAAATCGCATATTAATATAAATGAACAAAAAATTTTACAAATAGAGATTGTAAAAATCTTTCGTGACGCTCTTAACTACTTTAATTAATTAATTTTTTTATTTCATTTTCTTCTCTTTTTTAATTAATTTTTTTATTTCTTTTTCTCCTTCAATCATTCTCTAATAAAATTTTATTAAATAAAAAAAGTACTAATATACCTAAAATATCTAAAATATGTAATAAATATAAATATATATTTATACATTGAAATTATATTATAAAATTAAATTAAATTCGAATATAAATAAAAATAAGATTAAAATAAAATAACTAAATTATTCTTTTTTGTTATTTTGAATTTTATATTAGAATTCAAATATTATTTATATTGAAATATAATTTTAATTTTGTTAATTTAAGAAGTTTGTTATTCGAGAAAAATAAATTTCCTATTATGGATGTTAGAAATTCTATCCATCTTTATCCCACTTCCCCCATTAGATAATTTTATCGGGTTTATATCCTCTTTATTCAACTTTCTTTTATCTTGAGTAGGCACTAAACACAAAATGGGATAGATTTTATTATATCCTGAATTATATTCTAACTACCAAACGTAGCCTTATGGTAAATTACTAACAAAGGATATGAAAAAGTGGGATCGTGAAGGGTAATATGGTGAAGAAAGAATTACGACACTTGGAGGATTGGCGTAGCCGTAGATTTGTTAGTCGCGGCCCTAGATGTGGTGGCCATCATGGCCGTTGCCATTGCAGGTTTATTTATATTTCTATATAATGAAAATAGTCATATCTACTAATCCGACTTGTAATTTAGCAAATCTTACTGCATAATATTTACATTTCATTAATGATGTCACATGTTTGTATTAGTTGGCAAACTAAAATAAATGTTCGATGTCCATTTGCCATCTACTTATAATTATTAAATGTTTGTCTACAATGATAAGTGCAATTAGATAGTACTTTAGTTGAGTACATATTAAAAATTTGATACTATTTTCTATCAATGTTTCAAAGAAAGTTTTCACTATTAGTCTATATAAAGGCTATGGAAAATTCAATTAGTCACCGAAAGGCACATCTAAGGAGACAAATTGAATAGTTTGTTGCCTTAAATTACAATCAACGGTGATCAAACACCCAAGCACAAGCAACGCAGTTGGTATGAGTTCTCTCCCTCATCGCAGAGGTCGAGGGTTCAAACTCTCTTGTTGCTAAAGTGTCTAAAGTGGAGGGTCCTAGGCCCGACGGTGCCACCGGCGAGTACTGGAGGGTCGTGTGATTTCCGAAGGGTGATCTCCGGCGGTTCTCTAGTATTTCCTCAGTCAACCAAAAAAAAAAAAAAAAAACGGTGATCAAACTTTCTTATGTCACATTAGGCATACCCAATGTGATGAAATATCATTTTGTCGCTTGAGGATTAACTAAAGACGACCAAGTCCTAAATTTTTTCCATTAGGATATTCCCAAAGGCGACGAAAAAATATTTTTTTATCACTTTACGTTTATCTTAAGATGACTAATAATTATTTTCATTATTATAGATATAAATCTTCATTTCTTAAAATTTGAATTATATTGCTTATGCCGAAATCGAAGGCGACAAAACCATAAGTTTGTCATTTTATGTCTAATCTAAGTGACAAAATTTCATGTTTGTTGTCATCAGTTCAGAATCATCCCAAATTTGATTGAATCAATAGTGACAACGTACAAATTTTGTTGCTTAATTTTACTTAAAAACAACAAAATACTTTTGAGGATAATACCTAAAGCAACAAACTTAAAAATTTGTTGGGTTTGGTGGACTCTAAGGCAAGTATCGCCATGGGTGACTTGTCCGAGCAATGTCATCATTTTTGTAGTCTGGTAGTAGAATAACTTTTCCTTTCACTATTTTTAAAAAAATAAAAAATAAAACATGGCGAGACTCATCATGTCGTGGTTTTATCAAACTTAATCAAGCAATTGGAGAAATTCATACTTTCAATTATAAATGTATTAAATCATACCAAAAGATTGATAAACGAACATTTTAAATTTATCGGTTTACCAATTATGTGTGTACTCTTTTGGTATTTGGAATGAACTAAAATTTTTTGGATAATCTTTATCAAGCATTTTTGTAAAACACTATATTTTTCCAAATAAACTTCATCTATCTAAAGGTAAGCATCAATCCCCAGTCAACTCAGAAAGCAGACCGATCCGGCCTGTTCTAGGAATTCCATTATCTTCTTTGACGAGTAAAAAGCTCTCTTTCTATCTCTCTAGAGACTTACGTTTTTATTTTTATTTTTGGGTCGGTATCTAGAGACTTACATTGACAAGCAAAGAGCTTTCCAAATGAAGTGTTGCTCATTATCTTCTTTTTGTACGATTCTTACTTGCTTTCATATCAAATGAGTCATTTTCTTCTTATATTGTGGAAGTTTTAGGGGCGTTTATCGGTGAGATTAACTCGAATCGAATCGATTGGTTTGGATTTTCTTCTCTCTTTTTCTTTTATTTTTTTAATAGATGGATTGGATGGTAGGAAATGGCAATGTTTGGGCTGCACTAGAAGTCGACGATCGGGATGTGCCTGACGGAGACCTTGGACGAGATGTTCTCGAATTCTTATCTTTGAGCTTGCCATTCAAGTTTTTGTCCATCTCGATAACACTCGGATCTAGATTCTATCTTCATTTTTCGTTCCGTTCTTGCAGTTGTTTGTTTATGTTGAGCTCATAACTATGCATATTAGTGCTTGACCAAGGCTTTGGCGACCTAGGTCAAAAGCAAGGTCTCATTTTGATTTTCCATTTTGTTATTTGATAAATACATATTGGTTGGCTCCATACATCATGGTGAGTGATGCATTATTGGAGCAAAATAATAAGTCGATTTCTAAGTTGGAACCAGACCGATAGGATTGATCGCTAATCCCAAAAATGAATAATAAGTAATGTATGAGTAGGTGCCATGATAAGGGTGTTGAACCGGTCCATACTGAAACTGATCACACCCTTATATATCTTTTGTCATAATATGATTGTGTGTGTGTGCGCGTGTGCGTGTGTATGTATTTTTGCATGTGTCACGGGCTGATCAACCTCTTAGACATGCTTTCTTTCAAGCCGTGACACATGTGTGTGTACCATAAAGTAGACATAGCCAATGGGGTCCAAACAAAGGTTGTCATTACACAGTAGAGCCCAAAGGACCTGAGAGGGGAAGAGAGCCAATCAGATGGAAGACATTTCTTTTTATGGGCCCGCGCCACCCAATCAGTCACAGAGTTTGCGATTCTTGGACAGAATTTCAGGTCCACGCCCTATACCCTTGAAAGCATAAAGGAGCATTCCGCGATAAGGGCGCTTACTTCCTGGCTAATCTGTTGTCCTTGCTTTAGTGGAGTTTTCAATTCTATACGGTCCGACTCCACCTCGACTCCTTCAACTTTGTTCTGTTCAACGTACATGGGAGGCAGCGAGAAGAGCTAGGGTTTCGATTTCTGCAGGAGAGGACGCTCGGATGAACTGGACAAAGTGATCGACGAGGTAGTTGGAGTAGTCCTGACAGATTAAAGCTATCGCACCGTCTGTCAATTCTTCACCTAAAGATCCATTAACAATGATTTTCAGGAACCATCGGCCGTGATGGCTTTACTGGGTAGGCTCCTGTCTTTGAAGGGAAAGGTCAGGTGTTCGAAGCCCCTGCAACGCAAATTGCAAGGAGGCTGACAAACCATTAGATGTATTACGCGTAGCGTTCTGGTGGTGGGTCATGGGCTAGCGTCACCTGGGGGTTTACGTGGCGGCTGTCGGCCAAAACAGTTTCTCTGACACAAAAAAAAAAAATTAAGTTGAGATAAATGTGGTATTGGTGTATTAGGTTATGAGATTTTGTCATACAAAAATTAGTTTGCAATAATTATGGGACAAGTGTTCCAATTTGAAGTTTTTGGTGGTATTAACATAATAAATAAATACTGCGGCTAGCTTTATTACAACCCTAACTCTACAAAATCCTACCGACCAAAAAAAAACTCTATAAAATCTTAAATAGTTTTGAAATCAAACATAAATTAAATAACAAAAAAAGAAAATAAGGACGAACTATCAAAAAGGCCTAAAATAACGCTCAAGGATGCCTAAAAATAGAAAACTTTCCCAAAACACGCTTGAATGAAACGTCCCTATCTAATTATGGTATAGCATTACAATGAGCTTTTCGAAAAGCTTGTTTACTGCACATTTAGTACCACCTCTTATTTTGGGCCTATGTATTGGACTTTTATTTATCCTAATGCTCCCAAAACTTTTTACCATTTGCATTCACATCACGTTCCCAAAATGGATAACCTAATCAAATATTCCTCCACACTCTTCACCAATCTCTCTTGCATTCACATCACGTTCCCAAAATGGATAACCTAATCAAATATTCCTCCACACTCTTCACCAATCTCTCTCTCTCTCTCTCTCTCTCTCTCTCTCTCTCAATTAAATGTACCAAAAAGGGTAGGTTTTCAGACCAAATGGAACCACTCTGTTAGAGTTGGTTCTAATTTATGAAACCTAAAATCAGCTTGGAACCAAATCAACTGGTTCCAAAATTGACATGGTGATTGGGCCTATCTTGATTTAGGCATCGATGGATTTCCTAGGCTTCCTGATTTGAAACCCATACCCAATATATCTATCTTCTTTTCAAACCCAAAAAGAGCTAAAAATAAGTTCAAAATTAGTTTGCGGAAAGAACCTACAATTCACAGTATAAAAGCGAACACCAAATCATTCAAGGCCAATTCTCCAATTTGTTACATGGGAACCTACTCGGACCCTTGTGAACCGGCCTAAACCAATCGGATAAGACCGGTTTAGTTTGGTTCCTAGTTGAACCAATCTGATTGCTCACCTCTAAAACATAAATTTTTTGTTGTTTTTTCATCTGAATTTGACGTAACTCATTTTTTATTACTTGAAGTAGCCTAAATTTTCATATGTTATGAATAGGTGATTTGCTATGCAGCTTCTCTTTGTTCCTATGATTGTGAGTTAATAAAATTAGTAATAGAAGAAGAAATTGGTTTGGTTCGATTGGAAACCTAATCAAATTTGTTTTTTTTTTTTTTTTTTTTTTGCAATTCATTCGGCTTAATTTCAGTTTTCTTCGAATCAAGTTAGATTTCTGTTAAATAGGGAGACGGGCTCAACCCTCATAGGCTTAAGCCTTGGATTGGAGCTCTGAAGCAAGAGACCTTTTGCACCAAAAAATCAACAGGATATTTACGTGGGCCAGAACTCCTCGGTCCTCATCTCCAACATATTTTTCTGCCATCGTCTTCGGGTATGTCCTCAAACCAGACACGTCAATAGTTCAATGAATCTGCGAAAAATAATAATCTTCAACTTTAGTCTTTAGGTAATTTGTCATTTTCATGCTTATATATATACACACACCACGTAAATTGTCAGAGTGGGGTGACTGCAAATCAAGTCATAATGTTTTGGATATAGTTAATATTACGAAAAAAAAAAACCCTAACTAATACACCCGTGAAAATTTTTCCAACTGTGATATTTATGATAGCCCCTGAAAATGTGGGGATTCGAAGCTCCTACTTCCCATTTTCATGTTGGAAAGATGGCCACTGGAGAAAATCCCAATGGTTAGATGGTCCTTTTAATAATTGATGGATATTTATGGCATGACAACAAGCAGCGCGATTTTTTTTTTTTTTTTTTACTCTTTTCGCTAGGGAACAAGTAGGTAGAGTTAATTCTCTTTCTTTTTTGTTTTCCCACTTGCTTTGGCGTTCTTTCAGTTTTTGCTGTCATGGTAAAAATCTATCACATTTCATTGCAAAAGAAAAACCTATTTTATTTCAATAGGTCACAATATGCAGTAATTTGTACATATTTTACCATTTTGATTATTTATAATTTGTTTCAAATCTTTTTACTCATTTCAAAAACCCATCATTTCAATTAATTAAATTAAGTCATCTCATCCTTCATATTGACATAAGCAATCACATATCTGCATATATAACTATGGAGATCGGTGGCAGCTAGCTTCAAAGTATTGGTAATGCTGAACACAACATGGATATGACGAGATAAAACACAAATTACAAAGAGAGAATATGAACGCGACATGATATGGTACGCTTAATTTTTATATTAAAACGAACAAAGACGAAACGACGCGTTTCCGCGTAATTAGATTATCCAGCAAATCAAGATATTTGAGACCGACACGAATAAGTACGAATCGCAAACGCGAATATCGAAGAAAGAATTAGAAATCTAAAAGTCCTAAGAGAATCTTCTCCCTGTGTCCTCTCCCATGTGAACTGAAACCATTATTTAGTCGTTGCATCTTGGAAAACTCGAAAGTGCCGTTCATACACTGTGGGACCTTCAGAATGTTGTGCACCAAGAAATTAAATAATTTCAAGGATCTTTCGATAGGCCATGCGCCAGACAAAAAAATAAAATATAAAATATAAAAAAGAACATGTGCAAATCTAATCTTTTTGGGGCAGAGAGAAGGGACATAAATTCGTGGTTGGCTTCGCTCCAAACTTATGCGTGGGCCTTGATTCTATACTCAACTAATTAAGGAATTTAATTGGGTCCTCGTGATAAAAAGTATGTGAGCCGAACCTAATGCCTATATTGCATTCTCACGTTAAAAAAATTGTATTTGAACAACCATCGAATAAGAGAGGACTCGAAGGTTCACGAGCGCCTACAAATATATTCCATAAGAACAACGCGGAAATTACGTGAAATTCCTCTTTTTTATTCTTAAGCAAGCTCCTGAGAAGGTTGAGTCAAACTGCAACTTCCATTTCATTTATTATTTCTTTCTTTTTTTAGAACTATTTTTCCTTTTCATAAGGATCAGGAGATTGGATCTTGTTACGAGAAGAATGGTCAGTTGATGAATAACTCACTTTTTGATCATCATTTCCCTTAGTCACTATGAACACGATATTCTTTTTTATTTTTTTCTTTTTTTGAACACGATATTCATTAGTGGATGATTAGCACGTGAAAGAATCCAGTTGCAAAACTAGCTTTGAAAGTAGATGTCGCTAATCCAATAATGAACGTGTAGCGTGGTAATTCTTGCACAACCCAGAAATAATAAAAGGGCATCCATAAAATTACGGATCCACGCTAAAAGTAGGATTAATTTCTTTTTATGACATGGATAAATTCATGAGTCAGGAAACAATTAACAGATCTATAATAAACCTCACATGGATTAAAATTGAATTTGGCAATAAAATTCCGAGTTTTTTCGTAGAGATTGTCAGTGAAATTCCGAATGAAGATATAAAGAAAACATGAAATACAAATTTTGTTACCTTTTCCATAAATAAAACATTATCCTAACGTTGATAGGCTCATATATCAAAATTTAAGTTTAAGTATATCGCATACACCGTGACATGATGGCTTGATTAAATTATTTTGTTCACAGTAAATTTCCAGAAAATTCAATCCCTGGGGCAATCCCATTAAACGGATTCTCCACTAGAGAGGTGTATCTCAACAACCATTTATTAATAAACTATGGTAGGAATGGTTTATAGTCAACATCTTATAATATAGTGCATTATATTTCTAAAAAGCCACTAATCAAGCCGCACCGTCTCATCCACGAGACCATGTTATTATAGGTTTATAGCTTTTATAAATGCTATATATTGAACACTATGGTCCCCATTATTTTTTTCAGATTTTTTTAAAGTATTTACTTACTTCCACGATGATTTTGCACGAAGCTAACGGATGCGTGTGGCACAAAGTGGAAATAATTTCACCTCAAATTGATGTTGTCGGAATAGGTTTTTCATGTTTAATCATTTTCAGTGGAAAGTGTTTTCATTTTTTGGAACGTACATCGACTTCCATTGAACTTATATTTGGGCCTAACCCGCTAATTTATGGTTGTTGCCTAATTCTCTCCATTTGCCCTTCATGTTTGAGCTGCATAGATGGAAGACATCCACACGTTGATCAGGTCTAGATGCATGAAGGGATTGCCATTTATATAAGACAATGCGCACCACGTAACAATTTAACTTTCGCGCATTAACACTCCCAAAAATAAAGAATAGGATTTTGATTTCTCTAATTGAATCTAGGGGTGTTAATTTGATTTACATTTTAGATATACCTTTCTTTGGTACAGGACACCTTCAATAGGTTAAATCTTTAAGAGCATAGAAATTTATTTCTTGTTTTTCTCGTGCTAGTTTCGCTCGTCGTTCTTTTTGTATGATGATCCCGCCATTTTAGCAAGTCACGATTCTTGGCCATGAATGTCATAACTTCTATCAAATTGCTCACAAAGAGGTGGTCCCCCTCTCGTAACCCTAGCTCCATGGTGGTGTGAGCCGGCCTACCTCTAAAAGAGAGAGAGAGAGAGAGAGAGAGAGAGAGAGAGAGAGAGAGAGAGAGAGAGATCTGGTGGGGCTGAGCAAGATAAGCGGCATGATGGAGTGGACACTCTAGAGCAAACTTGGTCAGATGCGGCGATAGCAAGTGATAGAGAGGGCAATAGTATTTGATACCGAACAATTGAGAAGACAGATAAAGAAATTATCGCTAAATTTCATATATCAATTACCTTCATAAATTTTAAGAATCCAAGTTGAGAAACAATGGGATTGATCTTCGAAGATATGTGCTTCTAGTCAAATATCACATTTCACAACCTTTCTCTTACTCCATATAATGCTGAGGTGTTGCAAACCCCATCATGCAGCTCTCATCTTATTCGGAGTAAAGTCAATACATTAATAGATGTACCTTTGGACATGGATGAATTCATTGACCCACCATTCTAAAAACTTCAACCAAGTCTTCAAAAAAAAGCACTCAAAAATGATTATATCAAAAAATGAAGCTCTAACAAGACATTACGACCCCTCTATGTCACGCGTGTACACAAAATGGGAATTAATAAGGGTAATTGCACCGGGATGTGTCCGAAAAATTTCATCTCGACGGTAAGACGATCAATTGAATGGTAAGTAGAAAGGCAACAGTCGCATCTTTGCAAACCCTTGAAATTGCTTGCTGAAAGAAACGTCAGTGGCCCATGGTAACTCGACATGGACAACTATCCAGCTCGAGTTTTCTTCTTCGTCTGTACATTTGAAAGGGCCCATAGGAAAAGACTATGGGATTGAAATATCGTACAGAAAGATGGTAACAAAGCACAAAAACAGGCGACAAAGGTAACTAGATGCCCGGGGCTCAAGACAAGGCGCGACCGGCATCCCGATTGGTTTTTGGTGCCACTCAACCAAACCCAATGTTCAAATTACCCCAAAGAATCCAATTTCTTTTTCCTCACAGAATTGGATACATGGATTCGACCATCTTTCTGCAATCTTAATTCACTGAAATTTGTCAGATATTCACCATTATGGACATTCAAAAAACCAAAAGTGATTCCGAATCCGAAGGGCTGTGAGGTGCAAGATCTTTGTCTGCACATTGTTTGGGGTGAAGAAGAAGAATATGTGGTCAACCCTTAATGGCCGACTTGGTTTTGGATGTGATGCTCTCTCTCTCTCTCTCTCTCTCTCTCTCTCTCTCTCTCTCTCTCTCTGTGAAAACTCCCACATAACGTGCGCGATGGGTTTCTATCAATGCTTTGCCAAATTGGAATCTCTCTGTCTGCTCTCTTCCCTAGTGCGTGGTGGGGCGCGGGACTGAGCAAGTACTGGTGTCAAGTACTGTCTTTGTTTGCTTTTGCTTTGCTAGTTGCCCTCAACCGTCCAAGTTATTCACCCCGCTTCCCTCGCACTCTATCATCCTCAATCGCCCAGATTTGGTGCCCACCGCACGTCTCCCTCCAATATCAAGATTCATTCATTACGTTTACACAAAGTTTCTCTACATAATAATAATAATAACTTGAATATGATCCTTCTCAAATAATTTGTCAATAAACATAGAATAAAATTCTCACTTATGCCTTCAATCATGATCAAAGTGAATAAGTGAAAAAGACAAGTAAATTGCGATTGCTTCTAGAATTTGTGCACCTACATGGCCATTATTGGTCCCCCAAAAAAAAAAAAAAATTGTGGGACCATCATGAAGGCTATAGATAAAGTGTACGAAAAGATTTGAGTTCCAAGATGTAAAATTTTACAGAATTATTATCATTCATTCTAAATATATAAATTATTAGATGTGTTAGAGATAGTTAAGAAAATTATGATGGTTTTCATAACTCTCAAGATTGTGTGAAATCCTATATGATTGTGCGTATCTTGATTGATATGTTACCTTATTTAGTCATTTCATAAATCTGATGTAATATTCATTGTGATATATTCAAATACACAATTCTTCTTTTCCGCATATCTTTCTTATTTCTAACTAGATGAATGAGGGATTCAATAGTTGAATATTTCCACATTGTGACCAAGCCAAAAGACTCACTAACTCCTGCGTATTTCCAAGCTTTTGCAACTCTTTGCTCTCGAGAGGTCATTTTCATCATTTTTTTTTTTGGGATTTTTTTATGATACGTACAAAGTTAGAACACAAATTGAAAGGAATCCAGTTTAGGAAAAGAAAGAGTGCCGTTTATTTAGGATAAGGAATTATTGGTGGGGTTGACCCACACGCAATTGCATGGAAATGATAAGATTCGTATGCGTCATGTAGACTTTTATGAGGGTTGGCATTTTGGCTTGCTTGGTCAAATTATTGTCTAGTTGGCTTGGCTGGCTCTATTGCTTTTTCTCGTCTTCTCTATCTTGAACTCATGGGACTTTCCAAAAATAACATGTGGTTACAAAATATCATCATGCCTTCGTATGTCAGCTCCCTTTTATGATCCTCACTCATAACTTCATTAATCAACCCAATTGAATACGATTCGAAAAGGGCATTGCAATCCAAAAACAACTTCACGACTGAAAACAATAGTAGGCATATCGAGATTAATTTGCAAATGTGATATATTGGCCCATCTATTTCACGAAAAAGTAAACTCTAATGAAGATATTTTCAAATGAATTTAATTTTAAGGAAAATCAAATCATTCTCCTTTATTAATTAATATGGAACAGAGATGCATGAGAAGTGTTTACACTAAAAAATGACCAACTGTTGGTTTTTATCAACCAATGATAGACTTGGTAAATTAGAGCGGAGTTTGGTCGTTTATAAACAGAATTACCAATAATTGAAAGAATCGACAACTTGCCAGCAAAATTGTTAACAACACAATGCAAATCTATTGACAAGAGTTTTGAAGTTTCTTGACAAAGTCATCGATTTCAACGGCGAGTAATCGACACCAAGATAACTATTGGTTAATTATGTCATATCCGTTTGTAAAGTAACTCCAGTAGCCACCAAAAGGGATTTATTTGTTTTTTCAAATTTGGTATTCACCATATGTAACCATCATTTGTAAGGGTTATAAATACTCCAAGTGCACTCTTTATAAACTCCCTTCCATCAATCACATAACTTGATGTTTTATATTTTTATCTTTACTTTTCCATAATTGATCTTTTTCGTATCTTTCAATTTATGTACTTTAGACGTATTTTCGAATACTTCATCGTCAGTTAAATTCTAGCATTTATCTTAATTGTAGTTTTCATATCTTCATCGTCAATTAAATTGCAACATTGTATTTTTATCATTGTACTTTGTCGTCGATTAAATTTCAAGAAAGTTTTGTTCTTCATCATCGATCAAATTCTAAAGAAGCATTCTAGTTCCTTGTGATCCATTGAGACTCTTGTCCATAAATCACCACAAAACCCGTCCCTTCTTAACAAAAATGGAAGAAACAACAATCAGTGAAAGACATTTTGTCCACGATACACTTTTGGCAAATCAAGCTTTTTAAGAGAGGACTATGAAGGCAAATTTATAACGAAGTCATTTTTCCAAATCTAAACGTAGGTGTTATGTTAATTTTGAAAAGATTTTCCGTGCACTCATTTTCTTTACCGATCCAAATGAACATGGGAAAATGTTACTTGATAATAAAAATTTGTTACAAAACAAACGGATCATAAGTTATACGACAAGATCCTGTCACGCAAATATCATTACAATTATTTAGATATCCATTCACGATTTGTCATAGCATTTAAAATGCTAATTTATAAACCGATTATTACGTATACCTAGCATTTCTCACAATTCTTATGGTACTTGGAGTACAGATTTTGACTTCCAAATCTAAACTCTAGGATCACGGCCAAAAATAAAAACTCAAATAGGACCGGAAAGATCCAAAACATTGTAATTTTTCCTGTGATATTGGAGCTGAAATTTCAACTGCACAGATCATGGACAGGCGAACTGAGAATTTCCTTAACAATCGTGTAATATCCAAACTAAGAATTTTCCCCGAATTTGGGCGGTACTTCCCTATGTCGGGTGGCGACACAGACACTGCCGTGAAGTAATGGAAAAGAGGAAATTCAAATTAGTTCACTATCAATTTCGATTATCTCAATGATTAAAACCGACCTTGTTTGATATCTCTTTTTTCTTCTGTTTTTTAAGCCAAATTTCCAAAATCCTCCAAACAAGTCAAGCGACTGACATAAGATAATAATAAAGAAGAAAATAACCTGACAAGCATAAGGAGAAAGATTCAGCTAAGACTAGATTTATCAGTAGTTGGTTATTATAAGCAAAGTTAAATTTAATAACAGCGAATGAAAAGAGAGGAGAATAATGATGGGGTATAGGGAGACGTGAAGAGAGAAGAGAAGATCCCTTGGGGGACTACAAAATCCATTTGTTCCCCTAACCATGCCTTCCTCCTTTACCTACCTTTTTCCTTCGTATCTGAGCTGCCCAGCACATGGCTCTCTTTCCCTCTCTCTCTCTCTCTCTCCTCGCATGTATGTGCAATTTCATTAGGTGCATGATACATATTCGACTTTCTCTTCACATGTTTGTACATTTTCATAAGATACACGGTAGTACATGTTCGATTTTCTGCATTGATAAGTGTCAATCTCAATTTAGATCTCATGTGCTTGATTTTTTTTTTTTTTTTAATTTGTGTCCCACTTACTTCGTGAAATGAGCAAGGATTTTTCATGAACTCGGCTTATTCATTATCAGGCTATCAAGGTTATATCAATCATTAAGTTATGTGGTTTTCAACTTTTTCGCTTTCATGGATAAATTCATCTAATATTAAACCCAGAGACCTATTGATTATATGCAAGTTGGAAATTATATTTAAGAAACCTCTTAATATATCACAAAACATAGCAAAAGCAAAATTGCCAGGTACACTTACATCTTCCCCAATTTAATGAAACTAAGAAGTTGGTTTGCATGACACCCGATCCACTATATCAAAAAATTAAAGAACAAAAAACAAAAAGAAGAGGGGAAATTACCTAGTCCCCACGTTCATAGATCTAACATGGGGTCCCTCCTTGCAAAATTGATGAATAAAGGTAAAGAACCTCCCTGGCTAGGATATAATAAGGGAAATTAGTGAGCAAGGCGTGCCCTAATATACTATATCCTACACACACACACACACACACACACACACACACACACACACACATATATATATATATATGAGGATGTACAACTTCCCACATGATGCTCTCTTGTCCCTTCTCTTTGGACTCTTCTCCAAACGTACATTTAGCCATAAATAAAAACACATGACGATGACCATACAGAGACACAGCACCACCAAGCATGTTTCGCCATCAACGACTTCAAAAAGCTCTTCGACCTCCGTATGCCAAACGTCCTACTTGGTTTAGGTATTTTAGAAAGTAGTGCCATTGTCCCACTAAATGCTGCCTTCTGCTTTGACTATAGCACGACCTTTCCTTCCCAAAAATGGAGTGAGTTCTTCACGTACGAGCTACATCTTTCATCGACTATACTTCTTCTGGTATATACGTAGAGAAAATATCCCAGGATGCTGCTCAATTGATTTGGATGAGTAATTAGGACCAAAGATGTGGCAGGCTATCCATTAAATGATTCGGTATATATGAAGAGAAAATATCTCAAGATCTTGGTGTTTCAATTAATGTGACTTAATCCACAGGGGATAGAGATCTCTACCATACACGGTAGTACCTTTGGTATCTCTACAAAATTTCTTTCGTGACTGAGGTGTTTATCAACAGTTAAGATTGATCGTAACATCCATGAAAGTACAAAATCTAAATAGAAGATTCATGTCTGTTGAGCGAGTTTCCTACTCTTCTCATTTCATATTTGCTCACGAAGCATTAATGACATAAATTAATATATTTGTCTTCCAACAAAAATACAATTATGAGTGTCACAAACCCAACAACTAATTGGTTTATGATAATGCGCTAGTATTGGCTACAAATAACATGAGATCCGTTAGTGTGTTAGCTATTGTGAGATTTTGTGATATCATTATCGTTATCACTGTTCTAGGCATTGACTACACATAACATAAGATAGGTCAATGGTTTGGTTATTGTGAGATTTTATAGGACTATTGCCACTGTTATAAACACTTAAGCTATTGATGAAGACATAGTTTAATATCTAATTATTCTATCATTCTTTCTCACACTTAGTCTAGTCATTTTGCCTAGTAATAAGTGTAAATATATTAAATTGGGAAGGCCAATAAAGCCCCAAAAAATTTGAATTCAGAAGTGCCTACCTTAATACTATGTGAGATTTGTGGAATACATGCTAACTATTTTAAAATTTTAACTTATTACAAGAAAGCATGGTTTTGAATATTTAAATATTCTATCGACAATTCCCATCCCCTGAGCAAGTTGAAATAAAGGGTTCTATGTTCCGTATCACATACGATAAATAACAAGATGCATGAATACATTTAATACAATGTCAAACTATTACTAACATGGGCCGATATCTTACGCATCCGATACAAAATTCCTCCACGCAACTTGACCACCGGCCTCAGCCTCAGTTGATTTTGGATGACAAGAACACTACACACATAACGGAATTTAAATCCTACGGCGGTTTGGACATGTCTCTCTGTCTTTTCAGTTAACGTCTTCATCAGATAAGTAGTTTAATGAGTATACATTAAAATATTCGAAAGGGAGCATATAATAAAGAACTAAAAGGAGGAGGAGGAGGAAGTGGGATTTGCTGTCTCAGCTGCATCGAGTGCTGCGCTATCTCTCTTCCCTCGCTAGTCTCCTGCTCTAGGGATTCCCTCTATTCCCCCACATCTATCTCCGGAGAATGTTACGTAGAGATCCTCCGCGTCTGGTTCTGTCAAGACTCTCAAGACTCTCTCTCTCTCTCTCTCTCTCTCTCTCCCTCTCTCTCTCTCTCTCCCTGTCGAAGTTGCCGAGATGCATCTGGAATGCCGCTCTTACCTCTCTGTCCTCTTCTTGGATTTCGAATGTCTCCCCTTATATTCCCTTCTGATTATAATAGCCCATCTGCTCTGTTTTCCATCTTCCGGATGAAGAATGTTAGGAACATATTATCTGTACTTAACAGAAAAAAAAAAAAATTTTCTTTTCCTTTTCTTTTTTTATAAGAAAAGGAATTTGTTGAGATGTGCATCTACCGAGAACATGTCGTGATTTTGACTAAGTGTCTCTCGAAGATTCTAAGGAAATTTCGCGACTTTTAATTCACCCGTGTCGCGTACAATCAATATTTTAAATTAAAACGATTCGTTTTGAGTTTACCTAATCCATGTTTTGAGAACTCTCGTTGACATAGTCCTTCGTGATAGATCGATCTTTTTTATGATACATGTGATTAATATTTTCTCAATACAATTATCTAGCATTTTTAACTTTATTCGATATGCTTAATGAAATTTTCGAGCACTTTAATATTCTTTTGAAGGATATTTAATTATAGAACGGATGAACACAACTTTTTTCTCCCACACATCCCACGCTTCTCACCACTGATTGCTCATATCAACGGTGATAGATACGAGAACGTGTAGAAAAAAGCTACAGTGTGTATTTTAATAACCCATATTGAAAATTTCAAAAGAATTTATGCTCTGTTTATTTTAAAAAATGAATAATTCAAAATATATTTTCCTAAAAATAATCGCTTGTAGCACTCGAATAATTAATTAATAAAAGATGTTTTCATCAATGATAATAATAATTGTCTAAATATTTTCATGGACTATGAAAAAATTTTATTTATTTTTTTAAAGTGATATAAGTAATCATTTGTTTAAAAAAATAATTTTTATATATTTAATTTTTTTGCTAAATGAATGGAATCTTGAACGTACTAAAAGATTACCAACGTAACAAGTGGTGCAAGACATTCATTAAAGAATAATACTAACAAAAATTCTCGAGCAACCCCAAAATTCTCCCCCGCCTAATAAATTCCATTTCTTGACCCGATCCATCACGTGAAATGACAAACATTAGTCCATATGTTAATTGTTAGAATAATTAATCTCTCTCTCTCTCTCTCTCTCTCTCTCTCTCTCTCTCTCTCATTCCTGTAGCATATAAATCAACCCCATCAAGAAAAGACTCACGTCGCCACCTGCTATTTGTCCGCACCCTCTTTGTTTCAAACGATTCCTTCCTTTTCGAGCTTAGAGAGAGGGAGGGAGAGGGAGAGGGAGAGGGAGAGGGAGAGAAGGAGCGGGGGGAAATGCTGAGTAACTCTGAGAAGACCATGCTTGTCATCCCTTCAACCGCTAACGAATGGACACAGGTAACCCCCATTTCACTCTCAAGTCTAATTTCCTTTCTTCCTATTCCTTCTTTCTTTTCTTTTTTTCTTTTCTTTTTGGGTCTTGGCCAAGACACAACGCCTCACTGAGTTCACACTCAATTATTAGACAAACCAAAGCATGGCCCTCCAGTTTTTTGTTCCTTAGCTCTTGTCACCGAATCTCTTTTCCTGTCTTGTTATTTTCCCACCCCCAAAACGCCCTTTGCTTTGTAACTTCTTGACCTCTTTTTTTTGTTTTGCCTCTCGTTCCCTTCATTGGCGTGTCCATCACCAGGATCAGATGATAGATGAGAAGCGCTTGAACAACAGCATGGCTTCAACAGGTAGTCCTCTCATGGAAAAAAACACACCACCCCAACAGCAACAGCAGCAACTTCAACCTCTGAAATGTCCTAGATGTGATTCCTCCAACACCAAGTTCTGCTACTACAACAACTACAGCTTGTCCCAGCCCAGGCACTTCTGCAAGTCCTGCAAGCGATACTGGACCCGTGGTGGAACCCTACGGAATGTCCCTGTCGGTGGTGGCTGCCGCAAGAACAAGCGCGTCAAGCGCCCTGCCTCGGCCTCAGCCACCGACACGGCTCCTTCTTCTTCCGCTAGTGCTACATCAGATCATCATCCCCCTCCTCATAAGACCCACATGGAGAATCTCTCCTCAAGTGGCTCGAACCACAACAGCAACCCCATGAATTTGGGCCCTTTGTTTTATGGTAACCCAGCTGATCAAATGAGCAATAATCTTGCATTTCCTAGGCTCACTTCTTCTTCTTCTCTGTATGATCTGCATCCTCAGTTGAGTGCTCTCGGGCTAGGGTTTTCGTCATCTGCGATCATCCCTGCAAATTCTTGTGCAGACACCAGCAGTTTGCAAGAAGGGTTTAATGCTAATAATGCCTCAGGCCTCAATGTTCAAGATTTGGCCCAAATCACGAACCCACTTCTTCTTCCAAGCTATAGTTCCATGTTTGGCACTTCTTCATCACCATCATCTTCCTCTTCTTGTTCCACCACCACCACCATCGCTTCTCTGCTTGCATCTAGCATTCACCATCAGCAGCAGAAATTCATCAATGCCTCAGGCCTGAGAGAACCTAGAGCACTAGTCCATAATAATTTCAAGCCTATGTCTCCAGTGGAAGAGTTTCAAGGGCTTCGTAGCAACAGTGAAGTCAGGATTGAAGGAGGCCAAAGCAGAAATATAGGGTGGAATGGGAGTATTCCGTGCCAGAACCCGGTGGATCAAATCGGGCTATCGGCCGATCCAGGATCGATTTGTTGGAGCTCATTAAATGTGGGCAATTCTTGGCATGATCCCACTAGTATTGGTCTTCATCAGTCCCTTCTTTGATCTAGCCCAGAGAAAAAAAGAAAGTAAAAAATATTCATTCTTCAGCTACACATCTCCCTCTCTCTTTCTTAGTGATCTTGGGCTTCTTTCAGCTTATGAAACTACCCTAACTAGGTGTGTGAGTTCCTTCTGGGTTTTTCTTCTTTTCTTTTCTTGGTTCATGGTTTGGAGGGGTTTTTCTAGGAAAATGGGTAAAGGAGAAAAAAAATATATATGAAGAATGTGAAGTGATTTGTAATGAGAGAAGCTTGGATCGGAGCGATCATGTCAGCTGCAAAAGGAAAAATAAGAGGAGGAGAAATTTCAGCCTGTTTGGTTTTATCAGTCGCAGGTTGAGAGAGAAAAATCATCCTTATTGCGCTGAGAGGAACCTCGGATCCTCTTCATGTCTCATCATCGTCAACACCATCATCATCATCACTTTGGAGCTGCTGGGAATTTCTTGAAGAAAGGACCTTTGGCTTTTGCATCTTTTTATCTAGTGCTGTAAGTTGGTCATTGGGGTTTCCTTTTTCTTTTGATGTTTCTCTACGTGTATATACATTTGCATGACTTAATTTGCACTTTATTCCTAGCCTTTGGGAAACTTAAATTGGAGGTATACAATGTCTTCAATGGGATCATTGAACTAATCTATTTAGTTTCTTTATTTTGCTTTTGGGGAATTTTCCTTTTGGAGTGAGAAGAGTTGGGTATAGTAGCATAGAAAAGAGGGAGATTGTTTCTTATTTGCAATGTGAACCGTTCCCTTTATGCGATGGATCATGCCGTTATATATATATTTTTTGCTGCACAATGTTCTTATTTTCTATGCTTCAGTAGGTTTCTGAGAATTTGCTATTGAAGAAATTGGGGATTTTGAATGGTTTATTAATGACTTTTTGGTATTGAAAAACAGTAAGGCCGACTCCAGTAACATAATGCACCATGCACCATGAAATGAATTATTATTATACGGCACATGGAGGATAGTGAGTATGTGTTTTGAATAGAAGAGGGATGATCTTGTAAGTTGTGCCATTTCAAAGTTGGGTTTCAGAGACGAAATCTGCAATGCGATTGGCCTTTTTGTCTTTCGAATTTACTGGTAACTTGGAAACTAGTGTTCTGTCATGACTTCCAAGTCCAAATATTCTCTGGCACATCCTTACATCCCTGTCAACGTCTCTCTCTCTCTCTCTCTGCGCAGATATGATGCATCGAGGATGAGTAATGGCTGGTTAGGTTAAGCTAGTACAAAAGGTTCTGATTAAACATCTAACAATAATCTATCGTGTTATTTAGTATATTAACTTCTCAAATCAATTTAGAGTGTATATAGCGTTATTCATTGAAAATTATAAGGTCCCTTTGACATTAAATTCTTGAAATACTTTAGGATGAATCAGCAGCTAATAAATTTCATATTTTGTGTATCATTTTTTTCTTTGGCTCTCAGAAAATATGTTCTTGAAATATCCAGCATTTACGTGATACATAAGCGTGGCCACCTTAAAGAGACACTAAGTTGCATTAGACAGAAGAATAATGTAGGATAGACTAGTTCACCACTAGAATTTAGAGAGAGAAGTGCATTTGGTATACTAGAACTAGTTTGTAAAGTTCGATTGCTAACTAATGAGCTATGTTTTTAAAGAGTATGAAACGTTGATATACTTCTTTGGATATCCATTTATAATTTAACACATCACTTAATAAACCAATATGATATAGTCGATATTACTGGGGACAGAATTGCACAAGTGGTCAAAAAGATCGGCGAAGTTAATCTGACTGTTCCACCAATCGGTCCGTGGGGAACTTTAGTCGCAATTGGGGGAAGTTTCGAGGCAGCAGGCATACTGGAATTTTGAGAGTTCAATCAGCATTTTCTATGTGATGGTTATAAGTATGTTTCTACAAAGTCTTGCTGGTTTTGACTGGTTGAGACATAATAGGGCATGGATAATTCATCCCCTTGCGTGAACTCACCCCGCCCGCTCTCTCTCTCCTCCATCTTTCTTCTCTCCTCTCTGCATCTCTGTGCTTGGTTTCGTCCATCTTTAGAGCCCCTTGGGACCTCGGATCATCTCGGTTCGAGGTGGTCGACTTCGATCCGAGGTTTTCGAAACCTTAAAATCAATTGGGGGCTTCATTGACCTCGAGTCGAGGCGACTTGTGGTGGACTTTAGTGACAAGCAAAAGAGAACAGGAAAAACCATGTTATCAACGGATTTCGAAGTGTGAATTTTAGTTATCAAATATTGAGAGTACTTAATACATCTATTTTCATTTTTCTCCCATCAACATTACATTGAAAAACCACTCTTTCCCGCATTGATTAGTCTCATGTAAATCAATGCGCAAATAGCTTGGCTTTAGTTACATCTCCGAGTTAATGACTTCAGACAATTTAGCCTTTTACAAGAGAATTTACATGTACGTTACAAGATATGGATAAGTATATATCGTCATTTCTCTTGAAAATATATGAAAGAATTTAGAAATGATGTTATTGTAAACATGCCCTAATATGAAACGAGAAAAAGGATGCAAAAGTGTACGATGTGAGATATGGATAAGCAAATATATTGTCATTTATCTTGAAAATACATGAAAGAATTTAGAAATGATGTCATCATAAGCATGCCCTAATATGAAATGAGAAAAGCTTACACACTACTATGAAACAGAATCGTGTGCATAATTAGTTATAGACTTTGAAAAAATATTAGGTACCACAGTAATATCACATTAGCAAAATGATAGTCCACTCACCGTGCGACATGTGTCTCTCCCGAGCCCACCTATCAAATCTCTCTCTCTCTCTCTCTCCCTTTGTTTCTCTCCTCTCTTCACGGTCTCTCTCCACTCACCATGCAACACGTGTCTCTTGCGGGCCCACCTGTCAAATCTCTCTCTCCCTTTGTCTCTCTCCTCTCTTCACGATGCCCCACCTCCCACCTAGATCTACTATCTCTCATCCAACTCCACCTTGTCCATTGCCTCATTTGTCAATCCCCCTCTAGTGACAACTCCACCATTGAAATCGTCCGCTACACCCGGGTCCAAGAACAAGTCGAAGTCCCCCATTGTCATGACCTACGACCCTAAGCCCTCCCTCTGTCCTTGCATCCTCGAGGTCTTTTGTGGCTTCAATGCCATCGCCTCCCTCCATAAGTCATTCGCCGCCCCTACGGCTACCCCCCGATCCAAGAACAAGCCCAAACTCCCTATCATCCGCAACCTTGAGCCCTCCCTTAGCCCCTCCATCCTTGCACCCTTTGCATTTACACCCGTGTTGGCTAGGAGGTTGAGGCCCTTTGTCACATCAACAGACCATGCTACCGCCTTTGCCTTGTTCGTTGCCTACACCAATCGACCTTGAATCAACCCAGATTCAAGGTCAAGCTAAGCTCTATATCACAAATCTAGGGCTCACTCAAGATTAGATCCAAAATTTGAGACTCAAGTTCGCCGATGAAGCTCATTCTTGACGACAAAGGACTGAGACGATGTTGAGATGGTGGTGGAAAGGGACGTATGTCTATTGTTGTTCCCAATGGAGTGAAAGGAAGGAGAATGAAATAAAAGGAAAAAAGAAGAAAATAAATAAAAACATATAATTGGAGAAAAAGAGGATGCAGGGTTCTAATGGATAAGTGACACATGTCTCCTGTTGAATGGACTTATGTAAAATTGACGTGGCATTATTTGGGCACCTAAATATTTTCTCATGGACTTCAGAAATTTCAAGTTACCTTTTCTTGGGCTTTGTTGTTTTCCAGAGCTGAATTCTAAGGAGGAGGAGGCCATGACATGAGTCGTATTGTCACTATATATTGACCTGCAGCGCCTCCTCCGCCACTCCACACCGCGTCATTGTCCGGTCGCCGTCGTCGTTGGCCCGCCTCAAAGACCAAGGCGCCGCTCCCGAACCACTCCACACCAGGTCATCCTCAAATGATGTGCAAGGATTTGATTGACACGTAAATCGAAAACAGCCTGCATTTCCTATCATAACATGGAGTCCCAATAATTCAATCCATATCAATCAATCAACATTCTTACTCGAATCAACGTGTTTATTTCAATCCGCGTGCTGATTCTTATTAACAGTGGCCATAGTTGCTAAATCTCGAGTCACAGAGCCATGGACACCCGATCCCGAGTTTCACAATCACCATGGCCATGACCCAAGCTCGAGTTCATGGGAGCCATGGCCTGTCATATTTGAGCTTCTGGCTAGGACTGCTAGATCTATATCGTCGTGGTCATGGACGCTCGATCGGTGGTCTCACGATTGCCATAGCACAGAGCTCACGGCAAGCTCCGCGGCCATATCTCGAGCTTCAAGCTTGCTTCCTAATCTCATTTTTTTCAGCATGTCGATATTAAAAAACAAAAGAAGAGGACGAGATGAAATCTTCAGAGTAAGGGTTTTTAAATGGGCCGGGAAGTGGAAAAATCATGCTGGAACGGGCCGGGTTGGCCCAATTCCGGTGAAAACCGGGCTGGCCTGGCCCAGGCGATAATCAAATTACGTCAACTAGATCTGAAATTTTTTTATTTTGTTTGAGAAAATGCATGCACGTTGTGCTACGCGAGATGATGGAATCAGCATGTTGATTTGATTTCTGTTGTCAAAGGGCCTTGAACTGGGCTCGTGAGCGAGGAGACCTGGCCCATTAAGATTATTCAGATCATCGTCAGACTATTTAATTTATGCAATTCAGGCTTGGGTTTGCTTCTATAATGGGCTTTTTATCTCTCTCTTTGGTGCACATCAGATGACCTTTAAAGTCAGAGGATTAGACATGCAGAAGAGAATTTTAGAGCGGAGCAGAGATATAATGGAGTTCATAATAACATTTTAGGATAAATGCATTAGAAGTTCTAAAATTTGTCATGAAAGTGTAGTCGAGTCTTAAATTTTTCAAAAAGTGCAATGAAAGAAAGGATTTGATTGAATCAATTTAACAAGTTTTAGGATTTAATTTTACTTGTAGAAATTTTTAGAACCCCATTGTATTTTTTTAACGAGTTTTAGAATTTTCAATATACTTATCCATAGGATTTTTCTTTAAATGCGCAACGCTAATCACGCAAATATGAAATTTGAAAAATAAAACAGATCAATCAAAAGCTCGAGCACATCGATGAGTTTCCTCCGATGAGACACGGAGAAAAAACAAGGCCGGGAAAATTGGAGGGAAAGAAACCCTACACGACTCTCGATCTTGACTCATCGGTTTAAGCGACGGATTCTCGATCAATCCACCTTTCGAATTTCATGTATGAAATTGGTGCCAACCCTTCTAAATTCACCACGAAGTTGACGTCGATAGTGAAAGTTAGGTCTAGGCATGGGCCTACTCATCACTATCAAAGCCACTCTCGACTAAACGGACCAATCGCAAACCGACACGTCTCTTTCTAACTCTACACCCGGCCGCACTCGGCAACCCCAACCCCTAATCCACTAAGCCTTCTCATTTTCACCTCTGTCGTTCTCTCCCCCCACTGGGCCACACATGCTCAAGGCGGCGCCATTACCACTTTATTAACTAAATGGGATTATGTAATTAATTTTTAATTTAGCAAATACTTTATAACTTTCACATTAAACGAAAAACCAGAAGTCGTGTCATTGGCACTACTCTTGACATTGTTGACAACTTACTATCCAAAATTATTTTAAACCCCTTCATTACTTAAACCGATAGAAACTCGCTAAACCCATCATCATATGTAAAAAAAAAAAAAAAAAAGCGAAATTGACGCAGCAAATGACATCATTATTGCCACAATTAAACCCGTCGAACAGATAAGTCAAATCAAACTATGATCCAATCCAAATAGATATATTTAATCCGTTTTAACACATTTTCACACAATGCAATTCATATTCGATCCGACTTGTAGCCAACTTGACTCATATTGTAAAAACATTTCCATATTTAACTCAATCTATAAAAACTCATAATCAAGCTTATGTGAGAATGCAAAGTGAGCGAGCAAGCGCAAGTTCAAATAAAGAGGAAATAGATTGACACAAAAGTAATAGAAATTAGGATGGGTGGGATCTCATATAATACTTGTATTGTGTTTAAACGCATTTATAACTTATTTACTCAAAATAACTAACTTATTTATAATGCATTTAACACCTTTATGACCCATTTTAACATATTTAGTCATAATTTTTTACTTTCTTTTGCAGCACTCACTTTGATGTCATAATTTTTTGATCGATTATTTCAGTGTCACGACTTTCAAAGAGCATTCCAGACATAGGCCAATAGATTTTAGTGCCATGTGGGATTCTCTGATGCTAGGTCAGTCGATTGAAATGTTAGAACACTGGAGGGAACATTTTTTTTTTCAAAGCTGCGACATTTAGGTGATTGGCCAAAGAATTATGACATTAAAATGAGCGTGTCTTTTCACCATAACAGATTCTCACGAATTCCAGTTGGTCCCATTATAATATCGGCCATGTCTATGTATATTATATTCTTCCTCCATAGTCAAGTAGGACGGCAAAGTTCAGCCACTCGCCCGATGAAACGAGGCCAAATTATTGTTACTTTTTTTTCGGTGGGAGGATGCCCGATCTGGATCCGTAAATATAATTTCTTTTTGGGTTTCCAAAGCAGGGGGCGTCGAGCCCGACATTGTTCCACCTCGATATCGGGAGACGTTTTGGCTGGAACCTGTTAATAGATATTGTTGTTTTATCACAGTGTTGCGCCATGTGCTGTTCTATTCCTCGTCTTAATTTGGATGTGGGCACATTTCGCCAGGTGATATGTGTATATTTTTTATTGTGCAAACGCGTGTAGATCTTGGAATTTATTGATCCTACAAAAGGGAATGAGTTTCCAATGCCATTCTACGTATTCAGTGGCCACAAGTACTACGTACGTCCAAATAAAATATGATACGTTATGGACTCGGTGCTTACTTATTTGTGATTTTCACATTGCAATGCATCTTATTTTGAGAATTGTTTTCCCGGTATTCGATGGTCAAAGAGAAAAAGGGTTTTTAAGGGAAAGGCCAAATTGCAGAAAGGAAAGGGTACCACTCATGACAAATCAAGGGACGTGCCTGCAAGTGACTGTTTGGGATCAATCAACCAATTAGTTATCACAACCTTTCACATGCGTTCCTATGGCTTGGTGTATCGAGACAAAAAAGTTAAGTAGGATGGGAAAGGTCCTCTATTCCCTTCGTATCTTGGTAAAAATTTCAACCTTTACTAAAGCTTCATTTTCACAAATTAACGATCGAAATTCACTAGGACACCAAAGAGAGGATCCATGCCGCCTGGCTCTCCAAAAAAATTCTACTGTGTGAATTGAATTAGAGACTTCGTCCAATCTTTCTCCTCTTCCTGTATAGCGTGCATGCCTCTACCCCTAACGTCTCCTTCACTGCCTCCGCCTGGCATATCCAGTGATAGTCACCACCCAACAGCAGCCACTATAACGAACGCCCACCAACACCCAATTGCTCCACAACAAACCATCCAACATAAGGACAATTTTCGATGTTGGTTATGTTGTTATGGAAGAGACCCCATGGGCTATCGCTTTCGTGTCTCTTTTAAGATTTCAGTCATGTTAAAATCTTGCCCTCTGCTGCTACTTAGCATTGATCTTGCCCTGACTCCAATTTTAACTTCCCTCATTGTGGCTAGTAGAATCGGCCCCACTATTTTGAGAGAGTAGTTGCGTCGGGCTGTGGTGGTGGGGCAGCCATTAGCGGCAATGATGGATGTGGAGACATTGGCGGTGGACGACACTTGAGTCTCTATCGATAGTTGGAGCTGCAATGGCTCCAGCGAGCAAGATGGTCAGGGAGAGAGGAAGATGAGCTAGGGTTTTCTTTTTCTCTTTTATTTTTCTTTTTTTTGGGGGGGTGGGGAGGGTGGGGGGCGTGCACGGTTTGTCTCAAATTAAGACAATTGTCAATTGTCGATTGGATCAGACGGAGGGCCAAGACACATACCTTACATATCCAACTTTTTGACTCACCAGACAACAAAAGAAAAAACAAAATGACACGAAAAGAAATTACATTAATTTAGTTGATATCGTACGTCCATCGAAAACATGCGAAAGCATTTCAAGAAATAGTAAAATGTAGGGCTTTTCTAACAATTCATAACCTTATCAACTTTTAAACCAATGGTTAATTTCCTTTGTCTTTTAATATTGTCAAGGTTATCGGTTAGCCTGAGTCGCCAAAAATTTCTAAGAACCACTGCAATATATAGTTAGAAACGTTGAATCAAAGTGAGAGATGATGCCACACTTGATTCTATATTAGGTAGGTGATGCTGAACTAAAATACTTAACTAGGGGCACTAATGTGTAGATTTGGATACCGCATATATATTGGGATAAGGACATTACAAATATCATAACTTTTATACAACGCTCATTTGAGTGCTTTAATATTTAAAGAAAATTTATTTAAATGACATAACTTTCAACTAATCGTTTGAGTACCATAACTTTTCTATAACATTCACCCAAATGATGATAATATGACATGGCATAATACTTATAACGAAAGTTTTTAAAAAATTTATAGCACTTGAATGATTAATTGAAAAATTATATAACACTCAAGTGAATACAATACGATAATCTTGATACCCACAGTTTTTCTTTCTAGGATATATATTATGTTGTGTAAGTGGATATCTTCATTCATCTGTCCTTGTTTGCAAGCATTTGTGAACTGGACCAATCAGTGAAGCTTTTGTGCTTACATAGAGGTTCGTGCAGTTCATGTCCTAGGTGAAAGCAACTTCATGTTACCCAACTGAGGAAGGACAACATGGATGATCATATAATGAATTGTAGCTGGGGTCTACCAATAGAAAGCCTACTTCATAAGTCATATAAGAAAATTAGAAAATATATGCAATTTAGTAGACTAGACCATCGTAGCTATCATGAGCTCATTATAATTCGTCCATTTATTCCTTTTGTTTTCCTTGCTCTGTTAACTTATCTTCTCCACATGATTCAACTTGGATGTTTTACATAAGTTATGGTATTTCATTCAGTTATTAATTGTTAGTTTTATTTTGGTGAATGGTCATGTCTCTTCAAAGACATGCTTCTTGACCGCTTATTAATGTTTTGCATTTCAAGAAATTAATGTTGTTATTCTTTTTCTTCTTTCACTTCCTTCATTGTCCGATTTATTGGCTATCAACAAAAAAGTTCTAATCGGGTTCATCATCTCTTAGTACGCAGATTAAGGCTACATTTGTTTCATGAAAAAAAAAAAAATTCCTTATCTTTCGACTTTTGGATTGCTTAGAAAAATGTGACAATGAAAAAGTTTTCCTAAGTAACGGAAAACCAATTCTTAAATTTAGAAAAATAATTTCCTTTTTATAAAATAGAAAGTCATTTTCAAAATATAATTATATATCGACACTTTGACCAAAAACTTTATGCTTGCATATAAAAATCCTAACACTTGTTCTCGAGCCCTTGGCAGAGGGGCCGAGACTAGAGGTCAGGGTCGGGTCTATCGGGATCCACAGAGGGCAAGCCTGGGTCCATTAAGATAAGGCCCAAGATCCCATTGCCAATGCTCGAGACTCTAGCACTCATGCCTAGAACCTGACGCCCAAGCCCCGGTCCATCAAATCAAGCCCCAACCCTTTGGCCCAGGTCCATCTAGACCATGCCTAAGTCCATTGAGGCCGAGGCACTAGGGAGCCAGGCACAAGTACTAAGTTCTCAAGCTCGACTTCAGTGGACCCAAGACTAGTACCCCTTGCTCTTTGAGACCCCGATGCCCATGTCAAATTCCCTAGCTACTCATATGGAAGTCACTATCATTTGAATTTAAAAGAATCCAATGAGATTTTGCTTATCAAAAAATAAAAAATACTTTCCAATTCATTTTTAAGCTTCAGTCGAATACTAAAAAATGTTATCATTTTCCTAGAAAATTATTTCTAGCTTCTTCTTTTTTCAAAATTGCCACATTTTTCACAAAATAAACGTAGTCTTAAAAAAGAAGCTTGGAGTCTGAGCATTCTAACATAGGGACAAGATTCCATTGTAGCCAATTGCGTTGCACCACGTATCCATTCAAAGAAATCACTATTTTAATTAACGCCTTGCTCTGTTTCTCTCTTTTTTTTTTTTTTTCCCCTCTCTATTTTTTACCACCTATTTTCAAATTCCCCAGCAATATTAATAAGTTAAGAGCATATAACATTAAAATTGATTAGCTCCAGACAGGTTCATCAGTATCAGTCGGCATTCCCCACCCTTTTTTTATCACTAAGAAAAGTTACTCCATTTTTCACTCTCCTAATTGACCATATTCAAAATCACCCATGTACAACTTCCCACACTATAAATGCCTCAGGGTCCTACTCAAACATTATTGGACCATCCTCATCACTTTGGATGCCAAAGAGAAATTATTATTTTTTTCTCAACTGAAATATAAACATGTGTCCTGCAGAAGAACACAATGAGTTCCCTCGTACCACGGGGACCAACCTAAAACGATAATGTTGAGACAATGTGGTCCAATTCATGGGTTGATGGGTGTACTAGTGAAACACTCCCAAGGAATAGCTGGCCAGGCACTTTGCTGCATTTTAGTTGGCTCGTCTAAATTTTTTAATTTTTATTTTGGATAAATAAAATAAAAAAGGGAATGCGAGATAAATTGTTGGGGCAGCGACATAAAATATAGTTTGTGTTGGTACATTGGCCTGTCAATTTGTTATTGGTCAAGTTTTCTACATCATTGGACCCGCCAAAGAATACTGAGTTGTCACCTCACTTTCTCAATAATACACTTTGATGCAAAAATATGAAAAAAAAAAAAGTCTCCTCGGTTAAAAACGTCATAATATATTTATGGATATTAATCAATAGTTAATAGGTTGTTTTTTGCCCTTAATAGTTAATAGGTAGTTATAAATAAAGAGATTAGGGTTTTTTTTTTGGTATCCATTTTAATTATAAATAAAGTCATCAATGTACACTTTTATAAAGTTATTGAGTAAAGATATAGTTCTTGAGTATTTTCTCTCTTCCTCTTTCAAGAAAATCATAAAATATTTACATGGTGTCAAAGCCACTAAAAGACAGATATCCAAATAAAAATCCTAACTTGATATTTTTTGCTGTTAATATTAAAAAAACAAAATGAACCGTCGTCTTATCCGTTATCATTTCTAGCCTGACAGTAAAATCATTACCGTTCATAGTTCCAAGTCAATTTTTTCAATTCATCCACCGATCTTCATCATCTAGAGTAGTCACAACCAATCATCTTTAAGAGTAGCACTATCATCCTCTGTTTGTGACGGTCTCAGATCTACTCCAGTGATTTGTGCAAGCATATCTATCTCGTGAGTTGCTAGTCTCTCCATAATTGTTTGGGAGATTTGTCATTTCTTACGGCCTCATTAGTCTTGTTACTAGCATCTTGTACTAGTGAAGTTTCACAAGTCAAGCTTCTCTGTTCTCTAACCTTATTTCGTTTCCCATCCTTCTAGATGATAATCATTGGTTTTGCTTCTCCATCAAAATCAAGTTATTTTCCTCATTAGATTGCTGATTTTAGTCTTAGTTCTCTCTCTCTCTCTCTCTCTCTCTCTCTCTCTCTCTCTCTCTCTCTTCAATTCCAGAGAAGGAAAAAACTCTTCTATTCAATTCCAGAGAAGGGAAAAAAAAAAGAGCTTTCTAGGGTGTTATTGGTTTTCCAATCTTTAGCACCTTGTCTTTGGAAACTTTCCCATTTTGGCCAACATTTTTTTTTATCACTCCTACTCTACTCATACTCTAACTCTCATTGTCGGACATTTTGGCCAACATTTAACAATGCCTATCATGGACATTGTTTGTTAGGAGACTCTTTCAATTTAAGTGTCATTAATGAGTGAAGTCACCGACAAGTGTCTAAGCAGCCATGAGTACCAGTGACCACAACTTCATTGGGCATCCAAAGTTAAGCATGGTTGGGTGATGCGATTTTGTTTGCTGCAATTTAAATTGGTCTCCACACTGCTTTTATTGAGATTATGTGAGAAAAACGTTTCAACTTTCTGATCACTTGTGTCCTTCAGAATATGTCTTAAATCAACTTCGATATCAACATCCCTTATTTAGTGTAATGAGGTTTACACAACGCTTTGGCCGCAGCCTATGAAAGAAAGTTGCACTTGTGATATGCAAGATGAATGGTCTAGCTTGAGGAGGAATGTTCAAGTATATTTATAGATATTAGTCAGTAGTTAGTGAGTAATTATAAATAAGGAAATTACGGTTTAGTTAGCATCTCTCATACTCTATAAATAGAGCCATTAATGTACTTTTTTTATCAAGTTATTAAGTAAAGATATAGTCGTTGACTGTTCTCTTTTCTTCTCTCTTCAAGATCATGAGATACTAACAAAATGGCCTGTTAGGAAATATTTGACCATAACAAAATGCTTCAAGCACCAAATATTTGTTTAAAGGTAGTATATTAGATGACATTATACTATATATAGAATTTGTCCAATTAACTGTTTTATCTTTTAAACCAAGACTCGTAATAACTAGTTATAATTAAAAATGTACTGTATACGAGAGAGAGAGAGAGAGAGAGAGAGAGAGAGAGAGAGAGAGATCTTTTAAAATAGTTTGAAGTGAATTCTGTCGCAAGAGAAGTCTTTAGTCAAAAAATTGACCCTCTCAAATAGACTTGACATAGTATGACACAACAAAACTCTGGTCGTCAGTCGTCACCATTACATAGCAATAAAGAAGGGGCCCCGCCGCTATATAATCCGTAGCTACTTTACTGAACACTGCCCCGGAATTAGGGTTTAAGACATATGTATACAGAAATTCAGTGTTACTGAGGATGAATCCTACTAAAACATTAACTTTACAATTGTAAAAACACTGCGCAAATGTGATAATTTATTCGTTAGTTTATGTACATAACTAAACATGATAAACAATGCTGGATATATTTCTCTAAAGATTGTAAGTCGTGTACAACAAAAACTACTGGGTGACTGGAAAACAATAAGATCATGATATTCCCAGTGGATTAAAGTCTATGTTCTTTAAAGGGGTAAATTGACATTTATGTCATGATAGGTAACATATTCATGCCCATGCTACTTATAGAGACTACGAACTTCACAGTCAAAAGGACCAACTTTCCCTTTCCATAATAAGTTCTGAAAAAACCTATTTCCCTCACCCACACCACATATCCTATTGCCCGTAAACATAAATCCTGATCTCTCTTCACTCGTCTTCGGCCGCTTTGACCGGACCAACCTCCATCCATGTAGCTGCTGGTCAGGTTTGATATCAATTACAATTTGTGTGTGTGTGTGTGTGTGTGTGTGTGTGTGAGAGAGAGAGAGAGAGAGAGAGAGAGAGATTACGCCATGGCCATGGTAACAGACGATGGGCGGGAGCACCGGAGGTTGGGTATGGAGCTTAGAACTAGAGAAGTTAGAATTTTGAATGAAGGATTTTTGGTGGGTGGATGAACGGGTACTTTCGAATGAAAATTGGTAATTTTATATATAAAGTGACAACATTAACTAATGACGAGTCTAACTTGTCATAAAACTAAACTCCTGATGCAAAGTGATGGTTTTAGAATTGAGATGTAGAGTGATACTGGGGTAAAAGTTGGGTAGTATTTCTTGAATACACCCAAATGAATATAGATGCTTGATATAGATACTGAACCCCCTTTTAGGTAGTTAAAGTTCTTTTCGAGGAAGATCGTTCATTCAACAAAGTATTAGAGCTGAGGTCAAAGGTTCGAGTAACAATCGTTCTTGTAATTTTGTTAGTTTTCTTGACGTTTTCTACTATCGTTTGTTTAATATAGTTTCGTTTACATCATATTCTTCCTGTGTGGGGTCATGTTTACACATGAGGAGTTTTAAATAAACATATCACATGTATAAATTAAACTATTTGATAGGTTAAACTTCTGAAATAAGAAAGCTTCCCAGGACCATCACTACAATTACATGCTCCTCCAGCCCCACTTCCTAAAAATTAAAGTAGGATAAGAAACTTTCTAAAATCCTACCCCAGCAGTCACGAAAAGAGCCTGAAAAAAGTGAGCCTCCATGGTTCACTTGGTGGTTAGGTACATCCGCTAGCTAACTTCGGTGTTTTTTCCCCGGAAGACTGAGTCAAACTTCATGTGGAATTACTTTCACCCTCATAAGCAGCCTCAAAAACATTAAAAAAATAGAGAGAGAGACAGAGAGTTTTCCCAGTGGCTGTACATATCAAACCTCTCCTCACGTCGTATGTACAGTGTACCAGTAGCTGTATATATCAAACCTCTCCTCGTTTATATAAGTAAGCTTCATGCGAGACCTCTCTCTCTCTCTCTCTCTCTCTCTCTCTCTCTCTTTCTTTCTCTCTCTTACTTAGAGTATATGACTGAGCCATAGCTCTCCTGAGGAAAAGCCCAAATGGCTTTTGTGGTCCTCACACTCACTAACCGTCCTTTTCATCGCCTCTATATCTGAATCTTGCTCTTCTCTTGTTTTTCTTGCCACACCAATCTTTTCTTTTTTCTCCAAGAGAATGGAATCGCCCAACTTTGGCGAAGACGAGAGGAGCTTGAAGGACAACAAGATGGAGTACGAAGATTTGGAAGAGGAGGAGGAAGACGAAGACGAGAGCAGTGAAGCTGATAGGAAGAGGGCGAGGGCCGCCACTCGGTCCACCAGGAAAGGCGGATCATGCAGCGGATGGGCGCCACCGCCGTCGTGCCAGGCGGAGAATTGCTCCGTCGACATGACCGACGCCAAGCGGTATCACCGCCGGCACAAAGTGTGCGAGTTCCACGCCAAGGCCTCAGTCGCCATGGTCGCGGGTCTCCGGCAGCGGTTTTGCCAACAATGTAGCAGGTTAGAAACCCTAAAAATTCATGTTTGCATCAAGATCCTCCGACTCATTTCATTGATGAAATTATTGGTTTAGAACCAAAGTTTATAATTAAATTGGGTAGATCTCCCTCGATTGGAAATTTAGAAGTAAATAAATGGTTAGATATTTTCAACCGTCGCGCAATTTCTTGTGCGCGAAATCTTACTAATTTATGAGATGGAATGAAGCGTTGTTGCTTTACATCTTTGAGTACTTATCGAGTCTCTGATTATTTCCACATCTATGATCTTGTGTGTTCTTATTATACTGAATATCACACAGTTGACACCTGAAATAGTAAACTTGAAAAGGCAAGAGTTCTACAATTTTTGAGCCATTAGATTAGCCGAAAACCATTCGTTTTTTAACAATTTTTTGAACCGTAAAAGACTCATGTTTTTCAAATGGGTCAAAGAGTGCAAGAAAGTCCTCCTAAAAGCCGAAAATACAACAACTGCTGCTGCGAGAGAGAGAAAGTTGCTCGGATCGAAACCTTAAATTCCTGCTTCACCAATTCCAAGCAAAGGCAGTTTTTTCTCCAACAAAACCTATCCTAAAATCGTGCTAAGACTCAAAGCTTAGTGGCTCTTCACATGAGTGAACAGGAAAGCTAAGAGATAGGGTACGTTCATCAGTGTCACGCCTAGTCGAGGTTTGTATCCTAGGAAAAAGGGAAACACTCACAAAGGTCTCTCTTTTGTCATGCATTTTGCGTCTTTTTTGACACTTTTTCTCTCTAAAGCAGAAGGGCTTTTCTTGATGTTGGTTTTGGTTGGTTTTTTAAGTAGTTTTCACAAGGATCGTGTTGGAGGCCAGAAAATTTTCGAGAGAAGTTAATCAAAGAGCACAGTAAATAAGGGGGTTTAGTTGAATCATGTAAAATTTAAGAACGTGTACGTGTGAGATTAGACGAAATTCCATGACCATAACTTATGCCTCCGACACAAGGACTAGGGTTGTCCTTTTGAGAGGTACACATCTCATTGGCAACGGAGTGTGACAACCCAGAAGCTCTTGAAAGTTCACATGAAGGTGAATAGCCAAAAGGACGAAACACTGAGATGTAGTAATTCCATAAGTGTATGACTGAGAGGAAAATTAAAGATGGAGACATGATTCTTTGTGAGAAACCAAAAACACTGATTTGCTGACATAAAATTATTTCAATATTCGAATAAGCAGCCCTTATTTCAAAAATTTGAAGTGTCAGAAAACTTATCGATATATTAAAATAGAATTTATTTGAACACTCCTAAATTTTGAAATAGTGCGCGTTACATCCAAAACATCAAAAGGTGATATTTTACTCCTCTTAACTATATAGGAACATGTCATTTTCATTCTAAACTTTGAAAAGGAACACTTTACTATCCTCGACTTTCATTTTTACACCGGCAACACATCCTATTGGTATATTAAAGTTCTAAGGAAAAATGGAAATTAACTTGAGGGTGTAAAGCCGTTTCCCGAAAGTGAAACTTGAGGGAAGTAAAAGTGCTACTTTTCGAAATGGGTCTGAAAGTGCAATATAATTAGCATTTGAGAGGATAAATGTTGAACCTTTTGAAGTTTAAGGTGTCAAGTATAACACCTCCAAGATTCAGGATCGTGCAATTCCTTTTCATACCTCATTTGGTTATTATGTCTGTGATCCTTCGAATACATTCATATAAGATGAAGCTAAATTCGTTCTAGCGTTTTCATCTCCAACATGTTCTTCTTGTCTGAGTTCACCACCCAAAAAAGGTAATGCCATGGTGGAATACTGTGAATAAGTTCAACCTATACAAAAGTAACCTCCACACAGCCATTTTGGCAATGACTAACAGAGATGGAGGGCAAATAAGAAGTCCTGAGTTTGGCACCATGGATAATTGTCTTATGGAAAACTCCAAAGCCCTCAATGTGTTTATTAATACAAGATTACTCCATGCTTGTCCATTTAGCACCTAATGGATTGGTCGTGGCTAAAGTACTGTCTATTGAAACAAAGTCAAGAGAAAACTTCAGAACTCAATTCCATGGTGGACCTCAGATGTATACAATTGTTCCGAGTCTAATGTCTTTAGAAAGATCCATTTATCTCATGATATTCTGCTCCTATCCTGTGCGAAACTTTCATTCATAGGTTAGCCTAAACAGATAAAGGTGAAAGAAAGAACCGCGCAACTCTTCAAAGGAGAAGCCGCATCAGACTACTTTCTGTACCGTCTGTTTTGAGGAAATGGAGTGAGTTTGTTTGGGATTGCATTGATCTTTATAAGTTATTAGCTCTCAAGCGAGTTGAAGCTCCGGCCAAAAAATATGTCCATTTCCTTGGCCTAATGTATTCCTCTTGCTAGTTATCAACATTTGTATAGGTATTCCTTCTTAACAAAGGCTTCTGCTGCATGTCCTAGGTTCCACGAGCTGTCAGAGTTCGATGAAACTAAAAGGAGTTGCCGGAGGAGGCTGGCTGGGCACAACGAGCGGCGGCGCAAAAGCTCTTATGATAATCAAGGAGAAGGCTCGAACTGAAAAATAAGAAACGAGACTTTTATGAAGCATCAGACGCTTCCTTTTACAACCGAGTTTGGGATCGAATTAAGATCCAAATTTCAGTTATGTGGTTTCTAAGCATGCTCTCTCTCTTCTGTCAATCCTTGACTCCCCGAATGCTACGATGTTTAAGCAATATTCTTAAACTGGATTTTGCAAAAGAGTATGCTTCAAGTATCATTTTGGCTGTCTCTTTCCGCATTCTTTTCGCAAACGGTTTAAGATGAATATTTGATATCTCACGTCCCCGAAGTAATAACTTCTTTTTGTAGGGTTTCATCTTATTCATGAACTCATTATGGTTAACTCCACTGATGGTGCCATTTTAAAATTTTAATAGGCATCGTAATTGGCAGATAAGAAAATAATTAGCCTGGACAATCCCTTTGTCTCTAAAAACATGTACGTCACACCAGTTTAATGGTGGTCGGAGACATATCTATTAATCAAACTAATAAGAAAGCTCAATTGTTTGCTATGAAACTAGGGTTCAAAGATACAATAAATGGTTTTTCTTCAAATCAACATCAATTGTAACTCCAAGCTAGCAACGTAGATCCGCTTCCCGCTAGAGTTTTCTAAATTTTTTATGTTTGCGTGCATGCGAATATTCGGTATCACTCTCAATGCTTTCCTAGAGGTTAACATTTTTTGGGTAAATTTATTGGAAAACTTGCAGTATCGTGGATTGGTTTGATTGATGTGATTCCACCCCCTTCATCTTCACAGTCTTTTATTTTCCCGCCCCTAGTTTCGCACTTGAATGTCAAGAAAGCTACAGAATCGTACGGATGGAGCACTTGACATGATAAGTTGAGAATGAGAGAGAAAATTGAAGGATGTGCACGAAGAACGACTGTCTCCTGTTACTTATTATTTCAGCTGTAACAGCAAGGCAGACTGCTTAAGGAACTGCGTCTGTCCTCTGGTACATAATGTGATAATGCTTAATTAGCATTTCTTAGTCGTTTGATTAATAAAACATAGATCTTTATAATATAGGTGATTTTTCCGGAAGCCTTAGAGCATGTAACTGTATGATTTATCCCACGCAAAACATACAATAATCTAGCCATGGATCTTGGATTTTGATTGGTCTTGTTTGTTTCCTTGTAATACCATGTTGTCAATTTAGTGGTCAGGGAATCAATATGGATGTGGGATTTAAGCATATATGAAATAGGCTCGAATCTGCGCATCACCGAGTGGAAACAATTTCATATCGAGGCTGCAGCCTTTAGTTGAGAAAGTTACCTACATTTTTACAGTTACAACTGTTATATTAAAATATTGCTACACTTATTTGATTGATTCACGAACATCACATTTGATTAAGCTATTACTTATGTTTATTTGAGTGACTCACCAACATCACATATGATTGAGTTTTCCATCCCTGTGAAGTCAGCAACTCTTATTTGAATATCTTGCCAACTTTTATTTGATTTCTTTGACAATTATGCACCTTCTTATAATAGCCTTTCATCTTTATTTTATGTATCTTATGAATCTTTATTCGCAAAACTTATCTACATTTTGAAGAACTAATGTAAAAGTTGATAGCCTAAAACTAAATGATAGCTTAATTAGGAAAAAGAAGTTAGTCACTCGAGCTAAAGTTGATAATTTGATAGCAGAGTTAGAAAAATTTAAAATGTTGGAAAGTTATGCTTACAAAAATTAGTAGATTATTAGAAACGTAAGTAATTTACAAACAATCAAATAAGCAATGATGTTCCCTCTGCCGTTGGTTTAGCTTTATAACCTATCGCATTAGTGAATATCTATGTTAGGCATTTTAATCCCGGTTAGGTTATTTGGTAAAGAAAGCAAACATTTGTAATAACTCATACAAAGGTTGGGAATGCCCTAGTTAGTAACTTAATAAAATAAAATAAAAAACTCACGAGTCACTTAAACTAGGTTTGGGAGTTGGTAAATTTAAATTGTTGGTAAGTTATACAAATAAAACTTAGTAAATTATTATAAAAGTAGGTAATTAAACAACCTAATAAATGTTTTAAAGTAACTCAAACAAGAGTGAGTGACATAAAATCCACTGCTAAATTAACAAGACTTGGTAAATCTATGAAGTTTGTAAGTTATGCAAATAAAAGTTAGTAAGTTATTTGAAAAGCTGGTAATTTGCAAACAACCATATAGATATTGGTACATAACTCAAACCAAATTAGTTGGTAATGTAATAGTTAGCAATTTAATTCGAGAGAAATTGGTAAGTTACTTAAATTAAGGCAGTAATGTCATATAAGAGTTAATATAATGTTTGTAAGGTACACCATTAGAAGTTACTATGTCGTTTCAAAAGTTGCTAATATACAAACAAAGAAAAGTAACTTGAATAATAGTTGGTAATCATAAACTTAATGTGGGTAATTTAATATAAGGTTAGTAAATTTGTAACATTGGTAAATTATGCGCAATTGGTGACTTATTATGAGCTTTTTTTGTCAGGATAAAGTAAAAGTAAAGAGTAGTTTTTTGTTTCCCCCAAACTGAAGATATTATAATTAAATTTCAAAAACGTTTAGGAAACATTCTATGTGAATCAACGACTACATGTAAAAAAATTATATGTTTTACATGTTTTGAGTGTTTTTGGTTAAAAAAAGTTCAAAGTGCATCTTTCAAAAAAATTTAGATCAAGAAAAAAGCAAACAATAAAAGTCTATTTAGATATCCTCTACAAAGAAGGTAATTTATACACGCACAAAAAACAAATAAATGCTACTAGTTGGTAACTTTATCAGAGAAGAGTTTGTAAGTCACTTAATTAAAGGTTGTGCATTTGATATAAGAGCTTATAAATTTAACATGTTTGTCCGTTACATGAATAAAACTTAGTAAATTATAGAAAATGCGGTGGTAGGTCACAAACAATTAAAGAAATATTAGTAAGTAACTCAAATAAAAATTGCTAACTTAATCAAAGAAAAGTTGGTAATTCACATTAATTAAAATTGGTAATTGACATAAAAGAATTAGCTAATTTAAAACATTGATATGTGATGCAGATAAAAATAAGAAGTTATTTGAAAAGATGGAATTTATAAATAGCAAGCAATTATAAGCTAGTAAGCACTATGATAAGAGAAGGTAATGTAATGTTCGTTGCTAATTTAACTGGAAAAAAAAATATGATAAGTCATTGAAATTAAGGTTGGTAAGTCTGAAAATAACAATTAGTAAATTACCAGAAAGGTTTGCAAGTTACTATTCATAACCAAAATAAACGTGGATAACTAATTCAAATATAAGTAACCTAAAATTTATACTTGATATTCAAAAAGTCAATAATTCACTCAAATTAGTGTTGGTAATTTCAATTAATATCTGGTACATTTAAAATGTTGATAAAAATTTGAATACTCTGCACACCATGACTAAATTCAAATTCCGCGGCCAGCAATTCCCTTTGTTTGTTTGTTTGTTTTTTTTTTTTTTTTTTGAGCAAAGCAATTCCCTTTGTTAGGAGATCTATAAATCCACCTTCTAGGCCTATGGCATGCCCTAGCCTTGACTTGAGGTAACCGCCCCTCTTCCTAAACTTTCCTTGATCAAAAAAGAAATTGGTAAGTTATTTAGTAAGTTGGAATTTATGAATGGCAAACAAATATATGCTAGTAATCACTATGATAAGAGTTGGTAATCTAATGTTCGCTGCCAATTTAAGTAGAAAACAAATCGATATTTCATTGATACTGAGGTTAGTGATTTGATATATAAGAGTTGTAAATTCAAAAAGTAGGTAAGTCCGAAAATCACATTTAATTTATTACTAGAAAGCATTGCAATTTACATATAACCAAATAAACGTCGATAACTACTCAAACAAAAGTAAGTAACCTAAAATTTATACTTAATAATCAAAATGTCAATAAATCACTCAAATTAATGTTGGTAATTTCAATTAATAATTGATAAATTTAAAATGTCGATAAATTACACAAACAAAAATTTAACAAGCTACTAAAAAATGTTGGTAATAGACAAGCAGTCTAAATATACTCGGGTTCATATACGAATTGATAGACTAAGTTAGCATGTGGGCCCAAAAAAATTTAAAAAAAAAAAAAACAACAGCTAAATGCAGGAGAGATAATTGGCCAGTCACATTGTTTTACCGACTATATTTAATACATCAATGTATGTAGAAATTTATCGACCATGAAAAACCTTTCTTTCTCATTTTTTTTTTTTTTTTAGCACGGGATGATAGAAACACGCTCGTCATTAACGTAATTATGAGGAATTTTTACGGAAAGCAAACTGTTGTCGGACTGACGGACGACAATTCTTGGTCGTCTGAAGAGACATTGATTAGAGGTGGGGCTTGATGGATGGATTAGACTAGCGAGGAGACATTTTGTCAGCATCGATCTTTTTGGACGGGATAAGGTGATGTTCCTGCCGGCTATTGAGTACCCTACGCTAGGTGAGAGGGCTAGGAACATGATCAGCTCCCACGGGAGGAAAGAAACAAAAGAACACCTCAAATCAAACGTTTTGAGACGAGGGATTTTCTGTAATGTCGAAGCTTTTTAGGTGAAATATTCAAACATGCTTCGCGGTTGGCTGCTCTTCCTTCCTGGGTTCATTGGCCATCTAGAGCTTCTCCTCTTTTCTGTTTCAGGACCGAAACGAACGAAATCTTCTAGCGCCGTGGATCGGAAACAAGAAGACGGGAATCCATCCTCGAGGCTATCGTCGCTAATTAGCCCGTGCATCTATTACACTGGCCACGCCGCATTCGTTCGGACCGGCATCCGCTGTCAAACACGCCTGCCTCTAGCCCTTTTTAAATTTGGTGTCACCGAATTTTTTGAAACAATATTTGTCATCGGGGTCCGATGATTGTTAGCATAGGTTCAGCTAGTGCCTTGTAATATAACTGTTGTCGTTGAATCCTCAATCTTGCCAGGATTACTTTTGCTCGGATAATGCTTTCGTCCTGGAAACTATTGCAGCTTTTATCCAATGAGTAATGATTTTCGCGGCAAAGAAATCTCTACATCTCCAAGTCGAGGGTTGTGGCTGCAATGGATCACCGCCGATGGAGGCTCGTCCAAGAGCAATCTTGCCCATCTATGCCATCCACCGGCGATGTCGCGATGCTCCTCTACCAAGTACCGAAGTTTCCTTAACTTCATGGCCTCCATCTACAGAATCCTCATAGGAAAATAAAAAAAATTGAGCAAACTTAGCCTGCGAAATCCTGAGTGCTGAACCCTACAGGCAACTCACAATCGGGTCGTAAAGCCATTCCATCAGTAAATGAAAATGAAGGGAGCCTTATGTCACTTTTCCTGATCAATTCTGATCTTGTGAAGTGATATATAGATTGACTCAACTTACACCCTACAATCTCAGAATCAAGATACCGGCAAAACACACAGCCACTGTAACTAAATAGTTAGCTTGAAAAGGATGGAAACCAAAGTCATCGGCCATAGAATCCAATGAAATACGAAAGGCCACTTTCCAAATAATGCATTATTTTCCAAGAACCTCCCATGCTTTTGCAATCAGTAGCAGTAACATAAGCATTTGAAAATTTCCACCCAATGAAAGGATACCCTCAGTCATGCCGAATACCTAATACTTTCATGGCCAGTTCCCAGGTGACAATAGCAGCTGCATTAGCAGGAAATGCCCGAACTATAGTCGGACCAAATCCTGCATAACACCCTCCGAGTCCGGCTCTCTTATAAATCTACAGCCAAAAAAAAAACAATAGAAGTGTAACCTAAATGAAGAAATTCCAGATAGCATCGTGACATGATATTGACAAGCAGCTAAACGAATACAATTATGATAACTTACTGAGCTTAAGACTCTGAAAGGATTTCTTGGAGCATCTCTATCAGGGGCAGTCTGAATTATCGTTTTTGCCACATCCAAGGGCAAAACAGCAGACCAAAACTGTCAAAAGTACAGAGAAAGTGAGTAGTGGCACCACTAATGAATGCCGATATATATGTGCCAATAAAAGAATGCTCAAGAAAAATCCCTAATTTTTCCAAAAGGTGACTTACAGCTACACCACCAAGACCACCAGTCACAATCCCAATACCAATATCAACGAGATGTCTGTGCTGAGATGAATCAGAGTTCCGATGCAATTGCAAGTGCATGTAATGACGAACATACTCATAAGTGCTAAAGAAGAAGGCATTTCCTATCGATTCCCTCAACAATGTGGTAAAGCCTCCACGAAAAATTCCTGTAACCTGAAAACTTTCCCATTACTCGATGGATACAATTCTGATTGATATATTAATTAAACCACACATGCTCTCACCCCTTCAGCTTTTACGGTTTTGATGGCACAATCTAGAGGACCACTGCATCTACTGGATTTCGGAACAGCCGAATCAGTGCCTTGAACTTGCATCCTACACTGAAGATGCAACGTCAAAGTAGGGAAAAGTATCACAGAGACAACTGAAATAACAGGGCAGAATCTGTGTCCTGCCTAAATAATCCAAGTCAAGTTACCTTCACTAGCTCAGAAGGACACAATACAAAACTGATGATTGCTCCACCATATGCCGCAGCAGGAATGATAACTTTGGGTTGAGGCAAATCAGTTTGCAAGCCCCTCTTTATCAAAAAAAAGAAAAAAAAGATGGAAAGTAAATACAAGCTATAAAAAGGCATTAAATGTGAACAATTTCCCAGCAAATGAATGGCTATGCCATAGAAGCTGCTCACTTATTTTCTCACATGCCTGCAAAGACTGTTTTGTTTGTGAATAAATTCCAAAAAGAAGTGAACTCTCAAAGGCCATTCCAACAAAGGATGAAGTAGCTCCTCTATACAAACCTCTAACCTGCAAAAGATTTTTCCAAAATTCTCTTAGAAATACACCTTATTTCACAGGAATCTTAGAAAAAAGACAGATTTGAAGTACGGATAGAAGTACTGCAGTCATCATCAGTCCAAATTAGTATATAACAGAGATGACCCAAATTTCGGGTCTTACCTTATCTTTATTTTAATGCATTAAACATTGCACAAAACATTTTCATTTTGTTTTGCCCTCTAGCAACTATGAGTATATTCCTTGGAGATAGCAGACAACCAAAAGAGCAGGAGCAGCTTTCACCATTATGTATCATCAACTCAGGGAGAACAATGGAATTTAAAAAAGAAAAGCTGAGTGATATTGTCCTCTTTCTTAATTTTTTGCCATGCCTAAGGTAAGCCAAACCGATATAGCATTTTGTATCTAGAACCACAATGCAATGGTGAGCATATACCGTGATAAATTAACCCATGACAATCTAACAGCCACAATTTACGATATAGAGCACTTAAATGGATCTAGGGCCAAGTTTAAGATACATACTCCTTCTGTTTGTAGGACTCGTGCAGCACAGTGTAAACCATTCCTATACTTGATTCCACCAACTTCAGTGTTGTGTTTTTGAAGCTTCACCTGAAATTAGAGATGAAGAAGAAGCTTGAATGTAAGCAAGAGAGTAGTAGAACAAATTATCCAAATTATTTTTATGGCATTGCATCTGAGCCATTAATTTGATCCAGCTTAGTGTTCACAAACTGTTAGATAACAGTTGTGTTTTTGGATATACACCCTTTGACTTATAGTGAAGCATAATATTAGCCGCATTACAACTTGCCCACATTATGTGGCTGGAAACATGACTATATGATAAATCTTCCAAGACATATACAGGAAAAGATAAATGAGAAATATAATAAAATATGATGGATAACACAGTGTAGATGTCTGGCTAATTCTTTCTTATGCTAAAAAGCAGATGGATTGACAAGCTATACTGAAAAGATTGTGTATTCATGAGAACTACTACACTATGTCCTGCAGTCATTGATGGTAAGCATTGAGCAGACATCAAGTTTATTCTTCCTTGAGCCAGTAAGGCAGATTGATAACTAGAACACTGTACCAATGAAAAAGGAGATAATGACAAAGCAATGAACGCTATGTTCTTAACTCAAGCTTCAAAATGCTGCACATCACTAGACAAGAAACATAATGGCATCAGCATAAATGCACTTGAATAAATTTTCTTTTTTTAGAACAGAAAGGGTCTAAACCTGCAGGCAAACTGATTAATGATTTTAATAACTATCACTTTGAAATAAGACTTCCTGTAGTTGTAAAAAAGAAAAGCTAACGATTCTCAGTTGTTTTTGTTTTTTCGTTTCTCCAACAATTGAAAATAATCAAATGCAATTAAATAATTACCCCAATTCTTAATATAAACAACTAGATAAGGACAATTACTATTAGAAAGTCCAACTCAAAAACCTAAGTTGATAAGTGAAGGAAACCACATGTGGAATTTCAACTTCACACATTCACATGGAATTTTGATCAAGCACATTCACGAAAGAGATAGAACTAGCTCTAATACCATATTAGAAAGTCCAACCCAAAAGCGTAAGCCAATAGATAGTGGGAGACCACATAAAAATAAAGAGGACCCATTGTCAAGCAATGTGAGACAATATTTCAACAGTTTCCATTGTTTTTTCTTATATTTATGAAAACTATCATAGCGTTAAAGTCTCCCATACACACTTTGGTACTTAAACAGCCCCCCCACCCCCCACAACACCCAAATACTTGAAAATGCCTCTCTTCTAAACAAATCACTTAAACATTCTGGAACAAGCCTACTAGGACCCCACCAAAGCCATAAACCAAGGGAGCACAAAGCAATTTTTTGTATAAGGGAATGAAGCTATGCATTTGAGCACAATGTCATCATTAAAAAGACACACAGACTAACCAAAAATATGGAATTGCACGAAACTAAGACTCACTAAAATTTCATTCCAACAACACTTAGCCACCAACTAATCCAAGCAATCAAGGAATGCCCTACTCGTGCACTAAAAAATGCAGACATAATGCACTTCCACAGCTTTTTCTTTCCGCTGGTCTCGCCAACTTGCAATACCAACTCCACCGTCAAAAGTGATCAAAACTCCAAAACATTGCCTCTACTGGAACCATAAGTGACTCCAACGAGTAACCTGTCAACTCTCAAGCAAGCTCAGATCAAGCTACTAAGTTCCCAGACCATTTCTGCAGCATTTTAATTAGCCATCATCACAACAAGACGCCTTAAATCGTAAGTTTTCCAATCAAGAAAGCTTTAAACTTTGACGACAGAAGGGCCAATTGGGTTCACTTTCCCTCCATTCCGAGCGAATTCAGCCAGCAATGAGATTGATAACATCTAATTCCTCGGATTTCGATTCATGGGTACCACCCCACATGGAAGCAAACGTGCAGCAGAGTGTAAGTGGGGAGGCGGAATTTACCTTGACGGTGTCGAAGGGGTGGCCGGTGATCACGGTGGCGACTCCGGCGACCAAGCCGGCGACATACTCCTTGTAGCCTGAGCTCGCCGCCATATCTCTCCCTCCCTCCCTCCCTCCCTCCCTCCCTCTCTCTCCCCCTTGCACAAGATTACAGCTTTCGAGCTACCCTCATCTCCATCTCCATCTCCATCTCTCTCTCTCTCTCTCTCTCTCTCTCTCTCCACCTTTGGTGGGATCGTGCAGTGCGGGAAGAGAGAGAGAGAGTGGAGTGGGACGAAAGTTGCAGCGCAGGAGAGAGAGAATCTTGTTCTTGCACAGGCGGCGTTATTATTTTCACTTTAATCTTTGGTCCGTTAACTTACTAGTTTTTTTCAATTGAATCCTCAAACTTGGGGTTTTGTTCGTTCATGTTAATCTTTGATAGGATTGTGCATTGATCCCGGTCCAATCTAGGAACTAAATCGAATTGGCCAGTTTTGAGTGGTTCTCCGAGAAGGGAGGGTTCGATCCAATTTCCAATTCCAAATATTTGGAACCAGAATAAGTGAATTGGTCAAGATTCTTATTTTTATTTTTACTTTGAAGCAAATACTAATTAGTAAATCATTCTTTTAACGTTAACCCACTTGTAAGGAATAAAAGGAACCAAAAAAATAATAATAATAAAGAAATCATTGATTCCATAACCAAATTTGAAATCAAACTAAACCAATCGATTCAGTTTGTGACACGAGAGCATCAGGCTCCATCAATCAATGGCTATATCAGTCGATTCAAGTTGAATATGTCGATTATGCAAGAAAGTTGTTAAGGACAAGTTGTCGATTTCATGGTTGTCGATATCAATTTATGAGATCGTTATCAATTCCAAGACTACTAATTGCCTACCTGGCAACCAAAGGCTACTGTGGATTATTTCCTTTGTTGTTTGGAGATCTTTGAAAATGTCTGTCTGACTGCTTAAGGAGATGGGCCAATTTAGAGTCTGGCTTAATACTTGCATTTAGTCTAGTGTCATTAGTCCTAATTTTAAGAGTCTTAATTAAGAGTCAAAGTTTAAGTCTCTAGATGTTTTAATGCATTTTTAGTTCCTAGGTTTTTATTGTGTTTTTCTAGTTTCTATCTCTTTAATTAATTAGCTTCTTCTCTTCAATGTTTAATCAATTTTCTAGGGATTATGAGGCAAATTCTCAACAGTAAGATGGTGAATTTTGAGTACACGAATATTTGAGATTTTCCTCTATATAAGTGAATATCTTTAGAGTGGATTACTCATGATTTCCGTATCCTTGGAAGATGGATTAATCTTCGATAGAGAGCCAAAGAAACACTGTATCCTTGGCTAGAAGTTTTCTTGTAGGCCTTAGCAAGTTTCTTTAATCTTGAAATCCTATGTCCTTGGTTGGTAATTTCTATAAACCTTAGTGGTAAACTTCGTCAATCCCAAGCTTTATCATCGGCAAGTGGGGTACACCTTGGTTATGATCATATTCTATCCCTCATTTTGCATTAATCCATCAAGATCCATCCCCCCTAACCTTATCCATCATTGACAATCACTCAAAATAACTCTCATCCATCTCATAATCGCATCAGTCTGGATTGGGAACCGGCTCATCTTGGAACTAATCACTCTCAATACTTAGCACCTATTCTATTCCACTTCACCATTTGCATCCAAATAGCCAAACACGATACTCCACTCCAACATTTTAGACATACTTCTATATCAAGGATCAAGACGAAACCAAAAAGAAAAAAGAAAATTACAGTTAAGGACTCAGCTGACCGTTAAAAAAGTTCACGCATGGTCTGAACATTGCCGCGAAAATTCAAAGAATAATGGTGATGTGGTCCCTCCTATGTGCATCAGACAAATTAATCCCTTCTTTACAGTATAGTAACTTATATTCAAGCCGTACACTATGAATCGATATATCCTTGTTTGAAAATTTAGTCAATAGACCCAGAAAAGTGATGTGATTGTACCGTCGGTACTTCAATTTCATTTGTTTCGTTATGCAAATTTAATCGCATCATTAGAATCGCAAATCGCAGATACTTGTATGGTTGATGCAAGACAGTTTTAAGTACACTTTTGATCGGTAGTGTCCATGTAATTCCTCAGACAAAAGTTACGGAATTTGGATAGGTTGGTCAAGAACGATTTTGGGCTTGTTCTTGAAAGCTGCTCAAGCAGGTGATCTACAGAGTTTATGTGTACCTTCGATCAGCAGTGCCAACTTCAATTTTTCGCCATGAAACAAAAGTTCGAAGGGAGAAACGAAGAGCATATCAGTCCACAGCTTCTGAAATGAGCAAAGAGCACACCCCAACCGCAAGACCAAACGATGTAAACTAAAGGAACGGGGCGAAGACTCCACGAACCATTTGGATGAAGATGGTCCTACACCACGCCACCAAAAAAGAACGCGACGATTATCTGATCTTTGCACTCTGGAAAATGTAGGAACGAAACTCAAAGGCTGCGTTTGGTAGTCCGGATTTGAGTCCGGAAAGGATAATTTGTTATCCTATCCGATGTTTGGGAATGTCCACCGGATCGGACAAACCTGGATATATCCGGATAAAACGCCGGATAAAAAATCCGGGGGAGAGGGTGAGATAAGCCTGGATTGGATAAGATTTTTTTTTTTTTAAGGAAAGAAAGAACTTAACAAAAAGAGATCACTTGCCGTTTTCAATGGTGGCCACTACAGAAGTGGCCACAATTCCTAGATCTAGGGTTTTTTCATGGCCTTTAATTAATTGAATTCTCTATTTTTTAATTTTTTAATTTAAATGAATATCATATTTATTTTTTAATCTTATCCTGAAGTGCACCAAACACTTAATAGGATTAGATATATCCGCATTTATTATCCAAAGGATTTAATATCCAACTTTATCCTATCCTATCCTGATTATTATCCGGACGACCAAACGTAGTCAAAGAGTATATACTACAAAACTCAGCTGACAATGATAATGCCCATGATTACAGTCGTTTTCGTAATGCTGCAAGAAACAGTCACTGAGGAAAACATTTTTTGAGTACACTGGAACATCCACAATACCGAGATCGAGATCGAAAGACAAGATATTCCAGCTCTCAATGAGAGGACCGTCATCCTCGAACCATTGAATCTCTTCCTAGAACTTAGCCCCGAAAGTTCTTGGTAACATCACATCCATGGCGATTGGTGACCTCGAGATGTTGCTGGATGTCACAACTTACTCCGTATATTCTGAAAAGGAAATTTTCCTGGTTTGCTGTCTCCAGTCGAGCTTTTGAAAATGTCGGTGTCGGATATAAATTTGGCAAACCGAGAGCCCTTCCCTTCTTTTGTGTTAATCTGCGGTATTGAATGAGGCAAAGCAGGGTGCGGTTTGGGAGCTAGTGACGGCATCAAAGCCCAGATAGAAGAAATCTCTGCATTTGGCCGATCAAGATCTTGCAAGACCGTGGCATCCTGCATGTCTGTTAGGTTGAGAAAGTCACGTTATGACAAGCATTTTCCTTCTGTCAGATATGCATCGAATTCTTTGGAAAATAATAAAAACTCGACTTTCACCAAAAAGAGGAGCTTTAGCACAGGTCCAAATAACAAATTTTTATGCAAGCCTACTTATTATACCGGCTTGAGCCTTTTCCTTGACAAATAATCATAATAAAGTGAATTATACCTCAAGAATTCTCCCTCCTGCTACTGTATTAAAGCTATACTGCAAAGAGTGTCAGCAAGAGGCATGTTATAGCAACAATATCAAGCAACTTACCTTCTGAAAACTTGAAAATTGAAGCCAAAGCCGCACAAGGAATGCTGAAGTTCAAGTGTGGTATGACTGTGCCTCCACCGTGCCTTGCGTTGCTACAACAACATTTGTCTCGTTAAGTATTACCACTCAGCATTCAAAGGTCCAATAGCATAACTAACAGACCTAGCAGACCTCACATCGGAAAATGACGTAAAAACACACACTCGCATGCACGCATACCCCGCGCGCGCGCACCCACGCACACGCATGCATGCCCACACGCCCGCACATGGAAAAAAAAAAAAAAAAAAAGAGGAATTGACAACACACAAGTTCAATAATGATTTGCACTTGAATTTTAAAATCCCTTTCTCTGCTGGGGTAACATCACAACTTTACATAAGTCTTGTTAGGTCATGCAATATCATCAAACTAACATTCCAAATCAAGTCTACAGTCTTCAGAATGGCAATTTCTTTTAAGAGTAGCAACCCTAATGCGCACATGCTCTAAGATATTGCCAGACCCAAACTTCTATGAAGGATTTGAAGGGGATATATCATTGAACTACATTGTTAACAACGTAGAGCAGCAGGATGTACAACTATTGTCCCAAAGTTCAAAGTAATCTATCAAATGATCATTATTTCTTTGTTGCTATACCTTGTAATAAGTCCGATCATACAACCGTCGAAATTGACAACTAAACCACCACTAGCACCCGGATGAACAGCAGCAGTTGTTTCGAGCATTGCTGGGATGTCTCCTGCATCTTCCTTTATCACTGAGAGAGATGAGGACGACTGCTTTGCTTTGACTACTTTTGCCACCACACCAACAGATACAGATGGGAACAAGCCTGATATAGACATTCGAAGCAAGCACAACAATCCAGCGTCAAAAGGAAAAGGTAGAAAACTATATATTTCAAAAAGAGACACAACCATGATAAACAATCAGATTTAAGGCAATCTGATTCTGCATTTCTTTATCTACTGCTTTTGAAGACAGGCAACCTGTAACAGCATGATTCAAATGAATAAATGTGCATGATGTAACAATTATTTGATCTAAGCACAATATATCTGGAACTCCAGACTGTGACTTGATCAATTAAACTTTGCAGGCTGAGGAACTTCTACAGAGAAAGAAAATTAATATCTATTAGGTACTTTTCGATGAGTATACAGCCCAAAGGAATCCAAGTTGCTAATAATTAGAAGTCGACAATGGCAATTATCACCAGTTTTCAGGAGGGCAGGTAGTGAAGCCAGCTTTAGTTGTAAAGCCATAGCAAAGAAATCATTCACAGATTGATATAATACTAATGACAGGCCTATCAGAGGGGTCATTTAATGAGAGCATGGACAACAAGAAGAGATACCATACACAAGATGCCTTCCAAGTTCCAACATCCCCAAAAAGCCAAGTCAGTTACTAATGAACTTTTAAAACACAGGACCAGAAGAGATAACTGAGAAAATGTACGTACCACATCTTGGTCCAAATAAACCATGTCCAATAACATATGCCTTTGATCCTAAAGGCGGGGATGCAAAGTCCATAGTAACAGGGGAGAGCCGATCTGGAGCATGGACAAGCTGTAATAGGGCAACATCTAGAGGCCCTTTACTAATATACACTACTTTAGCATCACACCAAATCCAAGGTCTAGTATGATCCAGGCGGACGCGTATATTCTTATGACCACTGTAAAGTGAACTTGAGCTGTACTTTACAAATTTATCTTCTGTAACACACTCTCTGAATCCTGAAATACTAGGCCCCATATCTTCGCTCCCCTGCTTTTTACTACCACCACTTGGCCTAGGATAACCTGATTTTATTCCATTCTCTATACTACTAACAGAGGCCTTCCCAAATCTCCACGGTTCCAACAAGTGAGCATTCGTCATTATGAGACCTTCACTATTCAGCAAAACGCCAGAAGCCCACGCAGCATCATTAACCGTCACAAGACAAACGCAAGCCATTGCTTTCTCTAGCGTGACTGAGGAAGGACAAGAAGGATTCTTGACAATGGAATTAACAGGCCCATTCAGGTCACTGTTATTGATAAAGGCCTTCCCCTGACTGTTTGGATTTCCCAGACTATGACTATTCCCCAATCCAGCCTTCTTAGGCTCCTCTGGAAGCACATTGGCGCAAGCAGTTGCAACAGCTTCCCATGGAACCAAAAGCTGTTAACAAGGCTAGTATTTTGCATGATGCATCAACTGTGAGACTGTTCAGGAATTGAAAAAGAGGAATGAACATATATTTTATCAATTTACCTGAACTTCCACACCACTAGCTTTTTGCCTTAATGGTCTTATGAGAATACCAATTAGATCCGCGCTCTTGTCAAGAACAGGACCACCTTCCATGCCTAACAAAAATGTAATCATAGTGGTGTCTGAGTCTGACGAGAATGAATAATAATGTTTAATCGAACTAGAGAAATGCTCGCACCAGGAAGACACCGTATGTCAGCCATCAGCAACGATCTGTTGGGTGAACCAGGTGGATAGATGTTGGCAATGGTTCCCACTGAGATACTGCACAAAAAACTAAAGATAAGATCTACAAATAACGCAACTACAAAGAATTATAGGGGTCAAATTAAGCAGTAGAGATTTCGAAAGTTCAAATTACCACTTCCAATATGCAGAAATCAATGCAGTCTGGACTGCCATACATAGAATAGACTAAACGAAGGAAAGAATTCCAACATCTGTATTGTTAAGCCTATACAAATCTTAAAGATACGATAAGCTCTCCTTGCCAAGGTAGAAGGATTAAACTATCAATTATACGTATCACTGAATTGTCACGATATCATGCTGTATTACCTTTAATCTATGAATTATATGTATCACTGAATTAACACAACATCATGCTCAATTACCTAATTTGATACGAGAATGGATACATTAACCATGTACTTGTACAAATTACATGTCAACATCTCATAAGCTCCGCATGCACCAAATAAAGGCCACGTAACTCTATAAGGTAGTTAACGAAGATCAAAGTTGAAAAGTATGTGATGTTAGAAGAGAAACTGCCTTCTCAGAGATTTCAAGGCCTTGATTCACTACAAATAAAACAACGACAGTGAATTGATACGGTATTTATGTGACGACTAGCATCATCACAAGTCGTGGTAACGACCCAAACAAACATTCTCCAGGTGGATAAACAAACATCATGTGAGATAAGGGAATCACTCTAGAATTATCACCTGTTAATGAAGTGAACAGGTGAAAGGATACCAAACGGAGAACCTGCTGCTAAAAGAAAATCCCCTCTCTTAATTGAAGGCGATACAGCTATGTTTGGCAAGTTCTAGTAACATGAAAACATACATTATTGTCACTTTTATAGTGCTGTTAATAGGAAGGTCAGAAGAACAATGGGTTGGAGCTCATACCATCCCATGAAAGATCTGAGAGCAGCATGCTAATAAAAACTCACCTCTGAGAATAGGGGAACTCCAAGTACAGCAAATTTAGTGAGTGACTTGCCCATAAGATTCGGATTGGCTGATTCCTCAAGTGCCATAGGCCTTTGGCTCTGTATTAAAGGTGTTTTCAATCTCAATCAGATAGGTATAGCTAAATGTCAAATTTGCAGAATTTATATAACTTTGACATGAAAATTAGGTCATACTCTGGATATGAAAATGATGGTCTATGATACATGATCTCACTTAATTTCTCTCTAATGCCCATGATACAACTATCACAAACCATGGTTTATGATACATGATCTCACTTAATTTCTCTCTAATGCCCATGAAACAACTATCACAAACCACGTCTGCTCAAATACTCAACCACCTCACATGACAGAACCATTGGAAAATAGAAGTCTTTCTCTCCTTCTCTTTTTGCCTAAGGAACAGGAAAAGGCAAAGTAACTGACTTTCGAATTGTTTCCATAGTTTTTAAGCATCCAATTATGCTGATTTTACAATGACTTGATTTTAGAAATCAGCACAAGTACTATCACAGCCTGAGAACTCTTAGAGAATGCAACAATTTAGCATAGGTTCCAAAAGAAGACCTCACAAAAATCTCTTGAAAGTAACAGTCAGTCATAGTCACATCTCTTTGAGAAGAAGTTCACATATGTTCACATTTCATAGTTTCCAAATGTCGAAGACTTCATCAAAGCACATCTTAGACAATGCCAAACAAGTTCAAAATCAATTGACACATTGCCAAAGAAAAATGTCATCTTTAAGTGTACATTGATAGCATCAAGGGAAGTATCCTGCCTTGTGGCACACGTCAGATGAAATTAAGTCGGAGATGAGGCATCTGATACATAAGCTTGCGGTGCATGCCATATAGACACCTCATGTGCTCAACAAGGTAAAAACGCTGACTGCTGTGGCTATGGATGTCCTAATATGCAAGAAATAAAAAATTGTGCCTCGACAAGCACTCATCAGCTCAGGCTTTTTTATAATGGTAAGTACTTAATCCTAGCATACACTGTTTTCAATATAATAAACATCTAATCTGTAATTCCAACTAGCAAGAAATGGAAAACAAGATTCGTCAGGAAGAAGTACCTGAATCCCAGTAAAGTTTTGTGCACTGCTGTCGTTAGATGCTAGAGACCAACCAATCTCCCAACCATGACCCAGCAAGCCAGAGGAAGCTTCAACTAGCGACTGCAATGCAAGGGAGGAACCAGGTACATCAACCTGCACGTTAGCACATTATGCCTCTATCATGCTTGTCAATACGTGATAACAAATAGTAAACCAATCAAGGCAGGCTATTACAGAAATGATAGAGATCACCCATTGAAAGTGTTCGGCACATCAACATGACCAAAATAGTAACCTTGATGAAGTGAAAGGCAAAGTTCTCCAGTTGTCTACAATTTTCTTCATAATCAAAATTCGTTTCCCCAACAGTCCATATAAATTCAAAGCAAGGGACTTTTGATTTAGTACGAGTAGCATAAATTGTTATATAAAAGGTCAGAGCTCTCATTTCAAGCTTTCATTAGATTCTTGACAACACAGAAAATTACTTCCCAGCAAGTTTCTTCAGTTTCCAATTAAAAACATTAGTAGATTAGGTGCCTACCAATGTTAAAAGCTGGGCGCTTAGCCAACAAGGGTCTTCTCTATCCAGTCCTTCCGTGTCCTCTGCCCTCGTGGTTTTCTTCAATTAGTTAGACATCAACAAATTCAGGACTAAGCATCGATTTCTGGGAAACATAATGAAATCTACAGAAGAAACATGAAAAATTTTCTAGCACGACCTCCATTAAAATGTCAATTTGAGCACCAGAAATCAACTCAGGCTGGCCCTGCAGTAGAGAAAAAAGGTTTAGGTTTGAGAAGTCATCCAAAGTGAAATTAAACAACTATTAGGACAGAAATGGGGGTGCTTGGTTGCAGAGAATGCTTCTGTTTTCAGAAAACTGCTCAGAAAACATGTTCTGCTACCAGTTTGCTTGATCAAATTCTCTCAAGGCTCAAAATAGAATTATCTTGAAACTGGAAACCAAAAAAGCAATATTCAAAATGTTTCAATTGAAATGGGAAAACAGGATAATCCGTGAGGATTCTCATGTTAAATACAAATGCAATAACAACAAAAGCAACTTTTTTATGACAAATACACAGTCCATTGAATGTAAAACAAGTAAAACAGAAAATGGAGAACTTAACACGGTTAAGTCAATAACTAAAACTTCTCTCCAGAATCAAACGCACCCTACATGATATTCTCAACCTTCGAATTGTTCTCCCTGCGCCGCAATGATAGAAAAGGCTCGACCACCGACGCGACCGTGACTACCACCGCTCCACTCCAATTATCATTGCCCCGAACTCGACTCGCCAATCCAACGTCGTAAAGACCGTCCGGCACCAACATACCCGAAGCTGACAGGGTAGTTATCCCAGACCTATGCACATATAGACTCATATCAAACTCTCTCATGCCATGACTACGCGAACCGAACTACAAATTGAGAGACCCAAGAACAGCAAAACCCACAAAAAGCTCAAAAATTCACTCACTGGTATTGATGGAAAGCATGGTTCCGCATCTTCAGGCCCTTCGGGTCCTAGAAACCGAACGAGCAGATTGCACCACGTAAGAAGCAGCTCCCAACTCACATCAAATCAATCACGGGTACCCAAAAACCGAAACGAAACGGGCACCGGCAGAGAGATTCGCAGGGCAAGAACAGAGCAAAGGGAGAGAAAGACTCACGGGGCCTTGGACTCGGACCATGACGGAGATTTTCCGGGCAACCTCGACGATTTCCGGCAAACCCATTTCAAGAAACGAGGATCCGACGCTGTCTGCGAAAGAATTCGAGCCCGAGGTTTCTCGTTTCGCCGCCGTCAACTTCTTCTTGCTCGGCTCATGGCTTCGACAGCGAGTTTCTCGGGTCGAGCTTGGATTGGTTGGTCCTGCCGGCGGAGCAGCGCTCTTCTCGGGAAGGCTGACGATAAACGATTTCGATGGAATTTTTTTTTTTCTGCAATTGGGATATATAAAAGGTATAAATCGAGTGCGGATTCATCATTCTATATATTAGTATGGTATAAATTATTTTGAAGTGTTCTAATTTAGATTAATTTCTAGTTGCGTGACTAGTAAGATTTGACATAAGAAACTCTATCCATCAAAATATCTTCCCGATAAGTATTGCCGGTACAACAAGGCAAATAGAGATAATTGTATTGAAAATCTTTTTCTTTTTTGTATTGAAAATCTTAAAACGCATTATAAAAGTACAATTAAGTTCTAACCTTATAAAAAGTACAATTAGGTTTTTAAATTTGTCCAAATTGATTCAATTAGCTTTATCCTTCATGTCTTACCCATGTCAACGCCATGCAAAAGAGAGAAAAGAAAGAAATAAATAAAAAGTCACATTAGCATTTTCCGACAATTAAATTGGAAAAAATTAACGAAGAGATTTAATTGCACTTTTTACAAATTTTACGCCACAATTATACTTTCTTAACAATTTTTTAAAACTTCTGGTGTACTTATCCTTTTTTCTAAAAATGAATTAAGGCCATCATATCGTGTCCGTAAAAAAGTGAACTTACGCATGCCTTATACTTGTGTTGTTCAATGGGAATTTGTCATTACATCTTTTATATATATATATATATATATATATATATATATATATCATATATATTAGCTAAATTTATTTAATGTTGTTAATGGAGGAATAAGATGACAATCGTAGGCAGAGAAGGAATGAAGAATAAAAAGGAAAGAGAAAATTGTCAAGTTTTAGACTTACTGCATTTTTATCAATTTAGTTTTAGATCTTTTAATTGTGACAATTAAATTATAAATATTTTTTTATGTTTTACCAATTAAGTATATCTAATCAATTGTAATTAAAAATCCCTAACAGGGGTGCCACCCATCCTACATGGCATGACCCACCCTTATGTTAATAATTTTTACTAACATTTTAATATTTTTTTAACTTATTTTGAATTTTTTATATTTTCATTTTCATTTTTTCTTTTATTTTCTTTCTTTATTTTTATTTCCCTTCTTTACTTATTTACTTTTTTTTTTAATTGTTAAGAGCCTAAAAGAGTTGCCAAGCCTCAATCGAAAGTTCAACGATACCCATTGACCACTAGATGAGGGCTCGCTAGCTGCATGTGAGGGCAATGAGCCCTTGCCATTGGGTGGGGGTGCACCCTCAACCAGCTTTGAAGAGGGCCACGAGCCCTTGCTAGTAACTAAGGGAGGGAGTGCGGCCCTCACCCAATTATGAGCAACGGCTGCAATCCCTGCCTAGCAACTGGCGACCTTGTCAGCCCTTAACAATAAAAGGATAAAAGGAAATAAAATAGAAAAATTTAAAAATATTAAAATATCTGTAAGAATTGTTCACGTTGAGATTGGTTATGTTACGTAGAAAGGCTAACATCTATATTAGCGATTTGCAACCAAAATTGACCGAATGGATTTAAATGGTAAAATATAAAAAAGTTTATGACTCAATTTACACATTAATATCGTGTGTGTGTGTGTGTGGATGTATGTGCATGTATGTTTCTTTTTTATTTGATCAATTTAATTCTTACCTGGAGTATCTTTTTGCCTTCATATGATACAGATATTTTTTCTAGCTAATGTCTAGGACAATCAATGAGAAAAAGAAGAAAATCATATTCTAATATAATTCTCTCAAGTAACCTTTTTCCTATAGAAAAAAAGAAAATATGATATGAGATGTGTTTTTGTAAAAAATAAACGATTTATAAAATATTTTCTAAAAATCATCCCTTACGTAGTTTATGAAAATAAACAAATGCAAAAAATTTCATAGTTCACAAAAAAATTTAAACATAAATTATTGTTGTAATTATTATTTTTTTACTAATTAATCATATCGAGTGATACAAATAATCATTTTTACATTTTTTTATGAAACAAACGGGATTTAAGTCTTTGCCTTTTTAGCTTAATCTTTGCATTTATTTTTCTCGTTACTCTATGCTTGCGAATGATGTCAATTTAATGATATTATCTATTTCCCGCAATTTTTTTTCTTTTTTCTTTTTTTTTTGGTAAGGATATTTCCCGCAATGTTAATAAATTTTCTGATGTGGCACCACATGAATAGAAAAGGTAAGAGGAAAAAAATTTGTCACGTAGACGTTTTTGTCTATGGAAAACCAACGCGGTGGCTCGAAAATCCATGTATTGGTGTAATAACACCATATTTTCGACACGTGTCATGCGGAATAGGTGTCCTTTCTCGTGCGTTATTCTTGTTTTGTGCAGGCATTAAAACTGTTAAAAATTTCAGATTAGTACCATGCGGATGCAACATATATACTTAAAACTAATTTTTCATCCCACAAAAGAAATAAAATCAAATTGGTACCATGGTACTAATTTTTGTCCCATTTGAAAAATGCAAATTGGTACCCTTAATCTAAATTTACCTTTTCATAAACATTGCTTCTGATATTCCATTAAAATCTATACTTGTCGTCAACACATACATAGCAAACAGATGCAAGATGAATCTGACTCGGAAGATGCACATGTGGTGACAAGTATAGGGAGGGCAAATTTGAAAGAAAGGTCCTTTTGCTACAAGAGTTCAAAACAAACCCATTACCATTCAGTTCCCCCCCCCCCCCCCCCTTGTTCTATCAACTATATGGAGTTCAGGATTATGTCTATATGCTCAGAATTGTGCCTGGAAAATATTTTTCCATGCTCCCACCAAACCTTCCAAGAGAAAGAAACAATTAAAAGATAGTCTTTACCAGAGGTTTATTGCATTACAAGCACTGCTTTATATAGACAAACATCTAACACTTAATTATTAGTGAAGGAGGGACAACAATACAAACAATTCTTAAATGTGGCTTATGAAATTTTAATTTGTTCGATATAGTCTCTGAACTTTAACCAAATATGTAATGTTGAATATTTTTATATAGTTCATAGACTATATTGAACACGTGTCAAAAGTTTAGAGATTGTATTAAAGATCGAGTTAAAGTTCGTGAACTATATTAAATAAATTAAAATTTTAAGAATTATATTGTGTTAGCCAAAGCTCAAAGGAAATGAATTTCGAATGAATATGTTTAGGCATTGGGTTGGGATTAATTACGATATTTGCCCTTCAGGGGGGTGCCGGGAGAGAGAGAGAGAGAGTCTCTCGTTCTCCGTCCACCTCCTCCGGCTACGGAACAATGCGAGCTCGAAAACACCTCCGCAAAGCTTCGGACGACAATGTCACGTGCCACAACGGCACGAACAACCGCGGCAAGCTGCCTCAAGACGATCATGGTAAAAAAGGCGCCATTTTTCTCATGATAATGTATTTTCTTCATTTTCACGTCCATGTATAAATAAGGGACCCTCCCCTTCAGCTGTACACACTCTCTCGTTCACCGGCAATATACTCATGTTTCACTCTCATACTACGTTCTTGTGAGTTGAGCGTTCGTAAGGCTGACTTGGGATCATAATCCTAAAGCCACACAGGGGTCTGATTGTTTGTAATCGACTAACCTGTGACATTAGCGCCAGTGAAATCACGTTAAACGACCAGCATCCACGTTAAATTTTCTGGTGAGGCAAATCGGAATTGACATTCAAGTAATCAATTTCCGTTCAAGGGAGCGCCGTACGAAAGTTTTAATACTCTTACCGTTCTTCCTCTCCTTTTCATCTTTGTCTTCCCAATTTGTACCTTCACCCCTTTCACAAATTTTCTCGCCTTCATCTACAAACTTTTCAAATTCTGAACGGATTTCTTCTCTCTCTCTCTCTCTCTCTCTCTCTCTCTCTCTCTCTCTCTCTCGAAATCAATGGCACCCATTGAAGCATTGTCAACTATCGTGCTAAGTCGCAGGTCGCTCGCTTCAACAACTTCAAAAGATTGGAAGAAAATGGCGAGCTTTCCGATTCCTCGATGTTCTTTAGGATTCTTCTACATAGGATGTTCTCGGTCAACATTTTAAATCTTATCTAGTTACTCCAGTTTTTAATCAATGCTTCCCTCGTTTATTCAAAGGACTCGGAGTATACCTTGAAGAAGAACGTCGATTCAGGGCTTTTCCAGTTTTCATCGTCGAGCTTTTTCTATGGTGCTTGAGGTTGAAACCTCAGGTCATCCGTCTCCAGGCCCGGCCCAGGCCCACATTGACCATGCCCTCAAATGATCATCTCCGATGGAGATCTGAAAGCTACAATTAAGATACACACCAGGGGTGTGTTTGTTTCACGAAATACATTTTCGGAGAAAATATTTTCCTCATTTTTCGGCATTTGGTTCACTCAGGAAAATGAGTAAACGGAAAACGTTTTCATAATCAACAGAAAACGTTTTCCTAACAAAGTTTAAATTCGGGAAAATGATTTTCCCTTTGAAAGAACCGGAAATGTTTTCCGAATCTACCTAAGTTTAGATTTGATGCTTGGTTTACAAACAATTATTTTTACAAAAATATATTTTTAAATTTTTATAATTCTTTTTAAAATATTTTTAAAAAATCAAACTTTTAACTTTTTAATATAATTTTTATTTATTTTTTAAAAATATATTTTTTAAATTTTTAATCATTATTTTTTCTCTTTTCTCTTTTCTTTTTTCTTCTTCTTCGGACAGCCATTGGCCACGACGACGGCCGGCAACTGGCCACAGGCGAGATCGAGCTCATCGATGTCGAGCAGGGCTCGATCTCATCGATCCGGTGAGGCCGAGCCCCCGCCCAATGCTGGCGAGCTCGAGCCTCTTGAGTCGTTGGCGAGGCCGAGCCTCACCGGATCTGGTGAGGTTTGAGGTCGTCGGCATCAGGTGAGACTCGATCTTGCCAGCATTGGGCGAGGCTCGATCTTGCCGATCTGGCGAGGCCGAGGCCTCGCCCAACGCCAGTGAGCTTGAGCCTCGCCAATCGTTGGCGAGGCCGAGCCTCGAGCTCGCTGATGTCGGGCAAGGCTCGATCTCGCTTGGCCTGTCGCTGACCGGCAGCCGGCCGTCACCCTGCCGGCCACCGGCTAAGGAAGGAATAAAAAAAAAAAAAAAAAATTGAAATATGAAAAATAATTATAATTTTGATTTTTATAAAAAAAATATTTTTATAAAGTTAAAAAAGGTCATGGACTCAACAAATTAATTTGGAAGTAAGAGGCACACTATTGTCAATTGTTAGGTAAAATGTCATTCAATCTTTTTTCAAATGTGATCCAAACACCAGAAAATACTTTCAATCACATATTACCAAATAAATGAAAATTAACCATTTTCTTGGAAAATGATTTCCCATAAAACATTTTCCAAAAACGTCACGTTTTCCGTGAAACAAACACACCCTAGAATTGAATCAATGATGAGATATATGAAAACAGCTTGAATACAGGAATTGAAAAAAAAAATTAAAATATAACATGTTTTGTTTGTTTGTTTGACGGCTCCCATGATGCACGAGTACTAGTATCTATAGGAATTACTACACAACCACTCCTAAGCAATTCCAACGGCGCTCCCGTGATGTTAGGCTCCATGTCTCCCTGATCCTCGACTCCATGCGTACATCTTGCCGCCTCTTCTTGTCTCCAGGTAATTGTTCCTTCAAAATCGCGCCTTAATTCTCCAGGTTTGTTCGTTGCCAAGCTAACTTACACCCAAGTCGTTATTCTTTTAGATTCGCACTTCAATCACAACTTCTTGTGCTCCGTCGTTTCATCCAATTTATCTATATACAATTTCTAATTCAAAACGTCACTGGCTAAACGATATGTTCGCCTCTTACAACATTCAGTCAATTTTATCATAACAACAGCCAATCAGCCGTCATCATATATCGATAGCTTCAAGTTATATGTTTATTGGAATTATCGTGATGCCAATTTTAGTAACTCGGCTAATTTTTTGTTATCCTCCTCTTTCAAAAGAATTAAAAATCTTTGATTCTTTTTAACATTTGAAATGGTACGAGGTGGAGAGAAGCAGCCGCTGGGCCTCTTTTCGAAGGGTATTAAGACTCGGCAAGATTCGCTTTTTATTCCCCTGCACCTTCCTTCATCTTCAACCTCGAGTCAGAAATCATCCTGTTCCGATTTCTGTGGATCTCGAAATCTCGACCTAGGTTTTCTGCATCAGCGACTTCTAAAGCTTCCAAATTCTCATTTGCCGAGATTATCTTTGCTCGTTTCGACAAACTAAAAGAAGGGTAACTGCAACAACTGTCTTCTCGACCGGGTAAAATCCTGGATCCATGTTTCCAACATCAATTTCATGACCAGATTCCGTGGGACATCTCGGAAAGTAACTGATGTCGAACAATATTGCCTTCTTGGCTGTATTGGGTTTGCCAATACAGTCTTTTTTCTTCTTTTTTTGGTGACCCAGGGAACCCGCGCACCGTACCAACACGGACAGCCCGAAAAGCCAGGGTAACGGAGGGTAAACCCTGGGGGCAACACATGCTAGCCACTACACACGTGTCACCGAATAAGTCACCTTGTGACGACTGGGAATCGAACTCCTCCCCTTGCGTTAGGGGAAGAAGCTCGCCACCAGCAGCATCCACCTGGGTGGTGGTAAAAGATATTGATGTAGCTTCCAGTCTAGCTGAAGATATATCGAGTGCTCTAGGCCCACTCGTTCTTGCTCCTTTGTACAGGGGAATGACGCGTGCATCTTTATCAATGTATCGAGCCGAATCCCGGCACTTTCTTTGGCTCTGTATGGTTCCAAGCTGGGGTTGCTCTGAACTTCCCTTTCCTTATCTTGGATCACGTTCGTTCTTTACCTCGATCCAATAGATTAGAGCTCCTATCTTGTTTTCTTGATTTTGTAGGTTGTCAATTGTTAAAACATCTTCCCGTGCAATTCCCAAAAATTCCTCTCCTTTCAGGTACTTCAATTCTTTCTTCGATATCATGCTGACGAGTTCAGCTTATGTCCGATCAACTCTGCTAGTTACTCCCATCTCTTTCATTTCAGTCCTCTCGGAAGATCTGGCGATTTTTGGCTTAGTGTGCTCAGCCCCGCCGGCCTTCCGTTGAAACTACCAGTGAAGGGTAAATTCTACCCGGGGTTGAAGTGTATTATCCATGGTATTGTGCCAGACAGTTAGGACGACGCAGGGCATTCCTGTGCCCCAATGTTATATTCGTTGGAGTACCCTTTTATGAAAAAGAGGAATCGCAAATCGACTGAAAATGCTCCCTTTGAATGTTGTTTCGAGTTGTATAGACGGCATTCCATCTTTGAGTTCTAATCGAACCCTCAAACCACACATGTTGCCCAATGGCGGATGCTTTATGCTCTCCGACACTTTGGTGAGGCAACTGAGTCAATTTTGAAGTGGACAAAAATACACAGTCCTTTTGTCAAGAAGAAAATCACTAGTAAAAAAAATCAAGAGGGTATCCCCTCGGCAGGTGGTCATGAATACATCCAAGACATAAGGGATTGAAAATGTTGAAGGGTTTCAAGAAAGTCTGAAGGATGCCTAGTACTCGATCTCTATTTTTTTCTGCCAAGTCTCAAAGAAGGTGAAAAAGGAAGAAAAATTCTCCAAAAGTTCATAAACCTATTGTATGACAACTAATTCAATTCTAAACTTTTAATTTTTGCCAATTCAGTTTTAAGCTTTTAAACAACTTGCTAATTCAGTTATAAATATTTTGATTGCACCAATTTAGTTTTAAACATTTGAATGATTTGCCAAACAAGTCCTAAAACTCTTAACATATTACCAATTTAGTTATTTCAGCTAATCTTGGCCAGACATGATGGCTCAATTAGAGTTGGCCGTATTACATGATATGGCTAGTACTAACGTAAATAATTTTTTTATTTTTCCAAAAAAAAATCAGAATTTTTGTGTTAATTTTTTTTTCTTTTCTTTTTTCCCTATTTTTACATAGGGCTGGTGAGGCCGCCAGCCACTAGCTGAGAATGGGCGACCTCCGCCAGTCATTGGCCGAGGGTTGACAACACCCACTGGCCCTTAGGCGAGGGCCAACAACACCCGTTAAGACCTAGGCGGTCACAGCCCTCGTGGGCCATGACAAGGGCGTAGCAACTCTCACTCGCCCTTGCTATAGTAATGATGGCTTGAGAGGGCTCGTGACACCCTCGATGTTCCTCGTTGGCCCTTGCCTAGTGGCCAGCAGAGGTCACCAACTCTTGGCCAATGGTTGGCGGCGTCACTAGCCCTCTATAAAAAGAGGGAAAAAATAAATAATAATAAATAATAAAAATGGATTTTAAAAAAAAAACTGTTCACGTTAGTATCGATCGCATCATGTAGAACGATCGGTGTTGATAAGGCTGTCACGTTTGGCCAAAATTAGCTAAAATGACTAAATTCAAATCATTAAAAAAGTTTATGACTAAATTGACATGATTAAAAGGTTTAGAATTGAATTGACAAGTTGTCAAAATTTTGAGAACTGAATTGGTAAGTTATTAAAATGTTTTTGACTAAATTGGAAAAATTGAAAGATTTAGGATTGAATTGACAAGTTGTCAAAAGGTTAAGAACCGAATTGGCATGTCATTAAAAATTTTAGGACTAAATTGGTAAAATTGAAAAATTTATGATTGAATTGGCTGTTGTACAATAGATATAAGATTTTTTGGACAATTTTTCAAAAGAAGATAAAGAAAGGTGAATGCCTTATCTTGTGTGTATTAACATGTTTACCTTCCATGCATCTTATATCATATTTCACAATGACTTCACAATCAATCAAAGTCCTTCCTCTGATGATCGGGATGAAGAGATCGGCACATAGTCAAGAAGAAATAGACGAGGACCTTGCTCCTTTAATCAAGAAGAATAGAAAAGTAATGTTTGTTTTGCCAAACGTTGATTCTGGTGCAAATGTTGATACCAACATCAACGTCCTTAGTGAAGATTCAACTCATGTCACTTATGAGGAGAATGTCAAGGCTGTTGCTTTTGTCAATTCTGCAAATCCCAAAGTCCTTGGAGCCTTTGCCGATATTAATGATGCTCATCCCGTTATTGTTGCTGAAGGCTTGACTTGTGATTCTTCTAAGAAGGCTACCAACCTAGATATCGATCGTGTTGCTTCACTTCACAAGTTTGTTCCTGCCCCAATTTCTTCGGCAAAGCATGGTAATATTCCATCGATACCGACTTGTATTTGGGAACTTCGTCATTGTATTGATTGATATTTCTTTTGTGTTGATAGATCTAAATTCCAATCTTCCATCAATTGGAGTCAATGTCGACATGCCTGAACTTAGGCTTGAAGAGGAAGCTATGGTTACCAATACAACCATTGAACATGCAGTTATTGAAACTCAGGAGGAGTCTAAAATGGTGAAGTTGTTAAAGAAAGTCAAGGCAAATATGGAAGAATCAATGGAAAGTTTAAAGCTCTAAAGAAAGAACTGAGGGAGGAGGTTAAAACTCTAGACGAAGAATTGAATAAGGAAGCAAAAGCTCTAAAGGATGGCATGGCAACCCTCAAGGAAGGTTACAAGAACTATCTTATAAGACTCGAAGCCAACCTGAATCCCTCATTCTTTACCGACACACCTTCCTCATCAAAGTGAAATTGAATTATGTTTTTGTTTGTTTGAAGTTTGTAGTTTTTGAATGTGTTTGGAGTCTATTTGGACTTGGGTTTAAATACTGTGTTGATGTTTGAACCTTGCCGACTATTTGAATCAGCTGATATTCTGTTATACATACATTAAGCTTCTTTTTTATTTTTTTATGATGACAAAAAATGGAGAAATGATGTAGATCTATGGTAAAGATATACAGATATATGGATGCTGATATGGATAAATACAGGATGGATATGTATATAGGATGCTGATGTTGATACAGGATTCTAATATATAATTAGATGGTATAGTTTCTTGCAAGATAATACTGGAATATACACAAATATAGGGAAAAAGCCATAATAATAAAATAAAAAAATAATTAAAAAAAAACTCGGAACTATACCCAATGCGACACAATTACCCCGATTTTTTTTTGTGACATAAAAAATCTCAAATTATACCTAATGACACATTTTCACCAAACTTTTTTCTCATGATTATTCGAAACTTATACCTATGTAATACATTTACCATCTGTCAATGTTTCATTAGATGATTTCTTTAGCTGAAACAAGTCGTTTTTATTTTACTTAAGTCATGTGAGCATCATAGTTCATCTTACAACATCCACGTGGGCAAATTTATAACAATGCTTATGGATGGAACCTTGATAAAGAGTAAATTTATTACATTGGTACAAACCTGAGATTTTTGGTATCATAGAAAAAAAAAATTAAATGTGTCAAAATGAACATTGTTTAGTGACTTTTTCCCTATTATAGAATATGCTTAGCTATATGCCAATTTATATGCATCTGAATAATTTATATACGGAAATGCTTAGAATTATTGCGAATTTTTTACAATTCTCTTATACACAAAGTCTTAGTCTTTTTTATGATATTCATAGTTGAGGCTTTATGGACTTGCTTGCTTTTTACGCTCTAATCATTGCAAGCAAATTTTAATTATTTATGCATAATATTTTTTAAATCAATTATTAAAATATCTGCATCTATAGTTTTGTCAGTATAAATAGGGGAGATTGTTGACAAAACCTCCTATAATGATTTGAATTTGACGAAATAATCCATTGTGAACTTATAAGCTTAATAAATGCAGATGTTTTATATTTAAGGTAATATCGCTTCAAGGAACTTAGATGTACATAGTAAAAAGATTTGTGGAATCTAGACAAAACTATAAGTGTGAACAAGTCTGAGAGAATTGGAAGAAACTTAAAGATTCCATGGTAAAGAGGATCACACGATCTACATCACTAATGTACTCTAATTCTCAGAGCACCTATGTTAACTGTGCAACAGTTTTTCACATGTTCTGGAAATTCGAATATAGATATCCCATGACAATTTGGACATTTATGACAATTGGCGATCTAGTTTGAAATTCTAATCAGAGAAATTAATTGATTATCAAGAAATATGTACGCCAAAGATCTAATTACATGTGACATCTTGATTGATTGACAATTATCCATAAGACATGATTCTTTCCCTAGTTCAAGCTACCTTATTTATAGAAACTGAAAGATTCGATTATATGAACTACCAAATCTCCGGAAACTCAAATCAATTGATTTCAATCGCTAAATTGATCTTCACAACAATCGTCCGACACAAGTAACTTGGAGATTGATTGTAATGCCCCCCAACACGTCATGGCGAATGTAGAACTACTATTATAGTTATCTTTTCCATTTCTTTTTTACTTAAACATACGAAAGCATAAGGGACTAAAGTAATCATGGGGTACACGCGATTTTCTATGAATAGTGTAACTTCATTTTTTATTTATTTATATATGTACATCAGACAACAAGTCGGTTGCATTAGGGAATTCAAAAGTCAGAATTACTGACTACACTAGATTATATGTCGGTCACCCATTTCCACCTAGCTATACATGTGTCGCCTAACCCTAGCCCCGGACAACGCCAAAATCCTCCCGGCTCCAAAAATCCTGCTTCCCTCCTACCTCTCTTCCATGCTGCAGAGCTACCTCCGTCTCCTAGCCCTTCAAAGAATAGTGGGAGGAGACCACCATGCCCTCGATGGGCCAAGAGATGGAGGCAACCCCACAACATGAAAGAGAGGTAAGAGGGAAGAAGGTTTTTGGAGCTGGGAGGATTTTGACGGTGTCTAGGGCCATGGTTAGGTGACACGTGTACAATTAGGTGAGAATGAGTGATGGATGTATAGTCCAATGTAGTTAGTAGTATTGACCTTTTGAATTCTCCAGTGCACCCCACTTGTCCACTTATATACTTAACACGTCACAGCTAATGTGGAACTACTATCGCAGTTATCTTTTCCATTTCTTTTTTTTTTGGGATAAGTGCTGCAGAAGTTTTAAAACTTGTCATGAAAATGCAATTAAGTCTTAAAACTTATAAAAAGTGTAATCAAGTCCTAAAACTTGTCAAATTGTTTTAATCGAGTCCTAAAGTTAACACCGTTAGCCCTTTTAACGGAAAATGCTGATGTGACGCTGACGTGGCATTGTGAATAATTTTTCTTTTTTCAGATGGTTTTTTAATTATTTTTTATTCAATTTAAAAAAATAGATTTAAAAACTAAAAAGAAAAGAAAATTTATTTTTTAAAATTGTTCAAAAAAAAAAAAAGATAAAGCAGCTTCTCCCCTACTGCTGCCGCCGCTACCGCCAATCGGCGAAGGGGCCGATGACCCTCGGCAGCCCCTCCAACAAGGTTGCCATTTTTTTTTTTTGAGCTGTTTTCTTTTTTAAATAAATTTTCACTTTTCTTTTTTAATTTTTAAATCTAATTTAAATAAAAAAATTTAAAAGCCACATGGAAAATAAAAAATTAATTTTAAATGCCACATCAGCATTTTCCGTTAAAAAAGTTGATGGCGTTAATTTTAGGACTCGATTAAAACAATTTGACAAGTTTTAAGACTTCATTGCACTTTTTGTAAGTTTTAGGACTTAATTACATTTTCGTGATAAATTTTAGGACTTCTGTAACATTTATCCTTTTTTTTTTCCTTAAACACGTGGAAGCATAAGGGACTAAAATAATCATGAACTACATGTGATTTTTTGCAAACATGACAACTTCATTTCTTATTTGTTTATATATGTGCATCAGACGATAAGTGGGATGCACTAGATAATTCAAAAGGTTAGCACTACTAACTGGACTATATGTTGATCATCCATTCTCACTTAATTGTACACGTGTTGCTTAATCCTAGCTCTTAACACCGTCAAAATTCTCCTAGCTTCAAAAATCCTGCTTCCCTCCTACCTCCCCTTCTATACTGTGAAGCTACCTCTGTCTCCTGGCCTGTTGAAGAACAATGGGAGTGGACCCATCATGCGTCAATTGACACGGGCGTATATCTTGACGAACCCAAGGGTGAGCTGCCTCGTCAAGGGCCCTACATCAACGACCATGCAAGATTTGATCCGGATAAAAACAATATCCAAAAAACCGGGATCTACACCTTCTTCCCACGTGAAGTGTACTGGCACCCCGTAATGAACTATCAAAGAGGTAGGTGGGATCGACATTCTATTGATCTGAAAAGATAAAGTCAACAGCCAATTAGTCATAACCCAACAAGCAAAAGGTCCACCGATCTATATTATACAAATCGATCATCATACTAACAAGAAAGCCTCAATAAAGAGTTCAGTAAATCGCATGCATATCTACTTACTTGAGAACATTTTCAAAATACATGACAAACTAATATAGGTAATAAGTTTTCTCAACAAATAACTAGGAGTTCAATTCAGAAATATTAAAGTTATAATTGATATAAATTCATGTTGCCATCATCATCTAGAAAATCCCATTACTCTCTTGGGCACCTCACACCTATCCGGCATAGTGAGGGCATATAGGGAAACGACATTACACCCCCTAGGCATCTGGAGGAACCCAGTTACCATCTAGGCATCCTTACTACAACCCCAAGGCATTGTCATCCTAATGACCAACGGCATTCTCAGTCACATATTCACGTCATGTGCAGCAATTCCATAATTCAATTAAAAGTTTGTTAACGCCACTACTATTCAAGAACTCAAGCACGCATCTAATGAATTGTTAGTCATTTTCATCCCCTAGATTAATATAAACTCATCTATACAAATATTAAGTGAGCTATAAGGAAGGTCCCACATCCTAGGCTTAAACTAGCCTTATGGGCATTTCGTGCATCTTTAGAAATGATGGATGTTATCTAGGTAAACGGTTTTAAAAAATTATGAAACTTTAATATAAGGTAGGCAAGACGTAGAGGGACACTTTTTTGTGGGAGACTTGAAGTCCAATTCAACTTATACAATTCTAAATAATTTTTGCAATCTAGGCCCAAAACAGTCAAAATTTGCAGAATGGCTTTGTTTGTGAAAAATTAGAAGAAATTTGGGATTGGATGTGTGACATCCAGAATTTGCAGTATTGCTTTCTATTAAATTAATCGGGCATTTCATTGACGTGTCTATAGGGTTGTTCTCAGAGCTGATCACTCTCGAGATAACTAGACTAGCTGGGTATGCCATTAAAGAATATTAAGGCAATAGACTTGAGAATTCGACCAGAAAGCGGCTTCTCGACCGTGTTCATCTTTAGAGGTCATTACTGCACAGTTAAAGATCGAATTGAGATCAGAGATAGGTCGGTTCGACTGAGATGTGTGGCCGATCGTGGGTGACTCCACTAAATTGGAAAATTCTCGTCGACCGGCACTAATTTGATTTTCTGTCGTTTTGGTACCCTGTGTTAGTAGTCGAGCCCTCGAGATTTCACGACAATTAAGAGTCGCCAATGTGTTGAGTGGGTTCATTGTGGCTCGAAGAAAATCGACCACGAGTCAATTGCCCTAAAAAGTTCTGAAAGCTACCCGGTAGTTTAAGTCACACTAAAAGCACGCCGGAGTGAAATTAACCGTCGATTTGAGTCAGATTTCAAAAATCGAAAGTTCAGTGATGTCACAAGCTATTTTAGGAATGTCAACTCAGTCTCAGAAGATTTTTCGGAGGTCCCGAGATTTTTACGGAAATTGGGTTCGGATGTCGTGGAAGTTTGGCCGAAGTTCAGATTGGCTAAATTAATGGGAAATTTGACTTTCGGGTTGAGCCTGGGTGTGTCAGAGATTTATAGAAGCTAAATGAGGATGAATTGAAATTATTCAAGTGTCCAATTGAAGCTGAGATTTTTAAAATTCGTAACTCCCCTCCTCCTAGCCCAAAATTGACCAATTGAGAAGTTGTGAGAGTTGTTGGTGTGGCCTAATGAAGGCCAAGGGTTAATGCTTGGCCTAGATTGATTGTGGAAGATATTTCTTGTGGAAAATTGGCAAGGATGGCCCACCCTCTCTCTTATCTTCTTCCACGCACACGGCTCCTTTCATTTGGACTCTGCGGTCTCAGCTTCTGCTCGATTTCTTTCGGTTGAAGTCCAGCACCAGCAAAGAGAAAATAACCCAGCTTCAAGCTTCGGTCAGCTTGCACCAAAGGAAAGGCCGCGTCTTCCCTCCACCGAAACCGCAGCTGCCAACGTCCCCACGAAGCTGCTCCTCCAGTCAACTTCTTCTCCACCGAGATGTTCGTTCATCCTCATCTTCGGTCAACTATTCAGCAACGGAGACTGCGTGCAGCTCCCATCGAGCGAGATCTCCCTTGCCAGCAGCTTCAACCGCCCTGCTCCACTACCGCTTGCTCCCCACTTCCCTTTGTCTCCTGGTGGTATCGCTTCTCCATTTGCTCGGTCAGCAACGAAGCCGCCAAGACTCCTAATTTGACCGAGTGGCCGTGCCTTGTTGCCACTTGGTAGCACTTGCGAGTGGTTCGGTCAACAAGCGACGTTGAAGACCACCGAAAGGAGACCACGCCATCCCACCGAAACCCATTCAAGCCTGCAGCGACGTCCAAGCCTCCGCACGTCCGCGCCACTTGTCCCTGCACCGCGATTCTTTAGTCAATAGCCGCAAGTTGCTCCTATTTTGTTTACCACCGAGCGAAGTCGAAGCAGCTCCGTTCTTCACGGCGTCTTCTTCAGCTCGTGCGAAGCAGTCCAGCCCAACTCCTTCGTGAGTTCAGCCGCAAGCGAATTGGAAGCCCATCTCAATTGAAGCCCACTTAAATTTCAGCTCAGCCACTTCAGTTCAAGTTGCAGCCCAGTAATTTGAGGCCCAATTCAGCAGAATTTTATTGAGGCCCATCTCCTGCAGTCTTCAAGCCCAATTTCCAGCAAAGAAATTTGAAGCCCAAGTGAAGTCAGTCCAGAAATTTCAGCAGGCCCAATTCAACTTGGGTCTGGCCCAAAAGCAAGAACAAATCTCAGTTGGGCTGAGATTTGTTGGGCCAAGATCAAGGCCCGGTCCCAAGCCCGCCGGTGTTGTCGAAAGTCCGATTTCGGCCGCCGTCGCGTCGCCGTTGCGGTGATTCGGTCTCCGCTTTTGTCAAGTGAGTTTTACTCACTAATGCTTTATTAGTTTGCTAATTATGCTTAAGGTTGGTTAGATTTAATTAAGTGCACTTAGGTGGTTAGATTAGGTTAGAACAATTAAATTAGTGACTTGAGGATGCATGTTAGGTGGTTAGACCTAGCTATTAGCAAGTAGAAATGTTCGGTTATTTATTGAATGTATCTCGGGATTTTTCCCGACCCGTTTCGGGCTCCAATAAGGCAATATGGGCCTAAATTGGATTTTTAAATGTTTATTTATTTATTTTCGAAATTTATTTATTTAATTAATTATTTTTCCGGAAATTCAACCGGGATGTCCGGTGACCGGAATTTCGTGCCGATTGTCGTGGTGCAGTCCGTTTATTTAATTGAGCTCTACGTTGTGTGGAATTGAATTTATTGTGGAATTTTAGGAATTGTCCTAAATTGATCGTTATTGAATGTTTGATTGGTAATGGCCAAGCATGGGTATATAGCGCCAATACGTTGATGGGCTATATAGTAGGGAGGATGGTGAGATCAATCAGGTACGATATTATTGGACATACGTGGTTCGGTGATTGGAAGTATCACTGGCGAAAACGGCGCCTTAAAGAACGCACGTAAATGACTTATAGACACACGTGGTTCGGTGGTTATGGGAATATCACTGGTGAAAACGGCGCCTTAAAGAACGCACGATGTTGTCTATAGCCGATGTCACCTTGGCGAAAACGGCACCCTTGAAAGGACACGTGATTCGGTGATCAAGGTTATCACTGGTGAAAACGGCGCCTTAAAGAACGCACGGTATCGGTGATCGGTATGTCATTGGCGAAAACGACGCCCGAGAAACACATGTGATTTGGTGAATGAGTGCACCACTGGGAATTCGTGGTATGAGTGGGAATGACCTAGAAAGGGTCTGGCTGACATGTAATCGACTTAGTCGATTGATCAATGCTTGATCGGATGTCGTGAATTGTTTGAATATCTATGTTTAACCTTGAATTGCAAGTTGGAACTGAGGCTAAGGTAAGTCCTCTGACTCGTGTTGTGCTTAGGCAACCGGATGACATATTAGTTTATTAATCGAGTCTTAGTGGGTAGGACTCGCTGAGACGTGGTCTCATTGGTTATTGAATAACCATTTCAGGACCCTGAGGAGAAGCTAAGGAAGGGGAACCTGAAGGGGAGAAAGACTTTTGAAGAAGAAGATGATCCAGAGAGGGATCTTGAATGTAACCCGGATGTGGATTGAGATCCCATCCCTTTTGTGAACCCTGTCTTGGTATAGATAGGTGTGAGACTTTTATGCTGTAAATAGTATTGTAAATATACTATGAGTGGTGCTGTTAATGAAAGTGTGGTTGTGAATTTCAATATGAAAAATATGGCCTGCTTTCCTATCCCATTGTTTTATTGTCTGGGGATTTATAACTGCTTCCGCATGTGCTTAATAAAAAGAAAGGGTCGGCGATACATAGTCCTGGGATATCGCATTCTAAAATCGACCAAGTAGAAGGATGTGCACGCGTCCGAGGATCGGGGCGTGACAGGATGACCATTTGACTTTGAGGGCATGAAGACTTTGGGTAATTGTGATGAGTGCTTAGATATTTCCCCAAGCTTCTCATTGGTCATTCTCTTGACTTTCATTTTCTCTCTCTCTCTCTCCAATTCACCCCCTCATACATGCGTGAACCCCTTCAGCCGATCCTCCCTTCTGCCTTTTTCTTCATTTTTCCTCTCCTTTTCTTTACCGCAGCCTCCCTTTTCCCTTTCACTAGTTTTGTTTCCTTTCATTTTCACTGCCTCACCACCGTCTGTCCATTCCACCACTGCACTCCCCCTCACGCCAATTCCACAGCCACCATCACGCCTCCACCATCAATAGCCACCACCTGCCAGAATGCATAGCTCCTCACGCCCTCAACACCCACCAGCTCACTTCACCAGAAGCTCCGTCCAGCCGCCTAGCACCACCCCATCCCGACATCACAGCCGCGCCACCAGCGACTTCATCTTGCTGCATCACCATCGCCTCACCACCCTCACGTGACCAACAACTCCAGCCGTCCAGCAGCACTCGCAGCCACCTTCACCAACCAGCCCAAGCCGAACCGCCCACCTTGGCCGAGACCTTGTAGGGCCAACCCCATCTCCATCAAGCCTCCATTTGAGACTCGGTTTTCTCGAGTTCTCATCACTGTCACGTTGCCATCGTCATGAGCCCGCCGATGTCGTACTCCCGTGAGTTAACTCCCTAATATTTGATTATGCCGTTAATTGCGTTTAACGGGTGTTTAATTTAGTGCTAATCATGGTTAGATTAGTGCTAAGATGGATTAGTATTAATCAACCTTGGCTAGGTTAGTTAACCACAGTTATGTTAGTTAACCTTGATTAGGTTAGTTAACCATGATTATGTTAATTAAGTTGGATTAGCTTAATTAATCGCAGTTTATTGGACACTCGTTGTTTGCTATTTTCATGGGTTAAAATCTGTTACGATTTTGTGGTTGCTTCCTTCTCAAAAAATATTCTAAACATCTTTATTTATGGCATATATTTTACTCAAGATTTTCAGGATTTAAAAAAACAAGATTTCAACTTCGTTACATGCAAGGCAGAATCTCGTTTTGTGCTGAAACCAGCAACCTTTTGGTGTTTTAAGGATTTTTATCAACTTTTAGGGTTCAATTTTCGAAGAGTTTCTTCATAATAAATTTTCAACACATCTTGAATTTAACATAGTCAAATTTCAGAGCAAACGGACAAGTTTTGGACCTCGAATCAAGCTGGTTTTGGAAAACATAATTTCTGGATACGGACACAGTTTTGGTAACGATTTGAAAGATTAACTGCTCCCATTCTAAAAAATTTGGGTCAAAGTGTCTTCATAAAAAGTGTTTATTTAAGTGCCATTTATAACAATTTAAATTTGAGAATTTTATAAACTCATTTGGTTATATTTCTAGAATTAATCTTGGAGATGTGCGAGTGGACTCGATTTCTATTGATGAGGGCTAGTCGTGGTCTTGTGGTTGTTCTTGGTGTCTTGCTTGCTAGGAAGTGTATATTTTGTGATTTGGTTGATTTTTGGCATGCTGAGAAGTGTGATTTTGATGACTTGTACATGTGAAATTATACAATTGATTGCTTTATGGTTGGTTCCGATTTTTATGTTAAGCTTTTAAATAGAAAAACAATGAGGTGTTGGGTCTGGACACTAAAACTTATTTGCTCAATAAAATAATGAGGGTTTAAATTAGGTGAGTGCAAAGTTTGACGGACTAATTTTGAGTACGAGAGCACCTACGAATTTCTTTCTAAAAGTTTTAATGAATAAAAAAGGGGAATTGCCCAAGTTTAATTCCAAAAAGGGGTGATTGGAAAAGAAAATAGAAAATAAAAGAAGTGTTAGGTTTGGACGCCAAATTTTATTTGCTCAATAAAATAAGGAGGTTTTATAGCAGAAGTGTGTAATATTTGACGGATTGATTTTGAGTACGTGACCACGTACAAATTTATTTCGGAAAGTTTTGAACAAAAAAAAAAAAAAAAAAAGGAGAGTTGCAAGGTTTATTATTTAAAAAGAGATTTTGGTGTTCTTGGGTTTGATTGATGATATGCTCGTGTGGTCACGTAATTGAACCCGTCACCCAACGGGAGTTTGGGGACGATGCTCGATTTTTATTGAATGCCCGGCAGGGGTCTGGAAGCCGAGTCGCGGTTGAGGCTAGACTGATACTCTTTTATGGAATGCCATCTAGACGGGGTTTCTAGACGTTGTCGCGCCAATGGGGCGGGACGATGCCCAGTAACATTGGATGATCGCCAACTTTTGAGTTGGCCATGGCCAAAGGGTAGTAATAACCGGAACACGCCTAAATTGTTGTAATGCTTTGTGCCTGATTATGGGGCAAAATTGCTAAGCATGATATGGGACGTGTCATAACGATTTTACCTTATAATCGGGACCCATGTAAATGTTTGGAGAATGAGAATCATGCGTTCTAGTTATTAATTATGCTTGTCATATTTATAATGTCATATGTGATGTGCTAACCTGTAGGGGTGTGCCGAGGCAAGCTAAGTTTGTTTGTGGTACATGTTTAAGCTGCCTCCGAGACGAATTTGCATCATAATCGAGACTTAGGTTGTTGACTCGCTAAGATTTATCTCACCCCGTTGTCATTGTGATTAACATTTTTCAGGGCCGTAGCATGGAGATCTGCTGAGTGCGGATGTAGTGGGCACGAGATGCGACACTTTTTTGCTGGCTCTGCCATTAGTGAAGTTTAGGTTAACCCTAATCCCTGAAGGTTTTTGAGAGGGTCGATAGGAAATAGCTGTAGAAAGGCTTGTACATATTAAACTTCCTAGGGGTAACGGTAGATAAATAAATAAATTGATTTCGGCAATTTTTGTTGTGTTTTACTATCCCGATTGTCTGTTTGTTGATCGGGGATTTATTTAATTCGCTTCCGTATGCGTTTAATTGAAAGATAAAAAGAATGGGTCGGTGACGCGTTTTGGGACGTCGCGTTTTTAATCGACCGATGAGGGATGTGCGCGTACTTGGGGTTCGGGGAGTGACATTTTCGGACCGTGAATATGATTCTTGTTTTTTTGTGACCACTTAATACCTATAAAAGGCAAAGAAGATATAATGTTTTAGGCAAAGTCCCTTGAAGTAAAGTGTATGCTTATGCTAATTCTCTCCGTGTCTCTCTAAACACTTATTCTTTTCTAGTTTGGTAGGATCCTTTGAGAAATGCAGCTCTATTAGGTTAGAAATGTTACTATTCTAACATTTTTTAGCGTCTTTATACTATGATCCAAATTTCTAGATAGTTAACAGTTAAAAGGCAATTCCTTGAAGGCTTGACCAATTTCATTTGTTGTGGGATAGCATACCTACTATGACCGACCTAGTCTTCCCTGGTTTTAAACATAGATCCTCTCATAAAATAATAAAAAAGGCCATGTGAGAGAAATTATTCAGAAATTCTAGGAAAGAGAAATTGATTTAAAAATGTCACATTAACATTATCTATTAGATAAATTTATGATGTTAAGTAGAATGTTTGATTGTATCAATTTAATAAATTTTAAGACTTAATTACATTTGTTAAAAGTTTTAGAGTTTAATTGCATTTTTATGATAAGTTTTAGAATTTATGCGAACATATCCCTTAATTCAATATGAGTGACAATATTAATGTCTTTTTTTATAGTTTAAACACTAAATTAAACATATACGAAAATTTAATGAATCATATTAAATAAATTAAAAGTTTTTGAATCACATTAAAAATTGAGCTAAAGTTGAATTGTTACATCGAATAAATTAACAAATTTAAAAATCAAAAGTTCAGGGAAAATGAATTTCGAATAGATTTGTTCGGGCATCGGTTTGGGAGTTATTACGCTATTTGCCCTTCGTGCGGTCATCAACGAGAGAATCGCGGCGATGGTCCGGGCGGTGCTTGGTCTTCCGTGAGTTCTTCGGCTCTGAACTTCGGGGGGTGCGCAGAGAGAGAGAGAGAGAGAGAGAGAGCGTCTCTCGTTCTCCGTCCACCTCCTCCGGCTACGGAACAATGCGAGCTCGAAAACACCTCCGCAAAGCTTCGGACGACGACGTCACGCGCCGCAACGACGCGAGCAACCGCGGGGAGCCGCCTCAAGACGATCATGGTAAAAAGGCGCCATTTTTCTCACGATAACGTAGTTGCTTCATTTTCAAGTTTGCGGGGTCTGATGAATGTTTACCCCCCTCTGCTTTTCTTCTTGGTATGTAGGATTTCAGCGGAGCTGTTCATCCAGGGACTTGGGCAAGGACGGGTATGAGTATGGTCTCTCTTTGTCTCTCTTCTTGGGCCTTCCCTGTTTCGTCTAAATGCGCCGTACGTGTTGGTGAGCTTCGTGGGTTAACTTTGTTTGGTGTTGGGTTTTGTCATCTGTGGATATTTCAGGCAAAACTCTTGATTCTGGGTTGAGTTGTTTCAGAATACGCTCATGGAGCTAGCAACTCTGCATAGTAATGTTGGTTTTCTGAAAATTTGTGTCTGCGTGTGCTTTGGAAATCAAGTTAGAACTGGATCACCGCATAATTCCTCCTAACTCCATGGAAGTGACAGAATCATGGTGGAACTTCTGTTTGATTGACGGGCCGCGTCATTCATGATACATTCTGGAATAGTTGCTCAGCAATGAGCAGAGTTATTTTTAACAAGATGGACTTTCCATGAACCAGACTTCATAAATGAGGCAGCAACCCATGACAGAGTAAAAGTTTTTGCCTTCAAATATTTCCTATTGCATCAGTTTGGAGGACAGGGATCTTACTGGAGTTGAGCCGGTGGTTAAACAATATGCTTGAATATCTGTTTGGATTATAAATAGAGTGATTGAAACCACTTCATTGTTTTTAACTTCTTTTGGTGGAAAAACTGCTTTGTTACTTACTTTCCACATCTTGTGTGCAATTTTGGCAATGCCAGGGATGGGATGCAAAGTCTTTAGCTAGAAAGGTCAGTAACATTTAGGCCATGTGCTGGGCTTTGTGCCCCCATGTTATGTCATTTTGCAACGCAGGGATAATAAACGGGACATGGCTACATAAGCTTTCATCCACATTCCTTACAGACATTTTGTTTACCTCATGTTACACAGTTTATTGTAACTGTAGTGCAAGTGCTATTCAAAGCCAACACTAGGGGCTTAGTTTATATGTTAATTTTGATGCATACTTTCCAATCGTATGCCTGTTTGGTACAGCTTCCTATAGCAATTACAACTGGGAAAAGTGGTTTTGTAGTTTTTGTTGGGTGCTTGATAAACTCCCCATGAGTGAAGCACCCTCAAACTGCAACAACTTGTTGCAACTTTTAGGAAATTGGAGGTGCTGCAACCATATATTGCCAAGCACACAAGTTACACCACTTCATAGAAGAACCATAACATTGCAACAACTATAACAAACAGATGGCATGGTGTTGTTCTATGCAAATAATCCTGGGGGGCATCTTCCCCTCGACTAAGTATGTAATAGGAGCTGCAACTGCAGCAATCATGACATCCACTGAGCCTTTTTCCTTATGTTGTGTTGGCCCTTAGTTTGATTCTGGAAACAGAATTATGCAATAGCATCTTGAAATATGGAAAAAAAAAAATTGTTGCATTTAAAGATATTTCTTATAATATAAAAAAAAAGGTCATTTTTTACAACATCCTTTAGTGAATCCATTCAGCAAGAATACTATTCTCTATAAGCATCTTGTGTGGGGAAATCTGTTTGTTGATAAATTTATTGGTATAATAGCCATGTTATATGATAGCACTGGGGAATATGGATTTCAGATACTCTTAACTTTCGACTGAATTATTGATGGCAAACTGTGACTACTAATTTCTGCTTGTCTGATAATATGTGATGCTGATTGATTGAGTTCTCTTCAGTTATGTTCAGGTGAAATTGGCTGAAATAAGGGAAAAAGTGCAATGCCCGATATGTCTAGGTGAGAATGTGGGGCCTAAATGCATTAGATATTTTAAAATCCATTTTTTAAAGCTAAATTAGCAATTCCACTTCAAAATTTATCAATCTATTGAGTAACAGTTGCAATTAGCCATCACAAACTGCCTGTCTACATGAATTTTTTCCAAGTCCCAAAATCTCTTCAAAGGTTCTATTGTCAAGCAGTTGGATCTGACTCTGACAAAGAACTACCATAGCTGGCATGAATTATGTAAGGACTTGCTTTGTTCTCAAGGATACTCTGGTACTAGAAACACTAGGGGCAAAAGTTAGAAACAAGAGAACTTTGATTAGATTACAAGGTCCTATTTAAATAAGCAGTAGGTGTAAATATAGTTCTTTGCTTCCTGTGCAACCCCTGTGTTATAGGGACAAGTGCTTGGACATTTAGCTAGATACTGCAGCGGCAGTCTCTTGTCTTCATAAGTTAAACTGTGAATGAAGGATATAAACTTATGAACCATTTTTATGCAACTTTTTTTGCTCATTAAGTTTATGCATGAGCCTCAATTTATAGGAGAATCTCATCATTTCCTGCTCTAGGAATCATACGGAAGACAAGTGCAGTGATGGAATGCTTGCACCGTTTCTGCCAAGAATGCATTGCCAAACATATGCTGCTCAGGTGCGCCATACACAATCTGCTTTCTTTCGACTCCTTATAAACATCATAATGTTCTCTTCAGTTGGGGATCATCGCAAACTCCTCCTTTGAACAATCTTTTAATTTCTTCGAATTAATTAGTGACATGCCTCATCTAGGAGTAATGAATGCCCTGCTTGCCATGCACATTGTGGCCGTAATTCTCTCCGTGCTGATCCAAGATATGATGCTCTGATAGAAGCATTTTATCCTGATGTTGGCAAGTCTAAGGTATATTTTGCTTAACACGTTGCATCAGAGTGCCGTGTTATATTCGGCAACTCCTACTTCTGGCATTGACCGTTGAAGCTAATCATGAAACATCTTGTTCAGGAAGAAAATCACTCAAAAAAACCAGGTGAGATTTTTTCATTTATGCGCATGGTGAGGGTTGAAGTTGAGGGGAAGCTTGTGAATGACTTGGATGTTGATGCTACTTAATGGACATCTGATCAGATCAATCCCATTATTCTGCAAACTCTGCTGGAAATTAAGGAGAAACAGACTATTCTGAAGGAAAGCATCGAAGATATGAAGACATTGGTTAGAATTCAAAAGGAGCAGTTACAGGGGAGATTGAAGAAAGTAGAACATGCAGTGGCCAACCTGAACTACTATCACCTTATTCATGTTCCTGTTGCTGAACCCACTTCACCAATCTCTCTGGTCACAAACCCAAATCAACCATCCTCCTCCAAATAAACTATTCAAATGTTTTTGCAGTTAATGTCTTTTGAGCGTGGATTGACTTTTGTGTTTTTCTCATCGACTCTTGGTTTGGTTTGGTCAACGAAGATGCTGACCGCACTGCTCAAGAAAGGGATCTTGAGAAGCAACTTGCCGAAATTAGACATCGGAAGAAGCTCATAAGGATCACAGCTCTACTTTGCGAGGCTCTGGAGAGAAATCTTGATGATGGTGAAGCATAGTTATAAGAACGGGATCAGTCTAACAAAAAGGCGGCTAGGCAAAGACATACCAAGGGCCAAATGGTGCTCCAAAATAGCTATCTGGAGCGTGATATGTCTATACCTCGAAGAGGGACGTGAAATGTTTTTTGAACTGTCTGCAACACACAGCAGGACTTCTTGCTAATGAATCTCTATCCCACCTTTTCTAGAAACTTTTGAATTTTTATGAAATCATCCATCGGCAACGATATCATGGTGTCAACTATAATTCTGCTCCTTGACTAAGACGTTTAATAAGCTTCATCCTGTCTATTTATACTCGGTTTCCTTCTATCCGTATTAATATCTAATGGGTTGAGCTGTTAATAAATTTCGAAAGAAACGACATACTTCCAAATCTCTCGAATGTCCAGCGACCATCCTAATTTTCAAGGGCGGGAAAGGACGTGGATTAAAGATCATACCTTTTCAGTTCCTTCCCATCCGACAGCGGTTTCTGAACAAGTTGCCAATATGAAATATCAAGTTGGTTTTTCGAAGCTCTATTTAAACCGCTCTTTTTGGGGAAACACTTTCACTTTCCCATCTTCTTGCCTCCTGATTATTTCTTTAACCAGCTTATTGTTCGATCTTCCAAGAACTCCTTCGCTCGTCCAAGCGAGTATATGGGGCGCCTTAGCAGTCTTCAAAAATAAGAAACGTAATGGCAGCTTACCGCTGACTTTCATGGATGATGTCGTTGAAGAAGGTCCGTTGATTCTCGGTCCAAATTTCAAGTCGATTCCTTCTCTGTCCGCGTTTGTCAAATGTTTCCCTCAACACCATGCCGAAGTTCTTCCCATTAACTGCAGCTTTGTGTGCATGTTTTGTTATGAAAAATTCCAAATTGGTACTCCCAACTCAAATCTACCATCAGTCAAACTGCGTAGGTGTCTGGTAAATGTATATTTTTCATGTCAAACTTGTCATTTTCCATATCAGATTCATCTTGCAGTCAGCAGTCACATGTACATTTTAACGGGATATTGAATGGAATGAGGATGGAATGCTAATAGTCGATATATATGTGTCATGGGTTGCCAATTTGAGACTTTATACAGAAAAAAATTAATTTGAGATAGATGTATCATAAAGCACCTATTTAGGATATTTAATAGAATTCATCAAAAACCTTTTTTTTTTCTTTTTTTTCTTTTTTGAGGATGCTGCTACAGAAGTTTTATGTCCTTTTCTTTCTCCTACCAGTTTGTCGTCGGAGTAAGGTGAGTTTTTCTTCTTTTGCAAGAATCTCTCCAATGGGAGCTGAGCAGGGCCAGAATTCGAGTCTACTCGAGTCATACACATCTTCCTACTCAAGCTGAGTTAAACGATCCGTTTACATTTTTCTTCTTCTTTTACGCCAACATTGGTGCAAAATTAAAATTACACTGGGGCGAACTAACTCTCCAAGATTGGGAGAACAAATACGAAATCCACCTAAGAGAGATAATATTAAAAATTGGATTTAGACTAAAACGACGTTTTAGTCTAACATGATTTAACAATGCCGTGTCATTGACACGTAAGTGGGAGATAATATTTTTTAAAAAATCACGTTAGAATTTTCTAATTAGACAGTTTATAAAAAGACTCAATCGAATTAATTTGACAAATTTTAAAATTTGATTACACTTTCTCTACATTTTAAGATTCAATTACACTATTGTATACAAATTTTAAGACTTCTAGTGAATATACCCTTTTTTGAAATCCTTGACGGAACTAGGTAATCTAGTAATCATGGCACCCTTTTTTGAAATCCTTGACGGAACTAGGTAATCTAGTAATCATGGCACCCTTTTTTGAAATCCTTCACGGAACCAGGTAATCTAGTAATCATGGCACCCTTTTTTGAAATCCTTGACGGAACTAGGTAATCTAGTAATCATGGCGCTTCTTATACACATGTCCAGCAACTCAAGATTCCCAACGGAATAAGGAAGTTCAGCTCACTTCTGAAAAAATTTTAGAAGCTGGCTCCGAAATTTCTTCGAGGAACCAATAGAATTTGGGAGAGATTTCAAGCGACCAATACAGCTGATATATGAATCATACGAATGGAAGTTCCATCATCAGAAGTTCTGCTTTCATACAACAGTCCTTCGAAAAGGTCCTACAGAAATTTGCAGAACCTCAGATTTAAGGAGACTTAAGTTCTTTAGATTTACCTATGAATCGACCAATTTGTGATGGTAAGGGACATCGTTCCAGGCCTTATCTCTCTAAATATGTTTAAGTCCGGAGATGCATGCAGATAACAACAATTGCTGAGAGATCAAAACTTGCAAATCCTCGGCCTTCTCGAGTACAGAAAAGGCTCGGTTGTTGTCAGTTATTCTGATAATCTCAAGACATAAAAGCGACAGTGGCCAAACTGCAATATAGATCAAGAATGACCGAGTTCTCCAAAGGCAAAATAAGTAGTTCAGAGCATTCGCTGCCTCCTTGCCAATCAAGCCATCTCAACTTGAAAGAAGATTCTGAGAATTTCCCTCCAAGAGTAGCCTGGTGCAATCTCAAGAACCTCAACCTCCATATGGCCAAATCCTTCACATCTAGTACATTTTACTTTGCCCCTCATCAAACGTGAGACAAGGGCTTCCACATTTATAGCACTCTGCAAATCAAGGGAACTGAATAAATATAAAGGGAAAAATTAGATGGCCTTTCACACTTATTTTTGGGAAAAAAAATAAGGAAAGGAAGCATTTTCAAGATAGTTGATTTTGTTTACACTAACAGGTTTTGTGCTTGAAAAGTATACCTTCGAGACTTTTTGAGATCTTCCATCCTCACAGTTTCCCGGCAAAACTCTCTTAATTGATTATGCATCCATAATTCTTTGTTTTCTCCTGTTTTGCCCAAACACCTGGCACAGGGAAACTAGATCCTTCTTGAATGATATTGACCACAAGCACTCCATATGTGCGAGGGAATTCATTTATCCATCCAATGAAAAACATGCTAGATCAAGAAGTATCTGTCTCATCTTCTCATCTAAGGAACCATATATTACCTTGAACGTTTTTTCGACTTCATTTTCTAGCTTCCTTCCTCATCTATCCAATGCCTCTCGCCATATTTGTATTTGAACCTTATTTCCATATAGGTATGAAGCTATTACCTCAATAGCTAAAGGAAGCTCTCCAATAATATCAACAATATCTTTAGGACACAGAATCATACTCTCCTCTTCTAGGGAAATCCACAAAAAGCATGCTTGCAAAAGAGTTGAAAACCTTGATAAGGCCTCATTGGTTCAACCTCATACTTATCAACCACACCATCTCCACAATTAATGAGAACATCTTTACCTCCAACTGTCATGTGAATGCTTCTTCCTAAGCCAAGCCAATTGAGATTCCCAACTGAAGGCTTGATTTGCTCAAAATCATGCACATCATCAATAAGAATGAAAACTTCTATATTGCTCAATGAATTTGCTTTGACATTGGTAGCTAGCTCAGAGTCCTTAGACTTCTACATTCTTGCTTTTGGAGGTTTGAGATTAATCGTTCTTGTAGGCTCATGAGTACTCATTTTAACAATGTTTGAAAGAAAACTACAACCTTGAAAGAGATGATGGATTCATTTGTACACGACCTTTGCAATGGTAATCTTGCCAATCCCTGGCATTCAGCATATTCCAAATACACATGCATCTTTCTCACGTACTTCTGTTGATTGCTCATTAACATAGAAGACACCAAACTTTTTCATAACCTCCAGGGTTCAATGCCCACTAAACTGCTAGTTACGACTAAATCGTTCTTCAATATGCAATATCTGTAACACAACTCTCTTTTTTAGTTCACCTTGATACCTACCAAATGTGAACAATGAAAATGAGTAATTGTGATGAGATTACAAAACAACTTACATCAGCCTAAGAAAATTATGAAGGAAATAATCCAGTTAAAATGCATTAAATTGACAAACAAGGATGATGCGTTGGGTAATAACAAGGGCAAGTGAAGTACATTTATCTCATAATCAACTCTAGTCCCAACCAATAAATGAATTCAAAAGCATTGTGCTTGGCAAAGTTCTCATAAAGTTAAAGCTAATAATATTAAATGGACAGCAAAAACTTGATTACCCTGGTTTGTATTCAGCAAATCATAGCCTTCATCTCAGCAATCTTTCATCTCAGCAATCTCTTGGAGAGCTTGCTTCCATTTAGCAAATGTGCTTGCAGTCAATTCCACAGTTCTTGTGCTCACAAAAGGACTCCCCAATGCATCCAAGTTGGTATGTTACACCAATGGGTTAACATCATAAAAAATGGGCACGATGCTTTTGAAATCATGTTTAGGATGGGTATTCTTCCAAAGAGGAGTATGAGTATGATTCTCTATCCACAGACATGTTGGCATATTATTGGAGGGCTTCCTTTGGCTATTGAGGTAACAGCTTCATACTTATATGAGAATAAGGGGAAAATACAAATATGGAGAGAGACATTGGATAGATTAAAAAGGAAGCTAGAAAATGGCTTCGAAGAAGCGTTCAAGGTAAGCTATGGCTCTCTAGATAAAGAGACGAGACAGATATTTCTCGATATAGCATGTTTTTCATTGGATTGGATAAAAAATTCTCTCATGCATGCGAAGTGCCTGTTGTTATTATCCTTCAAGAGGAATCTACTATCTCGGTGACAAGTTTTTGGTCAAAATAGGAGAAAACAAGGAATTATGGATGCATAATCAACTAAAAGAGTATGGCAGGGAAATTGTGTGGATGGAAGATCCCAAAATCCTCAATTAGTTCTGGAGTCACACTGATGCACTTGAGGGGGTTTACTTTTCAAGCACATATATCTTTTAGGGTGAACACGATCAACAATCTTTGATTGTTTTCCTTAATATCTCTTTCCCAAAATGAGATGCGAATGGTCATATTTGATCTGATTGTTATGATATAATCCCAAGATCCAGCTATGTGAGTGATTCACGTTAAGGGAATAATCTCTTCCCTAGCATCTACAATGAGCAAAAGAGGAAATTTCACATCAGATGCAACAACTTTCATAATAAGATAAAAGAGCAATTATGCGGTGCAAATTATTTTAAGGGCAAAATGAGAGGAGAATGAACTTACAAAGTTGAAGGAATTCTCACAGCAAAGAGCCGCAAGTATCTCACATCATCAATTTCAAGAGTCACAAGTATCTCATCATCTATCTCATCATCAATTTCAAGAGTTGCGTTTTCCACCGTGTTCATATTGTAGACAGTATCTTCTCAGCTTTATAGTATGTATTCAAAAAGTAGGCGCCCAGGTGTGCCTCATAGAAGATAGCTTCTTCATATCTACTTCATATCTACCATGCTCCATATCAAGGACAGAGAGTTAAAATACAGGAACATTGTTCGAACAGTTTGTATGTATTCAAAGCTAGAAAAACACACATACAAAGGGGTATAAAAGAGGTTTACTTGCTAGATAGAAGAAGGAAAGGCAGATCGAAACCAAGAAATAAAGAAGACAACCGAGATAAGAGAGCATTTCTGAATAAAGCGAAGAATCATAGAACATACAAAGAGAGAATACCCCCTGATTACAGAAGAATAGAGTTAAAAATGCATTAAATAATAGAACTAGGGTACAGGTTGCTCTGCACAAATAATAGAAAAGAAACATGTATTCACGTCTAGGCAAGTGAAACATAAAAAATTTGAGTTCCGTTCATAAGTCATAAGCATGTGGCAAATCAGTCATGTTGCAGTACAGTGGCATACAACAGTGGATTATCATCAGGAATTTCAGCCAGCATCAGTGTGAATCCAGACAGGAACCAACAGGCCAAGCAAACAAAACCCGGTACTTGACATCTCCATGGATCCATAAAGTAGAACAGATAACAAAAGCAGTAACTCCACAAAAGGGAAACACCAACCCTGCTTGAATACTAAAAGAGAAAGATGCAAACTTGATGTTGAATTCCCAACAAGCAAAACACCGAACAGGTGGCGGGCGCGACACCGGATCTCCACGCCGGAGAGAACGGGAATCTCGAAGTAGATATGCTCACCATGTACACGGCACGAAGAGGCACGCCCCAGAACCACTAGCCACAGATCCCATCCACGACACCCACTTTTTCTTCTTCCTCCTCCTCTTCTCGGGTGCTCAGTGACCAGTTCCCGCGGCTCCAGATCCGCCGCCGTAGCTCGTGCCGCCGGCGGCGGCTCAGGTAGGAGCAGATCTCAAAGGGTAGGTCGAGGGGGAAGATTTTGGCCGGTCGAGATGAAGAAAGTCGGGAACTTGGAAAAGATACCTTTGGCTGAGCCGTTGAGGAAGAACCGGTATTCGCATCTGAGCATGTCGGGACCTTCGGTGTTAGATTCAAGATCGATCCGAGCCCCAGATCCGGCGCCTCCCGGCGACCGGCGGGAGCCGCCGCCAGGAGGCGGAGCTCGCTGGTAGGGAGGATGATGGTGGTGGCGTCGAAGATGAGGGTAGATATAGGCTATAATGGCGTGAGAAAGGGACTTGAAGTGATGCCGAAATAAAAGACAAAAAAAAAAAAAGGAAAAAGGGAAGATGCCGAAGAAAGAAAGAAAAAAGAAAGAGAAGAAAACAAAGGGTTACGTGCAACTTGGGGAACACCAGTAATTTGTAGCGGAAATTTCAAGGTAGAAAAGACCTTAGGGTTTTTACCAAAAAAAAAAAAAAGGACCTTAGGGTCAAATTATTGGAAATTTCAAGGTAGAAAAGACCTTAGGGACGTGAGAGCTTTTTTGAAGATGAGAATGTTAGCTGGCATCAGGGTAGATGTGGATGTATGGTTGGTAAGTCCTTCCTGACGGGAGACCCACGTCGCTTGAGAAAAAGCCAAGCCCTTCTATTTAAAAAAGCCTCTAGAGATGCCCTTATCTTGTGAGCTTTCTAGGGATGAAAAAGTTATATATATTCAGTATGATTAAGAAAATGTGTCCGTGTAATATTATCCTTAAAATTTTAATTTATTTAATATATTTTTTTATATATCTTTAATTTAATCCCTGAATTATTAAAAAAAATTCAAAGTATTCTCTTACTTACTTTTGGTGCATATTTAATTTAATCCCTAAATAATAATTATTTTTTAAAAAGTCTCATGTTGTCTTTCCATTGAACCAAAAATAATTGAACTTGAGGGTCCCAAGAGCTCTTTTGGGATGAGAACCTTAGTTGGCATTAAAGCCAGGTTTTGATGGATCCGAATGTATGCTAAGCCCCTGCGAAAGGGAGACCCACATCACTAAAAGCCAAGCCCCTCTATTTAAAAGCCTTTAGAAAACCTTATAAATTTATTTTGTTCAATATAATTCTTGAATTTTAGGCAGATGTATTTGTATAATGTTGTCCATAAATTTCTAATTTATTCAATGAATTCCATTATTTTTGATACATATTCAATTTAGTCCATATGTTATAAATAAATAGATAAAAGTCCCATGTTATTCTTCCATTAAATCAAGTTTAGGGAAAATATTGATATAATACGTGTTTTCATATTTTTGGTACATGTTAAATTTAGTATTTACACTATTAAAAAAAAAAAAAAAAGTCCCGTGTCGTCTTTTCACTAAATTAAGTTTAGAAAAAATATTAATATAATTTAAGAAGTAGATTGAGCGTGTACTAAAAGTTATTCGTGGACTACAATTCTTCAAATAAATTTGAATGTCCTGTTATTAGTCATTGGAACATCACCTGTTCCTCGTTTTTGTCAGTTCTTTTGTAGAGTTCAAAACAAATGCGATGTACATTCACATTAGATGTTCCAATGACTAGTAACAGTATATTCACGTTTGATGTGAACTTTGAATTCTCTTTTTAAAAGAAAAAATCATTTGAAGTTTTTATTTGAAATTTTCTTTATTTATAACAATCAATCAGATGCAAAAATTTAATATAACATATAACCATACACCAGCAACGACCTAGTTTTAAAACAAAACCAAAAAGAGTATAAAAACGTATCCTTCAAAAAAAAATTGCTAAAGACACAATTATAATTGCTAAAGAAATTGAATCTTCGGTTGCATTTATACGTCACACATGGGCATTTCTAGAGCTTCGTACAAGTTTCACCCAAAGTTAAATGCCATGTTTGACCATAAACCAGGAAAGAACAAAATCCAACCTGGCATTTCAAGTACTTCTCACGATGTAACAATACATACACATGGGTTCCGGGAATCAGGCTTGGAAAGGGCATCTCCATTCCAGCTGAATCCCTCAAACCACACACTCCGGAAGTGTCTGGTTTTTCGAGTTAAGTTCTACGATCGAGTTGATTTTTAGGTGGAGATCTCTGATGTGTTGACAGTGCCTTCGGTGCAAGAACTTTCATTCGAGGTCCTGGAAGACATGGGATTCCAGCAGTACCTGAGAGAAGCTATGAGATCAAATTATATATTCGGCGATAGATATGCTAAGGAAGTTCCTTTATAGAGATCAAAACAAATGTGAATGTACTGTTAATAGTCATTGGAACACCTTTTCTCCCTGTTTTTGTCTGTGCTTCTTGCTGAGAAATGCTTAGTTTGCTGCTCGAATGGCGGAAAGAGCATGGCTTTTACTTGAACTTTGTATGTTGCTACATCTTTGATACTTGCTGCATCGACTAACATCATCTACTCCCTCTCTCCAGTTGGTCTGATGCTCTCTCGATTTGCTTTTTCTGGTTCACTGGCGTTTCCAACTTTAGTTTAAGCAGAAGATTGGAGTCAGCTGTAAAGCGCATTCATGTTTAGTGGCGACACACTTTTTGGCTCCAGTATAAATTGTCGTAGCTTGCTTTACAAAGTGCTTTGAGATTTGCAGTGCGCTCAATCATATGACTAAGTGGACCTATTTATAAATCTACAAAGAGTACATAATTGAGTTCTTTAATGTTTAATCCCCTCGACAGCTCCAATCTTCAATTACAAAGACACTTAAGCCGTGGCCCGGAACTGGGGGAAGGCAGAGAACAAGAGCTAAAGCCTCCACAGCTGTATTTGTCGGAAGATCAGATTCTGTATACAGTCGCCGGTGAGGGAGAAGAAATCATTCATCTGGTGGGCTTCACAGACCTGACGGCCGTGGTGTGGATTTAAATGCCCACGATGGGGAGGAAGCAGCGCACGAGAAGAACGGATTCTTTCACAGGTTTTGGAGTCGGACACCCAACTGGCAAAGCCATATTTATTCTTTTGCTCATTAGGGGTTAGCAACATGATTCGACTGAATCAAGAAACGAATCAAGAACCGCCTGCTCGGACCAAACTAACTAGACTAATTGATTCTAGACAATTCACACCAAACTAACTAGACTAATTGATTCTAGACAATTCACGAGACATTAGTCTAATTCCTGATTCCATAAATTTAGGATTGAGATCTGGTCTCAAGTTCTTAAGGGAACCAGACTAACTAAATCAATGTTTTTATTTATTTATTTCTTATCCCCAGCTTCCATGAGCAAAGCTCCACAGCCTCAATATTGTCCACTGCCTGCCTACCTCCTCTGGAAAGAAGCTCAAACTTTATTTCACAGTAATAGAGGCTTTCCTCTTGCTTTTTTCCTTCCCCAAATTGTCCAAAAGTGTTCATAGCGATATAACTGAGACTGGTAGTTTAATCTCAAAGATAAAATATATATATACTTCACCGCCCCTCTAATTCATAGGCTTTCGTCTTGCTTTCGTCCTTCCCCAAACTGTCCCAAAATGTTCATAGCGATCGAATTGAGACTGGTAGTTTAAACTCAAATAAAATAAAATAAAAATTTCCTTCACAGCCCCCCTGATTCATAGGCTTTCCTCTTGCTTTTTTCCTTCCCCAAATTGTCCAAAAGTGTTAATAGCGATCGAATCGAGACTGGTAGTTTTAATCTCAAAGATTAAAAAAATTTACTTTCATCCATAGCGAAGCTCAGTCATGATAATGCCTCAGATATGGCCGAGTGTTCACTAGACAGGCTCCTTAAGTTCTTATGCTTGGGAATCACTTGCAAATCAATCGGTACCATTAGATTCAAGCTGAGTTTTCCAGTTCACTCGGGTTGTCGAGTTCTCTAAAATATCAAAGCGTGCTTTTGTTTTGGGATAATCTGCCTCGGGCTTTCAGCAAGAGCCAACTCAAATATAATTCATTATGCGAACTCGGATTCACCGTTAGATCAACAGCTCGAGTGCTGCAAAGCAAGGAAATCACAGCGACTCGCGGAATATTTCATTCAAAATGAGCTTAAACAAAGGAGCCTCTCATGCAGGAGCTATAGATAGAACCATACAAAGCATCGAAACGACGACAAAGGAAGGAGCAAAACGACGATATTTACAAATCCCACGAGAGAGACAGGGTTGATCGCTTGGAGCGTCCTCAGCGGTGCTTGCTCCTGGTGTCGTCGCTGTAGAGCCTGCGATAAGGACGGGAGAAGGAGGAGGACTTGGTCAGCTTTAACATGATCAGAAACCAACCAACCGATCAAGACGTCGAAGAAAAAGATAAACTCGCAGTCACCCTCAAGCTCGAAACGTCAGCAGAGATCAACATCATCTTAAAATTATTCAGTGGCGGATCCCACATAGCCGAGGATCGAGACGAGCGCGCGATCCCACGGCGGTCGGCAGATCGACGTGCACTCGCCGCCATGCACAGTGCATGGAAGAGGGAAGGGGAAGGGGGATGGTGCAAACATCCATGTTACGTACGTACGTACCAGTCGTAGACGGTGGGGGAGTTGGGCATGGGCTTGTCGAAGAGCTGGCCCCCCATGGACTTGGTCGCCAGGTTGCTCCCCGGGTGGAACACGCTCCTCCACACGTTCTCCTTCCTCGCCGCTACCGCCGCGGGCGTCGTTGGCGTCGTCGGGGTCGCCGGCGTCCCGGGGCTCGCCGGCATCGACGTCGACCTCCGGTACTTGCTGCTCTCCCCTTCCCCTTCTGCACACACACCCACATGGAAAAAAACCAGCAACGTCAGTCTCACTGCGTTTCATAGTGCAATATCAACGTAGAAAGTGAATCCAAACAAGACCACTGCACAACGCAACAACGCAGAGGTTCACTCCACTTCATCGAGAACGTGCTTCCGCCATTTTTACACAGCGGAGATCTCGTTTCATGGGTCGATCGAGAAGATGACGGGTGACGAGTCGACCGACCTTTGACGATGACGACGGGGTTGGTGGTGAGCTTCCGGAGCTTCCCGAGGCCGCGTTCCGGCTGAGGCCCGGCCACCACGTCGTCCCACAGCTTCTCCAGCAGCACCATCTTCCTCTCTCTCTCTCTCTCTCTCTCTCTGCTTCCTCTCTTTCTCTCTAGGAACTAGAAGCAGGATCAAAGCTCAGTGCAAATATCTGGGTTGGTATCTTGACTATAAATAATGGAAAACGCCCACTGATCAGGACGATGACGAGATCAGATGGTTTTTCCTTTTCGCTATTTCCACGCTGGGTTTGTTACTTCCGGACGCGATAGCTGCGGGACGTGACGTGAGAGCGTGGATAGCAAAAAATCATGGGAGTCGAAGTGTCAGAAGGACAAGAAAAAATATATCTTTGGGGGGGAGATATTGGATAAGGATGAAGGATGAGGAGTCAGGAGAAGCGTGGGGCCCGCACGATGGAATTGTATTCTGGCAATTAATTTAGATTGGATGAGAGAGTTGGGTTAGGTGGATGGTCGCTTCTCCAAGTGGGCCCGCTCTATACGTTGCACCAAAAAAATATATATTTTTTAATGATTTATTTCCTATTTTTATAGATTTTTTTTGGTTCATAAATAATTCGATTTCGGTCAGTTATAGAAATTTATTAAGTTTTATATTATGGCATTTATATAAAGATTCATGAAAGACGACGTTTTGAAAATGATGCATCGCGATATGATTGAGCTGGTTTTGAGAGGCCAATCGGAGCCATGTCTCCTTTTTCCATGGAAATATGGGTCATGGAGTGTGATGGCTCGGGAACGAGTTAAAAAGGGTAGGGTCACATAGGAATAACCTTGAAACAACGGCCAGATTACTGTAGAACAAGAAATAATGTAGGCATATATCGAAATCAGAATGGCTGAACAAAGGATTGTGACCACAATTCGGAATAGAAGTCTATTAAGTAAGGGATAATAAGACAAATGATATTTGAGCTTTTTATTTAATATGTAATGTCATTCATGAACTTTAAATTTATGCAATGTAACTCTCGAACTTTGGTCTAATGGACAACTTCGCCATACATTTTCAATTTGTTCAAAATATCTAATGTAATTTCTAGACTATTTCAAAATATTTAATGGTTGAAAACCACATTGAACATTGGACCAAGTTTGATGATGATATAACACATGAAAGCAAATCTTATGAATCATATTGAATAAATTAAAAGTTCAGAAAAAACCACATTATATATTACACCAAAGTTTGAAGACTATTTGTGCTAGAAAAATTAAGAGCAAACCAAGATAATTTCAAACTAGACTAAATATTTAGGTTGGTTCAATTTGACTTACAATTTTTTTTAACAAAAACAAAACTTAGGTTCAATATGTGAATGGTGTTCAGACACTGATTAATTAAACACGATCATCTAATTAGTTGTTGCTCAATTCAAAAGACAAGGCAGAAGAGAAAACGAAAAACAATATTGGGTTTTTGTCACTTCGGTTCGCCCAAATCAGCCTATATCACACCAACCAAACCAGATTTGGGTCATCAGGGTTGGCTCTGGTTCAGACTAACAAGCCCCAAATCAAGCATAAAAACAAGCCCTACCTTCCATTTGGTTAAACTTCAATGCCCCTAGAAGGCTAGAATCGGGAGGTGAAGAACAAAATGCAAGAGGATGACCAGGCCAATCTCACTACGTGCCAGCCCCACTCAACTTTTTGGCTAGCCCATTCGCTCGAATCTTTCAGCGGACCGACATGATTTTCGGTCTTTTCTGTGATCCGGTTGAAGACCCGAACGAACGCACTGAAGGATTTTATTTACAAAAGATCTTAGAGGCGCTCTCTCAACACGTCAAGCAATCGGAAGCTTTCGATTTTTTCAGGCGATCCAAAGTGATCAGCAATTTCATAACCCCTAATTTGAGTTGCAAATTAGACAAGTTCCAAGCACGTCCTCACCCGACCGGCTACTTTCGATGAAGTCCCGTCTGTCCCCGCATCAGTTATTGTATTCTAAGTTCCAACACCAAATGAAAATATAAGGACTTGATTAGATTCTCTGATTAGATTCTCTCATAGGAGATACGAACGAGATAAACATATATTTAATATGCAATGCATTGAAAAAGAAAATATGCTAAGTACCCACCATGCTCACATTACTTTATCAAGTAGTTGGCATGGACTCAAACCATTCCAAAATCAACCACCTGTCGAGCACCTGGCATTAGATTAGGAACGTTAGTATTAAAATCAGCTTACAGACAATATCATATTAACCTTCATGATTATAAAAGCCGGACATCTCATATAATGTATTGCAGAGAGGCCTAGCTGAGAACACGCTTAAGAAAAGGCTTGGCTTACTTCATCCATGATTATACAGAGTATATGCACGGACGGCAGTTCTAGCATAAGTTCCAAGACATCAGCAAATAGCAACCAAAGTAGCTCAACAACTTAAGCCTCATTAATAGATGCCCTAAGGAAGGTCCAATGAACATATAATGGACACAAAAATTTGCAGAAGAGACGATTTTATCTCGCCTGCTTCAACAAATGACAATGCAGACCAGGACCAATGGTATCTTCAGGATGGGGGAACAGTTATAGCAGTCCCCTGAAAATGATTGACAAAACACGACACAGTATAAAACGGTACTGACCTTTGTAATATCCACCCCTGCAAGTCTCAGCAAATGTCATTTTGCACAGAGATTGCTATTAAATGAGACACAAGCCGACTCATTTCACGACGACGGCCAGCAATCCTCGTACATATCAGACAGTGTAAAAACGTCCAAAACATGGAAAGGCGATGGTTGGAATTCTACAAGCTCCATGACAAAAGTATGACAAATATCAAGGCCTGCTTGGACATGAAGGCAATAAGTGGATGTTTCCGTATTTTATATTTGCAGAACAACTCTTTGAAATGTCCACCGTGCGAACAGACAATTCTCTGCCACTTGCATATGATGAAAAGGACTTCGATCAAAAGATATAGGTATATCCTTACACATACCATCCTACCTGGACCACAAGAAGATTTCTCCTAGCTCGGACTTCCAATCAGCCACTTCAGCTGGTCCTTGCCAATCTTAAAGCACAAACAGTGTGTTAGAGTATTTTCACGAATGTCTTTCACTAATTCATATATTTTCTAAAACCTAACATTTTTCATGACTAAATCAACCGCACCCCGCAGTTCACCAAAAGCAACTCCGAGAAATCTCTCTTCTTTTAGTACCATGCATTACAATGCATCATGGAGTTCATTAGACTTACTTTGGACACGCAGAGAAAATTAACCTTTTTTTCTACAATCACATGTTCCACCAAAGCGTATCAGAAGAAGGCAGTAAAAAATTTACATTTTTCATAATAAATAATTGTTCAGGGCATAAGGCCAGGAAGAAACAAACAGAACAAACAAGCATGTGCATCCAAATACTGTTCTATTTCTCCATATATAAAGAGCAAACTTCAAACCCAACTGATCCCAAGGAACAATGGGCACTCGCCTGCAAAACAAGATTTCTGTGAATGTTGCAGCTGACAACAGTTCACTCGATTCACTCTCCTTTGCAGGCCTTGTGTGCATTCAAGATCAGCAAATGAAGCTTCCCCCCAACAATGCCAAACATGATCGAGAATTTAAATTCAATCCCCCTACACCAGACAAAACTGCTCCTGATCAATTAAGTCAGTCCCTAGCAGACATCTTGATCTCCAATGGCCAGCTTCTTCCTCACACACTTCTCTTTCAGGCACAGCAATCTCAGATAGCCAGTCACACCTACTCCAGAGAGTCACCACAAGAAACTCAGAAGAACGACAAGGACTTTGATAAGAAGAATAAGGGCTACACGGAGGATATACATAAAGCAGATCTAGGAATTAAAGACCAAGCAACCAAGGAGTACACCTCTTCAAGCTCAAGGATTGGCCGCAGAATGCGCTGTGTCATATTCCCCTGCAGAGAATGTCATGCCACCAACCCAATCGCTAAGGTTACATCCAAGCAAGGAGAGAGAAAGTAGATGGTGTGGAGTTTTTTCAGGTTCATATTGTTGTGTTTATCAACTATTCATTTCTGCAAAATCGAGATTGAGATTTAGTTACCGATGGTCATAAGGTACAATTAGTTGTAGTTATGGTCAACACAATGACTTTAATAAGATATCAAAGGAACCTTCATCAGAAGTACCAGTGAGGGAACAAAATGGTTCAAACAAGTTTAGTTTGATTCAAGAGGACATTTTTTCAGAAATGTTTCACAAGCCAACCAAACGATTTCACTGCTGGTTTTAGACTCGACAAATTGAAACTAGACCGATCCACTAAATTAAATAATGTTGTGTGTTCTTCTAAATTTTTTATTATCTTTGTCATTCAGATTCCAGATAGTTGATTTTTGTATTTGAAGTAGCTCATTTTGTATAAATGAGTGATCTATCTGGACTTTGTTCGATTTAATTTCTCTTTGAAAACACTAGTCTCTCTAAGCTATTCCAATTTAGTGCTGATTTACGAGTTCATAAAATAGCAAGAGCAAACAGTGGAGACCAAAACTCAAAAAACTGGTTGGTCCAGTCAGTTTGGTCCCAAACCTTTTCTTCAAACAGTATTAATGCGGATTAGTTTAATTAATCAAAGAAAGTACCCCATGTAATTAATACCAATGTGACTTCCACTAGGCCACTGTAGGATGAAGTTTTGAAGAACCTCAAGTTAAAGAGTAGGATTGATAGAATATGAACAAGCAGACTCATTATAACAAAGAGGTCATTTATCTTGATAAGATTGTGTGGGAAGGGGAACTGCATACTGTCTAATTGGTTAAAACATTGTTTGAGAAGCTGACAAATATATGAATATATACAGTTTTACAGTCTCATGAAAGATACACAAATCTTACTCTCACAGAGAAAAATCTCTGGCGTATCTCCAATAATCTTTCGTATGTATGAGAGCTTACTACATTATATATCAGATGTCTGTGACTACTTCTCACAGAACCTTTCCTGCACTTTCTTCTAAGACTGAGTACAAATAAGACATGCAAAGGAGACTCCTTTGGGTAGACTTAGTTCATAAATATATTTTTGTATCCACCACGCCTTTAATTTAGAATGATACTGCCAATTAGGAGGATGGATACCACCCAAGCCGCTCTTGAGAAATGTCTATTTCTAAGACATGAAAAAAGTTATTGGGCATCATAGGGAGGAGGAGGAGGAGGAATAGAAGATTCCTCATGGGGAGAAAAACAAAAACCAAAATATGCAGGTTTCAGGCACATGTGAAGAAAAGACTCCTGCAGTGTGATCTCACGAATAGATTGACAAGGTTATTATATTATTACATGGGGAGAGCAAAAGACACCATTTTTTGCACAACAAAGTGGCTAGAAACTTTGCTCACCAAAAAAAAAAAAAAAAGCCTTAGTCCTTGGAATTCCAGCTTCTGAGAGTTAAGGATAAATTATGTGAGTCTACATCTTCTAAAGCATATTGCAGTTTCCTTTCATGCGGGATGGTATTTGTAACCAGAGACTTTCTCAAAATGCATTTGACCTCCCTAGGAATGCTACAGCATTCAGGACAAAATTCTGCTGATAGCTAGATTTAATACTTGATAGGAAATTCTTTCTGCCGCCACCATACAGGCTGTTGAGGTTAAAAGCAGAAAGCACCCTCTGTTAGGTATTCCTAGGCATAATTCATCCTCTTTCAACAAGGCAAGAGTCCTGTGTGTTCATGGTTTCCCTTATAATAATCACAGCCAACCGTGTTTATAACATGCTTCACCCAAGTGCATGACACATTTTATTCAACACTTAAATTCAGTTTTCCATAGCATGTTCAAAGTCATTCCAACTAGGTCAGTCAAATTCACATTTCATTCACGTTGACTGTCCAATATGGTGGCAAACAACAAATTAAGGCAATCAGATATTAGTTCGAGAGAACAACTGCCATCATCTTCTGGCAATCAATGAAGGGAAACACCTAATTGAAGCAAAGCATGAAATTGACTGCAAAATCAGAATGGATTAATATACTGAAACCAGAGTGAAATAAGGTCGATAGATGAATAACCAAAAGTCAGTTTTACCAGCTTTTCATTAGAAGGAACCACGGAACTCACATTTATTATGAATACTAACCATACAAGACAAGGCTCGACACAACCGTTTAAGCATCATCTGAGAGATTAGAGATGGTTTTTTGCATTTATTATCCACATCACCATCCTTCCAGTATAAGCCCATCAATCGCAGTTGTCAGTATGAAAATATGAATCTAATTATCTTCCAACTTTATGATCTAACATTTGAGAAGTGATTCAATCTAAAGAATAGATCTTTTTTACGAGGATTTTTTCAGTGTATGCATCGTAACTGATGATATCGTAGGATCAATACAATCCTGCTGAATTGATTATTCAATTTCTAAATGAATCTAATATAATTAGACTTGAAATGTCTATATTCAGAGATTTACACTTAAATATCTATATCTATAGATTTTGGGTAAAAGAGAAAGAGGCATCAGTTCCGATATCAGAGATGATATAAGATTTTACAGTGATACTGGCTCAATACTTCTTCAACGTTTCGGTCTTACCAAAACCATTTTTTCTATTGAGTATTGGTATGTTATATATTTCTTTGTGGAAAGTCAAGGATTTCACAACTTATCGTTTAGATGCCATCATCAATCCAAATTAGGATCTCAATCTTAACAGCATTTGATATCTAATGAAATAACTAAATACAATTTTCTCCTGTCCCATACTATAAATATCCAGCCCAAGGAAAACATTAACATCTAAACTACCCCGAAATGGGCATACTGTCACAGGAACAATTCAACCTAGAGAAAATCTCACTTTTGCTCACACTAGAAGAATGTACAACTGTCTACTATGGCTTCCAGCAGGTAAAACACCGCAAAACGAGAGCAAGATGCTTTGGACTGGGCCTTTCAATCTTTCCCATGCTTGGTAACATATGCCTGCAAGTAACACAAGTAAATGTTTGACTTCAGCGTTAAGCATGTCTGCCCTTTCATTCCTTTTTGCAGTAAATACATCTCCAAAATCAAGTTATTTACCTCAACCAGCCTTGTGAGTTTAAACTGTGAAAACGAAAGAAAATGCTTTATTGACTCCGGGTTAGGCGGAATTTGCTGTGGCTGTAAGGTGGTAAGAACCTTGTCGACTGCTTTTTTAACAATCAAATTATGTGCGTCCTTGCTGAGACGACCCCCTTGCCAAGCTGGTTTCAATAGTTCCTTTACATAATCTATAAGGGCAACTCGAAAATGTCTCAATGCCTTCGACTCCTGGTTCACATCTGCAGCCTTCTTCTGCGTGACATCCATCTCAATATCTTGTCTAACTTTGTCTTTGTGGCCTGCTACATCACTTCCGAGTGCAGAACCAAGATCCATACTACTTCCACTAATGTGGGAACTATCCTTGGCATGATCTGACAGCTGGTCATTCTCTTTGGACATCTCATTTTCAGTTTGGCTGTCAACAACTGAATTCTCTGCCGTCTCAACCACAGATCCATTTACATCTTTTCCATGCAAGTAGCTGCCCTTGCCTAACCCATGCTCATTGAATCTATGATCTGAAGATACTGAATAACTGTTGTTTCCACGTTCTTCAACTAGGTTTCTTTTTGAATCGCTATGGACCTGCTGCTCTGCTGTATTAAGAACGGATGCTCCCTGACTAGAAAACAACCTGAAAGACTCATCTCTTGTTTTATGTTGCTCAATCCTATCATGGAAAGGGTCACATTTACTCCCTGGAGATGATATACTCGTCGGAGTAATGAGGAAAGATGGTCGAAAAGGTTCGGATGGCTCCCAATCATAAGAAGAAAATGTCCTCCTATTTCCAAACCGCGGCCGTGAATCTGCAGATATGTTTGCTCTAGATAAATTTCCTGAATAAGAACCAGCTAGATCGGATGAACTTCCCAAGAGAGAAGCAGATCGAAGGCCAGCATAGTCAACATCAAGAATACTCTGAGCAGGGAGAGGATTTGAGAATTCAGAGAAAGAACTTAAGATCCTTGAAGAACCTGACAGCCATGAGGAGTGTTGAGAAGGCAATATTGCAGTAGTCGAAGAATATTTGACACTTGAATTAAGAGCAGGGCTTGTGACGGGTGAAGAATTGCCAAAAAATTTGCCCTGGTTAGTAACTTGGTCTTCTGTTATGGAAGCATGAGAAGTGGGTTGCTTATTTTGGCCTAGGTTAAAAGATCGTATTGAACCGCTTGAGGGAGGTAGCCAATAACCCCTCATTGAACCAGAACCACCACTACTAAGCTTTGAAGCATGCATTCTGTAATCATTAGCACTCCAACTCCTTTCCTGGAAATCTCTACCATTGTCCACATCTGCAGACATATGTCCATCATGATGCTTGCGTGGAGGCAATTGATGGGAATCAGTTGGAGCACTAAACAATAAATCTTCAACACCGAGGGGTCTGGAAATAGCTATTGGATTGATTTGGTGCATGCTTTCATTTTCTCTAGCCACCTGCGACTGAATCTGTTCCAAAGAAGAACCATAACATAATGCAGAATTATTGGCAACTGAAGAAGCAAGCTGCTTTGGCAAGCCAGGTGATTTCGATTTCTCAAAATCATCTTTTCGTCCTGACACAAGATATGAAGCTTGTAAAGAACATGAGGTGCAGGGTAAAATATTTACATCTACAAACTAAAAACATCATACCTTCATCATGCACAGCTTCCTCTATGCAGCTTGAGCCAGTACCATGTCTGCACACCAGCTCAGGAGTACTCTTGACATTATCTTTGATGTGCAGAAACCTACATGAACTCCCTTTGATGCACCATCCCTTTGCAAAAAAGGAACAGATGATTGCCGCTCGTTTATTTCGTTCCGGCAACTCCAGTCCTGGAGACAAACTTCTCAGCCTTGCACCAGAAGTGGTCAACCTAGGACACCCACAATCAACAGAGATTCATTCAAAATATAACATGAGAAGGTAATGGAGTTTTAGTGGAAAAAAAGACAATTAGCTCGCAACTCCAAGAGTTTCTTCTTCCTCTATCTGCTAAATTTCAAGGTACTAATGGCCAACACTGCCATACCTTGATGACAATGGCATGCCATCCCCGGGCTGCAAGTCCGCTTGCTTATCCTTCTCTGAACAAGGAGCAGCATAAATATCAGGAACAGTTAGGCGTTTATTTGGAAGTGAGTCCCGACATAGTTGGTTCAAAATGAGTGGTAGATAGCTCAACACTTCCAGCAAATCATTCATTGAAACACACAACTATGACAATATTTCAGAAGAAAACATGTTGGCAGCTAAACTGAAGCTTCTAGGTAATATGTTTCTTTTGAGAGAGACAGAATACGGTTTGACTAGCAAACCAAAGCCATAAGTTGGTTCAAAATCACGGAGAATGGAGAGGATCCAAATGTACGTAATTGGCTAAAGCCTCAGTGTCCTCCATGAAGAATCATGTTGCGCCCATGTTAAAAACAGTAAATATTAACGGAGAAGAACCAAATAATCCATAAAACCATAAAATTTTTACTTCTACCATATTTCAGTAGGAAACATAAAAATTCAGAAAGAGTAGTTTTTGTTTTATTACAGTGAGAACTATTTAGGAAGGATGATATTGATGGAATCAAAGACATATTGATTATGCTACGTTGGAAACTAACGATGCATAAACTTGCTTCATACGACTAATTTACTTGCTAGATAGAATTGGTCAAGTGATCGTTTTGCTTTAATTATGATCTAGTCAGTCATGTCCAGCCGCCTTCCATTATAAAACACCTCAAAATCATTTGTAGATTTACACATGCTTAAAATGCTAAGAACATGATTTTGTTGTTTCGCTTCCATAATCGGGAATTTTCTTTGAGACATACTTAAAACTGAAAAAAAGGGTCTATAGGTGGATCGACCGCGAATCAAGAGAGCATTACCCCAAATCAGATCATCTCATTTCAAGACAACATTGCACTCAAAATCCTGTTCTATACACGGACAACACATCGAACGAAGACCTAATTCACGAAGGGCGCCACAAAATTCCAGACAAATTCACTACTCCAAGTCAACCGGAGGCGCACAAAATTCAAGTCGAAATGCCGTTCGATCGCTCACGACGCCATCAATTTTCCACTTTTACCGAACAGGTCATCGTAAAGCTACCCTGGAGCAAGAATTCCCACACACGACTCGAAGTCTCGAACTTTCGCAAGCACGCGCCTTCACAGGGGGGAAAAAAGAACCGCACAGTCGTTCAGATACTTGCGGCCGAAGCAAAGCACGCAGAGCAGCGTACGATCGAACAATCTCAGCACCAAAACAACAGAAGCGATAATGCAGAGACAATCCCCCGCGACGATCGTACAGCGGGGCCGGCAATCGAGTTCGAGCACTCACCAGTTCGCCCCGCGCTCCCTCCCTCCCATCCTCCTCCTCCTCCTCCTTCTCCTCCTCGCGCTTCCTCCGCTCCTCCTCCTCCGCCGCCTTCCTCCTCCTCGTCCTCCTCCTCCTCCTCCTCCTCGATCATCTCCGCCTCCTCGTCCGCGATCATCTCCCGATCGCGGCCGGCGTAGCCGCCCTCCTCCTCCTCCTCCGAGACGTCCTCCCACTCGTCGTCGTCGCTGTCGTCGTCGGCGACGGCGGCCGGAGGATACGGCGGCGGCGGTTGCGGTGGCATTGTCGCGGCGAGAAGGGGAGGGAATTTTCGGAGCTTTTGCTGGTGTGCAGTTTTTCTGCTACTGCTGCTGCTGCTGCAGAGAAGGAGACTTGGGGCGGGGGGTGGTCGCGTTGACGCGACGGGTCTTGGTCGTCGCCGCGCGTGTTTTCTACTCTCTCTTTTGCAGTCGGGCCCTCCTCCTCGGGGTGAAAACCGAAAGGGTCGTTTTTATTTGTGTACTCTTCTTCAGGTTTTCCACCCCGAGATTTCGAGCAAATTAGGGAAAAGGGACGAATGGGGAAAAATCACGAGGTCTTTGGTTTGTATGGCAATGTCATTAAATTCTTAACCCTAGGATTTGAAAATTGGGGAAGTGGAATCTCGACCGTCCATTTTAACCGGTTATGTTGTTGATCGGCTTGTTCAGATTCGCGATGGATCGATCTGGTGGCAAAAGTCACTCAATAGTGGAACGGTTTCCTATTGCGAAGTGGGTAGATATGACAGTGCGCTGGGTGGCCCTTCTTTGCTGTGAAATTTAAGTGGCGGCGATATGACTTTTTATACCATGCTATGGTGTCCTATTTTGAGTAAGATAAATGCTGTGATGTGTATTGAGATTAGTTTATTAAAGTACAGCCAAATTTCGATAAAGAAGAGGAGAAGGGTATCGTCCCATGATGGCACCAACACTGCCAATGCATGATTGGGACTGGCTGGGACAGGCAACCTTCGCCCGCGGTGGCCATGGCGTACGAGGATCACTACCATCATCAACAACGAAAGGATATCGAAGACCTTTGCTATTAACCAGATATCGAAAAAAATTCATAAATTTATTATATAAATATCAATTCAATTTTTATTTTTTTTATTTAGTTAATTTAATCCTAAAACTTCTTAGTCAATTTCGACAGGCAATTGGTGATGTCAACATCAATGGAGAAAAAAAAAGGAAAAAAATAAGAAAAGGAAAATGAAAAAAGATTAAACATAAAAATAAAAAATTATAAATATTATTCATAACAACATCAATCATACCACAATCGTAAAGCGGGCCGGCAGTCGAGTTCAATTACTCACCATTTTGGCCTGCGTGAGCTCTCTCCCCCTCCTCCTGCCACTTCCTCCACTCTTCCTCCTCATATTCTTCCTCCTCGATCATCTCCACCCCCTCATCCGCAGTCATCTCCTAATCGCGGCCCGCCTCGCCGCCCTCCTCCTCCTCCAAGACATCCTCCCACCCGTCATCGTCACTGTCGTCGGCAGTGACGGTGGCGGCGGCGGTGGCGGTGGCATTGTCGCAGCGAGCACGGGAAGGAATTTCCGAGCTTTTGCTGGTGTGCAGTTTTTCCGCTGCTGCAGAGAAGGAGACTTGGGGCTCGGGGTGAGCGATCTTTGGTCGCGTTGACGCGACAGGTCTTGGTCGTCGCACCGTGTCTTTTACTTCGCACTCGCGCCCCTTTCCTCGGGGGGATTCTCTCTCCTGGGTGAAAACCGAAAAAGTCGTTTTATTTTATACCCTCACGTTTTCCACCCCAAGATTTCGACCAAATTGGGGAAAAGGGACAAATGGGGAAAAATCACAACGTCTTGGTTGCATGGCAATGTCATTAAATCCCTAACCCTAGGTTTTGAAAGTCGGGGGAGTGTAATCTCGACCGCCCATTTTAACCCGTTACGTAGTTGATCGGCCTATTCAGATTCGTGATGGATCGATATCGTGGCAAAAGCTGCTCAACGACGATAACGATTTCCTATTATGAAGATGGTAAATTTGAAGGCACACCGGATGGTGCTTCTTTATTGTGAAATTTAAGTGATGATGATATGACTTTTTATAGTAATGAAAAGTTGTCCTATTTTGAGTTAGATAGACACCGTGATGTGTATTGAGATTAGTCAATTAAAGTACAGTGTTGTCAAAAAAAAAAAGTACAATGAATTTTTGATAAAGAAGAGAAGAGGGATATCGTCCGATGATGGCACCAACATTGCCTATACATGATTAGGATTGGGAACCTTTCCCCGCATGGCAGATGAGAATCACTACCATCACCAACGATGAAGGAGTATCAAAGACCTTGGCTATCTACTAGATCTAGAGAAAATTATCGAGAAAATTCATAAATTTATTATATTGATATTAATTCAATTTTAAACTTTTTTATTTGGTTAATTTAATTATAAAACTTTTGCCAAATTACCAATGTAATCCTTCCAGTTAATTTTGACAAGCAATTGGTGATATCAACATTAGTTGTTGCTAAGCCTCATTCAATGGAGGAAAATAGAGGAGAGGGAGAGAGAGAGAAGGAAAAGGAAAAAAAAATAAGAATAAAAAATTGTAAATATCGTTTGCAACAATATCAATCATGTCATGTAAAACAACCAATGTCCATGTCAACAATTACCAATCAATATTAAAAAGAAGGAAAAACTATATTAACAAATCGTTAAAAGTTTTATACTAAATTGATCAAATTAAAAAGTTTAATATTAAATTATCATCAGTACATTTATGACTATTTTTTTTTTATAATTATCTTGTAGTATATCAATGACTTTTTTTTTAATAATTATCTTGTAGCAGTATATCATGGCAAGACGATGGATGTCCCAGTTTGTCCTAACTACCCTGAAAGTCAAAATGGATGAATTTGGCACGACATTCCTTTCTCGTGCTAGCTCTTACCTACCTACATTCGATTAATTTATTATTAGTGGATAATATGAGTTTTTTAAGCCCCAGTACTAGGACAAACCTGTCCGTCTTTTACCCATTTCAATGAAGTCTCCAATTCTCAGACAGAGTCATGCCATCCTCCCCTGTGGGGCTTTCTCTTGTTTTCCTTCTAGAACTTACTCTTGATAGTTAGAATATTTATAAAGTTTAAATAATTAGATCAATGAGCGATTTAGTACTTAAAATATTTTAATATTGATTAATGTAGTTTTATCAAAAATGCATTGTCAGTCTAGTAACTCATAATTTAATACGTACAACTTTCTCAACTGCTAAGAGCATGCCAAGAGCATGCAATTGTTGACCGTCAATATCTATAGTCAACCCTTCTTTGCGTTTGTTCGGGGGAAAAAATTGATGATCAAGTTGTCCACTTCCCTCTCGATGAACGATGGGCTACCAATGGACCTAATAATTTGGCGGGTTTGGAGGGTTCAGGTTCGTATCGCTAGAGTTCGGGTTAATACAAGCCTGCCTTATTTTAAATTTATGTAGTAGGGATGTCAAAAATTGAACCCAAATGAAATTTTATGCATTTACAGGCTGGATAATGAAAGGTTCAAATAGTTTCGGTTCAAATCGTTGCACCAAACGAAATTGAAAATATCCCCTGATTGGTCTAGTTATGCAACCCTTCGTGGCATTAATTTGGTTCCGTAATCTCTTACAAGAGTTAGTAAATGTAGAGAGATACTAACTAAGGCAAGTATAAATTAATAGCTTAATAGAAAAGTTAATAAACTATATAAAAAATCAATTTAACATTGCTAAGCGAATCAAAGGAGAATTGGTGATCCAAAAATAATTGATAATTTAACGTAGAAAAAATTGATAAATCACTCTAATTTATATTGGTAAACTCGTATAAGAATGATAAAATCCAAATGTAAGCAAGTCATATAAATAAGGGATGGTAAGGTACCACAAAAATTGCTAATTCGCAAATTATACAAGGAAATTCATAATTTCATAGAAGTGTTGGTAAGCCACCAACAATTTACATGAGAAGAAGTCAGAGGTCATTTTTTTATCAACAGTTTTTTGACATTTACTAATACTTATCGAAATTTACTTGCACCGACAAGGAAATTATAATTTAGGCACAAAATAATAGAATTCAACTAAAGGTTGAATGTTACGTTGCATCCAATATATATATATATATATATATATATATATATATATATATATATCTTCTAGTGAAAAATTAACACAACCTTCCATAAAAATCAAATGTTGGTGAATTGAGGGAAATGATTTGCAAATCAAGGATTTTCATGTTTTGTTCATACGCATGATTGATTCTTGAAACCTAGGAAGCAACTTTTAGAATCGCTGGATCATGATTACGTTCATCAACTACAAGATTCTCACGTCCATTCTCGATACAGGCTTTGAAATGATTTTGATTGTGACACTTTGTATTTTAATTTTTATAGAATCTAAAAAAAAAAAATGATTGCATGCTTCGTGTACATGAAAAAAAAAAAAAAACAAAAAGAGATAGACAGGTAAAATTCAGCATGTACTTAAAAAAAAAAAAAACTAAGGTTTGCTCAACGATTTCAAATTTGCGCCTAAATTATTATTTTTTTCCATTATGGTCTTCTGCTAAAAAATGATTGCATGCCTTTAAGACCCGCACGCTGCCGCTACTATGGCTCCAACCTTAGCGCCACCATGCTCGCTAAACTACATCACGACCCACGCCGCGAGACTCCACGGCAATGGAAAATGGATATAGAAATTAGAAAACAAAATAAAAGGAAGTTTGTCATTTATTTAAAATTGAGCTGACGCTAATAATTGAGGAAATAGAATTCGAACATTGAATTGAATATCAAGCAAAAAAATCGGATAATCGCGATGCTGTTAGCTCATTTAGATATCACAGATGGAATTGTTGTTTCTCTTGAATTTAAGGGTTTCATGGGTCTTTCGTCTAATCAAGTGACATTGAGCCTATTGCATAATTATGAATGATCGTTAAAAAAAAATTGACAAGAATTTTAATGAAATTAAAAAAAAAAAAACAGTTTGAGGTTAGTTGAAGTAACAAATGAGTTCATAATAAGTGACTAGTCAGCTCATTTTACGTTTATCAAGAAAGTATTCTTTATATATTGATATCATTTGGGGGAAAATAGTAACTGGGAGATGTGGACATTTTGAAGATTTTAATCAGCAATCTTCTTTTTTCATTTTGGAATTTTGGAGTTGGTAATTTAGTGGGAACCATGACCACATGAGTGCTAATGTCTAAATAAATATATTATATAAATTTGGAAAGTGTTAGATGAACTATGAAATTTAACTAAAACTTATATTTTGAATCAGATATTGAAATAAGGAGGACACATGAATTGAATGAATAACTTTTTTGGACGCTCCGTAGAAAATTGCTTCATGATTTAGGCTCCGTTAATTTCACGGAAAATAACTTTCAGGAAAACGTTTTCCAAATTTTTCAGAGTTCGTTTTACGGAAAATGAACTAGTCAAGGAAAATATTTTCCATTAATGAAAAAACAACATTTAAAAGTGAGAAAGTGGAAAACATTTTCCATAACTTCTTCCACTTTGTTTTTTTTCACCAAACACATTTTCGTTTATTTTTATGTTTTCTTTTTATTTTTTTTTAAATGGAGTTTTTAATTTTTTCTTTTCTTTTCATCTTCTTCCTTGGCCTTGGCTGATCGCTGGCCACGGCGGTGGCCGGCGACCAGCCGTGAGCCAGCTTGAGCCTTGCCCCAAGCCGGTGAGGCTCCGCCTAGCCTAATTTGGTGAAGTCGAGCTCGCCAGAGGTTCGCCGGGCTTTGGCAAGCCGTGAGCTCGTCAAATCTGGTGGCGAAGCTCAAGCTCACCTGGATTGGGAGTCTTGAGGCTCGGCCGGATTTGGCAACCGCATCATGGTCGACCGTCCTGCGGCGGCAGAGGAAGGAGGAGGAAGAAGGAGGAGGAAGAAGGAAGGAAAAGAAAAAAGAAAAAAAATCAAAAAAGGTTTGCTTTTTTAAAAATACAAATAATTAAAAATTCATTTTTAAAAAAATATATAAACAAATACAACTAATTTTTTGGTCAATTAAAAATATTAAAATTCAATTTTTTGAAATTTTTCCCAAACAATTAAATTAGCTAACAAATGGTGGAAAATATTTTCCACTCAAAATTCAAGTTTTAGCATAACACCGAAAAATATAATCATTTTCCAAGAAAATGACTTTCAAAGAAAATATTTTCCGAAAACGTGATATTTTCTATAAAACGAACGGATCCTTAGTAAATAACGTTTTAGTGAGATTTCTTTGCAAATGTAGCACTACTCGAAAGAAATCGCTAATTCGTTACTAGCAATGCCAACCAATAACTTAGTAGATGACTTTATATAGCACAAGTCTGTCGCAACTGGGTTTCTCACATTTTATTTTGTGATTATCATGCTAGAGTTGTCGCTAGCCTATTTTAGACTAGTTAAAGACCTAGGTAAGATGCCAGAGGTTGTCTTATTTCTGCCAACAAAAAAATTTAATTAACGACAAAGTATGAGAATATAACCACATCAAACGGAATTGAATATATAAAAAGTACGTGGGAAATTAATTAATGACGCGAATCTGAAAACTACAACTAAAAAATACACCGGAAATGTAATTGATGACGCGTGTCTAGAAACTATAACTACTCTATAAGAATTGAAAGATAACATATTTGTTTTTGTATGCGTCAGGGTCTTCAGTAGACGAACACCGCTATTTATGGAGTTCATGTCATAATTGTTTGGGAGTAGTTGTCTTGCAATTATAGCAATGTCTCCACATCTTTGAGAATCTTGTGCTCATACTCTCATGATGCCATTATCTCGTCTTTAAGGAGCTGCTACTTTAAACTCGCATTTTGATCTTTGAGACGCATGTGTCACGGGCCTAAAGAGAGTCGACCCAAGAGGTTCCCCATCAATCGGCCTGTGACACGTGTGTTGCTTCATCCATTCGCATTGCATGATTTCCTGAACTTCGCTACTTCTTCCACTAGTGGTGTCAAATTTGAAATTCCATAACTACATTCCGATGCCCTCTAGGCATCTAGCCTTTCTCCTAGTGTTGCAATTGGTAATCTTTGATCCTTATAAGTTATAACCGACACCCTTGTCAACAATCTTCAACCATATGCCCTCATACATCAACATATGATCAATAGTCATCAATGTACAAATTGTACATCAATATTAATACCATTCTTGCAGCCATCAACAATTACTCCTATATTTAGTGATAACTTGTATTCTAATCGCGTGCCTATTTATATTAACAACATAATAGTCAATTTTTGGTGCAAATACTCTCTCTCTCTCTCTCTAAGCTCGAGCTCAAGGGCTCAACATCTCCGATGACACCTCCGTGTCTTCTGTCTATGGCGGCTTGGTCACTTATCAACGTCGCCGACCTCAAACCTACTGTTTAGAGTGTGATGCGAAGAAACAGCTGTTGGCCAATAATGGTGATGGAATTCATAAGTCCCATGGACAATTTGGTTGTGATAAAGAGAGAAACGGGAATCCATGATGTCTGAGAGATGGTACAAAAAATTTTGACCCGCATGATCATTGGGGCTACAAATGAATGATCTTTTGCTAACTTCGTTTTTCAACAAGTTATGTCGAACTAGTTATGTTAGATTAATGTCATGTTAAATTTTTTGATAAAGAGAGATTCCAAAATAATTATTAAAATTTATCGCATTTAAATGATTGCTTGAAAAGTTATGATATCGAAATAGGTATTATATGAAAATGATCACATTTCCGGCGTCATTTTCTCTAAATATAAGTATAAATCCGAATGAAAGGACGAGAGAGAAAGAGAGGCCACCAAATTTCTTGAAGTGGCCGAAACAATCTTGAAATTGAAAATGACAAAACAACAAACGTTCACCAAAACACGACGGCTCTAATTAATGCTATTAACAGCGACATGCATGAAAGCAATGTGCAATAAACAAATATTTTCAGGAGGAACCTAAGTCCGATTTTTCAAAAACATGCGAGAAGGATCTTTGGGCAGCGACTTAAGTGTCAACAAACCCTATTTTATGATTTTCCCATATGGCAATTTTGAAAAATCTCGTGGTTTTCCGATTATACATTTTGTTTTGTTTTTTTTTTTTTTTTGTGGTAAGGCAGATTATACATTTTGTTACTCTAAGTTCTTTCTGTTTTTCTTTTCGTGAATAAGGGAAAATAGCTTTGGTATCTTTTGGAGACCTACTGATTTTTTTTTTTTTTTATAAGTTCCTCTCTTTTTGAGTTTTTTAAAGTTTTGAGTTGATAAATGCGTCTGTCTTTCTTCACTAATGATTTATATTCTAATATTATAAATCTTCCTCCGACCATATGTCACTAAAAATCATAATTTGAATACTACTGGTGAAACACGGCCAAGTTTTTAATGGTTTCTACTAACTTCATTTTTCCTCATGACAAAAAAAATCATTTCCTCAATTGACGATGTACATTTGTAGTTTCTCCCTAAAACACAATTCGAGCGATGAGAGTGTGTGGCTTGTAAAAAATACTTTCTACTTTCATAATGGGAAAAGGTATCAGAGGTCCTTGAACTTTTCCTAGACTGTTGAACAAAAAAAACATTAAATCTATTATATTAATACTAATTCAGTTATAAATATTTCAATTGAATTAAGTTAGTCCTAAACATTTTCATATTGATACGAGTTCAGTCAATTCGATCAATTTATATAGGAAAAATCGTTGATGTGAATGTCAAGCATCATACATGACATTGTTGGCATAGACGTGGATATTTCAAATTTACATTTTGAATTTTTTTGTTTTTACTTTTCTTTTTTCTTCCTTTTGTCCGACTCTTGCTAACCTTAGGTGAGGCGGTCCTCGCCTAAATTTAGCAAGGGCCTTCGCGGCCCAATCGGCCAAAATAAAGGAAAAAAATTAAAGAAAATAAAAATATATAATCAAAATATTATTAGAAATGTCTCGATTAGTATCAGCCATAACACGTAGAATGATTAATTTCCACGTTAGCAAATTTTAGTCTAAATTGACAAAGTGACATGGGGCTTTCGTGTCACTTCAGGTAGGACTTTTAATTTTTGCTTTCATGGAAGGATCAATTTAAAAAAAAAAAAACATGTACTTTAAAGGCCCAAATGCCTAACAAAATATTTCAACGACCTCATTAAAACAATTTGGGAATCTGGAGAGATTGTTTGTCCCTTTCCTCCTTTTATATATATATATATATGCTTGGAAAAGTTTATTGCTGATTTTTTGTCACGAGAATCTAGATAAAGATATTGACACACGATTTCTTTTAGGGTACAAATCACACTCATTCGTCCTTCTTATATGGCCCATTCTTTCCCTATCAAAAATTATTGTGCGCTCCTTTTACCTTTACCAAAAATAAATAAAAATACTGTGCGCTAAGCTGCCACTAAATTTATGACATACTAGATACTCCGAAATTCATTTTCTTCTCTACTTTTACGACAAATTCTAAACATATACACGAGTTTGATCCTAGCATATTTTTCAACATCTTTCCCAAAAAGAAAAATCCCATCTTTTTTCATAAGCCTAGCTCAACTTGCCCTCCATCATTTTCATGATTAGTTTTTTTTTTTTTTCATTTGGTTTGTCATGATGTAGCCACACCCTATCTACCAAACCAGTGACCAAATTGACCACTCTCACTGACCATAGTGAGCTGGTTTAACTGTAAACTATAAACTACTCTTGTAAGGAAACTGACCGTTCACGGTTCACGGGCAACCCCAAAGTCCAAAGCATAAAGGACATTCTCTCTCTCACTCACTCACTCACTCTCTCTCTCTCACTCACTCTCTTTCTCTCTCTCAAAGATCGAGATGGAATGTGCGTGACATTGTCGTGAGCATCGATCAGTACCACTTCCCAGCGAGGCAGGCGCAACACGGGTGGGCGGGCGGCGATGTCTTCGAGGCACCAAATTCGCCTCCTCCTTCTCCTCTCGTCGCTCCTCACTCTCCTGCTGTCTCTCTCCACTTCGTCCGCTCGGCGCGGTGAGCTCGCTCGCTTTTGCAAATTCTTTCGAGGGGTCTCTCTGGTTCGAGGGTGATTGAGGAGGTTTCGAGAGCGAGGGTGAGGACTGGGATGGGAGCTCAATTGTAGTGGGAGCCTGTGCTTGGCTTGAGTGCTGCCTTGGGTTTTGCCTTTTTGTTTGGTTTTTTTTTTGGGCTATTTGTGATGTTTAGGAGCTTAACCCGGGATGATTTGTTCGGTTTTGAATTCTGGGTAGTTGTCGGTTTCGCTCGAGGATTCGCATCGGTTTAGTTTGAATGGTCGCGGGCAGTTCGGTTGTGGTGATTCGGCTGCCTAAGCTGAGCTGAAGAATGAGAGGAGTTGCAGTTGGATGTGCGAGGTGGCTGGGAGTGGAAACGCACATGGGAACTCCGGAAAGTCGATTGTCTGTTTTATGTTTTGATAGTGACATGCCTGCTTTCCTAATTTTAACTATTAGTGAGCAGCTGCAAGACATTGAGATTCCTAAAAGCTGAGATTAAGAGCTCCGGTGAAGCATTGGCTTTGCTGCAAAATATCCCGTTAGGTGTTCATGTAAGTTGTGGTTGCAAAAGAAGATCCTATGTGTGGTTAACTAAAAGATGAAGGAGCAGTCAATATATCCAATTGGCTCATAACTTAATGCCTCAATATTTTTTGATCTAATCATGTATTATAGGGATAAATAAAAGTGATTTTATGAGTAGATAAATCCAAAAAATATTAGAAAATAAAAACAAGCAGACAAAAGTAAAATGTCACGAGACTAGATGGTATCAGAGCAAGATGACCAAGACCAACTGTGGATGATGATGGGCTTGGACAGACATTCGCTCTTGAGTCCTTCCAACACTAGATATTTGATTTTCTCCTTTGTTCCCAAATTATCTTGATCTTGATTTCAAAGCAAACACCATGTTTGCCTTAGTTCACTCGAGGCAATGAAAAACTTAATGGCATCCTGATAAACTATGTAGCAACACCAAAAACAGTCACAGAAACATGCTGGTATTTAGATATTGGTTAGGAAAAGATGTTAACAACGATACAGTCACTGGAATGATAGAGCAGAGACGTGAGATGTTCACTTATTCCTTTTTATAATTAAGCATTTGTGCTCTGTAAGGGAAAACCATTTCTCTTACCCGTTTTCTCTGACTCTTTCCCATCCAACCGTTTGAATCAACATCTAAGCTGTATTCTTTTGCCGCAGCACCTTTTGCTATGCGCATAAGCTGTGGAGCTCGTCAAAATGTCCATACTCTACCAACCAATACACTTTGGTACAAAGATTTTGCTTATACTGGAGGAATACCGTTTAATGCAACGCGTACAAGTATCATCAGCCCTCCGCTTAAGACAATTCGTTATTTTCCTCTCTCTGAAGGTCCTGAAAACTGCTACATATTTAATAGAGTGCCGAAGGGACGCTACTCTGTGAGGATTTTCTTTGGTTTGGTTGCACATCCCAACTTCGATGAAGAACCCCTATTTGACATTTCAATTGAAGGAACTTTGATTTCTTCTCTGAAACCTGGTTGGATCAGCCATGATGAGCAAGCATTTGCTGAAGGCATTGTGTTTCTTACAGATGGTTCTGCCTCTTTATGCTTCCATAGCACTGGTCATGGAGATCCTGCTATTCTCTCCATTGAAATTCTTCAAGTAGATGAGAATGCATATAAGTATGGATCTGACCAGGGCCACGGAATAATCCTTAAAACATCCATAAGACTAACCTGCGGTACTGGGAAACCAAAATTTGATGAGGATTACAGAGGTGATCATTGGGGTGGGGACAGATTTTGGAAGCCAATTTCAACTTATAGCATAGGCTCTGACAAAGAGATATCTACTGAAAGCAGCATCAAACAGGCCTCCATTGCGCCAAACTTTTATCCAGAAGCACTTTATCAGTCAGCGCTTGTTGGAACTGAAAATCAACCAGAGTTGGAGTACATTATGGATGTGGATCCAAACAGGAACTATTCAGTCTGGTTACATTTTGCAGAGATTGATTCTAGCGTTAGAGGTGTAGGGCAGCGAGTGTTTGATATCCTGATAAATGGCGAGTCTGTATTTGAAGATGTGGACATCATTAAAAGGAGCGGGGATCAATATGTTGCTCTGGTACTAAACACAACTGTGGCTGTGAATGGTAGGACCTTGACGGTAACCATGCAACCTAAAAAGGGAAAAGCTATCATCAATGCTGTGGAGATCTTTGAAATTATCACAGCTGAGTCTAAAACTTTAGCAGATGAAGGTGCGCAAAGACTTTGCCAATGTAGATTACAGGCTTATAGATATTGCTACGTAGATATGTAGGTACATGTCTTTCTGGCCAATTTCATTTATGCAGGTTAATTGTTATGTTTCCCTGTAAGCCATGCAGTTAGTCATAGCTTAAAGTATCATATTTCAATATGATCATAGCAATATTAGTCTCTGAAGATAAAATGCATAGCGATTTGTTGCTTGTTTGGCAATCCAGTGCATTAGGCATCGAAACCATCTGCACAAAAGTCTGTCTCTACTTGTAGCAGGATTCATTTTATTTTGTTGGTCATACATATTATCAGAAAAGGAGATAATGGAGGAAAGAACGTAAGTCTTTTCATGTTGATTCGCGGCCTATGTGCAGGATTGATAGCATGAAATTTATTATGAAGCAAGGAGTTACAAGAACCACCTCTCAAACATGAATTTCTAATTATGGCCATCTTTCATTATTTTATCTTGTTATCACCAAGAGAAACCTTAGCGCTTGATTGAATTATGCATTAATAAGGTCCAGTCAGTGCTATGCCTTATGTCCCTTAGCTCCACTTCAATCTGTACTTGTGCCCCTAAGGGGACTTTTTTCCTAAATTCCTGCTATGTCTCTGCTTTCAAAATCTGTACTGGGTGTCTGGCTACTATTTAAAGCAGTTGCTTCTTGTCTGAAGAAAAAACTGAAGGGTTCTTCTGGCTCTTAGATACAATTTGAATGAAATGAAATATCAGATGGTGGGGGGAGCTCAATGGGACGACTTGGGAAGGATGGGACGACTTAAAGAGGCCAACTTGAACGGGAAAAAAAGTACTTTCAAATGGAATAGGCCATTAATATAACATTGTTATATCTACCGCTGATAATGTTTCATATCCTTTTTACTAAGATAAAGAAAGCTTTATGTAGTCAGTGGAATTTTTCTGCAGAAGTGCAACAATGTGAGCCCCAATCTTTTGAGAGATAGACTTACCTTTATTCTGAACAAGCTCTTCCCTGCCTGCACTTCCTTTTGACGAGGTTAAAGAAATGTAACTTGAGCCTCTGTTGTAATCTAAAATATGCATTTTCGTAGTAGTTGTTTGAATGACAGTTTAATATTTGTAGTGTACACTTTAAGAAAACAAAAACTATTGTCTATGTATAGTCAAGTTGGATGAATCCATATATCTTGACTTTAACTTATTTAACATAGTTTACAATGTTACTCTAATAAGTAGAGATGAAATTTGGCAAGAAGAACCTTACCAAAAAAAAAAAAAAAAATTGGCAAGAAGAGCTTCGGATGATTTTCTTGGGAGCTTGGAATGAAATAATTTCAGAATAGTTTTTCCATGGACCAGGGAGTTATTGCATCCACAACCTGTCTCTCGTAATGGAATAGGAAATCAGGATGTGCCCTTTGTTAAATTGTTTTTTCAGCTTAAAGATTTTTCTTTTTAAGTTTGTTTAGCAATTTTTACGGCTTTAAAGTGCCAGTTAAAGAAAGCCACACATATGAAGAAATTCAAGCACGGTCAAATCAGGGGGAACATCAGATACTTGTATTGTGCTTTGTTTGAGCTGTTTTATTGTGTCACTCAAAAGTTTGAGCTAGCTTGTGGATGAATTCCAGTACAGAAACTTTAGAACTGGTTTCTTGATGAATTCTGATGGAATCTCAGTTTCGTAGTTTTCCAAGCTTTTAACTCTAGTTTTTGTCGATTAGATATTATTTTCAACTTGGAATATTTTTAGCTGATGCTAACTTAATCATCCTTCTGCATACTAGTTAGGGCTTTACGGACACTAAAGACTTCACTAGCACTCCCCCGTCGATTTGGGTGGAATGGTGACCCGTGTATCCCTCAACAACATCCATGGAGTGGAGCTGATTGCCAATTTAATCAGACGACAGGCAAATGGGTCATTGATGGACTGTAATGCTCTAATCATTTTTTCCCCTTTGCATGCGAAAATTACTCCTGCTGCAGCTGTACTTTAGTTTTTGCACAGTAATAATTGCATTTGATGTTCGAACAGTCTGACTTAGTTTCATAAAATGTCTATTAAAAAGCTTAGTGAGTCATGAATTTATTTAAATCTGTAAGTCGGAGAGGCTTTCGGTTAATACTCATAGTCCCTATGAATGGTGACAAGGACATCGTGTTCACAGTTATTCCCTTTGAACAGTAATGCTATATTTCAATTTATCTGAATCCCGTTAATGGATGTGCACAAAGAATCCATGTGGAATTCCAAACATTTTTAACTGATCAGCACTCAGTTAGTGGCCTTGCTTTCATTTAAATGTGATGATGTGGCCATTGTCATGCCGGGGCTAAAAAAGCTTCAACCTTCAAATCTTATAACTTCTTGCTGACTGTTCAGCGAAGTCCACAAGTTTACTACAGGTTTCTTCGCTGCTGTCTGTGGATATGTTGCCTTCTTGTATCTTCCCTCTATCTTGGGATGAATCGTGTCCCTATCCTGGCTATAAATGTTCTCCTCAGTTCATACCTTCCCTTGCCAACCCTTTGATCTTCTCCAGGCCCCTCATTGTCCTCAGTCACTGTTACTGTAGCAAGAATTTTATGTCACTTTGGAAGTGGTGAACAGCTTCACTGTCTTGCCATTTCATATTCTGGCTGTTGACTATAGTAACTCAAAAAATGTGTTAGTGTAATCACATTCTCTTTATGATTCGCCAATCATATAGTGGGGTACTTTATCCCCTTCCATCTAATTGATTGCAAAATCATAGTCATTTCCATCTCCTTCAAAAACTGTCTTTGTAAATCCTGGACTAGGGTTTGCAGACAATCAAGTCATAAGCTTGACTTTGAGAAGGTTAATGGGACTCTCATGGGATCTAGCTCTCTGAAAATCGTCAGATACTTTATAAGCCAAAGTGCACAGCATTTAGGCTTTCTATAGGCGATGGAGAATGTTGAATTGGCATTTTCCTTGTTATGGTGAAAAGTGAGTATAAACTTCAACCTTTGAAAATGCTCATACATGCAATCCATCTGTTTTGTGGAAAAAAGGGACCACAAGTCAGTCTCCCTTCAGTTTACTATTTGATGGGCAGTGACACTCTGTGGGATACTAACGAAAAAAGATAAGTGAACGAGGGAGGATTTGGAGTATGATGAAGGATAATTTTTTAAGAGAATTGAGCCTTGTCCAACACATTATGCAAAAAAAAAAAAAAAATTGGGATAAGTTCATCTATGCCAGAAGCATTTTAATTGTTGTCACAAAGCTGATTAGAAAACCCGCAGCGAATAGTAGGAGAGAAAGAAGAAGAGAGAAGGAATAGAGAAGAAGAGAAGGAGAGTGTAAAAGAAAGAAAGAGGGGCTGTAGATTTCTGTAGTAACAGAAACCCTACACCCATTGTATTTATAATAAATATAAACTGTATATGACAATAATACCCTTATGTAAGTAAAAAAGGAAATAAAATTCTGATAATAAAGGAAACTTAATAAAGTATCTTAACACTCCCCCTCAAGCTGGAGCATATAGGTCACCCATGCCTAGCTTGGAACAACCAGCAACAAAAGCAGGACGAAATAATGCTTTGGTAAACATATCAGCAAATTGATCTCTAGAGGCAACGTAAGGAGTAGCAACCAACTTCTGCTTCACAGCATGACGAACAAAGTGACAGTCAACTATAATCAATAGAATACTCTGATTCTTGAATCCGCTGATCAGCAAGTGTTGTAATCCATGTTCATAAACCGAACCTGATGAATCTGATATCTTCTGATCTCATATGTATCGAGACTTGAAGAGAAAACAAATAAAAATTGCAGCTTTAGGTGGCTACGCACCAGAGAAGAAGTAGGGTTACTAGGGGACTCTCAAACCAGCAATATGATTAAGTAATCAGATAGTTAAACCTTGCTCTGATACCATGTCACAAAGCTGATTAGAAAACCCGCAGCGAATAGTAGGAGAGAAAGAAGAAGAGAGAAGGAATAGAGAAGAAGAGAAGGAGAGTGTAAAAGAAAGAAAGAGGGGCTGTAGATTTCTGTAGTAACAGAAACCCTACACCCATTGTATTTATATTAAATATAAACTGTATATGACAATAATACCCTTATGTAAGTAAAAAAATAAATAAAATTCTGATAATAAAGGAAACTTAATAAAGTATCTTAACAATTGTTTTTTCAGATATTTCAGAGGGCTTTCATGCTTCGTTATGGTAAACTAATTTAAGGTTGGAAAACCCTATTTCTAGTTTCATATTAATCAAATTTCAAGCAATTCGGAGTCTTCTAGGGGAAGTTCTGCCCCAATACCAACAGCTGGTCAGGAAATCCGAGAATGAGTCTTTTAGGATTTCTGTGTGTTTATTCAGTATTATGCATTGTATTCGTTTCTAGAGTCATTTGAGTCGGGTCATTAATCTTATTTGTATATTGTCTAGGGATTAGTGGTCTTTGCCTTGGTAAAATAAGGCTACTGTCTTGGAATTTGCCTATACTTGGAAGGTTGTTCCAAGCCGTGTCTATATAAACCCCTCTAAGGTCTTGATGAATTGTTGGAATCGAACTCTTGGATTAGAGTTTAACCTCTACTCTGCATCTCTGGTGAGCATCTAGTTTAGCTTATGGCCTGCCCCATATGGCATCCTTCAATGCTGAGCATTTTCTCCTTGCACTAATGTTACATTCTAAATCTCTGACCCTTCCAGTATCAGAGTCACTTGGAAAGTTAGTGATTGTGGATATCAGCTCTAATTGTGTAATTATACACTTTCATGTAGTTAGATGATTTTTCTTCTACTGTACAGCAATGGCCATGAGATTAGTATAACCGTGATGCAATTGTTGATTCACCTCCTGCATTTTCAGTGGTCTTGACAACCAGGGTCTTAGGGGATTCTTGCCAAAAGAGATATCTAAACTGACTCATCTGCAAAGCATGTAAGTTTTGACAAACTGTCTTTAAGAGTTCCTTTTCAGCATATTCAGATTGTGTTGTAAATAACTTAATTCTTTTCTTTTTGCGGTCATTTCTTTTTCTTTTCTTTCAATCAGAAACTTGAGCGGAAACAGCATTCGGGGGCATATACCATCCTCTCTAGGGACCATATCTGGCTTGCAAAGTCTGTAAGTAACAAGTGCTATCATGTTTGCCTTGTCTCTACTTCTGAATGTTCTTCTGAAGGACACAGACAATTCCAGAGTCCTTGTGTCCATTTCTTGTGCAACTAATTCTTCCCAAGCCATAGGCGCTTATCCTTATATTTGCTTTGCACCATTTTATTTATCCAAAATGAGAAAAAATGATACCTCTCGACCATTCAGTTGCTGTGCCACTTACAGATGTTAATTTTCAGGTTTACTACAATATCTGTGTCTCCTTAGATCTTTATGTATGCTCTTCTTTGGTGCTGCGATAAGTTTGCTTTGGTCCAAATTGGTCATTTTGCTTTTTAACCATGTGGGAAGATATAATGCTTATTTCTACTAGTGAAGCTCATTACCCGCGATGCCAACCTTGTCCAGATAAGTTTTAAGAGACTGCAGATACAATTTTGAGTCTTTGAAAATGCTGAGAGCCCTAATTTCCTTCTTCTCTTTTAGTTTATCTTTTCCTTGGGTATGTGTAGGGGTATTGGGGGCTTATCACATTGTAATACAACTTATATGCTGAGTCAAATATTTTTCAGACAAGGAAATTTGTTCTCCTTAAAGTGAGCTCATTTGGTCCTTAACCACTTGATCGACGTCAAGAGTGTGACCAAGTGCATCTAAGTGTTGTCAACCAAAGGAGCCACTAATATAATGTTTAGGACACCGCAATACATAGATTAAGAAGGTGACTCTGCCTTGTCATGCTTCTTTATCCTTGATGTTCTTGGGCCTCATGTAGCACTAATATTTTGTATTTCTTATAGATTAATTGTGGATTTGATGAATCCATTAATTAATCAATTTGATAGAAAAAGAAATTCACGATCTGTCATCTTTTGATTGACACTCCTCACAGTCGATGCTGAAATCACGGGGAGTGAGTTTATTTCTTTAATGGAGAAACACCATCTTTTTTCCCGATCTATTGATTTGTAATCCATCCATGGTAGTATATTATCCTAGTATTCTATAGTGTTTTATTGCAGTGATTCATATGCAAAACAGTAGTAATCACAGTTTGAAGACTCTTAGGAAGTCAATTTCCTGGAAAACTCACGATATTTTATACTCAACAACAATAGCAAGCCAAGCGCAGTGTTCAAACAAATTTAACTAAGAATAGTTCAAAGTAATTCTTAAAAATACATTGCAATAGATATTATCTATATGTGCATAATTGAACACTCTGTATGTGTGATTGCAAAGTCTCAAAAGAAATGTCATTAGCCTTCTGAGGTTGAACAAATAACGAAAATGCAGGTCCACTCAATTGATGTCACTTCAATAGCCCAAGATTATTTAAATGGCTATTTTGTGAAATGCATCCTGCTCTTCCAAAACAATACATTAGCTTGACCATTTTTTGCTAAACTCCCCGCTATTGAGTTTTCCAATATGACTATATTATTCAGAGGATATTGTCCACATTGTTAAAGATCCTGCCAGAATAGTTGGGAAATCAACATCCAACATCGTACTAAAATTTGAAAGAAAAATTTTACAGGTCTTAGTTTGTTTATGCTCGTAGGTTTCTTTCCTTTCCTTTACATTTTTCAGTTGTGTGAGTAAAATATGAAAGAAGAAAAGACATTTGTATGTTGTATAATCATGAGAGTGGCAAACACCGAGATTAATGTTTTTGTATATTCATGCTCCCACTAATGGAGACTATGATTTTCTGAAGTATGAAAGTATGTACTTGTGTTCTACTCTTTTGCCACATCCTCCACATGATTTGTGTTTCCATCTGGTTGCAGCTCATCTTCCATGTCGTCTTGACCTCTATTTTCTTTCCGCCTCTCATCTTATGAGGTTTTGACTTCAGGAGTATTATCATGTTTCTATGTTAATGGTGGTACCCCTCCAAAGTGTTCTGCCTATAATCTTCTCATCCTCTCTATCCAAGAAAATAGTTAAAATATTCAAACTCTTGCATCTGTTGCCATGTCTAACTACTGGGTTTGTTAGTATGGCTCTTCAATATATCCATTTGAAAGTTGATAATTTAAGCAGTAGAATGATTTATATTAGTTATTGAATGGTTTGGAAAAGCACGACAAACTCATTTAGGCACACATGGCGTTACCAAGGAAGCTGAAATATGTGTTGGTGCCATCAAATTTACAATGAGATAATCAATTGCTAAGTTATGCACTGGAGTTTGTCTGATGTAGTGGACTGTGCGACGTCCATGCGATTCTTGTCTAGAAAGTTCACTGAGAAAGGGATGTAAAGAACAAAGGATCCTGTGACCTGATTAGTATTTACAAAATGATGACTTTGATGATGAGACACTTTAAAGTTCACAAATCGTAAAAGACATGCCTAAGGAATTTTGTTCTATCTGGTAAAATGAAGGAACTAGTCAACAAAACACTCAAACTGATCCTAATAGTAAAGATCCATGGTCTTGGACTACGAAGGCAGTAACATGATAGGCAAAATAATGGATAACCATTTTTTCACCCCAAAATTGCTGGTGGATATATTTAAATTATTTCTCCTTGTTCTACAAGGTGTGGCTGTTTCGTATGAGTGATTTTCTTGGACAAATCACTTCAAAATTTGCGAATTTGACTTTTGGACTGTATTTCTAATCTATGGGCATATAGTCTCAAAGGTTCTTACTTCCCATATCTTTTATGATGAGTGGTCTTTAGCCTTTTGTTTTAGGATCATAGTTACGTTTTGGGTGTAATGCTAAGAGATCCTGCTTCATTGCAGGGACCTCTCTTACAATTTTCTCAATGGATCAATTCCTGAGAGCCTGGGGCAGTTGACATCGTTAAGAAGACTGTAAGATCATTTAAACATTTGAACACTATGAATTTGAGGATACAACAAGACAACGGTTTTAATTGACATCTGCATCTCACAGGAATCTCAATGGAAACAAATTATCTGGAACAGTCCCAGCAGCTTTAGGGGGGAGGCTTCTGCATAGGGCCAGTTTCAAGTATGTAATGAATGGCACAGCTCAGAGTTTGCAGGAGGTTTCAAATATCTCTTGCTTTTGTTAATCGCAATGTTATAACCTGTTTCGTGATGGATGCATGCAGCTTTACAGATAATGCTGGCCTTTGCGGTATACCTGGACTTCCTGCATGCGGGCCTCATCTTACGGCTGGTGGCAAGGTTGGAATTGCCGTGGGTGCCCTGCTGGCATTGTTTCTTCTTTTCATGTTGTTGATAATCTGTTGGAAAAGGCGGCAAAATATTATTCGTGCACAGCAGATTACAGGTAACACCATTGCAAAGCCATATTAATCTAACAACTGAACCCATTTCTATTCCAACTCAGCGTGTCATATGGCATAGTCTTTTCACATGGAAAGGAAATTTTGGGATGAAGAAGAAACTTTTTTAGTAGCTACTCTTCATGATAGTGAGTTGAGTGGAAACAGCAAAACATCACATTGACCTACCAATTTAGAGAGTTATCAACTCATAATCCCTAAATCTCTGTAATTTGCACAGCAAGAGAAGCTCCCTACGCGAAAGCAAGAACCCAGTTTACTCGCGACATCCAGTTGTCCAGGCACAATAGCCTAGGCCAAGCCCGGCTTGCTGCTGAGAACGGGCCTAGCTTGCTCTCATGACACGACCAACATCTCTCATCAGGTTTTCCCCTTTCCCCTTTCCGGCTTCTTTCGAAATGCCTTACAAATGTCATAGAAAGATCGAATGTCTTCGTCGCTGTTGATATCGTGTTGTAATGAACTGACTGTATATTATTACCGCTGTCTCTGTAGCTTAACATACTTTCGAAAGCAGGGTTCCAAAGGTGTTCAGTAATTCAAAGGTTAAGTCATAAGGATTTGGCACCGTTCATTTAGGATTTCCTTTAAGTTATTGCGTGTGAAATGTATGCATGTAATACTAGAAACGAGATATAATTGAACTGCTTGCCAGACCTTGAAATCTAGCAGTACTTGCTGAAGGATTCTAGACCTGCATACTCATGCTACTTTTAGTTATATTCTTGATTAGATACAGACCCGACGCCTAGATACAATTATTAAAAAAAAAAGAAAAAATTATTGTATCCAACATTTATGTCGTGATCCTCTAGCCAGAATATACCCAGATTAGTTCGGATTAGATTCCTCCACGAGACCATCCTTGTCCGAAGGAGTGGAGAAGTCAAGGGAAGAGACCGGCGTCGACGGCGATCATCTGAATCTGAGGATAGTGACCATTACACCACGGTCGGTAGCCAGATTCGAGGACCATCGGCATGGCAGTGGTCTAGATGGTCGCCACTCCGGTCAAAGGGTAGCAATCGCCATGTTGTGGTCGCCGTCTTGATCTCGCGATCGTGCTCTTCACAATCCTAGACATATTTTTAGGGTTGTTCTAAAAAAGAGCTATCGAATGTTGCTGTCGAACCTTTTCAATCGAGGCACACTAAACACTCAATAGGATTGGTTACGTACTTTTCTCGAGTCATTTTCCAAGAAAAAGATGACATTACAATAAATTTCGAGAATATTTCCTATCATATCCTCTCCTATATGCTCTACAAACACTGACAGGAATTTAAGAAGGATAGCTGAGACTATTCACAATCTCAACAGCTATATATCCACCAAAGATTGGTATTAATGGCGTCATAAACTTTCCTTTTATGTCGTGCTTTCAGCGCGCGTGAGCAATTCTCGGGGGGGAAAGGCTACTACCATGATTTTGGGGGTCGATCCTGTCGTGTTTTTTTTTTTTCTTTTTTTTTGGGGATTTTATGGGTTTTTTTTTTTTTTCTGTCATAACTATAGCTTTTATTTCATTGCTTTCCGTGCTCTTTGCCCATTTCTTAGTATTTACTATGCTTGATGGCAACTGCACGAAATAATGCGATGGCCAGGCATTATTTGATGGCCCCCTGCCCATTTATGCGTCCGAGTAATTTTTTTTAATCATATCTAATTGTAAATATAGTAGTTTAATTTATTTTAAAGACGTTACTCTTTCGGACAATATATATATATATATAGCATATGAATTTCATAGACAAGCGATGTAAGACATTTTAACACCGCCTCTTTATATGTAACGAAAACATGTATATCGAAGAAAAGTCGAGAATGACCCCTCGGGGGTTTATTTTTCGAGTTGCTTGTTTTCGTTTAAGCTTCAAAACAATGATGAGTCTTTGACCTATTGCTCTTTGATTGGCGTAATTGAATCTTCCGAGGTTAAGATGCAATCGAATTGGTCGGATTAGGAAATTTCGCGCTTCAAACCCCAAACTTAATAATCGACCCATTGGCATTCCAAGTCCAAGTGGCAAATATCAGGAGTAGACTCAATCGAGCCGCCGGATCCGAGATCTGCTCGCCGGGACATTCATTCGACATTCGAAGACATTTCCGAAACACAGACATAGAAATTGCTCTTAAAAAATTTGCAGGGGGGAGAGGGGGGCACCAATCATGCTCACAAATCAGACGTTGCCCTAATGAAAAGGGGAGGGGGGGGGGCTCCTCTATTTCCCCCGGTTCTAGTCTCCAAGAAAGTCAAAAGAAGGAAAAATGAAAAAGAACCGAATAAAATATTCCTTCACGTGAACATCAACATTGGAGGAAAAGGAGGGGTCTGCCTGCCGTCCTCCCACCCCCCCACCGTCTCACTTTCTCCTTTACACCCGCTCAGCTCATCCACCACCACACTCCACCAGAGAAAAGAAGTCAGAACCAATCTGTACCAACTCTTCCCCCTCCTCCTTTATGGAAAATGCCACAAAATGCCCCATACTAATCATGACGCATCTACTCCAAACTTTCTTTCTTTTTTTTATGACCCAGAAATCCCGAAAGCCGACAGCCGACGAGAAGAACCTGGGTTGATGCAAGCTAGCCATCACACTCACGCCAACAGTTAAGTCACCAAGTAACGCTAGGATTCGAACTCGGCACCTTTCATTAAGGCACAAAACTCAGGCCAACTACGACACCGCAGTGGGTGATTACCCCAAACTTCCTTTTATAATACCAGAAACTCTAAATTTATAGCCGTATACGACACATTTACCTCAAATTTTTCTTTTTACGACATAAAGAATCTCAAAACTTTTTCCCGTGATGCCAAAATATAAGTTTAGAGTTTTTTTTTTTGGGTGTCGTTTAGATTTTTTTTTATCTTGTACCCTTTATATCTTTTTGCCTTTCTTTCTTGCTTTCTTTCTTTCTTCCACTCGTGGACCACTTCTCTCTCTCTCTCTCTCTCTCTCTGTTGCCTTTTTCTGGTTCTGATCAAACTCAGTCAAACACGCCAGCCTTTTAATTTTCCCTTGACACCCCCCCCCCCCCTCAGCTCTGCGATGCGGCCAAGGGAGTATAGATCAATGCCTGTCTTTGCCTTTGTTTGCACACCTCAGTTCAGTTCCAGTCTGCACATTGTTCTTTAATGTGCGCGTGAATGCAAGCATGCCAAGAATCTAAATTTGCGTTCTTTTTCTTTCCTTTTCTCTCTCTCTCTCTCTTGAGAAAAGACGGCTTAATTAGGAAGATGGATTTGAATGAATATGATGATGACGACATGACTGTGAAAGAGCTCGACACGTCGATGTATTCAATTGAACCCGCCTTCGCTTTAGAGTTTAATCCATCGAGACATGAGTCGATTAGGATACAGAGCACTCCGTGTCACACTACACGTCTCTGATGTGGGACATATTTAGCCAGTACCCTCACGCGTGTACTTTAACAAATCTCGTGTGAATCGCTCGTGTACTCCCTCGAATCTCAATATCCTTTTGTACTAATATTATCTCAACTCGAGAATCTTCACCTTGGCCCTAGCCACCGACATCTAGTCTTTGGAATTTATCCGATTGTCTTACCCCGGGCAAGCTTGGTGGAAAATCGAGCCACACCATCCGTCGTCTTAAGCAAGAAGTTACTTACAAGATTTTCTTTCTTCGAGATATTTGCCAAAAACAAATCCACATTGAGAGAGGGCTGCCAATTTAACCCGGCTCCGATTTTACACATTGCATTAGTGTAGCATAAGCTTAGTACCTTCAATAGACAGGTCACCAAAAATGAGCTCAAATTCAAGCTTATTACACATCAAATTATACTTGCATTCACTAAAAACTTTGAACTAATGAATTATAGGTTAATTCGGATATATTGAATAGTCTACATTTGATCATATTCCTAACATGGCGTCTCATCCAATATCTTTTTTTTTTTTTTTGGTCGGCCTCATCCAATATCAATCTCTTATACACCTTTATAAAATCGAATTTATATGTCTAAGATTATCCTGCCTAAATAAAAGAATTATCCCTAATCTACGAAGCTTCAATGCGTGATTAATAATTTAATATCGAATCGACCACACAGCTCCCGGGGAGCGTTTTGCATCCGTGACTTGTTTTCGAAACCCAGGCCGGACATCGAACCGTTTTGACTAATCGGTTCTCGAGGCAGCAAATGAATTTGAGTCAGGATTGATTGATGTGGTCGTATACTTCATTTAAGAAATCGTGGAAAATTGAAGGGAAAAAAAGTTCAACGCAAATCCCAAAATTTTAGGAAACCCGGTATTCAATGGTGCTCTCATTTCCCAATAAAATAGTATTATTGGTACAAGTCAAGGGTAGAAGGTTATCTAGATGTCATCATAGGTTTAGTATCTGTTAAATCGAATGTAACGTTGTACGGACAAGTCATATTGAAAAAATCTCGAACGCGGCCATAATTTTGGGGTTAACCCAACGGAAAAATCTAAATTAAAACTCCTAATTGATGTACTTGCGATACATTTATTTTTTATTAATTTTTCGTTAAATTTTCTTATTAAATTATTAAGTTGGAAGACATGTAATAGTTAATGGATATAACAATTTGAGGTTTTTCCCTTCATTTGTCATACTGATTTAAAATTTTTCATGATATTAATTTAATTAACGAAAACTGACAAATAATAAATTTATCATAAATATATTAATATTAATTTTTTTTTGTGGTCAAAAATTTAATTTAGGGTAAAGTTATTACGAACGTATTAATTTGAAATTTTTTGTGATTAAAAACTATTTTTTAATAAAAATGTCACATGTGTACCGATTTATATTTTTTATAATCTTTACCTTAATGCATAAGAAGAATTGGATACCAATCGACTTACAAAAAAACAAAATACATAACAAGGAATAAATTTAGGTTTTGAGGTTTGGGTTCTAGATGAATCGAGTTCCATCCTCTCTCTTTCGATTTGCTTTACTTGCATGTAAAGGATGCTACTCCATCATTTGGAGTGTATTATTATTCAATCATTATAGCGAAGTGGACATTGGCCAGAATAATAATTACTTGGATCGTAAATTTTTCAATTTGGACCTTACTTTACTAGACGTGTGCCAAATGGAGATATCGTCATTACCCTATGAAAATTAGTTAGATGTCATATCCCGTCGATGGAGAGAAACTATTTGAACAAACCAAATTTTAATAGGATATACTGGGTTTGATTAGACTTTCACCAAAATAAGTTTGGTGTTCTGATCTAATATGATAAATGTCGTGTTATTGATTTAACTGGCTAGTTCAATAGTAATTTGAAAATATCTGTAAATTTTCATAAGGATTGACAGGGATGCTCGCCATTAACCGAACCGTCAACACCTTTATTAAGCCATGTTGAAATAAATAAATAAAAGGGTAAAAAAGAAAAGAAGAAGAACAAGAAAGCCAGTAATGAGTGATTAGAGAGAAAAGAGAGAAAAAAAAAAAAACTCAATTCAAGATGAAAAGGGAAAAAAAATGCAAAAAACAAAATAAGTGGGGGGAAAAAGGTGAGAGAAAATAAAATAAAATAAGAAAGGGAGGCAGGAGTTGAAGCTGTCTCCTGCGGGCGAGACACCCGGCGTGGGGCCCGCTCCACCTGGGGGGAGGTAAACCTCTGCAGTCAATATTTCCCCATTTTCCCACGAAACTTTTTTATTTTCTCCATTAAAATAAATCATGAAAAAGGCAAAAAGCGATCTCCAGCCAATCCCAACTCGACACGCCTCTGTCCCACCACCTGCAATTTCAGTCCCTTCTTCCAGTCAGCAATCACCCCCCGCCCACTCTCAGATTCCCCCCCTCCTTTTTTCTTTATTTTACTGATTCACTTTATTATTATTAAATTTAAAACATTTTGATTTTTCTTTTGTGGGTAAAATTTTTTTTGATTGAAAATATTCAAATTTGTGCTCTCTTATTGCCCCCGTGGGGATTTTAAAAGATTTACCACATATCTTATTTCCTTTAGAGTTGATATCATAAAAAACTAAACTAATATGTTCATGACAAATTTATCTTATGTTAATTTCCGTTAATTGAACTAGTATCGTAAAAAACACAAACTTATGAAGTTATGATGAGTGAAAAGTAAAATTCCAAATCAATATATTTGTCAACCGTCCGCATATAATCTAATTTAGCAACTTAATTATAAAATTTAACATAAATTAATGAAATGAAAATTTATTATCAGCGTATCGATTTGAGATTTATCAGTTTAGGGTTTTCGCTTTACTTTATTAAATTAAGTTAGCATTTTCGCCAAAAGAAAAACATAATTCCAAAATTACCCTCCTTGCATTTTTAAATAGCAGAAAAAAAAGACAATTGCCTAATATCGATGATAACGACGTAGATATTCTAATATAAGAGCGAGTTACAGTGTCCGGTTCTGTATAGAACTGAGTCGACAATCAATGCAGTGAACGCGAGTCAATTAGAGTGTACAGAGACCTGTATAATTAAATCGACGCGTAATGAACGAATTTTTAATCACGGATAATTTGATATCAGTAAATATATCTATATAATAGCCGAAAAGGAAATTATAATCAGCCCCAGATATTAATTATCGCGGCATCACCCGTCTCAACATGGTTATTTATTTTATTATTTTTATTAATAATTTTTTTTTTGGGTTTTTGATGGAGAAAAAATATAAAGTTAAAAAAAAAAAAGGAGGGTCTGGGAAAAGAGCTGGACGCCGCTCACCAGCGCCGTACAAACGCTGAAAGCGGGAGGAGGAGGAGAGGGGGGGGGGGGGATAGGGCTGACGTCATCCCTCCTCTGCGCGGGGCGTGGAGCAGTCACATGACCTCCTCCGCCCTCACGTCTAATCAGGCGGCGGCTTCCACGTGCGCTGCTCTGTCCGCATCGCGGCCGTTCGTTTGCCGCGCCGTGCTGCTGCTGCTAGCTGCGTGGATCGGACGGCGGATCGGCGCGTTCGTGGCTTCGAAAATTGCAGTCCGACAGCAAAACGAGTAAAATAAAAAAAGGGGAGGGGGCAAAAGAGAATTCACCTCTGATTACTCTGGTTTTTGGTACTACCGTTTTGAAACGTTCCACCAATTATTATATTATTATTATTATTATTATCATCATCATCATCATCTTATCTCGGGCTAATTTTCATTTTGATTTCTCGAGAAAAAAGCAAATTTATGTTTTGTAAAGAACGTCCCGCATCACGGTTACTTCATCAATCATCCTTGTCACTAGAGCTAAGTATGGTTCTAGAATAGGGAATCGACAACTAAAGACTGATTCTAAAAAATTAGAATCATAAACCACCAATTGATTTCATGGATTCATTTGAAAATTAGACTGTCGAGCTGATCCAATTTCCGAGCGAGGTCCATTAACTAGTCTTGCCAAACTTCACGTGTTGGCATTATAATATGCAACAAAAAAATATATGATGGAATTACCTCATCAAAGATACTCTCAATTAGAGCTAATAAACCAATAATACTAATACGTGGGGAAGTGTGTAAGCAATAGAGCACACTAAAAAAAAAATTGTTATAAATGGACAAAAATAAAAACTAGCTAATAGCCTAGAAATATAGGATTTTTTATTTTTTAAATTAAAATTAAATATATATGTCTTGTCGAGTATAAGTGGGTGATTCCATACTTGAAACTAAGAATGGAATTAACGCCCACCTATTCCAATAAATTGGAACTAGCGTCTAAGAACCAATGATTCTTGGGTGATCTAATCCAACTCCAGGTGATTCCTTTGCATACCCTTATTTGTTACATATGGCGAGTCTTGTTGTGCTCAAAATTACGCGTAATTGAATCTAGCTTTTGATTGGTTAGTCATATTGTATGCCTTTGTCATGTAATATACTCATTGAGGTGGGGTAGGGTGGGGCCAACTTAGCTATAAGCAAGCGTAAGCAATATGAACCAACCGAACTAGAAACAACCTAGATTTGACGGACCGAATTGGCCAGTTGAATTCGATTCTCCAGAGTGCTAGTCTGATCCTTATTTCCTAATAATAAAACTGGTCTCTTGGCTATTCAGTTTCTGATTCCACTAGATTGCTCGAGAACTGAATCGAGCCGATTGCCAATCTCGATTGGACCGAATCGGGAACCGATCGCCTGTGGCTATAAGTCGCCGGAGCAGTTAGCAAAGCGGAGCGCGGTGGGAATGGCGAGCGGAACGGGATTCCGGGGGGGCATGCTTTTTGAGGATGTTTCGTGCGATGAAACGAGGCTGATTTGCCGTCCCCAGCCGACGATTACGGGTGTGCGGAACTGCACGTGGGCCCCACCCCCTCCCCCCCCTTTTATACGCCCCCACACTCCCCTCTTCCTTCTCTCCCCACTATTTTTCTCCTCTTCTCCCTCCCACTTCCTCTCTCTCTCTCTCTCTCTCTCTCTCTCTACCCATCGATCGCTGCTGCAGTTCTCCCTCCACCGCCGCCGCCGCCATGTCGCCGCCGTCGCCGTCGTCGGCGCCCCGGGAGGGCCACTACAGGGGCGTCCGGAAGAGGCCGTGGGGGCGCTACGCGGCGGAGATACGCGACCCCTGGAAGAAGACCCGGGTCTGGCTCGGCACCTTCGACACCCCGGAGGAGGCCGCCCTCGCCTACGACGGCGCCGCCCGCAGCCTCCGCGGCACCAAGGCCAAGACCAACTTCCCAGCTCCTCCCGCCCCGCCTCCCCCTCCGGCCTCCTCCGCCGCCGCCGCCGCCGCCGCCTCCGCCCTCTCCCTCGACCTCAACCTCCCCTCCGACCACTTCCCCCACCACCACCCCCGGTGGCCCCCCGCCTCGCCCCACCACCACCACCACCACCACCAACACCACCAACACCCCCACCCCCACCCCCGGCGGTTCGTCTTCAACGATCTCCTCCCCACCGCGGTCCTGAGCTGCGGCGACGGCGTCAAGCGCGAGGTCACGGTGGTCGGCGGCGGCGGAGCTGGAGGCGTAGGAGTCCCGGTGATCGCGGCCGAAGGCCCCGTCGGAGCGTCGTTCCTGGGGATGCCCACGCGCGGACTGCCCATCGACCTGAACGAGCCGCCTCCCCTATGGCTGTGACGTCACTATCATGTCCCCCCCCTTCCCCCTCCATTTTTCCTTACTCTCATCCCCTCTGTAGAGAGCGAAAGAGACAGAGAGAGAGAGAGAGATAGAGAGAGGATGGGCCAAAAAAGAAAATTCGGATGAAATGAAGCCCGTTTCTGTAAATACAATGTTCTCTCTTTTTTTTGGAGGTCTCTCTCTTCTGTTCCACGTGGAAAAACGATCGGCGATTTGATTTTTCTTCCTTGCTCGTTCCGCTCCGCTACGCTTCGCTTTGCTTACTCAGCTGGAAATCATCTCGCCGCCCCGTCCGGGCGGCGGCCGGCCGGTAGATCGGCGACGCCGGCCGCCGCTCCCAGCAAGCGTGTGCGCTCTTTTTTATAAAATAAAAATTAACATTTAGAAAAAAATAATAATTTTCAGCGAATGGATAGACAGATAGATAGATGGATGGACAGACAGATCTATGGATCCAGCTTCCATGTTTTCTATTTTTTTTTTCCATTTTTTAATTATTATTTGTTCCGGCAGTTCGTGTGGATGGATGTGGGCACGTGGGGGCCACGCTCGGGCGCAGCGCGTCGTCGCACGTTCCGCGGGATTTGATCTAATTTCGATTTAATTCCTCGGCGTGACGTCATCGGGCCGGGGCCCGGGGGTGGGCGTGACGCGATGGGAGATAAAAGCGGCTTTAATCGATTTAATTTAATTTAATTCCATTTGTTGGTTTAATTAATTAATTAAAAAGAATTGGAAAATTGGGAAAGACGGGGGAGGGGGCGCGTTTTGTCAAGGAAATGGGGCGCCGCTGCTCGTGCTGCCGGCTCCGGGTCGCTGTCTCGCGCTCCGCTTTTTTCCGCTTTGGAATCCCGGGGCACCGGTTTTCACGTTCGCCCCCCCTCGAATTTATTGCCACCCACCAAATTTTTTCATAAAAAAAAAAAAAATTAAAAATTTATGAATTTATGAAAAATCTTTTTCCAAGCAATCCACCATCAAATTAAGGGTGGACGGGTCTGATTGCGAGTGACTTCTAATTTTATTTTGTTCAATTAGATCCGTGAGCTTCTTTCTTTGGTTGATTTGGTCATCGCGCCATCAGCCTCCTCCTCTTCTTGTCCTATATTAACTTTCGAGCCTAAAAGCATATAGAAAATGATTGATGTGTCAATCCATGTCGTCACTAACTCGACACCACTTATGGGAAATCAAAAAAATGGCAGAAGAGACCGTCCTTCGATGACGGAGATCTGATTGAATATTCAACAGAGGTTAATGGATTGTTGATGCCTCTATCCCAAAATGGTTTTGATGAGTTCGGTCGACAAGGATGATCTCTCCGCTTTTAAAGAAAACCCATGAGAAATCAAGCCGAGCCGAGCCGAGCCGAGCCGAACCGAACCGAGTCGGGCCGCCCCAAATTCGACCCAACGAGTCTTGATAAGATGGGGCCTTGGAAATCCCTAAATTGAGGGAAGATCGTCAATCTTTCTTCACTTTCTATGATCCTCTCTTCCTCCAACAACCTTTCCAAACTCTAATCACCAATTAAATAACAATAATAATTGCCTCCTCTTAATCACTTGAGACGTGTTCAAACTACCCGCCACAAGCAACAAAGGAGGATCTTGTCCTTTCGCATGACCCAATCTCAGTCCAGTCTAGGCCATCACCCAATCAAAAACTAAATAAACAAATAAATAAATAAAATAATCTCGGAAAGTCCTCGCTAATTATTGATCAACGCCAGCCGGTCATGGTAATGTTTGGACGGCAGTGGGAATGGAGAAAGGTGGGTCATTTTTTATTCCGTCAATTCCTTTCTTAATCTCTCGGAATGTATTTATTAAAAAAATGAGGGGGGGAAACGCCCCTTTTTTTTCTTTTTTCTTTTTTTTTTTAAACTTTTGGCGAGCAAGCAATTTAGTTAAAGAAAGGGACATTGATGGAGATTGTTAGCACAAACCCTATCAAGGTGTAGACGAGTTGTCACCTTTTGGGTCAACAAGCCTCCCTTTTGGGCCTTCAATAATGTGGGGTGGCCCCTCTTTTTTTTTTTCCGTGGACGGCTCGCTTTTTCCACATTTTTTAAAATGTCGCCCAAAAGAATTATCAAATCTAGTGCCTTAATTTGTATTGAATTTGGTGTTTGTCCCCTGAAATATTCGATCCTCCCCAGGCATAAAAATATTCTCTTAATGAGTACGGGCAAGAGTAAACTCACACCGGTCAATTGTCATGTATGATCCACCTCAACAATTTAATAAAAGGTTAATTCAAGGTTTTAGTGATAAAAAAATTAATTTTAGATAAATTTATCACACATATATCAGTTTGGAGTTTTTTTGAGGTTTTAACTCTATAAAACAAAGAATCATCTTACTATTCTATTTCTTTCTCTCCACCATATTTTCTAGATTGGTTATATTGGAATTGATAATTTCATCTTATCCCTCTTTTTTTTTTTTTGGTTGAAATCTCTCGCTAAATGTTCGATTTAAAAAATTTGAATCTATTCTACCTTAGAAGCGAAGTTACCAAAAAAAAAATATAAAATTGGCTAACGCAAAATCAGCTATTACTTTATGGAGAGAGGGGGGGAAATTCTAGAACAGAACGGAATGGAACGCCGGATGAGCGGGGGGTGGGGCCCACGGGATTATAATGCCGTGGTCCCATTTATCATTATTTAATTCCAATATCTCTTCGCTCAAAAAAAATAAAATCGAATATCTCGTTTTTATTTAATTATTTATCGAACTAATTTATTTAATGCCCTTGAAATATGTCGGAGCATTGTACCGAGCGATAATAATAATAAAAATAGAAATAGAATGGAAATAGGAGAAAAAGACGCTGCATACGCCGAATAATAAAATGAAAGAAAAATAAGTTAATAAATAAATAGAAGAGGAAGAGAGAGAAGTGCACACGTAGCCGGCCACTTTCCCGCGATCGCGTACCAGATTCTTCGCCCGCGTCAGCGGGAAGACCGAGAGACGATCAGGGTCGTCCATCAGAAGACGCGGTAGCGGCTGAAATCAGACGGCCGTCAATTCCCGCGGGGTCACCGCCCACCGTTGATTTTGACCCCGTCGCTCGCTTTCCCTTGGGGACCCCACCGCCCGCCCGCCCTCCCGCTTCCCCTTTCCCTTTGACTCGTCCACCATGCTTTGCTTTCCACATCTAAAATGGATTTGGAAAGAGATTTTTTCCTTTAAAAAAATAAAATGTTAATGTCACCAAAAAATATTTTAATAAAAAAAATCACAAAAATGCTAAATTAGTATACTTGAAACAAATTACCTCAAAATTAATTTTTTAACCCTTAAAAATCTTAAATTAGTATACAAATGATAAATTTATTTCAAACTAATTAATGCAAGAACTTTTTCCATTGCTTGTTCCTTCTATAATCTTTCTATTTCTCGAATGCGGCTTTGCAGTGATAAATTTAGAGATCACCAAAAATCCTAAATCAATACATTCGTAATAAAATTATTCCAAACTAATTTATTGATCATCAAAAACTTTAAATCGATCCATTTGTGATAATTTGCTAAATTGTAATTGGACGATATGTTAAAGGGTATATCAGTTTAAGATTTTACCCTTTATTTATTGTGGGTGTACCAATTTTATGATTTTTTGTCGCATTAATTTAATGAAAATTAACATGAGATGAATTTATTATCGATATATTGATTTGGGGTTTTGTGTATTTTAAATGCATAATCGAATTTATTGACGCGATGATTTTTTTCTCAGTGGTTTTTTTTTTTATGACGTGACAACGGCGTCCATGAGAGAGAGAGAGAGAGAGAGAGAGGGAGTGGGGGAGAAGCGAAGTGCAGCCGAAGCATCGTCGTCCTCTCCTTCTCTGGCCCTATAAAAAAACATCCGAATCCCGCCGCGAAAAGTCGCGATGGCGCCGCGACACGGCCCGCCGAGGCCCCCGCTGTCCACGTGGCGGGAGCACAGCGGCGCACGGTTCCCCCCTCTCACCTTCTTCCGAAAACGACAAGAGGAGCAGACAAAGGAAGGAGGTAGGGCCCCACCTTTTTTCTTTTGGTGGGGAGGGGAATTTATTTTTTATTCGGTTTTTTTTGGGAAGGCGGGGAAAATTACGTGTCCGTGTTTTGTGGGGCGTTAGACCGCCGTGACGCCTCTGCTGCCGACAGATTCGGTCGTGCGGGAGGGTGGGCCCCGCCCGGGGGCACGCGGGACTCCGTCCTACCGGCGGTGACCCAGCAGCCCCATCCCTCCATCCTCGACTCCGACTCCTCACGCGCCCACACGCGCCCACGCGCGCGCGTGGAGCAGCGCGAGGCTTCGGGGGCGGCCGTCCCTGTCGTCCCGCGTCGACATCATGGCCCATCATCCATCATCATCGTTCGGGATCATGGACTGAACTCATGCCGTCATGCATGGGCATGACATGGAATATGGCACCTCATGGGATGCCCGGTCGGTCGTCATCAATCGCCATCGTCCCGCGCGGCGGTCGCAACACATCGCGGCCGTCCGTTTCGCGGGCGCCGCTGCCGGGTCTTCGACGGCGACGGATGCGATTCGGGGCCCACGGAAGTTTGACCCGCTCTTGACCCTTCCTAAAGTGCGCTCCATTCGTTGTTATTATTATTATTATTTAAAATTATTCCTGTTATTATATATAATTTAGGATAGGGACTCTAATACAAAATTTTGAGCAAATATCTGGGTTAATATATAAAACGAAAAGTTCTTCACGTCTTGCTGATTTTCTACACTTGCCAAAAAGCGTGGGTTGTTGTGAGAATTATAAGTAAATTATCTATGTTTCGATTTGCTCAAATATCGTCAACAATGACGATTTGACGATCGGCCGAAGAGAGTATTGATTAAAAAAACTGGACCTATGATTGTTGAAGTCATGCTGCAGTCCTTGTACCTGATTTACGGACGATTGGAAGAAAGGGGCAAGAACTCGGCTTATTGGTCTAGCCTTCGAGTCCGCGTGATATGCCGATTACTTGGGATAGTTCAATTATATCCACAATCCGTATAATGTCAAATAGCAAACAACTATTGAAAAGATATTGATATCTCTATGTCTCGCTTTGATATTCTATACTTGTCAATAGACATGATCATCCTGAGAGTCACAAGTAAATTATCTATGTTTCAGTTTGCTAAGATATTGTCAACAATGACGATTTGACGATCGGCCGAAGAGTATTGATTAAAAAAGCTGGACAAGAACTCGGCTTATTGGTCTAGCTTTTGAGTTCGGGTGATATGCCAATTTCTTGAGACAGTTCGATTATATCCGCAATCCGTATAATGTCTAATGGTGAACAACTATTGAAAAGATATTGATATCTCTACATCTCGCTCTGATATTCTATACTTGTCCAAAGGCATGATCGTTGTGAGAATCACGAGTAAATTATTTATGTTTTGGTTCGCTCGAAGATCATCAATAGCGACTGTTGATCAAATAGTATTGATCAAAAGCACCAGACCCGATGATGGTTGGAGTCACGCTGCAGTCCTTATACTTGATTCACGGATAATTAGAAAACCAAGAAAGGAACAAGAACTTAGTTTATGTGACGTGACGATTACTTGGGAGAGTTAAATTAGAAATGCAAACCATATAATATCGAACGGTGGATAGCGATTGAAAAGATATTATCGGTGTCGTCACGATATACTTCAAATACATAAAAAAAAAGCTAACTGGGAAAATCGTATGCCAATGGCAATTTGTACAAAATAAAAGCAGTATCTATCATCAAATCTTAACGTATAAATTGTATTATCAACGACCGTTTTAGGGACACTCGATCAACATACTTTATAAGAAAATTTTCAATATTCAAAACATCAATTGCACGTATAATAAGAAAGTCACCGTATTTGGAAAATTATAAAAAAAATTTGTTTATTATTTTATTTTAAACTCTATTTTCTTAGCTGCTTAAAAAGTGCTGTCGAGGCTCTTATTATCACCAAATTCTTCGTATAGAAGGGATGGGTTTTTAACCCAACAATCGATCATACCTTAAAAATTTGCGTGTGCATATATTTACATTGACTAAAGAAAATTCCTTGGATGCACCTTCGATTCCGAGAAGATAACATATTCGGAAATTCGTACGAATTTGAATTATAAAAATTCGCCAGGCAAGGTGTCCTGTCGTGGGTGTTCCGCACCCATTATTATAAGAAAATCATTAATTAATGATTTATATATCACGTCTGCAAAAAAAAAAAAAAAATCATTTTAATACACCAAATTGATATCGACTGTTCTGTCCAGCCGTTCGCATTTAATTTAATTATAAAAAAAATTGGAGGGCACCAAATTTAATGATTTAGTTGGTCGGATCTTATCGATTATATGCGTGGAGAGACTGCCTCTGGAAGAGTGGCCGTGTTGCCTCTGACGTTTCCCAACTTTATTTTTATTTATTTATTTATCGATTTAACGACAAATTAAATTAATAAAAAATAGGGAAATTGCGGCTTCTCAATGATTAAGGGGGGCGTTCACATTCCCGTCGCCTCCCATGGTCACGTCCTCCCATCTAGAAAAAGGCAAAACGTACTCGATTATAGTCAATCAATGGGGCCAAAAAAGAAGAAGGGGAACATGGGTAATTCGAAAGGTTATGTCTAGAAGATTTTGGCATGGGACCGAATATTTTTGATTAGGACCGGACCGTCGTACTCTAGTGAAAACGGAGCTTTAATTGACTGATTGCCGTCTAAACAAATTATTTGGGGAGCATATATTAATTGGAATGAGGATTTTCACAGATTCGATTCGGGAACTAGACAAAACCTCGATCAATTTCAGATTGGTTCGTATTTTAACCGCTTTGGTTCTACGATAAAAGGGTTCAAGAATCGACTTTGTTTGGTTCGATTCCCATTTGGGTAGAATCTACTTGAGTTGAACCGATTTTGAATCAGTTTACAATCGACCTGGAACTCTTATATTTAAAACACTTTTCACCCTTTTTGGTCTTGTATTTGTTTTCATGATGGAAAATTCTTACATCGTGAATACAAATAAATATGCTTAATTCACAAGAAAAATTTAAAACAAAACAAAGGGTTGGCTGGTTCTTGGGTCAACCCAAGAGTTGGCTAGTTCGGCTTTGAGTTGGCTCTAGGGTCGATCGATTCAGTTCTCAATCTGAAAAAGCAAGGAACCGACTCTAACATGATAAGTTTTAGATCTCTAGTTTGGAATCAATCACTCTTATAAAAATTATGTGCGGTCTCAAAGACCACATCACTCGAGACAATTTTTTTTTCACTTTTTGGGTCTTATATTTATTTTTTATGGAATATTCTTGCATCATAAGTACAAATAAATATGCTCAATTCACAGGATAAAGAAAAAAAAAAAGGTAATCAATTCGTGAGTATATCCTTTTCAAGGTCGATTGATTCGGTTCTCGATTTCAAAAACAAGGAATATGGAGAGTTTTATATCTTTGGTCTAGAATGGATCGCATCTTTAAATTATTTGTGATCTTGAAGGTTACTTCACTAGAAAGAAACTTTGAAATCAATGTAGCATGAATGAGTAATTGTGGTTAGAAATATGAGAAGAATTTGATGATCAATGGGAAAAAAGGAGAGTTTTTTTTTTTTTATGCCCATTTTCTTTTTAATTTAAATTTTTAAGCTTGAAAGAGTATTAGAAAGACTTGGAGTAAAAGGGTGGCTTGCAAACAGCGGGCGCAACCAATTCCACCAAACCACCTAAAAGACATGGTTCTCCAAAGTCAATTACATGCGGCCTACCTAACTCCCGAAACAAAAAAAAAAAACATAATAATAATAATTAACAAATTCAACATGCAGATGGCAAAAAGAGAATTTTCCATTTCCAATTATATCAATAATTATTATTATTAAAATGAGAAAGCGAAATATGCTCCACGGGTTCGCCGACCAAGGACCGGGGGCCCCGCCAAAAGCGGCCGCCGCGCTTCCCCACTTCCACTTCCTCCGCCGTGGGCCCCACTCTTGTCTCTCTCCTTTTGCGCCCCCCCGCCCCCACACGCCTTGGAAAAAAAAAAAACTAATAAATTAAAAAAAAGCCGTCATTACTTCCCCCCCACCCCTTTTTATGGTAGAAAAAATGTTTTTTTTTCCTCCTTGACGGCTAAGTCTTAGCAACCACAACTGGCAAAATAGCCCCTTCATTTCGCATATAAGAAATTAGATTTAATAAGATCAAATTTAGAAATTGGTACCTGCACCTTAGGCATCCATTTTTTCGCGGAAAAAACGAATGATTTAGGAAATGTTTCGTGAGAATATCAACTTATGATTTTTCGTAATATTTATCCAATAAATTTTCACGTCACTATGTCATCCAGGTAAGCAAATTAAACTATAAAAATTTGACAAAACCTGATTATGGGTAAATTTGCCACCGATGTATCAGTTTAAATTTTTTGTTGTAAAAAGAGTTAGTTTGAAGTAAATTTATTATAAGTATACCGATTTAGAGTTTTTGATAGTTAAAAGATTAGTTTCGGATAAATTTGTTTTAACATGTACAAATTTAGGATTTTTAGTGGTGAGAAAATTAATTTTAATAAATTTATTATAGATTTTTCAGTTAGAAGCTACAAGTCAACTATATAACTTGATACCGTAAATTTTAACGTAAAAAGTGCAAGTCTTACGCAACCGAATAAAGATTAAAAAAAAAAAGAGTAGAAGACGAAAATCCCGCACTCCCCCCATTACGTTCACATTTCCAAGTATCCAATTCGTACGTGAAACGGGGAGTTCTCCCGTGCAAACAAATATAGTTTAGGTCCATATCTTAGCCTTTTAAGAAAAGATATATTTTTTTAATACAAATTGAACATAAAAAAAAAAAAATTGCGCGACTCATCCCGCCATGGACAAGTTGATTCGCACCTTGATCCCTCAGCTGGAAGAGTAGAGGTTTGAAACTTCTTGCCCCCATTGCATGACTTACCTACGATGCCACGAGAGGTGGGTCCCTGCAGCACTGCCCCAGATTTGCGTTACTAGCTGCCGGCTGTACGACGGTTCTCGGTCACAAAAAAATAAAATAATTGCGCATGCATAGAAGCTGAGTCATCTATTAACCCAAAACCAATAATTTGTCATCTACATTTTCATGAAATGACTCGTTTTCATTTTCTTCTCGTACATATCTAAAACCTCTCAACTTCACGCACGTTAGGAGTGATCGGCTCTCGGATTGGTCTAGTTCCTAGATCGAATGAGTTGGGTGTAGAGCATTGACAATTTCCTTTCCTTTAATCTTTTTTAAAAAAGAAGGAAAAAATAAATTATATCGATCTAATTAGTCTAGGCAATTTGGTTCTGTCGGAAGAGGGAATTCGATCCCCAGCCAATTATGTTCCCATGTAAACTCCAAAGCGTGCGCTCTGACAATAGTTTAACTTATTAAAAATTTGGAGGTTTGATCCGATTCAGTTCCCATGTAAATCTTTTCTCATTGAAGTACCATATTGGTAGTTTCAAAAAAAGGAAAAAAAAAAACCCTAAAGCCCGCAACTCCTGATTTGTGCTATTTAAGATCCAATTTTCGAATCTCACAGTGCCTGTACGTTAAGTGCATTTATGTTGATGAGATAATATGAGAATCTATGATAAACGAAATGATTAATACCATGAAAAATTTCAAATTAGTACATTTTTGACAAATTCATCTCAAATTAATATATTTATGATAAATTTACCTCTGTTAGTATCGATTAAATTTTACTGTTAAATTATTGAGTTGAATGACACATGACGGTTAACTGATGTATCGGTTTAAGATTTTACTCTCAATTTGTCATAGCTGTACCAATTTTGTAATTTTTTGTGATATTAATTCAATTTAACGGATGATATTTGTCCTAAGTTTGGGATAAATTTGTCATAAGTGTACTAATTTGGGATTTTTTATAGTCATTTGCGGTAAATTTATTTCAGGTATATCAGTTTAAGTTTTTTGGTGATAAAAAAATTATTTTGAAGTAAAATTTATCACAGATATACTTGTCTGAAATTTTTCGTGACAATAACCCCAAACAAAATCAATGATAATTTTCATTTACTTATGGATGGCTGGATATGTTCTGTCCTTAATTCAAGATTGGAAATAGATAGATACCACAGAATATAAAACCTACATAAAAGAATCAAGATAAAAGGGGAAAATAGCACCTTAATTTTGCATATAAGAAACTAAATCTAATAAAATCAAATTTCGAAATCAGTATTTGCACCTTAGGCTTCATTTATTTATTGTAAAACGAATGATTTAGAAAATATTTTTGTTAGTATACCATTTTGTAGTTTTTCGTGATATTTATCTTATGAATTTCCACATGAATTTGCCACACGATACCACATCAGTACGTGTCATCCAGGTTAGCAAATTAAATGGAAAAAAATTGATGAAAGCTAACGGAGAGAGGATAAAGTTATTACAGGTGAATCGGTTTGAGATTTTTTATAGTAAAAAGTTTAGTTAAAGGCAAATATATCATATACATATCGGTTTTGGGTTTTTGGTGAAAAAAGATCAATTTTAGGTAAATTTGTCTCAACGCGTATTAGTTTAGAGTTTTTCGTGGTTAAAATTTTAGTTTTGATAAATTTATTGTAGATGTTTCAGTCGGAAATTTTTGGTAGGATTAACAATTCAATAAGTCCACTGTCCAACGTGGTACTGTGAATTTTATCCTAAGAGGTACAGTCGTACGCAACCGAGTGAAGATTAAAAAAGAAAAAAGGAAGAAGAAGAAAACCCCGCCCGCCTCCATTACGTCCACATTCCCAAGTATACAATTCGTTCATGAAACGTGGAGTTCTGCCATGCATACAAATAAAGTTTAGGTCTACATCTGAGCCTTCTAAAGAAATAATTTTTTTTTTTTACAAATTGCACATAAAAAAAAAAAAATTGCGCGTGCATGGAAGCTGAGTCAATATGACAACCCAAAACCAATCAGTTTTCATCCATCGTTTTCATGAAACCACTCGTTTTCATTTTCTCCTCCTAGATAACCTCTCGACTCCACGCATGTTAGGAGTGATCGACTTCCAGATTGGTCCAATTCCCAGATTGAACGAGTCGGGTTTAGAGCTTTGACCATTTCCTTTCCTTTAAATTTGTCGATTCGGTTCTCGTGTACACCCCTGACGTGCGTGCTCCGGCGCTAGCTTAACATATTCCAAATTATGAGGTTTGGTTGCTTGTCAATTTGGGAAATCTATTCGAGACCCCCTCGTCATGTCTCACGTTGCCTGTACATCGAGTGCGTTCATGTTTGATGAGATGAAACGAAATCAATGACGATTTTCGTTTAGGATGATCGAATTTGTCCTCTTCTCAATTGGAGATTGGACAGAGATAGATAGATACCACCGAATATAGAACCTACAAGAAAGAATCGAGATCCAAAAAAGCACCTCTTGACCCCGACCTTGTAATAATTTATGTCTAAATATTTTTGGTTGATTCATTTTAGTAAGTGATGAGAGATGGTTTCCAAAATCAAACATTCTCTGGAAAACAAATAAACCCGAAGAGGTTCTTTGGTTTTAGTTGAATAATAAATATGTCGAGGTCAGTGAACGCATAAAGATTTTGGTTCTGGTCTGATGCTCGAAGATTATCTCGAGTAGGGGATCGAATCTGGTAACTCACGCTAATCTAGACTTAACCATCAATAATACACCTTCTTTGATACAAATTTAAAAAAGAAAAAGAAAAAGCAGGGTACTCAACACTTTATGTCTGCACTATTAGACTATATTTTTGGCTCTGTTTATTTCGCAGAAAAATGAATAATTTATAATTTTTTTTTTCAAAAAATGATCATTTATATCACTTAAAATAGTTAGTCGATCGAAAATATTTTCATTATCGACAATAATTTAGATCTAAACATTTTCAGGGACGATAACAATTTTTTTTGGTTCACTCATATTCATAAGCGATAAAAAGTTATAAAGAATTCTTTATAGGAAGATGCTTTGTCAAACTATTCATTTTTTACAAAATAATGAAGCATCTACCAATAGCGAATGTTAGCAGGACTTATAACTTGGAAAAAGAAAATTGGCAATGAATTTGTGTGGAGGTTCGTCGGCTGAGTGCCATTTTATGTGAATCCAAATCCATCAAGCTATGCACCAAAAATCAAATGAAGGGAGAGCTATGAATCCAACGCAAAAAACCAAAAAAATCTTTACAAAGTAAAAGAGGAAATTCGCGACGTAGGTATTGAAGAACCCTAATACAAGGCCACATGACAGCCACCTTAAGGCTTAGGTTTCGTTTGTTTCACGGAAAACGACTTCCAGGAAAACGTTTTCTAGATTTTCCGGTATTTGTTTCATGGAAAATGAATTAGTCAAGGAAAATATTTTTCATCATTAGAAAAATAACCTTCAAAAGTGAGGAAAATGTTTTCCATTTTTCCATAACTTCTTCCATCTTACTTCTTTTATTGGAAAAATGACTTTCTAGAAAATATTTTCTAGAAATGTCACGTTTTTCACGAAATGAACGGAGCCTTAATCTTCTCGAGGGAAGTCCCTGGGGCGGCAGCGGACGGCACACTACTGCGGAGGAAAACTGGGCAGGCGACAAACCGGCAGAGGACAATGGCCATGTTCATGTCCATGGCAAGATTGTGAAGGACAATGGCTATGTTCATGTCCTTGGCCGTATCCATGCCCTTGACTACACGGCGGAGGACGATGGTCGTGTCTGCGCCCGGGACAGCCGTTACGGCAACTCCCTATCGCACTAACATCTGTAAAATAAGGCTCAGAGGGAAGAAGCATTGAAGATAGCCCCATAGAAAGTCTCAAGCAGTAATTAGATCTATCGAAATGGGTTGTAAACCAATTTTTTAACTCATCTTTGACGGGCTGAGTTATTACATGGGTTGGTATTGCTCAGTAAATGAGTTGTAAACTGGTAAAAGTAAAAAATAATATGAGCATCGATTTAGTTTATAATTTATTTAGATCCATCCTACTTTGATAACTCTCTTTTCACTATCTCTTGTCCTCACTAAATTTAGCGCTCGCTCACTTCACACCCTCACTTCGGTTTGAGTATAAGTTTTTATAAATTGGATTAAATATAAAAGTGTTTTAACAATATGGGTTACGTCATTTTTGATATAACCCACTCATTTGATGAGTTTATCAATAAAAAAAGGCACCGCCACCTTTGTCCTTTTATGAAAAGGAAGCGAGTGGTCCATGAGAAAAGTCCACATTGGTGTGCAACTGTTGTCAATATTCAAATGGAGTTGGCAAGAGATCTAAGTTGGTTCATGTATCGATAAATAGCTTATAGTCGTTCTTGTCTCGTGCGCCTAGGAGAGCCAATAGAGGGAAAGCCAGAAAGAAAAGCAATAGAGGGCTTAGAAAGAGAGTGGTTAGTCCGTGAGGTGTGAGAGTATTGTAATTGCGAAAGTGAGCTTTGTATTATCTTCGTACCACGGTTATGCAAACTCAACAATTAGTATTAAAGTAGGCAGAGATTGAATGATTTCAAAGATATTTTCCTATAAACAATCGCTTGTATCACTTACTAAAATGAATGAACAAAAAATATCTTTATTGTCCTAGGAAATATCCAGAAGTAAATCCAGAAGCTTTGCAAGCAAGAGAAGTGCGAGCTCGAGGCGAAATCTCATCACCAATCCTCCTCCTCCGATGCCGCCTCTAAGCCCAATCCCTCCTCCTTCATGTGATGTTGCAAAGCTCAGACGTAGAAATTTGCCTCATTTTTCTTGCGAATGGCATTATTTTGGGTTGTACAGTTAGATGAAACTATTTAAAGGATGTCGTTTTGTGCTTTTTATGCTAATTTAGACCTCCGGAGAGAGATGAATGATGTCATTCAACACAATATTTTGCCTCATTTTTCTTGCGAATGGCATTATTTTGGGTTGTACAATTGGATGAAACTATTTAAATGACGTCGTTTTGTGCTTTTCATGCTAATTTAGACCTCCGGTAAGTCATGTCAACTAAATATATTAATAAAAAAAGGCCATGTTAGATTTTCAACCAAATCAATCGAAGCTGACACTGAAAAGATTGTTTTTAAAAAAATTTGATACTTGAGCGAATCGGCGAAAACTCTTAACACTAAAGTGAGCACTTAGTATTCTTCTCCCCTTTCTATTCACTTTCTCTCGCCCTCTCTAAATTTGGCACTCGCTCACTCCGTGCCCTCATTTTAGTTTGGATATAAGTTTTCTTAAATTGGATTAAATATGGAAGTATTGACAACATGGGTTGGATAAAGATCACTAAATTTGTATTGCATTAACATTTTTTAGAACAGGTTAAAATTATCTACTTGGATCAGATCATTTTTTATCCGATCTACTCAGTTTGATGGATCTCTTATTAAGAAAAGGAACCGCCGCCTTAGTTCTTCTGTAAAAAGGAGCTAGTGCTCCACGAGAAATGTCGACATTGGCGTGCAACTCTTGTCCATATTCAAATGAAGTCGGCAAATTATCTCAGTCGGTTCATGCATCTATCTGTAGCTTCTTGTCGTTGTTATCTTGTGCGCCTTGGAGAGCCAATAGAGGGAAAGCCAGAAGAAAAGCGATAGAGGGCTTTAGAAAGGGAGTGGTTAGTCGTGAGGTGTGAGAGAATATTGTAATTGCAAAAGTTAGCATTGTGTCATATTTGCACCACGCTTCTCTGCAAACTCAACAATTGGCATTAGAGCAGGTGGAGATTGAGCGATTTGGATAACATTTTCTAAAAATGATCTCTTGTGTCATTTACTAAAATGAATGAACGGAAAATATCTTTATTGTCTATAAAAATATTTAGGTAGAAATTGTTGTCGATAATGAAAATATTTATTCAGACTAATTATTTCGAGTAATACAGATAATTACTTTTAGGTAAATATTCTTCAAATAGATCATTTCCTGCGCGAAACAAATGAAGCTGAAGAAGTTTGAACCACCCCTAAAAAAGACAAAGAGATGGAGCCTTAGAAGTAGTAATTGTGAATTAAAGAAACTGAATTCACCCCTTAAATAACTATTATAACCTTTTGATAAATTAACAAGATGATGAGAGGAAGCTTTCACAAAATTCGAATTTTTGTGGAGCAGACATTAACGTCGCGAGAATTTTTAATTCATGAGTTGTCACCAGGAAGTGTTACATTCAAAGCCAATGTTGAAGATTATAAACCGATTTATTATATTCCTAGATTATGAAACCAAAGATTCCAATATCTTGGCAGCCCTCCCAACGAAGCAAGGGCTGCACTATTATAAAATGAAAAAACCCAAATTGACAAGGAGGGATTTACATCACCCATACAGAGACTAAAGCGAGTATTAAGTTCAAAGACAATGTTAAAGATTAGAAACCGATTTATTATACTCCCAAAGCAAGTGTTATATTCAAAGCCAACGTTAAAGATTGTAAATCGATTTATCATTTCCCAAATTGTGAAACCAACAATTCCAATACCTTGGCAACTCTCCCAATGAAACAAGGGCTACAATATTATAAAACGAAAAACTTTAAACTGATAAGGGGGGACTTACATCACTGCATACGGAGACCAAAGCAAGTGTTATATTCAAAGCCAATGTCAAAGATTATAAACCAATTTATTATACTCCCAAATTATGAAACCAAAGATTCCAGTATCTTGGCAACCTTCCCAACGAAGCAAGGGCTACAGTATTATAAAACGAAAAACCCTAAGCTGATAAGGGGGGATTTACATCACCGCATACGGAGACTAAATCAAGTGTTATATTCAAAGCCAATGTTGAAGATTATAAATTGATTTATTATACTCCCAAATTATGAAACCAAAGATTCCAGTATCTTGGTAGCCCTCCCAACGAAGCAAGGGTTGTGGTATTATAAAACGAAAAACCCCAAACTGATAAGCGGGGACTTACATCACTGCATACGGAGACTAAAGCAAGTGCTGGATTCAAAGCCAACGTTAAAGATTATTAACCGATTTATTACACTCCCAAAACAAGTGTTATAGTCAAAGCCAATATTAAAGATTATGAACTGATTTGTTATACTCCCAAATTGTGAAACCAACAATTCCAATATCTTGGAAGCCCTCCCAACGAAGCAAGGGCTGTGGTATTGTAAAACGAAAAAACCCAAACCAACAAGGAGGTACTTACATCATCGCCCATACAGATACTAAAGCAAGTGTTAAGTTCAAAGCCAATGTTAAAGATTATAAACCGATTTATTATACTCCCAAAGCAAGTGTTATATTCAAAGCCAATGTTAAAGAGTGTAAATCGTTTTATTATACTTCCAAATTGTGAAACCAACGATTCCAATATCTTGGCAGCCCTCCCAACAAAGCAAGGGCTACGGTATTATAAAACGAAAATCCCTAAACTGATAAGGGGGGGACTTACATCATTGCATACGGAGACTAAAGCAAGTATTCGATTCAAAGCCAATGTTGAAAATTATAAACCGATTTATTGGACTCTCAAATTGTGAAACCAACAATTCCGATATATTGGCAGCCCTCCCAATGAGGCAAGGGTTGCGGTATTTAAAAACAAAAAATCCCATACTGAGATATTTGTGACAAATTTACTCTCCACTAATTTTTGTTAAATTAAATTAACACTATGAAGAACCATAAACCGATATGTCTATGACAAAGGGAGAGTAAAACCTTAACTAAACAATTCAATGGTAAAATTTATCGAAAACTAAAAAGGATAGGTAAATCTATCACAGGTATACCCGTTTGGTAAATTAGTTTAGAGTAAATCCGTCACGGGCATATCAATTTGATGTTATTCGTGATATTAATCTTTAAAAATACATATCCTAGGTGATTGGATTCCTTCACAAATCAAGTGTGCCTATGAAGATGAGGTAACAAGAGAAGTTACGATGCACATAATCATTTTGTTCCGGTCCTGAAATTCCAGATTAGACAAAAAGATACCACCGAATATAAAACCCACGTAAAGGATCGCGGCCCCCCCGGGCCCCACCACCACCCCCAAAAGCAAAAAAAAAATCTGGACGGCGATGCGACACGTGCCGCCCTTCTAGGACGTCGCGCGACTTTTCGCGGTCAACGCGGGAAATTGACCGGTCCCCCCACGCCACCCCCCACCTTGTCCCTTGAAATCCAAAAGGCCGCTCGCCGTCGATGTCGTGCCCCCACGCGCACGCGCTTTCGAGGGGCGCCTCACGCGCGTGCCTTTCCTTTTCCCCCACGTGATGGATTGGCGCCCAAGGTTCAATGATTGTTGTTATTTTTGGCAGATGATGTTAGTGGAGAGGAAAATTTGTAGTGATTGGAGAGGATAAGTCGTAGTGAGATTTAGAAATTGCAATCAGGCTTTAAGGCGAGAGTTATATGGAATTCGAAAAGATTAGGGAAGTTTCTCCTGGGTTGGGGCGGGAAATTTCGCACGGCGAGGTGCCCCGACATGTGTAGGGAAAAGATAAAATAAAAGGAGTAGAGGAAAGGTTAAATGGGTTAATGGGAGACCCCTATTTATTTTGAGAATGTTAGGGTGATTGAAATGGAATATAAGGCGAAAGAAAACTTGTTCGAGATTTACTACCTAATCCTTCGCAATAGACTTGGTGTCGGTTCATGTTCTTCTGACATGTGGCGATCAATCAGTGGCTACACTCCTATGGCTCAAGGGGAAGGGGACCATTCGCCATCGTTGTTGACTCCCTGTATTATGATCGCCACGCGGCATGATGTGGTCTATTGAACGTTTTGTTTCTCTCGCTATGAAAGCCATTCGTTTTACTCGTTTTGTGTGGTAACATCTAGACCTTAGTGACAGGACGAAAAAAGACATAATCTGGACTTTAGTGGAATTATTGATTTTGGACAGACTTTTCCAAGACATGCTCCCACCAACTCGACGCTCCTCGCCTACTTCTCTTCACACCCTCTACACTTCGTCTTGCTTATGGCATTACTCCTTGGCAACGCTAACCAATCCGCAAGGCGAATAGACCTCGTGATCGAACCTCCTTAACACTTATTTGACCTTAGTTACGAGATATTGCTCCAAGCCATGGCTAGTCCAAATAAAGATGCTTACGGGGTAGGTGAGGATGGTTGATCCGGTCTCAAGGTGAGCTAGATGAGCCACGCGCCCATATCCTCAACCCAATACACTCTTGACAAGATAGACACTTAAATTAGGTTTCCGAACCCATCAAAGGACAATTTCGATCACCTACCTTAAATCGAAAAATCCGCTCGCCCGCCTAGCTAACCAAATGGCACAACATAGTCACAAGATTGATAAGTATCAAGACCGCAAGCACGTTCACGTGAGGAATTCATCTCGAGAGTTCAAATCGACGTTGCCAAATTCGGAGCATCCAATTCCAGCACGGCTCGTCAAATGTACCGTCGAACGTCCGGAGCAATTAATCGAGATCCCTCCACAATTATTACGTCACCTGCCCGTGCTTTTATGACGTCACGAATCACGTGTAATCCACGATCGAATGTGCCCCCACCCTTCCGCAATCACTACCCGCCAGCAGGCTGTGCGAATAAAAGCCCCAGGCTAGCCAATCTGGACCACTGCCATGTCTACATTCAATTTTTTTACCTTTTTGGTCCTTTGTGTAGGTCGAATTTTCACTGGAGGAAAGGGAATTTTTTTAAAATTTTTTTAATTTTTTTTTGCGCTGCAAAGAGCATTGACGTTGGGTAGGTAAAATAATGGGAGGCATTCATAGAAACTAGGTGAAAGTTGCTAATTACTCTCTAGTCAAAGAACCCACATGAAAAATTAAATTCGCAATTCCCAATTTCCAAATTTAACAGTAGTGGGGAAAAGAGTACAGGTGGGGGAGGCTTTTTTTTTTTTTTTAAATTTTTCCCGAAAATTGATCGGTTGAAGAAATGAGATCCGGCCTTTGAAAGTACCACCTAATCGATTCTCCGGCCTTTGAAAGTACCGCCTGATCAATTCACTGAATGAATTAAAACAATATTCTTTTTTCCAATGATAGAGTCTGGATAATCTAGAGTTTGAAAAACCGAAGTTGCAAGAACATTAATGCGATAGCAGCTTGCCCTTCTCAAATAGGAGATTATGTGATTACGGAAAGCCAGTAACAATCCTATAACAATCCAATTAAATTGCATTTAATTAGGAAAGTTATGTGACCAATCTGATCCCATCATCCCTTGAATTAGTCCCTTCTCACAGTGGTACCCTTTTTCGAATTAGCACAAATTTGTGCAGACAAACTTTAGATTAATCTAAAGATCAATAGCTTGAGAGATTGAATTCTAGATTCGACCCACGAAGTTCCACAAAGTGTAGAGAGGCTAGTTCCTAATAGGGGAAGGGCACTGTCGTCAATTCATATTTTCCATGTTTGGAAATGGATTAGGTTGTTGACACCCCTTTGGATGCTGATTAGGGAAGAGAAACAAGGCGTGGGGTTGCGTAGATCTTGTCCTTAAACTTGGCCGGCGTTGGCCGGTGATGGCTCTCTAGCGAGATGCGGACCCATCGAGCATTGAAAACTCACGATCGACAAGGTGAAATCAAATCGAGCCATCGGATCGAACAAGAGAGGAAGTTGCAATGAAAATTGTTATTGCAATTAGAGTTACAGAACGACGATGAGATGATCCACCGTCGCAAAAAAAGCATATGTTGATATGATCTTCCTCTATTCACATCAAGATCGATCCGAGATCAACGACACCCAACAACAGATCAATCGAACCTTTTTCTCGCCTAATTTCCTTCTCTCTCTATTTTTTGGTTTTTTGCCTTCTTGTCTAATTTCTTCTAAAATTAAAATCGACAAAAAGCGAAACGATCGAGGCCTAGATTCTATCCCTCGAGGACCCGCCGCCCCCCGCCGCTGCCCCCGCCGCCCCCGCCTCCCATCGTCATCAGGCGGACTCCGGCGGCGGCGGCTCGTTGAGGTCGAGATCCAGCACCCTGGCGGCAGGCTTCTGGCCGCGGTCGCTCGCGTCCACGACGACGGAGCACGAGTCGGAGTCGCTCCGGGATCCGTCCGCCGCGCGCCGGTCGAAGATGATCCGCTGGTAGAGCTGGTTGTTCATCGCCCCCGCCCGCGCCGCCATCGCCTCCATGTAGAAGGGCCCGTACGGCCCGGCCGCCGCGACCTGGTGCGGGAACCGGAACCCGACAGCGCCGCCCGCTCCCGCTCCCGCGCCCGCGCCCGCACCGCCGCCGCCGTGGTGGTAGGCGAGGTTGAGATCCAGCTGCGCGGAGAAGTCCACCATCGGTGCCGCCGCCGCCGCCGCCGCCGCCGCCGGGTCGTGGCCGGAGGACTCGACCGTGCTGCTCTGGCTGGGGCTGCGGCTGTTGCAGCCCTTGCCGCCGCCGCCGCCGGCTCCGGCTCCGGCTCCTGCTCCTCCGGCGGCTCCGGCGAGGAGGAGGACGGGGCGCTCCGAGGGGAGGGGGAAGTTGGTCTTGGCCTTGGAGCCGCGGAAGTCGCGGGCGGCGGAGTCGTAGGCGCGGGCGGCCTCCTCGGCGGTGTCGAAGGTGCCGAGCCAGACCCGGCTCTTCTTCTTCGGGTCCCTGATCTCCGCCGCGTACCGCCCCCACGGCCTCTTCCTCACCCCCCTGTAGTGCGCCTCCCTCGCCGCCAGCCTGGCGCCGCCGCCCGAACCCGCCTTCTCCTTCATCGCCATAAATTCTAGAGAGAGAAGGGCAGAGAGAGAAGGGTAGAGAGAGAATTTTGGTGGTGGTGGTGGTGGAGAGTTCTGACAAGGAGGGGGAGAAAGGGAGGAAGGAAGGCGGCGTTTTATAGCGGGGGGAAGGGGGGGGGGGGGAGGAGGTGGGGTCAACGAGGAATTTGACCGGGGGCGGCTGCTTGCTGGGTGGTTACGTGGCACGACGACCGTGTGTCACCGATCGTGAGGGTATCGTTATCACCATCCGACGGCTCCTCCTGCTCTCTCTCTCTCTCTCTCTCTCTCCTCCTGCCGCTAGTGGAACCCTGACGATCCCTTTCTATTTTATTTATAAAAAAATTTTCGTTACGTTTGTTTGGTTTCTAGAGAGGGGCAGCTGCAGCGGCGATGGGATTGCGTGCGGGGGGGCGTGGGATGCCCCGACCCTCCTCTTCCTCCACGCGCGCTCCCTCCCCGGTCGGCGCGCGTGCCCCGCACCGCCTCCAGATTTTCCTCGATCGCGGCTCGTTGTGGTCCTTGATTCTCGTGTTCCTTTTTCTTTTTTGTCGGATCCGACTGTCCAGAATTTTCCAGGAAAATGCCCCCGCGCCCTCTCTCAAATTGAGCAGAAAATCTTCCGATTTTTTGTTTTTTTTTTTGTTTTTATACTTTTTCTTTCAACAAGCAAATACAAACGAAAAACTCTAATCTATATTATCACTCCGACACAAAATGCCATAATTTTTTTTTTGTCGAGAAAATACTCAAATTTATATGTGTGTACCGAGGTTATATATGTTATTCTAGCATGAGTTTGGACTTTTTATGGTATGAATTTTTTTTTAGGTATTTGTGTCCTAATGAGTAAGTTTAGGATGATTTATAACACACAAAAAAGCTCTTCGTACATTCGGATTTTTTTCAACCTTTTTAAAAAATTTTATTACTAAATTTGGAACATCGAATACTCTATTTCCTCCTTAATATGAGTTTATTCCGGTTTTTATCTTATTCATCTAACGCGTTATTAACATATCTAATGAATTACTTCCTGTTCTAAACCTAACATTCGAAGCTTCTGGGGTAGAGCATGTAAGTCCAATGTCCATATTTGGTGTCCACACTTGGTGAATTGAATATAACTGATCTGTCAGATCGAAATCTCTGTTTTTGTCCAGATTCGTTTAACCAATCCCTTTTACAAAAATAAAATCTTTGATAGATATGAAACAGCATCATGAGAGCAAAGAAACTCGCAATTAGCATGGCAATGACCCCTGATGTTCATTTTGCTCTTATGACGTGTATCTTGATCAATTTCTTTTGACCTCAAACTTTCCAAGACCCCTTTTTGTTTTGTTGTCAATATTGCGTGGTCGAGTAGAGCATGTAAGTCCAATTTCCATACTTAGTGTTCACGCTTGATGAGTTGAATACAACTGATTTATTAGGTCGGAATCTCAGTCTTCGTCTAAATTCGTTTAACCAATCCCTTTCACAGAAATAAATTCTTTGATAGATATGAAATGACATCATGAGCAGAGTGCAACTTGCAATCAACACGACAATGACCCCGATATGCACACTACTCTTGTGACATTTCATCCCGATCAATTTTTTTTGACCTCGAATTTTCCAAGGCCACCTTTTTGCTTTGTCGTCAATATTTGCGGGGTCGATATTCCGCACGTGTAACACGTTGCGTGATCTCCGCACAAAAAAAACACGATCTCCTCCCAAAACCCGCCTTTCCAATCAATTTACTCAGGTGGGGCCCCGGCGCGTGGGGGAGCGGAGCGCGTGGTTGAGCATTTGGCGGGCGAGGTGGAGGTGGTGGTGGAGAGGAGAACCGGCAACAGGATATTGCCGGTGGAATCGCGCGTGGGGTGCGGCGTACACGTAACCGAGCGCATCGCGGGGAGCCGGCTCTGCTTTTCGTCTCTTCCTTTTTCTCGGGGCCACTTATTTATTTATTTATTTTTCTGGATTAATTTAATTTTGTTTTTTATTCTTTTTTTTTTTTAATTCGATGCGCCGAGCTCTCATTTTCACGCGCTTTGTAAGCGGATGCCGTGGGGACACGAGCCTGCCTGTCCCTCACCGCGTGCGATTACCGCACGTGCCCGAGAGGGAATTCGAGGATATGACCGTATTGCCCTTCCTAACCCCCGCCCCCGGGGGGCGGGGGGGCGGGGACCGCTCCGTCCCCGCCGCGGTCGGAGTGGCCCCCCCCCCCCTCCCGGGAGGAGACAAAGAACAGGTCTGACACTAAACTTGGGATGGGATGGGGTGTGCCCACATAGCTTGAAGGCACATCTCGACGGACCGGATAAGGGCATAGAGCCAATCAAGTTGTTGTTCGATTGGATTCGAGTGGGCTTTGTGGAATTCGTGTTGACATAATTTTTATGGGGCGGTGCTAGGTAGTGTTATCGGTCCGGTTCATTCATTGATCACCTCTATTTGTGATCCTGCCCGTGTGTTGTTTCTACAGTTGTTATTACTTTTCTTCGTATAGGCATATTTTCAAAGTTTTGTGATATGTAGTGTTAGTATATTATATATACCAAATATTTGAATTTATTGGGAGTGCGAGATTTTGTTGGATTATCATCAATTGTTCCAAAAGTTTAAGTTATCATATTAAAGTGTGATTTATTAGTTAAATATTTTTAGCACTCCTTCTAACACTTAGCTTGGTCTTTTTTTTGCTTAGTTATACGTGTGAAAATTTTACTAGGTAGGCAAGTGAAGTTTGAAAAGATTCAAATTCAAGATCTTAATCTTTGATATGATGTAAAATTTTTTGAGATCACTATCAATTATTGATAAAAACGTAATTTATTATTTTAATATTTTATAGGGAGATTACCTAGAATCAAATTTTTTTTTTTTTCATATACATATATTCTCTGAGGCATAAGTTTGAGGAACAAAGTGAGGCTAGTAGGGACTCAGCTACAAGTCTCCCCTCCTCACTATCCCTTATTTTGATATCCCTCGAAAGACCTCGATAACTTTATCGAGTATATACTCCAAATAACTTTATCGAGAATTATTTTTTTTCTCGGCATGTGTGAATACATTGTTTTGGCCCTTTTTCACATCAATTTTGTTAGTAGTCTATGTACAATGGATCCCCATGTATATTCTCAGCCTCTTATAAAATGGTTCGCATCTTAATGTGTTTACCATAAAAAAAAAGTAATCTACCCGATAATTTTAATCCTTAGGATGACGTGATACACCAAAAGTATCTCAAGAAAAATGTATAAAGGAATGAAAGCGACATAGATTTGTGACTGATGTAGAAAAAATTGCAGTATTTTTATATAAAATATACGTATAATATATGCACATGATTTCAATGAAACTTCCGTCTCTTAGATATTTTTGATGAACTTACGCAGTAAATAAATTAAAGACGTATAAAAAACACGCGGTACTGTACTTTGGTGAAATTATCTGAATTTTTAACCTGTCTTATATCTTTTCATCAGCCAATTAATTATGGAATATGTAGATTCTCACATATAGGTAAAATATGTAATTAGATAACATCACATTCATGCAATTAAATATACCATTCTTTTGATTTATCTTCGGATGTCATAAACACACACATGTAAAAGATGGTAAGTAACTTACAAAAATATAAGAATTAAAAAGACATATTTTCATACAAAATTTTTCCAATAATAATATATGGCGTAGACCTAAGATATTTATTATATTGTTTCCAGATTCTATAAAAACAACATTTGATTTATTTTAAGGAAAATGAAGCAAATGTCCCTAAACTTTAGTTCAATATGCAATGTGGTCCCTGAAGTATAACCCAATGCTTAATGTAGTATATGAACTTTTGATTTACTCAACGTGGTTTTGAACTTTCGATACATATTTAATTGTCTTTAAACTTTATGAAAATATTCAATATTGCCCCTTAATTTGAATTAATGGAAGGACAGCATTAAACATTTTTGTAAAGTTTAAGAATTAAGTTAAATATGTATCAAAGTCAAAAAAATCACATTGCACATTTAGTCAAAATTTAAGACTATTTGTATCATTTTCTCCTTTTCTTTTATGTACTTTTAAAGAAAATAGCCGTCCATATCCTAAACTGTATGATTGTCATCTGCATTAACCGACTGAGTTGGAGACGGCTGACCCCGTCCCAAATCCATCCTGAAAACTCTCGATTGTTCCCAAACTCGATGGACGGTTTTGATACGATATATCAAACCAAACTCACAAAGACACTCGAGCATCGATCGAGTGCCCCCACATCCCACCATAGATGTTTATTAAGCAAATTAAAGAGTAGACTTCTGATCCAAAAAAATAAAAATATATAAATGAAAGAATCGACAACTTTAAATTTCCGACCATAACCATATTTTCAAAGCCATTGTATATCTTCAAGAAGAAAATCTGCACAGTTGCAAAGCACATGAAATCAATTTGAAGTCAAACGATCATTAAAATTAAAGACCTAGGGATCCTAAAATTAGAAGCTTCGATTGAAAGGGTAGCTGTTTGCAGGGAAAAGAAATGCCAGAAACAACTGATCTTTGCTTTTAGGCTTACAAAACTACATGAGTAAATCTTAAGTTTTCGGGAAAATAATAAGGGGTAGTTTTGTATGGCGTATCGAGCTTGGGTTCCGACTATCAGACAAGTACACCAAAGTCGTTGCAAATAAATTGGTTTTTTAAATGGAATTCCGGACCCGTCAGCTGTCACACAACCTGATTGTCAATGCCCATCTTAGATCTATTAGGCTCCGGGCAGGACGAGAACCTGCTTAATGCCAAGCATGCTTCCTGGAATCATCATACGGATTACACTAAAGTCCCCTACTTTCCATTGATTTATCACTTTGAGTCTCAAGAACTTTAAAATTGGTGTTGAAATATCTTCGGCAATTTATCTTGTTGGAGCACTTGGCATTTTGGGGGATCGATTCAATGTCTCCCCGAAATTGAGAATTTGTTTGCAAGTTCATTCATAAGCGAGCACAATCCCATGTTGTTCTGTCCGAATCTCTTCCTATCAACATGTGTCAAGGGCGGCTCGTACCTTTGACATCACTCCTGATCAAACTTAATCGAACTTCTACGATGCTCATACGGCGAACGTTCTCAGTCACTCGGGATCGAGCTCAACCATCCGGAAACAGGGAAGCTTTGGATCTCTGGAAGGACTCAGTTCAAACCCTAGTTTAGCTATGGTCCCCACGATCTTGATCGCTCCGTCCATCGCACTCCTCTGTTCTGGCGTGTCGCAGGTGCGAACGGTGATGCCACGAACGGCTGCTTTGCTACGCGGCCTGATGAGAAGTCAAAGGACGCGAAACAGCACGAGAGTCACGGACTCTCTAGCTTCTCTCTCTCTCTCTCCCTCTGCGTGTGTTGACCTTGACCTTCAACGTCGCCACGTTCAACTTTTCCCTACCTCTCTCTTTCTTCTTTTTGCCCTTTTCCCTTTTGGTTGGACTCGGTTTGGAACGTCGGACTGACGAAACTTCAGACGGGGACGCGGGTTTCGAGAGGATGGTTACCAGTAGAGCCGTCTTTCGTGGAAACCCTAGAATGAATTCTTGCGAATGCTTTGACCGGTGGGAAGATCTTGCAGCAAAATGGACTTTCGTCGGTACCGTCTTAGCTTTTGTCTTGTTTGATCTTCTAGGGATATGGTGCTAAGCCCGACTTAGAAGTGGGTCTCCAGTTGGTTTTCTACTAGTCTGGTTGGTCAGGAAGCATGGCAAGAAGAGCAGCTTTCTTTTCGGGCAAAAAGGAAAGTATATGCCTACATAAGTACGTACGAGTTTGAGGAAAAGTGTCAAAAAAGTCATTAACATTTTATTTTTGTGCCGATTTAATCTTAAATATTTTTTTTGTGCCGATTTAATCCTAACCTTTTTTATGTTGTGCCAAAATTGGCCGGATTTTGCTGATTGGACGTCGGCTGGCTGATATAGCTTGATCGGCGCTGACGTAGACAACTTTTAATAATATTTTAATATTTTTAAATTTATTATTTATTATTTTTTTCTTCTTTTTTTCCTCCTGCCAACTCGGCACGAGGCTACCCTCGGGGTTATTGGTGAGGTCGTTCTCGACCTCGCTGGCTGTCGCCTTTGGCCGGTCGCTGAGGTTCGGTGACCGGCTGGAGGAAGAAGAGGAGAAGAAAAAAATAAAAAATAAAAAATAAAAAAAATAAAGATATTCAAAAATATTAAAATATTATTAAAAATTGTTAACGTCAGCGCCAATCAGGCCAAGTCAACCGATCGGTATTTAGTTAGTAAAATCCAGCTAAAATTGGTCGGAAAGGACTGAATTGGTACAACGTAAAAATATTTAGGACTAAATCGGCACTAAAAAAAATTTTATGACTAAATTAGTATAAAGACAAAAAGTTTAGGACTTTTTTAGCACTTTTCCCTACAAGTTTGTAATAACTCCATATATATTCCTCTCTCCTTTATTTATAAGGTTAAGTAAAGATGTCCATGGAAGTATCCTGTGAGATAGAGAATCTACATATCTCCACTCAATGTGTGTAAAGATGCTCTTATATAAATCCTCGTGATATCTTGACATGGGTGAAATAACATAATTACGACGTCCCGAATTTTAACATGTGTCAGGAGATTAGAAAGAAAAGCATAGCCCGATAGAACCGTAGAGGCAACATGCATCTTTGAGTAATACATAAAGTTGACTGTCAAGATATTGACACTGTCAGTTCCCTTGAGAAAATCTAAATTTACTTAAAGAAAGTAAACGATTGTTAGGTATTGCTCGAACACAATGTCTTATTGATACAAATTGGTCATCAAATGTCAAGTATGACAAAGTTTCTTGGTTTCTTTAAAATGATAGTACTGTGTGCAATTTAATTGATTTGGGTGTGTGAGAAGGTCTCGTTCTAAAAAAAAACTTTAAAAATCTCTCTAAGAGGGCAATCTTAAAAATCACCGTTAGATTTGGATAGGTTCCAAACGAAACATATGGTGAATTTTGAACCATCTCTTCCCTTCTGAAAGGACTAAGTAGATATATTTACATATTCTTTTGTGGGATGGGCTTCAAAGGTCGAGCCACCTGAAAGCCATGAAATACCTTACAAGTTCTTATAAATTGGTTAAACTGAGTCTTTTGGTCCGTGCAAGTGGCATAGACACAGATCATTTTACACAATTTTTGGAATCTTACGGGATGACCTCCATTATCTCAGCTGACTACATCGACCACAAGGATGTGGATAATATATACCACACTTTCAACTTGCTTCTTCTGTTTATCCGTAAAATATCTTCACCTCATAATTCCGATATATAAAATCTGTCAAGAAAGTGTTAAGATTCAGACTCTATTTGTCACACCGGAAAATGTTACATTTCAAAAATTATTTTTTAGCAAGTAATTTTTTTTAGGAAGATGACAATATTTTCTGGTGTTTAGCAGAAATATGAAAAAGAAGTAGAAAAGGTTTTTCGTTGTTTGGAAATGAAAATTTGATGTGATTTTTCTAAGTAGACATACACCACTTGAGCACTAGTAACTTGTGCACTAACAATCATGGAATTAGTGCTTGGTATTGTGCACTGAGGTTTAGGTTTGGCCTTGATTGATCTTGACTCGGGTGTTGGGGACCTAGGATTGGGCATTTGGGTCTTGAACATGAGCAAGGGTATCATCGAACACGATGTCTGTCCTTGGCTTCCTGAGGCCTCAATTGATATAATTAAAATATTTATGATTAAATTGATAATAATGTACTAAGTTTAGGACTTTTTTTGACAATATTCCATGTTTCCTAGTTTAATGCTTTCTACTTTATTATTTTCTAGTCTTTGTCCCTTTATGAATAGGAGGTGAGGATGGACATTTCCAAGGGAACTATTTTGGAGTGGGTAAATTTATCTGAAAGTTGGAATCTACCCAACCAAGGTCGACTCTCGGTTTGTAGAACTGGAAACAATTAAGAACCGATCCTGTAGACCTAGAACTTCTCAAATGTTTTTTCTATCTCCTCTCTCTCACTCACACTCAACAATGAATTTTCTTTATCTTCATATTCATCTTCGCTCATCGCAAAGCTCAGTAACATTGAACTTTCATTAATTAAACATGCCAAAATATGTTTTTGCTTCTGCTTCTACGGTCGCTAGAAGCTCAAAACATGCCGCTAGGACAGATTCAACCGGACATCACTCGTGAGATCGTACCTGAACCCGATCACCGACACTGTCTTCTCGTTGGCCGATTGCGGGTCCATTCCCCAAACCATCAAAACAGAAAAAGGAAAGAAAGCTCTTCTTCCCTTTAGTAAAGGGTCTCTAACGTCAGCTCAACAAAGTATTCCTCTTCAATTCATCTTCCCAAGTTTCCCAGAAGAAACCTTCAAAAAATAATTAAAGAAGAAGAAGAAGAAGAAGAAGAAGAAGAAGAAGAAGAAGATCCTCATTTTATAATTCCAATGACAGCGACTCCTTTGGAATCTCAGACCATTTCCACTGATTATTTGACAGAGACGGGAAGTTCTAACGTTTTACTGTTTCCCTTCTGGTGATTTACACGAACGAAATGAGAATGACCGCAGGAGCAGGGCGGCGGCTCACGGTGAGAAGTTTGCCTTTTTGGTTCCTTGGCATGTTCGGTCAACGGCAAGCGTCCCGCGATCCGGTTCATGCGATGCGAAAGTTCATTGAGAAGGGCCAAGAAAATAAAATAGAGATCGACTGCCAGGTGGTTTTGGCCCGATTGGGACAGATCTTAGCTGCTATTTGAACAACATTTGATTGGCTATTTGAGGGAGATTAGATGATGTGCTTATTATTAAATCTGGTTGACTTACACTTAATCTCGAATCCCACTTTGCAAATCCGTGCATATTAGTCAATGAATGTTAATATATCAATTGTAAATCTTGCAGACGCGAATTGAGCATGCTCCTAACCTAATTTGATAAATGTCGAAAGATTTAAGGGCTTGTTCAATCGAATTGAATAATAAGTGTTGAAAACTTAGGTACCGAACATTACATGCTGAAGGCCTAAGTAGTAATGAAAATGGATGAAAATTGGGTAATAAAAAGTTTCTGATAATGGATGAAAATTGAATAATAATTTTTCACTGGTTTCTTCCAAACATAAATGGTGACATTATCGGAAGTTTCAACCATATGATTAGCAAGATTTTAATTTCGATTGAATATTTTATTGCTTAACCAAGTAAGCACTTGTTTAGTGATTTTTGCCTTAAAACAATGAATTAACTAGATGTAGTTAGATGCTATCACATGCGCTTAATAATGTTAAGTGTTGAAAAGTTTAATTCTTGACATAGTTACCTATCACATCCTAATTTTAATTGATTATTAGCTTTAAGAGTTATTAAAGGAAACTAATTCCGGAATTCTGAACTCGAACTAGCGAGTAACATCAAACCCCATACAAAAAAGGGGTCTAGAAATACCTTGTATCACTAACCGGAAGTACATCACGCAACAGAACATATCTTATTTTAAACGGATTAAATGCACCTATTGCAACATTGTGAGAGAGATCGAGTGGAAACAATTTTCTTCATGAGAAAAGGGTCTTCTCTTTTCAAGAAGTAACCCTCAAAGTAATTGCATTAGCAGTTATTTTCTTTGAATTGTGGGCTATGGGCCCTTTTCAATTATTTAAATTGCGCTTGCACATAGGAGCCCTAACGTTGTTTCCGAGCCCTCGGCAATAGAACCGAATCTAGAGGCTAGGGCCAAGTCTGTCGGAATCTATACGAGGAAGAGGTCAAGTCTAAAAAGGCCAAGCCTTGAACCCTGGTGCTTGAGCCCAACCTCTATGGACCTAGGCTTGAGCACTAGCACCCATGCCTAAGTCCATAAAGGCCGAGCCTAGGACATCATACCTTTATCTGACTCCACATCGTCCCAACCCAAGTCCACGGAGGCTAGGCCCAAAACCTAGATACCCATGCCTAAATCTCCATCATTGGCGCCTGGGTCCATTAACGCTATGTGACATCCAAAATTTTCATACTTCTCCATACGGACATTGGTAATTGTCACATGATTCTCTTTGTCTTTGATAATCATAATTTATGAGCCACTTTTCAATAATTTAATTGCCACATTTCTTAGTTTATCACCTAGTTTCTTATCTACAAATGACATCATTCCTTACATCACTTCTTTTAAATCTATCCCATTAGTGCTCTATAAGCTTGCAAGCCAAGAGTCCTTATTCATTTTCCACATCTTCCTCATTTTCAACCATAAGTTTAACCTATAATTTACATCATGCATGACCTCACCCTTTTACTTAAATAATTACAGATTAAATAATGATTCTTAGTTAAATAAAAGGTATTTTTTTAATATCATGAGATACATGAGTCAAGGTCTTCTCTATCTCTTGTTAATGCTTGAAATGATTACAACACAAATAATGTTTTCTCATTCATGCACTTTACTTGACAAGTTCTTAAAATATCTACTTTAAAACCATAGAGTTAAGCCATTTGTGACCTTCTAAATTGAAAACTCTCATTCAATCTCAACCTAGTGTTTGTAACCCAATGTTATCATTACCTTTAACCTTGGTTAAAAGATCTTATCGTTTCATAACTAATGAAGATCTTCTAGGTACGTTCTCCTTGGTCATGTGCTTTCATTCCTAAGTACTTGAAGTCATCACTAGTTTATTTAACCTTGAAACGAATCTTTATCCTTTTTATATCTTGTAAAGTTCTCTAGTACATCTCCCTTCTTTGGTGGCAAGAGCTACTTCAATAATTCAAGATAACTTCAACTTCTTCTTAATAGGGGGAAAAAGGAGCTCCATGTCTCTTTCCTTTCCCTTCATCTCACCCTCATTTAGAAAAATAAATGACTCACTTTAGTATTTCTAAAGTTTCTAATTTCACCGTTTCAAGTGTGTACAAGGTGGTTAAATCTTTGAGTTGTCCAAGTTTTATTCAGGACAAGTGAAAACTATGAGGACTAAGTTAGATTGATGTACTTAGTACTTTTGATTTGGTTTGTTGATGTTTGTTAGCTTAGTTTAAATCTGATCTTAAGTGCAAATAGGTTCCAAGACTGGCATATAGAGTTATGGTGAATCCTTGCCTAAATTGAAATCTTTAATACATGTCTAGAAGGTGTTTGAAAGAAAACCCAAATGGTTTTGTTGCACCTTAGATGAGAAAGAATGGGAAAATGGTAAGACTAGGCATAAAAAGGGGTATCTTAGTAAATTTATACATGGTTAGGGACAATTTTGAAATTTACAAAAATGAGAGCGTGATGTTAATATGGTTATTTTGTGGGGTTAAATGTTAATTAGTGAGTTATTAAGTAATATTAATTAAGCGAGTTATTAGCGAGGGACAAATATGCAAAAACTGAAAGTTCTGAGTGGTTTTTTACAGCATGAGGAAGCTTAATTTTATAGGTGGTTAAGTTCTTTCGAGAGATGATTTCTTAATCTAGACAAGATGTCAAACTATGCAAAATTGGTCCTAACTATGTAATTAATTTGGAAGTAGGCTATTTGGGTAATTTTATAAAATATATGACATGTCCATAGTGTAAACAAAATATCGTATATTTTGGATGATAAATAAGTGACCCTCCTCTCCTTTTTTTTTTTTCTATTAAAACTAGCTGGCAAGGGCTAGCGACCTCACCTACCCACCCTAGGAGACATTAACTAAGAAAACATTAAATTAGAAAACCACTCAAATGAAGAAACCAATTTGAATGATGAAACCTACTCAATTTAGGAAACAATCCTCCGGCCATTGACTTAGCTGAATGAGCCTCGGTTTTTTTTACTATTAGAGTCTTCATCTTGGACGACTTCTCCTCGTCAGACCCATTGGATCATATTGTGGCCGGAATTTCCCTTTACTTGCATAAACATCAAATGGGCTTAGTTGATAAATGAAGCTTGAGTTGGACTTGGGAGTTGTTCGTCTTTAAAGTAAGTTCCAAGCTTTGGTGAATTTCCGAGCTCACATATCATACTCCCCAAGTCAATGGAGACTTGACCTCAAATTTGATTGAGCTTGGCACCCGAAACACCATAATCACCTCCAACATTGTTATGTTATTGTTCTCATACAAATTTAGAATGCTAATTATATATATTAAATAGAAAATTGTCCAAAAGCCTATTGCATAGCTCAATCAGTTTTAAATTTTTAAATTTTGTCAATTAAGTCCTAAACAGCATTTTAGTTGAGTCAATCCAATTAAATTTGGTTGGAAATTACTGACGTAAATGCCGGCTATCCTATATGGCTATGCGGCACGACCAATATTAATATGGATAAGTTTTAATAATATTTAATTCTTTCCATTTTTTATTTTTAATTAATTAATTTATCTACTTTTAACCTTAGGTTGACAAAGTCGTCGACTGGACATTGCCCTTTGGCTAGCGAGGGTTGCTGCCCTCACTTGTGGCTAGTAAGGGTTGGTCAGCAACCTCACTAGCCTAGGGTTAGGAAAAAAAGAAAAAAAAAGAAAATTCAAAAAAATATTGAAATATTATTAAAAAAATGTCTATATTGGTGTTATCCGTGCCACATAGGACGTATGGTGTTCACATTAGTGATTTTTGGCCAAAATTGTTTGATGAACTTAATAAGTAAAACGTGAAAATGTTTATAACTTAATTGGCAAAATTAAAAGGTTTGGAGTTGAATTGGCAAAAGTATAATATGTTTAAAACTTTTTGAACAATTTTTCATATATTATTCAAGGGTTCCACTTCGAACAGCCCAAAAACATATTCCATGGCATCTATAAACAAAAATATGTTCCCCGCCGGTGACAAGGGTGATTAAATTCTTCTATAATCCGTTTAAAATTCCCTAAGACATAATTCCGAGCTTGTTTTTTTTGTCTTTTTATTTTAAAGAAGCTCAACCTCTTTGGCCAAAAAAAAAGGGGGACTCCCAACCTTCAATGACTGAAATACTTTGAAGTTTAGAAGATAATGATCTTACACGTTTGCGGCTGAAACTGAGTCAAGTACGGATGAAACTGAGTCAAGTACGGCTGAAATTGAGTCAAGCTACTTGCGTGAAACTTTCTCTCGGATCAGCGATTCCTCACGATCCAACTTAAACGAGCTTCTATGACACTCATACGGTCAATAAGCTCGATCAGTCGAGATCGAGCTTGATTGGCTCTTCGCCCGCAAGACCATTTCAACAGGAGAAAGCTTTGGATATTTGGAAGGACCACAACTCAAAATCTGCCAAATGACAATCCATATTCAAACCTCAGCTTGGCGAATCCACACGCTCTTTCTCGCTCGCTCTATTACACTGCTATTGAAATTACGGATGGGCCTCGAGCCCGTTCGATTCGATCTGGCGTGTGGCAGGTGTGAACGGAACGCCGTGAATGGCTGCGCCCGCACGCGGCCTGGTGCAGTCAAGGGACGCGAAACAGCACGAGAGTCACGGACTCTCTTCTTCTCTCTCTGCGTGTGTTGACCAATTACCTTCGAGATCATCGTATTCAACGATTCCTTCTCTCTGTGCGTGTTTTGACCCTTTGCTTGGACTCGGTTTGGAACGTCAGACTAACGGAATTTCAGAAGGGGACGACGGTTTCAAGAGCATGTATGATTAGAGCCTTCCTTCGTGGAAACCCTAGAATGATTCTTGCGTATTCTTTGACTGGCGGTAGATCTTGCAGCTAAATGGGCTTTGACTGCGTTTGGGAATTGCTTTCCAAAGGGCTTTGGAGGCTAAAGGCTTTTGTGGGCTAAAGGTATTTGGGTCAAAATAGAGGTGTTTGAGAATTACTTTCTAAGGGGTTTAGGCGGAAGCTAGCATTTGCAAGGCTGAAAGCCTAAGGCAAGTCCTAGATTGCTTTGGGCTTTCAGCATTCTCAAACTGTTCATCTTCCTTCTCCAGCCACGCCGCTGATCAGAGACAAGCTCGAGAGGTCGGCGAGGTCACGGCTGAGGTCACGGCTGAGGTCAGCGAGGTCGCGGCGACCATCACCGGCCAATCATGCAACCTTGGCGAGTTGTGGCGATCGCCGACGAGTCTCGGTGACCGCACGCAAGTCACGTCGCCATGACCCAGCTTTGGGTCGTGCGATTTGGGTCATCAAAGGTCGTGCGACCTCGCAGCGACTGGCATGACCCAGATCTGGGTTACTGTGAGGTCGTGCGACCCAGATTTGGATTGCTGGAGGTTGCGCGACCTTGCGGCAACCGGTGCGATTTAGATTTGGTCTCTGCGAGGTCTCGTGACCTCCGATGACCAGATCTGATCGCGGAGAGGTCGAGTGACCTCAGGTGTGACCCTGATCTGGGTCGTGCCGATCGCCGCAAGGTCACGTGACCTTCGGCGACCCAGATTTGGGTCGTGCGACCTCCGGTGAACCTAGATTTGGGTCGGGCGACCTCCGTGAAGGGCCACCGGGGGTCGCCCCACCCCAGGCGACTCTCACCAGAGGTCGCTCGACCCTAGGAGGCCCTCACTGGTTGTCTCCAGGGGCTGCCTGAGGCTGCCAGCGGCTACCTGCCTTGTTGGCGCTGCCTGCCCTTGCCGATCAATTCTTTTTTGTTTTTTTTTTTTTGATAATTTTTTTTATCACCAAAGTCATTTGCAAATATAATTCTCTCAAACATCATTTTGCTCAAAGGAACTTCAAATGGGTTTTCAAACTACAATTTACTAAACACACTTTGCATTTTGGAAAATACATTTAACTCAAAGGTCCATACAATCTTAGCATTTGCCTTTTATGATCTTTAGGGACCTCGGGTTGGTTTTGTATCAGTCTGATTGGTCTTGAAGCATACAAGAGCAGCTTTCTTTTCATGTTTTCGATATTACGACATGTGTGAGACGTTAAAATTGCCACATATTATAGCGATTAGCGGTATGCTAAAAAATTATGAACGCTTTATTGTGAGCCAAAAAAGAAAATGGATAAAATAAAATGGTAAATATATATGTATATACATCAAGGTCCATTTGGTTCACTAAAAACTTCTTGTGGCTTGGAAAATATTTTCATAAGATTCAATTTTAGAGAAACAAAACTTTTTTGTTTTTGTGTGTTTGTTGGTGCTGAAAACAAATTAGAAAAATTGATTTTATGGTGTTTGATGATACGTGCATTCACTAAAGGTATCTTGGATCGTTAAAAATGCAATGCGATAACTGACAAAGCAGAATCAACATCTTCTTTCTTTATTCTGGAATTCATTAAAATAACAAAAATTACAGATACATTGGGAAAGAATTAGGAAATCGTATTTGTAAATACTGAGTATGATTTTTTTTTTTTTTTGGAAATGGAGAAGAACATGAACATTAATGACGTATATTGAGGAGATCGTAGATAAGATTTATAAAAAAAAACGGAAAAAAGGTAACAAATTGATGAGAGAATGAACATAGACATAAATAGACCGATCATTCTTATTAAATTAATGTTTCGAGTTTGAATTCGAATATCGATTTGTTAAGGAAAATTTTTCCAAGAAGATTACAAATCAGTCGACGAAGTCTTTCTTTTTATTGGACTTTCTTTCATACGTGCAAAATAAGCAAGGAAACAAAACAAGGAAGTTAACTTATTACTTCAAGACAATATAAGAAATAAAATAAAAGATTAAGTAAGGATTTCTTTCTTCCGCAGAATCCTTGTTCACGTTGAAGGCTAAAGTTGGTGGGCCCAGGTGAAATTGTTGACCTTGGGCGCGCGCACACGTATAGAAAGCCGAAAAGAAGTGGAGTCGGAGAAACCCTACAAGAGAAAAACCAAAAATAAGGAGCCGTACGTCCACACGTCCAGATGCTGCCCAAGCCTTGAAGAGATAAGACAACGTGAAGCTACAGGTACGTGGAGGAGATAGATACTCAGTTCTTGTTTTGGCGTTCACGTGAAGCTATAGGTACGCGGAAAAGAGATAGGTACTCAGTTCTTGTTTTGGCGTAAGCTTGAATGCATAGTAATTTTGCGCCATGAGTTTATGTTCAAATGGATTATTTATTTATAACACTTTAAATTTGAGATTAAATTTAAATATAAGAAACACTCGAGTGTGTGAACGATTGTAAACTTTGAATCTCCAATTATAATGAATTATTTACTACTGGCTCTTTCCGTGAACGTAGGTACCGATACTCGAACAAAACCATATAAAATTCTAATGTCCTTATTATTTCTCGTTTATTGCTCTTGTGATTTCGTGTTGATGTAAATTGTGAGATCCTATCGTTTTCGCGTATTATATTCCAACACTTCTCACTTAGATGCATAATAAAAACACGGGGAAAATAATTTCCTTTTTGTTCAAAGGAGAATTTGTTTTTCCCAATCTAAATTTGTTGCTTTAAGTCTATATAAAACATTTTCATTGATTGACTTATTTTCCATGAACCATGAACCAAATTGTGGAAAGCCCAAAAATAATTTTCGAAAAATGGTTTTTCATCAAACAAATTGACCCATAATACAAAATTTGTAATAATTCCAGACGATCCTCTCTCCTCTACATGGTTAAGATAAGTTAAAATATCCATGGAAATGCCCCATGTGATAGAGAATTAGATGTGGCAAAATGGGTCTTAGACCCATATATGACCCATTTAAATCATAAATGGGTAATATATGGGTCACTTATTTTTTGAAGAAATTAATTAAATGGGTTTAACAATTAACAACTTAAGATAGGTGTTTCTTAAATGGGTTGGATTTAGAACTCATTTTCAACCAAAACCTCACAATTTCTCTCTTTCTCCTTTAACTTTACAATATATATTCATTTAAATCAAAATTATAATTATTTATTAATATTAATATTAATATTATTATTATGATTATTATTTTTTTTCTTTCCTTTTTTTTTTTTTTCTTTCTTCTTCCTCCTTCCGGTGGCTGGCATGATGATGGCTAGCGATTGGCCAGGCGAGCCTCGAGCTCACCGAATCTGGCAAGGCAGAGGCCTTTTCGACATCTAGCGAAGCTCAAGCCTCGCCGGTGTTGGGCGAGACTGTGAGGCTTGAGCCTTGCCAATCTAGTGAGCCTTGAGCTCTCCAATGTTGGTGAGCCGGGCGAGCTCGAGGCTCGCTTGTAGTCAATCGCCATCTGTCATCGTGGTCGGCAGCTAGGGGTGTGCAAAAGAATCGAGGCCTGCTCGGACCTCTCGGAATCGAATTGGAATCGCTCGGAACCGGTGGTTCTTGAGAGAATCGATCTGGTTCTCGATTCTAATTTATGAGAACTAGTGGATACCGGTCCAATTTCCGATTTCATGGGCAAATCTGTTCACCCGCCCACCTGGACCGGACATATTATATTAAAATAATATATTAATTTTTAATATTAAAAAAATGAAATTACAAATTCACAAACCCAAATCAAATAATTAAAAAAATTAATTAAAGTGGAAAAAAAGTCCAAAGCGCACCAAATGGAGAGGTGCCGATCTCCAGTCAAACCAAATGGAGAGACACTGAAGCTAAAACGTCCAAAGTGGACCTTGACAAAATGTTGAGCAATTGGTGGGCAAAAAGCATGCACGTGAAGAAGCAGGGCTGTAAGAGGAGGAGAAGAAGAATAGGTCAGGCGGTAAAGAACCATCAATTTTGGTTGAAAACTAAAGTTGTTTTCTATCAAGATCGAAGCTTTTTGAGAAAATGATATTATTATTATTATGAGATCGATTCCATGGATCCACATAGGAACTAGATTGGATCAATGGTCCGATTTTTAGGTGGATCCATGTAACTAATGGGTGGATCTCGGTTTTAATTTTTCGGAATCGGTCCTTAGCGGGTGGTTCTTGGTTCTAGGTTGAGAACCGCTCGCCTGGATCATACACACCTCTATTGGTGGCCGGCCAAAGAAGAATAAGAACAAAAAAGAAAAAAGAAAAAAAAAGAGAAAAAAAAATTAAAAATTATATTCTTTAAAAATAAAAATAAAAATAATTAAAATTCGATTTTTTAAAATAATTATTTTAAAATTTTTAAAAATTGTCCATTAAATTTGTGTTGTATAAAACTATTTTAGCAATACCATTTTTAATATATACAAGCTTTCTTAGGTTTAGTTAAATGAGTTGGGTCTTGATCGAGTATAGGTCGGGTATGAGTAAAAATTTTTGCATTGCAATAAATGAGTCATAAATGGATTAAATGGGTCGATTTGAGTCAGACCATTTATGATTTGACCCAAATCGATCCGTTTAATGGGTTTATAGAGAATTCATATCCCGTTTATTGTATTTAGAGATTTTCTAAGAAAATTATCAAAAAAGTTTTATGTATTTTTGTTAATTCAATTATAAGCCATTAATTGAGTCAATTTGGCCAATTTTGACTAAATATTGCTGACGTGAACATTAGCCATCTTACGTGGCATGATCAACTTTGACACTGATATTTTTAAAAATATTTTGAAAATTTTATGATTTTTATATATTTTTTCTTTTTCTTTATTTTTTTCTTTAGTTTTTGGAGTGAGGATTAGTGATCCTTGTCAGTATTGGGTGAGGGCACCATCGCCCTTACTAGCTCTATTCTTGGGCTTGGCCCTTGCCAACCAAAGTGAGGGCATCACAGCTCTGGTTGGCCATAGTGAGGGCATAGCGAGGGCCGCGATGCTCTTGTTCAGAGTTGGCGAGGGTTGTTGGCTCTTACTTCAAAAAATAATAAAAACTTAAGAAAAGGAGAGAAAGGAAAGAAAAAAAAAACCCATAAGAAACAAGTCTCATCCATCGTTAACTGTGCAGCATTATGAAATTTTTCAGTTTATTTTAAAATGTTAATACCATGTGCAACTAATTGATAGGGGTGTATGTCAACTTCCAAGATAACTTTAGAAATCTCTTTAAAAAGGCTGCAGCTGGTGGGATTGGGATGTGTATATTTTAGCATTTGCCAAAAGTTATTTCAAAATGCTTGTCAAATACTTCAACATTTCCCTAAAGAGCTTTCGTCCAAAGCCTCTTTGGTAAGTTGAACTAAACGCCTTGCATTTGACAATTTCTACAACATCTACTTAAGTGATTGTTTAAGTAAAAAACTACCGCATTCGATTTATAAGGAAGTGACTAATTAATTGGCTAAGTAATACAATATTCAATTGAAATCAAAATTTTGCCAATTATATTATCGAAACTTCCGATGATGCTCTCCATTTCATGTTGGGAAGAAACCAATAAACGTTTATTAATTAATTTTCATCTATTATCACAAACATTTTATTTTCCTATTCACCCCTTAAGGCCTTCAGCAAGTAATGCTCAATACTTATATTTACCACACTTATTTTTCAGCTCGACCAAACGAGCCCTTAGTATTTAACATTAATAAATTGAGTTATGAGTATGCCCAACTTTGTGTTTGCATGATTTACGATGATATATTGACAATTATCAAATAATATGCACAAACAGCAGGCCAAATTCGAGCTTAAGCCTAAGTTAACCGGATTTAATAATAACCAAATAGCGATCTAAGTCCATTTTTGACCGTGAAGAGCTAGGAGTAGTCATCGTGTTTGGATTGCTCACACTCGAAACCTTTTCCAAGTTGCATAAACTGAAGAAAGAAAAGTCTTGAACAGTATAGAATCTAGAAGAAGCTCATCTTCCTTATCCATTAGGATGAAGACTAGCTCTTGTCTTGGCGGCAACCAATCACTTATTTTTTTTTTCTTCTTTAAGGTAAGCAATAAGTTAGGTGCAAAAAACACCCGGAGTCATCGACGAGACGGAACTTACAGGCTTGAGGAACAAAGGCGACGTGCATGTAGAGGCTCGAGGCGTGTCGAAAGGCGAGGTCCAGGCGGCTGCCTCATCTTCTGGGAAAACCCAAATCATATGCGTATCATTCCCGTTCCACAAACGAGTGAGTTTCGTCTCCCCGATAATTTTGCCCTCCTGCCTAATTTTTCTCTTGTCAAAAAAGAGGAAAAGGGAAAGGGAGAGAGAGAGAGAGAGAGAGAGAGAGAGAGAGAGAGAGAGGGAAAAGGTATGTGTGGACAAAGGAAGAAAACATGGAAAGAGAGATGAAAGTATATACGGACAAGGGGAAGAAACCACTGATAGAGATAGAGATAGAGATAGAGATAGAAAAGGTAGGAGAGGTCTTCGAAGAGAAAGAATATTTTCCTATCCAAATTTGTCTAATTAGAAAACGCGTGAGTATCCGAAAGCACGAGGAAAAATGACGAAAAGTGATTAATGGGGAAAATTAATAAGATTGACAAAATTATGACGATGATTAGACTAATAAATAATTGCCGTGTGAAAATTAATAAGATGACAAAATTATGACGATGATTAGACTAATAAACAATCGCCACGTGTCGAGTAAGTAGCCAATAAGTGGTTGCTCGGATAGCAAGTAAACACTATCCTACCCTCTTAGCCTAAAATCACTTGAATTAAAGCAAACTTGATCCTCATAGCCACATAATAATAATAATGATGATGATGATGATGATGATGATGATGAGAAAAAGGCACCCATCATCCCAAGTTATGCTTAATGCATACGTTTACTCTCAATTTTTAATCTCAAATTTGTATATGTCGAAAAACATTTTACTTTCATTAAGGTTCTCCCAATGAATACTATTATAAATCTATCTACGTTGATGTCGAAATGCAAATGATGTGACATTGCACTTATGTGACTTAAGTGAAATCTAAACGACTAAAAATTCATTTGATGAAATTTTGATGATTGTAAATTTATTACATAAATGTAAATTTGAGATCGTTTATGTTATACAAAAATTTAAGGTAAGTGAGTTATAATATGGATTTTTGGTCATCTTTATCAAAAAAGAAATTGCAAGTAGTCTCTCTTGCGGGCAAGCTGTTCTTTGTCATTGGGCTTTCCCGAACTCTGTCGACCAAACGTGCCACGGAAACAAAAGAGGCAAACTTTTCACCGCGGCCCGCCACGTGGCGGCGGAAAGACGACAGCCGCCAGCCGCCTACGTGGTCTTGTCCGAACTTTATCATCATTTTTTTATTATTATGTTATTATGATTATTCTCGTTTCGTCGTTAAAAAATCACCCGTGGGCAAAAGAACACGTTGGAGCCTTCGCCGGGGTTGAACAGCAGCAGCAATTGGAAAATGTCAAACCGATTGAACTTAATAAATCTTTGGAGTACGAACTACTCTACATCTGTCCCCTCCTTCCTGAGGACCTTTGAACTAAGAAAATTCGAGGAACTTCGGCGTTTCTTGGTTTGTCGGGTCCTTCTGGGAAAGTCGTGAAAAAGCTGTGGATTGAATCTTCCCCCATGGGCGTAGCATAGATCACACGCTACGGAAGACTCTTGCACAAAATTCTCTGACTGACTGCCTGTCCGTGCCTGTCTGTCTCAATCCCTGTCTGGATTCTTGAGTCAAGACCCAGGAACACTTCATTGGGAAGCCGTTCAAAAGGCAAGCTGGGAATGACGCGGGACTGAAGAGAAGGGGAAGGGAGAAGGAAAGGGAAAGGAGGAGGCTTTGTTCTTTTCTCTTTTTCTTTTTGCTTTTTATGTTTGGTGGGTTTTCGATGACTCCGATGATGATGGACCCGCAATCGGCCGCCGAGGTGGCGGTGTCGGTGATCGGGTTCGGGTACGACCTCACGAGCGACGTCCGGCTGAAGTCCTGTAAGCCGGGCAGTGCGGGGTCGAGGCTGATCGAGCTCGAGGCGAGGGAGGCGAGGGACCTCGTGTTCCCTGGTGGGGTGGTCGTCAGGGACGTGCCCGGCTGCATCAAGTGCGACAAGGGCGAGCGCACCAGGTTTCGCTCCGACGTTCTCTCGTTCAATCAGGTGAAGGAAAATGGAGTCTTTGCCTTTTCTTTTCTCTTTATTTTTCTTATTCTTCAAGACTTTGTTGTTTAAGTGATGAATTTTGAGTTCCAGTGAAGATTTAAGTTTGTTGGGTTCTTGATCTTTCGAGAGAAGTGGATATACAGTTCCATCTGCTTGAATTTTGTCGTGTCGAGGAATCATGATTGGGGTGGCCGGCCTTTGACCGGAGCGCAAACTTGATTCACGAACGTTGACCGGGGTCAGCGCGTGTTAAAATGAGGATTGATATTTAGAGTGCGTATGAATCAAGTGGAATTAGGTTTTTTTCAGTTGGGGCAGGTCGTCCTGTTGATCATCTGACCATTTCCGATACTTCTAGCTTTCTAAATTAACGATAATGCAAGAGCATTCTCTCGAAAGAAATGAGATTAAGCAGTCTGGTCCTGCCATGGAGTTTCAATTGGCCTGGAAAGAAGGAGAATTTTGCCAGCCTTCATGTCATTTCCAGGACTGTGACTACCATTAAATCTGGTTTTCACAAGAGGGTGCCTATTAATCTTGAGGGGTTGCAATTGATTGTGAATAAAGTATGCTTGGAGAACTAGAAATAACCAAGAAATGAATTTCTGGGATAAATGTTGACAACTGTCATAGGCCACCTAATTAACTCACCCTGCGAATCACTAAATTTATGTCCTGCCTGAGGTCATTGCTTAATGTTCCGACGGTGCAATTCTCTTTATGTTACTTATACTGTGAAGCTTGCTGTCTGGAATCTCCTAGTGAGCACCATTAAGAATAATGACCTTTTTATTGACTTATCGTTTTGCATTTTGGTTACTCTAGTGGTCCAAAAATATAGCAAGGGTAATGCAGTCCTGGAGGAAACTGATTTTAGCATCACTACAATTGAAGCATGAGCAGTATTTCACTTTCATGTTGATTTCTGACCTTGCTATGCTGTTGCATCAAGGTAGTGCCCCTAGGTTGGCTGTTGCATTCTGTTTCCTAAGCAGTTCGCCTTCTCTAGAATTGCAGATGTCAGAGCATTTCAATCAGGAACTTTCTTTATCTGGTAAAATACCATCAGGCATGTTCAATACCATGTTCGACTTTAAGGGCTGCTGGCAGAAGGATGCATCTGCTGTAAAAAGCCTCGCTTTTGATGGTTGGTTCATGACCCTCTACAGCATCGAGTTGGATAGATCTCAGTTAATGCTTTCTGAGCAAGTTAAACAAGATGTGCCCAATTCGTGGGACCCCTTCGCCCTCGCTGAGTAAGTTCTAAACAGCATGAGATTGCTTTGTTGCCCTTTAAGTCAAAAGTATCAAAAGACGTGATGATACTTTTCATCTCATGGATATTGCCGGTGTTTGACGACACTATTTCCAGGTTTATTGAGAAATACGGTACTCATATTGTGGTCGGGGTAAAGATGGGAGGTAAAGATGTAGTTCGTGTGAAGCAGTTGCAGAACTCACATCTTCAGCCCACTGACGTTCAGAACCATCTGAAACAATTAGCTGATGAGAGATTTTCTGAAGATACTAATAAAACTTTGTCACCAGATCCTTCTCAATTCTCAGCCAAATTGAAGGTACGCAGAAGCTTTGAATCAACATGTCTGTCTTTAAGTATTTCCATTATGAAGTGATGTTAAATGCATCTCCTGGAAAGCACCAGAAGGATGCAACTGCTTTCATATGAATGTTGGCCCTCTGTGGGAAATCGACCAATATTGTATCATTGAACGTCTTCGTTTTGGGACTATAATGTTGTTTTTCATTTGTTGAAGTGTATGCATGTGAAGAAGGACATTTGTGAGCAAGTTGTTGCTTATACATTGAGTTGCTTTGATATAAGGCTTACTTGTTTTCTTTAATTTCCTCTGAATTTGATTGCATTGAGGCAGTGCAGTACAAGACACAATCACTGCCTAACTTCTCTGGACCTATAGTGCTCTCTTAAATCATATTGATTGATCTGGCAAGTTGTGGTTACTTATACATGATATGTGTCATTGACCTCGTTTTGTTGCTAAAAGGTTCATCGGAATGCTTTGTGCCATATCATGGTTTGCTATTTTGATTTCTTGACATATCTCTTCAGGAAGAGGGCCAGTCAGAGAGAAATTCTAGGTGGTAATCCGACCGTAAAATAGTTTAATTCATGTATGTTTTTGCAGGGTGAAACCCTCATGACTGGGAATTTCCATGGAGTAAATTTTAGGCCGCCTACTTCCTCAAAAAACAAGGTAAGCATTTCTGTACTTCTGTTGAAGATCGTGTCTTGAGCTGCACTCACTCAACAGTTTTCCTTATAAAGAATAAGGTTCTGCTGTTCTCCTGTTCATTAACATCTCTAATTCTCATGTAGGATTTTGAGAGTATACCTGTTAGGAAGGGCGGAATTGATGTGGGTCAAAGTCATAACCATTGGCTCTCAACAATATCTCAGTCTCCCAATGTTATATCAATGTCCTTCGTGCCCATAACTTCACTGCTGAGTGGTGTACGGGGAAATGGATTTCTAGGCCATGCAGTCAATCTGTACCTGCGATGTGTGTATACTTCTCCTTATGCTTACCCTATCACTATATCTTTTATAGAGTAATGGACCCATGTTTGGTCATGTCCTTGACCTAGTGGCAGTTAGCTGCTGAACTTTTCAAATGATTTTGAGCTGAATTACAGTATTGGTCATCTGCTGCCATTCATTGTGTTTGGTTTCATCCTATTCACTTCTATTGTGGCTTCATCAATCTTATTATGGTCTTTCGGAAGGTCGTATTTACTTGAAATTTTTAATTGTATGCCTGAGAAAGTCTTTCGCATGCTACATCATCTACCACCAATGTTGCTCGGCAGTGCTTCTGGTCAGTATCAACTGAATCCTTGTTTTACTTTTGCTAAACTGTTCAGACAAGCCGCCCATAGAGGAGCTCCATCAATTTCTAGAGTTCCAGTTGCCTCGGCAATGGGCCCCTGTATATGCTGATCTTCCCCTTGGACCAAGAAGGAGAAAGCACCCATCTCCAACACTTCAGTTCACTTTTATGGGTCCTAAGCTCTATGTTAATACCTTTCAGGTAATTCATTCTGCAAAAAGTACACAAATGTGGCGCTTGCCTAGATTCCAAGAATTGGAGTTTCATGCATGCAGGATGCCTCTACGTAGTAGAAGCATACATTGTGAGAGGCTGAGTGTAGAGACTAGTTAAGTCTGTATGATGACATAGCATCGTGAGATATCATGTGTTGCTTTGTGCCTCCTTTTATGGATATTTAATTTAGTTTCCTTAAATTTTTTTATTTTGGTTTATTGCATGTAAGTCTTGATGAGAAGCCTGATGAAGATGTCGCTTTTTATTCCTTCTCCAACTCGAGCTTCTTGAAACAATGAATCACTTTACAGTGTCCTGATGTTCGTCTGCTGACCTTGCTTTCAGTTTATGTTGAGGCGAGTTCTTTAGGTAGTGGTTTTGATTATGTTTATACTCATGAAGGTTGTAAAGCTGAGCCGATTTGGATTTCACATACTTGAATCATCATTGGCATCACTTTACACCTTTGCAAAAGGAGGATCCTAGTATAGCAGTACCAGTTCAGCATCTTGGTTTTAAATCTGGTTACTTTGAGACTGCAAATTTTAACAATCCCATCTATATTATTGACTTTTACGATTGAACGATATGGCCACTGATCCAGTGGTGTGGACAAATTGTCTATTATGGACAATAATTTGGATTAGTCCTGCTAGTAATTTAGGTGATTACACGTAGTGAATATTGTATTTGTAATTTCAAATAAATACAAGCAACAGTAAACTACTACGTTTGCTCAATGGTGTCTGTAACTTGCAACTTGCAGGTGGACACCGGAAACCGACCAGTGACAGGTATTCGCCTGTACCTGGAAGGGAAGAAAAGCGACCATCTAGCCATCCATCTCCAACACCTGACGCATCTCCCTGAAACCCTTGAGATCTCGGAAGACCACACTTATGAGCCTAGCCACGCTCCGGATGAACGAGCCTACTTTGAACCTGTCAAGTGGAGCATCTTCTCGCATGTGTGCACAGCTGCTGTGCAATACAATGGCTCGCGGATCGATGATTCAGCCTCCATCGTGACGAAGGCCTGGTTCGAAGTTAAGGTCTTAGGCATGAAGAAGGTTCTGTTCCTAAGGTTAGGATTCTCTATGGTAGCATCTGCAAAGATCCGGAGATCTGAATGGGATGGACCATCAAATATATCTCGTAAATCGGGGGTATTTTCGTCGTTCATCAGCACGAGGTTTAGCGGGGGGCTGTATCCGATCCCACCAGAGAGGCCAGCGAAGGTGGATTTGAACTCGGCGGTTTATCCTGGGGGCCCGCCATTGCCGCAGAAGATGCCAAGAATGACGAATTTTGTCGACACGAAAGAAATGGTCAGGGGCCCGGAGGACCCTCCTGGATATTGGGTGGTGACCGGAGCCAAGCTGTGTACAGAAGGTGGAAGGATTTCGGTTAAGGTCAAGTATTCTTTGTTGACGATAATGTCAGAAGAGGCGATGATGCTAATGTGATTAAAACAGAGGGAACAAAATACCATTCTTTTCATACCTATTGTAAATTTGTTGAATGTACTTCATACATAAGATGTGCTGCAAGAGAAGCGGTCTGGCATGAAGTCGACCTTTAGCACAATCAGAATTTTGTTGTTTCAAGAAGATTTGTTGTTCCGAATTTGATGATTTACGCAATCTCATGATTAGCAGCAACCGTCACTTAGCTTTTACCCATAGAAGCAGCAGAGGCAAACCTAAAAAGAATCCGCCGTTAGCTTTCGGCTTCAGCTTATGATTCAATGGGAACATAAGAACACAATAATGATGCCTGCCCGGAACAACATGGAGAAGCATGTCTCGAGATTTTAGTTTCACCAATAATCTCCACATGAACAAGAACCGTTCTTGAAATGGTGGAATCGATTGGTGTCCCTTATGATGATCTCCCTCGAGACTATTTTACATATGAACTTAAAAGCGTTATGGCAGTCGATGCAGATGCGGAGGTTTTTCTTCACCCTGATAGGAGCTCCAGGAGGAGAAGCAATCAAAGCAAAAGCCACGGCTAGTTTCTCGCTATGGTGGTTAAGAAGCTTCTCCTTCTCGCCTCTTTCTACATCATGGAGATCTATCTCCACCATAGGCACGTACCCGGCTCTGCTCATAAGCTCACTCAGTTCATCAAGCTTTGCATATATCTCCCCCGTCCTAGGATGGCTTGTATCTCCTACTATAAAGGTGTAGACCTTGTCCTTCAACTCGACCCAGCTCGTTCCTGGTTCCTTCTTCACCTTACTGTGTTTCATGAGTCGCCTCACTTCGGCAACTTTTCCCCACATGCCAGCGGATGCATATATATTTGAGAGAAGAACATGGGTCCCTGAGTTCTCTGGCTCAAGAAAAAATAACATCTCTGCTGCCCGTTTGCCAAGCTCGACATTCTTATGGATTCTTGCAGCACCAAGAATTGCCCCCCAAACATGGCCATTAGCTTGAAATGGCATTGTTTCAATGAGATCCACCGCTTCCTCTAATTTACCTGCTCGGCCCAGGATATCAATCATGCAAGCATAATGCTCTTGTGTAGGTCTGATAGCGAATAACTCTTCCATGGATTTGAAATAGTGTTCCGCTTTATCTACCAGGCCTGCGTGATTGCATGCACACAGGACGCTAAGCAAAGTAATATGATTGGGTGCGATGCCATCTTCCAGCATTTGATCAAAGAATCGCAAGGCCTCTTTTCCATGTCCATGCTGGGCGAATCCTCCAATCATAGCCGACCAAGAAACTATTCCTCTGTCGGGTATCTCATCAAAAGCACAAATGGCATCATCTATGCTGCCACATTTTGCATACATGTTAACCAGAGAGTTCCCTGCAAAAACGTCTGACATGAACCCGAACTTCAGGACATGAACATGTGCCTGCTTCCCCTGCTCATATGCTGATAAATTTGCGCATGCATTTAAAAGAGAGCTGCAAACAAACGGATCTGGCTTGAGGCCTCTGCGTTGAACTTCTAGGTATAGCTTTACAGCGTCTTCGCCCTGTCCACATTGTGCATAAGCAGCAATCATAGACGTGAGAGCCACTAAATCTCCAGCTGCACAAATCTCAAAAGCTGTTGCTGCTTCTCCTATGTTCCCACACTTACTGTATGCATCGATGAGGCTTGTTGCCACCTGACTGTCATTATCAAAACCCAATTTTAAAGAAACAGCATGAACCTGCATAGAAACATCAATAGCCTGCATGCCGGTGGCTGACTTAAGAATGACTGATAGAGTCGTTTGGTTAAAACCTATCTCACTTTTGTATGTCTCAGCAAAGAGGGACACAGCTTGCACATCCTCTCCGTTTTGTGAATATCCAGAAATTAGAGCATTCAATGCAATTAGGTCCTTCTGCGCCATCAAATCGAAGGCCATTCTTGCTTCTTCCATTAAACTACATTTAGAATACATATCGACAAGTCCAGCCCTGACAAAACTATCTGCCTTCGTGTCGTGCTTTATCACAATGGAGTGCAACTGTCTGGCCAAATAATTTAGCTCCATACTGGCACAAGCTTTAAGAGCACTTGACAAGGTGAACAAGTTTGGAAATATTCCCGATCTATTCATCTGCGTATATAATTTCAAAGCCTGATGGTTTTGTTCATGGAGGACGCATCCAGCAATTATTGCATTCCAAGAGACAATATCAGGCTGCAATATCTCCTCGAAGGCAGTTATTGCATCTTCAAGATCCCCTGCTTTTGCGTACATATCAACAAGAGCATTTTGCGAGAACTGGTCTGATTCATATCCGAGCTTTATCAAATATCCATGTGCTTTCCTTCCTTGAATACAATCCCCCAAACCTGCACACGCATTTAATATGGTAGACAGACTAAACTCGCTTGGTCTTATTCCACTTAGGATCATCTCGTCAAACATCTTCTTTGCCTCCCGGAGAAAGTCACTCTTCACGTAAGAGGAGATCAAGCCATTCCACGAAACAACATTCTTCACGTGGATCGAGCAGAAAACCCTTCTTGAATCCCCAAACTCTCCACCTTTCGCGTACATGCCAATCAAGCCATTTGCAACAAACTCATCCGAGTCATATCCAGTCACCACCACAACCCCATGTACCTGCTTCCCCATCACCAAATCCCCTCTGATGGAGCAAGATTTCAGAACGGTAGGGAAAGTGAACTCATTACCCTTAACACCCATCCCGTGCATTTCGCGATAGGCCGAGATGGCCTCTAGTCCATGCTCATTTTGAGCGTACCCAGATATCAGAGCAGACCAAGAAACCAAATCTGGTTCCGGACTTTCGTCGACCAGCTTCCGGGCATACCCGAAATCCCGGCATTTCGAGTACAAGGTGATCAGATGGATACGGAGCTTCGGGTCCTCGGACAGACCGAGTTTGGTCAACTGGGTATGAGCCAACTTGCCCTGAACTAGAGATTTGGACGCGCAACATTGTGACAGCAGCTTGGAGTAGTACGAGGAGGCGGGCAGGACACCGCCCTCGTTTTGCAGGTCCTGGATGAATCCGGCGTATGCAGAGAGGGGTTTGGAGAAGTTCAGGAAACGGTTTGACAGAGCAGTGGATTCAAATGGCAGGTAAAGTCGTTGAGAGAGAATCCATATGGTCATTCGTCCGGGCAAGCGCACGGGTTTGAAGTGGACGGTTTGACGTGATGTCCGGACGGTCGGCCTAGGATGATTCGAAATTCAAGAAAGCTTTTTTGAAAGAGCTCCGAAAGATTGGGAACAGGTTTCGAACTCGAAAGGTCCCGTGGTGATCTCTCCGAGGACGAGCGCTTCCATACGCCGTGATTCAAGCTAATTTTCCTGGCAATTTTTCACAGAATTAATGTTACATGATAAATTTATCTAAAATTAACTTTTTGACCATCAGAAAATTTACCTATCATGTAAGTAAGAGAAAACGAAAATACAATTTGTGGCAAATATGCTAACCTACACGCACGATCCTTTCTTGACCTTAGAATAGAGATTGCATGTTAGTCATCAAATTCCTTTTCGATTTTTGATTAATGTCATAGAAAATTCTAGGGTAGAGTATACTATTAGGATTGATAAGAATATTCCTAGTAAAATACCAAACAAAAATGAAGAAAAGAGAGAAGTTTTAGGGATTCATAGTAAATTACACAATATTATTTCTAGGGAGGGTGCATTCTGCCCCTTAACATTTACAAGCACTGCCTTATATGCACTTGCCGTAAATTTGCCACCATTATTTTTTGTTAAATTTGATTAATTTTACGAAAAACCACAAACTGGTATTTTTATGATGAACATAAGGTACAACTCCAAATTAGTACACCCATCAACTGTTACATATTATTCAATTCGGTAATTTGATAGTAAAATTTATCAGAAACTAATGGAGGATAAATTTATTATAGGTGTAAAAGTTTTGGATTTTTGTGATAAAAAAAATTAGTTTGTAATAAATTCATCATAGTATTTGTTTAAATTTTTTTGTGATATTAATCCTATTCCATGCAAAACATGTGTTATAATAGATTTTTAGGCCCTCCTTAAATCAATCATCAGTTTCAGAGATTAAGGTTAGTTGTCGAAATGCAATAGAAGAACCTCTTTGTAAACAAAGATTGTATGTATGGAGCTATCACATCACAAGATGCAAATTTATAAATGAAGAATGAAACGAACGACTTCCAAACTTTGACTTAATGTATAATATTTTCTACAGAATTTTAATGCCCTGCGCTATTTTCACCCCTTAACAACCCCTTATCACAGTGGATTGACTACATTATCTCCTGTGGATCCTACTTTTGATTTAATATAATTTTTTTTTAATTTTTCTCCTCATTGTTTCTAATTTCGCTAAAAGAAAAACTTACCAACATCACTTCCCAATAATTTTATTTCATCCTAGCTGTTTCTTCCACACATTATATTTTAATGTACCCTTCATGTTTGTTCTGAACTTATCTCCCATTATTATAATCTAAGCAAACACTAATCATATATCAGAGTAAAGAAATGTTAATTTTATATGCAGATTGTTCACTTTATTTTCATAGATTATCCTCGTGATTGTGAATTTTTTGACTTCGATTTTTTGTACACATTTACTTTGAAAAAACGAATATTGTAGTAGATGTATGCATTATATTACAATTCACTCAAAGATTATCCTCTTAGTTGTGCTTAAGATATTTTTTAAATAATAGTTTCCTAGTACAAAAAAAAGAAATATACAATTCATTAAGAAATATTTAATTTATTGTTTGTTGGAAACACGGTAATTATTTTACAATCTACCAAATATACTTTTTTTTTTCTAAAAAGCAGGACACCAATTTCGTTTCAAATGGAGAAAAAACAGAAAAAAAAAGAAAAGGGCCAACATTAGAGTGGCCTCGCATTTAACCTTAATAAATGTTGTTTGAGAGGACGTCTCTAATAAAGTTGAAACAAAAAAGAAGAAAAAAATATTAAAATAATTTTAGACAAAGGGTAAGATTCATAAAAGATAATATAGTCAACTTAATATAAAAGAGGGCGTCATGAGCCAATAAGTGGATGGAAATGGCACGGACCATTATTTATGGCCAGAATATGCATAATTCTCAAACTTGTTATCAAAATATGTTTAAGAAAAAGATAAGATTAGAGATTTGCTAAAGTACCGATAAAAAAATAAATTATTAGGTGCAACTCGCACGTGAGCATGAAACGTGGTTCAATAAAGAACGCTAGCCCCATGCGATGTCACCACACAACTAGCTTGAAAGGAGCATAATAAAGAACAGTAGCCCCCATTAACCAAGGTGGTTGCTTCATCTTGAGTAAACCCCAGATCTTCAAAACATCAACGAGAATGAATGGACGCCTTAACATTGAGTGCCCTCCATTCTTCAAATCAAGCAAAATAGGAAAATCTTCAAATCAGGACAAGATCATCTCATTCACTGTCCTTGGACATAAAACTCCAGCATAATCACCAGAGGGTATAATTGCTAGGGTATATTGAAGAAGTATTGTTATGCAATTTATAGGTCAAACGGCCCCGAACTTGAGGAGATGGAGGAGGAGCATTTACTGAATTTAGCGTGCATCAGCTCAAGAACATGAAGATCAATAACCCAAAATTTTTTAAAGACAACTCCTAACGTTCCTGAATTGACAAGAAAATACCCCTAAGCTTGAAATGGAAGAGTAAGTTGTGATAAAATAATATTATTTCGTGATAGAAACAACGATGTCCTCCTCTTTTATGATATCATTTTACCCATCAATTCATTAAATGTAGGTCCATCCAAACATAAAAATAGAGGAATAAGTCTTGGGTGTGAACTCTTAAAAATATGAAATTCGAGGAATACCCAACAGAAGATGCTTTATCTAGGGAGGGCAGTTCGTACATGCCCGAATAAACAGCAAGTCTTGCTGTAATTACTTACTGGACCAACAGCTGGGATCAGCATCCACGTAGAGAACAAAAGATCTAAGTACCGTGTAATTTATTTCATTGTTCTTTTTAAATAATAAGAGATTTCACCCAAAAATAAGTCAACCGGAATGAGAAAAGGAGTTCGATATAGCCTCGTTAAGAAAGTATAATTGAATTCATAAGTAGATTTCAGAGAAAAAAAGCCGGATGAAAGTGATACAAGACATGAATTCTTTGCTAAACACGGGAGTTGGACAGAAAGTGGCGTTTAGTAGATTGCATGACAAATTTGATCCTCAGCCAATCAAGTCAGATGAAACATGAGTAAAAATGAATAGCTTCTCTCTTAATTTAGTGGTATAAGCACTGAGACCCGTCCACTTAGAAATGCACGAAACACACGCAAGTCTCAAGAGCTGGTTAAGTCCAAGTCTTTACCTATGCAGGTGGTCTTCATTGTAAAGCAATTTGCACACTGTTAGTAAGAGATGAACGAGTTGTGAGAGTTTTTTTGACATGGGTTATACTAATTGAAATTGATATTTATCATTATATAGAATTGATTTAATAAGATGAGATATAAAGATTATTAAAATATGTGCGATAAAAAAATGATCTAATATATAGCTGGTTAGTGTGGGTTGAGTAAAGCTCAGTTTGTGGTGAGAGGTTCTATAGCTTGAAATCTCTCCTTTAACCCTAATTAACAAAGATCCTCACGTGAGAATCGTATACTCAATGTTGAGGGTGAAGTGTTTTGCTTTGACCAAGGTCAAAGGTTCTGTCGTGTCAGACTGTGCTTCACGATGCTAAGTAGAGATATGAGATCCAAATTGCTACGAACTTCCCCATGTTCTCCTTTAGATGAATTTCCAGCACATGGCCATTGAAAAGAGCACAGAAAATAACCCCATCCTAGAAAGGACGAAGGGCAAGGCTCAATTCTTGCACGCTGACGTGAGTAATAATGGCGAAAACAGCTAAGGAGACCGTCGGTCACTTTTCCAAAAGGTAATTGGGACATGCTGACCACACATATCAATTGTGGAATTTTGGCAACAGGAATTTAACACTTTCAAAATGTAATTGCCAAAAATGACCTTTATACTGTAAAATCTGAGAAACTAGATCCAATAAAGAAAAAATAAATGTAATCTACATTTAGCACATCACTAAATATCCCTTGCTTAAGATTTTTCAGATTAGGATTTCAAAGATTTATGTCTTTTTCTGTGATATTACTAAATCATCTTAATATGTAAAACATAATGTCATTATGTCCCCATTAGAGCTTGTCACTAGCACATAATTATTTACCTTGTCATGACCATCGACGCCAACATAGATTTAAAATACATGCTACTAGTTTGATGTTTTGGTGTGATTAGGGCTACCAAAGCGAAAACTCAAACACGAGCAACATGAAATAGGAGAGAAGATGAGAAATTGAAACATATATTACTCCCTATAATACACAACTTTCACTTGAATAAATTTTATGTTCTGCTAAGTTTTGTCGAATTTTTCCATATTTCACTCTAGAAACTAACATTTACGGAATGTTTTGTCTCACTTTTTATGCTGTGATTTTTCATTTGCCATCTTGAAGTGCGCCATCCCTATACTTTTTGAAGTGATTACTTAGCTAGCATTAGATTCATATGATTTTTTCTTCCTAAACTCAATGAGAATTTTCATTTCCCTATTGGAAATACATTTTACAAATTAATCTTGGTATAAGGTACGAAGTCTAAAATTGATACGAAAGCTTGGTCTCGCGTTGACTTTTGTTTCCCATCGTGCTAAATGATCAGATTCCGTATATTAGTATTCTCGCAATGGCCTTAATTTTTTTGTGGTTGCCAAAATCCCCACTTGAAACGTGATGAGCGTTCGCCATCACTTGCTCAATAATAAACCCACCCATGTCTGATTGTGACAAGACATCAGCTCGTGAATCTCTCTTCAGGACTCCTTTTCTCTCTCTCTCTCTCTCTCTCTCTCTCCGGTCCACCGTGCATTTACATACTTTCAGGAGCTCCCTCTCTCCATTATCTCGGGAACTGGGAGCTGAATTTTTGGAAGTTATCGGCACATGGGAGGGCTCTTCTACGGTTTATTCGAAGGAACGGTAGGTACCAGTCCCTTCGACGCGTTGTCGTGAAGGGAGGGACGAGGCGAGAGTAGGATTACAGGGTCCCAGGAGGTGTCGGGACATATATTTGCGCATTGAAGCAATCTTCATCTGTCCGACTGAGGACGGGTCGCTCATTTGGCATTGAGAGCCCCACAAAGTGTTACAGTCGAAGCATTGACGTTTTAGGCCATTCTAGCCCAGCCTGTCCATGCCCGCGTGATCATCTTGGGACGAGGAGTGTTGATTGAGGGCCCAAAAAAGATATCGATCATCGCGAATCGCGTTTTTCAGAACAATGATCTTTGTGTTTTCTGATAACTTAGGACATCTACGTGAGAGTTTATGGGAAAAACCAAAAGTTTACGTCAGAGGACAGAGGGAGCAGTTGAGGATGGCTAGGCTAGCACTAAAACAAACATGTTTAAAAAAAAAAAAAGAAAAATCAATCGGGAAGAATGAAAGCAGATTTTGAAGCCTGACTACACCCTCTTTAACAGGTAAAAAATTCTCCAAGATATAACCAAATCTCAAACAAGAATTCTAGTAGCAATTCTGGTAATTCTCAAAAGATAAATAATTAAAAATAATGGTTGTATTTTTTGAGAAAGGAATATTGAGAAGTTGGTTATTGGACCAGTTGATGAATATATAATAGCATAATCTTTTTGTGAACAAACATACCATTTTGAAAGGACACAATTACTAGCATCTTAAAAAACTATAAACTCGCTATAAAAAAATAAAAATAACCAGCACACATTCTTATCTCTTTTATGTGGGACAAAGCACACCTTAAAAAAACATAACCGCCATACATTCATAACTTTTTATTGTTGGACAAGTCACTTCTTTGTTTATTTTACAAATAAACTACCAATAACATGTGTAGATCAAGATTGACACTTAACATTGACTGAATCCGCGAAAGCAATTTATCTTTTAGTTGGCCAATTGTCAAAGATTGGCTTCGTAAGCATGAAATTATGATTATCAACAAGCTAAGGGTTTTACAAGATATATCCACCGTAACTCATGTATTCCGAGCAATAATATTTAATCATCATATATAGCAAAAACGAGGTTTATGGCAAGGAAACGGAAACTTCATTGTCTATTGTAAGGCGCCAACCAAAAAGTTGCCATGAGATGTATAAAGAACCTGCATTCTTATTTTTGTGACTCAAATTAATAAACCCTTCACCTAAACCCTGAGCAACATTCGATCCAATCATTCCAAACTAGCAATGACTCAATATAAAGGAAAACCTGAGTATTGTCCTTAAAAATGCTTAAGGGGAAGAAACGGGCAGGAGATTTGTCCTGGGGTGAGAGACCCCACAATATCAATCTTGTATTTTCTCTAAATTGGGAAGAAAAAGATTGATTGGAAATTAGGAACTCTTTGGTGGTAAATGTAGACACCACATGAGGAACTTTAGTTCCTAGTTACAACTGGGTAGGTAGGTATAGTAGTCTTCCATGTCTGATGTGAGAAAATGTGAGTGCAATGCCCACTGTAGAATTGGCACGACCGAACAGGCAAGTCAAATTAACTGATTGCTAGCTCGCTACCCTCGGTTAATTTGACTCGCCCAATCGTTCCAAACTAGCAACAACTCTCAACATGAAGATCGCCATCTAAACAAGCACCACGAGCTTTGAAAATGCAAATGCGGGCCATTATGTACGCTTTCCATTTGTTTCCAAAATGCTTCGCCCCCAAATGGGTCATTCAAATATTTTCAAATTTGTTAGACCTAGGTGAATGACAAAGATGAGGACCTGTTTTGCTAAAGTAGTCATTTAGTTTCAAATAAGGACCTGCTTTGCCGGCCAGTGAATAGATGTATCTCTAGTGCATATTCTGGTGGTCTGATTAGGGATATTTTCGTGCAATAACTATTCTTTTTTCATTTCTCTTTTCCCTTATTCATCTTCTTCTTGAACCCACCCATGATTGTCCTTGTTCATCATCTTCTTCGTCGATGTTAAAGATAGGCATTGCCTAGATCAAGAACACTGGGATTGGTGCACCATTTTCTGTGTTCTCTTGGGCAGACAAATAGGGAGAGACATCTACGTCTACCCATGATTGTGATGTAAGTATGAGCAGCAAATGAGAGAGCACTTTTGTGATGTCTTTCATCTCATGGATGGTACTTGAATAGCGGTATCATCATGCAAAAAGTTCCATGTCCTGGTGTTTATTGTTGGAAGTTTCATCTTTTCTCTCTTACAAAACGGGAATCTGTGGATGCCAATTAGGAACTGTCGTGTCCATCTACCCAAATTCATTGGTTAATCACGGTTTATATCATTGTCTTTTGTCCATCTACCCATGTTTTTGAACAATATTTCACTAGTTAAAATTGGGGTTCACCATTTTTTGGGTAAGGATTGCTGGGATTGTTTCAAATTGGCACATGAGAAATACAAAATATGACAATCTCTTTTTTGGAGTGCTTAACATATCCATCGATATTCATCTTTAATTCAAGAGACTTTGAATTGAGAGAAGGTTTCAACGCGAGTGCGAATGTAAGAAACGACCATGGTGTTTGTGAAGGGGTTGAATTTGAGGCCACACAGGACAGGGGAGAATGCCCCCGATTGTACCACGGTGAAGCAAAGTTGGGGAGGAAGAAGATCCATGGCTTGGAACCAAAAGAAGAAGAAGATGAGTAAAGAGGAAAAATAGAAAAAAGAAAAAAGAAAGAAAGAAAGAAAGAAAGAAAGAAAGAAAAGTATGAGAGGGACACAGCCAAACTCTGCCTTCTCTACAACCACCAAGTTCACTCTACCAACCTCTTCTCTTGCAAGCACGTTCCCAAATCTGCAAAGCTCCACCAACAATCTTGTCTTTTGTCAGGACTACAACTGGGACGCCCACATCTCCTTCTTCGTCCCTTCTTTCCACCATCGCTCCCGGATCAATGGCTTCTCCAATTGCCCCTCTGCCCTCTAGTATCGCCTTGTGAGGCCTCGATTTGGATGACTTTACTCCAATGCCTAATGAATTTTTTTTTTGTTTAATCAAAGAAGATGAAGTGAAAAAAAAAAATCTTTTGGACAAAAATACCTCTAACTAGGCCACTAGAAGATGCGCTAGATATGCATATGTTCACCGCCTGACGAGTCAGGCCCTTATTTGATATTAAATGACAATTTTTTGTCCTTATTTGAAGTAGACTCACTTCATATCATTTTTTAAGAAAAGGAGGGCATTCCTATTTGAAATTTTTAATGATTAGATAATGATCTAATAAACTATTTTTTCGGAAAAGAGGTACACCAATTTTGTTCCAAATGGAGAAAAAAGAAAAAAAAGAAGGCAAACATTAGTCTTAAATCAATATTGACCCCACATTTAACCTTAATAAATGTTGTTTGAATGGTGTATGAGTAGTTTCATCTCTAATAAAATTAAAACAAAAGAGAAAGAAGAAAAAAAAGATAAAACATAATTTTAAATCAAGGGTGAGATATGTAAGAGATAATATAGTCAATTCAATATAAAAAAAAGGTGCCTGGACTAATAATGTGGTGGAAATAACGCGAGCTCTTATTTATTGCCAGAATATGCACAATTCTCAATTTTGTTTCCAGAATATGTATAAGAATAATATAAGATTAGAGATTTACTAAAGTACCCTAAAAAAAAATTATTGGGTACAACTCGCACGTTAGCCTGAAACGTGGCTCAATGAAGAACACTAGCGCCATGCGATGTCACCACACAACTGACTTGAAAGAAGCATGAGAAAGAACACTAGCCCCCATGAATCAAGGTGGTTGCTTCATCTTGAGTAAACCCCAGATCTTCAAAACATCTCTATGAATGAATTAACGCCTTAACATTGAGTGCCCTCTATTGTTCAAATCAAGCAAAATAGGAAAATCTTCAAATCAGGACAAGATCATCTCATTTAATATCCTTGGACATATAACTCTCCAGCATAATCACCAGAGGGTATAATTGCTAAGGTATAAAGCTGCTTTAGATATTGGCATGATCAGAGGGACTTGAAGAAGTATTGTTGTGCAATTTATAGGTCAAACGGCCCCGAACTTGAGGAGATGGAGGAGGAGCATTTATTGAATTCAGCGTGCATCAGCTCAGGAACATGAAGATCAATAACCCAAAACTTAATGAAGACAACCACCTTCGTTCCCGAATTGACAAGAAAAGTACCTCTAAGCTTGAAATGGAAGAGTAAGTTGTGATCAAATGATATCATTTCATGATATAAATAGCGATGTCCTCCTCTTTTATGGTATCATTTTACCCATCAATTCATTATACGTAGGTCCATCCAAACACAAAAGTACAAGAATAAGTTGTGGGCATGAACTAGCTCAGGAACATGAAGATCAATAACCCAAAATTTAATGAAGACAACCACCTTCGTTCCCGAATTGACAAGAAAAGTACCTCTAAGCTTGAAATCGAAGAGTAACCTGTGATCAAATGATACCATTTCATTATATAAACAACAATGTCCTCCTCTTTTATGATATCATTTTACACATCAATTCATTATATGTAGGTCCATCCAAACATAAAAGTAGAAGAATAAGCTGTGGGCATGAACTCCTAAAATTGTGAAATTTGAGGAGTACTCTATAGAAGATGCTTTATCTAGGGAGGACAGCTAGTAGGTGCCCGAATAAACAAGTCTTGCTGTAATTACCGACTGGAGCAACAGCCGAGATCAGCATCCATGTAGAGAACCAAAGATTTAAGTCAAGCGTAATTTATGTCATTGTTCTTTTTAAATAATAAGAGATTTCAACGGAAAGTAAGTTAACAGGAATGAGAAAAGGAGTTCGATATAGCCTTCTTAACAAAGCATAATCGAATTCATAAGTTGATTTGAGAAAAAAAAAAAAGGCGGGCGGAAGTGATATGAGGCATGAATTCTTCGCAACACACGGGATTTAGACAGAAAGTGGTGTTCAATACATTGCACGACAAATTTGATCCCAATCAATTAAGTCACACAAGTAAAAATGAATTGCTTCCCTCTTAATTTATTGGTATAAGCATCAAGACCCGTCCATTTAGAAATGCATGAAACACATACAAGTCTCAATGATTGGTTAAGTCTACGTCTTTACCTAGCAGGTGCTCTTCATTGTAAAGCAATCTGTACATTGCTACTGAGAGATGGACGAGCCATATGAGTTTTTCTGACATGGATTATATTAATTGAAAATTGATTTTTATTATTTTACGGAATTTATTTTAAAAGGTGATATACAAATATTTTTAATTAGTTTAATATGTGCGATAAAAAAAATTGGCTAGTGTATTCTAACCCTGATTAACAAATATCCTCACGTAAGAAGCAGATACTCAATGTTGAGAATGAAGAGTAGTCTTATTGAATTAATAATACAAAGAGCAATAAAGAAGAAGCGTTTGACTTTTAGATTGTCGTTATTTTGTATTAAATGATAAATTTCAAATCAAGTGTACTAATATTTATTCTCAATTATAGGTGTTTTAGATTCTAATTATGGAGATTTTGGGGTATCGTTTTTGCGGCTTACATAAGTTATTTTCGGTTCTTGAATAAAAAAAATTTCCAGCCTCCTAACCAGCCCTGGGGAGGGGGGTGTGTGTGGTTTGGTTGTTGTTGTTGTTGTTGGGTTGGGGGTAGTTGGGTTTTTGCTTTGACCAAGGGCAGAGGAGTTTCGTTGTGTTGGACAGTGCTTCTTGGTGCTAAGCACATGACAATTGAAAAGACCACAGAAAATAACCCCATCCCAAAAAGGACGAAGGGCAGAGCTCAGTCCTTTAGATGAATTTCAGCACATGGCAATTGAAGGGACCACAGAAATAACCCCATCCCAGAAGACGTTCGGTCACTTTTCAAGAAGTGACTGGGAGATGCTTGACCACACATGTCAATTGTGGAATTTTGGCAACAGGAATTTAACACTTCCAAAATATAATTATCAAAAATGACCTTTATACTCAAAATATGGGAAACTACACCCATTAAAGAAAAAATAAATATAGTCTACATTAAGCATGTCATTATAGGCACGCATGATAAAATTTCTATTTCTCTATTCTTCGGAACAGATTTGGAACAGAAATTTATTTAGTAACTCAAATTGATTTTTTATTTCTGAAATATAAATCTATTCCAAAAATAGATTTGAAGAAAAAAAATCAAAAGCTAAAATTTTTAATTTCTTAGTTTTTGAAATAGAAATTGAAAAAATCAATTTCTGGTATGGAATCAATTTCTGTTTTAGAAATTTTGTCATGCACACCTTATATATCTATAGGAAACGAAAGCTTGCTTAAGATTTGTTAGATTATGATTCTCAAGGTTTGTCTCTTGTTAGATTAGGATTCTCAAGGTTTGTCGCTTGTCACTAGCGCGCAATTATTTACTCAGTCATGACCATTGACATCAACATATGAAACTGGAGAAAAGACAAGAAATCGAAACATATATTACTCCCTAAAATATACAACTTTCACATGAATAAATTTTATCTTCCGCTAAGTTTTTCACTTTAGAAAGTAAGATTTATGAAATGTTTTGTCTTACTTTTTAGAACATGATTCTTCATTTGCCATCGTGAGGTGTACTATTCCTATACTTTTTGAAGTCGTTACTTAGCTAGCATTAGGTTCATATTAGATTCATATAATTTTTACTTCTTGAACTTAATTAGAATTTTCATTTACCTTTTGAAAATCGTGCGCCACATTTTACAAATTAATCTTGGTGCAAGGCATGAAATCTAAATTTGACACAAAAGCTTGGTATTGCATTGACTGTTGTTTCCCATCGTGCTAAATGATCAGATTCCGTATATTATTATTCTTGTAATGGCCTTAATTTTTTGTGGTTTTACAGTATAAGGGGGCCAATCTTGATAATTGATTTTGGACGTTCTGTACCCCGGTTGCCAAAATTCCACACTTGAAATGTGTGATGAGCATTCGGCATCACTTGCTCAATAATAAACACACCCATGTCTGATTGTGACTAGACATCAACTCGGGAATCGCTCTGCAGGACTCCCTCTCTCTCCCTCTCTCTCTGTTCCATTGTACATTTTCGTACTTCCAGGAGGTCCCTCTCTCCATTTTTTCTGTCGCCAATACCGGGAACTGAATTTTTGGAAGTTATCGTCACATGGAGGGGCTCTTCTGGGGTTTATCCGAAGGACGGTAGGTACCAGTCCCTTCGATGCGTTGTCGTGAAGGGAGGAACGAAGCGAGTGGGATTACAGGGTCCCGGGGGTGTTGGGACTTGTATTTGCACATTAAGGGTGATCGGGTGAAGGATAAATAGGTTTCAGATCTGAACTCTGTGTTCGATTTTGTTAAAATCAATTGGGAAAATATTACAAATAGTTTCTAAACTTTCATTTAATGTTTAATTTCATCATTAAGCTTTCGATTTGTTCAATTTGATCATGAACTATCACTTAATGAACAATCTTGTTCCTAAACTTTTAATTTGTTCAATTTGGCCAATAAATTATTAATAAATGTCTGATTTAGTCTATGATTATTTTTAAATTAACCAATTTCGTCATTCTGTTAATTAAAGTTAACGAAATTGGCTTCCATAGCTTTTAGTATCTTAAATATAAAATAAAAAAGGACACGTGGAATATCGACATGGAAATTACCTTTAAAACAGGTCAAATTGTGGCCATCGTTCAAAAAAAATATACATAACCACTTATTCTTTCTGCTTTGTGATTAGTGCTCTCATCTCTAGTTGACTCATAATTTGTTTTCCTTTTTAAAGATATATATTGACTCATAATTCTAATAATCCAACTTAGTTCCACATCATCAATTAATGCTCCACGTCATTATTAACGGTTTGAGCAAACGGAAGGACTAGATGGAATATTTGTTAATAGTTCATAGACCAAATTGAGCAAATTGAAAGTTCAAGGACAAAATTGGTCAATTCTCAAATAGTTAGGAACTAGATCGGACATTTATCAATAATTCAAGGACCAAATTACACAAATTAAAAGTCTAGGGATGATATTGCACATTAAGTGGAAGTTTAGGGACTGTTTATAACATTTTCCCTAACCAATTCTCATTTTTTGGATCATATATCCAATCTTATTTGCATTGGACTCTATTTTGGAACCGATCTAATTCCATGATCAACCCTTATTTCCACTGAAACTTATTTTGCAACCATTCAATATCTTATATGATTTCAAATTTTACTTTAATATGTTAGAAAATAACATAATCATCATAATTTGTATTGAATCGTTAATCATATGTAATAAATAAGTGCACGAACTTTTTGAATAAACGAAACTAAATTTCCATAAGGCTAATTATCATAAACAAACATCATAAGGCAAAATAAAAATCCTATGTGATGGACAATGCGACCGTGAGTTGGTGAGGAAGAGGAATGACGAAGGAGAAGCGCCGTGCAAGAGGGAAAAGCACGGTTATAAGATTAGAAATCAAGGGAAAAAAACAATAGGGTTTTGGACTTTTGGGCTTACAAAACCTGTTCCCAAACCGGTCTGGTTGATTTGGATCACTCAAGACTAATTCCCAGACCAATTCAAACCGGTTCCCCAACCGATTTCAATGGGAATCGATTCCCAGACCTATTTTTTGGGTAGACCAGTTCGGTTTCTGGATAGACTCGGTCTGGTTGCACACACTCCTATTGCGCATTGAAGCAATCTTCATCTGTCCGAACGTGGACGGGTCGTTTATTTGGCATTGAGAGCCCTACAAGTGTTACAGTCGAAGCATTGACGTTTTAGGCCATTCTAGCCCAGACCGTCCATGCCCGTGTGATCATCTTGGGACGAGGAGTGTTAATTTAGGGCTGAAAAAAGGATATTGATCATCGCGAATCTCATTTTCCAGAGTGATAATCTCTGTACATTTTGATAAACTTACGCCATCTGTATGAGAGTTCATAGGAAAAACCAAATGTTTGTATCAGAGAACAAAGGGAACAGTTGACGATGGCTATGCTAGCACTAAAACAAACATATGCTAATTAAAGTATGAATACATCCTCTTGAAGGAATTATTTGCTTCACAACATTATTGATGATTACCGATAAAAATCTTCCAGGATAGAACCAATTCTCAAACAAAAATTCTAGTAGCAATTCTGATCATTCTCTAAAAACTCTCAAAAGGAAAATAATCAAAAACAAAGATTTTATATTTTGAGAAAGGAAAATTGAGAAGTTAGTTATTGTAATCTTTTTGTGAACAAACATACCGTTTCAAAACGACTCGTTAAAAAACTATTAATTCGAAATAAAAAAAAAAAATTGGCACACATCTCTTAAAAAAGATAATTGCTGTACATTCATATATTTTTCTTGTGGGACAATGTACCTTTTTGTATAAATAAACTATCAATAATATGTGTAGAACAAAATTTGCACTTGATTAATCACGGGATGCAAAGTTATATTGACTGAATCTACCGAAGCGGCTTTTCTATTATTTGGCCAATCGTTAAAGATTGGCTTCACGAGCATGAAATTACGATTATGAACAAGGTAAGGGTTTTACCAGATGCATCCGCCGTAACTCATGTATTACGAGCAATAATATTTACTCGATATAACAAAATCGAGGTTTATGGCAAGAAAACAGAAACTTCATTCTCTGTTGTACGGTGCACCAACCGACAAGTTGCTGTGAGATGTATGAAGAGCTTGCATTCTCATTTATGTGACTCGAATTAATAAACTTTTCACCTAAACTCTGAACAACATTCGATCCGGTCGTTCCAAACTAGCTTTGAAAAATGCTATGCACGCTTTCCATTCGTTTCCAAAAAGCTTCACTCCCAAATGGGTTATTCAAATAATTTCAAATCCATTAGACCTAAGTGAATGACAGAGAGAGGAAAGGGATCCTCCATGTTTCGACAGGTATGCCCGTCCTACGAATGAAACAAGACTAGGTCAGGCACATTGTCGAAGGTAGAAAAATTATTAGCCATTGAAACGAGTACTCCCCTTATGAATTGCTTTAGTTTTGCTCGTCCCCTACAAAAGGACGGGAAGTGTTATTTTTTTATTATAAATTGGATCAAGTTTCGGGATGGAATACACCCTTTTTCCTAGAATCAGATGATTTTCAGAATTTCCTTGCCTGTCGTGTCCTCTTTGCAGTTTTCTGCTTCGTCCAAATTCTTTCTTTTTTATCCACATGCAAGGAAACGAAATGTTATTTCCTGTATTGAATTGGACCAAGATCAGGATCGATGTACATCCCTTTTCAAACTAGGATAATTTCCGTCTGTTTCCGTTTGGGCGCGGTCCTACCTTACTTTGCATTTCAGACACCTGGTGTCGATGTGTGGTGCTAAGTGAGCTGGACATAAAAAACATGCCGAAAATTAAAAGAAAAAAAGGATTGAAGAAGACGAGTGTTTCACCAGTTTTGACCCCTCTGAAAATCTTTCACCAAACGTTACATTTTGGTTTTATTATAGGAGACTTGGGTTTTGTGTTGAATTTGGACATAAAATGTCAAATGCAAGGGAAAATTTTATTTATCAACTTATATATACAATCTCGATAATTAATATTTGGATGGCTCAAGGACCAACTACTCCTGGGCACAAATTACACTAGATTTAATCAATAATGCAGTAGCTAAATAGTCTACACTTTGACGGCATATTTTGTTTTAGGTGTAAAGCTAGAATCTAATCAACAGTAATATCCTTCGATAGGAAACACAACACCGAAATATAATCAACGACATTGGACTTGTGGAACAACACCAGAATTTAATCGACAATGTTGGACCAGATAGAGATGCACGTTGGAATTTAATTGATAACGAGAATCTTGATAGCTATAGCTAAAACGGGATAAAGTAAAGATAAAGTAAGTATAATTATTGTGTTGTTCGGGGGTTTTTTGTTGAATAGGTTGTGGTATTTATAGAACGAGCTAGTAACCATTACTCCATTTCTTTTCATTGGGCACCGCTCTTGATATTCTCCATGTTTTTAATTTTTCTTGGCAACCTTATCCATAAATAACCGCTTCCTGACTCGTCGACGATGCTTGTGCGGCTTACTCATCAAGTAAATAATTGTTTCTTATTTTATGCGCATTTTTGGTAGCAGTTATATTCGCTCGAGTTCTAATACTAATCTCTTTCAATCTTCAAATCTGGTGGGCTATTCCCATAGCGTGACACGTGGTAATTAATGACTTGCCCATTGACTCTAGGATTTGCTTTTAGAATTCCATCGAGCCTTAGGTTAAGTAGCTTTCACGAAAGCTGTTTATCCTTAACTCTATGAACCAAAATGAGGCGTTACACTTATTATTTCCCCATACTTAGCACGTGGTTCCGGGGTAATTTTGGGTGTCAGCAATAAGACAAAGAAATAATACCGTGAACTCGAAGATCTTCTCCTTCAACCTTGAACACACACAGACACTCTAATGATCACATGATCTAATTGTTAGATGCAAATTGTGCAACCCCAGGATCTCCATAACCAGAACAAGAACATGCATAATTAAGTAGAAAGATTAACGCACCTGTTTTAGGATCCATCGAACATAAAGCGGAAGCAGAAAAGGATTACCCACATATATTAAGGGGATCCACGCATCAAGTCCTTCTCCTCTATTGCCCTCCGTATCACTGGCTCAATGAGGCGGCCCCCCTCACGTGTAGCGTTAGGTAAACGCCCCTTAGGTGAGGATACATGTGAGAATTAGGGTTAGAGGAGAGACTTGAGCACTATTTATAGAGTTTCCAGCCAGTCCCTCTCATTACGAGCCAGGCTCAACTCGGCCCACACTAGCCAGCCCATATTAGACTAATTAAGAAACCTTCTATCTCACCTTAGACCAAACCCCGTAAAACGGTAAACGTTAAACGGTAAATTACAATATCAATTAATGTAGTCCACAATTAGAAAAACTCTTACACTAATCACATCGGCTTCGTGAATTTTTCACCAAAGAACATTTAAAATCGCACGATAAAAGAATTTATCTCCATTCTTGGTGTTTGTCGGGCGCTCCTCCACCGGTAATTGATGAGTATCGTTCTGCTCTTAATTGATTTTTTTTTTTTGGTGAGGGTTCTGCTCTTAACTGTTTTTGCTTTGATTCCTCCATTTTCTGCTGATGAGGATCGTCTGAATGTAGGTCCATTTTGAGTTCTTAGAGATTTTCTGCAATTTCTAGATCCGGAGCTCCTGATTTCTCTTCTTCTTTATAATTTTTTATTTTTTGTTTCCATTTCTTAGGTTTTGGCTAACTCGGTTGATCGAACGGCATCCAAGCTTTGCATTCTCACTGCCAACACCATCCAGCTCAACGCCCATCTCTCTTCGCAGGCCAAGGACTCCTTGTCCAATGGAGCAAGTGACAGACGATACCAATGCCTCCACCCTTCCTCAAAATATTTAGGACTCAAATTGTACTTTTGCAACTACCGGGGTTTATCTAAGTGGTTACCTTTTCAACAAGGAAGAGGAAGGTAGGGAGTTCGAATTTCCATATTCTCGGAGGGTTGGAGTGGGGATAATATAGTTTCAGAGGGTTTCGACTTCCAGTAAGGAGGTAGGGTAAAAGTCTGAAAGTGAGAGTTATAATATGAATAGAGTATGACCGACCAAAATTTTTTTTATACTTTTGCGATGATATTTATTGTTAATTTATCCCTTTGTTTTTAAGGTCTAGATGTAAATCCCCGCGGCCATTGATTGGCTTGAATGCAGGCGTCGTGGCTTTAAGATATCTGCCGCTGCGGTTGCGGTTGCGATTGGAAGGAGACGTTTCGGGCATTCTTAATTGGCCAGTCACCTGCGGGTCGTCGGGGAGGTTGAAAAATCCAGGCTCAATTAATGTGATATTCAATGCATTTTGTCGCGGACTCAATGCCCCTTTCCCTTTACTAAATCGAGCTACATGGTCACTATTGACCCGTCGGGTCCCGCGTTCGCAAGGCATAGAGAGAGATTTTTAGGTTCATATAAAGATAAAAGTGATAACTATTATTGAGATTTCATTTATTTCATGAAAAATCAATGATTTGGAAAAGTTTTACTAGTAACAATGGCTCGTGTCATCAACAAATATGAATGAACGAAAAATACTTTTGCCGTTCACGAAAATCTTTAGATATAAATTGTTATTGATAATAGAAACTTTTTCATTGACTTCATATTTTAATCAATATAAGAGATCGTTTTTAAAAAAAATATTTTTTAAATTACTCATTTTACGCGAAAAATTGAATGGTTCAGAAAAGATTTTCCTAATTTTCATAATCTATGTCTCTTTGGAAAAGAGATAACCCTCATTATCAACAAATATGTTAAGGCCTGAGTTGTTGCTAAAAATGGAAATACTATTTTCATCGGCTTATTTTTTTGTATGCGATGACAATGACTAAAGTTAAGAAGATCTCTTTCAAAGCTCTCCATTTTTCTCAAACAAACGCAACCTTAGAATAATCCCCTTCGAAATTCTTTCCTTGAAATTGGTTTTCCATTCCTTTTTCCTCAAAGAAAATTGGGGCACCAATGGGGTTGAATGCTCAAATGAATAGAAAAATAAAAAGAGAAAGGGAATAAGTAAACAAAGAGTGTTATAACTTTTGTATGATGTTCGCTTGATGACCATAATTTTTTTTCCCACAAACTTGAGTGTCACAAATTTGAAAAATTGATCACATGAGTGCCATCGGTGATTTAACTTGCTGGAAAGACGACTTGACATGTCAAAAAGCTGAAGTCAGCACTTGAGAAGGTAAATGATGATTTTGAGTGTCTTAGTGAAGGACAACAAAAGTTTCAATAACTTCATGAGTGATTGTTTCAGTGCCACAAATTTTTAGACGTGAATACTTAGGCTCATCAATTTTTATTTTTATTTTTATTTTATTTTTAAAATGACCATTTAAGTGACAGGATAAGAAAGAGTTTGAAAATGGTGTTGGAAAAGAGGGAATATTAAAACAACGTCGTTGAATTATGAAAGATGTTGAAGAAACAACAACAAACGAAGATGTTTGTTAAACTCTTGCCAAGCTAGACAGAGTTTCCACGTTGAACTCTAGTTTATTTTTAAATGAAAAATTAAGGAAAAAAATCTATGTGAGCCAATTTGCTGGAAATAACATTTAAGTAATTGATAGTTAAGTGAGTGAAAAAAAATTATGATATTTTTAAATAAGTGTCATATAAAAGTTATTATTTATCCTAAGAAGAAGACTAGTTCAATAGCCCGTTGATTCAAGTCTTTTAGAAGCAAAAAGACACAGGCCTGCATGAAGCCAAAACCCCAGACATTGACTGACGGATGAAGAACTCTCCTCTGATCGACAGCTGGCTTGCTTTCTTGCCATGTGAAAAACGCTCTCCATTTGAGTTATTTCAAGAAGAGCAACAGTCTACTCATAGGATCGGGCATGGCTTTGATTGTCCTTTGGCCTGGCTAGCTATAAATCATCGTCACTCCATTTCTCTGGCCTGTGCTCCTAGTCCCCTTCTTGCTCTCTTTTGAGCTGACAGTGCTTAAGTTCAGCTCAAAAGCTCTTCTCACCCTTCGTCTGCCATATATTTAATACGTTTTTGCGTGTTATTTATAAAGAAAGCTTCCTTCCCTTTTTCCTAGATGGCATGGAGAGCTATCCTATCTGTTCTCTTCTTGATCTCATCGAATCTGCAGGGCGGTGCTGCTGGAGCTCCTCAAGTCCCTTGTTATTTCATATATGGAGACTCGCTATGTGATAGCGGGAACAATAACGATCTCGTGACTGATGCGAAAGCGAACTATCCTCCCTATGGGGTTGACTTCCCCGAGGGCCCGACCGGAAGGTTCACCAACGGTCGCAACTTCGCAGACTTCATTGGTCCGCTTTCTCACCTTTCTTTTTTCCATCGACCGTCATGAATGTTCATGTCGAATATTGCAAAAGCACAATGTAATGCGGCTTGAGCACTGTGTCGCGCTTTCTCATGGAAATTAATGTTTTTCCAAAAAGTTGCTAAAAAAAGCAAAAATTCCCATGAGTTTACACGCATGAGGGTGGGCCTAGTCGTACTCCTCTCTGATATGAACGTGTGATATGGACGCAAGTGGAGATGTTCAACATCCATTGGCTTTCTGGTCAAAATCACTGTGGCTTCAAATCTTAGAGCTAATTATCAGAAACATATATGCTCATGGGCTTGCTGTCCATGTTCTTCTAATTATTATTTCTGTTGACTGCGAGTTACAGCTGAACTCCTGGGGTTTGATGAGTACATTCCACCCTTTGCTACCGCAAACGGCAGTGACATACTCCGCGGCGTGAATTATGCATCTGGTGGAGCTGGCATTCGAGATGAAACGGGACAACAACTGGTACACAAATTTGTAGACACACATACTTAGCACCCATTTTAGTATTTGTAGAATGAATAGCAGTTTCTCCGGGTTGATTGAATGTTTCTGTGTATGAGTTTTTTAAACTATTGTTCCATTTTTTTTTCTACATTATTCTCTAAACTACAATCATCTTGAAGATCCCAGGTGAATTTTTGTGGTTGACTGGTGGTTAAGATCTATGGCCAATAAATTGTCCATGGTTCAAGCACGCAAACAATAGATACAACTGAAGCAAATATTTCCACACGAGCAGATATAATTTGCTGACTATATTGGCCCAAAAGGCCTAAAAGAGGCTTTCACTGCTCACTTCTTACAAACAAAACTAACTCGAAAAACTAAACCCATCCTTATACCCTTGTAATCCTTTCCCATCCAATAAAAGTTCTGTTGATCACTTTTCCACCCTTTGTCTTGTTTTCCCAGAAACACAAATACACACATTCACTGGAGAACCTATACCAAGTACTAACACCAATTTTGCAGAATCTAACACAATTCAATTGATATCAGCCGAAGGCTCTTTTAAAAAGACAACAAATCTCATATATTTACTGTGACGGATGCAGAGTTTTACAATATAAGTGAGGCAAGGTAAAAAGGGAAATTGTAAAACCTTGGCACAGGAGGATGATGAGGAAACTTTGCAATAATTTTCATAAAAAGACAGTACACCTACATCACTTATGAAGATTGTGCTAAGTATCTGACGGCTAGGAGATGGACCACACCGCAAACACCCCCCCCTTCCTTTCCCTAGGTCCTATATACATATATTCAAACTGATCTTTTACATGCTCTTTGGATAGGGCGGTCGCATCAGCTTGAACCATCAGTTGCAAAATCATTTGATCACGGTGTTGCGCATCAGAGAAATGTTGGGAGAGGACGCTGCAACATACTTAAACAAGTGCGCATACACGATATGGATGGGAAGCAATGATTACCTCAACAACTACTTGATGCCAGACATATACCCCACCAGTATGCTTTACACACCTGAGGAATACGCCGATGTACTGATTGAGGAATACGAACAACATTTGAAGGTAAATATTCTATCCTAATACGCATTGGATAGCTCCAATTCGAAGGTAAGTTTTCATCTATTTTCATTTTTGCCAGTTCCACTTGGTTGTTACTTGGAACGTCCACAGTTTCAATGGATCTGATTTTTTCTATTACCCTTTTCAAACCCCAGACACTGTATTCATATGGAGCAAGGAGGTTGGCAATTTTTGGACTAAGTGAGATAGGTTGCGCCCCAGCAGAAGTAGCAGAATATGGGACCAACGGATCTCTGTGCGTTGACAAGATTGACGATTTGGTTCTGCCATTCAACGACAGGCTCAAGCCCCTCATAAAGGAATTGAATAGCAATCTTACCGGGGCTGAGTTCGTCTATGTAAACACTTATGGAGTCACCACAAATGCGGTTCCAGGTATCTATGGTCCTCTCTCTCTCTCTCTCTCTCTCTCTCTCTCTCTCTCTCTCTGTGTGTGTGTAACAATCGTTTGTTGAGAGTCCTTTTCCAGCAATGCTAGGAACATATCAATGACTGGTTTACAAAATGGCAAGAGTGCTATGCATATAAAGTGATGTATAAATATATTATGGCATAATATCAATGGTTTACATCCTAGGAAGAATGTGGGGGCGATCCGATCTATTCAAAAAGTCATCTTGTCTCCCCTTTACTTCATTACCTTTTTCTATCATTACTTGAAGATGGAATTGATTGCGTTTGTCTAATTTTCAGGCGCCTCACTTACGAGTCCAACCTGTTGCAAGGTCAAAAAGGATGATGGCCAGTGCATTCCCTTCAGCACTCCATGCCTAAACAGGACGTTGTACTCATACTACGACGGATTCCACCCTACAGAGACAGTGCATTTGGAAGTTGCTGAAATTGGTTACGCAGCTTTGCTTTCTTCTGATGCTTCCCCTTTCGATATTTATCGTGTCTCCGGAGGCTCTGAAGAAGGATATAGTGACAGTAAGCGCTGACGTGTGCATTTCAGTTCAACCCGGTTTCAGTCGATATGGATCCAGTTATTCAATAGTATCTCCAAGACAGTTCTATAAATATCGATCCTCGTCAACACCTTGTTTATCCAAATAAAACTTTGACATCATGAGGGCATTTCATATTTGTTGTTGTTGTTGTTATTGTTCGAGAAGTGAAACGTTTCGTTCATTAACCGACAAAGGATAACATAAGTTATGGGTTTATGAAAATAAAAGATCCCATAAAAGTAAAGGTGATTCTACACGCCAATCATATGATAGGACTTTCTTGCGATGTGACTTGGCTATCCAATACGCCATTTAGTTTGATTCGCGTGGGCTATAGACCAGTTGAATAGAATTGGACTGGGCTAGCATATCTTTGCATCCCTCCAACATAACCTGTAATTCCCCTGGGCTTGGGGCTTGATTTAGGAGTGATCAGTTTCCGTTCCGATCCAGTTTCACTTAGGAATTGGGAATCGGACTAGGAGGATTGACCCAATTTTTGGGACCGGAAATTGGACCGGACTAATTGGGCTAGTCTAGTCTGACCCCATGGAACCAATTACTTAGCAAAAAAAAAAAAAGAAAAAAAGAAAAATACAAGAACTATTACTATTTTTAAGAAATTAAAAAATTTCTTTGTTTTAAAAAAGGGTCGATCCGATCTAGTCAAGTTCCCCCATAGAACCCGGAATCGGACTAACAATCATCGGTTCCTTTTTTATGAAATCGGGAATCGGACTGATCTCTTTGAGAATTGGATCAAACTGGCCGATTCAGTCCAATCCAGATAGTTCCTGATTCGGGTGGTCCGACATACTCACCCCTGCTATAATATTCACAACTGATAAGCTGTCAAAACACAAGGCCACGTGCAGATCAGCTTTTCTCCATAGATCAAGTTCTCTTTTCCATAGATCTACACCATTTTCTAAGTACAATAGAGCAGCTCGCAAAGCAAGGGGTTCAGTTTCCAGCACCGAGGAGGCGACCACTCTTTCAGCAAAACCTCCAACTATTGGCCCAGTAGAGTCTCGGCAAATCCCAGCAACAGCTACTTCGACAATCGACCCATCAATATTCAGATTTACGCTGCCAATCTGTGGAGAGATCCACAAAACCGGTAGCTTCCTATAGAGAGGTCCGACAACCGATCCGACAACCCCTTCTATCGGCTGCTAAGTGTTGTCATACAACATCAAAATTTTTAGTACATTGTCGATAAGGTTGACAATCTTGCCCTTTAGGCGGAGATACTGGTCTAACCTGATTATCCACATTGGGATTAATTGGCAAATTTAGCCTATAAGGAATATTTCATACATTTGGCAATAAAGCTACACCAAATGGTCTTACATTATCGATATTTTGTATTAGTCTAACTGGGCTAATATTTTTCTCATTCGACAAAGGTATGTTCCGTTGAACATTTTGATTTGCCAACTTACTACCATAATTTGTATTATTCTGATCAGTGTTAAGTTGGTTATTTTTGTTATTCTAGCCTTGATTAGAAAACTTAGGCCTCTGTTTAACTTCAAATGGGGGTTGACTATTCTGACCAACATTATTAGCGTCAGTAAATGGAGAGGGAGTGTGAGCGTATCCTATTACCATTGGATTTGCTTGTAATTTGGTGGTTGATCATATGATCCTGACCTCGATAGTGTCATTAATAACTATTGGCTTGATCACATATGGCAAGTAGCTTGCGATGTAATTATCCCTAGATTTACATGTTTTGCGTTCATCGTACAAAGCTTGCCCAAAGTGAATTGCATACGTACGGACATCTACTAGACCATACCAATCACATATCAAACACTCGCGCAACCCCACATCAAGCACAATTAAACACCATTCTCTTCGAAGGGGAAAGCTGAGTTGAATCAGTTGGAACTTGCAAATCTCAAATCAACGCCATACGATCCAGAGAGTAGTGGAAGCACATTTAGAAGTGGTGCACCATGATCATCGTGTCAAAAAATCCAAGGCTTTCACTATCAACAGTGGGAAAGCCGTTCCATGCAATAATTTGGTAACTTGCTTGTCACCCCGCACAGATGTCTCGCCCACCACACCAAAATGTGGACCAAAAAGTCAATGCCAAGAATGAATGCATCACCGCACAAGTTTCCTGGCAAAAAAATCTTGGAGAAAAGCCTACCAATTGTTATCCAGAATGAATGCGAGCGTCCAATTAATCCCATGATATCCATTTTGAGCTTCCCATAAATGCGACCGTTGAGAAATTAAATTCAAATTTCACACATATATTAATAATGGAATATACAATTTTTGTATAGCAAGACGGAATCTTTAGCTAGCTCTCTTAAAACAGCTGGTGGATAGTTACTCCATTCGCTTTTTATTTTTTTGGTCAAAAAGAAATTTATAGCATTCTCAATCAAGCAAAGGTTTGGATAGTAGAAGCATTAGCTTTAGAACATAACAAGTCCAAAAGACAAGAAGGGGGATAAAAAAACCCAATTAGCTGGAAGGGCCTTTCTTCGATGGGCCTTAACAACTCAGTCTGCCACTTTGTTGCATTCTTGTTGGCAATGGGCTATTTTCAGGTTTGGGAAAGTATTAACACGTGCCTTCACTTCACATATTAGCGCATCTACTTCCCAGTTGACCTGTGGTGTAAGTTTTCACCATTTCAAGATTATCTGACTCCAACTCCATCTGCTTCTCTTCTCTCCATTCAAAATACTTTAGGATTTGTAACACACAGCTTGTGCTTCCACCTGGATTGTTGAAGAGGCTCTGATCGTGCATGCTAAACCATCGATGAGGACTCCTTTGCTATCTCTACAGATGCAAGCTACAACCACTTCCCCTGTTTCTTGAAGAAAGGAGCCATCAACGTTGATTTTTATCACACCGTGTGTCAGGGGAGTCCAAATTTGAGACGAGCCATGCTTCGGAGAGGTCCCGGTTAGAGGCGAGATGTGCGTCGGAGGGTTCCCAGTCTGATGCGAGCGTTGCAGCGAAAGGTTCTCCATGTTTGCGCCAAGCCGTGCGTTGGGGGGGGGGGGGTGGACATTTGAGACAAAGCTCGCGTCAAAGACATCCATATCTGAGATGATGGGATCGGCACTTGCTCCTAATGCGGGCGCTGTAGCGAAGGAGTCCAGGTTTGCATCGAGCCATGCACCAGAGGAGTCGAAGTTTGAGGCAAAGCCTGCATCGAAGACATCCGGATTTGAGATGGGGGGGTCGGCACCTGCTCTTGATGCGGGCGCTACAATGAAGGACTCCAAGTTTGCGTCGTACTGTGCGTTGAAGGAATGGAGTTTTGAGGGGAAGTTTGCGTCGGAGCCATCCAAATCTGAGATGGGAAGGCCAGCACCTACTCTGTTTTGGTTTGTTTTTTCATCCACCTATTGAAGTTTTCTTCCATGGCCATTGCTGAGGTAAATATGTGCTGGAAATTCAATGGTTTTGCTCTGAAACACCAATCGTTGCGGGATTTCCAGATTTGCCACGGCATGAGGGCTAATCGCTCGAAAGAAACGAAGGTGTGTTGAAATTTGGCTAGCCATTCCTCTATCTAAGTTATTCCATGACCATCTCTTTGTATTGTCACTGCAGCGGCCTCCCAGACTTGGTTTGTCCATGGACAAAGGAGGAAAAGATGCTCTACTAACTTTGGATGTTTGTTGCATATTGTGCACATGGCCTTGGGTATAATATGTCTTCGGTATAAATTCTCCTTTGTTGCTAATGCATTTTGACAAATTTGCCAAAGGGAAAATCTGATTTCACGCTGAATTTGGGCTTTCCATATTCTATTCCACAATGATCGTGGAACTTGATAGGACGATGAAGCATGATTTTGCTTTTGATTTTCTCCTTGTGTCTTGAGCTTGCTATATGCACTCTTGACTATGAAATGACCTGTTTCGATTGGCTTCTAGGCTAATTTGTCCTCTAGAAATTGGGGGTTTAGGTGGATAGCTAGAATTTCTTTACACACGTCATGGTCGAAAAGTTCTAGTACTCTATCTTCCTTCCAAGTAGCAGAATCTCTGGTTATAAGTTCCGAAACCCGTGATGGGTCATCTCTATTTGCAGGTTCTCCAATTAAACCTCTCGGTAACCATTGATCATTCATAATACTAATTTTTTCTCCATTTCCAACCACACACTGTAATGAAGGACTTATAGCATTTCTTCCCAAGAGTAGACTTTGCCAACCCCACGATGGTCTTGAGCCTTTCTCTGCATGTAATGCATCTGTATGCGTAAAGTATAGTCCTTTATATAGTCCTTTGAAAATTTGACTCCAAAGAGAAGTCGGATTTTGAATTAGCCTCCATGCTTGCCGCCCCAATAATGCCTCGTTAAATTTAATTAGATCTCGAAAGCCTAGCCCACCTTCATCCTTTCTTGCTCTAAGAATATCCTAATTTTTCCGATGTAAACCAACCTTGTTCTTATTGTTTTTCCACCAAAAAGCTGCTATTTTCCTTTCAATGGCTCGGCAAATAGATAGGGGAATTTTAAAAACGGACATAGCATATTGGGGGTAGAGCCTGCACCACGGTTTTAATCAGAATTTCTTTTCCTGCCTTTGATAAAAAGTTCTCTTTCCAGCCCTCCAGTTTCATATTAACTCGTGCAAGAATCCAATCAAACATTTGCTTTTTAGATCCACCCTAATCAGAAGGTATCCCGAGATATTTCCCCGTCTTTTCCAACTCTGGTACCCTCATTTCTTTAGTCAAGTTACTCCTTAGTTCTCTTGGACAATCTTTACTAAAGAGCATACCATACTTGTTTAGATTTATAACTTGTCCAGACACATAGCAATATTGATTTAGGATCATTGCAACATTTTGACACTCGACCAATTTGCCTTCCAAAAACAAGATTAAGTCATCTGCAAATAGTAGATGGGATAGTGATGGACAAAATCTATTTAGCTTAATACCCTTAATGCTGTCATTTTCCATTTCTCCTTTCAACATCATAGATAGGACGTTTGCCACAATAATTAATAGGTATAGAGATAGGGGGTCACCTTGTCTTATCCCACAAGTAGTGCTTAAAGGAAGCTGTAGATTCCCCGTTTACTTTGACGCTGAATGATACCATAGAGACACATTCCATGACCTAGGGACCCAAGTATCGCAGAAACCCATTTTAAGCATACTTGCTTGAGAAAATCTCATTCCACACGATCATATGCCTTCTTCATATCTACTTTTAGCACTGCATGATTTTTTTTTTTTTTTCCGTTTTCTGATACGTAGCTGATGAGGCACTTCCTGCACTAGTAGTATGTTATCTTGAATTTGTTGCCCATTTACAAATGCACTTTGCTCTATTGCTATCAAGTCAGGCAGCCATTGTTTTAGTCTATTCGCCATGATCTTTGAAATGATTTTATAAACAAAGTTACAAAGGCTGATAGGGTGATGTATGTGTGATTCAACTCAGGATTAAGTATTCCTGAGTTAAAGAAAGACTTGACCTCCCTAAATACTCCTTCTTGAATGTCCTTCCAGTGATGTTGATAGAATTTTCCACACAAACCATCTGGTCCAAGAGCTTTGAGAGCACCAATTGAAAAGTTGCTGTAGTAACCTCTTGTAGGGTCACTTCTTCAATCAACACTTGGTTCATCTCCTCTATTACAAGGTATGGGATTTGGTCAATGACTGGTTGGACGTTTCTTTGCTTTGTAGGAGTATAGAGCTCTTTGAAATACTTGGCTGTTATCTCCTTTAATTGTATGAGATCTCGACACCATTCATTGTGCTCATTCAGCATTATTATCCTATTTCTTTGACGTCTTTGCACTGTGGTTGCGTGAAAATATTAGGAGTTTTTATCCCCCCATCTGAGCCAATTGATCCTAGATTTTATACCCCAATATACTTCTTCATGTCTCCATAGCCTCTCTATCTCCATTTTCAGCTAATTCATTATGTTTATGTCATAATGTGAATTTGTGTTGTTTGTGATGACCTGCATCTCTCTTTTCAGCACCAAAATTTGTTTTTCTGCATTTTTGAATTTCTTTTTACTCCAAACCGCTAGCTCTTCAGCCACCCTTTTCAATCTAATTGATGGATTTACTTTCTCACCTCCAAAAGAATTCCAGGTGTCCAATACAATCTGTTCATACTCCTCCTCATCTACCTAGAAAGCTTCGAATTTGAATTCTTTTTTACGTTTGACTTGATTGGGAAAAAGGTTTAATAAAATGGGACTATGATCCGATCCTATAGTTGGCAAAGCAATAACTTCCGTAAAAGGGAAAGAAACCCTCCAATCCTTACTACACAAAGCTTGATCTAGCCTCTTCCTAATTAGCTCATCCCCTTCTTTATTGTTTGCCTAATTATAGGCACAACCCTTATTTCTAGATCCATAAGAGCGCAAGCATTTATAAAGTCTTGGAAAGCTTTCCATCTATAGTATTCAGCCACTCTTCCCCCTACTTTTTCCCACTGATGTAAGATTTTATTAAAATCACCAACACACAGCCAATGGTCTCGATTCAACCTAGTCATTTGATAAATCTCCTCCCACAGCTGTAATCTTTGCTAAAAATCAGTCGGTGCATAAACAAAGGTGATATGCATTCTTTGTTTTGTCTCTTCCAAATTGCATATTAAGTTGATAAAAGACATAGTGCTAGATATAATGGAATGGTAACCTGTTCATTGCAGAAAATTGCTAATCCCCCTGCCAAGCCTCTTGGATTTACTGTGAGGCCATTCTGAAAGTTTAGTCTTTTTTGCATTCTTTCCACGACATCTTCTCTATTCTTCGTTTTCAATAAACATAGGACCGTAGGCTTTTCTTGAGCTACTAAAGCTCGTAAAGACTGAATTGTCAGGGGGGAGCCTAAACCCCCGACAATTCCAGCATATAACTTTCATGTGTAACCCGGTGACTTATTAGGGTTAGCCACCGGAGCTCATTTTTGTGCTTCTTCCCATGTTTGAATAGGAGTCTCCATTAGTTGGGTCGCATCTAAAATTTCATTGTTGGATTGCTGCACTTCATATGGAGAATATCTCTTATGTTTTTTTTATTAACATGCGTTTTCATGCTTTTGCATATTTTCAGGTTTTGAGCTTACAGAGATCCTTGCTTGGAACTTTCTAAAGATGCTCTTCCACTCTCTCTCAGTTCTTGTGAAGGATTTAGAACATCCATATTTTCTTCCCAAACCATGGGTTCCTTCATCTTGGCCTTTCCGCGTTCATTTGCCTTGCTGGTGCTTGTATTCTTCAAGTCTATTGGATTGCTCTTATACACCACAATAGGTGCAGCCTCTAGTGGTGTTTTAGGTTTGACTTATGTTGCCATCAATTCCTCAATCGACTTCCCGTAAAATAGATTCCAATAAGGGCTAACTTGATTAGCTTTCGCCTTCAACCAGGAGCCGAAGGGCAGTTCTTTCATGTTTTTAAATTTGTCATTAGTAAAAGGAAACTCCTCACAGTATTGAGAATAATGTCTCAATCGCCCACATGAGTAACAGTAGTGAGGCAATCTTTCATATCTAAAATCCAGCCATAATTTCTTTCCTTTGTTGCTGAAAATTGACCCTGAGATCAGAGGGTTCGAGATGTCTAGCTTGACCTTGGCCTTTCCTATCTTGTAGGACGTATATCGCCTAGATTTAATCTTAACCTCCGAGACACTGCCTATTTCCCCAGCCACCTTTGCTATCACCCTCTCCGGTATCCATTCAATCGGCAAACCATGTAATGCACCCAAAACTCACAGGTTTTAAAGTTGTAACATGCAGGAGGCATATTAGGCTCCCATAAATTCAGCAAGAGTAAGTGATTTGCAAACGACTAGGGACCCTGTTGAAGAACCCTATCCCTGTTTGTTTCCGACCAAAATTGGAATTCAAAAATTCCTTGGGCTATTGGGGATATCTCCACATTTTCCATTTTCCATACTTGATGCATTGTATTCTGAAATGCTTGAATATTTACCTTTGGATTTTGATACAATTGGCCGATTAAAGATAATCTGCATTCTTCAATCTTCTCTCGGGTTATTTCATCATCCACTGTTGTAATCGTGTTCTTGGGCCACAACTTTTCCAGTCACTTGCAGAGGGCAGCAAGGCGGACTTCAGATTCTTCCAAGTCTTCCAAGAAGAGAGCTTATAACATCTCTGAAGGCATATGCTGGTTGAACACAAAGTAGGTCAAAGGGGATGAAGATGGGAAAGGATTAGGGTTTTGCAGTTGAAAAGAGGTGGCGGTTTTAAGGGGGAAACACGATTTTTGGGTAGCTATTGAGTGGGTTAGCCATGATCTCACAATGAAACAGCGAAAATTGTATGGAAAAAAGTTAGGGTTTTGGATTTTAGTGACTACCCAAAGGTAGAGGGAGCTCTCCTACAAGAGAGAGGAAACTCTCCCGCGAGAGGATTTTCACACTGAAAGTTGATAGTTACTTCATTCTATGGACTTGTATTTTTATTATTTCGAACAGAAATGTTAATTTACAAGACATTTGTGGCTTTCCCATGTTAATATATTATAAAACAAGCCGTTTGTCCAAAATTTTATCGAGAATAAAATATTTTCCTTTCTCTCATCCGTTTTCTCCTCTCTATTCATAGAGAGCTAGATGTGAATTTTTGAAAATCATCTTCTCAATTTCATAAATTTTAGCTTAATTTTTTTATGGAATTGTCCCTCCAATGCCTAAGCTTATCTTTTGTTTTGGCAAGAATTGATGATTTCTCATCATCCATGACAATCACATAATGAATCGTTGAATATCCTCCGAAAATACGCAGTCTCCAAGGATGCATATACATCTAGAATTCCCTTGATCTATCTTCAAAGTAAGAATATTCACAGATTTTTCCCTTTTCTTTTCAAAATTTCGTTACCGGCAGTTAGTTGATATATTTTGCTTGCATCGATGCTTCAAGCCAACCAGTTCTACATTTTTTTTTTAATTTTTATTTGGTTGTATCATGATTATTGATTAAGATATTTTTTTTATTCATGTTACAATATTTCTTGTTTTAAGTAGACATCCATGCCACCATGGTGAAATATTGGCAGCTCCATACTTTGTGCCCTCGTGAGAGTTAATCGATATTAAATTAAAAGTAGTAAGAGACAATGTGTAGAAGTTACAAAAACATTTCAATTAGATACATCTTAAAGTGCGATACAGAATTAAGCTTTTTGTTGTTGTTATCATAGCTATGGAATAGTAATGTTAGTTAAACAAAAAAATGGAAAATATATTATCTATAGATCAATAGTTACCAATAGATTATTTGAAAAAAAAAAAAATTAGTGTGTTGGTCGGCATTATATTGATGGCTTTGCAATGTTGATCGAAATTTTCTTACCATTCCTTAAAAAAAATCCAAACACGAACCAATTTTCACCATTTGTTTGTGAAATGATGTGTGATTTTATTTGTCTTGATGCGTACATTTGTATAAATGAGAGGTATTCTTTTAATAATCCTCTAATATTATTTATTCATCAAATATGGGTTATCCTGTCATGTATAGTCTTTCAATGGTCGTCTCATTTATTTGTGAAAGTATTTTGTGATGTCATGCATCTTTATATTATGCAACTCCTTAACAATTAGAAGGTATCTTGTTATGTAACTTTTTCAATTATTCTCCACCATGCAATTATAAAATATACATTATCATATTATGGAGCTCTTTTAAAAAATAATTTTCTTCAATTAACTCCTTGCGTTGGCCGAAATAATTTATTATTGATTTGCTAATTTTCAATTGCACATAAAATATGTATTATGATCTTATTTAGATAATCTTAAAACATTTGATTACTATATATGGACTGTGATGTCATGAAATATTTTATCAGTATTTTAATATCTTTAATTTGTTAATAGAGCAAAGGGCTTTGTCAATTTGGTATTCATACGTTGTTCTACTTACTTCGTGTTAGCCACCGTATAAGAATCATACCAAATGTAGGACTTTGTTTTACTGGATGGAAGGTTTTAACCATAAGGATCATCAATTCTTTTGCATGTGATTATATTTATTTACGGTGTTTGCAGAACCATGTAATTGCAGAAGCTTGCTTGAAATTTACCCTGTAATTGCTCTCTTGAAAGCTGAACAATGTCACCACACAACTAGCTTGAAAGGACCATAAGATAGAACGCTAGCCGCATGAGCCAAGGTGGTTGATTCACCTTCAGTAAACCCCATAAAAGAAAACCAAGGAAAAAAAAAAAATCTTCAAAACAGGACAAAATGATCTCATTCCCTGTCCTTGGACATAGAGAACTCCAGCACAATCACCAGAGGGCATAATTGCTACTATGTAGCTGCTTTAGGTTGTGGCAATGCACGCTGGGGACAATGTTGACTTTGATTTGACTGAGAAGGAATCCTTGTCAAGTCATGATCAAAGGGAATTGCAGCAGTGTTCTGCAATTTTCAGGCCAAAAGCCCCCAAACTTTTGTAGGAGAGAACTGAATTTACCGAATTTAGTGTGCATCAATTCAAGAACATGAAGATCAATCGAAAGAAGAAGAAGAAGCAGCATTATCCACTTAAGTTAGTGTGCATCAATTCAAGAACATGAAGATCAACTACCCTTTGGAAAAATTCCCAGAATTATCAACAACCCTTCATTCTTGAGTGGACGGAGGGTCGATCTTGTATATAGCAATAGCGAGGTTTTCAACTCGAATTGATGAACCTTCACTTAAACCCTAAAACAGAATTCAGTCAAATCATTCCAAACTAGCATGAACTCTCTCTCCATCATCTATGTATCTCCGTCCAAAGCAGGGCACAGAGAGAGTCCCACCGAAATGAGCACTGAACGACTACAATTTCGCGTGATCATCTCGCTACATCAGTGTCATACATAATGGCTTTAATCCCCCTCATTGGAGACTTATTTATAAGCTATATATAATCCCTCCAAGATCAATCAAAATGAGGTTATCTACAATTTGGTTACATCAGCAGAGGCCAAGCCCCATCTTCCCGCTTGGCGTCGAAGCAACTCTGCTCCAACGTCCGTTCTCTCCATCCTCCTTCTGATCGGATCCTACCAGCCAACAAAACCCAGGAAGCTGCAGCCACAAGAAAGGAAACAAAAGAGGAAAGAAAATTCAATCAAGAAAGGTAGAGAATTTCCAGGACATTACAGAAACCGAACCGAACCCGTTTCTCCATTTCCCCCCCTCTAATTCAAGCTGGAAAATTCAAGAGAATGGGACGAGCCAAGATCAGGATCGGGAGGCGGGGGAACGGAAGAGCGAACCTGAGGGACCGGATGGCCAGCTGATGGGAGAGGATGTGGAAGAAGAAGTTGGCCCCGTGGAGGAACACCACGATGCCCGTGCACCCCAGCACGAACAGCTCCACCATCATCTCTTCTTCTTCTTCCTTCCTTCCTTCCTTCCTTCCTTCTTCCTTCTTCTTGTCGGAGGAGCAGACAGAAAGGCAAGGAAAGCAAGAAGAATCGCCGAAAGTTCAAGACCAAATTCTACAGTCCTGCGCTCTCTTTGTAACGATTACTGTCCTTTTTTGGCTTCGGCGGTGGGTGCGAAATTACCTATGTGAGCTCGTGCGGCGCGCTTCGTGCTCGGTGATGTCAGCGGCGAGGCATGGGTGAGACGGTAAATTCGTCGCCACCCTCAAGTCCCACCGCCCCTCGGCAGTTGCAAGTGGCTCGTGGGAAACGAGGATGTTTATTGGGCGAGGTTTGCGTGGTGAGATTGGAGATGGATGAGCTTTTGCATCACAATAATAATAATAATAATAATAATAATAATAATAATAATAATAATAATAATAATAATAATAATAATAATAAATAAATAAATAAATAAATAAATAAATAAATAAATAAATAAATTTCGTTTATCAATTCATAAATTACGGAATATTTATGTTTTTTTAGGGAAGAATTACGATATGTGAATTTGAATATCATACGTCATGAGTGGGATCGATTTGGTTAATACTACTGAAAAATCTCAAATTAGTATGTTGATAATAAATTTATCCAATACTAAAATTTTGACAAAAAAGAGAGAGTAAAAAACTGATATATTTATAACAATTTTTTTAAAATGATTCTTTTACTGTCAAAACTCCAAATTGACAAATATGTGATAAATTTATCATTCGTTAGTTTCTATAAAATTGGATTAATACTATAAAAAAATCACAAATGGATATATTTGTGATAATGGAAGATAAAACTCTAAATTGGTATTAGACTCAACAAGTTAATGATAAAATTTCATAAAAACTAATGGAGGGTAGAATTGTAATAAGTGTATCGATTTTAGGCTTTAAAATTAATTCGATGTAAATTCATCATAAATGTATCAATTTGAGATTTTTGTAATGTCAACAATTTCTTAAAAATGCGTGAATGTTCTTGAAAATACTCGTTTATAGTGTCCCGTTGGACTTTCTATCAATTTAGGTAATTGTTTTCTCTCGCATTTGACGGCGGTGAATTCATGTGTCACGAAAAGAAAGACACTTTTGAAATGACGATGACAGCATCATTCAATATTAACATGCATGGTATGCATCCTCTATTGTCATCTTCATGAGAGTTCCGCATGAGTTATGGAATGTCCGGCTCGAGTCATGATCACTCCAGTCCGCCAAAACCCAAAAGAATCCAAGGCCGACGATGCCATCACCATAACCGTACCAAAATACTACTGCCAATAAAAGCAAAGAAATAAAAAAAAAAAAAAAAATCTCTTTCCATGAGTAGCTTGGGAGGTTGAAGTTGAAAGGTGGGTTCTGGTCAGATGAAGAAATGACGTTAAGATGCGCACCTCCCACCAACCTCCCATTCTTTTTTTCTATATTTCCTGCGCCGACGGACCGACTGCCACGGCCGCTGGGCCCTCCTCCTCCTCTTCCTCTTCTGTTCTTTTGGACATGTCAAAGGTCGAAATTGATCGGTCGCTTACGTTTGATCTTTCTTTCAATAGTTTCTGCAGATTGATTCTCTTTCTCATCCCGGCATGATTTCGTTAATCTTTTCCACCTCCCCTTTTTGGGTATTTGTCTCTTGTGTTTGGCTGCTTCTTGTGAGTTCTATTACCCACGAGGATTCCCCATCGTGCGGACTCTTCTTGGTTCTTTCTTGATGCAACTTGTGATGTCCATGCTTATGGCGACGCATCTGTTCGTGCACGATGCTATGTGATTAGGCTCGGTCGCTAAGGGGCGTTCGAAGTTGCGAGGAAACGAGGATCTAGGGTTTCGCCTCCGTAGTTTGTGTGTTGGAAATATATCCCACGTAGCTTGACTATGAAATTATCGGGCACTGAACGTTTGTGTAGTTTCCCCTGCTTCCGCCAGACAAAATTTTTTTGAGTGGAATTTTTATGAACCTATGTCCAGCCCAGGACTGATTGGCTCCTGGTTCCAAGGTTGGAATCGCCAAATTTATCCAACAAGTTCCTAAGTTAACCTAGTACTGAATCAGTTTTGAAGCCTCTTTTATAGAAAGGAATTGAAACCGGAGTTTTAAACGTGAACGAAAAAACACGTAGCTAATTGACCATAAAATGTTTTTATAGGAATTGGTGTAACTTTTATATTTTATATTATACGAAATTGTTTTCTAATCCAAATCATAAAACGGCACGAATCAGGCTCAAAATCAACCAATTTGATTTGGAACGAGAGGCTACACAGTTGGTTTCCATTCTAGATCAGCAATTGGTTCACGTTGAAACCGATTACTCCTTGTTCACTAATGATTTCTAAAGACTAAATTTTATAACACTTACTATTGAATCCATCAATCAAAAATGTTTGATGAACTTATCTCAATTTTCACTCAAATAAATCTTGGAAAAAAAATTGGGGAAAATTGTTCAAAAAGTTATACAATAGCCAATCCATTCCTAAATGTTAAATTGGACAAATTTAATTATAAACCTTTTAAAAATTTATCAATGTAATCATTCTAACAATATTAATAAAAAACCGCTAACATTGCTGCTGGCCATCCTATGTGGCATGACTATGAGTGATGTTCGGTGTCGATATATATGATTTTTAATATTTTATAATATTCTAATTTTTTTATCAATCTCTTGTATTTTCATTTCTTTTTTTCACGATTCACTTCCCGAAAGGGCTATGGCCCTCGCCCTTGCTTGTGGCAAGATCTAATCAGTGAGGGTCGTTAGTCCTTTCAAGAAGTGAATAGTGAAGAAAAAGAAAAAAAAAGAATAGAAGGGAAAGAGATAGAAAAATTCATAAAAGATTTATAAAATTTAAAAAATTGCAAAAATCATCGTTGTTACTTGTTAGCATTGGGCATGCTATATAGGACGACTAGCAGGGGTTAGTGATATTTTAACCAATTTTGGGTAAAAGGTTTATTTAAATAAATTGTCAAAATATTTATGACAAAATTAACTAAATTTAAAAAAATTGTCAAAATATTTATGACAAAATTAACTAAATTTAAAAGTTTAAAATTGAATTAGTTGTCGTACGGTAAGTTTAGAACTTTTCAGATAATTATCCCGAATTTTTTTTTTGATAAAATTATCCCGAAAAATTGTAATGTCGTCTAAGTGTTAAAGCCGGAATCCTCTTACCAGGCCTGGGCCATCGCAAGAACAGCAACGAAAAAGGCATATTTCTTTTGTGCATACCATCTGCGATGGATCCAATCGCGTTCAATGTATAGTTTGACAACATCACGTACACAAGAAACAATCATTTTGGTTTGCTCTTACTTGGGCTCATTCTTACAAGGATGCTAAGTAGCAATGGAACGCAGAGTCCTTGGGCTGCATCAGCTTGGCGCCCTTCAGTTTTCTCCGAGAGAGAGCCCCTTACAAGTCTCGTATCCGGTTCTTCATGCTGAATCGAACTCGAGCTGGGGAAGTATAAGCGCCCGCTGTTGCCCGGTCTGATCCCGATCAGGCGACCGAGCGACACGCTGCTGTCTTGGAAGAAGGACGCCGACGACTGATCGGTCTCGCAAGAGAAAGAGGCAACATTCCACTCGTTACACAGAGCAGGCAGAATGCTAATTTTAAGAACCATATGCTAGGTTCGAACCGAATGTACCGAGCGACAAAAAGGTCTGAAATCATTGAAATCGTCATTCGAGGTTTGGCGATTTCAGTTGGTGATTGAATGAATGCTTAGAAAAATTATCAGACCATAACTGAAGTGAGGAAGTCTTTGGTTTAATGCACCAGTTACAAAGCATGTTCTTAAAGAGCAAGAGAAAGGGCCTATAATATTTTTGAAGGTAGATTTACCTCTGTGTCTAGGCCAGAGGATGAAATTGAGGACAAGCAGGTCGAGGGCGCGCGAAAAGACTGGGGATCGATGGTTGCAGATTGTAAGCTCTCAAACAGTCTGAGTCTCAAGTTCATGATCTCGAGCCCAAGGGGCCATCCAATTCGCTCCTCTAAGTCCTTGTACAATAGAGATAGATCAGTTAAATACACATGAAACATAACTGAGAAGAATGACAGTCCAAGCATCGAGTGTACTGGTTTGAGAAACTGATTTGACGATGACAAATTGAAGTCGAAAGTCGAAAAATGGTTCCTATTCAACAGCATTGCTATCACGTGAGGGGTATCTAGTCTATGCACGTCTTGAAAATTGCAGTTCAAGGACTGATGAAACTGTTCCAAACTTCTTGAACTGCTGAACTAAGCGGAGGACTGTCTGATATACTTCGATCAGAAGAGGAATTGCCAGATCAAGAAGCATCATGATACCAGCTCTCTCTCTCTCTCTCTCTCATATCCAGAAAAGATCACTCTCTGAACTGATAGCATCTCCAGAAAGATAGATGAAACATGGGCATACCAATGGTCGAAAGAAGATTCAGGGACATAGTCATGAACAGTGCTAGTTACAGTCCAACCGAACCAGCAGAAATTGGCTAGAATAAAGAACAAAACGAAGCGGAAATCGCATAACTGCTAAGCCCGTTACCTCTCTATCCATCTGGCGTGGAGAGCCTCGTGCAGGGAGAAGTCAGCGATAAAACCGATCACAGATAAATCGAAACGCATTCAAAGCTTGGCTTCTTCTGGATGGGCCGTCCGACGACTCAGCGCAAGTCTTCCCCCCTCCAAGAAAATTCTATCTTAAGCATTGGTATTTAGTGCATTATGGCCCCACTGATCTTGGTTTTCAGCCTTCAAGTCACAGTTGGTGCATCTCCCTCACTCCATTTCCCCAATGGACATTTGAAAGTTACAGTAATCCTGCCCTAAAACAACAGACTAACCGCCCCACCCTTTACAGCCCAATTGCCAACTAATTACTGTTGGGAAATCTCGCTAATTTCATGATTAAAGTCGATGGACTGTCTCCGAACATTCGTCCAATTAACAGAAATGTAGATCTTACAAGGGACGTTTGATTCATCTTTCGATGGAATAAGCAATACGGGTGTTCGATGACCTCGTGATCCCGACCCTCGTGCGTTCTCAAACGAATTTCACCTACCCTTTGAGCCATTGATGGAGAGTGTACGCCAAAAAAAGGTAATGTTTCTAAGCTACTCCTGGCGTCTAGGTTGAGAGAAATGGAAGGAAAGTAGAGAAAGAGAAGCGCTGTGAATGTCACCTGTCAGTTCTTGATGGGCGAGACTGAACGTTCAGTCTTTGGTGCATTTGATGTCCTCGACTTATCAATCCTGGTTGATTGAAGACAAAATTGAATGCAAGCATTGATGGATGACCACCAACGTGCGTTAGACGTAACGTAAAATCTCTAGAGAACTCCGCAGCCGACAGCCCGATTTCAGGAAAAAAGAAAGAAGCAGATGAATAAATAATTAAAAGGGTCATTGAAATTTTCAGCCAGGAAATTACTGGAAGTAGTGCCAATTGGTCCAAAATTACTCAATTAAGAAATGGACATATGACAACTTCATGGTATCTTTAGCATTGATGTAGATTGGCCCCTTGAAAATTATTGTGTCATTGTATTAGTGGTTGGCCTCTCCTACCATAGCTCTCAAGCTAGACCATCATATCAAAGAGGACCATAACTTCATTAGTTTTGCTATGAAGGCATCTTGTAAGATTCCACAGTAGTTTTCAAGTATCTCGAAACTTCTTAACCATTGATTTTTATATGTCCAAGTTGCAAAAGTCCGTCTGACCAAAAGAAAAATTAAAAAAAAAATGCAAAGGTCGAAGTTGCTTGTCATAGTTTTACCGAGCTCACCTAAGTCTACCTCTTCAGTCTGATCAAAGGCACCATCCATGCAAGTTTTTTTTTTTTTTTTAGAAATGGTCTCTTTTCATTACTTCAAGTTAAATCTATAATACAAATACTTGGGCCTCCAAACAAATAAGGTCCCAAAGAACTAAAGGAAAATTAATAGTCAAATTAGAATGGAGATTTTACATTCTATGGGCTTTAGCAATCCAATCTGCCACTTGATTTGCTTCTCTTTTATAGTGAATTATTTGAAGTTACTTAAAACGAACCATCATTCTCTTGCCTTCGGTGACAAGAGGGGCCAACTGTCTTGAGCACAGGTTGTGATTTTTAAGTACGCTTATTACTTCTAAACAATCTAACTCCAAAGTGAAAGAGAGTTCAGATCTAGCTTTAAAAAAAAAAAAAAATGAAAGGCTTCTAGACTAGCAAGGGTGTCAAATATGCATAACTGAACTTGCTTGGACTTCCTTCGTGAAACCGCCCACTACTCTTCTAGCTTAGAATTTGCATAACCCGGCGAAGCTTCCCACGGTTTGTCCATCAATAAAAGACCCATCAACGTTGATCTTCAACCAATCCCTTCTCTGTGGATTCCAGATTCGGGTAAGAGTTCCTGGTGCTGCTTACGATGGATAATACTTTTCCAATAATAAAAAGGGGACAAGAGCTAGGAATGGAGTCCTCCTAAAGTTCTTGCAGAGAATATATTCTCAATTCACATCGGGTACTTTTTCAGCATTGGTAATTAGTAGAAAGAAAAAGTAACTCGGGAATAAGTGAAATGAGATTGTTGTCAAATTAATTTGTATTGAGGTGCACACGTTTGGAGCGGCATTAGAAAAGTACCATGTCGGGGGTTTCATGTGGAGCCGAGCCGTTGACATGTCTTACTCGACCTATAATTCATGAGCTTAGGTTTTTCGAGTGAGGCAGATTCGATTGGATATCTTGGGTGAGCTCGCCCCCTGAGTTCGCTCCTGCTGATCCCCGGGAAGAACTTTTCAACAATTTGAACGGATCTTGTGTGGTGATGAGATGAGGGCTACCCAATGGGCTCTGGTTCTACTTCTTGCTCCATTGGGCTTCAAATAAAAGAACTCACCCCTGGATGGGCTTGGTAGGCCCAAATAGAAGGACACTTACCAAGGTTTAACGAACTTGGAGCAGCCCAATCATTGTTCTGAGCCCATCCAGACAATGGATAGATGCAAGACTCAACTTATTTATGCTCATGTGATTCTAGGATTTTTTTTTTTTTTAATTCCGTTGCTTCGTAGAAGCACCGGATTTGGAGTTTCAAATTTGAGTAATTAGTTTCAAAATGGGTAGGTTCGAGATAAAGAACCTATAAACTACCATGTTAGAGTCGGTTCTCTAATTTTGGATTTGATCCAAGAACCGAACTGACTTCATTAAGAAATTATTTAAGAAAGGCATATAGTGTGGATAATTTGTGGTCAAGTGGTTAAGGCATCAATAGATTTCCTAACTTCCTAGGTTTGAAACCCATCTCCAATATATTTATCCTCTCTCTCTCTCTTCTTCTTCCTTTTTTTAAGCAAAGAAAAAAAAAGCTAAAAACTGGTTCAACCCAAGAACCGGCCTTGAAAATCATTTCAAAACCAATTCATGGTTTAAAATCGGGAATTTGATCGGTCAAGACCGGTTCCCCAAATTTAACCTAGTAATCTACCTGGTTCTTGCGTGAACCGGCCTATAACTAATTGTGTAAGGTCAATTTGGTTTAGATCTTGGATTGAACTAGCTTGATTTCTTTTTTTCTATTTTTTTTTTGTCAAAAAATAGGTCCGATTGCTTTCCCCTAGTTTAGACATGCTCATTAAACATGGACTGCAAATTACGTTTCCTTTAAACCATAACGATGGATATGTCAAGTATTCTTTTGCTAAATCTATCCTTTCCCTTTTGGCCCATTATCCAAAAGGGCAAAAGAAACCTTATCCATTCATATATGAGCCCGTTGGTGCCACTATCATGGTTGGACTGGTGACCACATTGCTCTTTTCCGGTGAAGAATATGTATATTTTAGCACTTGTGTGAATTAGGCTTGCACGTTGAAGTGACTAGTGACTCAATTAACAGTCAAATTCATGTATACAAGACAACATCGCACATTTTTTTTTATGAGTGCTTCATGCATACAAATGACTCCTTACCACATTCAAGGGAAAAAAAAAAATCACGCTCTCATCAATCATCTATCAGTTCATCTCTTGCCTATGCATCGTCCGGATATAGAAGATTCATCTCTAAGTGCGGTTTTACTTTGTGTTAGCTAATGACGATTTGGTATGAGCCCAAGAATATATTATCTATGGGAAAACTGTTAAAAAAGTGCTAAGTGAAAAGATTTAGGCCAAAATTAAGCAGAAAGAACTGAATTGATATCAAGTGAAAAGATATAGGACTAATTGGCATAAAAAAAGGTTTATAATTAAATTAGCATAAAAATTAAAGGTTTAGAACATTTTTAACACTTTCCCTTATCCTTTATAAATTAGGATAAATTCATTGAATTGGGCACATGCACATACACCCACCATCATCCACAACACAAACAGAGATCGGAACCTGGATCTTGGGCAATCCGAATATCTAGGACCATTTAAGCAGACCACCGAGGAGGGTCCAACCAATTTATTATAGTTGATCAACTTGTGATGCCTCTGCATTATGAAATTCGCCACGCTGATGTTAACAGAAAAACGTGGTAGGTGGGTGAGGGCGATTATGTCTTCCAGAGGATTTACCTTTTCTCTTTTTCAATTCGTAGTAGCCATTCCTCTTCCCAACAGCATGATTGCCGATTCAATCATAACTCCCCCGCTTTATATAATAATAGCAGTGCCTTTTGTAAAGTTGGGTTCCATGAGCCCACGAAGGGATTGGCAAGTTAAAGCTGCAATCGAAATTTCACAGCTGTTAGCTATCATGGTACTTGCCCAATTCTCATGTTACCTTAGTTTTGGTGGTCAAATTGATTGGCTACCTCTGCCCCAAGGCAAGGGCAAAGAGCTGAATCAAGCACATCCACAATTGTTTTGCGGTGACTGTCCCATGTGCGAAGTCGCCCTCGTGCTAAGATGCATGAAGCGTCGGGTTTGCGTCAAATTTGTTCCTATTCGATCGAATCTCTTAAGATCAAGTTCGCGGGGAAATAGCTGGCGCCAATCCTCTGGTGTCGGAATGAATTGCGGGCTATCTATCGTGCAAAAGTCGATTTGACGGCGGTGGGATTACGCTTTCAATTCTTCCCCGAACAGTAAGCAACGAGAGGGAACCGCAAGCAGCTCCTCGTTGCAAGCATTTTAGACCCATGCTTGACCAAGACACTAGACAAAACCCTAGAAAACGCCTCCACTTTCTGAGTCAAAAAGCTTCGCAGACCCTGAAGAGCCTCTAGATTGACAAGCCGCATTCGACTCCAATTGTGGCTCCAAACAAGTCGTGTCCGTCAATCAAGGAGATCAATACGCTGTGGGCAGGCGGCTTTCTTTTTCTTTTTTATAGCCATTCAAAGTCTTTCAGCGGCGATTTTTAAATTCATTTTGGTTATATTGTCAGGACCTTTGCCGTTCACCGTTTGGCTTCCACTAATGCAATTAAAGATACAAGGGACCTTATTACTTTACGACCTCGGAACCCAGATGATGGTTAGGTTCAACCTTCTCGATCAGCCTCTTAAAAAGTGCACGATCCTCGAAGGACACAATTGAGACAGGCAAGCTAGATGTACCTAAACTAGACATTGGAGATATCTAACCATTTGCCATGGCTTAGGTGACCAAGGACGGAGGGAGTGGTTGAGGTGAGGACCTTGGAATCTTTGCCTCCAATGGCCATATTTATTATTGTTGCTACCTATGGTAACAACTAGGGTGCGACTAATGGGGAATAGCAAATTGATTAGACCAACCCTATTGGAAAGGCAAGGACGATAGACTTGAATCTACCGAAATCTAACTCTCTATATCAGTTAGGTTGGGTTGGTTATATATTGTACTTCGGAATAGAAAGGATGGTGAGTGCTTGGAATCCAATGAACGTGAAAAAGTTAACATGGTGAAGCACAAATAGCAGGAGAGTTAGTTTGGCTATCATCATCAGAATGAGAGTGATGTTATGTGAAATTTTGAGAGCATTAGAAGATAATTTTTGTTATAAAGTTCAATCTAAAAGTTTAAATTTAAGACAACATATAAACCCATAACAACGTGAAATTTGATAAGGGGCTCATGCACGCGGTAAACTTAGATGGTTCTTGTTAAAAATTCAAATCCATGGACGAATGTTGTGGGAAACTTTGACAGTTCTAGTAGGGGGAAATATGGTAGAGAGATATGGTGATGGGGTTTTAAGATATGGCAGTGGGTGCAAAATTGATGTGGACATTACTGGTGAAGAGGCAATAGTGGCGCAAGATGTCAAAGAGGAGAGTTCTGCAGCACTTATATTATATGGTGTACTGGCAATTTGGCAAGGGATGGCATGCTGGGAGTGGATATGGAAGATTGGTATTAGCTGGAGTTGACAAAGACCAACCCTTTTGTCCTGTTGAGGTGAGCATGCCCTGGTAAAGACTAATCAATGAGCTTCATTGAGAGCTTGTAGGTCACAGGGTGCAATGTGGCATTCAAGTTTTATGAAATTGTGAAACTGAGGCGTGTTTGATCACTTCATTACCATAGTAATGATGCCAATTGTCTTAAAATGCCATTCAAAGACTTGGTGGTTAAGCAATGTGTGAGACCTAGAACATCATTTCAGTTTTTTGGTTCAATGTGGGGTGCGGAGGAAATAGATTGATTCGTAATTATTAGTGAAACGGCCACTAATACATTCGGGGAACCTGATAACTATATTGGAAATAACGTGATCTTAGGTTAACTTGTTCTTATACCTATATTAGAAGGGTTACACCTCGTGAGAGAACCTGGGAAATTTCCGGGTTGGCCCGCTAGAAACTGGTTCGCAAATGGGACATTACAAATGTCACTTCGATTCACATTGTTCTCTCAAATGCTTCACGAGGACTGTCTTGTCTTGTTTCTGGACATTTTTGGACTGGAATGAGGCAGGCTTAGAGTGGACCACTTTGGAGGGTCCAAGTGAACCCAAAAGCAAAATAAAAAATCGAGAGAGAGAGAGAGCCAAAGTAGATTTGTCATGATTAAGAATAATATCTTTCATAGTATATGACATAAATATAATGGATTTTGCAAACCTTATTTCATTCTGCTATTTAATTGGCCAGCCACTACAGCTTTGATTCGAAAACAAGCAACGAATCATAATACATGCATTTGTATTTATAGAAAATATTTCCACATATGAGTAGCCTTTAAGTCATATGTCCATATATGCAGGACAATTTGAATAATAGGCCTTTTCAAAACAAAAATTTATGCAAGCAAATTGGAAAGGAAAACTCTTTCAATGAAAGAAAAATACAATTTTTCGCACAAGACATTGTGTAAATATACTAGGCGTGACATGAAAGAAAAATTTTACGTAAGGAATTTCTCAAATCTGAGGTAGTCACCAACCATCGATTTTATTTTGATAAATTTGGATCCTCAGTCGGAACTCTTTATTTAAGAGGATTCGGTACGGTTCTTCCGGGAACTATTATGGAAGTTTGTTAAGTTATTAGATCAGCAATAAATAGGATCTTAGCAATTAATAGAAAGTACTTTTTTAACATTTGTGCATTGCAACATTTTGTACAGAAACTCCCAGGTTTTCGAACTTCAGTGGTCCGATGCTGACAAGTGATTTGCAGGCTATAGTGGGTGCTCTTTCGGTAGTTCACGGGTGGGGGCATTATCATCTCCGACATTTCTACCCCATCTTCCTTAATCATGGATTCGTACAAAAGCATCTAAAGTTTTACAAAGACTGTTCACGGGGACACCACTAACTGAGATGGAGCAGCGTGCACGCCTTTGCATGTCGATGTAATGAGATCCTTTAATGCGTATAAGATACTTAGATTTTGCACTAGACAATGGATGAGTGCTTGCCAAAATGCAAGGTGAACTAATTTGAGTGCATTGGTAGGCAATGGATATTTGGCTAGGGAGCTCAGTGAGTGTTTGATGCGTCATGTTACCTTCTAAGTCGAACTGAATGGATCTTAATTCATCAATAATCATGCAAAAGCGGTATTTCAATAATATTATTACTATGAAAATATTTCTGTGAATATTTGTCAGTGGCGATCAGTCACCTAATGAGCTAATTCTTAAGACGGGAACTCCATTACCGGTTTCATTGGCCTTTATTAGGATTTTTCAAGATTGAGTACTTAAAAATAGGGGTGCACTGAGCTTGTTTAGCCGGTTCAATCGAGGACCCAATTGGATGCATAATCTTTCCTTCACGATTTTGTTGGACCCTACCGAAAAGAAAAAAGAATGCATAACCCTTCTTCCATATACATTTTTTATTAGTATTAAACCCTCAGCTTCGATCCAAATACATTTCCACACCACCAAACTTTTTCATCTTTTTAAACACGCAGTCCCAGGGAATACTCCGAAAATAAGGCCACAAATTAAAGTAAAGCTAAAGTGTATAGTTTAATTTTACGCTCTCTCTTCCCACCACAAAACGCCATAATTCAAACATATCATGAATAATTAAACCACTTCAATTTCATCCTTTCAGAATGCATCAAAGTAATAAGTTTATCTCTCTCTCAGGGCACAAATTCATCGTCTTGGCTCTCCTGGAACTCCTCCTCGTTCTGGTATCCTCCCATGGAGTTGTCGTTGACGTTGTTGTACTGTTGCTCGTAGAGGTTGACGTTGTTGTTGTTGTTGTTGCGGTTGGTATTGACATAGTACCCCTGCGTCGAGTACTCGGGCTTCGACCTCTGGTACCTGTTTTGGTAATACTTCTCCTCGTTGTCCACGTTGTAGTAGTACTTCCCGTTCTCCATAAACCTCGTGTCGCTCATCCCTTCTTGCTGCACGGCGCCGTACCTAACGGTGAACCCAAGATGAATCCATTATGTATTTTCTTGAAGTAGTTTGAAAATTAAAACGTATATGTACATGATGAGCCAAAATACAGAAGCAGATTGTTTTTCTCACTATGCTACCCTTACCACAGTCTGTTCAAATTGATGCGTCAAACAGTTAAGGTGTCCTAGAACTTTATGCTCTATCCGCTTCGAGCGTATCATTAAATTCTTGCTAAATGGTGTCAAGCTTTAGTGATGCTTTGATATAGGTACAATGAGGTACCATGTTTAGTTTAATACTACTAGCTCGACCATAACGCGTACCTATTGCCGCCGGTATAGTAGTTGTTGCGGTCGGTTGTGGCATGGGAGCCGGTGGTGGTGGTGGTGGTGTAGCTGCTGTCCTGAAGCCGAGTGTTGCCACCAAAGTTTTGCTCCTCCGGCATGTAAGTGTCGCGGGCTTGCTTCCTCTGGTCCGCGACATAAGCATCCTTGTTGTAGTAGTTGTTGCTCCTCTTGTCGTAGCTCCTGTCATTGTAATAGTTGTTGCTGTTCTCGAAATTGCCATTCGGGTAGCTGTAGAACGAGTCAGCCGGCATCGTCGTTTTGGACGGGCGGTTGCCGGTGGAGGTGGGGGTGGCAGTGGCGGGAGTGTTTTTGACCATCTCCTCCTCATGACCATAGAGGCCATACCCGTTCTTGGTCTGCGGAAGGAAGGTCGGCTGTTGCTCTTGGTTCTCTTGCTTCTTCAAGGTTTCTGCGGTGGTGAGAGACACTTCCTTGGTGGGGATGACTCGGGCGTTCTCTTTGTCGTCGTTGTCGTTGGCATTGGTGAACTTGCTGAAGGATTGGCGCTCCTTGACGTCTCTTGCTTCAACACTGATGGAGACAGAGAGAAAGGCAAGGATCAAGAGCGCAACGAAGTTTTTTGGAGTGGCCATTTGGGATTATCAGAGAGAGAGAGAGAGAGGAGAAGGAGATGGGGTTTTGGGAATAGTAGTGTTGAGGACTATGGTAGTGAGGAACATTTGCGCTCTTGCTTTTATTTATATATGGCCCTCCCCCTCTCTCTCTCTCAATTTTTCCACTATTTGGACAGGAGCCCTTTTCTTTTTGCTCCACTTTTTATTACAATTTAATTAAAGTTCAGTATTTAATGTTACTTTTTTTCAGAGAATTCGCGGCACTTGTAGTGAGTCTGTCCTTAGGAGGGGTAGTCAGGTGACTTGAAGCTCCCACTATCCATTTCCTCCATCAAAATCCCTCTCCCCACTCTCTTTTTCCTTCCTCCCCGTACTACTTTATCAAAAAGCTAAAGGGCTGATGAGAAGTCTAGGCATGAGTGCAAGGATTTGTGATAGAAAACACAAGTATAACGAAAATTTCACACAAGCAATCTTCAAAAGAAAAAATTGTCATTGAATGAAATGAATGCAATTAGCATAAGAAAAGGAACACGTACACGTCATGTTTGCACAATTTTTTTAATTAATTAGAATACTGTGTACAAAATAAAAGTCCGAGCGATTATGCTTCACTTAGGTTTTTCTCATATTATATGGGCGGTGATATCGAAATTGGATTAAAGTGAGGATACCATTTTGAAGTTAAGTTTAGAAAGGGAAAAGGGCAAATTGGGGATGACAATATAAATATATATTTATATATAAATCAATAAAAAAATAATAATAAAGGCCAAAAAGGGGAGGTGAGGATGGGCGGGTAATTATGCGTGAATTGAGGAGTGGGTGGGGCATGCCACATAATGGCCATTTAGTGCACGCAGCATGTGCCCCTCCTCTACTCTTTGTCCAATGCGTACTCTTTGGGTAGCCACTATGCTCTCTCCCAGATCATCCCCCATTCACCTAACCCTTTTTCCCGCTAATTACTCGGTGCGTATGGAACGGGAGCAGCCCCATCACTTGTGGAAATTTGATCGATTGCTCGACGATACGCGCAATTAAATTTGCGTGTAGCCGGGCGGCAGATTTCGCATTTGGATCCCAAAGTCTACTACTCGTACCAACTCCGAATGACAGGCCCGCCACCTTGCCGGCGAAATTTCGTCTCTAATGCACGGACATGTTCGGTTGAGTCGAAATGTCCAGATATCCTGTATTATCTTGGAGGAGCAAAATGGTCCATGACAGCTAAAACAATGCACTATTCTTGTGGGGGACCCTAGGGTTATTTTGCTCTTGCTGTGTGGTACTCTTTAGGGTCAGATCACCTAGAGTGAGGTTGGTGAGCCAAAGCTCCCTAAACTTTTTGGAGGTTCTTGTATAAAAGTTGGATTAGGAGAATAATGTATATGGGGATGAGTCCATATTTATCTCCTTGAGATCTTCCCCAACTCTCTTGTCAATTCATGTTTTAGAAACCTTTGACGGTCATTTTGTCTTTTGGTCCAAAGTTAAGTATGCTATAGTTTTTAATTATAGTTGAGTTCCAATTACACTGTCTCTCTTGAATTATAACTTCTTAGAGAATTCCGTTTTGGTTACGAAACTTTACTTGATTTTATGATAAAATCATTGGGTTTTGATTTTGACAATCCCCCAATACACTAAATTTCTATTTGGATTTTGTTCATGAGTGCCCTAGAGTCACTTTTTAAGCAAACGATTAAGGAAACTCTTAAGTTTTATTACATAGATTGCTTCGTGATATGCACAATCAATATCTTAAAAATTGAACATATCCCAGCGCCTTGGGACGCTTGCTAGAAATCAAAATTTGTGTGACTTGATTGTATAGTTTACTAAAGTTCAACAACCAATAACAAACTTTACCTTAAATCTTATGGATAAACCTAAAACCAAAGCCAATTAGCACCATTAACCTTTGGAGGAAACATGTCATTAATTAATATCCGGTATGTTGATTGTGTATATCAATTTTTAACACTAGTCATTATGTGATGGTTGATATGGTTGTTTTAAGAGATAAATAAACTATCCAAATTGATTGTGATGAATTCAACTTTTGTAAAAACCCGATCGCACAGCTTGCGTATATCATGTAAAAATACATATGTCATAACCTTCGTTAGTGGATCATCTAACAACAATGTGCTTATGACTAACAGTCTTCAGACTCAACTAGTAGAAATTAAACCTACTTCAGAGGAAAGGGAGCAGCCAACTAACGCACGTAGGGCTTTGAATTCCAATTTTGAGGCCGTTGATTAAACGCTGGAAATCGGACCCTCCAAAATTCAAAGAGGTTAGGTAAAAGGTTACAGTTTGAGTTTGGCCATTTTTACTTTCTAATTTAATGCACGTCTGCTCGCAGAATCAAGGAATAAAAATGGTATTTAGATTATGTTCAATATAAAATGAAATTCATCTTGACCCATTTAGAATTTTCACCGATTAATTAAACGTAGTGATTAGAGATTATTAAACGGTCCATAGTGCTCTCTCTCTATATATATGTACTCGTAAACTTAGTTTTTGGGGTAGGACACTGTGACTTCATATCAGAACTAGGTTTTGCCCAAGTTCCTTTCACACACGCAGCCTTGGTTCATCAAATTATGCATTGTCATTTATTTGATTTGCACGCGAAGAGGAGTTTTATAATGTCTCACATTGCCTGTCTACAAAATTCATATTCTTTTCATGTACACATGATATTCTTTCATCTATTAGCTTAAGCTTATTTTGTTTTACACTAATAAATGGGTTTTGCTTTATCAATCCACAAACATGGTGGCCAAAAGGGATTCAATTATGCATCCAACAAAAAAGCTCAAAAGAAGAGTTGAAAATTGATCGACAGGGAAGGAGCAACCCCACGCCCACGAGAGCTTGCTGTCCAAAAAAGTGGAACAATGGCACTTGCTCCTTGGCTTTGGCATTCAATTTGGAACATGATAATGGGAGTTGCACGTAATGTCCAGTCCACATCGAGGGTAGCTTTAGTCGTTAGTAATAGTGATTGAAAAAATATATGTAAGTCAATTTTATCTCCAATGGTCCATGCACATAGGGCACCATATAGTTATACCCTACGAAGCACAAAGCTTGCCCAAAATATAGTGGTACTTCATAAAATTAAGACAATAAATAATCATAAAAAGAAGAGAGCAGGGAAGGAGCAGTTGGATTTCAGATGGCGCGAGGTCTTTTTTGTCAACTCCTGCGTTGGACGGTTGGACCAAAAAGCTTGTCCCTTCTTTGACCCCTCCTCCTCGATTGTTTTTCTTCCTTGTTCTTTTCGAGCTCTCTTTCTCGGGTTCGGTGGAGTTTATTGCGCGATTAGCGGAAGAGAGACTTTTACCTTTTAACAAATGTAGGGTTGGAAAATTTCAGAAAGCGCCGCTCCACACGGCAAGATTTCAAAATGCACCCGGCCGTGGTGCTTAAGATGGCACGTGAAAGATGTATATAGGAGTGATTGATTCCCGGTCCAATTCAATGGAATCCATCACTTATTTTTTCTCACCACATTTTTCCCATTACTTTTTTTCTTACTATTTGGAACCACACCAAGATAGTGTGAGGTTCACATTTTACCAACTTTTTTTTGAAGAAATAAAAAAATAAAAAATATATTTAATCGGTCCAGTTCTTCTTTAAGATCGAGAATCGAACTGCTCTAATACTGATTTCAATTTTAGGAATCAGAATCGGAATCGACATTTCTAGAACCTGACCAAATTGGACTGGTTAAGACTGTTCCCGATTTGGTTTTGCACACCTTTAAATGCATATACTCGTCGGCCTGTAAAGATTTGAGATATTGATGGGATGGGGGGAGAATTAAGACAAGTCGCCAATTTTAGGGTTTTTGACGAGCGCAGCTTTGATAATTTTTTTTTTTTTGGGTGAAATCAGCGCCATTTTGGGGGGCATTTTGGAGACTTTCCTTATACTTGGGCTTTGTTTTTATGTGGGTCCCGAGATTTTAACTAGTAAAGTGAAAGTTAAAAAAAGGGGAAAAAGGGTCAAACTGAGAAACTAGAAAAAGGAAAAGCATCCAAAATCTCTATGCGCGTTCTCCTCTTTTCCTTGTAGTTGCTTTCTCGAGCAAAATTTCTTTCCTTCAACCTAATCTCTGTCATATAATGGAGGACTTCGTGTGTACGAGATTTTCCGTGAACATAATGCGAAATTGAAGGGGATGATAGTCTCTTAGTGACCCTCATAAAAATGCTTTCGTCCTCCTTACGCTTTGCTTATGCGTGAGTTTGTTCGACCTTTCCTTAATGGCCTTATGTAACTAAAAGCGTCGACATGCTTTGTAGGGTATGCTTGGAGTTGCTACCAATTGATTCGATCATTGATTCGACTTTCCCGCGAAGTAACCGGACAACCAAAATGCTGGTTTTATACAAGAAGTTACCATTTCTCTAACATAATCTAGCTCCAAGATTGTGAACAAAAAGATGAAGAAAAGCAAAATCCAAACGATGTTTTGGAAAAGGAGCGCCTTACCCACGACGCCACTGCTTGAAATTCCAATGTCGTTGACCATCATTGGACGGTGAAATCGATTTCCTAAACACTTGCTTATCAAGGATGTCAGGAGTCCCCCGACAACGGTGTCTTGTCGATTTGGAAGTGCTTGCCATAAGTTAAGTTTAATTCAATTTTATCCAAGTGAAAAAAACTGAGCGTTGTCGGCTAGCCCTGATCGGAAGTTCGATGCTACGACTTGTGTACTCGATGAATCAGTCTGGGAAACAAGGGAATCGATGTTCTAAGAGGTTGTTTCCCAAACTGGAAAATGAAGAACAGCAGGTTCCATCATCTGCTGCTGGGTTTTGCATGATTCTTAAGGATATAGAAGCCATTCTAAATCGATCTCTTTAGTACCAGGATTGATCTAAGAAGGTTTCCTTAGCAAAGGATAACATACAACCTTGAACAATGCTAGAAGTAGATATCTTTGAACAATGTTAGAAGTAGATATCTCATAGTCGAGGTTGCCACAGAGACTAGACGTGGGCGGACTCAGATGGAGCCTGTGCAAGCACTGGTCCAGCAGTCGGTCTCGACATCGAAGCTAAGAGCCTTGTCTAAGTCTGCCTACGACTGAAAAGTCGAGGTGCTTCTTCACTAAATTGATTTCGACTAAAACCTCGAGCAACATCTTCACGCAATTGATTGGGCCATCCAATGGAATCTATAAAGGTAGCCATTTGGATGGACCCTCATCAACTCGTGCAAGTGTTTACCGGTGCCCAGCACATCCCGACAGGCTCGAAAACATTATCCGAGGGGCCGCTCAAACATTGATCCAGCCCATGAGAAGACACGTTGACATGTCAATCAAGAGGAAGAACCGTATTAACCAATATAATCCCGGACCTGTTTTACATATCAATCTTGAACTTGTTTTTTTCGTCGTTACTTCTGAATGGAAGGGATTGGAAAGTGAAAAACTAACCAAATAATTGATTTGTTGGATCACTAATGATTCAAATCATTACAAATTAGGTCAAAGGTAAAGGTTATAAAGGAAAAAAAAAAAGTCCAAAAGAAACAGAAGAAAATGTTATAATGGGTTTGCCCTACTAGCCAACAAGATATTTGACCAGCACAAAGTGCCTTTCTCAATCAAAAAAGGTTCAAAAAGCGTGTGTACCTTTTTATGCTTGCATTGTCAAGAAGCTGCTGTAGAATGTATGTATCGAAGCAGATTGAAAATGAGTATCAGTGCTATGTACAGGTCCGATGCAGCTGTCCAATATTGTACCACCGATATCAACAATTAAGAGCAAGGCAGGAACCATCCTCTTCATACGGAACAGAAATAGAGGAAGCTTCCTCTATAGCAGTGATGAGAACCATGCCCAAATGCCCATTATAGGGAATATAACGATAGCAGATGCCTGAAATGTAGCAAGTATTGTGAAGGACATGTTGTGAAGGCTAAGTGAGCTACTGATTTTGCAGAGTTATGGAACAAAATGAACTAAGATATAGGTAGAATGATACCACAAAGAACACCACTTCATTATTCGCAAGAGGTGCCATGACCTCATTTCTTTCCATCTCTCTCATGACAAAACCTTGCAGCTGCAAATGAAATCAAATTGCTAAATTTTCTTTCATAAATAAAGAAGAAGTCAAGAAAAAATGTGTGCGTATTTCATGGCTCACTGGTAAAAATTTATGAGCTTCCTTGCTCTGAACATACATATAATACTAAATAATGCAATAAATACAAGACATTTACCAATTTTTATACATGACCACAGATTTAAGTTGACACTGGTTTACTGTTATAGTCGCAGTTAGTCAAATTTTAAGCACATATCTCCATTTATAGAAAAAATGTTCCCACACAATTAAAAAAAAAGGGTCTCCAGTACAGAGTTATGCAATGAGCTAAAACTCTGCTAGGGTATACTATACATGTCCTTATCGTTACTAAGACATATTTACACATGGTGCTTGCTTGTTAATTTAGAAAGGTTTGTGCACAAACCTCATGATGATACTTCTTCACAGCCGAGAAGGCTCTCTTGCAGAGATGCAGAGCCCTGGAGAGATGGGAAGTTGATGTAGGTTCTATGACAAATGAATATTGATGAAACATCCTACGCACCATCTGAAGATGATTGCTAGTGATGTTGTCAATAAACTGTAAGCCACACAAATGAAGTACATCTCATCAGAAAACAGATGCTTTGTGAATTACAAGCTTAAAAGATGGGACCAGATCATATTCAGAGCTTCGACGGCATGTGAAGTAGTACTAAATATAACTGCAATTACCTTCAAGAATGTGCATCTTGTTGGATATTTTCTCTTTCGAGCATTTAGAGTCCTCACCTGATCAGCAAAGGAAAGTGCATATTAAGCCTGGAGGAAGAAATGGTGTAGCTGAAGCAATTCAAGTTAATCACAAAAGAGGCGGCATATCATGATATACTTCTGTAATCTGGAGAGCCTGCTCAAGGTGCTGAAATTGAATCCACTGCTCTGAAACGATGTCAGCCAGCTGTCAGCAAAGTGAATGAAAGATTAATAAAGTGAGTGTGTGAAAACACGCACAATCCTAGCGTGAAAATAAGTTTTTAATGAACTTCTGGGACTCTAGATAAGCTCGAAAATCATATCCACCATCGATTACAACTCTATGCATGATTTTTGAGGAAAAATTAGCAAGAGAATCTGGAGGATTAGCAAGATAACATGGACTCTTGAAATTTTAGAGTATACATGGTGCACGAGACTTTGGTTTAAGAGAAATTTAGGTTCTTATGTCATAAAAGAAACACCACCAAGAAAATTACATAGAATTGGCAACTAATATTGTGAGATAAAGAACAAATATAAATAGGCCAAGGAAATAGAACAACAATGCACACAAGTATCCACTGTAGAGAAATTAAAAGCATTGGTAAGGCCCCGCACAATTCTTTGCTTTTCCTTAATTTTTTTTCTTTGTATAAAGGCTTACAATCAATGGCATATGTTGTAACAGTCATGTAGGATAATTATTGACAAGAAAGACAGCTTGTACTTGCCATCGCAAACCAACATTATGGTAACATAGTAGGAAGAATCCATGCCTGGGATGGCTCATTTATTCATCTGTGATGTAAGATATATAGGAAAAAATTATCGAACCAGTGGATTTGGTAAAACTGTACAACACCACTAAGCAAGTGAAAGACTGCTGGAGGCTTTGCTATTTGTACAGCAGATGGAATGAACCCTCTTCTATTTCTTATATATATGTTTCTTTTAAAACAGTTACAAGAGCTTACTGAACCATCTGGGTAAAATCGCCTTAGACATGAGGACATACTGTAAAACAGCCAAAGTTCAAACAAAGAAATGAAAAATGTGAAAGCAGCATTGCATGAAAACTTGTATAGTTTGTCAGTAAAGAGTCTGACTTCAAAAAGCTTGTTGTACACTTATACAAAGATCTTTGTTGTTTCAACACCACCTGTAATCTGTTCCATCAAAGCCTACTACTTCCTTTCATGGCCAAAAAAAAAGCTTCCACTCTCTCTGTCCGATATAAAATATAGGACAACCATTTTCCAAGCTGAAAAAATCCACTGCTGACAGAAACCCTTCCTGAAAGTCCTTGTTAACAAGAGCCAATGACAGAAACCCTTCCTGAAAGCCCTTGTTAACAAGAGCCAATGTGAAACCTTGAAAGGAACCTTGAATACACCGAAACATAGTCTCTGCTATCAATTAACTGACTAACGTTATGGTTTTTATATAATACTCAAAATCCAGTCTCAGGCATGATGTAGCTGCTCTTGTAAAACCTCTTATTACATGCACAAAAAGGAAAGTATATATTCTCAGGCATGATGTTGCTGCTCTAGGCTAGAGTCAGTGTTTTGCATGTAAGAACTATGTATTCATGTGTTCTATAGGAGTTAACTCTGGTGTCTACTTAGCTCACTTTTGGGGTTCCTCTGATCATGCGAAACTGGAATACAACAGAGGACATGTAAATAATGAAGATTAGAGCATTGTCACCCATGATACCCGAAAATAAAGGAATTCAACTCTCATAAGCCAATTTAATGATAACATGATCTGTCATTTATGCATATCTAACACAAACTACTTAGAGATGATTGAAGAAAGGTTGTGACATACAAGTGTTCGAATGTATAGCTACAACAGTTCCCCTCCTTCAGCATCCTTGACCTTTATAAGTAACATATTATCCTACAAGTAGAGATTTTCACCTTTTCAACTTTTGAAGCAGTAACTTCCAGTCTAGCCTCAGCTTCCTTTGCTTTAGATTCCAAGACATAAAGATCAAAGTTGTTCTTTCTTGAGGCGGCCCACAGATCTCGTACCTAAGCATCCAAATGCTATTCTTTAATAAAACTCGAACTTTCAGATTCGCTCAGCAAAAAATATTATTTTGGAAACCCAAAATAAGGAAAAACAGAAAAAGTGATATCAAATGAGATAACTTTAAGCAAAACCAAACAGAGACGGAACCTCTTCCTCTAGAGCTCTAAGCCTTTTATCCACATTTGACAGGTCATCCTGTAAAATTTAGAAAGAAGAACAGTCATTGAAAAGCTTCCATTCAAGAAAGCATCCCACATGGATTTGATGCTAATCAAATTCAACTAAACAAAGTAATGGTTCTACATTGTTATATGGGTCGAGATAAAGCATTTATATAAGGAAACAAGGAATGAATAAAATTAACTGTATGGACAAAAAAATTGCGCAGTTATGACTCATGTAGACCCTTAACTTCTGTTACTTACATTGGCATTGTATAGAGTCGACTGCAAGGAAATGATCTTATGTGACACTTCTTCTACTAGCTTCTCATGCTGTTCAAGAAGAAGGCTTTTAGCAGCCAGGTGTTGGGTCCTCCCTTCAAGGATGGATTCTACAATGTTCCATCAGTGACTCTCATCTAAGGTCATTCTCCAACAAACAGATGTAGTGGCAGATAAATTTCTAGAAAAAATAACCATGAGTTTAAGATTTTTTCTCAACTGCTATGCAGGCAAACAGCCAGGACATCAACAGAGTAATACATTAGATTTCGATCATGACTGTCAATGGCATTCACATCAGTGGTTCCTTCCACCAGAAAAAAAGTTCAAAAATCTTGAAGAAGCCTAAAAGAAAAACTATGATGGAAACCAAAACCGGTTCGACACCACGAAGTCCCCAAAAGAACAGTAAAGACATCTGATGGTGTATAAAATGAGCACACACGAAACTTCGGGCCAAACAAATGTAGCAATTCAAAGGCTATTTCACACAAAATTTCGCCAATGATATAAGCCACCAAGAATCACTATTTGAATTAGAAACACCATAGACCATAGATAAGCGAGTTTTCATTGAATACCAATTGCAAAGACACAAACCAGTCATGATTATAAAACCCAGTGAGATTATAAACAAGACCTTGCCACCCCCTTCCGCGATCCCCCAAGCTGTACGAGAAGCCTCTTGCCAATCACTAACTACCCTTCTACCAATACCAGGTAAATTAACCAATCTGAATTCCACATCATGCTCAGCAGATTTACAATATCGCCAGTCAACCATGCTCTTCCCTCATCACTCCTATAATTTCAGGCCCTACAAAGATAGTAAACTGAAGCACACCAAACCGACTCGAGTCCCAAAACAGAGACTTAGTACCATTCTCGAACGCTCAGCTTCCCTCCACTACCTTCCAGACGTAATCAGTGGCCTCGATCCACATGAATTCACAAGCTCATTCACGGTACGGACGTCCTCACGAACTATTTTCGGGCGAATCATTCATTTCCTCGAACATGGGCTCGCCTGAAACTCGACGAGTTTTCAGATGACGGGAGGGGGAAGCTTACCGAGGCGGGCGACCTTGAGCTTCAAATCGCGCAATTCGCAGGCCAAGCCGTGGCGGGCTTGTCCAGCCGGGCACGTCGTCGACTGGGGGAGCTCGGCGGCGGCGCCCGGGAGACGGAGGAGGAGTGGGAAGATGGCCGGAAGCAGCAGGAGGCGGAGGAGGAGGAGGAGCTTCGCCGCCATCTCCGCCGGTTCCTCGCCTCGAGGACTCGAAAACGACGGCGAGATCGGAGGGGAGACTCTGGTTCTCGACTGCGAGAGGGAAATGGAAACTTCGTGAAAGAAATTAAATGAAATAGTATGAAATTTGTCATTACGTGTCCTCAATTTAATTTTTGGTTAATTTGGTCCTTATATAGTTTAATTTAACCAATTCGATTCTATTATTTTTTTTAATCAATTCTACTCTATTCCTATTCTAATTTTTACTCTCAAACTTTTATTATACCTTCTTACAGGGGTGAAAGTTGAAACTTATACTTGAAACCAAAGTATCTTTACTCAATATCTTGAGAATGCAAGAATTTGAATACACACATTCATTAGGGTTGCCACCGGGGCAAACTCCAGTGGTTTATTATATTTATTTGACCCGTCAAACGTAGGATTAACTTGAGTAAAAATTAATCAGGTCAAAATTGATTTATTTAAATGCAATACAAATCTAATAACGCATATCCGACCCAATACCTCCAACTCATATTGTTAAAACAATTCCATATTTGACTTGATGTAGAAAAATTTATATCCAAATTAAAGCAAGAGTGCAAGATTGAGTAAACACGAAAGAAAGTGAAGAGAAAATCATAAAAGTGGTTAATTGTAAATTCATTTAACATCTATATTTGACTTGATGTAGAAAAATTTATACCCAAATTAAAGTGAAAGAGCAAGATTGAGTAAAGGCGAAAGAAAGTAAGAGAAAACCATAAATATGGATTTTATTTAAGTAAATTATAAACTCATTTAATATTTATATTATATTAGGCTTTATGATTCTAACCCTTTACTGAATAAACTAATCTATCCAACAACTTAGCTACTAAAGGGACATGGCAAGGGCCCTCGCGTGGTGACGGCACCATCAATCACCGCCATCGAAGTCTTCGGGAGGGCGGTCGGCCCCCTCCCTCAATAACAGCACTCGTCATCGGTGACGAGCAAGGGTGGGCTGGCGCTCGTGAACCTCAGCTCGATGGTGGCCAGTGGCAGCACCACCGCCGCTGGAGTGTGCTTGTCCTCTTTGTTAACCTCAGCTCTTGCCGAGATACTCTTGCGCACTCTCTTCCGACAAAAATTCAACATCTCATTTTTTTTTTAATCCTAATCAGATTATGATTATACTGATAATCAAAGCGTTGTACCCAAGGGAAGAGGCCCGAAGTGTGCTCGATAACTACTACCATCTCGTTCATGATAAACAGTACCATCTTATTCTTCAAACTTTCTCTATTATATCAGACGTTTCAAATTGACGTGTACAATTTTCTCTACTAATTGTGAACTTTACTACACGATAGCCCTTTCAGCAAATTCCAATAATGCTAAATAATGCGATTCGATGGTGTGAATGTATGAAAATAGCTTAGGGACTTGATTGAAACAATCGAAAAGTCGGGAGATTGATGACTATTACCTTAGATCCCATTCTGATATTCAAACCAAAAACGATGACCTTGCCTTCAACTGGCTATCCACTCTCACGAGCATCATCATACCATCTCTTTCAATCTCAATAACACCGTCACACTAGTTCGTGCTAACTTCAAGTTCTGTTTTGTGGGCAACAAGGGTCCTTACTCTGTCCGAGCAAAGAGGCGCGGACAGGGGGAAGAAGTTGGGGCCACGGCGTGGAGCGACACCACCGGGAGAGCCAATCTGCCACGCCCTGGCCTGCCCCGGCCCGAGCCATCCTCATGACTGCATCAAACCTAACTCATTCAGTCTGAAGTCCCTAGTTATTCTTTGTACTACAGTGTCTCTTCTCAGTTCGCCTGACTGACTAGAATCTACTCTCGGCAGGGTCATCCACCGGACAAACATGTCGACAGGTTTTGGGACGAGACAGACGTCAGTTTTTGTCACTCGCATAGTCTCAACAAGAGAGCAGATGATACATTATTCTGGGTACCAAGGGATGATTGTACAACGGCACTAGTTCAATGCTTCCGAATTCAAGAAAATTATCAGGAAAAAAAATAACTTAATTGTCTTATTGGGATTTTTTTTTCCTTTTTTATCTTCTGAGGGAAAGTACACAAGCCTACAACAAGGTCTGTCGGTCCGCTTCCTTGTCTCCCTTCTTCTCAAGTCGATTTCAGTTGCTGCAATCAAATTCCAAGTGCATACAGAAGTTAGTAACACTGGCTTGAGCCTCAATTCATGCCATAAAAGATTAATCATACGCAACCCAAGCTTTCTCCAGACTCAAAAACACTCGTTTGCTAACCAAACAAGACCAAAAAGTTAAGAGACGATGAATTTGGTCTATCATTGGTGCATATAATGTCGAATGTCACGCCGGTGGTCGAGACTCACCCGTTTCTCTTCTTCCATCTTTGCCTTGATGAAGGAGTACATTGCAACTCCAGCAATTGCAATTACAGTGCCAATACCAGTTTGAGTTGAGATCTTGTTACCTGTAAGGAAAGCACTTAATCAGTATCCCATTGTTGCTAGGATTTCTAATCGAATGGTAAAGACGGAAAAAGGAAGCAAAAACTAATTAAACAGAACTCAGATGCATACTCACCAAAAGCTAAGATTGAGAAGCCGATCACAAAGACACGTTTGAGGACATTTCCAACTGCGTGTGTTAGAGGTGCAACTCTTTCCAAGGTATTGGTGGCCAACTAAGAAAAATAAAATGAAAATGTTTGTCATTTATTAGTACCATTCGACTTGATACGAAGTAACTTGCAAATTTGTTACTTTGTTCCCAAAAGTCAGTTGACAAAAGATATTCTCGAGTCATACAAGTCAGATAGACATTAGAGGAATAGTACCTGATTATAGAGGTGGTAAAACATTCCCACCCAAAAGAGATCAGTAACAAACTTGGTTGTACCCACTTTTGCAAGTGCATCATTGAAGCCATACTTCATCAGTTGAGGTCCTTCAATCTTCACATAACAAAACACTAGTATGAATTTTGAGGCTTCGACTTTAAGTTATCACTCATAATTACACCAATCAGGATAAAATAACACAAGCATTACTCACAATAACAGCCGGTGGAATGCAGACAAAGAGGGCGATGATGGAAATGTAGGCATAGACATTTGTACTATCCATATCAGTCTGCAGAGAAGGTGAGCAAATATACACCAAAGATACTTTTGAGTTAGACATTAAAAAAAAATGACAACTTGAAATATAAAAAGAAGAATGATAATGGTATAACTGAACCTCACCATGGCTTTCTTGGAGTATATGCTTCTGTAAGTGAATGAAATGTTGGAAATCATAGCACTAATAAATCCAGTCCAATTGAAAGAGAGTTCAGTCAATGATGCCATGGACACACCTGGATGATAAATCAAGCCCCAGTATTTACAAGTTACAATTCCAAATACTCACAAAATCCACCATGCGGCTGACTCCAACACATCTAAATACATAAACCAGCCTAACTACCTACGTGAGTGCACGCATGCCTGTCTGTGTTAAGCAAGATGCATGAATAGCAGTCATCAAGGAGCTAAATCTACGTAAGTGGAGAACTCCCCGATTAGAGATTTGAAGTCGAATGATGTGACTCAAATATGGTTGTCTGCTATTGATTCCAAAACAACGGTCAGAGAAGGTAGAACTGACCAATGACGACGGGAGCCAGAGATAGCCACAAGGTAAAGGGGATCGGTTGTCCAAGTATAAATTGAGAAGCAGCAGCATTGAAGAATGGCTCAAGAGCTGAAATCAATATAGCAGGAATTCAGGAAGTAGAATATTATAAAACTGACAGGAAGAAGATGTAGAAAAGCGGGCATAATCTTTATCTTTTATTCCCTATCAGAAAAATAAATGCTATTTTACCTTTAATGGTATGTGTGAAGGAAACGGCAACAGCCGCAAAGGAAACATTGCTGGTAACGTGACCAAGTGCATGACAAACAGCAACAGGGATAAGCAGCTTCAGGAGGTTTGCGTCAATCGGCTGCACATAGAACCAACGGATTTTATAGTTTGGAAAAAAGATAATGTTGCAGAAATTAATGATAGCAGGGGTGAAACAAAGATATAGATTCAATACAACCTCGAACCCAATTGACTGTAGCAGATAACAGCGAGGGTTAATGACATTTTGCACAGAATGGAATTGCACTTACGAGATTCAACTATCATGTAATCACCATGCTAAAATGACACAGGCCAACATAAATAGAAAGAAACATCACCATCATGCAACTTTGGTTCAACCAAAACAGTAAAAAAAGATGATAACAGTACATGGAGATTTAACCTCTTCAATTTAAGCTTGAAGCCCTTCGAACACCAATCACCACACTATGCCGATGACAGACAAGAAAGAAGGAACAGGCCAAAATAGCTGGAGACTGCTAAAAAAATGGAAGCTCAAGGCGTGTATCTACTTTGATTTCTATAAGGTGAAAGGAGGTCATATTTTATACATCCCTTCAAGTAAAATCTTGGTGCACACACATCAACCAATATTGCAGGAACATTTATCACAAATACACTTGTACCATCACCCCATTCAGCACAAGATTAATGCAGGACCGTTTGCTAACTAAAGGAAAGATTGCCATTCGATTTCCTTTTAAGAATGAACTGGGCCAAATCAAATCATCATTGGACGGACGATTATGAACTAAAAATGCCAACTTCAAGTCCTTAGCCACACGGGGAAAAAGAAAAAGATGGCAGTCGTCTGTCTCTGTCATCCCAGAACTGACTATGCAGAATTTGTGAATCTTTACACTGCAATTTCACAGCACGACGCACGAAAACAAAAACCAAACTGTTTCCAGTGTTTCCTGTTGCAATCCAGCTCTGAAAGCTTTGGACTTTATGCTTAGATTCATCATTATAAGGCCGAAAGAAGAAGGGCAGATGAATGAATGAACGAATATAATTCTGGGTCTGGACTTACAGCTCGCTTCGGGAGGCCCACGGCCCAGCTCACCAAACAGTACACCACCCCCACAGCCAAATGCACGACCGACACAAAGCTGCACAGTCCAACAGACACACAACAAAACCAAACCAAACCAAACCGTCGTCACCCATCATCCTCAATCCACACAGATCGCAACCTCATCTCATCATTGAAAACTTCGGACTTACTAAGGATAGGGGAAGTAGTTGTATATCTTCTTGTTCAGGATGTTGAATATCACGTTCAAGAAGTACCTGAAAACCGACCAGAACAGCAGCAACCGTCAGGGGCATTCCCGTAAATTCACGACGGCCCATCCGACCGGGCAGGGTTTGAACGACCAGTGGACGGTTTCGACAGTTGGCCGCACGAGCACCCGATGCTCTCGCGCGGCGCGCTAACGTGCGCCGTTCGCACCGGGGCCCAGTTTAGCGCCGGCTCGCGGGAATCTAATTCTCTTGCGTGAAGAAGAAGAAGGACGCTTACCACATGAAGAAGAAGAATCCGGTGACGAGCGCCGGGTACTTCTCGAAGAAACCGACCGGCGCGATCTTCGCCTCGCTGCAATGAGCAAAAGGGAGGAAGAATGTCAGCAGGGGAACTCGGGCGCTCGCCCCGAGCTTAAAATGAAACGGAGGGACGGACCTCACCCGGCGGAATCGCCCCCCTCGGCCGGCGACGAGGAGGCGGCGGCGGGGCACGGCCGGAGGAGGGTCTCCCTCCTCGCCGCCCCGCGCGGGCCCTCGAGCAGCAGCAGCGCCGGCCGGAGCTGCCTCCCCCAGATCAGGTTCCCGCCCTCCCCGCCGACGACCGGCTTCGCGGGGGCGGCGACGCAGCAGGGGCCCTCCCGCGGGAGCCGCCGGAGGCGGGGGAGGGCGGGGAGGGCGGCGGCGGCGGCGGCGCGCGACAGCACTCGCGACTCCATGGTTGCCGGAGGAGGAAGGAGGAGGGAAGAGAGAGAAAGAAGAGAGAGAGAGAGTGCAGTATCAGTGGCTCGCGTGAGGCCTCATATCGCCTGTAGATAGAAATTTAACCTGCGCCGGCGGCGCTATCATGCGCCCGCTGCTCCCAGCGATCCCCTGCTTCGCGCCCCAGGGCAGCGCGCCGCGATCCGCGAATCGTGTCGCGACTCGCGACGTCAGTCGGGATGGCCTGATGCGGATGGACGGTAGAGATGGAGGGGCGCACGGTAGATGCGGTGGGGAGGAGCGGCGTGGGGGCGCTGGAGGTTTGTGGTGGAGGATTGGTGGTGGGGCCCGGCTTATCTCCAAGCGAATGGATTGAGAGGAGAGAGCTTGTCTGGTCCAATCGTTGTTGCCCCGTGAAATCCCTTATCGGCTATTTCTCTTTTGTCTATCTCTCTCTCTCCCTCTCCTCCTAAGATTTCTTGGGGATTTTTCATTTTGAGGTTGGCAATACATGTGCCATTCTTCTCAAAGGAAATAAACCCCCTTTACATATATATATATATATATATATATATATATATTACATTAAGATGCACATATAAATTATATTGTAACTTCTTATATCGAAGATTTGATGTGTTGCAGTATGATTAAAATATCATTGTGGGTCCGTAGTTACATCATTTTAAGTTGTTTTAATAAAAGTTGGTTTTCGCTAGATATGTTTAATATGCTCATACTTGATTTTATTTTGATAGTCCCGCTAAAGGAAAAGTATTAGAGTTTTGTTGCTCTTTTTGATTGGTGAATGGCTCTCAATATGTATTTGGTTCAATGTTTGGTGAAGTTCTTGATGAAAAATCTCATGAGTGATTTTGTTTTTCGCGATGACTTCATGATTTGATCCAGCGAAAAAGATTGGGGGGGGGGGGGGGGGTGAAGCGAACGTGATCCTTGGAAAGCCTTTATGGTTCAGTTGGGCAGGAGAGATTGGGGATGAAGGTGAGCATCATGGTTGTGGCGATCCTCACACATAATGAGATGGAGATTTAAGTACAAAGTTCTTCCCATGAGTTAAGATCTTGATTAAGGGAGAACATGCTTGACATTGGAGCTCACATGCACGAAAAGATTATTGAGATACGTGGAAGTTGTGTTGAATATAATCGGATGAAGATGCAGCACTAAGAAATAACAGTAAAGCAATCTTTCATTTGTCTCTCCATTTTGCGAAGCGAAAGTAGCACATCTTTACAGCTAAATTAGAACTAATTCTTCCTAATGGTAATTTATGAAAATGTAACGATAAAATTCATCGATATTTGTCACGAAATCTTTTCATGGATAGCAAATATAAATGTGGATATATGTCACTATAGCTTCTTCCATCGCGCTTGATGGGTGTTTCATAGAGCAACAAATTCGGTCCATGCCCCCATCGCTCTCATGGAAATTTTCACTTGTGGACAATATTCAATTATATTTCATTTTCAGATTGATTAAATCATTTCACTTTCGACGGTTGTGCATAAAAAGAGGTCGAAAGATATTAAAAGTTGTGGTGCGTGGAATGCAAGAATAAATTGCACTCTTCCTTGGGTCAGAGACATAACAATTTACTCCTCAATTATTGATGTATGGAGATCATATAGAACAAAGCTTGTGAAAGTGAACACGGCCAAATACTTTATCTTTGCCTCTCATGGTTTTTAGGGAAAATTACACCAACCCCTCCTCGACTTTTGGGTAGTGTACGTTTGCCCTGAATTTTTCAATTTTTACATATTACGCACCGGTCAACTCTTTTTTTTTGTTAGCATTTCCAATATATAAAGACTTTGAAAGGGTGAAAAACATTTTTTTTTTCATGTCTTTTTTTTTGGAAAGAAATATAGAACGATACTATTGTCGATATAGAATGCTAGAGGAAACTAAATTAAGCAAAGTATTAATACTGGAAAATAGTTGATAATAATAGTAAACAATACCAATTTGTTAAGATTTGATAAGTATAGCCACTTTAATATAACTAAGCAAGATGTTTTAAGAAAAGTAATAAACACAATTTTTTTGTTTTAAAAAAAGAAGAAGAATGCCTCAATAACAAAAAAGTGAAATGACGAAAAATGATTATATATTATGCATATTTAAAGGGTCAATTGAAGTAAAAAAAAAAATTGATCAACAAAAATATTTGAAAAAGTTTAAAAGGAAATGATGTCCTTAGTTAATGAAAGAAAAATAATTAAGTGATAAGGTAATGTCTTAAATACTTCTCGTCGATCGATCATACGTTCCATTAGCATTAAAAAATAAGAATGAGTATCCAATTATCCTTATTTGACCTTTTCTTTTTTGTTATTGAGGCATTTCTCCTTTTTACTTAATAGCGTTTCTTTTTCTTAAAATATCTTAGTAGTTCTATTAATATATTCATAAATTCTCTTAAATTTTTTATATTAAATACAATATCTATATCTTTCTCCATTTTTTTCTTTCATTTTCACAAAAATCAAGGGTAAAAGAGATTTTTACAAAAAGAAAAAGAAAAAAGAGAGATAAAAATTTACATTTACATGTGCATTGCATATGTTAACGGAAAAATATAACACTATTAACGGCTCTAACAAAATGAAAGTTCAAGAAATAATGCGCAATAGTTCAAACCTCGGGGACAAACATATACTACTCCAATGTTTGGGAAGTTTTGTGTAATCTGCCACTTTTATTTAAACTACTTAGTAGACCAAGCAACTCGCAATAGTTCACCTTCGTGAAAATAAAGTTTGAAAGTGCGGAGAAAATGAGAAATTGTCCACCACAATCTTTGCGTCTAAGATATTAAGTGAGGAGAGGAGTTAATTAATTGTCTGAAGATCTATATTAGCCATCATAAGACACTAAAAATGTTTAGACCACAAGTCACTGACAACAAGTACAGAAGAACCGCTGTGCAATCGGAAACCAAATTATCAAGAATATCATCAACTTTATGGATATTGAAGGAATTTAGCTGATGAAATGCACAAGAGATGCTGGAACACTTCCAACAGCTTTAGTGATTCAAACCGATGATCCAACAAGTCCCGGGCTCATTTATACACAAGGAACATACGGTAACAACATGCAATTTTATAATTGTCAGGCAGTTGCAAGCCAGTTGCTCGGGCATCCCTAGATTCTCTCGACTTTATTGTTGGTTAGCTACCCTGTCTAGAGCCATCCTCGTCCCTATAACACGTTCTTGGTCACGAGCCTACTCACCACGACAAGGCCAAGGTCATTGCCAAGGCCGGGCTCACGAGCTGGGGCAAGTCATATGCACAAGTTGCGCATATGACCTGGTCATGAGCACCAAACCAATGCTCACCACGCCCTTTGTTGTGGCCAACCATGAAACCTAAAGGTGTGAATAGGTTGAGCTATAATATCACGAAAATCCCAAATTGATAGACTTGTGATAAATTTGCTACAAACTAATTTATTAACTATTAAAAATTCCAAACTGATATATTTGTAATGAATCTTTCCCCCACTAGTTTTTGCTAAATTTGATTAATACCACGAAAATCCTAAATTAATGGGAGAGTAAAATCCTGAATTGGTATATCTGTCAATTGTTACATATTATCTAATTTAGCAATTTGATGGTAAAATTTAATGAAAACTAACGGATAGTAAATGTGTTATAAATTTATCAGTTTGGGTTTTTTTGATATTGACCCTAAAAATTTAATAATTTTTGTTGTAATGATAGGCACAATTATGAGAGAAAGAAGTACATCTAGAGAGGGACAAGGCCAAACGTTTTTAGAACAAGATTTACTTTTGTAAAATCCACTTTATTCCATGGCAATTTATTTTTTAGTCATTTTTAAAAGTAGATTTCTTGTAACCACGCTTACTATTTGGATCCTTGGTGTCTGACTTGCGCTCTTATGTTGGGGCCACCTCACCTTCTTAGCAATCTAGGTGGGTTGATAGGATTTTATTCTTTATTTTAACATGCTGATGCCGACACGACTAATATCTCCAAAATTCCTCACTTATTTTGTCTTCCCTAGGAACCTCTTGATGTTTTAATCCTGGAGTTCTAGAGGTGAACATTGAACTAGAATGAAACTTTTAAGGACTTGTTCAAGATCCGTTTTCTCAGTCAAATTTGAAAGTAAATTTTCAGTCATTTCTCAGCAATGCATCTTTCTTTTGGATTTTTTTTTTGTATCATTATTAATAGATTCATCTCATCAGTTTTAGAACTTGATTATCAAGTTATAATTCCTCGGAGCAAAATCGCATCTCAATTCGATGAACAAGAACTGCGATGTTTGGCTAGAATCGTTAATTAGTTGAATCACAATAATTCAACATCGAGTCGACGATTCTAAGGACGTGATTTTGTTTGTATATTTATATATACAGGCTCAATAATTACTGGACCGTGAAGTTTGCACAAACATTGATGCAAAATACAATGAGGCATGACTAGCTCTTTTTAAACCCCCTTTTCCACTAGTTCTCGTGGGAGCCCGCGTATCACATTGCGAATGATGCTTCCAAAAAGGAAGTCAACGGAGTAGGTTGTACCGCATTAATTTCCTTTTAGATTATTTCTTTTATTAATTTTTGCTACCATAATGGGAAACATGGTAAGTCAATCATGCTTGAAACGAAGAAGTCGATTAAGGTAAGTCAAAGTGCGCCCGCCAATGCCATGGCTTTCAAGGAATATTTAATAATGACACGAGGTAGACAGTTAAAGCAGAGAGTCCAACGCCATTGATTAGGTAGATCGATAATGTGGTAATTATAGACATTTGGATGCCATGTTAGGTGAGCTTGTTCCTCGAAATACAATTATATGAATTTAGGACATCAATGATATCCATTTTATTTCGGAAATTAATTTTTTAATTTTTATTTTTTTGAAGGAGTTTCTAAGCAAAAATATGTGTTATATAAGAATATAAAATTTCAGTTCCCAAAATAGAAATTTCTTTAATAACGACACAATTTTTTTTTCCTCTAGATGATGGTGGATGGTAGGCGGCGGCGATTGGCTAATAGTGAGGATGAGTGATGAAAAGAGTTTTTATTTTTTATTTTTCTTTCAAAAATAAAAAAGTAAAAAAATTACTTGTGACATGTGTTTTAAACCTATTTTTTGAGTGAAAATTTGTTCCAAAAATGGAAAAATAAAATTGCATTACCAAACATAATTCTATTTTAAATTTGCTCCTGAGAATAGACAAATAGAAAAATAGAAAAATAGAATAGTTATTACGCGCTCCCAACAACTTATGCAATGTTGTATACCACTTAGATATAACTATTGTAAGGTTCTGTTTATTTCACGGATAACGTTTCTCTCATTTTTCGGTATTTGATTCACGTAGGAAAATGAGTCCACAGAAAAAGGTTTTCTACAAAAACTTAAACTCAAGATTATGAATTCCTCTTTAAAAGAATTGAAAATGTTTTTCAAAATATGAATAAATATCAGCACTTGAACTCGAAACTCAATGCTTGGGCAAAGAAACTCTAATGTTGGTTCCCAAGTCCCAGCATTTGGGACAAGGTCTCTAGTGGCTAAGCCCGGGACCTCGATGCTCAGGCCGAGGCCCCTAGTGCCCACACCTAGATCCATCGAGGTTGCGCTTGAACCCTAAGTGCCTATACCTAACGGTTTGATACCAAAACTCAGGTCATAAAGGCCACACTCAAGTCCCCGATGCTTGAGCTCCGATCTTGACCCTCAGGCTAGGGTTCACGAAAGCCATTCTTGAGTCCTCGATGCTTGGGCTTGGGTCATTGGTTAATGAAATGTCTGTTCTTATATATATATATAAATTGATTTTTTAAAATTTTCTTTTATTTTCTCTTTTTTATTTATTTTTCCTTCATTTCCTTTTTCTTTCTTCCTTATCCTTTATGCTTCTTCCTTAGTCCATCACTGGGCTAGCAAGCTAGGGCTTTGCTAGATTGAGTGAACTTGTGGCCTCTAGCGATGATGCTCAAGTTCGCCCAAGGTTGGGAGCTCACGACCTCTAGTGGTAGGGTCAAGCCTTGCCAAATTAGGTGAGCTTGTCGGAATCTAGCGAGTTTGAACCTGACTGGCCTTGGGTGAGGCTCGAGCTCGCCTATGGCCGGTTGTTGACCTTGTTGGTATGGTTGGATTGATCAAGGAAGAAGCAAAAAGAGAAGAAAGGAAAAGACAACACATATAAAAATAGATAAAAATAATTTTAAAAATAAAAATAATTTTAAAAATAAAAATAATTAAAAAATAAGATTTTTTTGATAAATTTCCCCCCATGATTTTCCCTATCAAATGATGGAAAATACTCTCTAGATCTTTTTCAGGTTTTAGCCACACACAGAAAATAAAGTCATCTTTCTTGAAAATGTCTTTCTAGAATTTTTTTTTTTAGAAATGGTACATTTTTTTATTTTTGTAAAACCAAGAGGCCTTAAATAGATTATTTTTCCCCATTTTGCAATATGAGATCCTTTTCATTCACCACGGATTAAATGCTAGTATTGAAATTGTAGCTATTAGCATTTTAGTTTTTATTTTTATAATAATTTTTAACAAAACAGCTCTTTTAATACTTCCATGCCAACACAAGCGTGATATAGTATCACGAGAGGTACTTGAGCTTGTAGAAAGGAACTCCTGAAGTTTTGTGTAGACGAAGCACTATCTACAAGTAGTAAAATCTTAAGGATTCATAATGGATTACCATCTTATTAAGGTTGTTACAGTTAGGAGAGCGAAGTAGGTCAAGTAGAAGGTCAAACCACTATAAATCTGACAAACCACTATAAATCTGATTTGCATATTTTCTATCTTCTTAACTCCTTTAGTATTTACTTTAGTACGTCTTTTGAGTTCCTGTGTCTCTTGCTTCCCTCTCCCTCTTTTCTCTCTACCGTCTTCTTCAACCTTTAGCCATAGTGGGAGGGTTTAAGTTAGTCTCACCCTCCCCTCCCTCTTTTGTTGATTTTGATTGTGTTTTCTTGTTCTTTTCTTATCATTCTTCTCTCTCGATCTAAATCTGAAAACTCTTTTCTCCTGATCTACTTCTCGATATAAGAGTTTGAACATCCTGATCTAGTTCTTAATCTAGGAGCCATCCTCTCCCAATCTAGGTTTGGAAGTTCAATAAATATGTTTTTGGGGATTTGATATTCCAATGCTTTGTTCACGTGCAAGTGCTTTACATCCAGCTTCAAAGGTGATTGCAAGAGCTCTAGCGTCTTGCTATTTACTCTCCCAAATGTTATATTTGTGTTTTGCTAAACTTATTTTGATTATTTTCGTTCGGCGATGGTGTAAAGGAAGCTAAACCTAAGTGTGCACCGCTCTTTGGCAAAGTGGTAGTTACCCAAGAAAGAATTTTGGCGTGTACTCATTACTGACAAGGATATGGGATCTAGAGATTGGTCGTCGATTAGTTTGCTTGATAGATTCATTTTTGTGGAGCAAGTGTGTACTTAACCTTGCTGATATTCTATTAAACCTCCTTATCTTTTAGATTTGGCTTTATTTAGCAGTATTTTGAGCTTTGCTATGCTTGGATTTACAACAAACTATAAGTAGCTCTCATGTGTCATTGTGAGTAATGAATACAATTTTTTTTTTCGATCACAAAAAATTCTCAATATATGTTCTTAATGACTAATTGATAGAAGATTATGTTTCAGCATAGGTGATTTACGTTTGGGTCTGACTAGCTTAATAGTCCTTAACTCGCCATGATAGTAACAGCCAATTTTGGGCCCCAAGTTTCTTCAAGAAACCTAGAAACTTTGTTGTTTGGTTTCTACTCTAAGTCACTATAGATCTTGCTCAATTGACACAATATAAAATCCAGCTCCATACGCACCTTCCATTTATTTGCTGATTTTTCGTGGTATAAACCTTTTCTTTTGGTAGTAATCTCTATAAAAAAAATTATTTGTTTTTTCCGCTTAAAGCCTATGCGCAAACTTTTTATGCATGTCAATATGAGAAAAAAATTGTCATATCAATCTTAAACTTATTGTATGTATGACAATTTGGTCTTATACTTTTCATTTTTGCCAAATTCATTCCAAATATTTATGTAAAATTCTAATGTAGTTATTCTAGTCAATTTTTGTAAAAAATTACTAGTATTTTGGGGTTTGCTTGAAGAATTTTTGGCCTTGAGCAAGTCGTTACTCTGAAGGTGGATTAAGGACCATCACTTCATTTCTCTTTTCATTTCAATGGCACAATCTATACACTTATCTTCATATTTTTTTTTTTCACGAAAAAAATATTCAATTTATCTCCTCTTATAATCTTTGATTTTTTTGGAGCGATAAAGTCTTTTTTTTCTATATCTCTCTTCTATTTTCATCGTATTCTTCAACCTTCAGCCACAGGGGCTCCCCTCCCTCTTTTGTTGATTTAGTTTGTGTTTTCTTGTCGTGTACTTATTATTGATGATGATGCTGGATCTAGCGATCAACCATCGATTATTTACTTGACAGCTCTTATAGAATGAGTATTGCTTAACCCTATTGTTGCTCTGTTGACCCTTCATGTTTTTTCAATTTGACTTCATTTTGTAGTAATCTGGGTTTTCTTTGCTCTGATTTGCTTTACTTTGAAATCTATATATTCATGTATCCTTTCCGGTACCTCTTAGTATGCGGTTCGAATTATGTTAAAAGGTTTCAACTCCACAAGCGATCTCTCGAGCATGACATCGAACAAAATGGTGCGTGAACTCTTCCGTTGTTGAAATGATTTGTTGAATCGACCACGGCACAATTAAAATACACAGGGTTCGAATTCTTTTTGTCTTGGGGTCTACGTTACAGTTTTCCATTTTATAATATATCATTGATCCAATTCTATAAAAGCATTTCAAAAAGTCAATTGTACAAAAAGACGATTCGCTTACACTGTGAAGGCACAAGAAGATAAACTTATAACATCCCCCAACAACTAATTGTTCAAGCACAACTGCAAGGTGCAAAAACCCAAACCATGCATAGTCACTTCTTTTGTGCTTGACTGGAAGAGCCTTCCTTGCTTAAATTCTTCGATCTCTTAATACAACTACAGGGACGAGCGGTAACAACAGCAAAGCCGATTCCACGGCGGCGAGTCGGGAACTTGCAGAACACGGCGGCGGCGAGGATGAAGATCAGGAGGCGCAGCCACTGGAGGAACTGAAGTAGCCAGTTCGGGGCGTACGGGTAAAACGTATCCGTCACGTTTGGGTTGGAAAACACGAACGCCGCGTAAACTGCTGTCGATGAGACGGCGTGGATGAAGTCCGAGGGCCGGACGCCACGATTGCATCGGGGCGGACGACACGTGTCTCGACGATGGTCATTATTGCAAGGGTTCCAAGAACAACTCTGACCGCATGAACTTTTATCGCATGTGAGGAACGTGAAGTAGGTTCGGCCGCAGAAGCGGAAACTGTCGGTGAAGCACGAGAAGAAGCACGCGAGGCCGAAAGTGGACAAGAGCATGATGGTCACCGCCTTGTTCTTGCAGCTCGAGAGGCCGGAGAGAAGCTCGAAGGAGAAGAAGGAGCCGGTCGGCAGGTGGTTCGCCAGGTGGCCAATCAAACGACATGCCATCTGGACGTAGCTGTCCTCTGGGGAGCCACAACGGCACGAGGGGGCCTGAGGCGGCGGCAGTGGCGGTGGCTGCGGCTGCGGCTGCAGCTGCGGGTTGGACACTACGTCGTCCACGGAGGAGCACTCCTTGCCCATGGATTTCGCCAAGGGGGATTTGCGTGTGGAAGTCTTCTGTAAGGAAGTCCACGGAGGAAACGACTGGGGTTTTTAACGAGCGGTCTGTCGTGCGAGAGTTGAACGAGTCGGGAAGGAGGAGGGCGCAAGAAACCATATAAAAAAATGGCGGAGCAAGGCTTCATTCGCTAATAGTTGAATACTAGGAGAAAAATGGGATTATTGGAGGGCCTAGAGTGGACCAAAAACGATGCTAATATCGACATAATTGATTTACAGAAGGGTTTAAGCACTCGAGAATTTGATAATTGATATATCAGTTTGTGTATGGATTTTAGTTTGAACTATTCAAGCCAAAGGTTGTTGAAGGGAGGCTTCATCGGCAAAGTAAACTGCTTATTTCATCGAATGAAACGTCATGCAACTTGTAGCCTGGCAGAAGGGATGATATGGTTGGAAGACGGGGAAGAGAGATCGCGATTGAAATCTTTCAAAATAAATAGGATGGTGATGACTATTATTATTTTTCTAGTAAGGACGGACATGACCAAGTCATCATTCAAGAGATATAGTTCTCACTCTTTTGAAAGTCAACTTTTATTCTCGAGGAGTTCACTTCATTCTCAAATACAATAATAACTTCGGGAAAATTACAAAAAAAGGTCATAAATCTATTATGATTGTATCAATTCAACCCTTTTTTTTGCCAATTGAGTCTAAAAGCTTTTGCATTTGTACTGATTGAATCCATTTGATTGAAACCGCTAAGACTAAAACAACTAATATGAGCGTTGGCCATCCCGTGTTGGCCATCCCGTGTGATGTGGCCAGCACTAACCAACCAGATGCAAGGGCCAGAGAGCATCTAATGAAGCTTGCCCCATTAACCACTAGCAAGGGCAAGCCTCGCTTGCCCCTAGCAAGGCCGACCTCCCCCAGCCTTAGTGAGGTCGGCCTTGCCCAACAATGGTGAGGGCTCGACCTTGCTAGTGGCTAAGTGAGGCTAGATCTCACCAGATTTGGCAAGGTCTCGCCCTGCTAGGAGTTGGTGAGGTTGCCCTCGTTACTGACTGGTGGGGGTGAGCTTTGCTAAAGGCTAGTGAGATCGACCTCGCTGGCCTTCGCCTCAAGCCGGTCGCTAAGGTTCAACAATCGGCTTAAGGAAGAAGGAAGGACAAAAAAAGAAAGAAAAAGAAGAACAAAGAGAAAAAGAAAGAGAAGAATAAATAAATAACATTATAAAAATATTATAATATTATCAAAATTTGTCAACATTAATGCTGGCTACACTATGTAGGACGGTTGGCATCTATGCTAGCTATTTTCGATCAAAATTAATTGGATGAATTAAATTGGCCCATATTCAAAAAGTTTATGACTCAATTGGCAAAAGATAAAAAAAAAAAAAAAGTTTACAATTGAATTGGCGTAATTGTAATAGGTTGAAGCCTTCTTTTAATAATTTTCCCATGATAAGTCGCATAATTGCCATGGCTAATGCAGGCTCTGGTGGGGGCCATTGGCACTTGCCGCCACCCTCACACTACATTATTTATTGTCAATCTATACTAGATCAAGAGTCAATTTTCCTTTATTACAATAATAGGCACAATTATAATAGGTTTAAAACTTTTTTTTTATTAATAATTTTCCTATGAAAAGTTGCAAAGCAATTTGGGATGGCCATGGTTGGAGTGGCCTCGGGTGGGGGCATCGACACTCGCTACCTCCCCCACACTCTACACTATTTATTGTCGATTTATACTAGATCAAAAAGAGTCAAATTTTTCTTTACTCCTAATTGGAGTCACATAAATAGAACCTTTTTAACAAAGATCGACCCACCTTTTTAAGCAAGAATAATTTGCATTCTACAATTTTTAAATCCTACGGTTTGCATCACCATATAAGAACTCTTAAATTGAAAAGACCAAACAAATAAAAGAATAGAAATAACCAAAAATTGACCGATTATCAAACAGGCCCTTACATTCACAAACTGAAGATGCATATTGTAGGTTTCTGGAGTGGGAATACAAATTATCGATGGTGAAAAGGTTGGGATGCTTTTTAAAAGTTCGCCTATAAAATAATTCAAGAGGATTTGACAAAATTTTGTAAGGGGGCATTTGCGCCAACAGATTACAGATAAACACTCAAGAGCTTGACATATCTATTGGTATATCAATCTTGATATCTTCAATTACTCAAACAAAGTCCTCAATGGGAAGGTAAACCGGCCTCATCATTGAAACGTCATCCAACTTTTAGCCCAGCAAAAGTGACGATGGTCGGTCGACGGACAGGAGATCATGATTGAAATCTTTAAAAAATAATAGGGTGGTGACGATTCTTATTTTTCGTTAAGGACAGATAAGACCAAGTAATCATTCCAAATTCTCATTCTTTTACAAGTCAACTTCTATTCTTAAGCAGTTCGCTTCGTTCTCAAGTACCATGAAGCTGTACTTGGTGGGCCGAGTATTGTCTTGACATAGAACAGATAAAAAAATCCGATCTCGAGATAGATCCCAATAAAATAAATGTGAATGTAGAAAAAGAAATTTAAATAGAAGTTTCAGAATCTAGGCGGAAGCTTCTGCCATCCCCTCAACGTTGCCGTCTCTTGCCATCATCACTCTCCTATGCGAGGACAAGAAGTCTCCGCGAAATCCGCGAAATCCGCGAAATCAACTCACTTTGCTCAGATTGCATGAATATGCAATCAGAATTGGAGCTCCTGCTCTATCATCTAAGGCTGCATATGGTAAAATTTCTATTCCAGAAAATAATTTATTTTTAGAAATAATTCTTTTCTACTTCTATTCATCAGAATAATTTCTGAATAAAAGAACACATTTAATAATTATATAAAATTTTTATTTTTGGAATAGAAAAAAAAACATAAATGCGTTTTGTATGAATTAAAAATTTCTATTCCAAATTTTCATTTTTAAAAAAATAAAAAATAAGAAAAAAAGAAGACATTAGAGTAATATATTAGAGATGATATAAAATTGACAAGATAAAAATCTTATTGCATTAATAATACATTTGCTTAGGTGTGAGAATTCTAGTTGAAGATGAACTTGTAACATGGGTGGTTGTGTCTGGAGCTTGAGCTATTATCTTATATCCGTGTGTGAGGATCTTTACTCATATAGTTTATAGCCTATTGAATTTGGGCAATGCCTTGTTAGAAGCAGTATTTGCATATTGAAATATTGAACTATAGTTCTTAGTAATATATGTATATATATATATATATTTGTGAATTTTAATGTTTGGTGTGGCAAATATTGCGAAAAAAGCACAACATATCTTGTCAGCCAAATTAATTTGTAGTGATTTCCTTGGGACTAAGTTTGTACCCTTAAAAAAAATCATAACTCAGGTGCATGCGTGGATTGCTAATTAGTCTTCTAATCCTAACATAGATGTTGGGTTTGGGTTGGAAATTTCCGGCTATCGAAATGGTGCATGCATGGCATAACTTTGCTGTTATTATGCATTTAGTTCATAGTATGCTCTTGAAGCACCTAGTAAAGACCTTGGTCTCTTGCATTTTGAGCCCTCGATGCATCTCATCTTGATGCTGGTTTTTACCTTGCTTTCGAATTACAAAGTATTTTATCTTCATGTTTCACATAAACTTACAAGGTTTTGTCTAATTTTGATGACTGGAGGCCTTTCTCCCCTCCTCTTTTGCTTTTTTCTTTCTTGACTAGGATGCAAGCTTTGGATGGCGGTTTGTAGGTCTTGAAGTGTCGACTAGACAATAGGTTACAATATGCTTCCAACATGGAAGGGGGAGGTGAGGGGTTCAAATCCCCACCTTCTCAGGGGGGATGGGGGGTAGGGACGCGTAAGTTTCGAGAGTGGGTTGCGACTCTCACGCCCTGCAAGAGGCAGGGCACAAGTCTGCGAGTGAGTGTAGAGTAGGAATAGAGTAGGACTAACAAAAAAAAATGTTTGTCCACATTTATGATGCATTCAATGACATTTGTGCCCATAAAGATAGAATTGGATGACCTTAATAAGATTAGTAGAAATGTATTCATAATAGTTTACAAACACATTAAGTCATGGAATCTCTTGCATTTTGTGATCCATTGCCATCATATTTGCAATATTTTTCCTAATCATATTTATCTCAGCCACCTCATTAGGTGATGTATCATCTATAACCTCATCTTGTGTAGGTCCAAATTGATACTCTAGATCTCCATATAGGGCAAGGTTCCTATCCATCTTGTCCAAATTGATACTCTGTTTAATGTCCCAAATAACCCCTCATGACATTTCTCAATGAATAATGTTTATGGTTGAACAATTCTTTTGTTGTTCTGGGCGATCTCCTTCTACCCCTATAATCGAACAAATGATAGCATTCACATTTAAACGGAGTTAAAAATCTTGGAAGTGTTGTATAACCAAAATCTACTACATAGTACTTGCCTACAATAATATATACATAAATTTGTTATGATATGCAACAGCTATACAATCATAAAGAAAATTACTTCATATAGACAAAGCAAATATCTGGTGGTGGTTGAGAAAATTGTAGTTGAGGAGTTTCGAGTGTTGCTAAGAGAACCTGACAATCGTTGGCAGATCTTTCTCACCCAGCATACACGAAAGTAAATTTCATATCAAATAAATAAGCACACATCACATTTTGAGTGGTAGTGCCTTTCTTACCTCTAAATGGGGATCTACCATGACATAGGGATGGAAGCAATAACATGGGCGCCATCAATAGCACCAATATAGCCTTGTAATTTTATGAAAGTCTGGCGTTACACAAGATTATTAGCTTCGTATATTTAATGGTGTAAAACTGATATAAAAATCATACATTGAAGTAGCGTTTGTGATTAGAATTGATAAGAATATCCTCTGGAACAACATTAAAAGAAGGTGGCGTGATAATCTTTTTTAATAGTTTGAGAAATGCTTTCAACAGTATAGTGAAATACTTATTGATTGTTTCTCCTGAATGTTGAAATCTCTCATATAAATCTTTATTGGAGTTTTTGTAACCAATCATAGATAAGAAGATCCCGACTTATTCATCTACCTTTACATATCGACTATCTTTCAACTAACATCTTTCCCTTATTAGATTACATAGGTTAAGAAAAACATGTCTCTTTAACCTAAATGCTTCATATATCCTATTTGAATGTCCATAGACAATCTCCCTTACCCATTTGGTTCCTAACAATTTACTGTTCCTAATAGTTTCTTTCATATGCACAAACATGTCCAACATAACAAGCCACAACCATGCTACCATTATGTCAATATCAAACTCATTAAAATACTATTCAACTACTACTATCTCTCCGTTAGACACACTATTTGATCCTTTTTTTTTATAGTACCTATGTCATCACACAAATACAAGAACATCAATATAGGTATATGTAAAAAAAAAAAAAAACCAATAAAGACCAATAACGTAAGTAATAGAGTGAAAGCAAACCAAATATAAAAATCTCACACAATCCATCATATCCAAACCACTACACAAATGCAACAGTCTTAACATCAATATCTTTAACAACAAAATAATAACCAACAACATAAGTCCTGTAGTCAAATAAAACCCCATGCAATCCACGGTATATTTCTCGACATCTACTAAAGACATTGGAGAAGGTCATATTTCTTTTTAGTTGCGAATTTGATGAAAGCCTTCCCTCCATTGGCATTAAAACAGGCTCGTTCCACTGCTTTTTTTTTTTTTTTTGGTAAAGATCTTGCTTTAATGTAAGCATGGCAACTAGGACATCAATCGTAGTAGATGCAGAGTGTGACATCCTAATTTTCCAATTTTGTCTTCAATTGAATAAGTTGGGCTTTTCATCGATGCGCCTATAGTTCTTTTCTCTGAGCTGATCACTCATGAGATAACTAATTTATCTGGTGAAGTTGTTAAGGAATGTTAACGCAATAGACTTGAGAATTCGTCCAGAAATCAGTTGCTCGACCGTGCTAATCTGCAAGGGTCAATACGACACTGTCAAAATCGACTAGAGACTGGAGATAGGTCGGTTCGATTGAGGTATGTGATTAATGTGTGGGTGATTCCACCTAATTGCACAATTCTCATTGAATAGCACTATATATATCTGTCATTTTTGTACCCTATGCTCGTATTTGAAACTTCGAGATTTTCACAACAACTAAGAGTCGCCAATGAGTCAAAGATGCACAATGTTGCTCGAAAATAATCGACTACGAGGCAATTGCACTAAAAATTTCTAAAAGCTACCCGGTAGGTTATGTCACGTTAAAATCGCGCTCGGTTGAAATTAACTGCGAATTTAAACACAATTTCAGAAATTGAAAGTTTTATCATGTCACGATTTATTTTAGGAATATTGACTCATCCTTCGAAGGTTTTTCTATAAACCTAAGATTTCGGCGAAAAACTTAAAGTAAGGTTATTTTGGATCGGAAAAATTAGAGGGCTGTTTTTTGTCACATTTTTTGGCTATTAAGTTGGTTCAATTGATGAGGAAAAATCATGAGATGGATGAGGGCACCTTGGTTGATTTTATGGGGGCCAAATTGAGCTCAATTGGAGGGGAATTGAAGGGAAATTGAATCAATTTGGAGGGACATTGTTCAAAATTCATAGGTCCTTGGGGGTATGCAACATTTGGACCCTTGGATGGCTTGCTAAGGAAGCTTGAAAGCTGCAATTTGGCTGAGGATGACATCCAAGGGGTGGTGGGGCAAGATTTCAAGTGTTTTGGATATTTGTGTGGCTCCCTCTTGCAGCAGCCACCTTTTTCATCCTTCTCCAGCTCCTTTTTCCATTAGTGTGGGTTTTGAAAGCTTAAAAGACCAAAGACCAACCAGCACACCTCTCCCTAGTCATTGACAACCCCCAGCCCCCGTTTGAGCACCATTGCTGCCGCCCAAGTTCGCTAGTGCCACTCATTTGCCCTTGCTCGTGTCCTGCTCGTCCACATGTCCCTGTGAGTACAGTCATTGTCTCGACCTCCCTTCCAGTCATCGAAGCCCCGTTGGAGCACCACCGTTGCTGTCCAGCCACCAAAACCACTGCCGTCAATCGCTGCAGCTACCTAGCCGGCTGCCTTGCCATTTCCAGCCCGTCCGATTGCTTGGCTAGCTCCTTTAGTCCTTGGACAGAACCGAAGGCCAGCAAGGGTTCTTGGACTTCTAGGCCCGTTTTAAGGCTTGTTCGGACCTCCGTTGGTGCTGCCACAGGCTTGTTTATCGCTCGCCTCCGCGTCGCCGTTGCCATGGACTCACCAACCTGCTAAACCAGTGAGTTTACTTGCTAAACTCTATTTAGGGAGTTAATGACACTTAGTAGAAAATTAGATTAGGCTAAGTGTGGATTAGGTGGTTAGTTAGTTTAGGTGGTTGTACTATTTATCTAGATAAGTGCATAAATTTTCTAGGCCCGTTTAGGTGGTTAGATTAGCGTTTCCGATCTAGGTTTGCATTTATTGGTATTTATTTAATTATTTATATTTTTCGAAAATTAGATTGGGATAGTAGGTGATTGGAATTTCGTGCTGATTACAATGGTGTGCTTAATTTATGTAATTGAGTGTTAGTTTATGCAAAATGAGTGGTGATTGAAATTTTGGTTATTTATTCCAAAATTGTGAAATTTGATATTTAATTAGAAAATTCCGGGTGTCGGGTTTTGATACCAAAAATGGTTTTAAAGACTATATCAAACAGTGAGATTTAAAAATGGAGGATATCAGTTTTTCTGGTTCAAATTGATCGTGTACCCACACATAATTATTTTTACCGTGTGTTTTTAATACAAAAGAAATGCGACAAGTACATTATTTTAATCGGGACATTTGAGTGCAAAGTACAATGTTTTGGCCATGATTGGATGGGTGCATGAATGGTTATGAGAACCTGTCCCTGATGTGAGTCGGGTGGACGTTGCCCTTATATGGGATGCCCTTGTCAACTAATGCTGGTCGCAGTAGAGGCTGGACCGATGCTCCTATGTGAAATGCCGTCTAGATGTAAACGTTGTCGTGCTCGATGGGGCAAGATGATGCCTGGTTACACCAGAAGATTGTCAAATGTCGAGTAGGCCGTGATTAAAATTGAAACGCATGATTGAGCGAAATTGATGTGCCAGATTATGAGATAAAATTGTGTGACACGGTATGAGACGTGTCATAAAGATTTGGTATTATAATCAGGATCTCTATGGTTGTTTGAGGTTTGAGATGTGGAATTCTAATTGATTGAGTTTGATTACTACTTATGTTTGCGATATGGACTGTGCTGACATGCAGGGAGGATCTGAGACGAGGTGAGTCCCTGTTGTTGTGTGGTTGTGCGGTTAGGACACCCTTAGGCGTATTTCCTTCCTAGTTGGAGTTTAGGGGGTGAACTCGTCGAGACATTATCTCATCCCGTCGTGGGTTCAATCTTTTCAAGTCCTTAGATGGTAGCCCTTTTAGTACGTTATGATCAACTTCGAAGGGTTTCTAAGCTAGTTACTGACTTCCCTGTTTCCAGAGGCCACTGGGTCTATGAGTTCGTAGTGACCACCGTCTAGGTCGATAAGGGCTTAACTCAGAGGGTATCTCATCGATTTAGAGTGTGGTTTCACCGCGAGCTCAATGAATACAGAGTTGGTCCCCTCTAGGGTTTTGAGATCCTTGCTGTGGTATTCATGGTATTCGATGCCACTCTAGGCGAGGGTGCAGCTGACCCTCCTGATAGTACTGTGGAGGACCCAACGCCCCCGAAGCCTATGGAGTCCGAAGGATCGGTGAATGTGTTAAACTAGTGGATCGTAGGACAGTTTCCTTTTTGAGGGCCGGTCTTTTTGGTATACAAACTAGTTTTGTATATAAACCTATTTTGTTTATAAAAACGTGTTTTAGTTGTGAATTTGTTATTATGCTTTTCTATCCCATGTTATTTGCTGTTAGGGGATTTGTTTATTCGCTTCCGCATGTGCAATAAAATGAATGGGTCGGCGATGCATCATAGGATGTCGCAATTTTATTAACCATCGACGGATGTGCGCGCGCTTGAAGTTTGGGGCGTGACATCCCCGCACGGAGTGGTATTAGAGCTGGTTGGTAGTTGGAGTGATAAGGTGCGATGGGTTACGGGACAATTAGTAGGGACGACCTTTACTTCTTGTTGATGCATGTGATTGATAACTATTTGGTAGTTCGTTTGTGGGGATCACTCAATTTCTAATTTTGTATGGAATTGGGAACAGGTTATGTAGAAAGTCTACACCATGAGTGATTAGGAGTAGAGGACTCCTAGGAAAAGGACCATTGGACTAGTGACTCAGGGTAGGATGCTGACAAGGGTCGGTACTCGAGGTGGTTCTGGTAGAGCGCAAGCTTAGGCTAGCGCTAGTGAAGTAGCACTGCCTTCGGTTGGTGTTGGGGTAGTAGCCCCTAGCGATTTTAGGATAGATGGGATCGTTCAGGTGCTTGAGAAGCTAGGAGCTTTGATGGGGCAACAGGCCCAAAATCAAGCCGCCGCCACTACTATCACCGATACAGTTGTTGCTATTGCTGCTGTTGCCACTACTATTGCTGCACCTGCTGATGTTCCACTTGGGAACATGGTCGTTAAGAGAGAGAGGCCGATGCACAAGTTGGTGGAACAGTTCTTGAAGTTGAACCCACCAAGGTTCACTGGTGTAGGAGATCTCGAGGCTGCAACCCTTTAGATATAAGACCTAGAGAAGGCCTTTGCGCTGCTGATGTGTAATGAGGAGGAGAAGATTGTCCTGGCAGTATATCGGTTGCAACGTAACGCAAGTACCTGGTGGGGGGCCACTAGAGGCAGAATAGTTCCTGAAGGCGTGGTCCTAGTGTGGAACGTCTTTCTCGGGGCCTTTAATGGCAAATACTTTTTTGACAGCGCCCGAGAGCAGAAGATGGAGGGATTTCAGTGCCTCCGTCAAGGGATGTTGGCAGTGGATCAGTATGAAGCCAAATTTGCGGAGTTGTCATAGTACGCTCCTAGATTGGTGGAAGATCCTGAAGATAGAGCTCAAAGGTTTAGGAACAGCCTCTGACCAGAGCTGAAGAATCCGCTGGTGTCATTTGACTTGAAAGATTACAATGAGTTATATGGTCGAGTCCAGTTGATAGAGAGGAATCTGAACGAACAAGCCAATGCATCTAGGTCGCGGTTTGGTTTGAATAGAGATGGAAATAGGTTTGGGAAGAGACCTATGACGGAAGGAAGGTACCCTATTCCGCCCAACAGGAAGGGTGGGATAGGTAAGTCTGCTCCAAGCTAGATGGACGTGTGTCGCTTCTATGGAAGGCGACACGGATCGGCCTAGTGCCATTCTAGGACGGGTGCTTGTTATGAGTGTGACCAATAGGGTCACATAGCCAAAAATTATCCCAGAAGACTGATGGGAACACAATAGTTGTTGCCACCGCCACTGATGGGTCAGAATAAGGGGTTTGCACGTCAGAACGCATCGTAGGGTGGACTGAACAGGCCTCCAGCTCAAGGAAGGATATACACCGTCACTAGAGGACATGCAGAGGACTTGCCTGATGTGGTCACAGGTACTGTTTCCCTGAACGACCATGCTACTTATGCTTTATTTGACCTTGGTGCAACTCATTTTTATAGCTGAACAATTTCTTAAGCTAGTAGGATTGAGTCCTGAAATGTAGGAGTTAGTGGTTAGAATATCTACACCGTTAAAGGATAAGGTGTTGTCTACAATGGACTGTCCTGGTTGCAAGTTAGTGATTGGTGAGCGAGAGGGGAGGATAGATCTGATAGTCCTAGCCATGTATGATTTTGATGTAATAGTTGGCATGGAGTAGCTTAATAAGCTAAGATGGACTGCTATCGTAAAGCTATTTAGTTTAACCCCGTTAGCGGGTGAAAGTTTTGAGTTTATTGGGAGTTGAGGAGAACACTCGATTACCTTAATCTTGTCGCTTGAGGCAACTCGTTTGTTAGATGGAGGTTGTCAAGGTTACTTGGCAACTATTATGGATACGGCATTTGATGAGCAGAAGATCGAAGATATCACAGTGGTTCAGGAATTTCCAGACGTATTTCTAAAAGAATTACCAGGTCTGCCTCCAAAAAGAGAGATTGAGTTTGTAATTTAGTTGGCTCCCAGGACGGAATCAATCTCTAATGTTCCTTACCGGATGGCATTATCAGAGTTGAAAGAACTGAAGGGGCAGATGCAAGAATTGTTGGATAATGAATTCATACGTCCTAGTGCATCATCTTATGGAGCACCAGTTCTATTTGTGAAGAAGAAAGATGGTTTGTTGCGTCTTTGCATCGATTATCGTCAACTCAATCAGGTGACGATCAAGAATAAGTACGCACTATCCACTTGTTTGACCAGTTGCAAGGGGTGTCAATATTTTCTAGGATTGACCTGAGGGTAGGGTATTATTAGTTGAGAATTAGAAAAAAGGACATACCGAAGTTAGCGTTTCGTACGTGATACGGCCATTATGAGTTCATTGTAATGTCGTTTGGTTTGACGAATGCCCCAGTTGCTTTCATGGATTTGATGAACCAGGTATTCAAGGAGTATCTAGATTAGTTTGTGATCGTGTTCATCGATGATATCCTAGTGCCTCGAGAAGTCCTGAGAAGCACGAAAGGCATCTGAAGATGGTACTCTAGACTCTACGGAACCATGAACTGCATACTAAGTTTAGCAAAGGCGAGTTTTGGTTGACTCGTGTTGCTTTCCTAGGTCACGTGATTTCAAGGAATCTCCGTGGACCCAACCAAGATCAAAACAATTATCAACTGGTCAAGATCGACGATAGTGACAGAGATCAGAAGCCTTTTGGGATTGGCAGGTTATTACATAAGGTTTTTTGAAGGATTTTCAGCTTTAGCTTCACTTTTGACTCGACTACTTAAGAAGGAAGAAAAATTTATGTAGACAGACAAGTGTGAGCATAGTTTCCAAGAACTTAAGTAGAAGTTGACTATCGCACCAGTGTTGACAATACCATCTGGTTCTGGAGGATACGAGATCTACATTGATGTGTCATTTAGAAGACTGAGTTGCATGTTAATGTAACATGGTAGGATTGTCGCATACGCGTCCCATCAATTGAGACCTCATGAATTGAATTATCCGATGCATGACTTAGAACTCACAACGATTATCTTTGCTTTGAAGATTTGGAGACATTATTTACATGGAGGAAGATTCCAGATCTTTACAGACCATCAAAGTCTCAAGTACCTATTCTCTCAGAAAGAGTTGAACATGAGATAGCATCACTAGATGGAACTTTTGAAGGATTATGATTGTGATATCTTGTACCATCTTGGAAAGGCTAACAAGGTTACAGATACGCTGAGTCAGAAGTCTTCAGTTACACAGATGATGGTTAAGGAGTGGGTCTTACTTGAAAGAGCTTGATATTCGGTTTTCAAATTTGAGGTAGGCCACCTTTCAAATCTTATGGCCACCCTTAGAATTGAGCCGGAAATGCAGATTAAGATTAAGACGCTTCAGTTGATAGACCTAAAGATTCAGAAAATCATGCAAGAGGATACTGAAAAGAGAAAGGTTGATTTTCAGATTTTTGAAGACAGAACACTAAGATTTCGAGGATGATTATGTGTACCTGACAATGCAGAGCTTAAAGAAGAGATTTTGTCAGAAGCTCATCGTAGCAGTTACAGAATTCATCTAGGTAGTACGAAAATGTATTAGAATTTGCGTCATAGCAGAATCTGCGTGAACACTATTGGTAGACCGGTATAAATGTGGATATCACCAAATATGTCACCAAATGTCCGACGTGTCAGCAAGTGAAAGCATAACACTGTAAGCCGGGAGGACTTTTGTAATCTCTCGAGATTTTCGAGTGGAAATGGAAATACATCACAATAGATTTTGTGATGGGTTTACCGAGGAGTCAGAGAGGTAATGATTCTATTTGGGTTGTGGTCGTTAGACTGACGAAGTCGGCTCACTTTATTGCTGTATAGAAGGACCTTGCATTGGACATATATGCAGAATTGTACGTGCATTAGATTGCTCGCCTACATGGAGTGCTGATGATGATCACAGCTGATAGAAACTTGAGATTTACAGCTGCCTTTTGGAAAAGTTTGCAGATCGCCTTAGGAACGAAGCTGCAATTCAGTATGGCTTACCATCCGCAGACAGATGGCCAGTCTAAGAGGACAATTCAGACTCTCGAAGACATGTTGAGAGCTTGTGTGCTAGACTTGAAAGGAAGTTGGGAGAAACAGCTTCATCTTGTCGAGTTTGCCTATAATAACAGCTACCGGCAGAGTATTCAGATGGCACCTTTTGAAGCGTTGTATAGCAGAGTGTGCAGAACGCCGATGTGTTAGGATGAGGTTGGAGAACGGAAGATCACAAACTTAGAGTTGGTTTAACAGTCAGTGGATGTAGTTGCAGTTATTAGAGACAAGTTAAAGACTGTTCAAAGCCACCAGAAAAACTATATAGATAAGCGTCGAAGACTATTGGAATTCCAAGTTGGTGAGCACGTTTTTCTGAAGGTGTCATCGATGAGGGGTACTTTACGCTTTGGCAAGAAAGGGAAGTTGAGTTTGAAGTACGTAGATCCCTTTGAGATTCTAGAAATGATAGGAACTCTAGCATATTGTCTTTCATTACCACCAAGATTGATGAAGTGCATGACCTTTTACACATCTCGATGTTGAGAAAGTATGAACCTGACTCGATCCATGTATTGAATTTTGAAGAGTTAGACGTGGATGACAGGGTGTTGTACGTGGACAGACCGATTCAAATTGTGGATCGGAAAGAGCAGATTATGTGCACTAATACAATCTCGTTGGTTAAAGTGGTCTAGAAACACCATGGCATAGAAGGAGCAATCGGGGAAAGTGAAGATTCGATGAGACGACAATACCCCCACCTTTTTGTTTAAAGATTTGTAGCGGTTTAAATTTCGATGCCAAAATTTTTATAAGAGGGGAAGAGTTGTAACATCTCAATTTTCCAATTCTATCTTCAATTGAATAAGTTGGGCTTTTCATCGATGGGCTTATAGTTCTTTTCTTTAAGCTGATTACTCACAAGATAACTAATCTATTTGGTGAAGCCGTTAAAAGATTTTAACGCAATAGACTTGAGAATTCAATTAGAATTTAACTACTCGACTATGCTAATCTACAAGGGCCAATACGGCACTGTCAAAATCGATCAAAGACTAGAGATAGGTTGGTTCAACTGAGGTATGTGATTAATATGTGGGTGATTTCACCTAATTGCAAAATTTTCGTTGAACAGCAGTGATTGATTTTTCTGTCATTTATGTACCTTGTGTCCGTATTTGAATCATCGAGATTTTCACGACAAGTGAGAGTTGCCAATGAGTTAAAGATGCACAATGTGACTCGAAAATAATCGACCACGGGTCAATTGCACTAAAAATTTCTTAAAAGCTACCTGGTAGGTTAGGTCATGGTAAAATCGCGCCTGGTTGAAATTAATTGTGAATTTAAACCCGATTTCAAATATTGAAAGTTCTGTCATGTCATGATTCATTTGAGGAACGTTGGCTTATCCTCCAAAATTTTTTCTGCAAACCCCAGATTTCAACGAAAAACTTAAGGTAAGGTTATTTTGGACCGGGAAAATTAGAGGGTGGTTTTTGGTCGCATTTTTTGCCATCAAGTTGGTTCAATTGACGAGGAAAAATTGTGAGATGGACAAGGGATCCTTGGTTGATTTTATGGGGGCCAAATTGAGCTCAACTAGAGGGGAATTAAAGGGAAATTGAATCAATTTAGAGGGACATCGTCCAAAATTCGTAGATCCTTAGGGTGTGCAACATTTGGACCCTCGGATAGCTTGCTAAGGAAGATTGAAGGTTGCGATTTGGCTGAGGATGACAGCCAAGGGGTGGTGGGGGTAAGAACTCAAGTGTTTTGGATATTTTTGTGGCCCCCCTTGCAACAGCCACCTTTTTCTTCCTTTTGTAGCTCCTTTCTCCATTTATGTGGAGTTTGAAAGCTCAAAAGAACCAGAGACCAGCCAGCACACCTCCCCTTAGCCCTCGACAGCCCTTAGTCGTCATCTGAGCACCATCACTGTTGCTCGAGCTCGTCAGCGCCGATCGTCTACCCTTGCTCGCGTCTCGCTCATCTGCACATCCTCGTGAGTCTATTCGTCGTCCCGAGCTCCCTCCCAGTTGTCAAAGCCCCATTGAAGCTCCACCGTTGTCATCTAGCCATTGAACCATCGCCGTCGACCACTGTTGTTACGCCCTGATCCTCGAGCGCGTACTCATCCTTCAGTGGTCGATAAAATTGCAATGTCCTAGGACGCGTCATTGACCCATTCATTTTATTATGTATGCGGAAGCGAAACAATTACCCTTGACAACAACCAACATGGGATAGAAAAGTAAAAAACATATTCACAACCAAAACACTTTTATAAACATCTCAGTTTATATACAAGACTAGTCTAAAGACAAAAGTCTACCCAAGTCGAAAAGTCTACAAGTCCTCTAGGCATTCGAATCCCCAACTGAAAATTCTGAGATCTCCTGGGGATTTGGGTCCACCACTATACTATCAGGAGGGTCAGCTGTGCCCATGCCAAAAGCGACTTCTAACACCGATACTGGGACCTCAAAATCTTGAAGGGGACCCACTCTATGTCCATTGAGCTTGCGACGATACCACACTTTAATTTGATGGGGTACCCTTTGAGATAGACTTGCATCGACCCAAACGATGGTCCTCATGAGTTCATAGATCTAGACTCCATGGCCCCCGGGAATAGGGATATCAGTGACCTTCTCGATAATCTTCTTAGGCTGGCCAAAACGTTCTGGAGGAGCTGCAATCTAAAGACCTGAAAAGGTTAAGCCCACAATGGGGTGAGACAATGTTTCAGCAAATTTATTCCCTAAACTCCGACTAGGAAGGAAATACACCTAGAGGCAGTCTATGCACACTAGTCAAAAGACTTACCTTGCCTTAGTTCCTTTCTACATGTCAGTACAGTTTATAATCTCAACCACTCAATTTAATTCGATCGATCATTCAATCCAATTGATACCATTTATCAATTCAATCAATTCGATCACTGCTCACACAAGCTGAAGTATATTTATGCTCGCACAAGCTTATATAAATGGTTGCTCGCACAAGCTGATATATATTATAGATCACCCAAGCTAATACATATTATAGCTCACCCAAGCTGATACATAATATCGCTTTCACAAGCTGACAATCATTGCTCACACAAGCTAACGATTCAATAATGCTCACAAAAGCTAATATATATCATAGCTCACCCAAGCTGATACATAATATTGCTCTCACAAGCTGACGACCATTACTCACATAAGCTGACGATTCAATAGTACTCACACAAGTTGATACACGATAAATCAATCCCAGGCGAGGGCATTGTGCTTTGCACACCAATTCATCAATTAAAATAATGAACTTGGCCTATTTTTATCGTGTTAAAAACACTCGATAAAATTAATCGTGTGTGGGTATATGGTCGGTTTGAGCTAAAATGATATATCTTTCTTTTAAAAAAATCTCACTATTTAATATAGTGCGTAAAAACATTTTTGGTGTTAAAAACCGACGCCCTTAGTATTTTCTGATTAAATACCAAAATTACACAATTTTGGGATAAATATCCAAAATTACAATCACCACTCAATTTGCATAAAATAGCATTCAATTGCAGAAACTAAGCATATCACTGCAATTAGCACGAAATTTCGGTCACTGGTTATCTCGGTATAATTTCTGGAAAATAATAAATAATTAAATATATACAAAAAAATATAAATAATTACAATTAATTACCAAAAATACCATTATAGGATGGAAATGCTTAATTAACCGGCCAAATGGGCCAGGAAAATTTCCGAATCTATCTAGATAAATAATAGAACTTATCTAGTCTTTAATCTATCCATTCTAACAATCTAACAACGGATAATTAAATCACTAATCCATTCAAACTAACCACCTAAACCATACTTAGCCTAAACTAATCACCTTTTAAGCATCATTAACTCCATAAGTAGAGTTTAGCAAGTAAACTCGCCGGTTTAGCGTTTCGATGAGTCCACCACGACGACGACATGGAGACGGGCAACAAACAACCTTGCGGTGACACCAAGTGGAGACTGGACAGGCCTGAAAATGGGCCTTGAAGTCTTAAAGCCCTTGCTGGATTTAGCTATTAACCTTGGGCCGAAGGAGCTGGCGTAGGGCTGCTGGCTGGGCAGAAATGGCGAGGAGGGCTGGCGGGTGGTTGTAGTGGGCCAAGCAGAGGCGGACGGTGACTGGATGGTGGCTAGGGGGCTTCAATGGTGGCCTAGGCAGCTCGGGGAATGGCAAGGTGGCTCGGAATAGGCGGGACGACGAGCAAGAGACATGGACTGGCGGGGCGACACCCGACGAGCTTAAGCGGCGCGAGCAGTGGCTTTGGTGGCTCGGCAGGCGTGTGACAAGCTAGGGGGAGGGGCTACTGGTCTCTCTCTAGTTTTCCAAGCTTCAAGAGTGGTCTAAAAATGGAGAAAGCAAGCTTGCTAAAGAAGAAGAAGGGTGCATTTGGTTCAGCATTTTGAAAGCTCATTGAGAAAATGCAAAGTAGTTTAACCTAAAGGACTTTAGGCAAATGCAAAGGCCGTTTGGTAAACCATGCTTTTAGAAATATGAGTCATAACATTTTTTCCAATCACTTGAATGCCATAACTTCTAAAAAAAAAAAAAACTCATTTGAGTACCATAACTTTTAATTGACAACTTGAGTGTCATAATTTTGTAAATACGTTCACTCAAGTGTTGAAAATTTGACGTAGTATGACACTTGTGGTACACATATTTTAAAAGTTGTGGTACTCAAATGATCAGATGAAAAGTTACATGAGATTCAAGTGATTAGAAAAAAAAGTTGTGGCATTCAATTGAACATCGTACATAAGTTATGATACTTAAGCGATCGGAAAAAAAAATTGAGACTCAAGCGAGTGCTGCGCAAAAATTATGACACTTATGATGTCCTTTTTCCTTAGCTTTTTTAGTTTCCAATTGACAAATTTACACCAACAAAACGATCTCTTGGCAGGATGTATACACTCAATTGGCGAATATGCATAAATCAAAAGAAAAGAAAGATCCAAGTTATTTTATTTATATTATTTTCAGTCCTAAGTGCATTACAAAAAGTCTTAAAATGGGTAAATTAGGGAATGCTGAATTTTTACCCAAAAAATGAATATAAACATGAAATTGGTAAGACATGACTGGAATCAATCAATTATAATTGGTAAGACATGACTGGAATCAATCAATTATAAGCTTGGAACGCAACGCTAAGTATTAAATTCCAGTTGAGATCAAGTTTTGTAGGACTGTATTCAAGCGCCGAATAGAATCAATCAATTAACTTCGATCCGAGTACTTGAGGCTTTTCAGATATAATTGGGGTTTGAAAAATAGTAAAGGGTTGTGCATTTCGAGTGATTGTAATTTCCTCCTGTTAATTTAATGAAACATCTCGCCAATCTCTCTGATGAAGTAGATACGCCCAACTAAACCACGTTAATCATCTATCTCGATTTTATTTTCAGTGTTTATTGAGAGCTTAATTATTTTCATTTGGTCCACGGTTCCGCCATATTGCGTAAAAAAATAAAGAAAACATAAATGGACCACCATTTGTCGTTTGCCTAAACCAATGACGACTTTTGTTGATATGGATTTTACGACATTTAATATTTACTCACATTGACTAAAACCTGTTTGATGACTAAATAAAGTGCCGAAAAAAAATTTAACGTTTAATGAGATTAAAGTTGTCCGATCACCTGAAGTATAACGGGGGCTACTTAATTCGTTTTATAGAAAAAAATAATTTATGGTAATTAGAATCTTATTAAATATATTGAGAAAACTAATTAATGATGGTTTTTTTTTCTATGTTTGATAAGAGATTCATAATATTCTGCTATCAATTTTTAATTATTATAAAAAAAACTTTTGAATTTTATTTTCGACACTTAAATTATCAACATTTAATATTAAGTACTTAAATCTTCAGCATTTGATTTTTATTCTTATCAAACAAGTCCTAACTCTAAATCTCTTGCCCACAAGCAAACTGGACTTTTCCTTTTTATCCTTAGGCTTTGTAAGGTAACTATCGGGTTCAATCCATGAGAGAAGTCTATCTTAATGGGGCGCTGTCCTAATCCTTTTTTTTTTTTTTTTTTAAAGCGCAGCTCCTTGATTAGCACTTTTAGTGATTCAATTCCACTCCCACGTAGGCCAACTTAGAAGAAGAGTAGGAAGAAATGACCTTTCGAAAGTGACACTCTCTCCCATTTACATGAAAGTTGGCCTGGTGAAATAATTGCAAATAAAAACCATCGTCGAGTTTATCTACCAAGTCAACTAGTCTCATTGTATCCTAAACCTAAATTTTTGCATTTCTCCTATTTAAGAAAACTCATTTGCTCTCATACACAAACAACATCCATGCCAGAACCCTTCTCTGTTCTCTTCGCACGCCATTTCATATTCCTCACACCTATGCGTAGCACGGCTACCCAATGCCAAACCCTAACACAGACGCCGATAACGACACCCTTCGTCCTTGCCTACCGCCCGAACTCCTCTCCCTGTATCCACTGTCTCTGTCTGTGGCAATATCGCTGGCGGCCTGCCATGGTGAGATCACACTAGTTCGACTTGAGCATTTGGCTCACAGTCGCCGAGACCGTGCGAGGTTGGCCTTGAGCTTGCAAGGGCCTCGTTCAGCCACGAGCCTCAATGACCATCTCATGAGCCATGCAAGCTCTTTAGCAGAAATTGGCCATGGCTGTCACACTGGTGGACCTTGACGGGGCCTTAAGTTGGCATAGTGACCATCGCCAACCTTAGATGTCATGCTTGCGACGCCTCCTGGAGGAACAACATCGACCCGCTTAATGGAGAGGGTAAGCATGATGGTGGTGCATTGAACTAAGCAAGCCTCTTGAGTGGGGAAAGAAAGGGGATAATTACAAAAAAAAAAGTCTTAAATAAATAACACATGTATCAATTCATTCATAAACATTTTAGTTACCCTAATTAACTCCTAAAACTTTTCTCATTTTGCCAATTAAGTCCGTCATGCCAATTTTAGCCCGAAATTACTAATGTGGACACCCATTGATGTGGAAAATTTTAAATAATATTTTAATATTTTTTTGGTTCTTTTCTTTTCTTTTCATTACATTCTTTTTTATTGAGGGTCAGTGAGGGCATGGCAGCTGCCATGCCATGCCGGTGAGGGCATGGATGAGGGCCACTATGGCCTCCCCACATCTAGTCCTTGCTTAGGGCCAATGAGCCTCCCCAGCCCTAAGCAAGAACCAACGGCCCTCTCTAGGCCCAAGGTGGGCTGGTGTTGCCTAAATTTGGGTGAGCCTTGCCCACTCCGCCACCTAGGGCCAGCAAGGTCATGGGCGGTGCCTAGCCACGATCCTTACCATTTTTCTCCAATAATTTTTTTTAATTATTTTAGCTTTTTTTTTTTTAAATTTTTTTTTACTATTATTTAAATAATATTTAAAGCAAAGAGTAATAAATATGCCACATGGGAAAATTAAATTAATTTAAAATTTTCACATTGGTATCTTCCATTAAACAAATTGATGGTGTTAATGGAAGTACTCGATTGAATTAATTTGATAAATTTTAAGACTTGATTATTATTTTTGAAAGTTTTAAGAATCAATTGCACTTTCGCGATAAGTTTTAGGATTTGTAGTGATATTTTATTTATTTATTTATTTATTTATTTATTTATGATAACGTGTGTATTTTTGGTAATGGTAGTCCTGTGTAGGGGTTTCTTACTAGAAAGTACAAAACCATAAAATCTATTCTCTACTAGTTTTGCAATGATAACCAAGTAGTTCGAGAAATTTGGAGGAAATTAACCATAGGTTTGATTTTGGGCGCTTTATAGAGGGCACATAAATTCTACAACTATATCCATTTTTCAACCATAAAAAAAAAATTGACAAAAAAGCATACAAATAAAATTCTTAATTTCTATTGGTTTGACCCCATTATTTTGAGGAGTTTGACCCGCCAAAATATTCTACACGAAATATTTAGCATCATTTGAACTTGAAAAGCTTGACCTATTTTTTCAGATTTGAGACTAACTGAGCAAGCTCAATTTAAGTCAAGTTTAAGATGATTTTGAGCGATATTAGCTTTTGGGATAAGTACACTACAAGTGTCATAATTTTTGTATGACGCTCATTTGAGAGTCATAACATTTTTTCCAACCACTTGAGTGCCATAACTTCTAAAAAACATTCATCTAAGTACTATAACTTTTAATTGATAACTTGAGTGTCATAATTTTGTAAATACGTTCACTCAAGTGTCGAAAATCTGACGTTGTATGACACATGTGGTAAACATTTTTTAAAAGTTGTGGTACTCAAATGATCAAATGAAAAGTTACATGAGATTTAAGTGATTAGAAAAAAAAAGTTAGGGCACTCAACCGAACGTCGTACATAAGTTACGATACCTAAGTGATTGGAAAAAATTATTTGACACTCAAGCGAGCACTACGCGAAACTTATGGCACTTATGATGTATTTTTTTCCTAGCTTTTTTGGTTTCCAAATGACAAATTTACACCAACAAAACGATCTCTTGGCAGGATGTATACACCCAATTGGCGAATATGCATAAATCTCAAGAAAAGAAAGATCCAAGTGATTTTATTTATATTATTTTCAGCCCTAAGTGCATTGCAAAAAGTCTTAAATTGGGTATATTAGGGAATGCTGAATTTTTACACAAAAAAAGTGGATCTAAACATGAAGTTGGTAAGACATGACTAGAATCAATCAATTATAAGCTTGGAAGCCTAATTAGAGCAGCTGAGTTAATCCGCGCAACCCTAAGTATTAAATTCCAGCTGAGATAAAGTTTTGTAGGACTATATTCAAGCAACTCACATAAATAGAATCAATCAATCAACATCCACGGCCAGAACCCTTCTCTATTCTCTTCGCACGCCATTTCACTATCCTCACACCTATTGCGTAGCACGGCTACCCAATGGCAAAGCGTAACACAGACGCCGATAATGACACCCTTCGTCCTTGCCTGCCGCCCGCACTCCTCTCCCTGTATCCATTGTCTTTGTCTGTGGCAATATCGTTGGCGGCCCGCCAAGGCGAGATCACACTAGTTCAACTTGATCATTTGGCTCACGGTCGCCGAGACCGTGGGAGGTCGGCCTTGAGCTTGCAAGGGCCTCGTTCAGCCACGAGCCTCAATGACAAACTCATGAGCCATGCAAGCTCTTTAGCAGAAATTGGCCATGGCTGTCACATTGGTGGACCTTGACCGGGCCTTAAGTTGGCATAGCGACCATCGCCAACCTTAGATGTCATGCTTGTGACGCCTCCTGGAGGAGCAACATCAACCCGCTTAATGGAGGGGGGAAGACATGATGGTGGTGCGTCGAACTAAGCAAGCCTCCTGGGTGGAGGAAGAAAAGGGGATAATTACCAAAAAAGTCTTAAATAAATAACACATGTATCAATTCATTCAAAAACATTTTAGTTACCCTAATTAACTCCTAAAAATTTTCTCATTTTGCCAATTGAGTCCATCATGCTAATTTTTTGGTTCTTTTCTTTTCTTTTCATTACATTCTTTTTTATTGAGGGTCGGCAAGGGCATGGCGGCTGCCATGCCATGCCGGTGAGGGCATGGATGAGGACCACTATGGCCTCCCCACATCTGGTCATTGCCTATGGGCAATGACCATTGTCGGCCTTCAATTAAAAACAAAGTAAAGAAAAAAAGACCATAATAAAAATTTTAAAAGTTATCTTTAAAAAAATCCATGTCAACTTTGATTTTGCCACGTAGAATGGCTAACATTTACGTTGATAATTTCTAGTCAAAATTAGCAAGATTGACTTAATTGACAAAATGTGAAAAATAATTAAAGCTCAATTGACAAAATTAAAATGTTTGGTACTGAATTAACATTATAGATTTATGACTTTTTTGATAATTTCCCTATAGACAAGGTGCAGCTGCGAGTTGGGTTTTTTTTTTTTTTGAGTAATTTGATAATATTTTTGTTACCAAATGCGGCTTGAGTTCATATGTGCCTCCCCAAATCTTTATCCTATTCGGCTACCAAACACACCTTGAGTTCATATTTCCAAAATCAACCAAATTTCCAAACATTTATCTGAAATTTTTCCTACCTTTTTCATATGGTTAATACCATGAAAAACTTCAAATCAGTGTGCATGTGATAGATTTACCTCAAATTGGTACATTTTTTTATAAATTATCCCTCCGTTAGTTTCCTTAAAATTGTATTATCAAATTAATGAGTTTTATTATACATAACATTTGACGGGTGTACCAATTTAGGGTTTTACCATATGTTTGTCATAAGTGTACGAATTTATGCTTTTTTGTGGTATTAATCCAAATTAACTAATGAATGGTAAATTTGTCACAAATGTACTGATTTGGCATTTTTGGTGGTCAAAAAATTAGTTTTGGTTCAATTTGTTACATATATACTAGTTTAGAGTTTTTGGTGGTTATAAAATTAATTCGAAGTAAATTTGTCAAATACGTACCGAATTAGGGTTTTTTGTGGTATTAATCATTTTTTTTTATGTTGGCAAAAAAAACTCCTAGATAGCCCAAAGTCAAATTCTTTCCAAATGCAAAGTGCGTATTTTTTTTTGGCTAGTTCTACTGAAAAAATACATGAGTTTTGAACCATAAGGTAGCGAGTCAGTCGGCAAAAAAAGAGCGAAGGATAGCATCGGAGTTGCTCATTCGATTCCCTCCAACTGCCCACCTACCATTCCACCAAACCCCCTCGCACTCATCCTTCGTGTTCCTGACAATTTGCTTATATAATAGACACAAACAAACGGAAGAGAAAGTGCAGTCTCCGGCGTCTGCAACACAGCAGTCTCTAAATTGACCATCTATACTCTTCCTCATCCAAGAAGGCCAATTCAGCAATGAGCACTACAAAACCTCCACATATAGCTCTTCTCCCTAGTGCCGGAATGGGCCACTTGATGCCATACTTCCGGCTCGCCGTGATGCTGGCCAAGCGAAACTGTGTGGTCACGCTCATCACTGCTCAACCCACTGTGTCCGCCGCTGAGTCGGACCACATATCCTCGTTCCTTCGCCACAATCCCGAAATTAATCACCTCGAACTCCAGCTCACTCCTAGCTCCCAGCAAGCCGATTCCGCCCCTGTCGACCCTTTCTTTCTCCAATTCGATCTCATCAGTCAGTCGATCCATCTCCTCGGTCCTCTGTTATCTTCATCGTCCCTGCCTCTTTCCGCTATGTTTGTGGACTTCGGTCTACTTGCCAAGACTGCTCCAATTGCCAAGGACCTCCACCTCCCCATATATGCCGTTTCCACCACCTCGGTCCAGTTCTTATCTCTCATGGCGTATGCTCCGGTTCTTGCATCGAACCTGACCGAGTTCAACACTGCTTCCACTGAAATCAAGATTCCGGGATTGCCACCGATGGCCATGTCGAGCATCCCACCAGCACTCCTCAATCCTAGCCATATTTTTACTTCAATAATCGTTACGAACTCTCAAGCACTACCCGGGGCAGAAGGAATCTTGATGAACACCTTCGAATGGTTCCACGAATCCATGCTCAGTGCTCTCAACAAAGACAGGGTGATCGCAAGCTTACCGCCAATTCTTCCCATAGGGCCACTAGAACCGTATCACATTCCGCGAGATGGGGACCACTTCTACCGGTCATGGCTAGAAAATCAACCATCTGAATCCGTAGTGTACATAAGCTTCGGAAACAGAACGGCAATGTCCCGGGATCAGGTGCAAGAGTTGGAAAAGGGGTTGGAGAAGGCCCGGTGGAGATTCTGCTGGAACTTGAAAACCACCAAAGTAGACAAGGACGACCACGACGACGTGGAAGACATCCTTAGCGATATCTTCTTAAAGAGAACCAAGAACAAAGGATTGATCATAAGAGGGTGGGCGGACCAGCAGGAGATTTTGGCGCATCCTGCCATCGGAGGGTTTGTGAGCCACTGTGGGTGGAACTCGATAATGGAAGCAGCCTGGCAGGGTGTGCCGGTGCTCGCATGGCCGCAACATGGCGACCAGAAGCTGAATGCGAAGGCCGTGGAGGAGGCAGGACTAGGGCTGTGGGAGAGGGACTGGGATTGGGGTCTTGATAGAATTGTGAAAGGGGAAGAGATCGAGAGGAAGATTGTGGAGTTGATGACAGATGAGAAGCTAAGAGAGCGAGCCAGGAAGGTAAGCGAAGAGGCCAGGAAGGCTGTTGAGAGTGGTGGCAGCTCTGACAGGGTGATTAATAATGTAATTAACTCGGTAGTTGTCCCATTTTAATAAGAATTATCCCCTGTAATCCTGAGAAAATATTGCACCGATCTGCAATGTGGGAGTGATGCTCAGGCAATTGAAATAGAATGAAGATAAAGTTGTGCTTTCTTCCTTTCTCTTTTCTGTTTTCCATTTTTCAATTGTGTTGGTCGTCACTAGTTTTCCAAGATCATGTCATTGCGGGCTTTTCAAATCGCTCTTCCGGTTAATTTGGCTTGGAATGACTCTTTGATGATGGAAATATTATTGCTCAAAGTGCTAGATGGGCTTGTGAAAGAGAGAGCGAACAACATGCATACAGCACCGAGAAAAGGATAACAAAATGCCAAAAGTTCCATATGGTACTCATTTTGATATCAAAAGTTTTTATTAAATTAGTAAAGTGCCAAAATATGAGAAAAAAATGATAATTTAAGTGTCACGACAAATTCCAGCCAAAAATATTAATTGGCTTTTATAATAAATTGTTTGATTTGACATGACTTTTTTGTATTAAAAGTGAGTTCAACGTGGACTTCTAAGGTGGCTAGCTTATCTAAACAATGTCGCATGAAGCCCATATTAGGTGACCACCATTTGATGGTCACCTAGGAGTTGTGACCACTAGGTAATGATCGATGGAGGTTAGCGATCATCAAGCGGTGGTTGAAAGTGACGCCACGCAACCACCGCCACGCTGGAAGTTCATATTTTCAAAATCAACAAAATATTACAACATTTATATTAAAAGTTCTTCTTGCCCTTTTGAATATTTGCCAAAATTTTCCTTAAGTAGGCCAAACTCAACTTCTTTCCTATATGCGCAACGGGTGACTTTTGTGACTCTAAATAAAAGAGGAAAAAAAAATCCCTTTTAATCGGTAGAGGTACAGAATAGGTCGGCCTAATAGGTGGGCCAAAAAATTAGGCTATTCACTCCATCAACCCAGGTGGACTTAGGGTGCATTTGGTTCAGCATTTTGAAAGCCTATTGGGTAATGCAAAGCAGTTTAGCCTAAAGGACTTTACGCAAATGCAAAGGTCGTTTGGTAAACTATGCTTTGAGAAGCAATTTTGAGAGAAATACCGTTTGGCAAAAAAACACATTTGAAAAACTATTTGGGTGATTAATATTATTTTTTCATTTTATTTGTTTAAATTTGAAAAAAAAATAATGTATGCAACTTTTTAAATATAAATTTTGAAAGTAATACTAAAAAAACTCAAATACATATATAATTTTTTTTTAAGAATGACCAAACCTTTCATCGGAATTTTTTATTTTTTATTTTTTGGGAAAGCGGAATTTTTTATTTTTATCTTCTTAAAATTGAAAAAAAATGATGTATGCAACTTTTTATATATAAATTTTCACAATAATGCTAAAAAAATGAAATACATACATACATATATATATATATATACACATATATATAATTTAAAAAACAAAAGACCAAATCCTTTGTCGAAATTTTTTAATTTTTATTTGTTTAAAATTGAAAAAAATAATTTATGCAACTTTTTAAATATAAATTTGAAAATAATGCTAAAAAATCACATATATATATATATATATATATATATTTAAAAAAGACCAAACCCTTCATCAAAATTTTTAAATTTTTAATTGTTTAGAATTTAAAAAAAAATAATGTATGCAAATTTTTAAATATAAAATTTGAGAATAATACTAAAAAAATAAAATACATATATATTTTTAAAAATAAAAAATCCTTCGTTAATACTTTTTAAATATAAATTTGAAAATAATGCAAAGAAATCAAATACCTATATATATATATATATATATATATATATATATATATATATATAAAGGACCAAACCCTTCGTCGGAATTTTTTAACTTTTATTTGTTTAGAATTGAAAAAAATAATGCATGCAACTTTTTAAATATAAATTTTGACAATAAAACTAAAAAAAAATCAAATTTATAAATAATTTTTTTAAAAGATCGAAATATATTTAATTTTTTTAGCATTTATATATATTTGATTTTTTTGCCATTTAAAAATAATAATAACGAGGGAAAAATCATAAATTTAAAGAACAAGTGAGGATAGTTTTTGAAGAAAAAAAATAAGTTTCAGCATTTAGCAAAACGCTGAAAGTTCAAAGTTAGTCCCTACTAGTATTGAGATTTCAGCATTTTCAATGTTGACTTTCATTTGAAAGTCACTTTAAAATGGTTGCCAAATAACCCAGCATTTCCTCAAGGGGCTGCCCATTGGAAATGCTGAATCAAATGCACCCGAAGACTGCTGCACTTGGAGGGGCCCAAAAATGCCTAAATATCCCTTAGTTGATCATGGCTTGGCCCCAACTTGTCTTGGCTATGATCCAACCCAATTGATGAACAAAAACTTCCCCTAGAAGCTTCCTTTGATGTCTCAGATGTTGCACACCAAGGGACCTACGAATTTTGTATCAATTTCTCCCAAATTGAACCAATTCCCCTCCAATTGAACTCAATTTGGCGTCTAAAAATCTGACTAATGTGTCCTTGTCAAATACAACATTTTTCCTCACCATTTGAACTAACTTGGATCCCAAAAATGTGATAAAAAATAGTCCTTTGATTTTCTTGGGCAAAAACGGCCTTACTTGGAAATTTTGCCAAAAGTCTCGGTTTGCAGAAAAATCTCCAGCGGATGAATCGACATTCCTAAAATGAATCGTGACATGACAGAACTTTCAATTTTTGAAATCGAGTTTAAATTTGCAGTTAATTTCAACCAGGCATGATTTTAACGTGACCTAATCTACCATGTAGCTTTGAGAAATTTTTAGTGCAATTGACCCATGGTCAATTATTTTCAAGCCACATTGTACATCTTCGATGCATTGGCGACTCTCCGTTGTTGTGAAAATTTCAAGATTTCAAATACGAACACATTGTACCAAAACGATAGAAAATTCGATCTAGTACTGATCAAAGAAAATTTTGCAATTAGGTGAAATCACCCATACACTAATCACATACCTTTGTCAAATTGACCTATCTCCAGTCTCTAATCGATTTTTAACTGTGCCGTAATGACTCTTGTAAACTAGTACGGTTGAGCAGTCGATTGTTGGTCGAATTCTCAAATCTATTATGTTAAAATCCCTTAACGGCTTCACCAGATAGATTAGTTATCTCGTAAGTGACTAGCTCAGAGAATAGAACTATAGGCGTGTCGATAAAAAACCAAATTCATTCAATTGAAAACAGAACTAGAAATTTAGGATGTCATAACTCTTATTTTCTTATAAAAATTTTGTCCTTGAAATTTAAATCATTACAAATCTTTAAATAAAAAGGTGAGGGTACAATTGTCTCATCGAATCTTCACGTTTTCGGGTTGCTCATTCTATGCCATGGTGTTGCCAAACTACTTTAACCAACGGGATTATCTTGGTGCGCAGAACCTGTTCTTTCCGATCCACAATCTGAACCGGTCTTTCCACGTACGACACCCTCTCGTCCACATCTAACTCTTCAAAATTCAACATGTGGGTCGGGTCAGGCTCATACTTTCTCAATATAGAGACACATTAAAGATGTCATGCACTTGTGCCAACCTCGGCGGCAATGCAAGACGATACGCTAAAATCCATATTCTTTCTAGTATCTCAAAGGGACCTACGTACCCCTCATTGGTGACACCTTCAAAAAGACGTGCTCACCAATTTGGAATTCCAATAGCCTTCGATGCTTATCAGCATAGGTTTTTTGGCGGCTCTGAGCGGTCTTCAATCTGTCTCTAATAATGGCAACTGCATCCACTAACTACTGAATTAACTCCGAGCCTGTGATCTTTCGTTTTCTGACCTCATCCCAACAAACTGGCGTTTTGCATGTTCTGCCATACAATGCTTCGAAAAGAGCCATCTGAATGCTTTGCTAGTAGCTGTTGTTGTAAGCAAACTCGATAAGATGAAGTTGTTCCTCCCAGCTCCCTTTGAAATCCAACACGCAAGCTCACAGCATGTCCTTGAGGGTTTAAATCATCCTTTCAGACTGGCCATCTGTCTGAGGATGATAGGCCGTACTGTATTGCAACTTTGTTCCTAAGGTAGCCTGCAAACTCTTCTAAAAAACAGCTTTGAATCTCGAGTCTCGATTTGTTGTAATTGTCACCGATACTCCATGCGGATGAACAATCTGATGCACTTACAACTCTGCGTGCCTGTCCAAATCAAGGTCCTTTCGTATTGTGATGAAGTGAGCCGACTTCGTCAGTCTGTCGATCACTACTCAAATGGAATCATTACCCCCTCTGACTCTTGGGTAAGCCTCACAAAGTCCATTGTGATGAATTCCCATTTCCACTTGAGAATCTCGAGAGGTTGCAGAAGTCTTCTTAGCTTACAATGCTATGCTTTCATTTGCTGACACGTCAGACACTTGGCAACATGCTTGGTGATATTTGCCTTCATACCGAACCCTAATAGTATTGACGCAAATTTTGATACATCTTTGTATTGCCAGGATGAATGTTGTAACTGCTACAATAAGCTTCTGATAAGATCTCTTCTTTAAGCTCTGTATCGTCAGGTACACACAATCATCCTCAGAACCTTAGTGCTCCGTTCTTAGAAATCCAAAAGTTAGTGTTCTTCTTTTTGGTATTCTCTTGCAGGATCTTTTGAATCTCCGGGTTTGTCCACTAAAGCGTCTTAATTCTAATATGGACTTTCGGCTCAATTCTGAAGGTGGCCATAAAATTTGAAAGGTGGCCTACCTCAAATTTGAAAACCGAATCTCGAGTCTCAAGTAAAGTCCATTTCTTAACCATCATATGCGCAATTGAAGACTTCCGACTCAGTGCATCTATAACCTTGTTCGCCTTTCCAGGGTGATACAAGATATCACAATCATAGTCCTTTAGGAGTTCCATCCAGTGACGCTGTCTCATATTCTACTCATTCTGAGAGAATAGATACTTGAGACTTTGATGGTTAGTGAAGATATGTAATCTTTCTTTACACAAATAATGTCTCCAAATCTTTAGAACAAAAATGATTGCGATGAGTTCTAAGTCATGCGTCGGATAATCAATTTATGAGGTCTAAACTAATAGGACGCGTATGCAACAACCCTACCATGTTACATCAGCACGCAATCTAGTCCTCTAAACGATGCATCATTATAGATCTTATATCCTCCAGGACTAGATGGAATGGTTAGCAAGGAAACTACACTCGCACTTGTCTATCCACATGAACTTCTCTTCTTTCTTCAACAGTCGGGTCAACGGCGACGCTATAGCTGAAAACCTTTTCACGAATCTTCTATAGTAACCTGCCGAACCCAAAAAGCTTATGATCTCTATCATTATCGTCGATCTTGGCCAGTTGATAACTGCTTCAATCTTGGTCGAGTCCACAAAGATTCTTTTACCTGAAATCACGTGACCTAAAAACATAACACGAGTCAACCAAAACTCGCACTTGCTAAACTTAACATACAACTCATGATTTCTCATGGTTTGAAGTACCATCCTCATATGCCTTTTGTGCTCCTATGAACTTCTTGAATACACCAAGATATCGTCGATGAACACAATCACAAATTGATTCAGATATTATTTGAACACTCGGTTCATCAGATCCATGAAAGCAATTGGGGCGTTCGTCAAACCAAACAACATTACAGTGAACTTATAATGGCCGTATCAAGAATGAAACACTAACTTCAGTATGTCCTCCTTTATGATCCTTAGTTGATCATACGCTATCCTCCTTTTTGATCCTCAGCTGATCATACCCTGTCCTCAAGTTGATCTTTAAAAATATTGACGCTCCTTGCAACTGGTCAAATAAGTCATCGATCCTTGAGAGTGGATACTTGTTCTTGATCGTCACTTGATTGAGTTGACGATAGTCAATGCATAGATACAACGAACCATCTTTCTTCTTCACGAATAGAACTGGTGCTCCCCAAGGTGATGTACTAGGACGTATGAATCCCTTATCCAACAACTCCTGCCTTTGCACCTTCAGTTCTTTCAACTTAGACAACGCAATCCGATAAGGAGCCTTAGAGATTGGCTCTATCTTGGGTGCTAACTCGATCACGAACTCTATCTCTCTCTATCCGGTGGCAAGCTTGACAATTCCTTTGGAAACACGTTTGGAAACTCCTGAACCACTGCGATGTTTTTGATCTTTAGCTCCTTAATTGTCGTATCCACGACAATCACCAGGTAGCCCTGACAACCCCCGTCTAACAAATGGGTTGTCTCAAGCGATGAGATTAAGGAAATTGAGGGTCCTCTCTAACTCCTAGTAAACTGAATCGATTTATGATAGCAATCCATCTTAGCTTGTTGCTTGGTGAGCCAATCCATGCCACTTATCATATCGAAATCATACATGGTTAGGACTAACAAGCCTATCCTCCCCTCTCGCTCACCAATCACAAACTTGCAACTAGGACAACCCACTGTAGCTAATACCTTATCCTTTAACAGTGTAGATATGCTAACCACTGACTCCAACAACTTAGGCTGCGCATGATAAAATTTCTAGAATAAAAATTGATTTCTAGCAAGAAATTGATTTCTCAATTTCTATTCCCCAGACAAGTTTTTGAGCAAAGAAACCCGTTTGATAACAACTCAAAATTTCTATTTCTGGAACAAAAATCCATTTGATAACAGAATAAAATTTCTATTTCTAGGAATAAAAATTGGATAGATAACAACATAGGAAATCCTCAAATACAAAATAATATTCGAAATAATTCTAATACATTACAAAAGTTGAAAATACAATTTTATGGAATTTCCGGCGTATTATTATCCCTTACCATTTTATTGGCAATGGTTTTCCTAAGAAAATTTATTTGGTTTCCCTCTTCGGTCAACTGAATGTTTGTAAGCTCATCCTACGTAGGTTCAGCCAAGTACATCGGATCTCTATATAGGGAAAATTTTTTATCCATCTTGTCTTGATCACGGATTTAATTATGGATGGCACAACATGTAATTACGATATGTGCTTGCTTTCGAATTGCAAATGAGGGCATGTGTCTCAAAATGAAAAAAGTAATTCTTCAATGCCCCAAATGATCTTTCAATGACATTCCTTAAAGAAGAATGCCTATAGTTGAATAATTCTCTTGTAGTTGTTGGCCGTCTCGCTCTACCCCTATACTCATTTAAATGATATCGGTCACCTTTAAAATGAATTAAAAATCCCGAAGTTGCTACATAACCAGAATCCATGACATAGTATTTGGATACAACAATGTATTCATACATTGGTCATAATTTATAACTATAAATATGATCATAAAAAAAATTACTCCTTAAAGGACAAACAAATACCTAGTGGCGACCAAGGAAATTCCAAGTGAGGAGTCTCCAGTGCTGTTGCAAGCACTCGACAATTGTTGGCAGAGCCTTCCCAACCAGCATATACAAAAGTAAATTTCATATCAAAAGAAAAAACGCACATCACATTCCGAGTGGTGGTGCCTTTCCTATCTCTAAATGGGATTTGCTTCGACACAAGTATAGTAGCATGAACATGAGTGCCATCAATAGCGCCTATACAACCCTATCATTTTAGCAAGACTAGTATTATACAAGATTATCAACAAAATAAAATTGATGGTGTAAAGGAATGTATGAGAATTCTACCTTGAAGGAACGTTTATGCTTAGAATCCATAAGAATCTCTTGTGGGACAACAACAAATGAAGGTGGTATGATAACCTCTTTTACCAATTTGAGAACAAAAATTCTATTTATGAAGGATGGAGAAAAGGAAATAATTTCTATTTCTATTTCAGAAACAGAGAAGCTACAATTTCTTGCTTCTGATTTCTCCTCAAAATCAATTTCTGGAATAGAAATCTGTTTCAGATTTAGAGAAATTAAATTGCATTACTAAACGGATTTCTGTTCCAAACATGTTCTGGGGAATAGAGAAATAAAGAAATTAAGAAACAGAAATTTTATCATGTGTAGCCTTAGAAATCAATCTTACCAACTTAACAAACTGTTCAGCTATAAACAAATGAGTTGCACCAGGATTAAATAAAGCATAAGTAGTGTGGTCGTTCAATGAAATCGTACATATAATCACATCAGGCGCGTCTTCAGCCTGTCCTCTCATGATAGCATACGTCTTTCCTTGAGTTGGAGGTTTGTTCAGTCCACCCTATGGTGCATTCTGCAGCGCAAAACCTTTAATCTGACCCAACGGCGGCGGCAATGGTAACTGCTTTAGGCACGGGGCTGAGCCATGTCACCTTCCACAAAAGCGACACGCGCCATTTTGACTTGGCACTGACTTGCCAACTCCACCCTTCCTATTGGGTGGGACATGGTACCTTCCTCCGGTCATGGGCTTCTTTCCAAACCAATTTCCATCTCTAATCGAACTGAACCTTGAAGCAGACATAGCTGTCTGTTCACTCAGGTTTCTCTTTATTAACTTGGCGCGACCATATACCTTGTTGTAATCCTTCAAGTTGAATGGCACCAGTGGATCCCTCAGCTCTGGTTAGAGGCATTCCTGAACCTCCAAACTTTGTCTTATGGATCTTCCACCAATCTTGGAGTGTATTGAGATAGCTCAGCAACCTTTGCTTCATATTGATCTACGGTCATCATCCCTTGACGGAGGCGCTAGAACTCCTCCATCTTCTACTCTCGGGTGCTACCTGAAAAATACTTGCTGTTAAAGGCTCTGAGAAAAGCGTTTCACACTAGGATTACACCTTCTGGGAATATTGTGCCTCAGGTGGCCTTCCACTAAGTATTTGCGTTACCCTATAGCTAGTATACTGCCAAGACAACATTCTCTTCTTCCGTACACATCAGAAGTGCAAAGGCTTTCTCTAGATCTTCGATCTAGAGCGACCCAGTCTTGGGATCTCCTGCGCTAGTGAACCTCGGCGGGCTCTGCTTCACGAACTGCTTCACGAGCTTATGAATAGGCCTTTCTCTCTGCACAACCACATTCCCAGCTAGAACTTCAGCAAGTACAGCAGTGGCTGCGGCATTAGCAATGGTGGCGACAGCAGTAGTAGCAGCAGCTGTAGCGGCGCCAGTAGTGGCGGCGGCTTGATTCTGAGCCTGTTGCCCCATCAATGCTCCCAATGTCTCAAGGGCCTACATGATCTCATTGATCCTAAGATCACTAGGGGCTATTACCCTAGCACCAATAAGAGGTAGTGCTACTCCACTAGTGCTAGCTTGAGCTAGTGCTCTACCATAACCCCCTTAGGTACCAACCCTTATCAGCGTCTTACCCCGAGTAGCAAGTCCGATGGTTCTCTTTCTAGGAGTCCTTCGCTCCTGATCACTCATGACGCAGATTCTATATAGAAACCTACTTTCCAATTCCACGCAGAATTAGAAGCTGAGTGATCCTCACAACACAATTTACCAATCAGCTATTAATCACATGCTTTAGCATAAATTAAAGGTCATTTCTACTAACTATTCTATAACATATCGCACCTTATCACTCCAACTATCAACTAGCTCTGATACCATTCTGGGCAGGGATGTCACACCCCAATCCTCAAGTGTGTGGCCATCCCTTGGTGGTCGATAAAATTGTGACGTCCCATAACGCGTTGCCGACCCATTCATTTTATGCATACAGAAGTGAAACAATTACCCCTAACAACAACCAACACGGGATAGAAAAGCAGAAGACATATTCATAACCAAAATGCTTTTATAAACACCCCGATTTATATACAAGACTAGTCTAGAGACAAAAGTCTACCCAAGCAAAAAAGCCTACAAGTCCTCTAGGCACTCGAATCTCCAACTAAAAACTTCGAGGTCTCCTGAGGATTTGGGTCCACCACTGCACCACTAAGAGGGTTAGTTGTGCTCGTGCCAAAAGCGACTTCTAACACTGATACTAGGACCTCAAAATCCTAAATGGGACCAACTTTGTGTCCATTGAGCTCACAATGGTACCACACTTTGAATTGATAGGGTACCCTCTGAGGTAGACCCGCATCGACCTAGACGATGATCCTCACGAGTTTATCGACCCAGATTTTATGGCCCCCGGGAATAGGGATATTGATGACTTGCTTGATAATCCTCTTGGGCTGGCCAAAATGTTCCGAAGGAATCACCATCTGAGGACTTGAAAAGATTGAGCCCACGATGGGATGAGACAATATCTTAGCAAGTTCACCTCCTAAACTCTGACTAGGAAGGAAATACGTCTAGAGGCAGTCTATGCACACCAGTCAGAAGACTTACCTCGCCTCGGTTCCTTCTTGCATGTCAGTATAGCTCATAATCTCAACCACTCAATTCAATCCGATCGATCATTCAATCCAATCAATACCATTTATCAAATCAATCAATTTGATCACTGCTAACACAAGCTAAAGTATATTTATCCTTGCACAAGTTGATATAGATGGTTGCTCGCACAAGCTGATATATATTATAGCTCACCCGAGTTGATACATATTATAGTTCACCCAAGCCAATACATAATATTGCTATTACAAGCTGACAATTCAACAAATGCTCACACAAGTTGATACATGATAAATCAATCTCACCCAAGGACATTGTGTCCTACACACCAATTCCTCAATTAAAATAATGAACTTGGCCAATTTTCATCATATTAAAAATACCCGATAAAATTAATCACGTGTGGGTACACATTCGGTCTAAGCCAAAATGCTATATCTTTCTTTTAAAAAATCTCACTATTTAATATAGTGCCTAAAAACATTTTTGGTGTTAAAAACCGACGCCCCAGTATTTTATGATTAAATATCAAAATTACACAATTTTGGGATAAATATCCAAAATTACAATCACCACTCAATTTGCACAAAATATCATTCAATTGCAGAAACTAAGCATACTACTGCAATCAGCACGAAATTACGATCACCGACTATCCTGGTATAATTTTCAGAAAATAATAAATAATTAAGCAACTAAAAAAATAATTAAATAAGAAATTAATTACCAAAAATACCAACCTAGGCCGAAAATGCTTAATTAACCGCTCAAACAGGCCAAGAAAATTTCCGAACCTATCTAGATAGATAGTATAACTTATCTAGTCTCTAATCTATCTGTTATAACCACCTAACATGCACAAACGAATATTTAAATCACTAATCCACTCTAACTAACCACCTAAACCATACTTAGCCTAAACTAATCACACCTTAAGCATCAGTAACTTCATAAGCAAAGTTTAGATAGTAAACTCACCGATTTAGCGTTTTGGTGAGTCGATGATGACATTGACGAGGAGACGGGCAACAAACAACCCTAGGGTGACACAAAGCAGAGATTGGACGGGCCTGAAAACAGGCCTTGAAGTCTCAAAGCCTTTGTTGGCTTTAGCTACTGACCTTGGGTCGAAGGAGCTGGCGCTGAAAAAACGAGGAGGGCTCGCAGCGGTTGCAACGTGCCAAGGGAAGGCGGACGGCAGCTGGACGGCGGCCAGGGGGCTTCGACAGTGGCCTGGGTAGCTTAGGAGATGGTGAGGTGGCTTGGGACAAGTGGGATGACGAGTAGGAGGCGCGAACTAGCGGGGTGACGCGTGACGGACTCGAGCAACATGAGCGGTGGCTCCAGTGGCTCGGCGGGCGTGCAACGGGCTAAGGGGAGGGGTTGCCAGTCTCTCTTTGGTTTTCCAAGCTTCAAGAGTGGTCTAAAAATGGAGAAAGCAAGCTTGCTGAAGAAGAAGAAGACAACTGCACTTGGAGGGTCCCAAAAAGGCCTAAATATCCCTTAGTTGATCATTGTTTGGCCCCCACTTGTCTTAGTTGATCATTGCTTGGCCCCAACTTGTCTTGGCTATCATCCAAACCAATTGCTAAACAAAAAATTCCCCTAGAAGTTTCCTTTGATACCTCAAATGTTGCACACCAAGGGACCTACGAATTTTGTACCAATTTCTTCTAAATCGAACCAATTTCTCTCCAATTGAACTTAATTTGACGTCTAAAAATCTGACCAAGGTGTCCTCATCAAATACAATATTTTTCCTCACCATTTGAATCAGCTTTGTCACAACCTACCCCTTGGGGGGAGGGAATATGTTTAGGGGTATTGCCTAAAGGGCGAACCTAAGGCCCACGATCAGGCATGGGCTCTCCTAAGCCCATACCCCACGTGACGTTAGATATTCTTGAAAATTTTGCAAAAATGAGTCGTCACTAGCCTATTAGGGTCAGCTAGAAACTAAACAAGGCATGGGAGTATTCCTCGCTTCCTACATAACCAGAGAATCTAGGGTCGGAGACTTGATTATACTAATTAACCCTTCGGTACCTAATCTTGTTCATTTTAAAAGAAATTATTTTTGTCAGATAGCTTGGATTAATTTTATACCTATCCACTAGCATGTGAGGTGATCATGCGAGTGTGCAATCATTAAATTAACAATCAGAACTACCAAGATCTCAATTGTAGTAAAATTAAACATGTGCGATTAAATATAATTAAATACGCAAATTAAACATTCAATATAAGAAATATATGAGAAAATAAAGACCTAATTACACTAAGAATGCAAAACATATCAATTCCAAGCCAAACCTACCATTTTTGGATTTTTGATTTTTTAAAATTTTTTTAAATAATAAAATAATAAGATAATAATTATTATTTTTTCTTTTTTTTAGGCCGGACCGAGTCGGGTCTGGTTAGACTGAACCTAGGCTCAGCCCGATCGACGCAGATTGGGTCCAGTCTCCGATCGAACCCTGATTAGTTCCGATTGGGGACGGGTTAGTTGAGCCGCCCGAAAAGGGCCTTGGCCCAGCCAAAGGTGGTTCAGCCTTCACATGGCCGGGATTGGACCCAACTAGAGGGGGGCCCTATACTATTGTATGGAGGCCCCTTTGTAAGCCCATGTAAAGAAAAAGAACGAAAAAAAAAAAAAGAAAGGCCGAGTGGACCAGATCACAGATCTGGCCCAAATTGGCTAGCCCTCTAGTCCGCAACTACTCAGTCATGACTAGAGGGAGCCGTGACAGCACGCAACACTGGGCGGCTTCTGAGTGGACAATGATGGTGACTAGCAGTCAAATGGGCCATCGATGGTGGCAAGGGTTCGGTCGAGGGCCCCGCTGGTCTCCAACTTCAATTCAACGACCGCCTGATTGTGATAGAGAGGGCAGTGGCGACGGACGGCATGGGGGGTGTCTGGCTAAGGCTCAATGGCCCTGCGCTGACTAGGTGAGGGAAAACTCCGACTTTTGGGCGGACGGCGACACCACTCTAGTGACCAAACATCTTGATTGAAGCTCTAAACATTGAAGTCAAGCATAGGTTTTGACTAGGCACTACAACAAATAGGTAAGGGGGCACTCAGGAGTTGAGGAGTTTCGAGCTTGGTCGAGGCTCGAATGCGAGTTTGGACTGCCGGTGAGGCGCGCTAAAGCAACATGAGGGGGATGGGTGGTGGCCGAAGCTTGCTCGAAATGGCCAAGGGAGCTCCGACTTGTTCGGTACAACACACGCACACCAAGTGTTTGGCGAAATGCCTACTTGGGTTCCGAGGAGACGACGGCGATTAGCGTTGGTCAAGTGGCTCACTGGCGGTGGTAGGGCATCCCAGGGGGCGCGTTGATGATGGTAGTGAGGGGTCTTGAGACTCCTTTCCTCCTCCCCTCTGCTCTCACTCTCGGTCATCTCTCTCTCTCCTCGTCGGTCCCTCTTTTGTTACTTTTTGTTTTTCTCCTTTTTGGGCAACTAGTTGGTGCGCTTGGCTTTTGCAGCTACCAACTTGTCGGCCGGATTGCCTCCAACCCATGGATCACGCCGCTCGCCTACCACCTCGATTTGCCTGCTCCTCTGTCACTGCCTTTGTTTATGTTTTGTTGTGCAGGTCCATGTGTAAAAGAGGAAGACAGCCAGGCGTGGGTTAGAGGGGAAAGAAGGCCAGGCTGGGCCGTGCGTGGGGGAAGTAAAAAGATGGGCTGCGCCTAGGCCCATGCGGGGGAGAAGAGTAAGGAAGGGGGCGAGTCGGGCCAAGGCCAATTCTGACCCGACCCGACGACACTTAAGGTTTTTTTTCAAATAATTAATTAATTATTTTTTTTAAATTTTTGATTTTTTTTTCTCTTTGTTGACTAATTCCTAATTTTGTACATTATTAAATCCTAAATAAAATTGTAAAATTTAGGTGTCAACAAACTTGAATCCCAAAAATGTGACCAAAAATAGTCCTATGATTTTCCCAGGCAAAAACGGCCATACTTTGAAATTTTTCCAAAAATCTTGGTTTGTAGAAAAAACTTCGGAGGTTGAGTTGACATTCTTAAAATGAATTGTGACATGACAGAACTTTCAATTTTTAAAATCAGGTTTAAATTCGTAGTTAATTTCAACTAGGCGCGATTTTAGCTAACTTAATCTATAAAGTAGCTTTTAGGATTTTTTAGTGTAATTGACCCATGATTGATCATTTTTGAGCCACATTGTACATCTTCAACACATTGATGACTCTCGATTATTGTGAAATCTCGAAATTTCAAATACGGATACAAGGTACCAAAACGATAGAAAAATTAGTCTAATGATAATCGACGAGAATTTTGCAATTAGATGAAATCACCCTCATACTAATCATATACTTTTATCAAATCGACCTATCTTCGGTCTCTAATTATTTTTTATCTATGCCGTAATAGCCCTTGTAGACTAGCACAATCAAGCAGTCGATTTTTGGTCAAATTCTCAAATCTATTGCATTAAAATCCCTTAACGACTTCACCAAATAGACTAGTTATCTTGTAAGTGATCAGCTCAGAGAATAGAATTATAGGCGTGTTGATGAAAAGCCCAATTCATTCAATTAAAAATAGAACTGGAAATTCAAGATGTCATAGCTGTAGTCGCCTAGCCACCTGCCTCGCCATTTCCAACTCGTCCAATCACTCGGCCAGCTGCTTCGGTCCTTGGACAAAACCGAAGGCTAGCAATGGTTCTTAGACTTCTAGGCTCATTTTAAGGCTCATTTTAAGGCCCGTCCGAACCTCCGTTGGTGTCGCTGTAGGCTTATTTATCTTTCGCCTTTGCATGGCCATAATCGTGGACTCACCGACCCTCTAAACCGATGAGTTTACTTGCTAAACTCTACTTAGGGAGTTAATGACAATTAGTAGATAAATAGACTATGCTAAGTGTGGATTATGTGGTTAGTTAGTTTAGATTAGTGATTTAATAGCTCAATTATGCATGTTAGGTGGTTAGAATGGATTGATTAGGGGTCAATTAGATTGTACTATTTATCTAGATAAGTGCATAAATTTTCTAGGCCCATTTAGGTGGTTAGATTAGTGTTTCTTGCCTAGGTTTGCATTTATTGGATTTATTGGTATTTATTTAATTAATTTTACTATTTATTTAATTATTTTATATTTTCTGGAAATTAGATCGAGATTGCCAGTGATCGGAATTTCATGCTGATTGCAGTGGTGTGCTTAATTTCTACAATTGAGTGTTAATTTATGCAAATTGAGTGGTGATTTGAATTTTGGTTATTTATTCCAAAATTGTGAAATTTTGATATTTAATTAGAAAATTCGAGGTGTTGGGTTTTGATATCGAAAATAGTTTTAAAGACTATATCAAACAGTAGGATTTTAAAAAGGGAGGATATCAGTTTTTCTAGTTCATATTGACCATGTACCCACACACAATTATTTTTACATGTGTTTTTAATACAAAGGAAATGAGCCAAGTACATTATTTTAATCGGGACATTTGAGTGCAAAGCACAATGTCTTGACCGGGATTGGGTTGGTTCATGAATGGTTATGAGAACCCGTCCCCAATGTGAGTTGGGTGGAGGTTGCCCCGTATGGGATGCCCTTGTCAACGAATGCCAATTGTAGTAGAGGCTGGATCGATGCTCCTATGTGAAATGTCATCTAGATGTAAATGTTGCTGTGCTCGATGGGGCGAGACGATGCCTGATTACGCCAGAAAACCGCCAAACGTTGAGTAAGCCATGCCCGTTAGGCCATGATTAAAATTGGAACGCATGATTGAGTGAAATTGACGCGCCGAATTATGTGACAAAATTGTGGGGCATGGTATGGTACGTGTTATAATGATTTGGCCTTATAATTGAGACCCCTATGGTTGTTTAAGGTTTGAGATGTGGCGATCCAATTGATTGAGCTTGATTACTACTTATGTTTATGATATGAACTGTGCTGACATGCAGGGAGGATCTAAGACAAGATGAGTCTCTGTGGTTGTGTGGCTGTGTGGTTAGGACGCCCCTAGGCGTATTTCCTTCCTAGTTGGAGTTTAGGGGGTGAACTTGCTGAGACATTATCTCACCCCAACGTGGGCTCAATCTTTTCAGGTCCTTAGATGGCGGCCCCTCCAGTACATTATGGTTAGCCTCTGAGGGTTTTTAAGCTGGTTACTGACTTCCTTATTCCTGGAAGCCACTGGGTCTATGAGCTTGTAGTATAGTCTGGGTCGATGAGGGCCTATCTCAGAGGGTACCTCATCAATTTAGGGCGTGATTTCACCATGGGCTCGATGGATGTGACATCCAAAATTTTGTTGACCCTTGAATATATGATGGTCCATGACAGATTGATGGACATATCGTCGGATTGCGTCATTGGTACCATTTGCGGACACTGTTTCATTATCATCATTAGACTGATACGTTACATTTAGTAACGGTCTAATCGTCGAATACATTATAGTCTCATAAAAAATTTCCCTATGTACCAATTCCAGTGAGACCGAGGTTTATTCCATAGGATGTGTCGACAAGTCATCTATCATTCGAACTTTAGCCGTTTCCCATTGAGTATGTACCCTAGGTGAAGCAGCCGAGAGACTTCATTCCACGCCCATGCAGCCACATCCCTCTACACTCTCCCATTAAGACATGAAAAGTATGGATTCCATGGCCATGCATGAAGACCATGCACGTCTCTCCATTGTGCGGCAAATAGGAAATTGACCCATGTGGCCCATGCTGCTCGAGGACCCTTGTTTCTCCGGCCATGCACACGTGTTGGGATGGTCAACCGAAGGAATTTGTTGACCAAGAGGCGCCCAACCGCAACCACGTCACCCACCCACACGGCTTCCGTTGAAGCCCAATCGTGCAAATTGAGGGCATGTCTCCCCTAGCTGTCCCTTGAACAAGCTGCCACCGGAAATTTGCATGCAATGACTGAGTTAGTCAACTAAGTGAAGGAACAAAGCGGCTCGGAAACGAGAGCAAGAGAGAGAATGATCGAGCGAAACTAGGCAGAGAGAGAGAGAGAGAGAGAGAGAGAGAGAGAGAGAGAGAGAGAGAGGTGAGCGAAAGTGAGAGGGAAGGAAGGAGACCATCCTCTCCGTCCATGCACGCGTGTCGTCGGCGCTGCTCGCACTTGCTGTTGGCGAGCCGTGTCCATGACCGCGAGCTTCCCAGTTTCTCGCCGTCGACACCATAGGATTTAAGGCAAGTGAAAGTCCACTAGCCTAAGTAAAGTAATGTTGTTGTTGTCTGATGTAGTGCAGTTAGATTTGGAAATATTTGAGTTTGAAGTAGATTGGGATTAGAGGATTGAGGAAATGCTCGGATTTTCTACGTGTGTTTTCGATTCATTTGAACTTCAATTGAAAACAGATTTTGGTGACCATGAAACCTTGAAAAATTTGGCCGTAGATTGATTTGGAAAAACCTCCCGATTTGTATGAGAAATTCTGTTTATCGTGGCACCGACCTTAAATATTTTAAGAAAATGTATGGTGCCTTTCAAATTTTGAATTCTATATCAATTTTTCTAAATCATTGAAAATTGGGTTGATTTTCGGACTTACTATACGAGTTTGTAAATTTACTTATCGTTTTGGTAAATGATTTGTCGCAAACCAGGTAAATGATTTGTCGCAAACCGAGAGTGTGGATACTACTCTCGGATTACTTTTGATGGATTTCAAAATTGCTGAAGGATGAATCATGAACATGGATTATCGAAAGGAATCCAAAGGATTTTCTAATGTTGTTGTGTTTTGAAAATATTTTGGCATTGAAATGATTTGGTTGTTATACCATGGTTGAGATGTTATTGCCGTCGTCGAACACTCGGGTCGACGATGCCCCAAGAGTCAGGTTGCCCATAGGATCGTAGGTGTCAATGCCTTTAGATGCCTGGGGACTGGTGAGTCCCAGAGGTTCCCCGGGAGTGTCGGGATGCCCGGATGTATGACGATACGTATTTCGAAGGGTAGGCGAAACAATTGTCGTGGTTAGTCTCGGAGATTTCTCGTGATGCTGGGTGAGGTGCGAGATGCCTGGAGGTGAAACATGAGATGCTTCGATTGCCTGGTGACTGAAATATGGAATCGGAGGCTTTCATGACGCCAAGTTGGGTGTGAATGCCTGGAGGGACGCAAACACTAGTCCTCCGGGAGAAAAACCTTTTGAGTTTTAAAACTGATGGTTTTGCTAAGTTGTGCCTGATTATAAGAAAAACTTATGTGGCCCGGTATGGGACATGTCATAACAGTTTGGTCTTATAATCGGGACCCTTATGATTGAAATGATGTGTCCTGGTTTTGAAACTGCACTTGTTATTACTTTGAAAAGTTCCATTAATTTGATGCATACTCATTCCTTTGATTATGTGTTTTGTGAATTTGCCATGAAATTAGATTATGATGGTTCTGCACAATATAGTTTAGTAGATCTTTCGTTGTTGGGTGGTTATACTCACCCATTTTGGGGACTAACATTTTAGACTGGACAAGATTCCTTTGTTGCCCGCACCTCCCAGTACATTCTATGGAGTCCTGATCGACTTATAGTGGGAGCGGTCAGAGTATCAGGACCCTGATGTGCGAGGACTGACATTTGTACAGGTGAGAGTGATTATGGTGTTCGATACCAGTCTTCCCACCAGCCTTGTACTGTAGGATTACATCGCTGTATTTGTCCGTCGGTATGGACGAATGCTGGGGTTGTTGCCACTGCCACTAGCAAACGGACTGAGTGGTTGGGTGTGACCGTGAGATGGGGGTCAATAGAGGAAGAAATTTTTTGATGCCGACATGAAACGATGGATATTATGTTTGTAACTGTTAGAAATGTCGAGTATCTTTTGAAGTATGCCTGAGTATAGAAAACTACGGCATTTTGATGTACCGACTAATGATTGTCCATCTAGTTTTATGTAAGTAAAAGTGTTCGGCTATTATTTATAAAAATGTTTAGTTGGTGTGCATTGTTTCTGAATATAAGAAAGGGAGTTATTGGATACATTTCCGCCATATTTTGCTCAGGGACCAATGGAAAAGATATAGACCCCCAGAACTCATGGACTTATCGAAATTCTATGGTATCAAAGTAACGGACTTTCAGGTGGAGAAAAAGGTAGTGATGTGTGGTGAATCTAACGGATTGGGGGTCGTCAGGGGGTGCAACAGCCCGGAGTGGTATCAGAGCTTTGGTTTTCTTTAGAGTGATAAGGTGTCTTAATAAGAAGGGAAGATATAATGATGCACACTATAGGACACTAACCAAGGGTAGGTGACTAACTGCGAACAACGGGTGAATGACTTCACTCGTAGAATTTTGGTAACAATTGAAGTTACCTTTGCATGCAAGTAACATTTTATATTACTTATGTGACCTTAGTAACACCTTTATTTATTACTTGACCAGTGATGTTGAGTCACTAATTGTTTGCTGAGGCAAATGCTTGGAAAACTATAGGGGAATCATGGTACGAACTAGGAGTTCTCACCCATCAAGGGTTGAAGCCTCTGCTTCAAGGGTTGAACCCCGGATGGAAGATATCCTGCAGGCATTGGCCAATATAGAAAATTTGATGGAAAGACATGCTCAACAACAACCCAGAGCAGAACGTCGCCCTCAAGGACTGGTGGAACAATTTCTGACGTTAAAAAGCACCTAAGTTTACTGGAATGGGAAGTCCTGAGGAGGTGGAACAATGGATCGATGGAATAGAACAGATTTTCTAGTTGTTAAACTGTAATGATGCTGAGAATATAATTTTGGTAGAGTACCAATTGGAGGGAAATGCAAAATTTTGGTGGAGAGCTTCAAGAGACACGATCTTTCCAGCTGGTACTGACATAAACTAGGATGAGTTTGTTAGAGCTTTCAATAGAAAGCATTTCTCTGATTGTGCCAGAGATAAGAAAATCATAGAATTGTTCAGTTAGAACAAAAGGAGCTGACAGTAGATCAATATGAAGCGAAATTTTCTGAATTGTGTAGGTATGCTCCTAGGTTGATTGAGGATCGAGAGGAAAAGGCTAAAAAATTCCTGAAGGGGTTAAGAATTGATATCAGGAAAAAACTAGTGTATTTGAATATAAGAGATTATACTGAGATTTATGAAAGAGCACAGCCGGTGGAGTATGGATTAATGAGGGAGCAATCAGAGTCTAGGAGGCAATCAACCTTTAGTGATGTTCGACGAGGTAAGAGATCCTATCCTGATTGAGGTTAGCTTGGGAATCTAAGAAAAAGAGTAACTTTTGGAATTTTGGAAAAGCCAAGAGTTGCCTGACTTTAGGGAAAGTACCCTACCGGGGTAATATTTGCCTGAGGTGTGGTGGACAACATGGGCCAGGACTTTGTAATAGCCAACTGAGATGTTATGGTTATGGGCAGATAGGACACTTTAAGAGAAATTGTCCACAAGATGGGTCACAGATGAATGTCAGCTCAGTACACCAAGTTCAGCAACGTGTAGCTAGACCACATCCACCAAGGAATCCACAGAGGCCACTAGCACAAGGACGGGTGTACGCGGTCACCCAAGAGGAAGCGGAAGCTTCCAAAAATGTTATCTCATGTACGATTTCTATAAATGGCAAGAAGGCATATGCGTTGTTTGATACGGGTGCTACGCATTCTTTTATGTCTGAAAGGTATAGACAGTTGAGCAGGATAGAAACTACATCTCTTGAAACACCTTTTTGTGTTTCTACGCCGTTAAAGAATATGGTGGTGTCTATGTTAATATGTGAAAAGTGCAAAGTAACCATAGGGGGACAAGATATGGAAATAGATCTAATTGTGATGGCTATGTATGAATTTGATGTCATAATAGGAATGGATTGGCTCCATAAGCAACAGGCTAAGATGGATTGTTATAGAAAAGTGATCTAGTTTGTTTCACCTGACCGGTCTAGTTTTGAATTTTTCGGAGGTCTAACAAATCCCTCCATAGCTCTTATTTCGATAGTGAAAGCCTATACACTTCTTGACGAAGGATGTCAAGGATACTTGGCAATAGTAAAGGAATATATGAAGGAAGAGGCTAAGCTCGATGAAATTCAAGTGGTCAGGAAATTTCAGGATGTATTTCTTGAGGAACTGCTTGGGTTACCACCGAAGCGAGAAATTGAGTTCAACATCAAACTAATGCCTGGAACAGGATCGACATCGAAAACCCCGTATAGGATGGCCTTGATGGAATTGAAGGAATTAAAGGTGCAACTACAAGAGTTGCTCGATAAAAGATTTATTAGGGCAAGTGCTTCTCCTTGGGGTGCACCAGTCTTGTTTGTGAAAAAGAAGGATAGGTCGATGCGTTTATGCATTGATTATAGGCAACTGAATCAAATGACCATTAAGAATAAGTACCCATTACCTAGAATTGATGACCTATTCAACCAACTGCAAAGAAGTTCGATCTTTTCTAAGATTGGCTTGAGGTCGAAATATCATCAACTAAGGATTAGGAAGGAAGACATTCCTAAGACCACATTTAGGACTCGTTATAGACACTATGAGTTCCTAGTAATGCTATTTGGACTAACGAATGCCCCAGCTGCATTCATCGATCTGATGAATAGGATATTTAAGCCCTATTTGGATCAATTTGTGATTGTCTTCGTTGATGATATTTTATATACTCCAAAGGACCCGAAGAACATGCACATCATTTGAGTGTGGTGTTGCAAACCCTTAGAGACCATAAGTTGTATGCCAAATTTAGTAAGTGTGAATTTTGGCTGGATCGGATAATATTTTTAGGACACGTGATGTCAGAGAAGGAATTGTAGTAGACCTAGCGAAGGTTGAAATGGTAGTAAATTGGTCGAGATCCACATCGCCGACTGGGATATGAAGTTTCTTAGGACTAGGAAGCTATTATAGAAGATTTATTGAAGGATTCTTGTTACTTGTAGGTCCATTGACGAAATTGACTTGGAAAAATGTAAAATTCGAATGGAATGGAGAATGTGAAAGGAGCTTCCAGGAACTTGAAAGAAGGTTGACCACGACTCCAATTCTAACTATACCATTTGGATCTAATGGATTTACGATGTAATGTGATGCGTCTCACAAAGGGCTATGATGCGTTCTGATGCAGCACGGCAAGGTCATAGCTTGTGCATCTAGACAATTGAAACCCCATGAATTGAACTACCCAATTCATGACTTAGAATTGGCAACAATAGTTTTTGCTTTGAAAATATGGAGGCATTATCTGTATGGAGAGAAATTTAAATCTATACAGATCATAAGAGTTTGAAATATTTGTTTTCACAAAAGGAACTGAACATGAGACAAAGGAGATGGATGGAATTGTTAAAGGCAGAGGAGATGGATGGAATTGTTAAAGGATTATGATTGTGAAATACGGTAGCATCCTGGAAAGGCAAATTAAGTGGCAGATGCTCTTAGTCGTAAGTTGACTATAGACATGGCCAGTATAAGAGTAACAGAATGGAATTTGTCAGGAACAATGGCGGATTTAGAATTTAAGTTGGAAATAGATATTCTCATTGGTATGCTTACTGCATTAAGGATTAAACCAAAAATTATCCAGAAAGTTAGAATTCTGCAAGAGTCTGACCCGGAAATTGTGAAGTTACGAAATGGAGTGTCTCTAGGAAAAAGACCAAAATTTCAAGTCTCTGAGGATGGAATAGTAAGATGCCAGGGACGACTCTGTGTTCCCGACAATGAAGAAGTAAGAAGGGAAATCATGTCGGAAGCAGATAGGAGTAATTATAGTATTCATCCGGGTAGTACCAAGATGTACATGAATTTACGCCAACAATGTTGGTGGAATGACATGAAAGCATATATAGCTAAGCACGTCTCCCAGTAATTAACATGCCAGCAAGTGAAAGCGGAACACCGCAAACCCACAAGACTTTTGAGACCATTAGACATACTAGAGTGGAAATGGGATCATGTGACGATGGATTTCGTGCAAGGATTACCAAGGACATCAAGTGGTCATGACTCTATTTGGGTGATAGTAGATCGCTTGACTAAGTTTGCCCTTTTCCTAGCAATTCGTGTAGACTATTCGATGGATAAATATGTTGAGATATATGTGAGCCAAATAGTACTCTTACATAGTATTCCTGTAACTATTACGTCAGACTGAGACTAAAGATTTACTTCAAACCTTTGGCGAAGTCTTCAAACCGCCTTAGGGACTAAGCTCCAATTTAGTACCGCTTTTCATTCACAAATAGAATGACAAACGGAAAGAGTGATCCAGACACTAAAGGACATGTTAAGAGCTTACGTCATTGACTTTAAAGGAAGTTGGGATGAAAAGTTAAACCTAGTAGAATTTGCACATAACAATAGTTTTCAAAAAAGTATAGATATGGCTCCCTATGAGGCATTAAATGGGAGGAGATGTAGGACCCCTATCTATTGGGATGAGGTAGGTGAAAGAAAATTGACAGGACTTGAACTGATCCAAATTACTACAGAGGCTGTTGAGATCATCAGGAAAAGACTCAAGACAGCCCAAAGTCAACAGAAAAGCTACGCTGATAAGCGCAAAAGACCCTTGGAATTTAACGTAAGAGATCACATATTTCTTAACGTATCCCTAATGAAAGGAATATCATGGCTCTTGGACCCTTTGAGATACGTGAAAGGATAGGAGACATAGCTTATCAGCTAGCATTACCTCTTAAGCTTGCAAATTTACATGATGTGTTCCACGTGTCAATGTTGAGGAAGTATCAGCCTATCCCTAGACACATAAGCTATCAAAGTGGATGAGAAAGTGAGATACCTGGAAGAACTAATTCAGGTACTAGATCGAAAGGAGCAAGTCCTTCGGACAAAGAAAATTTCACTAGTTAAGGTATTGTGGCAACATCACGATATATAAGAAGCCACATGGGAAAGTGAAAAAGAAATGAGGGAGGCGTACCCTCATCTTTTCAATGATATGTAAGGAATGTACAATTTGGAGGACAAAATTCTCTGAGGGGAGAATTGTGACATCCAAAATTTTGTCGATCCTCGAATATGTGACGGTCCATGACAGATCGACAGAAGTATCGTCAGATTGCATCATTGGTACCATTTGTGGACACCGTTTCGTTATCATTGTTGGACCGATACGTTACATTTAGTAATGGTCCAATCGTCGAATAAATTATAGTCTCATAAAAAATTTCCCTACGTACTTATACCAACGAGACCGAAGTTTATTCCAAAGGATATGTTGACAAGTCATCTATCATTCGAACTTTAGCCATTTCCCATTGAGTATGTACCTTAGGCGAAGCAGCCGAGAGACTTCATTTCACGCCCATGCAGCCACATTCATCTACTCTCTCCCATTAAGACATGAAAATTATGGATTCCATGGCCATGCATGAGAACCATGCATGTCTCTCCATTGTGTGGGTCGACAAACAAATAGGAAATTGACCCATGCAGCCCATGCTACTCGAAGACCCTTGTTTCTCCGACCATGCACACGTGTTGGGATGGTCAACCGAAGGAGGAGATTTGTTGACCAAGAGGCGCCCAACTGCAGCCACATCACCCACCCACATGTCTACTGCTGAAGCCCAATCATGCAAATTGAGGGCACGTCACCCCCAGCTGTCCCTTGACCAAGCTGCCACCGAAATTTGCATGCATTGACTAAGTTAGTCAACTAAATGAATGAACAAAATAGCTCGAAAACGAGAGCACGAGAGAGAATGACCGAGCGAAACTAGGTAGAGAGAGAGAGAGAGAGAGAGAGAGAGAGAGAGAGAGAGAGAGAGAGAGAGAGAGCAGTGAGTGAAAGTGAGAGGGAAGGAAGGAGACCATCCACTCCGTTCGTGCATGTGTGCTGTCAACGCCGCTCGCACTTGCTGTTGCCAAGCCGTGTCCGTGACCGCAAGCTTCGCGGTTTCTCACCGTCGACACCGTCGGATTTAAGGCAAGTGAAAGTCTATAAGCTTCACGGTTTCGATTGCTGTTGTTGTCTAATGTAGTGCAGTTAGATTTGGAAATACTTGAGTTTGGATGTTTGATACTGAATTTTTGAATGATTGAAGTAGATTGGGATTAAAGGATTGAGGAAATGCTTAGGTTTTATATGTGTGTTTTCGATTCCTTTGAACTCCAATCGAAAACAGATTTTGGTGACTATGAAACCTTGAAAAATTTGGCTGTAGATTGATTTGGAAAAACCTCCCGATTTGTATGATAAATTCTATTTACCATGGCACCGACCTAAAATATTTTAAGAAAATGCATGATGCTTTCAAATTTTGAATTCTATATCAATTTTTCTAAACCATTGAAATTCGGGTTGATTTTCGGACTTACTATACGAGTTTGTAAATTTACTTGTCATTTTGGTAAATGATTTGTCACAAGCTGAGAGTGTGGATACTACTCTCGGATTACTTTTGATGGATTTCAAAATTGTTGAAGAATGAATCATGAACATGGATTATCGAAAGGAATCCAAAGGATTTTTCAATGTTGTTGTGTTTTGAAAATATTTTGGCATTGAAATGATTTGGTTGCTATACCATGGCTGCGATCTTATTGCTGCCATTGGAACCTCGGGTCAACGATGCCCCGGGAGTTAGGTTGCCCATAGGATCATAGGTGTTGATGCCTTTGGATGCCTGGGGACCGGTGAGTCTTAGAGGTTCTCGGGAGTGCCGGGATGCTCGAATGTATGACAATACGTATTTCGGAGGGTAGGGACAACCATCATTGTGGTTAGTCTCGGAGATTCCTCATGATGCTGGGTGAGATGCGAGATGCTTGGAGGTGAGACATGACATGTTCCGGTTGCCCGGTGATTAAAATATGGAACCAGAGCCTTTCGCAATGCTAGGTTGGGTGCAAATGCCCGGGGGGACGCAAATATTGGCCCTCCGGGAGAAAAACCTTATGAGTTCTAAAATTGATGGTTCTGCTAAGTTGTGCCTGATTATAGGAAAAAATTGTATGGCACGGTATGTGACGTGTCATAACAGTTTGGTCTTATAATCGGGACCCATGTGATTGAAATGATGTATTCTGGTTTTGAAACTGCACTTGTTATTACTTTGAAAAGTTCCATTGATTTGATACATACTCATTCCTTTGATTATGTGTTTTGCAAATTTTCCATGAAATTAGATTGTGATGGTTCTGCACGATATAATTTAGTAGATCTTTCATTGCTAGGTGGTTGTACTCACCCATTTTAAGGACTAACATTTCAGACTAGATAAGATGCCTCTGCTACTCGCACCTCCCGGTACATTCTATGGAGTCCCGATCGACTTAAAGTGGGAGCAGGCAGAGTATCAGGTTCCTAAGGTGTGAGGATTGATGTTTGTACGGGTGAGAGTGATTATGGTGTTTGATACCGGTCTTCCCACGGGCCTTGTACTCCAGGAGTACATCGTTGTATTCATCCGTCGGTATGGACAAACGCTGGGGCCGCTGCCACTACCTCGAGCAAACTGATCGAATGGCTGGGTGTGATTGTGAGATGGGGTCAGTAGAGGAAGAAATTTTTGGACGCTGACATGGAACAATGGACTTAATGTTTGTAATTGTTGGAAATGTCGAGTATCTTTTGAAGTATGGCTAAGTATAGAAAACTACGGCATTTTGATATACCGACTAACAATTGCCCATCTAGTTTTATGTAAATAAAAGTGTCCAGCTATTACCTATAAAAATGTTTAGTTGGTGTGCATTGTTTTTAAATATAAGAAAGGGAGTTGTTGGATACGCTTTCACCATATTTTGCGCAGGGACCAATGGAAAAGATATAGACCCCTAGAACTCATGGACTTATCAAATCCTATGGTTTCAGAGTAACGGACTTTTAGGTGGAGAAAAAGGTAGTGATGTGTAGTGACCCTAACAGATTGGGGGTTGTCAGTGGGTGCCACAATGGATACAGAGTTGGTTCCCTCCAGGGTTTTGAGATCTCCGCTATGGTAGTTGACACCGCTCTAGGCAAGGATGCAACTGACCCTCTTGATGGTGCTATGGAGGACCCGGCGCTCTTGGAGCCTGTGGAGTCTAAAGGATCAGAATGTGTTTGACTAGTGGATTGTAAGACAGTTTCCTTTTTAAGGGCTGATCTTTTTGGTAGACAGATTAGTTTTGTATATAAACCTAGTTTGTTTATAAAAGCGTGTTTTAGTTGTGAATTTGTTATCCTGCTTTTTTATCCCATGCTATTTGCTATCAGGAGATTTGTTTATTCACTTCCGCATGTGCAATAAAATGAATGGGTCGGTGATGTGTCCGAGGACATCGCAATTTTATCGACCACAAAGGGATATGCACGTGCTCAAGGTTCGGGGCATGACACGAAGGATGGGTCTACAAGTGGTGATGTGACCTGTGAGGTGATAGAACCATTCACAGATTTACCAGCCCTAGTTTTAATCATCTCTTGTAAGGCTTTGCAGGTGCAACACCAAATAAGTGACTTATGCTATTACTCTTTAGAGTTTTATCCAAGTTGTGTTTGTCATGAACTAGAGTAGCAGTTTTGTCAGACCTAAAAACTCCCTCATTAATATAGTGTTCACTTAAGTCCTCTTGACCATTGTCTACATCATTGCCACCAGTGCCAAGTTTTTCCTACATCACCAAATCTTCATAATTTCCTACTGCATGCTCCCTAGTAGAATATGTATCACCAAAATCTCCTCTTACTATTTGGAGTTTTATCCAACTTGTGTTTGTCATGAACTAGAGTAGCAATTTTGTCAGACGTAAAAACTCCCTCATCAATATGGTGTTCACTTAAATCCTTTTGACCATCATCTACATCATTGGCACTAGTGCCAAGTTCACCTAACATCATCAAATCTTTGGCATTTCTTGTTGCATGCCCCTAATAGCATATGTATCACCAAATATAATACATAAATCAAGATGACATACATCAATAACGTAATTAAACATTTTGCCATGTACGTCTACAGTGATCTTAAAATGACCAAAGGCTAAATCATATCTTGACATGAGGTTCTCATTTATTTGGATTATCGAAAACAACTGTTTTGTTCACATTGTCCCAGCTAAATTCGGATTGTGAAAGAAGTTTCTTAAAACTATCATTCTATTTTTTCAGTTTGTTCACCTTGTTCTTCAATTGTACTTAAGTATATTGGAGTCTATTTGTTTATTGAATTCAGTTCGTATTTTATTTCACCTCAATTTGTTATGAGTAGAAAATGTGTGATTTCCCTTTTTGACCTCTTGTATTAGCAAACTAACGTACAAGTTGTGGTGAATGCATCTTTTTGGGATACCATTTAACCTTCACTAGTTGAGCATCATATGAGTTCATGAAAATTAAATAGATGGAAAACCACTTTCTTCATAGCATGAATTCATAGATTGTTCCTAGGATCAAGCTAAGTTCATGAAGCATGCACTCCAATAGCTACCGAAAATAGTAATGTGGTTGCCAAAAACATTACATTGGACGTTTAACGGGGCACTGGTTATTGCATTGTGTATAAGGAAATACCAAAAGTGCTAAAGAAGACTATAGGGAAATAACGATAGATCCATAAGTTAATTAAGGATCCTGAAAATGCTTAGTTCATGAGATTAATTATGTTTATAAGACTCTTATACATAATATAAATGGCAAGCCAGCTCAATGTTTGGAACCACTTTTAGGAGTTGTACAAAATAGAAACTAGAAGCAAAAACTAAAAAGAAAGCAAACACTAAGATGAAGTAACTACAATAAAACCCAATGGTTGGCATCATTTTTTTCTCTTCCAATCATTGAGTCACAATAATTTAGCCTCACCATTGTCACACCAAAGAGGGTGCAATATGTTGTTTCCTTTTTTTTTTCTCATCACCATATTTTAAACTAAACAAAGACACAAGTAACAAATCCAGCTACAAGATGAAATTATCTCTAAACCATGCGGAAGTGTTAAATCTTGGACCCAACTCAAGTTGATTTCTATCTTCTAATTACTCTCACTTTTTTCTAGTGTGGTTTGTTGGGCAGCAATTACATGCAAATGTGATACAAATAGGATTTTAAAAAAAAAAAAACTTTTTTCTCCTATCGTAAGACCTCTGTCAACTCTTGATGGTAATGGTGTTCAGATATATGAATGATTTCTCTATTGGCATCTCTTTTATGGTGTCCAGTTTATTTACATATAGAATTTCCTCAAGAGATCCAACTTAGAACCTTGGATAGCTACTCAGTGCATAAAAAGGTCATTGTAACAGCTACAAGCATGAAATCAGAATCAATGGATCCAACTCAGAACCTTGGACAATTACTCAGCGCATAAAAGTTCCTAATTAGGTAAACCCATTTGATAAAAGCTTTTCATCGTATAATATATACTTTTATAGAATGTCATAATACATGAGGTAAACCGTTAAAATGTACGTGCACTATCATTTGAGGAATAAAAAAAAAAAAATTCCCTCACAAAAATATAGGATAGTAATCTTCATCAAAGCACAAGCCTCTTAAGGTCAAGTGACTAGAAATAGAATCTAAGAATTAATTTATTTCTATAAGGGGGATAAAGGGAAAATGGCTTTATACTGAAATCTAGATAACCATCTAACTAATGTATGGTATCAACAATTCAAATGCATGATATGGGAAAAATTTGGCAGAGCAACAAACCTGGAAAGTCTTGATTATGTAGCTATTTTGAAGAGCTAGAACAAAAAATATTGGAGGAAATGGATCCTAATTTTGCAAGTATTTTGTGGACAATGACATAAAGAAGGTGTTAGCAACAGGTTGATGGGAAAATAAAATCCGCCAAGGATCACAAGGATTCTATTGATTTGATAGTAGCATTAGTAAAATGATCATGCTTTGCATGTGAATCAATTAGAGATCTAACTTGGATGTCATGTGTGAAGGTTGTTTTTGGAACTTGAGGAATATAAACATTGAAATGACATCAAATTTCTATCTAACTAATAGGATAGAGGGAGTTATTTATTACAACCAAGAACCCATATCCATCTTCCCGATTTGCATGAAATTGGAAAGATGTTTACATTAGCAATCAATGTTCCCATTTAGCATACTACCATCTCAAACTCACAAGGAGCAACTACCTAGTCAATTTGGCCAATCACAACATAAAACCTTCTATGAGACTACAATTCATCAAGAATATTTATGAAACCAAATACCTATACTAATAAGGAAGTCCTATTCAGATTTTCTAACACATGAAAAGCAAGATCTTGAGTCCTTCCTAATTCCAATATGATTGAATTTCACAAGATGAACATCCACCAATGCAAGGAAATCCTTCTAAATTGACAAATTTCTGAACTGATAATGCAATACCACATTGAGAAAATCCTTTTAATGAAAAATACATTGCTTCACCAACGTCCTAAAGACAGCTCCACCATAGAACCGCATTTTCTCTCTAGAAAATAAACCTTTTTCTTTGCTAGTTTTGCACAATAATTCTTGGGATAGTAGTGACAGTCCAGAGCTATAATTGTCGAAAACCAAGAATCCATATCCATCTTCAACTAATATAAGAACTGTCGAGAGCTATGATTGTCGAAAATGTAAGGACTGCCAGAGCTATGATGTTGGAGAATATAAGGTCTTAGTAAATTTGCAATTGAAATCTGGAGCAATAATAGTCGTAAAAAAGAAGTTCATTCCTAGGAAGTGAGAATCACAGCAGAAAATATGCAATGAGAAGGAATTGAAGTGAGAAACCTAGGTTTAGGGCGAGACAAGAACGAGGGAAGTAATGACGAGAGAGGCAATCAAATAGAGGCGATGTGATGGAGGTGACACGATCAAAGAGAGGCAACTAGATAAAGGATTCAACTTCAAAAAGTGAGAATCACAACTAGAACAAGTGCAATGAGAAGGAATCATAGCGAGAATCCTGATTTAAGGCGAGACGAGCATGAGGTGACTCGACTAGAGGTGACCCGACCGAAGAGAGGTGACCGTAGATGAGATTAGAGGCGATGAGACGGAAGAGAGACAATTGGATAAAAGATTGAACTTTAAGAAGTGAGAATCACAACTAGAATAGGTACAATGAGAAGGAATCAAAGTGAGAAACTTGATTTAGGGCAAGACGAACACGAGGCGACCCAACCAAAGAACAGCGACTGGAGGCGATGGGACCAGAGAGAGGTGACTCAACCGGAGGTGATGGGACTAGAGAGAGGCGACTGGAGGCTATGGGATTCGAAGTGAAGGGACCGCAGAGAGGTGACTGGAGGCAACTACGCAAAGGCAAAGGTGAGCCGAGAAGAGAGTTTTGGGTGCAAGTTGAAAAGGGACAAGAGAGAATTTAGGGTTTCTCTTAAAACATAAACAATTTCTTGTTTTTGTTCCCAAGAACAAGAAGCTGGTTTTTTTTTTGGTAAGGACAAGAAGTTATTATTATTTTTTTTTGTTTCTTGTTTCTATTTCAAATTTATTCCCTGGCTACTTTTATATTCTAGGGAATAGAAAAATTAGTTGACGTTACCAAATGATTTTTTTTTTTTTTGTTCTGGGGAACAAAAGAACCCAAAAAAAAAAACGAAAGAAAGAGAAATTTTGCTATGCACAACCTAAGTTGTTTGGCTCAGCACCACCTTAAGGCTTGACCTTGAGTGGTAATTTGACGAGCCCCACCTCACGGCCTCACTACAGGACTTCTAAGGCCGACAGTGGAACCTCATGGTCTTCCATTCTCTAGTCTACTAGGTACAACCCTATGGAGTTTGATGCTATATTGAGGCAAAGTTTGATGCTATTATTAGAATTAAGCAACTACAAGCTTAGAGATGGACACTACCAAGACAATCAAGTATGTGAACTAACAGTAGTATGGAGTTTTGCTTGAGTTATTCTACATGAAAGAAGGCATAGAGAGACACCGCAACAATGCTCATGAAGTGAATCACAATAAGTTGCAAGTTTATGAGCATAACATTATTAAAAACAACTTGTAAATGATTTCTAGTATCATAATGGCTATGAAATTCCTAACATATATAGTTATTATGACAAGTTATATGGTATACAAATCCCATCGATTCCATGATTAGGTAACATCACTAATTAGTTCATTCTTAGAATATTTGATTGCATATGTTATGTTCAAGTGAGTGATGTTAAGCTTAATAGGAGGATAAGAAATTGACATTCTTATGCTATATGTTAGGTGAGCAAGTTTATCGATAATGGTGTTTGGATTTAAATTTACCTATTGTCAGTAGAGAAGTTACATTTGGTGAGTCTAATACTTGGTGGAGTGATTGCAGCAATTTTATACAGATTTGTACAATGTTTTGCTCAAAGTCAAGTTGCAACTAGAAACTATTGTGATGGCAGTTATTTGCGTGGTAATTGACCCAAATGGTGATTATGGTAAGGTGGAGCCTATTGAGCGAATGGTTTGATAAGGTGTGTTTTTGATCTCTTGACACAATGTTATTTTTGTATTATTTGTAGTAAAGGAGGTTATGTCTACAAATCCTTATGAAATAACTAAAGGAGCAAGTGTAGTTGGTATTCTGATGAGGTCTACAATTTTGACGGAATTCGTCTTGTCATGTCCTGAACCCCGAACGCGTGAACATCCCACTCTAGTCGATCATATATGCAACATTCTCAAGAACTCGTCGCTGACCCATTCATTTTAAATGCATATGCGGAAGCATATTATAAAACCCCTAACAAACTAATACGGGATAGGAAAGCAAGAAGCAATTCCGCAACCAAACATTTTCATAAACCAACGGAGTTTACAAATAGAGGTCTACAACCAAAGGTCTACAAAAGACCAGCTCTTAAAAAGGAACCGTCCTACGACCTGCAAGTCGGACACGGTCTCCAATCCTTTAAACTTCACCTTTGCAACTCCACATGACCAACCAAAACAAACTGGCTGCCCCATCCTCCAAGGACTTGAAAATGGTTATTCAATAATCAGTGAGACAATGTCTCAGCAAGTACACCCCTAAACCCTTATTAGGAAGAAAATACACCCGAGGGCCTCCTAGTCACACAACCACTCAATTAGAATAGATGACTTACCTCGCATCAGTTCCTTCCTACACATCAGCACAACTCATGTACCCAATCAAGTGCAAAAACAACACTCGAGCATTTAGAACGTCTCATCCAATCTTATTCAATCAATCAATCAATTCATAAGAGTTCCGATCATAAGGTTAAACCGTTATGACATGTTCCATTTTGTATTATACAATTTCGTCCCATTATCAGGCGTGAGTAAATCATGTCGGTGATTTAATCTATACCCAATATTCACTTTCAATAATCAAATTCTATAGTCAATACTCAATTTCAATACTCAAGGTTCTAGAGGTGCCCCTAGTCACAAAGTTCCAATATCGTGCGGCACTTAGTTCTTGATTCCAATAAGTAATATCTCAAGTTACTAGATGTGGCTCCCATGAAGTCAAGCTATCATGTAGCACTTAGTTCTTGATTACAATAGACAATAACTCAAGTTATTAGAGGTGACTCCCACGAAGTCAAGCTGTCATGTAGCACTTAGTTTTTGACTATAAGAAGCAATAGCCCAAGTTACTAGAAGTGACTCACCAATTCCATTATCGTGTAACACTTAGTTTTTGGCCATGAAAAGCAATAGTATAAAGTTCTCGAGGTAACTCAAACGAAGTCTCTCTATCGTGTAGCACTTAGTTCTTGTACTATGCATGACGATACTATAAAGCTTCTAGAGGTGACTCCCATGTGACCTAATTCACCACGTAGCACTTAGATCTTAACTATAATAAGTAACGGTATAAGGTACTAGAGTTTCTTTAACACACCCTATGTCACCTCGACATTCAATAGTCATATTGCCATGACTATAAACCATCACACGATCATCAAACATAAGCTTTAGGCATGTCGCAAATCAACCATATTATCAAATATGCACAACCCAGCAAGCATTGCACTAATAACACCACAACTATGGCATAATCATGCGTGCCTCATCACGCATAACCTTTAGGCATAACACAAAGCCACCACATCACCAAATGTGCAATTTCTAGCAAGCCAAGCATCGAGAACTATTATAAAACTATAATCAATCCTAACTAGCAGAACAGTCCACTCATGTGTTTCCAAGTTTAAATCCAGAAACCCAATTAAACGAATTTGAAAAATTCCCAAATTTGAATATATTGTAAGAGACACATAAACGAACATTTTTTATGAAGTACCTTAACCTAGATCCTTCTAAATTCAGCCTAGTAAATTGCTCAATCCAGTACCAAAACTGGGTCCGTTTCCCGAAAGTCTATTTTCCGAAATTAGTTTGGTTCTAGATCCAAATCATGTCTGTTTGATCTGAAATTTGAGTATGTTAAATTAGAAAATGTGACAAACAACTTTTGTGAAGAAACTATTTTGAAATTAAAATACTAAGAGTTGATAAAAACCTCTAGAATCCTAAAAGATCACCAGTTCCAGTGAAAACTGAGGTTTTGTTTGCATATAACGGAGTTGATATCTCACTCTTTTTAATCCCTTAAAATATTGAGAAAAATATATGTTGTAGCCAAAGATTTCCAAAACATTCCTCAAGAAGGAATCGACCTCAAATTCGCAACCCATTTTGATCCACAAAATTGGCAAACAGCAAGGGTCCAGAGATCCGAACTGCAGACAGTCCATTGGATTCGATTAAACCAACTCAATGATGCTAATCTCACTAATTAGAATAATACTAAACCATTTTAAGGCTAATTTAACAAATCTAGATTATCACTAATCCATCCTTAAGCTAATCTAAACAATACTTAAGTATAATTAACCTCCTAAACAAGGTTTAGAGGATAAACTTATAGGATTTGCACGCCAATGAGTTCATCGCAACAAGGACGCGAAGGCAAGTGATAAACTAGCCTACGGTGACACCAAGTGAGGTCCATAAAGCACCTAAACAGGCCTTAAAGTTCCAGAACTTGCTGAAACTCCAGCTGCTGATCTTGCTGGTTGAGAGGTTGCTCGATGGCTAGATGGGCGCAAAAATAGCAATGAGGAGTAGCGGTTGCAGCAATTGGTCTAGGCAGGTTGAGGCAGCGGCTTCGGCAGTCTTGGTTGGCTCCGACGGTGACCAAGCGACCAAGAGCAGCGATGAATGGCAGTGTTGGACAACTAGGGACATGCGGACGAAGGCTGAGTAACGTGCGAGCAAGCTAGGCGCGCAGGCAACGGTTCGATGGCCGTATGGGCATGTGACGGAGGAGTGCTAGCCAAATTTCTTTGGTTTTGTTGAGCTTTCTCCCTTCAACAACAATGGAGAAAGCCTTGAATTGAGGGAGAAGAAGCTATTGTAGAGGGGGGGGGAGGTCTCCTTGGGCTCTCTAGAGCTCAACACTTGTCATTTTCTTATTGGCTTTGCCCCCACCATGACCTCACATGACATCAACCACTCTCTCTCCTCAAACTTCGTCCACAACCTTGCCAATAGGTGCAAAATGTCCCTGCCTCCGTGGCATACGAATTTTTGTGATTTTATACATCAAATTCATTCAATTTCATCCAATTCTTAAACCAATCAATCCAAATTGAAGTTCATAAATTTATCCCATGTAAACCACACTTTTATTTCCCAAACCACAATTTTCCTTAACCATAAAACCATCTTGGATGCCAAAAGTGGGACCAAAAGCGGGCCTACTAATTTCCCAAACCAAAACAACCATACTTTGATTTTTTCGCCGAAAAACTCGGTTTGCAGAAAAATCTTCTAAAGATAAGTCGATGATTCTAAAATGATTTGTGACATTATAGGACTTCCAATTTCTAAATTCAGTTTCAATTTCACGATTAATTTCATTCTGGCACGATTCTAGCGCGTCCTAATTTACCGGATAGCTTTTAAGAATTTTTGTGCATTTGACATGTGGTTGATTATTTTCAAGCCACAATGTACATCTTCAACACATTGGTGACTCTCTTTAATCGTGAAAATCTCAAGATTTCAAATGCGGATATAGGGTACCAAAACAACAGAAAAATCAGTCTAGTGCCGGTATGGCATCCCAAAATTTCATGGCAATTCCTAGAGGCATTACGACCTATGGAAAAGTAAATGGTTGTGTCGTTGAAGTATGTTGTGGCTGTTAGACCGAAGAATTGTAATAGATTAAGCCCGAACTCCTTTAATGGAAAGATATCTTATGTTCTTGGGTATCAAAGTTGATACTATAGGATAATTTGATAATGAGAATTTTGTTCTTGGCTATGCACCTTATGGATTTGATTTATTTATTTATTTAAGTTGCAAGCTTTATGGCCAAGTGAATAAGTGTAATTGGGTATTTATATAAGTAGGAAATTAAGGTGGGATTATTAGGAATGATGGTGGGCTAGATAATTAAGGACCAAACCAGCCCATAACCCTACCAATCGGCCCTTTTGGCCTGGCCCGCAAAACCCAAAGGAAAGGGCTGCCGTCTGACCGGCCCAAGGAGCCTAATGGGCTGTCGACCAAAGGGGAGAGGCCGGCCCAACCGGCCCATCCTCTTGCATGGCAATTACCAAGTGGCAATGGGGTTTATCCAAGTGTCATCTTGCATGTTTTGTGATGATTACATGCTAATCATCAGGGGGAAGAAAAGAAGAAGGGGTGGATTGAGCAAGGGGGGGCGTCGCACGAGAGAAAGAGAAAGAGAGAGAGAGTGACCATCCGAGAGAAAGAGAGGAAGAGAGAAAGGGAGAGAACGAGCGAGTGAGAGAAGAAGGGGAAGAGGGGGGCCGTTCGCTGCTGTTCGTCGCCGCCATCGAGCCGCCGAGTCCCGCCTTGTCCCGCCGTCTTGGCTTGCTGAGTTGTGCTCGGATTAGAGGCAAGTAGAGTCCATAAACTTACCATTTTCTTGCTGTGATATGTGTTGTAAGAGATGATAAACTTTGGTTGTGGTAGAAGTGAAGAAATTCGAAGCTCTAGGAAAAAATATGGTAGCCTTGCATTCTGTTTTCTAGAAAGGCAGTCCGACCTTTGATGAATTTGTGAGCTGCATGCGACTTTTTAGTTGGAATTTCATTTCGACTTCTTGATGAAAGTTGTAGAGAACTTCTTGGAGAGTAACATATCAAAATTTCAGAAGAAATGAACAAAGATAGACCGGTGAAACTTTTTTTTCTTTGAAAAAGTCAGATCTGGAAATCGTAATGCTAACCTAGTATGATTTTGTGAATTTTATAAAATTCTCCGATTGAAATTCGATCTCGTGTTCTGAATGAAAGTTGAAGATGACATGTTAAGGAGTAACATATTAAAATTTTTAGAGGAAATAGATGAGTTTAGGTTGGTGAAACGATTTTATCCGAAATGGTCAGATCTGGAAATTGTTGCTGAGGGTTAGAGACGGCTACGGTGATTATAGTTTTAAATCTATCATAAATCAGATTTTGAGTTCTTCATGAAATATTTATTTCTGGATCTCGTATATAACATATAAAAATTTCATAATTTTTGGAGTTGATTTAGGATTTTTACTGAATTTGTGAATGAAACTGTGTATGGCAACATTCTGAAATTATAAAGACTGTGATATGTGGACTGTACCGAATTGTATGATGTTCTTTTGATATGGTGTCCTTCACAGAATATTTTCCTCTAGATCTTGTATATAACATGTCAAATTTTTAGAATTTATCATGGTTTTTTACTAATTTTTCAAGAATTATGACCAAAGGTGTGCAATCTGTTTTTATCCGAAATTGCTGCATTTTCAAAAATAAACTAAATTGCTCCATGTGATATAATGTCTTGAGTGGTTGATTATGCTGCATATGTAATGACATATGGCATGTTATATGACATCAAAAGCTTGTTGAGACCTTTGATATTGTTGCATCAAATGTCATGTTGAAATGGAGATAAATGTGTGAATATAAATTGAGATAATAACGAGACCGTCAGAGGTGTGAGGTGACGATGCCCCAGGAGTATTGGGATGCCCGGAGTGTGTGTGCCGGATGCCTGGAAGTGTGTGTCGGATGTCCTCGGGAGTTTCGAGATACCCAGAGGTGTGTATCGAAAGCCTTGGAGGTGTGTGCCGGGGGATATCTCATGATGCTAGTTAGGGTATGAGATGCCCGGAGTGTGTGTACCAGATGCCCTCGCGATGTCAAGTTGGGTGCGAGCAATAAATTGTGGGATGCAAACACTAGTCCCTAGATGAAAAAAAAATAATGAGATCCTTGTGAACGATAAGAATTGAAATTGAATCAAGTGCATGGATATATACATATGCATGGGATGAACCTCATGGGAATGCAAGCATGAAGTGCATGGTAGTATGTACATGTTGCATGGTGATATATTCATGGCTGCTTGATGATACATGTATAAGTACATGGTGGTATATGCACGTAGTATAGTGATATATGCTTGGCTGCTTGATGATATAAGTACAAGCGCATGGTGATGTATGCATGGCTGTAAGATGAGGTATGCTTGAATGCATGAATGATATATGTTTTATTCATGATACCTTGGTTGTTCTGTTTGACGCGTTGTGTAGTTTGTTGGATCTTTACTGCTGAGTGGTTGTACTGGGGATTAACATTTCAGATTAGAAAGATGCATTTGCTACAAGTCGCACGTGGTACCTATTATGGATTGCCATCTGATGTCAAGGTGGAGTGCGCAGAGCATTCCTATGTTAGTTTGCCCGATCTGGTGTATGTCCGAGTGCATGTCTTAGTGATGTACGATATGGGTCTTGTTGATGGCTTGGTTATCCAGGAGTTTTTGTCTGTTCATGTCTGGCATGGTGGAGTGATGCTAGGGATGCTGTCGCCGCCGCCGCCGCCGCCGCCTGATGCACCAAGTTGGGTGTGATGGCACGTACAATTGGTGAGAGCTGACACTTTTTGGGGATAGCTGACGCTTCTTGATGGAGGGGTGTACATGTTTGATGTGGGGTTGAGTTCTCTTTTGAGTTATAGCCAAGTATAGTTAAAAATCTTGGCCTTTTGCTATACCGACCCGAGATGTCCATCATGAAAATGTAAATAAAAAGTGACTCGGCTTTATCGTTTTATATGGTGAATAGTTGGTGTGCAATAGCATTATTGTTATTGGAGTGAGGGATGGTGAGACTCGTTTATGCTTCCGTTGATGAGCTGCGCTGAGACCTTTACAAAAAAAAAAAAAGGAAGAGAGAGAAAAAGGAGAAAAGAATTTTATTGATAAACCCCCCATGAACTATAGTTTCGCTTTAATTAAAAAGCTTCAAGGACTGGCATGTAGTAGGATAAGTGACAAGTACCTGTGGTAACCCTAATGGATCGGGGGTCGTCGAGGGGTGCCACAGCCAATCAACAAGAATTGTGCAATTATGTGGAATCACCCACTCTCAATTACATACATTTGTCGAGTCGACCTATATTTGATCTTTAATTGATTTTTAATTGTGTCGTAATAACCTTTATAAATCAGCTCGATTGAGAAGTCGTTTCCTAGTCAAAATCTCAAGTCTGATGCGTTAAAATCCCTTAACAGCTTCACCTAATAGACTAGTTATCTCGTGAGTGGCCAACTCTGAGAAAAGAACTATAAGAGCATAGATGAAATGCCCGTCTCATTCTATTGAAAATAGAATTAGAAAATCAAGATATCACACATCTAGACTTAGAAGATGAGTGTGGCCGTTACTTAGAAGATGAGTGTGGCCGTTGAGCTCATGAGGAGCCATGGGAGAATGGAGATGAAGTTTAGATTCCAACTAAGCGGTTATGGCTTGGCTCAAACACCAAGTGAAGGTGGAGATTGTTGAAAACATATCTTGAGTTTGAGATCTAAAAGAAAACTTGTAGGTTTTATAGTGGAAGTTAGATTATTAGTTTGAGAAGGTTTGTATTTGGATCTGAACCTTATATTAATATAAGAAGTGAATGTTCTTCTAGAGTTGCATGCAAGAGGCTTTTTTTTTTTTTTGTACATTAATAATGGCCATGACAATCATTTATGCATCATCCTCAAGAATGAGTGTTTAGACCTATAAAAATTTCATTAGATCAAGTGATTATATTGCGAGAAATTATACACGCTAAACACTATATTGAATTATTGGGTGTAATTAGAGTTGAGAATTACTCTAAGTGTTAGAATCATTTAAGTGTGGTTATAATCTCCATTATATCATTTAATTTATAGTGAAATTGTGTACTGCTCTTCTTGTAGAGTAGGTACCACCAACTAAGCTATGTAAATCTGGTGGCCGATTTATTTCCTTATTCTATTTAATTTATTGTTTGATCGTTTGTTTTCCACAATATGTCTGATCGTGATCTCCATCACTCCTATATTATAGGGATAATGTCACGCCCCGTACCCCATGCACGCAACAACCCTTTCCTTAGTCAATAGAAAGCGATATCCTAGAACTCATTGCCAACCCTTTCTTTTAACTACACATATGGAAGCCCATAATAAAATCCCCAAACAACAAAAATATGGGATAGAAAAGTAGGATACCATTTTCACCAAAACAATTTTCATAAACAAACTAGTTATATACAGAGGCCAACTCTAGGGTTTATGTACAAGAGATCTATTTCCAAGAAGAACTACTGAGTCATCCATGCTCCTGACCTTTTTGCCCCAAGCTCCAGGTTCTTCATACTAGAGACCTGAAAATGGTTATACAATAATCAATGAGATATAAATCTTAGTGAGTCCTCCCTTAAGCCCCCGATTATAACACTAACTCAACTCATGGTATCTCTCCAGAACCACCCCATAAACAAACCACGACTAACAACCAATAATCAACAAATCACAACAGCCAGGGTCAACCCCTAACCACATAATCAGTTCGCATGCAACTTTACCTGGTATGCCATACCCTATATGTTGAATCTCAAAATAATACACGCAATGCACATGGCTGTTAGATGATATAGTTTATCAATCACATACAAGTTGTGTCACAAGCGATCTCACCTGGCCATTGCCACACCCTACATGTTATCGATTCATGCGTACGTGCCATAAACAATATGTGCAACTAATGTATAACCGAAACTAATGACGCTATGATTCTCATACTTTCTTGCACTTTAGTGCGCTATCTATCCCTCATCAATTGATCACAGGGTCTCGATTATAAGGTAAAATCATTGTGACATGTCTCATACCATGCCGCATAATTTTACCTCATAATAAGGCCTAACCAACTCAACACTCACATGTGTTCCTATTATTCATAACCTATCGGCCATAGCTAACTTTCCAATCAACGATCATCTGACTTCTGCCAGGCTACTGATAAAAATCGGGCTTCATCCCGCCCCGTCGGGTTCGGCTATGTCTAATACTTCTGTTTAGACGGTATCCCAAAAGAGACATTGGTTCAGAATCTATTGCGACCGGCTTCCGACTCCCGTTAGGTATCACCCCCAAACTTCCGTTGGGTGACGGATTCCATTTCTTAATCATGCGTGCACACCACTAAAACTCTCTTCTTATCTTTGAGCATTTAACCAATGCACGATGTTTGCAAATACAATTTCAAATCATTTTCCCCTAAAGGCGGTCCATTTCCAACGTCCCTTGGACAATGCATATTTCCCTTTTTTTTTTGGTGAAAACTACTCAATTCATGTGGATTCCCATGCATGTATATACTTAAATCACCTCATAAGATCAAAACACATAAAATTAGACACTTTTTCATTCTCGGGTGAACAGTGCGCGTGAATAGTGTTTCGTGAACAGTGTCGCATGAACAGTAAATTTCCAGAATTAAATAACTAATAAATTAAATCTAAAAATCATTATAAAGACTAATTAAAGCAAGCAATTAATCAATTAAAGTTAACCAAGCTTAATTAAGCACATAAGCCACAATTAAGCAAAATAAAGCAAGATTAAATTAAACTAATCTTAGCCACAGCTAACCACCTATCTTAGGACTAATATAACTTAATTAAATCTCCTAAACTAAAATCAACACTAATTAAAGCAACCCTAAGCAGGTTTAAGCATTAATCAAAGGATTAGGAGCTAAACTCACTCGAAATGGGCCGGAAACACGGACACGACGGCGACGATGGAGGCTACGTTTGGGGACCTCTACCACAACGAGCCAAGGCGGTCCCAAGACTGGAATAGCAACCACAAACTCAGACTTCCACTAAAACACTGAAACTGAATTGCCAGAGGAGGAACAAAGTTAAACAGGCTTGGCCAGAGCTCCAGCGAGGGGTTGGCCAATGAGCAGCAGCACCTAGGGGTCGAGGGGGACTTGCTAGTGGTTGGGATGGGTGGAGGCTGGGTTAAAATGAGAGGAAAATGACTAAAACGGGTGAAACAGGCAAAGCAGTGCAAGCTGCCACACAGATCGATGAACCGGAGAGTGGTTTCTTCCGACCGACTGGCGAGTCGGCCGATGGCTCCGTTCGACAAGTAGCTAGGTCCTCCTAAACAATTTGGGCCTTCTGAGCGCGATGGTGGGTGGCACAAAGGCTGATTCTCATGGGAATGCAACTTTTAACTCAGGTTTTTGGAGAAATGCCAGTTGGAGTAGAAACAGGAAGAAGAGGAAAACATGGGAGAAAGGGCTACGAGTTTGTTTGTGGCCAAAGAGGAGAGAGAGAGAGATGTGAGAGCTGGTTTCTCTAGTTCTCTCAAGCTCTCAAAAGGCTTCAACAATGGATAAAGCAAGGGGGAGAGGAAGAAAATGACTGCTCAACTGAAGGGGACCATCATTTGGCCACTAAATATCCATTTTCATTATCACACATGCCCCACCAACTGCTGTCTTCCATCCTCAGCCATTTGCAGCACCCAAGCTTCCTCAACACACTTTCCAAGTGGTCCAAATGTTGCTTACCCCCTTGGCCTACGAATTTGGACATTTGGCCATTCAATTCCAATTCAATTCTCTTTCAATTCTCCTCCATTTGGACTCAAATCAAAGCCTATAAATTCAGCCAAGGTGCCATCGTCCCTCTTAGGATTTTTTTTCTCATCAATTTGTCCAACTTGAATCCCAAAAATGCAATAAAAAATGGTCCTCTGATCTTCCCGGTTAAAAATGGCCCTACTTTGAATTTTTGCCAAAAATTAAGGTTTGCAAAAAAATCTTCAGAGGATGAGTCGACATTCCTAAAATGAATCGTGACATGACAGAACTTTTAATTTTTGAAATCGAATTTAAATCCGTGGTTAATTTCAATCTAGTGCGATATTTTAGCATAACCTAACCTACCGGGGTAACTTTTAGGAACTTTTAGTGTAAGTGACCCATGGTCGATTATTTTTTAGCCAATTGTGCATCTTCGATTTATTGGCAACTCTCAGTTGTCGTGAAAATCTCAAGATTTCAAATGAAGATACAGGGTACAAAAATGACAGAAAAATCAGTCTAATGCTGTTTGTCGAGAATTTTGCAATTAGGTGGAATCACCCACACACTAATCACATACCTCTGTCAAACCGACCTATCTCTGGTACCTGATTGATTTTGACAATGCCGTAATGACCCTTGTAGATTAACAAGGGTTGAGCAGTCAATTCTTGGTCGAATTCTCGAGTCTATTGCATTTAAATTCCTTAACGGCTTCACTTGATAGGTTAATTATCTCATGAGTGGTCAACTCAAAGAAAAGAACTATCGGTATGTCAATGAAAAGCCCAACTTATTCAATCGAAAACAAAACCCGAAAATCGAGATGTCACAGATAAAGTTTGTTCCAAAAATAACTTTTTTGCATTTTTCTCGGACTTTAACTGATTTGGGATCATGCCACTGCAACTTCATGTATGCCAATGGCTTCCGCCATGCTTTTGGTCATGATCCGATACCTTGAGATTCTAGGTCTTGGCTTAAGTGCCTCTACTTCTCTTTCTTGATGTTGGTATTGGCTAATACCTGTTTCGCATATTTCAAACCTCCAATTGGACAAACATATTCTATCACTATCTGATTGGCATACTTTTCATAGTATTTGATAATTATATATGCGATATCTTGCTTAATAGAGCTGATCCCTCATAAAGACAATGTCCTTCTCAAAATGGCTAACACTTGTTTTGGCCGAATAAAAGTGCCAACAAGAATCAGATTTTCTTTTTTTCCTAGAAAATCTCATTTGTATATTCTTGTTTTCTTTTATACCTTCCATTTTTTTTTGTCAGTCCTACTCTATGCCTACTCTACACTCGCTCTCAGACTTTTGCACTGTCTCTTGCAGGGCGTGGGAGTCGAAACCCATTCCTGAAACTTACTCGTCCCCACCCCATCCCCCATGAGAAGGTGGGGATTTGAACCCCTCACCTCCCCCTTCCATGTTAGAAGGGTGGCCATTGGGGCGAATCCCAGTGGTTTATTTTATACCTTCCCTTCACATTTCCAAATTCATAACAATTTATGTACCTTCATATTTCAAATGTCAGAATACAAATAGTTATGATCAACCAAATATGTTATGTATGGCATGCATATGTGTTGGTATGACAATACAGTATCGCAGACCCATAGAATATTGGACGCGTACGTTGTACACAAGTTTGATAACTCGACTTGTACCATTTTGTGATAATTTGGATAGTTAATTAAATTTTAAAGATGAAATTATCCATATAAATTATGTCAAAACTGAAAGAGGTAAATGAAATCATTCATTTTTATAAGTGATATGGATCAAGAATTCGCCGTAGAATTCCAGATCATCCACTGTATCTGGACCAAGATCAGTCCACACCGCCTTTGCTGGTGGAGACTCCTCGATCTCCTGTGTCAAGTTCTCCGTAGCAACCGCTGGCATGGTCATTGTCACCCTGCCTCCCTGAGAATCTCACCATCTGACGTCAAGCAAATCTACCAACGACAACAGGTCCATTGTCATCGGAGAAGTCGTAGCATAAGACAGCGAGTCACATGCCGGAACAGCAAGAGGAACTGCTTTTGGAAAAGTCACAGCATAAGACAGTGGGTCATATGCCGGAAAAGCAAGACGAGCTGCTTTCGGAGAATGCTCAGCGGTCGTGGAAACATCTTCTGCTCTGGCGTCCACAGGGATCAGCTTCGCCTCGCCGATGAAGAGATTGCGGGAACAGAAGAAAACAAATAGTTTGCCAGGGAGGAGTTCTCGTGATGATAACATCAATAATTTTCTCAAGGTAGTCAGTTACTATTGCCAATCAATCCAATTTTTCATTGACTGTTACTATCTTCTATATTGAAAATGGATACATGGTTTAATGGTATGATGCACTTGCTTGCGTTTGTTGTCACTTTGTCATTAACCACGTCTTAATAAGGATTCTTTTTTCTTTCTTTCTCTTTTTTTTTTCCCTTACTTTAATGATTGGGTGACGCCCGGATCAGCTTTCATGTACTTTGATTAATTTACAGTCCCGGACAATCTATTTACAAAGTAATAGATAGTTTTTGGCCAAAGCCGAGATCCGTTCATATGGTCGTAGGTGCTTTTTGGCCAAAGCCAAAATAATTATGGACAAATTTCCACGTTGCGACAGCTTTGATAAATTATCCTTTCCTTATACATTGTCTGGGGGAAAAGAAAAACGTTTCGACCATTGTCCTCTAATAAGCGTACAATTGGTCGGTGCAAGGAGCTGTCACACGTGAGATCGGAGCCAAATGAAGCTTAGACATCTGTCGTATCCCTTGAATATCACTCTATTCAGCTGTCCACCTTTATAGGTACGAAGTGGGCACTCGCTAAGAAGACTCTTGCGTACTCCGATTTTCTCTCACTGAAGGCGAGCACCTCTCTGCCCGACAGCAGTCTCCCCTCTCGCTGAAGGTGAGCCTCCTTCAATCCCTTTCTGGTGATTTCTCCTTCAATCCCTTTCTGGTGATCTCTCCTCGTGAGAAATGGCTGTGGCCAAAGATTCCCCTCCCGTTTAGTTCCTCCTTTCCCCTGTTCTGATCCTAAATACGCAAATCAGCTGAAACCCTAATCTGTCTTTCCCAGTTTTTTTTGCTAGTGTAATCAATAAACTGCAGAGCTCCCTTCATTTCCAAATCATTCACTACATCCCATCCGAACCTACCTTTCTCGCCCAATATCCCCCGCACTGCATCTTTGTAACTTTGGGGTTACACTTCATTTAGCCATGGAGGGTGACCAGGAAAATCATCTCCGATTACTGGCTCTTTGTAAACGGATGGGTGATTTATGGGCTACTGATGATATCACGGAACTGAATGGATGCTTCCCTAAGGTTCATAAACAGACTGGTGAGTATCTTTTGTATGGAAAATTGTTCTCGAAACCCAATGTCAATTTCCCAGCATTTTGGGAGACAATGAAAAGGGCTTGGAAGGTAGAAGAGGTTAGGTGTGAGGTGATTGAACCAGGTTTCTTTGTCTTTATCTTTAACTCAGAGGAAGAACAGAAAAGAATTCTGCAGACAAGCCCTTGGTCTTTCTTAAGCCATCTGTTAGTCCTACAGGAAGGTGACCCGACCATTCCTGAGCACTGCTATGAGTTCAAACATTGTTCCTTTTGGGTGCATCTGATGGGGCTTCCAAGAGTTGCTATGACGGAGGATTGTATATGAATTATTGCTGGAAAAATGGGAGAAGTAGAGGACGTTAGAATTGATGCTCGAAATAACAGCTCTAGAAGAATTGGCAAAGCAAGAGTAAGGCAGAATCTGTTTAATCCCCTGAAAACTAGAACAATAATTCATGTGGGTGATAGAAAGTGGTGGATTGACTTTAAATATGAAAGACTACCACACTATTGTTACTCCTGTGGCTACATTGGCCATTATGCAAACTATTGCCCGACATTTCCCTACGAAGAATCTGGTCTTCCTCAAGACAAACCGAGACGTTATGGATCTTGGTTGAAAGCAGAGGTGAAGACATGCAGCCCTTGTTGGACTACTTTTTATGGGGAGATAGATCTCACCTTATCTGAAGAGGAAGTGATCCCTGAGACACCGGTTATTCCCTCCACTGGTGACTTGAATAGCAAATCATCAACAGATGGTAGCCAAGCCATTGTTCTTTATCATCCTACAAAACAAACAACACCAAAATTATCACTCTCTACAGAACTTGTAGCACAAAAAAAAGGCAAACGCATCCAGCAGCACTTGGAACAACTGATGGAGCATCTAATGCATGATGCAGAGATGGGGATTACAGGAGCAGCCAAATCGGGAAAAAAAAACATATATCAAAAAAGATAAAACGATTCACCCCGTATGAGAGAAAAGGTAGTATGACAACCCTTGTGGACATGGAAAAATTTCTGGAAACACCAGTTCAACTATGGGAAGGCAAAACAGCAGGGGCTTTGGTGGCTCACCCTAATAAGCCACCAAGAAAGCCATGAAGGTGCTAAGCTGGAACTGTCAAGGTTTAGGTTCTCCCTTGACAGTCCAGCACCTACGAGCCCTTGTGGCTTGCGAGAGACCTAACCTGGTCTTCCTTATGGAAACCAAAAATCAGTACCAGAGGGTGGAACATATGAAAAGAAGTCTAAAATTCTCTTATATGTTTGTTGTTAATCCTATCGGCACAGCGGGAGGCTTGGTATTACTTTGGGATGACTTGGTACAACTTACTATTGAGCACAGCTGCCAAGAGTTCATTGATCTTTCATGTAAAGTGACTGGAAATGGTTCTAAAATGCAAATCTCCTTCTTACATGCATCAACTGACTTCCAAGAGAGAGTATCTCTTTGGAACCTACTTTATACTAGACATGGATCGACAACAGCACCTTGGCTTTGTATTGGTGACTTTAATGAGGTGCTATATCATTGGGAAAAGATGGGCCAAAGATTAACGGAAAGATTTCGAATGACGGCATTTCGGGACTTTGTTGACTCATGTTCTCTGATAGATATTGAAAGTAAGGGGTGCACATTCACGTGGACAAACAAGAGAGATATGGAAGATTTAGTCAAAAAAAGGCTTGATCGAGTTTTTTGCAACCTCGAATGGAGGCTCCTATTTCCCAGTGCCGAAGCGTTTGCATTTCCAGCAATAGGATATGATTATAGTCCCCTCTTATTATGTTTAAATGCAAGGGAACAGAAAAGACAGAGACTATTTAGGTTCGAGGCTTTCTGGTTAGATCATCCAGAATGTGTAACTATAGTAGACAACGCTTGGAAGTCAGAGAATTGGCAGTAAGGAGATTTGGTACATAAAAGAAAAAAGGTAACCGAAGATTTGCGAAAATGGAGCAGGGCATCTTTCAAAAATGCTTCTAAACAAATTGACCAGCTAAGCCATCAGCTCATTCATATCACAAACAAGGCAAATCAGACAGCCATGGCAAAGGAATATAATACTATCACAGAGAAAATCAGCTCTTTGTGGCACCAAGAAGAAATGTATTGGGGCATTCGATCTAGAATTAACTGGTTAAAGTGGGGCGATCGGAACTCAAAATTTTTCCATGCTACAACAATTCAAAGGAGACAAAGAAATCAAATCAAGATGCTGAAGATTGAAGAGAATAGGTGGAGTCAAGAGCCTCATGTCATTAAACAACACATAACCACTTATTACCAAGAGTTGTATAGAACTGTGGGTCCTCGGCATTATCAACCAGTTCTAGAGCATTGTCCAACTGCTGTTTCTGAGGAAATGAATGAGTAGTTAACAGCACATGTTACTATGGAGGAGGTGGAGCAAGCGGTTTTCCAAATGGGGGCAGCCAAAGCCCCTGGATCAGACGGATTAAGTGGTCTATTCTATCAGAGTCACTAGGCTACTATTCAAGAAGACATATTTCATCTAGTGGATTCCTTTTTCAAAGAAGGCAGATTCGATACAGCCCTCAATGAGACCTTTATCACACTTATTCCCAAGGTTGCCAATCCTAAAAGCATAGCAGAATTCAGACCCATAAGCTTGTGCAACTTTAGTTACAAAGTCATTTCAAAGGTCATGGCAAATAGACTCAAACCTTGGCTCCCATCTATCATATCCCCGGAACAAAGCACATTTGTAGGGGGTAGGCAAATATAGGACAATATCTTCATTGTTCAAGAAGTCCTACATCAACTACGGGTTCGAAAGCGACATCGAAAATTCCAAGCCATGCTGAAGCTAGACATGCAGAAGGCTTATGATAGAGTTGAGTGAGACTTTTTATGCGATTGTATGAAGAAGATGGGCTTTAATGAGCAATGGGTGAATATGGTCAAATTTTGTATATCTTCATCTCACTTCCGTGTGTTAATTAATGGCCAACCAGGGGATTCTTTCACTCCATCTCGAGGTATTCGACAAGGGGACCCTCTCTTACCTTATTTATTCATTATTATGGCAAATGTTCTCTCCCATATGGTGACTAAGGCTATTATGGATGGGACCTTAAAGGGTATCAAATTAAATCCACACTGCCCTATCTTATCCCACCTATTCTTTGCAGATGACGCTATTTTCTTCTTGGATGGTACTCTTAGGGAAGCTCAGAATCTTGCCAATATTCTAAATTGTTACTATTTTGCATCTAGTCAGTCGATCAACCTGAACAAATCTGGTGTTTTTCTTGGGGCTAGCTGTCCACAAGATTCAAAACACAATATTGCAGTTGAACTGAGGGTTCCTATCCTAGAAAAAACTGGGAAATATTTAGGGATACCATCTGATTGGGGCCAAACTAAAAAGCATATGCTAGATTGGATCATTGCATAGGTGGACAGAAAATTGGAGGGATGGAAAGAACAATTGATATCAAAGGCAGGGAAAGAGGTGTTAATTAAAAAGGTTGTTCAGGCATTACCCCAATATGCCATGAATATCTTCAAAATACCTCTATCTATTTGTCGAGCAATTGAAAGGAACATCTCAGCTTTCTGGTGGAGACAGAATGCACAGCAAAAAGGTATTCACTGGAAGAGTTGGGAAGTTTTGAAGAAGAGGAAGGCACAAGGAGGAATGGGGTTTAAAGATTTAGTGGAATTAAACAAAGCTATGTCGGGAAAACAAGCCTGGAGATTAGAGAAAGCCCCTGAGGCCTTGTGGAGTAGAATATTTAAAGGCCTCTACTTCCCTAATGGTAATCTATGGACTGCTAGAGGAGCCAGACCATCTTGGGGTTAGCAGAGCCTTTTAATAGGCCGCGATGCCCTAAAACCTGATCTGAAATGGGAGGTTGGAGATGGAAAATCCATCAACTTGAGAGATGACCGTTGGTTAATGTCAAGAAGTATTGGGGGACCGGCGAACTGAGATGATCCTAAGTTAGTGGCAGAGATCATTGACCCAAATACGCACACATGGAAACATTAGATTGTCACAAAGCTTTTTGACAGCCACATCTCAGAGGAAATTCAAGCAACCACACTCAGCATATTTACCAGACCTGACCGTCTAATTTGGACAGGACATAATTCAGGGGAGTACAAAACCAAAAGCGGGTATCATAAATTACGAGCAGCCAACACAAGCAAAACAGAATGCCATGCATCCTCCTCATATCAGGTACCGCAACAACTATGGACAGAAATCTGGCATCTACAGACGACACCCAGAATCAAACATTTCATGTGGAGTTTATGCAACGAAGGCCTTCCTACCAGAGCCAATCTATACCGGAGAAAGATTATACCTGAGTCGACATGCCCACTATGTAACCAATTCCCAGAGTCCTCCGAATGCCTCTTTGGACTTTGCTTGTGGACAAGGAAGATTTGGCAGCATTATTATACTGACATGGATGTTTCTCCAACCTCTATAACAAGAACAGGCCGATGGGTGAGTGAATACCTCAGATCTGGCATCACAGTAAGTCAAAAAGCAATTTTCGCGACCACCCTTTGGCTCATCTGGAAAGCCCGCAACACTTTGATCTTCAACGGGAGGCGAAAAACACAAGAACAGATCGTTAATGAAGCCCGTCTCTCTCAACAGCTCTACGAGAAATGGAACCCACGGACAAGAACAACGAGATCAGATCCGTGTACCTGGAAGCCTCCAGCTTTGGGCTCCTTGAAGATCAACGTCGATTGCTCTTGGCTGGCTGAGAAATTAGAGGGATCTATTGCTGGTATATGCAGAGGAGAAGCGGGTGTGTGTATCGGAGGTTTTGCGCAGAAATTTCGAGCTCAATCGGCTCAAGTGGGAGAAACCCTAGCTGTCCAACAGGCTTTACTTTGGTTGAGAAGACAACGAACTGCTCTGACAGAACTCCCACCTGCCGCACGAACTCATCTGATCTTCTCTTCCCCCGTGTGTATCTCCAGCGACTGCACTTACGCCGTGGAATCCATCTTGGGCCAAACAGAAGTGACATGGGCCTCTTGTCCGACTGTCCTGGACGGCAGAGAATTGCTGGCCCAATGTCGAACATCACATTGTGGTATGAAGCTCGAGAATCCAACCGCGTGGCAGATTGGATTGCCAAGTCTCACAACACCGATTCTTTACCAAGAAATTGGGTTTCCCATTCCCCGCTGGAGCTTTATGTTATTTTATGTTTGGACTTTCAGTTTAGTTGTAATTCGGCATCCCCGGATTAATCAATGAAATATCTTTCCGACCAAAAAAAAAAAAAAAGCTGTCCACCTTTATAGAAAAATCGAAGGTGAGAAACCGGTCCTATCTCTAGACAACAGGCAAATGTCTTTCGGCAAGTTTAGACCACCCCAATACGCTATCGATCGATTGTTAAGAACTAATTTGGTTGTTGCAAAACTCAATAATATGATGCATTCCTTCTAAAAGGAGACGGTACTTCTTTTCATTTTGAATAAAAAAAGGAGCATTGAAATTTATGATAGATAAGAGGGATAAGTAAAATGTATCTTTGAAAGAAAAAGCTTCCATTAACGTCAAATATCATTCTTCCAGTACAAGAAGAAAAATAGAAAGCCTCTGTCTTTCTTCCTAGCCTCCCTCTCATTTTCGTAATTTGTGGAAAGATGATTGCGCTAGGTTTCCCGTGCTGAAATTTACTGTGAATACTCAATTCAAAAATTGCCATACGTATATAAATACATGTGTGTATCCTTGAAACTTTAGAGCACAAATGGGGAAACCTTGAACTTCACTTTTCCAAATAGCTTTACTTCTAGCATAAGCTAGATATGCTTGGAAGTTTCCCCAGGCGACACGTTCTAATTTTGTTCCTTATGCTTGTACGACGCACCATCATTTCATCTTACGTTAGAGAAACAAATCCTGCCTACGTCAAGATCATACGACCTCAGCTTAAATGAACCGAACATAAAAAATGATAGTTTATTGTGAACCAAATCATATGGTACTTGAACCGAAATCACACGGTTTGATTCATGTTTGGGTTTTCTTTTCTTTTTCTAATAGATCCCTTTGTTGGTTCATTCCTTCCTTCCTCACAGAGGGCTTACCTCATTTGACGACCAGCACAAGAAAATGTCTCCACCATCCATTTGCTTGAACCATAAGTCACGAGGTAGAAGGTGAAGATCAGTGGCGGTCAAGAGGAGAAGGGGATGGCTGAAGGCAAGTCCTTGGCCATCGAGATGACGGGGTTGGCTTGCGGGGACCTGAAGAGGCGAGAATCGCCGAGTCAGAGGGTCAATTCGAGGGCCTGCTTGGTAAGGGTCGAAGAATTTGTTGACAAGGATGCAGCGGAGTCGTCCTTTGATGCGGTCAACTATTGTTGGCACTTAAATTTTCGCCAACAAGTCAAACTAGGTTAAAACTTGAGAATTGAGATTCCTAATGGTGATAGGACCTATTTCACGGAAAAAAGAGTCATTTGAACATCATTAGAGTTCCATTTGTGTATAGGTACTAAGAGCATCTCATTTCATTTGCATTTAGGTATCATTTTCCAAATAAAACAAAGGTTAACTTTTAAGTTGATTTTTTAATCAAACCTAAAAAGTCAACTCTTGATCAACATTCCATATATTTGTGAAAATCATAAATAGACATGAACTTGATCTTTGCAAGTATAGTTAAGCTTTGAATATTCAGTTTTTTCATAAAAATGATTATGGGTTGACTTTTCAGTCACGTCACGTTTTCACTTTCAATTAAAAAAATTTCAAAATTCATATACTTGATTTCCTTTTTAGATGGTTGATCTAGAGATCATGGAAATTCAAGATTTCAAGCCCAATTTCAAATTTAGAGCTCCAGCTGGTCAGCCAACGTTCGAGCACAAGTTTGAGGCTATGGTTGACTTTTCTGAATAAAGTCAATGTGCGCATTTAGAATTCCATTAGGCGAAATGAATTTAATTTCAATATTAATTTGGGAACAATTAGAAAAATTCGAGGAAGTGAGCATAAAATGACAAATTAGTACCGAGGGTCGACCCAATTGATCATGGGGTGATTTGAAGAGGAATAAGATAATTAGGAAGCCTCGGGTCAACCTAGCCAACCCGGTTTGATTCGGTCAACCTGATTTGACAAGGTCGACCCAAGGCAACCACAAAAGTTGGCCCATTAAGCCCACAAGGTCGCTTCTGGCCCCCCTCCTTATAATTACAAAAATAACATTTTCTCTCAATTACCAAAATTAAATATAATGTCATCAGTGCTTAAGAGCACCAATCTTAACTATTCATTTCTCCTCTAATCTAGACCCTTGGATATGCCAAGTCACCCATTCATGTGACATAACAAGACCAATCATCTCTTTCCTTATTTATTAAGCAAAGAATTTCAACCATATGATTATAAGGAAAGTTGGAGGGTTAGAGTTAGTCCCAAATTTGATTTTTCCCTTCAAAATTCCCCTCCTAATTAATAGGTCTGTATTTTCTATAATAATTCAGCCTTCGTTGTCGAAAAATTCCAGGAAAAAAAAATGAAAAAAAAAGCTCTCTAGAAAAAGAACAAGTCTCTCTCTCTGTGCGGGCGTCTTTCCTTCATTGGACTTTTGCTAGCCAATTCTGACACCAATCCGGTCATTCTCAACCTGTGACCGGCCACTTTAAGGTGTCCTTCAGTCGATCGTGATGACCACTGTCCACTCCCCATGAAAATATAGATGTACTGGAAATGGATAGATGTACTGGAAATTTTTAAACTTATCATGAAAATATAATTAAATTCTCAAACTTTCAAAAAAATATTAATTAAGCTTTAAAACTTGTCAATAAAATATAATTGAGTTCTAAAAATTTTAAAAATGTGCAATTAATATAATGACTTAATTGGACAAATTTGATAAATATTAAGATTTGATTATACTTTTTGAAAATTTTAGAGACTCAATTGTACTTTCGCGATAAATTTTATGATTTTATTGTCATGTGGCCATTTTAAGGTTTCAACGGAAGTCAAACATATATATTCCTTTCCAAAAAACAATCTTTTATATCGATTCTTGCTTTTTAACATCTTCTCTTCAAATTTTACCCACCAGTAGATGGTTGTGTCAATCGAGAGCTTCTCCCTTATGGCTGAAGTCAAGAGTTCAAAACCCATAGTTGTTAGCATATAAAGTGGAGGGCCATGGTAGTGAGGTCCTATGTAGTCTCCTCGAGGTATTGATGCTTGGTCTGAGGTACTGTCCGGGCACTATATGAGCCGTGGATTGCCGATTAGTGTAAGCGAAAGGCGGGCTCGGCGATCTGGGTAAAAAAAAAAAAAAAAAAAAACATCCCCCTTCAAATTCCAAATTTCAAAGCACTTTAAAAATCGGACGTGTACACACGTTATATTACTTTACTTATATCATTCGCTAACGATTCGGATAATTGATTTATTTTTAAAATGAAATTACTTATATGAATTGTGTCAAGATAACAACAAATGACAAATTACGTACTGCAAAAAAGTATTCATTATTTCTAGAATGTTTTCTTCTAATTTTACACGCCGCCCTCTTGCCTCATGTACCCAATTAGCTTCCGCACAAGCTACGAAATCCAAACTTCCGATGGGCGATTGGCCATCGGCGCTCGAGGAATGGCTGGACTACGTGCTGTACGGCAGCGATTACACCGCCGAGTTCGCGGATCATCCGCTGTATCCCGGCCGAGATCTGTCCGAGCCATCGCCCGCCAGGACTCCCAGATCTCCTGCGGCGCCAAGTTCTCCGTCACAACAGTCGGCACCGTCCTCGTCGCCCCGCTTCTCTGAGAATTCTGAGCATACGACATCGAGCACATCACTGCCGACGACAAAGCCATCATCGTCGGGGAAGTCGCAGCATAAGACGGGGAGTCATCTGCTGGAACAGCAAGAGGAGCCGCTTCCGGAGAATCCACGGCATTCGTGGGAACGTCCTCTGCACCCGCGTCAGCAGGAAAACCCCGTTCAAATGGCGTGCCGTTTGGTTCAGTACCTGGCGAATCGCTTGCCGATCAGGTCGTTCTTCGCCTTCCAGGTGCTCTCAGGGATCTCCAGCTTCTCGAACAAGAGCGTGACCGCCGTGCTCGTGTCGGTCCTCGGCATCGTTTGCTTCGCCTCTTGCTTCACTGACAGCTCCGACGTCCACGGCCGAGTCTATTTCAGGCGCGTTTATGTCCGCTTATGCTCGTTCGCAATTCGTGACACTTTGTATTGGCAAAATAAACGAATTTATAACTATTTACGATCCCCGGATCTGCATTTAATAGAATTTTCATGTTCAGGTTCATCACATGCCTACAAAGCCGAACCACATATCGTCTTCCTCGCTATCAGATCCGGCTGTCTGATTTCGTCCATGCCGCCATGTCCACGACGGTTTATGTAGCGCTAGTGCTTTCGGATCGGAATGTGATGGTTGCCCTCTACCCGTGTGCATCGGGTCGGCTCCACTTGTCTCTCCAGTGGGTGCGGCTTGCGGTTGTTGTCTTCTCTGCTTTGCTCTTGCTGATCTTTCCAACTTATCGGCGAGGGGCCGGCTTTGCCGTCGCCGGTGCGGGCACTACATGCGGTTGTGACAAGAACTTGAAGGGAGCACGGGAAGAGAAGAAAGTGAATGGTTTGCCGTAGGGGAGTTCTTGTGATAAATTTTATTGGAGCGAATGTCAATAATTATTTCTAGGTGTATGAAATTATTTCTAGCTAACCAATCGGGAAACAAGCGTAATGCTTTTTGACTTTTCCATTAAACAATTTTTTTCTGTATATCATTTATTGCTTTCAAATAATTTCATCGATATGAGTTCTCTATTGAGTAGTGTACTTGCTAGGGATGAGCTGATTCAACCCGAAAACAGTTGGAACTAAACTCGTCGGCTCGTCTCTAGGAACTTAGACCGAGTTAGGATTGATAAGGATTTCATCATATGGTTCTCCTATATTTTTAATGGAAAAGTTATAGTATTATATTTACTAGGATTGTGCAATTACGTTGGTTCAACTTGAAAATGATCAAAACCTTCCTCGTCGTCTCTGTTTGAGGAGCTGACCAAAAACAAAAACAAAAAATCTCTATTAGAGGAATTTATAACCGATCTAGGGTTGGATCCGTTGATTGGATGTCTAGAGTCAAATTGGTTTAGTACAGAAGTAATCTTGAAAGGTGAATAATTTTACTTTGCACTCTAGCTAGAGATAACCGATTATTCAGAGTGAGTCCACTGCTGTCTTCAATTAGAGAGATGAATCTTTCAAAAAATTGAAATTGAAAATCGAATCGATCAATTCAGGAACTGGTTGGAATTGGGTTGGTTCCAAAGTAAAATGGTGGGAGTTGCACAAGTTGTTCTTCTTTCATTGAATCTAAAATGCTACCACAGAATTTGAAATCGTTCGAAAATCAATAGAAATCAATAGCGATCCAGTGATTCTGTGCATGCGTGTGTGCTCAGCAGTCCAAGGTTCAGATTTTAGTAGATGCTAAAACGAACTTGGTTTTTTGCTAGATCAACATGGGAACCGGTCGTTTCAATCTCGACTCTGAAAAACCGGCCATTTGGTCCAAAGTAAATTGGCGGAAGTTGCACAAGTTGTTCTTCTTTCATTGAATCTAAAATGCTACCACAGAATTTGAAATTGTCTGAAAATCAATAGCGATCCAGTGATTCTGTGTGTGTGCGTGTGTTGAGCGTTCCAAGATTCAGATTTTAGTAGATGCTAAAAAGAACTTCGTCTTTTGCTGGATCAACATGGAAACCGGTCGGTTCAATCTCGACTCTGAAAAACCGGCCATTTGATTATTGAGTCTAGGCTGGGAATGGACCTACTACTCAAAAACACCCTAGTCATTAACATATAAAGAAACACAAAGAAACACAACTGATTTTTATCTTTTTGTTCTCTTCCATTCTCTAGCTACATATCTCTCTAACACGACGTAGACTGCATCCTCGGCCTCATCGTCGAGCTGCCGCCCACCGCCATCGACTTTGATGCTCAATCCCCGCCTCACCCACCACCGCCGACACACATACATTTCGCTTATACTTGGCGGGCTCAATTCTGGTTTACACAGCTTACAATTTTGACATTAGTGGAAACATTGTTTGCTCTAGGGCTCTTGGAAAGACGGCGAAATCAACAGTGAAATACTCATTCCAAGAACTACGGTACGTATACACATACAAGTACACGTCCTTAAACTTTAGAGGACGAATGGGGAAACCTTGGCATCACTTTCCATGTGGCTTTCATATCTAGTTCTAGCACAAACTATAATCCTTTTCAGGTCATCTCGACCTGTACTTTTTCTCTAGTTTGGTAATATACTAAACTAAGTTTTTTTTCTTTGCTTGGACGCTTCCCCAGGTGAGGCCTTCTAATTTTGTTCCTTTTGCTTGTACGACGCAGCATCGTTTCATCATATGTTAGAGAATCAAATCTTGCCTACGTCAAAGGCCATGTGAGCTTGGCTTACACGAATTATTAAATTAGGTAGGTCCGATGTGAGTTGAGTCCTCATTATCCGAAGCTCTATAAGGATTGGACTCTACATGATCCGAGTACAGACAATATACAATATGTGGACTGCGCTACGTGTATTATTAGTACAAAGGCGATCAAGACTCATAATATGCATCTGTATGAAGGAATTACTAATATTCTATTTTACAAGGGATGATATCCTTAAAAAAATTGTCCACTTTTTTTTTTTTTGGCAAATATAAATCAAATTGTCATCCAAATTAAAATGATTAGCATTATTCTTACTTATCATCAAATTCCATTAAAAAAAGACTAGAAAATCCGTTGTAATGGTAAAAAATTATTTATTTTGGTTATTTTAGAAGAAGAAAAAGGAAGAAATTCTTATCCATGTGATCATACGCTTGGTTCCAATGATCTCAATTGGTCAATCTATTGATGCAGGAATAAAGTTTTTCCATCAAAATGTTTTTCTTATATATATTTGATTTTTTTTATTTAATCTTGCATTTTTTTTTGTTGGTCTTACTCTATTCCTACTTTAATGCTCACTCTTAGACTTTTGTCTTGTCTCTTTACAGGGCATGGTTTAACCTTGAGTTTAAGGGAATGATATTAGCCATTATTTTTTTGTAATCATATTGTAATTTATGTTGATATCTACTCTTTATCATAGTTTAGCCAACCATTAAGATAATTATATAGGCTCTTGTATAAAAATCAAAATCTCCTTGTAAAATTTATTTAAAAATTGCTTGAGTAAGGAAATGTCTATGGTATGAAAGTCATTATTTTATTATTATCGATGACATGATGCACGCCGAAATGAATTAGGAACAAATGAACACATTCAAATTTGCAACTGTGCATCGTCTCAAAAGACAAGAGTTCTAGATGTGGCGTGGTTCAAATACTGGAAAGTGGGAAACCGATCCCGTGCCGCTTGGTCGGGAACACGACGAACAACATAGTGCAGATGGCTCCGATCCCCACCGGCAACGCCGTCAGCACCTCCCTAGTCTCGTCCGATGGCGCCGGGTAGAAGCAGCTCACCACGTTCTCGTCAAAAAGCGCGACCGCCCCAAACACCAGTACCGACAAGATCGCATGCACAAAGTCTATGAACCTCAGCCTGTACTGATCCTTGAGCTCAGGCGGGAGCGTGTCCGACCCGTCGATCACCCACAGGCCGTGCGGCGTGGCGAACCCGTAGCACACATCCCCCTTCTCATCCCTGAAGCTGTCGGTGAAGGAGAGGAGGAAGCTGGACAGGCCGCAGAGGAGCACCAGGCCCGCCGTCATGGCCCAGCTGGCCGGGTCGCAGTGGCCTTGGTTCGAGAATATCGGGGACAGGAGCTGGAACGCGAGGACCGTCCCGGTGGGCAAGAGGTTGGCCAAGTGGGCGGTGCTCTCGAACGTTTGCCTCATGGCCTTTTGTATCAAGTTCCTCCTATCCGCATCCTCGTCCTTCAGGAGCGGGAGGGTATGCTCTGTCGAGCTCTCGACCGGCACTTTGATCTCCATCTCCTCTGTCGCTAACGCCAAACCCAAGTCTTGAAACTGCAAGAATTGCTTAAATTCTATCTCTATAGATGGTGTTGAATTCTTTGTAGATGGGACTGGCAAGAGAGGATGTGGTTGTTTTTATAGGTTGTGTGGGATTTGATGTGAGCAAAATATGAGTGGAGGATAAGCGAGGGGAAGGGTGGGGTTTCGTGATGTCTTGCAAGTAACCGAGACAGGCACATAACTGGGTTTTGCACGGTGCCTGTAATTTGTGGTTCCAACTGTGTCTGGCGATGAACATGGATCGATGACGATATTTTGCGCACAGAGCATTCAATTCCGTTCCTACGGGAAGCTTTTGGCATCGGCAAATACGTTGTTTTCTCAGAGAGAGAGAGAGAGAGAGAGAGAGAGAGAGAGAGGGAATCTTCTGGATAAGGGAGAGACGGAATTCTAGGTCAATGATGTTGCTTGTATGGGAGGGCCATCTTCCAAGATACCCTTTTGGTAAATGAGGGGAAAAAACAATACCTTTTACCCCCTGTACTTGCACCATTCTTCCGATTTGATCATAGAATTTGTGAGGTTCCATTTGTCGAATTTCACTAAATAGGATCCTAGTCATTCTGTCTCTGACTTCATTGGATCGAAATCTAATATCAAAATAGTCGGTTTAATCGTACGATGAAAAACTGTTATGTATCTGCATGATTGTATCACGAGATATTGTTCTTGCAATTTGTTCTAAGCAAAATTCATTTTATTTGGTTGCATCCACCTCTTTTTTTCCCCCTCTTTGGTCAAAGAAAGATTTATTTCATTACTTGACGGTACATGGCAAAGCCCAAAGGGCTTGAGATGGGCTAACCGTACCCGCGAGTGGGCTGATAGAAGCTTCGGACAGTCCATGATCAGTAATCTCTTTTTCCCAGTAATACGCATGGATATGTTTAAGCAAGGATTTTGCTTTTTCATCTCTGTATTTTCGTTACCTTTCTAATTCTATCTCTATACTTTCGATTTTTCTAATCAAGTCTGACTACTTAAACAAAATATCTAATCAAATCCTTTCAAACCGTCAGATACGCCAGAGTATAAAGTAGATTAAAAATTGCATATGTAAACACTCTTTGTGGGTACTAAATTAGTAGGAGCATTAAAAAAATTGAAATATACATTCGCTATTGTTCCAAATACGACGTAATTGCGTGGATATGTCTATCGCAAACAAGTTTCTACATTTGGGAGAGTAATGGAGCAAAATAACAGAAAATTTTAGGATACCCTCTCTGTTAACACTCGTCTCAGGTACTTCATCGAGCAATCTTTAAATTTTTTTGTAATTTACGTGATTTGTCAAAAAGTTAAAAGATAGAACTGCAGTTAAAGTTACAATAGCTTCCGCTCGTAAATCACGAGAAACTCCCTAACTTTTGTCCCGGGATTCGGCATCAATAAAATAAAACTGAGTTTATGAAATACTTTACTAATGTCAAGAATCCATTAAGATGTCATAAAAAAATGATTGGGCTCGTGAATATGAAATCATCCGCAATTAGGGACGTGCGCAAATCAAACTTAGACTATCAACACATATATTGATACCCAATAAGGGCCACCGAATGGGTGGTCGGATCGAAAATAGTCCAATCCATATTGACATATTTTCATGCAATGTAAATTAATGACTTACACCCGACCCAACCTGACCCCACCCAACCCATATTATCAAAACAAATTAATATTCTAGGAAAACCTATACCCACTTATTTAACCCACTTCAAGCTCTTCACTTGTATATGTTACTTAGATAAAAACTTCATGTCGAAAGAAAAAAAATTAAATAATAAAAAATTAGTAAATAAAATAAAAAAGCAAAAAACTTATAAATTGAAATACTTATACAGACTTAGGGCTGGAAAAATGGGTTCTATACCCATTTTGTGACTCAGATTCAATGAGCTCAATCTCAACTCATTTGCTTTTTAGATGAGTTATAAATGGCTTGAGAAAAAAAAGTGAAGGAAATGGACAAATTTCAAAACTTATTTTGTAAATTTTTTCCATTTTTTTACTATTTAGACTCTGGGGGAATGAATTGAAAGGTTTTCTTTTGGTTTTGTCAATCAATGACTTTGAAATTGATCGACTCATATATACACAAAAATAATGTTCAGATAATTTACAAATCGAGCTTAAAAATAATGGAGATTAGATCTTACTGCTACTCAAGTTTGTTTGAACGTAGGGATATATCATACTTTTCCAATAAAACAATATGAAAATTAAAATTAAAAAATGAAAAATGAAAAATGAAAAAGAAATTAAAACCTAAAAATCTAATTTCAAATGAAATCAAAATTTAAAAAACTTCATCTTCTTCCTCATTTAGAAAGTAAGCCACCTATGTAGTACCGACATGGACAAGTGACAACACGATACGACATAACACAGAGACACATCATTTTTCCAAAAATAGAGAATTTCGATACGTTATATATTAAATATATATATATATATATATACACACACAAATAAATAAATAATAAAAGAAAGAGCCTCTAATTAATTCACACTAAAAATATAAATCCTACATTTGTTAATGTCATTCATTATTTTAATTTAACAAATTCAACTACATTCCATTACAATAATCCATAAAACTTAAAAGGAAAAAAAAAAAAAAAAACAATCCACATTCCACTATGTGCACTACAAGTCCTCAAATATATCATAAAAATGCAATTGAGTTCTAAAATTTATTAAATTAATGCAATCGAGTCTTTCTATTAGCACCATCAATTTGTTTAATGGAAAAATACTGAATTAATATTTTTAAATTTATTTATTTATCCTACGTGGCATTTTTTTTAAAAAATTCTTTAAATCTTATTTAAAGAATAGTAAAAAAAATTACAAAGCTAAAATAATTCTTAAAAAAAATTGGGAAAAAAAAGGTCATGGGTGGCTAGGCATGCCACCGTCATTATTGCTGCCATCATTAGAGGGGGCCGATGAGGTCACTAGCCCTAGGTGGCGGAGGTGGGGTAGCCTTTACCAGCCTTGGCAAGGCCTGAGCGAGGCTCACCTAGATCTGCGTGACGCTTGCCGTTGTTTGTGGTTGGTGAGCCTCCCTAGCCCTAGGCAAGGCCTTGCTAGCCCCAAGCGAGGGTCGGCGACCCTCGCTAGGCTCGAGCGAGGGCACAAAGTCACCCAGATATGGGCGAGCCATTGTCAGCCCTTGCTTGGCTAGCAAAGGCTACCCCCCTCTACCACCTAGGGTCGGTGAGGTTGTCGGCCTCTTTTGATAGGGATAGCAGCAGCAGCGCCCAGCCCCCACAATCCCTATCGTTTTTTTTTTCATATATTTACATTTTGACCCTCAAGTATTGAAAATTTTACTAATGATCCTATACGTGTTGAAATCGTGCGTCATAATTCCGAACTCACGTGTCGGAGTGTATTGGGGAGAGTTGACAACGTGTAAGATTTTTTGACACTTGTTGATTGCGTGTTGGAAATGTGTCGGAGTGTCGGATACGACATTAAAGCTTTTGAATAGTGTTGGTGCTTCTTAGGAATCTCTCTCTAAAAAAGAAATCCACTTCCTCTCTCTACTACAAGAGAAAAATGGTGACGACCACCAGAAGGACTTAGCTCAGGCCGATTAGGCTGGTGGTTTGCTCCCTCTCCTCCTTCGTCCTCCATTGCCTCCTCCGCCTCCCCCTCCTTCTCCTTCACCTTTGCATCCTATGCCTCCGCCGCCACCTTCACCTCCTTACACAAATTTGCCTCCCCAACATGTGTCAACCTTCACTATCTTGCGCAGCAATCACCTTCCATATGCTTTTCCCTTGACCACTCGACTTTGCTGTGCCGATTCACAACATAGGATGGCCAGCTCGTCAAGTCAAGTAGCCAAAAGAAGGGGTCGTGGCAGACCTGTAGTGCTCATGACAATGCATCCCGACTCGTTCCAATGCAACTTTTCAAGAGCTGTGGATCCCCAAGCGCAAGTGTCGGTTGCGCACTATTGTCAAGTAGTGTTTTTTTTTTTTTTTTCCCCTTAAGAGAGTCAAGCGAGCAAAATGAAGACATCAATATGGGTTGGGCTGGTAAACTAAATGGGTCGAATATGGGTCATGTGCATGCCCCTATAAACCCATATAGACCCATATAAAGTTAGGCTCAGATATCTTAAATCCATTTCCACCTATTTGTAAAATTTTAAGTGACCATTTGTAACTTGACCCCCTAAAAGTGAGTCACAAAGTGGGTTTCTAACCCATATTGACAGCTCTAGTCAGGCTCCAATTCCAATTCCACCATTTGGACAAAGACAGTTGTTGGATGCCCGTTATATAAATTGAGATGACAGGAAGACGTTGCTTAGATTGAGGTCAAGCAAATCCAGAATTGTTGCTCAAAGCAACGACTCTTCCCTTGCACGCCACGTCCACCTCATCAACCAAGACAGCACGCTGTCTTCGCTCTCATTTCCAAGGTAAGGTCAATAGGGATGACGAGTACCTCATCTCATATTGTCTTGTGCAGCCTAAAATCAAGAAAATTGTCAAAAGATTCTAAGCATTTTATTGACGCATATTTAATTTTAAATGTTTTGATTTAGTGCCAATTTAATTATTCCAATTAATTTTGACTAGATATTGCTAATATAGATGCTGATCAGCTTATGTAGTATGGTTGACTTGACGCTGACATGAAACCACATTTAATAATATTTTAATTTTCTTTGAATTTTATTTTACTTTTATTTCATTTTTTCCTTTATTTTATTACTAAATTGACACCATTAAAAGGTTTAAACCTAAATTGATATCATTACAATAGGTTTAGAACTTTTTTGACACTTTTCCTGCCTAAAACTGATTATGCAAAGTTGAAATCCCTAAACCTCAATAATGTAAGCTGCACAAGAAGGATCTAAGATGAGCTATTCGCCATTCCTAGATTGTCTTGTGCAGACTAAAACTCAATGATGCAAGCTGCAGCCCCTAAAACTCAATAATGCAAGCCACACAAGACGATCTTAGATGAGCTACTCGCGATCCCTATTGACTCGACGTTACCTTAAAAATGAGAGCGACGACAGAGTGCCTTTTCTTTTTTATATTTTAGTTTTTGTGATGATGTATGTGTTTTGGGTATTAGTGGTCCTGCGTAGGGGTTACTTACCAGAAATTACAAGACCGCAAGGTCTCTTTTCTACTAGGTTCGCAATGAAGAATGAGTAGTTGAGAAACCTTTTGAGGAAATTAACCATAGGTAATAGTAGTCCTACGTAGGGGTTACTTACCAGAAATTACAAAACCAAAAGGTCTATTTTCTACTAGGTTCGTGATGAAGACCGAGTAATTGATAAAACTTTGAGGAAATTAACCATAGGATTGATTTGGGGCGCTCTATTAAGGGCAAATAAATTCTGCAACTACATCCATTTTTCAACCATAAATATAAAAACAAATTGACAAAAGAAACCAAACAAATAAAATCCCTAATTTCTGTTGGTTTCAACCCATTATTTTGTGGAGTTACGTGACAAATTAGCATTATTTAAACTTGAAAAGCCTAAGCTATAGAATAGATTTTTAAGATCCAAGACTAAGTGCGCATTTGGTAACACTTCAAATAGTGACTGATTCTATATTTTGTTCTCCATAACAAGAAAAAAACAAATTTCTGTTTGGTAAATTTTTTGTTCTCTAGAACAAAAATCCATCTTTTTTTTTCGTCTCATGAACAAATAGCAAAAAAAGTTGCTTCTTGTTCCTAAGAACAATTTCAAGAATCAAGCCCAACTTTTTCTTTTTTTCTCTATTATTTTCTTCTTTTCCCTTTCTTTCTTCTTCTTCCTCCTAGCTGGTCACTGGCCATGGCTAGCCACTACTGTTGCTACTTGGGATGGTCGGAGACCAATTAGGCGAGGTCCGACAAGCTCGCTAGAGTCTTGCCAGGCCAAGGCAAGGTCTAACGAGCTCACTGGAGGCTCGTGATGGCCAAGTGAGCCTTTGGCAAACTCAACAGACCTCGTCCAGCCGATCATCGACCATCGCCATTGTCGGCAACTGGCCACAAAGAACAAGGAAGAAGAAGAGAAAAGGAAAAAAGAAAAATAAGAGACAAATAAGAAAAATATAATAAATGTATTAAAAAATTAAAAAGAAACAAAAAAAATTTAAAAAGTCATACCAAACGCATTTTTATCACAGGAGCAAAAGTTTTGGATAGTTATCAAATGTTTTCAAATGCTTAAAAACTCATTTAGGGAACAGAATTAGGAAAAACCATTTCTGATCAAAGATTGTTTTTAAGAATAAAATGGTTACCAAATGTGTTCTAACTAAGCAAGCTCAATTCAAGTCAAGTTTGAGATGACTTTGAGTGATGCTAGTTTTTGGAGATAAGTGTACCACAAATTTCATAACTTTAGTATGACGCTTATTTGAGGGCCATAACTTTTGTCCCAATCATTTAAATGCCATAACTTAAAAAAAAAAAAAATCATTTTAGTACCAAAACTTGGAATTGATAACCTAAATGCCAAAATGTTTTAAAAATGTTCACTCTAGTGTCGAAAATCTAATGTCGCATGGCAGTTGTGGTTAGCCTTTTTTAGAAGTTATGGTATTCAAGTGATCAATTGAAAAGTTATATCACACTCAAGTGATCGAAAATAGTCATGATATTCAAGTGAGTGTCATATATAAGTTATGACGCTTAAGATATTGAAAAAAAAAAAAAAAGTTATGGCACTTAAGCGAGCTTCGCAAGGAAAGTTATTATACAAGTGATATCCTTTTCCCTAGCTTGAACACCATAACTTTGTATTGATAAATTGGACGTCATAACTTTTTAAAAACATTTACTCAAGTGTCAAAAATTTGATGTGGCATGGCACTTAAGGTGAACATTTTTTTAAAAATTGTGGTACTCAATTGATCAATTGAATAGATATATGACACTCAAGTGATAGAGAAAAAAAGTTATGACACTCAAGTAATTTAAAAAAAAATGGCACTCAAGTGAGTATCATTCAAAAGTTATGACACCTATGATATCATTTTCCCTAGCTTGAACACTATAACTTTACACCAATAACCTGAATGCCAAAATCTTTTAAAAACGTTCACTCAAGTATCAAGAATCTGATGTGGCATGACACTTATGGTGAACATTTTTTTAAGAGTTATGGTACTCAAGTAATCAATTGAAAAGTTATATGACAGTCAAGTGTTCGGAAAAAAAAAAGTTATGGCGCTCAAGTGAGCATCATACATAAGTTGTGATACTCAAGTGATCGAAAATGAAAAAGTTATGGTCCTCAAGTGAGCGTCTTACGAAAGTTATAACATCTCTAATATTATTTTCCCTAACTTGAACGCCATAACTTTTTAAAATCATTCACTCAAGCATCGGAAATCTGATGTGTCATGACACTTGTGGTGAACATTTGTTAAAAGTTTTGGTACTCAAGTAATCCATTGAAAATTTATATGGCACTCAAGTGGTCGGAAAAGAAGTTATGACACTTAAATAAGTGCCATATATAAATTACGACACTTTGCCGTACAATTAAAATCTGTTATATATTTGCTTGATTGTATCAGGAGATATTGTTCTTGCAATTTGTTCTATGCACATTGATTTTTATCTGGTTGCATCGACCCTTTTTCTTTTTTGGTCAGAGAAAGATTTATTTCATTACTTGACAGTACATAGCAAAGCCCAAAGGGCTTGAGGTGGGCCAACCGTAACCGCGGGTGGGCTGATAGACGCTTCAGACAGTCCATGAGTAACCTCTATTTCCAGTAATATGCATGGATATATTCGTGGAAGTGCTTTTTCATCCCTGTATTTTCGTTACTTTTCTAATTCTATCTCTATACTTTCGATTTCTCTAATCAGGTCCGACTACTTTGACAAAAAGCCTAACCAAGTCATTCTGACACAAAATCCAGCCAAATCCGGCTGACGACACCATCGGAGAATGCCGGAGTGTGAAGTAGATTAATATTGCCTACGTGGACACTCTTTATTGTTACTAAATTGGTGAGAGCATAAAAACAAATTAAAAAAAGTTTAATCCATCCACAATTGTTCTAAATAGGGGCGAATTGCATGAATATGTTCATTGCACACGGATTTCTACATTTGGGAGAGTGATGGAGCAAAATAAGAGAAAATTTTAGGATGCCACTCCCATCAACACTCGTCTTAGGTACTTTATCGAGCCATCTTTAAAAAGTCTTGGAACTTAAAGTGATTTGTCAAAAAAGTTAAAGGATTGAACTGCGGTTAATACAATAGCTTCACGACTTCTAATGTACTTTCCCTTTAATAAAACCAATGTAAAGTTACGATAGCTTCTGCTTGTAAATCACAAGAGACGCCCTACCTTATTTCTCGGGATTCGACGTCACTAAGATAGACTCTGAGTTTATGAAATACTTTACTAATGTCAAGAATCCATTAAGACGTCATAAAAAAAAAAAATCGTGCTAGCGAAAATAAAATCATCCGTAATTAGTGACGCGGGTGAATCGGACCTAGACTATCATTATATATCGATAAACCGATAGAAATGGGTCACGGTCCAATCCCAATTCCACCATCTGGACAAAGACAGTTGTCGGATGTCCCTTATATAAAATTGGGATGACAGGAAGATGTTGCTTAGATTGAGGTCAGCCAAATCCAGAATTGTTGCTTTGAGCAACGGCTCTTCCATTTGCACGCCACGACCACCTCATCAACCAAGACGGCACGCTGTCTTCGCTCTCATTTCCAAGGTAAGGTAAATAGGGACGACAAGTAGCCCATCTCATATTATCTTGTGCAGCCTAAAATCGGGAAAAGTCTCTAGAAATGTACTAAATTTATTACATTTGTGCTAATTTAATTATAAACATTTTAGTGTCAATTTAGTTCTAAACCTTTTGACCTAATGTTAATTCAATATTTTCAGCTAATTTTGGTCAGATATTGCTAACGTGGACGCCGGTCAGCTTATGTGACACGATCGGCGTCAACGTGGAACCACTTTTAATAATATTTTAATATTTTTTAGATTTTTTCTTTTCATTTTCTTTCCTTTTTTTTTCCCTTCCTTCGTCCTCTAGCTAATCACCAAACCTCAAAATAAAAAATTCCAAAAACTTAAAATATTATTAAATTTTATCCACATCAGTATTGACCATGCCAACCATGCCACATAGGCTGGCTAACATCAGTAATATCAAGCCAATATTAGCCAGAATGATTGAATTGTCATTAAGTCAAAATGATTATGACTAAATTGGTACTAGTTAAAAAAGTTTATGACTAAATTGACAATAGGTTTAGGACTTTTTGACACTTTTCCTACCAAAAACTGATTATGCAAATCTGTAGTCCCTAAATCTCAATAATGCAAGCTCCACAAGATCAATCTAAGATGAGCTACTCTCCCTTCTTAGATTATCTTGTACGGACTAAGGGTGCCTTTGGTTTAACATTTTGAAAGCCAATTGGGAAAATGTAAAGCAGTTTAGTCTAAAGGACTTTAGATGAATGCAAAAGCTGTTTGGTAAGCTATGCTTTGAAAAGTAACTTTGAGAGAAATTTCATTTGGTAGAAAACACATTTGAAAAACCATTTGGGAGATTAATATTTATTTTTTTAATTTATTTGTTTAAAATTGAAAAAAAAATAATATATGCAACTTTTTATATATAAATTTGAAAAATAATGCTAAAAAAGAAATATATATATATATATATTTAAAAACCAAACCCTTCATGAGAATTTTATAATTTTTGTTTGTTTAAAATTGAGAAAAATAATGTATGCAACTTTTTAAATATAAATTTTCACAGTAGTGCCAAAAAAAATAAAATACATACATACATATATATATATATATATATATATATTAAAAAAAAGATCAAATCCTTCATCGAAATTTTTTAATGTTTATATGTTTAAAATTGAAAAAAAAATAACGTATGCAATTTTTTTTAAATATAACTTTGAGAATAATGCTAAAAAATCAAATACATATATATAATTTTAAAAAAAAAAACCAAACCCTTTGTCGGAATTTTTTAATTTTATTTGTTTAAAGTTGAGAAAAATAATGTATTCAACTTTTTAAATATAACTTTTCACAATAGTGCTAAAAAATCAAATGCATATATAATTTTTTTTTTAAAAGACCAAATCCTTCGTTGAAATTTTTTAATGTTTATTTGTTTAAAATTGAAAAAACAATGTATGCAATTTTTTGAATATAAATTTGAAAATAATGCTAAAAAATCAAATACATATATATAAATTTTTTTAATAAAAAAGACCAAACCCTTTATCGGAATTTTTTAATTTTTATTTGTTTAAAGTTGAGAAAAATAATTTATGCAACTTTTTAAATATAATTTTTTTTCATAGAGCTAAAAAATCAAATGCATATATAATTTAAAAAAAAAAAGACCAAATCCTTCATCGAAATTTTTTAATGTTTATCTATTTAAAATTGAAAAAATAATGTATGCAACTTTTTAAATATAAATTTGAAAATAATGCTAAAAAAAATAAAATGCATATATATAAAAGACCAAACCCTTCATCAGAATTTTTTAATTTTTAGTTGTCTAAAATTGAAAAAAAAATAATGTATGCAAATTTTAAATATAAATTTTGACAATAATGCTCAAAAAATCAAATAGATATGCTGAAAAAAATCAAATATATACATAATTTTTTAAAATAGACCAAAATATATTTAATTTTTTTAGCATTTATATATATTTTATTTTTTAGCATTATTTTGGCATTTTAAAAAAAATGAGGGAAAAATAAAAAATTTGAGGAATGAGTGAGGATAGGTTTGGAGAAAAAAAATAAATTGCAGCATTGAAAGCTCAAACTAGTCTCTACTAGTATTGGGCTTTCAGCCTTTCCAATACTACATTTCACTTGAAAGTTATTTCAAAATAGTTACCAAATGGTTCAGCATTTCCCCAAGGGGCTCGAACGCTAAAAGCCTCTTGAAAATGTTAAATCAAACGCACCCTAAAACCAATTATGCAAGCTGCAGCCCCTAAACTCAATAATTCAAGCCACACAAGAAGATCTAAGATGAGCTACTCGCCACCCCTATTGACTTGACGTTACCTTGAAAATGAGAGCGAAGATAAAGTGCCTTTTTTTCATTTTTGAGATATATCCACTGTATATCTAAAAATTTGTTGCGAGATTGTAATTGAGTGCTAAAATTTTAAAAAAATACAATTGAGTCTTAAAATTTGACAAATTAGTGCAATTGAGTCCTTCTTGTCAATGTGTTTAACGAAAAATACTAATGTGGCATTTTAAAATTTATTTATTTATCTTATGTGGCATTATTTTATCATTTTTTATTTAAATATTATTTAAATAATAGTTAAAAATTTTTAAAAAGCTAAAATAATTCAAAATATAAAATTGGAAGCAAAGAAAAAAAAAAGGGTGGGATCATGGTTGGGCACGCCACCATCGCTAATCATGCAAGGGGGCCGGCGAGGTGGCAGTGGGGGGCCGGCCCTTGCCGGCCCAATCAAGGCTTGCTTAGATTTGGGTGACACCTCGACTAAGGCAAGCGCAACTCACCAAAATCTAGGTGACACTAGCCCTCGCCTATGGCCAATGAGCCTCCCTAGCCCTAAGCAAGAATCAACGACCCTCCCTCGGCTCGAGCGAGGGCCGGTGTTGCCTAAATTTGGCGAGCCTTGCTCACTTTGCCACCTAGGGCTAGTGAGGTCGTGGGCGGTGCCCAGCCATGATCCCTACCATTTTTTTCCAGTATTTTTTAAAATTATTTTAGCTTTTTTATTTTTTATTTTTTACTATTATTTAAATAATATTTAAAGCAAAGAGTAATAAATATGCCACATGGGAAAATTAATTTAATTTAACATTTTCACATTGCTATTTTCTATTAAACAAATTGATGGTGTTAATAGAAAGACTTGATTGAATTAATTTGATAAATTTTAGGACTTGACTATTATTTTTTAAAGTTTTAAAAATCAATTGCACTTTCACGATAAATTTTGGGACTTGTAGTGATATCCGTTTTATTTATTTATTTATGATAATGTGTGTTTTGGTAATGGTAGTCCTGTGTAGGGATTTCTTACTAGAAATTACACAACCATAAAATCTATTCTCTACTAGTTTTGCAATGAAAACCAAGTAGTTTGAGAAATTTGGAGGAAACTAACCATAGGTTTGATTTTGGGCGCTTTATAGAGGGCACATAAATACTACAACTATATCCATATTTCAACTATAAAAAAAAAAAATTGACAAAAAAGCATACAAATAAAATTCTTAATTTTTATTGGTTTGACCCCATTATTTTTTAGGAGTTTGACCCCACTAAAATATTCTACACGAAATATTTAGCATCATTGAACTTGAAAAGCTTGAGCTATAGAATATATTTTTCAGATTTGAGACTAACTAAGCAAGCTCAATTTAAGTCAAGTTTAAGATGATTTGAAGTGATACTAGCTTTTGGGATAAGTACACTACAAGCATCATAATTTTTGTACGACGCTCATCTGAGAGTCATAACATTTTTTCCAACCACTCGAGTGCCATAACTTCTAAAAAAACATTAATTTGAGTACTATAACTTTTAATTGATAACTTGAGTGTCATAATTTTGTAAATATGTTCACTCAAGTGTTGAAAATCTGATGTAGTATGACACGTGAGGTAAACACTTTTTCAAAAGTTGTGGTACTCAAATGATCAAATGAAAAGTTACATGAGATATAAGTGATCAGAAAAAAAAAAAGTTATGACACTCAACTGAACGTCGTACATAAGTTACGATACTTAAGCAATAGAAAAAAATTATTTGACACTCAAGCGAGCACTACGCGAAAATTATGACACTTATGATGTCATTTTTTCTTAGCTTTTTTGGTTTCCAAATGACAAATTTACACCAAAAAAACGATCTCTTGGCAAGATGTATACACTCAATTGGCGAATATGCATAAATCTCAAGAAAAGAAAGATCCAAGTTATTTTATTTATATTATTTTCAGCCATTAGTGCATTGCAAAAAGTCTTAAAATGGGTAAATTAGGGAATGCTGAATTTTTACACAAAAAAATGGATCTAAACATGAAGTTGGTAAGACATGACTGGAATCAATCAATTATAAGCTTGGAAGCCTAATTAGAGCAGCTGAGTTAAGCCGTGCAACCCTAAGTATTAAATTCCAGCTGAGATCAAGTTTCGTAGGACTATATTCAAGCAACTCACATAAATAGAATCAATCAATTAACTTTGATCTGAGTTCTTTTGGTTTTTCAGATATAATTGGGGTTTGAAAAATACTAAAGAGTTGTGCATTTCGAGTGATTGTAATTGCCTCCTATTAATTTAATGAAACCTCTTGCCAATCTCTCTCATGGAGTAGATACGCCTGGCTAAACTACGTTAATCATCTATCTCGATTTTATTTTCAGTGTTTATTGAGAGCTTAATTATTTTCATTTGGTCCACAGTTCCGCCCTATTGCATAAAAAATAAAGAAAATATAAATGGACCACCATTTGCCGTTTGCCTAAACCAATGACAAATTTTGTTGATATGGATTTTCCGACATTTAATATTTACTCACATTGACTAAAACCTTTTTTTTTTTTTGTTAGTCCTACTCTATTCATACTCTACACTCACTCTTACTCTCAGACTTTTGCCCCGCCTCTTGTAGAGCGTGGGAGTCGAAATCGCGTCCCCACCCCATCCCTCCCTGAAAATGTGGGAATTTGAACCATTCACCTCCCTCTTCCATATTGAAAGGGTGGCCACTGAGGCGAATTCCAATGGTTGACTAAAACCTGTTTGATAACTAAATAAAGTGCCGATATTTTTTTAAAGTTCAATGAGAGGAAAGTTGTCCAATCACCTTAAGTATAACGGGGGCTACTTAATTCATTTTATGGAAAAATAATTTATGGTAATTAGAATCTTATTAAATATACTGAGAAAACTAATTAATCATTTTTTTTTCTATGTATGGTAATAGATTCATAATATTCTGCTATCAATTTTTAATTATTATAAAAAAACTTTTGAATTTTATTTTTTTTTGACACTTAAATTATCAACATTTAATATGAAGTACTTAAATTTTCAGCATTTAATTTTTATTCTTATCAAACAAGTCCTAACTCTAAATCTCTTCCGACACGCAAACTAGACTTTTCCTTTTTATCCTTAGGTTCTGCAAGGTAACTATCGGGTTCAATCCATGAGAGAACTCTATCTTAATGGGGCGCTGTCCTTATCCTCTTTTTTTTTTTTTTTTTTTTTTTTAAAGCATAGCTCCTTGATAGCACTTTTAGTGATACTCCAAGTACACCAACTTTCAAGAAGAGTACCGAGGAAATGACCTTTCGAAAGTACCAATCTCTCCCATTTACATGAAGGTTGGCAGGTGAAATAATTGCAAAAACCATCGTCGAGTTTATTTACCTAGTCAAATAGTCTCATCGTACTCAGTTGCTCTCTTGCACAGACAACATCCACGCCAGAACCCTTCTCTATTCTCTTCGCACGCCATTTCACTATCCTCACACCTATTGCGTAGCACGGCTACCCAATGGCAAAGCGTAACACAGACGCCGATAATGACACCCTTCGTCCTTACCTGCCGCCCGCACTCCTCTCCCTTTATCCGTTGTCTTTGTCTGTGGCAATACCATTGGCGGCCCGCCAGGGCGAGATCACACTAGTTCAACTTGGTCGTTTGGCTCACGGTCGCCGAGACTGTGGGAGGTTGGCCTTGAGCTTGCAAGGACCTCGTTCGGCCACGAGCCTCAATGACATACTCATGAGCCATGCAAACTCTTTAGCAGAAATTGGCCATGGCTGTCATATCGGCGGACCTTGACCGGGCCTTAAGTTGGCATAGCGATCATCACCAACCTTAGATGGTGGGGGGAAGACATGATGGTGGTGCGTCGAACTAAGCAAGCCTCTTGGGTGGGGGAAGAAAGGGGATAATTCCATAAAAGTCTTAAATAAATAACACATATATCAATTCATTCATAAATATTTGAGTTACCCTAATTAACTGCTAAAACTTTTCTCATTTTTCCAATTAAGTCCATCATGCCAATTTTAGCCTGAAATTACTAATGTGGACACCGACTGATGTGGAAAATTTTGAATAATATTTTAATATTTTTTTGGTTCTTTTCTTTTCTTTTCATTACATTCTTTTATTGAGGGTCGGCAAGGGCATGGCGACTGCCATGCCATGCCATGCCGATGAGGGCATGGATGAGGGCCACTATGGCCTCCCCACATCTAGCCTTGCCCATGGCCAATGAGCCTCTCCAGCCCTAAGCAAGAACCAACAACCCTCACTAGGCCCGAGTGAGGGTCGGTGTTGCCTAAATTTAGGCGAGCCTTGCCCACTCTGCAACCTAGGGCCAGCGAGGTCATGGGCAATGCCGAGCCATGATCCCTACCTTTTTCTTTCCAGTATTTTTTTAAAAATTATTTTAGCTTTTTTTTACTATTATTTAAATAATATTTAAAGCAAAGAGTAATAAATATGCCACATGGGAAAATTAAATTAATTCAACTTTTTCACATTGCTATTTTTCGTTAAACAAATTGATTGTGTTAATGGAAGGACTCGATTTAATTAACTTGATAAATTTTAGGACTTTACTATTATTTTTGAAAGTTTTAAGAATTAATTACACTTTCGCGATAAATTTTAGGACTCGTAGTGATATCCTTTATTTATTTATTTATTTATTTATAATAATGTGTGTATTTTTGGTAATGGTAGTCCTGTGTAGGGGTTTCTTACTAGAAATTACAAAACCATAAAATCTATTCTCTACTAGTTTTGCAATGAAAACCAAGTAGTTTGAGAAATTTGGAGGAAATTAACCATAGGTTGGATTTTGGGCGCTTTATAGAGGGCACATAAATTCTACAACTATATCCATTTTTCAACCATAAAAATAAAAATAAAAAATTGACAAAAAAACATACGAATAAAATTCTTAATTTCTATTGGTTTGACCCCATTATTTTGAGGAGTTTGACCCGCTAAAATATTCTACACGAAATATTTAGCATCATTTGAACTTGAAAAGCTTGAGCTATAGAATAGATTTTTCAGATTTGAGACTAACTGAGCAAGCTCAATTTAAGTCAAGTTTAAGATGATTTCAAGCGATACTAGCTTTTGGGATTAGTACACTACAAGCGTCATAAAAAAACTTTTGAATTTTATGGTAATTAGAATCGTATTAAATATATTGAGAAAACTAATTAATGATGGTTTTTTTTTCTATGGTTGATAAGAGATTCATAATATTCTGCTATCAATTTTTTATTATTATAAAAAAAACATTTGAATTTTATTTTCGACACTTAAATTATCAACATTTAATATTAAGTACTTAAATTTTCAGTATTTAATTTTTATTCTTATCAAACAAGTCCTAACTCTAAATCTCTTGCGGACACGCCAACTGGACTTTTTCTTTTTTATCCTTAGGTTCTGCAAGGTAACTATCGGGTTCAATCCATGAGAGAACTCTATCTTGATGGGGCGCAGTCCTAATCCCTTTTTTTTTTTTTTTTTTTTTAAAGCGTAGCTCCTTTATAGCACTTTTAGTGGTACTCCAAGTACTCCAAGCGCTTTTGGCAGGTGAAATAATTGCAAAAACCATCGTCGAGTTTATTTACCAAGTCAAATAGTCTCATTGTATCCTAAAGCTAAATTTTTGCATTTCTCCTATTTAAGAAAACTCATTTGCTCTCATAAACAAACAACATCCACGCCAGAACCCTTCTCTGCTCTCTTCGCACGCCATTTCACTATCCTCACACCTATTGCGTAGCACGGCTACCCAATGGCAAAGCGTAACACGGACGCCGATAATGACACCCTTCGTCCTTGCCTGCCGTCCGCACTCCTCTCCCTGTATCCATTGTCTCTGTCTGTGGGAATATCTTGGCGGCCTGCCAAGGCGAGATCACACTAGTTCGACTTGAGCATTTGGCGCACAGTCGCCGAGACCATGCGAGGTTGGCCTTGAGCTTGCAAGGGCCTCGTTCAGCCACGAGCCTCAATGACACTCTCTTGAGCCATGCAAGCTCTTTAGCAGAAATTGGCCATGGCAGTCACACCGGTGGACGGTGGACCTTGACGGGGCCTTAAGTTGGCATAGCGACCATCGCCAACCTTAGATGTCATGCTTGCAACGCCTCCTGGAGGAGCAACATCGACCTGCTTAATGGAGAGGGTAAGACATGATGGTGGTGTGTCGAACTAAGCAAGTCTATTGAGTGGGGGAAGAAATGGGATAATTACCAAAAAAGTCTTAAATATACAATATCCGTATCCATTCATTCATAAAACATTTTAGTTGTGCTAATTAAATCCTAAGCCTTTTCTCATTTTGCCAATTAAGGCCATCATGCCAATTTTAGCTGGAAATTATTAATGTGGACATCAACTGATGTGGAAAATTTTAAATAATATTTTAATATTTTTTTGGTTATTTTCTTTTCTTTTCATTACGTTCTTTTTTTATTGAGGGTCGGCGAGGGCATGGATGAGGGCCGCTATAGCCTCCCCACATCTGGCCCTCACCTATGGCCAATGACCATTGTCAGCCTTCAATTAAAAAAAAATAAAGTAGAAAAAAAACATAATAAAAATTTAAAAAATTTTCTTTAAAAAAATCCACGTTAACTCTAATTGTGCCACGTAGAATGTCTAACATTTACGTTAGTAATTTTTAGTCAAAATTAGTATGATGGACTTAATTAACAAAATGTGAAAAAGAATTAAAACTCAAATGGCACAATTAAAATGTTTAGTACTAAATTAGTATAAGTACAATAGATTTATGACTTTTTTAGTAATTTCCCTAGAGACAAGGTACAAGTAGGAGTTGGTTTTTTTTTTTTTTAATAGATGATAATTCTTTTGTTACCAAATGCGGCTTGAGTTCATATTTGCTTCCCCAAATCTTTATCCTATTCGGCTAGACACGCCTTGAGTTCATATTTCCAAAATCAACCAAATTTCCAAACATCTATCTAAATTTTTTCCTACCTTTTTCATATTGTTAATACCATAAAAAAAAAAAACTTCAAATCAGTGCGCATGTGATAAATTTACCTCAAATTCGTATACTTGTGATAAATTATCCCTCTGTTAGTTTCCTTAAATTGTATTATCAAATTACTGAGTTTTATTACACATGACATTTGACGGTTGTACTAGTTTGGAGTTTTACCCTCAATTTGTCACAAGTGTATTAGTTTATGCTTTTTTGTGGTATTAATCCAAATTAATGAAAACTAAAGAATGGTAAATTTATTATAAATGTACTGATTTATGGTTTTTTGTGGTAAAAAAATTAGTTTGGATTCAATTTGTTACATATATATATATATATATATATTATTTTAGGATTTTTGGTTGTTACAAAATTAATTTTGGGTAAATTTGTCACATATGTATCAATTTATGATTTTTTTTTTGTGATATTGATAATTTTTTTTAATGTTGGTATTTTTTTTAAAATAGCCCAAAGTCAACTTCTTTCCAAATGCAAAGTGCGTTTTTTTTTTTTTTTTTTTTTTGGCTAGTTCTATTGAAAAAATACATGAGTTTTGAACCATAAGGTAGCGAGTCTGTCGGCAAAAAAAGAGCTAAGGATAGCATCGGAGTTGCTCATTCGATTCCCTCCAACTGCCCACCTACCATTCCACCAAACCCCCTCGCACTCATCCTTCGTGTTCCTGACAATTTGCTTATATAATAGACACAAACAAACGGAAGAGAAAGTGCAGTCTCCGGCGTCTGCAACACAGCAGTCTCTAAATTGACCATCTATACTCTTCCTCATCCAAGAAGGCCAATTCAGCAATGAGCACCACAAAACCTCCTCATATAGCTCTTCTCCCTAGTGCCGGAATGGGCCACTTGATGCCATACTTCCGGCTCGCCGTGATGCTGGCCAAGCGAAACTGTGTGGTCACGCTTGTCACTGCTCACCCCACTGTGTCCGCCGCTGAGTCGGACCACATATCCTCGTTCCTTCGCCACAATCCCGAAATTAATCACCTCGAACTCCAGCTCACTCCTAGCTCCCAGCAAGCCGATTCCGCCCCTGTCGACCCTTTCTTTCTCCAATTCGATCTCATCAGTCAGTCGATCCATCTCCTCGGTCCTCTGTTATCTTCATCGTCCCTGCCTCTTTCCGCTATGTTTGTGGACTTCGTTCTACTTGCCAAGACTGCTCCAATTGCCAAGGACCTCCACATCCCTATGTATGCCGTTTCCACCACCTCGGTCCAGTTCTTATCTCTCATGGCGTATGCTCCGGTTCTTGCATCGAACCTGACCGAGTTCAACAATGCTTCCACCGAAATCAAGATTCCGGGATTGCCGCCGATGGCCATGTCGAGCATCCCACCAGCACTCCTCGATCCTAGCCATATTTTTACTTCAATAATCGTTGCGAACGCTCAAGCATTACCGGGGGCAGAAGGAATCTTGATGAACACCTTCGAATGGTTCCACGAATCCATGCTCAGTGCGCTCAACAAAGACAGGGTGATGGCAAGCTTACCGCCAATTCTTCCCATAGGGCCACTAGAACCGTATCACATTCCGCGAGATGGGGACCACTTCTACCGGTCATGGCTAGAAAATCAACCATCTGAATCCGTAGTGTACATAAGCTTCGGAAACAGAACGGCAATGTCCCGGGATCAGGTGCGAGAGTTGGAAAAGGGGTTGGAGAAGGTCGGGTGGAGATTCTGCTGGAACCTGAAAACCACCAAAGTAGACAAGGACGACCACGACGACGTGGAAGACATCCTTAGCGATATCTTCTTAAAGAGAACCAAGAACAAGGGATTGATCATAAGAGGGTGGGCGGACCAGCAGGAGATTTTGGCGCATCCCGCCATCGGAGGGTTTGTGAGCCACTGTGGGTGGAACTCGATGATGGAAGCAGCCTGGCAGGGTGTGCCGGTGCTCGCATGGCCGCAACATGGCGACCAGAAGGTGAATGCGAAGGCCGTGGAGGAGGCGGGACTAGGGCTGTGGGAGAGGGACTGGGATTGGGGTCTTGATAGGATTGTGAAAGGGGAAGAGATCGAGAGGAAGATTGTGGAGTTGATGACAGATGAGAAGCTGAGAGAGGGAGCCAGGAAGGTGAGAGAAGAGTCCAGGAAGGCTGTTGAGAGTGGTGGGAGCTCTGACAGGGTGCTTAATAATGTAATTAACTCGGTAGTTGTCCCATTTTAATAAGAATTATCCCCTGTAATCCTGAGAAAATATTGCACCGATCTGCAATATGGGAGTGATGCTCAGGCAATTGAAATAAAATGAAGATAAAGTTGTGCTTTTTTTGTTTCTTCTTTTTTCTGTTTTCCGTTTTTCGATTGTGTTGGTTATCACTGGTTTTCCAGGATCATGTCATTGCGGGCTTTTCAATTCGCTCTTCCGGCGAATTTGGCTTGGAACAACTCTTTGATGATGGAGAGATTATTGCTTAAAGTGCTAACTGGGCTGGTGAAAGAGAGAGCAAATAACATGTACACAGCATCGAGAAAAGGATACCAAAATGCCAAAAGTTTCATATGGTACTCATTTTGGCGTCAAAAGTTTTTATTAAATTAGTTAAGTGCCAAATAGGAAAAAAAAAACGATAATTTAAGTATCATTGATGACAAACTAAGTGGCATCGACACTAACATACGATATGCGACACAACATGACACGACACGCCGACATATCGTTTCTCAAAAAATAGAGAATTTCAACACGTTGTGACACGTTATATATTAAATATATATATATATATATATATATATATATACGTAATAAATTATCATTTTTATGATTATTTCAATCAAATTAATTTGAATCAAATTCATAAATAAATAATTAAAAAAGCCTAGAATGAATATGCGCTAAAAACATTAATCCACAATTTATTAATATCATTTATTGTTTTAATTTGATAAATTCAACTCTATTTCAATAATTCATAAAACTTGGAAAAAAAAAAACAAGCGATTCATATTTTGGACTCACGTGCTAGATATGTTGGAAGAGAAGGAAAAAAAACTTAAGGGGTAAATTGTGTATCACGGGAAGTAAGAGTTAGAGGAGAAAAGAAAACTAGGTTTTTCTTCTTTCTCAATTTATTATTTTTATTATTATTTATTATTTTTTCATATATTTTTTAACCTCTCATTTATGAATTTTTAAAATTAAACTCAATATCGAAATCACTTGTTGAAAACTTATATGTCAGAATTCCGACTCGAATATTGGAAAAGTTGTGTGACACCCCGAACCCTTCGGAAGTCGCCACAGGCACCAATTGTTACACCTTACTACCTCTCTTGTGAGAAGAAGCGTCGTAATTCATAGACATTTTTTTTTTTTGAAACGGTCCCAGCGCGACTCATTAGCAGAAGCAAAATAAAACATCATCATCTCTTCCCCTACCAACCATGATACAAATACACACCACTAATCATCATGATTTTATAGACAAGCCATGACACTTTATTTACTTATATTTTCAAGATGGGACTTTTTTGGATCGATACATCAAAAGGAAAAGCCAGGACTCAGCCACGCCCGACCTAAAACCTCAAAAAAAAACCCTCGACCCGCTACAACTCACGTGCTAAATCCCCATCATCAGTGTCAGCTAACTATCCCAAAAAGATCCAGCTCCTACTCATCACGCACGGGCACCCACACCCAATCCGGTGCATCAGGCGATGGCGGTGGCGGTGGCGGTGGCGGTGGCAACATCCCTCTCATCACCCTGTCGTGACGAATGTGGACGGGGACGAACTCCTGGACAATCGGGCCCCCAGCTAGGCCTATGTCGTACATGACAAAACAACGCACTCGTATATACATCAATCCAGGCACAGAAGGACAGCCGAATTTCCTGCACTCAACCTTAACATCAGATGGTAGACCGTAAAATACACCCCGCGTAACGACAGGGAGCGACATGCTGCTAATCTAAAATGTTGGTCCCCAAAACGGGTGAGTACAACCACTCAGCAGGTAAAGGAATCCAATAATCACTCAATGCATCATACAAGTCATACATGCATTTCAGGCATTAGCCATGCGCATACTATCATGCATCATCATCGCAATCATAACACATACATGTGCATCATCATGTCATACTCATATCATCTTCATCATAACATTATGATATCACACATATGTCATCCTCATCATATACATGACACCATCATACACATGTCATCATCATCATGGCATCATCATATCACACATGTCATCATCATCATGCATATCATCATGCCATGTCATATATCATCATCATCATCATGCATATCATCATCATGGTTTAATTTCCACTTTTAACTTTCAATTTGATCACCACATCATCCTTCCTCGGATCATCAACTTCATCTCATATTATACACTCGCATCCCATGCGAGAAAAACCTCCGGCATTCAGCCATTCCAGGCCACCGGGCATCCGGCCCCCCATATTCCGGGCATCTCGCATCCCAACTGGCTTCACGAGGCATTCCCCTCAGGCAAAGACCTCCTACAGGGCTTTCGGCATTTATACTTCCTGGCCAAGCATCTCGTGCCCCAATCCTGGCATCGCAAGGCATTCCCCTCGGGCAAAGACCTCCGACAGGGCTTCCGGCCCCCCACATTCTGAGCATCCTAAATCTCCCAGGGTCATCCGGCCTTGTATCTCAATACAATCCGGGCATTATCATCATCCCACAACCATCTCCTCATTTAACATTACTCATACTACATGGTGCAATTATTTATAAAATATAATTCATGGAATTTATGCCAATTAAAATAATCCATTTATCATGCCCTTTTTATTTTTTTATTTAAATTCCAGCTTGTGCCATTTTCAAAAAATATTAAATTTAATTATTTATATAATCTCAAGAATCATAAAATTAAGGCAAGTGATAAACAAGACAATAGGATGGTGATTTCATGTAAAATACATGGCCAAATAAAATTTCACATAATTCCATAGATCATACAAAACAGCATATAATTTTCGGATGAAATCAGTATGCACAGTTTCCGAAGAAATTCGATTAAAATATCCATACGACTTCCAAAAATTACTAAATTTTACCGAGTTATAGCCAAGACATTAAACTACATTTTTCGTGAAGACTTCCAAGTCAGATTATTTTTATATTATTTTCTACAATCTTACGAAGCTTCTGGATCCAACACCGAATCGTCCAGTACATACTTCTCCGAAATACTGAGTTTTCACCTACCTATTCTTCTTCTTTTCCTCTGAAATTTGGATATGTTATACATAAAAATGTTCCCTACAAGTTTTATGAAGAGATCCAAGTCAAATATCCAGAGTATAATCGTCATCTAGGTCCATGAAGTCTTGGGTGTTCTGTAATATATCTCCAGAATTTCCGTCTTCAAGATCTAGTCGATTCACTAGGTTATACTTGTTCATTTCACTTAAAATTTGAGTATGTTGTAGTTTAAGATGTTAGCTACAACTTTCAGCACAACTCAACATGCAACCACAAATCCATCAAAAGGTCAGTGAAATCTTTCCAGATCTGAGGTCTCCGTAGGATGAGAGTTTAACCCCTCAAATCTCCATCATTTTCCACCAAATTTGAGTATGTTATATTTTAAGATGTTAGCTACAACTTTCATGAAGAAATCAAATCCAAAATAGGACTCTAAACATGCATGCAAGCTCACACAACATTCTGACTCGAGCAGATTCAAACGAAAACAGCAACCTTGCTCAAGAACAAGTCATCCAAGCTTCGGTTTTCCTCCTTCCAATCACTCAAATTCGACACTATACCAAACATACATGTAATACACACACATGCAAGAGCAGCAAAGGACCCCAACTTGCCTCTAGACTACACGAACGGCGGCACACGGCGGCGAACACGGCGGACAGACGGCGAGCGACGGTGACTCCCTCCTTGGCTTCTCCTCTCTCTCGGCCGCTCTCCCTCTCTCTCGCATAATCTCTCTCTCTCTCTCTCTTTGGGCGAATGGCTAACCGGCCATTCTCTCTCCTCTCTCCTTCCCTTTTATTCCCCCTAAACCTCATCATTAGTAATGATTAGGTTGCCTTACCAATGGCCAATGCATGCCACCCTTCTTGCCACTTGTCAAAGCTCATGCATAATGGGCTTGGGCTTTTGGGCTTGGGCTGGCCACTCTTGGGCCTCCTCTTGGGCTGGTCGACAGCCCCCTTTGTGGGCCTAATTGGGCCGACTAGCTTGGCCCATCAAGGCTTCGGCCAATGGGCCTAAAGCCCAACCTAATAAAATTTAAATTTTCCCTCTTTTTTTTTTTATAATTTCTTCTATAAATTTTAAATTTCAAATTCCACATGGCCAAAGTCTTATGACATTTTATTTATAGGAATTTAATTTATAAGATGCATGGTCAAGCATAGATTATTATCATTAATCTATCAAATTTAAAATCTCATAAACACAAGCACAAATCACCTAATCTTAAAAAGAGACTAATGGCTAAAGCATTAAACCATAGGAAATTTCATTACCTAATTAGAGGCTTTAACACACCTTATAACTTGACTTTGAATTTTGGGATGCCACAAGTTGACCACGTGTCGAATTTTCCAACACGTATTGACCGAGTGTCCGAGAGTGTCAAAAAGTGTAGGATACATGTCGAAGTGTCTGATACAACACAAAGGCTCTTGGAGAGTGTGAGTACTTCATAGACGACAAATTCCAGCCAAAAATATTGTGTGACTTTTATAATAAATTGTTTGATTTGACATGACTTTTTTGTATTAAAAGCGAGTTCAACGTGGACTTTTTGAGAGGTGACTGGCTTATCTAAACAATGCCGCATGAAAGCCCATCTCAGGCGACCTCCGTTTGATGGTCACCTGGGAGGAGAAAATATTGGGTACCCTAACAGTGCCACGCAATCCGTGCTCTGAACCATTCATTGCGTGACACCTGTCCATGTGTCAGTCCACGTCTGCTTTCTCTTCTCGTCGCTTCTTTCCTTCCGATAATGCTCGGCTCGGCTGTGGCTCGGCTCGACTGACAGAAGAGAGGACGGATGAATGGGTAATAAATGCGCAGCACTCGCGCTTAAAATTTCTCTCCTCTCACTTAAATTTTCTGGGTTTTGTCTCTCTCTCCTCGTGGAAGAGCAGACGGTTTTCTCTCTCCTCTTTGCTCTCTCTTCCTCCTCCGACGCTCCTTCCGGTCTAGCGATTCCTCCGACGACCGTCGCTCCCTCCCGACGACGGCCTTTCTCTCTCCCCTCGACGGCCTCATCTCAGGGCTCCATTCTCTCGGCGCACTTCTTCCTAAATCGCGCTCTCTCCTGACGTCCGATTTCGCTCGCCTCTCCCACACCCTCCACGCTTTTGGCGGTTCTTCCCTCACGGTTCGGTGAGGTCTCGGGTATGCCCTCGTGTTGCGTGTCTTCTTCCTTGCTCAGCAACACCATACTGCCCCTCTCTCTCTCTCTCTCTCTGAGTGTGTCTCTGTGCATTCTTTCATCCTTGAGGCAAGATTTTGACTAGGGTTCAGGGGTTTCGCCACCCCTTCTTTGAAGTTCGTCCGGGTACTCTCATTTTTGCATGAACCCAGCGTGAATTTTATAGTCTTTCTTTCCAGATCGGTCCTTCAGCACGTTGCTGACTTTTTTGCACGTTGTAGCTTCGTGGCTGCTCCGAGATTTTGGGCTGGTCGTTCTATCATCTTGCTCGGAATGAGCGAAATGGTGTCCAAAAGGAGCGTGTCAAATTCGTGTCGGTGGTGACTTCTGAGGACAAGAAAGGGAAGAAATCGAAAGGATCGGTGGCTTCAGTTCCTAGTTCTACCGAAAGTCATGTCAAGGTATTGTCTTTTAATCAAAGCTATCATTCCACCCCTGTTTTGGGGACTTGACCATTTCGCATTCATTTTTTCTGCGGAAAAATTCTGGTGCAAGCGTTGGTGAAGTCGTGTTGCCTAATAATGACCTAGCCAAAATTGAGGCAATGACATTTCACGAATCAAGAGCTACATTGAGGTGGGGATGAATTGTTTTAGTTGCAAGGTCATTATAGTGTTTCCTGCGTAACCTTTACAGTAAGCAAAAATCAAGTTTTTCTATTTGATGCTTGCTAGGGAGATTATTGAGCAGGGAAGTGAATATTACTGATGGAAAACCATGAGGTCTTGAGAATTTGCCTTCAACAAAGAGCAATTTGTTTATGAAAATGAAATTTTTTGCATCACGCTTTTTCTCAAAATGATAATGAAACCTATAAGTCCTTTTTTTGTCTTTCTATGGTTGTTTCTGAGGCTTGTAAATTGTTATTGTAAAGCATGTGGGAAGAGTACACGGAATGACTGGGTTGAAGGACTGGCTCCCTACCTACTGTTGCAGTTCAGAGGCATTCTGATTGGTTACAACAAGTGCATTTGACCCCAATGAATTGTCATATTTTGACCAAGAATGTCGGAGTCTATATAGACATTCTGATGTTTTAATCTAGTTAATTGATATAATAATATGCTTGTAGTAGAGTTAGCCCATTTGCTTTATGTCTATTCGAATGAAATGCTTCTCATCTTAAATAAAGATCACAGCCAATGATCAGTTAAGTTGCTTATGAGATATAATTAGCATCTCAAGTGATGTTGGATGGATAATAAAATCGACATGAGTTGCACTTTGTATGCTGTGAGTTCCACCTGAATCTCTGCAGAAGCATAGTCTTAAAAAAACAGGAGAGAATTAAGTCTTGATCTCTATTCGATAGATAAATATCTGCTCCAAGCAAAGAGAGAAATTATGTTACTTAGTTGAATATATTTAAGATAGCATGGTCCATAGACTCTGTGCTTTGAAATGGCCTAGCTAAAATGTGAGGAAAGATGATCAAATTGTGATATACTTTCAGCCCAAGTATGATAATTTATATTATTGGGCAATTAGAGTTTTCTTTCATTATTGTGAGTGCTTTTTCTCACATCTATCTTCCTGGTACTTAGGACCTTGCAGGGGAAGTCGCTCAGAATCTGCACGAGTATTTTAGAGCTGTATACAAGGTTGATCATATTCTACCTGGAATGACATCTTTCTGATGTGAATGACATTCTCTTGCGTGAATATCTCTAGGTTTGAAGTTATCTGACATGGCTTCATCCAGGTGGTTACTGAAGCAGACATCGAAGAGTTTGAGGCAAACTATAGAGGTTCTGATTCTGAAAAGAATGATCTTATTGATCTATAAGAGAAATTCAAGGGTAACATGAACAGGTGGGGTTGATATGTCCTTTTTCCTCTCTTTTTCCTTTCTTATAGATGCCTATCTGACATAAAAGTATTTGAAATCTTTTGTACCTTTTCCTTCACAGGCTTTTTTGTTCGATGCTCTCTGCTCAGATCCCAAGCTTGATTTCCACCGCTTTAAGGATATCATTGATGATGCGATAGCAGCAGGTTGGTTTTTTGACAATTTGATCTCTTCTTGACTGTTAGATTTACTCTTAAACCTCAGTCAGAATTTGAGACTTCAAGCAGGGCTGGGCTTCATCGTGTTTTATAGAGTTTAATAACAGCGAGGTCAATATTTAAAAAATAATTTTCTTTCACAATGATAAAATTTAGCACAGGTTGCTCATTTACTTTTATGGAGAGCATCCTTTTTTGTCTTTTTATGTTTCTAAATAATGCTGGTCTGAGGATACTGGTGTTTAGTAGCCTAGATCTTATGCGTGCTTGATAATGTAGCGTACACTATCCTGATACAGTGCTTAATGCATGCTCTGTTTCTCTGTGTCCTACAGGAACGTTGAAGACAACCAAGGCATACGAGAAATGGGCAAAGCAAATTTCCAAAACTGAACCACCTACAGATCTTCTTAGAAAGAGGGGGAAGTGAGTGACACAGCTGCACTGGGCTTTCTATTCTACATAATTTTTGCTTCGATTTCTTGACTGTACTGTTAGTAGTATGTTCTCTTTTGAATTGGAATGCTAACCTTTGTTTCCCATTTCTGATAGAGCGAAGAAGAAGTCTGACGATCTTCTTGCCATTATATCTCAGCACCGTAGCGAGCGAAAGGAGCATTTTGATTCCATGTTTTCATCTCTGGTGAATAAATCTGGTGGTGGAATGCAGAGTTCAGAACCCAGTGAAGAAGAGTTTGAGGCTGCAAGAAAGAAACTTGAGAGCCGAAAGTTTGACAAAAAGTCCAGGCAAAAATAACAGGAACATGTGATGTATTGGATTAACTGTGTATAGCTTTGGTTGCTTTGAGCACTCTCTTATGCTTCTAATTTCGGTAGCCAAAATTGGTGTGTTTGATTTCCCCTTTGTTTGAATGATATTTTGGGATGACAGATGCTCAATGCTCTTGGTTTGTTTCCTTATCTTCTGGCAGCGCAAGAACTACATTTGTTGTAATACTGGAAATTGTTGCCTATAGTTCTGTGCATGCTTAAGTTACAGGAACTTTACTTTCCCAAATGGGATTGGACTACTTTTCTACCAAATGGCTGATCATTCTCCAGGGGTTCATTTGAACATTAAAAAGACTGCCAATGAATGTTCAGCAGCTTCTAGATGAAGAAAAACTAGAGACGCTCAAGTTTTGGATTATGAGTATGGTTTAATTCATTCTGCTTTCTTGATTTCATCAACGCCACCTGTTTAATTTTGGTGTATTGCATAAGGCGATGGCATGAACGAATTGTAGTAAATATTATTTTAACATGAACTCAAGACATCGTTCATTATCCTTGAGAGATTAGTTTGAGTTGATTCCATATTTATGCTATCCTTGAATAGAGGGGGATGTACATATGATCTTTTGAGTAGAAGACTTGCTCGGTATACTTCATCTCAATTGTCAAAACAGTGGAGCCAGATTTTAAGTATATAAGACTGACTTGTTCTCAAATCTCTTTGTTTGCTTGACAATACAAAACTCGTTAATGCTTCCCGCAAAACAAGTAGGCATCAAGCAATTTTAGGTTGCACTAAACTCTCAATTCTGAGATGAATAAGGTGAAAGCTTACACGACTCGGTCAAAATTCTCGATTGCAACTTCAGAGCAATGTCTTTGTCTAATTAGATTAGAACCGATCAAGATTTTAGAATAATGCCATGGCAAACAGTTGAAAGGAGAACTAGCATTTAACTAGGTGTGCAGCGTAAGGACAATCAACAAGTTGGGAATTGGATATCCATTTTGTGCAGATTTTGTTTGCAGAGCCTAGGCCAGTTCACATACTAAAATGCACGAGACGTTTTGCATGCTTACGATTTGCCAAATCTTAACTAGTAATACTTCAAATCACAAATTTTTACAACCAGAATGACACCATCCATCCGAGATTCCGAGCGGCATGTCGTTAGAGACACAAATTCCGTACCCAGCAACAAATAAATTGTGCTATCATAAGCTGTGTTGCAGATGCTGTTTACATGAGAAAATGTCCTCAATGCTAAAGCTTCAAGACATGAGCTAGCTGGCATGCTGCGCTCATAGGAAGTCAAAACTAGCATCAGACTAGTCTGAGACCCTTCAACGCAGCTCCCGCATTCTAAGATATTATCAAATTCTTATTGCCTTGATGACGGATGGGGATTCCTTTAGCAATAGCATCCTGGGCAGCGGTCCAGTGATCAGAGGGGCAACCATGCATATCAGAATAGTGATGCTGATGCACCATCTCGAAGAGCAACCGGAGGTCATCCATCTAATCTCATCTATTTAGTGCAAACTGCTTTGGATTAGGGCCACCTGCATAGGCCAAAGGTCTAGATTTAATCAGTTCATGAGATTTGTCTTTATTGCATGGTCTCTAGGTAGCTGGATCTTCTCACCCGTACTGAATTATAGGAAGTTGCTGCACCTGCAGTTGAACCCGATCAAATCCACCTACTTTCATCAGGCAGTGCACCTAGTAGGTCCAAAACTTTTGAATAACATTATAGCTGAATTACCACTTGCATTGGATTTTGGTGAACTCCGATTGAGGAGACTTTGATATCCAGCGCAACCCTTGCACAGCCCTTGCACCAGCAACTGTGTGCTTCCCACTCTTGCCAGAGCTTCCCGTGACAATGCTGCTACCAGGACAAGCTGCAAGCTTAGCTTGTTCTTGCCTCGGCAGCATATCCATGTGGCACTTGGAAGTTGGGAAATATATTGGCTGTGGTGGCACTTCCAAAAAAGCCTCAGTTATTGATGGAAAGGATAGGACCTTTTGTAGTCTGGCATCTTCACTTGCCATAAAGATTCCTATAGAGTGAGAGAGAGAGATAGTAAACAAGGGCTTCTGCATTCTTAAACCTGGATAATTCAATCTGAACACAAAAATCATTGATCACTTAATTCCCCTTGACTAGATTATATGACAGTTTCTTTTATATGTATGATTTCAAGTGCTTCATCTCAAATTATAGTGAATTCTTTCGTTGGTCTAATCATTAAAAAAGGCCCCACCCTTTTGCACAGATCATTGATTGGAAGAAGACAAGAAGTAAAATGAGTTTTTAACTGCTCCCAAGCACGAGAGCACAACAGCTTTGAAATGACAACTAAAAATTCACAAGAAAGCATCAACATGGCTATTGCTAGTCCCTAACAGAATATACCTAGAGCATGCAAGCTGATAAACAGAAAGACTGTAGATCCAACATGATAAGTTGACAGCAAAGGCAAACAAATATTTCGCAATGCCTTACTTCTAAATCATTCTTGCAAATATGATTTGTAACAGCACAGAAAATACTCTCCCAACACTTGTATGAGACAGTTGCCTTCTCAGTTTGAATTTTATGATCTCAGAAAAAAAAATCCTTGCTTATTGTCATTTCGTAGACTTTCTTTCATTCTAAAAACATCAATATAATTCTTAGGAGTATCTTTTTGTTGTGGGTGCAACTTCAGATAGTCTTGAGAATATTTTTCCTAATAGTTTGTTTAACCAGAAACAGCCTCTTTTTTTTTTCTTCTCTTTCCATATTTCGTGATTGAAACTATCATTTTTTTTAGTCCCAAATTTTAACTCTACCAGAAAAGGAACAACAGATACGGCAACAACTCACTGTACATTATCAGCATAGCCTGCCCATGAATGGCCCTAAACTCTAGAAAGCACATCTATTGTTGAAAACACAAGGTAAGCAACTTCAATTCGTGTTTCCCCTAAACTTTATGTAGCAAGAACCACTGAGTCTCTTCCTCCCTACAGGCATCCTCAACACAATATCACACAATTTATTCCAAAGAGTCCAATGCCCTACATCTTGGGATGGCAATTGCAACCTGTTCACGTGGCGTTACCTTTCCTCCCACTTGAAAGCAGACGTTCTATTGCCAACACCCCAAAAAGCAATTAATCATGCTATTGATCATCAAACAAGTCGGGCACACAACATCTTCATCTTGTGCATTTGCAAATGAACCAAGCACTCCATCTAAATCTGACCAAAAGAACTACCCACATGAAAGCATTCAAGAAAGACCAACATAATGGAATTAGGCGAGGGAGACAGACCGAGTTCTCTGTAGACCTTGCTTCTGCCATCGATGGAGCTACAAGCCCGGACCATACAGCGCGAGACCATGGACTTGTACGGCTGCGGAGCCCACCATCTTGACCCAAACGAAGCAGATTCTCAAGACCTTGCTCTTTGTTGAAGGCAAATTCTCAAGACCTCATGGTTTTCCATCAGTAATATTCACTTCCCTGCTCAATAATCTCCCTTGCAAGCATTTCGACTAGGGTTCAGGCGGCCTGAACCCTAGTCGAAATGCTTACCTCAAGGATGAAAGAATGCACAGAGAGACACACTCAGAGAGAGAGTCAGTATGGTGTTGCTGAGCAAGGAAGAAGACATGCAGCACGAGAGCATACCCGAGACCTCACCGAACCGCGAGGGAAGAAACGCCAAAAGCGTGGAGGGCGTGGGAGAGGCGAGCGAAATCGGACGTCGGGAGAGAGCGCGATTTAGGAAGAAGTGCGCCGAGAGAATAGAGCCCTGAGATGAGGCCGTCGAGGGGAGAGAGAAAGGCCGTCGTCAGGAGGGAGCGACGGTCGTCGGAGGAATCACTAGAGCGGAAGGAGCGTCGGAGGAGGAAGAGAGAGCAAAGAGGAGAGAGAAAACTGTCTGCTCTTCCACGAGGAGAGAGAGACGAAACCCACAAAATTTAAGTGAGAGGAGAGAGAAATTTTAAGCGCGAGTGCTGCGCATTTATTACCCATTCATCCATCCTCTCTTCTGTCAGTCGAGCCGAGCCACCAGTCGATCCGAGCATTATCGGAAGGAAAGAGGCGACGAGAAGAGAAAGCAAATGTGGACTGACACATGGACAGGTGTCACGCAATGAATGGTTCAAAGCACGGATTGCGTGGCACTGTTAAGGTACCTAATATTTTCTCCACTCGGGAGCTGTGACCACTAGGTAATGGTCGTTGGAGGTTAGCGACCATCGAGCGGTGGTTGATAGTGACGCCACGTTGGAAGTTCATATTTTCAAAATCAACAAAATATTACAACATTTATATTAAAAGTTCTTCCTGCCCTTTTGAATATTTGCCAAAATTTTCCTAAGTAGGGCAAACTTAACTTCTTTCCTACATGCACAGCGGGTGACTTTTGCAACTCTAAACAAAAGAGAAAAAAATAATCCCTTTTGACCGGTAGAGGTGCATAATAGGTCGGCCTAATAGGTCGGCCGAAAAATTAGGCCATTCACTCCACCAAACCATTCGCTCCATCAACCCACGTGGACTTACCCTTTGTTTTCTTGGCGGTTGCTTTTAGAAGGGACACAAAACAAATGGAAGAGAAGTGCAGTCTCCACTGTCCGCAACACAACAGTCTCCACTCTCTTGATCATCCGAGAAGGCCAATTAAGCAATGAGCACGACAAAATCTCCTCATATAGCTCTTTTTCCCAGTGCCGGAATGGGCCACTTGATGCCGCTCCTCCGGCTTGCTGCGATGCTGGCCAAGCGAAACTGCATTGTCACGGTCATCACCGCTCACCCCACCGTGTCCACCGCCGAATCAGACCACATAGCCTCGTTCCTTCGCCACAATCCTGAAATTAATCATCTCAAACTCCACCTCACCCGTGGCTTTCAGATCGCCGATTCTGCAGCTGCAGACCCTTTCTTTCTCCAGTTCCATCTCATCAATCAGTCAATCCATCTCCTCCGTCCTTTGTTATCGTCGTCATCTCCACCTTTTTCAGCTATGTTTGTGGACATGTTTCTAGTAGCCAAGACTGTTCCAATTGCCAAGGATCTCCACCTCCCTATATATGTTGTTTCCACTTCCTCAGTCGAGTTCGTCTCTCTCATGGCGTACTTTCCAGTTATCCAACTGAAATCGACCGAGTTCAACAATGCTTCTGCTGAAATCAAGATTCCGGGATTGCCACCGATGGCCATGTCAAGCCTCCCACCAGCACTCCTCGATCCCAGCCATCTTTTTACTTCGATCGTCGTTATGAACTCTCAAGCTCTATCTGAGGCCGAAGGAATCTTGATGAATACCTACGAGTGGTTCCAGGCATCAACACTCGGCACTCTCAACAAAGAGAGGGCGGTGGCAAGCTTACCGCCAATTCTGCCCGTCGGGCCACTAGAACCATATCACATTCCGTCAGACGGGGACCATCACTACCGGTCATGGCTAGAGAACCAGCCCTCCGAATCCGTAGTGTACATAAGCTTTGGGAGCAGAACGGCAATGTCTCGGGATCAGGTGCGGGAGCTGGAAAAGGGGTTGGAGAAGGCCGGGTGGAGATTCTGCTGGAACCTGAAGACCAGCAAAGTAGACAAGGACGACCACGAGAGCGAGAAAGACATCCTGAGCGATTTCTTTGTGGAGAGAACCAAAAACAAGGGAGTGATCATAAGAGGGTGGGCAGACCAGCAGGAGATTCTGGCGCATCCAGCCATCGGAGGGTTTGTGAGCCACTGCGGGTGGAACTCGGTGACGGAAGCAGCCTGGCAGGGTGTGCCGGTGCTCGCATGGCCACAACACGGAGACCAGAGGCTGAATGCGAAGGTCGTGGAGGATGCGGGATTTGGGCTGTGGGAGAGGGACTGGGATTGGGGTGTTGATGGGATTGTGAAAGGGGAAGAGATTGAGAGGAAGATTGTGGAGTTGATGACAGATGAGAAGCTGAGAGAGGGAGCCAAGAAGGTGAGAGAAGAGGCCAGGAAGGCTGTCGAGAGTGGTGGGAGCTCTGATAGGGTGATTAGGGATGTAATTAACTCGTTATCTCTTCCTTTTTGATACAAATTATCCCCTGCTATCTTGAGAAGCTATTGCACCGAGTGTTGGCTCACGATCTGCAATATGGAAGAGATTGTCAAGCAATTGAAGAATAAGAAAATAAAAGGAGTTGGCGAATTGAAAATGATCGTGACCAGATTCAAGGAATCAAAGATCAATTAGCACATATTCAGCAAATCAAACGCGGGTAGTGCCCGACATTAGATAGATTCAATGGCCAATCGACCATAGTGTCGTTGGCCGTGCCTAGAATCATGGCATGTCCTCCTAGTACTTTAGAATCGTATCATGCTTGCCAACTTGTGGATGGTATGCAATGCAAAGAATTGTCTGGAATTCAATCAAATTACACTCCCTTCAGAGTCGTACCATACTTTCCAGCCACTTCGCAGGCACATTTTACACAAGAAATATTCAAAAGGAAGGTCTCTGTATTTTTGGATAAAGATTGTAAGAGCCTTTTTCATTTCCATCTATCGAACGGTTTCATCTATCAAGTTATATGAATATGACAAAAACATATATTATACATATCTACCATAAAGAAAATGCGGCCTCATACATCATTGATTTGATTGCTTGGGTCAATTGCTAGGCAACTTATGTACATTTTAGGCAAAATTGAGATGAAGATGTCACTCCCAAGGAATGACATGTCCCTGCATATAAATCAGCCAGAATAGTTTTAGCAACCCATTCTACCCATAATAGGACCGAAGTGAATTTTGGATTTCGGGTAATGCCATGGTTTGGTATTCTCATCCATAAAAAATTAAGGTTGTTCTTATAAATTTGCCTAGTGGGTGACCCCAACCCCATTAAGTCACAAAAATGTGGAAAGACTTCTATTAAGTACATAACTTTTATGCAATATTCACTTTAATACCAAAACTTTTCGAATGATCATTTGAGTGGCATATCAATGAAAAAACAATTACTTAGGTGCCTCCAATGTAATATTCCAACAGAGAGTATCCACATGTGGCTTTTTTAATGAAATTTTCAAAAATCTGACATGGCTCTTCAAAATAATTGAAATTCAACGTGGATAAAAGACAAGACGATGTAAAATTTCTAGCTAAATCAACTTCATCTGATGAAAAATGGTAGAGTCAACCAACCAAAGGGACAAGAATCGATTAGCTCCACATCTTGGGCCATTGCCATAGCAGCTTGCCCTCTTGGTCGCTGCTCCCTTGTCGTTGCAAGCTTGGCATCGAGCCACCAGGTAAAGCCATCGAGCCCAAGATGTCGGATTGAACGTCGCCGAGCCTAGATCCGACTTTGTCGGTCATTGGCAACCTTAGATCCATGATCAGTGATGCCATCTACCGCGGTTGCAAGTGTTGGAGAAAACTCCTTTATTGTTTTGAAGTTGACAAAACATTCCCAGAAAGTCAAATTTGAAAACTTCCAGACTTTAGAGTCAAAGTTTAAAGACCGCTAGATTTTAGATTCAAAGTTTGCCCGCACTAACAGTTGCCAGACTAAAGAATGAAGATTTATCTAGATGCAAGATTATCTTTATTTTTTCAAGGATTTGATTCGTATGGCTTACGAATGACCTTACGGCTGGATATAGCACCTGTATGGTTGATTATCTTTATTGGAACTACAATTTCGTTAATCAAATCTTTTGAAAGGCAAGCAAACTTGGAAGTTTCTACTTATGAAAACCAAGATCCTGATTGTATGGACGAACATGATTGACAGGCTTTCATCACAAATCTTCAAACGACTCGAGATCTCCTTGATTAATTTTGTCCAACGGGTAAATTGGAAGAATTTCTTTGAAAAGTGCCAACGGTTATAAAAGCATGAAGGAATATTTAAGGCAGACTCTCTAGTTGTTCGATAGAGTGTGTGAAAGAAAAATTTCAAAGTCTGAAGCCTCTTAGTTCCTTACTATTTCATTCACTAAGCTCAAAGTTGTTTACAAAAAAGAAAAACTCATAGTGAAACATTGTGAGAGACCAATAGAGACTCTTCACTGTGAAGTCGAGATCATCAAGTTGTTAAATCTCTTTTGAATTCTTAGTGGAATCCAGCCAATAGGCTGTCAGCGTGGAAAGTGGACTTAGCTTGATCTAAGTCGAACCACTATAAATATTGTGTTCTTCATTCTTTTCCCTCAACTCTTTTATTTTTCGCAACTTTAATTAACTATTTAAGTTTTATTGTTTAAGGTTAAAATCATTTTTAGTCAATTATCTTCTATAAGTAAATTGCTTCTACTGAATCTTGCAAAAAAAAATTATTCACACTTATTCATCCCCCTTTTAGGTATTATTACTAGCCCTTTCAATTGGTATTAGAGTTTGTGTGCTCATTTTACTAAAGTGTTTTTACTTCTAAGTTAAAGATCTATGGTTAGTATTTTGACTCCAGGTTTGGTTGAAGACCAAAGCAACACCAGACCTCCTTACTTCATAGTGTGGCTTCATATCGAGTGTAGGTCATTTCAATGTTGGGGTTGTAAACATTGTGGAAAGACACGTTGAGATAAGCGATCACCCTGTATCATGCCATCTAAAAAAGATGAAGGAATGAGCAATGCCCTGTAAAGAAACAATAGGGCCCTAAACTAGGTGATCCATTAGTCACTAAGGAAATGCAAGATTCAACAATAAGCAGCACACATAAACTAGAACATACCATTACATAAACCACTCCATTGTCACACTTAATCACATTCATATGTACCACAAACAAAGCACAATAATATTAGCATTCAACCTCAATGCAACTGACCAAGATGTTATGCAAACCACACATGAACACACATGCCAAGTATATTTAATTAATCATGAATTTCAATATCCATCCTCGAATCGGATTTTCATTGGATCATAGGTTGTTCGATCTAGTCACTTCTAGTTCGCTCATCCAAACTTTCATGGAATCCCTACAGTGGGCATCTCATTCCAAGACATCTCAGCATCACATAGCTAAGGCATCCCAGTCACATAACAAGGGCATCTCATTCCAAAGTATCCCGATATCACACAATTGATGCATTCTTGATCACACAGTAGAAACATCTCATTCTGAGGCATCCAAAATCACACAGTGTGAGCATTCCACTCCCTAGGGCATCACCAGTATCACGAAACTGATGGAAATCTTTTATATTCAATTTGTTCCACACATTTCATGCATCATATATCTTGAAATAATCACACCGCAACATCATGCTTACCAAATTAGTGCACAAAACCATTCCAAAGCCAAGACTCAATGCTTACATACACAAACTCATGGTCACTTCATTCATCATACACAAAAGACTCATCCATTCACAATTCAAAGTCATCTTTTCACAAGAGAGAGAGAGAGAGAGAGAGAGAGAGAGAGAGAGAGAGAGAGAGAGAGAGAGAGAGAGATCAATTGGCAATGTATAAGGGACCACAAGACTCCAAGGGGTCACCAAGAAGTTCAAACAAGTTGTTTACAAATGTTTGTAAAAATTCGGATTAGAGCAGAAAATAGGCAGTTCCAAGCAATTTGGAACACATAGGTCAAAACTATAATAAAGCATTTTGGAAAAATTGTGAAAATTTTAATATGGTTTAGCAAAGACATTGATAAAAATTTTATATAGAGGAATCTAGTCCTATTTCTCAATGTACAGAGAGTAGCAAGTCGTTGAATTAACCCTAAAACCTGTGAAATTTTCCAGACTCTACCGCACATTAAGAAAAGGCATTTCGGTACTCAAAACTTAACCAATTGCTACCAAAGTTTAGTATGTTATACACAAGAATCCACTCTACAACTTTCATGAAGAGTATAAGACTTGGTTCTATCCTAAGAATGATAGAATATCAAACAACCAACCGATATCCCCTATTTTCACCTATCCGCAGATTACTACACTAGAAAGAATTCACCTTTTCACTTCTTGTACTACTTCTAGAAAAATGTAAGAAAAATATATGACACAGAACAAACAATTTGCTACAACTTCTAAGAAATAAGCCTAAAGTCATCGCAGAATCTTCAGTATGAAATTCAAAAAATCTCAAGACCAGAAGCACTCAATTCTGGACAGACCCCATATATCGCTAAAACTCCCACAACTCAGCCTCTATTACACAACACCTTCTTAACTAGCCTTGGTCCAACCTCAAGCACACACAATGCAGCAACTAGAGCTCACACCGAACACCAAATGACCTCTCAAACCAGAACGAAGTTTGCAACCCACGAACAACCTACTCGCCTACCTAGATCGACATGCACAACTCTCATTGCAGCACACCCAACCATCTATTGAAACAACGGCAACACCACAGCTCCTCTCCCATGCATGTACCTCCTAAAACCACTGTGAAACCCACTTCAAGTCACTAAAAGACGATCTAATCTTACAACCAGTGAGCTAGACCGCAAAACAGAACCATCAAAGACCATTTCTTCCCCAAACTGGTGCGTCTTGTATCTCACTCAACAACCAGCAGATAGTCGCAACTTAAAATCCCACCGTTTCCTTAATCGGCAAATCCTCGCCTTCCTCACGTGCTGGCTCTTCAAGATCTCAGGCCTCTTGAGTTCGAAACTGCAGCAACATTGCAGAGGAAGAAGAAGAAACCTTCTGTTGAGCCGAGAGAAAAGAAGTGGAGAGAAGAGACGAGAGAGTGAGAGAGAGAGATGAGTCGGAGGGAAAGAGAGAAAGAGAGCAATGATGATTTCTTGAATTGAGAATGTTCCCTAAATCTTCATGAGTCCCTAGGTGGCTCATGATTGAAAACAATTTCAATCCCAAGGCCATGATGACCGAAGAGATGGGCGGATGTGCCAAAGGAAAGAAGGGCGCAAGAGTAGCCCTTGCATACAATTCCCATGCATACATGCTTACTCCTAGTTCATTTTTTTTTTTGTTTTTCCATTTCTGCCCTCTACTCATTCGGCCCTAAAAGAGAAGATTAGGTTTTGTCAATTTGCATATGTTTAGAGTGGCATTGATGTCACAATTTAAGCCTGAGGTTAAGGACTAAAAGAAAGTGTTAAGGTTAATCCCAAGTTCATGCATAAATTCTCAGATTAAATCAAACACAGTCAATGAGAACTTCCTACTAACAAACAAAGATCTTTTTTGCCTAAACCGAGCCTCATGTATACTTCCCTAACTCTATTGGCCCTAACCATGGCCCACCGGGCCCTTTACTCAGACTATTCTGTGTCAAGCTCAACTCATGGCCCATTGAGCCCACGCTCGTGGCCTCCACATGGCCCACTAAGCCCTTAAGTTCATGTCTTCCTTATGGCCCACCGAACTTGCCACTTGACCCACTTCCAATATTCTAAGCCCATACTTGTCCATTCATAATTTTAGGATAAGAAAATTTAGAGTGTCACATTTCACTAGGAATTGAAATGACTAAATACCGCGTGAGTTATTTGGGTGTAATAGAGGGTTAGAAAACATTGAGAGAGAGTTTGAGTGCTCGAGCGATTGTAATCTCCCTTATGTCATTTGTTCTATAATGGAATTGTGTGCTACTCTCCTCATGAGAGGTAGGTTACTCCGATCAAATCAGGTAAATTCGGTGTTCAATTTATTTCCTTCCTTTAGTCCATTTTATCCGACCACTTGCTTCATTTTTTTTTTTTATAACATGCGTCATAGTTGCTAGCGCCTTCAATACGCGATGAATGTAATGTCGTGCAAAGAAAGAATATGGGGTTTCATTAGAAAAAGAAATTACTTTTCAGTGTTTGCAAGCACCTTTATGGATGTAACAAATGAAGTAAGAAGAAAGAAATAAACTACTGGCCATTAACAGTTAACAGTGTTGTTGACACCCAAAATTTTCATCAACATTTTAATCATGCATTTTGCAAAAATATAAAAAATAAATAAAGAGCCAAAAAAAAAAAGAAAGAAAAAAGAATAGAAAACAAAACAAAACAAAACAAAAACGCTGAAAAAAATAATAAATAAAAAAAAGGCTCTCTCATTTTGGGGGAGGAGGCCATTTGACAAGGATCCACTCTCTCTCTATAACGGTTTTCTCTCTCTCTCTCCCTCTCGGGGGTCGATCGCTCTCTTTTGCACTGCTCTTCCTCGTTCTCCATCTTTTCTCTTGGGAGCTCTCGTCGAAGGCGAGGGTTTTCTTTCATTGTGGAAAGCAAAAGAGAGAATTCCACTCATTCTCTCTCATTCATGGATCCTCACGAACACACACAGACTTGTTTTCATCTTCGTGGAGTCATCGTCGAAGCTTGACATCTGGAATAAAGTAAACGCATGCTTGCACATAATCAAGCTCGATCGGATGAAGATTCATCTCTTCGAACTCTCCATTACTTGATCACAGCAGCAAGACCGAAGCTAAGTCTTCTTCCCTATCCTCTAGTTTTGACTTTGATGCGATCGATTAGTTGATTTTCTTAGCGATCTTAGGCTATCGTGATAGTTTATTCTCAGATAGTGCTTTGATCTTGATCAATTTCCTTTCAATAGATTTTGTTGATTTGATTTCGTTGATTTTGTTCACGATGAAGCTGAGAAAATGCTCATAGATTACAACTATGAAGAAGCGGTTGCAATCATCAAGTTTAAAGCCGAGGCGTCCGTTGATGAGTCTCATAAATCAAAGATCGGAGATCGACGTCAAACAAACAAAGTCCAGCGGCAATGACACACTAATGTGTTCACCTCCAAGTGTCGATCAAGAAAAAGGATTTGAGAAGAGTGATCATGATCTGCAAAAGTCATAAATCAGAGGTTGAAGATTGGTGCTGAACAACTCTTATACTAGAATCTGACTTGGTGTTATTCACGTTCCGTGGTCCTCAAAGCAAAATCAGAGCTAAGCGCTCAATTTCCTTTTTTTCTGTTTTGATTACAGAACAAAATAAAATTCGACTCTCCGCTGATTTCAATATTTTTTTTGTGTGTTAAATAGCAGCTTTGTCATTGCTAAATGAAGAGATCTTCGAAGGCATGTTCTTCGCTGATTCAATCGAGGTGAGTGCGTTGAAACTCCGTTTAGTAGCATCCGATGAGGCGAGAGCTTCTTGTGTCGAAATGCATTCTCGACAACGAAGGCTCGGGGCCAGGATGCATTGCGAATCTGATTAGAATCAATACTTGATTGATTTAGAGTTGATTATAGTTAGATCTTTTGGTTCTATGATTTTTGAACTTGGATGACAATTGTTCTGCAACCTCGGATTCCTGACAGACCTCTTTGTGCGTATGCCCGGAATTGAGTCGGTATATGTGCTTTTTGGTGCTCGATGTCTTCATGAAATTCGAAGATGGTTTGATTAGCTTTCTAACGAGCTATAGCACGTCCTGATCCGATATCATTAGCTATCTGAAATCTTCTTCGAAAGTTAGGAGATGATTCTGGAAAACTGATATATTGTAGTTTACTGTTATGCATTATTCGACCTTGACTGTTTTCCGATTTTCCACTGAATTTTGTACTTGAATTCATAGATCGGTGTCTCATGAAAATTTGCTTGAAATTTCCTTAGCTACAACATATAATTTTTTCAGAATTTTTGGAGTTGATTTGATTAGGAAAATGTTCATCAAATCGTCCTTAGTATGGACTGTCTTTTCTGTGGCTAGTTGCTGTTAGTCTTGAATAAGATAGTAGATGTGTCTAATTGCTTTCAATATGTTGTAGAAATTCATAAAGGACATTTCAAGCTTCAAAAGGATGCATAACACATATCACTTGAGCTTTGTTTGATATGATAAACTTCTGTTAGAGTCACTGTGTCTGTCTCTAATCATATGTTGTTTTGAATGGATTGATAATCCTACTAAGGTTAATGAATTTCGGTGTTTTTTCTATGCATTGATCTAAGGATAGATGTTCTCATCACATTTGTCTCTAACATCTATACTTAGGACATACCGAAATATTATGAAATTCATGCACCATTTGAGTATGATGAAAGTCCGAACACTTCATGACGACTAGATACATTCCATGAGACCACTAGGTACATTCCATGACTTGATGAAGTTATATCTCTCTTTTCATCAAATCTTTCAAAATGACGTCCTTTGTCAATTGTCTACAAAACAGTTTTATGTATCATGTGGGTTACATATTGACTGCTTGTATGTCTTGAATACATCTGTTGCATGAGCAAATTCAATGGTGCACATGTTTGAATATGTGATCCTTAGTTGGTTCACTCATTGGTTTGGATTGGATAAGAATCAAGATCATATGGTCTAAATGCTTGTCATGTTATACGTTTCGCATGTGATTGTTAGATGGATGATTTAGGTGCGACCCATAATAATGTTGAACCTTAGTATATCACCTAGAATTTGATCTAGAGACTTTGTGACTTTAGTCACCATTTCTGAACATAAAGGATGTCTTGTTTTTTTTTTGGTTGTTTTGATATGCATGTTTGTTTCTCTCATTTGTATGTACCTAGTCATCTGGATTTCTTAGATTAGGTTTAGAATAGGATTCTGAACATGGATAAAGCGTGAAGATGGTGAAGGTCGATGTCCATTCTGACCATTGTCATGTAATATTCGTTTTCCCGACATATGTCTCGGGTTCCATGCATAGTATAAAACCTGACGAGTTGCGGGTTTTCTTTCTTTCCCAATTGTTTTCTCTTTTATATTTTTAGAATTGCATGATTAGGTTTAACTGTTTTCCTTGATTGTCTACTTAATGTCTTGCAATTTTATTTTCATTATTTGTTTTTTCCTTTCTTTTTTTAGAAATAGAATAGAATGAAAGTAATCCACCACGCATGATCATTTAGTATAGAATTGGCGATCCTGAAAATATAAAAAAATGTATGAACATGTTAGGAAAAACACAACATACTGTTTAGGTACCGAAAGGGCGCTAATAGCAATATTAGCGTAACTCAAGTCCCCGAACCTAAATATCTGGCTTCGTAGGAGTCGAGGGAACACTCCCAACCCTCGATTGGGTTTCTAGCCGACCCCCAAAAACAAGGCTAGTGGCGACTCCTATCTATTTTTTAGGTTGTTAAATACCTAGATTGTATAAATAAATCCGTTGTCACGCGAGGTACGAGCTTGGGAGAGCTCGTGATCTCGTGAGGAAACTCTCGTGATCAAAGTACCCTTAAACCCGACCTTTCCCTCCTTGGACACTTTCCGAGGGGCGGCAAGATCGGGTCACGACAAGTGTTATGCAAGGACATGTTATCATTTTCAAAACATTCATTATACATGACATGAGAAAAACAGTCCATTAGAAATGAAAAACGTATTTTATTAAGGTATTTAACAAACGTCCCTTTTTAATAAAATCCAATAGTTAATAACTTAATAGGACCCAAGAGGAATTTAAGTATTACCTTATTCATCGGACATAGTCCTTATTATCAGTTGATGTATAAGAGTGCATCATTTCATTATAATGTTTCAGCAGGTGTTCTCGTCTCACAACTTATCTTCCTAATCTGTAAAGCCACATACTTAATCTTATATGTAGTCATTATCCCAGAAAATGTATAAAAAAGTCCTCAATTTATTACACTTGTACCATTTCAATTGTACCAATTTAGTCTTAAATGTTTAATGATTTGCCAATATAGTCTATTCGATCAATTTTGATTGAAATCGTTGACATGGACAATACTTGTCCTTTGTAGCACGACCGGTGCTAATATAGAAAACTTTGCATTTTTTAAATATTTTTTTCTTCTTTTCTTCATTGCGACCCACGCCCAGACAAGCCCTCGCTGGATTTTGTGAGGTCTTTGTGACCCTTGCCCATGGCTGGCAATAGCCTAGTCAAGGGCCACTACCCTCCCTTGTTGGCTGATAGTCGTCCTTTGTAGCACATTCAGTGTTAAGTAAAATATATATATATATATATATATATATATATTAATATTTTTTTCTGAATATTTTTATTTTCTTTTCTTTTTTTCATTGTGACCCATGCCTCGACGAGCCCTTGCTAGACTTTGCAAGGTCTTCATGACCCTTGACTGTGGCTGGCAATAGCCTAGTCAAGGGCCATGACCCTCCCTAGCCCCTTGGAGGGTTGCGGTTCTCGCCCAGTGGCTGGCGAGGGTCACCTACAAAAATTAAAATATTAAAAATTTGAAATTTTTGTCTATATCAGTACTAATCATGTCACGTAGGATTGCTAGTGTTCATGTTAATGATTTCTGATCAAAATTTGCTTGATGGACCACATATGGTCAAAAGGTGTAGAACTTAATTGGTACGGTTGAAAGGTTTATAACTAAATTAGGATAAGTGCAATAGATTTAGAATTTTTTTTTGCTACTTTTCCCTAAATATCCCTAATATAGATTTGCTGCAGAAAAATTTAACAATTAAATTAAAAGACATGGCACTCTATTATCTTGTCGAGGGGTTAACAACTTAAAATGACTAATGGATAATAAAGGTAGATTTTACAGCTTAGTTATATCAATATCATTGAAAAAGACTATAATTAATTCCTTGGCGTTTGGAACAGATAAGCTATGTTTCTCCTCAGAAGACTTTCTTTGTTGCATGGTCTCACTTGTTTTTCGTAAATAGTAGACATCAAAGGGCATGAACACAAAGCATTGTCTTTTAAACAGGTCCCTTCCAACACCACGAATTGTAGGTTGCTGCATTGCTGGTCTATAAACCCTTCCATTTTGGCGGACTGATCACTCACCTACCAATCTTACCGTGGGGTTCTTCACTCTGCACTTATGTTGTTGTTGGGCTCTTTGTTCTTTTTGCTCCCTGTGTAGGCCGTTTGGTTTGCTTTCGCCGCTGTTTTGGCTTTCCTCTACTCATGTGAAGGTGGTCTTGTTTTACCTTGGCACCCTTCCACTCACTCTGACTGTTTTTGTCCTCGTGAGTGTAAGTTTTTGGTGTCAAGTTCTTGTTGTATAGCTTCGTACTTCTCTTTGGCTTTAGTTAATATAATTCTTACCATTTACCAAAAAAAAAAAAAAGGCATGAACACAATGAGTTCCATCAATTATTATTGACCTTCGCTAATGTCATACTGGTGGAGTAATAAACCCTTCTTTAGCTAACGTATAGTGCCTATGGAACTTTTGTAGTTTAGTGGTGACGAGGCTTAACCTAAATACTTAATTATTCTCCCTTCTTTAATTGCATATTAGCTAGATCTTTGATATTTGAACCCTTATAATGAAGCAAACCGAAACTGATTTTAACCTCAAATATTTGTTAATGAATTACATGAAAGAAATATATTAAAGGAGGGATACAATCCAAATTGAAAATTAAATTAAATGCAAAATACTTTGGCGGTCACTACAGTGGTGTTCCCCTCACGACCGACGATAACATGTGGTGGTCATTGTCGCCACATGGTGCAACTACTGCCCAGTGGTCTCCGATGCAAGACCACGGAGCAAAGGCATGGGGTTACGACATCTGGTCACTGCACTTGCGATGGAGAGTGAAACTATCAGGCAACCACCATCCGATAATCACAAAAGAGATGCCACCTCCATGCGTTGCCAGAGGTTAGTGACCACCAAGCTAGCTAGGCAAATACGAACCACTATTGGCATATGCTCCATCCCTTTTTTACTTTTTTCTAATTAAGTTCAGATAGGATAATTTCATGCCAACTCAAAGCTCAGAATGGAATATCTGACATTTTAGCTGGATTTGTCTGACCGGAGCGTGTGACTAAATGCTAGCCATGATAATTTTTGTCCTATCAGGCCACCAAACACAGGCTAAGTTCATGGTTGCTAAATCAACCGAATTTTTCAAATGTTTATGTGGGAAAAATTCCTTTCTTTTGTCATATTTGCAAAAACTCTCCTAAATCGGCCAAGTTTAACTTCTTTCCGCGTGCAAAGCGGCAGCACTTTTTCACAGTACTTTGAAAGAAATCCTCATCAATCATTGTAAAATTATATGTCATTATGGCATTATAAAAACTTATATACCACTGTCTCGACGACTGCTTAAGGTCATTTATTGATCTCAAAAATCAACATACTTTTTGTTCTTGGCTTTTCAAAATGAAACCAACGGATTGTTCTATATAAATTTCTTATTCTAATTCTTTATTGAGAAAATCGATATTTATATCCATATGATGTAACTCAAGATCCATACTAGTCATTATTGTCAAAATAAAATGAATTGAGGTAAATCTTACGATAGCAGAAAATGTTTTATCATAATCAATTCATTCATGTTGATTATACCCATTTGTCACAATACAACCCTTTTGTCTTTCTATTGAGACATCAGCTTTACGCTTTATTTTAAGAGCTCATTTGTTCCCAATAGCTTTGCGTCCTTTTAGAAGATCAACCAATTCCCTAATATGGTTTGACGTCATTGACTCCATTTCTTTTTCCATTGCATTGCATCCATTTTTTCTTATTATGGTAATTTAGAGCATCATTTACATTTCTTAACTCATCTTCATTTTGTAGAGAAACCATAAAAGTTTTTCATTCAATATCAAAACGTTGACGGACAATATTTTTACGACTTGTTCACCGTACATGAGATTGTACACTTTACATATTATTCTCCATTATACTTCCATTCAAATTAGATAATGACGATATTATCTTATCAAGTGGTTGTAATTGAGAATGAATATAATTTAATTCCTCACTTCTCATTTTTACTCCCACTTGAACAAACTCTATGAAGTTCATTATTTTGATCCAATGCTTTAAATAGGGAATAGTCCTTACCTATTTCACCCTTTTTAGGAAATTCATTCTAAAAAAAATGTGACATTCCGTGATTCAAATTCAGTTATACTCACATTTTCCCGCTCACCTATGAGCACATACCTTTTTTAATGTTCTGAATATCTTATGAAAATACTCTTCTTACTTCTGAGACCCAATTTTTCATATTTGTGAGAGGGCTCATGAGTATAAACAGTACAACCCTATGATTTAAGAAAACTTAAGTCAAGTTTTCTACCTGTCCATAACTCATATGGAGTGAAAGTAAATGATTTGGAAGAGATGTTGTTAAGTACATAGGCAAAAGTTCATAAAGCATCACCCCAAAAGGTGATAAGTTAGCATATGCCATCATGGATTTAACTATTTCCAGTAGGGTTCTGTTTCTCCTTTCCACAACACCATTTTGTTGAGCAATATAGGGAATAAACAACTGTCTTTCTATTATTTTTCATCACATAAATTCTGAACTTATTAGATAGATATTTTTGACCTCAATCGGATCTAAATGCTTTTATTTTCTTATCTAATTAATTTTCTACCAAGTTCATAAATCTTTTGGAGCAACTCAATGCTTCAAATTTAAAAGAAATCAAATAGACATGTCCAAATCAAGTATAATCATCTATAAATGTGATGAAATAAATAGCCACATACATTATTATCACATTTGTTGGACTACAGATGTCAAAATGAATTAATTTCAAAGGAAATTCAACTCTTTTACCTTTTTTCCAAATTATTTCCTTGTCATTTTCCCTACTAAGCAATGCTCTCATGTAGATAAATTGACTTTTTCAATATTGCCCCTATTCATACATTATTGGTCAATATAACCAAATCTAGCATACCACACATTCACATCATTATTATATGAATTATAAGACGTGAATACAGAATAACAAACATTGATATTATCATAATCAATATCCGATACAATAAAACTATCTAGAAAATAACCACAACCATAGTAGTTTGTATCCAAACACAAATCCATAACATTATTATGAAAGTTCAAATTAAAAAACCAAGTTTAACCAACACTAACACTAACATTAAATTTCGATGAATCTTTAGAGCATATAATACATAATTCAGAAACAAAGTGCATCCACCACACATATTTAGTTAGCAGGTGCCAATCCTTTTTACTTTAACTCTAGAATTATTTCTTACATAGATCCATTTAGTTCCAGTTAGTACTTGTTGGAATTCCGCAAAGAATTCTCTATCATTTGCTATGTGGTCTATTGCTCCCGAATTTGTAGTCCACAAAGGATTAAATTTAGTTAAAAATACATAACTCGATACATAAGCAAAGTTCTCAAGAATACAATGGATATTTACCTTCTTGGGCTCACAACAGTCGCGAATATAATAGCCTTCTTGTCACAGTTATAACACTTCACCCTTGATAATTTTTTCATTCGATGATGCTTTTCTCTTTCACATTGGTCAACTTTTGATTTCTTTCCCGAAGAACTTGTTTCCTTACCTTTCCACCTTTTAAACTAATTAACTGTGCTTTGAGCTCAAACCCTTATGAGCTAGAACCAGCATAAAAAATGCCAGTTTCCGACTTAGCCACCATGAGGCGATCCTCTTCTAGCTCAAGATGGCGCACTGCATCCTCAAAAGTTTTAATGTTCTCTTTATTTGTCAAGTGCACCTTCATTTGCTCTCAACTTTGAGGCAAGGAACAGATCCCTACTTGCACTTGTTGTTTGTCAGTCAGAACATTACCACATCCTTCAGCTCATTAATCATTTTTGACATCTTTCTCAAGTGTTGTTTCATCGTCTGACCATAAGGCTTATTGTAAGAGTCAAAACTTATAATGAGTTGTTTCAGTTTGGTCATTGATGTATGACCAAATCTTACCGTCAATGCTTTCCACATTTTTTTGACATTCTCAAAATGCCTTAACTCTCATATGACATTATTCTCCATGCTACTCAACAGCATAATGTGAGTAAGGGAGTTCTTTCTTTTCCACGCAGCAAATGCATCATTATCTCTTTTGTGCTATGCAATGTTCTCATCTCCAGGTTCTTCCATAATCAGGTTAAGAGTTTCTAGTATATTTTGCTCTTCCAGCACATATAAGGTTTTCATATGCCATATTTTATAATTATCGTTTAGCTTCTCACATTTGTTCAATTCAGCAACTATGCTCTTAGTTACTGAAGCCATTGGATCTGAACATATTATAAACATATGCATGGATTAATGCTTGTTATTTATGCATCTATTTTGTATAAACTCATCGTATTAATGAATGATTTCAAATAAAGTTTCAGAATCAAAAAGTTACTATTGTTTCCAATCATCATCCAAAATCCTAAATTAAAATTGTCATTAATATAATTTTCTATGCAAAATAAGTTCTTTGAAGCTACAAAAACTTCTATGAATTACCCACAATAATTAATAATAATAGAAGCAATTGACATTGAATATCCGTTAATGAGAGGAAAGAAAGAAATATATATATATATATATATATATATATATATATATATATATATATTTCCACATAATGTAACCAATACATCAATAGTTACAACAACATCAATATGGTAGGAATTATCTATATAAGATATTCATAAAACATACTAAGTAAACATAAATAGAAATAGCTAATGCCAAGTTAACTTATAAACAAGGAAATATTTTTTAGTTTCTTAGTAATTTCCTCTAAAAATTTTATAGACACACTTGACAACCACGAAAAAATATATGGAAATCTCTTAGGATTTCTCCCTCACACATTCATCACCTGCCAGGTTGAACTCATTCCTTGGGTCGAAATATTTGTGGCTTCAATCCTATAATATTCCTTCAAAAAAGCCACTACAAGCTTCTTATAATCATGAGCCACGTTGACCTCCCATAGACAATTCAACACTCCTTGCCATTCATATGGAAAAGTGTTAATGAAGAATCGCACCATCTCAAAAGCTGACATGGGATAACCTTTCCAAATAACTTGTTGTATCTTCTTATTGACATAGAAAACATATTCAATTATATCATCACTTTCCCATCGATAATTAGCCAACTCAGCTATTATCCCTACAAGTCTCGCCTTTTGTCTTCTTACAATACATGAGTAGGTGCACACATATGAAGGGGAGGCATTTTTCCCACAACAAATGTAGAACAATAAAAGGGTTACTTATAATTCATAAGGATATAATTGAAAAAGAAACACATTCTCCCTTTTTTATTTCTTAAATAAGGTCAACGATCAACAAGGGTCAATGGTCAACGCGGTCAACGGATGACCGGTTGGGTGAGGCGGGTTAGGTCAAACTGACTGACTGACAAGGTGATGTCATCGTGACATCATCAGCACGTGTCCCACACATGCACGGGCACCACCGATTGATGTTATGATGACGTCAGCAGGCATGTGTGGCGCATGTGCCTGGGGAAACTCAAGCCGCACCTGGTGGCGCATCTGGAGCATTTGATTCCGAAGCATCATGATATCACACAACCGAGACATCCAAAATCACACACATGAGCATTCCACTCCCTAGGGCATCACAAGTAACACAAAACCGATGGAAATATTTTATATTCAATTTGTTCCACACATTTTATGCATCATACCTTGGAATAATCACACCACAACATTGCTTACCAACTTAGTGCACAAAACTATTCCAAAGCCAAGGCTCAATGCTCACATACACGTACTCATGGTGCACTTCATTCATCACACACAAAAGACTTATTTATTCACAATTCAAAGTCATATTTTCACAAGTAAGAGAGATATATCAATTGCCAATGTCTAAGGGACCACAAGACTCCAATGGGTTTCCTAGAAGTTCAAACAAGTTGTTTACAAATGTTTGTAAAGATTCAGATTAAAGCAGAAGATAGGCAGTTTCGAGCAGTTTGGAACATAGAGGTCTAAACTATATAAATCATTTTAAAAAATTGTGAAATTTCAATATGGTTTAAAAAATACATTGATAAAAATTTTACTCATAGAAATATAGTCCTATTTCTCAGTGTATAGAGAGCAGCAATTCATTGAATTAACCCCTAAAACCTGTAAAATTTTCCAGACTCTTCCGCACATTAAGAAAAGGCATTTTGGTACTCAAAACTTAACCAATCGCTACCAAAGTTTAGTATGTTATACACAAGAATCAAATCTACAACTTTCATGAGGAGTATAAGACTTGGTTCTATCCCGAAAATGACAGAAAAATCAAACAATCAACCAATATCCCCTGTTTTCACCTATCCCCAGATTACTACACTAGAAAGAATTCACCTTTTCACTTCTTGTACTACTTCTAGAAAAATGTAAGAAAAATATATGACATTAAACAAGCGATTTGCTACAACTTATATGATGAAATAAGCCTTCATTGCAGATTCTTCGGTATAAAATCAAAAAATCTCAAGACCTGAAGCACCCGATTCTAGACAGACCCTATGTATCGCTAAAACTCCCACAACTCAGCCTCTATTACACAACACCTCCTTAACTAGCCTTGGCCCAACCTCAAGCACACACAATGCAACAACTAGAGCCCACACCGAACACCAAATGACCTCTCTAACCAGAACGAAGCTTGCAGCCCATGAACAACCTACTCACCTACCTAGATTGACATGCACAATTCTCATTGCAGCACACCCAATTACCTATCAAAACAATGACAACACCACAGCTCCTCTCCCATGCCTATACCTCCTAAAACCACTGTAAAACCCACATGCAAGTCACTAAAAGATGATCTAATCTTACGACCAGCGAGCTAGACCCCAAAACAGAACCATCAAAGACCGTTTCTTCCCCAAACCGGTGCATCTTGCATCTCACTCAGCAACCCGCGGATAATCCCAGTTTAGAATCCCACCGTTTCCTTACTCGGTTAATGCTCGCCTTCCTCACATGCTGGCTCTTCAACGTTTCAGGCCTCTTGAGCTCGAAACTGCAAAAACATTGCAAAGGAAGAAGGAGAAACCTCCTGTTGAGCGGAGAGAAAAGAAGTGGAGATAAGAGACAAGAGAAAGTGAGAGAGAGGTGAGTCGGAGAGAGAGAAAGAGAGAGAACAATGATGATTTCTTGAGAATGTTCCCTAAGGGCCCATTTGGTTCGGCTTTGGGGAAATTCCCTTAGGAAAATGCAAATACCTTTGAGGTAAAGGAGTTTTCCGAAATACTAGATTATTTGGTAAACTATAACTGAAAAGTGATTTAAGAAAATGTAAGACTGTTTGGTAAACATATATTTGAAAAGCCCTTTAGTGTGACCAAATTAAGTTTTTTAATTTTAGTATTTTTAAAATTGCAAAAAAGAAACAATGACTATATAACTTTTTACATTTTTATGTTAAGAGTAATGTAAAAGATATATATTAGTAAATTTATTTAAAATTATATTAAAAGAATTTGATTATAGATTAGATGCAAAGCTTAACTTTTGGCCTAAGGTTCTTTTAGATTTGTTTTCAACTTTGAATATTTTTTTTAATTATTGTAGTATTAATCATCTTCATTAATTAATTATCATTCTAGTTTATTGATAAAAAGTTGGGCTATTGATTGTCAAAAGATAAAAATGACAAAAAAAAAGGGCGAACCCAACATTTGCAAAGGGTTTTTATTATTTTTAAAAAAAATAAAAAATAAAATCTGATGAAACTCTGTCGCCAATCATCGGCGGTTGGGGTGTGGGAAAGATGATTGGTTTAAAAAAAAAAATCAACAGATGAATAGTAGAGATGGACTTGCATTTCCGAAATGCTAAAAGCCTAAAACAGGTTCCCACTTGCTTTAGGCTTTCAGCATTTCCGAACAGGTTCCCACTTGCTTTGGGCTTTCAACATTTCAAAGGCCAACATTTGACCAAGGACACCTCCAAATGCTGAACCAAACACCTAAATTTTTTCCCAATGGGCTTTCGAGGCTGAAAGCCCCTCGGGAATGCTTAACCAAACGGGGCCTAGTTCTTCATGAGTCCTTAGGTGGCTCATGATTGAAAAAACTTTCAATGGCAAGGCCATGATGACCAAAGGGATGGGCGGATGTGCCAAAGGAAGAAGAAGGGTGGCAAGAGTAGCCCTTGCATACAATTCCCATGCATACGTGCTTACTCCTAGTTTCTTTTATTTTATTCCATTTCTCCCTTACTCATTCGGCCCTACAAGAGGAGATTAGGTTTGTCAATTTACATATGTTTAGAGTGGCATTGATGTCACAATTTAAGACTAAGGTTAAGGACTAAGAGAAAGTGTTAACGTTAATCACATGTTCATGCATAAATTCCTAGATTAAATCAAACACGATCAATGAGAACTTCCTACCAACAAACATCTTTTTTCGCCGAAACCGGGCCTCATGTATACATCCCCGACTCTATTGGCCATAACCATGGCCCACCGGGCCCTTTACTCAGCCCGTTCCATGTTAAGCTCAACTCATTGCCCATCAAGCCCACACTCATGGCCTCCACACAACCCACTAAGCCCTTAAGTTCATGTCTTCCTTATGGCCCACTGGACTTGCCATCCGACCCACTTCCAATATTATAAACCCATACTTGTCCATTTATAATTCTAGGATTAGAAAATTTAGAGTGTCACATCTCACTAGGAATTGAAAGGACTAAACACAGCATGAGTTATTTGGGTGTAATTGAGGGTTAGAAAACATTGAGAGAGAGTTTAAGTACTCGAGCGATTGTAATCTCCCTTATGTCATTTGTTCTATAATGGAATTGTGTGTTGCTCTCCCCATGAGAGGTAGGTTACTTTAACCAAATCACGTAAATCTAGTGTTCGATTTATTTCGTTCCTTCAATCCATTTTATCCAACCACTTGCTTCATTTAATTTTTTTTATAACATGTGTCATAGTTGCTAGCGCCTTCAATATGTGATGAATGTAATGTCGCGCGTAGAAAGAATATGAGGTTTTATTAGAAAAAAAGTTACCTTTCAGTGTTTGGAAGCAACTTTATTGATGTAACATATGAAGCAAGAAGAAAGACATAAACTACCCGCCATTAATAGTTAATAGTGTTATGCAAGGACATGTTATCATTTTCAAAGCATTCATTATACATAACAAATGCTCCTTGTTAACAAAATCCAATAGTTAATAACTTAATAGTGCCCAAGAGGAATTTAAGTATTACCCGATTCATCGGACACATAATCCTTGTCATCAGTTGACGCATAAGAGTGCATCATGTCATTATAATGTTTCAGCAGGTGTTTCCATCTCACAACTTATCTTCCTAATCTGTGAAGCCACATAGTTAATCTTATATGTAGTCTTTATCCCAAGAAAAGTATAAAAAAGTCCTAAACTTATTATACTTATGCCATTTTAATTGTACCAATTGAGTCCTAAATGTTTAACGATTTGCCAATATAGTCTATTCAGCCAATTTTGGTTGAAATTATTGACATGGACGATAGTTGTCCTTTGTAGCACGCTAATGTAGAAAAATTTTACATTTTTGAAATATTTTTTTCTGAATTTTTTGTTCTTTTTCTTTTCTTCTTTTCTTCATTGCAACCCATGCCCAGACGAGCTCTCGCTTGATTTTGTAAGGTCTTTTGACCCTTGCCCACGACTATTAATAGCCTAGTCAAGGGCCACTACCCTCCCTTGTTGGACGATAGTCGCCCTTTGTAGCATGATGGGCGCTAATGTAGAAAATTTTTATATTTTTTAATATTTTTTCTGAATTATTTTATTTTATAATATTTTTTTCATTGCGACCCATGCGTCGACGAGCCCTTGCTAGACTTTGCAAGGTCTTCATGACCCTTGCTCATGGTTGGCAATAGCCTAGTCAAGGGCCACAACCCTCCCTAGCCCCTTGGAGGGTTGCAGTTCTCGCCCAGTGGTTGGCAAGGGTCGCCTAAAAAAAATTAAAATATTAAAAATTTGTAATTTTTGTCTACATAGGTGCTAATCATGCCACGTAAGACTGCTAGCGTTCATGTTAACGAATTTTTTATCAAAAATTGCTCGATGGACCACATATGGTCAAAAGATTTAGAATTTAATTGATACGGTTGAAAGATTTATGACTAAATTAGAACAAGTGCAATAGATTTGGAATTTTTTTTTTCGCTACTTTTCCCTAAATATCCCTAATATAGATTTGCTGCAGAAAAATTTAACAATTAAATTAAAAGACATAGCACTCTATCATCTTGTCGAGGGGTTAACAACTTTAAATGACTAATGGATAATAAAGGTAGATTTTACAGCTTAGTTATTTTAATATCATTAAAAAAGACTATAACAAATTCCTCGGTGTTTGGCACAGATAAGCTATGTTTCCCCTCAGGAGACTTTCTTTGTTGCATGGTCTAACTTGCTTTCGTAAACAGTAGACATCAAGGGGCATGAACACAATGAGTTCCATCAATAATTATTGACCTTCACTAATGTCAAATACTGGTGGAGTAATAAACCCTTCTTTAGCTAACGTATAGTGCCTATGTAGCTTTTGTGGTTTAGTGGTGACGAGGCTTAACCTAAATACTTAATTATTCTACCTTCTTTAATTGCATACTAGCTAGATCTTTGATATTTGAACCCCTATAATGAAGCAAACCGAAACTGATTTTAACCTCAAATATCTGTTAACGAATTCCGTGAAAAGAAATATATTAAAGGAGGGCTACAATCCAAATTGAAAATTAAATTAAATGCAAAACACTTTGGCAGTCACTACAGTCGTGTTCCCCTCACGACCGACGATAACATGCGGTGGTCATTGTCGCCCCCATAGGGCAACTACTGCCCAGTGGCCTCCGAAGCAAGACCACCGAGCAAAGGCATGGGGTTGCGACATCTGGTCACTGCACTTGCGATGGAGAGTGAAACTATCAGGCAACCACCATCCGATAATCACAAAAGAGATGCCACCTCCATGCGTTGCCAGAGGTTAGTGACCACCAAGCTAGGTAGGCAAATACGAACCACTATTCGCATATGCTCCATCCCTTTTTTACTTTTTTCTAATTAAGTTCAGATAGGATAATTTCATGCCAACTCAAAGCTCAGAATGGAATATCTGACAATTTAGCTGGATTTGTCTGACCGGAGTGTGTGACTAAATGCTAGCCATGATAATTTTTGTCCTATCAGGCCACCAAACACAGGCTAAGTTCATGGTTGCTAAATCAACCGAATTTTTCAAATGTTTATGTGGGAAAAATTCCTTTCTTTTGTCATATTTGCAAAAACTTTCCTAAATCGGCCAAATTTAACTTCTTTCCGCATGCAAAGCGGCAGCACTTTTTCACAGTACTTTGAAAGAAGTTCTTTTTTAATGATAAGGTAAAGAATCTATTGGCGGAAACAGAGTACGATGGAAGAGAAGAGAAACTGCAGTCTCCAATCCGTTCTTCTACTCAATAGGCCAAATTTTTTGCTAGTCTTGGTTGTGAAGCCATTCACTCCAACACCCCGTAGAATATATTTAGTTCCAGAGTTCTATAACGTAACCCCACAGTCCGCATTGTATTCAGGGATGGAAGATAATCCAGGCTTGATCGGGTTCCCATTCTACCCATAGCAGGTCCTAAGCGAGTTAGGCGATTATTCTCATTTACAAATAATATGTCGCAATCTAATCTCGAGTGCACCACCTAGAGTTTGGCTAATATGGACTACTAAATCTAGATTTAATTTGGGTTCTCCCAAGCTCATATCAATTAATGACTTAGAGTTCAAATTTTCAGCATGCAAATGAATTTTTTCTAAGAGTTACCACTAATCAATTTATGATAGGTCGATTAGACACTTAAATAAAATAATTGAAGAATTATTTTACTCATACAAACCAGAGATTGTGGGTATGGAAACTTGGTTACACTAGATTTTTCTGATGTTCTTTCGGTATTGTTCTTTTCATGAAAAAAAGTTTTATCATGCAGCTTGAATTTATTTTATTACTCCCTAGCGGGTGTGCAATCCATCATTTTAACATCAAAGAAAGCAATAAATAAATTACGAGACTTACTTTATAGCAACGAAAGTATCTACAATGTTAGCTTAGAATCCACATCAATAATCCTAGGTATGATTTCTAATTAACACGCAATCAGTCAATATTTTTTATTTGTTTAAATTAAAAATAATCTACGTGCACTACAAAGTAATGACGTACGCAAATGCCTAACTAAAATGACATGCAACATGCAACTTAATATGCAAATTATATATCACGCGATATTTATTAAATGACATAATCTAATGATAAGAAAAGATTAACGCAACTATTCTAACATGCCATGCAGTACCCTAAACATGCAATTTAGTAATGAGGTGTAATGAATGAACTAATCTTGCGTGACATGCGCATGATTGTATTTTTTAATTAAAATTCGAAATTAAATGTGCCCATTAATTACACATGCAATTTAAATTAAGGAAAAGAAAATCTAACATCTAAAGTAATGTTTTTTGAGATTTTTATTTCAAGAATTCGGAATAGATAAAATGCCTAATCTAACTATACAAACTATCCCCAAACAAGCAGTATTCTAGCGAGAATTCGATCCAACTTAGATATATATATATTTCGGTTTTCTTTTACAGAGCAAAATCAAGTCGAGCAAAGGCATCAACAACAACACGGCAGCAAATCAAGTGAGATATCATTCGTGTCCACTTAATTTTAGAAATAAATTGACGAATTACATCTAGTACATGAGATCGGATTGGCTAATTTTTAACGAAATCGCGAATCATATCTTAAGCGTGAGATCGGATTGGCGATTTTTCCATGCGATTGCGAGTCATATTTCGGGCATGAAATTGGACTATTAATTGTATGCGCGTTGTGAAATTAGGGAATGGTCCCTAATTTAAAAGAGCTATGGGTGAAACTTTGGTTCGGAGATTTGAATTTGTTCACGATATCAACGAATTAAGTAATAAAATAATTAAATTAAATTCAGATAATATCTTTACCTATTTCACATATATCGTTACCAAATTTGAATGTTGGACGACAGCCTTTGAGCTTGGGGATCGCTGGTGAGCCACCAAGTCAGATGCGTACCTCGACCCTCAATACGCAAATCTCTCCGTGAATCTATTTGTCCGAGCTTCCACCGGAGACTTGATACTTCGACCTGGCAATCCACTTTGACCACCACTTTATCTCAAAAGAAATCAAAAAGTGGCGTCTCCTGCATGTGATAGTGATGATGAGGCCATGGGGCTTGGTCGTAGGGGGCGTCCTTATGAATCAGGAACAGCCGCAAGCTGCAAAAACAGAGAAGAAAGCCACAGCGCCTTCGAGGATCACAATGCACAAAGACGGCATTGTGTCGTAGCGCGTCAAGGCGAAGGCAGCAGCTCGTCGGGCAGGGCAGCAGTAGCTCAGCACAAGAGGTAGGCGCGCAACGTGAGGGTGCGGCGCATATTCTATTGACCACTAGACAAGAAGAGAGACCCCTTTGAGTGTATATTCTTGACCGAGAGAAAAAAAAAAAAAAAAAAAGACTCTCTCATCGTGGCCTCCTCCTCTTGCTTGTCCGTAGATGGCCCTTTCATAGGTAGGAATGACCTAGGTTTTTGGGGAAGGAGAATAAATCTGCATATTATAGTTTAGAACCATGATAGTTTCCTTTCCATCCATGTTCCTCAATCTTTTTTTTTTTTTTTTTGCATCTTCGCAGAATCAGCCGAATTCTTTCTTCTTTTTATTTGCTTTATTTGCCCATGTCGTGTCCATGAAACAAATTTCTTCAAGACAAACCAAATATACTGCCATAAATACGTGTGAAGAAAATATATGGTTAGTATCTCTAAATTTTTACTTCCTTTCTCTTCACTATCTTCCTCAGCAGAAATATTGGTCAGCTATTGTCACGCCCCAAACCCCGAGCACGCACACATCCCACTTCGGTCGATCAAATGCGACATTCCCAGGTAGTGTCGCCGACCCAATCCAATCTTTAATGCACATGCGGAAGCATATTATAAAACCCCTGACAATAAACTAAGGGATAGAAAAGCAGGAAACCAAATCACAACATAACGCTTTCATAATTCAATAGGATTACAAACAGAAGTCTACGGCCAAAAGTCTACAAAAGACTGGCTCTTAAAAAGGAATTATCCTACGACCTACAGGTTGGACACGTTCTCGAATCTTATTACTTCACGTCTGCAACTCCTCAAAGCCAACCAAAGCTATCTGGTCGCTCCGTCCACTAGGGACCTGAAATTTTAATCTCACAACCGGGATGAGACGATGTCTCAGCAAGTTCAACCCCCTAAACCCCTATTAGAAAGAAAATACGCCCCGGGTGGCCTAGCCACATCACACAGAAGACTTACCTTGCCTTAGCCTTTATCTGCAAGTTAGCACAATTTATATAAACCAACCACGTGCAATTATGATAACCAAACAACCATGGCACCATCATATTATCAAACAATTCAACCACTTGGATCGTCTCAGCGATCAATCGACTCGGCCGATTACATGTCATTCTAGCAAATCAATCATTGCTCTCAATCCCGACCCTATAGGAAGGTTTAACAATCAGTGGCAATCACGGCCTCACTCGGCACGACCTTTAATTAGGTGGTCCATTACGGCCTCACTGGGCACGACCTCTCCTAGGTGGTACATCACGGCCTCACTGGGCACGACCTCTCATAGGTGGTACATCACGGCCTCACTGGGCACGACCTCTAATAGGTGGTTAATCACGGCCTCACTAGGCACGACCTTTCCTAGGTGGTACATCACGGCCTCACTGGGCACGACCTCTAATAGGTGGTCAATCACAGCCAATCTCCCATCAATTTCTACACTTAGGATTTTATAAAGAATCCCTATTTATCGCAATCACACTTAATTTGCCACAACCAATCATCAAATTCAAATTCTAAATGCACAGCAGTAATCGGCACGAAATTCTGAGAGTTTAGGGTCCCGACGAAATTTTCGAATTTAATAAATAATTAAATTTATTCCGAAAATTAATTAAATAATAATATCCATATTTTCGTCATCCACACCCAATTTATAATATCCAACCATCAATTTCAAAATCTGAACGCATAGCAGCGATCGGCACGAAATTCTGAGCAATCGGGGTCAAAAATAATTTTTTTTTCCGTTTTTTTAATAAATAATAATATTTTAATAATTTCATATTATAATATAATATAATATTTTCCAGAATTTCGAAGCACTTAAATAATTCAAAACTAAAATCATTTTGTGTCACATCAAGGCTTAACTTTAAATAAACTCTCTTAGCATTTAATTAAACATACTTTAGATTAAACAAACATCTTAATCTAAATCATAATTAAATCAACTAAATTAACCATCTAAGCTTAATCAACTTAAGCTAAGCACACCTAAAGCATAATTAACCCTCTAAGCGAGGTTTAGTGAGCTAAACTCACCAGATTAGCGAGCCGAGCGGACCAAAACGACGAGGACGCCGAGGAGAACAACTTTCCTCAAAGCGGGCCGAGCATCCGGGCTCGGGAAGGCGCCCAAAACAGGCCAAACATGGGCTGCCATACCCATTTTCTGCAGCTGCTGTCCATGGCGGTTTGAGGCCGAGGAAGGGCGGATCCGGCGCCGGTTGAGGCAGCCAAGGGCGGCGGAGACAAGGCGGAGCTCCAGTGGGACTCCCAACAACCCTAGCAACGGCGACGACGGCTGGACGGAGGGGAAGGAGCTCGGGACCGGGCGAGCAAGGCGGAGCAGTGCGCGACGGCTGTCCGGCAAGGTGACATGCGGGCGCGCGAGCTTCGCGCACGGACGACGGCGGCGACAGTGAGCTCCGGTGACGGGTGGAGCTACTGGCTTCAACTGGTCTTTCACTTGCTGGTTCGGGATTCTCAGATCTGCTGGGGACGTGGGTTGAGGCGGAGCGGGGAGACGAGCTGACCGACAAGCGGGCGCGGGCAGCGCGAGGCGGCGGCAACGAGCAGACGGGCGAAGGCGTGAGGTCCGGCAGCTTCTCCGGCTTCGCTGGTTGCTGGGTTCCATCCAGCAGCAAGAAGAAATCGGGAGAGAAGGAGCCGGCGAGAGAGAGGAAGAAGAGAGGGAGGAGAGAGAAGGGGGGCTCTTTTCCTTTCTTTTTCCTTTTCTTTAATCCAACAAATGGCCCACCACCATGACATCATGGGTGACATCACACTCCACTCACCCAATCCTCCACAACCTCTTCCAATGGTTGCAAATTTCATTTTCCGCCGGGGTCCAATTCTTGTACACTAGTTTCTCCAATTCCATTCAATTCTCTTCCAATTGAGTCCAATTGAAGTTCATAAAATTAATCCAATGTCTCCACACTTCAATTCACATCTTCACTTGTCCATAGAACCAACTTAAGTTCCAAAAGTACGACCAAAAGCGGGTCTACTAATTTCTCGAGTCAAATTAGTCAATCTCTGATTATTTTGCTGAAAAACTCGGCTTGCATGAAAAATCTTCCGGAGATTAGTCAATATTCCTAAAATGCTTTGTGACACACCCAGACTTCCAATTTCTGAATTCGATCTCAATTCCACAGTTAATTTCACTTTGGCACGATACTAGCGCGGCCTAACCTACCAGGTAGCCTTTAGAAATTTTCATGCATTTGACCTATGGTTGATCATCTCAAGCCACAATGTACATCTTTGAAACATTTGCGACTTTCGGTTGTCGGGGAAATCTCAAGGTTTCAAATACGAACACAAGGTACCCAATCGACAGAAAAGTCGGTCCAATGCCGATCGACAAAAATTGTGCGATCTAGTGGAATCACCCACACCTGATCACATGTCTCTGTCGAGTCGACCTATCTCCGATCTCTAATCGATTTTAATTGTGCCGTAATGACCCTTGCAAATTAACTCGGTCGAAAGATCGCTTCCTGGTCAAATTCTCGAGTCTGATGCATTAGAAACTCTTAACAGTTTCACCCGATAGACTAGTTTCCACATGAGTGGCCGACTCAAGGAAAAGAACTATATGCGTGCCAACGAAATGCCCGTCTCAATTTATTGAAAATAGAATTGGAAAAATCGGGATGTCACAGCTATTGGATATTGCCCAAGCCAATTTTTCAAAATTCATACGTGAGTGGGCTCCTTGCCCGCAATTTCAAACATCCACCGCCAAATTTCACTAGAGTCCCTTAAAAATCAAACAAGTTTGGCTAATTCTCATGCAATGCAATTTAATTCTAATATTTTTGTTTAGGGGTATCCTAATTTTGTATGAAATAAATGAATAATCGGGTCGCCAAAATTTAGGTATCAACATAATAATAAAATAAAATAAAAGTAGGGTTGCTTTTATTTAATTTGTCTAACAAGCGACCCCAAACTCATTAAGTCACTTATAAAACTATGGGAAAAGAAAATTACAAGTATCATAGTCTTTGTACAACATTCACTTCAGTTTGGAATCATCATATGAGTGTCACTTTGATGAAGAAAACGGTTACCTAAATGTCTTCGATGACATATTTTGACAAAGAGTCATACGTGGCTTTTTTAATGAACTTTTTAATTCCAATATGGCTCTTAAAAAAATTTGAAATCCAACGTGGACAAAATACAAGACCACATGGCGACTAAATTTACTTCATATGAGGAGAAACAGTAGAGTCGACCAACCGAAGGGACGAGGATATATTGGCTCCGCCACCCTAAGCCACTGCCACAGCAGCTCGCCCCCCTCTTTGCCGCTACCTTGTTAGCGCAAGCTCGGTATTGAATCACTAGGCGCAACCCCGAACATTGATCCGAAAGCCACCGGGCTTTCTCCTTTGTCCTTGTGCATTGGATTGGGGCTCCAAATGTCGGGTCGGACGTTGCCAAGCCCCGATCCAGCTTTGTCGGCCATGGGCAACCTTAGATCCGGTGTCGCCCATGATCAGCAACGCCGTGGTCGCAAAGCAGTCACAAGCCTCGAGGAGAGAAACAAGGACGCAAATCGTGGCCAGCCAATGGGTGACGCTTGAGGGCAACTGCACCATGAGGCGAGTTGACAACAATGGCAACATTATGGGCCCCGAGATAGACACCGGTGGTGGGCGAGAGAGAAAATGGATGAGGGATTAGGGTCTTATAAAACAAAACAAATTTACTGAATCTATTCAAAATTCGTTATTTAGGGCAAACGAATGGGAGACTTCGTAGTTTAGCCCTTACAAGCTCATCTTCTTCTTCTCCTTTTTCTTCTTCATCAACATCTGCGTCCAGGTCTTTCATCTTTCGTCAACACCCCAGCCTAAATCTTTGGTTGGCTTGGCTATTGGGGGTGGGTTTCTTGCCTCTCCCACCATGTTCATCATTTCCTCCGTGCTTTGAAGAGAGTAGCCCTGGTTGTCACTGGTAATATAGGGTTTGAGCTGTTTCCGTGAGTTCTCTCGGCTTGTTCTTTGAGAGCCATGGATGATTCTTGATATCATTGTAATTCTTTGCAAATTGAAAAATTAAATTTGATGTACAACATTGACAAAAGTTTAAGTCTGACGTGGTTCTTTGCTGGTAATCCACGTCAGATTTTTAACCTTTTAAAATAATAATAGCACTGAAATGATTTTTTTTACTTAATTAATACTTAAATGATCCAATAAAAAATTTTGACACAGATACACGCAGCGTATGAAAAGGACATGGTTCACAATACACATTAAAATAATTTGCTTATAAATTTTACGTGGAGTTTCAGGCAAGTGGCTAGTACTCAACTATTTTAATCAGGTAGGTATGGGAATTCATAGCACAGCCCCTAGTGGGGTCGGCATTTAATACAGATCGAAAAGTCATCACAATAGTTCGTGTCAAATCCGCCCAACCTATATAATCCATCTTTGCAGGGACCATATCTCCAAAGGGAGTAATTCGACGATGATATGAACTTTTACGGGCTGAGTTTTTTCCCTATTATGTGGCACCTCAGGAGAGGCTTCGTCCTTGGTAAAAGAAACTTGTCTTACTCTATATATCCGACTGAGGTGATGGTGCTGAGACATTTGTCTTGACTCGGTCAATCCATGCTTGCCAACCTTCAAGATGATTGCTCCGATGGGCGACTCTTGGAAATATAAATTCGCAAACTCTTTTCCCACTTCACATGGAACGATAGATGTTAGAGAAAGGTTGTGTAAACATTTATAACACAAATCACCTCGACCGACATAGGAGCTGACTTCAGAAAATCTATTCTACACAACTTTGTTTAAAAAAAAAAAGATCATTTCATAGGGGAAATGATATCCATTGATACCAGATTCAAAGGATTAGTACATCCTTTAAAGCAACATTTACCAAAAAAAAAAATCATAACTACATAATTTGGACCTATCTCATGTGTTCATTATTGGCCGAGAGACTCAAATAATTCATTGAGTTGTAGACTAGAAGGACCAACACTTGTTAAGAATTTTCGTATTGTGTCGGACATTATGACACGTGTTCAACACACTTCGACACACGATTAATATGTGTCGAAAAATTTGACAAGTGATCAACTCTCTCAGCACACTCTGACACACGAGTCTATAATTTCAACACGCGATTCCAATATGCACAAGATTAATTTTTAAAAAAAAAAAAATCAATAAATGAGGGGTTAAAATGTAAATATGTAACAAATAAAATAATAAAAATAATAAAAGAGGAAAGAATAAAACCCTAGTCTTCTCCTCTTCTAATCCTCACTTCTCGTTACACATAATTCCCTCCTTTCTCAGCAAGCATCACTCCTCTTGCTGGTATCACTCAAAATTGTTTTTAGTGTAAATTCCTTTCAGGCTCTTTTATAATTATTTATTTATTTGTGAATTTGAATCAAACTAATTTGATTGAAATAATAATAAAAATTATAATTTATCATGTATATATAAAAAAATATATACATTTAATACACAATATGTTTTAATGTGTCGAAATTTTTTATTTTTTAAGAAATGACGTGTCGAGGTGTTATGCCATATTGTATCAAGCGTTCCATGTCAATGTTGGTGCTACTTAAGTAATAATAGATGGCATATGAGTTCTCACCTAATACAACACGTTATTACACGAACCCACCTACACTTCTGGCCGATCCATTGTTTCTCTATCGCTTATAAAATGGAGACCACAAACGAATAGTTGACAAATGTATTGTCTGACATCAGCTAACAGCAAATAACTCTTTCACCTACTATAAAACCCTATTTTCAGCATCTATTTGGCAATCGTCTTAGTCTCTTCGTCATCCAAGAACGCCATTTAACAATGACTACACCACAACCTCCTCACTTAGCTCTATTCTCTTGGTAATTTCTTTAAGAACCATGGATGATTATTGATATCTTGGCATAGCATTATAAGCTAGGAGGATTTCTGCAACCTCTCGAAATTCCTGAGTTAAAATAGAAACACATCACAATAGATGTTGTGACGGGCTTACCAAGGAGTCAGAGGGGTAATGATTCTTTTTAGGTTGTGATTGACAAATTGACGAAGTCTGCTCACTTTATCGCTGTACAAAATGACTCTACATTAGATAGATACGCAGAGTTGTACGTGCGTCAAATTGTTCATTTGCATGGAGTGTCGGTAATGATTACATCAGACTGAGACCCAAGGTTCATAGCTGCCTTTTGAAAAAGTTTGCAGACCGCTTTAGGAACAAAGCTGCAGTACAATTAAGACCTATCATCCTCAAACGGATGGTTAATCTGAAATTACGATGTAAACTCTCAAGGACATGTTGAAAGCATGTGTGATAGATTTCAAGGGAAGTTGGGAGGAACAGTTTCATCTTTTTGAGTTTGCCTATAACAACAACTACTGACAAAGCATTTAGATGGCTCATTTTGAAGTGTTGTATGGCAGAGCGTGCAAAATGCCAGTATGTTGGGATGAAGTTGGAGAACGAAAAATCACAAACCCAAAGTTAGTCCAGCAATCAGTGGAAGTAGTTGCCGTTAGCAAAGACAGATTAAAGACTACTCAAAGCCGCTAGAAAAGTTACGCTAATAAGCGTCGAAGGCCATTGGAATTCCAAATTGATGATTACGTCTTTTTGAAGATGTCACCAATGAGAGGTACTTCGCGCTTTGGTGAGAAGGGAAAATTGAGTCTGAGGTACGTAGGTCCATTTGAGATTCTAGAAAAAAATCGGGATCCTAGCGTATCGTCTTACATTGCCATGGAGGTTGGCGCAAGTGCATAACGTCTTTCACATGTTGATGTTGAAGACGTATGAGCCTGACCGACTTATGTGCTAAATCTTGAAGAATTAGACATGGACGACAGAATGTCGTATAAGGAAAGCCTAGTTCAAATTGTAGATCGAAATGAGCAAGTTTTGTGTACTAAGACGGTCCCCTTGGTTAAAACGGTCTGGCAACACCACGGGACTAAATGAGCAACCTAAGAAAGTGAAGATTCGATGAGGCGACTATACCCCAACCTTTTTGTTTAAAGATTGGTAATAGTTTAAATTTTGAGGACGAAATTTTTACAAGAGGAGAAGAGTTGTAACATCCTGATTTTTAGGCTCTATTTTCGATTAAATAAGTTAGCTTTTCATCGATGCGCTTATAGTTATTTTCTCTGAGTTGGCCACTCACAAGATAACTAGCCTATCAGGTGAAGCCATTAAGGGATTTTAACATAATAGATTTGAGAATTTGACTAGAAATCGACTGCTTGACTGTGTTAATCTGCAAGAGTCACTACGACATAGTTAAAAATCGATCAGAGACCGGAGATAGGTTGATTCAATAAAAATATGTGATTAAGTGTGGGTGATTTCACCTAAATGCAAAATTCTCATCAATTGACACTAGACCGATTTTTCTATCGTTTTGGTACCCTGTGTCCGAATTTGAAACCTTGAGATTTTCACAACACCCTAGAGTCGCCAATGTGTTAAAGATGTATATTGTGACTTGAAAATAATCAACCACATGTCAATTGCACTAAAAATTCCTAAAAGCTACCTTATAGCTTAGGTTACGCTAAAATCACATCCGGTTGAAATTAACCACGAAATTGAATATAGTTTTAGGTATCAAAAGTTTGGGTGTCACGACTTATTTTAGGAACATCAACTCATCTTTCGAAGAATTTTCGGCAAGCCTGAGATTTTTTCGGAAAATCAATTCGAACGATTTGAAAAAGAAATTAAATTCGGAGGGGCCAAATTGAGTGGACGTTTGGCCTCCTTAGTGAGCTATTTGGCGAAGGGAAACTGTGGAATTTGTATGGGCTTTTTCCTCAACAAAATTGGACATCAAAGTAAAGAAATTGAAGCCCAAAGTGATGAAATTCGAAGGTTAGTATGGGGGTTGCAACATTTGGCACCAAATTGACTATTTGTGGGATTATCTTGCGAGAAAGAATTAGGGAGCCAAGCATTTAATTGGAGATAGGTTTGTTTGACTTTCTGCCCCCATCCATGGCTTCTCTAGCACATAAGGCTTGCCGCCCTTCTTATTCATGCGAGCCGTCTACCTCTCGGGAGGGAACTGCTCAGTTTTTGTTTCTTTTCCCTCTTCCTTCGGACGCCACACTCACGCCAGCTGGCTGCTCCAAGCTGTCACCGCCTCACACCACACGTTCGTCTCCCATCTTTACCGATTCCCTTGCTCGCTACTCCACCATCACGGTCCACCTTCCACCGAATTCTTCACTCCTGCTGCCACGTTCAGGTCAATTCCCTTCCAGCGTAGCCCCAATGCTGACTTCGCAAGCCTCACACCCCTCCACCAGCGCTTGTCTCCCTTCACCGAAACAACCCCTGTGGCCACACATATCTCCCTCCACCGAAGCATCCCACCAGTCAACCCAATGAAGCCGAAGTTGACTCCAGCAGCTCCTTTGCATGCCAGCAACGCCCTCTCCACGTCCACAACGCAAGCTTCGGACGACTTCAGCATCCACCGAATTTCTTCAAGTCAGCCCACTTTCACGCAAGCCCAGCATCCACCGAAGTAAATCTTCAGCCGTGTGCAACCACAGCTCAGCCTTGTCTCGAGCCGAGCCCAACTGCAAGCCGTCAAAGCCAGCTCTATCCAAAAACAAAACTGAGCAGTGTAGCCATGGGCTTTGTGGCTTTTTTGGGCCGCTTCTGAGCCTCATCGGGTGTCGCCGCTAGGAGGTTTGTCACCTGTCTCCGCGATGCCATCACCGTGGACTCACTGGATCGCAAAACCGGTGAATTTACTCACTAAATTCTACTTAGGGAGTTAATAATGCTTAAGGGCTGATTAGTTTATGCTAAGTATGGTTTATGTAATTAGTTAGAATGGATTAGCGATTTAAATATTCGTTTGTGCAGGTTAGGTGGTTAGATTGGCTTAATTAGAGACTAGATAAGCTGTACTATTTATTTAGATAGGTTTAGAAATTTTCCAAGCCCGTTTTGGTGTTTAATTAAGCATTTCCAGCCTAAGTTTCTATTTATGGTATTTAGTGGTATTTATTTAATTATTTCTTGTATTTATTTAATTATTTATTATTTTCTAGAAATTATACTAGGATAGCCGATGACCGAAATTTTGTGATACTTGCAATGGTATGGTTGGTTTATTTAATTGAGTACCGGTTTGTACAAATTGAGTGGAAAGTGTAAATTTGGGTATTTATCACAAATTGTGTGATTTTGGTATTTTAATTACAAAATATTGGCCGTCAATTTCTAACGCCAGAAATCTTTTTATGGACTATATTAAATATAAGATTTTTGAAAAGAAAGATATTTTGTTTTTGGCTTAGACTGATCATGTACCTACAGACAATTATTTTATCAGGTATTTTTAACATGGTAAAAATAAGCCAAGTACATTATCTTAATTGAGGCGTTAGAGTGCAAAGCATAATATCCTTGATCGGGATTGGATGATCGTGTGCTGGTTAAGAGAATCCGTTACCCACTATGTGTTAGGTGGGCAATGCTCCTATATGGAAAGCCATCTTAGAAAGACGTAGCTGTGTTCAATGGGATGAGACGATGCCCGACTACATTGGAAGACCGCTGTGTGACGATTAGATCGTGTCTGTGTGGCTATAATCAATTGAAACGCATGATAGGTCGTGCCTATGTGGCTGTAATCACTTGGAGTGCATGATTGAATGAATATTGAGTTGGAACGTGGAGTTGGAATATTGAGTGGGGATGTTGAATTGGAATATTGAGAGTGAATATCGGGCATGGATTGAACCGCCGATATAATTTACCCGCGCCTGATTATGAGATGAAATTGTGTAACACGAAATGAAATGTGTCATAACGATTTGGTCTTATAATTGAGACCTTTGTGGTAGATCGATGGATAGATTAATTGACTAAGATGTGGTGATTGATAGAAATGTGATTTGAAACACTCCAATTGATCGAGTGTTATTACTGTACATATGTGATATATGAATTATACTGACGTGCGGGAGGGAACTGAGGCAAGGTAAGTCCTCTAACCATGTGTATAGGCCACCCCTAGGCATATTCACTTTCCTAATAGGAGATGAACTTGCAGAGATATTATCTCACCCAGCCGTGAGCTTAACTTTTTAGGTCCCTAATGTAAAGAACCCAAAGCTTGAGGCGGAAGGGTCGAGAGCATGGGTGGCTCAGAAGTTCTTTTTGGAGATAGACCTCATGTACTTAAATCCTCGAGTTAACCTCTGTTTGTAAACCAGATTGTTTATAAAAGCTGTGTTAATTGATTTGAAATTTATTGTCTTGCTTTTCTATCATACATTTGTTGTGGTCAGGGGATTAGTAATTCGCTTCCGCATGCGCATTAAAATGAATGGGTCGGCGACGCGTACTGGGACGTTGCATATTTATCGATCACTGATGGATGGGTATGTGCTTAAGGATATGGAGCCTTGATCCAGCTTTGTGGACCAAGGGCAACCATAGATACGGTGTCGCACATGACCAGCAACGCCGTGATCGAAAGCAGTCACGAGTCTCGAGGAGAGAAACAAGGACGCAAATCGTGGCCAGCCAATGGGTGACCTTTGAGGGCAACTGCTCGATGACGCGAGTAAACAACAATTGCAACATTATGGGCCCTGGGATAGAGACCGGTGGTAAATAAAGATGGACGAGAGAGAAAACGGATGAGGGATTAGGGTCTTATAAAACAAAACGAATTTACTGAATTTATTCTAAATTCGTAATTTACGGCAAACAAATGAGAAACTTCGTAGTTTAGCCTTAGAAGCTCATCTTCTTCTCCTTCTTCTTGATCAACATCTGCGTCCAGGTCTTTCATCTTTCATCAACAAACCGGCCTAAATCTTTGGCTGGCTTGGCTATTGGAGGTGGGTTACTTGCCTCTCCCACCACGTTCATCATTTCCTCCGTGCTTTGAAGAGAATAGCCCCTGGTTGTCACTGGTAATATGGGGTTTGAGCTGTTTCCGTGAGTTCTCTCGGCTAGTTCTTTGAGAACCATGGATGATTCTTGATATCATTGTAATCCTTTGCAAATTGAAAATATAAATTTGATGTCCAACATGGACAAAAATTTAATTTTGACGTGGCTCTTTGCCGGCAAGCCATGTCAGATTTCTTGGCCTCTTAAAATGACAATAGCACTAAAATGATTGCTTTAAAAATAATTAATTAATTAATTGAAACTTAAATGATCCAATGAAAAATTTTAGCACAGAAATAAGCAACGTACAAAAATGACATGATTCACAATAAACATTAAGATAATTTGCTTATTTATAAAATTTACGTCGAGTTTCAAGCAAGTGGCTAGTACCCAACTATTTTAGCGAGGTAGGTTTGGGAATTCATAGCACAAGCCGTAGTGGGGTTGAAGATTGAAAAGTCATCATGAGGTCGTATCAAATTCGCCCCACCTATTATATCCCTCTTTGTCAGGGATCATATCTCCAAAAGGAGTAATTCGACGATGAGACGGACTTTTCGGTCGGTAATCATCCAAATATGGCCAAATTTTTATTTTTTGTTCTAAGAAGTAATTTGGGCCGAGAATCGCGTTTGGTAAAATTTGGAATCAATAATTAAAAAAAAAAAAAAAGTTAATTCTTGTTCCGAGAACAAATTTGAGAATAAAAAACCAACTCCTCTTCTTCTTATTCTTCTTCTCTTTGGCCACCCCCGCCCACCGCCGTCCGCCCTTGCCCACGCCGTCCACCGCCGCCGGCCACTGGCCATGCCGAAGGCTCACCAGGCCAGGGCGAGGTCCGGTGAGCTCGCTGGAGGCAAGCGCAGCCATCGACGAGGCTCAACCTCCCCAGATCTAGCGAGGCCAAGCCTCGTCGAGGCTAGGCGAGGCCCACCCAACCCCCGCAAGGCTCACCCAACCCTACCGGTAGCTAGGCGAGCCTTGCCCTGCCCCAGCGAGGCTTGCCTGGCCACCGACGAGGCTCGGCCTCACTAGATCTAGGGAGGCCAAGCCTCACCGGGGCTAGGCAAGCCTCGCGACGCCCAACCCTAGCGAGGCTCGCTTGGCCACTGGTGAGGCTCACCAAGCCACATCGGTGGCCAGGCAGGCCTTGCCCAGTCCCGGCGAGGCCAGCTTGGCCACTGACAAGGCTGAGCCTCGCCTAACTGCCGGCGAGGCTTGGCCGACAAGGGCCGACGACACTCTCATGAGGTCGCAGGCCCTCATCTGGCCGGTCGCCAGACCCAGCCACAAGAAGAAGAAGAAGAAGAAGAAGAAGAAGAAGAAGAAGAAGAAGAAGAAGAAGAAGAAGAATATGAGAAAAAGGAAAAAAAGTAAAAAAAAAAAAAAGAATATTTAAAAATTAAAAGAAATTGATTTGGAACAGAATCAATGAGTACGGTACCAAACGCACTTTTATTACAGAATCAAAAATTTTGGACAGTTACCAAACGCGTTCTTTTATTCATAATCAATTCTCGGGAATAGATTCAAAAATAATTATTTATGATCAGAATTTGTTCCCAGGAACAGAATCGTTACTAAACGCGTCCTTATACGCTAAGTTTTTTTCCTATTATGCGGCGCCCCATGAGAGGCTTCTCCCTTGGTAGATCAACTTGTCTTACTCTATATTTCTTATTGGTGTGGTGCTCTACGACATTTGTAATGACTCGGGCAATCCATACTTGCCAACCTCGAAGATAATTGCTCCGATTGCAATTAATTAACAAACTTTTTTCCCACTTCACATGGAACATTAAATGTTAAAGAAAGGTTGTGTAAACATTTTTCATACGATTCTCATCGATCAACATTCATTTAAATAGTTCACAAATAATTAGGAGCTGACTTCGGCACATTTATTCCACAAAACTTTGTAAAAAAATAAAGAAAGATCATTTCATTAAAAATAAAAATAAAAATACCATACATCATTGACCGGTAGATGGCAACTGACCTCCTCACCTAATCAGTACGTGACTTCACGAACCCACCTACACTCATTCATTGCTTTTATATAACCTCATTTCAAGATCTGTTCGGTAATCATCTATTGTCTCTTTATCATCCAAGAGCGCCTTGTAACAATGAGTATGCCACAGCCTCGTCACATTGCTCTGTTTCCTAGTGCTGGAATGGGCCATTTGATGCCGTTCCTCCGGCTTGCGGCAATGCTAGCAAAGCAAGACAGCATCGTCACGTTAATTACAGGTCAACCCACCGTGTCCATCGCGGAGTCGGACCACATTTCCTCATTCCTTCGCCACAATCCCAAAATCAATCATCTTGAACTCCAGCTTACTCCTAGCTTCCGGCCAGCTGATTCCCCTCCTATTGACCCTTTCTTTCAGCAGATGCATCTCATCAATCAGTCAATCAATCTTCTCCCTCCGTTGTTATCTTCATCGTCTCCACCTTTTTCTGCTATATTTATTGACTTCCTTGTGGTTGCCAAGGTTGCACCAGTTGCCAAATCCCTCGACCTCCCTATTTATGTTCTTGCCACCTCCTCAGTCTCTTTCGTCTCGGTCATGGCATATCTTCCAGTGCTGGCATCGAACCCAGTTGAGTTCAACAAAACTTACCCTGAAGTCAAGATACCGGGATTGCCACCCATGGCAATGTCAAGCCTCCCACCGGTATTCCATGATTCCAGTCATCTTCTTACGTCGATTATTATTACAAACTCTCCAGCTCTATCAGAGGCGAAAGGAATCTTGATGAACACTTTTGAGTGGTTTGAAGCATCTACACTTGCGGCTCTCAACAAAGATAGGGCGATTAAAAGCTTGCCGCCCATTCTGCCCATAGGGCCATTAGAACCATATCATGTTCCACATGATGATGACAGGGACCAATACAAGTCATGGCTGGAAAATCAGCCAGCTGAATCTGTGGTGTACATAAGCTTTGGGAGCAGGACAGCGATGTCCAGAGATCAGATACAAGAAATGGAAAAGGGGCTGGAGAAAACCGGGTGGAGGTTCTTCTGGGTCCTAAAAACTAGTAAAGTAGATAAGGATGACCAAGAGGACGCAGAACACTTATTGAACGAAGCCTTCTTGGAGAAAACAAAGAATAAGGGGTTGGTCATAAAAGGGTGGGTGGAGCAGCAGGAGATTCTAGGGCACCCTGCCATCGGAGGGTTCTTGAGCCACTGCGGGTGGAACTCGGTGATGGAAGCAGCTCTACAGGGAGTCCCAATGCTTGCTTGGCCGCAACATGGTGATCAAAGGCTTAACGCACAAGTCGCGGAGGATGCAGGATTGGGATTGTGGGAGAGGAACTGGGATTGGGGTCCCAATGGTATTGTGAAAGGAGAAGAGATTGAGAAGAAGATTGTAGAGTTGATGACAGATGAGAAGCTGAAAGGGAGAGCCAAGAAGGTGAGAGAAGAGGCTAGGAAGGCTGTTGGGAGAGGTGGGAGCTCTGATACGGTGATCCGAGAAGTAATCGAATCGTTAATTATTCCGTAAAGGGTATATTTGCTATCCGGAAAAATTGTCACATCGAACAAGTTTATGGACTAAACTAGAAAGTATTGGGTCACGATCTACCATATGGAATGGATTTGTGTCTTGACATAAAAAAGAATCTATTGCCGATGAAGCACAATTTCACTACCTAGAATCGAGATGTTATTGTCATTTCTAGTTATGTATTACTGAAATATATCTTGAATTTAAGCTTGTTGGATAAAAAATAATTTCAATTAGAGGGAGCCAAATCTGGCCGAGCAATTAAAGTCCGTTCTCTGCCTTTTTTATTTTTTTCTATCGTGCTCTGCCTTTGATTTGGTGTGTTTTTACATCAATTTATATGCACGCACTACTCAAAAATGAAGAAATCAGCAAGCGAAGAACATGTTTGTTTTCTTCCTATTAGCCACTGCACATAAACGGACTTTTCATCTTACATGTTCTTAATTTTCTGTCTTTTGAACTTCTGCGTGCCCCCACTCTACGGTTCTTTCCTCTCCCTCTCGTCTTCACACAATTTTCTTCTTCATCCTTCATAGATGGGAGGATTTGAGTTAGATCTCTCCCTCCCATTTATTTTTCTATTTTCCTTGGCTGGTTTGGCTTTCTGTTTTCTTTCTCTTACTTTCCTCCCATTTTAAAAAGCTTTTGTCTTCAGGTCTGGTCTATATTTAGAAGAAGTTTTCTTTTAATACAAAACTGGAGATTGGAGAGTCATCATGATGGGTCGTATCAAGTCCGCCCCTCCTGTTGTATCCCTCTTTGGGGGACCGTATCCCCAAAAGTAGTACTTCGACGTTGATACGTACTTTTACCTGCTGAGTTTTTTCCTTATTATGCGGCCCCCCAGGAGAGGCTTCCCCCTTGGTAGAACAACTTGTCTTACCCTATATTTCCAACTAACGTGATGGTGCTATGAGACATGAGTAAGAACTCGGTCAATCCATGCTTGCCAACCTTAAGATGACTGCTCCGATGGCGAGTCTTGGAAATATCAATTCACAAACTCTTTTCCCACTTCACATAGAACGGTAGATGTTAGAGAAAGGTTGTGTTCACATTTTTAACACAATTCACCCCGACTGACATAGGAGCTGACTTGGGAAAATCTATTCTACGCAACCTTTGTTTAAAAAAAGAAGATGATGATTTCATAGGGGGGATAGTATCCATTGGTGCCGGATTCAAAGGATTAGTACATCCTTTAAAGCAACATTTACCAAAAAATCCAGAGCTACATAATTTGGACCTATCTCATTTGATCATTATTGGCTAAGAGACTCAAAATAATTCATTGAATCGTACACTAAAAGCATGAACACTTTTTAGAGCTTTTGTATCGTGTTGAACATTCTAACATTTGTCCAACATGCTCTGACATACAATCAATAAGTATTAGAAAATTCAACAAGTAATCAATTCCTTCAATATACTTTGACAGGTGAGTCTAGATTTTCAATATGCAATTTAAAATTTCAATAAATAAGGAGTCAAAATGCAAATATGTAAAAAATAATAAATGAATAAATAAATAAATAAATAAAATGGGGAAGAAGAAAAATCTAGTTTTCTCCTCTTTTAACCCTCACTTTCATCACACTCAATTCCCTCCTCTCTTGGCGAGCGTCACTCCTCTTGCTGGTATCGCTCAAAATTGCTTTTAGTGTAAATTTATTTTAGAATATTTTATTATTATTTATTTATTTGTGAATTTGAATCAAATTAATTTGATTGAAGTAATAATAAAATGATTATTTATCATGTATATACAAAAATATCCATTTAATATACAAGGTGTTCTAATATATCGAAATTTTTTATTTTTTGTAAAATAACGTGTCAGCGTATCGTGTCATGTCGTGTCGTGTCACATGTCACATGTTGATGTTAATGCTTCTCAAGTAGTAGATGGCATATGAGTCCTCACCTAATCCAGCACGTAATTACACGAACCCACCTACACTTCTGGCCGAAGAAAACCTAACATTCATCCCTTGTTTCTCTATCGCTTATAAAATAGAAACCCCAAACGAATAGTTGACAAATGTATTGCCTGACGTCTGCTATCAGCAAGTAACCCTTTCATCTACTATAAAATCCTATTTTCAGCATCTGTTTGGGAATCGTCTTCGTCTCTTCATCATCCAAGAACGCCATTTAACAATGAGTACTCCACAATCTCCTCACATAGCTCTGTTCCCTTGGTAATTTCTTTAAGAACCATGGATGATTATTGATATCTTTAATTGTAATTCTCTGCAAATTGAAAGAGTAGAAAAAAATTAAAAAAATGTCCAACGTGGAAAAAAATTTAAGTCTAATGTAGCCGGTGAGCCGTGTCGGATTTTTTGGTTTTTCAAATCTGTAATGGCATTGAAGTAATTGATTTTTTTATCAAATTATAACACTCAAGTGATTGTTTAAAAAGTTTCGACACTAAAGTGATCATTATATAAAGGTTATTACATTTGTAGGGTTATTTTCTCTAAAGGTGTCATTGGTCTTTTGCAAGATACATTTCTTTTATAAACTAAACAAAATAACATCATCTTTGTCATTTTACATAAGCAAGAAATACATTATTACATATAATATTTTTTCTTTGATTTGCAATACACATTTAGATAATTTACTGATTCAAAATTATTATGACGAGTTTCAAGTAAGTTGCAAGTACCCAACTATTTTAGTAAGTTGGATTTGGGAATTCGTAAGACAACCCGTAATGGGTTCCGATTATAATGGAGATTGGAGAGTCATCATGATGGCTCCTATCAAATCTACCCCTATTCCATCGCTTTTTGTGGGGACCATATCTCCAGAAGGAATACTTTCATGATGATACGAATTTTTACATGCTGAGTTCTCCCTTTATGTGGCACGGCTTCTTCTCCCTTGACAGAACAAGTCGTCATACACAATACTTCCGGCTGGTGTAATGGTCCGAGACATTTGTACGGACTCGGTCAATCCATACTTGCCAACCTCGCAGATAATTGCTCCGATTGCCATTCTTGGAAATATCAATTAACAAACGCTTTTCCCACTTCACATGGAACATTAAATGTTAAAGAAAGGTTGTGTAAACATTTTTCATATAATTCTCATCAATCTACATTAATTTAAATAGTTCACAAATAACTAGGAGCTGATTTTGGTACATCTATTTTACAAACCTCTGTAAAAAAATAAAGAATGATCATTTCATAAAAAAACATATATAATATATATATATATATATATATATATATATATATATCAATAATGATTGGTAGATGGCAACTGAATTCCCCACCTAATTTAGTACGTGACTATACGAACCCGCCCACATTCATTCATTGCTTTTATAAAACCTTTTTTCCAAGATCTGTTTGGCAATCATCTATTGTCTCTTTATCATCCAAGAACGCCCTGTACCAATGGCTATTTTTAGTGCTGGAATGGGCCATTTAATGCCATTCCTCCAGCTCGCGGAAATTCTGGCAAAGCAATACATCATCATCGGACCACAAACTCATTCCTTCACCACAATCCCAAAGTCAATCATCTTGAACTCCAGCTTTACTCCTAGCTTCCAGGAAGCTGATTCCCCTCCTGTTGACCCTTTCTTTCTCTAGATGCATCTCATCAATCAGTCAATCAATCTTCTCCCTCCATTGTTATCTTCACCATCTCCACCTTTTTCTACCATATTTGTTGACTTCTTTGTAGTTGCCAAGGTTGCACCAGTTGCCAAATCCCTCAACCTCCCTATTTATGTTCTTGCCACCTCCTCAGTCTCTTTCGTCTCGGTCATGGCATATCTTCCAGTGCTGGCATCGAACCCAGTTGAGTTCAACAAAACTTACCCCGAAGTCAAGATACCCGGATTGCCACCCATGGCAATGTCAAGCCTCCCAACGATATTCCATGATTCTAGTCATCTTCTTACGTCGATTATTATTACAAACTCTCCAGCTCTATCAGAGGCGAAAGGAATCTTGATGAACATTTTTGAGTGGCTTGAAGCATCTACACTTGCGGCTCTCAACAAGGATAGGGCGATTAAAAGCTTGCCGCCTATTCTGCACGTAGGGCCACTAGAATCATATTCTAGGAAATGCATTCCTGAAAAATCAAACCGATACTTGAACGATCGAATACCGAAAACAAACGCAGAAATGTGCCTTAGAAACATGTAATACCAATCGAAAGATATATCACGGAAACGGACATACTACATTTGACACAGATTAAGTATTGTTGCAGTCTCAAAAGAATTAATCGAGACCCTAAAATTCCATTCATCAAGAGAAAAAACACTATTGTCCAATGAGAAAAAAAAATAAGTTCTGTTTTTTCACTATACATATATATATATATATATTAATTTTAATTTAACGTTCTCCTTTTTTATATTTATACAATAGTAATTACACTCTCTATTATGGGCCCTTCATTTATGGGTCGAGTTTTGGCCCAACATAGACAGATGGGCTTGACTTGGCTCATCAAATAAAAAACTCATCATCTCCCACTTGCACATGGTGGGCTAAACAGAACTCTTTCTTCATCTCTTTGCAACCGTCATATTAGTAAATAACTTGTGCGATTAGCATACTTCAATAGCTCGTTGACATACATCTGTTAAAAATATATAGTAGCTTATAATGACATCACATTTTTAGTAGATATAGTATATGGTAACCTAGATCAATCGATTACATTTATATCTCTCTTGATCTCCTTTCAATAATAATAAATTGTATTCACAAATATGATTATCTTAAAACAATCATAATTGCTCGACCAATGAATACAAAATTAGAATGTAATTATTCAAACTCGGTCTTCCTCTTTCCTTGAAACTCTCAATTTCAATTCAACTTGATTTTCTAGAAATGTCATATTAGATCGAATCAATTCATAATTATTTGCAACATTCTAAGATAGCCAACATTAAATAGAAATCTTAAGAATAAGTAAGAGTCATGGGGGCACTTAATTAAGGAACTATTTTCCTTAAGAGTCTCACACAGTATAAAAGTTAATATTAAAACTTTTACCACTCTTATTGATCGTCTCATGTATACATAGTATAAAATACATATTATGGTATTAACTCTTTTCCCATGAAGTATATGTCTATTATTTCAATATCATACAGATGATAATTCAAACATACCTAATGTCTAACTTGAGTTCACTTATCTACTCCTTTAAAAAAATCAATCGGAACTCAAATATGGCATCAAAGACAAATAAAATAAAATAAAATATGTGGGTTATTTTACTTTCAAATATATTAAATATTATGCCATCATCTTAACACTCGATTAAGGCAACATCTAAATTTTATGTTTAAGCTTTCAATTATCACCTAGATAATAAGCTTAAAAATCATCTCATCTCTATTTATCACATAATAAATATAGGTGATTACATGTATGAGTAGGTTAATTTCTTATCTGTTTGACTTACCTTCTTAATTTTATATGATGCACTAAGTATTAAAATTCATAAACGTCAAGCAAAGATTCATAGGCATTAATAATAAAACACAAATTCATTAAATGTAAACACCTAAGAGAAATTATAATATTCAGTACATCAACCTCTACACAATTCTAAAGAGTTTACATGGCCACAGAATACGTCTCTAGGTATTAGTTTCGTAATTAGATCTGTTTCTATTTTATGAGTAGATATGTACTGTAAGTTCATATTTTTTCATGCAATCATATCTTTGACAAAATTATACTCGGTATCTATAAATTTGGTATTGCCATGATATTTTGGATTTTTGGTATATGCTATTGTTGCTTGTTTATCACAGTTAACCAACAATGAGTTTGCAGCATTTTTAATAACACCTAAATGATTTTAAAATCTCTTAAAACAAGCACCTCCTTATATTACTGCCAATAATGCCATAAACTCAACTGCCATCGTTGACAAGACTATACACGTATGTTTCTTACTACTCCAAGATATGACGACATTATTCAATAAGAAAACAAATTCAGAGGTAGATTTCATTTAATCTAAATCTCCTCCCCGATCAACATCTAAATAACATTCAAGTTGCAGATCATTTCCTTGATAACTCGGTGTATAATCAATAGTTCTCTTCAGATACCTCAATATTCTTTTGACGGCTTTCCAATGTACTTGACCTATATTAGATTGATATCTACTTACCATTCCAACTACAAAACATATGTCAAATCCTATACACATCATAGCATACATTAAGCTTCCGACAACGACTAGCATAAATATGTTGTATTTGTTCCTTTTCTTGTGAAGTCTTTGAATACATTTTATGACTCAATCATTCACCTTTTGTAATAGGAGTATATGGTTTACAATCTTGCATACGAAATCATTTAAGAACCTTGCTTATATACGTTTCTTACGAAAGAGACAATGATTTCTTTGAACGATCCCTTAAAATCTTAACTTCAAGAATGTATGCAGCCTTACTCATATCTTTCATCTCAAAGTTGGAAGATAACCAATTCTTGACAGTATTAACAAACTCCATATTACTTCCGGCAATCAGCATATCATCAATATATAATGATATGATCACAAATTGATCTTTAGATATTTTGATATACACACAATGATCCTCATCAATCATTGTAAAATCATACGTCATTATGGCATTATAAAAACTTATATACCACTGTCTCGACGACTGCTTAAGGTCATCTATTGATCTCAAAAATCAACATACTTTTTGTTCTTGGCTTTTCAAAATGAAACCAACGGATTGTTCTATATAAATTTCTTATTCTAATTCTTTATTGAGAAAATCGATCTTTATATCCATATGATGTAACTTAAGATCCATACTAGTCATTATTGCCAAAATAAAATGAATTGAGGTAAATCTCACTATAAAAGAAAATGTTTTATCATAATCAATTCATTCATGTTGATTATACCCATTTGTCACAATACAAGCATTTTGTCTTTCTATTGAGACATCAGATTTACACTTTATTTTAAGAGCCCACTTGTTCCCAATAGCTTTGCGTCCTTTTAGAAGATCAACCAATTCCTTAATATGGTTTGACGTCATTGACTCCATTTCTTTTTCCATTGCATTGCATCCATTTTTTCTTATTATGGTAATTTAGAGCACCATTTACATTTCTTAACTCATCTTCATTTTGTAGAGAAACCATAAAAGTTTTTCATTTAATATCAAAACATTGACGGACAATATTTTTACGACTTGTTCACCGTACATGAGATTGTACACTTTACATATCATTCTCCATTATACTTCCACTCAAATTAGATAATGACGATATTGTCTTATCAAGTGGTTGTAATTGAGAACGAATATAATTTAATTCCTCACTTCTCATTTTTACTCCCACTTGAACAAACTCTATGAAATTCATTATTTTGATCCAATGCTTTAAATAGAGAATAATCCTTACCTATTTCGCCCTTTTTAGGAAATTCATTTTAAAAAAATGTGACATTCCGTGATTCAAATTCAGTTATACTCCCATTTTCCCGCTCACCTATGAGCACATACCTTTTTTAATGTTCTAAATATCTTATGAAAATACTCTTCTTACTTTTGAGACCCAATTTTTCATATTTGTGAGAGGACTCATGAGTATAAACAGTACAACCCTATGATTTAAGAAAACTTAAGTCAAGTTTTCTACCTGTCCATAACTCATATGGAGTGAAAGTAAATAATTTGGAAGACATGTTGTTAAGTACATAGGCAAAATTTCATAAAGCATCACCCCAAAAGGTGATAAGTAAGTTAGCATATGCCATCATGGATTTAACTATTTCCAGTAGGGTTCTGTTTCTCCTTTCCACAACACCATTTTGTTGAGCAATATAGGGAATAAACAACTGTCTTTCTATTATTTTTTAATCACATAAATTCTGAACTTATCAGATAGATTTTTTTGACCTCAATAGGATCTTAATGCTTTTATTTTCTTATCTAATTAATTTTCTACCAAGTTCATAAATCTTTTGAAGCAACTCAATGCTTCGAATTTAAAAGAAATCAAATAGACATGTCCAAATCAAGTATAATCATCTATAAATGTGATGAAATAAATAGCCACATACATTATTCTCACATTTGTTGGACTACAGATGTCAAAATGAATTAATTTCAAAGGAAATTCAACTCTTTTACCTTTTTTCCAAATTATTTCCTTGTCATTTTCCCTACTAAGCAATGCTCTCATGTAGATAAATCGACTTTTTCAATATTGCCCCTATTCATACATTATTGGTCAACATAACCAAATCTAGCATACCACACATTCACATCATTATTATATAAATTATAAGACCTGAATACAGAATAACAAACATTGATATTATCATAATCAATATCCGATACAATAAAGCTATCTAGAAAATAACCACAACCATAGTAGTTTGTATCCAAACACAAATCCATAGCATTATTATGAAAGTTCGAATTAAAAAACCAAGTTTAACCAACACTAACACTAACATTGAATTTCGATGAATCTTTAGAGCATATAATACATAATTCAGGAACAAAGTGCATCCACCACACATATTTAGTTAGCAGGTGCCAATCCTTTTTACTTTAACTCTAGAGTTATTTCTTACATAGATCCATTTAGTTCCAGTTAGTACTTGTTGGAATTCCGCAAAGAATTCTCTATCATTTGCTATGTGGTCTATTGCTCCCGAATTTGTAGTCCACAAAGGATTAAATTCAATTAAAAATACATAACTTGATACATAAGCAAAGTTCTCAAGAATACAATGGATATTTACCTTCTTGGGCTTACGACAGTCGCGAACATAGTAGCCTTCTTGTCACAGTTATAACACTTCACCCTTGACAATTTCTTCATTCGATGATGCTTTTCTCTTTCACATTGGTCAACTTTTGATTTCTTTCCCCAAGAACTTGTTTCCTTACCTTTCCACCTTTTAAACTAATTAATTGTGCTTTGAGCTCAAACCCTTATGAGCTAAAACCAGCATAATAAATGCCAATTTCCGACTTAGCCACCATGAGGCGATCCTCTTCTAGCTCAAGATGTCGCACTGCATCCTCAAAAGTTTTAATGTTCTCTTTATATGTCAAGTGCACCTTCATTTGCTCTCAACTTTGAGGCAAGGAACAAATCCCTACTTGCACTTGTTGTTTGTCAGTCAGAACATTACCACATCCTTCAGCTCATTAATCATTTTTGACATCTTTCTCAAGTGTTGTTTCATGGTCTGACCATAAGGTTTCTTGTAAGAGTCAAAACTTATAATGAGTTGTTTCAGTTTGGTCATTGATGTATGACCAAATCTTACCGTCAATGCTTTCCACATTTTTTTGACATTCTCAAAATGCCTTAACTCTCATATGACATTATTCTCCATGCTACTCAACAGCATAATGTGAGTAAGGGAGTTCTTTCTTTTCCACGCAGCAAATGCATCATTATCTCTTTTGTGCTATGCAATGTTCTCATCTCCAGGTTCTTCCATAATCAGGTTAAGAGTTTCTAGTACATTTTGTTCTTCCAGCATATATAAGGTTTTCATATACCATATTTTATAATTATCGTTCAGCTTCTCACATTTGTTCAATTCAGCAACTATGCTCTTAGTTACTGAAGCCATTGGATCTAAACATATTATAAACATATGCACGGATTAATGCCTGTTATTTATGCATCCACTTTGTATAAACTCATCGTATTAATGAATGATTTCAAATAAAGTTTCAGAATCAAAAAGTTACTATTGTTTCCCATCATCATCCAAAATCCTAAATTAAAATTGTCATTAATATAATTTTCTATGTAAAATAAGTTCTTTGAAGCTACAAAAACTTCTATGAATTACCCACAATAATTAATAATAATAGAAGCAATTGACATTGAATATCCGTTAATGAGAGGAAAGAAAGAAAATATATATATATATATATATATATATATTTCCACATAATGTAACCAATACATCAATAGTTACAACAACATCAATATGGTAGGAATTATCTATATAAGATATTCAGAAAACATACTAAGTAAACATAAATAGAAATAGCTAACGCCAAGTTAACTTATAAACAAGGAAATATTTTTTTAGTTTCTTAGTAATTTCCTCTAAAAATTTTATAGGCACACTTGACAACCATGAAAAAATATATGGAAATCTCTTAGGATTTCTCCCTCACACATTCATCACCTGCCAGGTTGAACTCATTCCTTGGGTCGAAATATTTGTGGCTTCAATCCTATAATATTCCTTCAAAAAAGCCACTACAAGCTTCTTATAATCATGAGCCACGTTGACCTCCCATAGACCATTCAACACTCCTTGCCATTCATATGGAAAAGTGTTAATGAAGAATCGCACTATCTCAAAAGGTGACATGGGATAACCTTTCCAAATAACTTGTTGTATCTTCTTATTGACATAGAAAACATATTCAATTATATCATCACTTTCCCATCGATAATTAGCCAACTCAGCTATTATCCCTACAAGTCTCGCCTTTTGTCTTCTAACAATACATGAGTAGGTGCACACATATGAAGGGGAGGCATTTTTCCCACAACAAATGTAGAACAATAAAAGGGTTACTTATAATTCATAAGGATATAATTGAAAAAGAAACACATTCTCCCTTTTTTATTTCTTAAATAAGGTCAACGATCAACGAGGGTCAACGGTCAACGCGGACAACGGATGACCAGTTGGGTGAGGCGGGTTAGGTCAAACTGACTGACTGACAAGGTGATGTCATCGTGACATCATCAGCACGTGTCCCACACATGCACGGGCACCACCGATTGATGTTATGATGACGTCAGCAGGCATGTGTGGCGCATGTGCCTGGGGAAACTCAAGCCGCACGTGGTGGCACATCTGGAGCATTTCATTCCGAAGCATCATGATATCACACAACCGAGACATCCAAAATCACACACATGAGCATTCCACTCCCTAGGGCATCACAAGTATCACAAAACCGATGGAAATATTTTATATTCAATTTGTTCCACACATTTTATGCATCATACCTTGGAATAATCACACCACAACATCATGCTTACCAACTTAGTGCACAAAACTATTCCAAAGCCAAGGCTCAATGCTCACATACACGTACTCATGGTGCACTTCATTCATCACACACAAAAGACTTATTTATTCACAATTCAAAGTCATATTTTCATAAGTAAGAGAGATATATCAATTGCCAATGTCTAAGGGACCACAAGACTCCAATGGGTTGCCTAGAAGTTCAAACAAGTTGTTTACAAATGTTTGTAAAGATTCGAATTAAAGCAGAAAATAGGCAGTTTCGAGCAGTTTGGAACATAGAGGTCTAAACTATATAAATCATTTTAAAAAATTGTGAAATTTCAATATGGTTTAAAAAATACATTGATAAAAATTTTACTCATAGAAATATAGTCCTATTTCTCAGTGTATAGAGAGCAGCAATTCATTGAATTAACCCCTAAAACCTGTAAAATTTTCCAGACTCTTCCGCACATTAAGAAAAGGCATTTTGGTACTCAAAACTTAATCAATCGCTACCAAAGTTTAGTATGTTATACACAAGAATCAAATCTACAACTTTCATGAGGAGTATAAGACTTGGTTCTATCCCGAAAATGACAGAAAAATCAAACAACCAACCAATATCCCCTGTTTTCACCTATCCCCAGATTACTACACTAGAAAGAATTCACCTTTTCACTTCTTGTACTACTTCTAGAAAAATGTAAGAAAAATATGTGACATTAAACAAACAATTTGCTACAACTTCTATGATGAAATTAGCCTTCATTGCAGATTCTTCGGTATAAAATCAAAAAATCTCAAGACCTGAAGCACCCGATTCTAGACAGACCCCATGTATCGCTAAAACTCCCACAACTCAGCCTCTATTACACAACACCTCCTTAACTAGCCTTGGCCCAACCTCAAGCACACACAATGCAACAACTAGAGCCCACACCGAACACCAAATGACCTCTCAAACCAGAACGAAGCTTGCAACCCATGAACAACCTACTCACCTACCTAGATTGACATGCACAATTCTCATTGCAGCACACCCAATTACCTATCAAAACAATGACAACACCACAGCTCCTCTCCCATGCCTATACCTCCTAAAACCACTGTAAAACCCACATGCAAGTCACTAAAAGATGATCTAATCTTACGACCAGCGAGCTAGACCCCAAAACAGAACCATCAAAGACCGTTTCTTCCCCAAACCGGTGCATCTTGCATCTCACTCAGCAACCCGCGGATAATCCCAGTTTAGAATCCCACCGTTTCCTTACTCGGTTAATGCTCGCCTTCCTCACATGCTGGCTCTTCAACGTTTCAGGCCTCTTGAGCTCGAAACTGCAAAAACATTGCAAAGGAAAAAGAAGAAATCTTCTGTTGAGCGGAGAGAAAAGAAGTGGAGATAAGAGACAAGAGAGAGTGAGAGAGAGGTGAGTCGGAGAGAGAGAGAGAGAACAATGATGATTTCTTGAGAATGTTCCCTAAGGGCCCATTTGGTTCGGCTTTGGGGAAATTCCCTTGGGAGAATGCAAATACCTTTGAGGTAAAGGAGTTTTCCGAAATACTAGATTGTTTGGTAAACTATAACTGAAAAGTGATTTAAGAAAATGTAAAACTGTTTGGTAAACATATATTTGAAAAGCCCTTTAATGTGACCAAATTAAGTTTTTTAATTTTAGTATTTTTAAAATTGCAAAAAAAGAAACAATGACTATATAACTTTTTACATTTTTATGTTAAGAGTAATGTAAAAGATATATATTAGTAAATTTATTTAAAATTATATTAAAAGAATTTGATTATAGATTAGATTTAAAGCTCAACTTTTGGCCTAAGGTTCTTTTAGATTTGTTTTCAACTTTGAATATTTTTTTAATTATTGTAGTATTAATCATCTTCGTTAATTAATTATCATTCTAGTTTATTGATGAAAAGTTGGGCTATTGATTGTCAAAAGATAAAAATGACAAAAAAAAAAGGGTGAACCCAACATTTGCAAAGGGTTTTTATTATTTTTTTAAAAAAATAAAAAATAAAATCCGATGAAACTCTGTCGCCAATCATCGGTGGTTGGGGTGTAGGAAAGATGATCGGTTTTAAAAAAAAAAAAAAATCGACAGATGAATAGTAGAGATTGACTTGTATTTCCGAAATGCTGAAAGCCTAAAACAGGTTCCCACTTGCTTTGGGCTTTCAGTATTTCCGAACAGGTTCCCACTTGTTTTGGGCTTTCAACATTTCGAAGGCCAACATTTGACCAAGGACACCTCCAAATGCTAAACCAAACACCTAAATTATTTCCCAATGGGCTTTCGAGGCTGAAAGCCCCTTGGGAATGCTTAACCAAACGGGGCCTACTTCTTCATGAGTCCTTAGGTGGCTCATGATTGAAAAAACTTTCAATGGCAAGGCCATGATGACCAAAGAGATGGGCGGATGTGCCAAAGGAAGAAGAAGGGTGGCAAGAGTAGCCCTTGCATACAATTCCCATGCATACGTGCTTACTCCTAGTTTCTTTTATTTTATTCCATTTCTCCCTTACTCATTCGGCCCTACAAGAGAAGATTAGGTTTGTCAATTTACATATGTTTAGAGTGGCATTGATGTCACAATTTAAGACTAAGGTTAAGGACTAAGAGAAAGTGTTAACGTTAATCACATGTTCATGCATAAATTCCTAGATTAAATCAAACACGATCAATGAGAACTTCCTACCAACAAACATCTTTTTTCACCGAAACCGGGCCTCATGTATACATCCCCGACTCTATTGGCCATAACCATGGCCCACCTGGCCCTTTACTCAGCCCGTTCCATGTTAAGCTCAACTCATTGCCCATCAAGCCCACACTCATGGCCTCGACACAACCCACTAAGCCCTTAAGTTCATGTCTTCCTTATGGCCCACTGGACTTGCCATCCGACCCACTTCCAATATTATAAACCCATACTTGTCCATTTATAATTCTAGGATTAGAAAATTTAGAGTGTCACATCTCACTAGGAATTGAAAGGACTAAACACAGCATGAGTTATTTGGGTGTAATTGAGGGTTAGAAAACATTGAGAGAGAGTTTAAGTACTCGAGCGATTGTAATCTCCCTTATGTCATTTGTTCTATAATAGAATTGTGTGTTGCTCTCCCCATGAGAGGTAGGTTACTCCAACCAAATCACGTAAATCTGGTGTTCGATTTATTTCGTTCCTTCAATCCATTTTATCCAACCACTTGCTTCATTGAATTTTTTTTATAACATGTGTCATAGTTGCTAGCGCCTTCAATATGTGATGAATGTAATGTCGCGTGTAGAAAGAATATGGGGTTTTATTAGAAAAAAAGTTACCTTTCAGTGTTTGCAAGCAACTTTATTGATGTAACATATGAAGCAAGAAGACATAAACTACCCGCCATTAATAGTTAACAGTGTTATGCAAGGACATGTTATCATTTTCAAAGCATTCATTATACATAACAAATGCTCCTTGTTAGCAAAATTCAATAGTTAATAACTTAATAGTACCCAAGAGGAATTTAAGTATTACCTGATTCATCGGACACATAATCCTTGTCATCAGTTGATGCATAAGAGTGCATCATGTCATTATAACGTTTCAGCAGGTGTTTCCATCTCACAACTTATCTTCCTAATCTGTGAAGCCACATAGTTAATCTTATATGTAGTCTTTATCCCAAGAAAAGTATAAAAAAGTCCTAAACTTATTATACTTATGTCATTTTAATTGTACCAATTGAGTCCTAAATGTTTAACGATTTGCCAATATAGTCTATTCAGCCAATTTTGGTTGAAATTATTGACATGGACGATAGTTGTCCTTTGTAGCACGCTAATGTAGAAAAATTTTACATTTTTGAAATATTTTTTTCTGAATTTTTTGTTTTTTTTTTCTTCTTTTCTTCATTACAACCCATGCCCAGACGAGCTCTCGCTTGATTTTGCGAGGTCTTTTGACCCTTGCCCACGACTAGTAATAGCCTAGTCAAGGGCCACTACCCTCCCTTGTTGGACGATAGTCGTCCTTCGTAGCATGACGGGCACTAATGTAGAAAATTTTTATATTTTTTAATATTTTTTTCTTATTATTTTATTTTATAATATTTTTTTCATTGCGACCCATGCCTCGACGAGCCCTCGCTAGACTTTGCAAGGTCTTCATGACCCTTGCTCATGGTTGGCAATAGCCTAGTCAAGGGCCACAACCCTCCCTAGCCCCTTGGAGGGTTGCAGTTTTCGCCCAGTGGTTGGCAAGGGTCACCTAAAAAAAATTAAAATATTGAAAATTTTTAATTTCTGTCTGCATAGGTGCTAATCATGTCACGTAAGACTGCTAGCGTTCATGTTAATGAATTTTTTTATCAAAAATTGCTCGATGGACCACATATGGTCAAAAGATTTAGAATTTAATTGATACGGTTGAAAGATTTATGATTAAATTAGAACAAGTGCAATAGATTTGGAATTTTTTTTTTTTTTTTTTGCTACTTTTCCCTAAATATCCCTAATATAGATTTGCTGCAGAAAAATTTAACAATTAAATTAAAAGACATAGCACTCTATCATCTTGTCGAGGGGTTAACAACTTAAAATGACTAATGGATAATAAAGGTAGATTTTACAGCTTAGTTATTTCAATATCATTAAAAAAGACTATAATAAATTCCTCGGTGTTTGGCACTGACAAGCTATGTTTCCCCTCAGGAGACTTTCTTTGTTGCATGGTCTAACTTGCTTTCGTAAACAGTAGACATCAAGGGGCATGAACACAATGAGTTCCATCAATAATTATTGACCTTCACTAATGTCAAATACTGGTGGAGTAATAAACCCTTCTTTAGCTAACGTATAGTGCCTATGGAGCTTTTGTGGTTTAGTGGTGACGAGGCTTAACCTAAATACTTAATTATTCTCCCATCTTTAATTGCATACTAGCTAGATCTTTGATATTTGAACCCCTATAATGAAGCAAACCGAAACTGATTTTAACCTCAAATATTTGTTAATGAATTCCATGAAAAGAAATATATTAAAGGAGGGCTACAATCCAAATTGAAAATTAAATTAAACGTAAAACACTTTGGCAGTCACTACAGTCGTGTTCCCCTCACGACCGACGATAACATGCGGTGGTCATTGTCGCCCCATAGGGCAACTACCGCCCAGTGGCCTCCGAAGCAAGACCACCGAGCAAAGGCATGGGGTTGCGACATCTGGTCACTGCACTTGCGATGGAGAGTGAAACTATCAGGCAACCACCATCCGATAATCACAAAAGAGATGCCACCTCCATGCGTTGCCAGAGGTTAGTGACCACCAAGCTAGGTAGGCAAATACGAACCACTATTCGCATATGCTCCATCCCTTTTTTACTTTTTTCTAATTAAGTTCAGATAGGATAATTTCATGCCAACTCAAAGCTCAGAATGGAATATCTGACATTTTAGCTGGATTTGTCTGACCGGAGTGTGTGACTAAATGCTAGCCATGATAATTTTTGTCCTATCAGGCCACCAAACACAGGCTAAGTTCATGGTTGCTAAATCAACCGAATTTTTCAAATGTTTATGTGGGAAAAATTCCTTTCTTTTGTCATATTTGCAAAAACTCTCCTAAATCGGCCAAATTTAACTTCTTTCCGCGTGCAAAGCGGCAGCACTTTTTCACAGTACTTTGAAAGAAGTTCTTTTTTAATGATAAGGTAAAGAATCTATTGGCGGAAACAGAGTACGATGGAAGAGAAGAGAAACTGCAGTCTCCAATCCGTTCTTCTACTCAATAGGCCAAATTTTTTGCTAGTCTTGGTTGTGAAGCCATTCACTCCACCTGCCATTCACTCCAACACCCCGTGGAATATATTTAGTTCCAGAGTTCTATAACGTAACCCCACAGTCCGCATTGTATTCAGGGATGGAAGATAATCCAGGCTTGATCGGGTTCCCATTCTACCCATAGCAGGTCCTAAGCGAGTTAGGCGATTATTCTCATTTACAAATAATATGTCGCAATCTAATCTCGAGTGCACCACGTAGAGTTTGGCTAATATGGACTACTAAATCTAGATTTAATTTGAGTTCTCCCAAGCTCATATCAATTAATGACTTAGAATTCAAATTTTCAGCATGCAAATGAATTTTATCTAAGAGTTACCACTAATCAATTTATGATAGGTCGATTAGACACTTAAATAAAATAATTGAAGAATTGTTTTACTCATACAAACCAGAGATTGTGGGTATGGAGACTTGGTTACACTAGATTTTTCTGATGTTCTTTCGGTATTGTTCTTTTCATGAAAAAATGTTTGATCATGCAGCTTGAATTTATTTTATTACTCCCTAGCGGGTGTGCAATCCATCATTTTAACATCAAAGAAAGTAATAAATAAATTACGAGACTTACCTTATAGCAACGAAAGTATTTACAATGTTAGCTTAGAATCCACATCAATAATCCTAGGTATGATTTCTAATTAACACGCAATCACTCAATATTTTTTATTTGTTTAAATTAAGTCGCTTATACAACTCTGGGAAAAGAAAATTACAAGTATCATAGTCTTTGTACAACATTCACTTCAGTTTGGAATCATCATATGAGTGTCACTCCGATGAAGAAAATGGTTACCTAAATGTCTCCGATGACATATTTTGACAAAGAGTCATACGTGGCTTTTTTAATGAACTTTTTAATTCCAAAATGGCTCTTAAAAAAAATTGAAATCCAACGTGGACAAATTACAAGACCACATGGCGACTAAATTTACTTCATATGAGGAGAAACAGTAGAGTCGACCAACCTAAGGGACGAGAATCGATTGGCTCCGCCACCCTAAGCCACTGCCACAGCAACTCGCCCCCCTCTTTGCCGCTACCTTGTTAGCGCAAGCTCGGTATTGAGTCACTAGGCGTAACCCCGAACATTGATCCGAAAGCCACCGAGCTTTCTCCTTTGTCCTTGTGCATTGGATTGGGGCTCCAAATGTCGGGTCGGACGTTGCCAAGCTCCGAGCCAGCTTTGTCGGCCATGGGCAACCTTAGATCCGGTGTCGCCATGATCAGCAAACGCCGTGGTCTCAAGCAGTCACGAGCCTCGAGGAGAGAAACAAGGACACAAATCGTGGCCAGCCAATGGGTGACCCTTGAGGGCAACTGCACGATGAGGCGAGTTGACAACAATGGCAACATTATGGGCCCTGGGATAGAGACCGGTTGTGACTAAAGATGGGCGAGAGAGAAAACGGATGAGGAATTAGGGTTTGAAAAACAAAAAGAATTTACTGAATTTATTCAAAATTCGTAATTTAGGGCAAACAAATGGGAGACTTCGTAGTTTAGCCCTTAGAAGCTCATCTTCTTCTTCTATTTTTCTTTCTTCATCAACATCTGCGTCCAGGTCTTTCATCTTTCATCAACACCCCAGCCTAAATCTTTGGCTGGCTTGGCTATTGGAGGTGGGTTTCTTGCCTCTCCCACCATGTTCATCATTTCCTCCGTGCTTTGAAGAGAGTAGCCCTGGTTGTCACTGGTAATATAGGGTTTGAGCTGTTTCCGTGAGTTCTCTCGGCTTGTTCTTTGAGAGCCATGGATGATTCTTGATATCATTGTAATTCTTCGCAAATTGAAAAAATAAATTTGGTGTACAACATGGACAAAAGTTTAAGTCTGACGTGGCTCTTTGCTGGCAAGCCACATCAGATTTTTTAACCTTTTAAAATAATAATAATAATAGCATTGAAATGATTTTGTTTTACTTAATTAACACTTAAATGATCCAATAAATTTTTTTGACACAGATACAAGCAGCGTACGAAAAATACATGATTCACAATACACATTAAAATAATTTGATTATTTATAAATTGTACGTGGAGTTTCAAGCAAGTGGCTAGTACTCAACTATTTTAATACGGTAGGTTTGGGAATTCATAGCACAGCCCCTAGTGGGGTCGGCATTTATTGGACTGGGGTCGGCATTTAATAGAGATTGAAAAGTCATCGTTCAACTATTTTAATAAGGTGGGTTTGGGAATTCATAGCACAGCCCTGGTGGGGTCGGTATTTAATGGAGATTGAAAAGTCATCATGATGGTTTGTGTCAAATCTATCTCACTTACATAGGGCCCGTTTCGTTTAGTTCTAAGCAAATGCCATTGAAAAAATATAAATACCTTTGAGTTAAGAGAATTTGTAAAATATAAATAGTGTTTGATTAATTGTAATTTTAAAGTGTATTGTGAAATGAGTTTGGGCAAAATATTATTTGGTAAAAATTGCATTTGGAAGGTACTTTTGTTAAATTAAAAAATAATAAAAAACAAAAAAATTACAATTTTTTTTAGAAGTCTAGCTATCGAACCGTTGGATCGCCCCCAGTTGCCGTCGCCTGAGGTCCCCCACCTCAGGCATGCGACCCCAAGCGTCAGCTACCTGAGGTCACGCAACCTCGGGCGACGGGTCGTGCGACCTTAGGCGGTCGACGCGTGGGTCGCGTGACCCTAGGCAACCATCACCTAGGGTAGCCCAACCCCGACAACCATCGCCTGGGGTCACGCGACCTCAAGTGCCACCTGGGTCGCGCGATTCAGGTCATCAGTCGCTCGATCCAAGCGTCGCCTAAGGTCTGGCAACGGTTGCCGAGGTCGGGCAACCCTCAGGGGGTGGTAGCCGGCGTGCGCCATTCTTTGGCCGGCGATCATCAACCTCAGATCAACAACGGTCAATTGGAGAAGTTGGAGAAGATGAACAGTAACCAAGCTATTTGCATTCTCAAAATACAATTTCCCAAAGCACCTCAAGCATTGTATTGAGCTAAAGGCTCTTAGAGTCATTTGGAGATATAATTGTATTTTGCCAAAGTCGTCCAAAAAATCGAACCAAACGCATTTACATTTAATCAGGGAATTTTAGAGTCTCAAAGCCCCTTCTGAAAGTCAAACCAAACAGGGCTATAATCCATCTTTGCAGGGACCATATCTCCAAAGGGTCCCTATCTCCAAAGGAAGTAATTCGACAATGATACGAACTTTTATCTGCTAAGTTTTTTCTGGATAAGAACGCTTCAAGTACCAAAAGTTGGCACAAAGGGACACTTAAGTGCCAAAAGTTACGAAAGGTACACTTAAGTGTCACATTCAAAGAAAAACGGATCACTTAAGTGCCACTCCGGCCAAAGTCCGGCCAAAAGGCTGACGTGGCATTTTTCCGACGAATTTCCGACGAAGTGAACCCAAAACGATGCCGTTTTGCATGTTGATGTGGCAAATAATACAAAAACGACGTCACTTTGGGTTGACATGGTAAAAAAAATAATATAAAAATTAAATAAATTAAATTAAAAATTCGATTTAGTTAAAATATTAAAAAATAATAATTTTAATAGTTAAAATATTAAAAAATAATTTTAAAATTAAATTTAGTTAAAATATTAAAAAATAATAATTTTAAAATTACATTTAGTTAAAATATAAAAAATAATAATTTTAAAATAAAATTTAGTTAACATATTAAAAATAATAATTTTCAAAATAAAAAATTTAAAAAAATTAAAAAAATAATTTTAACATTAGATTTAGTTAAAAAATTAAAAAATAATTTTAAAATTAAATTCAGTTAAAATATTAAAAAATAATAATTATAAAAATAAAAAATTTAAAATTAGATTTAGTTTAAAAAATTAAAAAAATAATAATTTAAAATAAAATTTAGTTAAAATATTAAAAAAATAATAACTTTAAAATTAAAAAATTTTAACAAAAAATTAAAATATAATAATTTTAAAATTAGATTTAGTTAAAATATAAAAAAAAGTTAAATTTAATTTAATTAAAATATTAAAAAATAATAATTTTAAAATTAAAAAATTTTAAAAAAGGGGTGTGCTGGCTAAGGCTGCCCTCAGCCACCGCCCTCTCCCTTTTATTAATTTATAAATTTTTGATAAAATTTTTTAAATTTTTTAAATTTTATTAATTTAAAATTATTATTTTTTAAATATTTTAACTAAATTTAATTTTAATTTTTTAATATTTTAACTAAATCTAATTTTAAATTTTAAATTTTCTATTTTTTATTTTTAAAATTATTATTTTTTAATATTTTAACTAAATTTAATTTTAACATTATTATTTTTTTAATTTTTTTAACTAAATCTAATTTTAAATTTTTTAAAATTTTTTATTTTTATGATTATTATTTTTTAATATTTTAACTCAATTTAATTTTAAAATTATTATTTTTTAATATTTATCTATATTTAATTTTAAAATTATTATTTTTAATATTTTAACTAAATGTAATTTTAAATTTATTATTTTTTTAATATTTTAACTGTTAAAATTATTATTTTTTAATATTTTAACTAAATCTATTTTTAAATTTAATTTATTTAATTTTTATATTATTTTTTTATCACATGAGCCTAAAATGACGCCGTTTTTGCATTATTTGGCCATGTCAGGCTGCAAAACGGCGTCGTTTTGGGCTTGGTTCGCCAGAAAAATGCCACGTCGGCATTTTGGCCGGAGTTTGGCCGGAGTTTGGCCGGATTGGCACTCAAGTGATCCATTTTGCTCCGATTTTGGCACTTAAGTGTACCTTTCGTAACTTTTGGCACTTCAAGGGTCCTTGTCCCAAGTTTTTTCCCTATTATGTGGCACCCCCGGAGAGGCTTCGTCCTTGGTAGAAGAAACTTGTCTTACTCTATATTTCCGACTGATGTGATGGTGCTCTGAGACATTTGTCCTGACTCGGTCAATCCATGCTTGCCAACCTTCAAGATGATTGCTCCAATGGGCGACTCTTGGAAATATCAATTCGCAAACTCTTTTCCCACTTCACATGGAACGGCAGATGTTAGAGAAAGGTTGTGTAAACATTTATAACACAAATCACCTCGACCGACATAGGAGCTGACTTCAGAAAATCTATTCTACACAACTTTGTTTAAAAAGAAAAGAAAAAAGAAGATCATTTCATAGGGGGGATGATATCCATCGGTACATCCTTTAAAGCAACATTTACCAAAAAAATCATAACTACATAATTTGGATCTGTCTCATTTGTTCATTATTGGCTGAGAGACTCAAAATATTTCATTGAGTTGTAGACTAGAAGGAACGACACTTTTTAAGAATTTTCGTGTCGTGTCAGACATTATAATATGTGTTCAACACGTTTCGACACACGATTAATAGGTGTCAGAAAATTTGACACATGATCAACTCTCTTAGTACACTTTGACACACGAGTTTGTAATTTCAACACGTGATTCCAATATGCACAAGATTAATTTTTAAAAAATTCAATAAATGAAGGGTTAAAATGTAAATACGTAACAAATAAATAATAATAAAATAATAAAAGGGGAAAGAAGAAAACCCTAATCTTCTCCTCTTCTAATCCTCACTTCTCGTTACACATAATTCCCTCCTCTCTCAACAAGCATCACTCCTCTTGGTATCGCTCAAAATTGTTTTTAGTGTAAATTCTTTTCGGACTCTTTTATAATTATTTATTTATTTGTGAATTTGAATCAAATTAATTTGATTGAAATAATAATAAAAATGATAATTTATAATGTATATATAAAAATATATATACATTAAATACATAATATGTTTTAATATGTCGAAATTTTTTATTTTTTGGGAAATGATGTGTCAATGTGTCATGACATATCGCATCAAGCGTCGCATGTCGGTGTCGGTGCTACTTGAGTAATAATATAGGCATATCAGTTCTCACCTAATACAGCACGTAATTACACGAACCCAACTACACTTTTGGCCGATCCCTTGTTTCTCTATCGCTTATAAAATAGAAACCACAAAAGAATAGTTGACAAATGTATTGTCTGACATCAGCTAACAGCAAATAACTCTTTCATCTACTATAAAACCCTATTTTCAACATCTATTTGGCAATCGTCTTAGTCTCTTCGTCATCCAAGAACGCCATTTAACAATGACTACACCACAACGTCCTCACTTAGCTCTATTCTCTTGGTAATTTCTTTAAGAACCATGGATGATTATTGATATCTTTAATGGTAATCCTCTGCAAATTGAAAGAGTAGAAAAAAATTAAAAAGATGTCCATCATGGAAAAAAAAATTAAATTTGACATAGCTAGTGAGCCATGTTGGATTTTTTGGCTTTTTAAATCAGTGATGATATTGAAGTGATTGATTTTTTACCAAACCAATACTCAAATGATTGCTTGAAAAGTTTTGATACTGAAGTAATCATTACATGAAATTTATTACACTTGTAGGGTCATTTTCTCTAAAGTGTCGTCGGTCTTTTGCAAGTTTTGTTTCTTTTATAAACTAATCAAAATAACATCATCTTTGTCATTTTACATAAGCAAAAAATACACGATTGCATATAATCATTTTTTCTTTGATTCACAATACACATTTAGATAATTTACTCATTCATAATTATTACGATGAGTTTCAAGTAAGTTGCAAGTACCCAACGATTTTAGCAAGTTGGGTTTTGGGAATTCGTAAGACAGCCCGTAATGGGTTCCGCTTATAATGGAGATTGGAGAGTCATCATGATGGTCGTATCAAATCTACCCCTATTCGATCGCTCTTTGTGTGGACCATATCTCCAAAAGGAATACTTTCATGATGATACGAGTTTTTACATGCTGAGTTTTCCCTTTATGTGGCACAGCATGAGAGGCTTCTTCTCCTTTGGCAGAACAAGTTGCCATACACCATATTTCCGGCTGATGTAATGCTCCGAGAAATTTGTAGGGACTCGGTCAATTTTGGAAATAACAATTAACAAACTCTTTTCCCACTTCACATGGAACATTAAATGTTAAACAAACATTTTTCATATGATTATCGTCGATAGACACTAATTTAAATAGTTCACAAATAACTAGGAGCTAACTTCGATACATCTATTCTACAAACCTCTGTAAAAAAATAAAGAAAGATCATTTCATTAAAAAAAATCCATAAATCATTGACTGGTAGATGACAACTTAGTTCCCCACCTAATCTAGCACGTCACTACATTAACTGTCTACATTCATTCATTGCTTCTATAAAACCCCTTTTCAACGCAATCATCTATTGTCTCTTTATCATCGAAGAACGCCTTGTAACGATGAGTCTGCCACAGCCTCCTCACATTGCTCTGTTTCCTAGTGCTGGAATGGGCCATTTGATGCCGTTCCTCCGGCTCGCGGCAATGCTGGCAAAGCAAGACAGCATCGTCACGGTCATTACAGCTCAACCCACCGTGTCCATCGCGGAGGCAGACCACATATCCTCATTCCTTCACCACAATCCCAAAATCAATCATCTTGAACTCCAGCTTACTCCTAGCTTCCGGCAAGCTGATTCCCCTCCTGTTGACCCTTTCTTTCTCCAGATGCATCTCATCAATCAGTCAATCAATCTTCTCCCTCCATTGTTATCTTCATCTTCTCCACCTTTTTCCGCTATATTTCTTGACTTCCTTGTAATTGCCAAGGTTGCACCAATTGCCAAATCCCTCGACCTCCCTATTTATATTCTTGCCACCTCCTCAGTCTCTTTTTTCTCGGTCATGGCATATCTTCCAGTGCTGGCATCAAACCCAGTTGAGTTCAACAAAACTTACCCCGAAGTCAAGATACCAGGATTGCCACCCATGGCAATGTCAAGCCTCCCACCGATACTCCATGATTCCAGTCATCTTCATACGTCGATTATCATTAGAAACTCTTCAGCTCTATCAGAGGCGAAAGGAATCTTGATGAACACTTTCGAGTGGTTTGAAGCATCTACACTTGCGGCTCTCAACAAAGATAGGGCGATTAAAAGCTTGCCGCCCTTTCTGCCCGTAGGGCCATTAGAACCATATCATGTTCCATATGATGATGACAGGGATCAGTATAGGTCATGGCTGGAAAATCAGCCAGCTGAATCTGTGGTTTACATAGGCTTTGGGAGCAGGACGGCGATGTCCAGAGATCAGATACGAGAGTTGGAAAAGGGGCTGGAGAAGAGCCGGTGGAGATTCTTCTGGGTACTAAAAACCAGTAAAGTAGATAAGGATGACCAAGAGGACGCAGAACACTTTTTGAACGAACCCTTCTTGGAGAAAACAAAGAATAAGGGGTTGGTCATAAAAGGGTGGGTGGGGCAGCAGGAGATTCTAGGGCATCCGGCCATTGGAGGGTTCTTAAGTCACTGTGGGTGGAACTCGGTGATGGAAGCAGCTCTACAGGGAGTCCCAATGCTTGCGTGGCCGCAACATGGTGATCAAAGGGTGAATGCACAGGTCGTGGAGGATGCGGGATTGGGACTGTGGGAGAGGAACTGGGATTGGGGTCCCAATAGTATTGTGAAAGGAGAAGAGATTGAGAAGAAGATTGTAGAGTTGATGACAGACGAGAAGCTGAGAGGGAGAGCCAAGAAGGTGAGAGAAGAGGCTAGGAAGGCTGTTGGGAGAGGTGGGAACTCTGATATGGTGATCCGAGAAGTAATCGAATCGTTGATTATTCCATAAAGGGTACATTTGCTATCCGGAAAAATTGTCACATCGAACAAGTTTATGGACTAAACTAGAAAGTATTAGCTCACGATCTACCATATGGACTGGATTTGTGTCTTGACATAAAAAAGAATCTATGGCCAATGAAGCACAATTTCACTACCTAGAATCGAGATGTTATTGTCATTTCTAGTTATGTATTACTGAAATATATCTCGAATTTAAGCTTGTTGAATAAAAATAATTTCAATTAGAGGGAGCCAAATCTGGCCGAGCAATTAACGTCCGTGCTCTGCCTTTGATTTGGTGTGTTTTTACATCAATTTATATGCACGCACTACTCAAAAATGAAGAAATCAGCAAGCGACCATGTTTGTTTTCTTCCTATTGGCCACCGCACATAAATGGACGCTTCATCTTACATGTTCTTAATTTTCTGTCTTTTGAACTTCTGCGTTCCCCCACCCTACGGTTCTTTCCTCTCCCTCCCATCTTCACACAACTTTCTGCTTCATCCTTCATAGATGGGAGGGTTTGAGTTAGATCTCTCCCTTTCATTTATTTTTCTATTTTCCTTGGCTGGTTTGGCTTTCTGTTTTCTTTTTCTTACTTTCCTCCCATTTTAAAAAGCTTTTGTCTTCAAGTCTGGTCTATATTTAGAAGTTGTTTTCTTTTCATACAAAACTGGAGATTGGAGAGTCATCATGATGGTTAGTATCAAGGCCGCCCCTCCCGTTGTATCCCTCTTTGGGGGACCGTATCTCCAAAAGTAGTACTTCGACGATGATACGTACTTTTACATGCTGAGTTTTGTCCTTATTATACGGCCCCCCAGGAAAGGCTTCCCCCTTGGTAGAACAACTTATCTTACCCTATATTTCCAACTGACGTGATGGTGCTCTGAGACATTAGTAAGGACTCGGTCAATCCATGCTTGCCAACCTTGAAGATGACTGCTCCGATGGCGAGTCTTGGAAATATCAATTCACAAACTCTTTTCCCACTTCACATAGAACGGTAGACGTTAGAGAAAGGTTGTGTAAACATTTTTAACACAATTCACCTCGACTGACTTAGGAGCTGACTTGGGAAAATCTATTCTATGCGACCTTTGTTTAAAAAAAGAAGAAGACTAAAAGCATCGACACTTTTTAGAGCTTTTGTATTGTGTCGGACATTCTAACATATGTCCGACATGCTCCAACATACAATCGATAAGTATTGGAAAATTCAACACGTAATCAATTCTTTCAATATACTCTGATAGGTGAGTCTAGATTTTCAATATGCAATTTAAAAAATTTCAATAAATAAGGAGTCAAAATGCAAATATGTAAAAAATAATAAATAAATAAATAAAATGAGAAAGAAAAAAATCTAATTTTCTCTTTTAACCCTCACTTTTCATCACACACAATTCTCTCCTCTCTTGGCGAGCATCGCTCCTCTTGTTGGTATCGCTCAAAACTGTTTTTAGTATAAATTTATTTTAGACTCTTTTATTATTATTTATTTATTTATGAATTTGAATCAAATTAATTTGATTGAAGTAATAATAAAAATGATTATTTATCATTTATATACAAAAATATCCATTTAATATACAATGTGTTCTAATATGTCGAAATTTTTTATTTTTAGAAAAATGATGAGTCAGTGTGTCATATTATGCCGTGTCACGTGTCACATGTTGATAACAATGCTACTTGAGTAGTAGATGGCGTATGAGTCCTCACCTAATCCAGCACGTAATTACACGAACCCACCTACACTTCTGGCCGAAGAAAACCTAACATTCATTCCTAGTTTCTCTATCGCTTATAAAATAGAAACCACAAACGAATAGTTGACAAATGTATTGTCTGTCGTCTGCTAACAGCAAGTAACTCTTTCATCTACTATAAAACCCTATTTTCGGCATCTATTTGGGAATCGTCTTAGTCTCTTCATCATCCAAGAAGGCCATTTAACAATGACTACCCCACAATCTCCTCACATAGCTCTGTTCTCTTGGTAATTTCTTTAAGAACCATGGATGATTATTGATATCTTTAATTGTAATTCTCTGCAAATTGAAAGAATAGAAAAAAAAAATTAAAAAGATGTCCAACGTGGAAAAAAAATTAAGTCTGACGTAGCCAGTGAGCCATGTTGGATTTTTTGGCTTTTCAAATCTGTGATGGCATTGAAGTAATTGATTTTTTACCAAATTAACACTTATGTGATTGCTTGAAAAGTTTTGACATTGAAGTGATCATTATATAAAGGTTATTACATTTGTAGGGTCATTTTCTCTAAAAGTGTCATTGGTCTTTTGCAAGATACATTTCTTTTATAAACTAAACAAAATAACATCATCTTTGTTATTTTACATAAGCAAAAAATACATGATTACATATAATATTTTTTCTTTGATTCGCAATACACATTTAGATAATTTACTGATTCAAAATTATTATGATGAGTTTCAAGTAAGTTGCAAGTACCCAACTATTCTGTACCCAACTATTCTAGTAAGTTGGATTTGGGAATTCGTAAGACAACCCGTAATGGGTTCCGATTATAATGGAGATTGGAATCATATGATGGGTCCTATCAAATCTACCCCTATTCCATCGCTTTTTGTGGGGACCATATCTCCAGAAGGAATACTTTCATGATGATACGAATTTTTGCATGCTGAGTTTTCCCTTTATGTGGCACGGCTTCTTCTCCCTTGGCAGAACAAGTCGTCATACACCATATTTCCGGCTGGTGTAATGGTCCGAGACTTTTGTACGGACTCGGTCAATCCATACTTGCCAACCTCGCCGATAATTGCTCCGATTGCAATTCTTGGAAATATCAATTAACAAACTCTTTTCCCACTTCAGATGGAGCATTAAATGTTAAAGAAAGGAGCTGATTTCGGTACATCTATTCTACAAACCTTTGTAGAAAAATAAAGAAAAATCATTTCATAAAAAAAAAATTCCATAATGACTGGTAGATGGCAACTGAATTCCCCACCTAATTTAGTACGTGACCATACGAACCCGCCTACATTCATTCATTGCTTTTATAAAACCTCTTTCCAAGATCTGTTTGGCAGTCATCTATTGTCTCTTTATCATCCAAGAACGCCCTGTACCAATGAGTATGCCACAGCCTCCTCACATTGTTCTGTTTCCTAGTACTGGAATGGGCCATTTAATGCCGTTCCTCCTGCTCGCGGAAATTCTGGCAAAGCCAGACAACATCGTCCGACCACATACTCATTCCTTCACCACAATCCCAAAATCAATCATCTTGAACTCCAGCTTACTCCTAGCTTCTAGGAAGCTGATTCCCCTCCTGTTGACCCTTTCTTTCTCTAGATGCATCTCATCAATCAGTCGATCAATCTTCTCCATCCATTGTTATCTTCATCGTCTCCACCTTTTTCTGCCATATTTGTTGACTTCTTTGTAGTTGCCAAGGTTGCACCAATTGCCAAATCCCTCGACCTCCCTATTTATATTCTTGTCACCTCCTCAGTCTCTTTCCTCTCGGTCATGGCATATCTTCCAGTGCTGGCATCGAACTCAGTTGAGTTCAACAAAACTTACCCCAAAGTCAAGATACCAGGATTGCCACCCATGGCAATGTCAAGCCTCCCACCGATATTCCATGATTCCAGTCATCTTCTTACGTCGACTATTATTACAAACTCTCCAACTCTATCAGAGGCGAAAGGAATCTTGATGAACACTTTTGAGTGGCTTGAAGCATCTACACTTGCGGCTCTCAACAAAGATAGGGCGATCATAAGCTTGCCGCCCATTCTGCTTGTAGGGCCACTAGAATCATATTGTAGGAAACAAATTCCTAAAAAATCAAACCGATACTTGAACAATTAAATACCGAAAAAAAATGCAGAAATGTGCCCGGAAAACATGTAACACCGATCGAAAGATATATTACGGAAACGGACATATTATATTTGCCACAGACTAAGTATTGTTGTAGTCTCAAAAGAATTAATCGAGACCCTAAAATTCCATTCATCAAGAGAAAAAACACTATTGTCCAATGAGAGAAAAAAATATGTTATGTTTTTTTCACTATATTTTTTTAATTTAAGGTTCTCCTTTTTTATATTTATACAATAGTAACTACACGCTCTATTATGGGCCCTTCATTTACGGGTCGGGTTTTGGCCCAACATGAACAGACGGGCTTGACTTGGCTCATTAAATAAAAAACTCATCATCTCCCATTTGCACATGGTGAGTTAAATAGAACTCTTTCTTCACCTCTTTGCAATATTCATACTAGTAAATAATTTGTGCGACCAGCATACTTCAAGAGCTCGTTGAGATACATTTGTTAAAAATATATAGCAGCTTATAATGGACATCACATTTTTTTTTAGTAGATATAGTATGCAGTAACCTAAATCAATCGATCACATTTATATCTCTCTTGATCTTCTTTTAATAATAATATATTATATTTACAATTATGATTATCTCAAAACAATCATAATTGGTCGACCAATTAATACAAAACTAGAATGTGATTCTTCAAACTCGGTCTTCCTCTTTCCTTGAAACTCTCAATTTCAAGAGTCTCACACGGTATAAAAATTGATATCAAAACTTTTACCTCTTATTGATTGTCTCATGTATACGTAGTATAAAATACATATTATGATATTAACTCTTTTCCCATTGAGTTTATGTCTATACTTTCAATACCGTACAAATGATAGTTCATACATACCTAATGTTTAGCTTGAGTTCACTTATCTACTTCCTTAAAAAAATCCATCAAAACTCAAATCTGGCATAAAAAAACAAATAAAGTAAAATATGTGAGTTATTTTACTTTCAAATATAGTAAATATTATGACATCATCTTAACACTCAATTAAGGCGACATTTATATTTTAAGTTTAAGCTCTCGATTATCACCTAGATAATAAGCTTAAAAACTATATTATCTCTATTTATCACATAGTAAATAAAAGTGATTACCTGTATGGGTAGATTAATCTCTTATCTGTTTGACATACTTTCTCAATTTTATATGATGTACTAAGTATTAATATTCATAAACATCTCTAGGTATTAAAATTATAATATTCAGCACATTAGCTTTTACGCAGTTCTAAAGAGTTTACATGGCCACATAATACGTCTCTAAGTATTGGTTTCGTCATTAGTTATGCTTCTATTATATGCATAGATATGTATTATAAGTTCATATCTTTTTATGCAATCATATATTTGACAAAATTATACTTGGTATCTATATATTTAATCTTACCATGATATTTTGGATCTTTGGTATACGCTATTGCTACTTGGTTCTAACAGTTAACCAACAATGAGTCTGTAGTATTTTTAATAACCACCTAAATGATTTAAAAATCTTTAAAGACAAACACCTCATTATATTACTACTGATAATGCCATAAACACAACTTCCATTGTGGATAAGACTATACACGTATGTTTCTTGCTACTCCAAGATATAATGCCATTATTCAATAAGAAAAGAGGTAGATCTAATTTCATCTAAATCTCTTCCCCGATCAATATCTGAATAACTTTCAAGTTACTAATCATTTACTTGACAACTTGGTGTATAATCAATAGTTCTCTTTAGATTCTTCAATATTCTTTTAACGACTTTCTAATGTACTTGACCTGGATTGTATTGGTATCTACTTATCATTCCAACTGCAAAACATATGTTAAATCTTATATACATCATAATGTACATTAAGCTTCCAACAATACTAGCATAAAGAACATGTTGCATTTGTTCATTCTCTTGTGAAGTCTTTGGACACATTTTATGGCTCAATCATTCACCTTTTATAATAAGAGTATATGGTTTACAATCTTGCATATGAAATTGTTTAAGAACCTTGCTTATATACATTTCTTATGAAAAAGACAATGATTTCTTTGAACGATCCCTTAAAATCTTAACTTCAATAATGTATGCAGCCTCACCCATATCTTTCATCTCAAAGTTAGAAGATAACCAACTCTTGACGGTATTAACAAACTTTATATTGCTTCCGGCAATCAGTATATCATCAACATATAATAATATGATCACAAATTGATCTTTGGATATTTTGATATACACACAATGACCCTTATCAATCATTGTAAAATCATACATCATTATAGCATTATGAAAACTTATATACCATTGTCTCAACCACTGCTAAAGGCCATATATTGATCTAAAAAATCGACATACTTTTTTTTCTTAGCCTTTCAAAATGAAACCAGCAAATTATTCTATATACATTTCTTATTCTAATTCTTTATTGAGAAAATCATTTTTTATATCCATTTGATGTAACCCAAAGATCCAAATTAGCCACTATTACTAGAATAAGATGAATTGAGGTAAATCTCACTATAGGAGAAAATGTTTTCTCATAATCAATTCATTCATGTTGATTATACCCCTTCGTTATAAGACGAGCTTTTTATCTTTCTATTAAGCCATCAGTTTTACGCTTTATTTTGAGAGTCCACTTGTTTCCAATAGTTTTGCGTCCTTTTAGAACATCAACCAATTCCCTAACATGATTTGACGTCATTAACTCCATTTCTTCTTCCATTGTATTGCAACAAATTTTTCTTATTATGGTAATTTAGAGCATCATTTACATTTCTTGGCTCATCTTCATCTTATAAAGCAATCATAAAAGTTTTTTCTTCAATGTCAAAACGTCAACGAAAGACATTTTTACGACTTGTTCGCCGTAAAGTGGTTGTAATTGAGAATGAATTTAATTTAATTCCCCACTTCTCATGTTACTCCCACTTAGATGAACTCTATGAAGTTCATTATCTTGATCCAATGCTTTAAATAGGGAATAGTCCTTACCTATTTCGCTCTTTTAGGAAATTCATTCTCCAAGAATATGACATTCCGTGATTCAAATTTAGTTATACTCTCATTTCCTTCTCACCTATAAGCACATACATTTTTGAATGTTCTAAGTATCTTATTAAAATACTCTTCTTAACTCTAAAACCCATTTTTTCATACTTATGAGATGACTCATGAGTATAGGTAGTACAACCCCACAATTTAAGAAAATTTAAGTCAAGTTTTCTACCTATCTATAACTCGTATGGAATGAAAGTAAATGGTTTGGAATGTATACGGTTAAGTACATAGGCAGAAGTTAATAAAGTATCATCTCAAAAGATAATAAGTTAGTTAACATACGCCATCATGAATTTAACCGTTTCCAGTAGGGTTCTGTTTCTCCTTTTCACAACACAACTTTGTTCAGCAGTATAGGGAATAGACAACTATCTTTCTATTACTTTTGCATCACATAAATTCTAGACTCATTAGATATATATTCACGACCTCAATCAGATCTTAATGTTTTTATTTTCTTATCTAATTAATTTTTTACCAAGTTCAAAAATATTTTGAAACAACTCAATTCTTCGGATTTAAAATAAATCAAATAGACATATCGGAATAAAGTATAACCATCTATAAATGTGATGAAATAAATAGCCACATACCTTCATCTCATATTTGTTAGACCACATATGTCAGAATAAATTAATTGTAAAGGAAATTCAACTCTTTTACTTTCTTTTTTTTCCAAATCATTTTTTGTCATTTTCCTTACTAAGCAATGCTCTCATATGGACAAATCGACTTTTTTAATGTTGCCCAATAAGTTCTATCCGGTTAGTCTATTCATGCATTGTTGGCTAATATAATCAAGTCTAACATACTACACATTCACATCATTATCATATGAATTATAAGACGTGAACAGAGAATAATAAACATTGACATTGTCATAATCAATATCCGATAACAATAAAACTATTTAGAAAATAATCACAACCATAGTAGTTTGTATCCAAACACAAATCCATAGCATTATTATGAAAGTTCAAACTAAAACCAAGTTTAACCAAGACTAACACGAATATTAAATTTCGACGAATCTCTAAAGCATATAATACATAATTTAGGAACAAAGTGCATCCACCGCACATATTTAATTAGCAAGTGTCAATCCTTTTTACTTCAGCTCTAGAGTTATTTCTTACATAGATCCATTTAGTTCCGGTTAATACTTGTTGGAATTTTGTGAAGGATTCTCCATCATTTGCTATGTGGTCTGTTGCTCTCGAATTTGCAGTCCACAAAAGATTAAATTTAGTTAAGAATACAAAATTTGATACATAAGCAAAGTTCTCAAGAATACAATGGATATTTACCTTCTTGGGCTCATTACAGTTACAAACATACTTTCTTGTTACAATTATAACACTTTACCCTTGACAATTTCTTCATTTGATGACGCTTTACACATTGGTCAACTTTTGATTTTTTTTCCAGAAGAATTTGTCCCCTTACATTTCCACCTTTTGAACAAATTAGGACATTTGTGCTTGGAGCTCGAACCCTTATTAGCTAGAGCCAGCATAATAAATATCAATTTCCGACTTAGCCACCACAAGGCGATCATCTTCTAGCTCAAGATGGCACACTACATCCTCAAAGGTTTTAATGTTCTCTTTATATGTCTTATGCACCTTAATCTACTCCCAACTTTGAGGTAAGAAACAGATCCCTGCTTGCACTTGCTATTCGTCAATCAGAACATGGCCACATCCTTCAACTCATTAATCATTTTTGACATCTTTCTCAAGTGTTGTTTCATGGTCTAACCATAAAGCTTCTTACAAGAGTTAAACCTTATAATGAGCTATCTTAGTTTGGTCATCGATGTATGACCAAATCTTACCATTAATGCTTTCCACATTTTTTTGGCATTCTCAAAATGCCTTAACTCTCACATGACATCATTCTCTATGTTACTTAGCAACGTAATGCGAGTAAATGAGTTCTTTCTTTTCCACGCAACAAATGCATCATTATCTCTTTTGTATTGTGCAATGTTCTCATCTTCAGGTTCTTCCATTATCAGGTTAAGAGCTTCTAGTGCATTTTGCTCTTCCAGCACATATTAGATTTTCATATGCCATATTTCATAATTATCATTCAGCTTCTCACATTTGTTCAATTCAGCGACTATGCTCTTAGTTATTAAAGCTATTGGATCTGAACATATTAGAAACATATGCATGGATTAATACCTATCATTTATGCATCCATTTTGCATAAACTCATCGTATTAATGAATGATTTCAAATAAAGTTTCAGAATCAAAAGGTCACAATTGTTTCCAATCATCATCCAAAATCCTAAATTGAAATTGTCATTAATATAATTTTCTATACAAAATAAGTTTTTTGAAGCTACAAAAACTTCTATGAATTACCCATGATAATTAATAATAATAGAAGCAATTGACGTTGAATATCCATTAACGAGAGGAAAGAAAGAAAATATATGTATATTTCCACATAATAACCAATACATCAATAGTTACAACAACATCAATATGGTAGGAATTATCTATATAAGATATCCATAAAACATACTGAGTAAATAAATAAAAATAGCTAACGCCAAGTTAACTTATGAATAGGGAAATATTTTTTTAGTTTCTTAGTAATTTCATTTGAAAATTTTATAGGCACACTTGACAACCACGAGAAAATATACATAAATCTCTTAGAATTTCTCCCTCACACATTCATCACCCGTTGGGTTGAACTCATTCCTTGGGTCGAAATCTTTGTGGCTTCAATCCTATAATATTCCTTCAAAAAAGCCACTACAAGCTTCTTATAATCATGAGCCACGTTGACCTCCCATAGACAATTCAACACTCCTTGCCATTCAGATGGAAAAGTGTTAACGAAGAATTACACCATCTCAAAAGCTGACATGGGATAACCTTTCCAAATGACTTGTTGTATCTTCTTATTGGCCTCGAAAACATATTCAATTATATAATCACTTTCCCATCGATAATTAGCTAACTCAACTATTATTCCTACAAGTTTCGCCTTTTGTCTTTCTGACTATACATGAGTAGGTGTTCGCATATGAAGGGGAGGCATTTTTCTCACAACAAATGTAGAACAATAAAAGGGTTACTTATAATCCATAGGGATATAATTGAAAAAGAAACGCATTCTCCCTTTTTTTTTTAAATAAGGTCAACAATCAACGAGGGTCAACGATCAACGCGATCAACGGATGACTGGGTTGGGTCAGGCGAGTTAGGTCAAACTGACCGACTAACAATGTGATGTCATTGTGACGTCATCAACACGTGTCCCGCACGTGCACAGGCACCACCGATTGACGTTACGATGATGTCGGCAGGCACGTGTGGCGCACACACCTTGGGAAACTCTAGCCGCACGTGCCGACGCATATGGCAGCCCTTGGCAGCAAGCCACACATTGTTTTTTTCATCTCGACGAGAACTATGACCCTACACTTTCAAAAAAGAGTTTTGACTAATGAAAATCAAAAAGGAAGGGTGAATAGTACATGGGTGTTAGGATTTCCGTCCCCGAGCATCCGACGGCGACGTTTCTCAAAATTTTGGCCAAAAACAAATTACAAACATCAATAGTGATTGGGAAACATAAACAACATCACTTTAATACCAATATAGGAAATGGATTCCAAAAAAATCGAATCGATACTCGAACAATTGAACACCAAAAACAAACTCAAAAATGTACTCAAGAAACATGTAATATCGATCGAAAGATATATCACGGAGATAGACATATCTTATTTGCCATAGATTAAATACTGTTGCAATCTCAAAAGAATTAATCGAGACCCTAGAATTACATTTGTTAAGAGAGAAAACACTATTGTCCAATGAGAGAAAAAGTACGTTCTGTTTATTCACTGTATTTTTTTTTTTTTAAATTCAATGTCCTCAATTTTATATTTATACAACATTAATTGCACTTTCTCTTATGGGCGCTTCATTTACAGGTTGGGTTTTGGCCCAACATGGGTGGACGTGCTTAACTTGGCCCATCAAGTAAAAAACTCATCACACATGACGATGACAGGGATCAGTACAAGTCTTGGCTGGAAAATCAGCCAGTTGAATCTATGGTGTACATAAGCTTTGGGAGCAAGACGGCGATGTCCAGAGATCAGATACAAGAGTTGGAGAAGGGGCTGGAGAAGATCGAGTAGAGGTTCTTCTGGGTCCTAAAAACTATTAAAGTAGATATGGATGACCAAGAGGACGCGGAATACTTTCTGAACAAACCCTTCTTGGAGAAAACAAAAAATAAGGGGTTGGTCATAAAGGGGTGGGTGGAGCAGCAGGAGATTCTAGGACATCTTGCCATCGGAGGGTTCTTGAGTCACTGCGGGTGGAACTCGGTGACAGAAGTAGCTCTACAGGGAGTCCCAATGCTTGCCTAGCTGCAACATCGTGATCAAAGGCTGAATGCACATGTCATGGAGGATGCAGGATTGAGATTATGAGAGAGGAATTGGGATTGGGGTCCCAATAGTATTGTGAAAGGAGAAGAGATTGAGAAGAAGTTGTAGAGTTGATGACAGATGAGAATTTGAGAGGGAGAGCCAAGAAAGTGAAAGAAGAGGCTAGGAGGGTTGTTGGGAGAAGTGGGAGCTCTGATATGGTGATCCGAGAAGTAGTCGAATCGTTAATTATTCCATTATGAAAAGATGTCTGCTATCCAAGAAAAATTGTCACATCAAATAAGTCTATGAACTAAACTAAAGAGTGTTGGCTCACGATCTTCTATATGGAATGGATTTGTGTCTTGACATAAAAAAGAATCTATAGCCAATGAAGCTCAATTTTATTACCTAGAAATGGGATTTTATTTTCATTTCGAATTATGTATTATTAAAATATATCTCAAATTTAAACTCGTTGAATAAAAATAATTTCAATTAAAGCGAGCCAAATCTGGCCGAACTAATAAAGTCCGTGCTCCGCCTTTGATCTGGTGTGTTTTTACATGAATTTCTATGCACGCACTGCTCAAAGATGAAGTAATCGGCAAGCGGACGTGTTTGTTTTCTTCCTATTGGCCACTGCACATAAAAGGACACTTCACCTTGCGTGTTCTTAATTTTCTGTCTTTTGAACTTCTGCGTTTCCCCATCCTAGGGTTCTTTCCTCTCCCTCTCATCTTCACACAGTTTTCTTCTTCATCCTTTATATATGTGAGGGTTTGAGTTAGATATCTCCCTCCCATTTATTTTTCCTTTTTCCTTGGCTGATTTGGTTTTCTGTTTTCTTTTTCTTACTTTCCTCTCATTTTAAAGAGCTTTTCTCTTCAAATCTGGTCTAAATTTAGAAGTTTTTTCTTTTAATACATAATACATAACTGGAGATTGGAGAGTCATCATGATGGGTTGTATCAAATCCGCCCGTCCTATACTATCCCTCTTTGGGGGCCCATATCTCCAGAAGGAGTACTTAGAGGATGATACGTACTTTTACATGCTGAGTTTTTTTCTTATTATGCGGCCCCCCAGGAGAGGCTTCTCCCTTGGTAGAACAACTTGTCTTACTCTTTATTTCCGACTAATGTGATGGTGCTCTGAGACATTTGTAAGGACTCGATCAATCCATGCTTGCCAACCTTGAAGATGATTGCTCCGATGGCGACTCTTGGAAATATCAATTCACAAACTCTTTTCCCACTTCACATGGAACAGTAGATGTTAGAGAAAGGTTGTGTAAACATTTTTAACACAATTCACCTCGACCGACATAGGAACTGACTTGGGAAAATCTATTCTACGCAACCTTTGTTTAAAAAAGAAAAAGAAAAAGATCATTTCATGGGGGGATGATACCCATTGGTACCGGATTCAAAGGATTAATACATCCTTTAATGCAACATTTACCAGAAAAATCAGAACTACATATTTGGGACCTATCTCATTTGATTATTATTATTAACTGAGAGAATCGAAATAATTCATTGAGTGGCAGATGGCATCTAAGTTCTCACCTAATCCAGCACGTGACAACACGAACCCACCTACACTTCTGGGCGAATAAAACCCAACATTCATCCATTGTTTCTCCATCGCTTATAACATAGAAAACACAAACGTATAGTTGACAAATGTATTGCCCGACGTCCGCAACAGCATATAACTCTTTCATTTACTACAAATCCCTCTTTTCAGCATCTATTTGCCAATCGTCTACAGTCTCTTCATCATCCAAGAACGCCATTTAACAATGACTACCCCACAACCTCCTCACATAGCTCTGTTCCCCGGTGCTGGAATGGGCCATTTGATGCCGTTCCTCCGGCTCGCGGCAATGCTAGCAAAGCAAGACAGCATCGTCACGGTAATTACAGGTCAACCCACCGTGTCCATCACGAAGTCAGATCACATATCCTCATTCCTTCACCACAATCCCAAAATCAATCATCTTGAACTCCAGCTTGCTCCTAGCTTCCAGCAAGCTGATTCTGCTCCTGTTGACCCTTTCTTTCTCCAGATGCATCACATCAATCAGTCAATCTTTCTTCTCCATCCACTCTTATCTTCATCATCTCCACCTTTTTCCGCTATATTTGTGGACTTCCCTCTAGTTGCCAAGGTTGCTCCAATTGCTAAGACCCTTGACCTTCCTATTTATATTCTTTCCACCACCTCAGTTGCTTTCGTCTCCCTAATGGCATATCTTCCAGTGCTGACATCAAACCCAGCTGAGTTCAACAAAAATTCCGCTGAAATCAAGATACCAGGATTGCCACCCATGGCCATGTCAAGCATCCCACCAGTATTCCTTGATTCCAGTGATCTTTTTACATCAACCATTCTTACAAACTGTCAAGCTCTATCAGAGGCTAAAGGAATCTTGATGAACACTTTTGAGTGGTTCCAAGCATCTACCCTTGCTGCTCTCAACAAAGCTAAGGTGATTAAAAGCTTGCCGCCCGTTCTGCCTATGGGGCCATTAGAATCATATCATCTTCCACATGATGATAATGGGGATCGATACAGGTCATGGCTGGAGAACCAGCCAGCTCTATCTGTAGTGTATATTAGCTTTGGTAACAGAACGGCGATGTCCAGAGATCAGATAAAAGAGTTGGAAAAAGGGCTGGAGAATACCGGGTGGAGATTCTTCTGGGTCCTAAAAACCAGTAAAGTGGATAAGGATGAGCAAGAGGATGCAAAACACTTTCTGAATCATTCCTTCTTGGAGAAAATAAAGGACAAGGGGTTGATCATAAAGGGGTGGGTTGACCAGCTGGAGATTCTAAGGCATCCTGCCATTGGAGGGTTCTTAAGTCATTGTGGGTGGAACTCGGTGATGGAAGCAGCTCTAGAGGGAGTCCCAATACTTGCCTGGCCACAACACGGTGATCAAAGGCTGAATGCACAGGTCATGGAGGATGCGGGATTGGGACTCTGGGAGAGGAACTGGGATTGGGGTCCCAATGTTAATGTAAAAGGGGAAGAGATTGAGAAGAAGATTGTAGAGTTGATGACGGATGAGAAGTTGAGAGTGAGAGTCAAGGAGGTAAGAGAGGAGGCTAGGAAGGCTATTGGGAGAGGTGGGAGCTCTGATAAGGTGATCAGAGAAGTAGTTAATTCGTTAATTACTCCTTTCTAACAGAAGGTACATTTGTTATATGAAGCTCTGAACTAAAGAGTGTTGGCTCAAAATCTACAATATGCAATGGATGGTCAAGTGATTGATAAAGATTGCCCTTGGTGAATTAAAGATCAATGAAGAAAGCAAATTTGCAAATCAATCCACGATTGTGCCTTCACATGAAAAAGAAATAAAAGTCAATGAAGCACGATCTGATTATCTGTGCCTAGGATCGTGATGTTTCTGTGCATTCTTAGTTTTGTATCATGTTTGCTACTGCCTTCAATATATGATATATGTAATGTAATGCAAAGAAAGAAAATGGGTTTTAATTAAAAAAAAAAATCCTTTCCAGTGTTTGTAAGCACTCGTATCAATGAATCATATGAAGTAGGAAAGTAACAAGCTATAGCCATTGATAGTTAAGGGCATTGTGATAGTTAATAAGGACATGTTTTCAATTTCAATGCATTTGCTTACACAAAACAGGAGAAAGACAATGCATTAAAAATAATAAACTTCATTTACTGAGGTGTTTAACAAGGTGCCCCTTGCTAACAAAATTCAATTACTAATAACCTATTAGGACCCAAGAGAAATTTAAGTGTTAACTGATTCATCAGTCTTATACACATCATCCTCAGAAGACTCATTATCAGTTACTGTATTAGAGAGGTTCATTTAATCATACCGTTTCAGAAAGTGTTTCTGTTTCACACAACTATCTTCCCAATACGTGAAGCCACATACAGAATCTGTGTGCTGTCTTTATTTCTGATATGGATTGGCTGCAGAAAAATTCAATAATTTAATTAAAAGACCTGTCGCTCTTATCTTATCAGGAGTTAAAATGAAAACTAATGGATAACAAAGGTAGCTTATAAAGCCTAGTTATTTGAATTTAAAATCTTACAGCCAGGGATCTGATTCTAACTACATCATCCCAATGTTCACCATCCACAAAAAAGACATCATCCATTAAGTTCTAGAAGTGTTGGATCATAAATCAAGGAGGTGCCCTCCTAATAATCTCTTCCCTCTCTCAATCTCTTACAATCTATTAGCCTACAAGTGACCCCAATGCTAAAGGGTTTTGTCTCGATTGAGGGCACTTAATGAGATCATAAGCTTCTTCAAGATGTCCTGCTCAACTTAATAAATCTATCAAAACTTTTTAACGGTCTTTGGGGGGCACATCTGAATATTCCTCAAACATAGACCTGAAAATGAGTAGACCCTCTTTTACCAAGCCCACGTGGCTGCACACTGCAAGCAGTAAGCAATGATGTAAAAGTTACCTCTAGTATCCATTTCTGCCAAAGGGAAGGCCGCCAATCTGTGCACCCCACATTTGACATACATGTACATAAGGCACCTCTCAGCAATTCATCATAACAACAAATTCTTCGTCTAAATGCAGGATAACGAACAGAGGGACCAATCCCAAGTTCTCCCAACTCTAATGTCACTTGAAATAAACTCACTTGAGTGACTCGATTTGGTTTTGTCCCATTCTCCCTATAAGATTTTGTGAGACCTTCTGCCAGAAAATCCAATACTAAGCCCGAAAATACATAATAAGTGAGGAAAATAAGAGACCTGGAAAAATTTGAATTCAAAAGCTCCTGCTCTCATAAAGACTTAGTTTAGTATTAAATATTCTAACAATCCTTGCATATGATGGGCAAACCGTAAAGCCTTGTGGGCATGAAGATCATCGAGATGAGAATGCTCCATAACAATCAAGGTATGAGTGACAACATCTCTAACGGTCATTCTGTCAAACAATTTGGATGCATACTCAATGCTCCCCATGTTGAGTACATCCCAGAAAGAGCTGAACCACTCCCCCCTCCTAATAGATCTGCATCGAGACGAAAACGTGAAACCATCCACCGAACTCGTCCCCCAAATTCTGAACGTTTCAACTCAACGCTACCTTTCAGGCTAAAAGTGATGACCGAAGGGTTACGAGCCAATTTCCCTGCGCCTCAGATCCGAGTACCGGTCTAGAACTTCATCAATGTCTCCGGCTCTAAAGCACCCAACACTGGATTGAATTCTAGGGACCGATGTTTCGTTGCCGATCTCACCCAAAACCCATCTCGAATCAGCCAAAAAAACAACACCAAACTCATAGTAATACACAAGCTAGCCCAAGAAGTGCACCTTGCTTGGTCTGTACTCTATCTACCTCAACCTCAGGACGAAGTAGTCCTCGGACAATCCCATCAATTATGTTTCTTACTGCGTTTCCCAATTTGGTGTTGTGATTGAGCCGGAATCAATTTCTCCAATCAACTGAACTGGAATCTAGAAAGATTGCTTCGCAGCCCACCAAAGTAGGAACCGTGAAGAACTTTCACGGTTCCAGCAAAATATCCATTGCCCTGATGGTCATTGCATCTGGGCGAGGCGCAAGCTTGATACAGATTTTTATTGGACCTCATCAAAGTGCTCTCGTTAGGGGGAAATCAGGAGTTGCCCGAACCATCCAGAATCGGACCGAACTGGTCGGTCCTAGGCAGGATTTGGTCTGATTTTGGCAATTCCCAAGGGGTCTAGTCCGGTTCTCGGTTCTAACGTAAAATCACTCACCCGGACCAGTGCCTTATATAAATATTATAATTATATATATATATATATATATATATATATATATATATATTACAGGAGACATGTCAAGCAAAGAGAAGAGAGAACCTATTGTTTGCAGATACAGCCAAAAAAAAAGGCTGCGTAAAAAGGAGAGCGGAAGGATCTGTAACGGGTACTGCTCCTCTTGAAATCACCATGTACAATAAAAAAGCCACGTCCAAAACTCAAAAAGCACGAGCCAAGTAGCTACTGTGTCTATAATTATAAGCACAGCACTAATAGCAACCAAGAAGCTAAACTTCAGCGTCTTGCTCTTATTTACCGGAGTGAATGGGATGACATTAACATCTATCAATGACTCGAAAAACTCAAGCTTTGTGAGACGTCAAGAATATTTTTCACGCTCCGGAAAAAAACCCCTCTTATTGTCCCTTCCATGAACACGGTCCTTGTAAAGCTCCATTGGGCATTAGAAAGTTTACTAAGTGCATTATTACCTTCTGTTTGGACTTGCATAATGTGGGTTTCAAACTTTATATTATGCATCATATATGAGGTACTAATTTACTAAGTGTATTATTGCCTTCTATTTGGACTTGCATAATGCAGATTTTGAACTTCATATTATGCAACATAAATGAGGTACTACCGAACTAGACCGGTTCTAGACTGGTTCCATGGTCTCCATGAAACCGACACACTGTTCTCACTTCTTATTTTGTAGAACTAGTCCTTAATGGATGATTCTCGGTTCCAAGGTAGGAACTGCCCACCTTAGAATCGATTACCCCTAACTCTCGCAACTTTCATTTTATCTCTTTCTGCACATCCTCCATGGTTTCATGAAGGCAAAATAATACAAATGATCACTAAATTTCAGCTAATATAAAATGTGGTCCTTAAACTTTAGCCAAACGTACAATGTGATTCATGAACTTTTAATTTGTTAAATATAATCCTTAAACTTTTGGTACATGTTCCTTTAGTTCCTTAATATATGAAAATATTCAATGTTATTGTTAATCTTGAATTAACGGAATGACTACTTTGAACATTTTAATATATGGCAAAGGCTACATTGAATATATATCAAAAGTTCATGAATCACATTAAACAAATTAAAAGTTCAATGATCATATTGAATATTGGGCCAAAATTCAAAGATCACATTGAACAAATTGAAAGTTTATGAACTACATTGTCTATCGAATGAAAATTGAAAAATCATTTGTGTCACTATCCCTTTTATGAACATCAAAAACATGGCGGTTCATGGGTATCTCAGTTTTTTCTCTTTTTTCCATAGCTGCTAGGGTGGGCTATTTTATTGTCTCTCGAGCGATCGATATTCTATCACAACTTGTTGTGCTCGGATTATCATATGTTAATTCGAATACAAAGTGTTATACCACATAAAAAAATATTCGTTGAGGATTTCTGAGAGCTTATGGGTGCGACGGTTAATGTAGGAATTACGACGAAATGAACTCAGATAGGACAGTGACGAAGCCATGATTTTAGAGAAGGGTTGAATTTTTTTTTTTTTTAATAACCGAGGACTCCACTACGGGCCCGTGCCCCGACGGCACCAAAGGGCCAGGCCGAAGGGTCGAAATTTTGGAGGCATTAGACTTAAAAAACGTGATTGCTATTTTATTGTTCTTAGGGGGAAATGTATAACACCCCACTGACCTTTGGAGGTCATATTCTCTTATCCCTGAACATTTAGCTATAACGCTATATCACTGATTTTTTCTTTTTTGTTACAGCTGTACTCAGTTGCTCTCTCGGTAAGCGTGTGCAATTCATAAATTTTATGAGGTAAAAGTAATCGCTCTTTTTACCCTATATTGCTGTGAAAACTGGAAAATATAGAATATGGGAGAAACCACTCTAACAAACAGCACTGATATTTGAAAAATAAATATCTTAAACAACAAAGTTCGATTAAATGTCGTAAATTAATCCCTTTAGTTGACTTAACAAAATATATTAAGGAAAGGATTAAATGTAAAAAAACAAAAAGGGAAAAATGCATCCAAAAAGGTCGACTAGCAAAAATTAAAGATTCATTGTGTATCTTTAAATGGTTAATTAATGAAAAAATGATTGACAATAAAGTATTTAGAAGGATCACCTTAGATTTTGGATAATCATTTATTATAATTTTTTGTATATTCTTGTTAATCAATCACTTGTTACATTAATTAACCTTTTCAATATACAATTATACATAATGAATGCCAATTTTTGCTATTTGACTTTTTTTTGTTATCGAGGCATTTTCCTTTCTATTTAGTTATGTGTTTTTCTTAAATTATCTTAATTGTAAGGCAGAAGATTTTGATGAATGAAAATATTTGATATTCTCCTATGCGAGCGAATGCTTTTGGATAGTGAATAACTCCTATTCCGATTTCCTTATCTTTGGAAGATGGATTCTTTCTTGGTGGTAAGTCAAGAAGCGCTCTTTCCTTGGTTAGTGGTTTCCCTCTAGCCCTTGGTGGTGAGCTTCTCCTATCCTAAAGTCCTTTATCCTTGATTGGTGGCTTATTCTTTATGCCTCAATGGTGAATTTTGTCAATCCTGATCTTCTTCCTCAATTGGCGGTGCATCCTTTTAACCTTAGTGGTGGTCATATTATACCTTGCATTTGTTTTTATCCATCAACAACCATCCACACACTATCCAGAAAATTCCTCATTCTTGAAATCACTCATCTACGCACGCATCACCTCATATCTCCTGACCCATTGCATTTATATGTATAAACTAAAGACCTCAAATAAACAATTTCCCTAATTCACATGGATTTTCCTTTTAAATGTGGGTTTTCAAAAAGGGGTGTGTTAAACAATTGCCAAATTCGTTGGACTGGACTTCAATATTCCAAAATATGACTTAATTAAATTTCTGCCCCAAAATGTTATAAGAAAAAATATAGATTCAGTGCCCTGAATATATGATAAGATCTTCTGTACTCAAGATAAACATTCATAAATAGGGCAGGCTGTCGTGCCTACTCTCATCTATCTTTAAAGTAATTAATTACCATTCTTTACCTTAGTCGTTTACTCCGACTAAAGGGCAGGAAAACTTCCAACATAGATATTTGATAAAATGTTTGAGAGTTGTGACCACAGGTGACAATCGTCGGAAGTCAACAACCGCCGAGCAGTGGTGAATAACGGCGCCACTGGGTAGCAAGACTGATACGAATCGATATTTATACATGCTTTATTCATTTATTGCCTTTTTCTTTTATTTTAATCACTAGGTTACTTGGCTTTTTATTTGGAAGTATCTGATTCAAAGTGTGTCGCCAAACACTGAACGGGACAAATTTTTCCTCTTGGGCCTGTCATCCGGCCACCAAAAGCGCGAGTTCATACATCCTAAATCAACCAAATTTTCGAACATTTATATCGGAAGTTTTCCTGCCATTTTTCCTTATTTGCGGGAAGTTTCCTAAATAGGCCAAATTTTAACTTCTTTCCATATGCGCAGCGCCTTTTCTTTTCTTTTCTTTTTTCTTTTTTTTTTTTTTTTTTTGGTTAGTACCATGTGTCGCATCCCTTTTTGACGCCGGGAACGAAGTCCAATGGATAGCATCTGAGTTGCTCACTTATGTAGCCGTTCACTCCACCAAACCACCTACCATTCACTCCACCAACCCCCCTGCACTCATCCTTTGTGTTCTTGACAATTGCTTTTATAAGGGACACAAACAAATGGAAGAGAAATGCAGTCTCCACAGTCTGCAACACAGCAGTCTCTATATTAGCCCGTTTTCAGCTGCTATTTGCATTCATCTACAACTCTCTTGATCATCGGAGAAGGCCAATTTAGCAATGAGCACAACACAACCTCCTCATATAGCTCTTTTTCCGGGTGCTGAAATGGGCCACTTGATGCCAGTCCTCCGGCTCGCCACGATGCTGGCAAAGCGAAACTGCATTGTCACAGTCATCACCGCTCAACCCACTGTGTCCAATGCTGAATCGGACCAAATATCCTTGTTCTTTCGCCACAATCCTGAAATAAATCATCTTATACTCCGGCTCAATCCTAGCTCCCAACAAGAAGATTCGACCCTTGCTGACCCTTTCTTTCTCTAATTTGATCTCATCAATCAGTCAATCCATCTCCTCCGTCCTCTGTTGTCTTCGTCATCTCCACCTTTTTCGGCTATGTTTGTGGACTTCTTTTTAGTTGCTAAGACTGCTCCAATTGCCAAGGAACTCCACCTCCCTATTTATGTTGTTTCCACCACCTCTGTCGAGGCCACCTCGCTCATGGCATACTTTCCAGTTCTTACGTCGAATCGGACTGAGTTCAACAATGCTTCCACTGAAATCAAGATTCCAGGATTGCCACCAATGGCCATGTCGAGCCTCCCACAAGCACTCCTCGATCCCGGCAATCTTTTTACTTCGATGACTAGTATGAACTCTCAAGCTCTATCCAAGGCTGATGGAATCTTGACAAACACTTTTGAGCATGTCCAAGCATCAACACTTGGCACTCTCAACAAAGCCAGGGTGACAGCAAGCTTGCCGCCAATTCTGCCCGTAGGGCCACTAGAACCGTATCATATTCCGCAGGACAGGGACAACCGATACCGGTCATGGCTAGAGAACCAGCCGTCCCAATCCGTAGTGTACATAAGCTTCGGGAGCAGAACAGCAATATCCCAGGATCAGGTGCAAGAACTGGAAAGAGGGTTGGAGAAGGCCGGGTGTAGATTCTGCTGGAACCTGAAAACCAGCATAGTAGACAAGGACGACCGGGAGGATGTGAAAGACATCCTGAGCAATTTATTCTTGGAGAGAACCAAGAAAAAGGGAATGATCATAAGAGGGTGGACGGACCAGCAGGAGATACTGGATCATCCAGCCATTGGAGGGTTCGTGAGCCACTGCGGGTAGAACTCGGTGATGGAAGCGGCCTGGCAGGGCGTGCCAATGCTTGCATGGCCGCAAAACGGGGACCAGAGGCTGAATGCAAAGGTCGTGGAGGACGCCGGATTGGGGCTGTGGGAGAGGAACTGGGATTGGGGTGTCGGTGGGGTTGTGAAAGGGGATGAAATTGAGAGGAAGATTGTGGAGTTGATGACAGATGAGAAGCTGAGAGAGAGAGCCAAGAAGGTGAGAGAAGAGGCCAGGAAGGCTGTTGGGAGTGGTGGGAGCTCTAACAGGGTGATTAAGGATGTAATTAACTCGTTGATCCTTTCATTTCCATAAAAATTATCCGTTATCTTCAGAAAATATTGCACCAAGTGTTGGCTCACCATCTGCATTATGGAAGGGATGGCCAAGCAATTGATTAAGAAGGGAAGAAAAGGTGTTGGTGAATTAAAAGTGATCGTGGCAAGATCCAAGGAGTCAAAGATCAGTTAGCACAAATTTAGCAAATCAAACGCCGGTACTGTCCAATCGAGCATGATCTCATTGTCTGTGCCTAGATCATAATATGTTATTCTCGTACTTTAGAATCGTATGATACTTGCCAGGGACTTTAACACATTGAGCATGTTCTGCAATGCAAAGGAAGGTGGGGAATATCAATCAGATTACTCTCCCATCAGAATTGGATTACACTAGCTAGTGACTTCATAAGTACATTCTGAAGAAGTATTCAGTAGGAAGGAGACTGTATGTTTGGATAAACATAGTAAGAGCCTTTGTTTTCTTGCCATCCGCTTGATCGATCCATCTCTCAATGTATAGCATGCACCACCAATGCAAAAATTATTTTACTTAATTGGCCTTATAAATCACTCTTTTTTTTTGGTAAGGTAAGAGATTATAATCACTTATTTGATAGAGTGACAGTTACAATTTTTAAATCAAGAATGAATAAAATTGGTTGTATGTATATATGTATGGACTCACATGTATAGATACCCTACATTGCTCAGGTCAACAACTACTTGGATACTTAAACTTCGTTTGTTTCCACAAAAAAAACAATGCTTCAGAGGAAAGATTTTCATAATTATGATCATTAATATCTCTCAGAAAAAGAGATAACAAAAAATATGCTTATTATCAACAAAAATGTTTAGGAAGTGATTTTATTTACCATGGAAGTATTTTTCATTAACTCATTTTTGTCGATAACAATAAGTAAAGTTAGGAAAATATTTTTTTTCAATTGTTGATTTTTCACAAAACAAACGGAGCCTTAATTTTGCATTATAGGCAAAAGACTTGTCCATCAATTAAAAACCTTCAAAGTGTGTTTAGTTCTAGAGATTTATAGTGTAAATCCGAGGTCCACTTTCTATTGAGGGATGGAAGAGATTCACGCTTGATCAAGTTCCCAATCCATTTTACCCATTATGGACACAAATAATAAACATTCTATTTCTGGACACAATTTCTAACTAAAAATATATTTTTCTATTTTTATTCCATGAACAAATTTCTAAGCAAAAATATGTTTTTGATAACGACACAAAATTTCTCCCTCCCAAATGACAATTGGTGGTGCTTGGCAGATGACGGGTAGCGAAGGGTAAGCAACTAGTTAATAGCAAGAGCGAGCAATGAAAAGAGTTTTTATTTCTCATTTTTGTTCCAAAAATTTAAAAAAAATAAAAAAAAAGTATAAAATGAGCATGGGCCTTGGCTATCCTCTTTTGTCTCCCAATTCTTCGCTTGAGGTTGTTGGTTTGCCATTCAGCTTCCAGCAACACTCCTTTGTATGCCTTGCCTTCTTACAGTAGGTACACCACATACTATAACGGTTATCCCTCCATGTAGGCAAGCATCCATCTTTCCACTTTCTTGTGTTAATTCATTATGAGTTATTAATGCTGAGCCTTCCATAGTTTAAGGCTCTAGCATTATTCTCGTTCAACTTTCTTTTGCCCAGATTAGAGAGGTTGTCTTTTCCAAAGAAGGGATTTCTTCATTTCCAAGTATTTGAATTCTAACTTGATCAGACTCAAAATTATGACCTACTAAGAAATTATATACTCGATCCTTTTCAAGGAAGGTCTTTAGAGTTGCAGCAGCATCCACGTACTTCATCTCAAATACTCATTAATAATCGAGTTCTTGCCATAGATTTTAAAGGGAATTAACATATTTCATCACAGTTTTGCTCCCTTATTTTGTTGCACTTGTCTTTACCTTGATATCATACACTTGTGCTGCATCTCGAACCATTGAATAAGTCCTATGAATGGAAATTCAAATCTCCTTTGCAATCTTTAGGAACATACATGTATCACTTAAGGTCATATCAATTGAATCATGTAGCCATGACATGACTATTGAATTTGCTTCATCCCATGCGTTGAACGTGGGATCTCCTAGTTGTGGACTTGTTATGAGAAGATGGTTGAATCTTCCTTTATCGTTCAAGTAGGTCTTGTTGAACTGTGACCATTTAAGATAGTTCTTTTCATTCAACCAATGAGTTGCCCTCACATTTTGTAGATCTCCAGTCATGTGGTTGGTGTTGGCCTCCTCAATTTGACCCTAAGTATCTAAGTCTTGAATTTTTGTCTTGGACATGGATATTTCCAAGCACGGGGAAAGTACTCAAAGGGGAAGAGCAAAACTAAGAGCAAAACGGAAGCAATAAAGGCTACAATGTAACATTATCCCAAAAAAATGAGCTTAAAGCTCTGATACCATGAAGAATGGCAAAAGAACGCTTCAAGTGCCATAACTTGGCACAAATTGACACTTAAGTGCCACATTTTAAGAAAAGTGGGACACCTAAGTGCCATCTCCGGCGAAATTGGCCGGAAATCATACGTGGCATTAAAATATTAATATTTCTCGCGATGTGTCTCGCCGGAGAGCTGAGTCAGCTCAAATTCACGCCAAACAATGTCGTTTCGGATATTGGCCAAAATAGAACTCTTAAATCAGCCAAAACAACGTCATTTTGACATAATTTGAATTTTAATATAATATAAAAATTATTTAAATTAAATTTAAAAAATAAATTTATTTAAAACATTTTTAAAATTAAATTTACAAAATTTACAAAATTACAAAAAATTACAAAAAATTTTAAAAATTTACAAAAAAGTTAAAAAACTTACAAAAAATTTACAAAATTTACAAAAAATTTCAGCCCTCGGCTGCCTCTTTTTTCTAATTTTTTTTTAAATCGTAAAATTTTAAATTTTTTTTAAATTTGTTAATTTTTCAAATTTTTAAATTTTTATATAAATTTAGTTTTAAATTTAATTTTATTAAATTTTATATTAAATTTTTTACCACATCAGCACCAAAACGACGTTGTTCCGGGTGTTGGCTAAAATAGAGCCCTTAAATCGGCCAAAACGACATGTTTTGGCATAATTTAAATTTTAATATAATATAAAAAATTAATTAAACTAAATTTAGAACAAAATAATAATATAATTTATTTTTATTTAAAAAAATAAACGGAGGAGGAAGAGGAGGAAGGCAGCCAGCAGTTGAGGGCAGAGCCCTCGTCGCCGCCGCCTCCCCGCCGTCGCCGGAAGGTGGGGGAGGGTCGGCCGGGGCCGCCTCACTTTTTTTAAAAAACTTTAAATTTTTAAATTTTTTAAATTTTTTAAATTTTTTAACTTTTTTAACTTTTTAAAATTTTTTAATTTTTTTTAATTTTTTTAATTTTTAAAAAAATTAATATATTTTTAAAATATTCTAAATAAATTTAAAATAAAATGAAATTAATTTTTATATTAAATTTTTTACCACGTCAGCATCAAAACGACGGTGTTTTGCACTCGCTTCGCTCGAAAATTGACACGTTAGCATTTTGGCCGGATTTTTGTCCAATTGACACTCAAGTGATTCATTTTGCTCCGATTTTGGTACTTAAGTATACTTTTCGTAAGTTATGACACTTAAGTATCCATTTCTGCTAAGTTATGGCACTCTAGGGATCCGCATGTAAAAAAGTTAGAGAAAAAAATTGTGATAATTCTATATCATTTTTGTACCGCAATTACAAAGCTATTTATAGGATTACTTTAAGTACCCAATTGGAAAAAAAGATATCTGAAAAACACAGCTATAGTCCCACAAATTAAGGGATACGAATAAGTCATTTCCTAATTAAATAATTTTGCAAAAGAAAGTGGAAAACAGAAAGAAATGTGCAGCGAAAAGTGAAATGTAGGTGTATGAATTCACGAGAAGTCAAAAGAAAAAGACAAAAAGCTTAGGGGAATTCAGAGAAAGTACCTTTTCGTGTTGAGCAAAAAGGCGCTTGACGATGGAACAAGAAGAATAAGAGAGAAGAATTGCAGTTTTGCATCGACGAATGGATGGAGGTCGACCTAGGTCGGCAATGGGCAATGTCTTGCTATTTTTCTTAATTTTTATTTTTAGATTCTTAAAAAAAATTATTTTTTTCTTTTAACATCCTCTTCCCTTTTTTTAAATTTTTATCTTTTATCTTTTTAAAAAATTCAAGTTTTCTTTCTTGATGTGATACTTGATGGGTGCCTCGTGTATTAAAAAAGTAAAGCCCATTTAATAAATTGGATACAATTAATAGATAGACTCAACTGCACTAAATTTATATATTTTAAGATTTGGTTACACTTTTTAAATGTTTTAGGATCCAATTGCATTTTCATACTTTTGATACACTTATCCTAATTGATTTGATGACAAGACGAATTTTACACACAAAGTTTTTTTCAAATGTGCCACACCATTAGAGGCATCTCCCTCGGTAGAGCCCTTTGTCTTACTCATATTTCCTACCGTTACAGATACATATGTAAAGACTCGGCCATTCCATGTTGGCCAACCTCCAAGACGATTACTCCGGTGGCAACTTTGGGAAACACCAATCCATTCACATGGAACATGAGATGTTAAATAAAGGTTGTATACGACTATCTTTTACACAATTCACTTCCCAAGACATAAATTTAAGCTGTTCACAAATAACTAGGAGCTGACTTGAGTAAATCATATTCTACGTAACATTTGTTTAAAAAAATATAACATAGAAAGAAAGATCATTTTCTAGGAGTTTAATTCCAAAATCCTTACGTCGTAGATCGCATCTGAGTTTCCTCATCTATCCTGCACATGACTCAACGAACCCACCTAGACTTCCTGGCCGAGAAAGACCCACCCACACTAGTTCATTGTTTATTTTGTCGCTTATACAATAGAAAAACACGAACTAATGCTCGACAAATGGAATCTCTGATATCTGCTTACAGCAACAAATATCTGTTTCAATTACCATAAAACCTCTGTTCCGCGTCTATTTGGCAATCTCTATAATCTCATGATCGTCCAAGAATGCCATTAACAATGAGGACATCACAACCTCCTAACATAGGTCCGTTCCTTAGGGCTGGCCATTTCATGCTGGTGTTCACACCAAAAAATGATCAAGTCGTCAACATGAACGAGAACGTGACTAATGCATGAACAGGGGGATCACGTGACAAACATGTGATTAATGTATGGACATTGTCATGCTCGTGACCCATTGTCGACAACCACATTGATATTAGCAATCAGTATTGACACACATCAGCAACACATGTTGATGAATACTACTAATCAATTGTCAATATACGATGGCAAATGACTAATAATTATCAACAATTGTGCCGATGAGCAAAGGATAGTGTACAATTCGTTGAATAAATGAGAAGTGTTGAGACAAAATTCAAAGTTCAAGGCCACCAAAGCAATTAAAACAATGGAGCAACTGACCAATGTTTACGTGAGGAGTATCGAAGCACGGTTACAAGGTGAAGACCACCAAAGCAGTTGAGATCGCGAAGCAATTGACATGCTTTTCTAAGGGAACAACCATTCGAGAACACGATCATGAGATCGTGAGGGCTTAAGCACAAGACTTTCAGAAGCAGGGAAACGTGGTGCACCCGCTGAAGACCACTTAAGGAGAATGCAACCGTCGAAGACCACTTGAGGAGAATGCAACTGCAGAAGGCCACTTGAGGAGAAGAAAACAACCAGAAATTGTTTGGGAGTAGTTGGGGTGAGCATGGTTCTAGGGTAGAACCTAGAATCAAATCGATGGGAACATGTCTAGTTCCAGTTCCATGATATACAAGATAAGTTTCAGGTTCCAAAAATTGATGAACCTTTTTAAATTGGTAGATTTAAGGTTCTAATTTGTAGTTAGGTGGAACTTAGAACCTAAAACTTGGAATAAGTTTTTGTGATTTTTCTATATATTCGCATGATCTTGCAATCGTCCATGGTAATTAATAATGAATGTATAATTTGAAACCACTAGTTTAAGATTTTACTATATGACTAAGATTTTACTTTGTTAATATTTCATGTTTATCACATGCTTAAATATGAATTGTGATCAATGGATTGTAGCAGCAAATGGTGGTTGTCACAACCCGACCCCTCACGAAGGAGACTATTAGGTTTAAGGGCATTTGTCAACTTCGGGCTGAGGACTTTCCAATGACTGGGGCTCTCCCAAGCCCAAACCTTACGCAATGTCGGGTGTTTAAAATATTAAATCGTTTAAGCCTATGCAAATTTTGACTAAGGTGTCGCCACTATTCCTTTTGGAGGGTCAGTTAGAAACTTGATATGATATGGGAGGATATGTTGCTATTTACGCAACCAAAAAGTTTGGACTTGGGGGCTTAATTACGTTAGTTGTAAAGCTAATGCCCTTTCAGTACCTAACCTAATCATGTACTAACTTATGCCATAATAGCCTATCAAAAATTTAAGGTTAAGTAACACCCAAAATATTGAAATGCACAATCAATTATAATCATGAAAGAAAGCATACAAGCATCCTAATATCATCTTTATAAATAGAAACAAGACAACACAAAATAAGAAACTCTATTGTAAATCTCTAAAGGCTTATCCAATTTTAGGTTTTAACTTCTAAGGGTATTCTAATTTTTTTTATAAATTTCTAATGACTTTTTGGATGTTTTTGATTTATTAATGATTTTTGAATTTTTAAATTTTTTTTATTTCCTATAATTTTAAAACTTTTCATCATTTTCTGAATTTTTATTTATTTGTAATATTAAAAAAGAAATTCAGACGGGATCGAAGACCCGACCTGAACCCTATCGGATCGGGTTGGGCTAAAAAGACCCTAAGGCCCGCTCGGAATTAATTAAATAAACCCATGAATAATTTTTGGCCCAAACTCTAAAAGAAAGCCCACAACGAACAAGCCCATCGCCCCTTTCTTCCTCCGCCTCCTATTCACGAGCTCCTCTCCTTGCTCGATCAGCCTTCAGACCGAAGTTCATCACGAACAAAATCCCAGCCCGTTTCCCCTCTTTTCTAATTTTCAATTTTTTTAATTCTTTTCTAATTTTTCTCTTTTGTCTTTTTCTGTTTTTTGTCCTTTTCGCCTGCGAATTTCTTCTTCCCAACTCCTCCATCGAAGCCCCTTTTTTCTTCCCTGCAACTTCATCTCACCGAACCATGGATCATCGACGCCATATCATTTTTCACACGCGTCGTCGCCGACACCTATGCCTCTGCCGAACCACCACATACTGTCGATCGCTATTCCAACCGGCATCCAATATCTCCGGCCCCTCCTTCCGGCGACCACAAAAATCAACAACCAACATTCATCAAAACAAATCCATTCAATCCTGACATCTCTAATAGGAACACAATCGTAAGCATATTAATATGCAAGGAAATTAACGGACTGGAGTGGCCTTGAAAACCACTGGCTCGCTAGTAAGGGGGAGGTCTCTGACGAAAATGAGGATTCACGGCAGACTGGCTTAAGGATCAATTATGGCGGATAGTAGACTGCGAGTCGGCTTCTAGCGAAGCATCGGGCGACTCGAAAGGGACCTTCGGCAGATGTTTTCACTCCAGCAAGCTTCTTTCTCTCTACTGCGGAACAGCCCGTCGAGTGTTCTGTTATATGGACAGAACTCTCCTCAAACGAACTCATCTCTGACGAAGGTATCCTTCGGCGAACGGTTCGAATCTTCAGTTCTCTCTCTGGTCCTCACTCTCTTTTTCCCTGCAATCCGGTTCTTTGCCGAAAAAGAAGATGAGATCCCCTCTTCGTCTCTATCTTGTCCCTCTTCTTCTTCTTCTTCTTCTTATTTTCTCTAACCTTGCACAACACCCCTGCTCACTCACGCACTTGTCAATCGCTTGAGGAAGCTTTTCCATTACGCTCCTCTCCCATTCCGAATTTGCCACCTCTCTCCTGACGATAGTGCATCATTCCTCCGTTGCTCACGTCAGTATGGTGGCGTCAGCTTTGCGCACGTCCCAGACGCAAGCGTGTCTCACTCATGTGCGAAAGGGAAAGAGAAGGGCTGAGGTGTTGGGGGACTTAGGTCTTCGTATCTCTTCTCTTAGGCCGATATATTGGGGCTTAAGGAAATAAAGAACAATGGGCTAAGCATGATCAAAAAAGAGGAAAATGCACTAAGGGAAGGCTGAAAGGTAGAAGAGCGGGCCCGACTTGCCGGCCCACACGATTTTATTCCTCATTTTTTCTCTTTTTTTTTTTTTTGTATTCGTTTTCGTTTTTTTTTTTTTAAACTTTTTTACATTTTATCTTTTAACCCCCTTTTTATATATTTTTAAGTTTTGTAAAATAAAAATAGATACTTAAAAAGCCAATCAAAATTTGAGTATCAACGGATGTGCCTCTTAGGAAGATTGCTCAAAAAGATTACTTTCAAAGATTAGGTGACACCCTAAAGTTTTTGTTAACGGGTAACAAGAACAAAAATTTTTTTTATTTATTCATAACCAATTTTAGTTTTCATTTTTTTTTAATTTGTCGCACCATTATGACAACAGCTTCCGACCGAAAAGGAGAGTCTCATCGTAGTGTAACAACGGGTTTTGACCATAAAGGAAAAAAGTCTTACCATGTAATGATCAGTCTAGATTAGAATGGGGATCTCACCGTGTAACAACGGGTTTTGACCGGAAAGGAAAAAGCCTTACCGTGTGTAACGGGTCTAGACTGGAAAGGGAATCTCATCGTGTAACAAGTTTTGACTTAAATGGAAAGTCTTACCGTGTAGACTGGAAATGGGATCTCACCATGTAACAACCGATTTTGATTGGAAAAGAAAAATTTTTATCACATAGTAACAAGTCTAGATTGAAAAAGGGGATCTCACCATGTAATAACAGGTTTTAACCAGAAAGGAAAAAGTCTTACCATGTAACAACGGATCTAGACTGGAAAGGGAATCTCACCATGTGAAAAAAGATTTTCACTAGGAATAAGGTCTCGCCGTGTAAAAATGAGTTTCGATTAGAAAGGAGAGTCTCATCGTGTAAAAAATAGGTTTTGACTAGAAATGAGAATCTCATCGTGTAAAAATGCGTTTCGACCAAAAATGAGAATCTCACCATGTAAAAACAAGTTTCAACTAGGACTGAGGTCTTACCATGTAAAAACAAGTTTCAACTAGAAATGAGAGTTTCATCATGCAAAATGGGTTTTGACTCAGAATGAGGTCTCACCATGTAAAAATGGGTTTGGACTAGAAATGAGAGTCTCACCATATAAAAATAGGTTTCGACTGAAATGCATGGTTTTAGGTTGCCCCCATGAACCCTTTGAAATTGTGTGGTTTAAGGTTGATCCACAAACCCTTTGAAATTATGTAGTTTAAAGTTGACGCACAAACTCTTTGAAATTGCACGATTTCACTGGAAAATCTGTCATTCAAGAAATTTCTAAAATGGCCACTGCACATCCAACAGTAGGTGTTATAATAGATGCTCCGGTAGCGAGGGCATGACAAGCAAGATCAGTGTCATTTAACACATGCCACGAGAGACAATATTAATAAAGTGCCAACAGTGAGAAAGCATTGATTGCATAAGTAAACAAAACTGATTTCAAGTATTTGGTAAACATTTGGGATCCTTCAATCTCTCAAAGTTGCCATCAAACTTGAAAGATATCATCAATCATCTAATTCTCTTAAGAGAAAAATCTTTGTTGAAATGATCTTTACTCATGAATATGTCAGCAAGGGCTTCTTACATACTCTCAAGAAAATACTATACGATCCTATCCATTCATGTGACAAGTGATTTTAGATCACTCAATACCCCTCGCCCTCCCAGCACCGAAGGATTTGAGAATCATTTGTAATAAGTTCACATTGACCAATCTAAAAGGTCTTTTAGAAGGATCGTAATGCAAGCTTGGTCGTGGTTTCCACACGGAATAGACATCATTGGCTATGAAAGGAAATAATCATTAACCAACATCTTTGCCAGGTTTACAAGTCACGAAACCTTAAAATGAGACAAGACAACCTTGCCCCCATTTCTTTGAGTGGTAGCTTCTTTGGGAAAGTCCTAATTTCCACTCGAATCATCCTTATCTAAAGAGACTTTAAAAATTTGCCGTAATGCTGGTTTAGTGAAAGGTTCAAAAGGCTTAGCACTTTTTCAAAGAGGGATTTGAGAGTTGGTGATTGTCATGGCATCATTACCATATCATCTTGTTTTTCAAAAGCACTCGACTTTTGAAATCTAATTGGTCTTGGAAGTTCTTTGGCTAATCATTTCAACATAAGAGCTTTCCTCTTTTCTCTAATGACTTTTGCATTTGCAATGATCTTCTTTTCAATGCAACCATTTTGATTTTGATAATTTTTCTTTCACATTAGAGTTTTTCCACTTGACGCGATTGTTTTTCCTAATTCTTTTTTGATGAGAGTCATTGGTCTTGCTTTTCAAGCAAGACCAATGACTCCATTAAACCCTATGAAATTCAAGCATCAGATGATGCACCAAGAATGGATGGTCCTCCAAAGTGCAGAGCTTATCCAACAAAGTAAAGACAAGGATGACCAAATTGTCGAGGTGGTGTTGACGCCTAAATTTTGACATCCCATTTAGTAATTCATTGTATATAATATTAGGGCTCGACCTCATTCCCAGCAAAAATATTAAGTTAAATTACATATAGTTATTAGAAACATATTTCAATTAATTACAATTGATTAGACTGGCGGCAAATGGACTTAGATGGATTGCTCTAAACTCAATGAAAATGGACTAAGCCCACAGAGAAGAAAATTTTTGGCCAAGTAAATTTTTGGCCAAGTCCATGGACATTGAGATCAAGGCGAATTCAAAAGCAATATCTTGAAATCTTTTGGTCATGTGGCAGAGAAGGAAACAATCGGCATAATCCTCATTATATTTGTGCATAATCGCTATTTAAAGAAAAAATAGAAAGAGAGAGTGACAAATATGCGGCCACCGATTGCATATGAAGAGCCCATCCATGTACGCTTGGCCTTTAAAAGATTCAGTCCAATTTCACATGAATATTGACTGAATATTTTGCAGAGGATAAAAGGAAATAAAATATGTCAAGAGAGTCCGCAAGAAAAAGGATATAAAAAGAGAGACTTTGTGGGGGCCATGTAACCGAGAGAGAAATCATGGGTGTGCCCTCTCTTTTCTGGTCTGACAACACGTAGCATGAAAAGTAGAGAGAAAGAGAGAGAAAAGAAGAGGGAGGAAGCGTCTTCTTCCTCGGGCGAGTCTCCGGGACCGACCTCTTCGACTCTGCAACCCGGTGCCGCTTCCTTTGCTGCGAATTTAACGCCGGCCCAGCGTTGTTGCCCTGCCCTTTCCGCCTCCATCCTTGAAGACGACCCGTGTCGCTGCTGCTTTCGTGGAATCAATCGCTGCATGCATCTGTTCTGAATCACAGCCTCCTTCATCCCTGGCTTGCAACACTGAGGAGATCCCTGACTCTACGAGGCGGTTGCTCGGTCACCGATTCTTGCTGCTGACCACGTGTCACGCCCCGAACCCCGAGACACGTGAAACAACCCGCCGTAGTCGTGAAAATGCGACATTCCCAGGTAGTGTCGCCGACCCCAATTTATCTTCTTCTTTTTTTATGCGCAAGCGAAACGTACTTAGAAAAGCATACGGGATAGGAACGGCAGGAACATCAATTCAAAATCAACCAACATACTTTCATACATCATCATCAATTTCAAGGTTTACGAACATCAACATGATCCAGAGACTATGCACCAAAAATGGGTCAGAGTTTATATGCATCAAAAAGGGATTAGCCTACACAACATGGATCAGCCCACCAAAAAGAGGAACAATCCTACTAGTACTAATCGGACTCGCTCGACGATCCCACTTCCTCCACCACTGACAATGCTGGGTCCGGAGACGATGGGTCATCCACCCTACCATCAGGGAGGTCAGCTACACCCTCACCCAGGATAGCATCCATCACGGCCAATGGGATATCAAAACTGTCAAGTGGGCCAATCCTAAAGCCATTGGCCCCAAAACGGAACCAAGCCCTATACCTATGGGGTACCCTAACATCTTCAGTCTCCTGGATCCATACAATAGTCCTGATCAACTCGTAGACCCAATGGCCCCCATGATCAGGAAAGGTGTACACCTGCTCAATAATCTGCACTGGGATGCCATTCTTCTCTGGGGGTCCCGCCATCTACGGTCCTGTAATATTTTCCCCAAATTGGGATGAGACTTTGTCTCAGCAAGTTCACCCCTCCTAAACCCCTATTAGAAAGTAAATACGCCCCAAAGTAACTTAGCCACGACATCAAGAAGACTTACCTCGTCTTAGCCCTCATCTGCAAGTTAGCACAGTTTATATAATTCAACCATGTGCAATTCTAATAACTCAACAACGGAAGTACAATCACATCATCAGAACAGCTCAATCACAGGGATCGTCTCAGCGATCAATCGACTCGGCCAATTACATGTCATTCTAGTAAATCAATTACTGCTCCTAATCTCGACCCTATAGGAAGGTTTAATAACCAGTGGCAATCACGGCCCCACTCGGCACGACCTACAATTAGGTGGTAGTTCACGGCCTCATTAGGCACGACCTCTCATAGGTGGTCCATCACGGCCTCACTGGGCACGACCTCTAATAGGTGGTCAATCACGGCCCCATTAGGCACGACCTCTCTTAGGTGGTTCATCACGGCCCTATTAGGCACGACCTCTCATAGGTGGTTCATCACGGCCCTATTAGGCACAACCTCCAATAGGTGGTTAATCACGGCCCTATTGGGCACGACCTCTAATAGGTGGTCAATCACGGCCAATCTTCCATCAATTTCAACACTCGGATTTTATAAAGAATCCCTATCTATCGCAATCACACTCAATTTGCCACAATTAATCATCAATTTCAAATTCTACAAGCACAGCAACGATCGGCACGAAATTCTGAGCAACTAGGGTCAAAATAAATTTTTCGAGTTTTTTTATAAATAATATTTTAATGAATTTCGGAATAAGATATATTATTAAATAATCCAACAATTTCGAAGCATTTATTTAAATCATAAATAAACTCCTTTAAGTCACATCAAGGTTTATTTTAAAAATAAACATATTTAACCATTAAACTAAACACCCTTTACCTTAATTAATCACCTTAATATAATCCATGTCTAATTAAGCCAATCTATCCACCTAATCTCAATCAACTTAAGTTAAACATACTTAGGGCATCATTAACTCACTAATCGCGGATTAGTGAGGTAAACTCACCGGAATCACTTTCCGACGAGTCTCCGGCGAAAAGCACGACGACGCCGACGACAAACCTACACGGATCAACACCAAATGAGCACTAAAAGGGGACCAAAATGAGCTCGGAAGAGGTTAGATCTTGCTGGTTTTTCCAGCAACTAACCAAGCTTGAAGGGGTGGCGGAACGGCGGCTGAACGGACGGGGAAACGGCGGAGGAGAACCGGCGACAGCTCGTGCAACAACCAACAGAGGCTTGAGCGAACGATCGGCGGCGACGGGAGCTTTGGCGGACGGTGACTAGCAACGGACGAAGAGACGACGGTGCGACGGGGACACGACGAGCGCGCACGAGGCTTCGCATGCGGACGAGCGGCGACGGCGTGCGACGGCGGAGGACAGCGAAGGCGACGACGAAGGCGAGTGGTGGCGACGGCCGAGCGGCGAAGGACGAACGGAAGGGGGGCGGTTTCCGTTGGTTCTCTCCTTCGGTTTCCCTCCCAATCTCTCTCCTCTCAAGCTTGAAGATGATGGAGACAAGGGGGAAGTGACATCCCCACTTTTTGTGAGCCAATTGGCTTGTGACACTTGTCAAGCTCTCCTTGAATTTGGCCTCCACCATGACATCACCTGCTGATGTCATTCTTCACTAATTCAAATCCTCCATAACATCTTCCAATAGGTTCAATTTCATTTTCCGCCGGGGTCCAAGTTCTTGTACATTCAATTACTTCAATTTCCATCAATTCTCTTCTAATTGAGTCCAAATTAAAGTCCACAAAAATTATCCCATGATCCTAATAAGATGTGTGACATGACCGAGCTTCCAACTTCTAAATTCAATCTCAAATTTTTCGGTTGATTCCAATCTGGTGCGATTTCAGCGTGCCTAATCCACTGAGTGGCTTTTAGGAAAATTTTCTTGCATCCGACCCAAGGGTGATCAGTCCCAAAGTCTGACGCGGTAAAATTCCTTAATCACCTCACTCAATAGACTAGTTCGCTCGTGAGTGGCCGACTCTGAGAGACGAACTATTTGCACAATTGAATTGCCCGACTCAATTGACTGAAAATAAAATTGAGAAAAAATCGGGATGTCACACCACGGGGCTCGCCATTCCCGCTCAAGCCCCGTCATCCTCCAACGTGCCACAGCTAGCCTGATCGAACCCTGCGCTGCTGCTTCCTCTCGGCCCCATGACCCGCGTTTCTGTTTTTGCAAGTTGTTTCCCGATTTTTCAATTAATGGTCAACGCTGCAAGAGTTGACGACACGGCCTCTTGCACTGCAAATGCAGCCGAGATGAATTGCAGTCTATAACTGTAGAGATTGGGCGAACTTACTTGTATTGAAGAAGTAATTTACGATATATACATAGGTTTTAGGACTAAAACAATACAATGACAATTATGCCCTTTAGTATAAACCCAATTTGCTAATACTCCCCCTCAAGTTTGTGAATGTAAACATGTCAACAACTTGTTCTTAAAATTACAAAATAAATCACGTGTGACCGATTTCGTGAACAAGTCCACAAGTTGGGAGTGACTGGGAACATAAAGAGTATGCAAAGTGCCATATTGAATTTTTCATGAACCAAGTGACAGTCAATCTCAATGTGTTTGGTTCATTCGTGGAAGACAAAATTAGTGGCGATGTGGATGGCCGCTTTATTATCACAAAAAAAAATTAGCAGTGGTAGTGTTGACATGGAGATCCAAGAGAAGCATGTGAAGCCATGTGATTTCGCATGTCACGGATGCTATGGCACGATATTAGTGGTTTGTTTTTTGGAACGCCATGAGGTAGGACAAGAACCAAGAAACATGCAGTAGCCAAAAACGTCGAGATGTAGAACAAGATGCCCAATCAGAATCTGTATAACCATTAAGTTGGAGAGTTGAATCGGATGGGAAAAATAAACTAGTGTCAGGATCATGCTTGAGATACCACACAATGTGAAGGGCGGCATTCCAATGGTTTTCATGACGAGAGTGTATAAATTGACTAAGATGTTGCACTGCAAAAAGTAAATCTGGACAAGTTACTGTAAGATATAATAATCTGCCAATAAGTTGTCGATATGAACTTGGATCCTTAAGAGTTGGAGAGGAGTCCGAAAATTGTATATTGGGTTCCATCAGAGTATCAATAGGATGTCCACCAAGAAGACCAATGTCAGACAAAATATCAAGAGCATATTTCCTTTGTGACAAGAAAATCCTAGACTTGGAACGAGAAAATTCAATGCCCAAGAAATATTTGAGAGTGCCCAAATTGTGTTCGAGAAATCGTTTGAGAAGTTGAATCATAACTTCATCATCACCCGTTATAACCAAATCATCAACATAAATAAGGACAATGGTCAAGAGAGAGCCACGGACTAATGTAAAAAGTGAATAGTCCGCCTTTGACTGTTGAAAACCAACATAAAGTAGTGCAAAAGAGAATTTAGCAAACCATTGTCTAGATGCATGTTTAAGGCCATAGAGTGATTTCTTAAGTCGACAAACTAAATTCTCCCCCTTAGTATGAAAATCTGGTGGAAACCTTATGTAGACCTCTTCGTCAAGATCACCATGCAGAAAAGCGTTATTCACATCTAATTGGTAGAGAAACCAATGACGAATTGAAGCAAGAGCTAATAAAGTGCGAACAGTTACCATTTTAGCAACAGGTGCAAATGTGTCATGGTAATCAATCCCCTCTGTTTGAGTGTAACCCTTTGTAACGAGCCGAGCCTTGTAACGCTCAATGGTGCCATTAGAATTATACTTGATGCGATAAACCCATTTACATCCAATGGGATGTTTTTTTTTTTTTTTTGGTAAAGTACATCCAATGGGATGTTTGTTTGGAGGAAGATGAACAATTTCCCAAGTGCCATTTTGTTCAAGAGCCTGTATCTCAGAAGACATTGCCTCCCGCCACTTGGGAGATTGACACGCAACGTCATAAGTTTCAAGTTCCTGTTCAAAGAATATGGAGGCTAAAAAGGCATGGTGAGTGGGTGAAAAACGCGAGTATGATAAACAGTTGGATAAAGGGTAAAGAGTACTTGATTCAATTACCTTAGAGTCCGAAGAGGATTGATCGGAGGCTATAATAGCACAATAGTAGTCTCAAAGATATCCTGGTGGATGGCATTGCCAAGATGGCCGAGGAATGGCTTCAAGTTCAGTTGGTGATGGTGCGATCGTGGGTGCAGGAGGTTGAGGAGTTCAGGTTGGTGCAAGGATTACGGTGGAGGGAGGAGGGTACATTTCACCAAGGTTAGGTATGGGTAATGGAAGTACTGAGGTCTATTCGGTTGTGGTGTGTTTGATGGTTTGACGGAAAGGAAAATCTTGTTCATAGAAAATGACGTTGAGACTGGTAAAAATTGTTTGGTCTTGAAGGTCATAGAGACAGTAACCTTTGTGGTTTGTGGTATAACCAATTAGAATACATCGGCGAGATTGGGGATCAAATTTATCGAAGTGAAGATGACCAGTGGAAGCATAACAAAATGAGCCAAAGACACGAAGATGAGAATAGGAAGGTGGTTTGCCATAAAGAAGTTCATACGGGGTTTTATAGTGTAGGAGAGGACTAGGTAGTCTATTAATGAGATGAGTAGCAGTTAATACACAATCCCCCCAAAAATGAAGAGGTATGCTAGAATAAAAACGCAATGCACGAGCAACATTGAGCAAGTGACGATGTTTATGCTCAACAACTCCATTTTGTTGAGGAGTGTGAGGACAACTACGTTGGTGGTGAAACCCATGTGCGCAAAAAAACTCTTGTAAGTGAGAGGAAAGAAATTCAGTCCCGTTATCAGATTGAACATTTTGGATTTTGGTTTTATATTAAGTCTCAACAAAAGTAAAGAAGCAAATCAGAGAGTCAATTGCATCAGACTTAAAAGTAAGCAAAAAAATCCAAGTATAGCGCGAATAATCATCAACAATAGATAAAAAATAACGACATTTCTTATGTGTAAAATGATAATAAGGTCCCCAAATGTCAACATGAATAAGCTCAAAAGGACGTGAAGTAGTAATAGTGCTAGACGCAAAAGACAGACGTGTTTGCTTGGATAAATGACAAGCATCACATGGACAGAATTTTTTTGCTAGACTAAAATATAAAGTTTGTTACAAAGTAGATAAAACTGACTTAGATGGATGTCCTAAGCGAGCATGCCAAAGATGAGATGAAGAGGTTGTAGTAGAAAGAACGGTAGGTTTGGTAGGAATCTCCAGATAATAGAGACCACCACACTCATGGCCCCGACCAATGATCTTCTTCATCAAGAGGTCCTGAAAAAGACAGTAGTTAGGAAAAAAATGACTGAGCAATTTAAAGTTTGAGTGAGTTTGGAGATTGACAATAAGTTATATTTGAAAGAGGGAGCGCAAAGGACATTATCAAGGGAGATAGTTGAGGTAAGGGGGGCTGAACTGTGTGATGTCACGGGGACACCAACACCATTTGGAATTCCAATAGTGGGATGTGGAGAGGAATAGTATGTCGGGTTTGTAAGGTAATGGGGTTCAAATGTGATGTAATTGGTGGCGCCATTAATGACCACGGCGCCGGGAGGAAGTAGATGGTTGTCCACGAGCCGGGAGGAAGTAGATGGTTGTCCACGGCGTTGCTTTGGTTAGGAGGGAAGCCATGAAGTCGATAGCACTTATCCCGCGTATGTCCCGGGATGCCACAGTGGGCACATCTTTCTCGGCTGCAAGACGTGTTCGTCTGTTTAGCTAGGTTAGGGACGGAGCAGGGGCACCAAGAGAGCTAGGCTATCCATGGTATGAGGAATTCATGTACGGCCGTGGAGCATTATTTCCATGAGTGCTAAGCAAAGTGCTGGTTTGGTCGGATAGTGGGCGATCCAATTGGATATGGCGATGTGACTCATCTTGAAGAACTAGCGCATATGCACGTGCAACGCTAGGTAACGGATTCATTAGTAAAATCCGATTAATAACATTAGCGTACCTCGGATTGAGACCCATGAGAAATTGAAACAAGCGCCGATTCTCTTGTTATGTGGTGATGATAGAATGAGCCACACAAGAGCATTGCGATAATGGATATAAATTATTCAATTCATCCCAGCAGCTTCACAAATTGTTGTAATACTTAGTCACGGCATTGTCACATTGAGCAATGGTGCATATCTTTTGCTCGAGATGAAAAATCCTAGGACCATTCGATGGCGAAAAACATTCACGAAGATCAACCTAGACATCCACAACTGACTCTGTGTAGAGAACTGTTGGCACCAAATATGGATGGATGGAATTAAGGATCCAAGATTAAATCATATTGTTCACACGAATCCAAGACGCATAGGCAGATCTGTTGTAGCTGGCTTTTTTATTTCTCCAGTAACAAACACCATCTTGTTCTTCGCGAAAAGGACAATCTCCATGGCACGAGACCAATTGTTGTAATTGTCACCCGTAAGGACCATGCCAACGAGATTAGATCCTAGGTTATCAAAATGATGCAAAAAAATAAGGGCTGCCCACCTGCTCATGTGCGGGAATAGTGGCTGAAGAGTTTTGATACTTAGTTGCCATGATTACTTGCGACCAGATGGTTGTGTTCCTTTGAGGCTACGATACCACAGAGAGAAAAATACTTCTGCAAAATAATTCTGAAAGGGCAGCACATTAGCAAAATAATTCTAATCCAAATTGAGGACTCTCAGCGAGCAAGACTTGCCCTTGGTGCCCACAAAATCTGCACACTTGGAAGCTGTAGAGAGAGATGTAAGCGAAGTTGCAAGTTCCGCACACTCAACAGCTGACCCGCAACGTCACCAAATTCCGCCGACCGTGGAATTTGCAAGTTTCACGCGAACACCTTCACGCCTCCATAATCAAGCGCAAAAACAGTCAGGAAGAGAGAGAGAGGGCTTGCAAAAGCTCCAAGGATCATCGCTCTGATACCATGTAGACATTAGGCGAACTCACTTGTATTGAAGAAGTAATTTACAATATATACATAGGGTTTAGGGCTAAAACAATACAATGACAATTATGCCCTTTAGTATAAACCCAATTTACTAACAATAATTCGTCCGACAACGAGGTTGTTGCACTTTTCGCCCCCGCCGATCATTGCCAGCACTTCCTCCAACTCCTTCCTACGACGGTCCTCGTTACGAACCTTCAACGACGAACCATCCTGTGAACCGTCGCCACTTCGCGCTCAACAACAGCAGTAGCTGCGTTCTACATGAGTTCTCCATATTCGCTGCTTCCTGTCCAGCGAGTACTACTAGTGGCTAGCTCGACCCCACCCAGTCCAAGCTTCATTGCGGCGAAGAGCCCTTACCAAGTACCAACACGAGCTTCCTTGCTAGTTGTACACATCAGCATTAAGCCACGACCTCATCAACGCTAGTATGAGCCGATGAACTACCCATCGTGAGCACCACCATTCGTAATTTGCCAAACCTCATCCACAAGCCGTGACCTGATCCGATTCCGATCCGGATTACGCGTGTTCGAATTAGGTAACAATATTTATCCAATTCAATTGGAATATTTCATTCCTTGATTTGGATTGAATGTTTTAGAGCTTATTGATAAAGTTGATTTCATTAGTAATTTGATCCTAAAAGATATTGGATCATTTTTTTTAATTATTTCAACTTATTATTGGATAATTACATTGTCTGATATTGCAATAATCTATAATTTGAGCTGTGAGATAACAAATCATTTTTTGATTATGTTTGATTTTGAGTAAGTGTCTTATCAAGATTATGATTTCTATTAATCTAAGACACAAGATAACGGGTTATTTTTCTGGATATCGTAATCTTTTATTTGAATATTGGTTGATATCTTTAATGATTTTGAAATTTTAGATAGAATTGTTAGCTTTAATAAATTAAAAAAAAAACAAAAAAGATTGCAAGGTATATCATATCATTTAGATTGCATGATAGGACTAGGTGGATATTTTTCCATTTTAAATTAAATGCGTGTTTAGATAATATCTAGGCTAGATACAAATTTTAAATAGAATGACATGTTGAGATAAGTATTCAAGATAAGATAGGATTTACGCCAGTCCATTTCCTAACTTAAATTAAATAATATCTTACTTTAGGTTTATCTCTATTTTAATTTATTTTTAGTTACGAATTTTAATAAAAATACCAAAAATATCATGTGCCCGTCATGTAGAGTTAATTCACCTATTGTTTAGAAATTGCATGTTTATGAATCATTTAAATTAAAGCGTGACATGTTAGATTAGTTGCATCAATTTTTGCCCGTCATTAGATTAGGTTATCTAATAAATGTTGCATGACATATAATTCACATATTAGGTTGCATGTTGCATATCATTTTAGTTAGGCATTTGTGTACGTCATTGCATTGCATTGCATTGCACGTAAATTAGGTTTTATTTAAGCAAGTGAAAATAAAAAATAAAAAATAAAAAGATTAAGTGATTGCGTGTTAATTAGAAATAATATCTAAGTTGTTGATGTGATTTTCTAACTAACATTGCAAATGCTTTGGTTTTTATGAGGTAAGTACTCCCTTCTCATGCTCACAATTTATTTACTGCTTTGCTTTATTGAGCGTTAAATAATGATTGCGCGCACCCGTATGGTCAACTTACATGTTAAGAGCAATTTAAAATCAATGTAAGTTGCCTGCAAATCATTTTTTTTTAAGTGAAAGAGAAAATGTATTGAAGGGTATTAGAGAAATCTAACGTAATCAAATCACTGAACTCATTTAATCTCTAGTTTATAGAAGTGAAATAATTCTTCCATTACTTTACTTGATTTCTAATCAACCCACTAAAAATATATTAGTGACAATTTTAATTCAAAAATCATTTACATGTTAAGAAATTGAACCTAAGCCGCGAATTGGTATGTTCTTAGGAGAACATAAGCTAAATTTGGATTTAGTAATCCATCAACCAAACATAGGTAGTTCACCTGCTTTCAGGGAGGTCGCGACAAGCAGCAACAGAAAGGTCCAAAGATCTCAAAACTTCTTGGCCCAGAAAATGTAATTCGGGAAATCAAGAACACAAAGGGTAGTAAAGATCCCAACATGCCCAATTCAAATTGCTCCTGCCGAGCCACTCCCTTCGAAACCTCTTGGTCACCAAGTTGATCGCCAACACCAATGCCAAGCACAAGAAGTTATGAAGTTGTTAAAAGTGGATTTTATTGAAGTGTCCCACTATCCTAACTAGATTGCTAATAGTATACTGGTCATGAAGAAGGACGGATGGATCAAAGTTTGCATAGACTACCGAGACTTGAACTAAGCAAAGCCCGAAGGATGATTTCTCGTTACCTCACATTGACATTTTGGTCGACGACACCGTAGGATTTGAGTTATTCTCCTTCATGGATGGGTTTTCTAGATATAATCAGATTCTGATGAAAAGAGAGGATAAAAGCAAAACATCCTTCATTGCACCATGAGGGACTCTTTGCTACAAGGTGATGTCGTTGGTCTGAAAGATGCAGGAGCCACATATCAGAGAGCAATGGTCACATTGTTCCATGACATGATGCAAGAGAAAATTGGAGTATACATTGATGACATCGTTGCCAAATCAAAGCGTGAGGAAGACTATGCTCGCATTTTAAAGAAGTTATTTGACCGACTAAGGAAATTTAAGTTGAGACTTAACCCGCAAAATGTGTGTATTTGGGGCAAAGTCTGGGAAGTTGTTAGATTTCATGGTCAATAGTGGAACATTGAAATCGACTCATCAAAAGTTGAGGCCATCAATGACCTCAAAGCTCCTTCCACTGTCAAGGAAGTTCGGAGCCTTTCGAGCATATTAATCTATGTCGCAAGATTTATTTTTCAATTACCAGAGATCGCCAAATCATTTTCAGGCTTCTGAAGAAAAATGCTAAGATTGAGTAGGACATCGAATGCCAAAAAGTCTTTGAGGAGATAAAGCAAAATCTTTCGCACCCACCAATGCTAGTACCACTAGTCCCGAGGATACCGCTAGTCCTTTACTTGGCCATCCATGAGGAGTCACGAGGAGCCATGTTTGCCCAAAAAAGGCCAAGTGATCAAAGAGAATGTGCAATATGTTATCTCAGCAAGAAGTTTACCATTTCCTAAATGAATTACTCAAAAGTGGAGAAAACCTGTGTAGCATTGATTTGGCTATCACATCAATTACATGAATACACCCTCCATCATCAAATCTTGCTCGTGACTAAGAAAAAACCAATGCAAGTACTAATAGAGAAGCCAGCCCTGATTGGAAAAAATGGTCATATGGCTGCAAAAAGTAAATGGATATTTAAAAAAAAAAACACCAAGAAAAGTTTGGATGTTAATAACTACCCATTTTTGGAAGAGAACCAGAAGAGTTTCTTCCAAAGATTATGTGACACCCCGAATTTTGTTGACAAGTAATGTAAGTGTGAATTTACTCTTATATATATAAGTTGCAACATAGAACTAAGGCCGAAATTCAAAAAAGAAAGAGAGTTAATCAAGCATCAAGTAAGCAACCATGAGGTTGCAAAAGCTTACATTATGTCTCTTCTATGCTAATACAAGATCATCTTCTTCCTTCTTAAATCCTCACTAGGCTGCATGCTCGTCTAGCATGGCCTTGACTTTGGAGACCACATACTTTCAGAACGAGACGGCCCAAAAGCCCGTGTTCCTTGTCCACTAAAATATAGAATGGCCTAAAACTCTACCTCATATGAAAACACATCAAATAACTACAAAGCTAGAAGCCCTTGCTTGAAAAAGAAAAAATGCAATGGTCAAAGGGCTTAAAGAATGTCCACTACACAAGAGAGGTCAAATACATACAACAAAAATGCTGGGTAAATGGAACATTATGACTAGAAGCTTTGTCTCCCTTGACGTCACCCTCATGTTGCAAGTTGTTCTCTCTTCTTTAACCAAACTTAGAACCTTGAAAGATTGTCCCAAGCTTCTTCAAAGCTTTAGCACGAAGCTTGAGAACATCCCAGGAAGCATTAGAGTCTTCAAGAACTACTTAGCAGACATACAATAAAGTTGACTCTATATTAACCACGTTAATTCACCAGAGTGAATTGCACATGACATCCTTATTGTCTTCAAGAGTTTTTAGATAAATCTTATTTCTATTTTCTACTTCATTCAAGTATTTGAGCTCTCCAGTTTATGAATCAAAGTCACAACACCAAAAGTTGTCTTCACTTGTGATTTTGTCTAGTGCCTCTTATCTCGAAGCCACTCTACTACAAAAGGTAACTTCATATATCATCTATCATTCCCAAGTTCTCTAGCAACTTTTCACCTAGAGGTATAACCAATAGTATGAAGCATGGCTTCTTCAAAAGTTGCTTTAGAGAGGCGTATGTCAAGCATGGAAAGGCAAGAGTTACCGGAGTGACTTGTTCAAAGATTATGTTGGGCAATTTGCATTGGCTTCTTCCGTAGGGATTAAAGCTAAAGAAGATTCTCAAGATCGTGTAGTTCGTTGGCAAAAAGTTCAAGAAAGAAACCGCTACAAAATGAAAGGAAATAAAAACTTATAAACATTTTGGAGGATTGCCTTCCATCTTTCGTCAAGGGCCAAACAAAAGAGTTTATGAAGTGGGTAAATTTAGAAGAAACACGCACTCTTCAAAAGCAACTTTTGGAGAAGTCATGCTTCATATTATTAATTATACCTACATGCAAAAAGCTACTAGAGAACTTGAGAAGGATAGACGATATATGAAGTTACCTTTTATAGCGGAATGGGTTCGAGATAAGGGACACCTAATAAAATCGCAACAGAATGCAGCTTTCGATGCCGTGACTTTGATTCATAAACTGGATGAGCTCAAATAATTGAATGAAGTACAAAACAAAAATGACATTTATCTAAAAATTCTAGAAGACAAGAAGGATGTCATGCTTGATTCACTCTGGCGAATTAACATGGTTGATATAGAGTCAACTTTATTGCATGTCCGCCAAGCAATTCTTTAAAGACCCTAATGTTTATAGGGATGTTCTCAAGCTTTGTGCTAAAGCCTTGAAAAAGCTTGGGACAATTTTTCAAAGTTCTAAGTCTGCTTATAGAAAAGCGAACAGCTTGCAACATGAGGGTGACATCAAAGCAGACGAAGCTTCAAGTTCATAATGTTGTATGTACCCTGCATCTTTGCTACGTGTATTTGATCTTTCTCGTACAATGGACTTTCTTTAAGCCCTATGGTTGTTACATTTTTTCTTTTTCAAGTAAGGGCTTCTAACATTATTCAAATTTAGCCAAAGTAGTGTGTTCAAAGCCTATCATCTGCATCGAACATAATTGTAGCTTGGTGGTTATTTGATGTGTTTTTATCCTAGGTGGAGTTTTGGGCCATTCTAAAACTTAGCAAATGACAAATGTGGACTTTCGTCTGAGGCTTGAGAACATCCCTGGAAGCATTAGGGTCTTTAACAACTACTTGGCAGACATGCCATAAAATTTGACTCCATATCAACCATATTAATTTGCCAAAGTAAATTGAGCATGGCATCCTTCTTGTCTTCAAAAATTTTTAGATAAATCTCATTTATGTTTTCTCCTTCATTTAACTGTTTGAGCTCATCCGGTTTATGAATCAAAGTCACAACATTGAAAGTTGCCCTCACTTGTGATTTTATCTAGTGCCCCTTATCCCGAACCCATTATATTACAAAAGGTAACTTCCTATATCGTCTATCATTCCCAAGTTCTCTAGCAGCTTTCCGCCTGGAGGTATAACCTATAGTATGAAACCTGGCTTCTCCAAAAGCTACTTTAGAGAGGCGTATGTCAAGCATCGAAAGGCGAGAGTTACTCAAAACATCATGTTGGAACCCTCGACCGCGTTTAGCATGCCTTTTGGGAGTGACTTGTTCGAAGATTATATTGGGCAACGTTTGTTGGCTTCTTCCACAAGGATTGAAGCTAAAGAAGATTCTCAAGATGATGTGGTCCGTTGGCAAAAAGTTCAGGAAAAAAAGAAGGCACTACAAAATGAAAATGAAGAAATATTTATAAATATTTTGAATGATCGCCTTCGGCCTTTTGTCGAAGGTCAAATAGAAGAGTTTGTGAAGTGAGAAAATTCAGAAGAAACACGCCTCTCCAAAGTAGCTTTTGGAGAAGTCATGCTTCATACTATTAGTTATACTTACATGTGAAAAGGTGCTAGAGAACTTGAAAATGACAGACGATATATGAAGTTACCTTTTGTAGTGGAATGGGTTCGAGATAAGGGGCACCATATAAAATCGCAAGTTAAGGTAGCTTTCGGTGTCGTGACTTTGATTCATAAACTAGATGAGCTAAAATAGTTGAATGAAGGAGAAAACAAAAATGAAATTTATCTAAAAATTCTAGAAGACAAGAAAGATGGCATGCTCAATTCACTCTTGCGAATTAATGTGGTTGATATAGAGTCAACCTTATCGCATGTCTACCAAGTAGTTCTTAAAGACCCTAATGCTCACAAAGATGTTCTCAAGCTTTGTGCTAAAGCTTTGAAGAAACTTGGGACAATCTTTCAAGGTTCTAAGTCTTCTTACAGAATAGCAAACATCTTGCAACATGAGGGTGACATCAGAGTAGATGAAACTTAAAGTTCATAATGTTTTATTTACCCAACATCTTTGCTGTGTGTATTTGGAATTTAGCCAAAGTAGTGTGTTCAAAGCCTATCATTTGCATCAAACATAATTGTAGCTTGGCAGTTATTTAATGTGTTCTAAGGTAGAGTTTTGGGCAATTCTATATCTTGGAAAATGACGAATGTGGACTTTTGGTGAGCACGAAGCTTGAGAACACCCCTAGAAGTGTTAGGGTCTTCAAGAGCTACTAGGCAAACATGCCACGAAATTGACTCTATATCAACCAAGTTAATTCACCAGAGTGAATTGAGCATGAAATGCTTCTTGTCTTCAAGAGTTTTAAATAAATCTCATTTATGTTTTCTCCTTCATTCAACTGTTTGAGCTCATCTAGTTCATGAATCAAAGTCATGGAACCGGAAGTTGCCTTCACTTGTGATTTTATCTAGTGCCCCTTATCTTGAACCCATTTGACTACAAAAGGTAACTTCATATATCGTCTATCATTCCCAATTTCTCTAGTAGCTTTTCACCCGGGGGTATAATCAATAGGTTGAAACATGGCTTCTCCAAAAGCTGCTTTAGAGAGGCGTATGTCAAGCATGGGAAGGCAGGAGTCACTCAAGATACCATGTTGGAACCCTCAGTCGTGTTTGGGATGCTTTTTGTAAGTGACTTGTTTAAAGATTATGTTGGGCAACTTGCGTTGGCTTCTTCCACAATGATTGAAGCTGAAAAAGATTCTCAAATCGTGTATTTCGTTGGGAAAAAGTTCAAGAAAGAAAACACTACCAAATGAAAGGGAATAAAAACTTATAAATATTTTGAAATATCACCTTTGGCCTTTCGTCGAAGGTCAAATAGAAGAGTTTGTGAAGTGGGCAAATTTAGAAGAAACATGCCTCTCTAAAGCAACATTTGGAGAAGTCATGCTTCATACTATTAGTTATACCTACATGCGAAAAGGTGCTAGAGAACTTGAGAAGGATAGACAATATATGAAGTTACCCTTTGTAGCATAATGGGTTCGAGATAAGGGACACCCAATAAAATCACAAGTGAAGGCAACTTTCGATGCTGTGACTCTGATTCATAAACTAGATGAGCTCAAACAATTGAATTAAGGAGTAAACAAAAATGAGACTTATCTAAAATTTCTAGAAGGCAAGAAGGATGTCATGTTCAATTCACTCTAACGAATTAACATGGTTGATATAGAGTCAACTCTATCACATGTCCGCCAAGTAGTTCTTAAAGACCCTAATGCTTATAGGGATGTTCTCAAGTTCATGCTAAAGTTTTGAAGAAGCTTGAGACAATCTTTCAAGATTCTAATCTAATTACAAAAGAGCAAACAACTTGCAACATGAGGGTGACATCAAAGCCGACAAAGCTTCAAGTTCATAATGTTCTATTTACCCGGCATCTTTACTTTGCGTATTTGACCTCTCCCGTATAGTGGACTTTCTTTAGGCCTTGTGGCCATTGCATTTTTTTCTTTTTCAAGCAAGAGCTTCTGACAAGATTGAAATTTAGCCAAAGTAGTGCGCTCAAAGCCTATCATTTGCATCGAACATAATTGTAGCTTAGCGGTTATTTGATGTGTTTTTATCTAAGGTAGAGTTTTAGGCTATTCTATATCTTAGCGGATGACGAATGTGGATTTTCGACTAAGCATGAAGTTTGAGAACATCCCTAGAAGTATTAGGGTCTTTAACAACTACCTGGCAATCATGCTATAAAGTTGACTCCATATTAACCACGTTAATTCGCCAGAGTGAATTGAGCATGGCATCCTTCTTGTCTTCAAGAGTTTTTAGATAAATCCCATTTCTGTCTTCTCCTTCATTCGACTATTTGAGCTCATCTAGTTTATGAATCAAAGTCACAGCACCTGAAGTTGAGTTCAATTGTGATTTTATCTAGTGCCCTTTATCTTGAACCCATTCTACTACAACATGTAACTTCATATATCACTTATCTTTCCCAAGTTCTCTAGCAGCTTTTTTGCTGGAACTATAACCAATAGTATGAAGCCTGGCTTCTCCAAAAGCTACTTTAGAGAGGTGTGTTGCTTTTGAATTTGCCCACTTCATGAACTCTTCTGTTTGACCTTTGACCAAAGGCCGAAGGCAATCCTTCAAAATATTTGTAAGTTTTTCTTCCCTTTTCATTTTCTAGTGCCCTCTTTATTTCCTAAACTTTCTGCCAATGGACTATAGGGTCTTGGGAATCTTCTTCGTTGAAACAAGTCACTCCCAAGAAGCATCCCAAACATAGCTAAGGGGTCTAACATGGCTTCTCCAAAGGCAAGAGTCACTCATGACACCATGTTACAACCCTCAGCCGTGTTTGGGATACTTTTTAGGAGTGACTTGTTCGAAGATTATGTTGGGCAACTTGGATTGGCTTCTTCCACAATGATTGAAGTTGAAGAAGGTTCTCAAGATCGTGTAGTCCGTTGGCAAAAAATTCAGGAAAAAAAAAAGGCACTACAAAATGAAAGGGAAGAAAAACTTAAAAATATTTTGAAGGATCGCCTTCAACCTTTCTTCAAAGATCAAATAGAAGAGTTTGTGAAGTGGGCAAATTCAGAGAAAACACGCCTCTCCAAAGCAGCTTTTGGAGAAGTCATGCTTCATACTAATAGTTATACTTACATGCGAAAAGCTGCTAGAGAACTTGAGAATGATAGACAACATATGAAGTTACCTTTTGTAGAGGAATGGATTCAAGATAAGGGACACCAGATAAAATTGCAAGTGAAGGTAGCTTTCGATGCCGTGACTTTGATTCATAAACTAGATGAGCTCAAACAGTTGAATGAAGGAAAAACCAAAATGAGATTTATCTAAAATTTTCATAAGACAAGAATGATGTCATACTCAATTCACTCTGGCGAATTAACGTGGTCGATAGAGAGTCAACTTTATTGCATGTCCGCTAAACAATTCTTAAAGACCCTAATGCTTACTGGGATGTTCTCAAGCTTCATGCTAAAGCTTTGAAAAAGCTTTGGACAATCTTTCAAGGTTTTAAATCTACTTACAGAAGAGAGAACAGCTTTCATCATAAAGGTGACATCAAAGTAGACGAAGTTTTAAGTTCATAATGTTATGAATTCCTACCTCTCTATCTATCTCTGAGATGTTTGGAATTTTCAAAACTCCATGGACATGCAGAAGAGAAATGCTATCCCCACTCGGACCAAGACGTAACTTTTACTTGTTCAAATAACAATTAAGGTAAAGTATGGTCAGGAACAACGAATCTCTTTATGATAAACAAATCCATTTTGTAAGTTCGTTATTACGGGTAGTTCCTACAAAGGATCGGACTAATGACGTATACAATTACCTAGCATCTTTGTTGTGTGTATTTGACTTGCCCATGTAGCGGACATTCTTTAAGCCATCTAGTCATTGCATTTTTCTTTTTCAAGAATGGCTTCTGACATGATAGAAGTTTAGCTCAAGTAGCATCTTCAAAGCCTGTCATTTGCATCGAACATAATTGTCGCTTGGCAGTTATTTTATGTGTTTTTACCTGAGGTAAAGTTTTAGGCCATTCTATATCTTAGTAGATGAGAAACATGGACTTTAGGACTATTCCATTATAAGAGTATGCAGTCTCCGAAGTCATGGCCATGTCAAACGAGCAAGCAGCGTGGTGGGGATTGAAGAAGGATGAAGATGATCTTGTATTATTCCTATCTTGCAACTTATCAAATACTTCATTTGTCATAAAAAAAAAAAAAACAAAACAAAAAACAAAAAGGCAAAACAAAAATATATAAACAATGAGTAAATTCACATTTTCATTGCCCAATAGCAAAATCCGATGTTCTTGGCCCCTCTTAAGTTCCTTCTTGCTTTTGGCCTAATCTTTCCCTTGTTCAAAAGAAACCAGCACATTTCATTTATTTTTACCATAGGCCCATGGAAGGCAACAAGAGGCCAACCCACTTCACTAGTATTCCTCCTTCTTCGCATGCACGACCAGCGTGTGTCTGTGACACAGCAAGGGTGACTATGACCAAAAGAGCAGCCGTGAGCGAAAAATGAAAAATGGGCAATGACCGAAGCATAACGAGGATTGTTGAGCTGGCATGAAGAATAAAGACACATAATAGAAAGACTCCAAGGCATGAAGAGCATGCTGGTGAGAGGAGAGAAGCAGATACTTACATAAGAAAAGAGCAGGGCCCGACCATCAAAGGGGGAAGCTCAATAGATTTCACCAAAAACCGGACCATATACTAGAGAAACAGAGAGTGAGGACCAGAGAGAGAGAGACGAAGAGAATTGAAGATACGAACTACCACCGAAAGTTCCTAACGGAGTCACCAAGCGATCGTGATCTAAACTCTCGCAAGGGAGACTTTTAGGTTTAAAGGCATTTGTCAACTTCATACCAACGACCTTTCCTCAACTCATGCTCTCTCAAGTCCATACCTCACGCGATGTCAAGCATTTAAAATTTTAAATCACTTAAGCCTATGCAAATTTGACCAAAGAGTCATCACAAGCTCCTTTTTGGGGGTCGGCTAGAAACCCAGTAAGATATGAGAGAAAATCTTACTATATACGCAACCAAAGATCATGGATTCAGGGACTTAATTATATTAGCCCTAAAGCTAACGCCCTTTCAGTACCTAACCTAATCATGTGCTAACTAACGTCATAGCCGCCTATCAAAAATCTAAGGTTCATTCTAATCATTCTAAAGCAAGAAAGTAACACTCAAAATATTGAATGCGCAATCAATTATAATTATGATAGAAAGCGCACAAGTATCCTAATATCATCTCTAAAAAAAAAACACAAAACAAGAAGCCATATTGTAAAGCCTTAAAGGCTTGTCTAATTTTAGGTTTTAATTTCTAAGGATTTTTTATTTTTTAATGACTTCTTGGACATTTTTGAATTATTACTGATTTTTGAATTTTTTTAAAGTTGTTATTATTTCCCAGAATTTTTAAAGCTTTTTATGATTTTTTGAATCTTTTTGAATTTTCAAATTTCTAATTTTTAGCATTTATTTATTTATTTATTTATTTTATTGTTATATTATAGTTTTAATATTAATATAAAAATAAATTTATATCAGTTCGAAAGACCCGACCCAACTAAATTGACCCGAACCCTATCGGATCGGGTTGGGCTAAAACCAAAGTTGACCTAAGGCCCGCTCAAAATTAACTAAATAAGTCCATGAACCTTTTTTGGCCCAAAATCCAAAATAAAGCCCACAACAAACAAGCCCAAAGCCCCTCTCTTCCTCCACCTAGTTACACACTCCCCTCTTTGTCCGATCAGTCGTCAAACCGAAGCCCATAATGAACAAAATCCCACCCCGTTGCCCCTCTTTTCTGATTATCAATTTTTTTATTCTTTTCTATTTTTCTCTCTCCTTTTAGTCATTTTCTGCTGCAAATTTCTTCTTCTCATCCTCTTCACCGAAGCCTGAGGACGCGTAAGTTTCATGAGTGGGTTGACTCCCATGCCCTACAAAAGGTAGAGCAAAAGTCTGAGAGTGATATAATGTAGGAATAGAGTAGAATTGACCCAAAAAAAATCATGGACCGCTGATGCTACTTCATTTTTCACAAGCATCGTGGACACCCATGCCACCATCGAACCACCACATACCGTCAGTCGCTATTTCGACCAATGTCCAATATCTCCGGTTGCTCCTTCCGGCAACCACAAAAATCAATACCCAACATTCACCGAAATAAATCTATTCAATCCTAACATCTTTAGTAGAAATACAACCACAAACGTAATAAGATGCAAGGAAATGAATTGACTAGAGTGGCCTCGAACCAGTGGCTCACTGGTGAGGCGAAGGTTTCCGATGAAAATGAGGGTTCGTGCAAACTAGCTTGAGGATTGGTTGTGGCAGACAACAGACTGCAAGTCGACTTTTGGCGAAGCTTCGGTGGATGCTTTCACTCCAGCAAAAACTTCTTCTCTCTACTATGGAAAAGCCCCACGAGGGTTCTGTTTTATGAACAGAACTCTCTCCTCAAACAAGCGTCCTCTTCGGCGAAGGTATCCTCTGGCAAACGGTTCGTATCTTCGGTTCTCTCTCTGGTCCTTATTTTTCTCAACCATCCCCGATTCTCTGCCGAAAAAGAAGATGAGATCCCCTCTCCATCTCTCTCTCCCCCTCCCTCTTTTTCGTTATGCTCCTCTCCCGTTCGCTCATTTGCCCACCTCTCTCTCCTGGTGACAGTGCATCATTCCTCCGTTGCTCAACCTCACCGTGGTGGCGTTGTCTTTGCGCACGTCCTTAGACGTGAGTGCGAAAGGAAAGGAGAAGGGCGGAGCGGTTGGGGAAATGGGCCTTTGATTCTCTCTTCTTGGGCTTAAGGAAATAAATAACAATGGGCCAAGCCTTTTCTTTTTTTTAAAAAAAGGACTAAGGAAGGGAAGGCTGAATTGCAGAAAAATGGGTCGGACATCCCAGCCAACAAAATTTTATTCCTCATTTTTTCTCTTTTTTTAATTCATTTTTTTGTATTTTATTATTATTATTTTACTTTTTCTGCTTTTTATCTTTTTATCCTCCTTTTTTATATATTTTTTATTTTTGTAAAATAAAATGGATACTTGAAATGTCAATCAAAATTTCAATGTCAATAGTTGGTGGTTATTAAAGATGATGATTTACTATAATCGTTTAATTAATAATACAGATAGAACGTGAATAGAGATTGAAACTTGTAACAGATGGGTTCCAAGTTCCAAAATATACATGATAGGTTCAAAGTTCCAAAAAATAAGGAACTTACTCTAATATGAAATCTGGAACCGCACACCCTCGGAGTACTTACCACACAACTACTATAAAAACCACCACCCATCTACTAGAAACACCCTCAAAAAAAAAAAATCAAACAAATTTGCCATCTTCCAATTATCTTTACTCCCTGCACAATATTTTTATTTCCTAGATCCACATTGTTGAAAGGATTTATTAATGTAAAAAAAATGATTGATTAACAAGTATATACGGAAAAAAAAATTAAAATAGAACGATGTCATCAGCTCATAAAAAGAAATAATCAATCGAAATCTACAGTGATTCTTTTAAATGCTTTATTAATTAATCATTTTTCATTAATGACCATTTGGAAACACACAATGAGTCTTCAAATTTTGTTATTCACATTTTTGGAGGTAATTTTCTTTTTTAATAAATTGTGTCTTTTTCCTTGAACTATCTGATCAACATTTTCCATTTTTTCAATTTTCATAGAAATTAAGGATAAAGGGAGACTTCAATCATATAATGATATGAAAAGACATATTTGCCCCTAAAAAGTCATGTGTAATTTTCTAGTATTATATTACGTGCATAGAAGAGATTACGTACAAATCAAAGTGAATAAGTGAAATAACGAAATACTTTTGGACTGAAATTAGAATACCAAAAATTATTATTGAACTGAATTTAGTAAGTGGAGGGATTTTGATCACATCGTGTGAATTTTGATATTTTAAAGACACCAAGTAGTAGTTATTACAATCATCTTTCACTTTATATAAATAAGTTAATTTCATCAAAAGTCTTGTGTTCTTATCAATGTAAATTGTAAATTGCAAATAATCTTACCAAGAGATCAAATGTCCTTATCTAATAGTTATCACAAAAAAAAAGTAATTTTCTTTACATTTGTATGTAAAGAGAAATAAATAAATAAATAAAACGAAATGCGGATTGAGAAAGGAGAGTGGTCCTTTTTTTTTTTTTTGGACAAAGAGAAACATTGCATTATCTGAACCGAAATTTACATCCTGCTTGAAAAGCATCGAGAGGTATTATGTCAAACAAAGGAGCAGGGGGGGACAAAGCCCAAGCATCTGGTAAAGAACCATTGTTTTGGGCCTTTGCGGCCCAGTCTGCCGCTGAATTAGCCTCTCTAGGGCAAAACCTAACACGCAAACGAGAGAGACGAGAGAGGAGAGCTAACGCTTCAGCGATCAAGGGTCTGATCTCCCATGGTGATGTTGCCATATCCCGAACCGCTTCAACCAACACAAGGCAGTCAGACTTGAGGAGAAAATCCCTATTCTTGTTGGAATTTATCAGATGAGTCAGAGAAATATTCAGGGCTTGAACCTCGACCTGCAATGCCGAAGATGCAGGTACAGTCTTCGTGAACCCTTCAATCAAAGTACCAGTTTGATTGCGACATAGATAGGTGACTGATCCAGTGGTGCTTCCTGGCTGATAAGCCCCATCAATATTGATCTTTAAGACTCCTGGATCTGGGGGCCGCCACAGGGTACTAGGATCTGGATGTCTGCGGTTTGAAGCGACTCCATGGACAAAAGCTGAGACAATAGCAGCCGTACGTACCTGGCCAAGAGTGATAGCAACAACTTGAAAGGGATCAGGTCTCTGTTGAGTGAAGATGGAGCAATTACGAGACTTCCATATCTGCCATAACAAGGTGGCGATCAGCTCCAAACCAGGTACAGTCTGGTTTTTTGTAGACAGATTAGTAATCCATTCCTCTATGCGATGAATTTCTGCTGGTTGTATAGAAACTCTGACTTGGGGATGAGACCAAACCTGTGAGGTCCAGGGGCAGCATAAAAATAAGTGTTCCGCAGTCTCTGGCTGTTTAGATGAGCAGAGGGTACATGTAGGGTTAGCACTAATTTTCCTGCGAAATAGGTTATCTTTTGTGGACAAGGCGTTCTGGCATGGTGACCTGAGGAAAAATTTAAGTTTGGAAGCAATCTGGAGTTTCCATACGGTTTTCCATAGTTGCTGTGGTGGTTGATATGAGGAAGATACTCTGTTGAAAGTAGTAGTAGAGGCCGCCTGTCTAAGAACACTATATGCACTTTTCACAGTAAACACTCCTTGAACTATGCACGGCCAAATGACCTTATCTGCCGTATATTCTGGCCTGATAGGTATCTTAAGAATTTCTGCAGTAGTTTCACCATCATAAAAATGTTCCAGTAAAGACAGATTCCATCGATTAGTTTCTATGTCAATCAGATCAGCAACTTTTTCAGGTTTCTGTGCAACAGCTATTCTGCCTATTCTACCTTTAGGAAGCCAACGATCCTCTTGAATCCTAATGCTCGTTCCATCTCCTACCGACCATTGAAGCTTTGATAAAATGGAATCCCTTCCAACTATGATGCTCTGCCAACCCCAAGAAGATCGAGTACCTTTTGAAACTGTTAAGAAGTCATGAGAGTGGAAATACAGGCCTTTGAAGAGTGTGCCCCATAAAGAGTTAGGATGTTGTATTAGTCGCCAGGCCTGTTTACCTAACATGGCTTTATTGAAAGCCACTAGGTCTCAAAATCCTAAACCTCCCATCTTCTTCTCAATCTTCAGGACTTCCTAGTTTTTCCAATGGAGGCCAATTCTCCAGCTATCATTTTGCCACCAAAAACGGGCAATCTTTTTTTCAATGGACTAGCAAAGCAAAACAGGTATCTTAAAAATGGACATAGCGTATTGTGGGATTGCATGTACAACACTCTTAATAAGGAACTCCTTTCCCCCCCCCCCCCTTAGAGATAAGACTTTCTTTCCAACCATCAAGTTTGGCATTGACTCGGCCGAGTATCCAAGCAAACATGTCTCGTTTAGATCGTCCCCAATCTGACGGGATACCAAGGTATTTCCCAGTTTTTGCTAGCATTGGTATTCTGATTTCCTGAGCTAAAGTCTCCTTAAGTCTGTCAGGATAGCCTTTACTGAAGAAAATACTCGACTTGTTTCTGTTTATAGCCTGTCCCGTAGCAAGACAATACTGGTTCAAAATGTTGGCTAGTTCTAGGCATCCCTATACTGACCCATCTAGAAAGAAGATAGCATCATCGGCAAAAAAACAAATGAGTCAAAGTTGGACACCACCTATTTAGCTGGATTCCCTTAAGGTTCCCCATATGGATAGCTTGATGGATGAGAGTAGTCATCATGTTTGCCATGAGAATAAACAGATAGGGAGATAAAGGATCTCCTTGCCGAATTCCTCGCGTTGGGTGGAAATACTCTATTGTTCCCCATTAAATTTAACACTTATGGAAACAGTAGTGATGCATTGCATAATCCACATAACCCAAGTAGAATGGAAACCTAACCTTAGTAGATAGTCATGGAGAAAGTCCCATTCGACTCGGTCATACGCCTTTTTCATGTCCATCTTAACAACAGCCTGAAATTTTCGCTTTCGAGTTCTAGTCTTGAGCTGATGTAGAACCTCTTACACAATTAGAATATTGTCCTGTATTTGACGACCACTGACGAATGTACTTTGCTCTATAGAGATGATGTCGGGAAGGAGGGGTTTCAGACGGTTAGCGATTACTTTGGAGATATTTTATATGCAAAGTTACAAAGACTGATGGGTCTGTATTGATCTAGGTAGTCTGGGTTCGGGACTTTTGGTATGAGTGTGATTATGGTTCGATTTAGTTCCGGTGGCATAAAACCAGATTGAAAAAATTGTTGAACCGAGAAGAAAACCTCGTCTTCTAATATGTCCCGATGATGTTGGTAAAAGAGACCGTTGAAGCCATCCAGACCTAGGGCCTGAGTTTTCCCCAGCTGGAAAATAGCTATTGTGACTTCCTCTCGAGTAACTTCTGAAATGAGTTGCATATTCATATCATTAGTCACAACACACTCACATTTCTCAAGAATCGGTCCATAGTCACGAGAGCCTTTGGAATTGTAGAGCTTTGAAAAGAACTCCATCGTCATTTGCTTGAGGATCCGATCGTTGCTAACCCATCTTTGCTCTTCATCGAGCAGCATCCTTATTCTATTTCTATTTATGTGTTGAATAGTAGTGGCATGAAAGAAACTAGTATTCCTATCACCCCACCGGAGCCAATTGATCCTAGACCTCATCGTCCAATATTGTTCCTCCTGCTGCCAAGCATTGTGAAGCTTATCTTTCAACTGTTGTACTAGCTGCTTGTCATAAGAATCATGAGTTTGATTTGTTATTGATTGAAGTTGCTGCTGTATGGTTGCGATCTGTTCATTTGCTCTAGGAAAACTGACTTTACTCCACCGCAAAAGAGCCCAACTAACCTGTTTTAATATTTTTGGCAGGTTATATCCCTTTGCCCGAGCTAAAGACTAGGCCACCTGAATAACTTCCCAACAAGACTGATTCTGCAACCAGTAAGCTTCGAATTTGAAGATCTTACCATTACGGCGTTGTTGGCCATCAGTATTAAGCACCAAAGACTGTGGTCTGACCCCACTGCTGGTAAAGCAAAGACTTCAGCCTCAGAAAAAGTAATCCTCCAATTCCAGGTACACAGAACCCGATCCAACTGCTCCTTAACCAATTCTTCCCCCTCTCGATTGTTCGTCCAGGTGAACGCACATCCCTTATTTTCGATATCCATCAGTGCACAATCATGTAGGACTTCTCTAAAGGATTGCATTCGAGAAAAATCAAGGGGTCTCTTGCCAAACTTCTCCCATTGGTAGGTTATTTCATTGAAGTCTCCTACGCAAACCCAGGGTAAAGAGTTGATGAAAGCCAGGCGTCTGAGTGCAGTCCATAAAGGTTGGCGCGAATAAGGAGTTATTGGAGCATGTATGCAGGTCAATCGCATGGTGATTCCTCTGCCTGTCTCTGTACATATGGTATCAATAAAGTCTTGAGTAGCTATTTCCACCCGTAGAGATATATGAGAACGCTAAAACATGGCCAAACCTCCAGCTATGCCTATTGGATTTATAATATGGGAGTTAACAAAACGCATTTTTCGCTGAATTCTTGAAAGAACTAGCTCTCAATTCTTAGTTTCCATCAAAAAAAATAACATCCGGCTTCTCTTTGGCCACTAAGGCTGTTAGGGATTGAACCGTTAGGGGAGAGCCAAGGCCCTGACAGTTCCAGGAAAGGAGCTTCATTTTGCCACTGATGGCTTTTTCGGGCAAGCCACCTCAGCCCAGTTACTGACTTCATCAGCCATGAGGACAGGAGTTTCCAGTAATTGAGTGCATCAACATTCTCAGAGCCATGAGAGCACAGGTCGTAGGGATTATACCTCTTGAGTTTCTTTGCTATCCCTATTTTAGTAGGTAGGTAAGAGGGTTTTGCTTTCTTCATATTGACAGCTACTGTTGTTTTATCCCGATGCCCTTGGTGCCGAGCAAGTGCTAGAGTCAAAACACCTTCTGGAGTAACATTCATGGGTCGAGACAAAGTGTCTACTGCTTCCACAAGAGAGGTCGGTTGTTGCATTGGGAAGTTGGTGTCCACTGCTAAGATAGAAATGCTTGATTTCTTTTCCAGAGGTAAATGTTGGACGCCTTTCATTTTGTAGGAGAGTGGGATCAAATCAGTAGTCATTGCTTTCTTTTTCTCTATACCTTCCTGATAAGCTGCCTTTTCAGTGGCTGCTGCAGGTGGCAAAGCAAGAACGTTAGGTGTCCTAAAAGGGGGAGTTTCTAGGATAACTTCATCAGGGCCATCGGAGGGAGACCCTTCTTCATAGAAAGCCTGCCAGTATGGACTATTCTCTTTTACTTCAACGCGCAACCACTGACCGAAAGCCATCTTTTTCTTACTCGCCATCTTTGCTTCATTAAAAGGTATATTCTGACAGTACATTGCATAATGGCCAAGCCGTCCACATGAATAACAAAAATGGGGGAGACGTTCATAGCGAAAATCCAGCCAAAATGCTTTACCGTCAATCCGAATCAGTTGTCCTGTTTTCAATGGATCATCTAGATTAAATTCTACCCTAGCACGTCTTACCTTTAGGTTATGGCCTCCTGATTATCAACTTTTACTTCCAACACCCTCCCAACACGTTTAACTACTTTGTTTATTATCTTATTAGTGCACCACTCTAAGGGGAGGCCAAAAACTTGAACCCATAGTGCACATTTGGAAAAATCGTACCTGTGGAGAGGAGTATTTGGCTTCCAAGATTGAAATAGCACCAAGTTAGTGGAAAACCGCCACGGACCTCCTTTTTCAACCCTCTTTTTATCATTTTCCAACTTGAATTTGGCCACGTAGATACCCATTTCCTGTTGAGAAATTTCTACTTGTTCTGTGCGCCAGGCAATCCTCATTGTAGTCTGGAATGCTTGTAAATTAATTGAGGAATTGGTGAATATCTTACCAACTAAAGTTCTCTGGCATTCTTCAAGTTTTTCCAGGGATGGCGACTCCTCCCAAACATCAATTTCCTGCTCAAACCATAAGGTGCCCAGTCTATTGCAAAGGGCAGCAAGGCGTGATGTCTCATCCTGATCGTGAGGGTCCATGGGTAATTCCCAATACATAATGCAAAGTAGATGGGAATAAAAGCGACATGCAAAGGGTATGACTGACACTTCGACAAAGGAACGGGTGACTAAGTTGGTTGACGGTTGGAAGAAAAAAACAAACAGGTGGAGAGCATGGTGTCCGGTGCAAAGATAGCAGCAACCGAACTGATCATGGAGAGAGGAGAAAATCCCGAGTAAACCATCTTCAGAGATAGATAACACGAAGACAGATTCATCGCTTCGGGGAATTGGGTATCAGGGGTAGAATTTCACAAAATAAATGCGAAAGATCACGAGCCCAAAGAAGAAAAGCTTTTCATTGAGCTACCAGTCTCGGACAATTAAAAGGAGAAAGCGAAAAGAGGAGGTGAGGCTCAAAACGCCGTTTCATCGCAGAGAAGAAAGGGGCTGAAACTGTGAATTAGGGTTTAAAACAGACTAAAACAGATGAGAACTACCATTAAGAGGAGAGTGGTCCTTTGAAGAACATAAAAAGCACATTTTCAAGAAAAACTTGAAACAAAAATTTGGAAATTTTTCTTCTCTCCTCTTAATACACAAGTGAATTATTTTTAAAGCTGTATAATGTGCAATGTTATTATTTTAGCCTTCCGGTAAGTAGGTAATTTATGTGACTTTTACTACTTTTGGCTATGTTGGGTAACGGCCAGAAAACTATCACAACGGACACTATATGACATTTGAATATAAATTTCAAACTTTGGATCCCTTCTTCGCCCTCCGCAAGTATTTAACATTCTTTCAATAACTTAGCTTTCATCACATTTCTTTATTGCACTGATCCTTGTATCCAGCACTTATTCTCCTTTTTGCACCACTTAGTATAATAACAGTACGTTCTTCTCTTAATAAAAAGGGAAAAGAAAAACGAATATTATTCAAATAAAATGTAGAAAGGCTAGTCATGCCTGCTTTCTTTGATGAAAGCCCATAGAAGGGCCGAGGCACAACAAGCCTGCCCATCATCAAAGAAGGCCCAGGTCCATGCAAAAAGGCACATCACTTCCACTACAACCATAGTCATAGGGACACTTTTTATATTGTCTTCCTTAAATCCAGAGCGCAAGCTCAAAGCCCTAAAAAGACCATAGAATCCACCGCAAATCTCAAAGTTTTGGCCTGTGTATGTGGCCCTAACTCAGAGCAGCTTATATGTACTTAATAATTTCCGTATGAGTAATTTCCCACAAAGTTTTGGCCTGTGTATGTGACCCTAACTCAAAGCAGCTTATATATAATTATTGATTTACGTATGAGCAATTTCCAGCTCCTAAGCAAGAAAGCCCTTAATGCTTCAACCTGCTATGCCAATTCTTCTTTTTCATTTGCGAGATTTTCCATCTTATGTAAAAAGTCAAATCCATGTGCATCATTAATCACGTGACTTAAGGTGAATGGTCAATCCCAGGTATTATCCATAAATGAAATCGTTTACCCTTTGATCTCCTATACTAAAGGAGTGAAATATATCTAAAACAAGGAAAGATGGCACAATTTATAAATTTTAATTTACTATGCAATGTCATACTTAGATTTTTAATTTGTTCTATTGTTCCATTTAAGTACATTTTGATTTATTGTCTCTACAATAATGAAAATATCACCTCATTTAGAGTTATATCATATACATTTTTTTTTTTGTTTTAAGAATAAATTTTTCATAAGGATATTTTATTTGTCTATAGATCTCTCGTACTTATAATCTAAATTATGTTCCCAATTTCTTAGTTAGATAAAATTTTCAAGTTTTTGTGTTTTATGTGCATAATTAATTTAATTAAAGCTGTAAGTAAGAAATTAAAATGGTAGGAATACGAATCCAATACAACTCTCCAAATGAGGTTCTATTTTAAGCATAAAAATAATAGGCTAAAATATTTTATAAAAGAGCTACCATAATATTTACCAAGTTGAAGAAGTAATAAAAATGTAACCATCATTTCTTTTTGTTGATTTAGGAAATGAATTTAAATGAAAAAAAAAATATTCGAAAATTCAGGTAATAGTACAATTACATAATTTTTTTAACGAAAAGCTGAGTAAACTGAACAAATTTAAAATTTATAAACTAGATTGAATATTAACAAATAGTTCATGGACCACATCAAATAAATTAAAAAGTTCAATAATGACATTATACTTTTAGACTAGAGTCTAGAAATTATTTCCTGATGAGTTCTTTGTATAATGGGAATATTAAACTCGTCAACGGATATCTATCTCGAAAGGAAAAAGAATAAGGCCCGCGAACACATGAACAGTCTCTTTAACTTGGCACAAAAGGGCAACTTTACAATGGACTTTGAAATGAAATACAAATGCAAATGAAAGGTGACGTTCGACATTCTCTTATTTTAGGCTGACCTAGGTAGGTTGGATGAGAGTAGGCACAACGCCTACCATATCGAGTGAAATGGATCGTGTGCACGTAGACCTTGAGCTTGATAATGACTACTCTTTTCCGTGTCTTTGGCCAAGGGATTCAATAGAAGCTTGGAACGTGTGGAACAGGTCTATGAATTTAGTTAGACTGTTTTGCGGCATAATTAACTTTTATTACTAATTTTATCATTAATTAGTCAGTAGTATGAACGGTGTGTGAACTTGCTTCTCTAGTGGAAGTATTCAAAAGTTTTTATTTGTGTGGGGGTTAAATCTGACATAAGATTATTTTGGCTATCGTACTTAGCACGTCTCAGAGATCATCTAAGCTGGTGAAGATAGCAACATGTGGATGGTCAATGTTTTTTTTTTTTTTTTTTTTTGTAGAAGGTAAGAGATATATTGACTTTAAACCAAAGAGCTATATAGTTATACAGCAAAAACTCAGTACCAAAAACTTGTATTCATTATGACAAACAAGTCTGAGCGAGTGGAAGAGTACCAAGGAAAAAGGGGGGATCAATGTTTATAAACATTAGATCAAAAAATCATGTTTGTCAAAATGAATGACCGGTTTCGTGTTAGTGTACTCAATTTTGTTAGAGATATTTAGGATTTCATAAAGATATTAAAGATATTTATCTTCGATTTTTCATATCTTGGGTGGTAATGTATATATTTAGGAAATTCACTATATTTGACTTTGATTATGCATGTCCTTAATTGATATATTACCTACAGGTCTATATACTCTTTACCCTAGAAGATTGAAATAAAAAATAAACATAAGTTTCAATTTTTTCTCTTCCACATATTATTTTGTTATCTTGGTATCAGAACTAGTTGATCTTGCAATACACCTTGTACTCTCGCATGCGGTGCACACCTACGTGCACATCCGAAGCTAATCTCATGTGTCAACATTTTTCTTTTTTCGAATCAATCCTAAAATCTTCTTATCAATGTCGGCTTGTTCTATTATCGCACATTATGAAAAGTCATGTTAATTGAGGAAGCGCCATTAATCTATTTTGTAATGATACTAGGTCCACAGCTTTAGATGTTGTTTGAGACTCTTCCACAACTCGTTTTCGAAAATAGAAACCACCATCAGACTTACCAATCTCAAACAACCCAGAAATTTCATCAAGGACAATCTCATGTGCAACGTGATAGATTTATGAGATGGGCCTGAGTTGGCCCATCCGCTCAAATTGGGCCCAAAGGGCCCGGCCCACGGGAATAGGGCCCGTGGAGGGGGAGAGGTATAAAAGGGAGGAGAGAGAGAGAGAGAGAGAGAAGATAACGTTTGACAATTCAACGTACGTCTTCTCCCGCGCGTTCTCTCTTCCTCCAAAAAGAACAGTAAGTTCAAGGCACTGTTTTCTCTCCTTCAAGTCATCATCAGATCGAACGGGGGCCAGAATTTCTTCCTCTTCTACGGCATTGGTGTTTAATCTGTGGCTAACAAGGTACGCTCGAATCTGTGGTGTGCTTTACGATCGGTGATGCGTGTTTTCCTGGGCTTCGTCTTCCGCATTGATTTAGGGGTTCGATTCGGTGTCGAATCCTGTTTTCGGGGATCAGTAATTCCCAACATTGGTATCAGAGCCAGGTTTCACGTTTTTCCCGATCAATTCTGAAGTTTTTGATTGATTTTTCGCGAAATCCCTTTGGCCGTACGGAACCGGGCGAAAATCCCGACACCCGAGCGCTGTTCGGCCATTTTTCTGAGTTTTCGTAAGTCGAAATTAAATTCTAAAGGCACTGGGTGAAAGGCGACGTCAAGACGAGGCCGGCGACATGTCGCACGCCGCCATACGACGCCGCACGCGCCCACACGCGCGGCCAGAAGCCGCTGCGCGTGGGCGCCACGCGCCTGGAAGCGCTGGCTTCGCCAGCGCGTGCGCCACACGCGCCGGTGGCGAACCGGCACGTGCGCGCCGGCGACCGGCGAAACGGCACGCGCCGGTCCGCGGACCGACGCGTGCTGACGTCACGAGATGACGTCATCGTGACGTCATCCAACGGTCGGTAACCGTTCGGATGACGTCACCGATGACGTCATCACCGATGACGTTTGGCCGGACGGTCACCGGCCGGCGACCCGACCCGCCGGCGACCCGACCCCACTCGGGAAGGAGGCACGCGCCCGGCACGTGCCGGATGACGTCTGCGTGACGTCATCCCCCGCACGCGCGAGGCACGTGCGGTCGGTCCGTGCGAGCGGTCCGACCGGCCCGTCCGGTCCGACCGGTTCGACCGTCGCGACCGGTCCGACCGGTCCGACCCGCGCGCCCGTTGACCCGACACGTTGACCGTTGACCGACGACCGTTGACCGTTGACTTGACCGTTGACCGACCGTTGACTTTGACCGTTGACCCGAAAAGAAAAAAAAAAAAAAAAAGGAATTTGTTTCTTTTTCAATTATGTCTGTGTGGGTTGTAGGTAATCCATTTTTATTCTGCATTTGTTGCATGAATCATGGAAATTTATGTATTTTCCATTTTGTTTATTATGGATTATAAGTGATCCATTTTAGTTCTGCATTTGTTGCAGAAACTATGATGCGTAATGCACGGATACCTGCAATCCCGAGAACGGACGAAGGAAGAGCTAGACTGAAAAGGCTGATGAAAGAGTTAGCTGATTTTCGGTGGCTTGATGGTGATTTAGTATCACATATGGTCAAGGTCAATCAGATGATACAGGAAATCATCAATAATGGTTATCTTATGCCGGATTTTGAGAAGGTGCCGGCTTTGTTGAACACTCTTCCACCTGAATGGCAAGCAGTGTTAGATCGGCTATGGGAGGTCAACGTGGTCCCGGGTTATAGGAGGCTGGTGGAAGCTTTTGTAAGAGAGTACTATAGGATTGAGTTGGCCAAAACTTCAACCCTTAGATTGTGCGCTACGTGGCGCAGAGTGAATGCGCCTTGGTGGCGACATAAGAGCTCTCCAAAAGTTTTTCCATGGTTGGCAAATGTACCTTCAGTTTTCTCAGATGTTTTGGCTGATAGATTAGAAGGGACATTCCCTAATTATTTCTTAGATTAATTATGAGATGTTTTATGGATGTAAATATCTCTTTCCAAGTTGATAATTTTTCTTTGTATATATTGCTTAGTGTAATGATTACTACCTGATTGTTGTTAATGTAGCAACCGATATATTAGTTGTATCATGTGAAAGCATTGTTATTTTATTGGATGTTAAGATTTTTATTTGCTTTCTGCTATTGCTGGTTGTTGTGGGTAGTTAGCTGTGGGTAGTTATAGAAGTTTTTTGTAACTTCATAGAATTGATTTTGCATATGACAATCATATTAATGATAATTTTAAGTTAGGATTTTTGGAGGATGATTGGAAACGTAGTGACCTTTTGATTCTGAAGCCTTACTTGAAATTATTCATTAATATGATGGGTCTATGTAAATATGGATGCATAAATGATAGGCATTAATTATACGTGCATGTATGTCTGATGTGTTCAGAACGATAGTTCAGCAACTAAGAATGTAATTGCTGATATGAACGGCTACAATTGTGAAATATTGAATATGAAGATTCAATATGTGCTGGAAAAGCAAGAAGCACTAGAAGCTCTTGACCATGTTATGGAAGATCTTGAGAATGCTGTGCGCCACCTTGAGCTGGTAGAGGACCGCTTAATGGCATGTGAGCTGAGAATAGATATTTGCAATGCTGGTTCTAGCTCAGAAAGGGCTTTGTGCTCTAAGCGCAAGCGTATTGATTCGTTCAATATGTGGGAATGCAAAGGATCAAGTCCTTAGTGCAAGAGATCAAGAGTTAACCAACACAAGAGAGGAAAACGTCCTCAATTGAAGAAAATGTCAAGGGTGAAATGTTACAACTGTGACAAGAAGGGTCACTATGCTCGCGACTGTCGTGAGCCAAATCAGGCATACACCTCTTGTACATTTGAGAACTTTGATTATGTGTCAAGTTCTGAATTAATTGGCTGAATCCAATCCTTTGTGGACTGTAGATTCAGGAGCGACAGACTATGCAGCGAAGGATATAAAATCCTTCGTGGAATTTTGACGAGTACCAACTGGAATTAAGTGTATCTATGTAGGAAATAACTCCAGAGATGAAGTTAAAGGAATTGGCACCGGCCAATTGAACATGCGTGGTGGACGCACCTTATTCCTACACGATGTTCTATATGCTCCGGAGATTCGTCGAAATTTAAATGTCTGTTTTGATGTTGGTTAAGCTTGGTTTTAGAATGAACTTCCATAATAAAGGTGTAGATTTGTATTTAGGTACAAACTACTATGGTTGTGGTCACTTTCTAAATGGTTTCATTGTACTAAATGTTGACTGTGGTGATGTCAATATGTTATTCCCTTGTTTCACGTCTTCTATCTTATATGATAATGATGTGAATATGATGGCATGCTAGACTTGGTCATATGGGCCAACAACATATGAACAGACTAGCCAAAGAGGGCTTATTGGGCAACATTGAAAAAGTCGATTTGCCCATATGTAAGCATTGCCTAGAAGGGAAAATGACAAGGAGACCATTTGGAAAAGGTAAAAGAGCTGAATTTCCTCGGCATTTAATCCATTTGGACGTCTGTGGTTCAATGAATGTGAGAGGAAGGCAAGGGGCTGTTTGTTTCATCACTTTTATGGATAATTCTACTTGATTCGGATGTGTCTATTTGATTTCTCATAAATCTGAAGCATAAGTTGTTTTAGAAGGTTTATGAACCTGGTAGAAAATCAATTAGACAGTAAAATAAAGGTATTTAGATCCGATCGAGGTTGAGAATATTTAATCTGATAAGTTCAGAAAATTATGTGATGAAAAAGGAATAGAAAGATAGTTGTCTATTCCATATACTCCTCAACAAAATGGTGTTGCAGAGAGAAGAAACAGAACCTTACTGGAATGGTTAGGTCCATGAAGGCGCATGCTAACTTACATATCACTTTTATGGAGTGATGCGTTGTTAACTGCTGCATAAATACTTAACCGGGTGCCTTCCAAATCAGTCAGTTTCACTCCATATGAGTTATGGATAGGTAGAAAACCGGACTTAAGTTTACTTAAGCCATGGGGTTATGCTGTTTATACTCATATGTCCTCTCACAAGTTTGGGAAATTGAGTCCCATATAAAAGTAGAGTATTTTAATGAGATACTCCGAACACTCAAAAGGGTATGTGTTCGTAGGTGAGCAGGAAAGTGGGAGAATAACTGAATTTGAATCACAGGATGTCACATTCTTAGTGGATGAATTTCCTAAAAAAGGCGAAATAGGGGAAGATTACTTCCTATTTGAAACCTTGGATTAAGATTATGATATTAGTGGTGTTCATCCAAGTGGGAGTAATATGAGATGTGATGAATTGAATTCAACTCATTCTCAATTGCAACCACCTGATGTGACGACATCATCATTACCTAATCCAAGTGGGAGCATAATGGGGAATGATGTGCTAAGTGTACAATCTCCCATACGGTGAACAAGTCGCCAAAGTATTCCCCGTCGATGTTTTGACATTGAAAGGGAAACTTTTATGATTGCTCCACAAGATGAGTATGAGCCAAGAAATATTAATGAGGCTCTAAATTGCCCTAGTAAGGAAAAATGGATTAATGCAATGGAAGAGGAAATGGAGTCAATGAAATCAAACCAAGTCTGGGAACTGGTTGATCTGCCAAAAGGACGCAGAGCTATTGGGAACAAATGGGTTCTCAATATAAAGCGAAAGGCTAATGGCTCGATTGAAAGGCATAAGGCTCGCCTTGTGACGAAGGGGTATAATCAATAGGAAGGAATTGATTATGAAGATACGTTTTCTCCTGTATTGAGATTTACCTTGATTCGCATAATTCTGGCAATAGTATTTGGTATGGATCTTGAGTTACGTCAAATGGATGTAAAGACTGCTTTCCTCAATGGAGACTTAGAGGATGAAATATATATGGAACAACCTGTTGGTTTCATAGTGAAAGGCCAAGAAGAAAAGGTATGTCGACTTTGGAGGTCGATATATGGCCTTAAGCAGTCGTCAAGACAATGATATATATACGTTTTCATAATGCCATAATGGCATATGACTTTACAATGATAGATGAGGATCATTGTGTATATATCAAAAGATCCAAGAATCAATTTGTGATCATATCATTATATGTTGATGATATACTAATTGCTGGAAGTAATATGGAGCTAGTCAATACTGTCAAAAGTTGGTTGTCTTCCAAATTTTGAATTGAATGATATGGGATTGTAAACCCATTGATGCTCCTATTGCAAAAGGTGAAGGATTGAGCCATAGACTGTGTCCAAGGACTTCACAAGAGAAGGAACAAATGAAACATGTTTCTTATGCTAGTGCTGTTAGAAGCTTTATGTATGCTATGAAGTGTACAAGACTTGACATATGTTTTGTAGTTGGAATGGTGAGTAGTTACTAATCCAATCCAGGTCAAGCACGTTGGAAAGCCGTTAAGTGAATACTGAGGTATCTAAAGGGGACTGCTGATTATACGCTGAGTTGTTATGGAAAGGATATGCGGCTCTAAGGCTATTATGATGTTGATTGGGGAGGAGATTTAAATGAAAGGAAATCTACCTCTAGGTTTGTTCTCTTACCGAATAATGGCACCATGTGTTGGAGCAGTAAGAAACAAAAGAATATAGCCTTGTCCACAATGGAATTGAGTTCGTGGCATTATCAGCAGCAGTATAAGAAGATGTTTGACTTAAGAGATTATTGGATCAGTTAGGTGTTATTGGAAGTGCTGCAGATTTGTTATTAGTTAACTATGATAATCAAGCAGCAAAAGTGTACACTAAAGATCCAAATATCATGGCAAGACCAAACATATAGATACCAAGTAGAATTTTATCATGGATATGATTGCACGAAAAGATGTGAACTTAGAGTACATACTACGCATGGAATGATAGCAGATCCTATGACAAAGCCAATACCTAGAGATGTGTTTTGTGGCCATGTGAAATCTCTAGGATTGCGTAGAGGATGATGTACTGAATATTATATTTTTCCCTAAGTGTTCACATATGATGAATTTATGTTTTTTCATCATTAATGCCTATGAATCTTTGTTTGATCTTTATGCATCTTAATGCTCAGTGCATTACTTTAAGTTAGAAGAAGTATGTCGGACAGATGAGATTAGCCCACTCACACGGGTAATCGCCTCTATTTACTGTGTGATAAATAGAGATAAGACTGTTTTTAAGCTTATTATCTAGGTGATAATTGAGAGCTCAAGCTTAAAATACGTATGTCGCCTTAACTGGATGTTAAGATGAGGACATAATACTTACTATGTCCGAGAGTAAAATACCCCACATATTTTACTTTATCTGTCTATGATGCCAGATGTGAGTTCTGATGAATTTAGTGAATGAGTAGATACGTGAACTCAAGTTAGACATTGGGTATGTCTGAACTATCATCTGTACGGTATTGAAAGGTGTAGACATACGCTCCATAGGAAAGGAGTTAATACCGTAATACGTATTTCATACTACGTATGCATGAGACGACCAATAAGAGTGGCAAAAGTTTGATCTCAACTTTTATGTCGTGTGAGACTCTTGAGGAAAAGAGTTCCTCAATTTCTTAGTCCCCTCATGACTCTTACTTATTCTCAAGATTTCTATTTAGTGTTTGCTATCTTAGGATGTTGCCAATGGTCATGAGTTTGATTCGATCTAATGGGGCATTTCTAGAAAAGCAAGCTGGACTGAAATTGAGAGTTTGAAGGAAAGAGGAAGATCGATTTTGGAGAATCACATTATAGTTTTGTATTCACCGGTTAACCAATTATGACTGTCTTTGTGATAATCATAATTGTGAATACAATATATATATATCATTGTTTGAAAAGAGATCAAGAGAGATATAAATGTGATTGATCGATCTAGGGTACTGCATACTAAATCTACTCGGAATGTGATGCCCATTATGAGCTGCTATATATTCCTAACAGATGTATGGCAACGAGCTCTCAAAGTATGCTGGTCGCACGGATTATTCACCAGTATGAATGTTGAAGAGAGGTAAAGATGATTATGTTCGACCCACCATGTTAAGAGAAAGTCTATGATGGATTTTTCTCAAATGAGGCTAAGTAGGGCCTGTCCGCCCATGTTGGTTTTGTACCACCATGTGCGAGTGGGAGATGATAGATTTATGAGATGGGCCTGAGTTGGCCCATCCGCTCAAATTGGGCCCAAAGGGCCCGGCCCACGGGAATAGGGCCCGTGGAGGGGGAGAGGTATAAAAGGGAGGAGAGAGAGAGAGAGAGAAGATAACGTTTGACAATTCAACGTACGTCTTCTCCCGCGCGTTCTCTCTTCCTCCAAAAAGAACAGTAAGTTCAAGGCATTGTTTTCTCTCCTTCAAGTCATCATCAGATCGAACGGGGGCCAGAATTTCTTCCTCTTCTACGGCATTGGTGTTTAATCTGTGGCTAACAAGGTACGCTCGAATCTGTGGTGTGCTTTACGATCGGTGATGCGTGTTTTCCTGGGCTTCGTCTTCCGCATTGATTTAGGGGTTCGATTCGGTGTCGAATCCTGTTTTCGGGGATCAGTAATTCCCAACACAACGACATATTGCCTGCCCAACAGATATCGACCGATTCCTTTTTCAGCACACTGAACCAGCAATTCACCTGGGCATTTTTAGGAGTTTTTATCCAAACTTAAACTGACTTTATGATTACTTTCAATTTTGCATTTGCAGGCTGTCTGCTTGGTCATATGTTAACCAAGTTTAAAATTATATTAGACATTGCATAAGAAAAGTCAAAATGATCAAAGAATATCCTAAGGCATCTATCTTTCCATTTAACCGTCTAATAGACAATATACACACGGCTAAAAATGGGTACACTCCAAAACCTCAATAATTGACTAGAGGACCATTTTCAAAGTGTAGCTAGTGCCTTTTTTCTTTTCCCCCTCCTCCATTGAGTCGTTTCCACTAGCACCCAAATTATCGCATTCCACGATCCTATCCATGAAAATGTCTGCTTCAACCTTCGATATAACAAAATGCACACGCAAAGACAAGCAACAATTTACTCTTGAAAAACCAATTATTTTTCAATGCTATATACATTTATATGTTATTTATATATTTTTATTCAGTAATTTGTCCACTAGCCGTTTCATTTTATTTTCAGTGGGAAAAGAATCGTTTTAGTGGGCCCAATCCTCGATTGACGCTCTTTCCTTCGAGGCCTCTTGATGATCTATTGAGACAATTTAAGGCCATACGATTGTGGACTTTTGGCGAAACATCTGAAATAAAGTCCAGTTATCTTTATTTATGATACAAGTGAGTGAAATATTCACACTTTTGGATTGACCCAAGTTCCATATAATTTGTAAACAAAAAATAAAATTATTAGTGATTTATTATATTGCCTGAAATTATTTGTGAATGTCATCTTTTAATTCCAGTTATTTGAGACAATTTAAGGCCATACGATTGTGGACTTTTGGCGAAACATCTGAAATAAAGTCCAGTTATCTTTATTTATTATACAAGTGAGTGAAATATTCACACTTTTGGATTGACCCAAGATCCATATAATTTTTAAACAAAAAATAAAATTATTAGTGATTTATTATATTGCCTGACATTATTTGTGAATGTCGTCTTTTAATTCCTTTTTTAGGTTTTTTCCATCTACTTGCTTCGTAACGCAAATATAGAGCTCTATGATGTATGAAAATGTGATGTATCAACTGCTCCAACGCTATATTTCATGTGTTTTCAGAGTGAATCTGAACAGTTCGAGCGTGGGGCTAATTGTAAAGGCTGAGAAACTCATTAAAAGATGAAAATAAATCATATTTTTATAATTCGAAACCTAGTAATACCATAAATAATGGGTTTTGTAGGGCCTACAATAATAAGTTAAAACGGGCCAAGGGGAACGACAGTAATTGTCCTTGCTTGCCTTCCATGGCTCCGTGACCATATACGACAAGGTATGATGGGAGATTGGACCTTCGAAGGAAATGAAAAGCACTTTTTCGATTAAAATTTGAAATAGAAGTTTGAAATGTTCTTCCTCTCCTCTTAAAACGAGAGTGAATTATTTTCAAGGACATAGGATTCCCATTACTTCTCCTTTTATTTTCGAAGAAATTGGGTAATTGATGGGACTTTTACTTCGGCTCTCCTTGGCAATGGCCCAACAACTATCGTAAAGGACCTTTTTCTTTCTATATGACAGTACAATGTAAGTTTCAACACTGGTTCTAACCCTTCCCATCTTATCCATTATTTTCTTGTAATACAAACTCAAAGGCTCGACTACCTTGAAGGCTCATAAAACACTGCCCCACAAGCCTCACGATTCAGTTAAGTTTAAACCTTTGACATGTGCAAATGGCCCCGATCTAAAGCAATTCGGATGCACTTGACGGAATTGAACAAACAAACTCTAGTTTTTAAGCTGGTAATCCATTGATATCTCAACTCGTCACTCCTATCTTCTTTTTTCTTATGACAAGAAAGTCCATCACATGAATTACGTGATCTACGTACATCATTAATCACGTGAATCAAATAAGACGTATGGTTAAACCCATTTATGATTCAAATTTGAGATTGCTTACACTTTAATATCCCCTTCTAAAAAAGTGAAATGTCTTCGAACCAATGGCTTCTTTGTTGGAAATTTCCTATAATATGGGCTTACATTAATTAATTAATTTTTTATTTTAAATAATCGAGTTAATGGATATTCCAATATTTGTTGAGCTCTACAGTGATCTGATTAAATTGGGTATTGGCATCTATTGATAAAGGGCCTAGTTGAGCAGCAAAGTATAGGCAATTGTGTTTAACTGAAACCTGTAATGGGAAGAGCCCAGTTGACACGCTGTTGATTAGGGTTTGCTAGGTCCCCTCTCTAGCCTATAAAAAGGTAGGTTATACTTATCAGTTGCTTTAATACCATTAAAAGCTACTATACAAAAACAGGTCATAGAGAGGAAGATCTGACATTCCGATAAATCTCTGATTATCAGAGTGATCTATTTTTCTTCAAGTGAAACAATGGCTCATACAAGTACGCTTTAATTCCGCTGTATTTATTGATCTCAGTATTTTACAATCATATATGGATCTATTTCTTATTGATTGATTAGTTGTTTATATGAATAATTTTCTACATTCTTGACTAATTTATTGTTTACATGATGAAAGATCATCAGCAACAAATATCACCTAAAAACACGCATGAACGTGTGCACACACGGACGGGCAATTTCTTTAAATTGGAGTAGCAAAACAATCGTGCAATGAACGTAGAGATGAAATACGAATACAAAATGAAAGGTGATATTGAAAATTCTCTTATCTTAGGCTGACCTAGATATGTTAGATGAGAGTAGGCACAACTCCTACCATATTGAACAAGAAGAATCGCGTGCATTATCCATGCTACACGCATGGACGTAGACCTTGAGTTTGGTCATTGCCAATCTCTTTGTTTATTTAGCTAGGAGAATCGCTAGAAGCTTGGAATCTGGGGGACTGGTCTATGTGTTTAGTTATGACTGTTTACTGGCATAACCAAGTTTTATTATATTATGTGATCATTGATCAGTCAGCTGTATGATCAGTCAATTGCGTGTGAACTCGCTCCTCTAGTCTTTAAGTCCAAAAGTTTTTATTTGTTCTGGTTATATTTGACATTTTTATGATTTGTATGCACAACGCGTTGTAGAGATTAGCTAGTTGGTGAAGATGGCAACTTGTAAAATGCTGACAGCTTGTAAACATTTATGGGATACAATATGATTACTTTGGATTTTGCATCTTGTTTAAGATGAGTGCCCTAAGCTATTATTTCAGCAACAGATAGAATAACCCATTTAAAAAGTGTCGAAAAAGAATATAGAGAATCAAAAGTGGGATGCGCACATGATTCTAGGTAACAATTATGTGCTGCGTCAGAAGCTAAAATCATCATGGGATGAGTGGTTGGAGAGTCAAGTAATTTATAGTTCAACAGTTGAAGGTCACCTATTCAAATCTCACCAATTGCGTACAAACTGTTCTAAATCAGAGCTACCTATATAGGAAAAAAAGTTGGACAAACCTAGGAAACATAAATTAAACCGATTCATGAGACTTGTAGAGTATTTCATTAGCCTTCAAGGACTCAAGATTTCCACTGTATCCCATCCTTGGTATAAAGGAAAAGCTAAAATGGTCAAATAATAATATAAGACATTTATTTTCCTATTTAACCGTGCATTCAAAATGCATATGCTATAGACAATATATATATAGCTAAATATGGGGACATTCCAAAAACTCAATAATTGACCAAAGGACCATTTTCAAAGTATGATATATATATGTATTATATTCATTCAATGATTTATCGACTGGTTATGGGTGAGTTCATTTGGCAGAAAATGAGTGATTTAAAAAATATTTTCCAAAAAAAATATTGCTTATGTCATTTAAAAATATTAGTCCATGAAAAATATTTTCATCATCACTAACAATCGATACCTAACTATTTTTTCCACAAAACAAACGCGCTGATAGAAAAAAAATCTTTCTACTTGGCTCATTCGTGGAACTGATCCTCCTCCTCTCAGGCCCAAGATCGAGGACTTCTGGCAAAACAAGTAAAATCCATTTAATCTTTAAAAAATAAATTAAGGTTTAATAATATTGCTTGATATTATCTATGAATACCGAAGGGCTGTGCATTGGGATACCATACCTGCCTCGAAATCCATTGAACTTCCTCTTAATCAACTTAAAAGCTAGTAAAACAGCAGACGATAATACCGAGGTCTAGCTAGTAAAAAACCTTTCCCTCGTAACTCCGGCATCCATTTGAACCGAAAGCTATGACCACTCAAAATACGATTATTGTATTCTCTGAGTTCTTTAAGTATAATCATGTTAATAATATAATTTGGTAAATTTAGGCATAATAATTGGGATTGCATGTTCGATTATCGAGACAATTAATAGAATTTCAAGAATAATAATAAAATAAAATAAATAAGACAATGGGGCCAAGCCCAGACGAAACCAAAATTGATCCATCAGACCAATTCTATCCTAATCGGGTCAGGCTACCTCGTCGGGCCCAAAACAGCAATGGCCCAATAAAAAAAAAACTGCTGCTTCCCTTCAGGACATGCCATAATTTCTAGAAATTACGAGATTCAAAAAGCTTGATTCGAGATTAATTTATCATTTATTATAAAAAGAAAGGGCCAAATGAGGAATCTTCCACCGATTGCAGATAACGCCTTCAATTAATGGAGACACACATGTCAACATCATTAGCTTCGCACCATTAGTAAACTCGGGAACTTTAAAGCTAAAAATAGTTAAAAACTACAGTATTGATTAAGTAATTTAATTAATTAATTAACCAAGTTTGTCGACCTACTTACAACTGTTCTGGATTGCCACAGCTCTGACAATGACAATCTAGAATAGCAGTAATACTTCAACAGAAAAATTAAAAGATAATTGACGCGAGGTTCTTTTGTTCCTTTTTAATTAGATATGCACGAGTACAAGATGATGAGCTAGATAATATAAACAAGAGAGAGAGAGAAAATGAAATGGCAAATTAGTAAACAAGCATGACGTTGTTTAGATTGTTCCAGTTCGCCACTGTCCAGATAAATTGCCACAAGAAAATTAATTAATTAAACGAGAAAGAGACAGAAATTGAGAAATGGTAATTAGTTGAACCGAAGTGGAGGGAATCAAAATTGGCATTACTCGAGTAATTGATCTTCCATTGGCTGCGTCGACATTCAACATAAGTAAACTTAATTATGCATGGAAAATTATTTCTAAAAAGAGCGTTCGATGAACCTTTATCAACCTAGAAATTGATATTTAACTATCTCACGACATCTAAGTGCATATAATACAAAATAACATGAAATAATGACAGAAATTGACAAATGACACGATACTTGTTACGGTGCCTCTTAAAATTATTTACAACACAAATTACAAGGTGGGTATTCCGAATCGATTTATAAGCTGACGATACGGACTTTTTTTGGGTGTTCAAACAGACTCGATACCTTGAATAATTACTCATATTTTAATTTTAGTAAATCACTTTGTAAATAATTCACGAATATCTTCCTTACCAAAAAAAAAATTACAAATATCTCTGATATTGGTATTTATTGATACTTGGGAGATATTTCCAGAATCTACGGATTTTCTAGCCCAACTGGTACCGGTCCGGACATTACCATTAAATCTGAACTTTTGCAGGCATTTTTATGGCGACGACGCGAATCGCGTGAACTCCCCCTGCTCAGTCCGGACGAAAACTGAAACCGTAAGTTAAAGAGCCTGGGAAATGGAAATCTTGTCTTTTTAAGGATGTTCTAGAATACCCCTTTTGTAACTTCCTAGTAGAGCATCAGCTGCCATTGTCGATTCTGCTTCTCGATCTGCTTAACCCTAACTTTGCACCAGGAGTCATTCCTAGGAAGAAGGAGAAATGTGATTCTCGTGGTGCCGAGGGCAAATGGATGGAGTATCTTTCTAAAGTATCGATCGTGTTTCTAATGGTGCATAGAGTATCTTTCTAGAGACTTTGAGAGAGAAATGGATAGAATGTATGGCGTGATTTACGTGGTTTAATAACAGTTGTGAAAGATGTCCATGAGTTACGAGGTACGTCGAATCCCTCTATATAAAAGTCTTTGGAGCACTACAAAGTGACTGCAAATATTTGTTAAAATAAAAAAAAAAAGTGAACACGCCGTAGTCCTACTTGACCATTGTTAATAACACACAATATAAGGAAAAGTACTAAATCTTGCATATGGAGTGCAATCAAATCTTGAACCTTCGAACTAGTTTAGTTAAGTCCTAAACCTTCTTTAAAATGTGTAAATAAGTTCTTTTGATAAACAATGCCTAAAATTCCCCACATGCCACTCAAAGAAGTACTTATATGACTTTTTTAAATTGCACTTTTCGACATAATTTTAGAATTAATTGTACTTTTCGATAAAGGCTGAGGACTTAATTGAATCTATCAAGTTTAACTGCACTTTTTGGTAAAGATATAGGACTTAATTGAATCAATAGAAATGTTTCAATTGTATCCCATAAAATAATGATTCAAATCTGCAGTGCAATTTTTCCCACGGTTAGATGCCAATTAGATTCGAGGTTCCTCTTAATATCTTTTAAGTTTCAACCATCTGCTAATTTCCTTATTTTCAATTAAAGGGGTTGATGTACATCAGCACTTCCCATGTGCACATACACGATGTAGAATAAAAATATATTGATAGGAATATTGAATTAGTAGCTATATATAATAAGGCACTGAGATTTTGTAGTTGACGACTAGGGTAAACCATGGTCATTTAATCTATCTTTAAGTTAGATGAAAGTAGGCACAACGCCCACCTTATTTATGAATGTTAATATTGAGGGCACTGAATCTATAATTTTCATAATATTTCTGGGACAAAAATTTCAATAAAGTCATAGCTTGGAATATTGGAATCCAGTCCAACGAGTTTGGTAATTGTTCAACACACCCCCTTTTTTTAAAAAAAAATTGAAAATTTGAGAAAAGGTCCACGTGAATTAGGGAAATTGTTTATTCAAGGTATCTCTACCTGAAACGTATAAATGTAATGTGTAGGAGGATTTTAGGTTATCGTGAACATGCATGGTTTATTAATTTATGTGATTTAGAAACATTGCTAGCCTAGGAATATTGAAATCAGTCAAATTGCGGTGTCGAATAATAATGCGGGGACAGGTTGTGCAGTAGCACGATTTAAAATTGCACGTGACCTCACCTATAGGGAGCGAGAAAAATTGCTGACATCAACAAAGGAAGGAGGGGGGGTTAGGGTTAGGGCTTCAATTTCGATTTCGAGTTCGATTTGTCGGGGTGTTCTCTCTAAATCTTAGGGCATTTTTGTCTTTTCAAGATAACAAAGTACTAATTTTTTAGGATCTCTGTCCGCATTTTAGCATGTTGTTCGTAAATTTTATGATGTTATAAGAAAAAGTGAGGTGAAAAGTATATTGTAAAATGTTTTTTTTTTTTTTTTATATTGAGGATTCAGCCTAATTCACCTTACAGGAGCATAGCATCAACTATACATCGGGAGAGACTGGCCCAGCAACCTACCATCGGGGCCCCCCACTTAAATCACAGAGCATACCTAGGGGTTGAACTCTTGCCCTCTTGGTTCAAGGGGGAACGCCCCATCAAAACAGCCATGTGTGGGTAGGTTATATTGTAAAATGTTTATATGGCATGGAAATGAAAAACACAACTTGTCATATCAAAATCCATATGAACATATATCATAATGATGTTTTCTCTAAGTGTCGCCTTTAATTATGCGAACTAAGATTTTGATTTGGACTCTCTTTATTGTGACTTGTAAGAAAAGGTTTTGACACTTTGTTCACAAAAATAGCCATATAAATATACTTTCATTTCTTTCCCAATCCTTCTCCTCTTTTCATTCTTTCACGCTTTGGTTGTAATGCATTTGTATTCAAGAAATACTTTTCATTTCAGCATAATAAATCAACTTTCACTTTTCGATTTCCAGTTCAGTTCTTATCCAGAAATCTAGAACCTAATCAAATAGCATCGGTTTCGGTTTTTTGGAAATCGGGAACCAGACCGATGATTGCGGGAATTTGGAACCGGACCAATTTCTACGACAGGTTTGGTTCAGTTCCTGATTTTACTCTGAACCCATGCTCATGGAATAATTTTGCATGTACCTTTCCCACCTAATAACACGTCAATATATATATATATATATATATATATTTTTGTGCTAAAATGGTTCGTGGTCCATTTTGACTATCCTTTCGCATGATAATCCGTGGATGAACATTGAGATAGGAGTCAGTGTGTGCACGAGCGATTGTGCCCGAGAGAGAGAGAGAGAGAGAGAGATGTGTTACATGAATGAACCATGATGAATTGTCTCTATGGCATTGAAGACAAGCCAATATTTATGAACAGCTCATCGACGGATGGCCCCTTTGCACAAACATTATTGATAGAGAGCGATTTCTTTCAAGTTGATTAGTAGTTTGTTTTTATATCCTTTTCCTCCATGATTGAATTTGGATGGCCCCATGAGACCATCGAGTCCCATATAGATTCTCTCTATCTTTTCCTTTATATTGTTGACCTTTTATATGATTCTCTGGTTATTCACCTGAAATTGCCCCTCGTTTTAAGGATGGAGGAAGTGAAGGAGGAGTGTTGGAAATAATGCAAAAGGTGCCATGATCGCTTCTCTCCACCAGCTTGCATTATAAATGCCGGTGATGGCTGCTCATTCTCTTGTGTCGAATCCTTATCATGAAGCCATTCTTCATCATTATCTAAATTGATTAGGAACGCAAGGACACGCCATTACTTGCTGCTTTTTTCTTCTTCTTTTTTCCTTTTTTGAACTTTTTGGACATCAACCGGATCGCTACTCTTTATGAGCTCTATCGGGGAAGTTTCGCAATTGCTACGAACTATCGAGTTTTAACTCGTGAAGAGGTCATTTACTCTACGCTACATGGGGGGTTAGAGATCTAGCCATTTACCGGCGCGAGGAAACAGCCGGCAATTCTCTATCGGACCATCACAATTAAATAAGCTCAAATTTGTCCGACATGACAAAAATCTTGTATGGTTTAAATGTTTAATGCGTTTAGCCATGACTAACCCGACATAATACAAATTGCCAACCTTAGCGAGAAACACACTATTTCCCTAGCCAAGTTCAAAACAATGACCTTGTATGTGGAAATATTAGCCTGTGTCACTAGGCCACCACATTCCGTGATTCTTAAAAAAGAATTTTAAGTTGATAAATGAAAACATGACTTGATATTCAAAGAATTTTTTGATTCCAAAAAACACAAGTTAAACAATTGTAATTGTCATGGTAAAATTTGGTAGGATAATTGCCATTTGATAAAAACTTTTAAATCCATGGAATCATGATTTAATATTTAAATATTGGGACACTCTTTCAAATGAATTGTCCAAGGTCGAACCCTGAAAATGGACAACTAGAGGGGCAAAGGGGGCATATAAAGATTTAAACACAAGTCATCTCACTACGATTATGTATAAATTTTGTGAGAAGTGAGAATAATATAATTTATCTAAATAATTATATTATTGGATAAAAACATAATTTCTCGTTTGAATGTTGTAATACTCTCCCTAAACAAACTTCAAAGACTAAAACATAGAAAGAAAATGATAGGGAAGATTGTATCAACAGTTCCAAATGTTTCATCCAATATACAATTGAGTCCTAAATGTTTAGAAAATGTGCAATCAAGTGATATATATATTGGTAAGCATAAGGTACAAAATTTAGAAAATTTAACATCTAAAGTCTACAATCCCAACTTTATCACTAAGAAAAATATGAGATAATTCTCTAAGAGGTTACAAGTAAAATGTAGTATCTAATCGCTTTGTTATGCCTATATTAACAAGCATATTGAGAGGTCGATTGTCTTCTTGAAAAATATAATGTATTGTTAACTCAACATGAGAGCTAATTTTTTTAATAAAATGCAATCAAATCTTCCAAGCGACCATCTCAGAATTTCCTAATGTGGCATGCCAAAATATTTTGATGAGTGGCGTCATATAAAAAAAAATGATTATGTAGCATAGATAATGCTAATGTGAAATTTTTAGATTTGTGGTATAAGTGATGTTGATGTGGTGTCGCATAAAAAAAATGATTTTTGAAGAAAAAACTAGAAAGCCAAAAAAAAAAAAAGAAATCAGCCAAATTCCTTTAGATAAAAAAAAAAAAAAAGCAACCCAAGAAGAGACAGAATGAATTGTCTAGGGAGGGGGCGTTTGAGCCCTCGGGCGACGGTGGCTCTACTTCCGCAACGAGAGGGTCGGCCAACCTTCAGGCGATGATGGCTACTAGTGAAGCAGCCATATCAGTGCCACTTATGCTAAAAAGTTTTAAAAAATGTTACATTTGATTCTCTATATGATATCTCACCAAAATTGTCTGGATCGTAGGTGAAATAACTTAATTACATTGGATTTAAAATTTTATGAGTTAATTACACTTTATCAAACGCCTAATCATTGAATGTATGTTAGACAAAATTTTAAGAATCATTTGTGCAATTTTTTAAAAATATTATTACACTCAATTCACATATCTCCAGATTTTACTTCGAATCAATTAGATTCGGTCACTTTTCCTCGGAAATTCTGGATTTTGGGAGGGAGTGATGATGTGATGGATTGATCTCTTTTAACTAAAAAGGGATGAATTGTTGTCTCCGCAATACCCATTAATGGCCATTTCACAGATGAAATCGCAGTTAAACGTAATCAAAGTCGAGTACTTTGTACAGTCTATGATCATGTCAAGATAGTCACTTCATAGTCATTGTTTTCCAATTTTTTCCTTCCTTTGTTCCTATGAGAACATGATTTAATTTTTATTAACATTAATATCACAAAAAATTTCAAATTAATATACTTGACTCATTTTTTTATCATAAAAATTTTAAACTGTCACATCTATGATAAATTTATCCAAAATTAATTTTTTGACTATCAAGAGCCCCAAATTAATATATTTAAAAAAAATTACCTTTCGTTAAATTTTTTAATTTGATTAATATCGTAAAAATCATAAACTTATACATCTTTGATAAAATTGAGAGTAAAATTCTAAATTCACACATCCATCAATTATCACATATCATCAAATTCAGTAATTTGATGGTGAAATTTGATGGAAACTAATGGAGAATAAATTTGTCACTAGAGTACTAGTTTGAGATTTTTCGTGATATTAACTTTTTTTATTATAAGTTTTTGACCAAAAACTATAAAATATCTTAAATTATACATATCATAACATATTCAAAATTCTGTCAATGTTGACATGGCATGAAACATCTCTATTATAAAATCATCTAATGAAATATTGACATAGGATAAATGTGTCATATAAGTATTAGTTTTTAATTTTTATATCACCAAAAAAAAAATATAAATATATGACGGTGAGTATAATTTTGGGTTTTTATTGTTATAAGAAAAAGGTAATGTCAACATAATTTGAGATATTTTGTGGCTTTTTTCCAAATTTTTATTTTATTTTTTAGTTTAATTGCATCTAGGCCTTTATCAATTACTTTTGACTGTCGCCTAAAACTTCTTCTCTAAATTTTAAAATACAAAATATTATTTAGTTTTTGAAAAATCATGAAATCCAATTACTTTTCACAATATACATAATCTCATGCCGATTTGTTTTTGACGATCGTGTATGCATTTTCCCTAGAATCGAGAAATATATTACTACATTAATAGAGACCACAATTAGCCTTTTGGGAAATCATTTTGGAATTGAATAGTACAAGGCTTGGTCAACTAGAAAATCAAAAATTACCAGCGCTACGTTTGTTTCGCCAAAAATATAATATTTCTTAAAAATACTTTTTGAGAAATAATAATACTTTTCAATATTTGAATGAGGTCTAAAAATAAACCACCGTTGGCAAGGAAAATCTCATTTCATGTTACTAAATATATATATATATATATCATTCAAACACCGATGACTTCAGCATGAACAATGGCGTGTTTCGTTCAGCTTTTCCAAGGGGTTTTCAGCCTCCAAAATCCCCAAGGGGAATACTGGAGTATTTAGCAAACTTATCCAATGAGTTTTCAGTCAAATGCCAGCCTTAAAAAGAGCTGAAAACTCAATACTAATAGAAATTACTTTTGAGCTTTCAATATTTAGTCAAATACTGAAATTACTTTTTTTTGTCAAAACTACTATCATAATTTTTTTTACTTTTTCAATTTTACCTCTCATCATTCCAAAACTACTTTTACTCTAGGAGTTTAATATTCTTAATAGAAAATAAAAATGAAATCTAAAATCCCTTTATAAAAAAAGATATGTTAAACACTTTTTATTTCAAAATAGTTTTATAATTTTTTTTTACCAAATGTAATTTATATTTTTCCAAATTTTTTTAATATATATGCAGCCTAAGTAGAGAACTCAGCAGTGGTTCCCGCGCCCGGCCTCAATGGATCCGGACACGGTCGCTAAGGTGCACCGCTAGGTCATTTCGCTCCTTTTGGCTTTGCTTTATATCGTGTTGTTGCATCACTAGGTCCACTGCTAGCCCCCAAAGTCTTTACATTCATTTTATTCTATCTAGGACAACGCCTTCAGCGGAGGAAAATAAAGACAAAGAAGAGCCGTCCATCAGTCACACCAATGACAGTAGTCCGAGCCATCTAGTGTCATTTTCATCGGCTACTTATACTTAAAAATAAGACAATTTTCAAAAGTTAAAAAAGGCGTTTAGACACGTGTCCAGAAGATTTGACAGCACAATGACTAATATGTCATTGTGAACATATGTCAAGAGAATCTAAGTCGACGATGTGGCTACAATTTAATAAATTAGGACCATCCTTGTGGTGAAAGAAATCATTCGCGAGCAATTATTGTGAATTATTACTGGACCTAGATTGTTTTTTTTTATTTAATAAATTTTCATTTGTGGGTTCTTTTATTAACGGTGAGTTTAATTGAAAAAGTTATCATGCTTAGGTTGCAAGAGATACCCTGTGCATGGGCTCACTTTTCAACCAAAATGATTCACGTTACATCATTTTCAAAAACACTAGTATCACGAAAAGTTCAAATTTCATAAATCCTAAAGTGTTATACTTATAATATATTTACATTTCGTTAATTTTTATTAAATTTTATCATTAAATTACTAAGTTAAATGACATATGACAATTGACAGGTATACCGATTAAGAATTTTTACTTCTCATTGGTTATAAATGTATTAATTTACGGTTATTGTAATATTACAAATAAACGGAGAATAAATTTGTCATAATTTTTTTTTATAAATTTGGGCTTTTTTTCTTGTCAAAAATTAAATTTGACTAATTTTATCATAAATTTGCTAATTTAAGATTTCATGGTATTAATCCTTTCCAAAATTATGCCAGTTTTAGCTTCCCTTTCCGCCTTGACTTGTTTTGGCTTTGTTAGCCTATTTTTTGTCTTTGTTTTGGTCTCTCGCTTCTTTTAGGGAGTTTTCTTTTTACATCGGTTCCCTTCACTCATTCTGACCTATTATTATTTTGAGTAAAAGTTTTTGGTGCCGATAGTTATTTATATATTCTTACCTTTTTAAAAAAAAAAAACTTTTCAAATTAGATCTTCCAATCAAAGCAAGAGCCCTGAATTGCCTCTTCTAATTTGTTAAGAAAATTAAGCAGTCTTCAAGTGGAATCCAATCAATCAATCAGTCACGGAAAATACTCTTGACACGATATGTTATTTTGGATTTACGTGGGAGTTTTCTTGATCACGATGAACTTTTGGATGTTATTGTATTTTACTCTTTTCCTGTTTTTCTTCCTTAGCCCTGTTGCTTGAAAATCACAGTCATAGACTAATTAGAAATTTAAAACAAAGGATAAAGCAAGCTGGCCCCAAATTAGACAGAGCTCGCTATCGCCATTAATGTTGGAATTAGGTGAAAATTGGGGGTCCCCTTTCCCACATTCATCGCCCTCTTCAAGCCATGTGATCGCCATGAAAGCATCAATTTTGAACTAAGCATGCATTTCTCAGCCAACAGATAAAGTAGATCATTTTCTTTTCCCCTCTCTCTCGCCAACATATAACAATGGTCACTTGCTGTAGAGCACCCTCGTACTATAATGAGTGAACCCAATTTGGAGAAATCTCCCAAGATCTCCTACATAACTAACAAGAATCATGACTGATCTCATGCAGACTTGATCTCTCTATGATTGTCTAGGAATGACAAGCAAAATCTTCTGAGGCGTGGATGGAATTATTTCCTAAAGTGTCTAAGATCAAATATCTAAGTCACGGGATCTTGAGGGTAATTTGACTTAGTGAACATATATTGAAACGTAAATACATACCTGTTAATATCAGCTAATAGAACTATGAAATTTGGGTTATCTAATTCATAGTGGATTTGTAGCAATATTGATGGAGAAATGTCAATATCTTTTTGGTTTTTTCTTGCAGATCATTTTTCAATGATTGAATTGTTTTGAAAAGATATGTCCCTCTTCGCTGCGAAATTTCAAAGTGATCCCATGGAGAATATGGCAAAAACTGCTGTGGCTCAATTATTATTTCTTCTGGCATGTTTCAGGAGCGTACTTCTAGATCATCTCTTTCGAATCAATGTGACCAAGAAGCAAAAGCACGCAATTCTTAATTCATGTATGTGGAAAGAATATGTTGCACCTGATGTGCCCCGTCCTAATATCAAATTAAATAAAAAAGAGAAAGGCTTACCAAATTTAATAGGATATTCCGAAGTCTCCACAACTAATCATTCAAGAGAGTAGGAATGTGGGGTGTGATCCCAAAAGAAAACAAAACAAAGCAAAAGATACTCTCAAGCTGTGAGAAAAATCTCCCATTCAACAGTCGCAAAGTCTCTTTTTCCCCACCAAAAGGGGGTGAGGAAAGGTGAGAAAAGGGGGGAGATGGTGGCTTGGAAAATAGCTGCGATTTCGAAGCGTAAGAGGACAATCATGATTGAGAATGGGAACAGACTCAAATGGGTTGGAGCCCTCTTTCTCTTTTCCTACTTTTTCTACTGCTCACTCATTGAACATTCATATATACAAGAGATAAATATGAAGTGGGTTTGCCTCAAAGTTCGTAAAGAAATGAAAAGCTTATGTTCTGGTCCCGAAGATCTTACTCCGTGGGGTCCTTGAAAATGCTCTCATTTGTTTTATTGCACCTCCCCCTAACATGGCTGATATAGTAGGCGATTCTAGTACAAACCACCCAGCATAAAGTGTTGGATCATATGAGTAATGAGAGATAGTCCACTAAAGTATGCGTCTTTTTTTCCCTTTTTGCTAATCTCAGATATGTTTAATAACTAGATCAAACCTTACAAAATATACATGGCGCATCGAAAAATTATTTGTTGATCAACCTTACACCAAGTTGTCAATTTTCTGAGGTGATCCTAAAGGCTGGACCATCATTAGTATGGAATGTGCGAAGTTGGGCATTTGTTGAGCAGAGACCACAGAAGATTCCTTTTAGACCGAGGTATTGGAAAAATAAAATAATTGACGTTGAAACTAAGGTGGGAGCTTGCCCAACCGTCCTGGTCAATCTAATTGGACCACACTAGTTGCACTTGCACTATGCCTACCAGCGACCGGTGATTTTGAAGTATAGAGAAGGTGTCCCCTGAGTCTTCAAGGAAGAAATCGACTCATGGTCGTTCGAGTTGATGGGTATGAAGAATGCTTTTTTGACAAATTGATCGAATCCATTCTAGCCTTGAATAATTTAGTTCCTATATGAAAAGACTGGAGGGTTAATATAGCTGAACGTATGAATAGGTTCTAACACGTTTAGCCCAATCCATAATCTCCTAAAGATCAATTTTGAATGATGTGATTGGTCACTATTTATGAAATATGGGCAACTTCACAAGATTAGTCTAGTCAAACCACAACGCTATGATAATTTTTTGACAAATTGGTTGAATGCATTCTAGACTTGAATAATTTAGTTATTATATGAAAAGATTGAAGGGTTGTCATTCTAATGCGTTTAGCCCGATCCATAATCTCTCAAAAAATATCAATTTTGAATGATGTGATTGCTTACTACTTACAAAGTATGGGTTACTTCACAAGATTGGTCTAGTCAAATCACAATTCTATGGTAATTTACCTGAAACTCAAAATCTCATAATCGTGGACCGACACGATTAGATGTGATTATAATGGAATCTAATGAAGTTAAATGCGAAAAGAGGTTGAGTGGGAAGACTTGGGTTCAGCGTGTCAAATTAAACTTTGCAGAGCAAATCAATAGAAAGATTGGTGTAGAAAATGGAAGAAATATGCTATAAGAATAATAACCATCGTACCTGGGGGAAAAACATGCACTGAAAATAATGTGCGATTAAACTTTTATATATATAAAAAGAAATAGAAAGGGAATCTTTACAATCTCATGAATATAGAATTTAAATGATCGCATACAAAATCCCATGGGGCCCATTATCATTGATTGAGGCAATTACCTTCGATTGGGGTCATCTGTTTTTAATGCTGCAATAATCGATATTCGGTAGTGCTGGTTGTCATTTGATTAGATATGTTTGGCAAGAATAAAGATCGGATTTAAAAAATTCTTCGAATTGCGTAAAACTTGGTTAGAACCCTAACAGTTCTAAAAATATAAATATGAGAGGCGAGTTGTAATATTTGTAATACTCAGAAAAACTTGCTCGCATAGAGACTGAACTTTAGCTTAAGCCAAAACTATAAAAATATGTAATTAGAGTGAAAAAAATCAGGAATGTTATTTTAACTTAGAAACCCGTATTCTGTAACTATATAAAAAAATTGTCGGGCCAAGCATGTACTTTAAATTTCAAATACTCTAATGTATTATTATCACATAACGGATAAAACAGTAGATGAAGACAGATGCTAACCCTTTTAATATGTAGAGTTGTGAATTGGACAAGATGAAAGTACTAATTTTTATCGTTTATTTTACTTGCCAAAACTGGATCCCTAGGCAATCAATTAACTTTGTGTGGTAGTATCTCCCCTTAAGTAGCATGACCCTGATCTATATTAGTAGCCTTTTCCAAACTTGATTTTAGTTGTTCCTGTAAGCTTGGCACCCTTTTGAAAAGGCTTTGTCATAGATATTGGGGGCTAACTAACTGTATCTAAGGCTCTAAGGTAAATAGCTACATAATTAACGTGCAAATAGCTATTTCCCGAGTTAGTTATACAGTAGTGGTGGTCCTTTTCTATGCCGCTGTAGGTGGGTGTCGTACCACAATAACATAGATGTGATGTGCCATCTTATCTAAAGTCGCTGTGCATATTGTTGAAATATTTAATTCAAAAATATTATATTAAATGGTAGAGGGAGTTCACGTATATATGAACAGTGTATAAGTATCGTAAACAAGCAAGCTAAGATATTTATTACCTTCCCTCACGTTCAAGTGAATTAAAAACGACACGTAGAATTTGACAAACGAGAGGCCGCACATGAGAAATAAACTTGGACAGAACCTAATTGTAATACTTTAACACATAAATATACATAAAACGTGTATAAACCCGGTGAATAAGCGTGGAATACCTTAACACATAAATCGCACTACATATGCAATCTCTTAACACGTCTAGTTTGTCTGAAATCAATTGGTAGATATAGATCTCATACATCGCTAATACTTGTTGCATGTCTACAAGAGCCTAGGATTTTTTTCTTTCAAATGACAATCATATTATTATAGAAATAATTACTATGGTGTATCCCATTCAATTTAGATAGTTTTCAATGTTGTGTCTTTTTTCTTCCCTTTTTCATTGGTCAAATGAGTTAAGTTTTTTGAATAATTGATAACGATCCAACAAAAATTTTCAATTTTTAATAAGACGTTTAAGAGAATTTGGTGTTATGTGATCTCGAAGTCTTCCCCACTCAATGCGCCACTACCAAAGAAGAACATTGATTTTTACTCCTTTCATCAAAGGTGAAATTACTAAACCCAACAAAACTTTGGACAATTAATAAGAAAATTGGAAAAGTCTTTTTTCTCTCATCTCTTTTCCCAAGGTCTTCTTCAACCTTCAGTTACGGAAGAGGGTTTGACCTAGTCTCACCCTCTCCTCTTTTTGTTGATTTTGTTTGCGTTTTATTTTTATTTTTCTTACTTTTTCTTCTCTCTTAATTTAGATTTGCGATTCTATTTTTTCCAGTGTAGTTCTCGATTTGAGGATTTGAACTTTCTTGATCTAGTTCAAGATTTAGGTGCTATCCTCTCCTAATCTAGATCCGAGAGTTTAATAAATATGCTTTTGGGGATTCAATGCCCTTTTACTCCGTTCGTGTATAGATTATCTACCTCCAGTTTTAATGATGATCATAGGAGTTTTGACATCTCATTGAATTACGAAGATTTACTCCTTCATATATTAAATTTGTGTTTGTTTAACCTATTATGATTGTTTTCATACGACAATAGTATAGAGGAAGCCGAACTTAAGCAGCACTACTAACTGATAACGTCATAATTATTGAAAAAGAAATTCTGGTGTGTGCTCATCACTGACAAAGACACGAAACCCAATGATTTTGTTCGATAGATCAGTTCGTGTTAACTTTGCAAATGTTGCATCGATTGTCCTTGTGTAATAAGTACAATTTTTTTCAATCAAAGAAAATAAGAAAGTTGATAAAAAGGTGAAATTACTCAATGTTTCATATTCAGACCACCATTACAAGGGTTGGTAAAATTATATTGATAAGAGTTGGCATTTATACTCACAAATAATTATTTTAGACTTTACGTAAAGGAGTTATAAATTCTCTTGTTGGTGGTCTCTTAAATGCTCATCTAACAGAAACACAAATATATATATTAATAATAATAAAGGAAATAAAAATGGGGAAAAGAGGGCTCGTCTATGGGCAGTCATGAGTGCCACTGGTCTATATGCATACACATAAACAATCGATGTATAGATACTGTTGAAGAATGTAGTCAATAGGTGATCATAAATAAGAAAATTAGAATTTTATTAATGTCCCCATTGTATAGATAGAGTTATCAAGGTACTCTATTATCAAAAGATATAATTTTTAACTTTATAAAAATGATACAAATGATCCCTAAATTTGGGCCCAAAGTGTAATGCGATTTTTGAACTTTTAATTTGTTTAACATGATCTGAATTTTAGCCTAATATGCAATATAATCCTTGGATTGTTAAACTATTCAATTTGGTCATTAGATTTTTGGTACGTGCTCAATTTAGTCCCTAGACTATATAAAAATGTTTAATGTTGTCCTTAAACTTGAATTAATGGAATGGCAATATGCAACATCATTATATAGATCGGAGACAATATTGAACATGTAATAAAAATTCAAAAACCGCATTGAATTGATTAAAAATTTATGGATCGCATTAAACAAATTAAAAGTTTCGGGATCGCATTGCATATTGGACTAAAGTTCATGGATTATTTGTGTCATTATCCCTTTTACTTATAAACAAGTTATCCGTTCAAGTTGACCCTACTTATAGACTCAATAATGGAAAGTTGAAATTTTATAACGGTAGTAGAATAATTATTAGTGATTGTCCATATTTCAATCGCATGCACGCATGTCTAATCCTAACACGTTCCATTTGATATAATATTTTTAATTTTTAATTTTTGTGTTATATTTATCAAATCGTAAGGCTATATCAAATGTATTGTCAAACTTTTTAATTCTTTCAAAATATACTAATATCGTTAGGCATGTTGAGTGATTTATGATCTATTTTCGAACTTAAAATGTGTGTATTTTTCGTAGCTTTTAAATTTCGGAGGAGAAGTGATAAAACGCCAACTTTTCAATTGTAGCCAAATCTTTGATATAAACATAGGCTTTTGGCTCAGAATGAACCTTTCATTAGCGTGCTCCTTTTTTTTATAATTAATTTAATTTTTCTTTTCCAGCGGGTAATTGCTCGCTACCCAAAGCTCATTTGTCAAGTTGAAAATAACGAAACGGAAGAGAAAATTGTGGAATTTTCTGTATATCTCTATGTATAATAATAGATAGTACATGAGCTTGTTTACAAACTTCACAAGATGACTATTTAAGATAACATATCAATCAAGATATATGCCCCAATCTTGAAAGATACAAAGAATAAACAGAATTATCAAATATCTCTAACCTAAGAACTTACTTTAGAAAAATCTCTAATTATCTCTAACGTGCTAAGTTAGCTTGAGTTTAAAATCAAGTCAAATGATGTTACATAAACTTGTTTCTTCATACAATCAGCAATCAACAGCGTCAGGCTTGGTGGATCGGTAGCGCTTAGCGGCGCATGAATTGACGTCCGGTGGCTGCTCGAGGTCAAACTTTAGGCATTCAAATATCCCCAACATATAAAATCATCTTAGAGAAATCCTTAATTATCTTTAACATTTCACAGGGGCTAATCCGATGATGGCTCTTGACCTTGACGTCCGGTTGCATATTCAACGCATTTACACGTTGTTCATATTCACTCTCGCCCTAAAGTTATTCTTCATGTGTTCATCTTTAGAAACACATTCAAACAGTCGGGAAAAATAGGCAAAGCCTTTATAAATAAGTAAAGCGTTTACTTTCTTCATTTCCACTTTCGACTCCGACGATTGCGCCGCATCTTCCAAGGCATCATTCAAGGCTTTAACGATCGCCGATGTAATGGCCTCGGCTTGCTTAAATGGCACTCCTTCGGCTTAAGGGGAAAATAGCAGTTCTCTAAGGATAAAAGCTTTGATAGAGCAACCACCATTTAGCTGCTAGCTTCTCCTTGAACATGAGAGTTAAAAGACACTTTGAAATCCCATCAACTATCACATTCTAGCACATTATCTTCTCAAGCATGTAACCCAATAAACAAGTGATGTGAAATGCTTTAAATGATTAAAAAAAATCGCCCTTTTTTTGCCTTCACATGTTGATCTCGGACAAAATAGAACCATTAAGAGTATAATTATGTTTTCTAAACGATATTCATATTCATCTAAAAATAACTATGATGATGTATCCTATTATAATATATACATGTTCGAAATGTGAGAATTATGAAATTTTGATAGGACCCCTACCAATTGTTCTAAAAGTTTAAACTATTATTTAAATATTTTAACACTCCCCTTAGGCTTGTTCTGGTCTTTTTGCCTAATACTAAGGCGTGAAAATATTTAATTGAGGTTGCAAATGGAGCTTATATGAGGTTTTGATTGGACTATTGCTAACTGTTTTAAAAGTTTAAACTGTTAGTTGAATGCGGGATTTATTATTTAAATATTCTAATACAATCCTTTTTTTTCTCCTTTTTCATTGTCCAACTACATTAATATAGTTCAAAATACTCTAACTCGTCTATGTGCGTGCTAGTCTATTCAATCATACCCTTACCTAGAACAGTGGAGTCAATTTTGTAGCAAGACCTTGTATGTAAGTTGGTGATATGTAATCTCGAAGTCTTCCTCACATAATGCGCAGCTACCCAAGAAGAACATGTACTTATTGCATTCATCAAAGGTGAAATTACTAAACCCAACAAAACTGTCGACAATAAATAAGAAAATTGGCAAAAAGTGTAGTCGATCATTAATGTCGGGTACTTCGACAAAACATTGGTTATGCTCAATTTTTCGTATCCATTCCACCATTAAATGAAAACGTGAAGAGTTGGTAAAATGGAATTTATAAGGTCGGCGTTTATACTGACAAGAAATTTATTTTAGACTTTACGTGAGGCTTGCAATAGGCCAAAGACATGGCTCATCATTAAACTCCTTTCTCTCTTTTTTCCTTTAGAATTGATGGCAAACATCTGCTTTTCCAGCGATGAACTTTAACTTAGGCAAAGGTCGACATCTTTCCCAACAACAACGTGACGTAAAAAAGAAACATTTATAGACAGAGACAAGCGTGTTCGATTGGCCTTGTTGGTGGCCTCGTAAAAGATCATCTAACGAAAGCAAAAGGTAAGAAAGAGGAAGGCCCCGTCCAAGGAAAGCCATGAGTGCCACCGGATTCCATGCAAGCATGAGCAATCGGTTATTTTTGGAAATTATGTTATAAAAAACTCTGAACTTTCTCTGTAGGATATCGTTATCCAAAAACTTTTTTTTGTTTTTTCAAAACCCTAAACTTGTATAAGTGATACAAATATATCCACCATTATAATGAAGTTTAAAAATATGATGTGAACATATTTGGAGCTACGAATTGTCTTGATATTTACGCAATTTGTCACGTTGGATTTTTGATAAATTTAATTATTAGTGGCTCTCCATATTTCAATCGTGTGCATGGTGTCAACTAATCTTAAAACGGTGTCCATTTGGTATGATTTTTACTTTTTACTTTAACTCGATGTTAGGAATCGCCAATTGTTCCTCGCAAAAGTTTCAAAGGACGAAAATCTGAGTTGAAGTTATCTTAGGAGGCAAACTACCATAACAACTATAATTATTTTGCCCCCTAATTCAAAACACACTGCAAAATTCTAAAATTGTACGGGCTGACTGGGGCCCACTGATTGATTCTGGAAAATGCCACAACTACCAGCCTGGCCAGATTGACTGATTGTCACATTTTGATTTTCCTTTTCCTTTGATTGTTATAAAAAAATTCAAGTTTTAACGTGCATAATCCACATATATATATATATATATATATATCACTAAATCATGTATTTTAAATACGATGTAGCATGTATCTAAAGACAATGATTAACATTAGCATGGCACATATTACTAATAGAATAAATGGCAAATGACATAAATGATCTCTTAATTTTGACTTAATATGCAATGTGATTTATGAATTTTTAATTTGTTAAATTGGTCTCAAGACTTTTGATATATATTCAAGATGGTCCCTGAATTATTTAAAAGTATTCAGTATTTTCCTTTCATTGATTCAAATTTAGGAACAACATGAACATTTTTATATAATTCAAGGACTAAATGAAATATGCACAAAAAATTCAGAATTCACATTGAATAAATTAAAGGTTTAAAAATGACATTACACATTGAGTTAAAGTTCAAAGACAATTTATATCATTTTCCCTAAGTTAAAATTGAATTAACATTTTATCATAGGAAAATTCCAAATAAAGGCTTAAAATGCTCTCATTTTCTTAAATAAGGGCCTGAAGTAAACTTGTTTTAAATAAAAATATGAAGTGATTATATCAGTATAAAAAAGGACTTGAAATGATTATGACTATTTTAAATAAAGGTCTAACCTCACCAACTTGTTGGTCGGCAAAAAATTCCAATCGATTGTAGTATTTTTGTCCAACATAATTTAAATTTAAATTTAATTATATTGAACTTAAAAAATTAAAAAAAGAAGGGAACACACTAGCATGAGGCTTCTTCTTGCCTGTGGCCATCGGCCCATTGCCGATGGGGCGGCGATTATAGCTGATGTGGTCTTTGACCTGAGCGAGGGCCAATGACCCTCGCCAACTAGAGGCGAGGGCTTGTTGTCCTTGCTAGGGACGAGGGAGGGTGATGACCCTCTTCTAGATCTAAGCGAGGGTCATGGCCCTTTGCCCCTATTTAGGTGAGAATTGCCAACCCTTGTCTAGCCCCCCATACCTAGGCAGCAAGTTCCAAGAGTCTTGGGCAAGGGCTACTAGGTTGGCATGAGGGCTAGCGACCCTTTCCCAGATTTAGGAAAGGGTCGCCACCCTCCCTCATCCCTAGTGAGGGGGCGAGGGCCGGTGACCTTGCCAGCTGTCGCCATCTCCATACTAGCAAAGGGGAGGCGGCCATAGGTACGAGTGAGCCATCTTGCTTGTGTTTTCCTCTCTCTCTCTCTCTCTCTCTCTCTCTCTCTCTCTCTAAGTTTTAGTTTGATTTTTATGAAAAAATTTTAAAAAAATGAAGAAAAAAGGAAAATTTTAAAAAGATGAAATTACCCTTCATAGCTAGTAAGTTCAAGCCCTTATTTAAAACTAATATGGCTACTTTAGACCTTTATTTAAAATAATATCTATTGCATACTTTTATACGAGAAAATGAGGGCATTTTGTACCTTTATTTAAAATAATATATACTTTATGTCCTTATTTAAGAAAATTAAGGCACTTCATGCTCTTATTTAGAATTTTCCCTTTTATCAGCTATGTACACTATGCAAAGTTAATGGAAAAGTTGAAACCCAAGGTTCCCTTCAGCTTCCTACCCTTTGAAAGTTTATTTTAAATGACAATTTGCCTAAAAAAGTTACACTATTTCTTTTTATCTTAGAGTATGTGATTAAGGATGCCCTTAGTTGATAGAATAATGAGTAACATCCTCATACACTTTCCCAACTCGAGTCATCTATAATGGCTAGCAAATTGTCGCTAGTCATGCACCATAATAATGACTTCGTGAGACAAAACGTTGTACTTATAAGATAGGGACAGAGGAAGGGGAAAATTTGAAGATTTCGCTCTACTAATGTAATTTATATTCTAGATGGACAAAAATTATTTATCTATCAATCTATTTAATACTGGAATAAACCTACTATTGATGTGGGTACTTCTGTCTTTAGAGTAAGATCCATAGGTTCAATCAAAGTCTTGAAATGTAGGATGCGTAGCTCAAAAAAGTCGTGATTAAATTAGTTAGAAAATTAAAGTTGCGTTTAACACAATTGGCAGAATTATAATTATTTGCACGGTTCGTTTTTGACTTCGATAAAGCAATCCAAAATCCATTGGCAAGAGGTCACATAACATCTCCTTCTCATATTACATGAATAGCCAGGAAATTAAGGAATATCCAAAAAGGCGATAATCATCTATTATTTTTCCTGCCTCGATACGGAAGATCAGTTATCTCAGTTATTCTTCACCAAAATATGCGTCACATAAGAATACATTTCAATAACCCTTTTCTTTTTTTAGGATTTGATGTTCATGATCTTGGTGTCTTCATGGAACCTTCTAATAACCCTTTTTAGCTGTCTCCAATTGATCTTCGATCTAGAGAGAGAGACCTAAATTGGAGTCGAAGTACCAAAGAACTCAACCCGTTTCATGTGGATCAATCCTCTAGAAAGAACATAGAGAGAAAGAGAGACCTAAATTGGAGTCAAAGTACAAAATGACTCGACCCGTTTCATGCGGATTAATTTTTCTAGAAGAAACCCTTGACCTAAATTGGTGTCAATAGACAAAAGAACTCGACCCGTTTCATGTGAATCAATCCTCTAGAAAGAACACAAAGAGAAAGACAGACCTAAACTGGAGTCAAACTACAAAATGACTTGACCCATTCATGCAGATCAATTTTTTAGAAGGAACCCTCGACCTAAATTGGAGTCGAAGTACGAAAGAACTCGACCCGTTTCATGTAGATCAGTCCTCTAGAAAGAACACGGAGAGAAAGAGATACCTAAATTGGAGTCAAAGTACAAAAGGACTCAACCCATTTCATGCGGATAACCACATAAAATTTTACCATTGAAAGTAGGTGTTAATATGCCCTTTTCCATTCAATGCGAGACTGGAAATGTTACAAAATATGTCGAAATCGTGGGCAACATAAGACGGAGTCCAATCACTACCGGGTGTGGAAAAGGGGAAAATTGAGTGTAAAAAGTATATAAACAATCAACCAAAATGCACGCTTGTTGGCCATAAAAGGGAAGAAAAAAGAACTAAAAAACAACGTGCTTGTCGTTTTTCCACGCGTAAACGTGGAACTGGCGGTGAAGACAGGAGTCTTCTTCCTTGGACCTTCCCGTAGCGTTTGTCGGGGACCATTGTCAAATGCAAATTTGTCTTTTTCCGACTAATTTTTCACCTTTTCTCATTCTTTCTTTGGCTAAATGTCTAGAAGAACAGCGCCAACGCAGTAAGACTTTCGAGTTGGGATGGCCAGTGACCTGCCGTTTGGTAAGTCAGCCATCCAATAATAAGCTCGTTTGAATTATAAAAAGTTGCCCTGTCTGGTGAATAACCATGTTTTAAATAATGGACATCATAAGGAAGAAAAAGAGAAGAGCGATGAGGAAACTCTTGCTCATGCTCGACACAGCTCAAAAGTAACATGAATTTATCAAAGGGAATTCAAGCCCGGCGTGAATTTATTGAGATAAACTTGAACCCTACTAAAATCAACAAAAGTTCGAACCTAATACTTATGAACTCAAAATTAACGGATATCATCAAATTGTCATTCCTTTTTTTTTTCTTAAAAAGGACGCATAGTCCAATCGAGCCATTTTTTGGTAATAATGTAAAACATTTAATATTATATACAACTTGAATTGTCAATCTCACCTAATTGTAGTGATAGAACGGCTTGAGCATGGTTGAACCCTGCCCATGAGCTACGCTCAAGGAATAATTGTTATATATTTTAGGAAAATGACAAAACTTGAATATTTTACTCTAGGAAGGCGACAGTCTATAAGTACTATGATTAAATACATAATATATCTTCTAATAAAGTAATATGATAGAATATATAATAATAGTAGATCAAACAACTATCTATAAGTGAAGTATTTTAAATTTTTTGTGTGAAGTCTCATCTTTCTTAGGGACACTAAAAAGTTAATTGTAACAATAGTATTTCAACTTGAGTTAAAAAAATTGAATTTATCAGAGAATGTGAGTCTTCAATTGCGTAAGTTAGAAATGGTTATGTTGAGCAACAAATATTTGGTATTTGTCATTTGCAAGCATTGACAATTGTAGTGTTGATCCCATGATCCTCCACGAGATTTTCAAAAAGAAAAAAGAAACCTACATTTCGAGGTTCAAATTTGTGATGCTGGACAATATTTCCTATTAGTCTAAATTTCAAAAACTATATTTGAATTTACATGTTAAAATTTGTACACTGTTAAAATTTCAAGTGCCACCACCTAAAAAAAGTCAAAGTATATTTGTTGTAAGATTTGAATTAAGTAACACCTATCCAAAAACATTTTTAATAGTTAGATTTCTTGATCTATTATAATAAATTATGAAAGCTTGAGGGTGCGGAAGCTCCTGCTCGTACCTCCCTAATTCCCTAATTTCTCGGGGGCATTATTATGAATATATGTTGCTGAATTTAAAAATAAAAGATTTGAATGTACAATGGTGTCATATATTTAAAGCTTTTTTTGTCTATATATAAAAATAACAGAAAAAATGTAAGATTTGATCTCACTCGTATCATATATTCGTTAGTGGTCTATTCGTGTTATTGGGACACTTATTAATTTTTTCAATAAAAGATATTTTTATTATGATACACCAATGAGGCATGACATGAAAATTAATGAATTATAAACAAAAATGATTTGACGTGAAATTTTGTATTTATCGAGAAAAAGGAATCATGGCAACTGAGCTCTCGCCATCGCTGCTTTTTTTTACTCTCTTTTTGGGTACTTCCCGATGCAGATATGACACATGAAGGAGCCTCTCTCTCTCTCCCCTTCTTTTCCTGCATTTGCTATTTTCTCATAACACCCAGACTCTCTCTCTCTCTCTCTCTTTCTCTCTCTACTTCGTCTTCTTTCTCCTGCAAGTTCTTTAACCCGTGCCCTTTTTGTATTTTGCCTCTGCAATGCTCCTGCACTGCATATAAATCGGGGGTGTCCTTGCAGAATCCACCATTGTCAGCTCTCGTGCACAGAGAGAGAGAGAGAGAGAGAGAGAGAGAAATGAATCTTAGCCTCGCTTATTGTGCAATCTCGTTATAAGGCGGATTGTGCTTCATTTGCTTCCTCATTTACTTGACGATAATTTAGTGTACTTTATATTCATTTTCTCTTTTGATTGCATCTTTATTTCCTTGTCTTTTTTTAATCTCAAGAAACATAATGCCGATGACAATCATAATGGCTTTAATGTTACATTAATTTGGAAATATGATCGATTAAGTCGGATCGAGCAATTTTCTAGCAAAAAACAAAAGACGATCGAGGCAGTAAAAATGATCGGATTGGTGCGTGCGAAGCTAGGATGAAGATACAGAAAGACAATTGAGATGAGAAATTACATTGCGTAATGTGAATGCACTATTTAATTGAAGTTACATATGTTTTTTAATATTGTTTGGTTGATCACGAAAGCCGTTGAAATCGTGAATGGTCAATTGTAATTTCATTACTCGTGAAAGGAAAAATCGACGAATAAATCTCTGAATCATATTTTTTATCATCATAATTAATCAAGTTTACACGATATTGATGAAACTTTCCATAACATTCACAGAAAGAAAGATCGAAAAGGTGGGTTTGAAATAAGCATTCTCCCAACCATATACTAAACACTCGGCATTTTCTTTCTCATCTTCAAAAGGAACTATGGAGCCCATATAACAATATGAAAAACTAGTCGACGATATTTTGGGTTGAGGATTTTTTCATAAACAATGGATATATTTTTTGTTCATTTATTTTCGTAAGCAATGCAAGTAATCGTTTTTACGAAGACCTTGAAAATATTCAATTTTTTTTTTACAGAATAAATGGAACTTTAATGAACTCTTACTGAAATTCTATACTACAAAAAAGAACATTTTATGGGGATATTATTTTTTTCACCGAAAGAAAATTTTCAAATGAAAGAAGTAAAGAGCAATTAAAACAAAAAACCACGTTGGACGACCGAATCTTGGGACTCATGCATAGAATCGGTCAAAGGCCCGGAAAACAAAGAGCTGCAAAAGACGAAGCGCGCGCGGTGGTTTTAAAAGTCCCAAAGCTTTTGCCTCAACCGGCGGCGTTTTGGAGTTCGCGTCCCCAAATTGACCTTTCCCCTTTTTCACTGGAACCCTCCGTCGCAGCCGCCGGTCGGAGGATTGCGATTTTTACTGCAGCAGATCGGATTTGTGTTGGGAATAATCTTTACTATTTTCTCTCTCTTTTTCCGCTTGTGGAAGAAAAAGAATGTTATCTATATTGGTGCAAAAAGGAGAAGGATGTAAAACTGGACGTGAAAAGTTCTTCATCCTTCGAATCGTCGGTTGATTGGTCTCAATAAAAAATCTCTCTATCGGTTACTTTGTAAATGTATTGACAATACAACGTCGGAAGTTACAATTATTAGGAATATTTTTTTTTCGTTTTCGATAGATTGTTGAATTTCTCGTTGGTCGGACTTCATGTATAAATTTCAGAAAATCTAAACATGTTAGTGCGCATCTTTACACATTCATCAAGGGTTAGATGCGTAAAAAATTTTAGTATGTGATCATATAACGTTATATATGATAGGAAAATTCGATGGCAATAATTTACAAACAAAAGATCTAACATTTACTTTTGAACTTGTGATGAAATCATTAACTTGCCAATTGAATAACAAAACGATGATAACTTGGAACCAATAGAAGTTACATTTATTTAACTCTTGGGGGTTGGCATGATTGATTGGAAAGTTGAAAAATCTCCAACTTAGAAATTAGAGATCGCTTGTTCAAATTCACAAACTGTGTATGAACTATTCTAGGTTTAGACCAATCGTATGATTAAATGTTTGACTTAACCAATTCATGAGAATTGCAAGCGTTGGAAAACAACTTTACAGTGTTACGAGGACAATGAAATAACCTATGTATATTGATATGTGTAATTGAGCATGCCTAAGATTTTGCATCTACCTACATAGATCCAAATGTAGAATCAGCCATGGGACGTTTAAGAGTGCAGAAGAAATTTTGCTCTCCAAAAGTTGATCATGCTATTGCACCTGAAATATATTGATGACTGGATAAAACGAGGTATTGGATGGGGAATATGTCATTGTCAAAAGGAAATCATGGATGGTGAATAAACTAGAGGACATGTGATCGTATAAAGGATGGACCAATAGAAGGTGAACGGACTAGATCATATGAAGACATCAATAAGTTTGAATAGACATTGCAAATGATGAACAGACTTAGAGGACGTGTGAGCATTGAAGAGTTTAGATGGAACTTGTAAGGGATTTAGGATCTATTAAACTTGGAGGTACCTAAATGTAGAAGGAGAAGAATTGTGGATAGACTTGACTTTTCTCTATAGACAGAGTAGTGGTTCTACTACGAGTCTCTCCAATTCCGAAGGGAAGACCAAAACTCTTTATCAATTTGATTGAACTAGAACTGTCTTTATAGAGTAGCAGAGCGACACTTCGTAATTGTAGATGGCGAAACTAATGAATGGCTATAAATCAACCTAGAGGTAATAGTAAGGTGTGGGAAAACATACACAAATTAGTCTATGCTCTAAGAGCTCATCTTCTTGCTTTTCTTGTGTGTAAAAGCTGCATAAATCTAATTGTATTTCTTCATAGAATGTTGAGTGTGGAATTAGAAAAGAGAGTATTAAGTGTAGCAATAATTACTTATATGTATAGAAGCAACAGCTATAGATTGAAGGAAGCATCTTTAGATGTTGCGACATATGGGGATTACGGAATGGATTGTAGCCTCGATTTTAGCTGTTAAATCTTGGAGGGTGGTCTAGGTTAAGTCGAAAAGCCAAACCACTATAATTGTGCTCTGCATTTTTTCTATCCCTTAAACTCCTTATATTCAGTTGATATAAGATAACTACTCTCAATGATATTATGGCAAATGGTCGATTAGTAGGCCCCAAATTTATTTTGATTTTTGTCAATTATATATCTCAATAATGTAACCTCATAACTACTACTATTTTTGGTGTGTTACCGGGGCTCGGTATGGTTGTCATCTAAGTTAGATGACTTGTGAAAAAATTTTGTGTTGCTTTCCTTATGGAGGGAGATCTAACCGGTTAAATCATGTAAATCTAGTGCTCAATTTGATTATATTTTCTCATTTGAAATGGTTTGATCTCTTGTTTCAAGTAGCAATTAATGTGAAATATAATGTCATAAGCATTGGAATATTGAGAATAATGCACAAGATGCAACTCATTTTTGGCTATCAATTGCCTCTCACTATCATGATTCGTCAAAAGATAGTCCAAAACTATTTTGCGGCCATGGTAATGAATCATGGAGTGGATACACTTCATGTGCATTTGTTCCACCATCACTAGTCAGTACTCTAGCACTTACACTACTTAAAAATAATTATTGTGTTCACAATAATTTGTAAATTCGTATTCAAGAGTACATATGGAATGAGTACGCATGGAAGACGTGACTTTTGACCAAATGATAGTAGGTTAGAATCGAGAATGACCATTCGATTCATTTTGCAAATGCATTCATTGTGGAATGCGTTTAGATTGGTGTGAGGAAACATAGGAATTACATTTGGACAAGTGCATGTGTCAAGTTCGATTCATGTCTTGAGAGATGTAGAAAAGGAATTTGTAAATATTTTTGTTTTGTGTGTCGAGTATCAATTATTTTTTGAACGTTTAACTTTTGAGACGTGCACTAATTAACGCCAACTTAGTTGATAGATAATATAAAGATTTTTGGGGGAAGTTGTCCAATTAGTTCTAAACCTATTGTATATATGTCAATTCAATTATAAATTTTTAATATACCCATTTTGTTTTACATTGTCAGAAATACCAATGTGGTGGTGTGCTACGTAGGATGGCAAATAATAAACTAGATAAAATTGAAAAGTTTAGAATTGAATTGACATCCACACAATAAGTTTATAATTGATTAAGTTATTTTCCCTAATTTTTTAATCTACCGTTACTATTTCTTTAAGATTAAATATACTTCCATAGACAACACCAATTAAATTAATTTTTTTGAATTATTTTATTTATTGTTCTTGAGTAACTCAGACCCTTCGCCCTTCATATTTCAACCCATTCGGTCACTTAAGGTTTTTTCTAAGCAAATGTTTGCCTTATTTCAAGCTTTATTTTTAGCATACAATGTCATGCATTTGATATGGTGCACAAAAATAAGAAAGAATCGCGTAGAACACTTTCTTTTGGGGATGATCCCACCAACAATCCTACACCTTTTACTCTTTTAAGTCTCACCAGTAGCACAATACTCATAACAAATAGCCAAAACTACTTTCAGTTACACCTCCTTTCATAATGCATGTTAAAAATATGACATGGCAGTGCGCGCTTTCGCCTAGCGTTGTTTACGAATGCTGTCACATCGGATTTTTACCGGCTATAATGTATGCAATTCTGAAAGAAGGTACTTTTGAGTTCCTATACCAGTTAGGATTATTGGCGAGATGAAATAATTATTTCAAGTATTGGTGTCCCACGAAGAAAAATTAAGATTTTTGATGGGATTATCCCCTCTTATTTTAATGAACTTAGGCGATGCCCTCGTCACATCTCTTCATAACGAATTTTAATGAATTCTGATAATCAAAATTATTATTAGGATCAACATTATTATTCTTCCAATTTATGAGAGTAGGTAGAACTTGGTCCTTTTGCTTTGTGTACTCCCCCCTCCAACAAAATCAATAAAAAGGCTTCACACCATAATCGATTTTAGTTACTTTTTCGGACATCTCACATTCCAAAACACACTCAAGCCACGGCCAGCATAAAAATACCATGATACGACTTGCAAATTTTCCTTGTCGACACTCGAATGATCAAAACAGCATCATGGGCGGCGAGAGAAGACAAAAGGAGGCTCTCCAACATGCCACGACGACACACTCATTTGCTCGAGCACCCAACATGAGGCACGAACGTTGCAATCGATTGAACATTGAATTCAGATGGGGAGCTGAAGATCTGCTTTGTTTCGTTCCTGAAATTGGGGGGTTTTTATTTTTTTATTTTTTCGTGTTGGGATGGAAATCTTTATTTCGAAGCCGGGATCTTGAAAACATGGCAATCGTCGCTATGTAGGATCATCGCTCCTCGCAAAATCCAATTTTGTGAGGAATCAAACAAACATGCAATGATAACTTTTTTCTGGGTGAGGCCGAATGTTGCTAATCGACTTATGATCACGTGAGATTTTACATTCATTCACAAGACCTCACAAGAGTTTTGTGTAATGTGATCAATTCTTTTAGGGATAATGATATAAATGATCCTTAAAATTTGACTGAATGTACAATGTGGCTCTTTAACTTTCAATTTACTTAATATGATTCATGGACTTTTTGTATATGTTTAATATAGTATCTGAATTATATAAAAAATGTTCAACATGATCTTTTCATCAATTCAAGATCATGGATAATACTAAACATTTCCATAGAGTTTATGGATAAACTTGAACACATACTAAATGTTCAGAGACTATATTAAACAAATTAAAAATTTAGGGATCCACATTATATATTGAGTTAAAGTGCATGGACTATATTGAAAAAAACTAAAAGTTCATAGATCTCGCGTTGCATGTTGCACCAAAGTTCACGAATCATTTGTGATATTTTTCCATTCGTTTATAAGATAAATGAGCAAATTTTTTGTTGTTGTTCTCATAAGTGAAGAAATCAGTTCCCTAGCGTTGATTCCAACATTGACATTTTTGACAATGTACCTCAAAAGTTGTAAATATGAGAGAAACGCTTTCAAGAAAGTGGGCAGTCGAAAATTATAATTTACAGATTCCTAAGTTGAGAATTATAAACTAATCAAATGACATTGAGATAATCCATAGGTTCTCCCCCCACCACCCTCCTCTCGTTATCTTCATCACATTGAACCATGTGTGGTCCATGTCTTGGCTAATTTCGATGTTGCACTTGGTACGATCAAAACATAATTAGGTTGCATAGAATTGAGCGAGGGAGCGTCAAAAAGAAAGAAATAGAAAGGGAGGATTCTAAAATCTATTGCTTTATCGTGAGAAAACAAAAGCACAAACATAAAAAGAAACTAATATTAAAATTCGAATATTCTATGAAATTATATTTTACAAACACTTGAAAATATATGCAGGGGTTTGGTTTGACCATTGTCATTTCTGTTTTTAATTACTTTCAAATTTAGAGAAATAATAGTAGATACGTAAACCATCAACCAAAAAAAGTGGGTAGTTTTAAGAATTTATTTAAGAAAAACACTGCAGCATAAATTTTCTTTGCACAAGTAGACTTGAGATCAAACCGTGTGATCACTCCGATGGTAACTACTGACATACCATTTAAAGTTTGGTTATAATCCTCAAATCAAGAGCGTTAGAGGCTGCTTGTGTATAATTATCTTTATATTAATGGAATAATATTCTAGTTCCCTTTACATGTAAAAAGTAGATTCGTAAGGTTGTATACGTAGCATGCTCAAAATCATTCCAACAAAAAGATATTAATGTTTATACTCCAATTGATTTTTTTTATTAAACTTCTTAAATGGAAATACCTTTTTTTCATAATAAAAAAGAAGCCACCCATCTAAAATAACCTCAATTGTAGTTTAGTCGATTTGAAAGCTAAAATCCAATGTCTAAAAAAAAGGAACATAAATAGTATGAATGTTGTAATTTTGATATGGTACTCACTTGAATGTCAAAACTTTTTTTTTTTTTTTTATGAGTGATGGCTTAATCGCTTCATGTGATGAGAGAGAAAGGGGGGGATGTGGATTTTTAGGTATTCACCAAGGCAAATGAACATTATTATTATTACCATTAGGTGAAGGAGATGGGAAAACTGAAATTTCCTTTCAATGTGTAGTGGGGATGCTGGACATGAGTAGTAAAATCAAGAGCTAAGTTTTTATGATTATCCAGACAATTCACTGCCCCCCCCCGACAACATCACACCACTCCCCCACGCTCCCAAAGCCCCTCTCTGTCTCTCTCCTCAGCTCCCCATATATTCACCCCCGAACCAGCCATCACCCTCAGCTGACCTTAGAGCCAGAGCCAGAACCAGAGGACAGAGAAGAGAAGAGAGAGAAAGAAGAGAGAGAAAGAGTGACCAGCCTGCAGAGAGCTAGAAATAGAGGACAGAGAAGAGAAGGGAAGAGAAAGAGAGCAGCTTGCAGAGAAGGAAGAGGGCAAAAAAAAAAAAAGAAAAAAAGAAAAAACCAAGACAGCATAGACACAATGTTTCTGTCCTTCCTGTCCTTCCTCCTCCTCCTGCTCGCCGGCGCCGCAGCTCCGCCGGCGCTGTCCCTCAACCAGGAAGGCCTCTACCTCCACGGCGCCAAGCTCTCCCTCTCCGACCCGGACTCCTCCCTCGCCGCCTGGGACGACCGCGACGCCTCCCCCTGCGGCTGGCCGGGCGTCGAGTGCGACCGCTCCTCCGGCTCCGTCGTCTCCGTCGACCTCTCCGGCGCCAACCTCGGCGGGCCCTTCCCGCTCCTCCTCTGCCGCCTCCCCAACCTCACCTTCCTCTCCTTCTTCAACAACTCCATCACCTCCCTCCCCGCCGGCGTCTCCGCCTGCCGCTCCCTCGTCCACCTCGACCTCGGCCAGAACCTCCTCGCCGGCGACCTCCCCGCCTCCCTCGCCGACCTCCCCCGCCTCGCCTACCTCGACCTCTCGGCCAACAACTTCTCCGGCGACATCCCCGCCAGCTTCGGCCGGTTCCCGAGGCTCGAGGTGCTGTCCCTCGTGAACAACCTCCTCGACGGCGCCATCCCGGGCTTCCTCGGCAACGTTAGCACGCTCAAGATGCTGAACATCTCGTACAACCCGTTCGCCCCCGGCCGGATCCCGCCGGAGCTCGGGAACTTGACGAACCTCGAGGTGCTCTGGCTCAGCGAGTGCGGCCTGACCGGGAAGATCCCGGAGTCACTCGGGAGGCTCAAGAGACTCACCGATTTGGACCTCGCCTTCAACTACTTGGAGGGCCCCATACCGAGTTCGCTCACCGAGTTGGAGAGCGTCGTCCAGATTGAGCTCTACAATAACTCCCTGACCGGGGAGCTGCCGGCGGGGCTGTCGAAGCTGACGGCATTGCGGCTGCTCGACGCATCCATGAACCGGCTCACCGGCCCGATTCCGGACGAGCTGACTCGGTTGCCTCTCGAGTCGCTCAATCTCTACGAGAACCAGTTCTCCGGGGAGCTGCCGGCGAGCATTGCCGACTCGCCCAACTTGAATGAGCTGAGGCTGTTCAACAACCACCTCACCGGCGAGCTGCCCAAAAATCTCGGGCAAAATGCGCCGCTGCAATACATTGACGTGTCGACCAATAACTTCTCCGGCGAAATTCCGGCGAGTCTGTGCGCTAATGGCGAGCTGGAGGAGCTCCTGATGATAGAGAACTCGTTCTCGGGTCCGATCCCGGAGGCGCTCGGCCGTTGCCGGAGGTTGACCCGAGTCCGCTTGGGCAATAACCGGTTGTCCGGTGAAGTTCCCTCTTCTTTCTGGGGTTTGCCTCGGGTTTCTCTGCTCGAGCTTGCGGATAACAAGTTGTCGGGCCCCATTGGAGAAGAAATAGCGAGAGCTAGCAATCTCTCTGTTTTGAGTTTATCAAGAAATGAGTTTACCGGGCCTCTTCCTAAAGGGATTGGGACTATAGTGAGGCTTTTAGACTTCTCCGCCAGTGAGAATAAGCTTACTGGGTCGCTGCCGGAGAGTATTGTGAACCTTGGGCAGCTGGGGAGGCTTGATCTCCGCAGCAACGATCTGTCTGGTGAGTTGCCCAGCGGCATTCGACACTGGAAGAAGCTGAATGAGCTGGATTTGGCGGATAATCGGCTCTCGGGGAGTATTCCTGCTGAGATTGGGGGCTTATCGGTGCTCAATTATCTCGATCTCTCGGGGAATCAGTTCTCCGGGAAAGTTCCGGCCGAGTTGCAGAATCTGAAGCTCAATCAGTTCAATTTGTCCTACAATAGCCTATCTGGTCCTCTGCCTCCAATGTTTACTAAGCAAATGTACAAAAACAGCTTCTTGGGCAACCCTGGCTTGTGTGGAGGCGAAATGAAGGGTCTGTGCAATGGCGGAGGCGAAGAAAGAAACTCCGGCTACGTGTGGCTGCTTAGGTCGATCTTTATACTTGCCGGGTTGGTTTTTATCGTCGGCGTCGGTTGGTTTTACATGAAGTACAAGAGCTTCAAGAATGCCAAGAGAGCTATCGACAAGTCGAAGTGGACGCTGATGTCATTTCACAAGCTGGGCTTTAGCGAAGACGAGATCTTGGATTGTCTCGACGAGGATAACGTTATCGGAACCGGAGCCTCTGGGAAAGTATACAAGGTTCTGTTGAGCAGTGGGGACGCGGTCGCCGTGAAGAAGCTTTGGGATGGACCGAGGAAGGAAAGTGAGAACCATGATGTCGAGAAGGGTCCTGTGCAGGACGATGGCTTTGATGCTGAAGTTAAAACTCTTGGGAAGATTCGGCACAAGAACATCGTGAAGCTCTGGTGCTCTTGCACTACGAGAGACTGTAAGCTTCTCGTTTACGAGTACATGCCTAACGGGAGCTTGGGCGATCTGCTGCATAGCAGTAAAGGAGGGCTGTTGGATTGGCCTACGAGGTACCGGATCGCAGTGGACGCCGCGGAGGGGCTCTCTTATCTGCATCACGATTGCGTGCCTCCGATTGTTCACAGGGATGTGAAGTCGAACAACATCTTGTTGGATGCGGATTTCGGAGCCCGGGTGGCTGATTTCGGAGTTGCTAAGGTGGTGGAACGGACTGGGAAGGGCCATGAGTCGATGTCTGTGATTGCTGGTTCTTGTGGCTATATTGCTCCAGGTTTGTGATAAGTCATTTATTACCGTATATTTGCCGTTCTTAAACTTATCTGATCCAAAACTTGCTGCTCCAACTTGTCTTTCGAAATTCATGCTTATCGAGGTCTTAGCTTAGTCATCTTAGAACTGTTCTTAGGGGAAGTTAAATCTTGGAAAAGCATGAACATTGCAGTTTGTCCATCTAAATTTTAAGCATAAAAGGTTTCTAGTTGACATCATATCGGGCATCTGTCTTTGCAATTCAAGCGATCATTTGGATTCTTTTAGCAACTTAACTTTTCTGAGGGGAACATTAGAGATATAGTTTTTTGGTCATAAGTGAAAGCGGAGATGCTGGGGCACACGCAGCTTAGTTCTGGAAAAGTTGTTGAAATTGCAGCCTTTTGATCCAAAGTTTCAGCTAAAATATTGGCTCAGTAGCGTAAAGACAGTCTCTGTCGTGCTATTGTAAATTAATCAGTTTTTCCTAATCGATGTTATATATGGATTAGCAGAAAACTGAAGTGTGCTACAGTGAATTAATCAATTCTTTTCTTCATATTATATTTGGATTAGCAGAAAACTCAAGTTTTTCTGTCAATTGACTTCCTGCAGAATATGCATACACGCTCAGAGTGAATGAGAAAAGCGACACCTACAGCTTCGGGGTTGTTCTTTTAGAGTTGGTCACGGGGAGACGTCCCGTGGATCCAGAGTTTGGGGAGAAGGACCTGGTCAAGTGGGTATGCATCACTTTGGATCAGAAAGGCGTGGACCAGGTGATCGACAGGAAACTTGATTCCTGCTTCAAAGAAGATGTATGCAAGGTCCTCAACATTGGGCTGCAGTGCACGAGCCCTCTCCCAATTAACCGACCATCCATGAGGAGGGTCGTCAAGATGTTGCAAGAAATCAGCGCCGAAAACGCGCCGAAGAAAGTCAATAAAGATGGCAAATTGACGCCTTATTACTATGACGACGCCTCGGATCCAGGAAGCGTGGCTTGAGAAGTTTTTACCCCCTCTTTGTCACGGGAAGGAGAAACTATTCTCCTTTTGAATTTTGCAGAGTACCCTCAGTACTCAGTCATCCTGCCTGATGCTTTGCTTCGATGACCGATGAAGAAATCAAAAGCCAGAGGAAGAGTTTTTTCTTTTTCAAGGTGGAAATATCCAAGAAAGAAGAGGGGTTGGCCAGAAAAGAAAGAAGTTTAGTGCATATTTACACCTGTAAAGTTTAATATCATCATTTGAATTTTCAAATCCACTGAGTTTGTGAGTAGGTTCTTGGTTTTACACCTTCCTGAGAGTGCTCTGCCCTTTGTCTTCAAGGTTCATTTGAAGGTGCAATCTCTGGTGTAGTCAAGGTGTTTCTGAAAATGAGAAGCTGTGGCTTTTAATTACAATTCCCGCAATAGTGAAATATATCACTTTTGGCTTTCCATGATTCTGAGGTGAAAGTCTTGGAATTCTTTTGTAAATCTCCTCCTTGTTTTGTACTCAAAATTCTAATTTTATGCTAATCTTCTTGCTTTTATGGTATTACTATCTGTGAATTTTTGATGACTATTCCCGAAAGATTCCCATTTACCTGAAAATGCAGTTTGAGCCAGGATCAGGAATCTGGCAACACAAGTTCTTATAATATGTTTTATCTTTCCTACTTGGTACTTAATACTACTCGGTGCTCGTGTCTATGCAAAGAGGACAAAACTGGAAGCAAGTTCTGGAGATGGAAGAAGACAAAATAGAAACAGGCTCTGTTCTTTGGTTGCATACTATTTCACTTTTAAGCAATTTTGGATTCAAAGGGTTTCTCTTGAGCAGGTTCAGGTGCCTTATTTTGAACCTTTATCCAGAGAACTCTCTTGCTTGCAGTTTTTATGGCATTTAATTCTCTCTATCAAACTTACAACAGAGACCCAGAAATAGCCAATCTACCGGAAAAAATGCCTTTACCCTATTCTGAAACGGACCAACTTTTCTTGTGTTATGTGTATTAAATATTTTGGAACTCGAGTTACTTCTTATTAAGTATACTTAACAAGTGTTCCAAGCGTTTATAAAGTAAACACGTCAATGAAAAAGGGATAAAAAATAGAACAGAGAAAAAGAAGATGAGGATCACAAGACAAAGGATTCTGAGAGTCTGTGCTGGCTGTTCGGCTTTCATGCATTTTGGCTTCATCCTGAATTTCTGATTACAGCAAATCTCTGAAGTTTTCTGGGGTGTCTGGTTAGCAGTTACCTCAAGAATGTGGGGGGGTGGCTAAAAGCTATGAATGAGTTGTGAAGGTTGTCCGGCCTGGTAGGTTGGTTGGTTGGTCCCCCCCACCTTTGGGGTCATTCAATAGCCCAGGGACCCCATCTTTATGCTATTGCTTTTACTACTCCACCAGCATTTATAGCTGTAAGTATTCAGTCTTTCTGTAAGATGACTGAGGAGTGAGGAGGAGACGCTTGAATATGGGCTTTGGTTGGCCAGGCTCGAAAGTTTCAAACTTAATTTCGAAGTGGGTTTTGGTTGGTTGAATTTTCAAAATCCATTTGGAAAGGGCCAATTGATGTGAAAAGATTGAGGGGGACTTTGCTATGAACATCTACTGGTCACAATCAATCTCTTCAATGTTTAAACACCGATCTTCATTGATGAACAGATATTTTTTTTTTGGACGGTAGAGAACCTGCTCTATTCTGGATCGCCAAAAAGAAAAACTAATTTGCATGTACTTAAAAGATGAATCTAGGTCATTGGACCCTGTTATGTTTGTCATTTTAGATGATCCAAATGGAGTTTAATACATACATAACACTAAGTAATAATTCATTCCTCAAAATAGATTACCTTGGTGTTATTTACATTGACCCACCTAAATTTTATATAATGTACATTTTCAATAATGAATGTGGCGTATACAACTCCATGATATAAAAAAATAATATTAACTTTCTTATAACTTTTTTCTTCGAGAATCATTCACTCCTCAAAGAAATTTCAAACTTGCAATAAAATCGTAATAAATATCCGACCTTTTGGGTACAGCTCAACATATAAAAGCAAAATCTTCACTCCTGGTCGACATTTCATTGGTAAATTAGATTAGGTTTTTCTCCTCTTTTGACGAACTCTTGCAAGTTTTCAACTAATTATTGAATCCTAGAATTGGAATTTATTGTTCTATCAACTCCATGTAACCAACCATCGAAGTCTTATCTCTTAGCATGATCACAAGGACTTTCCCACCTTTGTTAGCTGGTATTCAATTTTTAAAACCAGGCGTGTCGCCTTTCGATCATACTTCAGCTGTCCCTGAGGCTGTCGGCCGGGCCGGACGTTCTGTACGGATTGTGAATTGTCCACAAGTCCACCAATCGATTTCATGAAGGAGACAATGTTATTATTGCTCAACATTTGGCCCGCCAGCACTTGTGAAAGTGGGTTCATAAGCTGGCCTTTTCCTTGTGTCGCTCAATTTGAAAAGGTATAGTCATGACACAAATTTCTCTGTATTGTATTCACTGTCCTAACACAGCTTCTATCAACTGTCATACATCCACCTCCCCGATCCGATCGAAGAATTAGGCAGTTCATACGGTGGGTGGACTAGGGGATTTCTAAGAAATCATTCTTTTGTAAGGTGACCTCAGCGTATATGAATTGGATTCAAGATATTACGACTTATGTTAAGCTTGTTCTACTGTCCAGCTCCCCTTAGGATTCATTTCACTTTCCATTTCGCATATAGTTGTGTAAGATCAAAGTAAAGAGCCTTAACAAGGGGGAGTTGTGTATCTCGCTCAGAATTTTTTGGATTGGCCACTCTGTTTATGATATTAAGTAATTTTGGATCTCGGTTTATATATATTCGATCCATAAAAGTATTTCTCCAGCGTGACCTATTGTTTACTAGATCTGTAGAATTGAAAAAGATCCATCGACTAGTTTCTGAAAAAATTTAATGCATTGGCTCAGTGGATTGCATTCCTAATCGATCTTAATCACCGTTTGGATTCACCGGTCAGTGATCCAGATTTAATTAAGCTCATGTGGTGGTATCTTCAAATCTATGTGCGACCGGATTTTCCTATCTAGGATTTAATATCCAAAGTGTACGAGAATAATCACAAAATTTCTCTCTCTCAAGAAAATGAAAGCAATAAAGGTATAATTATGGATTTCTTTTTTGCCACAAGTTGAAACTGAGTGAGTTTTTTCTTGTTGCTCTGACATTTATTTCGTTTTGTAGGGCATTGCTGATTCTCTAAAGGAATAATGCAAATCGAACCAACTACAGCATTTGCCTTCTGAATTGAAGTGGCAAGCTCCAAGGACCATATGCAAATATTAATTGCATATGCTTTCAAAATTTGAAAGTTTGGGATTGTCCACTGGAAGTTTGAGGCAAACATTGCAGGGCAGTGCTCTACTCAAATGTGGAATAAAATTGGCTTACATGTTACTTAAATAAAAAAATTCACTAAATAGTAAAAGGTCTCATCAACGAATGTTCCATTGAAGCACTTGTCAACCATTTTTTTTTTTTTTTATATAAAGAATTATTTAGGTCTTCAAATCATTAATTACACGTAACATGAGAAAAATAGTTGAATGAAATTGCGAACTTAACAAGTGGTTAGACTATAAGGACAACATTTCGACTGAGACAATATCAAGAGGACCGATTTAGCCGGGAGCACGTCAGGCTAGTGGTACCTCTTTGTCCACAGTTTCAAGCCAGGTGTATCCCACCTTTGGTGTTGAACCATATGTTGTTATGTGCATGTCTTTGTTTTTGTTACATAATGTCGGTCAAGTAAGTTTCTTACACTATTTGCTATGCAATTTACTTACTTGGTCGAATTTTTAGTTTAGTGTTGGTCCACAGCAAGTGAACCAATTGTCATGTTATTTGAAAAATGTTTTAAAATGGTTATTTTTAGTTCATAATTTCAATATTCTTGTAAGTTTGTTTTCGCAAAATGAACGTTCATGATAAAATAGGCGATTCAACCATTGTTATGGTTCGATCATATTAAATTTTGTGCTTATTGCTTAATTTTTAACTGATTTAGGTGACATTGTTGCATCACAAATAGATTTCAATGACATGAATAAGTGAATTGCGAGTCTCCAAAATCAAGTTGACGAGTTGCGTGCTACAGTAGCTAATCTCATTAACCAAAAGTGTCGTGACAATATGGATGCGTTGTATTCATTGAGAACCTCCGGTCCGACATGGAGAGACCATATGTCCTTTGAACAGTCTACTTTACTTGAAATAATGGAGTTCGATGCTACACTGAAATATTGCTAGTGTATTTGAAAGGGAAAATAGGTTACCAAAAGGTGGTGGGTCATCTCACCGTAGTACGGTGCAAGCTCCTCAAAGATTTGAGGTGCCCAACTTCTACAAATATGATGACACGACCTATCCTAAGGGGCATCTGCAATATTAGCACATCAAGATGGTATCATATATACTGATTAAACAACACTGATAATTCGAACCTTTCAAGAGAGTCTCACTGGACTATGTTACAATGGTTTTTTGAAAAGAAGAAAAATCTTTTGAAGAGTTGGGGAGAGTTATCTTTTGCATTCCTCCAGCAATACCAATCCAACATTGAAACTATGTTGTCTCGTGATAATTTGCCCCGCACAAAAAAATGAGCTGATGGAGTCTTTTAACACGTGTAGAGATGGGAAGCTTTGGCTGCACAAGTTATTGCCTAGCTGATTGAATTGGGAATGATGAAGCTGCTCATACGAGCTATGCCCTATGAGCTTCGCTTCCGGATGCAAGGAAAGCGCCGCGATTCTTTCAACAAAACCCTCTTTGGTTCTGGATCTAGTTGAGTTTTGTATGGCAAATTCAGCGGGTTTGCACATTAGGATTAATATGTTGAAAGAACCGAAGGGCGTCCTTGCATTCGAACACGAAGGGGCATACCTCGCATGAACAGCTTCATCATTATCAATTCAATCAACTAAGCAACATTGCTCGCTCTCTCTTTTCTATCTGAAAGTAGAAAAGACAAGTTTAAGGGTAGGCGAACCAGCGGCCCTCAACTAGGCGCAGACTATTATAAGCCCATACCCTGACAATCTAATTATGAGACCAAAGGGTATCAAAGCTGCAAAATTATCAATTAAATTTTCTTAAGGGGCTTATTATACCATTCTAGAAATGAATTTAACAAGCAATTTATTTAAGGGTAGAAGTCACAAAAAAACCATAAACTATGCCCATTGTGACACATTTACTCTGCACATTTTTTTGATATAAAAAAGTCCAAACTTGTTCATATATGACACATTTATCCAAAAAACTAAAACCTATATTTGTGTAACACATTTACCCCAAAAACTTGGTGTCAAAGAAAAAAGCTTGGGGTAGATGTATTACACAAGTATAAGTTTTGGATTTTTGATGTGATAGAAAAAAATATGTGGTAAATATGTCACATGGATACAACTTTGAGTTTTTGGTGTTTTAAAAAAAGTTTGGGGTATATGTATGGCAATTGGCAAAGTCTAGGGTTTTTTGTATCTTTTTTCTATTTATTTAAATGTGGTGCTATAAAGAAACACTCAAATATTGAAATAACTTCAGAGTAAAATGCAGAAAAGAAAACTCGATACAAATTAGGCAAAGAATATAAATGGCCATGTTATAAGTCTCAGGATAGGATCCTCATAAGCCAAATTCAAATTAAGTAGGACCAAAATTATACCAAAGGTAACTCACTAAAATATCTAAAATATAAGAAAAATAAACGAATTCACATAAATAGGTCAAGGTTTCTAACCATTTCTTGATTATTTATTCATTTATTTACAATTTTTATTATTTTTCCATATTTTTATTCCGAAAATTAGTGACTCGGGCTGCAGCTGGATCGAGCTAGGACCTAAATTGGGCAAACCTAGCAGAATTGAATTAAGCCCAATTTCATCTAAAATCAAATCCAGTCCAGACTAACTTTGGCCCAGCCAGTCCAAATCCCCTAAAGCCCACACAAACCCAAACTAAGCCATGCTCAAAAAACCTACCAAAGCCTTGGGTTCGTTAAACTAATTGAGCCCAAAGTCCATTCTACTTTCAGCCCCCCACCCGACTAGACTCAGGTAGCGCATAGGAACGTTTATGTTCCTCTTACCAAACGGTAGAAAATATTTTCTAGTTCATTTTCAGATTTCAGTTGAATATCAAAAAATATTATTATTTTTCTGAAAAATGATTTTTTTTGGAAAACATTTTCTAGAAACATTACATTTTTCGTGAAATCCATGTAGCTTTAAAGAAGGTAAATTTATCACAGGTGTACCGTTTTAAGAGTTTCTGATAGTCAAAAAATTAATTTGGGATAAATTTGTTATAAATGTACTTGTTTAAGATTTTTCGTGATATTAATTCTAAATAATATATCTTTGATTCCTAAAGGCCAGACACATTCTTTTGCATTGCTCTTATAATTAGTACACACATTCTCTCTATGAAACTCCATTCAAAGTGTGTTATTGACCCTAATCTCCACGTGGCTCTTGAAAATTACTTTTTTGAAAAAAACCTCTTGGAATTTTGCTGGATTTTCATCGTTTTTCTTCACTTTCACATTCATTCTGTATCTGTTTCTTTTATTGTGAACAGGGGAGAAAGAAGTGGAGGCTGTACTTGGTCGACAAACTAGTAAGTTGAATTTCGTACATACGGCAATTGGCTCGAGACCAGATTCTTTGCCACAACTAATAGAAAGATCAATGTTTAATTTGGTTATAGAATAATTAACACTTGTAACATCGACTTGGGTCATGTAGTCAACAATCTCATCTCCATATAATTGAGAAGGATAAATATATTGAAAATCTTAAAATAAGTCATGAAAGTATAATTAAACCTTAAAATTTTCAAAAAAATATAATGAAATTTTAAAACTTATAAAAAATTGCAATCGTATCTTAAATTTTTAAAAAAATACAATTGAATCCTAAAAATTATTATAAAAGTACAATCAAATTGCAAAATTTTCAAAAAGTGTAATTAACGAAAAGATTTTATTGAACTAATTTGATATGTTTTAGAATTTGATTGTATTTTTTTGAAAGTTTTAGAATACAAATACATTTCATGATAAGTTTTATGACTTAATTACACATTTTTAAAATTTTAGAATTTAATTGCACTTTCTCGATAAGTTTTATGACTTCTAATCTACTTATCCCTTTAGAGAAAGTAGCTTCCCTTGAAGTTGAAGTATAGATTTGATTCTACACTGGTTCTTATTTTGGTTCAATTCTACATTGTTGCTGCCATACGTGGTTCGAAACTATATCTTATATAATTACTAAACAGTCCAAGCTCCCTTATATTCTTTTGAACTTCTATGGATCATCCTATGATTGTAGTAATGATTCAAAGAAGACTTAGGCAATCAAAAAGCAACCAAGGAGCTTCCAGTTCAGTTAAAAAGCAACCAAGTTCGACATCCACGTTCACCAAACTTCAAGCGGACTTTGATTTACTCTCGTACGTCAATCTAGATTCAGTTGTCGCAACTAATCTAACTTTTCGTTTAGCTTGTCCCAGCTTCTGTTAATTCAGCTTTTTAAATGCCTTTTGTTTTGGAAAAAAGAAAATTCTCGATAATAAAATTATAATATTGGTGGATAGGCCCAAAAGAAAAAGGTGAAACTTAGCAGTCACTTATATATTAATTTAAAGATGAGGCACCTGATCTGCTCAAAGCCCTGGGAAAGCAACATTTGCTGCCTCGGAATTTCAGGAGGGCCAATCATGTGTGGCTGCCTCGACACAAGCACAAGTGAAAGAGACAAAACTCTTTTTCAATGGAGACAATGTATAATGATCAATCTGCCAAAACAAGCTCTTATTGAAGTGTTCAGAACAAGATCTTCTCTTCCCTCCTCCACCATCGTCTTCTCCTGGGACAGCCACGAACGAGCGGGGCCCCCACCTGATCAGACTCCGTCTCCGGTGAGTCCTGGCCGTGACGAGAAATTCAGACCAGACTCTGTCCCTGGCCATTCTTGCCCTTTGCCGAATCACCGGGTAATCCCTGACCACCATCTTGACTTTCCTTGGGATGTTGCCTATGATGAATGGTCACACTGATTTAACTTTAATAACAAAGCCTTTTTCTTGTTAGTAATCTTTTGTAGTGAATATGAAAAAAATTCAGGTATTGATAATATATAGGTGATGTTAGAGAAATCTAGAAAATAAACTCGATTGCACATCACAATACAGCCCTATTTTAGAGTATTGATGGATGGTAAATATGTCACGTGTGTATTAGTTTGACGTATCAGTTTGGGGTTTTCAGTGATCTCAAAAATTAGTTTGAGTTAAATTTGACATAAGTGTACTAATTTGAAGTTTTTTTGTAATATCAACCCTATGGAATTTCATATGGAATTGCCACGTGTTATCTACGTTGGCAAATTTAGTGGTAAAATTGATAGAATTTTTTTTTGGTAAAATAAAATTGATAGAATTTGTACTTCATTTATTTCGCAAAAAATAATTTCAGGATTTTTTATTTTGGATTTTCTGGCATTCGGTTAACGGAAAATGAATTAGTTAGGGAAAACTTTTTCCATTAACAGAAAAAAAGCCTTCTAAAATAGGCGAAAATATTTTTTGCTTTTTGAGTAGAAGAAAACATTTTTCATATATTCTTTCATCTCATTTGCTTTTACCCAACACATTTTCCTTTTATTTTTATTATTTTTTAAATTTGTTCAAAAATCAAGTTTTTAATTATTTTCTTATTTTTATTTTATTTTATTTTTTCCTTATCTTCTTCTTCTCTAGCGATTGGCCACGAGTGAAATCAAGCCTTGCTAGCCTATGGGGAGGCTAGCGAGGCCTGAGCTTGCCTAATTGGCCTCAAGCGAGGTCGGGCCTCACCAAATTTGATGAGTTAGGTGGGGTTCAAGCCTCACCTGAGGTTGTCAAAGCTTTGCTGATGTCTGGTGACCTTCAGGGAGGCTTGAGTCTTACCAAACTAGCCTAATCTGGTGAGGCCTAAGATCACTCGAGGTCGGTTGGGCAAGCTCGGGCTTGCTGGCTTCTGGCAAAGCTCGAGCTTGCTTGGGGCCGTTGACTGGTTGAGGAATAACAAGAAAAAGAGAAAAAATAACAAGAAAAAAAATTGATTTTAAAAATTAAAATAATAAAAAGGAAAATATTAAAAATAATTTTAATACATAAAATAATAAAAAATATTGAAAAGTGCATGGAGGAAAATATTTTTCTTGCTAACGATAGAAAATATATTCTACTTCTTTTTCAGATTTTAATAAAACACTAGAGTATATTGTTATTTACCTGAAAAATGACTTCTTGAAAAATATTTTTCTAGAAATGTTGTATTTTTTGCGAAATGAACGAAGCCTTAATGGATGATAAATTTGTCACATGTTTACCTTTTTTGGGATTTTTTGTGGTAAAAAAGTTAATTTGAGATAAATTTATTACAAGTGCACTAGTTTGTGATTTTTCGAGATATTAATTTAAATGTAAGTAATTTTCTTTGATTCCTAATAGTTAGTCACATTCTTTTCCATTCATTGGGAGTTATTGACCTTAGTCTTTAGGGGTGAGCGCGGTTCCTGATTCTAGAACCGCACTGAAGGGTTTGGCAGTTCCTGGTTTTGAAGAGGCTGGTTCTAGTTCATGATTCCTTTTTTTTGGGAATCGGAACAGAACTGGAATTGGTTAGGGTTCCTAAAAAGTAAATACCCCGAACCCCAAATCAATTTTTATCTCAGTTGTTCTCTCCTATTCTTTGCCTCTGCCCCGTCCCTAATGCTGCTTGCCCTTGATGTTGCCACCTAACACCACTCACCCTCGATGCCGCTCGTTGCTCGCTCACCCTGCCCTTGCCTCCCTTGACACCGTCACCCCCCACTTGCCCCGACGCTCGGCCACTAGACGTCGGTCGCCCTCGACGCTGCCGCTGGATGCCACTTGCCCTCAACTTTGCTGCTGGGCGTCGCTTGCCACTTGCCCAGCTGCCCTTGCCGTTGCTTGCCGCTTGCCCAACCACCCTCGACATGGCTCGCCTAGTTGCTCTTCGACGGCACTTGTTATCTCCATCCAATCCGTCATGTAATCTCACTGTGGGAGTGAGCTATGCTGGTGTTGCCCTTGTTCTTTTGGGGCACGGCCATGGTGGCCATGAAGGAGGTCCAGGCCGGCCCTTTCTTTGTGTCCTCCTTCCGCCTCATCCCCGCAGAGATCCTCCTCATAGCCTTCGTGGCCGCAAGTCGCCCTTTGGCCTCAACGCTTGGCCCTCCATCACCTTGTTCACCCTTGTGGGCGCCTCTTGTTTTCAGGTTACGCCTCCTTCCCCTCCCCCCCCCCCCCTCAAATGTTTATGTGTGCCATTTTTTGCTTTTCTTTTTTGTCAAAAAAAGTGAGATTGACATGTTTAATTGATAATTATTTTACCTTGCTGATGGGTTTTTTGGGGCAAGGATTTCTCACCGAAGGGTTGCGGAGGACATTGGCGGGTCTTGGATGCGTATGTTGAACTCACTGTATTCTCTATCTTAGTTTAAATGCCTCAATGAGAAGAAAAAAGGCAATTTTTTTTTCAACCTTATAGGTGAATTATAAGGTTCTTTGGTGTTAATTATGGCTACTGAGTAACGGAAATTTTTGCACATTGCTTTGGAAATGTGCCCTTAAGGAAATGGCTCATGTTAGAAGACTGATGTCACTTACGCTGAATCCTGTTCTGTTATCTGAAAAATCTTGTGTTTTTTCTTTTCCATGACACTAATGGATGACTGAGTATATGTAATACAAAGGTAGATCAGTATCTTAGTATGGCTATAGCTATAAAGCTATAAGTTGGATTAGTCTTTACAAATTGTATCCTTGACATGGAATCAGAAGTGTTGATATTTGTTCCTTGTCTGTTCAATAGATTTGGTAGTTGATAGGAAACGAGCTATTCTGCTTGGCTTACTGGAGCTGAATTTGTTACAGGTGATAATTGACTCTCAGCCATTAACAGTGGCTATACTTGCAGCCCTGTTGTTTGGTGAATCCATTAGGTTAATTGGAGGTGTAGGGCTGATACTTGGTATTGTGGGACTTCTTCTTCTTGAGGTAATTCTTCTGTCACCAGTTGTATTGTGATTATGCTGGTGTTAAGTGAATATGCATTGGTTTGATCCAAATAAAGATTCTATCAAAAGGTAGCGTATGACTTATTGTTTGGTCATGGGCCTATGGCTTGATGCGAGCATCTATGAGTTTTACTATGATGACAAGAAATTCTCATAGATTTTTTGCTGCTTGGCTTTCTCAAACGTTGGTCTTATGTAAATGTTGACAACACATCTATTGGCTTTTTTTCTTCTTTGTTACTGAGTTTGTACCACTCTTTATAATTTTAGGGTACTCAATTGATAAAGGAAAGGAGAAAGGAATCAAAAAAAAAAAGAAAAGAAAAGGACATGTTGGAACCTAGAACTGACCTCGGAACCTGTGACAGGATAAGTTTTACGTTCCAAAAAATAAGGAACCTGTACTTGAGGGTAGGTTCCAAGTTTCAAGTGAAACCTGTAAAGAATCGGGAATCGCTCACCGCTATTAGTCTCCATGTGACTCTTTAAAATAAACTTTGAAAAATCACTTGGAATTTTGCCAAATTTCATTGTTTTCTTAAGGGGCTTATTATACCATTCTATAAATGAATTTAACAAACAATTTATTTAAGGGTATAAGTCACAAAAAAACCATAAATTATGCTCATTATGACACATTTACTCTGCATTTTTTTTTTCATATGTGATGGCAAAAATATAAAACCTATATCTGTGTGATTCATTTATCTAAAAAATTTGGTGTCACGGAAAAAGGCTTGGGGTAGATGTATTACACAAGTTTTGGATTTTTGATGTCACAGAGAAAAAATATGGGGTAAAGATATCAAATGGGTACAAATTTGAGTTTTTTGGTTTTTTAAAAAAAGTTTGGGGTATATGTGTGGCAATTGGCAAAGTCTAGGGTTTTTTTGTGTGACTTTTTCCCTTTATTTAAATGTGGTGCGATACAGAAACACTCAAATATTGAAATGACTTCAGAGTAAATGCGGAAAAAAAACCCGATACAAATCGAGCAAATAATATAAATGGTCATGTTGTAAGCCTCAGGATAGGATCCTCATAAGCTAAATTCAAATCAAGTAAGACCAAACTTATACCAAAGGTAAGTCACTAAAATATCTAAAATATAAGAAAAATAAACTAATTCACACAAATAGGTCAAGGTTCCTAACCATTTTCTGATTTTTTTTTCCATATTTTTATTCCGAAAATTAGTGACTCGAGCTGCAGCTGGATCGAGCTCGGACCTAAATCGGGCAAACCTAGCAGAATTGGATTAAGCCCAATTTAATCGAAAATCAAATCCAGCCCAGACTAACTTTGACCCAGCCAGTCCAAATCCCCTAAAGCCCACACAAACCCAAATTGAGCCATCCTCATAAAACCTACCAAAAGCCGTGGGTTCGTTAAACTAATTGAGCCCAAAGTCCATTCTACTTCAAGGCCCCACCGACTAAACTCAGGTAGAGCATGGTAATGTTTATGTTCTTCTACTCTTTTATTCTTTTGCTCCGCAAAATAAAAATAAAAAAAATAAAAATTCGTTTGATAACATTAACTAATTTTTCTATTTCTCGAAATAGAAAAGTAGCCGGGAATAGATTCAGAATAGAAACAAGAAGTAGAAAAAAGTAATTTATTGTTTCTAAAAATAATTTCTAGTTTTTTTTTCTTTTTTTCTTTTTTCTTGCCACTCCCATGGGCTACCGTTCGCCGACCAGCCATTGTTGTTGCCGACCCATCGACCGCAATCTGACGTCGACCACTGCCACCATCGCCAATGATCAGCAACGGCGATGGTGGACAACGACGATTGATGGCGGCGAGTGGTTGATGGTAGCGATGGTAGGTGGTGGCAATTAAATGCGTTCTTATTTTTTTTTTTGTGGATCGTAACAAACGTATTACTATTATTTATTTATTTATTTTGAGAATAGAAATTTTATATGGTTACAAAATGTATTGTTTTACTCAGTAATTATTTTGGAGAGAAGTGATAGAAAATGAATATTTCTGAAAAAAAGTTATTCTCCGAAATACCCTCAGTCTCTCGCCAGTGCTGGCCATGGACATGAACTAGAAATCCAGGCCAGACTCTGTCCTTTTGGCCATTCTTGTCCTTTTGCTGCAGGTAATCAGTGACCACCATCTTGACTTACCTCAGGATGTTGTCTATGATGGATGGTCCCACTGATTTTACTTTAATAGCAAAGCCCCTTTTGTTGTTGTAATATTTTGTAGCGAATTAAAAAAATTAAAAAAAAATCAAGGTATTGATGATTTAGAGGCGTCGTTAGAGAAATTTGGAAAATAAACTTGATTACACATAATAATTAGGCCCTATTTTAGAGTATTGATGGAGGGTAAATGTGTTACGTGCATATCTATTTATGGTTTTTGATGATTTAAAAAATTAGCTGGGGTAAATTTATTATAAATGTATGAATTAGAGTTTTTCTTGATATTAACCATATGGAATTCCATATGCAATTGTCATGTATCATCAATGTCAACAAATTCAATAGCAAATTTGATAAAACTTAGGTTTTGTTCATTTCGCAAAAAGTAACTTATAGGAAAATATTTTCAAGATCTTTTGGCGTTTAGTTCACGGAAAATGTAAAATGAATTGGTCGAAGAAAACATTTGTCATATCTTCTTTACCTCACTTTCTTTCACCGAACACTTTCTCCTTTTATTATTTTTTTTTAAATTTTCTTAAATTGAATTTTTCATTATTATTATTTTTTCCCTTTTCTTTCTTTTTCTTCTTCCCTAGTGATTGGACATAGGTGAGATCAAGCCTTGCTACCCTGCGATAAGGTTGGCAAGGCCTAAGCTCACTCGACCAGCCTCGAGCGAGCTTGGGCCTTGCTAGATTAGCCTTGCTCTGCCTAGCTCGCCTAATTTGGCAAGGCCTAAGCTTGCTTGAGGCTGGTTGGATGAGCTCGAGCTCGCCGACCAGTGGTGAAGCTCAAGCTCACCTATGGTTGGCGACCAGCTTAGAAAGATGAAGAAAAAAAGAAAGGAAAATTAAAAATATATTATTAAAAATAAAAAAATTAAAAGGGAAAATAATTAAAAATTTATTTTAAAAAATAAAAAAATATTGAAAAGTTCATGGTAGAAAAGATTTTTCTTACCAAACGGTAGAAATTATATTCTAGTTCATTTTTAGACTTTAGTTGAATATAAAAAAATATTGTTATTTTTCTGAAAAATGATTTTTTTTGGAAAACATTTTCTAGAAACATCACATTTTTCATGAAATGCACATAGCCTTAAGGATGGTAAATTTATCACAGGTGTATCGTTTTGAGAGTTTCTGACAGTCAAAAAATTAATTTGAGATAAATTTATCATAAGTGTATTAGTTTAATTTTCTGATATTAATTCTAAGTAATTTTTTTTTTTTTTGATTCCTAAAGTCAGTCGCATTCTTTTGCATTGCTCTTATAATTAGTACGCGCATTCTCTCTATGAAACTCCATTCAAAGTGTGTTATTGACCCTAATCTCCATGCGGCTCTTGAAAATTATTTTTTTTTGAAAAAGACCACTTGGAATTTTGCTGGATTTTCATAGTTTTTCTTCATTTTCACATTCATTCTATATCTGTTTATTTTATTGTGAACAGGGGAGAAAGAAGTGGAAGCTGTACTTTTTTTTTTTTTTTTTGTATCTGGGAAGCTGTACTTCATTGACAAACTAATAAGTTGAATTTCGTACATACGGCAATTGGCTCAAGACCAGATTCTTTGCCACAGCTGATAGAAAGGTCAATGTTTGATTTAGTTACAGAATAATCAACACGTCTAACATCTACTTGGGTCATGTAGTCAACAATCTCATCTCCCTATTTTTTAGAAGGATATATATATTAAAAATCTTAAAATAAGTCATGAAAGTATAATTGAATTCTAAATTTTTTAAAAAATACAATGAAATTGTAACACTTATAACAAATTGCAATCTTATCTTAAAATTTTTAAAAAAGTGCAATCCGGTCCTAAAAATTGTTATAAAAGTGCAATCGAATCATTTTTTTTTTCAAAAAGTTCAATTAACGAAAATACTTGATTGAATTATGATATATTTTAAAACTTGATTGCACCTTTTATAAGTTTTAAAATTCAATTGTAATTTGTGATAAATTTTATAACTTAGTTACACATTTTAAAAAATTGAGTACTTAATTGTACTTTCTCGATAAATTTTAGGATTTCTAATATACTTATCCCTATAGAGAATTTAGCTTCCCTTGAAGTTAAGTATAGATTTGATTATGCATAAGTTCTTATTTTGGTTCAATTCCACATTGTTGCTGCCATACACTATATCTTATGTAATTACTAAACAGACCGAGCTCCCTTATACTCTTTCGAACTTATACGAATCATCCTATGATTGTGGTAATGATTAAAGAAGACTAAGACAATCAAAAAGCAACCAAGGAGCTTCCAGTTCAGTTAAAAAGCAACCAAGTTCGACATCCGCGTTCACCAAACTTGGACTTTGATTTACTCCCGTACGTCAATCTAGGTTCAGTTGTCGCAACTAATCTACCTTTTCGTTTAGCTTGTCCCAGCTTCTGTTTATTCAACTTTTTAAATGCGTTTTGTTTTGAAAAAAAAATTGTCGATAATACAATTACAATATTGGCGGATAGCCCCAAAAGAAAAGGTGAGACCTTGCAGTCACTTATGTATTAATTTAAAGATGAGGTACCTGATCTGTTCAAAGCCCTGGGAAAGCAACATTTGCTGCCTCGGAATTTCAGGAGGGCCAATCATGTGTGGCTTCCTCAATAGAAGCCCAAGTGAAAGAGACAAAACTCTTTTCAATTTAGACAAAATATAATGATCAATCTGCCAAAACAAGCTCTTATTGAAGTGCTCAAGACAAGATCTTCTTGTCTCTCCTTCACCATCGTCTTCTTCTGGGACAGCCACGAACGAGCAGGGCCCCCACCCGAGCAGATTCCGTCTCCAGCGAGTCCTGGCCGTGACGAGAAATTCAGTTTGGATTATTCGGTGATTTCAAAATTAGTTTGAGTTAAACTTGATATAAGTGTACCAACTTAAAGTTTTTTGTTATATCAACTATATGAAATTCCATGTGAATTTGCCATGTGTTATCTACGCTAGCAAATTTAATGGTAAAATTGATAGAATTTATGCTTCGTTTATTTAGTGAAGAATAACTTTGAGGAATTTTTTTTTTTGAATTTTCCGGCATTCGGTTAATGAAAAATGAATTGTTCGAGGAAAAATTTTTCCATTAATGAAAAAAAGCCTTCTAAAATAGGGGAAAATATTTTTTGCTTTTCAAATAGGGGAAGACATTTTGTATACATTCTTTCACCTCATTTGCTTTTACTAAACACCTTTTCCTTTCATTTTTATTTATTTCCTTTATTTTTTAAAAAATAAAATTTTTAATTATTTTCTTTATTTTTTTTTTCTTTTTTCTTCTTCCCTAGCAATTGGCCACAAGTGAAATCCAGCCTCCCCGGAGGCTGGCAAAGCCCGAGCTTGCCTAATTGGTCTCAAGCAAACTTAAGCCTCACTAAATTCAGTGAGCTAGGTGGGGCTCAAGCCTCACCAGAGGTTGTTAGAGCTTTGCTAATGTCTAGTGACCTCGGGGGAGGTTTGAGTCTGGCCTAACTCACCTAATCTGGTGAGGCCTAAGATCACTCGAGGTCAGTCAGGCAAGCTCAGGCCGGCTGGCTTGTGGTGAAGTTTGAGCTTGCTTGGGGCTAGCGACTGGCTGGGGAAGAAGAACAAAAAAGAAAAAAAAATCAATTTAAAATAATTAAAATAAATAAAAATAAAAATTAATTTTTCTTACTAAATGATAGAATTTTTTTAATTATATTTTAGATTTTAATGAAACACTAGAATATATTGTTATTTACCTGAAAAAATGGTTTCTTGAAAAATATTTTTTAGAATTTTTTTTGTGCGAAATGAGCGTAGCCTCAATGGAGGATAAATGTGTCAAATATATACCGTTTTAGGATTTTTGGTAGTCAAAAAATTAATTTGGGATAAATTTATTATAAGTACATTAGTAGATATTAATCCAAATGTAAGTACTTTTCTTTGATTCCTAATGGTTAGTCACATTCTTTTCCATTCATAGTGAGTTATTCACCGGTCTCCATGTGATTCTTTAAAATAAACTTTGAAAAGTCCCTTGGAATTTTGCTAAATTTTCATTGTTTTTCTTCACTTTCACATGCATTCTATAATTGTTTCTTTGATTGAGATGAGGAGAGAAAGAAGAAGTGGAGGCTGCCCTTCATTGACAAATTAATAAATTGAATTTCGTACATACGGTAATTGGCTCAAGACCAGATTCTTTGCCACAACTGATAGAAAGGTCAATGTTTGACCGAATAATTAACACGTGTAACATTGACTTAGGTCATGCAATCAACAATCTATCCCCACATTTGTCAAAAGAAATGACTATACTGAAAATTTTAAAACTTATCACGAAAATATGATTGAGCCCTAAAACTTTCAAAAAGCATAATCAAATATGATAAAAATATAATTGAGTTTTACAACTTTCAAAAAGTGTAATTAATTCTTAAAATTTATAACAAAAGTACAATTGAGTCCTAAAATTTTTCAAAGGTGCAATTAATGAAAGAACTTAATTGGATCAATTTGATAAATTTTGAGACTTGATTGCATTTTTTGAAAGTTTTAGGATTTAATTTGCACATCGTGAAGAATTTTATGACTTAATTGTATTTTCTTGATAAGTTTTAGGACTTTCAATGTATTTATTTCTTTGAAAAAAGTAATGATTATGCATAAGTTCTTATTTTGGTTCAATTCTCCGTTGTTGCCGCCATATGTGGTTCCGCACTATATCTTCTATAATTACTAAATAGTCCGAGTCCCTTATACTCTTTTGAAATTGTACGAATCATCCTATGATTGTGGAAATGATTCAAGAAGACTTTGACAATGAAAAAAGCAACCAAGGAGCTTCCAGTTTAGTTAAAAAGCAACCAAGTTCGACATCCAAGTTCACCGAACTTCTGGCGGACTTTGATTTACTTTCGTACATCAATCTAGGTTCAGTTGTCACAACTAATTTAACTTTTCGTTTAGCTTGTCCCAGCTTCTGTTTATTCAGCTTTTTAAAAGAGTTTTGTTTGAAAAAGAAAAACAGATTCTTGACGATACAATAATAAATTGGTCGATAGCCCCAAAAGAAAAGGTGAAACTTAGCAGTCCCTTATACATTAATTTAAAGATGAGGTACTTGATCTGCTCAAAACCCTGGCAAAGCAACATTTGCTGTCTCAGAATTTCCGGAGGGCCAATCATGCGTGGTTTCCTCGACACTGGCCCAAGTGAAAGAGACAAAATTCTTTTCAATCGAGACAAAATCTCTTGATTAATCTGCCAACACAAGGTCTTATTCAAGCATTGAACACTAGATATGTAACTGAAAAAAACCTTTATTTTGGTAAATTATCGAAAGATTTAAATAAATTTATTTTGTTGGGTTTTGTATGATCTGATTTTCCCCTCTTCGTTGTGCGAAGGAGGTGGCCAAACCATGGACCAACATAAACAAAAAGAGAGGACCAACTTTCTAACCCATCAACCCCAATTTTCAAAGCGTTCATATTAGATTGCGATTGGTACCTTTCCTTTTTTTTAATCTTCATTTTTACAAGTTCTTTCTTGGAAGTCTTCACCTACTTTCAATCCATATATATAGGCTCCAAATAGACAGTCTTTGATCTATTCCAATGTACCTCACATCTGCCCATCTGCTCTTGTTCTTCGGAATTCACTTATAAGTCCTCCCCCTTAGAAATCGAAATCTTGAGATAATCACCAAGACGATGGAGAGCGACGCGAAGGAGATCGGTTATGATCTGGTGATGGCTCTATTGTCTTCTTCCGTGATCATTCTCGGGATCCTCCTGGCAATATCGTGCAAGAAGAAGCCGGTCGAGTCTGAAGATGCAGTTCCGGTCAAGGTTTGTGCACGGGCATACCCTTTAACCGATATCGATTCTGCTACGGACGGTTTCAACCCCACGAGAATCATCGGCCAGGGACGGGTCGGGACGGTTTATGCTGCTGCGCTAGCCGGAGGCGAACTCGTTGCCGTGAAGAGGATCCATCCGGGCCTTGTCTTGAGCCAAGCAGGCTTTGGGTTCTCGTCAGTGATCAAGACAATCTCTCTGGCTCTGCACCCGAACATAGTGCCGATCATCGGGCTTTCACAAGGGCCGGCAGAGAGAATCGTGATAACCGAGTTCGTTAGCTTGGGAAGCTTGGAATTCTATCTACATCACAACCCGGACGGGGCGTCTCTTCTGGATTGGAACCGACGGGTGCGGATTGCGGCCGGGGCGGCTCGGGGACTCGAGTACCTGCACGAGGGCATGGTGCCTGCTGTAGTCCATGGTTGCGTCAAGGCCTCCAACATCCTGATTGACGCCAATTTCTGCGCTAGGGTCTCCGACTACGGCTTGGCGTTCTTGGCGCCGCGGGAGAGGAAGGGCCTTGTCGGGTTTGTGGATGAAGAGTACTGGAGCGGGAGAGGAGGGTCCTTCTTGGCCTGCAAAGAGACTGATGTCTATGGATTTGGGGTGGTTTTGCTGGAGCTTTTGAGCGGCAGGAGGTGCGAGGACGGCTTCCTTGTCAAGTGGGCATTGCCTTTGATCAAGGACATGAGGTTTGGCGAGCTCTTGGATCCTAGGCTCGTCATTCCCAGCGACTTGAAGCCTCTCGTGAGGATGGCAAGAGTTGCATTGGCTTGTGTAGGCAATTCAAGAAAGAGCAGGCCTTCCATCGCGCAGGTCGTGGTGATTTTGAACAATTTGGAGATGGAGATTTGCTCCTGATCGTCTCTCCGCAAGAGAGAGATTTCGTACCATGGGACAATCTTCACACGAGTCTCGAATCGTGAATCGCTCCTTAATGATGGAAGGCAGTTTTACTTCTAGCATGAACAAAGAGAAGCCGCCGACGCAGGAGGCTCCACCTGATCTAGGCAGTAGAAGGGTTCCGATAGGGTTTCGATCCGGCACATATGTTTGATTCTCGTGATAATGATCAGTAGTTTCCATCGAACCTTCTCCGGTCAGGGCAATTGCTTCTTCCGGTGGACAATGAGAACTTACCGCCTCCCAAGCAGGACAGGCCTGCAAGAAACTGGTAAACCTTGACGGCTTCACCTCTTTGTCACGGAGTCTCGTTCGACTCTCAAGCAAAATCCATCCATCTATTAAACGCGTTTAGATGTACGAAATTACGTAAGCTTACGACATCTTATTGATCTCAAATGAGATCGCTGACTTGATCTGGCGATCGAAACGCATTGGATAAACATGAATTGAGCTCATTCAAAATACGTCGGAGTTATAGCATATTCTCATGAAGTTCCTTTTTTTTTTTTGCCCTAGAAATTACTTTTTTTAATGGTTTGGTGTGGAGTGAAGTGGAAAGGTCGAAAGGACGGTGGCGTTCGGTGGGTGGGGTGAGCAATTTGCTTTCGTGTGGAATGGGGGGCATCCCTTGAGGGGAGTGAAAGGGACGCCATCCATTGGATTTTCTTGGCTGGTCGAAAGCAAATTCTACTCGTTTTTTGCCGTGCTCGCGATGTTTTTGAACGTCCGCCGTTGGATTTCTGTATTGACTGGCTATAAAGACAATATGAAATTGCCAGTTATGGGAAGACGACCAGATCAGTTGATATACTAATATCTTCGTGCGTTCATCCAAATTCTTGCTGGCTTGCAACTTTGGAAAGTACCGTAAATTTAAGTATCGACCCATTAAAGTGCTGCAAACAAAAATAAAATATCATTCGGTAATAATTGACTATATCGAGTGTTAAATGATATTATCTCCTCACCATATAGGGATTTTATGGAGATTATGGGTAAGCTTAGGGTTTTTAGTGATGTAATATGCAAGGCCTTGATTCTTGTTAGATGCTTCCGTCATTGAATGAGTTAAGTTACCGACCCTTATCGTAGTCAAACCTAGTTTTGATGATCAAACCCGTTTAATTTTATTAATTGCCGAATTTATTAGCCAAATTTATTAGCGGCACTTACTGGAGTTATAAAAAACTTGCGGACACATAAAAATAATTTAACATGAAATTTCATATATTTAAATATGTACACATATATTTGCATCCAAGACCAGACGCTAGGCGGCCCGTCCCGGCCACCTCATTCGGTCCACGCTTACTTGATTGAGACGTGATTCAATGCGAAGGAAAAGGGATGTTGCTTTGATGACGCTACAGATGTGTTGAAAATTCTGATATTCTTCTAAGTGGGATTTGACAGGAGAAGACGAAGACTTCGATGCACGAAGTCATCGGCATCTTCCGGACAGATTAAAACCTGCATGTTTCTTGAAAAAAATGAGAAATTTAAAATATATTTTCTTAAAAATGATAAATTATATCACTTGAAATAATTAGTCAATAAAAAAAAGTTTTCATTATCAACAGTAATTCATATCTAAATTTTTTTATGATGATGAAAATATTTTTCAATTTTTTATTTTTGTAGACAATATAATCATTATATTTAAGAAAACATTTTTCAAATTATTCATTTTTAGGATACGGACAAAGTCTTAAACTTTGTAAATACCAAATCAAAATTGTAAACAGTAGTTTACCAAGAGGTACTAACTATAGTTAAATGAGTTCGCTTGTGGATGATTAGTACATCATCAATGGACGAAAGATAAAAAACCTAGTTGCGATCCATTTGGACACATTGAATGTTGGTTCTCTATGTTCATAAGCCCATTTTCATCTTCTCTAACAAGTATTCTAATAATTGTTTAGTTATGTCGAGACTTATTGCTGGTTGCGCACTCACCTAGCGATTTTGGTGAAGAATAAAGAAAGCAATAATAACATCGCAAATCCATAAAATTTTTCTTTCTTAAAATTATTCAATATCGTCTTTAGAGTTTTCTTGTGTGCAATCTAACCTATAAAATTTACGTGTTTTCCTTTTCAAGGTGTCATCCTCTTCAAAAACCCGATCGAAAATTGTTGACGTAGTCGTTAAATGCCACACGAGCTCTTACATGGTTGTGGCATGAGCTCTTGCGTCGATGCTTAGCATCGGAGAGAGAGAGAGGTCCATAACGTAGGCACGTTATTCGCCCCTCCTACCTGGATGAACATATATGTGTGTGGCGGGAAAACTTCCAAGTCATAATCAATGACTTTGCGTTGGACAATCTTTTAATAAAAAATTATATTGAAGAAAATAATGACAATAATTGTAAATGCTCATTTGTTCGGGCTGGGCCATTCAAACTATAAGGCCTTGAAAGCCTGGGCTTGGCCAGTGAAGCAGAGAACTTTTGAGAAGTGGGCGTACTGTAGAGTCCAATTCCTTGTCGATGGAGCTAAACATCGGCCCGGACCTTGCAAGATGAGGCCCCGGCTAACACCTATTTTATTATCTTGCCCGTAATCATCTGAATCTCAAGAAAATATGTTTGGGGTATAAAACTTATTATTATTATTATTTTTTTATAGAGAATTGCTGCAAAATGTTACAAAGTACTTTTTCTTTTTCTTGGTTTAATGGTCAGGTGGTGCTCTGGTTAGCTCTCATATATCTCGGTTAGTCCATTTTCTCAAGTGATCTTAAAAGTGAATTTCCCTATATCGGGTTGGTGCATTCGGGATTTTACTCTTAAGTGTTCCCAACAAGACTTGAATCGAGCTATAAGTAGAAGAGCAAACTCCTTAATAATGTAATCCAACATCTCATCCATATAGAAATTGTTCACAAGCAATGTTAACATTCAAAGAATGAGGACGCGAAGTTAACAACTAGTGCTGATGTTTTGTTACATCGTTTATTTATCATCTTGTAAATCTATTTGAATGTTCCGAGTGCTATTTTTCTTGCAAATATAATCAGAATTCCATACGATAAGAATCTATCATAAGCTGTCCTCACTTTTGATATCTTATGAAAGCACACCCTTAGCACACCCTTGCTTAGTCCCAAACACCCCTTATCGAGCTTCTTACTCAATTTCGGGACAAGTCTAATTAGGAACAATCTTATGCCGTTTAACTTCGCTACATGCGATTGCCTCTTAAACACTTTGGATACATCACGATGCCTCCTCCAACTCATTAAAAAAAAAAAAAAAACTCTTTTCCCCATTCTAAATTTCCCTATCAATACTTTCAGAACTCTCCTTCCCCTACAAGCACAAGCTACCGTCCACATAAGGAAAAAAAGAAGAAAAAGAAGAAGAAGAAACAACTATGACAAGGACCCCCCTCGAAGCAAAAGCCCCAAACCACACGTCAAAGCCGATTACTAATATTTCCAAAAGCTTCTTGACGAAGCTTCTGTTTTCCTATCTTCCTCGAGAAGCTAACCGCATATGTCGGCTGATGAATGTCGTCTTTACACAAAAATCCACTCGTGTTCGAGCATCTTCCTTTCTGAAAACATCAACTCTGTTCCCTCAATCTGTCAGCTAGCGCAAAGAGATATAAAAACATGGCAGGTACATGTTTTTTTTTTGTTGTTGAAATTATTCAATATCTTCCTTAGAGTTTTTTTTTGTATGTGTGCAGTCTAGCCTTTAAAATGTACTTGTCTGCCTTGAAAAGGCGCCATTCTTCTAAAAAATCCAATCAAAATGTTGATGCAGCCGTTAAATGTTGCGCAAACTCTTGCACTGTTGCTTGGCCATCGGTTGGAGTGGTCGGATCTTTTCAAGTTAAAGAGACAACGGTCCACCTCCAATTCATCACAAAGACACATAGACTCATGCGCGCCCACACAGACAATGAGACCACAACCTGATTGGCGAGAAAGTCCGTGACTTAGGCGATGCTGTGGCTCTCATTATGTTTCGCAATTTTTAGTTTTTCCTATGTCTTCGAAGTGGACCACTTTGAAAGTATTTTCCGATTGCTCGGAACACTTTCTTTCGTGTTTCTCAATTCTGGATCCATTCAAAACCCACAAGAATTAATCACGGAAGAAGAGAATTGCCATGCTCTCAATTCTTTTGAATGGCGACTCTTAAAAAACTCTCTAGATTTTCACAAGTTTCCGATCTCATCTAATCTCTAGAAAATAGAATTTTAATAAGTCTGCATCAGGGCCGTGCCGGGGGTTGGGAGTTGGCAAAAGTTAAGCCCGAGTGCCTGGGAATGTGCTGGAAACATTTCTTACTTCTAGACATTGGCCGGGTCCCTCCTTGGCTGGGCGCCCATTTGACATCTTGTGTAATTTAGGCGTTGGGCAAGCTGTCCTCACTCACCTTTTAATCGATCGTTTCATCTTTGAGTCTCTACAGACACTCAAAGAGTGTCCCAACAAACACGTGCGCCGATTCCAAAGCACACGGAAAATTTAGAGAATAATCAACAAATATCCACCTTGGTGGGAAGTCCAACTTCTTCCTCATCGATAACTCGTTCTAGACACTGACCAATTTCAAAGAGTATTGGAACTTGTTTAATGGGTTTGGCTTCATTAACATGTCTATTGGACAATTTGCTATGCATCCTTTGTCAATGGATGTGATACCCCGTGTCCCGTGACACAATATCATGCGTAAAATGTTACTTAACACCAATGTGTCCATCCACTTGTAATACATTTGACTTTTAGCCAAATATTTTGCATTGGGATGCAATCAACAAGAATTTTGTTCCATACAATTCCATATCAAGAGCAAAATCTCTAACCCAAATGGTTTATTTTAGTGGTCAACAAGGTGACTACTGGCTATAATTGATGATGCAACCTACAAACTGAACACCTAGCCTGTCATGCACCTCACCTATACAAGTTACTAGCAAAATTAAATGACTATAGAGGAGTATTCGTGCGCTCTCAACTATTTTGAATGAAGGCTCTCAAAACTTTCTACATCTTCACAAGTTTTAATCTAACATAAGCTCTCTAAATATATTCTTAAGAAGACTAGATCGGGACCACGTCGAGGGGGCCGAGCACTAACCAAATATAGGCTCAGGTGGCTGAATACTGCTAGAAACCTGGCTAACTACTAAACATTGGCGGGTTGATCATTTGAAATCCTAGTTAATCCAAGGGTAGGGCGGGTTGGTCTTTATACATCATTCGGTTTTTGATCCTCCACAAATAGCTTGGATATCCTAAGAAATATATATGTGAGGGAGGAAAACTTCATAATCAATAATTTTGTGTTAGACAATCTTTTGATAAAAAAATATATCGAAGAAAATAATGACCATCATAGTTTCATCTAACGGGTACCTGATTACTTAAGTGAGACGGGCTTGGGAAATATTCAAATGTCAGTAGGGACGGGCTGCAGCAACCTCACCCGGCCCAAACTATCCCGCCGCCCTCTCTAGATTGAATGGGTACAGGCCCATTTATTCGGGCCCGGCCTTTCAAACTATAAGGCCTTGAAAAAACCTGGGCTAGGCCCGTGAAGCAGAGAATTTTTGAGAAGTGGTCGTCTTGTAGAGTTCAATTCCTTGTCGATGGCAGCTGAACATCGGCCCGGACCTTGCCAGATGAGGCCTCAGCTACAACGATTTTTAAAGCTGGCCCGTAATCATCTGAGTCTCTAGAGAAAATGCTTACAATATGAGGCCTAATTTATATAGAGTTTCTGCAAAATGTTATGTAGTACTTTTTTATTTTATCTTTTTCCGGTTTAATGGTCAGGTGGTGCTCCGGTTAGCTCTCGTGCATTTTGAATGGTTCATACTTCTTGGGCAATCTTAAAAGCGCATTCTTTCATATCCGATTAGTGCATTTAGAATTTTACTCTTAAAATGTTCTTAACAAGACTTGAATCGAACTATAAGTAAAAGAGTTACTCTTTTACCATCTAAATCAACATCTCGTTGTTACTTTTAGGGCACTTGTTACTGGCTATTGAAAAATGTTATTTTTCAATTTTCAAAGTATGTTGATACGTGGCTCTTACTATTTCCAATGATTGGGCACTTTATCAACAAGATTCATATGAAATTAGTCAAACAAGCGACGTAAACATCGTAGAAAAACGTTTAAAGAGTAAGGACACAAAGTCAACAATTACTGCTAACGTTCTTTTGCATCATTTATATAAAATTTTGTAAATCCATTTGCATATTCCGTGCGCTATTTTTCTGCTAATGCGATGAGAATTCTGTATGACACGAATCTATCATAATCTGTTCAAGCTTTCTATATGTATATATATATTTTTTGGGTGACCGAGGATCCGTCGGAGCTTATCCTTGTTGACTTATGCCAATTTGGGATCTCACTTTCGATATCTTTATAAAAAGCATGTGAACAGAAAAGGAGTTTTCCACTTTTGGATGGGGCTGCGGATTGGAGTGAATTGGATCGACCTGAGTTAAAACAACAATAGGCTCAATTTTGGCATTTTACCTTGTTGAAGCAGTGTTTGACGACTAGTATTTTCATCGTTGGAACAAAGTAGGAAAACATCCCAAATTAATATATGATGAGATATGTAGCGATCCAGCTTCAGCTGCATCGGTGTTAAGAAATTGACGATGTCAAAAGAAAAGAAGACTTATTTTTATATAGCAAAATTGCATTAGCTGCATTTTCGAATGAGTACTCAACTTTCAATTTTTGCTATGAAACCTAACACCGGAACCTATCTTGTGGGTCCATGTTCTGAAAAATTAGAACACAGAATTGGATACACTTGGAAGAACTTGGAACTGAACCGGTTGGCCCTCGGCTCTATCGGATACTGAATTTTTTAATGGAAAATTTATTATTATTATTAATTTCAGTATCTCGTGTCAAGTAAATTTGTGCCAACCCAATGGTGTCGTATGCGCTCCTCATATCAGAGGTGACCGTTCTACTAAAATTACTGAAATAGATTTAGGAAAGGTGCGTGGCAGCCCCATGGCGTCACATGCACTCCTCATATTCAACTTTTTTTTTTAATTAATTAATTAATTAATTATTATTATTATTATTATTTTTTCAAAATAAGGTACAAGACCGGTTAAACTCCCGAGCCAGGAGCCGAACCTCATAATTGCCGGTTCTAGTGTGTTTCCAAAATAAAAATCCGACGCGTTCTTTCCTGCTTCGGCTTAGAACCGGACCAACTAGGTCGGTTCTCCGGTGCAGTGGACCCGGCGCGCGCCCCCTAAGGTATTTCGATTTTGCACGTCTCTGCATCTACTAAAGTCCTATGCTACATATGCAAATTTAAGAACACCTACCTAGGTGGTCCTTGAATTTAATGAGAGTTCGTACTGCATTTGACTTGGCAATGTTCTTGGAGGAGTTCTGATTCGTACTTGCTTTGGTTACCAACGTCGATCAGCGGATCGTGGAATGGGGTTACTCGAACTAGTCTTGAGTTATCATTGAAGAAGAAACGTGAAGTTTATTCCACCATGGTAGAGCATAGCATGCGATCTATGTAATATGCTCTACCATGTAATATGTTATTGTTGAGGTGCATATATGAGAGTAAGCAATGGTTTCACGTCATTGTGTTGGTATTAGATGAGCAATTGTTATTTTTTAATTGGATGTGTTAATAGGCTTGGATTATCTAGAAAATGAAAGTTCCCATGCATCAATTCCCCGCATCTTCATCGATTTCACCTATGACGATGATTGCCGATTGGCGAGAGTGGTAATGTAGGGAAGAGATGACTACGTAGAGAGACGGGGCATTATTTTAGGTTAGGATTTCAATATGGGCTGAAGTCATTTGGTGTAAAAAATTTTCAAAAAGCCCACTAATTTTGAAGGAGGCGAGTTTCTTCCAGTTAGGACCGATGAAAGACAAGATTTGTTACCACCGGCCGTTGCAGCATGGATGGTAGATCCTTGCTCCTCCACCGCGAAGGCCAAGGATCGAAGTCCTTGCGAAGCAGGAAGGCTGAAGTGCCGTGTGGTGATTTACGCGTGTTGCCGGGGTGGTGGTTTCCCTGCTATTGACACTTGGGGGTTTACGTGGCGGCTGCCGGCCAAAGCGGTTCCTCCAGCAAAAAAAAAAAAAAAAAGGCAAGATTTGTTCGACAATCTTAGCACACCCTTGCTTAGTCCCAAGACCTTCATTGAGCATGCTACTCACTTCCGGAAAATAAGAACAACTTATGCTGACCAATCAGACCATTGTAGTGGATCATAAAAGAAAAAAGATACTTATGTTGTTAATTTTAGGGTTAATACCCTGAAAAACTTCAAACTGGTACACTTGTGACAAATTTACCCCAAACTATGGAGTTAAATGACATGTGATAGTTGACCGATATATCAATTTAGAATTTTACGCTATGTTTGTCAGAGTTTACAATTTTTATGATTTTTTTGTGATATTAATCCAATTTAGCATAGGGTATATTTGTCACAAATTTACCATTTTAGGGTTTTTTTGCAGTCAAATAAATTAGTTTGGGGGTAAATTTGTCATAAATGTACTAGTTTAGGGTTTTTTTATAGTCAGTCGGGGTAAATTTGTAATATGTATACCAATTTAGGGTTTTTCATGGTAAAAAAAATAGTTTGGGGTAAATTTATCACAAATATACCAGTTTGGGGTTTTTCAGGGTATTAACCCTTAATTTTATCATATGCGATTACCCCTTGAACACGGTATGCACGTCATAACGCTTATTTTGACTGATAAAAAAAAAAAAAAAAGCTCCTTTTTCCCTTCTAAATGTCCCTCTCAACACTTGCAGGACTCTCCTTACCGTACAAGCACAAGCCATCGTCTCCATAAGGGGGCCAGAAAGGAAAAAAACGATACGAAAAGGTCCCCTCTCCAAGCAAAAACCCTAAACCACACGTCAAAGCCGATTATTTATTTCCAAAAGCTTCTTCACGAAGCTTCTGTTGCCTTAGCTTCCTGGAGAAGCTAAAGACCGCATATGTCGGCTGATGAAAATTGTCTATATATAAAGTCCAATCGGGTACGAGCATCTTCCTTTCGGAAAATATTAACATCGTTTCCCACCAAAAGCTTGTCAGCTTAGCGCAAAAAGATATTGAGCAGTTTCCGCTGGGGAAGTCCTCCGGTAAGAGTTTCTTTCCACAGTATTTTCATTAATTTTTTTTTTCTGACTTTCGGATCATCTGATAGCGACATGCTTGCAATTGTGTTTTGGAAGATATTCAGGAAGGTGAAAGCGACCTTATGTTGATAAGATCTGCATTTCGTGTGAATTAAGCTAAAAGCACATATTTTGGATTTCCCTTATGATATATACTTTATTTTTGATTTCTCCTTAAACTAGGACTGCTTATGAGTAATTCTTTCTTTGAGCATCGTTCCTGATGGATTAAAGAAATAGATCGCTTTCCGGAATTAGTGTCTGCTCAATTCGACCTATTAATTCAGGAGAAAAGAAAAGTTTGGTAGTCTTTCATTGATTTATAATACATAGGTGGCCAGAATAACGGGGAAAAACAACTATGAGTTCATCTTCTTCTCCACATGATCATTTCTGCTCCTAAGGCATCCTCCGAACTCCATAGATGAAAGGTGTTCCAGGCGTAGCTAAGACCACTCGAAAGAGGAGGATCGAACCTCCACAGCGTTGCGTTTTAGGCAGAAAAGGATGCCCTCAAACTCAGAGTCGTGACCGGTTTTATAGATATGTTCTTTGACGCCATCTTGACCTGAAGAAGCTCCTTCCAGAGCTGTATCCTCTGAAACCCTAACCCACACAGACGCAGAGATTGAGAAGGAGAGATTCTTTGCTTGGCTTGAGAAGTCTATGTCATAAATGGGAGAGAAAGAGAGAGAATATTCTGACTAAAAAAATGAGAGTACTCGTGTTTACTGCTGTTTAGGATGAGTATTGGATAGACCAAATTGAGTCAATCGCATTTGAAAATCTTTGGATCGATCTCATTAAAAAATCTTATTTTCTATGCAGTTTATGTAATATGATTCATTCTATTCACCACATCATTGATAGATTGAATCTACATAATATTTTCTCTTGTGCTAATGATATAAACGCTTGTTGGTAGTCCGCACCAACTAGAAGTTTTAAGTCAAATCCAAAGACCGCAAACTTGGAAAGCTTTTCGCCGAAATTTCTTGTTGCTGAAAAGATGCAGAAATATCATAGACATTCCTAACTAGATCTAATTTCCATTTACAAGAAGACCGTTGAACTATTAGTGAGGTACAGACATTAATCCTCATGCATACACTTTGAAATTTAGATCAGAGCCGATACAGATCATCCATCTAATCAGGTTTCATCCTTGTTAATAAACTTCGAAAAATTATAACAGAAAATAATATGTGATTGAATGATCGGAATTGCTTTAGGACACCACCCTTTGATACTTAAAATACGTTCTCGACTCTGAGAGATACTCTAACCAATTTATATGTCTTTTATATGCTAAGGAAAAATATACCATTTCTATCTACGTTGGTTTGTACGTTACATTAGCATACATGTCTTTGGCCGTACTCTAGATCGACACTGCAGCTACAACCTCAATCTCTCTCTCTCAAAAGAGGTGAAATGTCCCAGAAAGAACCAAGGGAAGATTGCCCCATCTCCACTCTACGCCTCCTTTCGCAATAAAAATCAATTTGACTTCTTTTTCATGTTGTCGTCAAACTCTCTTCTTCTTCCTAAGCTTAACTTTTTTTTTTTTTCTCATGCATAATATCACCGAGTCCATTCTATTAACGTGGCATCTATTCCATCGTATATACCTAATCAAAACTAGACTTGACGTCCAAGCAACCTGATCCATTTCTAGGTGGGAACACATTCTCTCTCTCTCTCTCTCTCTCTCTCTCTCTCTCTCCCCTCTTTCTTCTTTTATAGCTCTCTCTCTGTTTCTCTCTCTCTAGAAATAAAGATGCTGAAAATTGAACAAGCTAGAAAAGCAGATTACAACTCAATCGGGGAGATGAATACGATATAGCTGAAGAGAGTACTCAAAATTATCTGAAACGGGCTTTACATATAGTTCTCCAATCCCCGATATCTTTTCTCTTCTGTGCTAAACTCGGCGTATGTTTCATCAGAGTTGGGGAAAGCAGGAGCGGCTGAATACTGTTGCTTTGGATGAGAGACTCGAAGCGAAGAGAAAGAGATCATGACATGGTGCAATAACTCCGATCCGGAGGGGAAAGCAATTCAGATTGTCGCCGGCGATGCTTCTAGAGGCAACTGCATAATCGATCCCCAAGGTAGCGCTGTCCGGACGGTAACGTGTCCTTCATGCGGCCACAATATTGAATTGCTAGATCAGGTACAAATTTGCATTTTTTTTTGGGTCTTGATTTTGATCTTTTGATCTCTCTCTCTCTCTCTCTCTCTCTTTCTATTTTTTTTTTAATTCTTCTTTTTTGCATTTGATATAGATTGTTTCTGGATTTGGCATATTCCATTTTATCTTCGATCACACTGTTTGATCGACTAACTTTGTACTTGAATCAAGAAGACAATTAGTTTCTTGAATTCCCGAATAGATCAATTAGATCAACATGTTTTACGGAATAGTATTTCGCTTAGGACGCATTCATAAAGGAAATAAAAAAAAAAAAACTGTTTTTTTCCTGCTAATGGATTGTTACTGCTTGTGAGCCTTTTTTTTTTTTTTCTTAAACACCAGAAAAAAGAAAATGCAATTACACAGGATAAAAATTTCAACAGAAGCATAAGAGGACCACGCCGAAATAATGAGCCTAATCTCATTCAATATCGCATTGAAAGTCCATTAAATATAAAAATCCTTAGAATTTAAAGTCCTTAATATGGGAAGATCCTCTTCATTGAATAGTTTACTTGAAATTCTTTCTTTTTTTCCAAATTTGATTAGGGCATGATACATGATCTGCCGGGCTTACCGTCTGGGGTGAAGTTTGATCCAAACGACCAAGAAATTCTCGAACATTTGGAGGCAAAAGCAGCGGCCGATGCTCGTAAAATACATCCGCTAATCGATGAATTCATACCAACATTAGAGGGAGAGAATGGGATATGCTATACCCACCCAGAGAAGCTACCAGGTACGTACGCTTTAATACGGGGATATACATACTAAAGCTCATCATGTGAATGGACGGACGTCAATGCTATCGTATAAACTATATGCGAAAAGCATGCATTTTGTGCAAATAAGCTGCAGAAAGTGAGTAAACTTAGCAACCTGAATGTGTAATCTTGGCTTAGCTGGAATAGCTCTATGAGGGGCGATCTCGAATGAAGTCTTAACGTGATAGAAGTGTCCTACAAGTGATTCATCTCCTAAAATTCAGGAAGTTGCGGGTTGGAAACATTGAATGAAAACTAGGGTTGTAGAGGAATGTGATATGAGACGTGGATAAGTTATTGACTAATTAAATATCACCAGCTACGATTTTGAAAAGCTTTTATACCTATCCATCCATATTATTCTTTATGGATCTTGTTAAATATTACTTCCCTAAAACTTGAGTGGGAAGGTTATACCACTTTCAAGGGTTAGTCAAGGAAACGAGAGATCATTGCATGCCTTAGGTGCATGTACCCATATATATTGAAATATAAGCCATTCAATCTGGCGCGATGTTTCGACCAAAATAAATAAATAAAATCTGGTGGGATGTACCTACTTTATACATGGAAACCATCGAACTCAACGGTTCAGATGAATGCCGGATGTAAGCATCCTCTTCACCTAAAATAATCTTTCGGAAGTGACTGCTTCACTTGCTAATATTTAACCCAAAAAAACTGTTTTCTTTGACGTAAGACGTTATAGCTACATTAGTGTGCGAAAATTATGGTTTCATCTGTGAAAACTCAAGCCAACACTTTCCACCACATCCTGGTTAACGACTAGAGGCCAAGATCGATTGTTGGCTACGCTACGAGATGAGTACGAAAAGTGTTATCGAGCTGATTTCATAATGCCTAGGGCTTTCGTTTCTTTGCGAATCCATCGTTTAGCCATGAATCTTCTAAATTTAGCTGATTAATGTAGTTTGTGCATTGAACTTTCACTTTGGCGCAACAATCGACACAATGCCTCTTTTATTCCATATTATATACAGTGTCTATTTCTTCAGCCTAAGAAAATCGGACAACTAAGAATAGACAATTTGCAAATCAGAATTTTCGGAATGTTGGTTTTACATTATTCAGAAGTCCACATATGTGGGGATTAAACTCGTAGTAATGCCATTCCGCTTATACTATCACCTTAAATCTAATGCAGGAGTGAGCAAAGATGGGCAAGTTCGCCACTTCTTTCACCGACCTTCGAAGGCGTACACGACCGGGACCAGGAAACGGAGAAAAGTGCATGGCGACACGGACGGGGGTGAGACAAGATGGCACAAGACGGGGAAGACCCGCCCTGTCCTCATCGGTGGGGTAGTGAGAGGGTTCAAGAAAATCTTGGTACTCTACACGAATTACGGAAGGCAAAGGAAGCCCGAGAAGACGAACTGGGTGATGCATCAGTACCACCTCGGTGACAATGAGGAGGAGAAAGACGGTGAGCTGGTCATGTCCAAGGTTTTCTACCAAACGCAGCCTAGGCAATGCGGGGCGAGCGTTCGAGATCCATCGCTAGACAAGAGATACACGAAGGAACATCAGGTGTTGCACGGTACAAGCGTGGTCGATTACTACAACTACAGCAATCCTAATTTCATTTCTAATTACGACCAAGTGAACCCAAATAGAGAAAGCCCACCACAGTTGATTCCGAATTTGGTGGTACAAGGTGACGGGTCTTCGTTCATCCAGTTCACAGCGGATGCAAGCAAGGGGAAGCTTGTAAGAAACAGAGATGGAGGTGGTGGTTGATTGGTCAGCTCAAGAAATATCATTATTGTTGCGTAACACCAACAATAAGTTATGTATATGCTTTCTTGATTTTTAATATATATATATTTTTTGGGTGATATTGACAAGGGAAGCTAAGTGGGAACAAGAGGAAATTGCTGCTTTTCAGGCCGCCGAAAATCTGGGGAAGTTTTTTCTGGATCAAGATAGTAAGTTGGACGTGAAAATTTTTACTTCTGTCGAGTCCTTATCTGTTTTATTGTTTTGAAACTTTCACACGCATTTGATAGGAACAATACAATTGATGAGAGACTTGGTTCCATGGGAATGCTCCATTTATGGAGACCCCGATGAGAATCTTGTAGAAAGGTCATGACATTGAATTAAATCATACTGTTTTGAGTTTGTGTTTATGCTGTTTATTTATATTAATCGATTAAATTGATATAATAAGTGATGTCACTGACTATCCTTTCGTTCATCAAAATATCATTGCTGGACGAAGCATTTATAAACAAATAAAAGAGATGATCGTATTGGCTGGAATTTGTGAAATATAAAGAAGCTCTTAAACACAGATGATGATGCAATATTGCCTCATGAAGCCGAAAAGCTAGCTTGTGCAATCTACATGAGATTTGGCTTGACCAGAAACCCTTTTGATGGGAATTGGCAAAGTTCAAAGTTTGAAAGCAAATTACCTTTCGAGAGACTGACATATCAACATAAAAAGTTATTAAATGGCTTGAGCTTTCTTTGTCCACTCTCTCTTTTCCCTCTTCCCCGACGGCGGCTAGCTCAAGTTTGAGCTTAAAACCCTAGGATCCGAGGTCCCCAGCCTTGGTGGATCCCTGCTTGGGGTCGCTTGAAGCTGACATGGTTGGTCACGAAGCAGAGGGGATGTTGAGGAACAGGGATTGTGGCCAGAAATTGCCCAAAAAGTTTTAAATTTGTTTGGTTCTAAACTATTTAACTTGGCCAATTTAATTCTAAATATTTTGACGATTTACTGTATAAACTTTATAACTAAAGATGTTCAGAAATCACTAACATGGATGATTTGTACATTTTTTTTAAAATTTTTTTTTATGGTATTTTAAATTTCCTTCTACCAATTCATGGCCTCGGTGATGTCGGGTGGCATGGGCGTGGGGCTAGGGCTGGCGGAGGTAGAGGGGATGGTGAGGAACATGGAGTGTGGTAAAAAATTGTTCGAAAAGTTTTAAATTTTATTGTATGGCAACCAATTCAGTTTTAAACCTTTTAACTTGACCGATTTAGTTATAAACATTTTGATAATTTATTTATGTTGACCTTTCTGCTAAACATGCCAAAAAATCACCAACATGGACAATTTGTGCAAATCCTTTTTCTTTAAAATTATTTTTTCCATTACTTTCTTCTATTTCCTTCCACCCATTCAAGGCTTGGTGATGGCTGGCGATGTGGGCCACCAACTCGAGGGCCTAGACTCGCCAACACTAGGTGAGGCTAGGGAGTCCTAGCCCTTGCTTGTAGCTTGCAATCTCCATCGGAGCCTTAGATTGGCAAAGAGAAATAGGAAAAAAAGAAAAAAAAAGAAAGAAAAGAAAAAGAAAATAAAGCAAAAAAAAGCAAAAATTGTCTATGTTAGCGCAGTTGTGCCACGTAAAAATGACCAGCATCTACATTAGTTATTTTTGCCCAAATTTGGTCAAAAGGGCTATATTGAAAATGGTCAAAAGTTTAAAATTAAATTGATTAAATTGAAAAGTTAATAACTGAATTGAGTATAATGATATAGGTTTAGAACTTTTCGAATAATTATTCTGAGAGCTTGGAAATAGGTTTGGGTCTAGATTATAAATTTATCTAAAATTAAAGATATTTTGATCATTTAGCTAACCCATAAAGGCAGAGATTCTCTATACTTTTAATAAAAAAAAAGAATTTCTATAAAAATCAAAATAAGAGAGGGACCCAAACATTAACATAGATTCCTAATGCCGCTGAAAAATTGAGAGGCTCGAATGAAAAAAGGCTTGATTCCCTTCCAGTCGCTGTCATCTCTCAGACGCCGTTTTGCCAACATTTCATACGTGCGCCGCCGCTAGCAACCGTACGCTTGCCGAAACCCTCGTCGTCGTCGTCGTCTCTCTCTCTCTCCCCTACTCACGCCCTCCCTTGCCGTCGATCTGTGATGACGATGGCCGAAATCAAAGGCCCAAAATTGATAACGTGTAGATCTGAACAGATCTGGGCATGGCGGCGTCCGGAACTGCTCAGGTGTGACCATCGTGGTTCGGTTCATTCCATGCGAGAAGCCTCAAGTCGCTGTCGGCGGACCTCGCAGGTGCTGGCGGCGGCTAAAAAGAAAATTGTATTCTCTGCTTTTATTATTTGGTTAGACGGATGAGGAAAGCGTTGCTTCTGTATTAGGTAATGTCAGAGTCTTTTTTCTTGGGGAAGAGGATGATTCATCGTAACTAAAGAATGTTGGATGCGAATTCTTTGGACTTTTTTAAGTTAGAAGAGTGTTGTTCTGATCAGGTCATGGGTCCTTTTTATATTGTGCTCATTAATTTTTATATGTCAAAATATCACAATCTTCAATCATTAGAGTGGAAAGCAGAAAGAGTTTTCATTACGTTTTGCAGAATATATTTGTTTTGAGGAAATGGCATGATTAACGAGTGTTGTGATTTTCGAATGATGCTTATTTCAATATCAAAACTTTTTAGATAGTCAATCAATTGCCATATCGGAGCAATTCTTGATACATGACCTTTTTTTTATTGACCTTTTACAATGATATGGCATTTTTGAAAAAAAAGTTTAAGTCCAACATGGATAAATTGTTGGTCAGATCCTCGTTAAAAACTACCATGCTCATACTCATTTTTCAGCTAACAATTTTAACTTTTTGGATAAATCAGGTTTATCTTCATCTTCAGCTAACAATTTTAACTTTTAGACAGATTTTTTTTCTCTTTCTTTTCCAATCATTTTCTTGATGACAGTAGATTTATTAAATTACACATTTATCTAATAGCTTAAGTTTTTAAAACAGTCGATAGTGATATCTTTAAATCTCACATGGAATCATGGTAGAAGATAAATCATGCCTTCATCTAACAGTTCAAACTTTTAGAATAATCGGTAGTGGTCCCCTCTCTCTCTCTTGAGTAGTGAAGTTATGATTCATACTTTGTGAATCTACAATTGGGAACAATAGACCTCTAACGAGTGTAGTAGATGATTTTTGTGGTCGTCATGATTTCTTGGTCCTCATTCCGCAAGTGTCATAAACAATCCATGATGAACAATTGACTATGAAGAAGCCTAGTTGCAACAACATTGGAATTCGTTTCTTAGAAAGAACAGGCGAAAAATTGAAGAGGAAAAAAGAAATCAAGAGCAGAATCAATATTTTCCATTATTCATTTGTCAATTGCCCTAAAAATTGCATGGTAATTGCCTTGGTACGAGGAATTAAGGTTAGGGTTCATATAAAATTTTGCCTCAATTTGTTAATTTAGGGCATACGTATCGCTGAGGATGTCATTTACACTAACTTTGCCAACTCACTTGGTTGGCCAGTCATGTCAGCTCTTCTGGCCACCCAAATTGCCAATTGTATTGAACTGTTGTTTTTTTCCCCAAAGTAGCAATGGAGTGATTGCATTAAGATTTTGCACTGAAGTGTGTGTTGTATGAAAGTTATAGCATTTATAATATCTTTTGCCTTTTATTTTCATATACAGAACTTAATATAAATAGAATGAAATCATTTTATTATAATTACATTTTGTTAGAGCTATTATTTTTGTAAATAAAAACAAAGATATCGTTTCATTAAACCCAAGCCCACCGACAAAAAATAACTCAAGCCCATGTACAAGAATAAGGGGCATCAAAATGTGAGATTTCCCAAAAAAAGGACTTTTGGGGGGGGGGGGGGGGTGTTTAGAAAACTAGTTTAGGGGAAAGGTCTTATATCTAAAACCTTTACAACCCAGTCTGCCAATCTATTTGAGTCACGGGGGAAGAGGACCAATTATAGACTCTCAAATAGAGCCAATAGGCCAATATATTCGGTGGCTCAACATCTCAAGGATAGAGGGACGATTTCAAACAACTTAAGTTGAACAATCAGACTCTAGCATTAGTTTAAGATAGACCCGTTAAACGGGTGAGTCGGGTCATAAATGGTCCAACTCATAGACCCATTTAACCTGTTTATGATCTATTTATTGTAATGTAAAATTTTTTATTCATACTCGACCCATACCTGATCCATTTAATTAAACTTAAGAAAGTTTTTTAAAAATGGGATTGCTAAAATAGTTTTATACAACACATATTTAATAACAATTTTTATAACTTTTAAAATAATTAATTTTTAAAAAATTTAAAAATTAATTATTTTTATATATTAAGAATATAAATTTAATTTTTTTCTCTTTTATTTTTTCTTTTTTGTTCTTCTTCTTCTTGGCCAGTCGTTGGCCACGATGACAGTTGGCGACTGGCCACAAGCGAGCCTCAAGCTCGCTCGGCTCGCTGACGTTGGCGAGCTCAAGGCTCACTAGATCGGCGAGGCTCGAGTTTACCGGACGTCGGCGAGGCTCGAGCTTGCCGAATGTTGGTGAGGCTTTTGCCTCACTAGATTTGGTGAGGCCTTTGCCTCACTAGATTCGGTGAGCTTGAGCTCGGCCCTCGCCCAACACTAGTGAGGTCGAGTCTCGCCAGATCGGTGAGGCTCGAGCTCACCCCTCGCCGGATCTAGCGAGGCTCGAGCCTTGCTCGACGTTGTCAAGTTTGAGGTTCGCCAAATCGGCAAGGCTCGAGCCTTGCTGGACATTGTCGAGGCTTTCACCTGGCTAGATTCGGTGAGCTCCAGCTCGCCCCTCACTGGATCTGGCAAGACTCGAACTCACCGGAGTCTCGCCTGACGCTGGCAAGTTTGAGTCTCGCTAGATCGGCAAGGCTCGAGCCTCGCCAGACGTCGGCGAGGCCTCTGCCTTGCTAGATCTAGCAAGCTCGCGGCTTGCCTGGCTAGTCGCTGGCCACCAAAAGGAGGAAGAAGAAAGAAAAACAAAAGGAAAGAAAAAAAGAGAAGAAAATTAAAATAAAAAATAACTATAATTTTGATTTTTATAAAAAAATATTTTTGTAAAGTTAAAGAGGGAATAGTGAGAGAGATTGTGAGGTTTTGGTTGAAAATGGATTCTAAATTCAATCCATTTAAGATCCACTTAAGGCCTACTTATCTTAAGTCTTTAATTGTTAAACTCATTTAACTAGTTTCTTTAAAAATAAGTGACCCATTTTGCCACTTCTAGTTTAAGATGAGGTCGATTGGCAAAATGGTTGAGAGCATAAAGACAAGCAAAAGTTTCGACTTAAAGGGCAGAAGGCACACGGATTGGTCGCGCGAGGCCTTCCATCAATCTTCCTTTCGAATTGCGGCACACGCATGCAATCGCCCCTTCCGTGGTCCCTGAGAGGTGAGATCCATTGATGTTTATCTTCGCCAAATCCGGATCCAATGGTCTTTATCTTGCTTGTAAGTTTAGTGACACGGCCTCGCGCGCTAGAGCTATTGTTAAACTAAGTGGAAATGAAGAAACACAAATAGAAAAACATTGAAAAAGAAGATAAAAAGTTAATTACTCTGAAGCCATTAATTAATTTAGAAGTGCTACGATGCACTTTTACCTTTATACTGTTACTTTTTAACTTTTTACTCAAAACACTTGATATTAACTTAACAATATCCAAATATTGATATGTGCATTTATATCTTTTTTTTTCATAATTTCTTAAAATTGAATAATATTTTCAGTATTAGAAAGCAAAAATCGTCTTTTGCCTATTGCTAAATCTTAAACAATAGGCTACATAAATATACATAAGCCGATAGACAAGAGCCGATCAACACGACACTTGCATCCTAGATTTGCGAATATCCATCTAACAAAAATATTATATGGTTTATAAATTAGTGGGATCAAACTCTCTGAACTGTTGATTATGAAGACCCACCATAGAATTCACGTATAAGATGATATTACTTGACATCTATCAAAGTAGTCAACTTTTCACTGGGTGTGCCATTTTACTAGAACTAGGAATTATGCCAAAAGAGCATGAGATCATAGAAATGAGCTCATTATTAAATTATACATGCGAAGAGGATGACACTTCATCTGGATTTGTTGGAATATTTAAATAATAAATTTCGTATTTATTTAAATAATAAATCTCACATAATTCCCTTCCAGTTGGTGGCATTTCCCAGTTGCCGTTTTGCCAACATCTCCTACGTGTGCCGCCACTAGCATCCATACGCTTGCCAAAACCCTCATCGTCTCTCACCCTCCTCCTTTGTCGTCGTCTCTCTCTCTCTCTCCCTCCCTCCCTCCTTTTTTTTTTTTCTCAATCCTACTCTATACCTATTCTACACTCACTCTCAGACTTTTGCCCTGCCTCTTGTAGGGCGTGGGAGTCGAAACCCACTCCTGAAACTTACTTGTCTTCACCTCATCCCCCCTGAGAAGGTGGGGATTTGAACTCCTCACCTCCCCCTTTCATGTTGGAAGGGTGGCCACTGGGGTGAATCCCAGTGGTTTCCCTCCCTCCTTGACTCACGCCCCACCAAAATTGATAATGGGTAGATCTGAACAGAGCTGGGCATAGCGGCGTTCACATCTGATCAGGTGTGACCATCGTGGTTCTGTTCATTCCATGCGAGGAGCCTCAAGTCGCTGTCGGCGGAGCTTGAAGGTGCTGGCGGCGGCTCCGAAGAAAATTGTGTCCTCTGCTTTTTCCTTTTAGTTAGTCGGATGGCGGAAGCGTTGCTTCCATATTGGAAAATGTCATGTCTTTTTTTACTGGGGAAGAGGATGACTTATCGTAACTAAAGAATGTTGGATGCGAATTCTTTGTACTTTTTTAAGTTAGAAGAGCGTTGTTTATATTGTGCTCGTTAATTTTTATATGTCAAAAGATCACAATCCTAAATCATTAGAGTAGAAATCAAGAAGAGTTTTCATTACGTTTATTTAGAGGTTCCGTTCGTTTTGCAAAAAATATTTTATGAGAAAACGTTTTTATTATTTTTTAATATTTGTTTCACAGAAAATAAATCGACTTAGGAAGACATTTTTCATGAAAAGGAAAAAGTCTTCTAAAATGAGGAAAAATGTTTTCCGCTTTTCAAATAAGGGAAAACATTTTCCTTACTCACTCTTGCAATTCCCCACTTCTTTCTCTTTTCTCTTTTTTTTTTTCTTTTTTAATTCGAATTTTTTATTTCCTGCTTTTTTCTTTTTCTCATGGCAAGCGGGAGGTTGGAGAGCAAGCTCGAGCTTGCTAGCGAGCCTGAGGTAGCCTTTGGCAAGTCGCTAATCATCACGTGGCCTGTGACAAGCCAACGAAGAAGGAGGGGCAAAAAAAAGTGTAAAGAAAATTTTAAAAAATTATTTTTTATAAAAAAGAAAAATAAAAAAGAAAAAATTATTAAAATGAGTGCACAGAGGAAAATCGAATCAAGTAATCCAAACTGTATGGCGGAAAATATTTTCTAATTCCTTTTCAAGTTTCAGCCGAATGTAAAAAGATAAGATTATTTTAATGAAAAATGGCTTCTTAAAAAATATTTTCATGAAAATGACGCATTTTTCATGAAATGAATGGGTTTGAGTACATTTATTTTGATGAAATTGACATAATAAGTGTCGTAATTCTCAAAAGATGCTTACTTTAGTATAATCAATTAATTGTCATATTGGAGCAATTCTTGATAAGTGACTTTTTTTATTGACCTTTTTACTATGGTATTTTTGAAATTTTTTTAAGTCCAACATGGATAAATCGTTGGTCAAATCCTCGTTAAAAGACTACCATACTTATACTCATTTTTCAGCTAACAATTTTAGCTTTTTGGATAAATTGGGTTTATCTTCATCTTCAGCTAACGGTTCTAACTTTCACACACATTTTTCTTCTCTTTCTTTTCCAATCATTTTCTTGACCATTGTATATTTATTAAATTATGCATGTATCTAATAATTTAAGCTTTTAGAGTAGTTGGCAATGGTCTCATCAAATCTTGCATGGAATCAAAGAATGAGGTAAACTACGCTTTTATCTAGTAGCTTAAACTTTTAGAACAATTGACAGTAGTTTCACCAAATCTCTCTCTCTCTCTACCACTAAAGCTATGATTCATGCTTTGTGAATCTATAATCGAGAACAATGGACCTCTAGTGAGTCTAGTGGATGGCTTCTGTGGTCGCCATGATTTCTTGGTCCTCATTCCGCGAGGGCCATAAACAATCCATGACGACCATTTGACTATGAAGAAGTCTAGTTACAATAACATTGGCATTTGTTTCTTAAAAAGAACAATAAAAAAATTGAAGAGAAAAAAAAGAAGAAATCAAGATTAAAATTAATATTTTCCATTCTTCACTTGTCTATTGCCCCAAAAATTACACGGTAATTTGCCTCAGTATGAGGAATTAAGGTTAGGGTTCATATAAAATTTTGCCTCAATTTGTTAATTTAGGGCATACATATGGCCAAGGACGTCATTTACACTAACTTTGCCAACTCTCTTGATGGCCCGTCATGTCAAATCTTATCTTCCATCCACAGAAATTGCCAACTGTATTGAACTGTTCTTTTTCCTTTTTTTTTTTCCAAAGTAGCAATGAAGTGACCGCTGGAAGAATTTTGACACTGAAGTGTGTTGTGTGAAAGTTATAGTACTTATGATGCCTTTCACTTTTTATTTTCATATACATAATTTATCATAAATAGAATGAAATCATTTGATTATAATTACATTTTGTTAGAGCTATTATTATTTTTAGTTGAAACAGGGATATCATTTCGTTAAACGCAAGCCCTTGTAGAAGAATAAGGGGCATCAAAACATGGGATTTCCCAAAAAGGGAATGGGGAGGGGCTTAGAAACCTAGTTTAGGGGAAAAGTCTTACGGCTAGATGCTTTTACAATCCAATCTACCAATCTATTTGAGTCATGGGGGTAAAGGACCAATTCTAGACTCTCAAATAGGGCCAATAGGCCAATACATTCAGTGATAGTGGCTCAACATCCTAAGGACAGAGGGACGACTCTTTTAGACAACTTAAATTGAACTGTCAGAACCTAGCATTAGTTTTAGATGAGGTCGATAGGCAAAGTGGTTGAGAGCATAAAGATAGGCAAGGGTTTCGACTTGAAGGGTGGATGGCGCTCGGACTGGTTGCGCGAGGCCTTCCATCAATCTTCCTTGAATTGTGGCACATGCACACGATCACCCCTTCCGTGGTCCCTGAGAGGTGAGATCCATCGATGTTTATCTTTAGCGGATCTGAGTTCGGTGGTCACACGCTGGAACTATTGTTAAACAAAAGTGAAAACGAAGAAACACAAATAGAAAAACATGAAAAAAGAAGATGAATTTTTTTTTTACTTCAAGGCCATTAATTAATTTACAAGTGATAGGATGCACTTTCACCTTATACTTTTCAGCTTTTTACTCAAAACACTTGATATTAACTTTAACAATGTCCAAAAATGTTGACATGTAAATTTATATCCTTTTTTTTTTTTCGTAATTTCTTAAAATTGAATAATATTTAAAGTATTAATAGAGAGCAAAAATCGGCTTTTGCCTTTTGCTTAATCTTAAACAATAGGCTACATAAATATACATAAGCCGATAGTCGAGCCAATCAACATGGCACTTGGATCCTAGACTTTGCAAATATCCATCTAGAAAAATATATTATATGGTTTATAAATTAGTGAGATTAAACTCTCTGAGCTGCTAATTATGAAGACCCACCATAAAATCCACGTAATAAGATGATATTACTCGACATCTATCAAACTACAGTCAACTTTTCATTGGGTGTGCTATTTTTACTAGAACTAGGAATTATGCCACAAGAGCATGAGATCATGGAAATGAGCCCATTGTTAAATTATACATACGAAGAGCATGACATTTCATCTGGATTTGTTAGAATATTTAAATAATGAATCACACATTTATTTAATAGATTAAGCTTTTAGAATAATTGATAGTGGTCTCACAAATTTCACATGGTATCAGAACTAGAGGTCCTAAATTCAAATATTTCCAAACTCTATTTATCTCCCAATGAAATTTCTCCACATAATTACTAGGCAAAAAAAGACCAGATTAATTCAGGATTTGTTTTTACGAATAATGTTAAGTATATAAATATCTTGGAGCGGCTGACTATTTCTATCGAATCACGACAATCTTCCCGTCATATGACAGTCAGCTAATTATTGGGTGGAGTATTCCGAGAATGGTCCCAAAAAAGTCTTGTTCAGAGTCGAAGCCATAACCATTTTTCTTGAGACGCAGTTCAATATTGGGTTTTAACCACAGCCAATATCATTGATTAAATCCTTGCACCAAAGTCAACTTTATTTTGTTGAACCTTGTGTATTTTACTAAAAAGGGAGTCTCTCCTGCAGCAATGAGATTAATGAGAGTTTATTTAGAGGAAACATTTTGTTCTCTGTCTATCGTGCAAACGCTCCATATAGAGTTGGACCATCGCTAATATATTAAAGTTGAAATCAGTTGGAAGTTCTCTTATATGTTGTCCATATCCTCTAGTATTATTAAAGAGACTCATGAGTCCTCAAATAACTTATGCAATATTTTGCACGAACCTCTTAAAAATGGAATATTTAAATAAGTTGATCGACAGCTGAAAAGTCTTAGGGTCTGCATGGTAACCTTCCCCAGCCCAAAAATTTCTATTCTTCTTTTCCCCAGAACAAAAAAAGAATAGAAATCTATTTGATAACGGCAAGTTAGTTTTTTGTTCCCGGGAACAAAAAGTTAGCCCGGGAATGGTTTTGGAATAGAAATGAGAAGTAAAAAAAAGTTGCTTCTTGTTCCCGGGAACAAGTTTAAGAAATAAGTGAATTTTAATTTTCTTTTATTCTTCTCTTGCTAACCGCCATTGACCGCCGTTGACCACCACCCACCGTCGTCCGCCGCCGCCGGCCGACCGCCGCCGCCGCCGCCGCCGGTTGCCGAAGGCCGATCGACCGTCGCCGCCGCCGGTCACCGCCGGTCACTGCCGGACGCCGTCGGACGCTGCCGGCCGCCGCCGGTCGCCGGAGGCCGACTGACCGTCGCTACTGCCGGTCACCGCCGCCATCGCCGATTGCCGATCGACCGTCGCCGCCGGTCACCGCCGGACGCCGCCGGTCGCCGACCGACCGTTGCCGCCGGTCACCGTTGGACGACGCCGGACGCCGCCGGCCAACCGTTGCCGCGGCCACCGCTGGTCCCCGGAGGCCGACTGACCGTCGCCACCGCCGGTTGCCGCCGCCACCGCCGGTCACCGACCGACCGTCACCGCCGGACGCCGCCGGTCGCCGACCGACCGTCACCGCTAGTCACCGCTGGACGACGCCGGACGCCGCCGGCGGCCGGAGGCCGACCGACCGTCGCCAGCGGCAGCCGGAGGCCAACCGACCGTCGCCGCCGGCCAACCGTTGCCGCGGCCACCGCCGGTCGCCGGAGGCCGACCGACCGCTGCCGCCGCTGCCGGTCGACCGCGATCGCCGCCGGACGCCGCCGCCACCGCACGTCGCCGCTGGCTGAGCGCCGCCGATCGCCGCCGCACGGCCCATCGGCCGCCGTCTCCCGCGGCCGGCGGCGACGTGCGGCGGCAGCGGCGGCGGCGTCCGGCGGTGGCCACGGTATACCGGAAAAAAATAAGATAGAAATAAATATAAAAAATAAATTATTTTTTACCAAACGCATTTCTATTCTTTTTCTATTTCTAGAGTAAAAATTTTGTGTAGTTATCAAACGGGTTTTTTTACATAGAAATTGTTCCCTAGAATAGAAATAGAAAAGAACTATTTCTGAAAAAAAATTGTTCCCCAGCCAAGAAATGTTCTCAGCGGACCCTTATTCTATCCCTCTCTCTCTTCTCTCTCCATCGTCTTCTTCAGTCTTTGGTCATGTGAGCGGGTTTGACTTAATGAAATCCCTCTCTCTCTTGTTAATTTTTTTTCCATGTTTTATTGTCCTTTTTTTTCCTCCCGATTTATATCCAGGAGCTCTCTTCTCTCGGCCTGGTTCTAGATTTGAGAGTTTGAACTCTTCTGATTAGTTCTAAATTAGGAGTTATCCTATCTTGATCTAGATCTAGGAGCTAAATGAATATACTTTTTAGGATTTGATACCCCTCTACTCTCTTTGTGTCTAGATTCTCTGTTTCCAGCTCAATGGTAATCGTAGGAGTTTTGATGTCTTGTTAATTTATGAAGATTTTCTTTTTAACATGTTAGATCTATGTTGTGTAGAGGAAGCTGAACTTAGATATGCACTACCAATTAACAACTGCCTTAGTTATTGTAGAAGGAATTTTTGACGTTTGTTAATCACTAACGAAGATACGAGATCCAGTAATTGGCTATACATTATTTTGCTTGATAGATCTATTATTGGGGAATGAGTGCATGCTTAACCTTGCTAGTGCTCTGTTGATTCTCCTCATTTTCTAGATTTGGTTTTGTTTTACAATATGGTTGAATCTGTTCTGTTTAGATTTGTTTTATCATAAAGTCCATGGACTTCTTAAGTATCCTTTTAGGCAATGAATATCATTTTTTATTTTGATAGAAAAATGTTGGTCGAATGCTTGATTTGAATTTGGCACATCTATCTTCATATTCAACACCAAACAACTTTAGGGCTATATCGTGGACCATCATCTAATTCCAATAGATGAGGCAATTTATATGTATTTTTAGCAATTAATCAAGTCAAGGATCTCATATCCTATGCTATAAGAAAAAAAGTAAAGTCATTTGATGATTGAAGTACAAGGTTGACGCAATTGGTTTGAGCGTTAGGAGATATTTAAATAATAAAAATTAAAGTATCTGTTCAAATCCCATTAACTGTGTGTGCAAATTATCTAGGTCGAGACCATTTGCATAAGTCAAATGTGTGAATTTGATTGGTTCATGGTCTCACGCCCTTGGATCATAAAAAATATTATAATAATTAAATATTAAACTACGCTTTCATCTAATAGCTTTAACTTTTAAAATAATTAGCGATCGTCCCATAAATTTTCACATGGCATCGGAGTTGAAGGTCTTGAGTTTAAATATTTCTAAGTCCCATTTGCCTCTCCAATTAAAATTCCATGTTTAGTATTGGGCAAAAGTGCAAACTAAGCGTGATGGGGAGTGTTAGAGTAATTAAATATTAAACCACATATTTGTCTAATAGTTTAAGGTTTTGGAATAGTTGGTAGTGATCTCAAAATTCTCATAAAAAAATTTGATGGTTAAAAAAACAAGAAGCACATATGACAAACTTCATAAAACAAGAAGCACACATAATAAACTTACAGTATGAATGCTCATAAGTCGCAACCCTTCATTGCTCTCGTTGAGATTCCGATACTTCTGTAGTGCGCAAAACATATACGCACAGATGCAGAACATCGATTATTACTTACTGTGGTAAGATGATTATAACCACAACTTTATTCCTCAATACTCAGACCATGCTTTCCCAAAGTTCAATCAACTTACGAATCAATAGCTTTGGTAGTTTTTCTTTTATGAGCGTCAACTTATAATGTGAGGTGATGACCAAATAATGGCCGGAGATGAAGGAGAAGTTTTTGATAGTTTTAGCTCATCAAAATCTTCAATTGAAAGCGTCTTCTTAATGGACTCAAGGGCTTCTTTGAAGGAAGAAACGACCCTAGGTATTCCAAAGCTGCACGAGTAGGCTTCATTAGTAGTGAATTCAGGTAACGTTTCTTGGAATTCGTCAAGACTCGCTCTTATTTGTCCTCCTATTGCCAAAACGCCAGTTTAGCCCTCATTAGAGTCCAATATGGGCGAGTTCTTTATGCACTCTTGACCACGTAAGACCCCATTATCAGTCATTTAATCGGAATTGCTTCCATCGCTCTCGTTGAACTTGTGTCCAGGTGCGCCTTTGAAGCTGGTCACCAGTCGGCGGTCAAGGAGAGGGAAAACTGCAGCTTCAATATGGGCGGTCGCTGGCCATCGCGGCTGGAGGCTAGTGGAGGAGCAAGAAGAAGAAGAGTGGAAAAAAAAGAAAAATCTACAAAAATTACAAAAAAAAATTACAAAAAATTATATGTTACAAAAAAATTTGTAGGTTATACCAAATGCATTTTTATTCTTTTTCTATTTTCAGAACATAAATTTTGTGTTGTTATCAAACATTTTTTTTTTACTCAGAAATTATTCTAGGGAATAGAACTAGAAAAATACCATTTTTGAAAAGAAATTGTTTTCTGAAGTAGAAATGTTATCAAATGTACTCTAAGTAGATGTTACATTAGTTAGAAGGTCTAAATACTAAAAGTGAGATGAGGCACACAGCGATGAGACTCGGCAGCCTGAGCTGCGGTGTCGGTGAGTGCTATTGCAGGCCTTTTGCAGTCGACAACGAGGTCATTCTTTCTCTCACCTGGGTGTGGGTGAGGGCAAGTGCCCTCGTGCGATGGTGGCCATATATTGAAAAACAATATTTGTCTTGCCTGATGATAAAAACTTTCTGATATATGAGATGAGAGTCTAGTGTGAATCGTGTGTATGGATACATAATTTCACATTTATTGGATCTCGTCTGTTAAATATGACTCGAGTTTGAGTGTTTGCTAAAATAGATATGAATTTCCTCTTCGGAAATTATGCGGAATCCGAAACTCGCGAAGCTCCTGCACGGGAAGAAGATTGGTTTATTGGTGGGGCCCAAGGTCAAAGTTCTGACCTTGGGCACACACACACACGCACACACACGTCTGCCGAGAGAGGAATCTACCGTGTGAAGCTAAATATGTGGATGGTGGGCCCAGGTCAATTGTTTGACCTTTTCTGGGCACACATATATATACAATATATTTTCTTCTTTGCGAGTGTGCATGGGACGGCTTGCATGAAGTCTTTGTGAAATAAACCCTACGAAGCCACAGACGTTCGACGATCCAAGAAGCCGCACATTCATCGATCGCTCGAAGTCGCGCGTAGCTCAAAGAGATACGGGATTTCGTGTGTACGCAAATCAGGCGTACGTAGAGCGTTGTATTTTGATCTTGAACGTGTGGTAATTTTGTGCTGTGAGTTGGGTTTGGGATTAAATTGGGGTTTGGGAAACACCGAGAGAGTGTTTGAATGACTTGAGTGTGTAATCTCCTTGTATCGCTTGATCTATAGTGAAATTCGCTGCTGCTCTCCCCGTGGACGTAGGTCTTTACGACTGAATCACATAAATCCGGTGTCCGATTTATTTTTTTCTTCCGTCTATAATTTGTTCGATCGCTCGCCTCATTACAACAAGTGGTATCAGAGTCAAGTTTGGCTGAGTTGAAGCGAATCGATGGCAACAGAAGAAGTAAAAGTGAGAATCAAAAAATTTGATGGGAATGATTTTAGTTTCTGGAAGATGCATATTGAAGATTATCTTTACCAGATGAATTTGCACTTGCCTTTATTTGGGGAGAAACCAGACACGATGAAGCAAGCTGATTGGGATTTGCTAGATAGACGAGCTGTGGGTGTTATTCGACTGACGTTGGCTCGTAACGTCGCGTTTAACATCCTGAAGGAGAAGACCACTGCTGATTTGATGTAAGCCCTGTCGGACATATACGAGAAGCCCTCTGCGATCAACAAGGTCTGTTTGATGTGACGTCTGTTTAACTTGAAGATGAAAGAAGGTGCGTCAGTTGTAGATCATATCCATGAATTCAATGTGATTGTTAGTCAATTGAGTTCAGTTGAGATTGATTTTGAAGATGAGGTACGTGCTTTGATTCTATTATCCTCATTGCCTAATAGTTGGAATACTACTGTTACTGCTGTTAGTAATTCCTCTGGGTCAGCAAGTTTGACGTTTGATGGGGTTCGAGATTTGATTTTGAGTGAGGACATTCATAGAAGAGAATCTGACGAATCTGTATCTACTGCTTTAGTATGTGAAAATAGAGGAAGATCTGTAACACGCGTGGGTAATGGTAGTACTAATATGAACAGACGTAGTTAATCTAGGATTATTAATGTTGTCTGTTGGAGCTGTGGCAAGAGGGGGCATCTTAGAAGGGATTGCTTTAAGTTGAAGAATGAGAAGGGTAAGGGAACTATAGTTGATTCTGCAAATAATATTGCAGCTGTAGCAAATAATGCCGATTATGTCTTGTCTGTCACTAATGATTCATCGCTTAATGGATGGGTTATGGATTTTGGTTATTCTTTTCATGTCACACCAAATAGAAACTGGTTTATCACTTATCAGTGCACGGGTAGTGGTAAAGTCCAGTTAGGGAACAACGCTGAGTGCGATGTTGTGGGTGTTGGTGATGTTAAAATCAGAATACATGATGGTATCGTGAGGACATTTACTGGAGTGAGGCATGTTCCAGAATTGAAAAAGAACTTAATTTCCTTGGGTGCCCTAGATTCAGCTAGTTGCAGGTATTCTTCAAAAGGTGGAGTTTTAAAGGTTGTTTGAGGTGCCCTAGTGATAATGAAAGGAATCAAGCACGATGGCCTATATAAACTTCAAGGTGAGATAGTGATAAATTTCGCTGCGAAGACGTTGGATGCATCTGTTCGAGAGTCTATTGACTGCTCGAGGAAGACCTGGGTGTTTGTGCCAAGGCACAAGTTTGATGCTGGTGTCAGGATCTCGCAGTTAAAAGCTTTGATCGAGATGGAGACTGGTAAGTCGATCAAGTATGTGCAGACTGACAATAGCATGGAGTTCTGCTTGGAGCTGGCAAATAAATTTTGCATGAAAGAAGGCATAGTGAAACACCGCACTAGTGCCAATAAATCACAAAAATTTGCAAAATTGACGAGCAGAACATTACTAGAGATGGCTTGAAAAATTATCTCTAGTGCCGGTATGGCTAGGAGATTCCTGGTTGATGTGCTAAGTACGGTAAGCTATCTGGTGAATAGATCCTCATCAACTGCTATTGAATGGCAGACTCCTGAAGAAGTGTTGTTAGGTAACGTTGCTAGTTATTCTATTATTAGAATGTTTGGTTGCCCATGTTATTTTCAAGTGAATGATGGTAAGCTCGATTGGAAGGCAAGGTGCATATTCCATGGCTATGCACAAGGTGAGCGAGGTGATCAGTTGTGGTGCCCGGATATAAATTCACCTATTAATAGCAGAGAAGTTACCCTTGATGAATCTCCAATACTTCTGGCTAGGAGTGTTTGTGGCAGTGTTAATATAAATATGGACGGTGTTTAGCTTGAGGTAGAGTTGCGACCAGAGACTCCTGAGGTAGTGAGTATGAGCATTAGTAAAGTAATCGACACATTGTTTATAGTGAGGTGGAGCTTATAGAACCAACGGTTGCTGTAACTGCTGAAATTAACAAGGTACATGTTTGATCTCCTGATAGATATGGATGCAACAATGGTTTTGCTTTATCTGTGATTGAGGAGGTTGCATCGGAAAATCCTTGCAGAGCAGTTAAAGGTGCATGTGGAGTTGGTATTTTGATGAGGTCTTAGTTATGGCGAAGTTCAAACGAGGCCTAGACTTGAATAATATCTGTGGCGGTTGAGCCCATCGAGGACTATGTGAAAGTAGCAACAGAATTTGAAATTTTTATGAAGCGATTGCGACTTAGCTCAAACATCGAGCCAAGGTGGAGATTGATCTGCAACTGAAATAGATATGAATTTCCTCTTTGGAAATTATGCGGAATCCGAAACTCGCTAAGCTCCTGCATGGGATTTCCTCTTCATGCGAAGATTGGTTTATTGGTGGGGCCCAAGGTCAAAGTTTTGACCTTGGGCACACAGACATGCACACACACGTCTGCCGAGAGAGGAATCTGCCGTGTGAAGCTAAATACGTGGATGGTGGGCCCAGGTCAATTGTTTGACCTTTTCTGGGCACACATATATATACAATATATTTTCTTCTCTGTGAGTGTGCGTGGGACGGCTTGCATGAAGTCTCTGTGAAATAAACCCTACGAAGCCACAGACGTTCGACGATCCAAGAAGCCGCACATTCACCGATCGCTCGAAGTCGTGGAAGCTCAAAGAGATACGGGATTTCGTGTGTACGCAAATTAGGCGTACGTAGAGCGTTGTATTTTGATCTTTGAACGCGTGGTAATTTGGTGCCGTGAGTTGGGTTTGGGATTAAATTGGAGTTTGGGAAACACCGAGAGAGTGTTTGAGTGACTTGAGTGTGTAATCTCATTGTATCGCTTGATCTATAGTGAAATTTGCTGCTGCTCTCCCCGTGGACGTAGGTCTTTACGACTGAATCACGTAAATCCGGTGTCCGATTTATTTTTTTCTTCCGTCTATATTTTGTTTGATCGCTCGCCTCATTGCAACATCGTCCACGGAACTCATCCATACGAATTGTCGTAATTGACTCAGGTCAAGGAGGACCTGTTCTCAAGAGAGCATTTGGCACGTTAAGATGAGGGCAAATTGTATAATATGCATGCTCTTATCCATATTGAATGACAAAAACGAGACTCGTAGTTCCTATGGTTAATGGATCCTATCTCACTGTCCGAGCTAGAAAAAAGGAAACTTACAAGCAGGGGTCCTCCAAGCTGGTGAGAATAATGACGGTTGTGATCAAGAAGCCTGTCCTCATGCCAGTTAGTTTTCACTTCTCTTGGAGGCCTTCCTCTGTAAGAGGTCAGGACCTTCTTAACCCCAAGACACCGTGAACCACTCGAACTGAGGATTGGCTTATCGCCCCCAGTGGCTTTCCAACAGCCTAATGCTGCGGTCCTATTTGGGCGAGTGCCGTTCAGGTACTTCCAGTTTCTTGGGCTGAAGAAGAACCACTCTTCCTCCGCAAACACGGCCTTTTCTGCAAACAAAATCATGTTTATGAAGTTTTCTCATCTCAACATGACGTTATGTAAGAAGAAACTGCAATTAGGGACCATGTTGGCTTTAGTCCATCTTGATAGAATCAATCAAGTGCTATTTTCTCCATCCTGGTTGGAGAAACCTTTCCTTAAATCATGCCTCTGATTAAGGGGTAACAAGTTAAAATTTTTTCATGTTACAGTTTTTAGTTATTCAATGGTATGTTCACTTCAAATAAGAGAAGCATGTGCATAGTCTAATTTTTTTTTTTTTATAAATATTTCAATTTATAGGTTTTTAAAACTTTTTTTTAAAATTTTATTTACTATTTTTAATTTAATTTGAAGTTTTAATCCAATTAGCATATAGTAGAAATGGGTTTTCCTAGAATATTAATAGGTTTTAGCAAAACGGGTTGGGTCGGGTATTGGTTACTTGATATACATTACATAAATATAGGTCAAAACGTATAAAATGGGTCAACTCATTTTTTACCTGACCAAAACCCGACCCGACCCGACCGACCCATTTGACGGGTCTAATTAATTCGTATAGTTATCTAGGAAATTAGATATCCTCGTAAGTTAGAAGATTTTTTTTTCCAATTTGGCTTTTGACCAATCATTTGTCACTATTAGAATATTTAAATGTTAACACATTCATCAAATAATTCAAGTTTTCAGAGTAGTTAATAGTGAGTGGCCTTACAAAACTTTACATGGTATCAAAGCAAGTAATCTTGATTTTAAATCTCTCATGCCTTTATTTGCCTCCTTAATTATATATTTTCATACCTCAGGCTTCGATCAAAGTCCCCCTTATGTGTGAGAGGATGTTAGGATATTTAAATGTTAAATTATGCATTTATTTAACAATTTATTCTTTTAGAATGGTTGATGGTATTCCTACAAAACTTTATAATCATCACCCCCACTTGCACATTACTTTACCTTAAAAAAGCATAATCCCAATAGGACTTAGCTATCCATTCTACACAAAGATACTCTCTCTCCCTTCTCTCTCCTCTCCCTCTCTTTTGCTTCTCCCCCTCTATTGCTTCTCCCTTTCCTACGGACCACTGTCCCAACACCCGTGAATGCTCAATGCCACAAGCAATGGCGCCCCCACCATAGCTATGGCCGTCCATCTCCTTCCGATCAGTCAGCTTGTCTCTCCACACAGACGAGCGTCTCTCAGTTGCTTCCCCTTTGGCCAAAGCTAATCTCAGCAGCCTGGGCCTTCGATGGTGAATTTCGTTAATTGATGCTGATCCTCACATAGACTAAGGGTCATTTTCGATAAAGGCCATCTTTGCGCAGATTGACCTGGAAATCCACGTGATTGGTCCAAATCTGTCAGTCCCATTTGATACGGCTAACACGACAAATAATAAGGGAGGGAGGGGGTGAATTGGTTATTTTAAAAAAATTAAAACTTCCTCGGAAAAGCTTGCTAATGCGCTTTCTTAGAATGAAAAACATTTATCCAGATGGAGATGCTTCCATCAAAGAGTTAATAAAGTCAAAGAAATAGAAGATATTGTAAATCGATATATAGTGATGTGGCCTTCTACTTGACCTATGTCTACTCTGCTAGTTAAACGGTCATAAATAAAACTGGAATTCACTCATGATCTTAGGGATGTTACAGTCTCTAGATGGTGTTGCTTCTACATGAAGCTCAGTAGATAAATCTACAAATACAAATTTTTTTAATACTATAAACCACTCTATTTTCCGAGATTACAAGCTGCACATCCCTCTCAGAGAATAACAATCTAAGAACAAGCAGTTTTCGTAAGTGCAAGCATGAGAATATGAAAAATAGAGAGATAAAGAGAAAGTCTTAACTTCCACCAAGTCCTCAACCACAGATGATTCCCTTAAGTAAATAGCCTTCCAGTCTTCATGTGAACTGTTGCCACCCATCTCTAGATCAAAGGAGCCGTTTTACGACGTTCTTCTCACCAGACCTGCTTTCTGCGCATTAAATCTGCTTTCTCTGGGCAAAGCAGAAGTTTTCCGAAAACGAGGCTTATGCAACCCCATGTTGCTTGGCTCTTTAAACTAATTGCACAAAAGTGGGAAAATTATTCTCATCTCCCCTAAGCCCCTTTTTGCAGATTCTAGACCTTAAAAAAGTTGTTAGATACCAATTTAAATTCAAATCAAATTGAAAGAAAATATGGATTTTCTTTTTTCAGGATTGTAGAAGCACACACCACTTTTTCTACTACGTCTCTAGCACGAGCTATTTCTACATGAGGTCCCTCCAATCTTTTCCTGCTTCATGCTGAATCAATGGTTCACCTCCTATGCATCGGTCCTTCCAAGTATTCACGTATTCTAGTTCTACATAACTGTTCACTTTCTATTGGTCCATACACGCCTCAATGAACCTTCGTTCTATAGCTTGTTCTCCTTCTACACATGTTCATGTAACTTTCAATGTGCTTCACATCTAATACTTTGTTTACCTTTTGTAGAAGTAGATCACTACCGGCATTCAAACTTTATTGTTCCAGACTCCATTGGTTTGTGCACTTACAAACTAGTTCTAGACAAACAATGCTTGCATCGGTATCCTTTCATTACTTAATCTTCTTCAAAATATTATAGGGGATTTTCTCAACACCATTTCTATCTATGGATATTGCACTGTAGCTCAATACATTGAAAAATCTCAAACTGGTACACCTATTACAAATTTAATCAAAACTAATTTTGACCATAAAAAATCCAAAATTGATATATTTTGACAAATTTACCCAAAACTGGTATATTTGTATTCAAATTTACAGTTTCTGTTAAATTTGAATATTAAATTGTTGAGTTGGATGACATTTAACAGTTGACAGATTTACCAATGTGTGATTTTAATCTCGGTTTGTTCACAAAATTGTCCAGTTGATTAGAGCTCACATGGAAACTCGAGAAAGAGGGACCGATGCTGGATAAGTTTATCAATTTGGATTTTTTCAAGATATTAAACCTATTTTTTTGGGTCCTCTTCATCTTCTTCACATAACTCTATCCAGCATCGGTCCCTCTTTCTCGAGTTTCCATGTGAGCTCTAATCAACTGGACAATTTTCGGGTGACAAGGCACCGCCAGATCTAGAGCATCTCCTCCCGATCTTGACCGGAGAAGTTGTGGATAATCTCTGAAACCGTCACTCTAGTCTAGTTGTAGATAAGCTTCGAAACCTTGTTGAGCCTCAGACAAGCCCAAATTTTCTGCACATGTAAATTTTAGCAATACTTTTCTGAACAGCTTTGTTCCATCTCCATTTCTTCGATTTGAGCTCGCTTGTGATACTCCACAACCAGTCAAGTTCGCGAATTCGTGCAGCGGTGCTGCCATCGGTCTATGAGGTAGAGAAACTAGCGAGCTTCCTAAAATCAGAACACGCAACAATATATGGTATCTCTATTTCCATCCGCATTGCTAAAGTGGTCTTGGTGCTGTGCGCGTTGCTGATGTAGAGAAGTTGGAGGGGCTGATGGTGACGGTGAGGGCGGTGGCGTCTGAGGGCAAGGGAGGAGGCGGCGCTGAGGTACTTTTCACCAAGCGCAAGATCTCTAAACGCAGTATTTTTTATTATTTTTTTTTATCGAAAGATTGTAGTGTTGATTATGGAGGTTTCTTTTCTATTAAAGATTCCATTCATTTCGTTGAAAATGTAACATTTCTAGAAAATAATTTTCAAGAAAATAACCATAATTTCCAGTGTTTAGTTGAAACTTAAAAGTAAACTAGAAAATATTTTCTACGGTTTGATATAGAAAATTCGATTTGATATTCCTCCGTGCAATCCTTTTAATATATATATATATATATATATATATATATACATATTTAAAGTCATTTTTTAAATGATTTAATTTTCTTTCTAGTTTTTTTTCTTTTCCACCTTCTTCTTCTTCGGCTAGTGGCTAGCCATGGTGATAGCTAGCGATCGGCCAAAGGCGAGCTTAAAGCTTGCCGGCCTCGAAGAGGCTTGCTAATTTGGCGAGGCTAACAAGCTCAAGCATCGCCTAAGGTTGGTGATTGGTTGAGGATGAAGAATTTTTTTTTAAAAATAAAAATAATTAAAAACTAGAATTTTTATAAAGATAAAATAATTAAACTTTCGATTTTTCTAAAAAATAATTAAATATTTGATTTTTTAAATAAAAAATAATTGGAAATTCGATTTTAACATAAGAAAGAAATGGAGGCTAACAAAGGTGTGAAATAAAAGAGAGTGAGTGAGGTAAATTTTTTCCCTTCCTTTTTTTTTGGGGGGGGGGGGGGGGGTTACTCTACTTATACTCTAATTCTCACTCTCAAACTTTTGCCCTGTCTTTGTGCAGGACGAGAGAGTCGGAATCTATACCTGAAACTACATTGTCTCCTCTCTGACCCTTTTGCCAAGATGGGGATTCAAATCCTCCACGTCCCTCTTAGAATGGCCATTAAGGCAAAGCCCAGTGGTTGTTTTCCTTTATTGGAAAAGCATAAAATATTTTCCTCTATTTTAGAATACTTTTTTCTCAAGGAAAATGGTTTCCCTAACCAGTTTATTTTCCGTGAAACAAACATCGAAAAATTCGGAAAACTTTTTTTTGTAAATCATTTTCCACGAAATGAATGGAGTCTTAATGTGTTTCATTTCGATTTGGGCTTATGACTCGAACCATCACGATACCTATTTTTATTTGTTCATTACCTAATCTGATGACATTTGAACAAAAAATAGCTAAATTATCAATTTCAATTGAGCTGATTTGGGTATGTTTGACATCCTTATAACTAACGACCTCTAGTTCTTAAGCTAGAGATCCCCAATGCCTGAACCAACAACCATGGGGCACTGTACCCTAGTTCTATCAACACCCATCTCTAACTGGATTTATGTCAAGTGGCAATCCAACACAACACAAGAAAATAATCCAACCGTCCCTTTTCCCACTTAATCCTCTGCCATGCCCCACCCGTATAGTTGCCCATATGTCGATTCCATCATCCATCACCTACACTATCGACGTCAGCAAATCTTGCGTCACCTTTGAGCTAGATGGTGACCACTAACGGCCTTAGGTTTGCCCGACTACCCCCTTACCATTTCAACTCTTAAGTTCAGAGTCAATGGTTGCTATCGACCCTCTCATTAACCAGCTAAGCCTATCATTGGCCTCACTTGATCTCGGATCAATGTTGATCCAAGGCTAACCCGAGCAATATATCTAAATCTAGAGCTTAGTCGAGCTCCCTAAGCCAAGATCCCAAGCTCATGATTGAGCTAAGCGTCTACCCTCAACTCATTGCCATTGGCTATTGTCCTTGTCAACACCAATGGTGAGGATGGGTGGCTCAAGGTGACGTCATGCATGTGAGGTAGTGACCAGCTCTATGTGGTGGTGGTGAGAGAGAGAGAGAGAGAGAGAGAGAGAGAGAGAGAGAGAGAGAGTTTTGAGGTTTTGTGAGCGTTTTGGGCTTTACTAATATAACAGTCTTTTAGTCATTGTGAGAGTAACACAATACATTGTGAGTCATAAATTCTTAAAAGAGTAGACTCTACAATTTTTTTTCCTTTTTGTGGCTGATAACACATTATTAATTTCATGGTGAATTAATGACAATCATATAAACATTTCTCTTTTTTGAGGGACATGTGGTGCAAATTGAGGGCGTGAATCCGACGATGTAAAAATGGGCATAGGAAAGAAAGGGGGGAGCATTGGGAAGTAATAGCCTATGTCCCCAAGCAATAATGCCAAATCTGAGCTTAATAAAACACTTCAATATAGTGACCGTGCTCTATTACCTAGAGGGGGTAAATATGCGATTTTGCAGAAATAAAAAGAATTTAATTTAATATTGCAACTAAACAACATCTAGTCATAGAAAATGCAGTGGTTAGATCTTATTGGTGTACAATTATATCACCAATAACAATGAAGAGAGTCAGGAATAGAGAATTGCACACAAATGATTATAGTGGTTTGTCTTTTACGAGCCTACATCCACTCTTTTGCCCTAATAGCCTGTTAATTGGATTCCACTATGAAGGACCGATCAGAGGTTATAAGATATGAGTAGTGAATACTCAAACTCATGTGAATAACTTCTTACACACTTTTAACCTCTAAAAAGTTACAAAATGCTGCTCACAGAGACGAAGGTATAAGATTTAAAAATATTCTTCATACTTTGGAATTAAAAGCTTCGATTCTTGTGAATGTAATAATCCTTTCAATTTTGAGACCTCCTCTTATATGCCTCCCAGTCTAAGCTAACCGTTGGACATATCTCCAAGAGGATTATCTAGCTAATCTATCTGTACGGCAATTTGGGTTTTCATAAGTTGAGTGCTTCAACTTTGGAAAGAATATTTTGCCTTAAGTATATTAGTTTAGGAAAGTTAGATCTCAAAGAGATATTTGGAAGACTTTCCTTTCGGAACTCCTTATGAATAAGGTAGGAAATCCAACCAATTGTCACTAGCCGCTGCACAATTATATAGCCTCCTTTCTAGCCGCTTGTCAGAATAAATAAGGAAGGAAATAATTAAGCTGCAACTCTAATTCTAACTAATATTGTTTGATTATTTCCTATCAAATTTTCCACCTAAAAAATATTTATCGTCAGAATTAGAGTCTTACTCATGATAAGTTTTGTCAATCTTCAAAATTACTTAGGAAATGTTTTCTCAATAAACTCGCCATTTTTTATGATGACAAAAAATTTTAAGCAGAACTTTTAGGACATATAAAATTTTAAGATTGGAAAGCTCTTGAGTAAAGCCAAATTTAAAATGAAGCATAGTTAGTTTATAAGAATGTTTATATTGAAATTTTTTTAGCAATATTCTTATAGCTAATGCTCTGAAATGAAAAAGATAAGGGACAAGAAAATTTATAATCAATCTTGTCAACTTTTGCGTTGCTTGGAATTTATAATATCTTGTAGAAACAATGTTAGTGCAATGAAAACCACAAGTTCTGCTTGGTCCACCTTCTCCCCCTTTTTGTCAACAGCCAAAAAGATACTAGATAAATGATAATATTTTAGTCCAAACATAGTATGAAAGTTAGTCCAGCATGTTCAACATGAAGATAATCCAAAAAAAAACAAAAACAAAAACATTATAGACCAAATGGAAAAACAATCCAAACTTTTGAGAAATAATGCAAACACGAAAAATTGTTTGAAGGAAGATGGTTGGTTTGGGTCAGGGTCTAGAATGGGAGAAGAAAATTGGCTTTGGGAGGTAGTTGAACAAGAACATAGTATTGCATGTTGTCTAGAGTGCACTCCATACTTTTCATTCTTGAATCCAACTCTTCAACCTGAGTTCTAAGGAATAGCTATAAACTATTTAGCTCTTTTTTTCATAGAATCTTTGTGCTCCTTCATGTTGAGTAAAGTTTGGAGGAACAACCCGTCTTCAATATTGTCAATCATAGGAATGTTTTCAGGATTTACCTCCAAGTTTCATCACCATGCTAGTATCCTCTTATTTCTATCTATCAGCTTCAAACTCTCCCTCAGCACTGACAATTCCTTTCTCTTTATCCTGCATATCTTTATTAGTAGAAGGGTCAGAGGCAGCAACATGTTGGGTTTGCTCACCAGTCATGTCAGTAGCTCCAATAGGAATTTGAAAAGTGCCAGTGGCAGAGACATTAGCATCATCAGTGGTTTCCGGAGCTATGGGAAGGTCAAGAAGAACAACCTCATGAATTTTTGGGGCTTTTGGAAGATCAACAGCATCATTAGCCACTTGCTTAGGAAGTTCTGGAGCTTTTGGAATGCCATTAGGCCAAACAATTGTGTCTACACGTATGTTCTAAGTCAAAGGTTCCTCAAGATCTACAGGTGGATTTGCTTAATCGTGCTTCCCCTAAATGGATGCTACAACTTGAAAGGGAACGACTTTGGTAGTTTCCTTGTCCGTTGCAGTGTTTTGATCCTTAGCAATATTCTAGTCCTCAGTAATCTTCTGATGCTCAACAATGTCTTGGTCCTCAGCAGTTTCTTGATCCTCAGTTAGATCAACATCAACTCCACTAACTTGATTTGGTTGACTCATAGGAATAATAGTAGTACTGGCTGTTTGTTTTTTGGCAACATTTTTTCCTATTCTTTGTCAGCATTTGTTTGCTCTACTTTATCATCAGCTATCCCTTTCTCTATTTCTCGCTCAACTTCATTTCCTTCATCAACATCATCATTAAATTTAGGCTGATATTAATCTATTATGTTATCTAGGTCATCAGTATCTCCATCTAACTCATTTAGGAATTCTTCACTAAGTCTCTGAACAATAGTCTTCTTTCTCTTGGTGGGGCAAGAAGAGGGATTGGGTGTATTGTCATATAAATCCACCTTTAGAAGTTTCCCTTTTGTATTTTCCCACCCTTTCACGGTGTGCTTGAAACTTATTTTCCTCATCATCTGTTTGTCCATGTTCATCAGAGGCAGTTGTATCTTCCTTAGCTTCCTTGGAATTTCAATATCTAGATGATAGAAATTTTTGTGATCAAAGAGCCATAAGGTAATTGACCCTTGTTCTTCAAGGCAGTTCCAACAGAAAATGAATGACCATTCAAAATTGCCCAAATGAGCTTGGCCTCATAACAAGAGACATCAGTCTTTGAAGATCCCTTATGCCTCAAATAGTTGATGATAATCTTATGAATAAAAATTTGCTTCAAAGGAAATAAATGATGAGAGACAAGAGACTTATCATCTCTAGTAAAGTTAGGAATTCTAGAGAGAAGTCTATAAGCAATATATGGATCAATATTGATTGCCTTAAAGTTTGAATACTTAACTCCTAAGATTTTTGTCAAATCCCAAGTTTGGATCAAATAAGGCTTGTCAAACACTATGAACTCAATTATATCAACAAAATAAAACAAGAGAGTTGAGTAGAAATAAGCGGTCAATGCTGAATATGTTGGAAATTTTGTAACAAAGAGATCAATTAATTGATGTTCATCAAAGAGTTGTTTGATCTAAATACCAAATGACTCAAAGAAGTCACATTCGATGATCCTTTGATATATTACTTCTCTATTCAGAAGAATTTTGAAGTATTGTTAGTGTTCCACGGAATTGGTCAACTTATTTGCACGATCTTCATTAGGCACATAACTAGTAATTATTCTTTTGAAATTTGCGTATAGCTTTTCATCATTGTCTCCTCTTCTACCGTCACCATCGGCCCTTCTTTAGAAGCCAACATTTTGGCCACTTTTTCTTTCCTTTTTGAGATTTCACACCACTCAAGTCACCTGCACTTACAGGAGGCATGCTACTGATGAGTGTCACAAACATTAACTCAAACACTTTCTCATTTTTGAAACCATGCTTAGCTAGTAATCTAGGGATAACTTCATTAGTTCTCATATTTTTGAGAGTATCAATAATGGATCTTGACTGTGAGTACTCAAAAGAAGTTTCTTTTTCGGTCGTACCTTCAATGCTATTAAAAGAGTCGGACAAGTCGAAGAACTTAGTGCTTCCTCTCACTTTGGACTGTATACCCGCAATATAATTTGATCTCCATGATGCAGAAGGCCTGGGCTTCAACTTGGGTGTAGATTTTGGGGCCAAGGTTATGAGAACAAAAGAAAGTTTTGATCTTTTGCCAAATAAAAGAAGTTTTGAGGGGTTTTGCAGAGGAAGTTCTCAGAGGATGACGAAGAAGAATGAAAGAGAATGAAAAATAATGATTTTTTAGGGAGATGAAACAACATGATTTAAAAGAAAAAACAGTTTCCTTAAAAATCCAATTTTTAAGGAAGAAACGTAAAATAGTTTTTAGAAAACAATTCAAACAAATTCCCAGAAAAAGTATATTATGCAATTAATTTATAAAATAATTATTTAAATAAAAATATCAACCGGTTGATTTTGAGAATCAATAAACTAAACGTTTATTTCACCGTTGTTGATAGGATCACGTATGAAATGATGCTTGATTTCAATGTGCTTGGCTTTGGAGTGTAAATTGGATTTTTCGTCAGGTTGATCACACTTGTATTATCACATTTGATTGTTGTATCCAAATCCATGACTCCATAGTCCTTTAGCTGTTGCTTTATCCAAGGAATTTCGGTGCAATAACTTCTTAATGTAGCGTACTTAGCTTCAGCAATCGATAAAACTATCGTTGATTGCTTTTTAGAAAACCATGTATAAGCATACTACCCAACAATTGACAAGTTCCGGAAGTACTTTTCCTGTCTATCTTACATCCTTCAAAATTATCATCAGAATACCCAAATAATATAAACTCTGATTTCTTATGATACTAGAGTTCTAGAAAGGGGTAAGTGTTAATGTATTTGATAATCCTTTTTACTATAGATAGATGAGATTCCCTAGGGTCTGATTGAAATCTATCGCACGTACATACACCAAAAAGAATATTAGGTCTTGATACTATGAGATAAAATAAGGAGTCGATTATGCTTTTGTACAGCTTCTGATTAACCTTCTTGCCATTTTCATCTTTGTCGAGCTTTGAAGAGTAAGACATAAGAGTCTCCATTCGCTTTGAATTTTCCATGTGGAATTTCTTTACAAGCTCTTTTCCATATTGTTTTTTGGAAGATGAAAGTTCCTTCTTCCATTCATTTGATTTGCAATTCGAGAAAAAAAATTTAACTTTCCCATCATGCTCATCTCAAACTCATCATGCGTCAACTTAGCAAAATTCTTGCAAAGATTTTCGTTAGAAGATCCAAAAATAATATCGCTACCATAGATTCATACTAATAAGATTTCCTTACATTCTTTCCTTATAAACAAAGTAGTATCAATATTACCTTTTTCAAAATCATTTCGAATGAAGAAATTTGTTAGCCTCTCATACCACGCTTGAGGAGCTTGCTTTAGACTATACATGGCTTTCTTTAATCTGTAGATGTGATAAGATTTTCTTGGTTCTTCAAAACTTAGAGATTGTTCTTCGAACATCTTTTCTTTGATGAATCCATTTAGAAAAGCATTCTTGACATCCATGCGGAAAAGTCTGGAACCATGGAAACAAGTGTAAGTGAGTATAAGTCTAATTGCTTCTAACCTTGCTACTAGCGCGTAAATTTTATCGTAGTTGATTCATTCTTCCCACAAGTAGCATTTGGTGACCAATCCTGCTTCGTTTCTCGTGATTTTTCGTTGATCATTTAGCTTGTTCCTGTACACCCATTTTGTTTCTATTACAGGATAGTATTTTGGTCCAATAACCAATTCTCATGCTTCATTTATTAGGAATTGTTAAAGTCCCTCATGCATTGCCAAGATCCAGTGTTCATCTAACAAAGCTTCCTCAGTACTTCTTAGTTCAATCTTTGAAATGAGAGCTAGAGTATTGGCAACTTCTTTTAATGCTGATCTCGTTTTGATCTTATCATCGATGTCTCTGATGATAAAATCCTTTAGATAGCTTGACTTGTGCTTCCAGTTTTTGTTAAATTTGTCATTAGATGTGTTGGGTTTCTCACTGTTGTGCTTCTCAAACTCTTCCGTAGACTGAGGCTATTCATTTGATTCTAATTCCTTGATTTCTTCTTGTTCTTGAATTACTTCAGATTGTTGCTCTCCTTGACCAGAATCTTGATGAGTCTGAGGATTTTCATTAAACTTCATATTGATTAACTCCTCCACTGTGTGAGATTTTTTTATTGTAAACCATGAAAACCTTGCTTGTGGTTGAGTACTTCAAAAATATATCTTCATTTGATCTTTCATTAAATTTACTAGGCCACTCATTAGCATTTCTCAAAATAAAATATTTCTATAGCCAAAGACTCGAAAAAAAAAAGAAATATTTGGTTTCTTACCTTTGAAAAGCTCATTGGGGGGGGGGGGGGGGTTCTCCCTAAATAAGGTTTGAGAAAAACTTGATTGATAATGTAGCATGCTGTTGAAATGACGCTTGCCCAAAAATGTGATGCAATTTTACTTTCAATTAGAAGAGTTTTTGCCATTTCTTGCAATGACCTATTTTCCCTCTCTACTATACCGTTTTGCTCAAGTGTATAGAGAGTCGAAAATTAATGCTCAAAACCACTTTCTTCACAAAAGTTAATGAAGCTTTGGTTTTCGAACTCTCCCCCATGATCCGTTTTGATACAAAAAATTGAATATCCTTTTTCATTTTGAATTCATTTTATAAACTTTGAGAAAAAAGAAAATGCTTCATGCTTGTGTGCTATAAAGAAAACCCATGTGTACCTTGTGTAATCATCAATTATTACCAAATAGTACCTTTTACTTTCCAGACTCTGTGTTCTTATAGATCCAAAGATGTCCATATGGAGAAGCTGCAAAGCTCGGTTAGTACTAACATAATTGATGGGTTTGAAAGAACTTCTCACCTATTTACCAAGAGCACGTATTGAACATACTTAAGATCTTTCGAACTTTAGATTGGTAATCCTCGTACCAGTCTCTTTGAGGAGAGTTTCAAGATTTGCTTGGTACTTATGTGCCCAAGCTTCTTGTACCGAAGGTCTGATTCGTCTTTGATTGATTTTGGACATTGAACATATCAACTGTTATATCCAATGGGTAGATATTTCCATGTATTTTTCTGGTAAAAGACTACTTCAGATCTTTGCTTGTGCTTAAGCATTTGTCTTCTTGAAAGTAGATTTTGTAGCCAGTGTCACATAATTGGCTGATACTGATGAGATTATAGTTCAGACCTTTGACAAAAGATACATTTCTTATAGTCAAGTTACCAATCCCAACTATTCCTTTGCCAATAATCTTTCCATTATTGTTTCCTCCAAAGGATATGCTTCCACCATTAAATCTTGTGAATTTAATGAACTTACTTGAATCACTAGTCATGTGTCTTGAGCAATCACTATCAAAATACCACTTGTTTTCCTTCTTCTTTGGTACCTTCAAAAATAAAAATAAGTTCAAGTTTTCTTTGGTACCCATATCTGTGTAGGTCCTCTTTGGTTAGAAGGATTAGCCATGTTTAGAAAATTTCTCTGAATCAACTTTCAACCTTTCGAACAATCATTTTCAAAATGATCATGGCTATTGTAGATTGAGCATTTAAGAAGGTTTTGATCAACATGTTTTATAAATTGTTTTGTAATATGATTTTCTTAAAAGATTCTCTGAGGTTTTTGCTTCTTCCTCTCTGTGTGTTTTAGAAAATCATTTTGTACATCATTTTTGTTTTTTATGTCCAAGTCTCAATTTGTCGTAATATGGGATTTGAATGGACAAAATATGTTCCAAATTTTTTTAACCAACCGAAAACCTTTTTGTAACATCCAAAATTTCCTATTTCAAAAGATCATTTAAAATAGAATCATGATTTTTTTTTTTTTGCTTGAAAAAGATCTTTTTCAAGACACTAAATCTTCTCTTTTTGGAAAGAATGCCGTTGTCTCAATTTTGAATTTTCCTTCTTCAATTATGAGAATTTTCTAAGTGTGGCCTTGGAATTAGTAAATAATTCATCTATGTAATTAGATAGTTCAACTTGGAACATCAAAATTATTTACCTCAAATTCTTCCTTAGAATCAAATTTTGCCATCAAATAGATATTAGCAGTCCTCATCACTTTCTTTGCACTTAATATCGCTCCAAGTTTTGGCTTTTAATGCTTTCTTTGTCTTTTCATACTTGTTCTTTCTTTTCTTCGGAATTGGACAATTAGGCTTGATATGTCCTCGCATCTTGCAATTGAAATAGCCAACATCTCTATTTGCGTCTCTATCATTGCAGCTTCTCTTTTGCTCAGATGATTCGAAGGGTCTTTTTCCTTTAAACTTCCTTCATTCCTTTTTTGGCCATTTTTATGAAGCTTTTTCACTATAAGCACAATTTCCTCGTCATCTTCATCGTCATCATCTAAATTTGAATCATCAGAGTCAAGACTATATTTTAAAGCTATTGATTTCTTACTTTGGTGTCTTCATTGTTCAAACATTCTTTTGATAGGATTGGAGTGTTCCCATGAGTTCATCCACAGAGAGAGGTGATAGCCTTTGAGTTTCTTGAATATATGTCTTAATATTGTTCCACTCCTTTGACAGTTCTCGAAGAATCTTGTTCACTTTCATAGGGACTGATACAGGTTACCATTGATACATTAGTCCATTGACAATATTAGTAAATCTGCTGAACATGTCAATTATGGATTCTTCAAGTTTCACATTGAAGGCTTAGTATTGTTGGAAAAGAATGTTTATTTTCTTCTCCTAGACCCTGTAAGTTCCTTCATATGTCACTTGCAACTTGTCCTAAATTTCTTTCATTGATTCACATGAGGAAATTTGGCTATATTCAAAAGGAGATAATGTGTAGTATAAGGAATAAACTATTTTAGCATCTAATGCTTCTCTTTTTTTGATGGTTGCGTCAAATGAGTCTAAGATTTTTGGCCTTTTGCCTTCTTCTTTGGTCGAAGAAGTTTGAGGACTTATGTCTTTTAGAACAACGTTTCACTCTAAGGGATCCTTGGATTTGATGAACACTTCCTTCTTGTTCTTCCAGATGTTGCAGTCTTTTTTGTTGAAATATGGATGCCTTGTATCACTTTATCCTTTTATTAGTCTTGGTGCAATATTACTAGCCATAGGAAAATTGTTAACTTAGAAGTAATAAAACACTTCAAAAAAGAGTAATCGTGGTTTGATAGCAATTGTTATAACTAAAATTATCACTTAGAGGAGGTGAATAGGTGATTTTGTGGAAATAAAAAAGAATTTAATTTAATATCGCAACTGAACAACTTCTAGTGAAGGAAAGTGTAGTGGTTAGATCTTACCGGTATGCGATTTTTTATCACTAATAATAGTAAAGAGAGTAAGGGATAGAGAATTGCACACGAGTGATTATAGTGATTTGGTTTTTGCAAGCATATGTTCGCTTTCTCATGCTAACATACTATTAGCTGGATTCCACTATGAAGAACCCATTAGAGGTTACAAGATCTGAATAATGAATACTCAAACTCGTGTCAATAACTCCTCACACACTCTCAACCTCTAAAAGGTTACACAATGTCGCTCATAGAGACGAAAGTATAAGATCATAAAAACTATTTGGACTTTGGAATTAAAAGTTTCGATTCTCCTTAATGCAATAATCCTTTTAGCTTCGATACCTCCTCTTATACTCCTCCCAGTCCAAGCTAACCGTTCGACATATCTCTAGGAGAACTTTCCAGTCAATCTACCCATTGGCCTGGATCTTGCTTAGGAGGTTTGATTGCTTCAAAATCATCAAGGATGATGCTTCCTATAGATTATACCACCCATATAGAAGTTTGGATTTCCATAAGCCATGTACTTCAACTTGGAAAGAATGTTTCGTCTCAAGTTTACTATTTTAGGAAAGTCAAATCTTCAAGAGATATTCGGAAGACTTTTGTTTTGGAACTCTTTGTGAATATGGTAAAAAATCCAACCGATTGCCATTAGCCATTGCACGAGTATATGGCCTCCTTCCTAGCCATTTGTTAGAACAAATACTGAAGGAAATAATTAAGCTACAACTCTAATTCTGATTGATATCGTCTGATTATTTCCTATAAGAATCTACATCTAAAAAATATTTATGAATAGAATCAAAGTTTTACTTAGGATAAGCTTTGTCAATATTCAAAATTACTTAGAGAACGCTTTCTCAATAGTTCTTTTTGTGCACTTGGATCAAATTCGAAAAGAAAAGGAAGAGAAATGAATTATCAACTGTGTCACCATTAATATATTCATATATCAACAAATCAACATTTACACCAAACTAAAGTATAGTAGTGGCAATTCTAGAGAGAAAATGGGCATAGCAAATTCAACGCCCGATCCTTCCACTCTTCTCCAAAATCAATCATCGGTGCCGGAATCTGTCCAAGCTCCGGGATATGGCTGTACATCGACTTCCCTTATCTAGTAATTTCATGAGTAGAGCAAGACAACCATTGTACTAATCTCTCCTCCGATCACTAGAACTGATTTTAAGCTCAATAACCTCTTCCAATCTGACTTTCAATCACCTCGTCGTCGAGCTGATTACAAAACCATCAAAAGATCCCTTCTTCCGGCGATCTTCCACAGTTTTCAGATGGGAATTATTTTCTCCGTCCACTGTATCGAGACTGATTGATGACTCAAGGTCGGGATGGTCAAGATCGATGGAGAAGGCGGCGTCGTGACCGAAAGAAGGAGAATAAGCATCGTGAGACGTGACGGAAGCATCAAGCGACGTGACCGAAGCGTCCAGCGATGTGACGGAAGCCTCGAGCGAAAGGCATGCAGCGTAAGGGTCACGGAGGGCGAGGTTTTTCCGAGCAGTGGCTCGCCATCTCTTTAGTCCCTCGCGAACGTTTTCCGTGAAAACGGCTCCACTCATGGACGTGCCCATCTGTTTGCAGTAACACATGCAAAAATTCTTTTACTTCTAAACTCAAGGTAGCGCATGGATTCATTAGTAAGACAATTGATGTTTATTATAAATTCATACAATGCATGGCATGTGAACAATTTAAATGTGAATTTTCCGTTAAATGTATATATTTCGAGTTGAAGTGCATATTTTCGTGTCTTGTTTTGCTAATTTTGTACAATTATAATATGAATTGAGGGTTAGTTAATACCTGGGTGACCAAAGCATAGAGAGGCAAAGTGACATATCCACAGAGGAATTGCACTAACGCTCCCATCGTGAACTCGATGATAATATCCTCTGTTCTTTCGTGGAAGCAAGACCGGAACCCAAACTTGTACTGCGTTTTTCCAAGCAAACATTAAATAAATCAGTAAGCGAAAAATAAATTTCCATATAATTACATATATATAATCGATAAGTTGCTTATATGCTTACCCAAGTCCATGTGAAGAATGCCACTTGGAAGGAGTTCTAAAAAATCAAGAGGAGAGAGTTTTAGTGTGAGCTAAAAGGAACTTCTATAATCAAAACGAATTCTATTTTTAGAAGCATTGCCAATATATAGAAGAAATTATTCAGTAGGTTATTGATGCTTTTGTTTATTATTTACTTATTAGGTATTTGCAAGAATTGAGTTGGTCATATATACACCAAACATGGTACGTTATGTATACTATCCATGTAAAGGTTGGCATAAACATGATGTTTGGAATGTGCCATGTAATTGAGCCAAATTCGACTAGGGAAGCCTAAATGCATCAAACTTTATACAAATTATATGATGCACCTGATGGATTTTTTCAAATTTAACATTGTCACAAGTAACCGTCTATGTGCCACATTTGATTTAGATTAGATTTTTATCATATTTCATTGAAAATTCGAAAACATGTAATGACTTACCTGAAAAAGTATGAAGTGCATGAGGTGAAGTAGCAATTTGGGTCTCCCAAACCAGAAGAAATGGTCGCTCGGTCTGACCAGCAAAGTCCCCCTCACAACGTTGGACTTATCATTGCTATCGATGCACATCTTTGTTATTATTCCTTGTAGCTTTGTCCCCACCAGCAACAGCATCTGCAAATTAATTTAGACAAAAAATTAAAGCCCATATTCATTTTATTATAGCCCAAATTGATCAAATTATAAAATTTACTCACCACCAGTGGAATAAAGGGAAGCCATAGATAATTATAGAACACTGAAGAAAATTAAACTCATATTAGCATCACTGCCAAAATTACGTAAGCGGATTTGTGAAAAAATGAGCTATTCTTTATTTTAAAGTCATTTTGCTACCCATCTTACCATGTGCGTGGAAGAATATGAAAATGACTAGGAAGATCCAAATCCAGAAGCTGCACGGGAAAGGAAAGTGAGAAATTTGTATTTTATAAAAAAAAAAGGGAAGTAAAATTAGTATTACACTAATTTCTAATTATAAAAAAAATAATTACCTTATCCCTACAACAACACCAAAATCTTTTTCCAACGCCCTTTTGATATACTTCTGGAAGTCAAACGTGGTTCTTTCGGACAAATGGGCCTGCAATCAAGATGAACGACCAATATTAAGAATAGGGATTTTCTAACGCAATTTCCGCAAATTAAAGTGATTATTAATTTAATTGAACATTAATGTACCATAATAAATCCATGACGCAGCGTCATGTAATCTACTTTCGAGACTGAATTGTAAAACTGCCGAAGAAAACATCCCTGCTCAGGACCCAAAAAATAAGGAGATTTAGGGTTTTTTTTTTTGTGACAAATTAATATTAAAGAATAAAATGTGAATATTTTTAATTATTTATTTGGTTACTAACCGGCCAACGGAGAATACGGAGATCGCTCCAACAAGTCAAGTGTCGCCTTGCGAATGATGTCTGATGGACGAGCTTGAACCTTCTTGGGTCTGTGCCAACATAACAACAAGTCAATAAAATGAACAGAGTAGGCAATTAACAGCAGCCCTTCAATCTTTCTTTTTGAAAAATTCAATATATAATAAGTCACTTTTTTTGGCCCGTCCGTTTGTAATATAGTGAGAGTGGGTTTCATGAGACGGATACGTTTTTTATTTTGACGTGTCAATGTCCCGTGTGAGCATGCTATTTTTTTTCTTGCTCTATATATGATAATACCCTCTTTTTATCTTACATCTAGAGAATCTGGAGATTTGGATGAAACACTAAACGTTTTTGTTTGTTTCCCCAGAAAAATATCAAATTCCACCGATTCTTGTCCACCACAAGGAAAAATATCTTTTGGTTGATGACACTAGTAAGTTGATGTGGACTTCCCATGTGAACGAAGTGGATAATACTCAGAAATTTTGAGATGGAGATCAACGGCTTTGATCTAATGTGGTACAAATCTATTGGAGGGCGGCATCTCAGTCAATCTCTGGTGTGGCGTGACTAACTAGTGAGGTTTTCCAAATAAATGGAATGACATAGCGTCCAGTGAACCACAAGTCAAAGTTCTAATTTTTCAAGTGAAGTGGATGGAATGACTGAAATTCATTTTAAACCTAGCTATCTCTGTAAATCAAAGATCGGCACATCTAGCTGGGAGACTCGAGTTTTACCATTGTTGATATTGAAGATCATCTCTACAGACTACTCCAAAATCATTTACAAAGGGTATGTAATAATGAAATTTCGATCTTCAGAAAAATACTGAAAAAGAAAATGAAAGAAAAGACGGCTACGAGCGAAGGTCGGTGGTTTACGACCATGATGTCAAATTCTCAAAGTCGGTGATTAAAGTTATAGAAAGTGGGCCGAAAAATTTGTGGGTGCCGACACGGACTTGGGAATAGCAGGACACGAAACGACTTACCGTTTGAGAATTGGTAATCCAATGTCCTCGTCTCTGCCTCCCAAGATTCCCACTTCCTCATCTGAAAATAAAATTAAAATGAAACAAATTTTTAAATAAATAAAGTTAACCATAAAAAACAAAGAAGTTGCAATTATTGGTCAAACCCAAGTCTACGTTTCCCACTAACACGCATTATCTAGAGGACCGAAAAAAGAAAAGGTTTGGTAAAAGCCGCACAAATGAAAACGAAAGACGGAGACAAAATAATCTCCCCAAGGGAAAGTTCCTCGTCACCGGATTTTGCTTTGTCCACATGCAAGTCAAAAAAGAAGAAAAGCAAAAGTCTAAAAGGAAAAATTAGATGATTGCTTTTCGTTTTGCTTTTGCTCCAAGTTCCACTCACAAGAATAGTAGACGCATTTCTCATTGGTCCAGCACCGTTTAATCAAATCGCCCTCTAGAGAACCCGAGAATTTGCGCAATCAATGACGAATGTCATCTGACCTATACGTAGGATTTCAACGGCCCACTTGTTCAATAGCCTAGTTAGTAATACGATTTCTTTGCACGTTTTTTAGAAGAAAACGATACGGCGACGATGTTTACATCCTTTTTGGCATTACTTAAAGCCGACGGAATCTTCATGTCACGTTGAAATTTGGGAAAGTATGAGATTCAAAAGGAAATTGACACATTAAAAAGGAGAATAAATAATTTGAGATCCATCAATGAATGATGATTTTACCTTGGCCATCCCGAGTGCGAAAGTGAGCATGCAGGAAAGAGAATGGAAGAAGGCGAGCACGAAGATCAAGTACTGCAATTGCCGCACACCTTCCCTCGACAAAAGAGACACCTTCCCCTGTTCAAGGCAATTCGACAAAATTTACTTAAAACAACTAAATAAAACCCTAAGTTTATATCAATTTTGGACCGACATGCAAACAATAATCACATGAACCCGCTTAAAGGACAAAGGAAAAAAAAAATCAATATGAAGAAATAAGGGAAAAAAAATGTGAAGTATGCAAGAAGATTGGTAGCTTGCAATGCATATTTTTAAGCTGTTTCGACCTTGCGATTGAACTTTACTCTCAAATTATCTTGAAACTTCTTGTATTAGATACAAAGGATTTACTCATTACTAACATGATCTAGCTTATGCTCTTCTTTCTTTATATCCCTTGTTTCACTTCGATAATAAATCAGGTCCATGTAGAGGAAAATGGGTGCGTTTCAATAGTACTAAGTAAGAGAGCTAAGACGGACAGAGAGTAGTTCAGCCGTGTATTTAAAATTTTTCCTTCATAGATGATCAGATTCCCTGAGATTGAGGAACGAAACAAGCAATGCTCCCGTCCTGGTTTGATACTGACTAATCATTTACCGTCGTGGTACGGAATTATAAATTTCACGGTCAATCGATATGAAATTTTAACTTACTCTAGAGCGGCGCGGAATGTATTGTATATCTATATGAAGCAATTCTGCACACGTGTATGTACCTGCTCAAGACATTTAGTTTCTTCCTCTTCCTCACTAGATTCCCAGGTGCTGCAAGGCAAGAACGTCTCGGCCACGCTCTTCGGGATGCAGATATTTGCGATCTGCCTCTCCGTCACGGTCAGGAGCAGTGATATAAACCCCAACAGCATCAGCTCTGCAGACGCATATTTCATCAACAAACCAGCAAGAGGGAGAAAAAGAAAGGGAAAAAGACAGTAGCTCAAGTGAGAGAAGAACAGAAGAGAGATGAGCACACCAGATTTGATCTTGTCGAGCGCCTGAATTAGAGCCCTTTTCTTCTTGTTCTGCAAGTACTGCATGTAATCTCCAATCAAAACCCATTTGAAAAAGACCAGCTCAACGCCGAGAGCGAAAGGCAAAGCAGGCGACTGTATACCTGAGCTAGAAGATTTATCAGATGCTCGAGGAAGACGGAGACCAATATCAGGACGAAGCAAACCGTTGCCACGGCCCATGTCGGGGTCGACTCGAGTGTTAGTTCCTCGACGCTCTCGGCGCTTGTTTCCGACATCTCTCTCTCTCTATCTCTCTCTGTTTAACGCAGGCGGGCTCAGCCACAGCAGAGATGGCTGGAGAGAAGCGTAAGCGGGGTTCCTGCTTGCTGCCGACGGAGAGCGACTCTATATGGGGAAACCGAGAGAAGACATCAAGTTACGAGGCAACGCGCGTTTCCGTCGTGTTTTGTTTATTCGTTTGTTTATGGAAAGTCCGCGGAGTTTGAGGGAGTCAAAAGTGTAATGGAGTACTGCTATCGACCTCGGTTGAATTTCTCGGTTTTTTTTTTATTATTCTATTTTTTATATGAATTTGAGTTTGCACCGTGGATTAATCGTTTCCCGACCTCGAATTGACCCAACCGATCTTACGAAACCATAATTTTTCCCGGGGAAATTTTCCTTTAAATTATGCATTTTGAATTCTCTCAAATTAATGAAGGATCTCCAAAACTAGAATCTCGATATTTTCATTATCTATCAGTTTGACGGCCATTCGGGCCACAATCATGACATCAAATGAGCGTTGCGGCAGTCATGGCTTCCTTTGGGTCACCACCTCGCGCGATCCATGAGGCTTTGCCTCGTTTGCAACTTTTGCGATTCCTTTGTCGCATGTTATCGAAGAATGAGATTGCCGATGCCTATTGTGGACAATGTTGCCAAGGATGATGAGAACGGTGCCTAGTGATGGTCTAAGTAGCACCAATACCAACATGTGACACGTGACACGATATGCCGACACGTTATTTCTTGAAAAATAGAAAATTTCGACATGTTGAGATACATTATATATTAAATGTATATTTTTATACATGCATAATAAATTATCATTTTTATGATTATTTCAATCAAATTAGTTTGATTCAAATTCACAAATAAATAAATAATAATAAAAGTTAAGAATAAATTTACACTAAAAATATTAATCCACAATTTATAATATAATTCATTACTTCAACTTGACAAATTTAACTTCATTTCAATAATCCATAAATCTTAGAGGAAAAAAAAAACAAGTAATTCACAATTGGACTCATGAGTGAGATGTGTTAAAAGAGAAAAGAAAAAAAAAACTTAGGAGTGGATTGTGTACAACAGAAGTGAGTCAGAAAAGAAAAAAAGACAATGTTTTTTTTTTTTTATTCTTTCCCCACTTATTATTTTTATTATTTTTCATTATTTTACATATATACATTTTAACCCATCATTTATTGAAAATTTTTAAAATTGACCTTACATATTGGAATCGCATTCAGGAACTCGCCGAATTCCAACTCGAGCTTCGTATGATCTCGAGAAAGTTGACCAAGTATCAGATTTTTTGACATGTGTTGATCTAGTGTTAGAGTGTTTGAGAGTGTCGGCAAGTGTTAGATACATGTTGGAATGTCCAACATGATATGAGAACTCCCGAAAAGTGTTGGAACTTCCTAGGCAATGGCAGCATCAGTGGATCACGAGAGGATTAGGGCGTCTATATCTTTCCGCTTAGGGTCAATGGTTTAATTTGTGATTAGGGTCAATTTTTTTTTTTTTTTTTACATATGTTTTTTGAGCTGTTTCTAATTTACTCACTTTAGAAATGTGGGCTTGTTCTATGAAGCTGAGGTGAGAATTGAAGAGGGTAACTAGGATTTTTTTATTTATTTATAATTCAAACGTTTTCCCTTATATATGCAAAAGTCTATCTATGATGATCAAAGTCTTAATATAAGAATTTAGTAGGTAAAGACGACAGAATTTTTCATTGCAAATTAAAAGTGGAGGAAAAATTCTACATCATCCCTAACTTTTTGCATATTTTTCTCTTTATTTAATTATTACATAACTATGTTGGCAAAGAATTCAAATATTACTTGGACATGGTTTTTCACATCTTGTTGCAATTTCTTCTGTTTTGCCCCCTTTGGCGAGACGTCCAACCAGATGGCCTGAGTTTAGTCTCAATTTGATTTTTTTTTTTTTTTTGTTGACTTGTCTTTCCCCTCCCCCCCAAAAAGCGTCTGAAATGGATGTAAAACTTACAAATGCCCTCGAAGTAGATTTTTTTGCAAATTACCCCCGATGCCAAAATCTCAAGTCCGCAAAGTGGATTTTACTTATAAATATCCAAAATGGACTTCTGATCTCAAATGTCGCTTGAAGAGCAAATCAAGTTGCGGCCCTTATTTGTATACGGGTGAGGGCTCAATGTCCTCGCCTGTGACCAACAAAGATTAAACTAATAAATCATTAAAAAAATTATGATTAAATTGACAAATTGAAAATGTTTAAGATTAAATTAGTAAAAAATGTTGATAACTAAATTGACAAAATCAAAAAAATTTAAAATCGAAATGATCGTTGCAAAATGTATCTAGAATTTTTTGGACAGTCAACTTGAAATTTGGTCTAGCACATGATGTTATCAGTCTCATATACTTTGTCACCACATGAAATACATTTTCTATGAGAAGTGGGCGATCTCCTTGATTTTTGGGCATTTGATTATCCAACGCACCACACACGCGGCCAAGGATCAACCACGGGATGATGCTTCCTCGATCTCTCGCCGACTTCCCTGCGCGGTGCGCGGCTATCTCCACACGCGTCCAAAAATCATAGTCATTGTCGATTAGGCCGGACCACATGCTTTGATGGCTTTTGTCTTTGGTTTCATTTCGTTCCTTTCCCAATACAAGAAAGAGCAGAAGAACTACACACGGGCCTCCTTCCCTCTCTAGAAGTCGGGGCGTATGAAATGACCCGGGCGACTTCGGTGATTAGACCACCCAGTGGGACCACGCGCTGATCCCTTTGGCTTCTCAAAAAGTTGTTTACTTTAAGAGAAAAGATTAGACTAGTATGGGAAACTGTGCATGTGGGAATCTTCACTTTACTGATATTTCTCGGCCCTGCATAAGGACAACGGGGAGTTCTTCCAACTTGTCAAAGAATTCAGAACCTTATTATGCTCTTAGACTAAAACGTTGGAGAAAGAAAGAACATATGAAATAAGCCAAGCGTTATTTCGCACCGAAGTGGGAAATATTATTCAAGTTTCAGAAAATTATATTTGAATTTATGTGTCGATATTTGATTTCTGTGAAAATTTCAGAAACTTTAGATTTGAAAAAGTAAAAAAGGGTGTGTTTGCAGGATTGTGATTTGATTAATGGATTTGCGTGTTAATAAATTACAAATTGTGCACGTTGTCGCATTACAGAATTCCATACATCAACAATCAAGAATAAGATTATGTTTATTTTGTGGAAAATGAATGAATTGAAAAATATTTCAAAACAAAATTGCTTGTATTGTACAAAATAATTAGTTAATAGAAAAAGTTTTCATTATTGACAATAATTTATGTCTGAACATTATCATGAACAGTAAAAATATTTTTCATTCATTCATTTTTATAAGCTATTTAAGTGATCGTTTACATAGTGTATTTTTTTCACAATACAAACGGAGTTTTCTAGTGTCACAACGCTGCAAATTTTCTTCTGTGCTCTCCCATGTATCTTTCCTTGTTTGTTTTTCTTCTTTTTCTGGTCCCCTACAATTACAAACACGAGTTCTCACTAGCTGTCCCTTTAAGAGAACAGTTGATGTAGACTTCGTTGTTTCACAACTTGCAAGTTGCAACTCCCAAGTGATTGGGCCTAGAAGAACTTTTTCTAGCGATGTACATTTCAGGACTGAGGAAACCCTCCGTGTTTTGATAGGAGAAAACTGCCTTCAATCATATCTCAAATACATGCATATTTGTAAGCCTCTGATAAAAAATCGATTGGATTTTTTTCAAATCTTTGATGCAGGAAATGGTGATCTACAATAATTTTGGACACATCGTTTTGCGAAGGCATGTCACAAGACGAAAGCTGGGTACAGCCACATCACTACATCACTTTTAAAAGCACCTTTGAAAAAGATTTGTGTAATACACACGCTAGGTGGCACAATCTTAAACCATTTTACATATTTAATTTCCTCAATAATCAAATTTCATGATTGAGATGGTTGAAAAAGAATTTTACAATTAGCCTAAAATTACCTTCTTCTTTTTTTATCAAATAAAATTGCCTATTTGACGTTACAGGCGTAAATGATTCGGTTCGATTTGATTTTTTTTTAAAGGAACCAAATTGAACCAATAAGGAAGTTTATTGAACCGAACCAAAATTTGATTTGAACTGAAATCCTGGTTCGGTTCGGCTTGGTTTTTACTTTTGTTTGCTTTTCTCCCTACATGCATTCCTTTCAATAAATTTCTTATTTTTTTAAAAAAATCAATTTTTAAAATTAGTTTTATTCTCTTTCTTTCTTTTTCTTCTTCTTCTTCTTCATTGTTCAGTCATTGGACGTGGTGGCGGCCGGCGACTTGCCAAAGGCAAGTTGGAACCTTGCCATAGGCTGGTGAGGCTCAAGCTCACTAGATTTAGATGAGGTTAAGCCTTGCTGGCATGTGGCGAAGCCGAGCTCGCTCGACTCCAATGAGCTCGAGCCCACTAGATTTGGCAAGTTAGGTGAGGCTCGAGCCTTGCCAGAGGTCACCAAAGCTTGCCCACGTTTGGTGACATTTGGCAAAGCTCAAGCCCTGCCGAAGTGGTTGGATCTAGCAAGGCTCGAGCTTGCTAGCGTCGAGCGAGCTCGGCCTCACCGACCTATGGTGAGGCTTCAACTTGCCTCTGGCTGGTGATCGGCCAATGAAGAAGAAGAAGAAGAAAAAGAAAGAAAAAGAATAAAACTAATTTTAAAAATTGATTTTAAAAAAAATATAATGACAATTTTTAAAGATTTTATAGGTGATAAAAACTGAACTGGTTAAAAAATTTCTGTTTTTAACAAAAGAATAATTGAACCGAAAAAACCAAATTTTTCGATTCAGTTCGATTTGGTTTTTGGTTTGATTTTTGACATTTCTATTTGATATGGCACCAAACATGCTAATTTCCATAATCCCACATCAATTGCAAAGAACAATATAGTTAATTCTCTCGTTAGGACAATTTTGAGCACAAGACCGTATCAAATAGTATTAAAAAGGAAGTTAAGAATTTGAATACATGAAAAAGAAATAATACCTGAAGATTTAATCGACGTCTAAATGAATGAAGCGAAAAATTGTGGCGAATCTGGAAAATTAAAACGTCAATTCGATTTGTGAAAGTTGACATTCAAGAGTCACTTTTTTTTTTTTTTTGTTCGGGGGGTCTGAACATTCAAGGGTCACTTTGCGTAACTATGTTCTGTTACTTTTTTAAATCCATGAAACTTCATTTAACAACCTCCGATTTCTCTTCACCCACGTTCTGTCTCCTCATTTTCAATCAATCACACTAGAGAAAATGGGGCCCAGCCTACTCCCGTTCCTCATCAGGCGGGCGAGATGGTCTAGGTGTAAATAGTACGTGAAACCCTACGAAAATTGATGGGAATTGACTGAGGCCGACCGTCTGGGGCCCATCGATTTGGCTATGTGAAGGTGCGAGGTTCACACAAGGAAGTCGACCACCGCCGCCTAGGATCCTGAATCATCGCAAGCCAATTGTCGAAGCTTCCCTCATCTCAGCGTGCATATTATACCTAGAGACGTTTGAATTCAAAGTGAATCAATTTCCTATCTGAAATCTGAAACTGGATCAATAGAGCTTTTTTTTTTTTTTGGTCAAAGATCAATAGAGTTGGGTAGTGTTTGTTTGTTGTTGTTATTTTTTGTTCATGAATAGAATTCTGTTTTTTTTTTTAAATTTATTCCGGAAAACAAAAAAAGAACAGAAACGCGTTTATTTGCGTTTTTGTTCCATATCTATTTTTTTTTTATTCCCGGAAAAAAATTTGGAACAAAAAACTTATTTATTATTTCTAGAACAATTTAGAGGAACAAATTTTCTATCTCTTATTTCTTTTCTTTTTCTTTTTCTTCTTCTTCTTCTTTTTTCTTTGGTTGATCACTGGCCTCGACCATGACCGGTGACCGGCGACCTCGCCGGAGCATTGCCAACTCCTGGTGAGGCCGAGCTTGCCCAACGACCGGCGAGGCTTGGCCTCGCTGGACCATCGCCAGGTGATCGGTGGCTGGGCGAGCTTGGCCTCGTTGGGGACCGGCTAGCCTCGCCGTGGTTGGGCGAGGCTGCCGACCCTCATCGGCCGGTCATCGGTTATGGCCGAGGCCAGCGATTAGCCAAAATAAGAAAAAAAGAAAAAAAGAAAAAAGAAAGACAAAAAGGAAAAATAAAATAAACCTATAAAAAATTTAAAAGAAACAAAAAAAGAACACAAAATTACCAAACGTGTTTTGGTTCTTTTTTTATTCTCGGAACAAGTTTACCAAACACGTTTTTCTGGTTAAAAATTGTTTCTCGGAACCTGGAACAATTTTTGAACAGAAACACAAACAAACGCATCCTTGGTTTCTAGTTTGTGAAACTAAGAAATGGCTCACTTGCTCTTGAAATTGATAGTGATTTATATATATATATATATATATATATATATATATATATATATATATATATTTTGCTATTTCTTGCAAGATTGCAAATGTGCCTCTTCCCACATCAATGAACATGTGCACTCTCAACCATATATCACTAATCCCTTTATATGGAAACATAGAAGAAGCACCAAGTCATGCTTGGCCATTGTCGGAGCATCGATTGCCAAAAATGAAAAATTCCCTATAGTACACATCCCGATTTAATAGTTCAAAAGGCATTGAAATGGATAACCTAACCAAGAATCAGTAAATTAGGATGAAGAATGTTATTTACAAGAGAGGGAGCAATTTACGGTGAGTCTGATGAGAGGTGAGAGCGAGTGAGCAACAACTAGGCGGCGAGAATGAGAGGAGGAGGGTACTGGCAGGAGAGTCCGCGAGCTGAGAGAGGCAAGCTAAGAGGTAAGAGTAAGAGAGGGAGGCAAGAGTTGAGACTCGAGATGACGTTGAGTGGAAGGGAGGCGAGAGGGACCGAAGGAGGTGTTACAGCGTAAAATTGAGAAGTGAGAGGCATGATGCTTAAGCGAGAGCTGAGAGGGGTTGAGAATGGGAAATTAGGGTTTTGACTTAAAGCGAATGTGAAATTACACATACCACCCTAATCATCTTTTTAAGAAATGTTTTGTAATAGTAAAAGTTATATAAAGAAATTATTGTTCGATTTTGGAGGTCCATGTGATTCCGGTCCACACCTAAAACTGGAACTGGATTGAATGTCATTGATGACAAATTTTAGGAATTGAGAATGGCCCAAAACTGATCAGTTCGGTTTAATTCTAGTGCTTGCCCCTAATTGCACTAGCTATGAGAACAATTTTATTTGATTTTCAGAAAATTATGAAGAAAATTATATTTTAATTTACGTCTTAACATTTTGAGTACTATGAAAGTTTCAAGAATTGCAGACTTCAAAAAGTCAAAATGGGCGTGTTGCAAGATTTTGATTAGAAGTCAGTATAATTGTCTCTCCTACAAGAAAAGTACTAGAAGAACCTTCTAAATGACGTAGACTTTCCTATTTAGGCGCGTGTGTAGGGTTTTTTTTTTTTTGCCCCGGGGGGGGGGGGGGGGGGGGGGGCGGGGGGGGGGGGGTGGGGGTGTGTTATTCGAAAGCTAGCTCATTAATAAAAAGAATGAAAAAAAGATTTTCCAAACAACGTGAGGCAAAAAATTGTAGGGAACTTCTACTTTCCAAATACCATTTCATACTCCAAATAATACTCTACACGGTCGAACTCAATCAACTGGTCAAGGATTAGTTCAAGGTCGACTTTGAGTACTTAGCAAGTGAAAGCCCCAACACTTGAGTGACCTTCTCCTCATTTGAAACACATGCTCGACAGCTATTTTATGCGTATGAAACTATTCAATAGGAGACAAGGTTATACAGAGATACGATCATGAGTAATAAATTGAATTCGGCGTCAGTATAAAGACTAACAAATGAAATTTTTATTGTGAATTAATGAGAAATAAGAAGCGTCATGGCGGTCAAGATCGTGGCCGACTTCATCAGAGACCATGGCGATAGCCTCAGCCCTCAGGGAGAGGGGGGGATGAAGCCCATGACAAGGGTGGCGGATTTCTATAAGGACGAGCCCCTGAAGACGACGACGGTTCAGATGGAGAAGGCATTAGCAGGAGGAGGAGGAGGAGAAAAGATTGAGAGATGTTGGAGTTTTAGGATTTTCTTAAAGATGGGTAAAGAGAGCGATGGGGGCAATAAGGGAAAGAAAATGCAGTTCCATAAATAAGTAGACAAGGATGATGAATGGGAGATGGACGTTCAAGTCCATTCCTCAACGTGGAAAGTGTAGGTGTTCATAAGTGAAGATGCTAATTGATGTATATGCACAAAAATAAGAATAGTAATTAAATGCTTCCATTTGACCAACATAAATTAAACATGTTATGGTATAGACATTCAAAAATTTGATGGAGCAATTCCATTTAGGAATTTTCTTGAAAACTTTTAGTTGCTTACAAGGCATATTTAATCTCTATCGCATGCGTGTAGACCTTGCTTCATGAACATCTCTTACTATAGTCTGATTTAGATGCACAGGACAATGATACACAGAAATTTAATTTGTGTTCAACCTCCAAATCCATGAAGGTGTCGATCCTCCATACTAGAGGCAGCAGCCCCTCCATGGCCATGAGACTCGATGGTGAGATCAAGATATCAACGGTGATGGAGCTACTGAGATCAATGGTGGCGTGACACACACACATATATATATTCGTATTAAGGTTTTCGCTTGGGATCTAAATTAAGTATGGTGAGGAACTTTGTTAGATGAATATGTGTCGCAATCCTATGATGGAGATAATACATATGACATAGTCAAATATCTCCATAGTCAAATAATACACAGACCCTTTAATTTAAAAGCAGGCGTAATGGGCCCACCTGAGACGTGATAGACAAATAGACAGCCCCTCGCGAGGCCTTTAAGTATTCCATTATGAAGTATGATCGAGGCATGTTTCTATCATCTCTGACGACTATTGAGTATGTCTTACATCCTCTCTGGTCTTCCCTTATAAATACCTACCGAGTTAATTGAAAAAAGCGTACCAAAGGGTCCCCAAAGGCAAAAGGCTCGGAGACTTTTTTTGTCTGTGGTCATAAAACGTCAAATCCAAATAAATTAATTTAATCCATTTTGAATAATTTCCTTGCAATGTAAATCTCATGACTCGATCTACCTTTGATTTCAATCTCGAAATGCTCATATCCAAATTGAGGTTAAATAGCGCAGCAAGCAAATGTGCGATCAAGTGAGGGTGAGAGAGAGAGAGTTATAGAGATAGGTTGCGTTTAAGTAAGTTATAAATTAATTTAACATCCATATTATTTTGAATTTTATTATTTTAAATCAATTTAGGGTTCTTTTATTGAATATGAGTAACTCGTAAAACTACTGAGCTCGTCAAATTTAACTCATTTTAATTTGTTTAATGTCCGTGCTCTACTATGCATCTTTCCTTGTTTCATTTTCTTCTTTCTGGTCCCGTACAAACACGTGTTCTCACTAGCGGTCACTTTAAGAGAACAGTTTTTGATGTAGAGTGTAGACTTCGTTTTTAACAACTTGCAACTTCCACGGCCCCATATAATATGGATTTCGGATCATGCATTTTGGGGGCCATTTCTTTTTCTTTTTCTTTTTTACAAAAAATATGAATATTTTTACATTTGAGATGCAGATTCGTCAAATGGCTGCAATGAAATAGGTCAGTAGGTTGGGCCTAGAGGACCTTCTTCTAGCGATTTACATGTAAAGACTAAACAGATCCAATGTGTTTTGATTGGAGGAAGTTTCCTCCAATCATATCTCTAATTAATTCATTATAAATACATGCATATTTATAATCATCCGATCAAAAGACTGATTGGATTTTTTTTCTTGAATCATTGATGCAAGAAAAGGTGATCTACAATAATTTTGAATGCATAGTTTTGCGTAGGAATGTCTCAAGATGAAATTTGGCTATAGCCAAACCTCCACATCACTTTAGAAACATCACCGAAAAGATTTATATCATATATGTGTGCCAAGTCGTGCAATCTTAAATCATTTTACATATCTAAATTCCTTGTTACTGTTACTCATCCTTCATGATTGAGATGATTGAAAGAGAATTTCACCATTGTGCTAAAATTGTCTATTTGACATGGCACACGTCATGATGATTTCCATAATCAAACATCAATCATAAAGAGCTACGCAGTTGATTTTCTTATTAAGACATTTTTCTTACAGCAAGAGCACAAGCTTTTAACATGTAAAAAGCTGCATCACCTATTTTCACAGTTGAAACTACTGCGAAAAGACTATATCAAGCAGTCTTGAAAAAATGTAAAAAGAATTCGAATACATAAAAAAAGAAATAATACCTGAAGATTTAATCTATTTCTAAACAAATGAAGTCAAAAAATTGTTGTGAATGTGGAAAAACAAAAGTCAGATTCGATTTGTGAAATGTTGACATTCAGGAGTCACTTTTTGTAACTATGTTCTCTTTCTTTCTAAAATTCCATGGAACTTCATTGAACAACCTCCGATTTCTCGTTAGCCATGTTCTGTCCCCCTTATTGGGCCCGTCAAGTGGGTGGAGATAGTCTTGAGTGTCCTAGGATGTGAAACCCTAGAAAACGTCGATGGGAATTGACCGAGGCTGACTGTGTTGGGCCCACCGATTTGGACGATTTCATGAAATTGCGACGTTCACACGAGGAAAGTCAATCCCCGACCCCTAAAGATGCTGAATCTTTGCTGGCCAATTCTTGAAGCTTCCTTCGTCTCGGCATTTGCACATTGTACCAACCATGAGAACAACACGCATTTGGAAGAGACCTACATGCATTATTGGGGGTATGTTTCCAATTTTGACGAAGGTGTCGCGTGAGAATTGAAGGTTGGAGATGGAGACGATGACTGACCAGGGGACATGAAAAGGTTGCCCGCCTAGCGCTTGGACAAAACAGGCGACTAGACGGCCACCCCGACCGAGGAGCTCTTCTAAAACCAAAAGCGCTTTTCTATGCTGTGGACGAGTATTCGGGCCTGTTTTCACCGGACACCCTCCTCCGATGCAAGCTCAATCCGGGCAAGCTTTAACCTTATCTTAGACAGATTATGGGAAAAGTACCAAAAAAAAAAAAAATCCCGCACTTATAATATTGATACCAATTTAGTTTTAAACATTTTAAATTGAACCAATTTAAATTGGTATAAATTTAGTCTATTCAGTCTATTTTAGTCGGGTATTACTGACGTGGATATTTGGTATATTACATTGTACGACTAGCGTTGACATGTGCATTTTTAATAATATTTTAATAGTTGATGATTTTTCTTTTCTTTTATTCATTTTTTAAATAGAAAAAACCCCTTTCCACTGGTGGCCAACAAGAGCTGGCCTCGCTAGAGTGAGGATCACCCTTGCCACACAGGCAAGGGCAACCACTAGTGAGGCTGGGTATTGTTTGGGTGAACATGGCCTTGCCGGGTGTTTCCTGAGCAAGGGATGGCCTCGCTGACCATGCAAATTACCAGACTCTATCCATTCATATTATCAAATTCATAGAACGAATTGACACTAGAGTTCCGCAGTCAAGCAGCACAAGAACTCAAAATCGTGAAGCGTCGGAGCTTCAATGACCCAAATCTGATCGAAACCCAAACAAAGAAACAGAATGGGAAAAAAGGGTTGGAAGCCTTGAAGGGGTAAGAATAAAAAAGGGAGTGATTGTTGTCCTTCGAACCCTGCAAAATGCGAACGGCAAACAAGACACATCAAAAGAGCTCTCTTTACCCAAAATCATCGACTAAAGAAAAGAGAAACCTCTCTCTTTCTCTCTCTCGGTTTGATTAAACCAAGATGATGGCTGGCCTCACCGGCGCACCCCCTCACCTAGGGGAGGCTTGGTGAGGGTGACCCTCGTTAAGCATGGCCAAGCTGGCCATTAATAATAATAATAATAATAATAATAATAATAATAATAATAATAATAAATAAATAAATAAATAAATAAATAAATAAATAAAAAGGAAAAGAAATTAAAATTATTAAAAGGTTTTAGAAAATGTTTACATTAATAGTGACCATGCCATGTAGGACGGCCAGTGTTTGGGTCAATGATATCCAATCAAAATTGGTTAGATAGATTGATTTGTTACCAATGTAAAAAAAGGTTTAGTACTAACTCGGTTCAATTGAAATATTTAAGATTGAATTGTTACCAATGCAATATGTATAAATAATTTTATGATACAAGATAGCATGTTGAGAGTGTTTCTTGGGTTTCTCTATAAAAGTCATGTGAGGAAAAAACAATTGAGGAATTGAGTGGAGCACCGGGTAGTGATCGATTAGGTGCAATATGGGCTTGGGTTTGATACTTTTTGCTTGTAAGGTCTATTGTTTACATTGGTTCATCACCGTCACTCTCTCTTGGAGTAGATGTGGATACTTGGACCGAATCACATAAATCTTGATGTATTGTTTCCTCTGGTTTTTCGCTTAATTATGCATTAATCTTGCTATTGTGATTGATTGTACGATCCTCTTTCCGCAACACACTGGCTTTGGAACTATTCTCATCAATATGGGGCTTTTGTCCTAGGTTGACTGGAAAAGTACCAAAATAGTCCTAAACCTTTTGTATTGGTACCAATTCAGTCCTAAACTTTTCAATTGGACCAATTTAGTCCTAAACTTTTTCACATTGGTACCAATTCAGTCCATCCGGCTAATTTAAGCCGGAAATTGCTGATTTGGCCGCCGACAGTCTTACGTGGTGCCACGTAGACAAACTTTATGATTTTTTTATAATTTTTTTCAAATTTTTAAATTATTTTTTATATATTTTTTCTCTTTTTTTTTTCTAAAAAAAAATTCTTTTCTCGTTACCCTTGGCCGGTGAGGTCGCCGGCCGGCCGGCCGACCATCGCCGGCCACAGGCTGGTCGGGGCGAGGGGCCCCGCGCCCTCGCCGGCCACTGGCGAGGGCCGCCACGCCCTCGCCTGCCACAGGCGAGGGCGTCGGCCCCCGCCCAGATCCAGGCGAGGGCCGAAACCCTCGCCCATTGGCCGGCGAGGGCAGCCCTCGCTCGTGGCAGGCGAGGGCACGGCGGCCCTCGCCCAGATCCGAGCGAGGGCCCTCGTCCGGGGGCAGAGTCTTCGAGCGGCGAGCGACGGAGAGAGATGCTGCGAGGAGAAGTGCTGAGCGCGTACATGCCCTCGCTCAGATCTGGGCGAGGGCCGCCGTGCCCTCGCCCGCCACGAGCGAGGGCTGCCGCGCCCTCGCCTGTGGCCGACGAGGGCGCAGAGGCCCTTGCCGGCCAACGGGCGAGGGTTTCGGCCCTCGCCTGGATCTGGGCGGGGGCCGACGCCCTCGCCTGTGGCCGGCGAGGGCGCGGCGGCCCTCGCCAGTGGCCAGCGAGGGCGCGGGGCCCCTCGCCCTGACCAGCCTGTGGCCGGCGATGGTCGGCCGGCCGGCCGGCGACCTCGCCAGCCAAGGGTAAGGAGAAAAGAAAAATAAAAATAAAAAGAAAAGAGAAAACAATTAAAAAAAATTAAAAAATTTTGAAAAAATTATAAAAATCATTAAAAAATTCCACGTGGCGCCACGTAAGACCGCCGGCGGCCAAATCAGCAATTTCCGGCTTAAATTAGCCGGATGGACTGAATTGGTACCAATGTGAAAAGGTTTAGGACTGAATTGGTCCAATTGAAAAGTTTAGGACTGAATTGGTACCAATACAAAAGGTTTAGGACCATTTTGGTACTTTTCCCTAGGTTGACTGATCGGAGAAATTAAAGTACAATTGACTGAGTGTTTGAGTTGGGGTTTGATTCAAGAGCAAAATTAGGGCCTTTTGTGATAACTTCCGTAATCGTTTCCGGAATATCTACGGTGATGGCTCCCGCGAAGGCTGAGATAGAATTTCCGTCCTATCGCCCAAAAGTGAAATCTGCAAAACTTGTTTCTTAGATGTCCGACTAGTTGCACCGCCTCTAAATGCCAAAAACTATCCCTTATTTGGACTTCTATCGGTTGCCCTTGAATGGAGCCGAGAACTGAGCCCAGAATGGGCAGAAGATGGAAATGGGAGAAGATGATGATAAAGCGAGATTGATAATGCCTAAGTGGATTGGCGCATCCCTTGAGACCCTTGGCGTGTTCCATTGAAGTATCAAATCAAAAAGTAAAAATCACAAGTTTGTGCAGTGCAGAATCTTTTTATAAATCAGCATGAAAATAACACATCAAACAGAGTATATCACCATTCGGAGATCTTTTACGGTTTTTTTTTATTCAATTTCCATGTACATCAGATTGTTATCTTTTATTTTTATTTTCCACAATAATTATATATGGTGATATATCTATTTATATTGTACAATATATCAATGAAAATGCAACGCTTCATTGACTTATTTCTGTATTTTCTTTATGGTATTACAGCAAAATGGTGTTGTTGAGAGGAAACATTGATACGTTGAACTTGGGCTTGTTACACTATTTGAGGCATCTATGCCGCTTAACTATTGGTGAAGCATTTACAACAACAAATTATTTGATAAATCGGCTTCCGTGCTTTGGGCAACCGAAGTCCATACTCGGTCTCAATTGAAAGGAGCTTGATTACCTACTATTTCGAGTGTTTGGCTCTCGTTGTTATCCATCTTTACGCAACTACACAATGAAAAAATTTGACAAGCGCTCTTTGCTATGCGTATTTTTGGGATATAGTAAGAAGCACAAAGGATATCGTTGTCTTCATAAATCTACTAGTTGTGTTTATGTATCTTGACACATTTTTTATGAGCATTGTTTTCCTTTTGCCTCTTCTTCTCAAATTTCTTTTGTGATTGAGGGAGAGCTATTGCAATGGAACTCAACTTTAAGTCCATCACAAATAAAAGATTTTGATAATCATTGGACTAGGTCCCATCCTAGTCCAAAAGTTGGTCAAAATGTTGGTTCACCAACGGATCTTGAATCTGCAAGCGAATGTGCATGTCTATTTGGTAAAATAGAACTATATTCAAATACTTCATTTGCTACTCTCTCTAATCATATGTGAAAGCTAATGGATAATGATTCTTTACTTCAATCTCCATCTGAAGCCTTACATGCTTAGCGCATCCCACTCTTACGCCTTCAAAGGCTGGGATCTCGAAGGCAAACCCCGGGTGTGCCAATATAGCAATATCATCTTATTCCTTTCAAGCCACGCATTGTCCATTTAGCATTAAAACACCTCGGTTGGACAACCACTATGCTTGAGGAGTTGGATGCTTTTGCAATCAATAGAACATGAGAACTTGTTCCTCGTCGTCCCTCGATGAATGTGGTTGGATGTAAATGGGTGTACAAGACAAAGCTACATGCAAATGGTTCACTTGATCAATTGAAAGTCCGGCTTGTTGCAAGAGGCTTTTGTCAAGAGGAGGGCATTGACTTCCTAGAAAGTTTTAATTCAGTAGATAAACAAGCCACATTTCACATTGTCCTATCTAATATTACTATTGAGAATTGGGAAATTCACCAATTAGATGCCAAGAACATCTTACTACATGGTGATCTCAATTTTCTGTCTATATGGAACAACAATGGGGCTTTCGTGATTTCTCTTATTTTGACCATGTCTGTCTACTCAGGCATGCTATATGGCCTCAAACAAGCTCTTAGGGCATGGTTTGACAAGCTTAGGAATTCTCTTTTAGAATATGGATTCTTTTGCAACATTGCTAATCTATTACTATTTATCAATCGTCACTGTGGTCATACTGTTATTCTATTGCTCATGGTCCTTACTAGTGATTCCTTGAAATTACTAAACCATCTTGTGTAGGCACTTGGTTGAGTATTTTCTATGAAAGACCTTAGTGTTGTTCATTATTTCTTGGGCATAAAAGTTAACCGCTTCTTTGATGGGCTCTTTCTCTCACAACAAAAATATGCATTAGATCTTTAGAGATGAGCATCAATGGTGGAATATAAACCAATTGCTATTCCAATAGCTACCAAGCAACCACCCCTCAAACACGGTGATAAGCCTTGTGTTGATCCTTCTCATTTTCGAAGCATTGTAGGCGTTCTTCAATACCTTACCCTCTCTTGTTTGGATTTTCTCACTTGTAGTCAATATAGTTTGCCAACATATGAATACCCCTAACTATTGCTCACTATTAGATTTTAAAATGTATTTTGCAATATGCTTGTAATACTTTACACCTTGGGTTTTGCAATTTGTTTTGTAGTTCTCTCCATTTGTTTGGCTTTGGTGATGCAAATTGGGTTGGTGCAAACTCACCTAATGTTTTACCGTTGGCTATTTTACTTTTCTTAGCTCAAATTGTATTTCATGATATGCCAAGAAACAAGCCACTGTGGCCTGCTCCATAGCTGAAGCTAAATACTGACTCTTGCTATAGCAGTTGAAGAACTTGCTTGGATCTCATACATACTACGTCACATTGGGAGCTACCAATGTTAACCTTCATTACTTTTCTCAATGATGTGTCAGCATTGCATTTCATAGCTAATCCATTTTTCATGCTTGAACAAAACACATTGAGATTGATTATCATTTTGTTTGAGAAAAATTTGCATTTGGTCCTATTGTAACTCTTTATGTCCCGTCTTTATCACAAGTTGCCAATCAAACCATTGACTCAAGATAGGTTTGTCATTTTACTAAGCTCAGTCTCTAGTCCTCCCATAGGGGAGTATTGAAGTACCAAATCAAAAAGTAAAAAATCACAATGGTTGCAACGCAGAATTTTTTACAAATATGAAGATAAGACACTAAGTAAAGCATCTACAAATTGATCATTTAGAATTTTCACGTACATCAGATTGTTATATTTTATCTTTATTTTTATCATAATTATAGATGGTGATATACCTATTTATACCTATTTTTACAATAATATATATGAATAGAATGGTAACGCTTCATCGATTCTATTTTATTTTTTATTTTTTTAATTATGTTCCGCCTCAGGAAACGAGCTTCGCTGCCGTCACCAGCTTTTTAAGGCCCGCCGTCAATCCTGGACCGATGCGACCTTGACCCTGTAATTACATGACATCATAAAAAACCCAACAAAAATTAGTTCATTGTCCCCTGATGTCCGATATCTCGGCGATAGTGGAGTTGATGTTTTTAAGGGATCCACCATCGTACAGGTAAACCCATTATGCCATGCTTAATTAAATACATTAAGATTCCCCCAACTGTTTTAGGTGCATTTTGCCCAATCTTGGAGATCGGTTTAATCTTTCCCTCAGCCCAAATCATTCTTTCCCTCATGCCTCAATCTCATGTAAGCCTTCCGCCGAGTCCACGATGGATTGTAGGGAAATTATCAAAATAAATGTCACGACCTCTTTTTTCCGTCCGAAGGAAAAGGAAGAGGGTTTAGGGGTATTTGCCTAAAGAGGCGGACCAATGGCCCTAAATTAGGCACAAGCTCTCCCATGCCCATACCTCGCGCGACGTTGGATTTTGTTTTTTAGTTCTTAACAACCTAAATATTTTTAGGAGTCGCCACTAGCCTATTGGGGTCGGCTAGAAACCAATCGAGATACGGGAGTGTTGTCTCGATTCCTACGCAACCAAAGATTTCTAGGAACAGGGACTTGTTTACGCTAATATTTCTATTAGCGCCCTTGCGGTACCACTAACTTGAAAGGTTGTTCATCTAAATGGCCACACAATCTTGATTACCAATTATAATCATTATGAAACCACTAAGTGTCCATGCAAATGTTTTTGTAGTTTTTTTTCTTTTAATGTCTAGACTAATCCTAACATAATTTAGAAGAGAAATTTACACTCAAATTAATGAAAAGCAGCACGTAAGTAAACATCCAAGAAATTGAAATGACTTGAAAATAAACGCGGAAAATATAAACCCGATACAAGTCGGGCAAATAATATTACATTACCTTGTTATCACGCCCCGGGACAGGACCCCCATGAGCAAAATGAGAATTCAAATATGCATGAAATTGCTCTATGTGCATGAAATTACTTTAAATAGTTTTAATCTACGCAAAATGGATTATTTACAAAAATGGTTATAAAATACCAAAAATAGCCTTAAATTAGGAAAATGACATTTTAAAATTAGGAAAATTTCATATATGTCATTTCTATCCTAATTTGATGCTATCTAACATTTTTTGATATTTATGAAAATTTCATATTTTTTTCTCTTTTTTTAATTATTATTATTTTTTAAAAAATAATAAATTCTTTAAGCCGATCTATGCTAACATGGAGTAACACAACACATGAATATCACAATAATCAAGCTCAAATAGACCGTTTCAAGATCGAAGCTTAGTTTGGGCATTTTGTCGAATACTTGGTGTGCATTAAACTAGCCCCAATAGCCTCCTCGAGCCATGTTTGCAGCCTTCAATCTCCACTCATAAGCAATCTCATGTGAAACTAAAGTATCAAGATTATACTACCACATGCAAAGAACAAGATTAGATAGAAATCATAGCTAAAAACACACTAGAACCAAGCTAAAATCGTCCTCAAATGCACGGGTTTGAGCTAATTTTGCAAATCTGGGTTTTAAGCCAAGTCAAGCAAACAGGTTACATGCCCATATTCAAGCCCCAACACTCATCACATACGAGATCTAAGGGAAATGCTACTTAATTCACGTGAAAGTAGGTAATATGGGCTTTCAAATGCAACAAACATCATAGAGAATGACTCACCGAAAAACATCAAAACGACCTCTCTAAGAAGCACATATGCAAAACTCTTGAAGAGATTTCAAACACCTAGAAAAATTTCAGCCTCAGAAATCAGTTTTCCGGGCTGGTTTTCCTCTTGATTTTCATGATCAAAACATACTCAAAATCGAAAATAAGTACATCTAGGATGCTTACCTTACTTCCTAGTTTCCTTTTCAAGTGGTTCTTGGCCAAGGAAACCGAGAAATTGTCCTCTGGAAGCACGTGGAAGTCGGCTTCTTCAACTGGAAATGAGATCTGCAGAAAAGAAGAACTGACAACGAAGGCTTTCGTTGACCTCTAAAATTAGACTTTGAGACGTCTTTTGTTGGAAAAATTGACATCCAGCCAAACTATATGTGTTCTAGTTTGGGTTAAAAATCAATATTTTCCTCATTTGTCTCTCAAATTTCTCAAAAACACTGGATTTCCTCACTCGTGACCAAACAGTCTCGACACTTAGAAAAATTTTCGGACTTTCTTGGCCCGCCAGGAGGGCACTGTTTCGGGGGGCTTTAGGAGGCCTTCCCGATCTCCATTTTGGACGTGCGACCTATGGATGGAAAGATCTTTGAGTGAAGTTTCACTCTCTAGTTTAAGGTTTTGGCTAATTTTGGCTGTAAGTTTGCGAAAATCTCACTTTTCTCTCAGAAGGTTGATCTGGAATTTCTGGGTTTGCTTTTCTGGAGTTGCTTCTGAGGGCCTCTTTGGGGGACGATTCCGAGCTCTCTCCTCTCCCTCTCGTCTCCTCTCTCTCATCTCTCGAAAGACCTTGCTTCCATGACCTTATCCCCCGAATTAGAGGATTTTTGGTTAGCCTTTTGTCCACCTACCAGGCCTGTCAACGGGGCTACTTCACCCACTCTCTGACTTAAGCCAATTTTTTTTTCAATTCTGCAGCTGTTGAGTGTGCGGACTTTGCTGCAAATTTCCGGTGTTGTCAGAAGCTTGTCCCTGGCCAATTTTTGTCCACTTGCACTACTATATACGGTCTTCTATCACGTGCAAAGATCGGGCTGGTTGGGCAGCTGAGGAGGATATGGTGGGGCCACCAAATTGCTTACTCAGTAACTCCGGATTAAGACCAACTCGTGGACTGAGTTTTGGTAGCTGGTTTGAGTGCTTTAATCCATCAATTTGGCCGCGATTTCTGATCAATTAGCAACCTCATGTATATTATCTTAAGATCTTGACCATTTTTCGCAATTATCTCCACTCAATTTTACAAGAAAGTACCTCAAAGTTGGCCATTTTCTTGCCTAAAAATGCCAAATTCAATGCAATTAGGTCCTTTTTGGCTCAATTTGATTGATTCTGCTTGGCCCAAATTCAATTTCAACTTAATTGATGACCAAGATGATGATTTAAGGGCTCGGGCGCAAATTTTGCAAAATTTACGAATTGGTCCCTTGACTTTTGGAAATTGCATTTTGGCCCCAACTTGCCATTTGAATTCCAATCTGACCTCCTGAGCTTGGCTAGTCACATTTAGATCATTGGCCCCAACTTTTTTTCTTTTCTTTTCTTTTTAATCTTTTTTTATTTTTTTTTATCTTTTATCTTTTATTTTTTAATTTTTTTTTTAGGGAAAACATCTTCCATTTTAAATACCTAGATAATCTATATGCAATAATTTGGGCAAAAATTAGGTGTCAACAATAAATAAATAAATTCTAAACTTATTATAATTGTATCAATTTAGTCTTATACTTTTTTCTCTAGTTGAGTTTTACACCTTTTAAATTTGTGCTAATCTAGTCAATCCGGCTAATTTTAGCTGGAAATTGTTAATATAGACGTCGACAGTCCTAGGCGGCGAGACCAGCACTAATGTAGACAATTTTTAATACTTTTTTGAATTATTTATTTATTTTATTTTCTTTTTCATTGTTTTCCTTTTCTTAGTCTTTCCCTTATTTTCCTTCCCTTCTTTCTTCCTCTTGTGCCAGTCAAGCCTCGCCCTTCCAAAAGTGCGTGAATCCATCTTTTCCGATAATTGATGAGCTGAGATGAAGATGACGAATAGACATGGTGAGTAGAGGTCCGAGGAACTAAAGATGACTAAATCGAAGGAGATTGTTTTGCCGGTAAATTCTTTCGTCCGTTCAGATTTTTGGCTGGGGGGTGTTGCTGAGAACCAAGGTCAACCGAAACTGTTCGAACATGGCCCTGAGAGGACGCCGAATGGCCGCGAGAGATAGTCCTCTAAAACCCAGAAAACTCTCTCGCGTTTTGTTTTGTTTTGTTTTTTTTTTTTCCTTGCTTTCCCTTGCTCAACACCCATCTAGACGGATCTCCCCTCCCTCACCATCTCTGGGCGAGATTTGCCCTTGCTAGGTGGCTGTTGAGGGTCGCCCTCACTAGTGGTTGGCGGGGGCGAGCTTTGCCAAAGGCCGGCAAGGTCAACCTTGCTAGCCCTTGCCTCTAGTAGTTATCGAGATCTGACACTTGCTAGAGGAAAAGTAAGGGAAGAGAGAAGAAAAAAGGAAAAAAAAAAGTTTAAATAATAAATAAAAAATTCGAAAAAATATTAAAATATTTTTAAAAATTATTCATGTTAACACTGACCATGTAATGTAGGATGCCCGATGTTTATATCAACGATTCCGTGCCAAAACTAGTTAGATAGACTGAATTAACACAAATATAAATGATTTAGAATTTAATTGGTAAAAAAAAGTTTATAGTTAAATTGATACAATTGTAATACGATTATGAATTTTTGTGTGATTTTCTTATGGATTCGTATGATTACAATGGATTGAGTGTTGGCAAGAGATTTTCCATCTCAATTTGACATGTACCGACTTTTTCAACAAATATTCAAATGAATACAATGAATTTCATATACCTAATTAAAAATCTGAAAATTGATTTCGTGCATTGATTTTTACTTCGCCCAAGTTGTTGCTCTTACACTCTACCCTCAATCTGAGTTTTCTTTCCAAGCGGACGTCTCTTTATAGGAATTGAATACTTGTCGTGGTGATGCAGAATCATCACTAGAACCACCGACGTGATGAACATCGGGACGGGCCCGAAAAACCAGAGCAGCAAGCTCAGGGCGAAGTAGAGCGACCGGTGCCCGAGCGACCAGAACTCGCCCCCTCGTATGACCACCAACTTGACATCCTCGGGGTCGACGAGGGATCCCGGAGTGGTGATCAGGTAGCTCGCGTGGACGTGGTGCCTTGCCGACTGGAGGAAGCAAGCGAAGGACACGAGGAAGCAGAGGAGGAGGCAGAGGTGCTTGACCGCTGCCGTGGACGGCTTCGGGTCGCCGAAGAGGAGGACGGCGTTGAAGATGTTTGAGGAGGAGGGCGAGTTGGCAATCCACGCGCCGAGAAGGGAGCAGAGGGTCAGGCACACCGAGGCGAAGAAGGTCGCGGCCGAGACGTTCGATGTGACGACGCTCACTCCGACCGATTGTACGTCCACATTTCCCTGTCGACACAAATTAACAAGAACTACAATGAAAAAGTGCCATAAAACCTAGAACTTCTTGAAAGTAAAGCTGCATATATTACCTGCAAAATCGCCTCAACCCAAGCCCTTTTATCGTCGTTTTCGATGCCCATCACTGTCGTTTTGGGGAAGTGAAGGTATCTGTATAGGAAGAAGAGATTGTAAGCGAACATGAGGAGCAACCCAATCGGCACAAGAACCAGATCGAGGTCTTCCTGAGGAAAAGCCATCGATCCCTCTTCGTCTCTCTGCTAAAAAAAGCTGACCCTCATGGAGGAATTCGGGGGTTTTAATGGAGGAGGAGGAAGAGGCAACTTCTTATCCGATTCCCATGTGAGTTTTCGCTTGAAGATCAAGCTTCATAATGCGTATACAATTGAGCTTGTTTCTTAGAAAAGATATTGACTTGAAAGAGTTTGCACGCGCAACGGATGAAGTCAGATGTGAAGTTCAAGTAATTGGTTGAAATTGAAAGAATGCGTGGACCTTACATTACATCACGTGTTGGAAACATCTTGCAGCAATATATATATATATATATATATATATATGGGTTTACTTAGATGGATTAAGTAAATTTGTTTTTGCTGGCATTGCTGCATTTTAATTGTTGTTATAGAGGTTTAGTATTGAGTTAGATGTTTGGTGAGTGTCACGTGAACCAACAAACTTAATGGGACATAAGGACTTGAATCGTTCCTATAGGTGTTAGCAGGGAGCAATTGAGGCAAACCAACTTTTCACCAGCAATGATGCTATCAAATATGTAAGAGGAACTCGAGACTCGACACAGAAACTTTTATTTAGCAAAAAATATCGAAAACCATTGTCTTCTTTCACTTCGATTTTCATTTTTTGCATCATCTACTTCCAAAAATTCTTATTTTTATATCCTGGAATTTGTTATTAGACTGCAAATTACACCAAATTCACCGAAATTGGCATTTCTTCCTAAAAAAGTAAGAATACACTGCTTTTTTCATGTTCTAGCTCTCAGCAAACGACTTTAAGAGCCCTAATTCCAATCTCTCTCTCTCTCTCTCTCTCTCTCTCTCTCTCTCTCTCTCTCACACACACACACACACACACACACACACACACACACAGGAGAAGCTATGGTCGTCCTAGCCCTATTGGTTGACTATCACCATCGTCATCGCATTGGGCAACAATTTCATCTCCGGTCCCCTCTCCCTTTCTCTTTTCGTCTTGAAAAGCGGTGGTTCTCTTTGTATTGATCTCGACATTGTAAGGTCGACAATTGTGATTGACCTAAATCCAAGATCGAAGACGATCGTCACTTCAAATCCAAGGTCGAAGAAGTCCAATATACAAGGAATAGGGTACCCTAGCGAATGAAAGAGAGCTGTTTATCCAACCTCTCAAGTTGTGTCTATTTCACTATGTAATACTCGAACATTTTCTTTCTCAATGTTACCCTCCCTTTTCCGTCAGAAAGAGAGTTTATTTCATTTTGTTCAAGTAATACTTAATGAGTTGCAAAGATGGCCCAGTCTGTAGTGAATCTACTTTGGTGCTGGGCTTGGGCAGATCAATCTGCGGCCCGGTTCGTTTCTCCCGGACTGAATGTGAATGTCCCAAAGGAGAATTCATCCGAAAGCGACTTTGCTGAAGTGCCATCTTGCTGACCTCCCAAGGTGGTTCTGCTCCATCGGTCTAAACTCAACTCTCGTTTAGTTGCTCTCCTCAATAGCATCGATCGCATATCTAAGGCTAGGGTTTCCGGCTCCAAAGTTCGTGTTTGATGATTCTGCTCCATCAAACACGAACAGTGTCCAAGCGCCTCTGTGATGACGAATCCTCGGTTGTCTCTACACATAACAGAAATTGCTCCGGTGAGTTCAAATGTTGTCGAGCCATGAAAATTAACTTCTGCAGTACCCTGAGATTGAGGTTTTCTCATCGGGATATTCCATGGTGATGTCTTCTCTTCTGAAAGTACAGAACTAGATTCGTGTTGATGAAGGTCTGCCGGAAGGAAAGGCGTTGCGTCGACTGTTGTCTGTGGATCTGGACTTAATGAACGAAAGACAGCCGTTCCTCTGCTTCCGTATGTGCCAAAGTACTATGGCAGTGTGCTGATGAAATTCTTTCTCTAGCTATCCCCCAGCAACCTTCTAAAGATGCAAAGAGAGAGCATCACTCACTCAAGTCAAAGCAAGATAGCTGCACCACGCCTGTAAAGATGCTTTATTTTGTCAAATATGTGTTGGGGAAATCCAAATAGCCTGTTTTACAAACTCGAAGGCGATAGGGTTATAAAAAGGGAAAAGCTTGGGGGCTAGCTCGACAGAAGTTGATGATCCAAATATACTTAAGGGCACCTCAACAAATCCAGAGAGTCAATTCTGGCAAAGTACCTCAATTTCAAAAATATTATCAAGGTGGTTGATCTAGCGATAGAGATATCACTTGTCTTTCACGAGGTCACAAGTTCGATTCATGTTGTATGAACCTCTAGATGGCTTGTGCTGCTTAACTACAGCATGCTTTATTCAAAGAGACTTCGTGGCTATTAACATCTTAGTGGGGGTGGCAATAATGGGCTCGCCAATTTCAAATCTTTGGATCGCATATGAAATGGAATATCCATGGTCTTAACCAAATATTTTGTCGCAAATGTGGGACCCTTATGGGAATGCCTAGAGTGGATTGTTAGAGTTGATCACCCTTCTCCACTTCTTTTAATTATAAGCAAAATCGCTTCTGAAAGTCTAAGCAAAACTAAGGGAAACAAAGTACAATTTCTAAAGCTTTGAAAGCAAAATCAATTTCCTGAAGCTTTTGATGCACCCAATCAAATTTAAAATCCGACCCCCTATCAATTAAAGCTGATGCCTACAAGTATATACATAGTTTTTCAAAAAGGATAATTAAAAAGAGGCTATTAATTAATCATTCTACTTCTCATATAATATTGGCACAATTAACATTACCACTGATTACGTAGAAAATTTGAAAAATGCATGAAACCTAGTTTAACGCTCAATCTGCTCTTTACGTAAGGCCATTGGACACGACAACAAATGGTTTTGAGTGATGATACGAATTGGTAAAGGTGACCCTTGAAACACTCATGCGGGTCTTCACCATGAAGCATTAGTGTTATACTTTTTTTTTTCTTTTCTTTTTTAAAATTCTGTCCATATTCTAAAATTGAGCTATGAAAATTGTGCAAAGTAAATTTATAACTATGTTAGCATCGTATGTATGATTTTGTGATGTTTTCTGTCTTCACAATATGTTGAAATTTCACGGTCATTATGTCCAATTTATTTATATTGGCTGCTTAATTGATGAATTGAAGCTCTAATATGTTCACTTATTTTCTAAAGGACGTTTCTCGACTTTTCAGAATTTAAATACTTTGATTTGAGAAAGCACTTAATTGAATATGGATATCTAATGAGACTTGTGTTAGATTCACCATTTTCAATGGTGCATAATTAAATTTAGAAGACATACTATTTCTTGAAATTTAGTATCCTTTCCCTTGATTTTTTTGTATAATCATCCCGTATAATTTTAATGGCTAAATATTAGAAAAATCCCAAATTAGTATACCTATGAAAAATTTACCCCAAAATAATTTCTTGATTATAAAAAATTCTAAATTAGTACACCTGTAATAAATTTAGTCTCATTTATTTTTTGTTAAATTTTAGTGTCAAATTACTAAATTGGATGATACGTCATAGTTGATGGATGTACCGGTTTAAGGTTTTACACTCTGTTTATAACAAGTGTAATGATTTGTGATTTTCTTTCATATTAATCCAATTTAACTAGAATATAACAGAGAGAAAATTTGTCACAAATATACCAGTCTGAAGTTTTTAGTGATCAAAAAATTAATTTGGGGTAAATTTGTCACAAATATATTGATTGAGATTTTTTGTGGTATTAATCCTAATTTTAATGGTATAATGCAATGTCCCTTGAAAGTAGAAATTCTTGCCATGAAGACAAGGTCATCGATTGATGAAGCTTAAAAGTGACTCCTTTTGATTAGTTTTCACTTTCTCTTAGTAGCCAAAATAATCAAATATACTAAGTTGCAAACTGAATTCAATGGATGGAATTGCCAGGAGGGTAGCACTCATGTGGGATAAGGAAGTAAAGGTGGAAGTGAAATTTTGTTATGGGGAGCTTATTAATGTTATTTGTAAGGACCTTAACAATGGAAGCCTAATGAGGATATCATTCCTTCACGCCTCTACCAATTATTAAGAGAGGTTATGACTATGGCAAACCTTGCGCTCTGTTAATTCTTCTAACGATCTTCCTTGGATATGTATGAGAGATTTCAATGAAGTACTATATCAATGCGAAAAAGGTTAGAAAATGTGAGGCAGATTGATATAGGGTTGTGGCCTTTTAGGAGCTTTTGAATTCATGTTCATTGATAAATATCAAGAGTAAGGGGTGTGCCTACACTTGGACCAATGGGGGTAGGTGATGAGCTAGTTGAAAATGGACTGGATAGGGCTCTTTGTAACCTAGAATGGAGAGTAACCTTTTCCAAATGTGGAGTTGCATTACCCACAATAAGATTGGGTCATAGCTCGATTCTCCTCTCCTTGGACTCAAATGGGGTGGAAAGGAAGAAGGCGCTCAAGTTTGAAGCATAATGTGTGAGGAAATCAAGTATAGGGAAGTGGTTCTAAGAGCCTGGGGTGTTGACAGTATCAACCAACTGAATATTGTAAGAAAGATAAGGAAGGTGGTAGCCAAACTGGGAAAATGGAGTAGAAAGAGATTCCATAATGCATTGTGATGTATTAAGCCATTTCGGAAAAGAAACCGACTAACTAACCATCAAGATTATGATATTAGGTAATTAACCAAAAAAGAACCTACTTCGTGAAACCTCGTATATTAACCCACATAGTAGAACTACATTTGCTATATATTATTCTACAATCTGAACTGGTTTCTCCACGTATGACACTCGGTCGTCCACGTCTAACTCTTCAAAATTCAACATGTGGGTTGAGTCAGGTTCATACTTCATGCACTTACGCTAGTCTTAGCGGTAGCGCAAGACAATACGCCAAAGTCCCTATTTTCTCCAAAATTTTAAAGGGACCTACGTATCTTGGATTCAGCTTTCCTTTCTTGCCAAAGCATGAAGTATCCCTCATTAGTGACACATTCAAAAAGACGTGCTCACCAACTTGGAATTTTAAAAGTCTTTGATGCTTATCTGCATAACTTTTCTAGGGACTCTGAGTGGTCTTTAGTTAGTCTCTAATAACTGTAACTGCATCCACTGACTACTGAACTAACTTTAGGCCTATGATCTTTCGTTCTCCGACTTCATCCTAACAAATTGGAGTTCTGCACGCGCTGCCATACAACGCTTCAAAAGGTGCCATCTGAATACTCTATTGGTAGCTATTGTTGTAGGCAAACTCAACAAGATGAAATTGTTCTTCTCAGCTTCCCTTGAAATCCAACACACAAGCTCGCAGCATGTCTTCGAGGGTTTGAATCATCCTCTCAGACTGGCCATCCGTCTGCAGATGATAGGCCGTACTGAACTATAGCTTCGTTCCCAAGGAAGTCTATATAAACTTTTTCAAAAGGTTGCTGTGAACTTTGGGTCTCTGTCAAATGTAATTGTCATCGACACTCCATGCAGTCGAACGATCTAACGCATGTGTAACTCAGCATATCTAATTAATGCATAGTCCTTTCGTACGACGATGAAGTGAGCCGACTTCATTAGCCTATCAACCACAACACAAATGGAATCATTACCCTTCTAACTCCTTGGTAAGCCCATCACAAAGTCCATCGTGATGTGTTTCCATTTCACTTGGGAATTTCGAGAGGTTGTAGAAGTCCTCCCGGCTTACAATGTTGTGCCTTCAGTTGCTGACACGTCAAACACTTGACGACATGCTTGGCGATATCTGTCTTCATACCGGTCCACCAAAAGTGTTGATGTAGATTCTGATACATCTTCATACTAGTAGGATTAATGCTGCAATTGCTACGATAAGCTTCTGACAAGATCTCTTCTTTAAGCTCTGCATCATCAAGTACACACAATCGTCCATGAAACTTTAGTGTTTTGTCATTGGAAACTTGAAAATCAAGCTTTCTTTTATCTGTATCTTCTTGCAGGATCTTTTGGATCTCTGGATTTGTCAACTGTAACGTTTTGATCTTGATCTGCACTTTTGGCTCAATTCTGAGGGTGACCATAAGATTTGAAAGGTGGTCTACCTCAAATTTGAAAACCGAATCTCGAGCTCCTTCGAGTAAGATCCACTCCCTAATCACCATCTGCGCAATTAATGACTTTCGACTCAGCGCATCCGCGACCTTGTTAGCCTTACCTGGATGGTACATGATGTCACAATCATAATGCTTAAGGAGTTCAATCCAGCGACGCTATCTCATATTCAACTCCTTCTGAGAGAATAAATATTTGAGACTTTGATAATTAGTAAAGATATGGAACCTTTCTGCACACAAATAATGTCGCCAAATCTTCAGAGCGAAGATAATCACTGCGAGTTCTAGGTCATGCATCGAGTAATTCAACTCATGAGGTCTCAACTGACAAGATGCATATGCAACGACTATGCCATGCTGTATTAACATGCAACCCAGTCCTTTGAACGACGTATCACTATAGATCTCGTATCCTCCAGGACTAGATGGAATTGTCAACATCGGTGCGGTAGTCAACTTCTGCTTAAGCTCTTGAAAACTACACTTGCACTTATATGTCCACATGAACTTCTCTTCCTTCTTTAGCAGTTGAGTCAAAGGTGAGGCTAAAGCTAAAAATCCTTCCATGAACCTTCTATAATAACTTGCTAAATCCAAGAAACTTTTGATCTCTATTACTATCGTTGGTCTTAGCCAATTGATAACTGCTTTGATGTTGGTCGGGTCCATGGAGATTTCTTCACTTGAAATCATGTGACCTAGGAAAGCAACACGAGTTAACCAAAACTCGCACTTACTGAACTTGGCGTACAATCCATGATTTCTTAGGGTTTAAAGCACTATCCTTAACTATCTTTCGTGCTCCTCTGGACTTCTCAAGTACACCAGGATATCGTTGATGAAAACGATCACAAACTTATCTAGATACTCCTTGAACACCTGGTTCATCAAATTTATGAAAGCAGCTGAGGCGTTCGTCAAACAAAACAGCATCATAGTGAACTCATAATGGTCGTATTATGTACGAAACACCATCTTCGGTATGTCCTCCTTTCTGATCCTCAGCTAATGATACCTGTCCTCAAGTCGATCTTAGAAAATATTGACACTCCCTACAACTGGTCAAACAAGTCATCGATCCTTGGCAGCGAGTACTTATTCTTGATTATCATCTGATTAAGTTGTCGATAGTCGATGAAAAGACGCAATAAATCATCTTTCTTCTTCACGAACAGAATTGGTGCTCCCTAATGTGATGCACTTGGACGTATAAATCCCTTATCCAATAACTCTTGCATCTGCACCTTCAGTTCTTTTAGCTCTGACAACGCCATCCGATAAGGAGCCTTAGAGATTGGCTTCGTCCCGGGGGCTAACTCAATCACGAACTCAATCTCCCTCTCTGGTGGCAAACCAGGCAATTCCTTCATAAACACGTCTATAAACTTTCAAACCACTACGATGTCCTCGATCTTTCTCTCCTCAACTGTCGTATCCACAACAGTCGCCAGGTAACCTTAGCAACCTCCATCTAACCAACAGGTTGCCTCAAATGACGAGATCAAGGTGATCGAGGGTCCTCCTTAACTCCCAATAAACTCGAAACTTTCATTCGCTAACGGGTTAAACTGAATCATTGTACGATAACAGTTCATCTTAGCTCTTTGCTTGGTGAGCTAATCCATGCCAATTATCACATCAAAATCATATATGGCTAAGACTATCAAATTTATCATTTCCTCTCGCTCACCAATAACCAATTTACAGCTAGGACAGCCTACTGCAGCTAACACCTTATCCTTTAATAGTGTAGAGATACTAACCACTGACTCCAACAATTCAGGACTCAACCCTACCAGTTTAACAAACTGCTCAGTTATAAATGAATGAATAGCGCTAGGATCAAATAAAGCATATGTAGCAAGATTGTTTAGCAAAACCATACCTGTGATCACATCAAACAAGTCATTTGCCTGTCATCTTGTAACGACGTACACTTTTCCTTGAGCTGGAGGTCAGTTTAAACCATCGTACGGTGCGTTCTGCTGCGCAAATCCTCTATTTTGACCTAATGGCCCTGCTGGCCACACCCATTACAAGCACCCATCATAGAATGGCACGGGGCTGATCCATATCGCCTTTCACAGAAGCGACACACTCCACGTTGGCTCGGTACTGATTTTCCTATCCCACCCTTTCCTATTGGGTGGAACAGGGTAACTTCCTTCAGTCATCGGTTTCTTCCCAAACCGGTTTCCATCCTTATTCGAGTCGTACCTCAACCCGGATGAGGCAGCTTGCTCACTCAGATTCCTCTCTATCAGCAGGGCTCGCTCATATAAGTCGTCATAATCCTTTAGATTGAGTGGTACCAGCAGGTTCTTCAACTTCGGTTGGAGGCCATTCTTGAACCTCCTAGCTCTGTCAATCGGATCCTTTATCAACCTCGGGGCGTACTGAGACAACTCTGCAAACTTGGCCTCGTACTGGTCTATAATTATCAGACCTTGACGAAGGTGCTAAAACTCCTTCATCTTCTGCTCCCTGGCAGAGTCAGAAAAGTACTTGCCATTAAAGGCTCTAAGGAAGGGGTTCACATTGGAACCGCGCCTTCTGGAATCAATCTCCCTTTGGTGGCCCTCCACTAAGTACTCACATTGCCCTGCAACTGATACTCTGCAAGGACAACCTTCTCTTCCTCAGTGTACCTCAACAGTGCAAAGGCCTTCTTTAATTCTTGGACCTAGAGTGTTGCAGCCTCGAGGTCTCATGCATCTATGAACCTCGGCGGGTTCAGCTTTAGAAACTGTTCAACGAGTTTATGCATTGGCCTCTCAGCAACTACGTTCCCAGGTGGAACTTTGATAGGTGTGGCAATGGCTAAAGTAGCAGCGGTGGCATCGGCAGTGGCATTGGTGGCAGCAATGGCGACGGTGGTAGCGGTGGCTGTAGTGGCGGCGACGGCATCAGCTTGATTCTAGGCTTGCTGCACTACCACATTCCCAAACATCTCTAGCGCTTGTACGATCCCCTTGATTCTAGGATTGTCAGGGGCTGTTACCCCAGCTCCGACCGACGGGGCCGCTATCCCACTTGTGCTAGCCTGAGCTTGCGTTCTACCTCAACCACCTTAAGTACCGACCTTTATCGGCGTCCTACCCCGAGTCATGGATCCTATAGTTCTCTTTCTAGGCGTCCTCTACTCTTAATCACTCATCTTACAGACTCTCTACTAAACCTGCTTTCCAATTCCATACAGAATTAGAAACTGAGTGACCCACACAAAACAAGCTACCAACTATCAATCACATATATCAACATAATAAAAATACATTTCATACTAACTATCATATAACCTATCGCACCTTATCACTCCAAACACTTACTAGCCCTGATACCATTTTGGGCGAGGATGTCACGTCCCGAACCTCGAGCGAGCGAACATCTCTCAATGGTCGATAAAATTACGACGTCCTAGGACACATCGCCACCCATTTATTTTAATGCATATGCGAAAACAAAATAAAACAATCTCCAGACAACACTGAACATGTGATAGAAAAGTAGGACAACCAAATTTCAAACCAAACACACTTTTATAACAAACCAAATTTATACACAAGATAGTCTATCAACAGGGTCCAACTCGAAAAGAGGAGCTGCTAAGCCATCTAGGCACTAGACTCCTCATCTATAGGCTCCAGGGGCTCCGGGTCTATCATGACACCATCAGGAGTGTCGAGATCAATCGGGTGCATTGCCTCCCACTGCCCGGTCATAATGGGAGGCCTGTCAAAACCTCGCAGGGGACCCTCCCTACCCCCATGTCGAAAGCCAATGAACCATGCTATAAATTGGTGAGGCACTAACTGAGGTAGCCCCTTATTGACCTATACCATGGACTCTACTAGCTCTCAAATCAGGGTGGTTCTAGGAATAGGGATGAAGGTATGCTTAAAATCCATCATCTGTGGAACCCTATATTGTACCTACCACTCCTCCATCGAAGGACTTGAAAAGATTGAGCCCACGACAGGGTGAGATAATGTCTCAGCAAATCTATACCCTAAATCCCGATTAAGAAGAAAATACGCCTAGAGGCGATCTAACAACACACTACGGAAGACTCACCTCTTCTTAGTTCCTTCATGCATATCAGTACAGTTCATATCACGGACATAAATAGTAATAAGACTCAACCAATTGGAATACCTCAACTTATATCTCAAACAAACACAAAGGTCCCAATTATAAGGCCATATTGTTATGACACATCCCATACCGTATCACACAATTTTGTCTCATAATCCAGCATGTCAATTTCAATCATTCACGCATCCCAATTGATTACGACCCAACGGCCACGATTAACTCAACAGTCAGCGGTCTTCCGGTATAGCCGGGTGTCGTCTCGCACCATTGAGCATGACAATATCTACATCTATATGGCATTCCACATAAGAGCATCAGTCCAACCTCCACTGCAACCGGCATTTGTTGACTTGGGGCATTCCCAAATGAGCATCGTCCAGTTAAAAAACATCATGATAGTTTCTCATAATCATCACATAACCATCAAATCCCGACCAAGGATACTATGCTTTGCACTCAAATATCTCAATTAAGATAATGCCCTTGGCATATTTTCTTCATATTAAAAACACCTGGTAAAATAATCGTGTGTGGGTATACGGTCGGATCGAACCAGAAAAAGTGATATCATTCCTTTTAAAAATTCCATTATTTTATATAGTACTTAAAAACATTTTTGGCGTAAAAAACAATCGCCCGGTATTTTTTGATTAAATACAAAGAATCCAAGATTTTGAAATAATAATTGAAAATAAAAAATCATCACTCAATTGCACAAATTAGCACTCAATTGCATAAATTGATTACACAACGACAATCATCATGAAAATTTGACGACCGACTATCCTAGTATAATTTCTGGAAAAATTAAATAATTGAATAAATGCAATTTAATTACATAAATGCCTAATTAAGCTAAATATGCTAATCTAACCACCTAATTGGACCTAGAAAATTGATGTACATGCTAATTAAATAATACAATCTAATTAACCCTTAACTAATTTAATCTAACCACCTAATAAGCCTAATTAAACAACTAAACCACTAATAAATCTAAATTAACCACATAAACTAATCTTAAGCTAATCTAATTACCCATTAAACATAATTAACCCCATAAGCAAGGTTTAGCAAGTAAACTCATCGGTTTGGCGACGGTGACGTGGAGGTGAGCGAGACTTAAGCTTACGGCAACAGCTGATGAGGTCCGGAAGGGGCCTAAAATGGGCCACGAAGTCTCACCCCACAGCTGAGAGCTTGGCTTTTGTCCAAGGCTGGAAGGCGTTGGTTGAGCAGTCCCATGGTCACGGGAAGGGCAAGGCGGAATGGTAGTGTGACTAGGGGTAGACAACGGCTTGGATGAGCGACGGAGGATCTCAGGCAAAGTTGTGTCGGCGGCCAAGGGCTTCGAGACGGCGACCAGGCGACAGGCTAGGCTCGTAGGCAATGACGTGCAAGCAGGACACAGTCGAGTGACTTCGGCAGGCTCAAGCGGTGCTCAGTGGTGCTCAAACGGCAAGGAGGGGCGATGGACGGTAGTAAGAGGCTTAGTTGGTTAGTTCTTTGGTTCTTGGCTTCTAAAACAACAACAATGGAGATCAATTGAGGCAAGGAGGAAGAAGAAGAGCTGCTGCAACTGGAGGGGGACCACAAAGCCTCAAAAGTCTTCACAAATATCCAAGAACTCAAGTGGCTACCCCACCACCTTCAGCCCTATCCCCTGCCCATTTTCATTCATCAAACTTCCCTAAGAAGCCACCAAAGGTGGTCCAAATGTTGCACACCACCCATGGCTACGAATTTTGGACATTTCCTTTCCAATTGAACTTAATTCTCCTTCAATTTAATCCCAATTGGTGCCCAAAAATACTAGCCAAGGTATCCACATCATTCCCCAATTTCCCTTGCCCAAAGATCCAACTTGAATGCTAAAAACGCACCTAAAAACGGTCATCTGAATTTTCCAATCCAAAATAACCAAACTTTGATTTTTTGCTGAAAATTTGGACTTGCTGAAAACTCATTTAAGGATGAGTCAACGTTCTTAAAATAAATTGTGACATTACATAACTTTTAATTTCTGAAATCGGGTTTAATTCCGTGGTTAATTTTAACCAGATGAAATTTTAGCGTGACCTAACCTATTGAGTAGCTTTTAGGAATTTTTTAGCGCATTTGACCCACGGTTGATTATTTTCGAGCCATATTATACATCTTCAACTCATTGGCGAGTTTTGGTTGTCATAGAAATCTCAAGATTTCAAATATAGACACATGATACAAAAATGACAGAAAAATCAGTTTAGTGCCGTTCGACATGAATTTTGCAATTAGGTGGAATCACTCATACTTTAATTACACGTCTCTGTCGAACTGACCTATCTCCGGTCTTTAGTCAATTTTGACGGTGCTGTATTGACCATTGTAGATTAGCATAATCGAGTAGTCGATTTCTAGTCGAATTCTCAAGTTTGTCACGTTTAGATTCCTTAACGGCTTCACCTAATAGACTAGTTATTTCGTGAGTGGCCAACTCAGAGAAAAAAGGCCATAGGCATGTCAATGAAAAGTCTAATTCATTCAATCGAAAACAGACTCGAAAATCAGGTTGTCACAAGATCTACCGACTTATTGGCAATAAAAGTAATATGAACATTTGTCATCTCTATGCCAAATAGAAAATCTCGTCTCTATCTCTTAAAGTTTGAACTACTAAGAACCTCAATAATGACTTAGTTACCATTTATAGAAAATGTGATTAAAAAACAAGTAATGTATATAATTAGCATCATGTGAGTATTGTGTAACTTAAAAATATATAAGTACACATCTAGAGAGTTACATATATATCACATGTAATTGTACACCTTCACATGAGTAGTCATGAGAATATATTCAAATCTTCGTGAATCCATCACCTTTGAGTGTATGATTCATTAGTATTAGTCACTTCTCAATCATATGATGTTCATATATCCCTCAATGATCTAATATATAATCAACTCCTTTGAAAGTATGACCATAGATTAGAACATGAGATATCTTATCATTACACGAAATCGATATTTCTCAAAGCTAATCAAGTGCGTCACTTTGGTAGTTACAACTCAATTGAATCCTCGAAACTCTCTCATACTGGGGATATAAACTTTATTTCTCATATACATGATATACATGTGATTTTAAACTTAATGACAGAGGCAATTTGTCACAAATCTCCTATCATACTAATTATATTGGTTTATTCATTAAAACACATTAGAATTTATACATATTATCAATGAATTGCCCTCTAAACATTATTTATGTGATGATGTACCTATGAACCAATATATGTATTTCCAAAATTATAGAAAAATATAAGAAAATACCTTAAAAATACACATATTTAGGGTTTTATATGGATTTTCACATCAATAAAATATTAAACATGTAGCATAAATATACCATAATATAGATAACCATTATATGAGCATGTAGCCTTTGACCAAGCGCTGATCGATGGCTCCACGCGCTTGCATGCACCGAGTGTGAGACACGTGGAGCACACACCCAAGCGCTCCCAAGGTTGTTTTTCGATTCGATTGGCAAAGATTTGAACAGGTCCCAGTTCGTCTATACAATCTAGTCAATGGTAAACCGGTTCGAGCAAATCAACAAGTTGGATCTTGAGTTGGGTCACGAGTCAACCAAGTTGATTCATTGGGTTGGGTTGAGTCAATTCAGGTTAGTTAGGTTGCCGGATTATTGATGTTACGATGACGTCAGCCCTAGCACATGCAACGTACATGCTAACTTTGCCTGCCCATGAGGGCGTGTGAGAGTGCTTAGGGGTGCATGCTCAATGTACATCGCTACATAGCAACGCTTGGCTATTCGTGGGGTGCATACAACCTCCCCTAGCAGTGCACCACCTACAATTTTTCTTGTCTTGATGAACTCTTTCTGTTTACATAATTAAAATCAATTTTTGCTACACAAAAAATTACAAAAAGGGCAAAAACTATATGTTCCTATTCTAGTCTATGGAGGCTTTGATACTACATGTTAGTCATGAAAATGCAATCCCACAATCTTCATAGTTAGAACAAGAACACATATAACCGAGTAGAAAGATTAACACACTTACTTTGGAATCCATCGTTCTTAATGCAGAAAAGTGACAATTTAAGCACAAATGATTTTCCTCTATTGTCCTCTGTATCACTAGCTTAATGAGATAGCCCATCACCCTTAGCATTAATGAGGATAATTGTATGTGTTAAGGGTAAATGAGAGATTTGAGCACTATTTATAAAATTTCCAATTATGTCATCTCATTATAAGCTGGGCTCGACTCAACCTATACTAGCCAGCCCCATATTAAACTAATTAAGAAACATTTATCTCACTTTATTAGATCGATCTCATAAAATAGGAAATTGTAATATCAATTAATATAATCCACATTACAAAAACTCTTATATGTAGAACTCTTTGATTTGTGACAAGTACTGACTAAACAATGTATGAATGGTTTTTATAGAGATTTTGAAAACACCCGTGTTTATATCGAGATTTTTTAGTCAATTCTACCAAACATTGAGATCATTCCACCATGAACTTTTCGAGTAGTATAAACTATAGAGTACCTTTCCACACTTACATTCTCTATTGTATAACTATTCATGCAATTTATAACTGCCTATCTACGTCAAGAAAAATCAAACCCTGTCCTTCCATTCCCAGATATACGCGAACAAACCAGGCCTGGTCAATTCTGATGTGAAGGCATGTGAATGGCCATTGCTATATCGGACACTCTCTGCTCCTCTTTCCTCACTACTTGTCCCCCATCGAACTCAAACTCGTGCTCAATCAATGGCATCGTGTTCGAGTCGAGGTAGTGCAAGAACAAGACCATGAAAATGGAACCAGCAAACATGGGTATTGGTCCGACGAACCAGAGAAGCAAGTTCAGAGCAAAGTACAGTGCCCTGAGCCCAACAGACCAGAAATCACCACCTCGGATAACAGCCACCTCGACACTCTTGGGTGGGACGCTTGGGCTCGGTGTGCTGATGAGGTAATTGGCGTGGACGAAGTGCCGGGCTGACTGGATGAAGCATGTGAAGGCGAGGAGGAAGCAGATGAGGAGGCTGATGTACTTGATGGAGAGGGTGGTGGACCGGGTGTCCCCATAGATGAGTTCGCTCTCAAAGAAATTGTTGTTGGTGTTGCTGATCCAGGCGCCGATCAGGGAGCAGAGGGTGAGTGAGACAGAGGCCAGGAACGTCGCCGCTGATATGTTGGAGGAGATCACCCCGAGGCACGTGCCAATTTCCCTCTTCTCACTCTGCAAGACCACATTGTGTTAATAATTTAAGCTGTGATGGATCAGAAGTAGCACAGAAACAGCACAAGCACCCGAATTGATCAAGTTTCGGTACTTTCGGGATTGACCCTTTTCGCGAATATCGGACAAAGCTGAATGCGACCATTTACTCAGTGAGGCCAACCGATCAGAGGGATTGCTCGAATGACAGTTTACAGCTTTTAACAGTCCGACGTGTGGGAATCAGGGAAGTTTGAATTCGATTGCGCTCTTGGGCGATCTTTAATTGATCAAGGAAAGTATAGTGGACTAAAATTAAACTAAAAAGAAAATTTAACCTGCATGATGGCCCGAACCCAGAATAGCTTGTTGAAGTTCTCAAACCCCATGACAGTGGAATGAGGCTGATGAAGGTATCTGTAGAGGAGTTGGAGATGGTACACGAGCATAATAAGCAAGCCAACTGGAATCAGCACCACATCCAGATCTTTCTTCTCAAACCCCATTCTGTTGCTTCTCTGTGAAATCTCGTGAAGTGACCTGAGTTCTCTCTGAGAGAGAATAGGTATTGTCTTGGAAAATATTGTTGATTAAAGAATTGGTTATTGGGGAATAAATGAGAGATTTGGGGGTTGTTTAAATAGTTGTTTTGGCACCGTTGACTTCTATTGCTAGTCGGCTTTGCCTATGCAAATTGCAAGTTTTTCTTGTTTTATATGTGAAATTCATGTTGGACTTCCAATTCGATTAGGACAGACACATGTTCCATATGAGCATCACGATTCAAGATTCTTTCAAAGTTGCACATCGTAGTTGGTCGGTTGCCTTAAAGGAATGTGGTCTTGCAACTTGCTTTGTGAAACCTTTTCATGGTCAAGGATAATATTGGTGGACGAGTTTGAAGATGTGTAATAACGGTCTTCGGACACAGGCATATTACCCCTGGTAGGTTGGACCTGAAATCCAATTTATATTAAGAAAATTGCAACTTGGAACTCCATTCCTTTTTTCGACACCAACATCATAACTAAATTGTACATCAAAATTAATTTTATCGCATTTACAAATGTAAATGTCTTGTTCATGTCCTATTAGAAGTGGAAGACGCTCCATGGAAAACTGAGTTCTGCCATATGTAAAGTAGCCACGAACTAGGAAGTTATAGATAAAGCAACTAGGAATCTTGAATATTGTGTGTGTGCGTCTCTCTCTCTCTCTCTATATATATATGATCCCTATACGGATTAATTAGTATATTGCCTAATATAACTATTATGATTTTTATTATAACTTATATATAAGTTATTATGCAAAGCAAATCAGAGGTTAATTGTACTCTGACAACATTATGTAAGATTGAGTCCGGAAGCAAGAATACTTTATCTATGTTTGAAAAAAAAAGAGGTACTATTGGTAGGGGATCGTGTGCATATGAACATCTCATTTTACTCAAGATACCCTTAGGATTGAAGTTGTTTTACTATACAATGAAAAGCAGACTGAGAAGCATATAAAGCAGCCCATGTACAGTGGTCGTATCCTCATACGCGCAAAACTCAGCTTAATTTCCATATCAAATTAAGCAGATCAAGACTTTTCTTCACTTAATATTTTTTGTCATCATGTATATTTTGAATTTGAACTCATATATTTAGTTGACTATGTCCGGGATAATGAGGTGGAATACAATCAGACGGAAGCCAAAGACGAAGAATATTCTTATTTCAGCTTCCAATTATTGACTTCACTCAAATAACACAGAATAATCTCATCCCATTCTAGCATCTTGTGGGGCAAGCTCAGGACTTGTGGCCGTCCTTGATCAAGCTCAAGATGATGAAACTTATTTCCATTATGCGGTTTGTTCAGAAGAAGCCTTCTTACACGTAGGCCTGATTTTTGACGTATCTCCCAGCATTTTCTTCTTCTTTTTAGGGTTAATTTCGATATAGTGTGACATGATTTAATCGTGTTTGGTTCATCTCAGTACGGATAGCTTCCAAAATACGACCAAATAATCGATCTTATCTCCATTATATGTCCCGTTCTGAAGAAGCCTTCTTACTGTTGCAAATTTGACGTCAGATTCACTTTTCTTTCCTTCTAGCTATCCGGGAATTCGAACGACATCAGATTAATTGAGAAATCCTTGTTGCGTCCGCTAAAAGAAAAGCGACTGAGCCTTCCGAAAGGAGATGAGATTCCTGAATAGTAGGTTTGGGAGCATACGAGGCAGCTGATTTAGCTTAATATTCTGCAAAAGAGAGTTGAGCAGAGCAAGTGTATTTCCTTTTCAATTATTATTTTTTCATCAATATGAACTATGAATATGCATTTTTTTGGTCGAAACTATGAATATACATTGATATGTAAGGTTTGTGTGTGACTGAAAAAGGAAATTCTAATATCAGGAATGAAATTGACAGATTTTTAGGCAAAATGTGTTTCTCTGTTGATTTTGGATAAGAAAGTAAATAATTGAAATGTAAAGGAAATGCAATTGCGAGTACTAAATTAAAGATTTTTCAGGTACTGAAATGGTAAATTTGCAGAAAAACTAACGGGATAAGCAAATTTGCAGGAATGGGTGCTCTGTGATTGATTGAACAATCATTGCAAAGATTACAATGTGGGTATTTATACTCCACCACCTGCAGTTGTTTACAAACAATTAAGAATTTTGAATTTATAAAAAAAATCCTAATACTATTTACAATTATTGACCATCATCATTCTTTTCAAGATCCTAAGCATGATCCCTGATTATTTAACAGTGGTTATGCATAAGGAGTAACAAATTCCAAGATTATAGGAATAGCCAACTGGCTGTCATGTGCTTGTGTCAGTCCATCATATTTCTGTTTGAGCTCCGACACTTACCAAATATTGCAATAGCTCGCTATTGATGACCCAAGGCTCTCATCGATAATTTTTGTAATGTCTGCTTTGGATGATTTTATTGATAAGTTATCAATTCACTTCAATTTGTCGACTGCTTTGTTCATTGACAATTTCTGTTTTGATCAAATCTTGCTCTCATCAAGTGAATGCACCATTTGCCAATAATAATCAAAAGTTAATCACTTATTTGTGCCATATTACTATGGAATATGAGAAGGAAAACACCAGGCAGCAGCCGAACACAAAGGATCTTATAGCTTTCCAATTCTTGACATTTGTCCAATTCTTTTTTTCTTTTGGCGATAAACTTTATTAAATTAGGAACAACAGTTCATGAAAGAATGACCAAAATAGTTTTATATCTATTGCAATTTTTTTCAAATCAATTATAAACTATTTTTGTCAATTTAATCATAAACCTTTTACAATTATGTCAATTCAATCTATCCAATTAATTTTGGTTGTCGGTGCTAACGTGGGCACTGGCTGAAGTTGACATGGCAATTTTAAAATGATTTTTTTAGAATCTATTTTTTCTTTTCTTTTTCTTCTTCTTGTCCCCCATAGTTGTTGGTGAGGCTAACTAGCCATTAGGTGAAGGCCACGAAGCCCTCACTAGCAACTTGTGGCCCTCACCCAGCCTCACCCACGTGGCTTCACCATATCTGGGCGAGGCTAGCCTTGCCATGGATGAAGGTAGCCTCACCCGTGACTGGCGAGACCATGGTCACCTTCACTCAGGCCCTAATGACAGTGGCCATGGCCTTGGCAACTGACAACGGGGCCCCCTTTACCTGTGGCAAGGCCATGGCGAGGTGGTCTAGCCTAGATCTAAGCAAAGCCGACTCACTTGTAGCCTTTACAACCTGCAGGCCTTGCCCAAATCTAGGCAAAGGCCAAGCAAGGGCCATCAGTGGCTAGCGAAGGCTTCATGGCCTTCGCCTAGTGGCTGACAAGGACTAGTGAGCCTCACTAGAGCGATGACGGCCAATGTGGGGGGGGGGGGGGAGAGAAGAAGAAAAGTAGGAAGATAAGGGGAAAAAAAAGGAAAAAGATAAAGAAAAAAAAAAGAAAATATAATTAAAAATTTGAAAAAATTATTATTAATAAATTGTTACGTTAGCATCGCCAAGCCAGGCAACGACCACATCAATGCCGCCCAATCAAAATTGGACAGATGAACTGAATTGACACAATTGTAAAAGATTTAGGACTAAATGGGGAAAAAAATTTTACAACTGATTTGGAAAAATTGCAATAGATTTAAAATTATTTTGGTAATTTTCCCACATTTCATGGCATTCTAACACATAGATTGTAGAAATTATATCTTGAATTTAAGCCCATTCAAAGTATTCCATTTGAAATTGGATTGTATAAAAGCATGAGAGTTGAAAATCGAATACGTAAGATTCGGAAATTGGTTTAGTGTTGGAGTCCACGGGATATAAATCACGTTGGATATTTCACTCGGTTGAAGATCTTATGGCGGTGGGATACGTTTATATATGCTTTCTTGGTTGAGTTTCCTATTGGAGTCCAAATTGGCGGTGGACTTCTCTACGAAAGAAGAAAACTCAAGATAGGAAAGTTAGGTTTGACTTTGACCAAGGCCTTTTGCATGTTTCACATGTAGAAATTCCTCTTCAGACAGATGGAGCGTGTTACAGAGTGGTCTCCGTACCGTTCATGTCTGGTGAAAGTTCTAGGAATTGCACCAGGATTAATGCGTAGAAGCCTATATATTCCTTCGTGAGATTCAAAAATTATTTCGTGAGAAATCTTGAAACTAAATACTTTATAAATTATTGGGGGGTAATTAAGGATTTAGAACATTGAAAGTGTTTAAATGACTTAAGTGTGATTATAATTTTTTTTATATTGCGAGATCTATGGTGAACTCTTTTACTACTCTCATTGGCCAAATCAAGTAAATTTGATGTTTGATTTATTTTTTTGTTCTGTGTATTTTATTATTCTATCGCTTACTTCTTCAACGTAGGTCAAGCTCAAGACTTCTAGCATCATTAATGAAACTATTATTTTTCTCCTCCTCGTTTTCTCCAGGATGAAAATCTTTATACTACCTAGTGTAAGGTCTACAATTCTAAATGGCGTTCTTGACATTTGAGACACTTTCCATATTCATGAGCATATTGGGCGTACGGATGCAGCTTTAAACTGGGCTCGAATTTGCAGGTGGCTTTAATTTCTGTTGTCCATTTGATTCTTATCCGAAGACTAACTTTCGAAGTTGTTCAGATTCACTCCCACAAATGGAAGGGAAGAGTAAATTTCAAAGAATATGGAACGTGCAATATATCAAGCCAGAGAAATCCTTTGCATCCATATATAATCACATAGAAGTAACTTTTATTTCAGGCCCTTATTTAGCATACTGGTAATATTTTATTGATATAGAATAGCATAGTATAAAGCATATTAAATAAAAAATAATTAGCACTGTACCTTCGCAAAATATCATATAAGACCATGGACTGGCCCAGAGTTCCGGGGCCCTCCTAGCCCAAAGAAATACTGGATGAAAGCCCAGACTTTTCTCTTTCTAAGCAAGTTCCAACGCTTTGCTGCTCATCTTGCTAATGGACATTCCAATTTTCCTCGGGATTGAAAGATGCATGTAACTTTATCATTTTTACTCTTATTTTCTTCTTTCTCTAACCAGCATTCAGATAAGCAAGATACAAACATAGACATCTCGCATATTCATGTTTATTTATGTTTAGTGTTTTTTTTTTTTTTTTTTTACAATCTAACTTTAATTCTCAACTCATTCTCAAACTTTTATCTTACCTATTTACAAAGCGTGGGAGTTGAACCTTACACCTGAAACTAAATGTCCCCACCCCCAATGCCCAATAATAAGGGGAATCGAACTCCAAACCTCTTGCCATGGGGGAAACTCTAAGTTGTTTGTTTATATTTAGTTAACTTTGCTTGTGATGGATGTCCAATTTTAGGCCCGACTTTAAGGGCCAATCTGATCCCAACCTCTCGAATGGTTACTCTTTTGTCTAACGACAAATGGAAGGAGATACAACCTTTTGATATTACATATAACATCACATCCCAATCCAATTAAAATAGATATCCCAGCTAGCTACCCATGTTACAAAGTTCGATAGCTATCACCTATGCCTTATCGTCCCATAGGCTCTATACTTGACCTTTTGTTTAGTCTTGAAAATTATTGGGTTGTTCCTTTTCTTTTATTTTTTAGAACTTAATTCAAATTTATAAGAATAAGTTTAATTTAATTTTTCTCCATCAATTTATATTTGGCCTCACATTGTTTCTTTTCTACATGCATTCCGAATCTACACCAACAGTTACAAGAATTCGTATTTACTTTTAAGAACAAGTATTTATTTTAGTGAAACTCTCTAGATCAACAAACCTGTCTCGAGACTTGCGATGCTCGATGACCACAAAATCAACAGTCCCATATGAAGGTTGCCATTCAGCAGCAACCTTGATCCGAGGTTGAGCCGCCACGGACGACATCAATTCGAGGCTGTGCAGGCTTGGACCTCCGATTGATGTCACATAGTCGTTGCAATCTTGAATTTGAGGTCCTTGCCACCGTCTTCGACATTGACAGCTTGAGAGAGAGAGAGAGAGAGAGAGAGAGAGAGAGAGAGAGAGATGTGCACTGAAGACGGAGAACTAGAGAAACGAAGAGGAAAGGGACGCATGGACCGTGATGATAGCAGTGCACTCCGAGTGAACTTGCGGCGGATGTTGACAAGGCAGAGAGAGAGAGAGAGAGAGAGAGATGTGCCCTGAAGATGGAGAACTAGAGAAACAGCGAGGAAAGAGACACATGGACCGGGCTGATAGCAACGCACGACTAGTGAAGTTGCGGCGGATGGTGACAGAGGCAGAGACCGGCAAGGCAATGGGCCACAACTAGTGGTGACGCCGGGAGGTAGGGTTCAAGTTAAGTTTTGGCTGGGGCTATTGAGAGTGGTGGTGAATTTAGAATGTACATAGGGGCATTTTTTTTGAAGAAAAATGATATTTCCATAAATGGAGGCACGATAGTAAGTTATGGTAGGTTGCAAAGTGACATCTAGAATAATAGCTCCAAGTGCAAAGATGTATTATTAAGTAACGTGATAGATTTTTTCTGGACATTAAAGATAATCCACTTTTTAAAAAAACATGTTTGGGATTTATGACTTTATTTATAAATCAATCTGGTAAACTAATTTTTGCATACTTAATATATTTTTGACCACATTCCTTTTTCAGTCATGCAACAATCCGAGTTTACCAGACTGGGGTTTGAAAGTAAAGTGTCAAACTAGTCATGTAATATGGAAGGATGAAAATCTTCATGGATATAGTATTTTCTTGGTCAGTTATTTAAAAGGTAATGCCCAACATAAAGCAGATGTCGTCATTTAAGTCACCAATAATAATATGCCACATTAAATATTAAATAAGGTATCGTAAGAGGATGCAAATTTGCCGTCTCCAACTCAAGTCCCATGTGCTATCTCCAAGAACAAGAAGACAACTCAACAGCTTGGCCTGACAGCCTGTGGTGGTCGGGCCTGAATCCAGGGGCGGCGGCGCCTTCGGTTGTGGCACCCACAAGGTAGGCGTGACGATCACGCATGAAGCGGCAGAGGTTAAGAGGAGGAGGAGAGAGAAAAGAGGTTTGACTTTGTTGCATGGTGGGGTTGTTGGATTTGAATCAGATGTAGTACAAACTATAATTAGATGGACACTTGTTGCGATTCCGCGATGAAGACGGCATAGAGGCTCGTAATAGGGGACAATAGATTTGCATCACTCGAATCAAACAAACATGCACAATTTAAGTGAAAACAATGAGAGACTTCAAACCAAACATAGGAGTTATTTTGTATGGTCTGAAATCGATTTCAAAGAAAAGTTTGTCCCACTCCTTCCCGATCCACTCTTTTCCTGTGACCACAGCCAAGAAGAGCCTTGCTGCAGTTTCTTGAGCATCGTCCTCGGTCTTGCTTATCACAATGTCTATGAGTGTTACCTTCCCTTGCTCATTGTTTTTGTCATCAATTGCTTCTTTGCATTTTTTTCAGCACCTTCACACAGTCCTCATCACTCCAAGTGGGTAACATCAACTATAGCCAAACAATAATGCATCCAATTTGTAGAACTTATGCATTAGAAAAAGACTTTTCAAATGTTGACCTACTTCTGTTGAAGATTATAAAATCCAATTGATTTACATGAAGTGAGAAGTTCATCACTGTTGCGATAAGGCAAGCGATTGAACAATACTATAGATTGAAGAAAAAAAATAAATCGGACACAAGATTTACGTGGTTTGGTCGTAAAGACCTACGTCCACAGGGAGAGCAACGACGAATTTCACTACAGATCAAGCGATATAAGGAGTTACACACTCGAAATAATCTCTTAATCTCACCAAAGAATTACTTGCAAATCTTACCGTAAGATTTAATTGGCTTTATTTATGTAATTTACAAATAATAATGACAAAGAAAATCCCTCTCAAGTACTCGATGATGAGACGACGCTTCAACAACAATTCTTCATAATCAACCCCTTCTAATATGTGGAATGTCAAAAGTACATAAATGTCAATTAAATCTTGTTGACTAACAATAGAAAACTTCTTTGTGGAATGTCAAAAGTACATAAATGTCCCAATGGGGGAAATTCTTTATTAATTTAATCCTTAATCTTTGCACAAAATTCCAATATAGTCCTTTGGCCAATTTTTCTTAGAAACTACTAACATCGCGGTGTGCTAGTTAAGACGATTGATGATGAATTGACTCAACATCAATGATTTCTAGTAAAAATTGACCGAATGAATACAATAGAATATCGTGCAAATGTCTATTACTAAATTGACAAATCAAAAAGCTTAAGACCGAATTGACATCCATACAATAAGTTTAGAACCAATTGAGTAATTTCACCTCAATTGACAGTGAAGTTTTCTAATATTAATTTTTCGAATGAGAAGTATGCTATAAATACAATTACTAGCCTAGAACTTTTGAGACCTATAAGACTTTTAACTTATTATTTTGCTATTCAATTATATCAATAAAATGTCCCTCTCCCGCACTAATTATATGACCTAAAAATTTAGCTTAGGTGTTGGGGTTATGCCTTAAGATAATTTTAAAGGGATGGTAGTTAAATTCCTGAAAAAAACAGAAGGTAATACAAAAGTTATTCACCTCCTCTGTTTTAACAAGTTTCATTGACACTCGATTATGACCCATTGCTGAGGCAATCATTTAACAGTAATTAAGTTTCTTTCTGTTTTATCATGCGTGAAGGCTTCAATACTGGCCCCCAGGGGGGGTGGGGGTGTGGCGGGGCGGGGACAAAGCTTCCATCTAAAAGGAAATGCATTGCAAATACATCCTTAAAAAGGAAAAAAAATGTCAAATGTCAAACTAAAAGAAAAAAAAAAGCACTTCAAAAGTATCCTTATGATGAACTTTTATGGTATAGTTTAACCTATTGTTCACACTCATTTACCATTATGTGCTGAATTATATTCAAAATCATGTATAAGGAACAGTAAGTTGTAAATATAAAAGCAAGGGATGTTAAAAGATGAATGCTAATGGAACTATATTTTCCTGTGATTTCATAAGAACAGAATTCAATATTTCATTGTCAAATTATTCTTTAACATCACTGTTTTCTTCCCCTATAAAGCTTGTATAAAAGTGCTAAAAGGGGCCTAATTCCCTAAAAAATCTCCAACTTTATGACCGATGTCAATCTGCTCTAAACTAATCTTAAAAATGCTCCAACTTACACACCCATCTCAAATCTGTTCATGCATCTGATAATCGCAACTAATTTCTTTAAGATTATTAACATCAAAGCCAATTAGAGATTCATTATTAAAATTTATGTCTTTGTTGATGCAAAATTGTGATTGAACTTAAAGTTTTGAGATTTTTTTAGGAATTAGCCCATTGGTGGGGCAAATCACGTTGGAACCGGTTGGTATGGCTTGAATCTAACCTTGCAAATTGTTCCATGAAGTTGACCATTAGATTGACTTATTATGATGAATTATTGTTACATCCACTCTCTATCTAATAGAGTTCTTACACATATCCAACCATGCAAACAAAAAATACACATATCCGTTGAATGATTGAAATCAATATAGATGAAAAACACACACGTACCTGTTAGATAATACATAATGCGTATATGGTTGGCATGTTTCTAGCAATTTGAAGTTTTGTGAGAAAATACCGACCGAAAGGAAAAAAAAAAAGAAACTTTTGTGAGAAAATGGTCTAATAGCTATTCATACCTGGCCTGTTAAAATAAATGTCCCATCAGTGGTGAAGTGTCCCAGCTGATTAACATTTGCATTGATCAAAAGGTTTTATCAGCAAGCCTTGGACAAGGGAGTAGATATCCTTCACTGAATTACGCTAGTAAAAGAAAACGATGATGAATTTGCAAAATGGAACGATGCTATGGCATCGCTTTCTTCAACGTTATACACAAGCACCTAACTTACTCAAAAGTGTGTGCAGTGGAGTTCACCATCTCTTGCACATAGAAAAAGAAGAGCCCACGTTTTATAGACAGAGACGTGTGTAATATATAATTGCTCTCGTTGAATTCGAAGGTTAGATTGGCTTTATCCAAACGACTGGCTAGAAGAGTCAGACTCGACAGATTAGCATATTGAAGACCACCATCTAAAGAGCATGTTCACAATGTTATGTTAGTATGTATAAGCTTCTTAATTAGAGGTTCTAAGAACCTAATTATACAAATTTAGAAAAAAATATATTAATTCTCTATTTTGTATGGCCATTTAAAATTCCAAATAATATTCACGTTGGTCCTTTAAAATTCCAAATAATATTCCAAATAATATTCACGTTGGTCCTTCTTTCGCCTCCCTCTTTCCAGGACAATAGCAGAGTTTGCTTTTCATAGCAGATTGTGCTTTGTTGTTCTACTTTGCTGTTTGAGATTTGTTTTACTTTGAACCTCCCATGTATTATCTAGATATCTGAATGAAATATTTACTTTTAACCACAAAAAAAAAAAAAAAAACAAGAAAACTCCACCACTAGTTGCGGTCGATGTTAGTGAAAGGTTAGCTTTGTTTAGAGAAAAAAAATATAGAAAACGTGCTTTCTTTTCATTTCAATGATTACTTACGTACATCCATTTTTCAAAGTACCATTCATGTACCTCTACACAAAAACCCTATATTGAAAAGACCAAATCATCCCTCCTTCCAAACTCATTTTAGAATCTTGTTGAGGGTTTGGGATTGACGTAGGAATTAAGGATTTGGGGATGGATTTGGCAAAAAGAATGATATTTTTGTAAATAGGGACACACGGATAATTAATGGGTGCAAAGTGATATCCAAAAATAAAACCTCGATACATGTTTAGTATCTATATCTTAAATAATAGAGGTATGCAAATTAATATATATATATATATATATATATATTTCTTTTGGATCAAAGAGGTACGTAGATGGTCATTAGGTACAAAATGATGCCGATTTGATATTTTTCCTATTTCGTTGTTTTATGTGTATTTAATGGAGTCTACGTATAAAGTTTCTTACTGTATAAAAATCAATTAACGGATGAGGTATTTTGTTTTGTGATCAATAGCTGACTAAGGGTGTTTTTGATAACGTTTTCGTTTTGGAGAATAATTTTTTTCCAAAAACAGTTTTTGTGATCGATAGCTGACTTGGGGGGGGGGGGGGGTGGAGGGAGGGCCTCGTCGATGACTAGTGAGCTCGGGGCAACCTCGCCAAAGAATAGTGAGGTTGCGCGGGCCTCATCTGGCCAATTGCCTGCTGGGAAAGGAGAGAGGAAGAGAAAGGAAAAAAAAATAGAGAGAAAAGGAAAAAAAGCTTGATTTTTGTCTTTTGATTCTTGTATTCGGAGTTGATCCTAGGAACAAAAAGTAATTTTTTTTTTTCTGTTCAAAATCCATTTCTAGGAACAAATTTGGTTTCAAGAACAAAAAAACTTACAGAATGCGTTTCTATTCTAATTCTGCCTCTAGGAATAAAAGAACAGAAACATCTATTCTTGGGACGTTACCAAATATATGCTAAGCAACCCAAGAATGCCTTATGGAGAGACTGTAGGCCCACTCGTGCTTATATCGAGAGTTTTAGCTATTCTACCACGTCATTCAACCATAAACTTTCGGAAAAACAGGCTGATGGAGAAAATATCAGCGCATAGTATAAACTATGATGTGACAGCATGTTTAATTCCAACTGCCACTCTGTTCTCCACCTTCTTCGCCACTTGCCTCCCATCAAACTCGTGCTCAATCAATGGAGCCGTGTTCGAGTCGAGGTAGTGCAAGAACAGGACCATGACAAGGGAGCAAACAAACATAGGAATTGGTCCAAAGAACCAGAGAAGCAAGTTCAGAGCAAAGTACAGTGCCCTGAGCCCAACAGACCAGAAATCACCGCCTCGGATTACAGCCAATTCGACACTCTTGGGAAGGATGCTTGGGCTTGGCGTGCTGATCAGGTAGTTGGCGTGGACGAAGTGCCGGGCTGACTGGACGAAGCATGAGAAGGCGAGGAGGAAGCAGATGAGGAGGCAGATGTACTTGATGGAGATGGTGATGGGCCGAGTGTCGCCGTAGACAAGATCGCTCTGGAAGAAGTTATTGGTGGTGTTGCTAATCCAAGCACCGATCAGGGAGCTGAGGGTGAGCGAGACGGAGGACAAGAACGTTGCTGCCGCTATGTTGGAGGAGATGACCGCAAGACACGTGCCAAAGTCCCTATTCTCACCCTGCAAGATCACATCGTGTTAATAATTTGGGTTTTGATTGATCAGAAATGGCACAGAAACAGCAGTAGAACCCAAATTGATCAAGTTTCGACTCTTTTCGCAACGACCCTTTTCATTAATTTTGTACAAAGCTGATCGGAGGACCATCAAATCTATGAAGTTGACCAACCAGATCACAGTTTATAGTATTTGATGGTCCGATTTGTGGCGATCGCGATCTCAGGCAACCATTAATTAATCGAAGAATGTGCAGTGGACTAACATTGAACTGAAAGGAGAGAGATTTGACCTGCATGTTGGCCTGAATCCAGAAGCGCTTGCTATGATTCTCAAAGCCCATGACAGTGGTGTGAGGCTGATGGAGGTATCTGTGGAGGAGGAAGAGATGGTACACGAACATGATGAGCAAACCGCTCGGAACCAGTACCAGATCCAGATCTTTCTTCTCAAACCCCATCCTTCCGCTTCTCTGTAAGATGTTACTCAATGCTCGACTTATCCGAGAGAGAAAAAGCAAGTGGATGATTGGGGGCTTGTTTAGAAATAGTTCTTGCTTAAAGAACTGAATTCATGGCGAATAAATGAGAGATTTGGGATTTGTTTAATTAGTTGTTTATGGCACCATTGACATCTATTGCTAGGCGGCTTGCTTATGCAAATTGCCATTATCTTCTTGTTTTTATATGTGAAATCAGGTTGGACTTTGCTGTGGGATATCCAGTTGACTTTCTTGCTTCATTATAAGGCCCACCATTCAGAAGCCGTGTTAGTCATCATTCCAATACATTATTTTAGAAAGAAGGTTAATTATTTTTAGGAAAATATTTTTTAAATTATTCATTTTCTATGAAACAAAATAAGCCTTAGTAAGAAATTTCAACCTAAGGAATGATCTCTCTTCTGTCTAACTACAAATGGAGGAAATTTGAACCTTTTGTTGTTACTACAACATTGCATATCCATGCAAGTACAATGGATATCCCAGCTAGCAACCTATGAGATGAACTCGACAGTACTTATGTCAAGCCTTTGCCTTATCGTCATTAGGGCTCTAACCTAAACTTCAATTTAATCTTGAAAATTATCCAATCTATCCTATTTTTCAAATAAATTCAAATAAATAAGAAAAAGTATAATATGAATTTCAGTTTATCGTTGGCGTCCTCTTTTTTCAAGGCATATTGTTGATCTAGTCCAACAGTATTAAGTTTTTTTTTCCCAATAACAGTCTCTAGGATCAGTAGAGTCATAACCATATCAATAAGTTGTCTCTATGTCCTCAATGTCGCAAAAATTTGGAGCAACATGATTGCCATTTTTTATTCCCAGGAACATACTCTAAATTCAAAACATAACTCTCTCTCTCTCTCTCTCTCTCTCTCTCTCTCTCTCTCTCTCTCTCTCTGGGTTAGGGCTATTGTGTGTAATAATGAATCTAGAATGTGGATTGGGTCATTTTTAGAAGGAAAATAATTTTTTTTTTTTTTTTGTTGATAGAGGAACAATAGTAACTGATGGTAGGGGGCAAAGTAGTACCTAGAGTAAAAACTCAAGCTGCAAAATTTTAATATTATGCAATGTGATATATTTTTCCTGACGCTAAATATGATTCATTAATTAAAAGGCCAGTTTGGGATTTATGAGATTTTTTAATAAACTAATCTTGTAATTTAGTGTTCGTATATTTCATAGTCATGGCCATATTCCTTTTTCAGTCATGCAAGAATACGAGTTTACTACACTTGGGTTCAAGTGTCCACCTAGTCGTGTAGGTATGAAAGGATGAAAATCTTCATGCATATGGAATTTTCTTGGTCATTTTTTTAAAAGGCAGCACCCGATGAAAGTGGATGGATTCTTTTAGTTCGCCAATAATAATATGCCACATTAATTGTCAAATAAACAATCGTTAAACTTATTAGTACCTTCTTATTCTTCTCAAATGAAATTACTATCTGTGCATGATACTATGTCGTATAAAGATACAAATCCGTTGTCTCCCATTCTAATCCCATCTTCTATATCGAAGAACCAGATGACAATTCAATGGCTTGGCCTAGCAGGCTGTGGTGGTTGGGCCTGAACAGAGCAGCAACAACTTCAACTGTGGTTTCGACAGGGTAGGCGCGGCAATTGCGCATTAAGCGGCTGAGAGAAAGAGGTACGTTTGCGTGCTAGGGATTTTGGGATTTGGATCAGTTATTGCAATTCCATGAGAGAAGGCATAGAGGCTCGTAAAAGGGGACAATAGAGCTGCATCCCTTGTATCGAACAAGCACACACTCCCTAAGGAAAAACTTCAATGAGAGACCTCAAAACAAACTTAGGAGTTATCTATTATTGTCTGAAGTTGGCCCCACTTCTTCTTGGTCCTCTCTCTTCCTGTGACCACTGTCATCATCCATACATCGATGAAAAATTTTGTCGCAGTTTCTTGAGCATCGTCTTCCGTCTCACTTACCACAATGTCTATGATTTTTACCTTTCCTTGCTCACTGTTTCTGTCACCAATTGCTTTGCATTTTCTCAGCATCTTCACACAGTCCTCATCAGTCCAAGCATGTAATATCAGCTATGACCAACGAACAATGCATCCACTTAGTAGAATATATGAGGATAGCACTTTTCAAATGTTAACCAACTTTTGGTCGAGATAATAGAATCAGCAAATGTATATGAAGTGAGAAGTTCGTTAATGTGACATGAAATTTGTTGACTAAAAATAGAAAACGTTCTATGGGGAATGTCAAAAGTAGGGAAAATTGTCCAAAATCCTAAGCCTATTATACTTTTACCAATTTAGTTATAATTTTTTTAACTTTGTTAATTTAGTCTTAAATGTTTTTATTTCTTCCAATTGAGTCTATTGAGCCAATTTTGGCCAGAAAATATTGACATGGATACTGGTGGTGCCACCTAGGACTATTGGTGCTGACATAAATAATTTTTAATAATATTTTTTTTTTGAATTTTTTTCCTTTTTTTTTTTTGGCTTTCTTCTTTGCCTTTTACAATGGCCAGTCGGCCACAGGCCAACCGCCCACCACATCTAGCCAATTGGCCTCGCCCGCCACAAGCAAGGCCTGGCTAGGCGAGGATTAGCCTCGACAAGGGGAGCCCTCCCTTAAGTACGGCCTAGTAAGGGTCGCCTGGGCGAGGCTAACTTGCGCCTAGGCTAGGCGGCCTCGCTAGGTGTCAACCGGGGCACAATGAAGCTGACCTACACTCAAGCCAAGGTGGCCTCATTGGGTGTCGGTCGGGCGATGGTGACGCCAGGTAAGGGGAGCCCTCGTTGAGGCTCACCCTTGCGTAGGCGAATTTCAGCCTTGCCTAGACCAAATTTGGTGAGGCTAGCCTTGCCGGGCATCAACTGGGCGATGGTGATGCCGAGCAAAGGTCGGCCTCGCTAGATCTGGCAAGGGGAGCCCTCACCCAGACAAGTGTCAGCTTCGCCTAGACCAGATATGACAAGCCAGGTGACAACAACATTGAGTGAGGCTGCCCTGGCTTGGGCGAGGGCTGGCCTTGCCAGATCTAGTTTGGGCGAGGGCTCCTCTTGCTAGATCTAGTGAGGTCAGCCCTCACCAAGCCTCGGCCGCCGTCTTTCGGCCGACACACGGTGAGGTTGCCTTGGCTTGGGCATAAGTTGGCCTCACCCAGGTAGCCCTTCCCAGGTTGCGCTTAGGCAAGGGTTCCCCTTGCTGGGGCTCGCCCTTGCTTGTGGCAAGCGAGGCTAGCCAATTGGCTCTGGTCAATGGCCGGTCATCACTTGTGGTTGGTTGGCCACTGGAAAACACAAAGAAGAAAGCCAAAAAGAAAGGAAAGAAAAAAAAGGGAAAAACATAGAAAAAATAATAAAAATAATAAAAATTCAAAAAATTATTAAAAATTATTTACATTAGTGCCGATGGTCCTACTTGGCACCGCCAGCATTCATATCAACAATTGTTTGGCCAAAATTATCCGAATGGACTCAATTGACAAAAAGTGAAAACGTTTATGACATAATTAACAAAGTTAAAATATTTAAGATTGAATTGGCAAAATGGCAATAGGTTTAGGACTTTTTGGATAATTTTTCCGTCAAAAGTACATAAATGTCACCATTGAGAATGAAGTTTTCCATATGCCTTAAACTTTTGAGATCTACAAGACCTTTAATTTTTTTTTATTTTCCCATTTAATTATATCGATAAAACGTACCTCTCCCCCACTAATTATATGACCTAAAAATAAAGCTTAGGCGTGTTGGGGTTATATCCTAAGATGACTTTCAGGATATGGTGGTTAAATTCCTCGATACAAAAGTTTATAAAAAAGTTATTTACCTCCTCTGGATTTCAAGTTTAATTTACACTCAATTAAGCCCCATTGCTGACTTGATCGTTAACTGTTAATTGAGATGTTCTTTTGTTTATTTTATGCAAGAAGGCTTCAATTTAAGGGGGAAAGCAAAAAGTTTTAATGTAAAAAGGAAGAGCACTCCAAATATATCTTGAAAGGTCAAATGTCAGATATCAAATATCAAACCTATTTTGCTTTCGACCAAAACTCTCTTGCGCGATGTAGAGTCTCTCCCTACCGAAATGGTAGTTTCCCTCTTCCTTCTGAACCCTAATTTTCATAAAATCTCCTCCTTCGGGCCTTCTGTCTAAAGCCTTGGTTTATCTGTAAGTTTTGCCCATGATTTACTTGCATGAGTTCCATTTCCTCGCCTTTGGAATTACCGTCATCAAATACCTCTTCATCTTGTTTCTTCTTCTTATATGAAAATCCTAAGTTTCAAACGTTTTGGTTTCAAGTCTTATTCTTCGCTGTTTCTGCATAGATTTCGCATGCCTCCAATAAGCCCTCCATCCCGCTACTTACAGATTCTGCATGTGACCAATTTAGTATCCCACCTTGTCTGGACCTCCAATTGAAGCTATTTCCCTAATGGACAATACGAATACGGCTGAGGAGGCTCGATTAGCTACTTTATGTAGTCGTTTAGGCCGACTTTGGTCAACCCAGGAAATTAACGTGTGGGACGAAGCACCTCCTGCAGAGAAAGTCGAAGAAAGTAAGTTGATCCTTGTAGGTAAACTTCTTGCAAATACCTTTGTTAACTTTCCAACATTCCAGCACACGATGAAAAGAGCTTGGCGTTTAGACCAAGTCGATATTTCTCAGAGAGAAGTTGGACTTTATGTGTTCAAATTTAATTCGGAGGGGGAAAAACAGCGTGTACTAGAAAATGGACCCTGGTTATTCTCCAACAATTTGGTTGTACTCAAACCCTGGACCCCCAACACGCCCCTGCATTACTATAACTTTAATATTTATGCTTTTTGGGTCCAAGTATTTGGTCTCCCCTTAGAGAGATGTACAGATCAGCTATTAAGTAAGGCAGTTTGTGATGTTGGCAAGGTTCTGGACGTCAAAATTAATGCAAAAGAAGGATCGACTTTAAGAGCAGGGAGAGTTAGAGTAGACATTAATCTACATGAACCTCTTAAACCGGGTAAACTCATTCGTGTGGCGGGGAAAAACATTTGGCTTGATTTCCGTTATGAACAGTTGCCACATTATTACTATTCCTATGGTGTTTTAGGCCACTATGCATCCTATTGTAAAGATATTCCATACTATGAGACCAAATTTGAAGGGAGGGACAAGATGTACCATGGACAATGGTTATGGGCTGAAAACAAGGAACACAACCCTTTTTGGCAGGCATTCTATGAACTTAACACTACTCAAGAGGATTTTGAAGAAACAGTACCTGAAACACCTCAGCCTGGGTTGCTATTACTCCTTGCTGCACCTTGCGACATAAACACACAGCCAGCCCCTACGAACTCTTAGACAGTTCAACATATATATACCTCAACCGAAAACTTAATGCCCACCTCCCCTCATGTTGACACTTCACAAGGAGTTATTTAGAACAAGTTGGAATCTGCTGCATCCCCTGCATCAGTAAAAAAGACAAACGTCAAAGAATTTACAGCTGAAGCGTTATCTTCCAAAAAATCCAAAAATTCTTACTTGCAAACTAAGACTAATCCTTTAAAGAAAGCAAAGAGATTTTCTCCTTATGGGTCACGTCCTATTCTGCCAAACAATCTCGATGAAAGTAATCTGATGGAGACTCCAGTACTTCAGGCCAAAAGGGCCAATGATTGGGCTGTGGTGGCTTGCCCGAATAAGCCACCATTTGACAAATGAAGATCCTAAGTTGGAACTGTCAGGGATTGGGCAATTCCCTGACAGTTCGAGCACTAAGGGCTGTAGTGGCTCAAGATTGGTACGATATCATCTTTTTGCAAAATCCAACGGAGACTGAATTATTGTAAGCGTTTTGTGGTGAATCCCCACGGTTTGGCTGGAGGGATGGCTCTTTTTTGGACTAACCAGATCTCGCTTAGTGTCAAGGCCCATAACTCACATTTGATTGATACTGTTTGTTCTGAAGATAGTGGCGTAACACCCATGTGCCTTACCTGTTTACATGCTCCGACTGTTTATCAACACAGACAATTTTTTTGAGCAGAATTGAGGCAACTTAGTCACTCAAACACTCAACCTTGGGTGTGTATAGGGGATTTTAATGAAGTTTTATATCATTGGGAGAAAGTAAGTAAGCGACTAGCTGAGCCTCATAGATTGCACTCTTTTCGGGAATTGCTACATGATTGTGCTTTGGTGGATCTTGAGACTAAGGGTTGTCCCTACACTTGGCTCAACAACAGAAGTGGACAGGAAATTGTCAAAGAGAGATTGGACCGAGCTTTGTGTACTATTGAATGGCGTTTAAATTATCTAGAAGCTAAAGTTGTGGCTTTACTTGCCATAGGGTCGGATCACAGTCCGATACTTTTAAATACCAATATCAAACTAGTAAGGAGGAGAAAAATCTTGACCTTTGAATCCTTTTGGCTTGAGCATGAAGAATGTCGAGAGTTGACATTGGATTCTTGGTCAGCCTTATCACTCAATAACTTCACAATCTCTCAGAAGCTTCGAGCTACAACTAGCGCGTTGGCCAAGTGGAGCAAATCAACTTTCACAGCAGATCATCTTCAAATAAATCTTCAGCAGCTCAACTTCAACAATATACAAATCCACCTTCTTGCAATTATGACAAACATTAGGTTACTTCATTGAGGGAAAGAATTCAGAAAATATGGTTACAGGAAGAACAATATTGGGGTATGCGTTCCAAGATTAAATGAATGCGATGCGGGGACAGAAACACGAAATTCTTTCATGCCACCACAATACAAAGATGGAGAAGAAACAAAATCAACATCTTAAAGGATGGAAATGAAGAATGGATTAGAGAACCAAATCAACTGAAGCATAAGACTCTACTCTCTTTAAGAATCTTTACACTTTGTGTGGACAGCGAGCCTATGAACCTATTTTAATGCAATGTCCTCGAGTAGTAACAGTAGCTATGAATACGCAACTAACAGCTGAAATCACGCAAGAGGAAGTAAAGAAGGCGACATTTCAATTAGGAGCCACACAAGCACTAGGACTTGATGGTTTAAATGGATTGTTTTACCGCAGTTATTGGGACATCATTCAGGAAGATGTTTTTAAAATAATCCAAAAAAAATTTCACTACAGGAAGGATGCCAAGTGATATTAATAGAACAGCCACATCCCTGATCCCCAAGATTCTGAACCCGAGAGGTTAGATCAATTTTGCCCTATCAGTTTATGTAATTTCATCTATAAGATTATTTCAAAAGTTCTAGCAAATCGCCTAAAGCCTTGGCTACCGAAGCTGATCTCCAAAGAACAAAGTGCCTTTGTATCAGGCAAACAAATACAAGATAATATCTTGATAGTTCAAGAGGTACTTCATTAGATAAAGATTCGAAACAGAAAGAAAAGATTTCAGGGGATTCTTAAATTATATATGCATAAAGCATATGATAGGGTGGAGTGGGACTTTTTACAAGCTTATCTTTGTCGAATGGGATTTCAAGATTGTTGGGTAAATTGGCTAATGCAGTGTGTTACTACGACCTCTCTAAGTGTAAAGCTCAATGGCAAACCTCTCACTTATTTTCAACTATCGCGGGGACTCAGACAAGGCGACCCTTTCTCCCCTTACTTATTTATCCAGTTGGCAAATTTGCTCTCCACCCTCATCTAGCAAGCTGTCAACATGGGCAATCTATGGGGAATCAAACTTAATAGATGGTGTCCAACTTTATCCCATTTATTTTTCACCGATGATGCTATCTTTTTCCTTGATAGTAGAACCTAGGAATGTCAAAACTTAGCAAGCATCCTAAACCAGTATTGCCTAGCTACAGGCCAAGAAATTAATAGGAACAAATCTGGTTTGTTCCTTGGTAAACACTATACTCAGCTTCTTAAGACAAACTTGGCTAGAGAATTAAGGGTACCACTGTTGGACAAAATTGGAAAATATCTAGGCATACCTTCTGATTGGAGATCATCAAAAAAAGGTATGTTTGCTTGGATTCTAGGATGAGTAAATGCTAAATTGGAGGGGTGGAAAGAAAATCTTATTTCTAAATGAGGGAAAGAGATTCTGTTGAAATCAGTGGTTCAGGCATTGTCGCAGTATGCTATGATGATATTTAAAGTTCCCGTATCTATTTGCAAATCTGTTGAACAAAAAATAACTCGGTTTTGGTGGCAAAACAATAGTAACAGATCTGGTATTCACTGGAAAAGTTGAGATCTTTTGAAAGAGAATAAAGATAAATGAGAGATTGGATTTAGAGACCTATTATCCTTTAATAAAGCCCTTTTGGGAAAGCAAGCTTCGCGACACTTACAAAATCCTTCCTTTTTATGGAGCAATGTTTTCAAAGCTTTATATTTTCACTCTACAAACTTTTGGCAGGTGAATAAGGGAACTAGACCTTCTTGGGGATGGCAGAGTCTTCTTCTAGGCAGAGATTCTATTTTAGACAAGCTTAAATGGTCAATAGGTAATGGTAAATTGATTAGAACCAAAGAGGACAAATGGTTGAATATGGGCATTCTCGGTGGGCTAGCAAATAGAGAGGAACAGAAATCAGTAGCATGTTTTATTATCCCTGATCAAAATGAATGGAACATTGAGCTTCTTAATCAAACCTTTAAGAAACAAACTGTTGAGGAAATTCTAACTATAAAGCTTTGGACAACTTCATTCGAAGATAAACTCCTATGGACAGCAACACAAGATGGACATTATACTGTGAAGAGTGGCTATCATTTCATCAAGCAAACAACATCTGTAAAGGTAAATTCTCATGCATCCTCTTCCTATAATACACCCAGAAAGGTATGGAAGTAGATTTGGAAAACACAGAGTGCCCCAAAAATCCGTACCTTCCTGTAGTCTTTATGTCAAAATGCGTTACCTACTAAAGATAATATTTTTCGATGAAGAATTACCCCCAACCCTCTTTGTAATCTCTGTTCATCTAACACCCTTGAAACCCCCGAACATTTGTTTCTGTTTTGTCCCTAGACACATTATATCTGGAGCCACCCCAAAGTGTAGATCAACATTCCAAGTTGTACAACAAATCGCATAGATGCATGACTTGCAAATATTATAGAACAAAAAGGGAACATACCGGATTTTGAGATTATTGCGGTCCTCTTATGGCATATTTGGAATGCTTGGAACCAATTTGTCTTTCGCCATCAACGTACCCATCTGGATCTACTTGTTGATACGGCTCCAACTCTAGCACAGTTCAGTCTCAGAACTCAAAAGTAGGAATCAAGTAAAGGGATGACTCGGCTGAACCCTAATCGAATCTGGCAACCACCAAAGCAAGGTGTTATTAAGGTAAATACGGATGCGCCTTTCCTACTACCAATCATATGGGAGCGATCGCAAGTATAGCTCGAGATCACAACGACAAAATGATCGAAGGCTTTACATGCAGCATTCAGGTATCTTTTGCACTCGAGATAGAAACCCAAGCCCTTTTGTATACACTTAAGGACTTATTGCAGAAAGGAAAAACTGAATCTCACCTGCTGCTTGAATCCAATAATCTCATTCTTGTCAAGACCATCAATTGATGCCGTCTGCCGCCATGGGATTGTTGTGCTCTGTTCGCCGAATGCGTAGCCTTGATGCTCTATTTTCCAAATCTCACAGTGAAGCACTGTTGACGTGAGGCAAATGCCCTAGCTGATTGGGCCGCGAAGGCTCACGGTCAAGGCCTTCTTTCACCAAACTGGTTCATTCTCCTCCTCAAGTTATGTTGGATATGATATGTACTGATGCCCTTGTTAAGGGTTGTTCTTTCTTCCCTACTTGAATAGAAATCTATCCTTTTTCGACCAAAAAAATAAAATAAAATATCAAACCAAAAAAAGAAGAAGAATACTCACAATCATTGATCATTATGTGCTAAAGTATATTCAAAATTAAGCATGAGGAAACTCATGTGATGAGTTATGAGTTTCCAATCAATTAAACAATCAACCAATTGAGTGTAAAATTGATAAAGTAACAGTAAGTTGTCAATATAAAAACAGGGGATGTTAAAAGATGAATGCTATGTAGCAAATATTCCTGTGATGTCGTTAGAACGAAATTCGCTATTTCATTATCAGATTATTCTTTAACATCACCATAAAGGTGTTGAATGGGAGCCTAATTCCCTTAAAAAGTCCCAGCTTTTGGTCTAATTCTAATTTTGCCCCAAACTTTTTGCCTTAAAAGAAATATTCAATTTTCCCTCTAGTCTGAAATTTGTGTACGCATCCCAAAATCGCCACTGATTTCTTCAAGATTATTAACACGAGGATGCTAATGCTGTTATATATGAAAGTGAGGGTGTTGACATAAAATAGATTCTAATAATGAACCTCTAACATGTCCTGACGTTAGGGAATTAGCTTGCCGAATGGGCAAATCACATGGAATTTAGAAAAAATTCCTTGGCCCATTGGTTTGGTTGGTCTTGCCCGAATCCAACCTTGCAAATTGCTCCACAAACCTGACCATCAAATACAACTATCATAATGAATTATTGTTACATCGAGTGTTGACTAATAGAGTTCTTACACATATCTAATCTTGCAAAGAAAAAAGTCCAGCTATCCATTGAATGAATGTATATTTGTTAAATAATACACTATGCTCCAATAGTTGGCATGTTTCTAGCAATTGAAACTTTTGAGAAAAAACGGTTTGTCCAATAGTTGTTCAGACCTGGCCCTATAAAATCAATGTCCATCAGCGGGTGAAGTGTTCTAGCTAAAGCATCATTTACATTGAAATAAGATTTTATTAGCAGGCCTTAGACAAGGGAGTAGGTCATTCTTTACTCAATTACGTTAAGTGGGAGAAAGTGAGGATGAATTTGCAAAATGAAATAACACTCTGGTTTCACTTCCTTCAACTTTATACCCAATCACCCTACTTGCTCAAAAGCGTGGAGTTCACCATCTCTTGCACATTGCAAAAGAAGAGTCTAGATATAATAAAAAGATGTATTGAATTTGTTAAGTTAGATAGACAGGTTTTATACAAAGGACTGGCTATTGGTGAGACTCCTGCGAAGACTTCTTTGCCTCACTAAGTTTGGAGAAGAGTCAGTTTTGACGTATTAAATATTATGTTCGCCACATTATAATAGTATGGTGGAAGCTTCTTATTTAGACCTCCCGGCAAACTAGTTAAACAAATTAGAAAGAAAACCAAGATTAGTTCTCTTTCTGGACGGCCATTTAAATTATAAATACTATCCAAGTTCCCCCTTTTTTATCTCCCTCTTCTGGGAGAGTACCAATTTATTGCTATTTTTAATTATTATTGGATAAGTTATCATTGTGCTTAATGTGAATGACAGAAGGGAAATATAGAAAATATGCCTCATGTGTATGTATAAAACCATTCACATGTTCCTAAGCAAAACCTCACCTTAAAAGACCAAATTATCCCTTCGTGGAAACTCACTTTTAGCATCTTGTCGAGGGTTCGGGTTGTTTCTGTTTTAATTGATTTTAATTGTTTTCAGCGGGCAAAAATATTAAGTATCTGAGGATGGCTAATTTTGAGAAAGAAACTGATATCTTCGTAAATAGGGACACAATAATAATTAATATGAAGATACAAATTGGCTTCTGAAGGTATAAACTAGTATGTAATTATTTTCAAAAGTAGAATGAGCTGAGCATGAACCACCCAGCAAATCTTTGCCCTTCGCTGTCGATATTGAAGCATTGCAGGACACTCAAGTCCGTCAAGATCGTGCATGCCCGCCTCTGCAAAACCGGCGTCGACACCCATCCTCTGTTCGCCGGAAAACTCCTCCTTCACTGCGCCATCACCATCTCTGACGCCCTCGACCATGCTCGCCGTCTCTTCCTTCACTTCCCGAACCCCGATACGTTCATGTACAACACCCTCATCCGGGGTTTTACTGAGTCCGATACCCCCCATAATTCTTTTTGGTTGTTCGATGAAATGCGTCGGAAATCGGTCGCTCCTCCTGACAGTTTTTCTTTCGCATTCATGCTTAAAGCAGCCGCGAATCTGCGGTCTTTGAGGGCTGGAATTCAGCTTCACTGTCAAGCTCTGGTTCAAGGGCTGGACACCCATGTTTTTGTTGGGACGACCATGATAAGCATGTACGGGGAATGTGGGCATGCTCACTTCGCGAGGCAAGTGTTCGACGAAATGCGTGACCCCAACGCTGTTTCTTGGAATGCGATCATTACTTCTAGTTTTCGTTGTGGAGACTTGAAGCTTGCTAAGGCTATGTTTGATGCGATGCCTTTTAGGAATTCAACTTCGTATAATGCCATGCTTGCAGGGTACACGAAAGCAGGACTGCTTGACCTTGCTATGGAGGTGTTCTCTGCAATGCCCTTGAAGGATGATGTATCATGGAGTACTATGATTGTTGGATTTGCACATAATGGCTGCTTTGACGAGGCTTTTAGATTTTTCAGGGATTTGCAGCGAATAGGGATGAGACCAAATGAGGTGAGCTTGACTGGAGTTTTATCTGCGTGTGCTGATGCAGGGGCATTTGAGTTTGGGAAAGTTTCACATGGATTTATAGAGAAATGTGGGTTTTCAAATATCATCTCTGTGGCTAATGCATTGTTGGATACTTACTCTAAGTGCGGTAATATACACATGGCTCGGTTGGTCTTCGAGATGATGCTACACCAAAGAAACATTGTTTCATGGACTACCATGATTGCAGGCTTGGCAATGCAAGGTTATGGGGAAGAAGCAATAGAACTTTTCCATAAAATGAAAGGGTGTGGAATTGTGCCTGATGGAATAACCTTCATTTCTATCCTATATGCTTGTAGTCATTCTGGGTTGATTGAAGAAGGTTGGAAGTACTTTTCTATAATGAAAGATATGTATGGAATAGAACCAGCCATTGAGCATTATGGTTGTATTGTTGACTTATATGGCAGGGCTGGTCAACTTCAGAAGGCCTATGACTTTGTCTGTCAAATGCCTGTTGCCCCTACGTCTATCATTTGGAGAACTCTTCTAGGGGCTTGCAGCATTCACAACAATGTCAAGATAGGGGAGCAAGTTAGGAAAAGGCTTTCTGAGATTGATCCCACCAATTCTGGTGACCATGTGCTGCTGTCAAACATATATGCTGTTGCAGGGAAATGGAGGGATGTTGCTACAATTCGAAGATCAATGAGAGACCAGAGAATGAAGAAAAATCCTGGTTGGAGCATGATTGAAGTAGACAAGACCATGTATGGTTTTGTTGCTGGTGAAAACCAGGGTGAGATTGCAGAAGAGGCTAATGAGAAGTTGACAGAGATCATGTTGAGGTTAAGGGTTGAAGGAGGTTATGTTCTGGAGCTCAAGATGGTCTTGCATGATCTAGAAGAGGAGGAAAAAGAAGATTCAGTGTCTAGGCACAGTGAAAAGCTTGCTGTTGCATTTGGAATGTCAAGATCGTGCAAGGGCAGCACTATCAAAATAGTTAAGAATTTGAGGATTTGCCGGGATTGTCATGCATTTATGAAGCTCGTCTCCAAACTCTATAAACTAGAGATTCTGGTGAGAGACAGAAGTCGCTTTCATTTCTTCAGGGATGGTTCTTGCTCATGTCGAGAGTACTGGTGATGGTTAAGTAAGAATAGTTAATGAAGACTCCATGCTAGAAATTGTGACATGACGCAGTATAAACTAGTATGAAGCCTGAAAGATAACAAAAGGGTTTTTTTTTTTTTTTGTGTGTGTTTTGCTAGGTCAGAGATTTCACTTAGAGGTAAATGGCATAACTCTGTTTATAGTATGAAACTCTTCTAGTGGCAGAAAAAACAGAAACATAAGTGGAAACCACTGGAGGCTTCACATTTCTTTAAGCATCAGCTAAAGCAAGAATTTGAGGAGCTTCATATGCAGTCTGGTATTTGTTGATTGTTTGGATTCTGATTTATCAAAAAGCACGACATAATGATGGGGATGCCCTTTGTACGAGTTTGCGTTACATCCATCCTGGAAAGCCACGAGCTTGCTAAAAAAAAGGAAAGCTACCTTAGAAAGTACCCCTTCCAGGAACATCTAGTATTCATGATACAAAAAAGACTTAGCTTCAAAGTGGATGTTCAGTGTAAAGAGCACATTATTACTTGTGTCTGCCTACCTGGTGGGGGGACATTATTGTGGTTAAACAGGACACCTGACTTTACAAATCTGAGGGCCTTGGTGGCTCAGAATGCCCCCTCACGCATTCAGGAGACACAGTCCATAAAACCTGATTTTGAGGTTTGAGGGATTCCATATTTCCAACCCCCTCTTCCTTGGTAACTGAGATAGCCGTGACCTGGTTATTGAGAGCCAGCAATTGGCGCTGGGTTTTATACAGGACTACAATAAGATCACTATTGGGATCTTTTGGTGACACTCGATGTAGATTGGCAGCCTGATCTTTTTGTGCTGATTGCTCTGAATTATAAAAACTGTTCAAAGAAGAATGTACTTGCACAAGAGCAGCAAGTTGCATTGAGATTGTTCTTCCATCCATGGAGCTATGCCTTTAGACCCCCTGCTCAATATATACCATCCAAATTCAGACCTGATGAATATTGAGCTGCTTTCTTCATGTATGGCAATGCTGCAAGTAAGCTCCATTAGATCCACATTTCCAAAGTTGCCTTCAAGAGAAGAGAGATGTGGGAGTCCTTGGGACAGAGACATTAATTTTGGGCAATCTGATATCCATATGAACTCAAGAGAAGTGAGATTCTGCAGCCATTTCTCTGATAGAGATGCCAGTTTATGGACTTCACCAATACGAAGTTTTTCAATCTGCAAAGTGAGGAATGATGTAAGTGGTCATTTGGTAAAAATTGGTAGTTGTTTTCAATATTTTCCCATTAGTTCATGTTTCTCTTATCTAGTCGACAAGCTCAACTTCAAAACGAGGACGTGGAGGAATAAGCAATTTTGGCTGGGACAGAAGTGTATGGGATCGCTTTTATGGATGTTTCTATGCTTCTTCGAGTCTCAATCATATCCCGCTAAAGTTACATGCATTTTATCGCTGTCTTCATTCAAAGTCTCGTATTGTACAAAAACCTATTACACGTATATCTCTTATTTTGTGGTCAATTGCAAACTAAGCAATCTATGAATATTTTCTTTAGATTTTAGAGGAAATTAATATGTAGCTTCTTGGGAAATGCGACCCTAAAACGATAATCGATAATTTAGCAATCACCTACAAAAATGTTCTATCAATCACCATCAAAAGCAGATGTCTTGTCAATCACCATTGAAATAAATGTTCTGTCAAAATTATAGCAACATGAACGGGCTAATATCGCTGAACATGATAAATAAGACACTACTTAATCACTATTCAAACACACTATATGATCACAAGTAACCTGGTCATTCACTCTACAAAATAATTTTTTTTTGGTGAAAGAAAATAATTTGATTCTATAAAATCAATAATCTATCAATTACCTACTAAAACGTTTTGTCAATTACCATTGAAAGCAAATGTCTTGTCAATCACCATAGAAATAAATGCTTTGTTAGAACTATAGCAACATGAGTAAGCTAATATAGTAGAACATGGTAGATAAGACACTATTCAATCACTATTGAAAAACACTATATAATCATGAACAGCCCTAGTCATTCACTTTATAAAATGATTTGATTCTATAAAATCAATAACCTAGTAGTTACCCACTAAGATGTTTTGTTAATTACAATCGAAAGCAGATGTCTTGTCAATCACCATCGAAAGCAAATGTATTTCAATCACCATCAAAATAAATGCTCTATCAGTATCATAGCAACATGAGCAACCTAATATAGTAGAACATGGCAAATAAGGCACTATTAAATCACTATTCAAAAATACTGTAGAATCATGAGCAACCCCAACCATTCACTTTGTAAAATGATTTGATTACGTAAAATCAATAATCTAGCAATCACCTACAAAGATGTTTTGCCATTCACCATCGAAAACAAATGCCTTGTCAATCACCATCAAAAGAAATGCTCCATAAAAAATGTAGCAACATGAGTGACCTAATGTAGCAAAACATGGCAAATAAGCCACTATTAAATCTCTACTCAAAAACACTATATAATCACCAGCAGCCCCAACCATTCACTTTATAAAATGATTTGATTACATAAAATCAATAATCTAGCAATCACCTCTGAAGATGTTCTATCAATCACCATCGAAAGATGTGCTCTGCTAGAACTATAACAACATGAGCAACCTAATTTAGCAGAACATAGCAGACAAGACACTATTAAATCACTATTCAAAAACACTATATAATCACGAGCAGCCTTGGTCATTCACTCTATAAAATGGCTTTCGCTCACTCACTTTTGACTAATATTTTATATATATATTTATCTATACATAGTATGTTGTCTCTAGCTATATGTGTGCCCTCCATTGTTCCATCATGGAAGGGGACAAACATTATTTCAATGCTTGAATTGTTAATGTAACAAAGAGAAAGTATAGTAGCTTGATCTGGTCGTACATTGGTGGAGGCAACTCTCCCTCAAGATCGGTGGAGGTAAACTAAAATTATAGTTATTGACGGAGATCACAAACGGACAAGAATCGTCATGACCAAATGAAGGTGTCAATCACTCCTTGATTGAATGCACATTGCCTTCGTGCTACTACTCTGTATTTGTTCCATAGAAATACTTGTTTATGGTGAAGCAAAGTGATGATGAGCTAATGGAGAGATAGTCTCATATTGTACACATATAGCACCCATGTTTACATCGAGTGTCTTTCATAATTCTATCAATGTTGAGTTCATTCCAACATAAACTTCCGGAGAACAGGGCTGATAGAGAAATTAACAGCTAATAGGGTAAACTATGAAGTACCTTTCCATACTTATTTTCTATATTTTATTACTATAATACAATTTATAATTGCCTATATCCGTCAAGAAAAATCAAGCCCTATCCTTTTATTCCTAGATGTACACAAACAAATCAGGCCTGGTCAATTCTGATGGGATGGCATGCGAATGGCCATTGCCATCTCAGACACACTTTGCTCCACCTTCCTCACCACTTGCCTCCCATCAAACTCGTGCTCAATCAATGGCATCGTGCTTGAGTCAAGGTAGTACAAGAACAAGACCATGAAAATGGAGCAAACAAACATGGGTATTGGTCCGAAGAACCAGAGAAGCAAGTTCAGAGCGAAGTACAGTGCCCTGAGCCCAACAGACCAGAAATCACTGCCTCGGATAACGGCCACCTCAACGTTCTTCAGAGGAATGCTTGGGCTTGGCATGCTGATCAGGTAATTGGTGTGGACGAAGTGCTGGGTAGACTGGATGAAGCATGAGAAGGCCAGAAGGAAGCAGATGAGGAGGACGACGTACTTGATGGAGAGGGTGCTGGTCCGGGTATCACCATAGACGAGGTTGCTCTCAAAGAAAAAGTTGTTGTTGTTGCTGATCCAGGCACCGATCAGGGAGCAGAGGGTGAGTGAGACGGAGGCCAGGAAAGTCGCTGCTGATCTGTTGGAGGAGATCACCCCAAGGCACGTGCCAATATTACCCTTCTCACCCTGCAAGACCATTTTGTGTTAATAATGTGAGCTTTGATTGATCAGAAATAGCACAGAAACAGCACAAGCACCCGAATTGATCAACTTTCAGCTCTTTTTGGCAGAGACGCTTTCTGTGAATTTCGTACAAAGCTGAGTTCACGACCATTTACTCAACAAGGTCGACCAATTAGAGGACAGCGTGGATCACAGTTTCGACTGTCCAATGTATGCAATGGGGGAGTTCAATTCTATTGCGCTTTGGGGCAGTCATTAATTGATCAAGGAAAGTACGATGGACTAATATTAAACTGAAAGGAGAGAGATTTGACCTGCATGATGGCCTGAACCCAGAAGCGCTTGTTGAAGTTCTCAAACCCCATGCAAGTGGTGTGAGGCTTGTGGAGGTATCTGTAGAGGAGTTGGAGATGGTACACCAACATGATGAGCAAGCCACCCGGAACCAGCACCACATCCAGATCTTTCTTCTCAAATCCCATCTTTTTGCTTCTCTGTGAATGTTTCTCAGTGACTTGAATTCTCAGAGAGAGAGAGAGAGAGAGAGAGAGAGAGAGAGAGAGAGAGAATTGATTGATTAACTGAATTCTTGGTGAATAAATGAGAGATTTGGGGGTTGTTTAAATACCTATTTATGAATCACTGGGGATTGTTATAGTGGTCACCCAAGAGGGATATAGGTAGCTTGATTCCCCACTTTCTCAAGGCTTGGGGGTGGGGAGACTGAGGTGTGGGGTTCAACTCTCACCCTCTATAGAAAAGTAAGGTAAAAGTCCTAAGAATGAATTGAGAGTTAAAAGTATAAGAGATTAAAAAAAAAAAATCATTTATGGCACAGTTGACTTCTATTGCCATGCGGCTTGCCTATGCAAATCGCAATGGTTTTTTGTTGTTCATATGTGAAATTTATGTTGGACTTCCGATTCGCCTATGATAGGCACGTCTGAAACTCCAAATGAACATCAAGAGTCAAGATTCAAGATTCATTCGAAGATGCACATCTTAGATTGTCGCCTGCCTTGAGGAATGGAAACTCGCTTCTTGTATTGTGAAACCTTATTATGGATAAGGGTAAAATCGAAGGATGAGTTTGAACTTACGTCATAATGGTCTTCGCTTTTACGCAGCGTACCGATTGTAGGTTCGAACATGAATTATCACGATTCATTATTCACTGCAGTTGAGTAAACTCATGTTCCTCTTTACGTTACATACATTACAATTTGATCATACGCCGAAATTAATGTCTATCTTGTTTGCAAACGCAAATGTCTTGTTCATGGTATATTAGAAGTAGAAGGTGCTTTCCACAAAACCAAACTCTGCTCCATGTATAGTTGCCGTGTACAGAGAAGTTATAGGTAATACAACTATTTGTCCTGTCACATATGATTCCTATAGGGTATTATCAGCGAATTGCCTAATATAACTAATAGACAAGATATTAAGCAAAGCAAATTAAAGGTTGATCATACTGTGACAACTTTATGCAAGGCAAAGTTTGGAAGCAAGAATAATATTTCTACAAAAAAAAAAAAAAATGTCATTTATTGGTAGTAGATCATGTATCAACATCGACACGACCAATCTAATTTCTGGCACGTGATTAATTTCTATGATTATCACATTTAACTTTCGCTTTAGATATTTCTGGAATTGAAGTTGTTTTACTATACAATGAAATGCTTTAGCTAGTTTTTAAATTCGCATCATTACGAAACCCTCCGGAAGGTGATAAGATCAAGAAAAGGAGGCTTAGAAGCATTCAAAGCAGCCCATGTACAGGGTCATATCCCCGTATGCGCAAAACTCAGCTTAATTGTTATATAAAATTAAGCAGAGCAAGTCTTTTCTTCAATTAATATTTTGTATCATCAAGTAAATTATGAATGCGAATTCATATATTCAGTTGACCATGGCTTGAAATATGAGGTGGAAGAGGAACAGACAGACTAGCGCACGAAGAAAATTCTTATTTCGGCTTCCAATCAGACTTTATTCAAATGAGAGATGATATTTTATCCCATCTTAGTATCTTACGGGAAAGATCAAGACTTGTGGGCGTCATTGATCAAAGCTCAAGATGATCAATATTTTTTTTCATTACGTGGTTTGTTCAGAAGCAGCCTTCTTACATTTAGGCCTGATTTTTGGCGTATCTCTCAGCATTTTCTTCTTCTTTTTCTGGGTTAATTTTGATATTAAGTATCATGATTTAATTGTGTTTGATTCATCTTAGTATGGATAGCATCCCAAATACGACCAAATAATCAATTTTATCTATAGTATATGTCCTGTTCTGAAGAAGCCTTCTCATTGTTGCATATTTTACACAACTTATTCGTTCAGCGTGTGGTTAATTTTCGTTAGAACTAACCTTGGTTGAATATGAAAATCTTACATGTAATAACCCCAACTCCATCTCCAGGGTCTTAAACGGCAGGGATTATTTTTGCAATGTTCCAGGCTCGCCGCCATCCTGATTCATTTTATTTTTTAATTAAGAGCATGCAGAAGCATATACCCATACAACAACAGCAGCAGCTAGGAAAAACCACCATTTACAAACACACCACTTATATTGCGTCAGTCTATATTAGAAGACCTTTTCTAAGGGCTGTTCTACCTATAATTCGTTTTCTATGTCCAAGCCCAGGGTAATCTTATCACCTCTAGTGTGACTGCAACTCCCAAAACTAGTGTGAGACTTCCATGCCTATAAGTTTGAAAGATAAGGGAGTGAGTTGGGGGACTTGGTAAGTAAACCCACTAAACTCCCGTTAGGAGGATGCCTCGCCATCAAACAAGATATGTGGACATAACTTCAACAATGTCGATGGCATATTAACAATAAAATATATTCCAATGACTCAATTGTGTGCATAACAAGAGTTCCATTTACCTTTGATGCTTAAACAATTAAAACCATCACAAAAAAAACATGCACAAAAGGGGTTCATTTATTATAATAACTGTTCTTATGGTTCTTTCGAAATTCTCCAAGCGCATCCTCTAATCCAAGGGTGATGGCTATCATCCAAACTTAATTGGACATTTGAAAGCTACTAAGCACCCAAAATCCATCGAACATTCAAAATCCGTTGGGCATCCGAAATCCATTGGGCATCCAAAGTCCACTAGGCATCCCGTTCTTATGAATGAGGCATCGCCACCAAAGCTATATGATAATGGGTCTTAACTTTCATTTAGTAGTCATACATACACAACAAACAAATCGGTTTATTATTTTTCCTCTTAGCCTACACATACGAGGGTGTGCTTATATAGGTGTGTGCATGTCATGTTCTATAGTACCATAAGCACATAATACGCTACGCAAGGCACAAGGTTCATGGCTTGAACCGATCAGCCAAGTGCCAACCTATGCCAAGCACAGCTTGGATCGATACACCTCAATATTAACTCGCTAAGTGAGGCTTGTTCCGATATGCCTCAATGCCAATTTGAACCAAGTGAGACCCGTCCATGACCCAAGGCATGTTTCCGTTCATGGATTCCAATTTATGAGGAAACCATACAAAATCTTAAATGAGCAAAACATGGAACATGAATATGCCATAGAAACTCAATCAACAATAAACACATGCATCACAAGCATGATCAAGAAAACATCTCGCTCAATCAACATAACACAATGCCCAAATCAAGTTTTAGTAAGTCTACTTACTAAAACTTGAACTTAGCTCCGAGATACTTCTTTGGTGACTAATTGGCTCTTGGGCAACTCAATGGAGGAGGGCATGGAAGAGAAGAGAGGGGAAAAGAGAGAATGGCCAAACCTCAAAATGCAAGGATGCCTCCTATTTATAGGCCTTCCCTCCCCCTCCCCCTCCCCCTCCCCCTCCCCCTCAATTATTGGTGCAAACTCATGATTAGGCCTAAGAGACGAGTCGGCCTATCTAACATCCTTAGGTGGCGCCTATGTTCATTTGTGTTTAGTTATGATTGATCCACCTATTTACTTATTCTCTAGAGGCTCACTTCAGGCTCATTATTGCCTAGGGTGCCTAAGGGACACATAAGTCCCCTATGATGCCTATTGTCCTCTCCTAATTGGTTTGCTCATGTCATTATGACCTAATGTCCTAGTAAACACCTAAACTTGGTGATTTATCAGTGTCATTAATGAACTAAAGTCCAAAGTCATTTAATGAGGCTTTGATATTTTTGCCAAGATACTTAGGATGCAAGTTTTATCTCTCTCCTTGCAAATGGCATGTGGCTTTAATTGGATAAGGATAGACTATAGTCCAAAGGCATGAAAGGTTCTAGAACCCCTATCCTCTCTTGACATTTTTCTAGTGACTCATCTCCCGCTTTAATTAATTGTACCCAAAATTCATCCAAGGCATTCATGAGACTAACATAAGGTGTCACATCATTGGAGAAGTCGTTCGTATTTGCACACAATCTACGATTATATGAAAACCAATGTTCATGCCAAAAATTTACTAAGACTTATTCAAATGAGCATGACTAAGTCGATACCCCTCTTGGACTTGTTCATGATGATTTCCTATTAGAATTGGTCCATTGGATCTCTTAAAAATAAACTCGAGGCTGGTCCCAATCATTCGCCTTGATCAAGTCTTGGTTGGGCAAACCGAGATCCAAAGTTGAGCCTACTTTGATTTAGCACAAGTCGTGCCTCGGTCTATCCAAGGTCTTATGCCTTTGATTCTCATGATGGACCCTCGGTTGTCACTTGATCACATGGACTCAATCAATTTGCAACAAATTCGCTACCGAACGAGATTGACTCATGGATTGCTCATGGTTAGTATAAGTTCCATGCGGAATGTGACATCCTGGAATTTCAATCATGTTTTCAATTAAATGAATCGGGCCTTTCATCAATGCGCCTATAGTGCTATTCTTCGAGTTGATCACTCACGAGATAATTAATCTACCAAGGGAAGCCGTTAAGGATTTTAATGCAATTGACTTGAGAATTCGATCAGGAATCGACTATTCGATCGTGCTCATCTACAAAGATCATTATGGCATAGTTAAAGATCAATTAGAAATCATAGATAGGTCGGTTCGACTGAGATGTGTGGTTAAACGTTGATGATTCCACCAAATTGTAAAATTCTTGTCGATCGATACTAGACTAATTTTTCTATCATTTCGGTACCCTGTGTTCATATTTGAAATCTCAATATTTTCACAACCACTGAGAGTCGCCAGTATGTCGAAGATGTACAATGTGACTCGAAACAAATCGATCATGGATCAATTGCACCAAAAAATTCTAAAAGCTGCCTGATAAACTAGGTCACGCTAAAATCACGCCAGATTGAAATTAACCCTTAATTTGAATCCGATTTCAGAAATTGAAACTTCTGTTATGTCATGAGTTATTTTAGGAATGTCAATGTATCCTCCAAAGATTTTTCTGCAAATTGAGATTTTTGGCAAAAAATCGATATAGGGGCCATTTTCAACCGAAAATTCAAAGGACCGTTTTTTATCGCATTTTTTGGATGCAAGTTGGTTCTATTGGTGATGAAAAATGTTAATTTGATTGAGGATATGATGGTGGAATTTTTTAGGGCCGAATTGAATCAATTCAAGAGGGAATGGAAGTGAATCTGGGGGAAATGTCTTCAAAATTCATAGCCCCATGGTCCCTCAACCTTTGGACCATCTCAATAGCTTCTAGATAAAGCTTTGTGGCTTGAGAAGTGGCTAAGGAAGCTAGCTGGCCATGGCGGGCCTTGGTCAATGGGACAAGAAGATAATTTGAGGTCAAGGTGGCCCCCTCCAAGAGCTGTTGTCCCCCTTCTTCTCCATTCAGTCAACTTCTCCATTTTCCAAACCAAAGAAGCTCTAAGACTTGTAGGAAAAACTGAGCATCACACCCTCCTCACTGTTAACCATCGCTTGGAGCCGCCAAGCATCGTCTCTGCCACAGCAAACCCCCACGACGGGCCCACGTTCTTGCTGCATTGTCCAGCCCTTTCTGTCATCGTGTCTCCCTATTCGAGTCTCCTCAAGCCACGTCGAGCTTAGCTGGAGCTTCGTTGTCGTTGTTCCACTGCCATGAAGCCCCACCTAGCCACTACAGCTAGTCCACCAGCCGCCTTCATCGTTTCCAGCCTAGGCCGAGCCCAAGCAGCCCTCTCGACTCACCTTCCCAGACCGAAACCCAGCAAGAAGCCGTGGGCTTCGAGGCCCGCTTTAGATCCTTTCTCGAGCTCACTTGGTGCCGTCACTTCGAAGTTTGTCACTCATCTCCACCTTGCCATCCTCGTGAACTCATCGGATTTCGAAACCGATAAGTTTACTCACTAATCTATGCTTATGGAGTTAATTATGCTTAAGGGTTGATTAGTTTATATTAATCTTGGATTAGGTGGTTAGTTAGAACGTATTAGCAATTTAATCGTTCGATATTGCATGTTAGGTGGTTAAAATAGTGTAATTAGCAAGTAGATAGGTTGTATTATTTATCTAGATAGGTTCAGAAATTTTTCGGGCCTGTTTCAGTATTTAATTAGGCTTTTCTGTCCTAAGTTTCTATTTATGGCATTTATTGGTATTTATTTAATTATTAATTATTTTCCGAAAATTATACCGGGATAGTCGGTGACTGAAATTTTGTGTTGATTTCAATGGTGTGATTGATTTATTTAATTGAATGTTATTTTGTGCAAAATTGAGTGAGATTTGTGTTGGAAAAAACTTCCTTATATGTTTTAAAATTGACAAAACGTTTCCATCAGTTTAGTTTGAAGACTTGCAGACTCTTTCGTCAAAGTCTGAAGACCTCCAGACTCAAGATTTAAAGCCTACCATCACTAATAGTTTCCAGACTGTCAAATAAAAGATTTATCCGATGAAAAAGACTTATCCAGATACAAGCATATCTTTAAGGATTTGGTTCGTACGGTTGAAGAATATCTCATGGCTGGAAATAGCATCTCTTGATCGATTATTCTTATTGAAATCAATTTGAATATTTAGATTAGTTGATTGGCGAAATATACTTGGAAGGTTCTACTTATGAAAACCTAGATCCTGATTGTATGAGCGAACAGGATTGGTGAACTATCATCACATTCCTTATATAACTCGAGATCTTCTGAATTGATTCTGTCCAACGGGAAGATTAGAAGAACTCATTTGGAATGTGCCAATGGTTATGATGGCATAAATGAGTATATAAGGAGGATGCTCAAGTTATTTGAGTGTTTGCGTGAAAGAAAATTTTCAAAGTTTGAAACTTTTAGTTCTTTGTTGTTACAATTTTGTCAAACTTAAACTGTACTCAAAAGAAAGATCAAATACTTGTGAGACCTTAAGGAACTGTAGTAGAGTCTCTACAATGTGGAATCAAGGACATGATACTGTATAATCTCTTTTGGTTATTAGTGGAATCCAGCCAATGAGCTGTTAGTGCAGGAGAGTGGACGTACGCTTAGTTTAAGCCGAACCATTATAAACCTTGTGTTTCAATTCTCTTTCCCTAATCTCTTTACTTAATCGGCAGTCTTTTATATCAACTTACAATCATTTAGATCTTCAGTATACCGTTTTCATATAAGTTGAAATTAAGTTGTTATGTTTTGCAAAAATTTCTTTAATACCTATTCAACCCTCCTCTAGATGCTTATACTAGCCTTATCAATTTGTAATTTTGGGAATTTAACCCAAAATTGAGTATTTTCGGTTTTAATTAGAAAATATCGAGCGTCGGTTTACAACGTCAAAAATATGTTTGTGGACTACATTTGTGGACTACATTAAATGGTGGGATTTTTTAAAAGGAAAATATTGTATTTTGGCTAAGGCCGACCGTATACCCACACACGATTATTTTTATCTGGAATGATAAAAATTATGAAATTCTTAGTTTGTGAGAACAATATACTATATTAGCCTACGAGTTTTGATATATCAGCTTAGTATAAACAGTATACTTTATTAGCTTAGAATGAGCATCATCGGTATACTATATCAACCTAAGAGTTTCGATATATCAGCTTAACACGAGTAGTATACCTTAGTAGTTTCTAGTGAGCATTGTCAATATCCTATATCAACTTGCGGGCTTTGATCTATCAGCTTAATGTGAGCAGTATACTTTATCAGCATTTGGCGAGCTATATCTATTATCAGCTTTTGGCGAGCTATACTATCTATCTTCAGCTTAGGGTGAGCAGTCCTTGATGTGATCAGACTTTATAGATAGTATTAAATGGGATGACTAAGAGATGATGTTGATGGTTTGGAGTCGATTGGATCGATTGATCAATGATTCGTTTTGATTTGATTTGAATTGAAGTGATTCGTTGAGTATATGAATCGTACTGACTTGCAGGAAGGAACTAAGGTAAAGGTAAGTCACCTATCTTTTGTGTGCATAGGTAGCCTCTAGACGTATTTCCTTCCTAATCGGAGTTTTGGGGGTGGACTTGTTGAGACGTCGTCTCACCCCGTTGTAGTATAACTTTTACAGGTCCTTAGATGGTTGTGCCACCTGAGTGTTTTGGCCAACCAAAGAAGGTTACTAAGCAGCACTCTCAGATTCCCCTCTTTGGGAGCCAAGGAACCTAGGTCTACAAGCTCGTGAAATCCATTGTCTGGGTCGATGAGGGTCTACCCCAGAAGGTACCCCATCAATTCGGATTGTGATATCGTCACGGGCAAAATGGACCCAGAGAAGGCCCTTTTCCGAAGTCTGAGATTCCTAGGCCAGTGCTAGAGATTGCTTTTGGCAAGGGGATGACTAATCCTCCTGATGGTTTAGTTGTAGACCTGGATCTCTCGGATTCAGAGTCCCCCGAGTATTCAATTGAAGACTCGAATGTTAAGAGGATCTGTAGCCCTCTACCCTCCCCTTTTTTGCATACCTTGTATATATTGACTAGTATTGTATACGACTTAGTTTGATATGTATATAAGTGTGTTATGATTTTAAAATTTGTGGCCCTGCTTTTTTATCACATCTTCTTGTTGTATGGGGATTAATTATTCGCTTCCGCATGTGCATTAAAATGAATGGGTCAGTGACGTGTCCTGGGATGTCGTTATTTAATCGACCACTAAGGGATGGACACATGCTCGGAGGATCGGGACATGACACGGAATCACCCGTGATCAATGTATTATCCACGCATAACCAATCCATGATTGTCTTTTGTGTTTGCGATGGTATGGGATCAATCCACAACTAAATCTCATGGTCGAAAAGCCAATTCATGTTCAATACATAAGTTTGGAAAGTAGCACCAATCCTTCTGCATTGACTTAGCTAAGTTTGGTGTCCATGCATCAATCAATAAGACACCATGATACAATCCAAGCTAGGACTTACCGACCTTTGTACCTTATTCTCACAGCCTAGAATCAAGGATGTTACATTACAAGTAAGGCTAATAAGGTAAGGCGAGAGCTAAATCAACTAAGGGTGCCATTTTCTCCAACTATGTGCACGAACTCGACACAAAAGGACTAAAATGTGTTTCGAAATGAGTTAAAACTCGTTGAGCCATTTTGAAACATATGCGATTTGAGTAAATTTTGTGTATTCGCTACACTGCTTATATGGTAGCAAATAATGCAACAATTGATTAGCATGATAAAGGTGAAAGTTCTGGGTAAGTAACATTTTAGGGAGGCAACAAAGATGGGGTTTACTCATTTTTTGTCTTTTTTTTGTGACTCCTCCGGGAATTGATATAGCGAGGATAGCCTTGTTTTTTACTCTTTTAAAGTGATGGAGTAATTGAGATGCATACGAGCTAGCCCAGACACAATCTAACTATAAGACTGGTTAAGAACAAGTAAATCAATTGTTGTTTGAGCATCAAAGAAGAAAACTGCTCAGCTCAACGAAAACTACTGCATCTAAGGACATTTTACTGATTTTATGCCCTGAGGACGACAATGAGATTACTTAACCAACCTGACAGTAACACAAAAAGAATCAAAAAGAAAAATAATAGAAGTACGGCAAGTCATTTTTTTAGTCATCTTAGCTTTGATCGAACTCAACCTCTCTTGCAATTTTTAGCATAATATTAGTTATCAAAGCATAATCTGCTAAATGGAAAACAAGTGATTTATTAATCATTTGATGGGAGATTCACTTTTATTTTCCTTCTTGCTATCCGTGAATTCGAACGACGTCAAATTAAATAAGAAAACCTCGTCGCTCTGCTGAAATAAAAGCTACTAAGCCTTCCGAAAGGAGATAAGGTTCCACAAAAGTAGGTTCCGCAGCACACAAGGCAACTAATTTAGCTTAATATTCTGCAAAGGAGAGTTGAGCAGAGCTAGTTTATTTGCTTTTCAAATATTAATTTATCGTCACTTTGAACTATGAATTTACATTGACAGAGACGTGTTTACATGTTTGACGAATGGAAAAATTCTAATAATGGGGATGAAATTGATGGTTTATCAGGCAAATGTATTCTTTGTTGATTTTGAATAGAAAAGTAAATACTTGAAATGTAAAGGAATTGAAAATGGGAGTACAAAATTTAAGATTTTACAGGTACTGGAATGGTAAATTTGCAGAAAACTTTAACGGAATAAGCAAATTTGCAAGAACATGCTCTTTGTAATGGATTGAACACTCATTACAAAGATTACAACGTGGGTATTTATGTCCCACCATCTGCAGTTATTTACAAACAGTTAAGAATTTTGAATCTACGAATGTATTCCTGGTATGATTTACAATTATTGATAAGCATCATCCTTTTTGAGATCCTAAGCATGATCCCTTATCATCTAAGAGTGGTTATGCATAAGGAGTACCAAATTCCGAGATAATGGGAACAGCCAACTGGCACTCATGTGCTTGTGACAGTCCATCATGTTTGTCTTCCAACTCCAAATTTTGTAAAAATTGCAATAATTTGTTGTTGATGACGATTATCGATTGATGAAGGCTCTTGTGGATATCTTCTGTAATGTTCACTTTCAATGCCAATTCAGAGCTCCAGTTGGAATATAAAGAGAATATCAGACAGCAGCCATAGATGAAGAATCTCATATAACTTTCCCGTTCCAAATAACTTCTGTTCAATTTTCTCTTTCGTTTTCCCTTTTTGCCAGACTTTATTCAATTAGGACAAAAACATTTCATTCTACTCCGACATATAGGTCAAGCTCAAAACTTCTAACGTCATCGATCAAACTATTATCTCGTTTTTTTTCCAGGATGAGACGCTTACACTATCCACTTTAAGATCTGAAATTTTCAAATGGCCTTCTTGACATTCGAAACACATTTCATATTCATGAGCTTATTGGGTACATAAGTTACTTTGAATTACGTTTGAATGTGCATGTGGCTTTGATTTCTGTTGTTGATTTCATTCTTGTTCGAAAACATGAACTTTCGAAGTTTATAAGATTTACTCCCATAAAAGGAAAGCAGAGCAAATGCAAAAGAATATCACGACAGATGATTCTGAAATCTTTTTGAAGGCAACAACCAAGAGCCGAGACAAGTAACTTCCATTTCAGGCTTTTAGTTAGTATGATATTTCAATAATGATCTGCATCGTACCTACGGAAAATATCGTATAACCCCATGGACGAGCCCAGCGTTTCAGGGCCCTCCTAGCCCACGGAAGCATTGGAAGAAAGCCCAGACGGATTGAAGCCCAAACTTTCTTTGAGCAAGTTCGAATGTCTTGCTGCTAATTTTGCTAAAAAGCGTTCTAGTTCTCTTAGGATTCGTTAAGTGCATGTACTTTTATTATTTTTACTCTTTATGTAATGGCCAACGTTTTCTTCCTTCTCTAACTAGTATTCTGACTAGTAAGATACAACCATAGACATCTTGCATATTTATGTTCATTTGATCTTACATGTGGTTGATATCCAATTTTAAAACCTATCAATCAAAACAAATGATTTGAGGAAGTTTCGTGATATACATTGTCTCAGTAATAATTACTCAAATCTTGTAACATCTTATTGGTTCATATAGCGAAATCCAACTAATAGGCTGCTAGCGTGAGAGAGTGGATGCAGACTTGTAAAAAATGAACCACTATAGTCTTTTGCGTGTATTTTCTATCCTTTATTCTCTTTATTTTACTTGTGATAGAATTAATTGCATATTAATAAGATCTGACCAGCACTTTCTGTCACTAGACGTCGTACTTTTGCAATATCATTTTTAAGTTCTTCTATTTTCCACAATATCACCTATTTACCTATTTCTAGGTGATAAATCTAGTCCTAACAATTGGTATCCAAGCTTGGTGCTCATTATTTTTGAAGTGCTATATTACTTCTAAGCTAAGGATCTATTATGGCTAGTAATATTACACTAGAATTTATGGAAGATCAAAGTGACATAAGGCCTCCATACTTCGATGGAAAATATTACAATTTCTGGAAAAACAAGATGAAAGCATTCATCATATCTAAGGATCCACTAGAGTGGGATTTAGTTCTAAGAGGTATAAGACCTTAAGCTTCTTTGTCTAAAGAATAAGGCAAAAAACCAAAACTCTTAGCTTTATCTGATGTAAACATTACTAAAAGAGAGGCACTAGATGTTAAAGCAGTTTATTTCTTATACTATGCATTATCTCCTACTAAGTATAATCGAATTTTTTCATATGAAACAATGAAAGAAATTTAGGACAGGTTGCATGTAACATACAATTGAATCGATCGGATTAAGGAGACGAAGAAAATCATTCTTCTCCAGTAATACGAAGCCTTCAAGATGAAACCAAAAGAATCTGTGACTGACATGTTTGACAGATTTGCTAATATTGTCAATGGGTTAGCTATTGTATCAGACCTATGAAAGTGAACAAGACTCATCGTGGACTGTCAAAAGAATATAACAACATTAAGATGTCCATTTGTGAAACCTAGAAGATATCACCTCTTTTTGTGGATGAGCTCGTGGGAACACTCCAATTCTATGAGGAAGAATGTCTAAATGATGAAGGACACCCCAAAGGTTAGAAGGCAATAACTTTAAAATCTAATCCTAACTATGATGATTCAGATTCTGAAGATGACGAAGAAGACGACAAGGAAATCACACTCGTGGTGAAGAGGCTTTAAAAGATGGCTACAAAAGGAAGGAAGTTCAAAGGAAAAAGACTCTTCAAATCATATGAGGAATAGAGAAACTTTAATAAAATAGATGACAATAAAGACATAGTTTGTTTCGAGTGCAAGAAGCTAGGACACATTAAACCTAGTTGTCCTTGTCATGCCCCAAACCCCGGGTACGCATGCATCCCTCGGCAGTCGATTAAAACTACAACGTCCTAGGACATGTTGCCAACCCATTCTTTTTTTCTTTCAATTAAATACATGAGGAAGCAAATTAAATAAACACCCAGTCAACAACAAACATAGGGATAGTAAAAACACGGCAAACATTGCCAGAAACAACATATTCATTTTTCAACTGTTACCCCTAGGAAGTTTAATGGTTACGCCTCGATCCTCGAGCGCACGCCCATCCCTCACCTGGTCGATTAATAGTGACGTCCCAAGACGCATCACTAACCTTTTCTTTTTAATACGCATGCGAAAGCATATAAATGAATCCCTAGATAATAAAACATTGGGATAGAAAAGTAGGACTCCAAGTTTTCACACTTTAAAAGCAACCACACTTATATATATTGCAAATCATAGTGCAAATATATACAAGGTGAATTATTGAGTTAGGTTTTAAACCACCTGTTCATAAACAAAGTCTGCAAAAAGGGAATCGACTCCCATCAAAAAAGAATTGTCCTATGACTAACTAATCCAATAGAATCGTCAATTCTTCAGGCTTCACCTTCTACACTTCGGGCCTCAGGTCCTTCACCAATGCCGTCTAAGAACTTGAAAATGGTTATTCAATAACTAGTGAGACAATGTCTCAGCAAATTCTATCATCTAAGACTCGATTAGAAGGCCAATATGCTATAAGGGCTGCTTATGCACAACACTGGTCAGAAGACTTACATTAGCTTTAGATTCCACCTACAATTCAATATAGTTCAATAGACACCCAATCAATCATCACAGATCGAAGTATTGATCAATTGATATTGTCGATTACATGTCAGTATGACCATTTTTCGGTCATTCTAGCCATTATTATCCAATCTCAACTGATAGAACCAATTACCGAGCCATGTGTATTCTCCAAGGTGATATTCCTTATCACTGAGCCACGTGCATTCTCCGAGCCTAGGATGGGCATTGCTGTAAATATTCGTGATGAAAAGACGGACCTTTTTCGTTCTAAGGACCACAGGAGGACTTATTCGAAACTGTTGAAGCGAGGGATGATGAACCCTAAAAGTGTGGACTTCGATTTTCTTGATTCGTTGATAGTGAAATTGAGAGAGAAGTTTGCACTCCTTCAACTTGAATGTTTTTGCTTTGAGACGACTGTCGCCTACCTAGAATTTAAGGCTTACTTCTATTCAAATCTTTCTTTTCTAGATGCGAATAGATCTTCTTTTACAATTAGGGACAAAGATTTTGTGGTGGATGTAAACACCTTGGCGGGTGTGATTGGTGTGGAAAGAGTGAGTTTCCAACCAATCATTATGTCTGTTGGTCACGCAACCTTGGCACTTGTTTGAGATAGGATTGCCTAAGGCAGGATTTCTTATTCTAGAATGAATGCTTCCAATATTTTGCTTCACAAGATTGTGATCAACTGTCTCAAACTCAAATCCACTTCAAAAATTGATGTCTCAAACTCTAAAGCGAAGTTGATGTATGCGATCAACATTGTTTTCAAGTTCTCACTATCTCACACTATCCTAATGCACATGTATAGGACAATTGTGAAGGACAATGGGCAACTTCCTTATTCTACTCTTGTTACTCGATTATTCAGACATTTCAACATTCGGCCTCCTAATATTATGTGCGTTCGAACCATTACTCCAATGGTAGTTGGACTAAAGATGGTTTCCAAGATGCATTTGAAGGAGCTGATCAAGGTTTTGGAGAGCATTAAGGAAAGTCCCCTATCAAGGCCAGACAAGACTCTGCAGTAGGAAAAAGGAAATGCAAAGAGCCAATAAACGAACCAATCAAGAAGAGAAGAGCGCTCATCTTGTAGGATGAAGAAGATGAGAATGACATTACTCTCTCCACTTTTGCCTTAAGGAATTTACAGAGTTTTGTTAACTTTCAAGAGCCAGAGAACACAGAGACCAGAGGAAGAGAAGAGACAAAGAAGAGAGGAGAAGAAGGAGAAGAAAGGAGAACAGAGGAGGAAGAAGAAGAAAGAGAAGAAGAAGAGGGTCAAGATGATTCTCTTGAACCGACTTTTGCTGCATCCTTGTCCAATGACTCGGACAAGACAAGGAGCGGAAATGCAGAAGAAGAAAGAGAAAAACATCATCATGGTGCTGAAGAAGAACGGGAAGAAGAATTCTTTTCTCCACCTGTAGGTACAGAAACAAGGGGAGCTGCTGATAAAAGAGGTACTTCTTCACTTACTTTTACTAGTGAGGATGTTAGTCGTTCTCCTGCCAATCTAGAGGATGTGTAAGCCTCTCAATTTTCCTGAAGCTGGTGTTGAGGCATTATCTCCAAATCCGGGTGTTCCAGCTGAGGTTCCATCATCAATTAACACTCCCCAAACTGATCGTGCTGAAGTGAGTACTCAAACAAATAATACAGCAGACTTTAAGAGACTACTCGAGCTTCTTGTGGAGATCAAAGCTCAACTTTATGGATTGGAGTGTGAATTTTAGAACATGCAGTCAGCACATCAAGCCATTTCAGTCTCTCTACACGACTGAGTACAAGCCCTTACGCTTCAAGTTCAAGCCACTACAAAGGGTGAGGATATTGAGCAACTGAATGAGGACCTGAGGAGGCTGGAGGAGACTGTCAAGTCTATGGGGGATTTCCAGATCTTTCGCATCTTCAAACAGCCATGATTTTACGCAATTTTTTCAAGTTTTTCTCCACTTTTTGTTGATGACAAAAAAGGGAAGAGTTTGCGCAGATTTGGATTTGACTTCTTTTGATACTTATTTTGGTACTTTTGGCTTGGATTGATTACTTTTTGCTTGATAATTTGGACTGGTATACTTTGGACTTTTGATTACTGTTTGATTTTGAATCTTTTTAATGCTTGTAGCAACTAAGTTTGTGGTTTTGATTGTGGCTGGATAGTTATTTATCATGCAGGATTAACATGTTTTTCTATGGTTGCAGAATCGATGCTATCCAGGTTCTAATCAACTTATTTTTATAAGATATCACTTTTTGCTTAAGTGTTGTTTTGCAAGTCAAAAATTTTCAAATCTGCAGGAAAGTTTTGTCACCATAAAAAAGGGAGAGATTGTTAGAGAAAACTCATTTATTGTTTTGTAGCTGACAAAACATTTCCAAAAGTCTCATTTGAAGACTTGCAAACTCAAGTTTTATAATCTGAAGAACTCTAGACTCTACTTTCAAAGTCTGAAGACTGCTAGACTTTAATCTCAAAGTCTGCCATCGCTGACAGTTTCCAAACTAAAGAATGAAGACTTATCAAGATGCAGGATTATGTTCAAGAATTCGGTTCTTATGTTTTTCGAAGACCTTTTGGCTAGATATAGCATCTACTTGATTGATTATTCTTATTGGAATCTACTCCGATATGAAGATCTTTTGAAAGGCGAAGTATACTTGGAAGGTTCTACTTATGGAAACCAAGATCCTGATTGTATGGGTGAGCATGATTGATGGGTTATCATCACATTCTTTAAACAACTTGAAATTACCTTAATTGATTCTGTCCAATGAGTAAATTGGAAGAACTCTTTTGGAAAGTACCAACGGTTGTGAAGGCATGGAGGAGTATTTAAGGCGAACTCTCTAGTTGTTTGAAAAGGTATGCAAGAAAAATTTCAAAGTCTGAAGCTTCCTAGTTCGTTGATGTTTCAATTGTCGAGCTCAAATTATACTCAAATGAGAGAGCTTACACTTATGAGAACTTCGGAAGAGTGTAATAAAGTTTCTACACTGTGAAGTCAAAATCATGAGACTATAAAACCTCTTTTGATTCATAGTAAAATCCACCTAGTGTGCTGTCAGTGCGAGAGAATGGACGTAGGCTTGATCTAAGCCGAACCACTATAAACTTTGTGTTTCTATTCTCTTTCCCTAAACTCCTTACTTTAATTCGTAACTTTATTTAATTGTTCAAAGCTAATTACGTCATCATTCTATTATCTACTAAAAGCAATTTACTTTTACTAGGTTTTGCGAAAATTTTTATATACACCTATTCACCCTCTCTAGGTGTTGGTACTAGCTCTTTCACAATCAGCCCATACCAAACGCCTAGGAAATTATGGACTAAGATCTGGAAACTCCAAACATACCCTAAACTCAAATTTTTACTATGGAGTGTGTGCAATAATGCCCTACCTATGAAGGAAAATTTACACAAAAGGAAGATCTTACCAAAACAAGAGTGTCCCTTGTATGGCGAGGGTCTCGAGTCTATAGAGCACACCTTCATCTTGTGTCCTTGGACGAAGGCAATCTAGTCAAGCAACAAAATTAATGTAAACACGTCTCTGGAAATTAGCAACTGGATGGATCATGGCTATAGGAAAAATATAACCAAAAGGAAAGACTCGTAATAAAAAGCTCTGCTCGCCGAAGTAATTTTGAGAGTATGGAAGGCTCAGAATGCCTAAATCTTCAAAGCAAAAAGTCTCAATCCAAGCTCAATAATAGATGAAGCATACTTTTTGACACATCTATTATTGAAACAAAAGAAGAAAACAACAAACTAAGAACAAGACTTATTTTCAACAACTATAACAACAAGTCTGCAAACCCAGATTGTAGCATCCTTGATTCCAGGCCATGAGAATAAGGTACAAAGGTCGGTAAGTCCTAGCTTGGATTGTATCGTGGTGTCTTATTGATTGATGTGTGAATGCCAAACCTAACTAAGTCGATGCACAAGAATTGGTGCTACGCTCCGAATTTATGCATTGAACATGAATTGGTCCTTTGACCATGAGATTTAGTTATGGATTGATCACACACCATTGCAAACATGAAAGAAAATCATGGATCGGTTATGTGTGGACAGTACATCAGTCGCAAGTGATTCGACACGGAACTTATACCGATCATAAGCGATACATGAGTCAATCTTGTTCAGTAGCAAATTGGTTGCAGATTGATTGAGTCCACATGATCAAGTGACAACCGAGGGTCGATCATGAGAATCAAAGGAATAAGACCTAGATAGACCAAGGCACAACTTATGCTAAATCAAAGTAGGATCAGCTTTGGACCCGATCCACCAAACCCAGACCCGATCAAGGCGAATGATCGAGACCAAACTCAAGATTGATTTTTAAGAGATCCAATGGACCAATTCTAATCGGAAATGGTCATGAACAAGTCCAAGAGGGGTACTGATTTAGTTGTGTTCATTTGATTAAGTCTTAGCAAATTTTGACACAAACCTCGGTTTCCATAGAACAGTCGATCATGTACAAATATAAACGACTTCTCCAATGGCGCGACACCTTATGTTAGTCTCATGAATGCCTTGGATGAATTTTGGATATAATTAATTAATGTGGAGAATGAGTCATTGGACAAATGTCAAGAGATGATAGGGGTTCTAGAACCTTCCATGCCTTTGGACTATAGTCCATCCTTATCCAATTAAAGCCACACGCCAATTGCAAGGGGGGGGGGAGAGAGAGAGAGAAATTGCATCCTAAGTATCTTGGCAAAAATATCAATGCCTCATTAAATGACTTTGGACTTTAGTTTATTAATAACATTGATGAATCACCAAGCTTAGGTGTCTTCTAGGACATTAGGTCATAATGACCCTGAAATATAGCATCAGTGAACAAGGCAAGAGTAAACCAATTAGGAGAGGACATTAGGCATCATAGAGGGCTTATGTGTCCCCTAGGCACCTAGGCAATAACGAGCCTAAAATGAGCCTCGGAGAATAAGTAAATAGATGGACCACTCATAATTAAAGACAAATGAACATAGGCACCAACTAAAGATGTTAGATAGCCTAACTTGTCTCTTTAGCATAATCATGAGTTTGCACTAATAATTAAGGACGGGAAGGCTATAAATAGGAGGAGGCATCCTTGTATTTTGAGGTTTGGTCATTCTCTCTTTTTCTCTCTCTTCTCCTCTACACCCTCCTCCACCAAGTCACCCAAGAGCCAACTAGTCACCAAAGAAGCATCTCGGAGCTAGGTTCAAGCTATACTAAGTAGACTTACTAAACCTTGATTAGGGCGTTATGTTATGTTGGTTGAGCAAGACGTGTTCTTGATCGTGCTTGCGATGCATGTGTTAATTGTTGATTGAGTTTATGTGGCGTATTCATGTTCCATGTTTTGCTCATTTAAGATTTTGTATGGTTTGCTCATGAATTGGAATCTATGAATGGAAACATGCCCTGAGTCATGGATAAGTCTAGCTTGGTTCGAATCAGCATCAAGGTATTAAGGTGAGCCGATCCAAGCCTTGCTTGGCCTAGGTCGGTGCTTGGCCAATTGATTCAGGCCACAAAGCTTGTGCCTTGCACAACATGTTATGTAGTTATAGTACTATAGAATATGACACACACATAAACTAGTTTGTTTGTTGTATAACATATGATTACTAAATGAAAGATTAGATCCGTCATCACATAACGTTGGTAGCAATGCCTCTTTTTGAAAAAGAGATGCCTAGTAGACTCCGGATGCTCGATGGATCTTGGATGCCCGATGGACTCCAGATGCCCGATGAATTTCAGATGCCCAATTATGTTTGGATGATAGCTATCACCCTTGGATCAAGAGATGTTGTTTGGAGTATTCCAAAAGAACCATAAGAACGGCTATGTTAATAAATGAGCCCCTTTTGTGCATTTTTTTTTTATGGTTTTAATTGTTTGAGCATTAGAGGTAAACGAAATTCTTGTCATATATATGGTTGAGTTGTTGGAATATATTTTATTATTGATCTTCCATTGACATTGTTGCAGTTATGTTCACGTATCTTGTTCAACGGCGAGGCATCCTTCTAACCGAAGTTTAGTGGATTTACTTACTACGTCCCCAACTCAATTATCTTCCAAACTTGTAGGCATTGAAGTCTTACACCAATTTTGGGAACTACAGTCACGCTAGAGGCAATAAGGTTACCCTAGCCGTTAACGTAGAAAACGAATTTATAAGTAGAACAGCCCGTAGAAAAGGGCTTGTAAAATATACTGACGCAATATAAGCGGTGTGTTTGCAAATGGTTGTTTTTCCTAGCTGCTGCTGTTGTATGGGTATATGCTTCTAAATGCTCTTAATGAAAAGATAAAAAGAATCGGGACAGCAACGAGCCTAAGACATTACGAGAATAACTCATACTGCTCAAGACCCTAGAGATAGAGTTAGGGTCATTACACAGATCTGCTGCAAAATCAATATGGATAGCTCCTAAAGTGGTTCAAATCTAGACGGAACAACAGCTAGCATCTACAAAAACAAGGATGGAGCTCTCTTCGATGTGTTTGTGAGCCGGATCATTGCCCCTTCTACCCCGGTCGCTAAAACCCTAAAAATAAAGGAAGCCCTACTCTGGTTGAAAGGGAAGAGAAGCGCATGAACTAAACAAGACAGAAGCATAGTTGCACCTACTTAGGGATGGCTTATTTATAGTCAATTTTATAACGGGTCAAGCAGTGCCAACATGCCATAGTCAAAGACTACCAATATCTACTGGGCTAGCTGAAGGACGTGATTCTTTGTTTTGAGACGAGGATATATAATTAGGTGGCCAGTTGACTGCCAAAACCCAGCGAGCTAGTTCTCTCCCAAAGAACTGGATTGCTAATCTCCCTAAAAAAAAATGTATTTCAATATTATTTTCTCAAATGAAAAATATGATATAAATACATTTACTGGCCTTAAACTTTTGATACCTATGAGACGTTTACCCTTTTTTCTATTTAATTTTATCAATAAAATGTTCCTCTCTCCCATTTATTATATGGCCAAAAAATGAAGGTTAGTTGTTGGGGTCATATCAAAAGATGATTTTACAAGAAATGGTGGTCAAAATCTCAAAACAAAAGTTAATGCGAAAGTGATTCACATCCTCCAGATCTTTACAAGTTTCATTGACAATCAATTAAGCCCCATTGCTGACTTAATCATTAACCACTAATTAAGATTTTTTTCTTTTGTTTATCTCATGCAGGAAGGCTTCAATCTAGGAGGGAAAGGACAAAAATTCAAAGTAAAAGGGAAAGCACTCTAAATATATCCGTAAAAAGAAAAATGTCAAGTGTCAAACCTAGAAAGAAAAGGCACTCCTAAAATATCCCTAAAAGGAACTCTCTTGGTTTAGATTAACATCCATCGCACTAATTATTGATCATTATGTGCTAAACTATATTCAAAATTATGCATAAGATGAAACAGAATGTCAAGATGTTGTTATGGATACTTGGGCTGGAACATTCCAAGATCAAAAAAGTTTGACAATGAAAATCCAGCAAGTAACAGAGGGACTAGCTAAATGGAGCAAACAGAAATTTTCCAACGCATCATGTCAAATTAAAGCACTCAAGAAGCACCTAACGGAAGTAACAAACAGCAACCCCAGAGAAACCAGCAAAGCAGAAATCCAGATGTTAAAGGCAAACATTGATCAACTATGGAGGCAGGAAGAGATGTACTGGGGATTAAGGTCCGGAATCAACTGACTTCAATGGGGAGATAAAAATACAAAATACTTCCATGCCACTACAATTCAGAGGAGGCAACGAAACAAAATTACAATGCTGAAGGTTGATGAATAGAACTGGAGTTGGGACTCCATAGTGCTCAAACAACACATTAAGGACTACTATCGGACTCTATATGATTCGGTGGGATCAAGGAATCTCTAGCCTATATTAAATCAATGCCCAACAGTCGTCACAACGGAGATGAATGAAGATTTGATGGCTGATATATCTGAGGAGGAGGTTAAAGAGGATGTTTTCCAACTAGGTTCCCTAAAGGCTCCAGACTAGACGATCTAAATGGGCAATTCTACCAGCATTCTGGGAGGATATTAAAATGGATGTCGTGCTTATGGTCCAGGAATTTTTTTCAATCAGGTAATCTTGATCCCATTCTCAATAAGACATACATTGCTCTAATACCCAAAGTTAAAAATCCAGAGAATATAAGCCAGTTCAAATCCATCAGCTTATGCAACTTCAACTATAAAATCATATCGAAAGTAATGGCAAATAGATTGAAACGATGGCTTCCACAGATCATTTCACATGAACAAAGTGCTTTTGTTCAAGGTAGACAAATTCAGGATAATATCCTAATTGTTCAAGAAGTGTTGCATCAAATGAGAATCAAGAAGAGGAAAAAGAAATTTCAGGCGATATTGAAGCTGGACATGCAAAAAGCATACGACAGAGTGGAATGGGAATTTCTTCAGTCCAGCATACTAAAGATGGGTTTTTCTAACCAGTGGGTTCATTTGATTATGCAATGTGTGTCAACAGTTTCTTTCAAAGTGAAAGTTAATGGAGAGCCAACAGAATATTTTATTCCTACATGTGGAATTAGACAAGACGACCCCATATCCCCCTACTTATTCATATTGACAGCCAATGTACTCTCATGGATGCTATACAAAGCCCTAGAAGACGGATGTATTAAAGGAATCAAACTAAACAGGTATTGTCCTACACTATCTCACCTCCTTTTTTGTAGATGATGCTATCCTTTTTATGGATGGGACTGTTAGAGAATGTCAAAGTTTGGTGGCTGTCTTAAATCAATATTGCTATGCGACGGGGCAAGCAATTAATCTGAATAAATCAGGTATGTTCTTCAGTAATAGCTATCCACAGGAGTTGAAAAGGAATATGACCCAAGAAATGAGAGTTCCAAACATTAACAAAGTAGGAAAATACCTTGTTATACCGTCAGATTGGGGACAAACAAAAAAAAAAGACATGTTTGCATGGATCTTGGCAAGAGTAGACATGAAGCTAGCGGGATGGAAAGAAAAATATCTATCTAAAGCTGGGAAAGAAATTTTGATCAAAATTGTTGTGCAAGCATTGCCACAATATGCAATGGCAATATTCAAGATACCTGTATTGGTTTGTCAAGCGATTGAAAAAAGAATTGCAGCATTCTGGTGGAGGCAAAATGAAGCCAAGAACAGCACGCACTGGAGGAAATGGGAGTTTCTAAAGTCTAGGAAAGATAGGGGAGGTTTAGGTTTTAAAGATTTAATCACTTTTAATAAAGCTTTGTTGGGAAAGCAAGCGTGGCGGTTATCCCAATCACCTTCAGCTTTATGGAGCCAAATCCTGAAAGGCATATACTTTCCTAATGGAGATTTATGGAGAGCAAACAGAGGTCAAAGACCATCTTGGGGATGGCAGAATATCCTAATGGGACGTGAAGTCATTGCACCAAACCTAAGATGGATTGTGGGAGACGAGAAATCCATTAATATTTGCCAAGATCATTGGCTATCACAAGGAATAATAGGAGGCCCAGAAAACAGAGAAGATCCTACAACAGTGGCTGAATTAATTGATGAGGAAAGGAAGGAATGGAAAGAAACAATGTTAAATCGGATGTTTGAAAGAAGAATCGTAAATGAAATCCTGTCTATCCCTATCGCTATGTAGCCAAAGGAAGACAAGTTGATTTGGACAGGCAACAAAAATGGGACTTATACCGTTAAAAGTGGTTATAACAGCATGCACAACAAGTCCCTACAACAGGACAACAACAGAGCATTATCCTCGTACCAGCCTCCTTGTGCCCTATGGACTAGGCTATGGAAATTATCAATCCCCCCCCCCCCCCCCCAAACTGAAAATATTTATGTGGAGCCTATGCCAGGATGCAATACCAACAAAAGAAAAACTCTACCAAAGGAAGATTTTACCTGACCTGCTATGCCCCCTCTGTTCTAAACACCCTGAGACAGTCGAGCACATCTTATTTCACTGCGAAACAACACACATAATATGGTCAAATCATCGACTTAATCTCAGCCACAGTACAAGCACGGCTACCAGAATGGACAAATGGTTGGTGGAATTTTTAGAGGCAAAAATACACTCACCTGATGAAGAAATAGTCGCGGAGATGTTTTGGCAGATCTGGAAAAACAGGAACAACTTGGTTTTTCGGAACAGGAAGGCACAACCGGAGGCTCTAATTGAAAGTGCCCTAGCACAAAATCAGAATTATCAGTGCTGGAATCTGTGCAAACGCAAAGAAATGAGAGATATGGCTATATCACCTGTGAAATGGAAAGTGCCGGAAGACCCAGATCTGAAATTGAACGTGGACAGCTCGTGGGTGGAAGAAGATGAGCAAAGCTCGATTGCGGGCATCCTTTGAGACTCCAAAGGCATTATTGTAGATGGATTCGCCAAAAAAACTCACGCGTCTTCGTCCTTGCAGGCAGAAACCCTAGCCCTGCTTCACGGGCTGCTCCTGCTGAAACAAAGAGAAGAACTTCACGCGAACACAGCACACAAACTAAACTGGAGTGTACTTTGCGAAAGTGATTGTCACGCGTTGGTTGACTCCGTGCTGGGCCATGAAGAAGCGCCATGGGCTGTGAAGGAACAAGTACAGGTATGCAAACAACTTTTGGCCCAACTGACCAAAGCAAATCTTGCATTCTGTCCGAGAGAGGCTAACCATGCCATTGATTGGGTAGCAAAGGCAAAACGCCTTGATTTTCTTCCTTCCAAGTGGCAGCGTGAACCCCCCCCCCCCCCACCCCCCTTTGGACTATATTATGTTTTGACTCCAGCTTATCTTTTCCATGTAAAGATCGTCGTTTTCAATGAATGAAAGCAACTAATTATCGACCAAAAAAAAAAACTCGTCAATCAATTAAATACTCAACCAATTGAGAGCAAAATTGATGATGTAACAGTAATTTGTCTGTAATTTATCAAATTATTGTTGAACATCACTATATCTACTTTTTGCCTATAAAGCTTGTACAAAAGTTTGAGGGGGCAAAATCACGCTCAAATTTAGAAAAATTCCTCGGCCCGTTGGTCTGGTTGGTCCGAATTCAACCTTGCAAATTGCTTCACAAACCTAATCACCAAATAGAGTCATCAGAATGAATAATTGATCTAATAGAGTTCTCTTACACATAGCCAAGCTTGTAAAGCAAAAAAAAAAAAAAAAAAATCACCTATTGAATAAATGAAATCACTAGAAACGAAAAATGCAAATATATTTGTTAAATAATATGTTTTGCATACATGGTTGGCACATTTGCAACAACATAAACTTTTGTGAGAAAACGGTTTGTTCTATAGTTGCTCAGACCTGGCCTTTGAAATAAATATCCCATCAGCGGTGAAACGTCCTCACTAAATCAACATTCGCATTGAAAAAAAAAATTATTGCTTTGAAAAAAAATTGGGGGGGGGGGGGGGGGGGAGGGGAGTTATTAGTTGGGAGAAATCGAGGATGAATTTGCAAAATGAAACATCGCTATGACATCAATTTCTTCGACGTTGTACACAGCACCTAACTTGGTCAAAAGTGCGTGGAGTTCACTATCTCTTGCACATAGCAAACGAAGGGCGAAGATATAATAGACAGAGATGCGTGTATTATATAATTGCTCTGGTTGAATTTGAAAAGTTAGATAGATAGGTTTTATACAATGGACTGGCTATTGGGAGACTCCTGAGAAGAATTTTTTGCCTCACTAACTTGGAGAAGAGTCAGACTTTGACAGATTAGCTCGTGTATTTAATTCGCATGAGACCACCGCATCAAGAGTATGGTGACCATATCATATAAGTATGCTAGAAGCTTCTTAACTAGAGGTCCCGACAAACTAATAAAACAAATTTAGAATAGAAAAACAACAGATTAGTTTTCTAATATGCATGGTTGATTTTATTATCAGTAGAGGGAATGTCATTATGCTTAATCCTTATGATAGAAACTGTACTAAATGTGATTGTAATCCCCACCCACTCCCAACCCCAACCGCAGTCAACGGTGGCGAAAGATTATATTTGTTCCCGGAAAATATAGAAAACGTACCCTCAATTTAGACCCAATAACCTATCTTTATTTTTGGAAAACCATTCATATATATCTGGGCAAAGCTCCATATTGAAATAAGCAAATTGTCCGTCCTTGTAAATTCTTTTTAACATCTTGTTAAGGTTTGGATTGTTTGGCTAGTGGTCGGTTTTGAGTATTTTGGGTGAACGTAAAAGTTAAAAGATTATTAATGGTCAATTTTGGAAAGACTACATTTCATAAATTGGGAAAATATGAAGGTACAAATTGGTTTCCAAAGGTAAAGCCTAGATCTTTGGTTTTGTGAACAATCGCTGACTAATCAATCTGTGAATGGTTTCTATAGAGATTGTAGGAGCACCCGTGTTTATATCGGGAGGTTTTAGTAATTCTACCGATATTGAGGACGTTCCACCATATACTCCTTGACACGAGGACCGATTGAGAAAATGACATATGATAATATAAACTATAGAGTCCCTTTCCAAGCTTATTTCCTGTATTTAATTCAAATCGATACACTTTGCAATTGCCTATCTACGTCGAGAAAAATCAAACCCTGTGTTTTTCTTCCGAGATGTACTCAAACAAATCAGGCCTGGTCAATTCTGATGTGAAGGCATGCGAATGGCCATTGCCATCTCAGAGACTCTTTGCTCCACCTTCTTGATCACTTCCCTTCCATCAAACTCGTGCTCAATCAATGGAGACGTGTTGGAGTCGAGGTAGTGCAAGAACAGGACCATGAAAATGGAGCAAGCAAACATGGGTATTGGTCCGAAGAACCAGAGAAGCAAGTTAAGAGCAAAGTACAGTGCCCTGAGCCCCACGGACCAGAAATCGCCGCCTCGGATGATGGCCAACTCAACGCTCTTCGGTGGGATGCTCGGGCTCGGTGGGATGCTCGGGCTCGGTGTGCTGATCAGGTAATTGGCGTGGACAAAATGCCGGGCTGACTGGATGAAGCATGAGAAGGCGAGGAGGAAGCAAATGAGGAGGCTGATGTACTTGATGGACAGTGTGGTGGGCCGGGTGTCGCCATAGACAAGGTCGCTCACAAAGAAGTTGTTGTTGGTGTTGCTGATCCAGGCACCAATCAGGGAGCAGAGGGTGAGCGAGATACTTGCCAGAAACGTCGCCGCCGATATGTTGGAGGAGATCACCGTGAGGCACGTGCCAATGTCCCTCCTCTCAGCCTGCAAGATCACACTGTGTTAATAATTTGAGCTTTGATTGATCAGAAGTAGCACAGAAACAGCAGAAGCAACCGAATTGATCAAGCTGCGGCTTTTTTGGCAATGACCCTTTTCGTGAATTTCGCACGAAGCTGAGTGCGACCATTTACTCAAAAAGGTCGACCAGTCAGAGGATGGCGCAGATGACCGTTTATAGTTTTTGACAGTCGGATGTGTGGGAATTAAGGGAGTTGGAATTCGATTGCGCTCTCAGGCAATCACTAATTGATCAGGGAAAGTAGAGGGACTAAAATTAAACTGAAAGGATGGAGATTTGACCTGCATGATAGCCCGAACCCAGAATCGCTTGTTGAAGTTCTCAAACCCCATGCAAGTTGTGTGAGGCTGATGAAGGTATCTGTAGAGGAGTTGGAGATGGTACACGAACATGATGAGCAAGCCACTCGGAACCAGCAACACATCCAGATCTTTCTTCACGAAGCCCATTTTTGGGCTTGTGTCTCTGAGAGAGAGAGAGAGAGAGAGAGAGAGAGAGAGAGAGAGAGAGTGGTTGATAAGGTGTTTGCTTAGAAAATATTGGTGATTAAAGAACGGAATTCTTGGGGAGTAGATGAGAGATTAGGGGTTTGTTTAAAATAGCAGTTAATGACACCATTGACTTCTATTCCTAGGCGGCTTGGTTATGCAAATGGCAATTTTTTAAAGCATTTATGTGTGAAATTCATGTTGGAATTCCAAGTCGACTATGGTGGACACGCGGGAAGACCACGTGAACTTCAAGATTCAAGATTCTTTCCAAGATGCACAACCTAGTTTGTCGCTTGCCTTGGAGAGAAGGGGCTTGGCAACGTGTTTTCCGAAAAGTTTTTACGGTTATCGATAATATTGGAGGACGAGGTTAAACTTACATCATAACGGTCTTTGCATATACGCATGTTCTGGTTGCAGAATTGGACCTAAAATATGGTGATTTATAAGGCAATACTTCACAATTTCAGTCATAACATCGAAATTAACGTTACTTGCGTCTTAAACATAAATGTGATTTTTTCTTCACTTAATATAGCCCTAGCGTTGTAATTGTTTTACTTTATAATGAAATGCTTTAGCTAGTTTTTAATTCGTAACATTACTAAACCTTCCGGAAGGTGGTGAGATCAAGAAAAGTAGGCTCGGCAGCCCATCTAGATCGGTCACATCCTCATGCGCAAAATTCAGCTTAATTATCATATCACATTAAGCAGAGCGAGTCTTTTTCTTCAATTAATTTTTTGTCATCAAGCAAATTATGAATGTGAATTCATATATCTAGCTGATCATGACTTGGACTATGAGGTGAGAGGGGACCAGACAGAACCCAAAGACGAAGAATATACTAATTTCAGCTTCCTGTTATAGACTTTATTCAAATGCAATGAAACATTCCATTCCATTCTAATGTCCTTATTGAAGAAACTCAAGTCGATGAAGCGTTACTTTTCATTTATATGTTATGCAATATATAGAGAGATATTATCAGGTGAAAGTTAAAGATAAAAGATCACATTTTTATCTACAAGGAAGTTGAATAAAAAACAAATCAAAAAAGATTTCCAAATGATCATCTTGTTGATACTTTGCTCGATTTATTATCTTCATACTAATTTGTAGAAGATTTTGCATGATCTCCAAATGATGAACTGTTCATATTTTGCTTGATTTGTTATCTTTATATTGATTTGTAGAAAATTATGCACTGCAAACATTCTCATTTGTTCCCTTTTGATTTGCTATTTCAATACTTATCTCCATTATGTGTTTTGTTCAGAAGAAGCCTTCTTATATGGAGGCCTGATCTTTTTAATTTTGATTCATATCAATACGGATAGCGTCCAAAATATGACTGAATAATCAATCTTGTCTTCATCATATGGATTGTTCTGAAGAAGCCTTCTTACCGTTGCAAATTTTTAGACATTAAGTAATGATGTATTCCTTTTTTCGTTCCACGTATTGGAGCGACTAATCTATGCTGCAACTAACCTTGGGCTAGAAATGAGATCTTACAAGTGAGGCTAATAAGGTTGTGCTAGAGCTTAAATAACAAGGTGCCATTTTCTCTAGTGAGGAAGCGAACTTGACAGAAAGGACTATATGTGTTGCAAATCCAGTTAGAACTCATCGAGTCATTTAAAACATCAGCAATTCGAATATCTTTGGGTTTTTGCTACACTGTTTATATGGTAAAACAAATTATGCAAGAATTGACTAGGATGATGAAGATAATAGGTCACTCCTTGGGACATGAAACAAGGAAGGGGTTTTCCCCTTTTGTAAAATCCCTTTGATAGAGCGGGACTGCCCTATTTTTGACTCATCTAAATAGATGGAGTAATTGATAGTGGCGGGCATTAGGTTCGATTCAATCCAGAGACAAGACTAAAACGACAAAAACTAGGGAGAATTGGTTCCCGGTTCCAAGACTAGAACTGTCAATTCTGTTAGAGAACCCATTCGATTCTTGAGTCAAATTATTCTTTAAAAAAAAAAAAAAAAGCTCTTTGGCACACATGGGAATCAAAACATGGTCTTCATGATGAAGAAACAAAAATAATACCATTTTGCCAATGTATATTTTTGTAGTGAAATCATATAATCTTAGTATTTTTTATACAAATTTGAATTTTTTTTTGGACAAACAAAAATTGGACCCCTAAGATCGGTTCCAAATCTTTTGGAATTAAGAGTCGCAAGATCGATCCCCAATTGTAGGCTCGGAACTGATCCAACTGTGCGCCAACTCCAGTAACTGAGGTGCGTGTGAACTAGGCCAAAGACAATCTGACCATAAGATCGATTGCGGAAAGGAAAGTCAATAGCTTTTTGAACAAAATGTGGTACAATCTAGAAGACGATTGCACTGCCGTTTAAAATTTGGAGATCTGAATCTCGATTGTACTACTTCACCGTATGTCAACGAAAACTAGTACACGTAGAGTTTTCAAGCGATTTATAAGAAAATCTACAATTCTGGGGAGCCACGATTTGGAAAACGAGACGGGAAGATCACGCAGCAGCCGAAGACGGAGGAAATCTCATACAAGTTTCCAATTCCTGACTTTTTGTTCAGTTCTCTTTTTCTTTTTCTTTTTCCAAATTTTACGCCATTGACTATTCAAATAAGGCGAGAATATTTTACTCCACTGTACCGTATTGGCCAAGCTCAAGACTTCCGATATCATCGATCAAACTATTACTTTTTTTTTTCCTTTTTTTTCCAGGATGATAAGCTTTAATAATATCCACCTTAAAGTCTAAAATATGGAAGATAGTGTAATTACGAAATCTCATAAATAGTATCGAAAGAATAATGAAAAGTCGGAGTAAATTTAACAAACTGAAAATTTAGAGATAAATTACATAATTTTACACCATGTCCTTGGGGACTGGATTGCATTTTTCATAATTTTATACAGAATTCTGAAATCTTTTGAAGGCATTGGCCACAAGCTGAGACTAGTGACTTTTATTTTAGGCGTTTATTTAGGATGATGCTAATATTTTATTGATAGACATTAGCAGAGTATAAAAGCATAGTATAACAAATAGCTACTCTAAAATTTAGTCTCCTTTTCATTCTCTAAAAGACAACCTTTTGATATTTTGTCTTCATCGAGAACACCGCAACTGGCCTTTCCGAGCCATAATGGCTCATAATGCAAGGACTATCAAGGGGTGGCCTCCCCAAAAAAAAAAAAAAAAATTGTGACATGATGGATTATTAAAACTAGCCACCGAAACCCATTTTGCTGACCTTGAATCCTCCAACCCCTGTTCCATTGGTTGATCCCATTTCCATATGCCATTTCTGCTAATTCTTCCTCAATTTCCTCCACAATCATTTTAGACAGGCTGGTAGTTCTTTCAACAATTTGCACTGTCTGAGTGGTGTTTACTGGGATTTTAGCAATTGTTTCATCATCTTCAGCTGTATCATTATATTTTCAATAGAAAGCTTGCCAAAAGGGGCTGGCCTCATGATCTTCAGCTCTTGACAGTTGGCCAAAACAAATTTCATCCTCTGACGCTAGCTTAGCTTCATCAAAGGGTATTTCTTCACAAAACATTGCATAATAACCCATCCTACCCCACAAATAACAGTCATGGGGCGGTCTTTCATATTTAAAGTCCAGCCAGAGTTTCCTTCCTTCCGGACTTCAAAGGTATCTCCAGTTTCATCTCGATTTTGGTGCTGCCGATTGTATGTGTTGCATCTCCTTTAACATCAACTCTAATGTTGCAAAATCTGCCAATTTTGGCAGTTCATGACAAACGGAGGTAGACGAGGGGGTGTGGCGTTGATTGTTCGGTTTGCAAAAGAGCAGGGGCTACTCTAGAGTACCCAATTTTCTTCCCCTTCTGATCTGAAAAGCAATTAGTCCTCCAACCTTTCTTGACTGTATTCTAGAATGCTTGGAAATTCATGCTCCGATTTAAGTGGAGTTTACCAAAAAGAGAAAGGCAAGATTTTCTTTTTGTTCATTTGAACTACACCATCACAATTGCAATTTCGTTTTCTGACTAAAGCTTGCCTGACTTTTGCAGGGGGAGACCAGACGGATATCAGAGCCCACGTCTTCCTCCATTCGAATCTTTCAGAGAGAGAAGACGGCGAGGAAAAGGCAAAATCCTTTGAAAGGGAGGAGCACGGGGATAACAGAACAAGAAAGGAGGGGCGGCTCCGGGGGTTCATGAAAGCTGTCGCCATGAGGGTAGAGGGTAGTTCTTCGAAAGAGAGCTTTTTCAAAGGTGAGATTCATTATGTTAAAAATTCCTTTTTTGTTCCGCACATTCGGAGAAATTAATCCATGCCACAACCAACCTTGGGTTAGATATGAAATCTCACTAGTGAGGCTAATAAGGTCATGCGAGAGCTTAATCAACTTGAGGTGCCATTTTTTCTAAGTGAGGGAGCGAACTTGACAAAAAGGACTAAATGTGTTTCAGATCGAGTTAAAACCCGTCAAGTCAGTTTCGAAAGGCATTTGGAGTATCTTTGTGTATTTGCTACATTGCTTATATGTTAAAGCAAATAGTGCAAGAGTCGATTAGAGGGAAAAGTACCAAAAAAGTCCTAAACCTATTGCATTGGTACCAATTCAGTCCTAAACTTTTTAATTAGACCAATTTAGTCCTAAACCTTTTGATATTGGTACCAATTCAGTCCATCCGGCCAATTTTGGCCGGCCGGCGCTGACGTGGACGTCAGCCGGTGACCGGACGCTGATGTGGCAATTTTTCTGATTTTTTTTATTATTTTTTCGATTTTTTTTATTATTTTTTATTAATTTTCATTTATTTTTATCTATTTTTTCTACTTTTTTGCCTTTTTCCTTTTCTTTTCCGGCCGTGGCCGGCGAGCCTCCGGTGAGGCTCGCCGGCCACTGGGCGAGGGCCGCGAAGCCCTCGCCTGCCGCCGGCGAGGGTCGCGGCCCTCATCCGGCCTCTCCCAGGGTCGCCGGCAAGGGTCGCGGCCCTCGCTCGACCTCGCCCGCGGCCCTGGGCGAGGCCGAGCGAGGGCCGCGACCCTCGTCGGCGGCTGGCGAGGGCTTCGCGGCCCTCGCCTCCGGCCTGGCGATGGCCGCCATGGCCTCGCCAGCGGCGGGCGAAGGCAGCCTCGCCCAGATCCGGGCGAGCGAGGGCCGCGACCCTCGCCAACCGCCGGCGAGGGCTTCGCGGCCCTCGCTCGCCCGGATCTGGGCAAGGCTAGCCTCGCCCTGGCCTTGCCGCGGGCGAAGGCGGCCTCGCCCGCTGCTGGCGAGGCCATGGCGGCCATCGCCAGGGCGGAGGCGAGGGCCGCCATGGCCTCGCCGGCGGCCCTGGGAGAGGCCGGACGAGGGCCGCGACCCTCGCCGGCGGCAGGCGAGGGCTTCGTGGCCCTCGCCCAGTGGCCGGCGAGCCTCACCGGAGGCTCGCCGGCCACCGCCGGAAAAGAAAAGGAAAAAGGAAAAAAAAATAGAAAAAATTAATAAAAATTAATAAAAAAATCGAAAAAATAATTAAAAAATCAAAAAAAATTGCCACGTCAGCATCCGGTCACCGACCGACGTCCACGTCAGCGCCGGCCGGCCAAAATTGGCCGGATGGACTGAATTGGTACCAATATCAAAAGGTTTAGGACTAAATTGGTCCAATTAAAAAGTTTATGACTGAATTGGTACCAATGCAATAGGTTTAGGACTTTTTTGGTACTTTTCCCGTCGATTAGAAGGACAAAGATATAAGTCTTGGTTAAGTGACACCTTGGAACAAGCAACGAGAATGGGGTCAACCCCTTTTAGTGAAATCCCTAGATAAAGCGGGAATTGACTCTTTTTTTATACGTCTAAGGAGATGGAGTAGTTGAAGTGGATGCAAACTAAACCAGACTTTCGATCTAGAGAGAGAGAGAGAGAGAGAGAGACGTGAGAATTTGAAACGGCTTTTGTTTAGTTTTGTCCTCAAGTGAACTACATATGTATTCGACCAAAAAAAAAAGAACTAGATATGTATAGCTAACCACCAGTTCGAATATGAGACAGAAGATCAGACAGCAGCCAAAGATGGAGGATCCCATGTAAATATCCAATCCCTCGCGTTTGTTTAGTTTTGTCCTTTTTTCTTCGCTTTAGACGTTATCCAATCAAGGAGAAAAACATCTCATTCCAGTATTATATATTGGGCAAGCTGAAGACTTCGGCAACGATCGAACCATCTTTTTATATCGCCCACTTATAAGGCCTAATTCTAAATGGTGCTCGAGGTTGAGGAGCGTTTCACACTCATGAGCTTATTTGGTGCGTATGTGACTTTGATTTATATTTGGAATTTACATGATAAGCTTTTCATTACATGTGCAGTAACAAAGCACTTTCGGCAGGGACAAAAGTGCAGGGATTTTTCAATATAGATGCTTCTATGCTCATTCGAATTTCTGTCGGATCCTACTGAAAGTAGGTGCATCTTATGGTAGTCTTCGTATAAAGTCTCATATCCTATAAAGATCGATTTAACGGCTGAGATCTTTTACTTAGTGATCAATAGCCAAAGCAATCTATGAATGATCTCTTAAGAGATCGTTGAAGCACCAGTGTTTACATCAAGATTTTTTAGAATTCAACCAAAATTGAGGTCATTCCACCTTAAACTTTTGGAAAACGGGGCCAATCGAGAATAAAAGAGCTGAATGTATAAACTGTGAAGTACCTTTCCTGTATTTTAGTACAATTGATGCAGCCTATCTACCTCAAGAAAAATTCTGACAGTGCTTTTTTCTTCCTAGATGTACACAAACAAATCAGGCCTGATCTAATTCTGATGTGAAGGCATGTGAATGGCCGTTGCCATCTCAGACAATCTCTGCTCCACCTTCTTCACCACTTGCCTCCCATCAAACTCTTCAATCAACGGAGTGGAGCTCGAGTCGAGATAGTGCAAGAATAGGACCATGAAAATGGAGCAAACAAACATGGGTATTGGTCCGAAGAACCAGAAGAGCAAGTTCAGAGCAAAGTGCAGTGCCCTAATGCCAGCAGACCAGAAATCGCCGCCTCGGATAACAGCAACCTCGACCCTATTCAGAGAGACGCTCAGGCTCGGCGTACTGATCAGGTAGTTGGCGTGGACGAAGTGGCGGGCCGACTGGACGAAGCATGAGAAGGCGATGAGGAAGAAGAGTAGGAGGCTGACGTACTTGATGGAGACAGTGGTGGAGTCGGTGTCACCATAGACAAGGCCGCTCTCGAAGAAGTTGTTGGTGTTGTTGCTGATCCAAGCCCCGATCACGGAGCAGAGGGTGAGCGAGACAGAGGACAGGTACGTCGCCGCGGTTATGTTCGAAGAGATCACTGAGACGCACGAGCCGATGTCCCTCCTCTCACCCTGCAAGATCACATTGTGTTGATAATTTGAGCTTTGATAGATCAGAAATGCCACAGAAACAGCACAAGCACCCGAATCGATCGAGTTTCAGCTCTTTTCACCATGACCCTTTTCGTGAATTTCACACAAGCTGAGCGAGCGACCATTAATTCGATAAGGGTGATCGATAAGGGAACGGCACAGATCACAGTTTAGAGTTTTTGCTGGTCTGATGCGTGGGAATTGGGGGAGTGCGAGTTCGGCTGCGCTCTCGGGCAATCTTTAATTGATCAAAGAACGTATGGTGGATCAAAATAGAACTGGATGGAGAGAGATTAGACCTGCATGATGGCCTGAACCCAGAGGCGCTTGTTATAGTTCTCAAAGCCCATGACAGTGGTGTGAGGCTGATGGAGATATCTGTAGAGGAGGAACAGATGGTACCCGAACATAATCAGCAAGCCACTCGGAACCAACACCACATCGAGATCTTTCTTCTCGAACCCCATTCTTCTGCTTCTCTCTCTCGAGTGTTGCTCAGTGACTTGACAATCTGTGTGTGTGAAAGCGAGAGAGCTCTTTTGCTTCTCTCTCTCTCTCAAGTGTTGCTCAGTGACTTGACAATCTCAGAGAGAGGGAGAGGGAGGGAGAGAGAGAGATAGGATGATTCGTTGTATGCTTAGAAAAAATTGTTGACTAAAAAACTGATTTCTTGGGGAAAAATCAGGGATTTTGGGGTGCTGATTAAGAGATAGTTATTTATGGCACCATTGAGAGAGAAAGAGAGAGAGAGAGAGATAGGATGATTAGTTGTATGCTTAGAAAAAATTGTTGACTAAAGAACTGATTTCTTGGGGGGACAATCAGGGATTTCGGGGTCCAGATTAAGAAATAGTTATTTATGACACCATTGACTTCTAATCCTTGCAGCTTGCTTATGCAAATTGTTTAACCTTTCTTTTTTAAATATATGTGCAATCCATGTTGGACGCCCAATTCGATTAGATAGGAACACGGGAAACTCCGTCCGAGCATCCCAGCCCTTTTTCTGGTTCCCACGTCACCGTCCAATCATAACAACTTCCGAGAAGTCCTAGGATTGTAGTTGTCCTATTATATAATAATATGCTTTAGCTACTTTTCAATTTGTATTAGTACTAAACCTTTCCAAAAGAGATAAGGTCAACGAAGATAAAAGGACATTAAATATATTATAACCTTTGTACAATGCTTAGGTTGCGTTTGGTCGTCCGGATTTCTAAACGGAATAGGACTGGATAGGATAGGATAAGAAATCCATGGATTTCTTCATATCCCATCAACTGTTTGGTGAACTACGGATTTAAAGTCGGATATTCTCATATCATATCCAATCTATTGTTTGGTGAACTGCGGATTTAAAGTTGGATATGCTCTTATCTTATCAAATCTATCGTTTGGTGAACTACAGATTTAATTTTGGATATTTTAAAAACACTACATTAGGCAAGTACAAATTTGCAGGTTTAATATTCACAAAATCATCCAAAACAATATATATTTTTCAAATTAACAGATTCTCATTGAATTTCATGATTACGCATCGTAATAATCTTTTACGTTCCTTTAAAATAATCTTTTGGATACCCCTTCAACGCCAAACGTTTTTAGAATAACTTCAATTTCAATATATTCACTTTAAAACATGAATTCTTTCTCTCTTACAAGTTTTTCATTTGTTTCCATTTTGTTACAGGTCCAATACCAAATCATGCCTAGGTTTTTTGCCAAGGAGACAGAGAAGGAAACAGAGTCTCATTCTACTTTCCCCCACGTTCAGGCTTCCAACAATAGGGGGCAAAAAAAAAAAGACATCCAGAATGCAGAAGGGTCATGCGCGGTCGTAGTGGGAAAGGCGTTGGGAGAGGGAGGGGGGTTTGGAGAAGGGAGAGAAAAAGCACGGCAAGACAGGAACAATTGCGAATTTTTTGAGTCAGCCACCATAGGAACATTGTCGATTCTCCACAATTATTTAATTATCTCACAGAGAGAGAGATGCAGTAGCCTTGGAAATCTGGGTATTGAAGAACAGAACCAAGAACAAACAATTCGAGTTGAAGATATCAAATATTTTGCACAAAAATAGAAAGGCCTTTATAAATCTACAAATTCAAAACTACCAAGAAGACAATCTCCAATCAACCAGCAAAAAAACCTAGAACTATAATTCTGACCTACGTAAGCTGAAACATAGATGAAACAGAAAAACAATCCACAACTACTTTAGAAATCAACGTTAGAGAGAGAATGATTATTTACCTTTGAAAATTCGTCGCTTTCGTAAAATTTCGATGAGAATCGGAGAGCTATTGAGAAGAAGGCTTCAACGTTGATACTTTGGAAACAGAGAGTCGTTCGTCTGTGGGTGAACGACGGAGAAAGAAAAAAAAGCGTAGGGTTTTATGTTCGGATAAAAGATATCCTATCCGACCTTATCCCACCCCCCCCCTCGGATTTTTTTATCCGGTCTATATCCCTCCTATATCCGACCTTATCCTATCCTAGACAGCTACCAAACATGGGATAAGATAAAACATATCCTATCCTGGTTTTTATCCGATCGACCAAACACAGCAGTGTAGTGTCAAAACTTTTCAACAGATCCGTTCAATGCAACTTCAATAAATAATTGCCTGAAATATGACATGAAAATATTTTAATACTTTTTCCAATTGACGTGACAAAGTTCAATGAAAAGTGATCACTTTAGAGAATAATGAGAATTAAGTGATTAAGTGAAAGAGTGAGCGAGACAATGAGCGAGTGCAAACAACGAGAAAGAGAGAGAGAGAGTTTAGGTAATACAAGAGAGATGTGTCTATTTTTATAGAGAGAGAGAATAATTACAATATACGTCTTTATTTTGCCATGAAGGGCCACTTCATTACCCATGTTGGACTTGTTTTCTACATAAAAAGTCACCTAGGGATAAAATTCTATTAAAAATGTTCCATGGGACCTTTTGTCCCAATTTATCACTCGAAGTACTCAAGTGGTCATTTTTCTTCCAATGTAACAATTAAGTGATCTGGGAGAAATTTTGCTATTAAAGTAAGCGTCATATGATAGTCATGATATAATTAATTTTCATTAGAATATACAAGGAAGCCCATATATAGTGGTCATGTCCTTGAATGCGCAAAACACAGCCTAATTGTTACATCAAATTAAGCGGGGTCTTTTTTGCAATTAATTTGTATTGTCATCAAGTCAATTATAACTGTGAATTCATATACCTGACCATGACTTGGAATATGAGGTGGGAAAGGATCAGATAGAAGCCTAAGACTAACAATATTCTTATTTTAGCTTTTAGTTACAGACTCTATTCAAATACGACACAAAATTTCATTCCATTTTACATCTTAGGGGGCAAGCCCAAGACTTGTGGGCATCATTGATCAAGCTAATAGTCGAGCAATTTATGGATCAATTGTCTATAGAATCCATTTAAAAAAAAAAAAAAAAGATCGACAGCTTTTCAACACAATCAAACCCTTTTTTTTTATGTTGATATTTTATCATTATGCTATTTCTTATCTTGATATTTTTTTCCATATAAACTTCATGGAAGATATTAATTTTCGTTTATCCAAATTGATGAGATTTCACAGGTATTGTTAAGAGAAAAAGTCTTATTTTAGACAATTTTTGATTAATTAAATTTCATCTTTTAAACTTTCACATTGGAGATTGAACTTGTGATTTGATTTGGAAAATCTTTAGAGAGATTTTTTTTTTTTTTAATGCATTCAATCATCCAATTGCATGTATTTGTCTATAAAGACAACTGATAAAAAAGGATTTCACAATGATATGTACAACAAAAGTGAAAGGATATAAACAAGTGATTGTGTTATTAAAAATTCTATCTCTAGATTCTACCTACCGATTAATCCATAACTTTGTTCGGTAACATACAAAAGAATTACATTTCATGAAAAAAATTTCTTTTGGAGAGAACCAATATCTAAGACAGTAAAATCTAACAATGAAAAAGAAAAGATAGTGCCTTTAGCATACATGGCATGTTCATTCTAAACAATAACAAAATATGTGAAATTATTAATTAGGGTAACTAGATTCTACATAAAAATATAATAATTTTAAAAAAAGAAAATAAATAAATTTTGTGACGCCACTTTAAATTGCAGTTGAATGATTGAAGACGATTTTGTCTTTTTGGTGAAAAGTAGGTGAATTTAGTACCATAGCCCATTTTATTAGTCATTTTAACCCATCTGCAATCCATTGCAAATATAATTATAATTATCAAAATATAATTTACTAATAAAAAACAAAATATTTTAATATCATTTCATGTCAAATTCACTTCTCTTTCCTTTTCGCTATGGGGGAATTCAAACTACATTAAATTAGTAAGGATTAATACCATAAAAATTTCAAATTGATCTTGTTATGACACGTTTACTCTAAACTAATTTTTTTTCTTATAAAAAATCTCAAACCGTATCTCATGACACATTTATGCAACTTAATTTTTGTCTGTCAAAAACTTTCAAAATGAAATCCTCTACCCAAATCTACTCTCTATCAACAATTTTACATTAGATATGCAAGGTATATTTGCTTTTGAGGTATCGATTTAGTTTTTTATGTGAGACAAAAATTAGTTCTTGGTAAATGTGTCACTAGATATCAATTTAAATTTTTTTGTGAGACGAAATTTATTCTCAAGTAAATGTATCATACGGTACCAGTTTGGAAGTTTTGTATTAACCCAATCAAGAAAAAATTTATAAGTCTAGGAAAAGAAACCTTGTTGCGTCTGCTAAAAGAAAGCGACTAAAATTAAGAAAAGAGATAAGATCCAAGGAAAGTAGGTCCAGTACAGAGCAGCCAATTTTGGTCAACATTCCACAAAAGATAATTGAGCAAAGCAAGTGATTTCCATTTATAATTTTGAAATTAAGTGATATATAAATCCAGCTGATTACAACTAGGACCATGAGAATGGAGAAGATCAGGCAGCGGCCAATGACGGAGAATCTCAATATAAGTTTCCAAGAACTGACTTTTGTTGAATTCTCTTTTTCTTTCTTCGCCATATACTTTTTTTCCAGTGGGGACAAAAGCGTCTCATTCCACAATAACGTACAGGGCAAGCTCATCGATCATTTTCCAAGTTGATAAGCTTTTATATTATTGACTTTAAGGTCTGGAATTCTGAAGGAGTTCTTAACATTGGAGACACGTTTCGCATTCAAAGGCTTGTTCGGTATTGGATGCGACTTCGAATTGTGTTTGAATTCACACGTGACTTTGCTTTCTGTTATTGATTCCGTTCCTGTTCAGAAACATTAAATTTCCAAGCTGTTAAGATTTACTCCCAACAAAAATAAAAAGGAAGTGTATATGCTTAAGAATGTCAGATGGAACGTTCACCCCAGAGATGACTCTGAAATCCTTTGCATCTATCTATAAACGCTTAGAAGTAATTTTTCATTTGGCCTTCATAGTGTGATGGTAATTTTTTATTGGTACAGAATAGCATAGTTAAAAGCATAGTATTATAATGAAATAATAATTAGCATTGTACCTGTGCAAAATATCAGAAAAGCCCATGGCTGGGCCGAGAGATCCAGGGCCCTCTTAGCCCACTGAAGTACTGAAAGAAGCCCACATGATATGGAGCCCAAACTCACTTTCTTTAAGCATGTTCGAACGTTTTGCTACTCATTTTGCTAATAGATACTCCAACGTCCTTAGGATTTAGCAAATGCATGTTGTTGTGACCTCCTACAGAGACTAATGGATTACTAAACCTAAACTTAAGTCGAACTCTCTTAAACCCATATCAATCTACAACTTGGTTTAAGTTTTTAACATGCAAATCAATTTTACTTTGGAGTTGCCACTAATCAATCCGCAAAATCTTTCAAGCCTTAAAAATTGAATTACCGATTATGTGCATTTGCAAATTAGGAAATAATCACAATTGGGATATGTCTATTACTCAAAACATGCAATGTTAGATATCATAATAAAAGCAAAAATCAAATTTAATTTGAGTAATTACCTAACTGGAAGATTTGTTCCCAAATTGGACCAACGACCGGTTCAGCTAGGATGGTGGCAGCCGGTGGTCGAGATCAAGCTAGTGCGGCTCTTGGTATGGCCGCTGACGAGAGGGCTCACAGCAGCTGGTTGTCTCAGCCAAGGGCATAGGCTGTTTGATCACCGAAGGAAGGGCAGCGACATTAAAGGATTATCGAGGAAGTGCTCACGACGAGGCTCACTGAACTGTCCTCGGGAAGTGTTGGACACGGTAGGATGGACTTCAACGTTCCTGGACTTTTCACTAAACAAAAGTATGATTAAAGAATCCAGTGTGATGAAGCTCTGACGACAAGTTGGACGTTGTTAGATTCGTTGGCACCAATACTGGACTGAACATGCAGGGAATCTTTCGAGCGCTGCTAGAATTTGAGTGGAGTTGCTGCCTTCGCTGGACAACCGAGCAGTGGTCGGACTTAGCCTGAAATTGCTGGAAATTAACGGTGAACGTCAAGCTCGGGACACGTCTGGATAGCAGCTTCGTCGTCGAAGCTGGAGCTTGCGGTGGTGCAGACAACGAGAAACGGCAAGTGCAGCGAAGAACCGGCAGCTTCGTTGACAGAGATCTCGGCAGACTTAGGCGTGAGCTGCTGCTTCGTGGCTTGGCAAGGCTTGGCATAGCTCGGCAAGGCTGCGCTGTGGAGGAACGGCTCCGGAGATTGTTGAGCACACCGGCGAAAAAGTAAATCTTTGAAGAAAAGTGAGAGCTGGACTTTCCTTTTGTGAATGCACAAGCATTTTTTTCTTGAATGTTATTTCTTTTTCTTCTTTCGGTCTTATAACCCAAGCCCACCAAAATTGATCTGGCCATCTTCTTCATATTTACTTCCTCTAATACCTCTGGATGTGGGAACACTTTAAGAATAATGCCGCATGTTCCTTTATAGTATTGTAGATTAATCAATTTTCCATCTTGGCACCATATATGAATTTCGGATATTTAAAAGAATAATGGGCTTGGCCATAAAGTTCAAGACCACTAGCTTAAATCCATTCGCCGCCGATCTAATAAATATGAAACCTATATCAATTTACTTAATTATTAATGCAAATGCTCGTAATATATAGGTGCAATTTACCTAATATTTTTGTTTAGAAGTCAGGATCAATCCCTAATTTTTTTTATGAATGCTTAAATTGATAGCCAAAATTTAGGTGTCAATACATGTACTTTTATTATTTTTACTTTATTTTTACTCTTTATATAATGGATAGTATGTTCTTCCTTCTCTAACCGATATTCTGATTAGTAAAAAGCAAACTTTGGGCACGTTTGGTTCAACTTTGGGGAAATGCGTTTGGCCAAATGCAAATATCTTTAGGGTAAAGGGGTTTTCGGAAATGCTCAGACATTTGGCAAATTACGCATTGGAAAGTGGCTTGTGCAAAAATCCTGTTTGGCAAAACTTATCACAAATGGACTTTTGTTTTTAATTTTTTTTTAAATCTGAAAATCAAATCCGATGGCTGGCAGTGCCGGACTGCCAAATCTGGCCGCCGCGACCTCAAGCGACGCCGTCACCATGAACTCACGCACCTGGAGGTGCAAAGACCAAATCTTGCCATCCGGCGGCTAGATCTAGCGGCCTGAGGTCGCGCAAACCTAGGCGGCGCGACCTTAGGCGACGCCATCGTCGCCTGGAGGCATGACCTCAGGCGCCTGAGGTCGTAGAGGCCAAATCTGGAGGCCTAAGGTCGAGCGGACCTCAAGCGATGTCACTAGTTCGCATGGAACCAGGCAACACCACCTGGGTTCGCACGACCTCAGGCGACGCGGACCTCAGGTGGCGTCGCCAGAGGTCACGCGGAAGTGGCGTCGCCTGGTTCGCTCGGTTGCAGGCGACGTTGCCTGGGTCGCGTGTCGCACCACCCCCAGATGGTGGTCACCAGCAACACGCGACCCTCAGGCGGCAGAGGCAGTGGCGGCAGCTGCCAAAGAAGCCCAGTGGCCGGGAAGAAGAAGAAGAAGAAGACAGGGGAAGAAGAAAGATGAACATTAGGCATGGCATTTCCCAAATGCCGAATGCTCAATGCTACCCCTCCTCAGCTTTCAGCATTGAGCATTGAGCATTCAAAATGCTCATATTTGGGCAAATGAGCTTTCAAAATATTTACCAAACACCAAAAAATTTCCCCAAAGGGCTTCGGGGGCCCAAAGCCCCTTAGGAATGCCCAACCAAACACCCCCAAAGACATCTTGCACATTTAATGGTTAATGTCAAATTTTGTTATCCCACAGTTCAAAAAGAAAATGGTTCGAGCAAATTTCATGATCATGGGCCTAGCAGACCATTAGCTAGCTCAGGCTGGCCTAAGGCACAAGATTTGAAGATGTTTTGGACGGTTTCGGCAATGACATTTAGGGAGAAATCCGAACCCCACCCATGGGTGGTCAGAATCTAAGTTTAGGCTTGAATTTAGAGCCCGATTAGATCTCAACTTGCTAATTGATCACTTTGACACCCAACTAGAAAAGGAGAAAATTACAGCCTTTATAATTACATAGATATCGCATTACAACAGATCTCCCAGCTAGCTAATCTTGGTTTACAGTTGACCTCACATTGCCGATCCCACCACCAATTATTATGTATTTTTCCATCTCAAAAGAATCTCTAAGCTGAGTAGAGTCGCAAGCATGTCAATGATTTGTCTTAATGTCCTTTTCTTTTATGTTGGAAGTCTTTATTCCCTTAACATCGCAAAAACTTAGAGCAGCATAACTCTCTTTTATTCTCAGAAACTTTTATTGATCTTCCAAAAAAAAAAAACAATTCAGATAAGAACAAAATTTTAATTTTAATTTTGAGTCTAAACTTCTTAAAAATTCGTTACTTCCCCCCGAGCAAGATCGCAGCCCAGATGTCGTACTCTGTGTCGTGCACGCGCGCACAAAAGTTCGCACCCTAGCACCCATACAGCGGAGTTAGCCCACGGTCTTTGTCGCTCCTCCGTTCGTCAACACAGTATCCGTACTGTCCCGTCGAGCTGTCTGACCGACCACCCACCATGGCCTAGTACGATAATCCCCCCGGGGGCCCCCACCTTTAATCCCTCTTTCGCGCTCAACCTCTTTCTCATGCCCTCGTCGCTGTTAAAATAACAGTAAAATTGGTTTTTAGTGAAAACGCTCATGACCATTTTATGCTAGAGGATAAAAGGAAATCAAGAAAGTCATGATTTAAGATGGGTTCTACGTTCTCTACCAAATTCTAGAATTAAGGGAGCTAACATTTCTTCGAGAAGAGTTGCTGAAGACTTGTGTTGCCATATTTATGCTGTCCTTTGACATTGTATGTTTGCATTTATCGTGTGTTCATTGTTGATATTTGTGCTTAGCACAACCATGTGTGAATAGTCTTATTGGTTAATACAAACATCTAAGACCTTAATGAGGTGTAATCATTCATACAAAAAAGGTACACATTAATTTTTTTTAGATGATTTTACAAGAAAAACATGGGTATATTTCTTAAGAAAATCAAAAGTTATTGGCAAATTTAAAGAAGTAAAGTCTATGATGAAAAACATATTCGCTTTAATCTAGAGACATCGAGATCAAATACAAAAGAAAAATCTATTTCATATTAACTATACTTCTCAACAAAATGGTGTAGCAAAAAGAAAGAATTATATAATTTTTCGAAATGGTGATAAGTATTCTAAAAGCTAAAAAAAAAAAAAAAATCAAGAAGTTTTTGGCAGAAGTCATCATGTGTGCTATGTTTGTGTTAAACATGTGTCCAATAAGGAGTGTTCTTGGAAGAACCCCAAAAGAGGCTTGAAGTAGCAACAAGCTAGATATATTCATTCTTACAAGTGTTTGGGTGCATGACATATCCCCACATATCATATAAACGGAGGAAAAGAGTTGGCTAATAAAAGTTAGAAATGCATCTACATCGACTACACTGACATGACTAAGGGTTATAAGCTATATAATCAAGTCAATTTTTTAAAAGGTAATCATTAGTAGAGATGTCCTTCTTTTTAAGATAAAGCCTTGGATTAGAACCAAAAGGTTGACCATTAAATATGAACTATTGGTGGGAAAGACAAAATAATCTTCAGCTGAAGATTCGTTATCTTTGCCTAATAATTCATCTTCTTCACCAATAGTAGCTATAGAACCCTCCATATGTGTTCACAGCAATGGCGACAAATGCTAGCGAAATTCAAGGATTATGTGGCATAGCGATAGTAATAAAATCATTGATGAAACATGGTAAATTTTGCTTAGTTGCTATCCTACTATGAAGCAACTATAGATGAGGAGTAAATCTAAGCAATGGATAAAAGACCCATTGCATTGAAAAGAATGACACGTGTTCTGACTTCTTTAGCACCCATTAAGAAGCCCATTGGTGTCAATTTGGTACACAACAATGTACAAGCCCAGTGGTTAGGTAGACTGTTACAAAGTAAAACTGGTCGTAAAAGGTTACAAGCAAAAGTCAAATGTTGATTTTTTTGAAGTATTTATACCAATGGCTCAAATGATTACCATTCGAATTATCTTAGCAATTGCAGCTCAAAATCATTGGAAGATCCATCAAACAAATGCGATATTAGCATTTCTTAATGGTTTCCCCAAAGAGAAAGTTTATATGGAGCAACAACAAGGTTATGAGAAGAAATGCAATGAAAGTCAAGTTTACAAATAGACAAAAAAGACATTACATAGGGTAAAACAAACACATCAAGCTTGGAACACATGCAACGACACGCATCTGTAAGAGCTTGATTTTTTAAAAGTGCTCGTATGAGTATCAATGTACATAAGTCAAAAGTTAACGTTGATATAATAAGTGTATGATTTTGTGTTGAACACTTGATATTCACATAGAGCTGTGAAAAATTGTTTGGTGAATTCAGGATGACTATGGCTAGCTCATTCGAGATGAGATATCTAGGATTTATATCATATTTCCTAGGTCTTGAAGTGAATCAATTAAATTATTTTATATTTATTTCACAGCAGAAATATGTTAATAATATTTTTAAGTGGTTGCAGATGGAATCGCTCAAATTAATTTCAAACTCCAATAGCAAAACGACTAGAGTTGAAGAGAGAAGGAACCCGTAAAATAATATCAAGTATCACTATATTCGGAAGTTAACCAAAGATTGTGAGATTGAGCTTAATTTCTATAGATCATAAGATCATGTTGCAGATATTTTGGCAAAACCAACAAAAATAGAGTCGTTCGAAAAATTCAAAAAAAAAAAATGCTTGGTGTTGTTAATTTCCAATCACATTAAGGGAGGCTATTAAAATAATAGTAAAATTGATTTTTGATGACAACAGCTCTAATCAACAAATGAAAGAGGACAAAAAAATAAAGAAAGTCTTGATTTATGGTGAGCTGCTTGTTCTTCACCAACTTCAAAAATAAAGTGTGCTAACATTTTCTTCAAAACGGGCAGTTGAAGAATTTTGTTACCGTAGTTGTCGGGCGTCTTTTAACATTGTATGTTCATATTTATTGTGTGTTTATCGTTGACATTTGTGCTTAGGACAACCATGTATGGGCTGTTTTTGCTTTCTTCATTAAATGCTATTGTTGACATTTGCAGGCATTCAACTTCTATATATAACTCTGAATTTGAGAGTTATATGTTCCAAGCCAAAGAGAAAACATTTCAGTAAGAAGTTCTCCCTCCATTTAAGTATTTGTGCTATTGCTCCATTTTACCAAAGTTTATATAATTTTTTGGTTCCAATAATCACGACAATGGACGTGACCTTGGATTGGAGGTCATGGGTTCTGACCGAAGGTTGCTTGCCACAAACAACCCAAATCGAAGGTCTACAGGCATCCTTCGATTCACGAGTAATTCACAATATGGCAACTCACAAGGAAATTATCGAGGAAGTCCTAAATTTATTGCAGTTGTGTTAATTTAGTCATGAACCTCTCAATTGAATCAATTTAGTTATAAATTTATTGCGTTTAAACTAATTTAGTCCTAATTCTTTTAATTGTATCAATTTAATCCTTCTAGAAAATTTTAGCTTGAAATTATTGGCATGACAATCTAGTCAATGTCAATTGCCTTATGAGATATGACCGATGTCGACATGGACAATTTTTTTTCAAATTTATTATAAATTTTTTTTATTTTCTTATTGTTATTTTTCTTTCCTGCATTTTTTCTAACTCTAGGTCAGCATGGCCCTCCTCAACCATGAGAGAAGGCGTTTGGCCCTTGCCTAGATCCAGGCATGGACCGTGACCCTTGCCTATTGGCCGATGAGGGTCGAAGCACCCTCATTTGGTCTAGATGAGGGCCGCGACCTTCACTTGTTGAACGTCTACGGCATTGTACCCCTTACCTAGATCTAAGCATGGACCGACACGCTCAATCGTGGTCGGTGAGGATCAACCGATGGCCTTGTTGGCCTTGGGTTAGAAAAAAAAAATGAAAAGCAGAAAAAAAAATCATACAATTTCAAATAATTACCTACGTTAGTGAATTTCGATCAAAATTAGTCAAAAAGACAAAATTGATAAATTATTAAAATGTTTAAAATTAAATTTGCAAATCGTCAAAAGATTTAGGATTAAAAATGCACAATTGAAAGGTTTGTAAGTAAATTAACACAAGTGTAATAGGTTTAAGACTAAATTAACTAAAATGAAAAGTATATGACTGGCGGAAGTCCAATAAATTTACAACTTCTTTGATAATTTTCTTGATAACTTACTGTGCAAATCCAAAGGCTACTCATCACAATGGCAGAGAAGGTGTGGTTGCAGCAACATCGAGGGGCAAACGAACGATTGCCAACTGAGCCGCAGCAACCCAAGGTACAATTTGTGTGGTGTCAAATTGAGAACAAGGTTATGTCGAATTAATATTAGTCCTTAATAATAGCTCACTCATTGGAATGGTCACTTGTACATTTGTCACCTTGTTTTGAATTTATTTTTTTTTTAAACCTCTTCACAATATCCTAGCATCACTTAGCTAAATTTACGAAGATATTGCTTACTTTTAAATTTAACCGTGTTCACAAAAAAAGAAATAATAACTTCGAAAATTTTTAAAATTGCATCTGACTTTCACCCCAAAACCACTTTCATAACTCTGTTTTTTAAATACATTTTTCATACCTTTAAACAACAACAAAAAGATCACATTACACCTAATAAACAATTAAAGCCCCAAAATTCCCTCAAATCATAGTTCCAATCACCCTTTAACCTAACATCTCCACCATTCACTACCATTGTCCTCAGTCGGGACCAAATGTTGTCAGCTGCCATCCCTCCTTTGCTCCTCCGACGGATGTCTTATCCCAATTGGCCTATGACCATCATGACTACGGCACTGTTGAGATAGAAATTGTTGTATATTTTCATTAAACTTAGGCTGATATTTATATAACCAAAAGTATATTTTGGAAGATTTACTTACAAGAAAAGAAATACATAAAATAGAAAACTTTTCATCTTCTAAAGATAGGATTCCAAAACTTTCAAAATCGATAGCCCTATATTTGGTTGATACACCCCCTCAAGTGGAAGAGTAAGACCCCAAATCTTCAACTTGTCTCGTAAAAAATCAAAATGTGTTGCAAGAAGAGATTTGTTGAGAGAATCAGCTGGAAATAAACTACACAATAAATTGTCATTTGGCAACAAAATCACAAACAAAGTGGAAGTCAATTTTAACATGTTGAACACAAGCATGGAAAACTGAATTTGTGGACAAATAATTGGCACCAATATTAATTCAGATTTAAGAGCCTTGAAGAGGGAACTCAAGCTCTTCAAAGAGTGTCTCAAGCCAGATTAATTCAGCTGTAGCATCGGCAAGGTCTTCATACTAAGACTTTGTGGAAGACCGCGCTATGGTTCTCCGTTTTCTAGTGCTCCAAGAGTTCAAGTTAGATTTAAGAGAAATAGCATACACTCCAGTTGACTTCCTGCCGTCAAAGGTACCATCGGAAAAGGCTTGCAAGAGATATCATTGGATTGGGAAAGAAGCAAACCAAATGACCTTGTATGGTGTAAAGAAAACCACTACTAGGCCAAAAAGAAGAATCGCCTTGTTCATTAGATCATTAACAAGAAAGTGGGTAAGATAGAATTCAAAAAAAGAGATTATCGTCAATCACAAATTTTGTACCCAAAAGTAAATGTTTAGAAATATCAAGAACATGAAGAACATCATTTAAACATAAAGAAATATTTGAAATATAGGAATGAATAATGAAGTACCAATTTTAGTGACTTTGAGACCTTTATCATTTCCCATGCTTAGTGGATCTGATCAATTCTAAGCTTCCTAGATAGAGAGTGATTGTATATCAAGTGTGACAAGGTGAAAGGCACATGAGTCAGGGTACCAAGGTAGGATGTTGGTAGATGAAAATAAAGGAGGGAGAAGGGCATGGCTCAAGTTAGCATTAGGAGAGTAAGAGGATTGATAAGATGAAGTAGACGAAGGAGTGTGTGTTGAGGATGAGTAACAAGGCATACCTAAAGGGCAATAGTAGCATGTGACAGCAATGTGATTTGTATGTTGATAGATGGAATACCGTAGTCAACCTTGTTCAGCACCATGGATACCACGATCACAGCCAAAGAGAAAGAGGAATAGGATAGATAGAGGTAAAGGTGGAGGAACTTCATCAATCAAAGTTTGTTGTAATATATTTTGCTTGAGAGGAAGGTTCTGAGATCTGCAACTTTTAGAATGCCTTAATACTGTTGTGACTAAGGAGAAGACCTTGAAGATCCGTAAACGTGATTGATTTAACACAGTTAAGTAATGTAAGAGCAATGCCATGGAGAGATCGAGACCATGGAAGATGTGGACAATGAAATCCTCCGACTCAAGAGGCTTGCCTACAACACTTATCTCATTGGCAATGGATTTAGCATGCTGAAGGAAATCAATAATTGATTTGAATGACCACAGCTAAAAAAGAGAAACCAGGATGGATGGAGGTAGAGGTGGAGGAATTTCGTTGATCAGAGTTTGCTATAATAGAGTTAGCTTAAGAGGAAGGTTCGAAGATCTACAACTTTTAGAATGCCTTAATCAGAGTTTGTTGTATAGATTTTGCTTGAGAGGAAGGTTCTGAGATTTGCAACTTTAGAATGCCTTAATACTGTTGTGACTAAGGAGAAGACCTTGAAGATCCATAAACGTGATTGATTTAAAACAATCAAGTAATGTAAGAGCAATGTCATGGAGAGATCGAGACCATGGAAGATGTGGACAATGAAATCCTCCAACTCAAGAGGCTTGCCTACAGCACCTATCTCATTGGCAATGGATTTAGCATGCTGGAGGAAATCTATAATTGATTTGGATGACCACGGCCAAAAAAGAGGAACCAGGATGAATGGAGGTAGAGGTGGAGGAATTTTGTTGATCAGAGTTCGCTATAATAGAGTTAGCTTGAGAGAAAGGTTCGAAGATCCACAACTTTTAGAATGCCTTAATACTATCATGACTAAAGAGAAGACCTTGAAAATCTATAAATGTGACTGATTTAGAACCGTCAAGTAATGTAGGAACAATGTCATGGAAATCAAATCAAGACCATAGAAGACGTGACAATGAAATCCTTCGGGTCAAGAGGCTTGCTTCCAACACCCATCTCATTGGCTTTGAATTGAACATGTTTAAAGAAATCAATAACCGATTCATCTTGTTTCTGTTGCAGACATTGAAGATTGAGATGAAGAGAGAGCATATGGATAGCAGAAGTTGAGCCAAAAAGAGGCATTAAGAGCATTCTAGATGGCTTTGCTAGTTGATGTATCAAGAATGAGAGGTAAAACCAATTCTAAGAGGGATATAATTAGAAGAGTCATGATGGCAACATCATGTTGTTGCCAAAAAGCTGCTTGGGTTGTATTGGAGGGACACGGTTTAATCCCATCAACATGATAGAAAAGGTTTTCTCCCTTGAGAATCAGGACAACATGTGCTTTTCATAGCAAGTAATTGGATGCTATGAGACGTAAAGAAAGGAAGTGGTGAACATATGCAAATGGAGGAAGAGTAGAAGAAGGTTTTATAATGGCAAATTATGGTGGCAACAGAACTCTCCAAGGCCATGCCAACCATCCTTGCGAAAAAAGAAGAAATAAAAGGAAGAAGAAGGCTGGGGTTGAAAGGGGCATGAGCCCTATATGACTCTTGATAACATGTTGAGATAGAAATTGTTCTAAATTTCCATTAAGCTTAAATAGGTATTATATACTCAAGAGTACGCTCTAAAAGATTTACTTGCCAGGAAATAAATACATAAAATAGAAAATTTTCCAACTTCATAAGATAGGGTTCTAAAACTTCCAAAATCAATATCCCCATATTTGGTTGATAAGCTCAAGCATTGCCCGTTGAAGCGGTCCTTGGCTTATGCCCTTCACTCTCAGCCTTAATCTCTCTGTCTCCTCTATGTCTTGTTATCGCAACCTATCCCTCGAGGGGAGGGAATAGGTTTAGAGGTATTGTCTAAAGGACGGACCTAAAGCTCATGATTAGGCACAGGCTCTTCTAAGCCCATACCTCACGCGACATTGGAATATTCTTAAGAATTTCGCAATAAGGATTCGATACTAGCCTATTAGGGTTGGCTAGAAACCAAGTGAGGCATGGGAGTATGCCTCATTTACTACGCAACCAGAAGATCTAGGGTCGAGGACTTGATTACACTCATTGTCCAATTGTACCATTTCGGTACCTAATCTTGTTCATTTTAAAAGAAATTTTTTGTTAGGCAGTTTGCATTAACTTTAGACCAATTCGCTTGTTGACAACTAAATTTCGCTATTTCACTTAAGACTTAATAGCATTAAAAGTCAGGAATTAGTTACTAAAAAAATTAATTAATTAATTTTAAAAAATATTATTATTATTATTTATTAAAAAAAAAAAGACCGGGGCCGAGCCAGGCCCCGCAAGGGAGAGAGAAAAAGAGGCGAGCCGAGCTAAGGTCGGATTTGACTTGACCCGATCTCTTTTTTTAAATAATAATAATAATTTTTTAATTAATTAATTAATTTTTTTTAACGACTAATTCCTAACTTTTAATTTAGTCTTAAGTGAAATGACGAAATTTAGGTGTCAACAATTGCCTCTCTTTGAATGGGAGCTCGAAGAGGTTCCCTTCAAAAACAATAGACGCCTAAATTTTCGCTCTAGACGATGACAATCGGGGTTGCAAACTGGAAAATGATATGAAGTGATGACCTTACTTTGTAAAAGATGTCCCTCGACCGAGATGGGAAAATTTTACTATATGATAACTAGTTCCAATTGGCAGGGAGGTCTCATCGTGTAAGAACGAGTTTCGACTGGAAAATGGGTCTCACCGTATAAAAACGGGTTTCGACTGGATATGACAGTTTCACCGTGTAAAAACAGGTTTCGATTGGATGTGATGGTCTCACTGTTTAAAAATAGGTTTCGACTGGATATGATAGTCTCACCGTGTACAAATGGGTTTCGACTGGAAGAGATGTCTCATCGTGTAAAAACGGGTTTCAACTAGATATAACAGTCTCACCGTATAAAAACGGGTTTCGACTGGATGTGATAGTCTCACCATGTAAAAACAGGTTTCGACTGGATGTGATAGTCTCACCATGTACAAACGAGTTTCGACTAGAAAAAATGTCTCACCGTGTAAAAACGGGTTTCAATTGAATGTGATAGTCTCACCGTATAAAAATGGGTTTCGATTGCATATGATAGTTTCACCGTGTACAAATGGATTTCAACTGGAAGAAATGTCTCATAGTGTAAAAACGGGTTTCGACCGGATGTGATAGTCGCACCATGTAAAAACGGGTTTCAACTAGATGGTAACCTCACCGTGTACAAGCGGGTTTCGACTGGAAGAAATGTCTCACCGTGTACAAATAAGTTTCAACCGGATGTAATAGCCTTACCGTGTAAAAACGGGTTTCGACTAAATGATAGTCTCATCATGTTCAAACGGGTTTTGACTAGGAGAAATGTCTAACTGTGTACAAACAGGTTTCAATTGGATGTGATAGTCTCACCGTGAAAAAACAAGTTTCGACTGGGTACGATAGCCTCATCGTGTACAAATGGACTTTGACTGGGAGAAATGTTTCGCTGTGTACAAACGGGTTCAACCAAATGTGATGGTCTCACCATGTAAAAACGGGTTTTGACTGGATGATAATCTCACCGTGTACAAACAAATTTCGACTGGGAGAAATGTCTCACCGTGTACAAACGGGTTTCGACCCGATGTAATAGTCTCACCATTGAAAAACGAGTTTCGACTGGGTATGATAGTCTCATCGTGTACAAATGGATTTCGACTTGAAGAAATGTCTCACCGTGTAAAAACAGTTTCAACTGAATTCGGACAAGCATGGTTTACGGATGAACCCACAAGTCGTTTGGTTTAGGAAAAGCCACCAACCCCATGGTTTCAAGGATAAACCCACTAACCTTGTGATTTAATAATAGACCCATCAATCTTGTAGTTTAAGGATGACCCATGAATCGTATGGTTTAGGAAAGCTACCAACCCCGTGGTTTAAGGATAAACCCACCAACCGTATGGTTTAGGAAAAGCCACCAACCCCGTCGTTTAAGGATAAACCCACCAATTTTGGAAATGACATGATTTAAGATTGACCATGAACTTTTGGAAATGACATTGTTTAAGGCTAACCATGAACCTTTGGTTTTGAGGAAAGCACTCGCTAACCCCTTGAAAAATGCATGACTTCACTGAGGAATCCTATCAAACTCAACTTGAGTAAATGTCATTAGAGACGTCATAAAGAGACGTATTAGTAATATTGCAGCATTAATTGAACAAGCTAATCAAGCTAAGTTCGATTGCTTTAGAAAAAGCATTTGATGTCAATCAATATCATGTGACGCAAAACTATCATCTTGCTCAAGGATATATCATTAATCATCAAATTCTCCGGGAGTCAAGTTTTTATCAGAACGGTTAAGACTCGTGAAAAAGACTCATTAAGCATGCCAAACTAGAGTCTCTTAGTTAAAAAAAAGGTTTCTCACACACTCTCGATAAAATGACTGATTGATCCCATCTATTCGCATGGGAAGTAACCGATTGTTAAGGATATCTCACATAACCTATGTCAAAGGTTTTCAGAAACATTCGCGATGAGTGCAATATGATCGATCAAAAAGGTTTTTTGTATGAACCTCAATATAGGCTCGGTTAGGGCTTACACAAAGGGATTATTGCTTCGAGGCCAATAAAGGAACATTCGTCGTTATCTTCATCGGGTTTACAAGTCGAGAACTCGGGAGATAAGATAAGATAGAATTGCTTTCACTCCTTCAAGTGGTAGTTTCTTTGTGGCATTCTCATTTTCACTCGAACCATCCCAATCAGAAGAGACTTCGGAAGGGGGTTGTAATATTAGCTTGGGAAAGGCTCAAAAGGCTTAAAATTTTCAAGAGGGTTTTTAAAAGTCGGTGATCATCATGGCATCGTGACCAGGTCACTCGATCTTTTGAAATCATTTGGCTTTTAGAACACAGCATATCTCAAAAGTTCCTTCACTAATCATTTTTGCATGGAAGCTTTGCTCATTTCTCTAATTTCCTTTATACTTGTGATGATAATTTATGCAAGCACTTGGACTTTGATAATTTTTCTTTCGCATAAGATGCAGCATTTCGGCTCTTTTTCTTGATGGGCATTGGCATTGCTTTTACCAAGCACACTTTTTTTTCATGCCCCATAATTTGTCAAACTTTTCACTCTTTGAACTTTGGGAGCTCTTATGACTTTCGAGATACTTTTCACATTTTCTCGTAATTGTCAATTGTATTTGGTCAATTCTTATGCCTTGCCCTAATGAAGGGAGATGATCACCGCTCAGGGTTGAGATATGAATAATCAGGCCCAAATTGCTTAAAGCAATGGATATCGATGTTTGGGTAAAGAAGGAAATGCTCTTCTTCACATTGGGATAAGTCAAGCTCTAATGAGAATTCATGTGAAGCTATCACCAGAAGATTAATACAAGTGAAAGTAATAGAATCTTTCTCAATCCTTCATTCTACAATACGATCGTAACCTCCTATGTTGCCCCAATGTAGGGTCGTTCTCGATAGGGGTACTTTGAAGGATCATCTTTATTTAGCCGAAAGGGTTAGCAAGATGTCAACTCGGTACTTGGGATTGATGAAGGGAACGCCTTTATCATTTTGATCTTTGCACTCAATGCGAATGAATCATTCGTCTTAAGAGAATGTCTTTGAATGATGTGTTTGGAAATAGCTTGCTTTTTCTCATCCTAAGTATCCTCTGCTTGGCATGATTAACATCTCCATTTCACTATGTTGAGATCATCTGAGTAGACTAATCTCCATAGGGAATTTTGATTCAAAATGAATAACCCACAAAACAAGAAAACAATTTTGAGATAAAAAGGATGCTCAAAAATTTTGTAGAAATTATTTCTCAATTGTTCATTTTTGTGCTTGTCTTGAGGAAAGCGCCAAAGGTTTTTTTTTTTTTTTTTGTAATGAAAATTCTCCATATATATTTTTTTAAATTTTGAGAATGAGAGTACTTACCTGCGGCATGGTGACCTGATAACCCTGTAAAGAATGTGAAAGAGTATGTTAGTGTAAAAATCTTTAGGGATTGAAATGTTGGAAACGATACATTATTACTCTTCACTCGCTCTTATCCTTTGAGTGCTAATATTTCTTGGATTCATCCTCATGGATATTTGGTAACTCGACATTGCCCTTCACTTGCATTTGCCTTTTAAGTGTCTAATGTCTTCCCTTCACATGTTTCCGTTCTTTAGGTATGAACTTTGCCTGAAGTGGCTAGAATCGATTGAAAAATGGCTATGTGGCTTTGATTTTATCCATGAAAATGACTTCTTTATTGTATACCACAATTGATAAAGTTCAATTCCTGCTTTTTCAAATGCTCTTTTCGAAGAGACGTTTAATTGACAATAAGCTTAAAAATTTTAAATATGGATCATTAGATGTGTTTTTGAAGATCTTGCTTTAAAAGGAGATGGATTGCTCATTTTTTCCACATTTGGGGATATTATTCTTTAGATGCTTTGCTTATTTATTGCCTGCAAAGAAAAGATTGGATGTGTTATTTCCTCGCTCAATTAGGAATCATTTAGGAACTATACACATCCCTTTATTTTACCTGTTTAACAAAAATGGATGAACGAATGAGTTGTTATATCAAAAGTTCCTATTGGAACGATTACAACCTTACCATCTCAAAGTATCATTTATGGGCCAACTCGAGAAAGCGACTAAGTGAAGAGATAAATTTTACACAGATCCTTCTTGAAACTCTTTTTTTCAAAACATTTCGAAGCTAAGGTATAACAACTTAGCTCCAAGGGTCCATTTGAAATACTTTAAGTGTTTTTTTTTTTTTTTTAAGAATGATGTTTTTTATGAAATCAAATTTAAATTACTCAAAAATGTGACTTGCATGATTTACAAAAATGCTAATTGGGCTCGCATGCAAAACTCAAAACTGAAAATATAATTACTACCAAGAATAAAGACAATAATATCATACAAAACACACTTGCATATATGAGCGTATAAATCCATTCTCATCCTAATTCTAAAGTCGACTTCTTAGCATGATCAAGCGAGCGAAGTCAAGAAGTGTCATCACACATGACCTGCGAAAAAGAAGACAATGTTAGTGTGTGCATGAAAAACTAATCTTTCAATGAGGTCACCTCTTATAGCAAAATCATGATGAGGGTACCCGCCCCATAGTCCTTATAGCAAAATCATGATGATGGTACCTGCCCCATAGTCCATATTATGGGATTTTGGTATTTCACCAAGATTTGCCATAAGAGAATGGGTATCATTAAAAGATCAATCGACAGCTATCAATCAAAATTCCATTCTACTCCAAAAGTTTCATATGCAAAAGTAGCATTGATTTTTGAAAGATTAATCTGTGATTTTTACTCATAGAAAAATGAGATGACTTTTGTTATGAGAAATCTATACACAAAAAGGAGAGAATTTGATTAAAAAAGCAATTTCAATTTTGTGCCCCAATGTATAATCGCAACTTGAAAGCTTTTTCTTTCTCTTTTTTAAGATGGGATTTTGAGCCCATAACTAAAAATTTAAACAAAACCATGTGTTCAACAGGGCCAAATCAAAGTATTTAGAATTTGCATTCAATGTTCACTTATCAAGAGTGATTGCCAATTTTTTTAATCATAAACCTACAACACCGAGGGCATTTGATTAATTTCCGCGAATTTCAAGATGAAAATTCAACTAAAAAAAATGAATAAAAATAAGAATGATACTTACAATAGGGGGCGACTTTTTTTTTTTTTTAATTGCATAGACATACGCATGGGATGTAGTTTGATTTCTAATCTATACGGCTCAAAATGAAGCCATAGGATCACCGGACTGAACTTGCAAGATCGTGGCTAGGCCGTGTTACCTATGACTCCGGCTTCGTCAAAGAACCGACATGTGTCGCGTGGTTGCAAACTAGGGTGGAGACCTTTGACTTCAAGAAAGTAATTTCAAAGTCGAGATAGGCAACTCGTACTACATGATCGTAATCGGAATGGTATCCATCTCGACACCATCCTAAGAAATCCTATGCGGCCTAGGTCCAACGGCAGGTTGCGTGTGCTAGGGTGTAGTACAATGCAAAGCATACATGCACAACAATTTATAAGCAAACTACATTCCGTATGTAAAAAATAAATAGTACATTCATACACCTCCCTGCAAGACAAAGGTGAGCAAACACTTCCTTTTATACCTCCTATTCTACAAAAACATTCAACATTAAAAATGTTAGGGGCGTATCTGGAATCCTTGCTGTCAAACAAAAATATTCTTGAACAAGATTAATTTTGGCTTGAGTCTTCTAAGGTTTAAAACCAACTCCCCAATGGAGTCGTCAAGCTATCACGACCTACCCCTTGGGGGGAGGAAATAGGTTTAGCGGTATTGCCTAAATGACGGACCTAAGGCCAATAATTAGGCACAGGCTCTCCCAAGCCCATACCTCACATGACATTAGGGCATTCTTAAAAATTTCACAAAAATGAGTCGTCACTAGCCTATCGGGGTCGGCTAAAAACCAAATGAGGCACGGGAGTATACCACACTTCCTACGCAACCAAAGAATTTAGGGTCGAGGACTTGATGTACTAATTGACCAATTAGTACATTTTCGATACCTAATCTTATTAATTTAAAAAGAATGATGTTTCGGTCAGGCAACTTGTATTGATTTTATACTTATACACTAACATATGAAGTGATCATACGGGTACATAATCATTAAAATAAAAATTAACAACCAAGGAAAGCAATTAAATAATTGCATGAAAGAGCAAAAAGTTAACATCAAAGAAGAGATAAATACTAATCCTAACTATATTAAAGAGAAGCCAAAATCAACATATCAATATTTGTGCATTTAAAGGCATTTGTCCCTAAGGACGGTTGAAACCTTAAGGTAAAGCCCTAAAGGCTTAATCAAACTTAAACATAATTCTAAATTAAAAGGTTTCCTGTTTTTAGGAGAAAGTTACTCCAAAAATTAATTTCAACCCTTTTGAGGAAATTTAATTTTTTTTAGATTTTTCTATTTGTTTAAAGGAATTTTCAAATTTTCCAAAAAAAAATTGGATTTTTGCAATTTTTTAAATTAATTCTTTTAGAAAAAAAAAGGTCGAATTTTTTTAATGTTTTATGAGTTTTTGAATTTTCAGAAAACTTTTTGAATTTTTATTATTTTTTGAAATTTTTGATTTTTTTGAAAAATTTTAATATTTAATTTTATTATATTCGAAAAAAAAAATGTTCGGTCCGGTAAACCCGTTCCAACCCATTAATCTAACCCAAACTCGAATTAAAGTTAAAATAGACAAAACCCATTACTTAAAAGTTTATTTTTGTTTTGTTTTCTTTTTTATATTGATGTTAATATTTTAATCAATTTTTTGTCTTTTCCCTGTTTCGTCTTTTCCACTGCATCCTTCCTTCCTAAAGCCAACTTTTGTTTTCTATTTCTCTATTTTTCGCTTTTACTACATTTATCATTTTTTTTCTTTTTCTTCTCTTTAGTCTTTTTTTCCTCACTTCGTCATTTTCCCCTGACACTCCTCCAATTCAACATCATCTTCATTCTCCCGCCCCTCTTTCAACGAGACCGAAGGTCCTCGGAAGGCCAAAATACACCAAACCTACTTCTCTAATAACCAAAAACAATTTAATGATTCAAAGCATTAAAAAAAAAAAAAAAAACTAAGCTTAATCGAAATAATTTAAGTTTCTTGCAAACTATGCCCATCTACCTCGCAACTACCATTCACGTCCGTAAACACCATCTTTCAAGCCCACAAGTCAAAAAATGGTTATCTAGAAATATGTCGTACATACGAAAACATTAGAACAACATACGAAACAAAGGGTAGCAACGGGAACCTACTAAAAGCCATTTGACAAGCCAATGGCCCAAAAACGCACGAAGGATTATAAACAGATGTATGTATTTCGGTCAGACATTTCATCAATCACACGAAGGGTATCGACTAAACGAAAGCTTCATATCTATTAGACACAAAATCATATCAAAACCAATGAGCGAGGTTCAATTTTGGAGTGGAAGCAACTGGTTATACTCAGTGTGAATAAAATAATAGCAAGTATCGGACATAAAGAATACCAAATAGTAGTATATCGCCTGGCAATTTTATCAAGTATATGGTGTGCACTAAAGAAATAAGAGATTTTTGCCTCGACGAAGACTCAAACTAGACCCTAGGTTTCTAACCGAACATGCCAGCACACATAAAAAGATGCTTGAAAGATCAGCAGGGCTAGAGCTCCCTGCTGGAGCTCACGCGAATCGATTGTTCACGAGCTCCGGCCCAACACCTCCCAGACGGGGCACCTACGATTCAAAAGGCTTACCTAGTTTGGGCGGCGAGCAACGGGCGGACCTTATGTGACGGTGATGCTCTCTCGATCTCACTCTCGGATCAGAGGGTGAGCCAGGGGGATAGAGTGAGATCGAGAGAGCATCACTCAAAGGGATAGAGTGAGATCGAGAGAGCATCGCCGTTACTTGAGGTCCGCCCATTGCTTGCCGCCCAAACTAGGTAAGCCTTCCGAACGTAAGTGCCTCGTTTGGGAGGTGTCAGGCCAGAGCTCGTGAACGACCGATTCGTGTGAGCTCCGGCTCTACTGATCTTTCATGGATGTTTCTGTGTGCTGACATGTTCGGTTAGAAACCTAGACTCGCGTTTGAGTCTCAACCAAGGCAAAATCTCTTATTTCTTTAGTGCACTCTATCCCTTTGAGCATCACTCAAAGGGATAGAGTGAGATCGAGAGAGCATCGCCGTTACCTGAGGTCCGCCCGTTGCTTGCCGCCCAAACTAGGTAAGCCTTCCGAACGTAAGTGCCTCGTTTGGGAGGTGTCAAGCCAGAGCTCGTGAACAACCGATTCGTGTGAGCTCCGGCTCTACTGATCTTTCATGGATGTTTCTGTGTGCTGACATGTTCGGTTAGAAACCTAGGCTCGCGTTTGAGTCTCAGCCAAGGCAAAATCTCTTATTTCTTTAGTGCACGCCATATGCTTGATAAAATGCCCAAGCGAGATGCTACTATTTGATCTTCTTTGTGTCCGATGATTGCTATTATTTTGTTCACACTGAGTATAACCAGTTGCTTTCGCTTCAATGTTGAACCTTGCTCGTTGGTTTTAGTATGATTTCATGTCTTTAATAGATATGAAGCTTCCATTTAGCCGATGCCCTTCATATGTTTGACGAAATGTCTTACCGAAATACATACATCTATTCTTAATCCTCCATGCATTTTTGGGCCATTGGCTTGTCAAATGAGTTTTAGTAGGTCCCCACTTCAAGCCTCCGTTTCATATGGTTCTTGTTCCAATATTTTCATATGTGCGACATATTTTTAGATAACTATTTCTTGACTTGTGGACTTGAAAAATGGTGTTTATGGACGTGAATGGTAGTTACAAGATAGATAGGTAAAGTTTGCAAGAAGCTTAAATCATTTTGATTAAGCTTAATTTTTTTTTAATGCTTTGAATCGTTAAATTTTTTTTTGGTTATTAGAGAAGTAAGTTTGTTGTATTCTAGCCTTCTGGGGACCTTCGATCTCATTGAAAGAGGGGCGGGAGAATGAAGATAATGCTAAGTTGGAGGAGTGTCATGGGAAAAAGGATGAAGTGAGAAAAAGAAAAAGAAATAATAATAAATGCAACAAAAGCGAGAAACAGAGAAATAGAAAACAAAAGTTGGCTTTGGGAAGGAAGGGTGCAGAGAAGAGGTGTAGTGGGAAAAACGAAACAAGAAAAAGACAAAAATTAATTAAAATATTAACATTAATATAAAAACGAAAATAAAACAAAAATAAACCTTAATCCGGGTTTGGGTTAGGTTAACAGGTTGGAACGGGTTTATCGGACCGAACCTTTTTTTTTCGAATATAATAATATTAAATATTAAAAATTCAAAAAATTTCAAAAAAATCAAAAATTTCGAAAAATAATAAAAATTCAAAAAGTTTTCCGAAAATTCAAAAACTCAAAAAAATTAAAAAAATTCAACATTTTTCCTAAAAAAATTAATTAAAAAATTAAAAAATTGCAAAGATCCTTTTTTTTGGGAAAATTCGAAAATTCATTTTTAAAAAATAGAAAATATAAAAAAATTAAATTTCCTCGAAAATGTTGAAATTAATCTTTTGAGTAATTTTCTCCTAAAATAGGAAACCTTTCAATTTGAAATTATGTTTAAGTTTAATTAAGCCTTTAGGGCTTTACCTTAGGGTTTCAATTGTCCTTAGGGACAAATGCCTTTGAATGCACAAATATTAATATGTTTATTTTAGCTTCTCTTTATTCTAGTTAGGATTAGTATTTATCTTTTCTTCGATGTTAATTTTTTACTCTTTTATGCAATTTATTTAATCGATTTCCTTAGTTGCTAATTGTTATTTTAATGATTGTGCACATGTACGATTACCTCACATGTTAGTGGATAGGTATAAAATCAATCAAAGTTACCTGATCAAAACATCATTCTTTTTAAATGAACAAGATTAGGTACCGAAAAGATACTAATTGATCAATTAGTGTAATCAAGTCTTCGACCTTAAATTCTCTGGTTGCGTAGAAAATGTTGCATATTTCCATGCCTCACTCGATAAGCTAGTAGCGACTCATTTTTGCGAAATTCTTAAAAATGACCCAATGTCACGTGAAGTATGGGATTGGGAGAACCTGCGCTTAATCATGAGCCTTAAGTCTATCATTTAGGCAATACCTCTAAACATATTCCTTCCTCCGAGAAGTAAGTCGCGACACCGCTAACATATGAGGTGATCATATGAGTATAATCAAGGGCATTTGTCCCTAAGGACAATTGAATAAAGGGAAAAATTACATTGGAGAGCAAAAATTTAACACTAAGGAAGAGGTAAAATATTAATCTTAACTAGACTAAAGGGAAGTCAAAATCAATATACCAATACTGCACAATCAAAGGGCATTTGTTCCTAAGGACAATTGAAAGCCTAAGGTAAAATCCTAAAGGTCTAGTCAAACTTGGGCATAATTCCAAATTGAAAAGCTTCTTATTTTTAGGAAAAAAATTACTCCAAAGATTAATTTTAACCTTTTCGAGGAAATTAAAAAAAATAGAATTTTTTTATTTTTGTAAATGAATTTTCGAATTTTCCAAAAAAAATGGATTTTTGCAATTTTTAATTTTAAAAAAATGTCGATCTTTTTTTAATTCTTGAATTTTCGCAAAATTTTTTTGAATTTTTATTATTTTTCGAAATTTTTGAAATTTTTTGATTTTTTACTATATTTTTAATATTTAATATTATTATATTCGGAAAAAGGATACGGACCGGGTAGGACCGATCCGAGCCCAAATCCGACCCACGTCGGATAAAAAGAAATTAGTGTTTTTTAAAAAAAAATTTCTTTTTTTCTCTTTTTGTCTTATTCCTGTTTTGTCTTTTTCTGCTGCTCCATCTTCGATGTACGACTTCTTCACCGAAGGTTTCAATCCACTGTCCTTTCTTTCTTTCTGTCTTTTCATTTCCTTTCATCACCTCTTTTTTATTTCTTTTTCTTTTCTTTTACTTTTACTTTTTCTCTTCTCTCTTGGACTTCTTCTTCCTCGCGCATTCTCCATAGGCCCAAAGCCATTCTTGTTTTGCTATTTCTCCATTTTTCACTTTTTCTGCATTATTTCTTCTTCTTCTTCTTCTTCTTCTTTTTCTCTTTTTCTCTACGCCGGTCTTCTTCCTTCTTCCTCGACGACTCCCCTCTCCTCACCGAACACTCACCCGCAGCTCTCTTGCCCGAACCAGCGCCACCGCTACGACGAGCCCCTCACCGGCCTTTGAGGCGTCGGAGCCACTGTCCGGCGTCGGTCGTTCGGTCCGACCGACACCGGTAGCCGCTCACCACTAGCTGGCTAGCGGTTTCTAGTATTGCCGAAACGAGAACACAAAGCAAAAATGTGCACCGGAGGCCTCGGTGCATGACATACAATGGCTATGGAAACAAAATGTAAAAGCGACGAGGGCCGGAGCACGTGTGAGCCGAACGGCCACGAGACCCGGCCCAGCAAGCCTGAAACAAACGCGAGGAGAGCCGAGCTTACCTGTTCAGCTTGAGGACGTCGCTGGGAAGGTTGTCGAATGGGTCCTCGCGTGGCTGAGGCGTTGGCCGAGGCTCCCACTCTCTATGTCTCTCAGTCGCTTGGATCTGTCGCTCCCTGCTTCCCCGGTCTCTAGCTCCAGGAACTCCTCCTCCTGCGCCACGAAGAACTCCAGGTCGTAGCCCTCCAGCTTCTTCTCGTCGCTCCCGAACGGCCGCGTCCTTGGGCAGCTCCCCCCATCGGTCCAGTCCCCGTGCTCGAAGGTGCTGGCGAGAACGTCCTCAGGAACGTGGTGCCGCCGCCGTTGCTGCCGCGGGTCCGCCGAAGGCGACAAAGGGAGCAGCGGCGCTCGGAACCTCGCGAGAGCCAGAGCGAGGCTGGGGCTGTGGATGTGGTCGGCGTAGTGTGGTGGAGTGTGGCTGAGTCGCTAGATAAGGCTCTCTTGTTCTCGGCCCTCTAAACTCTCTCTACTTCCCGATCTCTCCTCCTGCTAGCTCTCCATCCTCTTTCTCCTTTTTCCTCCCTTCCTCCCTCGGTTGTCTCCCTCTTGGTCCTCTGTCCTGGGTTCTGTTCTGTCGCTGCGGTGCCGTCTCCTTCCCGGTTTCCTGCTCTGCCTGCTCTGCTCCTGTTCCTGCTCTCCTGTGCTCCTGTCTTTTCTCTTCTTTTGCAGGTCTGCGCGCGAAGACAGGAGGAGGAAGGAAAAAGCTGGGGCGCGGGCCGGGCTGAAGGGAAGAGGGGGCTGGGCCGCGCGGGGGCAGGAAAGAGAGGCGGGCCGGGCCAAGGCCGGATCCGGCCCGACCCGACCCCCTAAGCGTTTTTCTCTTCTTCTTTTTTTCTTTTTTCTTTTTGGTTGTTTTGTTGTTTTTTTTTTTTGTTTTTTTGTTTTTTTGTTTTTTTGTTTTTTTTTTTAAAATAGGTGTCAACACTTGTGACCTGCAATGCTTGACAAACACAAAATTATCATGCTTAATTGAAGCTTGCCACTCAGCGGCAACCTCGATCTGAGGATGTGCTGCCATGGACAACCTCGATTTAAGGATGTGCTGGCTCGGCGACCTCCGATTGAGGTCAAGGCTGCCGTGACGACCTTGAATTTGACGGAGTCCCTACTGTTCTCGGCACCCACAGAGAGAGAGAGAGATGGGCACCAAAGGCGAATCACTACAGGAGGAGGGAGGAAATGGACACACATAATGTGATGACGGCAACGCATGACGAGGGAAGGGATAGGGACGGGAGTGGAGGTCAGCACGGCACTGGGCCGCGATGACTAGCGGCGGTGACAAATAAGTGTGGCTGATGTTGACTTTGGTTGGGGGTTATTGTGTGGTGGTGAACTTAGGATGTGGGTAGGGGCATCTTTGGAAGGAAAATGATGCTTTTGTAAATAAAGACATAATAGTAACTGGTGGCAGGGTGCGAAGTGGTGCTTAGGGTAAAATCTCAAGGTATAAAGATGTACATACGTTGAACTCTTTTTGTATTTAATTTAATGCAGGTTATTCTACGACTATCATTTGATCAATGTATTGTTAAATGACGTGATAGATCTTTTATTGATTCTGAATATAATCTACTTATTAAAAAAGCCCGCTTAGGCTTTTTGACATTATTTAATAAACTAATTTTCTCGCACTTCATATTCTTCGCCATATTTCCTTTTTATTAATGCAAGAATCCAATTTTACTAAAATAGAGTTTTACAAGTAGAGTGTCCACCTAGTCATGTAGATACGGAAAGATGAATATCTTCATGCATATGGTGTTTTGTTGGTTAATTATTTAAAAGGTAATACCCAATGTAAAGCGGATGAATTCATTTAATTATCCAATAATCATATGCCACGTTATATGTTAAAATAAAGTCTCAAAAAACTAATTTGTACATATGTATTCTTCGTAATTGAATTACGATCAGTGCATAATACTATCTCGTGTTAGGATGCAAATTCACCTATCCCGCTATAATCCCATATGTTGTTTTGAAGCACGAGAGCTCGGCCTAATAGGTGATGGTGGTTGGGCCCCAACTAGGTAGCGGGACTTTAACTGTGGCGAGGGCAGAGTAGGCGCAACAATCGGGTTAGTGGCATTTGGATAAGTTGTGATAATAAGTACAATTGAAAAGGACAGTTCATGCGATCTCAGGTTGTACACAGCTTGTGGATTCACGATAAAAGACAAGTGATAATGCATCCCTCGTATTAAACAAACACGCACTGTCTAGGGAAGAACTTCTATGAGGGACCTCAAACCAAACAAAGGAGTTATCTTGTGTTGTCTAAAACCGGCCTCCAAGAAAAGTTTTCCCCACTCTTTCTCGGTCCTCTCTCTTCCTGTTACCACTGTCATCATCAACATATCAAAGAAGAGCTTTGTTGCATTTTCTTGAGCATCCTCCTCAGTCTCATCTATCACAATATCTATGATTATTACCTTCCCCCGGTCATTGTTCTTGTCACCGATTGCTTCTTTGCATTTTCTCAACACCTTCACACAGTCTTCGTCGCTCCAAGCGTGTAACATCAACTATGACCAACGAATAATGCATCAATTAGGACTTCAAATGCAAAAGTATAAGACTTTTCAAATGTTGACCCACTTGTGTTTTACATTATGGAATCCAGCTAATGCATATGACGTGGGAAGTTCGTCAATGTGACACGAAATCTGAAGACTAGACAATAGAAAAATTTCACTGTGGAATGTGAAAAGTACATTAATTTGCCAACGGAGAGTGAAGATCTCCAATATAAATTTCTCTATTTAACATATGCAACAAATATACCTACTGGACTTAAACTTTTGAGAAAAATAATTTATTTGACATTTAATTAGAGTACAAGTCACAAACTCAAAACTCGACAATCTGTTTTGCTAAAATATTTAGATAATAATAACGTTTTATCAAACAACTTAAACTTTTAGAATAATTGATATTAATTCTACAAAATCTCACATGATATATACACTTTAATCTAATAGTTTAAGTTTTTAAAACTCACGTTTTGTGGGAAAATTATCAACAACAAAAAAAAAAGGTCTTAAACTTATGGTATAGATGTCATTTTAATTCTAAATTTTTCAATTTGGCCAATTTAGCTCAAAACATTTTGATGATTTGCTAATGTAGTCATTCCGGTCAATTTTGAATAAAAATTACTAATGTGAGCACCGGCCTCTTATGTAGTATGGTCGGTGTTAATGTGAATTATTATTTTATTATTTTAAATTATATTTAAAAACAAAAAAGAAGAAAAATCAAAAATATTTTATAAAATTATAAAATTATCAATATTAGCATCGGCCATGATATGTAGAATGGCTGGCATCCTTCTCAAAGGTTCTAGGCCATAATTGGCCAGAATCGTCAAAAGGTCTATGACAAAATTGTTCAAATCAAAAAATTTAAGATTAAATAAACATCCGTACAATATATTTAAGACTTTTTTTATACTTATCTCTACGTTTGCAAAATCCTTTTTCGCTACAAGCGTGTTCATGACATCATCTATGATCAATAATCGATGCATCCAACAATTAATAGAAATATGCAAAAGACTATTCAAATGTTAAGTCCACAGTCAAAAGTTCATAATTGTGACATGAAATTTGTTGACTAACATTAGAAAGTTCCACTCACTAATGTCCAAGTCTTTGAATAATATGAATCCATGTGAGACGTATTACATAGTCATAGTCAGTGATCGAGATTGACTCCGTCGACAATGAATTACCGCAGGCAAAAAATTTTAAAATCCACCGTCTCACATTAGCAAATTAGAAGCGATTGACTTGATATGCAAATTAAGATCCACCAGCCAATTGCCATCAATGAAATGCTATTGTGCATACCTAATGAAATGCTATTGTGCATACCTTGAGTAAAATTGCATCTGTTGAAGGAATGGACTCAAACATGTCACCGCCAACGAACTTTACATTCTCACTATCCGGCAAGCCTGAAACCACCTGGGGGAGATCGAGCACCATGCACTTCAAACCTGGACACGCCTCAGAGATTATCCTCGCCACGATTCCCGTGCCTCCTCCGACGTCCACCAAAGAATTCAACCCTTCGAAGATCTCTTTACAATCCTGAATAACCAGATTCATCATCTGAGAATCACTGGCCATAGCTCTGTTGAATGTATTGCCAAATTCAGGATTCTTCCTCCCATATTCCCATAGATCGACTCCATGTGCAGCCATAAAAGGATTAATTAATTTGTCTCTGCAATCGTTATCATTATTTCTTTGGAGCCAATCTCCAAGAAAATGCCAAGGAGTCACAAGAGCCGGATTGAGCATGGCTGCAACAAATGGTGAGACCCCCACAACCTTATCACTCAGAAGCAAACGCGAAGAAGGCGTAATGACATAAGCCTTTGTTTCTTCTTCTTCTTCTTCACCATTCTTCAGAACGAGGGTCTCTGCAAAAATGCCTGAGTGAACCAAAACACGCATGAGGCGGTAAAGACATGTTGATTTCGATGGGTGGATTCGGAGTGCTGATGCTAGCTCGAGGAGCGTCATGGGTTGCTTGTGGTCGTGAATGACGTCAGGGATGCGGAGTTGGAGCGCGCATTTGAGCGACATGGAAGAGATGAAGTTGAAGGTGTGATTATAGAGGTGGGATTGAGCTTGGAACATCTCTTTGGCTTCATGAGAGTGGCTGAGATGATGCACGGTTTTGTTGTGAACAAGTCTGGATGAATCGGGGGTGACTCGGTTGTGATGGTAGAGGGAGAAATTCCTGGTTCTGTAAAGAAGTCGCTGGTATAACTTGATAGACATGGCTTTTTGCTTGCTTGAGAGGCGGGTTGACGATTGAATATGGCTTTATGCAAGAGACTATATATTCTCTTGAGTGAAGCGTGTATATAAAAGCTATTATTTGGACATTGGTTTGACCAATTCCAAGTACATGCCATAAAAAACCAATTAAAAATGGACCTTATTAGTCGACTAGAAGTGATATGATAGGAGGAGTTTCTAGTAAACAAACAGGAATAGTAGCTAAGAGATAGAGATCAAAGAGATGCACGATGAGATAGATTCTACCAGACAGTCTTGAGGTAGAGTGGGAAAGTGAAAGCTCACCGGTTTTTGAAAGTTTTCAAGATCAAACAACATCGAAGGACCACGTGATCTTGTGACTTTTCGTTATACGTACTTTCAAAGTTCCATGTCCTTTTTTCTTTTGTTTGCCTAATCACATTTTCCTAACGTTACTTTGACAAATTTACCCGGATATACCTACTTTTCAAATTGAATAATGAATGACATCCTAATTTAAGTTTACAATACAAGTAAAGTTAAACGATATAAATGATTCATAAACTTCAGCTTAATATATAATATCATATTTGAACTTTTAATTTATTTATTATAATATCTAGAAAAACAACATTAAATATTTATGTATCAAAAGTCCAATAACCACATTGAATAAATTTTAAATTTTTTGAATTATATTGCACATTAAGAAAAAATTCATAAATCATTTGTGTCACTCTTTTTAAGTAAAATAATTTTAGATATACAAAGACATTTCTACTAATTTCATTTATCGAGTGATGTGACATAGTCATTTTCGGGTGCTTAAATGGGCACATTAATATAAGTTACTGTTACAAAAGTGCCGCATCACTTAGTTGACAAGTCAAAGTATCCCTACCATTGCTTTATTAGACGATAACATATAATATTTTTAATATTGAAGATGACTCACTTGTTAATTGACTACTTTAATTTGTCACATCATTTAACCAACCAATATATCAAAATTCCACACAATGCTGCTTTTCAGTCATGCAAGAACGTAAGTTTAGTAAAATGAGATAAAAAGTTAGGTTCTAGAGCAAGCCATGTAGGTGTGTAAAATGAAGGCTTCACGCATAGGTATCCTTTGACCAATTATTACCTAAAGATATGGGGCCCAAAATAAGGGGTCAGGTTAGTTTAATTCCCCGAAAAATAAAGTTTTATTATTAGGCCGCGTTGAATGTAAAATTGTTTTCACACATTAATCTGTATACAGTCATATAAATCTACAAACATTAATAATCTGTAAGCATATACCGTATAAAATATCAAGCAAGATTTAGTACAAGTTCTTAGCACGTACATAGTAGGACTCTTAATGAAATCACATGCAGCGCTTGCAAATAGGCACAATTTCAAACCCTAAGGAAAGACTTCAATGAGAGACCTTAATTCAAACATAGGAGTTATCTTGTACCGTCTGAAACCAGCCTCCAAGAAAAGTTTTTCCCACTCTTTCCCAGTCCTCTCTCTTCCAGGGCCTACCGTCATCATCAGCATATCACAGAAAAGCTTTGTCGCAGTTGTTTGGGCATCATCATCCTCGGTCTTGCCTATCACAATGTCCATGATCATCACCTTCCCTCGCTCCTCGTTCTTCCCAGCGATCGCTTCTTTGCATTTTCTCAGCACCTTGACACAGTCCTCATCGCTCCAACCGTGAAACAGCAACTATATCATCAGCAGATACATCCAATTACTTAAGAGAAACTATGCAACAGAAGAAGACTTATGGTCTCCGAAATTGCCATACGTAGAAGTGAGGTCCCTTCCGTAGGGTTCTTCAGATTTATGAGTCGGCAAATCTTGATTAGATGAGATATGATAGAGAAGAGAGAAAAGTGCTGCAAAAAAGTAATTGGTGCACGCTTATAGATTCACGTGCTTCTATACAGCACAGTCCTTTAATCGAATGGATCACTAATTCTTAACTCATTTTAAATAAGCTCAAGGCATGCTTTGTCAAGAGGTTCAGTGAATATCAACTAACTGATGCTCTGACCAAAAAAAAAAAAAAAACTAATTGATGCTTTCAGTCAACATATACTTCCGTTGTAGACATGACTACAAATTTAATGATGATGTAGGTACACTTGGCTCTGATCAAAGTATGAGATTTTTCGTTAGATAAATCGCACAAGTATTTATCACACATGAGAGGAATATTTGTACTTTTTAATCTAGCAACAAGATCATAAGTTTCATTATAATCATTTTTTTTAACTTCTTGGGAACACATTTATGCTATAGTTTGACAATGAATTGAATCTAGCATACAGTTTTTTTTTTTTTTAAATAAATCAATGTCCTACATTGGGCAATCTTTATGAAAATGAAAATTACGTATCGGAGATGCCGAATTAGTTTCTTTCCAAATAATTAGAAGCAATCAACCTATTGTGCAAATTAATATCCACATCTAATTTATGATAGTAAAATGCTATAGTGCATACCTTGAGCAAAACAGCATCTGCAGAAGGGATGGACTCAAACATATCACCACCAACGAACTTCACATTCTCACTCTCTGGCAAGCCGGCAACCACATGCGGGAGATCAAGCACCGTACACTTCAAACCCGGACACATCTCAGAGATTATCCTTGCCATGGCTCCCGTGCCGCCTCCAACATCCACCAAAGAATTTATCCCTTCAAAGATCTCTTTATAATCCTTAATTATCAAATTCATCAACTGAGAATCACCAGCCATTGCTCTATTGAATGTATTCCCAAATTCGGGATTCTTCCTCCCATATTCCCATATATTGACTCCATGCGCAGCTTCAAAAGAATTGTTTAATTTGTCTCTACAATCGTCATGGTTATTTCCTTGAAGCCAATCTCCAAGAAAATGCCAAGGACTCACAAGAGCCGGATCAAGCATGATCGCCACAAACGGCGAGAGCCCTGTGACCTTATCATTCAGAAGCAAACACGAAGGTGGTGTCAAGACATAAGCCTTAATTTCTTCTTCTTCTCCATTCTTGGGAACAAGCGTCTCTCCAAAAATGCCCGAGTGAACCAAAACACGCATGAGGCGGTAAAGACAAGTCATTTTGGACGGGTGGATTTGGAGCGTTGAGGCTAGCTCAAGGAGGGTCATGGGTTGCTTGTGGTCATGTATGACATCGGGGATGCGGAGTTGGACTGCGCATTTGAGAGACATGGAAGAGATGAAGTTGAAGGTGTGATTGTAGAGGTGGGATTGAGCTTGGAACATCTCTTTGGCTTCTTGAGAACGACTGAGATGATGCATGGTTTGGTTGTGAACAAGACTTGATGATTCGGAAATCACTTGGTTGAGATAACAGAGGGATCGATTTGTTTCTGTAGAGAAGTTGATCGAATAAGTTCATAGACACGGCTTTTTATCTCGCAAGAGAAGCCGGTTCGCTGACTTTTCGACCTCTTAGGTTTTGCTTGTATGAGTTTAAAAAAGGACAGCTAGAAATGGATTCATTAGCCGATCAGAAGTGATAAGATCGGGGAGCTTCTAGCACATGCTTAATTGGACCAGTCAATTGGCACGTTGAAATAAGAGGCGTGTAAACAATGAGTTGTGGACTAATCCATCCCACATCAACAAGTCTCGGTAAGGGAAAATCAGGCATTATTCCTCATCCCTTTCAACAATAGCTATCTCATGAGATGAGAAATAGATCTATTGTTTCCTCTTTAGTTATGAGGGGTTCACTAAATTAAGATAGGTTTTGCTAAATAATATATAAAATGTATATTTGACTTTATAAATACATTTTGAATCACTTATACAACTAGCCACATTCCTTTATAGACCGGTTTAATGATCCAATCACAGTATTGTAAACATTACTTCAACAAATTTACACGAATAGCACTCACTGTTTAAATTGAAGAATGCGAGATACCATAATATTATTTTTCTAAATTAGTGGACAATAAGTAAAAATAATACTAGACATACTAAGACTCTTCTACTAAATTATTTTGTTAAGGGACGTATTATTTTAGGTGATGAGTCCTAGTATTCCTACCATTGTTTTATGAGATAATGTCATATTCAATTCGGTACTGAATATCACTTGTTAAATGACGTGCTCTAATCTGTCACATCAGTTAACAACAAAATTTCTAGAGGAGTTTTAGTACTTCCCAATTAAACAGTGTTTTTGGCCAAAAAAAAATCCACGTCGTGTTGCTTTTCAATCATGCAAGAACCCAGGTTTACAAAAATGGGATTTAAAATTAGAGTGTAGAGCTTGTCATGTAGGTACAAAAGAAAAAAAAAAGAAGGCTTCAAGTGTAGGTATCTTTTTATCAGTAATTACTGAAAGAGATGGAGCCAAAGATAAGAAGGGAGGTACATTCAATTCACCAAAATATTTAGTATCAGTGTTAGTTCACTTTCAATGTAAAATTACTTGTATACATTCATAGTGACATATATATTTAGACATAATAAAAATCCGTAATTAAATGTCATTTCAATATCAAACAAGATTATTACAACTTCTTAGTACATACATATAATAGTATGAATCTTAACGAATTTACAAGCGGTGCTTGCAAATAGGCATAATTTGAACCCCCTAAGGAAAGACTTCAATGAGAGACCTTAATCCAAACATAGGGGTTATCTTGTGCTGACTGAAGCCGGCCTTCGAGAAAAGTTGTTCCCACTCTTTCTCGGTCCTCTCTCTTCCAGTGACCACCGTCATCATCAGCATATCGAAGAAGAGCTTTGTCGAAGTTGCTTCAGCATCGTCATCCTGAGTCTCGCCTATCACAATGTCTATGATTATCACCTTCCCTTGCTCGTTGTTCTTGCCAACGATCGACTCTCTGCATTTTCGCAGCACCTTCACACAGTCCTCGTCGCTCCAAGCATGTAACATCAACTATATCATCAGCAAGTACAGCCAAGAAATTAGTAAAAACTATGTCAAAGAAGAAGACTTTTAAAACTCTAAAGTCTCACGTAACTTTCATTGTGTATTATAACACGACACGAACACGCGACACGACGCGATATGACACGTCGACACTTCATTTCTAAAAAAATAGAGAATTCTGACACGTTGCGACACATTATATATTAAATTAATATTTTTACTTTTAATTAATTTGATTCAAATTCATAAATAAATAGCTAATTAAAAAAAGAGCCTATAATAAATTTACATTGATAATATTAATAAATCAATTCATTTGAAATTCAAAAGATATATTCATAGTTAATGCGAAACATGTTTTTAACTTTAACAAAAGTTACTGATGAAACTAATAATTAATAAGAAATTAGAATCAATTTATTTAAACAAATCCATGATTTTCTACAATGACCAAAATTATCATTATTCAAAATTCAATACTTTTATTTTTCGAAATTATTTTTTAATTTCATTTATTTAATTTTCCGGTTAAAAAACAAATTCCCAAAATCCACCCTTTCTTTCCTTCATCCTTTTCCCTCTACCCTAAATTTATTTTACTTTTTTTCCCTCCCCCTCATGCCATTAAATCTCCTTTCTTATTTTTTTTTTTTTGGGTTTCTTTATCAAAAACCCTAGCGAGCCCTCCTTTTCCTATTCCTCCTTGCCGCTCACCGCACGACCCCCTTCCCTCATCTCCTCTTCCTCTCAACCCTTCTCCTCCTCCTCCTCTCGCCACGACCCCCTTCCTCTCCTCTTCCTCTTGATCCTCTCCTCCTCTTCCTTGTCGCCGATCCATCACAACAATGGCGGCCCTAGCTGCTCTCTCTGGCCATCTCTCGCCGTCATAGTGGTCCGTTCGTGGCTTCGTCTCACTGGTGCTTGCGACCTCTGCTCCCTCGCCCTCCCTCACCTCCACCCTCCATCAATCTTCCGGACACGCATCGACACGCATGTCGAGAAAAGTTGACCGTGTGTTGGAAAATCTGACCCTCGTGTCCGACCGTGTCCAAGTGTGTCGACGTGTCCAACACGCTCCGACACATGTAGGACACGAAACATAAGCACAGGCAATGTGTCCATGCTTCATAGGTTATAATTACTTGAATGCGATCACAATAGAATTTTCTAACTTCTTCAACAAATGCATCCACAAGAATCAATCCTAGAGGCAAGCTAGAAATTTATTTCACTAGGAACATGACCTGAAGCTCCAACTTTGCATAAGTAACCCATAAATACCTCGCTAAGTTCTTGAACAGGTTAAAACACGAGTCAAACTTGGGTAAATAATCGAAACATTACATTATGTAGGCCCATTTATTTTATCAAAATTAAATAATTTGAAAAATATTTTCCTAAAAATAAATATTTACATCACCTGGCATAATTAATCAATGGAAAATGTTTTCATTATTAACAATAATTTCTGTTTATATATTTCCATGGATAATAAAATAATTTTCTTTCATTCATTTTTATAAGCACTATGAGCAATCATTTTTAGAAAAATAATTAATAAATCATTCATTTTCATAAAACAAAGGGAAGTTTAAACTAACGTGAAGAGCCAAACTTTATCATATATCCCATCCACACATAGTTTTTTTTTTAACTTAGTCAATCCCACGGACAGGAGTAAAAATAGGAAAATCGAAGAGCTGTGGTCCGGCCAGGAAGTGGAGGAAAATCTAGAGGTTTGGCTTTGGAGAGCTGGTCGTTTTATCACTGTAGTATGTCAAGTCCTTATGCAGTTGCTCTAGGGAAACATCAACTGCATTAGAAACTATGAATTACAAGCGACTTGTCATTGATATGGTTCGTAAAGAGAACTATCCAAACATCATGACATATTCTAGGATGACGAATTAATTTCTTATCAAAAGAACAATGAATTGATATAAAGAGCCATGGAAAAGTTGAACATATACATATTCATTACACATACCTTCAGCAAAATGGCATCCGAAGGGGGGATGAACTCGAACATGTCACCACCAACAAATTTCACATTCTCACTCTCCTGCAAGCCGGCAACCACATGCGGGAGATCAAGGATAGTGCACTTCAATCCCAAACACGCCTCAGAGATTATTTTTGCCACCGTGCCCGTGCCACCTCCAACGTCCACCAAGGTATTCAACCCTTGAAAGATATGCTTACAATCCCTGATGATGAAATTCATCATTCGAGAGTCAATGGCCATTGCTCCATTGAATGCATCACCAAATTCAGGATTCTTCCTCCCATAGTCCCACAGGTTCAATCCATGCGCAGCTTCGAAAGGGCTGATCAATTTGTTGCTGCAATTTTTTTCATGATTCCCTCGGAACCATTCTCCAAGAAAATGCCAAGGAGTCATGAGAACCGGATCAAGCATGGCCACGATGAACGGCGAGAGGCCCGTGGCTTTATCACTCACCAGCAAACTTGAAGAAGGTGTCAAAACGTAAGCTTTAACTTCTTCTCCTCCTGCTCCTTCGTGCTTGGGAACAAGGATCTCCGCGAATACGTGCAAATGAACCAAAACGCGCATGAGACGGTGGAGGCACGTGGTTTTCGACGGGTGAATACGGAGAGCTGAGGCCAGCTCAAGAAGAGTGATAGGACGCTTGTGATCGTTTATGACGTCCGGAATGCCAAGCTGCACGGCGCACTTGAGAGACATGGACGATACGAAGATGGAGGTGAGACTGTAGATGTGGGATTGAGCTTGGAACATCTCTTTGGTTTCGTCAGAGTGGCCGAGATGATGCATGGCTCTGCTCTGAGGAAGATTTTGATTACTTGTGAACAGATTGATCGTGATAATAGACGGAAAAATTCTGCCCTCATGTGAGCCGAATCAAGGTAAGTTTCCGGTGCTCCAAACCGAAGGTTAACGTCGATAAGTTTTTAGATGGGTGGACTAAAAAAACACGAGTTTCAATCATCACAGCCCCGAAGGGGTTTTGGGTTTAGAGGTGATGCCAAAAACAAACCAATGGTCCTCAATTGAAGTGAGTTCTTCCAAACCTTTATTTTGCATGACATTGGATTGTCATTTTAGTTTTATTTAGCCTATGAGAATTCAATCATGTGAAGGAATTGTCAATAACCTATTGGAGCCAGCTAAGAATCAAGTGAGATATGAGAGCATATCCCATTGCCTACGTAACCAAAAATCCAAGTATAAAAATTTGATTACACTAGTTATTTCAACTAACGGCCATTCGATATCTTACTTGATTGAATTGTTTTCTAAGTGTCCCCATCGTCTTTTAATCAAATTATGAACCCTAAAGGTTTCGCCCACTAAAGTGACCATGCCATGTTTTTGAGTTGATTATGATCTTAGTAATTTAGCCTAACCATTCAACTAAACTAAATGCACACCATTAAATAAATGACGTAATGTAAACACACATAAAAGAAAGTAAGGGAAAATAGTAAAAATAGAATATAGAAAGTAACCCGATACGGTATCGGTAAAAAAATATTACAATACTTTGTGTGCAGGCCCCAAGACTTGATCCCTTGTGAGTTTTTTTTATTGATTTTTAGGGTTACTACTACCAAAAAAAAACTTAAATTAGTACATCTATGAAAAATTTACTCCCATTAAATTTTATTGTCAAATTGCTAAGTTTGATGGATGTACAAATTTGTAGTTTTACCCTTCGTTTGTCACATGTGTACTGGTTTGTGCTTTTTCGTGATATTAATCAAATTTATGAAAATTAATGGAATGGAAAATTTATCACAAATATACTAATTTGGAGTTTTTAGTGGTCAAAAATTAATTTTAAGTAAATTTTCAAGAGTGTACTAGTTTGGGAATTTTTGTGATAAAAAAACTAGTTTAAGGTAAATTTGTCATGATTTACCAATTTGAGATTTTTTGTGGTAGTAATTCCTTGAATTATAATCCTAAATTCTAATTCTAATTCTAAATTTGAAGGAGATTTTTTAGGTGTCATAACTTGAACTAAGCTAGTTATTACCAATTTAAATTGTTTGTTTTTTAATTTTCTTTAAAGGTGATGTCTAAGTTAAGCTATTGAACCTATGTCTTAGTGATACCAGTCTAATCATATGCCTGTTATTATTCAACTAATAGACTCCATCTATGATCTATTCTAATCTAGAATCTAAATCCTAGAATCAAATCTAATCTTAAAGGAAACCAATGAAGATTTCTATGTTTTTTCAAGCCACCCTTACTTTACCTCCACGGTTGAATTTGTCACAATGTGACGGCATTAACTCATGCACCACAATCAGTAAGAGCATTAGAATGATCACAAAAGGCTGACCACCAAAGAGTTAGAAAAAATTAATGAATCGGTACTCAGCACATCTCATTCATCAAGCATATTAAGCAAGGCAAGTCATGACTCAGTTAATACATTGTGTGGACTCCACTGTTTTTCTATGATCTGACCATTCAAATCTTAGTGCCTTAGGTCGACTAAATTATGTCCCATTTTGGTGAAACACCCATGAATTTGCAGCTAATTGAGTCTACTTCAATTCCTTAGAAGACAACGTTTGCGATTTTGCCCCGAAAAATACAGAATTTGCAATTTAGCCCCTAATGTCCAATTTTTTCTCCTAGACAGACCCGGTTCTTGTGAAAATTTGTGAAAGTAGTAAACCAACCTTAGAATTCCGGTGAAATTTCCCAGACTGAAATTTTAAGGTGTGCTTTACAACTTCCTATCGTGAATTTTCCAAGTTCAGCCCACAAAAATACATAATTAACAATACAGCACAAAAAGTCGCTCAGGACCTGAAGCAAGGCCCATAGAAAAATTGTACATTCGAGGCCGAAACGACCAACCAAACTATGTCCCAATTTAAGGATCCACCTGCCAAACGGAAGCTACGGAAGCCCACTACAACTACGTAGTTTTTGGCTTTTCCACCTCAAGTGCTTCAAAACCCTAGAAAGAGTCACTATATTCAGTCTAGAACTTTCTAAACCACAGGACCAGCAGGGGACCCCTGGATTTTGAGGGGATTAAGCCCGAGCAAACAATCCCCTTGGACGTGCAACGTATCAAAACAAAGTTTGTTGTCCCCTACGAATTTCTAGAGAACAAATTTTGAGATTCAAAGTTAAAGGTCATGTGATTATTAATTTTCGTAAATATGTCGTTTCATGAATTCTCATGATAGCATGAAACCTCAACTTCCGACAAACTAAATGGGGGAAACCGATGCCCAAACTTCATTCAGTGACACACAAGACCTTAACACACTTATTAAGCATCGACGTACATCAAGATAGACAACATAGACAAAGCAAAAATTAAACCAAACGCAAAGCGCAACAAGGCACCTAAATGGGCAAGTTCAGCGAGGTTGGTTCTACGGAAGTGGAGATCGAAGCAAGCTCAGCCAAACAACGAACATAGGTAAACAAATGAGACAAGGACAGTGATCGAGCTCCACATAAACGGTAATGAAATCACGATAAAATAAATGTCCAATCGTTTAAAGGCCTACCCGAGCGACGATGATGGAATGAAGGATGAGTTCGTGATGTTTGAAAGAACATGATGAACTTCCACCTCTCATTTATTGATCATCATCAATTTGGGATCCTTAGAGGATGACGGAACAAACGCAAAGATGGATTTCATACCTTGAATGATCAGAAGAGAGAGGAACTGAGAGAGAAGAGGATGCCGAGAAAGGTTAAGAGCAAGCGGCCGTTGGAGAGGGATTGACACCGGTGAGTAGGCGACGATGGTGGATAACTATGAGAGGAAAAAAAGTGAGAGGGTCATCAATATTGCCTTGTCCGTCGTTGGTCATTTTCTAAATTTTTGTCTCCTTGTCTACACTTCGCCCTCCAAATGGTAGAATAGAAAAAAGGGAAATGTTAGGGTGTTGGGAGGAGAGAGATAATGCCTATGGGCTTTGGAGGGATTAGACTAAGTACAAAATCAAGTTAACCCTAACGAATTGCACAGTCGCACGAAACCAAGAAGTTCATTCTTGTTGTTTGTCCGATTTAGCTGAAAATTTAAGGGGAATAAGTTAAGACGTCAACATAGCTTGTGCCAAACAGGCCAAACTAATATCGGGAGGTCCGCTTGTCGAGCTCCCCTAAACCACTTTTCTATGAAAATATATGATGAACTTGTCGACAAAATTTAGGTTTGTATGTCGATTATCAACATTGACAAGCTTAGATCTAATAACCAATAGAGACTTCGACAACGTTTTCCATGCATAAAGTGGCAAGAGGGTACATTTGTCCGGTGTTGTTGAAGAAGATTGACCTTTTGACCTCTTCATGTGTTCATTCTGTCTATAATCAGGTTAATTATTATATACCAAAAAAAAAAAGTTGAGATGAGTTTACTTTACATATAGTTGTCATTTGATGGCTTATAATTCATGTGCGACTCTATTATAATCAACCGATTGCTTTTTATCATTAGAACAACTATTTTCGACTGGAACAACTCCAACTAATAGTTCTTTGTGCATTACAATTTATTATAACATATAAAAGTAATTACATTTGCGATTTGTTTCATAATCACATTTTATAATTGTCAATTTATCTAGTCCATGTTTTTTAAGATAATTTAATTTGTAACACTAACTTATTCAGCTATACCTTAATGACATGATTCACTTACTAATCATATGCTAATCTCAATTTTATCACGCGATGCATGAATTCTTATCCCGGGGCCGCCGACTATAATTTTACCTTTCCCAACACTGCAGAAAGTCACTGATAGCCGTGTTCATGTGTTTTATCTGTTTGAACAACCAACAAGAAACAAACCCACCTAACATTAACTAAACTCATCTACTTACCAATACTAATAAAATAAAATAAAAAATCTCTAATCCCATCTCTCTCTCTCTCTCTCTCTCTCTCTCTCTCCAAGCATGTAACATCAACTATGAGCGCAAAGTCCAATGCTTGCCATAAAACACGCAACAGAAAAATTCTTTTTCATTATTAAAGTTCACCTAACTTTAATATGTTGAAATTAATGTAAGTGGCTAAAATAAAAATCTCATTTATGAATGCGACATTGATCAACAGTGGCATACAAGAGTTAAAACTGGAGGCAAGCCCCATGTATTTCGTTTATGTCGTGACGGTACAAGATCGGAAAAAATATTTTTAGTTATCAATACAAACACATGTATAGACAAACTGAATAGATGGCGGGGATTGAATTAACTATAGTACAAACAGCATATCTGTACATGCAAACTGCACATCGCTGCTTTTTCTAAACATTAACTTAAAAAAAAAAAAATTGTAATTGATTTCTTGGATTGTTGTCCATAGGAGGTCATTTAATTTTTGTTTTCTTAAAAAAAATATTTTTAGTTATCTTACATGCGTATTCGAATTGATTTGATTTGTCAAAAGGTCTTCCTCCAATTATTTTTAAGTTGTCAATTTTTGTCTTAAAATACTATGTAATTAGGAAAAATTAGCAGAAGAGGCAGGTATTTAAAGGGAAGGGGTTGCAGCTCATTAAAAATATATAACATGTAACCATGGGATTTTCATGACATTAAACTATATTTAAGATGAATAATATATGAGTCTAGAAATCAATTTGTAGCCAAATCGGAAGAATCGAAATTTGGATATCAAGATAGAGAACGTGTTTTTCTTTTTTTGGTCGAAGATAGAGAACGTGTTTGGACGAGATGGAAGTGCACTGGTATAGGGGACCGAGCACTCGAGAATAGGCCTTTAAACCCAGCCAAACGAGCCCAATAGCCTTTAGCTATAGGGTGACCAACCAGCTCCAACCCAATGCCCGGCCACACATGGCCGAGCAGGGTGATTGGGAAAGGCTATCTTCGTATTTGTCAATCCCTAAGTTCGATCTTCAATATACCCACGACATTAATAAGGATATGTAATATATCAATTTCAAATCATAGCATTGATTAATCATCGATAATTGAATAAAACATTACAAAATTTCAAAAATTCAACAAATTTTGAGGTTCAGTCACTTTGATGACTAACAAACCATTCATAACTATTTTTTTTAAATTGTAAAAAAACGATAACTGTTCAAAATTTTAAGAAACTATAAGATTCAACCACTTTGGTGACTAACAAACTATTAAAACACAATAAGTGTTTCATAATTGGATTATCTCTAAAAGTTAAGATTTAATTACTTTAGTGATAAAATCGTCGTAACGGAATGAGAATCAAATTTTACATCATGATGTCAGTTCACATATGAATATATGAACATATTTAGCAAAATAGTTGATGTGCTAGAAAATACAATATATATAGACACACACACACTAGCACTAAGCCCAAAACAATAACTTGCAAATCGGAAAATTATGAGATCCTAAACCATACTTTGATATTAACTATTATATAATTCAATTATGTGGAAATTCATAATCAAAGAATGCTAGATCTTCATGATTTATTCACGACTAGAGGGATTAAGGCCTCCATAGCAATAACCTTTAGAAGGTGATAACCTCGAGAAAGCAAAATCTTAAGAATGCAACAACTTTGAGAAAATGATGAATAGGAAAATGAAGAAATCTGCTTTCTCTCATTCTACCCACATTCGAGAAAATGATTGCTGCAAAAACAAAGCATGAAGAAATTTGATTTCTTTTTGTTCACATACTATTATTTATCTAACCCAACATTTCGTTGTTATTTAAGGTGGAGAGGATACGATACTCTATATAAGCTATCAATAGATGCCCTTAATAAGTACATTCATTAGGAGTCTTCAATGAACGACTTTAATATGCATGGTTCATCAAAATACATAGTATCTTCATAAAAAAAAATCATATATTATATGTTTTCAGCACTTCAATAGTTATTGATCATCAATCAATAAGTGCTTTAATTGAGTGCCTTTCATGAAAGTTCGATATATCTTCATTCCGGTCGTCTTTTAGACCTTCTAGACTTCTGTCTTCTAGCCTTCCATAAATTTTTAGCATTAAACCATCAATTATATCATGTGGACTACAATTATTCTAGGAAAAGTGTCAAAAAAACAAAAAGTCTTAAACCGTTTTATAGTTATGCCAATTCAGTCCTTCCAACTAATTTTGATCAAATTTTGCTGATTGGACATCAGTTGACTAATGTAGTATGGCTAAGACTGACGTGTACAACTTTTAATAATATGTTAATATTTTGTTAAAATACTTTATTTTTCTTTTTCTTTTTTTCTTTTTCCTTCTCCTCCTCTTTATCCAACTGGCGACAACTGACAAGATCGACCTCACTAGCCTCTGGCAAGCCTCACGACTACTAGTGAGTCTTGAGCCCTCACCAAATGCCATGAGGGCTGCTCATGCTGGGTGGCGAGGCTCACCCTTGCTAGATCCAACAAGATCGAGCCTTGCCCAACCTCTAGCAAAGCTAGCTCAAGGCCACCCAGGCTGCAAGGGCGGTCTCGCACTGGGCTAGAGAGGCTCACCCTCATCTGACCTCACTAGATCAAGTGAGGGAAAGCCTCACTGCCTAGTGCAAGCAACCTTCATGGCCTCTTGTCGCGACCTAAATTTTTAGGGCAATTCTAAAGTTTAGATTAATGGATTACTAAGTCTGAAGACTTGGCGCAGACCCTCCCAAGTCCTACCAATCGCGACTTGATAGAAATTAATCTATTTAAACATGCAATTCTATTTAATTTGGAGCCGCCACTAATCAATTAGGGTTGATTAGAAACCCAAATAAAGTATGAGAGAATACTTTATTTTTACGAACCGGAGATTCAATAAGTCCGGGGATATGATTATGCTAGATTAGTCTAACGCTATTTTCGATACCTTTTATTTTAATTTCAAAAATATTTAGCAGACAATGTTAATTAATTTTAATCTAAACTACTAACATGCAAATGATGGTCATGCGGGTGCACAATCAATAAAATAACATTCGATGAAAAATGCTAATAAAAATGCATGCGCTAAACATGATTTCTAAATGACAAGACACCTAATTATTCTTTTTTCTTTTTTCTTTTTTTAAAAAAAGTTAATTATATGCAATCTTAACCTAAATTTAATATGCATGGATTTATTTTAATGACATGCAAGATGCAATTCATATGGTATGACTTAAACTTATCACTATATGTATGCAATCTAATTTATATAATCTTAAATATGCATGTGCTACGTGATATGTGATGAATGACATGATAAATCTATATATATCTTTTTTTTATGATTTTTTTAATGATTTTTTTATACATATATGCAACCTACACTAAACAATGATGACATAAAATGAGATTAATTATGAACTAACTTATTAGCTAACTAAACGGCTTTTGTGTTTTCTTTCTTTCTCTTTTTTTTTTTTTAAAATGACAATAATTCTTATTAAAGAAAGCGACATAATGATGCAATGTTAATCTTAGGCCTTTTATTTAAAAAAAAAAACTACATGATGGGAATATTAAAACATTAATCTATGACCCACTAACTAGAGTGCAACATGTGGTGTGATTTATATGACCTAAATAACAATTTTTTCTCTTTTTTGTTTTATTAAAGAAAAATTAACCTAATCTTATATGAATCTAAAAAAATAAAATGCATTGCTTTAAACATGAAATGTTTATGGACCTAAGTACTTAAATTCAAAATATGACACATGATATGATATGCGATGTGCAAATAACACACTAAAGTATGTCCTATTAAAAAATTCATCAATATAAATCAATGACATTATTTCAATGATGCAAAGCAATTCATGAATTTGTCATAAAAAAGTCGAAATAATCAAAAATCTAACCCGACGTCTCGCTGCTCAATATTTTTTATTATCATAACTTAATATGACAAATTTTTCAATTGGATAATAAATTAAAACAAATCAAGTTAGAATAAAAATAAAAAGTAAAATAAAAAAAAAAAAAACTATGAAACCAAATACCTAAAAATTTACCTAGTCTAACTCACGGTGAACCTGAAGAAATGGCGAGGAAGCAGTAATGGCTGAACTGCGATGGTGGCTCGCCAAGGGTGATGGGTTCTGGTGACCGGAGCTGGGGTGGTCGTCGGAGCTTCGGTAAGAGCGGAACTCAACCAGACCAGCAGCGAAACAGGGGAGGCAGCACGTGGTGGTGCCACAGCAGCGGGCACAGAGCGGCTGCAGAATCGTCCCACGGAGGGAGAAAATATTGGGTGGTCCGGGACCACCACGTCAGCGTGGTCCCCGGCCACTCACGAGATGCCATGTGGAGGGGTGGGCCCCACTTGTGTCTTCTGCCTTCTTCCCCTCTCTCTCCTCTTCCTAGCCTGCCGATGCCCTCTCTCCTCCTAGCCTGCACGCTCTCTCTCTCCTGTCAGAGCATTTATTGCGGACGTTTTTCTCTTTCCTTCGTTTGAGAAAGAAAACGCCGTTCGGATGCACGTCCCTCTCCATTTCTAACCTTTCGAATTTTTGAATCTGAAATTCTCTCTCCGCGCTCGTTCCCCTGCCGTCGCCGAGCATCAAGCGGCCGTTCCCCTGCCGTCGCCGACGAACCACACTACGGCCACAGCTACTCCGGTGCTCGCTCGCTTCTCTCTTCGGGCTCGTTGCTGCTCCGTCGTTCGTTCCGGCGTTCCCGGGGTCGCATATGCAGCACGCGGAGGAGAAGCAGGCCTCTTCGAGCTCCCCTCAACGTCGGCGAGCGTCGCCCGCCGAGCGAGACCCCCACACACCGGAAGGCTCGGAGGCGAGGTTGCTGGAGAAGCTGGTGCCGTACGCGAAACGCAACGCCGACGGCCCTCCACCTCCGCCGGTTGCCTCCGTCGGCGTCGGAGTCCGTCGCCCCCGACTCCGACGCCGACGCCCCCTTCACCTCCCTCTCGCGACCTCCGCTCCGCTCTCTCCCTCTTTCCTCTGCGGAGCGCCCTTACTGGCCAACCCCGCGAGCAACCTCTTTCCGAGTCTCCGTCTCCTTCGCGGCCAGGTAGACGTCGTCCATCTCTCTCTCTCTCTCTTTCTGGTGTCACGGATTCTTCTTTCTTATTTCTGTTCCATGGTGATGAGCAAGTGTACTCTAGCTTGATGATGCATCATGGGTAGGTTCGTTTCATGAGATTGAGATTAAGCTACACTGGTGCGGAGGTTGTTCGTAATGGGATGTGCGTCTCTTGCGCCGAATAGAGTGTTGGGTCGTGCCTTGGAAGCTGAAAAGATGAACTTTAGTTGTTTCCTTGTTCTGATTATGCTATTAATTAGTCTGTGATATCACAAGTTCATTCGATGTTGGGATTGAAGTTTCGGTGTCGGGTTATGTTAATATTGGGAAGGTTCATGCTCTGTGTTAGTTTTTGTTCACACAATGGATTCTCTCTGTGGTGGGTTTGCAGCTTCGGTTTGACCAATCGGCTGGGGCGTGCTCGAGGGGCTTTGATCAACTCGATTCTTGCTCTGCTGGCCATCCTCTTAGAAAAAAGGCGGCTCGTAATTAGTTGTGTCTTGGCTTTGTAATGGACCAAGAGTCCCGAGTGGATGAGGACTTCCCCCTCTTCCATAAATGCTCCAAACAACCTAAAGCGCCACCATCATCATCGATAACTACTTCCTCCTCCTCCAGTCTTGCAGCCGAGACGTCAATAAAGCAAGTGGAGAAAGTGAAGGAGGATACTAGCCTTACTAGCACTAATGTCTGGGTAACAAGATTTGAAGCTTTCAATCAGAGCAAGAGTGAAATCGCATGGAGTTTTAGATTTGAGGATGACATCTACTTCAACCGTTCCTGCGTTAAATCTTTTTGACATTGCATTCGGATTTGCATTTTTGTGCCTATGTACTTCGTCGTAAGTTTTTATCTTCTGATATTCAATGGTAGGATGGGAGAAGGCTGAAAATGAAGTCTTGGTGCTAAAGAAACAACTGGAGGCTGCAACACAAAGGAACTTGACACTAGAAGATCGAATCAGTCATCTTGATGGAGCTCTTAAGGAATGTGTGAGGCGGCTCAGACAGGTGAGGGAAGAGCAAGAGCAGAAGATCCAAGAAGCTGTGGTCAAGAAAACTGGTGAGTGGGAATCAACAAAGGCCGAGCTTGAGACTAAGCTTTCCAATGTCCATGCCCAGCTTCAAGCAGCCAAGAGTGAAGCTTCTTCAGTTATATGTTCTGATCTCGGCCCTAAGCTTGATGCTGCTGAAAAAGAGAATGTGGCCCTCAAAGCCAAAGTCCTTTCTATGTCGGAGGAGCTAGAACTTAGGATTATTGAGCGTGATTTGAGCACCCAAGCAGCAGAAACAATCAGCAAACGGCATTTAGAGAGCATAAGAAGGTAGCTAGGCTGGAAGCCGAATGCCGCAGACTCAGATCTTGAAAAATAAAGCAAGTGCGACAAACGATCTTAAGTCTTTCTCTGCATCATCGGTTTGTGTAGAGTCCTTCGATGATAGCCAATCAGATGTAGGGGATAGGTTGGTAACAGTTGAGAATGACATGCAGAAAGCGAGTTGCTTGGAGCCAAGTGATTGTGAGCCGTGCCACTCTGAGTCATGGGCATCTGCTCTAATAACTGAACAAAGATGAAATAATCATGGTTTAAGGATTTGATTATTCAACTAGCTGAGGCAGGAAGATGAAATGAGTGAGGTGAGATGGGAAGAGTGTCTACTTTGATCTTTTGCCTTGTGAATAAACAATTACCGTTGTAAATGCATTCATGACATATCTGAAACCGACACTCGTGAATCTCAAGTATAGCGATACATAGTCAGGCTTTTGAATGATAAAAGGTTTCAATTCCTTCATAGCGTGTGGATGTCCAAATTGCTTAAACTTGCCAATTGTCTTTTTGCAAGCGAACTTGAAGCATATCATAAATACGTGGCTTATGCTATAGGCAAAGGTTTTGGAGTGAGGAAGTCTAAGACTAGAAAAAACGACAAAGGAGAAATTACTCGACGGATTTTTGTGTGTAATTGTGCGGGGTATTCCCTCAACTCATCTGATCAAGAAAAAAAATATGAAAGACCTGAAGTTAGATGTGGTTGTCCTGCTTTCATCAAATTTAAGGTTGAAAATGGCGTTCATGAAGTCGTGAAGTATGTTTCGGAGCATAATCATGAGTTGATACCAGAACATCAAAGGCACTTAATAAGATGTGGAAGGATGATTTCTAATACATGCAAAGGGGTTTTAGTTGACATGGCTAAAGCTGGCATTGGGGGGACAATGGCATATAAATTCTTGGCCAACGAAGCCGGAGGAAGCCAAAACTTAGGTTTCATCCTACGTGATTGTTTCTTAAACTTAGGTGTGTTTCTCTGAGTTCAACATTTGTTTTTACATTCTTCTAATTTGATCAATATTTTTTATATATACATAGATGCAACCATCATACATTATGCCGCCAGGGATTACGAATGAGTTTTTCCCGATCACTAATTAGGTATATAGTAGTTTGGGTTACTAATTTAATTTTTTACCTCAATTTTAATGTCCCATGAAAGCATTATATTACATTATATTAATGAGTTCATTTTTTTTTTTATATAGATGCAACAATCATATATCATGCCACCAAGGATTATGAATGGGTATTCCCCATTCACTAGTCAGGTACCTATTATGAAAATCATTTGATATTGCAGTATTGTTTCATCTTTAGTAAACTTTTTTAATGTTTATTGATAATGCTTTCTTATTAATAGATGGTAGAGTATCATAATAGATTCCATCAAAACATTTTGAATCAGGTACTAATCGTTTCACTTTTGTTGACTTGCATTTTTTGAGATAATATTTATGCATGCCCATTGTTTAGAAAATTGTGCATTTTTATCAAAATATATTTTATTCCTTTGTTGAATGAATTGTACAGGGGTTATCTAATTCTTTTCAACATCCTAAGTTGAATGAATTGAACGATTCTGAAGGCGGAGACAATGCATGATCACACAAAAATTCATCAGGAGGCGAAAGATAGCAGCATAATTGTTTTTTATGCTTGTTAGAATTCTTCTGTCTTCCATGTTTGGGAAGCTTGAGACTTGAATGATAATGAAGAAGGCATATGCTTTTGTGTTGAGCAGTTAATTGAGTATATAAGATAATGTGTTAAAAAGTCATAAGTTGATGAAAACATGTGGTTTTCGTGTGTAATTGCATATGCTTCTACCAACACGGTTATTGCTTTTTATGCTCGTAAGAATTCCCTCGTCTTCAGTGTTGTTTAGGAAGCTCAATTGTCGAGCACCTATCTTTTTAATGTGTGGTTAGAAAATGCCGAAGACTTTGTACCCAAGAGATTCGCCAACAATGGAATAGACGCGAAAGGGCATCATTTCGAGCTGCTTCCTTTTGGTTTAGGATGTAGGGGGTGCCTCGGAATTCTGTTAAAGCTTTCGGGAATAAATTTGTACGTGTTCTCGTACTCAAAATTAATCTATTAAACTTTGCACGCACCTAGTTAAAACCTCATTGTGTTATTGAGCAAAAAAAATTTAGCGTCTAAATCCGATACCTCAAATTTTTCTCTATTTTTTGCTCAACGACCATTTTTCAACCTTTTTTTTTTAAAGCTTTCGGGAATAAATTCGTACGTGCTCCCGTACTCAAAATTAATCCATCAAACTTTGCACGTACCTTGTTTAAAACCTTATTGTGATATTGATCAAAAAAAATTTGACATCGAAACCCGATACCTCAATTTTTTCTCAATTTCTTGCTGAACAACCCTTTTTCAACTATTTTTTTTTAAAGCTTTCGGAAATAAATTCGTACGTTTTCCGTCCTCAAAATTAATCCATCAAACTTTGCAGGCACTTACTTTAAAACGTCATTGTGTTATTGAGCAAAAAAAATTTTGCGTCCAAACCCGATACCTCAATTTTTTCTCCATTTTTTGCCGAACAACCATTTTACAACTCTTTTTTTTTTTTTTTGTTAAAGCTTTCGGAAATAAATTCGTACGTGTTTCCGTACTCAAAATTAATCCATCAAACTTTGTGGGCACTTACTTTAAAACCTCATTGTGTTATTGAGCAAAAAAAAATTGGCGTCCAAACCCGATACCTCAATTTTTTCTCCATTTTTTGCCGAACAGCCCTTTTCCAACTCTTTTATTTTTTTTGTTAAAGCTTTCCGAAATAAATTCGTACGTGTTTCCGTACTCAAAAATAATCCATCAAACTTTGCACACACCTAGTTTAAAATCTCATTGTCTTATTGAGCAAAAGAAATTTGGCGTCCAAACCCGATACCTCATTCTATTTAATTTTCGTATTGCTCCTACGCAACTCCTTTTCATTTTATTTTCCACCTCTGATTTGATTTAGTGGAAAAACTGAATGCCAAGTTGCCAAACGGTCTAGCTAAAGGTTTTTCCTAAGGAAAAAAAAATTAAAAGTCAAACTAAAATGGTCACAAAAGTCGCTAATTATTTTGTCTGGCGGAGAAAGTTTGGGGCATGTGTACTCTTCTAGGTGGCCCGCCATGGGATTGCCAGGGGCCAAGATGAGCTTGCGACCTCCGCTACAACTGACTAACACCAAACAAGACAATTGGCAACTTTAAGCAATCTGGACATCCACATGCTATAAAGGAATTGAAACCTTATATTATTCAAAAATCTGAGTTATGTACCGCTATAGTTGAGATTCACGAGTGTCGGTTTCAGAGATGTCATGTATGCATTTACAACGGTGGTTGTTTATTCACAAGGCAAAAAATCAAAATACACTCTTCCTATCTCACCTCACTCATTTCATCTTCCTGCCTCAGCTAGTTGAATAATCAAATTCTTAAACCATGATTATTTCATCTTTGTTCAGCAGAAATGAGGACCGGTGGGCTGTTTAAATGGTGCAGCTTGTTTTCGCTGCTTAGTAATCCTTCATCCGTGTGATTGCACATTGGATCGGAATCTGCGAAGAAGTCGACTACTGCACCTGCAAGCTGGCTAGCAGCGACTGCTAGCCCTTGCTCCTGTTTTACATAACAAAACTAAATGAGAACTTAAGGAGGAAACTAAATTCAGGCTAAGTCATGATCGCCCATTTAGCATGAATAAAACATTGGTAAGATGATCCTATATAGTCGATGGTGTCAACAAGCGCAGTATTGCTCAAAGCACCACAACCCACAGAAAAAAAAAAAAAAAAAAAAAAAAAAGAGTTCACCTAACATGAGAATTTTCTGGTTAAGTTAGTTTAGAAGCACCCTATCACAGCACTGTAAGTGCTTTTTAAGCTCGATCAGAGTGCATCACACAAAAGAACAAGATAACATAAAACATAGCATGATCATGCCTTCATTCGTCGAACTGACAGCAAAAAGACAAACTTGAACTCATACAGTCATACGAATACCATCAATTGCCGCTTTGATTGCAAACTTAACTCATTGCAGATCCATTTTACTCGAATCGGCAATTGCATAGGGATATGGGGTATGGTGCAAGACGCTTGCTCCATATTGGCAACCTCTCTGCTTTCGTTATTGATTGTGACATTCTTCTGTCTAGGATGTGCGGTGCCAACCAGAACAAAGGGAGGAAATATGCATTACCAGAACGAGAAAGACAGAATTTCCATGTAACCGAGCCACATTTCTCACTCTTATCCTGCATGTAGCTACATCTAGGTCCAGTAATGTGCTGGCTAGTTTCTCCAATCACTAGCTGAAAAGCAACCATTCCAATCCAAAACACAAAACATATTTATGATCTGATACTTTGTGTCATTTATTCGTTCATTCATTTGCAATCTGACAGTTTCTACGTTCTTTTGAAAATGAGAAATAACAATGGTGTCAGAAGCACAAATAGCATGTCACAAGCCAATCTCACAAGTATCCTATGTCGACCTTCAATATGAAAAAAGCAGCAGCATTTGGAGATGATGGACTCTCACAAAGATAATTCAATACTGTACATCGAATGGATACATTGTTAAGGCCCAGCTTACAGCTCAACTATTCTTATGTAACTTTTTCAATGTGCAACACTAAAATGAGCTACATGATCCAGGCAACAGGCACAAAGCAGTCTCTGTGGCGAGAAGGGGGCATCCATATTTTAAAATACATTACCCTGACCAGAGTTCCCATGCCTCATGACTTGACCGTCAACTAAGACCATTCAATGAGACCACACCCATAGATGTGATTAACCTTGAAACCAGAAAGACCAGATAAATTGACATAAGGCCGATCCCCAACATCTTGTTCGGTCGCATGTCATGTCGGGGCAAGACGATGAGTGACCAAAGAATTCCGCTCATCAGAAACCCCATCGTGTAAAATAGACTGCTATCCTGGGGGACTACAAATGATGCAGGTCTACTAGACCAGGCTCCAAGAAACAGTGAAACTCCCAGACCAGCAAGTGTGTTAAACATAGGCCCAGCATAACAACCCGACATTGCAATCTGCACACCATCTCCACCATTCATTGCCGATGCTACATTTGACATCAGATCACCCATAGAGTTTCCCCAGGCCAAAACTGTCAAACCAAGGATAGAAGGATTTATGCCAAAAATAACACCCAGCGCTACCAGCAAAGAAACAAGCTCGTTTGCGACTATGTAGAACCAGATTATACTCATGAAGAATCCCCCAAAGACCCAAGGAAATAAGAACTTGCGTGGTGGTTGATCAGCTCTGGTGTACACATATGCAAAAACACCAAGTACGCCCCCAGCACATATGCCAATAGCAAATGCGATTTCTCTGCTCAGATTTCCAACATCGTCTTGCGTGTTCCATAAAAATGCCAAAAAAAATAGGTGCTAATGAAGCACTGGCGACAGCATATGTCTTTGACCATCTTTCTTCCTCGACTATAGGGATTGTCAGCCGCCTTGGTAGTGTCAGCGGCATCTCCAGTAGAGAAAATAATTTCGACCATGTGAAGGAAGAATTTCCATTGGCCATTTCATCATCATTCCAACCCCACAACTGCTTTGGGCTATCCGGATTCACTTTGACAGCCTCATTTGAATAAATTGCAACATTTGAAGCCCACATCCAGTGCGGCAACTCGCTTTGCAGATGAGGTACATCACCATCAGAGTTTGACTCAATCAGTGAGGCATAAATAGATTCGTCTTCCTCACTTCCTTGAGAAAAGATACTTCCTCTGACAGGAAGTAAAGGCGTAACAGAATCTAGCCTTAATTTCCTGGATTGTTTCCTCAGCATCTCATTGGCGGCAACTGCAAAGGCATAGAGCCCATATATGGAAACAAATGCAATAGCACCCCAACACTGACCTCGCCAACAATCAAAATAATACCAAGGCAAATCAAAGTGAAGAGGAAGAAGGATACATCTCTGATAAAACACCTCCTATCAATCTGGACCATCTGCTCTGCCCCAGAGAAAGAAACAGCCCCGACGACAACACAAGTAACAAAAACAGCACCACCCAATACGCTATTGAGACCCACTGCCCCTGCATCTTTCCCCATAAATGCGGCAATGCTGGCAAACACATCAGGAGCCCCATTACCAAGCGGAAGCAGAGAAACCCCTGCAACCGTGGGCGGCAACTTCAGAAGACTAGAAAGCTTCTCCAAACTACAACAGAAGTAATCTGCTGCAGTGTTGCCCAACAAGTAAAACAGAGCAACCAGCCACAGTGCCAGCACGGCATACCCCACACCCGTGAATTTCTCGCAATCACAGTAGAAGAACGAAATGTAATGGAAGAACCCACCGGCGTTACACTCAGGATTGGCGATCAGATACTCGCACTTGCTCTTATAACCTTTGTGCTCATACAAACCAGCACACAGTTTAGGATTCTTCGCAGACAAATCATTACCGACGGACTCGTCCACACTCACCGTCCCATTCAACCCGGAGGCAACCGGCGGAGGTGGAGGGCCGTCGGCGTCGCGTTTCGCGTACGGCACCAGCTTCTCCAGCAACCTCGCCTCCGAGCCTTCCGGTGTGTGGGGGTCTCGCTCGGCGGGCGACGCTCGCCGACGTTGAGGGGAGCTCGAAGAGGCCTGCTTCTCCTCCGCGTGCTGCATATGCGACCCCGGGAACGCCGGAACGAACGACGGAGCAGCAACGAGCCCGAAGAGAGAAGCGAGCGAGCACCGGAGTAGCTGTGGCCGTAGTGTGGTTCGTCGGCGACGGCAGGGGAACGGCCGCTTGATGCTCGGCGACGGCAGGGGAACGAGCGCGGAGAGAGAATTTCAGATTCAAAAATTCGAAAGGTTAGAAATGGAGAGGGACGTGCGTCCGAACGGCGTTTTCTTTCTCAAACGAAGGAAAGAGAAAAACGTCCGCAATAAATGCTCTGACAGGAGAGAGAGAGCGTGCAGGCTAGGAGGAGAGAGGGCATCGGCAGGCTAGGAAGAGGAGAGAGAGGGGAAGAAGGCAGAAGACACAAGTGGGGCCCACCCCTCCACATGGCATCTCGTGAGTGGCCGGGGACCACGCTGACGTGGTGGTCCCGGACCACCCAATATTTTCTCCCACGGAGGAGGAGGCGTCAGACACCAGGCAGTCGCGGACGGAGGTGATGCAGGGGCGTCAGGCACCGGGCGGAGGCGGAACAGCGCGGGCTACTGGTGCGATCGTCGAGCAGAGGCGGAGCAGGGGCGTCGAGCACCGGGCGGAGGCGGAGCAGCGCGGGCTACTGGTGCGATCGTCGGGCAGAGGCGGAGCAGAGGCGTCGTTGCCGGTGCACCGGGTTGCTCGGAAACGCAGCGTCGACAGAAGCGACGGGAGACGCGGCGACGGAACTTATAGGTGAGGCGGTGGTGCTGGGGCTCCTGGTTCCGGGTGGATCGCTGACAGGGCAAGGAGAGCTGCGACGTCACTGGTCGGCACAGCGGTGGTTTCGTCGGACTGGTGGAACGGCTCCTCAGTAGCAACGTGCAGGGTTGAGCTGCTGCGGGGAGCGTTGGCAAAGGAGATCGGAGGCGCGAGCGTCACAGGATCCGGTATTCGGGTGGTCAGAGGCGCAGCAACAGCAGGAGCACAACGGACTGGCTCGGAATCGGCTGGTATGCGGGTTGCAGAGGCGCGGTCGTCGGGCTGCAACGGAGGAACAGTTCGTCGGGCAGAGGGTGGAATAGCTCGACTCGGGCTAGGCCAGAGCAGGAACAGCGTCGGTACAGAGGCAGATCGGCACTGGGTGGTCGCGGACAAACGGCGGAGCGGCGATGGCTGGAGCGGGGCGGCGTGGGGTCTCACGGAGAAGAAACCCACGAAGAAGATCAACAGTGCAAAACTTTTTCTTTATTTTTTTTTTGTTTTTCTCTCTCTCTCACGTCACTTCTCTCTCCTCTCTTTTCTGTACACTTTTTCTTTGACTTTTCTTCTTCTTCCCTCTCTCCTTTTTTACATTTCTCTCTCGTCGCCTCTTCCAATGTTTCTTCTCTATAGCCCCCTGTTGCTGCTGTACTTTGGCAGAAAACCCAAAAAGCTTCTGCTGACTTTTTCTTAAAAAAGAACGAAACCTCTCTTCCCTTTCCTTTTTTTTTTTTTTTGACTTTTTCTCCTTTTCTCTTTTTCGACGAAGAGAAGCCCCTATGAACCGAAGTTCCCTTTTCTCTATTTATAGAGAAAAACTCCAATTTATTTTTGCCAATGAGATATTCACTCAACTGTTCAACAAATTAGCAGCTCTAAAATCACACGATTGTCAAACTTTTTAAAATTTTGAAATTTGGTTCAAAATTTTTTTTAAAAGAAATTTCCCTCCAAAACCAAATGCTCTATTATTATTTTCTAAAAGATAAATTAAATTTTAAAATAGGTGTCAACACCTCTAGTAAGGGCTCGAGCCTCGCCATTAGCCGTGAGGCTCACCAATGGCCAACAAGGTTGACCTCAACCTCACCGGCCATCGCCTCTAGTTGGTCGCCAAGGTCCGACGATCAATTGGTGGAAGGAAGAGGAGAAAGGGAAAAAAAAAAGGAATAAAAAATAAAAAATCGAAAAAATTATTAAAAAATTATTAAAAATATCCACTTCAATGCTAATTATGTCACGTCAATTGAATGTTACCTAATTAGCAAAATTCAATTAGAATTAGTCAAAAATGATTGAATTGGCAGTAAGTAAAAGGATTTAACACTAAGTTAGTACTAATAAAAGGTTTAAGACTAGATTGGCACAAGCGTAAAAAATTAGGATTTTTTTGACACTTTTTCCTAATTATTCTTACAAGAAGTGCTAATGCAGCGGCAACAAGGGCGTGAAGAGGCTGCAGTTTCCAAGCACTGCAGTTGTGCAAGTCGGGGAGCACACACAACGAGGCTGAGGAACTTGAAAGCGTGTGGATGCGGCAGTACGAGGCACGTACGAGGACTGCAAGGGAAAAAGGAAAAACAAAAAACAAAACAACTCTTTATCGTTCCTTGTTTCTCTTCGTATATCCTGAGTATGGCAGAAGTGGATGTGCCTTCTCCCTCTCTGAACGTGTGTATATAATTCCTGTTCAACCTCCCCATCTGTCTCCTCCTGTGTGTGCTTTACGTAATCTTTCTCTTTTGAGCAGCTCCTCTTTTTTTAATTTCTGCTCGTGTCTTCCCTGCTATCGCCGAAACTCTGAATATACAGACCCCTGAAGTTAAGGATTCAAGTGAAATTTTCAAAAGAGAAATGTGATCTCGAAGAATCCAGCTATAACAGAGAGAATGGTGATTGTTGAGATAAGTTTTGCTTCAGAAATTAGAAGATCTCTCAAGCGAACGTGTCAGATTTCCCAGCTTTCACCATTTGATGTCCACTCGCCCCTTCTATTCCTCTCTTAGTTGGTTTTTGTTTTGAAAGAAGTCCCACGATTAGATCTTCTCTTGTACTCTTATCTCCAATCTAACTTCATGTTTCCACCGAATTCAATTTGCCATTTGTCTGTTTTTGTTTATCTTTCTGAATGCACTGAACAAATTTCAGATTTGGACTTAAAAATTTTGTTGTGCATCTCAAAATTTGCCGTGTGGTCTTCGATGGAGATTTGTACTCAAGAAGCCATGACCGACCCTCCTTCCTCATGGAACGAATTTAAGCCAAATTTTTGTTGGTCCTCATCTTATTCTCCACCCAAGGGTTCTCTCAATTTTTCCTCTACCTACTCACCGAAATCACTATCCCACCGATTACAATTTTTTTACCTTAAAAATGATGACTATTGATTGTTTTACCAGGAACATCTTTACCTCAAGATTGCCCAACAAAACTCTCAAAATCCAACTCTTATCTTGAAGTCAACCTGGCCTTGTGGAAAGGTAGTTCGGACAAGGCTAGTCCGCGGAGCAGGCGTCCAAATGATTCTGCGTGTAACGGTCCATGGTGGCATCACAGAAAGGCCATGTGATCCGCATGTGTAATGTATGATAAATAAAATGTAAATATAAACTATGCTCATATAATTTTTATTAAGGAGTCAGATCAACTACTCAATTTTCTATGCAACAAAAAAATTAAATGAAATAGCTGACATTTATATGTCAACAATCGTTCTTCTTCAAAGGAAAGCTTGTAGAGATTTCATTTAAAGATAAAATGATACTTAAATTTTAATCACAATAATATAGTATGATGAAAACAAATCTTTTTGATGGGAATATTCATCTCGATGAGTCCACACCCATTTTTCAAATGCAATGTAATGAGATATGATGAAAATGCAAATGCTGTGAGTAATGAATTAATAAAATATAATTAGGGACGTACCTCAGGAAGCACTTTCCTCAAACCTCAATATTATTTAAAACTGAAAAAAGAAAATGCCACAGGCTACAAAAGCTCGTTGTACAAGGGAAGAGAACCCGCGCTGTGCAAGCTAGCTAGGTTGATGTGGTGCTCCGGGCTACATCACCTTGCCACGTCATGTTGCCACATCATTATTGCCATGTCATGTTGCCAGGTCATAATTTCTATGTCATTTATTAATTTCATGTGTAGGGTAATATAAATTGGATTACATACCATGTTGGAATAGTTTATAAATTTTGCCCATCATTAGAATTAGATCATATAGAGTACATGTTATGTCATTAGGGTAAAAATCATAAGGTCATATAGAATACATTTTATACGTCATTAGTGAAAAAAATCATACACATTAAACTTAGATTAGTTGCATATGATTATTTTTCATAAATAAAAAAAAATTAGAACTGCATTATTATTGAGAAACCATCTTTAGATTGGGCATGCATTTATTTTAATTAACACTTTACAAATATTTGGAAAATTAACGATAATAATGTTGTGATTTGCTTTGCATAGAGGTTAGCCTAATTCTAGTAATTTACTTATTTATTGCTTTGGATTATTGGATATTCCTTAATTGATTATGCACCAGCATAATCATTCTTGCATATTAGTGATTTATGCTAAAAATCAACCAAGACTACATGCAAAATATTTTTGAAAATAAAGAGAAAAGAGACCAAATGGCATTAAATTAATCCAGTGTAATCAGATCATTGAATCCAAGGAATCTCTAATTCGTAAAAAAAAATATGATTTTATACTTTACTTGGGTTTTTAAGCAACCCTAATTGATTGTGGCGCTCAAAAGATGAGTAAATTATATTATTTAATTGAGTATCAAGTTGTGATTGACAGGACATCAAAGAGTCCATACTAAGTTTTTGGCTTAGAAGTTCATTAGCTTTCCCTTTGGTGGTTCAATTCTAGGAAGGTCAGAATAGTAGGTACAGAAAAGTGGAAGCTTCATGCATAGGTATCTTTTGATCAATAATTACTTAAAGAAATGAAGCCAAGATAAGGTGGGTAGGTTCATTTAATTCACCAAAATATTAGCATTAATGTTACTTCACATTTAAGATAAAATTATATGAACACATTAATCATCATATGAGTGACATGCGTATTTACACATAATAAAAATTCATAACCAAATGTCATTTCAATATCAAACAAGATTAGCACAGCTTCTTAGTACACATCGTAGTATGATTCTTAATGAATTGCCAAGCTACACTTGCAATTTGCAAATAGACACAACGAATCCCTAAGGAAAGACTTCAATGAGAGATCTTAATCCAAACATAGGAGTTATCTTGTGCCGTCCAAAACCGGCCTTCGAGAAAAGTTTTTCCCACTCTCTCTGAGTCCTCTCTCTTCCAGTGACCACCGTCATCATCAACATATCTGATGGATTTATGAGATGGGCTTAAGGCCCGTCCGCCCAAGTTGGGCCCAGAAAGCCCGGCCCACGGGAATACAGCCCGTGGAAGGGGAAGGTATAAAAGGGAGGAGAGAGAGAGAGAGAGAGATGGCACTGGTTGGACATTACGTACATACGTTTTCTCCTTGTGCTCTCTCTCTCTCTCTCAAAAGGGAAAAGAAAGAACAGTAACGCATACGGCTTGTTCTTCCTCCCTTCAAGGCTTCATCGGATCGAATTGCTCGGTTTCTCTTCCTCCATCAACGTTGGTGTTTAATCTATGGCTAACAAGGTACGCTCAAATCCGTGGTGTGCTTTACGATCGGTGATACGTGTAATTCCCGGGCTTCGCTTCCGCATTGATTTAGGGGTTCGATTCGGTGTCGAATCCGGTTTTCGGGGATCAGTAAATCCCAACATTGGTATTAGAGCCCTAGTTCACGTTTTCCCGATCAATTTGATGTGTTTTGATTGATTTTTCACAAAAGGAACTTCGGCCGTACGGATTGGGGCGAGCAATCCCGACACCCGAGACTTCTTAGGCCATTTTCATGAGTTTTCGAATGTCAAAAACAAATTCTGAAAGCACTGGGAGAAACGCGACGTCGAGACAAGTCTGGAGATGTCTCGAGCGCGGCTGGGCGACGCCGCACGCGCCCACACGCGCGGCCGAAAGGCGCTGCGCGTGGGCGCGACGCGCCCGGAAGCGCTCAATCGCCAGGCGCGTGCGGCACACGCGCCGGTCGGCGAATCGGCGCGTGTGCACCGCCGGCCGGCGAACCGGCACGCGCCGGTCCACGGACCGACGCGTGCTGACGTCAGCATGACGTCACCCAACGGTCAGTGGCCGGGCGGCGACCGACCCCCGACCCGCTGACGATGGCACGCGCGTGGCACGTGCCGTTGACGTCTGCGTGACATCAGCCCGCACACGCGCGCGGCACGTGCGGCCGGTCCGCCCGAACGGTCCGACCGGTCCGACTGGTCCAACCGGTCCGATCGGTCCGACCAGTCCGGCCGGTCCGACGACCGACGAGCGATGACCGGCGACAACCGTTGACCGTTGACTTTGACCGTTGACCGACCGTTGACCGTTGACTTTGACCGTTGACCGTTAACCCCAAAAAAAAAGGAAAAGAATGTGTTTCTTTTTCAATTAAGTCTATGTGGAATATATGTAATCCCTTATTTGTTCTGCATTTGTTGCAGGAACAATGCCTCCCCTGAGGTTGCGCACACCTATTCGCGCAGTGACCGATGAACAAAAGGAAAGGCTGTCTAAGTTGATAGCTGAGCTGACTGATCATCGATGGGAGAGTGGTGACTTAATTGATCACGTCCTTGAAGTCAACAGGAAAATTCAACAGGTCATATGGAATGGTCGTCCTATGTCACAGTCGGAGATGATGCGATTTTTCATAAACACTCTTCCACCTGAATGGCAAGATGTGTTGAATCGCATATGGGATGTCAACGGAGCTACTTCATATAAGAAAATCATTATGGATTTTGTAAATGAATATTATTGTATTATGACAAGGGAAAAGATCAAGAAATTGAACAAAAGAGGATCTTTCCCAGTTCGTGTGCTGACTTGGTGTTAGTTGTATTTACTGTTTTTTTGTTAAATGTGTTTGTGGACATATTATGTACTGTTTGACTACCTGATAGTTGTTGATGTAGCAACCAATGTATTGATTGTATTATAAGATGAAAGCATTATTGTGTTATTTGATATCTATTATCTATTGCTTTCTGTAATTGCTGGTTGCTGTGGGTAATTAGCTGTGGGTAGTCATAGAAGTTTTTGTAACTTCATAGAATTGATTTTGCATATGACAATCATATTAATGATAATTTTAAGTTAGGATTTTTGGAGGATGATTGGAAACATAGTGACCTTTTGATTCTGAAGCCTTACTTGAAATTATTCATTAATATGATGGGTCTATGCAAATAAGGATGCATAATTGATAGGCATTAATTATTCGTGTATGTATGTCTGATGTGTTCAGAACGATAGTTCAGCAACTAAGAATGTAATTGCTGATATGAACGGCTACAATTGTGAAATATTGAATATGAAGATTCAATATGTGCTGGAAAAGCAAGAAGCACTAGAAGCTCTTGACCATGTTATGGAAGATCTTGAGAATGTTGTGCGCCACCTTGAGCTGGTAGAGGACCGCTTAATGGCATGTGAGCTGAGAATAGATATTTGCAATGCTGGTTCTAGCTCATAAAGGGTTTTGAGCTCTAAGCGCAAGCGTATTGATTCGTTCAATATGTGGGAATGCAAAGGATCAAGTCTTTATTGCAAGAAATCAAGAGTTAACCAACACAAGAGAGGAAAACATCCTCAAGTTAAGAAAATGTCAAGGGTGAGGTGTTACAATAGTGACAAGAAAGGTCACTATGCTCGCGTCTGTCGTGAGCCAAAGAAGGTAAACACCTCTTGTACATTTGAGAACTTTGATTATGTGTCAAGTTCTGAATTATTGGTTGAATCCAATCCTTTATGGACTGTAGATTCAGGAGCAACAGACGATCTAGCGAAGGATAAAGGATCCTTCGTGGAATTCCGACGAATACCAACTGGAATTGAGTGGATCTATGTGGAAAACAGCTCCAGAGCTGAAGTTAAATAAGGATTGGCACCTGCCAACTGAACATGTGTGGTGGACGCAACTTGTTCCTACATGATGTTCTAAATGCTCTGGAGATTCGTCGAAATTTAGGTGTCTGTTTTGCTGTTGGTTAAGCTTGGTTTTAATATGAACTTCCATAATAGAGCTGTAGATTTGTATTTGGATACAAACTACTATAATAGTGGTCACTTTCTAGATGGTTTTATTGTACTAAATGTTGACTATGGTGATGTCAATATATGTTATTCCCTTATTTCACATCTCCTACTTCATATGATAATGATGTGAATGTGTGGCATGCTTGACTTGGTCATATTGGCCAACAACATATGAAAAGACTAGCCAAAGCAGGCTTGTTGGGCAATATTGAATAAGTTGATTCGTCCATATGTAAGCATTTCCTAAAAGGGAAAACGACAAGGAAACCATTTGGAAAAGGTAAAAGAGCTAACGTTCCTCTGCATTTAATCCATTATGACGTTTATGGTTCGATGAATGTGAGAGGAAGGCATGGGACTGTTTACTTCATCACTCTTAATAGATGATCATACTCGATTCGGATGTGTCTATTTGATTTCTCATAAATTTGAAGCATAAGTTGTTTCAAAAGGTTTATGAACTTGGTTGAAAATCAATTAGACAAGAAAATAAAAGTATTGAGATCCGATCGAGGTCGAAAATATTTATCTGATGAGTTCAGAAAATTATGTGATGAAAAAGGAATAGAAAGACAATTGTCTATTCCATATACTTCTCAACAAAATGGTATTGCAGAGAGAAAAAATAGAACCCTACTAGAAATGGTTAGGTCCATGATGGCGTATGCTAACTTACATATCACTTTTATGGAGTGATGCGTTGTTAACTGCTGCCTAAATACTTAACCGGGTGCATTCCAAATCAGTTAGTTCCACTCCATATGAGTTATAGATAGGTAGAAAACCGGACTTAAGTTTACTTAAGCCATGGGGTTATGCTGTCTATACTCATATGTCCTCTCACAAGTTTGGGAAATTGAGTCCCATATAAAAGTAGAGTATTTTAATGAGATACTCCGAACACTCAAAAGGGTATGTGTTCGTAGGTGAGCATGAAAGTGGGAGAATAACTGAATTTGAATCACAGGATGTCACATTCTTAGTGAATGAATTTCCTAAGAAGGGCGAAATAGTGGAAGATTACTTCCTATTTGAAACCTTGGATTAAGATTATGATATTAGTGGTGTTTATCCAAGTGGGAGTAATATGAGATGTGATGAATTGAATTCAACTCATTCTCAATTGCAACCACCTGATGTGACGACATCATCATTACCTAATCCAAGTGGGAGCATAATAGGGGAATGATGTGCTAAGTCTACAATCTCCCATACGGTGAACAAGTCGCTAAAGTATTCCTCGTCGATGTTTTGACATTGAAAGGGAAACTTTTATGGTTGCTCCACAAGATGAGGATGAGCCAAGAAATATTAATGAGGCTCTGAATTGCCCTAGTAAAGAAAAATGGATTTATGCAATAAAAGAGGAAAATGGAGTCAATGAAATCAAACCAAGTCTGAGAACTGGTTGATCTTCCAAAAGGGACGCAGAGCTATTGGGAACATGTGGGTTCTCAAAATAAAGCGAAAGGCTGATGGCTCGATAGAAAGGCATAAGGCTCGCCTTGTGGCGAAGAGGTATAATCAACAGGAATGAATTGATTATGAAAGTACATTTTCTCCTGTAGTGTGATTTACCTTGATTCGCATTATTCTGGCAATAATGGTTAGTATAGATCTTGAGTTACATCAAATGGATGTAAAGACTGCTTTCCTCAATGGAGAATTAGAGGAAAGAACATATATGGAACAACCTACTGGTTTCATAGTGAAAGGCCACCAAGAAAAGGTATGTCGACTTTGGGGGTCGATACATGGTCTTAAGCAGTCGTCAAGACAATGGTATATACGTTTTTATAATGCCATAATGGGATATGACTTTACAATGATAGATGAGGATCATTGTGTATATATCAAAAGATCCAAGGATCAATTTGTGATCATATCATTATATGTTGATGATATACTAATTGCCGGAAGCAATATGGAGCTAGTCAATACTGTCCAAAGTTGGTTGTCTTCCAAATTTTGAATTGAATGATATGGGATTGTAAACCCATTGACACTCCTATTGCAAAAGGTGAAGGATTGAGCCATAGACTGTGTCCAAGGACTCCACAAGAGAAGGAACAAACACAAGATGTTCCTTATGCTAGTGCTGTTGGGAGCTTGATGTATGCTATGATGTGTACAAGACCTGGCATATGTTTTGCAGTTGGAATGGTAAGAAGATACCAATCCAATCCAGGTCCAGCACAATGGAAAGCCGTTAAGAGAATACTGAGATATCTAAAGTGGACTGCTGATTATATGTTGAGTTATTATGGAAAGGATCTGCGACTCTAAGGCTATTCTGATGTTGATTGGGGAGGAGATTTAAATGAAAGGAAATCTACCTCTAGGTTTGTTCTCTTACCGAATAATGGCACCATGTGTTGGAGCAGTAAGAAACAAAAGTATATAGCCTTGTCCACGATGGAATTGAGTTCGTGGCATTATCAGCAGCAGTATAAGAAGATGTTTGGCTTAAGAGATTATTGGATCATTTAGGTGTTATTGGAAGTGCTGCAGATTTGTTATTAGTTAACTATGATAATCAAGCAGCAAAAGTGTACACTAAAGATCCAAATATCATGGCAAGACCAAACATATAGATACCAAGTATAATTTTGTCATGGAAATGATTGCACGAAAAGATGTGAACTTATAGTACATACTACGCATAGAATGGTAGCAAATCCTATGACAAAGCCAGTACCTAGAGATGTGTTTTGTGGCCATATGAAATCTCTAGGACTGCGTAGAGGCTAATGTACTGAATATTATAATTTTTCCCTAAGTGTTCACATATGATGAATTTATGTTTTTCATCATTAATGCCTATGAATCTTTGTGTGATCTTTATGCATCCTAATGCTCAGTGCATTATTTTAAGTTGAGGAAGTATGTTGGACAGATAAGAGATTAGCCCACTCACACGGGTAATCGCCTCTATTTACTGTGTGATAAATAGAGATGATACTGTATTTAAGCTTATTATCTAGGTGATAATCGAGAGCTCGGGCTTAAAATACACATGTCGCCTTAACTAAATATTAAGATGAGGACATAATACCTATGATATCCAAAAGTAAAATACCCCACATATTTTACTTTATCTGTCTAAGATGCCAGATGTGAGTTCTGATGAATTTTGTGAATGAGTAGATACGTGAACTCAAGTTAGACATTGGGTATGTCTAAACTATCATCTGTACGGTATTGAAAGGTGTAGACATACGCTCCATGGGAAATGAGTTAATACCGTAATACGTATTTCATACTACGTATGCATGAGACGACCAATAAGAGTGACAAAAGTTTGATCTCAACTTTTATGTCGTGTGAGACTCTTGAGGAAGAGTTCCTCAATTTCTTAATCCCCTCAAGACTCTTACTTATTCTCAAGGTCTTTATTTAGTGTTTGCTATCTTAGGATGTTGTCAATGGTCATGAGTTTGATTCGATCTAATGGGACATTTCTAGAAAAGCAAGCTGAATTGAAATTGAGAGTTTGAAGGAAAGAGGAAGATCGATTTTGGAGAATCACATTATAGTTTTGTATTCACTGGTCGACCAATTATGACTGTCTTTGTGATGATTATAATTGTGAATACAATATATATCATTGTTTAAAAAGAGATCAAAAGAGAGATATAAATGTGATTGATCGATCTAGGGTACTGCATGCTAAATCTACTCGGAGTGTGACGCCCATTATGAGCTGCTATATATTCCTAACAGATGTATAGCAACGAGCTCTCAAAGTATGCTGGTCGCACGGATTATTCACCGGTATGAATGTGAAAGAGAGGTAAAGAGAATTCTATTTGGCCCACCATGTGCGAGTGGGAGATGATGGATTTATGAGATGGGCTTAAGGCCCGTCCGCCCAAGTTGGGCCTAGAAAGCTCGACCCACGGGAATACGGCCCGTGGAAGGGGAAGGTATAAAAGGGAGGAGAGAGAGAGATGGCACTGGTTGGACATTACGTACGTACGTTTTCTCCTTGCGCTCTCTCTCTCTCTCTCTCAAAAGGAAAAAGAAAGAACAATAACGCATACGGCTTGTTCTTCCTCCCTTCAAGGCTTCATCGGATCAAATTGCTCGGTTTCTCTTCCTCCATCAACGTTGGTGTTTAATCTGTGGCTAACAAGGTACGCTCGAATCCGTGGTGTGCTTTACGATCGGTGATACGTGTAATTCCCGGGCTTCGCTTCCGCATTGATTTAGGGGTTCGATTCGGTGTCAAATCCGATTTTCGGGGATCAGTAAATCCCAACAATATCGAAGAAGAGCTTTGTTGCAGTTGTTTCGGCATCATCATCCTCGGTCTCACCTATCACAATGTCTATGATTATCACCTTTCCTCGCTCATTGTTCTTGTCAACAATTGCTTCTCTGCATTTTCGCAGCACATTCACACAATCCTCGTCACTCCAAGCGTGTAACATCAACTATATCATCAACAAGTACATCCAAGCAATTAGTATAAATTATGCAAAAGAAGAAGACTTTTCGAACTCCAAAGTCTCACCTAACTTTCATTGCGTGTACTTGAATGCGACAGCAATAGAACTTTCTAACCTTTTTGACAATGGCATACACAGGAATCAATGCGGGAAGGAAGCTAGATATTTTATTTCCCTAGGAACATGACCTGAAAGTCCAACTTTGAATAGTATTGACCCATAAATACCTCACTAAGTTCTTGAACATGTTAAAACACAAGTAAAAGTTGGGTAAATAAGGATTACATTATTTAGGCTCTATTTATTTCATGAAAAATAAATAATTTGTAATATATTTTCCTAAAAGTAAACACTTGCATCGCTTAAAATAAGTCAATGAAAAATGTTTTCATTATCAAAAACGATTTTTATCATAAATTTTCATGGATAATAAAAAGATTTTTTTCATTCATTTTTGTTTGTGGTATAACTTATAAGCGATTTATTTTTAAGAAAATATTTAAACGTTGTAGTATGTCAAGTCTTAGGAAGTTGCTCTATGGAAACATCAACTGCATTAGAAACTGTTGAATCACAAGCGACTTGTAATTGATATGGTGAGTGAAGAGAACTACTTTAACCTCATGATGGTATTCTGGGATGACGAATTAACTTCTTATCAAAAGAACGATGAATGGATATAAAGAGCCATGGAAAGCACAGACATATACATATACATATTCATAGCACATACCTTCAGCAAAATGGCATCCGAAGGGGGGATGAACTCGAACATATCACCGCCAATAAACCTCACATTCTCACTCTTTGGCAAGCCGGCGACCACATGCGGGAGATCAAGCACCGTGCACTTCAATCCCCTACATGCCTCGGAGATTATCTTTGCCACAGTGCCCGTGCCACCTCCGACGTCCACCAAGGTATTCAACCCTTGAAAGATATGTTTACAATCCTTGATGACGAAATTTATCATTTGAGAGTCGATGGCCATCGCTCCATTGAATGCATCACCAAATCCAGGATTCTGCCTACCATAATCCCACAGGTTCAATCCATGTGCAGCCGCAAAAGGGCTGATCAATTTGTTGCTGCGATTGTTTTCATGATTCCCCCGGAACCAATCTCCAAGAAAATGCCAAGGAGCCACGAGAGCCGGATCAAGCATGGCCACGATGAACGGCGAGAGGCCCGTGGCTTTATCACTCACCAGCAAACTTGAAGAAGGTGTCAAAACGTAAGCTTTAACTTCTTCTCCTCCTCCTCCCTCGTGCTTGGGAACAAGGATCTCAGCAAATACGTGTAAATGAACCAAAACGCGCATGAGACGGTGAAGGCATGTGGTTTTCGACGGGTCAATTTGGAGCGCCGAGGCCAGCTCGAGAAGAGTGATAGGCCGCTTGTGGTCGTTTATGACGTCCGGTATGCCAAGCTGGACGGCGCATTTGAGAGACATGGACGATACGAAGATGGAGGTGAGATTGTAGAGGTGGGATTGAACTTGGAACATCTCTTTGGTTTCGCCGGAGTGGCCGAGATGATTCATGGCTTTGTTCTTCTGAAGGAAATTGTCGTGGAAAATATGGGACAATAAAATCAGATAATAGACAGAAGGAAGGAAATAAATCGGACAACTAATTTTATGTGGTTCGGTCAAAATATTAGTACATATATTCACGGAGAGAGGAGCACGGAATTCTAGTTTAGAAACAAGTGATATAATGAAAATTACAATAACTCAGGCACTCAAATACTCTTTTGGTGTTCCCCGCTTCTGTTGACTCATGCAATGTTTAACCCTTCACAATTCTTAGTGAAGTATTACTCAAGAAATTACACAAATTTTAATTACAATAATTTAACTGGCTAAATTACTACAGAATATAATTACAACAAGAAAACCAAAATGAAGAATACTCACGTAAATCACCCCTCGGCCACCAAGAACTCGCTGCTACAAGCCACTCTTTCTCCTCTTTATATAATGCGGATGGTACTCCTCTTCATAAATTAAAATAATCGATGGAAACAAACAAGCTCACATGCCTTCATTCTTTGCCTTCAATTCCATGTGACCTGATTTTAATAAATTTGATGGTGAAAAAGTCCTCCTTTTACGCCTGAAGGAGTCTGCGCATAATTTCTTTAATGTGAATAATGGTCAGCATGATAAATAATGCTTTCCACATCCGAATAGAAGAAAAACTTTCCACGTGCTCAATAAACTGCGGAAAGAAAGGAAATTTCCACGATTCTACTAGGCCAAACTTCAATAATGCGATCAACCGTCCCCCGCTCTAATTGTTTCGGATCTCGTGTAGGCTCAAACTGAAAACATATATTAACAAAAATTTTAATGACTAATCCCAGACCTCATTCTGATGATAGACGAAAATGTCTCCTAGTTGCGTTGTGGCTGAGTCTACCCTCATATGAGCTAAATCAAGGTAAATTTCCAATGCTCCAATCCAAAGGTTGATGTTGAGTAATTGTTAGATCAGACGGCCCGACAAGGCAAAAGTTTCAATTAGCAACATTGACAAGCTTAGATCTAACAACTGACGAAGACTTCCACAACGTTTTTCATGCATAAAGTGGCGAGAGGGTAGTTTCGTCTGGTGTTGTTGCAGAAGATTGACCTTTTAACCTCTTTATGTTTTTGTTTTGTCTATGGTTAATTGTCTTACACGGAAAAGGTTGGTGCGAGTATACCGCGAATTACTTTACATACAGTAATAATCATTTGATGACTTATGCAAAGCACAACTATACCATAATCTACCCATATGTGAGTAGCTACATTGGTTGAGAGTCTCTCCCTCATCGCAGAGGTCGAGAGTTCGAAACCTGTAGTTGCTAGCAATTTAAATAGGGGGCCCTAACGGTGGGTTGATGGGCTAGTCTCTTCCAAGATATAAGAGCCCGGCCCTCAAGCGCTGTTCGGGCATAAGGGGTCCGTGGTAGAGTCCTCGGTTACCAAAAAAAACTATACCATAATCTTTTTATGATTCATGCACAATTCTACTATAATCAACTGATTTATTTTCGATTGGAACAACTCAACTAACAGTTCTCAGATCATTTAAAAAGTAATCACATTTGCATTTTGCTTCATAATTGCATTGTATAATCATTGATTTGCCTAGTCCATGTCTGTGAAGATAATTTATTTTATAACAGGAACTTATATAGCTTAATGACATGATTCATTTATTATTCATATTTTTCTATAAGGAAATATTAATCATATGTTATCAGCAATATAATGAAAAATTGCACCGTCAATTTTGAGTTAGAATAAAACTGGTGAAGGGTTATTTGGATTCTAACGGCTTAATTTTACTTTTCTTTTTTATTTTTATCTAGGAATAAAGAGGGAGATGTTATGTTTCTATGCAGGAAGTGGCATGATTTTGGGGCAGCAAAAAAAAAAAGATAAATAAACCCAGTTTGCAACACACACGATGATGCAACATGTCCAGAGGCGCATATAGAGAAAATTCTATCAAATTGTATTTGGTAAAATTACGTTAAAAGCTGTCTAAAACATCAAAAGAACAAATAAACACTTCACAAACCTAAGTGTTACGAGAAAATCAGAAAATAAACCTGAGCAGTAAAGAAATTTTGAGAAACTAACAAAGGAACTCAACAACATAGAAAATAGACCTAAAACTAGAATAGTGCCCTCAAGTATTAAACAATGGATTTTGGATACCCGAAACCATTGCAATCAGGCGATGCCATTTGGCCATAGTATAGCACTCCGAGCTTTTGGAATTACTAATTATGGGCGCCGCAACTTTTCCTTCATTAAAATCATGGTTGTTTTATCGTGCATTGCACGAATTCTTATCCTGCGATTTATCCCAATGGTCCAGAAAGTCACTAGGAGCCGTGTACGTGTGATTTATCTGTTGAAAAACCAACATGCGACAAACCGACCTAACCCTAAGCTAATCTCATCTACTTAACAAATAAAATAAAATAAAATAAAATCTAGTCCCATCTATTCCTCCACACCCCCCCCCCCTGGCTGTGCACGTGCCATCAACAAACCCTAAACCCATCAACACGTCACGATGTCTATGATTATTTTCTCAGGAATCTTCACAGAGTCCTCATCGCTCCAGGCATGAAACATCGACTATGACCAACACTTAAGTCCAATGCATGTGAGAAAACACGCAGCAACAGAAGTCTTTTCGATTATTAACGTTCACCTAACTTTAATTTCTTGAGATTAACGTAATCAGCCAAATTGAAAGTCTTATTTATGAATTTGACGTTGGTCAACAGTGGCGTACGACAGTTAGTACTGGAGGCAAGCGATATGTATTTTGTTTATGTCGTGATGGTATAAGCTCGGAAAAAAATATTTTTCAGTTATCAACACAGATACATGTATAGGTAGACCGAATAAATGGTGTGGATAGAAGTAATTATAGTACAAACAGTAGATCTGAACATGCAAACTGCACGTAGTTGCACTTTCGAAACATTAACTTAAAAATTCGTAATTAATTTCTTGCATTGTTGTCCATGGAGGCCATTTGATTTTTTTTTCTTTTTAAAGAATATTTATAGTTATCTTACATGTGCATCCGAATTAATTTGACTTGTCAATAGGTAGATGAGAGTTTATATCTGAAGTGCCAAAACTTGACACGGAGGGACACTTAAATGTCAAAACTTTGAAAATGTACACTTAAGTGTCAAAATCGGAGTAAAATGAATTATTTAAGTACCACTTCGACCAAAATCGGGCCAAATTACTGACATGGCAATTTTCCGACAAGATTGGTGCAAAACGGTATCATTTTGCACGCTGATGTGGCGAGAAAATGCAAAAACAAAGTTGTTTTTGCTCTAATGAGTAAATAATTAATATAAATTTAATTTAATTTAATTTAAAATTAAATTTATTTAAAATATTCTAAAATCAAAAAAGAGGGGGGTTGAGGGCTAAGCCCTCACTGCCACCGGGAAGGGCCGGCAATAGAGGGAGGAGGGTCAGCCAGGGTCGCTAGCCCCCGGCCGACTAGCGGCGAGGGCCGTGACCCTCATCCCAGATCTGGGTGAGGGCTCACAAGCCCTCGCCGGATCTGGGCCAAGGCTCACGGGCCCTTGCCACCTCCCCGCCGTCGTTGGGAAGGGCCGACGACAGTGGGGGGGAGCATCGGCCGAGGTCGTTGGGCCTTGGCCAAGGGCTAATGATGCTGGACGACTGGCGGCAAGGGCCCGCGAGCCCTCGCCCAAATCCTGGGCGAGGGTTGCAGCCCTCACCACGATCCAACGAGAGCTCGCAAGCCCTCGCCACCGGTCGGCCGAGGGCCGACAACCCCGGCCAACCCTCTCCCCTTCGTCGCTGGCCCTTCCTAGTGGCGCCAGGGAGGCAGCAGCGGCGAGGGCTCAACCCTCAGCCGCCCCCTTTGGCCACCCTTTTAAAAAAAAAAAAAGTTTTAAAATTTTTTAGAATATTTTAAATAATTTTATTTTTATTTTTAATTTAATTAATTTTTATATTAATTATTTACACGTCAGAGCAAAAACGTTGCTATTTTTGCATTTTCTCACCACATCAACGTGTAAAACGACGCTGTTTTGGTGACTTGAGTTGCTCGATGTCTGGTAACAACTAGTGGGGTCACAAAAGCAATGATTTTGTATTTAGGGTGCTCAAATTCTTGAATTTTCACCGTGTCAGAAGATGGCGGGCTTTGGTGATCGCAGTCAATCTGGGACTGGAGTTCAGAGATTGCAGCCCATGAATTGAAAAGAACACCGGAGGACAGGGCCAAGTTCGCCAAATCGAGTCCATTGCTGAATCTGCCAAAGAACCAAAAAAAAAAATGAAAATGAAGAACAAGAGACCAACTGAGAAACAATAACAAGAATGCGTCCTTTGGGAAGCCGAATTGCGAAAGAGCTTTCGTTTGAGAAAGATAAAAAGTTTTAATAACGTACAGAGGTTTAGCGGCTCCCTCGAAGTCCATTGTCGGAGTTCGTTGTTGGTGTTCTTTCGTAAATGACGTCCCTCTATGAACAAATTCCCCGGCCCGGAGTCCACGCGTTCTTTCTGAAGCTCCCCGACCATGAGAACGCGTTTCTCTGGAGCTGCAGGGCTGTGACGTGTTTGGTGGTTTCTTCAAAATGGAATGACTTGGGGTGTCTCACCGATGAAGTTGGAAAAAGAATAAAATCTCAACAACTCTGCACGGTACAATGCCACTTCCATGACTGAGCTATGCTGACCCTGTTGCCTTCGGGAGCAAGCGTTTCCACGGTCCACCATTTGATCGGACATCAAGACTTCCCTTTTATGCACTTTTAAGTGCATTCAAATCCAAATAATCTTGTTTCTATCACGGGAATCGACGGCCTATATATGTTCAAGGTCCTCACATTGGTGCCAATTTAGATCTCTTTGGCTTTTTTACAAAGTATACTACATACAATCAACTTTCGATTCATATGAAGCTATGAGGAACTCCATGGACCGGCTTACCAAGCCAGTCGGGGAGCTCGGACAATGTGAAGACGTGGGTAACTGCCACACCAATGGACAAGAAAATGTGCGTGGATGGGTTTGAGGTGAGGTTATGGACAAGGGTGTAAAGGCAATGGTAACGCAAGGGGGTGGTGGATCTCGTCCAGATTTTTATCGCCTACATTTTGTTTTTGCCATTCTTCTATCTTTTATCTTCATTAATGAAAGGACAACTTTAGGTCTTGAAAGGTTGATGGTATGGAACTCATAGTTTGTCGGGCGTTGTACTTAATACATCTTTGTTCATCTTCCCCTTAGGGTCTGTGTAATATAGAATTGCATGGAGGATTCCTAGGCTTGCTATGTTATGGACACAACATGTGACTAATAATTAACAAATCAATTTATTAGTTAGTGTTGACACCTAAATTTCACAATTTTACTTAAGACTTAATAGCATTAAAAGTTAGGACTTAGTCGCTAAAAAAAAAAAAGAAATCCAAAAAATTGTCATGAAAAGAAAAAAAACAACGAAATAACAAAAACAAAAACAAAAAAACAACAAAATGCTCAAGGGGGTCGGGTTGGGCCTGATCTGGCCTTGGCCCGGCCCGCCTCTCTTTCTTCTCCCCCCGCTTGGGCCTGGGCCCAGCCCAACCTCCTTTCCCCTTCCAGCCCACGCCTCGCTGTCTTCCTCCTTCGCACGTGGACCTGCAAAACAGAACAGAAACAGGGGCAGCGACAGAGGATCAGGCGGATCGGGGTAGCAGGCGAGCGGCCGATTCGCGTGTCGGGGGCAGTCCGGCCGGCAAGCTGGCAGCTGCAGAAGCCATGCGTGCCGGCCGGTTTTTCAAAAAGGAGAGGAGAGAAAGAAAAAAGGAAAAAAAGCAAGAACGGAGAGAGAGCTGGAGAAATAGGAGAGCTCGAGAGAGAGAGAGGAGAAAAGGGAGAGAGCGAACCAGAGGGAGGAGGGAAGCTCGAGGGAGCAGCTAGCCGTTGCCGGAGGCCCGTTCGTCCGCCCGTTGCCCGCCGTCCGAACCAGGAGGGGCGAGAGGCTGAAGACGAAGCCGAGACAAAACACAGAGAGAAATCGAGAGAGAGAGAGAGAGAGAGGAGGAGTCCGAGCGAGGAAGTGAGCTTCAGCCGTCGCCTCAGCTGCGCGCGAGCCCCGCCTGACGACCCCTCGGCCAACGTCCTCAAATTGGATCCGGTACGTCCTCCTTGCGCCCTGTTTTCACCCGGTTCTGTGCATCCCGGGCCGGAGTTTGCGTTCGAATGGTTTGCGTGAACTCCGGCCCTGTCCACTCCCTGTTTGGTTGCTGTATGTCTTATTGTTTATTGGTGAGTCTCGGTTTGTGTTCGGGTCCTAGTTGAGCTAGAAACTTGTGATTCGGGAGCGCCCTCCACCTGTTTGATAGAATGCCACAACGAGATCCAGTCTCCGTGGCTTTGTCTTTGACTGAAATCGAGATGTCCGAGCGTGTCGCGCTCTATTGTGATGTTCCGGTGGTGTTGGGTGACCTTGGGCGTCGGTCGTGTGGTCATTCGCTACGTTCCCATCTTCGTTGTTGCTTGTTCGGTGTTTGGCCGAGGAGGGCATGCTCGGGCGATGATGGTGATGATCTCCGGCCAACTGGTTGCCGACGGAAGTTCGGCGTTGGAAGGGTCGCCGGTTGTTCCGGGCTGCGTTATTGTTTGGCTAAGTCTGGACGAGGCCATGTTTTGGGAAGAGAAGCTTCGGGCGTGCAGTGGTTAAGCATGAAGGAGAAGAAGACCAAAAGGGGAGGAAAAGATAAAAGAAAAAACAAAAGAAAAAGCAGGAGAAACAAAAGTGCAGCAAAAAGTTAAAAAAGAAAAAAAAAAAAAAAAGAGAGAGAAAAGGAAAGCAAATGTTGGCTTCCTGTGTGTGCAGAGTCGTCGTCGAAGGGGAAGCGTAGTAGAAAAGACAAAATAGGAAAAAGACAAAAAAATAATTTAAAAATATTATTAATATTATTTAAAAAGGAAAAAGCAAAAAAAAAAATTTAAATAGGTTTTGTCCTTTTTAGGGTAAGTTTGGGTCGTCGGATCGGGTAACCCGATCCGAACCCGTTTTCCCGAATATAATAATATTAAATATTAAATTTATTCTAAAAATACATTAAAAGTTAAAAAAAATCAAAAACTTCGAAAAATAATAAAAATTCAAAAAAAAATTCCGAAAATTCAAAAATTCAGAAAAAATTAAAAAATATATTTTTGAAATAAATATCAAAAATTTCGAAAAATACTAAAAATTCAAAAAAAAGTTTCCGAAAATTCAAAAATTAAGAAAACATTAAAAAAATTAAAAAAATTAAAAAATTAAAATTTTTGAAAATTAAAAAATGTAGGGTTTGGTTAGGAATTGTTGTGTCTTGCCTTTTTAGCATAATTAGGCCTTTATTTTCTTGCATCTTGATTATATTACATGTTTAATTCGCATATTTGATTATGTTTGTAGATGTTTAATCGCACATGCTCAATTTTACTGTAATTAGGATCTTGGTAATTATGATTGTTACTTTAATGATTGCGTACCCACATGATCACTCTACATGTTAGTAGATAGGTATAAAATCAATCTAAACCGCCTAACTAAAATCCTTTATTTTAAAATGAACAAAGATTAGGTGCCGAAAGAGCACTAATTGATCAATTAGTATAATCAAATCCCCAACCCTACATTCTCTGGTTGCGTAGGAAGTGTGGCATTCTCCCGTGTCTCACTTGGTTTGTAGCCAACTCCAATAAGCTAGTGGTGACTCCTTTTGTGCAAAATTCTTAAAAAATATCTCAATGTCACGTGAGGTATGGGCTTGGAAGAGCCCGTGCTTAATCAAGGGCCATAAGCATATTCTTTAGGCAATACCTCCAAACCTGCTCCCTACCCTCGAGAGTAGGTCGCAACAGTTAGGTCCATAACATAGTCAAAATTCAATATATACTAGAGATGATTGGTTGAAAATTTCAAATTATGTAGAGTGTTAGCTTATGTTAAATAAGAAACCGTTACTATGAGACTTGGGATAATCCTAAATTCAAGTTTGCGATCAATGTCACAAAATAAAAAATGCCCTCGTAAAAGCTACGTAGCTATGAAAATTCGAGATAGTTTGCCGGTCCACATACTGTCGGGAGTATGTATCGCAACTCCTAAAAGAAACTACAGCGGGTTTAATTGAAGGGGAAAAAGGAAAATCCGAGAAGATCACAACCGTTAGACATACAAGGCTCCCTTCGGAGCCGTGCTCAGTGCTCACGTGTAAATCTAGAGAAAACATAAAATAGCTCAACCTTGTCAAGTAGACAATGGAACACTTCATTCAATGCTTGCCACGTGTCATGGGGCTTAATGCTTGCCACTTGTCATGGGGCTTACTTTAGGATTTTGGAAAGCAAGGGATAGGTAACAAAAATCGCCCTTTTAGCTTCTTTTGTATTTAGTTGCCTTCCTCTTTGCCCGAATTACTCAATTTAGAGTTATGATTTGAAGAATATTTGTGATTTAGCTCCAATTCCTTAAGTTGGGACAAACAAATATGTTTTTCACCAATTATGTGGGTTCACTTTGCTGGCGAGTCACATTGAATAATTAATATTAAAAAATTGTCATGTTGGATTTTTCAATCACACAAATCAACAATGGCACTAAAGTGATTTTTTTTATAATAAAAAAAATAGCATTTAAGTGATCGTTCAAATTACAATATCATTTTTAAAAAATTCATATTACATGTTTTGCAAAATTTTAATAAAAGGCGAAAAGTAAAAACCAATTAAAAAAGCTATTAAATTAAGTAAAAATTTAAACGTAAAAAATTAATTTAGATACGCTTGGAAAAATGTAAAATAGATTGTATTAAAGAGCGAAAGAGGACAAATGGGAATTAAAAAAGAAGCAATTTTTTAAGCAAGTTTATATTCATTTTCTCGAGCTGTTTCTAATTGTGAAACTAAATCCCTCCGGGTCTTTAAGAAATGTTTCACAGTAAAGATTGATCAAATGGTGATCTTTGAACTTCTTTTTAATATTCAATACCATCTATTTTTTCATTCATATTAATGTTGAATTTTGAAAAATTGGGATAGATCACCTGCCTTGTTTTTCCGCTTTTTAAAACCTTTAAGGACTTGCTCGAATTCAATTCAATTTATATTTTCCCTTGAAAATTTGATAACATCGATGAGGAGAACCTTAATGGCTAAGGGATTAACTTGTGTGACATCCCTTTCTCCTCTATCCCTCTCTCTCGTGAAAAGAAATCAACACCACCTTTGCCAAAGCAACGCCACCACTGGCAACGATTATCCGCCACTGTGCCACTTAGACAGACTCTCTCTCTCTCTCTCTCTCTCTCTCTCTCTCAATGACTTGTAGGGAAAAATTCAGTTGGTTAGCAGTTAAATTACCATTTAACTTTATATGTTTATAGTGCAGATAGAACATTTGCTAGACCTTGGCCAAATCTTCAATTGCCTAAAGCCGAGGCTCTTCTCTTAAACTTTGAGATCAACATTCAAACCAAAACTTATGCTTTGCCTGAATTCATTGAGAAAGCAGATAAATTTAAGGCCTTGATAATAACAAAGTACAATCTCTTTCCAGTTGAGCTAGGCAATTTCGATATCACTGGGTTCAATTTAAGGAGAATGAGACTTGAAAGCGTCACGGTTCCTTTCGTAAGCATAGAAAAACTACGCTTGCATAGTCTGCAAAATATGTCCTTTTTCATGTGTGGGACAAACTTCAACATTGGATAACACCAAAATCTTCGATGCAATGCCAAACTTAGTGTAGCTCGTCATCGACTATTGCGATGATCTTGTGACATTACCGAATGGCATTTGTGAGATAATGCCCCTGACGAAGCTTAACATCACAAATTGTCATAATTTTTCTGCACTCCCTGAACAAATTGGGCAATGGGTGTCCCTCAAAGTAATAAGGTTTAATTCCTATACAAACTTGTCGAAATTACCAGATTCTATTGAAACCCTCAAAAAATTGATATTTCTAAATCCATCCAATTCCCTACACCTAAGCATTTTGCCAAATCAAATTGATTAACTGGTTAATCTCAAGAGGATGAACATGAGAGGATGCATGGGTTGTCTATGCTGCCACGGTCTATTGTGAAGCTTAGGAACCTAAGGAAGGTGGTTTATGACAAAGAAAAAGAAGTTTTGTGGGAGTTTTTTTAGGAGTAGTCTCAATGGTTTGAATATAATAGCATTTGAAGAGGAGTATAACTTAGATTGGTTGCGTGATTAAAAAGAATGCGATCATGTTCAATTTAAATCCTATACTTTGCCCTCTTTTTTTTTTTTCCAATGTGGACGGCCGTGGCATTGCTGACTGGACCAAATGATTGATGAGTATGAGTAGCGCCGAATCATTGCTGACTGGACCAAATCATTTTAATGATTCGGCGCTACTCATACTCATCAATCATTTGGTCCAGTTAGCAATGCCACGGCCGTCCACATTGGAAAAAAAAAAAAAGAGGGCAAAATATAGGAAATAAATCGAACATATATATATATATATATATATATATATATATATTTAAACAGACAGTTCAAAGACAACATGATCACCCTCTTCTTAATTACGCAACCAATCTAAGTTATACTCCTCTTTATATGCTATTATATTCAAACCATTGAAACTGTTCCTGAGAGGCTCCCACAAGACTTCTTTTTCTTTGTCACAAACCATATTCCTTAGGTTCTTAAGCTTCACAATAGACCGTGGCAGCAAAGAGAACCCCATGCATCCTCTCATGTTCATCCTCTTGAGATTAACCAGTAGACCAATTTGATTGGACAAAATGCTTAGGTGCAAGCAATCGGATATATTTAGAGATATCAATTTCTGGAGGGTTCCAATAGAGTCTGGTAACTTCGACAAGTTTGTATAGGAATTAAACCTTACCACTTCGAGGGACACCCATTGCCCAATTTGTTCAAGGAATGCAGAAAAATTATGACAATTTGTGATGCTAAGCTTCCTCAAGGGCTTTATCTCACAAATGCCATCCGGTAATGTTACAAGATCATCGCAATCGTCAATGACGAGCTCCACTAAGTTTGGAATTGCATCAGAGATTTTGGCATTGTCCAATGTTGATCGATCCCACACATGAAAAAGGACATCTTTTGCAGACTATGCTAGCGTAGCTTTCCCATGCTTATGAAAGGAACCGTGATGCGTTCGAGCCTCATCCTCCTTAAATTGGACCCAATGATATGGAAATTGCCTAGTTCAGCTGGAAATAGACTGTAGTTTGTTATTATTAGGGCCTTGAGCTTATCTTTCTCATTGAATTTAGACAAAGCATAAGTTTTGGTTTGAATGTTGGTCTCAAAGTTCAAGACAAGAGTCTCGGCTTTAGGCAATTGAAGATTTGGCCAGGATCTAGAGGATGTTCCATCTGCATTATGAACATATAAAGTTATAACCAACCGAATTTTTCCCTACAAGTCATAAAGAGAGAGAGTTCCCAACCTGTGGAGATGGACACTAGTTGAGCACTGAGAGTTGATTGCTTTTGCTTGCTCCACCAATCAAGAAAATTATTTCTCGTCAAGTCAAGAATAAGTCTCTCTCTTTTCTACTTCCCCCTGATTGCACTCCATGATAGCCAACTCTTTAAGCATATCGTGCTGCATAGCATAGTGGCTGCTGTAACATTTGTCCTCATCCTCACTTGAATCTCTCTTGTATGTATGCAATCAAACCCTTGGATATAAGCATTTGTGCTCAAGTTTCTTGTGCCAAAATCTAATGCAAGGCATTTGATGATACCGATTTACAATTAAAGAAAGACATTTGATCCTTCCCATGCTTAATATATTAAGTCAGGAGAGAAATATTTTTTTACAAGCCTTTGTATAATCCATTTGAATTTTACAATGCAGAACATGTCTGAAGGTCAGGTGCAGTAACTGTGGTGTGAATTCAAAACACCTAGTAACCCCATATTTTGGGGAAACAAAAAGTTTGTTGTGCATAAATTACTCTTTTCAATCTTGGTGCAAAGATCTAATAACGCCTTTGCCCATTTCACACATGCATTCTAACTATCACGTATCAGGGAAAACTAATCATTTGCCAACAAGAATAGTAGAATTTGATGAGGTACATCTAGAGAAATAGAAAACTATAAAGGTAAGAATGAGAGAACAAAACGTACTTCGGAGCCATACCTGGTGACTATAAGGTCAGCTAGGTTCCTATAAACGAGTTCATTGAGGTTAGCAACAGCACGCACACCATTGAAATCTAGCTTATACAATTCCACCCACATATCAATGAGGGCAATGGTAGGGATCCTGCGATCCTCCGGAAATGAGCCGAGGTCCATGAAATGTTCCTTGATTGAAGGGTCACCATCCAAGTCATCCAAGCTCTTTCTGAGGCAATCTAGAATGTCACTGTCCAAATCTGAACTAAACCAATCAAGAAGCTTTGTTTCCCATAACGAACGATCCTTTCCATGGAGATACGTGGCAATGACTGTAAGAGCCAATGGCAATCCCTTATAGTGTTTCACTATCTGCCACAAGGAAAAAGAAAACAGAAACAATTATGGGAACTTTGATAGGATTTGTGATTAGTACAAACCAAGGCCTCTATTTGATGAAAGAGAGATCAAAGGATAGGGAGGTTGAATTTCATTGATCAATTTCTTTCAAGAAAAAAGTTAAACTTAGAGTTTCGATAACCATAAGAAATCCTATAATGGATGTACTCAAGCAGATATATATACCCGGTCCAATAGCTCATCATCTGGTGCATCCATGTTGGTATCATCAATAGTAACAGATCAACAAAAAAGTTCCAGGGCTTCGCCATGAGTCAGTGGGTTCAGGTGATGCACAAGACGATAAGCAGGAAACTCATATCTTGATGTCACCACAATCTTGTAATGTTTGATCTTCTTGAAAACAAATTTCTCAATTATGGATTGCGAGTCGATCCATACATCATCCAGCACAAGCAACACAGGATTATGTCCTATACTAATGAGCGGTTGCTACAAGTAATGAATTGCATGATGTTCTGTTTCAATCACAGGTACCTCGAAACCCTTATGTTGAATCATTTTCCGGACAATATCTGTCAGGTTGGGCTTCTTTGAGACAGGGACGAACATAATGTTGTTGTTGAATTTGCCTATTTGCCAACCATCATAAGTCTGACTCCCATCGCTTGCAAAAAGTATGAAAATTTACTGCGACACTTACTAGTTTATTGAATTTGGTAGGATAAGAAACAGAGCTAAGCAAATATCATATGGCAGAAAAATGAGTGCGAATAAAACAAAGGCAAGTCATTGCATTTTTAAAAGCTTGGGAAAGATCTATCAAATTGGACATAATATCAAAACTGAAAATAAACCATGAGAAAAAGAATTTTTTACTCTATGAAACATCCATATGCATAAAACGCGAGCAATTCTTTGTGCAAACATTTACATCTACAAGGTAACTGTATTGCTTGACAGAGAGAACAGGGATTCAATTATTCCAATATGTGCACAAATGGAACATTGTTCAGGCAATAGCTCCTATACACATAAATGGCTAACCAGAAGCTGTTGAGGTTGCCAATCAAACGATGAATTCATCTTTACTTTAATTAGTTCTAGATCAATCAAAACACTAATCACGCATACCTTCAATATCCATGTCACGACACAACTTCTTAAGCAGAGTCGTCTTCCCACACCCACCTGGGGCGGTCACAACAATCACAGACACTCCCTCCTGCAGCAACCGTTCCATAAGCTTCCTCAAGGACGCCTCCATCACTGACTTGACAATGAAATCGAGCGCCTCAGGAACTGCAAGGTTGACTGAAGCCTCGAGCCAGCTCTGGAGGGCCCTGCCATTTGCTTGACCGGGATGGATCAACTCAGTTTTATCTTCATGTCCTTCACCTCCCACAGTATTTCCCCATTCATCCTCACGTTCAGTAGTGGCATATAAATTATTCCTGGGATGGGAAGGTGTAGGTCTTGTTGTTAATTCATTTCTGGTTTATACGACTTCAGACAGATAAAACTTGGCTTGTTTGGCTCTGCAAGTAGTTTTAGTTTTGGCATCGACCCTTTGGATTTAGTCTGTGAAGACAAAAAGAACAAGATTATGCCGATTGATTTTGCAGGACTTGCTGTAAAAACATCATTCAATGAGCTCTTCTTGATTGTCAATGAGGTAGTGCAAACCATTAGAGCATTTGGTCGCCAGCTCAAGAAGATTTAGGCCACCTTGAGCAAAATAGACCCAATAATCAAGGAAATAATAAATGGCTGAGCCGTAGTCGGAATGAGACTAATCTAATCAAAGGGTTATTTCTTAAAGGCAAAAGACTGGTTGAGAAGTACTTAATGATCTATTATCTTAAATTTTGGAACAAGTATAGGTACTCAAAAAAGCTGACCCATGCATACCTTCAATATCCATGTCACGACACAACTTCTTAAGTAGAGTCCCCCCACCCGGGGTGGTCACAACAATCACAGACACTCCCTCCTACAGCAACCGCTCCTTGAGCTTCCTCAAGGACACCTCCATCATTGACCAGACAATGAAATCAAGCACCTTAGGAACTGCAAGGTTGATTGAAGCACCGAGCCAGCTTTGGAGGGCCCTACCATTTGCTTGATCAGGATGGATTCTATCTTCATCTCCTTCACCTCCCACAGTATTTCCCCATTCATCCTCACATTCAGCAGTGGCATATAAATCTGGAACTCCCTCACGAGTTTTGCATCAAATTTGGTCAGCTTTTTTGAATGTCTATACTTGTTCCAAAAGCTAAGATACTGGATCCTTGAGCACTTCTCAACCAGTCTTTTGTCTTTAAGAAATAGGTCCTTGATCAGATCAATCTCATTCCGACTATGGCCTAGCCGTTCATTATACTCATCAAATTCCATGATGATTGGGTCTATTTTGCTCAAGATGGCCTCAATCTTCTTGAGCTGGTGACTAAATGCTCTAATGGTTTGCACAATCTCCTTGACAATCGAGAAGAGCTCACTGAATGCTTTTTTTAGAGCAAGTTCTGCAAAATCAACCTGCATACTCTTGTTCTTTTTTTTTTTTTGTCTTCACAAATTAAACCCAAAGGGTCGATGCCAAAACTGAAGCTACTTGCAGAGCCAAATAAGCAAGCTTTATCTGACTGAAGTCCTGTAAACCATAAATGAATTAACAACTATGAAGCAAGAACTACTCCTTCCCATCCCAAGAATAATTGAAGAGATCTGGCTGCAAAATGGAATTGGGTAAAGAACGAAGTGAAGGAGGCGACCTTCTGGCCAAAAAGAAAAGAAAAGAGGACCTAGGTGATATTTCATTAGTAGGGGATGAATCCAAAAAAGAGAAGAGGACGCCCATAAGCAGACTTTCTGCAAAGCTAGAACCCAAGACTTGCATAAGCCAAGATTGGAAAAACTTAATGTATGACCATGATGCTAAAATCGAAACTATGTGCCGAGACTTGCATTTCCCACAAATGGGAATTTGCCGGAAATGCAACTTCCGTTTCCGGCAAAATTTGACGGAAATGCAAATGAGACTCCGACATCACCTAGGTCTTGGGATCGCCAAATGCGTAATCTGGATAATCGCGAGAAAATGCAAATTCCGGTTCTAGCAAATTTTGCGGAAAATGCAAATGGGACTCCGACATTGCTCGAGTCTTGGGATCGCCAAACGAGTCATCTAGGGAATCACGGGAAAAGCACGAATCGAACACAAAGTCAAGAACCCGGAACTAGCAAGAAAACGGGAAAATAATCCCAAGGGGTAGCTATGGACGGGAGTGCTACAGAGGTCAGTGGATGAGCAGAGGTGGGCACATTACACGGCGTTGTCATGGGGGAGGATGTCGGTGCCGTTGATACTGTTGGCCTGGATCGGGTGGTGCGACTCGGCGTAGAACACCGAGTTAGGCTGGCCGCTGCTGTTCCTGCTCATCTCCCTCCTCTTATCTCGCTAGGAACAGAGTCTTCGAGGAGGACGAAAGCGCAGCACAAATGGGCAGCGAAACAGAGGAGATGGGACAATGCTTTTTCTAACATAAAATAAGTTTTATCATTTCACCTTCCTGGCCAAGCACTTTCCGCGCGCTTCCATGTTATCGCATCATTACCTCTGACCCAACTTTCTAACTTGAAGGACACGCTAAACACATCTGTAGTATGGCATGCACGTGAAACGCCCATGCCATGAACAATGTTTCTACGAGTCGCAAGCATGTAATTCACTAGTCACGACCTGGTCATAGCCGCAACTATCACTGAGCATTATTTTTTGTCAACACATTATTTTTTGAAAAATGAAGAATTTCAACATGTTAGGATATGTTATATATTAAATTTTTATTTTTATATAAGATTATTTTTGTCAAAATTCTCTATTTTTGCCTTTTTGGCTAAAAATGATGATTTTCTCTTTTTAAGGTTTTCCAATTGGTAATCAATGTGTTACCTGTTCCATTGATACGCCAAATCTTATTGGGGGCTAATTCCCTTAACGAAAAATCTTCAATTTTAGGTTTGATCTCTATTGTGCTTCGAACTGTTCCAAATTTTCACAGCAATCTCAAATCTGCTTGCTTGTCCAAAAATCGTCACTGAATTTTTCAATATTATTAATATCAAGAGGTTGCTATTATCCCTCAGAAGTTGACAATACTAAGGAAAAGACAAATTATGATGAAGATTTTCTAACTGATTTTAATGTCAATAATTTTGAATAAAGTAGTGGCATATTTTGGACATGTAAAAAGATTTAGGACTAGAGTGAAAAGGTTGGAGTAAAATTGAGATTAGAATTAAAATTTTGAGTTTTGTTAGAGAATAGGCCAATTTAAAAAAAAAACACTATTGAAATTTTATCATGACACAAAAATATTTTTATTTAAAATGAACTAAAAAAACTATCAGGCTATTATTCGAGAAATGTGCCATTAAAATTTCCCAACCTTGCGAGTTGTCATGGCACATGATGACGGGGCTAATGGCGCTGACGTCTCCGACATGATACATTTCTAACAGCTAAAAGAGTAGCAAATGTGTCAATAGAAGTTAGATGATGTTGTTTCTCCAAAATGTCTTTGTTTACTGTTTCTCTTGATCGAGACTAATCTGCTCCATTATGTTTCAAGATATTATTGCAACTCTTTTTCTCTCTATTCTCACTTCAACGGATTAGCCTCGTCATCTACCATTTTAGTTGCTCCCATAGAAAATATAAGGGTGGGTGCTTTTTTTAGATCATTCGGAAAGTCGGGATTATTTTTGTATTATAGGCAAAAGTTGAAAGTGTTTCTTTGGGGACTTAGCGCCTTATAACTACAAAACGTGCATTTTAATATGCCTTGCATTTTTATGCAAACAAAGTGAGGATATAAGGCATATTTTGAAAAAAAAAAAAAAAAGATAGACTTTTAATTTTTTGTTTTTTTTACTAGCCAAGTGCTCGCTCTTGTAGCTATGGGTGAACATCCGAACCGGTTTAATTTGGGAACAAAATTGAACCGGCCGTACTCAATTGGTTTCAAGCCAGTTTATAGGGAGATCAAGTGAGGATTGAAGCACCAACTTTAACTTGTTTAGTGTCCAATTTTGTACCATGTTTTACCGTGAACCACTAGTTCTTTCTGTCACGGCCTACCCCTCAAGAGGAGGGAACAAATTTAGGGGTATTGCCTAAAGGATGGGTTTATGGCCCTTAATTAGGCACGGGCTCTCCCAAGCCCATACACCACGTGACATTAGGATATTATAAAGAATTTCCCAAAAATGAGTTGCCATTAACCTATTAGGGTTGGCTAGAAACCAAGTAAGGTATAGGAGTATATCTCACTTTCTACGCAATCAGAGAAATCTAGGGTTGGGGACTTGATTACACTAATTAATCAATTAGTGCATTTTCGATACCTAATCTTGTTCGTGTTAAAAGAAAATATTTTTGTCAAGTAGTTTAGATTGATTTTATACTCTATCCACTAACATGTAAAATGATCATGCGGGTGCACAGTCATTAAAATAACAATTAGCAACCAAAGAAATCGATGAAATAAACCGTATGAAAGAGCAAAAATTTAACATAAAAAAAGAAGATAAATACTAATCCTAACTAGATTAAAGAGAAGCCCAAAATCAACATATCACTATTTTGCATTCAAAGGCATTTGTCCCTAAGGATAATTGAAACCTTAAGGTAAAACCCTAAAGGCTTAATCAAACTTAAACATAATTTCAAATTGAAATGTTTCCTATTTTTAGGAGAAAATCACTCCAAAGATTAATTTCAACCTTTCCAAGGAAATGTAATTTAATTTTTATTTTTATTTTTTGCAGATTTTTTTAGATTTTTCCATTTTTAACAAAAAGGAATTTTCGAATTTTCCAAAAAAAACTGGATTTTTGCAATTTTAAAATTTTTAAAATTTTTTTTAATTTGTTTAATTATTTTTTTTAGAAAAAATTCGATTTTTTTAATGTTTTCTGAGTGTTTGAATTTTCGATGTTTTTTAAATTATTCTTTGAAATTTTTATTTTTGATTTTTTCTTTTTTTTTGAAAATTTTTGAATTTTCTCCCTCCCGAAGGCTGTCTTCTCCTTCCTCGCGACGCTCCTCACCGAAATTTATTCATTTACCAAAACTAATTTGACCAATAACAACAACCGAAGCACCCAGCATCCCTTCCAACACCAAATCACCCTAACCAGCGCGAATCACTGCCGGCCATCTAACTCCGATGACGGCTGAACCAATTTCGGATGCGGACATCCCCAGCTTAAACATACATGATCACTCCATGAAAATTGCATGAAATCGTAACAAAAACATAAAAAAGGGGCACAGTCCCGCATATATATGACCAAGCACAAATTAGAACGAGTTTGAATGCAGATTGTTTCTCGGTTCTCTTTGAGACATTTTGTCAAACATTGAGTGTGCAGCAACTAAAAGGGGCATACGGGCTCACTCGAGGCTCGGATTCGAGTAAAGATCAACACAACATGCACAAGCAACACTCAAGATCCACTAAGGGACATATTATTAATCACACTTGAACAGATGTGAACATAGCAAGTATCTTCAGCCACAACATACTCATGGACTCGAATATCTTTCAGGCATTTCATCAACCGGTTAGCATACACAACAGAAATGAATGATCTTCGGACTGGTATAGACTCGAGCACAAGCCTATACGTCTATCAACATGCACTAGGACATTTATGAGCTTTCATGGAGGACCGGTAAGGCCGAAGCTCGCGCGAACTAGTCAGCCGTGAGCTCCGACCCGAGACCTCGAAAAGAAGCACATGGCTTATGGAAGCCTACCTAGTTAGGATGGCGAGCAATGGGCGTACTTCAAGCGACAGCGAAACGCTCTCTCCCTTTGGCTCACCCTCTACTCTCTTGAGCTCTCTCCCACTCTCTGTCCTTTTCTTGAACCAAATAACCAGCCCCCATTCTTCTCTACTCTCTTCCTTTTAAGCTCAGCCAACGACAAGCGCACATGGCTTCTGCCACTGCCAGCCTGTGGCGGCTGCCTACTCCTCTGTTTGTACTCTCCTCTTTTCTCCTTCTTTTGCAGAAGCGTGGATGGTGTGAGGGGAGGAACATGATCTGCGCACGGGCCAGGTTGAAATAAAAGGAGATGGGCCAGCCCAAGTGCAAGAAAAAAGAAAAGGAAAAGTGACAAGTGGGCGAGCCCACGCACAAAGATAAACTCTCTACTCGGCCTCATTTGATTTTTTATACCTTTTTAATGATTTTCTTTTTTTTTTTTTACTTTTTTTATGACAATTTTGGAAAAATAAAGACCAATGCTGTGCAATAACGAAAACAAGATACTTTTTAATGATTTTTTTTTTTACTCTTCTTTCTTCTTTCTTTTTTTTTCTTTTTTTATTATTTTCTTAAATTTCGAATCTTTTTATTTAAAATTTTTTGTAAAATTTTTTTGATAAATTTTAAAACTAGTGATGCAAATGCTCCTAATGTCTATATGTGATGCAATTTTAATGAAAACTTTTTGTTGATGGGTTAGAAATTAATCCCTAATTTTCCAATGCAATTTATAAACACTTAAACAAATTGCCAAAATTTAGGTGTCAACACTATCAACACGTTTTTGAATTGACTTTTAGTTTTTTTTTTTTCAACTTTGTTTAAAGTAAATGTAGATTTGATGGAGATAATTTTCGAACCCATCGATGGAGGGATTGTCACAAATGTATCAATTTGGAGTTTTCAATGGTCGAAAAATTAGTTTAGGATAAATTTATTACTAATATATCAGTTTGAAATTTTTGATAGCCAAAAAATTAATTTTTGGTAAATTTATCATAGATGTAGCAACTTCAACTTTTTTTTTTTATGGTATTAACCCTTTAATCTATTGTCCCACACAAATAAGATACATGAACTATATTCAAACATGTGCAATTAAACTTTTTTGGTTAATTATACAAAACTTAGATTAGTACACATTTGTATTTGAAACTTCAATTGTCACACAATAACCCTATCAACTTTCATTTTGTTACGGCCATCAACCATTCGTTATTTTTTCCAATAAAAGCGTTTTTCATTTCATTTGCAAATGAAATCTCTCTTTTGCCCTTATTTGCCATGAAAAATGAAAAAGAGAGAGAGAGAGAGAGAGAGAGAGAGAGAGAGAGAGTAGAAAACAGGAGAAAACTAAATTAATAAAAATAGTAATGATAGAATAAATAAATATCAAGAACCATAAAAAAATTTTAAAAAAAATTGTTTTGATAAATAGAGCCACTTGTATAGAACTACATAAAAAATCTATAAAAAAATAGAAATAATTAACGCAAATTAAATAAGAAAGAAAACGCCTTAAAGTACAGGGGAGTTTTATCTAAATTCCCGAAAGTTTTTATTTTACTAAACCGACCATATTAAAAAAAAAAAAAAAACCTTCATGCTTTGTCCCCATGGGTAGAAATGGTTAGGTTGCCATCATATAAGGAATTACCCACCTTAAATTAAGGCTTGTGCTATTTTGACCCTCTTATTGGCTCTTAACACCATATTTTACATTAAATTGGTTACTTCTCCCTTATAGGTCCCATTCTTGATGTAAGATTATTTATTACTTTTTTTCTTATTTTTTTGTTTCGATTTTACTAGAGATGAAACTAGCCATGCTCCTTGAAACAACATTTTACTAAAGGAAAATGTGGGACCCAGTCTTGATTCAAATTAATGCTTGTCTTCGTTCTCTCTTTTTTGGTCTTTTTTTCCTTTTCTTTCTCCATTTGGAACAAATTTGGTGTACCTCTTTTCCAAAAAAATAGTTTTTTAAGAAAGAAAAAAGGTAGTTATTTGGTAGATAGCTAACTAATTATTGTGCTCCTCACAAAAGAAAACTAATTATTTTGTTAATGAATTTTATATTTTTTTGCACTAGGAAACTATTATTCAAAAAATAACTTAAGCACGAGTAAGAGGATATTCTTTCAATAAATTGTGGATAATGCATACATCAACTACAATATCCAATCCTTAAGTAAACTCTCATAAATTTATACAAAAAATCAAAATAAAGAAATTAATATAGAAAAATAAATTAAAAAAATTTGTAAATAAAACTAACATTTCTTTACACCAGTATATGTGGCCGATTGCCGGCCTAGGGTTAGAAAAAAGAAAAGAAGAGAAAATTAAAATATATATATATTATAAAAAATTGTTCATGTTGCCGTTGATGATGTCATATAAGACAGTCAGCGTCCATATAAGTGATTTCCAATTAAATTTGGCCAAATAAACTCAATTAATATACGTGAAAATATTTATGACTCAATAGGTAAAATTTAAGGATTTAGGACATTGACAAAAATATAATAGGTTTATGACATTCTAGACAATTTTCCCTTAAAAAAATTTACCACTTGTTTACTTATTTAATAATCATACAACGTTGATAACGTCATGGTAAGTTCATTAAAATGGTCCTCTAACGGGGCTCATTTTAATTTTTTTTTTTGAAAAAAAAATTGGTAGCTTATTAATTAATTTGATGGTGGTAAGTCTTACATAATTGGTAACTTACTGACCTCTAACCAGACTTATTCGTACAATCTAATAGAAGATGGTAATTTATGAATCAACTTGATGTTGGTGAGTTAAATAGAATGTCAGCAGATTTCTAACCTTTAATCGTGCCCTCTGGTAAAATTGTTAACCAACTAATCAAATTTGAAGTCGGTAAATCCATTTCAATATCGTCAACTTCCAATCCTCTTATCTTGTCTACGTAGGCAAATTACTTACAATGTTGATAATCTACTAATGTCTACTCAAAGGTAGTTATAAAAATTAAGAAGCTTGTAACTTGCTAATCAATTTCCCGCCGGTGAAAGTCAAAGAAGTTGGTAATTTAGGCCATGTTCGTTTAAATCTGTTCCTATTCCCTGGAATACAAATTTTTGTTTTTTTATTACAGGGGAAAAAAAAAAACAGAAATGCATTTGTTTACACTTTTGTTTCCGGGAACAGAAAATCTATATTTTTTTTGTTCTTGGAAACAGATTTGGAACAAAAACAAGAAGTAGAAAAAATTTATTTCTTATTCTCGGAAACAATTTCGAGAAACACTTTTTTTTCTCCTTTTTCTTCTTTTTTCTTTGGCTAGTCGTCGGCCTCGACTATGGCCGGCGATCGGCCGTCGAGGGTTGGTGACCTCGCCGAAGCGTCCCCGGCCCCCAGCGAGGCCACCGACCAAAAAGAAGAAAATTTAAAAATTAAAAATTAAAATTAAAAAATTAAAAAATTAAAAGAAATAAAAAAAATTATATAAGTTTACCAAACGTGTTTCTATTCTTTTTTTATTCTAGGAACAGAAATTGTGTGCAGTTACCAAACGCATTCTTCTGTTAAAAAATTGTTTCCCGGAGCATAAATAGTTTTTTCTATTTCTGTTTCCTGGAGCAATTTTTGAACAGAAACGTTACCAAACGCGCCCTTAGCGACGACACCCACTAGACTTAAGAAAAAAAATGAAAAGAAATAAGAAAATAAAAATATAGAAGAATTCAATTTTATTATTAAATTGTAAAACTTGTCCACTATATTTATATTGCATGGAAGTGTTTTAGCAATATAATTTTTTTTAAATCATAAGAAACAAGTTTTCCTTAAATTTGGTTAAATATTGAATTATTTTAGAAATATGAGTCAAATATGAGTTTTTAGAGTTATATTGCACAAAAATATGTCAATTTGAATCGGACCATTTATTTCTCGATTAATTTATTTGACAAATTTACCTGCAATAATGTAGGTTCCAGATTGTATATGGTATGCAAGGGGATTTTGACTTCTAAAAAAAATAAGTATTCAATTCGAATAAATAAATTTCAAATTTCAGATTGAGAAGAACTTGCATTTTCTAATTTAACAACAAATTGTCTTGTAAAGTTGGGTACTTTTTACGTTCACCTAACTTTTGTTTGGAAAAAGAGTATAAATCGCCAATAAAATGGAAAAACGACGAGAACAAAGAGGGACGAAACAACCAGATTTAGAAATTGAGAAGAAATAGTTTAGGAGTTCTATACATGCTTTTAGGGGTGAGTTGGAGGAGAAATAGTTTCCATAAATGTCGGTCTATGTAGATTGAATTTGTCGTATGATATGTGAAGGTCAAGTATCTCATGAAGGTCTATATTCTCAATAATGTCAAGTTTATCTAGAATTTCAATTATTGCATGGATAACAATTGTTAATTTATTGTGTGGGGCGATCGTTGCTTAGCCGATCATAACAAATGGCAAAAGATTATGTATGGACAAAAGTATTCTTACAGAAAAGTTCAAGAGCACGCTTTTCATTCATAGATTAAAAAAAACCTTTTGCTTAAATGAATTTTCAAACAAAACAATGTTCAGCAACATCTTTTCTTTCTATTGTTAAGATGTTCTTTGCTTCATGAACCAAATCAAGTTAGCTTCTCGGTCAATAGTTCGATTTGTCCACATTCATTCACATCATCTAGGAAAATGTGATTTCTTTTTTCTTTTTCTTTTTCCTTTTTTTTTTTTTTTTTTTTTTTTTGTAAGGTATGAACTTATCAATTTAGTAAAAGAGGGATACTCTCCTCAAGTCTCAAATTAACATTTTATGTAGTCATACCACTCTTTTATTTTCCATCTCATCACGAACATCTTTGAGAAAATTACAACGATAGAATAGATGATTGATTTTGTTGTATACCACCTTCCTGAGAGTGGCATTGCCAATCTAGGGCAGACTGTGCACACACATCTCCACGTCGTCTCCTATCCTTTAACAACTTGTCCATCCTTATTATAGGCACCAAGCTTTATTCCAACTAAATTTATAGTCACATCTTGCTCATCCATCCTAAAGAGTTGTCAAAGTCTCGAAGCATAATTTATGCTTCACTACGCACATGACAGAGCCAGAGAGCAAACTATTGAGTACATGGATGATTGATGGTGATCAAAGTGACAAACCTGCCAAAAAAACATCGAGAAACACAGAAGAAGATTTTTCCAGAGCTTTTCTCCTCTCTTCTCTGTTACGTTCTTTTTTCCTAAAACCCTCTCTCCAACCTGCTCCAAATGCATGCGAGAGAGTTCTTTTTTTCTTAGTCAGCTGATTGGAGAGAGAGAAAACAGATTCCATTTCATCTCTGAATTTGAATGAACATTCTAGAATTCCTCATATTGGCTTCGCTCGCCCTTTTCCCTCTCTCGCCCGTTCAAGTTAACTCTATTCCTCCATGGAGATTGGATTGTGGCCTTGACATATGGAGTGAGCCTCTATCTGATGGGTTTTATGGGCTTTTTATTAGACGTGCGGACGCCGTGCAAAGTAGTTTAATGAATTTAAATACAGGTTGAAGTGAGCAAATTAGATGGGCTGAAGTAAATGGGTTTGGGTTTGGGTTTGGGTTTGACCAACATAGGTCACGATTGGGTTGACGATTGCTTCTATGGGCTGTGCATGATTGGCCCAAAACCAAATTTAGTCTCCCTTTCCTTGTTGCTTTCTTTTTCTTGTAATTTCTTTATTTATTTTGTTCTTTTTGCATGCGCAATGTGCTAACAAAAATAAGGTGTCAACGGGTAAAGATTTAGGAAACCTGCTCCCCGAAAGCGTGCTTGGGAAGGGTCGCAACAGCTTAGTTGGCCCATTCACACCTTGCTAGAGTCAACTACCCTTAGCTTTCCCCTCGTTCTATCGCTCATTCACTCACTTGGCCCGTTCACCCCTTGCTAGAGTCCCCTAAGTCCACCTTTCCTCTCCATCTATCACTCACTCGCACACTTGGCCACCGCGGGTTGTAGAGAGAAACTTGAGAGAAAGAAATGGTTGGAGGAGAATGTATCGTGCTGGAAATGTTATGATACAAATAAGACCCCTATTTATACATAGGTTGCTTTAATCATAATCATACATCTCCTCTTAATTTAAAGGTGGAAATCCAATCTTCAATCCACCAACTACCCCCACTTAATTACACGAAATCAAGAATACGAGCGTATGATATTCATAATATCCTTGATATACTGACATTTGAGTTTCCTTTTGGTTGTGGATACTAGCATAGCACTTTAGTTTTTTATTTTTTTTAATGGCGGGGTAGTGAGAATTCAGTCTAGAAAATGCATTGGATGTTCATAAATCAAGTTGGGTTTCCCGTATATTAGCACGCAAACACGTCTCTCATAAACTCTTTTTTCTCCTACCCATCATGCTTTCACGTATTGTGATAGTTGAGACTATTTTTAGTTTTGGCATTGACAAAATTTGGTTTCAGATATTGATATGAATGCATTTTGAGTCACACTTTCATGGCTATTTTGACTTCATTGGTAGATACCAAAGGGCGATTCGAACCTTCATGCTTTTGCATTAGTTTTTCAATGAATTGACCTTGTGGTCGGCCAAGAGTAACGTTAACACTATGTGTAAAAGACAAAAGACAGGGCATTGGCTTTTTCTGTAACTAAAATTGGACGTAATGAGAGAAGTTATTTGATTACATCAATTTGACAATTTTTAATGCTTAAATACACTTTTTAAAAGTCCTGAAATTTAATTCCATTTTCATGACAAATTTTATAATTTTCTTTATACATATCTTGATTTTATATAGTTAAAAACTCGGGTGGGATTATTTCTACACTTTTCCTTTATCTTCTTTTGGCTAGCTACCCAAAATGCCCCTTATTTTGCAATAATGTACTCTTTCTCTCTCCTTAATTTTCTTTCTTTTCTTCCTGGTTAAGTCTTTTCTCTTCGTAGTGAAGATTTATTCTGGTCATAAATTCTTCTTTATTCTTGTTTCTCATTCATTTCATCAATTGTAAAAATGAGAAGGAAAAAAACAAAGAGGGATCAAACAACTAGACAAAAAAAAAAAAAAAAGAGTAGAAGTAGCTTAGGACTTTTTATACACGTGTTTATGGATGAGTTAGAGGAGATATAATTTCCATAAAAAAATTGTCTATTGCAATTGCAATCGTGCATGAATAACAATTGGCAATCGATTGTGGGATTCGATTTGATTAGAACCACCAGCGAAAACCTATATATAGACCAAAGCATGCTTATAGAAAATTTCAAGAGCATGATCTTCGTTTGTTGCTAAAATCAATGTTCAATGATATGTTTCTTTCTTCTTATTGTTAGGATGATATTGGAATAGAAATTTTATCAATTTGATTGGAGGACTCTCCCTTTGAGCAGTCTCTCTCTTGAGGTATCGAATTAACTTTTTTCTGCAAAGATACCGCTCTTTTCTAATTAATCCCATTCATAAAATGTTTAAGAAAATTTGCGTCCAGCAAAAAGGTGACTGATTTTTTTTTTATACCACCTTAGCGAGAGTGGTTTTTATACAACCCCAGGTGGACCGCACGATGCGACCACGGATCCCTCCATCATCTCCTGTGCTTCGGCAGTTGCCCACCCCGATTGTCGGCATCAAGCTTTCAAATCATCTCTCACACGCCTCTGTCTATTCCAATCAAATACTTTGTCACATCTTGCTCATCTATCCTCCAGAGCAGCCAGAGGTTGAAATGGCATTCTTTAGAAGTTAACAATACCTACAAAATGAAAAATGGAGCTGCTTCTCTTTATCTTTTTTTTTTTTTTCCCGATAGATACACATTCGGATTTGATTTTGGGTGACCACGCAGAGGGCACCGTTACATTAGTGCGTATTAGAAAAAGAATGGAGTGCTAATTGGATCCCAAAAAGGGAAGTGGTGAGCATCTTGATATAAAAGCCGATTCTCCTATCTTATCCTTCCGAAAGCTAAACAAGTAAAGCAAGATCAATCGAGCAGTCATTGAGATAAAATATAAGTTTTTATGTTTGCAAGCCTTTGTGTGTGTGTCACAGCGGACTAATGGGATCACAACCATGCAGTGAGAGAATGTATGGGAGGGAATGCTCTAATGATTTTTATTGTATTGAAAATGGAATGATGCGAAAGAGGGGAGAACCTTTATTTATATACGCACCCCTCTAATTACAATCGAGATTGCCACTTGATATATCAAATTTAATTTCCCTATTTAGTAGTTCATAAATTATCAAATTTATTAAAACACGAGAGTTCATTACCCACAATATCTTTGACAACATCCTAGAATACTTATGAAAATTTATATTCATAGAAGTTCCAACACATGCCCACTTGACTTGACCACCTCCTAGGTTTTTTGTGCCTTGAAAATCTCCGATCAATGACATTCTCTCACACTCATTGAAGTGACTCTTCGCGCTCTCGACTTGAAGTTCTTGACTTGCCAGTTCAAATCCTTCACTTAAATTATTGGCTTCCTTGCAAGTCGGCAAATTTTTTGTGGCCCATCTCATCTAATCTTTTGCTTCTTGACTAACGACTAATGGTTCTTGAATCCCAACTCGTTCAAGAAGCAATTCCTCCCTTGACTCGGTCAACTCCATATTTGTGAGCTTATTGGGAACGCTCCAAGCTAGGCCATGCCTATTCGGTGATCGGTCTATGCATATCAAACAAAAAGAAGTACTGAGATCTAAATTTCCATACTAAATTAGTTATTCAAATTTATGTTAATCATATGGCCATAAAAGGAGCTTCTATTATCGAGTTCAATAATCAATTGGTTTGCACCACAATGTTTCTTACGTTCACCTATTAAATCCACAATACTAATCTTTCAACTAAATCAAAATGTAAGATACAAATTAACAATCAATAGGCACTGTTGGAACTTCAACTTTTATTTTGTATGGACTACTAAGTGGGTGTGCACACGCAGGTGTATTTTTCTTTGGTTTTCTTTTTCTCTAGGGAAATTTCCTCCTTTTGGGGGTATGAGTGAGTATCGCTTCAGAATAAAATTGGAAACCAAAAAATCGGTTTGCTTTCGAATTCCTATGAGATCCGGTCTAGTTCCTAGTTCCATATTTTTAGGAACCGGGAACCTACAAAATTACTAATTAATAGTAGACTCCAATCTAAATTAGAAGGCTATATTTCTATTCTCAATCTCCCTGCTGATTTATAGCATTAGCCGAGCCATTGTGAGTATAAAATAGATAGCACATATCTTGAATGGAACTTCTTGTCCCATTGACCATATTATGACTTTCGACGTGCTCTTCCATTCATGAAGAAATTCACGAAGGCTAAGAGCTGATTGATGAAAACTTCATAAAAAATAATTTTTCAAAGGGACAATAACACACCTAATTTATAAATTTTGACTTAATGTGTAATGTGATTTTTAAACTTTTTAATTATTCAATGTGGTTATTGAACTTTAGCCTAATGTTCAACGTAACTCTTGAATTTTAATTTATTTGATATGGTTTTTTGAACTTTTGGTATATATTCAATGTAGTTCATGAAAATGTTTAAAGTGGTCCCTGGTTTTGAATTAATGGATCGATAATATCGAACATTTTCATATAATGTAAGAACTAAATTAAATATGTATCACTTTACCAAAAAAAAAATTAAATATGTATCAAAAATTTGTGAATTATGTTGAGCAAATTAAAAGTTGAGAGACAATATTACATATTTGATTAAAGTTCAAGGACTACATTGAACAAATTGAAAGTTCAATAATCATATTACATATTGAATCAGAATTCATGAACCATTAATGTTTTTTTCCATTTTCAACTTTGTTATTCTATCTAAGTACTGATTCTGGAGTTGTCCTATGACAATCCTTTCCGAGACCAACTAAATTATGCATTCCCTTCTTTATTTCCTTGAAGAGGATCTTATCTTTAGTTGCACAAAACATGAGAAGTACTTTTTTACAAAAGAAACTTGTCTGCAAAGCACAAATCGATCCTACAATAGGTTTTTCACCTACCATTTCCACTTTTATTAGTGCGGATGATTACTATACCAGCCTACTAGTTCTTCAAATACCTTTATGGGTGCAATGAAGTCTACTCTTCCCATGAGAGAGTCCCCTAATTCATAGACATATATTTTTCTTTATTTTGATCAAACAAAGTAGTTTAAGGAGATATTTAGGCTCGAGACCAACCAAATCATGCATTCTCTTCTTTATTTTCTTGAAGAGGATCCTATCTTTAGTCGCACGAAACACAGAAAGTACTTCTTACAAAAGAGACTTGTTATGTCAAGTCAATAGTCAAGGCGTTCTGCATTAGCTTGCCTCTCAGGTTTACGCTCCGAAGAATGGCCGTCAGCTTCTTTAGTTTGTCTTCATCCCCAGGAAACGTAAATGGAGCCGTTTCTTAATGTCATTTTTCCAAACACTAAAAAATGTATATATTGCGTATTTTGAAGTTTTTATTATTTATTTTATTATATGTGCTCAACTTTTAGAAATTGTTACTATTGACAAATGGAAAATTTCCATTTTTATTATTGCATTTATTTTCATTTTGCTTAATTAAAAATGGAACCAAAAAAATAAAAAGGAAATTGGCTGATTCCTGATAGACCCTGATCAATGAGTCATAAATGAATTGCCTTAAGTTATAAAAACAAGTTTAATTAGATCATAAATGGGTTGATAACTAATCCAATTTCAACTCATATGAAAAATTAGAAAAACAAATTCATTTCTAACACATATTAAGTGGACCTTGACTTAAAAGATGTCAGGCCAATTTTTACAGGTCTTTATAACTTTTGATTTTTTTTTTTTCCTTCTACAAGGATCGCCAACCAACCCTTACTGTTAGACCTTGCCATCCACAAGCAAGCGCCCAGCCCTTGCCCAAAGATTGAGGAGGAGGGTCAGTTAGGGATTGTTTGTTTAAATTTGTTTCTGTTGTTTAAATTTGTTTCTGTTCCTCGGAACACAAATTTTTGTTCTTTTGTTTCGGGGAACAAAAAAAGAACAAAAATGTGTTTATTTATACTTTTGTTCTCGAAAACGGATTTAGAACAGAAACAAGAAATAGAAAAAAAAATTGTTTCTTGTTCCCAGAAACAATTCCGAGAAACACTTCTTCTTTTTCTCCCTTTTCTTCTTCTTTTTTCTTTGGTCGGTCGCCGGCCCCCGGCGAGGCCAAGCTCACCCAACCACCGGCGAGGCCGATCTCACCCAGCCATCAGCGAGGCCCGGCCTTGCCAGGCCACCGCTGAGCGACGCCGACCTGGCAGTGGCCCGGCGAGCCTCACCATGGCTAGGCGAGGCCACTGGCCCTCGTCGGCTGGTCGTCAGCCATGGTCGAGGCTGGCAACCACCCAAAAGGAAGAAATAAAATTAAAAAATTAAAAGAAATTAAAAAAAATTATACAAGTTTGCCATACGTGTTTTTGTTCTTTTTCTATTCTAGAAACAGAAATTTTATGTAATTACCAAACGCGTTCTTCAATTCAAAAATTATTCTCTGGAATAAAAATAGCTTTTTCTATTTCTGTTTCCGGGCACAATTTTTGAACAAAAACTTACCAAATGTACCATAAAATTATAAACGCACTTGAATCACTCAAACACTATCACTATTTCCCAACTACCAACTATACTCAATAATTCACACAGAATTTAGATCTCACAATTCCTCACGATACAATCATCAAGCTCATAAAGGAATTCACAAATTAAACCATAAGATTTACTGGTTTCAAAGCACTAGTAATTCTTCTTGAGGGAATTCAAGAGCACGCCGCACAATCAAACAGCCAAAAGCTGAGGCATATTGATAGGGTTGCTCTAATTAGAAGTGCTCTCAACAGATACCGTGGCCAAGTCAGACAAAATCCCAAACCAACTTTTGCACACCAGACTCAAGTTCACCTCGGCAGTCAGTCAAAGGAAGGAGATTGACAATTGACACTAAGATAAGGAAATTCATGGTGACTTGCTTCCTTATTCTCTAGCTAGCTTCGATAAGCAACATCGAGCAAGATTTGAAGCTGGTCGCCATGAATTCCCTGATCCTAGCAGTATGCTTAAGATTAACTGGAAACGTTTTGTTCCTTTTTTCTGCTATGAGTAGGATTAAGGTCAACCCAACTAAAAAAGAATGTAAAAGGCAATAGGCCATCAATGCTAGAGGAGCTGTTCAGACAATTAACTGACTGCTCATCATCAACCATTTTGCTAAAAAGAAGCAAAAGGGGGATGATCCACTTTTCAATCAAATAAAGCTAATATTATGTGAAGAAACAGCTCAAAATGATAATCAGTGAAGCAATTATTGGAGTACATGTATGTATATTGCAGGAACCCACTTCAATAAGACCTAATTCCAAGATCTGAGATCAACTTGTTATGATTAGAAGCGGTGACTAAGCAAAACTCATTGACCTTCAAACTTAGTAACTAGAGTTCATTGATTACTTGAAAAGAAACGAAAGATAAAAGGGAAATCGCAAAACTCATTGATTTATTACCTGAGCTTTCAGGGGAGACAGCTTATCTTGGAGAGAGTTGAACAGAGAAATCGCAGCTTTGTTTACGGAAAAGACGGGTTCTTCTTGGAGCAGAGAAACTTAAACTCAGAGGCCTCTGATGAAGAATAAGGGACCGAACCGCTCGCTTCTTGGAGATAACTGGTAACAACTGGTGGGGTCACAAAAGCAATGATTTTGTATTTAGGGTGCTCAAATTCTTGAATTTTCACTGTGTCAGAAGATGGCGGGCTTTGGTGATCGCAGTCAATCTGGGAGTGGAGTTCAGAGATTGCAGCCCATGAATTGAAAAGAATACCGGGGGGCAGGGCCAAGTTCGCCAAATCGAGTCCATTGCTGAATCTGCCAAAGAACCCCAAAAAAAAAAAAAAAAAATGAAGAACAATAGACCAACTGAGAAGCAATAACAAGAATGCGTCCTTTGGGAAGCCGAATTGCGAAAGAGCTTTCGTTTGAGAAAGATAAAAAGTTTTAATAACGTACAGAGGTTTAGCGGCTCCCTCGAAGTCCATTGTCGGAGCTCGTTGTTGGTGTTCTTTCGTAAATGACGTGCCTCTGAACAAATTCCCCGGCCCGGAGTCCACGCGTTCTTTCTGAAGCTCCCCGACCATGAGAACGCGTTTCTCTGGAGCTGCAGGGCTGTGACGTGTTTGGTGGTTTCTTCAAAATGGAATGACTTGGGGTGTCTCACCGATGAAGTTGGAAAAAGAATCAAATCTCAACAACTCTGCACGGTACAATGCCACTTCCATGACTGAGCTATGCTGACCCTGTTGCCTTCGGGAGCAAGCGTTTCCACGGTCCACCATTTGATCGGACATCAAGACTTCCCTTTTATGCACTTTGAAGTGCATTCAAATCCATATAATCTTGTTTCTATTACGGGAATCGACGGCCTGGATATGTTCAAGGTCCTCACGTTGGCGCCAATTTAGATCTCTTTGGCTTTTTTACAAAGAATACTACATACAATCAACTTTCGATTCATATGAAGCTATGAGGAACTCCATGAGCCGGCTTACCAAGCCGATCAAGGAGCTCGGACAATGTGAAGACATGGGTAACTGCCACACCAATGGACAAGAAAACGTGTGTGGATGGGTTTGAGGTGAGGTTATGGACAAGGGTGTAAAGGCGATGGTAACGCAAGGGGTGGTGGATCTCGTCCAGATTTTTATCGCCTACATTTTGTTTTTGCCATTCATCTATCTTTTATCTTCATTAATGAAAGGACAACTTTAAGTCTTGAAAGGTCAATGGTATGGAACTCATAGTTTGTCAGGCGTTGTACTTCATATATCTTTGTTCATCTTTCCCTTACTTGTAATATAGAATCGCACGGGGGATTCCTAGGCTTTGACTATGTTATGGACACAACATGTGACTAATAATTGAAAAATCAATTTATTAGTTAGGTCCATATCATAGTCAAAATTCAATATATACTAGAAATGATTGGTTGAAAATTTCAAATTATGTATAGTGTTAGCTTATGTTAAATAAGAAACCGTTACTTTGAGACTTGGGATAATCCTAAATTCAAGTTTGCGATCAATGTCACAAAATAAAAAATGCCCTCGTAAGAGCTACGTAGCTATGAAAATTCGGGACAGTTTGTCAGTCCACATACTGTCGAGAGTATGTATCGCAACTCCTAAAAGAAACTACAGCGGGTCTGATTGAAGGGGAAAAAGGAAAATCCGAGAAAATCACAACCGTTGGACATACGAGGCTCCCTTCAGAGCCGTGCTCAGTGCTCACGTGTAAATCTAGAGAGAACATAAAATAGGTCAGTCTTGCCAAGTAGACAATGGAACACTTCATTCAATGCTTGCCACGTGTCATGGGGCTTACTCTAGGATTTTGGAAAGCGAGGGATAGGTAACAAAAATCACCCTTTTAGCTTCTTTTGTATTTAGTTGCCTTCCTCTTTGCCCGAATTTCTCAATTTAGAGTTATGGTTCGAAGAATATTTGTGATTTAGCTCCAATTCCTTAATTTGGGACAAACAAATATGTTTTTCACCAATTATGCAGGTTCACTTTGCTGGCAAGTCGCATTGAATAATTAATATTAAAAAATTGTCATGTTGGATTTTTCAATCACACAAATCAACAATGGCACTAAAGTGATTTTTTTATTAAAAAAAATAGCATTTAAGTGATCGTTCAAATTACAATATCATTTAAAAAATTCATATTACATGTTTTGCAAAATTTTAATAAAAGGCAAAAAGTAAAAACCAGTTAAAAAAGCTATTAAATTAAGTAAAAATTAAAAGTAAAAAATTAATTTAGACACGCTTGGAAAAATGTAAAATAGATTGTATTAAAGAGCGAAAGAGGACAAATGGGAATTAAAAAAGAAGCAATGTTTTAAGCAAGTTTATATTCATTTTCTTGAGCTATTTCTAATTGTGAAACTAAATCCCTCCGAGTCTCTAAGAAATGTTTCACAGTAAAGATTGATCAAATGGTGATCTTTGAACTTCTTTTTAATATTCAATACCATCTATTTTTTTATTCATATTAATGTTGAATTTTGAAAAATTGGGATAGATCTCCCGCCTTGTTTTTTCGCTCTTTAAAACCTTTTAAGGACTTGCTCAAATTCAGTTCAATTTATATTTTCCCTTGAAAATTTGATAACATCAATGACGAGAACCTTAATGGCTAAGGGATTAACTTGTGCGGCATCCCTTTCTCCTCTATCCCCCTCTCTCATGAAAAGAAATGCAACACCACCTTTGCCAAAGCAACGCCACCATCGATAACAATTATCCGCCGCTGTGCCACTTAGATAGACTCTCTCTCTCTCTCTCTCTCTCTCTCTCTCTCTCTCTCTCTCAATGACTTGTAGGGAAAAATTCAGTTGGTTAGCAATTAAATTACCATTTAACTTTATATGTTCATAATGCAGATGGAACATTCTCTAGACCTTGGCCAAATCTTCAATTGTCTAAAGCCAAGGCTCTTGTCTTGAACTTTGAGACCAACATTCAATTCAAAACTTATGCTTTGCCTGAATTCATTGAGAAAGCAAATAAGCTCTAGGCCCTGATAGTAACAAACTACAGTCTGTTCCAGCTGAGCTAGGCAATTTCCATGTCATTGGGTCCAATTTAAGGAGGATGAGGCTCGAACGCATCACGGTTCCTTTCGTAAGTATGGGAAAGCTATGCTTGCATAGTCTGCAAAAGATGTCTTTTTTTATGTGTGGGATTGGTCAGGCTTTAACATTAGACAACGCCAAAATTTCCGATATAATGCCAAACTTGGTGGAGCTCGTTATCGACTATTACAATGATCTTATGACATTGTCAAATGGCATTTGTGAGATAAAGCCCTTGAGGAAGCTTAACATCATAAACTCTCATAATTTTTTTTTGCACTCATTGAACGAATTGGGCAATGAGTATCCCTCGAAGTGGTAAGGTTTAATTCCTGTACAAACTTGTTGAAGTTACCGGACTCTATTGGAACCCTCCAAAAATTGATATCTCTAAATATATCTGATTGCCTGCACCTAAGCATTTTGCCCAATCAAATTGGTCAACTGGTTAATCTCAAGAGGATGAACATGAGAGGACGCATGGGGTTGTATGTGCTGCCACGGTCTATTGTGAAGCTTAGGAACCTAAGTAAGGTGGTTTGTGACAAAGAAAAAGAAGTCTTGTGGGAGCTTCTTAAGAGGAGTCCCAATGATTTGAATATAATAGCATCTGAAGAGGAGTATAACTTAGATTGGTTGTGTGATTAAGAAGAGGGCGATCATGTTATCTTTGAATTGTCTGTTTATATATATATATATATATATATATATATATATATATATATAAGTTTGTTCAATTTATTTTTTGTACTTTGCCCACTCTTTTTTTTTCCAATGTGGACGACCGTGGCATTGCTATTTGGACCAAATGATTAATGAGTATGAGTAGTGCCGAATTATTTTTTAATGTATCCGAGTTATAATTTTTTTTCCTTTTATTTCTTTTCTTCTTTGCTCATTTGATTCGGCGCTACTCATACTTATCAAAACAAAGAACAAAAAAAAATAAAAGGGAAAAAAATTTTTGAATCGGATACATTAAAAAATGATTCGATGCTACTCATACTCATCAAAACAAAGAAGAAAAAAAAACAAAAGGAAAATTTTTTTTGACTCAGATACATTAAAAAATGATTCAGCACTACTCATACTCATCAATCATTTGGTCTAGTTAGCAATGCCACGGCTGTCCACATTAGGAAAAAAAAAAAAGAGCAAAGTACAGGAAATAAATCGAACATATATATATATATATATATATATATATATATATATATATATATATATATATATAAACAGACAGTTCAGAGACAACATGACTACCCTCTTCTTAATCACGCAACCAATCTAAGTTATACTCCTCTTCATATGCTATTATACTCAAACCATTGAGACTGCTCCTGAGAGGCTCCTACAAGACTTCTTTTTCTTTATCACAAACCCCCTTAAATTCCTAAGCTTCACAATAGATCGTGGCAACACAGAGAATCCCATGCATCCTCTCATGTTCATCCTCTTGAAATTAACCAATAGACCAATTTGATTGAGCAAAATACTTAGGTGCAAGCAATCAGGTATATTTAAAAATATCAATTTCTGGAGGGTTCCAATAGAGTTCGATAACTTTGACAAGTTTGTACAATAATTAAACCTTACCACTTCGAGGGGCACCCATTGCCCAATTTGTTCAGGGAGTGCAGAAAAATTATGAGAGTTTGTGATGCTAAGCTTCCTCAAGGGCTTTATCTCACAAATGTCATCCAATAATGTCACAAGATCATTGTAATAGTCGATAACGAGCTCCACCAAATTTGGCATTGTATTGAAGATTTTTGCGTTGTCCAATGTTAAAGCCTGACTAATCCCACACATGAAAAATGACATCTTTTGTAGACTATGCAAGCATAGCTTTCCCATGCTTACGAAAGGAACCGTGACACGTTCGAGCCTCATCCTCCTTAAATTGAACCCAATGACATGGAAATTGCTTAGCTCAGTTAGAAAGAGACTGTAGTTTGTTACTATCAGGACCTTGAGCTTATCTGCTTTTTTAATGAATTCAGGCAAAGTATAAGTTTTGGTTTGAATGTTGGTCTTTAAGTTAAAGATAAGAGCCTCAACTTTACGTAATTAAAGATTTGGCCAAGGTCTAAAGAATGTTTCATATGCATTATAAACATATAAAGTTAAATGGTAATTTAACTCCTAACCAACTGAATTTTTCCCTACAAGTCTCACAGAGAGAGAGAGAGTTCCCAACCTATGGAGATGGACACTAGATGAGCACTGAGCACTGAGAGTCGCTTGCTTTTGCTCGCTCCACCAATTAGGAAAATTATTTCCAATCAAGTGGAGAATAAGTCTCTCTCTTTTCCACTTCCCCTTGATTGCACTCCATGATAGCCAGCTCTCTAAGCATATTGTGCTACATAACATAGTGGCTGTTGTAACATTTGTCCCCGTCCTCACTTGAATTTCTCATGTATGTATGCAATCAAACCCTCGGATATAAGCATTTGTGGCATATAAATTATTCCTGGGATGGGAAGGTGTAGGTCTTGTTATTAATTCATTTCTGGTTTATACGACTTTAGACAGATAAAGCTTGGCTTGTTTGGCTTTACAAGTAGCTTTAATTTTGGCATCAACCCTTTGGATTTAGTCTTTGAAGACGAAAAGAACAAGAGTATGTCGGTTGATTTTGCAGGACTTATTGTAAAAACAGCATTTAGTGAGCTCTTCTTGATTGTCAAGGAGGTGGTGCAAACCAATAGAGTATTTGGTCGCCAGCTTAAGAAGATTGAGGCCACTTGAGCAAAATAGACCCAATCATCAAGGAATGTGATGAGTATAATGAACGGTTGGGCCGTAACCGAAATGAGATTGATATGATCAAAGAGCTATTTTTTAAAGACAAAAGGCTGGTTGAGAATTGCTAAATGATCCATTATCTTAACTTTTGAAACAAGTATAGGCACTCAAAAAAGCTAACCAACGCATACCTTCAATATCCATGTCACGACACAACTTCTTACGTAGAGTCCACCCACCTGGGGCGATCACAACAATCACAGACACTCCCTCCTGCAGCAACAACTCCTTAAGCTTCCTCAAGGACGCCTCCATCACTGACCCGACAAGGAAATCGGGCGCCTCAGGAATTGCAAGGTTGACTGAAGCCCCAAGCCAGCTCTAGAGGGCCCTACCATTTGCTTGACCAGGATGGATTCTATCTTCATCTCCTTCACCTCCCACAGTATTTCCCTATTCATCCTCACACATTCAACTGTGGCATATAAATCTAGAACTCTCTCACGAGTTCTGCATCAAACTTGATCAGCTTTTTTGAGTGCATATACTTGTTCCAAAAGTTAAGATAATGGATTCTTGAGCACTTCTCAACCAGCAATTTACCTTTAAGAAATAGCTCCTTGATCTTATCAATCTCATTCCGACTACGGCCCGGCCGTTCATTATATTTATCCCATTCTTTGATGATTTGGTCTATTTTGCTCAAGATGGCCTCAATCTGCAACCAAATGCTCTAATGGTTTGTAGAACCTCCTTAACAATCGAGAATAGCTCACTGAATACTATTTTTACAGCAAGTCCTGCAAAATCAACCGGCATACTCTTGTCATTTTTGTCTTCACAAACTAAACCTAAAGGTCGATACCAAAACTGAAGCTACTTGCAAAGCCAAACAAGTAAGTTTTATCTACTTGAAATCATATAAACCAGAAATGAATTAACAACTATGAAGCAAGACCTACTCCTTCCCATCCCAGGAATAATTGAAGAGATCTGGCTACAAAATGGAATTGGGTAAAGAACGAAGTGAAGGAGGCGACCTTCTGGCCAAAAAGAAAAGAAAAGAGGACGTAGGTGATATTTCATTAGTAGGGGATGAATCCAAAAAAGAGAAGAGGACGCCCATAAGCAGACTTTTTGCAAAGCTAGAACCCCAAGATTTGCAGAGGCCAAGAAGCCAAGATTGGAAAAACTTAATGGGTGACCATGATGCTAAAATCAAAATTGCGTGTCGAGACTTGCATTTCCCGCAAATGGGAATTGACGGAAATGCAACTTCCGGTTCCAACAAATTTTGCCGAAAATGCAAATGAGACTTCGACATCACGTGGATCTTCGGATCGCCAAACGCGTCATCTAGCTAATCGCGAGAAAATGCGATTCCAGCAAATTTTGCTAGAAATGCAAATGGGACTCCGACATCACCCGGGTCTTGGGATCGCGAAATGGGTCATCCAGGGAATCGCAAGAAAAACGCAAATCGAACACAGAATCAGGAACCCGAAACTAGCAATAAAACGGGAAAATAATCCAAAGGGGTAGCTATGGACAAGAGTGTCACAGAGGTCGACGGACGGGCAAAGGTGGGCGCAGTACACGGCGTTGTCATGGGGGAAGACGTCGGTGCCGTCGATACTGCCAACCTAGATCGGGTGGTGCAACTCGGCATAGAACACCGAGTTTGGCCGACTGCTGCTATTCTTGCTCATCTCCCTCTCTCTTATCTCGCTAGGAACAGAGTCTTCGAGGAGGACGAAAGCGCAGCACAAATGGGCAATGAAACAGAGGAGATGGGAGAATGCTTTTTCTAACATAAAATAAGTTATATTATTTCACCTTCCTAGCCAAGCACTTCCGCGTGCTTCCATGTTATCGCCTCGTTCCCTCTGACCCAACTTTCTAACTTGACACGCTAAACGCATGACATTCATTTGTAGTATGGCATGTACGCGAAACGCCCATGCCATGAACAATGTTTCTGCGAGTCGCAAGCATGTCATTCACGAGTCACGACCTAGCCATGGCCACAATTATCACCGAGCATTATTTTTTGTTGATACATCATTTTTAAAAAAATATAAAATTTCGACACGTTAGAATATGTTGTATATTAAATATATTTTATATAAGATTATTTTTGTTGGAATTCTCTGTTTTGGCTAAAAATGATGGTTTTCTAAGATTATTTTTGTTGGAATTCTCTATTTTGGCTAAAAATGATGGTTTTCTCTTTTTAAGGTTTTCCATTTGGTAATCAATGTGTTGCTCGTATCTTTGTAACTAGCCAAATCTTTTTGGGGGTTAATTCCCTCAATGAAAAATCTTCAATTTTAGGTTTGGTCTCTATTGTGCTTCAAACTGTTCCAAATTTTCACAGCAATCTCAAATCTGCTTGCTTGTCCAAAAATTGTCACTGAATTTTCCAATATTATTAATATCAAGAGGTTGCTATTATCCCTTGTCACGACTTGCCCCTCGGAGGGAAGAAATAAGTTTAGGGGTATTGCCTAAAGGACGGATCTCAGACTCATGATTAAGCATAAGCTCTCCTAAGCCTATATCCCGCGTGACATTGGGATATTTTTAATAATTTTGCAAAAAGAAGTCGCCATTAGCCTATTAGAGTCATCTAGAAACCAAGTGTGGCACGAGAGTATGCTACACTTCCTACACAACTAGAAAATCTAGAATCAGCGACTTAATTACATTAATTGACAAATTAATGCTCTTTCGGTACCTAATCTTATTCATTTTAGAATAAAAGATTTTTATCAGGTAGTTTGAGTTGATTTTATACATATCTACTAATCACACGGGTGCACAATCATTAAAATAGCAATTAGCAGCCAAGAAAAGCATTTAAAGAAATTGCATGGGAGAGCAAAGATTTTACATCAAAGAAAAGATAAATACTAATCCTAACTACACTAAAGGGAAGCCAAAATTAATATACCAAAATTGCACATTAAAGAATATTCGTCTTTAAGGACAACTAAAACCCCTTGAGTAGAATTCTAAATTAAATTTTTTTTAGAAGAAAATAACCCAAGAGATTGATTTTAACCTTTTTGAAGATTTTTTTTAATTTTTTTAGAATTTTTTTTTGGATTTTTCGGTTTTTTATATAAAAAATGAATTTTCGAATTTCCCCAATAAAAGCTAGATTTCACAATTTTTTTGAATTTTTTAAAAATATTTTCGAAATTTTTTTAATTAATTTTTTAAAATTTTTATTTTAAATTTTTTTGAAAGTTTTTTAATATTATAATATTCGATGGAGTGGGTTCGGACCGGATGAACCCACTCCGACCCGCTGACCTGGCCCAAACCAGGGTCTGACCCAGTCGGATGAAAGACATTTTTTTTAATTTTTAAAATTTTTTAGATTTGTTTTAACTTTTAAATTTAATATTTTTTTCTCTTTTTGTCTTTTTCCCACTTTTGTCTTTTTGGGCTGCTACATCTTCTCCTCAGTCCTCACGCCTTCTGCACCTCTTTTTCTCCTTTTTGTTTTTGGCTTTTTTATTTTTTCTATTTTTCTTTTGCTGCACTTTTCTCTTACTTTTTCCTTTTGTTTTTTTTACCCCTCTAAACGTTCTCTTCTTTTTTCTTTCGTTTTTTTTTATATAAAAAAACCCACATAACCAGATGCTAAAAGACACCGCACCTAGGGTGCGTCGGCTCAAGACAGCCATGGACAAGAATAAGACTCAGAAACTAGATCAAAGCTTAACGAGAATGGCAAGGAATGCTCAACATCAACAAAGGACAGCATAAGCAAACTTGAAACGCACGCCCCGACTCAGTAATCCATGCCAAAAATGTGAGAGAACAGGATAAGAGCAGGGCACCAAAAAAAGGTCGGCGGGAGAATTCCTACCTGACTTGGGGTGGCGAACGATGGGCGAGATCGATAGATCTACGTCCAGTCGCCTTGCACGCCCCCGAGCCGGGATCCTTAGAAAATCTACACAGATTGAACCAAAAACCGGAAAACTCACCGGAAAAACTTGGCAAGGTAGAAAATCTACGCGGGTTGAACCAAAAACTGGAAATCTCAGCTGAAAAACTTGGCATGGGAAGCCGCGGCTTCTTGGTTCCGGCTAGGAGGCGCGACCTCGCGTCAGGGGTCGCTAAGCGACGCTCGGCTAAGGTGGACTCCAGGTCTTCCTCTTCCCGGTCACTCTCCGTATCTCCCCCTCGGGCCCTCAAGCTCTCTCGCTCTCTGTCTCTAGCGCTCTCTCTCTCTCTCTCTCCGCGAACCACCCCTGCAAATGAGCGAAACCCTCACTTTTAAGGGTAACCAGCTGGCGCGCATCGCCTGACCTCTGCATCTGCCCCTGGCGATCTCCTGCTCCTCTGGCTGGTACATTTCTCCTCCTTTCCGCAGAGCGCGTGACGGACAAAGAGAGAGGGGAAAAGAAGGTTGGGCTCATCTTGGGCCCATATAAAAGAAAAGTCGGCCGGCCCAGGCGAAGAGAAAGAAAAGGGAAAGAGAGAGAAGCCGGGCTGACCTGCCCCCGGCCCGGTCTCATCTTTCCCATTTTCCTTTCTTTTTCTTGTCTCTTGCCTCTTTTTTTTTTGTAATTAATTTATTTTGACAATTTTTTAATCTTTTTATGACAAATTTTTTGGAAAAAATTAAGAAAAGACCATTCAATGTGCAGTGCAATAATGAAATCACAATACCTTTTAATGAATTTTTATTTTACTTTTCTTTCTCTCTGTTTTCTTTTGTTGTTTATTTTTGTTTTGTTTTGTTTTTTCGACTAATTTCTAACTTTTAATACTATTAAGTCTTAAGTAAGATGGCGAAATTTAGATGTCAACATCCCCTAGAAGTTGATGATACTAAGGAAAACACAAATTCTGATGAAGATTTTCTAACTGATTTTAATGTAAATAATTTTGAATAAAGTAGTGGCATATTTTGGATATGTAAAAAGATTTATGACTAGAGTGAAAAGGTTGGAGTAAAATTGAGATTAGACCTAAAATTTTGAGTTTTGCTAGAAAATAGGCCAATTTAAAAAAAAAAACTATCGAAATTTTATCATGACACAAAAATATTTTTATTTAAAATGAACTAAAAAAACTAACAAGTGTGCCATTAAAAATTCCCAACCTTGCGAGTTGTCATGGCGCATGATGACGAGGCTAACGGCGCTACGTCTCTGACGTGATACATTTGTAATAACCAAAAGAGTAGCAAATGTGTCAACAGAAGTCGGATGACGTTGTTTCTCCAAAATGTCTCTGTTTCCTATTTCTCTTGATTGAGACTAATTTGCTCTATTATGTTTTGAGATATTACTGCGACTCTTTTTCTCTCTATTCTCACTTCAACGGATTAGCCTCATCATCTACCATTTTAGTTGCTCCCATAGAAAATATAAGGGTGGGTGCTTTTTTTCAGATCATTCGGAAAGTCGGGATTATTTTTGTATTATAGGCAAAAGTTCAAAGTGTTTCTTTGGGGACTTAGCGCCTTATAACTACAAAACATGCATTTTAATATGCCTTGCATTTTTATGCAAACAAAGAGAGGATATAACGCATATTTCGAAAAAAAAAATAGATAGACTTTTAATTTTTTTGTTTTTTTTTTACTAGCCAAGTGTTGGCTCTTGTAGCTATGGGTGAACATCCGAACCGGTTTAATTTGGGAACAAAATTGAACCAGCCTTACTCGATTGGTTTCAAGCCAATTTACATGGAGATCGAGTGAGGATTGAAGAACCAACTTTAACTTGTTTAGTGTCCAACTTTAACTAGTTCTATTGAGACGTTTTTTAATTGGTTTTTAGTTTTTTTTAAAAAATTTGTTTAAAGAAAATGTAGATTTGATGGAGATAATTTTCAAACCCATCGATGGAGGGATTGTCACAAAATAAATGGCAAAAGATTGGGTTTATTGTGTAGTGCGATCGTTGCTTAGCCGATCATAACAAATGGCAAAAGATTGGGTTGAGGATTGCTTCTATGGGCTGTACATGCTTGGCCCAAAACCAAATTTAGTCGGCCTTTCCTTGTGCCTTTCTTTTTCTTGTAATTTATTTATTTATTTTGTTCTTTTTGCATTAGCAATGTGCTAACAAAAGTAAGGTGTCAACAGGCAAAGATTTAGGAAATCTGCTCCCGGAGAGCGTGCTTGGGAAGGGTCGCAACAGCTTAGCTTTCCCCTCGTTCTATCTTTCATTCGCTCACTTGGCCCGTTCACCCCTTACTAGAGTCCCCTAAGCCCACCTTTCCTCTCCACCAATCGCTCACTCGCACACTTGGCCACCGCGGGTTGTAGAGAGAAACTTGAGAGAAAGAAATGGTTGGAGGAGAATGATCGTGTTGGAAATGTTATGACACAAATAAGACCCCTATTTATTCATTAGTTGCTCTAATCATAACCATACATCTCCTCTTAATTTAAAGGTGGAAATCCAATCTCCAATCCACCAACTACCCCACTTAATTACCATGAAATCAAGAATACGAGTGTATGTTATTCATGATATCCTTGATATACTGCCATTTGTGTTTCCTTTTGGTTGTGGATGCTAGCATAGCACTTTAGTTTTTTTATTTTTCTAATGACTAGGTAGTGAGAATTTAATCTGGAAATTTTAATGGATGTTCATAAATCAAGTTGGGTTTCCCGTATATTAGCACGAAAACATGGCTCTTGTAAAATCTTTTTTCTCCTGCCCATCATGCTTTCACGTATGGGGATAGTTGAGACTATTTTTAGTGTTGGCATTGACAAAATTTGGTTTCAGATATTGATACGAATGCATTTTGAGTCACACTTTCATGGCTATTTTGACTTCATTGGTAGATACCAAAGGGCGATTCAAACCTTCATGCTTTTGCTTTAGTTTTTCAATGAATTGACCTTGTGGTCGGCCAAGAGTAACGTTAACACTATGTGTAAAAGACAAAAGACAGGGCACTGCTTTTTCCGTGGCTAAAATTGGACGTAATGAGAGGAGTTATTCGATTACATCAATTTGACAATTTTTAATACTTAAATACACTTTTTAAAAGTCCTGAAATTTAATTCTATTTTCACGACAAGTTTTATAATTTTCTTTATACATATCTTGATTTTATACAGTTGAAAAACTTGGGTGGGATTATTTCTACACTTTTCCTTTATCTTCTTTTGGCTAGCTACCCAAAATGCCCCTTATTTCGCAATAATGTACTCTTTCTCTCTCCTTAATTTTCTCTCTTTTCTTCCTGGTTAAGTCTTCCCTCTTCGTAGTGAAGATTTATTCTGGTCATAAATTCTTCTTTATTCTTGTTTCTCATTCATTTCATCAGTTGTAAATTTTTTGAGGCAGCCTTGTACTTTTACGGTCTTTGCCACACCAGTCGTGGCAACTCTCGTCTTTAGTTTTAATTTTAGTGTTGATACAATCATGTTTTCTGTTTGTTGTAGATTAACCTTATAAATATTAAGGATGCATTTATTTCACAAAAAAATAGTTTCAAGAATTTTTTCTTAATTAATTTTTATAAACGATAAAAACAATCTTTTTTAGGAAAAAATTCTCTAAATTATTATTTTTCATGAAATAAATTCACCGTAAGAGAAAAGGAACAAGACAGTATCCTAAAATTATTTTCTCTGTCTTTCCCATTTTAATATAAGTACCTGGAAATTTGAAAAGGAAATATACTCAATATGCCAGGCCCCTCAAAACTAGGACCGCATCAGGTCTACCCCAAGTTAACATGCCTATATCTTAAACAATCTTTGCATATCAAACAAAAAGCACTTAGATCTAATCTCGGTACTAAATTGGTGATTTAATTTATGTTAATCATGCCGACATAAAGGAACTTCTATTCTTGAATTCAAAGATGAAATGGCTTGTACGGTTCGGTCTTTTACGTTTACCTAAATTTTTTTGGGAAAATAGAGTATTTATTGTTGATAAAATGGGAAAATGAGAAGAAAAAAACAAAGAGGGGTGAAACGACTAGACAAAAAAAAAAAAAAAGAGTAGAAGTAGCTTAGGACTTTTTATACACGTGTTTATGGATGAGTTAGAGGAGATATAATTTCCATAAAAAAAATTGTCTATTGCAATTGCAATCGTGCATGAATAACAATTGGCAATCAATTGTGGGATTGGACCTAATCAGAACCACCAATGAAAACCTATATATAGACCAAAGCATGCTTATAGAAAATTTCAAGAGCATGATCTTCATTTGTTGCTAAAATCTCAAGTTCCGTTAAATTTTCAGACCTCATAATGGTCAATGATATCTTTCTTTCTTCTCATTGTTAAGATGATCTTGGAATAAAAATTTTATCAATTTGATTGGAGGATTCCCCCTTTTAGCAGTCTCTCTCTTGAGGTATCGAATTAACTTTTTCTGCAAAGATACCACTCTTTTCTAATTAATCCCATTCATAAAATGTTTAAGAAAATTTGCGTCCAGCAAAAAGGTAACTGCTTTTTTTATATACCACCTTAGCGAGAGTGGTTTTATACAACCCCAGGCGGACCGCACGATGCGACCACGCATCCCTCCATCATCTCCTGTGCTTCGGCAAGTTGCCCACCCGATTGTCGGCATCAAGCTTTCAAATCAATCTCTCACACGTCTCTGTCTATTCCCATCAAATACTTAGTCACATCTTGCTCATCTATCCTCCAGAGCAGCCAAAGGTTGAAAATTGCATTTTTTAGAAGTTGACAATACCTACAAAATGAAAAATGGAGCTGCTTTTCTTTATTCTCTTCTTTTTCCCGATAGATACACGGTGGGCAAAGGCGCGAGAGCCAGCCACCTCCTTTGAATGTCACCATGGAGGTCCCTTACCTGTCAAGACACATTCGGATTTGATTTTGGGTGACCATGCAGAGGACACCGTGACATTAGTGCGAATTAGAAAAAGAATGGGGTGTTAATTGAATCCCAAAAGGGAAGTGGTGAGCATCTTGATATAAAAGCCGATTCTTCTATCTTATCCTTTCGAAAGCTAATCAAGTAAACCAAAACCAATCGAACGGTCATTGAGATAAAATATAAGGTTTTATGTTTGCAAGCCTTTGGGTGTGTGTCACAGCGGACTAATGGGATTGCGACCGTGTAGTGATAGAATGTATGGGAGAGAATGCTCTATTGATTTTTATTGTATTGAAAATGGAATGATGCGAATGAGGGGAGAACTTTTAATTACAATCGAGATTGCCACTTGATCTATTGATAGAAATTTAATTTCCCTATTTACTAAGTATTTCATTAATTATCAAAATTATCAAAACACAAGTGTTCATTACCCACGATATCTTTGACAACATCCTATAATACTTATGAAAATTTATATTCATAGAAGTTTCAAAACATGCCCAGTTAACTTGACCACCTCCTAGGCTTCTTGTGCCTTGAAAACCTCCGATCAATGACATTCTCTCACACTCATTGAAGAGACACTCTCCGCGCTCTCGACTTGAAGATCTTGACTTGCCGGTTCAAATCCTTCACTTAAATTATTGGCTCCCTTGCAAGTTGGCAAATTTTTTGTGTCCCATCTCATATAATCTGTTGCTTCTTGACTATACGACTAATGGTTCTTGAATACCAACTTGTTCAACAAGCAATTCCTCCTTGACTCGGTCAACTCCATATTTGTGAGCTTATTGGGAACGCTCCAAGCTAGGCCATGCCTATTCAGTGATCGGTCTATGCATATCAAACAAAAAGAAGTACTTAGATCAAAATTTCGATACTAAATTAGTTATTTAAATTTATGTTAATCATATGGCCATAAAAAGAGCTTCTATTCTCGAGTTCAATAATGAATTGGTTTGCACGATAGTGTTTCTTACGTTCACCTAATAAACCCACAATATTAATCTTTCAATTGAATCAAAAATGTAAGATACAAATTAAGAATTAGTAGGTACTGTTGGAACTTCAACTTTTACCTATATGAACTACTAAGTGGGTGCGCACACAAATGCGTGTTTTTTTCTTTTTTCTTTTTCTTTAGGGAGTTTTCCTCCTTTTTGGGGGTATGAGTGAGTATCACTTCAAAGTAAAATTGGAAACCGAAAAATCAGTTTGGTTCCACGTTCCGGTGAGATCTAGGCTAGTTCCTAGTTCCATAATTTTATGAACTGGGAACCTACAAAATTACTAATTAATAGTAGACTCCAATCTAAATTAGAAGGCTATGTGTCTATTCTCAATCTCCCTACTGATTTATAGCATTAGCAGAGCCAATGTGAGTATAAAATCATATCTTGAATGGAACTTCTTGTCTCATTGACCACATTATGACTTTCGACATACTCTTCCATTCCTGAAGAAATTCACGAATGCTAAGAGCCGATTGATAAAAACTTCTTAATTTTTTCAAAGGAACAATGACACATAATTTCTAAACTTTGACTTAATGTGTAATGTGATTTTTAAAATTTTTATTTATTTCACTGTGGTTATTAAACTTTAACCTAATGTTCAACATAACTCTTGAATTTTTAATTTGTTCGATATGATTTTTGAACTTTTAGTATATGTTCAATGTAGTCCATGAAAATGTTTAAAGTGATCCCTGGATTTGAATTAATAGACAGATAATATTAATCATTTTCATATAATTTAAGAACTAAATCGAATATGTATCAAAAGTTTATAAATTATATTGAGCAAATTAAAAGTTCAGAGATAATATTACATATTTGATTGAAGTTCAAGGATCATATTGAATAAATTAAAAATTCAATAATCATATCACACATCGATTCAAAATTCATGAACCATTGATGTTATTTTTCCATTTTCAACTTTGTTATTCTATCTAAGTACTAATTCTGGAGTTGTCCTATGACAATCCTTTATGGGACCAACTAAATTATGCATTCGCTTCTTTATTTTCTTGAAGAGGATCTTATCTTTAGTTGCACAAAACATGAGAAGTACTTTTTGTAGCAGAGACTTGCCTGTGAAGCACAAATCGACCTTGCAATAGGTTTTTCACCTATCCTTCCCACTTTTATTGGCATGGATGACTACTATACCGATCTACTAATTTTTTAAACACCTTTGTGGGTGTGGTGAAGTCTACTCTTCCCACGAGAGTCCCCTAATTCATGGACATATAATCAGACGAAGTAATTTAAGGAGATATTTAGGCTCGAGACCAACTAAATCATACATTCTCTTTTTTATTTTCTTGAAGAGGATCCTATCTTTAGCCACACAAAACACGGGAAGTACTTTTTACAAAAGAGACTTGTCATGTCAAGTCGATAGTCAAGGCGTTTTGCATTAGCTTGCCTCTCAAGTTTGGCCATCAACTTCTTTATTTTGTCTTCATCCTCAGAAAACGTAAATGGAGCGGTTTCTTAATGTCATTTTTCCAAACACTAAAAAAACATATATATTGCGTATTTTGAAATTTTTACTATTTATTTTATCATATGTGCTCAACTTTTAGAAATTTTTACTATTGGCAAATGGAAAATTTCCATTTTTGTTATTTTTTTATTTTCATTTTATGTAACTAAAAATGGAACCAAAAAAATAAAAAGGAAATGGGCAAATTCCTGATAGATCCCAATAAATGAATCATAAATGAATTGTCTTAAATTATTAAAACAAGCTTAAGTAGATCATAAATAGGTTGATAACTAATCCAATTTCAACTCATATGAAAAATTAAAAGAACAAATTCATTTCTAACACATATTAAGTGGAGTTTGACTTAAGAGATGTCAAGCCAATTTTTATAAGTTTTTATAAGTTTTGATTTTTTTTCTTTTTTTTCTTCTACAAGAATCACCAATCGACCTCACTAGTAGACCTTGCCGACCACAAGCAAGGGCCCAACCCTTGCCAAGTGGTCGAGGAGGAGAGTCAATTAGCGACCCCCATTAGACTTAAAAGAAAAAAAAAAGAATAAGAAAATAAACTTATAAAAGAATTCAATCTTATTATAAATTTATAAAACTTGTCCACTATATTTATATTGCACAAAAGTGTTATAGCAATATTATTTTTCTTTAAATCATAAGAAACAAATTTTCCTTAAATTAGATTAAATATGGAAATATTTTAGTAATATGAGTCGATGAGTTTTTAAATTTATATCGCACAAAAATTTGTTAATTTGAATCGGACCATTTATTTCTTGATTCATTCATTTGACGAATTGTTCCAAATTTTACGGTATGCAAGTGGATTTGGAGTTCCAAAAAAACGAGTATTCGATTCGAATAAATAAATTTCATATTTCAGATTAAATCTGAACAGAATCTGAACTGGCTCATCACTATTTCTAGCTTGGTAAAGTTTTGTCTGAGGAGGTGGTCTTCCTAGCTTCTATGGGAAGTTCCTCCGTTTACTTAGCCCTCAAAATCAACAAAAAGTAAAAGAGAAAAGAGAGAGGAAGGAGGGGGGGAGGAGAAGAGGAGGAGAAACTCTTGGACAGGAAGGGCGGCCCTTTTTTCCCATTGGGAAGACGAAGGGAGGACCGACCGGCAAGGCATCAAAAGGAGAACGCTTTGCGGTAAGAAGGCATCTTCCGCCTTTGCCCGATCAATCTCGTCCTCTCAGAATCTTTTGCTTTTTCCGTGCCCCCCTTCCCCCTTTTCTTCCTCGCATTCCCACTCGCACTTCCCTTCTTCCCCCATCGGTCTGCGCCTCTCCCTCTCTCTATATCTCTCTCTCCCCCGCATCTTCCCACCGAGATTTTTCTTGGGTCTCTCTGGTAAGTCCAGCATCGCTTCGGGGAGTAGGGTTTTTCCGGCGCTCCGATTTGGACATCTGGGTGGGGTGGTTTAGCTCAAGGGCGTTGGTGGGTACTGGGTTTTTTTTTTTTTTTTTGGTGAAAATGGGTACTGGGTCTTGTCTCGCTGTCTTTTGCTTTTTCTTGTCTCTGCATTTCTGGGTTTTGCTCCGTCTGCTTTGTTTGTCTCGATTTCGCGCGAATTTCACTTGAGAGGTTGTCGGGTGCTTCGGGGATTCGAGCTCTGCTTGTGAAGTTAGATTCTTGAGTGATGGGTTTAGTATGTCCGAAGTTGTGTGGCGCGATGCGGTGGCATTAGCGGAACCTTGTGATTGAAATCATGTTTGCTCTGATTGTTTGGTTTTGCATCTTTTTGGCGGCAATCTGGTTGATGGGTTCTGAAAATTTTTTGGGTTCTGGCAGGAGCTGAGGAGGGGGGGCGCTGTCGTGATGGGGAAGGGCTCGAAGAACTATTGCAAGTCGGCCTCTCACAAGCTGTTCAAGGACAAGGCGAAGAACCGAGTGGACGATCTCCAGGGGATGTTCGTAGATCTGCAGTATGCTAGGAAGGAGAGCCGCAACGTTGATGTTGTGGTCCTTGAGGAGCAGGTCCATCAAATGCTTCGCGAGTGGAAAGCCGAGCTCAACGAGCCCTCTCCTGCATCGTCTTTGCAACAAGTTAGCTTCTCATCTGCATCGCCCTTTTTTACATCATATGTCACCTTCCTGAAATTCTCCATTTAACTTTTCACGTTGAAAATTCTATTGATTGATGCAAATGTGTCGAAAGAGTTCAAGATCAACGATTATTACTAAGTTGCTTTTGACTTTCACTGGAGAACATATCTAATTGGGAGAGAGAACAGTTTTGTGCATGATCCTGCCAAGGGTTGAGTCCTGGTAGGGGGCCTTTTTATTTCCTTTTGGTATAAAACCAGAGTCATCAAACCTGTATCTTTGGTGCATGACTGATTTTTCAAATGGAAGTGGGTTCTAAAACTGTCTTAATGGGCCGTATTTTGATTGCTTACTGCAAGTTGTTGCATCCATTTTTGAAGTTATGTTGAGAAGTTTTCTCCTTTATTTGATGGCTATAGGGCGGTAGCCTTGCCTCCTTCTCATCAGATATATGTAGATTGCTACAACTGTGTGAGGAAGAAGATGATGCAACTAGTGCATTAACTCCACCCAAGGCGGAGCCAAATGATCAAAACCTAAACATTGGAGATGGCACAAACTTGCCAGAGGTGCTTCCTCCTTAACTTGTTGTGCAGTAAGCTTTTATGTTGACAATATGCTCCATGTAAGTTGAAGTGTTATCCTATCAACACTCTTTCAAATGTAGTAAATTTCTTTTCCACAATATGTTCATCTGATGCTTATGTCTGCTGAATTTACTGAGGTTCATGTGATCCAAGGTTCAAGATATGTGTATCTTAACATCTAAGTGTGACAAGAGCATGTGTTAAGGACTATGATCTAGATTGAAAAAATGCTGAAGAATTATTTCGCTTTAGCTTATTTTGGCCCTGCAACTTCTGATATGACTTTCTGCTCATCTGCTGAATGCTCCCTTTCGTGATTGAGTTCTCTGCCTGCAAGGATGTGTGGTTCACTTTGTGCTTTTAATCATTTGTTGCTTTGGTTCATATCCTGCTCCCTTTTTGCATAATGTGCTTACAGACTTCATAGACTAGATCACTGAGGTTAAATGATCTAGATCCGTTGATCTCACTCAAAGCACTAGTACATTGAAAGATGAGCAACAATTTGAATGCATGTAAGGGCTCCATTTGGTGTTATGCAAGACTATAAATGCATCGTGTTCTTATCTACATGCCATGAGAATTCATGGTGGAATCTGATTGGAGATGATAGTGGTTCTTGATGCAGTCTATTGCTGATTGTCAGACTGAGTTTCATATGAGACAACTAAGGGTTTGAAATGGTGTATCCATCTTTTTCAGGGATTGAATAGCAAGCCGAGGCCCCAGAAACGCTGCTTCCCATCCACAGATCAATGCAAGGACTCCCATGTTGCCATTGGTGCTGCAGCAATAGACACTGTAGATGGCATCAACAGCTTGGAACAGCTTCAGTTTGGATTGAATCAAGGGTTCAACCAAAGTTACTATGATAACTACAACAGCACAGGTTTTGGTGGAGAGGATACAATGCCTCATGTGACCAACTGTCTACCAAGTATTTGCCCTCCACCTTCAGCCTTTCTGGGCCCCAAATGTGCACTCTGGGATTGCCCAAGGCCTGCTCAAGGTTTGGAATGGTGTCAGGACTACTGCAGTAGCTTTCACGCTGCTCTGGCATTAAATGAGGGCCCACCGGGCATGAGCCCAGTTCTCCGACCAGGGGGAATTGGTCTAAAAGACGGGCTTCTTTTTGCTGCTCTTAGTGCCAAGGCCCAAGGGAAAGATGTCGGCATTCCAGAATGTGAGGGAGCTGCAACTGCTAAGTCTCCATGGAATGCACCTGGTAAACTCATAGTTTTTTCCTCATCTGGTTTTGTTCAGGTTTACTGTTTCTTCTGGGGGTATCTATTCGCAGGCGACAGATGATGTACCCTTTTAGGTTTTTCTAATTCCCTGGATTGTCTTTTATGATTGCAGAACTTTTTGACCTTTCGGTTCTGGAGGGTGAGACAATTAGGGAATGGCTATTTTTCGACAAGCCTCGCAGAGCATTTGAAAGTGGAAATAGAAAGCAGAGGTCTTTACCTGACTACAGTGGCCGTGGTTGGCATGAGTCACGGAAGCAGGTCATGAATGAGTTTGGAGGGCTGAAAAGGTCTTATTATATGGATCCACAACCGCTGAATCACTTTGAGTGGCATCTCTATGAGTATGAGATCAACAAGTATGATGCCTGTGCCTTGTACAGATTGGAACTGAAGCTTGTTGATGGGAAGAAGAATCCAAAGGGTAGGGTAGCAAATGATTCTCTTGCTGATCTTCAGAAACAGATGGGAAGGCTGACAGCTGAGTTCCCTCCTGATAGTAAGCGCTCTGTCAAGGGGAGAACCAAAGTTAATTCAAAGGATAGCGTTGGATACATTTATTCAGATCAGAATCACGGTGCAGCGGCAAATGAAATAGTCGACTATGGATTGGTTTCCCCATATGACTACCTTGTGGAGAACAAAGGTGAATATTACGTAACGTAAGGGAAGTTAGACGAAGAGGCTGCTCTTCTTGGTCTTTTCTGCATTAGCCTAAGCATTTTATCTCCAGGCTGCAACGGAGCTAACCCTTTTGCTGCTTGCATCAAGTCTGAAGTACCTATGAATAATAAGCTCAACTAAACCTCAAATTCTTTTTGGGGGTCATGCAGAGAGATCCATAAACTGGTGTACATTCTAACCTCTGGAATATTAACCTGTCCTTAATTTTCATGACCAATTCTGCTGTGTCGGCGGCTAGAAAATGGATGGTGGCACCTTAAGGTGATGGATTGGTCGCCACTCCTTAATATACTGCTCCAATCTTTTTCTAGGTCTATTGGAACATTGTGCTTGTGTTAAAATCTATAGGACACATTATACTGTATGTTCTCGTACTGTCCTCATCGGCGTTTTACAATGAAATATATTATCATTTTCAAGTGAATCGCCTGTGCGATTTGGTGGTGATCTATGTTTCTGAGGCTTGCTATATGCGGTCTTCTACGTACAGATTCATGTTCTGTGGTGATGGTCCATGTTTTGTATAGTGAATAACTTAGGGGCTGTTTTGATAACGTTTCTTTTCTGTCTTTTTTGTTCTTTTCTCTGAAAAAAAATGGAAATCCGTTCAGTGATGTTGGCTAATTTTTTTATTTCCCCAATTAAATCAGTGGTTAGGAATAAATTTGAAATAATAACAAGAATTAGAAAAAAATTATTTCTTTGTTCTTGAGAAGAATTTCTACGATAGTTCATTTTTTTTTTTTTAGCTGTTCTTCTTCTTCCTCCTCCAGCTGGTCATTAGGGCTTGACGATAGTTAACAATCGGCCAAATGAGGTCCAATGATCTCGCAATGGCTGGGTGAAGTTTGATCTCGTCCAACCATGACAAGTTTGGCCTCGCCATGGTTAGGCGCCGATCGAAGTTGATCTCATGATAATGGGGCGAGGCGAAGCCTCACCGGTTCCTCTGAGGTTGACGCTCCTTTGAGGTTGGCGAGGTTGGCGAGGTTGTCGGCTTTCATCTCTAGCCGGTTGTTGATGTCCGATGATAGGCTAGAGGAGGAAGGCAATGGCCGTGACTAGCTTGAGGAAGAAGAAGAATGGAGGAAAAAAAGAAAATAAAGAAAATAAAAAAGTAAGAAAATCATTTAAAAACTAAAAGAAAATTTATGTTAAAAAAAATATTTGAGTATTGTGCCAAATACCTTTCTATATTTTTTTCCTTATTCTAAGAATAGAAGTTCTGTGTAATTACCAAATGCATCTAAATACTAAGAAACTACTTAAAAAGGTAGAAATAAAAAAAAAAACTATTTATCAACAGAAATTATTCCTGAAAATAGAAACTACCTAAAAAATAGAAATAGAAAAAAAAAACTATTTATCAACAGAAATTATTCCTGAAAATAGAAATGTTATCACATGCACTCTAACTCGAGCGATCTGAACGGTAAAAGCAATCGAGATTGCTTGTAAATTCGGGCGATCTGAACAGTAAAAGCAGTCGAGATGATCTCACGAGCAATGAGCTCAGCCTCACACGTGATGCATGTTTAAGTGATCGGAAGCATCTGATTCTTCGCACGATTCTTTTTGCTTATCATGCTTTTTTCTATCTGTCTATGCTGTGTGAACACCCAAAAAGATCATTCAGAGCCAGGTGAGTCTTTAGGAATACGATGATTACTGGAGCACCGCCTTGGGGCCTTTTCAAAAGTGGGTTTCTTTTTTGAGAATATCAAGATAATTTGTTTAAAATTCGATGCGATTGGTTGTCCACGTGAAATAAAGATTGGACGGTGAAATTGCATCCCGTGGGTTTCTCTTTTAGTAAGTGGGCATGATTAGCATCCGCTACAAGTCTTGTCAGAGATCAGTGTAATTCAGTGAATCTTACTCTACTAAGAATTTAGCATTCGTTTTTACTTTGGGAATCCGTTGGTACAAGTTGAGTTGAAGTCAAAATCATATGAAGGGACAACTAAGTGATTCGTGAACTATTTCTTAATATATAATATGATTTTTGAACTTTTTATTCTTCCATCTTGTTCTTAAACCTAAAATCCAATTAATATATTTTTTTAGTTAAGAATTTAGATTTTTGTAATTTAGTGTATCTGACTAAAGTAAGAAGTTAGCGCTGTTTTCTTCTTTGGGAATCCATTAATGCAAATTAAGTTGAAATCAAAATCATATCAAATGAAAACATAGGTGGTTCGTGATGGTTTTTGAACTTTTTATTATTCAATTTAGTTCATAAACCTTCAAATCCAACTAATATAATTCTTTTGCTAAGAATTTCAACGATGTCAACTAACACGGCCATATTTGGTTTTGTATTAACAAACAAATAAACTCTTCTTTTTCACTCATATCTTCTTTTCTTTTCTTTTCTTTTTTACACTAATTAATACATATATAGAATGACCTTTATGTTATAATGTATTATTTTCCTTTCTTTTCCCTCACCCACTCAAAATTATTGAAATACCTCCAAATCTTTATTTATTTATTTATTTATAATTATTTGAATCCCTTTCCTTTCTTTATCACTCCATCCAAGCTAATTGAGTGTAAGTAAATGAAAAAGTGAAGAAAAAATCTGCAAAATTAACTTAATAGAATTTCGGGATATGTGCAACGAAAGTTCTAAAATTTATCGAGAAAGTACAACTAAGTAATAAAACTTACAAAAAGTGCAATTAAATTTTAAAATTTAGTAAATTGATATAATCAAGTCATTCGATTAACATCATTAATTTGTATAACGGAAAATGTTATCATGGCATTCTTAAATTAATTTCTCCATTCAATGTGGCATTTATTATTATTATTATTATTATTATTATTATTATTATTATTATTATTATTATTATTATTATTATTATTATTTTGTTCTTCAAATCTTAGTTAAATTAAATTAAAAACAAATAATGCTAATTTAAAAAAAAATTGAAAAAAGAAAAGAGAGAGAATGGTAGGGTACTAAGGCCTCATCGTTAACAAGAGGTCAACAGAGGTCACTGGCTTCAAGCAAGGCCTAGCAATCCTTGCTATGCTCAAGCAAGGGGTGCCTAAATTTGAGCGACACCAACCTTCTCCTGGGGTTGGTGGCCATTGCCCGCCTTGGGCAAGGCCTCATCAACCCTAGGATATAGTGACGAGGCCTTGATCTTCGTGCCCACCCAAATCTAAGCGGTACAAGCTACCATCTAGGGCTAGTGAGCCTTGCCAACCTCATTAGGCCTAAGTGAGGGCACCTAGACACTCTCTTGGCTTGGACAAGCACCGATGTCTTCCAAATTTGGGCACCCTCACCTAGGCCTAGCGAGGGTCGTTAGCCCTTGTCCAAGGTCCACAGAGTTAGCTCCTCTGGCAATGGGCGGCAGTAGTGACATCGCCCATTGGTGAGGCCTTGTCTTACCCTCCTATTTTTTCTTTTCAATTTTGTTTTTTAAATAAAACACTAGCTTTTTTGAGTTTTGTAATCTAATTTAAATAATAGTTGAAAAAGAAACTGATAAAAAATGCCACGTAGGAAAGAGAAATTAATTCAAATATAACGCGTCAATAATTTGACAAATTTTAAAACTTAATTGCACTTTCTTAGTAAATTTTAAAACTTATGGTGAGTTTATCCCTATAATATTTACATAGAAAATGCAGAAAGATCATGCGAATCTGAACCGTATGGCTGTTGACATATGGCGCAAGCCATGTGGCATAGCGAACTGCTATGCGACTTGGAGCTGCAGAACACGATTCCAGCACATGGGGGAGAAGACGGCCAGCAGCCATCGCTAATTGTAACCCCTCAATGAGTGTCAATGTCGTCACTGCAGCGACGTACAGATCCAGCACCAGTTGGATGCCTAGGATACGGGAGAGAGAGACTGAACTGTTGCTTGCGAAACAGTCGACGGACTGTTGTTGTTGCCGGCGACGATGCCGGCGAGACCGGCCGTGATGGGCGACATTGTCAATAGCAAATGGGCATCACCGGCGGCAGCTCTCTTCATCCTCTCTCCATCTTTTCTTCGATGCTTCTCTGTTTCTTCGCAGATTTTCTTTCTAATTCTTCTTCCTCTAACATACTCTTTTAGGTAATAACTAAGTTGGGTTTGTCATTGACCTATTTTGACTTATTTTGAAATTTTCAGACGATCCGTAAGTCATCCGCCCGTTGAATTCGAGTCTAATGCAGAATTTTGCCACCTCAAACTGAACACATTCACAAGCTGCAAGGGCAATGAGGCCAGCATGTAAAACAAGTCGAAACTCAAGAAGCAAAACCTCTGCTCTTTACATATTGAAAAAAATTTATGATTATTATTATAAAAAATCCTAAATTGGTATGCTTGTAACGAATTTATCCTAAACTAATTTCTTTACCATAAAAAATCTCAAACTAATACACTTATGACAAATATATCCTCCATTAATTTATGTTTAATCGGATTAATATTACAGAACCACAAAATTGAAAAACCCTAAGTTGATATATATCAATTATCATGTCATAAAACTCACTAATTTAATAGCAAAATTAAATGAAAACTAATGAAAGATAAATGTCACAAGTGTATCATTTTAAGATTTTGTACAAAGGAAGTATGAAATAAATTTATTACATGGTACTCATTTGAGGTTCTTCATAGTATTAATCCAAAAATTTACTTTTGTTTTGACTCTCTATAAAAGAGAAACCATGCATCCTTTTAGTTGCAGAAAATACTTTCAGATTGTGGCCTCAAAATTTTGACAGGATTACCCTCTCATTGGAACGTTTTGATAGACCTTTTCCAATTTGCACAGTTTTCATCTTTTCTTTAATCAATATGGGCCTGAAGCAACGAGAAATCGAGAGCTACAGGATCTAGGGGAAAAGCCCCACATGTTCGCCCAACCATGACGTTCTCACTCCTGAAGGAGCTTGTTTGAAATACCAAAGTACCCGCCTTCCCTACGTATGTTTTAATGTTTTCTCCATCTTCTTTCTCATCGCCAAGCATAATAACACAGCACGTCTCCTACACTAATTTGTCTAAGACATGCACAAAAATACATTGAGAGAGAGAGAGAGAGAGAGAGAGAGAGAGAGAGAGAGAGAGAGAGAGAGAGAGAGAGAGAGAGATGATTTTCGCGATCTAATGTATATACACCAAGATCAGGGTAATCTCAACGTCTGAGATATACAATCAGAGAGTACTGGGTCAGACAAGCAAAGACTGCAGCAAGCGTAAATTCAATGCGCCAATACACACCCCAATCATGATGTCCTTTAACTCAGATAATACTCCAGAACAACTACACTATAGTTAGCCCCGCATATTAAAGACATGGTTCATATGCAATACCGCTAGGGACCTAATTACAGACTGGAAGGACTAGGAGCTATTTGCATCTAACCCTAAATGCATCTGGGCATTGAGGCTTCAGCCTAGGCAACATCATCTTCCACGGTGTTAACCCGTTCACATTCATCAATCCATTCGCTGTATCTGCAAGTTTGCAAGGTCTGTATTAGGACATGAGAGACATTTGAAAGAACTAAAAAGGAATTTTGGGCAGATGAACTTACATGTCTATTGGCTCAGTCAAAGCTGTAAAGACATAGAGAGGACAATAGAGTCAGTACAAATTCAGGATGCTCCTCAAAGCACATTATCTGTCACTTTCACGACAACTCTAACCAGATGAACTACAAACACAGGCTGTCCTAAGAATGAAGTTAATTAAAGGATTTGCGTAAGGATAGGGAACACGATAAGTTCCCACACCTGTCTTAAGTCACAACCAACTCTAACCAGATGAACTACAAACAAAGAGGCTGTCCTAAGAATTAACTAAATTTAGGGATTCGCATAAGAATGGGGAATACTATAAGTTCCCAAACCTGTCTTACACTTACCCATACAAACGTATAGACATGAGAAAATACCTGTAATTGAAGTGCTAAACCTTTCTTGGCATATCCCGCATACAGCTTCACCAATTAAGTTCTTCATATCACTGAAACCACAAATATGCAAAAAGTCATAAAATCACTCTCGCCAAATTATACCTCATTGTAAGCAGTCTTGTTTATTGCAGTTACAATGAATTCTGAATCAAAAGTTTCATATGCTATTCCTATTCTTTCTTACTCTCAACTATAAGTCCTAGATTTCAATGATGTGATTCACTTCTTTCAAGGGAAAATGTTCTTTACATCCCTTCTCTGTGGGAGATAATTTGACCTATTTTCTTCTAATTAAGTTTTCCTGATAAAAACAATTGAAAGCCGTAAGGCAACTGTTTTATCTAGCATCTCTACGACTATCGGTTTGGTTTTAGGCTCTATAAGGCTGATTAATATTCCAAAAAGATTACTTGAAGAGGAACTCTCCGCATGGTACTGTAACACATCAGGATTGGTAAATGCTTGGAAATACATAACATCAGATGAGAGGGCCTCATCTGATATTCTAAAGAAAATATCAGAATGCACTTCAGCAGGAAGATGGTCTTGAATCCATAAAAAGCTTTCCATGATATGAATCATGCACTGTTTCAAAAAATAAAACATGTCGCACAATTTCTGACTTAGTGTTCAGAGGATAAACCTATAGAAGCCTTATTCCTATGAGAGGGTGGAAAAACAGAAACAAAGTGGAATGTAAAACTTACAGGCGGCACTCCACACTTGTGCCATGGTTGCAGAAAGGGCAGCTGAAAACTGTATCAAGTCTGTCCATCCTCTTCTTGGGAGGTGGCTTTGCCCGAGACTTTCTCTTCCCCATAGCTCAAGTTCCTTCTGCTTTTAGTCTGCAATCAAGGAAACAAGATCAATCCACAAATCCCAAATTTAATGCTCACACAAGCCTAACCCTCGCACCCCGCACATTCAATCTATGCAGTTGAGGTCAATAATACAGGCCAGAATTACTCAAACCAAACAAGTTCAAAAATTTGTAATCCAGCATAAAAAAGAGATTGAAAAAAGTCAATTCAAGAAAGAAAAATAAAATAGACACGGATAAACCCTGGAAAAACTCAACCTCATACAAAAACCTAATCGAGAACTCTCACTATCATGGCCTCTGAGGAAATTCTTTCTGATTCCACTCGAGTTTGTCAGGAGAGATAGAAATCAATGCATTACGTGCGACTCTAAAAACCCCATTTTTATTCAGTTTCACTCATAAAAAATATCACAGGATCAAGGGAATAAAGCCTTCCGCTATCATGCCGTAATAAGATTCAGACTACCCTTTCACGAAAACCCTCAAACAATCCAATCTAATCTCTCGCAACAACACAAGACCGCGAAAGAGAAAAATTCATTCTTTCACCTGATTCTTCCATACCCCCTCTGTCCCAAGCAAAAAACCCACATAAGACAACGATTCCAATGAATTTCGCAATCGGTGCCTGGTTTTTCCACGAGAAATCGAAAGAAAACGACGACCCGAAAGGCCGAAACTTCCCGCATTCGATCGCGAATACCGAACCACGCATTCTACGAAGAGACTAACGATGCATCAACCGAACAAAACCCCATCGAGTTTTGCACAAGAACATTCAAGAATCGAAGGGAAAAGCAGGAACACGTACCGAGATTGATGAACGACGCCTGGGTTCTTGAAACGAGAGAGCAAGCCCTAGCCCTGAAGAGGAATTCGAGAGATTCTGGGGGAATGCGAGGAGGCAGCGCGGTCGGTATTTATAAGGTAGAGTCGAACGTTACTTCTTCGAGGATGACTTTGAATGTTCGATTCGGCCCCTTTGGACCTTAAAACTTTGGTCACATTAAAGTATTGAAATTTGTTGTGGTTTTTTTTGGCGCTAGTCTCTCTATCTCTCTCTTTATTTTTATTTTTATTTTTATTTTTATTTTTATTTTTATTTTTATTTTTATTTTTGGCCCTTTGGATCTTAGTGGACAGAGCCGACAAGGGCCCGAGCATCATCTATAAGTGGGCCGAGTAGTCCGAACCGGTACTTGTTTTTGATGGCGTGGGTTGCTTGCTCTAGCCGGATCGGAACCCTAGCCAAATTGGAAGGCGGCCATGGAGACCTGATCGGACGGTGGCTGTAGTGGCTCTTGTTGCCATCGGGTGCCCTCAAAGCCGAGGCAAGCAAATCGGGCTTGGTGGTGGCGTCTTTATTTTATTTCGCTATATTAATGTGGATAATTCGAAGAACGATGATAAATTTGAAAACTTAAATGACTCAAAAGAAAGTTTTAGAACTCAAATTATTGATTAACACAAGCTTGCTGTTTTCATTGAAATTATCCTTCTTTTTAGACCGCGTTATTCCTCTATATTTTGGATAAGACACTCTTTTTTTTTTTTTTCAATTAACTAACTGAATTACCATTCTTCTCTCTCTTCAATATATTGTTTCTTTTTTTAGTAGGCTAATTAACTAAAATTGCATTCTTTCTATTTTTATCAATCTTTTATCTAGTAAATCTTGATAAAAATGGAAAGAAAAATTGATCAAAGTATGAATAAGGTTAATTTGTTTAAAAACATGATCAAATGTTAAACATGCTTATATTGAAATCATATTGATATATTAACAAAAGCACAAAAAGAGGAAAAAAAGGGAACTTCTTGTTGTTCTACTCCTGCCATGAAGAAAGTAATTGATATCCATTGTAAATTCGCCCCCATAGCAAGTGGATCAAAATTTTCAAATATATTAAAAACTTTAAACTGAGTTTGAGAGCAAAGAAACTGCAACTAGAAAACACCAAATAATTAATGTTTAACATAAAAAATCTACAAATTTATTCTGAAAACACAACATGATGTAAGATGAAATGATACCTTGTTGAATGTAATTGGGCATTCATATTATGAAACTGATTAATAAGATAATAGAAATAAATGCAGTTTTGTCGATTTTTTTTTTTTTTTTTGGTCGAAGCAGTTTTGTCGATTAGCCTTATAAGAAAAGGAACAACAAATTGAAGTGAGAGAAGTGTATTTCAATAAGTTAAATGGGAAAAAAAAGGAGGAGTGCCGTAATCCAAATAGGGATGGAAATTACACTACCCTTTTTAAGGTGAAAATTCTATTAAGTGAGAGTTTATAAAAGTACAAGAATTTTTTTTCCCTTCCATTATATTTTATTCTGTTCTCTTCATTTTCAATATTTGGAAAAAAAGGCAAATATAAATAAAAAGATCTGCGTTTCACTGGTCATCTAGTTTAAAGCTTTTATACTTGAAAGAATAATTATATTAGTTTTTCTCATAAATGAATACTAGTGTTGAGGCACGTTATAGAGAGTGCGCACTCCTCAACGAATTATGATAAATGGAAAGAAATCCTTTTTTTTTAAAGAAGCATAATGAATATTTGATAGGTAAATATATAGTGGAGAGTCATTACACAATAGTTAGAAACAACTGGTACGCAGCGCGAATACCTTGTGTTAAATTGACAATAAAAAAAGTTACGTATGTTATCAATGTTTCATTGTGCTTTCGGGAAAATAATTATCCAAACGGTTTTTCCAAAACATAGGATTTTGTTCAAAATGAAGGCTGAAAAATATAATATTATCATGTGTGGATGTAGGCCAATAGAAATATTTACCTTTTTTTTTGGTCAGTCCTACTCTATTCCTACACTACACTTACTCTCATATTTTTGCCCTGTCTCTTGCAGGGCGTGGGAGTCGAAACCCATTCCTGAAACTTACGCGTCCTCATCCCACCCCCCTTGAGAATGTGGGGATTTGAACCCCTCACCTCCCCCTTCCATGTTAGAAGAGTGAAATATTTACCTTGATATTGGAAATTGATAATGAAAAGAAGTTTTTCTCTTCATAGTTTAATGGCTCATTTAATGATAATCTTTAATGTACACGTGAATGCAATGAACTTTTGCCATGTTCACCTTTATGTTCACCATTAATGGCATGGAAGAACAGTTAATTGTGAACGAACGCGAAGAATTCGCAATTTGTACAAACGTCAGGAAAAAAAAATTGTGGCAAAACCTCAAAGGCTACGTTTAGTCGTCCAGATAATAATCAGGATAGGATAGAATAGGATAAAGTAGGATATTAAATCCTTTGGATAATAAAGGTGGACATATCTAATCCAAGTGTTTGGTGCACTTCAAGATAAGATTAAAAAATAAATATGATATTCATTTAAATTATAAAATTAAAAAGTAGAAAATTCAATTAATTAAAGGCCATGGAAAAATCCTAGATCTAGGAATTGTGGCCGCCTCCGCAGTGGCCACCATTGAAAACGGCAAGTGATATCTTCTCTTTTTGTTAAGTTCTTTATTTCCTTAAAAAAAAAAATCTTATCCAATCCGGGCTTATCCCACCCCTCCCCTGGATTTTTTATCCAGCATTTTTTCCGGATATATCCAGGTTTGTCCGATCCGGTGGACATTCCCAAATATCGGATAGGATAATTGTATAGGATAACAAATTATTCTATCCGAATTCAAATCCGGACTACCAAACGCAGCCAAAGAGTTTTAGACATGCTACGTGGAATTTTCTGATAATGACTTCATTAGCCTTCTAGGGAGCTCATGGCTTATTTCATTAAGCGAACAAATTGTATTTTTAATGCATTTTACTTTTTTTACGGGAAAGATATACCATACGGTATATAACAAAGATAAAAACCGTTAAACCGACATGTCTTTACATAATAGATATTTCTGGAAAAAGCTGTGAATTATGAGTGCTTTTTTTTTTTTTTTTTATAGTGTCAATATAAAATCTCCGTTCGAAAGATTTTCGAAAAAAAAACTATTCTTATGGGATAAATATAGGAATCTCATGTGGGTAGTCGAATGTAATAATTATAATCAAAAGCAAGTCATCCCGTCGAAGAGATCAAAACAAATTCTCCACGGCGAGTGGTGAATACGTGCTTAGGCGGACCACCTCTTTTTTTTTTTCCTTTTTTTTTCTTTTTTTTTGAGAGAATACAACAAATTCATTTATTTGCAATAAAAATGAGATTCCTTTTCTAGATATTTAACCTATATTAATTTCCGTTCACTGCTAATTTTTTTTTTGGTAAAAGAGTTTTTTTTTTTTTGAGTTCACTGCTCAATCATTCGTCTCCGAAAGACTACAAACATCTTCTAATCATCTGAATTTTTTTTCTCAGAAAGACTATGAGCTTTCCTAATTATCTGAGAGTTTATTTCATTCTTCCCCATGTATTATCACATGTTCAAATGAGCAATCTTGGGGTTCTGCTACTTACATAACGAAGGTTTTCATTAATTATATCCATAATTTTTTTAAAAAAAATTGTTTCATTGCTTCTGTATAGGGCTTCAAAAATACTTTTATGTATAAGAAAAAGATTCGTAGTTTCTTTAGCGTTGACTGTGGCTCCCTGAGGACAGATATAAACTGAGGAAAGGCTTCAGGTTTTACTTTTTAGTATAAGATCCAATTAGGTCTGTTAAACAAGTGGGTCGAATCGAATTTGAGTCAAGTTGAAAATAATTCGACCTATATTGACCTATTTAATCCGTTTTAACTCATTTTCATGCAATGTAAATCAAATAATCTATACTCGATCTAACTTGTACCTGAATCGACTCGTATTTTCAAAACACATTAATATTCTAGGAAAATCATTTTTCAGGAAAATAATCATATTTTCCGGTATTTAACTGAAACCTGAAAATAAACTAATAGATATTTTTTGTTGTTCGGTAAGAAAAAATATTTTACTCACACATCCCTTTCAATAATTTTTTTCATTAAATATTTTTTAAATCAATATTTCAATTATTTTTCATTATTTTTCTTTTCTTTTTCTTCCTCATTGGCGATCGCCAACCATAGTGGCGGCCCCTTGACTGGCCAACCTTGCCAAAATCCAAAGAGCTCGAGCCTCACTTGTGGTCATTAGAGCCTTGCTGACGTTTGGCAACCTTGGGCGAGGCTCAAGCACTTGCCTAACTTGTTAGATATGGTGAGGCTTTAGCTTGCTCGAGGCTGGTTGGGCGAGCTTGGGCCTCACCAAATCCAACGATCTAGACAAGGTTTGACACTTGCCCAAGGTCGCTAGACGTCGGTGAGGCTTTGGTGACCTTGAGTGAGGCTCAAGCCTCACCCAGGTTGCCAAATCAGCTGGGGTTCAAACTCGCCGGCGTCGAGTGAGCTTGACCTCACCATAGGCTGGCAAGGCTTGAGCTCGCCTATGGTCGATTACCGGCCGCGTGGCTAGCGACCATATAATGAAGAAGAAAAAGAAAAAGAAAGGAAAAAAAAAAGAAAATAAAGAAAAAGAACATAAAACTGAAAAGTAGTGGGTTTGGTTGGATTATTACTGGATTTTAAATGAATTTGGGATAGACCCATTTATGACTCATTTTTCAATTGGGCTCTATTATAATAAACCTATTTCCAACTCATATTAATGTTTTAGTTATCTCATTTTCTACGTAGTTCATTAAATGTGGGTCAAAATATGGGTTATTGACCCATTTTGCCACCCTTAGACTCAGCATATGAATATCTATCCTGTTGCCCATCATACAATGATTTCAATCTTCTGTTTTATTAAAGACACTATAAGAAAAAGGACGGGATTCAAATCAATGTTTTTCATTGGCTCCTTGAGATGAGTTAGCAGCCATGAAAGAGTGACATGACTTTTTTGTTCGTAATACTTTTTCTACCTTTCCTCCCGACCAAACGATAAAGCACCCTTGTCTGAATTTTTTTTTCCATAAAGCTTTGGCCGACAAGTCGAAATTCAATTTTAATCCGTACATTTAACCTTCAATCAATTTTGTTGTTGTCAACCCTTCAATCATATTGGAATCTAATTATATACTCCATATTTGAAAAATACAAATTAGGAAAAAAATCACCAAAATTTTAAATTATATCGACTATGACAGACTTACTTTAATTTTTTTTTTATATAAGTATGCTTACTCTAACACATTTACCTTAAAAATTTTCCAATAACGTAAAAAACCTTAAACTTCAATAAGTTAAATGGGAAAAAAAAGGAGTGCCGTAATCCAAATAGGGATGGAAATTACACTACCCTTTTTAAGGTGAAAATTCTAATAAGTGAGAGTTTATTAAAGTACAAGAAATTTTTTTCCCTTCTATTATATTCTATTCTGTTCTCTTCATTTTCAATATTTGGAAAAAAGGAAAATATAAATAAAAAGATTTGCGTTTCACTGGTCATCTAGTTTAAAGCTTTTATACTTGAAAGAATAATTGTATTAGTTTTTCTCATAAATGAATACTAGTGTTGAGGCACGTTATAGATGAGTGCGCCCTCCTCAACGAATTATGATAAATGGAAAGAAATCCTTTTTTTAAAGAAGCATAATGATTATTTGATAGGTACATGTACAGTGGAGATTCATTACACAATAGTTAGAGACAACCAATACGCGGTGCGAATACCTTGTGTCAAATTGACAATAAAGAAAGTTATGTATGTTATCAATGTTTCATTGTGCTTTCCGGAAAATAATTGTCCAAACGGTTTTTCCAAAACATAGGATTTTGTTCAAAATGAAGGCTGAACAATATGAATATTATCATGTGTGGATGCAGGCCAATAGAAATATTTACCTTGATATTGGAAATTGATACTGAAAAGAAGTGTTTCTCTTCAAAGTTATATAGTTTAATGGCTCATTTAACGATAACCTTTAAGGTACACATGAATGCAATGAACTTTTGCCTTGTTCACTGATATGTTCACCATTAATGGCATGGAAGAACAATTAATTGTGAATGAACGCGAAGAATTCGCAATTTCTACAAACGTCAGAAAAAAAAAATTGTGGCAAAACCTCATAGAGTTTTAGAAATGCTGACGTGAAATTTTATTAAAATGACTTCATTAGCCTTCTAGGGAGCTCATGGCTTTTTTTTTTTTTTTGGTCGAAAGCTCATGGCTTATTTCATTAAGTGAACAAATTGTATTTTTAATACATTTTACTTTTTTTTACGGGAAAGATATACCATACGGTATATAACAAAGATAAAAACCACTAAACAGACATGTCTTTACATAAAAGAGATTTCTGGAAAAATCTGTGAATTATGAGTGCTTTTATTTATTTATTTATTTATAGTGTGAATATATCATTTCCCTTCGAAAGATTTTCAACAAAAAAAAAAAAAAACTATTCTTATGGGATAAATATAGGGATTTCATGTGGGTAGTCGAATGTAATAATTATAATTAAAGGCAAGTCATCCCGGCGAAGAAATCCAAACAAATGCTCGACGGCGAGTGGTGAATACGTGCTCAGGCGGACCATCTTTCTTTTTCTTTTTTAAGAGGATGCAACAAATTCATTTATTTGCAATTAAATTGAGATTCCTTTTCTAGATATTTAACCTATATTAATCTCCGTTCACTGCTCAATCATTCGTCTCCGAAAGACTACAAACATCTTCTAATCATCTGATTTTTTTTTCTCAGAAAGACTATGGGCTTTCCAAATTATCTGAGAGCTTATTTCATTCTTCCCCGTGTATTATCACATATTCAAATGAGCAATCTTGGGGTTCTGCTATTTACATAAGGAAGGTTTTCATTAATCATAACCATAATTTTTTTTAAAATTTTGTTTCATTGCTTCTATATAGGGCTTCAAAATTACTTTTATGTATGAGAAAAAGATTCGTAGTTTCTTTAGCGTTGACTGTGGCTCCCCGTGGACAGATATAAATTAAGGAAAAGGCTTCAGTTTTTACTTTTTAATATAAGATCCAATTAGGTTTGTCAAATGGGTGGGTCAGATCGAATTTGAGTCAGGTTGACAATGATTTGACCTATATTGACCCATTTAACCTATTTTTGATTCATTTTCATACAATGTAAATTTAATGACCCACACTCGATCCGACCCATACCCGAACCGACTTGTATTTTCAAAACACATTAATATTCTAGGAAAGTCATTTTCAGGAAAATAATCATATTTATTGGTATTTAGCTGAAACCTAAAAATAAACTAGAAGATATTTTTCGTTGTTCAATAAGAAAAAATATTTTACTCACACACCCCTTTCCATAAATTATTATTATTATTATTATTATATTTTTAAAATCGATATTTCAATTATTATTTTTTTCTTTTTCTTCCTCATTGGCGATCACCAACCATAGTGGCGGTCAATGACTGGCCAACCTCGCCAGAATCTAGAGAGCTCAAGCCTCACTTGAGGTCACTAGAGCCTCACTACGCTTGTCGACCTCGGGCGAGGGTCAATCCTTGCCCAACTTGTTGGATTTGGCAAGGCTTTAGCTCTCTCGAGGTCAGTCGAGTGAGCTTGGGCCTCACTAGATCCATCGATCTAGGCGAGGCTTGAGACTCACCCAAGGTCACTAGATGTTGGTGAGACTTTGGCGACCTCGAGCGAAGCTCAAGCCTCACCCAAGTTGCCAGATTGAGCGGGGTTCGAACTCACCAATGTCGGGCGAGGTTTGAGCTCATTTGTGATTGATCCTTGACTACGTGGCTGGCGACTAGATAATGAAGAAGAAAAAGAAAGAAAAGAGAAAAAAAAAAAAAGAACATAAAACTGAAAAGTAGTGGGTTTGATTGAATTATTAATGGGTCTACCCATTTATGACCCATTTTTCAATTGGGCTTTATTACAATAAACCTATTTCGAACTCATGTTTAAGCTTTAGTTAACTCATTTTCTACTCAGTCCATTAAATTTGGGTTAAAATATTGGTCATTGACCCATTTTGCCACCCTTAGATTCAGCATGTGAATATCTATCGTGTAGCCCATGATACAATGATTTCAATCTTCTGTTTTATGAAAGACACTACAAGAAAAAGGACGGGATTCAAATCAATGTTTATCATTGTCTCCTTGAGATAAGTTAGCAGCCATAAAAGAGTGACATGACTTTTTTGTTTGTAATACTTTTTTGTACCTTTCCTCTCAACCAAAAGATAAAGCACCTTTGTTGGAATTTTTTTCCATAAAGTTTTGGCCGACAAGTCGTAATTCAATTTTAATCTGTACATTTTAACCTTCAATCAATTTTGTTGTTGTCGACCCTTCAATCATATGTAATGTAATTAAATACTCCATATTTGGCAAATGAAAATTGGGAAAAAAATCACCAAAAACTCCAAATTTTATCAATTGTGATACATTTACTTTAAACCTTTTTTGTGATATAAGTATGCTTACTCTTAACACATTTACTTTAAAAATTTTCCAGTAACGTAAAAAACCTTAAACTTGTACTTATGGGAGACATTTATCCTCCGTCAATGTTCTATCGGAGGATTTGCGCTCTGACCTGCTTGATAACCATTGCAACTCCCCTCATCTTTTGAGGTTGAGTCCCCCTAGATTGGTATTAGAGCCAGGTTAAGGTGAACCCGAGTGTGTGTTGATCCCCGTCCGCTGTTATGCAAGGCAATCCTATATTGCTTGGGAGAAGCCCTCTGATTTACTCGATAACTGCTACAGCTCTCCTCACTTCACAATAAGTCTTTTGAGGTCGAGTCCCCTTAGATTGGCATTAGAGCCAGATTAAGGTGAATCTAAGTGTATGTTGAACCCTGTTCGGCGTCCGCTACCATGCAAGGCAGTCCCACATCACTTGGGATAAGCCCTCTGACCGTTTTTATTTCATTTAAATCATGTACACGTCATGTCAACATTGTTTGTTTTCCACTAATCAAATAAGCAGATTTTTAACTATGTTCAATGATAGAATCTTGATAGAGAATAAACTTCTCGCACAGGTATAAGTTTATGATTTTTAATGTCATAGAACAAAGTTAATTAAGGATTTTTGGTGATTTTTTCCTTAAGAACTATTGCATGATTTAAAGGAGAGACTTAGGTTAAAGACTAACAATAGATAACTCATCATTCTCAAATTATCGTATTTGCACACTCTTAAAGCAATTTTAGAAGTTGGAATTTGTGTTTTTCAATACGTGCATGGAATGAGGAAATAGCACATCTAATGAGAATTAATAAAAAAATTCAAAGATTCATTGATTATTTTTGCTAAATAGTAGAATAATGACATTGCAAGAGTCTAATTTTATTTATTTATTTATTTATTGATATTCAATTTAATGCACGGTTTTCTTTGTTCAATCAAGCACCTAATTTTTAAAAGTTTAGCATGATGTGGTCATGGCGTGCCATATCAAGAGTTTTTCCCTAACTTAGGCGACCCACTCAATAAAAATCAAGAACTATCACCGAGTAAGAGGGTCAATTCGAGCGACAAAGAATTTGGAATGGACCTTTCTTTCTTCTTCCTTTTCCTCCATGCGTATGTGGTCGCCACAGCTTTAAGTCACCTCACCCGCCACGCTTGGCAATTGTCAATGCCGATGACATTCTCTTTCTCTCGCTCTAGTCTTTTTTTTGGGTCGAAACTCTCTCTCGTTTGAGGGCTTCAAAGCTGAAGTCAGAGAGAGAGAGAGAGAGAGAGAGGGGCAGAGAAACTTGACCATGAAACATGTCCAATGCTAAATTTAATAATGGAATAAGTGTATTGGAATTTTCAAAACTTATTATGAAAATATAATTGAGTTTTAAAACTTTCAAAAAGTGCAATCAAATCCTAAAATTTGTCACGAAAATACAATTATATCTTAAAAATTTCAAAAAGAAAGTTAACAAAAGGATACCACCGGCCGTTGTAGCGTGGATGGTAGATCCTTTGTCCTCCACCGAGGAGGCCAAGGTTCGAAGCCCTTGCGAAGCAGAGAGGTTGAAGCGCTGTGTGGTGACTTAAGCGTGGCATCGGGGTGGTGGTTTCCCCGCTAGCGACACTTGGGAGTTTACGTGGCAGCTGTCGGCCAAAACGGTACCTCCAATATAAAAAAAAAAAAAGTTAACAAAAGGATTTGATTGAATGAATTTTATAAAATTTTGGACTTGATTATATTTTTTTAAAATTTTAGGTCTTAATTGCATTTTCACGATAAGTTTTAGGAATTAATTATATTTCATGAAAGTTTTATGATTTTTCATTTACTAAGGGTCCGCATGAGAACATTTCTTGGCCGGGGAACAATTTTTTTTCAGAAATAGTTCTTTTCTATTTCTATTTTGGGGAACAATTTCTATGTAAAAAAACCCGTTTGATAACTACACAAAATTTTTACTCTAGAAATAGAAAAAGAATAGAAATGCATTTGGTAAAAAACAATTTATTTTTCATATTTATTTGTGTTTTATTTTTTCCGGTATACCGTGGCCACCGCCGGACGCCGCCGCCGCCGGCCGACTCCCGCCGCCGATCGCCGCCGCACGGCCCATCGGCCGCCGTCGATCGCCGGCGGCCAGCGGTCGACGGCGGTCGATGGGCCGTGCGGCGGCGGCGATCGGCGGCGGGAGTCGGCCGGCGGCGACGTGCGGAGGCGGCGGTGTCCGGCGGCGATCGCGGTCGACCGGCGGCGGCGGCAGCGGTCGGTCGGCCTCCGGCGACCGGCGGTGGCCGCGGCAACGGTTGGCCGGCGGCGACGGTCGGTCGGCCTCCGGCCGCCGGTGGCGTCTGGCGTCGTCCAGCGGTGATCGGCGGCGACGGTCGGTCGGCGACCGGCGGCGTCCGGCGGTGACCGGCGGCGACGGTCGGTCGGCGACCGGCGGTGGCGACGGTCGGTCGGCCTCCGGCGACCGGCGGTGGCGACGGTAGGTCGGCCTCTGGAGACCGGGGGCGGCCGGCAGCGTCCGGCGGCGTCCGGCAGTGACCGGTGGTGACCGGCGGCGGCGACGGTCAATCAGCCTCTGGCGACCGGCGGCGGCGGACGACGGCGGGTGGTGGTCAACGGCGGTCAATGGCGGTTAGCAAGAGAAGAATAAAAGAAAAATAAAATTAACTTATTTCTTAAACTTGTTCCCGGGAACAAGAAGCAACTTTTTTTTACTTCTCATTTCTATTCCAAAACCATTCTCGGGCTAACTTTTTGTTCCCGGGAACAAAAAATTAACTTGCCGTTATCAAATAGGTTTCTATTCTTTTTTTGTTCTGGGGAAGAGAAGAATAGAAATTTTTGGGCTGGGGAAGGTTACCATGCAGACCCTAAACAAGTGAAAGTTCGGGTACTTTAATTATACAGAAGAAATAATTGAGGTACCGGACGTACCAATAATTAAAGTTCGGGGTATATGCATGTCTCTGTCATAGAAAAAAGATGAGATATGTTTGAATAATTTAACTGCGTGTGCTGTTCAATTCGGTCAAGGATTCTGACCAAAAAAAAATTGGGTCAAGGCCAATTTCAAGTGCTCTCGACAGAACTTAAAAAGGTCCCAAAAAAGAAAAGGAAAAAAGATCCAACGATAGACGCCTCGTTAAATATCTGAATCTAGCGACCGCACGCCACTAACGACATTTACACAGACGACCCGACTCGAACCGACGACCCGACACCGACCCGACCCAGCTTGCTAGGGTTTTCCTGTTCGGATTCCGATTCGGAGATAGTGGGGGAGGTGAAAAGAGGGAAGAAAGAATCGATTCAGCTCCATCTCTCTTTGGCTCTTCTGCGGAAGATTCTTTGTTCCACGCGAAAACGATAACCACCCAATCGCGTCGGGAACGAGGCCGATCGTCGCCTTGCGGATCTGGGTCGATCTCCTCTTTCGTGCCCGAATCGTGTTCTGCCGGTGGGAGGGGGAAGCGCGCGTCTCTGAGCCATGGGGAGGGGAAAGTTCAAGGGCAAGCCCACGGGTCGCCGCCAGTTCTCGACTCCCGACGAGATGAGTAAGCTGGAGAGCGCAAAGATTTGATTTTTTTCTTGCGAATTTCGACGACCCTCTTTCGTTCGGCATCGCTTGTGATTGTTGGGAATAGCCCGTTCGTTGAGCGTTGGTGGGTTGTTTGTTTGGACTTGGTCTGGCTGGATTTGGGTGTGGTTCTGTTTTGCTGGATCTGTTTGGTTTTTTGAGATCTTAATGATTGAGGGAATGAGTGAAACTTCGGAGGAGGTGGGGATGGTTGTTTTTTTAGGAATTTATCTGGAATGATGTTTTTTTCTCTTGCGGTTGAGTTATGGTTTCATCGTCGTGATGTCGAGAAAGAAAGAACGAGGATGGTAGTCGGATTTAGGCTGTAGTATGATTGTCCCGTTGCAACAGGAGTGACGTGCAATTTGATCTGAGCCTAGATTAAAACGGTTGTTAGCTAATGATTCTAATATCTTTCACTAGTAGAATTCTCGATGACAGTAAGGGTCCGGCATTTTTTTTTTTTTAATAGAACCGAATGCGTTTTCTCTTTTGACAGTATTTCCTCATGGGACAAGCTGGGTTATTTTGCCAATTCGATGAATTGGATTACTTGATATCCATAACAGTGATTAAAATGAGAGAGAGAAAACTAAGTTTAAGTTTGTGCTCTCTTATTTCTAAATAACCTAAAGTCAATATCCAGAGAGATTGCACTTGGCAAGCTCTTGCAGTTGCTATCTTTTGAAGAACCTGTTATGTTTTTGCCTGACTTTATACTTGGCTAAGCTGGCTTTGTTGTTTATACTGTTGCAGTTGCGGGTACTTCCAGTCGTCCTCGCTCATTCAAACAGGTCTCTCTCTCTCTCTCTCTCTCTCTCTCTCTCTCTCTCATGGAATCTTTATTGCTGGAGGGCTTTTATTTTATTCTTTGACACTATTTTACATGATATTATACTACAATAAGTGTATATTTTGTTCTCAGGAAGAAGCTGAGCACGTAGAATCAGAAGAAGAATCAGAAGAAGAATCAGGAGAAGAATCTGGTGCAGAGACTGAAGTGAGTAATGCCCACCTACCTATCTCGGTTGAAAATGTCATTTGAGTGCGTTCAATTGTTTATGGTGAGACTTGATTTTGTTGAACTTTGTGGTGTATTTGTGCCAAATAATTGCAGAAGCGGAAAGGGACTGAAAGTGTTATTCAAATTGAAAATCCAAATTTGGTGAAGGCAAAGAACTTGAAAGCTAAAGATGCTGATGTAAGTTTGTATAGCCCTGGATACCTTTTAGCGTTGCCAAAATATTGGAGATCTGCTTCTTAAAAACCCGTTGGGTGTTGTGTTTCAGGCGAGCAAGACAACGGAACTTTCAAGGCGGGAAAGGTTTGTAGATGCTTATTTGCTTCTTTCTATGAGATTACTATTTGTTTGCATTAGGGTTGAGTGCGAGTTTGGTTTTTTTAGGAGTTATTTATTCATATTGCAATTTGACAGTTTCCTGAGGAAAATAAGAATCCCCACCGGATAAAACTTCTTGGTTTTTATAGCTTGAATTTAAATTTTTTGAATTTTTTTATTCATTGAAGAAGTATTCATCTGTTAATTGTCTTTACATGAGCAGGGAGGAGTTAGAAAAGCAGAAAGCTCATGAACGATACATGAGGCTACAGGAACAAGGAAAAACAGAACAAGCCAAGAAAGATCTAGGTAAGCAGTGTTTGGTTGAGCAGAAAGAAGATTTCATGTGTCCATGAATATTTATATTCTTAGTTTTCATAAGTCACATAGGGTAATTTGATGTTCACATGTGCAACATATTTGGGTATTTATTACCTATATCATGGAAATTGTGGTGTAAATACACCCTTCCTGAAATGGTTTTGATAGTTTTTAGCTTCTACTGCAGAGAGGCAGCGGACTTTCTGGCTAGTTTACTGTGATATTGAAGTTATGACCAAAAAGAAAAAAAACTACTGTACTCGAGTAATTTTTGATAGTATTAGCTGCGTAAAAATACAGACGAATGACCATCATGTTAAACCTCTTATTGACTTTGGGAAGGAAATTGGCTTGCTTGCTGCTGCTCACTTGCTATTAAGCCATCGACTTTATTGCTTTCCTGTCTTTAAGTAGAACTACGGCTATGTGTTGAAGTTAGTAGTATGAACATCTTGGATAGTTTGGATTGTGTATTAGAATGATTAAGTGTATCAGACTGATGGAATGAGTATCTTCATTTTGATGAAGTGGGAGGGAGAAGTCAAGCAAGATCGAGGTTGGTAGACAAGTTGTTGCGTTGTTGGTGAAGGGGAGGGAAAGTAATAACTAGAATTGTAATCCATCAGATGTAATTAAGTCAATCAATGTAAACATAAAAAGGGAGCAGGATAAGCAGTGTTGTGTCTTTTGTCTTTGTTGATATGCCAGTGAGGCCTAACATACTTTAAATTCTCATTGCTAAATTTTACTGCCGCAAAGTTTAATTTGAACCCTTCATTTTGGGCCTCCTATTGAAGTTCAATGTTGAAATTATTCACTTTTAGTCAGTCACTCATGATATATAATATTAAAACAAAATCCCGGATCTCATGACTTTTATTCCAAGTGAACACTAGCTAGCCAGGGTCAGGTTGGATATTGGTGGCTAAATAAGTGCTTGCACAAATTATGTCAGTGGCATCTGAGCTTTCTGTATGAGCCTCATCTGAGACAAATCCAACTACGAAGAAAGGGACCAGAGAATGGGAAATGTTATTGTCTTCACTTTTCTATTTTTCCTTCCCATATAGGTTAGAAATGTGCATTGCCTCCTTAAGACTGTAAGACTAATATCTTTCTTGTCATTTGTTCGCAATTTAAACCGTACAATTTGATTCAATTCGCGTATAAACCAATTTGTTTCAGGGGTGTGAACCAAGTTAAAAAAAGAATTGTCCAATTTTTTAAAGATTTGTTTAAGATATTTCTGCTGATGGATCAATGTAGCTATGAATGTTTCTATCAAGTGTGTCACTTAATGTTAATCTAAAATCTTGTGGTCGAGCAACTTGAAACCTAATTTGAGTTTGATAGGTAAATTCATACACTGAACGTCTAGATGAAATACAAAAACGACTGTTGGAAAAGTGATCATATTCTTATAACCATGCAAACTACAAAGTCAATCTTGATTATACTTGTCCGTCAGTTTCTTCTCGTTGGTGTAATTGAATGGTCATTTTTCATATCCATTCCCTTCTCCTTTCTAGTTTTGGTTTTTGGTGCTCATTATTGTACTCTTGTTTCCTGCAGAGCGTTTAGCCCTCATTCGGCAACAAAGAGCAGAAGCTGCCAAGAAGCGAGAGGAAGAGAAAGCTGGTAAATTCTTTGAGGCCGCTATATTTGTCGTTCTGGTTTCACCCTTGTCGCCAAAACTGATTCAAAATTTCTCTTTCATCTACAGCCAAAGAACAGAAGAAGGCAGAAGCTCGCAAATGATCCTTAAGAGGGGGCGCGTGGAGGAGTATTCTCTTGCAGAACACCAAAAAGAATATGTGAAGATTAAAGACATTACTTTTCTATTTTAGCAATTGGTGCAAACAGTATATTTTATCTTCCCAGTATTACTCCTAAAAGCATGTGGTACTGTTCTCGATTGGCCTTCCTATGAGTAAAGGCGTTTCTGGTGACTATTTTAAAAACCTGTGGCGTTCGGCTTGTTTGCAGAGCAATGTTTTGCTCAGAAGTTGCTACATCAGGTGACTGACTACTTCATGCTAAGAACCGCGCGTGTTGACTGTCCACTAATATTTGGACAATGCGGATAAAAAGATGATAAGAAGTGTAACGACTTGGTCCAATGAGAGTGGAGAGTTATCGTCGGGGTCAAAGGGCCTAGATAACAAACGACTCTTCGCAGGCTTTTAGTAGTGTAAGGGGTAGGAATGAAACGAATTATGTACTGAAGAGGAGGAGAGTGATTATGAGATATATGTGTGAGGGGAGAGCTATTTTAAGATATATATATATATATATATATATATATATATATATATATGTGAAAATTGGAATTAAGTTCATGGATGTGTCTTTTAATGCAGCGGTATACTTTGTTTGGGCACTCTAAAATTAAGCGAGCCTACGTAGGAGTATTATTGGATGGATGATTTCTTAAGAAAGTGTCTTCTAAAATTGTGAACTTTGACATGAGACCAGCCAAAGCGGATAAGTTATTGTTTAGCGAGCCTACGTAGGAGTATTATTGGATGGATGATTTCTTAAGAAAGTGTCTTCTAAAATTGTGAACTTTGACATGAGACCAGCCAAAGCGGATAAGTTAATGTAGAACAAGGCTCTTTGGTCAATGAACCCAAATTTGATTTTGAAATTGGGATATGTTTGCTTCAAGGTTAATTCAATCTTCTATGACCATATATGAGAAATATCGCGTACTCTTACGTTGAGGTATTTCTAGTATTTTAAAGAATAGTATGTACCACTCGAGGAACGAAAATGGCTATAGATGGCAAAAATTTAAGCCGATTTTAAAATGTCACATGTTGTATACACTTGGCATCATTGTTCAATCAAACTTTGCACGTCCCTAAAATTACTAATTTCACGAGTCGATTAAGTATTGGTCAATCGAATCAAATTGCTGCTGTGTATCATCGTATGGATGAAAGATGTTAGCGGTCCTTTTTGTCCCTCGAAAAAGAAAATGTACATCTTTTCTGGGACATTCGAAAAGTGATGCCTTTACCGTCCTCAACTTGCTTTTTTCTGGACATTTTCCAAGGGAGCCATTGTAATTGGGATTTGGCCAACTCTCTGTAGCATTAGACAGAGAATTTCTTCTCTATAGTCGGTGGATGTACTGGGTTGGAACCGCGTGACTACAAACCCGACCTTTCCGTTTACTTTCTTCACTAAGAGAATGTGTTTTCCTAAGGAGTAAGGGCTTTTGTCGACAATGTTAATTGTTTTTTTGTTGATTGTGCTAAAAACACTGAAACAACATAAAATAGTAGGGGTAAGTAGTTCTAGATTTAGTATAGGTTCTATTTGGAACTTGGAACTTACTTTGTCACAAGTTCTAAAGCAGTTGTAGCTTCTATCCAGATCACCTGTATTATTAATTGGATGATTGTAATGAATTATTATATTTAATGACAATTACTTGTTGTCATAATTCACTGACCACAATTTATAACTATAAGAAACACTAACAAAGTAAAAGTCTCAATCATAAAATGTATGCTTAGAGTAGTGGTGCAAATTATATACTCAGCATCAGACACTATTGAATACCACAAGATTGCATGAAGATATAAATAAAGAAAAATACAAAACTTGTTTCAAGTCTAGGTTATAGGTTTTATCTACTTAGAATTTGAAAAACACCTGTCCAAATATGTCCCATAATTTTTGGAATTTGGAACTTATCATGTATATGTTAAAACCTAGGATTGGACATGCTCTCACCTGTCTGGTTCTTTGGTTCCAAATTCTATCCTGAAACCATACTCACCTCAATAAAATAAGCCTTGTCCACCTAGTATCCTTGCTAAATGAAACAAAACGAGGTTAGGACACCTGGAGTGCCAAAACTTGGCACTGAGGGACACTTAAGTGTCAAAACTTTGAAAATGTATAGTTAAGTGTTAAAATCGGAGTAAAATGGATCACTTAAGTGCCAATCCGGCTAAAATCCGACCAAAATGCAGACGTGGCATTTTCCGGCGACATGCTTAACCAACGTGGTAATTATTTTAAAAAAAAAGCACACGTGGAGGAGGAAAACAATGTTGCCCCATCCACTTTGCCTTGGCCAAACTAAACGATGTTGTTTTTCCTTAGTGCTAAACGACATCATTTAGCTTATTTGGATTTTAACCGTTCGTCTCCATTGCGTTCACACCAGATCTGACGTCCTCTCCATCGCCATTCGTTCACAGGTCATCGTTCGCAGGTCATTGCTCACCATCATTGCTCGCCGTCGTCGCTCACTGTCGTCGCTTGTTGGTGTCGCTCGCTGTCGTTGATTTGCTTATGTTTTTTCTCTTCTTCCTCTCCTATGGTGAATACAAAATTAGGGCTCCAAGTCGTTTATTAGGGCTCCAACTTGAAATTTGAGGGTCAGTTGGGAAATCTTAAGCTTGGATGATATTAATGTGAGATTTAGGGCTCAGATGTGGTGTTAGAACCTTGTTGGGGGTTCGGATTGACAGTTTAGGGCTGGCCTTGAAATGTAGGGCTCGATGTAGTGCTCGATGTAGGACTCGGCGGGGGAAAAATTAAGGCTCAGATGTGGTGGTAGGTACTGTGATGTGTGATTTAGGGCTCGGATGTGGATTTGTGATGTGTGAAAATAATTTGTAGGGGTTAGGATGTGAAATGTGCGATGGTGATTGGTGATTGTTAGGGTTAGAGTATTGGACCTTGGATATTGGTGGCTAAATAAGTGCTTGCACAAATTATGTCAGTGGCATCCGAGCTTTCTGTATGAACCTCATTTGAGACAAATCCAACTACAAAGAAAGGGACCAGAGAATGGGAAATGTTATTGTCTTCTCTTTTCTTTTTTTTTTTTCCAACCCATATAGGTTAGAAATGTGCATTGCCTCCTTAAGACTGTAAAACTAATATCTTTCTTGTTGTTGGTTCGCAATTTAAACCGTACAATTTGATTCAATTTTTGTATAAACCAATTTGTTTCAGGGGTGTGAACCGAGTTAAAAAAAGAATCGTCCAATTTATTCATGATTTATTTGAGATTCGGCTGCTGATGGATCAATGTAGCTATGGATGTTTCTATCAAGTGTGTCACTTAATGTTAATCTAAAATCTCGTGGTCTGGCAACTTGAAATCTAATTTGAGTTTGATAGGTAAATTCATACACTGAACGACTAGATGAAAGCTACAAAAACGACTGTTGGAAAAGTGATCATATCCATGCAAACCACAAAGTCAATCTTGACTATACTTGTCCGTCAGTTTCTTCTCGTTGGTGTAATTGAATGGTCATTTTTCATATCCATTCCCTTCTCCTTTCTAGTTTTGGTTTTTGGTGCTCATAATTGCACTCTTGTTTCCTGCAGAGCGTTTAGCCCTCATTCGGCAACAAAGAGCAGAAGCTGCCAAGAAGCGAGTGGAAGAGAAAGCTGGTAAAGTCTTTGAGACTGCTGTATTTGTTAGTCTTGCTTTGTCCTTATCGCCATAACTGATTCAAAAACTCTCTTTCATCTACAGCCAAAGAACAGAAGAAGGTAGAAGCTCGCAAATGATCCTTAGAGAGCGCCTAGAGTAGTGTTCTCTTGCAAAAGAACATAAAGAATATGTGAAGATTAAAGACATTACTTTTCTATTTTATCTATTGGTGCAAACAGTATATTTCCTCTTCCCAGTATTGCTACTGAAAGCATGTGGTACTGTTCTCGATTGGCCTTCCTATGAGTAAAGGCGTTTCTGGTGACTATTTAGAAGATCCATGATGCTCGGCTTGTTTGCAGAGCAATGTTTTCCTCAGTCGTTGCTACATCGGGTGCTGCCCTATGGCGTTCTAGTTCAGGTTAAGAAACGCGCCGTGCATTAATTAATAGGCACTGTGATTGCAAGAAGAGGGCTAATTCAATCTTCTATGATCAGGTCTGAGAAATATGGTGTACTCATACGTTGAGGACAAAAATGACCCACTTTTCAAATATTCTTAAAAATAGATTGTTCAATAAACGATGGCTGTAGACAGCGTAAATTTGAGCCAATTTAAAAATCATACATATGGCATCGTTGTCCAATCGAACCTCGGACCTCCCATATATGTCCATAAAGTACTAGTTTGACCAGTTATATAAGTATTGGTCAATCAAATTGAATTGCTGCGGTGTATGATCGTTTGGACGGAAAAGATACCAGCGGTACGTTATATCCATCGGATAAGAAAATGTGCTTTTTCTTTTTTTTTGGGACGTTCGAAAGGGGATGCCTTTACTGACCTCAACGTGCTCTTTTTGGTACATTTTGTAAGCGAGACATTATAATTGGGATTAGGCCAATTTTCTACAGTACTAGATGGCTCAAGAATTTCAACCAAAAAAGAAAAAAGATGGCTCAAGAAGTTTCTAGTCATGGTTAATGTACTGGGATGGAATCTGGTCTAAAGGTCTTCACCTATCAGAGCATACACGAACGTAAATGTAGTGTAGAGTGAGATACAGCTGAAACACAACAGAGAAGACTAAAAAGGTCAAGAGAGAATGTGTAAAACTCTCACAGTTGTGTAAATAACACAAAAGGTCCTTGAACTTTGGCCCAATGTGCAATGTGATTCTTGAACTTTAAATTTATTCAATATGATACTTGAACTTTAGCCGAATTTGCAATGTTATCTCTGAACTTTTAATTTGTTCAATGTTGTTTCTGGACTTTTGGAACATGTTCAATTTAGTTCATGAACTGTATGAATATGTTTAATATTGTCCCTGAATTTAGGGACAAAAAGTGATTTTCACTGACCTTATTATTTAAGTTACACAATGATGAAATAAATTCCACAATTCTGCTGGAGGTGATCTTAAACACAACCAGCCCCGACTCTTTGAAACGGAGATAGATTCTAAGGATTAGACATATTTTCCTTCAATTTTGAACTCAAACGCACAGTAACCAAACCAGAGGGAAGTGCTGGCAACTCATGAAGCATGTCGCAGTGAAGTAGATCAAGAGTCTCCAACTTGGAAAGATGCTTGATTTCAGAAGGTATGCTGCAAATACCAGTATATTGCAGCTTCAAGATTCTCAGTTGAATTAGCTCCCCAATGCCTCTCGGAATCTCCCCTTTTAAACTCCTACACGAGGAGGCATGCATTTCTTCAAGGCTACGTAGACGCCCAATAAAACTAGGAATTTCTATAATGAAGCAATAGTCCATCTTTAACACTCTCAATCTCTGCAAATTTCCAAAGGAATCTGGTAATTTTGAAACGCCTGTTCCTGACATATCCAGCTCCTCTAAAGAGTTTAATTGGCCAATGCAGTCTGGAAGTTCTCGTATCCAGCGACAATTCCTCAATGACAAGCATCGGAGTTTCACCAGCTCACCAAATCCATCAGATAGTTTGGTAATCTTTGAATTATCTACTGAGAGTATTGCAAGTGATGTCAGGTGTTCAAAAGAATGGGGCAAGAGACTTAATGACAAGCAATTGGAGGCGCAAAGAGTTTCAAGTTTCTTTAAATCACCTTCCAAGGGAATTTCTTGCACAGAAGTCTCATCAATGAGCAGTTCTTTCAAAGCTTCCAAGCCACCCATTTCAGCAGGCAACATGTTGAGTTCAGCGCAGGACTTCAAATTCAGGCAAAGCAAATTTTTCAGACCACCAATTGAAGGATCTAGATAAACCAACCGAGAACATCCCTCTAGAATCAGTATCTCCAATTTTGGGAAGCTAGAAAAGGGAGGACTTATCAGTAACTCAGTGCAACCGGTGAGATTTAAGACTCTCAATTGCTCCGTCTGTAAAACAGAACAGAAAACATCATAAATTCAATTGCTATATAGTTAACAAAATAAATGCATTAGAGCAGTAATAGGAAACCACCTTGATTTTCATCCAACCTCTCCAGTCTTCGGTGACTTTGCTCCATGAAAGATCAAGAATGACTAGTTCGGTCAGAGTAAATTCTGTTACTTCGAAATCTTTTGGGCACCCTTGCCAACGAAGCCACCTTAACTTTGGAAATGCATTTGCAAAATTTCCAGACATACGTGCATGATCGATTTTCAAGAACCTTATGTTTGGCAAGCTCTTGAAATCTGTTTCTGTAAATTCATGGGGACGGCGATTTTTGAAGTCAAAACAGAGGACTTCCACCTCTTCCATTCCCCACAGTTGCCAAAAGTAACAAATAATCTGATGCTATCAAACATGATTTGACAATTTTGCCATATGATAAGGACTAGAGTGCTTTCTTTTCCGTGCGTACAAAGAAAACCTTTAGATGGTGAAATAAGTAAAGCTCATATTAGACCCTATATGTCAAGGCTTTCATTTTACGTAAGAAAGTAAACCATTGAACCATAAGCCTTTACCTCTTCCCAGTTGATGACTTCCAGCTTTGTATTATCCACGTATAGTCTACTGCGCCTTCCAGGATCTCCTTCTTTATCAATAGATCCACTGAGGTGCTTCAACAGCTTATGCATCCAAAGCAAGTTGTCTGCTCGAATTTTTACTAAGGGCATCAAAACATGGTGAGAAGGCAAAAGATCTCGCTCAGGCCACATATATGATGCAATTCGGCTATCCTCACCATTGGCAAACCATGCTATGTCCCAAAATATTTGTTTCTGCTTTTCATCTAATGCTTCATAACAGATTTTCAAAATCTCCCTACAATCCTTCAAAACCTCTCGAGAGTTCTCCTTCCGTGGTTTTATCAAGTCCTCTATCTCCCTCCAATCTCCTATTGTTTTTCCACGCAGAAATGAACCAATAACTTCAATAGTAAATGGAACCCACCCCATAGCTTTGATAATGCGCTTCCCAATTTCAGGATAGCCAGGTATCAAACCGTGTGATCCTAAAGCATGCTTTCGAAAAAGTTGAAGAGCTCGATCATTATCCATCTCATTCACTTCATATGTACGAACCAGGTCTTGAGAGTCATATGTTCGGAGAATTCCACCATTTTCTGAAGTAACAATCATCTGACTTCCAGAACCAAACCAGTCAAGCCGGTCTCCTACAAGATCATGAAGATGAGACTCCTTTTCCACATCATCTAGGACAATAAGAACTTTTATATTGTGAAATACATTCAGGAAAAACCTAATTCCTCCTTCAAAAGAAGTAACATCACCATCTCGCCCAAGAATATCGCATATTAACTTAGTTTGCACAAACTGAATACCACCAGCCTTTTGTGCCGTTTCTCCAATCTCTGCTAGAAAGCTACAACTATCAAAACAAGAGGAGAGTTGATCGTATACGGCCTTCGCTATAGTGGTCTTGCCAATTCCATTAGTTCCATGGATTCCAACAATGCGCACTCCAACATCATCATCATCTATTTCCAATAACTTGAGTACATCCTTCACTCGATCATTTATACCAATTACGTGTTCAATCGTGGCAACTGAGGTTCGCAACGATTTCAAAGGAAAACTAGGAAGTTTCAACTCCTTGATATGTAGAAGGGGTGGAATCCATTCCATATTAGGACACTCCCATATCCTTAGTGCAGAGAGATTAGGAAGTGACGAGAGGGCATGAAGATCACTTTCTGTGTACTCCACTACAGGTAGCTCACCAACTTCCAAACGCTTGAGGCTCGTAAGCTCACCAAGTGGTGGGAGACTTTTGCATCCTGTACAATGAAACAACCGTAGCTCAAGTAACTTAGGCATGCGAGACATCCAGCTTGGAAACCTTGCACCCCCATAACCTCTTATTTCTAAGCTTCGAAGATTTGAGCTTGGCTGCAGCTCTCTGAGTAGAACTTCATCACTTTCTTTTCTGGCAAACACTAATACTAGTGAAACTAAGGAATCCTTCTCCCTCAAGTTCGCAGCATTTGACTCTGCTACCGCATCTTCTATTTCTCCCTTAACTTCAATCCTGAGGCTTCCTCTCAAATTGCTTAACCTGTTCAACTCCCCTAGCCCACCGCAATCCTCTGGAAAAGAGCCATCGGGCAAAAAGAAATCCGTTAGAGTGCGCAAAAGAGTCAACTGGCCCAACCCATGTGGCATATGAGATAGGGCATTACAATTGCTAATCTCCAATTGCCTGAGGTTGACCAATTTCCTTATATCTTTTGGCAACTCTATTAGCTTGTAACACATATTGAGTTTAAGTACTTGCAACTTTTGCAATCTTGTCATAGAATCAGGAAGCCTTACGATTTCTCCATTTTCGGAGAGATCTAGAAATGTCAAGTGTTTCAACTCACAAATAGAACTTGGCAACTTCTCGATACCACTATCATGACAATCCAAGACACGCAAGAACTTGAAACTAGAAATGAGCTCACAAAGTGTTTTTACACCCATCTGAGCTTGGCACCTCGAGCGTTTAGTTTGATCCATTTTGATGAATGTCCTCAGATGTTTTGCTCTGAGTAGAGTAGTGCAAAGTCCCTGTGATAAATCTAAAGTTGAATCCCAGGATAGATGACGAGTTCTTTCAGTAATTGATGACCCGAGCTGAAAAAAGTGTTGAGAATACTCAGTTTGAGCAACTGCGCATGCTAGCTCATTCATTAAATCATGCATCTTACAGGAGGTCACATTTCCAAGTTCATCTTTAGTACAGTCTTGGAAGAAATTCCTCCTAAGTAAATCCATGAAATGGTCGTGAGCAATATCTTCCATATCCTGATCTGGGTTGTCTATGCGCTGGATAAATCCTTCTGCTATCCAGAGACTCGTCAACATTAGTTTATCAATCACCCAATCTTTGGGAAACAATGAACAGAAGTCAAAGCACTGTTTTAGATGGCATGGGAGATGATGATAACTAATTATAACATGTGCGATTACCCCATAATAATCCGATTCTGCAGAATATCTTGGGATCTCGCGCTCAAAATGTAACCACTCAGCTTCAGTTTTCTTGAAGAATAGTATACTTCCGGATGTTCGCAGGGCCAAAGGGATTCCACGACATTTTTCCACTATCTGCCTCCCGATAGTTAGCTTTTTTGAATCTCTAGTCTCTTCTTCTTCCTTACAAGCCATTCTCAACAATAAATCTAAAGACGAGCTTTCAGAAAGGGCCTCAAGGAAATAAGATGAGGTTGTGCCCATGAAATGCGCAATTAACTGATCACATGTAGTTATCAGAATCTTGCTTCCTTCGGTACCTCCCATAAATAAACTTTTCAAGCTCCCCCATTGTGCAGGAAACTCAAACCACCGTACATCGTCCATAACTAGGAGACATTTCTTCCCACGAATGTGTTCCATAAGTTGATTTTGCAGACTCTCCAACTCAACGTCATCTGCTCTCTCTGTTGTTGCGCTTTCAATCATTTTTCGCAATACCATTTTGAGATTAGACATGTCGTCACCCACACAGATCCATATCCTTAAATCAAAATGCTTGTTGACCATGTCATCTTTGTATAGACATCGAGCAAGAGCAGTCTTTCCCATACCATCTGGACCACATATTGACAGGACGGAAATTTTCTTTTCAGTATCGTCTAACAAGAACTTCTTAATTGCGCTTTTCGCATGATCTCTCCCTGTAATCTCCTCCCCGTACGAAAAGGAGTCCGACTGCTCTCTCTTCGTCGATCCTCTCTCTACAAGCGCATCCTTCGCGTACTCTCGCAAGTCAGAATACAAAGCGCCTTCAGCAGCGCTTGCCCTTTCAGAACCATCTCTCCCTATAATCTCCACATCGGACACGGAGGAGTCTGACCACCGTCTCTTCCTCGATCTTTTATCTACCTGTACATCTTTCGCGTGCTCTCGCAAGTGCAAAGACTTCCCTCTAGCAGCGATGACTTCTAATCTCTTCCTAATGCTCTTCAGCTCGGAAGCAAGTTCGTTTGAAGGTGGAAAGAGGGTATCTACCTGCTTCAACTTCTCATCTTTGCTCGGCGATTCTCGTAATTGCATAACATCAAATCTCCATTCTTCGAGGAAATCCTCTGCATCATAGAAAGCAGCTTTGAGATCGTGAAGCCATGATTTGAGGTTCCGCTTTTCCGCATCGGGCACTACATTCTGGAGAGTGGAAACGGTTTTCTTGAGCATCTGAAATTCGACGACATCCCATAATTTTCCCTCCTCCGTCAGATCTTCCAGAAGTTTAGCTACTTTGGAGACGATCGCCTCCGCCATAGCTCTTCCGGGGTGAAGGGATCCTGCTCCTCCTCTTTTTTCTTTGAAGAGTTATGGAGGATATAGATCAAAGTGCAACAACAGAGAGATGGCATTTGCCGTTCCCAATTCAATAACTTCATAGTTTAATATTATCTTAGGCGGTCGCCTCAAGAAATTACAAAGACATCTTGGCAATGCTATTTGCCGTTTCCTTCTTCGTTTCTTGCTGATCGTGGATCGAATAAAAAAGGTAATATATCGTGTGATTGGCCTATCTTTGTGGGGTACTTTCGCCAGTCAAGGCATTTTGATGGTTGAGACTATGGGGGCCATGGTATTTTAAATTTGGGCAAATGCCACAAAAATATTCAAAAATATATACCCTTTATGATATAAATATCTCAATTTTTTTTTGCGGCACCAAAAACTCTAAACTTACTTATTATAACAAAAATACCCCCACTTTTTTTTTGTCATAGAAAAATCTAAACTTATATATATTGTGACACTCATACCCTTTATTCAATTCAAGCTTTTTTTTTTTTTTTTAATGACAAAAGAAGTTTCAATATTTGTATCACAATGGGAAAGTTGAGGGTTAAGTTTGGGATTTTGTGATATTCAACCTTTAAATTTTTAAGGCGTTGAAATAGCCATAGCCTCTAAAAATTACAAAAGATAAATGAGCTCATAAAAAATGCATTGAAGGCAATAAACTCCAAGTCCAACAAAATTTGTTTATAGGACCCTCGGGGGGATCAAGGACTTGCAATTTATAGTTATTGTATTACCAAAGTTCAATTAGAGCAGTTAGATCATATTTTGTCTCAACATACAAAATAAGATACTGATGATCTAATAAATAAAAGATGCAAGGGCATGATGACGTGAAGCTAGTACTAGCCAAACCCAACTTGTGGACCAGCTCGATCGAATCGAATCTCTTGAAAATTATAATCCTGCGATTCTATTGGTATGTGAAGTCAATTTGAGTTGGTGATCAAAATTATTAGACATTTTTCTATTGTCGATATGTTATTTATATTTTATGTAGAAATATAATTAATTGTCATAGGAGTTGGCAATCCTATATTTGGGTCCCACTCAAATTTCAGCTCACTTCTCCTAGACCTGGCAATTAGGTAGGGTCAATTTGTGTTTTCTGGTCAATAATCGCATCGTTTTAAATGGTTCAATAGTTGATGAGACCATACTCGAGCTATTCAGACTGAGTTGTCCTTTTTTTAACCCATTTTTTCCTCAACAAAGGGGTTTTTATCCAAATATTTCACCAATTTAATATTCTTAACAAAAATAATAGTAGAGTGTTTGCATGTCGGTTGCGACAATATAGCAATTTTGTATAGTGACAATAATCATGAAATTTAATAGCGAAGTGAAAATTTACTTGAAAACAATATATACCACAATCTAGATAATTGAATATTGTGGATTTATTTTCCTTGTATATAAATACGCTGTACACTTATCTTATGTTGTATTTTACAAATGTTGAGTTTATCATGGATTATTTCTATTTAACTCGACTTGAATTGCTTGTCATTTTCTTAAGTAATCATTGTGTTAAATAATGTTACTCTAATGTTATATCACCATATGTGTTAGATGGAATCGGAGTGATTGTCCTCTTTATGGTGTGCTGTGTTGCAAGTGACAAAGTCAATTTTTCTCTCCGTATTATGTATGGATCCATCAAAATGCGTTTCTGGTAATCAGTTTTTTTAATTGTGTTGAAATATAGGAATACCATAAGATAATACTTGTACAACTAGTGTTCACCCTAAATGAACTAGTTTAACTGGAAATTAGAATGATGTGACGTGACGGTATCGTCCTCACTAGATTGATAATTTCCAACTTGGAAGTGGTTTATACCAATTTTGTAAACGAAACTTATATGAACTAATTTAATAATCACCTCTTGGACCGACGAAAGTTGAGCCAGCATTGCACTCACGTCCTTTTAAGTGGTTTGTGTTAGCTGTATATCCTAAAGTAGCCATGTAATAATTACATATTAAGTACGTAAGTCAAAGAAATATTCATTCATCATCCCATTTATATGAATGAGTCCATAAGATTAGTTGCAACTTAACATATTCTTAAGATGATAAGAATATGTGTGACGGGTTTACAGTTATAGATAATCTTTAAATAGTTCTTGGTGGATGGATCATTGAGAGGATATTAATGATTCTGTTGAGACCGATGTATTCTTAAGCTTCATCATTGAATATTAGATACTTTAGGGGACGATAAGTCACAAGTCATTGGGTATTGTGATATTTGAGCAAGAAAATGGGTGCTTTTCTTGGACAAGTTCATTAAATGTGGCATGTATAGAGCAATTAGCAACATAGAAGCTTTTAGCAGGGTTAATGACTAATTGTTTGTGCTTTGGTCTTGTATAAAATCCTAGACTTGAGGTATTATGCTGATTTGTATGTCGGATATCTATGGTTCAAAAGTGCACATATTGATACTTTGTCGAATTGTCTTTGTACTTGATGGTCACAATTTGTTTTCATACAAAGTATATGAGTGCGCAATATGGAATGTCTTATCTCTCTCTCTCTCTCACACACACACACACACACACACACATGCACACACACATAAAAAATAGAAGATTGATGTTCTATGCGATATAATTGTGACATTGTATTGGAATACTCGACCGAGGTTGTAACTAAGAATGAATGGTTTATGTCTCGTAGAAATACATGTTAGTTAGATTTGGGCATAGGATCAGACTGGTGGCTTGACAAACATTTCCATGGCCTTTATTTGATCAAGACATAGTGAAATGGAAAGATTAAATTACATGGCCACCAAAGCTAATAAGTTCGCTATGTTATTGAAATATTCACATTGTCTAGGTAGGCATGACATATTGGTACATGTCAATCATGATTTGTAGGAATGAGAGATTGATTTGGACAATTAGTTCCCTTGATTGTGCTAATGTGTTGAAACAAGTATTACTGCTAGCTCAGTGATGAACTTAGAGATGTCACACACCATTACTAATTCAAAAATGATGTTTGAATGGGAGAGACAATATTATAAATGTGTTTCCAATTAAGGCAATCAGATTGAGTTGGGCTGAAAATCTAAGTAATTGAATAAAAAATCTGAAGTGAGTTTCATACTTTACAGCCAAATAGAAGATTAGTATTGGGTTCAGATTCAGTGCTCAAATTAATAATCTGAATTGAGTTCACAATTAATAGCCGTATTAATGATCTAAAGAGAGCTCATAATCAATAGCCACATTAATGATCTAAGTGAGTTTAGAATCAATGGCATCATTAATGATTTAAAGTGAGTTCAAAATCAATAGCTAAATTAATGTTATAAATGCTAAATTAAAGATATAAAACGATTTTAGATTTAACAGCTATTTTAATGATCTGAAACGGTTTTAGATTTAACAGCTATTTTAATGATTTGAAACGGTTTTGGAATCAATGGGTAGTTTAATTGTCATGCCCTGGACCTTCCCTTGCCACGGGAACGCGACATTCACCATGTTAAGATTAATTTGCGACGTTTCAAGAGGCGTCGCCGTTCCATTGATTTTATCTTTCTATTAAGCACATGCGGAAGTGTGCGACTCAATCACTCAATCAATAACGTCAAACGGATAGTAAGGAAAACACACACAAACTACACATCTTATATGCTTCATTATATAAATTAGAGTGATTCATTTATAAGCCCATTTCTTTAGGGCCATTCTGATTATCGCCCCACACAAAAAGATATAAGGGGGGAGGGGTTTGTCCTAGCTCCTTCTATAAGAGCGACTACAAAAAATGGTTTCCATCAAAAGCCGGTATTGTCATGGCTAGAGCTCAGGCTTTGGGTCATAGTCGGGGTTGGACTTGGGGTTATCCAAGGTACCATTAGGAGGGGGCATCACCGATCCGTCGGCGTCATCGGCCAGACCATTGAACCTATGAGAGAATTGTAGAAGTCCTTGTCAACCCAAGCGAACTAGGTATCACACGACCTCGTCCACCCACACCGTTGTCGTGTGGCGTTAGAAGAGGATATCGGTCATAGCATTCTCAACATCAAGCACCATAATCTTCATATATAAAGGGAGACCAAAATGAGATGGCAAAAGTCATACCTATTGGCCCGAAAATGGTTAAACAATAACAAATGAGTTGAAAACTCAATAAGTAAATAACCTAAATCTCGCACAGGTGGATGCCTCGCATTAGAACCTTACTATTACCTGACCCAAATTTATCAATGGTAGATCAATAGCAAAGCCTTTGCTTTGCCTTGACTGTAAACATGAGGGGTACTCATCCTGTACCTAAACCTTTGTCCCAGCAAGAATCCATAAAGTATCTCATGGTCATAACAATTCTCAATATGTCAATTAATCACTTCGACAATGTATAAGTGTCCCTTGAGTCCTAAATAATAGCATAGAAATTCACTCGTGTTACACATAATGCAATTAATAGCAAATAATATTCCCACATGTAAGATATTAGTCTCTAAAATATTATCATGGCCTTCAAGACTCTAATAATCACTTCCAAAACATCTACGTGTTACTTAAGTCACAACTAACGGCCTTTATAACATACACATACCTTCTCAGTTACTAAAAAGGACAATTAAATTATGTACGTGTCTCAAACATCTCATATAAGGCCATATCAAACATGCATGAGCCATATATTAACTTCTAGGTATGCACATAACACTCAAATGTTTTGCACACGTTTAGCGCATCGAGAGTCATATAATACCCCATAATATTATGCTATTACGAATCCAATTATTAATCAGACATAGCCAAAACCCTCTAGCTTTTCCAGAAAAATTGGGACATCATCTTACCCCATCAAGCATGACATCCGAGCCCCTGTCGAGCATCCTTTTGGGCATCATTCCATAATCATCACTGTGACGGCATCCGAAATCTTCTAGGTGTTGATATCTAAATTTTACCATTTTATTTATGACTCAATCGCATATAAAATTAGGAATTAGTTGCGAAAAAAGAAGAAGAAGAAGAAAAAGAAAAGAAGACAAAAAAAGCGAGGTTGAGCCAAGGCTAGGTTGGCTCGGTTTCTTTCTTTTTCTTTTTATCCATTTCCATTGGCTTTGGCCCGGCCCAACCTTCTTCATTTTTCCTTTCTTTCACTGGCCCAATCTTCTTCTCTTCTTCCTCTCTCTCTCCCTCACGCTCTTTGAAAAGCAAAGTACGAGCTAAAGGAGATGGGGATGGCAAGGGAGCAGAGGAGGTAGCGGATTGCGCAGCATGATCTCAGGGTTGAAGTCCGGCCAGCAAGGTAGCTAGTGGTGGCAGGAGCCATGTACGCTTGTTGGCTGAGCTTGAAAGCGAGAGGGAGGGAGCTGCGAGAGAGGAGAGGGGCTGAGGCAGTGAAAGCTGAGACTGAACAAAGAGTGAGAGGGAGCCTTGGCTGACCACTTGGCCACACGCAAGCTCCGTCCAACAACCCCTCTTGGTAGAAGTCCTCAAGCCCGAACTAGTAAGCTTCCGTTTTTCCTTTTGTTTGCTGCCCCTCTTGGGTACGTTGGGCTAAGGTGTGACATCCCGATTTTTCAATTCTATTTTCAATAATTTGAGACGGGCATTTCGTTGGCACGCATATAGTTCTTTTCCTTGAGTCGGCCACTCATGTGAGAACTAGTCCATCGGGTGAAGTCGTTAAGAAATTCTAATGCATCAGACTCGAGAATTTAGCCAGGAAGCGACCTTTCGACCGAACTAATCTGTAAGGGTCATTACGGCACAATTAAAAATCAATTAGAGATCGGAGATAGGTCGACTGGACAGAGGTATGTGATCGAGTGTGGGTGATTCCACTAGATCGCACAATTCTTGTGGATCGGCACTGGACTGAATTTTCTATCGATTGGGTACTCTGTGTTCGTATTTGAAACCCTGAGATTTCCCCGACAACCGAAAGTCACCAATGTTTCAAAGATGTATATTGTGGCTTGAGATGATCAACCACAGGTCAAATGCATGAAAATTTCTAAAGGCTACCCGGTAGGTTGGGCCGCGCTAGTATCGTGCCAAAGTGAAATTAACCGTGGAATTGAGATCGAATTCAGAAATTAGAAGTCTGGGTGTGTCACAAATCATTTTAGGAACATTGACTTATCTTTGGAAGATTTTTCATGCAATCAGAGTTTTTCAGCAATTAAATCAGAAAATGGCTAATTTGGCTCGAGAAATTAGTAGGCCCGCTTTTGGTCGTACTTTTGGGACTTAAGTTAGTTTGATGGTCAAGTGATTATGTGAATTGAAGTGTGGTGACATCGGATTAATTTTATGGACTTCAATTTGATTCAATTGGAAGAGAATCAAGTGGAATTGGAGAATTGGTTATACAAGAATTGGACCCCGGCGGAAAATGGAAATGGACCTATTGGAATAAGGTTGAGGGAGATAGTGGAGTGTGATGTCATGCATGAGATCATGGTGGGCCTTTTTGTGGATTAAAGAAAGGGAAAAAGAAAAGAAATTTGCCCCCCCTTTCTCTCTCTCCTCCTTCCTTCTCTCCCGTGCGGCTTCTCTCCTCCATCTTCTTCTCCTTGCTTCTTCGAACTTAGCAATCGGAAGAAGACCTCAGTAGCTACAAGAGATCCATCGGAGCCTTCGTGCGTCGCCGCAACGCCGCCGTCGCTGCTTCGCTGTCGCCGTCGTAGCCCCTCGCCTCGCCGCTCGCCCTACCTGCTCGCATCCCCACCTCCTTGTTGCTCGAAGAACCCAGCAGCGAACCAGAGAAGCCTCGTCCGTCGCCGTCTGCAGTCTTGTCCCTGGAACGGCCGAAGTTGCCGTCGCAAGCAGACGAAGCTAGCAACCGTGCGCCTGCTTGTCCTTGCTGTTCCGCGAGTCCAGCAGCGATTCTAGATCTGGGGAAGCTCAGTTGGAGCCGTCCAACTCACCTACGGCCACCGTGAGGCCCCGCCGTTGGCCGCACGGCACCGCCGCAACTCCTCCGCCGTTCCTCTGCCCATTCCGACGCCAGATCTGCCCTCCTTTGCCCCCAACCAGCAGCCAAGAAAATGGGTATGGCAGCCCCTTCGTGGGCCGTTTTGGCCGCCTTCCCGAGCCCGGAAGCTCGGCCCGCTTTGAGGAAAGTCGATCCTCGCGTCGTCCCCGTCGTTTTGGTCTGCTCGGCTCGCTAATTTGGTGAGTTTAGCTCACTAAATCTTGATTGGACGGTTAATTATACCCTAAGTGTGCTTAGTCTAAGTTAAGCAAGTTTAGGTGGATATTTGAGTTTATTTAATTGTGATTTGGGTTAAAAGGTTGGTTTAATTTAAAGTGTGTTTAATTAAAGTTTAAGATAGTTTATTTAATAATAAACCTTGATGGGACATAATAGGATTTTAATTTTGAATTATTTAATTGCTTCGAAATTCTGGAAATTTATAATATTATATTATATTCCGAAATTATTAAAATATTATTATATTAAAAAAACGGAAAAATTATTTTTGATCCCGGTTGCTCAGAATTTCGTGCCGATTGCTGTTGTGTAGTTGGATTTTGAAATTGATGATTGGATATTATAAATTGAGGGTGGATCGTGAGAAATATGAATATTATTATTTAATTATTTTCGGAATAAACTTAATTATTTAATAAATTCCGAAAATTTTGTCAGGACCCTAAACTCTCAGAATTTCGTGCCGATCGCTGCTGTGCATTTAGAATTTGAATTTGATGATTGGTTGTGGCAAATTGAGTGTGATTGCGATAAATAGGGATTCTTTATAAAATCCTAAGTGTAGAAATTGATGGGAGATTGGCTGTGATGTACCACCTAGGAAAGGTCGTGCCCAGTGAGGCCGTGATGTACCACCTAGGAAAGGTCGTGCCCAGTGAGGCCATGATTAACCACCTATTAGAGGTCGTGCCTAGTGAGGCCGTGATTAACCACTTATTTAGAGGTCGTGCCCATTGAGGCCGTGATGGACCACCTAATTACAGGTCGTGTCGAGTGGGGCCGTGATTGCCACTATTTGTTAAACCTTCCTATAGGATCGGGATTGAGAGCAATGATTGATTTGCTAGAATGACATGTAATCGGCCGAGTCGATTGATCGCTGAGACGATCCAAGTGGTTGAATTGTTCTGATAATGTGATTGTGCCACGGTTGTTTGGTTATCATAATTGTACGTGGTTGAATTATATAAATTGTGCTAACGTGCAGATGAAGGCTGAGGCGAGGTAAGTCTTCTGTGTGATTTGGCTAGGCCACCCGAGGCGTATTTTCTTTCTAATAGGGGTTTAGGGGGTTGAACTTGCTGAGACATCGTCTCATCCTGGTTGTGGGATTAAAATTTCAGGTCCTTGGTGGACGGAGCGACCAGATAGCTTTGGTTGGCCTTAAGGAGTTGCAAAGATGAAGTTATAAGGATTGGAGAGCGTGTATGACTTGTAGGTCGTAGGACAGTTCATTTTTAAGAGTCGGTCTTTTGAAGACTTTTGGCTGTAGACCTCTGTTTGTAATTCTGTTGAATTATGAAAGTGTTATGTTGTGGTTTTTCTTCCTGCTTTTCTATCCCGTATTTTATTGTCAGGGGTTTTATAATACGTTCCGCTTGTGCATTAACAAATCAATGGGTCGGCGACGTATCCTGGGATGTCGCATTTTTGATCGACCGCAGTGGGATGTGCGCGCGCTCGAGGTTCGGGACGTGACATAAGGTTCGTGGCCATTGGACTCACACGAACTCCAGCCCCTGTAGGTCTTTAGCTAAGGGTGCGAATGATAACGCTTCTTGGCTGGGAAATAGTTTTTTTTTTCTTTTCAGAAATAGTTCTTTTCTATTTCTATTTCGGGGAACAATTTATGAGTAAAAGAACCCGTTTGATAATTACACAAAATTTCTATTCTCGGAATAGAAAAAGAATAGAAATGCGTTTGGTAATGCAACATTTTATTTTTTGTATTTATTCATTTTTTATTCTTGCTCACGGATTGTCACCGCTGTCGTTGCATGACCACCGACCGCCAACTGTCATCGTTGACCACCGTCGCATAGCCCATCGGCCGTGGGAGGGAGTGGCCGATGGGCTGTGTAGTGGCGGTCGGCGGTTGTGCAGCGGCGGCGGGGGGCGGCAACCGGCGGCGTCTGGTGGTTGGCGATGGTGGTGGCCGGCGATGGCTCTGGGCGGTTGAAGGTGGCCGCGACAAGACACAAAAAGAAAAAAGAAAATTAGCTTATTTTTAGAAATTGTTCCCAGAAACGAGAAGCAACTTTTTTTTGCTTTTCGTTTTTGCTCCAAATCTATTCTTGGGCTAAATTTCTATTCCCGAGAATAGAAAAATAACTTGGCGTTACCAAACAGGTTTCTATTTTTTTTTTTGTTCCGGGGAACAAAAGAACATAAATTCTAAAGAACAGAAACGTTGTCATGCAGTACCTAAGTCGCTGGGCGTTGTTGGATGTTTGCTGAGAATCCCGACCTCGTTTCGAGTCTCGTCGAGTCGAAAACCTTTCGCTCGATGTTGCACACCACCCGCTCGATGAAATGCTTCAATGACATCTAGTTTTGCTTTTGCCCTTTTTGGCCAAAACCAAATGTCCACGGGTTGATTTGTTCTGTTGAGATGTTTTTGTGATTAGCATTCCCCAGGCGTTGGTCTTTCGGTCGTTTCACTGCCACCGCCCTCATCATCGTTTACGTCATCTTGTGTTTCATACTTTGTGGCCGACAATGGCCATCCGATGACAAGAGAGAAACGACGGGGAGGTCGGCCGACGAGTGGTGGTCGTGGTGTACAACCGCTGAAGAGTAGTAGCTTGGCGACGGCTTGAGATTTGGACGAGGTTTCTTTAGAAACGTAGGAGCTTCGGTGAGGGCGGGAGCTTGTTGAGGAAGATCGCCCAAGGAAGGAGACGACTTGCAAAAGGGAAAGAATAAAAAAACCAAGGACAAAGAAAAACTAGAAAAAAAAGAAAAGAAAGAAGATTAGGAAAACCCAAAGAAAGGAAGAAAGGATAGTAGATGGGGATGTTCGGTGAAGAATGCGTGAAGGAGGAGGAGTGCAGTAGAAAAGACAAAAAAAAAGGGAAAAGACAAAAACTAATTTTAAAAATAATGTTAATATAAAAAAAAGGAAAACAGAAAAGGTATGCTTGAAATAGGTTTTGTCCTTTTTAGGGTAAGTTCGGGTCGTCAGATTGTGCTAGCAGGTTGGTTTGGGTTTACCAGTCCGAACCCGTTTTCTCGAATATAACAATATTAAATATAAAAAATATATTAAAAATTTTAAAAAATAATTTTTTTGAAAAAAACCAAAAAATTTCCAAAAATAATAAAAATTCAAAATATTTTTGAAAAATTCAACAACTTTCAAAGAATGTTAAAAAAATTCAAAAAAAATTCAGAAGATATTGAAAATTCGATTTTTTAAAATTAATTAAAAAAGAAAAATTAGAAAATTAAGGAAAATTAAAAAATTCTTAGAAAATTCCAAAATTCAGAAAATTCTAAAAATTTCAGTAGTAATTAGAAAGGACACCAAAAACAAAAAAAAAATCAAAAGGTTTCGGAAAATTCAAAAAATTCATTTTTTTCCAAAAAAATCCAAAAAAAATCTAATTTTTTTTTAAAAAAAAATCTTCAAAAAGGTTTAAATTAATCTCTTATTTTATTTTCTCCTAAAAAAAATGAAGTTTTTTCAATTTAGAATCCTGCTCAAGAGGTTTTAGTTGTTCTTAAAGACGAATACCCTTGATTGTACAATTTTGGTATGTTGATTTTGGCTCCCCTTTAGTCTAGTTAGGATTAGCATTTATCTTCTCTTTGATGTTAAATTTTTGCTCTCCCATGCAATTTATTTAAATGCTATCCTTAGTTGCTAATTGTTATTTTAATGATTGTGCATTCGTATGATCATCTCGCTTGTTAGTGGATAAGTATAAAATCAATCTAGATTGTTTGACAAAGACATCATTTTAAAGAAATGAACAAGATTAGGCACTAAAAGAGGGTTAATTAGTGTAATTAAGTTCCCGAATCTCGATTCTTTGGTTGCGTAAAAAGTGAGATATACTCCTATGCTTTACTTGGTTCCTAACCGACCCTAATAAGCTAGTGGCGACTATTTATTACAAAATTCCTATGAATACTTTAATATTGCGCGATATATGGGCTTGGGGGAGCTCGTGTCTAATCATGGGCCATGTGCCTATCATTTAGGCAATGCCCCTAAACCTATTCCCTCCCCTGAGGGCTAGGTCGCGACATTGGGCATCACTCTCCGACGTCTCTCTGTGGCAACATTGTCCCCCGAAACCTTTGGTGATGGAATCCCTCATGTAGCAATATGAATTAAGTACACAACCAGTTTTATCTTCCACATCAGTCCAAGGTATGAGTGCTTTAAGGGTGTGCCAAGCGATATGTAACTCATGGCCTATTGGAAATACATCAATAAAATATGCCGAGCACGAAATGAGAATCATGGCTTGACCTGTTACGTTCTAGCACTAGCTTAAGTCAAATCCGGATTGGACGATATGTTTCAATATTGCAAAACCAAGAGAGTGACTTAGCTTGACATACTTCCACATACGTCTGACTTAGCTTGACATACTTCCACGTACGTCCAAGAACCAATGCAATTCTCACTTTGGAGGCTCGGTATCATTTCAAGCATTGACCATGACCTATGGACTTCTATATGCGAAAACTGCATCTATATTGCAATAACAATCTTTGACAATCAAACCTAGTAGCAACACACATTGAAGATTCAACCAATAATAGTCATGACACACAATAATCTACATCATATAACACTTATACAACCAACCGTGACAATCAAACATTAAGACTAAACCTAGGTATCGATAACAATGGTCCACAAGCAACAATCGCGGCAATCTTCTAACTTGAGCAATAACCTGAGCCTAAACGGACCATTTCTACTAATCACGATAATCCGAACAACCTCGACGATCACATACTCCCTCCTTGCCTATCCTCGAACCTTATAATCCAAGCATATCATGAACGAACCATATAAAATTAATCACATGAGCTCCTCTACCTAGGATAGCTCCAATAACACTAGAACCAAACCTAAACTGAGTTACATAATGCAATGGCCTAGCCATTTTTTAGGAAATCTACTTACAAACAATTGAGACACGAGACACGGACGGCGGGTGGACGATGGCTCAAGGCTCACGGCACAACGATGGCATGAGGACAGTGAAGGGCGAGGCAATGTGAGGACGGCTGACGGCATGACGGCAACAACGATGGTGGGCTAACAGTGCAACGATTACCACGATGAATGGGCGGGCAAGCGACAGGCGAGCGAGTGAGAGAGGGAGATAAATAAAGGGAGAGGGCAAGTGAAAGGGAGAGATGAGGGAGGAACGGGTTAGCCAGAGAGAGGGGGGGGAGGGAGAGAACGAAATGAGGGAAACTCAAGAGTGAATGAGGTTTGAGAGGGGGGGGGGGGGGAGGGAGAGAAAGAAATGAGGGAAACTCAAGAGTAAATGAGGTTTAAGAGAAGGAAATAATAGAGGAGAGGAAAAAATGTCACTCAAGCATTTAATGCAAGGTTGTATTATTGTCCTAAGCACATGATGCCCCTCCTGACTTGAAGAACAAGAAGCAATCTCCACCCTTCGTTTATCCAAGCTTGCCCTTTAAGTTTCATTGACCAATAATGCACCTAGTTCAAGAGTAACTAGCTTAGTTGCAAGAACCAAGCATCTTCTTCCTCTTGTGATATCCTAAGGGGTGCCTATCACCTCTTGGTTGGTCTCTAAGAATTTAGTCTCATCTCTACGGCCACTAAAGTCTATATCCTTAAATTAGCATATTTTTCCAATTAATGCACTAAAGACTCACCAATATCATTTAATTGGATAGGAATATTTTGATAATATCTACATTTGATACCTGTAATTGGATCGGGTTGGTGGCTAAGTTTTGATTGGAAACACCCTTAACGCGACCTATTTGAATTTGGAAGACATTGGCGGAGCTCGGGCAGCTAGACTTGAGCTGAGTTTGACACCTACCTAGGATTTTAAGCGTGACTTTTATTTGAGCTTCGTCGATTCATGTATGATCCTCAATTGTCATGTAATTGAGTGGGACCGATCAACCTGCCCTGAACTCATGGTTGTCTGAGATCGGATTAGAGTCGTTCACGAATGGTACATTGACCATGCGGTGTCACCCACGACTGATATATACTTGAGTTGAATTGACCTATCTTCATCTATTGATCAACTTGTGATGGCACGTGATAGTCCACATTGACTTTTATGGTCGAATGATCCTTTCGTGGTCAAACGCTTCAGTCTATTGCAACTTTGATCTTGAGTTGCCTTATCCCTAATCAGCTAGTTAGCTTATGAACAATCCTTAGGATTGAGTCATAACCTATTCTTGTTACTAGCGTACTGATCCTAAGTCCATTCCTCGCGGTCTAGATAGGGGTCCAAATTGAAAATGTCACATTAATGGTCTGAAACGATTTTAGATTCAAATGACTAAATTAATGTTCTAAAATGTTCTTAGATTTAACAGTCAATTCAAGTTTTATAAAGGTTACAAAGTTAATTCTCACAATAAAGTCTTATAACGATTGCAAATTAATGCTCGAATTAACGCTTTGAAACAATTTCAAAACTTACGTTTAGTCTAAAGCGAGCTCAGACATTATAGCTGAATTAATACTTTGAAATGGTTTTAGAGCTAATGTGATCAACTGCTTTTAAAAGCAATTAAGAGAGGGTCATTCCAAGATCGTGAGAGATGATATTGATCAATCAAATAGTCACACACAAGAGCAATTGCTAACACAATTATTGTGGTGAGATTTCTCAAGTTTCTCTCTACTATTTGACATGAGTTGGTGGTGTGCCGAAACTAGAGACATGACATGTGGGGCTAGAACTGAAGAACATTATAACTGGGGTACATTAGAACTAGCACCATGAGGAGATTAGACATTCGTAGTCAGGATCTGAAGAATGTTAGAATCAAGGCTATGAAGAAACCATGCATTTACAGTCTGGATCTAAACAGATCAGAAGAATGTCAAAACTAACGTTACAAAAAGACTAGATGTTCTTAGTAAGAATTTGAAGAATGTCAAAATCAATGCTGTAAGGACATTAGACGTTTATGGTTAGAATATAAAGAATGTCAGAATCAGAATTTTTGAGCACGATACAAGGTATTGTGATTAGCCTCCTTTTCACTGCTATGTGCTTATTATTAAAATGCACCAATAATATTAAGGAGATATGACGGGTGTTTTTGCTTCCACGTGTTCTTGTTTTTCGAAACAAATCCCAACAAGAAACGCTTTCTTTGAGCTTGTAAAATTCCCCGAGGGTACCCCTTGACTTCCCTTCCTTGGCGAAATCATCCAGAACTTTAGCTATCCTCGAGACTGTTGCCCCTGCCATAGCTCGTCGATGTCGAAGGATCCTTCTCCTCACTATGCTAGTCTTGTTGGGGCTCCTACTATTTTACACACGGTCAATATATGTAAAAAGACGGATACACCGTCATGTGACGATACTGGGATTAACATCAAGTAGCAAATATGGGGCTCCTATTCATTTTGGACGGGGTTATTTCCACAGCAATTTTGATTAAGAAAGTAATAAGAAGTTGGGTGGATATTTCCCGTCACTGATGGAGCTAACAAAGAGGCTTAATTGTACTAATTTTAGGATTTCATTGCACTTTTTAATTTTTTTAAGATCAAATGTACTTTTACAACAAATTTTAAGACTTCTAGTGTACTTATCATCATTCTTTTTTTTTTTTTTTTATCACAAAAGCTGCATGAAAGAAATAAATTTCTTCTTGTGATGGCTTGTAAAACAGCTTGAGCGAAAACTATTAACTTCAATATGATTATCGAGCCGATCTTGATCAAAAAATGGAGAAAAAGATTGATCAAAATATGGAAAAGGTTAATTTGTTAGAAGCATAATTAATGTCAAATATGTTTATATTTAAATCATATCTAAACAAAAGAAAAGAACAGTAAGGAATACAAAATTTTATTGTTTAATGTCTATCATGAAGAAGTAATGAATACAGATTGTAGATTTTAATCTCATAGTAGGTGGATCAAAACTTTACAATATGCTTAAAAATTTTATTAGAAATACTTTGATGTGAGTTTGGAGGTGAAGATGGCGTCGCTAGAATTTCAACTTTATCTTATAATTCAAAATTGAAATGTGAAAAGTTCAAAAGAAAGCGCAAAGCAAGTTCGTTTAACTTTCCAAACCTTTATTCTGGAAAAACATCCACAAGGTTAGATTGGCTAAATAATTCGAGTGAAAAGTAATTTTTAACTTTAAAATATTGATTCGTTTAAACTATTTGAATAAAAAATAGACTATTAATTATGTATTTATAAGTCGTCATAAATAAAAATTTGTAATCTTTGATATAGTTTTCATTATTATGAGACCATATATTACAACATTTTCTGATCAAAGTGATAGTATAATGCAAGATAAGATGATATCTTGATGGGTGTGATGAGGCATTTATAATTTGAAACCAACGGGAAAGGTGATAGAAGAAAAAGTCAAATTTGTTGGTTAGCCTAATAAAAAAAATAAACAATCCACTAAAGAGAGAGAGAGAAGAAGGGTACATCGGTTAGTTAACTAAAAAAAGAAGCGCATTGCGTGAGAGACTTGACCCAATACAAGTGGCTGAGGCAGTGCTCGCTCACATCCACGTCGCTCGGTTGTCTACTCGATCACTGACCTGCAAGGGCAGATCGCTCCAGAATGGGGGATCGCTTTGGAGGCCACCAGATCTGGGCGTCCTAAAAGTCAACATCGATGGAGCTCATCAACCAAGCAATAAGGAAGGCACTATGGCTTGCGTTTGTCGAGATCACCGGGGACGACTTACTGACGGCTTCTCCAAACGCTTTGTTGCAAGTTTGGCCTTGCAGGCGGAGATCCAAGCTTTTTCTCTAACCCTACAGCACCTGCTTCGCTAAGGCTTTACTATACCCCCATTTCCCATTCTCCCTCTGTGACGTTAAATTTTATTGAAGATTTATCGTCTTCATGGACGGAAGTAAACATGGCATTGCAATGAAAGGATATCGGTAGTAATCCTACGGTATTTGCAAATCACATTGCTTTTAGGCGATTTTCAATCCTTCCACTGTTCTTAACTCTTGCTTGGTCCTTCAATTGCGCTCAATTAATCACGTATAGGCTGTTCTACCCTTAAATTTTTCAGGTTCAAAGCAAGTCAAAAGAGGAGGGAGGGTTGGAACTGAGAAAAATTATACCAATCCCAATCACTAATTTCTTTCGATTTTTTTTTTTTTTGGATTGTGATGGTCAAGAGAATATTTGGAGTAATGATGCGAAGTCTAATATGGTAATAATTTTGGGAGATGTCTAAAGTGAGAATTGTTAGTAGATTGTTTGTAAAACAAACTAAGAGGTGCCTCGTCTCACATCGAAAGGACGTGAGTACACATGACATGATTTGGTACTAATAAATGATTATATTATTATTATTATTATTATTATTTATTAAAATATGGATTTATAATTATAAAAATTAACCATAGTGTCCTATTGAAAAAGTGCAATTATTATGATTATTTTTCTAATTATTTATTTAATTTCGAATTTTATTACTTCTTCCAATGATTATTTTAGAATTCGTATTTGTTCAAACTTGACTTCTTAATATTCGGAAGATTGTGTTTGTTCGAATATAATTTCTTGTTTTTGCTACTAATTACTGAACATGTTTGTTCAATAATAATATTCTTCTTCTATTTTTTTTTCTTTAAGAAGATATGCAACTATTGTTTCCAATTGTTTCTCGAGAGATTATGGAAAAGTACTAAATTTGCTATATAGTATTCTCAATTGAGACTTTGTTATATCATGAAAAAAATTTGCTTGTGACTATTAATAATGTTGTGGGGTAAATAATTTCTTAAAAAAGTGATATCATGCCGCAAAGTTTGATTTCATTGTCCTTCCTAATCATTCATCATATTTTTCCAACAATTTTGAGGAATTATTTTGCAATAATGAAGTTAAGTGAATCAAAGTTATGAATCTACATGAGACTCAAAGAGAGATGTAGAGAAGCGGAGCATGATCTGCAAAGAAGGCGTTGAAGGAACTACCCAACAGGCTATGTTAACAAAGCAAAACGGGCAGGGGCCTTTGATGAGAGAGGATTTTCAAGATTTTCTTTAGTGGTTTTCTCGAGGAAGCTCTTCATCGACTCTCGATTCCCCTCCCGAGATGAGCTCTTGCTACCGCAATTTTCGACCATTCCGATTCCGATCGATTATGTTACGAGATTTTTCCTTCGATTTCACTACTCATCACCCACCGAACGTTGTTCATGGTTGCTGATCGTAGTAGTTAGTCGTTCCGTTGTCACAATGACCTTGCTTCATGCTACTCTATTCTTTTGGCCGAGAAGGTTTGAAGCTTCTTGATCTCGCCTGGAATACCCTCGCTGGTTGTGGTATTGTTCGTGAACAATTGTAGGGTTTCATTCTCCAGTTCGAGAATCTGTCACGGCCTAGATATCATTGACAAACTAGGCGAGAAACGATTCCAATTTTGGTGAGAATATTTGAACCTTTCGGTGCATGTGAACTGTTCGATGAAATGCTTATAAGAGCCTAGTGCAAGCCCCGCGAGCGGCCAAGACGCACAAAAAAAAATAAAATGAGAATGCGCATGAGAGTGAAGACGAGAGACCTCATCTTCTAGAATGTTGAGTCAGGCAGATTCGCAACGGATTTTTTCCTTCTTGAGACGTGGGTAAGAATGTGGGGACATTGGTAAAATCTCACGAGGGTCTAATTGGGCCATGTCTTGTTAAGATGGCCTCATCCTACTCTGTGTCCCGCACCGGAGCAATGGTGACATAAAAGCGCAGGTTCTGAGGGAGGGCGGAGATTATGTCACTACCTATGACATGTCACTACATGATACTGTGAATTGCAATTGCTCGATGGAGAATGGCTTCAGCGCTGCCAATGTAATTATCATCAGCATTGGAGTTGCCGGTTCCGCTCTTGCGTCCCACCCTCGTCAAGGTGAGTGATTTCATTGCTTGACATTAGAGAAAAAAAATGATCATATCAACCGTGATAATATTCTCAATTATTTTCTCCATTCCATTTCTATTTCGTTGGCCTGGAGTTGGACCTTTGCCAAGTCGAGTTGGACTGAGTCTCATTGTGTTGCTAATCTTACTATTATCGTTGAGTTTGATGTGGTCAATTAAATAAAATTCGGATTGGTCGTGGAGCGAGCAAGCAAATGGCCATCAAAGCTCCCTCCACTATAGGTTATTGTTTCTAACCATATTGAGGTTCATGAGTGTTTAATGCATGATTAACCAGTGGTGACATCTTGGCGGAAAAAACTCATTGCTTGGGAAGTGGTGATTCTTCAAAAATTGGGTTTGCATATGTTTTGTAGGTGGAGAAGGCACGAGTGCAAATAAGAATATTTATTCTAAATTCACTATAGAATATGGTGTCTTAGTGTGCTTGTACTTTGATGATATGCTTATTTTTGGAACCAATATGGTTAGAGTTATTGAGACTAAGAAGCATTTAACTTCCATGTTTAAAATGAAAGATTTGGGTGAAGTAGATACTATCTTAGGTATTAAAGTTAAAAAAACATAGTAGGGGTTATTCTTTGAGCCAAATTGATGATGATAAATTTCAACATCTTGGTTTCAAAGAAATGAGTACTTCATTTGATTTCAGTATTAAATTAAATTATCATATTGGTAGAGTAATAGCACAACTTGAATATGTGAGTGCTATAGGGTCTTTAATATATGCAATGCATTGCACTAGACTTGATATTGTTTATTCCATGTGTAAGTTGAGTAGATACACTAATAATCCAAGTATAGAACACTGGAAAGCTATTATTAGAATTTTTAGTGATCTTTAGAGAAATACAAATTTAGGATTGTTTTATACTAATTATCTAGCTGTATTAGAAGGATACATCGATGCTAGTTGGATTGCAAGTGTGGGTGATAAACATTTCACTTTTGGATGGATTTTCACACTAGGTGGAGGTGTTGTATATTTGGCGAGCAAGAAATAGCCATCTGTACCTCACTTAACAATGGAATCCAAACTTGTTGCTTTAGTAGCAATTGGGAAATATGCCAAATGGATTAGAAATTTGTTATTGGATATCAAATTTTGGCCTAATCCCATGCCTCTTATTTCTATCCATTGTGATAGTCAGGCTACTTTGGCAAGAGCTTATAGTAGCACTTATAATGGTAAGTCTAGACATATTAGTCTAAGACATGAGTATGTGAGACAATCGATTAAATATGATATTATAACAATTGTCTATGTAAGGTCAAGCAATAATCTAGCTAATCCCTTGACAAAAGCTTTATCAAGAGACAAGGTAAATATGACCTCAAAATAAATGGGATAGAAACCCTTTGTTTAAAATCACTAGTAATAGTAACCTGACCTTTCTCTAAGATATCACTAGTTACAAAATTTAATGAGTAAAGACAAGTTACTAAATGTGATTGTTTGATATTGATATTGGCTCTAATATAAAAAGTTAATATCGTCTGTTATGTTTTGTAAATTGAATTGAATTCTTAATAAAGTATAATACAAATTTGTAATGTGTTATTAGTAACAGAAATACGTGGTAGATACTTTACCTATACGAGCTTAGACGTGGTGCCATTTCTTACGAAAGTTATGATTGCTTTTTAGAGAGCTCATGAAACATGTATAAGCACAAGACCATAATAGTGCTAAGTAAATTAAAACTTTTATGGTATGTTCGATTCTATTATTTAAAGTACAAGTTTAAAAAGTACAAGTTTAAAACCGAGCTACTTGTCACTTTTATAGAATTTTGAGATATTTGTACTAAGTAAATATTTAACTTGAAAGAGACCTTTATATATGTTTATTAATCTCACGGAAATTTTGGTATTATAATTTTTAACGTTTTAATTATGTATTTTGTTTTACAAACAAAATGGGGGATTGGTGATAATTTATTTTACAAACAAATTAAAAGGTACCTTCTCCCACATCGAAAGGATATGAGTGTGCACGTGAATGAGATTTGACACTACTCAATGATCATTATTTTTTATTTATTAAAATTTGGATATATAATTATAAAAAGTTAACCATAGTGCTATTGAAACAGTGCGAGTATTCACAAAGGAATTGCAATTATTTATTTATTTATTTTCGAATTTTATTACTTGTTCCAACATTTATCTTAGAGTTTGTATCTATTCAAACATGACTTCTTAACCCTAGGAAGTTTGTATTTATTTGAATATAACTTATTGCTTTTGCTATTTATTGCTGAACGCATTTGTTCAATAATGATTTTCTTCTTCTAATTTCGTTTTCGTTCAAAAGATATACAACCATCGTTTCCAATTATTTTCCTTGGAGACCCTAGAGAAATATTAGAATTGCTATATAGTATTCTCAATTGAGACTTTGTTATATCCTAGAGGAAATTTTTGTGGGGCAAATAATGCCAATGACCATTAATCTTTAGAAGTTTGTGTTTGTTCGAATATAACTTCTTGTTTTGACTATTTATTGCTGAACGTGTTTGTTCAATAATGATTTTCTTCTTCTAATTTCATTTTCTTCAAAAGATATACAATCATTGTTTCCAATTGTTTTGCTCGAGAGACCGTAGAGTAATACAACAATTGCTATATAGTATTCTCAATTGAGATTTTGTTGTATCCCGAAGGAAATTTGCTAGTGGTCATTAACAATGTTGTGGGGCCAAACAATTCCTTTGAAAAAGTGAGATTACTTCTTAAATTCTGACTTCATTGTTTTTCCCAATCATTAGTCATTTTTCCCCAATAGGAATTTTGTTTGGAGTAAGAATTTAATCTGGTAGAAAAAAGCCTATAGTCTACCAGAAAGACAAATGAGAAATTATGAGTAGGAGTGAGTACCAGTCTAAGGTAAACCTTGGAATTGGACCAAACCGATCCTACTCGTTGGTTGTGGTTTGGTTCCTACTTCCAAAAATATGAAATCGGACCGAGAAACCTTGATTCTCTTATTTTAATATGGAGTGAGCATTTTGTATTTTTGTTGTTGTCCTCTCCATCTCTAGTTTCTCTCTCTCACTCTCTGCTTTGCTTCACTCACTTCTTCACTTTTCCTCGACGGGAATCAACTACTCGAAGCTCATGAGCCTCCTGTAGATCCGTCACTTCCATACAAGAAGAATCAAAGATGCTCGAGCTCTAATTCTCTTAGTAAAGCAGATACAAAGGTTTTTTTTAGAGGCATTTGCATTGTGTACTTGAAGAATTGAAATCTCAAGCAACATTCTCAAGGAATAAAATAATGAAACCAAAAAGAAAAATAAGGAATTGGCCAGTTTTTGGGTACACCCTAGAACTAGACCAGGTTGATGGGCTAAGTTTTATTGTATACATGATAGATTTTAGAATCTAAAAATTAGGAGTCGATCCCGATGGGGTAGATTGCTGGAGCCACTTACTCCTAATTATGAGTTTTGGAAATAACCAAGAGTACAAGTTAGGATTAGTTAAGAAATAATCATCATTGAAAATCTACAAGAAAAGAAGCTAAAAGAGGATTAGTCTGAGGTAAATTTCATTAATATACCAGTTTGAGATTTTTTGTAGTAAAAAAAGTAGTTTAATATAAACTTATTACATGTATATCAATTCTGGGTTTTTGTGGTATTGACATTTTATGCCAACTCTCTAGTTTCAAAAATCACTGTGCGTGTCTTCAATTAATTGGCTGGCGACAAAAACTATTGAGTATACAGGTCAATAAAGGGTAACATGATAATAATCCCCAACGCACGCGAAAAGGAAACATGCTTTATTGTACCAGAATTTCCAAAGGCCTGGAATAATGAAGGAAGAAGAAAAGGTCCATAAGGGATGACGCACTCTTACCAGTCTGACCAGGCTGAGAAACATTCAAAATTTGAGACAAGGAATGGCACGCGGGTCTCGTTCCTCTCGAGATATTCCATTGGATATTCTAAGTCGACACGCGGCTCTGGGTCTAAGTTTTGGTCTGAAACTTATTTTATCTTAAAATTTTTTATTTCGTAAAAAAATAAATAATTTTAAAATTTATTTTTAGAAAAATTGCTTATGTCACTCACCCATCTTTCACAAATTATTGAAAGATAATTTATTATTTATAATGAAAATATTTTTTATCGTCTAATTATTTTAATAATATAAATTATCATTGTATATTATTTATTTCTCATGAAATAAATAAAGGAAATTGAGAGTTGTGGGTAATTCACTACCGAATCCCTGGCATTGAAATCCAGAGGACTTTGCTTTCTGATCTGACAACGTTACAGGCCAAAGAGGTGCCTCTCCAAAGCGATTGGCAGTAGTATATGTTGAGAGAGTCGAGGCCTTACTGACCTCAGCGTCGAGTTATCCATAAAGTGAGGCATTGTAATTGGAATTTGGCTAATTTTCTGTAGTATTAGACGGCCCAAAACGTTCTTCTTCTTTTTATTTTTATTTTATTTTACAGTCATGGTGGATGTACTGGGTTAGGATCAGGTCTAGAGTTGCTTCATTAGCATAGTACGAGTGCAGAGCGACATTTGGAGACTTAGTTGGTGTCACACCTCCAACTCTTCAAGATCATGAATAATGACACATCCGTCCTCCTATTAGAATGATGCAACCTCAAACATAATCAATATTTCAAAACTCAGCAAAACTAACCAAATCATATTTCTTTTTTCATGATTTAATTCATCAAGCATTGAACTTTTTATAAACCATATTCAAAGTCAAGAACTTTTGTAATTCTTCCATAACAAGGTTTTTTAAACTGTAATCGGTTTAAACTATAATCAAGAAACATTTTTGTATTTTAAATAGGCAAAATGGTAATAAATGCTCGATTTAAATTTTATATATTAAAAAGGACATTTTGTAAGTGATAATATATGTAATACATATTACTTTCGAAATACAAGTTTACAAATTAAAAAAAAAGATAGCATCACTCACATAAGAAAATTGAAACCCAAATTAAGAAGGTTACTTGAATCGACAAACCTGTTTTGCTAGAGCAATATTTTAATGAATTATTCGACTAAACAGCGCTTAATTGTGTTAACAAAATGACTTATATGTGCTAACAAAGAAACTTGTTTATAACGTCTGTCTTTGTCCATTACATGTATCTTGCACACAAAATTTCAAAAATTCATTCTGATCAAACTGTACTTCAAAATCAATTTTCATCACACCCTATGGTCTCATGATGCCTTAAACCATCATTTCCATATAAATCCATAACTTAGTAACTTCTCAATTGAGTCTCACAGTTTAAAATTCACATAACTCCAAATTTATGGTCTAATTCTGAAGATTACTCTGATTAGGTGAACAAGGAGTTCGATTACTTACCAGGCGCTACGAAATGAAGCTGATCCGCCGTGACGAGATCCGTGATGCGTAGGCGCAAGTTTCTCTCTCCTGTCTTTTCCTTCTTGTTACGGTCGCCATTTATGTTTCTTTTCCCTTTTACATTTCACATGCCTTTGATGAAGGAGAAAAGAGAGGGTTTACATGGGCTAAGGCTTGGTAAGGTAATGGGTTGTGCTCTTACAGGTTAATTAAGCTTTGAGCTCTCTGTTTAATATTTTGGCCCACAATATTACAGTTGGCAGCTGAAAGAAGATGGAGAAGATGGAAAAAGTAGGAGAGAATGCATGAGGCTAATACAATGCTTAGGTCTATTGGCCGTGGAACGACTTGATTACACGCCTCAATTTCCATGGGCCATGTTCATCTCAAATATTTACCCTTAATCCTGCTACTTATTCACTGTGTTTTTTCTGTTAATTAATTTCGTTTATTGTGTTAAAACACAGCAAAACGAGAAATTGAATCTTGTACAACTACTTGTCCACTCTAAATGAAACCAAATCTTTCTCCATCCTACGAGCTGTTCTCATCAATTGAAGGCTAAGAACTCAGTTCTTCCAGGAAAAAAATGTTAAGATACATGTGAGTTGTGATAAAAAAAGTCTTACATTAGAAAATAGATGTGGTATAGAGCAGTTAATATATTTTAGTTAGCTCTTAACTCATTAGCTTAAGCTTTTGAGTGAAGGTAGGTACAACTGAATATGTTGATGGGTTTGGACTTGGAATCTTTCTTGGCGATCTCCCCAAGTGAAGGTATCGAGCTTTTGCTATGCGCTCCTAACAAATGGCATAAGAGCCTAGGTTGGCAATAAGTCTGGACCTAATGGTCACACAGGAGAGTTATGGGTAGGAGTGATCGGTTTTATGATGGGTGGGTTTTAGAGCTGAAACTTGGAACCTATCCTATTATAATTAGTTCCCAATTTTTGGACTTGGAGCCTACCCTGTTTGCTTGTAATCGATTCAAGAATCTACCATGTGTTCCCGGTTTGGTTCCAAGGTCTACTCAAGAACCTAATTTGTTTTTTTTTTTTTTTGGTTCATTTTTTACAGCAAAATTATATGAGGCATAAATGATAAAATTTTTAAATGATAAGATGAATATGTTGTCACGTGCAATTATAAACGATACAAAGTTTAAACATGTAACATAAAACAGAAATTATAAAACTCCATTCCCCATTCATCTATAAAAATTTAGGGGAAGAGGAAAGACTGGAGAGAAGTTCCAAGGAAAGACAAAGGATGAAAGAGTGTTGGGGTTTGAATTTAGGAGAAAAGGAAATTAGGGTTTTGGTTTTCTAACTTAAAAAATTGATTTTGAAACCGGTTCCAAAACAAGGCAAATCGGTTCGGTTCCTAGATGGGTATTCACTCAGAATTTGTTCCTAAACCAGTTACAACAAGTTCCAAAAATTTGGAACCTGTTCTTGGATCAGTTCCAATGGAGCCAGTTCTCGAACCTGTTTTTTAGGTGGTTCGATCTGATTCTCGGGTAGAACCAGTTTGGTTGCACATCCCTAGTTATGGGTTGTTGCTGTTAGAGAAAACTTCTATTAGATTTTGAAGTTGACAAAACTTCTTTGGTTCTATTCTCATTTTCATTCTGAGGAATACGAGACTTCTGTGTAACTCTTTCAAAGTCTATCTTACATTAGAAGTCTGCCCCACTCTAACGAAGACCCATACTGAACGCAAGTTAAGAACGAAGATATAATTAGAATCAAGATTATTTTCAAGGTTTTAGTACAAACATGATATTTATGGCTTTCTAGATGGAAATCTTACTTACCATCATTATCAAAATCAATCAAGAACGGTAATATCATTTTGGAAGCCAAGTTTGTTTGGAAAGAATCTACTTATGGAAACCTAGATTCTGATTGTATGGGCGACCACGATCATCGGACTTTCATCTCAATCTTCAAACGGCTCGAGATCTCCTTGATTGATTCTGTTCAACGGGTTGATTGGAAGAATTTCTCTGGAAAATGCCAACGGTTGAGAAGACATATAGGAGTATTTAAGGAGTTTTTTCAAGTCATTTGAAGGAGTGTGTGAAAGAGAATTTTAAAGTCTAAAGCTTCCAAATTACTTATTCTTCCTCCTACAGTGCTCAAATTTGTATTCGAAGAAGAGAGAAACTCTAGAGAGTGACTTTGTGAGACCAGTAGAATCTCTTTACTGAGAAGTTGAGATCATAAGACTGTAACACTCTTTTTTTTAATTCATAGTGAAAACTAGCTAGAAGGCTGTTAGCCTGGAGAGTGGACGTGAGCTTAATTTAAGTCGAACCACTATAAATCTTGTGCTCATTTTCTCTTCCCCGAACTCCTTTATTTTATCTATTGTGATATCTTTCTGCGTTTCGAAATAGTTCTTAAAGTCTGAATTCTTCTTCAAAGTCTGTTGTTCATTATACTCAGTTTAAAAGTAAAAGTATTTTTACTGCATTTCGCAAAATCTGTTTTCACACCTATTCACCTTCCTCTAGGTGTTTATACTAGCATTTTCAGTTGCTGCTCTGACTTATGCTCGATGTGTGAGGGAGAAATTGTTGGGGTTATCTCACATCGGCTGTAGAAGAGGCATGTGGTCATAAGTGTAGAAGAATGTCTCATCATTTGAGCTAGTTTTTAGGATGAGAGAGATGCAATACCACCCACTACTGGTATCAGAGCCAATAGTTGATTGGTGATCCACTCCTAGTATGCTATGGTGTTTAGGAATATCTTAAGAGAGGAATTTGGTAATCAACCTGGTTTTTGGGTGGTGGGCATTTTGGTGGAGCAGTGTGGGCCCAACGGTAGACTTCATGGCTTGATCTGAAGAAAGAGTCGGGGATGAGGTTGGGCGTTAACGATTCAAGTTCAGATAAACTGATGTAGAATAATGCCTGAATTAAGAGGGAGCATGAGATAGCTAGTATAAACACCTAGAGGGGGTGAATAGGTGCACAAACATTTATCGAGATACGGAAGCGATTCTTGGCATACGATAGAAAGGAAATTCTCTCTTGATTAACAAAATGAAATACGGTCAAGGTAAAGAGAGTGAGGAAGAGAAAATTAAACACAGGATTTATAGTAGTTCGGCTTATTCCAAGCCTACGTCCACTTTTCCGCACTGACAGCCCACCGGCTGGATTTCACTATGATCAAAAGAGAAGTTACAGTACAGCTTTGCCTTGATTCCACAGTGTAGATGTTCTACCATACCTCCTCAAGGTTTCTCACAAATATAGACTCTCTTTTGTATACAAGTGTTCGCTCAAAAGAATTGTCTAAACAAAAAGGAGCTTCAGACTTTGGAATTCTTCTATCGCGCACTCCTCGAACAACTAAGAACGTCTTCCTTATATACTCCTTTATGCCATCATACCCGTTGGCACTTACCAAAGGAATTCCTCTAATCTACCCGTTGGACAGAATCAATTAGGAAGGTTGTTCAAGCTATTAAAGGAACGTGTCGATAACCCATCAATCTTGTTTGTCCATACAATTAGGATCTCGATTTCCATAAGAAGAACCTTCCAAGAATATTTAGGCAATCATCGAATCTTCAATCATCGAATCAATCTCGATCAATCAAAGGATTCTGTTACGTCTTTTCCAGCCACGAGATCTTCTCCAGATGATAAGGTTAAATCCTTAACGAAACATCCAGTTCTGGATAACTTTTTTTCAACGGATTAGAGACTGTCAATGAGGATAGACTTTGAGTCTTGAGTCTGGCTGTCCGGAGGTCTTCAAACTTTAAATAGCAGAGTCTGCAAACCTTCAGACTAGACTGATGGAAACGTTTTGTCAGCTTCAAAACACTTCAAGAGGATTTCTCCAACAGAGCAAACCTAACATTAGGGCTCACATGTTAAGGGAAGTCATACATTAGAGAATTGATATGATATAAAGCAGTTAAGATATTCTAGTTGGCCCATAACGCATCAACTTAAACTTTTGAGTTTATGTGGGTCTAATTGGATATGTTGACAAGCTCGGACTTGAGCTCCTCTTTGGTGATCTCCCAAGTAAAGATATCGAGCTTTTGTTGTGTGCTCCCAACAAAATAACGGGGTGCTTAATGTACGCTTGAGTGTGATTCCCATTCGAGAAACATCTAGCGAACATAAACATACTATTAGCTTGCCTAATTACGTGATGGTTTTGTGAGGTTTGTCTTTAAGATCTTGGTTCCTATTCGAGCACAATGCCATGAGCAAATAACTTTTGTCTATTTTGAAGCACAACCATGATTTCCCATGATACCAACAATGGGCCTTTTCCTAATGTTTATTGTCTGTCTCTTCAGCAAAGCTGCAGGGTCATCGCCTATGTTGCAAGCCTTCGGGCTGACCACACGACAGATCTGAGTCAACACTTTCAAGAAGGCACTCGAGCCTCTAAAGCATCGTAGTCCATAAAGAAAGAGCATCTCTAGTTGAAACCGCTTGGAGACAATGCAGGTCCGCGTTGTTTCCATTGAGCACGATCACAATGTTGTTCTCCTAATGGTCTTGGAAGTTTTTCTCAGCCTCCTTCCATTTTCTCAAGATAACATGCCGGGTGATATCATAGGCTGGTAAAGCGCCGGTTGTGCCTTGAAAATATGCACTCATAATCGCAGGATTTCTATTAGCTATCGCAAAAGTATTTATGAGACAGTGAGTTCAGATCCAGTTTTCATTTCTGTCAAATCCACGAGATGTTTCATATCTTGGGTCTCATTCTCATAAGAAAATTTCGAGTCCAACAACGCCAAAACAACCAGACTTTGAGTAGAATGGAATTGAAAGATGAGTAAATGGCATAACAAACCTATCGCAGAAGCAAATATAAGTTAATCGATCTTTCATGAATGAAATAAAAGAGAAATTGATTGAGCCATGTTAGGACGTCAGATTCCAAGGAGTAATCATGAATAAGTTGATCTACTAACACTTAGCTAAATGAAAAAGCTTATTAGCCTTGAGGATAATCGTATTAGAGCAAGGGATTTTGGAAACAAGACCTTAGAAGTGCAGCTGAAAAGGATTGCATAAATAATGGCCAATTTTAGGCTCTGAACCACCTGACTCGTAATTAACCTTGAATCATACTGAGCTTCAGTTCATCCAAGGAAACTGGACTTTCTTTACGAGGAAAAAAAGATTTAAGATATGCATTGGTAAAGTTATTTGATCTGATTTTGTGACCATAACTGGAAAATCTTCCATTGGCCCAAACGTCAAGGCAGGATGTTGGTATTGGCTTCAAACTCTCTTTGAGAATCACATCCACTTCAAGCAAACATATGTATCGTCTCAAAGCCAACTCTACCCTGAAATTGGCTCTAGAGAACACAATCCTGGTTTGCATTGCCAGAACTATACCCATCTTGAAGTAAAGAACTCAAATGCTTCATGACTTAATTAACCATATGGGTTATTACCGTGTCTAATTAAGTATGAATTTGCTGCTTTCTCATTAGGTTTTCGCCACCAAATGTTCATAGTTTGTTCTAGAATGACATTGTATTTTCAACATGTATTCTGAAGATTGAGACTTCCTATCTGATTCAAGTTAAGCAAGGAGCTAAGATCTGTGTGCTCAATAAATTAAGTGGGCAATAGGCGTGATGATAGTCCAAACCCAATGCACTTTTGCTTGTCCAGTTGCATCTAATGGATATATTGATAACACTACCTAGAAGCAGCAACTGGAGAGAGAATGAGGAAGAGGATGGAGCGTGAACCTGTGAGATGAATGCCAAGAAGCCAGAGAAACAGAGACCCTGAAAGAATGTGCTGAAGCAAATGGTTACCGCCATGCACAAATTATTTGTACATTTTCATCAATACTTCTTGAAAGGTTTCGGAATTACTTGTTTCAGGTGCGAAGGCAAGCCTTGGACTCCAGATGAACAAACCAAGAGCCTAATGGACCAAAACTGTTCTTGTCTGAGATATTTCACTTCTATTATGAGGCTTTTCCTTTTAATTTTCACCTTCATCCAGTGTCAAGTAACCATCTGTGTCACTCTTGGTTTGATAAAGGTTCCAGTTCAACGTGGACTTAACAAATGCTGATCACATAAGCTTACAATCACTGCACTCTATTAAGTCATTTGGACCACAATATTCTTAATTCTGATGGACGACCAATAATCCCCAAAATTTGGCCAGCTTGCTTATGAACTTGAAATTCCAGTAGGGATCCAAGTGAGAAAAATCTTAGCCACTTAAGGTCATCACTTCACATTCTGCCACATTTTTAGCAAAGTAATAAGCTGCTGCTCTCGCTTCATGGTCTTCCTTCAGCAATGTGCTTGTATTATAAGTATCCCATGGAATACTGATGCCCTCAAAAAGGTATCTCTGTTGGCCGCTTGGCGTGTTTTCATTTTCCGACCTGAACAAGAAACTTGATTCTTGAACCGAAAAGAGCACCTGGATTGCTCATCTCTGGAGGTCGGTTCCTCATTGAATGTTCAACCCACTAAATGTATGAGAAACAACTTTCCTTTAATGTCTAGGGACATAAGCGAGTTCATGAACTCGCAAAACCATTTACAGGAAAATGAAAGTGAATAACAGGGCAATACAAGCTCCAACAAGAAGATTAATTATTCCTAGCATACGATTGTTTAGAAACCAACAAAGTGAAGATGGGTTATGAGCATTAGCAAATTTTGAACATAACAGAACTAGTGAGAGGACCACTATAACAATGAGAAAACAATATAATATGAAGCAACCATGTATAGAACTAGGAAGGGTGCATTTGAGACCTGCTTTGTGAAGGAGCTTTGGGTGTTCTAAGCCTTGGGTGTTTGGTTAAATTATTGAAACTCACCTTGGGAAAATGTTTGCTTTTGAAAGGCTGAAAGCCCAAGGCAAGTAGGAGGCTACCTTGGGTTTTCAACATTTTCAGAAGGCCTTTTAAGGTCAAGTATACAAATTTTGTTCCAAAACTATCCCCACTCAATTTTCGATTTTCCAGTTTTGCCCTCACGATTCACTGTTCATCTTCTTTTCCGTTGAGTTGCATGAAGTGGTTGTGATGGCTTGGCGATGGGCTAGAGAGAGGCTGGCGAGGTTGCAACTACCCTGGTGACCGTCACCGGCTAGTCGCATGACCTCGACAAGTTGAGGCGACCCCCCACGAGTCACGTCACGGTGACCCAGATTGTTGGAGGTCGCACAACCTCTGGCAACCCAGCGTGACCTAATCTGGGTTGCCGTGACCTTGGTGAAGGGTTGTCTGAGGTCACGTGACCAGGCGACCCTTGCCAGTTGTCTCCTGGGGTTGCCTGAGGTCTTGCAACCTCAAATGTTGGCCATTGGTAATAGATTTCGATCGCTAGTGGCCGCCTGCCCTCACTAGCCAACTTTTTTATTTTTCTTTTGATGAATTTTTTTCTTTCTTTTAATCACAAAAGTCCATTATAAATATACTCCCTCTAAAAACTATTTTACTTAAAGGTACTTCACTATGGACTTTTAGATCACAATTTAATAAACACAATTTGCATTTTAGAAAATCCCTTTAACTTAAAGAAAAAAGAAGAGAGAGAAAAATTGTTTCTTGAAATTGTTTCTGGGAACAAAAGAAGCAATTTTTTTCTACTTCTTGTTTTTGTTCTAAATCAGTTCTCGAGAACAAAAATATAGATAAGTCCAACAGAACAAGGATTCAATGACAATGGGAGCCGGGTTTAGAGATCGTGTGAGGTGTGACTTGGACCAACTCGGTAGTTACAAAAAAGGGCACGCATTTTCAAAAACTTTAGAAGAATCCGACCTTAATTAACGTTTCAAATGACGCCCACCTATGCCGTAATGATATTTTATGTCAGTCCTTTGCATTTTCCCAATGGTTTTCCTAAAAAATCTAACCAAACACACCTGAAGTCCAATTGATTTTAGCAACAACTTGTCCAAGTTTCTTTGGGGCTTGTTTTGCATCTAGGACCAATGCATGACGCAAATAAAATTTTAGGATGCTGCAAGCAGCAAACCAAGGAAATAGCGTTAGGTCGTTCATGCTCAACCTCTTGCATTTCCAAAGAAAATCTCTCTGCTTTGTCCTCTATCACTTAAAATTGAATTTGGTAGTATATGCTTGTAGTCATAAGATGAGGATCATTGTATTGGTAAGTGCCAAATTAATGTGATAAAATTTTTTTACTTGGTGCTGATTATAGAAAAAAGAAAACAGAGAGAGAGAGAGAGAGAGAGAGAGAGAGAGAGAGAGAGAGAGAGAGAGAGAGCAGAACCAGTTGCATACAAAAATGCTCACATTGTTTGAGATAAATTTCAACGTATAAAGATCACAGATACAAGGAGCAAACTATGATAAGGAGGTCCAGATACATGCTATCAAAAGAAGAGTAGTGTCATCAGGCACAAAAACGAAAAGGGAACAAAGCGTTGTTTCTTTCCAAATACTTCAAACGTTCGGAAGACGCTTCAAGTTCAAGCTCTTAGCTTGACATTATTCATGCACACTGATGCAGAATTCAATTGCTCTGACATCAATAGTTATGTAATCTGTCAAGAGAAGATTATTTTAACGAAGTCAATTTTCTCAGTTAGCCACTAACTCGTTTAAGCCAGCATGGATAACAATTTTCCAAGACATACCTTAGTTTTGGACCTTCAAGACTAAAGCATGACATATGCAGGATCATCTGCATTGGGACGGTGACAAGGTCTGAGCTAGAGTGAAATTATGAGACCGTCTGCTTATTGACCCCATCATCTAACTCAAGGATGTAGAGACTAAATTGCCTATGATTTCTGGCGAGCACACGAGAAATTCTTGTGCATTTTAATCTCAAGATTCTCAAAGAAGTCAACCCTGAAATGTGGCAATCTCCGCTCAAACTTTCACAGTGGGTGAAATCCAACTCTTGAAGGTTCTCAAGATCTTTTATGGCTTCAGGAAATTCTTCTAGGTAAGTATGAACCATCTTTAGCACTTCAAGATTTTTCAAATCCTTGATAGAAGAAGGCAATTCATTAATTAAGGTGTACGACAGGTCCATTTGCCTTAGCCGACCAAGCTTTCCTATGAAGTGAGGAAGTCCTTTTAGCCGTTCACAGCTTCTTAAAGTAAGCTTCCGAAGATTCTTCAACAATCCAATGGACTCAGTGACTTCACCCAGCACTTCACATTTGCAAGCACTGAGTATTTCAAGTGCCGGTAGAGAGCCTTCCTCGAAATGAAGTCTTTCAATTTTAGTTCCATCAATGAGGAGCTCTTTCAATACTTTCAGGGAACACAGTGCCTGTGGCAAATGTTTAATTGATGTGCAATGCTTCATGTTTAAGGAAACTAGATTCTCTAATCTAGAAATGGATTCATCAATTGTTGGAGTTGTTAATAAACAGCCTTCCAGGATCAAGCATTCTAAGGACATTGAGTTAGGGAATCTCAGAGATGCAATGATCCAGGGACAACCTTTTAGGTTCAAGACTTTCAAACTCCCAGCATTCTGCAAGAACAGCATGATTCATATGTCTAGTTACAACTACTATAATTTCTCGTGCAGGGTGCATTTGTACATAAAAAAAAGCACACAAGCACGTACACGACTTACCAGCATCAGTTTCTCCCAGTCTTCCGGATTCAATGAGACTCGGCTTGAACATAAGTTGAGAATTACCAGTTTCTTCATATCCAATGCAAACAAATTAGATTTCTCAGGGCATCCATGCCAGTCCAGCCATAATAGGTTTGAAAGTAGAAGATTCTCAGGATTTCCTTCAATACCAACGTTATTCAATTCAAGAAACTTCAGATTTGATAGATGATGAAAATCATCATAATGAAGACAGTTGCATTCTGATTCATCTTGATTAAAATTGGGGGTTACACGGAGAGCTTCAACATTTTCAGTACACTGCCAATTCGATGGAAAAAAGTGAAGTGCAAAAATTAGAACAAAGATATTCAATGAAACAATATTGTAATCATCGTGTCTAGAGGAGAACTTAACAAGTATACTGCAGGAATCTCAGTATGATATTACCTTCTTTTTCCGCAATGTTGTTTGGACATCTTTGTAATCCCACAGCCTACTGCGCTTCCCGGGGTTTTTGGGATTTTCCTTCCTGACAAGTTCTCTTCCTAGGATTTTTAATTGATCATGCATCCAAAACTCATTTTCTTCTCTAATTTTTAGAAAAGACATATTTTGAAGTTCATGAACACCTCTATTTGGGAAACGTTTTCGAGCATCCCACATGTAATAGGGGATTGTCTTGTCAACTCCTATGAAGAAACATGCTATATCAAGGAATATTTCTTTTGTGTTTTCGTCCAAAAGATCATAACTTGCCTTCAACATTGGTTCCACTGCTTTTTCCAGCTCTCCTTCTAATTTATTCAAGGTCTCTCTCCATATTTCCGGGCTCTTCCCATTCAAATATGACCCCACAATTTCAATGGCAAAAGGAAGCCTTCCAACGGCAGAAGTGATTTCACTTGGCAGAGAACCGTAGTCGTCGGGATGACCTGGTCGGAAAGCATGCTTACAAAAAAAATTCAAGAGCATGATTTTCATCCATAGGTAAGACCTCATGTTCGTTGATTTCTCGAATCTCGTAATGATTAACGACATCTTTCTTTCTGGTCGTTAAGATGATCCTACTTCCTTGACCAAACCAAGCTAGATTCTCCGCCAATGGTTTGATTTGTTCAAAGTCGTCCACATCATCCAAGACAATGAGAACTCTCTTTCGTTGGAATAGGCATTTTATAACTCTGGTACCCTGATCGGAGAATTTCACTTCTTGAAAATTTCCTCTCTTGAGATCTCGAATTAACTTATTCTGGAGAGATACCAATTTTTTCTGTTCAATCTCATCCCGAACGTCTTTAAGAAAACTGCAAGCATCAAAGAGGTGGCTAATTTTGTTGTACACCACCTTGGAGAGGGTGGTTTTGCCAACCCCAGGAAGACCACACACTGCAAGCACGCATCTTCCCTTATCAACTCGTCCATCTTCATCATGGACACCAAGCTTCCGCATCATCTCTTGCACGTTGCGGTCTATTCCGACTAAATTTTCAGTCACGTCTTCCTTGCCGATCTCCAAGAGTTGCCAAAGTTTGGAAATAACATTCCTTATAAGCTCGTGATACCTACAAAATCAAAAACGAAGTTCCCTTTCTTTTACTTTATTTTTATGGATAAATGGCTGGTAGAAGTAATGAGCACCGGGCACTTCCTGTGGTGCCGATCCGTTCGGTGATTTCGGGAAACGTAGAGAAGATAACGTGACAGTAATTAACCCAAGAAAAAACATGTAGATGACTACAAGAACATTAAAGAAAAGACGAGATATACAGATACACTACCACCAAAAAAGAAAAGAAAAAAAAAGTATCTCCACAGGAAAATTGGATCCCAGAAAGAGCGTGGTGAGATCTTTCTATACAAGAAACTTGTCCTGTCTTTTCGTTACAAGTAAAGTAAGAGCAATAGCGAGTCAGACTTACCCACTGCTGACTTCCTCCAATTCGAATCCCTTTATCCCAGCAACATTTGCCAGAGCAGTCTTCCACTTGCTGATTGTCTCGGTATTACTGCGTTTCTCTTGCACGAGGAAGGACTCTCCGTATGTTCCCTCCTGGTGGCGAACAACGCCGGGCTTGACGCCATAGAAAATTGGAAGAATGGTTTTCTCCGACTCCACCATTTGGGCTACTTCCATCAGGCAAGCTGGGCTGGAAGCGAAGTTCTTGGAAAAGACAGGGATGCAGACGTCGGAACACTTGATGGCTTCCACGATCTTGGTATCGATTCTTTCGCCATACTCAATCTCTTTGCAATCTCTGAATACCATAAACCCCGAGCCTGTGAGGTTGTCGGAGAAGCAATCGAGGAAGTTGCCACGGACATCTGGCCCTCTGAAGCTGAGGAACACTTGGTAGTTACAAACTGCCAACTCTTCGGCAAAGGCATTAGCTGACGATGAGCAGCCATTGGGAACACGAACACTCATCTGCATACACAGACTCTGGCTCCAATGGAGACCCAGATTATCAATCTTGGACGGTTGCAAACGCTCGAGCTCACAAATCGTAATCTGGAGCGTTGACCTCGCTCGCACTCTCAGTCTCAGTCTTCTTTTCTTGTTATTTTATTCGTTTCGCTTTTGGCAGTTCTATCCTCCCGCTCACCATATAGAAGATTACTATATTTTCTTAATATATCTACAAAATAGAATTAAGATAATCGAAAGTGATGGATCCAATACGAGTCTTAAATAACATTAGAAATTCAATGTAATATATCTATTAAATTCATTAGATAATTTCAATGAGTCAGACAACGAGCTGCCCCGTACCCATCGCAATTATATTAGCTTTGTGTGATGGAATATCTTGTCACCTCCCATACGCGTTTGCACCGTCTTTTTCATTAACAAATAGCTCATACTTTGTAATCCTTCTGTACATGATGAGGTCGTAAAATTTTGCCGCACATTTCAACACCTACTCCCATCCACCTCTATATTTTTTTTTGTTTTTCCTTTTTCCGTAGTCTATCTTAGGCCTTTGTCTTTGTAGGTGTCCCCGACTCTGATTAGTTTACATGCAGTCGCTAGGATTTTTTTGTAGATATCCGATGCCGAATCCAACAAATCAAATCTCGGGATTTTTTTTTTTTGCCTTTATTTTGTAATATACTGACAATTTATTCTTTTTTTACCTCTGATCCAATTTTTCTTGTTGATACGTGTTATTTTGTTCTACTTTTTCTTTTTCTTTTTATTAAAAGTTAATCTGTGTTCGAGTTCACCCCGAATAACCTATGGTTGATTACATCTAACCCAACTAAAGAGTCTTATGCATAAACACACACAAAAGAGACACTCGAATTAATAATTCATAATAGGCATATTCAAATTTAATCCCATTCAATTAGTCCATCTACCTCCAAGCTAATAACATGAGAAGGCATTAGACTTCATCCTGAAAAATGGGTTATCAGTTTTATCTGATCTGTGAAATGGAAATTTCACTTTTTGGATCATGCTGTATTTCATTTAAGTAGACAGGGCTCTGTACTTTCCACGAGAAAATATTTTCCAAATGTAAGTCAAGAAAAAAAGAAAAAAGAAAAAAGAACAATCAAACATATCACTCACCTGTTACTAAGGGAGAAAAGCACCTTTAACGTTTGCGATAATTCCAGACTATTTTCGACAAAGTACAAATACCAATTCATTCATTTAAACACTCATTTTTTTTTTTGTATTTTTGCTGAAAAAAGAGCATTTTTATGCTAATGGACTTTAAACAAAGAATAAATAAGTTCAAATAACCGCATAAGTAATTATATCTATTGTATCAAAGGAATGGATAATTATTAAGTGCCGGACATCTGGAGTGCCAAAATTTGGCACAGAGGGACACTTAAGTACCAAAAGTTAAGAAATTGACACTTAAATGCCAAAATTGGAGCAAAATGGATAACTTAGGGGGTGCATGACAACCCAAAATTTATGTTCCAGAAATAGTTTTTCTGTTCCAGACCTGTTTTTAGAAGAGAAATCCATTTGATAAACCTAATCAGTTTTTCTATTTCTGGAATAGATTTCTATTCCAAAAATAGGTTTGGAAGAGAAATCAGAAGTTAAAATTTTATACTTCTAATTTCTGGAAGAGAAATCAGAAATAATTTCTCTCACTAAACCCTAATTTCGGTGAGTCCTCCCTCATCTCCTCTACGTCTCTGCCTCCTCCTCCTCCTCCTCCTCCTCCGCCTCTCCTCATTTTATTAAAAATAAAAATAAAAATATTCATTTAAAAAAATAAATTTATTAAAATAAATAAATTATTTTTATTATCATTTTATTTTAGTTTATTAAAAATAAATTTATTAAATTTATTAAAAATAATTTATTTATGATAAGTAAACAAATTATTTTTATTTTCCTTGAGTGTTTTGCCAAATAAAATTATTTTTATCTTTTATTTTTATTCATTTTAAAATAAATTTATTCGTAAAATATAATACAATAGAATAAATACAATAAATTTATTAAATTTATAAAAAATAATTTATTTATGATAAAAATAATAAATTTTTATTTATTAAAAATAAATTTATTAAATTTATTTTTATTTTCCTAGAGTGTTTTGCCAAATAAAATTATTATTTTTTATTTTTATTCAATTTAAAATAAATTTATTCGTAAAATAAAATAAAATAGAATAAATAAAATAAATTTATTAAATTTATTAAAAATAATTAATTTATGATAAATCTAATAAATTATTTTTATTAAAAATAAATCTAATAAATTATTTTTATTTGCCTTGAGTGTTTTGCCAAATAATTTTTTTTATTTTTTTATTTTTATTCATTTTAAAATAAATTTATTCTTATAATAAAATAAAATAGAATAAATAAAATAAATTTATTTTTATATTTTAATTTTAAAATAAAATCATATTTTTGTTTTTTTTTATGATTTATTTTATTTTATTTTATTCATTATTATTTTTGTTACTAAATCATTTTATTTTTATTTTTTATATTAAAGGTCGTCGGTCGTCGCCGCCGCTGTCCGGAAGGAAGAAATTTTGTGTCGTTATCAAACGAATTTCTATTTTTAGAGTAGAAACTTTGTGTCGTTATCAAACGGTTATTTTTGCTTAAAAAATCTTCTAAAAATAGAAATAGAAAAATCTATTTCTATTCCAGAAACTATTTCTGGAATAGAATGGTTGTCATGCGAGAAAATCTGGCCAAAATGCTAACGTGGCAATTTTCTAACGAGGTAAGTGCGAAACGATGTTGTTTGGCACATTGATGTGGCTAGACAAATACAAAAAAGACATTGTTTTGTTTCTGACTTGGTAAATAATTAATATAAAAATTAATAAAATTAAAATTAAAATTAAAATTATTTAAAACATTTTTTTTTTAAAAAAAGGGCGAGAGGGAGGCGGCAGCAGTGAGGGCTCAGCCCTTAGTTGCCTTCTTCCTCCCTCTCCTTTTTATTTATTTATTTTTAATAATTTAATTAAATTAATTTTTATATTAAAATTTGAATCTATGCCAAAATGACGTTATTTTTGCGTTCCTTTGCTAAGTCAACTCTCCGGCGAGCTATGTAGGCGAGAAAAATAAATGTAAGATTTCCAGCGGGATTCGCCAGAGATGGCACTTAAGGACACGCATGACAAAATTTATGGAATAGAAATTAATTTCTATTCCATGGACAAGTTTATGAGTAAAGAAACGCGTTTGATAACAATTCAAAATTTATATTTCTAAAATAAAAATTCATTTGATAATAGAATAAAATTTATATGTTTAGGAGCGGCAATGACCGGCGTTCGGAGACCAGTGACTGGCGGCTGAAGTCTGAAGTTCGACATTCGGTGTCCAGCGCCAAGTCCAGTGACCGGCGGTGGGCAGCCAAAGTCCGAAGTTCGACATCGGAGTCTGACGACCGGCAACTAGCGTCCAATGTCCGGAGTTTGACGTCTAACGTTCGACATCCGGAGTCCGACGATAGGAGGTCGATGGTGAGTGGCCAGTGGTCGGAGTTCGGTGGATGGTGGGTGGTTGACATTCGACGACTGGTGGCGAGCGGCAGATGGTCGCCGATGAACATCCGGTGGTTGGTGGTGAGCCTTCGACATCCAATGATTGGTAATGAGCAGCCAACGACCAGTGGGCGTTTGGCATCTAACGACGGGCGGTTGGTGACGGGTGGTCGGTGGCTGGTGGCTGGGGCCGGGGGCGGGCGGTGGCAAACCGACGGCGGGCGCTCGGCCTCCCATAGGTGACAAGTGGGCGACGGGTGGTGACGAGAGTGAACAATCAGAAAAATTTTGATTTCTCATTTCTATTCTAAAAATAGAAAAGCTAAAAATTTTAGGGGGTGCATGATAGCCACCTAATTTTGTTTCAGAAACAATTTTTCTATTCTAGACTTGTTTTTGGAATAGAAATCCATTTGATAAACCTATTCCATTTTTCTATTTCTGAAATAGATTCTTGTTCTAGAAATAGGTTTGTAATATAAATTAGAAGTAGAAATTTTCTACTTCTCTATTTTTGGAATAGAAATGAGAAATAAAAATTATTCTCATCGTTCGTCAACCGTTCCTTCATCCATCGCCGTCGACCACTGTCTGTCGGTCGCCCTCCGCCGGTCGTCGGTTGTCGGCCGGTCGCCACTGCCGTTGGTTGCCGGTCGCCGGTGGCCGGCTGGCGGTTGCCTTCACCGGTTGCTAGCTAGCCATTGCCTTCGCCAGTTGCCGGTAGCCATCACCACTGTCGCCGTTGCCGGTCGTCGATCTCTATTGTTGGAGAAATCTCTCTAGAGTGTTTTGAAGCTGACAAAACATTTCTATCAGTCTAGTCTGGAAGCTATGCAGGCCCTTGTATTTAGAGTTTGAAGACTTTCAGATCACCAGACTCAGCACACAAGACTTAAGACTCAAGACTATTCTCATTGACAGTTTCTAATCCAGTGACGAAGGCGATCCAGAGCTAAAGTGTTTGGTTAAGGATTTGGTCTTATCGACTGGAGAAGATCTCTTGGCTGGATTTGATACAACGGATTAATTATTCGAAGTCAAGATCGTTTGAAGATCTGATGATTGACGAAATATTCTTGGAAGGTTCTATTCTTGGAAACTAAGATCCTGATTGTATGGGCGAACATGATTGATGGGCTATCGACATGTTCCTTTAATAGCTCGAATGACCTTCTTAATTGATTCTGTCCAACGGGAAGATTGGAAAAATTCCTTTGGTAAGTGCCAATGGGTATGATGGCATAAAGGAGTATAAAAAGAAGACATTCCAGTTATTCTAGTAAGTGCTCGATAGAGAAATTCCAGAGTTTGAAGCTCTTTGATTATTAGTCGATTCATTGAGTGAAACTGTACACACAAAGAGAGTCTATACTTAGTGATGCCTTGAGAGAGTGTGGTAGATCTTCTACACCAAGAAATCAAGGAAGAACAGTGCTGTAATATCTCTTTGTTCATAGTGGAATCCAGCCAGTGGGCTGTCAGTGCAGAAGAGTGGACGTAGGCTTGAAATAAGCCGAACCACTATAAATCTCGTGTTCAATTTTCTCTTCCCTACTCTCATTCTTACTTTGATCGTTGTTTGTTTATTAACGAGGAAAAATTGTCTCATTTCTATCAACTGTCCAGTATTGTGCGATTATCATTAGAAGTTACTCGTTATACCTATTCACCCCCCTCTAGATACTTATACTAGTCATATCAATTGGTATCAGAGCTCATGTACTCACTTTATTTGAAGTATTTTACTTTAGAGTAAAAGATCCATGGCTAGTATGCTAGCTCTAGGGCTAGTGGAAGATCAAAGCAATACCAGACCTCCTTACTTTGATGGAAATGACTACAACATCTGGAAAAACAAAATGAAAGCATTTCTTCGATCAAAGGATCCTCTAGAATGAGACGTTATAGAAAAAGGAATCACTCCTAAAGTTGCATCCGTCTCATAAAGAGGGAAAGAAACCGTTGAGACCAGCGGAATGTCTCAGCAAAAGAAGTTTGGGATATGTTACATATCACCTATGAAGGAACTGATCGAGTAAAAGAGACCAGAATCAACATCCTTCTCGGTCAATATGAAGCCTTCAAAATGAGACCTGGAGAATCTATAACTGACATATTTAGCCGTTTTACAGAAATTGTAAATGGTCTTGAAAATCAAGGACAACCAATTTATGATCCCATGAAGGTAAACAAGCTACTGCGTGGACTCTCCAAAGATTGGAATCACATAAAGACTTCAATAAGAGAGACGCAAAGAATCATGCCACTATCTGTCGATGAGCTGGTTGGAACTCTTCAGTCCTATGAAGTGGAACGAATTAATGAAGACGAAGATCCAAAAGGTAAGAAATCCATTGCATTAAAATCAAATGATGATTCTGATGTTACAGATTCTGAAGATGATATGGACGATGAGGAGCTTGCTCTCATGATAAGAAGATTCAGAAAGCTGAATAGAAAATGAAGAAGATTCAACTCAAAGAAACAAAGCTTTCAAAGACAACAGACCAAGTCTGTTGATGATGATGAATCAAACAAAGATATAGTTTGCTTTGAATGTAAGAAAAATGGACACATCAGACTCAACTGTCCTCTTCTAAAGAAGAAGAAGAAAGGAAAAGCTGAAAAGCCTCGAAAGGCTCTCAAAGCCAAAACCAGGAGTGATACAAAGTGTGAAAAAAGTGATGATGAATACGCCAATTTGTGTCTGATGGCGCAATCAGACTCAGACTCAAACTCTGAATCAGACTCAGACAGTGAATTTAAGGTCTCCATCAAAGAAAAGGTAAAGTGGTATCTGGACAGTGGATGCTCAAGACATATGACAGGAGACTCAAATTGCTTTATAAAGCTCGTTCACGTAAATGGTAGAAAAGTCTCATTTGGAGGAAACAGCAAAGGAAGAATTGTGGGATTTGGAACTGTGAAAATTGGAAATCTCACAATTAGTAATGTTTCCCTAGTAGAAGGACTCAATTATAATCTTCTCAGCATAAGCCAACTATGTGATACTGGTTTTAAGATCTTCTTTCAAGAAGGAATATGTTCTGGAATCAGTAAAGACTCTACTCAGTCTTTTATGGGTTGAAGGCATGGAAATATCTATCTTCTGGATATGAAACCGAATGAATCGCAATGCTTAATTTCAAATCAAGATGAAGCAAGCCTGTGGCATAGAAAGCTTGGTCACATCAATATGAAGCAGATAGCCAAAATCTCATCAAAGCAGTTTGTTCGTGGTCTACCCAATTTATCATACCAAAAGTCTGATCTATGCACTCCATGTATATTGGGAAAGCATGTAAGAAATTCATTTAAGCCAATAAATCATGTCTCTACTAATCATGTATTGCAGTTGCTACATGTGGATCTCTTCAGACCAACCAGAACCCAGAGCATTGGAGGTAAGAAATATTGCCTAGTAATCATGGACGATTACTCCCGATTTACTTGGGTATATTTTCTTGCAAGTAAGTCTGAAACCTTCTCGTATTTTGAAAAATTTGCTAAAAAAGTTCAAAATGAAAAAGGATATGTTATTTCAAGTATAAGAACAGACCATGGAGGTGAATTTGAAAATCAAGATTTTACAAAATTTTGTGATGAATCTGGCTTCAAGCATGTGTTCTCCTCTCCATACACTCCTCAGCAAAATGGAGTTGTGGAAAGAAAGAATAGATCTCTTCAAGAAATGGCTAGAACTCTTTTAATTGAAAGTAAGATTTCTTCACGATTTTGGGCTGAAGCTGTTTCAACAGCGTGTTATATCATAAATAAAGTCTTTTTAAGACATATTCTAGAGAAAACCCCTTATGAGTTATTCAAAGGTAAGAAGCCTATTGTTTCTTACTTTCATGTGTTCGGTTGCAAATGCTTTATATTGAAAAATGCAAAAGATCGAGTTGGTAAGTTTGAAGAAAGATCAGATGAAGGCATCTTCCTTGGATATTCTACATCAAGCAAAGCCTACAGAGTCCATAACAAGAAGAGTCAATCAGTGGAGGAATCAATGAATGTCAAATTTCAAGATTCAATGCAAAATGAATCTAGTTAGACTCAACATGAAGAATCTGAACCTGCTCCAGACTCTTCAAAGCTTACATCTTAAGAAGCATCTCAGACTCTGGAAGACCAGCATCAAGTTGTTCGTGAAGATTCAAGTAAAGAAAGAGATCATCAATCAGACAAATCAACTAGTAACTGGAAGCATAAGTCCAGTCATCCCAAAGATCTCATTATTGGCAAAATTAACGAAGGAATTCGCACCAGATCCAAAAGGCGTAAAGAGTCTAGTGCTGTGGCACTTGTTTCTGAAATAGAACCCAAAAGCATAGAAGAAGCTTTATCAGATGAAAGCTGGATTGAAGCTATGCAAGAAGAGCTCAAGCAATTCAGTATCAATGATGTCTGGGAATTGACTCCTAAATCAAAAGGTAAATTTGTTATTGGGGCTAAATGGGTTTTCAGGAACAAGATGAACGAGAAAGAAAAAGTCGTCAGAAACAAAGCAAGACTCGTGGTCAAGGGATATACACAAGAAGAAGGGATTGACTATGATGAGACCTATGCTCCAGTAGCAAGGTTAGAAGCTATTCGATTATTGCTTGGTTTTGCTTGTTATAAAAATTTTAGGTTATTCCAAATGGACGTCAAAAGTGCCTTCATGAATGGATTTATCCATGAGGAAGTTTATGTGGAACAACCACCAGGGTTTGAAGACCCAAAGAAACCAGACTCAGTCTTCAGACTGAAAAAGGCCTTGTATGGTTTAAAGTAAGCACCTCGAGCTTGGTATGACAGACTAAGTAAGTTTTTAATACAAAATGGTTTTGTCAAAGGTAAAGTAGATACTACTCTATTTATCAAAAATGAAAACAAAAGCTTTCTACTTGTTCAAATATATGTGGATGATATTATTTTTGGATCCTCTAATGAAAGTCTATGTAAGAAATTCTCTAAGTTTATGCAGGATGAGTTTGAAATGAGTATGATGGGAGAGTTAACCTTCTTTCTTGGACTCCAAGTAAAACAATTGAAAGAAGGAACTTTTGTTCATCAAGAAAAATATGTTAATGATCTTGTCAAAAGGTTTGGATTGGAAAAGTGCAAAAAGACCGACATACCAATGTGAAGTTCTTTGAAGATAGACAAAGATGAAGAAGGGAAGAAAGTTGATCAAAAGCTGTACAGGAGTATCATCGGTTCACTTCTTTATTTTACTGCCTCTAGACCTGACATTTTGTTTAGTATGTGCATCTGTGCTAGGTTTCAATCAGATCCTATAGAATCTCATCTCAGTGCTGTGAAACGGATTATTAAATGCATTGCTTCATCTTCAATCATCGGTCTTTGGTATCCTAAGAAGGGAGACTTTAATCTTCTTGGATATTCAGATGCAGATCTAGCTGGTTGCAGAGTTGATAGAAAGAGCACCTCGGGAACTTGCCAATTGCTTGGGAACAGGACAGTGTCTTGGTTTTCAAGGAAACAAAACACTGTGGCTCTCTCTACAACAGAAGCAGAGTATGTAGCTCTTGGAAGTTGTTGTTCGCAAATTCTGTGGATAAAACAATAGCTACAAGACTATGGAATTGAAGACTCATGCACTGAGATTAGATGTGACAGCACCAGCGCAATCAATCTTACTAAAAATCCAATCTTTCACTCAAGGGCAAAGCATATAGAGATTCGCCATCACTTTATTAGAGATCATGTACAAAATGGAGAAATCTCGATTCAATTTGTTGAGTCAAAGAGCCAATCAGCAGATATATTCACAAAGCCTTTGGAGAAGAATCAATTCGATATCATCCGTTCCAGACTCAACATTTTGAAGCTTGAGGAAATCAAAGTCTAGAGACTCTCAGACTCAATCATTCACGGCCATAGACTGTAAGTTGTTTTAATATTCAATCTCGAAAAGGTACGATCTTTCGTTCAGTTATATTTGATTTATCTTTAATTTCCGAGAAAAATAGAATCTTGTCTTTTCAAAAAGATAACCTCTATTTAAAAAAAAAGGCAGTTATCATTTTTTTAAAAAAAAGGGACTGTTCACTTTCCTTTGTGACGATTGGTTTTTCCTTTTTAACTGGGTTATATACAGTCAGTTGTCTTCTTCGCTTAACTCCAAAACCCTAAAAAGGCATTCTCCTCTCAATCCTGTCTTGACTTCGTGTTCATCTTTGAGAAAGTTGTCATCTTTTCTTGGGAAAGCGAGTCAAGGAATCTTTCAACGACAAGAAACGATGTTTTCTTCTAGAAGGTCTTCAAGAATCGCAAGTAGGGGACCACAGAGAATGAGGGAGGGTCCTACCCATTTCGATCTCACCGAGGAAGAAGAGTTATCGAGACAGCAACAGAGCCCTATTCACTCTCAGTCACGTCAATCTCCATTATCTAAGAGTGTGGATCAACTACCACAGGAAGAAATAATTGAGGAAGCAGACCCTGTAAGAGTCCAAAAACCCTCTTTTATTTATAAGCTCTATCGTGCTTTGAAAAGCATAGGTACACCATTGAACTATGTGGATGCCTTCCTTAAAGACAAAAGGTATAAAAATGAGTATATCTTTTTGCGACGGATGGAGGATTTGGGAATTGCTTCCAAAGGAGAGGCTGAGGAAGCACTTGCGAACATTCCAAGTGACCCTCGATGATAAACTGTTTAGAGAATTCCAACCCAGGATGGGTGTTGCTGCGAAAGTGAAGGGAAAAAGAATGGAGTTGTTCAAATCAAAGGAACAGGAGGATCTGTTCTTCAAATTGTTGAAACGGGGGGTAATAAACCCCAGGAGCGTTGATTTTGATTTTCTGGATGCCATCAATGTGAACTTGAAGGAGAAGTTTAATCTGCTTCAACTAGAGCAATTTTGCTCCGACACCACATACGGCTATGCACAATTGACAGCATATTTCTATTCGAATCTCAGCTTTTTAGATGCGAATAGAATATCCTTCAGTGTTCGAGACAAAGACTATGAGGTAGATGTGGACATGTTGGCAGACATAATTGGAGTTGAAAGAGGACGATATCAACCGATCAAGGTTTCAATTGCTCGTACCACACTAGAACTTGTCAAAGATAGGAGTACAGAAGGAAGAGTTACCTACATAAGAATGCATGCCATCAACATCTTACTGCACAAAATCGTGATCAACTATCTCAGGCCAAAATCAACATCCAAGACAGACGTGTCTAATTCTGAGGCGAAATTGATGTACGCGATCAATTCAGGGAAGAAGTTCTCTCTTCCTCACACCATTCTCTTTCACATGTACAGAGCAATGGTGAAGAATAAGGGCCAGTTGCCTTACTCAGGCCTTGTGACTAAGATCTTGAGACACTTGAACATTGAACCTCCACAGACTCTTTGTGTTCGACCATGCGACAAAATGGTGGTGGGTTTGAAAATGCTGACAAAAATGCGTCTGAAAGAGCTTGATAAGGCAATGGCGAAGTTCAAAGTGAAAACTCCAGTTAAATCTCATCCAGTCTCTTCTGCGTCGAAAAGGAAAGGGAAGGAGCCCATGGGTGCTCCATCCAAAAAGAAAAGAGCTCTAATCTTAGAGGATGAAGATGAAGAGGATGAACTCACTATCTTTGCCTTGGCATTGAAAAGACTCAGTTGTTCTGTATCCGAATCAATGGAACGAAAGGAGAAAGGAAAAGAAGCAGAGGAACAAGAACAGAGAGAAGCAGAGGAGAAAGAAGAGAAAGAAAAAGAAGAAGAGGAGAAAGAAGTTGAAGAAGAAGAAGAAGCAGTCAAAGAAAAGTTTGCAGATGAAGCTGGAGAGAAAGGCAATCAAGATTCTACTGAGCATGACCATTACTCTTCCCCAAATGAGGCCTTAGAAACAGGGGGAGATAACGAGCAAGGAAGGACTACACAATTTCCTGACCACAGTAAAGGTGTGAGTCGCTCGTAAGCAAATCCAGAGGATATTCAGGCTTCTCAAATGCCTGAGGAAGGACATGACACCTCAATGACGAATTTGCGCGATTACACTGAAGTTCCATCGTCTGCCTTCACTCCATCTGATAGAGCAAATGCCAGCACACAGACGGACAATACCGCAGATTTTTGTTGTATCCTTGATCTTCTTCTGGCAATGCAGGGTCAAATATATGTTTTGGAATGTGAACTTCAAGTCCTGAAGAATTCTGGACAAGCGTCTTCTGTTACCCTGTCGAATCAAATGCAAGACCTCGCTCATCAAATTCAAGCAAATGCCAAAGGAGTAGAGGTGGCACGTCTATGGGAAGACTTGAAGAGGATGGAAGGCATCATACAGTCGATGGGAGATTTCCAGATTGTGCGCATTCCCAAGCAAACTTGACTCTTTCTCACCTTTTTAATGATGACAAAAAGGGGGAGAATTGCCAGCTTTGAACTGAACTGAACTTTGATTTTGAATCTGTTTTTATTTTTTGGATATTTATTTTTGAGTATGACTTGGGTGTGGTGGACTTGGTGAATTTGACTGACTTGAGTGTGTGGATTTGAAATTGACCGTTGCATTATTTATATCAAGTGTTATTGTATGGCTTTACTCATGAAAGACTAACCTATTTTTTGTGGATGCAGAGTCTAGTTGATTTATTAAGCTTTATGAGATATCCATACTGCTTGAGTAATGTTTTTGCAGGTCAAAGTTGTTCAAATCTACAGGAATATTTTGTCACCATCAAAAATGGGGAAATTGTTGGAGAAATATCTCTAGAGTGTTTTGAAACTGACAAAACATTTCTATCAGTCTAGTCTGGAAGCTGTGCAGACCCTTGTATTTAGAGTTTGAAGACTTTCAGATCACCAGACTCAGCACACAAGACTTAAGACTCAAGACTATTCTCATTGACAGTTTCTAATCCAGTGACGAAGGTGATCCAGAGCTGAAGTGTTTGGTTAAGGATTTGGTCTTATCGACTGGAGAAGATCTCTTGGCTGTATTTGATACAACGGATTAATTATTCGAAGTCAAGATCGTTTGAAGATCCGATGATTAACGAAATATTCTTTGAAGGTTCTATTATTGGAAACCAAGATCCTGATTGTATGGGCGAACATGATTGATGGGCTATCGACATGTTCCTTTAATAGCTCGAACGACCTTCTTAATTGATTCTGTCCAACGGGAAGATTGGAAGAATTCCTTTGGTAAGTGCCAATGGGTATGATGGCATAAAGGAGTATAAAAAGAAGACATTCCAGTTATTCTAGTAAGTGCTCGATAGAGAAATTCCAGAGTTTGAAGCTCTTTGATTATTAGTCGATTCATTGAGGGAAACTGTACACACAAAGAGAGTCTATACTTAGTGATGCCTTGAGAGAGTGTGGTAGATCTTCTACACCAAGAAATCAAGGAAGAACAGTGCTGTAATATCTCTTTGTTCATAGTGGAATCCAGCCAGTGGGCTGTCAGTGCAGAAGAGTGGACGTAGGCTTGAAATAAGCCGAACCACTATAAATCTTGTGTTCAATTTTCTCTTCCCTACTCAGTCTTACTTTGATCGTTGGTTGTTTATTAATGAGGAAAAATTGTCTCATTTCTATCAACTGTCTAGTATTGTGCGATTATCATTAGAAGTTACTCGTTATACCTATTCACCCCCCCTCTAGGTACTTATACTAGCCATATCAGCTAGTAGCCGCTGTCACCACCGGTCGTCGGCCGCTAGACGCCGCCGCCGCCGGTCGCCGGTCCACCGCCGTCTAAAAGGAAAATATTTTGTGTCGTTATCAATTGAATTTCTATTTTTAGAGTAGAAATTTTGTATCATTATCAAATAGTTATTTTTGCTTAGAAACTCTTCTAGAAATAGAAATAGAGAAATCTATTTCTCTTCCAGAAATCAATTTATGGCTAGAATGGTTATCATTCACCCCCTTAACTTTTGATTTCTACTCCAAATCTATTTATGGAATAGAAATTTGTTCTAGAAATAGAAAAAATGAAATTGCGTTACCAAACATATTTTTGTTCCAAATCTGTTCCGAGGAATAGAAAAATAGAGAAATAAAGAAACAAAAATATTGTCATGCGCGCCCTAAGTGTCTCACTTTTTTAAAAAAAGTGTCACTTTCCTAATTTTTGGCACTTTAAGTGTCTATTCGTGCCAAGTTTTGATACTTGAAGTGTACTTCTTCCGATAATTATTAGTACATCAAGAAAGTGCCGATTTTTAATTTCTTATCTAATATATATATGCTTAAAGCTGGAACTTAGAGATAGTTGTTATTATGCTCGCCGCGTGTCACTTCATCTTGTCTATGTGATTGCCACGTAGCATGATGTGTGGCGGAGTTTTGCCATGTGGCATCCCAAAATTCATGGCAATCTCTAGAAGCATTAAAGTCTATGAATAGGTGATGGAAGTACCATCAAGTTATATTGTAGCCCTTTGATCCATAAATTGCAATGAGATTTATGGCCAAGCTTTTAATGGATAATTATTTGATATGAAAGAAAATTCTATTATTGGCCATGTGTTTTATAAGTTGGAATTTATTGATTTATGATTTCAAGTTCTATGGCCAAGTGAATAAGGGAAATTAAGTATTTAGATGATGAGAGATTAGGTGATGATTAAATTAGAGAAGAGTGGGCCGAAATTCTTAGGCCAAGCTGGCCCAAAAACCCAGCCCACGATCACCCACCATTCGGCCATATGGGCCTGGCCCGTGAAGCCCAAAGGAGGAGGAGGAGCTGCCGTCGACCAAGCTGGCCCAAGCCTAGCCAGATACAAGTCCAACTTGCATGGCAATTGCCAAGTGGCGCCGGCATGAAAGATCAATGATTGTTAATCATGAGGGGGAAGAAATTAGAGAGGATGAGGGGGGTGGATTAAGCGAGGAAAGGGAGAGGAAGAGAGGGAGTCGTCCGAGAGAAAGATGAGAAAAAGAGAGAAAGGAAAGGAAGAAAGGAAGAGAGAGAGACTGTGTGTGCAAGAGACAAGAAGGAGGACCGTTCGCTGATCGTCCGCCTAGCTCGCTGCCGTTCGTTTGCCACCTTGCCCGCCATCTTTGTTGCTGTTTGTGCTCAGATTAGAGGCAAGTAGAGTCCTAAAACCGACCCTTTGCTTGCTATGATGTGTATGTAGAAGATGGTGAATTTCGGTTGTGGTGGATGTGATGTAAGGTCGAAGCTTTGGGAAGAAATTCGTTGGCCTAGCATGCTGTTTTTGGAAAAACCAGTCCGACCCTTCATGAGTTTGTGAGCTGCATGTGACGTTTTAGTGGGAATCTCGTTTTTATCTCTTCATGAAAGTTGTAGAGAACATCTTAAGGAATAACATACTAAAAGTTGAGATAAAACAGATAAATATTTCTTGGTGAACGTTGTCCTTTGAAGAAACTAGATCTGGGAAAGTGTTACTTCAACCTAGTATGATTATGTGATTTTTATAAAATCATCCAGTTAAACTTTGATTGTGTGTCTTTAATGAAAGTTGTAAGTAATATTCTGAGGAATAACATACCAAAAATTTAGAAGAAACAGACATATGTAAGTCGGTAAAACGAGTTTCCTTTGAAAGAATATAATCTGGAAAAACGACACCGAGAATTGGAGGAATTAATCATCTATATATATTAATCTAGAACGAGTTGGGTTTCAATTTCTTCACAAGATATTTACCTTTAGGACTTTTATATAACATATCAAAATTTCAGAATTTTTAGAGTTTATTTGGATATTTAATTTAAATTACTTCCGAAACTGTGCAAGTTGAAGTATTGAATTGTTGAAAACTGTGATGCATGGACCGTACTGTTTTGTGTGAGATTCTTTTGGTATGGTGTTTTTCATGATATATCTGCCTTTAGGTCTCGTCTATAATGTATCAAGTTTACAGAATTTATTAATACCATTTACTAATTTTTCTAGAGTTTTAACTAAAGGAGTGTATTCTGTTTTATCTGAAAATCGATGCGTTGTAAAAAAAATAAATGGATTTTTCCCATGAGATGTAATGCTTTGAGCGGTTGATTTGCTGCATATGTGATGATATATGGCATGTTATATGGCATCAAAAGCTGGTTGAGACTCTTGATATTGATGCATCAAATGCCATGTTGAAATTGAGATACATGTGTGAATATAAATTAAGATAATAACAAGACCATCGAAGGTGTGAGCTGACAATGCCTCGGGAGTTTCGAGATGCCTGGAGGTGTGTGCCGGATGCCCGGAGTGTGTGTGCCGGATGTCCTCGGGAGTTTCGAGATGCCCGAAGGTGTGCTGGAAGCCTTGGTGTGCCGGGGGGATACCTTGTGATGCTAGTTGGGGTACAAGATGCTTGGAGTGTGTGTACTGGATGCCCGGAGGTGTGTGCCGAAGGTTCGTTGTGATGCCAGGTTGGATGCGAGCGATAAATTGTGGGATGCGAACATTGGTCCCTAGAAAGAAAAATGATATGAATCTTGGTGATATAAGTTTGGCATGCTTGATGATACATGTATAAGTGCATGATGGTATATGCACGTTGCATGATGATATGCATGGTTGTTCATATAAGTACAAATGCATGGTGATATATGCATGGCTGCAAGGTAAGGTATGCTTGAATGCATGAATGATATGTGTTTTATTCATGATACCTTGACTGTTCTGTTTTACGCATTGTATAGTTAGATGGATATTTACTGTTGAGTGGTTGTACTCACCCCTTTTGGGGATTAACATTTCAGATTAGAAAAATGCCTTTGCTACTAGTTGCACGCGGTACCTTTTATGGATTGCCATCTGACGTCGAGGTGGAGTGCACCGAGCATTCCTGTGTTAGTATACCTGGTCTGGTGTATGTCCAAGTCTGAGTCTTAGTGATGTACGATGTGGGTCTTGCTGATGGCCCGGTTATCCAGGAGTTTTTGTTTGTTCATGTCCGGTGTGGTGGAGTGATGCTAGGGATGCTGCCGCTGCCGCCGCCCGATGCACCGAGTTGGGTGTGATGGCACGCATAGTTGATGGGAGCTGACGCTTTCTTTTTGGGATAGTCGACACTTGTCGATGGAGGGATGTGCATGTTTCATATAGGGTCGAGTTCTCTTTTGGGTATAGCCAAGTATAGTTAAAAATCTTGGCCTTTTTGTTGTATTGACCCGAAATGTCCATCATGAAAATATAAATAAAGGTGAATCGGCTTTATCTTTTCTTCTGGTGCGTAGTTGGTGTGCATTGCATTATTGTTATTGGAGGGAGAGATGGTGAGACTTGTTTATGCTTCCGCTGATGAATTGCGTTGGGACCTTTACAAAAAAAAAATGGTAAGGAATTCCATTGATCAACCCCTATGAACTGTGGTTTCATTTTAATCATAAAATTCATTAGACTGGCATGTAATAGGATGAATGGCAAGTAATCTGTGGTGACTCTAACGGATTGGGGGCCATCGAGGGGTGCCACATGCCATGTGACCCACATTCGGCTAATAAGGTTCTAACTTTTGGATTTCTCATATGTTATTTTCTATGTTTTAGAGGATTTAATTTTTCTTTAAGAAAAGCTAAAGTTGAATTTTATGAGTCTTCCATCTCTTATTGAGTAAAACTTGAAAAATAAGGATATTTTAGAGAAAGTATTTTCAATTATAGTTTACCATCCATAAAGGCATTGATTTATCAATTAAGGGAGAAGAATCTCATCTGTCAATCAAAGTCACAAATAGATTCTTGAAGATAATAAAATCAAGGGATTGATAGCTCTTGTAATATAAGTATCTTTTCATTTATTTTTTCAATTTGTTGTACCATTTCCTTATAAATGTAATACTTCGTAATAGCGCTATATATAGTGGAAATCATTTGAACAAGTTGTATGTTGAGGTCAACAATCAAACACTTTTGTTCTTTTATGGTATTAGAGCACTCCTTCGAAGAAGTTGATCCTTAACCATGGCTTTCACTAATACCTCCGATGTTCTAGTATTAGTATCCCTCATCTTCAAACTTAAGTAATTTTGTATCACCGAAATTGACACAAACAAACTATTAATATTGGAGAGCACAGATGCTGGCATTGATTATCAGCCAAGATCTGATGGGATTCATTGACGGTGCGTATCAAATTCCGAGTCCAACCATAATCACCCCTAGAAAAGAAGTTGGAGTCCAAGAGGAAGTAACAAATCCAGAATTCTTACAATGGAGAAGGTTAGATCGCCTATGGGGATGGATCATTATGACGCTCTCTAAAGACGTTCTTTCTCAAGCATTAGACTGGAAGACATCTTTTGAGGTGTGGTTAGCATTACAAAACATTTTGCTAAGGTATCGGAGGAACGTGAAGTTTCAATTATTCTACAAATTAAAAAATATAGATAAAATTTCTCATCTCTTTGTTTTGATTTGCTTAGGTGATTACTATGATTTATTCACAACATCCATGTTGAAGCCTCCTATGCCGACTGTCTCTAATCTGATTTCACAATTGCGGAGTTTTGAGTGTTGAATGACAAATAAAAGTTCCCTTGCAATGCAACAAGGTACAACTTTCTTTCGTTAGAGAAGTAATTTTAAGAGTAAGAAGAAGGCAAAACAATTCCAGCATTCCGACAACAATTGTTTTTCTTCTCAAGGAAGAGGATTTCTTCATGATGGTCCAAGAGTGAAAAATTCTCAGATTGATTTTGTTCAGTTGTAGGGTCAAAAGCCACAATTCAATCAAAGCAAGACCAAGAATCTTAAAGAAGAAAAAGAAAAAGAAAAATATCGTTTCCCATCAAATATGTAACAAACAGGGACATTTTGCCGCGGATTGCTTCAATTGGTTTAATCGGTCTGTCCTCCCCTCAAATGTGCTGAAGGCATTTGCTGTGCTTAGTGTTGGAGGTAGTCGAGATTCAAAATGGTTCGCTGACACTGGAGCTTCAAATCACATGACTGGAGATGAAGTTAACCTATTCAACATATGACCATATGTTGGGAAAAATAGCATTATGATTGGAAACAGCGACTCGCTTAAAATTTCTCACATTGGTGATGCTCAGAACAATTTGGGCCAAGAGAGCATTGACTTAAAAAAATGTTCTACCTGTTCCACGAATGAAAAAGAATTTATTATCGGTAAGCTAATTTACCACTAAGTTTCTTGTAAGTTTTGAGTTCTTTGCCACTGGTTTTGTAATAAAGGACAGGAAAACAAGGAAGGGTCTAACAATTGGAAACCGCGAAGGTGATTTATATACCTTGAAGCTGCCAAAAGAAGCACTATTTTCAAACCGGTATAGGAAAGCTGATGAGAGCTCTTGGCATCGAAGGTTGGGACATCCACCGTTGACAAAAATTCGTTATTTACAGAATAAAGGCGATATCTCGGTTACTGCTTGGAATAAACCTACTAGCCTATGTGGTAGTTGTCATATGGGTCGAGCGTCTAAGCTTCCTTTTTTGCCTTCCAATTCTAGTATTGCTTAGCCTTTTGAAAAAACACATTGTGATTTGGGGGAAAAAACTCCAATAATCTCATTTAAAAGCTTTTAGTACTATGCATGCTTTGTGGATGATTATGTGCGCTTTACATGATTGTTTCCATTAAGACAAAAATTTGACTTTTATGCATGATTTCTCAATTTTGAGATATATTTGGAAGCGCACTTTGGAGGGCATATCAAAATCTTTCAATCTAATTAAGGTGGAGAGTTCAACCGATTTTTTTTTTTTTAAATTAATTTGCAAAAGAATGGCATTGTTTATTAAGTATCTTGCTCAAATACTCTAGAACATAATGGAGTTGTCGAGCAAAAACATAGGGGAGAAGTATATCGGAAGTGCCTTAACTTATGTACGATGCTCATATTAGTGTCACAACTTTTTGTGGGCTTACTTAAATGCTAAAATTGGAGAAAAATGACCATTTAAGTGCCTTTGGCTAAAAATTCTAACTAAAAAAATTACGTGGCTTTTATAATTAAAAATTTTATCTGATGTGACATTTTTTAAAGATTGGCACTAAAGTGATCACTTTTTACTAACGATTGGCATTGAAGTGATTATTTTTTTACAATGATCGACACTGAAGTGATCACTTCTTAACTTACTATATGGCGTCATTTATGGTTTTTTTTTTTTTTTGGCACTGAAGTAATCACTTTTTCATGAAGATTGACATTAAAGTGATCACTTTTAACAATAATTGACACTTAAGTGATTATTTTTTACAACAACTGGCACTAAAGTGATCATTTTTTTTAAATAATTTGCTACATGATGTCCTTTAGAGATTATATGCTGAGTGGGTACACCGGCAAGTTACGTAGGATTGATAAATTAATAAAATATTGCCATGTCAAATTTTTGGCAACTTAAATTAGAGTTGACACTTAAGTGATCGTTTTTTTTTAAATGGCAATTAAGTGAGCCTGCGAAAAATTGTGGTACTAAAGTGAATGGCGTACATAATTTAAGGCACTTCCAGTGTACTTCTCCCAAAAACATAGGCACTTCTATGAAATTGGCTTGACTATACTTCATCAAAGTGGAATTCCTAAAAAGTTTCAAACTACGGTTTTTCTCTTGAACTGATTTCCTACAAGACTGTTGGGCATGAAATCACCTTACGAACTCTTATCTTGCAAAAAACCACATTGTAACTCTGAGATTTTGGTTGTAGGTGTTTTCCTTATGATTAGACAAGATGAAAGAATAAGTTCGTTGCTACAGTTGCCATGTGTGTTTCTTGGCTATAGTGATTATTATAAGGAATATCGATGTCTTTATCCTCCAACTGGTCGAATTTATATATCATGACACGTCGTCTCTGATGAGACTGTATTTCCAAATCTCATGCCCAGCTCATTGTTTAGGGAATAAAGTGATAAAGTCAAGATCTTTGAATTTATAAGCTTGCCAAATCATGACACAACAAGGTTGGACTTATACTTTTTCTTGTCGAATCTGCGACAAGGTGAGTTTTATGCTAACTCAGATCAACAGTGTGCTGGCTCATTGAATTTTACAACTCAAGATAATTCTTATGAGGAAGACATCGATGGGGATGAATCAAATGTTCACCAAAGTCATATTGAAATTGGCGATTCGTCTGGTACTTCAGTCATTTTTCCATGCTCTTGGCTAATGAAGGTTCCTTGCAAACGTTGCGAAACAATACTGATTCTACACAGGATGCTGTTCTAGATTCTTCATTAGCACATTCGTGCCCTCAAAATCATCCAATGATCACTTGAGCACGTACAGGTATTGTGAAGCCTAATCCAAAGTATGCTAATTTAAATGCGGTGGATTCTATACCAAAGGAATCGAACAATGTATGCTCTGCTTTAAAACATCCAGGGTAGTCAGCAGCAATGAAAGAGAAAATCGCGGCATTGCATTGGAATAAAACTTAAACTCTTGTTCCATGTCCTCCAAATACTAATATCGTGAGATGTAGATTGGTATTTAAGCCTAAGCTGAATACTAGTGGTACATTAGAAAGATTGAAAGTAAGATTAGTTGTCAAGGGATATACTCAAGTAGCATGCAGATTCCTTGAGACTTTCTCACCAGTCGTTTGATCAGGAATTATAGGGATGGTCTCCACCATTGCTACCATAAGAGGTTGGTCCATAAAACAATTAGATGAGAAAAAGGCCTGTTTACATGGTTATTTGTCACAAACCATTTACATGGAGCAACCTCCTCGTTTGATGGCAAAAAGCACCCATCTTATGTTTGCAAACTCGAGAGAGGTTTTGTATGGCCTCAAGCTAGCACCAAGAGCATGATTTGACTATTTAAGCTTGTTTCTTTTAGCAGCTGGTTTCTTTTTTAGTATTGCAGATCCTTCTTTGTTCATTCAAAAATCAGATCATGACATTCTAGCGCTACTTTTAAACATGGACGGCATGATTGTCACCGGTAATGACCCCAAACTTGCTTGATGGAGTTATTTCCACAATGAGTAGTGAATTTGCAATGAAGGACATGAGGCCATTCCATTATTTTTGGGTGTGGAGTTTAAAATATTTTTTGGTGATTCTTATTTGTGTCAGCAATAATATGCTTTGTCAATTCATAAACATGCACAAATGGAGTGCTGCAAATCAGTTCCACACCTATGACCGCTAGTTCTCTTTCTGGCTCAAATGCAAAACTATATTCAGATCCACAATGGAAATGTTGATTTGGAATATAAAATCCAGCTTTGTACCAGTCTTCAGGGTGAATTCCCAACTGGTGAATCCCCAATTGTCAAAATTAGAGCTCTTCAATTTCTCGCCATCACATGGTTGGATATTTTATACACAATCAATTTTGTTTGTCAATTCATGTATTAGCCCACTATGACTCATTTTCAAATTTTGAGGTGCAGTTTGCATTATTTTAGCGGCACAATAGGTCGAGGAACGCGTATCTTGTCTAAGTCAACTATAGACTTGTATGCTTTTTATGATGCAAATTGGGCTAGATGCCGCTTCACTCGACGATCGATTACATATGTTCTAAATGAGCTATTGCTATTTTAAAGTATAACTTATACTACTCAAATAATTCAGCACAATACATCAAGAAATTTGCATTGGATGGAGAAATTTATTTTAATTTGATACTTTCGGAACCGGGATAAGAACAAAGTTCATGTGATTTAATTAGCAATACAACATTTTTTGTCTGTTTTATCTACAACTTGAAATATTTGAGTATAGAATCAAAAAAATATATGAAAAGCAAATATCTTCGAATCTATTCTTACATATTAAAGCTTACTTAAAAAAATTTCGACAATAAAAATAAAGAAAACCTCAAGTACTCAAAAATAGAACAAATTAAAGGTATATTATGACATCTCAGTCAAATAATTTTATTCAGTTCATCAAAAAAATTATACTGATTAAAGTAATTCACTTAATTTGATGTTTTGAAATCATGGATAAGGAAAAGGTTCGTGGGCTTTAATTTTAGTGATGAAAAATTTATGCTTTTTTTTTTAATCTAAAATTCAAATCTTGAGGAGAAACTTGAATAAAAATAGATAAAGATACATATAATAATTTGATGAGAGAGTTTATTTTTTAAAAATTTAAAATAGTGAATCTGAGGAAACCCATTTAAATTAAAATATCATGGGGAATTACTATCTATAATTTGAAACTATAACTCATGCCATTTGATTAAATATCGCTTAGAAAAAAAATTAAATATATATTTTTTGGTCGGTAAATATCAATCATTTGAAAATATCACATTTAGGATTTTAACATAAAACCTATTTCTTTAAATCTAACACTTAATTAAAAAAATTTCATTTAGTTTAAATATGTTAACTGTATGACTATTGACATAGATTACTTTATTACATTAATGAGTTTCATTTAAGTTCAATATCTTCAAATCAAATTAGTTACAAAAAAGTTAAAAAAAAAAAAAGAAAAAGAAAATCCGTGGTTTTGAACGTGCCCGGATATGGACTCCTGAGCCCTTCTCGAACGCTCGTCCGTCTTCCGATCATCGACCTCGCTTCCGCCGAGGAACCGCCTCTCCAGCGGCGGCAGGTGGTGGCGGCCGCCGACGGTGCTCTCGTCATCCTCTCTGGACGCGTCGTCAACCTCCGAGCAGTGTATCTGAGAGTCTTCGGAGAGGAGCATCTCTCGCCAAAACAGGGAGCCCTCGGCTCCCAGCTCCTTCAATCTCTAGCACTTCACTCGTCCATGGCATTCACTACAAGCGAAAATTGGTGGAAACTAGCCTCCTTATCATGTCTGACGGTTTTCCCATGAGAATTTGAGATAGATTAAGTGGAGAATTGCGGGTTTGAAGTTTGGGAATCGATTTGGGTGAACCTCCATCTTCTTCTTCTCCCTTCCTTGGTAGAAAATCCTCGATTTGGTGTTGGGACCCACCCTGGGGTGAGAACATCGTTGTGGCAACCCAGAAGCCACCCCTCGCTGCAATCGATGCGCCACCACTCTGAATAATAGCATTCCTATAGCGATGGTTAACACTTGAAATGGCAAATATAGTGTATTGGAGTCCTCGGTGTCCAAAAGGTTGAAGAACCAAGCTACCACGGCCGAGATAAAAAGCACCTATTCAAATTTTTGAAGGAGAAAGATGCTGAGAATTTGAACACTGTCGCTCCCAAACAAGCTACGAATTTTGTTACTGTAGTTCATAATTTTGATTTCAATGCTGGATTTGGTTATGGCAATCCTGATTGTGAAATGGGTATTGATATAGGTGGAATTTTGCCTACTGCTGTAAGCTCCAATTGTGTTGTTAAGCCTAAAGTTAGAGCTTCCAATAAGGAAGCTGACTGACTTTAAGGAAGTTGGTATTACAGGTAATAATAGTATGGATGGAAACTCCCATGGCCGTATCTCACCCTCACCAATCCTTGCGGCTGGCTCAACTCCATCTCGGAAAAGCATTACTATGGAGAAGATCTCCCAGACAGCAAAATTAGATTTCATTCAACCCAACAAACTTGGTAATAAATTAGGCGCTCCTCCCCTTGAGATTATTAAAGAAGGGAAGGCACATTTTGAGAATTGTCTTTTTGGCTATTTCCTTACTGCAAATGCCTCGTTCTACTGGGTGAGATGTATTGTCTAAAAATTATGGGGGAAAGAAAACCTTGTAGATGTTTCAGCTACGAAGGATGGTTTTTTGTTTTTCCGATTCTCTAATGTTCAAAAGCTGGCTGAAGTTATGGAGGTGGAGATATGGGACACAGCTGGCAAACCGTTGTTTTTACATAAATGGCATCCCCTAATCAGATTGGAAAAGGCGAGGATTACTTTTGTGCCAATTTGGGTATGTCTTTGTAATGTACCTCATGTCCTTTGGACCAAACTTGGTTTAAACTATGTGTGCAGTTTTCTCGGTAGACCTTTGTACGTGGATAAGGCTACCGAAGAAAAACATTGACTAACTTTTGCTCGTATATGCATTCTCATGGATTTTGATAGTCCATTCCCGGAAAATTTCGATCTTGATATGGGGAACGAGGAAACCTTTGGGATTACTGTTGACTATAGTTTTTTTTTTTTGATAACTGAGGATTCCACCACGGCCCCCCGTGCCCGGACGGCACCGAAGGGCCGGGCCCCTATACCTCAGGAGAGATTGTTGACTATAGTTGGATACCACTAAAGTGCAAAAAATATAACTATTTTGGTCATAAGGATTGTGCTGTGCCGAACAAGGTAGTTTGGGTTCCTAAAACCCAACTAGTGGCGAGACCACTAGAAAATACTGCTTCTATTGTTCCCATCTCATCCGAAAGAGTTTTTACAGTGTTGCCAATTATCAATTCCCCTGCTTCCTCAATTGGATGTTCCTATTACTAGGGTTGGTAATTCCATGGTTATTCAACCAAAGACTCATGTTTATGCTACTTCCCAGCCGGGTGCATCCTCTATAGATGTCAAGCAAGTTGGAAGTAAGAAGAGAGGCTCTTACATCAAAAGTGGAGCTACTCCCAATTCTTTGACTTGCTCATGAAATAGATTTGCATTATTGGGAGAGGGCGATCTTCCTGATATCTCTGTCAGTCTTGTTGCTTTACTTGAGGATACGAGGAGTGAGGCTGAGCCTCTTGACCAATAAATCTCCTTTCTTGGAATGTACGGGGCCTTAATAGTAGCCCAAACAAAAGGACCTCGTAGATTTTGCTTTGTCTCAAGATCCTCATATCCTTATTTTGATTGAACATAAAATAAAAGAGGTAAATGTTGACTTTGTCATCAAAAGCAGGTTTCGAGGCTGGAAATGCATCCTTAACTATCAAAGTAGCAGTCTTCGTAGAATATGGGTATTGTGGAAACCGTCCATTATTGCCTTGGTGAGAAGTTGGGAGATGACCGATTTCTCCTTTTCGTAGTTTATGGATGCAATATTGAAGCCGAACGGAGATCTTTCTGGCTGAACATTAACACATCCTCTCCTCGTAATACAGGAAATGTGCCTTGGCTACTAATAGGTGATTTCAATGAAATGAGAGATACAAATGAATGAATCGGATCTAATGTCCGATGGACCTCTGTTGACACCTTTTTTTTTTTTTTTTTTTTTTTTTTTTTTTTTTTTTTTATCTTTCAAATAGTATAAAAAGATAATAAAACAAAATCAAAATCAAAATCAAATATTAAAAAAAAGTCAAAATCAAAACTTTTTTAACTATTAATCTCCTTTAAAAAAAAAAAAAAGAGTTGTGAGGTTCGGGTCGGGCCGGATCCAGCCTTGGCCTGACCCGACCCCTTTTTTCTTTTATTTTTTTACCTGCGTGGGCCTAGGCCCAACCCTCTCATTTACTTTTTCTTTTTCTTTTTCTTCCCCTTCGCGCAGCCCAACCCTCTTCTTCCCTCCGGCCCGGCCCACCCCGTTGTCTTCTCCCTCAGCCGCTTATTGCACAGGGAACCAGCGAAGCAGAAAGCAGCCGTCCGCTTGGGGAAATGGCGAAGTCGAAAGCAGGGGCAGAGGTCGGAGGAGACATCATCATCTCGCGGGGCAGGCGAGCATTGGGAGGGGAAGAGGTCTCAGAGCCGATTCGCATGCGCGCGCGAGCCGAAGGATCGATAAAAGGGAGCTCGGCAGAGAGGAGAGGGGGAACCGAGCACAAAAAAAACAGAGAAAAAAAAACGAGAGAAAGAAACAAAGGGGAGGAGGAGCCGTGGTGGCAGCCCTCGCCGCGCCACCGCTACCCCTTGCAACGCCCGCAGCCCGAAGCTGCGACGCCGCCACCGCCCTCCGAGCATCGACCCATAGTACCCGTCGTCGTAGCTCCTGACACCAAGCGAGCAGAAGAGAACCGGAGGGAGAGGCACAAACAGAGAGCAGAGAGAGGAGAGCGAGCTCGGGCGGAAGAAGACTCACTGTCGCCGTTCGTGCCGTTCTTGCCGCCACCACCCGCTCTGCCGCGCCGGAACGCTGACCTCGAGCCACTACTGCCCGCGATCCCGTCCGTGCCGTTGTCGCTGCCCAGGAGCCGCGACGCTACTGCAGCTTCAACCTCAACCCGACGCCATCCAAACTGAGCCGCCGCCCCCCTGCCCGACGCCATTTGAACCGACACTGCTGACCCCTGCGCTCGTTGCCTTCGTCAGACCGCGCCGACCTTTGACTCGCCGCGCTCTGCTTGCAACCGCGAGGACCGCCGCGTCTCCGCCCCTACTCCGCCGCGCCTCCACCTGCAGAATCCGCGAGCCCTGCAGCAGCTCGCCATCGCCCACCGCGTCTCCGTTGTCACCCGCCACATCGCCACCGCCATCAAGTCCGTCACTGCCGTTGTCAGTGCCGCCAAGGAGCCGTAGGGCTTCGGCCACGAACCGGGTCTCACGGATCGGGCGCGGGTCGCGAAATAGGTAGGTTTTTCTTTTTTTAAACGATTTTGGGCTTGGTTTGGGCTTGGTTTGTTTTTGCTTGCGGGCTTAGGGATTTAAGAGCTTGTGGGTTTAGGGAGTTGTGGGCTTCATTTTTTAAAATAAAAGAGATTGGACTAGAATAGGCCCGTTGGTTGGGCCCAATCCGAACTGAAGAAAGGCCCGACCAAGGCTAGTCGGGCCGGTCCGGCTGGCCCCCCCATTTGGATCGAACCCGGGTCCGGTCTCCGACCGGACCCGATCCGCGTTGACTAGGTCTGGTCGAGTCGAACCGAACCCGACCTGGTTCACATTTTAAAATAAAAATTAATTTAAAATTTTAAAAATATTTTCTTTAAAAAAATTAAAAATTAAAAAAAGCAAAAAAAAATATAAAATTTAAAATGATTTCCAAATCCAAAAAATATTTAAAAATTAGAAATTAGTTATTTTTCTTTAAAAAAATTAATTAAAAAAATTAAAACAATTGCGAAAATCCAAAAAATATTTAAAAATTAGAAATTAGTTATTTTTCTTTAAAAAATTAAAAAAATTAATTAAAAAAAATAATAAAAAATTAAAACAATTTCGAAAATAAAAAAATATTTAAAAATTAGAAATTAGTTATTTTTCTTTTAAAAAAATTTAAAAAATTTAAAAATTAAAAATTTCGAAAATCCAAAAATGATGGGGTTTGATTAGGACTTGCCAAGTATTGCCATTTTAGCGTAATTAGACCTTTATGTGCTCGTATTTTGATTACGTTGCATGTTTAATTTGCATATCTAAATTATGTTTGATTGCATGTGTTTAATTTTATGGCAATTAAGATCTTGATAGTTATGATTATTACTTTAATGATTGCGCACCTGCATAATCACCTCGTATGTTGGTGGATAAAATTAATCCAATCTGCCTGTCAAAAATCATTTTGTTAAAATGAACAAGATTAGGTACCGAAAGGGCACTAATTAGTTAATTAGTGTAATCAAGTCCTCGAACCTAGATTCTCTGGTTGCGTAGGAAGTGAGGTATACTCCCATACCTCACTTGGTTTCTAGCCGACCCCAATAGGCTAGTGGTGACTCCTTTTGTGCAAAAATTCTAAAGAATATCTCAATGTCACGTGGGGTATGGGCTTGGGAGAGCCCACGCCTGATCATGGGCTTCAGGCCCGTCCTTTAGGCAATACCCCTAAACCTGTTCCCTCCCCACGAGGGTAGGTCGCGACAGCTTGGCGATTCCGTTGGGGACTTGGTTTTGAACCTTAGTTAGGCCAAAATTAATCTTGTTCAAAAAAATATTTTTGTTTGGCAGCGAGGATTTCAGGTTAGTCCCTAACATTAAAGGTGTTAAATGTTCTTGTAGAATGGGAGGTATAAAGGGAAGTGTTTGCTCACCTTTATTTTGTAGGGAGGTGAAGGAATGTATGGTTTATTGTCCATGTATGAAGTGTTGATTGCTTATGAATTGTCATGCCTTTATCTCCTGCATTGCACTACACTTTAGCACACACAACCTGCCGCCGGACCTGAGCCGCATAGGATCACTTAGGATGGTGTTGAGGTGGATACCACTCTGACTACAAGCATGTAGTACGAGTCGCCCATCTCAACCCCGAAATTTCTTTCTTGATGTCAAAGGTCCCCACCTTGGTCTGCGAGCATGCGACATGGGTTGGTCCTTTGACGAAGCCGGAGTCATGGGTAACACGACCTAGCCATGAGCTTGTTGGTTCAGTCCTGTGATCCCATGGCTTCATTTTGAGCCATCTAGAGTAGAAATTGAACCACTGTCCATGCGCATGTCTATGACCTTTACATCGCTGCTCAATGAGTATGGTAAGTTTTTCTTGAATTCTTTTCATCGCAATTTACTTATTTGTTTTCATTTTGGCCGGTCCATGGCAAATTAGGTTGATCATAAGATGGGGGTACCCGACCTTCGCATCATCTCCGTCCTGAAAGCCGAGCTTCGTGCGTGGTGGGATAGATTAGATCCAGCAGGCCGTGATTGGGTGCGATCATATGTTGGACATTTACTTCCCCTATTGGAGATAGAAACTCATTCTGGTGTTGTGCAAGCATTAGCGCATTTTTAGTGCCCCGCAACTTGCACGTTCATACTCGGTGATCACGAGCTCACTCCAACCTTGGAAGAATACGGCATTGCCATTGGAAAACCCTTGGTGTCGGAGTTAGTTAGCCCACCTGTAGGGACCGAGCATGCATCGACCTTATCTGATTTTCTTAAAATTAAAGAGGAGGACGTGAGGAAAGTTTTAAAAGCCAATCGCAAGACCTGCCCGTTTTCATTCTTAAATGAGTTTTTTCAAAATGCCAAATCTTTTCAAAAGAATAGGATTTTCCTCTTAGCTTTCTTCGGGTTTGTATTATTCCCACATTGTAGGAATGCTATTAACCCTTCCGTGGCATGGGTAGTTCATGAGGTATGTATGGGAAAGGGTTTTGTTAATGCCGTCCTAACTGAAACCTTTCTCTCCCTTACTCGTTTTAAAGAAAACAAAAACAAAGCTTTCTATGCTCCCCCTAAACTCTTGCAAATTTGGTTTTTTTTCTCACATTAAGGGGTTCGGTAACTTGATGACTGTGAATGACATTTCTGATTCTAACCACTCAATCCTAAAGTTTAGAGATAGGAAAATGTTTGCCCCTGATTATCATTATTCTGAGTGGTTAGTTTTCATGACCAACCCCGGACTTGAGGATTTCCAATGGCATGCCAAATGGCTCCGAGTTCAAAAAGCGCGGTTCGTGTGTGGACTTACTGGACCTATTCCTTTGTTGGGAATCATTGGAGTCACCGAATATTGTCCGACTCGAGTCACCCGTCAATTTCAAGAGGTTCAGCAGTTTCCGCCGGCGATCCAGGAAGACCCGCTCAGGATAGACTTCCCTGACGGATGCCAAGATCACGAGGACTCTGTTGCGTTGGTCAAGTCGATGTGGGATATGTGCCACCCCCGAAAGTTAATTTGGCTCGAAGAAGAGTTGGAGGGGCAAGAAAAGACTTACTATGCCTCGAAAGAATACATCCTTAGACACAAGATTCCAGAGAGCCTCCGCCCGAAGATTCCTGAAGTGCCATTGAGGATCACCCACCGAGCCGAGATCAAGCGCCTCAAGAGGAAGCTCAAGGAAGCCGAGGAGCGTGCTTCGAAATTAACCCGAGTTAGTGGAGCTGCCACAAGTGAAAGCCATCCTCATTAGTTAGATTGAGTCGAGCGCGATATGTAGCGGGACCATATTCGCATACGTTGCAATATTATGGAGTTTGTCTCGTGTCTCGATGTTGAAAATTGGGAGTTAGGAGGATGTCTTTTCGTCTTTGAAATAGCTTTGTTGTTTAAGGGTTTTCTTTTGCGTTTTTTCTTGTATTATGTAGCAACCTGGCTTTCAATGAAACGAGCAAATTGTGGCGATTAGATCTTTGTCGTGGACCGACCGCCTAATTATTATTTGTACTTATATATGCTTATCTACCTTTGCTTCAGGTACTAACCGATCAATTGTCTTCTACTGATCGTCGACACGGCCAAGCAGAGATCCTCAATTCGCACACGCGCAAAAGTCAGAATGGAGAACGATGATACCAACGTGCGCATGGCAAAGATGGAGGACCAACTGGCCCAACTCACCGCAATGATGCTTGAAATAAGCCAGAAGCTTAAGGAACCCCCCGCTGTAGCTGTCACTGGAACATCCACTCCTACGTTATCAGGACATGCTTTCCCGTTGACGGGAGGCACGCACGTTGCTGATCTCCCTGGGAAAGAAATTGCCGGAGAAGCTCCTTCTACCATGCCAATCATCGTCAATTTGGATCCTCCTCCGAAGGAAAACCCAACACCTTGCCTAAGTGACGAGAGTGAAAAACGTTTGGCAAAGATGGAAGAGCGACTATGTGTCTTGCAAGGTTACGAGTTGAAAGGAGCTGATAGGTTATCTCCATACACCAAGACGAGCTTTCCTGAGAAGCCCTTACTAGATTCGATGGGGGCTTGCCTCACTAGTGGTTTTGAGCGAGCTTGCCCTCGCCCAATTACAGTGAGGCGAGCTCATCACTAGCTGGCAATTGGCCCTCCCCTTTGGCTTGTCACCAAAGCAAGAGGAAGGAGAGAGGAGGGGAAAAAAAAGAGCGAGAGAGAAAAAGGAAAAGAAAAGAAAAAAATAAAAATTCAATAAAATAAAACATTATTAAAAAATTGTCCACCGGCGTCGATCAGCCAAATTTGGTCGGATGGATTGAATTGATATAATTACACAAGGTAACAATAAGTTCAGGATCAAATTGACCAAAAAAAAAAAAAAGAAGAAGGTTTATGAATGAATTGGAAATATTGTAACAAATTTAGGACTTTTTTGGTAATTTCCCATTGATATAGTGGTGAACAAAAGGGTGGATGGTAGCAACTATCAATTTGTACATGTGATAGTATGGTGGAAATAATCATGTCTTAATAGAACATATGTAGTTGTGAGACTATGTCTATTTGGGAAATTGTCCAAAAAATCCTCAATATGCTATATAGTGGCCAATTTAGTCCTACACTTTTCAATTTTGCCAATTTAGACTTAAACATTTTGACAATTTGTTAATCTAGTCTTTATAGCCACTTTTGACCAAAAATTGATGATGTGATGATCTAGTTAATGACAACCATCCTACATGGCACAATTGGTCCTGACATGGACAATTCTTGTAATTTCTTTAAACTTTCTGATTTTTTTTTCTTATTTTCCTTCACTAGTCATTGAGACCCAGGTGAGGCGACATGACACAAGGCAAGGCAAAGGCTAGGGCAAGGCAAAGGCACGACGCCCTTGCCTAGATGTGGTGAGGGCTGTTACATGAATATAAAAGATAACTAATAAGAAAAAATTTAATAGTGAAATGCACTACAAAGTAAAAAGTTTGTAAATATTTGACTATGTTAAAAAGCAATTTAAGTTCAAAGTTTTCTCGATTCTATTTGATAATTAATTCATAAATTTGCTCAATAAGGTAATGAAGAATTAGGTTTCTTGGAGGTTCTCTCTTGAACAAAGCAAACATGAAGGATCGCACATAAGAAGAAGAAGAAGAAGAAGAAGAAGAAGAAGAAGAAGAAGAAGAAGAAGAAGAAGACAATAGGACGAAAGCTTGAGTCATCGAATTTATTTCAACCATATATGGAAGCAAAAGGACAATAGGACGAAAATCCTTCTAGGTAAATTCCTACTATTATATCAATTTTAAGAAAACAATACTTAGATATAAACGTCTCTCTAAGGAAGAGAGGGTACAGACTAATTAAAGTCACACCTCCATGGGAATAGCACAGAGAGGCGTTGCCTTTTGCAATGTGATCCCAAATTTCTCAGTCATGTCCATCTCTACCGGCGTCACGCCCTCCTCAAGCTTCCAATCAAATGAGCGCAAGAGAGAGGCCAAAATCAAGTGCACCATCCTATAGGCCAAGGGCATCCCGGGGCATATCCTCCGTCCGCTCCCGAATGGGATGAGCTCGAAATCGCGGCCCTTGAAGTCAATCTCACCCCCCAGGAACCGCTCCGGCATGAAGCTGTCTGGGTTTGACCATACGCCCGGGTCACGCCCCATGGCCCAGACGTTGACCAGCACCTGGGCGTGCCGGGGCAGTCGGAACCCGCCTATCTCCACGTCGCTCTCGGCCTTGTGTGGGATCAGGAAGGGAACCGGCGGGTGCAGCCTTAGAGTTTCCTTGACTATTGCTTGTAAGTAGGGGAGCCTCGTGATGTCTGGCTCTTGCAGCGTTCCTCCATCGCCACTGACGACTCGGTCGAGCTCTTCACGGGCTCGGGCGATCTTCTCTGGATTGTGCAGCAGCTCTGCCATCGCCCACTCCAGTGAGCTCGTGCTTGTGTCAACTCCCGCGATGAACAAGTCCTGGAAAAGGAAACGTGAGAGATAGCCAAGTGATTTTTGCTAAATACATCTTCATTTCTGGAGCAAATTGAAGTTAATTGCCCAAAGTTGGTCAGTAACAAATTTGACAACAACAAAATATGGATAACATTACTTGCCAGCAACGTGAAATCGCAATTCCATATCAAAAGAAGTCATTAGACTAGTCTAAATACAGAGCTTCCTCTTCATAGTTCAGAATATATCTAACAATCATAAATACAGAGGACAGAAACTATTGAATAGGAGCATTTATAGTTCAGATCAATTCGCATATCCCTCAAAAGGTACCGACCAGAAGCAAGCTCTTAATTTCGTGGCGACTCAATTCACCACTCTCCTTTAACTTAATCAGAGAATCAAGCACGTCGTTGCTCAGTGAAGAGGCGACCGATGAGGCGGTCGCTTGAGTCCTTTCTTCAATCATCCTGTCGAAGATGGCAAGCAATCTGCTGAAGTAACCCGAGATCCTCTGGCGTGCGCCCTGGGGATCGAACCACCTGAGAGCTGGGAAGAAATCTGACACGTTGGGCTTTCCAGTCTCCTCCATCACGCCCCACACGAGGTCCCTGAACTCCTGGGAGGAGCCCTCGTCATGGTGTGCCAAGTCGACAGAAAAGAGCGTGCTCGAGATCAAGTTGAGCACCGTCGTGAAGGCGGCCTTCCCGATGTCAACAGAATGGCCTTGCCGGCAGCTCTGGTGGATGAAGCTGACGAGCTCGTCCACCTTCTTGTGGCGGAGGAGCTGGCCTGCGTCCAATTTGTGTGCCGAGAACATCTGGACGGTGCACACCTTCCTGAGCTGCTTCCACTTATCGGAGACGGGCAGCCACACAACGGACTCAGCATAGTGACCACTCGCCTTGACGGTGTCGGGGATCTGCCGGCCGCTCAAGAGCTGGTCGTTCTTTTGGAGGGCTTCCTTGGCAGCCTCCGGAGAGGAGATGACTATGGTTGTGATTGCCCCTAGCTTTATGGTCATAACAGGGCCATATAGCTTGGAGAGCTTGGCGAGCGCCTGGTGGGGCTTGTCACTGAGCTCGAGGATGTTCCCAACGATTGGGAGTGGGCGTGGGCCCGGCGGCAGCTGGTTGCCGCCGGAGCCTGCCTTACGGATTAACCGTCGCCAGAGCAGATTGATGCTCCACCACAGCAGGCATAGCAACAGAAGGCAAGCTGCATAGCACTCCATTTGGTGTTTTGGCAAAGCTGATTTGTTTGCTTAATTAATTTGGGAGGATATGATATTTATACTTTGGAGAAATGTTGGGTTAGCGAAAAATTATAGTTATTAATTGTATGGCTGAGCTTTCTTCCATAGAATAGGGTTCACACAAGGATTCAAACCGGTTCCTCAAAACAAGATCCAGGGAAAAAGAAAGTGACTAATATTTATTTGACTCTTGTTAACAATAATTTTCCGAGATTTGTTAAATGTACTTGATAAGTGATCATCCACATTATACATTACAAGAGAAAAGTACTGTCTTGAAATTATTAACTTTCTTCATTTGATCGTTTAGCAGGTTCTTGCCATTTGCTAATACAATTCTATTCATTTAATAAAGATAGTGTGACATGGAAATTTCTAAAAAAATTTCGATTTATGCAATGTAGCCTTTAGACTTTTCTGGCCTGTGAATAATTAGACTATGTATTGGTTTGTTCATCTTAGTCCTTTCAACAAACACATAAAATAGAATATACAAATGGCTATCCATGTAGCACCACGTCAGCATGCTTCTCCAGTAAAAATTTGACGTGGCTAAAAACATTGAAAGCAATTGCAGAACTGAAAACTAGAGCTTTAATCTACATTATTACATCCAAACTTTACCGAACTCTCTGTTCTAGGCTTCCTCCTGATATTTAACTTCACTCTAGCTTTTCTCTTATGGTCCTTCCAAATATATTTCGAAGCTTTACCTCACTATTCACCTATCCATGATACGTCTAAGTTTTACCAAACTCTCCATTCTAAACTTGTTCACCTTATATTCAAGTGCCTCCAACTTGTAGATACCTCTGCACCTAATGCTTTGTTCCCCATTGATAGAATAGTGTATTTCTCATCTTTAGATGATTCTCTTAGGACATCGTTTACATAAAGGCTTGTACATCTTTCACCTGGTTACTTAACTATTAAAATCATTGGTAGTTTTTGACTATTTTTTCATCTTCAAAACATCATAAGAGATTTTTCGAAAAGCTTTTATGGTTGGAGGTGAGCCAAGATGTGGTGAGACTGCACATAATATTGTGTGTGTGAGAGAGTGTGTTCACCTTTTGCCATTTTTGTGCAATTCCGCTAAAGGAATAATTATTTAATAGACTTGGTTGATACGCTAAAAAGAATCTAGACTGTAATATTTGATGGGACTCATCATATTCAATGTTAGTGCAATACTCGTACTTTTAGATAAGGTAAATGGACATACGTGTTTTTCAAAAAACAAAAGATATTCCATCTCCTGTAAGTTTACTAGAACTTACGGAATATACTAGTACTTTGGAGGTGAGTCGAATTATATACGTGCAAAACGTATGCCTCATTATAATCAAGTAGAAGTTCTTCAACATAAACTTATTTAATTATCCTTTTTTAGTCAATTCTAGATGTTGCCCGCGAAAAATCATTTATATACCCAAAATACGGTTATTTTATATCATATCCACATAAATAAGTATAATAGTGTTGTGATTTCTCATTAGATAACATGAATTGGTAATAAAATTCAATTACTACATAAGATTTTTATATAAGTTCTCGTCATTCAAATTGTTCTTTTATAACGATGATGCTTTTTTTTTCTTTTTAATGTATAACACAGTTGATGTAAAATCTCGATAACATCATTTTATGGTTCTATTATAATAATGTTAATTTTTTTATTTACTTTTAATGAAAATGACTACTTACGTGTTTGTATCTCGAGCTGAATGATTTTCCTCCCGTATATTACTAATAGAGGCGACACTATGACAGCGCCAAGTGTTTTTACAATTTAGCATGTATCCTCAGTTAATTAGAAACTTAGAAGTCCAAGTGATGACTAAGACTTCAATCAGATGCAGAAAAAGGGACTCGTCAACCACAATAAACTAAATAATGGATAGCAAGAAAGAAGTAGCTTCACGAACTCCGTTACCATGGAAATTGAAAGTGATATATGTAAAAAGATTGAGAATGATATATATATATATATATATATATATATATATATATATAAGAAGAATTACTTAATGGAGGAGTTCATGAAGAGGAAGGAAACTAAAGTGGGTGGGAAATGTTTGGAAATGGCAAGAAGGAAGTATCTTCCATGTTGAGAGTATCCATTGGTGGTCATGAGGTCGTGCATGTAGTTTTCAGTCGCTATCCTTAACCTACCTAAATTGAAGAGTTGATTGCACCCACCTAATTATCGATCTCCATCTCATCTTTTTTTATGAGAGCACGTAACTAGATCACAGCTTCATCAATTTAATTTATAGTTCAATTTCACCAAAAATTGATAATTTACAAGTAAAATCAGCTTGTTAAAATATTTAAATGTTCAATCATATTTTCATCTAATGACTTAAGTTTTTAGAGCAATTTAGCAATGATTCACAAGATATTGCATATGTCAGAACATAAGGTTTGAGTTCAAATATTTGTCCCGTCTCTTATTTACCTATCCTGATTTAATCACAAGCTTTAGTCTTAAGCCAAAGTCTAGCCTATGCGATTTTTAGAGGAGTTGGTAGCAGTCTCACACAATTTTACATAATTGTTTGCCTAGATCCTCAACCTCGAAAGATTAAAATAAAAATTAAGTCTAATAGTGATCCTAGTTTGTCTTCCTTTTTCATTTGGTATTGCAACATTTTCTTATGCAATCTGCAAGTTTTATAACCCTTTCAATTTATAAAATCAAAATTTCCTATTATCTATCTATCGAACTCATCATTGTTGGAGTTGGACATGAGAAGATCTGTTATTATTTCTATATTTTCTTATTTTTGGGGGATTCTAAAAAGAAGAAGTAACTCTCCCATTATTTTTTGCCATTATCGTAGCATTGAAGTATTTGAGATACCCATTTCCTCCTTTCAATTCCTGTTTCTTCAATTTCACAAAAGTTTTCTTCTCCCTTATAATTTGTTGCACAACTCTAAGGTGCTTTTCAAGTTCCTATAGACTTTTAGGGTCTGCATGAAAAAATTTCTATTTGTTTATTCTTTTGTTCTCTGGAATAGAAATTGAGTAGAAATCTGTTTGGTAACGTCAGTTAATTTTTTTACTGCCCATAATAATAAAAATAATCAAAGAATAGATTTGTAACATAAATAAAAATAAGGAAAAGTAATTTCCTGCTCCTGAAAATAATTTCTAAAAATAAGTTATTTTATTTCTCTTCTTTTATTTTTCTTCCTCATTGTTGGCACCCGACAACAGTAGCAACCAACTAGAGGAGGAAGAAGAAGAGAGGGAAAAAAAGAAAAAAAATCATAAAATTATTAAATAATTAAAGGAAATTCTACATTATATATGTAATGGGTTGCACCAAACGCATTCTTATTGTTTTTCTATTATAAGAATAAAAATTGTGTACAATTACTACATGCGTTATTTTATTCAAAAACTGTTTTAAGGACTATAAATATAAAATAACTATTCCTAAAAAAAAAAATTATTCTTAGGAATATAATTGTTATCAAATGTACCCTTAAGATTTGTGTGAAATTGACGAATTCTTAGACTACGAGAGAATCATAAGTAATTGTATTTTCACCTAGAAAGTGAAAAATCTTTTTACCAAAAAGATTGATTTCGAATTTTTTTTTTTTTAAGAGTAAAGATTCTTTGCTAATCTTGGATGGAAAAAGTAAATGGCTTGGGTAGAAGCGAAAAACCGCAAGTGCTAGAATTTAAAGTGCAAGGACAGTAAATTTGCAAAACGTGAAATGAAGAAATAAATTTGCAACTGATTGATTATCGTGCAAGAGAGAATAAAGAATTCATGATATTTGTACAAGATTTATTGCGCGCTTTTCGTACTTTAAATCATTATAAAATCATTATTAAAAAAGAAGCTACAACTTCCATCCCGGTATATGCAACCATCACTTCGTACTGGAATTGATACAGTCTCTTTGTCTTCCATCTCTTAACAGTTAGCAAGATATGTGGTAATGGGTTGTCGATGCTATTGTTGACTGATGAGGGCCATAACTTCCATCACATCTATTGTCGATATCTCTATTGATGATCAATGATTAGAATAAATTAGAAGCCTGTACATTGATGGCTTCTTTGACAAGACTATTTCTATCTGTCGAGGTCCCTATTTCTCGACAATAAAAGTTGATCTCTCTCTCTTTTTTTTTTTTTTTTATAATGTCAACAACTTGAAATGCATTTAGCGAGAATATATATAACTTGAAATTGGCAACCGAGAGCAACTAAACTGGGAATTAAATCAACTTGTTATTTATGGACACTCGCCCTCATTTCTTTTCTTTTTTTTTTTTTTGAAATTGAAACAAAATTTGTACTCAGAAGTGAATATATCTTCAATAGAATTAGTTTCTTCTCCTTGGGAATGAGTTACATCCATGCGTTACTGCTTTTGTATGGTCAATCTAGTAGATATGTGAATGATCATTTATCTATGCTCTCAAAAAGCATAATTTGACAAAGTAGAGAGAAACGTGATAACATGTAAATTGAGAGTGTTGTCGTTTTTTAGAGTGAGAACTAAAACAACAATGCAAAATAGTTATATATGATGGAAATAAGGATCCAACAAGAATATAAATTTGTCTTATTCAGCCTTTAATCACCCAAACAAAAGCCAAATTTGTTTTTGGTTCAGCCTTTTTAGAATAAAATGATGGGAATATGGTAATCGTTCCATATGCCACCTCTACTATTTAGAGAACGAGCTAAGTGCGCAGCCCCTTTGCAGCCTGAAACCATTGGGCCAATAAGCCCATGTCGGTCTTTCTTGTTACTTTCCCCTCAATATAACAATGATTTGCAGTAAATCAGTTACCTGCCTTTCATGTTGGAGAAACAGTTTGATATTATTGGAGATGTAGATTGATATGATCGTGATACCGATTCTGGAGTAATTGGTTCAGTCAATCCGTAATTGGTATGGTAAAATAAGAAAATGAATCTTGTATATTTTTTTTCACCTTTCTTTCTAGCATTATAAATAAAGCGATGTACATGTAAAAAAATCATAGTAATACTGTTACAATTCCTCCAATACTTTGCCTCAGGTTTTTTTTTTTTTTTTGATTTGTTGTTGCAATCCCAATCCTACAAAACAAATTAGCACTCTTGGTAGGAATTCACATTTTATGATACCATGCCAAACAAATTCCTTGGTTTCACTGAGGTAGCCAAGTCCGAGCCCATTAACTTATCTAGTTGAACCCACCTTCATTAAAAAAAGTTTTAAGTTAATAAGTTATGAGCTAATTATATCTAGGGTGGCTAAGTTCTAGACTTGGACCCTATATTTGACCTTGTTTCAACTGGTTGCCCTTTTTTGGATCATGTACTCTATCCTATTTGCACTGTACCCTATTTTGGAACCACCTTGTTTTTCCAATCCTATTCTAAGGTCAACCCTATTTTCCATTGGAACCTATTTTGTAACCATTCAATATCCTATACGACTTCAAATTTTATATTAATACGTGATAAAATAACGTAATTCTCCTAATTTTTATCAAAACATTAAGCACATGTAATAAATAAATATGTGAACTTTTTGACTAAATGAGATGAAGAATCCACATGCTAATTATCATAAACAAACATCATGAAGTAAAGCAAAAATCCTATGTGAAGGACGGTGCGACCATAAGCTGGTGATGGACGGTACGATCGTGAGCCGGCATAGGAGGGAAGTGAGCGAGGAAAAGGAATGATGAAAGATGAGTGCCGTGCTAGAGGAAAAAATTTCTAATGTTAGAAATCAAGGGAAAGAAAGATGGGTTTTGGACTTTTGGGCTTATAAAACCGATTTCAAAACCGATCCGGTCGATTCGGTTCCCAAGTAGGTATTCACTTGGACTCAGTTGTCAAACTAGTTCAAAGAGGTTTTGAATATTGGGAACCTGTTCTCGGACTAGTTTTTAGGGGAACTGGTTCCTAAACTTGTTTTCCAAGTGGGCCAATTCGGTTCCCAAGCAGACTTGATCCAATTGCACACCTCTGACTATAATTGATTAACTGTTCTACATCGTATCAATTCTCTAGTATGGAACTTCTCTAACATAACTGACACATATATCTTATAAAGCTCTATTACTATCAACTATCTCTTAAATTGATTTTCTTTTCCGACTTATTGTCTGTATCCTTGAACTCTAATACATAATTTGATAAGTGAGAAAAAAAATTAAGAGAAAGATGAGCATATCTAATTGAAAAAGTCTCACAACTGGTTGATTAATGCTCAACCTTATTAAGAATGTACACAATGATTACAGCATTAATGATTAAGAAATTCCACATACGATTATTTAGATATCAATCACTCCAAACTCGAAACCGTCTTCCCAACAGCAGGAAATAACATCACAAGAATGTCGATTAATTTCTTATCATATAGATCATTAAGTAATTTCATCCATGGGTCACTATTGGCACGCTGTGAAGCACCATCATCCCCACCATGAGGCCCGGCCCAAACCCAAAGAGGACGCCCCACTCCAACCCCTCGCCGATCGTCGTGAGTCGACTTTTGCCGCATCTCATCAAGGATGAACGAGACACACACACTCGAAATGTTCCCATACTCTCTAAGCACATGCCTCATGGCTCGGAGCCCTCCTTTTTCAGCCCTAGCTTGGCCTTAATTTGGTTGAGTATGGCCAGGCCACCCGGATGAGGCACTCAAAAGATGGAGCTCCAGTCACCTATGCTGAGCGAATCAAACACCTCCTTCAAGCTCTTCTTGATGTTGCTTGTGATCAAATGTGGGATCCTGTCAGATAACTCAAAGGTGAGGCCAACGTCGCATAGTTGGCCCCTGATGGGATTGTCGGATTCCATGAAACCGGATTCGACACTAAATCGAACCCCTAAATTTATGCGGAAGACGAGCCCGGGAAAAACACATGCATCACTGATCCTAAGGCACATCACAGAATCGAACGTACCTTATTAGCCACAGATTAAACACCAATGTTGAAGTTCGAGGAAGAATTTGATCCCGGTCCACCAAGGAGCGTACTGTTGGTTCAAAGGGGAGATAAAAAGTTACGTTGGTCTTTAGGAGAGGGAGAAACCGACACACGTTCACTTGAAAAGGTGCATCCTCTTTTCTTTTCTCCCCTTAAATACGAAACGGGATGCCCAAGGACCCACCTTAGGTATTACATGAGAAAAATGTCTCGCTACGCTGACAACGTGCCATTCCTCATACACACATTCCAAGATACTTTGGAAGGCATTGCCTTGACGTGGTTCATTGCACTGGACATTGAAGAATTCACTAGTTGGGACGACTTAACCAATGAGTTCTTGTAGCAATACCGGTTTAACACCGAGCTTGCCCCCACGAGGGAAGAGTTAACTCGTGTTGAGAAGAAGAGGAATGAGTCATTCAAGGCCTTTGCACAAAGGTGGAGGACCATGGCCTCACAAGTGAAGCCGGCCTTGAATGAGAGGGAGATGAAGCAGTTGTTTCTCAAGACATTGCCCTCTGAATACTTCCAAGGGTTAGTATTCTCGAGTTGCCAAACATTTTCACAGCTTATTGAGGTAGGTGAAGGAGTTGAATGGGCAATGGTTGAGGGAAAGATTTCAACTGGAGGCGCGAAGAAATTCCCAACAAGAAAAGATAAGGAGGCCGCAATTGAAGTAGTGCTTGTGCAAGAGCCCCATTTCCCTCGGCCAACCGCAACACCCGCGCACAAGCCTACGATGGTTCTAGGTAGTTCATCACAAGCATACGATAATGGCAAGAGGTCGTTTCGAAAGGGGTTTTCTCCACTACCACGCCCGCTGTCAAAGTTATTGCTCATGCTTCTTGAAAAGAGGATGGTCGCAAAGGAGGTGCCTAGAGATAACCCCCCAAGGTTCGCCGGTTTCGATATAACCAAGACCTGTGAATACCACATGGGAGAAAGGGGGCATGATGTAGATAATTGTCACATGCTAAGATACAAAGTTTAACAGCTTCTAGACAAGAACATTTTGACTTTCAGGGAAGCTCAGCCCAACGTGCAACAGAACCCTCTACCAAATCATGTAGGGGGAGTGAACTCAATTTCCGAGGACACACGGGCGAGTCAGCAACCTCTAGTATTGGATGCTTTCGAGTTGTATGAATCCCTAGTGCTAACGGGATACTATGAAGGCCAGGAGGATGTGACCCTATAAGAGAAATTGAACCGCGTCCGTAGGATGATAACCATGGGAGTAATCAGACGCGGAGAAGAGGAAGAGAAGGTCATATCCGTGACAATGCCATCATCATTCCGCTCATCTTTCTGCAACTTTGCTGGTATGTCTTGGGCGAGGAAGGCTATGCATGGAATTTCGAAGACCCCAGCTTTATACGAGGAAGGGTTGATATCTATGATTACCCCGATGGTGATTGAATTGTCTGATGAGGAGCTCGCAGGCGATACCGGGCTGGAAATTGCTGAACCCACAGTGATCGACCTTATGGTCGAAGAGATGTCGACAATCGAAGTCACGAGAGGACACACAATGCCGGTCACGATTGAATTGCCTCCCCAGGAGGAAGACGGAATGGCAATGCTGGAGTATCCTCCCAAATTCAATTCCAAAGCTGTACCTTGGGGTTACGGAACAAATGAGGTAGATGCTGTCACTCGATCAGGCCGCTGTTACGCACCTGATAAGGGAATAGAAAAGAAGGCCGTAACCGAGGAGGAGACAAAGCAATTTTTGGCTGTAGTAAAGTCTAGTGAGTTCAACGTGGTGGATCAACTGCGGAAGTTGCCGGCTCAAATCTCCCTCCTGGAATTATTTAAATCTTCCGAGAAGCATAGGGACATCTTGTTAAAAGTCCTTAACGAGGTGCATGTGCCAGAGTCAATTGATGAAGTCCAATTGGAGGAGTTCGTTGGGGCCGTTCTATTAAAAGATCAAATTTCCTTTACTGATGAAGATCTCCCCCCCCCCCCGATGGTCCTAATCATACCAAAGCACTACATATCTCGGTGAAACATGAAATCACTATTGTTTGCAGAGTATTGATTGATAACGGTTCGGCACTCAATATATGCCCGTTGGCTACTCTCCACCGTCTTGGCATTGATCTTGGGAGAATCCGTACTGGCAAGTCGACTGTGCGGGCTTTTGATGGGATGAAGAAGGATGTGATAGGGGAAATTGAGCTTGAGCTACTGATTGGCCCTGTACTTTTCCAAGCCATGTTCCAGGTGTTAGATATACCAAGTGCTTTTAATTTTCTGCTAGGGAGACCGTGGATCCACACAGCAGGTGCGGTTGCCTCCAGCCTCCATCAGAAAGTACGATTTGTGGTGGACAACAGGCTTATCACGGTCCATGGAGAATCCGACTTCAAGATCTATCATGAGACAGCCATCCCCTATGGGGAGCCAGAGTGTACCGAGGAATCTAGCTTTCAAACCCTCGAGCTGGTATCCATGGTCCATGTACCTGTAGGGTCCTTCACAAAGGCTCCTAATTTGTCTAAGTCGGCCATAGCTGCGGGAAAGATTATGTTGGCAAGTGGGTATAATCCTGGAGAGGGCCTTGGATCACACGGTCAGGGTGTGCGAAAGCCTATTGAAGCTCATAAAAACTCGAAGAGGAGAGGCCTAGGATATGTTGAGGGGCGAGAAGGTCGTAGCGAGCAAGGTGGTCATGGCGACCGAGGGAGCCGTGGAAGGCAGAGAGGCCGGAATGCCCGAGGAGGCCAAGGTGGGTATAGAGATTGGAGTGAACGTATTGTCCAAACCGAGGAGGGTGAGGGCGATCAAGGCCCGTTTCATCCGTTGTTGGAGAAATGTTTCCAGGACCTCCAAGGATGTTATTCGAGGAAGAGGGGGACATCTATGGTGTGACTGAGCTATTCGAGGAAGACGTCATATGTGCCATCCTAGCATGCGAAGAGGCTGAGTCCTCCGAAGTCATGGTTGTCCCTTCAAAGTAGGGCGGTTCTTGTCTAGCTTAGTCTTTTGTTTTATGTCTTCTCCCTTACATGTGTCTATTTTATTGAATGAGGAAAGAATTTTCCAAGAAGATCGAAGAAGAAGTAATGAAGATGTTGAAAGTAGATTTTATCGAAGTGACACGTTATCCTGATTGGGTAGCAAATATCGTACCTGTAATGAAGAAAGATGGTCGAGTCAGGGTATGTGTTGACTATCGTGATCTAAATCGAGCAAGCCCTAAAGACGATTTTCCACTCCCACATATCGATGTCTTGGTTGACAGCACGGCAGGATTTGAGTTATTCTCCTTCATGGATGGTTTTTCTGGATATAATCAAATCCGTATGAAGAAGGAGGATAGGAGCAAAACATCATTCATAACTCCTTAGGGAACTTTCTGCTACAAAGTGATGCCTTTTGGTCTAAAGAATACTGGGGCAACGTATTAAAGGGCCATGGTCACGTTGTTTCATGACATGATGCACAAAGAGATTGAGGTATACGTGGATGATATGATTGCAAAGTCAAGACGGGGTGAGGACCATGTTGGAGTCTTGCAAAAGCTGTTCAAATGTCTTCGGAAATTCAAGTTGCGCCTTAATCCCACAAAATGCGTTTTTGGGACGAGATCGGGGAAGCTGTTAGGATTCATGGTTAGTAACAAGGGCATAGAGATTGATCCGTCAAAGGTTAAGGCTATTTGTGAATTACGAGCCCCGACCACCACCAAGGAGGTCCGCAGCTTGATGGGGCGGCTCAATTATGTGGCGAGGTTCATCTGTCAGTTCTCTGAAACAGTGAGGCCATTCTTCAAGCTCTTGAAAAAGAACGCAAAGATTGAGTGGGATATCGAGTGCCAGGGTGCCTTCGAGAAGATAAAACACTATCTCACTCACGCACCAATTTTAGTACCCCCTCTCCCTAAAATTCCCTTAAATTTGTACTTGACCATTTATGATGAATTGTTAGGAGCCATGTTAGCACAGAAAAGACTAAATGACGGGAGAGAATGCGCGATATACTACTTGAGCAAGAAGTTTACTATTTCCGAGATGAACTACACAGAAGTTGAGAGAATTTGCGTGGCTTTGATTTGGGTTTTGCACAGGCTGTGGCAATACACGCTCCATCACTGAATCCTGTTGGTGACAGAAAATGATCCCATCAGATACCTCCTGGAGAAGCCGGCACTGGTTGGCAAGTTGGCCAAGTGGCAAATCTTAATTTTAGAGTTTGATGTTCAGAGCCTGGGGCAGAAGTCCGTTAAAGGTCGCGCCATAGTAGACTTGTTGGCAGAAAGTCCCGAGAGGTCTAGGACATCTGATGAGGATAGTGATGCGGGGGAACAAATCTTACTTGTATCAAGTGACAAATGGACGATGTACTTCAATGGTGCAGTTAATTTAGCTGGGTCGGGTACCGGGGCGGTTCTTATCTCCCCAGACGGTCAGCACTACCATGTTGCCGCTAAATTGACATTCCCTTGCACGAATAATATTGCCGAATATGAAGCATGCATTCTCGGCCTCCAAGCTGCTATTAACATGAAGATCCGAAAGATGCAAGTTTATGGTGATTCAACCCTTATCATCTTACAGACTAAAGGCGAATGGCGAACACATGATTCTAAATTGATTCCGTATCATGAGTTCCTAGGGAAGTTGACGGAAGAATTCCAAAAAATAGAATTTGAATACTTGCCAAAGTCTCAAAATCGTTTTGTTGATGCCTTAGCTACCTTGTCTTCAATGTTACAAGTAGCTGGAGGTTTGGACATTGAACCATTAAGAATTGAAATCTTTAGGCACCCCGCCTATTGCATGACGATTGAAGAAGAACCGGACGGACAGCCTTGGTATCATGACATCTTGAAGTATCTGCAGAGTGGTGAATTTCCCAAAGGAAGTGAAGTAGCAGATAGAAAGCATTTAATAAAGTTAGCATCGAAATTCTTCGCCAGTGGAGATGTCCCCTACAAAAGGTCCTTCGACTCGACATTACTAAGGTGTGTCGACGCTAAAGAAGCTGACCATCTGATGAAGGAGATACATGAAGGGGAGTGTGGCCCCCATATGAATGGACACTTCTTGGTGAGAAAGGTCATGCAACTCGGTTATTATTGGCTGACCATGGAGTCCGACTGCATTCAGCATGTACGACGGTGTCACCAGTGCCGGATTTATGGAGACAGGATAAATGCCCCTCCAAACGAACTTCACCAAATGTCTCAGCCCTGGCCTTTTTCAATGTGGGGAATTGACGTGATCGGGCCCATTAACCCCAAAGCTTCACATGGACACCGATTTATTTTGGTGGCAATAGACTATTTTACCAAGTGGATCGAGGCCAATTCATATGTCAATGTTACTACCAGGAATGTGGCGAAGTTCATTCGTCGCGATATTGTTGCTCGTTACGGGGTGCCGGAGACGATCATTACCGACAATGACACTAATTTGAACAACAAAGTTGTGGATGGTTTGCTTAGCAAGTTTCGAATTAAGCATTTGAACTCGTCACCGTACCGTCCTCAGATGAATGGAGCAATGGAGGCGGCAAACAAGAACATAAAGAAAATCCTGTCAAAGACTGCTGAAAATTATCGGGATTGGCACGATAGGCTCCCTTACGCGTTAATGGCGTATCGAACTTCTATCCGCACCTCCACAGGGGCAACTCCCTTTTCACTCGTGTATGGGATGGAGGCAGTCTTACCTGTTGAAGTTGAGGTCCCTTCTCTAAGGGTCCTTTCCCAATCTATGCTCGATGAGATTGAGTGGATGCAACAGAGGCATGAGCAGTTAAACTTGATTGATGAGAAAAGATTGCAAGCTGTGTGTCATGGTCAATGCTATCAGAGACGAGTTGCAAAAGCCTTCAATCGAAGGGTGCGTCCTAGATACTTTGAAGTCAATGACCTGGTGCTGAGGAAAGTGCTTCCGATTATACCAGACCCTTGTGGCAAATTCGCCCCGAACTATGAAGGCCCGTATGTCATTAAAAAGATTCTGCCTGGTGGTGCTATGATTTTAGTTGAAATGGATGGCAGTGAATTGCCTAGACCTGTAAACTCAGATGCAGTCAAGAAATACTTTCCATGATTGAAATCAAGGTCGAAGAACCACTTCATGCGCAATCTGAGTCACATGGCATCATGCATAGCATCATAGATATCATACATATATCACATACACGCATATCTATTTGTGTTTCAGGCACCTTACCATTCGATGAGGAAAATGGCGGAGGGAAAAGTCGATTCAAAAGACCCATCAAGTCTCTGCACAAATGGGTGAATATCTCTTTTTCTTAAATGAGAGGTAAAAAAAACCGGGGGGCATAGCCTCATTCCTACCACCTATTTTCTGGTGCCATTATACGTGCTTCATGTCGGTAATTCTCGAAGGGGGGAGCTCGTAAGAACGATTTTATTCGGATAACAAGTTGAAACATTAATCATGCCAAACAAGGAGTGCTTAGGATGAAGAAAGGTAAGTCATTTCCAAACACATCCTTCGAACACTTTCAAGAGTTGAGTGAAAAACAACCTTCTCTTAGGACGGAAGATCCATTTGCATTGAGTGTGAAGATCGAAATGATAAAGGCATTTCCTTCATCAATCCCAAATGCCAAGCTGATATATTGCTAGCCCTTCGGGCCAAATAGAGATGATCCTCCAAAATACCCCCGTCGAGGACGACCCGACATTGGGGTAGCATAGGAGTTTACAGTCATGTGGTAAAGTGAATGATTGGGAAAGATCTTATTACTTTCACTTGCATCAATCTTCTGGTGATAGCTTCAAAGGAATTCTCATTAGATCTTGACTCATCCCAATGTGAAAAAGAGCATTTCATTCTCCACCCAAACACTGATACCCATTGCTTTAACCAATTTGGGCCTGATTATTCATTTCTAAACCTCGAGCGGTGATCATCTCCCTTCACTGGGGCAAAGCATAAGAATTGATAAAAAACAATTGACAATTACGAGAACAATGTGAAAAGTATCTCGAAAATCATAAGAGCTCCAGAAGTTCAAAAAGCGAAAATTTTGACAAACTAGGGGGCGTGAAAAACAGTGTGCCTGGTAAAAGCAAGGCCAATGCCAAAAAAAAAAAAAATCATCGCGAGTGCAAAGGAAATTAGAGAAAGAAGCAAAGCTCTCACGCAGATATGCTTAATCAAGGGACTTTCGAGATGCGTTATATTTCAAAAGACAAATGATTTGGAAAGATCAAGTGATTTGATCATGATGCCATGATGATCACCGACTCTTAAAGACCCTATTGAAAGTTTTTAAGCCTTTCGAGCCTTTCCCGAGCCGACATTATAACCCTTTTTCCGAAGCCTCTTTTGATTGGGATAATTTGAGTGAAAATGAGAATACCATAAAGAAGCTACTGCTTGAAGGAGTGGGAGTAATTCTATCTTGTCTTATCTTTTAAGCTCTCGACTTGTAAACCCAATGAAGATAATGACAAATGTTCATTTATTGGTCTCAAAGCAACAATTCATTTGTTCGAGCCCTAACCAAGCCCGTATTGCGGTCCTTTCAAAAGTCCTTTTTGATCGATTAGATTGTGCTCATTGCGAATGCTTCCGGAAGCCTTTGACGTAGGTTATGTGAGATACCTTCAGTAACCATTTATCTCCCACACGAATGGATGGGATCAAGTAGCCATTTTATTGAGTGCGCGCGAGAAACCCTTTCTGACTAAGAAGCTCTAGTTTGGCATGCTTAATGAACCTCTTTCTCGAGTCGTAGCCGTTCTGATGAGAACTTGCCTCCTAGAAAATTTGATGATTAATGATATATCCACGAGCAAGATGACAGTTTTGTGCCACATGATGCTAATGGATATCGAATGTTTTTCTAAAGCAATTGGACTTAGCTTGATTATTTGGTTCAATTAATGTCACAATATTGCCAATATGTCTCTTGATGACGTCTCTAATGACATTTGCTCAAGTTGAGTTTGACAGGATTCATCAGTGACGCCATGTAGTTTTCTAATGGGTTAGTGGGTGCTTCCCTATAAAACCAAAGGTTCATGGTCAGCCTTAAACCATGTCATCTCCAAAGGTTCATGGTTAACCTTAAACCATGTCATTTCCAAGATTGGTGGGTTCATCTGTAAACCACGCTTGTTCACCTCCCAGTCGAAACCCGTTCGTACATAGGTGAGACTATCATACCCGGTCAAAACTCTGTTTACACGATGAGACCTCAGTCATATCACCTCTTATGACCCAGAGAGCTTTGTATCCTGGAGTCTTCCTCACCTCTTATGACCCGGAGAGCTTTGTATCCTGGAGTCTTCCTCACCTCTTATGACCTGGAGAGCCTTGTATCCTGGAGTCTTCCACCCTTCTCATGACCTGGAGAGCTTTGTATCCCGGAGTCTTCCACCCTTCTCATGACCTGGAGAGTTTTGTATCCTGGAGTCTTCCACCCTTCTCATGACCCGGAGAGCTTTGTATCCTGGAGTCTTCCTCACTTCTTATGACCTGGAGAGCCTTGTATCCTGGAGTCTTCCACCCTTCTTATGACTCGGAGAGCTTTGTATCCTGGAGTCTTCCTCACTTCTTATGACGTGGAGAGCCTTGTATCCTAGAGTCTTCCACCCTTCTTATGACCCGGAGAGCTTTGTATCCTAGAGTCTTCCTCACTTCTTATAATCCGGAGAGCCTTGTATCCTAGAGTCTTCCACCCTTCTCATGAGCCGGAGCCTTGTATCCCGGAGTCTTCCTCGCTTTTTATGACTCGGTGGGCTTCTGTAGCCAGAAGTCTTTCTTCACCTTATTGACAAGACGTGTTTCCATAGTTATGAGTCCTTTTCGTCGACCTAATACATGCACACGCACCTAGGGTCTTTCTATCGTCAAAAATAATTTAGGTGTCATCTGTCTTTGATTGCAACTTCTTCGAGGCTACATTCAAAGAGGGGCAGCTGTTGACACCTATTTTTTTTTATCTTTCAAATAGTATAAAAAATAATAAAAAAATTCAAAATCAAAATCAAATATTAAAAAAAAGTCAAAATCAATTTTTTTTAACTGTTAATTTCCTTTAAAAAAAAAGAAGAGTTGTGAGGTTCGGGTCGGGCCGGATCCGGCCTTGGCCTGACCCGACCCCTTTTTTCTTTTATTTTTTCTCTGCGTGGGCCTAGGCCCAACCCTCCCATTTACTTTTTCTTTTTCTTTTTCTTCCCCTTCGCGCAGCCCAACCCTCTTCTTCCCTCCGGCCCGATCCACCCCGTTGTCTTCTCCCTCAGCCGCTTATTGCACGGGGAACCAGCGAAGTAGAAAGCAGCCGTCCGCTTGGGGAAATGGCTAAGCCGAAAGCAAGGGCAGAGGCCGAAGGAGACATCATCATCTCGCGGGGCAGGCGAGCATTAGGAGGGGAAGAGGTCTCAGAGCCGATTTGCACGCGCGTGCGAGCCGAAGGATCGACAAAAGGGAGCTCGGTAGAGAGGAGAGGGGGAACCGAGCACAAAAAAAAAAGAGAAAAAAAAACGAGAGAAAGAAACAGAGGGGAGGAGGAGCCGTGGTGGCAGCCCTCGCCGCGCCACCGCTACCCCTTGCGACGCCCGCAGCCCGAAGCTACGACGCCGCCGCTGCCCTCCGAGCGTCGACCTATAGTACCCGTCGCCGCAGCTCCCGACACCAAGCGAGCAGAAGAGAACCGGAGGGAGAGGCACAAACAGAGAGTAGAGAGAGGAGAGCGAGCTTGGGCGGAAGAAGACTCGCCGTCGCCGTTCGTGCCGTTCTTGCCGTCACCACCCGCTTTGCCGTGCCGGAACGCTGACCCCGAGCCACTACTGCTCGCGATCCCGTCCGTGCCGTTGTCGCTGCCCAGGAGCCGTGACGCTGCTGCAGCTTCAGCCTTAACCCGACGCCATCCAAACTAAGCCGCTGCCCCCTGCCCGACGCCATCCAAATCGGCACCGCCGACCCCTGCGCTCGTTGCCTTCGTCAGACCGCGCCGACCTATGACTCACCGCGCTCTGCCTACAACCGCGAGGACCGCCGCGTCTCCGCCCCTACTCCGCTGCGCCTCCACCTGCAGAATCCGCGAGCCCTGCAGCAGCTCGCCATCGCCCACCGCATCTCCGCTGTCACCCGCCGCGTCGCCGCCGCCGTCAAGTCCGTCATTGCCGTTGTCAGCGCCGCCAAGGAGCCATAGGGCTTCGGCCACGAACCTGGTCGCACGGATCGGGCGCGGGTCGTGAAACAGGTAGGTTTTTCTTTTTTTAAACGATTTTGGGCTTGGTTTGGGCTTGGTTTGTTTTTGCTTGCGGGCTTAGGGATTTAAGAGCTTGTGGGTTTAGGGAGTTGTGGGCTTCATTTTTTAAAATAAAATAGATTGGACTAGATTAGGCCCGCTAGTTGGGCGCAATCCGAATTGAAGAAAGGCCCGACCAAGGCTAGTTGGGCCGGTCCGGCTGGCCCCTCCATTTGGACCGAACCCGGGTCCGGTCTCCGATCGGACTCGATCCGCGTTGACTGGGTCGGGTCGAGTCGAACCGAACTCGACCCGGTTCACCTTTTAAAATAAAAATTATTTTAAAATTTTAAAAATATTTTCTTTAAAAAAATTTAAAAAAGTAAAAAAAATTATAAAATTTAAAACGATTTCCAAATCCAAAAAAATATTTAAAAATTAGAAATTAGTTATTTTTCTTTAAAAAAATTAATTAAAAAAATTAAAACAATTTCTAAAATCCAAAAAATATTAAAAATTAGAAATTAGTTATTTTTCTTTAAAAAATTTAAAAAATTAATTAAAAAAATAATAAAAAATTTAAAAAAATTTCGAAAATCCAAAAAAAAGGAATATTTAAAAATTAGAAATTAGTTATTTTTCTGTTAAAAAAATTAAAAAATTAAAAAATTAAAAAATTAAAAAATTAAAAAATTAAAAATTTCGAAAATCCAAAAATGATGGGGTTTGATTAGGACTTGCCATGTACTACCATTTTAGCGTAATTAGACCTTTATGTGCTCGTATTTTGATTACGTTGCATATTTAATTTGCATATCTAAATTATGTTTGATTGCATGTGTTTAATTTTATGGCAATTAAGATCTTGATAGTTGTGATTATTACTTTAATGATTGCGCACCCGCATGATCACCTCGTATGTTGGTTGATAAAATTAATCCAAACTGCCTATCAAAAATCATTTTGTTAAAATGAACAAGATTAGGTACCGAAAGGGCACTAATTAGTTAATTAGTGTAATCAAGTCCCCGAACCTAGATTCTCTGGTTGCGTAGGAAGTGAGGTATACTCTCATACCTCACTTGGTTTCTAGCCGACCCCAATAGGCTAGTGGCGACTCCTTTTGTGCAAAAATTCTAAAGAATATCCCAATGTCACGCAGGGTATGGGCTTGGGAGAGCTCGCACCTGATCATGGGCTTCAGGCCCGTCCTTTAGGCAATACCCCTAAACCTGTTCCCTCCCCCCGAGGGTAGGTCGCGACAACCTCTAGAATGGAAGAGCTTAACACTATGATTGAGGAGCTTGGGCTCATCAAGCCTCATTCCACAGGCCCTTTCTTCACATGGACAAATAAAAGGTTTAATGATGATCTTAGAGCGAGCAGGATTGACAAGGTCTTCATTAATGCAAATTGGCAACACAGGTATACTCATTATTCAGCAGAATTTTTGTTGCCGGGTGTTTCAATTCATTCCCCTTGCATGGCACGTCTTAGCACTATTATTAGGAGAAGGAAGCCATCTTTCAAATTCTTCAATTTTTGGGCCAAAAGTTGCAAATTTCTATCAATAGTCCATGCTTATTGGCATCAGGATATTAGAGGATTGGAAATGTTTATTCTAGTGAAGAAGCTCAAAGCATGGAAACAATAGCTCAATCTCTTGAATAAATCTCAATTTGGTGACTTGCATCTAAAGATCAAGCAAGCTAGGGATAACCTACAACAATTACAACGAGTTCTTGCACTGGACCCTTACAATATGAGTACTTGGGAGGAAGAAAAGGCACAACTGAAGCTACTACTCGACCTTAGCAAACACAAAGAAGTTCTCCTAAAGCAAAGATCTAGAAATCTATGGCTTAAGGAGGGGGACAACAACAATAGGATTTTCTTTGCCCCCATGATGCGTAGAAGTGCCCAAAACAAAATTACTCAGCTCTCACTTGATGATGGAACTATTATCACAGATGAGGGAGCTCATAGAGATACAATTGTCTCCTTTCACCATCGCATACTTGGTAGCTTCAGACACTCATATCCCTTATGAGCGCTTTGCCTCCCTATTCCATGAAGATGTTAGTGACCTCATGGCTTCACTAGGCTTTCAACGAGCTGAGATCCTTAGAGTTCTCAAAGACATAAACGACTTCAAAGCTCCAGGTCCATATGGATATAATAGTTTATTCTACAAAAAAGCCTGACTCATTATAGGGCATGACATAGAGGATGCTATCATGGACTTCTTCTCCTCAAGATGGATGCTGAAAACTATAAATTTTACTTTGATATCCCTTGTGCCGAAGGTCCCGAATCCATCTCGCATGGCAGATTTCAGACCCATCTCATGCTGCAATGTTTTATATAAGATGATATCGAGGCTACTTGTAGAAAGAATCAACCGTTTCCTTCCTTTGGTTGTTGGCCTCAACCAAACTACTTTCATCTCGGGTTGATAGATATCAAAGAATATTCTACTTTGCCAAGAACTCCTTGACAACTACCATAAGGGCAATAGAGGTAAACACATGGCAATAAAAATTGACCTCATGAAAGCTTTTGACATGGTAAAATGGGAGGCAGTATTTAGGGTTCTAAAAGCTATCAATTCACCACAACACTTGATTGAGATGATAGGTCAATGCATAACTACATTAAGGTTTTTGATAAGCCTCAACGGCGAGCAGGTTGGCTACTTTGCTGGTACTAATGGACTATGGCAAGGTGACCCACTTTCTCCGTATCTGTTTGTTTTGGTTATTGAGATTCTTAATAGAATTATCATTGAAAAAGTGGCTTTATCTTCTTTCAAGTATCATTGGCGTTGCAAGACAGAAAAGATCACTCACTTATGATTTGCAGATGATTTGTTTCTTTTTGCTCATGGGGATGTCAATGTTGTTATTTGCCTTCTTGAAGTACTTGATGATTTTGCATGTCTCATAGGACTAACTTTTTAACCCTGATAAATGTTAAATCTTTTTTTCTGAGTTGGTCAAGATAGAAAAGGGTATTATATTGGATCACACGCCTTTCCTCACAAGTACCCTTCCTATTAGATACCTTGGTATTCCTCTTGTCACTAGACGACTCACTCACACACATTGCAAGAGTTTGACCGATAAAATAGAAGGCTAGGGCATGCAGCATATCAGCTATGCTAGTCGTCTACATATGGCCAAATCAGTACTTATTTCCACATGTAATTATTAGATGCAAATGTTTCTACTTCCAAAGCAAACCACATATGAAGTGGAGAAGAAGATTAGGCAATTCTTATGGACTGGAAATATGGAAGGCCACCGATCACATAAAGTTGCTTGAGAAATAATTTGCTTGCCAAAAAGGGTGGGAGGACTAGGGTTGCTCGATCCAAATCTATGGAACAAAGTTTTATTGGGCCACATGCTCTGGAGACTCATAAATTGTTCATCGTCTTCCTAATGGAGCAAGTGGGCTCACAGTACCAAATGTAGAGGCATTTCAATTATGTAGCTTGAAATCAAAGGTAGTACGGCATGGAGTTAGCGTGGTATTCTTAAATTGAGACCGACTCTATATTTAGCCATATCTAGGCAAAGTTATTGTTGTAAAGAGTTATATAATGAATTCAAGAGTGTGGGACCGGCTGTGGGATGGTATCAACTAATATGGATAGGCAGGGTTAGCAAACATAATTTTATCCGATGGTTAGTTTGTAGAGATAGATTACCAACAACAGAGATCATATCGCGTTGGATGCCTACGGTGGGAATCCATTGTAATTTATGTTTGTTGGTTTGGAAAATCGAGATTATCTATTCTTTTGATGCACGTGGATTGAAAGCATATGGCGTATTATTCTCGCACAATATAGAATCCGTCGTTCTTTAGGAGGATGGAATGATGAACTCCAATGGATAATCAGGGCTACTAAAGGCAAGGACTTTGGCAGCAAGGCTTCTCAAGCTTACTTTCTTAGCAACCATATATTGCATTTGGATGGAAGGTAACTGAAGACATTTCCAAACAAGTCAAATGATGTCCCCATCATCGTGGCTAAAATTCATAAACTTGTTAGAAGGCGAGCTTCACATTACAAACAATTTTGACCTTCCCAAACAAATGTAGTATTGGCTACTATATGGAGACTCCTTCACTCCATTTTTTCACGGTCTTAGTTATCTTTGTGATGTTGGGGAATGCCTGTAAGCTCCTGTGGTCATCTTATAAATGATACTTACATTTAAAAAAAATAAAAAATAAACAATTTATACTCCACACTAAATAGGTATCTACGCATTTCTTAAAATTAAAGCTTTAATAGATTTTTTTAAAAGTAATTTGATATAATACTGTAGAAAAATTACACTGAATAATTAAATTCACTTAGTTTGAGAAATAAAATAATTTCATTTAATTATAGGCAACACTAACGCAATCCAATAACTTTTTTTCTTTTAATCATGATTATGTTAAATGGAATAAATAACTCCCGTAACTTTAATGACAAAAATATAGATATTGCAATTTAGTTACAAAAAAAAAATTACTTATTTTAATTTTTAAAATTTTAAGCAAACTTATTTCCAATATAGCATTCATCATCATATCCTGAAAAGTCGTTTTTATTTATATTTCATTTCTCAGAAAACTTAACATTACGTCGTTTATGTTTACCACACTAAACTTAAACTTTCATAAAGTATGATGTTCTTCTAAAATATTATAGAATTAATTATAAAAATCTCATCTTTTTCTATTACATCATATCTCATATTAGTCGATTATGAATGATTTAGAAATTTGCATAACAGACATGCCTCGTTGCATGATTCCTACTTGCAATTAACTTGCTATCACCGCCAAATATCGCTTTGATTAGATTTTGATTATTAATTTACTATTACGATCATAAAATCTTGAAAAAGAACTTGCGAGAGAGATCGCGGGCACCCTAAAAAAAGAAAAAACATCGCCCAGACAGCGTCAGAATGCGAGCACTTTGCTTTCTTTTTAATGATCAACAATTAGCTAGTGTCAAACAGCAAGCATGCCACATCTAGGGCCAAGGAAAAGAGAAAGCTCAGGTACTTTGAAAGGAATTATCAGCGAAAACAAATATATTTATCTGGATTGAGAGTCAAAACGAGTCATTGAGCATAGCCAAGGCTAAATAGAACAAAGACTGGTTTCAATGACCTTGTTATCCGAGTTACACGATGAAACAATATTCCAATAAAGTTTGCGAGATTTGATTTAGAAAACCTAGCACCGACTCTTTGAAACAGAGATAGAATCTAAAGATTAGAGAATTTTTCCTTCAATTTTGGAAATGCATCATAAAGTCTATTGCCAGATAATTAACAAAATAAATGCAGGTATTGTAGAATTGCACATGAGAAGCTTGTGCTCGCCGGCCGGAGGAAATTTGGCTGACATGTGAGTTTATTAAATTAATCATTTTAGAGCTTTATTTGAAATAAGGTTCATTCTAAAGATTTTTTGAGAAAATCGCCTCACTTCAGATTAAACTTGATCAACTGTGCTACCATTTCCCCTTCTCTCCATATGATGCTAAAGATTTTTAAGATCTACAGTCTTCATGAACGGAAGTAAACATGACATTGCAATGAAAGCACATCGGTAATCCTACTGTACGTCCAAATTACATTGCTCTCAGGCGATTTTCAATTTTTACACTATTGTTAACTCTTGCTTGGTCGTTCAATTGGGCTTAATTGATTACGTATAGGCTATTGTGGATTAGTTACATCCGAAGCAAATCATAATGCGTGGAGATGGAAATTGAAAATATTTTGCGAAGCCCAACAATAATTTTGTTTGGAGTATGGTCAAAAGTTTGATTAATTAACAATGATAGAATATTTTAATATTAAACCGCATTCATTCACAAAATAAAGTAGGAGGTCATCTAAGCTCAAATCTTCTTACACCCTCATTTACACCTCTAATTAAATATTTTCAAGTTTAGAACTAGGCAAAGCACCAAATTAAATGTAAGGGGACTAAGTTTTAGAACAGTTGACAATAATATCGCATAAACAATTTGGGAGATATCTAATGTGGGAATTATGTTTGGAGTATGGATCTAATTTGGAAAAAAAAAATTCCAACTAAAGTCCACTGGAACGACAAATAAAGATCACGAGTTTAGGATAGAGAAATGATTGTGTGGTAGTCTTTAATTTACTGTAAGAATAACAGTCTATTCTGAACTACAAAAAATCAAATAAAAAATAATTATAAATTATTGTGAGGTTACTCATTCAAGAAGGAAATAGTCTTCTACAGCAGAAAAAATTAGGATTGATGAAGAGATAATCAACCTAAAAAATCTACCGGAAAAAGAAAAAAGAAAAAGAAGAAGATAAATGAGGATTAGTGAGCAATGCGGAACATTCAAAGCCTACCACAAGAAAAATGTGGACTGGGATACGCTAGAAATATTAAAAAAAGAAAAAGAAAGAGAAAGCACAACTCTCTACTCTTTCTTGAATTCGAATAAAAAAAATTTCAGTACATAGTTCAATGGGAAATTACTTCCACTTTGAAAGTAGTCTATTCAAATTTTCGTGGACGACACTTACATAAACTAGTTTAATGCGAAGTTCTTAATTAAGCGCAGCGGTAATTGACCTCCCCCATGGCGCGCCGTCCCACTTCCCATGCCAACAGAAGTTGAGCGAACGCCGGGCCACATCCTTGTGGACTGTGCTGAAATTAAGTCCACCGTCCAATTTCCTTGTACGGTTACAAAAAAAAATGTCAGTTTTAAATTTCGTTTATTTAGAAAAAAATAATTTAAAAATAATTTTCTAAAAATATTTCTTTTATCACTAAAAATTATTTTTCATTTTTCACGAAAATATTTAAATATAAATTGATATTAATAATGAAAACATTTTTTATTAACTAATTACCTTGCTTAATCTCAATCCAAGATGAAGCAAATCTATGGCATTGCAAGTTAAGGCATGTCAACATGAAGCATATTGCCAAGTTGTCTTCAAAGAAGCTCGTTCGTGGTCTTCCAAGTATGAATTACCAAAAGACTAAGCTTTGCATTGCATGCACTTTAGGAAAACAGGTTAGGAGTTTGTAGACACCTAATCTTTTTCTCAAATATATACCTTAAAAAAAAAACAAACAACAAAAAACGCGAGAGGGGCTAGGTCGGGCCGAATCTGACCTTGACCCAACCCGCTCCTCCTCTCTTCCTCTCCTTCTCGCGCAGCCCGGCCCAGCCTCCCTCTCTCTCTCTTTGGCCCGACTTGCTCCCCCTGGCTTGTCTTCTTCCTCCAAGCTGGTCTTCACGCGCAGGACCTGCTAAAAAAAGCAAAGGAATCCAGCAAGAAAGGACAGAGGCAGAGGAGGCAGGGGGAGCGCGGGATTGGGGTAGGTGGTCGGCGATCAGGCCAGCAGAGACAGTTGGGGGTTGGGGGAAGCCACGCGCACCAGCCGAGCAGGAGAAAAAGGGAGGAGAGAAGGGGGAAACGGGGGGACACAGCAAAAAGGGGGAGCGAGAGAATGTCACAAATCGAGAAGAAATAATACACAAAGAGAGAATTTTGTGTGAGGAAAATTGTATCTTCTTCTTCATACTTTTCTGAATATGATACATCCATGTATATACCATACAAGGTCCTCAATAAAAAAGTAAATGATTTTTCCTAATCTTTCTAGTCCTAAAATAATCACATTATCCTATCAATTACAACCAATTACAAATCATTAATCAATCATCAATCAGAATCAAAATCTCCAAACATATCTTCAACACTCCCCCTCAAGCTGGTGGCTTGTATATATCCAAGACGCCCAGCTTGTTCAGAAGATATGTATGCTGTCTCTGACAAAGGGGTTTAGTGAAAATATCTGCTGGTTGTTCCATGGTCCTTATCCCTCTGGTTTCGATGATCCCTTCTTTGATCTTCTCTCGAGTAAAGTGGCAATCAACTTCTATATGCTTTGTCCTTTTATGTAATACAGGATTCGCTGCAAGCTTGAGTGCCAAATCATTGTCACAGAAGAGTAATGTCAGACCTTTGACTTGTACCCCAAGGTCTAGAAGCAAGCCTCGAAGCCACACTATCTCACAAACTGTCTTTGCCATGGATCTATACTCAGCTTCTGCTGATGACAAGGATACAGTGGATTGTTTCTTTGTTTTCCATGAAAGCAGTGGCTCCCCAAATTTGATGCAAAAACCAGTGATAGACCTTCTACTCATAGGACATGTGGCGTAGTCTGCATCACAGTAGGCTGTCATCTCCATATCACATCTTCTGGAAAGGAGTATTCCTAGTCCTGGACAACTCTTCAGGTATTTCACGACCTTCAAAGCTGCATTCATGTGTGATAGCTTTGGGTTGTGCATGAACTGACTTAGAGTTTGTACTGCATAACAAATATCTGGTCGAGTCATAGTGAGATAGATAAGCTTCCAAACAAGTCTTTGATAGCTTGTCGGGTCTTTCAACAGTGGATCATCAGAGGAGGGCAACATTCCAGCATCATAGTCAACACTGGTCAACTTGGCATTTTGTTCGATGGGAATGATCGCTGGTTTGCATCCTGATAGTCCCGCTTCTGATATAATCTCCATCACAAACTTTCACTGACTAAGGGAAATCCCCAGATCAGAGCGAGCTATCTCTGTTCCAAGAAAATACTTAGGTGACCCTAAGTCTTTGGGATAAGTACACTAATGGTGCCATAAGTTGTGTACAGCCCTCACTTTGGTGCCAAAAGTTTCCGCCGGATCACTTAAGTGCCAAATCGGAGAAAAAACGATCACTTTGGTGCCACCGGCGAGAAATTCCGGCCAAAATGATTACGTGGCATTTTTATTTTTTAAAAAAAAGTTGCTCGGCTTTTAAATGATGTCGTTTTTCATCCTCTTCAAGAAACGACGTCGTTTTGCTCTTATACGTGGACACCCTCGCAAAAATGACGCCGTTTAGGTCGTACATGGGTTGAAATTAGGGTTAGGGTTTCTCCTCGCCGCTCGGCCACCATTGTTCGCCCGCCAACGCTCGGCCACCGTCACTTGGCCACCATTGTAGATGCTCGACCAGGTGAACGAGGAGGGAATGAGATTGTTGCTCAAACAAAAAGTGGCAGAAAGAAAAGAAGGCGAGGCGGAGGAGGAGGAGGAAGAAGAGGGGTTGAAGGTGCCACAACCGGTGCGCCGCCGCCGCCACCGCCACTGCCGCCGCCGTTGTTGGTGCTACTACTGGTGCGCTACTGGTGTTGCTGCTGGTGCTGTTCGCTGCTGGTGCCGCTCTTCAAAGAAGAAGACGACGTGCCTCCTCTCTTCCTCTCTCTCTCTCTCTCTCTCTCTCTCTCTCTCTCTCTCTCTCTCTCTCTCTCTCTCTCTCTTCAATTTGGGGATTTAGGGTTTTGATTTGGGGGAAAGAAGCCAAACGACGTCATTTTTGTGGTTTAAATGCTGATTGTGCTCTCCGGCAAGCCACATCAGCCTAAAAATTAATAAAAAAAATGCCATGTCAGATTTCCGGCCGATCAGATCGGCGTTGGCACCAAAGTAAGCATTTTTCAAATTTTTTGGCATTTAAGTGATCCGATGGAAACTTTTGGCACCAAAGTGAGCGCCCTACACAACTTATGGCACCATTAGTGTACTTATCCCCTAAGTCTTTAATGTGAAAAGACAAATGTAGGTAGTCCTTTAACTTCTTTATAGCAGAATCATCATTTCCCATAATGAGTATGTCATCAACATAAATCATCAAGTATATGGCCGACATACCTTTTGCCCAGGTGAACAATGCGTAATCATGTTTGGAGTGTTGGAACTCTGCTCCCATAAGTGCAGTAGTAAACTTGGCGTACCACTGTCAGGAAGCTTGTTTCAATCCATAAAGAGATTTGCGGAGACGACATACCTTAGACTCCCCCTGTCTCCGTAATCCTTGTGGAAGATCCATGTAAATCTCCTCTTCTAGATCTCCATGAAGAAAAGCATTGTGGACATCCATTTGATGCAATGACCAGTTGCGAAAGGCAGCAACTGATAAGAAAGAACGAACCGTGACGTCCTTGGCGACTGGAGAAAACGTCTCATGGTAGTCAAAACCTTCTCGTTGTGTAAAACCCTTGGCCACCAGCCGAGCCTTGTATTGTTCCACAAAGCCATCTGCTCTATATTTTATCTTATACACCCATTTACATCCAATGGGTTTACGATCAGAAGGTAAAGACACAATATCCCAAGTGTGATTATCAATCAGGGCCTTGAGTTCCGCCTCCATCGCCTTTTGCCAGTGATCATCTTGTATAGCCTCGTCATAATTTGAAGGCTCTTTTTCCTCAGAAATTCGGCTAATGCAGTATAAATGATCTGACGACAAGCGATTGAAAGACACATATGAGGATATAGGATAACGGGTACTTGATGATAGTGATGAGGAACTGACATAATCTTTGGTCCAGGATGGTGGACGAATTATTCAACCTGATCGTCGAGGTGGCTCATTTGGTATCTTCAAGGATGATTCTTCAATACTTCTAGATTCTTTGCTATTTGTCTCCTGGGATTGTTGTTCCATGAGTTGTTCCTGATCAGAAATGTCGTCATATGAACCATTGGACGGTGGTGAGGGCAATGGTGAAGACAATTCTGTATCTACTATATGATTTCTTGGAGGGGAGCTAATGAGAATAGATTCTCCAGTAGATAGATCTTCTTCCGACAAGAATGGACGACCAGTTCTCGTATCTTTTGCAGACATAGAAGTAGTAGCCTGAAAAGGGAAGATGTCTTCATGAAAAACCACATCCCGGCTGACAAAGAATTCTCCGGTAGACTGTTCATAAACTCTATAACCCTTCTTTAAGTTGGGATATCCCATGAAGACACACCTCCTAGCCCGAGGAGACATTTTATCCCGGGCTCCAACTGTAGCCACATAGCATAGACAGCCAAATACTCTGAGATGACTCAGATCTGGTTTCCTTCCATACAATAATTCAAATGGAGTTTTCCCTTTTAGAATGCGTGATGGCATACGGTTTATAAGATACGCTGCAGTAACCACACAATCTCCCAAAAAATATTCATGTATGGATGCTTGGAACTTAAGGACACGTGCCACTTCTAAGAGATGACGGTGCTTTCGCTCAACAACCCCATTTTGTTGTGGGGTATAAGTGCATGTGCTTTCATGCAGAATTCCATTTGAGGACAGAAAAGACTTACAATCTCTATTGAAGAATTCCGTCCCATTGTCAGTCCGAATGCGACGAACCAATTTTCCAAACTGAGTTTTGGATAAGGAAAGGAAGATTTTAAGATAAGAAATGACTTGAGCCTTTGATTGTATGAGGTAGACCCAAGTGGCACGTGAAAAATCATCCACAATTGTAAGGAAAAATCTTGAACCATCACGATTTATTGTGTGATATGGTCCCCAAACATCAGCATGAATTAAAGAAAAAATGTCGTCTACTCGAGTTGTACTATTTTGAAAGGGTGCACGAGTTTGTTTTGCCAAAGGGCAAATGGGACATTGAGGATTGGGGAAAGAAGCAGTGTGACCCAATATTTTATGATAAAGAAAATTTCTTTCATTGGTAACAGTGCTACACAATGATTTATTGAATGCAACAGAGGATAATGTAAAATTGTCTGGAATATCAACCCAGAAATACAGTCCTTGATAGACTTTACCCAAGCCCATCAATTTGCCAGTCAAAAGGGCCTGAAATAACATTTCTCATGGTCAAAAGCGACACGACAAGAATTTTCTCCACAAACTCGAGAGACTGATATGAAATTAAAGTGGAAAGTGGGGACATAAAGGACATTTTTTAGGGTAATGAGTGAACTAAGTTTCATAGTGCCAGTCATTCCAACATGTGCAGTACTTCCATTGGGGAGCTTAACTGATATTGGATAAGATAACTTATTGCCATTGGAAAAAAATTTTGGATTGCAAACAATATGATCACTAGCTCCTGTATCAATGATCCATTCATCATTTGAAATTGAGTTCATCAGGCAATAAGAAATACCCGTGAAACTTCCTGCCTTGTCAGAAGGATCCAATTTCTTCAGAGCTTCAATCAGCTCTTGATATTCCCCATGAGTAATTGACTTGTCAGCTGAATTTCCTGTCACCTGAAAGACAGTTGAAAACTTTCCTTTCTTTTTCACCCGGTCTACCGTGTAATTTCCAACAATTTTCAACTGTGTGATGCGGGCGTTTACAATATTCACAATAGAGCTTACCATTTCCCTTGTGATTATTGTGTTTTATAAATGATGAGGGCCTGCTCATGGCATGGGCCGCCGTACCCCCATATGGGCTTTCAGATGTTGCGAAAAATTGGCCTTTTGGGCCGTCGGGCCCAAAAAAAGACTGCTCTCGTGGGCCTTCGGAGCCATAGAAGCCCCTAGCTCGTGGACCGTTTGATTCAGAAGCCGCGCCTTTATGTGAGCCGTCAGATCCAGCAGCCCCGAGGATCAATCTTGAGCCGTCGGATCGGCTAGAGAAATCATGACCATCGATTGACCGTATAAAAGGCCTAGGGTTTTCGTGAAACCCTAGATTGGGTCCTTGACCCTCTCTCCCTCCTGCGGCTCCTTCGTGGAACCCTAGATTTCTTCCTCCTGTGGTTTTCTGGAGCAGGTGAGGGGAAACCCTTGCCGCCAGAGCCACACTTTCGCCTTCTTTGCCGAGATCTGCTGCTCTCTGCTAGCTCTCCTCCTAGATAGCGAGCTGGTAGATGCGGCCAAGGTTTGGCATCGGCTCCATGGTTAAAATCTGCGATCGAAACGAAAGGTAAGATTCATTTAGTATGAGGAGGAATCTTATTGCCTTCTCCCTGTCTCGCATTTTTTTGTATTGCTGCAGAATTGGCTCCAGCCAGTCAAATCTTTCCTCGGCCGCTTCCAATTCGTTCCATAGACTTGAAAGTTTGTTAAAAATTGCAGCAACAGTCATGTTTTTCTGCTTTAAACTCGAGATCTGTTGCGTCAAGGAGAAAATTTTGACTTGATCTAATTTTCCATACATCTCCTTGATGTTTTCCCACATTTGTTTTGAGTCCTCCGTTGGGGGAAGACCCGCTGCGACTTCGGGGGTGAGACTGTTTCCGATCCACGTTCTGACTAGCTGATTACATTTTTTCCAAAGCCGCGCTAGTTGTTCGTCGAACGGAATTGGAAAGGTTCCGTCAATGACGCCCTCCTTATCTTTCGTTATCAGAGCCCGCCGGAACTCGTGCGACCAACTCGAGTAATTATCTGGTCCAATTAACTATTGAGCAACGATCTTCAGTTCTGGTCCGTCGGCATTTGTTGTGAAAAGAGGGTCGCCGGGCTCCGGGCGACTACTAGCAACGTAGATCTGGTACGGGAAGAGACCTGGTGGTGGATTTGGGTATGGGTTTGCTCCTAAACCCGATCCCTCAGATTCGATCGTGTTACCTGCATTTGGAAAAAAAGAACCCGAACCCGGGTAGGGATTTGTTCCCATGCCCGGTTCGATTGATCCGCCCGTCTGCTATGAACTGGTGTTTGTGCCTGCCCCGTTGCTGGCTGGTAGGCCTCCATCAGATCGAAATCCTGGCAATGATGCATTTGGGTTGATCCCATAGTACCAAGGATGTGGTACCCATTGGTAAGGTTGGCCCGAATAGGGTTGCCCCAAATTTGCCTGAGCCAGAATAGGTATCCATTGTGCATGCTAAATTTGAGTCTGCGGCTGCCTTTGTTCTTTGAAAATAATGACAGCAGATGATGATTCCTGGATCTGCGAGATTGGTGGTGTTGTTTCTCCTGCAGGCTGATCACTGGATCCCGAGGTAAGAGTCTATGGGTTAAGAGTCTATGGGTTTGTCATGAGGACGATTTTCTAAAAGAACTGTTTTGCAGATTTGCTTTTGAAGAAAGGTGAATGGAAGCTGTCCTGTTCTACGAGTATTGCAGCAACAGGAAACAGGGAAGGGACAGAAAGAAGGGTGAATGGAAGTTGTCTTGTTCTACGAATGTTGCAGCAACAGGAAACAGGGAAGAGACTATTTCAGACATAGAAGCTATGCCAGGATCAAGACAGGCTCTGATACCATGTCACAAATCGAGAAGAAAGAATACACGAAGAGAGAATTTTGTGTGAGGAAAATTGTATCTTCTTCTTCATACTTTTTTGAATATGATACAACCATGTATATACCGTACAAGGTCCTCAATAAAAAAGTAAATGATTTTTCCTAATCTTTCTAGTCCTAAAATAATCACATTATCCTATCAATTACAACCAATTACAAATCATCAATCAATCATCAATCAGAATCAAAATCTCCAAACATATCTTCAACAGAGAAAGAGAGCCAGGGAGCGAGGGAGATGGAGAGAGAAGGTGCCAGAGGAAGTGAGGGAGTTTGAGGGCGAGGGTGAGCTCGGAAGAGGGACTGGTCTTCTTCTTCCTCGAGGCTGCACAGAACGGGCTAGAGAGACCGAGAGGGAAAGAGTCCGGGCGAGGGGGAGAGCTTCAGCCGTGCCCGAGCCCTGCTAACGAACTCTTTTGGTCGATGCCATCGCGCCAAACTGAGTAATTTATGAGCGCTCTGCTTCGGGTATGCCAGGCCGGAGTTCGCGGCCGTTCGGTTCACACGAACTCTGGCCCCGCCGGTCCCCCGTTAACGTTGTCATGCATCCTAGTATGCTTTTTGTGTGTTACAGTATGCCTTTTAGGAGTCTCCGAACTCGATGAATTGCTCCATTGGAGAACCAAACTCGAGTCTCCGAACTGAAGCCCTGATCTTTAATATCTGTGTGACCCGTTGCCCCGACATTGTCGCCGTTGGTGTTTTTCTTGATTTTTGGTGGTATATCTGGTGTTGCTCGAGTGGGCCGTCGCGGGCTTGCTCCACCCCGGAGTTGATCTAACGATACTAGAACCGCCGGCCAATTAGTGGCCGGCGGTGACCAACGTCAGTGGGACCGAACGACTGGCTTCGGATGGTGGTTTGGCGTACCCCCAACACGCCGGTAAGGGCCCGCCGCGGTGTTGGTTTAGGTTCGGTGAAGGTGGTGCATAATGAGTAAGAAGCTTCGGGCAAGGAGGAGGCGTAGAGGAGAAGAAGACCAGAAGAGAAAAGGAGTAAAAGAAAAAAAAAACCAAAACAAAAGAACAAGAACAAGAAAGAAAGAGAAAAATTAATTGATAATTTAAAAATAAAATAAAATAAAAAATTCAAAAACATTACTTTTTTTTTTTGGTAAAGGTAAGTATAAATAAATAGAAAAAGCCAATATAAACAAATTCGGCACCAAAAACTTTCACTCATAATGCGAACATGCAGGATGAGTGGCACTCCTAGATACCACACTGGAAGTCTCTCTTCCTGAAACCCAAAAAAAATTACGTTTTAATCGATCGGGTGCGGTCGGGGATGAGCGGCTTCAGGACCGTTCATCTTTGTTCATCCTCGAGCGTTCATCCCTGAGTGAGGGACCAAGATAAGGAGTTGGGCCCGATTAGGTTTGATCGTTTTAGGGCTGTTTGTGATACTTGGGCTTGAAAGGTTGTCTTGGGGACATTTGGGCTTCACTTAGGTTTGGATGGGCTAGCTGAATTAGAGAATGGAGTGGGCTTCATTTTTCTTTAAAAAAAAAAGATTTTCGTGGACCCTTTTGGTTAATTCCGAATGGGCCTTGAGATGGCCCGTTTTTAGCCCAACTCGGACTGATAGGGACTGGGCCGGTTTTGGTTAGGAATTGACATGTCTTGCCTTCTTAATGTAATTGGGCCTTTGTTTATCAGCACATCGATTATGTTGCACGTTTGATTTGCATATTTAATTATGTTTGCGAATGTTTAGTTAGACGTGCTAAATTTTATTGCAATTAGGACCTTGGTTGTTTTATTAGCACTGCCTTTGAGCAAATCGTTTATTAATTACCATTTCTTGGATAGATTGGAGTTAGTTTAGACTTTCATGAGAACGAGACCTACAAGTGACATTTGCACGATCACTTAGTGGACAATTGCCTTTAGGTTCATGATCGAAAGATCAAGGCTTTTTGAATATGTTAGTTGATGATCGAACAAGGTTAGGTACCGAAAAGGGCATTAATCGGTTGATTAGTGTAATCAAGTCCTCAGGTCTAGATTTTTTGATTGTGTAGGAAGTGAGATATACTCTCATGTCTCACTTGATTTCTAGCCAATCCTAATAGGTTAGTGGCGACTACTTATCGTTAAATTATTAAGAACACCCCAATGTTGCGCGAGATATGAGCTTGGAAAAGCTCGTGCTAATCATGGGTCTTATGTCTATCTTTTAGACAATACCCCTAAACATATTCCCTCTCCTCAAAGGATAAGTTATTTATAAACCATGTTTCTACTAATTGTGTTTTGCAACTCCTCTATATGAATCTTTTTGGACCTACTAGAACTCAAAGCATTAGAGGTAAAAAATATTACTTTGCGATTGTAGATGATTACTCGAGCTTTACTTGGGTCTTCTTTCTGGCAAATAAAGCAAAAGCATTATCTTATTTTTCAAAATTTGCTAAAAATGTTCAGAATGAGAAAAATTATGCTATTTCCAGTATTAAAATAGACATGGGAGAGAATTTGAAAATCAAGATTTATGAGTTTTTGTGATGAAAATGATTTTCAACACATTTTCTCATCTCCTTACACTCTAAAACAAAAATGGAGTCGTAGAAAAGGAAAAATCGGTTTTTATAGGAAATAGCCAGAACTTTGTTGATTAAAAGCAGAGTCGTTTCCCGCTTTTGAGCAAAAGTAGTCTCAATTGCTTGCTATAAAATTAACACAGTCTTTCCGAGATCTATCCTAGAGAAAACCCCCTATGAAATTTACAAAGGTAGAAAACCAAATATTTCTTATTTTCATGTTTTTGGCTGCAAATATTTTATCTTGAAAAAATAAAAATGATCGTCCGAGTAAGTTTAAAGAAAAGTAAGAATGGATATTCCTACATGAGGAGGTATGTAATTCTTCGAGGCTATGATGATGCCAAATGAAATAGGAAATTTTCTTATGGAGCAATGGTCCATCTTTAACACTCTCAGCCTCTGCAATTCACCAAAGGCACCTGGCAATTCAGAAATGCCTGTTCCTGAAACATCCAGCTTCTCTAAAGGGCTTCCCAATTGGCCAATGGACTCTGGAAGTTTTTGTATCTAATGACAATTTCTCCATGACAAGCGTCGGAGTTTCTCTCCAGCTCCATCAGGGAGTTCGATAATCTTTGAATTATTTGCTGAGAGTATTGAAAGTGACGCCAGGTGTTCAACTTTCTTTGAATCACTTCCCAAGGAAACATCACGCACAGAAGTCTCATCAATGAGGAGCTCCTTCAAGCTTTCAAAGCACCCCGTTCGATAAGCAACCTGTTGAGTTCACAGCAGGTTTTCAAATTCAGTCAAAGCAACTTTCGAGAGCCCCAACTAAAGGATGTAAATGGACCAACCGAGAGCATCCCTCTAGAATCAGTATCTCCAAATTCGGAAAGCTTAAAAGTTCAGGACTTATCAGTAAGTCAGTGCAACCAGTGAGATTTAAGACTTTCAATTGCTCCATCTGTTTTACAGGAGACAAAAAATCATAAGGTCAATTGCCAGATAATTAACAAAATAAATGCATTAGAGCAATAAATAGAAAACCACCTTGATTTTCCCCCAATCTCCCCAGTCTTAAGTGACTTTGCTTCACGAAAGATCAAGAATGACCAGTTCAGTCAGATTAAATTCTGTTGCTTTGAAATCCTTTGGGCACCCTTGCCGATGAAGCCACCTTAACTTTGGAAATACATTTGCGAAATTTTCAGTCATACTTGCATTATCCAATTTCAAGAACCTTATGTTGGGCACCCTCACAAAATCTGTTTCTGTAAATGTACGGCGACCACGATTTCTGAAGTCAAAGCAGAGGGCTTCCACCTCCATTCCCTACATTTAACAAAATGAATTCGAAGCTATAATATACAATGGGACAATTTTGCTAAGCGATAAGGACTAGGGTGCTTTCTTTTCGGTGCATGCAAAGACAACCTACACATGGTGAATAAGTAAAAGCTGGATAACAAATTAAAAATTATACATCAAGGCTTTCATTTTACGGAAGAAAGCAGACTATTGAACCAAAAGCCTTTACCTCTTATTTGTTGACTATTTTCAGGCCTGGATCATGCATTTATAGTCTTCTGCACTTTATAGGATATTTAGGTTCTGTAGAGGTGCTTCGACAGTTTATGCATCCACAGCATGTTGTCTTCTCTAATTTTTGCTAGGGGCGTCAAAACTTGCTAAGAAGGCAAAGGATCTAGATCAGGCCGCATATATTATGCAATTTGGCTATCCACGCCATTGGCAAACCATGCCATGTCCCAAAATATTTGTTTCTGCTTTTTCATCTAATGCTTCATAACAGCTTCTCGAAATCTCCCTATAACCCTTCAAAATCTCTCGAGAGTGTGGTTTTATCAAGTCCTCCATCTTCCTCCAATCTTCTATTGTTTTTCCACGTAGAAGGGAGCTGATAACTTTAATAACAAATGGAACCTGCCCCGTGGCTTTGACAATGCGCTTCCCAATTACAGGATACCATGGTATTGAAGCATGCTTGCACAAAAGTGCAAGAGCTCGATCATTATCCATCTCGTTCACCTCATAGATATCAGCCCTGCCTCGAGAAACACATGTTTCAAGAATTCCACGATTTTCTGACGTAACACTTATCTGACTTCCAGGACCAAACCAGTCAAGCCAGTTACCTACAAGATCATCAAGATGCGACTGTTCTTTCTCATCATCTAGGACAATAAGAGCTTTTATGTTGCTGAATACATCCAGGAAAAACTTGATATCTCCTTCCAAAGAAGCGACATCACCATCTTGCTTAAGAATATCACGTATCAACCTAGTTTGCACAAACTGGATACCACCATTTCATGCCGTTTCTCCAAATCTCTGCGAGAAAGCTACAACAATCAAAACAAGAGGAGAGTTAGTTGTATACGACCTTTATTATAGTTGTCTTGCCGATTCCATTAGTTCCATGCATTCCAAACAAGCGTGGTTTACCCCCATCATCTTCTATTTCCATTCACTTGATTACCTCATTCACTCAATTATTGATAGAAACTTAAGATGAAGATGCATTTTTGGAGGAAAAATTGTAATTCTATCTCATTGTATCATCCTTGTACATGTATACATATAAATATAGTACAAAAGGAGAATCAAGGAAATAATATACATGATTACAATTCCTACTTTATCTCCAAATATCTTCGACTAAATCAATTAGAATCGGAGTCTAGAATAAAATCGCAACCTTCTCCAACAATCCCCCTCAAGTTGGCGGCTTATAGAAGTCAAAGACGCGCAGCTTACTTAGCAGATAAGTATGTTGTCTTTGACGTAAAGGCTTAGTGAAAAGGTTTGCAGGCTACTCCATTGTTCCAATTCCTCAATTTGTGATGATTCCTTCTTGAATTTTTTCTTAAGTAAAGTGACAATCAACTTCTATATGTTTTTTCCTTTCATGAAAGACAGGATTTGCTGCCAATTTAAGTGCAGCATCATTATCATAGAATAACTCAGTTGCTCCATCAATTTCTACTCCAAGATCCAAAAGTAGGCCTTGTATCCAAATTATTTCACAAATTGTTTTTGCCATAGCCGATATTCGTATTTGGCCGATGATAAAGAAACACTTGATTGCTTTTTAGTTTTCCATGAAGTCAAGGATCTCCCTAAATTGATGCAGAAGCCTATGACAGATCTTCTAGTTATTGGACAAGTTGCATAATCAGTATCACAATAAGCCTTCATCTTCATGTCGTAATCTTGAGACAACAATACTCCAAGTCCTGGGTAGCCCTTCAAGTATTTTACAACTTTCAATGTTGCATTCGTGTAAGACTGCTTCGGATTATGCATAAATTGATTGAGTATTTGCACTACATAACATATATTAGGTCTGGTCAGAGTAAGGTAGATCACTTTCTCAACGAGTCATTGATAACCTAATGGATCTTGAAGCAACGGGTCTTCATTAGATGATGAGGTAGCCTTGTCATATTCAAAAGTTGTAAGCATCACATTTTGTTCAATGGGGATGACAGTTGGCTTGCATCCTGATAGCCTTGTTTATAATATAATCTCAAAGACAAATTTTCGCTGATTGAGACATATCCCTTTATCAAATCTAGCTATTTCAATACCAAGAAAACATTTTGGAGGCCCCGAGTCTTTGATATGGAAATTAAAATGCAAATACTCTTTAAATTTTCTAATGGTAGAGTCATTATTTCCCATAATGAGTATATCATCAACATATATCAACAAATAAATTGATAAGTACTTTTAGTCCATGTGAACAATGCATAATCATGTTTAGAGTGCTAAAATCCTGCACTTGTAAGTGCATTAGTAAACTTCGCATACCACTGCCAAGAAGCCTGCTTGAGTCCATATAGAGACTTACGTAGGCCACATACCCGAAACTCCCCCTATCTGCGAAGTCCCTGTCGAAGTTTCATGTAGATTTCTTTGTCAAGATCACCACGAAGGAAAGCATTATGGACATCCATTTGATGTAATTCCCGATTATGAACTGCAGCAATAGAGAGGAAAGAACACACGGTGACCTCCTTGGCAACGGGGGAAAAGATCTCATGATAATCAAAACCCTCCCGTTGAGTGAATCATTTGGCAACCAGTCGAGCTTTGTAATGTTCAATAGAGCCATTTTCCTTATATTTGATTTTATATACCTATTTGCACCCAATCGGTTTTCTATGTTTAAGCAGTGATACTATGTCTCAGGCATGATTATCCACAAGTAATGCAACTCAGACTCCATGGCCTACTGCCATCTTGGATCACGTGCTACTTCTTCATAGGAGGAAGGTTCATGTTTCTCAGATATGCGACTAATGCAACACATATGTTCTTGGGATAGTCGATTAAAAGATACATAAGAAGATATAGGATAATTTGTACCTAGGGAATACAAAGTAGAGCATATGCAGTCCTTGGTCCACGTAGGTGGACAGGTATGACGCCCTAATCGTCATGGTGGCTCCACAATTTGTTGTTCAAATGAAGTTACTTCAATATGTTGCTATGGTGATGATTCATCTTCTTCGTGATATGACATTGGTGACTCGACTATTGAATTAAAGTGTTCTGGAGTTGCTGGTATGTTGTTCACTGGAACAAACAAGTATTGAGTATTCATAGACAAATCTTCTTCGGACAAGAGCAAACGATGATTTGGTGTCGCTGTAATCGTTTGAGTGTTATATGCTGATTCCTAAAATAAAAATATATCCTCATGGAAAACAACGTCCCAGCTAACAAGAAATTGACATGTGGATAGTTCCATGACCTTGTATCCTCTTTGTAAAAGAGAATATCCCATGAAGACACATCGAAGAGCACGAGGATCCATTTTGTCCCAAAGTCCCACAGTTGTGGCATAGCACAACCAAAAACTCTCATGTGTTCTATGTCTTGTCACTTCCCAAAGAGCATTTCAAATGGAGATCACCCTTCAAGAACTGTAGTTGGCATGCGATTAATCAAATAAGCTGCCGTGACCACACATTCTCCGCTGAGATCTTAATGATTGAGGAAATAAGGAAACTTCGGAGGAGGTGGGGATGGTTGTTTTTTAGAATTTATTTGGAATGATGTTTTTTTTCTTGCGGTTGAGTTATGGTTCCATTGTCGTGATGTCGAGAAAGAAAGAACGAGGATGGTAGTCGGATTTAGACTGTAGTATGATTGTCCCGTTGCAACAGGAGTGACGTGCAATTTGATCTAAGCCTAGATTAAATCGGTTGTCAGCTAATGATTCTAATTTCTTTCACTAGTAAAATTCTCGATCACAGTAAGGGTCCGGCATTTTATTTATTTATTTATTTATAGAACCGAATGCGTTTTCTCTTTCGACGGTATTTCCTCATGGGACAAGCTGGGTTATTTTGCCAATTCGATGAATAGGATTACTTGATATCCATAACAGTGATTAAAATGAGAGAAAACTAAGTTTAAGTTTTGTGCTCTCTTACTTCTAAATAATCTAAAGTCAATATCCAGAGAGATTGCACTTGGCAAGCTCTCGCAGTTGCTATCTTTTGAAGAACCTGTTATGTTTTTGCCTGACTTTATACTTGGCTAAGCTGGCTTTGTTGTTTATACTGTTGCAGTTGCGGGTACTTCCAGTCGTCCTCGCTCATTCAAACAGGTCTCTCTCTCTCTCTCTCTCTCTCACGAAATCTTTATTGCTGGAGGGCTTTTATTTTATTCTTTGACACTATTTTACATGATATTATACTACAATAAGTGTATATTTTGTTCTCAGGAAGAAGCTGAGCACGTAGAATCAGAAGAAGAATCAGGAGAAGAATCTGGTGAAGAGACTGAAGTGAGTAATGCCCACCTACCTATCTCAGTTGAAAATGTCATGTGAGTGCGTTCAATTGTTTATGGTGAGACTTGATTTTGTTGAACTTTGTGGTGTATTTGTGCCAAATAATTGCAGAAGCGGAAAGGGACTGAAAGTGTTATTCAAATTGAAAATCCAAATTTGGTGAAGGCAAAGAACTTGAAAGCTAAAGATGCTGATGTAAGTTTGTATAGCCCTGGATACCTTTTAGCGTTGCCAAAATATTGGAGATCTGCTTCTTAAAAACCCACTGGGTGTTGTGTTTCAGGCGAGCAAGACAACGGAACTTTCAAGGCGGGAAAGGTTTGTAGATGTTTATTTGCTTCTCTCTATGAGATTGCTATTTGTTTGCATTAGGGTTGAGTGAGAGTTTGGTTTTTTTAGGAGTTATTTATTCATATTGCAATTTGACAGTTTTCTAAGGAAAATAAGAATCCCCACCGGATAAAACTTCTTGGTTTTTATAGCTTGAATTTAAAATTTTTTGAATTTTTTTATTCATTGAAGAAGTATTCATCTGTTAATTGTCTTTACATGAGCAGGGAGGAGATAGAAAAGCAGAAAGCTCATGAACGACACATGAGGCTACAGGAACAAGGAAAAACAGAACAAGCCAAGAAAGATCTAGGTAAGCAGTGTTTGGTTGAGCAGAAAGAAGATTTCATGCGTCCATGAATATTTATATTCTTAGTTTTCATAAGTCATATAGGGTAATTTGATGTTCACATGTGCAACATATTTGGGTATTTATTACCTATATCATAGAAATTGTGGTGTAATACGCCCTTCCTGAAATGGTTTTGATTGTTTTTAGCTTCTACTGCAGGGAGGCAGCAGAATTTCTAGCTAGTTTACTGTGATATTGAAGTTATGACAAAAAAAAAAAAAAAAACTACTGTACTTGAGTAATTTTTGGTAGTATTAGCTGCGTAAAAATACAGACGAATGACCATCATGTTAAACCTCTTATTGACTTTGGGAAGGAAATTGGCTTGCTTGCTCACTTGCTATTAGGCCACTGACTTTATTGCTTTCCTGTCTTTAAGTATAACTACGGCTATGCGTTGAAGTTAGTAGTATGAACATCTTGGTTAGTTTGGATTGTGTATTAGAATGATTAAGTGTATCAGACTGATGGAATGAGTATCTTCATTTTGATGAAGTGGGAGGGAGAAGTCAAGCAAGATCGAGGTTGGTAGACAAGTTGTTGCGTTGTTGGTGAAGGGGAGGGAAAGTAATAACTAGAATTGTAATCCATCAGATGTAATTAAGTCAATCAATGTAAACATAAAAAGGGAGCAGGATAAGCAGTGTTGTGTCTTTTGTCTTTGTTGATATGCCAGTGAGGCCTAACATACTTTAAATTCTCATTGCTAAATTTTACTGCCGCAAAGTTTAATTTGAATTTGGACCTCCTATTGAAGTTCAATGTTGAAATTATTCACTTTTAGTCAGTCACTCATGATATATAATATTAAAACAAAATCCCGGATCTCATGACTTTTATTCCAAGTGAACACTAGCTAGCCAGGGTCAGGTTGGATATTGGTGGCTAAATAAGTGCTCACACAAATTATGTCAGTGGCATCTGAGCTTTCTGTATGAGCCTCATCTGAGACAAATCCAACCACGAAGAAAGGGACCAGAGAATGGGAAATGTTATTGTCTTCACTTTTCTTTTTTTCCTTCCCATACAGGTTAGAAATGTGCATTGCCTCCTTAAGACTGTAAGACTAATATCTTTCTTGTCGTTTGTTCGCAATTTAAACCGTACAATTTGATTCAGTTTGTGTATAAACCAATTTGTTTCAGGGGTGTGAACCAAGTTAAAAAAAGAATTGTCCAATTTTTTCATGATTTATTTAAGATTCGGCTGCTGATGGATCAATGTAGCTATGAATGTTTCTATCAAGTGTGTCACTTAATGTTAATCTAAAATCTTGTGGTCGAGCAACTTGAAACCTAATTTGAGTTTGATAGGTAAATTCATACACTAAACGACTAGATAAAATACAAAAACGACTGTTGGAAAAGTGATCATATTCTTATAACCATGCAAACCACAAAGTCAATCTTGACTATACTTGTCCGTCAGTTTCTTCTCGTTGGTGTAATTGAATGGTCATTTTTCATATCCATTCCCTTCTCCTTTTTAGTTTTGGTTTTTGGTGCTCATTATTGTACTCTTGTTTCCTGCAGAGTGTTTAGCCCTCATTAGGCAACAAAGAGCAGAAGCTGCCAAGAAGCGAGAGGAAGAGAGAGCTGGTAAATTCTTTGAGGCAGCTATATTTGTCGTTCTGGTTTCACCCTTGTCGCTAAAACTGATTCAAAATTTCTCTTTCATCTACAGCCAAAGAACAGAAGAAGGCAGAAGCTCGCAAATGATCCTTAAGAGAGGGCGCATGGAGGAGTATTCTCTTGCAGAACATCAAAAAGAATATGTGAAGATTAAAGACATTACTTTTCTATTTTAGCAATTGGTGCAAACAGTATATTTTATCTTCCCAGTATTACTCCTAAAAGCATGTGGTACTGTTCTCGATTGGCCTTCCTATGAGTAAAAGCGTTTCTGGTGACTATTTTAAAAATCTGTGGCGTTCGGCTTGTTTGCAGAGCAATGTTTTGCTCAGAAGTTGCTACATCAGGTGACTGGTCTTTCCCGTGCTACTTCATGCTAAGAACCGCGCGTGTTGACTGTCCACTAATATATGAACAATGCGGATAAAAAGATGATAAGAAGTGTAACGAATTATGTACTGAAGAGGGGGAGAGTTATTATGAGATATATATGTGAGGGGAGAGCTACTTTAAGATATATATATATATATATATATATATATATATGTGTGTGTGTGTGTGTGTGTGTGTGAAAATTGGAATTGAGTTCATGGATGTGTCTTTTAATGCAGCGGTATACTTTGTTTGGGCACTCTAAAATTAAGCGAGCCTACATAGGAGTATTATTAGGACGGATGATTTCTTAAGAAAGTGTCTTCTAAAATTGTGAACTTTGACATGAGAGGGGCAAAGCGGATAAGTTAATTTAGAAAAAGGCTCTTTGGTCAATGAACCCAAGTTTGATTTTGAAATTGGGATATGTTGCTTCAAGGTTAATTCAATCTTCTATGACCATATATGAGAAATATTGCGTACTCTTACATTGAGGGCTTTTCTACTATTTTAAAGAATAATATGTACCACTCGAGGGACGAAAATGGCGACAGACAGCAAAAATTTAAGTCGATTTTAAAATGTCACACGTTGTATATACTTGGCATCATTGTTTAATCAAATTTCGCACGTCCCGAAAATTACTAATTTCACGAGTCGATTAAGTATTGGTCAATCAAATCAAATTGCTGCTGTGTATCATCATATGGATGAAAGATGTTAGCGGTCCTTTTTGTCCCTCGAAAAAGAAAATGTACATCTTTTTTGGGACATTCGAAAAGTGATGCCTTTACTGTCCTCAACTTGCTTTTTTCCAGACATTTTCTAAGGGAGCCATTGTAATTGGGATTTGGCCAACTTTCTGTAGCATTAGACAGAGTTTCTTCTCTATAGTTGGTGGATGTACCGGGTTGGAACCGCATTACTACAAACCCAACCTTTCCGTTTACTTTCTTCACTAAGAGAATGTGTTTTCCTAAGGAGTAAGGGCTTTTGTCGATAATGTTAATTGTTTTTTGTTGATTGTGCTAAAAACACCACAACAACATAAAATAATAGAGGTAAGCAATTCTAGATTCCGTATAGGTTCTATTTGGAACCTAGAACTTACTTTATCACAGGTTCTAAGGTCATTTGTGGCTTCTACCCAGATCACATGTATTATTAATTGGATGATTGTGATGAATTATCACATTTAATGACCATTACTTGTTGTCATAATTCATTGACCACAATTTATAATTATAAGAAATGTTAACAAAGTAAAAGCCTCAATCATAAAATGTATGCTCAGAATAGTGGTGCAAATTATACACTCATTGTCACGTCCCGAACCTTGAGCGCGTCAACATCCCACCTTGGTCATGCAAATGCTACATTCCCAGGTAGTGTCGCCGACCCCATTCATTTATTATTGTGCAAGCGGAACGTATTATAAACCCCATAACCAATAAAATACGGGATAGAAAAGCAGGAAGCAAAGCCACAACATCACACTTTCATAATTTAACAGAATTACAAACAGAAGCCTACAGCCAAAAGTCTACAAAAGACTGGCTCTTAAAAAGGAACTGTCTTACGACCTACAAGTTGGACACGTTCTCCAATCCTTATGACTTCACCTCTGCAACTCCTCAAGGCCAATCAAAGCTATCTGGCCGCTCCGTCCACTAGGGACCTGAAATTTTAATCCCCAAACCAGGATGAGACAATGTCTCAGCAAATTCAACCCCCTAAACCCCTATTAGAAAGAAAATGTGCCCAAGGGTGGCCTAGCCACATCACACAGAGAATTTACCTCGCCTCAATTCCTTCCTGCAAGTTAGCACAATTCAAATCACTTAATCACAGATAGTAATAGGAACTTAAACAACCGGAACGCATTCACTTTCATATAACCTACAACTGCGGGGGTCTTGATTATAGGACTAAATCGTTATGACATGTCCCATTCCATGCCACACAATTCCGTCCCATAATCCGACACATCAACAACACTCAACATGCATTCCAATTGTTATTCACTGCCACACAAGGGCATAACTTACTCGCAGTTCGGCTATCTACTGGCATATAGCCAGGCATCGCCTCCCCACCTTGGAGCGTGGCTTCGTCAGTACGTCGACGGCATTCCCGAAGGAGTATGGGCCCAGAATCTACTGAGACTCGCAACCACCATGTGAGCATCCCATATAGGGGCAAGTCCGGCTCAACAGCTCAGGACGATTCCTCTTAATTATCACACAGCCAAATCAAACTCGGCCTGAGGACACTTTGCATCTCACTCAACGCTTCCACTTAAAATAGTGATCCCGACCATTTTTCTTCATATTAAAAATATTCCAGAAATTACTCACGTATGTGGGGGCACGCTAATTTCGATTCAGACAACCAATATCTCACTTTTTCAAACCCCACTATTTAATATAATATTGAAAATCCAATTTTTACTTTAAAACCCGACACTTGTGTTTTTATGAATAAAATCCATATTTATCACAATCAACACTCAATTTACCACATCCATTCATCAAATTCAAATTCTAAATACACAGTAGCGATCAGCACGAAATTCTGAGAAGAAAAGGTCCTGACAAAATTTTCGAAATTTAATAATTAATTAAATTTATTCCGAAAATAATTAAATAATAATTTTTTAATGATTTCGAATAATAATATATTATCAAATTATTTAATAATTTCGAGATATTTAAATAAATCAAAAGTAAATTCCTTTATGTCACATCAAAGCTTATATTAATATAACCACTCACTTAGCCTTAAATTAAACACAATTTAAGTTAATCAAACACTTTAATAAAATCTACACTTAAATAAATTAAACTAACCACCTAATAACACTTAGCATAAACTAAGCACCCCTAAAGCATCATTAACCCTCTAATCAAGGTTTAGTGAGCTAAACTCACCGGATTAGCGAGCCGAATGGACCAAAATGACGAGGACGACGCGATGATCGACTTTCCTCAAGGCGAGCCGAGCATCCGGGCTCGGGAAGGTGGCCAAAACTGGCCAAAACCGGGCTGCCATACCCATTCTTTCCAACTGCTGTCCATTGCGGTTTGAGGTCGAGGAAGGGTAGATCCGGCGCCGGTTTGGGTGTAGGAACGGCGGAGGAGATCGGCGAGGGCTTGGAAGGGCTGAAGGGGAGGTCAACAGCGGCGGAGGGAGCTTCGGCGAAGGCCCGAGCTGCTCGGACGAGCTGCTGGAATGCGGCCTAGCGCGAACGAGGGCGACAAGCAGGTGAGCTGACCGGCGTGCAGGTGGCGCGAGGCGGCGGCGACGAGCGGACGGGCGGAGCTGCTGGCTTCAAACGGTCTTCGGCTTGCTGGTTCTTCCTACCACAGGAACACGAGCAGCAAGAAGAAGAAGATGGAGGAGAGAGGCGATGGGAGAGGAAGGGGGAAGACGGAGGGCGTGCGGCCAAGGCAGAGCGGCGACAGTGCGTGGCGGTGTCGGGCTCCGGTGACGAGCGAGCTGGCGGCTGAGCAGCGTGAGGAGCTGTTGTAACCAGATCTCTCCTGCTGGGCGTGCGAAGAAGGAGAAGAAGATTGAGAGGGGGGGTGCCAACGGAAGAGAGAGGAAGAAGAGAGGGAGGAGAGAGAAGGAGGGGCCATTTCTTTTTTTTTTTTTCTCTCTTTCTTTAATTCAACACAAATGGCCCACCATGACCTAAGATGATATCACACCCCACTACCTCGCACAACCTTATTCCAATGGTTGCAATTCCATTTTCCGCCGGGGCCCAATTCTTGTACCTCCAATTTCTTCAATTCCCATCAATTCTCTTCCAATTGAGTCCAATTGAAGTCCATAAAATTAATCCAATGTCACCGCACTTCTATTCACATCTTCACTTGTCCATAGAACCAACTTAAGTCCCAAAAGTAAGACCAAAGGCTAGCCTACTAATTTCTCAAGCCAAAATAACCATTTTCTGATTTAATTTCTGAAAAATTCTGATTACATGAAAAATCTTCTGAAGATGAGTCAATAATCCTGAAATGATTTGTGACACACCAAGACTTCCAATTTCTAAATTTGATCTCAATTCCACGGTTAATTTTACTTTGGCACAATACTAGCGCAGCCCAACCTACCGGGTAGCCTTTAGAAATTCTCATGCATTTGACTTATGGTTGATCATCTCAAGCCACAATGTACATCTTTGAAACATTGGCGACTTTCAGTTGTTGAAGTAATCTCAATGTTTCAAATACGGACACAGGGTACCCAATTGACAGAAAAGTTGGTCTAGTGCCGATCGACAAGAATTGTGCGATCTGGTGGAATCACCCACACCTGATCACATGCCTCTGTCGAGTCGACCTATCTCCGATCTATAATCGATTTTTAATTGTGCCGTAATGACCCTTGCAGATTAGCTCAATCGAAAGGTCGTTTCCTGGTCAAATTCTCGAGTTTGATGCATTAGAATTTCTTAACGGCTTCACCTGATAGACTGGTTTTCACATGAGTGGCCGACTCAAGGAAAAGAACTATATGCGTGCCAACGAAATGCCCGTCTCAATTTATTAAAAATAGAATTGGAAAATCGGGATGTCACAACTCTTCTCCTCTTATAAAAATTTCGTCATCGAAATTTAAACATTTACCAATTCTTAAACAAAAAGGTGGGGGTATAGTTATCTCATCGAATCTTCTCTTTCCCGGGTTGCTCCTTCAGTACCAGTGCTGCCAGATCACTGCTATCTTGCCCCAACCACTTCGAATCCGAAATACTAAACACTTGCCCACTTAAAATTCCAAAAGTCTTCACTACAAAATCTGTGAAGCTAAACTGGCGATTCTGAGCAGTCTCTAAACTGTCTTTAATAATTGCGACTGAATCGCTGATTTCTGAACCAACTTTAGACCTGCGATTTTCTAATCTCTGATCTCATCTCAACCGACTGAAATCCTTAACACTCTGCTTTGCACTGATTAAAAAGAAACTATCTGACTGTCTACTGAAACTGGGAACCTCTGGTCAAGATCCGATATATTTTCTACACTAATCTCGGCAATTGCAATCACTGACTACTGTACTGACCTCGGCCTGTGATCTTTCTTTCCCTGACTTCATCTCAGCAATCGAAATTCCGCACTCTCTGCTATGCACTGCTTAAGAAAGAACCATCTGAAAGCTCTGCCAACTTAGAACATCTGATCTAGATTTGAAATACAATTCATCCCCGGCACTTCATGCAGATGATTTATATGATATACACACCCTTCGGTATACCTATTCTAATTGAGATCTTTTCGCTGCACTAAGGTGAGTTGACTTTGTTCATCTGTCGACCACAACCCCATAAGGAATCAATACTCTTTCCGACTCCTTAATAAACCTATCATAACATTCCATTCCCACACAGGACTCTCTCAAGTGCTTGAAAAAGTTTTCGTGGTTTACATTACCAAATTCTCACTTACTGATACATCCAACACTTACAACGTGTTCGGCGATATCTATCTTCATACCGATCTACCAATCCTGATGATGTAGATCCTGACTCATCTTTGCACTGTCTAGACAACTCTGAAATTGCTATGATGAACTTCCCATAAGATCTCTTCTTTAATCTCTGCATCGTCAATTACACACAATCGTCCTCAGAACCTTAGCATTCTGTCTTCAGAGATCTGAAACTCAACCTCTCTCTCATCTGCATTCTCTTATAGAGTCTTCTGAATTTCTAAATCTATCCACTAAAGCGAATTGATTCTGATCTGTACTCTCGGCTCAATTCTGAGGGTAGTTATAAGATTCAAAAGGTGGCGTACCTTAGATTTGAAAATCGAATTTCGAACTTTCTCAAATAAGATCCAATCCTTGAGTACCAACTGTGCAACTAAGGACTCTCGACTCAGTGCATCTGCGACTTTGCTCACCTTTCTAGAGTGATACAAAATATCATAGTCATAATCCTTAATGAGTTCCATCCAGCGACGCTGTCTCATATTCAACTCCCGAAGTCTCAACTGACAGGACGCATATGCAACCACCCTATCTTACTACATCAACAAGCAACCAAATCCTTTAAACAACGCATCATTGCAGATCTCATAACTTTTAGGACCAGATGGAATGGTCAGCATAGGTGCGGTAGTCAGCTCTTGCTTAAGCTTTTGAAAACTACACTCGCACTTACCTGTCCATACGAACTTCTCTTCCTTTCTCAGTAGTCTTGCCAATGGTAACGCTAACGCTGAAAACCCTTCTATGAACGGTCTGAAATATCCTGTTAATCCTCAGAAATTTTTTATCTCTATCACTGTAGTCAATATCAGCCAACTGATCCCTGCTTCAATCTTGGACGGGGTCTATGGAGATTCCTCCTCCTGAAATCACATAACCTAGGAACGCAATACGAGTCATCCAAAACTCGCATCTGCTAAGCTTATTATAAAATCCAAAAGTACTCAAGGTCTGAAGTACCATCCTCAAACGTCTCTCGTGCCCCTCGGCACTCTTTGAACACACCAGGATAACTTTAATGAACACGATCACAACTGATTCAAGTGTCCTTAAACATTCTGCCCATTAGACCCAAACAAACAGCTGGGGTGTCCATTAAACCACACAACATTACAGTGAACTCATAACTACTGTATCGAGTGCGAGGTCTTAACTTCGGTATGTCTTTCTTCCTGATCCTCAACTGATGATACCCTGACCTCAAGTCGATCTTGAAGAATATCGATGTACAACCACAACGAACCACATTTCTCCTTCATGAACAGAATTGGTGCTCCCCAAGGTTATGCATTGGAATGTATGAATCCCCTCTTCAACAATTCTTGTATCTGCACCTTCAGTTCTTTTAACTCGAGTAACACCATCCGATAAGGAGCCTTAGGGACTGGCTCTATTTCGGGTGCCAATTTAATCACGAACTCTATTTCTCTTTTTGACTGCAAACCTAACAATTCTCTAGAAAATACCTTAGAAAAACTCTTGTACCACGATTATGATCTCCATATTCAGCCCCTCAACTGACGCATCCACTTCAGTTGCCATGTAGATTCGGTAACCAACAACCATAACCAGGTCATCTTTAGTGACGAATAACAAGGATTGAAGTTCCTCTTCAACTTTCAGTGATTCAAAACTTTCGCTCGCTAGCTGAACAAACTGAATTATATCACTACCGCGATTCAAAATAGCAGAAAGCTCCTTGAGCCAAACCTTTTTATAAATGACTTCCAAGTCATACTTAAACAAACCCCGATAAGTACAACTATAGTCAGAGATTCACATTTCTATTACCTTATTACCACAACGAAAACCCTACAACTTTCACTGAAAATTCTGCTGCATTACTCTGATAAAAACATCTCAAAAACATTCTTCTTCTTATTGATGCATGGTCGATCCCTTCATGCTCCTCTAGCCATCCTAGTGGCATCCTATGTGCAGTAACAGTGCTTACACTCTCCTGAACTTACACGAACAGTTCCTAACCTAACGGTCGTGTTGGCCACATTCAAAGCATGTTCTCCTTTTTACTCTGACACTTGGCTGACTCAAGCCTCCTTTCCACAATCTCGGCACACAATCAGCGAGTCCCCTGCCTACTGTCAGGTAACAACATGCGCTCTTTCTTGTACTGATGGCCTGTTCTAAAAACCCCACGATGTGTCCTATGGCGCACTCCTTTCAATCTGTCCCATCGGCTTTCCAAGACCGTTTCTGGCCAGGTAACTCTGATGGTCACACACAGAACAATACCAGGACACTGAGCTGATCCCTGTCGGTTTCTGTCAGCATAACACACTCCAATCTGATTCCTTGCTGACCTAACCATCCCACTTTTCCAGATGGACGGAATGGAATACTTTTCTATGATCACAGACTTCTTCCTCAATTGATTTCCATCTCTACTAAATTTGAACCTTGACTTAGATACGGCGGCTTGATCCTCGATCACAACTCCAGATTAGGCCTCAATAGGCATGGCAACGACAACGGTCACAACACTGGCAGCGGTAGAAACAACGGCAATAGCGGCGGCTCGGTCCTGAGCTTACTGACTCAAAATGCTTCCCAAAGACTCTAGCGCTTGAACAACCTCAACAAACCTAGGATCATTCGGCGCTACTACACTCTAAGTACCGACTTGCGGCGGTACTCTCACACTTGCGTAGGTCTAAGCCTACGCTCTACCTTAGGTACCAACTGTTGTCAGCGTCCTACCCCCGAGGTATAGGTCCTACCGACCTTCTCCAAGGAGTTCTCCACTCCTGGTCACTCATGCAACAGGCTCTTTATAGACGCCTGTTTTCCAATTCCAACATCAGGTTAGAATTTGAGTGACCCCACAAACACATTACCAAATAGCTATCAACCACATGCATCAGCATATTAAAAGCCTTTTCTACTAACTATCCCATGACTCATCGCACCTTATCACTCCATACACAGACCATGCTCTGATACCACTTAAACGAGGGTGTCCCGCTCCGAACCTCGAGCGCGTCAACATCCTGTTGGAGAAATCTTTCTGGAATATTTTGAAGCTGACAAAACGTTTCTATCAGTCTAGTATGAAGTTTTACAGACTCTACTATTAAAGTCTGAAGACCTCCGGATTACCAGACTCAAGACTCAAAGTCTATTCTCATTGACAGTTTCTAATCCGTTGAAGAAAGGCTATCTAGAACTGCTTCATTAAGGATTTGGCCTTATCGACTGGAGAAGATCTCTTGGCTGGATATGACATAACGGATTCCTTTATTCAAATCAAGAATGAATAAATTGGCGAAGTATTCTTGGAAGGTTCTACTTATGGAAACCAAGATCCTGATTGTATGGGCGAGTATGATTGATGGGCTATCGACATGTTCATTTAATAGCTCGAATAATCTTCCTAATTGATTCTGTCCAACGGGAGGATTGGAAGAATTCCTTTGGTAAGTGCCAACGGGTATGATGGCACAAAGGAGTATAAAAGGAAGACGTTCCAGTTGTTCGAGGTGGTGCACGATAGAAGAATTCCAAAGTCTGAAGCTCTTTGATTCTTAGTCAATTCACTTACTAAGCGAAATCTTGTACGCAAAAGAGAGTCTATATTTTGAGATACCTTTAGGAAGTGTGGTAGAATATCTACACTGTGGAATCAAGGGAAAGCATTGCTGTAACATCTCTTTTGTTCATAGTGAAATCCAGCTGGTGGTGGGCTGTCAGTGCAGAAGAGTGGACGTAGGCTTGGAATAAGCCGAACCACTATAAACCTTGTGTTCAATTTTCTCTTCCCTACTCTCTGCTTTACTTTGATCATAGTTTGTTTTGTTAACTAAATGAGAGCTTCCTTTCTATTGTTTGCCTAGTATTGCTTTCATATCTCAAGAAATTATTTAAACACCTATTCACCCCCCTCTAGGTGCTTATACTAGCTATATCAATTGGTATCAAAGCTTGTGTACTCACTTTGAAGTGTTTTACTTCATAGTTAAAGATCCATGGCTAGTATGCTAGCTCTAGGGCTGGTGGAAGGGCAAAGCAATACCAGACCACCTTACTTTAATGGAAAGGATTACAACATCTGGAAAAACAAGATGAAAGCGTTCCTACGATCAAAGGTATCTCTGGAATGGGACGTTGTAGAAAAAGGAATCACTCTTAAAGCTGCATCTGTCTTAGAGAGAGGAAAAGAAACTGTTGAGTCAAGTAAAATGACTCAGGAAGAGATAATCAAGAGACAAGCTCTTGATGCAAAAGCAATTTATTCTTTATATTGTGCTTTGTCACCTACTGAATATAACAAAATATCTCCTTGTGTTACAGAAAAAGAAGTTTGGTAGATTACATATCACCTATGAAGGAACTGATCGAGTGAAAGAGACCAGAATCAACATTCTCCTCAGTCAAAATGAAGCCTTCAAAATGAAATCAGGAGAATATATAACTGACATGTTTAGTCGTTTTACAGAAATCATGAATGGTCTTCAAAATCAAGGTCAACCAATTTTTGATCCCATGAAGGTAAACAAGTTACTGCAAGGACTCTCCAAGGATTGGAATCACATAAAGACCTCAATAAGAGAGACACAAAGAATCATGCCACTATTTGTAGATGAGTTGGTTGGAACTCTTCAGTCTTATGAAGTGGAACGAATCAATGAAGACGGAGATCCTAAAGGTAAGAAATCCATTGCATTAGAATCCAATGATGATTCTGATGTCACAGATTCTGAAGACAATATGGATGATGAGGAGCTTGCTCTCATGATAAGAAGATTCAGAAAGCTAAACAGAAAAGGAAGAAGATTCAATCCAAAGAAATAGAGTTATCAAAAGTAACAGGCCAAGTCTGTTGATGATGATGAATCAAACAAAGATGTAGTCTGCTTTGAATGTAAGCAAAAAGGACACATCAGACCCAACTGTCCTCTTCTGAGAAAGAAGAAAGGAAAAGCTGAAAAGAATCGAAAAGCTCTTAAAGCAGAAACCTGGAGTGATACAGAGTGTAAAGAAAGTGATGATGATTATGCCAATATATGTATGATGGTACAATCGGATTCAGATTCAAACTTCGAGACAGACTCAGATTCAGACAATGAATTTGAGGTAAGTAACTTTAAAATCCCTGTTAAAGTTTCTAAATACATTGATGAGCTATGTTTTAGTCTTAAGACTTCTCTTAAAAGGATTTCCGAACTTAAAAAGGAAAACTCTGCACTAAAACAACAGGAAAATGTTTTGAAAGAAAAGTTGAAATGTTTAGACACCGTTGACACCCGAAATTTTTATCGACATTTTAATCATTCATTTTTTGCAAAAATATAAGAAAAATAAATAAAGAGTCAAAAAGAAAAGAAAACAAAAAGAAAACAAAGAAAAGAAAAAAAAGAAAACAAAACAAAAGAAAAGGAATGAAATGAAAAGAGAAAAAAAATTAGAAAAAGGAAAAAAAAAGAAAAAAAAAAGAGAAAAGGGGATGGCGATTTCTCTCTTGGGGATTCTCTCTGGCGTATTGGCTCTCACGCGGGACTTTCTCTCTGGGAGGCCCGCGAGCACTCTCTCTCTTGAAAAAAAGATCTCTCTCTCTCTTTCTCTCTCTCGAAGGGTTTTCTCCGGCTCTCTCATGCTCGCTCTCGGGGTGGAGGGGGGGGAAGAAAATAACGGACGGCTCTTCATCCCTTTCTCGGCGGAGAGCTCACGAAGACCCGAAAAAAAAAACGCCCAAAAAGGATCCATCGATCGACTCCACCATTTTTGGCAAGAAAAGCCAGAGGAAGGAGCCGGCTGTCGCCGCCTCTTCGCGGCAATCGCCGTCCTCGCGATTGCCTCACTCGCGATCGATGTCGGATTTGAAGCCTCTGACCATCGTTTCTTTGATCTGCCGTTTTGCCCTCCAGCTCTCATCAGGAATCTCGACCTCTTCCTCTGCATTTCTTGGAACCCTAAAAGACGGTGCAGCGACTGGTGGAGGAGCTCGAATCGCGAAGCTCAGCCTCGAAGATAGAAATCCGAAGCTCAATCGATGACGGTGGTGGCAGCGGTTTCCGATCGCCTTCTTGTTCATTAACTACCGTCGGGGATTTTCTCTAGACTCTGTCTCTGAGGATCGGAATCTCTCGATCTAGCTGGCTTGAGCAACTACCGGTTGAGGAGTTGGAGGTGCGAGGCTCGGATCCGCGCTGAGTTCGGAGAAGGTTCAACGAAGATTTTCCTCTGGATCGAGTCACTTCCGAGGATTTTCCCCCAGATCTCGGCAAGTCACGTTCAGATTACCGATTCATTTTCTCTAGTAAAGTTTTTTTTCTAGAGTCATCTCAATCCTCCATCCCCTGTCGTTTTCTTTTGCTGGTGCTGACCATGTATTTCCTTTTGCTGATTCAACCATTGAAATCGCCGGCTATCCATTGAAGTTGTCGATTCAATCAAAACCTCACAAGGTGTTTGGATCGGTCATTACTCGAAGAACATCTTCAACAATCGGAAGACAGACGCAGCAAAGCAGAGCCGATCTTTTTAGAATTCTTGAAGAGAATAACTGACAAAGCTGTTGAGGTAAGAATGTTTGTGCTTGAATATATCAAGAACTTCCTGCTATGAAATCCTTCTAGAGCTTAATCTTCTCAAATAATTGGGGCCTTATACGATTGACTGCTAGATTATGATGAGAACGTGAGAAAGCAAATTGTCATTGTTATTTGCGGAGTGTGGCTTATTTGAGTTTTGTTTAGCTCAATGTTCACCTTTTGTTGAATAGAACTATTATATTCTTCTCTTTTCAAAAGACTAAAAGAAACCATTTATACCTGTTCATACTGTTCTTCAATAGCAAGCTACATTTTTTGATTTGGTTGTGTGTACACCCGGTCGTGATTTGTTCATTTCTTTTGTGTCTCTTTCGACTTGATTTGTGTAAATGAGGTGTATATGTAATCCATGAATGTTATATAGTCTCAATGTAAGACTTGAAGAATCAGCATTGTTTGTATCACTGTGCTTGCTGCCATTTATGATTGTCTAACTCGCCACGAATATACATGTTACATTGTGGTCACCTTGTTGTGTTTATACCGATGTGTGATGAGCTGTGTTGCGAATTGTGTCAATTCTTTGTGTGTTTGATGTTTTGACTTACTGCAACTTTCTGTTTTGGCTGAAACGAGGTGTTAGATAAGGTTTTTTTTTTACTCCGAGCCCTTTTAGACAAAAAATACACTTGTAGAGCTTCGATTTGATATGTCGCACGCCCTGAATAGACATCATCCGGTCATCGAAAAATACCGACAAAGTCTGTCAATTCTGCAGTAGTTTTTTAGGTTGATTTGCTGTTTTGACCTACTGCAATTTTCTGTTTTAACTGGAACGAGCTGGAAGATGATGTTATTAGGACTTAATGTCTTCTAGAGATTTGTAATAGGCTTCTCAAAATTTCCATTGACATATTATATGTGTGATTTGGTCATCATTTGCCCTGCCTTTCTTTTTTTCAAATCGAGCTTTGAAATCTGGAATTTATCTTGAACTGCAATGCTGTCTTTTCTGTGGCTAGTTGTTGTTAGTCTTAAGATGAGATAGTAAATTTGTCCAAATTGCTTTCAATATGTTGTAGAATGACGGTGTGACATGCTACTATGATCTATTCTTGATTGACTTGTTCATGTTCTTAATATTTTTAGAAATTCATGCGTTAGGAATCTTGAGGTGCTTCCTTCATGGAATGACATCCTTTATCAATTGTCTACAAAAACGGTTTTAGGTACCATGTGGGTTACACATTGATTGCTCCGTTTGCCTTAAATACATATGTTGAGTGAATTCAATGGTGCATGTTTTGGAATAAGTGATCTTTAGTTGGTTCATCCATTGGTTTGGATTGATTAAGAATCAAGACCATATGGTCTAAATGCATGTCAATTATGCTTCGCATGTGATTGTTAGATAAACGACTTAGGTGCGTCGCAGGGTAATGTAAGTGCCTTTGGGATGCCACATAGAACTTGACTTAGGGATTTCGTGACTTTAGTCACAATTTGTGAACATAAAAAATGTCTTGCTTTTGATTGTTTTGATATGTGATGATTGTTTCTTTCATGTACACATCTAATCATCCAGATTTCCTAGATTAGGTTTAGAATAGGATCCTAAAAGTGGAGAAGAAGTGAAGATGGTGGAGGTCGATGTCCACTCCGACCGTTATTCTGTAATATTCGTTTCTCTCCCAACATATGTCTCGGGTTTTTTGTGTTGTATAAAACCCCACGAGTTGCGGGTTTTCCTTTTTTCCTCATTTTTCTTAATTGTGTTTTATCTTTTATTTTTTTTAGAATTGCATGATTAGGTTTAACTGCTTTTCTTGATTGTTTACTTCATGTCTTGCAATTTAATTTTCATTTCATTGATTGTTTCCTTTCATTTCTTAGGAATAGAATAGAATGAAAGTAATTCACCACGCATGATCATTTAGTATAGAATTGACGATCCTAAGAATATAAAAAGAAATGCTTGAAAATGTTAGGAAAAACACAACATACTGTTTAGGTACCAAAAGGGCGTTAATAGCAATATTAGCGTAACATAAGTCCCCAAACCTAGATATCTGGTTGCGAAGGAATCGAGGGAACACTCCCGACCCTCGATTGGGTTTCTAGCCGACCCCCAAAATCAGGTTAGTGGCGACTCCTGTATATTTTTAGGTTGTTATAAACAACTAGATCGCATAATAAACCTACTGTCACACGGAGTATGAGCTTGGGAGAGCTCGCGATCTTGAGATCAAGTACCCCTAAACCCGACCTTTTCCCCATCCTTGGATACCATTTCGAGGGGGCGGCGAGATCGGGTCGCGACAGGCTTGGTGACTCCACTGGGGACTGATTACTAGGTTAAGAGGACTTGAAGCCGTTTAAAAATGGTTGTTGTGTTTTAACTAACATGTCTTATGTAGGATCGCCTGCATTTCAAAGTCGCGTGGAAAATGAGGTTAGTCGCTAACGTCGTGTTAAATGGTTTTGTAGGTGGGAGTTATAAGGGGAGGCGTGCTTGTAAACCCTTTGTTTTATAGGTGGTGTAAGGATGAATGAATGTGTGTGGGTTTATATTGAAGTGCTGGATGTTTAATTTAAATGCATGTTTACCAGCTTTAGCACGACACCTCACACACAACCGCGGTCTAAAACCCCGATCGCCCAAATTAGGACCTTAGGAGGGTTTATGGGTGGAATCTGCGAGTGGATGCTCATGGTAATCCATTATTTACATAAACCCGCTCATCCCAACCGATAAAAATAGCACTGACCGACAATAGTAGCGGTGGGTAAACTATTTTTGTCCTTTGGGATGAGGACCTTGAGCCTTTAGCACTCTCACCTTAGGCATCAAAACCTCACAGTTTCATGCGACATGTGATTTGTGCTTGTCATGTGTCTGGTGGGTAAGATATCGTTCCTTCTTCATCGTGCTTATTTTTTACTTTCCATATTTCAATTATGCAATTTTATATTTCAAGCGACGATATGTTTAATCATGTATGCCCCTTTGGGTTTAGATTAGATGGGTAGACCTGAAGTGGACGTGATCCTTGTGCCTGGGAATCTCAAACTTTATGGGAGAATCTCGAACCAAGACATCAAGACTACGTGGAAAAGTGCATAGGCTTTCTCCCGACTTTATTAAAAGTTGAACCACGTATTGCAATGGTCAAAGCATTGGCTCATTTTTGGAATCCTGTGACTTCTACTTTCGTGTTTAATCAATGTGAATTAACCCCTACAATTGAGGAGTTCCAAAAAGCCATTGGATTAGGTAAAGCTTCTTTAGGTTTTGTCACTCCTCCTATTGGCCAAAATCCAATATCTCTTCTAAGTCAATTCCTCAATATCCCTTATGATAAAATTGAAGCTATTCTTAATGGAAACTCTCATGCCATGCCTTATAATTTCCTCGAAAAACATTTCCGTAGCCTTGAGCCAAAATCTGGGAACCAAATTCCTCGTGTCTTCCTACTCATATTCTTTGGTTTTGTGATTTTCCCATATACCCGAAAAACAATGGATCCTTTAATCACACACATTGTCAACCAAGTGTGCGCATTTAATTGTTTCACACATATGATCCTTGCCGAAACTTTTGTGTCTCTTAATCGATTTAAAGCAAATGGTCGAGGAACTCTTAGAGCCCCATTAGGACTTCTCCAAATTTGGCTCTTTTCACATATCAAAGAGTTTGCCCCTCACATGAAGATTATTGATGTCACAAAACATCATCATCCAATTCTTAGATTTTCCCATCGAAACGAATCATTTCCATCATGGTCTTTCTCTATGTGGTTCCATTTCCTTAAAAATCTCAACCATAGCTTAATTCAATGGCATGCTCGGTGGCTTGGGAATCCCGAGGTGCGCCTTTTTAGTGGAGTTGACAATCCACTTCCCCTCGTGGGACTGACGGGTTTAACGTCATATTACCCTTTAAGGGTACTCCGCCAATATCGCGCGCTTCAAACAATCCCGCCAATCCTCAAGCTGGGGTTATATCGTATTGATTATCACAATGAAGTCATCAAGGAAAACCAAATTGACCATATCAAGGCCGCAATTCAAGCTGCTATTGGGATTTGGTACTCCCATTCCTCGCATCACGTGGTTGCCATCGATGAAGCTGATTTGGAAGGAGAGATGAAGACCCATCAAGCTACCATCGATTACATATACCGTCAAGTAGAACCTGAGCTCAAGGTTCAGTTGCCGGATGTTCCTGAGCCTCAAAGACTTCAACAAGCTCATATTCAGGAGCAAGAAAACAGTGTCTTGATCGACGAGGAATGCTTGGCCCATGAAAACAAGCGTCTCCGCACGATCTCGCCTAGTACTTAAGTTTTCATTTCATATGCTTTTCTTGTAAAGCGATTTCATTTGTGTTTCCCTCCTTTCTATTGAGGTTTACTTGTATTCATTTTCATATCTCATGTAAACATCAAATGTAAAGTCAAACTACTTTGTAAGCTTCAAGAAAGCAAGGTTTTGTTTTCCCTTGTAATTGTTCGATTGAAATGAATGAAATTCATGAACATTTTTCATGTAACTTCTAGAAAATGGGCATTCTGATTAAATATTTGTCATCGTTCCTTTTCAATTGTATAATTTCTTTTGAGGAAATTTTGATAAGAGAATGTTATATGATACTGGGATCATATACACTTCTTATCATTATTTCATCTCAAGAAAATATAAAATTGACTAGGGTTTGTACTTTAATGGTTTCTTTTGATCGGTATTAATCGAGTCATTTTATTTTACAAGAGGTTTTGAAAAAACGGCTGAAGAAAAATTTGTTATACGAACTCGCCGCCAAACAAAGATGGAAAACGAAGATACCCGAGCCCGTGTCATTAATATGGAGAATCAAATGGCACAAATGATGACGTTATTGGCCGATCTCTCCAGCCAGGTCAAAAGCTTGACATCTACTTCTTCTACCATGAATATTCCTACCGCGCTCCCTAAGGTGCCGGTAGTAGAGCCCATGACAAAAGGGTCTGTGGAAGAGATTCCCACTGCAATCCCGATAGTTATCGGTTCAGAGCCTTCATCTAAAGAGATTCCGACTTCACACTTCGATGAAGAGAATTCAAGGCGCCTAACAAAGATCGAAGAACGCCTTTGCATGCTACAAGGCTACCAGTTGCAGGGGCTTGATAAACTGTCACCCTTTGCCAAAGTTACGGTCCCTGAATTCTATAAGGAGCCGGAGTTCACAAGAAAATACAACGGCATCGGATGTCCAAAGACTCATTTGAAGTACTACCTGGGCAAAATGGTCCGTTATTCAGATAATCCCCCACTCTTGATCAATTCATTTCAGGACAGCCTGGTTGGTCCTGTGTTAACCTGGTTTATAGAGTTGGACATGGAGAAAGTCCGTACTTGGGAAGATCTCGTTGATGAATTCCTTCAGCAATACAAATTCAATACTGAAATTGCTTCGACTCGAGAGGAATTGGTTCGGGTTGAGAAAAGAAGAACTGAATCATTTAGGGCCTACGCTCAAAGGTGGAGGGTCATTGCATCTCAAGTGAAACCGCCGTTGTCTGAGAAAGAGACCATGAAATTGCTGCTTCAGGCTATGCCCCGTGATCTTTTTGAGAAGATGTACAACCATACTTGTATGAACTTTGCTACATTTGTAGAGTTGGGAGAACGCATCGAGGGGATCATGCGGAAAGGAAGGTTGTCTGAGAACACAAATCGTCGATATACCCCGAAGAGGGATAAGGAATCGACTGTGGAGATCGCCTATGTACAAAATTCCTCTTCTCAGAAGTTGTATAATCCTCAAATTCATAAACCCTCCATGGAGGTAGGGGGTTCTTCCAGTAACTTTGAGCATAAAGGAAAGGCCCCTCAAAGGCAATTTACTCCATTGCCTAGGCCTATGTCCCAACTACTTCCAATGCTAATTGAAAATCATCTTGTCGCAAAAGAAATCCCAAGGAATAATCCGCCAAAGTTTGCCGGATTCGACCTTAATAAAACATGTGAGTATCATATGGGTGAAAAAGGTCACCATGTGGGTAATTGTTTTGTGCTCCATTATAAGATCCAGAATTTGCTGGATAAAAAGCTGCTCACCTTCAAGGATTCAGCACCGAATGTCCAACAAAATCATCTTCCAAAGCATTCTGAAAATGTCAACATGATTTATGGGGATGTTGACAAGGATATACCCCTGATGAATATCCAAGAGATAGAGCAAAGCATGCCATTCAATGATCACCAGCTGAAAGGTCACATCGTTCATGATGAAGAGGACTTTATTTCAGTTTCGCCGAAGGATAAAGAGGTCTACTCATATAACACAGAAGAGGATGAATACAAAACTTCCCATTCAGACCGTGAATTTGTAAAGAAAGCCCGTGAGAAGGGTGAAGTGGTAGACACCTTGGGACAACCAAGTGGAAAATATGACTTTATGATCAAGTATACTCCTCCTCCAAGTTATTTCCAAGAACCTAAGGATATCGTCCCTAATGGATGGGGAGAGGATTTCGAAAATGATTTCATGGCTATGATCGAACCTGTTGTGATTGATCTGACTAAGGGGAAAATTCCATGTGGGAATGATACAACTGCTAAGAGTGTCATCGAAGTCGGCTCATTGGTTGATAATTTTGGAGCCATGAAGATCTCAAATACGGGTTTTGGTCCTGTTGTGATCGAGTTACCACCAGAATTAGGTGAATGTTCCAACACTAAAGTGATTCCTACTTTTGACACTAGGGCGGTCCCTTGGAATTATAATACAAATGAAATCGACGTCGTCACCCGATCGGGTCGAATCTACCCATCACGTGAAGGTGAGGAAAAGAAGGCTATAACTGATGAGGAAGCTGAACAACTCCTCAAAACACTCAAGACAAGTGAGGCTGAAGTGATTGATCAATTGCGCAAGATGCCTGCGCAGATTTCTCTATTGGAGCTCTTTAAGACCTCTGAAAAGCATAGAAATGCTCTCCTCAAAATTTTAAATGAAGTTCATGTACCCGAGGCTATTGGAGAAGTACAGTTGGAGGAGTTTGTGGGTGCAATACTTCTAAGAGATCAAATTACTTTCTCTGAGAGAGACCTCCCTCCTGAGGGCCAAGCACACACTAAGGCGTTATATGTGTCCGCTCAACATTTTGAGACAAAGATTTCGAAGGTCCTGATCGACAATGGATCTGCCTTGAACATTTGCCCTTTATCCACCCTTCATAAATTGGGGATAGGAATGGAAAATGTCTGTTCTCCAACAATTCTTGTTCAAGCCTTTGATGGGATGAAGAGAGAAACAATAGGGGAAATTGATTTACCACTGACGATTGGCCCTATTACCATGACTCAAAAGTTTCAAGTACTGGATATCCCGAGCAATTTTAGCCTGCTATTGGGGCGGCCTTGGATCCATGCTGCAGGAATCATTCCTTCCACTCTTCATCAAATGATGAAACTTCCTATCGATGGAAAGATTGTGACTATCCGACGTGAAAGAGATGTGGAGACTTTCCATAACACAGCCATACCTTTTATTGAGCCCGAGATCAAGGGAGAGTCGAGCTATCACTCGTTTGAGATGGTGTCTGTCACTCATGTGCCTGTTGGATCGATTATCAAAAAGCCTCGGTTCTCAGAGGCCTCCTTGATGGCAAGTAGAGAACTGCTCAAGAATGGTTTTGCTATGGGAAAATGTTTGGGTAAGTTCACCCAAGGTATGCCAGATCCTATTAAGGTGGTCAAAATCAACAAGTGTGAAGGCCTGGGTTATCAAGGTGACCGTAAGGGTCAAGGTAATCGCAAAGGCCCAAACGTCAAAGGTAAAAGCTACCAACGTCTCTTGCCTCTACCTTTGAAAGATTTTTTTCCTGGGCCACCGAAGCTCTTACAAGAAGAAGAAGCCAATATCTATCACTTTGCCGATTTGTTCGAAGATGGTCTAGTTGGCACTATTAGTGAAGATGAAAAGCCTACAATTCCCACTGTGTAAGGGATGTTTCTAGTTCTTGCACTTAATTTTTAGTTGCATTCCATTCATTTCTCCCCTGCGAGGGAATTCCGTTCATTTCATTCGTTTGTACTTGTAATAATCTGGATCATAAACTTTCTGATCCAAGATGATATACGTTGTAATGCAATTTTCGCATATCAATAAAATTCATGTTTTGTTAATAGACGTGTGAAGCCCCAAATCAATCCTATGATGATGCTTTGAGGCCTGAGCCTCCACACGATCTATAGTTTCAAAATGTTTTGGTGGAACGAAGAAGTCCAATGACATGAGGGCTAGTTCCCAATAAATTTCTTCAAAAAAAAAAAACTTAAATTTGAAAACAAGTTTTTCATGACATTTACATACATTGCATTCATTTAGATGAACATATACTAACTTTTTTTTTTCAATTGCATCTCAGGCATGACATTTTACATCACGATAGTCATTTACATGGCTTAGATTCACATTCAAAAGATTTTGACGAACCCGATTATTCTGGCTCAGAGAATGAAGATGATCCTCGAAGTATTGAAAAAGAATGGCTTAGACATGAAGAGTCTAAACCTCCTACCACCGAACAGCCGGTCACTGTAAATTTGGGAGATTCAGACAACCCTAAAGAAACCAAGATTGGGGCAGGTCTCTCTCAAGCAGATGCCAATAGATTAATTGGGCTTTTGAAAGAATATCGAGATATTTTTGCTTGGTCGTATGCCGATATGCCGGGTTTAGATCGTGATATCATGGAACACGCGTTACCACTTGATCCTAATATTCTGCTGAAGAAGCAAAAGCTCAGAAGGACGAAACCTGAATTGTCGAAAAAGATTGAAGAAGAAGTCATGAAGCTCTTAAATGTTGGTTTCATTGAAGTCACCCAGTATGCGGATTGGATTGCTAATATAGTCCCGGTTATGAAAAAGGATGGACGAGTCCGAGTATGTGTTGATTATTGCGATTTGAATAAGGCAAGCCCTTAGGATGATTTTCCTTTGCCGCACATTGATGTTTTGGTTGACAGTACTGCTGGATTTGAATTGTTCTCCTTCATGGATGGATTTTCTGGTTATAACCAAATCCGGATGAAAGAGGATGATAAGACTAAAACTTCATTCATCACCCCGTGGGGAACATTTTGCTACAAAGTAATGCCCTTTGGTTTAAAGAACGCGGGGGCAACATATCAAAGAGCCATGGTGACACTATTCCATGACATGATGCATAAGGAAATTGAAGTTTATGTTGATGACATGATTGCAAAGTCAAGACAAGGTGAAGATCATGTTGAAATCTTAAGAAGATTATTTGACCGTTTGAGGAAATTCAGGCTGAGACTTAACCCCGCAAAATGCATATTTGGGGCAAAGTCTGGAAAGCTTCTTGGATTTATGGTTAGTAACAAGGGTATCGAGATAGATCCCTCTAAGGTGAAGGCCATATGCGATTTGGAACCTCCTTCTACTGTTAAAGAAGTCCGAAGCTTATTGGGAAGATTGAATTATGTTGCAAGATTTATCTCTCAATTGTCAGAAACTGCTAAGCCATTCTTCAAGCTATTAAAGAAGAACGCTAAGGTCAACTGGGATGAAGAATGTCATAAATCATTTGAAGAACTGAAGCAATATCTTTCGCAATCTCCTGTACTTGTACCACCTATCCAAGGCGTGCCTCTGATCTTGTATCTCACCATTCATGAGGAGTCTTTAGGAGCCATGTTAGCACAAAAAGGACCAAGGGATGGAATAGAACGTGCCATATATTACCTCAGTAAGAAGTTTACTACTTTTGAGATTCGATATCTTAAGGTGGAAAAGACTTGTGTAGCCTTGATTTGGGTTTTACACCGACTGAGACAATACACTTTGCATCACCGCATCCTTTTGGTGACTGAGAATGACCCGATCAAATATCTTTTGGAAAAGCCTGCATTGGTTGGAAGGCTCGCTAAATGGCAAATATTACTCTCTGAGTTTGATATTCAAAGCATGGCACAAAAGTCTATCAAAGGGCGAGCCATAGCTGATATGTTAGCCGAAAACCTCGGGAAGTCTAATGATTGGGATGAAATCGATGAACGGATTTATTTGGTCTCACCTGACAAGTGGACTATGTATTTTGATGGTGCAGTTAACCTTTCTGGTTCTGGCACTAGGGCAGTTTTAATATCTTCGGAAGATCAACATTATCCAGTAGCTACAAAATTGGTATTCCCTTGTACCAACAATATTTCTGAATATGAAGCGTGCATCCTTGGCTTGCAATTAGCCATCGATATGAAAGTCAGAAAGCTTCAAGTTTATGGTGATTCTATACTCATCATCCACTAGACGGAAGGTGAATGGCAAACACGGGATGTAAAATTAATCCCTTACCATGAATAGCTCGAAGACTTGGTCAAGGAATTTGACGAGATCTCTTTTGATTATTTGCCGAGATCACAAAATCAGTTTGCTGATGCCTTGGCAACTTTATCTTTGATGTTGCAAGTAACTGATGGTTTGAGCGTCGATCCTTTGCAAATCGACGTTTTGAAAAAGCCTGCTTATTGCCTGATGATAGAAGAAGAACCTAATTGTCAACCCTGGTATTATGACATCATGAATTACCTTCGAGAAGGCAAATTCCCCCAGGGGAGTCAAGCCAATGATCGAAAATATTTGATGAAGTTGGCATCTAAATTCTTCCTCAGTGGAGGAGCCCTCTATAAAAGGTCTTTTGATTCAGTTTTACTGAAATGTGGGGATGCACAAGAAGCTAGACTCTTGATGAAAGAAATACATGAAGGAGAGTGTGGTCCACATATGAATGGTCATCTCTTGGCTAGAAAAATTATGAGGCTTGGTTATTATTGGTTGACCGTGGAAGCCGATTGTATTTAGCATGTGAGGTTCTGTCATCAATGCCAAGCCTATGGAGACAAAATCAATGCTCCTCCTAATGAGCTACATCAAATGTCCGAGTCCTGGCCTTTTTCAATGTGGGGCATCGACATCATCGGACCAATTAATCCTCAAGCGTCAAATGGACATCGTTTTATCTTGGTAGCCATTGATTACTTCACCAAGTTGATTGAAGCCAGTTCTTATGCCCATGTTACTGCAAAGAGTGTGGCAAAATTAATCCATCGTGATATCATCGCCCGATATGGAGTTCCTGAAGCGATCATCACAGATAATGGATCAAACTTGAACAATAAAGTGGTGGATGATTTACTTGGAGAATTCCACATTCGCCATTTGAATTCTTCTCCTTACCGACCACAATGAATGGAGCTATGGAAGCGGCAAATAAGAACATCAAGAAGATTTTGGCTAAAATGGCAGAAAATTATCGTGATTGGCATGATCGGTTGCCATATGCTTTGTTTGCTTATCGAACTTCAATTCGTACTTCGGCTGGGGCAACACCATTCTCATTGGTTTATGGGATGGAAGCTGTATTAGCCGTGGAAGTGGAAATTCCTTCACTGAGGGTACTTTCTCAAATCAAGCTCTCTGAAGCTGAATGGGTTCAACAAAGATTTGAACAACTTAATATGATTGATGAAAAGAGGGTAAAAGCCTTATGCCATGGACAAAGCTATCATAAGAGAGTAGCTAGGTCATTTAATCGCAAAGTTAGACCAAGACATTTTGAGATCAACAATCTTGTCTTGAGGAAGGTTTTACCTATCATTCCAGATCCTCGTGGGAAGTTTACTCCAAACTATGAAGGTCCATATATTGTAAAGAAGGTGCTACCTGGTGGGGCACTAATCCTTGTAGAAATGGATGGTCATGAATTGCGAAGACCTGTAAATGCTGATTCTGCCAAGAAGTATTATCCATGAATAAAGTGAAAGGCCTTTGAGCCATTTTTGGATTGAATCTGAGCCATTTTAGGATATTTACATCATGCATTGCATGCATACATATTGCATCTGCATGTTTGTTCATTTTGCAGGATCTATGACGAAGATTCTACCTGTCCACAAGAGGTTCATCTCAAGAGTGCAAAACTTTCAAAAGTGTCCATTCTTCTTTAGAACTTAGAAGTGACCATGCTCCTTAGAATGCCAAAAGAGTCAATTTAAACTTTAGAGTCGGTTAGAACTCTAGAAGTACAGTTAGAACTCTAGAAATGAACCTATGTGCTAAGCAAAGCCTGTTCTGTCTACAAATTTTGTTCAATCTTACTTCCAAAAATCTCCCTAGTAGGGTCAAGGAAACATGTCCTTTCAGACAAAATTTCATTATATTTTCATTTCCCCAGGGAGCTGAATTTAACCAAAGTGAGTTTTGGAAAACCTGAAAAGGATTGTTAATTATGCCAGGTGGTAGTGCCTAAAATGATGAGAGGCAACGCCTTTACCAAACACGTCCTTATACACTCCTTGAGAGAATTGAGTGAAAAGAACCATGTCTTAGGGCATAGGATTCATTCACAGTGAATACATGATTTGAGATGATAAAGGCATTTCATTTCTCAATCCTAAACACTATTGATATCCCTTACAAGCCACTTCGAGCCAAATAGGGAGCATTTCAAAATAACCCTGTCAAGAACAACCCCATATTGGGGCAAAGTAAGGGGTCTTGGTTGAAAATTATGGAGGAAAAGATTAAGAAAGATTTTATTGCCTTCACTTGTATCAATCTTCTTGTGCTAGCTTCAGGTGATTTCTTATCAAAACTTGAAGCATCCCAAAGTGACGAAGAGCATTCCGTTCAATACCACAAACACAATTATCCATTACTTAGCCAATTTGAGCCTTATGCAATTCATTCATAACCCCAGGTGATGATTATCTCCCCACACTGGGGCAAGGCACCTGATTTACCAACAAAATTGAGGATATTGGTAATGTTTGTAAATGCCACTCGAGAGTCCTAGATACTCAAAAGAGGATGAAAACTAGGGGGCATGAAAAAGCAGTGTGCCTGGTAAAAGCAAGGCTGATGCCCATGAAAAAAAATGCAAAGAAAAGAAAGAATGCAAAAAAGAGCGAAATCCATGATCATGAAAAAGATCATTTGTTGAAAAACAAAAGAAATTTCTTGCAAGAAAAAACATGTATTGCAAGCAATATCATTAAAACAGAGAGCAAAGCTCTCATGTCTCAAGACAAATTATCAGAAGGACTCTCGAGATAGGTTAAATTTCAAGAGTTGAATTTTTGAAAAAAGTCGTGTGATGGTAATGATGCCAAGATAATCACTCACTTTTAACCCTTCAATATTTGAAAAATTTTCAAGCCTTTTCAAACCTCACCTGAACCAACACTACAACCCTTATCCGAAGTCTCTTCCGATTGGGATGGTTCGAGTTGAAATAAGAATACCACATAGGAGCTACTGCTAGAAGGAGTGGGAGCAATCCTATCTTATCTTATCTTCAAGGTTCTTGACTTGTAAACCTGATGAAGATATTGATTGAATATTCATTTCTTGGCCTCAAAGTTCATTCCCTTTGTGTAAGCCCATGACCATGCCATCATTACGGTCCCTTTAAAAGACCTTTTGATCAATGGATTGTATTCACTGTGAACGTTTCCGAAAACCATAGACAAACCATAGACATAGGTTGAGTGAGACTTTTCCAGTGAGATTTAAACAGTTTTCCCATATCAATGGTTGGGAACGAAAGCCCTTTTTGAGAGCTAGTGTGAAAGACCTCTTTTGATTAGGATGTTTCCACTTGGCATATTTGATTTAACCCTTAGATGGTTAATCAAATCTCATTTTTGTTAAAATCTTCTCTGAAAGAATTTGGCAATCAATGTTATTGCGCAAGATTGGTTCTCTAGCAATTTCGAAAGTCATACCCGGTCGAAACCCATTTGTATATGGTGAGACCTTCCTCTCAGTCGAAACCCGTTTATATACGGTGAGACTATCATACCCAGTTGAAACCCATTTGTATATGGTGAGACCTTCCTCTCAGTCGAAACCCGTTTGTATACGGTGAGACTATCATACTTGGTCAAAACCTATTCATATACGGTGAGACCATTTTGCCAGTCGAAACCCGTTTTTACACGGTGAGACTTTTCTCCTAGTCGAAACCCGTTTTTACACGGTGAGATTTTTCTTCCAGTCGAAACCCGTTTTTACACGGTGAGACTTTTCTCCTAGTCGAAACCCGTTTTTACACGGTGAGACTTTTCTTCTGGTCGAAACCCGTTTTTACACGGTGAGACTTTTCTCCTAGTCGAAATTCATTTTTACACGGTGAGACATCACATCTAGTCAAAACCCGTTTTTGCACGGTAAGGCATGACATCCAGTCGAAATCCGTTTTTACACGGTGAGACCTTTCTCCCAGTTTAAACCATAGGTTAGTAGTTATCCTTAAACCATTCCTTTTCCATTTAGTGATTTCATTGCCTTCACTCTATTCCACGAGAGAGAGAAACAGAGACAAAGTAAATAAACCCCAACAAGAGTTCAGATACCTTGATGAGCAAAGGTAAGTATCAGGTACGTCCTAACCAACCATCATTGCTTTTGTCGTTTTCTATTTTTCAAAGCCGAGTCGACTAAAAATTTCAGGTATCAATTTTGTCTTTGAGTGGATCCTCTTCGAGCTCCCACCCAAAGAGGGGCAGCTGTTGACACCCGAAATTTTTATCGACATTTTAATCATTCATTTTTTGCAAAAATATAAGAAAAATAAATAAAGAGCCAAAAAGAAAACAAAACAAAAAGAAAACAAAGAAAAGAAAAAAAAAGAAAAAAAAAGAAAGAAAACAAAACAAAAGAAAAGGAATGAAATATAAAGAGAAAAAAAAATTATAAAAAGGAAAAAATAAAAGAAAAAAAGAGAAAAGGGGATGACGATTTCTCTCTTGGGGATTCTCTCTGGCGTATTGGCTCTCACGCGGGACTTTCTCTCTAGGAGGCCCGTGAGCACTCTCTCTCTTGAAAAAAAGATCTCTCTCTCTCTCTCGAAGGGTTTTCTCCGGCTCTCTCATGCTCGCTCTCGGGGTGGGGGGGGGGGGGGGGAAGAAAATAACGGACGGCTCTTCATCCCTTTCTCGGCGGAGAGCTCACGAAGACCCGAAAAAAAAATGCCCAAAAAGGATCCATCGATCGACTCAACCATTTTTGGCAAGAAAAGCCAGAGGAAGGAGCCGGCCGTCGCCGCCTCTTCGCGGCAATTGCCGTCCTCGCGATTGCCTCTCTCGCGATCGGTGTCAGATCCGAAGCCTCTGACCACCGTTTCTTTAATCTGCCGTTTTGCCCTCTAGCTCTCATCAGGAATCTCGACCTCTTCATCTGCATTTCTTGGAACCCTAAAAGACGGTGCAGCGACTGGTGGAGGAGCTCGAATTGCGAAGCTCAGCCTCAAAGATAGAAATCCGAAGCTCAATCGATGGCGGTGGCGGCAGCGATTTCCGATCGCCTTCTTGTTCATTAACTACCGTCGGGGATTTTCTCTAGACTCTGTCTCTGAGGATCGGAATCTCTCGATCTAGCTGGCTTGAGCAACTACCGGTTGAGGAGTTGGAGGTGCGAGGCTCGGATCCGCGCTGAGTTCGGAGAAGGTTCAACGAAGATTTTCCTCTGGATCGAGTCACTTCCGAGGATTTTCCCCCAGATCTCGGCAAGTCACGTTCAGATTACCGATTCGTTTTCTCTAGTAAAGTTTTTTTTTCTAGAGTCATCTCAATCCTCCATCCCCTGTCGTTTTCTTTTGCTGGTGCTGACCATGTATTTCCTTTTGCTGATTCAACCATTGAAATCGCCGGCTATCCATTGAAGTTGTCGATTCAATCAAAACCTCACAAGGTGTTTGGATCGGTCATTACTCGAAGAACATCTTCAACAATCGGAAGACAGACGCAGCAAAGCAGAGCCGATCTTTTTAGAATTCTTGAAGAGAATAACTGACAAAGCTGTTGAGGTAAGAATGTTTGTGCTTGAATATATCAAGAACTTCCTGCTATGAAATCCTTCTAGAGCTTAATCTTCTCAAATAATTGGGGCCTTATACGATTGACTGCTAGATTATGATGAGAACGTGAGAAAGCAAATTGTCACTATTATTTGCGGAGTGTGGCTTATTTGAGTTTTGTTTAGCTCGATGTTCACCTTCTGTTGAATAGAACTATTATATTCTTCTCTTTTCAAAAGACTAAAAGAAACCATTTATACCTGTTCATACTGTTCTTCAATAGCAAGCTACATTTTTTGATTTGGTTGTGTGTACACCCGGTCGTGATTTGTTCATTTCTTTTGTGTCTCTTTCGACTTGATTTGTGTAAATGAGGTGTATATGTAATCCATGAATGTTATATAGTCTCAATGTAAGACTTGAAGAATCAGCATTGTTTGTATCACTGTGCTTGCTGCCATTTATGATTGTCTAACTCGCCACGAATATACATGTTACATTGTGGTCACCTTGTTGTGTTTATACCGATGTGTGATGAGCTGTGTTGCGAATTGTGTCAATTCTTTGTGTTTGATGTTTTGACTTACTGCAACTTTCTGTTTTGGCTGAAACGAGGTGTTAGATAAGGTTTTTTTTTTACTCCGAGCCCTTTTAGACAAAAAATACACTTGTAGAGCTTCGATTTGATATGTCGCACGCCCTGAATAGACATCATCCGGTCATCGAAAAATACCGACAAAGTCTGTCAATTCTGCAGTAGTTTTTTAGGTTGATTTGCTGTTTTGACCTACTGCAATTTTCTGTTTTAACTGGAACGAGCTGGAAGATGATGTTATTAGGACTTAATGTCTTCTAGAGATTTGTAATAGGCTTCTCAAAATTTCCATTGACATATTATATGTGTGATTTGGTCATCATTTGCCCTGCCTTTCTTTTTTTCAAATCGAGCTTTGAAATCTGGAATTTATCTTGAACTGCAATGCTGTCTTTTCTGTGGCTAGTTGTTGTTAGTCTTAAGATGAGATAGTAAATTTGTCCAAATTGCTTTCAATATGTTGTAGAATGACGGTGTGACATGCTACTATGATCTATTCTTGATTGACTTGTTCATGTTCTTAATATTTTTAGAAATTCATGCGTTAGGAATCTTGAGGTGCTTCCTTCATGGAATGACATCCTTTATCAATTGTCTACAAAAACGGTTTTAGGTACCATGTGGGTTACACATTGATTGCACCGTTTGCCTTAAATACATATGTTGAGTGAATTCAATGGTGCATGTTTTGGAATAAGTGATCTTTAGTTGGTTCATCCATTGGTTTGGATTGATTAAGAATCAAGACCATATGGTCTAAATGCATGTCAATTATGCTTCGCATGTGATTGTTAGATAAACGACTTAGGTGCGACGCAGGGTAATGTAAGTGCCTTTGGGATGCCGCATAGAACTTGACTTAGGGATTTCGTGACTTTAGTCACAATTTGTGAACATAAAAAATGTCTTGCTTTTGATTGTTTTGATACGTGATGATTGTTTCTTTCATTTGTACACATCTAATCATCCAGATTTCCTAGATTAGGTTTAGAATAGGATCCTAAAAGTGGAGAAGAAGTGAAGATGGTGGAGGTCGATGTCCACTCCGACCGTTATTCTGTAATATTCGTTTCTCTCCCGACATATGTCTCAGGTTTTTTGTGTTGTATAAAACCCGACGAGTTGCGGGTTTTCCTTTTTTCCTCATTTTTCTTAATTGTGTTTTATCTTTTATTTTTTTTAGAATAGCATGATTAGGTTTAACTGCTTTTCTTGATTGTTTACTTCATGTCTTGCAATTTAATTTTCATTTCATTGATTGTTTTCCTTTCATTTCTTAGGAATAGAATAGAATGAAAGTAATTCACCACGCATGATCATTTAGTATAGAATTGACGATCCTGAAAATATAAAAAGAAATGCTTGAAAATGTTAGGAAAAACACAACATACTGTTTAGGTACCGAAAGGGCGTTAATAGCAATATTAGCGTAACCCAAGTCCCCGAACCTAGATATCGGGTTGCGAAGGAATCGAGGGAACACTCCCGACCCTCGATTGGGTTTCTAGCCAACCCCCAAAATCAGGTTAGTGGCGACTCCTGTATATTTTTAGGTTGTTATAAACAACTAGATCGCATAATAAACCTACTGTCACGCGGAGTATGAGCTTGGGAGAGCTCGCGATCTTGAGATCAAGTACCCCTAAACCCGACCTTTTCCCCATCCTTGGATACCATTTCGAGGGGGCGGCGAGATCGGCGCGGCGAGATCGGGTCGCGACAGACATGAATGTTTCTACTCTTAAAGAAAGCGAAGATAATCTCTTAAAAGAAAATGCATTTTTAAAAAATGACTTATCAAATATTTCAAAAAGATTTTCAATAGGATTTGAGAAACTTGAAAAAATTCTTTCAGCACAAAGACCTTATTTCAATAAATCCGGTTTAGGAATGACAGCAGAAGCCATTCATTTAATTGATTTTCCTAAAGTGAATGAAAGAATTAAGCAAAGACCTCCAAAGACATTTTACAAAAATCATTTTCAAAAAGTGTTTGTAAAACCAGTAGGTCGAAATGCTCTCAGATGTTTAAAGTGCAATAGTGCAGATCATTTTGAAAAAGAGTGTTCTATGGTTTGGAAACCTGTTAAGAAAGTATGGGCAAAAACCATATATCATACTAACACCAATGGACCCAAGAAAATATGGGTACCAAAGAAAGCTTAAGTCTTTTTAAATGCAGGTCACTATCAAGAAAAAGGTAAAATGGTATCTGGATAGTGGATGCTCAAGACATATGACAGGAGATTCAAATTGCTTCATAAAGCTCGTTCAAGTAAATGGTGAAAAAGTCTCATTTGGAGGAAACAGCAAAGGAAGAATTGTGGGATTTGGAACTATAAAGATTGGAAACCTCACAATAAGCAATGTCTCCCTAGTGGAAGGACTCAACTACAATCTACTCAGTATCAGTCAGCTGTGTGATACTGGTTTCAAAATCAACTTTCAAGAGGGAATATGTTCAGGAACCAGTAAAGACTCTACTCAATCATTCATGGGCCGAAGACATGGAAATATCTACCTCTTGGATGTGAAACCAGATGAATCGCAATGTCTAATCTCAATTCAAGATGAAGCGAGCTTATGGCACAGAAAGCTTGGGCACATCAATATGAAGTAGATAGCCAAAATTTCAGCAAAGAAGCTTGTTCGTGGTCTACCCAAATTATCATACCAAAAGTCTGATCTATGTACACCATGCGTATTGGGAAAGTAGGTAAGAAATTCCTTTAAACCAATAAATCAAGTTTTCACTAATCGTGTACTGCAACTTCTACATATGGATCTCTTTGGACCAACCAAAACTCAGAGCATTGGAGGTAAGAAATATTGCCTAGTAATTGTGGATGATTACTCACGATTTACTTGGGTATATTTCCTGACAAGTAAGTCTAAAACCTTCTCTTACTTTGAAAAGTTTGCTAAAAATGTCCAAAATGAAAAAGGGTATATTATCTCGAGTATAAGAACAGACCATGGAGGTGAATTTGAAAATCAAGATTTTACAAAATTCTGTGATGAATCTGGTTTTCAGCATGTGTTCTCCTCTCCATATACTCCAGAGCAAAATGGAGTTGTGGAAAGAAAGAATAGATCGTTTCAAGAAATGCCTAGAACTCTTTTAATTGAAAGTAATATCTCTTCACGATTTTGGGTTAAAGCAGTTTCAACAGCATGTTACATTATCAATAGAGTTTTTCTAAGGCCTATTCTGGAAAAAACCCCTTATGAGTTATTCAAAGGAAAGAAGCCTATTGTTTCATATTTTCATGTGTTCGGATGCAAATGCTTTATATTGAAAAATGCAAATGATAGAGTTGGTAAGTTTGAAGAAAAATCAGACGAATGCATCTTCCTTGGATATTCTACCTCAAGCAAAGCCTACAGAGTCTATAACAAGAAGAGTCAATTTGTGGAGGAATCAATGAATGTCAAATTCCAGGATTCTATGCAAAATGAATCTACTCAGACTCATCTTGAAGAATCTGAACCTGCTCTAGACTCTACAAAGTCTAAATCTCAAGAAGCATCTCAGACTTTGAAAGACCAGCAACAAATGGTTATTGAAGATTCAAATGAAGGAAGTGATCATCAACCTGACAAATCAACCAGTAACTGGAAGCATAAGTCCAGTCATCCCAAAGACCTCATTATTGGCGACATTAATGAAGGAATTCGCACAAGATCCAAAAGACGCGAAGAGTCTAGTGCTGTGGCTCTTATTTCTGAAATAGAACCAAAAAGCATAGAAGAAGCTTTATCTGATGAAAGCTGGATTGAAGCTATGCAAGAAGAACTCAAACAATCCAGTATTAATGATTTCTGGGAGTTGACTCCTAAACCAAAAGGTAAATCTATTATTGGAGCTAAATGGGTTTTCAGGAACAAGATGAACGAAAAAGGTAAAGTCGTAAGAAACAAAGCAAGACTCGTGGCCAAGGGATATATGCAAGAAGAATGGATAGACTATGACGAGACTTACGCACCAGTAGCAAGGTTAGAAGCAATTCGATTATTACTTGCTTTTGCTTGTTATAAGAATTTCAGGTTATTCCAAATGAACGTCAAAAGTGCTTTCCTAAATGGATTTATCCATGAGGAATTCTATGTGGAACAACCACCTGGGTTTGAAGACCCAAGGAAGCCAGACTCAGTATTCAGACTGAAAAAAGCCTTGTATGGATTAAAGCAAGCACCTCGAGTTTGGTACGAAAGGCTGAGTAAATTTTTAATTCAAAATGGCTTTGAAAAAGGTAAAGTAGACACTACTCTGTTTATCAAAAGAGAAAGAAAAAGTTTTCTGCTTGTTCAAATATATGTTGATGATATCATTTTTGGATCATCTAATGAAAGTTTGTGCAAGAAATTCTCTAAGTCTATGCAGGATGAATTTGAAATGAGCGTGATGGGTGAACTAACCTTCTTTCTTGGACTTCAAGTGAAACAATTGAAGGAAGGGAAATTCATCAAGAAAAATATGCTAATGATCTTGTCAAAAAGTTTGGACTGGAAAATTGCAAAAAGACTGATATACCAATGTCAAGTTCCTTGAAGATAGACAAAGATGAAGGAGGAAAGAAAGTTGACCAGAAGCTATACAAGAGTATCATCGGTTCACTTCTTTATCTTACTGCTTCTAGACCTGACATTTTGTTTAGTGTTTGCATTTGTACCAGATTTCAAGCAGACCCTAAAGAATATCATCGAAGTGTCGCAAAGCGTATTGTTAAATACATTGCTTCAACTTCAAGCATCGGCCTTTGGTATCCTAAAAAGGGAGACTTTACTCTCCTTGGATACTCAGACGCAGATCTAGCCGGTTGCAGAGTTGATAGAAAGAGCACCTCGGGTACTTGTCAGTTACTTGGAAACAGGACAGTGTCTTGGTTTTCAAGGAAGCAAAATACAGTAGCTCTTTCTACAGTAGAAGCAGAGTATGTAGCTTTTGGAAGTTATTGTTCACAAATTCTGTGGAAAAAACAACAGCTAAGAGATTTTGGAATTGAAGATTCATGCATGGAGATTAACTGTGACAACACCAATGCAATCAATCTTACCAAAAATCCAATTCTTCATTCAAGAGCAAAGCATATAGAGATTCGACATCACTTCATTAGAGATTATGTTCAAAATGGAGAAGTTTCGATTCAGTTTGTTGACTCAAAGAACCAACTGGCAGATATATTTACAAAGCCTTTGGAGAAAAATCAATTTGAAATCATGCATTCCAGACTCAACATCTTGAAGCTTGAAAAAATTAAAGTCTAGAGACTCTCAGTCTCAGACAATCATGGTTCTTGACTGTAAGTTATTTTATTTTCTCTTAAATCTCGTAAAGGTACGATCATTTATCCATTCATAATTGATTTATGCTATCTTCAATTTCCGTGAAAAGTGCAATTTTTCCTTTTCAAAAAGAGTTAATGGCAGTTATCTATTTTTGAAAAAGGCAGTTATTTTTTTAAAAGGCATATTTTAACCTTCCTTTACAACGTTTAGCATTTCCCCATTTCAACTAAGCGATATACAGTCGATTCCTCTTCACTTAACACCAAAACCCTAAAAAGCATTGATCCTCCATTCCTGTCTTCCTCCCTTGCTTAATCTTTGAGAAAGTTGTCATCTTTCTTGGGAAAGTCAAGCAAGGAATCTTTCGAAGACTGAGAAAGATGTCGTCTTCAAGAAATTTTTCGAGAATCGCAAGCAGGGGACCACGGTGAATGAGTGAGGGGCCTACTCACTTTGATCTCACCGAGGAAGAGGAGTCACCAAGTCAGCAGCAGAGCCCACAACATTCTCAGCAGCGTCATTCTCCACCATCTAGTCCACAGGATGCTGGTCATCAACAAGAGGAAGAAATCATTGAAGACGCAGATCCTGTAAGAGTTCAAAAGCCCTCTTTTATTTATAAGCTTTACCGTGCTTTAAAGAGCACTGGTACTTCATTGAACTACATCGATGAGTTTCTTAAGGACAAGGGATATGGGAATGAGTACATCTTTTTGCGAAAAATGGAGAGTTTGGAAATTGCTCCTAAGGGGTTGGCAGAAAAAACCCTTGCAAATATCCAAGTGATTCTCGTGTTGGGGGATTTAATCCGATAGATGGGAATGATGATGACGGATTGTACAGCGAATTTCAATCGAGAATGGGTGTTGCGGCGAAAATTCGAGGAAAAAGAACAGAGTTGTTTAGATCGAAGGAACAAAAGGATCTATACTCCAAATTGTTGAAGTGTGGGGTGATAAACCCTAAGAGTGTGGATTTTGATTTCTTTGATGCTATGAATGTCAATTTGAGGGAAAAGTTTAGTTTTCTTCAACTTGAACAGTTCTGTTCTGACACCACAGAAGCCTATGCTCAATTAACTGCATATTTCTATTCAAATCTTAGTTTCTTGGATGCGAATAGAATCTCTTTCAGTGTCCGAGATCAGGACTTTGTAGTGGATGTGGATATGTTGGCGGATGTGATTGGGGTTGAGAGAGGGAGATATCAACCCATCAGTGACTCTATAGCTCGTGCCACATTGGAACTTGTTAAAGGCAGAATGACAGAAGGAAGGATTTCCTACTCAAGGATGCGTGCGTTCAACATTCTGCTTCACAAGATTGTGATTAATTGCCTCAGACCGAAATCAACTTCCAAGATTGATGTTTCTAACTCAGAGGCAAAGCTGATGTATGCCATCAATGCTGGGAAAATTTTTTCTCTTCCTCACACTATTCTGTTCCACATGTATAGAGCAGTGGTGAAGGACAAGGGCCAACTTCCTTATCCAGGTCTTGTGTCAAAGATATTCAGACATTTGAATGTTCAGCCTCCACAAATTCTCTGTGTTCGACCATGTGACAAAATGGTGGTAGGACTGAAAATGGTGTCCAAAATGCGTCTGAAAGAACTCGACAAGGCGTTGGAGAAATTTAAGGAGAAAACCCCTGTCAAATCTCATCAAGTCTCTTCAGCAGCGAAAAGAAAAGGGAATGAGCCCATGGTTGCTCCATCCAAAAAGAGAAAAGCTCTCATTACTGATGAAAATGATGAGGATGACCTCACAATTTCTGCTATAGCATTGAAGAAGCTGAGTCGTTCTGTTCCAGAATCATTGGAACGACAGAAGAAAGAAGCAGAGGAGAGAGAAGGACAGGATAAAGAAGAAGAAGAAATAGAAGCAGAGGAGCAAGATGCAGAGGAGAAAGAAGAAAAGGAGAAAGAAGCTGAACAAAAAGAAGCAGAGGAGGAAAGGTTTGAAGAAGAAGAAGAAAGAGAAAATCAAGAGGAAGGAGAGCATGAGGAACACTTTTCTCCACTTGAAGCCATGGAAACAGGGGGAGATGGTAAGAACAGAGGAATGTCCTCATATCCTATTACCAGTGAAGGAGTCAGCCGCTCTCCAGCAGATCCAGAGGACATTCATGCCTCTCAATTTCCTGAGGAGGGACATGATGCTTCATCGCCAAATCTGCGTGATTATGCTGATATTTCATCGTCTGCCTTTACTCCATCAGATCGTGCCGAAGCCAGTACGCAGACTGATAACTCAGCAGATTTTCGCAGAATCATTGATGGTCTTTTGGAAATGCGGGGTCAGATATATGCTTTGGAAAGCGAAGTTCAGAACTTGAAGAATGCAGGACAAGCTTCTTCTGTTTCATTATCTAATCAGATCCAAGCCCTTGCTCTTTAGATTCAAGCCAATGCTAAAGGTGAAGAGGTGGATCAACTGAAGGAAGAATTGAAAAAGCTGGAAGGCATCATCCAGTCCATGGGAGATTTCCAGCTTGTTCGCATTCCCAAGAAAACTTGACTCCATTCTATTCCCATCTCAACCTTTTTTATGATGACAAAAAGGGGGAGAGATGCGAGATTTGAAATCTTTGAACTTAAACTTGTTAAATTTTTAGTTTGTTTTGATATGTGACTTGTGTGTCTGTGTCTGGATGAGGATTGACTGAACATGGATTTGGATTTGACTGCTACTTATATTAAGTACTATTGATATCTTATGAATGGCTTTACTCTCATGCAAGACTAACCTATTTTCTGTGGTTGTAGATTCTAGTATTATCATTAAGCCATTAATCTTTATGAGATATCCATATTTGCTTGAGTAATGTTTTGCAGGTCAAAGTTATTCAAATCTGCAGGAAAGTTTTGTCACCATAAAAAATGGGGAGATTGTTGGAGAAATCTTTCTAGAATATTTTGAAGCTGACAAAACGTTTCTATCAGTCTAGTCTGAAGTTTTGCAGACTCTACTATTAAAGTCTGAAGACCTCCGGACTACCAGACTCAAGACTCAAAGTCTATTCTCATTGACAGTTTCTAATCCATTGAAGAAAGGCTATCCAGAATTGCTTCATTAACATCGACTGGAGAAGATCTCTTGGTTGGATATGACATAACGGATTCCTTCATTCAAATCAAGAATGATTAAAGATCCGATGATTGGCGAAGTATTCTTGGAAGGTTCTACTTATGGAAACCAAGATCCTGATTGTATGGGCGAGCAGGATTAATGGGCTATCGACATGTTCTTTTAATAGCTCGAATAATCTTCCTAATTGATTCTGTCCAACGGGAGGATTGGAAGAATTCCTTTGGTAAGTGCCAACGGGTATGATGGCACAAAGGAGAATTCCAAAGTCTGATAGAAGAATTCCAAAGTCTGAAGCTCTTTGATTCTTAGTCAATTCACTTACTGAGCGAAATCTTGTACGCAAAAGAGAGTCTATATTTTGAGATACCTTGAGGAAGTGTGGTAGAATATCTACACTGTGGAATCAAGGGAAAGCATTGCTGTAACATCTCTTTTGTTCATAGTGAAATCCAGCCGGTGGGCTGTCAGTGCAGAAGAGTGGACGTAGGCTTGGAATAAGCCGAACCACTATAAACCTGTATTCAATTTTCTCTTCCCTACTCTCTGCTTTACTTTGATCATAGTTCGTTTTGTTAACTAAAGGAGAGCTTCATTTCTATTGTTTGCCTAGTATTGCTTTCATATCTCGAGAAATTATTTAAACACCTATTCACCCCCCTCTAGGTGCTTATACTAGCTATATCACATCCCACCTTGATCATGCAAATGCGACATTCCCAGGTAGTGTCGCTGACCCCATTCATTTATTATTGTGCAAGCGGAACGTATTAAGCAAAGCCACAACATCACACTTTCATAATTCAACAAAATTACAAACAGAAGCCTATAGCCAAAAGTCTACAAAAGACCGGCTCTTAAAAAGGAATTGTCCTACGATCTACAAGTCGGACATGTTCTCCAATCCTTATGACTTCACCTCTGCAACTCCTCAAGACCAATCAAAGCTATCTAGCCACTCCATCCACCAGGGACCTGAAATTTTAAACCCCAAACCGGGATGAGACAATGTCTCAGCAAGTTCAACCCCCTAAACCCCTATTAGAAAGAAAATACGCCCAAGGGTGGCCTAGTCATATCACACAGAAAACTTACATCGCCTCAATTCCTTCCTGCAAGTTAGCACAATTCAAATCACTCAATCACATATAGTAATAGGAACTTAAACAACCGGAACGCATTCACTTTCATATAACCAACCACCATGGGAGTCTTAATTATAAGATTAAATCGTTATGACACATCTCATTCCATGCCACACAATTCCGTCCCATAATCCGACACATCAACAACACTCAACATGTATTCCAATTGTTATTCACTGCCACACAAGGGCATAGCTTACTCACAGTTCGGCTATCTACTAGCATATAGCAAGGCATTGCCTCCCCACCTTAGAGTGCGGCTTCGTCAGTACGTCGACAGCATTCCCAGAGGAGCATGGGCCCAGAATCTACTGCGACCCGCAACCACCGTGTGGGCATTCCATATAGGGGCAAGTCCGGCTCAACAGCTCAGGACGATTCCTCTTAATTATCACACAGCCAAATCATACTCGGCCCGATGACACTTTGCATTTCATTCAACGCTTCCACTTAAAATAGTGATCCCGACCATTTTTTTTCATATTAAAAATATTCCAGAAATTACTCACGTGTGTGGGGGCACGCTAATTTCGATTCAGAAAACCAATATCTCAGTTTTTCAAACCCCACTATTTAATATAATATTGAAAATCCAATTTTTACATTAAAACCCAACACTTGGGTTTTTATGAATAAAATCTATATTTATCACAATCAACACTCAATTTACCACATCCATTCATCAAATTCAAATTCTAAATACACGGCAGCGATCAGCATGAAATTTTGAGAAGATAAGGTCCTGACAAAATTTTCGAAATTTAATAATTAATTAAAATTATTCCGAAAATAATTAAATAATAATTTTTTAATGATTTTGAATAAAAATATATTATTAAATTATTTAATAATTTCGAGATATTTAAATAAATCAAAAGAAATTCCTTTATGTCACATCAAAGCTTATATTAGTATAACCACTCACTTAGCCTTAAATTAAACACAATTTAAGTTAATCAAACACCTTAATAAAATCTACACTTAAATAAATTAAACTAACCACCTAATAACACTTAACATAAACTAAGCACCCCTAAAGCATCATTAACCCTCTAATCAAGGTTTAGTGAGCTAAACTTACCGGATTAGCGAGCCGAACAGACCAAAATGACGACGATGACGCGAGGATCAACTTTCCTCAAGGCGGGCCGAGCATCCGTGCTCGGGAAGGCGGCCAAAATGGGCCAAAATCGAGCTGTCATACCCATTCTTTCCAGCTGCTGTCCATTGCGGTTTGAGGCCGAGGAAAGGTTGATCCGGCGTTGGTTCGGGTGGAGGAATGGCGGAGGAGACCGGCGAGGGCTTGGACGGGCTGAAGGGGAGGTCGACGGCGGCGAAGGGAGCTCCAGCGAAGGCCCGAGTTGCTTAGACGAGTTGCTGGAACACGGCCTGGCGCGGACGAGGGCGATGAGCAGGTGAGCTGACTGGAGAAGCGGCGTGCGAGCGGCGCAGGGCGACGGCGACAAGCGGACGGGCGGAGCTGCTGGCTTCAAACGGTCTTTGGCTTGCTGGTTCTTCCTACCGCAGGAACATGAGCAGCAAGAAGAAGAAGATGGAGGAGAGAGGCGACGGGAGAGGAAGGGGGAAGACAAAGGGCGTGCGGCCAAGGCAAAGCGGCGACGGTGCGCGGCAGTGTCGGGCTCCGGTGACGAGCGAGCTAGCGGCTGAGCGGCATGAGGAGCTGCTGCAACTAGATTTCTCCTGCTGGGTGTGCGAAGAAGGAGAAGAAGATGGAGAGGGGGGTGCCGACGGAAGAGAGAGGAATAAGAGAGGGAGGAGAGAGAAGGAGGGGCCATTTCTTTTTTTTCTTTTTCTCTTTCTTTAATTCAACACAAATGGCCCACCATGACCTAAGATGACATCACACCCCACTACCTCCCACAACCTTATTCCAATGGTTGCAATTCCATTTTCCGCTGGGGTCTAATTCTTATACCTCCGATTTCTTCAATTCCCATCAATTCTCTTCCAATTGAGTCCAATTGAAGTCCATAAAATTAATCCAATGTCACCGCACTTCAATTCACATCTTCACTTGTCCATAGAACCAACTTTAGTCCCAAAAGGAAGACCAAAGGCGGGCCTACTAATTTCTTGAGCCAAAATAACCATTCTCTGATTTAATTTCTGAAAAATTCTGATTACGTGAAAAATCTTTCGAAGATGAGTCAATAATCCTGAAATGATTTGTGACACACCCAGACTTCCAATTTCTGAATTCGATCTCAATTCCACAGTTAATTTCACTTTAGCACAATACTAGCGCGGCCCAACCTACCGGGTAGCCTTTAGAAATTTTCATGCATTTGACTTGTGGTTGATCATCTCAAGCCACAATGTACATCTTTGAAACATTGGCGACTTTTGGTTGTCGGGGTAATATCAAGGTTTCAAATACGGACACAAGGTACCCAATCGACAGAAAAGTCGGTCTAGTGCCGATCGACAAGAATTGTGCGATCTGGTGGAATCACCCACACCTGATCACATGCCTTTGTCAAGTTGACCTATCTCCGATCTCTAATCGATTTTTAATTGTGCCGTAATGACCCTTGCAGATTAGCTCGGTCAAAAGGTCGTTTCCTAGTCAAATTCTCGAGTCCGATACATTAGAATTTCTTAACGGCTTCACCTGATAGACTGGTTTTCACATGAGTGGCCGACTTAAGGAAAAGAACTATATGCATGCCAACGAAATGCCCGTCTCAATTTATTGAAAATAGAATTGGAAAATCGGGATGTCACACTCATCATCGGACGCCATGGACTACCATAAGATTGCTCGAAGACATATATAACAAAATGTTGACACCTAAATTTTTGCATAATTTTTAGGGTTAATTTTTACCAAAAAAAAAAATCACATGACATATAGTTAGGAACATTTTTGTTTATTGGACCGACGGCGAGTGCAAAATTTTTCACATATTCCGTTGGGATTTTCATATATTTAGACAATATACATCGAGGGATGTATTTTTTACCATAAAGGAAATTCTCGAATGAAATATTGAAAAAAAAAAACATAAAAAATATTGCGCGTGGTGGGATGATATATTCAATAGTATTTTGCACAAGCAAAGTTGGCAATGAAATATACCATGGATTTTGGTGTATAAAAGGAGTCACGTACGGTGGGAGCATGGGGGCTTCTTTTCCGTCGAACAAAAGGCACAAAAAAAAGTGAAAAGTGAAAAAAGTGAGTGAAGAGAGAGGAAAAGTAAAAAAAGAAAAGGTAAAAAGTCCCCCCCGGCGACTGTTCATCTTCCTTGTGGGGGGAGGGGGTCTCTGCCGGTGCCGGTGCCGTCTACCCGCATCGTCGCTGTCCCAACGCCGCCTTCATCCATGAGCCCTAACGACCCGCGCGCTGCCCCGACGCGCCACCGCGTCACCTCGTCGCCTCTGCAGCCTCGCGACCCGAAGCCGGCGCCCTTCCTCCTCTAGATCCAGAAGCAGACGCCGCTCGTCGGTCATGCCCGTGCCCTGATCCGATTCACTCATTGGAGGCCGCACCCAATAGCCCGATCCAAACGCCGGAGCTCCTCATCGCAGCCGCCCGAGGCCTCCCGCTATCCCTGCAGCGCCCCGCCGGCTGAAGCCTGTGATTCGAGCCGCCACGTCGCCCCGACGCCCGCAACTCGACGCCGCTCCCCGCCTGCAGATTTGAACAGCCGCCAATCTTGTCGCGCCGCCCCGTCGCCGTTTCCGCCTAGCCTTTGCCGGTGCCCGGTGTCCCCTGCCTACAACGCCCGCTCCCAGAGCCGACGTCGTCCTGTGCTGATCCCGAAGCCCCTGGTGCCGCGATGCCGCAACACCGATCCCGAAGCCCCTGGTGCCGCGACACCGCTGCGCCGATCCCCGAAGCCCCTGTTGCTGTGTCGCCGTCGCGCCGCTCCTGGTGCCCTCGCCGAAACCCTAGCCAGCGATCTCCCCTCGCCGGACCGGCCACCTGCTTTATTTTTCTTTTTCTTTTTTAGAAAAAAAAAAGAAAAGAAAAAGAGAAAAGCAAAAGAAAATTTAGGTATTTTCTTTATCTTATTTTTGTTTTATTATTTTTGCTATTTTATCTCTTTAGTGTAATTATTCCTTTAATGTGAAATTGAAATTCCATGATATAAAATTACTTTGAAATTAGTGATTGTTAGTCCGATTTTCGCGTCCAAAATCCGACTCGCAATTACTTAGAAAAAATGCCAATCCGATCTCCCGCCCGAGATCCGATTCGTGATTTATGTGAAATTGGCCAACCCAATCTCATGCGCGAGATATGATTCGCCAATTTGGGTATCAATATTGCTTGATTTGCTGTGGTGTTACTTAGGTTAGTTTTCTTTAAAAAAAAATCAAAAAAATGTAGTTTTAGGGTTTGCATTCATAATAGGAATTTTATTTCGAATTTTCAAAAATAAAAAATTAAATCAATTAATTTAGGTTGCTAGTTCATTTTTTTAACTTGGATTGCATGTTTAATTATTTCGCAATTATTAATTTCGAAATTTAGAAAAATAAAAAGAAAAGAAATCAAAAACACAAAAAAAAAAAATCATCATGCATATATCATGTAGAGTTAGGGTACATTTTGCACGTCATTGCATATTAGGATAAAAATTGCACTTAGTTTAATTCATATAATTTTTTAATTTATTATAAGTTTAGGTATATTTTTTTAGATATATTTCATTTTAGGATTATTTTGGTTAAGATAATATTTTAGTTTAAATAAGGATATGGCTCAACCTAATTCCTAATATAAATTAAATAGGATCTTAATCTAATTAGGTAATTTTCACATTTCACCAAATTTCGAATTTCATGAAAAAAAAATACAAAAAATGTCAGAGGTTAAATTAGTTTTATTATTTAGGATAAAATGCATTATTTTAGGAAAAAGAAAAAAAAAAACGCCATATGCACGTCATTAGGGTTAGATTCATTGAGATGCATGTCATTTAGTATTTTTGCTAGGCCCATTTAATTAGAAATTACATGTCATTAAGATTAGGTCAGTTAGTTAATATTGCATTGCATATTGCATGATTTCATTAATTAAGAGAACAAAAAAAAAAGAAATTGCGTGTTAATTAGAAACCATATCTAGGTTTGTTGATGTGGATTTTAATTTAACATTGCAAATGCTTTTGTTCCTTTGAGGTAAGTTTTTGCAATTTATTTATTGTTTATTTGGGTGTTAAATTGGTGGATTGCGCACCCGCATGATCACCTCACATGTTAGGGAAATAGATTTAAAATCAATCCAAGCTACTTGCAAAACATTTTTTTTTTTGAAATAAAAGAGAAAGGTACCGAAAGGGCGTTAGAAAAGTCTAGCGTAACCAAGTCCCCGAACTCATAATCTCTGGTTCGTAGAAGTAAAGTAAATCTCTCGTTACTTTACCTAGGTTTCTAATCGACCCACAAAAAATAGATTAGTGGCGACTCCTAATTGAAAAATCAATTGCATGTTAAGAACTTGAACCTAAGTCGCGAATTGGTATGGGCTTGGGAGAGCCCGAGTTAAGTCTAAGCTTAATAATCCATTAGCCAAACTTTAGGTGGTTCACACCCAAAAATTTGGTCGCGACAAAAAAAAAATACAAAGCTTGTTTCAAGTTCAAGTTTTGGGTTTTATCTACTTAGAATTTGAAAAACACCCGTCAAAATAGGTGCTATAATTTTTGGAATCTAGAACTTATCATGCATACATTGAAACCTAGGATCGGACATGCTCCCACCTGTCCAGTTCTTTGGTTCCAAATGCTATCCTGAAACCATACTCGCCTCAATAAAATAGGCCTTGTCCACCTACTATCCCTACTAAATGAAACAAAACTCTTTCTTTGTCCCACAACCTATTCTCATTTGCTGAAAACTCTATGAACTTGGTCTTTGAAGGAAAAATAATAGGGTGCCTAACGTTAGCCCAAGCGACATATTTGTTCAAAAAACATCTAGCAAACATAGATATGCGGGATAAGTACACTAATGGTGCCATAAGTTGTGTACGGCGCTCACTTTGGTGCCAAAAGTTTCCGCCGGATCACTTAAGTGCCAAATCGGAGAAAAAACGATCACTTTGGTGCCACCGGCGAGAAATTCCGGCCAAAATGATTACGTGGCTTTATATTTAAAAAAAAATAGATAAACTCTTTAAACGACGTCGTTTTCTGTCCTACTTAAGAAAACGACATCGTTTTGCCGTCCTATGTGGATGGCTTAGGAAAAACGACGCCGTATAACTCATTTGTGATTAAAATTAGGGTTTTTTTTGTTCATCCTCGCCGACCAAGCTTGCTCGGCCATCGTCGCTTGGCCACGGTGCTCGGCCACCGTGCTTAGCCACCGTGCTCAGCCACCGTCGCTCGGCCACCGTGCTCGGCCACCGTCGCTCGGCCACCGTCACTCGGCCACCGTGCTCGGCCACCATCGCTCGGCCAAGAACTAATGGGAAAATAGGAGGCGAGGGCAGAGGAGAAGGAGGAAGAAGGGGGATTGAAGGTGCAGAGAGAGAGAGAAGACAAGGAGTGCGAGGGAAACAAGGAAGGCGCATATAGAGATGGTGGATTGGGCTCTGTTCAAAGAGTGGCTGGTGCTGGTGTTGTTCTTTGAGGAAGAAGACGCCACCGCCATGGCTTATCTCTCTGTTGGTGTTGTTCTTCGAGGAAGAAGACGACATCGCCATGGCTTCTCTCTCTCTATTGGTGTTGTTCTTCGGAGAAGAAGATGATGCTGCCATGGCTTCTCTCTCTCTCTGCGCTAGTGTTGTTCTTCAGGGAAGAAGACAACACCGCCGCCATGGCCTCTCTCTCTCTCTCTCTCTCTCTCTCTCTCTCTCTCTCTCTCTCAATTTGGGGATTTAGGGTTTTGACTTGGGGTTTAAGACACCAAACGACGTCATTTGGTGGTTTACTTGCTAACTGGACTCTCCGGCGAGCTGCATCAGTATAAGAAATTAATAAAAAAAAGGCCACGTTGGATTTCCGGCAGTTCAGATCGGCGTTGGCACCAAAGTGAGCGTTTTTCAAATTTTTTGACACTTAAGTGATCCGACGAAAACTTTTGGCACCAAAGTGAGCGCCGTACACAACTTATGGCACCATTAGTGTACTTATCCCTACATATACTATTAGCTTGCCTAATTGTAACGACTTGGTTTGATGAGAGTGGGGAGTGGTCGCTTGGGCCAGAGGGCCTGCACAAGGAGCAACTCTTGTCAAGCTTCTAAGATGCAGAATGGGGAGGGAATAAATTGAACTGTGCACCAAACATGGGAGAGCGATTCTAGAATATATATGTGAAAACTGAAATTAACTCAAGGAGGCTTTTTTTGACATAACAACAACGTTTGCTTTGGAACTCCAAAGTTAAACAAGCCTAGGCTAGAGCATTGCTAGGATTGGTAACCCTTTGGGAAAGTGTTTGCATGTACGCCAAATGACAAAATCGTGAGGCTCAGTGTGAGACAAGTCAAAGCGGACAATATTTCGAGTGAGTTAATCTAGATATGTCACACTAATTATGCAATGATTTGTCAAGGCCAGCTTTATGCTGTGGCATTCCGGAACGAAATCCATCTTGGAGTATGGAACTCGAACGCTTCATGACTCGGTTAACCAGATGGCTCATTACTGTGTCTACTTTGTATGGATTTGCTGCTTTCTCATTTGGTTTTCGTCCCCAAGCGTCCATGGTATAGTCTATGATGATTGATTACATCGTATTTTCAGTATGCATTCTAAAGATTGAGACTACCTCTGCGGCCGTAAACTTTCCGATTCAGATTAAGCAAGGAGCTAAGTCCCGTGTGCTCAAGGAATTAACTAGGACGTAGGCGCTATGACAGTCCTAATGCGATGCAATTTTGATTTTCCAGTTGCATCTAATGAATTCTTGTCGATGGTTGATCTAGTATCACTACATAGGAGTAGCGAATCGGAGAGAGAAAGAGGAAGAGGATGGAGCATGAAGCTATCAGTGTGAACAAGCTTGAGAAATCGAGATCCTGGAAGAGTGTGCCGAGGCAAATGGGTGGTCGCCATGCGCAATTCATTTGTACATTTTCATCGGTGCTTCTTGAAAGGTTTCTGAGTAAGGCGAACCTTGGATTTCGTGAACAGAGTCAAGAACCTAATGGATCAAAACCGTTCTTCTATGAGACATTTCGCTCTTTAAATGAGTCTTTTCCTTTTATGGGGAACTTCTGATTTTTGCCATCATCCAGTTTCGGGCAACTGTCTTTTTCCCTCTCACTTTGATACAGGTTCAGTTTGACATGGACTTGCCAATAATTAGCATGTAAGTGTCACAGCCTGATGAATCGAGATGTCCCAGAGGTTTATGAATGAAGGCTGCGACTGATCCTCGAACAAGTGATCCTCAACCTATCTCCCAAAGTCTTAGGGTTTTCTTGAGTTATTTAGAATATTCCTAGGGGTGAACGTTATGATAATTATTTTCGCATGCAATAAATCTAGGTAGTTGGTGGTTAGAGAGACATAATCTACACTATTAGATCAACAAGATATCTATGACTACAATTAATATTGTTCTTATATATAGGACTTCCCCTTATTGTATCAACTTATTTACAAGTAAAATACAAGTCCAGGACTTCTCTCTAAAATTTCTTTTTTTACGATCTTTTTGAGTCAAGTGAATAAGGCTAATTTGGGAAGAAATTCCTGTGGCTGCACGGGATAGGGAACACTGGATTGATCGACCAGTAAAATACCATCAATCCTTAGATTTTAATTGGGTTGCTTGTGAATTTGAGACTCCACTCCAGTAGGGATCCTCGTGAAAAATCTTAGCCACCATTCGCGCCTTTTAATCTCAAGGTTCTCAAGAAAAGAATCCTGTAATGTCGCAATGTTGTCCATTCAGACCTCCACATAGGGTCAAATCCAACTCTTTGAGCAGACCTTTTATGGCTTCAGGAAATCCTTAGACAATAGTCCGAAACATCTTTAGCACTTTTGGCAGTTGAATCATGAGCCGAGATCATAAAGAGCATACTGCAAGTAGGAAGTGGAATTAATACAATGAATTCAAAAGGATCAAACCTCTCTTTTTCGGAAGAATCGAAACACATTGAAATGGTACCAGCCGTACTTAATAATAGAAGGATTTGAAAAAAAATATGTAAAATTGTCCCTCCTAAAAAGATTATTCCAGAAGAAATGGGCAGTCCGGGATAACCGTGACCGTATATATATAGATCTATATATATTTTCGAAATCTGTGCATTCCTTAACACAAGGAGGCAATTCATCAATTGAGGTGTGCGACAGGTCCATTTCCTGTAGCAGAACAAGCTTTCCAAAGATAGTTCAAAGTGTGTTTGGTTCCATTTCTTGTAGTAGAACAAGCTTTCCAAAGACAGGTAAAAGTGTGTTTGGTTGATCACAAGTAAGGGTGCATTTGATAACGCTCCTGGGAATAGGTGTTTTTGTTCTTTTGTTCTCGAGAGTAGAAATAGAATAAAAATGCTTTTGGTAAGTTTTCTGTTCCTGAGAACAGATTTGAAATAAAAACATGAAACAAAAAAAAAAAAAAACTGCTTCTTATTCTCGAGAACAACTCAAGAAACAATAATCAATAATCAAGTTTTTTTTCCCTTTCCTTTTCTTCATTTTCTTTTTTTTTTTTCTCTTCCTTCCTTCTTCCCTTAGTCGATCGCTAACCAAATGAGGCCCAACGACCTCGCTGGGCCTCGTTGGCCCCCGACGAGGTTTCCTTGAGCTTGCCGACCATCGGCAAGGTTCCCCCGAACCTCGCCGTGGCTGGGTGAGGCTCGACCTCGCCTAGATCTAGTGAGGCCGAGCCTCACTCGGCCACCGGCAAGGCCCCCCCGAGCCTTGCCATGGCTAGGCGAGGCTCGACCTTGCCCAAATCTAGTGAGGCCAAGCCTCGCCCGGCCACCGCAAGCCTTGCTAAGGCCCGGCGAGACCAAGACTCGCCCAGCCATGGCAAGTCTTAAACCTCTCTAGTGGCTAAGCAAGGTCGCCTCACCTAGCCAAGGCAAGGTTCACTCAGCCTCGCCCAGTCACAACAAGGCTTGGGGTGCCCTCATCGAAGGCCAGCAAGCCTCCCCTGAGGCCTACCTTGCCGACCCTTTTTTGGCCGGTTGCCGATCGGTGACCAGTTGGAGGAAAGAGAAGAAAAATAAAAAAAATGAAAAAGTAATAAATTATTAATATAAATTAAAAGAGATTCTAAGTCATAAAAATATATCGGATCAAATCAAACATATTTTTCTCTCAGGAACGGAAATTTTGTGTAGTTACCAAACACGTTCAAATGCTTAGAAATTGTTCCCGGGAACAGAAACAAAGAAAAGTATTTCTTAAAAAAAATTATTCTCTAGAATAAAAATATTACCAAACACGTTCAAATGCTTAAAAATTGTTCCCGGGAACAGAAACAAAGAAAAGTATTTCTTAAAAAAAAATTATTCTCTAGAGTAGAAATATTACCAAACACACTCTAGGCTTCTGAGGATTCTTTAGCAATCGAATTGAACCAGTGACTTTAAGCAATGCTTTACATCCATAAGCAATAAGAATTTCAAGTGCTAATAGAGGGCCTTCCTCAAATTGAAGTTTTGCAATATTAGTTCCATCAATGAGAAACTCTTTCAATGCTTTCATGGAACATAGTGCTTGCGGCAAATATTTAACCCATTTACAATGCTTCATGCTAGTGAAAGTAAATTCTCAAAGTTAGAAAAAGTTGTTTCTAACTGTAAAGAACCTTGCACGATCAAGCATTGTAAAAGATTTGAGGCTGGCAATTTCAGAGATGCTTTGATCCAAGTACAATCGTTTAGCTTCAAGACTTCCAAATTCTGAGCCTTCTGCAAAAACAACATGATCATCATATTTTTATTCACTACTTTATCTATAAAGATAAAGCGCAAAGCACATTTGTACATAAAAAAAAGTGCACAACCGCAAGCCTCCATCAATTGTTCCCAGTCTTCCACGGTCAATTTGTCTGGGCTTGAGCACAAGTTGAGAATTACCAGTTTTTCCATGCTGAATGCAAACAACTTAGATTTCTCAGGGCATCCACTAGATTCTTTATGGCCAATCAAGCCATACTAGGTCCAGAAGAAGATCCACAGTATATCCTTCAATATCAACCTCCTCCAACTCTAGAAGCCCTGGTTTCGACGGATCACGAAATACTTTAACTTCAACTTTTTCAAAATCAGGGGTTACACGAAGAGGCTAGTATCCTGCCAATTCGTTGAAAAAGTGGAAGTGTGAAATTCGGATATATGCAATAAAACGATAATACAGAAGGAAAATTTGACAAGAATACTGGAGAAATATCGGTATGACCTTTCCTTCTTTTCACACAATGTTTTTTGGCTATCTTTATAACCCCACAGATGCTGCGTTGCCCGGGGTCTTCATCTTCTTTCGTGACAATTTCTCTTCCCAACGATTTTAGTTGGCTGTGCATCCCAAACTCATTTTCTTCTCCAATCCTTAGAAAAAACATTTTCAAGGTGACCAACAGCCCCATGTGGGTTCCATCCACAGGCATCCCACATAGGGGATTTTCTTTTCAATCCCAGTAAAGAAACATGCTATATCAAGGAGTATTTTTTGGTGCGTCGTCATACAAACGTTGAAAGTATTTCATCAATATTGGTCCTAATTTTTTTTTCTGGCCTACTTTTTAATTAATTCAAAGTCTCTTTCCAATCTTTTTGGCTCTTCCCGTGCAAATATCTTCTCACCATCTCAATAGCAGAAGGATGATAATCGACAGCAAAAAGGATTTCACTTAACTAATTTTTGTAGTCCTCTAGGCAATGGTCTAGCGATACTCAACCTCGTGGTGGCTGGGTAAGGTTGGGCCTTGCCGGTGGCTGGGCGAGGTCGTGAGGTCGGGCCTCACTAGTGGCTGGGTGAGACTTGACCTTGCTAAGGGACGACAAGGCTCCCTCAAGGTCGATGAGGTCGCTGGCCATCATTGAGGCCTAGTGACCGGCTATGGGAAGAAGAAGAAAAGAGGAAAAAATGAAGAAAAAGAAGAGAAAAATCTTTAAAAACTATTAAAAAAACTAAAAGAAAGTCTACGTTACAAAAAATAAAATAAAATTGAGGATTGTACTAAATGCATTCTTGTTCTTTTTTTATTTAGGAAATAAAAACTTTGTGCAGTTACGAAACACATTATTTTACTTATAAACTGTTTCAGGGAATAAAAATAAAAAAAATTAAGTTTGAAAAGAAATTTTTCTAGGAACAGAAATATTATCAAACGGATCCTAAGTCTTGTACAACTACTGTCCAGTGTCCACCCTAAATGATACGAAATCTTTCTCCATCCTACGACCTGTATTCAGTTGTTGGAGAGTCTACGGACTCGGTCCTTGAAGGATATATAGCAGGGTGCTTCATGGATCCCGGAGCGGCGTACCCGTTCAAGAAACATCTAGCAAACATGAATATGCTTATTAGCCTTGCCTGATTACGTGATGGCTTTGTGAAGGGTGTCTTCAATATCTTGTCTCCTATTTGAGCACAACGCCATGAAGAGCAACTAAATTTTGCGTATTTTGTAGCACGGCCATGATTTCCCATGAAGACCAACAATTGGCCTGTCCCTAATGTTTATTGTCCGTCTCTTCAGCAAAGCTGCAGGGTCATCGCCTATGTTAAGAGCCTTCTTGCAGACCACACGACAGATCTGAGTCAACACTTCTTGGGAAAATATCTGAACGATTAGGAAGAACAATGAAGCCAGACTGTAAGACGTGAGATGATTTTTTTAAAGAATTGTTATCCGACAACTTTGCTAATAGTTATTTGTAAATTTTCTCTAGAATACAAAAAGTCTTTATCGAACATACCGGAGAGTAATTATGGTATTTCTTTGGGGCCTCTCAAAGGAAATAATTGAAGTGATGATTGTATTTTTTATTTGGAAAGAAAACTCGAAAATACTTAACTTCATTCATTCCAAAACCAACGTACTTACCTACGTTGAAATGAACCGAGATAACCATTCGGAGATGGTTACAAAGTAAACAGGTACTTTCTCAAAGGTTACCTTAAAAAGACATATAAAATTCAAAATAAAATAATAATAATAAATTAATAATGAGTTTTTTTGGAAAGAATGCTCGAAAAGACTTAACTTCATTAAAATACAGAGCAAACCAGGAAAGATTTAGTTAAGCAGTGTTTAGTTAAACAGAAAGAAGATACCTGTGTCTATTTATATGTGAATTCTTAGTTTTCTTAACCCATGGCTTAGTTTGACGAGTCATTAAAATAATTTGCTGTTTGTGTGTCCAACATATTTTGGTATTTTTTTACTTATATCATGTAAACTGTAATTGAATTACGCTTTGCTGAAATGATTTCGATAATTTTTAGAATCTATTACAGGGAAGGCAGCTAGCTAGTTAACTACTCTACTCAAGCCATGACAAGAAAAAACACTAACTCTACTCAAGTAACTTTCGGTAGTGATGGCGGTGCAAAGATATGACTGATCTTCTTAAACCTCTTGTCGACTTTGAAATTGAAGTTATTAGGATGAACTTCTTGGCGAGTTTAGATTGCATTTTATTAGAAATATTTTGTAATCAATGTATATATGAGGCTGATTGTAAAAGTAAGGTCATTTTGATGAAGATGGAGGGAGAAGTTAAACAAGACGGTGGTAGATAGTTGTTGCCTTCTTGGTGTGAGGAGGGAAAGTAATAACTCGGACGGTTATCTGTAAGATTTAGTTAAGTCAATCAATCAAAACAAGAAGCAAAAGATAAGAAGTGTCGTGCCTTGTCCTTGTTGATATTCCAGTGAAGCCCACAAAATTTATATTTTCGTCGGTAAAGTTTACTGCCAGAGAGTTTAATTTGAGCCCTTCATTTTGGACCACCCATCGAATTGTGACGTTGAAATTATTCACGGTTAGTCATAGTCAATTTTGATATATGAGGTTAAAGAAAAATCCGGAATATTAGAATTTAAAAGCTACGGCAAGTCATAGCTTATCCCAAGAGAACGCTGCTCAGTCATATTTTGTAATTTAGTTTATATTGCATCTCCCAAGCTAGCAGGCTCAGGTTTGACATTGGCATCTAAATAGGTGCTTGCATATATTCTAACTGGTTTGACATTGGTATCTGAGCTTTCGGTATGAATCTCATCTGAGATAAATCCAACTAGGAAGAATAGGACTAGACAATGGGAAATCTTAGTGTCTTTTTCATTTCTTTGCTTCCTTCCCACATCGATTAGAAATTTGCATTGCTCTCTGTAGCAGGATGTAGAGTTGCCTTCATAAGATCTTAAGAGTAATATCTTTCTCATCGTTGTTGGAGGTGTTGTCAAAAACGAGCAGAAGCTGCCAGGAAGCGAGAAGGAGAGAAAGCTGGTAAAGTCTTTGAGGCTGCTACATTTGTCGTTCTGGTTTCCCCCTTATCGCCAAAGCTGATTCAAAAACTCTCTTTCATCTACAGCCAAAGAACAGAATAAGGCAGAAGCTCGCAAATGATCCTTACAGAGGGCGCAGGGAGGAGTGTTCTGTCGCAAAACAACAAAAAGAATATCTGAAGATTAAAGACATCACCTTTCCATTGTAGCAGTCGGTGCCTCTTCCCAGCATTACAACGGAAAGTATGTGGTACTGTTCTCGATTGGCCTTCCTACAAGTAAAGGCGTTTCTGGTGACTATTTAGAAAATCTATGATGTTCAGCTTGTTTGCAGAGCAATGTTTTGTATAGAAGTAGCTGCATCAAGTAACCGCTCTTTCCCGTGCTAGTTCTGGCTAAGAACCGCGTGTACCTATGACTGTCCGCTAATATATGGATAATACTGATAAAAAGAGAATACGATAAATAGGCTCAGTGATTAGAAGAACAAGGCTATTTGTGTTAGGACTTCATTATCGTAGCTATGTTGGAATGACACTGACAAGCATCTCTGCTCAATGTAGCTAAGGTTGATTTTGAAATTGGAATATGATCTTGCAAGGTTGATTCGATTTTCCAAGACTATATCCGAGAAAAAGGATAATAAATGACCCACTTTTCAAATATTCTAAATATGGCATGTGCTTTTGCTTGTTACACATTTAACGGCCCTCCAGAGAGAACTTGGTATAGGGATGATTTGAAATAAAGAGTTGTCAATGTTCACCTCTTTTTAAATGTACAATCGTTAGTATTCCATATATTGTGGGGAAGAAAAATATTCACATACAACTAGAGGGTATGAGGCATGCGAGCATTGATTAATTAAGATAAGGAACGTAATCCTGCTAGATGTCCCAACAAGGGACTACTGGGGACAGCCCTCATAGGTGGTGAAACTCCACCCCTCCCTCCCCGCCATAGGCTCCTCAACCAGCTTGGGAAGAAGAGGCCCTCGGTTGAGGAGCATGTGCTTTTGCTTGATGGACAAAAATGGCCGTAGACAGCAAAAATTCGGCCAATTTGAAAATCTTGTGTATAGTATAACACTTTTCATCATTGTCCAGTCAACTTGGGACGTACCACAAATTACTAGTTTGATCAGTTTTATAAGTATTGATCAATCAGGTCGAATTACTGCCGTGTACGATCATTTGGACTACAAAGATATCCGCGGTCCTTTCTGTTCCTCGAATAAACGTGCTGTTCTTTTTGGGACGTTCGCAAAGTGATGCCTATACAGTCCTTAACGTTCCTTTTTTGGGACATTTTCTAGGTGAGCTATCATAATTGGGATTTGGCCAACTTTTTATTGTATTAGATGACCCAAAAAGTTGGAAGTACCGACTTGACTACGCGAGGGAGGTAAATGTAATGCAGAGTGACGTATGGACGACTTTGTTGGCAGCTAAAACATGATGGAGAAGAAAAGTTAGAGAAAAATGCGAAGCTCTCGCAATTCCTAGCTCTATTGGCCGGGGAACGACTAGGTTACAAACCCCAATTTTCCGTTCACTTTCTTCACTAAGAAAATGTGTTTTTGCGAAGGAGTAAGAACTTCTGTTAGTTATGTTAAGGTTTTTGTTGATTGTGTTAAAACACAGGAACACCAGAAAATAGGTCTTGGACAACTACTGTCCACCCTCATTGAAAGAAACTCTTTCTGCATCCAACCAACTGTTCTCGTTCGTTGAAGACTCTATGGACTCGGTCTTTGAAGCAAAAATAACGGGGTGATTAGTGTAAGCCCGAGCGACACATCCGTTCGAAAAACATCTAGCAAACATGGATATGCTATTAGCATGCCTAATTACGTGGTGATTCGTCAAAGCCAGCTCTACTCTGAAGCATTCTGGAACGAAACCATCTTGAAGCATGGAAATCGAATGTGTCACGGCTCGGTTAACCAGATGGTTTATTACTGTGTCTACGTAGTATGGATTTGCTGCCTTCTCATTGGTTTGGTCTATGATGACATTGTATTTTTCAATACGCATTCTGAAGATTGAGACTGCCTCTGTGGCCCTAAACTCTCTGATTCAAATCAAGCAAGGAGATAAGGTCCGTGTGCTCGATTAATTAACTGGAAAATAGGCGCGATGACAGTCCTAATGCAATGCAATTTTGTTTGTTCCCGTTGCATCTAATGAAATGAATTCATGTTGATGATTGATCTAGTATCACTACCTAGGAGCAGCAAACCAGAGAGAGAGAGAGAGGAAGAGGATGGTGCATGAAGCTATTAGTGTGAAGAAGCTGGAGAAACCGAGACCCTGGAAGAGAGTGCCGAAGCAAATGAGTGCCCGCCATGCTCAATTTTTTTGTACATTTTCATCAGTGCTCCTTGAAAGGTTTCTGAGTATTACTAATTTCCCATGCAAAGGTGAACCTTGGACTTCATGAACAGACTCGAGAACCTAATGGATCAAAACCGTTCTTCTCTAAGACATTTCACTTTTTAAACGAGTTCTCCTTTTATAAGGACTTCTGATTTTCGCCATCATCCTGTTTCAAGCAACTGTCCTTTTCCCTCTCGGTTTGATAATGGTTTCAAGTTGACATGGACTTGCAAATGACTAACATGTCAGCTTACAACCACTCCACTCTTTTAAGTCACTGGATCCAAAATAGTTTGGATTTTGATGGACGACCAACGATCCCCTGAACTTAACAAGCTGGGGATCCTAGTGAGAAAAATCGTAGCCACTTAAGGCATGACTTCACATTCTGCCCCATTACAGCAATGTAATAAGCCACTGCTGCCACTTCATATGCTTCATCCTGCATTGTGCATGTACAATATCAATCCTATGTAATACCGATGCCCTCAAAAAGATTCCTCTGTCGGCCACCAGGCATGTTTTTATTCTCCAACCAGAACACGAAGCTCCATTCTATACCAGAAAGAGCACCTGGACTGTTCATCTCTGGAGGTCAGGACCTCATTGAATGTTCAACCCACTAAATGCATGTGGGACAACTTTCCTATACTATGTAGGATCACGAGTGAGATCATGAATTTGCAAAAACCATCCACAGGAAAATCAAAGTGGATCACAAGGCAATACAAGCTTCTACGCAAAGATTACCCGGTCCTTGCATATGATTGTTGACAAACCAACTACAGTGAATACCGCTACAAGTATTAGAAATTTATAACATGACAGCCAGCGAAAGGACCCCTATAGCAATGAGAAGACAACATAACATAAAGCAACCATGTCCAGTTGGGTTTAGCAACTTGCTTGCCAAGTTTCCTTGAAAGTTGTGCTTAACACTAATGCAAACCCAATTTGAATATAGGATGCTGCAAGCAGCAAGCCAAGTAAATAGCATTATGTCATCAGAACTGAACTTCTTGCATTTCTAGAGAAATTCCCTCTCCCTATGCAGAAAAAAAGAAAACAGAGAAAGGAAAGAGAAAGAGGGGAAAAAAACAATATTACATGCAAAAAACTCAACAAATTGAGACACGTAAAAAAACAAAAACTCTGCCAATCATATGACAGCAAAGAATAGAAACAGAACCAGTTACATAAATGATGGAACAAGCTAATATGAGAATGCTCACGTAGTTTGAGAAAAAATTCATCACACAAAGATCACAAATATGAGAAGTAAACTGCGAAGAGTAGTGACTTTCCAAATACGAGATCTTTCTCTCTTTGTTGAATAACTCAAACGTTCTAAAGACGTTTCAAGTTCAAGCTTTTTAGAAACATAGCTTGACGTCATTCATGCACACTGATGCAATAGTCAATGGCTCTGATATCAATAGATGTATTTCTGAAGAGCTTGAACTTGAAGCATCTTTGGAACGATTTGAGCTATGAGTTGTTCAACAAGAGATCATGTATTCGTAGAGACACTACTCGCCCCTTTTTCTTTTGTGCTTAGAGACTACTCTCCTCTTGACTGGTCTGAGTCCGCCTTTTTCTTTTGAGCTTGGAGACCCTATTCTGCAGTTGACTCGTCTTCAGTCTGCCAACTGACGTCATCATCTAACTCAAGGATGTGGAGACAAAGTCGCCCCTCATCTCTGGCGAGCACTTTAGAAATCCCTGTGCCTTTTAATCTCAAGATTCTCAAAGAAGACAATCCTGTAATGTCGCAACCTCCTCTCAGACTTCCGCAGAGGGTGAAATCCAACTTTTTGAGCTCCTTAAGATTTTTTATGGCATCAGGAAATCCTTTGAGCCTAGTACGAACCATCTTTAGCACTTTAAGTTCCCTGCATTTCTTGACACAAGGAGGCAATTCTTTAATTAAGGTGCCTGACAGGTTAATTTTCTGTAGCAGAACAAGCTCTCCAAAGACATGTGGAAGTGCCTTTAGCTGATTGCAACTTCTTAAAGCAAGCTTCCGAAGACTCCTTAACAATCTAATGGAATCAGTCACTTCATGCAATGCTTTACATTCGCAAGCACTGAGAATTTCAAGTGCCGGCAGACAGCCTTCCTTGAATTCTAATTTTTCAATATCAGTTCCATCAACGAGAAGCTCTTTCAATGCTTTCATGGAAAACACTGCTTGCGGCAAATCTTTAAACCATTTGCAATACTTCATGTTTAAGGAAACTAAATTGTTGAAGTTAGAACTGCTTTGATTTGGCTTTATATATAAACAACCTTCCAAAATCAACCATTTTAAATGCGTTGAAGCAGGGAATTCCAGAGATGCATTGACCCAAGTGCAATGTTTTAGGTTCAAGACTTTCAAACTCCGAGCCTTCTGCAAAAAACGACATGAATCATATGTTTATTAGTACTTCGACTATAACTCCAAGATTAGAGTGCAGGGTACATTTGTACATAAAGGAAAGTGCACAAGTGCAAACAAGCCTTACCTCCATCAATTGTTCCCATTCTTTCAAACTCAATTGGACTGAGCTTGAACACAAGCTGAGAATAACCAGGTCTTCCATGTCGAATGCAAACAAGTTAGATTGCTCTTGGCATCCACGCCAATCAAGCCATTCTAGGCTCGGGAGAATATTCTCAGGATTTCCTTTAATATTAACATCGTCCAACTCAAGAAACCTCAGATTCGGTAAACGACCAAATACTTCACCATCAACTTGTTTAATATTGGAGGCTACACGAAGAGCTTCAACCTTGTAGGTTTTACCCTGCCAATTCTTTAAAAAAAATGGGTGTGAAATTCAAACAAAGATAAATGCACTGGAACGATATCGTATCTAGAGGAAAACTTGACAAGAATACTGGAGAAATTTCAGTGTTTTTACCTTCTTCTCCTGCAATATTTTTTGGACATCTTTGTAATCCCACAGCCTGCTGCGTTTCCTAGGATCACTACGATCCGCGACAATTTCTCTTCCCAGAAATATTAGTTGGCCTTGCATCAAAAACTCCTTTTTTTCGTTGATTTTTAGAAAGGACTTTTTTTTAAGCTCATCAACGCCTCTGTCTAGGCCACGGGCAGCCCACATGTAACAGGGGATTGTCTTTTCAACTCCCGTAAAGAAACATGCTATGTCAAGGAATACCTGTTTTGCATCATAGCTTAAAAGTTCATAGTTTGCCAACAACATTTTTTTGACTTCGCCAATCGGCTTTACCTTCAACTCACCCAAAGTCCAGGCCCATTTTTCTTCGCTCTCCCCATACAAAGACCTTCCCACAAAATTAATAGCAAATGGAAGATAATCGACAGCAAATATGATTTCTTTCGACATTTTGTCGTGGTCCTTTAGGGGATGATTCGGTCTGAAAGCACACTTACGGAAAAGTTCAAGAGCATGATCTTCGCGCATAGGTTCAACCTTATGTTCTTGCTCAAACAAATTGTCTTGTTCCTTGCTGTTCCGAAACTTGTAAACACCATCTGTTTTGGTTGTGAGGATGATTGTGCTTCCCTGACCAAACCAAGTTAGCTCCTCAGCCAATGGTTCAATTTGTTTGAAGTCGTCCACGTCATCTAGTACAATGAGAACTCTCTTGTCTTGGAATAGGTGTTTTATCATTGTGGCACCTTTAGTGGAGGATTTCACTTTGGGACATACTCCTCTCTTGAGGTCGCGAATCAACTTCTTCTGCAGAGATACCTGACTTTTTTGTTCAAACTCGTCCCGAACATTTTCAAGAAAACTGCAACCTTCAAAGAGGTGACAGATTTTGTTGAATACCACCTTTGTGAGAGTGGTCTTGCCAACCCCGGACTGACCCCGCACTACAAGCACCCATCTCCCTGTCACTCTCATCTTCCGTTCTTTGACATTTTGTCCATCCTGATAATCGAAACCAAGCATTCGGATCATCTCTGGCAGGTCTCTCTCTATTCCAACTAAATTTTGAGTTACGCCTTGCTCATCCATCCCCAAGAGTTTCCAAAGTTCGGAAATGAAATCCTCTAGTTCTTGAAACCTACAAAATGAGAAACGGAGTTTGTCTTCTTTCTTTTTTTAATTACGGAGATAAGGGGCGGGAGAGGTGACCAGCGGTAGGAATTCCCTCTTGACGTTAAAAGAAGGTCCCAGATCGGTTATGGAATGGTTTGAGTTCAGGGAAGATACAGAGGACACCGGTACATTAATCAACCCAAAAAAAAAAAAAAAAAAAAGGAAAGACTTCAGAGAGAAGACCATACGATATACACATATGCATCGCGATTAAAAAGGCAAGAAAACGTTGGAATCTCCAGAAGTTGAATTGGATCTTAGAAAGAGCGCGGTGAGCTTCTTAGTATACAAGTCAATTCTCCTATCTTTTCGCAAGCTAAACAAGTAAAGCAAGATCAATCAAATCATCACACTTACCCTCTGAAGAGACCGTCGTAAAACCGTCCCTTTATACCACCAACAGCAGCCTCCAAAGCAGCCTTCTTGAATTCTGGTTCCTTTATAACACCATTCTCTCCCAGAGAAACCTCCAGAGCATCCTTTAGGGCAGCCTCCAGAGCAGCCTTCTTGAATTCCGGTCCCTTTATAACACCGTTCTCTCCCAGAGAAGCCTCCAGAGCATCCTTTAAGGCAGCCTCCAGAGCATCCTTTAGGGCAGCCTCCAGAGCAGCCTTCTTGAATTCCAGCCCCTTTTTATGAGCAATCTCATTCAGAGAATCCTCCCACTTTTTGATGATTGACTCGTCATATCTGTTTTTGCGCCTGTGCTCGGCGAAGGACTTTCCATATGTTCCCCGCTGGTGGCGAACATCACAGGGCTCGACGAAGAAGAAAATAGGATGAATTTCTTTATGCGACTCCACCATTTGGGCCACTTCCATCAGGCAAGCTGGGCTGGAAGCGAAGTCTTGGGAGAAGATAGGGACGCAGATGTCGGAGCGCTTGATGGCTTCCATGATCTTACTGCCGATACATTCACCGTAATGGATCTCTTCGCGGTCTAAGAATGCCACAATCCCCAGGCGTCTGAGCTTGTCGTGGAGGTACTCGACTAAGTTATGGCGCGTGTCTGGTCCTCTGAAGCTGAGAAACACTTGATAGTTACAAACAGCCATTGGATCACGAACATCCATTTGCATACAGACTCTGGCTCGAATGGAGATGAAGATGATCAAACTTGATCGAAGTCAATGGGGTTCGCAACTCTGAATCTGGAGCGTTGACCTTGTTACCCCTTATTCTTATTCTTGGTCTTGTCCCGACCGAAGACCTATGTAGTATCGATATGCGATACGATACCACACGACACGCGACACGTTATTTCTAAAAAAAAGTAAAAAATTATGACACGTTCCGACACATTAAATATTAAGTAAATATTTTTATTTTTAATTAATTTGATAAATAAATAAAAATAAATAAATAAAGAGTTTACAATGAATTTATACTAATAATATTAATAAATCTATTCATAGAAAATTTGAAAAACATATTCATAATTAATGCGTAACCATATTTGGGAATATGTTTTTAACTTTAATAAAAATTATGAATAAGACTAATGACTAACAAAAAAATAGAATCAACTTTATTTAAATAAATCTATGATATTCTATAATCATTAAAATTGGTTATTATTTAACATTCAATATTTTTATTTTTTGAAATAACTTTTTCACTCATTTATTTATTTTTTTGGATAAAGATCTTCATCATTTATTTATTTATATAACAAAAATAATTTTACCTTTCAAAATTATTTCCCCTTCTTTTCTCTCTAAACTCTCATCCCAAAAAATTATTTCCCCCTATTTTCTCTCTAAACCCTAATCCCCAAAAAATCATTTCCCTCCCCATTTTTCTCTCCCCTATCCCCCACGCCACCCCAAAAATCTTCCCCTCGATTTCTCCCTGCTCTCTCTCTCTCTTCCTCCCCCACGATAGGCCACCCCAAGATTTTTCCCTTGATTTCTTTCCTACCCTCTCTCTCCCCAAGATCTTCCCTTTGATTTCTTCCCTGCTCTCTCTCTCCCCCTCCCCCCTCGATAGCACCTGCTCCCCCTGCTCCCCGCCCCCATCAATCACCCCCATTCCCCCCTCCTCGCCCCCCCTTTCGGTTTCTTCCCCCATCCCTCCCCCCCTCAGTTTATCTCTTCCCCCACCCTACGCCACCTCCCCTCTCCGGCCCCGATTTCTTTTCACGTCACGCCACCCCCTCTTTGGCCCCAGTTTCTTTCCATTGTCCCCCACCACCCTCCCCCTCGATAAAACCCTAACCACGGCCTCTTCTTCCTCATCATCACACAGCCCTCTCCCGGTTGCCTCATCACAGTCGCTCACCGGAAGGGCCCTCTTTCGCAACTGCAGCCTTGCCACCAGCCCTCCATCACAGCATCGAAAACACGGCTCCCTAGATCGCCTGCTCTTCCTCTGGTCCTCCCTTGCCATCTCGGCCTCACCTCCACCCTCCATTGTCATCCTCTCTCTCGGACACGTGTGTCAAAGCGTGTCGAAAAAAGTTGACCACGTATTGAAAAATCCAACGCGTGTTGAAACGTGTCCGAGTGTGTTCGAGCATGTCGGACACGTCGACACGGAATCTCCGGCAACATGTCAATGCTTCGTAGCCGAAGACTTGTGTACTTCTCTCTCTGCTTTTCTTTTTTATTTTATTCATTTTGATGTTTTTGGCAGTTCTATCCTCCCAATCACCAGGTCAGGATCTCCCCAAGGGAAATTATTACGCAAGGTACGGTTAAGAAAATTATTACATCATTTTAGTGTATATATGTATCAAATAGAATTGCAATTATGGATTCATTATGAGTTTTACATGACAGTCAAAATTCAATTACATAACAATAGTAAGTTTGACAACAAGCAGTACCCCGCACAATTGGATTACCTACGCCACACTAAGGGCATATTTGGTACCGTTTCTATTCAAAAATTGTTCCTAGGAACAAAAATAGACTATTTCTGTTCTCGAGAATAATTTTTAAATAGAAGAACGTATTTGATAAGTGCACAAAATTACTATTCCTAAAATAGAAAAAGAATAGAAACACGTTTGGTAAAATTGTATAATTTTTTTGTTTATTTTAATTTTTAATTTTTAATTTTTTTTCTTTCTTCCTTTTGGCCGGTCGCCGGCCTTGGCCATGGCCGACAATCAACCAACGAGGGCCGGCGGCCTTGCCCAGCCATGGCAAGGCTTGCCGACCCCAAGCAAGGCTCGGCCTCACCTTGGTTGGGCGAGCTCACCTAGCCATCGCCAGGTCAGTGTCGCCCAATAGTGGCCTGGTGAGGCTGAGCCTCATTAGTGGTTGGGCGAGCTCGGCCTCTTTGAATCTGGGCGAGCCTAAGCTCGCCTAGCCAAGGTGAGACCGCCGGCCCTCGTCGGCCAGTCGCTGGCCATGGCCGAGGCTGGCAACTGGCCAAAGTAAAAAGAAGAAGAAAAAGCAAAAAAAGAAAAAAGAATTGTTTCTCAAAACTGTTCTTGGGAAGAAGAAACGAGTTTTTTCTACTTTTTATTTCTATTCCAAATCTGTTCTCAGGAACAAAATGATAGATTTTTTATTCCCAGAAACAAAAGTGTAAACAAACATGTTTATATTCTTTTTTTGTTCCCCATAACAAAAGAATAGAAATTTTTGTTCCGAGGATTAGAAACACAATTAAACAAACAGGGCCTAAATATCTTCTTATTTTGCATAGTCCTTTGCCCTTTTCTTCCTCCATGAACATACTCCTATACATAAGGTCCTAAAATGTGTGAGCTGTTAAAAAATGGGAAATACATTTCAATGCCTGCTCTGTTAAAAAATGGGAAATACATTTCAATGCCTGCTCTTGTCCACCTATATTTTTTTTGTAATAGTTTTTGCAACCTAGAGGCATGGATATAAAGATCCGATTACCCAAAGAACCAAGAACACCTTACATGTTGAACCGATTAACTTCGGATCTTTGCTTATGTAGGTGGTCTTGATACAGAGCAATTTGCATATAATTAGTAAAATTTGAATAGTTGAATAGGGGCGATCTTCAATTTCTAAGTTCAAAATTTGATATTGCAACCAAATATCAGGATTTTCTCTTATCAAGATTTCCCCTCTTTTTTTTTTTTTTTTGGGTGCTTTTATTGTACTTTTTCTCAAAATACACTGACAACTCACTTTCTAACTCAGTTTTTGTTGTTAACATTTGTTTTTCAGTTGTATTTTTTTTTTTTGGATTGATAATTAAATTATGTTCGAGTTTATCCCGAAAATAACCCAGAATTGATCACAGCATCCCAACCAAACAGTATTATACATGGACACGCACAAAAAGAGGCATTTGAATTAGATAATTCATGTTAGGCTCATTCTAATTTAATACTTTCTAATTAGTATACGTGCCTCCAAGCTAATAACACGAGAAGGCATTAGACTGCATCCTGAATAACAGGCTATCGGCTCTACCTGATCTATGAACTTTCGATACCACTCTTTTGGATGATGCTACGTTTCATCCAAGTAAATAGGGCTCCAAATTTTGCCGAAAATGGCTAGTCAAAATAATAACTGTCAATCACCTTGACGAAGATGCCTCATACATAGCCAATCGATGTTAAAAGACGAAAAAACCCTCATTTAACAATGCAGGGATTAAAATCGAGTCCCCGTGCCACCAAGTTCAATTCTCTGTCTGTGACGTTGAAGATTTTTTAGGATATGTCGTCTCCCTGAACGGAAGTACCCATGGCATTGCAATGAAAGGACATCCGTGATCCCCCGGTATTGCCAAATCACATTGTTCTTAGGCGATTTTCAATCCCTACATCGCTTTGTCGTTCAATTGGGTTTAATCGAAAAATTCTAATTCTCTTTTGAAAACCAGTTGGAGTTGTGATGGCCAAGAGTTTTTTTGGATTAATGACGTGAAAACTCGTAATGGTAACTAATTTGGGAAGTGTTTTTTATTTTTTTATTTTGGAGTACATGGATCTAATTTGGAAGAAAAAACAATCCTAAGAAAGTCCACCGGAAAGACAAATTAGGATTATGAGTTTGGGAAATAATCAACGTTCAAAGTCTTCCAGAAGAGGACAAATTAAGATTAGTTAAGAAACAATTGACATTGACAGTCCAACAGAAGAGAAGATAAATGAGGATTAGTTAGGCAATGAGGAACTTTCAAAGTCCACCACAAGAAAGAGGTGGACCGGGATAAGTATATTATGGTTCAAACCTGGGTTGGCTATCGATGTGAAGATAAATTAAAACGACATACCTAATTGAGCTTTTTATCTTTAATTCGCATGATATTTAGGAAAATTCAAAAACAACACTATGATAATGTAGAATTATGTTATTGTACTAAAACGGCTCGCTTTCCCGTCACCCCAAAAGAGTCATATTTTTATCTAAACTCACTGTTTCGAAAATAATTTCACTTGTCCTTATTTTGGTTTAAAGCTCTGTAGAGATAACCAACGAAGTTGTCACGCACGCCGGTGCTTCTAAAATTCAAGAAAACGTTGTAAATTCTTTTTGAGTTTCGATGAAAAAGCTATTGGATGATGGAGTGTAACAATCGATGACAAATGCTAGTTTAAGATTTGGTACAGCGTTTAACTAGGCAGCTTGTTCACCACTTGATCTTCTTGTTAATTTATTCTTATGCTAGAGGATAGAGACGCACGACTTTTTTTAGTACCTCGGAAAATGGTGGTGCTCAAGGATGGAACCGCATATAAAGGGTGTGAACACATGGACTTACTTTTATTGAAGATCGCAAACCACCGCATTATTTGGACTGTCAAAGTGACACAAGCCTCTTCTTGTGGTCGACAAAGTAGTAAATAATATAATAGATCGATACTGGTCGTAGTGAATTCAATTATCGCACAAACCGACAAACAACTTTTAGGGTGGTGGACTCTCGGTATCCAGGCCATTCAAAAAAAAAAAAAAAAACTTTGTTGGCTTCCTTGAGATTTCATCCTCAACCTTTGAGAAATTGTGTTTTTCTTGCTGTATAACAATTTACCACATGACCACTCGACGTATATAATTACATGCACAGTTAAGTGTAGCACAAGAAAAATGCAGATTGGGATAAGCAAAAAAAAAAAAATTAAAAAGAAAAGAAAGCACAGCTTTATAATCTTACTTAAATTCAAATAAAATGTTTTTCAGTGCATGGTCCAATGGGAAATTACTAGAATAAGGTGCCGTCACTAGTTTAATACTCTCCTAACTTGGAAGTGGACTTGTATGAACTAGTTTAATACGGTGTTGTTAATTAAGCACCAGCCATGATTGACCTCCTTCACCCCCTTGCCTTCTCATCTCCTGTATTGACAAAAATAGGGCATTCTGACAAATTTCCTAATTGTCGCGACCTATTTTTCGGGTGCACCACCTAAAACTAGGTTAATGGACTACTAAGTTTTTAAACTTAGCTCGGGCTCTCCCAAGCCCATACCAAATCGCGACTTAAGTCTAAACTTTTAAACATGCAATAAATTATTAACTAAGAGTCGCCACCAATCGGTTTATGGTAGGTCGATTAGACACCTAAGTAAAATAAAGGGAGATTTATTTTACTCCTACGAACCAGAGACTGAGGGTACGGGGACTTGGTTACACTAGATTTCTCTAATGCCCTTTCGGTACAATTTCTTTTTAATTTTTCAAAATGTTTTTGCAAGTAGTTGCTTTATTTTAACCTATTTTCCTAACATGTGAGGTGATCATGCGAGTGCGCAACCCACCAATTTAACACCCAGATAAACAATAAATAAATTGCAAAAACTTACCTCAAAGCAACGAAAGCATCTGCAATGTTAGGTTAAAAACCACATCGACAACCCTAGATATGGTTTCTAATTAACACGCAATTTCTTTTTGTTTTTTTTTTTTCACTTAATTAATGAAAATCATGTAATATGCAATGCGATATTAACTAAATGACCTAATCCTAATGACATGTAATTTCTAATTAAATGGGCCTAGCAAAAATACTAAATGACATGCATTTCAATGAATCTAACCCTAATGACGTGCACATGACATTTTTTCTTTTTCCTAAAAGAATGCATTTTATCCTAAATAATAAAACTAATTTAACCTATGGCATTTTTTTTTGTATTTTTCATGAAATTCGAAATTAGGTGAAATGTGAAAATTACCTAATTAAATTAAGATCCTATTTAATTTATATTAGGAATTAGGTTGAGCCAAATCCTAATTTAAACTAAAACATTATCTTAACCTAAATAATCCTAAAATGCAATCTATTTAAGAAAATACCTAAACTTATGATAAATTAAGAAAAATATTACCTAAAACTAAGTGCAATTTAACCCTAATATGCAATGACGTACAAAATATGCCATAATTCTACATGACATGCAAACGCAATTTTTTTGTATTTTCGGGATAAACAAAACAATTAAGAGATAAACATCAAACCATCCATGATCGTCAAAATGCTATCCACCATTCGAATTGAAATTCAAACTTATTTATTTCGCTATCTAAAGCCTTATAGATGGAATAAAAAATCCGTGTGCGGTTGCGAATTAGGAACAAATCCTAATAGATTTTACCTGTTACTTGAGGAGATCTAATATGCAGCAAGTAGGAAATAAAATATTCAAATTATTTTGGATAAGAAATCTTACCTAATTTGAATATTGTACGTATATTGCTTCTCAATTCGAATTTGTCGGCGGCTCGCGAATGGTGATTCACGTAGCACGGTTATGACGATGGTTCAGCCAAGTATCTCGCCGGAATGAGAACTCATGGCAACGAGGAGCAATTGAACTGGCTGAGCTTGGCAATGGACTTCTTCTCGAATGCAGGAATCGTGTGTCTTGCCAGTCGAAGTCCTCAGTTGCCACTTCCTTTCCGATTGTTTTTTATTTCTTGGACTCACGGCTGTTGGCTTTCTCTGACAATATTATCGACTTGGGTTAGCAAGATTTTATGGAAAAAGACAAAACCCACCTCTTAAGACTCATGGCCTTCAATCCTCATCTTTGGATGAATCGTTTTCTCGATGACGGAGATAATAAGAAGGGATCATAAAAAAACCAGCAAAGATGGCAGCTCTGGTGTCTTGCTAGAGAATCTCCAACGATCAAATCGGCAACATAGGGATGCCGTCAATGGGCCACGACACACAACAGATCGATGTGTGGTCTCAGAGCAGTAGCGGGAGTAGCAACGGAGTTGTGGCGAAGATCGAGAGGGAGCTATGTCTTTGTGGGTGCAATGAACTTCATGACCAGCAACGCAACGGACTCATCAGAACAGGCTAGAAATCAACGCAGCGAGTTGTCTCTGGAACAAAGAGTGTGGCGTCGGAGCATGAGACCCGCGGGAGGAGCATTGGTCGTCAGAAGTAAAGCGCCGCAAACTGATGAAAGCAAGGTCACGGCCAAGACGGGGCTCAACCGCGACGCGCTCTTCTCCGTCTCTATCTCTCTTAAAAGTGCCGTATATTCAATGTCCTCCTTTTTCAGAATTGAGGCCGTATGTATCAATTGTGTGGCCTCCCTCTCAACTTTGTCCGTACGCGGTCCCTTTTATAAGCCAAAATATTAGATCTTCGTGGTATATTTTACTTTCTAATTTTTGCTCATGCAAAATACCACTGAATATATCGTTGCACCCCGCGCAATATTACCTTTTGTATTTATCAAATATCCCATCCAAAATTTTCCTTTTTGCTTGAAAATATATCCTTTGGTGTATATTGCCTAAATGTGTGAAGAATCTGAACGGAATATGTGAAAAATTTTGCACTCGCCGTCGGTCCAATAAAATAAACAAAAATGTTCCTAAACAATATGCCATGTGATTTTATTTTTTCAGGGATAAAATTAACCCCTAATTTTTTTAAATGTCTAAATGGGTCGCCAAAATTTAGGTGTCAACACTAATAAATTTTGAAGTTGACAAAACTATCTCCGAAAGTTTGGTAAGTACAATAAATGTCTCAAAGTATCTTGATTCAGGAAAATACTCTTGGAAGAGAAGCCTATAACAATCTTGATCCTGTTTGGACTTAATTTTAGATTGTGGAATCTTCTTTGGATGTAATAGGTTCAAACTTTATGCTGAAAATGAAGATTTTCAGATTCAGAGAACTACTTATGTTCTTGTTCAGACACAAGTCCAAAATGTATATAACGATTAGTGATCTGACTCGAATTTCACACTTAGAAATCCGAACATGCTTGTGAAGAAGAAGACGTCGCAGATGGTGGATTAATAGCAGACCGTAACCATTGAGATGCAGCCCAACCCCCAACACCACAACCACGGAGGTCATCAGCCTCAGTTGAAGCGAATCAACGGAGGTCACAACTGTGACATCCTGAAATTCGACCCCGTTTTGATAAAGTGAAATGGGCATTTTGTCAACGTGCCCACGGTCCTTTTTCTCTGAGCTGATCACTCACGAGTCAACTAACTTATTGTGTGAAGCCGTTAAGGGATGTATCCGCGGTAAAATCCCTAAAAGCTACCTAATTGGTTGGATTGGACTAAAATAGCGTCTGATCGATTATAACCAGGAAATTGAATTCGATTTCGGGAATCGAATATTCGAGCGTGTCACAATTCATTTTTAGGATCCTATCTCATCGTCCGTCAAAGGGCTAATTCCATAAAAAAAAAAAAAAAGCACGAACTTTAGGTGTTATCCCAAATCTGTCCCAAACTTTATTTTGTCAAAAAAAAAAAAAAGCACGAACTTTAGGTGTTATCCCAAATCTGGCACGAACTTTAAGTATTGTCCCAAATATGGCCTGAAATTTATTTTGTCTAAAAAAAGGCATAAATTTTCACTTGTGTCTCAAATCTGCCATCCGTTAACCCACATTCCACAGTCATTCAACATGGCATTTCCACGTCAGCAATAATATCCAACACAGCAAAACGATGATGTATTCGAGTGTTTGGAAGAAGTGTTAAATTTAAGTTTGCCTTCCAATGAGGTGAACTTTACAGATGATTCTCATGGGAAAAAAAATTCAGCAGCTTCAGTTCCAGGGGATGAGACACATAGCTAGGGCTATTAGATCAATTAACAATTGGCAAACTGTTTGCAATGTCAAAAACTGGGTTGAAAATAGAAAATTACATCGCCTTAAAGCGAGATATTAAAAGCGTGTGCATCTTGTAAGAAGCCTATTTATAATAGAATTACTTTATTTTGTCTCAAATAAAATTTGGGCCAGATTTGGGACAACACCTAAAGTTCGTGCTTTTTTTTTAGACAAAATAAAGTTCGGGCCAAATTTGGGACAACACCTAAAATTCGTGCTTTTTTATGGAATTGGCCCTCCGTCAAATTATTGACGAGTCCGAAATTTCATGAAAGAAATTATCGGAGGAAAAATTGAAGACTGGAAGAAATTAAAAAAGAGAAAGTGAAAATAATATAAGTAATTTGAATATTATGATTTTTACTATTTGATTACTTTTTATTTTCTTTTTTTCTCTCCCTTTCTTTTTCTCTCTTTTTCTCTCTCCTCTCCCCTTTCCCCCTCGTGCGAATTCTTTTCCCCCACCGCCTGCCCTCTCCTCTTAGCTGTCTTTCTCCTTCTTTTTCTTCTTTGACTAGTCAAAGCCTCTTATCTCTTCTCTCTTTCTTCTTCTCTCTCTCCTCTCTCTTCTCCCCTTTTTCCTCCACGTGACCGACTCCTTCTCCCTCTTTTCTCTCTTGTTCGTGCGAACCGAAGCCGAAGAAGAATAGAAGCAGCAGCGCCGAGAGAAGAGAAAGACCGGAGCAGCTCGTCGTCGCCACTCGTGCTCCGCCGCTCACCGCCCGCTTTCGCCTCTCCCTCTCGTCCCTCAGCCGTCGCCGCCCTTCTTCTTCTTCTCCATTCTGGTTTGTGCGAAGGCAGAGATGGACCAAAGCAGGAGCAGTAGCTAGCCGCTCGTCGCCGCCGCGCCGGAGCCGGACCTCCGTCCGCGCGACGCCCACCCGCACGACGCTGCGCACCCCGCCGCCTCCTGCTCGCGCCTGCCGTCCTCGTTGTGCACCGTCCAGCCCCGTTCGGCCTCTGCTCAACCCTACTCCACCTCTGTCCAGCTCGATCCAGCCACCTCCGGCCATCGCCAAGCTCCATCCGGCCACCTCGCAGCCCCCCGGCGTACCCCTCACCCTCCGCCGGCCTCTCCTCGCCGCCCTAGCCGCCGGAACAGCATCTTCGGGCCCGCTTTTGGGCCGTTTCCGGGCCCCGAACCTGAGCCGTGCTTTGGGGTTTATCGTTCCTCGCGCCGTTCCCGTCGGATTGATCCGATTTGCACGCAATTCCAGTGAGTAATCTCACTAATACTTGTTTAATTGACTAATTACACTTATTGGTCTATTAGTTTTATTTAATTATGTTTAGGTTGTTAGATTAGTGTTTATTAGTCAATTGTGATGTAAATTAGACAAATTGAATGTGTATTTAGCAAGTAGACGTGGTCTACTATTTATTGATGGTAGCCTGGGATTTTTCCCGACCCTAATCAGGCTTCAATTTGATAATTCGGGCCTAAGTGGAATTTTTGGTATTTAAATATTAATTTTCGAAATTAATTAATTATTTATTTATTTTCCGAAAATTCAATAGTGATGGCCAATGACCGGAATATTATGCTAATAACCGTGGCAAAGTCCATTTATTTAATCGGGCTTTATTTTAAGCTAAATTGAATTTCTTGTATTTAAATATTATTTTTCTAAATTAATTATTTAATTATTTATTTTCCGAAAATTCAACTTGGATGGCTAGTGGCCGAATTTTTATGCTGATGATCGTGGTGCAGCCCATTTATTTAATTGGGCTTTAATTTGAGTTAAATTGGATTTATTGTAATTAATTATTAATTTTTGAAATTAAATTAATTATTTATTTATTTTTCGGAAATTAAAGTTGGGTTAGTCGACGACCGAAATTTCATGGCGATCGTCGTGGTGAAGTCCGTTTATTTAATGGAGCTTTATTTTGTGTTGAATTGAATTATTTGCGAAGGATGGGAATTATTCTTTAATTGGAAAATCATTGGTTAGTAATTGAAAAATAACTAGGCATCGGTTGATAATGCCAAAACTATTTGAGCGGACTGCAGAAAATGTGGGAGTTAGGAAAGGAAAATATTATATTTTGGCTAAGGCCAGCCGTGTGCTCACGCACGATATTTTATCGGGTATTTTTAATACAAAGAAATTAGGCCAAGACATTATTTAAATTGGGGAATTTAAATGCGAGGCAATGTCATTGGGCCGTGAAGGATTAATCGTGTGTTGGTTTATCGTTGAAGCAAGATGATTATTGGAATTGGATGTGATGTGTGTTGTGTTAAGGGAAGCCAATGAGTCATGAGCAGGTAAATGACTAAGTACTACATGAGAGAGAGATTTCGTGTGGGTTACCTCTAGCGCCTTATACCATTGCTTATTGTAGTCAAGGGCTAAGTATTACATGGCGACTTGAGCCGCATGGGAATTACCTCTAGCGCCTTGCAGTATTGTAATGCATAGTGAAGGGCTAAGTGCTACGTCTCGTGTGAATTACCCCTAGCGCCTTATACTATTGCTTTTGTAGTGAAGGATTAAGTACTGCACGATAGCGAGACTTCGTGTGAGTTACATCTAGCGCCTTATACTATTGTTATTTGTGGGCAAGGACTAAGTACCGCACGATGACGAGACTTTGTGTTAAGGTTACCTCTAGCGCCTTGAGCCTACATTTGAGTGGGAATGTTGAATTGGAACGTTGAGATTGATTATCGAGTATAGATGGAATTACTGATATGATTTGATTCGTTTGTCATGAATTGATTGATTGAACTGAATTGGCCAAGGAATGGTCATCGTTGACATATAATCGACTAGGTCATTGATCATTATTTTGATCTGATGTTGTGAATTGCTTGATTGAATGGAAATGACCGTGAGTGGTCTTGTTGACATGTAATCGACTGGGTCGATTTGATCGATGCTTTGATCAGTGATGTGATTGCTTGGATGCCTATTTGATATGTGCTAATATGCAGGTGGAAACTGAGGCTAAGGTAAGTCCTCTGACTCATGTTGTGCATAGACAGTCGATAGTGTGTTGGTTCCCTAATTGAGTCTTAGTGGGGTAGAACTCGCTAAGACGTAGTCTCATTCCGGTTTGGGGAAAACATTTCAGGATCTCAATGAGGAGCCGAGGAGGAGGAATCTGAGAAGGAGTATTTTGAGTTGAAACCTGAGGAGGAGGATTTTTGGAAGAATAAGATAATACCGAGAGAGATCTTAAGTACGACCTGGATGGATTGAGATTCCATCTTCTTGTGCGAACTCCATTTTGATGTTAATAGTTATGAAGCACTCTAGTTTGTATTTTTTTTATAAAAGTTTGATTATAAGTTTAAATATGAAAAATATGGCCTTACTTTTCTATCCCATCAATTTTCTGTCTGGGGATTTATAACAGCTTACGCATGTGCTTAATAAATGAAAGGGTCGGCGATACATAGTCCTAGGCTATCGCATTATAAAATCGATCAAGAGAGAAGGATGGGTACGTGCCCGAGGATCGGGGCGTGACAACAACCTCCATGGCCGTGGATCTCTCTGTCACTCCAAAAAATCAAGCGAATCGAACCTAGCCAAGCCTTGATGCCACGGCCGTGAAGGTGGGCTGACCTCACACAAACACAAATCTGGGATTGCATGAGGTGAGGGACCTCCATGGACACGATAGCGACCCAAGATCAAGGGTTGCTTGCAACCGACGAGGTTAGATCCAAGCTTAGTGGTGTTGAATCAGACGTCCTGAGCTTGAATTCGACCTCAATGGCGTTAAATTTGACCCGAGCATCCTTGCCTCGGTCGTCCTCCAATAACTGATGACAACTGGATCTTCTTCCTTGGCTTGAGTCAATCTTCTTCCTCGACTTGACTGTTGGTTCCTCAGCTCAAGTCTTCTTCAGAGGAAGATCAACAGATTGGGCTCGCTGGGTTGGCTGAACCTCCATTGAGGTCGAATGGTGTTGAATTTGACACAAGCTTGTATCAGGTGAGAGTGACCCTTGCCCAACCCTCCCTAGGCGTTGCTGGAGTCCAACCATCATCTACCACCAGCCGCTTGAGAAAAGGAAAGAAAAAAAGGAAAATAATAGAAAGACGAAAATGCCTTTGATAAGTTGAAAATGTCAACTTCACACTCTTATTTAAAGTCACATTCACTTCAAATAGGCTCTTATTAGAAATAAAATTCAATTTTGAATCATTATTTAAGAAAATAAGGACAATTTAGACCCTTATTTAAAATTAAGAAATGATTATATTATGAAAATAAGTCTGTTCTAGATCACAAAAAAAAAAATATAAATTATTATGCGGTCCACTTTTTCAAGATTTTGTGATTTACAATAAATTGTTATCCTTGTAGTTTAAAGATTGTTATAGTAGCAAAGTCCTTTGAAATTTTCCCAATTAGTTATAATAAAAGTTAAGATGGATAAAAAGAAAACATTCGAATTCCATTCTAGATATGGGTTCGATATTCTTGCTAATTAAAGCTTTAATTGATTTCATTCAAGTAATTTGATTTAGTCCAACAGAAAAATTACATTGAATAATTAAATTCACTTTGAGAAATGGAAATAACTTTTGTTAACATATAAGACGATCCATCATTTTTTCTCTTTTAATTATGCAAATTGTCAAACTGAATAAATAGATATTTGTCCCAAACATGCAATAAAAATTTGAAGAAAAAACAAAATGTACATTGCCATTCAGTTAAAAAAAAACGATCATTTTATATTTCTCTTGTTTTATTCTGTACTTTTTCAAATATAGATTTCATTATTATACATGAAAGATCAATTTTTTTATTAATATTTTATGTTCTCAAGAAACTCAACATTATGACGTTTATTTATACCACGTCAACCTTAGACCTTCATAAAGTATTATATTCTTTTTCACAAAATTATAAAACAAGTTATACAAATCTCATATTTTTCTCTTACATGACGCCTCATATCAATGGATTACCAATGATTCAAAAATATGCACAATGGAAATGACCGCGCTAGTATCAAATGTAGCCCCCGTTTGCTCGATTCCTCCTCGCCATCAACTTACTACCCAGTCCCCAAATATTGCTTTAATTAGTCATTCATTGTAAATTTACTACAACAATTAAAAAGTCTTTGAACAAGACTTGCGAGGCAGACGTCGGGCACTCTAAGAGATAAAAAGGAAAAAAAAATCACCGCCAGGCAGTGTCAAAATGAGACCATCGTCTTTTGAATAATCCACTATCAGCAAGTGTCCAACAGCACGCGGTTCATTGGGCCTGAAAAGAAAAAAAAAAAGGCATGCAAATATCAGAGGAAGCTCAGATACTTTAAAAGGAAATATCAGCAGATACAATAACAATTATATCCGGATAACTTACAGAGCATAGCGAAGGCAAAGTAGAACAAAGACCGATTTCAATGACCTTGTTATCCAAGTTACACAGTGATGAAACAATGCTCGTCCCAAAGGTGAGACACCTTTTCCTTCAATTCTGGACTCAAATGCACAATAACCAAACTAGAGGGAAGTGCTGGCAACTCATGAAGCATGTCGCAGTGAAGTACATCAAGAGTCTCAAGCTTGGGAAGATCCTTGATTTCAGAAGGTAGGCTGGAAATAGATGAATTTCGCAATCTCAAGATCCTCAGATTTTTCAAATTCCTAATATCTCCAGGAATCTCTCCTTCTATATTCATACACGAGGAGGCATGTATTTCTTCAATGCTATGTAGATGCCAAATAAAACTAGGAAACTTGCTTATGAAGCAATGGTCCATCTTTAACACTCTCAACCTCCGCAAATTACCAAAGGAATCTGGCAATTCAAAAATGCCTGTTCCTGAAATATCCAGCTCCTCTAAAGGGCTTTGGCCAATAGACTCTGGAAGTTTTCGTATCCAATGACAATTCCTCAATGACAAGCGTCGGAGTTTTACCAGCTCTCCAACTCCATTGGGGAGACTCAATGACACGCAATTGGAGGCAGAAAGAGTTTCAAGTTCCTTTGAATCACTTCCCAAGGGAATAATACACACAGAAGTCTCATCAATGAGTAGCTCTTTCAAAGCTTTCAACGCACCCAGTTCATCAGGCAACCTGTTGAGTTCAATGCAGGACTTCAAATTCAGGCGAAGCAATTTTTTGAGACCCCCGACCGAAGGATCCAAATGGACCAACTGAGAGCATCGCTCTAGAATTAGTATCTCCAAATTTGGAAAGCTAGAAAATGTAGGACTTATCAGTAAGTCAGTGCAACCGGTGAGATTTAAGACTTTCAATTGCTCCATCTGTAAAACGGGAGAGAAAAAAATCATAAGGTCAATTGCCAGATAATTAACAGAATAAATGCATGAGAGCAGTAGATAGGGAACCACCTTGATTTTTGTCCAACCTCCCCAGTCTTCGGTGATTTTGCTCCATGAAAGATCAAGAATGACCAAGTCATTCAGACTAAGTTCTGCTATGAAATCCCTCGGGCACCCTTGCCAACGAAGCCACCTCAACTTTGGAAATACATTTGCAAAATTTCCAATCATACTTGTATGGTCCAATTTCAGGAACCTTATTCTTGGCATGCTCTTGAAATAGGTTTCTGTAAATGAATGGGGATGAAGATTTTTTAAGTCAAAGCAAAGGGCTTCCACCTCTCCAATTCCCTATATTTGCCAAGAGTAACAAATCAATCCAAAGCTATAAAGCACAATAACAAAATTTTACTATGTGATAAGGACTAGATGCTTTCTTTTTTGTGCATGCAATAGAAGACCTGTAGATGACAAAATAACTGAAGAACTCAATAACAAATTACACCTCAAGCGTCAAGGCTTTCATTTTACAGAAAAAATAAACCATTGAACCAATAGCCTTTACCTCTTTCCCGTTGATTCCTTCCAGGTCTGTAACATGCATGTATTGTCTACTGAGATTAGTTTCTTCTTGATCTGTAGTTCTGCAGAGGCACTTCAACAGTTTATGCATCCGCAGCATGTTGTCTTCTCCAATTTTTGCTAGGGGCATCAGAACTTGGTGAAAAGGCCAAAGATCTAGATCAGGCCACATATATGACGCAATTTGGTTATCCACGCCATTGGCAAACCATGCTATGTCCCAAAATATTTGTTCCTGCATGTCATCTAATGCTTCATAACAGATTTTTGAAATCTTCCTACAATCATTCAAGATCTCTTGAGAGTGTGGTTTTATCAAGTCCTCCATCTTCCTCCAATCTTCTATTGTTTTTCCACGTAGAAGTGAACCGATAACTTCAATAACAAATGGAACCTGGCCTGTGGCTTTGACAATGTGCTTCCCAATTTCAGGATACCGATGTGTTGAAGCATGCTTGCGAAAAAGTTCAAGAGCTTGATCATTATCCATCTTGTTCACCTCATAGATATTAGCCCTTTCTGGCACAAATGTTTTGAGAATTCCAAGATTTTCTGATGTAACAATTATCCGACTTCCACGACCAAACCACTCAAGTTGGGTACCAACTAGATCATAAAGATGAGACGGTTCTTCCACATCATCTAGGACAATAAGAGCTTTTATGTTGCTGAATACATCCAGGAAAAACTTGATTCCTCCTTCAAAAGAAGCAACATCGCCATCTCGATTAAGAATATCACGTATCAACTTAGTTTGCAGAAACTGGATACCGCCATTAATTTGTGCTTTTTCACTAATCTCTGCGAGAAAGCTACAACTATCAAAACAAGAGGAGATTCGGTTGTACACAGCCTTCGCAATAGTTGTCTTGCCGATTCCGTTAGTTCCATGGATTCCCACCATGCGTGGTTTAACCCCATCATCTTCTATTGCCAATAACTTGATTACCTCCTTCACTCGATCATCAATACCAATTACCTCTTCAATTGTGGCAAATGAGGTCTGCAAACTTTCCAACTCCTTAAGATCAAGAAATGGAATCCATTTCAAATTAGGACACTCCCAGATCCTAGGTGCAGAGAGATTAGGAAGTGATGAAAGGGCATGAAGATCACTTTTGGTGCACTTCACTATAGGTAGCGCACCAATTTCCAAACGCATGAGGCTAGTAAGCTCACCAAGCGGTGGGAGACTTTTGCATGCTGTGCAATGAAACAACCGTAGCTCAACCAACTTAGAAATGTGAGATATCCAGCTTGGAAACCCTGCGCCCCCGTAGCCTCTTATTTCTAAGCTTCGAAGATTTAAGCTTGGCTGCAGCTCTTCGAGTAGAACTTCATCACTTTCTTTTCCAGCAAACTGTAATACAAGTGAAACTAAGGAAACCTTCTTCTTCAAGTTCGCAGCATTTGATTCTGCTACTGCATCTTTTATTTCACCCTTAACTTCAATTCTGAGGCTTCCTCTCAAATGGTTTAACCTGTTCAACTCACCTAGCCCACCGTAATTCTTTGGGCGAGAGTTGTCCCCGGGTAAAATGAAATCCGTTAGTGTGCGCAAAAGAGTCAACTTGCCCATTCCTTGTGGCATATAAGATAGGGCATTACAGTTGCTAATCTCCAGTTGTCTGAGGTTGACCAATTTTCTTATATCCCTTGGCAATTCTATTAGCTTGTAACACATATTGAGTTTAAGTACTTGCAAGGTTTCCAATCTTGTCACAGAATCAGGAAGCCTTACGATTTCTTCATTTTCAGAGAGATCTAGAAATGTCAGGTGCTTCAACTCACAAATAGAACTCGGCAACTTCTCAATACCACTGTCATGCAAATCCAAGGCACGTAAAAACCTGAAACTAGAAAGTAATTTGTGAAGAGTTTTTTCACCCATTTGAGTTCCACACCTCGAGCTTTTTCTTTCACTAGTTTTGATGAATGTCCTCAGATGATATGCTCCAAGAATATATGGATCTGACTCTGATAAATATAAAGTTGAATCCCCCGGTGTTGAATCCACCAATAGATGGCGAGTTCCTTTATCAATTGACCGCGGTAACGAAGTTGCTTGAGAATACTCGCCTTCAGTAACCCTGCATGCTACTTCATATACTGAATCATGCATCCTAAAAGACGTCACATTTCCAAGTCCATCTTTAGTGCAGTCTCGAAAGAAGTTCCTCCTGAGTAGATCCATGAAATAGTCATGAGCAATATCTTCCATGTCCCAATCTCCTTTGTCTATGGGCAGGATAAATCCTTCTGCCATCCAGAGACTCGTCAACATTTGTTTATCAATCACCCAGTCTCTGGGAAACAACGCACAGAAGGCAAAGCATTGTTTTAGCTGGCATGGGAGATGACTATAACTAAGCTCAATTATTGAAGATAAACTAATCTGAATTGAAGAATATCCGAACATCTCGTGCTCAATACGTAACCACTCCTCTTCAGTTTTCTGGGAGAATAACAGACTTCCGCTTATTCGTATTGCCAAAGGGATTTGCTCACACCTTTTGACTATCCGCCTCCCAATATCTAACTTAATTGGATTTCTAGTCTCTTCTTCTTCCTGGCAAGCCATTTTCATAAATAAATCAACATACGAATCTGTTGAAAGGGCCTCGAGACAAAAACATGGGGATGCTCTCATGTAGTCTGCAATGCTCCCATCGAGTGTCGATGGGGAATTTCTCATATAGTCCGCAATGCTCCCATAGAGTGTAGTTACCAGAACCTTGCTTCCTTGGGCACCTCCTATCAATAAACTTTTAATGGTCGCGCATTGTTCACGATTCACATCCCCCAGACCGTCAATAACTAGGAGATATTTTTGCAATTGCTCCATGTCATCTACTCTCTCTGTTGTCTCTCTCCCTCTGATTTTTCGCACTTCCCTTTCGAGATAACGGAAGTCTTTGTTATCCACACAGACCCATATCCTTAAATCGAAATGCTTCTTGACCTCGTCATTTTCGTATAGACAGCGAGCAAGAGCCGTCTTTCCAACCCTCCTCTTACCCCATATCGGAAGGACGGAAATTTGTTTATCCGTGTCGGAGTGTAACAAGAAGTTCTTAATTTTGCTTTTCTCATCCTCTCTCCCTATAATCTCCTCATCGGACACAAAGGAGTCCAACCGCTCTCTTCTCTCTACCCGCACATCCTCCGCGCGCACTCGCAAGCGCAAAAGCCTCCCTTCGGCAGCGATGCCCTCTAATCTCTCCCTGATTTCCTTCGCACGGGCGCTCATCCCCAGCCTTAAGTCAGGTTTTTCAGAAGGCGAAGAGGAGGAGGGAATTACCTGCTTCAACTTGTCATCTTTGCTCGGCGATTCTCGTAATTCCATAACTCCCAGTTTCCACTCTTCGAGTAAGTCCTCCGCATCATAGAAAGCCTCTTTGACATCCTCCAGCCATGGTCCGATTTCTCGGCGTCGTCTGAATCTCAGCTCTTCCGCATCGATTCCCCCGAGTCCACTGAGAATTGCCCCGAGTCCGCTGAGAATTCCCCGGTGTCCTCTGAATCTCCGCTTTTCCGCATCGGGCACTATACTTTGGAGAAAGGAAAAGGTTTTCTTCAGCTCGGAAAATTCGCCGCCAGCGCCCCATAATTCTCCACCTTCTGGGAAATCATCCAGAAGTTTAGCTACTCTCAAGATGAGTGCTTCCGCCATGGCTCTTCGGAGGTGAAGGGGGTCCTGCGCCTCCTCTTTTTCCTTTCGGGAGGATGCTCTGCCGATGCCGAGTCGCAACTTGTTTGGTCTCCGTTCTATGCACGGCCAATCAGTATTAAAAAGACGAAAATACCCTTACTTGACTATTCGGGGACTAAAATCGACTATACTATTAGCGTGGCCCCATTCCCCATCTTCTCTCTCTATGACTTTATTAAAGATTTTCCAAGGATTCTCATCATCGTGAACGGAAGTAATTATGTGAAGTCTAATATAGTAAATAATTTTGGGAGATATCTAATGTGGGATTTTTGTTTGAGTAGGGATCTAATATGAAAAGAAAAATGCTGCTAAAAGGTCCACCAGAAAGACAAATGAGGATTAAGAGTTTAGGAAATAATTAACTTTCCAGTCTTCTAAATTCATCATCAACACACCCCATAATTGTGCATCATTTTGCCAAATCATCCAGAAGTTTAGCAAACTTGGAGACGATTGCCTCCGCCATTGCTGTTCCCTTCTCTTTTTCTTTCGGGAGGATGCTCTAGCAATGCTAGGTAGACATGGGTGGCATGTCTCATCAGCACTTACAGTACCCAAAAAAGTTCACAACACAACATACACGACAACACGAAGTAAAACCGAACCATGCGTTGCAGCATCTCGTTCAAATGTAACCTGACGAATTTAAGAGACAAGATGGTATATGCAATGCCAGGGAGGAAAACATCTATCCTAACTAGAGAATTTAGAATATCAGAGGAATTGTCCATTTAAGACTACCGTTTCACCAATAAACTGTCCATCCCTTCATTATATGCCAACAGCTCAGTTCATCCAACAAAATTTGCTTTCTAGAGTATAAAGAATAGCTCAAATGTTTCTTGAAATCTGCAGCATCAAGGTTCGTGCTTTAACATGTTAAGTGGTTTTATTTGTCTATCGGTGGCTTCGCAAACTAATTTGCTCAGGTACAATGCCAATCAAGTTTGTTGTCTTTGTGCGTCGTAAGATTTGCTCGTTTCTCACCAGTTGGGTCTCTCACCAGTCTCTCTGTCTCTCTGTCTCTCTGTCTCTGTCTCTGTCTCTGTCTCTCTCACAACAGAACAATCTTATATTTTAACTTAATAACATACAACGCAAAGCCCAGATGACCCAATCCTTTGAAATCAAACCTTCAACCCTTCCAAAAAAGCAAAGGAAAAAAGGGTTTACCGAATACATCAAATTTCGGACTCACCTCAGTTGCTTTGAGTAGCTGCGTTGGAGTCGCGAGCTGCAAATGAGAGGTGATGGTGATGAGACTGCGTCTAGCGACAACGAGTTGGGTCGCGTTCTTATGGCGTCAATGGTGGCGACAATGAGAAGCAAACAGTTTTTTTAACAATGGCTAAAAATCGGTTCCAAAACTGGTTTGGATGAGCGCCACGTAGGTCTTTACTTGGTTCCTATTGGTTCCCAAAAACTAGAATCAGTTCCCGGAGTGGTTCAATTAGAACTAGTTCCCGAATCTATTTTTCGAGTGGTATGGTTCGGTTCTCGTTAAACCCGTTCTAGTTGCACACCTCTACTTGTCAGTCTCCTCCCGTTCTATGCACAACCAATCAGTATTAAAAAGACAACAATGCCCTCATTTGCCAATACAGTGATTAAAATTGAGCATACTATTACTATGGCCCCATTCCCCATCTTCTCTCTCTATATTAAAGATTTTTCAAGGACTATCATCATCATGAACGGAATTGATCAAGCGAAGTCTAATAAAGTAAATAATTTTGGGAGATATCTAATGTGGGACTTTTGTCTGAGTAGCAGTCTAAGGTGGAAACAAAAGTGCTCCTAAAATGTCCACCAGAAAGACAAATGAAGATTAAGAGTTCAAGAAATAATTAACGTTTACAGTCTTCTAAATTCGTTGTCAACACTCCATAATTGTCCATCATTTGCCAAATCATAACGTTTATTGTGTTTTCAAGGATCTATGATAAGTAAGCATGGGTGGTAATCCTACAGCATTTCCAAATCACATTGCTCTTAAGCAATTTTCAATCCTTACACTGGTTGGTCGTTCGATTGGGCTCAATCAATTACGTATAGGTTGTTCTCACATTCAACTAATTAGATGTATAGCAATCCATAAGAGGGGGCACGGCTGGATATGGGGAAAATTCAGCCAAGTCCCAATCACGATTCTCTTTGGAAAATTAGTTGGAGTTGAGATAGTCAAGCTTGGAGTAGCGATCGAGATGTCTAATATGATAAACAATTTTGGGAGATACATAGAGTGTGTTTGTTTTGCGAAATATGAATTAAAGAAAAAAAAAGAATTGCTTATATCCTCTTAAAAAAGAATAAATTAAAAGTATTTTCATTTTTCGTGAAAATATTTATATATAAATTTTTATTAGTGTTAAAAATATTTTTTATTGACTAATTATTTTAAATGGTATAAATAATCATTTTTTTAAATTTCAAATAATTCATTTACAATGAAACAAACGGAGTCCTAATATGGGAATTTTGTTTGAGCAGGGATGTAACGTGGAAAGGAAAATGCTACTAGGGTTTGTTCGTTTTACGAAAATCATCCAGAAATTCAGCTACTCCCCATACGATTGCTTCCGCCATAGCTCTTCGGGGGTGAAGGGGATCCTGCGCCTCCTCTTTTTTCTTTCAGGAGGATGCTCTTTGCTGATGCCGAGTCCCGACCTGTTTGGTCTCCTCCCGTTCTATGCACAACCAATCAGTATCAAAAAGACGAAAATACCCTCAATTGCCGGTACAGGGATCGATAAAATCGAGCTTACTGGGCCACCATTTCCCATTCTCTCTCTATGGCGTTAAAGACTTTGGAAAATGGGATATGTTCGCAATTTATCAGAAAAGTGCGAGTTGCAATTATTCATTTCGTTAAAAGCCCGGCTTGATTAATAGAAAATATAAATGTGGCTTTTTAAAAATTTTCTCTTTCTCATATGATGATAACGTGATTAAAATGATATGTTTTGATCAAAATATGCTTTTTAATATAAATTTATTTCAATTAAATAATAAAGAAAAGATGGAGACAATAATTTAAAATTTTTTATAAAAAAGGAAAAAATTTGTATTGTGTTGTAAAATATCGCGTGACGAATATATAATAGATAAGAGATTAAAGAAGAGAAAGCAAGTGAACACTAGAGATAGTAGCAAGATAAGAGAGCTTTATTTCTAGTATCTCACTATCGTGTTTCTGTGTAATTGTATATTGTACATCAAAACTAAATTCTTATTTATAGGAGAACAAGAATGTACTTATCATTAATATCAATGTATCGAATAATACATGTATAAGATAAGGGAGACAAATGTTCATTGTATAGGGAGATGTACTTAGAACATTTAATACAAATGTACCATAATAAGTACATTGGATAAGATGAATATAATGAATATTCATTCATGTATTCTATCCATTCATGTATTTCATAACACTCCCCCTTGAATATTCATCATATTCATTACGAATGTGCATTGAATGATACTGCCTCATTAAAAATCTTAAGCCGGAAAAACCTAGTGGGATAAAAACCAGACAAAAGGGAAAAAGAGTGCAGAGCACAAATGTTATGATCTCTCCCTTTTATGGATGCATTAATTGTCTCGTTAAAAACTTTAAGCCGGAAAAATCCTATGGGAAAAAACCGGACATAAAGAAAAAAGAGTGCAATGCATATATAGCCACTCCTGGGGCTAATCATTATTGCATCTTGTGAACTAGCCACATATCAATGTTGCAATATATAATTCATAATATCTCACCCTCAATTGAGCCATATAGCCACTTCTGGGGCTAATCAATCTTACATCTTATGAACTCACCTCATACCAATGCCATATACTAATTTCTCAAAGGTTGATGTTGGCAATGATTTGGTAAAAAGATCTGCAAGATTATTTATGGATTGAATCTGTTTAACATCAATTTGTTGACTTTCTTGAAGTTCATGAGTATAGAAAAATTTCGGCGAGATATGCTTGGTCCTATCACCTTTAATGTATCCTCCCCTAACTTGTGCAACACAAGCAGCATTATCTTCATAAATTATAGTGGGAGAATTTGTAACCGGTATTAAGCAACAAGAATTATGAATATGTGTTATAACGGATCTTAACCAAACACACTCTCTTCTAGTTTCATATAAAGCAATAATCTCAGAGTGGTTAGAAGATGTAGCTACTAGCGATTGCTTCGTAGAACGCCAAGAAATAGCGGTGCCGTTATAACAAAATAAATACCAGGTTTGAGAGCGAGCCTTATGTGGATCGGATCTATATCCAGCATCAGCATATCCAACTAAACCAGAGTTAGTGGAATCCTTGGAATAATATAATCCCAAATCTATGGTTCCTCGGAGATAACGGAAAATATGTTTAACTTCATTCCAATGTCTCCGAGTTGGCTCAGAACTAAAACGTGCCAATAAATTTACTGCAAAAGCGATATCTGGTCTCGTACATTGTGCCAAGTACATCAAAGCCCCAATTGCATTGAGATATGGTACTTCAGGACCAAGTATCTCTTCATCAGATTCTCTAGGACGAAATGGGTCCTTTTGGGGATCCAGAGACCTTACAACCATAGGGGTGCTCAATGGGTGAGCTTTGTCCATGTTGAAACGTTTAAGCAATCTTTCAACATATGCTGATTGATGGACGATTATTCCATTTGCTTTATGCTCAAGCTCTAGACCAAGATAAAGTTTGGTTTTACCCAAATCTTTAACTTCAAACTCCCTTTTCAAATATTCAGCAGTTTCAACTAACTCTTCTGGAGTTCCAATTAAATTTATATCGTCGACATAAACTGCTATAATAGCAAATCCGATTTCTGATTTCTTAATAAACATGCATGGGTAGATAGGATCATTTTTGTACCTTTCCTTAATTAGGTACTCACTTAGGCGTTGATACCACATGCGACCGGATTGCTTTAACCCGTACAAGGATCTTTGCAATTTTATTGAGAATAAATTGCGGGGAGTGCATGCTTCAAGCATTTTGAATCCCTCAGGAATTTTCATATAATTTCAGAGTCTAATGAGCCATATAGATATGCCGTCACAACGTCCATAAGACGCATTTCCAATCTTTCAAAGATTGCTAGGCTAATGAGAAAATGAAATGTAATCATATCCATCACGGGTGAATATGTTTCATTATAATCAATTCCAAGTCTCTGGGAGAATCCTTGGGCAACGAGTCGGGCTTTATACCCGACAACCTCGTTTTTCTCATTTCGTTTTCGGATAAATACCCATTTATATCCAATGGGCTTTACATTATTGAGGATACGAGTTACAGGTCCAAAAACCTCTCGTTTAGTTAGGGAAGTTAATTCAGCTTTAATTGCTTCCTCCCACTTATGCCAATCTTGCCTTTGACGACATTCAATAATAGATTATGGTTCACAATCATCATCCATAATTTGATGAGCAACTGAGAATGCAAAAGCATCATCAATGATGATTTCATTTCGATCCCAAATTTCATTACAGTATGTAATGGAATTCTCAGTATTCCCGGGGCTAGTGCTCCTTTCATGGGTTTGCGCCTCTTCAGGGGCAATAAGCTCTTTGGGAGAGAGCACAACGCCAGGCTCTTATGGAGCGGATTCCTGATTCTTTCCCCTTCGTTTTCGAGGAGCAGTATCTTTTGATCCTATTGGTCTACCACGCTTCAAGTGTTGGGGATTTTGATCAATTTTAGCCTGTTCTTCAAGAACAGCTATCCTAGCTGGAGCATTTGCAGCTGGAATATGAGACTTCGTTACCTTAGTAGCATCATTAAATGCGTCAAGAAGTCTATTGGCCATAGCTTGTAAATGGATTATGCGATGCACCTCGTTTTCACATTCAGAAGTCCTTGGGTCTAATTGAGATAAATTTTTCTCATTCCAGGAGAAAACCTTAACTGGTTTTTGTTTTGCAGTCATGGAAGTTGTAGGTATCCCAATTGATGAAACCTAGTCTCATCGAAATGACAATTTGCAAATCTAGCAGTAAAAAGATCACCAGTAGTTGGTTCGAAGAACCTAATGATAGATGGTGAATTAAACCCAACATAAATGCCCAAACGGCGTTGGGGACCCATTTTCGTCCTTTTTGGCAGTGCTACAGGCACCTGTACTGCACAACCAAAGGTGCGTAGATGTGAAATATCTGGTTTATAACCAATAACCATTTAAAGGGGAGATTGTAAAATACTAGCAGTGGGGCATAATCTTATTAGAGCTGCCGCATACAAAACTGCATGACCCTATGCTGTATCATTGAGATTCATTCTCAATAATAGAGTGCGGGCAATGATTTGGATACGTTTAATCAATGATTCTGCCAATCCATTTTGAGTATGAACATATGCAACTGGGTGCTCAACCTCGATTCCGAGTGAAGCACAATATGTATCAAAACTCTTTGATGTAAATTCACCAACATTATCCATCCTTGTGCTCTTAATTGGATAATCAGGGAATTGTGCCCGGAGCTTTATAATTTGCCCAAGTAAACGTGCAAATGTGACATTGCGCGTAGATAATAGGCAAACATGGGACCATCTACAGGATGCGTCCACTAATACCATAAAATATCGAAATGGTCCACTTGGTGATTGTATTGGCCCACAAATATCACCCTGAATTCTTTGTAAGAATAAAGGAGATTCAAAATTAACCTTTGTTATAGAAGGTTTGATAATGAGCTTTCCTTGTGAGCAAGCCTCATAATTATAATCTTTGGACAACAATACATTTATATCCTTTAAAGGGTGCCCTTTTGTATTTTGAATTATCCTACGCATCATTGAAGCGTCGGGATGACCAAGGTGATCATGCCACAGTCCAAACTTATCAGGGCTTACCAATTTCCGGGATATGGTAGCGTAAGTTTCAACAGCTTTAATCATGACACAATACAAACCCATAGAAGAAGCTTCTAGCTTCTCATGGATGGTCTTCAGGGCCATCTTATAAGAGGAAATGCCAATATATTCCTTATCTTGCTCATAAATAGTCTCAATATGGTACCTATTACGGCGTACATCTTTGAAACTGAGTAGATTCATTTTTGATCGAATGCTTAGAAACACATTCTCAATATGCAGGATTGTACCATTTGGCAAAATAATTCTAGCATTCCTAAAACCATCAATAATCAAAACAAGACCTGATATTGTATGGATTTGTGCCTTACGCAATGTCATACTCGAGAAAAAAGTGTCTACTGTTGCACTATCAAGCAAACAAATATCTTCCTTTTTCTCGGTATTTTCCATTTGCATTTATATTGACAACTTTAGGTGTCAAGTATCATAAAATTTGCATATTAGTTATATAGTCGAATAAAATTTCAAAGATAAATATTATATAAGGTTCATAAGTATTTCATAAAGAATAATAAAAAAAAAAGTAATACATTTAAAGCGAAACAACATAAATTTCAAAGTTCAAATTATTATCCACCAATCTGATTCATCAAAGTAATCAGAGGTCCTAAAAGAAATCAGACATCCAATGATGCATTTGCTACTTCAGGAGCAAGATGAGTCCCACCAACGGAGATATTATTGGCTTCAGCAATAGTTATGGCAGTAGGATTGATTTCAGTGGCATGAGATTCACCACACTTGCCCGTATTCTTTAAAGATGCCTGGTATAGGTCAACAAAATGTTTTGGCGTACGACAGGTACGTGACCAGTGCCCAGTCATGCCACATCGATGACAAATACTTTTATTAATCACCTTCTTTTGCTTCTTTTCTTTGCCATGATTCAGGCCAAAGTTTGATTTCCTAGGGCGGTTAAATTTCTTGCCATCCCTTCTAGGATTATGTTCTTGCCTGCGCTTATAGCCCTTAAAATGGACAGTATTTTTCTCAAAGTTAGCATGTGCTTCAGGCAATGCTTTTGAGCCAGCAGGTCTAAGATCATGATTTTTGAGCAGCAATTCATTAGTTTGCTCGGCAGTAAGAAGCACATAAATTAATTCAAAATATGTGGCAAATTGACGTTGCCGGTATTGCTGTTGCAATACAATATTCGAATCATGAAAGGTGGAAAAAGTTTTCTCAAGCAATTTTGCATCAGTGAGTTTGATACCGCATAACTCTAGCCGAGAAACGATATCAAATAAAGCAGAATTATAGTTAGACATTGATTTAAAATCTTGCAGTCTGAGATTTTGCCAATCATATTGTGCTTGAGGGAGGATAACAGTTTTGGTATGATCATACCTATCCTTCAACCTCCTCCACAAGATATGCGGGTTCGAACAGATAAATATTGAGTTTGTAGGCTCTCATGCAAATGACGGCGAATAAAAATTAGTGCATTTGCTTTATCCTTTTCATTTGAGGTTCCATCCTCTGTAATTGTATTAGCGAGACCTTGCCCTTGGAGGTGCATTTTCATGTCAAGGTACCAGGATAGATAATTCTTTCCACTCACTTCCAGGATGTGGAATTTGGGCTTTTTAATATTTGCTATAATCCTTGCAAAAATAAATCCTTAAATTAATTAAAAGGATTTCCAAATATCCACCGCTACTTCAGGAGCAGAAGGATACTTTTAGATTTGAATTTTGGCTTCGGGCAAAAAAAAAATAAAAATGAAGAATTGATAAAAGAAGATGAAGTATAAGTTGGTTAATAAAAATGATACCCACCTTGCAAAAATTACTTACTCAATCGGTAGATCTTCGTGCTTGCAAAAGTTACTTACTCAATCGGTAGATCCTCGTGCTGATAACGTGTTGTAAAATATTGCGTGGCGAATATATAATAGAGAATAGATTAAAGAAGAGAAAGCAAGTGAACACTAGAGATAGTAGCAAGATGAGAGAGCTTTATTTCTAGTATCTCACTGTCGTGTTTCTGTGTGATTGTATATTGTACATCAAAACTAAACTCCTATTTATAGGAAAACAAGAATGTACTTATCATTAATATCAATGTATCGAATGATACATGTATAGGATAAGGGAGATGAATGTTCATTGTATAGGGAGATGTACTTAGAACATTTGATACAAATGTACCATAATAAGTACATTGGATAAGATGAATATAATGAATATTCATTCATATATTCTATCCATTCATGTATTTCATAACATAGTGAAAATCATATTTGGACCAAAACAATGTTGTTTTAGCCTTATGTTTTGTGTTTTATCTTCATCATCGCCACGTAAGAAAAAAAATATTAAAAAAGGCATGTTTGCATTTTCTATCAATCAAGCTAGACGAAGTCAACAGAAAGACTCAATTGCATCATTCTAATAAGTTTTAAGACTTGATTGTACTTTTTGCAAGTTTTAAGATTCACTTATGCTTTTCTGACAAATTGTAGGACTTTTAGTGCATATATCTGTTTCAAAATCTATCATCTTCATGAACGAATGTAATGGTGCAAAGTCTAATATTGTTAATAATTTTGGGAGATATCTAATGTGGAAAGATGAATGCTACTTAAAGTCCACCAGAAAGACAAAGGATGAAGAGTTTAGGAACTAATAAATGTTTATAGCCTCCCAAAAGAGGGCACATTAGGATTTGTAAAGACATAATCAACATTGAAAATCTACCGAAAGAGAAGATAAATCAGGACTGATTAGGCAATGAGGAAACATTTAGAGTCTCCCAGAATGAAAATGTGGACCAAATAAGCTAGAAAAATTATAAAGAAAAGAAACGAACGCATGGCTTTATACTCTTTCCTAAATTCTAATATATTGTTTTACAACATTGAAGCTCATTAAAACAATTCTTTTATGTTGAACAAACTCATGGCATCGAATGGGACAAGTACAAGTCCTAACTCGAAGCAAAATGGGAATATAGTGCGATAAAGGTATTGCTTACAATCACAATGATCAACCCCTTGCAATTTAGTGTCCTATGTTTCATTTTTTGAGGCAATCCCTAAAAAAAGAGCTTGTTATATATTATTATTGGCATTGCTACCCTCTACCTGTCATGCACTAGTCAATAAATTAATAGATTAAAATTGGTGGTTGACAACTTGTTGATACAAGCAAAAGTTGTTTCCAATGCTACTCTCAAATTCACCTGCTCCCACTTTCCACCATCTTTTTTCGAACTTTTTTCTCTTAGTTTTTTTTTTTTTTTTGATTTTACATTATCACTCTATAAGTTGCCTAAAACTTAATTTTGTGAAAAAAAATTCAAAGAAGAATATAAAATGTCCTCATTTTCTTATAAAAGGGTCTAAAATAGACATTGTGTCAAAAATGGCCAAGAGTGGCCATGACAGTTTCAAATAAAAGTTTGACCTCATTAGTCACCAACCAACTAAATATTATGGCCTGTCAAGGATAATTTCGTCAAAACACAAGTTAAATTGTAAATTATTATTTTTTTTCCTTTATGGCTTGTGTTGATGAGGGTCCGACAACCCTTGCCGTCTACTGGCAAAGGCCGAGAACCTTGCTAGATCATTTGAGGGTAGCCGTCGCCTAGCCCTCTCTGATTGTCAACCATCACTTGAGATCGAGCACTGGTGAAGAAAAAAGAGAGTACCACAAAAAAAAAAAAGAATAAAGAAGAAAAGGATAAAAAGAAAGAAAAAAAAATTCAAAAATGGCACAAGATGAAAATGCCCTTGCCAACTAGAGTCAGGCCATTCTTTGAAATTCATATAACCACTTCAAGCCTTTATTTGAAACAAAATTTACTTTAGGTCCTTTATTGGAGAAAATAATGGCACTTCAAACCTTTATTTGAGAAAATGTCCACTTTAGGCCCCTATTTAAGAAAATGATTTCAAACCCTTATTTGGAACTTTTCCCATAATTTTATGTACTTTACAATATATAATTGACATACTAAAATACAATATATTATTTTTTCGCTATAATTAAATCAACAACAAAATATTTTTCACCAAAAATTGTTTTTCGATTTTATCAAGAAGAGACAGATTCCGTGATGATTCAGGACATGAGTCTTATCAATGGAGCACAATAAACAAATATGCTTCAAGAAATTTAATCAACGATGAAGTGCAATGACATAAAAAGCTTCACCAAAATTTAATTGACGATAAAGTGCAGTGACATAAAGATACTTTGCCAAAATTTAAATGGCGGCGAATATCTAGAAAGTATAGTAAAGGTACATGAATTGAAATAAAATAGTTTTTTGTCATAATTGTTGGGGGCTTTATAAAAATTCAATGTGACTATTGAAAACTTACAATCAACGATTACAAACAGTTATTTAATTTCGAAAAAAAAAAAAAGCTTCCCAATCCAATCTTCAAAATAAGTAACTTCTTAATCATAACCGAGGTTACAATAAGTTACATTATTCTCAATTTGTTATTATCTGGTAACACAAGAGTTTACATATCTGAAAATATTGTTACTTGGCAATTATACTTTGATGTCAATGACTTCAACCTAGATAATTGACGTTTGCCATCGATGACTTCATTAGTTGTCATTGCTCTTTAAGTTGTCAATTGTTCTTTCGTTGATGACTTCTACTATTATTAACTAAATTTATCACTTGCTGATCATAACTAAAAGTTGGTCACTTTTTGGTGTTAGTATTTGCTTCATTTAAAAGAATTGAATGATCTGTTGATCATTTGATTCTTTGAAATAAAATAATCAAGAGCGCTCGTGCCCACTCAACTTTCCTTGTCAAATTTTATCTTAATCAGATTCATGATTTAACTCATATATTTCTATTAAAGCTATGTTTTATAGAAAGTTTTCATTTTGCCCTCCGTCTCTATCTTTAAGCGGCTGCTCCTATTTAGATACCCTCGTTGTCAATTGAAAGAAATCGGCAAAATATTGACTTTTGAATTTTTCTTTAAGATAGATTTTAACCCATTGAAAGCCAAACTCATGAACTCTTTTTCTGAGAGTGAAGTAAGGCATCTATTTCTAGCCTTCTTGAATTGAACAAATTGATCAATCAACCTGTTATTTTACTGATGGAGTCTGGCCAAATCAGCAATCGATACCTTAGGTTTTCTTTTCTAAAATTAGAATGGATTTGTCTTTCTATCTCTGTCCAATTACACACTGAATTAGGTGGTGAATTAGTGTAATAGGTAAAGCAATTTTCAACAAAGACAAAGGAAATAACATAAGTCTTAAAAGTTTGTTTGTCCCTACTTCCTTGTACCCAGCTATAAATTGACCAATATGTTCAACGATCAATTGGTCATTTTGGCTAGTGAAAACAACAAAATTAGAAGTTTTGAATTCTCCTGAACAAGATATAGTGTCAACCCAATCAAGATGTGGCTTCCTATATATTGGCTTGACCATCCCTTTGTCGGCACTTAATTGATGCAGTACAAGTTCAGCCAATTGATTAGGATTGACAAGCCTTCTATTGTACTTAATTGTTGCAATACAAGTTTAGCCAATTGATCAGGATTCGCAAGTTGATAAACTTGCCCTTCCTACGTCCAAGGTTCGGGGTAGATAGGTCAACAAACTTGACCTTCCTTCCCTTAGGATTGGTTCAAATCTTAATTATCAATGTTATTAATTATCAATATTATAATTTACTAGCAAGTTAGGGTTATAAGATGCATTTCCTAGTACACCAAATGACCTTATATTATGCACACTTGCAATGGGTCCTCCGGCCCGAACATATTCATTTGCAGTAAAGGTCCCACTTGTGGAACATTTTGATTTGTCATGTTATTATTATCATCATCGATATATTGAGTATTCTCTTTAACCAAATTAACTCGATTGGGATTTTCATACCTTTGTAAAATTGTCATTGGTGGTGAGATCTAGAAAATTATCAAAAAAGTCATAGACCTATTATAATTATGCCAATTTAGTTCTAATTTTTTTTTTGTTGCCATTTCAATCTTAAACCTTTTGTCAAATTTGGTCGCTCAGCGCTGATGTGGACATTGGTCGACGTCGATGTGCCAATTTTTTAGTAATATTTTATTTTTTTGAATTTTGTATTAATTTTTTGTTTTATTTTGTTTGGTTTTTTTTCCTTTTGTTTGTTTTCTTTTCTTCCTATTCTTCTTCTTCTTCTCCCCCATGGTGGCCAACTACCACAATGGTTGCAGCCCTTGCCTAGCCTCGCCTAAATCTGGGCGAGGCTAGCCTTGCCATGGCCTCACTTGTTGCTGGTGAAGGCAGCCTCACCCATGACTGGCAAGGCCATGGTTGCCTTCCCCTGAGGCTTTCAGGCCTTCGCGAATGTGGTCACCTCAGATCGAGGTTAAAGTGTTGTGGTGAGGCTCAATTGGGCCCGATGGCCATTGGTAGAGAGAGTGTGCCTAGGATAGAATGGGGGGACCAAGGGCGCCTCATGAAGGCTTGGAGCCATGGGCAAAGGCGGCCATAGCCTCCCTAGCTGCGGATGAGACCATTTTGGCCCTCAGTCGGTGAGGGCATGGTAAGATTGCCCTCACCCGACTCTAGGTGAGGTTAGGTGAGGGCTTCGCCGGCCACTATGGGGAAAAGAAGAAGAAAGTATGAAGAAAAGAAAAACTAAAAGCATAAAAAAGAAAAAGAAAAGAAAAAAACAAAAGATTAATAATTTTTTTAAAAAATAAAATATCATTAGAAAATTACCATGTCAGTGTTGCCTGAACGGTTGACACTGACCAATGTCCACATCAATGTCGGCTACCCAAAATTGGTTAGATAGACTGAATCGATATAATTACAAAAGGTTTAAAATTGAATTAGCCAAAAAAAAGTTTATAACTAAATTAGCATACCTGCAATATATATTTATGACTTTTTTTGGCATTTTCCCTAGTGAGATTACTTAGCCTAAATTATTTCTAGAATTTAATTGACCAAAAGTTTGAAGAACATACTTGGAATCCGTCACGTTTGGTTGGTTCGATATTGAATGATTCGATGTGTCAACCTTGTAGATGACACTATTGATCGCATTAACAACCATCGACTTGATCACATATGATATATGTCTTACTATGTGATTCATCATCTCATTCTACTATTCTCGAACAGCCACTTCATGGTAGCCACCAAAGTGGAGTTTGGTGCTAACTCCGTCACCTACTCCTCCGTATGGTGCTGTAGGATTTTGACGTTACCCACTTGGCTCCGCTGCTACTAGAGTGGCTAAGGTATCGAACTAGACAGTCTCATCACTAGGATTATTACCTAAAGCATGACTTGACTCTAAATGATTCCTTGCTCTTGGCATTGTTAATCCTATCCTGAAGCATGATTAGACTTTGAATGATTCCTTGCTCTAAGCATTGTTAATTCTATAGGCCTAACTTGCCAGTAGCCATAATTACTCTATCAAAGTATGGCGGCTTGCTTAGAGCTTATGAATCACTTACACAAAACTCACCAAAGTTAGACATAGATGAATATCTTTATGCACAAAAAATAAAAATAAAAAACTTCAAATAACAAGCACCAAAACTCCGATACCAATTGTTGGGCTAACCAAGCAACATAGAGGGAGTGAATGGGTTGTTTAAAGAAAATTTGAAGATTAAGTGGAATTTAACAATCAATACTTGGAAACTAGGAGAAGCAAATAATAACAACATCTGGTGAAGTTGATGTGCAACAAGACAAATAAAAGCTATTTAGAAAATGGCACATAGTAATATATTGTGGTTCGGCTTTATCATCAAGTTTATATCCACTCTTAAGACTAACAACCATAACTTGGACTGAAATGCACTAGTAATCACCAAGATAAGTAACGATCGACAAGCAATGATCTTATTAGATGATAGATCACATTATTAGGATTTAGTGCTGCTATCACACCTGTGCACTTAATCTTCTCACGATGACAATGCAACAAGAACACCACAATGGAAATCTCAACCCTATTTGATCAGGATAAAGCGATGAACACTTTCATCTTGTTCTATATTTTTCATCCAACACCTTTTGGCTTAAATGGTTTTTCTTATATAGACATCATCAATTTTTTCGTTGGATATAGTCCTTAGAAGCAAAGAGCCATTAGGATTCTTTGTATGTGATGGCCCAAGCACGGGGGCGCGTCTCTTGTTCCACATCGCTTAGGGGGGAGAGTCCTGGGGCTAGTTTATAAGACTTAGATCCCTCTAATCTGTGTGATGCGTTTTAAAGCCATGAGAACTCAGTGTCCAAAATGGACAATATTACACAATGGGGCCCGGGTCATTACAAATGGTATTAGAGTTGACTCCCGATTGCGTGTGGGGCCACAGTGAGGATGCTGTGCTCCCAAGGGGGGAGAGTGTGACGGCCCAAGCGTGGGGGCGTGTCTTCTATCCCACATCGCTTAGGGGAGAGTCCTGGGGCTAGTTTATAAGGCCTAGGTCCCTTTAATCCGTGTGACGCGTTTTAAAGCCGTGAGAACTCAATGTCCAAAGAGGATAATATTACACAGTGAGGCCCGGGTCGTTAAATTGCAAGCTGCTATTGTAAAGCTAGACTTTGCAAGCTACTTGTTTTAAAGCTAGATTGCCCATACAATCTTTTTCGATAACATTAGCAAGGTTTCTTGATACAGGTTATGTTGTTGTTTTCGCATTGTCGGTTACCGTTGCAATTCTCATAGAAGCTATTTCCAATTCTGTGACGATTTTCGATTCTTCTACCATGATGTTTTGGTTGCTAATAGTTATATTTTCATCCTCAATGATCATCCTCGATCAAACGCTACTCCAACATTGTCAATAACTTGATATTCTCAAATTTGATACTCAACATAATCATGAGCAAATTATTACCAGTCGATCGATGCTACTTATGGAGAGGCCGTATAAGAGTCACTTGTGATATCTTTTCCAATGAAGTTACTAAGCAAATCAACTGGCAAAGATCACATGATGAGAAGCTAATGATCATGGATTCACAAAACTCTTATGAACACAACATCATATTAAATTTGTCCATATCTCATCAAGATCTCCATCATCTTGGTTAGTTCAACCTAAGCTTTATAGTAATAATGGATATCATCACAATCCTTTAGAAATCATCACGAACATCTGTACTAATGATAGTAGATATCATATTAGAGATAGTTTTGGAATCATCAAAATTCCTAGGAATGTTGCTCCAACACCCCTGGGTTGATCATTAGGTTGAGTAGTTTTAGGGTAGGCAAGTTCCAAATCTTGAACCTTAAATCTATCTTGTCAAGACCAATTCCTAATTTTGTAATGTGAAACCTACCTCATATACCCTTAACTCAGCATAGTCAATCAAATCTGATTCCACAATTTTTTTTTTTGTCAGTCATATTCTACTCCTACTCAAATTCTCATTCATAGACTTTTGCCTTATCTTCTTATAGGCGTGGGAGTCAAAATCGATATTTTTTTTTGTTAGTCCTACTTTACTCATACTTTAACTCTCACTCTTAGACTTTTGTTCTACTTCCTTATAAGGCATAAGAGTCAAAACCAACACTTATTTTTTTAGTTAGCCTTGCTCTACTCTTATTCTAACTCTCACTATAACTCTCACTTTCAAACTTTTGACATCCTTCCTTGCTCTTACTTTAACTCTTACTCTAAGATTTTTGCCCTACTTCTTTGTAGGGTGTAGGAGTCAAAGGCCACACTTGAAGCTAAATCGTTCATGTCCCAACTCTCTCGAAAATGTAGGGATCTGAATCCCTCTCACCTTCCCTTTCTCATGTTGAAAGAGTGGCTGCTAAGGCAAACCAGCCAATCATTTTTTTTTTTAATGTTCATTTCTTTTATTCCTTGAAAGAAAAACTTCAGTAGAACATTTCCTAATTTACAATCGAGAAAAATATCAAGTACATCAAAATAGTAGAGCAACAAAACAACGAGAAGTATGGTGCAAAAAAAAAAAAACAAAACAAAAATATAAAGCAATTGGGAAGTGTCCAACTCATCCCTTAGTGGCGCAAAATGGAACTTAAAGCAACACAAAAATATTTCATTTGCCAAGAGCAACAATCTATAAAAAATGAAAAATATACAATATCTTTAGTTACATTATTGTGGAGTGTTAAAAACTATCGACGACTTAAAAATTGAATTCTCTGAAGGAGGTGGAGATCAAACAAGGCATGTCCCAAAAAGTTTGCTCGATGTGTTAGCATTCACCAAGTTGGAGACAAATTTGACGTTGCCAAAAGTTGTAGAGCATGCCATCCAACTGAGGAAGCGAATGTGACTTTTGGTATTGTAGGACAAATAAGCATCATCCTGAAAATACAAGTTCTGTTGAGCGAGTATATGAAAGGTGTGCAAGTTAGGATGAATGGTTCTAAGGTGGATAGATTCCAAACCTAGAACCTTGAACCTACCTTGTTTGGATTAGTTTTCAGTTTTTTCAAACTTGGAACTTACCATGTACACCTTAAAATTGGACCAAAACTCGCCATGTAGGGCTTGTCTAGTCTGGTTCTAGAGCCTATCCTAGCATGGTACTTACCCCATGGTTCATGGACTTGCATTTTGAAGTGATTAGATCATGTTTTCTCTCAATAGACAAAGAAAAAATATTGATGATCCAATAGATATAAGACGCAAGAACATGATGCCATCAAAAAGGTAGTACTAGCCTAACTCAAGTTTTGGACTAGTTCAATCAAATTGAATCTTTTAAATATCATAATCCTCCGATTGTATTAGCGTGTGAAGTCAATTATAATGGTCACCAAGCTATTGAACATTATATCATAATATTTTAGACTTTATTTTCTTTTTGTGCAGAACATTAAGGATTTGCCATAGAAGTTGGTGTGGATAATCGAATATTTAGGTCTCGAGTTCAAGTTTTAGCCCACTTCTTGGAGACTTGACAAGCCGGTCAGTTTGTGTCTTTTGGTCATGCTGATCTATGACGCAAATCAATGACAATCGATAGGCAATCCGGTTTGGTAAGCTCGCTCAAGTTAATACAATCAATCAATGCAAAAATACAAAATACCTTCATTTTTTAACAAGGATTAACATCGAGTCCCCGGGCCCCAGCAGTCCTTCCATTTAAGGAGGTCGCCCAAAGCACCGATACAGCGTGACAGGGAGGTAACCCTTGGTAGGGTCCCTTGGCGCACCTGTCAGTAGGGAGGTCGTTTTTCTAGAACCTCCTACCTATACGAGGGCTTCACATGGGGACTCTCACCCCTGGAAGATTCTCCCTTCTGTGAGGGGTTTCCTCTTGAGCAGTTTAAGGACCTACTCAAGTCCAATGCTCTCTCTTTCGGTGACGATAAAGAAATCATAGCTCTTGACTGTAATAGGGAAACGAGAAGGACCAAGTAGATCTATTAAAAAAAAACCGTGATAAACTTGGCCCATGGACACTATTGCTCGGCTTTTTAGGTTGAAGATGTCGAGGGGTGTAATTTTGAATCATCATTACCTAGGCGCAATTGCACTCCACGGCAATCGAAAACATCCAAGTAAGTATCGTTGTCTTTGCGCAGAAATAAGCATCTTTCGTACAACTCCCGATTTCTTCCCTGTATAATAATTGTTCCTCTAAACCAATGTTACCTCCTCCAGATATTTCACGAAGAAAATTAAACAAATAGGAGATAAAGTGATTTCCCGGGTAAATCGAAGGCTACCGCAAACTCAATCTTGAATGATATACGAGATCACTCCGTTAATCTTTAGAAGTAATATTGCATGTCTTGCAATACTTGCTTCTGAAAATCGGGAATGAAGAATCAGATAAATTCTCATGGTTGTTCTACTAATATCTCACCCTCAAATCCATCATTCTATTTAAGAAAAAAACTGCTTTTTTAAAATTAAAATAATTCCACATATCGTCTTGTCGGAAAAAGAAATAGTGTCAAATTTGGTGCAAAGAACAGTATACCTAGTACTTGTAGCGAATTGTTTGGAGGAGAGAGAAGATTGCAATAATGGTTGTTGCTATCATTAGCTAACCACATCGAGATTGCCGTTAGTAGAGTTCAGTAGTCCATTTTTCTCTCTTTAAGTGCACGCACACACAAATTTCGTATGAAATCTAAGATTTGAGGTCACTATTCATTGCTCGATTGTTATTGCCACCCAGAGCAACCTCTTTTGGGTAGTAACACATGATGATTCATGAGCAATGCTTGACTCTGGCCACTGTCCATGACCTCTTTTTAGTTAATTTGAGAATTTTTAATTATTGTTCTACTTTTAATTTTGCCTCATTCTTAAGAATACTAAACATCTAATTCGATAGTATATTTACGCGTTGCAGGGAAGTTAAAAAATTCGATAGTATATTTTGCAAAAATAAAGTTCATTAAAAATCCTTTTTAAAAAAAAATTCACGATATCAAAACAGAAAAACACAAATGGTAATTAGAAGCCAAATGAGCAGAGAGAGAAGTAGGAAAACGTGCTAATCTCTATGTCTACTGTCTAGATCTGATGCGTTTGAATTGAACAGCTGGACCTGTACCCAATGTCGGAAATTGACAGAAGTTGCTAGAAATAAAAAAATGGGAGTTTGCTTGCACGTCTCTATCTAGCGTTGACCTCCTCGAATAGAACAGTGTCGCGTGTTGGTTGGGTTAGTGTTTGCTTGCACGTCTCTGTCTAAGCGTTTGCTTGCACGTCTCTGTCGAAGCGTTGACCTCTCGAATAGAACAATGTCACGTGTTGGTTGGGTTAGTGTTTGCTTGCACGTCTCTATCTAATCGTTGACCTCCTCAAACAGAACAAGTGTCGAGTGTTGGTTGGGTTAGTGTTTGCTTGCACGTCTCTGTCTAAGCGTTGACCTCCTCGAACAGAACAAGTGTCGCGTGTTGGTTGGGTTAGTGTTTGCTTGCACGTATCTATCTAGCGTTGACCTCTCGAATAGAACAGTGTCGCGTGTTGGTTGGGTTAGTGTTTGCTTGCACGTCTCTGTCTAAGCGTTGACCTCCTCGAACAGAACAAGTGTCGCGTGTTGGTTGGGTTAGTGTTTGCTTGCACGTCTTTGTCTAGCGTTGACCTCCTCGTGAAATGTGGGAGGCCGACGTGGATGGGCGGAAAGTCATCACGAATCAACTGTAGCGGCATGTCCTATGCGCTGTCTCTATCACTGTTTCACAAACAAACAAAACGTGTGTATGTATATCAAATGATGGAGCTCCAGAACATGTACTCTTTTTCGCGTTACTCAATAACAAAGGATATAAAATTAACCTTCTTCGAACAAAGTGATATCCTTGGAGCGATACTTTTCATGGTGATAGATGTAGTCCTAAACTTACTCGAGTAGAGGTAATATAATCTATTCTCATCAATTTTTGGACTTTCTTCATGTCACTTTATTTAGTGATTCAAGTCAAGAGGAATAGACGAAAAGAAGAAAAAAACCATGGCAAAAAAATAATGATGAAATTGGAAATTTACTTCTTTTGTTAAGTATGCATCCAAATAAAGGATGTGGAAATGAATAGAGTAAGTGATATAATAAATTATCTGATTTGTCTTTGCAAACATATTAGCCATAGTTTGGAAGAAAATACACTATTATATAATTTCCTTCCATTTCCTCTCACTATTAAGAGGAAATGAAATATGAACCATAAAAATAAAAAATTACATTATTTACCTACTATCTTATTTTCACATAGAAGAAAGATTTCCTTTGGGTTATCATGACCCTTCATTTCCTTTCACCTTCCACGATCCAAACATACTCTGAATCAATTTCAAGAGTTGTTTTGAGGGAAAAACTTGGTGCTATTGCATCTTTAGCAAAGTTTTTAGGATGATTTTATGAGATATGGTTTCATTCAAATAAAGGTTTCTACTTGAAATGATGTTTTGATCAATTCATAGATCATTTCGATTCCATTGGTAGAGGGAATTCGAAATTCCCCACATTAATCAATCTAAGAGAGATCCAACAATTAAAAAAAAGATTGTTTCTTCAAACTTCATTACATCCTGCACAAAAAGAAGATTCGGTTAAACGTGCCATTTCCAAATAGACGCTGGCACCTCAGTCTAAAGCCACGAAGCCTCCGAAGTTACATGAAATGGAGGCAGGGGCTCGTATTACCAGCCTTGTACCACCGAATCTTGTCTTGTGGTTGGGCCGACAGCCTGCCCATATGGCAGCTAACAAAGTTTTCGTTAAAGCCCATATTGTCTAAGCTTATTTTGCTCCCGGAAACCCCCATTCCATGGTTCTTTCACTAGTTGGCCAGTGCTAGCAGGACAGCAGCGTCTGAAACTCCCTCTAATCATATCTCTTATTGGGGGTTATAGATACGGACATTACACATATATAATGTTGGTTAAATTTACATGTAGGTAATGTTCATAAATTGCGACCCACCATGATTAGAGGAAGTGTCCATATTGCCCATGCTAGATTCACTAAATTCTTTTCTCGTGATTCATGTTGTTCCAATTGATGGTCTGCCTAGAAAGTAAAGCAGCATTGGTTTAACACATTGGCTAGTTGTTGAGATCCCATTAGTGTCCAATCCAAAAGAAAAGTGAATCTTTGCAAGTAGAAGATGTGAGTGTCGAAAAAAATTATGATGAGTTGAATACCTTTTATACTCCCATAATTCCTCGCATTTCACATTAGCACTCACATTTGCCATCTAGATAATAATTAAGAGGAAAGGAAATCTGAATTTTTATTGACACATCAAGTAAATAAATGAGAATAACAAAGAGAAGGAAAAAAGAAAAGAAAAGAGAGGCAAAAAAGAATAAAAAACCCGGTCGGCCATTATCGATCCAGCCCAACTCGTGCGATTCACATTCGCAATTCTGGTCCAAGCCTTTTGAAATGGATCCATAGCCCCTCATCTACCAGCCCAGTTCACATTACTATGAGGCCCATGAAAATTACGTTTTTCCTACCTTGCTTACGGCTGAATACGAAGAACGGACGGAAAGGCTCAAGCAAAGTAAGCAGAGATAACCGGCGCGGGCGAGAGACCGACGGATGACCGTAGCAGATCTAGCTCATAAACAACGATCTTTCACCGCGAGCTTCATCATGCCAATTGTCCTCCGATATGCACCTGTCGTGACCAAATTTTCGGGTGAATCACCTAGTGTTTGGCTTATGGATTGTTAAGCCTAGACTTAATTCGGGCTCTCCTAAGTCCATACCAATTCGCGATTTATGTTCAAATTTTTAACATGTAAATGATTTTTTCAATCATGAGTCGCCACTAATCTATTTTTCGGTAGGTCGATCAAACACCTAAATAAAATAATAGGAGAATTATTTTACTCATACGAATCAGAGACTTTAGGTACGGGGACTTGGTTACACTAGACTTTTCTAATGCCATTTCGGTACCTTTTTCTTTTTATTTCAAAAAAATGTTTGCAGGCAACTTGAATTAATTTTAATTCACTTCCTTAATATGTGAGGTGATCATGCGGGTGCGTAAACCACCAATTTAACACTTTGATAAAAATAATGAATAAATTGCAAGACTTACCTTATAGCAACGAAAGTATCTGCAATATTAAATTATAATTCACATCGACAGTCCTAGAAATGATTTCTAATTAACACACAATTTTTTTTTTCACTTTTATTTAATGAGGATCATACAATGCATGCTAATAATCTAATATGAAATAATATGACATGGCAACATGACATAAATTACATGACATAAAATATAAGTATGCAGTCTATCATTAAGAAAACGATCTGAAACTATAACTAAGTAGAAAATAAAATTAAACATGCAATCGTACTCTAGTATGTAATGACGTGCAAAGAATGCCCTAGCTCTAAGTTTTCTTTTTTCTTTTTTAATGAAATTTGAAATTAAAGAAATGCAACAATTAAATATGCAATCTAAATTAATCAAATCATGAGCAATTTCTAACTAAATGAACCTAGCAACAATCACTAGATGACGTGAATTTCATGAACCTAATCCTACATGACATTTTTTATTTTTCTTAATAAAATGCAATCTATCCTAGAGATTGAAACTAATTTATCCTAAGACATTTTTTGTATTTGTTTTATGAAAATTCATAATTAAAAATCACTAAAAATCTAACTAAAGTGAAAATTAAAGTGGAATGCTATCTATTCTAAATGCATTCTAAACGTGATTTTTAAAAAAAACTAACCTATCATGCAATCAATTCTAATCTATATGAAACACAAACGCAATTTTTTTGTATTTTCTGGATAAACAAAAAAAATTAAGAGATAAACACTAAATCACCCATAGTCATCAAAAATGTTATCCATCATTCGAAATGAAATCCAAACTTGATTATTTTGCTTATAAAATCGATAAATTGATCTTAAGTCTTAAAGATCAAGATATCAATTTTATTCCCGCGTAAATAATTATTCCATTTAAAACCGTATATATAGAATAAAAATTCGTGTGCGGTTGCGAGTTAGGCGGTACATCGCGAATTTCAACCGTGCATCGAGAAATATTTCAAACAAATAGACAAAATATCAAAACTAAAATAAGATAAAACAAATCTACTAAATAAACTTACCTGATAAAATAAATCAACCTAGTAAAATAAACTTACCTAATAAAATAAAATAAATCTCTACTTAAATTTGACTTTTTTTTTTTCCAAATATCCGGTAGATTGGACCACGAAGGAGGCTCGGCACGGCTAAGGACTGCGCAAGGGCAGTGGCTGTGGTGGTGACTGGGCATGGCTTGACAAGGTCACGACAAGTTTGATGGGCTGTGGTACGGGACACTAGGAAACTTGCAAAGCTATCGAAAGTTTAGGTAATTCGTCGGGAGGCTTGCCCGTGTCACTGAGTAGTTGGTGCTGAGAACCGGTCACGGTATTGAGACTAAAATGGTGAGGCTGAGCAATATCGTTTAGGGGTGTGCAAAAGAATCGGGATCCGCCCAGACCACCTGGAACCGGACCGAAACCACCCAGATCCGGCGGTTCTTGAGGGAACCAGTTCGGTTCCCGGTTCCCGGTTCCATGGGCGGATCTGCCCACCCACTCACCCGGACCGGACCGGTTCCCTTTTTAATATTATTATTTTTTTTTTACTAAAACAAACCTAAATCTCATCTCACTTCTCTTCGTCTTCGGTTCTGCGGCTGCCTCTCTCTCTCTCTTTCTTGGTTCCTCTCGCACTAAGTGAGGAATTTCCCATGAAGACACCTATTAAAGTGCCACTACTAATGTTGGGAAATTGAATAGCTAGTGCTAGCCAATAGGTTGATGCAACCTGAAGCGCCACAAATGCTAATTGCGTCAATAAGCCAAAAAATAGAAGGGTTAATCCTTTCAACACGATTATGTAATCCCAGAACGGCTTCCACCCAGCATCACCAATCTCCTTCTCTTCTTCTTCTGTAAGTTGCACTCCCAGTTTGGCCTTCTCAGATATCTCAACCTGCTTACTCTCTTTAGATTCCTTGTGCTTCACTAAAAAGGAATATGCAGTTTCACTGGAGATTTCACCATTTGAAGGTCCAAATGTGGTTAAAACTTCTTTGTGAGCATTCACAAGCTGTTCAAATGTTGTTCCTGCAATCAAGAGCTCCTGGTAGCTTCCTGACTGGTTACTTGCAAGCAGGAAATGGGAGAATGTTGCATTCCATCTGTTCGTGTTTTTTTTTTTTTTTTTTTATCTACGAGATACATTTATAGTTACAACAAATGAATCTTTGTTCCACGTACTTAAATTTGAATTTTCTTTCTTTGGCTTGCTTTGATGTCATGTAGTCATTCTATTTTGAAAATCAAAATTGTTTCGCGTCAAGATCGGTTCCATGGATCCACTCGGGAACGGAAACCGGAACCGGACCGATGGTCCGGTTTCCGGGTGGATCCATGCAACAAACGGGTGGATCCCGGTTCCATTTTTCGGAACCGGTCCTTAACGGGCGGTTTCCGGTTCTAGGTCGGGAGCCGCCCGCCTGAACCATCCACACCCCTAATATCATTGATGTAGCAAGGCCGGCGAGCATGTTGATCTGGGACTAATCTGGGCCGAAGAACCTGTAGTCGTGCCCGCACGCTGCCCAGATCGTCTTGAAGCACTCAGGGACTGCCAGCGGAAGCAGGTTTGCAGTGGGGGTGACGGCGAAGCACCTAGCGTGGCAGAGCAACGGGAACAGCACCTGGCGCCCTTCACGGACACAACACCAGCATCGGAACAGAGCTGCAGGCGTGCGTGGAGATCCCTGACGTCAATGGAGCCCCTTTTAGCTACCGAAGATAAACGGGCAGAGTTTTGTTTATCAATTTCCCTCACGATCCGCTTTTTTCTCTCAATTCTCTCGTATGTTTCTCAATTTGTTGTGTACTCAATTGCGTGTCCCTCTCTGCCAAGTGATCCCCGAGAGAAGACTCCCCCTTCGTTGACTTTTAAACACCAAAAAGAACCCACGAAAATTCAACAGAAAAAAAAAACCCTCACGATTTCTTCTCTCTCGCACGATTTTTCTCTTAATGTGCCCTTTCTCAATTGTGGATCATGACCAGTCTCCCGAAACCCTACGCGAACAACATATTTATTGCCACGAGTTAGGGTTTTAATTTTTTCTAAGTCTATATCTACGAAGATTTCTTTTTCCAAACGCGATATTTGCTTTTCCGAACGCAATATTTGCTTTTCCACATCTGCCCTATACAAAAAATTTCCTCATATCCCGGAAAAATTTCAAATCTCTATTTTTCACGAGATTCAATCATTAAAAAAAAAAGGGGCTTAGGCCAATTTGCTCGCTTCATGGGCTTAGTTCGGCATGTTAATTTAAAGCTCAGAACCACTAATTCCAACTTATCTGCAATCGCTCCAATACAAATTAAAAAAAAAAGGCACCTAAATTTATATGCTATGCAATTAGTATTTTTTTTTATAAAATTAACCCCTAATTTTTAATGTGATAAATGGCCCAACGGGTCGCCAAAATTTAGGTGTTAACAGCTATTTCTCTTTGAAGGTGAGCTCGTAGAGGTTGCATTCAAAGACAAATTGAGACCTAAATTTTGACTATGCACATGCAATGAATGATTTTTGATTGATTGATTTTTTGTTTTTTTAAATGAAAATGCAATTTATATGATGGACATGCGGACCCCTGGAGTGCCATAACTTTGCACAAAGGGACACTTTAGTGCCATAGCTTATGAAAGATACATTTAAGTGCCACATTTGAAGAAAAATGGATCACTTGAGCGCCAATCCGGCCAAAGTCCGGCCAAAACGCCGACGTTGCATTTTTTCGGCGAACCGAGCCCAAAACGACGCCGTTTTGCACGCTGACGTGGCCAAATAATGCAAAAATGGCGTCGTTTTGGACTGATGTGGTAAAAAAAATAAAAAAAATTAATAATTAAAAAATTAAAAAAATTAAAAGAAAAAAAGGAAAGAGGGGGAGGCAGCTGAGGGATTAGCCCTCAGTCGCTGCTGCTGGGAAGGGCTGATGATGGCGAGAGGAGAGTTGGCCGGGGTCGCCAGGCCTTGGCCAGGGGCTGGCGACCCCAGCCGATCGACGGCGAGGGCTCGCGAGCCCTCGCCCCGATCTAAGGCAAGGGTCGCAGCCCTTGCCTAGATTCGGTGAGGGTCAGCAGCTCTCGCTCGGCCAGGCCAAGGGCTGTTGTCACGCCCCGAACCTCAAGCACGCGCAAATCCCACTGTGGTCGATACAAATGCGACTTCCCAGGACACGTCGCCGACCCATTTAGTTTTATTGCACATGCGGAAGCGGATAAATAATCCCCAGACAAAACTCAATTGGGATAGAAACGCAGGATCATACTTTCGAGCCAACCCACACTTCTTTATACACAACTTACTAGATCATTTACATCACTAGTCTTATTTACACAGGTCTACAAGAAGAAGGGTTATAGACCACTAAACGATCGGACCATCAACTGAAGACCCTGGAGTCTCATGGAGACTTGAACTTGGGTTCACCACCGCACCATCAGGAGAATCAGCAGTACCATCACCATAAACAACCTCTGACACCGACGCAGGAACGTCAACATCCTGAAGAGGACCCTCCCTGGGTCCATTGTACCTGCTTCGGTACCATGCCCTGAATCGATGGGGTACCCTCTGAGGTAAACCTGCGTCGACCCAGACAGTGGTCCTCACAAGTTCATAGATCCAGGCACCTTGGCCCTCGGGAGTAGGGACATCAATTACATTCTCATTAACACTCTTTGGCCATTTAGGGACCTGAAATATTATCCCACAACCGGGATGAGACTACGTCTCAGCGAGTCCTACCCTCTAAAACTCAATTAGGGAGAAAATACGCCTCAGGGCGCTCTAGCCACACAAATAGGATAGAGGACTTACCTCGCCTCAGTCCCTTTCCTGCACGTCAGTACAATTCATATTCAACAATGCTCACACAAGCTGAAACTACCGACACACCCATCGGTCTATCAATTCAATCAATCCAATTGATATCATACGATCCACACATCTATCAATTCATATCATCTATTAAACCATACAATCTATTCATCCATCAATACAATTACGGCTCGCACAAGCTGAAATGGATGTAATGCTCTCACAAGCTGATATAGATGGTAGCTCGCATAAGCTGATATATGCATAGATGATGGCTCGCACAAGCTGATATATGGATCGTTGCTCTCACAAGCTGATAAACGATCATTGCTCTCATAAGCTGGTAAATGATCATTGCTCTCATAAGCTGACATACAGTGCTCACACAAGCTGACAATGATGCTCACACAATCTAATACATATATAAACCAATTGCTCGCCAAAGCTGATAATTCAATAATAAACCAACTCATACCTCAATTCAATCAATCAATCAATCAATCAATCAAATTGATTCAAACTGGTCATACAAACCAATTACGGTGCTAAAAGCTAACACCGGGTATTTTCAAGTTAAATACCACAACTTCATGAATTTCACACAATTCCACACTTTTGGAATTATTCACCATAATCATCAATCACTCAATTCCTCAATTTAAACATACAATTAACATAAACCGACCGCACTGCTGCGATCAGCGCGAAATTCTAACGACCGGCCATCCCGGCATAATTTTCGAAATTATTAAATAATTAAATTTAATTCCGAAAATTAAATAATTAAATATTATATTATAATAATATAATTTAATAAAATAATATTTATAAAATTCGAAATAATTATTTAATTAAAATAATTAATTAGGGCTTAAACAAGATTACACTAATTTAATCATACAATTAGCCCTAATTAAACAACCATTAAGCTAATCATGCAATTAATCTAATTTACATTAAAATAATCTAATTTAATCACATAAACCTAATTAGACTAATCTAAACACCCCTAAGCGTCATTAACTCACTAAGCAAGAATTAGAGGATAAACTCACCCGATTAACGATCCGAATGGCTCAAAACGACGGGGACAACGCGAGGGTCGATAGTCTCCAAGGCGGGCCTAGCTTCTGGGGTCGGGAAGCCGACCAAAACGGGCTAAACCTTCGCTGCGATACCCATTTTCCAGCTCTTTGTTCGCTGCTGGTTGAGGCCGGGAAAGGGCGGATTCGGGGCTGGTTGGGGTCGAGAATGGGCGGAGGAGCTGAACCGGACTTAGGCGGGGCTTCACGGTGGCCGGAGGAAGCCCGGTGGCCGGAGGTGAGCTGAACGGCTCCGGCTAAGCTTCCCCAGATCTAGAATGGTTGCTGGAACAGAGGAATCGGCGAGATGGAGACAGAAACGGATGGAGATGCACGCGGGTAGGGTGACGATGTCGCGGTGGCATGCGGAGACGAGCGGCGCTGCTGGTTGCTTGCTACGACGGAGAGGGAGCTTCTGAGGTCTTCTTCGACTTGCTGGGTTCTTCGTACAGCAAGAACACGAGCAGCAAGAACAGAGATGGAGAGAAGCAGCGACGGGAGAGGGAGAAGGAAACGGAGGCGTGCGGGCTGGACGAACGACGGCCTCCGGCTGGGACGAACGGCGACGAGCGGAGCTGCTGCTCCGGCGGTCTTCGGTTGCTGGGTTTTCAAAATGAAGAAGATGGAGAGAAGCAAAACCAGTCGCACGGTAGGGAGAGGGAGGAGAGAGGCAACGGAAGAGAGAGGGAGAGGAGAGAGAAGGAAGATGGGACCACTTTCTTTCATTTTCTTTTCTTTTTCTTTAATCCTCACACATGGCCCACCATGACCTAGGATGACCTCACAATCCACTCACCCAATTCTCCACAACCTCTTCCAATGGTTGCAATTTCATTTTCCGCCGGGGTCCAATTCTTGTACACTTAATTTAATCAATTCCATTCAATTGAAGCTCAATTAAATCAACCCATGTGTCCTTGGCCTTCTCATGACATTTCCCCATCAAATGATCCAACTTGCATCCCAAAGATTCGATTAAAAATGGCCCTCTGACAATCCCGAACAAAAACGGCCTTACTTTGCTTTTCTGCCAAAAATCTCGGTTTGTAGAAAAATCTTTTGGAGATGAGTCGACATTCCTAAAATGAATTGTGACTTGACAGAACTTCCAATTTCTGTGATCGGGTTCAATTTCACGGTTAAATTCAATCTGGCGCGACTTTAGCGCGTCCTAATCTACCGGGTAGCTTTTAGGAATTTTCTGTGCAATTGACCTGTGGTTGATTATTCTCAAGCGACAAAGTGCATCTTCGACACATTGATGACTCTTGGTTATCGTAGAAATCTCAAGGTTTCAAATACGGACACAGGGTACCAAAACGACAGAGAAATCGGTCTAGTGCCGATCAACAAGAATTGTGCAATTAGGTGGAATCACCCACACTGAATTACATGGTTCTGTTGAATCGACCTATCTCCGGTCTCTAATCGGTCTGTGCCGTAATGACCCTTGCAGATTAGTACGGTCGAGCAGTCGTTTCCTGGTCGAATTCTCAAGTCTATTGCGTTTAGATTCCTTAACAGCTTCACCTGATAGACTAGTTATCTCGTGAGTGGCCAACTCATAGAAGAAAGCTATAGACGCGAAGATGAAATGCCCGACTTATTTAATTGAAACCAGAATTGGAAAATCGGGATGTCACAACTCTTCCCCTCTTATAAAAATTTCGTCCTCGAAATTTAAACCATTAAAATTCTTCTTCAAAATGGTGGGGTATTGTCGTCTCATCAATTCTGCTCTTTCATTCTGCTTCGGACTTCCATTTCAAACTGCTATCCAAGATCCTCGGTGCTGACAAAACGTTTCCAAATTAACCAGACCAATTCTTGATTCCCAAAAAGGCTAAGCACTTGTCCATCTTTACAAAAATTGAAAACTGCAAAAATTTTGGTTCTCTTTTTTTTTTCTTTTATTTTTCCACAAAGCGGCTAACTGCCGCGTCGGGGATTCGAACTCTCGACTTCGGACCTGCGGCTTCATCCCGGATACCAACTCGGCTAGAGGCGCCGACGGTGTCCCAAACCGCTTTCTTTTTCTATTTAAGGCCAAATTTTCCTATTTGAACCCAAACGTGAAATATTCCACCATTTAAATAGTTCCGGCTCTCCTTTCTTAACAATTCGAGATGTCCCTATCCTAGGCGACATTCAAGAATGAACAGGATTCTCAACCTGAAAATTCAAAGGTTTCTGACGCTTAACCGCGTAAATTTCCCGACGGCTCTAATAGGTCTTTAATCTGTCACTGATATTTGCAACTGCTTCACTAATTTTTTTGAACCAACTCTGGACCTGCGATTTTCTGATCTTTGACCTCAACTCAACCAACTGAAGTTCTGAACACTCTGATCTGCACTGCCTCAAATGAACTATCTGACTGATCTACTGAAACTGAGAACCTCTGGTCAAGATCTGATATAACTCTGACACTGACACTCTATGCAAACGAATTATCTAATGCACAAACATCTCTGCATGCCTAATCCAATCAAGATCCTTTCGCACAGCCACAAAGTGGGCTGATTTCATCAGTCTGTCACTCACTACCCGAAATGAAATTATTAACACACTGACTCCTCGATAGACCTATCACAAAAATCTATTGTGACATGTTCCCACTTTCTCACGGAGATATCAAGAGATTACAAAAGTCCTCTCGACTTCCAATACCTTGCTTTCACTTGATAGCACATTTGACACTTGCGACCTATCAGTGATATCTGTCTTCATAACGGTCTGCTAATCCTGTTGATGCAAATTCTGACCCATCTTTGTACTGTCTGGACAATGCTAAAGCTGCTACGATGAGCTTCCGATAAGATCTCTTCTCTAATCTCTGTACCATCAGGTACACACAATCGTCCTCAGAAATCTGAAAATTATTTCCCTTCTTCTCGGTATCCTCTTGCAGGATCTTTTGCATTTCTGAGTCTGTCCACTGAAGCGTTTGATTCTAACCTGAATATCCGGTTCAATTCTGAGGGTGGCCATAAAATTCAAAGGTGGCCTACCTCAGATTTGAAAACCGAATTTCAAACTTTCTCAAGTAAGGTCCATACTTTAACCAGCATATGCACATATGAAGACTCTCGTCTCGCATCAGTGACTTCTTTCATTCTTCCAAGGTGATACCAGATACCACCATCCTAGTCCTTCAAAAGATCTGGTTCGCAGCGCTATCTCATATTCAATTTCTTCTGAGAGAATTAATACTTTGAGACTTTAACGGTCAGTGAAGATCTGGAGTCTTTCTTCGCACCAACAATATCTCTAAATCTTCAGAGTGAAAATTATTACTGCAAGTTCTAAGTCATTCATCTGTAATTCTATTCACGAGGTCTCAACTAATAGGACGAGTATGCAACAACCTTGCCATGCTGCATCAGCACACAACCCAATACTCTAAACGATGCACCACTGTAGATCTTGTAACCTCCAAGACTAGATGAAATGGTAAGCACATGTGCGGTAGTCAGCTTCTGCTTAAGCTCTTGGAAACTACGCCCGCACTTGTCTGTCCATATGAACTTCTTTTCTTTCTTTAGTAGTCGAGTCAACGGCGATGCTAATACTGAAAACCTTTCCACAAACCTTCTGTAATACTCTACTAAACCTGGAAAACTTCTGATCTCTTTCACTGCAATCAATCTTGGCCAACTGATCACTACTTCAATCTTGGCGGGGTCCATGAAGATTTCTTCACCTAAAATCACGTGACTTAGGAACGCAACACGAGTCGTCCCAAACTCGCATCTACTAAACTTATCGTAAAATTCAAGAGTCCTCAAGGTCTGAAGTATTATCCTCTAATGTCTCTCGTGCTCTTCAGCACTCTTCGAACACACCAGGATAACGTCAACAAACCCAATCTCGAAACTAATCCAAGTACCCTTTGAACACTCTGTTCATCAGACCCATACAAACAGCTAGAGGGTTCGTCAAACCAAACGATATTACTATGAACTCATAATTGCCGTACCAAGTACGCAATGCTAACTTCGGTATGCCTTTCTTCTTGATTCTCAACTGATGATACTCTGTCCTCAAGTCGATTTTGGAGAATATCGATACACAAACGCAACAAACCATCCTTCTTCTTCACAAACAAGACTGATGCTTTCCAAGGTGATGCACTGGGAAGTAAAAATCCCTTATCTAACAATTCATGCATCTCCACATTCAGTTCTTTCAACTCAGATAAAGCCATCTGGCAAGGAGCCTTAGGGACTGGCTCTGTTCCGGGTACTAATTCAATCACGAACTCTATTTCTCTTTCTGACAGCAAACTTGGAAATCCTTCAGAAAACATCTCAAAAAAACTTCTGTACCAAGGTTAAGTTCTCCTTACTTGGTCCCTCAACTGTCACATCCACTATAGTTGCCATATAGATTAGGCAACCTACATCCATAAACCAGGTCGTCTTCAGTGACGAACAACAGGGATTGAAGGTCCTTTCTGACTTTCAGTAACTCAAAACTTTCGTACGCTAACTGAACAAACTGAATCATATCACTGCTACAATTCACAACAGCAGAAAGCTCCTCGAGCCAAATCTTTTTATAAATGACTCCCAAGTCATATATAAGCAAACCCATCAAGTACAACTATAGTCAAAGATTCATCTTCATTTTACTTTATTGCAACAACGGAAACTCCACAACCTTCGCTCAAATTCCTACTGTGCTACTCTGACGAAACGCCTCAAGACATCCTTCCCTTGATCGATGCATGATCAATCCATTCTCATTCCTTTCGCCATCCTAAGGGCGTCATGTCGACGGTAGCGATGTTCGAGTCCTCTTGGACTTACACGGACGGTTTCTAACCCAATGGCCACGCTGGTCACATTCAAAGCATGCTCCCACTGTACTTGGTCACCAGGCTGACCCACACTTCTTTTCTCAAACTTGACACATAATCAGTGAGTCCTCTATCTCCTGTCAGGTAACAGCATGCACTCTTTCTTGTACTGAAGGTCTGCTCTACAAACCCCACGATGCGTTCTATGGCGCACTCCTTTCGATTTGTCCCATCGACTTTCTAAGACCGTTTCTGGCCAGGTAACTCTGATGGTTACACACAAAACAAGCACCCGTCTTACCAGGACACGGGGCTAATCCATGTCGGCTTCCATCAGCACGACACACTCCAATCTGATTCATTGCTGACTTGACCATTCCACATTTCCAGTTGGACAGAAATGGGATACTTTTCCCAAATCATAAACTCTTTCCCAAACTGGTTTCCATCTTTACTTATTCTGAACCTCGACTTGGATGTAACGGCTTGCTCCCAGATCACAACTCCAGCTTGGGCCTCAACAGGCGCAGCAACAATAACGGTTACAACACTGGTGGCGGTAAATACAGTAGCAACAGCGGCGGCTCGATCCTGAGCTTACTGACTCAACAAACTTCCAAGGAACACTAGCGCCTGAACGATCCCATTGAATCTAGGATCGCTCGGTGCTGCTACACTAGTACCGACCTACAGTGGTACTCTCACACACGCGCTGGTCTAAGCCAGTGCTCCACCACGACCACCTCGGGTACCGATCCCTGTCGGCATACCACCCCGAGTAACTGGTCTAAAGGTTCTCTCTAGGAGTCCTCTGCTCCTGATCACTCATCTACAGGATCTTTACAGAAACCTATTTCTCAATTCTAATCCCAGATTAGAATTTGAGTGATCATTACCAATCAATTTACCAAACAACTATCAGACACATGCACCAGCATGAATTAAAAGCCATTCCTACTAACTATCCCATAAACAATCGCACCTTATCACTCCAAACACAGACCCGCTCTGATACCACTTAAACGGGGATGTCACGCCCCGAACCTCGAGCACGCGCACATCCCACTGTGGTCGATACAAATGCGACTTCCCAGGACACGTCGCCGACCCATTTAGTTTTATTGCACACGCGGATGCGGATAAATAATCCCCAGACAAAACTCAATTGGGATAGAGACGCAGGATCATACTTTCGAGCCAACCCACACTTCTTTATACACAACTTACTAGATCATTTACATCACTAGTCTTATTTACACAGGTCTACAAGAAGAAGGGTTACAGACCACTAAACGATCGGACCATCAACTGAAGACCCTGGAGTCTCATGGAGACTTGAACTTGGGTTCACCACCGCACCATCAGGAGAATCAGCAGTACCATCACCATAAACAACCTCTGACACCGATGCAGGAACGTCAACATCCTGAAGAGGACCCTCCCTGGGTCCATTGTACCTGCTTCGGTACCATGCCCTGAATCGATGGGGTACCCTCTGAGGTAAACCCGCGTCGACCCAGACAGTGGTCCTCACAAGTTCATAGATCCAGGCACCTTGGCCCCCGGGAGTAGGGACATCAATTACATTCTCATTAACACTCTTTGGCCGACCAAACTGCTCTGGAGGAACCGCCATTTAGGGACCTGAAATATTATCCCACAACCGGGATGAGACTACGTCTCAGCGAGTCCTACCCTCTAAAAATCAATTAGGGAGAAAATACGCCTCAGGGCGCTCTAGCCACACAAATAGGATAGAGGACTTACCTCGCCTCAGTCCCTTTCCTGCACGTCAGTACAATTCATATTCAACAATGCTCACACAAGCTGAAACTACCGACACACCCATCGGTCTATCGATTCAATCAATCCAATTGATAGCATACGATCCACACATCTATCAATTCATATCATCTATTAAACCATACCATCTATTCATCCATCAATACAATTACAGCTCGCACAAGCTGAAATGGATGCAATGCTCTCACAAGCTGATATAGATGGTAGCTCGCATAAGCTGATATATGCATAAATGATGGCTCGCACAAGCTGATATATGGATCGTTGCTCTCACAAGCTGATAAACGATCATTGCTCTCATAAGCTGGTAAATGATCATTGCTCTCACAAGCTGACATACAGTGCTCACACTAGCTGACAATGATGCTCACACAATCTAATACATATATAAACCAATTGCTCGCCAAAGCTGATAATTCAATAATAAACCAACTCATACCTCAATTCAATCAATCAATCAATCAATCCAATTGATTCAAACTAGTCATACAAACCAATTACGGTGCTAAAAGCTAACACCGGGTATTTTCAAGTTAAATACTACAACTTCATGAATTTCACACAATTCCACACTTTTGGAATTATTCACCATAATCATCAATCACTCAATTCCTCAATTTAAACATACAATTAACACAAACCGACCGCACTGCTGCGATCAACGCGAAATTCTAACGACCGGCCATCCCGGCATAATTTTCGAAATTATTAAATAATTAAATTTAATTCCGAAAATTAAATAATTAAATATTATATTATAATAATATAATTTAATAAAATAATATTTATAAAATTCGAAATAATTATTTAATTAAAATAATTAATTAGGGCTTAAACAAGATTACACTAATTTAATCATACAATTAGCCCTAATTAAACAACCATTAAGCTAATCATGCAATTAATCTAATTTACATTAAAATAATCTAATTTAATCACATAAACCTAATTAGACTAATCTAAACACCCCTAAGCGTCATTAACTCACTAAGCAAGAATTAGAGGATAAACTCACCCGATTAACGATCCGAACGGCTCAAAACGACGGGGACGACGCGAGGGTCGATAGTCTCCAAGGCGGGCCTAGCTTCCGGGGTGGGGAAGCCGACCAAAACGGGCTAAACCTTCGCTGCGATACCCATTTTCCAGCTCTCTGTTCACTGCTGGTTGAGGCCGAGAAAGGGCGGATCCGGGGCTGGTTGGGGTCGAGAATGGGCGGAGGAGCTGAACCGGACTTAGGCGGGGCTTCATGGTGGCCGGAGGTGAGCTGAACGGCTCCGGCTGAGCTTCCCCAGATCTAGAATGGTTGCTGGAACAGAGGAACCGGCGAGATGGAGACAGAAACGGACGGAGATGCACGCGGGTAGGGTGACGGCGTCGCGGCGGCGCGCGGAGACGAGCGGCGCTGCTGGCTGCTTGCTACGATGGAGAGGGAGCTGCTGAGGTCTTCTTCGACTTGCTGGGTTCTTCATACAGCAAGAACACGAGCAGCAAGAACAGAGATGGAGAGAAGCAGCGACGGGAGAGGGAGAAGGAAACGGAGGCGTGTGGGCTGGACGAGCGACGGCCTCTGGCTGGGACGAACGGCGACGGGCGGAGCTGCTGCTTCGATGGTCTTCGGTTGCTGGGTTTTCAAAATGAAGAAGATGGAGAGAAGCAAAACCAGTCGCACGGTAGGGAGAGGGAGGAGAGAGGCAACGGAAGAGAGAGGGAGAGGAGAGAGAAGGAAGATGGGACCACTTTCTTTCATTTTCTTTTCTTTTTCTTTAATCCTCACACATGGCCCACCATGACCTAGGATGACCTCACAATCCACTCACCCAATTCTCCACAACCTCTTCCAATGGTTGCAATTTCATTTTCCGCCGGGGTCCAATTCTTGTACACTTAATTTAATCAATTCTCAATCAATTCCATTCAATTGAAGCTGAATTAAATTAACCCATGTGTCCTTGGCCTTCTTATGACATTTCCCCATCAAATGATCCAACTTGCATCCCGAAGATTCGATTAAAAATGGCCCTCTGACAATCCCGAACAAAAACGGCCTTACTTTGCTTTTCTGCCAAAAATCTCGGTTTGTAGAAAAATCTTTTGGAGATGAGTCGACATTCCTAAAATGAATTGTGACTTGACAGAACTTCCAATTTCTGTGATCGGGTTCAATTTCACGGTTAAATTCAATCTGGCGCGACTTTAGCGTGTCCTAATCTACCGGGTAGCTTTTAGGAATTTTCTGTGCAATTGACCTGTGGTTGATTATTCTCAAGCCACAAAGTGCATCTTCGACACATTGACGACTCTTGGTTGTCGTAGAAATCTCAAGGTTTCAAATACGGACACAGGGTACCAAAACGACAGAGAAATCGGTCTAGTGCCGCAATAAGAATTGTGCAATTAGGTGGAATTACCCACACTGAATTACATGGTTCTGTTGAATCGACCTATCTCCGGTCTCTAATCGATCTGTGCCGTAATGACCCTTGCAGATTAGTACGGGCGAGCAGTTGTTTCCTGGTCGAATTCTCAAGTCTATTGCGTTTAGATTCCTTAACAGCTTCACCTGATAGACTAGTTATCTCGTGAGTGGCCAACTCAGAGAAGAAAGTTATAGACGCGAAGATGAAATGCCCGACTTATTTAATTGAAACCAGAATTGGAAAATCGGGATGTCACAGCTGTCGCTCGCCGGGGGTCACCCCAACAAGCGGCGGCCCTTGGCTTGGCTAGGCGAGGGCCACCGACCCTTGTCGGATCTGGGTGAGGGCCGCTCACCCTCGCCAGATCTGGGCCAGGGCAGCGACCCTCGCCACCGGACGGCTGGGGTCACCGACTCCCGGCCAGGGCCTAGCGACCTCGACCAACCCCTGGCCAAGGCTCGGCGACCTCGGCCGACCCTCCCCCTACTGTCACCGGCCCTTCCCGGCAGTGGCGGCTGAGGGCTGATCCCTCAGCCGCCTCCCTTCTTTTTTTTTTTTTAATTATTAATTTTTAATTTTTTAACTAAATTTAATTTTAAATTAAATTTAATTAATTTATTATTATTGTTGTACGACATCAGCCCAAAAAAGATGCCGTTTTTGCATTATTTAGCCATGTTAGCATGCAAAATGACGTCGTTTTGGGTGCGCGTCGCCGGAAAAATGCCACGTCGGCGTTTTGACCAGACTTTGGCTGAAATGGCACTCAAGTGATCCGTTTTTCTTCGAATGTGGCACTTAAGTGTACTTTTCGTAAGTTATGACACTTAAGTATCCCTTTGTGCAAAGTTATAGCACTTGAAGCGTTATTTTGCTTTATATGATGTATGGAAATACTAATGCAAATGTATGATGCAAAATGAAAGAATGTACCTACAATTACTTACCAATCAGTGCGGTAGGGCATCTTGAGGCACATGATAAATCCTCATTTACTTCATAAGTACCCAGTTTTCACTTAGGTTCCTTGAAGAGTCTAAGAGGTAGTAAATTAAAACATCCAAACCGAGAAGAACATTCACATCCAGAGTGAAGTGTTCAACGAAAATAATTAAGACATCCAAATTCAGACTGAGATGTCAAGATTTTTGAACTTGAAATACCTAGATTTGGACTAAGGTATAACGAGAAAGATCAAAAAACATTCATATCCAAAGTGAAATGTTCAACGAAAAGAATTAAGACATCTAGATCCAAACTAAGATGTCAAGATTTTTGAATTCGAAATACTTTGATCCAGACTAAGGTATAATGAAAAAGATCAAAAAACATTCACAAACATAGTGAAATGTTCAACGAAAAGAATTAAGACATCCAGATCCAGACTGAGATCTCAAGATTTTTGTACTCGAATTACTTAAATCCAGACTAAGGTATAACGAGAAAGATCGAAAAACATTCACATCCATAGTGAAATGTTCAACGAAAAGAATTAAGACATTCAGATCCAGACTGAGATGTCAATATTTTTGAATTCGAAATACCTAGATTTAGACTAAGGTATAATGAAAAAGATCGAAAAATATTCACATCTAGAGTGAAATGTTCAACAAAAAGAATTAAGACATCTAGATCAAGACTGAGATGTCAATATTTTTGTACTCGAAATATTTAGATCTAGACTAAGGTATAATGAGAAAGATCGAAAAACATTGGGAAAATGTCACAAATGGTTCCTATACTATTTACTTAATGTGCAATTTGGTCCATGAACTTTGATCGGCTCAATTTGATCCCTAAACTATTGATAAATGCTCGATTTGGTCCATGAATTTTCAATCAGTTCAATTCGGTCCTTGAATTATTGAAAAAATGTTCGATTTAGGGACCGAATCGGACATTTATCAATAATTCATGGACCAAATTGAGCCGATCGAAAGTTTAGGGACCAAATTGCACATTAAGCATCCAAAGTGAAATGTTTAGACGAAAATAATCAAGACATCCAGATCCAGATTGAGATGTCAAGATTTTGTGCTCGAAATACCTAGATCCAGACTAAGGTATAATGAGAAAGATTAAAAATATTCACATCCAGAATGAAATGTTTAAATGAAAATAATCAAGACATCCAAAACCAGACAGAGATGTCAAAGGAACCTACCTGAAATATCTTACCTTCCAAGAGGGCAGAGTGATTCAAGATAGTTGGTGTTACCTGTCTAGGAGCTGTACCATTCTATGGTTGCCTAGCGTTGCAACATAGATCATCTGACTAGGACCCGAACCTTTTTTTGGTCACCTTAATCAAACTGAATCTGAAGAAAAACCTCTAGGGGACAGCTCGATCGAGTTGAGTGTTGGTGCACTTGAGGGAGAATATATGTACAATGACAAGTATTTAAGGTATGGATAGAGATATACTTACCTGGTAACATCTCTGATCCTCGGAGATATGTCTCTTGCAAAACATGGTTATAGGAGAGGCAACATGCACTTGTAATCACAAACATGCATTAATTCAAGTGAAGTTCATGTGAGATGATTTCTATAAATCTTGCATCACCTAATTTCCATTGGGAAATATTTCAAAAGAATATTCCAATCTGAACACATGAGTGTCATGATGACTTTTCACTCATCCTCATTAAAGGGGTTATTTCTCCTGACCCTTGATGTAGGATCTTGACAATCACTCTATCTTTCCATTGTCATGCCAAATAAGGGTTTGAGCAATCTCACAAGTGGTATGACCCTACTAATTTGAGAGGTCTTTAATAGGGACCACAATGTGGGCTTGGTCAACGGCTTAACAAATGAGATTCTTTGTGTTGAGGCTATTGAAAAATGACATTTCGCAATTGTCTCGGGGTTTACAAGTCAAGAAACATACAGAATGAGATAGAAATTGCCTTACTCGCACTTGTTCGAGCGATGCTCTCAAACATATGAACTTTTACATTAATTCAAGTGCTATAATCTGAAGAGACTTTCTAAAGGACGTAACGTAGGTTAGGTTCATAAGTTGAGAAACGAAAGGACCATTAGACTCAAAAAGTGTTTAGGGGGTCAAAGTTGGTGATCATTTTGACATTTCCATCAATTTTCTTCTCCACTGTCAAAGATTTTCTTCACATCAAAACTCCATTGATTGCAACATCATTTGAGTTTTTTTAGTATTATCTTGTTGGGGATACAACTCATTACATCAAGTGTTTGATTTTTCTCTTTGGGCATTGGTCTTGATTTTACCAAGCACACTGCTTTTTCATGCCCCCTTTTTTGCACTTACTTTTTTGGACTCGCACAGCCTCCATCTTTATCAGCATTCTAAACCATGCTCCTTGAACGTTTTTTTTTTCTCTTGCCTTGCCCCAGTGTAGGGGATGATCATCAACTGAGTTTAATATGAAACGAATTCATAGGCTTAAATAGGCTATGCAATGGATAAAAGTGTATAAAATAGAGAAAGAACTGCTCTTCGTCATCCTAAGGCACTTCAATTACCGTATAAGTTACACTGTGAAAGCAATACTCGAAGATTGATGCAAGTATGAGTAAGAAAATTCCTATAATTCATTTCAAAATTTGTCCTAGTGTGGGATGATCCTTGATAGGGATAATTTAAAGAGCTCTTGATGTGTGTGAGCTCAAAGGGCTAAACAATGGGTATACCTATAGTGTTTCGGGTAGAATAAGCAACTGCCTCTCATCACTTCGGTTGACATACCCTTTGCGAGATCACCCTTTTCCTCGTAGGCATGAAATTTTTCACACAACTCACTGGGGATTAGTGTATGAAATAGTGTATGAAATAAGGCTTGCATTTCGTTTTTCCAAAGTATCCCTTTTGACACATTCAATTTATCTCACACAATTCATCAAGAAAGAAAAATGCAAGATTTGCAAAAAATTTAAACAATTGAATTTGCACCTCAATGAGGCAATTTATTCATCATAAAAATGCTTGTAGTTCAAAACATGACGCAATACATTCAATCATGGGTAATATTTCTTGACAGCACCAGAATTAACTAAAGTGGAAAATTCATGACCATCCATTTATGTCAGGATCAAAGTATTTCTAGGAAGTACCTTTTTCACCACATATAGGCTGCTGTAATTTAGAGCAAACTTGCCCCTAGGATATGGAATTGGATTGGACCATTTCCATACCTTTGTGTGCTATAAAACCATCTCCAAAATAGAAAGTAAATGGTCAAAAAGGCAAATGGGGTAAATCATATTTTATTTTATTTTTTAATTTTTTTGAAAAGAATTTGGAAAAGTATTTTTTTGAAACATTTTGACACGAGAAAACATGATGAAGCCCATGCCTCAAAATTCTCCTTAGATTTTTCTTTTTGCTTATCGGCTGGATATCATCACCGGCTAGTTTGGTGTACCTCATCATGTCCTCAAAATAAAACTTGTAATTTCATTGAAATTCATCAATCAATTACATTTATTGAATGGAAAATGTGATTCCTAAGCCTTAAAAAGAAAGCAAAAAACAAGAAATCGAAAACAATTTCTAGAAAGCAATAAAATTCCCACGTAGGGGAATGTGCGAAAGCGATAAATAGGCTACTCTTGTGGGCTAGGGCCCATTTCTTCCAGAGGTCCTTCATCAATGGCATTGACCCTATCCTCATGCTCAGTTTGGGAATTCTTTTCGACATTCGGTTGAGCGGTATTGAAGGTAAATCCCTTGGTGTCTAATAAGTTTTGGACCTTGTGCTTCAAAGTCATGCATTCATCAGTTAAATGTCCTACTTCCCCCATATGGTACTCGCATTTCTTGGAGGGGTCATAGTTGGAAAATTTTTCAGCATTGGGTCGCTTTGGCTCATAGGACAGCAACCCCTTTTTTTTTTAAGAATCTTTAAGACCTGGGACAAGGGGCCAGGAAGAGGAGTGAATTGCCTTTTAGGAAACTGCTGAGATGCGGTTGGATGGATTCTGCCTTGTTAATTCTTAGGGACATGAACAATTGGCGGCTTGCTAGATTGTGCATATGCAACATTGACTTCCGTGCTTGGTTCTTTGTCTTTCTTCATGGTGAACCTTTTGCCTTGAGTCGGGTCGTTGGACCATCCATCTCTCAGCCCAATCTCAATTTGCTTGCCCACCGAGATAAGTTGGTTGAAGCTCTCGACGTACGTGCTGGCCATTCGGGTATGGAACTTAGACGGGAGAGTTTTGATGAACAACTTCATCAGCTCCTTATTAATTGGCTCAGGAGTAATTTGAGCTGCTAGATTTTACCATCTTACGGCATACTCTTTGAACGACTCGCTTTTCTTCTTCTCCATCCGCTCAAGATCTTCTCGGGAAGGTGCAATGTCCATATTGAACTTATATTGCTTGAGGAATGCATCAGTCACTCCATTCCAAGTGTCGAGAAGGTTTACATTCTTCATTATGTACTAGTTCAGTGTGGGCCCAGTCAGACTTGCATGGAATGACTGAATCATGAGGGGTTCATTCTTGACATATTGGGCCATGCGTACGTGGTACATCTGCAAATGGGCTTTTGGGCAGGAAGTACCATCGTATTTCTCGAATTCCGGCATTTCAAACTTCTTTAGCATCTTGACCTTCTCATACACGGACAAGTCAAGTGGGAGTGAGCTCTGAGGTCCTTGCAATTGCTTCACTTTTTCCTTGAGTTTTGCAAAGTGATCATCTTGCTCCGTTTGAGGGATATTGTTAGGTTTTGTCTTTTCAGCAGTGATCAACGGTAGGTCATCTTCCAGGTTAGGCATGTCATCATCACCCATTTGAGCCTTGCTTGCTTGATTCGAGGTAACTATCTCGGGGAGAGTAGGTGCAGAAGTCAGATTCGTTTGGAGAGACTGGATTTGAGTTGTTAGAAGTTGCATAGAGGTGAGCAACTGTTGGAGTCGGTCTTCCACGACAGACATACAATCACACATTTCAGTTTGGTCAGCCATTCTAGCTCTTGATCGTGTAATAATATGTGAACGTGAGGAATCCATTATGACATAATGTATGAACAAAAATATGTAAGCACGAGGTGTAAATAGAGAGCCAATCCATGACAATGATCCAATCGATTTTTTTTTTCATTTTTTATGAAAAGTTCGAACAAAAAGGGAATTTCCTAAAAATAAAAATATAATACTCTAGCAAGAACCAAAATTCATAGATATGAATTAAAAATAAATTCTCCAAAGTTTTTTCCAAATGATTCATTGCATGACAATTTGACAAAGGAGTTAAATCAATTATTGACCTAAATTGTCATGAATGGACCAAAAGCACGATAGAATAAATTGCATGGTATAGGGATAGAAGACTTACTTTACCAAGAAAAATCGACAGCAATCACATAGACATGCATATGAAATGTGAGGCTCGATTACTACTCTAGACAAGCTTAGCAAAGTGGAGTTAAAAGGATAGGATGACTAGTTGCAGCCTCGCGTACTAAGTCAAGTCCTCTTAACTCCGGCTTAGTTAAGAATGATACCCTAATGCGATGTAGTCTCGCGGGCAGAGGTAAACATTTTTGACACAAATAAAAAACTTTTGGGATTGAGTTTGGCAACCTCTACTACGCGACCTCGTGGTCGAAGTCGTATCCAACTCAATACCATCATAAATATCCTAATGCGGCCTAGGTCCGTCGGCAGGTTGTGTGTAATGCAAGGCATGCACGGTAATTTATATCAAGCAACACTTCATATGTGCAAGTAAATCATACATTCCTACACCTCCATACAAAACAAGGGTTAGCAAACACTTCCCCTTATACCTCTAAATCTGTAAAAACATTTAACACCTTAAATGTTAGGGACATACCTAGGATCATAGCTGCCAAACAAAAATATTTTTGCAAAATAGAAGAGAAAATCGGCCTAAGTCTACTAAGAGCTTTAACTCAAGTCCCCAGCGGAGTCGCTAAGCTATCTCGACCAAAATTTTGGGTGAATCAACTAGTGTTTGGCTAATGAATTGTTAAGTTTAGACTTAACTCGGGCTCTTCCAAGCCCATACCAATTCGCGGTTTAGGTTCAAATTTTTAACATGCAAATAATTTTTTCAATCAGGAGTCATCATTAATCTATTTTTCGGTAGGTCGATTAGACACCTAAGTTAAATAATTAGAGAATTATTTTACTCCTATGAACCAGAGACTTTAGGTACGGGGATTTGGTTACACTAGACTTTTCTAATGCCCTTTCGGTACATGTTTCTTTTTATTTCGAAAAAATGTTTGCAGGCAGCTTGAATTAATTTTAATTCACTTCCTTAACATGTGAGGTAATCATGTGAGTGTACAAATCACCAATTTAACACTCAGATAGAACAATGAATAAATTGCAAGACTTACCTCATAGCAACGAAAGTATTGAAATTTTAATGAATTTGAAAGAAATTGTATTGAGAAGTAATCTATATGGAACTCTTGCAATATTAAATTATAATTCATATCAGCAGTCCTAGATATGATTTCTAATTAATACGCAATTTTTTTTTTTGTTTTCACTTTATTTAATGAGGATCATGCAATGCATGCTACTAATCTAATATGAAATAATATGACATGGCAGCATGAACTAAATTACATGACAAAATATAAGTATGCAGTCTATCCTAAAGAAAATGATCTAAAACTGTAACTAAGTAGAAAATAAAATTAAACATTCAATCCTACTCTAGTATGCAATGACGTGCAAAGAATGCCCTAGCTCTAAGTTTTTTTTTTCATGAAATTTGAAATTAAAGAAATGCAACAATTAAATATGCAATCTAAATTAATCAAATGATGAGCAATTTCTAACTAAATGAACCTAGCAACAATCACTAGATGACGGGAACTTCATGAACCTAATCCTACATGACATTTTTTTTTTTTATTTTCTTAAAAAAATGCAATCTATCCTAAAGGTTGAAACTAATTTATCCTAAGACATTTTTTGTTTTTTTATTTATTTATGAAAATTCATAATTAAAAATCACTAAAAATCTAACTAAAGTGAAAATTAAAGTGGAATGCTATCTATTCTAAATGCCTTCTAAACATGCATTTTAGAAAAACTAACCTACCATGCAATCAATTCTAATCTACATGGAACGCAAATGCAATTTTATTTTATTTTTGTATTTTCTTGTGGCATCCCAAAAATAGCTCACGGCCATGTGTTTTATAAGTAAGAGTTTATTGAATTATGATTTCAAGATTTATGGCCAAGTGAATAAGAATGATATGGTATTTATATAAATGGATAATTATTGTTGTTGGAAACACATCCTATGTTCATGTGAGACCAAGGATTTTATTTGATGAGAAAATTATGTATTTGGCCATGAATTTTATAAGTTGGATTTTATTAAACTATGTTGCAAAGTCTTTTGGCCTTTTTATTATGCAATGAGGTATTTATTTAAATTGAGGATTAAGATGTATTATTAAAAATAAACTTGGGCCATTTAAGTTTGGGCTTTAGGCCCAAGTGAGATGGGCCTAAAGCGGGCCAAGAGGCCCGGCCCATAGAGCCCATTGGGCTGTCGGCGCATGGAGGGGGAAGGAGGAGCCGCATGGCTTCCTCCAAGTGTCTTCAACAAGGAGACACTTGTCTCCTTCTTAGGGACAAGTGTCCCCCATGCAAAATAAGATTTGCATGCACATATATATACAACCAAAAAGAGAGAGAGAGAGAGAGAGAGAGTGGTCGGTCTAGGTGCCGAGAGAGAGGAGAGAAAGAGAGAAAGAGAGGAAGAGAGGAAGAGAGAAAGGAAGGAGCTCGCCCGTCGCCGCCCGCACGCCGTCCGTCCATCGCTGGTGTGCCGTTCGTGTGTCGCTGTCTGCTTGGTCTTTGAGGCAAGTTGGGACTGATTTCCACCCTTGCATGTGTGTCTTGCATGTGTGGTTGAATTCTTGGATTTTTAAAGGTTAGAAATCGAAGTACATGAGGTTTGTTCTTGGAGATGCATGCTGTTTTCGTATGAACCGCCTGAACCAGAAACTTGTGGAGTCTTGCATGCATGTTTCTAGTTGGATTTTGACTTTTATTCCTTCATTAAAGTTGTAGCCAACATCTTAAAATATCACATACTAAAATTTGGTGCAAAATTATGGATATTTGAGGGGTCAAACTCTCATCCTACGGAGATGCTAGATCTGGAATGTTTTCGCATGAACCGCCTGACCCAGAATCTTGTGAGAGCTTGCATGCATGTTTTGAGTTCGATTTTGACTTTTATATCTGCATTAAAGTTGTATCTAACATCTTAAAATACAACATACTAAAATTTGGTGCAAAATGATGGATATTTGAGGGGTCAAACTCTCATCCTACGGAGACACCAGATCTGGAGCGATTTCACTGACCTTTCGGTGGATTTGTGGTTGAATGTTGATTTTTAATGAAAATATCTTTTCGACTTCTTCATGAAAATTGTAGAGAACATCTTGAAGTTTAACATACTCAAATTTGAAGCAAAATGAACAAGTGTAGCCAAGCGAATCAACTTACTCTTGAAGACTGTAGATCGGGAGATGCGGTACAGGTTACCCGAGACTTCATGGACCCGTATGATGATTATAATATGGAATTTTGACTTAGGTCTCTTCATAAAAGTTGTAGGGGACCTCTTTAAGTAAAACATATCCAAATTTCAGAGGAAACGAAGAAGAATAGGTAGGTGAAAACGCAGTATTTCGGAGAAACATGCACTGGACGTTTCAGTGTTAGATCCAGAAGATTCGTGTGACTGTAGAAAATAATCTAAAAATATTTTTCCGCATAAGTCTTCATGAAAAATATAATTTAGTGTCTTGTCTATAACCTGGTAAAATTTCATAATTTTTGGAGGCCTTTTGGATATTTTAATCAAATTATTTCGGAAACTGTGCATTATGTTTTTATCCGAAATTTCATGTTGTATTTGTGTGAATTATAGTTTTGTGTGGAATTCGATTGGCCTTGTGTTTTTCATGAAATTATTACCCTATTGTCTTGTTTATCACTAGCATTGATTTCATGATTTTTGAGAAGCATATGGATATTTAATTTAAATATTTTCTAAAATGGTACATGCTGGAATTTTGTAAACTTTGAAAAGGCATGATAAATGGACTATTCTAAATTGCATGGACTCCATGAATTGTATTGTTATGAATGATTGTGTCTTGCTGCATGCATGATGAAGATTGGTGATGCATGTATGAATCAAAGGATGAAAGTGATCTTGTTTGCCATTACATCATATACCATGCTAATTTTGAAACATAAATTAGTGAACATGAACAATGATAAATGAGGAAATTGTTGGAGGCGGTTGATAATGCCCCGGGAATGTCGAGATGCCCGGTGGCCTAGTGGCGTAATTCCGGAGGGTCCTCGGGAGTTTCGAGATGCCCGGTGGTATACGTTACGTAATTCCAGAGGAGGGGGGGATCCTAATGGTATGTCGGTACGTAATTCCGGAAGCCCTGGAGGTTTGTGCCCAGGGGGATGCCCCGTGATGCTAGTTGGGATGTGAGATGCCCGGCTAGGGAGTGTAAATGCCGGATGCCCGGTTGTATCTTGGATACATGCCCGGAGGTTCCTCGTGATGCCGATTGGGATACGAGATGCCCGGAATGTGGGGGTGCCGGATGCTCGGTTGTATCTTGGATATATGCCCGGAAGTTACTCGCGATGACTGGTTGGATGCGAGTGATGAATTGTGGAATGCAAACGTTGGTCTCTGGAAAGAAAAGCTGATGAGATCCTTGTGAAAGATAATAATTGAAAATGAATCATGTGCATGGGTGTATGAATATGGCATGATGTATGATCGGCTTATGAAAATAAATTGATGCTATTTGATATTGAAAATGCGATCATGAAGGCATGAATGGATCTCATGGTGATGTATGCTTGATAGCATGGATAATATGAATCATGGTGGTATGTGCACGTATGGCATGGATATGCATGAATGCATGATGATGAGTGCATGGTGGTAGGTGCACCTATGGCATGGTGATATATGCATGGATGCATGAGGGTAAGTGTATGGATGTATGTGCACCTATGGCATGATGGTATGTGTGACATGATGATGGTAAGTGCATGGATGGCATGATGGTACATGTGATATGATGATGATGAGTGCATGGATGCATGGTAATGATGATGGTACATGTGATATGATAATGAGTGCATGGATGCATGGTAATAATGATGGTACATGTGAAATGATGATGATGAGTGCATGAGTACATGGGTAAGTGTATGACATGATGGTGATGACTATATGATGATGTATGTACACGAGGTATGATGATATGTGCATGATATCGAGGTAAATTGTGCATGGATGCTTAAATGTCATGCGATGCTATGATTGTGATGATTGTGGGGCATGATGCATTGAGTGGTTTATTGGTCATTTACCTGCTGAGTGGTTGTACTCACCCCTTTTAGGGACCAACATTTCAGATTAGTAGATGGTTTTAGCGGTTGGATATGACCGCGAGGAGGAGGATAGCAAGGGAAAGAACTTTTGGACGCCGATACTAATTGATGGACTCTAAAGCATACGATTGTGGGAGGAGAAGTCGATCATCTTTTAAAGTATAGCCGAGTATAGAAGACTATGGCATTTTGATGTACTAATGAATGATGTCCATCCGGTCTAAGTAAACAAGAGCGCGGCTTTTACCTATAAAATGTTTAGTTGGTGTGCATCGTTTTCTGAATATAGGGAAGGGAGTTGTTGGATGTGCTTCCGTATATGAATTGCGCAAGGGACCTTTAGTCAAAAGAAAAAAAAATATAAACCCCTATGGTTGTATGGACTCGCTGTAATTGAAATGGTATCAGAGTGACATGTTAATAGGGAAAGTGAAAGGTAAGCAAATTGTGGCGACCCTAACGGATCGGGGGCCGTCGAGGGGGTGCCACATTTTTGGATAAAAAAACCAATTAAAAAAAAAACATCCATGGTCATAAAAAATGTTATCCATCATTCGAATTGAAATCCAAACTTGATTATTTCGCTAATAAAATCGATAAATTGATCTTAAACCCTAAAGATCAAGATTTCAATTTTACTCCCGCCTAAATAATTATTCCATCCAAAGCCTTATAGATAAAATAAGAATTCATGTGCGGTCGCAAGTTAGGTGGTACATCGCGAATTTCAACCATGCATTGAGAAATATTTCAAACAAACAGACAAAATATCAAAACTAAAATAAGATAAAACAAATCTACTAAATAAACTTACTTGATAAAATAAATCAACGTAGTAAAATAAACCTACCTAATAAAATAAAATAAATCTCTACCTAAATTTGACTCTCTCTTTTTTTTTTTTTTCCAAATATTTGGTAGATTGGACCACGAACGAGGCTCGGCACGGCTAAGGACAGCGCAAGGGCAGCTGCTGTGGTGGTGACTTGGCGTGGCTTGACAAGGCCACCACAAGTTCAAGGGCTGTGGTATGGGACACCAGGAAACCTGTAAAGCTATCGAAAGTTTAGGTAATTCGTTGGGAGGCTTGTCGGTGTTGAGAACCAGTCACGGTGTTGAGACCAGAATGGTGAGGCTAAGCAATATTGTTGATGCAACAAGACCGGCGAGCATCACCAATGTTGGTCTGGGACAAATATGGGCTGAAGAACCTGTAGTTGTGCCCACACATTGCCCAGATCATCCTGAAGCACTCTGGGACTACCAGCGGAAGCAAGTTTGTAGTAGGGGTGATAGCGAAGCACCTGGTGTCACACCCCAAAACCTATAGAGGGTAACAGGCTGTCCTTCCACTTGAAGGACGCAACCTCAAACCATATCCAAAGTTCACTTCCAAAGGTCTTCATCGATAGCACCTTTAACCTACTAGCTGCTAACCAAAAGACCTGAAATAATTTGGAAATAGAGGGGTGAGCAACCACAAGCTCAGTGAGTAGTACATATCTTCCAAGCAGATCGAGCAACCACTATGCATGTGTACAAAGCAATACCAAACTTCATAGCTCAAACTCAATATATAAAATACATATAGAATCATATAAGAGTTATTTTTTATCATCAAAGCTTTATACTAATATGAAAACTCATTTAGATCATCATCAAAATTTAAATATCAATGGTCAAGTCCATTGAATAATCTCAATCAAAAATACATATCAATGGTCTATCCATTGATTCATCTCATATCAAACACACATCGATGGTCCATCCATCGACCAATCTTTTGCTCAATACCTAACCATGGTCACGACACAACGCCTTGTGACAAGGCGATGGAGATTCCCCTCTTGGCAAGGTCTCCACCTACAAAGCCAGTGGCTCGGCCCAGAAGGATATCCTAAACCTGGTATGCATACTCCAAAAACCCCTTACTGGGTTCATAGTCATATTGAGCATAAATAACCATTCTCTAATACCAGAAATCCAATCCAGAAACCAATATCTTAAACCAAACAAATAACATTTTGCAACATAGCTTATCATCCATTTCATATCCATTTCTCAAATCATCATAAACCTTTCCATAAATCAGTCGCAAAGCAATTTCATATATATTTCTCCACAAACCTTGTATAACATGCTTTTCAAACATTCATAATCAACCAAAGTGTAGCAATTGCTCGATCCAGATTTTATACAATAAAAATGCTTTTCTCGATTCAATATATATATATATATATGTATATATATATACACACATATATATACTTCAAGACATGATTTTACAAAACCAAAGAGGATATAGTACCACTCACCTCGTCGTCTACAACCAAACAACGAACGATACTCGTATTGCCGAACTCAAGGTCCTATAAAATAACCGAGGAATAATGTTAAAATCTAATAAAACCCTATTTCAACTATGAAACAACTAAATTACACCTTAATTCTACTGAAAGGACTTCCATGCGCTAACAAATTGCATAACCAAAGCAATTGTTCAAGCCATTCACAACACGGAGTTTAAGTGCAAAATTTGATCATGCATTAACTTTCTCATCTGAACCCCAATCTGAACGTATTTATAGTCAATAGAGAGCCCTTGACACATATTACAAGAATCCCAACTTGACCCAAAATCAAGCCGAAAAATGACAAAATACGGACTCAAAGCTACTGGATGCATACTGTTCACTACGCCCGGAAAACTTTGAAATTTTGTTTCGAACAAACCATAAGTTCAAATCATGATCCGTAAAATCCCATAGTTCCACAACACCCCAAACTACCATTCCTACAAAAATACGTTGCTCAACGACTCTAAAATTGGACTTTGCAGCTCGATTTTCCAAAAATTCCAAATTTGAACCATAAACCCATAAATTACTTCAATTGGATAAACGAGGGGCCTAATCTCTTACTGGGTGCTGCGTTATGGAGTCGAGTCAGCTTGGCGAGGCATCCGTGGCATGCACGTGCCAAAACCCCTTTCCTTTCTTCTTCTTCTTCTTCTTCTCTTTCTTTTCTCTCTGGTCGAGGGACCTCTTAGGCTGCGTATGATAAAATTTCTAGAATAGAAATTGATTTCTGGTCAGAAATTGATTTTTCAATTTCTATTCCTCAAACAAGTTTCTGAGCAAAGAAACTCGTTTGATAATAACTCAAAATTTCTATTTTTGAAATAAAAATCCATTTGATAACAAAATAAAATTTCTATTTCTAGGAATAAAAATTTGATAGATAACAACATAGGAAATTCTCAAATATAAAATAATATTAGAAATAATACTACTACATTACAAAAGTTGAAAAAAGAATTTTATGGAATTTCCGGCATATTATTATCCCTTGCCATTTTATTGGCAATGGTTTTCCTAAGCGTATTTATTTGGTTTCCCTCTTCGGTCAACTGAACGTTTGTAAGCTCATCCTGCATAGGTTCAGCCAAGTACATCAGATCTCTATATAGGGAAAAGTTCTTATCCATCTTGTCTTGATCACGGATGTAATTATAGATGGCACAACATGCAATTACGATATGTGCTTGCTTTCGAATTGTAAATGAGGGCATGTGTCTCAAAATGAAAAAGCGATTCTTCAATGCCCCAAATGATCTTTCAATGACATTCCTTAAAGAAGAATGCCTATAGTTGAACAATTCTCTTGCAGTTGTTGGTCGTCTCACTCTACTCCTATACTCATTTAAATGATACCGGTTACCTCTAAAATGAGTTAAAAATCTTGAAGTTGCTACATAACCAGAATCCATGACATAGTATTTGCCTACAACAATGTATTCATACATTGGTCATAATTTATAACTACAAATATGATCATAAAGAAAATTACTCCCTAAAGGACAAACAAATACCTAGTGGCGGCCAAGGAAATTCCAAGTGAGGAGTCTCCAGTGCTGCTGCAAGTACTCAACAATTGTTGGCAGAGCCTTCCCAACCAGCATATACAAAAGTAAATTTCATATCAAATGAACAAACACACATCACATTCCGAGTGGTGGTGCTTTTCCTATCTCTAAATGGGATTTGCTTCGACACAAGTATAGAAGCATGAACGTGAGTGCCATCAATAACGCATATATAACCCTATAATTTTATCAAGACTAGTATTATACAAGATTATCAACAAAATAAAATTGATGGTGTAAAGAAAAATATGAGAATTCTACCTTGAAGTAACATTTATGCTTAGGATCCGTAAGAATCTCTTGTGGGACAACAACAATGAAGGTGGTATGATAACCTCTTTTGCCAATTTGAGAACAAAAATTCTATTTTTGAAGGATGGAGAAAAGGAAATAATTTATGTTTCTATTTTAGAAACAGAGAAGCTACAATTTCTAGCTTTTGATTTCTCCTCAAAATCAATTTCTGGAATAGAAATCTGTTTAAAAATAGAGAAATCAAATTGCGTTATCAAACGGATTTCTGTTTCATACCTGTTTCGGGGAACAAAGAAATAAAGAAATGAAAAAACAAAAATTTTATCATGTGCAGCCTTAGCTTATATTTAGCCAAGCCCTCTCCTCTCTCCTCTCTCCATTTTGCTTCATTGACTTTTCAACTTCTTTTTTTTTTCTTCTTTTATTTAAAGTGGGCCCCACCACCTTTTCTTTGACCTAATAAAAAATCTCAAATATTACATTCTACCCTCCTTAAAAGAAATTTTGTCCTTGAAATTTGAATAAATCTTAAGTTGCCTCAATCATCAAACAAATGTGGGTATTTGCACCTCGCCTATTTCTCGAGCTCCCAAGTTCCATTGCCCTTCTTGACAATAGAAGATATGTGCACTTGCTGAAAGAGTGCTAATCATGACAGCCTCGTCCACTCTTAACACCTCTACTTGTCGTTTTTTTATAACATAACCAAGGCCTTGTCATATGTCTCATTCTATTTGTAATGAGAAATTGATACACTCTATAACACTATATCATTTTCCTCCTTTTTTGGTATAGGGAGTCCGGCCACAACTGTTTTAATTGTCGTCAATAAGGATAACCCACTGACAGCATCGACCAAAGCAGTCCTAATAACTTTTAGTGGATCAATAATTCAAAATTCCACCATAACAATAGTCACCTTTGCTGCAACAAAACTTTGCTCAATTACTGCATTACGACCCTTCAAGCCCACAGTGACCTCTCTCTCCACGGTTTTTGTCATTGGATCCTCCCATATATTCTCAATAATCACAATGACTCTTGACGTGTAGTACATGTACATCTTCATACTAGATTTCCTTTTCACACGAGAGAAATCTTTCTTGCATGGCTAAAAAAAAAAAGAATCAATTCTCAAAGACTCCATATATGTCATTCGTCTTCCTATTCAATGAGCAGATACTATCGTCATCCTTGGTTGTCATCTGATAGAATTTTCATCTAAACCATACCCCACATGGCCAATGTACGAATAATTACTTTGATTGTGCATTTGAGAAAACATTCCTTGATGCTCATAAGTTATCACTTAGGTTTCCATTACTTATAATTTCTTGAAAGCCATGACCCAACTCCCTTGTGAGCTACTCTAGACTAGCAAGATGTGGACTGACCTTTCCTCCTTTATAATTGATCTTGTTGCAGCTAACAAATAGATATCATAACCGTCATCTGTTCTTTGTATTTTCTTCTCTACTTTCTTCTTCCCTCAATGCCTTCATAGCTTTGACCAAAGACAGGTGGTTATCCACTCGTAGCAAAATATTATAGGATGAGCATAGAATGCTTCCTTGACCGAACTGCCAATTGATGAGAAACAAGAGAGATGGGATTCTTGATGAATTTGTGCATGAAAACCCGCCCATCTAGGTTGAAAAGATAAAACTATTTGTATAGGCAATTTCATCCAAAATCAATCGTCATTACACGGATTGCAATGACAACTTTGCTCTTTGTTAAACCTTTAGTTTCCATACTAGAGCTTAAAACTTTAGCATCCTCAAATCTCCCAGCCAATGCATAAACATTTGGCGGGGCATAACTTGATCCGATCTCCTCATTTCCTACTTCAGCAACCTTATTGTTGCAAGCTCCGCAAGCTCCACATTCCCATAAACATCTAGGCCCGCCTACTCCAAAACATTATTGGCAAGGTCCTATGCAACAAACAAGCATCCTGCACGAGTAAGCAATCAACTAAGCAGCCAAATGCTGCTTGTGAGGCCTAATATTGCTTTCCTTTAGCCATTTGATTGAAAATCCTTAGTCCATCTTCCACTAGCTCGCAGGACTACAAGCATTCAAGACAATCAAGTAAATCGCACTATCAAAATCCTACCCTTGCATCCTCATCTCATCGTAGAAACTTATTACAATTTCTTCAGCACCATTAATTCCATAACCTTTTAACGATAGATTCTAGGAGACTATATCTCAAAGACTACCCATCTCCTTGAACACGAATCAAGACAAAAGCTTTCTTCCTCTCATGCTCTTACCTAGAGGCAAAAAACCTTTTGTGGACATCCAAAATGTTCACATCCTAACTTCATCACTGTACAAGATCAAAAATTATTCTTGACAGATCTAACTGACCACACTTCAAAACATGGCAACAAGAGAGTTCAAAATAGAAACCCCATTAGCAAACCCATAAATAATAACCTGAGCTTGTACTTGTCTACCTTTAGTTGAATCTCCTAATATTACACAAGTAGAGATCAAGTTGATAACAACCAATAGCAACTACTCATCATGATTGGCATTACCATCCCTTATCCATTCGAAAAACTTCGTCACATCACATCTGAAGAACGTTCAAGGTTGATAAATTAACTTAGCATCATAGTCCAACTAATGATATCCTTGTTTTCCATCAAATGAAAGAAAAATTTGTTGCACCAGATAAATCCATTAAACTAGAATACATGTTTAGAACGAACTATTTATAGATGCATGTGATGATTGCACCAGATAAATCCATTAAACTAGAATACATGTTTAGAATGAACTATTTGCAGATGCATGTGATGAAGACCAACCTTCAATGTCAAACTGTGAACAGATTCCAATTCCAGTGATCTTGTGCTTGCACTACAGATACCATTGTCACTATACCAAGTACAATACCAACCATCCTAAGTTGGTTAAATAGTACTAGGCTTCCTTGAAAAGATCATTATACATAAACCGAGTAATGGCTACATTGAAAGAAATCAAACCCAGGTTCTTTTGTCCCTGAGGCACTTTATAAGAGCCACCAATATTTCAACATCTTGCATAAGCATCTAACAACGCAATGCCCACAATCAAATTACGCTCCTTCCCGTTCTTAACAATCACTCCATGAACTCATTAGAGCCACAAGTCTAAAACTTGCAATACCAACATCAACTCCTGTATCAACTGATCTAAACTTTCACAGACACCACTATGTGTCAAGCCTCGATCCACAGGCACGCATTCATCCCTTACCTTGGTCGATTAATAGCGACATCTTAGAACGCGTCGCCGACCCATTCCATTTTGTTATGCACATGCGGAAGCATATAAATTATCCCCAGACAATAAAACATTGGGACAGCACAATAGGACTAAATTTCAAACCTTTAAAACATTCACTCTTATATACATTGCAAACCAGTGCACATATATATAAGGTGAACTATTAAGTCAAATTCAACTTAAGCTAGTTTAAAAACAAGGTCTACAAACAGAAGTAGGGTTCTACAAACTACGGGTCCTTGTCCTCCTCTCCATCATCCTCCACACTTCAATTGGAGCCTTCAGCAGACTGCACTGGACTTTCGAGATCTTCAAAATCCAAGTCTGCTGCATCCAAGGGCCTAAAATGGTTTATTCAATAACTAATGAGACTACGTTTCAGCAAGTTCTACCCCCTAAGACTCGATTAGTAAACCAATACACCGTTCGGGTTGCCTATGTACTCACGGGTCAGATGACTTACCTTGGCCTCAGATTCTACCTGTAAGTCAGTACAGTTCAAATAGGCACCCACACAAATTCACATAGATTGAAGCATCGATCAAATTGATCTAGTCAATTACATGTCAATCGTATCGTTCCTAGGTCAATCAATTAGTACCATACATTCTCCACAATGTATATCTAGTTATCGAGCACACGTGCATTCTCTTAGGCACTAGTTCACCAAAGTGATGCATCAAATCACCGAGCCCACGTGTCTCTTCCAAGATGCTACACTTGATTCCCTAGGCCCACATGCATTCTCTTAGGCACTAGTTTGTCAAAGTGATGCATCAAATCACCGAGCCCACGTGCCCTTTTTACGATGCCCGGGCCACGTGCCTTCTCTTAGGTGCTAACTCACCAAAGTGACGCATCAGATCACCGAGCCCACGTGCCCATTTTATGATGCCATACTTTGTCACCGAGCCACGTGCATTCTCCAAGAGGACATACTGAGTCTCCGAGTCACGTGCATTCTCTAAGGCGACCTCTTTGCCAAGATGACATATTCAACCACCAAACTCACGTGCATTCTCTAGGTGATATTCCAATTCACCGAGCCCACGTATTTTCTTTCAGGTGATAACCAACTTACTTTCGATACTAATAACCAATACCCAACGATTTCTCAATCAAATAATTAACAATCAACTAAATAGGAATAAATCCTAAAAATTCATAATTAAATCAATTCCATACAAATTGAAGCTCAATTAAATAAACGGACTGCACTATGACAATCAGCATGAAATTCCGGTCACTGGCTATTTCGGTTGAATTTCTAGAAAAATAATTAATTAATTAATTAATTTCGAAAATTAATAAATAAATACTAAAAATCCAATTTAGGCCCGTAATGCCTAATTGAAGCCAATAAGGGTCGGGAAAAATCCCGAGATTCATTCAGTAAATACTATAGGCAATTCTCTAGCTAAGTACACTAGCCACCTAACTAATATGCAATGCAATTAACTAATAATCACTAATCCATTCTCATATAACCACCTAATCTAACTTAACTAACACTAATCAACTCTTAAGTGTCATTTTTCAAACTAAGAAAGCATTAGTGAGCAAAACTCACTTGTGCAAAGTGAAGACCAGAACACCGTGACGGCGGCGTGACGACGGCTGAAACTGAATTTTTGGCGGTGTCGACGAGCACTCGGGCCGGGCCCAAAGGCCTTGTAAGCCAACAGCAAAAGCTGGGCTTGACTTCGGGCTTGGGCTTGGGCTTGGCTGCGGGCTGGGCCATAATTCACTGGGCTGCTGAACCTGGGCTGATAGTGAGCTGAAACAAGCGAGCCTCTGATTTTACTGGACTTCAAAACTGGACTGGGCTTGACTGCAAGTGGCTGAAGATGGGCTGAAGAAAACTTGCGGGCTCGAAACTGAGCTGGTCCGGGCTTGCTGAACTGAAGCAAAGAAGCAGCACTTTGGTGGGCCGTAACTTGGATTCTCGAGCGGACTGGTGGGCTACAATTTGCGGCAGAAATTACGGGGATGCTGGGCTGCTTCCGTGGGACACCATTGCTGGGTCTTCGAAGGAGCGCAGGAGTTGACTCGAAGAAACTCTGGCGCTGAAGACGTGGCCGAAGCTGGAGGAAACTCGGACGCGTAGGGGGCTTGGACGGCAGCTGCTTCGGACGTGTGGCCGCTGCTTCGGTCAACAAGCCGGCTAGAGAAGCGGTTTCGGTTCGCTGGTTTGACTAGGATGGAAGGGGACGCGTGAGCTGAGGGCGGTGGAAGAATGAACGCAAATGGAGCAGCGGTGAGCTGGCAGAAGAGACACGAAGCTGAAAGAGGTCGCTCGTGGTTTGCTGTTGGACGCGTGCTGCTGGAGTTGAAGATCTTCGGTCAACAAGGTGGGAAGTCACGAAGGTGATGCTGGTAGGTGGAACTCGCTGGCAGAAGTGGTGGAGCAGAGAAATGAAGCTTCTGTTCTGATTTTCTTCGTGGGAGCTGGCGCCGTTCGAAGGAGATGAAGAAAAGCAGAAGGGTGATGGGTTCGGGGAGGCTACGCACGAAGGAGGGAGTAATGGATGAGGATGGAGTGCAAAAGTCCACAAAAATATCTTGATTCATGATGAATTTGACCAACAAAGCCTTCAAGCTTATCTACTTGGTCTCCTATTACTTTCCAACAAGTAAATTTCATAATAAACTCACATTAATACCAAAATTGCAGCTCCCTAAGCCAAGGCTCCGAATTTTACTAAATTACTTCAATTCTCTCGCCAATTCTCCAAATTGGGTCCAATTTCGATGAAGAAAAGCCTACAAAATTTCCACACTTTCCTATCGTCAAGTAGCTCGGTCTGGAAATCCAATTTCCCTTCAATTAAGCCCATCTGAATTTCCATTAATTTTCCGCGACGTCTAAATCGATTTTCCATCAAAATCTCGGAATCTCCAAATTTTTTTTCGGAGAGTGAGTCGACGTTCCTAAAATGATCTGTGACATGACAGAGCTTCCAATTTTTGAAATTGAACTCGAATCGGCGGTTAATTTCACTCCGACACATTTTTAGCATGACCTAGGCTACCTGGTAGTTTTCAGAACTTTTTAGGGCAAATGACCCATGGTCGATTTTCTTCGAGCCACAATGAACCCACTTGACACAATGGTGACTCTTGATTGTCATGAAAATCTCGATGATTCAAATACGGACATAGGGTGCCAAAACGACAGTAAAATCAAACTAGTGTCAATCGACGAGAATTTTCCAATTTAGTGGAATCACTCACGATCGGCCACACATCTCAGTCAAACTAACCTATTTCTAATCTCAAATAAATTTTATACTATGTCGTAATGGCCTTTAAAGATGAGTACGGTCGAAAAGTTGATTCTTGGTCGAATTCTCAAGCCTATTTGCCTTAAAATCTCTTAATGACTCCTAGATGGTCTATTTATCTCGTGAGTGGCCAACTTCAAGAAAAACACTATAATTGCGTTGATGAAAAGCCCAACTTATCCGATCGAAATTAAGACCTAAAAATCAGGATGTCACACTACGAAAGAGATTGGAAAAGCTTCTCCTGCTCAAAAGTTTCCTAAGGTCCATGCTGTTATAATTATCAGGAGGATGAAATCTATTATACCTTGTGAGAGGTCCAGCATGCCATGCACATACAAGGACCGGTAGATTGTTCGTGATTACAACGAGAGAAATTAGAAATCGCCTGATGCTCTAACAAATTCTGAAGTTCTCTTTTGTCGTTGTCATTCCTTCTTAACTCTTATGAGCAAATTAATTAAAGCTCATCTTCCACATAAATGAAGCATGTCCCATGGAATATGCTCTGGTTGACCATCCTTGGTGTCACTAATAGAACCTTCATGAACTCTATCATCTTGAGCACCTTGTCTTACTCCCTCCCTGCGAATCGAGACTTGGATTCTCTCTCTCTCTCTCTCTCTTCTTGTCAAACCGCACCATGAAAATCTTAAGACAAATTACTAGTATCAACAGTAATGACTCGCTTGCCTTTGTTATGCCTTAGAAGGTGAAATAAGCATCAACAAATAAGAATCAATAATCAATTGCACACCAAGTGAAACATATATCCCAATGCTTAACAAAAGATTGAAACGCTATAAACTAACACACAACCTCACAACGTCCCCGAAATCTACACCTAGACAAATCACAACTTAAGTAGATCACATCAACCATGAAGGTTTGTGCAAACTAACTCTTATTAATAGCGCAAAAACTCCCAACTACTTTTTTTGTGTTCTTACTAACACCTCAAGAAGAGATTATTGATAACACTTATTTCAAAGTTTGCCCATCTAGCGCCTTGAAATAATTAATTCTTAATAGCTCAAAAACAAGATCCACCTCTTGAAATTCCAATCTCAACTATCTCCCAAAACAATTTATCCTAGTTCTTTACAGAATCTGAAATTTCCAAGCAAAAATTTGTCTATCTTAAATCTTATCATAGAATATCACCACTTAAGAGATCGTCACTCACGACTAAATGCCTATAACTCCTCAAATTGTTGAAATAAAAACTTAGCTAGCTTCTATTAAATCCAATGAGCCTCAAGTTCTCAACTTAAAGAATCATCACTTAAAATTTGTCACTTCTTAAATCAAAGACTTAAGTATTCACCTTGCCTCCAAGAAAACTACAACTAAAACTAACCATATCTAATAACTCCACAAAGGTGCTTAGACTAAGATCATCACCTACAACTCAGAAGTTCACAATGACCCATAGAAACTATACCCAAAAATCATAACCTAAGCTTTGATGCCACAAGATATCACACCCCAAAACCTATAGGGGGTAACACGGCCGCCCTTCCACTCGAAGGACGCAACCTCAAACCATATCCAAAGTTCACTTCCAAAGGTCCCTATCGATAGCACTCTTTAACCTACTAGCTGCTAACCAAAGGACCTAAAAAGGTTTGGAAATAGAGGGGTGAGCAACCACAAGCTCAGTGAGTAGTACATATCTTTTAAGCAGATCGAGCAACCACTATGCATCTGTATAAAGCAATACCAAACTTCATAACTCAAACTCAATATATAAAATACATATCGAATCATATAAGAATTATTTCTTATCATCAAAACTTTAAACTAATATGAAAACTCATTTAGATCACCATCAAAATTCAAATATCAATGGTTAAGTCCATTGAATAATCTCCATCAAAAACACATATAATGGTCTATCCATTGATTCATCTAATATCAAATGCACGTTGATGGTCCATCCATCGACCAATTTTTTGCTCAATACCTAACCATGGTCACGACATAACGCCTTGTGACAAGACAATCAAGATTCCCCTCTTGGCAAGGTCTTTACCTACAAAGCTGGTGGCTCAGCCTAAAAGGATATCCTAAACCTGGTATGCATACCCCAAAAACCCCCTCATTGGGTTCACAGTCATATTGAGCATAAATAACCATTATCCAATACCAGAAATCCAATCTAGAAACTAATATCTTAAACCAAATAAATAACATTTTGCAACATAGCCCATCATTCATTTCATATCCATTTCTTAAATCACCATAAACCTTTCCATAAATCAATCGCAAGCAATTTCATATATATTTCTCCACAAACCTTGTATAACATGCTTTTCAAACATTCATAATCAACCAAAGTGTAGCAATTGCTCGATCTGGCTTTTATGCAATAAAAATGCTCTTCTTGATTCTATCTATATATATATATATATATATATATATATATATATACTTCAACACATGATTTTACAAAATCAAAGAAGATATAGTACCACTCATCTCATCGTCTACGACCAAACGACGAATGATACTCGTATCGTCGAACTCAAGACCCTATCAAATAACTGAGAAATAATGTTAAAATCCAATAAAACTCTATTTCAACTATCAAACAACTAAATTATACCTTAATTCTACTAAAAGGACTTCCACACGCTAACAAATCGCATAACCAAAGCGATTGTTCAAGCCATTCGCAACACGAAGTTTAAGTGCAAAACTTGATCGCGCATTGACTTTCTCCTCCAAACCCCAACCTGAACGTACTTATAGTCAATAGAGAGCCCTTGACACATATTACAAGAATCCCAACTTGACAGTCCCAAAATCAAGCCAAAAAATGACAAAATACGGGCCCAAAGCTACTAGACGCATACTGTTCACTGCGCGTGGGAAACTTTGAAATTTTGTTTCGGACAAACCATAAGCTAAAATCACGATCTGTAAAATCTCACAGCTTCACAACACCCTAAACTACCATTCCTACAAAAATACATGGCTCAACGACTCCAAAATCGGACTTTGCCACTCAATTTTCCAAAAATTCTAAATTTGAGCCCTAAACCCATAAATTACTTCAATTGGACGAACGATGGGCCTAATCTCTTACCGGGTGCTACGTTATGGAATCGAGTCGGCTTGGCGAGGCATCCATGGCATGCACATGCCAAAACCCCTTTCATTTCTTCCCATTTCTCTTCTTCTTCTTCTTCTTCTTCATTTATTTCTAGTTGAGGGACCTCTCCGCTTCTATTTAGCCAAGCCCTCTCCCCTCTCCTTTTTGCTTTATTGACTTTTCAACTTCTTTTTTTTTTCTTTTTCTTCTTTTATTTAAAGTGGATCCCACCACCTTTTTTTTACCTAACAAAAAATCTCAAATATTACACCTGGCGTGCAGAGCAACGGGAACAGCACCTGGCGCCCTTCACGGACACAACACCAGTACCGGAACAGAGCTGCAGGCGTGCGTGGAGATCCCTGACGTCAATGGAGCCCCTTTTAGCTACCGAAGATAAACGGGCAGAGTTTTGTTTATCAATTTCCCTCACGATCCGCTTTTTCTCTCAATTCTCCCGTATGTTTCTCAATTTGTTGTATACTCAATTGCATGTCCCTCTCTGCCAAGTGATCCCCGAGAGAAGACTCCCCCTTCGTTGACTTTTAAACACCAAAAAGAACCCACGACAATTCAACAGAAAAAAAACCCCTCACGATTTTCTTCTCTCTCGCACGATTTTTCTCTTAATGTGCCCTTTCTCAATTGTGGATCATGCCGGTCCCCTAAAACCCTACACAAACAACCTATTTATAGGCCACGAGTTAGGGTTTTAATTTTTTCTAAATCCATATCTACGAAGATTTCTTTTTCAAACGCAATATTTGCTTTTCCACATTTGCTCTATCCAAAAAATTCCATCATATCCTGGAAAAATTTCAAATCTCTATTTTTCACGAGATCATTTTCAATCATTAAAAAAAAGGGGCTTGGGCCAATTTGCTCGCTTCATAGGCTTAGTTCAGTCTATCAATTTAAAGTTCAGAACCATTAATTCAAACCTATCTGCCGCTAGTCTAATACAAATTAAGAACAAATGCACCTAAATTTATATGCTATACAATTAATATTTTTTTTTCAAATTAACCCCTAATTTTCAATGTGATAAATGGCCCAACGGATTGCCAAAATTTAGGTGTTAACAGCACCAAAACCTCCATCACAATGTCCGTCTCTGTCAAATCCAGTTCGCAGAGAGTTCGGAAAACATTTTGTCATTGAATACTGCCTGCGGCGGTTGTCTCGATCAACTCGCTATCCCGGATCTTCCCTGTTTCATGCCGTTCTTCGGCCAGAGGATTCGAGGTGGTTTATTCTCGCTGGAAGCTTCATTTCCAACGTTCATCTCCTCTGGAGATACCCCTCCGGAATCTCATCGTGCTAGCTTGACTGATAATCACGATCAGATTTTTTCTTAAGCAAGGTAGGACTCGAAAACATTATCAGCTACTTTACAGATTACTTTACAACCGAAAGAAATTGAAATCGATATAGCTGTCTGGGAAACGATTAGGACTAGAGCTATGTTTCATTGATGTGTTCAATGAAATGCACAAGTTATATCCATTCCAGCTAGCTCATGTGATTGTTGATTTGAGAGCTATTTAGAAAGTTTTAGAAAATTCTGTCCAAAATACTAATCGTTTGACGTATTTGTTATTTCATCTTTTGTTGGCCGAGAGGCTCTTTCATCAGTGGTTCGATTGGTTTCTATCTACATTCGCTTACATGTTCTGCTCCTTTATTGTTAAATGTAGTTGTTGACACCAAAATAATCCCGTGATTGGCAAGTGCTTGCCAAACACGCGGATGAGGGCAAACATGAAAATGAAGCTTGAACATAAACAGTCACGTGCATCACATATGAATATCATGACACATATGTAAGCCTGTTAATAGGTATAAAAAGCAGACGCGTGTTAGTTGATATCAATATGCTACGCGTCCAGTAACATTTGGGTGCCGTTTCAGGATTTGGAATTGACGAAGCAGTTGAGATCATAGGCACTTGATCATTGCTCAAAAACCGGGTCATGGGACAGTTATCGACGATCGTGGGATAAAAGAGCACAAAAGTGAAGTCCATGAAGATAGGAGAGGCACAAAAGTGACTGACGGAAGTTAAAAGAGCACAATTGCGAGGAACCTTTTAATTATCTTTAAGCTTTCTTGCACATTATTTTCAATTTCCCTAGTTGTAGCGTTTAGTCCGCATAGTCAATTAAATTACAGCATGGCATCTTGGTATAGTTGGACCTTATCACCAATTAAATTCTAGCAGTACTTGCTTACATTTGTAATTATTGTACTTTCTAGCCTTTGTCGTCAATTCAATTCTGGCATAACTCAAGTTTGTATAGTTTTGATTGAAGTGAAGTTGTTGATTCCAGTTCGACTAAATACCTCCTATCCAGAATCGCTACAAAATTTGATCACCTTTAATTGAAAAATCGAAATATAACCTTTGGTAAAAAATATTTTGTCGTGGGCAAAATTCTAGCGAAACATCTTTTTCACGTACCCAGTGAGACATTTGTGGTTGGTTTGAAGAGTTGCAATGGCACATACTGGGAATTAGAGCCATCTCGATCCTGATAGTGTTACCAGTAATAGTTCGCCTCCATACCCTCTTATCAAGAGGTAAGGACGTGCTGAGTCATCGATTGCACGACTGGTAGCGGACTAAATGCAAATCGGAGAAGTAGATATATCAAGCCAACTCACTGAAGAGTAGAGAAGACAATTGGAGCCAAATCCGGTTACAATTGCTCATAAAAGAAGAGCCATGCGGAGCGATATAATGATCTGGCCAACCTAGTCACCGGATGTGTTGCGGATACGGTCAAACCGTCAATCGTCAACACCATCCACAAAATCGCGAATAGCCAAAGAGAATCAAGCAGTTCAACTCAGATTCAGGCCAATCCCCTTTTTTCTAGAGTGTCTTCCGGGTATGTCCCTCAACCCATTAACATGCCACTTAAACTTTGGTATTGTAGGACAGGCCATACAACCGGCACCGCCTAGGATCTTACGGAGAGGCGAAGTTATCGGTACAACCTAGACCCGCAGGCCGACACCGGTTAACGAAGCCAAATCCACCAATCCGCTACCAAGAACTGGTAACGTCGGCGCAACCCAGACCCGTGGGCCAACATGATTAGTGGGAATGGTCTACCTAATCCAGTTCAAGTTAATCTAACTGGGAACGGTAATGGTGGCATGGTGAATCAAAATCCTCGAAAAACGTGTTTTAATCGGCATGTGATAATGCTCAATCATGTGGTGTCACACCTCAGCCCAATTTCATACCTGTACCATAGACCCAACATTGGCGTCGATAATCTAGGTAGACCTCCAACGCCGCACAGGGGGCAAGATGTCCCACGGTACCTACTACAACAACCATTTCCGCAACCACCTCCACAAAATGCTACTCATCCATTCCCGCGACAACAATTACCACAATGCATGCCACAGCCTCCACCGCAATATAAACCATAAGCAGCGTCACAACCCATTTTCGGAGTCCAACCCGCCACGGCGCCAATTGCATTACCCCTCTGTCAAAATCAGTTGATGCTGGATCTGGTGATGTGACAATACGGATGTGATATGGGATATGCTAGACCAGTATACAAAAAGCCATATTGATGCAGCCCGCATTGAAGACCAGCTCTCTCGACCAAGGAGATCAGCCCGCATTCAAGCTCGACAAAACCGAGAAGCCGTACCCATATCTTGAGTCCATTCCGGAAGCTTGAAGGACACCTTGGGAGCTTACATGACGCTTTTACTAGCTTATAGTTTCCATGCTCTTTATTATTTTTCTAGTTTCAATGATCTTTAATGCTTTCAAGTTTCTATGCTCTTTCCTAGTTTTAATGCTTTGTATGTCTTTGACGATATAAGCCATCCAATTCTCTGTAAAAGACAGACGACTTTTGATAATTGAAAAACTTTGCTTGAAGCAAGCATCGTGAACCTTGTAGAGTTCATCTCCTTGAAAATCTAGAAGAGTTTTCATTCCGTCATTAAGAGTCGGAGCTATCGAAATCTGCATCCTTGAAGAGTTGCAGTCATCGATCTAGAAGAATCGGTGTCCCCTCAACTTCCTTGGATGCCTAGAAGTGCAACCAACGAAGTTTCTATCTTTTCCTATTTTGTTCGGTATTTCCAACCCAAATTCGACCATCCTATAGTGCTTATTTTAGAAAACCCAAAACAGAGAAATTGTATATCCAGAGGCCTTTGTTCATTTGGCTTTGGAATCAAGTCGATCTGATCTGCATCGACAAAGATATGACTGTTCTCCTGAGCTCGCGCAATGCTAAAATTCCTATTCGTCCTGTTTCCCGTGTGCAAGTTACTCTCCCGATCCTACTGCTTGAGAAAGCCTACCCTTGGCTTGCATCATTTGGTATTAGAGCTTTGGAGGAGAGGACAATGCCTCCAAGACAAGCTAGACGTTGTGGCGGTAGAACCGTTCCCCTCGATGAGGTGCACACACTCGCTGAGAATATGCAACAACAAATTGACGAATTGACGCAAGAAGTTCAGTGTTTGAGGGCCGAAGCAAATAATTCTCCACCCTATTCTAGGACTGAAGATTCCCATGGTGACTCTTCCTCTTCGGAGAGTGTTCAATCTATTCATGGTCGGAGGCATCTTTGACATCGTTTACAACATATTTGTGAGCCAGATTGGGAAAATGAAGTCAAGAAAGGTGTTTCAGAATTTACAAGTAATGAGTCTCCTGATGAAATTGTTGATTAGCTAACACTTGTGAATGAGGTGTTTGAGCATCGAAATGTTCTGGAGAATCGTCGCGTTGGGATCATTGCTATGCGATTCCGAGGCAAGGCAATTGCTTGGTGGAGACGTGAAAAACAAACTCGCCAAGCCGTTGGCAAAGCACCAATCACTTTGTGGAGAAAGATGGAGGGCAAGATTCAAAAATATTTTCTTCCCAAAGGATATAAGAGAGAGCTCTACCAACGGTACCAAAATCTAAAACAAGGTACGCGAACGGTGGACCAATACACCAATGAATTCAATGAGTTGGTGATTCGTAACAATATCCAGGATCCGGAGGAGGTGCTTGTGAACAAATACTTGAACGGTCTTCAATTTTACATTCAAGACGCCTTGGAAGTCCTCGACATTTGGGACTTAGGAGATGCACACCAATGAGCACTCAAAATGGAGCGCTCTCATTCTCGGAGACAACAATCAACTACCATGGCGAGTTGAGCCACTAAGAGCGCCATTAGCACTGCTAAAGTTGTTGAGGCTACAACACAATCTGCTAGTAAGTCTTCTACTCAGCCCCATGTTTCGAAGCAACCTGATACATCTGAAATATGTTGCTATTCTTGTGGGGAGTTGGGTCATCGTGCTAGCAATTGTCAAATCAATAAGAATCGACTAGCCGGTAAAGCCTTCTTGGTGGATAATGATTCTGATTAGAATGCTGAGGATCCACTTGAAGAGGAGTTGAACAATGATGAAGAAGCTGTGGATGATGAACAAATAGTGCATGCTGACACTGGCGAACTTCTTATGGTGAGGAAAATTTTCCTTACTCCTTGAGATGACCCTGGAGATAAGTGGTTGCATACCAGTATTTTCCATTCTGCTTGCACAATCATGGGAAAGGTGTGTCAATTAATTATTGACTCTGGTTGTTGTGAGAATATAATTTCTGAAGTAGCGGCAAACAAGCTGAAGTTGGAATTAAAAACGCACCCTACGCCTTATAAAATGTCGTGGTTGAAGAAAGGCGTTGAGGTGACTGTTTCGAAACGATGCCTTGTAAATTTGTCCATTGGTTTTGTTTATAATGACAAGATATGGTGTGATGTTCTGCTGATGGATGCTAGTCACATTATTCTTGGTCGACCATGGCAATTCGATAGGAGAACTACGCATGACGGTTATCGAAATACATATTCTTTTGAATTTGGAGGCAAGAAAATTACATTGGCACCTAGTAGGGAACCTTTGAAAACTCCTGTAGTTGAGAATTCCTTCTCCCCTACGTTGCTTACAATGAAGGATATGAAGGATGCTTTGAAAGGAGTTCGTATCTTGTATATTTTGCTCAATAAAACGGGTGAGAAGAATGAAGTTGCCTCTGTTGTACCTCATCAAGTTCAACCTCTTTTGGAAGAGTTCAAGGATGTCTTCCCGATGGACTTACCCAATGGTCTCCCTCCTATGAGAGATATTCAGCATCAAATTGACTTGTTGCCCGAAGCCTCTTTGCCGAATCTCGCTCATTACCGGATGAGTCCAATCGAACATGAGGAATTGCATCGACAAGTTATGGAGCTATTGAATAAGGGTTTTATAAGGGAGAGCCTCAGTCTGTGTGCCGTTCCAGCTCTTTTAGTGCCTAAGAAAAATGGTACTTGGAGGATGTGTGTCGATGATATTGTTTCTCAAATGAAGACAATTCATGAAGATGTGCGCCAAAGACTAGAGAGCAAAACTGAATCCTATAAAACGGACATCAACAAGCGGCGGCATGAAGTTATCTTTGAACCTAGAGATTTTGTTTGGGCTTATCTGCAACCGGAACGGCATCCCGTCGGAAGTTATAACAAGCTTAGTGATCGAAAGCTTGGACCTCTCGAAGTTCTTGAGCGCATCAATCCTAATGCGTATCGATTAAATCTTCCTTATCATTTGAAGATTCACGACCTCTTCAACGTTCGACATTTAACACATTATGTGGGAGATTCTTCTAATGATGATGGCGAGAATTTGTGGACGAACTCTTTTAAAGATGGGGAGGATGATGCAGCCCACATTGAAGACCAGCTCTCTCGACCATGAAGATCAGCCCGCATTCAAGCTCGACGAAACCGAGAAGCCGTACCCATATCTTGAGTCCATTCCGGAAGCTTGAAAGACACCTTGGGAGCTTGCATGACGCTTTTACTAGCTTATAGTTTCCATGCTTTTGATTATTTTTCTAGTTTCAATGATCTTTAATGCTTTCAGGTTTCTATGCTCTTTCTTAGTTTTAATGCTTTGTATGTTTTTGACGATATAAGCCATCCAATTCCTTGTAGAAGACAGACGACTTTTGATAGTTGAAAAACTTTGCTTGAAGCAAGTATCGTGAACCTTGTAGAGTTCATCTCCTTGAAAACCTAGAAGAGTTTTCACTCCGTCCTTGAAGAGTCAGAGCTATCGAAATTTGCATCCTTGAAGAGTTGCAGTCATCGATCTAGAAGAATCGGTGCCCCCTCAACTTCCTTGGAGGCCTAGAAGTGCAACCAACAAAGTTTCTATCTTTTCCTATTTTGTTCGTTATTTCCAACCCAAATTCGACCATCCTACAGTGCTTATTTTAGAAAACCCAAAACAAAGAAATTGTAGATCCAGAAGCCTTTGTTCATTTGGCTTTGGAATCAGGTTGATCCGATCTGTATCAACAAAGATACGACTGTTCTCCTGAGCTCGCGCAATGCTGAAATTCTTGTTTGTCCCGTTTCCCATGTGCAAGTCATGTTGGGCACAAATTGCACAACCCCAAAATCTCCATAACTAGAACAAGAACATGCATGATTGAGTAGAAAGATTAACGCACCTGTTTTGGGATCCATTGTTCTTGAAGCGGAAGCGGAAACACAATGTTCTACACGCAAGTCCTTCTCCTTTATTGCCCTCCGTATCACTGGCTTAATGAGGCGACCCCCTCACATGTAGCATTAGGTAAACGCCCCTTAGGTGAGGATAATGTGAGAATTAGGGTTAGAGGAGAGACTTGAGCACTATTTATAGAGTTTCTAGCCAGGCCCCCTCATTACGGGTCAAGCTCAATTCGGCCCACACTAGCCAGCCCCATATTAGACTAATTAAGAAACCTTCTATCTCTCCTTAGACAAGCCATGTTTTATAGTAGCCGTAAAAACAGTAAATTACAATATCAATTAATGTAGTCCACATTAGGAAAACTCTTACATTCTCTCACTTGGACTATATTAATTGAAATCGTACCTTATGTGTGCACATTGGTCAATAGATAATTCTTAATAGTCAATCCTATCCCATAAAGTCTTGAATACCGAATCACGGCAGTAACTGCATGTATACACATAGAGCCTTCCATAGTTACGAATGCTATCAGCTTTATTGATATAGATTCAATATGGTAGTGTGGCAAATTGACAACATCTCTCATAGAGAGACTCCATTTGTCAGTTACCATTCTCTTACCTTAGGCGATACAAAAAACTTGTGCCACTAGAGAATGCTTTATGATTCTAATGAACCCATATATGTTTTGTCCTTATGGTTAACCTTTCTTTATGTATCACAAGACATATGCACAAGGCTAATAACCGGATGCCCGGATGCCCCTAGCCTTCACTCAAGGTTTAAGCAATACCTTGAGACTTTTAATATATATATATATATATATATATATATATCAAAGTGTTACTAAATTGTAACAAAACAGATGCAAACTTTATTCAAAGAAAAAATAAAACACAGCTCCCACTAAATAATGGCATCCCAAGATGCTCCTAGGCCCATGCTAATAACATGTCGGTCAAAAACACACAGGCATAGGCTTTTAGTTAGTGGATTTGCAACCATATCATCTGTAGGAATATAATCTACTGCGACGTCACCATTCTGTACCGATTCCTTTAAGTCAAAAACTTGACCTCCATGTGTTTAGACCCCTTGAGACTTCTGTTGTTATTAATAAACAACACTGTAGAGTTATTGTCATAATATAACTGTATGGGTCTATCTACAAAATCAAAAATAAATAACTCCCTAATGAGGTTTCGGAGCCAAATAGCTTGAGTAGCAGTTGAAAAACATGCTACAAACTCCATTTGCATGGTAGAAGAAGATATGGATTTCTATTTTTCGCTCTTTCATGATACTGCACATCCTGCCAACATAAATATGTATCCTGTTGTTGACTTCTTATCATCTTGACAACCAGCAAAATCTGCATCTAAATATCTTGCTAGTTGCAAGTTTGTAACATGTCTATAAATCGGCATATAATCTTTTGTTCTCTTTAAGTACCTGAAAACCTTCTTGGCAGCAACCCAGTGATCGCGTCCTGGATTAGAATGATATCTGCCTAGAAGCCTTGTTGCAAAAACAATATCTGGCCTAGTGCAAACTTGAGCATACATGATACTTCCAAGCACACTAGCATAAGGTACATCCTTCATTTGAGCTTTCTCAAAATCTGAATTAGGGCATTGTGAAAGACTCAATTTATCAACCTTAACAACAGGAGCAATTCCTGGTTTGCAATCCTGCATATTGAATCTTTCTAAAATGCGATCAATATACGCCCTCTGAGACAAACCCAATGAACGGCGTGAGCGATCCCTATGGATCTCAATGCCAAGAACAAAAGACGCCTCACCAAGGTCTTTCATGTCAAAATTTTTCGATAACATCCGCTTCGTCTCATATAGTAAACCAATGTCACTACTAGCAAGCAATATATCATCTACATAAAGTATGAGAAAAATACATTTCCTCCCACTGACCTTGGTGTATATACACTAATCTACTTTATTCTCAATAAATCTGAATGAAGTAACAACACTATGAAACTTGGAATACCACTGTCTAGAAGCTTGCTTAAGGCCATAAATATACTTTTTCAATCTACAAACAAGCTTACCTGAGTCATCTATTGCAAAACCTTCAGGCTGCACCATATAAACCTCCTCAACAAGGTCTCCATTTAGAAAAGCAGTCTTAACATCCATCTAGTGTAACTCCATATTGAAATGAGCTACCAATGCCAAGATCACTCTAAAAGAATCTTTAGAAGAAACTGGAGAAAATGTTGCTTCATAATCTATTCATTCTCTTTGAGTAAAACCCTTAGCTACCAGTCTGGCTTTAAACTTTTTAATCTTTCATTTGGTATCCCTTTTAGTCTTAAATACCCATTTGCAGCCAATAGGTTTATAACCTTCAGATAATTCAATAAGCTCCCAAACACCATTTTGTTTCATAGATTGCATCTCATATTTCATCGCATCTAGCCATAAATCTAATTAAGGACATGAGATGGCATCCGTATAAGTTACCGGATCAACAACACAACCAATATCATAATCATGTTCTCTTAGGTAGACAACATAGTCTGGTGGTATAGCTGAACGTCTTTCCCTAGTTGATCTTCTGAGTGGAGCTACTTCAACCTCATTCTGAATTTGAGGGGCTTGAGGAATTTCATTAGAAATTGTCTCAACAATAGGATCCTGAGTCACAACAGGGTCAGTTTGTGGCACAGGAAGCTCTATAGTTGTCTGCATAGGTTGAGACAAGGATCCAGTAATCTCCACCATATTATCATCTTCGATAGCTTGTAAGCAGCTATCCTTTTTAGCTACATCAAATTCCAAAAATTTTGCAATCTGAGATTCCACAATTCTCGTACCTCCATTAGGGTTATAAAACTGACACCCCTTTGAGTGATCTGGGTAAGATACGAAGTAATATCGAGTAGTTTTGGAATCTAGTTTACTCAATGTTGGATTATATAACTTCACTTCTGCTGGACATCCCCAAACTTTAAGATGATTCAAGCTAGATTTACGTCCAGTCCATAACTCAAAAGAGGTCAATGGAACTACTTTAGTAGGAACACGATTTAGAATATAAAGAGCTGTTTTCAAAATTTGCACCCCATAGAAAATTAGGTAAATTGGTCATACTAATCATACTTCTCATCATGTCCATAAGAGTACAATTGCGCCTTTCAGCTACACCATTTTGTTTAGGACTTCCGGGCATAGTAAACTGACCTATTATCCCATAATCCTTTAAGTATTTAGCAAACCGCCTTTTAAGTTGTCCAGCATCACCGTGCCTACCAAAATACTCACCACCATGATCAGATCTAACAATCTTTATAACTTTTCCCAACTATTTCTCCACTTCAGTCCGAAAAATCTTGAATTTGTCAAGAGACTCAGATTTTTCTTTAATCAAGTATAAGTATCCATATCGGGAATAGACGTCAATAAATGTGATGAAATAAAAATTTCTGCACAAAGTAGCTGTGTATGGTTCACTAATATCAATGTGAATAACCTCCAACAAGTCCGAACTTCGTACGACGGATGTCTTCTTTATCTTAGTTATCTTACCTTTGCAACAGTCTACGCAAGTCTCTTGATCACCTTTAAGAGTAAGCAAGTTATCAGCTTTTATAAGCCTTTCTACTCTTTCTTTAGAGATATGACAAAGATGTTTATGCCATAAAGCATAAGACTGTTCCTTAGATAGATGCCTTTCGGAAACACCTTTTTTCAACTGAATAAGCAATGTACATGTCATTGGGAGATAAACTCAATCGATATAATCCATCGGATAAATTGCAACACCCAATCTTATTTGAATCATAAAACATGGAAATAGTACTACTCTTTATTTCAAAAGAGTATCCACACATGTCCAAACAAGACATAAAAACTAAATTCCGCCTAAAAGAAGGTATGTAAAAATTGTTTCTCAACACCATCCGAAAACCAGAATCTAAAATTAAAATAACATCTCCCACGAACTTGACGTCAACTCCAACGCTGTTTCCAACAGTGAGCTTTGATTCATCATGATTTGGCATCCTTCGGTTTATGAACCCCTTTACGCTCACTCTTATTTTTCTTAGACAACCAAGCCTTAAACTTGTTGCAGCGTTTCTTTACATGTCTTCTCTCCCTACTAAAGTAGCAATAAACACCATCCTTCTTGGTGAATGTTTTCTTAGGACCCAAACTATTAGAAGGTCCAGCATCTACAGAATTTCCTTTATTGTTGGAAGGTCCAGCAACTTCAGAATTTCCTTTATTGTTGGAAGGTCCAGCAACTTCAGAATTGCCCTTATGAGTATAATTTTTCGCATTATTTCCCTTATCACTACTAGAATTAGAAGCATAAAGGGCAATGTGCCCTTTATCTTTTTTCAATTTTTCTTCCTCTGCCACCAACCTTTCAATTAGGTCATTAACTGACCAGGTTTCATCTTGGGAACTATAATTGGTCTTGATAATCCCAAAATCAGAATGAAGATTATTTAGAGCTTGATGTACAATGCAAGCAGTGGGAATAACAACATTGAGAGCTTCAAGCTTTGTCTGCAAATCTACCATCCTCATAACATAATCTCTAATTCCACCAGAACCATCATACTTCATAGTAAATAGTGTTTGCAGGTGTGTTCCTATCTCAGCATTAAGCGACACACGGTTTCTAGCCATCAATGCTTCCATCATCTGCCTAGCAGTGCAGTCTACAGGCAAACCACTTTTCAAGTGTTCCTGAATGGAACGCTTCATCGATAGTAAGCAAATTCTATGCTCTTTTCCCATGCAGTAAAATGAGCTTTTTGAGCTTCTGTACTCTCGGCAGTAAGATCTGCCGGCCGATCGACAGTAAGAGTCATATGAACATCTGTCATCTTCATAGCAAACAGAAGATCTTCTCTCCATTTCTTAAAGCTTGAACCAGTAAGAACCTCAATAGTGACGGAGTTACCGTTTATAGAAAAGGTGACTGAAAGACAAGCAGTATATATAATTAGCATCATGTGAGCATTGTATAACTTGACGTACAAGTACACATCCAGAGAGTTACATGCAAAATCACATAATTACCTTTGGGCAGAATACATGACATGCAATTGTACAATCCCCACATGATAGAGGTTATGAGAATATATTCCAATTTTCATCACTTTTGGGCATAAGGACCATTAGAATCGGTCACTCCTCCACCACACTATCATGTATCCCTCCATAAACTAATACACAATCACCTCCTTTGGGAGTATGGCCATGCATTAGACCATGAGACATCCCAATCAATATACGAGATCGAAATTTCTCAAACCCAATCAAGTGTGCCACTTTAACGGTCACAACTCAATTGATTCCTTGAAACTCTCTCATACCAGGGTTATAATATTTACATCTCACATACACCATATACATGTAATTTTAACTTTAGTGATAGGGGTATCATATCACTCAAATCACATGCCATGCTAATTATAATACCTTATTCATTAATAAAATACAATAAAGTTTAATTTTTATTAATGAATCACACTTTTATAATGTTTATGTGATAACATACAATAACCCAACACAAACATTTCCAAAAATACAGAAAATACAAGAAAAATACGCAAAAATACACTAAAAATACACGTATTTAGGGCTTTGCATGTATTTTCACATCCATAAAATCATCAAACATGTAGAATAAATACACCACAAGATAGAACATGCCAATACGAATCCAACGCCACCAACCACGTGCCGAACGGACACTCCACCCGTCGGCATGCACCGCTTGAGTGCGCGGCGAGTGGAGCTCACGCACGGCCATGCGTGGGGGCGCGTGCGGCCTCCTCCGGTGACGCGCCGCCTATGATTTTCTTCGTCTCGTCGAACCCAATCTGAATAGATAATTTAATTTAATTTTTATTGAACGAAAAATCTTGAAAATCTCAAATTAGGGCAAAATCATTTGTGTTCGTGTTCTAGGGTTATGGAGACTCTGATACCACATGTTGGGCGCAAATTGTGCAACTCCAAGATATCCATAACTAGAACAAGAACATGCATGATTGAGTAGAAAGATTAACGCACCTGTTTTGGGATCCATTGTTCTTGAAGCGGAATCGGAAACACAATGTTCCACGCGCAAATCCTTCTCCTCAATTGCCCTCCGTATCACTGGCTCAATGAGGCAGCTCCCTCACGTGTAGCGTTAGGTAAACGCCCCTTAGGTGAGGATAATGTGAGAATTAGGGTTAAAGGAGAGACTTGAGCACTATTTATAAAGTTTCCAGCCAGGTCCCCTCATTACAGGCTAGGCTCAATTCAGCCCGCACTAGCCAACCCCATATTAGACTAATTAAAAAACCTTCTATCTCTCCTTAGACCAGCCCTGTTTTACGGTAGCCATAAAAATAGTAAATTACAATATCAATTAAAGTAGTCCACATTAAGAAAACTCTTACAAGTCACGCTCTTAATCCTACTGCTTGAGAAAGCCTACCCTTGACTTGCATCACATATCTAGACTAGATGGATAAAATTTCACACCTAAGAGGTTTTAAGACGCTGGAGTTTACTCTCTTCATTGGTGAGGACGATCAATTGACATATGAACAAATTAATCGAGTTACTGCAATGCATGGTGATGCAACACGGCGATCATTGGAAGTTACGATCATTCCCATTGTCGTTATCTAAAACCACTTTTACATGGTATACATCTTCGCCAGCCAATTCAGTTTTTCCTTGGGAACAAATGAAAAGAATGTTCATAACCAGTTTTAGAGAATTGTTCTAGTTGTGTCTACCACAGATTTGTCAGTCATGAAAAACAGAACAATGAATCTGTGGACCAGTTTATGTCTCGATTTAAGAAGGCGAGAAACAGATGTCTTGTGCTGCTACCAGAGAAGGCATTTGCAGAGTTTGCCTTTTAACTATTTTAAATTTGCTGTCAGTGGTTGGGCAAACTTTCTATGATCTTTTCTCATTAGCAAAAATAGCAGTAAAGTAAGAAAGCTTGCTAAAAGAAAAAGGCGAGACAGGGTAATCATGATGTGTATTTCGTCGGTGAGTATGAGCTCGATGATGATATAGGTCAAACAGAATATGCTAAAGTAGGCGTGGTCAAAATGATGATTAATAGACCATACATATGCCAAGCTCTGAACCCAGCAAAGGTTAAAGAAAATTCTAGTATCATGGGCAAAGGAAAAGATTTTTAGTATTACTTCTCCGATATAAACAAGGAAAACGAGATTTATGATCTGCTTTTGGCTGATGGCCAAATAAAATTGACCGAAGGCCAAGTAAAGATGAATTAGCAGGCCAAAAATATTGCAAGTGGCATCATTCTTGGAGTCATGAGACTATCGATTGTATTGTGTTGAGAAAAAAATATTCAAGAAGCAATTCGATAGGACGATATTATGTTTGTCGATGGGAAGGAGAAAGCTCCCGTGGAGGTTGATACCGATCCATTTCTTGTCATGACTGGCATGGTACCGCTGATATCTAAGGGCAAGAATTGTTTACCCGAGGCGGCAACCTGTAAAACAAAAGTTGTTTAAACAAAAGGTATAAAGAAGGTAACCATAATATAGGAAGGATAGGGGAATCAAGTAGTAAATTTGATTACTACATCAATTATGCTCCATCCCTTGCACAAATCAAACAAAATGTTATCTTTCAATTATTTTTAAGCTTTCCTACACTGTATTCTCAATTTCCCTAGCTAAAGCTTTTAGATTTGCGTCATTGATTAAATTCTGATGTGGCATCTCAGTATAGTCGAATCCTATCATTGATAAGATTTTGGCAAAATTTGTAAGACTAATTTTAAATAAAACCTGATGATCCCAATTTATCATTCTTAAACAAATATGCGCATAATTCGGGATCGATTTGCGGAATGGAAGAATTGACATACCTCTAGCCATTGAGGAAAATCTGCAAATACGGAAAATCCCCAAACCTTGAATGGATGTATGGAGCATGATCGATCTACGAATATAGAATCACAAGATCTATATGTCTTGTTTCCACTAGCCAATACCCATCAAATGTGATTGTGTGTTTTATGTAGTGATAGGATTTAAACTAGACGATCTGACATTTTATTCCATTTTTTAAGTTACTGACGTCTTTCATCAAGACTGTTATGGTAACATATTAACGAACAAATATCATGTAATAAATGGGGGTAATAAATTGAGCAATAAATTGGAATTAATTAGGAAATACAAAATTGGGATCACATTTAAAATAATAAAATATATTATAACAGAGTTTGCTTACATTTGTACTTACCACACTTTCTGGGCTTTATTGTCGATTCAATTCCAGCATAGCTCAAGTTTGCATGGTTTCGATCGAAGCAAAGTTGTTGATTCCCTAGTTTGCCTGGGTACTTCTCATTTGGAATCACCATAGAACCTAATCTCCTTTAGGCTCCATTCGTTTCACGGAAAATAATTTATGAAAAAATATTTTTCGGATTTTCCAGCGTTTGTTTCACGAAAAATGAATTCCTTGGGGAAAATGTTTTCCATGAAAGGAAAAAAGTCTTCTAAATCAGGGGAAAATGTTTTCTACTTTTGAAAAGTGTAAAATATTTTCCTTACTTAATCTCTCTTATCTCACACCTTTACAATAGATCCTCACTTTCTCCTCCAATTTCTTCTTCTTCTTTTCTTTTTTTATTCGAATTATTTTTAAATTTTCATTTTCTTTTTTAATTCGAATTATTTTTAATTTCCTTTTTCTTTTCTATTTCTTTTCTTTTTTTCATTTTTTTCTCTTTTTCTGTTTTTTTTTTTTTTGTTTCCCATCTTCTTCTTTCTTGGCTAGTCGTTGGCTGTTGCTAGGTGAACCTTGAGCTCGTCAATCTCAAGCTCGTGCTCTGCACTCTTGCTTATCATTTTCTTTATTTACTCTACCATGTAGTTGTACATTACTCAAGCAAAGGGCTCTATATGCTTTGCTTCTTTTTTCTTTTGTTTATTAGAATACAAAAGACGCAGGGGGAGAAACATGCCACTCAATTGGAAGATTCCCATTAGGGCTGTACATGCTTTGCTTCTTTTCTCTTTTGCTTTTTTTTTTTTAAATCCATATAAACATTTTTTAGAGTAGATGAGCATTTGACGATAATGAGGGAACAAATATATGAAACAAGTTTGCCCTGATTTAAAGGCAAGTTCATATTTTATGGATTTATAGGTCGATAAATGATACATACCTAAGTGATGAAGTTTTAGAATATATTTTCCCTACCGAACACCGGAAAATATTTTTTGAAACATTTTCAGATTTTAAACGAACACCAGAAAATATTGTCATTTTCCTGGAAAATGACAATGAGGAAAATATTTTTCGGAAACAGCCCATTTTCTTCGAAACGAACAGACCCTTAATTAAAAACACTAAAGAATGACTTTTAGGTAAAAGATATTTTGTCGCGGGGAAAATTTTAGTGACATGGTAGTTAAATCTTGCGTGAAGCTAAGCTGATGGTACAGATCTCTATTAGTGCCAATTGTGATACAATGGAATGAGTCGTTACCATAGATTCATATATAAACTCAGCAACTAAATTGTCCACCATGTGTTACCATAGATTCATATATAAACTCAGCAACTAAATTGTCCACCATGTGTTACCATAGATTCATATATAAACTCAGCAACTAAATTGTCCACCATGTGTTACCATAGATTCATCTATAAACTCAGCAACTAAATTGTCCACCATGTGTTTGATAGAATGCCTAAACCGAGTACAGTTTTGAGTGCATAATGATATATTACGCATGGCTAAATTTTCCTCCTTGATGGTTAAGCATGATTTTCTAGCACGTTTTGTACCCACCAAAACCAAATATGAACATTTTCCTTTCTTTTTTTGTATGTCACTCGGTGTTTATATGGCTTCCTGTTGCGTTCCATGATGATCATCGATGAGGAACTGCCCTAAAATCAACGCTCTCAATTTTTAAGCTTGATGATACTGGTTTTTGTATCTTATCTCTTATCCGATGATGCCTCTGTTTTATTGTGGCCATAGAAGCTGTTACTAGTGTTTGAGGGTGACTGTGGAGGTCGACAATGGCAATGATTTGATGGTGAATGCCACTTAAAAATGGTAGAGATTTGATGATTTCATGTAAAACATGTAAAGGTTCATTTAGCTAAGGCAAAAGATGAGATAAAAAAGGAATAATTCTTATTCTGGAGATGGGAGATTGAATGTAAAGAAGAGAAGATAATTTGGCTTGATTGGCTTTCAGATAAATTTGGGTTTGATTGGGCTTAGATATTTTGGGCTAAACTTAGCTGTAACGTGAGTTGGGCTTTGAGAATATATAGTTAAGAAAGGCTTGACGTATTAAAGCCCAATTTTAGCCTAATTTGACCGAAACCCATAGAGCCATATTGGACCATATTCGGGTTGGGCTCAATAGCCCAGTCCGAGTCCCCTCTTATGAGAACAATAAAAAAATAAAATAATAAACAAGGTAAAAGCCACCAAAAATCTCGAAAATCCCCACTGTGACACATTTACTGCAAACTTCTTTTTAGAACACTAAGAATTCCAAATTTATACCTATGTGACACATTTATCCCAAACTTATATAAAGTAACACATTTATCCCGTATTTCTTCTTACAACACTAAGAATCCCAAGCTTACATCCATGCAATACATTTGTCCCAAAAATTTGATGTCATGGAAAAAGCTTGGAAAAAAAGTTTGGAGTAAATGTGTTACGCATATATAAGCCTAGGGTTTATAATATTATAGAAATAAGTTTAGGGATAAATGTGTCACATGTTTTTTCTATCACAAAAAATAGCTAAGAGTAAATATGTTACAGTGGTAAAAATTTGAGATTTTTTTTAATGTTTTTTCCTAATAAATAATAAAAAATTGAACAATAAAAAATAGAATATAGGTTTTGATTAAATAGTTTGGTCTTAGTATTAGATTTAGCTTGGTGTATTTTAGTTAATATCATATATTTTAGAGATTTTGGTCAACACCTTGGAGGTTTGATTTTGGTGGATTGATCTTTTAGACAAGAATTTGATTTAATTTGATTGTAACTCATGAAGGTTGCTGTCCCGAGGGTTAATAACAAATCCATGTCATATTCTTTACTCGGCTTGTATCGAGTTACTTTACCACACTTTAACTTTTTACTCACTTTTTGTTACTTTCTTAGATCAATTAATTGTGATTTTTGCACATTGCTTTACTATGTTGTGATTTGCTATCTTAGCTAAATGGTTTTGTTACTTTTCAGGATCATAATAAACACCAAAAAAAAAGAAAAAAAAAGGCCACGTGGACACTTAGCTAGCGAGAACTTTAGGATTCATAATTTTGTAAAAGGATTGTTTCAACACTTTAGTTGATAAATAATCAAATTTGGATTCCGACATGGTGCTAATTAGATAATTAGTGTAATTAAGTTTTCCAACCCTAAATTTCTACTTGCGTAGGAAGTAGCTATGCTCCTACATCTCACTTGATTTTTAACGGAACTTAATAGGCTAGTGGTGACTCATTATAGGATTAATCGAACTAAATTGAAAATCAAAGGGTTTGAGAGAGCTCACGCCAATCAAGTACCCCTCACCCTTAACATTACCTCTCAATTTGTCATTTTCCTGACCCCTCGTCGTGACACTTCTCAAAAGGTTTCTGAGTATTACTTATTATAGGGGCAAAGGCCAGCCTTGGACTCCAAACGAGCAAATTCAAGAATCTAATGGATTGAATCCATTCTTGTTTGCTGTTGGAAACAAATTCAAAAAAAAAAAAAACAATTGAATCGATACTCGAACGATCGAATACCGAAAAACGAAAGTGGAAACATGCCTGGAAAACATGTAACACCGATTGAAGGCATGTCACTAAGTCGGACATATTTTGATTGTCACAGATTAATTACCATCGAAGTTTTAGAGGAATTCTTTGAAGCCCTGGAATTCCGTTCATCGAGAGAGAGTGTATTGCTTCAAGGGGGGAAATATGGAGAAACATATTTCTTTGTGAAAATGCTACTATTCAGATGCATCCCCCTTTTTTTACTTTTTATTTTATATATTGCAATAACTGTATTCTTTTATGGGCCCTTCACTTACGGGCCGCGTTTTGGCTCAACATGGGTGGACAGGCTTAACTTGGCCCATCAAATATAAAACTCATCATCTGCTATAAGAGAGCTGAGCCTTTTTATCTTGACACTCACTTTTTAAACGAAACTTTTCCTTTTACGAGGAACTTTGGATTTTCGCCATCGTCCACTTTCAAGCAACCGTCTGTTTCCCTCTCGGTTTGATAAAGGTTCAAGTTCAACATGGACTTACAAATGACTACCTCGTAAGCTTAGTCTACTCTTTTAAGTCATTGGAACCAAAATAGTTTGGATTCAGATGGACGGTCAACAATCCACAAAATTTAACCAGCTAGCTTGTGAAATTGAGACTCCAGTAGGGAAAAATCTTAGCCACTTAAAGCCATCACTTCACATTTTGCCACATTTTCAGAAATGTTATAGGCTCTGGTCGTCACATCATACTCTTCATTCAGCAATGTGCATATACATACGAATCCAACCCTCTAAAAAAGTTCTCGGTTCACCACTACGCATGTTTTTATTTCCCAGCCAGAACAAGAAGCTCCATTCCTAAACCAAAAAGAGCACCTGGCCCGTTCATGTCTGGAGTTCAGGACCTCATTGAATGGTCAACCCACTAAATGCATAGGGGACAACTTTTCTTTAATATCTAGGATCATGAGTGAATTCATGCACTCAGGCAATACAAGCTTCAATGGAAAGATTACTCAATCCTTGCATAAGATTGTTGACAAACCCACATAGTTCAGATGCGCTATGAGTAATAGAAAACTTAGAACCTGACAGAACTAGTGAGAGGACCATCATAACAGTGAGTAAACAACATAATGTGAAGCATCCATGTACTGAATTAGAAGTCTCAGTTAAGTTTAGCAACAGCTTGGCTGAGTTTCCTTGAGACTTGTTTTGCATCTGGCACCTATGCACAACATAAGTTAAATCATAGGATGTTGCAAATAGCAAACCAAGGTAAAAGCATTAGGTCATTCAGACTGAACTTTTTGCCTTCCAAAGAAATTCCCTCTGTTTAATGCTCTATTACTTCAAATTGAATTTGGCAGTATATGCTTGTAGTCTTAGTATGGAAATCATTGTATTGGTATGTACCGAATTAATGTGATAACAATCTACTTTTTCTTGCTGCTGATAATAGCCCTATGCACAAAAAAGAAGACAGAAAGGAAAGAGAGAAGGGGGGGGGTTTTGGGGCCGGGGGGGTGGGGGGACAAAGTTACATGCAAAAAAAAAAATCAATAAAATGAGACACATTTTAAAAACAAAAACTACTAAATAAAACCCCTGCCAATCATATGACGACAAGGAAGAGAAAACAGGATCGGTTGCATAGATGATGGAACAAGCTAATACGAAAATGCTCACATAATTTGAGATATTAACATATAAATATCACAAATACGAGGAGTAAACTGTGAAGAGAAGTGTCTTTCCAAATACGAAATCTCTCTTTCTTTGTTGAATAACTCGTACTCCAAAGGTTCTAAAGACGCTTTGAGTTTAAGCTCTTTAGAAACATAGCTTGACGTCATTCATGAACACTGATGCTTCAATGGCTCTGACGTCAATAGATATATTTCTGAAGAGCTTGAGCTTCAAGCATCTTTGGACGATTTGAAGGACGAGTTGTTCAAGACAGAAACAGAGATCTTGTATTTGTAGAGACCCTACTCCTCGTCCCTTTTGGTTTTGTGCTTAGAGACACAGCTCTTCTTTTGACTGGTCCGAGTCTGCCATTTTCTTTTGAGCTTGGAGACACTACTCTTCGTTTGACTAGTCTCAGTCTGCCAAGTGACGCTATGATCTAACTCAAGGAAGTGGAGACAAAATCGCCCCTCATCTCTGACGAGCAAATATTTTTGTGCTTTTTAATCTCAAATTCTCAAAGAAAACAATCCTGTAATGTCACAACGTTGTCTACTCCGACCTTCGCTGGGTGAAATCCAACTCTTTGAGCTCCCTGAGATTTTTTATGGTTTCACTTTAGCACTTTAAGTTTACTGCATTTTTTGACACAAGGGAGCAATTCATCAATTGAGGTGTACGACAGGTCCATTACCTGTGGCAAAACAAGCTCTCCAAAGACATGTGGAAGCATCTTTAGCTAATTGCAACTTCTTAAAGTAAGCTTACGAAAATTCTTTAACAATCCAATGGAATTAGTGACTTCACGCAATTCTTTACATTCGCAAGCACTGAGAATTTCAAGTGCAGAGAGCCTTTCTCAAATTGTAGTTTTGCAATATTAGTTCCATCAATGAGAAGCTCTTTCACCACTTTCATGGAACATAGTGCTTGCGGCAAATGTTTAACCCATCTGCAATATTTCATGTTGAAGGAAACTAAATTCTCAAAGTTAGAATTGGTTGTCTCTAACTTCCAGGATCAAGCATTTTAAAAGACTTGAGGCAAGGATGTAATATATGGGCTTTAAAAAAAAAGGGAAAAGAAAGAGTTTGAAAAGTCAAAAAGGGAAGCTGAAGGAGAACTGTGGAACCTTCGGTTGTGTTTTAAGAGAGAGAGAGAGAGAGAGAGAGAGAGAGGGAGATAAAGAGAAGAGCACGGGCAGAAGCAAGGGAACGGAAGAAATAAGGGGAGAAGAGAGAAAGAAGAGAAAGGAAAAAGGGAAAAAAAATATTGGCACGCTCGTGATCCGGATGCCTATACAAGCCAACTCAAGTGTGTTTTGCAATGCTGGTAAGAAATCGAAACCTTTAATCACTTACTTGAAGCAATCGCCGCAATTAGGGCTCGAAATTCGGATTTCTTGAATATTTGTGTGTTGAAGTCCAATTTTTGAGTTGTTGAGCTGTATATTTTTGTAGAAATGATACTTTGGGATGTTGGGAAGCTATAGTATCTTACAGATCGTAATTTGAGCTTGCGGTTTGTCCAAAATAGAATTTTGAAGTTGGGGGCGCATTTTGATACTGTAGCGAACAGTAGCTTCGAGCCTTTTTTTTTTTTCGGTATTGTTTTGGGGCAGCTGAGTTGGGGTTGTTGTTGTACATCAAGAGAGTTTCTGGAATTTTGTGGAGGAAGTTATGGCGTGATGAAGTTGGCGCATGGGCTGCACCTAATGGAAAATGATGGGTTTATGCTAAATGTGAGCTTTTGTAGTGCATAGGTATCGTTTTATCGACAAATAGGCCTAGTATAGACGAGTTGTTATGCGAATATCCTTTTTACTCGGCCTTTTGATATTGTTTTTCCGTTAATTGTTAGGGATCCGAGTGCGTGGTTCAAGTGAGCGTCGTAGTTGATTTTTGGCTTTTCCCAGGTGAGTGACACTATTTTTTCTTTGTATTTTAAACTCATGTTTCGAGAAATGTGGTGAATTATATATTATATGAGTTGATAAAAAGCATATTTTGCTGCATAAAACATGATCGAGTTATTACTGCCATTTCGTTATTTAAAAGACCGAGTTATATTTCGAATTCGATTTGAATGGTTGTTTCAAAAATGATTTGTGAAATCCTTTATGAAAGAATCTTGAAATGTTTTGGAGAACGTTTTGATATTTATATATCAAATTTTAAGTTGTGATATAACTTTCTTTCTAATGTTGGATTATTGGATATTGTGATTGGTGGTTTGTGCTCAATGTCTCTGTGGACCCTGAGGGGCGTGTGGATATGCGCATACTAGTCTAGTATATCCTTGTGGGCCGAGCCACCGGCTAATAATAAGTGAAGACATTGCCAATGGGGGAATCTTGGTCATCTTGTCACGGACATTAAGTGTGACCATGGTTAGACATTTGAGCATGAATTGGTCAATGGAGTGGACTATTGATGTGTGATTTGAGTTTGGTCAATGGAATGGACCATCGATGTGATTTGATGAGATTAATCAATGAAATAGACTAGTGATACATGTTTTATGAGATTGATTAATGGACTGGACCTTTGGTATCTTTGGTATTTGAGTTATGATTATGTATTATGATAAAGTGAGTTACGATTGTGTTTTAAATGTGCATAGTGATTTCTCGATCTGCTTAGAAGAAATGTGTTACTCACTGAGCTGTGGTAGCTCACTCCTTTCTTATACTTGTTTTTTAGGTTCTTCAGCAAGTTACGAGTAGGCGTGAGCATTCGTTCGGGGAGGACTTTTGTGGTGGAAACTTTTTAGTATGACTTGTGCATAGTTCATAGGTTTATAAGTTAGTCTTTGTAGAATGCATATGTTTTGATTTTTGTAGATTATAGATATACTCTGATATTATAACCAAATGCCCTTTTTGTCAAATACATATATGTGGATGTATATATGTTAATATCGGGTTGAATTTTGGTTATGTTGAGGCTGCGTCCTTTGGTGAAATGACGGCCATGTCATGCATTTTTTCTCGTGAATCGGGGTGTGACATTTGTTGGTATCAGAGCTTAGGTTCTGATTTGTTTGGGTAGATGTGGGACGATGTGAGATTGTGTGATAGATTTTTAACGCGTTAGCCTTTTAGATATTAAGTTGTAGCTTTGTTCTTGGATTCAGGTGATCATGCGTGACTCGGAGACACTTGCTTCGCCTTATAGAAATAGTAAAGGCAAGCAAGTTGTTGCTCCTAATGCTAGAGACACACCTCAAGCTTCTCGAGGCGCGTCTTTAAGGAGGAGATGGGAGGATCGGTGTGATGAAGGTCCTAACTCACATGAAGTCAGGGAAGTTAACACACGATCATTTCCCCCAACTAACTTTGAGCAAGCCATGATTCATTGGTATCATCAGGCAAAGGAATTAAGTGGAGATTGAGCAACTGGCTCATACACCTTTGCCCAATTCAGAGAGGTGAAATCACCCACTTATGATGGGAAAGCTGATCCTCTTGCAGCTGAGTAGTGGACTAGAAAGATTGAGGGGATCTTTGAAGTAGAAGGTGTTCCTGAAGACAAGAAGGTTAACTTTGCTTCTTGATACTTAGAAGGCGAGGCAGAGCATTGGTGGGAGGGAATGAGGCCAGCTCTTGGAGATGGGGGTGGTATTATAGCTTGGGAGGACTTTAAGCAGGCTTTCAACGCCCAATTCTTCCCAGTGTCATTTCAAGCAAAAATGAAGAGTGATTTTATACACATATCTCAAGGCGACTCCACGGTTTTGGAGTATGCAGCCCGCTTTAATCAGATGAGTATATTTGCTGAGCAATATTTGTCTAATGAGCAAGATAAGGCTGATCACTTTTAGAGGGGGCTCCGATATGAAATTGGTTCTACACTCACACCTTTAGTATTGACATCTTATAAAGACGTGTTGGAACGAGCCATCAAAGTGGAACAAAAGATTTTGGAGCGTGAGGTACAAAGTGTACCTCAACATAAGAAGTTGAGATCCACTGACTATCAAGATAGCGGTGCCGGTAGCAGCGGAAAGAGGAAAGCTTTTAACCAGCCAGGAAAGCCCAAAATTCATAATAACCTAGGCCCTTATACTACCTGTGGGAGACAACATAGTGGTCCTTGTTACCGCAAGAGAGGAGCATGTTTCACTTGTGGAAAAATGGGACATATGGCACGTGATTGTCCAACACAGAAGAATGCCCCTGGAGATAGCAGAGTATGTTTTGTATGTGGGCAACCTGAACATCGAGCCTATACTTGTTCTATGAGGAAGACCACCCCTCCAGTTGATAGGCTACAAGAAGGCCAATAAAGGCAAATGATGACTGGGAAAGTTTTTATGATGACAGGAGAGGATGCGGCGGCTTCTAATACAGTTGTTGCAGGTAATATTTCTATTGCCTCACAATGCTTATGCATTGTTTGATCCCGGTGCCACGCATTCCTTTACTTCCATTGACTTTGCAAAGAAACTTGATGTATTGCCTGAGCTTCTAAAATATATATTGCGTATTGATACTCCCACTGGTGATTTCTTGATTGCTAATCGTGTTTTCAAGAATTGTTTGTTGCGAATTGATGATGTACCATTGCCTGTGGATTTGGTGGAGTTAAATATACGGGATTTCGATGTTATTCTAGGGATGTATTGGTTATCAATATATTATGCCACTGTTGATTGTTATTCAAAGAAAGTTATTTTTCGACCTCCAAATCAACTTGAATTCTCTTTTTTGGGAAGTTATAAAGGCACTTTTCCAAGATTGATTTCAGCTATGCAAGCAAGGAAGCTTTTGAGAAGGGGTTGTTGTGGTTATTTGGCTTGTGTAAAAGACACAAGTAAGGAGCCGATAAAGTTAGAAAATGTTCATGTTGTTTGAGAATTTCTTGATATATTTCCTAAAGATTTACCTGGCTTGCCTCCTGATAGAGAAATAGAGTTTTGTATCGATTTAATGCCTGGTACAACACCTATCTCTAAGACCCCATATCGAATGGCACCTTCTGAATTGAGTGAATTGAAGACACAACTGCAAGAGCTTTTGGATAAGGGTTTTATTAGACCTAGTGTATCGCCTTGGGGAGCTCCTATTCTATTTGTGAAGAAAAAATACGGTAGTATGCAACTTTGCATAGATTATTGAGAACTTAACAAGGTGACAATTAAAAATAAATATCCTTTGCCCCAGATTGATGATTTATTTGATCAACTTCAAGGGGCTTAGGTATTTTCTAAGATTGACCTTCGTTCTAGGTATCATCAGTTGAAGACAAAAGTTGATGATGTGCCAAAGACCGCTTTCAGAACAAGGTATGGGTATTATGAATTTCTTGTCATGCCTTTTGGGTTAACGAATGCACTTGCGGCTTTCATGGATTTGATGAACAGGGTATTCAGGCAATTTCTTGATAGATTTATTGTGGTATTCATCGATGACATTTTGGTGTATTTGAGGAGTTTGGGAGAACATGAACAACACTCGAGAGTTGTTTTACAAACTTTGCGTGAAAAGAAGTTGTATGCTAAATTTAGTAAGTGTGCCTTCTGGCTTGATCATATAGAATTCTTGCATAATGTAATATCAAAGGATGGTATCTCAGTTGATCCAAAAAAAGTTGAAGTAGTTGTTCAATGGAATCGCCTTACCAATGTTACGGAGGTAAGAAGTTTTCTTGGGTTAGCAAGTTATTACAGGCGATTTATAGAAGGGTTTTCTGAAATTGCCAGTCCACTTACTTACCTAACCCAGAAGGGAGTTAAATTTGTGTGGTCAGATCAATGTGAGCGCAATTTCTAAGAGTTGAAGAGGCGATTGGTGTCAGCTCCTATATTAACTTTGCCTTTAGGAACTGGTTGCTTTACAATTGATTGCGATGCATCTTAGGAAGGTTTAGGTTGTGTTCTTATGCAAGATGGTAAAGTTGTGGCATATGCCTCTAGACAATTGAAGGCTCATGAGAAGAACTATCCTACTCATGATTTGGAGTTGGCTACGGTTGTGTTTGCCTTAAAAATATGGCGGCACTACTTGTATTGTGAAAAATATGAAGTCTTTACCAATCACAAGAGTTTAAAAATATATTTTTACATAGAAAGAAGTTAACGTGAGGTAGAGGAGATGGCTAGAATTTCTGAAGGATTATGACTTATCCATCAATTACCATCCAGGTAAAGCTAACGTGGTAGCTAATGCCTTGAGTCGCAAATCCTCTAGAAATATGGCAGTATTGCTCACTTCTCAAAAGCCTATTATTGAGGATATGAGAAAGCTGGACCTGGAGGTTTTGGTCCATCAGCTTGGTGCTCAATTAGCTAATCTTCGAGTACAACCGACATTGATTGATAGAATCAAGGCTAAACAAAATGAAGATCCTCAATTGGAAAAGATTAAAGAAGGTGTAGAAGCTAGGAAACAAGATGACTTTAGTATCCATGTAGATGGATCATTGAGGTTTCGTGGTCGGTTATGTGTTCTCGATGATTAAGAATTGAAAAAGCAGATATTACTAGAAGCTCATAGCACTAGATTCTCAATTCATCCAGGGAGCACCAAGATGTATAGGGATTTGAGAGGAAATTTTTGGTGGATCAATATGAAGAAAGATATTGTGAAGTTTGTCGACCAATGTCTAATTTGCCAGTAAGTGAAAATTGAGCATCAGAAACTAGGTGGCCAGCTACACCCACTTGAAGTACCTAAATGGAAGTGGGAGCATATTACCATGGATTTCATCGTCAGCTTACTAAGGACGCCTAGTGGTAAGAATGCCATATGGGTGATTGTTGATTGATTGACTAAATCTGCACATTTTTTGTCTTGTCGATTTGGCCTTTCACTTGAAGACATGGTGAAGCGATATGTCAATGAGATAGTGAGACTTCATGGAGTTCCAGTGAGTATTGTTTCCGATAGAGATCCCAGGTTTGTGTCCAACTTTTGGAAGAGTTTACAAGGGGCGTTAGGTACTCAACTCAATTTTAGTATAGCTTTTTATCCATAGACAGATGGTTAGTCAGAGAGAACTATTCAAACGTTAGAGGATGTGCTACGATCTTGCGTAATTGACTTTGGTGGTTCATGGGATGAACATTTACACTTGGCAAAGTTTTCTTATAATAACAGCTATCATTCTAGTATTAAGATGGCTCCTTTCAAAGCTTTGTATTGGCGTAAATGTAGGACTCCTATTTGCTAGGATGATGTTGATGAGAAAAGATTAATCGGCCCTAAGTACATACAACAATCACAAGAGAAAATCAGACTCATTCGAGAGCGTTTGAAAACAGCACAAAGCCATCAGAAAAGTTATGCGGACCTTAAGATACACAAAGTAGAATTTAATGTAGGAGACCATGTATTCTTGAAGATTTCTCCTATGAAGGGCGTCATAACAGTTGGCACGCGTGGTAAGTCCAAGGTACGTGGGACCATTTTTTATATTACAAAAGATTGGTGAAGTTGCTTATAAACTGGCTTTATCACCAGCATTATCTGGAGTCCATAATGTGTTCCATGTATCCTTATTATGGAAATATGTGCCAAATCCTAATTACGTATTGGATTTTACACCATTGAAGTTGAGAGAAAACTTAACGTACGAAGAGCAGCCCATTCGTATTATCAATAAGAAGGATCAGGTGTTGCGACAACGCACTATTTCTTATGTGAAGATCCAGTGGAAAAATCACACGGAGAGAGAGGCCACTTGGGAACTCGAGGAAGAGGCAAGGCGCAAATACCCTTGCTTGTTTCATGATTGAGGTGTCTGTAAATTTTGACGACGAAATTTTTTTAAGAAGGGGAGAATGTAATATATAGGCTTTTAATAAAAAAAAAAGAAAGGAAAAGAAAGAGTTTGAAAAGTCAAAAAGGGAAGTTGAAGGAGAACTGTGGAACCTTCGGTTGTGTTTTAAAAGAGAAAGAGAGAGAGAGAAGGAGAGAAAGAGGAGCATGGGCAGAAGCAGGGGAACGAAAGAAACAAGGGAAAAGAGAGAAAGAAGAGAAAGGAAAAAGGGAAAAAAGGAAAAAAAAAAAAATTGGCGTGCTCGTGATACGGATGCCTCAATAAGCCAACTCAAGTGTGTTTTGCAACGTCGGTAAGAAATCGAAACCTTTAATCACTTACTTGAAGCAATCGCCACAATTAGGGCTTGAAATTCGGATTTCTTGGATATTTGTGTGTTGAAGCTCGATTGTTGAGTTATTGATCTGTATATTTTTGTAGAAATGGTACTTTGGGATGTTGTGAAGCTATAGCATCTTACAGATTGTGATTTGAGCTTGTGATTTGTTCGGAACAGAATTTTGAAGTTGGGGGCACATTCTGATACTGTAGCGAACAGTAGCTTCGAGCCTCTTTTTTTTTTGTTGTTGTTCTTTTCGGTACTGTTTTGGGGTGGCTAAGTTGAGACTGTTGTTGTACAATAAGAGAGCTTTCTAAAGACTATAAGACAACTTGAAATGGAATTTTGTGGAGGAAAGTTATGGCGTGATGAAGTTAGCGCATGGGCTGCACCTAGTAAGAAATGATGGGTTTCCGCTAAATGTGAGCTTTTGTAGTGCATAGGTGTCGTTTTATCGACAAATAGGCCTAGTATAGACGAGTTGTTATGCGAATATCCTTTTTACTCAGCCTTTTGATATTGTTTTTCCGTTAATTGTTAGGGATCCGAGTGCGTGGTTCGAGTGAGTGTCGTAGTTGATTTTTGATTTTTCCTAGGTGAGTGACACTATTTCTTCTTTATATTTTAAACTCATATTTTGAGAAATATGGTGAATTATATATTATATGAATTGATCAAAAGCATATTTTGTTACATAAAACAGGATCGAGTTATTGCTGCCATTTCGTTATTTAAAAGACTGAGTTATATTTCGAATTCGATTTGAATGGTTGTTTGAAAAATGATTGGTGAAATCCTTTATGAAAGAATCTTGAAATGTTTTGGAGAATGCTTTGATATTTATATATCAAATTTTGAGTTGTGATACTTTCTTTTTTATGTTGGATTACTGGATATTGTGATTGGTGGTTGCTGCACAATGTCTCTGTGGACCCTGAGGGGTGTGTGGATATGTGCATACTACTCTAAGATATCCTTGTGGACTGAGCTACTGGCTAATAATATGTGAATACCTTGCTAGAGGGGAATCTTGGTCTTCTTGTCACGGGTGTTACATGTGACCATGGTTAGACATTTAAACATGAATTGGTCAATGGAGTGGACTGTTGATGTGTGATTTGAGTTTGGTCGATGGAATGAATCATCGATGTGATTTGATGAGATTAATCAATGGAATAGACCATTGATACATGTTTTATGAGATTGACTAATGGACTGGACCATTGGTATCTTCGGTATTTGAGTTATGATTATGTATTATGATAAAGTGAGTTACGATTATGTTTTAAATGTGCACAGTGATTTCTCGATCCGCTTAGAAGAAATGTGTTACTCACTGAGCCGTGGTAGTTCACTCCTCTCTTATACTTGTTTTTCAGGTTCTTCAGCGAGTTGCAAGTAGGCGTGAGCGTTCGTTTGGGGAGGACTTTTGTGGTGGAAACTTTTTGGTATGACTTGTGCATAGTTCATAAGTTTATAAGTTAGTTTTTGCATAATGCATATGTTTTGATTTTTGTGGATTATAGATATACTCTGATATTGTAACAAAATGCCCTTTTTGTCAAATATATATATATATATATATATATATGTGGATGTATATATGTTGATATCGGGTTGAATTTTGGTTATGTTGAGGCTGCGTCCTTTGGTAAAAGGACGGCCATGTCATGCCATTTTTCTTGTGAATCGGGGTGTGACAAGGGAATTCCATATATGCATTGATCCAAGTAGAGTATTTTAGCTTCAAGACTTCCAAACTCTGAGCCTTCTGAGAAAAAACATTATCATATGTTTATTTGCTACTTGAACTATAGCTCTAAAGATAAAGTGCAGGGCACATTTGTACAAAAAGAAGTGCACAAGCACAAACAACCCTTACCTCCATCAATTGATCCCACTCTTTCAAGGTCAATTTGTCCGGACTTGACATAAGTAGAACATAACTTAGATTTCTCAGGGCATCCACTAACTTTCTTAGTATTCCACGCCATTCAAGCCATACTAGGTCCGGAAGAAGAACCACAGTATTTCCTTTAATATCAACCTTGTCCAACTCTAGAAACCTTAGTTTCGACAGATCATGAAATACTTTAACATCAACCTTTTCAAAATCAGGGGTCACACGAAGCGCTTCAACCTTGCTAGTACCCTGCCAATTCGTTGAAAAAGTGGACGTGTGAAATTCGAACAAAGTTATATGCAATGAAACGATAATATAAAAGGAAAACTTGGCAAGAATACTGGAGAAATCTAAGTGCGATTTTACCTTCTTTTCACGCAATGTTCTTTTGATATCTTTATAATCCCACAGCCTGCTGCTCTGCCTGGGGTATTCAACTTTTTTCGTGACAATTTCTCTTCCCGTCGATTTTAGTTGGTTGTGCATCCTAAGCTCATTTTCTGCTCTAATCCTTAGAGAAGACATATTTTCAAGGTGACCAACACTTCTACGTGGGTTCCATCAACCGGCATCCCACATGTAATAGGGGATTCTCTTTTCACCACTGGTAAAGAAACGCTATGTCAAGGCGTATTCTTTGTGCATCGTCACACAATCGTTCAAAGTATTTCATCAATATTGGTTCCGATTTTTTTTTTCTGGCCTACTTTTTAATTGATTCAAAGTCTCTTTCCAATCTTCTTCGCTCTTCACGTAAAAATATCTTCCCACCATCTCAATAGCAAAAGGATGAAAATTGACAGCCAAAATGATTTCACTGGACTGATTTTCGTAGCTCACTAGGCAACGGTCCAGTGGAAAAACGTGCTTATAGAAAAGATCAAGAGCATCATTTTCATTCTTTTCTTCTTCTTTCTCCTCTAACTGGTCGCCGGCCTTTGGCAAGACCCGACCTCGCAGTGGCTAGGCGAGGTTGGGCCTTGCCGGTGGTTGGCGAGGCTCGACCTCGCCAAGGGCTGACGAGGCTCCCTTGAGGCCGATGAGGTTGCTATCTCTTGTCTCTAGCTGGTCGCCGGCCATTGTTGAGGCCCGGCAATTGGCTAGAGGAGAAAAAAAAAAGAAAAAGAAAAGAAAAATCTTAGAAAATTATTAAAAAATTAAAAGAAATTTTATGTCACAAAAAAATTAAGGGTCATACCGGTACTGAACACATTCTTATTCTTCTTTTTATTTATTTATTTATTTATTTCGGAAATAAAAACTTTGTGCAGTTACCAAATGCATTCTTTTGTTTAGAAACTATTTTAGAGAATAGAAATAGAAAAAGACTAAGTTTGAAAAGAAATTATTCCCGAGAACATAAATGTTATCAAACGACCCTAAGTCCAATACAACTACTGTCCAATGTCCACCCTAAATGAAACGAAATCTTTCTCCACCCTACGACCTGTTTTCAGTTGTTGGAGAATCTACGGAGTCGGTCCTTGAAGGATAAATAACAGGGTGCTTCATGGACCCCAGAGCGGCCGCGGCGTACCTGTTCAAGAAACATCTAGCAAACATAAATATGCTTATTAGCTTGCCTGATTACGTGATGGTTTTGTGAGGGCTGTCTTCAATATCTTGGCTCCTATTTGAGCACAACGCCATGAAGAGCAAATAACTCTTGCGTTTTTTGCCGCACAGCCATGATTTCTCATGAAGACCAACAATTGGCCTGTCCCTAATGTTTATTGTCCGTCTCTTCAGCAAAGCTGCAGGATCATCGCCTATGTTAAGAGCCTTTTTGCAGACCACACGACAGATCTGAGTCAACACTTGATGGAAAATATTTGGACAATTGGAAAGAACAATAAACGCAGACTTTAAGGTGTAATATCATTGTTTTAAAGAAAATATTTACCCTACAACGTTGTTAATGGTTATTGATACATTTCCTTTAGTATATAACAAAGTCTTGATTGAGAATACCATATAGCAATTTTGATATTTCTTCAGAGTCTTTCAAGGGAAACAATTGAAATGATTGTTGTGTTTTTCATTTAGAAAAAAAAAACTCGAAAAGACTTTAACTTCATTCATTCCTAAATCGGCGTACTTATCTACGTCTAAATGAACTAAGACAACCCTTCGGAGATGGTTACAAAGTAAACAGGTACTTTGTCAAAGGTGACCTTGAAAAGACAAATAAAATTTGGAATAAAATAATAATAATAATAATAATAATAATAATAATAATAATAAATAAATAAATAAATAAATAAATAAATAAATAAATAAATAAATAAATAATTCATTTTCAATTCTGAATTTCATAACTTCTGAAAAAATCAATTGAACAAATGCAACATTTCAAAGCTTATAACACAACTAATTAAGATTAGGAAAATAACTGCATGTAATAAAAATAATAATAATAAATATAGGATTATTAGGTTATCTTGAAAAGACATATAAAATTTCAAATAAAATAATTATAAAAAAGTAATTATTCTTTTTTTTTTTTAATTTTTTGTTCCAAATTTCATAACTTCTGAAAATACCGATTGAACAAATACAATCTTTCAAAGGTTATAACACGACTAATTAAGATTTGCGAAATAACCACATGAAAAAAAAATATATATATAATAAATAGAGGATTAGTGCTACTTATAATCTGCCTATTTATTCACGCAGCTGCATGTGGATATTTTAAAGTCTAACTTACAACCCATTCTATTCTTTTAGACAAATTAGGGGACGCTCATATTTATAAAGTAACCCACTTCCTCCCAACTTTCCTACATGGAATAAAGAAAAGCATCATTTGTTTGTTGTATAAACAAGCAACCAACAACACTTTCACGAAGGCACTCGTGCCTCGAAAGCTTTGTAGTCCGTAAGAAAACGCATCTCTAGTAGAAACTGCTTGGAGACGGTGCTGGTCCGCCTTGTTTCCACTTAAGGCCATCACTTCACATTCTGGAACATTTTCAGCAATGTAATAAGCTCCTGCTATCACTTCATATTCTTCGTCCAGCAATGTGGATATATATTATGGATTCTGTGGAATACTGATGTCCTCAAAAGAAAATTTCCCGGTCGGATGCCAGGCGTTTTTTTATTTTCCAACCAGAACAAGAAGCTCCATTCCTAAACCAAAAAGAGCACCTAGACCGTTCATCTCTGAAGGTCAGGACCTCATTGAATGTTCAACCCACTAAACGTATGAGGGACCACTTTCCTTATCATGGCTCACGATTGAATTCATGAACTCTCCAACAAAGCAATTTACAGGAAAATGACTGTTGACAAACCAACTACAGTGAAGACGCCCTATGAGTATCAGAAAATTTAGGATATGACAAAACTAGGGAGAGGACCACTATAACAATGAGAAAACAACATAATATGAAGCAACCATATCTAGAACTAGGAAGCCCAATTGGCTTTAGCAACAGCTTGCCCGGTTTTCCTTGAGACTAGATTTGTATCAGCGCCTATGCACAACCTGAATTGAGTCACAGGATGCTGCAAGCAGCAAATTAAGGAATTAGCTTTAGGTCATTCAAACTTGACTTCTTGCATTTCCAAAAAAATTCTCTCTGCATTGTCCTCTATCACTTCAAAATTGAATTTGGCAACATATGCTTGTAGTCCTAAGAAAAGCAGAAAGCTCACGAACGATACATGAGGCTACAGGAACAAGGAAAAACAGAGCAAAACAAGAAAGGTTTTGGTAAGCAGTGTTTAGTTGAACAGAAACAAGATTCCATGTGTCCATTTATATGTGAATTCTTAGTTTTCTTAACCCCCTGCTTTGTTTGACGAGTCATTAAAATAATTTGCTGTTTATATGTCCAACACATTTTGGTATCTTTTACTTATATCATGAACTGTAATGTAATTATGCCTTTGCTGAAATGATTTCGGTAGTTTTTAGAATCTACTACAGGGAAGGCAGCAGACTTTCTAGCTGGTTAACTACTATACTCAAGCTATAACAGGGAAAAAAAAAAAAACTAACTCTACTCAAGTAACTTTTGGTAATGTTGGCGGTGCAAAGATATGACAATCATGTTAAACCTCTTGTTAACTTTGAAATTGAAGTTATTAGGATGAGCGTCTTGGCGAGTTTGGATAGCATTTTAATAGTTTGTAATCAATATGAATAAGAGGCTGACTGAATAAGTACGGTCATTTTGATGAAGATAGATGGAGAAGTTAAACAAGACAGGTTGGTAGACGGTCGCTGCCTTGTTAGTGTAGGGGAGGGAAAGTAATAACTCGGACGGTTTTCCGTAAGATTAGTTAAGTCAATCAATCAAAACAAAAGGCAAAGATAAGTAGCGTCGTGCATTGTCTTTGTTGATAATCCAGTGAAGCCTAGCATAGTTTATATTCTCATTGCTAAGTTTACTGCAGGAGAGTTTAATTTGAGCAGTCATTTTGGACTTCCTAACGAAGTGTAATGTTGAAATTATTCACAATTAGTCATAGTCAATATTGATATATGAGATTAAAGAAAGATCCCGGATATCAGATTTAAAAGCTACAGCAATTCACTGCTTATTCCAAAAGAACACTTAGCTGCTCAGTCCATATTTTGTATTTTAGGTTATATTGCATCCCACTAGCTAGCAGGCTCAGTTTTGGGGTCTAAGTAAGTGCTTGCATATATTTATCAGGAGCATCTGAGGTTTCCGTATGAATTTCATCTGAGACAAATCCAACTAGGAAGAATGGGACAAGACAATGGAAAATCTTAGGCTCCGTTCGTTTCGTGGAAACTAATTTTCGGGAAAACGTTTTCCGAATTTTTCGGCGTTCATTTCATGGAAAATGAATTCCCTAGGGAAAATGTTTTCCATAAAAGGAAAAAAGTCTTCGAAATTAGGGGAAAATGTTTTCCACTTTTCAAAAGTGAAAAACATTTTCCTTAGTTGATCTCTCTTATCTCATATCTCTACAAATCCTCACTTCCTCCTCCCCTTTCTTCTTCTTCTTATTTTCTTTTTTATTTGAATTATTTTCAATTTTAATTTTCTTTTTTTTCTTTTTCTTTTTTTTATTTTCCATATTTTTCTTTCTTGGCTAGTTGTCGGCCATTGCCAGGCAAGCCTCGAGCTCGTGAGCTCGAGGCTTGCCAGTGGCCGGTCATGGCCCATTGTCATGGCCGGCGACTGGCCAAAAAAGAAGGAGATGGAAAACAAAGAAAAAAGAAAAGAAAAATAAAAATAAAAATAAAAATAATTAAAAATAATTAAAAATCAATTTAAAAAAATATGAAAAATCCATTTTAAAAAATAAAAATAAATGAAAAAGAGTATATGCGGGAAAAGATTTCCCTTACTGAACTACGAAAAATATTTTTCATTTCATCCGAATACCAGAAAATAATTACATTTTCCAGGAAAATGATTTTCTGGAAAATATTTTCCAGAAACGCCACATTTTCCGTGAAACGAACAAAACCTTAATGTCTTTTAATTTCTTTTCTTCCTTCCCATATAGATCAGAAATCTGCATTGCTGTTTGTAGCAGGATGTAGAGTTGCCTCCATAAGATGAGCGATATCTTTCTCATCAAACCCCACAATTTGATTGACTTCATATATAAATTGATTGATTCTTTTTTAGGGTATGAACCAAGTTAGAAAAAAATCATCCGATTCAATCACGATTCATTTAAAATTTGGCTCTGATTGACCAATACAGCTGTGATTGTTTCTATCAAGTGCATCACTTAATATTTCTCTAATATGCAGTGGCCTAACAACTTGAAACCTTATTTGAGTTTGATAGTTAGATACATACACTGAAAAACTAGATGAAGGCAAAAAAATTCTCGTTGGAAAAGTGAAAATATTCCTATACGTCACAACCATGCAAACTCCAAAGTCGATCTTAACTATACTTTTCAGTCGGTTTCTTCTCTTTGTTTTTGTTGAATGATCATCCATCGAATCCATTCCCTTCTCCTTTCTAGTATTGGTTTTTGGTGCTCGTTGATGCAATCTTTTTTCCTGCAGAGCGTTTAGCCCTCCTTCAGCAACAAAGAGCAGAAGCAAGAAGTGATAAGAAGAGGAAAGCTGGTAAAGTCATTGAGGCTGCTATATTTGTCGTTCTGGTTTCACCCTTTTCGCCAAAGCTGATTGAAAAAACTCTCTTTCATCTACAGCCAAAGAACAGAAGAAGGCAGAAGCTCGCAAATGATCCTTAGAGAGAGAGCACGTAGGAGTTTCTCTTGCAGAACAACAATAAGAATATCTGAAGATTCAAGACATCGCTTTTCTGTTTTAGCAATTGGTGCAAACACTATTTTTTCTCTTCCCAGTATTACTATTGAAAGTATGTGGTACTGTACTCGATTGGCCTTCCTACAAGTAAAGGCGTTTCTGGTGACTATTTAGAAAATCTATGATGTTCGGCTTGTTTGCAGAGCAATGTTTTGCATAGAAGTAGCTGCATCAGGTAATCGCTCTTTCCCATGCTATTTCTGGCTAAGAACTGCGTGTACCAATGACTGTCCGCTAATGTACGGATAATGCTGATAAAAAGAGAACATGATAAATAGGCTCAGTGATTACAAGAACAAGGCAATTTGTGTTAGGACTTCATGACACTGACAGGCATCTCTGCTCAATGTAGCTAAGGTTGATTTCGAAATTGGAATGTGAAGTTTCAAGGTTGATTCAATTTTCTATAACCATATCCACGAAAAAGGATGAAAAGGACAAAAAATGACCCACCTTCAAATATTCTAAATATGGCATGTGCTTTTGCTTGAGGGACAAAAAAGGCCGTAGAAAGCGAAAATTCAGCCAATTTGAAAATGTTGCATATCGTTTAACACTTGCCATCATTGTCCAATCAAACTTCGGACGTACGGCAAATTACTAGTTTAATCAGTTTTATAAGTATTGATCAATCAGGTTGGACTACAAAGATATCCGCGGTCCTTTCTGTTCCTCAAATAAGAAAACGTGCTTTTCTTTTTGGGACGTTCGCAAAGTGATGCCTTTGCTGTCCTTAACGTGCCTTTTTTGGGACATTTTTTAGGTGATCCATTATAATTGGGATTTGGCCAACTTTTTATTGTATTAGATGACCCAAAAAGTTGGAGGTACTGAATTGACTACGCGAGGGAGGTAAATGTAATGCAGAGTGACGTATGGACGACTTTGTTGGCAGCTAAAACATGATGGAGAAGAAAAGTTAGAGAAAAATGCGCGAAGCTTTCGCAATTCCTTGCTCTATTGGCCAGGGAACGACTAGATTACAAACCCCAATTTTCCGTTCACTTTCTTCACTAAGAAAATGTGTTTTTGCGAAGGAGTAAGAACTTCAGTTAGTTATGTTAATTGTTTTTGTTAATCGTGTTAAAACACAGGAACACCAGAAAATAGGTCTTGGACAACTACTGTCCACCCTAATTGAAAGAAACTCTTTCTGCATCCAACCACCTGTTCTCGTTCGTTGAAGACTCTATGGACTCAGTCCTTGAAGGAAAAATAACGGGGTGATTAATGTAAGCCCGAGCGACACATCCATTCGAAAAACATCTAGCCAACATGGATATGCTATTAGCTTGCCTAATTACGTGGTGATTTGTCAAAGCCAGCTCTACTCTGAAGCATTCTGGAACGAAACCATCTTGAAGCATGGAAATCCAATGTGTCACGGCTCGGTTAACCAGATGGTTTATTACTGTGTCTACGTAGTATGGATTTGCTGCCTTCTCATTGGTTTGGTCTATGATGACATTGTATTTTTCAATACTCATTCTGAAGATTGAGACTACCTCTGTTGCTCTAAACTCTCTGATTCAAATCAAGCAAGGAGATAAGGTCCGTGTGCTAGATGAATTAACTGGGACATAGGCGCGATGACAGTCCTAATGCAATGCAATTTTGTTTGTTCCAGTTGCATCTAATGAAATGAATTCTTGTTGATGGTTGATCTAGTATCACTACCTAGGAGCAGCAAACTGGAGAGAGAGGAAGAGGATGGAGCATGAAGCTATCAGTGTGAAGAAGCTGGAGAAACCGAGACCCTGGAAGAGAGTGCCGAAGCAAATGGGTGCCTGCCATGCACAATTTTTTTGTACATTTTCATCTGTGCTCCTTGAAAGGTTTCTCAGTATCACTAATTTCCCATGCGAAGGTGAACCTTGGACTTCATGAACAGAGTCAAGAACCTAATGGATCAAAACCGTTCTTCTCTAAGACATTTCACTTTTTAAACGAGTCTTTTCCTTTTATAAGGACTTCTGATTTTCGCCATCATCCTGTTTCAAGCAACTGTCCTTTTCCCTCTCGGTTTGATAATGGTTCCAAGTCGACATGGACTTGCAAATGACTAACATGTAAGCTACAACCACTCCACTCTTTTAAGTCACTGGATCCAAAATAGTTTGGATTTTGATGGACGACCAACGATCCCCAGAACTTAGCAAGCTGGGGATCCTAGTGAGAAAAATCGTAGCCACTTAAGGCATGACTTCACATTTTGCCCCATTTCAGCAATGTAACAAGCCACTGCTGCCACTTCATATGCGTCATCCTGCATTGTGCATGTACAGTATCACTCCTATGTAAAATATGTTAACGTTTGTTTTCCAGTTGTATATTTATTTTTTATTGGATTGATAATTAAATTATGTTCGAGTTTATCCTGAAAATAACCAGGAATTGATCACAGCATCCCAATCAAACAGTATTATACATGGACACGCACAAAAAGAGAATTCAAGCTAGATAATTCATGTTAGGCTCATTCTAATTTAATACTTTCCAATTAGTATACGTACCTCCAAGCTAATGAAACAAGAAGGCAATAGACTACATCCTGAACAACGGGGTTATCGGCTCTACCTAATCTATGAACTTTCAATACCGCTCTTTTGGATGATGCTACGTTTCATCCAAGTAAATGGGGCTCCAAATTTTGCCAAAAAAGTATATTCCAATTGCTAGTCAAAATAATAACTATCCAATCACCTTGTTGAAGATGCTTTATACATAGCCAATTGATGTTAAAAGACGAAAAAACCCTCATTTAAGAATGCAGGGATTAAAATCAAGTCCCTGTGCCCCCAAGTTCAATTTTCTGTCTGTGACGTTGAAGATTTTTTAGGATATGTCATCTCCCTGAACGGAAGTACCCATGGCATTGCAATGAAAGGACATCCGTGATCCTACGGTATTGCCGAATCACGTTGTTCTTAGGCGATTTTCAATCCTTACATCGCTTCGTCGTTCAATTGGTCTCAATTTAAAAATTCTGCTTCTCTTTTGAAAACCAGTTGAAGTTGAGATGGCCAAGAGTTTGTTTGGAGTAATAACGTGAAGTTTCATAATGGTAAATGATTTTGGGAAGTTTTGTTTAGAGTATATGGATTTGATTTGGAAGAAAAAACAATCCTACGAAAGTCCACCGGAAAGACGAATTAAGATTATGAGTTCGGGAAATAATTAACGTTCAAAGCCTTCGAGAAGAGGACAAATTAGGATTAGTTAAGAAACAAACAACCAAGGAGGTTGTCGGCCTCAATTGGAGCGAATCGACGGAGGTCACGACCTCCATGGCCATGGATCTCTCTATCACTCCAAAAAATCGAGCTAATCGGACCTAGCCAAGCCTCAACGCCATGGCCGTGCAGGTGGCCGGCCTCACGCAACCACAGATCTGGGGTTGCGTGAGGTGAGCGACCTCCGTGGACACAGTTAGCTGCCCTAGATCAAGGGTTGCCTAAAGCCAACGAGGTTCGATCCAAGCTTAGTTGTGTTGAATCAGACGTCCTGAGCTTGAATCCGACCTTAATGGCGTTGAATTTGACACGAGCACCCTTGCCTCCGTCCCCCTCCACGAACTGACGACGACTCGATCTTCTTCCTTGACTCGACTCAATCTTCATCCTTGCCTTGACTGTTGGCTCTTCAACTCAGTCTTCTTCGAAGGAAGATGAACAGATCGGGCTCGCCAGGTTGGCCAAACCTCCACTGAGGTCGAATGGTGTTGAATTTTACACGAGCTCGACTCCAGTAAGGGTGATCCTCGCCCAGCGCTCCTTGGGCATTGCTGGTGGTCAGCCATCGCCTAAGACCGGCCGCTTGGAAAAAGGAAAGGAAAAAAAAAAACAGAAAAAAGGAAAAATGGAAAGAAAATAAGAGAGAGAAAAAAAAAAAAAAAAAAAAAAAAGAGGATGAAAATGCTCTTGACCAGCCAAAAAGATCAACTTCAGGCCTTTATTTGAAATGAAGTTTACTTTAAATAATGGCCACTTCAGTACCTTATTTAAAATAAGATCCAATTTTAGATCATTATTTAATAAAATAAGAGCATTTCAAAGTTCAAACCCTTATTAAAAATTTCCCCAATTAGTTATAAAAAAGTTAAGATGGACAAAAATAAAACACTCAAATTCCATTCTAAATATAAGTTCTCTATTCTTGTCAATTAAAGCTTTAATTGATTTCATTCGAGTAATATGATTTAGTCCATTGAAAAAATTACATTGAATAAATAAATTCACTTTGACAAATGGAATAACTTTTGTTAACATATAACACGATCCATTATTTTTTTTTCCTTTTAATTATGTAGAATGTCAAACAGAATAAATTACACCCATTATTTTGATATTACAAAAATAGATATTTGTCCCAAACATGCAATAAAAGTTTGAAGAAAAAACAAAGTTTACACTGCAATTCAGTTAGAAAAAACATCATTTTATATTTGTCTTATTTTTATTTTTTACTTTTTCAAATTTAGAATTCATTATTATACATGAAAGATCATTTCTTTTTATTTATATTTTATGTTCTCAGGAAAGTCAACATTATGACATTTATTCATACCACATTAATCTTAGACCTTCATAAAGTATGATATTTTTTTCACAAAATTATTAAACAAGTTATATAAATCTCATCCTTTTCTCTTACATGACACCTCATATCAATGGATTACTAATGATACACAAATTTGCAAAATGGAAATGCCCGCGCCTAATATCAAATAAAGCCACCGTTTGCTCAATTCCTCCTCGCTTTAGTTAGTCTTTCATTATTAATTTACTACATCAACTGAAAAAGCCTTGAGAAAGACTTGCTAGAGAGACCGCGGGCACCCTATGGGGTTAAAAAAGAGGAAAAAATGACCGACCAGGCAGTGTCAAAATGCGAGCGCTGTTTTTTGAAAGGAAGTATCAGCGAGTGTCAAACAGCAGGCAGCAATTTTGGGCCTTAAACGAGCATGCAAAATATCAGAGGAAGCTCAGATACATTGAAAGGAAATATCAGCAGATGCATTAACAATTATCCGGATAACTTACAGAGCATAGCCAAAGCTAAGTAGAACAAAGACCGGTTTCAATAACCTTGTCATCCAAGTTATACAGTGATGAAACAATGCTTCTTCATCAACAGGTCAGACACCTTTTCCTTCAATTTTGGACTCAAATGCACAATGATCAAACTAGGGGGAAGTGCTGGCAATTCATGAAGCTTGTCGCAGCGAAGTACATCAAGAGTCTCCAGCTTCGAAAGATGATTGATTTCAGGAGGTAGGCTGGAAATAGCAGAATTTCGCAACCTCAAGATTCTCAGATTTTCTAGCTTCCCAATATCTCTAGGAACGTCCCCTTCTATATTCCTACACAAGGAGGCATCTATTTCTTCAAGGCTATGTAAATGCCAAATAAAACTAGGAAATTTTCTTATGAAGCAATAGTGCATCTTTAACACTCTCAACCTCTGCAGATTACCAAAGGAACCCGGCAATTCAGAAATGCATGTTCCTGAAATATCCAGCTCCTCTAAAGGGCTTCCCAATTGGCCAATAGACTCTGGCAGTTTTCGTATCCTATGACAATTCCTCAATGACAAGCGTCGGAGTTTCGCGCCAACTCCACTGGGGACCGCCATTATTTTGCACTTTTTCACCAATCTCTGAGAGAAAGCTACAACTATCGAAACATGAGGAGAGTCGGGTGTATACGGCCTTTGCAATAGTTGTCTTGCCAATTCCGTTAGTTCCATGGATTCCAACCATGCATGGTTTACCCCCATCATCTTCTACTGCCAATATTTTGATTACCTCCTTCACTCGATCATCAATACCAGTTACCTGTTCAATTGTGGCAAATGAGGTCTGCAACGACTCCAAAGGGAAACTAGGAGGTTTCAACTCCGAGGGACGTAGAAGTGGTGGAATCCAATCCAAATTAGGACACCTCTTTATCATTAATGTAGACAGATTAGGAAGCGATAAGAGAGTATCAATATCACTTTCTGTGTACTCCACTGTAGGTAGCTCACCAATCTCCAAATGCTTGAGGCTAGTGAGCTCACCAAGTGATGGGAGACTTTTGCATGCTGCACAATCAAACAATTGCAGCCGAACTAATTTGGGCATGCAGGACATCCAGCTTGGAAACCTTGTGCCCCCATAGCCTCTTATTTCTAAGCTTTGAAGATTTAAGCTTGGCTGCAGGTCTTTAAGTAAAACTTCATCACTTTCTTTTTTGGCAAACACTAACACCAGTGAAACTAAGGAATGCTTCTCCTTCAAGTTCGCAGCATTTGATTCTGCTACTGCATCTGCTATTTCTCCCTTAACTTCTATTCTTAGGCTTCCTCTCAAATTGCTTAACCTATTCAACTCCCCCAGCCCACTGCAATTCTTTGAACAAGAATCATCCCCGGGCAGAAGGAAATCTGTTAGAGTGTTGTTAAAAAAGTGATCCATTTTTAGAAAATATTAGACTACACAAGACAAAAGGTTGGCGGAAACAAAATGGCAAAAGGCAAGACTTGAAGACTCTCAAAGGCTGAAGAATTTTCTGGTACGTGCAGCAGACTACGTGGGCAGCAAAAAGCAAAAGAACAGTCAAGAATAACGGCTGAAGGAGAACAGCCTAGAGAAGTCTCGTGCATGAGGAATTTGTGCATGGAAATCTTGGAGAAAAGTCAACAAAAGCTGCTGAGAGTAGAATAATGCAGAAAAATGGAGAAGAAACCAGAAGATGCGGAACAAGCCGCGCACAAGCAGGAGATAAAAATGGAAACTTGTAATTTTATATTGGTTTTTGTACTAGATGTCGGTGGAGGAAGGCGGTGCGCACGCCTATAAATAGGAGTTGGATGTTTGTTGTTCCTTGTAGCCGAGAAAACCACACACACTCCTTTGTAATAAAACACTTTCTAAATAAAAGCCTTTTTTTTTCCCATTCTCCCCTTGCCTTGTGTTCCATTTTTTTTAACATAACACTTGCACACACACACACACGCTTCCGCAAAACACCAACAGTGGTATCAGAGCCACGTCTTTGGTTGGTGTCGGGCGTTTGTCCTACCTACCCACTCCTAAAACTACCCTTTCCAAATACCCACTAACTAAACTATGGCCAACCCTACCTCATCATCATTTCCCATTCCCATTTTTGATGGGAACAACTATGATTTTTGGAGCATAAAAATGACTACATTCTTGATGGCCCAAGACTTATGGGACATCGTGGAAAAAGGTTGCGAGGCTCCGTCAGAAGGTGCAAGTGTTTCGAAAGATCAACTACAAAAGGATGCAAGGGCGTTATATTTTATCCAACAAGCGCTCTCGGAAACTGTATTTCCAAGAATTATTGGAGCAAGGACTGCAAAAGAGGCTTGGGATATACTACGAGAAGAATTTCAAGGATCGGAAAAGGTACGCATTATTCGCCTTCAAACTCTAAGAAGAGATTTTGAGAATTCTAAAATGAAAAATTATGAGACCGTACAAGAGTATTGTGGAAAATTAAAGGAACTCGTTAATCAAATGAGAGCCTATGGAGATGGGATAACTGATCAAAGGGTTGTTGAGAAAATATTGGTGTCACTTACCAAAAAATACAACTCTATAGTTACAACTATAGAAGGAACTAAAGACTTGACGACCCTATCAATAAGTGAATTAATTGGCTCTCTAGAAGCATATGAGAAAAGACTAATGGCACAAGATGAAGATTCGGTCGAAAGTGCCTTTCAGTCTAAAGTAAATATACGGTCTCATCAAACTAAAAATGATGGAAGGAGCTCATGGAAAAACAAAAGAGGAGGAGAAATTATAAAAAAAAGGAAAATTATCCACCTTGTGGTATATGCAAGAAAACAAATCATTTGGAGAAGGATTGTTGGTTTAAAAATAAAAAACAATGCCGCTTTTGTAAAAGATATGGCCACGTAGAAAAAGATTGTCGCTTGAAAACAAATAATCGAGCAAACTATGTAGAAAAAAAAGAAAGTGAAGAGAATACATTCTATGTAGGCCAAGCGGCAAATGACAATGAAACATGGTACATCGATAGTGGGTGTAGCAATCACATGACGGGGGACGAATCTATATTCACCGATATTGATAAGTCGGTGAAATCCCAAGTAAAGTTGGGCAATGGTGCATTAGTAGATGTCAAGGGAAAAGGCACCATCGCCGTGGAAACGAATAAAGGCCCAAAATATATACGTAATGTATATCTAGTCCCTCGTCTTGCACAAAATCTCTTAAGCGTGGGCCAAATGATACAAAGTGGGTATTCTCTATATTTTAATAGAGATACCTGCATTATCTATGATAAATATAAAAATATCATTGCCTCTGTTAAGATGAAAAATAACAATTTTCCTATTCAATGGAAATTGGTCAAAGATATAGCCATGAAAGCTCAACTTGATGATTCATGGCTATGGCATAGAAGATTTGGCCACTTCAATTTTGCTGGATTAAAAATTCTCCATCAGAAAAATATGATGAGAGATTTTCCAGCAATCACAGAAATTTCAGATGTTTGTGAAGGCTGTCTTCTTGGAAAACAACAGAGACAGTCCTTCCCATCTGGAGTTTCATAGAAAGCTAAGAAGCCTTTAGAACTTGTCCACACGGACGTGTGCGGTCCGATGAGGACACCTACACCTAGTCAAAATAAATATTTCATCTTATTCATTGATGATTACACAAGAATGACGTGGGTATACTTTCTTCGAGAAAGATCTGAGGTTTTCTCTATCTTTAGAAAATTCAAGAACCACGTAGAGAATCAAAGTGGCCAAAGAATCAAAATCCTAAGAAGTAAAATCCTAAGAAGTGACAGAGGCACAGAATATAATTCAAAGGAGTTTAATAAATTTTGTGAAGATGAAGGAGTCCATCATCAACTAACTGTTGGCTACGCCCCAGAACAAAATGGAGTAGCTGAAAGAAAAAATAGAACCGTTATGGAGATGGCAAGGTCTATGCTAAAGGAGAAAGACCTTCCCAACACTTTCTGGGCAGAAGCAGTTTATACTGCTGTATACCTATTAAATAGGTGTCCAACTAAAGCAGTTCAAAACAAAACTTCAGTCGAAGCATGGAGCGGACGGAAGCCTTCAGCAAAGCATCTCAAAGTGTTTGGATGCATTTGCTACGTCCACATCCCTGCTCAAAAAAGGAGTAAGCTAGATGAAAAGACAGAAAAAGGAATATTCCTTGGCTATAGTGACCAATCAAAAGGCTATCGGGTTTACAACTTAAGAACTAAAAAGCTAATGATTAGTCGAGATGTCGAGTTCGATGAGAATGCTGCCTGGAATTGGGAAGACGAGAAGATCGTGAAGAAGTACATAACCTTGCCAGACACACCGCCTGCTCAAGAGGAGTTAACGTCACAAGAAGAAGGAGAAGTACCAGATTCCACCACTCACGACGTAACTCCACCAAGCTCTCCAAGGGTAACGCAAGAAGAATCTACTCCAGAGTCTCCAGTACTAAGGGTAAAAACCCTTAGAAGAATTTATGACACATGCAACTTTGCCATTTTGGAACCAGAAAACTATGAACAAGCATCCAAAGATGAAGTTTGGATAAAAGCCATGGAAGAAGAGATCAAGATGATCCAGAAAAATGAAACCTGGGAGCTTGTTGATCGACCAGAAGACAAAGAGATTATTGGCGTTAAGTGGGTTTACAAGACAAAGCTCAATGCAGATGGATCAATCCAGAAGCATAAAGCAAGGCTTGTGGCGAAAGGATACTTGCAACAACCAGGTATTGACTATACTTAAACTTTTGCTCCCGTCGCTCGCCTTGATACTATTCGAGCACTTATAGCCTTGGCGGCACAAAAAGAATGGAAGATTTATCAACTAGATGTGAAGTCGGCATTCCTAAATGGATATCTTCAAGAAGAAATATACATAGAACAACCACAAGGCTTTATTCTCAAAGGCCAAGAAGAAAAAGTCTTAAAGCTTAAGAAGGCCCTATACGGGTTAAAACAAGCACCACGTGCATGGTATAGTAGAATCGATGAGTACTTCATCAAGCAAGGATTCAGGAGGAGTATGAGTGAGCCGACACTCTACATCAAGACCCAAGGTAAGTCCGACACTCTCATTGTCTCTCTATATGTAGATGATCTTATATATATACTGGAAACAATGAGACAATGATCCAAGAATTTAAAGAAGAAATGATGAAGACATTTGAAATGACGGACTTGGGCTTGATGAACTATTTCCTTGGTATTGAAGTCAATCAAAATGAAGGAATTTTCATCTCGCAAAAGAAATATACCGAAAACCTCCTAAAGAAATTCAAGATGAGTAATTGCAAAATAGTTTCAACACCACTAGTGATGAATGAGAAACTATTGAAAAATGATGGAGCTGAAAAAGCCGATGCCTCCCTCTATAGAAGTTTAATTGGGAGTCTACTATATCTTACTACTACACGGCCAGATATTATGTACGCGACAAGTTTACTATCACGGTTTATGCAGAGTCCAAGTCAAATTCATTTTGGAGCTGCCAAGAGAATTCTTAGATATTTACGAGGAACTATAGATTACGGCATTTGGTACCGACCTAGTGAAACAACTAAGTTGATCGGTTATACTGATAGCGATTGGGCAGGATCATCTGATGATAGGAGAAGTACTACTGGCTATGCCTTCACATTAGGTTCTGAAATATTCTCATGGGCATCTAAAAAACAAGACCCAATGGCACAGTCTACTGCAGAAGCTGAATACATCGCAGCTGCTACAACTACTAGTCATGCAATATGGCTTCGAAGAATTTTAGAAGACATTGGAGAACCACAAATGGAATCAACACCAATATTTTGCGACAACAAGTCCGCGATTGCAATATCAAAAAAATCCAATCTTTCATGGAAGAACGAAACATATTGATATAAAATATCACTTCAATCGCGAAGTGCAAAGCAAAGGAGAAATCGAGCTAAAATATTGTAAGAGTGAAGATCAAATTGCGGACATATTCACTAAAGCACTACCAACAGCAAAATTTGAGACATTGAGAGGCATGCTTGGAATATCACAAAAATGGATCAAGGAGGAGTGTTAAAAAAGTGATCCATTTTTAGAAAATATTAGACTACACAAGACAAAAGGTTGGCGGAAACAAAATGGCAAAAGGCAAGACTTGAAGACTCTCAAAGGCTGAAGAATTTTCTGGTACGTGCAGCAGACTACGTGGGCAGCAAAAAGCAAAAGAACAGTCAAGAATAACGGCTGAAGGAGAACAGCCTAGAGAAGTCTCGTGCATGAGGAATTTGTGCATGGAAATCTTGGAGAAAAGTCAACAAAAGCTGCTGAGAGTAGAATAATGCAGAAAAATGGAGAAGAAACAAGAAGATGCGGAACAAGCCGCGCACAAGCAGGAGATAAAAATGGAAACTCGTAATTTTATATTGGTTTTTGTACTAGATGTCGGTGGAGGAAGGCGGTGCGCACGCCTATAAATAGGAGTTGGATGTTTGTTGTTCCTTGTAGCCGAGAAAACCACACACACTCCTTTGTAATAAAACACTTTCTAAATAAAAGCCTTTTTTTTTCCCATTCTCCCCTTGCCTTGTGTTCCATTTTTTTTAACATAACACTTGCACACACACACACACGCTTCCGCAAAACACCAACAAGTGTGCAAAAGAGTCAACTGGCCCAACCGTTGTGGCATATGAGATAGGGCACTACAATCGCTTATCTCAAGTTGCCTTAAGTTGACCAATTTTCTAAAATCTTTAGGCAATTCTACTAGCTTGTTACACTTATTGAGTTTAAGTACTTGCAAGGTTTGCAATCTTGTCATAAAATCAGGAAGCCTCATGATTCCTTAATTTTCAGAGAGATCTAGAAATGCCAGGTGCTTCAACTCACAAATGGAACTTGGCAACTTCTTGATGCCTCTATCATGCCAATCCAAGACACGCAAGAACTTGAAAGTAGAAAGGAATTTGCAAAGAGTTTGTTCACTCATTTGAGTTCCACGCCTCCCGCTTTTTGTCTGATCCATTTTGATGAATGTCCTGAGACCTTTCGCTTTGACTAGATTAGGTGGAAGTTTCTGTGATAAATCTGAAGTTGAATCCCACGATAGATGGCGAGTTCCTTCATTAATTGACCACAGTAACTGATGAGTTTCTTGACAATATTCGACTATAGCAAGCTTGCACGCTAGGTGATATACAAAATGGTGCATCTTACAAGACGTCACATTTCCAAGTTCATCTTTAGTGCAGTCTTGAAAGAAATTCCTCCAAAGTAGATCCATGAAATACTCATGAGCAATATCTTCCATATCCTGATCGATGTTGTCTATGGGCTGGACAAATCCTTCTGCTATCCAGAGACTCGTCAACATTTGCTTATCAATCACCCAGTCTTCAGGGAACAATGAACAGAAGGCAAAGCACTGTTTTAGATGGCATGGGAGATAAATATAACAAGACCCAAGCATTGAACTTAAGTCACCTAAGCCTGCAGAAACTTCTGAGATCTCGTTCTGACAATTAGACCACTCAGCTTCAGTTTTCTTGTAGAATAATAGACGTCCGATCATTCGTATTGCCAAAGGGATTCCATCACACATTTTGACTATCTGCCTCCCGATTTTTACCTTACTTGGATTTCTAGTCTCTTCTTCTTCCTGGCAAGCCATTTTCATCAATAAATCAACAGATGACTCTGCTCGAAGGGCCTCGAGACAATAAGATGGGGATGTACTAAAAAATTCCGCAACTTCCTGAAAGGAAGTAGTTATTAGAATCTTGCTTCCTTGGGCACCTCCCATCAATAAACTTTTCAAACTCCGCCATCGTTCAGGATCCACAGGCTGCATATCGTCAATAACTAGGAGATATCTTCGCAATTGCTCCTCGTCATCTGCTCTCTCTGTTGTCTCTCTTCCTCTGATTTTCACTTCCCTTTCGATACTATGGAAGCCGCTGAAACCCACACAGACCCATATCCTTAAATCAAAATGCTTCTTGACCATGTCATCTTCGTACACACATCGAGCGAGAGCAGTCTTTCCAATCCCACTCTGACCCCGTATTATAAAGAAAGAAATTTGTTCATCCGTGTCAGAGTCTAACAAGAAGTTCATAATTGCGCTTTTATCATCCTCTCTCCCTATAATCTCCTCATCGTACACAAAGGAGTCCAACCGCTCTCCTCTCCACACGCACATCCTCCGCGCACTCTCGCAAGCCCAAATCCCTCCCTTCGGCAGCGACGGCTTCTATTCTCTCCCTGATTTTCTTAGCACGGGCGCTCATCTCCAGTCTTAAATCAGGTTTTTCAGAAGGCGAAGAGGAGGAGGGAATTACCCGGTTCAACTTCTCATCTTTGCTCGGCGATTCTCGTAATTGCATAACTTCCACGTTCCATTCTTCGAGTAAGTCCTCCGCATCATAGAAAGCATCTTTGACATCCCACAGCCATGGTCCGATTCTCCAGTGTCCTCTGAATCTCAGCTTTTCCGAATTGGGCACTATACTTTGGAGAAAGGAAACGGTTTTCTTGAACTCGGAAAATTCGCCGCCAGCGCCCCATAATTTTCCGCCTTCTGGGAAATCATCCAGAAGTTGTTTAGCTACTCTCAAGATGAGTGCTTCCGCCATGGCTCTTCAGGGGTGAAGTGCACTAGATCTCGGTGAGGCTCGATCGGTGAGGCTCGACCTTGCCTAAGGTCGGTGATCGGCAGAGGAGGGAGAAGGAAAAGGTGACGGGCCAAGAAAGGAAACGTAAAGAAGAAAAAGAAAGAAAATAATAGAAAAGGAAATAATTTACTATTTAAAAAATTCGAGATAAGTATTTCTGGATTCACTTTCCTAAAATTATGCATGAATATTTTCTTTAATAGGAAAGTGTTTTCAGCTGATTTGGTAATTTTCCGCAAATCAAACGATCGAAAGTCTGAAAAATCAATATTTGGAAAACACTTCCCCTTAAACAAATACACAAATTAGTTGTATTACTAAAACGGCTCGGTTCTGCCCTACCATCATCCAAAAGAATGGTATCTTATCTAAACTCTTCGGCTCCAAAAATCACTCCACATGTCATTATTCAAGTGGATTGCCATACAAATTATCACGAACGCAAATTAATAAAACATAGACTTGTTTAGGTCAAGTTTAGGTCGGATCATAAATGATCCAATCCAAATTGACCCATTAACCTATTTATAACCTATTTATCACTAATGTAAATTTATTGACCCATATTTGACTTGACAACCTGACCCAATCCATATTGTTATATTGTTAAAACACTCATATAATTACAAAATTATGGATTTATAATATAATTTTTTAAAAAAATTAAGGCTTTCATTTATTTCACAAAAAAATGTGGTATTTTTAAAAATGATAATATTTTACAGTGTTTGATTGAAACTAGAAAATAAATTAAAAAATATTTTTTGCTTCATATAGGAAATCCGATTTGATTTTTTGTGCACTCCTTTTTTTTTTTTTTTTGAACAAACGTAATAGCATTAATAGGAAACATTAGTAGCAAATACAACACTAGCATCCATATATAAAAGATCCAAAAGAGCTGACGGGGGGTTATTAACCCAATTCCTAGAAAGACAACCCATTCGATGGGCTTTTGCCAGCCAATCCGCCACCTTGTTCGTGGTTCGACTACAATGGGCTAATATGACACCCGATACCTGCTGCAATTTTTGCTTAGCCCGATCCACAAGTGGTTTTATTTCCCAACTACAAGTCTCCAAAGATAGGACTCCGTTCACCATCGTACTACAGTCAGAGTGTATGAGTATCTCTTTTTCAGATCTATTCGGGGCCAACTTCGAGGAAATAAAATTTAGGGTTTCCACCAAAGCCATTACCTCCGCTTGCTCAACCGATCTCACCTTGACAGATTTAGTAAATCCATCAACAATTCTTCCCAGATCATCCCTGCAAATACAAGCTACAGCACCGTTGAAGGGGGTGTGTCGCTGCTGAGATCCGGTGGAGTAGTCTGGCTCCTCTCTGTGCTGCTCTGAACTCGAGCGTTGGTCTTGGTCGACTGCTGGTTTTCCTCTTAGCTGTTCTGTCTTTCCTCTGTTGCCATCTTCAGACGTGTAGGACAAATGAGGTTGCTGTTCAGATTCAAAGGTGAATTGAGATTGTTCGCAATCAGCATCCCCTCCTTTTTCAAGATTGCCGAACAGATCCAGCAAATGTGTGCCTTTTTCTTTATAGTTGAAGCCAGCATTTGTCACATCCCTGCTGATGCGTGGAGCAGTTCCGCTTGGAAAGGGGAATCTCTGCAAGGTACCTGAGATCTCGCCATCCTCTTCTCTGTTCAGATCTGGGGTGTTTTGCTGATTGCTCGCACCTTATCTTCACGAAGTTGTAGATCTGGCCTCCCCCTTTGCTCTTCGTTGAAACTGCTGTGTGGACTTGGGTCTGTGTGATAGGGTACGTTGTTTGGGTCTTGTTGGCTTGTATGATCAGCTCTTTTAGGCAACTTGTGGAGCAGAGTTGATGTAGATTTATTGATGTCTTCGTCTTTCTTCTTCTTTATATGAGCTAGTTCCGTGGGTAATTGGGATGCTTCAGATACCCCTTCGTAAACCAGTTCTATCATCTCCCTATTACTAATATCCGAGCTGATCGTTGTTGGCGATAGGGCTAAGTCCTTTGAGTTGTGGGTGGAACTAGCTGATTGTCTATTCTCGTGCAATTGAAGCTGGTCCCAACTTCCCTCATTCGCTTCTGATGGTGTTGTTGCCCTGTTATATCTCAGATAATGGGGATTACTGTTCTCACATAATTCTTGTTCTTCTTGAACTTCCCTCCATGTTTCGTCAAATCTTAGGGATATAAAAGAATTTGTTTGCGAGTCTTGAAGTTCTTCACTTGTTGGTTGTGTCGCCAGGGGTGATTCTGAATGACCTTCAATTCTGTGCAATAAATCCTCTTGAGTCGAATCTAACTGTGATCTATATGTGCAGGCAGGCCCGAAAGATGCGTCAATATTAATTTTGAGGATCCCAGGATTTGGGGGTTGCCATTTGTTGTTTAATTCGGCTTCTTTCTTCTGATTCTTAGACTTGGGATTCCATGTGGCGAAGGAGTCTTGTGAACTGATGGCTCTAAAGAGGGTGTGATGGAAATTGAGGGGACTCTTTCTGAATATATGATGATTTCGATCCTTCCATATGCACCATAATACATTCGCAAGCAGTTCAAAGTTATGTGAGTTTCTTGAGCTTCTTTGCACTTTACATAACCATTCATCAAAGGATGTTAATCCTACTCGATTCACTTCAGCTTGCAGGGATGGCTCAGTCCATAACTTCGTTATCCATGGGCAAAGGAGAAATGTATGCTCTACTGTTTCCGGTTCCAATCCACATAAGGGACATATAGGTGCAGGTACTATTTTCCTTCTATACAAGTTCTCCATTGTAGGTAGGGCATTCTGACAGGCACTCCATAGGAAGAACTTTATCTTTGGTTGTATAGATGCATTCCATGTTTGTCTCCATAAGTCAGGGTTAATCTGGTGTGATGTTGTTGGCTGTTGATCTCGAGGAGTGATTATATTTTTTCTATGCAACAAATATCCACTCTTCACAGTATAACTTCCTGATTTATTACTCATCCAAACCAGTTTATCTTCCGTATTTGGTAGGCCGAAAGGGGTGGCTAGTATTTCTGTCACTATGTTTTGATCAAACATAGATCTCAGTAGGTCTTCTTTCCATTCGGCATTTTCAAAGTCAATCAACTCTGCTACCTTGGAAGGTTCATTTCTTAACGCAGGTCCTCCGAGTATACCCATTTTCAGCCATTTATCTATTCTGATTGAGATTTTCTGACCATTTCCCACGGTCCACATTACATGAGGGGCAATCACTTCTCTTCCAGATAATAGACTTTGCCATCCCCATGATGGGCGCGATCCTTTTCCTGCTTGCCAGAAGTTGCAGTTTGGAAAGTAAAGTCCTTTCATAATTTGGCTCCATAGATTGTCTGGATGTTGAGAGAGGCGCCAAGCTTGTTTTCCTAACATTGCACTATTGAAAGTGAAGAGATCTTTAAAGCCAAGACCCCCTTCCTTTTTTGTAAGCTTGAGAAGTTCCCATTTTCTCCAATGAAGACCCTTTGCCTTATTATTGTTTCTCCACCAGAAGTTAGCAATCTTCTTTTCAATTGCTCTGATTATAGAGACTGGGATTTTAAAAATAGACATAGCATACTGGGGTATAGCTTGCACAACTGATTTAAGAAGTGTCTCCTTACCCGCTCTTGATAGCAAGCTTTCCTTCCAACTTTCCAACTTTATGTTTATTCTAGCGAGAATCCAGGCGAACATTTCTTTTTTGGATGCACCCCAATCCGAAGGGATTCCTAGGTATTTTCCTGTTTTCATAATAACTGGAACTCTCATCTCAGACGCCATATTTCTCCGAAGTTGTTCTGGACAGCCTTTACTAAAGAAAATCCCTGATTTGTTGAGGTTGATTGCTTGACCTGATGCATAACAATACTGATGAAGGATAGACGCCAAGTTTTGACATTCCAAGATTGTACCATCTAGGAAAAAGATGGAATCATCTGCAAATAATAAGTGTGAGAGAGTGGGACAGTTTCTATTTAACCTGATACCACGAATTGTGCCTGCTTGTATAGCTTGCTTTAACGTATGGGATAGGACATTTCCGACAATGATAAATAAATAAGGGGATAATGGATCACCCTGGCGAATACCCCGCGTTGGCTTGAAATAAGGCAAGGAGACTCCATTAATCTTGATACTGTAGGAAACGGTTGTAACACACTGCATTACCCTCTTAACCCATTCTTCACAAAATCCCATCTTCCTCAGGCATTCTTGAAGGAAATCCCACTCTAGCCGATCATACGCCTTTTGCATATCTAGTTTAAGGACAGCTTGGAAATGTCTCTGACGGTTCCGAGTTCTTAGTCTGTGAAGGACTTCTTGGACAATTAGGATGTTATCTTGTATTTGTCGACCTCCCACAAATGCGCTCTGTTCTGGTTCTATTAGGGCTGGTAATAGAGGTTTCAGTCTATTCGTGAGAATTTTGGAGATGATTTTGTAGGCAAAGTTGCATAAGTTTATAGGTCTAAATTGTTCTATTTTTTCTGGGTTTTGGATCTTGGGGATGAGAGTGATTTGTGTTTGGTTAAGGATTGGGTTTAGGGATCCGGTCTCAAAGAAATGTTGAACCTCCCGACAGATATCGTCCCCAATGTCTCGCCAATGGTGCTGAAAAAATATACCATTTAATCCATCAGGCCCAGGAGCTTTATTAGGTCCTAACTGGTAGGTAGCGTCTTTGATTTCTTCCACGGTTACGGGAGCAATAAGATATTGATTCATACCTGCATCCACCAAGTTTGGAATATATTCAAGGATGGGCTGAAAGTTCCGATGTCCCCCTGACTGATATAGGTTTCTGAAGAAATTAACCGTCATGTCCTGTAGTGCTTCCTGATTACGAACCCATTCCCCCTGCTCGTTCAATAGCATGGAAATTCGGTTCCGATTCCTGCGTTGAATAGTTGTTGCATGGAAGAATTTTGTATTTCTGTCTCCCCACTGCAGCCACTTTATTCGTGATCTCATACCCCAAAACATCTCCTCTTGTCGCCATAGGGAGTCGATTTCTTGGTTAATTATGTGCACTCCTTTTAAGTATTTTTATTTTAACTTATTTTTCCAAAAAAATAGAATTTTTAATTCTTTTTTCTTTCTATTTTTCTTTTTTCTCTTTTTCAACCGGTCGCCAGCCATGGATATCATGGCCGATGACGGCAATGTTTTGCTAAGAAGTTGCTACATCAGGTGACTGATCTTTCCCGTGCTACTTCATGCTAAGAACCACACGTGTTGACTATCCACTAATATATGGACAATGCGGATAAAAAGATGATAAGAAGTGTAACGACTTGGTCCAATGAGGGTGTAGAGTTATCGTCAGGGTCAAAGGGCCTAGATAACAAACAACTCTTGGTAGGATTTTAGTATTGTTAGGGGGTAGGAATGAAACAAATTATGTACTGAGGGGGAGAGTGATTATGAAATATATATGTGAGGGGAGAGATATTTTAAGATATATACATGTGAAAATTGGAATTAAGTTCATGGATGCGTCTTTTAATGCAATGGTATACTTTGTTTGGGCACTCTAAAATTAAGTGAGCCTACGTAGGAGTATTATTAGGATGGATGATTTCTTAAGAAAGTGTCTTCTAAAACTGTGAACTTTGACATGAGATGGGAAAAAGCGGATAAGTTAATGTAGAACAAGGCTCTTTGGTCAATGAACCCAAGTTTGATTTTGAAATTGGGATATGTTGCTTCAAGGTTAATTCAATCTTCTATGACCATATATGAGAAATATCGCGTTCTCTTACATTGAGGGCTTTTCTATTATTTTAAAGAATAGTATGTACCACTCGAGGGATGAAAATGGCTACGGACAGCAAAAATTTAAGCCTATTTTAAAATGTCACATGTTGTATACACTTGGCATCATTGTTCAATCAAACTTGGCACGTCCCAAAAATTACTAATGTCAAGAGTCGATTAAGTATTGGTCAATCAAATCAAATTGCTGCTGTGTATCATCGTATGGATGAAAGATGTTAGCGGCCTTTTTGTCCCTCAAAAAAGAAAATGTACATCTCTTTTGGGACATTCGAAAAGTGATGCCTTTACTGTCCTCAACTTGCTTTTTTCCGGACATTTTCTAAGACATTTTCTAAGGGAGCCATTGTAATTGGGATTTGGCCAACTTTCTGTAGCATTAGACAATAGACAGAGAGTTTATTCTCTATAGTTGGTGGATGTACTGGGTTGGAACCGCGTGACTACAAACCCGACCTTTCCGTTTACTTTCTTCACTAAGAGAATGTGTTTTCCTAAGGAGTAAGGGCTTTTGTCGATAATGTTAATTGTTTTTTTGTTGATTGTGCTAAAAACACCAGAACAACATAAAATAGTAGGGGTAAGTAGTTCTAGATTCCATATAAGTTCTATTTGGAACCTAGAATTTACTTTATCACAAGTTCTAAGGTCAGTTATAGCATTTACCCATATCACATGTATTATTAATTGGATGATTATAATGAATTATCACATTTAATGACCATTACTTGTCATAATTCATTGACCACAATTTATAACTATAAGAATACTAACAAAGAAAAAGTCTCAATCATAAAATGTACGCTCAGAATAGTGGTGCAAATTATACACTTATCATTGGAAATCATGGAATACCACTAGATTGCACAAAGACATAGATAAAGAAAAAATACAAAACATGTTTCAAGTTCAGGTTCTAGGTTTTATCTACTTAGAATTTGAAAAACACCCATCAAAATAGGTGCCATAATTTTTGGAATCTAGAACTTATCATGCATCCGTTGAAACCTAGGATTGGACAATGCTCCCACCTGTCAGTTCTTTGGTTCTAAATTCTATTCTGAAACCATACTCACCTCAATAAAATAGGCCTTGTCCACCTACTATCCCCGCTAAATGAAACAAAACTCTTTCTCTGTCCCACAACCTATTCTCATTTGCTGAAAACTCTATGAACTTGGTCTTTGAAGGAAAAATAATAGGGTGCTTAACGTTAGCCCGAGCGACATATTTGTTCGAAAAACATCTAGCAAACATAGATATGCTATTAGCTTGCCTAATTGTAACGACTTGGCTCGACAAGGGTGGGGAGTGGTCGCTGGGGCCAGAGGGCCTACGTAAGGAGCAACTCTTGTCAAGCTTCTAAGATGCAGAAGGGGGTAGGAATAAATCGAACTGTGCACTGAACAAGGGGAGTACGATTCTAAAATATATATGTGAAAACTGAAATTAATTCAAGGAGGCTTTTTTTGATGTAACAATAACCTTCGCTTTGGAACTCCAAAGTTAAACAAGCCTACACTAGAGCACTGCTAGGATTGGTAACCCCTTGGGAAAGTGTCTGCATGTACACTAAATGACAAAATTGTGAGACTTGGTGTGAGACGAGTCAAAGCGGATAATATTTCGAGTGAGTTAATTTAGATATGTCACACTAATTATGCAATGATTTGTCAAGGCCAGCTTTACGCTGTGGCATTCCAGAACGAAATCCATCTTGAAGTATGGAACTCGATCGCTTCATGACTCGGTTAACCAGATGGCTCATTACTGTGTCTACTTTGTATGGATTTGATGCTTTCTCATTTGGTTTTCGTCACCAAGCGTCCATGGTATGGTCTATGACGATTGATTACATCGTATTTTCAGTATGCATTCTAAAGATTGAGACTACCTCTGCGGCCCTAAACTTTCCGATTCAGATTAAGCAAGGAGCTAAGTCCCGTGTGCTCAATGAATTAACTAGGACGTAGGCACGATGACAGTCCTAATGCGATGCAATTTTGATTGCAATTTTGATTGTTCCAGTCGCATCTAATGAATTCTTGTCGATGGTTGATCTAGTATCACTACATCGGAGTAGCGAATCGGAGAGAGAGAGGAAGAGGATGGAGCATGAAGCTATCCGTGAGAAGAAGCTTGAGAAATCGAGACCCTGGAAGAGTGTGCCGAAGCAAATGGGTGCCCGCCATGAACAATCTATTTGTACATTTTCATCGGTGCTTCTTGAAAGATTTCTGAGGATCAGGTGCAAAGACAAGCCTTGGACTTCGAATGAACAGAATCATCATCAAATGAACAGAATCAAGAACCTAAAGGATCGAAACCATTCTTCTCTTAGACTTTTCCTTTTTTTTTTTTTTTTTTTTTTTTGGGGGGGGGGGGGGGGGGGGGGACTTCTGATTTTCGCCATCATCCAGTTCCAAGCAACTGCCTTTTTCCCTCTCGGATTGATACAGGTTACAGTTCGACATGGGCTTGCCAATGACTAGCATGTAGGCTGACAACCACTCCACTCTTTGAAGTCATTGGAACCAATTTATTTTGGATTCTGATGGAAGACCAACAATCCCTAGAACTTAACCTTCACTTCACATTCTGCGACATTTTCAGCAATGTAATAAGGCCCTGCTGCCACTTCATATTCTTCATCCCGCATTGTTCATGTACAATGTCAATCCTATGTATTTATGTAATACCGATGCCCCCAAAAAATATCTGTCCGCCGCTGGGTGTGTTTTTATTTTCCAACCGGAGCTAGAAGCTCCATTCCTATACTAAGAGGAGCACCTGGACCATTCATCTGTGGAGGTCAGGACCTCATTGAATGTTCAACCACTACATGCATTAGGGACGATTTTCCCATAATATGTAGGGTCATGAGTGAAATCAGGAATTTGTAATCAAAGTGAATCACAAGACAATACAACCTTCTACGCAAAAATTACCCAATCCTCGCATATGATTGTCGACAGACCAACTATAGTGAATACCGCTACAAGTACTAGAAATTTATAACATAACAGAGCTAGCAAAGGGACCCTTATAACTATGAGAAGACAACATAATATAAAGCAGCCATGTGTCACGGCCCAAAAGAAAGCCCATCCAAGAGGGTTCTAAGGGACGGCCGTGACACATCCATAGATCAAGCGACCCTCGACTTGTATCCTCAAGTCTAGGGTTTTCTCAAGTTTTCTAGAATACTCCTAGGAGTGGGCGATACAGTAATTGTATTCATATGGAATAAATGTGGGTAATTGGTAGTTGGGGAGATATGATCTCCGCCGTTAGATCGATGAGAGATCTACGGATACGATTTGCCTTGTATTAGTATATAGAGGGGTCTCCTCCCCCTCATTGTATTCATCTCATTCACAAGTAAATACAATCCAAAGCTTAGGCTGACTTGGGAGAAATTCCTAAGGCCGCATGGGTAAGGGAATGCTAGATCGATTATGAGTTGAGTGTGAGAAAGGCTGATTTGGAAGAAATTCCTAAGTTCGCACGGGCAAAGGAACGCTAGATCGATCGGCCCGTGACAAAGGCCGCACGGGTAAGGGAATGCTAGATCGATTGTGAGTTGAGTGTGAGAAAGGCTGATTTGAGAGAAATTCCTAAGGCCGCACGGGCAAGGGAATGCTAGATCGATCGGCCCATGACACATGTCTAGAACTAGAAAGTTCAATTAGGTTTAGCAACAGCTTGCCAAGTTTCCTTGAGATTGTTTTGCATCTAACACTAATGCATGCTTCAAACAACAAACCAAGTAAATAGGTCATTCCAAATGAGCTTCTAGCATTCCCTCTCCCTATGCAGAAGAGGAAAAAATGATAAAACTACATGCATAAAACTCAATAAATTGAGACACATAGAAAACAAAAATACTAAACTGACCCTTGCCAATCATGTGACGGCAAGGAAGAGAAAACAGAACCAATTGCATAGATGATGGAACAAGCCAATATGAAAATTTTCGTTTAGTTTGAGATAAAATTCAACATACAAAGATCACAAATATGAGGATTAAACTGCAAAGAGTAGCGTCTTTCCAAATACGAGATCTCTCTTTCTTTGTTAAAGAGCTCATACTTCGAATGTTTTAAAGATGGTTCAAGTTCAAGCTCTTCATAAATACATCTATTGACGTTAGAGCCATTGAATTTTGCATCAGTGTGCATGAATGCCGTCAAGCTATGTTTCTGAGACGATACTCTTCTTTTGACTGGCCGGAGTCTGCCAAGTGACATCAGGATCTAACTCAAGGACGTGGAGACAAAATCATCCCTTATTCTCCGGAGAGAACTTGAGAAATTTTTGTGCCTATTAATCTCTATATTCTCAAAGAAAACAACCCTGTAATGTCGCAACGTTGTCCACTCAAACCTCCACAGAGGGTGAAATCCAACTCTTTGAGCTCTTTAAGATTTTTTATGGCTTCAGGAAATCCTTTGAGGCTAGTATGAACCATCTTTAGCACTTCCAGTTTATTGCATTCCTTGATACAAGGAGGCAATTAATCAATTGAGGTGTACAACAGGTCCATTTTCTGTAGGAGAACAGGCAGACATGTGGAAGTGTGTTTAGCTAACTACAACTTCTTAAAGTAAGCTTTCGAAGATTGTTTAACAATCCAATGGAATCAATGACTTCAAGCAATGCTTTACATTCGTACGTGCTGGGAATTTCAAGTGCCGGCAGAGAATTTTTCTCAAATTGGAGTATTTTAATATTAGTTCCATCAATAAAAAGCTCTTTCAATACTTTCATGGAACACAGTGCTTGCGGCAAATGTTTGACCCCTTTGCAATGCTTCATGCTGAAGGATACTAAATTTTCAAAGTTAGAATTGGTTGTATCTAACTTTAAATGTAAACAACCTTCCAGGATCAAGCATTTCAAAAGACTTAAGGCAGGAAGCTTCAAAGATGCTTTGATCCAAGTACAATCTTTTAGCTTTAAGACTTCCAAACACTTAGCCCTATGCAAAAACAACATGATCATGTGTTTATTTACTACTTTAACTATAACTCTAAAGATAAAGTGTAGGGCGAATTTGTAAATGAAAAAATTGCACAACCGCAGACAAGCCTTACCTTCATCAATTGTTCCCATTCTTCCACGGTCAATATTTCTGGGCTTGAACATAAGTTGAGAATTACGAGTTTTTCCATATTGAATGCAAACTTAGATCTCGCAGTGTCCACTAGATTTCTTAGGAAGTCCACTAGATTTCTTAAGGCATCCACGCCAATCAAGCCATACTAGGCCCCGGAAGAAGACCCTGAGTATTTCCTTCAATATCAACCTTGTCCAACTCTAGAAACCTCAGATTTGACAGATGACGAAATACTTGACCGTCAACTTTTTCAAAATCGGGGTTACACGAAGAGCTTCAACCTTTGCTGCTACCTTGCCAATTCGATGAAAAAGTGGAAGTGTGAAATTCGAACAAAGACATATGCAATGAAACGATAATAAAAAGGAAAACCTGATAAGAATACCGGAGAAATTTCAGTGTGATTTTACCTTCTTTTGATATCTTTCTAATCCCACAGCCTGTTGCGCTGCCTGGGGTCTTTATCTTCTTTCTTGACAATTTCTCTTCCCAAAGATTTTAGTTGGTTGTGCATCCCAAACTCATTTTCTTCTCCGATTCTTAGAAAATACTTATTTTCAAGGTGATCGACATTCTTACGTGGGTTCTATCCACAGGCCTTTCACATGTAACAAGGGATTCTCTTTTCTGAACCAAAAAAACATGCTATATCAAGGAATATTTGTTGTGCGTCATCACCCAAACGTCCACAGTATTTCATCAATATTGGTTCCACGTTTTCTTCCGGCCTACTTTTCAAATGATTCAAAGTCTCTGTCCAATCTTCTTCGCACTTCTCGTACAAATATCTACCCACCATTTCTATAGCAAAGGGAAGATATTCAACAGCAGAAATTATTTCACTTGACCAAAATTCGTAGCCCTCTGGGCAATGATCCGGTGGAAAAGCATGCTTATAGAAAAGATCGAGAGCATCATTTTTATTCAGAGGTGAAACATGGTGTTCATGGAATACCTCACCTCTGTTTTTTTTTTTCTGGATCCAAATACTTGTTAGTAATTACTTTTTTATCTGTGGTTGTGAGGATGATCCTGCTTCCTGGAGCAAACCAAGTCAGCTCCCCAGCAAATTTTTTGATTTTTTCAAAGTCGTCCACATTATCTAGTACAATGAGAACTCTGTTTTTGTGAACATGTATTTTATCATTGCGGTACCATCAGTGGAGGATTTCACTTCTGGACATGCTCCTCCTCTCTTGAGCTCACGAATCAACTTATTCTGCAGAGACACCTCTCTTTTCTGTTCAAACTCCTCCTGTACATTTTCAAGAAAGCAGCAACCATCAAAGAGAGGTGTCTGATCTTATGGAATACTACTTTGCGAGAGTGGTCTTGCCAACCTGGGGCAGACCGAACACTACTAACACCATCCTCCCAGTCACTTTCAGTTCTTTGACGACTCATCCATCATCATAATCGAAACCAAGCTTTCGCATCATCTCTGGCACGTCTCTGTCTATTCCAACTAAATTTTCAGTCGCATCTTGCTCATCCATCCTCAAGAGTTTCCAAATTTCGGAATGAAAACCTCTAGTTCTTGAAACCTACAAAATGAGAAACGGAGTTTGCCTTTTTTCTTCTTGTTTTTTTTTTTTTTTCAATAGATAAGGGGCGGGGAGAGGTGACCAGCGGTAGCTACGATAAGGTCCCAGATTGGTCGTGGAACAGTTTGATTTCAGGAAAGTTACAGAGGGCACCGTTGACATCAAGCAAGCAAGAAAAAATAAACATGAGGAAGACTGTAGAGAGAAGACAATCGGATATACACACATGCATCGCGATTAAAAATGCAAGAAAAAATTATAATCTCCAGTAGTTAATTGGATCCCAGAAAGAGCGTGGTGAGCATCTTAATATACGAGCCAATTCTCCTATCTTTTCATTCCGCAAGCTAAACAAGTAAAGCAAGAGCAATTGAGCGATCACACTTACCCGCTGAAGAGATCTTTGTAAAACCGTCCCATTGTACCTCGAGTCTCTCCCGGAGCAGCGTTCTTGATTTCCGGTCCCTTCATAACACCAATCTCTCTTAGAGCAGCCTCCAGAGCAGCCTCCAGAGCAGCCTCCTTGGATTCCGGTTCATGTATACCGTCATTCTCTCCCAGAGCAGCCTCCAGAGAAGCCTTCAGAGGAGCCTCCAGAGCAGCCTTCAGAGGAGCCTCCGGAGCAGCCTTCTTGAATTCCGGTCCCCTGTTATCAGCAATCTTTGTCAGAGCTTTTTTCCACTCTTCGATGGTTGACTCGGAATATCTCTTTTTCCTTTCGTGATTCTCGAAGGAAGTTTTATATGTTCCTAGCTGGTGGCGAACATCACAAGGCTCGACGAAGAAGAAAATGGGAAGAATTTTTTTTTTCGACTGTATCATTTGGGCCACTTCCATCAGGCAAGCTGGGCTGGAAGCGAAGTCCTGGGAGAAGACTGGGACGCAGATGTCAGAACGCTCGATGGCTGCCACGATCTCGGTACTGATCTCCTGACCGTAGTCGATCTCTTTGCTGTCTAGGAATGCTACAACTCCCAAGCGTTTGAGCTGGTCATAGAGGTACTCGACCAAGTTGTCGCGGGTATCTGATCTTCTGAAGCTGATGAACACTTGATAGTGAACCATTGGAACGCAAGCAACCAATTGCAACACAAGCTCTGGCTCGAATGGAGATGGAGATGATCAAAACTTGATTGAAGTCGTTCGGAGTTCACAAATCTGAATATGGAGCGTTCACCTCACTACCCCTCCTAAGTCTTTAGTCTCGAGTCTCGACCCGAGTGGAGACTTGTCTACTTCTCTCTCTTCTTTTCTTCTTATTTTATTCGTTTTGATGTTTTTGGCAGTTCTGTCCTTCCAACCACCAGGTCAGGATCTCCCCAAGGGAAATTATTACACAAGGTACAGAATTTAGGAAAATTGTTACGTCATTTTAGTGTATGTATATATCAAATAGAATTGCAATTATGGATTCATTATGAGTTTTACATGACAGTCAAAATTCAATTACCTAACAACAGTAAGTCAGACAACAAGCAGCCTGGCACCCCGCACAGTCGGATTACCTATACGACACTAAATATCTTCTTATTTTGCTAGACCTTTGCCCTTTTTTTTCCTCCATGAAAATATAGTCCAAACTTTGTAATCCTCCCGTACATAAGGTCCTAAAATGTGTGAGCTGTTAAAAAAATGGGAAATACATTTCAACGCCTGCTTTTGTCCGCCTCCATTTTTTTTCTTGTTAGTTTTCGTAACCTAGAGGCATGGACATAAAGATCCGACTACCCAAAGAACTAAGAACACCTTACATGTTGAACCGATTAACTTCTGGTCTTTGACTTATGTAGGTGGTCTTGATACAGAGCAATTTACACATAATTAGTAAAATTTGAATAGGGGCAATCTTCAGTTTCTAAGTTAAAAACTTAATATTGCAACCAACTACCAGGATTTCCTCTCTTTTTCTGTGCCTCTATTGTACTTTTTCTCAGCATATACTGACAATTCCCTCTCTAACCCAGTTTTTGTTGTTAACGTTTGTCAGTTGTATTTTTTTTTTTTTTTTTTGGGGATTGATAATTAAATAATGTTCGAGTTTATCCCGAAAATAACCAGGAATTGATCACAGCATCCCAATCAAATAGTATTATACATGGACACGCACAAAAAGAGACATTCAAGTTAGATAATTCATGTTAGGCTCATTCTAATTTAATACTTTCCAATTAGTATACGTACCTCCAAGCTAATGAAACGAGAAGGCAATAGACTACATCCTGAACAACGGGGTTATCGGCTCTACCTGATCTATGAACTATCAATACCACTCTTTTGGATGATGCTACGTTTCATCCAAGTAGGGCTCCAAATTTTGCCGAAAAAGTATTTTCCAATTGCTAGTCAAAATAATAACTATCCAATCACCTTGTTGAAGATGCTTTATACGTAGCCAATCGATGTTAAAAGACGAAAAAAAACCCTTATTTAAGAATGCGGGGATTAAAATCGAGTCCTTGTGCCCCCAAGTTCAATTCTGTCTGTGACGTTGAAGATTTTTGAGGATATGTCATCTCCCTGAATGGAAGTACCCATGGACATCCGTGATCCTACGGTATTGCCGAATCACATTGTTCTTGGGCGATTTTCAATCCTTACATCGCTTCGTCGTTCAATTGGCCTCACTTGAAAAATTCTGCTTCTCTTTTGAAAACCAGTTGAAGTTGAGATGGCCAAGAGTTTGCTTGGAGTAATAACGTGGAGTCTCGTAATGGTAAATGATTTTGGGAAGTTTTGTTTGGAGTATATGGATTTGATTTGGAAGAAAAAACAATCCTACGAAAGTCCACCGGAAAGACAAATTAAGATTATGAGTTCGGGAAATAATTAACGTTCGAAGTCTTCTAGAAGAGGACAAATTAGGATTAGTTAAAAAACAAACAACCATGGACGTTGAACCACCGCCTGTGATGGCTTAGCTGGATAAGAGCTCCCATGACGTCTACCCAGGACGGAGGTGTTTGAATCCCGCAGGTCACTCGGGATCTTAAGCGCAACATCGGGGTGGTGGGTCCTCCACTAGCATCGCTCCAGGGTTTATCCGCCGGCTGCCGGCTGCCGGCTGTACAGGGTTCCCTGGGTATAAAAAAAAAAAAAAAAAAACAACCATGGAGGTTGTCGGCCTCAATTGGAGCGAATCAACGGAGGTCACGACCTCCATGGCTATGGACCTCTCTATCACTCAAAAAATCGAGCTAATCGGACCTAAGGGTGTGCATGGTCTGGGCAAGCGGTTCTCAACCTAGAACTGAAAACCACCCGCTAAGGACCGGTTCCGAAAAATTAGAACCGAGATCCACCCGTTTGTTGCATGGATCCACCCAGGAACCGGACCGCCCTTCCGGTCCAGTTCCCAGTTGGATCCATGGAACCGATCTCACTCGACTGAAGATGAAGAGTCAATAAGAACCTTTTTTTTTTTTTATTCCTAAATTGACAAAATGGGAAAAACAGAAACAACAGCAACATATATTTGAAAATTGATAAACTCATTAAATCCGGTCTGGTTCCCAGGTGGATCCATAGAACCGATCTCACTCGATTGAAGATGAAGAGTCAATAAGAACCCTTTTTTTTTTTTAATTCCTAAATCGACAGAACAGGAACAACGGAAACAGCAGCAACATATATTTGAAAATTCATAAACTCATTAAAAGAGGGATGGACAAGCTGCAAATTTCACAATATAGTCTATGTTTCTGACAATGTGAACATGGAGTACATAGAGAACTTTTGGTGTGTCCCTCCACTACATATTTTGTTATTGCTGATGATTTCCAAGCGGAAGTGGCCTTCCCATCCTTCTCGTAAATCCTAAGCTGCAGTGGGCAGATTCATCCTTTGGTTACATAGGACAATAATAATATCACTTTCTAAATCACAGTTTATATAAGAAATGGAAGGCAATAGAAGGCAATAGTAGGCAATATAAATATTAAATAACATTCCTATGCTGGAAGCTCAAAGTTAGTATTCAGATTAACACTATAGATTAAGTAAATATAGTATAATCTCCATTGAATGACCGATTAAAGACATTGATATCTAAACTCAGTCATAGCTGAAGCTTGTGAAAGAGTATTAACAAGGAAAATGTTAGTATGACGCAACATGGAAGAGGAAATGTACAAGATTTGCAAAGATTGCCCTTCTCAACCAGGCAATCGTTAAAAAATAATCATTTACAGTAATCTTTCTGATGCAAATGCCAATATGTATAGCAAGAAAAGATTTACCAATGCCAAAGAATACCATAGCTCAATGGACTCCCTCGTTGCTAGTGGAAAAGATTTAACTTGCAAATCTTAGTTTCATAGAAACCACATCAAGGAAAAATGGTAGAGACACCATTCCAGATAAATTCTCTAAGTTGTTCATAATCCATCAAGACCATCCTCAATGTCAAGTGACTTGGAATCAGCAATCAAGTATTTCACAAGCATGGCAGTAGTGACCTAACTAAGAACTGCCTAGATGGCAAGCAGCACCTAGTCTCACGCGGTTTGTGTCTCTCTCCTCACAAGTTCATATTTTCAGTTCATTGAATGGAATTTTTCACCCTCAATGAGAAGATAGTGTCACCACTAAGTACAGAAAAAAAGGACAAGGAGTTGTTTTTGTTAAGCAAGTCATAGAGCATGCCAGTCGACACAAATGCACCGACACCGTGGAACCTCATATAATCTCCCACACACAAGCACTCACAGCAGAGGGGCAGCGACAAGGGCGACGGCAATTTTTTAGAGGGCCGAATAAAGAAACAAAAACAAAAACAAAAATAAAAACGTAGAGAGGCAGCGACTCAAGAACCGAGCACGGAATTCCACCGAAATTCTACAAGCCGTTGGCGAATTCTAACGGCGGTGAGAGATTGAATTCCTCATGCGACAATCCTCAAACGAGGATACAAAAGGAAAAAAAAAAAAAAAACAAGGAAAGGCGCGAGATCGGGGGAACACTTACAGATCGGAGGCTGGAGCGCGCCGGTGCGAATCGCCAGACGGGGAGCGAGATCCACCAGGCAGGAGCGCAATGCGGCGAAGCCAATCCCCAGCAGAGATTGCTGCAGCTCTATCGACGGAATCAGAATGGCGATTGGGGGAAGAGAGAGAGAGAGACGGAACCAGTGCTATCGAGGGTTTGTATTGTTAATTAGCATTTTTTTTAATATTAAAAATTAATCTGTCCGGTCCGGGTGGGTGGATTGATGGATCCGTCCATGGAACCGGAAACCGGACCGGTACTCACCAGTTTCCATAAATTGGAACTGGCAACCAGACTGTTTCCCTCAAGAACACGGGTTCCGGGCAGTTCCGGTCTGATTTCGAGAGGTCCGGGCATCCCGGTTCTTACACCCCTTATTGGACCTAGCCAAGCCTCAACGCCATGGCCATGCAGGTGACCGGCCTCATTCAACCACAGATCTGGCGTTGCGGGAGGTGAGCGACCTCCGTGGACACAGGTAGCGGCCCTAGATTGAGGGTTGCCTAAATCCAACGAGGTTCGATCCAAGCTTAGTGGTGTTGAATCCGACCTAAATGGCGTTGAATTTGACACGAGCACCCTTGCCTCCGTCCCCCTCCGCTAACTTCCTTGACTCGACTCAATCTTCTTCCTTGCCTTAACTGTAGGCTCTTCAACTCAGTCTTCTTCGAAGGAAAATGAACAGATCGGGCTCGCCAGGCTGGCCAAACCTCCACTGAGGTCGAATGGTGTTGAATTTTACACGAGCTCGACTCCAGTAAGGGTTTGGGCATTGCTGGTGGCCAGCCATCGCCAAAGACCGGCCACCTGGAAAAAGGAAAGGAAAAAAAACAGAAAAAAGGAAAAAAGGAAAGAAAGAAAGACAAAAAAAGAAGAAAAGAAGAAGATGAAAATGCTCTTGACCAGCCAAAAAGATCAATTTCAAGCCCTTATTTGAAATGGAGTTTACTTTAAATAATGGCCACTTCAATACTTTATTTAAAATAAGATCCAATTTTATATTATTATTTAAGAAAATAAAAGCACTTTAAACCTTTATTAAAAATTTTCCCAATTAGTTATAAAAAAAGTTAAGATGGACAAAAATAAAACACTCAAATACCATTCTAGATATAAGTTTTGTATTCTTGTCAATTAAAGCTTTAATTGATTTCATTCAAGTAATATGATTTAGTCCATTGAAAAAATTACATTGAATAAATAAATTCACTTTGACAAATGGAATAACTTTTGTTAACATATAACACGATCCATTATTTTTTTTTCCTTTTAATTATGCAGAATGTCAAACGGAATAAATTACACCTATTATTTTGATATTACAAAAATAGATATTTGTCCCAAACATGCAATAAAAGTTTGAAGAAAAAACAAAGTTTACATTGCAATTCAGTTAGAAAAAACATCATTTTATATTTGTCTTATTTTTATTTTTTACTTTTTCAAATACAGAATTCATTATTTTATATGAAAGATCATTTCCTTTTATTTATATTTTATGTTCTCAGGAAACTCAACATTATGACGTTTATTCATACCACATTAATCTTAGACCTTCATAAAGTATGATATTTTTTTCACAAAATTATTAAACAAGTTATATAAATCTCATCCTTTTCGCTTGCATGACACCTCATATCAATGGATTACTAATGATACACAAATTTGCAAAATGGAAATGCCCGCGCCTAATATCAAATAAAGCCGCCGTTTGCTCAATTCCTCCTCGCATTAGTTAGTCTTTCATTATTAATTTACTACATCAATTAAAAAAGTCTTGAGAAAGACTTGCTAGAGAGACCGCAGGCACCCTAAGGGGTTAAAAGAGAAGAAAAAATCACCGACCAGGCAGTGTCAAAATGCGAGCGCCGTTTTTTGAAAGGAAGTATCAGCGAGTGTCAAACAGCACGCAGCAATTTTGGGCCTTAAACGAGCATGCAAAATATCAGAGGAAACTCAGATACGTTGAAAGGAAATATCAGCAGATACATTAACAATTATCCGGATAACTTACAGAGCATAGCCAAAGCTAAGTAGAACAAAGACCGTTTCCAATAACCTTGTCATCCAAGTTATACAGTGATGAAACAATGCTTCTTCATCAACAGGTCAGACACCTTTTCCTTCAATTTTGGACTCAAATGCACAACGATCAAACTAGGGGGGAGTGCTGGCAACTCATGAAGCTTGTCGCAGCGACGTACATCAAGAGTCTCCAGCTTCGAAAGATGCTTGATTTCAGGAGGTAGGCTGGAAATAGCAGAATTTCGTAACCTCAAGATTCTCAGATTTTCTAGCTTCCCAATATCTCTAGGAATGTCCCCTTCTATATTCCTACACAAGGAGACATCTATTTCTTCAAGGCTATGTAAATGCCAAATAAAACTAGGAAATTTTATTATGAAGCAATAGTGCATCTTTAACACTCTCAACCTCTGCAGATTACCAAAGGAACCCGGCAATTCGGAAATGCCTGTTCCTGAAATATCCAGCTCCTCTAAAGGGCTTCCCAATTGGCCAATGGACTCTGGCAGTTTTTGTATCCAATCACAATTCCTCAATGACAAGCGTCGGAGTTTCGGGCCAACTCCACTGGGGAGTTTGGTAATATTTGTTGAATTATTTGCTGAGAGTATTGAAAGTGATGTCAGGTGTTCAACTTCTTCTGAATCACTCCGCAAAGAAATATCACACAAAGAAGTCTCATCAATGAGGAGCTCTTTCAAAGCTTTCAAAGCACCCAGTTCGGCAGGCAACCTGTTGAGTTCAGTGCAGGACTTCAAATTTAGGCAAAGCAATTTTTCGAGACCCCCAATTGAAGGATCTAAATGGACCAACCGAGAGCATCGCTCTAGAATCAGTATCTCCAAGTTTGGAAAGCTAGAAAATTCAGGACTTATCAATAAGTCAGTGCAACTAGTGAGATTTAAGACTTTCAACTGCTCCATCTGTAAAACAGGAGAGAAAAAATCATAAGGTCAATTGCCAGATAATTAACCCAATATATACATTAGAGCACTAAACAGGAAACCACCTTGATTTTCCTCCAACCTCCCCAGTCTTTAGTGACTTTGCTCCATGAAAGATCAAGAATGACCAGTTCAGTCAGATTAAGTCCTGTTGCTTCGAAATCCCTTGGGCACCCTCGCCAACGAAGCCACCTTAACTTTGGAAATACGTCTGCAAAATTTCCAGTCATACTCGCATGATCCAATTCCAAGAACCTTACGTTTGGCAAAGTTTCCCTACATTTATCGGGGCAAAGGGCTTCCGCCACTTCCATTCCCTACGTTTGCCAAGAGAAACAAAACAATCTTAAGTCATAAAGACGATGGGACAAATTTGGTAAGGACTAGGGTGCTATCTTTTCCGTGCATGCAAAGACAACCTACCCATGGTAAAATAAGTAAAAAGCTGGATAACAAATTTAAACTTATACATCAAGGCTTCCATTTAATGGAAGAAAGCAAACCATTGAACCAAAAACCCTTACCTCTTCTTCGTTGATTACTTTCAGGTCTGGATCATTGATGTATAGTCTTCTGCGCTTTACATGATATATAGGTTCTTCTTGATCTACAGCTCTGCAGAGGTGCTTCAACAGTTTATGCATCCGCAGCTTGTTGTCTTCTCCAATTTTTGCTAGGGGCATCAGAACTTGGTAAGAAGGCAAAAGATCTAGATCAGGCCACATATATGATGCAATTTGGCTATCCACACCATTGGCAAACCATGCTATGTCCTGAAATATTTGTTTCTGCTTTTCATCTAATGCTTCATAACAGATTTTCAAAATCTCCCTACAATCCTTCAAAATCTCTCTCGAGTGTAGTTTTATCATGTCCTCCATCTTCCTCCAATCGTCTATTGTTTTTCCATGTAGAAGTGAACCGATAACTTCAATAAAAAATGGAACCTGCCCCATGGCTTTGACAATGCGCTTCCCAATTTCAGGATACCAAGGTATTGAAACATGCTTGTGAAAATGTTCAAGAGCTCGACCATTATCCATCTTATTCACCTCATAGATATTAGCCCTTTCTGCATATGTTTCGAAAATTCCAAGATTTTCTGATGTAACAATTATCCGACTTCCAGGACCAAACCACTCAAGCTGGGTACCAACTAGATCATAAAGATGAGACAGTTCTTCCACATCATCTAGGACGATAAGAGCTTTTATGTTGCTGAATACATCCAAGAAAAACTCGATTCCTCCTTCAAAAGAAGCAACATTGCAATCTCGATCAAGAATATCACATATCAACTTAGTTTGCACAAGCTGGATACCGCCATTATTTTGCACTTTATCACCAATCTCTGCGAGAAAGCTACAACTATCGAAACATGAGGAGATTCGGTTGTATACGGCCTTCGCAATAGTTGTCTTGCCAATTCCGTTAGTTCCATGGATTCCAACCATGCGTGGTTTACCCCCATCATCTTCTATTGCCAATAGTTTGATTACCTCCTTCACTCGATCATTAATACCAGTTACCTGTTCAATTGGGGCAAATGAGGTCTGCAACGACTCCAAAGGGAAACTAGGAGGTTTCAACTCCGAGGGACGCAGAAGTCGTGGAATCCAATCCAAATTAGGACACCTCTTTATCATTAATGTAGACAGATTAGGAAGCGATAAGAGAGTATCAATATCACTTTCTGTGTACTCCACTGTAGGTAGCTCACCAATCTCCAAATGCTTGAGGCTAGTGAGCTCACCAAGTGATGGGAGACTTTTGCATGCTGCACAATCAAACAATTGTAGCCGAACTAATTTGGGCATGCAGGACATCCAGCTTGGAAACCTTGTGCCCCCATAGCGTCTTATTTCTAAGCTTCGAAGATTTAAGCTTGGCTGCAGGTCTTTAAGTAGAACTTCATCACTTTCTTTTCTGGCAAACACTAACACCAGTGAAACTAAGGAATCCTTCTCCTTCAAGTTCGCAGCATTTGATTCTGCTACTGCATCTGCTATTTCTCCCTTAACTTCTATTCTTAGGCTTCCTCTCAAATTGCTTAACCTATTCAACTCCCCCAGCCCACTGCAATTCTTTGAACAAGAATCATCCCCGGGCAGAAGGAAATCTGTTAGAGTGTGCAAAAGAGTCAACTGGCCCAACCCTTGTGGCATATGAGATAGGGCACTACAATCGCTTATCTCAAGTTGCCTTAGGTTGACCAAATTTCTAAAATCTTTAGGCAATTCTACTAGCTTGTTACACTTATTGAGTTTAAGTACTTGCAAGGTTTGCAATCTTGTCATAAAATCAGGAAGCCTCATGATTCCTTCATTTTCAGAGAGATCTAGAAATGCCAGGTGCTTCAACTCACAAATGGAACTTGGCAACTTCTCGATGCCACTATCATGCCAATCCAAGACACGCAAGAACTTGAAAGTAGAAAGGAATTTGCAAAGAGTTTGTTCACCCATTTGAGTTCCGTGCCTCCCGCTTTTTGTCTGATCCATTTTGATGAATGTCCTGAGACCTTTCACTTTGACTAGATTAGGTGGAAGTTTCTGTGATAAATCTGAAGTTGAATCCCACGATAGATGGCGAGTTCCTTCATTAATTGACCACAGTAACTGATGAGTTTCTTGACAATACTCGCCTATAGCAAGCTTGCACGCTAGGTGATATACAAAATGGTGCATCTTACAAGACGTCACATTTCCAAGTTCATCTTTAGTGCAGTCTTGAAAGAAATTCCTCCAAAGTAGATCCATGAAATACTCCTGAGCAATATCTTCCATATCCTGATCGATGTTGTCTATGGGCTGGACAAATCCTTCTGCTATCCAGAGACTCGTCAACATTTGCTTATCAATCACCCAGTCTTCAGGAAACAATGAACAGAAGGCAAAGCACTGTTTTAGATGGCATGGGAGATAAATATAACAAGACCCAAGCATTGAACTTAAGTCACCTAAGCCTGCAGAAACTTCTGAGATCTCGTTCTGAAAATTAGACCACTCAGCTTCAGTTTTCTTGAAGAATAATAGACGTCCGATCATTCGTATTGCCAAAGGGATTCCATCACACATTTTGACTATCTGCCTCCCGATTTCTACCTTACTTGGATTTCTAGTCTCTTCTTCTTCCTGGCAAGCCATTTTCATCAATAAATCAACAGATGACTCTGCTCGAAGGGCCTCGAGACAATAAGATGGGGATGTACTAAAAAATTCCGCAACTTCCTGAAAGGAAGTAGTTATTAGAATCTTGCTTCCTTGGGCACCTCCCATCAATAAACTTTTCAAACTCCGCCATCGTTCAGGATCCACAGGCTGCATATCGTCAATAACTAGGAGATATCTTCGCAATTGCTCCTCGTCATCTGCTCTCTCTGCTGTCTCTCTTCCTCTGATCTTCTGCACTTCCCTTTCGATACTATGGAAGCCGCTGAAACCCACACAGACCCATATCCTTAAATCAAAATGCTTCTTGACCATGTCATCTTCGTACACACATTGAGCGAGAGCAGTCTTTCCAATCCCACTCTGACCCCGTATTATAAAGAAAGAAATTTGTTCATCCGTGTCAGAGTCTAACAAGAAGTTCATAATTGCGCTTTTATCATCCTCTCTCCCTATAATCTCCTCATCGTACACACAGGAGTCCAACCGCTCCCTTCTCTCTACACGCACATCCTCCGCGCACTCTCGCAAGCCCAAATCCCTCCCTTCGGCAGCGACGGCTTCTAATCTCTCCCTGATTGTCTTCGCACGGGCGCTCATCTCCAGCCTTAAATCAGGTTTTGCAGAAGGCGAAGAGGAGGAGGGAATTACCTGCTTCAACTTCTCATCTTTGCTCGGCGATTCTCGTAATGGCATGACGTCAATGTTCCATTCTTCGAGTAAGTCCTCCGCATCATAGAAAGCATCTTTGAGATTCCTCAGCCATCGGTCGATTTCCCTGTGTTCTTTGAATCTCCGCTTTTCCGCATCGGGCAATATACTTCGGAGAAAGGAAACGGTTTTCTTGAACTCGGAAAATTCGCCGCGAGCGCCCCATAATTTTGCACCTTCTGGGAAATCATCCAGAAGTTTAGCTACTCTCAAGATGAGTGCTTCCGCCATGGCTCTTCGGGGGTGAAGTGCACTAGATCTCGGTGATCGGCCTAAGGTCGGTGATCGGCAGAGGAGGGAGAAGAAAAAGGTGACGGGCCAAGAAAGGAAAAGTACTGTTCAAAAAAAAGAAAAGGAAAAGTAAAGAAGAAAATAAAAGAAAATAAAAGAAAAGCAAATAATTTAATATTAAAAAAATTCGAGATAAGTATTTCTGGATTCACTTTCCTAAAATTATGCACGAATACTTTCTTTAATAGGAAAGTGTTTTCAGCTGATTTGGTAATTATTTCATATTGGGATATCAGTCATATATTAAGGACAATTCCACTAAAACAGAATATTAAAGAAATAATAAAAAAATAAAAGAAAATAAAAGAAAAACTACCCAATCTGATTTTAAATAAAAGAAAAACTACCCAATCTGATTTTTCTTTCTCTTTTTCTGTTTTCTCTTCCTTTCCGCACACAGCCGTGAATCTCCGAGGGGAGCCGGCTGATCAGTCCGGCGAAGGGGATCCGGCAAGGGCGGCTGCAGCACAGGAGCGGAGCTAGGGAGGCTCGGGTCCGGACGGGCAGGAGAGTGGCGATGGGCTTCGGGCGAGGCTGATGCGACCGATCGGAGGATGGAAGCGCAACAGAGGAAACCCGTGGCTGTTGCGGCGTCAGAGGGCTACAGTGGGTCAGTCGGCTCGGGTAGAAGACTCCGGGTCGCAGCACGGTAGAGCAGTAGGTCGTCGCGGCGTTGCTGGAGCGGTCGTCGGGTCGTCTGCTAGGGTGTTCGCAGACGGAAGTCCGGTGGGGCAAGACGGCAGATCTCGGCAGTGGGTCGCGCAAGGGAGACGGACCGGCAAGGGAGCAGCTGCGTGCGTCGACGGCGGGGCCGGATGTCGTGGCGAGACTGGCGGAACAATGGTGAAGACTCGTCGAGGGAGGGCCACAGCAGAGTGGCGACGGTGTGGGCACAGTGGTGCGGCGTGAGGCTCCGGGTCGCCCGGCGGTGTCTCCTTTTTTCTCTGCCGTACAATGTCTCCTTTTATAGACAAACATAATGCGATCTTCTTAGAATATTTCGAAAATTGCCTATAACCTCCGAATCACAAAATCCTTTTATCTCATACTATTCTCCTTATCTCCTAAATAATTTCTACTGATTTTTAAAGATAAGATCACAACCCGATTTTCTTAAATTCCAAAAATCATTATTTCAAATCTCAATTTCAGAAAAATGGGCTCGAGCTAACTTGTAGTCTTTATGAGCTTAGTCCGATCAATTTGAACCCATCTGCACCAGTCCAATAAATAAAATGCCAATTAATAAAATGCACATAAATTTATATACTATGTAATTAATATTTTTTTTGATAAAATTAAATCCTAATTTTTAATGACTAAATGATTAAATGGATTGCCAAAATTTAGGTGTCAACACACTCTCATATAATTACAAAATTATGGATTCATAATATAATTTTCTTAAAAAAATTAAGGCTTTCATTTATTTCACAAAAAATGTGGTATTTTTAAAAATGATAATATTTTACAGTGTTTGGTTGAAACTTGAAAATAAATTAAAAAATATTTTTTGCTTCATATAGGAAATCATATTTGATTTTTTGTGCACTCCTTATAAGTATTTTTATTTTAACTTCTTTTTCCAATAAATAGAATTTTTAATTCTTTCTTCTTTTTTCTCTTCTTCAACCAATTGCTGACCATGGACATCATGGCTGATGATGGCAAGCTCTAGCCTCGCCACAGGCCGATAAGGCTTGAGCTTGTTTGATTTTAGCGAGTCGAGCCTTGTTGAATCTAGCGAGGTCTAGCTAGACTCGATGTCGGTGAGCTCAAGTCTCGCTAGATTGGCAAGGCTTGAGCCTCGGCCTTGCTTGCCTTACGTGAGGCTCGACCTTGCCAAATCCAACAAGGTTGAGCTTGCCTTGACACTAGTGAGCTTAAGTCTCGCTAGATCGGCAAGGCTTGAGCCTTGGTCTCGCCTGATTCCAGCAAGGTCAAGCTTTCTTTGACTTTGGCGAGCTCAAGTCTCACTAGATCAATGAGGCCGGTGTGCTCAACTCCCTAGATTTGGTGAGCTCGGGCTTGCCAGTGTAATTGGGCAACAGTTGCGAACCTCGCCCTACCGGCGCCCTACAGTCCTCTTTTGGCATCCGATGAGGGTTAACTGTTGGACTTCGTTGGGAAAGAAGAAAAATAAATAAAGAAAATAAAAAGAAAATAAAAGAAAATAATATTAGAAAATCGAAAATAAAAATAAATAAAAATGATAAAAAATATTTAAAGAGAATATATATCCTTAATGGATTGACTTAACTAATAATCTTTATAAGTTAAATGGATTACATCCTTCACTCGATCATCAATACCAATCTCCATTGTCTATGGACAGGATAAATCCTTATGCCATCCAGAGACTTGGTCAACATTTGTTTATCAATCACCCAGTCTTTGGGAAACAATGAACAGAAGGCAAAAAACTGTTTTAGATGGCATGGGAGATGATTATAACTGAGCTGAAGTAAATCTGCAGAAAGTTCTGAGATCTCGTCCTCAAAATGTAACCACTCAGCTTCAGTTTTCTTGAAGAATAATAGACTTCCAATCATTCGTATTGCCAAAGGGATTCCATCACACATTTTGACTATCCGCCTACCGATATCTACCTTAATTGGATTTCTAGTCTCTTCTTCTTCCTGACAAGCCATTCTCATTGATAAATCAAAAGACGACTCTGTTGGAAGGGCCTCGAGACAATAAAATGGGGTTGTGCTCGGAAGGTCCGCAGCTGAAAAACTGTGTGTAGTTATCAGAATCTTGCTTCCTTGGGCACCTCCCATCAATAAACTTCTCAAGCTCCCCCATTGTTCAGGAGCCAAATACCACAGATGTTCAATAACTAGGAGATATTTTCACAGTTGCTCCATGTCATCTACTCTCTCTGTTGTCTCTCTTCCTCTGATTTTTCGTACTTCGCTTTCAAGATAATCTAAGCGTTTGTAACACATACAGATCCATATCCTTACATCGAAATGCTTCTTGACCATGTCATCTTCATATATACAGCGAGCAAGAGCCGTCTTTCCAATCCCACTCTGACCCCGTATTATAAAGAAAGAAATCTGTTCATCAGTGCCAGAGTCTAACAAGAAGTTCATAATTGCGCTTTTATCATCCTCTCTCCCTATAATATCATCATCGTACACAAAGGAGTCCAACCGCTCTCTTCTCTCCACACGCACATCCTCCGCGCACTCTCGCAAGCCCAAATCCCTCTCTTCGGCAGCGATGGCTTCTATTCTCTCCCCGATTTTCTTCGCACGGGCGCTCATCTCCAGCCTTAAATCAGGTTTTTCAGAAGGCGAAGAGGAGGAGGGAATTACCTGGTTCAACTTCTCATCTTTGCTCAGCGATTCTCGTAATTGCATAACTTCCAGGTTCCATTCTTCGAGCAAGTCCTCCGCATCACAGAAAGCATCTTTGACATCCCACAGCCATCGGTCGATTTCCCAGGGTCCTCTGAATCTCCGCTTTTTCCGCATCGGGCACTATACTTCGGAGAAAGGAAAAGGTTTTCTTCAGCTCGGACAACTCGCCGCCAGCGCCCCATAATTGTCCACCCTCTGGGAAATCATCCACAAGTTTAGCTACTCTCCATATGAGTGCTTCCGCCATGGCTCTTCGGGGGTCCTGCGCCTCCTTTTTTTTCTTTCGGGAGGATGCTCTGCCGATGCCGAGTCGCGACCTGTTTGGTCTCCTCCCGTTCTATTCACGACCAATCACAATCAGTATCGGAAAGACGAAAATACCCTCATTTGACTATACAGGGATTAATAAAATCGAGCTTACTGGGCCACCATTTCTCGTCCTCTATCTATGACATTAAAGACTTCTGAACATGGGATGTGTTCGCTGGGAAGTTATAAAAATTGTCAGAAAAGTATGAGTCGCAATTGATTCATTTTGCTAACTGTCCAATTCGACTAATAAAAAATATAAATGTGCCCTTTTTTTTTTACTATTTTCTCTATTTTATGGGGCGATGATATGACTAAAATGTATTATTTTGGTTCAAATCTAATTTTTAATACAAATTTATTTCAATTAAATAATAAAGAAAAGAAGAAGATAATAAGTTAAAATTTTTTAAAAAAAAATCTGTACTAAAAATCATATTTGGACCAAAATAATGCCGTTTTAGCCTTATGTTTTATGTTTTAACTTCATCATCGCCACATAGAAGAAAGGAAATATTAAAAAAGACAAAATCAATAGAAGGACTCGATTGTTCCAATCTAACAATTTTTAAGACTTGATTGCATATTTTGCAAATTTTAAGACTTAATTGCATCTTTGTAATTAATTTTAGCACTTTTAGTGCATATATCCCTTTCAAAATCTATCATCTTCATGAAAAAATGTAATGCTGCGAAGTCTAATATTGTTAATAATTTTGGCAGATATCTAATGTGGAAATAAGAATGCTACTTAAAGTCCACCATAAAGACAAAGGATGAGATGAAGAGTTTAGGAACTAATCAATGTTTATAGTCTTCCAAAAGAGGACACATTAGGATTTGTTAAGACATTTTTTTTTTTTGTTCGAAGGATTTGTTAAGACATAATCAATATTGAAAATCGACCGGAAGAGAAGATAAATGGGGATTAGTTAGGCAATGAGGAAACATTCAGAGTCTATTAAAATAAAAAATGGATGTAGATAAGCAAGAAAATTCAAAAAGAAAAGAAAAGAAAGCATGGCTTTATACTCTTTCCTAAGTTCTAATACATTGTTTGACAACATTAAAGCTCATTAGAACAATTCTTTTATGCTGAACAAACTCATAGTACTGAATGGGGCAAGTACAAATCTTAATTGGAAGCAAAATGATAGATAGTGCAATAAAAGCATTGCTTACAAGCAGAATGATCAACCTCTTGCAATTTTTAGTGTCCTATGTTTTATTTTTAGAGGCAATCCCTGAAACAAAGAGCTTGTTGTTATATATTATTATTATTGATATTGTTACTCTTACCTGTCATGCACTAGCCAATACCTTAATAGATTAAAATCGGTGGTCAACAGCTTGTTGATCAAATACAAGCAAAACTTGTTTCTAATGCTACGTTCGCATTCACCTGCTCCCACTTTCCGTTATCTTTTTTCGAACTATTTTTCTTTTGCTTTTTTATTGCTTGATGTCTATACGAAGATGAAATGGCCAAGAAGCATTTTGATTTAAGGATTTGGGTTAACGACTTCTGTAATCTCGAAGGGGAATTGCGAAAGATCAGAGGAAGAGAGACAGCAGAGAGAGAAGATGACGTGTTGCGGTTGCAAAGATATCTCCTAGTTATTGACGATCTAAGGCCAGAGGATGCTCAACAATGGAGGAGCTTGAAAAGTTTATTGATTGGAGGTTCCCGAGGAAGCAAGATTCTGATAACTACATGCTATCAGTACATTGCGGAAGCTATGAGTACATCCCATTATCGTCTCGAGGACCTTCGAACAGAGTCGTCTGTTGATTTATTGATGGAAATGGCTTGCCAGGAAGAAAAAGAGATTAGAAATCCAATTAAGGTAGATGTCGGGAGGCGGATAGTCAAAATGTGTGATGGAATCCCAATCGTGATCCGCGCTGCAGGGTCGCGACCTGAAGGGGATCACAATCGTGATCCGCGCTGCAGAGGTGAAGTGGCGGCGTCGTTTTCTTCTTTTGCTCCGATGAGCAAGCTTTACAATCGCAAGCACTAAGAATTTGTGGCGTAAAGGCGTTTCTGGTGACTATTTTAAAAATCTGTGGCGTTCGGCTTGTTTGCAGAGCAATGTTTTGCTCAGAAGTTGCTACATCAGGTGACTGATCTTTCCCGTGCTACTTCATGCTAAGAACCGCGCGTGTTGACTGTCCACTAATATATGGACAATGCGGATAAAAAGATGATAAGAAGTGTAACGACTTGGTCCAACGAGGGTGGAGAGTTATTGTCGGGGTCAAAGGGCCTAGATAACAAACGCTCTTGGCAGGCTTTTAGCATTGTAAGGGGGTAGGAATGAAACTTGGCATCATTGTTCAATCAAACTTCGCACGTCCCAAAAATTACTAATTTCATGAGTCGATTAAGTATTGGTCAATCGAATCAAATTGCTGCTGTGTATCATTGTATGGATGAAAGATGTTAGCGGTCCCTTTTGTCCCTCGAAAAAGAAAATGTACATCTTTTTTGGGACATTCGAAAAGTGATGCCTTTACTGTCCTCAACTTGCTTTTTTCCGGACATTTTCTAAGGGAGCCATTGTAATTGGGATTTGGCCAACTTTCTGTAGCATTAGACAGAGAGTTTCTTCTCTATAGTTGGTGGATGTACTGAGTTGGAACCGCGTGACTACAAACCCGACCTTTCCGTTTACTTTCTTCACTAAGAGAATGTGTTTTCCTAAGGAGTAAGGGCTTTTGTCGATAATGTTAATTGTTTTTTGTTGATTGTGCTAAAAACACCGGAACAACATAAAATAGTAGGGGTAAGTAGTTCTAGATTCTGTATAGGTTCTATTTGGAACCTGTAACTTACTTTATCACAAGTTCTAAGGTCAGTTGTAGCTTCTACCTAGATCACTTGTATTATTAATTGAATGATTGTAATGAATTATCACATTTAATAACCATTACTTGTTGTCATAATTTACTGACCACGATTTATAACTATAAGAAATACTAACAAACTAAAAGTCTCAATCATAAAATGTATGCCCAGAATAGTGGTGCAAATTATATACTCATCATCAGACATCATTGAATATCACAAGATTACACGAAGATATAGATAAAGAAAAATACATAACTTGTTTCAAGTTCAGGTTATAGGTTTTATCTACTTAGAATTTAAAAAAACACTCATCGAAATATTTCCCCTAATTTTTGGAATCTGGAACTTATCATGCATACCGTTGAAACCTAGGATCGGACATGCTCTCACCTGTCTGGTTCTTTGGTTCTAAATTCTATCCTTAAACCATACTCACCTCAATAAAATAGGCTTTGTCCACCTAGTATCCCCGCTAAATGAAACAAAACTCTTTCTCTGTCCCACAACCTATTCTCATTTGCTGAAAACTCTATGAAGTTGGTCTTTGAAGGAAAAATAATAGGGTGCTTAACATTAGCCCGAGCGACATATTTGTTCGGAAAACATCTAGCAAACATAGATATGCCATTAGCTTGCCTAATTGTAATGACTTGATTCGATGAGGGTGGGGAGTGGTCGCTAGGGCTAGAGGGCTTGCACAAGGAGTAAGCAATTCTTGTCAAGCCTCTAAGATATAGAAGGGGGTAGGAATAAATCGAACTGTGCACCGAACAAGGGGAGAGCGATTCTAGAATATATATGTGAAAATTGAAAAGAACTCAAGGAGGCTTTTTTTGACGTAACAATAACCTTCGCTTCGGAACTCCAAAGTTAAACAAGCCTAGGCTAGAGCACTGCCAGGATTGGTAACCCCTTGGGAAAGTGTCTGCATGTACGCTAAATGACAAAATTACGAGACTCGGTGTGAGATGAGTCAAAGCGGACAATATTTCAAGTGAGTTAATCTAGATATGTCACACTAATTATGCAATGATTTGTCAAGGCCAGCTTTACGCTGTGGCATTCCGGAACGAAATCCATCTTGAAGTATGGAACTCGAACGCTTCATGACTCGGTTAACCAGATGGCTCATTACTGTGTCTACTTTGTATGGATTTGATGCTTTCTCATTTGGTTTTCGTCACCAAGCGTCCATGGTATGGTCTCTGACGATTGATTACATCGTATTTTCAGTATGCATTCTAAAGATTGAGACTACCTTTGCGGCCCTAAACTTTCCGATTCAGATTAAGCAAGGAGCTAAGTCCCGTGTGCTCAATGAATTAACTAGGACGTAGGCGCGATGACAGTCCTAATGCGATGCAAGTTTGATTGTTCCAGTCGCATCTAATGAATTCTTGTCGATGGTTGATCTAGTATCACTACATAGGAGTAGCGAATCGGAGAGAGAAAGAGGAAGAGGATGGAGCATGAAGCTATCGGTGAGAAGAGGCTTGAGAAATCGAGACCCTGGAAGAGTGTGCCGAAGCAAATGGGTGCCCGCCATGAACAATTTATTTGTACATTTTCATCGGTGCTTCTTGAAAGATTTCTGAGGATCAGGTGCAAAGGCAAGCCTTGGACTTCAAATGAACAGAATCAAGAACCTAAAGGATCGAAACCCATCTTCTCTTAGACTTTTCCTTTTCTTTTTTGTTCTTTTTTTTTTTTTGGGGGGGGGGGGGGGTGGTTGGACTTCTGATTTTCGCCATCATCCAGTTCCGAGCAACTGCCTTTTCCCCTTTTTCCCTCTCGGTTTGATACAGGTTACAGTTCGACATGGGCTTGCAAATGACTAGCGTGTAGGCTGACAACCACTCCACTCTTTGAAGTCGTTGGAACCAATTTATTTTGGATTCTGATGGACGACCAACAATCCCCAGAACTTAATCAACTAGCTTGTGAATTTGAGACTCCAACAGCGATCCTAGTAGTGAGAAAAATCTAAGCCACCTAAGGCCTTCACTTCACATTCTGCGACATTTTATGTATTTATGTAATACCGATGCCCCCAAAAAATATCTGTCCGCCGCTAGGTGTGTTTTTATATTCCAACCAGAGCTAGAAGCTCCATTCCTATACCAAGAGGAGCACCTGGACCGTTCATCTCTGGAGGTCAGGACCTCATTGAATGTTCAACCACTACATGCATTAGGGACGACTTTCCTATAATATGTAGGGTCATGAGTGAAATCAGGAATTTGTAATCAAAGTGAATCACAAGACAATACAACCTTCTACGCAAAAATTACCCAATCCTCGCATATGATTGTCGACAGACCAACTACAGTGAATACCGCTACAAGTATTAGAAATTTATAACATAACAGAGCTAGCGAAGGGACCCTTATAACTATGAGAAGACAACATAATATAAAGCAGCCACGTGTCACGGCCCGAAAGAAAGCCCATCCAAGAGGGTTCTAAGGGACGGCCGTCACACATCCGTGGATCAAGCGATCCTGGCTTGTATCATCAAGTCTAGGGTTTTCTCGAGTTTTCTAGAATACTCCTAGGGGCGGGCGATATAGTAATTGTATTCGTATGTAATAAATGCGGGTAATTGGTAGTTGGGGAGATATGATCTCCATCGTTAGATCGAGGAGAGATCTACGGATACGGTTTGCCTTGTATTAGTATATATAGGGGTCTCCTCCCCCTCATTGTATTTATCTCATTCACAAGTAAATATAATCCAGAGCTTCTCTCTTTAGAGTTTCTCCCTCTACGATCCTTGTGAGTTGAGTGTGAGAAAAGCTGACTTGAGAGAAATTCCTAAGGCCGCACAGGCAAGGGAACGCTAGATCGATCGGCCTGTGACACTTGTCTAGAATTAGAAGTTTTCTTGAGATTGTTTTGCATCTAACACTAATGCACAACCAATTTGAATCATAGGATGCTTCAAGAAAATATCATTAGGTCATTCCAATTGAGCTTCTTGCATTCCTTCTCCCAATGTAGAAGAGGAAAAAATGATAAAATTACATGCATAAAACTTAATAAATTGAGACACATAGAAAACAAAAATAGTAAACTGACCCCTGCCAATCATGTAATGACAAGGAAGAGAAAATAGAACCAGTTGCATAGATGATGGAACAAGCCAATATGAAAATTCTCGTTTATTTTGAGATAAAATTCAACATACAAAGATCACAAATACGAGGATTAAACTGCAAAGAGTAGCATTTTTCCAAATACGAGATCTCTCTTTCTTTGTTGAACAGCTCATACTTCGAACATTCTAAAGATGGTTCAAGTTCAAGCTCTCCATAAATATATTTATTGACGTCAGAGCCATTGAATTTTGCATCAGTGTGCATGAATGTCGTCAAGCTATGTTTCTAAGACGTTACTCTTCTTTTGACCGGCCGGAGTCTGCCAAGTGACGTCGGGATCTAACTCAAGGACGTGGAGACAAAATCATCCCTCATCTCTGCGAGAACTTGAGAAATTTTTGTGCCTGTTAATCTCAATATTATCAAAGAAAACAAGTCGCAACTTTGTCCACTTAGACCTCCGCAGAGGGTGAAATCCAACTCTTTGAGCTCGATTTTTTATGGCTTCAGGAAATCCTTTGAGGCTAGTATGAACCATCTTTAGCACTTCCAGTTTATTACATTCCTTGATACAAGGAGGCAATTTATCAATTGAGGTGTACGATATGTCCATTTCCAGTAGCAGAGCAAGCTTTCTGAAGACATGCGAAAGTGTGTTTAGTTGACTGCAACTTTTTAAAGTAAGCTTCTGAAGATTGTTTAACAATCTAATGGAATCAGTGACTTCAAGCAATGCTTTACATTCGCAAGCTCTGAGAATTTCAAGTGCCGGCAGAGAATTTTTCTCAAATTGGAGTATTTTAATATTAGTTCCATCAATAAAAGCTCTTTCAATACTTTTATGGAACACAGTGCTTGCATCAAATATTTAACCCCTTTGCAATGCTTCATGCTGAAGGATACTAAATTTTCAAAGTTAGAATTGGTTGTATCTAACTTTAAATGTAAACAACCTAGGATCAAGCATTTCAAAAGACTTGAGGCAGGAAGCTTCAAAGATGCTTTGATCCAAGTACAATCTTTTAGCTTTAAGACTTCCAAACTCTTAGCCCTCTGCAAAAACAACATGATCATGTGTTTATTTACTACATCAACTATAACTCTAAAGATAAAGTGTAGGGCGAATTTGTACATGAAAAAATTGCACAACCGCAAACAAGCCTTACCTTCATCAATTGTTCCCATTCTTCCATGGTCAATATTTGTGGGCTTAAACATAAGTTGAGAATTACGAGTTTTTCCATATTGAATACAAACAACTTAGATCCCGTGTCCACTAGATTTCTTAGGAAGTCCACTAGATTTCTTAGGGCATCCACGCCAATCAAGCCATACTAGGCCCGGAAGAAGACCCTGAGTATTTACTTCAATATCAACCTTGTCCAACTCTAGAAACCTCAAATTTGACAGATGACGAAATACTTGACCGTCAACTTTTTCAAAATCGGGGGTCACAAGAAGAGCTTCAACCTTTGCTGCTACCCTGCCAATTTGATGAAAAAGTGGAAGTATGAAATTCGAACAAAGACATATGCAATGAAACGATAATAAAAAGGAAAACGTGACAAGAATACTGGACAAATTTCAGTGTGATTTTACCTTCTTTTCACACAATGTTCTTTTGACATTTTTATAATCCCACAGCCTGCTGCGCTGCCTGGGTCTTTATCTTCTTTCTTGACAATTTCTGTTCCCAACGATTTTAGTTGGTTGTGCATCCCAAACTCATTTTCTTCTCCAATTCTTAGAAAAGACTTATTTTCAAGGTGATCGACATTCTTACGTGGGTTCCATCCACAGGCCTTCCACATGTAACATGGGATTCTCTTTTCTGAACCAAGAAACATGCTATATCAAGGAATATTTGTTGTGCGTCATCACCCAAACGTCCACAGTATTTCATCAATATTGGTTCCACGTTTTCTTCCGGCCTACTTTTCAAATGATTCAAAGTCTCTGTCCAATCTTCTTCGCACTTCTCGTACAAATATCTACCCACCATTTCTGTAGCAAAGGGAAGATATTCAACAGCAGAAATGATTTCACTTGTCCAAAATTCGTAGCCCTCTGGGCAATGATCCGGTGGAAAAGCGTGCTTATAGAAAATATCAAGAGCATCATTTTTATTCAGAGGTGAAACATGGTGTTCATGGAATACCTCACCTCCTTTTTTTTTTTTGGATCCGAATACTTGTTAGTGATGACATTTTTATCTGTGGTTGTCAGGATGATCCTGCTTCCTGGTGCAAACCAAGTCAGCTCCCCAGCAAATTTTTTGATTTGTCCGAAGTCGTCCACATTATCTAGTACAATGAGAACTCTGTCTTTTGTGAACATGCATTTATCATTGCGGTACCATCAGTGGAGGAGTTCACTTCTGGACATGCTTCTCCTCTCTTGAGCTCACGAATCAACTGATTCTGCAGAGACACCTCTCTTTTCTGTTCAAACTCCTCCCGTACATTGTCAAGAAAACAGCAACCATAAAAGAGGCGTCTGATCTTATGGAATACCACCTCTGCGAGAGTGGTCTTGCCAACCTTGGGCAGACCGAACACTACAAACACCATCCTCCCAGTCATCTTCATTTCTCTGACGACTCGTCCATCCTAATTGAAACCAAGCTTTCGCATCATCTCTGGCACGTCTCTGTCTATTCCAACTAAATTTTCAGTCATATCTTGCTCATCCATCCTCAAGAGTTTCCAAATTTCAGAAATGAAAACCTCTAGTTCTTGAAACCTACAAAATGAGAAACGGAGTTTGCCTTTTTTCTTCTTGTTTTTTTTTTTTTTCAATAGATAAGGGGCGGGGAGAGGTGACCAGCGGTAGCTACGATAAGGTCCCAGATTGGTCGTGGAACAGTTTGATTTAAGGAAAGTTACAGAGGGCACCGGTGACATCAAGCAAGCAAGAAAAAATAAACATGAGGAAGACTGTAGAGAGAAGACAATCGGATATACACGCATGCATCGCGATTAAAAATGCAAGAAAAAATTATAATCTCCAGTAATTAATTGGATCCCAGAAAGAGCGTGGTGAGCATCTTAATATACGAGCCAATTCTCCTATCTTTTCATTCCGCAAGCTAAACAAGTAAAGCAAGACTAATTGAGCAATCAGACTTACCCGCTGAAGAGATCTTTGTAAAACCGTCCCATTGTACCTCGAGTCTCTCCCGGAGCAGCGTTCTTGATTTCCGGTCCCTTTATAACACCAATCTCTCTTAGAGCAGCCTCCAGAGCAGCCTCCAGAGAAGCCTCCAGATCAGCCTCCAGAGGAGTCTCCGGAGCAGCCTTCAGAGCTTTCAGAGGAGCCTCCGGAGCAGCCTTCTTGAATTCCGGTCCCCTGTTATCAGCAATCTTTGTCAGAGCTTTTTTCCACTCTTCGATGGTTGACTCGGAATATTTCTTCTTCCTTTCGTGATTCTCGAAGGAATTTTTATATGTTCCCAGCTGGTGGCGAACATCACAAGGCTCGACGAAGAAGAAAATGGGAAGAATTTTTTTTTCGACTGCACCATTTGGGCCACTTCAATCAGGCAAGCTGGGCTGGAAGTGAAGTCCTGGGAGAAGACTGGGACGCAGATGTCGGAACGCTGGATGGCTTATTTTTGTTAACATATAACACGATCCATTGTTTTTTTTCCTTTTAATTATGCAAAATGTCAAACGGAATAAATTATGCCTATTGTTTTGATATTACAAAAATAGATATTTGTCCCAAACATGCAATAAAAGTTTGAAGAAAAAACAAAGTTTACATTGCAATTCAGTTAGAAAAAACATCATTTTATATTTATCTTATTTTTATATTTTACTTTTTCAAATATAGAATTCATTATTATACATGAAAGATCATTTCTTTTTATTTATATTTTATGTTCTCAGGAAACTCAACATTACGACGTTTATTCATACCACATTAATCTTAGACCTTCATAAAGTATGATATTTTTTTTCACAAAATTATTAAACAGGTTATATAAATCTCATCCTTTTCTCTTGCACGACACCTCATATCAATGGATTACTAATGAGTACTCCATTTGATTCCAGTATTAAATTAAATTATAATACTAGTAGAGCGGTGGCACAACTAGAATATGCAAGTGCTATAGGATCTTTAACATATGCAATGCATTGTACTAGACCCAATATTGCTTATTCTGTATGCAAGTTGAGTAGGTATACTAGTAATCCAAGTATAGAACATTGGAGAGCTATTATTAGAATTTTTGGTTATCTTAAGAGAACTAAAAATTTAGGATTGTTCTACGATAATTATCTGGTTGTATTAGAAGAATACGCTGATGCTAGTTGGATTACAAGTGTGGGAGATGAGCGCTCCACTTCTAGATGGATCTTCACACTAGCTGGAGGTACTGTATCTTGGGTGAGCAAGAAACAGACATATATAACTCACTCAACAATGGAATCTGAATTTATTGCTTTGGCGGCAGCTGGGAAAGAGGCTAAATGGATTAGAAATTTGTTGTTGGAAATCAAATTATGGCTAGTCCTATGCCTCATATTTCTATCCACTGTAATAGTCAGGCCACTTTGGCAAGAGCCTATAGTAGCACCTATAATGGTAAGTCCAAACACATTAGTCTAAGACATGAATATGTGACACAATTGATTAAAGATGGTACCATAACAATTGACTATGTGAGGTCAAGTAAAAATCTTGTCGATCCATTGACGAAGGCTTTACCAAGACATATGGTAATAACGGCCTCACAAAAAATGGGGCTGAAACCCTTTAATTGAAATCACCAATAATGGTAACCCGACATTTTTCTAGAACATTAGTAGTTACAAGGTTTAATGGGTAAGAACAAGTTATTGAATGTGATTGTTTGATACTGACATAGCCCTGATATGAGAAGTCAGTATCGTCTGTTATGTTTTGTAAGCTGAATTGAATTCTTAATGAAGTATGATACAAGTTTGTAGTGTGTTGATAGTAACAGAAACACATGGTAGATACTTCACCTATATGAGCTTAGAAGTGGTGCCGCTTCTTATGAAAGTGAGGGTTGCTTTTTAAAGAGCTCATGAAACAGGATCAAGCACAAGGCCATAATAGTGCGGAGTAATATAGAACTTCTCGCTGAAACAAGAGGTTAGTGTATGTGTGGTATGTTTGGTTCTATTACATAAAAGTACAATTTTAAAGTCGAGTTACTTGTCACTTTGATAGAGCTTTGATATACTTGCACTAAGTAAATGTTTAATTCGAAAGATACTTTTATCTATGTATATTAATCTTACTGAAATTTTGGTTGTATGGTTTTTAAAATTTTAAATTTTGAAATTCTTGTTTTACAAACAAAGTGGGGGATTGTTGGAGGTTTGTTTGTTAAAACAAACAGAGTGTTTTTCTTTTATCCCACATAGGAAAAGTGGGAGGGAGTGGGCTAATTTAAAAGTGCGGGTTTTTCTTTATGTACTTAGAGAATGATTGGGTGGGCTAGACCCCACCATACTCGCGTGCGGGTGCGCAATTATTTGGCGTACTTAGCACTTTGCACGCCTGCGGTTTAATTAACACCAATCCCTTTGTTATTTATTCTAATTTTTATTTCTTCGTTATTAATTTTTTTTAGTAAACTCAAAGGTTGTCTTTTATTTTGAGAATTTCTGAAATAAAATATATAAAAAATGAAAATTCGAAATTCTATTTAAAAATTATTATTATTATTATTATTATTATTATTATTATTATTATTATTATTATTATTATTATTATTATTATTATTATTATTATTATTATTATTCCGAATTTTGTTTGTGTCTTTTCAAGACAACATTTGGAAAATTACTTATTCGGTTTTAACTTTTCTCGAAGGGTTGCAATTGTTCGTTATTCGACTTCTTCCGAAGAGTCGCATTTGTTTATCCGAACAATTTTCTAAAGACGTGTTTGTTCGCAATTTTCACGAAGAGTTGCAAAACTGTTTCATATATATACTTGTCATTTTTCGGAAAGAAAAAATGTGGTCAATTTTCGAGTCTTCTTTCTGAAAAAAAAAATTAGCCAATTTTTCGATTGTTTTTTAGAGAGACCTTTGAGAAATACTTGAATTGCTATCTAGTATTCTCATCCGAGACTTTGTTGTAACCTGAAGGATTTTTGCTGGTGACCATTAGCAACGTTATGGGGCAAATAAATCCTTAAAGAAAGTGATATCACGCCTCAAGGTCCGAGTTGTTTTACTCGATCCGATTTCATTGTTTTACCAAATTCGAAGGCATATTTTCCAACATAATCTCCTCATCGCACACAAAGGCGTCCAACCGCTCTCCTCTCTCTACACGCACAACCACCGCGCACTCTCCCAAATCCGTCCCTTCGGCAGCGATGGCTTCTATTCTCTTCCTGATTTCCTTCGCACGGGCGCTCATCTCCAGCATTAAATCAGGCTTTTCAGAAGGCGAAGAGGGAATTACCCGCTTCAACTTCTCGTCTTTGCTCGGCGATTCTCGTAATGGCATGACGTCAATGTTCCATTCTTCGAGTAAGTCCTCCGCCTCATAGAAAGCATCTTTGAGATACTCCAGCCATCGTTCGATGTCCTCGTCGCTCTCGTCGCTGAGGACCCGCCTTTCCGCATCGGGCACTATACTTTGGAGATAGGAAAAGGTATCCTCCATCTCGGTGTCGCCAGCTTCCCACAATTCTGCAGCCTCTGGGAAATCATCCACAAGTTTACCTACTCTGAAGACGAGCGGTTCCGCCATAGCTCTTCTGGGGTGAAGGGTATCCTGCGCCATATCTCTGACTTTATTAAAGATTTTTCAAGAATCGTCATCATCATGAACGGAAGTAATTATGCGGAAATAGTCAAAGTTCATAGTCTTCCAAAAGAGGAAACATCGAGATTTGCTAAGTCATAATCAACATTGAAAATCTACTAGACGAGCAGATAAATAAGGATTAGTAAGGCAAGGAGGAAAATTCAGATTCCACCAAAATAAAAATGTCGATCAGGATAAGCAAGAAAATTATAAAAGAGGGAGAGAAAAAAAAAAGTACAAATTTATACTCTTTCCTAAATTCTAACACAATGTTTTGCAACATTGAAGCTTAGTAAAACTATTTTCCTATTCTGAACAAACTCGTGGTATTGAATGGGGCAAGTACAAATCTTAATTGGAAGCAAAATGAATAGATAGTGCAATAATGGTATTGCTTACTAGCATAATGATCAGCCTCCTGCAATTTAGTGTCCTAAGTACTATTTCTAGAGGCAATCCCTAGAAAAGAGCTTGTTGATATATTCTTACCCTGTAACTATCACGCACTAGTTAATATCTTAATAGATTTAAATTGGTGGTTGAGGGCTTGTTGATCAGATACAAGGAAAGCTGTTGCTAATGCTTCCCTCCCTTTTTTTATGGTCGAATTGTCTCACATTTACCTGCTCCCACTTTCTACTATCTTTTTTCAAACTTTTTTTCGTTTACTTATATAATGTAATTTTTCATTTTTTTCTATAATTTTCTAAAACTATAATTTTCTTTATGTACTTGAGAATATATAATTGACGTACCAAAACACAATATATTATTGTTTTGCCGAAATTTAATGGACGATGACATATTTTTCACGAAATTCATTTCTTAGTTTTATCAAGAAGAGACGGATTTTGTGATGATTTCGAACAAGAGTCTTATCCAATGGAGCACCAGGAATAGATATATTTCAATGAAATTTAATCAACAATGAAGTCACTAACGTAAAAAGTTCTGTCAGAATTTAAGCACGATGAAGTGTGATCACATAAGATATTTCGTTGGAATTTGATTGGTAATGAATATCTTAAAGTTATAGTTAAGATACACACTGGAATTTAATCGATGACGACATATCTAGAAACTAGAGTTAAGGTATAAGAGATACAAAGATAATTGAAATATAACATTTACAAAAGATAATAGATTTTTGTTATAATTGTTGGGGGTTTACAAAGAACATGATTTAAAGCATACATTCGACTGTTACCAACAATTATTTAATTTAAAAAGATAACTTCCTGATTCTATCTTCAAAACAATAACTTCATAATCCTATATGGGGTCACAAGAAATTACATTATCAACAATTTCCTATTATCTAGTAACACTTATCTAAAAGAGCTTATGTATCTAAAAATATCACTACTAGGCAGATGTCGAGGACTTCATCCCACATAATTGATGTTTGCCATCCCAGTTGGTGGCCGGCAACCGGCGGCGAGTGGCCGACAACTGGCGGCAGGTGTTCGGTAGCCCACGAGTGGCAAGCGGGCAACGGGCGATAACGAGAGTGAACGATGAGGAAAATTTTGATTTCTCATTTCTATTCCAGAAATAAAAAAAAGATAAAAAATTTAATTTATAATTTTTACTCAAAATCTATTTTTGGAATAGAAATCTGTTCTAGAAATAGAAAAATGAAATTGCGTTTCTAAACGGATTTATGTTTTAAACCTGTTCCGAGGAACATAAAAATAGAGAAATAGAGGAACATAAATTTTATCATGCACACTCTTAGTGACCTTGGAGACGATTCCCTCCACCACCCTTCAGGGGATCGATCCTTGCAACCTCATCTCTTTCTCTTTCTCTTATGCTTTTGGTTTCGGGAAGATGCTCTCCCGCGCATCGTCCCCTACTTCCATACACAGCAGATCGGTGTCAAAAAGACGAAAATACACTCACTCGACGATAGCCCGATTCATTAGATGTATGTATAGCAGCAAGCAAACCAATAAAAAATTAAAAATTAAAATCTCGGCCACTCTCCTTTGGAAAATCTATCGGAGTTGGGGGATGGTCAAGGGAGTTTGTTTTGGAGTAGGGATCTAATGTGGAAAGAAAAATGCTACTAAAAGTCCACCAGAAGGACAAATGAGGATTAAGAGTTTAGGAAATAATCGGCATTTAAAGTCGTCTTTTGAAAGAGGTCACATTAGGATTTGCTAAGACATAATGAACATTGAAAATCTACCAACAAAGAAGATAAATGAGGATTCGTTAGGCAGTGAGACGTTCAATATGATAATCTCAACACATAGTTTGATAGGGAATTAGAATTAACGTGATGTGATGGCATTGTCGTCACTAGTTTTATACTCTTCCAACTTGGAAGTGGTCTACACAAACTTGGCGGACTACTTATATGATCTTCTTTACTATAATGTTGTTAATTAAGCGCCACCATGAGGAAACTCCTTCATCCCTTGGCATTCTCAGCTCTCGTACCGATATCACTCTTGTAACTTCTATTGTAATATTATGTTACTAAAGTTAGCCTCCTATAAATAGGCTCCTGTATAATTTATCATGTATAGAAAATAGTTCTACAACTTTATCTTCTGCTTTATTCATATCATGATATCAAAGCCATTATAGATTGAGGAAGCATCATTGAGTCAATTACAAGGTGGTGGTCACAGCGACATTACCTTAGCTGCGCCGGTATCTGTAGTTTGCCAAAACCGTCGCTTGTTTGAAGAGCATATAGTGGAGGAAATCATGTTTTTTCCACTGAGTAGAAATGCTAAGGAAGATAGACTGATTTGGACAGCGAACAAAGCTGGACGCTTTAAGCGTGGATAAATACTCTACATTTCAAAAACAAAGTAAAAATCAAGCATCATCTAACTACCTACCACCTAGAACCCTATAGACGAAATATAGAAACTTAAATCCTATAAGATTCGTCTATTCTTATGGATTGTGTACCAGAACGCAATTCTTACTGAAAATGATCTTTACAAGAGAAAAGCTTTACCACATCCTCTTTGTTCCCTGTGCTGCCAGATGCTGAAAACAGCAGAGCATTTGCTCCTCCTTTGCCCTTGGACAAAAGAAGTTTGGATTGACACAAAACTACGGCTTTGTGTGTCTCATAGAAAATATAATATTTTTGGTAAATATCTTTCGAGAAGTCATTTTAAGGGAAATGATAATATTTTCTAGTGTTTAATTGAAACTTTTGAAAATGAACCTCAATATATTTTTCATCATTTGATAAGGAAAATCACATTTGATTTTCCTAAATAGGTATATATTATTCAAACGCTAGTAACTTACAAATAGGTAGCCAATGAACCCAACATGGGTTGGCATGGGTTGGCATGGGGACCAAGGCCTCAAGCCTGGAACCTTGACTCTCAAGCATAAGCACAGTCATTGGTCTTGGGTTCCACCAAAACCAAGCTTGAAAACTTGATGCCTATGCTTGGCTACCTAGCACCCCAACTCAAGTCTATAGAGGTTGGGCCCAAGCCCCCAACGCTCAAACTTGAGTCCACCAAGGTAAACCCGGGACCCCAGAGCCCGAGACCGGGACTCCGACACTCAAGCCTAGGTCAATCAAGGCTAGGCCCGAGCCAAGTGCAGGACTTTAATACCAATGCCTGCACTTTAGTCCATTGAGGACGAGACCTAGTACTGAGTCCATCGAGATAGGGCCCGGGATATTGGTGCCCACACCTAAGTCCATCGAGGTTAGGCCTCAATCCCCTACACCTAGGCTTGGGCCCCACATTAATAGACTGGGGTGCGGGCGTAGGGTACCTCGGACATGGGAACGAGCATGAGAGTGCTAAGCCCAGCCTCGCTGGATCTAAGAATGAGCGTGGAGAACCCGAGCCCAGCCTCGAATCCAATGGTCAATTTGGAAAGCCCGAAACGCCTAAATCTTCCAATCTTGTCAGCCAAAAGCTCTCTCGGTGGTAGGGGAGGCCTTTTCACTGCAGAAGAGCCACATGAGGTGGAACCAAGAGGCGACAAAAGCAAAATTAATGGAACCGAAACTCAACCCTGGAAGTGGATCTCGTCGACAACTGGGGTCTTGAAATTCAACGCAGGCTACTCCTCGGTGGAAGGAACAAAAGACCAGAGCTGTTGCTGGCATGTGTCTGAGACTCCAACTTATTCACATCTAAATTTTGATGACCTATTTAATATTTCATTAATTGCATAGGAAATTAGGGATTAATTTTGAATCCCTAAACAAAATTAATTTTCATTAAATTGCATTGTATAAAAATATTAGAAACATTTACATATCTATTCAACCAGCGACAAAAAGACTTAAGTGAATGGCCTTAAGCCTGAATGAATTAACTGGACTCAGTCCTAAAGATTAAATATTTGCCCCAGCCAATAAGAGGGTATCATGGTCGAAGTTCAAAATTGATACGCACATTGGAGCCGAATTTCATATCAAGAAAACATAATGGGGAAACAAAGCTAGAAAGAATGCGACAATCGGCTGAAATGGAGGTGATATTCGTACATGGCGCAGAAGGTCTGCCATCATTCAATGGCGCAGAAGCTGATAATGCTCGATATGGTCTCCGAGTTCCTTTAGCTCTTCGCGCCCTTTCAAGCCGGACTCAGTCCAACGAGCTCCTCTCCCGCGGCTCCTGCTCTTCGCGCCCTTTCAAGCCAATCGTTGAGAAGCGTCGCCGCTAGAGCCGCCTCGCCATGCTGCGCCACCTCGACCTCTCCAACAACGTCACGTTCCCACCCTGGCTCGGCTTGCTCAAGAACCTCCGCGTCCTCGATCTCTACAATAACAACATGACCGGAGACCTCCCCATCGCCATCGCCGAGATGCTCGAGCTGCGTCATTTGCAGCTCGGAGGAAACTACTTCGCTTGGAAGATCCCGCCCGAGTAGGGCCGGTGGGAGTTCCTCGAGCACCTGGCCGTCTCCGGCATTGAGCTCACGGATCCAGAACCTGACGAAGCTGCGAGAACTTTATCTCGGGTACTACAACAGCTACGGCGGAGGCTTGCCTCCAGAGATTGGTGACCTGAATAAACTCGTTAGGCTCGAGCTGCTAACTGCGGATTGTGCGGCGAAGTACCGCCCGAGATTGTCAAGTTGCAGAATCTCGACACCCTGTTTGTGCGAGTGAATGCGTTTGCAGGGTCTCTGACTCCCGAGTTGGGCTACTTGAAGAGCCTCGAGTCTCTGGATTGGTCTAACAACATGTTCTCAGGGGAGATTCCCGAGTCCTTCTCTCAGCTGAAGAACCTGATCCCTTTGCATCTCTTCTGGAACAAGCTTAATGGTGAGATTCCTGTGTTCTTTGCCGATTTGCCGGAGTTGTAGAACGGTCATTTGCTTCTCTTTAACCCACTGTACACCCTGTGTTCGACAAAATGTTTAAACCAAGTCGTACTCATTTTCGTCCCATTTTTAGTTGCTTAATGGTGATCTTTCATTGACCTCAATGCACGTTCTTGTCACCATTGTTCAACATGCTTTTTGTTCCTTTCAAGTCTTGTTCCGTGCTTCTATGGTGTTTTTGGTGAATGGGGGCGAAGTTATAAGTGAGAATAGATGATGGTCGGCCATGCATGGGCGGTCCGGCGAAGTGCGGATGGTGGAAGACGGTGAAATTTCATTTAATATTTGAGACGACGGTCCATGAGTGACGCCTTCTTTTGTTGATTTGAAGTCTTAACGTTGACGGTCGATGAGTTCGCGTTCTAGGGTGGATGAAGAGAATCGAAGAAGAAGGGAGGTCTTTACGCTTAGGAAAGGGAGGCGTAAAAAAGAAAGGAAAAAGAAAATGGGCTAGGTTCTTCCAAGGGTTGGGCCGATTCTTATTGTGGGCTGAGATTGGCTGGGCTGAGAAAGGAGAGGGGTGGAGCCACGTCTGGGCTTTAAGGCCGGCCTGGTTTTTTTTTTAATCAACCCGGACCGATAGGGTCCGGGTCGGCTTGGTCGTGCCGGGTCTCTTGACCCGGAGAGAGCCATGGCGGGTGCCATCGTCCCGAAGGTGACTGTCATTCTGGACGATTTCGCGAGGGATGGGAATTCAGGTGATGTCGACGGCGTGCGAGGAAATAGAGGATCGAGGAAGAGATTGCGGTCGGGCGCTCTTGTCGTAGGGAGAGATGGTGCTAAAAGCGCAATGGCTGCCTAAGGCGCTGTGCAAGCAGAGAGAGAGGATCGAGGAGGAAAGAGCGGTCGGACTCCCTTGTCCACGAGGAGGAGATTATAGGGAGAGATGGCGCTAAAAACAAGAACATGAAGTTCTTGTTAGACTCTGCAGCTGAAGAAAGAATTCCCATCCTTGTAAGATGGGTTATGGATGGGACTTGAAAGACTGCTCTTGCTTGGTGTCTGTACGAAGATGACATGGTCGACCGGCATTTTGATTTGACTATATGGGTCTGTGGGTGGCGTCTCTAATCTCGAAATCCTGTTGCAAAAGATCATAGGAAGTGCAACAACAGAGAGGGCAGATGGCATTGAGTTGGGGGGATTGAAAATTCAACTTGAGGAACACATCCGTGGGAAAAAAATATCTCCTAGTTCTTGACGATATATGGTTACAGTTTCATGAACAATGGGTGAGCTTGAAAATTTATTGATGGGAGGTGCTGAAGGAAGCAAGATTCTGATGACTACACATGATAAGTCCATTTTGGATTTTGTGGGCACAAGCTAATCTTATTTTCTTGAGGCCCTTTCGGAACACTTGTCATTAGACTTATTGACGAGAATGGCTTGTAAGGAAGAAGAAAAGAGTAGATATCCGGAGAAGCTAACTATTAGGAGGCAGATCGTAAAAAAAAATCTTGTGGAATTCCTTTGCTTATACGAACAATTGGAAGTATATTCTTCAAGAAAACTGAAGCTGAGTCGTTTAATTTTGAGTGCGAGATTCCGGAACTCTATGCAGAGTCAGATTATTATCACATTCACTCATATCTTAAGCTTAGTTATCGTCATCTCCTATCACATCTAAAACAGTGCATTGCCTTCTGTTCATTGTTTCCCAAAGATTGGGTGATTGATAAACTAATGTTGACAAGTCTCTGGATGGCAGAAGGATTTTTCCAGCCCATAGACAACATAGGTTGGGATATGGAAGGCATTGCTCATTACTATTTGATGGATCTAGTTAGGAGGAATTTCTTTCAAGACTGCACTAAAGATGAACTTGGCAATGTGATGTCTTGTAAGATGCATGGTTTTGTAAATGAGCTAGCATGCATGATTGCTCGCACTGAGTGTTCCCGATACATTGATTCAGCATGTTTGTTAAATGATAAAAGAACTTGGCATGTGTCATGGGATTCAATGTTAGATCTATCGCAGAAACTTCCAACTACTCTACTCAGAGCAAAATGTCCGAGGACATTCATCAAACTGGATCAAACAAAATGCTTGAGTTGGGAAACTCTAATGGTTGGAAAAACTCTCTGTGAACTCACTTCTAATTTCAAGCTCTTGCTTGCCTTGGATTGGCATGATTGTGGTGTCAAGAAATTGCCAACTTCAATTTGTGAGTTAAAGCGGCTGACATGTCTAGATCTCTCTGAAAATGAAGGAATCACAAGGCTTCCTGACTTTGTGACAAGATTGCGAACCTTGCAAGTCCTTAAACTCAATATGTGTTGCAAGCTAATAGCATTGCCAAGTGACATCAGAAAGTTGGTCAACCTCAGGCAACTGGAGATTAGCAATTATAATGCCCTATCTCGTATGCCACATGGGTTGGGCCAGTTGAACCTTTTGCACTCTCTTAACAGATTTCCTTTTGGCCGGAGATGATTCTTGTCTGAGGAATGGCAGTGGACTTGGGGAGTTGAATAGGTTAAGCAGTTGGAGAGGAAGCCTAAGAGTTGAATTTAAGGGAGAAATAGGAGATGCAGTAGCACAAACAAATGCTGCAAACTTGAAGGAGAAGAATTCCTTAGTTTCGCTAGTAGTAGTCTTTGCTATAAAAAAAGTGATGAAGTTCTGCTCAAAGAGCTGCAGCCAAGCACAAGCCTCCAAGGCTTAGAAATAAGAGGCTATGGTGGACAAGGATTCCAAGCTGGATGTCTCTCATGCCTAAATTGGTTGAGCTACGGTTGTGTCACTGTGCAGCATGCAAAAGTCTCCCACCGCTTGGTGAGCTTACCAACCTCAAGCGTTTGGAAATTGGTGTGCTACCTATCGTGAAGTGCACCAAAAGTGATCATCATGCCCTTTCATAACTTCCTAATCTCTCTGCATTTAGGATCCGGGAGTGTCCTAATTTGAAATGGATCCCACCACTTCTAGATCTCAAGGAGTGGGAACTTCATAATTTCCCTTTGGAGTTGTTGCAGACCTCAGTTGCCACAATTGAATGGGTAATTGGTATTGACAATCAAGTGAGAAGGTAATCAAGTTAATGGCAATAGAAGATGATGGGGGTAAACCCTGCATGGTTGGAATCCATGGAACTAATGGAATCGGCAAGACAACTATTGTGAAGGCCGTATACAACCAACTCTCCTCTTGTTTCGATAGTTGTAGCTTTCTCGCAGGGATCGGAGAAACAGCATGAAATGGTGGTATTCAGTTTGTGCAAGTTAAGTCAATACATGATATTCTTAAGCAAGATGGTGATGTTGCTTCTTTTGAAGAAGAAATCAAGTTTTATCTGGATGTATTCAGCAACATAAAAGCTCTTATTGTCCTAGATGATGTGGAAGAACAGTCTCATTTTGATGATCTTGTAGGTAAACGCTTGACTGGTTTGGTCCTGGAAGTCGGATAATTGTTACATTAGAAAATCATGGAATTCTTGAAACACGTGTTTCTCGAGGCAGGGCTGATATCTGTTAGGTGAATGAGATGGATAATGATTGAGCTCCTGAACTTTTTTGCAAGCATGCTTCAATACCTTGGTATCCTGAAATTGGGAAGTGCATTGTCAAAGCCACAAGGCAGGTTCCATTTGTTATTGAAGTTATCAGTTCACTTCTACGTGGAAAAACAATAGAAGATTGGAGGAAGATGGAGGACTTGATAAAACCACACTCTCGAGAGATTTTGAAGGATTATGGGGAGATTTCGAGAATCTGTTATGAAGCATTAGATGAAAAGAAGAAACAAATATTTGGGACATGGCACGGTTTGCCAATGGCATGGATCGCCAAATTGCATCATATATGTGGCCTGATCTAGATCTTTTGCCTTCTTACCAAGTTTTGATGCCCCAAGCAAAAATTGGAGAAGACAACATGCTGTGGATGCATAAACTGTTGAAGCACCTCTGCAGAACTATAGATCAAGAAGAACCTAAATATCCTGTAAAGCGCAGAAGACTATACATGCATGATCCAGACCTGAAAGTACTCAACAAAGAAGAGGTAAAGGTGTTTGGTTCAATAGTTTGCTTTCTTCGGTAAAATGAAAGCCTGATGTATAATTTTTAATTTGTTATCCAGCTTTTTACTTATTTCACCATGTGTAGGTTGTCTTTGCATGCACGGAAAAGAAAGCACCCTAGTCCTTATCACTTAGAAAAATTGTCCCATAGTATGTTATAGCTTCGAATTCATTTTGTTAAATGCAGGGAATGGAAGTGGAAGCCCTCTGCTGTGACTTCAGAAATCGTGGTCGCCATACATTTACAGAAAAAGATTTCGTGCGGGTGCTGAACATAAGGTTCTTGAAATTGGATAATGCAAGTATGACTGAAAATTTTGCAGGTGTATTTCCAAAGTTAAGGTGGCTTCATTGACAAGGGTGCCCAAAGGATTTCAAAGCAATAGAATTTAATCTGTCCAAACTGGCCATTCTTGATCTTTCATGGAGCAAAGTCACTGGAGACTGGGGAGATTGGGCGAAAATTAAGGTGGTTTCTTATCTATTGCTCTAATGCATTTATTCTGTTAATTATCTAGCAATTGACCTTATGATTTTTTTCTCGCCTCTTTTACAGATGGAGCCATTGAAAGTCTTAAATCTCACTGGTTGCACTAACTTACTGAGAAGTCCTGAATTTTCTAGCTTAAGTCCTGAATTTTCTAGCTTTCCAAATTCGGAGATACGGATTGCACAGCAATGCTCTCGGTTGGTCCATTTACGTCCTTCAGCTGGGGCTCTCAAAAAATTGCTTTACCTGAATTTGAAGTCCTGCAGTGAACTCGGCAGGTTGCCTGCTGTACTGGGTGCTTTGAAAGCTTTGAAACAGCTCCTCATTGATGAGACTTCTGTGTGTGATATTTCCTTGGGAAGTGATTCAAAGAAAGTTGAATGCCTGACATCACTTTCAATACTCTCAGCAAATAATTCAAAGATTACCGAACTCCCCGATGGAGCTGGAGAGAAACTCCGATGCTTGTGATTGAGGAAAATTCATTGGATACAAGTACTTCCAGAGCCCATTGGCCAATTGGGAAGCCCTTTAGAGGAGCTGGATATTTTGGGAATAGGTATTTCTGAATTGCCAGGTTCCTCCAATTTTTGGAGGGAAAACGCTTATATATTGCAAGTTTAAATCCTAGACCTTAGATTGATCTAATGGTCAAGAATTAATATCTAGATAGCTTGGCTCAATTGGTAATGACATGTCTAAATGAATGGCCAAGATTAGACAATATTAGATGGATGACATTAATTGCTTAATTTCTAAGACTACTGTTTAGTAGTTATGATAAAATTCAGGATATGATAAAATTTATTATATAACGTATTTGGTACTTGCTCAAAATATAATAAAGTCTGATATAAATGAGATATCAGCAAAAAAAAAAAAAAAATTATCTCATGAAAGAGATAAAATAAAGGTGGATAGAATTTCTAATATTAATAATAGGAAAGTTTTTTTTTTCTCAAATAAAAGACTTCTTAAATTAACAAACTTAAAATTATCTTTCAATATAAATAATATTTGAATTTAAATATTATCTTATAATATAAGAAATTCAAAATAACAAAAAAAATCTATATTTTAATTTAATCTTGTTTTTATTTATATATTCAAATTTAAATTATATCTTATAATATAGAATTCAATATATAAAATATATATTTATATTTATTATGTATATTAGGTATTTTAGTATTTTAGGTATATTAGTATAGTTTTCTGTTAATAAAATTTTATTAGAAAATGAATGAAGGGAAAGAAAGAAATAAAAAAATTAATTAAAAAAGAGAGGAAAATAAAATAAAAATAAAAGTAAAAGTAAAGTCAATAAGAGTGTTCCAAGAGATTTTTTACCTTCTCTATCTATAAAATTTGTAATTAATTTATATTGATATGACATTTTAACCAAACAATATATATGATATGATGTGAATATATCTATCTTTATTACTACCTAAGTAACACTAACACAAGACACGGACACACGACACGACACGCCGATACGTCATTTCTCAAAAATAGAAAATTTCGACACGTTATATATTAAATACATATTTTTAATTTTAATTTATTTAATTCAAATTCACAAATAAATAATAATAATAATAATAATAATAATAATAATAATAATAATAATAATAATAATAATAATAATAATAATAATAATAATATAACTTACAATAAATTTACGCTAATAATATTAATAAAATCTCTTCATAGAAAATTTGAAAAACATATTCATAATTAATGGGTACCCATATTTGGGAGCATATTTTTAATTTTAACAAAAATTATGGATGAAATTAATGACTAACAAAAGAATAGAATATACTTTATTTAAAGAAATCTATGATCTACTATAATACTTAAAATTTATCATTATTTAACATTCAATATTTTTATTTTTTGAAATCACTTTTTTACTAATTTTTTTTTAACAAAAATAACTTTGCCTCCCAAAATTTATTCCCCTCAAAAACCCCCCTCCTCATTTCTCTCTCCCCCTGTTCCCCATGCCACCCAACCCCACCCCAAAATCTCCCCTCGAAAGCTGACAACAACGTATATTGTTTACTCTAAGCTAATATATCCAAGCCCTCAGGCTGATATAGTATACGGTTAATGCTCACCAAAGCTGTACAATACTTAATTGCTCATTGAAGCTGTGCGGTACTTAATTACTCACAAAAGCTATGCGGTATTTAATTGCTCACCAAAGCTATGCGGTACTTAAGGTATACTACTCACTGTAAACTGATACATCAAGCCCTCAGGATAATATAGTATACCCTTCTACTCAGGAGATACCCAAATATGCAACTTAGGCTAGAAAAGCCTAATTAAATATCGAAATGGGCTCGAAAAAATTGTGAACCTCGCTAGATAAATACTATAACTTATCTAGGCTCTAATTACACTACTCTAACCACCTAACATGCAATAATGATTAATTAAATTGCTAATCTACTATAACTAACCATCTAATCTAGACTTAACTTAAATTAATCAACCCTTAAGCATACTTAACTCCCTAAGCGGAGATTAATGAGTAAACTCATTGGATTTTTGGGCCGGTATGTCCACGACAGCGGCGGCGTGACGGTGGCCGACAAATTCTGAAGCGGGAGCACCAAGCGGGGTCAGGATGGTTTAAAATGGGGCTAAGGAAGCTCACGGTTGAGCTTGGCTTTTGCTTTTGTGATGCTGGACTGGCTGCTTCGGTGGGCTGGTTTCGTTGGGGTGGAAAGCTAGAACGGTGAGTGGGCTGCTCGGCAGGGTTGTTGGGCTCGTGGGACGCAGGATCGCTGGGATGAAGTTATTGCTTGGGCTTCGGATGGGCTGGAGTGGGCGAATGACGAAGCAGCTTTGTGCGGAGGAGATGGGCCACGATGGAGGGTCAACTTCGAGAGGTTTGTTGTGGAGTTTGACTAGTGAAGACAACAGATGGTGGAGCCGCAAGTGGTTCTTCGGTGGTTGCTGTGTGGATGGTGGGGCAACGATCGTGTGGGGGAAATTGAAAGTGAAAGAGAAGCAGAAGGCTCAGTGGCCTGGTGTGCGAGACGAACAGGGGAGAGAGAGAGAGAGAGAGAGAGAGAGAGAGAGAGAGAGAGAGAGAGAGAGAGAGAGAGATGAGTGTCGACCAAGGGAAAGAAACGTGCAAAATAGAGAAAGGGGGGAGAGAGAGAGTAACGTGCGAGGAAGGGGGGATAAGAATGGGCCCACTCGGTCAAAAGAAACAAAACCAAAGAGGAGACTTGCAGGGGACTGTCGAATGGGGGAGTGTGTGAAAATGAGAAAAAGAGAGGGTCGCGTGAAATGGAGGGACCAAAGGAGGAGGGGGAAAATTAGATAAAATATCTTATACCCACCAAGTCTTAGTCCCACAAGCTCTCACACAAATTCCTTTTGTCCCCTAATACAATCTTGGTCAGTAATTCCACAAATAGCTAGGTTGATATCCACACATAGCCCCACACTAGCTTCCTAATTTCACTCAATTGGACTTCAATTTCTTCAATTTGATGTTCAATTCTGTTGAGGAAGAAGCCCACACAATTTCCATGATTCCCATCGCTAAGTAGCTCACTTTGAAGGCTAAAGATCCCTTCACTTTGACAAATCTGAATTTATTTTCTTTTCTGAATCGTCCGAATCGATTTTCCATAAAAATCCCGAACTCACCGAAAATTCCTCGAAAGATGAGTCGATGTTCCTAAAATAAATCGTGACATGACAGAACTTTCAATTTCTGAAATCGGGTTCAAATTTGCGGTTAATTTCAATTTAACGCGATTTTAGCGTGACCTAACCTATCTGGTAGCTTTTAGGAATTTTTGGCGCAATTGACCCATGGTCGATTTTCTTTGACCACAATGTACCTCTTCAATACATTAGTGACTCTTGGCTGTCGTGAAAATCTCAAGGTTTCAATTACGGGCATAGGGTACCCAAAATGACAGAAAATTAGTCTAGTGCCAATCGATGAGAATTTTGCAAACAGGTGAAATCACCCACACTTTGATCACACATCTCAGCCAAATCAACCTATCCCTGATCTTTTATTGATTTTGACAATGCCGTAAAGTCCCTTGCAGACTAGCACGGTCGAGCAGGCGATTTCTGGTTGAATTCTCGAGTCTATTGCATTGAAATCCCTTAACGGCTTCACCTGATAGGCTAGTTATCTCGTGAGAGGTCAACTCAGAAAAAAGAACTATAGGTGCATCAATGAAAGCCCAACTTATCCGATCAAAAGCGGAGCTTGAAAATCAAGATGTCACACAAAATCCTTTAGACATTCGAGATACCTAAGAAATGAGAAACGAGAGTTTACTTTTCTTTTTTTCTTCTTTTTATAGATAAAAGGCGGCGAGAGGTGACCAACATTAACACTTCCTCTCCACCTTATAATAAGGTCCTAGACCAGTTACATAACAGTTCAATTTCAGGGAAGGTGCACGGGACACCGATGACATGAATTAACACTAGAAAAAAACACGAGGAAGACTGCAGTGAGAAGACAAGACGACATACACCCCTACATTGCTATTGAAAAGGCAAGAAAAAGGGAATATCCAGAAGTCAATTGGATCCCAGAAAGAGGGCGGTGAGCATCTTAATGTATAAGCCAGTTAGGATGCGCATGGCAATGTTTCTCTTCTGGAGAACTATTTCTTTTTAGAAATAGTTTTTTTTTTCTATTTCTACTTCGGGAACAATTTCTGAGTAAACCACCGACCAAGGTGGCATAGATGGTAGGGCCTTGGACCTCCCCTGTGGAGGCCAAGGTTCGAATCCCCTGCGAAGCAGGGAGTCAGTCTAGCTACTACATGGTGACTTAAGCGTGATGTCGGGGTGGTGGTTTCCCTGCTAGCGTCGCCTGGGGGTTTACGGGAACGGCTGTCGGCCCAGTAGCGGTTCCTCCAGCACCAAAAAAAAAAAAAAAATTCTGAGTAAAATAATGTGTTTACTAATTATACAAAATTTCTATTCTTGAAAAAGAAAAAGAATAGAAATGCGTTTGGTAAAAATTTAAATTTTTTTTGTATTTATTTATTTTTTCTTCTTACTCACGGACCGCCAATCGCTGCCGCACAACCGCTGCACGACTGTCGCATGAAGGCCGCACGACCGTCGCACGACCACCGCACGACCGTTGAAATGAAGTCTCTGAATTTTAGTTCCATCAATGAAAAGATCTTTCAATGCTTTCATGGAACACAGTGCTTGCGGCAAGTGTTTAAACAATTTGCAACGCTTCTTGTTTAAGGAAACTAAATTCTCAAAGTTAGAAATGGATTTCTGAATTGTTGGGCTGAATTATAAACAACCTTCCAGGATCAAGCATTCTAAATGCCTTGAGGAAGGGAATTGCATAGATCCATAGATCCAAGTACAATCTTTAGGTCCAAGACTTTCAAACTCCCAGCCTTTTGCAAAAACAACATGATTCATATGTTTATTTACTACTTCAATGACAACTCTAAAGATAAAGTAAAGGGCACATTTGTACATAAAGAAAAGACCACAAGCACATATAGGCTTTACCTCCATTAAAAGTTCCCAGTCTTCTGAATTCAATTTGATTGAGCTCGTACATAAATTGAGAATTACTAGCTTTTCCATTTTGAATGCAAACAACTTATATTTATCATGGCATCCATGCCAATCAAGCCATACTAGGTTTGGAAGAAGATTCTCAGGATTTCCATCAATATCAACATTGTCCAATTTAAGAAACCTCAAATTCGATAGATGATGAAATACTTCGCCATTAACTTGAATAAAATCACGGGTTACAGGAAAAGCTTTAACCTTGCTAGCACGCTGCCAATTTGTTGATGAAATGGAAGCATGAAATTCAAACAAAGAATTATGCAATGAAACAATAAAATGATAAGACGAAAACTTGACAAGAATACTGGAAAAATCTTAGCGTGATTTTACCTTCTTTTTGCACAATGTTGTTTGGACATCTTCGTAATTCCACACCCTGCTCCACTGCCGGGGGTATTCATCTTCCTTCTTGACAATTTCTCTTCCTAGAAATTTTAGTTGGCCGTGCATCAAAAACTCATTTTTTTCTCCAGTTTTTAGAAAGGACATGTTTTGAAGCTCATCAACACGTATATTAGGGCCAAGTTTACGAGCAGCCCACATGTAAAAGGGCATTGTCTTTTCAACCCCTGTAAAGAAACACGCTAAATCAAGAAAAATTTCTCTCGCCTTTTTACCCAAAAGTTTATAGCATGCCTCCAACATTCATTCCACTTTCTCTTGTAGCTCTCCTTTTAAGTCATCCAAAGTCCGTCTCCGTATATTTTCGTTCTTCACATTCAAATATCTTCCATCAATATCAATAGTAAAAGGAAGATTTCCGACAGTAGAAATGATTTCCCTTGACATTTTATCATTGTTCTTTAGGGGATGATTCAGTCCAAAAGCACACTTACGAAAAAGTTCGAGAGCATGATTTTCATTCAACGGTAAAATCTCATGGTCTGGTCCTCACTTCTTTGAAATCTTGTTTTCTGGTTGTGAGGATGATCTTGCTTCTCGGACCAAACCAAGTTAGCTCAACCAACAGTTTGATTTGTTCAAAGTTGTCCACATCATCTAGAACAATGAGCACTATGCTTTCTTTGAATAATTGTCGTATCATTTTGGTACCTTGATTGAGAGATTCCACAGTTGAAGAATCTTCTCCTCTCTTGTGGTCATGAATTAACCTATTTTGCAGAGATACCACTCTTTTCTCTTCAATCTCTTCCCGAACATTTTCAAGAAAACTACAACCTTCAAAGAGGTGGCTGATTTTGCTGTATAACACCTTTGTGAGAGTGGTTTTACCAACCACGGGCAAACCCCACACTACCAACAGCCTTCTCCCTGTCATCTCCCGTTCTTTGACAACTTGTCCATCCTCATAAAATCCAAGCTTTCGCATCATCTCTAGCACATCTTTGTCTGTTCCAACTAAATTTTCAGTCACGTCTTGCTCATCCATCCTCAAGAGTTTCTGAAGTTTGGAAACAAAATCCTTTACACATTCGAGATACCTAAGAAATGTGAAACGGGAGTTCACTTTTCTTTTTTTCTTCTTTTTATAGATAAAAGGCGGGTGGAGGCGACCAACACTAACACTCCCTCTCTACCTTACAATAAGGTCCTAGACCAGTTACATAATGGTTTAATTTCAGGGAAGGTGCATAGGGCACTGGTGACATGAATTAACACGAGAAAAAAAAAAAACATGAGGAAGACTGCAGTGAGAAGACAAGACGACATACACCCCCGCATTGCTATTGAAAAGGCAAGAAAAAAGGGAATATCCAGAACCTGATTGGATCCTAGAAAGAGGGCGGCAAGCATCTTAATGTACAAGCCAGTTAGGGTGCGCATGGCAATGTTTCTATTCGGGGGAACTATTTCTTTTCAGAAATAGTTTTTTTCTATTTCTACTCTGGGAACAATTTCTGAGTAAAATAAGGTGTTTAGTAATTATACAAAATTTCTACTTTCGGAATAAAAAAAGAATATAAATACGTTTGGTAAAAATTTATAAATTTTTTTATTTATTTGTTTTTTTTTCTTACTCACTGACCACTGACCGTTGCCCGTCGCCGCATGACCGCTACACGACCGCTGCACGACCGTCGCACGATTGCTGCACGACCATCACACGACTGCCACACGACCGTCGAAATGAAGTCTCTAATTTGTAATTCCATCAATGAGAAGCTCTTTCAATGCTTTCATGGAACACAGTGCTTGCAGCAAATGTTTAAACAAATTGCAATGCTTCATGTTTGCTTCATGTTTAGGGAAACTAAATTCTCAAAGTTAGAAATGCATTTCTAAATTGTTGGGCTGAATAATAAGCAACCTTCCAGGATCAAGCACTCTAAATGCCATGAGGCAGGGAATTGCATAGATCCATTGATCCAGGTACAATATTGTAGGTTCAAGACTTTTAAACTCCTAGCCTTCTGCAAAAACAACATGATTCATGTGCTTATTTACTACTTCAATTACAACTCTAAAGATAAAGTGCAGGGCGCATTTGCACATAAAGAAAAGAGCACAAGCACATATAGGCTTTACCTCCATCAAAGTTCCAAGTCTTCTTAATTCAATTTGACTGAGCTTGTACATAAATTGAGAATTACCAGCTTTTCCATTTTGAATGCAAACAACTTATATTTATCATGGCATCCATGCCAATCAAACCATACTAGGTTTGGAAGAAGATTCTCAGGATTTTCATCAATATCAACATTGTCCAATTTAAGAAACCTCAAATTCGATAGATGATGAAATACTTCGCCATCAACTTGAATAAAATCACGGGTTACGAGAAGAGCTTTAACCTTGTTGGCACCTTGCCAATTTGTTGACAAAAGGGAAGCAGGAAATTCAAACAAAGAATTATGCAATGAAACAATAAAATGATAAGATGAAAACTTGACAAGAATACTGGAGAAATCTCAGTGTGATTTTACCTTCTTTTTGCACAATGTTGTTTGGACATCTTCGTAATTCCACACCCTACTCCGCTGCTGGGGGTCTTCATCTTCCTTCTTGACAATTTCTCTTCCCAGAAATTTTAGTTGGCCGTGCATCAAAAACTCATTTTTTTTCTCTAGTTTTTAGAAAGGACATGTTCTGAAGCTCATCAACACGTATATCAAGGCCAAGTTTACGAGCAGCCCACATGTAAAAGGGCATTGTCTTTTCAACCCCTATAAAGAAACACGCTACGTCAAGGAAAATCTCTCTGGCCTTTTTGCCCAAAAGTTTATAGCATGCCTCCAACATTCATTCCACTTTCTCTTGCAACTCTCCTTTAAGTCATCCAAAGTCTATCTCCATATATTTTCGTTCTTTCCATTCAAATATCTTCCCACGATATCAATAGCAAAAGGAAGATTTCCAACAATAGAAATGATTTCCCTTGACAGTTTATCATTGTTCTTTAGGGGATGATTTTGTCCAAAAGCACACTTACGGAAAAGTTCGAGAGCATGATTTTCATTCATCGGTAAACTCTCATGGTCATGCTCATATGAAATGACTTGGTCCTCACTTCTTTGAATCCGATAAACATCTTTTCTTCTAGTTGTGAGGATGATCCTGCTTCTCGGATCAAACCAAGTTAGCTCAGCCAATGGTTTGATTTGTTCAAAGTCATCCACATTATCCAGAACAATGAGCACTCTGCTTTCTTTGAATAACTGTCATATCATTTTGGTACCTTGATTAGAAGATTCCACGATCGAAGAATCTCCTCCTCTCTTGAGGTCATGAATTAACCTATTTTGCAAAGATACCACTCTTTTCTCTTCAATCTCTTCCCGCACAATTTCAAGAAAACTACAACCTTCAAAGAGGTGGCTGATTTTGTTGTATAACACCTTTGTGAGAGTGGTTTTACAAACCCCGGGCAGACCCCACACTACCAACACCCATCTCTTTGTCATCTCCCGTTCTTTGACAACTTGTCCGTCCTCATAAAATCCAAGCTTTCGCATCATCTCTAGCACGTCTCTGTCTATTCCAACTAAATTTTCTATCACGTCTTGCTCATCCATCCTCAAGAGTTTCCAAAGTTTGGAAACAAAATCCTTTACACGTTCGAGATAACTAAGAAATGTGAAACGGGAGTTTACTTTTCTTTTTTTCTTCTTTTTATAGATAAAAGGCAGGTGAAGGCAACCAACACTAACACTCCCTCTCCACCTTACAATAAGGTCCCAGACCAGTTATAGAACGGTTTAATTTCAGGGAAGGTGCGTAGGGCACTGGTGACATGAATTAACACGAGAAAAAAAAAAACATGAGGAAGACTGCAGTGAGAAGACAAGACGACATACACCCTTGCATTGCTATTGAAAAGGAAAGAAAAAAGGGAATATCCAGAAGTCAATTGGATCCCAGAAAGAGGGCGGCGAGCATCTTAATGTACAAGCCAGTTAGTGTGCGCATGGCAACGTTTCTATTCCGGGGAACTATTTCTTTTCAAAAATAGTTTTTTCCTATTTCACTCCAGGAACAATTTCTAAGTAAAATAAGGTGTTTGATAATTATACAAAATTTCTATTATCGGAATAGAAAAGAAATAGAAATGCGTTTGGTAAAATTTTTGAAATTTTTGTGTTTATTTTTTTTTTCTTACTCACGAATTGCCGGCCGCTGCTCACCACCGCACGACCACTGCACGACCGCTGCACGACCGTCACACGACCACCACACGACCGTTGGCTGCCACCGTAGGATTGCCACCCACAACCGACCAACCGCAGGAAAGGGTGATGGTCGGTGAGCTGTGGGTGACGGTCCTGCTTTGGCGGTCGGTAGCGACGGTCGGTGGTCGTGCGGCAGTAGGCAGCGGTCGTGCAGCAATTGGCGACGGCAGGCTACCAGTGGATGGTGGCGGTCATCAGCCGGTGGGCTATTGGCGACGGCCAATGGGCTACGAGCGCCGGCAACCGTCGCCGGCAGCCACCAACGATCGGCTGCCAACGATGGCCACAAGCGGCAGGAGGTGACCGACGATTAGTAGGGGGCCAGTGGTGGCCGCAACAAGGAAAAAGAACAAAAGAAAAATAGAAAAGAAAAAAAAATTATTTCTAAAAATTGTTCCCGGGAACAAGAAGCTACTTTTTTTTTCTTGTTTTTATTCCAAATCCATCCCCCAGCCACTTTTCTATTTCACATAATCGAAAAATAAGTTGCCATTACCAAATAGATTTCTGTTCTTTTTTTTTTTCCGAGGAATAAAAGAACAGAAATCGGGAGAATTATAAACGTTACCATACAGGCCCTTATCCTATCTTTTCATTCCGCAAGATAAACAAATAAAGCAAGACCAATCAAGCAAGCGATCACACTTGCCCGCCGTTGACATTCTTGAATGTTGGACCCATTTTCCCAGCAATCTTTCCCAAAGCAGCCTTCCACTTTTCAATTGAGTCAGGATATCTATTTTTGCGCTCGTGCTCGGCAAAGGAGTTTCCATATGTTCCCCGCTGGTAGCGGACAACGGAGGGTTCGACATCGTAGAAGATGGGAAGAATGGTTTTATCGGACTCCACCATTTGAGCCACTTCCATCAGGTAAGTTGGGCTGGAAGCGAAGTCCTTAGAGAAGACAGGGATGCAGATGTAGGAACACTTGATGGCTTCCACTATCTTGTCATCGATCCTTTCACCATACTTGATCTCTTTGCGGTCTAGGAATGCCACAATCCCGCGCCCTTGAGATGGTTGTGGAAGCACTCGAGGAAGCTGTCCCGGACATCTGGTCCTCTGAAGTTGAGGAACACTTGGTAGTTATAGATGGCAATTTGAAAACTCATTTGTCTACACATACCCTGGCTCGAATGGAGATCAGGATGATGAAAGTCGTTCAAGTTCACAGGTCTGAATCTTGAGCGTCAATCTCATTATCCTTCTTAGTCTTAGTCTTCCCCCATGTGAAGACTTGTCTCCTCTCTCTTCTTTTCTTTTTTATTTTATTCATTTTGATGTTTTGACAGTTCTATCCTTCCAATGACGGGAGATGGGAAACTTATTACACAGGGTATAGCATTTAGGAAAATTACCATATCATTTTTATGTGCTTGTTATGTGACATCCTGAATTTCAGGTTCTGTTTTCGATTGAATAAGTTGGGCTTTTCATCTACGCGCCTATAGTTCTTTTCTCTATTGGCCACTCATGAGATAACTGGCTTATCAGGTGAAGCCATTAAGGGATTTTAACGCAATAGACTTGAGAATTTGACCAGAAATCGACTGCTCGACCATGCTAATTTGCAATGGTCATTACGGCATAGTTAAAAATCGATCAGAGATCAGAGATAGGTCGATTCGACTAAGGTGTGTGATTAAGTGTGGGTGATTCCAGCTAATTGCAAAATTCTTGTTGATCGGCACTTAACCGATTTTTCTATCGTTTTGGTACCCTATGCCCGTATTTGAAACCTCGAGATTTTCACGACAATCGATAGTCGCCAATGTGTCAAAGATGTAGAATGTGGCTCGAAAATAATCGACCACGAGTCAAATGCGCTAAAAATTCTTAAAAGTTACTAGTAGGTTAGGTCACACTAAAATCACATCAGATTGAAATTAACTGTGAATTTGAACTCGATTTCAGAAATTGAAAGTTCTTTCATATCGCAATTTATTTTAGGAACATTGACTCATTTTTTCGAAGAATTTTCGGCAAGCTTGAGATTTTACGAAAAATCAATTCGGACGATTTGGAAAAAAAAAAATTCGGTTGGCCCTTTTCAAGTGGATTTTTGGCCTTCCAAAAAGGACCAATTGGTGAAGGCAAGTGTAGAATTTGGCATAGGTACCCTCCTCAGCAAATTTGGTCATCAACTTGGGGAAATGGGTGAAGAAATGGAAGCCCAAATTATGAAATTCGTAGGCTGGTATGGGGGCTGCAACTATTGGACATCAACTTTATTTGTGGGATGTTATGTGCATAAAGGCTTAGGGGACCAAAGGGATATGTATGAAAGCTTGTGGGATCAAGACATGATGAAAAATGAGATATTTTGATTTACTTTTTCCTTCCCCCTCCTTCGGCCTCTCTCTCGCACGCCAGCTTAGCTGATCCTTTTTCCCCCATCCGACAATTCTCTGTCGTAGTCCTCCGTTTCTTTTTCTCCTTTGACTTCTGGGGCTCATCCTTATCCCTCCCTCTCTCTCCCTCATCCGTTCCCTCTCTTCCCTTTCGTACGCAGCTTCCCTAACCCCTTCTATTTTTGCTTCTCTTCCATTTCTATTATGTTGAAGCTCAGCCCCTCCCCTTCGAATCTTCTGCTCCCTTCTCTTTGTGCGCCTCCACTGAGCCTTCCTTCCACAGCCACTCATCCAGCTCACCAACGTCAACCCCAGCGAACTACCGCCACTTACTTTGCTACGCGTCCTCCACCGAATCTGCTGCTCCATCGTTGCCCATCCCACCGACAGCTCAACTTCCATCCTCATGTCTCCATCTCGCTTTAACGTCTCACCCTCCACCGAAGTCAACCCCACCAGCAAACCGCCCATCTCCACCAACTCGCTTCCCTTCCTTCCTTTTTGTTCCATCGCAACCCACGATTTCAGCCCTTCCATCACACAACATGAATTCCCAGCAGCCCCACTGTCAGAACACCATGCCTCCACCACGTCAATGCAACTCCAACCTCACACCAGCACCCACTTTCATGCCGGCTCATCTCCACCGCCAACTCCAGTTTTCCATCTTCAAGCCACCCACTGAGCAGCCCTACACCTCCACGCCACAGCATCGTCCAAGATAGCCAGCCTGTTCCTTGTCATTCAGTCACCTCCAAGCTACGCCGTAGCCAGCCGTTCAACCCGGTCCAGGATCGAAGACAGTAGCTGTGCTGTGAGCCTAGCAAGGTTTTCGAGCCCTCCTGAGCTCCCATTAACGCCGCCATAAGCTCAAGTTTCGGCCGCCATCACACCACCGTCGCCGTGGACTCACTGGATCTTTAAACTAGTGAGTTTACTCACTAAACTTTGCTTAAGGAGTTAATGATGCTTGAGGGTTGATTAGTTTAGGCTAAGTATGGTTTAGGTGGTTAGTTAGAACGGATTAACGATTTAAATATTCATTTATGCATGTTAGGTGGTTAGAACGGCTTAATTAGGGACTAGATAGATTGTATTATCTATCTAGTTAGTTCGAAAAATTTTCGTGCCCGTTTCAGTATTTAATTAGGCATTTCCAGCTTAAGTTTCTTTTTTTGGCATTTAATTATATTTATTTAATTAATTTTGATAATTATTTATTATTTTCTAGAAATTATACTGGATAGTCGGTGACCGAAATTTTGTGCAAATTATAATGGTATGCTTGGTTTATTTAATTGAGTGCTAATTTGTGTAAATTAAGTGAAATTGGTGATTTTGGTTATTTATTCCAAATTTATGGAATTTCAGTATTTTAATTAGAAAATACCGAGCATTAGTTTTTAACACTGAAATTATCTTTGTGGACTATACAAATAGTGAGATTCTCTAAAAGAAAAATATTGCACATTAGCTTGTGAGAGCATTTATCGTTATCTTGTGAGAGCCCTTTTGCACGTCAGCTTGTGAGAGTAGTATATATTATATCAACCTATAAGCTTGATATGTCAACTTATGAGAGCAGTATAACTTATCAGCTTGTGTGAACTATGTCGTTTATCAACTTGTGGGAGCACGATCTATATATCAAATTGTGCGAGCTACTATCTATCTATTAGGGGTGTCAATGGTTCGATTCAGTTCGGTTTTTTTGAAAAATCAAACCAAATCGAATCGTTAGGAAAAATATTCTGAACTAAACCAAAATCGAACTGAACCGAAATTTTGGTTCGGTTCGGTTCAGTTTTTTAGTTTTTGGTTTTCAACTTTTGGTTTTTGATTTTTTTCTTTTCCTTTTAAACTCATATTTCTCCACTTTTATTTGCATACCACTAATGTGACATCCCGATTTTCCAATTCTGGTTTCAATTAAATAAGTCGGGCATTTCATCTTCGCGTCTATAGCTTTCTTCTCTGAGTTGGCCACTCATGAGATAACTAGTCTATCAGGTGAAGCCGTTAAGGAATCTAAACGCAATAGACTTGAGAATTCGACCAGGAAACAACTGCTCGATCGTACTAATCTGCAAGGGTCATTACGGCACAGACCGATTAGAGATCCGGAGATAGGTCGATTCAACAGAACCATGTAATTCAGTGTGGGTGATTCCACCTAATTGCACAATTCTTGTTGATCGGCACTAGATCGATTTCTCTGTCGTTTTGGTACCCTGTGTCCGTATTTGAAACCTTGAGATTTCTACGATAACCAAGAGTCGTCAATGTGTCGAAGATGCACTTTGTGGCTTGAGAATAATCAACCACAGGTCAATTGCACAGAAAATTCCTAAAAGTTACCCGGTAGATTAGGACGTGCTAAAGTCGCGCCAGATTGAATTTAACCGTGAAATTGAACCCGATTACAGAAATTGGAAGTTCTGTCAAGTCACAATTCATTTTAGGAATGTCGACTCATCTCCAGAAGATTTTTCTACAAACCGAGATTTTTGGCGGAAAAGCAAAGTAATCCCGTTTTTGTTCGGGATTGTAAGAGGGCCGTTTTTAATCGAATCTTCGGGATGCAAGTTGGATCATTTGATGGGGAAATGTCATGAGAAGGCCGAGGACACATGGGTTAATTTAATTAAGCTTCAATTGAATGAGAATTGATTGAATTTGTTGTACAAATGTATGAAATTCGTATACCATGGAGGGAGAGCTATTTTGCACCTATTGGCAAGGTTGTGGAGGAAGATTGAGGAGAGAGAGTGGATGATGTCATGTGATGTCATGGTGGGGGCAAAGCAAATGAGGTTTAGACAAGTGTTGAGCTCTAGTGAGCCACCAAGGAGGCCCCCTCTTCAGCAGACCATCTTCTTCCTTTATTCATGGCTTTCTCCATGGTTGAGGCTTAGGAAAAGCTCAAGAGAACCAAAGGAAACCGAGCTCACCAGCCCCTCCATCGTCGCACGCCCGGAAGGCCATCGTCGGCCGTTTTCCTCTCTTGTTTTCTCCTCGTTCCAGTTTCTGCTCCAGCCGACCTTTTGCCAAAGATACGAGTAAAAAGTTAACTTCCCGGTTGAATTAGCGAAGGAGCCACCCATCGCCGCGAAGAGGACATCCAGACCGTTTCGGAGCACCTCGCCGCTCGCCGGAACGATTCTCCGGCCGTCCCGTACGGCCGCCCGAAGCCGCCGCTCCCCAGACCGTCTGGACCCGCCCGGTTCCGCCTGTTTCGCGTTTTCTTGCTGTTTCGCCCCTTTCCGACCCTTCCTTTGCCCATCCCAACCTCCTACAAGATCCCCAAGACCCCCGGGAGCCATTGGTTGCCAACCACCCGCTTGCCGGAGCTCCGATCGGCCCGTTTTCGCCGTTGAAGTTGCTGGTTTCTTCTCTGCAGTTCAGCCCAGATCAGAAGCAGAAAACAGCAAGAAGTTCCAGACTTCGAGGCCCGTTTTCAGTGTCTTCCTGGCCTCCGTTGGTGTCGCCGCTTTGGGGTTTATCGACCGCCTTGGCGTCGCCTTCGCCATGGACTCGCCGGAATGTTAATCCGGTGAGTTTATCCTCTAATTCTTGCTTAGTGAGTTAATGATGCTTAAGGGGTGTTTAGATTAGTCTAATTAGGTTTAGGTGGTTAGATTAGATTATTTTAATGTAAATTAGATTAGTTGTATGATTAGTTTAATGGGTGTTTAATTAGGGCTAATGGTATGATTAAATTAGTGTAATCTTGTTTAAGCCCTAATTAATTATTTTTAATTATTTAATTATTTCGAATTTATAAATATTATTTTATTAAATTATATTTATTATAAAATAATATTTAATTATTTAATTTTCGGAATTAAATTTAATTATTTAATAATTTCGAAAATTATGCCGGGATGGCCGGTCGTTAGAATTCCGCGCTGATCGCAGCAGTGTGGTCGATTTGTGTTAATTGTATGTTTAAATTGAGAAATTGAGTGATTGATGATTATGGTGAATAATTCCAAAAGTGTGGAATTGTGTGAAATTCGTGAAGTTGTGGTATTTAACTTGAAAATACCCGGTGTTGGCTTTTAGCACCGTAATTGATTTGTATGACCAGTTTGAATCGATTGGATTGATTGATTGATTAAATTGAGATATGAGTTGGTTTATTATTGAATGATAAGCTTTGGGAAGCAATTGGTTTATATATATGTATCAGCTTGGGCAAGCAATTATGATATGCATACATATACATATATATATATATATATATATATATATATATATGGCAGCTTCTGGTGAGCTAAGATCGTTTTATCAGCTTGTGTGAGCACGATCTATATATATATCAGCTTGTGAGAGCAATGATCGTTTATCAGCTTGTGAGAGCAACGATCCATATATCAGCTTGTGCGAGCTATCATCTATGTATATATCAGCTTGTGCGAGCTACCATTTATATCAGCTTGTGAGAGCATTGCATCCATTTCAGCTTGTGAGAGCCATAATTGCATTGATGGATGAATAGATGGTATGGTTTAATAGATGGTATGAATTGATAGATATGTGGATCGTATGATATCAATTGGATTGACTGAATTGATAGACAGATGGGTATGTTGGTAGATTCAGCTTGTGCGAGCATTGTTTGAATATGAATTGTACTGACGTACAGGAAAGGGACTGAGGCGAGGTAAGTCCTCTATTCTATTTGTGTGGCTAGAGCGCCCTGAGGCATATTTTCTCCCTAATTGAGTTTTAGATGGTAGGACTCACTGAGACGTAGTCTCATCCCGGTTGTGGGATAATATTTCAGGTCCCTAGATGACGGTTGTGGAGGATCGGAAGTCCTGGAGTTCGGAAGGTGGAGGCTGAAGAATCGGCGAACGTGTCTGACAAGTTGGTCATAGGACAGTTCCCTAGTTAGAGCCTGTCTATTTTGTAGACAATCCAGTGTTGTATATAAACCTATGTGTTTATAAGAAAGCTTGTTTGGTTGTGATTGATTGCCTGCTTTTCTATCCCAAGTTAATTGTTGTCAGGGGATTTGTTTCGCTTCCGCATGCGTAATAAAATTGAATGGGTCGGCGACGTGTCCTGGGAAGTCGCATTTCTATCGACCAGAGTGGGATGTTCACGCGCTTGGAGGATCGGGGCGTGACAACTAAAGCATCATTCTAGGCCCACAACAAGGAGAAAGAATCAAATACAATAAAGAGTAAACTTGATCTTACTTGTAAGAGTCAATTCATGGACAGCATTGGGTGTTTCCTCAAATAGCAAAGGAAGACTTTTGAACTCTTTCAACAAAACCTGTACAGTGAACATTTCTCTTCTTATTGAGTACATACAATGAGAGATACACATATAAGAAAGACAGCACATTTTAAAGCAGGGGCCTCAGTCAATACTCTTCTCTACACATTAAAGCAAACTCTCCATACAATAACATTGTACAAAGCGAAATCCACTATAATTAGAAATCACACAAATGAAGACATCCAATATGTTCTCACTCAAACCTTGCCCTAAATGCACAGAACCTGTGCACTTCAAGCATCACCAATTGCAACTCATGCTAGGGAAGGGCATCCTGGACTCAACCAATTCAAAATACGCATACCGCATACTATAAAATATGACATGAGTCTTGATGTACAAAAGTTAAGAATAAGATCAATTTGAAAAGGCTTGATATTGGTGAAGAATGATCCTCATGCTCATCTATCGTTTCGGTCAAATTTTCTATTCCCAACGACCTCCTCGATCCCTGCCACGCCTGTGCCAACCCAGCCGAGACCCGCCACTAGTCACCATCCACAACTTCAATGGCACAACCATCTAAAGAAGGCTTGCTATCAACAAACAATGGAGAAAGCTACATTCTCTCCAAACCGCAAGCGGCTGTTGTAGGCCCACTATCAACCAACTTAGACCGACCCTTTTCGATTCCCTTGTCAGCAACTTCAGATGCACTCGACCAAATACTGACCAACCTCGAAAGAAAACGAGAGCTGACCACTGACGTTACCACGACACCTCTTCTTAAGAGAGCAGATGCCATTGGGTACCTCGAGGTATGTCGCGGGATCGTGGAAATAGAACCGCCACGAAAAAACACTAAAGCCGCAAGAGCAAGATGATTACACAAGGAGCTCTACGTAAACACCCATTCACTGCGGCGCACGAGCATAAAAAAATCTTCAATGGAGCAATTCATCGAACACCTCATGTGCAGGTCACTCTATCTCGTTCGTGTCCTTGCTAGTAGAGAGCGACAGAAGTTAGTGGGCTCAACTCGACAGGCTGACTATGCTGGCAGCCGGGGCTTTACAAGTGCATGAAGACAAACCTAAAAGTGAGCAATGGTGGTGTAGGCGCTGCCCTTGTGAGGAGGGGCATTGAAGTAGTAGAGCGAAGTTGTGAGGATAAAAGGGTCAGTCTCCAAAGCACCGTTGCTCAACCCAGCACAGCACACAACTCCACGAGTCGTCGCTGCCGACGAAGTAGGAGAAGAAGAAGAGAAAAGGGCGTGGCGGAACATGAGGCAGGGCTTCGAAGTAGAAGGCCTAGAGGCCATGGCGTCCCTCAATCGGTCGCCATCCTTGTTGTCATTACTGTCGCCATCCTTGCCGCTGTCACTGTCCCTGTCGCCGTCACAGTCACAGTTGCCGTCGTTGTCACCATTGCACCTTCAAGACGAGAGGAGACGAGAGAGAAATAAGGGTGGCCCTTTGCCGGTTTGGTTAATGGTTCTATTTTTCGGTTTGTTGGTTCAGTTCGATTCGGTTAACCGATAAAAACCGAACCGAACCAAAAAATTTCGGTTTTTAATGAAAACCAAACCAAAAAAATTGAATTTTTTAGTTCGGTTCGGTTCGGTTTTCGGTTCGGTTACTGACACCCCTACTATCTATATCAGCGTATGACCACTTATTTCAGCTTGTGTGAGCAGTGGTTGTTAGGGGTGTCAGTAAACGAATTGAAAACCGAACCGAACCGAACCGAAAAATTTGGTTTTTTCGGTTCGGTTTTCATTAAAAACCGAAATATTTCGATTCAGTTCGGTTTTTATCGGTTAACCGAACCTAACCAAACCAACAAATAAAAGTGGAGAGATCTGAGTTTAATAGAAAGAAAAAATGAAAACTGAAAAATCGAAAAACCGAACCGAACTATCTATTCGGTTCGGTTCGGAAGATTTTTCAACGGTTCGGTTTTTCAAAAGAACTTAACCGAACCTTGACAACCCTGGTGGTCATATCAAATTGATAAATAGTATGGATCAGATCAATTGTGTCAAATTGAGTCGATTGACTAAGCTGATCGATGATTTGGTTTGAATTGATTGGTTGAGTATATGAATCGTACTGACTTGCTAGAAAGAACTGAGGCAAGGTAAGTCATCTATCTTGTGTGTGCATAGACTGCCTTTAGGCGTATTTCCTTCCTAGTCGGGGTTTAGAGGGTGTACTTGCTAAGATATTATCTCACCTCATCGTGGGCTTAACTTTTCAGGTCCCTAGTGTGAAGAACCCGGAGCTTGAGGCGGAAGGTCAGGAGCATGTGTGGCTCAGAAATTCTTTTTGGAGATAAACCTCCTATACTTAGATCCTAGAGTTGGTCTCTGTTTGTAAACCGGATTGTTTATAAAACCTAGGTTGATTGATTTAAAATTTGTTATCCTACTTTTTTATCCCACGTTTGTTGTGGTTAAGGGATTAGTTTATACGCTTCCGCATGTGCATTAAAATGAATGGGTCAGTGACGCATCCTGGGATGTCGCAAATTTTATCGACCACCGAGAGATGGGCACGCGCTCGAGAATCGGGGCGTGACATGTTAAATAGAATTTAAATGATGGTATCATTTTGAGTTTTAAATAACAGTCAAAATTCAATTTAAAATATGAATACTAAATTCATTCCAGAATAATTAATAACGAGCGGCCGGTACCCTGCATCATTGAAGTACCAATGTGACACTAAAAGAAAAAGCAAAAAGAGTAGACCCGCGTTCTGGCACATTCATAAAAGCGGTGCTTGACACTTTGGCTCAACTCACTACCATCGACGGCGTGACTCACTTCCTGTTGCCAAGATAACACCAACGGCTGACTCATACTTGTTGCTACTCTTCATCACAGCAGAAACTCGAGTGCCCTCCGTTCCGCGCTCCTTGCATCCCTTGATTGACTTTCAGCAACACTTCAAAGCCAAGAACACTGCCGAGTTTGCTATTGCCGAGCAGACCACCTGCGACAACAAATCGTGGACTGGGCTGCACCGTGCCTCCAGCTTCCTGCAACATGGCGATGCTGTCCTGATATCTTCCTGCCGAGTCATGTGACGCTGGCTAGCCTCCTGCGGCCAGCGAGCCCCCACATCAATCTTGCTTGCACTTTTCCTTCGCAGGTTCTTGGCGACATCGGCGAGTCTGGATTCTTCAAAGGGGTCAAGAGGGCGTTCCCAATACAAAAGAAGGGGTGAAATTTATCCTGTTTTGCCCAAGATTTTTTAAAGAGTGAAGTTTGATAGCAAAGTAAAAAGAAGCTGAAGTTCCTGGACAGAATTCCAGAATATTGGGTAAGTGAGAAACAAACGAACAGAAGAGACCACACCGTGATCAGCATCACCGCGAACTCCTGAACCGATCTGCTTCAATCCCACAACACCAACAGCGAAGGACCGAGACCTGCTGTCCTTGCCCCCGTCCATTGACGATTCTCGGTCCCTCGCCTGGCTTGGAAATTTCTGTTCCGTAGGTCTTTGTGGAACCCATCTGGTGACTACCGAGTAACCATGAACGTCGCCGATCACCGGTCGTCCTCATCGTGATTCGCATGATCCATTGTCCATCGTGAATTAGGTAAGATGATTAATTCGATTTTCATATATCTCGTTGCCTAATTCATAAAATTGCAATCTTGTTTGGATGTTTGGTTAATATTGTCATATCCAAAAAAAAAAATTCTTTTGAATCCCCTTGAATTAGGAAATTTTGTAACTTCACAATGTGCAATGATCAACAGTCTAATTTCATGCCTAACTGGCAATCACACAAAAGGTTGCCCAATCCGATCTCACATCCGAGATACGCTTCATCAATTTTATTTATTTCCAAAATTAGATGAATATAGATTACATCTTGGTGGATGTTATCTGTTGCTTGATTTTATTTGATTTTATTTCTATTATTATATAAAAAGAAAATCACAAAAGATATAGATTTTGATTGGTAAGATTGCATATTTGGATAAGATTGCATGCTTAATTTGATTCTATATAATATTATTTTAAAATTAATTAAAAAAAGTTTAGATAGCTCTTTCTTGGTAGGTTGCATTCTGGTTAGGGATTATCTAGTTTAGATTATGGGTGATCGGGTCCGGGGTGATCGGGTCTAGACCTTGACCCTGTTCTCGGCCCTGTTATTACCGGTTCTCTTTTTTTGGACCCCGTACCTAACCCTGTTTGCATTGGACCTTGATCCCAACCCACCCTGTTTTTCTGATCCGAGAATAGGGTTAACCATGTCTATATTGGAACCTGTTTTGCATAAAAATTGTTAGTACAATACTCATATGTGAGATAAAGCGTTTAACACTCATATGTAAGATAAAGATAAAGCATTTACAATCTCGATCAACGTAAGTTTCATTGGAACTCTTAAAAAGTCAAGTGAATACAAGTTTCAAGCCTTGGCAAAATCCACTACATGTTCCCTCCCTGCAACCAAAAATGCATAAGCTCATGCAGCATCATAGAAGTTCAGCCTCCCAATTTCGTGCTGGGAGCTATTTTTCCCACTTGATTTTGCACCATGCAAAGAAAGCATTAAGTGACACAGACACATAATCTCCAGGTAGGCTTTGGATTGGCACAGTCAAGGTAGGAAGAGAAAGAAACTCAAAGGTTCCATGAAAAACAACAGAGTCCTCAATATCTAGATTCGCAACTAGTCGAAAAGCCTCAAATGATTAATACGGAAATGAAGTGTAAGGTGTGGAGTGTAATCATTTCTGCAAAGATGAAAGCATATATACCTTTATATCCCTTGGACTGTACCCGTTTTTGCATCCTTTCCACAGCCACAACTGACAGATCAATGCATGTTATATCCGTAACCCCATCTTCATAGAGATTTTCACATAGCTGCGAGTTTCCACAACCAAGCTCCAGAACCTTCATTACAAAGTTCCCTCATCAGAAAAAACCCGCAATCAAATAAAATCCTCAAACCAATAACAGTGACAATTGGAATCCAAGAAAATCTAAAAAGAGGGTAAACATGCCCACAACAAAAATGGAAACAAGATCACTGGACAATTCAACATTCACCCATCTACTTCCACAGAAAATTCAGGACCAACACCAAAACTTAAGTAATTCTTATAAGATGGCCAAAATACAAACAAGCCCGCAACGCCAAACTAGTCACATCAGCATATCTATCAATGCCAGCACGTGAAATAAACCATAGAAGACCACAACGCCAATTTCTTGAACTGAGCTTAGACAACACCAGGTCTGAAGACCAGATACAGAGCATCAAGGAATCGAAAAGGCATTGAAAGGACGCAGTGCTCACGGAAGAACAGGGCTTGACATTCTGCTGTATTAGGTGGCGGAAATGAGAGTAGTCCTTGAACCACTCGTAGTGCTCCTCACGAGAGAACCTCTCGTCCTTAAAGCAATATCGACGACAACAATGTGAGAACTGCAATGGACTGTAATTGGGTGCCCCCTTCGGCAAGTGGAGATGGCGAAATGCGATTCTGGTGAGCGCACGTACCAGTAGGACAGATCGAGGTAATCCAAGGCCGTGAAGGGAGCAACATCTCTCTTCTTCACCTGGTTCGATCCCTCCAACGCTGGGCATCAGCGAGGGGGCTAGGCCAGATCGTGAGCAGAGCAAGAGGGTGTCGTTCGGGCGACGGTAGATTGGCAGCAAGGGAGCTCGAGAAACAACGCGCGGTGAGAATAGGATCGGCGGAGGGCTACTGTGGGTTGCTCGAAGATGCGACAATGTGGGCTTGCGGATGCGAGATCTGCGGGTCAGGGGTGTCAGCAAGGCAACAACAGCAGGTGGAATGGCGAGATCGAACGGAGGTGGTGTCAGCGGGGGTCAGCGGCTTCGCGGGCAGAACCAATGGAGCGGAGCTTCAGATGACTGACAGAACGGCGGCGATGATGCAAGCACGAGGGGTGCAATGAGAGCGGCAGAGGTGGCGTCGGATGGAACCAGGACTATGTGAGAGAGGTAAAGATAGAAAGTACATATTAGGATTTTGCATTTTGGTCTTTTTGGGGTGTCTTACAAACCGATTCTCCAACCGATTCCCAAACCGATCTGGTCGATCCGGTTCCCGAGTGAGTAAACCCTCAGAACCGATTCCCGGACTGGTTCAAACAGGGTCTGAGTTTTAGGAACCGGTTCCCGGATCGATTTCAACCGGAACCGGTTCCCGACCCTGTTTTCCGGGTGGACCGATTCGGGAACCGGGTTGACCCGATCCGGTTGCACACCCCTAGTTTAGATAACATTCCAATCTAAATATGGATTCGACCTAATTTAATCCTTAAATTGAATTAGGTAATATCTAGAACTAGGTAATTTATTTTAGTTATTTTCTAATTTCGAATTTTCATGAAAAAACACAAAAAAATATCATGTGCAATGTCATGTTGAATTAGCTCATTAGATGCATGTCATTTAATAGTTTCATGTTTAGGAATCATTTAAATTAAAGCATGTGACATATTGTATAGTTGCATTAACTTTTACCTGTCGTTAGACTAGTTCATTTAATAAATGTCGCATGACATATAGTTTACATTTTAAGTTGCATGTTGCATTTGCAGTTTCTAGGTTTCATTTAAATATATGAATACCAAAAAAAAAAAAAAATTAAGTGACTACTTGTTAATTAAACATGATATCTAGGATTTATTATGTGAATTCTGAGCTAATATTATAAATGCTTTCGTTCCTTTAAAATAAGTATTTCCTCCCCATGCTTATAATTTATTTACTACTTTGCGTTACTGAGTGTTAAATAATGGTTACGCACTTACATGGTCACCTACATGTTAAGTTTAGGTTTAGTAATCCATTAGCCAAATCATATATGATTCCACTTGCTTTGAAGAGGTCACAACACCGTGAAAGCTTTTCAGTAGCTTCACTCAACCTATTCAACCCCACTTGGGGGTTGCATTATTAGCCCTAACAATTGATATAAGAGTCTCATTACTTGTTATCCGCAGCGCTTTAATTCTAAGCATATATGTTTGAATGGCTAACCTTAACAACTTTCTTGCTTCTAATACTCATGCGTCAAACAAGCCTCCATGCCTTTCGAGGGTTTACTCCATTAGTCACCCTTCGCAAATGAGAAGAGAGAAGTGGAGGGTTCGAATCTTCATATTCTCAGAGGAGTTGAGGTGAGGACAATTAGCTTTTTAGGTGTGAATTTTGATTATCATGTCTTACGTTAAAATAGAACTGACAAAAAAAAAAAAAGGTATGCAAGCATATACTTTTTGACTTTAGAATGGATTTTTTTATGAACCAGATGACTTTGATTTAATTTTAAAAGATCTCAGAATCAAATTAGTGATAAAATAGTTATAATGGACAAAAATAGAACGTTCAAATCCATTCTAGATATGGGTTATGTAATTCTTGCTAATTAAAGCTTTAATTGATTTCATCTGAGTAATTTGATTTAGTCCATTAGAAAAATTGTACTAAATAAATAAATGCACTTCGAGAAATGAAATAACTTTTGTATATATGTAACACAAACCATTAATTTTTTCCTTTTAACTACGCATATGTCAAATGCTATAATTATATTATACCCATTACATTAATATTACAATAGTAGATATTTGTCTCAAACATTATGACTTCTATTTATGGCACGTTAATCATAGACCTTCATAAAGTATGATTTTTTTTTGCGAAATTATAAAACAATTTATACAAATGTCATCTTTTTCTCTTACATAACACCGATATGCACAATAAAATTGCCCGCGCCTAGTATCAAATGAAGCCCCCCGTTTGCTCGATTCCTCCTCGCCACCAACTTACTACGGTCCCCAACCATTGCTTTAATTAGTCCTTTTTATTATTAATTTTCTACTACAATTAAAGACTTGCGAGACAGAATGCGGGCACCCTAAGGGGGAAAAAATTCACTGCCCAGGCAATGTCAAAATGTGAGCGCCGTCTTTTTAATGATCCACCAATCAACAAGTGTCAAACAGTGCACAGTGTCTTGGGCCTCTGAAAAAGAGAAAAAACGAGCATGCAATATTAGAGGAAGCTCAGATGCTATGAAACGAAATAACAGCAGAAAGAATAACAACTATCCGGATAACTTACAGAGCATAGCCTGACACCAAATAAAGAAAAAGAGTACTTGAGGAGAAGACGTAATTGTATTCCTTCGTTCGGTTCTTTCTACATGTATATGTTACATTCATATTTATAATACAAAAGAAATCAAGGGAAGAATAAATATGATTACATTTTCTTATTTTTATCTCTGAATATCCATGACTGAATCAATTAGAATTGGAGCAAAGAATAAAATAGCCAAAGCCACATTTACCGGACGCGATCTCAAACACCTAGCACCAACTTTAGGCCATTATTTGAAATGAAGTTTACTTTAAATAATGGCCACTTCAATACCTTATTTAAAATAAGATCTAATTTTAAATCATTATTTAAAAAAATAAGAGCACTTCAAAATTCAAACCCTATTACAAAATTCCAATTAGTTATAAAAAAAAGTTAAGATGGACAAAAATAAAACACTTAAATTCCATTCTAGATATACGTTCTATACTCTTGTCAGTTAAAGCTTTAATTGATTTCATTCGAGTAATATGATTTAGTCCATTGGAAAAATTACATTGAATATATAAATTCACTTTGACAAATGGAATACCTTTTGTTAACATATAACATGATCCATTATTTTTTTTCCTTTTAATTATGCAAAATGTCAAACGGAATAAATTACACCTATTATTTTGATATTGCAAAAATAGATATTTGTCCCAAACATGCAATAAAAGTTTGAAGAAAAAACAAAGTTTCACTGCAATTCAGTTAGAAAAAATGTCATGTCTTATTTTTATTTTTTACTTTTTCAAATATAGAATTCATTATTATACATGAAAGACCATTTCTTTTTATTTATATTTTCAGGAAACTCAACATTATGACGTTTATTTATTTATTTATTTATATTTTGGTACTGGAGGAACCGGCTTGCAGCCGATAGTCGCGCCGTAAACCCCCAGGTGACACTTAAGTAGGAGGACCCACCACCCCTGAGTCACACTTAATACACCTAGCGCATCCCCTAGGTTTTGAACCCTTCACCTCTTCGTTGAGGATCAGTAGAGTCTTAGCCAGTAGAGCTACCGTGACCGGTGGTTGACGTTTATTCATACCACATTAATCTTAGAACTTCATAAAGTATGATATTTTTTTCACAAAATTATTAAACAAGTTATGTAAATCTCATCCTTTTCTCTTACATGACACCTCATATCAATGGATTACTAATGATACACAAATTTGCAAAATGGAAATGCCCGCGCCTAATATCAAATAAAGCCGCCGTTTGCTCAATTCCTCCTCGCTTTAGTTAGTCTTTCATTATTAATTTACTACATCAATTAAAAAAGTCTTGAGAAAGACTTGCTAGAGAGGCCGCAGGCACCCTAAGGGGTTAAAAGAGAAGAAAAAATCACCGATCAGGCAGTGTCAAAATGCGAGCGCCGTTTTTTGAAAGGAAGTATCAGCGAGTGTCAAACAGCACGCAACAATTTTGGGCCTTAAACGAGCATGCAAAATATCAGAGGAAGCTCACATACATTGAAAGGAAATATCAGCAGATGCATTAACAATTATCCGGATAACTTGCAGAGCGTAGCCAAAGCTAAGTAGAACAAAGACCGGTTTCAATAACCTTGTCATCCAAGTTATACAGTGATGAAACAATGCTTCTTCATCAACAGGTCAGACCCCTTTTCCTTCAATTTTGGACTCAAATGCACGACGATCAAACTAGGGGGAAGTGTTGGCAACTTATGAAGCTTGTCGCAGCGACGTACATCAAGAGTCTCCAGCTTCGAAAGATGCTTGATTTCAGGTGGTAGGCTGGAAATAGCAGAATTTCGCAACCTCAAGATTTTCAGATTTTCTAGCTTCCCAATATCTCTAGGAATGTCCCCTTCTATATTCCTACACAAGGAGGCATCTATTTCTTTAAGGCTATGTAAATGCCAAATAAAACTAGGAAATTTTCTTATGAAGCAATAGTGCATCTTTAACACTCTCAACCTCTTCAGATTACCAAAGGAACCCGGCAATTCAGAAATGCATGTTCCTGAAATATCCAGCTCCTCTAAAGGGCTTTCCAATTGGCCAATGGACTCTGGCAGTTTTCGTATCCTATGACAATTCCTCAATGACAAGCGTCGGAGTTTCACGCCAACTCCACTGGGGAGTTCGGTAATATTTGAATTATTTGCTGAGAGTATTGAAAGTGATGTCAGGTGTTCAACTTCTTCTGAATCACTTCGCAAAGAAATATCACGCACAGAAGTCTCATCAATGAGGAGCTCTTTCAAAGCTTTCAAAGCACCCAGTTCGGCAGGCAACCTGTTGAGTTCAGTGCAGGACTTCAAATTTAGGCAAAGCAAATTTTCTAGACCCCCAATCGAAGGATCTAAATGGACCAACCAAGAGCATCGCTCTAGAATCAGTATCTCCAAGTTTGGAAAGCTAGAAAATTCAGGACTTATCAATAAGTCAGTGCAACTAGTGAGGTTTAAGACTTTCACCTGCTCCATCTGTAAAATAGGAGAGAAAAAATCATAAGGTCAATTGCCAGATAATTAACACAATAAATACATTAGAGCAGTAAACAGGAAACCACCTTGATTTTCCTCCAACCTCCCCAGTCTTTAGTGACTTTGCTCCATGAAAGATCAAGAATGACCAGTTCAGTCAGATTAAGTTCTGTTGCTTCGAAATCCCTTGGGCACCCTCGCCAACGAAGCAACCTTAACTTTGGAAATACATCTGCAAAATTTCCAGTCATACTTGCATGATCCAATTCCAAGAACCTTATGTTTGGCAAAGTTTCCGTACATGTATCGGGGCAAAGGGATTCCGCCACTTCTATCCCTACATTTGCCAAGAGAAACAAACCAATCTTAAGTCATAAAGACGATGGGACAATTTTGCTAAGGACTAGGGTGCTATTTTTTCCGTGCATGCAAAGACAACCCACCCATGGCAAAATAAGTAAAAAGCTGGATAACAAATTAAACTTATTCCATTTTATGGAAGAAAGCAAACCATTGAACCAAAAATCCTTACCTCTTCTTTGTTGATTACTTTGGGGTCTGGATCATTGATGTATAGTCTTCTGCGCTTTACATGATATGTAGGTTCTCCTTGATCTACATCTCTGCAGAGGTGCTTCAGCAGTTTACGCATCCACAGCTTGTTGTCTTCTCCAATTTTTGCTAGGGGCATCAGAACTTGGTAAGAAGGCAAAAGATCTAAATCAGGCCACATATATGATGCAATTTGGCTATCCATGCCATTGGCAAACCATGCTATGTCCTGAAATATTTGTTTCTGCTTTTCATCTAATGCTTCATAACAGATTTTCAAAATCTCCCTACAATCCTTCAAAATCTCTTGAGAGTGTGGTTTTATCATGTCCTCCATCTTCCTCCAATCTTCTATTGTTTTTCCATGTAGAAGTGAACCGATAACTTCAATAACAAATGGCACCTGCCCCGTGGCTTTGACAATGTGCTTCCCAATTGCAGGATACCAAGGTATTGAAGCATGCTTGTAAAAAAGTTCAAGAGCTCGACCATTATCCATCTTATTCACCTCATAGATAATAGCCCTTTCTGGCACAAATGTTTCGAGAATTCCAGGATTTTCTGATGTAACAATTATCCAACTTCCACAACCAAACCACTCAAGTTGGGTACCAACTAGATCATAAAGATGAACGGTTCTTCCACATCATCTAGGACAATAAAAGCTTTTATGTTGCTGAATACATCCAAGAAAAACTTGATTCCTCCTTCAAAAGAACCAACATTGCATTCTCGATCAAGAATATCACATATCAACTTAGTTTGCACAAACTGGATACCGCCATTATTTTGCACTTTATCACCAATCTCTGCGAGAAAGCTACAACTATCGAAACATGAGGAGAGTCGGTTGTATACGGCCTTCACAATAGTTGTCTTGCCAATTCCGTTAGTTCCATGGATTCCAACCATGCGTGGTTTATTTCCATCATCTTCTATTGCCAATAATTTGATTACCTCCTTCACTCGATCATCAATACCAGTTACCTGTTCAATTGTGGCAAATGAGGTCTGCAACGACTCCAAAGGCAAAGTAGGAGGTTTCAACTCCTTGGGACGTACAAGTGGTGGAATCCAATCCAAATTAGGACACCTCTGTATCATTAATGTACACAGATTAGGAAGCGACAAGAGAGTATCAATATCACTTTCTGTGTACTCCACCGTAGGTAGCTCACCAATCTCCAAATGCTTGAGGCTAGTGAGCTCACCAAGTAATGGGAGACTTTTGCATGCTGTACAATCAAACAAATGTAGCCGAACTAATTTGGGCATGCAAGACATCCAGCTTGGAAACCTTGTGCCCCCATAGCCTCTTATTTCTAAGCTTCGAAGATTTAAGCTTGGCTGCAGGTCTTTAAGTAAAACTTCATCACTTTCTTTTCTGGCAAACACTAACACTAGTGAAACTAAGGAATCCTTCTCCTTCAAGTTTGCAGCATTTGATTCTGCTACCACATCTTCTATTCCCCCCTTCACTTCAATTCTGAGGCTTCCCCTCAAATTGCTTAACTTGTTTAACTCCCCAAGCCCACTGTGATTCTGTGGACAAGAATCATTCCTGGGCAGAAGGAAATCTGTTAGAGTGTGCAAAAGAGTCAACTGGCCCAACCCTTGTGGCATATGAGATAGGGCACTACAATCGCTTATCTCAAGTTGCCTTAGGTTGACCAATTTTCTAAAATCTTCAGGCAATTCTATTAGCTTGTAACACATATTGAGTTTAAGTACTTGCAAGGTTTCCAATCTTGTCACAGAATCAGGAAGCCTTACGATTCCTACATTTTCAGAGAGATCTAGAAATGTCAGGTGCTTCAACTCACAAATAGAACTCGGCAGCTTCTCAATACCGCTGTCATGCAAATCCAAGGCACGTAAGAACTTGAAACTAGAAATTAATTTGTGAAGAGTTTTTTCACCCATTTGTGTTTCACGCCTCAAGCTTTTTCTTTGACTAGTTTTGATGAATGTCCTCAGACGATATGCTCTGTGCAAATATGTATCTCCCTGTGAGAAATCTAAAGTTGAATCCCATGATATATGATGAGCTCTTTCTTCAAGGTATGGCCATGAATGATAAATTCTTCCATACTCAGTTCCAGCAACATGGCGTGCTAGGTCATGTACTAAATGATGCATCCTACAAGACGTCACATTTCCAAGTTCATCTTTAGTGCAGTCTTGAAAGAAATTCCTCCTGAGTAGATCCATGAAATAGTCATGAGCAATATCTTCCATGTCCCAATCTCCATTGTCTATGGGCTGGATAAATCCTTCTGCTATCCAGAGACTCATCAACAATTGTTTATCAATCACCCAGTCTCTGGGAAACAATGAACAGAAGGCAAAGCACTGTTTTAGATGGCATGGGAGATGAATATAACTAAGCCTAGGTAAATTTTTAGAAAATTCCGAGGTCTCGCGCAACAAATGTAACCACTCCTCTTCAGTTTTCTTGCAGAATAATAGGCTTCCAATCATTCGTATTGCCAAAGGGATTCCATTACACTTTTGGACTATCTTCCTCCCATCTACCTTAATTGAATTTCCAGTCTCTTTTTCTTCCAGGCAAGCCATTCTCATCAATAAATCAAAAGACGACTTTATTGGAAGGCCCGCGAGACGATAAGATGGGGATGTACTCGTACAGACTGCAATTGACCGATCGCGTGTAGTTATCAGAATCTTGCTTCCTCGGGCACCTCCCATCAATAAACTTTTCAAGCTCCCCCATTGTCCAGGATCCTCATCCTGGACATCGTCAATAACTAGGAGATATCTTTGCAACCGCAACACGTCATCTTCTCTCCCTGTTGTCTCTCTTCCTCTGATCTTTCGCAATTCCCCTTCGAGATTACCGAAGCCGTTAACCCAAATCCTTAAATCAAAATGCTTCTTGACCATGTCATCTTCGTATAGACATCGAGCGAGAGCAGTCTTTCCAACCCCATCGTCACCCCATATTGAAAGGACGGGAATTTGATCATCAGTTTTAGAATCTAGCAAGAACTTCGTAATTACGCTTTTATCATCCTCTCTCCCTATAATCTCCTCATCGCACACAAAGGCGTCCAACCGCTCTCTTCTCTCTACACGCACAACCACCGCGCACTCTCGCAAGCCCAAATCCGTCCCTTCGGCAGCGATGGCTTCTATTCTCTTCCTGATTTCCTTCGCACGGGCGCTCATCTCCAACATTAAATCAGGTTTTTCAGAAGGCGAAGAGGAGGGAATTACCTGCTTCAACTTCTCGTCTTTGCTCGGCGATTCTCGTAATGGCATGACGTCAATGCTCCATTCTTCGAGTAAGTCCTCCGCCTCATAGAAAGCATCTTTGAGATCCTCCAGCCATTGTTCGATGTCCTTGTCGCTCTGGTCGCTGAGGACCCGCTTTTCCGCATCGGGCACTATACTTTGGAGATAGGAAAAGGTATCCTCCAGGTCGGTGTCGCCAGCACCCCATAATTCTGCAGCCTCTGGGAAATCATCCACAAGTTTACCTACTCTGAAGACGAGCGGTTCCGCCATAGCTCTTCTGGGGTGAAGGGGATCCTGCGCCGTATCTCTGACTTTATTAAAGATTTTTCAAGAATCGTCATCATCATGAACGGAAGTAATTATGCGGAAATAGTCAATGTTCATAGTCTTCCAAAAGAGGAAACATCGAGATTTGCTAAGCCATAATCAACATTGAAAATCTACTAGACGAGCAGATAAATAAGGATTAGTAAGGCAAGGAAGAAAATTCAGATTCCACCAAAATAAAAATGTCGATCAGGATAAGCAAGAAAATTATAAAAGAGAGAGAGAAAAAAAAAAGTACAAATTTATACTCTTTCCTAAATTCTAATACAATGTTTTGCAACATTGAAGCTCAGTAAAACTATTTCCTATTCTGAACAAACTCGTGGTATTGAATGGGGCAAGTACAAATCTTAATTGGAAGCAAAATGAATAGAGAGTGCAATAAAGGTATTGCTTACTAGCAGAATGATCAGCCTCCTGCAATTTAGTGTCCTATGTACTATTTCTAGAGGCAATCCCTAGAAAAGAGCTTGTTGATATATTCTTACCCTGTAACTATCATGCACGAGTCAATATCTTAATAGATTTAAATTGGTGGTTGACGGCTTGTTGATCAGATACAAGGAAAGCTGTTGCTAATGCTTCCCTCCCTTTTTTTATGGTCGAATTCTCTCACATTTACCTGCTCCCACTTTCTACTATCTTTTTTCAAACTTTTTTTTCGTTTACTTATATAATGTAATTTTTCATTTTTTTCTATAATTTTCTAAAACTATAATTTTTTTTTATGTACTTGAGAATATATAATTGACGTACCAGAATACAATATATTATTGTTTTGCCGAAATTTAATGGACGATGAAATATTTTTCACGAAATTCATTTCTTAGTTTTATCAAGAAGAGACGGATTTTGTGATGATTTCGAACAAGAGTCTTATCCAATGGAGCACCAGGAATAGATATATTTCAATGAAATTTAATCAACAATGAAGTCACTAACGTAAAAAGTTCTGTCAGAATTTAAGTACGAAGAAGTGTGATCACATAAGATATTTCGTTGGAATTTGATTGGTAATGAATATCTTAAAGTTATAGTTAAGATACATACTGGAATTTAATCAATGACGACATATTTAGAAACTAGAGTTAAGGTATAGGAGATACAAAGATAATTGAAATATAACATTTACAAAAGATAATAGATTTCTGTCATAATTGTTGGGGGTTTACAAAGAATATGATTTGGCTATTTAAAGCATACATTCAACTGTTACCAACGATTATTTAATTTAAAAAGATAACTTCCTGATTCTATCTTGAAAACAATAACTTCATAATCCTATATGGGGTCACAAGAAATTATATTATCAACAATTTTCTATTATCTAGTAACACTTATCTAAAAGAGCTTATGTATCTAAAAATATCACTACTAGGCAGATGTCGAGGACTTCATCCCACATAATTGATGTTTGCCATCCCGGTTGGTGGCCGGCAACTGGCGGCGAGTGGCCGATGGCAGGCGTCCGGTAGCCCACGAGTGGCACGTGGGCAACGGGCGATAACGAGAGTGAATGATGAGAAAAATTTTGATTTCTCATTTCTATTCCAAAAAAAAAAAAAAGCTAAAAAATTTAACTTATGATTTTTGCTCAAAATCTATTTTTGGAATAGAAATATGTTCTAGAAATATAAAAATGAAATTGCGTTTCTAAACGGATTTATGTTTTAAACCTGCTCCGAGGAACATAAAAACAGAGAAATAGAGGAACATAAATCTTATCATGCACGCTCTTAGTGACCTTGGAGACGATTCCCTCCACCACCCTTCAGGGGATCGATCCTTGCAACCTCCTCTCTTTCTCTTTCTCTTTTGCTTTTGGTTTCGGGAAGATGCTCTCCCGCGCATCATCCCCTACTTCCATACACAGCAGATCGGTGTCAAAAAGACGAAAATACCCTCACTCGACGATAGCTCAATTCATTAGATGTATGTATAGCGGCAAGCAAACCAATAAAAAATTAAAAATTAAAATCTCGGCCACTCTCCTTTGGAAAATCTATTGGAGTTGGGGGATGGTCAAGGGAGTTTGTTTTGGAGTAGGGGATCTAATGTGGAAAGAAAAATGCTACTAAAAGTCCACCAAAAGGACAAATGAGGATTAAGAGTTTAGGAAATAATCGTCATTTAAAGTCGTCGTTTGAAAGAGGTCACATTAGGATTTGCTAAGACATAATGAACATTGAAAATCTACCAACAAAGAAGATAAATGAGGATTCGTTAGGCAGTGAGACGTTCAATATGATAATCTCAACACATAGTTTGATAGGGAATTAGAATTAACGTGATGTGACGGCATTGTCGTCACTAGTATTATACTCTTCCAACTTGGAAGTGGTCTACACAAACTTGGTGGACTACTTAAATGATCTTCTTTACTATAATGTTGTTAATTAAGCGCCACCATGAGGAAACTCCTTCATCCCTTGGCATTCTCACCTCTCGTACTGATATCGCTCTTGTAACTTCTATTGTAATATTATGTTACTAAAGTTAGCCTCCTATAAATAGGCTCCTATATAATTTATCATGTATAGAAAATAGTTCTACAACTTTATCTTCTGCTTTATTCATATCATGATATCAAAGCCATTATAGATTGAGGAAGCATCATTGAATCTATTACAAGGTGGTGGTCACAGCGACATTACCTTAGCTGCGCCGGTATCCGTAGTTTGCCAAAACCGTCGCTTGTTTGAAGAGCATATAGTGGAGGAAATCATGTTTATTCCACTGAGTAGAAATGCTAAGGAAGATAGACTGATTTGGACAGCAAACAAAGCTGGACGCTTTAAGCGTGGATAAATACTCTACATTTCAAAAGCAAAGTAAAAATCAAGCATCATCTAACTACCTACTGTTAAAGCATATAAGTCAAAGTCGAAGATAAATGTTGTTGGTCAAGAGCTAAGCTCGGATGGAAACAAGGAAAATGAAGTAAAGGAGCTCAAGTTGAAGCTGAAGTTAGATATTGATATTTGGGAGTTAAGTTCTGGTGCAAACAGGGGAAGTAAAGCGATGCAGACTGCTGATTTGCGAAATGCAGTAACAAATGTTGGTGCTAATGATTCAATCAAGGCTGGAAACGACAAATTTAACTCTACTTGTGAGGATAAAGAGAAGCAGAACAAAGAAAGCATGATTCACGTCAACAACACGTGCTCATTAAATAACAGATATTCAGTTTTAAGTCAAAACTGAATACTTTCCTTGTTCTGTTATTTTCCCTTGTTCTGTTTTCATTTCTGTTAATTCAGTTGAACAAGTTTGTTGTTCGCTCACATATAAATACTGAATTGAGCGAAGAACTGTTAAAGAATACACTTTATAAAATTCACTTTTCTCTCTCTCTCTCAATGAAAGACTGAATACAGAAGCTCAAGATCATTCTTTCGATTCTTCATCTTTGTCAGCTTTGTTTCTTCATCTTCTCTGTTTTCTTTCCTGTTCTTGTCATCTTCTCACCTACCACCTAGAATCCTATAGACGAAATATAGAAACTTAAAATCCTATAAGATTCGTCTATTCTTATGGATTGTGTACCAGAACGCAATTCCTACTGAAAATGATCTTTACAGGAGAAAAGCTTTACCACATCCTCTTGGTTCCTTGTGCTGCCAGATGCCGAAAACAGTAGAGCATTTGCTCCTCCTTTGCCCTTGGACCAAAGAAGTTTGGATTGACCCAAAACTACAACTTTGTGTGTCTCATAGAAAATATGATATTTTTAGTAAATATCTTTGGAGAAGTCATTTTTAAGAGAAATGATAATATTTTCTAGTGTTTAATTGAAACTTTTGAAAATGAACCTCAATATATTTTCCATCGTTTGATAAGGAAAATCGCATTTGATTTTCCTAAATAGGTATTTACTATTCAAACGCTAGTAACTTACGGATAGGTAGTGAATGAACCTAGCATGGTTTGGCATGGAGACCCTATGATGCACGGACACGTCCCACATGCCTCCATGTCACGTCCGACACGTGTCGGAGCGTTTCGGACACGTTGACACGCTTGGACACGCGTTGATCGCGTGTCGGATTTGTCGACACGTGGTCAACTTTTGTTGACACGCTTCAACACGCGTGTCCAGAAGAGATGGAGGGCGGAGGCAAGGGTGAGGGAGTAGAGATGAGGCCGCGAGCAACGGCGAGAGACGGCCAGAGAAAGAGGGCGAGGGCCGTGAGGAGAAACTTTAGGAGGGAGGCGTGCGTGGGGGAGGGCAGCGTTATCGAGTGGGGCGGCAGCGGCAAGGGGGAGGAGGAGAAGGAGGAGGAGTTCGCGGTGGTGTGCAGCCTCTCGGCGCCCAGGGACCGCGCGTTCCGCCTTCTTTTCCGATTCCTTTTCACTGAAACTTTTTCTGGATTACTCCCTTTTCCGCTCCTTCAGCGAATGCTGGTGCTTTTCTTGATCGAGTCTTCAATGCTTTCGGAGATAGGCGTCGTGCGGCGAGGAGGAGGAGAAGAAGGCGCCGCGCTACTAGGGTTTTGAACTTTTGAGAAGGAAAATAATAAAAAAGGACGCGAGGAGGAGGAGAAGAAGGCGCCGTGCCGCATTGCTAGGGTTTTGAAAAGAATAAAAAAGGGCGTGTTGGAGGGAGGGGGAAGTGATGAGCTGTCAGGTGGTGGGGAGGGAAAAAAAGTGAAAAAAATTTGGGGGGAAAGAGACGAGGGAAGTTTGGGCGCAGGGGGGTGGTTTCGAAAATAAAAGTAAATTTGGGGGAGGGGGGAATTTCGAAAAATAAATGTAAATTTGGGATAATGAAATAAGAAAAAGTGTAAGATTTATTAATATTATTAGTATAAATTCATTGTAAACTATTTATTTATTTATTTGTAAATTTGAATAAAATTAATTAAACTTAAAAATATTTATTTAATATTTAACGTGTCGGAACGTGTCGAAATTCTCTACTTTTTGAAAAATGACGTGTCACATATCGTGTCGTGTCGTGTCGTGTCGTGTCGCTGTGTCTGTGCTACATAGTGGAGACCAAGGCCTCAAGCCTAGAACCTTGACTCTCAAGCATTTGCACAGTCACTGGTCTTGGGTTCCACCAAAATCAAGCTCGAAAACTTGATGCCTGTGCTTGGCTACCTAGCACCCCAACTCAAGTCTATAGAGGTTGGGCCCAAGCCCCCAACACTCAAACCTGAGTCCACCAAGGTAAACCCTGGACCCCAGAGCCCGAGATCAGGACTCTGACACTCAAGCCTAGGTCAATCAAGGCTAAGCCCGAGCCAAGTGCAGGACTTTAATACCAATGCCTGCACCCTAGTCCATTGAGGATGAGACCTGGTACCAAGTCCATCAAGATAGGGCCCGGGATATTGGTGCCCACACCTAAGTCCATCGAGGTTAGGCCTCAATCCCCTACACCTAGGGTTGGGCCCCACATTAATAGACTGGGGTGCAGGCGTAGGGTCCCTCGGACATGGGCACGAGCATGAGAGTGCTAAGCCCAGCCTCGCTGGATCTGAGAATGAGCGTGGAGAACCCGAGCCCAGCCTCGAATCCTATGGTCAATTTGGAAAGCCCTAAACGCCTACATCTTCCAATCTTGTCAGCCAAAAGCTCTCTCGGTGGTAGGGGAGGCCTTTTCACTGCAGAAGAGCCACATGAGATGGAACCGACAGCCGACGAAAGCAAAATTCAACCTGGAAAGTGGATCCCGTCGACAACTGGGGTCTTGAAATTTAACGCAAGCTACTCTCCGGTGGAAGGAACGAAAGACCAGCGCTGTTGTTGGCATCTTGGGACTTAAACTTGTTCACATCTAAATTTTGACAACCCGTTTAATCTTTCATTAATTATATAGAAAATTATGGATTAATTTTTAATCTCTAAATAAAAATAATTTTTGTTGAATTTCATTGCATATAAATATTATGAACATTTACATATCTATTGAGCAGCGGCAAGATAGACTTAGGTGAATGGCTTTGAGCCTGAATGAATTAGCCGGACTTAGTCCTATAGAAAATTTAAGCTATTTGATCCATTAGAAAATTTATGGGCAATAAAATCAAATTTGTTCTTGATCTAAATGGTGCTGAGGTTTTCATGCATTGACTTGCACTTATATAGCGTCATAATTTCATTATTTGTTGGTTTACCTTTGAAACATAAAGCAAAGTGGTGACGAAGAGGAACGGATGCCAGAGCAAGAGCCAGAACGAGAGTATACACCTGCTGGACGCGCTCTAAAGGAAAAATAGTAAGTGCCACAATTCTTTATGTTTTTCTTCTCAATGTAAGTTCTTTGCTGCTAATTCAATTGATGAAAGGGATGCCAATGCTAATTCAGTTGATGAAAGAGAAGCTGTGACTGCTCCTCTGCCCCCACCAGATCCTGAGCTGCCGCCCACTGTATCTGCAATAGCTCAATCAGTGAGACTGTTATATGGGGAAGATAAGCCTACCATTCCTCCTTTTGTGATACCAGGCCCTCCTCATTCTCGACCTAAGGATGCAAGACTCATTCTTAAAAAGAGAAAGAAGTCAGAGCAAATGCGGCTCATCCAAGCAGAAGTCCAGGAGAGAAGGCAACTCCCTCCGCGGAATTTCTTAGGTGATGATGCTGCTTCAAGTTCTATTCCTCTGGTCCCTGAGCTTAATGCATTTCCACCATCAGTGGCCACAATGCTAGGTCTTGCTCAGAAGGAGGCTCCACTTAACACATCAACTTCAGCCATGCGTCAACCTTCTTGGGAGAAAATGAATGCAGAACTATCCCCATCATTTGAAGTACTTCAGTTGGTTGCATCGAGCATTGGTCCAGGTCAACAGCTTGCCCTTTTTCTGCCCGCAAAAAGCTTAGATCTCCCTGGAAGTGATGTATCCTCAATGAAACACAGTATTGATCCTGCAAGCAATTATGAACCAAATCATGCTAGAGGCAAGGAACAATCACATCCCGTCGATGGGCTTGCAAATCCCTAGAAGTTAGACTAGCCTGAAAGTAGAAATTCTTCTAGTAAGACTCTGGTTCTTTTTCGGACTGATCATCTTGATGCAGAGGAAGTCTCGTCTAAGGAGACTGTTTCAGGTCATCCGAAGAGTGACACTGATCCGTAAATTCAAGGCAGGGGAGTGACAATCTACGGAAATCACAATTCTTTCATGGGACTGGAAGCATTAAGGTGCTTTGCAGATGGTGGCATAAATTCTTTTCTTGTAGACTTTGAGCAGTGACAGTGAGCAATGAAATCGCAAAGATAGGGACAATTAGACAAATTAGGACACCTCTGTGTAAAGCTTTTGTTGTAGAAAATGAGATTATAGTGTTAGTCAATGTACATTCGTCTTACTCAAATGTTGCCGATGCTAGATTAGCATAGAGATGAGTTAGTGCAGGTGTTTAACCAGAGTGAGGTTTCTGAGTGGCTCTGTCCAATACATCACCCTTAGATCAAGTCAACTGGTGCATTTACCTTTCTTTTCTTCTCTTGCCTTGTTTTATCTCCCCAAGCTTTTAGAAGGTTCTTCTGTATGAGACTAAAAGCTTGTATCATATATATTGTATAGTCAAAATATCACAATTTTTCTATGTCAATAAGGGTTCATTTTCTAGTTGTAGTGTGATGAATTTTTTGCATAATGAGCACTACTAGCAACCATGAAAAGCCATTGTTAAAACTCTGCCAAGCTTTCAAGAGGACAAAGGGGAAACACGCATATAGTTTATCTGATTTGTGCATCATTTCTTATAGATTCATATTAATCGAAATCGGGACTATGAGACTGCAGAGTGTAGAGTTTTATCTCTTCAGGCATAGAAACATACTTGGTGAAATTGAGTTTTACTATGATGACCAATCAAAGGAAGGAACGGGTATGGACACTACTAATCAGATTTAACCAGCTGAATTGAGAGCTTAAAGGACCAAAGTGAACGGACTTATAATTTATTAAACCAACATCTCGTCAGAGTTGAACAATGCTGCGTCTTCTCACTCACATTATCATGCGAAATCGAAGTAGTATATTTGTATGACACTAGTATTCTGTAGTCAAGGGCCAAAAAGAACTCTAACGCAACATTTCGATGTTTGAGTAACAAAGTTTTCAAGATATCTTCCAACAATACAAAAAGTGAGAATTAAGAGCCACCATATTCTTTATAACAAGAATTAAAAATTCAAGATTGTTTTGATTTCCAAAACTAATTGATAGTTAACTAATGTCGATTTTGTTTGTATATCTACACACTCGAAAGCTGCAGAAATTCTTTAGATCCTCGTCCTTGGAGGAGTTCCTAATCATCCCCTCAGTGAAACCAGTAGCAAGTGATATATTTGCACAAACATTTGATTATTTATATACACGCGCTGTTTCAGACGCAAAAGAAATTATAATGGAGAATTTAGTATTACAAGGCTATTATGATTAATATCTTTTTTTCGTTAAAAACTTACTATTCGGCCAAATTCGTGTCCTTTCAATGCGGATCTCATTCTGTTTATCTGCAATGCCTACAAACTTTTCTTCTTATCCATGTTTCTACCACCCCACTCAACAATTTCTTTAAGTGTTCCCCGTTCCTTAAGCAGCTTTAGGGCACCCGACAGCCCTTTCTCCACTGCAGCTTCATGAATTGTCTCATCCGGAACAACTTCCTCCCCATCCTCATTAACAGGACCTTCATCATTACCAAATTCTTTAAATTCTGTCCAGCCTCCGGGCTCACCTTTTACTTCATTATCAGATGTTAACGGTGCTTCGTCTTCATCCATGAAGACATCTTCTGTGTCAGGCTTACGAGAATCTAGAACGAGGGATAATGGCACAATTTCAGTAACTCACTTGATAAGAAAATAACATCACATATCCTTTCAGACACCAAAGACCATATCAAGTAATTGGTGGATATAACACCGATTTGAAGAGGAAGTAATTTCAATTACATGAATGAAATCTCAAAATTGCAGTGCAAGCCCAATATGCATGTCCCTCTCCCCTTCTCAGTAGAACCAACAGCATTCTTAGCCAGCATCTATCGTGAAAGCTAACTGTGGTTTTAAAACTAAGCAACTCCAATATGGCCAAAACAGTTGAATAAGTCCACCGCTCTTCAAGACAGCAATCCCCTCGACCAGCGATTAGGAATTTAGTACGGAAGTTAAAATGCATCCCAAATAAACAAGCTACTGTGACTGCATGAGCAACAGACTGCAAGTTGTATGCGAAAAGTTCGCTTGTTTGCAAGTTGTCCAGGATGTTGTTCAATGAGACGCATCAAGTGCACTGCTTGTTCGCACATACACAGTCACTTACAAACAATCTTTCAGTATGCATACAGTGAAAGAACAAGAAATGTTGCTCATTGACCATCTAAACAATACCGAGATTCTAGATTAAACAGCCAACTTAAACTAGTTTTGACCCAATAAGCAGCAATGCTACCCAAATCAGCAAAAGGCAGTAATCTGAAAAATCTGGAGAACAAAATAAGGGTTCCACAGTTTAGAAAGAAAATATGATCACAAATTGTCCAGGCCAGACAGAATTAATCGAATGTATACCTTCATCAACCTCGAGGCCTCAAACAAGACCTTCTATTTCTGTCATGACAACCCTGCTTTCGTGTGATTCGCGACACTCTGATTTTCTGCATTGTGTGTGTTGGGAATACTACTGGCACGAAGAGCTATCGCTTTAGGACCAGAAGCCCCCTCCTCTTCTTGCTTCTTTAGAGCCAATTTCCTAGCTCTCTCTAAAGATTTATAAAGATCTTCATCGTCATCAGCAATGACCATGTTTTTGTCATTCTCCGTCTTAACAGGAAGAGTTTGCTCCACCTGCAGTAACCTAGATGCCTCCTCTGCTTTAGCATAGGCCAATTGGTAGGCATTCTTTCTCATCTCAGCCTCTATTTTCTCTTGTTCCTCTCCGCTAACCTGCCTCCTCCCATCCTTACGTGATCCAAGATCTCCAATACCCAACCCTGCTGAAACTGCTTCCACTTCAAGGGCATCTAAGTCCAACTTCTCTTTCTTCCGTAAGGATTTCTTGTTCTTGGGATTTTTGAATCGAAGCGATTCTTCTTGAGTGTATTAATCAGATGAGGTCTTGGCAGATGAGGTGAGATCTTCATAACTATTTGAAGAAACACCCTGTAGCCTCCTTCTTAGCTGTATATGAAGTACATGAAACTTTTTTAGAACGACCAAGCAGACCTCATTCCTATTATAACTAATGCTCAACCACAATATGCAGAAAAACTAGTTACCTCTTCCAATTTCTTTTCAGCTTCATTGGTCAAACGTCCACTTGAGTCGAGTTACCCCCTGAAACCATCAAAAGAAGTGGGAACGCATTAGCTAGATATGACACTTAAAATCAGAAAAGAAAAAAAAAAAGAAAAAAAACTAACCTCATCTTGAGCCGGATCGTCATATTGCGCAAGTATTTTCTTCTCCAATGTAGGGTCATCACTGAATCTAAAAATGACAGTGCTAAAAATAAGTTGAGTGTATGCATATACCATTAGGGATAAGAAAATTTGGCTTACTTGTCATCATAGATTCCAGTTTTCTTCTTGGCAGCTTTGTAAGCTTCAACCCTCTGTTTCTGCTCTCCAATTTCCACATTCTCAACCATATCAAATTCTAAAGTCAAACCACAAATTACAGCTGAAAAAAGATCATTAGCGACAAATTGACGATGTCATGCGGTATTCCTGCAACCTCATCGATGGATATAAGATAATTTGGCTGTCTTTCTCCCTCTCTGTGGATTTGTTGGGTTTCCTTTCGCTGTCAACTGCTAATGTCTCACTATATAAATTACTGATAGATAATCTTCCTCCTTTTCCCTCTCTCTCCCTCTCTCTCTCTCTCTCTCTCTCTTTCTCCTCTTCGCGAATCCCCGTCCCGAATTCTGCTTCAGATATTACGCAACTCCGAAAAAGTCATCAGATGTTGCTTATTTTGAAAGATTCTTGGCATGGTCAGATATTTTCTCGCGGGCGGGTGCGGGCGGGGAAGGTGCCGGTCAGCGAACACGCGGAAAAAGTCGAAGACAGATGTTGTACGCGGCCGGTGATCGCGTGGGCCGGGGCTCCCCCCCCCCCCCCCCCCCCCCCCCCCAACACCCTTTACTCCTTTTTAACTTTTTAGAAGTGAGAATCAGCCGGCGGGGCTTGCTTTTGGGGGAAGGGTGGCGTGTATCCAGGATTCACGGCGTTCCTACGAATTTTTGAAAAATAAAATATCCTTACCTCAAAAGTTTCAGCTTGCTTGACAGGGACGGATGTTTCGGGTTTAGATCCTATGGATTCCGGGCTCTAAATGAGCGGTCTTATTTGCTCGTATAAATCTTAACTCTTGAGGCCTACATCTGCTGCCACCTTATGAGTGTAGCATTGTCCAATGCACGTGAACATGACGATATACATGTATCGGTAGAGATTAATCGATCAAACATCTGGAATAGACAATTCTAATCTACCATAAGTCGCCTAGGTCAATCCTCAATACTTAACGTGTCATCTAAGTAAAGTATTGAGAATTATACCAAAGATTATGAGCTAGGGACTTGGTTATGCTAGATTACTTTAATGCTTTTTTGGTATATTTTCTCTTTTATTTTCAAAAAACCATTTTTCATGCAACTTATATTGATTTTTACCTACTTCTAACATGTAGGTGACCATGTAAGTGTGTAACCATTATTTAACACTCAATAATGCAAAGTAGTAAATAAATTATAAGCATGGGGAGGAACTACTTATTTTAAAGCAACTGAAACATTTACAATATTAGCTCAGAATTCATATCATAAATTTTAGATATCATGTTTAATTAACAAGTAGTCGCTTAATTTTTTGGTGTTAAAACCTAGAAACTGCAAATGCAACATGCAACTTAAAATACAAACTATATGTCATGCAACATTTATTAAATGAACTAATCTAACGATGGGTAAGAGTTAATGCAACTATACAATAGTCACATGCTTTAATTTAAATGATTCTTAAACATGAAACTACTAAATGACATGCATCTGATGAGCTAATTCAACGTGACATTGCACATGATATTTTTTTTTTTGTGTATTTTCATGAAAATTCGAAATTAGAAAATAACTAAAATAAATTACCTAGTTCTAGATATTACCTAATTCAATTTAAGGATTAAATTAGGCCGAATCCATATTTAAATTGGAATGTTATCTCAACTAGATAATCCCTAACCATAATGCAACCTACCAAGAAAGAGCTATCTAAATTTTTTTTAATTAATTTTAAAGTAATATTATATAGAATCAAATTAACATTCAATCTTATCCAAATATGCAATGTTACCAATTAAAATCTATATCTTTTGTGATTTTCTTTTCAAATAAGAATAGAAGTAAAATCAAATAAAATCAAGCAACAAATAACATCCACCACCCAAGATATAATTCATATCCATCTAATTTTGGAAATAAATAAAATTGTTAAAAAATAATCATTTATAGTAATCTTTTTGATGCAAATGCCGATCTGTATAGCAGGAAAAGATTTACCAATGCCAAAGAATACCATAGCTCAACGGACTCCCTCGTTGCTAGTGGAAAAGATTTAACTTGCAAACCTTAGTTTCAAAGGAACCACGTCAGGGAAAAATGGTAGAGACACCATTCCAGATAAATTCTCTAAGTTGTTCATAATCAAGACCATCTTCAATGTCGAGTGACTTGGAATCAGCAATCAAGTATTTCACAAGCATGGCAGCAGTGACCTAACTAAGAACTGCCCAGACGGCAAGCAGCACCTAGTCTCACGCGGTTCATGCTCTCTCCTCACAAGTTCATATTTTCAGTTCATTGAATGGAATTTTTCACCCTCAATGAGAAGATAGTGTCACCACTAAGTACAGAAAAAAATGACAAGGAGTTGTTTTTGTTAAGCAAGTCATAGAGCAGGCCAGTCGACACAAATGCACCGACACCGTGGAACCTCATATAATCTCCCACACAAGCGCTCACAGCAGAGGGGCAGCGACAAGGGCGACGGCAATTTTTTGGAGGGCCGAATAAAGAAACAAAAACAAAAATAAAAATGCGGAGGGGTAGCGACTCAAGAACCGAGCACGGAATTCCACCGAAATTCTACAGGCCGTTGGCAAATTCTAACGACGGCGAGAGATCGAATTCCTCATGTGACAGACCTTGAACGAGGAGATGAAAGGAAAAAAAAAAGGCAAGGCGGGAGATCGGGGGAACACTTACAGATCGGAGGCTGGAGTGCGCCGGTGCAATCGCCAGACAGGCAGCGAGATCCGCCGGGCAGGAGCGCAATGCGACGAAGCCAATCCCCCACAGAGATTGTTGCAGCTCTGTCGATGGAATCAGAATGGCGATCGGGAGAAGAGAGAGAGAGGGAACTAGTGCTATCAAGGGTTTGTATTGTTAATTAGTATTTTTTTTTAATATTAAAAATTAATTGGTCCGGTTCGGGTGGGCGGGTGGACGGATCCACCCATGGAACTGGGAACCGGACCGGTTCCCATAAATTGAAACCAGCAATTGGACTAATTCTCTCAAGAACCACCGGTTCCGGGTGGTTCCGATCTGGTTTCAGGCGGTCCGGGCGGATCCGGTTCTTTTACATACCTCTAATCGGACTTAGCCAAGCCTCAACGCCATGGCCATGCAGGTGACGGCCTCACGCAATCACAGATCTGGGGTTGCGCGAGGTGAGCGACCTCCGTGGACACAGGTAGCGGCCCTAGATCGAGGGTTGCCTAAAGCCAACGAGGTTCGATCCAAGCTTGGTGGTGTTGAATCCGACCTTAGTGGCGTTGAATTTGACACGAGCACCCTTGCCTCCGTCCCCCTCCACTAACTTCCTTGACTCGACCTTCTTCCTTGACTCGACTCAATCTCCTTCCTTGCCTTAACTGTTGGCTCTTCAACTCAGTCTTCTTCGAAGGAAGATGAGCAGATCGGGCTCGCCAGGATGGCCAAACCTCCACTGAGGTTGAATGGTGTTGAATTTTACACGAGCTCGACTCCGGTAAGGGTGATACTCGCCTAGTGCTCCTTGGGCATTGCTGGTGGCCAGCCATCGCCTAAGACAGGCCACTTGGAAAAAGGAAAGGAAAAAAAACAGAAAAAAGAAAAAAAGGAAAGAAAGAAAGAGAAAAAAAAATGGATGAAAATGCTCTTGACTAGCCGAAAAGATCAATTTCAAGTCCTTATTTGAAATGAACTTTACTATAAATAACAGCCACTTCAATACCTTATTTAAAATAAGATCCAATTTTATTTCATTATTTAAGAAAATAAGAGCACTTTAAACCCTTATTAAAAATTTTCCCAATTAGTTATAAAAAAGTTAAGATGGACAAAAATAAAACACTCAAATTCCATTCTAGATATAAGTTATGTATTCTTGTCAATTAAAGCTTTAATTGATTTAGTCCATTGGAAAAATTACATTTAATAAATAAATTCACTTTGACAAATGGAATAACTTTTGTTAACATATAACACGATCCATTATTTTATTTTTCCTTTTAATTATGCAGAATGTCAAATAGAATAAATTACACCTATTATTTTGATATTGCAAAAATAGATATTTGTCTCAAACATGCAATAAAAGTTTGAAGAAAAAACAAAGTTTACATTGCAATTCAATTAGAAAAAAACGTCGCTTTATATTTGTCTTATTTTTATTTTTTACTTTTTCAAATATAGAATTCATTATTATACATGAAAGATCATTTCTTTTTATTTATATTTTATGTTCTTAGGAAACTCAACATTATGACGTTTATTCATACCACATTAATCTTAGACCTTCATAAAGTATGATATTTTTTTCACAAAATTATTAAACAAGTTATATAAATCTCATCCTTTTCGCTTGCATGACACCTCATATCAATGGATTACTAATGAAACACAAATTTGCAAAATGGAAATGCCCGCGCCTAATATCAAATAAAGCCGCCGTTTGCTCAATTCCTCCTCGCATTAGTTAGTCTTTCATTATTAATTTACTACATCAATTAAAAAAGTCTTGAGAAAGACTTGCTAGAGAGACCGCAGGCACCCTAAGGGGTTAAAAGAGAAGAAAAAATCACCGACCAGGCAGCGTCAAAATGCGAGCGCCGTCTTTTGAAAGGAAATATCAGCAAGTGTCATACAGCACGCACCAATTTGGGCCTTAAACGAGCATGCAAAATATTAGAGGAAGCTCAGATACGTTCAAAGGAAATATCAGCAGATACGATAACAATTATCCGGATAACTTCCAGAGCATAGCCAAAGCTAAGTAGATCAAACACCGGTTTCAATAACCTTGTCATCCAAATTATACAGTGATGAAACAATGCTTCTTCCTCAACAGGTCAGACACCTTTTCCTTCAATTTTGGACTCAAATGCACAATGATCAAACTAGGGGGGAGTGCTGGCAACTCATGAAGCTTGTCGCAGTGAAGTACATCAAGAGTCTCCAGCTTCGAAAGATGCTTGATTTCAGGAGGTAGGCTGGAAATAGGAGAATCTCGCAACGTCAAGATTCTCAGATTTTCTAGCTTCCCAATATCTCTAGGAATGTCCCCTTCTATATTCCTACACAAGGAGGCATCTATTTCTTCAAGGCTATGTAAATGCCAAATAAAACTAGGAAATTTTCTTATGAAGCAATAGTGCATCTTTAACACTCTCAACCTCTGCAGATTATCAAAGGAACCCGGCAATTCAGAAATGCATGTTCCTGAAATATCAAGCTCCTCTAAAGGGCTTCCCAATTGGCCAATGGACTCTGGCAGTTTTTGTATCCAACCACAATTCCTCAATGACAAGCGTCGGAGTTTTGCTCCAACTCCACTGGGGAGTTTGGTAATATTTGAATTATTTGCTGAGAGTATTGAAAGTGATGTCAGGTGTTCAACTTCTTCTGAATCACTTTGCAAAAAAATATCATGCACAGAAGTCTCATCAATGAGGAGCTCTTTCAAAGCTTTCAAAGCACCCAGTTCGGCAGGCAACCTGTTGAGTTCAGTGCAGGACTTCAAATTTAGGCAAAGCAATTTTTTGAGGCCCCCAATTGAAGGATCTAAATGGACCAACCGAGAGCATCGCTCTAGAATCAGTATCTCCAAGTTTGGAAAGCTAGAAAATTCAGGACTTATCAATAAGTCAGTGCACCTAGTGAGATTTAAGACTTTCAACTGCTCCATCTGTAAAACAGAGAAAAAATCATAAGGTCAATTGCCAGATAATTAACACAATAAATACATTAGAGCAGTAAACAGGAAACCACCTTGATTTTCCTCCAACCTCCCCAGTCTTTAGTGACTTTGCTCCATGAAAGATCAAGAATGACCAGTTCAGTCAGATTAAGTTCTGTTGCTTCGAAATCCCTTGGGCACCCTTGCCAACGAAGCCACCTTAACTTTGGAAATACGTCTGCAAAATTTCCAGTCATACTTGCATGGTCCAATTTCAAGAACCTTACGTTTGGCAAAGTTTCCGTAAATGTATCGGGGCAAAGGGCTTCCGCCACTTCCATTCCCTACATTTGCCAAGAGAAACAAACCAATCTTAAGTCATAAAGACGATGGGACAAATTTGGTAAGGACTAGGGTGCTATCTTTTCCGTGCATGCAAAGACAACCTACCCATGGTAAAATAAGTAAAAACCTGGATAACAAATTTAAACTTACACATCAAGGCTTCCATTTGATGGAAGAAAGCAAACCATTGAACCAAGAACCCTTACCTCTTCTTCGTTGATTACTTTCAGGTCTGGATCATTGATGTATAGTCTTCTGCGCTTTACATGATATATAGGTTCTTCTCAATCTACAGCTCTGCAGAGGTGCTTCAACAGTTTATGCATCCGCAGCTTGTTGTCTTCTCCAATTTTTGCTAGGGGCATCAGAACTTGGTAAGAAGGCAAAAGATCTAGATCAGGCCACATATATGATGCAATTTGGCTATCCACACCATTGGCAAACCATGCTATGTCCCGAAATATTTGTTTCTGCTTTTCATCTAATGCTTCATAACAGATTTTCAAAATCTCCCTACAATCCTTCAAAATCTCTCGAGAGTGTAGTTTTATCATGTCCTCCATCTTCCTCCAATCGTCTATTGTTTTTCCATGTAGAAGTGAACCGATAACTTCAATAAAAAATGGAACCTGCCGAGTGGCTTTGACAATGCGCTTCCCAATTTCAGGATACCAAGGTATTGAAGCATGCTTGTGAAAATGTTCAAGAGCTCGACCATTATCCATCTTATTCACCTCATAGATATTAGCCCTTTCTGCATATGTTTCGAAAATTCCAAGATTTTCTGATGTAACAATTATCTGACTCCCAGGACCAAACCACTCAAGCTGGGTACCAACTAGATCATAAAGATGAGACGGTTCTTCCACATCATCTAGGACGATAAGAGCTTTTATGTCGCTGAATACATCCAAGAAAAACTCGATTCCTCCTTCAAAAGAAGCAACATTGCAATCTCGATCAAGAATATCACATATCAACTTAGTTTGCACAAGCTGGATACCGCCATTATTTTGCACTTTATCACCAATCTCTGCGAGAAAGCTACAACTATCGAAACATGAGGAGATTCGGTTGTATACGGCCTTCGCAATAGTTGTCTTGCCAATTCCGTTAGTTCCATGGATTCCAACCATGTGTGGTTTACCCCCATCATCTTCTATTGCCAATAGTTTGATTACCTCCTTCACTCGATCAATAATACCAGTTACCTGTTCAATTGGGGCAAATGAGGTCTGCAACGACTCCAAAGGGAAACTAGGAGGTTTCAACTCCGAGGGACGTAGAAGTGGTGGAATCCAATCCAAATTAGGACACTTCTTTATCATTAATGTAGACAGATTAGGAAGCGATAAGAGAGTATCAATATCACTTTCTGTGTACTCAACTGTAGGTAGCTCACCAATCTCCAAATGCTTGAGGCTAGTGAGCTCACCAAGTGATGGGAGACTTTTGCATGCTGCACAATCAAACAATTGTAGCCGAACTAATTTGGGCATGCAGGACATCCAGCTTGGAAACCTTGTGCCCCCATAGCCTCTTATTTCTAAGCTTCGAAGATTTAAGCTTGGCTGCAGGTCTTTAAGTAAAACTTCATCACTTTCTTTTCTGGCAAACACTAACACCAGTGAAACTAAGGAATCCTTCTCCTTCAAGTTTGCAGCATTTGATTCTGCTCCTGCATCTGCTATTTCTCCCTTAACTTCTATTCTTAGGCTTCCTCTCAAATTGCTTAACCTATTCAACTCCCCCAGCCCACTGCAATTCTTTGAACAAGAATCATCCCCAGGCAGAAGGAAAACTGTTAGAGTGTGCAAAAGAGTCAACTGGCCCAACCCTTGTGGCATATGAGATAGGGCACTACAATCGCTTATCTCAAGTTGCCTTAGGTTGACCAATTTTCTAAAATCTTTAGGCAATTCTACTAGCTTGTTACACTTATTGAGTTTAAGTACTTGCAAGGTTTGCAATCTTGTCATAAAATCAGGAAGCCTCATGATTCCTTCGTTTTCAGAGAGATCTAGAAATGCCAGGTGCTTCAACTCACAAATGGAACTTGGCAACTTCTCGATGCCACTATCATGCCAATCCAGGACACGCAAGAACTTGAAAGTAGAAAGGAATTTGCAAAGAGTTTGTTCACCCATTTGAGTTCCATGCCTCCCGCTTTTTGTCTGATCCATTTTGATGAATGTCCTGAGACCTTTCGCTTTGACTAGATTAGGTGGAAGTTTCTGTGATAAATCTGAAGTTGAATCCCACGATAGATGGCGAGTTCCTTCATTAATTGACCACAGTAACTGATGAGTTTCTTGACAATACTCGCCTATAGCAAGCTTGCACGCTAGGTGATATACAAAATGGTGCATCTTACAAGACGTCACATTTCCAAGTCCATCTTTAGTGCAGTCTTGAAAGAAATTCCTCCAAAGTAGATCCATGAAATACTCATGAGCAATATCTTCCATATCCTGATCGATGTTGTCTATGGGCTGGACAAATCCTCCTGCTATCCAGAGACTCGTCAACATTTGCTTATCAATCACCCAGTCTTCAGGAAACAATGAACAGAAGGCAAAGCACTGTTTTAGATGGCATGGGAGATAAATATAACAAGACCCAAGCATTGAACTTAAGTCACCTAAGCCTGCAGAAACTTCTGAGATCTCGTTCTGAAAATTAGACCACTCAGCTTCAGTTTTCTTGAAGAATAATAGACGTCCGATCATTCGTATTGCCAAAGGGATTCCATCACACATTTTGACTATCTGCCTCCCGATTTTTACCTTACTTGGATTTCTAGTCTCTTCTTCTTCCTGGCAAGCCATTTTCATCAATAAATCAACAGATGACTCTGCTCGAAGGGCCTCGAGACAATAAGATGGGGATGTACTCAAAAATTCCGCAACTTCCTGAAAGGAAGTAGTTATTAGAATCTTGCTTCCTTGGGCACCTCCCATCAATAAACTTTTCAAACTCCGCCATCGTTCAGGATCCACAGGCTGCATATCGTCAATAACTAGGAGATATCTTCGCAATTGCTCCTCGTCATCTGCTCTCTCTGTTGTCTCTCTTCCTCTGATTTTCGGCACTTCCCTTTCGATACTATGGAAGCCGCTGAAACCCACACAGACCCATATCCTTAAATCAAAATGCTTCTTGACCATGTCATCTTCGTACACACATCGAGCGAGAGCAGTCTTTCCAATCCCACTCTGACCCCGTATTATAAAGAAAGAAATTTGTTCATCCGTGTCAGAGTCTAACAAGAAGTTCATAATTGCGCTTTTATCATCCTCTCTCCCTATAATCTCCTCATCGTACACAAAGGAGTCCAACCGCTCTCTTCTCTCTACCCGCACATCCTCCGCGCACTCTCGCAAGCCCAAATCCCTCCCTTCGGCAGCGACGGCTTCTAATCTCTCCCTGATTGTCTTCGCACGGGCGCTCATCTCCAGCCTTAAATCAGGTTTCTTCGAAGGCGAAGAGGAGGAGGGAATTACCTGCTTCAACTTCTCATCTTTGCTCGGCGATTCTCGTAATGGCATGACGTCAATGTTCCATTCTTCGAGTAAGTCCTCCGCATCATAGAAAGCATGTTTGAGATTCCTCAGCCATCGGTCGATTTCCCTGTGTTCTTTGAATCTCCGCTTTTCCGCATCGGGCAATATACTTCGGAGAAAGGAAACGGTTTTCTTGAACTCGGAAAATTCGCCGCCAGCGCCCCATAATTTTGCACCTTCTGGGAAATCATCCAGAAGTTTAGCTACTCTCAAGATGAGTGCTTCCGCCATGGCTCTTCGGGGGTGAAGTGCACTAGATCTCGGTGAGGCTCGATCGGTGAGGCTCGACCTTGCCTAAGGTCGGTGATCGGCAGAGGAGGGAGAAGGAAAAGGTGACGGGCCAAGAAAGGAAAAGTAAAGAAGAAAATAAAAGAAAAGCAAATAATTTAATATTAAAAAAATTCGAGATAAGTATTTCTGGATTCACTTTCCTAAAATTATGCACGAATACTTTCCTTAATAGGAAAGTGTTTTCAGCTGATTTGGTAATTTTCCGCCAATCAAACGGTCGAAAGTCTGAAAAATCAATACTTGGAAAACACTTCCCCTTGAACAAATACACAAATTAGTTGTATTACTAATACGGCTCGGTTCAGCCCTACCATCATCCAAAAGAATGGTATCTTATCGAAACTTCCGGCTCCAAAAATCACTCCACGTGTCATTATTCAAGTGGATTGCCATATAAATTATCACGTAGGATTGCCATATAAATTATCATGAACGCAAGTTAATAAAACATAGACTTGTCTAGGTCAAGTTTGGGTCGGATCATGAATGATTTGATCCAAATTGACTCATTAACCTATTTATGACCTATTTATAACTAATGTAAACTTATTGACCCATATTTGACTCGACGACCTAACCCAATCCATATTGTTACATTGTTAAAACACTCATATAATTACAAAATTATAGATTTATAATATAATTAAAAAAAATTAAGGCTTTCATTTATTTCACAAAAAATGTGGTATTTTTAAAAATAATAATATTTTACAGTGTTTGGTTGAAACTTGAAAATAAATTAAAAAATATTTTTTGCTTCATATAGGAAATCCGATTTGATTTTGTGTGCACTCCTTTTAAGTATTTTTATTTTAACTTCTTTTTCCAAAAAATAGAATTTTTAATTCTTTTTTCTTTTTTCTCTTCTTCAACCGATCGCCAACCATGGACAGCATGGCTGATGACGGCAAGCTCTAGCCTCGCCACAGGCCGACAAGGCTTGAGCTTGTTTGATTTCAGCGAGTCGAGCCTTGTCGAATCTAGCGAGGTCTAGCTCGCCTCGATGTTGGTGAGCTCGAGTCTCGCTAGATTGGCAAGGCTTGAGCCTCAGCCTTGCTTGCCTTAGGTGAGGCTCGACCTTGCCAAATCCAACAAGGTTGAGCTTGCCTTGACACTAGTGAGCTTAAGTCTCGCTAGATCGGCAAGACTTGAGCCTTGGCCTCGCCTGATTCTAGCAAGGTCAAGCTTTCTTCGACTTTGGCGAGCTCGAGTCTCACTAGATCAATGAGGCCGGCGTGCTCAACTCCCTAGATTTGGTGAGCTCGAGCTCGCTAGTGTAATTGGGCAACAGTTGCGAACCTCGCCCTACCGGCGAGGGCCCTACAGTCCTCTTCTGGCATCCGACGAGGGTCAACTGTTGGACTTCGTTGGGAAAAAAGAAAAATAAAGAAAGAAAAGAAAAGAAAATAATATTAGAAAATCGAAAATAAAAATAAATAAAAATGATAAAAAAATATTTAAAGAGAATATATATCCTTAATGGATTGACTTAACTAATAATCTTTATAAGTTAAATGGGTTTTAAATGGGTTTAAAGACAAACCCATTTACAATCAATTTATCATTACATTTACAAACAACCCAAACCCATTAATAACTCATTTTATTAAAAGTTAACTAACTCATATTCCAAACCCATTAATAACTCATTTTATTAAAAGTTAACTAACTCATATTCCAAACCCATTAATAACTCATTTTATTAAAAGTTAACTAACTCATATTCGACTCTATATTATTAAATATGGGTTCAAATTGAGTTCAAACCCATTCTGACACCTCTAATAAAAAGTAACATTATAATCATCCACAACATAAACAAAAGAGCACATGCTATTGTCACAACCCAAGGAAGGGATGCGACCCAAAAGGTTTTGTATGACATGAACGAGCAACCCTTGACTATCTCTCGAATCCTAAAGTTTTCTTGAGTATTTTAGAATACTCGAGAACACTCTTTTAATAAATGCAGGTAGAAGATGTGATTTCTACCGTGGGATTGAGGAGAGATTTATGACTACATTTGAGCTTGTACTTATATATAGGGACTCCCCCCTCATTTATATCCATCTCACAAGTGAAATACAATTCTAGATCTTCTCTCTAGAGTTTTTCTCTTTACCATTCTCGTGAGTGTGAGCAAGTAAGGCTGACTTTGGAAGAAATTCCTAAGGTGAATCAGCTTCCCAACGTCTCTAAAAATCCCTTTATATTTATGATAATGGATTCTATTTGAATTCAAACAACTTATATTTATCATGGCATCCATGCCAATCAAGCCATACTAGGTTTGGAAGAAGATTCTCAGGATTTCCATCAATATCAACATTGTCCAATTTAAGAAACCTCAAATTCGATAGATGATGAAATACTTCGCCATCAACTTGAATAAAATCACGGGTTACACGAAGAGCTTTAACCTTGCTAGCACCCGGCCAATTCGTTGACGAAATGGAAGCATGAAATTTGAACAAATAATTATGCAATGAAATAGTAAAATGATAAGACGAAAACTTGACAAGAATACTGGAGAAATCTCAGCGTGATTTTACCTTCTTTTTGCACAATGTTGTTTGGACATCTTCGTAATTCCACACCCTGCTCCGCTGCCAGGGGTCTTCGTCTTCCTTCTTGACAATTTCTCTTCCCAGAAATTTTAGTTGGCCGTGCATCAAAAACTATTTTTTTTCTCCAGTTTTTAGAAAGGACATGTTCTGAAGCTTATCAACTCGTATATCAAGGCCAAGTTTACGAGCAGCCCACATGTAAAAGGGCATTGTCTTTTCAACCCTTGTAAAGAAACACACTACATCAAGGAAAATTTCTCTGGCCTTTTTGCCCAAAAGTTTATAGCATGCCTCCAACATTCGTTCCACTTTCTCTTGCAGCTCTCCTTTTAAGTCATCCAAAGCCTATCTCCATATATTTTCGTTCTTCCCATTCAAATATCTTCCCACAATATCAATAGCAAAAGGAAGATTTCCGATAGCATAAATGATTTCCCTTGACATTTTATCTGTTGAAAATCAGAATCAGATTTGCTGGTTATTTTGTTTCCAGATTTTCCAGATTTTCCAGATCTTAAAGATTTTCTAGATTTTCCAGTTTTTATTTTTCCAGATTTGTTTGTTAGCTTTTAGGAATTTGTTTATTACGTTTTAGGTGGTGTAGCAGCTATAAAAAAAGGTGAGATGCCTCATGTAAATATTCATTCTCTGGACAATAAAAAAACTCAGAGCAATTTCTCTTGAATTTCTTCATGGTATCAGAGCACGATCTGGACCATTCTCTTCTACCTTATTTCTGAGAGTTTCCACCATGACAAAATACCCTAGAGCTGCCATGGCAAGCGAGGTTGAGAGTGAAACCTCATATCCTAGAGCTCAGAACTCTCCTCACATTACCCAACCTATCAATATATCCGAAGGTGGAACTCTTCTCATCACCGGTCATAAACTTACCGGTCACAACTTCAATCAATGGTCCCATTCTGTCATGATTTTCGTTTGCGGAAAAGGTAAAGAAGATTACCTAACTGGAGCTGCCGTACAACCTGAGGAGACGAGCCCAAATTATCAAACATGGAAGGCGGAAAATAACATGGTGATGTGCTGGCTGCTGAATTCAATGACAAATGAAACAGGGGAGAATTTCATGTACTACAAGACAACAAAGGAGATTTGGGATGCTGTTCATGAAACCTATTCAAACAAAGACAACACCTCAGCCATATTCGAGATCAAGGGCATTCTTCATGATCTAAGGCAAGGGGAATCTTCTGTCACTGATTATTTTAACCAACTCATACGTCATTGGCAGCAACTTGACATGCTGGAAGATATGATGTGAAGTTGTCCTGAAGATAGCCAGCGGTACAAGCAGATTCAAGATCGAGAACGCATCTACAAATTTTTGTTAGGCCTAAATCAAGAGCTTGATGAGGTACGTGGACGAATTTTGAGCATAAAACCCCTACCTAGTGTACGAGAAGTTTTTGCTGAGGTCAGGAGAGAAGAGACTCGGCGAAAGGTGATGCTTGGTTCTTCAAACAACCAGACCAATCCAGCAAATTCTGCTCTAATAGCTCGAGGATCTCAACCATCCTACAGTCGAGGCAGTCAATCAAACAACAACAACAACAACCAGCGAAGGGGTGGTCGTCCATGGTGTGATCATTGCAAACGAACGGGTCACACAAAAGACACATGCTGGAAAATTCATGGTAGGCCAAATGATTGGAAGCCATCAGCCTCACATCCTACTCAAAATCGAGAGAGCAGAAGCAACGTAGTCCACACCGAAACAATCGCTTCGGTAGATTCAAGTCCCTTCAACAAAGAGCAACTGGAGATGCTAAAAAAGTTGCTACAAGAATCAGTTCAGAAGGCAACCCATCCAGAAGGGGTTAGTACAGCAACGATAGCGCAACGAGGTAATTTTCTAAATGCCTTTAGTGCTAAACAGGAGAAGATCACCTCTTGGGTTGTAGACTTAGGAGCATCCGACCACATGACAGGAGATATCACGGTGTTCAACGAGTACAATCCATGTCAAAATGGCACTAGTGTTCGAATTGCTGATGGTTCTTGCTCAAAGGTGGCTGGTGTTGGATCAGTGGTTATTTCAAAAGATATAACACTGAATTCAGTATTATTTATTCCCAAACTCAGCTATAATCTTATCTCCATCAGCAAGTTAACCAAAGATTTAGGCTGCATTACTAAATTTTTCCCACACTCATGTGAATTTCAGGTTTTGAATTCGGGGATGACGATTGGCAGTGCTGAGATGGATGCGGGTCTCTATCTTCTGCGAGTTAATGCCTCAGAATGGAAAAACAAGAAGCTGTCATGTGTAGCATCTCGTGCTAAAGAAGAGAGTGACGTAAGATTGTGGCACTATAGGTTAGGTCATCCAAATTTCTCATACTTAAAAAGGTTGTTGCCTTCGTTGTTCAATAAAGATTCAATAAAACTTCAATGTGAGGTGTGTCAATTATCCAAACATACTCGCAGTTCATATCCTTTGCAACCTTATAAGTCTTCTCATCCATTTCACATGATTCATAGCGATATTTGGGGGCCTTCTCGTGTCAATAACATTTCTGGTTCTAGGTGGTTTGTTACTTTCATTGATGATCATACAAGACTCACTTGGCTCTTCCTAATGAAAGAAAAATCAGATATTGGCCAAATTTTTCAAACCTTCAACCTAATGATCCAAACCCAATTCAGCACAAAAATCCAAGTATTCAAAACAGATAACGGGAGAGAATACTTTCACTCATAGCTCGGGTCATATCTAAACAGCCATGGTATCATACATATTAGCTCTTGTGTAGACACTCCACAGCAAAATGGAGTAGCGGAGAGGAAAAATAGACATCTTTTGGAAGTCGCTCGTTCTCTTATGTTAACCACCCATGTTCCTAAATATTTTTGGGGAGAAGCAGTGTTGACCGCCACATATCTCATCAATCGTATGCCTTCCCGTGTCCTAGATTTCCAAACACCATTTCAGAGTCTACTTCGTAGCTACCCACATATTCGTTTTGCCTCACATATCCCACTCAAAGTATTCGGTTGCACAGCGTTTGTTCATATAAATCAGCAACATCGTAGCAAGCTAGATCCTAAGTCCCTCAAATGTGTGTTTCTAGGATACGCTCCAAATCAAAGTAGATATAAGTGTTATAGCCCACAAACAAAGCGTTTTTATACCACCATGGATGTTACCTTCTTTGAGCACCAGCCATTTCACTCCAAAAATACCATTCAGGGGGAGAGTTGTGAGGAATATTATTTTTGGGACATTTTTCATTCACTCGGGTCACAACAAACAAGTACAAATTCTGCTTGTCTTCCGTGTCTACCCATTCCAACATCTGAGAGTCATCAAACATCCGAAAGTCTTTCGTATCTACCAATTCAAGATGCTACACAAGACAAAAATAAAGAGGTAATTGTCTACTCTAGGCGGAAAACTCAAAAGGAGTTGGAGGACCGTATTACATCAAAGCCGGCTCAAGAGACAGACCCGAGTTCAAGACCCACAATAAATGAAGGTAATGCTCCTATAAGCTCAGAAAATTTTGCTGTACTTGATGATCTTGATCAGCCCATTGCTCTTAGGAAAGGGAAGAGACAATGCACTCAACATCCCATTAACAATTTTGTGTCATATGAAACGTTGTCTCCTAAATATAAGGCATTTGTTTCAACGTTGGGTAACATTCAAATTCCCAAGAATATCCAGGAGGCACTTGCTCAATCTGAGTGGAAAAAAGCGGTTCTTGAGGAAATTCATGCACTTGAGAAGAATAATACTTGGGAATATACAGAATTGCCAGCTGGGAAGAAATTGGTGGGATGTAAGTGGGTCTTTACAGTTAAGCACAATGCTGATGGTAGTGTTGATCGTTTCAAGGCAAGGCTGGTTGCTAAGGGATTCACACAATCATATGGTATAGACTATGAAGAAACCTTCGCTCCGCTGGCCAAACTAAACTCCATTCGGGTGTTGCTCTCCCTTGCAGCTAACTTGGACTGGCCCCTACATCAATTAGACATAAAGAATGCCTTCTTGAATGGGGAATTGGAGGAAGAAGTCTTTATGGAGGTTCCACCAGGAATTGACACTAAAGAGAGCTTCAACAAGGTATGCAAACTCAAGAAATCCTTATACGGCCTAAAGCAATCACCCCGTGCTTGGTTCGAGAGGTTAACAAGGGTCGTTAAGAAGCTGAATTTCATTCAATGTCAAACAAACCATACAATGTTTGTCAAGAAGTCAGCTGAAGGTAAAAGAGCAGTAATGATTGTATATGTTGATGATATAATCCTAACTGGTGACAATCTGGAGGAGATTGGAAAACTGAAGAATATCTTGGCAAAAGAATTTGAGGTTAAAGACCTAGGTCAACTCAAATACTTCCTAGGTATGGAGGTAGCTCGGTCACGGAAAGGAATTGCAATTTCCCAATGCAAATATACTCTTGATTTTTTGAAAGAAACTGGTATGCTTGGATGTAAACCAGCTGACACACCCATGGATTCTACAAATAAAACCGAGATGGAAGAAGATGGACCATTAACGGACAAAGGGAGGTATCAAAGATTAGTAGGCAAACTAATCTATCTCTCGCACACTCGGCCAGACATTGGTTTCGCAGTAAGTATGGTTAGTAGATACATGAACTGACCAACAGAGAAACACATGCAGGCAGTTTTTCGAATCTTACAGTACTTGAAGAAAAGTCCTGGAAGAGGGCTCTACTTTAAGAAAACAGATGAAAGAAACGTGGAGATATTCACGGATGCAGATTGGGCTGGATCTCTCATGGACCGAAGGTCGACAACAGGGTATTGCACCTTCATGTGGGGCAACATGGTTACTTGGAGAAGCAAGAAGCAACCTGTTGTTGCTAGGAGCAGCGCTGAAGCGGAGTTTAGAGCAATGTGTCAAGGAATATGTGAAGGCATATGGCTAAGAAGAATCTTAAATGAACTAGGATTCTTTAATACCAATCCTATGTCATTATTATGTGACAACAAAGCTGCTATTGAGATTGCCAAGAACCCGGTTCATCATGATAGAACAAAGCATGTGGAGATCGATCGACATTTCATCAAAGAAAAACTCGAGGAAGGAATTTTGAAGCTCTCGTATGTTCCAACTAATCATCAAACAGCGGACATACTAACCAAGGTTTTATCTAGAAATAGTTTCGAGACTCTAAGGTGCAAGCTGGGTATGATAGACATTCATAACCCAGCTTGAGGGGGAGTGTTGAAAATCAGAATCAGATTTGCTGGTTATTTTGTTTCCAGATTTTCCAGATTTTCCAGATCTTAAAGATTTTCTAGATTTTCCAGTTTTTATTTTTCCAGATTTGTTTGTTAGCTTTTAGGAATTTGTTTATTACGTTTTAGGTGGTGTAGCAGCTATAAAAAAAGGTGAGATGCCTCATGTAAATATTCATTCTCTGGAGAATAAAAAAAGTCGGAGCAATTTCTCTTGAATTTCTTCATTATCATTGTTCTTTAGGGGATGATTCAGTCCAAAAGCACACTTACGGAAAAGTTAGAGAGCATGATTTTCATTCATCGGTAAAATCTCATGGTCATGCTCATATGAAATGACTTGGTCCGCACTTCTTTGAATCTGGTAAACATCTTTTCTTCTGGTTGTGAGGATGATCCTGCTTCTCGGATTACATCCTTCGCTCAATCATCAATACCAATTATATGTTCAGTAGTGGCAACTAAAGTCTGCAAGGGCCTCCACAGGCAAACTAGGAGGTCCCAACTCCTTGAGTTGTACAAGTTGTGGAATCCGTTCCAAATTAGGACACTCCCATATCCTTAATGTAGACAGATTAGGAAGTGATGAGAGGGTATGAATATCACTTTCTGTGTACTCTGTTATGGATAGCTCACCAATTTCCAAATGCTTGAGGCTAGTGAGCTCACCAAGTGATGGGAGACTTCTGCATCGTGCACAATCAAACAACCGTAGCTGAACTAACTTAGGCATGCGAGACATCCAGCTTGGAAACATTGCGCCCCCATAGCCTCTTGGTTCTAAGCTTTGAAGATTTAAGCTTGGCTGCAGCTCTTTGAGTAGAACTTCATCACGTTCTTTTCCGACAAATACTAATACTAGTGAAACTAAGGAATTCTTCTCCTTCAAGTTCGAGCCATTTGATTCTGCTACCGCATCTTTTATTTTTCCCTTAACTTCAATTCTGAGGCTTCCTCTCAAATTGTTTAACCTGTTCAACTCCCGTAGCCCGCCGTAACTCTCTCGACAGGAATCATCCCCAGGCAAAATGAAATCTGTTAGAATGTGCAAAAGAGTCAACTCACCCATCCATCATGGCATATATGATAGGGCATTACAGTTGCTAATCTCCAGGTGCCTGAGGTTGACCAATTTTCTTATATCCCTAGGCAATTCTATTAGCTTGTAACACATATTGAGTTTAAGTACTTGCAAGGTTTTCATTTTTGTCACAGAATCAGGAAGCCTTACGATTCCTTCATTTTCAGAGAAATCTAGAAATGTCAGGTGCTTCAACTCACAAATGGAACTTGGCAACTTCTCTATACCGCTGTCATGCAGATCCAAGGCACGTAAGAACTTGAAACTAGAAATAAATTTGCGAAGAGTTTCTTCACCCATTTGAGTTTCACACCTCGAGCTTTTTCTTTGACTAGTTTTGATGAGTGTCCTCAGATAATATGCTCCGTGTATATATGGATCTCCCTCTGATAAATGTAAAGTTGAATACCATGACAAATGACGAGTTCTTTCTTCAAGGTGTGACTGCAAATGATAAATTCTTCCATACTCAGTTCCAGCAACATGGTGTGCTAGGTCATTTACTAAATGATGCATCCTACAAGACGTCATATTTCCAAGTTCATCTTTAACACAGTCTTGAAAGAAATTCCTCCCAAGTAGATCCATGAAATAGTCATGAGCAATATCTTCCATGTCCCAATCTCCATTGTCTATGGACAGGATAAATCCTTCTGTCATCCAGAGACTTGGTCAACATTTGTTTATCAATCACCCAGTCTTTGGGAAACAATGAACAGAAGGCAAAGCACTGTTTTAGATGGCATGGGAGATGATTATAACTGAGCTGAAGTAAATCTGCAGAAAGTTCTGAGATCTCGTCCTCAAAATGTAACCACTCAGCTTCAGTTTTCTTGAAGAATAATAGACTTCCAATCATTCATATTGCCAAAGGGATTCCATCACACATTTTGACTATCCGCCTACCGATATCTACCTTAATTGGATTTCTAGTCTCTTCTTCTTCCTGACAAGCCATTCTCATCGATAAATCAAAAGACGACTCTGTTGGAAGGGCCTCGAGACAATAAAATGGGGTTGTGGAAAGTCCGCAGCTGAAAAACTGTGTGTAGTTATCAGAATCTTGCTTCCTTGGGCACCTCCCATCAATAAACTTCTCAAGCTCCCCCATTGTTCAGGAGCCAAATACCACAGATGTTCAATAACTAGGAGATATTTTCACAGTTGCTCCATGTCATCTACTCTCTCTGTTGTCTCTCTTCCTCTGATTTTTCGTACTTTGCTTTCAAGATAATCTAAGTGTTTGTAACACATACAGACCCATATCCTTACATCGAAATGCTTCTTGACCATGTCATCTTCATATAGACAGCGAGCAAGAGCCGTCTTTCCAATCCCACTCTGACCCCCTATTATAAAGAAAGAAATCTGTTCATCAGTGCCAGAGTCTAACAAGAAGTTCATAATTGCGCTTTTATCATCCTCTCTCCCTATAATATCATCATCGTACACAAAGGAGTCCAACCGCTCTCTTCTCTCTACACGCACATCCTCCGCGCACTCTCGCAAGCCCAAATCCCTCCCTTCGGCAGCTACGGCTTCTATTCTCTCCCTGATTTTCTTCGCACGGGCGCTCATCTCCAGCCTTCAATCAGGTTTTTCAGAAGGCGAAGAGGAGGAGGGAATTACCTGCTTCAACTTCTCATCTTTGCTCGCCGATTCTCGTAATTGCATAACTTCCAGGTTCCATTCTTCGAGTAAGTCCTCCGCATCACAGAAAGCATCTTTGACATCCCACAGCCATCGGTCGATTTCCCAGGGTCCTCTGAATCTCCGCTTTTCCGCATCGGGCACTATACTTCGGAGAAAGGAAAAGGTTTTCTTCAGCTCGGACAATTCGCCGCCAGCGCCCCATAATTGTCCACCCTCTGGGAAATCATCCACAAGTTTAGCTACTCTCAATATTAGTGCTTCCGCCATGGCTCTTCGGGGTGAAGGGGATCCTCCGCCTCCTCTTTTTCCTCTGGGGAGGATGCTCTGCCGATGCCGAGTCGCGACCTGTTTGGTCTCCGCCCGTTCTATTCACGACCAATCACAATGAGTATCGAAAAGACGGAAAATACCCTCATTTGACTATACAGGCATTAATAAAATCGAGTTTACTGGACCCACCATTTCTCGTCCTCTATCTATGACGTTAAAGACTTCTGAACATGGGATATGTTCGCTGGGAAGTTATAAAAATTGTCAGAAAAGTATGAGTCGCAATTGATTCATTTTGCTAACTGTCCACTTCGACTAATAAAAAATATAAATGTGCCCTGTTTTTACTATTTTCTCCATTTTATGTGGCGATGATATGACTAAAATGTATCATTTTAGTTAAAATCTAATTTTTAATACAAATTTATTTCAATTTAATAATAAAGAAAAGAAGAAGATAATAAGTAAAATTTTAAAAAAATTGCACTAAAAATCATATTTGGACCAAAATAAAGCCATTTTAGCCTTATGTTTTGTGTTTTAACTTCATCATCACCACATAGAAGAAAGGAAATATTAAAAAAGACACATGCATATTTCATCAGCCAAGTTGGAGAAAATCAATAGAATGACTCAATTGTTCCAATCTAACAATTTTTAAGATTTGATTGCATTGTTTGCAAGTTTTAAGACTTAATTGCACTTTTGTAATTAATTTTAAGACTTTTAGTGCATATGTCCCTTTGAAAATCTATCATCTTCATGAACAAATGTAATGCTGCGAAGTCTAATATTAATATTGTTAATAATTTTGGCAAATATCTAATGTGGAAATAAGAATGCTGCTTAAAGTCCACCAGAAAGACAAAGGATGAAGAGTTTAGGAACTAATCAATGTTTATAGTCTTCCAAAAGAGGACACTTTAGGATTTGTTAAGACATAATCAATATTGAAAATCGACCGGAAGAGAAGATAAATGGGGATTAGTTAGGCAATGAGGAAACATTCAAAGTCTATTCGAATAAAAATGGATGTGGATAAGCAAGAAAATTCAAAAAGAAAAGAAAAAAAAGCATGGCTTTATACTCTTTCCTAAGTTCTAATACATTGTTTGACAACATTAAAGCTCATTAGAACAATTCTTTTTTGCTGAACAAACTCATAGTACTGAATGGGGCAAGTACAAATCTTAATTGGAAGCAAAATGAATAGATAGTGCAATAAAGGTATTGCTTACAAGCAGAATGATCGACCCCTTGCAATTTTTAGTGTCCTATGTTTTATTTTAGAGGCAATCCCTGAAACAAAGAGCTTGTTGTTATATATTATTTATTATTGATATTGTTACTCTTACCTGTCATGCACTAGCCAATACCTTAATAGATTAAAATCGGTGGTCGACAGCTTGTTGATCAAATACAAGGAAAACTTGTTTCTAATGCTACCCTCGCATTCACCTACTCCCACTTTCCATTATCTTTTTTCGAACTTTTTTTCTCTTGCTTTTTTAATGTGATTTTACATTACTATACTATAAATTGTCTTAAATTTTAATTTTATGTACTTGACAATATATAATTGACGTACCAAAGTACAATATATTATTATCTCGTTGAAATTAAATCAATAATGAAATATTTTTCACCGAAATTCGTTTTTTAATTTTATCAAGAAGGGATAGATTTTATAACGATTCTGGACATGAGTCTTATCAATGGAGCACAAGAAGCAAATATGCTTTAATAGAATATAATCAATAGTGAAGTGCAATTGCAAAATCGTCATTCAAGAGAAAGCATCCAAAAAAAAAAAAAACACTTTTCTCTCGAATGCAACACGATTGAACCAACAAAACAGCCAGCAATGGGTCTTTCTGTCCAACCAGCGTTTTGGGCCCGTGTCTCCAGCCCACAGATCCAGTGAATTTTTGAAGCCCAGTCCCAGCAAGCCCAGTTTAGTTTTCAGCTTTGGGTCTAAACCATTTGAAGCCCGTGAATCTCAGCATCTCAACCCATCTTGAGCTTGCGAAGCGAGCCCAATCCATAGCCAAGCCCAAGCCCAAAGTCAAGCCCAGCTTTTGTTATGGGCTTGCAAGGCCTTTGGGCTCGGTCCGAGTGTCCGCCGACGTTGCCGAAAATTCGAATTTCGGCCGCCGTCGCGTCGTCGTCACGATGAACCAGTTTCCACAATAAACCGGTGAGTTTATGCATTAAACTTTTCTTAGTAGGTTAATAATGTTTAAGGGATGTTTAGATTTATTTAGTGTAATTATTTTAATTATTAATTTAGTTAGTTAAATTAAGATAGTCAGATTAAGTAATTAGGTGGTTAGAAATTTATAGTTAATTAGATTAGTGTAATGTTATATAGCTAGAATGCTTAGAATAATTTATTTAGCTTAATAGGTGGTTAGATTAAATTTATTTAGCCTAACTTAGCATTTTTAGTATTTTATGTATTTATTTAATTAATTTTTGAAATTAATTAATTATTAATTGTTTTTCTGAAAATTAGGCCGGGATAAACGATGACCGGAATTTCATGCTAATTGCAATGGTGTAGTTGAATTTTGCAATTGAGTGATAATCTCTATAAATTAAGTGCTAATTGGATTTTGGTATTTAATTCCAAGAATTGTGAATTTCCAATATTTATTCAAAAAATCCCAAGCGTCGGATTTTGACACTGAAAATAGTTTTTAATACTATATAAAATAGTGGGATTTTAAAAAAGAAGAATGTCAATTTTTCTGGATCAAGTTGACCATGTACTTACACACGACTAATTTATGATGTATTTCTAATACGAAGAAAAAGACCAGGTTTACCATTTTAATTGAGGCAATTGGGTGCAATGCACGATATCCTGGGCCGAAATTGATTGGTCATATGTTGGTTAAAAGAACCATCTCGAGCAATTAAGCCAGACGTTACTAAATACCTTTTCGGGTTGCCCACACATTAGGGTATTGGATCGCAGTAGATTCTGGACCTATGCTCCTTCGGGAAAGCCGTCAATGAGACGTAGCCATGCTCAATGGGGGAAGAGACGTTGCCTGGCTATGCTAGTAGATAGCCGAACATGGGAGTTGGTTGTACCTTAAGTGGCTTAATTAACAATTGGAATGCATGAGTGGGTGATTTTGATGCGTTTGATTATGAGACAGAACTGTGTGGCATGGTATGAGACGTGTCATAACGATTTGATCTTATAATCGGGACTCTTATGATTAATTGAGTTATTGATGTGTTCCAATTGTTATGTGCATTAATTATATGCTTTGTGAAATGAACTGTATTGACCTGCATAGTAGAATTGAGGCAAGGTAAGTCCTCTATACTAAATATGTGTATGATTAGAACGCTTCTAGGCATATTTTTCTTCTAATCGGGGCTTAGAGCGTGAACTCGCTGAGATATATATCTCACCCTGTTGTGGACAAAATTTTCAGGGTCATCGAGTGGAGGACCTAGAGCTGAGAGGAGGTGATCGGAAGTATAGGTAAGTTAGGACCGCTTCTTTTTGGAAAGCTAAAGCTTGTAGTCTTTTAGGTCATAAACCTTGTACATGACTCTATATGAAACTCTATGTAAATATAAATGCATGCTTGTTTTTAATCTTTTGTACTACTTTTCTATCCTGAAATGATTATTGTAAGGGGATTTAAGTTCGCTTCTGCATATGCAATACTCGTCTAAGAAGTCGCAAAATATTATCAACTAGAGAGAAATGGGCATGCGCTCGAGATTTGGGGCGTGACAACGATGGCTTCTATTCTCTCTTGATTTTCTTCGCATGGGCACTCATCTCCAGCCTTAAATCAGGTTTTTCAGAAGGCGAAGAGGAGGAGGGAATTACTTGCTTCAACTTCTCATCTTTGCTCAACAATTCTCGTAATTGCATAACTTCCAAGTTCCATTCTTTGAGTAAGTCCTCCGCATCACAGAAAGCATCTTTGCCATCTTCCAACCATGGTCCGATTCTCCAGTGTCCTCTGAATCTCATCTTTTCCGCATCGGGCATTATACTATAAGAGTTTTTCTAATTGTGGACTATATTAATTGATATTGTAATTTACCGTTTAACGTTTACAGTTTTATGGGGTTTGGTCTAAGGTGAAATAGAATGTTTCTTAATTAGTTTAATATGGGCTGGCTAGTGTGGGCCGAGTTGAGCCCGTCCCGTAATGAGAGGGACTGGCTGGAAACTTCTATAAATAGTGCTCAAGTCTCTCCTCTAACCCTAATTCTCACATGTATCCTCACCTAAGGGGCGTTTACCTAACGCTACACGTGAGGGGGGCTGCTTCATTAAGCCAATGATACGGAGGGCAATAGAGGAGAAGGACTTGCTCGTGGAACATTGTGTTTCCGCTTCCGCTTCAAGAACAATAGATCCCAAAACAGGTGTGTTAATCTTTTTACTCAATTATGCATGTTTTTGTTCTAGTTATGGAGATCTTGGGGTTACGCAATTTGCGTCTAACATGTGGTATCAGAGCCTCCATAAACTTAGAACTTGAACGCAATTGATTTTTCCCTAATTTGTACGGATTAGCCCTAATTAGTGCGGACCTTGCCATAATTTGAGATTTTTGAGATTTTTCGTTCAATAAAAATTAACTTAAATCATATATTCGGATGGGGCTCGACGAGATGAGCATGAAGGTCAGCGGCGCGTCGCCGGAGGAGTCCGCACGCTCCCCCACGCGCGGCCACGCGCCTCGTGGGCATCGAACGCGCACCGTGCGTGAGCTCCACGCGCCGCGCACTCAGGCGGCGCGTGTGGGTGCGTGGAGCCTCTGTTCGGCGCGTGGTTGGCGGCGCTGGATTCGTATGGCCATCCTCTATCTTGTGGTGAATTTATTTTGCATGTTTGATGATTTTATGGATGTGAAAATACATGCAAAGCCCCCAAATACGTGAATTTTTAGTGTATTTTTGCGTATTTTTCTTGTATTCTCTGTGTTTTTGGAAATACATGTGTTAGGTTATTGATATGTTATCACATAAATATTATAAAAGTGTGATTCATTAATAAAAATTCAACTTAATTGTATTTTATTAATGAATAAGACAGTGTAATTAGCATAGCATGTGATTTGAGTGATATGATGCCCCTATCACTAAAGTTAAATCACATGTATATGGTGTATGTGAGATGTAAAGATTATATCCCTGGTATGAGAGAATTTCAAGGATTCAATTGAGTTGTGACCGCCAAAGTGGCACATTTGATTGGGTTTGAGAAATTTCGATCTCGTATATTGATTGGGATGTCTCCTGGTCTAATGCATAGTTATACTCCTAAAGGAGGTGATTGTGTATTAGTTCATGGAGGGATACATGATAGTGTGGTGGAGGAGTGACCAATCCTAATGGTTCATATACCCAAAGGTGATGAATTCACGAAAATTGGAATATATTCTCATAATCCTTATCATGTGGGGAGTGTACAATTGCATGTCATGTATTCTGCCCAAAGGTGATTATGTGATTTTGCATGTAACTCTCTGGATATGTACTTGTACGTCAAGTTACACAATGCTCACATGATGCTAATTATATATACTGCTTGTTTTTCAGTCACATTTTCTGTAAATGGTAACTCTGTTACCATTGAGGTTCTTGCTGGTTCGCATTTTAAGATATGGAGACAGGATTTTCTGTTTGCTATGGAGATGGCAGATGTTCATATGGCTCTTACTATTGACCGGCTGGCAGATTTGACTACCGAGAGTACAGAGGCTCAAAAAGCAAATTTTGCTGCATGGAAAAAGAGCAATAGAATTTGCTTACTGTCCATGAAGCATTCCATTCAAGAACACTTGAAAAATGGTTTGCCTGCAGACTGCAATGCTAGGCAGATGATGGAAGCTTTGATGGCTAGAAACCGTGTCTTACCTAATGCTAAGATTGGAACACACACGCAAACACTTTTTACTATGACATATGATGGTTCTGGTGGAGTTAGAGATTATATTCTAAGGATGGTTGATTTACAGACAAAGCTTCAGGCTTTCAATGTTGAAATTCCTATTGCTTGTATTGTCCATCAAGCTCTAAATACTCTTCCTCCTAATTTTGGGATTATCAAGACCAATTATAGTTCCCAAGATGAAACCTGGTCTGTTAATGACCTGGTTGCAAGGTTGGTGGTAGAGGAAGAGAAATTGAAGAAAGATAAAGGACATATTGCTCTTTATGCTTCTAATTCTGCTAGTGACAAGGGTAAGAAGTTGAAGAACTATACCCACAAAGGCAATTTAGAAATTGCTGGTCTTTCCAACAACAAAGGAAATTCTGAAGGTGCAGGTCCTTCTAACACTCTGGGTCCTAAGAAAGCATTCACCAAGGAGGTTGGTGTTCTTTGCTACTTTTGTAGGGAGAGAGGACACGTGAAGAAACGTTGCAGCAAGTATAAGGCTTGGTTGTCTAAGAGAAATAAGAGAGAGCCTAAAGGTAATGATTCTTTGGCATTTGTTTATGAATCCAATCTATCTGAAGTTCCGATCAATTCCTGGTGGCTAGATAGTGGTGCAACTAATCATGTTGCATTTACCATTCAGGGATTCATAAACCGAAGGACACCAAATCAGGATGAATCAAAGCTCACTGTTGGAAACAGCGTTGGAGTTGACGTTGAGTTTGTAGGAGATGTTATTTTGATTTTAAATTCTGGTTTTCGGATGGTGTTAAGAAACACTTTTTACATACCTTATTTTAGGCGGAATTTAGTTTCTGTGTCTTGTTTGGATATATGTGGATACTCTTTTGAAATAAAGAGTAATACTATTTCCATTTTTTATGATTTAAATAAGATTGGGTGTTGCAATTTATCCGATGGATTATATCAATTGAGTTTATCTCCCAACGACATATACGTTGCGTATTCCGTTGAAAAAGTTGTTTCCAAAAGGCCTCTACCTAAGGAACAGTCTTATGCATTGTGGCATAAACGTCTTAGTCACATCTTTAATGATAGAGTAGAAAGGCTTATAAAGGCTGATATCTTGCCTACTCTTAAAAATGATCAAGAGACTTGCGTATACTGTTGCAGAGGTAAGATGACTAAGATAAAGAAGAAATCTGCTATACGAAGTTCAGACTTGTTGGAGGTTATTCACACTGATATTAGTGGACCATACACGGCTACTTTGTGCAGAAATTTTTATTTCATCACATTTATTGACGATTATTCCCGATATGGATACTTATACTTGATTAAAGAAAAGTCCGAGTCTCTTGATAAATTCATGATTTTTCGGACTGAAGTGGAGAAACAGTTGGGAAAAGTTATTAAGATTGTCAGATCTGATCGTGGTGGTGAGTATTTTGGTAGGCACGGTGATGCTGGCCAACTTAAAGGGCGATTTGCTAAATACTTAGAGGATTCTGGGATAATAGGTCAGTTTATTATGCCCGGAAATCCTGAACAAAATGGTGTAGCTGAAAGACGGAATCGTACTCTTATGGACATGATGAGAAGTATAATTAGTAGGACCAATTTACCTAATTTTCTGTGGGGAGAAGCTTTGAAAACAACTCTTTATATTCTAAATCATGTTTCTACTAAAGCGGTTCCATTGACTCCTTTTGAGTTGTGGACTGGACGTAAACCTAGCTTGAATCATCTTAAAGTTTGGGGATGTCCAGCAGAAGTGAAATTATATAATCCAACATTGAGTAAGCTGGATTCCAAAACTACTCGATGTTACTTCGTGTCTTACCCAGATCATTCAAAGGGATATCGGTTTTATAACCCTAATTGAGGTACAACAATTGTAGAATCTCATACTGCAAAATTTCTGGAATTTGATGTAACTGAAAAGGGTAGTTGCTCACAAGCTATCGAAGATGATAGTATGGTGGGGATTACTGGATCCCTGTCTCATCTTGTGCAGACAATTATGGAGCCTCTTGTGCCACAAACTGAGCCTGTTGTGGCACATGATCCTATTGTTGAGACAATTCCTGATGAAATTCCTCAAGCCCCTCAAATTCAGAATGAGGTTGAAGTAGCTCCACTTAGAAGATCAACTAGAGAAAGACGTTCAGCTATACCACTAGACTATCTAGTTTACCTGGGAGAGCATGATTATGATATAGGATGTGTTATTGATCTTGTGACTTATACTGATGCCATCTCATGTCCTCAATCAGATTTGTGGTTAAATGCGATGAAAGATGAGATGCAATCTATGAAACATAATGGTGTTTGGGAGCTTGTTGAATTGCCTTAAGGTTGTAAATCTATTGGTTGCAAATGGGTATTCAAGACTAAAAGGGATTCCAAAGGAAAGATTGAAAAGTTTAAAGCCAGACTGGTAGCTAAGGATTTCACTCAAAGAGAAGGAATATATTATGAAGCAACATTTTCTCCAGTTTCTTCTAAAGATTCCTTAGAGTGATATTGGCATTGGTAGCTTATTATGATATGAAGTTATACCAGATGGATGTTAAAACTACTTTTCTAAATGGAGACCTTGATGAGGAGATTTATATGGTGCAGCTTGAAGGTTTTGTAGCAGATGACTCAAGTAAGCTTGTTTGTAGATTGAAAAAGTCTATTTATGGCCTTAAGCAAGCTTCTAGATAGTGGTATTTTAAGTTTCATAGTATTGTTATTTCATTCGGATTTATTGAGAACAAAGTAGATCAGTGTATATACACCAAGGTCAGTGGGAGGAAATATATTTTTCTCATACTTTATGTAGATGATATCTTGCTTGCTAGTAGTGACATTGGTTTACTACATGAGGCAAAGCAAATGTTATCGAAATTTTTTTATATGAAAGACCTTGGTGAGGCGTCTTTTGTTCTTGGCATTGAGATCCATAGGGATCACTCACGCCGTTCATTGGGTTTATCTCAGAGGGCGTATATTGATCGCGTTTTAGAAAGATTCAATATGCAAGATTGCAAACCAAGAATTGCTCCTGTTGTTAAGGGTGATAAATTGAGTCTTTCACAATGCCCTAATTCAGATTTTGAAAAAGCTCAAATGAAGGATGTACCTTATGCTAGTGTGCTTGGAAGCATCATGTATGCTTAAGTTTGCACTAGGCCAAATATTGCTTTTGCAATAGGGCTTCTAGGCAGATATCAGTCAAATCCAGGACATGATCACTAGGTTGCTGCCAAGAAGGTTTTAAGGTACTTAAAGAGAACAAAAGATTATATACTGATGTATAGACATGTTCCAGACTTGCAACTAGCAGGCTATTCAGATGCAGATTTTACTGGTTGTCAAGATGATAAGAAGTCAACGACAGGATACATATTTATGTTGGAAGGAGGTGCAGTATCATGGAAAAGCGAAAAACATAAATCCATATCTTCTTCTACCATGCAAGCGGAGTTTGTAGCATGCTTTTCAACTACTACTCAATCTATTTGGCTCCGAAACCTCATTAGGGAGTTATCAGTTTTTGATTTTGTGGATAGACCCATACAGCTATTTTATGACAATAATTCTGCAGTGTTGTTTATTAATAACAATAGAAGTCTCAAGGGGTCTAAACACATGGAGGTCAAGTTTTTTACTATAAAGGAATCAGTGCAGAATGGTGACGTTGCAGTAGATTATATTCCTACAGATAATATGATTGCAAATCCACTAACTAAAGGCCTACACCCGTGTGTTTTTGATCGACATGTCATTAGTGTGGGCCTAGGAGCATCTTGGGATGCTGTTATTTAGTGGGAGCTGTGTTTTATTTTTCTTTGAATAAAGTTTACATCTGTTTTGTTACAATTTAGTAACACTTTGAGATATATATATATTGTTGAAAGTCTCAAAGGTATTGCTTAAACCTTGAGTGAAGGCTAGGGGCATCCGGGCATCTGGGCATCCGGTTATTAGCCTTATGCATATGTCTTGTGATATATAAAGAAAGGTTAACCGTAATGACAAGACGTATGTCGGTTCATTGGAACCATAAAGTATTCTCTAGTGGCACAAGTTTTTGTGTCGCCTAAAGTTAAGAGAATGGTGACTGACAAATGGGATCTCTCTATGAGAGATGTTATCCATTTGCCACACTACCATATTGAATCCATATCAATAAAGTTGAGAATATTTGTGACCATGGAAGGCTCTGTGTGTATACATGCAGTTACCGCCATGATTCGGTGTTTAAAACTTTATGGGATATGATTGACTATTAAGAATTTTCTCTGGACCAATGTGCGCACATACAGTACGATTTCAATTAATATGGTCCAAGTGGGAGAATATAAGAGTTTTTCTAATTGTGGACTATATTAATTGATATTGTAATTTACCGTTTAACGTTTACCGTTTTACAGGGTTTGATCTAAGGTGAGATAGAATGTTTCTTAATTAGTCTAATATGGGCTGGTTAGTGTGGGCCGAGTTGAGCCTGTCCCGCAATGAGAGGGACTGGTTGGAAACTTCTATAAATAGTGCTCAAGTATCTCCTCTAACCCTAATTCTCACATGTATCCTCACCTAAGGGGCGTTTACCTAACGCTACACGTGAGGGGGGCCGCCTCATTGAGCCAGTGATACGGAGGGCAATAGAGGAGAAGGACTTGCACGTGGAACATTGTGCTTCCGCTTCCGCTTCAAGAACAATGGATCCCAAAACAGGTGCGTTAATCTTTCTACTCAATTATGCATGTTCTTGTTCTAGTTATGGAGATCTTGGGGTTATGCAATTTGCGTCTAACATATACTTCGAAGAAAGGAAAAGGTTTTCTTCAGCTCGGACAATTCGCTGCCAGCGCCCCATAATTGTCCAGCTTCTGGGAAATCATCCACAAGTTTAGCTACTCTCAATATAAGTGCTTTCGCCATGGCTCTTCGGGGGTGAAGGGGATCCTCCGCCTCCTCTTTTTCCTTTGGGGAGGATGCTCTGCTGATGCCGAGTCGCGACCTGAAGGGGATCACAATCGTGATCCCCGCTATAGAGGTGAAGTGGCGGCGTCGTTTTCTTCTTTTGCTCCGATGAGCTAGCTTGTTCGGTTTCCGGCGTCCTGTCGAGGAGCTTTTTTTTGGGGGGGAAACTCTTTTGGATACGGATGCGGCTGTGCAATATTTTTGGATACATAAACTCTTTTAGGTAAGTGTTACTAAATAATAAAATGCAAATAATGCAACTTATTATAGCCGTAGATATGATTCGGAAGTTAATTGTTTCGAAGATAGGATTAGGAAGTTAGTTTTTTAAATTGGTTATAATTGTCGATTGTCATTGAATTTTTTGTAGACCCTTAGCAATTATGACAAAGACTTGGGGAAAATTGTCCAAAAAGTTCTAAACCTATTGCAATTTTGCCAATTGAATCCTAAACCTTTTAACTTTGTCAATTGAGTTATAAACATTTTCACTTCTTGTTGATTCAGTCCATCCAGCTAATTTTGGCCAGAAAATGCTGACGTGGACGCCGGCGGTGCCATGTAGGACTGTCGGCGCTGATGTGGACAATTTTTAATAATATTTTAATATTTTTAAATTTTTTGAATTTTTATGTTCTGTTTTTTTTCCTTTTTTTTTTTTGGCTTTTTCCAGTGGCCGGCAGCCGGTCGTCGGCCACAGTCAGTCGGCTGGCCTCGCCCACTATAGGCAAGGCCCGATCGAAGCGACGGAGACCCCCAGCGAGGGCACCTTGGCCCTGGCGAGAGTCGACCTCGCCAGATCTAGCGAGGGGAGCCCTTATTGGGGGTCCCCCTTGCCTAGGCGAGCATCGACCTCGCGGTGGCCAGCCGATGCCTGGCCGGCCAGGGGCTATGCTCGCCTGGGCAAGGGCCAGCCTCACCAGATCTGGCGAGGGGAGCCCTCGCCGGGGGTCGCCCTCCCCCAGGCGAGCGTCGGCCTCGCCCCTGGCCGGGCGGGCGATGGCTGGCCACCGGCCATAGGCCGACGCTTGGCTAGGTGAGGGCAGGCATCGGCTTGTGGCCGGTGGCTAGCCATCGCCCGCCCGGCCAGGGGTGAGGCCGACGCTCGCCTGGGCAAGGGCGACCCCCAGCGAGGGCTCTCCTCGCCAGATCTAGCGAGGTTGGCTCTCGCCGGGGGTCGCCGTTGCTTGACCGGGCCTCACCTGTGGCGGGCAAGGCCAGCCGGCGGCTGGGCGTCACCTGTGGCAGGTGACCGGCCACTGGAAAAAGCCAAAAAGAGAAAAAACGGAAAAAAAAATTAAAAAAATTAAAATATTATTAAAAATTGTCCACATCAGCGTCGACAATCCTACATGGCACCGCCGGCGTCCACTCAGCATTTTCCGACCAAAATTAACCGGATGGACTAAATTGGCAAGAAGTGAAAATGTCTAGAACTCAATTGACAAAGTTAAAATATTTATGATTGAATTGGCAAAACTATAAAAGGTTTAGGACTTTTTGAACAATTTTCCCCAAAAACTTGTTATTTTCCAATTTTATACCTTAAATGTACTTTCTAGATATTTTTTTTTTTTGGGGGTTCCAGGGTTTCAATTGAGGGCTCGCACGTAGCGGCGGCGGTGGCTACGGCTGTGAAATTTGATCTTGGGCGGTTTCTTTTGGTCTCGGGTGGGGATTTTGCTCAGGAGATGTCGGGCCCACTGGATCGATTCGCGAGGCCTTGTGAGTAGTGATAGCTCTTGCGATTTTATGTGTTTTGGTGCTGTTTTTTTTTTTTTTCTTTTGGTGGTGAGTGTTGTTTGCTGCCTGTGACTGTGTGTTTTCGCTTGGTGGGTATGATCTAGGGTGTTGCTAGCTGTTTCGTCGGTTCAATCATACTGCATTCGAGAGAAAAGTGTTTTTTTTTTTTTTTTTTTGGGATGCTTTCTCTTGAATGACGATTTCGCAATTGCACTTCACTATTGATTAAATTCTATCGAAGCATATTTGCTTCTTGTGCTCCATTGATAAGACTCATGTCCAGAATCGTTATAAAATCTGTCTCTTCTTGATAAAATCGAAAAACGAATTTCGGTGAAAAATATTTCATTGTTGATTTAATTTCAACGAAATAATAATATATTGTACTTTGGTACGTTAATTATATATTGTCAAGTACATAAAATTAAAATTTAAGACAATTTATAGTGTAATAATGTAAAATCACATTAAAAAAGCAAGAGAAAAAAAGTTCGAAAAAAGATAATGGAAAGTGGGAGCAGGTGAATGCGAGGGTAGCATTAGAAACAAGTTTTCCTTGTATTTGATCAACAAACTGTCGACCACCAATTTTAATCTATTAAGGTATTGACTAGTGCATGACAGGTAAGAGTAACAATATCAATAATAAAAATATATAACAACGAGCTTTTTGTTTCAAGGATTGCCTCTAAAAATAAAACATAGGACACCGAAAATTGCAAGGGGTTGATCATTCTGCTTGTAAGCAATACCTTTATTGCACTATCTATTCATTTTGCTTTCAATTAAGATTTGTACTTGCCCCCATTCAATACTATGAGTTTTTTCAGCATAAAAGAATTGTTCTAATGAGCTTCAATGTTGTCAAACAATGTATTTGAATTTAGGAAAGAATTGCACAATCTTTTCTTTCCCTTTTGAATTTTCTTGCTTATCCACATCCACATTTTTATTCTGGTAGACTCTGAATGTTTCCTCATTGCCTAACTAATCCCCATTTATCTTCTCTTCCAGTAGATTTTCAATGTTGATTATGTCTTAACAAATCCTACGTGTCATCTTTTGGAAGAGTTTAAACATTGATTAGTTCCTTAACTTTGAGTCTTCCATGTCGAACCGCAACATAATATGCACGTATCAAATGCCCACGCTGTGCTAAGTTAAGAAATTAATGTCCGGATAGTAACGATAGGAAAGAGAGAGAGAGAGAGAGTCCATAATTTCATGTTGGAATAAGATATAAATTACAATGCATATCCGTTGATTCATGCGGTATTCCTGCAACCTCATCGATGGATATAAGATAATTTGGTTGTCTCTCTCCCTATCTATGGATTTGTCGGGTTTCCTTTCGCCGTCAACTGCTAATGTCTCACTATATAAATTACTGATGGATAATCTCCCTCCTTTTCCCTCTCTCTCTCTCTCTCTCTCTCTCTTTCTCCTCTTCCCGAATCCCCGTCCTGAATTCTGCTTCAGATATTACGCAACTCCGAAAAAGTCATCAGATGTTGCCTTTTTTGAAAGATTCTTGGCATGGTCAGATATTTTCTCGCGGGCGGGGGCGGGCGGGGAAGGTGCCGGTCAGCGAACACGCCGAAAAAGTCGAAGACAGATGTTGTACGCGGCCGGTGATCGCGTGGGCCGGGGGCCCACCGATAGAGAGCGGTGTATATTCGGGGCCCACCCGGGGAAGGCTCTCCCCACCAACCCTTTGCCCCTTTTTAACTTTTTAGAAGTGAGAATCGGCCAGTGGGGCTTGCTTTTGGGGGGAAGGGTGGCGTGTATCCAGGATTCACGGCGTTCCTACGAATTTTTGAAAAAAAAAAAATATCCTGACCTCAAAAGTTTCAGCTTGCTTGACAGGGACGGATGTTTCGGGTTTAGATCTTATGGATTTCGGGCTCTAAGGGTCCGCATGAGAACATTTCTTGGCTGGGAAACAATTTTTTTTCAGAAATAGTTCTTTTCTATTTCTATTCTGAGGAACAATTTATATGTAAAAAAACCCGTTTGATAACTACACAAAATTTTTACTCTAGAAATAGAAAAAGAATAGAAATGCGTTTGGTAAAAAATAATTTATTTTTTATATTTATTTGTGTTTTATTTTTTCCGGTATACCGTGGCCACTGCCGGACGCCGCCGCCGCCGCACGTCGCCGCCGGCCGAGCGCCGCCCGCCGACTCCCGCCGCCGATTGCCGCCGCACGGCCCATCGGCCGCCGTCGACCGCCGGCCGCGATGCCGGTCGACCGGCGGCGGCGGCAGCAGTCGGTCGGCCCCCGGCGACCGGCGGTGGCCGCGGCAACGGTTGGCCGGCGGCAACGATCGATCGGCCTCCGGCCGTCGGCGGCGTCCGGCGTCGTCCAGCGGTGACTGGCGGAGACGGTCGGTCGGCGACCGGCGGCGTCCGGCGGTGACCGGCAGCGACGGTCGGTCGGCGACCAGCGGTGGCGGTGGCGACCGGCAGCGTCCGGCGGCGTCCGGCAGTGACCGGCGGTGACCGGCGGCGGCGACGGTCGATTGGCCTCCGGCGACCGGCGGCGGTCGGCCGGCGGCGGCGGACGACGGCGGGTGGTGGTCAATGGCGGTCAATGGCGGTTAGCAAGAGAAGAATAAAAGAAAAATAAAATTCACTTATTTCTTAAACTTGTTCCCGGGAACAAGAAGCAACTTTTTGTTACTTCTCATTTCTATTCCAAAACCATTCCCGGGCTAACTTTTTGTTTCCGGGAACAAAAAACTAACTTGCCGTTATCAAACAGGTTTCTATTCTTTTTTTGTTCTGGGGAAGAGAAGAATAGAAATTTTTGGGTTGGGGAAGGTTACCATGCAGACCCTAAATGACCGGCCTTATTTGCTCGTATAAATCTTAACTCTTGAGGCCTACATCTGCCACCACCTTATGAGTGGAGCATTGTCCTATGCACATGAGCAGGACGATTTACATGTATCGGTAAAGATTAATCGATCAAATATCTGGAATAGACAATTCTAATCTACCATATGTCGCCTAGGTCAATCATCAATATTTAACGTGTCATCTAAGTAAAGTATTGAGGATTATACCTTATTTGTATAAACCAAAAATTATGAGTTGGGAACTTGGTTACGCTAGATTACTCTAATGCTCTTTTAGTACATTTTTTCTTTTATTTTCAAAAAACCATTTTTCATGCAACTTATATTGATTTTTAGCTACTTCTAACATGTAGGTGACCATGTAAGTGCGTAACCATTATTTAACACTTGATAACACAAAATAGTACCTAAATTATAAGCATGGGGAGGAAATACTTATTTTAAAGTAACGAAAACATTTACAATATTAGCTCAGAATTCATAACATAAATCCTAGATATCACGTTTAATTAACAAGTAGTCGCTTAATTTTTTTGGGGTTTTCATATATTTAAATGAAACCTAGAAACTGCAAATGCAACATGCAACTAAAAATGCAAACTATATGTCACGTGACATTTATTAAATGAACTAATCTAACGACGGGTAAAAGTTAATGCAACTATACAATATGTCACTTGCATTAATTTAAATGATTCATAAACATGAAACTACTAAATAACATGCATTTGAGCTAATTCAACGTGACATTGCACATGATATTTTTTTGTGTTTTTTCATGAAAATTCGAAATTAGAGAATAACTAAAATAAATTACCTAGTTCTAGATATTACCTAATTCAATTTAAGGATTAAATTAGGCCGAATCCATATTTAAATTGGAATGTTATCTCAACTAGATAATCCCTAACCATAATGCAACCTACCAAGAAAGAGCTATCTAAACTGTTTTTTTAATTAATTTTAAAATAATATTATATAGAATCAAACAAGGCGTGGCTGTGCATAGGGGTGAGCACGGTTCCCGGGTAACCGGGAACCGGGAACCGAACCGGAGGAGGTTCCGGTTCGGTTCCCGGTTCTAAAGAGACCGGTTCCGGTTCCCGGTTCCCTAAAAAAGGGAACCGGGAACGGGAACCGGAACCGGTCATAATTCAAAAAAAAAAAAACCCTAACTTTTCCCCTGCAAGATTTCCCCCCCTCTGCGGATTCTTCCCCCCCTTTCCCTTTCTTCTCTCTCTCTCTCTCTCTCTTTCTTTTCTCCCCTTTTCCCTCGTCACGTCACTTCCTGCCCCCCCAACTTTTTCTTTTCTTATCTCTCTCTCTCTTCCCTTTCCCCCTCTCTCGGCCGAAACCCTACCCCTTCTTCTTCTTCTTCTTTTTCTTCTTCCTCCTCCTCTTGCCGCCGCTCGCTGCTTAACCCACCACCACACCGCCGCCCCACGCCCTACTCACCACCACCTCTTGGCCACCGAACCACCACCACCCACCCCTCGTCCGACAAGCCATCTCGCCGTTCGACAAGCCAGTCGCCGAGGCCGCTCGCCCGAACCCTCACCGCTTGACGCCAGTCTCTCTCGTGCTCTACCCGTCGCCGAGGCCGCTCGCCCGAACCCTCGCCGCTCGACGCCAGTCTCTCTCGTGCTATGCCCGTCGCTGAGGCCGCTCGCCCGAACCCTCGCCGCTCGACGCCAATCTCTCCCGTTCTCTGCCCGTCGCCGAGGCCGCTTTGCCCGTTGCCAACGCCGCTCGCCCTCGAGGCCGCCGCCGGATGCCGCAGGCCACGCCGCCGCCGCTCAACGCCAGTCGCTGGACTCGTTTATCACGAAGCCTAAGGGTCCCTGTTCTGGAAACATTGCGATTTGCCTTCTCTTGAATTCGGCATTTGCCAGGATCAATCAAGGTACGGTCCTCATCTAATCTCGCTTTCCGTCGATCTTAAGGCTTGCTCGGTTATTTACCATGACTTTGACCATTGGTTCAGCTTTGCATGTTAATTATCCTGGTTGAAGTTTATGGTAAGGATTCTTTCCTGACTGAAGTTTTTTCACATTTCAGGAAACTATCTGTGTTAAGAGAGAACTTCAGCACCTCTAAGATGAAGTTCTTGAAATTTGACACCAATGGCTTTGAGAAGATGTTATTCAGCGCCTTTGCATGTCAAAGGAGACAAAGATTGTGCTTACATCATTCTACCGCCCCAATCTACGTTTTTCTGAGTTTGTTTTTTTCTTTTGTTCTAAGGATTGGATTAGGTTTTTTTGTGTTCATAGGGATATTTAAGTGCTTGAAAACAGAAATATGCACCAGCATGATTTTTGGTAGATTTACTCCTAATATGAACCTGCTGTTAACAGGTTAAGCATAGCAGAGAACTTCTTCATGGACTTACAAAAAGGATTTCCATGTTTTGATAAAAACATATGGTTTGAGAAGAAAGATCGGTGACAGCCAGCATATCCGATAATTCAAATTTAAAAATGAAGAAAAAAAAAAAGAACCTGTTGGAACCTGGAACCGACCCTGGAACTTGTGACCGGGTAGGTTCCAGGTTCTTGGTTCTGACGGATGGGTTCTAGGTTCCAAATTTTTTGGAACCTGTACCCGAGGATAGGTTCCAGGTTCCAGACGGAACCGAACCGGAACCTGGAACCGCTCACCCCTAGCTGTGCATAGAGCGGGAGGAGACCAAACGAGGCGCGACTTGGCATCGGCAGAGCATCCTCCCCAAAGGAAAAAAGAGGAAGGAGAGCCATGGCGGAAGCACTCATATTGAGAGTAGCTAAACTTGTGGATGATTTTCCAGAAGCTGGACAATTAGGGGGCGCTGGCCGCGAATTGTCCAAGCTGAAGAAAACCTTTTCCTTTCTCCGAAGTATAGTGCCCGATGCGGAAAAGCGGATCCTCGGAGGAGTTCGGGGAATCACACCATGGCTTGGCAATCTCAAAGATGCTTTCTATGATGCGGAGGACTTACTCGAAGAATGGAACCTGGAAGTTATGCAATTACGAGAATCGCCGAGCAAAGATGAGAAGTTGAACCAGGTAATTCCCTCCTCCTCGCCTTCGGAAAAACCTGATTTAGGGCTGGAGATGAGCTCCCGTTTGAAGGAAGTCAGGAACAGATTAGAAGGCATCGCTGCTTATGGGAGGTATTTGCGCTTGCGAGAGTGCGCGGAGGATGTGCGGGTAGAGAGAAGAGAGCGGTTGGACTCCTTTGTGTACGATGATGAGATTATAGGGAGAGAGGATGCTAAAAGCGCAATTATGAACTTCTTGTTAGACTCCGACACCGATGAACAAATTTCTTTGCTTTCAATATGGGGTGACAGTGGGATTGGAAAGACTGCTCTTGCTCGATGTCTATACGAAGATGAAATGGTCAAGAAGCATTTTGATTTAAGGATTTGGGTTAACGACTTCTGTAATCTCGAAGGGGAATTGCGAAAGATCAGAGGAAGAGAGACAACAGAGAGAGAAGATGACGTGTTGCAATTGCAAAAATATCTCCTAGTTACTGAAGATCTAGGGCTTGAGGATGCTCGACGATTGAGGAGCTTGGAAAGTTTATTGATTGGAGGTGCCCGAGGAAGCAAGAATCTGATAACTACATGCTATGAGTACATTGCGGAAGCTATGAGTACATCCCCATCTTATTGTCTTGAGGCCCTTCGAACAGAGTCGTCTGTTGATTTATTGATGAAAATGGCTTGCCAGGAAGAAAAAGAGATTAGAAATCCAATTAAGGTAGATGTTGGGAGGCGGATAGTCAAAATGTGTGATGGAATCCCTTTGGCAATACGAATGATTGGAAGTCTATTATTCTCCAAGAAAACTGAAGAGGAGTGGTTACATTTAGAGCGAGAGATATCAGGATTTTCTCTAAATTCGAGTAGTTTGTCTTTAATAATTGAGCTTAGTTATGATCATCTCCCATCCCAGCTAAAACAGTGCTTTGCCTTCTGTTCGTTGTTTCCCAGAGATTGGGTGATTGATAAACAAAAGTTGACGAGTCTCTGGATGGCAGCAGGATTTATCCAGCCCATAGACAACGTAGATCAGGATATAGAAGATATTGCTCATGACTATTTCATGGATCTACTCAGGAGGAATTTCTTTCAAGACTGCACTAAAGATGAACTTGGAAATGTGATGTCTTGTAAGATGCATCTTTTAGTACATGACCTAGCACGCCATGTTGCTGGAACTGAGTATAAAAGAAATTATCATTCACTGCGAGACATTGACAGAAGAACTCGTCATGCATCATGGAATTCAACTTTACATTTATCAGAGGTAGATCCATATATACACAGAGCATATTGTCTGAGGACTTTCATCAAAACTAGTCAAAGAAAAGGCTTGGGCTGTGAAACTCAAATGGGTGAAAAAACTCTTCACGAATTAATTTCTATTTTCAAGTTCTTATGTGCCTTGGATTTGCATGACAGTGGTATTGAGAAGTTGTCAAGTTCTATTTGTGAGTTAAAGCACCTGACATTTCTAGATCTCTCTGAAAATGAAGGAATCATAAGGCTTCCTGATTCTGTGACAAGATTGGAAACCTTGCAAGTACTTAAACTCAATATGTGTTACGACCTAAAAGAATTGCCAAGGGACATAAGAAAATTGGTCAACCTCAGGCAACTGGAGATTAGCAACTGTAATGCCCTATCTTATATGCCACAAGGGATGGGCGAGTTGACTCTTTTGCGCACGCTAACCGATTTCATTTTGCCCGGGGATGATTCTTGCCCAAAGAATTACAGTGGGCTAGGGGAGTTGAACAGGTTAAACAATTTGAGAGGAAGCCTCAGAATTGAAGTTAAGGGTGAAATAAAATATGCAGTAGCAGAATCAAATGCTGCCAACTTGAAGGAGAAGAATTCCTTAGTTTCACTAGTATTAGTGTTTGCCAGAAAAGAAAGTGATGAAGTTTTACTTACGGAGCTGCAGCCAAGCTTAAATCTTCGAAGCTTAGAAATAAGATGCTATGGGGGCAAAAGGTTTCCAAGCTGGATGTCTTGCATGCCCAAATTAGTTCAGGTACGTTTGTTTGATTGTGCAAGATGCAAAAGTCTCCCATCACTTGGTGAGCTCGCTAGCCTAAAGCATTTGGAAATTGGTGAGCTACCTATAGCGGAGTACACAGAAAGTGATATTCATACCCTCTCGTCACTTCCTAATCTGTCTACATTAAGGATATGCGAGAGTCCTAATTTGGAGCGGATTCCACCGCTAGTGCATCTCAAGGAGTTGAAACCTCCTAGTTTCCCTTTGGAGTGCAGATTTTAGTTGCCACTACTGAACTTGTAATAGGTATTGATGATCAAACAGTTGCTTTGTCTGAACTTGAAGTCCTGCAATGAACTCAACATGTTGCTGTCGCGACCTCTTTTTTCTCGGCGCCCGCAATCGGGTACGAGCGCCTAAGGAGGCTAATGGCTCGGCTGAATTTAATTATGCCCGGACTCTCCCAAGTCCACCAATTCACGACTTTAATAGTTTGAGTTTTTAACCTATAAATCAATTTTTAAAATGGAGTCGCCACTAATCGATTTGGAGTGGGTCGATTAGAAACCCAAGCGAAGTATCGGGAGAAATACTCGCTCCTGCGCAACCAGAGAAATTAGGATCGGGGACTTGATTACACTAGTTAATCACTAATGCCCTTTCGGTACCTAATCTTGTTTAAACCCTAAGGCTTTTTGGATGCTCGAGGGATTTTCCATGCATTTTTGGAAGGAAAAACATTTTTTGAGTCATTTTCTAATTTTTTTTGGACACAAAATGGATTTTTTGGGGTTTTTTTGGAATTTTTTTTTTTGGAAAAATACAAGTCTTTTTGGCTTTTTTTGGAAAATATGAAATATTTTTAATATTTTTGATTTTTTTTCAAAAAAATAAAATATTTTTTAATATTTTTTGATATTTTTGGAAAATAAATTATTTTTTGATTTTTCTCGATTTTTTAGAAAATAAAACATTTTTCAACAATTTTTAATATTTTTCGATTTTCTAGAAATTAAAACATTTTTTAATATTTTTTGAAAATAAAACACTTTTTGATTTTTTTTTTAAAATAAAATATTTATTATTTATTTATTTACAATATTATTTTATATTAAAATAATATGAAAACTGACCCGGGTCGGATCCGCGGGTTGGGTCCGACCCGGGCCGACGACCCGAACGAGGACGGGCCCTCAACGCGGGCCCGACTCGGATTTTTTTGGAAAATAAAATATACTTTTATACCTTTTTTTTAATATAAAACATCATTACTATTTTTTATTTCAAAATGCAACCCGGGTTGGATCCACGGGTCGGATCCAGGGTTGGATCCGACTCGGGCCAACCATCCAAGACCCAGCGACCCTGGAACCCTAGGGTGCCGGATTTCAAGCCCGACCCGTCGACCCAGCGACCCGGCGACCCGATTTCCGCCCCTCCCCTTCTATGCTCGAAACCCTACCCGCACAGTGGCCCCGATCCGACCCGTCTTCGACCCGGCATCCCTTTCGCGAGGTAGGTTGCTCGGAGCCCTAGGGCTCGACGATCTGCGGCACCGAAGAGGGGTTGTCGGGACATCGCCGGCGGACTCAACGGCCGTGACGTGGCGATTGGCGGCTAGGCTTTCTGGGGGAAAAGAGGTGACGACGATGGCGGCCGCTGGTTCGTCGGAAAAAGCGGCGGCAACGACGATGGACGGCTGCTGGGTTCTCAGGGGAGGGCAGAGCGACAGCTATCCGGACGGAGCCAGCACGGCTATTACCTGTTCACGACGAGGGCACGGTACAGCGGCCGCGGTGGTGACAAGGCGAGCGGCAGCGACGGCGGCCCCCTTAGCTCTCAGATCTGGCGTGGCCTTGGCGTCGGGCACGGCTCGCGGCGGCTCTCTTCTAGTTTCTCTTCTCCCCAGCAACCCCCCAGCCTTGGTTCTCTCTCACTCCGGTCAGATCCGAGCCTCCACCGGCCGGATCTAACCTCCCTGGACTCGCTCGCCGGCGGCCTCCCCCGAAGTCTCTCAGTGGGAGGTCAGCCTAGCTTGCGACCCGAGCCCTCTCAAGCTCGCTCTTCGATTCTTCCCTCGAAGTCTCTCAGTGGGAAGATCTCAGAGCTCGCTCGTGCTCCCTGGCCTTCCCCCCCGACACCCTATTTATAGGCGTGGGGGTGCCGGTCGGCAAAGGCTAGACCGGCGGTCTTTGGTGCACTAACCGGCCTTCCTTCGCCGGCCGAACCGGCGTCAGTTCCTCCCCTTCCACGGAGGCTCGCTCGCCATCAATGCTGCGTCCTCTCAGCCACCGGCCTACGCTCCTCTCTCTGCTGTAGGTGGTGCTCAAGCGCGTCTTCGTCGGAGCGCGTGACTTGCAGAGGCGGAAGAAGGAGGAAGGAAGAAGATGGGAGGAAGAAGACAGAGAAAAAGGGGGGGAGGCCAAGTCGTGCGACCCACGTGAATAAAAAGTGGGGGGGGGGGGGGGCTATGCTTTTGTTTTTCTTTTGTTTTTTTTTCTGTTTTTATTTGATTTTTCTGTTTTTTTTTTTCGGTTTTTCCATTCATTATTATTATTTTATCCGAAAAAAAAGATAAAATAAAGTAAAACCTAATTAATAAACTTAATTAAAATTGCGGTGTCAACAGTTGCCTGCCGAACTGGGTGGCTTGGAAGCTTTGAAAGAGCTCCTCATTGATGAGACTTCTGTGCGTGATATTCCCTTGGGAGGTGATTCAAAGAAACTTGAAACTCTTTCTGCCTCCAATTGCTTATCATTGAGTCTCCTGCCCCATTCATTTGAACGCCTGAGATCACTTTCAGAACTCTCAATAGATAATTCAAACATTACCAAACTCCCTGATGGAGTTGGAGAGCTGGTGAAACTCCGACGCTTGTCCTTGTCGAATTGTCATTGGATACGGGAACTTCCAGAGTCCATTGGCCAATTGGGAAGGTCTTTAGAGAGCTCGATATTTCGGGAACAGGTGTTTCAGAATTGCCAGATTCCTTTGGAAATTTGCAAAGTCTGAAAGTGTTAAAGATGGACTATTGCTTCATAAGCGAATTTCCTAGTTCTATTTGGCATCTACGTAGCCTTGAAGAAATGCATCCGCCCTCGTGTACGAATTTAGAAGGGGAGATTCCTGGAGACATTGTGGAACTAATTAATCTGAGAATCTTGAAGCTGCGATATTCTCCTATTTCCAGCCTACCTCCTGAAATCAAGTTTCTTTCTAAGCTGGAGACTCTTGATCTACTTCACTGCGACATGCTTCATGAGTTGCCAGCTCTTCCTTCTGGTTTGTTTATTGTGCATTTGAGTCCAAAGCTAAAGGAAAAGGTGTCTAACCTTTTGGTGGATCGTCGTTTCATCATTGTGTAACTTGGATGACAAGGTCACTGGAACCTGTCTTTGTTCTACTTAGCCTTGGCTATGCTCAATTAATTATCCGGATTATTGTTCTTGTTTCCTTTCAAAATATCTGAGCTTCCTCTGATATTTGCATGCTCGTTTTTGTAATATTAGTCTACAGCCGACTTGTCGACAACGCACAATGGGCTCTCCTTAGATTGTCATAATATGGATTATTTTGGGTGTCAACAATATGGATTTAACTCCTCTATCTTCGTTCAAGTTTAATGTTCTATCATGAATATATATCCTAATTTGATTGAACAATTATGCTTGTTGAAAAGAACTGCTAAGTACTGAAATCTTTATGTAGAATGTTGCAATTGACTAAAAAATTTTCACTGTTTCCAATCGCCACATCAGAAAAATATTTAGAAATTAAAAAGAAAATATAAACTAAATTAGATCAAAAAATGAAAAAGCTAAAAGTTAAAAAAACACAAAGGACAAAAACAAAAACAAAGTGAGGCCCTCACTAGCTAGTGAGTGCTGTCACCCATTGCCATAAATGGTTAGTGGACTTTGCTTGGGCCTCGCTGACCCGGGGCGAAGCCTTGGTAGTCCTTGACGAGGGCTTGGTGACCTAGATTTGGCGAGGACGTGACCCTTGCCCCAATTTTGAGCGAGGGTCGTCAGCCCTCACTTGGGTGGTGTCCATATGCAAGGACTTGTTATCTCACTTTTTTATTTGGTTTTTAAAATTTTATCCTTTTTAATTTATTTAATTTAATTTAAGTAAAATTGAAAATGGAAAAAAAGGTGAGTTAGGAGAGAAAAAACAATAAAAAATGCCACATCAATATTTTTCATTAGCCTGAGTAAATAGAATTAATTGAAAGACTTGATTAAATTAACTGAATAAGTTTTAAGATTTAATTATATTTTCGTAATAAATTTTAAGATTTTCAGTATAATACTATAGAGCATAGCAATATGATAACTTTTTATATGCTGTCCCCAAAGTAATAATTTCCCTTTCGGAGATCCTTGGAAGGATAGAATTGTGAAAGAAAAAGAAAAGGAAGGGGAAGGGGGCGGGCGGGGGAGGAGGGGAAACGGGTCTTGACTCTTCACTTGGGGCAAGCGATGACTAAAAGAGAATCGAAGACAACGCTCCAGATTCAGAGTTGTGAACTCGAACGGCTTCAACCAAGCTTGATCATCTTGATCTCCATTCGAGCCAGAGTTCATGTGGACACTAATGGATGCTCAAGTCTCCAGTGGCCGCTCATCGTCAGCCAACGGTGCCGTTGAAGAGTTGCCGGTCTGTAACTACCAAGTCTTCCTCAGTTTTAGAGGACCAGATGTCCGCCATAACTTCATCGAATGCTTCTACAACCACCTCATAGGCTCTGGGATTGTGGCATTTGGAGAACGCGAAGAGATCAATCCCGGTGAAAGGATCAACACCAAGATCGTGGAAGCCATCAAGCGTTCCAACATCTGCATCCCTGTCTTTTCCAAGGACTGCACTGGACTTCGCTTCCAACGCAGGTTGCCTGATGGAAGTTGCCCAGATGGTGGAGTCGGAGAAACCCATTCTTCCCATTTTCTACGGCGTCAAGCCCTGCGTTGTTCAATACCGGCAAGGGACGTAAGGAACGGCCTTCATCAAGCACGTGGGACGTAGGGATGCCGAGACAATCACAAAGTGGAAGAATGCTCTGGCAAATATTGCTGGGATTTTGGCATTTGAATCGGAGGATGTGGACATGGGATAAGTCTAACCGCTTGATTAGTCTTGCTTTACTTGTCTAGCAAAAGATCGGAGAATTGGCTAGTGTATTAACATGCTCACCGACCCGACCTCTAGGCGTTTCTTTTTTTTTTGGTAAGTAAATTTTTTTTTCTTTTTTTTTAGCAACTAATTCCTAATTTTGTATGCAATTAAGTTTTAAGTAAAATGACAAAATTTAGGTGTCAACACTCACATTTCTCACAGCAGTAGCCTACGTATAACCAGCGTTGGCATTCCTTGCAAGTCATCTTATTCGATGAATTGCAAACGAGACGGAGAGGGTGGCAGTTGGTGTGGAGAGGGTGGTGGTTTATCTTTAGGGGCGGGTTGGCGCATGCCTTGTGCAGGAAGATACCGTACTCCTGGCACCCGCATTCCTCCTCCGAGATTCCCTTCTTACAATCTATGCAAAAGAGGATGTCAATGCTTTCGGCTTTCGTGAGAAAGGACATGAGCGGATGTTCGTGAGAGAACCGTCAGAGTGCCGGATTATTGCCGGCCCCAGCCTTGGCTTCTCGTAACTTTGGACCATAACATACCCCAACCCACAAAGTCAGCATTGCGATGTCGGCGTCCACCTCAAAGTCGCAAGGATCACATCGGAAAAGGACTGGCGTGTGCCCATGGTCACCCTGTTCGCCCACTTGGAGGTCGAGGGGGTGGTCGGCATGACGTGGGTGTCGGATCCAAGGAGGCAATTCAGCGCAGAATTTGTGAAGATAAAACCGACGCTGTTTGCAGCCATAGACGGAAATCGGTCCGCTGATGTCTTTAGGGCGCAACGGCAGTGTTCGCTCAACTTTTGCCGATACAGGAGGTGAGAATGCGAGGGATGAAGAAGGCTACTCACGGCTGTGCTTTATCAATAATATCGTTTTGAACTAGCGTATCTATATAAGCGTTGTCGATAGACTTTGAACGTTGATTTTTTTTTTTATCTTACTAATCCTCGTTTATCTTCTCTCCTGGCAGATGTCTAATCTTGACTACGTCCTAAGTAATCCTAGTTTGTCCTACGTTGAACGTTGTCTAAAATGCCCAATTGTCTCTATGGTAGACTTTTAGAATCATGGCCATGTAAATATACCTCGCGTGAAATTACAAAAACAACTATTGGCGCTTTGCATGACCTTATATTCTTCTGAAATTAAAGAAATCCATTTAATTTGAACTTTCATAATAACATATACTACTAATAAATATTATGCTTCGAGCACAACAACATTTTATCGTGCATAAATTGCTCTAGTACTTAGCTCATTGAATTGAAAGATTAAGATAAGATTACCTATAAGAAACGAAAAAGATGCATCCACTTTTTAAACGCAATTACCTATAACTTATGGAGCATTGTTTCCTTTTTCCAAAAGAAAATAGTTTTCCACACAACCTTTAAAATATTATAATCTATTTTAAAATGTAAATTCTAGAAGATATGTACGAGAAGTCATTTTGATGGACATTTAAATAAAAAGGAAAAAGTTGAACAAGCTAACAACATAGCGAAATTGCACGGAAAGCCACCAAACATGACAAACAAGGTGCTTAGGTACGGTCCGTGGACTTGGTGATGAAGATGACCTCCGGCTGGGAATGTACTGAACTCACGCCATCATATGGCCGGATGAGCATTAGCCCGTTTGGTTCAAATTTTGGGAAATAACTTTGCATTTTCCCAAGTATCTGTGAGTGAATGGGCATTTTGCAAAAGCAAGTATTTTTGGAAACCCATTTTTTGTGTATGTTTTGCAAAGCTACTTCAAGGTGAAAAGAAAAATGAAAAAAAAAAAAAAAGGAGGAGGAGATGCAACTGCAAGGGAAAATCATGGGGGAGCGGCTAGTGGTGGTGGGGAAGCGGCGGTGGCGGTGGCGGTGGCGGTGGCGGGTTGGGGGGGGGGGGGGGGAGGTGGCTCACCTAAGCTTGTTGACCTCAGGCAACGCCCTGGGTTGCCGACCTCAGGCGACACCCTGGGTAGCTCGACCTCAGGCGGCGTTGCCCTAGGTTGTCGACCTCAGGCGACACCCTGGGTAACTCGACCTTAGGCGACGTCACTTGAGGCCATGCGACCTCAGGTGGCGTCGCCTGGGTTGCTCGACCTTAGATGTGACCTAGGGTGTTGCCTAATGCTACTTGAGGTCACGTGACCTCAAGCGACGCTTCTCGGCGGTCAGATCTGGCCCCCCAACGGCCAAATTTGGCCGCTTATGGTTGAGTGCCGCCTGCCATGGTGGAGCAGCAAATTCCTTGAAGAAGACAATGAACATTATTTTCGAGGGCAAAAGGGGAAAACATGATTATTAGTAAGGGCAATATTGGAAAGAATTTTTTTTTATTAAACCTTATAGTAGCATTCTGAAAATGCTGAAAGGCCAAAGTAGGCCCGGACTTGCTTTGGGCTTTCAGCAAATGGAAACTCAAAAATGTAAACCAAACGCAAAATATTTTCCTTAAGGGGCTTTGGTGGCTCAAAGCCCCTTGGGAAAAGCCAAACCAAACAGGGCCAATATGAGGTTGTTGGCGATTTTTGAGTCGAGGTTGCCTTGGATGGCCGGAGAGTTGCACAGCAGAGAGGTCCAAAAAAGTCACTAATGTCGCTTCTTCTTGCTCCTTGAAGTCTGCCTTTTTCATTTAATCAATAATTCGGTAATAGCGTTGCATTTACGCTACATATAGGAAAAAATAATTTTTAAGCAAAGAGGTCTCTTAAGGAGATACAACAAGAAACAAATAGTTAGCAACGAGTTTCCTATGTAAGTAAATGATTGCACATTTTTCTTTTCACGTGTACCTTCTAAATTTAACTCCATGAAAGATTCAATCGATGAATTAATGCCGACCTATTTGAATTTTTGTAATGGCATGACATGCCTTTAAAAGAAGTCAATGCATCAAATCAATCGATTAAATTACATTTATCTATAAATGTTGGGACGGATTAATATAAATCATTCAACTTTCTAAAGATTGAGCTCAAGTCTATGGGAGTAAGACTAATGTGAAATAATAAGCTTGTGGAGATGAAGTATGTCAAAATATTTCATATCGCTTGAGTATATAGTTTCCCTTCACCTCTCACCTTAATCTTTGGGGATAGATTCTCTAACATTTTTTTAAGATATCTTTTGGGATAGACTTTCTAACTTTTTTTTTTTTTTTTAATGACTTGGATTTCCACACTAGCCGCACTACAAGAGTGCGACTAGTCCAGCACCAACTGGAGGAGAGCTAGTTTGGCCCAACAAATTAGCCTTCATGTAAGTGAAGGATATTGTAAGATGGAGGGGGACTTGAACTTGGGACCAATCACCCATAAGCCCAAGCCCTTACCAATCCACCAACCCCTTGGAGGCAACTTTCTAACATATTATTGGAGTCAAGTTCTACCTCTTTCCTGCCTGCATCCACCATTTGTAACAAATCCAATCAAAATTGATAAGGAGAGAGATTATGGTAATAACAATGTTACCAAAAAGAATGATGAATAAATTATTACGTTAATGGATATTATATAGTAGGCATAATAGCCATTAATATTGCAACGATATAATGTAATAAATTATCACTGATTAGTGAGACTTAATTAGAGATAGAAAAGATTAATTTTTGGTGATATGGTATTTTAATTTAACATTAAATTCTACATTTTTTGGTCGAAACATTAAATTGTACTTTAGCATGCAATAAAATAGATCATTTTTTTTGTGGTAAAAGAGGCTTGATTGGTTATGTTTGTTTCGCAAAAAATAAATAAATTAGAAAATAATTTTATAAATTTGATTGCTTGTATCATTTGAAAAAATCAATCAATAAAAATGCATTTATTATTGAAAACAATTTATTTTTAAATATTTTCATGAAAGTTGAATATATTTTTCATTTATTTGTTTTTGCAGGTAAAATAAATGATCATTTTTTGTAAAGTATTTTTTAAATCTTTTTTTTTCGGTGAAACAAATGAACCATTAAATTCTAATATAAGTAGATCATACTTTATGATCTAATAGGACATAGTTTAAATCTTTAGATGGAAAAGAAAGAAAATTGTCTGGTTTAGATGTGATGCTATAATTTTTAATTTTTTTATACCCAGGATCTGCCGGACCCACCGTGCATATGTTTGGCAATCCACGGCCCGAGATGTGATGCTATAGTTCATAAGCCAATCGGCTACAAATGCCTCCGGCTTTTACTTGCATGTAGTCAAGGCCATACCGTAGTGCCCAAAGTTTTTTACTTATTTTTTTTCCCGGAAAGTGCCTAAAGTTCGGTTTTAACAAAAGTAGAAATTCCCTCAAATAGATTATTTAAATTTACTTTCAATATATATTTTGTTTTAGCCATTCCTAAATCTAAACTGGAGAAGGAAACGATTTCATGCTTCCAAGCTTGATGTTATTTTTTGAATTTTAGGAAATTAATTTAATTCTACAAATATGTGGAGCGATAAACTAATAAGAGAAAAAGACAAAAATGCTTCTCAAATTTGGTCCAATATGTATGTGGTTCGTAAATATTAATTTATTCAACATGGTTTACAAAGCATCTATAAATGTTTTTTCATTAAAAAATACTATCTATAAACGTTCAATCTACTTCTTAAATTATATGAATATATTTAATATCGTTTTTCCATTATTTCAAATTAATGAAAATTGTTGATGTGATTTCCAATCCATTAAATTTGGACAGTGGACAGAAAAAGTTATATATGAATTATTCACGCAAAATATTCATGTCGAATAAAATTATAATAATCAATGTCAACAAATAATTTTTCCTCATCTAAAAGAGATAGATGGACATATTGACTTATTATTTTTGAAATTCTAATTCAATATATACAAATTCACATTATTAAAATAATATCTGATTTGTCGTTTAAGTAATATATTGAATAAATTAAAATTTTATTGACAATATTCTCTATTAATAAATACAAATGATTGAAAATATGCAATTTTTTTTTTTTCGATTCTTAACGCGGCTAAGCGACTTCATCGAGACCCAGAGAGAGAGAGAGAGAGAGAGAGTCTCCGCAGTCCGAAGAACATGGAAACAGTGCGGCCCTTCCAAATTCAGCGCCGGTCCCACAGCCACTAAGATTCGAGCTACGGAACATTTTCGAAGCTCTATTCCCCGGCCCCTATACAAGCCTCGCTGCTCCCCCCACCACTCTCCCTCGTTTAGCAACCCTAGCTTCAAGCTTCAAGCTTGTGCCTTCTTCGATTGCCTCCTTCCATTCTTCTCCTTCAAGCGTCCTTCTCCGTCGACACAACCCTTGAGAGAGAGAGAGAGAGAGAGAGAGAGAGAGACCGCATAATGGCCGGTAAAGGTGAGGGTCTGGCCATCGGAATCGACCTGGGGACGACCTACTCCTGCGTCGGGGTGTGGCAGTATGACCGCGTCGAGATCATCACCAACGACCAGGGGAACCGGACGACGCCGTCGTACGTGGGGTTCACCGACACCGAGCGCCTCATTGGTGATGCCGCCAAGAACCAGGTCGAGATGAACCCGATCAACACTGTATTCAGTGAGATCCGATTTCTAGGACCTGGTTTTATGTATTGTTGATGGTTCAGTAGATTGTTTTTGTTGGATCAAGGCTTCATTCAAAGACGGGCTGACTTAGTGCGTGTTGTTTTCCTCGTAGATCACGATGTTATGGCGCGCGTGCTGTGTTTAGGAGCGCTCGTTGCAGTTTTTCTTTGTGATCTGCTGTAAATCTGAGTAGTCACTGTATGTATGTATGTACGTACGTATGTATGTATATATTTTCCAGATTTGGCTTGTCTATGGTCCTTCTGGATAGGCACTTCTTTTTTTTTTATTAATTTTATTTTATAAATATTTTGGTGTTGCTGGCCAGTTGCTTTTATGCTTGGTGGTCAGCTTATTAGGTTCTTGTACTCTTACCGTGCTGGCGAATCGCTATTTGTTACTGGATGTCTTTAAAATTGGTCTTTCCGTATTTTGAGGTCTAGTCTCGAAGTTGCAAGCAAGCGTGTTGTACTCGCCTTATGTATAACCGAGAGTAAAGTACGGTGAAGGAAGAATAGTTGCAACTACTCATGCTTTATGTGCATGTTCCCTATGGACTGTCTGCCATCTGTAATTCAACGACTTTGTCTGGCGGCGATATTGGATTTTACTGTTTCAAAACCCATCAATTTCTTAAGAGGGTGATCGGTTCGAATTTTGTACGTAAGAAAGAATTGACTTGGTATGCTTCCGGTGTGTCGGTGCTTCGATCAACTTTAATATATAGTGTTAGGTCTCGACGTTTCTTTCTTTCTTTTTTTTTTTTTTTTTTTGGGGGTGGGGGGGGGGGGGGGGGGGGGAGCAAAAATATGGGTTGGTGCGGTGAAAATATTAGTTTCAAAGTTATAGTTAGCTTTTAGACAGCTTGGTTCCATAGGTGGGGATACTCTTTGTTGAATGGAATACCGCTATACGGTTTTTGTTGCTTGGGTGATTTACACTTGCCTTTCCATTACAGATGCGAAGAGATTGATTGGCCGTAGATTCAGTGACGCATCTCTACAGAGTGATATTAAATTTTGGCCATTCAAGGTCATTCCTGGGCCTGGTGACAAGCCATGATTGTGGTCAACTACAAGGGTAAGGAGGAACAGTTTGCTGCTGAGGAGATCTCTTCCATGGTCCTCATGAAGATGCGTGAGATTGCTGAGGCTTATCTTGGATCAGCCGTGAAGAATGCTGTGGTCACTGTCCCAGCGGCCTTCAATGACTCTCAGCGTCAGGCCACCAAGGATGCTGGTGTCGTTGCAGGCCTAAATGTGATGCGTATCATTAATGAGCCTACAGCAGCTGCAATTGCTTATGGTCTTGACAAGAAAGCAACCAGTGTTGGCGAGAAGATTGTCTTGATCTTTGACCTCGGTGGTGGTACGTTCAGTGTCTCTCTTCTCACCATTAAGGAGGGTATCTTTGAGGTGAAGGCCACCGCTGGTGATACCCACCTTGGTGGAGAGGACTTTGACAACAGAATGGTCAACCATTTTGTCCAAGAGTTCAAGAGGAAGCACAAGAAGGACATTAGTGGCAACCCCCGAGCCCTCAGGAGGTTGAGGACATCTTGCGGAAGGGCCAAAAGGACACTCTCATCCACGGCCCAAACCACCATTGAAATTGAGTCCTTGTATGAGGGTTTTGATTTCTACTCAACCATCCACCGTGCCAGATTTGAGGAGCTCAACATGGACCTTTTTGGGAAGTGTATGGAGCTGGTTGAGAAGTGTTTGAGGGATGCCAAGATGGATAAGAGTACGGTCCATGATGTTGTCCTTGTTGGAGGTTCAACTAGGATACCTAAGGTTCAGCAGCTTCTGCAGGATTTCTTCAATGGCAAGGAACTTTGCAAGGGCATTAACCCAGATGAGGCCGTTGCCTACGGTGCTGCTGTTCAAGCTGCCATCTTAAGTGGTGAGGGAAATGAGAAAGTACAGGATCTCTTGCTGTTGGGCGTCACCCCACTCTCCCTTGGTCTTGAGACTGCTGGTGGTGTCATGACTGTGTTGATCCCAAGGAACACCACCATCCCCGTGAAGAAGGAGCAAGTTTTCTCTACCTACTCAGACAACCAGCCCGGTGTGCTCATCCAGGTCTATGAAGGTGAGAGAACGAGGACCAGTGACAACAACTTGTTGGGTAAATTTGAGCTCTCAGGCATTTCCCCGGCTCCTAGGGGCGTCCCTCAAATTACTGTGTGCTTTGACATTGACGCCAATGGTATCTTGAACGTGTCTGCTGAGGACAAGACCCCTCGTCAAAAGAATAAGATCACCATTACCAATGACAAGGGAAGGCTATCCAAAGAGGAGTTCGAGAAGATGGTTGAAGAGGCAGAGAAGTACAAGTCCGAGGACGAAGAGCACAAGAAGAAGGTTGAGGCTAAGAACGCCTTGGAGAATTACGCCTACAACATGAGGAACACCATTAAGGACGAAAAGATCGGCGCGAAGCTTCCGCCTGCTGATAAGAAGATTGCGATGCCACCGAGCAGGCCATCCAACGGTTGGACGGCAACCAGAAGGAGTTGGAGAGCATCTGCAACCCCATCACCGCCAAGATGTACCGAGGTGCTGGTGCCGACATGGGTGCAGGAATGAACGATGATGGTCCTGCTGCTGGATGGTCCTGCTCGTGGTGGAAGCGGAGCTGGTCCTAAGATTGAGGAGGTCAACTAATTGTTCTCCATGGCTATCTTTATCTACTGTTTTTTTCCCCGCCCTTTTTCTGTTTATGTCCACGATTTGCAAGCTTACTCCCATTTTGGCTTTGGGTCTTTTTAAGCGTTTGTTCCCAAAGCGCACGTGGTCCTATGTTACTTCTCTGCGTGTTAAAATTTTCATCTTCATCCTGGATCTTTTGTGCTATCGTTGGCGCCACCATTCTCTAATCTTTGGGTCTAGTTGCGCAAAGTTTCGATTCAATATCTCCTAACGGGTCTTCTATAGAGACACATGCCTCAAGTCTTGTGTCACCTTCCTCTAAATCAAGCCAAGTTACTGAAATTAAGGCTAAATGGGGCCAGTCCGTAAGACGATGTACCGAGGAGAATGAGCATAGTGGATAAGTAATACAGGCTGTGATTAGCTAAAAAAACCCGTTACAGTTAAGCTTAGCGGAACAGAGAAAACCATAATTGAGTAATGGAGAAGATAAGAGAGGCGAAGACACAAGATCGAACCTTAACTCAACTCGGTTTTATCATACCCTTTTAGATGAAAATGCTAGAACCAATCACGGATCTTGGCATTTGATGGTGAAGGAGGAGTGAGCATAGAGGATCATTCGGGAATTGCCTAGATTAGACTATATATATGATTTTTTTTTTTAATTTCTTAAAGAATAGCACATGACTTAAGCTTTAAAGACCTAATGTCCTAAACTAATAGAGGACCTTGATCTCTGCTTTGTAAGAGTTTTCCTGATGTGGGCTACATTAATTGATATTGTAATTTACCATTTTACAATTACCGTAAAATGGGGTTAGTCTAAGTTGAGATAGAATGTTTCTTAATTAGTCTAATATAGGGCTGGCTAGTGTGGGCCGAGTTGAGCCTGAGGGGGTCTGCCTGAAAACTCTATAAATAGTGTTCAAGTCTCTCATCTAACCCTAATTCTTACATGTATCCTCATATAAAGAGCGTTTACTAAATAGTAAAGTGATGGGGTCGTCTCATTGAGTTAGTGATACGGAGAGTAATAGAGGAAAATGATTTGCTTGTGGAACATCAATTTTTGGCTTCCACTTCAAGAACCATGGATCCCAAAATAGGTGCGTTAATCTTTCTACTCAATTATGCATGTTCTTGTTCTCGTTATGGAGATCTTGGGATTGGGCAATTTGCATTAACATAAGGTATCAAAGCCTTTATAACCCTAGAACTCGAATGCATAGGATTTTGCCATAATTTGAGATTTTCGTGATTTTTCGTAAATAAAATATTCGAACTGAGCTTGTCGAGACGAGCAGATCCATGAGTGGTGCATCGCCAAGGGTGGCCCCATGCACCCCCATGCGTGGCCACGCACTGCTTGGGCATTGAAGACACGTCCCACACGTGGTCACACGCCTTCACGCGCCCCCACATGCGACGTGCGGCTTGTGCGTGCGATGCACGTGGGTGCTGACGTCACGATGACGTCAAGGACCCGAGCCCGAGCCCGACCTAACCCGATTGGCGCCAACCTAACCCGTTGACCGACCTAACCCGATCAACTGTTGATCGGACCGGTCAACTGGTCGGACTGGGCGGTTGGATCGGACGGTCGAACTAGGAACCGGTCGAACCGGACGGTTAAACCGGGATCCGGTCGGACTGCCATCAGTCATACCGGTTTTTGACCGGCCTTGATGCCCGTGCATGAGCTCCGCGTGCTGCGTACTCAGGTGGCACATGCCGGCGCGTGCAGGCTCCTAGTGGCGTGTGGCTGGTAGCATTGGACTCATATATTCATCATCTATCTTATGGTGTATTTATTTTACATGGTTGATGGTTTTATAGATGTGAAAAGACATACAAAACCTTGAATATGCATATTTTTAGTGTATTTTTTTCGTATTTTTCTTGTATTTTTTGTGATTTTGGAAATACGGGTGTTGGATTACTGTTATGTTATCACATAAACATTATAAAAGTATGATTCATTAATAATATATAATAAAGTTTAATTTTTGTTAATGAACAAAGTAATGTAATTAGCATGGAATATGATTTTAGTGATTTACTGCCCCTATCACTGAAGTTAAAATCACGTATATATGGTATATGTGAAAAGTAAAGTTTATAGCCCTAATATGAGAGAGCTTTAAGAATTCAATTGAGTAGTGACCGCCAAAGTGGCACGTTTAATTGGTTTTGAGAAATATTGATTTCGTATAATGATTGGGATATCTCCTAGTCTAATGCGTGGTAATACTCCCAAAGGAGGTGATTGTATATTAGTTCATGGAGGGATACATGATAGTGTGGTGGAGGAGTGACTGATCCTAGTAGTTCATATGCCCAAATGTGATAAATTCACGAAGATTGGAATATATTTTCATAATCACTAATATGTGGGGAGCGTACAATTGCATGTCATATATTCTACCCAAAGATGATTATATGATTTTTGATATAGCTCTCTAGATGTGTACTTGTACGTCAAGTTACACAATGCTCACATGATGCTACTTATATACATCGCTTGTTTTTCAGTCACATTTTCTATAATTAATAACTCCACTATTATTGAGGTTTTTACTATTTCAAATTTTAAGTAGTGAACATATGATTTGCTGCTTGGGAAAATAGTAATAGAATTTGCTTACTGTCCATGAAGCGTTCCATTAACACTTGAAAAAATGGTTTACTAACTGACTGCACTACAAAACGATGTCATAAAAGATGATAAAGTTTTCACTCTAAAAAAGGGGTGGACAGTTAAGAGATATTAAAAAATAAATATTTATTTCTAGTATTTTTAAAGATTCTTTCAGAGTGAACATGGTAACCGAAGGAAATTTATTTTTCTTTATATACTACGAGATCAGTTGGAGGAAATTTATTTCTTTCGTACTCTATGTACATGATATTTCACTTACAAGTAGTGACTTTGAGACATCTCTTGTTCTTTGCACTAAGGTTTGTCAGGATTGTTATCATCATATTTTAATAGATTTATCTTAGAGGACATTTGCTTATCATATTTTGGAAATATTCAATATACATCATTGCAAGTTAAGAATTGCTCCTATCATTAAGGGTGATGGACCGAATCTATTACATTATCATTATTTAGATATTGATAAAATATAATTAAAGGGTGTACCTTGTGTCGGTGCACTTAAAAGTATAATGTATACTCGAATTTGCACTAGACTAAATATCGTCTTTGCAACGGGACTTCTAGGCAGACATTAGTCAAATTCATGACACAATCATTGAGTTACTGCCAAGAAGGTTTTAAGATACTTAAATAGGAAGTCATGCCAAGAACGTTAGTAAGAAGTGCAGTAAATAAAGTTCTATGGCATCTTCTACTATGTAAGTAGAGTTAGTAACATTCTTTTATATTGTTACTTGGGCTATTAGGTTCCGAAATCTCATTAAGGAGTTGATCGTTTTTAATTTTATGGATTTACCCATACGATTGTATTGAGACAATTAATTTATAGTATTTATTAACAATAGAGGTTTCAAGGGGTCTAAATATTTGGTAGTCAAATATAACATATTTTCACAGATGATATGGTTGTAAATCCACTAACTAAAGGCCTACACCCATGTGTATTTGAGTGACATGTCATTAGTATAAGCATAGGGATATCTTAGGATACTGTTGTTTAGTGGGAGCTATTTTGGCTTTATTTTAATAAAGTTTACATATGTGTTCGTTACACTTAGTAACAGTTTGATATGTATTAACTTTTGCATTCAATAAAATATTTTTGAATGTGTTGTTATTATGTTGAATACATATTGATAAAGTCTTAAGGTATTATATAAACCTTGAGTAAAGGCTAGGGGCATCTGGTTATTAGCCTTGTGCATATGCCTTGTTATATATAAAGAAAGGTCATAAGGACAATGCATATGTGGGTTCATTGAAACCATAAAAATATTCTCTAATGGCACAAGTTTTTTTTTTTTTTTTTTTATGCTTAAGATAAAAGAATGGTAATTGACAAATGGGATCTCTCTATGAGAGATATTATCCATTTGACATACTACCACACTGAATCTATATCAATAAAATTAAAAGCACTCGTGACCATGGAAGACTGTGTGTATACATGTAGTTACTGTCATGATTCGGTATTTGAGACTTTTAGGGGATATGATTGACTATTAAGAATTATCTTTAGACCGATGTGCACATATACAGTACAATTTTAATTAATATAGCCCAAGTGGAAGAATGTAAGAGTTTTCCTGATATGGGCTATATTAATCGATACTGTAATTTACCGTTTTATGGTTACCGTAAAATGGGGTTGGTCTAAGGTGAGATAGAAGGTTTCTTAATTAGTCTAATATGGGGTTGGCTAGTGTGGGCCAAGTTGAGCTTGGCCCATAATGAGGGGGTTTAGCCGAAAACTTTATAAATAGTACTCAAGTCTCTCCTCTAACCCTAATTCGCATACGTATCCTCACATAAGGAGAGTTTACCAAACGCTAAAGGGTGAAGGGGTCATCTCATTGAGCTAATGATATGGAGGGCACTAGATGAGAAGGACTTGCGTATGGAACATCAGTTTTCTACTTCCGCTTCAAGAACCATGGATCCCAAAATAGGTGCAGTAATCTTTCTACTCAATTATGCATGTTCTTCTTCTGATTATGGAGATCTTGGGATTGCGCAATTTGCATCCAACATGCTTCTCCAGTAACTAGTCTCCTCCCATCCATGCAACTTGCCTCTCACGCCTTGTAGTCTTTATCTCTCTTGCTTGCAACCTGAGTCAGTGAGTCGCATCCGACGTCCCTCTTGTAGTTCGTGTGGTGTTTGTCCGACGCTCATGCTCTTGTTATGCTTCATAAGTATCCTTCATCTCTCATTTGAAACCTCTCTCCAATCATGGAAACTTGGAAATGCCTCAAATGTCTTTGTATTTTGTCTATTGTTATATTGTTCTACTTTTGATTCTTCCTCTATATCAGCATCAATTTAAAATTAAATCAGTCGATGAACCCTTTGTTTGTAATTTAGGAGTGGGATTTCGTTTTGTTCCATGAAAAAACCTATTTACTTCCTTTCTATTATCTTGCCTTTTCGTTTTTCACTTTGATTTCAGTAGTTTCTCCTCATAAAATTGTATTTGAAACCACATTTTTGTGAGACTTGGACAAACAAATTCATCAAACTTGTAAAACTGTGCTTGTTTTAGTGGATTTTTAATAGCTATCCTAGTTTACATAAGTAATCCATCTCATAGCTTCTAGGAAAGCTTAATTTGATAGGTGTTTCGATTTCATGGCTCCAATCAATATTTTGCTTGATTCAAGTGATTCATTTAAACGTTAATGAAAGTGGACAAATCCAATGATGCTATGAATCTGGTAATGGACTTACTAGAATATGAAGGTGAAGAAGACCTTGAAGAGGCATTCAACACAACTAAGGTATCTAATACTTGTCCTTTTGATAAATGAAAATCAACAGTTTGGTTTCATTTTTGTAAATGCATTTATTGTGGAGTCAAGTACATGAGCTATGTTGATAATGGTACTTCTACTATGTTGAAGTACTTAAAAAAGTATAACAAGTATCCTTGCAATATATAAAAGAACTAAAATTTGTTTGCCACATGCAAAGTAATGTGATTTAAATGACAATGGGGGCAATACTAGTACTGGTAGTTCTAATATCTTATTGACATGTAAATTTGATCAAGATCACTATAGGCAAATGCTTGTTCGGATAATCATAATGGATGAATAACTTTTTTTGATGGTTGAGTTGTTGGATTCCATGATTTTATTAATCAGTTGCAATATTTCTACAATCACATCCCACGATCTATAGTGACTAGAGAAGTTGTATCTTTATGGAAAAAAAAAAAAAAAAAAACAAGTTTGAAGATTTACTTTTTGCAAGCTCAAGTTTAAAGTTGCCCTCATGATTGTTACATGGAGTTCTATTCAAAACTTGAACTATTTATGTCTCCTTATACATTTTATTGATAACAATTGGAAATTACATAAATGAATCCTCAATTTTGTGGTGACAAGGGCAAGGAGATTGAGAAAATGGTTCAGAAATGTATTGGAGAAAGCATCTTCAAGTGATTTTGATGGTGTCCAAACTATCCTTAGTATATTACTTATTATGTTGTTTGTAGATATTTAGACCAAAGGACCATGCAACATCCATGGTGTGACCCATTGGAAAGACATTTGTAAATGTTCTATTATTACAAATAACACTAGTCAACCAAAAAGATTAGGTACTAATGATGTTTATATCGAAGTAGTAAAAATCAGGTTACTAGTGATATAATAATCAAGTATATAAGTTGATGTTCGTTGAGTCAGCTAAAGAGCCATTGAAAAATCTAGATTTGCACAACGACATAATTGGAATAAAGCATGCAGCAACATAGCTAGAGTGTTTGACAAGTTAGGTAGAGGCTATAGTGAGAAGACAACAACAACAATTGCTATTTTTGTTTTAGTCTATAAAAATTTCTAGGAAAGAAGCTGTGTGGGCAGTACCTTCCTAGATAATAACTCAACAGAAAACTCTCCAACAATCTTCTACCTTTCTAAATCAACCTCAACAAATAAATTGAAGAAGAGCATAAAATAAAAGGCTTTGAAGAACCAAGAGAGAGTGCGCCACACAAAAGATCGAGTAAGTTACATACTGTTGTTCTCTGTTGAAAGCTCTCTATCTCACTGTTTTGTTTGTCGTGCCGTTTAGCAATTGTGCTACGGATTAAATGTACAAGTGTAAGAGCAACATGATAGTGTAATCTATCACATGAAGGATCAGTGCTAGCCGATTGTAACTTTCCAAGTAGATTGTTAGTGGAATCTAGCCATTTTGAGGCTACTAGTTTGAAGAGTGGACATAGGCATAAGGACAAAATCGAACCACTATAACTCTCTCAATCCCACTATTATTCATTTACTTACATACATTGGAATACAGTTGGAGAGCATTTGCTTAAACATTAGATCGAGGTAATCTTAATTTAATAATTAGTTAATTTCTGCAAAAGATCATCAAAGTTTGAAAACAACTTATTTAACCCCCCTCTAGGTTGTATTGTTAGCCTCAACAATTGATATCAAAGCTCAGTTGCTCATTATTTGAAATGTATTTCTTATGAGTACAATGATCACTTATTATGGCTAACCTTAATAGCTTCTTTACTAATGATACTTAAGCTCTCAACAAATCGCCATACTTCCATGGAAGCAACTATGGCTATTGGAAGTAAAGAATGAAATCTTACATTGAAGTCACAAATCTAGACATGTGGGATGTAGTTACAAATGGTTTGGAAATACTAGCTCCTGTTCGACAAGAAGGCCAGGAAGCAATAGCCGTCAACACTACAGAAGAATCTCAAAAAAGAGCCACTCTTAATGCTAAAGCAAAACTCTTCCTGTATTATGCATTACCACCTTCTGAATTTAATAGAATATTTCCTTGTGATATAGTAAAGGAAATCTGGGATTGCATTAGGCTAACATTTGAATGAACAAAAAGAGTTAACAAAACTAAGTAGAACATCTTGCTTAGGAGCTACAAGCTATTCAAGATGAAGTCTGATGAAACAATAACTCAAATGTTCACACAATTCACTGAAATAGTGAATGGACTTGCTCTTCAAGGAAAAATCTACATAGATGCTGAGAAAGTAAATAAATTGCTGTGAGCTCTTCCTATGGAATGTACTGTCAAGACCTCATTATAGGAAACCATGAGGATCAACCAATCACCATGGATGAATTTACAGGAGCATTCATGTCCTATGAAGTTGAGCTTTAAAATGAAGAAAGTAACTCTAAAGGTAAGAAAGTCATTGCATTTAAAACTAACCATGATGATATAGGTAGAGAAATGTCCTCTAATGATGAAGAAAGTAATGAAGACATGGCATCGCCAACAAAGAAGTTCAAAAGCTTCATGAGGAGAGGAAACTACAAAGGAGAAAAATTATCTAAGCACGTTGACGAGAAGAAACCTTACAAGAGCAAGGAGGAATCCAACGGTAAGGACATCATGTGCTATGAATGCAGGAAGTTTGGACACATAAAATTAGAATGTCCATCCATTAAGAAGAAGATAGGGAAATTTGAGAAAAAGAAAAAAAAAAAGGTGCTGAAAGCTAAAACATGGAGTGACACTGAATATGAGACAAGTGATGAAGAAAAAGCGAATCTTTGTCTCATGGCTAACTCTGAACTAGAAGAATATGAGATAAATGATTTTGAACTATCTTAAGATGAATTGAGGCTTTTTAAAGATATATTTTAAGAACACCAAAAAGCTTCAAAATGAATCTTTGCTTTAAAAAATGAGGTTCGCGATCTTTCCATTGAAAACCTCATCGATAAAACTCTCATTGACAATTTGTAGAAAGAGCTTGATTCTCAAATAAATCAATTAAAGCTCCTGCAAGTTGAGAATGAGCGTGTTAAGAATGAAATTTAAAAAATTAGCCCCCAATTCTCTCTTGGTTAAAAAAATTTACGTACATTCTCTTTATCCAAATTCCTCACTACAACACTACAACAAGAGTGGTCTTGGACGTGAAGGAAATGAAGATGAGACGAATCATTTTCCTAAAATAAAAGATAGACTAAAGCACAGACCTCTTGCACATTTTTACAAAACTTATTTTGTTAAACATTTTACCAAAGTTATTGGCAAGAAGTTTCCTAAATGCTCAATTTGTGAAGGATACAACCATTTTTCAAAATGGATTGTCCAAAACAGCAAAGGAAGTTCAAGAAAATTGGCTGGTCCATCAATCCTAAATCGAAATCTAACCACAAAGAACCCAAGTTTATATGCGTACGAAAAAAAAGATAAGATTTACTTTGATTTTAGGTTATCTTGAAGAAAAACAAGTGGTATTTATATAGAGGCTACTGCAGACACATAACTAGAGACAACAACAAGTTCATAACGCTTATAATTGTAGATGGAGGTACAGTTACATATGGAGGAAAGGAGAAAGGAAGAGTCATCGAGAAATGAAACATAAGGTTGGGAAACCTAGTTATTGAAGATGTTCCACTTGTGCAAGGTCTAAAGCACAATCTTCTTAGTATAAGTCAACTTTGTGACAAAACTTACAAAATAAAACTCGAGAAAGGTAAGTGTATAGGCATTAGCAAGGACATATCACAAAAATTCACTAGAAATAGGTATGACAACATCTATTTACTTGACATAATTTTGAGGAATTATACTATTTAATGTCTATCAAGGAAGAACATGATCTAGGGCACAAGAAATTAGGTCACATTATTGCAAAGTAGATTCAAAAGATATCTTTCAAAGGTATTGTTTGTGGTTTGCTAAAAATCAATTATAGCAAGTGTGACACATGCAATGCATGCACATTGAGAAAATATGTGAGAAGCTCTTTCAAATCTATTAAAAGTATTGCTACCAACAGATCTTTGTAGTTATTGCATATGGACTTATTTGGACCAACATGAACAATAAGTCTAGGAGGAAGAAAATACCATTTGGTCATTATATATAACTACTCAAGATTCATTTGGGGGCAAAAGAACCCTTCAAGTGCCAAAAGTTGACACAAAGAGACACTTAAGTGTCAAAACTTATGTGTCACTTTTTATGAAAAATATAACACTTAGTGCCACATCCGGCGAACCTCGCCAAAAATCCTATGTGGCACTTTTTTTTATTAATTTTTTCGCTTATGTGGCTCGCCGGAAGGCTGACTTAGCAAACTACACACAAAAACGACATAATTTTGACACTGTTTAACCACATCAGCATGCAAAGCGACGTCATTTTGCACGTAGCTCGCCAAAAAGTTGCCACATCAGCGTTTTGGCCGGATTTTCTCGTCGGTGGCACTTAAGTGATCCATTTTGCTTCGATTTTAGCACTTAAGTATCACTTTCGTAACTTTTGGCACTTAAGTATCCCTTTGTGCCAACTTTTGGCACTCCAGGGGTTCGGGTATCTTCATTTGGGTAATGTTCTTATCACATAAAAATGAGGCATTTCATTCTTTTGAGAAATTTGCTCGATAAAGTTTAAAATGAGAAGGGATACGGCATCACCATTATCAAAACTGACCACGGAGGAGAATTTGACAATCAAAACTTTGCTGAATATTGTGGAGTGGAACACAATTTCCACTGCTTACACTCCTTAATAGAATGAAGTAGCTGAAAGAAGAAATCGATCACTGCAAGAAATGGCAAGGATAATATTGATCACAAGTAATGTATCTACTTATTTTTTTGGCTAAAGCTATAGCCATTGCATGTTGCACTCTCAGTAGAGTATTATTGAGATCTATGATAAATAAATAAAAAAGGCTCCATATGAAATTTATAAAGGGAGAAAACCTACTTTGCAATACTTCCATGTATTCGGATGCAAATGCTTCATTTTAAAGAATATAAATGACAACATCATAAATGACAACATCGAGAAGTTTGATGCACAAGCTACTAAAGACATCTTCCTTGGTTACTCTACTACAAGGCAAGCCTATTAACAAAGATTCAAAGGTAGTGGAAGAATCCATAAATGTGAATTTCACGGATGATCAAAAGGGAGTAGAAACTGATGACTGTGAAGACATCATACATATATCTGTACCAGTTGCTCATAAACAGTAGCAATCACAACCCCCAGCTGATATAATAGGAAAAGTAGATGAAGGAATCAAAATAAGATCATCTCTCTAAGGTATTATCAACTCCTTAGCTTTTATATCACAGGTTGAATGTAAGAAAGTCAAAGATGCTCTCAAAAATGAAAGCTGGATTGAAGCTATGCAAGAGGAATTACATCAATACAAAAAGTCAACAATGTTTGGGAAACACTCGCTAGACCCAAAGATTAGACTGTAATAGGAACCAAATGGGTATTCATGAACAAAGTTGATGAAGCAAGTAATGTTGTACGTAACAAAACAAGACTAGTTGCCAAAACACACCTACATGAGGAAGGTATTGATTTTGATGAAACTTATGTAGTTGTTGTTAGGCTAGAAGCTATACATTTATTATTAGCTCATGGCTACTTTCATGATTTCATATTATATCAAATTGATATTAAAAGTGTTTTTTTTTAATGGTTATATAAAAAAAATGGTGTACGTTGAGCAACTACTAGGTTTTGAAGAAACGGATAGACTTGGTGATGTTTATCAACTTAAGAAGGCACTCTGTGGACTAAAGTAAGTACTGAGAGCCTAGTATGAAAGATTAAGTAATTCCTTGACAGATCATGAATTAAAAAAAGATAAGGTAGACACCATGCTTTATCAAGAGAAAAGGTAAAGATTTGCTCATCATTCAAATATACTTTGATGATATAATCGTTGGAGCTATTAATGACGTGCTGTGTAAGGATTTTGCAAAAATGATGAAGAGGGAATTCGAGATGAGCCTGATTAGTAAACTAAATTTCTTTCTTGGACTCCAAATCAAGCAATGTCTTGAAGGCACATTCATACATCAAGAGAAGTATGCAAGGGACATAGTAAAGAAATTTGGTTTGAAATGATGCAAGAAAATAGAGATATCAATGTCTTGTTGAATATGATAAGAAAGGTAAGTCTATCGACCCTAAGCTATATAGGTGTATGATAGGTTCACTTTTATATCTAATGGCATCTAGACTTGATATTTTATTTAGTACGTGTTTAAGTGCTTGATTTCAATTAGATGCAAAAGAATCACATCTATCAGCTGTAAAATGAATTATTCAATACATTGGATCCACTCAAAGTTAGGGATCTGGTATTCCAAAAATACAAATTTTATGTTGCTTGGATACTCGGATGTTGACTTTGCAAATTGTAAAGTTGTTTGAAAAAGTACATCAGGTACTTGTTCATAGTTAGGAAACATGCCGATCTCTTGGTTCTTAAAGAAACAAAATTTAGTTACTCTCTCAATCACTGACGTTGAATTGCCCTTGGAAGCTGTTGTGCTCAACTCATTTTGATGAAGTAAGGATTCAGTAATTTTGGAAAAGAGGAGAAATGTATTGTCATCATGTGCGATAACACCAGTGCTATAAACTTTACCAGAAATCCAGTACTACACTAAAGAGTTGAACACATCAAGGTAAAACATCACTTTGCTAGAGATCATGTTAACCGAGAAAGACATCTAAAAAGCAACCAATAGGTTTCTACTTTAGTAAAGTGATGCAACAAACTCCATTTTAGAAAATTGTCAAGGGAAAAAGAAACAATTGTATAGGCAATCCCGATTTTGGCACAGGTATTTGATAACTCTTAGATGGCTAGTTGGATCTCTTTAAAGGTCTCCAACGGTTGGCTTAAAGACTTATATAAAGAAGGATCATTGAAGCTTAGAAGATGTTGGACTCGAGAATTCATCTTTGTTGATATTTCTCTGTAAAAGTTTAGCCTTGTAATAGCAAATGGTTAAGTGTACAAGTATAAGTGCAGTGGCTGAGTCTCAATAATGTAATCCATCCCGTGAAAGAAACAACACTTGCTATTTATAACTAACAGTATCGATTTCTAGTGAATTCTAGCTGTTGTTGAGCTGATTGTTGGAGATTAGACCAAGGCTTGAGTATAAAGTCGAATCACTATATATTACTATGTGATCCTTAGTTTTTATCATTTGCTTTAATTTGTTAACAATCACCATACACACCATGATGGCCCGATGATTTGGAGAGGTTGAGCTCACCTAGCCAAGGGGAGCCAAGCCTCACCAATGGCTGGGTAAGCCTCGGGCTAATGAGCCTTGTCATGGCTCGAGTTGTTGAGGGCTCGCAACACTCCGGTGATGTGATCGACCCTCATCTGGCCGGTCACCAACCATGACCGGTGACCAAAGAAAGAAGAAGATGAAAAGGGAAAAAGAAAAGAAAAAAGAAAAAAAAGAGAGCAAAATTTAAAATAAAATGGTTTGTATTAGAAATTTTAAGGATTTTATCAAATACGTTTTTATTTTGAGAATAAAAAATTTGGATAGTTTATCAAGCGTCTTCAAATACTTAGAAATTATTTTTGGGAACTGAATCAAGAAAACCCTTTTCTAAGCAAAAATTGTTTTTGGAAATAGAATAATTACCAAACCGCCCTCACAAGACATTGTATTTTTTTTTGTCCAACTTTGTATTGGGTTTCACATTTTCGCACTTAGATAGATATTTTCAATTACTTGGGCATTTACTTATCACACCACATTTCAATACCTTGATTGTTAATTGTTTTCCTAGAATAATATATAATTAAATTAGACTTTCAATAAACCCTCTAAAAACATTTGCATGCTCTCTTAGTAGATTGATGACTTTAGGATCATAGATGGTAATCAAGAATAATGGTCGCTCAAATAACACAATTTCAAGTTAGGTAATACAAGGGCCTCTTAGCATAATCAAGTCACCAAAAAGTCACCAAACTCAGATAATTTGGTTGTGTATGAATCAAGACAATACTCCCACATCTCGATTGATTTTTAGTTGATACCAAATGATTTGTACCAACTCCTAGAACTATTAGGTTGTTAAATAATTTGAGAATGAAATGTGAGGTTTGAGCTTGAAAGAGCCCGTGCTTCTAATTGACCGTTTGGATCCTTAAAATCATTTAATTAGATGAACCATCCGGACGTCGTACAAGCATTACCTCTAAATCTATTTATCGAGAGTGGGTTGCAGTAAGATAAACTGACAAAAGTACACTAATACTGTTCTAGGAAATTGCCAACGTTGCTGATAGTAGAACCAACAATTACTTTCAATGGGGAGCGGTCATATAAGGATAGATGGTTATATAAGTCAAAGGGAAGTAACTGTGTTGGGTGGAAACGAATAAAGAAGGGCCTCACATAATTACCCTCTGTATATTTTTTGCTTTAGTGAAAAGGGAATCCTCTGTTCTGGCCGTGCGAAAGGAAAGCGCGTGGGGCCAAACCAGATAAAAAGGACATAAATAAAAGTAAGGTTTTTTTTTTGCTTCTAGTGGGTTTCCTCGGTAACAGCCGCGAGAGGGTTTTCTCGAGAATAGGCGAGAAGTAACAAAAGAAGGTGGCAGCCGCAAGAAGCGGATAGAAGAACGTACAGACGTTCATACGCAGCTCTTTCTTGCTTGGCCTGTACATCCGGCGATTTGTGATGTGAGTTTTATATTTAATTGAGTTATTTTATTCATAACCGTTTTTGATAAATTTAGGTGTGTGACACACTTGATCACGTGAATGATTATAATTTTAATTTTCAATTATAGTGAATTATTTACCGATAGTTTTCTTTATAGAGGTAGATACTGACATTTGTATCGAATTACTTATTATTTTATTTATTTATTTCTCTAGTGATTTCATGTTGATTTAATTGCAAGTTCATGATTAGTTTATGTGATAATATTACAACAAATACCTTGCAGATCCTTTATTACATTGGATGATAATAAAGTTTCGCCATTGCTTTGCTTAACACATCGAGATTCTTTTTCCCTTTATAGTAATTTATTTATTGCTTTGTTTTATCAAGTGTTAAATCTTTGCTTATGTACCTGCATGATCACCTTTAACATTTTAGTGATTTGTGATTAAAATTGATCAAGATCGCTTGCAAAATATTTTTGAAATCAAAGAGAAAAGGTACTGAAAAAGGATTAGATTTATCTATTGTAACTACGTACCCGTGTCCATATTGAAAAGGGGTTGGATTTATCTATTGTAGCTAAGTACCCATGTCCAAGATATCTTTGATTCATATAAGAAAATATTGTCCATTTCTAATTGATTCGTAATACATAGGTGACGACTCCTAAATGAATTAAACTGCTTGATTAATTTTACAAAAGTAAAAATTTTGAATTGCGATGGGTATGGACTTGGGAGAATCCAAGCATAAGTGTAAACTTAATAATCCATTAGCTTTCCCTCGTTGGTTCATCTTGGAAAAGGTCGCGACAATCATGTCTAGAACTAGGAAGTTCGATAGGGTTTAACAACAGCTTGCCCAAACTTCCTTGAGACTTGTTTTGCACTGGCCACCTATGCACGACACAATTTAAATCCTAGGAAGCTGCAAGAGACAAACCAAGGATATAGCACCAGGTCATACTAACTCCACCCCGTGCGTTTCTAAAGAAATTCCCTCTGCTTTCTCATCTATCACTTTAAATTGAATTTGGCAGTCAATGCTTGTAGTCATAAGATGGGGATCATTGGATTGGTATGTACCACTAAACTAATGTGGTAACAATCCTTTAATTGCTGCTGATAATAGCCCTATGCGGAAAAAATATATCAGAGAAAGGAAAGAGAGAAAATAACAAAATAGCACACGAAAAACTCAACAAATTGAGGTACATAAAAAACAAAAACATCTAAAGTCACCCTGCCGATCATGTGAAGGGGAGGAAGACAAAACAGAACCAGTTGCATAAATGATGGAACAAGCACATTTAAAAACAATGCTCCCATAGTTTGAGACAAATTCAATATAGAGACCACAGATACAAAGGAGTAAACTACGACAAGAAGGTCCAGATACATGCTGTCAAAAGAAGAGTACTGTCTCCGAGCACACCCGCACACACAAAAAAGAAGGAATGAAGAGTAGCGTCCTCCAATTAGAAGATCTCCCCTTCTTTGTTGATTACTCGTACTTCAAATCGTTCCAAAGATGCTTCAAGTGCAAGTCTTCAGAAACATGGGTTGAGATCATTCATAATCACATGCAGAATTCAGAGGTTCCGACATCAATAGTAGTGTAAATAAGAGCAGTTTGACAAAGTTAGCTTTCTCAGTTATCCACTTACACCTTTAAGCCCGCACGGATAAGAAATTTCCAAGACAGTCCTTAGTTTTCCACCTTCAAGACTAAAAGATGACATACACAGGATAATCTGCATTTTGTCCATAACAAGGTCTGAGCTAGAGCAAATTTATGGAACTGTCTCCCAAACAATGTTATCACCTAACTCCTGGATGTGGAGAAATACTTGCCCATTATCTCTCACGAGCACATGAGAAATTCTTGTGCATTTTAATCTCAAGATTCTCAAAAAAAACAATCCCCTAATGTTGCAATGTCCCCTCAAACTTGGTAAAATCCAACTCTTTAAGATTCTTAAGATCTTTTATGGCTTCAGGAAATTCTTTTAGGTAAGTACCAACCATCTTTAGCATTTCAAGATTTTCCAAATACTTGACAGAAGGAGGTAATTCCTTAATTAAGGTGTCCGACAAGTCCATTTCCTGTAGCAGAACAAGCTTTCCAATGACAGCTGGAAGTTCTATGAGGTTTTTGCAATTTCTTAAACTAAGCTTCCGTAGTTTCTTTAATAATTCAATGGAATCAGTGACTTCACACAACGCTTCACATTCACAAGCACTGAGAATTTCCAGTGCCGGTAGAGAGCCTTCCTCGAAATGGAGTCTTTGAATTTTAGTTCCATCAATGAGAAGCTCTCTCAATTCTTTCATGGAACATAGTGCTTGCGGCAAATGTTTGAACAATTTGCAACGCTTCATGTTTAAGGACAATAAATTCTCAAAGTTAGAAATGGATTTCTGAATTGTTGGGCTGAATAATAAACAACCTTCTAGGATCAAGCATTCTAAATGACTTGAGGCAGGGAATTGCATAGATCCATTGATCCAAGTACAATCTTTTAGGTTCAAGACTTTCAAACTCCCAGCCTTCTGCAAAAACAACATGATTCACATGTTTATTTGCTACTTCAACTACAACTCTAACAATTAAGTGCATTTGCAAAAAAAAAAAAACACACACACACACACAATTAAGTGCAGGGCGCATTTGTACATTAAAAAAGAGCACAAGCACATATATGCTTTACCTCCATCAAATGTTTCCAGTCTTCCGAATTCAATTTGACTGAGCTTGTACATAAGTTGAGAATTGCCAGGTTTTCCATTTTGAATGCAAACAACTTATATTTATCATGGCATCCATGCCAATCAAGCCATACAAGGTTTGGAAGAAGATTCTCAGGATTTCCATCAATATCAACATTGTCCAACTCAAGAAACCTCAAATTCGATAGATGATGAAATACTTCACCATCAACTTGAATAAAATCACGGGTTACACGAAGAGCTTTGACCTTGCAGGTACCCTGCCAATTCATTGAGAAAATGGAAGTGTGAAATAAGAACAAAGAACTATGCAATGAAACAGTAAAATAATAAAAGGAAAACTTGACAAGGATAGTGGAGAAATCTCAATGTGATTTTACCTTCTTTTCACACAATGTTGCTTGGACATCTTCGTAATTCCACACCCTGCTGTGCTGCCAGGGGTCTTCATCTTCCTTCTTGACAATTTCTCTACCCAGGAATTTTAGTTGGCCGTGCATCAAAAACTCATTTTTTTCTCCAATTTTTAGAAAAGACGTGTTTTGAAGCTCATCAACACCTATATCAGGGCCAAGTTTACGAGCAGCCCACATGTAACAGGGGATTGTCTTTTCAACCCCTATAAAGAAACATGCTACATCAAGGAAAATTTCTCTTGCCTTTTTGCCCAAAAGTTTATAGTATGCCTCCAACATTCATTCCACATTTTCTTGCAGCTCGCTTTTTAAGTCATCCAAAGTCTGTCTCCATATATTTTCATTCTTTCCATTCAAATATCTTCCCACAATATCAATAGCAAAAGGAAGATTTCCAACAGCTGAAATGATTTCCCTTGATATTTTATGGTCACTCTTTAGGGGATGATCCGGTCCAAAAGCACACTTATGGAAAAGTTCAAGAGCATGATTTTCATTCATAGGTAATATCTCATGGTCATGCCCACACGAAATGACTTGATCCTCACTTGTCTGAATCTGGTAAACATCTTTTCTTCTAGTTGTGAGGATGATCCTGCTTCTCGGACCGAACCAAGTTAGCTCAGCCAATGGTTTGATTTGCTCAAAGTCGTCCACATCATCCAGAACAATGAGCACTCTGCTTTCTTTAAATAGCTGTCGTATCATTTTGGTACCTTGATTGGGGTATTCCACGATTGAAGAATGTCCCCCTCCCTTGAGGTCACGAATTAACCTATTTTGCAGAACCACCACTCTTTTCTCTTCAATCTCGTCCCGAACATTTTCAAGAAAACTACAACCTTTAAAGAGCTGACTGATCTTGTTGTATACCACCTTTGCGAGAGCGGTTTTGCCAACCCCAGGGAGACCCCATACTACAAGCAATTATCTCCCTGTCATCTCCTGTTCTTTGACAACTTGTCCATCCACATAAAATCCAAGCTTTCGCACCATCTCTGGCACGTCTCTGTCTATTCCAACTAAATTTTCATTGACGTCTTGCTCATCCATCCTCAAAAGTTTCCAAAGTTTGAAAACAAAATCCTTTAGACATTGGAGATACCTAAGAAATGAGAAACGGGAGTTTACTTTTCTTGTTTTTCTTCTTTTTATAGATAAAAGGCAAGGAGAGGCGACCAGCGCTAGCACTCCCTCTCCACCTTACGATTAGGTCCCAGACCGGTTACAGAACAGTTTAATTTCAGGGAAGGTGCAGATGGCACCGGTGACATGAATTAACACGAAAAAAAACGAGGAAGACTGCAGTGAGAAGACCAGACGAGATACACCCATGCATTGCTATTAAAAAGACAAGAAAAAAGGGAATATCCAGAAGTCAATTGGATCCCAGAAAGAGCGCGGTGAGCATCTCAATATACAAGCCAGTTATCCTATCTTTATATTCCGCAAGCTAAACAAATACAGCAAGATCAATCGAGCGGTCGGACTTACCCGCCGTTGACATTCGTCAATACCGGTCCCATTTCCCCAGCAATCTTTCCCAGAGCAGCCTTCCACTTTTCGATTTTGTCGGGATATCTGTTTTTGCGCTTGTGTTTGGCGAAGGACTTTTCATATGTTCCCAGCTGGTAGCGAACAACGGAGGGTTTGACGCCGTAGAAGATGGGAAGAATGGTTTTATCCGACTCCACCATTTGGGCCACTTCCATCAGGCAAGCTGGGCTGGAAGCGAAGTCCTCGGAGAAGACAGGGACGCAGATGTAGGAACGCTTGATGGCTTCCACGATCTTGTCATCGATCCTTTCACCGTATTCGATCTCGTCGCGGTCTTGGAATGCCACAATCCCGGCGCCTTTGAGCTGGTCGTAGAAGCACTCGAGGAAGTTGTCCCGGACATCTGGTCCTCTGAAGCTGAGGAACACTTGATAGTTACAGACGGCAATTTGGAAACCCATTTGCTTACACATACCCTGGCTCGAATGGAGATCAGGATGATGAAAGTCGTTCCAGTTCACAGGTCAGAATCTGGAGCGTCGACCTCATTATCCTTCTTTAGTCTTAGTCTTCCTCCGTGTGAAGACTTGTCTCCTCTCTCTTCTTTTCTTTTTTATTTTATTCGTTTCGATGTTTTGGCAATTCTATCCTTCCGATGATGGGAGACAGGAAAATTATTACCCTGGGTATAGCATTTAGGAAAATTATCATATCATTTTCGTGTGCTTGTTAAATAGAATTTGAATGATGGTATCATCTTGAGTTTTAAATAACAGTCAAAATTCAATTTAAAATATGAACACTAAATTCATTCCATCATAATTAATAACAAGTAGCTGGTACCCAGCATAATTGAATTACCAATGTGACACTATATATCTTCTTATTATTTACGGACCTTTGCATCTTTTTTTTCCATAAACAAATGGTCCGAACTTTGTAATCCTTGTAAAATTTGTGAGCTGTTAAAAATGAGAGAATACATATTAACACCTGCTCTTGTCCACTTCTATTTATTTTTATTTTATTTTATATATATATATATATATATATATATTTTCTTGCTTTCATAATCTGAAGGTATGAGAACTAGGAACATCCTACAAGCCAAACCAATTAAGTTCATTCAGAGTAGCTTATATGCAGTTGGTGGAATTTGAATAAGTGATCTACAGTATCTAAGTTGAAAATCCAAGATAACTAGCTATCAGGATTTTTTTTTTTTTTATTGTACTTCTTTTGTCAAAATACACCGGCAACTTACTCTCTAATCCTCTTTTTCTTGATGTTGATTATTGTAAGAGTTGATCACTGTAACCCAACTAAAGAGTATTACATATAGATATTAGAGACACACAAAAGAGAGACATTCGAATTGTATAAATGATATTGGGCTCATTCTAATTTAACACTTTTCAATTACTTTGGGTGTCCCCAAGTTAACAACAGGAGAAGGTATTGGACTTCATTCTGAAAATGGTTAATCAGCTATATTTGATCTGTGAACTTTCAATTCCACTATTTCGAATGATGCTATATTTCATTTAGTAAATAGGGCTCTATACTTTCCCGAGAAAATATTTTCCAAGTGCTAGTCAAAGTAAAAAAGAACAATCATATATATATATACACTCACTTTGTTAAATATACATAGCCAATCAATGTTAAAAGACGAAAAAACCCCATCCAACAATACAAGGACTAAAATCGAGTAACTGGGCTGCCATTTCCCATTCTGTCTCTATGACGTTAAAGACTTTTGAAGATGTATCATCTTCGTTGACGGAAGTAAACGCGGCATTACAATGAAAGGACATTGGTAATCCTACAGCATTTCCAAATCACGTTGCTCTTAGGCGATTTTCGATCCTCACACTGTTGTTAGGTCCTTCAGTTGGGCTCTAGGGTGTTCTGACATTAAATTTATTAGTATTGTAAAAAAATGTTGGAAAAGATGAAGAAAACAAAATTTGATCAACGCACAAATCGTGGACCAGGCTGCACCGTGCCTCCAGCTTCCTGCAACATGGCGATGCTGTCCTGATATCTCCCCTCCGAGTCATGTCGCGCTGGCTAGCCTCCTGCGGCCAGCAAGCCCCCACATCAATCATGCTTGCACTTTTCCTTCGCAGGTTCTTGGCGACATCGGCGAGTCTGGATTCTTCAAAGGGGTCAAGAGGGCGTTCCCAATACGAAAGAAGGGGTGAAATTTGTCCTGTTTTGCCCAAGCTTTTTTAAAGGGTGAAGCTTGATAGCAAAGTCAAAAGAAGCCGAAGTTCTTGGACAGAATTCCAGAATATTGGGTAAGTGAGAAACGAACGAACAGAGGAGACCACTCCGTGATCAGCATCACCGCAAGCTCCTGAACGGATCTGCTTCAATCCCACAACACCAACAGCGAAGGACCGAGACCTGCTGTCCTTGCCCCCGTCCATTAACGATTCTCGGTCCCTTGCCTAGCTTGGAAATTTCTGTTTCGCGGGTCTTGTGGAACCCATCTAGCGACTAATAAAAAACCGTGAGCGCCACCAATCACCGGTCATCCTCACCGTGATTCACATGATCCATTGTCCGTCCGAATTGGAAGATGTCATCCTCGCAACATCATGAATTAGGTAAGATAATTAATTCGATTTTCATATATCTCGTTGTCTAATTCATAAAATTGCGATCTTATTTGAATATTTGGTCAATATTGCTATATTCCAAAACAAATTCTTTTGAATCTCCATGAATTAGGAAATTTTCTAACTTCACAACATCCGAAATACGACTAGCGATCACGCGGAAAATTGGCTTTCTTTAATTTTATTTGTTTCCAAAATTAGATGGATATGGATTATATCTTGGGTGATGGATGTAATCTATTGCTTGATTTCATTTGATTTTATTTGTATTCTTATTTAAAAAGAAAATGACAAGAGACATAGATTTTAATTGGTAACATTGCATATCTAGATAAGATTGCATGTTTAATTTGATTCTATATAATATTATTTAATAAGAAAAAGTTTAGATAGTTCTTTCTAGATAGGTTGCATTCTAGTTAGGGATTATCTAGTTAAGATAACATTCCAATTTAAATTAGCATTTGGCCTAATTTAATCCTTAAATTGAATTGGGTAATATCTAGAACTAGGTAATTTATTTTAGTTATTTTCTAATTTCGAATTTTCATGAGAAAAAAAAAAACTAAAAATATCATGTGCATGTCATGTTGAATCAGCTCATCAGATGCATGTCATTTAGTAGTTTCATGTTTAGGAATCATTTAAATTAAAGCGTGTGACATGTTGAATAATTGCATTAATTTTTACCCGTTGTTAGATTAGGTCATTTAATAAAAGTCGCGTGACATATAGTTTACATTTTAAGTTGCATGTTGCATGTGCAGTTTTTAGGTTTCATTTAAGTATATGAAAACCCCAAAAAATTAAGCGACTACTTGTTAATTAAACGTGATGTCTAAGATTTATGATATGAATTTAGAGCTAACATTGTAAATATTTTCATTGCTCTAAAGTAAGTTTTTCCTCCCCATGTTTGTAATTTATTTACTACTTTGCATTATTGAGTGTTAAATAATAGTTGCACACTTGCATGGTCACCAACATGTTAGGAGTACGGTAAAAATCAATATGAGTTGCCTACAAAATGTATTTTTTTTAATAAAAGAAAACAAAATGTACCAAAAGGGTGTTAGAATAATCTAATATAATCAAGTTCCCGAACTCACAATCTTTGGCTTGTAAGAATAAATTATAATTCTCAATACTTTATTTGAATGTCTAATCGACCAATCAAAAACTGATTAATGGCAACTCTTGAATGAAAATGATTTGCATGCTATATAACATGAACTTAAGTTCCAAGTTGGTATGGACTTAGAAGAGACTTAGCTAAATTTAGGCTTACTAATTCATTCGCTAAACCCTATATGGTTCCACCTACTTCGAGGAGATCGCAACACTGTGAAAGTTTTTAAATAGCTTCACTCAACCTATTCAACCCCACTTGGGGGTTGCATTATTAACCTACCAATTGATATAAGAGTCTCATTACTTGTTATTTGTAGTGCTTTGATTCTAAGCATAAAGATCCGTTTGAATGGCTAACCTTAACAACTTTCTTGGTCCTCATACTAATGCGCCAAACAAGTCTCCATGCTATTAAGGGGTTTACTCCAGTAGTCACCGTTCCCAAATTAGAAGAGAGAAGTAGGAGGTTCGAATATCCATCTTCTCAAGGAGGTTGGAATGATGACGATTAGCTTTCATATGTGGATTTTGACTTTAATATTTTGCAAAAAGATATGATAAAAGTCTAAGAATGAATTGAGAGTTAGAATAAGACTGACATAAAATATATATATATATATATATGTAAGCATATATTTTTTTACTTTTAGAATGGATTATTTTACGACCCAAATGACTTTCAATTAATTTTAATAATGAAAAATTGAAAATGAACAAAAATAGAACATTCAAATCCCATTCTAGATATGGGTTATGTATTCTTGCTAATTAAAGTTTTAATTGATTTCATTTGAGTAATTTGATTTAGTCCATTAAAAAAAGTGTACTACATAAAGAAATTCACTTCGAGAAATGAAATAACTTTTGTATATATGTAACACAAACCATTAATTTTTTCCTTTTAACTATGCGGATGTCTTATTTTTTTGATCGGTCAACTATGCGGATGTCAAACGCTATAATTATACCCATTACATTGATATTACAATAGTAGATATTTGTCTAAAAAAGTATGACTTCTATTTATGGCACGTTAATCATAGACCTTCATAAAGTATTATATTTTTTCACAAAAACAATTTATACAAATCTCATCTTTTTCTCTTACATAGCACCGATATGTACAGTGGAAATGGCCGCGCCTAGTATCAAATGAAGCCCCCGTTTGCTCGATTCCTCCTCGCCACCAACTCACTACACTCCCCAGCTATTGCTTTAATTAGTCCTTTTTATTATTAATTTTCTGCAACAATTAAAGACCTAAGAGAGAGTGCGGGCAGCTAGGGGGGGGGGGGGGGGGGGGGGAATCACTGCCCAGGCAATGTAAAAATGTGAGCGCCGTCTTTTGAACGATCCACCAATCAACCTTGGGCCTCTAAAAAAAAATGGTTAATATTCTGAAAAATCTCAAATTAATGCACCTGTGATAAATTTGTCTCAAACTATTTTTTTTTACCATGAAAAACCTCAAACTGATACACTTGTGACAAATTTATCCTCTATTAGTTTTCGTTAAATTTTACTGTCAAGTTATTAAGTTAAATGAGACGTGACAATTGAATTTGAAATTTTACGTTCCGTTTGTCACAGTTTACAATTTCTGTGATTTTTTTGTGGTACTAATCCAATTTAGCGAATGTTATATTTATTACAAATTTACCAGTTTGAGATTTTTTGTGGTCGAATAAATTAGTTTGGGATAAATTTGTCATAAATATACTAGTCTATGATCTTTTATAGTCAATCGGGGTAATTTTATCACAAATATACCAGTTTGAAATTTTTAGTGGTCAAAAGAATAATTTGGGCTAAATTTGTCGCAGATGTACCAGTTCGAGGTTTTCCAGGGTATTAACAAAAAAAAAACGAACATGCAATATCAGAGGAAGCTCAGATGCTATCAAAGGAAATATCAGCAGAAAGAATGACAACTATCTGGATAACTTACAGAGCATAGCCTGACACGAAATAAAGAAGAACACTTGAGAAGACGTAATTGTAATCTGTCGTTCGGTTTCTTGTACTTATATACATTCATATTTATAATACAAAAATAAATATGATTACATTTTCCTATTTTTATCTCTGAATATCAATGACTGAATCAATTAGAATTGGAGCAAAGAATAAAATCAAATTCTCAAAGAATAAAATCAAATCCTTTCTCCAACATAGCCGAAGCTAAGTTTAACGAAGACCGGTTTCAACGACCTTGTTATCCAAGTTACCGAATGATGAAACAATGCTCCACCAAATGCGTACCAGACGTGATCTCAAACACCCAGCACCAAACTCTTCAAAACAAAGACAGAATCTAACGATTAGACAACTTTTCTTTCAATTCTGGACTCAAATGCACATTAACCAAACCAGAGGGAAGTGTTGGCAATTCATGAAGCATGTCGCAGTGAAGTACGTCAAGAGTCTCCAGCTTAGAAAGATGCTTGATTTCAGGAGGTAGGCTTAGCAGAATATCGCAGCCTCAAGACTCTCACATTAATTAGCTCCCTAATGTCTCCAGGAATCTCCCCTTCTAAATTCCTACACGAGGAGGCATGTATTTCTTCTAGGCTACGTAAATGCCAAATAAAACTAGAAAAGACGCTTATGAAGCAATAGTCCATCTTTAACACTCTCAACCTTTGCAAATTTCCAAAGGAATCTGGCAATTCTGAAATGCCTGTTCTCGAAATATCCAGTTCCTCTAAAGAGCTTCCCAATCGGCCAATGGACTCTGGAAGTTCTTGTATCCAACGACAATTCCTCAATGACAAGCATCGGAGTTTCACCAGCTCTCCAACTCCATCGGGGAGTTTGGCAATCTTTGAATTATCAACCGAGAGTATTGAAAGTGATGTCAAGTGTTCAATTGAATGGGGAAGGAATCTCAACGACGAGCAGTTGGAGGCACAGAGAGTTTCAAGTTCCTTTGAATCACCTCCCAAGGGAATATAACGCACAGAAGTCTCATCAATGAGGAGTTCTTTCAAAGCTTTCAATGCACCCAGTTCGGCAGGCAACTTGTTGAGTTCAGTGCAGGACTTCAAATTCAGGCAAAGCAATTTTTTGAGACCACCAACTGAAGGATCTAAACGGACCAACCGCAAGCATCGCTCTAGAATCAGCATCTCCAAGTTCGGGAAGCTAGAAAATGTCGGACTTTCCAGTAAGTCAGTACAACTGGTGAGATTTAAGACTTTCAATTGCTCCATCTATTAAACAGGAAATATCATAATCTCAATTGCCAGATAATTAACATAATAAATGCATTAGAGCAGTAAATAGGAAACCACCTTGATTTTCCTCCAGCCTCCCCAGTCTTCAGTAACTTTGCTCCATGAAAGATCAAGAATGACCAGGTCAGTCAGACCAAATTCTGCTGCTTCGAAATCCCTCGGGCACCCTTGCCAACGAAGCCACCTTAACTTTGGAAATACATTTGCAAAATTTCCAGTCATACTTGCATGATCCAATTTTAAGAACCTTATGTTTGGCATGCTCTTGAAATCGGTTTCCGTAAATGTACAAAGATGAAGATTTTTGAAGTCAAAGCAAACGGCTTCCACCTCTTCCCTTCCCTACATTTGCCAAGAGTAAAAAATCAGTCTGAATCTACAAAACACAATGGTAATACTAAGTGATGAGGACTGAGGTGCTTTCTTTTCCATGCGTGCAAACAAGGCCTATAGAGGGTAAAATAACTGAAGAACTGGATTACAAATTAAACCTTATATGTCAAGGCTTTCATTTTACAGAAGAAAACAAACCATTTAACCAAAAGGCTTTACCGCTTTCCTGTTAATTACTTCCAGGTCTGTAACATGCATGTATTGTGTTCTGCGCCTTCCAGGATACTTAGGTTCTTCTTGATCTATAGTTATGCTGAGGCACTTCGATAGTTTATGCATCCGCAACATGTTGTCTCCTCCAATTTTTGCTAGAGGCATCAAAACATGGTGAGAAGGAAAAAGATCTTGATTGGGCCACATATATGATGCAAGTCGGCTGTCCATGCCATTGGCAAACCATGCCATGTCCCAAAATATTTGTTTCTGCGTTTCATCTAATGCTTCTTAACAGATTTTCAAGATTTCCCTACAATCCTTTAAAATCTCTCGGGAGTTCTCCTTCTGTGGTTTTATGTTTATCAAGTCCTCTATCTTCCTCCAGTCTTCTATTCTTTTTCCACGGAGAAATGAGCCAATAACCTCAATAACAAATGGAATCTGCCCCGTAGCTTTGACAATACGCTTCCCAATTTCAAGATAGCCGGGTATTGAATAGTGTGTTCCTAAAGCATGCTTGCAAAAAAGTTCAAGAGCTCGATCATCATCCATCTCATTGACTTCATACATATGAGCCAAGCCTTGAGAAACATATGTTTGGAGAATTCCACCATTTTCTAAAGTAACGATTATTCGACTTCCAGGTCCAAACCAGTCAAGCTGGTCTCCAACAAGATCATCAAGATGAGACTGTTCTTCCACATCATCTAGGACAATAAGAACTTTTAAAGTGCAAAATACGTCCTGGAAAAACTTGATTCCTCCTTCGAATGAAGCAACATCTCCATCTTGTCCAAGAACATCACATATCAACTTAGTTTGCACAAACTGAATACCACCAACATTTTGTGTTGTTTCTCCAATCTTTGTGAGAAAGCTACAACTATCGAAACAAGAGGAGATTCGGTCGTATACAGCCTTTGCAATAGTTGTCTTGCCAATTCCATCAGTTCCATGGATTCCAACAATGCGCAGTTCAACCTCATCATCCCCTATCTCCAGTAGCTTGATTACATCTTTCACTCGATCATCAATACCAATTACATGTTCAGTAGTGGCAACTAAAGTCTGCAACGGCTCCCAAGGGAATCTAGGAGGTTTCAACTCCTTGAGATGTACAAGTGATGGAATCCATTCCAAATTAGGACTCTCCCATATCCTTAATATAGACAGATTGGAAAGTGAAGAGACGGTATGAATATCACTTTCTGTGTACTCCGCTATAGGCAGCTCGCCAATTTCCAAATGCTTGAGGCTAGTGAGCTCACCAAGTGATGGAAGACTTTTGCATCCTGCAAAATCAAACAACCGTAGCTGAACTAATTTGGGCATGCAAGACATCCAGCTTGGAAAACTCGTGCCCCCATAGCCTCTTATTTCTAAGCTTCGAAGATTTAAGCTTGGCCGCAGCTCTTGGAGTAGAATTTCATCGCTCTCTTTTCCAGGAAAGACTAATACTAGTGAAACTTCTCGTTCAACTTTGCAGAATTTGAATTTGCTACCACATCTTTTATTTCTCCCTTAACTTCAATTCTGAGGCTTCCTTTCAAATTGTTTAACCTGTTCAACTCCCCTAGCCCACCATATCTCTTTGGGCAAGAATCGTCCCCGGGCAAAATGAAATCCGTTAGTGTGCGCAAAAGAGTCAACTCGCCCATCCCTTGTGGCATATAAGATAGGGCATTACAATTGCTAATCTCCAGTTACCTTAGGTTGACCAACTTTCTTATATCTCTTGGCAATTCTATCTGTTGGAGAAATCTTTCCAGAATATTTTGAAGATGACAAAACATTTCTATCAGTCTAAGTATGGATATCGAATAGTTAAAGTCTCAAGAATTTATAGTCTCAAGACTTTGTAATCTCAAGACTCAAGACTCAAGACTCAAGACTCAAGACTCAAACTTATTCTCTCTGACAGTCTTTCTAATCCAGTGTTGAAGGAAATCCAAAGCCAAGGTTTATGGTTGAGGAGTTAATCCTATCCTCTGGAATAGATTCTTTGGTTGAATAATCATTTCGGATTCTTTAATTTTTATCTAAGAACGATTGAAGATCCGATGGTCGACGAAATAATCTTGGATTGTTCTATTCTTGGAAACCGAGATCCTGATTGTATGGGCGAACAGGATTGATGGGCTATCATCAGATTCCTTAAATAGCTCGGATGATCTTCTTGATTGATTCCGTCCAACGGGTAGATTGGAGGAATTCCTTTGGTAAGTGCCAACGGCTATGATGGCATGAAGGAGTATAAAAAGAAGACGTTCTAGTTGTTTTAAGTGTGTGATCGATAGAAAAATTCCAGAGTCTGAAGATCCTTGATTGTTAGTTGAGACTGAGCGAAATTGTATACAGAGAGTGTTTATACTTGGTGACGCCTTGAGTGAGTGTGGTAGATCATCTACACCTAGAAATCAAGGAAGATCAACACTGTAACAACTCTTTGATCATAGTGGAATCCAGCCAATCGGCTGTCAGTGCAGAAGAGTGGACGTAGGCTTGAATCAAGCCGAACCACTATAAACCGAGTGTTCAATTCTCTCTTTCCCTTACTCAGTCTTGCGATTGAATTGTTAACTGTTGCAAATTCTCTAATTGTTTAAATATTGTGCAAGCTTCGAGATATTTTTTTTATATACCTATTCACCCCCCTCTAAGTACTCGTACTAGCTATTTCAATTGGTATCAGAGCCCGTGTTCTTACTTTGTTTGAAGTGTTTTACTTCAGAGTAAAAGATCCATGGCTAGTATGCTAGCACCGGGGCTGATGGAGGGGCAAAGCAATACCAGACCTCCCTACTTCGATGGAAAGGATTACAACATCTGGAAGAACAAGATGAAAGCTTTCCTACGATCAAAGGATCCTCTGGAATGGGACGTAGTGGAAAAAGGAATCACTCCTGCTGCTACATCAATCACTGAAAGAGGAAAAGAAACCGTTGAAACCAGCGGAATGTCTCAAGAAGAAATAAACAAGAGACAAGCACTCGATGCTAAAGCAATCTATTCTTTATATTGTGCTTTGTCACCAACTGAATATAACAGAATATCTTCTTGTGTCACAGCAAAAGAAGTCTGGGACAGGTTACATATCACTTATGAAGGGACAGATCGAGTGAAGGAGACCAGAATTAACATTCTTCTTGGTCAATATGAATCCTTCAAAATGAAACCAGGAGAATCTATAACTGACATGTTTAGTCGTTTTACAGATATTGTCAATGGTCTTGAGAACCAAGGACAAAAAATTTCTGATCCCATGAAGGTGAACAAGCTTCTACGTGGACTCTCCAAAGATTGGAATCATATAAAGACTTCAATAAGAGAGACGCAAAGAATCATGCCATTATCTGTAGACGAACTGATTGGAACTCTTCAGTCTTATGAAGTGGAACGAATTAATGAAGACGAAGATCCAAGAGGTAAGAAATCTATTGCACTAAAATCGAATGATGATTCTGATGATGCAAATTCTGAAGATGATATGGATGATGAGGAGCTCGCCCTCATGATAAGAAGATTCAGAAAACTGAATAGAAAAGGCAGAAGGTTCACCCCAAAGAAACAAAGTTTTCAGAGACAGCAGACCAAGTCTGTTGATGATGAGGAACCAAACAAAGATGTAGTTTGCTTCGAATGTAAAAAGAAGGGACACATCAGACCCAACTGTCCTCTTCTGAAAAAGAAAAGAGGAAAAGCTGAGAAATTTCGAAAAGCTCTTAAAGCCGAAACCTGGAGCGATACAGAGTGTGATGAGAGTGATGAGGAATATGCCAACCTGTGTCTAATGGCGCAATCAGATTCAGACTCTGGATCAGACTCAGACAGTGAATTTGAGGTAAGTGATTATAAAATCCCTGTCAAAGTCTCTAAATATATTAATGAGTTATGTTTTAGTCTTAAGACTTCTCTTAAAAAGATTTCCGAACTCAAAAAGGAAAATTCAATTTTAAAACAAAAGGAAAACATTTTAGAAGAAAAGGTAAAAAAATTAGACTTGAATGTTTCTACTCTTAAAGAGAGTGAAGACAATCTTTCAAAAGAAAATGCTTTCTTAAAAACTGATTTATCAAATATTTCAAAGAAATTTTCAATAGGGTCCGAAAAACTTGAAAAAGTCCTTTCAATCCAAAGACCTTACTTCAATAAGTCGGGTCTAGGTATGACAGCTGAAACAATCCCTTTGATTGATTTTCCGAAAGTAAAAGAAAGAATTAAGAAAAGACCATCGAGAGAGGCTTATAAAAATCATTTCAAAAGAGTTTTTGTAAAGTCTGTAGGTCGAAATACTTTAAGGTGTTCTAAGTGTAACAGTCAGGATCATTTTGAAAAAGAGTGTCCTATGGTTTGGAAGCCTGTTACAAGAGTATGGCCTAATAATGCTCATCCTACTAACACCAAAGGACCCAAGAAAATTTGGGTACCAAAGAAAGCTTGAGACTCTTTTTTGATTGCAGGTTTCTGTCAAAAAGAAGGTAAAGTGGTATCTTGACAGCGGATGCTCAAGACACATGACAGGAGACTCAAAATGTTTCATAAAACTTATTAAAGTAAATGGTGGAAAAGTTTCATTCGGAGGAAATAGCAAAGGAAGTATTGTGGGATTCGGAACTGTGAAAATTGGAAATCTCACAATAAGCAATGTCTCTCTAGTGGAAGGACTCAACTACAATCTACTCAGCATTAGCCAATTGTGTGATACTGGTTACAAGATCTTCTTTCAAGAAGGCATATGTTCTGGAATTAGCAAAGATTCGACTCAGTCTTTCATGGGTCGAAGGCATGGAAATATCTACCTCCTTGATGTAAAGCCAAATGAAGAACAATGCTTAATCTCAATTCAAGATGAAGCAATTCTATGGCACAGAAAACTTGGCCATATCAACAAGAAGCAATTAGCCAAAATCTCTTCAAAGCAGCTTGTTCGAGGTCTACCTAAACTGCCATACCAAAAGTCTGACTTATGCACTTCATGCATTCTGGGAAAGCAGGTAAGAAATTCATTTAAGCAAATAAATTATGTATCTACTAATCATGTAATGCAGTTGCTTCATATGGATCTCTTTGGACCAACAAGAACCCAGAGCATTGGAGGTAAGAAATATTGTCTAGTAATTGTAGATGATTACTCTCGTTTTACCTGGGTATATTTTCTTGCAAATAAATCAGAAACCTTTTCGTACTTTGAAAAGTTTGCTAAAAAGGTTCAAAATGAAAAAGGATGTGCTATTTCTAGTATAAGAACATATCATGGAAGTGAATTTGAAAATCAAGATTTTACGAGATTCTGTGATAAATCTGGTGTTAATCACATGTTTTCCTCTCCGTATACTCCAGAACAAAATGGAGTTGTGGAAAGAAAGAATAGATCTCTTCAAGAAATGGCTAGAACACTTTTAATTGAAAGTAAAATTTCTTCACGATTTTGGGCTGAAGCTGTTTCAACTGCTTGCTATATTATAAATAGAGTCTTTCTAAGACCTATTCTTGATAAAACCCCCTATGAATTGTTCAAAGGTAAGAAGCCTATTGTTTCATACTTTCATGTGTTCGGTTGCAAATGCTTTATTTTGAAAAATGCAAATGATCGAGTTGGTAAGTTTGAAGAAAGATCAGATGAAGGCATCTTCCTTAGATATTCTACATCAAGCAAAGCCTACAGAGTCTACAACAAAAAAAGCCAGTCTGTGGAAGAATCAATGAATGTCAAATTCCAAGACTCAGTGCAAGATGAATCCAGCCAGACTCAATATGAAGAGACTGAATCCGCTCTAGATCTTCAAATGTCTACATCTCAAGAAGCATCTCAGATTCTGGGAGTCCATCATCAAGACGCTCATGAAGAATCAAATAAAGAAAGAGATCATCAACCTGGTAACTGGAAGCACAAATCCAGTCATCCCAAAGATCTTATTATTGGCGAACTTAATGAAGGAATCCGCACCAGATCAAAAAGGCATGAAGAATCTAGTGTTGTGGCTCTCATCTCTGAAATTGAACCAAAAAGCATAGAAGAAGCTTTATCTGATGAAAGCTGGATCGAAGCTATGCAAGAAGAGCTCAGACAGTTCAACGTCAATGATGTCTGGGAATTGACATCTAAACCAAAAGGTAAAACCGTTATTGGAACCAAATGGGTATTCAGGAACAAAATGAACGAAAAAGGAAAAGTCGTACGAAACAAAGCAAGACTCGTGGCCAAAGGATATACGCAAGAAGAAGGAATAGACTATGACGAGACTTACGCAACCGTTGCAAGGTTAGAAGCTATTCGTCTATTACTTGCATTTGCTTGTTACAAAAATTTCAGGTTATTCCAAATGGACGTCAAAAGTGCTTTCCTAAATGGATTTATCCATGAGGAAGTTTATGTGGAACAACCGCCTGGATTTGAAGACCCAAAGAAGCCAGACTCAGTCTTCAGACTGAAAAAGGCTCTGTATGGTCTAAAGCAAGCACCTCGAGCTTGGTACGACAAACTAAGTAAGTTTTTATTACAAAATGGTTTTGTCAAAGGTAAAGTAGATACTACTTTGTTCATCAAAAAGGAAAACAAAAACTTTTTACTTGTTCAAATATATGTTGATGACATTATTTTTGGATCCTCTAATGAAAGTCTTTGCAAGAAATTTTCTAAGTCTATGCAGGATGAATTTGAAATGAGTATAATGGGAGAGTTAACATTCTTTCTTGGACTCCAAGTGAAACAAATGAAGGAAGGAACTTTCATCCATCAAGAAAAATATGCGAATGATCTTGTCAAAAGGTTTGGATTGGAAAAGTGCAAAAAGATCGACATACCAATGTCATGTTCTCAGAAGATAGACAAGGATGAAGAAGGGAAGAAAGTAGATCAAAAACTATACAGGAGCATGATCGGTTCACTTCTTTATCTCACTGCTTCTAGACCTGATATTTTGTTTAGTGTTTGTATCTGTGCTAGGTTTCAATCAGATCCTAGAGAATCACATCTCATTGCCGTGAAACGAATTATCAAATACGTTGCTTCATCTTCAAGCATCGGTCTTTGGTATCCAAAGAAGGGAGACTTTAATCTTCTAGGATACTCAGATGCAGATCTGGCCGGTTGCAGAGTCGATAGAAAGAGCACTTCTGGAACTTGTCAACTGCTTGGAAACAGGACAGTGTCTTGGTTTTCAAGGAAGCAAAGCACTGTAGCTCTCTCAACAACAGAAGCAGAGTATGTAGCTCTTGAAAGCTGCTGTTCGCAAATTCTATGGATAAAACAACAGCTACAAGACTTTGGCATTGAAGACTCATGCACAGAAATCAGATGTGACAACACCAGCGCTATCAATCTCACCAAAAATCCAATGCTTCACTCAAGAGCAAAGCATATTGAGATTCGTCATCACTTTATTAGAGATCACATTCAAAATGGAGAAATCTCGATTAAATTTGTTGATTCAAAAAGTCAACTAGCGGACATATTCACAAAGCCTTTGGAGAAGAATCAGTTCGACTTTATCCGCTCGAGACTCAACATTTTGAAGCTTGAAGAAGTTAAAGTCTAGAGACTCACCAACTCTAAGACTCTGATCTCTTAGACTCTAAATCCTGAGACTCAATCATTCATGGCTATAGACTGTAAGTTGTATTTCATCTAAAAGGTACTAATTGTCATTTAGTTATATTAACTCGAAAAGGTATGATCTCTTGTTTAATAATTTTGGCAGTTATCGATTTTGAAAAGAAGTAATCGTTCACTTTCCATTGCACCGATTGAACTTCCTTTTTCAAAAATTGAGTTATATATATACAGTTTTTCTTTCCCCAAATCTTCAAAACCCTAAAAAGCACTCTCCTCTCGATACTGTTTCTACTCTTTGTTCATCGTCGAGAAAGTGGTCATTTTTCTTGGGAAAGCAAGTGAAGGAATCTTCCAATAGACAAAGAAAGATGTCGTCTTCGAGGAAATCATCAAGAATCGCGAGCAGGGGACCACAAAGAATGGAGAAGGGACCGACTCATTTCGATCTCACTGAGGAAGAAGACTTACCAAGTCAGCGACAAAGTCCGATTCGCTCTCCTCCACGTCATTCAGCATTTCCTGCCCCACAAAGTGCAAGTCATAATCTGGAAGAAGAGATAATCGAGGATGCCGACCCAGTAAGAGTTCAAAAGCCCTCCTTTTTGTATAATCTTTATCGTGCATTGAAAAGCACAGGTACTCCATTAAACTACATAGATGACTTCCTTAAGGACAAAAATTATGGGAATGAGTATCTTTTTCTGAAGAAAATGGAGGAATGGGGAATTGCCCCGAAAGGAAAAGCAGAGGAAGCTCGTGCGAACATTCCAAGAGATCCTCGTATGCCAGGACAAAATCTGATTGACGGGAACGATGATGACAAAATGTTCCTTGAATTTAAACCTAGAATGGGTGTGGCGGCAAAGGTGAAAGGAAATCGAATGGATTTGTTTAAATCCAAAGATCAGGAAAAAGTGTATTACAGTCTGTTGAAAAGAGGGGTAATCAACCCTAGAAGTGTCGATTTTGACTTCCTGGATTCCATCAACTTGAACCTAAGAGAGAAGTTGAATATGCTTCAACTTGAGACTTTCTGCTCTGACTCTACAGACGGGTATGATCATCTGACTGCTTATTTCTATTCAAATCTTAGCTTTTTGGATGCGAATAGAATTTCATTCAGTGTTCGAGACAAAGTCTATGTGGTAGATGTGAATATGCTGGCAGACATAGTTGGAGTTGAACGGGGACGCTATCTCCCAATCAAAGTCTCACCTGCTCGAACTACTCTGGATCTTGTCAAAGATAGGGATGTAGATAAGAAAATTATCTATTCCAGAATGAATGCCATCAACATTGTGCTTCACAAGATTGTGATCAACTGTATTAGACCAAAGTCTACATCAAAGACTTTTGTGTCTCTTTCTGAAGCAAAGTTGATGTACGCAATCAACTCAGGACGGAAGTTTTGTCTCCCGCACACTATTCTTTTCCATATGTACAGAGCAGTGTCAAAAGACAAAGGACAATTGCCTTATCCTGGTCTGGTGACCAAGATCTTCAGATATCTGAATATTGAACTGCCACATACTTTTTGTGTTCGAACGTGTGATAAGATGGTGGTAGGGTTGAAAATGTTAATGAAGATGCGTCTGCAAGAACTCTCTAAGGCAATGGAGAAATTCAAAGTGAAATCTCCAGTCCAGTCTGCTTCAAAAGGGAAAGGAAAGAAGGCCATTGGTGCTTCATCGAAAAAGAGGAAAAGAACTCTTATCCTGGAGGATGAGGATGAGGATGAAGATGATGAAGATCCCACTATTCCAGCACTGACAAGAACAAGACGTTCTGTGTCTTATTCGACAGAACTTCAGCAGAGCAGAGAAGAAGAAGAACACAGAGAGAAGGAGAAAGAAGTTGAGGAAGAAGGAGAAGAAGAAAAAGAACAGTCTGCTGATAAACCTGGAGAGAAGAGAAAACAAGAGCATGACCATCACTCTTCCCCTTTCGATGTCCTAGAGACAGGGGGAGTTAGCGAGCAAGAGAGGTCTCCACCTCATGCTGCTGAAGATCCAAGAAAATCTCCAGAAGACCCAGAAGAAGTTCAGGTCTCTCAATTGCCTGAAGAAGATGATACAACGATTCCAAATCTGCCAGACCGTTCAGAAGCGCCATCGTCTGAGAAAGCCAATGCCAGTACACAGACGGATGATTCTGTAGATCTTCGTAGTATCATGAATATTCTTCTGGAAATGCGTAACCAAATATATATTCTGGACTGTGACATCCAAGTTTTGAAGCATGCTGGACAAGCATCTTCAGTCTCTCTGGAAGATAAATACAAAGACCTCGTTCTGCAACTTCAAACCAATGCCAAAAGAGAAGAGGTAGCTCATCTGCGAGAAGATCTGAAGAAGCTCGAAGGAGTAGTCCAGTCCATTGGGGATTTCCAGATCGTGCGCATTCCCAAGCAGACATGACTCCTTTCTCACCCTCTTTTTAATGATGACAAAAAGGGGGAGAACCAATTTGAACAAACATTATTTTAAAACTTTATTTGACTTTTGTGTTTATGTTTATTTTTGAGTATGACTTGAGAACTTGAACTTGAGTGTTAGACTGAATTGGTTGTGGATTTTGATGATTGACTGGTTGCATTTATATCAAGTATTGTTACATAGTATTACTCATGAAAGACTAACCAATTGGCTGTGGATGCAGAGTCTGGTTGTTTATTAATCTTTATGAGTTAGCCATATTGCTTGAGAAATGTTTTTTGCAGGTCAAAGTTGTTCAAATCTTCAAGAAAGTTTTGTCACCATCAAAAAGGGGGAGATTGTTGGAGAAATCTTTCCAGAATATTTTGAAGATGACAAAACATTTCTATCAGTCTAAGTCTGGATATCGAATAGTTAAAGTCTCAAGAATTTATAGTCTCAAGACTTTGTAATCTCAAGACTCAAGACTCAAGACTCAAACTTATTCTCTCTGACAGTCTTTCTAATCCAGTGTTGAAGGAAATCCAAAGCCAAGGTTTATGGTTGAGGAGTTAATCCTATCCTCTGGAATAGATTCTTTGGTTGGATAATCATTTCGGATTCTTTAATTCTTATCTAAGAACGATTGAAGATCCGATGGTCGACGAAATAATCTTGGATTGTTCTATTCTTGGAAACCGAGATCCTGATTGTATGGGCGAACAGGATTGATGGGCTATCATCAGATTCCTTAAATAGCTCGGATGATCTTCTTGATTGATTCCGTCCAACGGGTAGATTGGAGGAATTCCTTTGGTAAGTGCCAACGGCTATGATGGCATGAAGGAGTATAAAAGGAAGACGTTCTAGTTGTTTTAAGTGTGTGATCGATAGAAAAATTCCAGAGTCTGAAGATCCTTGATTGTTAGTTGAGACTGAGCGAAATTGTATACAGAGAGTGTTTATACTTGGTGACGCCTTGAGTGAGTGTGGTAGATCATCTACACCTAGAAATCAAGGAAGATCAACACTGTAACAACTCTTTGATCATAGTGGAATCCAGCCAATCGGCTGTCAGTGCAGAAGAGTGGACGTAGGCTTGAATCAAGCCGAACTACTATAAACCGAGTGTTCAATTCTCTCTTTCCCTTACTCAGTCTTGCGATTGAATTGTTAACTGTTGCAAATTCTCTAATTGTTTAAATATTGTGCAAGCTTCGAGATATTTTTTTTATATACCTATTCACCCCCCTCTAGGTACTCGTACTAGCTATTTCACTATCAGCTTGTAACACATATTGAGTTTAAGTACTTGCAAGGTTTGCAATCTTGTAAAAGAATCCGGAAGCCTTACGATTCCTTCATTTTCAGAGAGATCCAGATATGTCAAGTACTTCAACTCAGAAATGGTACTTGGCAATTTCTCAATTCCATTATCATGCCAATCCAAGGCACGCAAAATCTTGAAAGTAGAAAGGAATTTGCAAAGAGTTTCTTCACCCATTTGAGTTCCACACCTCCCGCTTTTTGTTTGGTCCATTTTGATGAATGTCCTGAGACATTTCATTCTGAGTAGGGTAGGTGGAAGTCCCTGTGATAAATCTAAAGTTGAATCCCACGATAGATGGCGAGTTCTTCCATCGATTGACCGCAGTGAATGATGAGTTCCTTGAGAATACTCACCTACAGTAACCTTGCATGCAAGGTCATTCAGTAAATCATGCATCTTACAAGATGTCACATTTCCAAGTTCATCTTTAGTGCAGTCTTGAAAGAAATTCCTCCTAAGTAGATCCATGAAATACGCATGAGCAATATCTTCCACGTCCCGGCTTTTGTTGTTTATAGGCTGGATAAATCCTTCTGCTATCCAGAGACTCGTCAACATTTGTTTATCAATCACCCAATCTTTGGGAAACAATGAACAGAAGGCAAAGCACTTTTTTAGATGGCATGGGAGATGAACATAACTAAGCTTAAGTATTGAACTTAAGTAATGAAAATTTGGAGAAGATTCTTGAATCTCGTCCTTAAAATTAGACCACTCAGCTTCAGTTTGCTTGAAGAATAATAGACGTCCGATTATTCGTATTGCCAAAAGGATTCCATCACACATTTTGACTATCTGCCTCCCAATTTCTACCTTACTTGGATTTCTAGGGCGCGTTTGGTAACGATTTTGTTCCCGGGAACAGATTCTGACAAGAAATAATTATTTTTTATTCTGTTCCCGGGAACTGATTCTGAGTAAAAGAATGTGTTTGGTAACGAATAAAATTTCTGATTTCGGAATAGAAAAAGAATAGAAACACGTTTGGTAACTGTATAAAATTTCTATTCCAATTCTTTTTTAATTACCTTTTTATATGAATATAAATTTGATATATAATTTTCATAAACCATTCACTGATTAATTATATTTTTATACTAAGTAATAAAAATATTAACTAATCAATTTTTATTAAATAGTAAATAATAAACCATAGTATAAACTATACTAATATCTAATACATATAAATACTAAATTATAATATAAAATTAACTATGTATTATGTATACAGTAAATATATATTTCAAAATAGGAAGAAATTAAAATAAAATATAGAAATAAAAAATAGATAAAAAAAATTGTTGTTATTTTAAATTTGGTTTTCTTATTAGAATTTCAATATTATTTATATTTAAATAAGATTTTTTTTATCATGGTGATTCTCATTTTCAATTAATATTTACTTTTATATGATTAAATATCTAATCCATTTTGAATTTAATATGGATGAATGTTAATTTTAATTTAGCCAATATACTTCTCTCTCTCTCTCTCTCTCTCTCTCTCTCTCTCTCTCTCTCTCTCTCTATATATATATATATATATATTCCCTTCCCCAAAACCGAACACCCAACATTTAAGAAGATGAAAGTCTTTAAACCAACATGACTCTTTGAAACAAAGAAAAAGCTTTAACGAAAAACTCATCACTACAACTTATCCATAAATGAATAATGAAGTAACGTAGTCCATTGTTCAACTTTGAATATTGGCTTTGATAAGTCAATAATTAAAAACAATATTACAAAGGTCGTAAACATAAAGTTATTGAATCTCTGGCATATTGTAATCCCTTGCCATTTGATTTGCAATACTTCTCCGAAGCATGTTTATCTCCATTGCTTCCTCATTTGATGTATCATCTACTACATCCATGTTTGACTTGTATGACTTTTCATTTACTCCAACCACAAACATAGGTGCATCGGCTGAAGGAGCTGATATGACCACTTTCTTGGGGCCAGCCTACAGTAAAAATCAGCGGGCATGCGTGCACAGAACAAATTAAATGATTATAGTGACCTTCAGGTGTGTTGAAGCCTTGTCCTATGTAGTGAAAACTCCAGAGGATTCAACAACATACTCAGCCCCATGATAACCCCAAGGAATCTCTTCTGGATTTCTGAGAAGAAAGAAATATCAAACTTTACCCCTTCCTGCTGTAAGTTTAGAGGTTGATATTTGCAAAAGAGAACTTTCTACAAGCAGTCTTTTGGATGAGTAAGAAAAAACCTTTTGCTTTCAACTTTAATTTGCTTTCCATTAATCTTCAAGGTGGAATCGTCTATAACATTGATCGTTCCAGTGAAAACTCCATGAGTAGAGTCATACTTTAACATGTAAGCCTGGACAGATCGATAAAAGAAATGTCAGTATCTCCTGTATCTCCTCAAGGAGCAGACCTGCTATAAAGTATTGCGATATCCCTCCAACGATCAAAAATTCCAAAGCTGTCACATCTTATAAATTCTCTCGGCTTGCTAATTATACACAAATACCACAAGAGTCAGCTATAAGTTTGATCTTAGGGTGATTTTTCAAAAGGCAAAGCAAAATGAGGTAACCCTGAGCAGTAGACATTAATATGGTAGCAAAGCCGACATGGGAAAAGATAAATCTCATGCGTCTTAAGTTGAAGGCTGATTTAAACATTCACCAAAGCGTGGTGGATGAGTCAGCAGTAGCTTAATTTAAGTTATGAAACATTTATTGAAGAAAAACAATAATCTGGCTTGCTTAAATAAATGGTCAAGTCAATCATTTTCCAATTCTAAGCTAAAGCAGAAACAAGACTAGCAGCAAATCAGAAATTTTTAGAATACTGCAATGGATATTCCAAGTCCACTACCAAATAATAGACATAAAAGAGATTAAAACATCCATATACCACATAAGTGACACAACAGTAATGCTATAACCAACAGAACCACTCAATCACGTAAAGGAGGGAAGCCACGTGACATTTCCTTGAAGGACTAAGTAATTTGCACTAAAAAAGAAAAAGGTAACTGCACATACCATGTATTTAGCATCGATAAAAGGATCATTGACAGCTAATACATCGATATCATCCCTAGCGGTTGCTATCCGAAGCACCAATCTTCCGATTCGACCAAATCCTGCACGAATGTAATGCCACCACGCTCAAAAAACACTTCCACCAGACCCATTTCATTTAAACTGTACACCTCGTGCAACAACTACATATTCTTCTAGACATTCTTCTATTTGAGCTAATATATGCAGAACAGCTGCAAACAGCCCCTATCTTGCAATCCCTATGGTATCTGTTAAAACACAATTCCAGAATGCCCTCTAAATATACCAGCACACAACTTCGCATGGAATGAGATTACAGGCAAAGCACAGTAACCACTTAGCATAACTCCTATCAGCCCCGGAACATACCATTAATTCCAATCTTTGTCTTGTTGCTGCCATCTGATCGTGCACGACAACATCACCCCTCAGACTCCGGTCCAATCAAACCATTTTTAAAAACCAATTGAGATATGCTACAAGGATTCTTACTTAGAACAATAGGCCGCACATCAACAGCGGTAGCTCTAACGGGCTAAATGCTCCTGACAGAGGATTTCCTATCAATTTTTGTTTTTTCGGGACAAAAGATAGTGTCAACGACAGTTACTAGAGGCCACAAAAACCGGGAGCGGCAAATTTAACAGGAGCAAGGGAAAGATTAGACTCAACTGGAAGGAAATGGATCCGGTGGGGACAGCAGTGCCGTTGAAGCTGGAGGGAAGGCGTGAAAGGTTGACGCTGCTGGACGAGACCTGCAAGAAACCGAAAAAAAAAAAAAAGAGGTTGAAGTTGTTGAGCCGAATGGGACGAGCCACCTCCCAAGATTTAGGAAAAGAAGAAGGGGAAGCCGGGAGTAGGTCGTGAAGATGGTGTCCGCCATAAATCCAATAGCAAATGCAGAGGAAAAGACAGGATCATCAAAAAGTGAGAGAAAAAAAATTAAAAATAAAGGAAACAAAAAGAAGAAGAAGCGAAAACGAGGGAACAGGAATCGCAAAATTCACAATTCGGCGTCGCTCGCCCTCGGCCAGCTCGGCGAGGGCGCCCGCCGAGTTGGGCCCAGGGGTCGCTCGCCAAGCGACCCCTCGGCCAGATCGGCGAGGGCGCCTGCCGATTCGGGCCCAGGGGTCGCTCGCCGAGCGAGCGTCACCCGTCGCAGACGCCGAACCACCCATAGAAGGGAACTCACCTTGAACGACGCCCTTCAACGATGAAGAAGCAGCAGTCGCCGTCGCCGTTCTTGCGGAGGGAGGAGCAGCCGTCGCCATCGCCGTTCTTGAGGAGGGAGAGAATGAGACTGATGAGCAGAGGAGACGAGAGGACGAGAGGACGAGAGAGAGAGAGTAGAGAGGAGATAAGGCTCCGCACTTTTGATTCTGGTTTTGATTCTCGGATGAAGAATCATAATTTTTTTGATTCTCAATTTTTGCCCAAAACTGATTCTGGGAACAAATTTGTTCCCGGGAACAAAAAATTTACCAAACGCGATTCTTGGCCCAAACTGATTCTAGGAACAAAAAATCAGAATTTAGCCCTGTTTGGATGGTTACCAAACAGGGCCCTAATCTCTTCTTCTTCCAGGCAAGCCATTTTCAGCAATAAATCAACAGATGACTCTGCTCGAAGGGCCTCGAGACAATAAGATGGGGATGTACTCAAAAATTCCACAACTTCCTGAAAGGAAGTAGTTATTAGAATCTTGCTTCCTTGGGCACCTCCCATCAATAAACTTTTCAAACTCCGCCATCGTTCAGGATCCACAGGCTGCATATCGTCAATAACTAGGAGATATCTTTGCAATTGCTCCTCGTCATCTGCTCTCTCTGTTGTCTCTCTTCCTCTGATTTTCCGCACTTCCCTTTCGATACTATGGAAGCCGCTGAAACCCACACAGACCCATATCCTTAAATCAAAATGCTTCTTGACCATGTCATCTTCGTACACACATCGAGCGAGAGCAGTCTTTCCAATCCCATTCTGACCCCGTATTATAAAAAAAGAAATTTGTTCATCCGTGTCAGAGTCTAACAAGAAGTTCATAATTGCGCTTTTAGCATCCTCTCTCCCTATAATCTCCTCATCGTACGCAAAGGAGTCCAACCGCTCTCTGTTCCTCGATCCTTTCTCTACACGCACATCCTCCGCGCGCTTCCGCAAGTCCAAATCCCTCCCTTTAGCAGCGATGGCTTCTATTCTCGCCCTAATATACCCCGCGCGGGCGCTCATCTCCCGCACTAAAAAACGCAGGTATAAAGGCGAGGAGGAGGTAAATACCTGCTGCGTCAATTCCTCATCTTTGCTCAGCGATTTTCGTTGCATAACTTCAATGTCCCATTCTTCGAGTAAGTCCTCTGCATCATAGAAATCATCTTTGAGATTGCGAAGCCATCGTCTGATGTCCCAGTTTCTGAAGCTCCGCTTTTCCGCATCGGGCACTATGCTTTGGAGAGAGGAAACGGTTTTCTTCAGCTTCTCCAATTCGCGGCCGAAGCCCCATAACTTTCCATCCTTTGTGAAATCATCCAGAAGTCCAGCTACTCCCCAGACGATTGCTTCCGCCATAGCTCTTCGGGGGTGAAGGGGATCCTGCGCCTCCTCTGTTTTTCATTCGGGAGGGTGCTCTGGTGATGCTGAGTCGCGACTTGTTGGTCTCCTCGCCGTTTGGTGCACAGACGATCAGTATCGAAAAGACGAAAATACCCTCGCTTGACCATACAGGGATTAATAAGATCGAGCTCAGATTAAGAATTTAGGAAATGATCAACGTTTGAGTCTTCCGAAAAGCACACATCAAAAATTGTTGACCGGAGGAACCGCTCAACGCCAGCCGAAATTGAGTTGCTCTCTCTAATTTATGGGGAAAGTCAAGCCTTGGTGGGTAGGGAGCCGAAAAGTTTTTTCTATCTTCTCTCCTCTCCCATCGTCTCACCCTATATAACACGGATACTCTCTAGAAGTTTTTGGATCGTGTCCAACACTCTGACACATGTCTATTACGTTCCGACACGTCCCGACACGCGATCAACGAGACGTGGTTAACTCTCTTCGACACGCTCCGACACGCGAGTCTAGAATTCCGACATGTCACGCCCCGAACCCCAAGCGCGCGCACATCCTACTGCGGTCGATCAAATGCGACATTCCCAGGTAGTGTCACCGACCCCATTCATTTATTAATGCGCAAGCGGAACGTATTATAAAACCCCTGACAATAAAATACGGGATAGAAAAGCAGGAAGCAAAACTACAACATAACACTTTCATAATTCAACAGAATTACAAACAGAGGTCTACGGCCAAAAGTCTACAAGGGACCGGCTCTTAAAAAGGAACTGTCCTACGACCTATAAGTCGGACACATTCTCCAATCTTATGACTTCACCCCTGCAACTCCTCAAGGCCAACCAAAGCTATCTGGTCGCTCCGTTCACTAGGGACCTGAAATTTTAATCCCACAATCGGGATGAGACGATGTCTCAGCAAGTTCAACCCCCTAAACCCCTATTAGAAAGAAAATACGCCCCGGGTGGCCTAGCCACATCACACAGAAGACTTACCTCGCATTAGCCTTCATCTGCATGTTAACACAATTTATATAATTCAACCAATTGGCAATCCAAGCTCCGATCATGAAGCTTTGAAAAGTGATCACAAAGAAAAGTGGATGACTGCAATGATGGAGGAGATGGAGTCGTTACAAAAGAATGAGACATGGGAACTTGTAAAGAAACCCAAGGATTGGAATGTCATTGGTTGCAAATGGGTTCTTCAAAGAAAGGAAGCAGCAATGGAGAAAGAGCAAGAGAGATACAAGGCCCGACTTGTTGCTAAGGGCTATGCACAAAAGGAGGGGATTGTTTATGACGAGATATTTTCCCCGGTTGTAAAACACACATCAATTCATGTTTTACTAGGTATGGTAGCCATGTATGACTTGGAGCTTGAGCAGCTAGATGTGAAGACGGCATTCCTTCATGGTGACTTGGAGGAGAAAATTTATATAGAGCAACCCAAAGGCTTCAAGGTGGAAGGGAAAGAGGATCATGTTTGTTTGCTCAAGAGTTCACTCTATGGTTTGAAGCAATCTCCAAGGCAATGGAATAAAAGGTTTGATTCTTTTATACTCCATATTGGCTACATGAGGAGTGTGCATGATTCCGGTGTCTACTACAAAGTTTTGGATGATAAGTCGCTTATTATGTTGATACTCTATGTTGATGATATGTTGATTGCTACAAGAAAAATGAAAAACATTATTTCCCTAAAGTCTCAGTTAAGTAGTGAGTTTGATATGAAGGATCTTGGTGCTGCAAAGAGAATCTTGGCATGGAAATCTTTCGAGATAGACATGCAAGTAAGCTTTGGGTAAATCAAAAGAAGTATGTTGAGAAGGTCTTTGAGCGGTTCAACATGGGTAAAGCTAAATCGGTTAGTACACCCTTAGCAAATCACTTCAAATTATCTAAGAAACAATGCCCTGTTTCACATGAGGAAGTTGTCAAGATGTCTCGAGTACCCTATGCCTGCACAATAGGGAGCCTCATGTATGCTATAGTTTGTAGCAAACCGGATTTGGCTCATGCGGTGAGTATCGTCAACTGATACATGAGCAATCCGAGTAAGGAGCATTGGGAAGCTGTTAACAGGATCTTTCGTTATTTGGCTAGAACTGTCAGAATGGGTTTATTGTTCAATTCTAAGGGAGGATCAATCGATTTAGAAGGTTATATTGATTCAGACTTTGCTGGTGATTTGGACAAGCGAAGGACCATCATGGGATATGTCTTCACTCTTGGCAGTGAAGCTATTTCGTGGAAGGCAATGCTTCAACCTACTGTAGCATTGTCTACAACTGAAGCTGAGTATATGGTAGTAACTGAGGCTACGAAGGAGGGAATATGGTTGATTGGTTTGGTCACAGGATTGGATATAAAGCAAAAAAGTGTTACATTATATTGCAATAGCCAGAGCGCAATATGTCTCACAAATAATCAACTGTTTCATTCCAAAACAAAACACATTGAAGTTCGGTACGACAAAATTCGAGAATTTGTGGAGAATTGTAGCATTGCTTTGAAGAAAATCCATACTAAAGATAATCCCGTAGATATGCTCATGAAGACAGTTACTACAGAGAAGTTCAAGTCCTACAGGGGCTTGATTTCTCTCACTCATCATTGAAGTTGATGGAGGCTGCACCAATCCAAGTGCGGGCGTACCTTTGTGAAGGTGCGGTGGAGGGAGAGATATATTCGTTTTCTTTGTTCAAGTGGAGGCTTATGGTTTATTCAAGCCAAAGGTGGAGATTTGCTGATGTTGTCTTGAATTCCACAAAATTCAATCGAGAAATTGTTGGCACTTAAATTTTGATTAGGTTATTAATTAGGCCTTATTTTCTTTTATTTTTCCTTTTTTCATATAATAAAAAATAAATAACAAAAACAACAAAAAATAAAAATAAAAACAACAAAACAAAGAACCAAAAAAAAAAGAAGCCCGCAGCTGCCCCTCCCCTCTTTCTCTCTCTCTCGCGCAGGCCCCCATGACCCGGCCCACGCAATCTAACCCTTCCCCCTCCTTCTTCCTTCTCCTTCCTTCTGCTTCTTTGTGCCTCTGCACATCACGCGCGGCGGCCGGTGACGCGCTCAAGGGCAGCCTACAGTAGAGAGGAACGAAGGTAGGCCGCCGAAGGAGAGGATGATGCGCATGTGCCTTCAATGCGCGCCTTTAATGCTAAGATGAGACGCCGGTTCAGCCGCGGGGGTTCGGTCAGTGTGCGACCGCCAGCGGCCGAACCTCCATCAACCGACCTCCTCCTCACGTATAAATAGGAGGGCATAACCTCTGTCAAAAGAGGAGCCAGCAAGCTCAGAGGGGTTCCCGAGAGACTTCGGGGAGCTCAAAGAGTGAGCAAGGCGGAAATCGGGTCGCAAACTCAAGCGACCTCCCTCCGAGATACTTCGGGGGGAGGCCGGTGGCGAGCAAGCCCGAGAAGGAGAGCATGGCCAAGTGAGGGACCACTGGTAGCAAGCTTTGAAGACCTTCCCCAAGAGACTTCGGGGGAGGTTTGAAGGCGAGCGGCCAGAGAACTCAGATATGGTCGGAGGAGGGGAGTTCTGAGCAGAGGAGGTTTGAGATCTATAAGGCGGAGGGTTGCAGGAGAGGGTCGGCCAAGGTCCAGATTTGGGGTTCTTGCTGCTGCCGCTGCCACCGCACATTGTGCCGACACCGTCGCCTCGACCGAGTCTCAACGTCGTTGCCTCAAAAGCTCACTGTCGTTCCCCCCGAAGCTATTACTGCAACTAATCCGCCAACGCCACGCCAAATCTAGAAGCTGAGTGGCCGCCGTTATTGCCCTGTCACCGCCACCATTCGCCACCTCATCACAGACAAGTAACAGTAGTCGTCGCCGCCTCCAGTCGCGTCGTCGCCGTCGCATTCCCCTTCTCGAACCATGCCGCCACTAACCACACCAGCAGCCTCGTTGTCGCTCGTCCTCGCCGTCCTCGTAAGCGGTTTATAGCCGTAGTCACCACCGTCGTTGTTGTCTAACCCGTCATCGCCATTGTCGTCGTCACCAACACCGCCGTCGTCGCCATCTACTTGGTGACACCTTAGTCCCCCTCACTAGCGCCGCGAGCGAACGAAGGAGAGAGAAGGCCAGGAACCGGGTCAATTCGAGGGGTCCATCCGACCCCGTTTCCCTGTTTCCAGGTAGGGTTTTGCGAATTAGGGGCGGCCGGAAGTTGGGTCGTCTGGTCGGGCGGATGACCCGGTTCCTCTCGGGTTTAGTTGCGCGGGCCAAATTTGCACGGGCCTAAGAGAAGTGGGCCTATTTCGCTTTTAAGCTGTGATTTGCTTAAAAAAAAAAAAAAAGTCCCGAGCCAGGCTTGCAAATGACCCGAGTCGGACCCAACTTGCGGATCCGACCCGGGTCCTTTTTTTTATATAATATATAATAATATAAATAATATTTTAATAAATAAAATAAAAAATAATTTATTTTCCAAAAATCAAAAAAATCGAAAATCTCCATATTTTCCCAAAAAAGCCAAAAAGGTCAGAAAAAGCCAAAAATGATTTATATTTCCAGAAAAAAGATTTAAAAAAATCCAAAAAATGCTTTTTATATCAAAAAAAGAGAAAAAGACAAAAAAAAAATGTTTTTCCTCCACCAATGGAAAATCCCTCAAAAATCCAAAAAGCTTTAGGGTTTAAACAAGATTAGGTACCGAAAGGGCATTAGTGATTAACTAGTGTAATCAAGTCCCCGATCCTAATTTCTCTAGTTGCGCAGGAGCAAGTATTTCTCCCGATACTTCGCTTGGGTTTCTAATCGACCCACCCCAAACCGATTAGTGGCGACTCCATTTTAAAATTGAGTTACAGGTTAAAAATTTGAACTATTAAGTCGCGAATTGGTGGACTTGGGAGAGTCCGGGCTAAAATAGACCTAGCCGAACCATTAGCCTTCGCAAGGCGCCCGCCCCAATCGGGCGCCGAAAAAAAGAGGTCGTGATAGAAGTCTAGGAAAGCTTGAAGATTGCAGGCTATTTGTTTCCAAATATATTTCCTAGATTTGGACCTATCTATAAGAGACTTTCATGGGAAATAGTCCTGATTCAATGTAACTGGGACGTATCATGATATCTCTAATATATAGGGGATAATCACTGAAGATTTATCAGTTAGTTTCAAATTTGATAATATCTTTATGGTGGAATTCCTTTCCTACTATGATTAGGAAAGTGGGGAAGATCTATTTATTTTTAGCATTGTACCTTGTACTCTTGTGATACGCTCAAATAAAAAATCGCCTCTCTCTCCCCCATGGACGTAGGCGGATTTTTTGCTGAACCACATAAATTTTTTTTTTTTTTATGACTCGGGGAAACCTGTACAGCCGATAGCCGGCGGGCAAACTCTGGGGCCGCACGAGAGAACCACCACCCCATGCAAGCGGTTAAGGCACCAAGTGCCTCCATTGGGTTTCGAACCCCTCACCTTGAGGGCAAGGATCAACGGAGCCTTATCTAGCGAAGCCACCACGGCAGGTGGTAAAAACCACGTAAATTTCCATGTTCTTAATTATTTTTGTTTACTTTTCTCATTTAGTTAGAGTGTTCTTCCGCACAACAATCACCTATGTTAAGAACCTTCTTGCAGACCACACGACAGATCTGAGTCAACACCTTCAACAAGGCACTCGTGCCTCGAAAGCATCGTAGTCCATAAGAAAGTGCATCTCTAGTAGAAACTGCTTTGAAACGATGCTGGTCCCCCTTGTTTCCACTTAAGGCCATCACTTCACATTCTGGAACATTTTCTGCAATGTTATAAGCTCCTGCTGTCACTTCATATTCTTCGTCCAGCAATGTGGATATATAATATGGATTCTGTGGAATACTGATGCCCTCAAAGGAAAATTTCTGGGTCGGATGCTAGGCGTGTTTTTTTTTTTCCAACCGGAAAAAGAAGCTTCATTCCTAAACCAAAAGGAGCACCTGCACCGATCATCTCTGGAAGTCAGGACCTCATTGAATGTTCAGCCCACTAAATGCATGAGGGACAACTTCCCTTCGATATCATGGGTCACGAATGAATTCATGAACTCTCAAACAAAACAATTTACGGGAAAGTGACTGTCGACAAACCAACTGCAGTGAAGACGCGCTATTGAGTATTAGAAAATTTAGGATATGACAAAACTGGGGAGAGGACCACTATAACTATGAAAAAAAAAAAAAAAAAAAAACATGATATGAAGCAACCATTTCTAGAACTAGGAAGCCCAGTTGGCTTCAGCAACAGCTTCCCCAATTTCCCTTGAGACTATGCACAGGAAGCCCACTAGTTTGGCATTGGCACCTATGCACAGCCAGAATCGAATCACAGGAAGCTGCAAGCAGCAAATTAAGGAAATGGTATCAGGTTATTCAAGCTCAACTTCTTGCATTTCCAAAGAAATTCTCTCTGCATTTTCCTCTATCACTTCAAAATTGAATTTGGCAACATATGCTTGAAGTCCTAAGAAAAGCAGAAAGCTCATGAACGATACATGAGGCTACACGAACATGGAAACACAGAGCAAACCAGGTAAGATTTAGTTAAGCAGTGTTTAGTTAAACAGAAACAACATTCTATGTATCCATTTATATGTCAATTCTTAGTTTTCTTAACCCCCTGCTTTGTTGACGAGTCATTAAAATTATTTGCTGTTTATATGTCCAACATTTTTTGGTATTTTTTACTTATATCACGCCTTTGCTGAAATGATTTCACTAGTTTTTAGAATCTAATATAGGGAAGGCAGCAGACTTTCTTAGCTAGTTAACTACTGTACTCAAGCTATGACAAAGGTAAAAATTAACTCTACTCAAGAAACTTTTGGTAGTGCTGGCGGTGCAAAGATATGACGATCTCGTTAAACCTCTTGTTGACTTTAAAATTGAAGTTATTAGGATGAACATCTTGGCGAGTTTAGATTGCATTTTATTAGAAATATTTTGTAATAAATATGTATATGAGGCTGATTGAATAAGTAGGGTCATTTTGGCGAAGATGGAGGGAGAAGTTAAACGAGACAGGTTGGTAGACAGTTGCTGCCTTGTTGATGTAGGGGAGGGAAAGTAATAACTCGGACGGTTATCTGTAAGATTTAGTTAAGTCAATCAATCAAAACAAAAAGAAAAGATAAGCTGTGTCTTGCATTGTCTTTGTTGATAATCCAGTGAAGCCTAGCATAGTTTAGTCTCATTGCTAAAGTTTACTGCAAGAGAGTTTAATCTGAGCCCTCATTTGGACCTCCTGTCGAAGTGTAATGTTAAAATTATTCACAATTAGTCATAATCAAATATGAAATATGAGATTAAAGAAAGATCCTGGATATCAGATTTAAAAGCTACAGCAATTCACTGCTTATCCCAAAAGAACACTTTAGCTGCCCTGTCCATATTTTAATATTTTAGGTTATATTGCATCCCACTAGCTAGCAGGCTCAAGTTTAATATCGGGGTCTAAGTCAGTGCTTGTATATATTTATCAGGAGCATCTGAGGCTTCTTTATGAATCTCATCTGAGACAAATCCAACTAGGAAGAATGGGACAGGACAATGGAAAATCTTAATGTCTTTTTGTTTCTTTTCTTCCTTCCCATATAGATCAGAAATCTGCATTGCTGTCTGTAGCAGGATGTAGAGTTGCCTTTAAAAGTAATACCTTTCTCATTAAACCCCACAATTTGATTGACTTCATATATAAATTGATTCTTTTTTAGGGTGTTGAACCAAGTTAAAAAGAATCATCTGATTCAGTCACGATTCATTTACAATTCCGCTCCGATTGACCAATTCACCTATTGTTTCAATCAAGTGCATCACTTAATATTACTCTAAAATTCAGTGGTCCAACAACTTGAAACCTTATTTGAGTTTGATAGTTAGATACATACACTGCACAAGTAGATGAAGGCTAAAAAATGCACGTTGGAAAGAGTAAGGATATTCTTATATGTTATAACAATGCCAACCACGAAGCCGATCTTGACAATCATTTTCCGACAGTTTCTCCACGTTGGAAAAAATGAGGATATTCTTATATGTATAACCATGCCAACCACGAAGCCAATCTTGACAATCATTCTCCGACAGTTTCTCCTCTTTGGTTTTGTTGAATCATCATCCATCGTATCCATTCCCTTCTCCTTTCTCGTATTGGTTTCTGGTGCTCATTGTTGCAATCTTACTTCCTGTAGAGCGTTTAGCCCCCACTCGGCAATAAAGAGCAGAAGCTGCCAAGAAGCGAGAGGAAGAGAAAGCTGGTAAAGTCTTTGAGGCTGCTATATTTTTGTCCTTCTTGCTTAGCCCTTATCGCCAAAGCTGATTCAAAAACTCTCTTTCATCTACAGCCAAAGAACAGAAGAAGGCAGAAGCTCGCAAATGATCCTTAGAGAGCACACGGAGGAGTGTTCTCTTGCAAAACAACAAAAAATAATATGTGAAGATCATTGACATCACTTTTCTATTTTTGCAATTGGTGCAGAAACTGTAATCTCTCTTCCCAGTATTACTACTGAAAGCATGCGGTACTGTACTCAATTGGCCTTCCTATGTGTAAAGTCGTTTGCAGTGAGTATCTAGAAAATCGACGATGTTTGGCTTGTTTGCAGAGCATTTTTTTGCTCAGAAGTTGCTACGGCAGGTGACTGCTCTTTCCTGTGCTAGTTCAGGCTAAGTAAATTCTGGCAGTAAGACCACAGAAGTGCAGATGAAAAGGATTGATTTAATAATAGCCGATTTAAGGCTCTGATCACTTGACTCTAACCAACCTTGAGTCATGATTAGAAATATCAGTTTTTTCAGTTCATCCGAGGAAACAGGTCTTTCTTTACGAGGAAAAAGGATTCAAAATATGAATCGACAAAGTTATTATATCTGATTCTGTGACCATAACTGGAAAATCTTCAACTCAAGAGCTAAGGCAAATGTTTCCAGACGTTGGTATGGGGTTCAAACTCTCGTTGAGACTCGAATCTACTTTAAGTAAATAGATGTATCATCTCAAAGCCAGCTCTCCCATGAAAATGACTCTGGATGACAATTCCTGGGCTACATTCCAAAACTAAACCCATCTTGAAGCATAGGACTCAAATGGTTCACGACTCAGTTAATCTAATGCGTTATTACCATGTCTACTTAAGCAACGGTTTGCTGCTTTCTCGTTAGGTATTTACAACCAAATGTTCGTGGTTTGGTCAAGGATGATATTGTATTTTCGGTGTGCGTTCTGACAATTGGGACGGTCATGTGCTCAATAAACTAACCGGGATGGAGGCGCAATGACAGTTCTAACAAAATGCACTTTTGCTTGTTCCAATTGCATCTCAATAATTTCTTGTGGATGTTTGATCGACATAACACTACCTAGAAGTGGCAATTCAGAGAGAGAGAGAGAGAGAGAGAGGACAGAGTTTGAACCCACGAAATGAACGTGAAGAAGCTGGAGAGGGAGAGAGGGGACAGAGTTTGAACCCACGAGATGAACGTGAAGAAGCTGGAGAAATGATGCAGCCCGCATTGAAGACCAGCTTTCCCGACCAAGAAGGTCGGGCCGTATTCAAGCTCGACGAAACCGAGAAGCTATATCGACATAAAACACCTTGGAAGCTCGCATAACGATTTTACTAGTTTATAGTTTCCATGCTCTTTACTATTTCTCCTATTTTCAATGCTCCGTTTTTATTTCTCCTAGTTTCAACGCTTTGTCTTTATTTCTCCTAGTTTCAACGCTCTGTTTTTAGTTTCTTGATGATATAAGCCATCCAATCTCTTGTAGAAGAAAAGACGACTTTTGATAAATGAAAAAAAACTTTGCTTGAAGCAAGTATCATGAACCTTGTAGAGTTCATACCTTGAAAACCTAGAAGAGTTTTCACTCCGTCCTTCAAGAGTCGGAGCTTTCAAAATCTGCATCCTTGAAGAGTTGCAGTCATCAATCTAGAAGAATCGGTGCCCCTCAACTTCGTTGGAGGCCTAGAAGAGCAACCAACGGAGCCTCTGTCTTTTCCTGTTCTGTTCGTTACTTCCAACCCAATTTCGACTATCCTACAGTGATTATTTCAGAAAACCCAAAACAGAGAAATTGTAGATCCAGAAGTCTTTGTTCATTTGGCTTTGGAATCAGGTCAATCCGATTTGTATCGAGAAAGATACGACCATTCTCCTGAGCTCGCGCAGTTCTGAAATTCCTGTTTGTCCTGTTTCCGTGTGCAAGTCACTCTCCCGATCCTACTGTTTGAGAAAGCCTCCCCTAGGCTTGCATCATTTGGTATCAGAGCTTTGGAGGAGAGGACAATGCCTCCAAGACAAGCTAGGCGTCGTGGCGGCAGAACCGTTCCCCTCAATGAATTGCACACACTTGCTGAGAATATGCAACAACAAATTGATGAATTGACGCAAGAAGTTCAGCGTTTGAGGGCTGAAGCAAATAATTCTCCACCCCGTTCTAGGACTGAAGATTCCCAAGGTGACTCTTCCTCTTTGGAGAGTGTTCAATCTATTCACGGTCGGAGGCATGTTCGACATCGTTTACAACATATTCGTGAGCCAAATTGGGAAAAGGAAGTCAAGAAAGATGTCCCAGAATTTATAGGTAATGAGTCTCCTAATGAAATTGTTGATTGGCTAACACTTGTGAATGAGGTGTTTGAGCATCGAAATGTTCCGGAGAATCGTCACGTTGGGATCATTGCTATGCGATTCCGAGGCAAGGCGATTGCTTGGTGGAGACGTGAAAAACAAACTCGCCAAGCCGTTGGCAAAGCACCAGTCACTTCGTGGAGAAAGATGGAGGGCAAGATTCAAAAATATTTTCTTCCCAAAGGATATAAGAGAGAGCTCTACCAATGGTACCAAAATCTAAAACAAGGTACGTGAACGGTGGACCAATACACCAATGAATTCAATGAGTTGGTGATTCGTAACAATATCCAAGATCCGGAGGAGGTGCTTGTGAACAAATACTTGAACGGTCTTCAATTTTACATTCAAGACGCCTTGGAAGTCCTCGACATTTGGGACTTAGGAGATGCACACCAACGAGCACTCAAAATGGAGCGCTCTCGTTCTCGGAGACAGCAATCAACTACCATGGTGAGTCGAGCCACTAAAAGCACCACTAGCACTGCTAAAGTTGCTGAGGCTACAACGCAATCTGCTAGTAAGTCTTCTACTCAGCCCCATATTTTGAAGCACCCTGCTACATCCGAAATACATTGCTATTCTTGTGGGGAGTTGGGTCATCGTGCTAGCAATTGTCGAATCAATAAGAATCGACCAGCCGGTAAAGCCTTCTTGGTGGATAATAATTCTGATGAGAACGCTGAGGATCCACTTGAAGAGGAGTTGAATAATGATGAAGAAGCTGCGGATGATGAACAAATAGTGCATGCTGACACTGGCGAACTTCTTATGGTGAGGAAAATCTTTCTTACTCCTCGAGATGACACTGGAGATAGGTGGCTGCATACCAATATTTTCCATTCTGCTTGCACAATCATGGGAAAGGTATGTCAATTAATTATTGACTCTGGTTGTTGTGAGAATATAATTTCCGAAGTAGCGGCAAACAAGCTGAAGTTGGAATTAAAAACACACCCTACGCCTTATAAAATGTCATGGTTGAAGAAAGGCACCGAGGTAATTGTTTCGAAACGATGCCTTGTTAATTTGTCCATTGGCTCTATTTATAATGACAAGATATGGTGTGATGTTCTGCCGATGGATGCTAGTCACATTATTCTTGGTCGACCATGGCAATTCGATAGGAGGACTACACATGACGGTTATCGAAATACATATTCTTTTGACTTTGGAGGCAAGAAAATTACGTTGACACCTAGTAGGGAACCTTTGAAAACTCCTGTAGTTGAGAATTCCTTCTCCCCTACGTTGCTTACAATGAAGGATATGAAGGATGCTTTGAAAGGAGTTCGTATCTTGTATATTTTGCTCAATAAAACAGGTGGGAAGAATGAAGTTGCCTCTGTTGTACCTCATCGAGTTCAACCTCTTTTGGAAGAATTCAAGGATGTCTTCCCGATGGACTTACCCAATGGTCTCCCTCCTATGAGAGATATTCAGCATCAAATTGACTTGTTGCTCGGAGCCTCTTTGCCGAATCTCGCTCATTACCGGATGAGTCCGACTGAACACGAGGAATTGCATCGACAAGTTATGGAGCTATTGAATAAGGGTTTTATAAGGGAAAGCCTTAGTCCGTGTGCTGTTCCAGCTCTTTTAGTGCCTAAGAAAAATGGTACTTGGAGGATGTGTGTCGACAGTAGAGCGATCAACAAGATCACCATCAAATATCGATTTCCTATTCCTCGCCTTGATGATCTCTTAGATCAACTTTCTGGTGCAAATATATTCTCAAAGCTGGATTTGAAGAGTGGATATCATCAAATTAGAATCAAACCCGGAGATGAATGGAAGACAGCATTCAAAACGAAAGATGGGCTATATGAATGGCTAGTCATGCCATTCGGATTATCGAATGCACCATCGACATTCATGAGGTTTATGACTCAGGTGTTGAAGCCTTTTCTAGGAAGGTTTGTTGTTGTTTATTTTGATGATATCTTGATTTTTAGCAAGTCTACTGATGAACACTTGCAGCATCTTCAAGAAATATTATGTGTGCTGAGGCAGGAACAATTGTATGCGGCTCTCGACAAGTGCTATTTTATGGTACCACAAATCCTTTTCTTGGGGTTTCATATTTCGAAGAATGGCATTTCGGTGGATGATTCTAAGATCAAGGTGATTCGAGAATGGCCAACTCCAACAAATGTGCATGAAGTGCGAAGTTTTCATGGCCTCGCTTCGTTCTATCGACGATTTATTGCGCATTTTAGCACCATTGCGGCCCCACTCACTTCTTGCATGAAGAAGGGAGTTTTCGAATGGACGAATGCAGCTCAGAAAAGTTTTGAACAGCTCAAAGAAAAATTGAGCATAGCCCCGGTACTTGCATTGCCTAATTTTGATCTTGTTTTTGAAGTGCATTGTGATGCATCAGGTACTGGCATAGGAGGAGTTCTAAGTCAAGGAGGTCGACCCATCGCCTTCTTTAGTGAAAAATTGAATGGTGCCAAACTTCGTTACAGCACCTATGATCTGGAATTCTACGCTATATTTCGCACACTTGAGTATTGGCGGCCATATCTTATTCATCGAGAGTTTATTTTATATACTGATCATGAAGCTCTGAAGTATATTTCCGGACAGCAAAAACTTAACTCTTGGCGTGCAAAATGGACTGAATACATCCAAGAGTTTGCTTTCATTATTAAGCATAAGGCTGGAGCTCAGAATCAGGTTGCCGATGCCCTTAGTCGAAAGAAGAGTTTGCTCTCTACAATGCATTCTACTGTTCTTGGATTTGATTCCTTTAAGGAGTTATATCAAGAAGACCCCTACTTTTCCAAGATCATTCCTGATGCACATGAAAAGAAGCTTGCTGATTTTACTGTATGTGATGGTTTTCTTTTCAAAGGAAACCGTTTATGTGTGCCGGACTGTTCTCTTCGGCAGCGGGTGATCGATGAAGTTCACCATGAAGGACATTTTGGGCGCGACAAAACTGTACAACTCGTCTCAGCCAAATACTTTTGGCCTCCTTTGAAACGTGATGTACATCGACATGTGATGAGGTGTCGACGTTGCCAAATTGGAAAGGGACAAGCTACTAATGCTGGCCTTTATTTGCCTTTGCCGATTCCACATGCCCCATGGGAGGATATCTCTATGGACTTTGTCCTTGGATTACCACGCACAAACAGAGGTATGGATTCGATCTTTGTTGTTGTTGATCGATTTTCCAAAATGGCACATTTTATTCCATGTCGAAAAACTATGGATGCTTCGCGTATTGCTGACTTATTTTTCAAAGAAGTCTATAAGTTGCATGGCATTCCGAAGACCATTACTTCAGATCGAGATACAAAATTTCTTAGTCATTTTTGGCGACAACTGTGGAAGAATGTCGGTACTAAATTGCAATATAGTACTGTGTTTCATCCCCAAACGGATGGACAAACTGAGGTCGTCAATCGAACATTGGGAAATCTATTAAGGACTTTGATTGATAATAATCCCCGTTCTTGGGAGACACGGTTATCACTTGGAGAATTTGCATATAATTGTGCTGAGAACCGTAGCACTGGATATAGTCCATTTATGATCATATATGGTCGACAACCAAACACTGCTCTTGATCTTGCACCAATTCCTTTTGCTGAGAAGTCCAGCAGCAAAGTCGATGATATTGTTTCTCAAATGAAGACAATTCATGAAGATGTGCGCCAAAGACTAGAGAGCAAAACTGAATCCTATAAAACGGACATCAACAAGTAGCGGCGTGAAGTTATCTTTGAACCTGGAGACTTTGTTTGGGCTTATCTACCACCGGAACGGCATCCCGTTGGAACTTATAACAAGCTTAGTAATCGAAAGCTTGGACCTCTCGAAGTTCTTGAGCGCATTAATCCTAAGGCGTATCGATTAAATCTTCCTTCTCATATGAAGACTCACGACGTCTTCAACGTTCGACATTTAACACCTTATGTGGGAGATTCTTCTGATGATGATGGCGAGAATTCGAGGACGAATTCTTTTAAAGATGGGGAGGATGATGCAGCCCGCATTGAAGACCAGCTTTCCCGACCAAGAAGGTCGGGCTGCATTCAAGCTCGACGAAACCGAGAAGCTATATCGACATAAAACACCTTGGAAGCTCGCATAACGCTTTTACTAGTTTATAGTTTCCATGCTCTTTACTATTTCTCCTATTTTCAATGCTCCGTTTTTATTTCTCCTAGTTTCAACGCTTTGTCTTTATTTCTCCTAGTTTCAACGCTCTGTTTTTAGTTTCTTGATGATATAAGCCATCCAATCTCTTGTAGAAGAAAAGACGACTTTTGATAAATGAAAAAAAACTTTGCTTGAAGCAAGTATCATGAACCTTGTAGAGTTCATACCTTGAAAACCTAGAAGAGTTTTCACTCCGTCCTTCAAGAGTCGGAGCTTTCAAAATCTGCATCCTTGAAGAGTTGCAGTCATCGATCTAGAAGAATCGGTGCCCCTCAACTTCGTTGGAGGCCTAGAAGAGCAACCAACGGAGTCTCTGTCTTTTCCTGTTCTGTTCGTTACTTCCAACCCAATTTCGACTATCCTACAGTGATTATTTCAGAAAACCAAAAACAGAGAAATTGTAGATCCAGAAGTCTTTGTTCATTTGGCTTTGGAATCAGGTCAATCCGATTTGTATCGAGAAAGATACGACCATTCTCCTGAGCTCGTGCAGTGCTGAAATTCCTGTTTGTCCTCTTTCCGTGTGCAAGTCACTCTCCCGATCCTACTGTTTGAGAAAGCCTCCCCTAGGCTTGCATCAAGAAATGGAGACCTAGGTGAGTGTGACGAAGTAAATGGGTACCCGCCATGACTGACCAATTCAAACATTTTCATCCGTGCTTCTTTCAGGGTTTCTGAGTATTACTTGTTCCAGGTGTGCAGACAAGACCTGAACTCAAAATGAACAAAATCAAGAACCTAGTGGGTCAAATCCATTTGCGTCTGCTACGAAAAAGATGAGCCTTTCCAAATCTTGACATTTCACTTTTTAAATGAGACTTCTCCTTTTACGAACAACTTCTGATTTTCACCATCGTTCAGTTTCAAGCAACCCTGTCTTTCCCTCTCAGTTTGATAAATGTTCCTGTTCGTGCAAATGACTACCATGTAAGCTTACAACCACTCCCCTCTTTTAAGTCATTGGAACCAAAATATTTTGGACTCTGATGGGCGAACTAGAACCCCCAAAATTTAACCATCTAGCTTGCCAATTCAAGACTCCAGTAGGGATCCAAGTGAGAAAAATCTTAGCCACTCAAAGCCATTACTTCACATTCTGCCACATTTTCGGCAATGTAATGAACTTTTGCTGTTGTTACTTCATATCTTCACCCTGCATTGTGCATATACAATATGAATGTTATGAAATACTCGTGCCCGCAAAAAGATTTCTCTGTCAGCCACTACGCTTGTTTCTATTTTCCAGCGAGACCAAGAACCTCCATTCCAAAAACAGGAGATGCACTGGGACTGTTCATCTCTGGAGGTCAGGACCTCATTGGCTGATCAACCCACTAAATTCATGAGGGACAACTTTCCTTTAATATTTGGGGTCATAAGCGAATTCATGAATTTGCAAAAACCATTTACAGGAAAATGGAAGTGAATGGCAAGGCGATACAAGCTTCAACAGAAAGATTACTCAATCCTTGCATATGATTGTTGACAAACCAACAACAGTGAAGACGTGCTATGAGTATTAGAAAACTTAGAACATGAGACCTAGTGAGAGGACCGCTATAACAATGAGAAAACAACATAATGTGAAGCAACTATGCCTTGAACTAGGAAGTCTTAGTTGGGTTTAGCAACAGCTTGCCCATGTTCCTTGAGACTTGTTTTGCATCTGGCACCTATGTACAACCAGAGTTAAATCATAGGATGCTGCAAGCAGCAGACCAAGGAAAAGCATTAGGTCATTCAAACTCAACTTCTTGCATTTCCAAAGAAATTCCCTCTGCTTTGTCCTCTATCACTTCAAATTGAACTTGGTAGCATATGCTTGTAGTCCTAAGATTTGGACCACCAAATTGTTTGTATTGAACTAATGTGATAAGATAACGGTCTTTTTTTCCTTACTGCTGAAGACAGCCCTGAGAGGAAAATGAAGACGGATAAAGGAAAGAGAGAAGAAAAAGACCAAAATTACATTAAAAAAAAAAAGCTCAATAAATTAAGACAAATAAAAAGCAAAAAAAACTAAAGTGACCCTGCCAATCATGTGATGGCATGAAAAAGAAAACGGAACCATTTGCATAGATGATGGACCACGCTGATGCAAAAACGCTCACATAGTTTGAGATAAAACTCGACATACAATAATCAGAGATCCAAGAAGTAAATTGTGAGAAGAATGTCCAGATATATGCTGTCAAAGGAAGTGTAGTGTCTCCAAGCACCCAAAAAGTAAAACAGGGATCAACAATAATGTCTTTCCAAATACAAGATCTAACTCTCTTTGTTGAATAACTCATACTTCAAACGTTTAAAAGACGCTTCATGTTCAAGCTCTTTAGAAACATAGCTTGACATTACAGGATCATCAGCATTTTGTCAATAACAAGGTCTCAGCTAGAGCGAAATTATGAGACCGTCTGCATGTCAACACCATCATCTAACTCAAGGATGTCAAATTGCCCATAATCCTTGGCAAACATACAAGAAACTTTCGTTCTTTTTAATCTCAAGATTCTCAAAGAAGACAATCCTCTAATGTCACAATCTCCAACCAAACTCATGCAGTGAGTAAAATCCAACTCTTCAAGCTTCTCAAGAATTTTTATGCCTTCAGGAAATTCTTTAATGAAAGTACGAACCATCTTTAGCACTTCAAGATTTTTCAAATCCTTGAATGAAGAAGGTAATTTATTAATTGACGTGTAGGACAGGTCCATTTCTTTTAGCTGAACAAGCTCTCCCATGGAATGTGGAAGTCCTCTTAGCTGTTTGCAACTTCTTAAAGTAAGCTTCTGAAGATTCTTTAACAATCCAATGGAACCAGTGACGTCTTTCAAAAGTTCACATTTGCAAGCACTGAGAATTTCAAGGGCTGGTAGAGAGCCTTCCATGAAATGAAGACTTCCAATTCTAGTCCCATCAATGAGAAGCTCCCTCAATGCTTTCAAGGAATACAGTGCTTGCGGCAAATCTTTAACATATCTGCAATTCTTAATGTTTAAGGTAACTAGATTCTCTAAGCTAGATATGGATTCATGAATTGTTGGTAATAATAATAGACAACCTTCCAGGATCAAGTGTTCCAAAGACATTGAGGTAGGGAATTCCAGAGATGCTATGATCCATAAACAACCTTTCACGTCCAGAACTTTCAATGTCTTAGCCTCCTGCCAAAATAACGTGATTCATATGTTATAGTTAATACTTCAACAACAATGTACTAGGGTAAAGTGCAGGGGGCATTTGTTCAAAACAAGCACACACATGCCTTACCTGCATCAATCTTTTCCAGTCTCTTAAATTCATTCGGATTGGGCTTGAACATAAACTGAGAATTACCAATTTCTGAATATTAAATGCAAACAACTTAGATATCTCGTTGCATCCACGCCAATCCAGCCATACTAGCTTTGGAAGAAGATTATTAGGATTTCCTTCAATATCAGCATAGTCCAAGTCAAGAAACCTCAAACTCGATAGAGGATGAAATTTTTCACAATGAAAACGGTCGAATTCTGGTTCGTCTTGGTTATAATTAGGGGTTACACGAAGAGCCTCAACCTTTCTGCTTCCCTGCCAATTCGGTTAACAAATGGAAGGGTGAAACTAGAACAAAAATGTTTGCAATGCAACAATAACATAATCATCATATCCAGAGAACACTTAACAAGAATACTGAGAAATCGCAGGGTGATTTTACCTTGCTTTCCGTTAATGTTATTTGGACATCTTGGTAATCCCACAGCCTGCTGCGCTCCCCAGGGCTGTTAATATTTTCATTCTTGACAATTTCTCTTCCCAGCATTTTCAATTGGTTGTGCATCCAAAACTCATTTTCTTCTCCAACTTTTAGAAAGGAGACATTCTGAAGTTCATCAACACCTCTATTTGGGCAACCTTCACAAACCTCCCACATGCAAAAGGGGATTGTCTTTTCGACCCCTATAAAGAAACATGCTATATCTAGGAATATTTGTTTTGTCTTTTCCCCCAAAAGATTATAGCTTTCTATCAACAAATCTTTTACTTCTTTTCCCGGTTCTCTTTCTAATATTTGCAAAGTCTCTCCCCATATTGCTTCACTCTTCCTGCTCTTCCTACACAAATACGATGCCACAATTATAATAGAAAGAGGAAGGTTTCCAACTGCAGAGATGATGCTTTTTGGCAGAGAACCATAGTTTTCCAGGGGAAAATTCAGTCGAGAAGCATGCTTATAGAAAAGTTCAAGAGCATGGCCATCATTCATAGGTAAAACCTCGTGTTCCTTGATTTCTCCATCCTCGTAGCCTTCTACGACATTTTTGTTTCTGATTGTTAGGATGATTCGGCTTCCTACACCAAACCAAGTTAGCACCTCAGCCAATGGTTTAATTTGTTTGAAGTGGTCCACATCATCTAGGACAATGAGAACTCTTCGTTTTAGAAATAGTTTTTTTATCAATGTGCTACCTTCATTCGACGATTTCACTTCTGGACAGTCTCTTCTATTGAGGTCTTGAATTAACTTCTTTTGCAGAGATACCATTCCATTCTGTTCAATATCATCTCGAACATTTTCAAGAAAACTACAACCATCAAAGAGAAGACTGATTTCGTTGTATACCACCTTTGCGAGAGTGGTTTTGCCAACCCCTGGCAAACCGCATACTGCAACCACGCATCTCCCCATCGTCTTCTGTCCTTCGACAACTCGTCCATTCTCATAACTGACACCAAGTTTTTTCATCATATCTCTCACATCTCTGTTCAGTCCAACTAAATCTTTAGGCAGGCATTGCTCATCCGTTCTTAACAGTTGCCTAAGTTGGGAAAGGACCTTCTTTAGAAATTCGTGACACCTAAAAAATGAAAAACAGAGTTTTTATTTTTTATTTTTTTATAGATAGGAGACGGACGTGCTGGTTACCGCAACATTAGAGAGAAGACAACACGAGATATGAAAATGCATTGCTATTAAAGAAAAGAAAAATCCCAAGAAGTTAATTGATCCAGAAGGAGCGTGTGGTGAGCATGTTAATACACTAGCCAATTATCTAATCTTTTCATTCCGAATAGACAAGTAAAGCAAGATTAATCAAGCCGTCAGACTTACCCCTTGTCCACATCCTCCAATTCAAATCCCAAAATCCCAGCAATATTTGCCAGAGCATTCTTCCACTTTGTGATTGTCTCGGCATCCCTGCGTCTCTCGTGCTTGATGAAGGCCTTTCCATATTTCCCCTGCCTGTATTGAACAACGCAGGGCTTGACGCCGTAGAAAATGGGAAGAATGGTTTTCTCCGACTCCACCATCTGGGCAACTTCCATCAGACAAGCTGCGCTGGAAGCGAAGTCCTTGGAAAAGACAGGGATGCAGATGTCGGAACGCTTGATGGCTTCCACGATCTTGGTGTTGATCCTTTCACCGGGATTGATCTCTTCGCGGTCTCTAAATGCCACAATCCCGGAGCCTCTGAGGAGGTCGTAGAAGCAATCGATGAAGTTATGGCGGACATCTGCTCCTCTGAAACTGAGGAAGACTTGGTAGTTACAGACGGGCAACTCTTCAACGGTACCGTTGGCTGACGGTGAGGGGCCACTGGAAACTTGAGCACCCATTAGCGTACACAGAAACTCTGGCTCGAATGGAGATCAAGAAGATCGAGCTTGATTGAAGCCGTTCGAGTTCACAACTCTGAATCTGGAGCGTTGACTTGGATTCTCTTTTAGTCTTCGCTTGCCCCAAGTGAAGGAGTCAAGACTTGTTTCCCCTCCCTCTCTACCCCTCCTTTTCTTTTTCTTTCGCAGTTAACCGGGTCAGGAACTCCGAAAGGGAAATTATTACTCTGGGAACAGCATATAAAAAGGTATTATATTCCGATGCTATGCAGAATTATATTGAAAATCCTGAAATTCATTACGAAAATATAATTAAATTTTTAATTTTTTTAAAAACATAATTAAATCCTGAAATTTATCAAATTAATTTAATCAAATCATTCCATTTATTAGGATTAATGAAAAATGTTGATGTGGAATTTTTTTATTATTTTCTCTTTCCTAACTGGCCTTTTTTTCCATTTTTTATTTTACTTAAGTTAAATTAAATAACTTAAAAAGGATTTTTTTTTTAAAAAAAAAAGAGGTAACAAGTCCTTCCATATGGCCACCACCAGGTGAGGACTCATAATTGGAACGAGCCAAGGACTACCAAGGCCTTGCCCTGGGTCCGCGAGGCCCAAGCAACCTCCACTAACCATTTATGGCAATGGGTGACGGCACTAGTCAATGAGGACCTCACTTTGTTTTTGTTTTTTATTTTTATTTTTTTCAATAACTTTTAGCCTTTTCATTTTTTAAATCTAATTTAGTTTATATTTTCTTTTTAATTTTTAAATACTTTTCCGATGTGGCGCTTGGAAACTGTGAAAATTTTCAGTCCATTGCAAAATTCTATATAAATATTTCAGCACTCAGCAGTTCTTTTCAACAAGCCTAATTGTTCAATCAAATTAGGATTTACATTCATGATAGAACATTAAACTTGAACGAAGATAGATGAGGTAGATCCATATCATTGACACCCAAAATAATCCAAGTTATGACAATCTAAGGAGAGCCTGTCGTGCGTCGTCAACAAGTCGGCTGTAGACTAATATAAAAAAAACGAGCATTCAAATATCAGAGGAAGCTCAGATATTTTGAAAGGAAACAAGAACAATCATCCGTATAATTAATTGAGCATAGCCAAGGCTAAGTAGAACAAAGACAGGTTCCAGTGACCTTGTCATCCAAGTTACACAATGATGAAATGACGATCCACCAAAAGGTTAGACACCTTTTCCTTTAGCTTTGGACTCAAATGCACAATAAACAAACCAGACGGAAGTGCTGGCAACTCCTGAAGCATGTCACAGTGAAGTAGATCAAGAGTCTCCAGCTTAGAAAGAAACTTGATTTCAGGAGGTAGGCTGGAAATAGGAGAATATCGCAGCTTCAAGATTCTCAGATTAATTAGCTCCACAATGTCTCCAGGAATCTCCCCTTCTAAATTCGTACACGAGGAGGCATGCATTTCTTCAAGGCTACGTAGATGCCAAATAGAACTAGGAAATTTGCTTATGAAGCAATAGTCCATCTTTAACACTTTCAGACTTCGCAAATTTCCAAAAGAATCTGGCAATTCTGAAATGCCCGTTCCCGAAATATCGAGCTCCTCTAAAGACCTTCCCAATTGGCCAATGGACTCTGGAAGTTCTCGTACCCAATGACAATTCGACAAGGACAAGCGTCGGAGTTTCACCAGCTCTCCAACTCCATCAGGGAGTTCGGTAATGTTTGAATTATCTATTGAGAGTTCTGAAACTGATGTCAGGCGTTCAAATGAAAGGGGCAGGAGACTCAATGATAAGCAATTGGAGGCAGAAAGAGTTTCAAGTTTCTTTGAATCACCTCCCAAGGGAATATCATGCACAGAAGTCTCATCAATGAGGAGCTCTTTCAAAGCTTCCAAGCCACCCAGTTCGGCAGGCAACATGTTGAGTTCAGTGCAGGACTTCAAATTCAGACAAAGCAACTGTTTGAGATCCCCAACAGAAGGATCTAAATGGACCAACCGAGAGCATTGCTCTAGAATCAATATCTCCAAATTGGGAAAGCTAGAAAATGTAGGACTTATCAATAAGTCAGTGCAACCAGTGAGATTTAAGACTTTCAATTGCTCCATCTGTAAAACAGGAGAGAAAATATTATAAGGTCAATTGCGAGATAATTAACAGAATAATTGCATTAGAGCTGTAAATTAAAAAACCACCTTGATTAATCTCCAACCTCCCCAGTCTACAGTGACCTTGCTCCATGAAAGATCAAGAATGACCAGTTCTATTAGAATAAATTTTGTTGCCTCAAAATCCCTCGAGCAACCTTGCCAATTAAGCCACCTCAACCTTGGAAATACATTTGTGAAATTCCCAGTCATGCTTGCATGATCCAATTTCAAGAACCTTACGTTTGGCATGCTCTTGAAATCAGTTTCCGTAAATGTATGCCGATGAAGATTTTTGAAGTCAAAGCAAAGGGCTTCCACCACTTCCATTCCCTGCATTTGCCAAGAGTAACAAATCAGTCCAAAGCTATAAAAGTTGATGGGAAAACCTAGCTAAGCGATAAGGACTAAGGTGCTTTCTTTTCCATGCACGCAAAGAAGACCTATAGATGGAAATTAACTGAAGAACTGGAAAACAAATTAGACCTTATACATCAAGGCTTTCATTTTACAGAAGAAAACAAAAATTGAACCAAAAGCCTTCACCTCTTTCCTGTTGATTACTTCCAGGTCTGTAACAAGCAAGTATTGTCTACTGCGCCTTCTGGGATATTTGGGTTCTTCTTGATCTATAGTTCTGCTGAGGCACTTCAACAGTTTATGCATCCACAGCATGTTGTCTCCTCCAATTTTTGCTAGGGGCATTAAAACAAGGTGAGAAGGCAACAGATCTTGATTAGGCCACATATATGACGCAATTCGGCTGTCCATGCCATTGGCAAACCACGCTATGTCCCAAAATATTTGTTTTTGCTTTTCATCTAATGCTTCATAACAGAATTTCAAAATATCCCTACGATCCTTCAAAATCTCTCGCGAGTTCTCCTTTTGCAGTTCTATCAGGTCCTCTATCTTCCTCCAATCTTCTATTGTTTTTCCACGTAGAAATGAACCGATAACCTCAATAACAAGTGGAATCTGCCCTGTAGCTTTGACAATACGCTTCCCAATTTCAAGATAGCCAGGTATTGGACAGTTTGTTCCTAAAGCATGCTTGCAAAAAAGTTCGAAAGCTCGATCATTATCCATCTCATTCACTTCATACATATGAGCCAGGCCTCGAGAAACATATGTTTGGAGAATTCCACCATTTTCTAAAGTAACAATTATCCGACTTCCAGTACCAAACCAGTCAAGCTGGTCTCCTACAAGGTCATCAATTTGAGACTGTTCTTCCACATCATCTAGGACAATAAGAGCTTTTATAGTACGGAATACATCTCGGAAAAACTCGATTCCTCCTTCAAACGAAGCAACATCTCCATCTTGTTCAAGAACATCAGATATCAACTTAGTTTGCACAAACTGAATACCGCCAACATTTTGTGCTGTTTCTCCAATCTTTGTGAGAAAGCTACAACTATCGAAACAAGAGGAGAGTCGGTCGTATACAGCCTTCGCAATAGTTGTCTTGCCTATTCCATTAGTTCCATGGATTCCAACAATGCACGCTTCAACCTTATCATCCTCTATCTCCAATAACTTGATTACATCCTTCACTCGATCATCAATACCAATTACAAGTTCAGAAGTGGCCACTAAAGTCTGCAAGGGCTCCACAGGCAAACTAGGAGGTCTCAACTCCTCGAGATGTAAAAGTGGTGGAATATCACCTGTGTACTCTGCTATAGGTAGCCCACCAATTTCCAAAAGCTTGAGGCTAGTGAGCTCACCAAGTGATGGGATACTTTTGCATCGTGCACAATCAAACAACCGTAGCTGAACTAACTTAGGCATGCGAGACATCCAGCTTGGAAACATTGTGCCCCCATAGCCTCTTAGTTCTAAGCTTCGAAGATTTAAGCTTGGCTGCAGCTCTTTGAGTAGAACTTCATCACTTTCTTTTCCAACAAATACTAATACTAGTGAAACTAAGGAATTCTTCTCCTTCAAGTTCGCGCCATTCGATTCTGCTACTGCATCTTTTATTTTTCCCTTAACTTCAATTCTGAGGCTTCCTCTCAAATTGTTTAACCTGTTCAACTCCCCTAGCCCACCATAACTCTTTCGGCAGGAATCATCCCCAGGCAAAATGAAATCTGTTAGAATGTGCAAAAGAGTCAACCTTCCCAACCCACGTGGCATATAAGATAGGGCATTACAATTGCTAATCTCCAATCGCCTGAGGTTGACCAATTTTCTTATATCACTTGGCAATTCTAATAGCTTGTAACACATATTGAGTTTAAGTACTTGCAAGGTTTCCAATCTTGTTACAGAATCAGGAAGCCTTACGATTCCTTTATTTTCAGAGAGATCTAGAAATGTCAGGTGCTTCAACTCACAAATAGAACTCGGCAACTTCGCAATACCGCTGTCATGCAAATCCAAGGCACGTAAGAACTTGAAACTAGAAATTAAATTGTGAAGAGTTTTTTCACCCATTTGAGTTCCACACCTCCCCTTTTTTGTCTGATCCATTTTGATGAATGTCCTGAGACATTTCATTCTGAGTAGAGTAGGTGGAAGTTCCCATGATAAATATAAAGTTGAATCCCACGATAGATGGCGAGTTCTTCTATCAATTGACCCCAGTGACTGACGAGTTGCCTGGGAATACTCGTCTACAGTAACCTTCCATGCTAGGTCATATACTAAATCATGCATCTTACAAGACGTCACATCTCCAAGTTCATCTTTAGTGCAGTCTTGAAAGAAATTCCCCCAAAGTAGATCCATGAAATAGTCATGAGCTATATCTTCCATGTCCTGATCTTTGTTGTTTATGGGCTGGATAAATCCTTCTACTATCCAGAGACTCGTCAACATTTGTTTATCAATCACCCAGTCTCGGGGAAACAATGAACAGAAGGCAAAGCACTGTTTTAGATGGCATGGGAGATAATTATAACTAAGGTCAATTATTGAACTTAAGAGATGATAATCTGCAGAAAATTCTGGAATCTCGCCCCAGAACTGAGACCACTGCTCTTGAGTTTTCTTGAAGAATAATAGACTTCCAATCATTCGTATTGCCAAAGGGACTCCATAACACTTTTTGACTATCTGCCTCCCGATATCTACCATAATTGGATTTATAGTCTCTTCTTCTTCCTGACAAGCCATTCTGATCAATAAATCAACAGACGACTCTGCTGCAAGAGCCTCAAGACAATAAAATGGGCCTGTTCCCGTAACATTCACAACTGACCAATCACGTGTAGTTATCAGAATCTTGCTTCCTTGGTTACCTCCCATCAGTAGACTTTTCAAGCTCTCCCACTGTTCAGGATCCACAGACTGCAGACCGTCAAAAACTAGGAGATATTTTTTGCCACGAATGTGCTCCTTAAGTTGATTTTGCAATTGCTCCAACTCAATGCTGTATGCTCTCCCTGTTGTTGCACTTTCTATGATTTTTTGCAACACGATTTTGAGGTTAAGCATAATTGCATCCACACGGACCCATATTTTCAAATCGAAATGCTCCTTGACCATGTCATCTTCATATAGACATCGAGCAAGAGACGTCTTTCCAATGCCAACCATACCCACTATCGAAAGGACCGAAATTGGTTCATCAGTGTCAGAGTCTAACAAGAAGTTCATAATTGCGCTTTTATCATCCTCTCTCCCTATAATCTCCTCATCGTACACAAAGGAGTCCAACCGCTCTCTTCTCTCTACACGCACATCCTCCGCGCACTCTCGCAAGCCCAAATCCCTCCCTTCGGCAGCGATGGCTTCTAGTCTCACCGTAATTTCACCCGCACGGGCGCTCATCTCCAGACTTAAAGCAACTTGTTTTGAAGTTGAAAAGGAGGTAATTACCTGCTGCTTCAATTTCTCATATTTGCTCAGCGATTCTCGTCGCGTGACTTCAAGGTTCCATTCTTCGAGGAAGTCCTCCGCATCATAGAAAGCATCTTTGACATCCCACAGCCATGGTCCGATTTCCGAGGGTTCTCTGAGGCTCCGCTTTTCCGCATCGGACACTATACTCTGGAGAAAGGAAACGGTTTTCTTCAGCTCGGACAATTCGCCGCCAGCGCCCCATAATTGTCCACCTTCTGGGAAATCATCCAGAAGTTTAGCTACTCTCAAGATGAGTGCTTCCGCCATGGCTCTTCGGGGGTGAAGGGGATCCTGCGCCTCCTCTTTTTCCTTTGGGGAGGATGCTCTCTGCCGATGCAGAGTCGCGACCTGTATGGTCTCCTCCCGTTCTATGCACAGCCAATCAGTATCGAAAAGACGAAAATACCCTCAATTGCCAGTACGGGGATTAGTAAAATCGAGCTTACTGGGCCACCATTTCCCGTATTCTCTCTATGACGTTAAAGACTTTTGAAAATGGGATACGTTCGCAATTTGTCAGAAAAAGGCAATTATTCATTTCGTTAACCGTCCAGCTTGATTAATAGAAAATATAAATGTGACTTTATAAAATATTTTCTCTTTCTCATGTGATGATCACGTGATAAAAATGATATTGTTTTGATCAAATTGATTTTTAATATAAATTTATTTCAATTAAATAATAAAGAAAAGAAGGAGATAATAATTAAAAAATTTTGAAAAGGAAAAAAATTGTACTAAAAATCATAGTTGGACCAAAACAATATCGTTTTAACCTTATGTTTTGTGTTTTAGTTTCATCATTGTCACGTAAAAGAAAGAAAATATTCAAAAAAGGCACGTTTGCATTTTCTATCAGCCAAGTTAGATGCAATCAACGGAAGGACTCGATTGCATCATTCTAACAAATTTTAAGACTTGATTATATTTTTTTACAGATTTTAAGACTCAAGTACACTTTTCTAACAAAATTTTTGACTTTTAGTGCATATATCCCTTTGAAAATCTATCATTGTCACGAGCAAATGTAATGGTGCAAAGTCTAATATTGTTAATAATTTGGGAGATATCTAATGTGGAAAGAAGAATGCTACATAAAGTCCACTAGAAAGACAAAGGATGAAGAGTTTAGGAACTACTCAATGTTTAAACTCTTCCAAAAGATGACACATTAGGATTTGTTAAGACATAATCAACATTGAAATTCTACCGAAAGATAAGATAAATGAGGATTAGTTAGGCAATGAGGAAACATTCAAAGTCTACCAAAATGAAAATGTGGACCAAGGTAAGCTAGAAAATTTATAGAGAAAAGAAATGAATGCACGGCTTTATACTCTTTTCTAATACAATGTATTACAACATTGAAGCTCATTAAAAAAATTCTTTCATGTTGAACAAACTCGTGGCATCGAATGGGGCAAGTACAAATCCTAATTGGAAGCAAAATGAGTAGATAGTGCAATAAAGGTATTGCTTACAAGCACAATGATCAACCCCTTGCAATTTAGTGTCCTATGTTTTAGTTTTTGAGGCAATCCCTAAAAAAAGAGTTTGTTGTTATATATTATTATTGAAATTGCTACTTTGTACCTCTCATGCACTAGTCAATATTTTAATAGATCAAAATTGGTGGTCGACAACTTGTTGATCAAGTACAAGGAAAAGTTGTTTCCAATGCTACTCTCACATTGCCCTGCTCCCACTTTCCACTATCTTTTTTTGAACTCTTGTTCTCTTACTTTTTTTAATTTGATTTTACATTTTTAGTCTATAAGTTGGCTAAAACTTAATTTTATGGACAATTTTAAATAAAGGCACAAAGTGTCCTCATTTCCTTAGATAATAATATAAAATAGATATTGTGTCAAATAATAGCCAGATTTGGCCATGATAGTTTCAAATAAGGGTCTGACCTCATGAGTTGCTAGCCGACTAATATTATGGCCAATCAAGGATACTTTTGTCAAAAGACAATTTAATTTTAAATTATTTTCTTTTCTTTTCTTTTTTCTCTTTTCTCTTTTCATTTTTTTTTTCCTTTCTAGTTTGTGTTGATGAGGATCTAGCAACCCTTGTCGTCTGCTGGTGAAGGTCGAGATCCTTGCTAGATCATTTGAGGGCAACACTCAGCTAACCCTCTCCATTGGTTAGCCATCGCTTCAGACTAGCCATCGATGAAGAAAAAAGAGAGTACTGGAAAAAAGAAAAAAGAATGAAAAAAAAATAAAAAAAAAAAAACAGTACAAGATGAAAATGCCCCTACCAACCAAAGTTAGGCCATTTTTTGGGTTAATTCCAAAATAAAGCACCGACTTTAGTTCGATTGACAAATCTGATCCAAACTTTTTTTTGTCACGTAAAAAAGCACCCACTTTAGGTTGAGTGACAATTTTGGCCCAAATCTTTTTCTTTTTTTTTTCGAAAAAAACCACCAACTTTCACTTAAATCCTAAATCTGGCCCTTCTTAATTTAGATTCATTGATTGTCCTTACCAATAAATCCATGTGCACTTGCTGGCTAACATCATCCATTGTCTTCTTGTTTGAGCCACAACTTGAAGAATAACGGTGAAACTATGTCGTCTCATATACTTCACTAATAAGTAAAAAAATCTCCATATTGAATTTCTCTAACTAGACTTTATCGTTTTGTCATAATATGAAGTTGTAGGTCACCGTCCGTCAAGAGAAACCATGGATGAGATCAACCAACCTCATGGCTAGAACCTTTTCTCCTGAAATAAGCTTAACTTCAAATAAAAAGTTAATGGTAAGGGTTAGATTTTGGATAGGAGTGAAATTTTGTGATTTTTTATGAGAGAGAAAAAAAAAATTGAGGCAAGAATTGTCATTTAACCTAAAGTTGATGCTTTTTTACGAGACAAAAAAAAAGTTCGGGCCAAATTTGTCTATCAACCTAAAGTTTGTGCTTTTTCATGAGACAAAAAAAAGTTTTGGCCAGATTTATCCATCAACCTAAAGTTGATGCTTTTTTATGGAATTAGCCCACCATTTTCTTAAACTAGTATAAGTACTTCAAGCCCTTAGTTGAAATGAAATCCACTTTAAACCATTATTGGAGAAATGAAGACTCTTATTGAAGAAAATGAGGATACTTCGGACCTTTATTTAGAACAATGTCCACTTTAAGTCCCTATTTAAGAAAATAACTTCAAACCTTTATTAAGAATTTTTTCCATAATTTATGTACTTGACAATATATAATTGACATACCAAAATATAGTGTATTATTGTTTTGCTAGAATTAAATGGACGACAAAATATTTTTCACCAAAAATTGTTTTTAGGTTTTATCAAGAAGAGACAATTTTTGTGATGATTCTTGACATGAGTCTTATCAATGAAGCACAAGAAACAAATATGATTCAACGGAATTTAATAAACGATGAAGTGTGATAACATAAAAAGCTTTGCCAAAATTTAATTGACGATAAAGTGCAATGACAAATTGATACTTGGCCAAAATGTAATTGGCGATGAAATAGTTGGAAAGTATAGTAAAGGTACATGAATTGAAAATTACGAGGTTTTGGTCATAATTGTTGGGGGGAGGCGTTTACAAAAAATTCAATGTGACTATTGATTACTTACAATTGACGGTTACAAACGGTTATTTAATTTAAAAAAGAAATGGCTTCCCAATCCAATGTTCAAAACAAGTAACTTCTTAATCATACCTAAGGTTACAATAAGTTACATTTTTCACAATTGGTTATTATCTAGTGATACAAGAGTTTCCATATCTGAAAATATTGCTACTTGGTAGTTACGCTTCCATGTCGATAACTTCATCCTAGATAACTGACGTTTGCCATCAATAATTTCATTAGTTGTCGTTGCTCTTCAAGTTGTCAACTGTTCTTTCATCGATGACTTCTACTATTCACCAAATTGCTATTATCAACTAAATTTATCACTTGTCGATCATAAGTAAAAGTTGGTCGTACTTTGGTGTTAGTATTTGCTTCCTTTAAAAGAATTGAATGATTTGTTGATCATTCTGTCACGCCCCCGCCCCACTTCTAGCATGAGAGCATGACCTGGCAGATTAGCATCGACGCCTTAGGCAACATCGAATGTCTCAAAAGTCTTTTATCTTTAATTAAGCACATACGGAAGCGATCATAAAAAATCCCCATACAAACAAACATAGAAGCCGAACAAGACATATGCAAGCCAAGCAAATTAAACAACATATTCATATACATATTCACATATCAAAAGCTATTTTGATTACATGTCTATCCTAGTCCTGGGTTATTTATTTTTGTTTCCATATATAGTCAATCAAAAAGCTGGGGTAACATAACTCCTCTACCGAGCTGCTCCCAAAAGTGGTCTCCATGCCAGGTTCATTCCCTACTTGGACCCATAAGGTAGTAGTTTTCTTTTGATAAGTGATGTCCCATTCTAAGTCTACTATGTCCGTCACGGTGGTAGTCATATCAATAGGGAGGTCGAGACACACGGGCAGCTGGATTGGTTCACCTACCACACACCTAAATTATGAGAACAACAAGAGTGAGTCGATGACTCAATAAGTAGAAATCTCTAATTCTCCTATAGGAGGACATCTCGCCGTCGATCATCGGATATAATATCACCACCCACTTGTTGATGACAAATCAATAGCAAGGTCCATGCCTTGCCTTACTTATGAATATGAAAGGCTCTCAATCATCTATGTGCTTTCAAGAATCAAAGACAATGAGTTAGTGCATATGAACAAGCTTTCCAAAGATTCGTGACTTATGATCATTTTGGTCACAAATAGGGATGTGTGCATCTCATGAAACGTGTTCAAGCACTAAGTGACCCAATTCAAACATATACTCAAATTGATGCAATAACTTAACAATACATATCAAAACAATCCCAGCTTTTGCAAGCATCACACATGGACTTTCATTTTTCCTTTTTAGTATCATATTAATTGAAATTAATCGACTCTTTCAGTAACAACCGCGCATTGGTCCCTCCCTTGGCGACTAGCTTGTGTCTCGATCTCATTTTCAGGACAGCATCCAAAGCGACCCCCAAGCATCGACCTCACCTAGGCCAGTATCGTCCACGATCTCAATATCAGGACGGCTTCCGAGGCTTTACCCCAAGCAATGACTCGACATCCCCAATGTCCACATATAAGTCCATCGTGTGTCCTTGTGTTTCAAGCATTAACCAATTCATTTTATGTTTAAATTCTTAGCCAAATGAGTGGCCTGAAGGCATGCCATGCAATGTGAACTAATAAACAATTCTTAGGTCTTACTAAATTATACTCTTGCCAGACATGACTTGGGTTTGTGGTCTGGACTTGGAACCGTTCACTTCAGCTTTGGCATCAACCCTTGACTTGTCTTGAGTAACAACACATCTCAATGTTATCCCGAAATCAAGTGTGGGTCATGCACCCACCTCGGCGCATGTCCAAAATCACATGAGATATTTCTTCAACATCCGGGTATGCTCGACATCCATGCGATACCATGAACTTACTTGATGTAACAACAAACAAATAGAAACACGACAAGCATAACAATACAAAGCCAACACAAGTAAACGATGACATGATCCTAAAATCGATATGCGTAGCACATCGCTCTATTGAAGAGTTAGGATAGTCTACTTACTACATTTTTGGACTTAGCTCCAAGATGCTTCTTTGGTGGTTGGTTAGCGTCTAGGGCGCCTTGGAAGAGAATGTCGTGAAAGAGAAGAGAGGAAGGGAGAGGAAATGAGAGAAAGTTCAAGCCTTAAAATGTGAGGATGGCTCATCCTATTTATAGGCCTCCTCATCTTAGATTTTTATTGTAAGCTCATAATTACGCCTAAGAGGCAAGTTGACCAGGCTATCCTCTTGAGTTGGTGCTTAAGTCTCTTGGTATTCACTTGTAATTGGTTCACATATTGACTTGTTCTCCAAGGCTCATCTTAGATTTGTAATTGCCTATAGTGCCTAAGGAGACACGTAAGCATTTTGATGTATCATGTCCTCTTCTAATTGGCTAGTTCTTGACTTATTTACCAAGGCTATAATCTAGGGCCATCATACCCTAAGATTTACCTAGGATTTGATCATCAAGAAACTTAGACTTTGGACAACTTGTTCTCCAAGTTAACCACATGAGCATGTGACTCATTAAGCTCATTAATTAGATAGCTTCCAAAAGAATTTAATGTATTATTATCTTCGAGTCTTCAAGCCAAGAAAACTTTAGATTGGCTTCCTCCTCAAGTTAGGCATGCAGCCCCCTTCCCCTCCAAATTGGGCATGTGGTTCTCCCATTCTAAGGCGAAAACAATTTTGAGCAACTTTCGAAATCAATACTATCATCTTATCAAATGAGCTCAAAAAATTATAAAATTTTAATATATTGTAGAGAAGACCTTAAAAAAAATTCATGAAAGAATCTAAGCCAAATTCGTTTTGTGGGAAGAGCAACAAATCATTGAACACAACCCACAAATTCGTCCATCGAGCATATTCAACGATCAGAGAGAGACTCATTTTGAAATATAAATATTCACAAAACTCTTTAAAATTTTAATATGTAGTAGATATGGATGTCATTTAAAACTTTTATGAAGGAAGTATGTCCAAATTCTAAAGCGAAGATTTTATAAAATTTCAAGTAACTTGATTACTATTTTTACTATACTAGGCGGGTTCTATACGGTAATTGATTGGGCCTTCATCCCAACCATTTCACCTTAGAAAAATATAAAATTTAATTATGTTATAGATTAAGATGTTTTGAACAACTTTCATGAGGAAGTTTTTCCAAATTCGAAACCCAAAGAGCTCTATAAAATTGGAAAGCAGGAAAGGTCCAGCATTTTCGAAAAACTAGGAAGTCAAAACCTATGAAACTCAAGGTGGCAAGTCTATGGGGAAGAGGTGGTGCCCTACTTGGCTTGCAAGATCACTTGTCATAATTTCCTTAGATCACGAGTCATCCCATTTCATTAATTGTTTAGGATACATAAGCCTCCATACTCATTATTCTCATTTAATGCATTTGACTATTGTTCTTCAAGAAGATTGGCCTATCTAGCTTAGCCTCTTAGTTAAGACCAAAATAAGCGTCAAAGTTGAGGATATTACAACTTCCCCCCCTTAAAAGAAAATTTCTTCATTGAAATTTAAATACGTACTTGGCTCAAATAGGTGTTGGTATGATTGTCCCATACTTTCTTCATTTTCCCAGGTCACTTCTTTCTACCCTGTGGTGTTGCCATATTATTTAAACTAAGGGGATGGCATTATTTCTCAAAACTTGCTTCTTTTGATCCACGATCCACACTAGCTCCTCAGTATAGGACACTTTGTCATTTACTTCGATCTCCTCAAAGTTTAGCACGTGTGTCGGATTGGGTTCATACTTTCTTAACATTGAAACATAGAAAAACATTGTGGACCTGAGCAAGCTTTGGTAGCAAACCCAACCGGAAGGCCAAATTCCTTACCTGTTCTGGTATCTCAAAAGGTTCTATAAATTTAGGACTCAATTTTCTTTTTCTACCAAAATAGGACATACCTTTCATGGGTGATACTTTAAGAAAAACAGGGTCGCCAACCTAGAATTCTAGGGGTTTCTGTCTATTATCAGCATAACTCTTTTGACGACTTTGGGCGTCTCTCATTCTATCTCGAATTGTCTGAACGGTGCCTATAGTAAGTTGAACTAGCTCTGGACCAGTGATCTTCTTTTCCCCAACTTTATCCGAGCACACTAGAGTCCTACAAGCCCGACCATAGAATGCTTCAAATGGTGTCATACCAATGCTTTACCAATAACTAATGTTGTAGGCAATTTCAATGGGATGTAGCCACTTGTCCCAACTTCTTTTAAAGTCCAAGACATAAGCTCATGACATGTCTTTTTTGGCATCACCATTCTGAAAGGGCTAGTAACAACACTTAGAGGGGGTGAATAGGTGTGAATAAATATTTGCGCAAGGTTCAGTAGAAATAATTTGCTTTTTGAAAATGACAGACTATAAATGAATTCAGAATTTAATAGTTAGATAAAACTTCTAACAAAATAAAGGAGTTTAGGGAAGAGAATAAGAACACAAAATTTATAATGGTTTGGCTTAGATCAAGCTTACGTCCACTCTCCCGCGCTAACAGCCCACTAGCTGGATTCCACTAAGAAACAAAAGAGTTTTTACAACTTAGTGATCTCGACTTCTCAGTGAAGAGTCTCTACTAGTCTCTCACAAAGTCTCACTATGAGTTTCTCTTTTTTTGTATACAACTTTGAGTTCAATGAATGGAATAGCAAGGGACTAGGAAGCTTCAAATTTTGAAATTTTTCTTTCACGCACTCTATCGAACAACTAGAGAGTCCGCCTTAAATACTCCTTCATACCTTCTCGACTGTTGGCATTTTCCAAAGGAATTTTTCCAATCTACCCATTGGACAAAATCAATCAAGGATATCTCGAGTCATTTGATGATTATGATAAAAGCTCGTCAATCATGTTCATCTATACAATCAAGATCTTGGTTTCCATAAGTATAACCTTTTAAGTTTACTTGCCTTCCAAAAGATTTGAATATCATAATTAATTCCAATAAAGATAATCAATCATGTAGGTGCTATATCCAACCAGAAAGTTATCCATAACCCATACGAATCGAATCCGTGAAGAAATAAAGATAATCTCGCGTCTGGATAAGTCTTCATTTTTCAGTCTGAAAACTGTCAGCGTGGGCAAACTTTGAACCTAAAGTCTAGCGGTCTTCAAACTTTGACACTAAAGTCTGGAAGTCTTCAAAATAGATTTTAGAAAGGTTTTGTCAACTTCAAAATAATAAATGAGTTTTCTCCAACAATCTCCCAATTTTTTATGGTGACAAAACTTTCCTGCGGATTTAAGAACTTTTGACCTGCAAAACAACTATCCAATAAGTTAATTAGGATATATATATATATATATATATATATATATATATATATATATATATATAGCATTGATTCCGCAACCACAGAAAACATATTAATCTTGAAAAGATAAGACAAATAACTATCCAACCATAATCATTATCACCAAAGTAAGTTGCTGCAAGCGTCAACGTCAAACATAATAATAGTTCAACAACCAAAAGTTCAATAAAAAAAGAGTCAAATCTGCACATTCTCCCCCTTTTTGTTATCAGCAAAAAGTGGAGAAGGATAAAAAGTTCAAAGAAATCAAGAGTGTTTAGGAATGCGAACAAGCTGGAAATCCCCTATAGACTGAACTGTCTCCTCCAACTTCCTCATAGTCTTCTTCAACTTCTCAATATCTTCACCATTTGCAGTCTCTTGAACTTGAAGCTTAAAGGCCTGTACCTACTCGTGAAGAGAATCTGAAGTAGACTTCAAAGCTAATTGGAGATTCTTGATCTCAAACTCCATCCCATATTGATGTGCCTTTAATTCCAAAAAGAGCTCTAGCAGCCTTTGAAAGTCTGCAGTTGGTTCGGTTTGTGTACTAGCTCTAGCCAAATTAATTCCAGGAGTGTTGAGATTTGAAGAAATATCAATAGGTTGATCACCAAGACTTGGAGAGGATGCCTCAACATCAGCTTCAAGAAAATGAGAGGCATAGACATCCTCTGGATTGGCAGGAAATCTACTAACGTCATCACTGGTAAAGATAGGAGAAGAAGTATCTATTTTCGCACGAACTCCCCCTATTTCCGTGGCTACAGGTGGAGAAGGAAAATCTTCTTCTTGTTCTTTCTCAACTTCAGCACCCAAGTGATGTTCTTTTTATCTTCCATCTCCTATAGTTCCACTCCGAGTCTTCTCAAAATCCTCTGACAAAGATATGGCAAAAGTTGGTTCAATAGATTCATCATGACCCTCTTCCTCTTCTGCTTCTCTTCCTTCTTCTCTTGCTTCTTTTCATGCTTCTTCTCTTTCTTTTCTTCTTTCTTTTTCTTCTCTTCCTTGCTCTCTCTTTGTCTTCTTTCCTCTCTATCCTGTGGCTGATCAAAACTAACAAAACTCCAAAAAAAATTCAAGGCAAATGCAGAGAGAATAAGATCATTTTCATCCTCTTCTTCGTCCTATAGGATGAGAGATCTTCTCTTCTTGATATGCTCACTCATAGGCTCCTTGTTTTTTCTTTTCTGTGCAGCAGAGTCTCGTTTTGTTTTGGTGGGGAACTTCTCCTTCAAATGCTCCAAAGCTTTGTTCAGTTCCTTCAGTCTCATCTTTGACATCATCTTCAATCCTATAACCATAGGAGCAATGGTTCTAAAGCAGAGAAATGCTGGAAACTAAATGTGAAAGTGTCTAAACAATTGAGTGACCAGCGCTAAATAAGGGAGCTGTCTCTTATCTTTCACAACAGTCATGTATATGTGCATTAGGATTGTGTGTGGCAGGGAGAACTTCATTCCATTACTGATGGCAAACATTAGTTTGGCTTCAGAACAAGAGACATCTGTCTTGGAGGTTGACTTTGGTCGGATGTAGTTGATCACGACTTTATGCAACAAAATGCTTGAGGCAGACATTTTGGAGTAGGTAATGCTGCCTTCAAAAAGTCTGTCCCAAACAAGAAAACTTGTCATAAACACATTTATTGGTTGGAAACTCCCTCTTTCCACACCAATAACATCAGCCAATGTGTCCACATCCACCACATACCCTTTTTTTTTTTGGTAACGTCATCCACCACATACTCTTTATCCCTCATAGTAAAACGAAATATATTCACATCAAGAAAAGACAAGTTCGAATAGAAATACGTAGTTAACTCAGGGTAAGCAATAGCAAAATCTTTTAAGTTGAAGGAGAGTCTGTTTTGTTGGAGAAATCTTTCTAAAATATTTTGAAGCTGACAAAACGTTTCCATCAGTCTAGTCTGAAGTTTTGCAAACTCTACTATTTAAAGTCTGAAAACCTCCAGACTGCCAAACTCAAGACTCAAAGCCTATTCTCATTGATAGTTTATGATCCGTTGAAGAAAGGCTATCCAGAACTAAGTGATTCATTAAGGATTTGGCCTTATTGACTGGAGAAGATCTCTTGGCTGGATATGACATAACGGATTCCTTTATTTGAATCAAGATTGATTAAGGATCCGATGATTGGTGAAGTATACTTGGAAGGCTCTACTTATGGAAACCGAGATCTTGATTGTATGGGCGAGCAGGATTGATGGGCTATCAACATGTTCATTTAATAGCTCGAATGATCTTCCTAATTGATTTTGTCCAACGGGAAGATTGGAAGAATTCCTTTGGTAAGTGCCAACGGGTATGATAGCATAAATGAGTATATAAGGAAGACGTTCCAGTTGTTCGAGCGTGTGCACGATAGAAGAATTCAAAAGTCTGAAGCTCCTTGTTCTTAGTCAATTCATTTACTGAGCGAAATCTTGTACGCAAAAGAGAATATATATTTTGAGATACCTTGAGGAAGTGTGGTAGAGTATCTACACTGTGGAATCAAGGGAAAGCATTGCTGTAACATCTCTTTTGTTCATAGTGAAATCCAGCCGGTGGGCTGTCAGTGCGGAAGAGTGGGCGTAGGCTTGGAATAAGCCGAACCACTATAAACCTTGTGTTCAATTTTCTCTTCCCTACTCTCTGCTTTACTTTGATCATAATTCGTTTTGTTAACTAAAGGAGAGCTTCCTTTCTATTGTCTGCCTAGTATTGCTTTCGTATCTCAAGAAATTGTTTTTACACCTATTCACCCCCCTCTAGGTACTTATACTAGCTATATCAATTGGTATCAGAGCCTATGTACTCACTTTGTTTGAAGTGTTTTACTTCAGAGTTAAAGATCCATGGCTAGTATGCTAACTCCAGGGTTGGTGGAAGGGCAAAGTAATACCAGACCACCTTACTTTGATGGAAATGATTACAACATTTGGAAAAACAAGATGAAAGCGTTCCTAAGATCAAAGGATCCTCTGGAATGGGACATTATAGAAAAAGGAATCACTCCTAGAGTTGCATCTGTCTCAGAGAGAGGAAAAGAAGCTATTGAGTCTAGTGAAATGACTCAGGAAGAGATAATCAAGAGATAAGCTCTTGATGCAAAAGCAATTTATTCTTTATATTGTGCTTTGTCACCTACTGAATATAACATAATATCTTCTTGTGTTACAGCAAAAGAAGTCTGGAATAAATTACATATTACCTATGAAGAAACCGATCGAGTGAAAGAGACCAGAATCAACATTCTCCTCGGTCAATATGAAGCCTTCAAAATGAAATCAGAAGAATCTATAACTGACATGTTTAGTCGTTTTACAGAAATCATGAATGGTCTTGAAAATCAAGGTCAACCAACTTTTGATCCCATGAAGGTAAGCAAGTTACTGCGTGGACTCTCCAAAGATTGGAATCACATAAAGACCTCAATAAGAGAGACACAAAGAATCATGCCACTATCTGTCGATGAGTTGGTTGAAACTCTTCAGTCTTATGAAGTGGAACGAATCAATGAAAACGAAGATCCTAAAAGTAAGAAATCCATTGCATTGAAATCCAATATGATTTTGATGTTACAGATTCTGAAGACGATATGGATGATGAGGAGCTTGCTCTCATGATAAAAAGATTCAGAAAGCTGAACAGAAAAGGAAGAAGATTCAATCCAAAGAAACAGAGTTTTCAAAAGGAACAGACTAAGTCTATTGAGGATGATGAATCAAACAAAGATGTAGTCTGCTTTGAATGTAAGAAAAAGGGACACATTAGACCCAACTATCCTCTTCTGAGGAAGAAGAAAGGAAAAGTTGAAAAGTATCGAAAGGCTCTTAAAGCAGAAACCTGGAGTGATACAGAGTGTGAAGAAAGTGATGATGATTATGCCAATATATGTTTGATGGCACAATCGGATTCAGATTCAAACTCCGAGACAAACTCAGATTCAGATAGTAAATTTGAGGTCACTATTAAGAAAAAGGTAAAATGGTATATGGATAGTGGATGCTCAAGACATATGACAGGAGATTCAAATTGCTTCATAAAGCTCGTTCAAGTAAATGGTGGAAAAGTCTCATTTGGAAGGAACAGCAAAGGAAGAATTATGGGATTTGGAACTGTAAAGATTGGAAACTTCACAATAAACAATGTTTCCTTAGTGGAAGGACTCAACTACAATCTGCTCAGTATCAGTCAGCTGTGTGATACCGGTTTCAAAATAAACTTTCAAGAGGGAATATGTTCAAGAACCAGTAAAGATTCTACTCAGTCATTCATGGGTCGAAGACATAGAAATATCTACCTCTTGGATGTGAAACCAGATGAATCGCAATGTCTAATCTCAATTCAAGACGAAGCAAGATTATGGCACAGAAAGCTTGGGCACATCAATATGAAGCAAATAGCCAAAATTTCAGCAAAGAAGCTTGTTCGTGGATTACCCAATTTATCATACCAAAAGTTTGATCTATGTACACCATGCGTATTGGGAAAGCAGGTAAGAAATTCCTTTAAACTAATAAATCAAGTTTATACTAATCGTGTACTGCAACTTCTGCATATGGATCTCTTTGGACCAACCAGAACTCAGAGCATTGGAGGTAAGAAATATTGCCTAGTAATTGTGGATGACTACTCACGATTTACTTGGGTATATTTCCTGGCAAGTAAGTTCGAAACCTTCTCTTACTTTGAAAAGTTTGCTAAAAAGGTTCAAAATGAAAAAGGGTATGTTATCTCAAGTATAAGAACAGACCATGGAGGTGAATTTGAAAATCAAGATTTTACAAAATTCTGTAATGAATCTGGTTTTCAACATGTGTTCTCCTCTCCATATACTCCAGAGCAAAATGGAGTTGTGGAAAGAAAGAATAGATCGCTTCAAGAAATGGCTAGAACTCTTTTAATTGAAAGTAACATCTCTTCACGATTTTGGGTTGAAGCTGCTTCAACAGCATGTTATATTATCAATAGAGTTTTTCTAAGGCATATTCTAGCAAAAAAAAAAAAAAACCTATGAGTTATTCAAAGGAAATAAACCTATTGTTTCATATTTTCATGTGTTTGGATGCAAATGCTTTATATTGAAAAATGCAAATGATCGAGTTGGTAAGTTTGAAGAAAAATCAAACGAAGGCATCTTCCTTGGATATTCTACATCAAGTAAAGCCTACAGAGTCTATAACAAGAAGAGTCAATCTGTGGAGGAATCAATGAATGTCAAATTCCAAGATTCTATGCAAAATGAATCTATTCAGACTCATCTTGAAGAATCTGAACTTGCACTAGACTTTACAAAGTCTAAATCTCAAGAAGCAGCTCAGACTCTGAAAGACCAGCAACAAGTGGTTATTGAAGATTCAAATGAAGGAAGTGATCATCAACTTGACAAATCAACCAGTAACTGAAAGCATAAGTCCAATCATCCCAAGGATCGCATTATTGGCGATATTAATGAAGGAATTCACACAAGATCCAAAAAGGCGCGAAGAGTCTAGTGCTATGGCTCTTATTTTTTAAATAGAACCCAAAAGCATAGAAGAAACTTTATCTGATGAAAGATGGATTGAGGTTATGCAAGAAGAACTCAGACAATTCAGCATTAATGATGTCTAGGAGTTGACTCCTAAACCAAAAGGTAAATCTATTATTGGAGCTAAATGAGTTTTCAGGAACAAGATGAATGAGAAAGGAAAAGTCGTAAGAAACAAAGCAAGACTCATGGCCAAGGGATATACGCAAGAAGAATGGATAGACTATGACGAGACTTACGCACCAGTAGCAAGGTTAGAAGCAATTCGATTATTACTTGCTTTTGCTTGTTATAAGAATTTTAGGTTATTCCAAATGGACGTCGAAAGTGCTTTCCTGAATGGATTTATCTATGAGGAAGTCTATGTGGAACAACCACTTGGGTTTGAAAGGAAACCAGACTCAGTATTCAGACTAAAAAAGGCCTTGTATGGTTTAAAGCAAGCACCTCGAGCTTGGTACGACAGGCTGAGTAAGTTTTTAATTAAAAACGGCTTTGTCAAAGGTAAAGTAGACACTACTCTGTTTATCAAAAGAGAAAGCAAAAGTTTTCTTCTTGTTCAAATATATGTTGATGATATTATTTTTGGATCCTCTAATGAAAGTTTGTGCAAGAAATTCTCTAAGTCTATGCAGGATGAATTTAAAATGAGCATGATGAGCGAACTAACCTTCTTTCTTGGACTTCAAGTGAAACAATTGAAGGAAGGGACTTTTATTCATCAAGAAAAATATGCTAATGATCTTGTCAAAAAGTTTGGACTGGAAAATTGCAAAAAGACTGATATACCAATGTCAAGTTCCTTGAAGATAGATAAAGATGAAGGAGGAAAGAAAGTTAACCACAAGCTATATAGGAGTATCATTGGTTCACTTATTTATCTTACTATTTCTAGACCTGACATTTTGTTTAGTGTTTACATTTGTGCTAGATTTCAAGCAAACCCTAAAGAATCTCATCTAAGTGCTGTAAAGCGTATTATCAACTACATTGCTTCAACTTCAAGTCTCGGTCTTTGGTATCCTAAAAAGGGAGACTTTACTTTTCTTGGATACTCAGACACAGATCTAGCCAATTGCAGAGTTGATAGAAATAGCACCTCGGGTACCTGTCAACTACTTGGAAGCAGGACAGTGTCTTGGTTTTCAAGGAAGCAAAATACAGTAGCTCTTTCTACAGCAGAAGCAGAGTATGTAGCTCTTTCTATAACAGAAGCAGAGTATGTAGCTCTCGGAAGTTGTTGTTCACAAATTCTATGGATAAAACAACAGCTGAGAGATTTTAGACTTGAAGATTCATGCACTGAGATTAACTGTGACAACACCAGCGCAATCAATCTTACCAAAAATCCAATTCTTCACTCAATAGCAAAGCATATAGAGATTCGACATCACTTCATTAGAGATAATGTTCAAAATGGAGAAATTTCGATTTAGTTTGTTGACTCAATAAACCAACTAGCGGATATATTTACAAAGCCTTTGGAGAAAAATCAATTTGAAATCATCCGTTCCAGAGGCAACATATTAAAGCTTGAAGAAGTTAAAGTCTAGAGACTCTCAGATTTAAACAAACATGGTTCTTGACTATAAGTTATTTTATTTTCTCTTATATTAAATCTCGGAAAGGTACGATCATCTATCCATAATTGATTTTTGCTATCTTCAATTTCCGTGAAAAGTGCAATTTTTCCTTTTCAAAAGGAGTTAATTTTTCTTTAAAATGGTAGTTATCTATTTTTGAAAAAGGCAATTATTTTTTTAAAGAGGCATCTTTTACTTTTCTTTACGACGTTTAGTATTCCCCTCTTCGACTGAGATATATACAGTCGGTTCCTCTTCGCTTAACTCCAAAATCCAAAAAAGTATCGATCTTCCACTCCTGTCTTCTTCTCTTGTTTAATATTCGAAAAAGTTGTCATCTTTCTTGGGAAAGTCAAGTTCGGAATCTTTCAAAGACTGCGAAAGATGTCGTCTTCAAGAAAGTCTTCGAGGATCGCAAGCAGGAGACCACGGTAAATGAGTGAGGGGCCTACTCACTTTAATCTCGCCGAGGAAGAGGAGTCACCCAGTCAACATCAGAGCCCACAATATTTTCAGCAGCGTCATTCTCCACCAACTAGTCCACAGGGTGTTAGTCATCAACAGGAGGAAGAAATCGTTGAAGGCGCAGATCCTGTAAGAATTCAAAAGCCCTCTTTTATTTATAAGCTTTACCGTGCTTTAAAGAGGACCGGTACTCCATTGAACTACATCGATGAGTTCCTTAAGGACAAGGGGTATGGAAATGAGTACATCTTTTTGCGAAATATGGAGCGTTTGGGAATTACCCCTAAAGGGTTGGCTGAAGAAACCCTTGCAAATATCCCAAGTGATCCGCGTGTTGGAGGACTGAATCCGGTAGATGGGAATGATGATGACAAGCTGTACAGCCAATTTCAAACAAGAATGGGTGTTGTGGCAAAAATTCGGGGAAAAAACAGAGTTGTTTCGATCGAAGGAACAGAAGGATCTATACTCCAAATTGTTGAAGCGTGGGGTGATAAACCCTAGGAGTGTGGATTTTGATTTCCTTGATGCTGTGAACGTTAATTTGAGGGAAAAGTTTAGGTTTCTTCAACTTGAACAGTTCTATTCTGACACTACAGAAGCCTATGCTGAACTACTATTCTGACACTACAGAAGCCTATGCTGAACTAACTGCATATTTCTATTCGAATCTTAGTTTCTTGGATGCGAATATAATCTCTTTTAGTGTTCGAGATCAGGATTTTGTGGTGGATGTAGATATGCCGACTGATGTGATTGGGGTTGAGAGAGGGAGATATCAACCCATCAATGTCTCTATTGCTCGTGCCACATTGGAACTTGTTAAGGATAGAAGGACAGAGGGAAGGATTTCCTACTCAAGGATGCGTGCATTCAACATTCTGCTTCACAAGATTGTGATTAATTGCCTCAGAACGAAATCTACTTCCAAGACTAATGTTTCAAACTCAGAGGCAAAGCTGATGTACACCATCAATGTTGGGAAAAAGTTTTCTCTTCCTCACACTATTTTGTTCCACATGTATAGAGCAGTGGTGAAGGACAAGGGTCAACTTCCTTATACAGGTCTTGTGTCAAAGTTATTCAGACATTTGAATGTTCAGCCTCCACAAATTCTCTATATTCGATCGTGTGACAAAATGGTGGTAAGACTGAAAATGATGTCCAAAATGCATCTAAAGGAACTCAACAAGGCATTGGAGAAATTTAAGGAGAAAACCTCTGTAAAAACTCATCAAGTCTCTTCGGCAACAAAAAGAAAAGGGAAGGAGCCCATGGTTGCTCCATCCAAAAAGAGAAGAGCTCTCATTGTTGAGGATGAAGATGATGAGGATGACATCATCATTTCTGCTATGGCATTGAAGAACTTGAGTCGTTCTATTCCAGAATCGATGGAACGACTAGAGAAAGAAGCAGAGGAGAGAGAAGTAGAAGAGAGAGAAGAAGAGGAGAAAGAAGAAGAAGAGAGAGAAGCTGAAGAAAGAGATGCAGTGGAGGAAAGGTTTGAAGAAGAAGAAGAAGAAAGAGGAAATCAAGAGGAAGGAGAGCATGATGAACACTCTTCTCCACCTGAAGGCATGGAAATAGGGGGAGATGGTGAGAAAAGAGGAATGTCCTCATATCATGCTACCAGTGAAGGAGTCAGCTGCTCTCTAGCAAATCCAGAGGACATCCATGCCTCTCAATTTCCTGAGGAGGGACATGATGCTTCATTGCCAAATCTGCGTGACTATGCTGATATGCCATTGTCTGCCTTAACTCCATCTGATCGTGTAAAAGCTAGTACGCAGACTGATAATTCAACAGATTTTCGTAGAATCCTTGATGTTCTCTTGGAAATGTGAGGTCAGATACATACTCTAGGATGTGAAGTTCAGAACTTGCATAATGCAGGACAAGCTTCTTCAGTTTCCTTGAATGATCATATCCAAGCCCTTACTCTTCAGATTCAAGCAACTGCTAAGGGTGAAAAGGTGGCTCAACTGAAGGAAGAATTGAAAAAGCTGGAAGGTATCGTCCAGTCAATGGGAGATTTCTAGCTTGTTCGCGTTCCCAATCAATCTTGACTCTATTCTATTTCCACCTCAACCTTTTTTATGATGACAAAAAGGGGGAGAGATGCGAGATTTGAAAACTTTGAACTTTGAACTTAAACTTGTTGAAGTTTTAGTTTGTTTTGATGTTTGACTTGACTTGTGTGTATGGATGTGGACTGAATTTGGATTTGGATTTGACTGCTTATATTAAGTACTTTTGATATCTTATGAATGGCTTTACTCTCATGCAAGACTAACCTATTTTCTATGGTTGCAGATTCTAGTGTTATCATTAAGCCATTAATATTTATGAGATATCCATATTTGCTTGAGTAATGTTTTGTAGGTCAAAGTTATTCAAATCTGCAGGAAAGTTTTGTCACCATCAAAAAGGAGGAGATTGTTGGAGAAATCTTTCTGGAATATTTTGAAGCTAACAAAATGTTTCCATCAGTCTAGTCTGAAGATTTGCAAACTCTACTATTTAAAGTCTGAAAACCTCCGAACTGCCAGACTCAAGACTCAAAGTCTATTCTCATTGATAGTTTCTAATCCGTTGAAGAAAGGCTATCCAGAATTAAGTGATTCATTAAGGATTTAACCTTATCGACTGGAGAAGATCTCTTGGCTGGATATGACATAACGGATTCCTTTATTCGAATCAAGATTGATTAAGGATCTGATGATTGACGAAGTATACTTAGAAGGTTCTACTTATGGAAACCGAGATCCTGATTGTATGGGCAAGCAGGATTGATGGGCTATCGACATGTTCCTTTAATAGCTCGAATGATCTTCCTAATTGATTCTAAGCAAGAAATCCATCTATGCCTAGAAGAATTATGCTCAAAACGCAGGATGGTGCAAACATAGCTCACAAATGACAAACGCCTTGAATCAGCTTGCTCCCGACAGGAGCTAAAAATTAAATGCTCCAAGAAAGACTGTGATGGAACATGTGGCAAGTACTCCTGGAAGAAGAAACACCACAAGAAGTTTTGGATAAAGAAATCCAAACATGGCTCCAAGCATTTCCGGAAAAAGAAGAAATGGCGATACCTATGCAAAAGAAAGGATCACACAAGCCACAAAAAATCAAATCGTTGCTACATTTGCAATCAGAAATGACATTTTGCCAAAAATTGTCCTCAAGCAAGAAAATGTCAGAATCATTTAATCCATCATATTGAGAACGAAATAGGTATTTCTCTCGAAAATGATACTATTGAATCCTTATTCTCTGCTGATGAAGAACCATCTGAACAAACTCTTTGTGCCATTCCCTCTTACCAAACTTTCAATGAGACTAAGTCAGACTCAAAGTCTGAAGAAATTTTCCATATATCACCTTCATCCCCAGAACCAAACCTTGACATATTTTCTAGTCAAACTCACTGTCCACACTTTCCCGTAAAAATCCTCACATCAAAGTTTGCCAAACCTATCACTGCTATTGCTCTCGTTGACACAGGGGCAAGTTGCTCTATCCTAGATACCAAAATTCTTCCTGAAGAATTCTGGACTCCTTACACCCGATACTTCAATTCTGCGTCAGGAGACACTTTCTCCACCAATGTTAGAACCACTCCTATAACTGTCCAGTTCTTCCCGCAGTGCTCTATAACTGCGAAGATTTTTGGATCCAACCTTCCCAATAAAGACTTGATAATTGGGTAGAACATCATGACTCAAATCTCTCAGCTTCGTATCATTCCTAGAAAAGGTCTTAGGTATAAAGATCAATTCTCTGAGTTTGTCAATATCCAGAGACTCTTTTCCATCCAAATGAGTCTACTAGATTCGATTATGCAGAAGTTATTAGAATCTTGTTCAAAATTCCATGCAGAATTCGCTCAAAAGTGCTCTCATCCTTTATGGGAAAACCCAGAATTCTTTGTTCGCCTTCCTTTCAAGAAAAATGAAGACATAAACCCAACCAAGGTGAGCCACATGGGAATGAAGCCAGAACATTTGGTTCTAGCTCAGAGGGAATGCTCGGAACTTTTGCAACAAGACCTTATTGAAGTTCTGACTCACAATGGGCTTGTGAAGCCTTTTATGTCAATAAGCGTGCCGAGCAAAACAGAGGAAAAATGAGATTGGTGATCAACTATCAACCTCTCAATCTTTTCCTCCAAGATGATAAATTCCCTTTACCATCTAGAGATTCTCTCTTTAGTGGTCTAACCAAGGCCCACATCCATTCCAAATTCGACCTCAAAGCCGGATTTTGGCAATTGGGCATCCATCCTGAAGGCAGATCCAAAACAGGATTCTGTATTCCGAACTAGCACTTCCAATGGAAAGTTCTTCCTTTTGGCTTAAAGGTAGCACCATCCCTTTTCCAAAAGGCCATGTGTCGCATCTTCCAACCAATTTTATCGAGTGCAGCTGTATACATTGACGATATTCTACTCTACAGTCCTGATGAGCAATCATACCGTCAACTCCTTGAGCAGTTTGCAGAAATCGTGAAAAAGCATGGCATTATGCTTTCCCAAAGAAAGATGAAAATTGCCCAAACAAAAATCGAATTTCTTGGTATGCACCTTAACAAAGGAACATACTACCCAGGGCCACATATCGCTCAAGAATTACTGAAGTTTCCTCAGGATAACTTCACAACAAAGCAAGTCCAGCAATTTCTTGGGATAATTAATTATCTCAGGGTTTTTGTCTCAAATATTACAAAGCTCCTGATCCCTTTGCAATCCATGCTGAAGAAGAATTCCCCACCTTGGGGAAAAACTCAGACCAAAGCAGTCGCTGAACTTAAGGAGATTATGCAAAATCTCCCACCAATACAAATACCATCAACAGGCAAAAGAATTCTCCAAACTGACGCCAGTGACGAATACTGGGCAGCTGTTCTTTTTGAAGAAATTGATGGTAAGAGACTCCTCTGTGCTCATAAAAGTGGAAAGTTTTCCCAAGCTGAAATGCATTACCATTCCACCTTCAAAGAAATCTTAGCAGTCAAAAACGGAATCAAAAAGTTTGAGTTTCATCTCATCGGCCACCACTTTCTAGTAGAATTAGACATGGCATCTTTTCCTCAGATGACCAAGTTTAAACAGAAATAGATTCCAAATTCTCAACTGCTTCGATGGGCTTAATGGTTTTCAAAATACTCTTTTGAAACTAAGCATATTCTTGGAAAGAAGAATGTACTTGCCGACTTCTTATCAAGGCCAAAAGCACCAGCCGAGATCAACATGTATATCAAAAGGCCTGCTTTCCATATGCTCAACCATGGAGTAAAATACAAAATCGAGAACATCAAAGATTCATAAAGCTGGAAATACCCCCAGAAGATTATTTAGCAAAATCCAGAATGATAGCCTTGCTGAGAACTTGAAGAACCTCATGTGGCAAAGCCACACAGACCTATTCAGGTTCAATGGAGGTTCGATTCTTTATCCTTTTAGGTTAAATATGAATTATTCATTCATTCATCCTCTTATCTGGAAGGAAGATGATTTTCCTGAACAGCTCAAAACATTATTATGGTACTTAACCAATAAGTATCCGATAGCTTTTGAAATCCCAACCAGAAGATTCATTGCTAACCTCACAAGGATATTCTTGCTCGGAAGAAACATTGAAAAAGAATGTGATAGAAATCTTTTAGAATTTCTAAATTGGTTCTATCATCCTACATGTTGGAAACAAGACTTGGAAAAAGAATTGAGATCCATGACGCCAAGTCCTGAGGTTCACACCATCTTGTTTTTCCGACGTCCTTGGAATTTTTGCAGAAATAATGGTAGTATTCTCGATGCACCACTGGAAATATGAACCACATCCTATAAACCTAACTTGAACAGCCGAGAAGCCCGAATTTACAAATCTTATCCTAGATCTGTTCGACTTTGTGAACATGAATATCGAGAACTCCAGAGAATCCCGTGCCAGGAAAACAAGACCATTCCCGAAGATATTTGGAATAATGCACCCACTACGTGTGATCATTATGACCTAGCACCAGAAGCTAAGGAAACACTCGGACAATACAAACAAGCCTCATCGTCCCAAGAGCCTGAAATGACAAGCGAAGATGACATTGTCCAATCCACCCAGGACCCCTATGCACGCTTTGGAGGACCACTGTCCTAGGATCCCTACGAACAATTTCAAAGCATGGACACATCTTCGTATGCAGAGCCATCCAACTGGCCTCAGCCAAGAATTCCCGACCCCCAACAAGATGAAAACACAAACTAGGCTGAAGAAGAAGCATCACATTGGGCTCATGAACAAGCATCCTCATCACGAAGGCTAAATCAAATCCTCTCATCAGAAGACCTTGAAGCCCTTGAATAGAAATATGAGGCACATCTCCTAGAAGACAGCTCGGATGACTCAATCTGTAGCTACAATGCTCGTGACGGACGGGACCGTTGAGTCCGTAATGTTTTGGGTAGAGTCCCCGGAAGTAAAGTGTGTGCTTTGTGAGAATCTCTCCATGGCTTTCTAAAATCCCTCTTCTTCTCCAGCCTGGTAGGATCCTTCAAGAAATGTAGCTTGGGTAGGTTAGAAACTCCATCCTGGCATCTCTGAGTCGCTCTAGGCTCTGAACTAAAGGGCTGAGTGGTTTCCTGCTAAAAGGCTGTCCCTGAATGGGCCTAGACTTAGAACCAGGGACATTTACTCTCCTTCCCTGGTTCTAAGTCTAGGCCCATTCACGAGCATTGTACGGACTCAACAGTCCCGTCCGTCACGAGCATTGTAGCGACAGATTGAGTCATCCGAGCTGTCTTCTAGGAGATGTGCCTCGTATTTCTGTTCAAGGGCTTCAAGGTCTTTTGATGAGAGGATTTGATTTAGCCTTCGTGATGAGAATGCTTGTTCATGAGCCCAATGTGATGCTTCTTCTTCAGCCCAGTTTGTGTTTTCATCTTGTTGGGGGTCGGGAATTCTTGGCTGAGGCCAGTTGGATGGCTCTGCATAGGAAGATGTGTCCATGCTTTGAAATTGTTCGTAGGGATCCTGGGACAGTGGTCCTCCAAAGCGTGCATAGGGGTCCTGGGTGGATTGGACAATGTCATCTTCGCTTGTCATTTCAGGCTCTTGGGACGATGAGGCTTGTCTGTATTGTCCGAGTGCTTCCTTAGCTTCTGGTGCTAGGTCATAATGATCACACGTAGTGGGTGCATTATTCCAAATATCTTCGGGAATGGTCTTGTTTTCCTGGCATGGGATTATCTGGAGTTCTCGATATTCATGTTCACAAAGTCGAATAGATCTAGGATAAGATTTGTAAATCCGGGCTTCTTGGCTGTTCAAGTTAGATTTATAGGATGTGGTTCCTATTTCCAGTGGTGCATCGAGAATACTACCATTATTTCTGCAAAAATTCCAAGAACGTCGGAAAAACAAGATGGTGTGAACCTCAGGATTTGGCGTCATGGATCTCAATTCTTTTTCCAAGTCTTGTTTCCAACATGTAGGATGATAGAACCAATTTAGAAATTCTAAAAGATTTCTATCACATTCTTTTTCAATGTTTCTTCCGAGCAAGAATATCCTTGTGAGGTTAGCAATAAATCTTCTAGTTGGGATTTCAAAAACTATCGGATACTTATTGGTTAAATACCATAATAACGTTTTGAGCTGTTCAGGAAAATCATCTTCCTTCCAGATAAGAGGATGAATGAATGGATAATTCATATTTAACCCAAAAGGATAAAGAATCGAACCTCCATTGAATCTGAATAGGTCTATGTGGCTTTGCCACATGAGGTTCTCCAAGTTCTCAGCAAGGCTGTCGTTCTAGATTTGCTGAATAATCTCCTGAGGGTATTTCCAGCTTTGTGAATCTTTGATGTTCTCGATTTTGTATTTTACTCCATGGTTGAGCATCTGGAAAGCAGGCCTTTTGATATACATGTTGATCTCGGCTGGTGCTTTTGGCCTTGATAAGAAGTCGGCAAGTACATTCTTCTTTCCAAGAATATGCTTAGTTTCAAAAGAGTATTTTGAAAACCATTAAGCCCATCGAAGCAGTTGAGAATTTGGAATCTATTTCTGTTTAAACTTGGTCATATGAGGAAAAGATGCCATGTCTAATTCTACTAGAAAGTGGTGGCCGATGAGATGAAACTCAAACTTTTTGATTCCGTTTTTGACTGCTAAGATTTCTTTGAAGGTGGAATGGTAATGCATTTCAGCTTGGGAAAACTTTCCACTTTTATGAGCACAGAGGAGTCTCTTACCATCAATTTCTTCAAAAAGAACAGCTGCCCAGTATTCGTCACTGGCGTCAGTTTGGAGAATTATTTTGCCTGTTGATGGTATTTGTAGTGGTGGAAGATTTTGCATAATCTCCTTAAGTTCAGCGACTGCTTTGGTCTGAGTTTTTCCCCAAGGTGGGGAATTCTTCTTCAGCATGGATTGCAAAGGAATCAGAAGCTTTGCAATATTTGGGACAAAAACCCTGAGATAATTAATTATCCCAAGAAATTGCTGGACTTGCTTTGTTGTGAAGTTATCCTGAGGAAACTTCAGTAATTCTTGAGCGATATATGGCCCTGGGTAGTATGTTCCTTTGTTAAGGTGCATACCAAGAAATTCGATTTCTGTTTAGGCAATATTCATCTTTCTTTGGGAAAGCATAATGCCATGCTTTTTCACGATTTTTGCAAACTGCTCAAGGAGTTGACGGTGTGACTGCTCATCAGGACTGTACAGTAGAATATCGTCAATGTATACAGCTGCACTCGATAGAATTGGTTGGAAGATGCGACACATGGCCTTTTGGAAAAGGGATGGTGCTACCTTTAAGCCAAAAGGAAGAATTTTCCATTGGAAGTGCTGGTTTGGAATACAGAATCATGTTTTGGATCTGTCTTCAGGATAGATGCCCAATTGCCAAAATCCGGCTTTGAGGTCGAATTTGGAATAGATGTGGACCTTGGTTAGACCAATAAAGAGAGAATCTCTAGATGGTAAAGGGAATTTATCATCTTGGAGAAAAAGATTGAGAGGTTGATAGTTGATCACCAATCTCATTTTTCCTCTATTTTGCTCGGCACACTTATTGACATAAAAGGCTTCACAAGCCCATTGTGAGTCAGAAACTTCAATAAGGCCTTGTTGCAAAAGTTCCGAGCATTCCCTCTGAGCTAGAACCAAATGTTCTGGCTTCATTCCCATGTGGCTCGCCTTGGTTGGGTTTATGTCTTCATTTTTCTTGAAAGGAAGGCGAACAAAGAACTCTGGGTTTTCCCATAAAGGATGAGAGCACTTTTGAGCAAATTCTGCATGGGATTCTGAACAAGATTCTAATAACTTCTGCATAATCGGATCTAGTAGACTCATTTGGATGGAAAAGAGTCTCTGGATATTGACAAACTCAGAGAATTGATGTTTATACCTAAGACCTTTTTCAGGAATGATACAAAGCTGAGAGATTTGAGTCATGATGTCCCACCCAATTATCAAGTCTTTATTGGGAAGGTTGGATCCAAAAATCTTCGCAGTTATAGAGCACTATGGGAAGAACTGGACAGTTATAGAAGTGGTTCTGACATTGGTGGAGAAAGTGTCTCCTGACGCAGAATTGAAGTATCGGGTGTAAGGAGTCCAGAATTCTTCAGGAAGAATTTTGGTACCTAGGATAGAGCAACTTGCTCCTATGTCAACGAGAGCAATAACAGTGATAGGTTTGGCAAACTTTGATGTGAGGATTTTTATGGGAAAGTGTGGACAGTGAGTTTGACTAGAAAATATGTCAAGGTTTGGTTCTGGGGATGATGGTGATATATGGAAAATTTCTTCAGACTCTGAGTCTGACTCAGTCTCATTGAAAGTTTGGTAAGATGGAATGGCACAAAGAGTTTGTTCAGATGGTTCTTCATTAGCAGAGAATAAGGATTCAATATCATCATTTTCGAGAGAAATACCTATTTCGTTCTCAATATGATGGATTAGATGATTCTGACCTTTTCTCGCTTGAGGACAATTTTTGGCAAAATGTCCTTTCTGATTGCAAATGTAGCAACAATTTGATTTTTTGTGGCTTGTGCGATCCTCTCTTTTGCGTAGGTATCGCCATTTCTTCTTTTTCCGGAAATGCTTGGAGCCATGTTTGGATTTCTTTATCCAAAACTTCTTGTAGTGTTTCTTCTTCCGGGAGTACTTGCCACATGTTCCATCACAGTCTTTCTTGGAGCATTTAATTTTCAGCTCCTGTCGGGAGCAAGTTGATTCAAGGCGTTTGTCATATGTGATGTATGTTTACACCATCCTGCGTTTTAAGCATAATTCTTCTAGGCATAGATGGATTTCTTGCTGTATTTCTCCCAAGGGAATATCTTGTACCCGCCTTTTTTTTCCAAAGAATGATCTTTCAACCATCTAGGATAGTTCTTTCGGGATGGAAGTAAGGAAAACATGCTTCAAATTTGGGTCTGCTCCAACTTGATAAAAGGTTTGAAGCATTAATTTGAAATGCTTATCAAGATGTTTCTTCTGGAGGGAGCAGCATCGTCTTTCGAAAAACTCTCTTCTTTTTATCTCTATGAGATCACCGGGTTTTCCCACAAAGACATGATATAAGAGAGTGATGGCATGGCTGAAATTTGGTGACATCAGAAAATGAATCTAGTCCTGTTCTAAGAGTGATTGCCACCAGAGCTTCAAGCTTCCTGTGAATCTTGTAACGAAATTGTACAAGATGTCATTCATATCATGATTGGTGATAGACTAGGTATTCAGCCAAGTATGAAATTCTTCAAGCCTTGTCGGCCATTTCTGATAAGGAATATCATTAATGGTGAAGAATTGTTTTGATACGATGGACGTATGCTGAGTAGGATTGCTTGTCTGACCTATTTCTATGTCAGAATAATCTGATTCCATGTCATCATCTGGTGGGTCAACCATGAATATTGATGAAGTAACTGATGCAATGGGGAGGGTATCAACTGTAGGAGTTAAGAAGGATGAGGAGGAGGAAAAGGATACTGAAGATTCTGTTTCAGTATCATTAGAAGTTTGCTCTACTAGGAGCAAAGTCTGATTTTCTGGATTGGGACGATCAGGTTGTTCAGGTTGTTGGATAACAGCGTCAGGTTCCTGGGTGCCTAAATCCTTTAGAAAAGATTCTAATGGATTTGATAGCATCATTTGTTCTGGCCTTTCTCTTATGACAATGGAACTTGATCCTGTAGGTGGTACTTTTTCTTTCCCCTTTTCCTTCTGCAGGGTTTTGAAACGATTTCGTAAGTCTGCCATATCTGGTTCTCTTTTGTAAAGATCTGTTGGAATAGTGGCAAAAATGGATGTTTGTGGTGGTGGGGGTAAATACCCGGTTTTAACGGGAGGTGCCAATGGGTCAAATGGTCTGAACCTTCCTTCTTCAAGAAGCTGGATTTGGTTTTTGAGCTTCTCTATTTCTGGCTTTGGATTTTCGAGATAATGGTACCCAAGATGTTGTCCTGATTCCAAGGCGTGAAGCCTTTTCTGGAATTCAGAAAGTATCTTCTTGGTACTTTTATCATACCTTCGGAGATCTTGTTGCACATTTCCAATTTTGGAGTCAATTACCTTGAAGGCATTGTTTTGTGCTAACAAAGTCTCTGATTGCCAATTTAGAACATCTTTAGCAGCAGAGGTTTTTTTTCTGTCTCCCATGTTCATCCACATCAGTGGGAGTAGGAACTTTAGGAACATGACGGTATCTGCCATGAGGGTCAATAAACTCTTCTGCAACAGGGAACGAGAGTTTAGAACCTTCCTTAACAAGAGGAGGAAAGTCAGTATCCTGAAACATAGCGATAGAAGAAGTAGGTGGTGTTTCTTCTGGAACTTCGAGGGGGTAAGAATGTTTCTTAGCCCACTTAAGGATTGGCTTATAGAATGGAGAGAGGGCTTGCTTTTTCTAGGGAGGAGATGGTGGTGGTGTTTTTGGTGGATCTGGTGAGGCTTGGGATGTAGTACTAGACTCTGGTGGTGGAGGTGGTGCATAAGAAACCATGAATTGGTATTTGTCACATTCACCAAGAGTATCAACGGATGAATCTCCGTCTAAGTACCTTTGGAACATCTTATCCTTTGGCTTTTTCCGTCGAGGTGGAGATTTTGCAAAAGGATCTACCTCGTCAGGGGAATTTGTACAGTGAGAACATTGACAAAAGGGATCCCAAAAACAATGACCATAATTGTCTTTATAGTAATTAACAGGATGTCCATCACCATCAAAGTGTCGAACATGCTTTTTTGGATCTGGCTCGGAAATGGATTGAGGAACACATGGTTCAATCATGAAGAGGGTTTGGAAGATAGAAGGACTTTCTTTCTTTTCCTTGCCAAATTTGATGGAAATGGTTCCATCTTTTTTCCTTACGAACTCTGAGTCCGTAGACTGGAAAGGCTTGTTGTGTTGATGTAGTTTTTCGTAATTGGTAATCCAAGTCACCGGAAGGAGCTTGGCCAACGTATCCTTTGGGATCTGTCTAGGAACATGGATACAGGATGCCTAGTCATTCTGCATGGAGATGAATGGCATCTTCATTACCATTGTTGAAGTTGAGGTCAAGTGCATGGTTCTGCACTCGATAAACCATATGGTAATGTAATGTTGTAGCTACAGAGTCAGCAGTTTGAGGGGCTCCAGTAAGTTGAACTTGGACTTTCATAAAAGAAAGTAACTAAGGATCTGAAAGGGCGATGTTGAAGTTGGGGTATAGAGTGACAAAGACTGTTCCTGCATTCAAAGTAGTTTGAACAGTACCAATGCAAGCATGCTGGTATTGTAAAAACCTGGTGTCTAGCAATGCTATTCTTGCCACAACCGGCAAACCTTTTCGATCGTGGAAAGTTAGAGCAAAACGAACAGCTCCATAATGGACATGAGTGTACCCTGTTGAGCCCATTGTCTGGGAAATTCTTGAGGGATCTGGAGAATAAGAAAGTATTTCTTTTCAGTAGCAGGAATAGGATGCTGGTCGAATTTGGAGGACTAGACGAACTCCTTTACTTGCTTTGAGGTTTGGTGAATAAGCTGGCGGATGGAGCGGATGGGTGAAAATGATGAGTTTGGCTTTGCAAAAGCAGAATAAGGGTTCATGAGGGGAAGCTGGGTTTCAGAAATTTTGGTTTCATCACTAAGAGAGACTTCATAAAGATAGTCTATCTTAGAAGCATTAGAGACACGAAACTCAAGAGGTGTTGAAGACGAAGATGAAGGTGTAAGAGAAACTGGCGCTTCGAGAATTTCTGGTTCTGTAGACATGATAAGAAGAGATCTTCTCAGCTCTGGATTCACCTGTCAAGCGCATGGAATGAATAATATTAAAAACGAGACCATGGCTCTGATACCATGAATGGGCCTAGACTTAGAACCAGGGAAGGAGAGTAAATTTCCTACAGGTATGCATCCCACAGTGGGCGAACAACCCCGTTATATAAGGAAGACGTTCCAGTTGTTCGAGCGCATACACGATAGAAGAATTCCAAAGTCTGAAACTCCTTGTTCTTAGTCAATTCATTTACTGAGCGAAATCTTGTACGCAAAAGAGAATCTATATTTTGAGATACCTTGAGGAAGTGTGGTAGAGTATTTACACTGTGGAATCAAGGGAAAGCATTGCTGTAACATCTCTTTTGTTCATAGTGAAATCCAACCGGTGGGCTGTCAGTGCAGAAGAGTGGACGTAGGCTTGGAATAAGCCGAACCACTATAAACCTTGTGTTCTATTTTCTCTTCCCTACTCTCCGCTTTACTTTGATCGCAATTCGTTTTGTTAACTAAAGGAGAACTTCCTTTCTATTGTCTGCCTAGTATTACTTTCGTATCTCGAGAAATTATTTTTACATCTATTCACCCTCCTCTAGGTGCTTATACTAGCTATATCATGTTTCTCCATTAGGTTCACCCTTATTGAATCCAAGAAATCAAAGTCCACAGATCAAGGGTTCATCACGCCTCTTTTCAGCAATTTCGAGTAAGTCTTCCTATGATCCTTAAAACGAAACAAACTCGTTCCATCACCACCTACATCAACAGCAACACCCATTCTAGGCTGAAAATTTGAGTACATTCTCTCATCATCATCGACCTCTAGCTGATTAAAAGAACTCAAACGGGGATCAACTGGAAAGTTAGCAAACATTCTGTCTGCCGTTCCTTTAGGAGCTATGCATAATCTTTCCATTGATCATAAGAACAGAGTCTCATTCTGGTATCCTCTTTCTTATAGAAATTCATCAATAAAGGTCATAACAACACCACCTTGCTTCAACTGATTGTAAAGTTTAAAAAGAAACTGGGGTTTTAACGTCCTTACAAGTTTGACATTTTCTTCGATTTCCTCTTCCACTAGTTGGCGCAGAGGATTTTGAGTGGCACGCTTAGGAGAATGTTGTTGTTATGGAGAATCTTCTTCCTCGCTCAAGTCAAAATGTGTAGGACCCTCCGACATATTATGTGGTCCCCTGCTTGCGATCCGAGACGACTCCCTTTGGAAAGACATCTTCACAGTCGAAGGGGATTTCTTGAACACGTTCGGTTGAAAAATGTGAAAACTTGTAGAGCAAACTTGAGAGTAAAAGTGAGATAGGAATTTTGTATTCTAGGGTTGAGAAATCATAAATGAAGAAGAAAGACTTGATGGCATTTAAAGAAAGTAAAATGGGGTAAACGAACAGTCACAAGGAAAAAGAAAACTTCCTTTTTCAAAAAATAAAAATTGCCAAAAATTCAAAAATTCAAAAAAAATTCTTAAAATAAAATAGGCAAGTAATGATTCAAGTATCAACATACCTTTTTGAAATTTTCATATTAAAATGAAATTACCTACATTGAAGAGATATTAACTTACAGAAGTAATTTCTAGACATTCTAAGTCTGACCAACTTCAGACTTTAACCAGTAGAAGATATAATATTTAGTCTAGTGCAAATAGACTCAAATAGATTTTTCTCAAGTGGCTTTGTAAATATGTCTGCCAACTGATTCTTCGAGTCAATGAATTGAATCATAACATCTCCATTTTGAATATAATCTCTTATGAAATGATGTTGATTCTCTATATACTTTGCCCTTGAATGAAGAATTGGGTTTTTCGTGAGATTAATAGCACTGGTGTTGTCGTATTTGATCTTGATATATAATTATTCAATTCCAAAGTCTCTTAGTTGTTACCTTATCCACAAAATTTGAGAACAACAGCTCCCAAGAGCCACGTACTCTGCTTTAGCTGTTGATAGAGCTATAATACTTTGCTTCCTTGAGAATCAAGATACCAGCTTGTTGCCCAGCAATCGACAAGTACCAAAAATACTTTTTCTATTAACTTTACAATCTGCTAAATCTGCATCTGAATATTCAAGATGAGTAAAGTCTCCTTCTTTATGATATCACAAACCTAGCTTTGGAGTAGTTGCAACGTATTTGATGATGAATTTTGCAGCACTTAAATGAGATTCTTTGGGATCTAATTGGAATCTGGCACAAATGCAAATACTAAACAAAATGTCAGATTTAGATACAATAAGGTAAAGAAGCGAACCAATAATGCTCCTCTAAAGCTTTTAATCTACTTTCTTTCCTCCTTCATCTTTGTCCAATTTCGAAGAACTTGGCGTTGATGTCTTTGTCTTTTTGCAATTCTCCAATCCAAATTTCTTAATAAGATTTTTTGCATACTTCTCTTGGTGAATAAAGATACATTTCTTTGATTGTTTAACTTGCAATCCTAGAAAGAATGTTAACTCACCCATCATACTCATCTCAAATTCATCTAAGCTCGAGGTGCTTGCTTCAATCCATACAAGGCATTTTTCAGTTTGTAGACTAAGTCTGACTTTCTTGGATCTTCAAATCCAGGTAGTTGTTCCACATAGATTTTTTATTAGATAAATCCATTTAGAAACGTACTTTTGACGTCCATTTGAAATAACCTGAAATTTTTATAGCAAACAAAAACAAGTAATAATATAATTGTTTCTAATCTCGCTACTAGTGCATAGGTCTCGTCATAATCTATCCCTTCTTCTTACATATATCTTTTGGCCACAAGTTTTACTTTGTTCCTGACCACTTTTCCATTCTCGTCCACCTTGTTCATAAAAACCCATTTAGTCCCAATAATAGACTTACCTTTAGATTTAGGAATAAGGTCCCAAATATCGTTGATGTTTAACTATCTGAGCTCTTCTTGCATAGCTTCAATTCAACTTTCATTAGATAGGGCTTCTTCTACATTTTTGGGTTTTATCTTAGAAACAAGTGCTAAAGCACTAGACTCTTCTCGCCTTTTGGATCTGGTGTGTATTCCTTCATCAATGTTGCCAATGATGAGTTCATTTGGATGACTTAACTTGTGCTTCCAGTTGCTGGTTGGTATGAGAGTCTGTTGATCCTCTACTTCAGTTGAATCTTCCAGTTCTACTTGTTGCTGATCTTCAAACCATTTCAGGGGAGGTAAACTTTGTAAAGTCTAGAGCAGGTTCAGATTCTTCAAGTTGAGTATAATCTAGTTGATTCTACACAGAATCTTGAAACTTGATGTTCATAGATTCTTCCATAGATTGGGTCTTCTTGTTGAAAACTTTATATGCTTTGCTTGAGATTGAGTAGCCAAGGAAAATTCCTTCGTTTGATCTTTCTTTAAACTTTCCAATTCGATCATTTGCATTTTTCAAAACATAATACTTACCAAATATATGGAAGTAAGAAACGTTTGGCTTCTTCTCTTTATACACTTCATAAAGAGTTTTCTCTATAATTGGCTTCAAAAACACTCTGTTGATGATGTAGCAAGCTGTAGAAGCTACTTCAGCCCAAAATCGAGAGGAAATTTTACTCTCAATTAAGAGGGTTCTGGCCATCTCCTGTAATGATTTATTCTTCCTTTTCACAACCTCATTTTGTTTTGGAGTGTATGAAGAAGAGAAAACATGCTGGAAACGAGATTCATCATAGATATTCGCAAAGTCTTGATTTTCGAACTCACCTCCATGGTCTGTTCGTATGCTCGAAATAACATATAATTTCTCATTCTGAACCTTCTTGCAAACTGAGAGAAGTGAGAAAATGCTTCAAACTTATTTGCTAGAAAGTAAACACAAGTAAAACAAGAGTAATCATCCATGATTACTAGGCAGTATCTCTTTCCACTAATACTTTGAGTTCTGGTTGGTCCAAAGAGGTCCATATGCAGAAGTTGCAAAGCTCAATTAGTAGAAACTTAATTTATAGGTTTAAAAGAGCTTCTAACTAATTTTACCAAAACACATGGAGTGCATAAATCAGACTTTTGATAAGTCAGGTTGAGGAGACCACGAACAAGCTTTTTGGAAAGAAATCTTGGCAATATGTTTCGTGTTGACATGGCCAAGCTTTTGATATCAAAGATTTGTTTCATCTTGAATGGATATAAGATACTGAGAGCTTTCTGGTTTTATCTCTAGAAAGTAAATATTCTCATGCCTTCATCTAGTGAAAGATTGAAAGAGATCTTTACTTGTTCCCAAACATATGCTTTCTTGGAAATTTATTTTGAATCCAATATCGCAAAGCTGACTTATGCTGAGGAGATTATAATTCAAACCTTCCACCAAGAAGACATTGTTGATAGTCAAGTTTCAAATCTTCACAGTTCCACATCCAACAATTTTTCATTTGATGTTCTCACCAAAGGAAACTTTTCCACCCTTCATTTGAACAAGATTTATAAAGCAACCCGAATCTCCTGTCATGTGTCTCAAACAACCATTATCCAAATATCATTTGATATTTTTCTTGATAGTGACTTGTCAAAAGAAGAATTTAAGCTTTCTTTAGTACCCATACTTTCTTGGGTCTAGAAAAGTTAGTATTGAAAACGGTCTTTTCCCAATTCTTCTTAACAGGTCTCCAAACCTTAGGACATTCATTCTTGAAATGTTTTGAGCTGTTACACTTTGAACATTTGAGAACACTTTGGCCAATAAGTTTTACAAAAATATTTTGAAAATGATTTTTGTAAAATGCCCTCGTAGGTCTTTATTTAATTCTTTCTTTAACTTTAAGGAAATCAATTAAAAGAATAGTTTCTAAAGTCATACCCAAACCAGATTTGTTAAAATAAGGTATTTGTACAGAAAGAATTTTCTCAAACTTCTAAGATCTTTTTGAAAATGTTTTTGTGATATTTGAAATATCTTCTTTCAAAATATCTTCTTTTATCAATTCATGATTGATTTCATCAATATATTTAGAAAAGGTAAGTGAGATTCTCCACTAGAAAACCAATTATATCTTGCACATATTAAATCCTTGTTGAATGGGAAAAACTTCTAATGTAAATTAAACTTTCACAGCATTCCACGATACAACACAGAGTGGGAAAAACTTCTAATGTAAAAACCAGTTCTTGACTTGAGTTCAGTCTTTATCTTCGTCAGAGTGGGAAAAACTTCTAATGTAAATTAAACTTTCACAGCATTCCACGATACAACACAGAAGTGTAATATTCCTCAGAGTAAGAATAAGAATAAGTGAAGGAAAGTCTTGTCAACTTCAAAACCTAATAGGAGTTTTCTCAACACCATAAGAATATTTTCCTTTCATGTGCAAATCTCAAAACAATAAGAACCTTCTAACTTTGGATTTGTCATCATTGGGTATGGGTTAGAGTTGACCTATAACTTCAATGAAAAACACATGGGGTAGGCTTGTCGGTTGAAGAATAAGGGTATGCGTAAGTGAATGAGGCACATCATAAGGATTTGATTCATTATACCACCAAGTACAACTAACCACAAATTCAGTTCATTCATATCCAAATTTTGGTAGACCATTACTTACTCTCTCACATTACTTGGGTATTTAATTCCAACCAAACTCAGATTGAGATGTGCGGGCCAGCTTGGGAGAATATCCAACCGAATATCTTGAGAGGATTGAGACACAAGGTCCAGCTTGAGAGAATATCCACAAGAATATCCTAAGAAGAGTGAGACGCATATGCCAGCTTCTTTGTAATCACCGAATATCCACTAGAATATCCACTAGACAAGTGTTGTTGTTCGCACCAAAAATTAATCAGGTTGCCAACATGAGTAATTACGTGACTTAAGGAAGAGCAGTTGTCAACACTGGATTTGTGAACTATTGTTCGTGACCATAAGAACATTTGTCCATATTGATATATATCGATGACCATGGACCAGTTGTCAATATACGATAGCGTCTGGTTGATGATTATCATGGTAGAGTTGATCGAGAAAGATACTGATTAAAAGGATTTGACAAATTACCAATTGACAAACCAAATAAAGACCATGGGAGAGTAGAGCTTTGTTTGCTGAAAGTACGGCACTTCTTTTATGTTTCCCTAACCTATGGCTACGCCACTATCGAAGAAAAGCCAATTTCATTGCAAATTGGGCTGCAAAAGCCCACGGACGTTCTCTACTTCCTTCGAATTGGACTGTCCTCCACCCCCCCCCCCCCCCAACACCTTCTGGACCTTTGCTCTGAAGCCTTGTACACGGGTTGTTCCTTTTTGCGTTAATGAATGATATTCTATATTTCGACCCAAAAAAAAAAAAACAAATAAAGACTGAATGTCTTGAGGGCGCTAAACTCAATTTTGGTATTTCATATTGGAAATTACTGGTGGATAAGGCAATGAAGTCCAACAATCGTGGAAGAAAGAATAAAGTTAACTCGGCAACAAACAAGCGCAAGAGATCAAGGCACGATTTTAAGGGAACAACCAACTCAAGATAAGATCATGGCCATGTGAGAATGTGAGGCCAAGATTCTTGAAGATAAGGAAACATGACTAAATCAGTAGAAAAATTACTCATAGGCAAATATGTTGTGAACTCTATAAATACCAGATGTTTGTCTACTGAAAGTCCCTTGACATGACAAACAAAACTTGTAATCTTACAATTTTTGCACTGTAGTTATGGTTGTAGATTCCAGATACTCTCTCTTCGATTAAACTTTGGTATGTATCTCCACTGTAGTTCCTTGGTGCTTCATTGTCAATTAAATCCCGATGCTGCATCTTTATGTCATCAACATTTGTCATCAATTAAATTTTGGCAAAATTTGTGAACTTTCAAGTCCATTTAAATTGAAGTTATCGATTTCCTTATGTACCAATGATATTGTCCCAAATTTTCACAAGACCTGTATCCTCTAATAAAAAATTAAAAAACTTTCAAGGAAATCTATTTCTTCATGATGCAAATTTCAGCAAAATAGTAACATAGTGTGCTCCATAATCGTGATGTTAAAGATTTTATCACCGGTTTATGTTAATTTGTTATCTTTCAAGTCATATATGTACTTCTAAACTAATAACGCGATATGACGTTGAATTTTTTTTTTATGAACAGTAGGTTATTAGCTAGGTACATTCACTAGTTGAGCCAACTAGTAGCACTATTAAATACAAATACTGGTATGTCAATAATGTAGTAGATTTGACCCTAAAAAAAAATAATGTAGTAGATCACACGTGAGCATTCGAATATGCAAACTGTATTTGACACATAATTATAGTGTGTCGCATAAATAAATTTTGTGAACCAAGTTTAGTATACTAAGACCGCAAATTATGACCATTTTATTTCTCTATTTTTTTTCTCAGGAATATCTTTAAAGCAGAAGTGAGAAGTAAATTTTTTTTATTTTTCTATTTTTAAAACAAAAATGAGAAATAAAAACTCTTCTCATTATTTGCCCTTGCCTTTTGCTGCCATCTGCCACTTGCCATCGGATATTTTGAGGAGGTCTATCGAATTAATTTTTATTTTAGGAATATAAAATTTGTATTATTATTAGACGTGTATTTTTATTTAAAAACTCGTCTGAAAAATAAAAATAAAAATAAATTATTTTTAGCCAGAAGAAAAAAAAAAAACCCCGGAATGATTATCATCACCTTTTAACATTTCCTCTCGGCCATTCACAAGTTTCCAGGGACCTGAAGAAGCGCACATCGCTTGTACGAAACCCCAAGAAAGCTCACTCATGGGCCAATTTGTCAGATGTAGGATTGTCTATGGGCTCATCCTCTGAAAAAAAAAATATATATATATATATATATGCTAGTTGGTTTCAACAATATCAGCAGCCGAGTTAAGTGCCAGGAGAGAAAATCATGCAATGAAGAGACCTACTATTTCTCACATCGATCTAATTGTAAAAACTATGTAAACAAACAAGCAAGTGACTATCATATAATTAACCAGCATTATAAAAGCTCTGAACAAAGTACAATCTAAGTCCGATACTTCTTATCTTATCAGACGTAGTCCTAAACCTTTTCAAATAAATGTAATCTAATCTCCCCCTTTTGATTTTCCAACTCTCCCTGCATGACTCTCTCTGTTCCTGTGACCGACACTTTGTTTGGTGATGATATATGAGCCGCAAAAAGCAGTAGTTGCTTCATTGTTGCCTCCTGTTTTATTTTACCAAATAGAAGGAAGATCTCCCTCAAGGTTATCACGACCCTTCACTTCTATTCACTTTGATCAATCCGGAGTCAATTTTGAGAGTTGTTTCAAGGGAGAAGTTCGGCGCTATATTGCATCTTTAGAGAAGTGTCTAGGATGGCAAAATAAAGAGGTTTCGAACTTGACTGCATCCTGCACAGAAAGAAGATTTCTGGGACCTCGGCCTCCAGCAACAGAGCCTCCATTGGGCATGTTCGCACGAAGTTTGCAGTGTTATTGGGCCAACAGCCCGCCCACGTTGCACCCAACAAAGTTGTCATTAAAAGCCCAGATTGTCTAAGCTTTACTTTGTTTTTGAAACCCACCTTTCAAGGTTCTTTCGGGCCAAGGCTGGACGGCCAATAGTCTTCAAAACTCCCTCCAATCGTATTTATACGATTGGCGGGTTACGATTGTAAAAATCACCCATGTTTAAATTTTGGTTAAATTTGTATGTAAGTAACTAAAAAAAGTTAGGTGTTAGCCCAAGACATCCCAAGTGAGCCAACCTGCACTGTAAACAACCTTAAATCATGATGAGAACCCTACATTCTATCGATTTTTCCGAAGAAACCGTTCTTTCTTTATAGGGAAAAAAGATTCAAGATGTCAAGTGGTAAAGTTATTCAACGGAATCTAGGATGGCATTGTATTTTCAATGTGTATTCTGAAAATTGAGACTACCACTGTGGCCCTAAATTTTCTGATTTTAATTATGCAAGGAACCATGGCCTGTGTACTCAATAAATTAACTGCCATGTGGATGCATAAATATTATGATTTGGGATAACAAATGCTCACACTAAACTATTGGCAATAAGTACCATCGCAACTTGCATAATTGCTAATTACATTTTTTAATGTTATGATTTTCAATTAAGACAATAATAGATGCCAACAGCCGAGTTCGGTGTTTTGACCTCCTAGTTTTTGTTATTGGGTTGTGTGAAAAAGAATAGACATTATTATATATTTATATAGATTTTTTTAAATATATTCTGAATAGATATAGAAAAGGTTGCCGGATTTACTTAACATTAAAAGCTATAGTCTTCACACGTAATGTTATCCATATCACCCAAGTTTCCACACAACTTATTTCTTTATACACTATTAAAGAAAATCTCACTCTATCCTATCATAGGCTTTCTTGACGTCAAGTTTTAGGATAGCCCTAAACACTTTCGTCCTTTTTCTTCTCCTTAATTGATGAATTAATTCCAGCTCTAACAAGATGTTACCTTGTATTTGTCTCCCTTGCACCAAAGCACTTTGCTTGGGCATAATCAACTCAGGAAGCCATGGCTCGAGCCTTTTAGCCAACGCTTTTGCAATAACTTTGTGTGCAAAACTGCAAAAGCCTATAGGATGATATGCATCAAGGCTTTCAGGGGTAGGGACTTTAGGAATCAGAGTAATTAGTGTTCTGTACAACAGAGGATTGAGGATCCCCATTCTCTCCATAAAACAGAGCATTTATTCCATCAGGCCCAGGTGCTTCAAGAAATCTAAGTTCAGAAACAGCCTATTTCACTTAATCCAGCTTGACAGCTTGAGTTAGGGAGCTATTCATGTCCTCAGTCATAAGAATAGGACACTGATCAAGTCCTGGAAACAAATTGCAACATCCTACACAAGTATAACTCCTGAAATACTACAGTGTCATTTGTTTTATCTGTTGGGGTTCTCTACAGCGTTGTATGGAGTCTTGAGAATAGAGAATCTGTTTCGCTGTCCTCTTTGAATGGTAGTCACATGGAAGAGTTTCGTTTTTTCTATTTCCCTGTGCAACAAATTAGTTTGAGCCCTTGTACCCCAATACACTCCCTCTCGGCACCACGGTTTCTCTTCTCGAGGTTTAAGGTAAGCTTCTCTGTCCTTATCATGCATAGCTCCATTGCTATTTATCAGTTGCTGTAACTCAGAACTCAGTACCTCCACTGGACGTCTTGTGTTAGACAATGTTGTTTTACTCCGACTAGCGAATATCACTTAGACATGTTCTATTATTCCGAACAAAGTTTTTCCAAAGTAATAGCCGGAGTTCCAGGCTTCACAAATGATTTCTGACAATCTTCAGGATTCGCTATATCCGGTAACAGAACTAGTGTTAATACAGGCTACACGTAACAAAGTCTCCTATAAATGCACTTAGAATAATTACGCATCATGATGATGCTTTTTAGTAATTGCAGATAATGAACCATACTTGGATTATGAATAATAGGTAATGCTTTTCAGAAACACGTGTGGAAACCCAGCAGAATAAGTACACAAGGGAAAAAAGAAAGAACAGGAAGCAAACAATAAGGAAAGAGTATCTGCCAAAATCATTTGTTTTTAAGTGCAATAAATTTAGCTAACATTAATATGCTATAAGAGTGTCTAAGTTTTTGTGTACATGTTGACCGATGAAGTCCGTCTTCAGTGTCACTCCCCCTCTATTGGAAAGACAATGCTATGGAGAGCAAATCACTTTCACACCTGACCCACGATTTCTCATGACGAGCAACAACCGGCCTTCTTGACAGCCGAGACATCGTCCCTGTTCCCCACGTTGATGGTCTGTCCCTTTGGCAGTGCTGCAGGGTCGTCGCCAACGTCGAGAGCTTTCCTGCTCACCACACGGTAGATCTGAGTCAACACTTCCGTGAAGGCATTTTCGACATTGAGCGCCTCCAATGCAGATGTCTCCATGAAGAAGGTGTGCTCTTGCTCGGCGAACGCTTTGGCATCGTCGAGGGAGACGGCACGGAGATGGCGCAGGTCTGCCTTGTTCCCGACGAGCATGATCACGATGTTGGCCTCCGTGTGGTCTCGGAGTTCCTTTAGCCACCTCTCCACATTCTCGAACGTGACATGCCGGGTGATATCGTAGACTAGTAAAGCACCCACTGCGCCTCGATAATACGCACTTGTGATCGCACGGTATCTATGTTAAACACAACAGATTATCAGACAAATTTTACCGCCTAAAAAGAAGATCAGATATAATTAAGAACAGAACACGAACAACTTCCTATTCACAAGCAGGCCTCTACTCGCCGTAATGTTACATTAGCCAGTAATGATCTCTACCAAACACAGAAATATAAAACGGAGAACGTCTCTAACTTATTCCTAAAGCTGGCAATTAAGCTGCTTTCTTCGTCAGTGATCACTGACAACAATTTGCATTAGCATGTCCCTTAGTTCGTGTAAATATATGCCGGTTCAGAAATGCAATCCTCTCTTCGAATGACAAATTTGGGAAGAACCAGATTCTGAATAACCGCAATTGACCGCACCATGTATGTAGAATGCGAGTTAGCCATTGCAATCGAACTGCTTGCCAGTGATTTGCAATCAACAACGCTAGCGTAAATCTTTTCTTCACCCGTAATGGACTTAACAATGACTCATTGATGACATGTATTAGTTAGCATCTCAAGATCTGTCATATCCAAATTCTCTTCTCTGCATTTACACGAATCAAGGCGGAACATTACGTCCAAACATTCTCAATCTTACTAACCAGACATCCACACAAACCCGACAAAACCAGGTTTAAGAAAATCAAATCATTTCTAACTAGAGTTTATAATAAGGATTGCTTGAGGTTTGCCAAAGATCTGATTAGCAGAATTTAACTTTGAAAAGATAATTCTTAGAAAAGGCGACATCCTTCTAAGAAAGATAGTCTCAATTAAAAGCAGTGGAGTCTATAATTCGTAATAAATGGCAATCCATAGAAAGGACGAGGAGATGTAGATATTATAAAATTGGGTCAAACCTTTCTTGGCCTGCGGTGTCCCAAATCTGTGCCTTGACGACCTTATCATCGACTCGAATGCAACGAGTCCCAAACTCGACCCCGATCGTGGATTTGGATTCCATGCTGAACTCATTCCTCGAAAACCTCGAGAGCAGGTTGGATTTGCCAACGCCGGAGTCGCCGATCAACACCACCTTGAACAGATAGTCGTAGTCGTCATCCGACCTATACGTCCCCATCGAAAACCACAAATCCCAGAAACCAACAAAGATGGAGGAATTTCTCTTTCGAGTTTGTCGAAACTCGGTTGAGAATTGTCAACCCTTTCTTGGTTGAGGTTGAGAATGCATGGTGAATTGGAGATTGAGGAAGAACGAGAGAGAGAGAGAGAGAGAGACAAAGAAAGACAAACCTAGAATTATGGAGGCAAATATATACTAAAGTTGGAAATTGCTGAGAGGATTTGTTCTGGTTGGAATCGACGGAAGCTATTCTTGGAAGGTGGCCTAAAACGACTAACGAGAATAAAGGGAGATCTTCGTGGCTCGTGATGGGAGAAATCATGCGTTCCCACTAAGGCATTAGAACGACCAGGAACAGGTCTTCTCGTTTTCTCTCGTGCATGTCTGAATACTTGACTCAGACAAACAAACGAGTAAATTACTAGATTATGCGCGGACATTATTGTATCCGAGATTGAGATAGGTATAACTTGGATTTAAGACTTGACTTTGATCTCTCTTAGGTCATTTTTTTAACCCTCTTTCCGACCTGCGAATCACCTCAAGCGTGATATCACCGGAAGTTCAATTGAAATCGAGTTGACATTTGGTGAAAGAGGAGCTAGAGTTGAACTGGTCGCGAAGGAAAGTTCTGAACATTGGCTTTCGTTTTTTTTTTTCAAAGGATCGTTAGGGATGGCAAAATTGAATTGAATTGGGTTCTTGACTGATCTGAATCATACGGGATATAATTTATTTTGTCCGGCATGTTTAGGCAGTTGAATTCAACCGGTTCCTTTATTTATTCAACTTATCTAGAATACATTCTAGCTCAAGTTGTTATTTTGAAATGAGTTATCCTCTATCCAAATCTATTATTTTGCAAACCACCAGTCACCAATTTCCTAGGAACAAATCCCAGGGATTTGCTGAAACACCCATCCTCGTTATATTTAAGTTGAATGCGACGTCATTTCGATATCACTTTTTCTAGAACGTATCCTCACTTTCTCTTCCTAATTGTAAATTAGGGAAAGCAAATTTTGAGCTGATAAACTTATTATAAGACTCTTTTTTGGGTCGAATTATAAGACTGAAAACGTGGTACAAATCACATCTACAAAAAGGATTGACATTCCAAAGTAAGCATCGCATCCACTCATTGGAGCAGGGGACAAAAAAAGATTTGAAGATTGACGGAGGTATTCACCTATTTTGAGACGCGCACGACCAAGGAAACTTCAGGCATGTGCAAACCCCACTGAATTGAGGGTCGAATTCGATTCAAGGGATGATTGTGGATTCGATTGAAAGAAATATTGAGAGTTTGGTCTCTGTTGGAACTTGTTCATGACCTTATCTAGACATTCTAATCAAGGAAAGTCCGGATACAGCAAATCTTGATCAAACTCGATGAGTAAATCCCTCCCTGGAGGAACAGGCTTTACACTAGAAGGAAAGCACAACAAAGAACTAGTTGCTTTAAGCCGAATAAATTCCCGATCGCTCCTCCATCTGAGGAAACCTTGGTTCTTTTGCGGCATTGGCTAGATTTGTGCTGGGCTTAGGAGAACTTTGGCTCTACTCCGATCAGTACTTTAGTGAGGCGACGATGATGAGTAAGCTTTAATAAGTAGTTGCTCTAAGCCTAAGATTCCGGATCGCATGCGTTGTATGATATAAATATAGATATTAATCTTTATATATCCAAAATATAGGCTTAAAACGTGAGCGATAAATAATTAAGAAATATGCTGTTACTTACAAATAAAGTAAATATTATATCACTTTGCAGAAATTAAAAGGTTGAGCTAAGGAAAACAATTTACAATAGAACTGCTTGGGTCACCTGAACAAATTAATTTACTTATATCATTTCACACTAGAAAGAATTAGGTATAATAGATAGATCGATTTTTTTTCCTAAGATCTATTAGCTTTTTACCGGTGCTTGAGGATCCTATTATTAGACATCGATAACATATCATGCATATGCACGATTCAAATTGTTGACAGATAATCCTAAATATCTCATTAAATAAGATTAATAAATGTCCGAAAAATTCAAGGTAATAATTTTATAACAGACATTATCATTGGTTATAACCGTCATTAAGCATATTGCGTATTCCAATCTTGAAAATAAAGTATATTAATTTATCATTAGTTAGATTGACCACATTATTTTAGAAAGAGGGTAAATTTCTTTTTGCTCGCTTGTAGAGGTAATCGATTCTCAAGTTACACCGGGTCCATTTTAGAATTGAGAATTGGAAGGGCCAATTCCTAGGTTCTTAGAACTAAGAATTGGACCAGTTAGTCGCCATCCGACTCTCAAGTTGGACCATTCCAGTTTAGGATTTTGGCAATTTTATTTTCTTTACTCTACGAAAATTAAAAATAAATTTATATATATATATATTGGTCCGGCAGTCCAGGCGGTTTGGTTCTGCACTTGGAACTAGAAATCGCTCTCAATTGGTGCCGGTCCAGTTCCTATGCACACCCACGTTCGCTTGAGCACTATTTTATTTTAAAATCGGCCTCACTCTAACGAAACGCTTTGAGCGGAATGGGCTTGGGGGACCAAGATATAAGTGAATCAAGAATAGGCCCTTCAGGCTCTGTGTTCTGGACCCGGCGAAATGCTTTTTCCACGTTATTATATAGGAGGAATTTGTATGATTCTTTTCAATAAATAATTTCCCAAATTGAATATTTTCGTTTTAATTTGAATCTCTTTCTCTCTCTCTCTCTCTCTCTCTCTCTCTCTCTCTCTCTCTCTCTCTCTAATTTAGTACGTTTTGGACCTAATGACCTTCGTGTATTGTGTTCCGTAATTTGAATTTGTTTATTCCCACCATTTCGAATTTTCTTCAGCAATTTTAATATATTTGACATCCGTTTTAGCCTCTCTCTCTCTTTTTTTTTTTAATTAACATGTTATTTGGTAAAATTTATGATATATTTTTATCTTTATGTGTTTTTTTTTTCCAGTTGACATTTTTGCTGGCTTTGTTCCGTGGGAGTTTTCATTCTTTATTGCGTATTCCAGTCTTATAACTATAACAAATTAAATCCGAGCACAAATATTACTTGCCAACCGTGGATGTGTGGGTTCTTTTGTTTCTTTTCTAACACAAGCAATCGACCTGATAAATTCTTAAGGTTTCTTTTTTTGTTGATGTTTCATGAAAGATGAACTGATAAAGTAGTAGTGACCCAACATAAAATCGATTTTTGGGAAATTGTCAATTAGTCCCCTAAAATGAATAAGATGCCCATACATGATTCTTTAACTTCTCCGAGATTTGGCAAAAGTTCTCCTTTCCCTATTTAGGCATAGATATAAATGTAGGAGCTTTTATCTCTTGATTTAAATCTAGATTTGAAAGTTCATTCAAGACATTCAATTTGCGATGGTTCACATCTCCATATGACAATGATGTTGGAAATGCCAAACTTAGGTACACACTACAAGCCATAATTTATGGAAAAGAAGATCTTGACATGTGTCCCTCCCTAACAATTTAGGTGATTGGTTGTGTATATATGGTACTTTGGGATGAGAGAATATTCAGAACTGCATGATGTACTCTTTTGTGTTTCTGGATTTTGATTTGTTTTACATCTCTGGTTGGATTTATTTTGCTTGGAAGCTTTCTATATTCCTTTCATATTTGATCATGATAAATGAATGAAATTTTCCTTCGACCAAAAAAAATTAAATTAATACTGCTACACCCTACCCAACTTGATAAGTAATTTGCGAATTATAACTTAGCCAGAGCCACAAGTTCTTACATCTGCTCTTTCTATTGATCATGTAAAATGCATGTGACAATGAGACAATTCATAGATCGAGCTAAATTGACGTGATTTCGAGCTAATTCCGAGGGGCAAATTGACATATATCCAGGAGCAAGGGATTAAAATAGCAGTTTCTGTCCTTTTCAAGTGGGTGATTCTAATTCAACCATCTTTTCATGGCTCGAAAACCTGAGCTTCGTTTCCGACATTGTGAACGCGACAGATTGCCTCCTTAAACCGCACTGGATTCCGCCATCTTTTTCGCTCTGCTCTGTCCGAAAGTCAAACCACGTGGGTTTGAATCTTTTGGAAGAATCCTCGTCTGAATTATTATTAACTTGCGGAGGCAACCCGTCGAAAATTCAAAGGTATAAAGGCAACGTCGATGAAAGAATTTTCTATAGGCCGGCAGCTCAACCCCCGTGACGACTGCTAGTACGTCACGAGGCAAGAAAAATATGTGACAAAACAGTCACATCCAATTATGGGTAAAAAAACAAGAGCGTTGTGTATAAAATCAAGGGTTAATTCATTAAAAAAAAAAAAGTCAAAATTTTGCCTTGTGAAACGTGAATACCTCAAGTTTTTTTTTCATCCGGTCCATATTCTAAAAATTATATCATTGATCCAAAAGTACTTTCAACATAATGACAATATGAAATTGTGCATAACGTTATCTACATGCCACCCCATTGATATTTTAATGGTCATTATAAATAGAATTGCAACGGAATGTATTCTTTAACCATTGATGAGATAAATAAATAATAAAGAGTTAGGATCCTATAAAAAAAAAAGTTTAAGACTTTTTTATGGATTTTTCCCTCTAGTCAAACCATCTTCATTATTTCACATGGGATGATAATGTTAGAGTTATATGTCGACCTCTTAAAGGACGTTTACAAAGCATATTTTACAAGAAACGGTTCGACTTTTATAGTGTTTATTGTGATTAAAATTAGTGTTTTGAATTATCTTATTTTCTGTCGCTTAGCAAGATCTTATTAAAAATGCTCAATTTTCGAAGGGAGAAAAATCCATGTGGTTTTTTTTTTTTTTGGAACAGAAACTCATGTGGGTTTTTTTTTTTTTTTTTTGAACGGAAATCCATGTGGATTTCACGACGTCACTTTCTCTCCAGGGGCGAATAGTCTGTGCTCCCGATTCCCGTGCTTCGCAAGTTCACTGCACCGAGACAAAGCCACATCGGTGTCTTCCGTTTGGTCAAACCCTATGACGTCACTTTTTCAATGGCACGAAGCCGCCTCGAAGATGGGGCGACAACATGAAATTGCGAGATTGCCCCAATTGGCGATTCTCTCGTTTTCTTTCCCTTCAAGTTTCGTACATGTGGCGTCAAGATTGTAATGCTCGTTTGGCAAAGAGAAGAGCCCACGTTGTCAAAATCATCTGATATATATGAAGTTTTCTCCTGATAATGGTAAAATGGATGGTGCAAAGTATTAATAATGTAAAAAGTAGTTAAAGACATGATAGATTAAATATGGACCGAGTCGCCCTATCTTGACCCTAACTATTCAGTGCTCAATTCGATTATCAATTAACAACCGCCACCTATAAGGTTTCATGTCAATTTTTATATTCTCACTAAGGTACAGAAAATATATGATTCACTCACTATAAGTTTCTATATATTCCACTAGATATGATTATGTATATATAAAAGTTATGCATATAATTATGCAAGTGTACATAATGCCGTCATGCGATGATTCAATAAAAACAAATTATACACGGCTGGCATGAAGAAAATCTTATTTAAACAACCTTAGTTATCACTAATTTGACGATGATAACTACATGCTCTCTTCAACCAATAGCTTATAAAACTGCCTGTGGGAGTTCTTTTTTACGCTGGTCATGTGTGCTATAAAGACTGTAGCTACTAGCTATCTAAATAATTAGTGTCCTTAAGATGCCTCAGAACAAGACAGAGAAAAGAAAAGAAAAGAAAAGAAAATAAGCAAGACTTCCTGAAAACCCTACCAACCCCTAAGAATCCAAATCCATTTCGTCTTCCTTTCTCTCTCTCTCTCTCTCTCTCGCTCGCTGGTTCCTCTCACCTTCCTCTTCCAATCAAATCTGTCCCAAAGACAAAACCCTTTTTGCTCAAATGAATTTATAGTCATTTAAACCAACTTAGACACAAACTCTTCCCACACTTCTTCCATCAAACCCCACCCTGATAAGTTCCCAGCAACATAGAGACTCACAGAAACACTCGCAAAAAACCTCTCTGCTGTCTTCCATGGTTCCGCCATTCCCGACTGCAGAACTGCCTCTCAACGAGAATGATTCGCAAGACATGGTCATCTACCATGTACTGAACGAGGCCATGTCCCAGAACAACTCCTCCCTCCCGCATCCGAACCAATCTGGGTCCCCGTCGAGCGGCGGTTCCCTCGAGCCGTCCAGGGGCATCACGAAGAAGCACTACAGAGGAGTCCGGCGGCGCCCGTGGGGGAAGTTCGCGGCTGAGATTCGCGACTCGTTACGCCACGGGGCCCGAGTTTGGCTCGGGACATTCGAGACAGCCGAGGAGGCGGCGCTGGCTTACGACCGGGCGGCGTTCCGGATGCGCGGCGCCAAGGCCCTGCTCAATTTCCCGCCGGAAGTGGTGGCCGCATCGATGCCGATGGAGAGGTATGAGCCAAGCCGGAGCCGGAGCCCCGGGTCGGCCAATTCGGACACGAGAGGCCAGACGCATCGGTCGGATTCAGAGGTCGGCATCGCCGGAGGAGCATCCCGGGATGTGGCCACTGACCACCTCGAGAAGGTGTTGGATGTGTTCTGAGGTTGAGCGTCTCCGGTCACTCACGACTCTTGCGGGTAGCCTGGGCCATGTACTAGGGGTCACAAAAAGTTCTATTTTCTTGCCAATTCGGATTACTTTTTGGTGTCACATAAGTTTTTCATCATGGTTTTTTGCTCGTCTTGAGTTTCAATGTGGTCCATTGTGTGATCCATTCTGTCTAAATGATGAGCAAATCCGGGCATCTCTCTCCAGATGATGATATCTTTATTGGTCCCTTTTACAACAACAATCAGAAGGACTTTATTGAACAACTTTGCAAAATGCACAAAGTGCTACAATAAGGTATAGACATCGCGAAGACAATGCATTTTGTCCTTGCTAGAGTTTTTGGTTTTACTGATTCATAGGTTGTCTCTTAGGTTATCGTACTTCGGCTACGTAGTATTGTATAAGCAACGCGAAAAAGTTCAGGTGTAAGCTTCTGATTGGGCTATATATACGCTCTGCATTTTTGGAGTAATTTCGCTTGAATGTACTTCAATTTGTACAGTTGATAGTCATGTATTAAGCTGCTTTGATTGAGAAAAAGGAAAAATGGGGATGATATGAATATTTTTCTATCTTTGAGTACAAAATCGCGCTTTCAGAGGAAAAGTCCTTTTTTTTTATGATATTCAAAGAGAAAAGTCAAACAAAAAAAGAAGAAGGAGAGAACATTGTTCTAGATGATGGTAACACTTCTTTTCTTGTGGGTCAAGCTTGTAAGACTCTTAATAGAGAATTATTTTCTCATGAGCGATTTTTCTTCTTTAATGATTCATTTACTATATATCTTTTGCCCTTTAACATTAACTCCGTTTGTTAGAAACTTCAATTTGTAAACAGAAATTGAAAAAAAGAAGAAGAAGAAGAAGAAGAAGAAGAAGAAAGAATAATCAAATCTCCAGGACTGTTACTTCATCTTCGACCTCATTGTATCACCCACAATAAATTCTGTCATGGGGATATTATCGCAATAATCGCATTGAAAAAACCATAATTGGTCAATTCTTAATTATTTTTTTTTTGGTCGGTCGGTTAATTCTTACTAAAAGATGGCAGAATATATACCTTTGCGAATTGACCCAAATCGACATCACTTGGGAGATTTTCTTCACCTCGTGCGAGAATTGCCTTCGTGGGGGGGAAACTTCGAGGGAGGTTCGCTCCAAAAAAAAAAAAAAAAATTAACTGTTCAAGCAATTAAATTAGAATGCAAAATCCAATTAGGTCTTGATTAGATTTGTGGGTCTCACCTTCCATGGTCAAAATCCAATATCAGCCACAAGAATTTTCAACGATAGCGATGAGAATGCCAAAAGACAAACCTCTCACGGTACTCCTCAATTTGGGCGATGTAAATTAAAGTATGACTAATTAGTACAAAATATAAATCGACGTCGACCGACGGCCCTTTTCTTCTCGTCTTCCTTTGCTCAGAACTGCCTACGAGCCACAAAATCTTAATTGTTGGTTCAGATGGGTCTTAGTCCGGGTCTATAATTTTCTATAAAAACCGACTGGATGTAGACGATTCTCATTGAATGGATCATACTAAAAAATGTAACGTTTCTAACCAAAGCAATTTATTTTTGCTTCGAGCCTTGCCAGCCGAGGTGGTCCAGTGGGCTACAAGATCCATTGTTAGATCGGCATATGAGAGGCCTAAATGAACCATTTAGTTAAGCGACTTTGTTGCAAATCTAATTTGATGGATACAATTAGAAACACTATGGTCTAATTTTTTTTAGATGCGAAAGAAATTGCCTCCTTTACTATGGACAATGCTTGTTTCATGATCATTGTTTGTTCAATACGTACGATCAAGTGTTGGTGCTATTTCGTTAGGCCTTGAAAGGAGAAGGAATGGTATGATCATATCGGGAAGTCTACTATTGAATTTGCCGAGCATTCTCTTTCTTATCATCGATCGGATTAGCGTTTGGGATCTCGAATCCAATCTCAAGGATACTACAAGACTCTTTATAAGAGAAGAAATGAAAAAGAAATGCTTTATGATTTCAATTACACCTAAGAGAAATCAAAATCGTGTCAAGTAATTAAGTGCTTCTCCTCTCAAAAAGCACGTAAAAGCTAGGATTTATTCTGAAAATTCGTAGGTAAATTAAGATATCTTTCAAGAATATTTTTGAAAGGAGGCGCTAACCAAAGAAAGAAAGAAAGACATCAAGAAAGAAAGGAGGCATTACCTAATCATATGCAAAATGTTATCGTTTGAAAAGATGTCGTTTCGAGTAAAATTGCCCACGTTAGTGTGCTGTATAGGATAGTAAGCAATGACTAGATGTAACATAAGCAATTTTCAATAACAATTGATTAAAAATTATATTAGAATTTAGCATGAAAGTTTATGACTGCATCGATAAATTGAGAATTTAAAATTGAATTCGCATTTGAACAATAAAATTAAAACTGGTTCAGTAATTATCAAAATTCATGCGGTCACAATTTGCAATTGACAAATCTGGTCGGCTATTTATCAGATCTCTTCCCAATCTGTGGCCTCGCATGAACCAAGAGAAAGAATCTTAGGGGGCGGCTAAAAAGTCAAAGTGAGAATTTTCTTCAATCATCTCGCTTTTCTGAATATGCCTTCCAAGTTCAGTTGATACTCCTGTTCTTTTAACTTTTTAGAAAGCCTAATAAAAAAATTTTAAACCTCTAAATAGAGAATAATTGCATGTATATAAAAAGTATATAAACACAGTAGAGAAGTAATATGAGATACCTTAACATAGCTAACGATCTCTTCCTTTAAGATTTTCGAAGAAAAAATTATTAATCTTCTTGTTTTTTACTTGGTCACCTTTTTATTTTCTTTTTTCCCTTTCTCTTTTTAGGTAACTCTAGCTTTTGTGCTGAAATCATTTGAAAGAGATCTTTTTAACTCCAACTTTTGTCCAAAAGTCAACGGTAACGTGATCACAGAAAAAGTCAGTCCCCTGTGGCCCTACATGCGACTGCATCGAGAACCTTGGACATCCACTTAGACATGAAAATCACATTAGATCTTTTTATTTGCAGTTGCGCGATCACAGCATATAATTTGCAAAGTTACAACCACGTGTTTTTCACGGTGTGCACGTTTTCAATCCAACCACGTGTTTTGGGCTCTATCATTTCGTTTGATTCCAACCTCGTTGAGACATCCATCACTAGTAGTGACTAGAGTATTGTGTGTGATTTTGTCGGGTGACATGATTAAAGTACGACACCTTCATTTGCGGAGATTGCCGGAGGATAGTTCATGTTTGTGCACATTACACATTCAGTTAAACCAAACTTCAATAAAAAAAAATAAAAAAAATAAATTCAATGAGTCATATGTCAATTAAGATATATTAATTGCTCTATTCCATACCATACCCACAATGTGAGACTCATTTCACTTAATACCTTCATATGGGTAGCTTAATAAATCTTTGCGTGTTGTGAGCCTTTTATAGTAAGCCCACTCCCCTTAATCTTAGATACCATTCTACGCTAACATATCTTGCCTCGAGAACCTTCACCTTGGGTCGGCCAATTTGGCAAATATTGACAAGGATGGCATATTCCCTTTAGACTCCACCTTATTTGCCTTGGCCCAGCCAAGCTTGGCAGGAAGTCGAGAGACACCATCCACCACCTCAATTGGGGATCACATTTAAGATTCTATTTTTGAGATATTCAAATGTCAATTCACATAGAGAGTGCACTACTAATCAATCGTCTCTAATAAAGGAAGTGCGGAACCAAACGAAACTATCAATTCAAAAATAAATGTAGATTTTAAAACTGATACAGAAAAATTATAAGAAAAAGTGTTAGAAATGCCCTAAATCTATTGTATTTGTATCAATTTAGTTTTAAACCTTTTGATTTAGAGACAATTGAGTTATTCTAGTTAATTTTGGCTAGATATTGCTTATGTGGATGCCAGATTACCTATGTGGCATGGCCGACATTGACATGGACATTGTTAAATAACATTTTAATAATTTTTTATTTTTATTTTTTCCTTTCTTCTTTATTTTTTTTCTCTCTTTCTTTCCTCCTTTTTCCCTAGGTGGTCGGCAAGGATTGGCTTTGCCAAGCCTAACCCTCGCCCAGGCTAGAGCAGCCTTGTCAGGCATCACTTGGTTGAGGAAGACCTTGTTAGGCGTCATTCCCTCGCTGGAGCCAAGGCAATCTCATCAGGCATCATTTGGGCCAAGACTAGGCCTGGTGAGATCAACCCTTGCCTAGACGACACCTCGCCTCAGCAAATCTGGCGAAGGCAGCCCAATTGTAAGTCTGACAAGGTTGAAGAATTTAATAAAACATGAGATTTTAGCTATAGATAAAGATCATGCCCTTGAACTTTTCTATAAGCTTGTTTTGCCTATAAATAGTTTTTTATTGGTTGTTCTGGTCATATCGCATCCCACAATCGATTGCCAATTGTTATTCAAGCAATAATTGCAATTGTAGATAAACTTGGCATTATCAAAAGTTTAGACCTTTATGACAAACTTGAACTTCACTAATCATACAACAATTTCAATCTACATGGACTAATTTTTATGGAAACTATTTCTCCTCCAAATCATCCATTAAAGCATGTATAAAAGTCCTAAATTATTTTGCTCTATTTTTCTATGTAGTTGTTTCATCCCTCTTTGTTCTCTTCTCGTTTTTCCATTTTGTTAGCGGCACATACTCTATTTTTCCATACAAAAATTAGGTGAATGAAGAAACACCAAATTGTACAAGCCAATTTGTCATTGAATTGGAGAAGATAAGCTCTTTTTATGTCCACATGATTAAAATAAATTCAAGTAACTAATATAGTGTCGAGTTTATATCTGAGAACTTCTTTTTGTTTGATATGCAAATACTGTTTACCGGGTAGGCATGGGCTAACTTGGGGCGGACCTAATTTCTAGGGGCCTTGCTCAGCCCACATGAATTTTGAGTATAATTCATTTTCAAATTTTCAACTAAGAAAAATTAAAAATGGGAAATAAAGATATGGTGCACAGGTTTGGGGATTTCATAACAAAAATATAAAAATAAAAATACTCTTTCTATTGAAGGTTTCAATAACATGCAGAAAACAAATGCAATGAAAAACAAATGTAAGAGCATGAAGATTAGCATCGCTCATTTGGTATCTACCAATGAAGTCCAAATAGCCATGAAATTTGACCAAGAATGCATTCATATCAATATCTGAAATCTAATTTTGTCACATCCAAAACCAAATATATTCTCAACTATGACGATACGCGAAAGCATGATGCATAGAAGAAGAAAGATTTTATGAGAGACGTATTTTCCAGTTAATATATCATAAATCCAACTTGAGATATGAACATCCAATACATTTTCTAGATTGGTTTCCCACTACTCTGCCATAAAAAGAGCTCAAGTACTAGTATTCACAACCAAAAGGAGACTTAAATGTCGGTAATATCAAGGGTATTATGGGTAATATAAACTTGTACTCTAGAATTTGTGTAACAAACTAGGGTAGTTGGCAGCTTAGAGATTGGATTTCCACCTTTAGATTAAGAGGAGATGCACGGTTATAATTAGATGGACTTAAATATAAATAGGGTCTTATTTGTATCATTCCATTTCCAACACAATATGAAGGGTCTCATTTCGCGGAAAATAGGTCATTTTTAGAAAACATTTTCCCAGAAGTCATTTTTCAGGAAATTGATAATATTTTCTGGTGTTTGGTTAAAACCTGAAAATATTTTAAAAAATATTTTCTGGTGTTTGGCTAAAACCTAAAAAGAATGTCAGATGAACAAATAGAGAGATACGAGTTCTAAACACATTAGATATGAGAATGATCACTTCCTGGAAGAGGTGAAAGGAGCAGAGCTGGCGAAGCAGAGTGCACAGGAAACTGGTTCTAATCTCACTTTACAAAGCTCGTGTCTCGATCTTCCATCTCCAAAAGAAAAGGAAAAAAGGAAAATGAAAACGATGGCTTTGGAACTATAAAATGACCATTCACACTAGCCCATCTTCCGATTCAAATCCCCGAAAGCACCTCGAGTAACGAGATGCGGATGAAGTTCAAAACCCTTGAAAATAAGCTCCTCTGCACACAAATTCTAAAGCCACAAAATCCCTCTATACATGCAAACAAGAGGAGAGAGAGACCAATAGTGAAGAGGAAGTAGGGCACGTCGTGGAGATCGAGCACCGCTGGACGAGGGGATGCTCCGCCGATGCTAATCATTAGCATCAAGGAAGAGGAGGACGAGAATCAGAAACCTAGAGCTTCGTGAGGGCGGAGATCCAACATCACTGGATGAGGGGATGCTCCGTTGCTGCTGATGGTCGGTGTCGAAGGAGGAGGAGGTGTGATCAAAGAGAAAGAGGGTAGAAATTGTAGCTTAGTAAGGAAAGAAGCGCAACAGAAGATTGCACAAGGGTGCATGTGTAAGGACTGGAAGACTTTTTTTTTGACCATTTATTTTCCGTCACCCAAACACCGGAAATTCCAGAAAATATTTTCTCGGAGGTTATTTTCCGCGAAACGAACGAACTTAAGTAAAAGTACATTTTCCCCCAAACATTTAAGTTACTGTAGCAAGGGGTGAAGCACGATTTCTAGGGACTGGGTTTTGAGGTAATGTCAAGTTGGGGACTAGTATTCCTCAATCAACACAGATTTTCATAAACTTTTATTTGTTGACATGTGATTTTTGCTGGCAAATTGAACATGCAAAAAGAACAAATAAATTGCAACAAAAGAATAAAAAAATGGGGAGATTAGTGGTATGTAATCCTTTTTGCCAATATTTTTTTCTAAATTTCGCTTTGCTTCTTTCATTTTATTTTCTCTTTCATTCACATCAAATCACTCAAATCATCATTCAACATAGTGGGGAAAATTACCAAAATAATCCTAAAACATTGAAACTATATCAATTCAATCTTAAATTCTCTCTTTTTTTTTGGCCAATTTAGCTTTAGATATTTTGCAATTATGCCAATTCAATTCATCCGACCATTAATAATAATAAAAAATCTAATGTGGAACATGATTGCCTTGAGAAAAATTAATAATGACAAAAAAAAAAGATTTTCCCAATATTTGGTGTTTTTCCCAAATTGATATCAGAAACTAAATCTTCCTAGATGGATCCTCCCAAATTTTTGCCCTAGATAATCCTTGATGCCTTCTTGGCTAATGATGCCTTCTTTCGACACTCGCCCATTAGTAAGGTCCCTGTTCTTATCTCTAAAACTCTAGAACCTGACACCACCTTTCCTATCCTCTTCCAAGTGCAGCATCCTCTTTTCCAAGCTCAAACATCACACAGAGCCCATCTAAAAGTTCCCTGCAACTAAAAGCACTCTTCTTGTCTCACGCAAGTAAGCTCGCCCATCAATCTTCCACCACATTTTGTTTTCATAATACCCATGTGACCATCTCCAGTTTCTCTTGATTAGTGGATGGATTTTCTGAAAAATCTTGAGCTGTTATGATCCTTTTGGCTTTAGGTACTATTTCTATTGTAGAATTGTAGCAAATGCTGTTAGTCTTCTAGTGTTTGTGATGAAATCGGCTAGTTTGAGCTCAACGGGGTAAAATTGCCACTCTTTTATTGTTTATTTGCTTTTACTCTTTGTGATATAATGTCTGTTGCATCTCATTCTTCAATGACCAAAACAAATGAAAGCTTCATATTTTCTTCCCAGAGGGAAAATCACTCTAACGACATCTAAAAAGTAATGAATGAGCACTTTGGTGTATCAACATTCCAACATCATTTTCCGAACTGCAGAACAAATACATATAGGCTTACTCACAAACACCTTTAGGAGATATAAAAAATGAGAAGCAACATATTATAAGGTCTGAATCCATTATGAGCATAACCTGCCATGACAATAATCCATGAAACATCTTGAGTACGAATAAGGTCAAAAACTAGGCGAGCTGACTCGACATCCCCACACTTTGAATATTTGTTCAGAAACTTATGAGCCAAAATCCATGCTGATCTCATAGGCGTGCAATACATCTACATGAATCAACATCTGCCAATCTTGAAATAGATGGAAACAAATTTAACAGGCTGATCAACTGGTGAACCACCCCTGTCAATTGCATTATCTTAAAAAGCACCAAAGCCTCAATAGGATCCAAGCTATGTGATAATCCAGCGATCATTGAGTTTCAAGCGACCACAACCACATCTCTCACAGGCAAATTATCATATATTTCTCGTACATTCTCCTAATCCCCGCCTTATGATACATATATATTAGATCAGTGCATATAAACACATCTTTGTCTGGCCTCCTGCGATAAGCTTCACAGCGAATCAAAGCAGCCTCTTGCAAATCCAGAGCACCAGCATAAGCTTTCAAGACAAAAGTGAAAGTAATCTGCCCAGTTCCAAACCTCTGTCCACCATGGAACGGTACATCTTTAGGGCCTCCTGCAGTCAATTCGATAGCTCTTATCATGGCGGCCTCCTGGAGTTGGTTCAATTTCGAATAAGCTCTTATCATGGATTGCCACGATACAATGGTTGGAGGCAGCACAGAGTCAAGGACGAAGCGAGCAAGGTCACATCTTTGAAGCAGAGTGTAGGAGTTTATGAGGTGGGGTGGTTATGGAGGTGGGTTGTGATGGAGGTGTCTTGATCGTGGCCTGCAATTATTATGCGCGTGTACTTTCTTGCATGAAGACATAGACGAATGTAGGTGTTCTAGCACATGTAAATGCGTCGTATGTAAGGGGAGTGTTGCCACGAACATGGAGAGAGCACAAGTTCAGTGCATATCGATGCACTATCTTGAACGACTTTTTATCTATAAATAAAAAATAAAAAAAAAACAACAACAAAGAAAAGCAGACTTCGAAGCATTGACAAGCATCGACCATTCTCCTGGAGATTAATCGATCCAATCTCTAACCAAAGCGGTGAGTTCAATTTATATGACTTAGTCTTGCTTGAGATGTGTTATTCATCATATATAGAAGTAATTCTTACTAGGTGCATGGGTGATTTCTTTTGAGGAGGAGTGGAATATGTGAATCTGGATTTCACTTATATTTATAAGTTTAGTTCAGCTGGATTCTCGTGTCTTATGTTCTTTCATGTGTTTATAAGGAAATTCAGTTTGTCCTTTGCGGTTAGTTAGTTATAAGTTCATTCTTGTTTTGTGGTCCAGGGTAATTCTTCCTCTGTCTCTTTCTATTTCATTATTCAGATGCATTTTCTTAAAACTGTTCTTTCGTTTGCCTAGCCCATCCTTTTTCTTCATGAGATGCACCAGCTAGCACATTCTTTCTGATTCAGGTCAGATATTTCGTCCTCGGGCCTTCCCATTGTCTTGATTCAAACATTTCGAATGCAATCACAAATAAAAATGACAGGAGGACCCAAAATGAGAGCAAAAGCAGTGAGTGAATTGGGCCGAACGAGCTGATCAACTGGAATGCTGCAGTGATGGGCTTGGGCCACAGGATTAGGGCCCCACCAGCTGGGCCTCTCTTCTTTTATTTACTTATTTATTCATTCATTTTATTATTTTTGTTATTATTATTATTTGGTCCTGTTACCATTTTCTATCTTCTTCTTTTTTTTTTTAAAAAAAAAAGAAAATGCACATTCACTATGTCGGCAAAAATTCAGATGTTCACACATAAGCGGAATACTAGTGGAATTCCAACTCAGGAAGGCATGGATGCTTCAGCTTAATCACGGGAATATCAAAGTTCTTGTTCGTGTGAGGAAGAATGAAAAAACCTAGCACCCAAAATGGACACTACCCTATAGCTCAATGCACCGGCTAGAGAGCATAAAAGAGCCATTTTTTTTTCTCATTGTATAAATGAAAGAGAAATAAGAACAAGACGAGTATTTTTCTCAATTAAGAGAATATACATAAGAAGAATATGGATGGGGAATTTGACAAGAAATTTTCATTCCTAATTCTGACAATGACTACGAATGGAAAGCTGTATTCAACCAACACAGATTCAATACTAATCCATTTGCGTGGAAAAATTCTTATCTACATATTGGATGAATATAAGATTTGTCATCTATATAATATCACATCTCTTTGTTTTAACCCAATTATATTGAGATTTATGAAATCAAGTTATTCTTATTTCATTTCATATTGATACCGTCAACATAAATGCAATATAGAAATTATACGTATATTAATTTTAAATTTCTCTAATACATCCATGAAATTTTAAGTTTATAACTTCATGGTCTCCTATATCTACGATAACTAGTGAACATTGCACGTGCTTTTGAATTAAGCCATTCCCTCTGAACGTAGTCCGACGCCATTGATCGCTGTTGGTCCCCGCTTCAAGGTCGCGCAGGTTGTGCTTTGTTTGACTCTTCTTTTTAGCCAAGTAGCTTGAAGCGTTTCTTTCTCGGTCGAAGGTTCTTCGCTGGCGTTTATATTCACCGGAGACACTTAGAATGACATCCTATAGCTAGTTCAAACACTGTTCGTGACCCATAATCGTGGCTTCAATATTAGATTCAACTATGTCCCAATTCCTTTATGAGCAAAGACAGGCTGTGATCCATTGTTAAGTTTGTGTGAAAATTGATTGGAATCGAAGCTGTTTTTGATAGATTATGTTTGAATTGTCCTTGAGATAATTACCTAGGCAATATATTGCCTGCGATTCTATGGCTAGGCTCCTGATCGTAGTGCATATTGCTTGTTCGATGAAATGCATGAATGAAATCAGAACATACATTAATTCTGTGTTTGACCTCCTACGATTATATCGCAATATCATCAAGTGATCTCATTACCTTTTTTCCAATGCACGTGAAATGCGTGAGTTAGGTCAGATAAAAAATGGTCTGATTTAAATTGACCAATTTCCATGCAAAACGAATTTAGTGACCCATATCTGACTCAATCTATATTATTAGATTGCATTCCTTTTTAACACAACCTATGAAAATCCATATCTTCTACCCTTTAACCCACTTTAATGTATTGCTTATAATTTTATATCGACTTACTAAAAGTAAAATAACAAATAAGAAGATGCAAGTATGTATATATATATAGTAAAAGAACCTAAAAATCAAAAACCTATAAAGAACTACAAAACTGTGCATTTGTTGTGACAACAATTATTTCTGGATGCATGCTTCGCTGAATGAACTAAATCTAATTCATTTCTCAATAATTTCCGCAAAATTCCAAGGCCTAATTATCTTTTTTTACCAACACATAATGTGTAGTGATAACTAGTAGGTGGAACGAATTTACAACTCTCTTAACTTCACCTTCTTCTTCCACATATAGAACCATCACGAGCTCTCCCTCTCAGCTCACAAGTGCAGAGCTGCCTATGCGAGAAAAACATACTCAATTCTATCAAACATAAAAATCCTGTGCAAATTTAGAGAGGAAATGTATACTCAAAAAGAACAACGAATCACTCATCGTGGATAAGCTAGTAAGTCCTTGGAGTCTCCATGGTGTCTTGGAACGAACAGTAAATGTAAACAATTACGTAAACACAACTGAAAGACAAAACTACCATCATAATGAGCAAACACCCAAAGAGTGAAGAAAAATGGGATTAGTAATTAAAAAAAAAAAGGAAGGCTAATTCATATGACACCCAAAGCAAAAGCTGATATCCTTTCACAAAACACAAGTCCATTCTTATGTAGAATTTTTATCACTTGCCCACTATCAACGCAAGTGAGCGACATGGTCACTTAAAACAAAATTTACTCACAGAAGATGAAAATACCTCATCCAAGAGCATTGCATTCCATTGATGCCAAACTGCTCGTTGGAAAATTGACGTGTTAAGATATATGTATGAGTTGTGTTAAAGAAGTTCCATATCAAAGAATTTGTATGATATTGAGCAGTTAATATATCATAGTCGGCTCATAATTTATTGGCTTAAGTTTTTTAGTGAATGTGAATCCAACTAGATATGTTGATGGGTTAAGATTTAACTTCTCTCTTAGCAATTTTTCCAAGTAAAGGTATCGGACTTCTGTTACACAAAAGGAACACAACAAGCGCATACACAAAAGTGAAACTCAAAACCCTAGAAATGGAGGAAACGAACAGAATACCCCGAATTGTGGGGAGGCCAAAGTGGAGTGGATGGCAAGTCGTCGAAGAGGAAGCGAGGGGCTCCGGAGGGCACTTCCTAAAATGCTCCTTGCGGAATTTGGGCTGAAGCTGATAATAATATGGGTTGAATACGAGTCTTTTGTGCAAGCCCACCAAGATCCATATAAGACTCATATAGAGCCGGGTTCAAATGGGTTAAACCCACCACGGTCAATTGAATGACATTAGGGTCTACTTGCATTCAAAGACTTGATGATTCCCGAAATTCTACGATTCAGGCCAAGTACCGCAGTTTGCCATATTCTTTTTTCAAGACAGGCGAAGACTCGCCCGGCCATCACTAATCGCAGGTTGGTTTCTCGGACCCAACTATGTTTGGCAAGGCGGTCAAACCCTTGTGTGGTGACTGGCCATGGCTGCCTAGGTGCATCATCTCTCTCTCATTTTTTAATATCTTTTCTTCGCGTTTCTGACCTGTTGAAACACGGCCCCTTGTGTTGAACCATCATACGTGTCAGCGATGACATACCAACATCAAAGGTTGTAGTGAACATTGATACTCTTGATGGAAAGACTTAATTTTGCACATATCGATAAATATAGAGTACATGCATGAAACTTTTAACTCTTACACCATGAATATAAGTAAAAGATCTCGAGTAAAAAATGGCCCTTTTCATCCACCATACATTGCTAATATCGAAAAAATGGAATGATTGAGAGACAACCTGATAGCCAAATCGCACAAATTACGTAGATTGCTTCCCAATTTTACTTAATTATATTTGTCACTATGATTCATGTTTAAATTGGTGCAAGAAATCAAACATTCTGTGGTAAGGGAGTGTGATTTATATTTTGCACCTTTCTTTTTAATAAATGAAAATTTTACTGCACTTATTTGGGCAGAATTTTCGTTACCCAACATCATTCCCACAGCACAAAAATCTGTCCAAGCCCGTCCAAGTGAAAATTCCATCCCATCGACTTGCTTGCTTATAAATTGATAGTCAGACCGAGCTTTGTCAAGCAAACTTGAACTCGAGTCCAGAAAAAAAATTGTCTAATTTTAAGGTTGAGCGTTAGCGAGATTCTATTCTATTTAAGCTTGAACTCAGAAGCCAGGCTCGAGATTAGAAACTGATGATACATGCCATATAGATTCAACTACTTTATTTCGGTTTCAATCTGCTTCAGTACAGTACTTCCCAAAGTTATGATCGAGTGAATCGAGTGCTCAAATTACTCGAACTTGATATTAATCGAATGGAGCTGAAGTAGTTTACCAGCCGAGCTTTACGATCTCCCAAAGAGTTTTCATCTCTTACTATAACACACCATCAGTCCTTTCAAAGTAGTGATTGGCTTTGATCATCAAAATTAGCAATGTAATGCAAGTGAATCAGAAGGACAAATTTATAGTAAATATAGCAACAGAGAAGACAAAATCTTACAAAGGTCTCGATCATGCAAGAATCCAACTACAATATGGTGCTACTTCAAAAGAATCTGTCTCAGTGGTGACTAAATTCACCATCTGCTCGTGTACTTTCATCCTAATAGTTTTTTTTTTTTCCTTTTCTTTTCTTTTTTTCATGGCCACCAGTTTATAAACAAGAGAGTAAGCTATCCAACAAATCATTACCCAAATCTTCAAATTCCACAACGTCAAATTCATCAATCCAGCGACTCTCTTCCGTGCGCTCCACCCTCTTCAATGGACGTCCCTCATTCATCATCCCCCCATCAAATCTCTCCCACTCCCTCGTTCTCTTTCCTGGGTTGACGATTTGCTCTTCAAGACTTGGCAACGCGTGATTGCAGCCCCTTCCTTGAGAAATTGTGGCCGAACCACCTGGAATTCTGTACCGGCTATCCTTGTGTATAGCCTGAACAACTTGCTCGATTGGGAAGTTTAGATATGCCTTAGGCCCTCTAATTCTTAGTGCTGCCTTGTCGTAAGCCAGAGCGGCTTCCTCCGCCGTGTCGAACGTCCCGAGCCAAACACGAGCCCCCTTTCTCGATGAGTCCCGTATCTCAGCCGCATACTTCCCCCACGGCCGCCTCCTCACTCCCCGGTAGTGTCGTGCAATCACCGCCTTGGCCGCTGGGGAGGTCACTTCAGCTTCGGAGCATGAGCCGCTTGTCCTGTCTTTAACATCTGATTGAGCCATTCCGGGGATGATCTCACTTAGGATCTCTTCCCAGGCTTCGGACCCCATTGACACCCACCTGCCTAAACTAGGCAGTCTTTGCAACATCCCCACCGACCCAGTTCTCTCGTCGAGACCGGGCAATTGTTCCCACGTTTTGGATGGCTCCGATGGACTTGCACCGATGAAGCTTGCCCAGACGTTTTCTAGGATTGGCTCGGATGCTGTGCTGTTTAGGTTTTTCTCCATTTTTCAAGGCGGGAATTGTATCGCAAGCATCTGTATCTAGGATTGAGGAATGTAGAGCTTTTGAAATATGATATGGACAGCTTAAATATGTTCAATTCTTGGGGTTGACTATTGAAGGGTCCAGCTGGAAAAGCTTGTGCATTAATTTATTGACCTGCTAAATTCATGGGGATTATGAGTATTGGGACACAACAACCATGAAGGTTTATAATTTCTTCATAAGCACAGATCATTCCTTTGACTTGTGTGGTCTATCTAACCATTTATGATGCTCAATGTATGTGCAGATATCATCTTTGTGTGGAATTTAATAATATTTATATGCTAAACATGATTCAAAATACAAGGAAGAGAGAATTGGAAGGACTTGAGATCTGGGGTTGAGTAAGAGAAGCTAATCTGAATTGTTGAAAGCTGGGTTTTGTCTTCTCTTTTTGGCCAACGGGTTACGACTAGGTTGTGATTGTGTAATTCTGAAAAAGAGAGAGAATGAGTGAGAAGCATGTTTTGTGGTCTCTTAAATGATACTTTTCTTCGCAGGGGCATTTAATTGCTGTTGTCCTGAGGTCCGGTTTCTTGTCAAGGTTCCAACATATTTATTATGTATCTTCTTTAATATTTAATTGAACAAACATTCTAGCTAGCCTTGGTTTCCTAATTTCAACAGTCAAGAAAGGATGCTTCAAAATACCATGAAGATATGTTTAAGCCGTCGGTGTAATACCGGAACAGAAATTAAAAATAGCATGAGTGGAAAATTCCACTATCCAGTTTAATAAAAAAAGAATTTTTCCGTACTGGTAAATCTCTGATGAAGTTAGGAAGTGACAACAAATTTATGGTAAAATAAGTTGTCGGTTACCAAATTTCTTAGTAAGTTCGTGATTTACCTAACCGTTTTTACAAAATTACAAACTCTTTTTATAGTATGCAAATAACGGATTTTTTTATTTATTCTTTTATGACCTTTATTTATCTTTCTTATCAATATCTTAAATTTATTAACTCTTATTTGAACTTACGGATCTTAATTTGAGTGATTAATACTTTATTCCAAATAAATTACCGTCTAATTTCAAGTTACCAATAGATTATTGACACGAAAAGCGTGGTTGTGAGCAATTGTTCATTTTTTTCAAATCCTAAAGGGAAGTCTCGTTTGGGAAGTGATAACTATAGGGCAAGGCCCATTTATTCGCTGCTAACCCCACAATTCTTGTGTTAACATTGAGGTAGTTAGCAAGTATCACCTAGAAAGGGTGAAAATTTTATTCTATAAAATTGACAAATTAATGTGGAATAGAACGAGTCAAGATAAAAGTCTGAACATTGAACAAATTTTGGAATAGGATTCAGAATTTGTTAAGCAATATAATAGACTTTAGAAGCACCCTGCGAGTGTGCAATAGACTATAACAATAAACTATAAAGAAATTACACATAGATTTAGTGATTTAGCTTAAATCAAACCTATACTCGCTCTCCCATGCTAACAATCTATTAATTGGATTCTACTTTGTGATCAACGGGAGATTATAATTTTGAGTGTTAATGCTCAGTAATAGATTATACTATTTTACTAGGTCACTCTTTCCGTACTTTTCTCATGATTACAAAGTTGAAGCTCACGAAAGTCAATGGTATGGTAGAAGTGCAGTCAGATTTTAGATTTATAAATTCTACACTTTATATCTTACTTGCTTCTCCCACCTTGATCTCCTTATATACTCCTCTACTTTCAAACTAGTCGTTGGAAATCTCTAGAGGATCGTTTTCCAATCCACTCGTTGGACAGATTAGTATCAAGAAGATTGGGCGGCTATTGAGTGACAAAAACAGAATCTCCACTTGATTTTGATTACCCGTACAATCAAAGTCTTGATTTCTATAAATAGAACTTCTTTGTTTAGAAATAACTTATCTATATGATTGATTTACCAATTAATTAGATTGAGTCAATCAAATCCTTTCAGGTTTAAAATCCAAACTAGATCATTAGTCATTATCCATCTAAATTGGTCTTGTTTTGAACCTGTCACATTATGAGTATGCTTCATTTTAAACTTGCTATATTCTGAACTTTGTCAGAATGGTAATTTATGAGAGTAATTTTCTAACTCTCTCTCTTCAATATAAAGTCTTGAGCTCCGTTCATTTCACAAAAAATATAGCGTTCTGGAAAATGTTTTCCAAAAAGCTATATTTCGGGAAAATTATTTTTATTTTTCGGTGCTTGGTTGAAATTTGAAAATGAGCTAGAAACTATAATTCGCTATTTGGTAAAGAAAATATTTTCCTTGATGCACCAATGTAAATAATTTTTTACTATTATATATTTTAATTATTTTTCTTTTTTCTTTTTCCTTTTTTCCTCTTCTTCTTCATTGGATCTAGTGACCTTGAGTGAGGTTCAAGCCTCGCTCAGGTGGTTGGATCTAGTAGTGCTCAAGCTCCTCAGTATTAGGCGAGCTTCCACCTCGCCACAGGCTAGCGAGGCTCAACCTCCCCAGAATTTGGCAAGCTCGAGCCTCATTGAACTATGGTGAGGATCCAGCTCACCTATGGCCAATCGCTAGCCGTTGCCATGGCTAGCGATTGTGGACGACGACCATCCAATGAAGAAAAAAAGGAAATAGAAAGAAGAGGAAAAAATAAATAAAAATAATTAACAAATAGATTTTTAATAAAAATAAAAAAAATAGAAGGAAAAAAAATAAAAGAAAAAGGTTTTCAATGAAAGAGAGTGAGGTGAAAAAAGGTGTGGAAAATGTTTCCATTTCTCCAAAGTGAAATTCATTTTCCTCTATCTTAGAACACTTTTTTCCTTTCATGGAAAATGTTTTCCCCCACCAATTCATTTTCCGTGAAACGAGCATTAGAAAATCTGGAACACGTTTTCCTAGAAATTATTTTCCGTGAAACGAATGCAACCTAAATTTGAGTATGTTCCATCTAAAATGGACTTCACAAAATGTACTTGAATTTGAGCTAGAACAAGATGTCTTCATTCCAAGATTTCTTTCTTGAATCCTCATACTTCAAGACAGTTATCAGACTCACTAATATCTAATGGATAATTTTGTCAGTTTTTAAAATCCATTAGAAGTTTTCTCAACAAACATCACTCATTGCATTGTAACAAGTCAATCATTAATCAATTAAATATTCGCGTGTTGTGGTAAATAGGCAAACACTATCCTTGAGTTCCTATATATATATGAACTTTAATGAGTGACACGTGGCATATCTAGAATGCCCATGAAGGTAGAGAGGTCCCATTTTTGCGCGATGGCAATTTCAAGAGTGCCCAGTGTTGTCCCCATGGACATGGGAAGAGGTGAAAACGACACCACATTTTTAACAATAACAAACACCTCGATTTGATTTAATTAAGCAACATCGAACATAGATTTCCTAGTACATAGAATAAGCGCACACGCTTGGTTGATGCCTTAAACTATGGAATCGCCGGGAAAAATGGATGGAGTCCCATTTGCTTGTCGCTCAAGAAGAAGTCATCGCAATCCGTATACGCGGCAACACATATTCAATGCATGAAGGTTGGGATGGAAGGAAACGTGTGGCCATCGAGCCAGAAACAATCATCTGAATTTAAAGCATGTCATTGCCAACGTCACGACTTGCGAAAAGTTTGTGGACTTTTACAGGTTCGATTTCTTCTTAAGCAATAGGATAAGATCAGATCCTTTCGGACAAGTTTTTGACTTGTAACCTGGGGTTGGCTTAGTGATTAAGAAGCCTGTATTGAATTGTGGATGAGAATTGGTGCGGAAGAATTGATTTTCTATATCGTCTAATGCCAAATTGAGAGGATCCGGTCCTTGCTCACATATGGAACGTGTCTTCTGAGAAATGATACTTATCTCCACCAACACTTGACATTTGCTGGAAATAACAACTAGTGCCAACTTACAGCATATGTTCTTTTAGCTTCAATTACTCATTGCGCTAAATGATAATGAGACAATTCTTAGGCCCAATGGCCTGGTGGGCTCCTCTCTTGGACTAATAGCCTCCAGATGATGGGTTTAAAACCTTTAAACTGTGTTTGATTATCTAAATTTCTTAAGAGGATAAGATTTGATGTGATAAGATATGAAATTAAATGATTTTGCTACTCTTATCTATTATTGGTGAACGTGGTAATAAACGATTTTTTTTTTATATCAATGAACCTCAAAATGCACAAATGGACATGAAAATAATCTTTCATGGTTCACTATTAAAAAAAAATCACAAATGCACAATGAGAGATAATCTTGAATCAATCTAGAGTCACAGGTACGACTATGACGATAAATGTAAATGGGTCACAGCAACATTGACAAGATAAATAAGCTATCAAATACTAAATCTAGTAAAAGATAAAGCACTTTGTGATTCCGAAAAGTATAATGTTTTGACTCTCTCGCCACTTTTTTTTTGAAACTTTAGCATAAGCCACAGAGTTACAAAGAAAAAGGAGTTTTGACTCTCTTGTTGCTTTTTATAGACGTGAACCAAAGAGTTACAAAGGAGAAGGAGCTCCGATTCTCTCGCTCTCTCGCCATTTTTGTAGCACTTTGATGTGAACCAAAGAATTATAAAGGAGTCATGAAATTTCAACATGAACAAAAGACATGGACAAGAAGACATAGATAGTAGGGTGTTTAAGAAATTTCATTGCCCCCTCATTCTTGGAGAACTAAAACGAACCTTAACAAGTTTGAATTTATTCCTTTTAAATCTAGGTTATTCTACTTCATTTTTATTCACTTTTTTTTAATTATCACTTAATCTCTTTTTTTTTTCCTTCCATCATTCCTTAATAAAAAATTGATTAAATAATATGCCAAAAATATGTAATAAGATACTAAATGTATATAATATTATAAAATTGAAGATATATATATATATATATATATGAATAGATTAATATTTTAATTTTAATAATTTAATAAGTTTATTATTTGAGAAAAATAACTTTTATAACAGGGATATAAGAAATCATATCCACATTTACCCTACTCTCCGTGGGATATTTAGCTAGATCCAAACTCATGATAAGATAAATATTTTCATATCTTGACTTTTATCCTAACTACTAAATGTAGCTTTAGGGATTGGCATGGGATTGTGTAAAGAGAAGATAAGAAGAAGAACAACACTCAACAACAAGTAATTACTGCATGATCTAGAAACATATAGATCACGTCCATCTCGATTATCATGTGGGTGGTCCGTTATCCACATGATAAACATTTTACATCAGAATTCATATAATTTTTGTGCATTGGTATGAATACGTCACAAACACTGTCATTTTTTACGTGTGAGAGCCTATCAAAGTGTAAACTAATCGAAAGACCACGTTATGAGGGACATAAATTCTTATGATAGCATTTGGTACCCAGTCTTGAGTTTGGATAGGATAATGAATTATCCTATCATGTGTTTGACGACATTCCCTAAACTAAATAGGCTTGCATACATCTGGATACAATGCTGGATTTGGCCTAGGGGTAGAATAAACCCGAATTAGATATAAATTTAGAAAATAACTAAAATAATTCATATATTATCTTTTAACGGAGTGATAAAGGGTGCGTTTGGGAAGACTTTTGGGGAAAGTCCTTGAGAAAATGTAAATGCCTTTGAGCTAAAAGGGTTTTTGGAAATACAAATTGTGTTTGGTAAATCGTATTTGTGAAAGTCCATTGTAAAATATATTTGAACAAAATAGCGTTTGGATAAATTAACTTTGCAAAAGACTTTTATTATTAAAAAAAAAGGAAAAAAATGAGAATTGGTTGGTTACCGCCGGCGAGGGGCAGGCAGTTCGGTGAGGGACAAGCAGGCGGTCCGGCGAGGGGCAGGCGACCGGCGAGGGTCGCCGTGACCAAATCGAGCGGCCCCGGCCACCTCCGCACGGAGGTCGCGGCGCGGCGGGTCGCACGACGTTCCGGCGAGGGTCACGATTTGGGTCGCGGCAACCCTTGCCGGAATATCGTGCGATCCGCTGCGCCGCGACCTCCGTGCGGAGGTGGCCGGGGCCGCTCGATCTGGTCGCGGCGACCCCAATCGCAACCAGATTGTGCGATCTTGATCGCACGATCTGGGTTGCTGAAGGTTGCACGACCTAGATCGGTTGCGGCGACCTTCGGTGACCCAGATCTGCCGGGGGTCGCAATGTCGTCGGGGTTGCAACGGTTTGCAACCTAGATCTGGGTGGTTGCCGGGAGTTGCAGTGGTCGCGGCGACGTGACTCACAGGGGGTCGCCGAGGTCACTCGACTGGCCGTCGACAATCGCCGTGACACATAGGCCTCTTGCCAACCTCTGTCCAGCTCGTCATCGGACGTGGGTAGCTCCGTGCAACTTCGTCGGCCATCCTCAATGAAGAAGAAGATGAATAGTAACGAGGACAAAACCGGAAAAACGAAATGTTAGTGAGGACATTTGTGGAAGAAATTTTTTTAACTTACTCTCCCTCAGCCTTCTGAGAAGGCCGAATGCCCAAGGCAGCCCTCAACCTGCCTTGGGCTTTCAGCCTTTGGACGCCTTGCCTTTGGCAAATGCAAGTCAAGAAAAATTTGCCAAACACTGAATATTTGTCCCAAAGGCCTTTAGGGGGTTAAAGATCCTTGGCAAAGTAGTTGCCAAATGCAGCCAAAGTGATGCATTAGATATTGCTTCGCCAGCACCGCCTGCCTAAGGACCACCGCCAAAATTATCTAGTCACTTTTGACCATCACAAGATTGCCGTCGCCTCCAACCACGCCAGTTATCACCATCGGTTGATAATCGTGTTTCAAGGAGTGATGGTGAAAAGGGGCCTAAAGACGATCCAAGTTTGCAAAGATGATCATTTCCACCCGAGTCACGTATGCCCTTCACATTGAGCCCGACCTTTCACACATGACTCATAATCCCGTTGTTCACTTGTTGGTCGACGAAGAACGGCCAGCGCACTATTAGCTTCTTAGCAACCATACTCTTGAGCGCCAAGTTCCAACATTTAGAACGTTGCAATGGCATCGTGGTGCGGAACCTCTTCTTAGGGGCCCATCCCACGATGCACACTTTCTTTGTTGTCGCCTCTCTTAACCACTTTCTTTGACGATGAAGTTCGGCCATACGACCCACATGAAGTACCTCCTGCTGTTCATGAGGCTGTCCCGAAATTAAGCGAACTCGTGTCTATTGAGAAATGTCATGCTCCCGAGGTCAACTTCCTAGAGATGTGGTCCGGAGGGTTTGAGAGTTTGATGTACAGGAGGAGTATAATCAGAGATGGGATTTTCAAAAAATTTTAAAGATTTTCAAATGAGAAGAATTGTCAGACAATCTCATCTTAAGTCATGGATTTTATAAAATTATTAGAAGATTTTTTTTTTTAAAGATTCCAAATCCAATTTTAAGTTGCACCGAATATATGATAGGATATTTTAACAATTCGAGATTTCAAATTCTCATTTACTCTGTCATATCCAAATCTGAATCTAGACGACTAAATGTAGATTTAATTATTGCTTTGATAATTGAGAAAAATTACTACGATGCACTCTTTTCAGCGCGCAAAAAGTACAAGTCCACAAGACAAGACATTCCAGCATATTGTATTCTTCCACCTCGAGTTACTCACATGGCTTTTACTTTTCACTCTCAAGACATGGACAAGCACACGAAGCAAAAGCCACTCCCTATCCACTCACGACGCAGTCACGTTGAGAAACTAGAAGAACAGGTACCGAGGACTAGAAGACCACACTAGACCATTCAGCTAGAGAGTCTTTGCTTGCACATGACTAGAAATTCCAGGAGGGGTTATTCAGAGACTTCTCTATAATTTTACACAACCAAGTTGTCTTTCACACATGAATAGGCAAGTACCCGCAAATCGGATCCATGTCAATGTTGATTTGCTTCTAAGACTATCTTTGACCTCAACGCCTCTTCCTCCGAAAATTTACCATCTTGTCTCCGGAAAAATAACTGCCTCTTGACTGATTTTGTCTGTGATATCAAAAATGCTGACTTGTTCATTGACTTTTGAGCAACAATTTGAGTATGCCATTCCATCAAGGCATAGGAAACCATATCATCTATGAATGTGCTAGACCTTCGGGACCATGGCTTTATTCTGGTTGATCGCCACGTCTTTAGACTAGTCAAAATTCCTCGTGTTGTTGCACCTAAGAAGCAATAAGCTTTCAGGAAATATCCCACCTTCTCTCAACAACTTATCAAGCCTATTAGAACTTGATCTTGGTAACAACTGAATGACCGGTAGTGTCTTACTATACTTCCCTTCTAGGGACTTTTGGCATGCGGGAAAAGGCACAAGATCATCAGGGGCATGGCAAAGTCTACTTTAGGGAAGGAACTCAATTATTCATAAAATGCAGTGGTCAGTGGATGATGGTTAAAAGACAAAAGTTAGAGAAGACAAGTGACTGAGAAAAGGGTGTTAGGAGGTTCTGCTCTTAGAGGAGAACCTGAGAAGGTGGCAGATTTTGTAAGTTTTGAACAGAACACGTTAAATATCCAACTTTTACAAAACAATTTTGATGATCACATGGTTGAGGAAATCCTTGCAATTCCTGTGAGACCCCACACTACTGCTGATACAAACGTATGGACAGGGACACAAGCGGGCACATATTTAGTGAAGAGTGCTTATAATTGCATAAGGTCAGCAAAACTAAATGAGAGACAAAACCAAGCACATCAAACTCCTCGCAGTTTGTGGAGACAATCTAGGATTTCAAGATTGCCCCTAAAATCAGAATTTTCATGTGATCGCTATGCCACAATGCCCTATCCACAAAGGAAAACATGTTTAAAAGAAAAATCTTACCCGAACCAGACTTGCGCTCTGTTTAAAGAAGGGGTGTTGGAATCGACTCAGCACCTTTTTTTTTTCGGTCTTTTAAATGCCCCTGGAAAACCGTGCTTGGGCACACCCACGGATTAATTTCAAAATCCAACAATAGCGCCCATCAAGATTCGACGCTTGGCTAGTGGACCTGAGAGGTAATCGAGGGAACTCACCTGATCCGGAGGTTAACGCCTCTCTCGTGTGGCAAATGTGGAAGGTTTGCAATAACTTCATCTTCAGCAACCAATATGTAGATCCGACTGAGCTAGTGAAATCAACGTTTAGCAAGGGCAAGAATCTCGTGTCTTTGGGGCTTGCAATCCTCCAAACCACAACTCGTACATACCAAATCGAACGTGCGTTGGTGCACACCGGAGCCTGGTCAACTGAAAATCAACATAGATGGAGCGGGTCGTGGCCTGCGCGTGCCGAGATCACCTCAGTAGACTTGTCGACGGTTTTTCCAGCTCAGTTCGTGCATCTTCGGCCCTGCAAGTGGAGGTGCGAGCTTGACTTCTAACTCCGAAGCATTTGTTGCAGAAAAAGAACGAGCGAGAGTGATTGAGTCAGACTGTCGCACTCTCGTTACTACAGTACAAAATCCAACTCCGTCCCCTTGGGAGATTCGGACTTTTTCTTTTTTTCTTTCTTTTTTTTTGCTGAATGTGCTGAACTTATTCCACTTTTCTCTATACTCTAGATCGGTCACTCTAAGGGAGACAAATTTTATTGCGGACGCGGCTAAAGGCTAAGGACAGCAATGCCCTCATTCCGAACCGGTGTATTTCACCTCCTCCATTTTCCATTAGACATATTATGTATCAGAGCCCCTTCAGGCCATCTGTTTTTCCTAGCCGAATGAAGCTACTTTATCCCTCGACAAAAAGAGAAAAAAAAAAAAAAAAAAAGGTAGATCAGCCCACTTTGGAGAGAAATTCCTCACAGCTATTCAGAATTGAATTCATTACAAACCCCAAACCTTGCAGAAATCAGTTCGACGGGCGAAAATCCTCCTAGTCTTTCTGGGGTTATCTTTTCCTGCATGTCTTTCCAATCAATCACGAAGGGGCTGCAGGCGCTACCCCTTTATTATATGATTTTATATAAATAAGGTATGACATTAATAAGCAAAATCCGTTGTAGTCTAGTCGGTTAGGATACTCGGCTCTCACCCGAGAGACCCGGGTTCAAGTCCCGGCAACGGAATTTTCTTTTTTCACCTCCTTTTCTTTTTCCTTTTTTTTTTTGGGGGGGGGGGTAAAATTCGGGTCACGAAGCTAGTTGGATCGGGTCGATCCGAATCCATTTTTTTCCTTTTTTATTTGAGGTGAAAAATTCGGGTCATGAAACTAGTTGGATCGGGTCGATCCGAATCCATCCTCTTCCTCCGCCCTGCTGCACGACGATGGCGGGAAAAACCCATAAAAAAGCTTCAACTCATCACCACTCACCACTCACCACCTCCTCCCCCCCTCTCCCTCTCTCCAATTCTAGGGTTTCGAAAGTCTCATCCGCAACCAAGAAGGCCGTAATCCTCGAGGAGAACGAACGACGGCGATGGCGAGAGGAGGCGGCGGCGGCGGCGGCGGCGGCGGCGGCGGCGGCGTCAAGAGGAGCGTCAGAGCGAGAGCGGGCGTCGAAGAGAACACCCTGGCGATCCTCGACGCCTTCGAGTCCAGCGACACTCGCTACTCCCACGACGACCGTACGTGTCCCCCTTCTCCCCCCACCCCGAAAGTTCGCGCCTTTCTCATCGCTGGATTGACGATTCCGAATCCGCCGGCGCGTTTTGAAAATCGGCGAAATTTTTCGTTTCGGCTTCGCGTGCGAGCTTCAGTGTTGATGACTGCGATCGTTTCGTTGTCTGTGGGAATTGGGAATTTTTTTCAGGCATTGCTTTCCTCGAAGCGGTTCGCGGCGCCTCGGTCGTGGCGGAAAATGGAACTCCTCCGACCAAGTAATCCCCCGTCGATCTCTCTCTGCGATTGTGGTTGTGCTGGATGTTGAAAATTGAGATCTCGAACGTGTTTATGTTAAGCTGAGCTCTACTGTCGAGACTTTAGTTCTTCGCGATCACCTGTTGATTATGTCTGGTGTCCTGAGCGCCTGAGGTTTTCAGACGATTTAAAATGCTTTTGATTTTTGCTGCCCTTTAATTTGATTGTGAGTTTCTTTTCGTTTGGTGGCGACAGCAAAATGTTGGAGGCTATCTTTCGGATCCTCAGGACGGGAGAATCACTGCAATCTATCATGGCGAGTTTCCAGCTTCTTAAGGAGTTGGAAAAGGTAAATGGGCTGCTCTCTCTATTGATGTGCTCGTTTCGGTATGAACAAAGTTCTGATTTTGCTCTGTTTGAAGCGCTATCCTCGCGTGTGCTCCTCTGCTGGAGGTACATCCGAATCATCTTCAGCTGCTCAACCTGAGCTTGAAGTGCTAAAGGAGGTATTAGTATTCTCTCTCTTGCTCCCGCTCTTGTTCTCCCCCTCCCTCTCAATTGCTAAGGCAAACACCTCTATAACAGGCTTGGTCTCCCTTGTCTCTCGGTTCAGACAGCTCTACTAGTGGGAGAGCAGCAGTTAATGATAACCCTTGTGGACCAGTTGACCCCTCCGTGAGTTCAATTTATTATGTACTTCGTGACATTCATTTTATAGTACTTTAAAATGATTGAGTTTGTGTATGTTGGCTAATCTGTTCCCGTGTCATTTCTCTAGAATTGACTGATTTGAAAGTTATGCAATGTCTTTGCTTGCAGTAGTAACAATCCTCTTGTTTTGTTGCTCTCAACACTTTCTGTAGGTTTGAGGCGCTAATAGTGATTAGTCATGAAACCCGCTTGTGAACTGAAATTCATTTAATGGTAGATATATCTGGACCTTGAATCATGTAAGCATGCATTTGAATGTGATAATTTAAAACTGCTACCTGACTACAAATCTATGATTATGTCCCAATTTCTCATAATAACCAGGTTCTTGTTAATTGGACATAATGGTAATCTTTCCTTCTGTTTTTCTTTCTATATTTCTAAATCCTAGGTAGAACTAAGAAGAAAAAAGCATTTTTATGATACTTTATGTAGATGATAGAAAGTTCTGTTGTACTTTCATGTTAGCAAAACGTGAGTTCTTTTATCATGATTCATGGTGGTGATTGAGCTTGTTTTCGGTTAACCTTCCTGATATCGTTCAAAGTTTTCTCTTAAGTGGTCCATAAACCTCGCCATAGTTAGTCAAAGCTCTTTGATCCATCACTGCAGGGTTTTGATCTTCTGATACAAGGCCTATTTAAACTGGCAGATGGGACAAATCATCAAGTGGTTGATATCGAGGTCTGCTTATCTATTTCTTTTTCAGTGCTATGTCGACTAAGCAGAACTTTCTTGCTTTGGTGAATAGATGGTGTGCCATGTTGGTAAAGGATGCTTACAAAGTTCTGTTTACTGATATGTCAACTGATCATTCCATGTTAGGAAGAGTATGAACTGTGAAGTATATCCATCTGCTGGTCATATTAAATTGACTTAGTTTGATGAAGCTGGAAACCAAAAGGAACAAAAAGGAAAAGCTCAATCTATTTTACATCATGTATCTATTTATGGTTAACTCTTTGGGATTTACTTCCTAAAACCCTCTTTCTGGTGGAACTTTTGTGCGTAAAATTAAAAGCTGAAGAAGTAACTTGAGCTAAAGATAAATTTACAAATGATCAAGAACTTCTTTCCTCTTCTATCGTCGGAAAATTATGGCAATTACTATTAAGAAATTCTGGTTAAAAAGGAAAAATGAAGGTAATTAGTCCAACATGATTTTTGATGATACGCTACACTCTTTCTGGTTAATGTCTCCTATTCTAGAATTTATTTGGTAACAGTCATACTGCACTGTTATTTGATCTTAACTGCTTCTATCTGTTCCACTATCCTGACTTCTCAATCCTCTTTGCTGTTTAAGCCAGACACCCATTTATTTTTGTCTCTATGCCTCTACTCTGAGTACATTTTCTGCATAAAAAATTTTCCTTGCATGTTGCATATATCTAACGGGATAACAGGTTCATGATCACTTGAATGACATCTTGAAATATTGGTTTTCCTCGTCTTAATTTACTGCAGTCTCTGAGAAATATGTTACTGCTCCAATATCTCATCAATTTTCTTGAACGAGATTTTTCATCTCGCAGCAATTTTTATGAAGGTAAGCCATCGCGTCTCATCCTAATGCCATTAATTTTTGCATTTGTGCCCCTTAATCAAGGCTCAAGAAGAAACTACAATGTATCGCAGAAACCAAGGATTGGACCATCATAAGGGAGTCTTTGCTGAGCATGCTTTTGGTATTCTCTTTATCTGCTAAATTACTAGTTCTTCTGGCAATAGCAATGTCTACATTTGTGCATATTCTAATTTGTTATAGAGAGAACACCCAACCAAAAAAAAAAAAAAAAGAAAAAAAAAAAACTTTGTCCAACAATGCAGTATTGGTAGGGGAAGGGATGTTATCTTGTAAAATCTTGTACAAGGATGGTCAAAGTTATTATACATCGTTATCTGTGTAGTGCTCAAGAAAATTCAGCTACAAGAACTTGATGAAGGATTGCCCATCTGTTTTGTGTGGATTGCGGCAACTCTGCACTGGATTTGGAAATGATCTTACACTTCCCGAGTTTTCAGAGGCCAAGTCATCCAAAGTTTGTGACACTTCGTTGGTTATTGCTTCACTTGAAGTTGTGGACAATACTTGCATGAGTATGCAGAAACTTATGACAATGGTAAATTTGTCTTTACTATATGGTTACTTAGAGCAATGCTTTCTACTTGAGATGCTGACTTGCATTCTTTTAGATTATGGAGCTTGATGTGTTAAAAAACCAAGCAGATAAGCAAGGCTGTACTACAAGAGCTGACGGTTTTAGGTACATGTTTCCCAGTTTTTGTCACCTTATAAACCCACTTGGTTAGTGATTCCCTCTACCTGTTGAATATGCACTAATCATTGGATTCAGTGCAGAACTCCATTGCTGGAGATAATACTAGATGAACTGACATACAATTATGAGATCCTGTCTCCATATCTTCAGGTATCAAGTAGGACTGTCTCTACCTCTCACGAGGGGATGGGCATATTTTTTATTTATATATATATATATATATATATATATATATATATATATATTGGGGGGGGGGGGGGGGGTGGTGGTGCTGCTCTCAAACTTTCTGAAGAAGGATTTTGTTAAAAGGGGTACTTGTTAAGCAACCAAATATAGACGTATTGCACTTTGCAATGCAGGGCTATCCTTGTGATATGCACAATCAATGTTTTGAAAATCGAATATTTCCTTAATAAGCATGTTTAATTAGTGTTCGGGGGCACTTGTTAGCAAGACCCTATGAAAAAAAAAAAAAGTTAAAAAAAATCCTTAACTTTCTCATTTCCTAGTAAAAGGAAAAGTCATAAATCTTGCAGCGAGACAAACATTGTTCTATTTCTTCCTTATTGGCTGTATATTGACTCACATTCATGATAATTCTAGGGACAATTGAAAACACATTTATGAACTTTCTAATTTTAATTTTAAATCTTCATGTTGCACCCTCCGTTTCAAAATTTACTCTTTGCACACTAGAGTTTTGAAAGAGCCTAATACTCGGCACCTTGGATTCTAGCACCATAAGCAAACGTGAGGTGTAGAGTAGTTTTGTTTGAAGCTTTTGAAATGCAGAGGGGAGGGTCTTAAAAGTAAGGTGCGGATATTGATCTCGAAACTAGAGGATGCAAAGTATGGTTACAAGAAACTTGAGGATGGTTTATCTAAATTTCCCAGTAATTTATGTTCTGATTCTACTAAGATTCATGTATCTATACAGTGGCATTTTAAATTTAGTGGTTGTTAGAAGATTGAGTTTAATTTCATGAATTGATTTCAGGTTTTTAATCAACCAAAATGGAAGCTGGAGCTTATCTTGCAGTATCTCTCCAAGTACACTGCCAAGGTTTAATTTAGACCATAGGATTGCTGCGAATTGTTTGATGAAGTGTTTCTATCTTTCCTTAATGGAAGTTTTCATTTAGACATGCTTTATACATGGATATATTAAGGGATGAATTACTCACGTAATCCCTGATAGCTGCATGCCCTTTTTCTTTCCCCTGAACAGCAGCCTTCTGTTCGCACTCGAAGATCAAGTGATTCTACTGATGATCCAACATTTGGTGGAGTTTTGAAGTGCCTCTTAAATGGGAGTAGCTTGAGAAGCCTTATGAAGAAGATTGGTGCAGAAACAGTCCAATTACTCCTAGCTCATGCTTTTGAGGTGAAGGATATGATTTAAATATGCACTACAGATGTCTTGAGGTCTACATTACATTGTTTATTTTTCTTTCTTTTCATGGATAACCTTCAGGCCCACTTGGCTCTTTCTTGCAAATCTCATTCCGCTGAAGGTGCTTTGAAGTCCAACGGAGACGTCGTAGACCACTCCTTGATGGAAATATGCAAGCATATGATCTCTGCTTTTGATGGTTTAAAAAAAGTGGATGAGTAAGCATCTCCTTAGGTTTAGTCGTATAAATCCCAATATCCATGCTTTATTGAATTTGAGTATTATTATTTTCTATGGTACTTTAAAGTGTACTGAAACCACTGTTTCTCCAAAATTCACTGAGTGCTGTTTGCCATAGGGTTATGCTTCTGGGGTTCACTAACGGAGCTAAGATAGTTTCCATTTCAATTTTCATCTGCATTCATCTCATGATAAATGAACAGAGCAAAGTCAGAGACAATAGCACCACAGTTTTCGCTCTCTAAATGCTACAGTCATCCTCATTATCAACTACACAACTTTCATGGACAGGAAGATGGACATCTTACCAGTTGGGAAAGAAGCCTTGTTTGTAGCCACAACCATCCTGTCAATCAAGTCGTAGCAATGAACAGAATTGCCCTGTGTCACGCCTCGGACTTTCTGAAGAATTCCTTCTACAGGTGATTTTGCCTTTTTTACTGTGTTTTCGACCCGTTACCTCTCATGTTGGAATGTTGCCTTCTAATCATGCCTGAACAGTCTCTTTTCCTTTTATTTCTTTTGTTAGTCTGGATTATGATTACCATATACAGCTATATTTATTGCATGTGCAGGTTACGAAGAGACCGATCCATATTTTCCATTTGAATTGCCCCTTTGTTTCAGTTAAGAAAAGAATAATCTGATGGTTCTCGCGTCAGATGCTAAATACATTTTTTCTGTGCTGACAGGTTTAAGGATTAGATAACAAATTGGTCTCTAAACTAGCAAGAATCGGAATATAGTCCTCAAACTAAATTTTCGTACCCTCACTCAAGCTTATTAATTTTTCTTTTTTCCCCTAATTTAGTCCTTCCATTACATGTTCTAAAAATCTAAAAATCCTGAAATGGTGTACAAAATTGAAACACAATCTCGGCGATATTGCCTTGTTTCCGTATAATTGCTTTCCTATGAAAAACATACTCATCGAACAAAATTTTTTTACGGCAAATAAGTCACAACATGAGTCCATTCACTGGCATATATAGCTGAGAAATCTCACGGTATGCTTTTAAAAGGGGATCAACCTCAGGTTTGCAGGTCCAGAGGCAAGTCCCCGGTCCGGCAACTAGTGATGAAGGTCCAGCCTAGAGTCACTGCGGTCTAGCAGCCAAGACCCGGTCTGGCCATGGCGGACCCATGGTCACACAACCAGGACGGCAGATACTGTACCTCGTTATTATTTATGAGTGTGCACCTCCTACCAACCATAAAACTTGTAAGTCCTGTTTCAAGAAATGAAAAGTATCACTTTGGTGCTGGGTCTCTGTACCTTCTTGAACCTTTAGAGTCGACAAACAAGTATACTACACGAAATATAAATTGCATGTTGAGGGGTACGCAATTGCAATTGGGTACCGCGGCACCTGGGTCCACCAGCCAGGACCCCGAGCACCGATGAACCGAATCCCTTCATGCCCTACATAGCATACATCTTTAGTCCTTTTCCAAAACCAAAAGGCGTCACTTTAATGCCTGGCAAGCATCTTAAACTTTTGAATCGAGAAAGCTACAGAGTATAAAATTTTACCCGGCACAGCAATTGCCACGGATGAAGCTTATTCTATTATCGAGTGCTATTCAACCAGATAATACGGTGTTCACGTAATTGAAGACAAAACCCCAATAACTTCAATGGGGTCATGTTTTTCGCGCGCCAGTCAATCATATCGTTGCCAATCAATGTGTCAGTATCGTGCGATGTAACTACTTTCCTGGCTCTTCTGCTGCAGTCTCTGCATTTCTGAAAAAGATCGACAATTTCTTGTCAGCTTTTAACAGCTGATACTTTAAAGAAGAATGTACTTAACGTCGCTTAGATCACCAACGATTACAGCGCATTCACCTGGTTGATTGTAATGAGTCGAGCTGCATGGTGACCGGTCCATCGTTAACTAGATTGACCTTCAAACCATCAGGAGAAACAATACTTAAGAAGAAGCATAGTCAAAACATAAACAACTATTGGAATGAGAAACCAAAGAAGAAAGAGGAATGCCTGCAAAGGTACCTTCATCATTGCCCCAAATATGCCGTCTGTTCAAGTCAATGGGACACGGTGAAGATAAATCAGCACGTGAAGGGGAAAAAGATATGGCTGAATATGTACGATATCCAGCAGCAAGTGAATAGACAATGCATCCAGAGGGAACAAGAACAAGAACAGCAGTTACATTGTAGCCCTCGATAATGTGTCCTATTACGACATGTAGCAAAGGTCCACTGAAATATTGATAAACTATCTTTGATCTTAAATATAAGCAGATTTGACAAGCCAAAAGGTACAACAGCCAAAAAATTAGCCAGCAAATGTCTCCTTTAATATCTGTGACTGCAACTTATATGAAAACACCCTGAAAGTTCTCTGGAGCAGATACAATAGCTAAATGGGGCTGCTCCAGTCAGGCAATATAAATGTAATAAGTGCCTCAAATTAGCCTTCAGAGATCTGATGGTGATACCATAGTCCGAGAAAAGATACAAGAAAACCAGAGCAAAAACCATGAATCACTTCCACGGTGAAACATTGCCGTAGACTCATAGGCATACAAATTTACTATCTAATGCAGAGAACATTGACAACTGCTAGCTCTAACAGTTTTATTGATGACACTGAGAGATACATGTACTGGTTTGAATCTACTTTCATGCTTTTCATTGATCCAAATTATGAAATCGTACATCCAAGCTAAGCAGGACAACCAAAGAATCGAAAAGGATTTACCTTTAACGGCATCGGGGCTGTAAGCCTTTCGAAATCTCTCGACCAGAGACTCGTAGAAGGGCTTCGCCTTCTGAGGGGGCATCGCGACATGAAAGTCTGGCTTGTTACCCTTCAAGATTCCATACAATGTAAATTGACTAACTGTACCATCCAGTTACCCAACATGAGATTACTTGCTAATTCTACCTCAGTTGCAGAAAACCCCTAAAACCTCAGATTTTATCTGCAACGAGATACGATATAAGTTAAACAGAAAACCATAAAATCCGCAAATTGCTCACCTAAAAGAACCCCATAATTCTTCTGCATCACCTGCAATGCAACAGCAGACGAAGCGCAAAAATTAGAAGCAAGCACAGCCACATTCATTCCTCTATAGCGCACGCTAGAGCAAGATGAGTGAAGAAACTACGTTTTGGTCCCACCCTCTCCCCGTACTCTCGTTCGTGAACAATCTCATGTTCAAGACCTTCCGACATCTGCAAAACCCATTTCGGAAAACACGAAAAAAGACCTCAAATTGTCGTCTCTCGAACTCAACCACCATCAGGGCAAAGAGAAATGACGATCAGCGAAGTAAAAAAGGAGATTGGTTTTGAATGAAGGAGACGGGTGTTCCGTACGTACATGTAATCGGCATCGGAGTCGGTGTCGGAGTCGTGGATTCCGACGAGAACGAGGAGGCCCGGACCAATCTCCGACACCGTGCGGCCCTCGACCTGCGGCGAAGCAGCTCACGTGAGCCCATGAAGCGTTTAGAGAGAGAGAGAGAGAGAGAGAGAGAGAGAGAGAGACCTCGACGCTGGCGGAGGCGACCCTCTGGACGACAGCTCTCATGGCTCTGATCTGGAGGCGCCGCCGTTTCGTGGCTGCGGAGCGCGGCGGCGGAGCGAAGCGGACGCAACCAGAGCAGAGGCCGAGGGTGGGGAGAGAGTACATATTGCTGATTGCTCCACTTTTACGGTTTACTTTTTTTTTTTCTTTTGAATTTTCTATATGACAATAGTGGTTATTTGCAGTTCTAAATTTTATATTTCTTTCAATATATTATTATCCCATTTCTGGCAAATATTGATTTTTTGCAATTAAATCTTTCCATCACTTGTTTTCAACGACCGGATCGCTGTAATAATTTCACTTTATAGTCTTTTATAGATTAAATATTTCAACGCATTAGTTGCCAAATTATTCTTTTAATGTGCTAGAAAATCCTAATTAATTTAATCATTTAACATTAGTAGACTCATTCTCGTTTTTCAAGTTTTTTTGGATTCTCTCCTATTTTTCAACACCCTTTATCCTATACAAAGCATATATAGAAATATGCAGTCGATTTTTAAAGATTAAATATTTAATTAGTCGTCAAATTATGCCTATAATGTGCTAGAAAATCCTAATTATTTAAAAGTAGTCTACTCAATCTTGTTTTTTTTTTTAGGTGTTTTGGATTCTATCCTAATTTTCAACATCTTATATAGAGTGTATATAAAGATATATTGTCGTTTTTTTTTTCATCACATTTACTGAATTAATTCTATGCATAATGTATTTTTATTATAAATAGAAATTACGCTAAAATTCACCTAAATGAAAAGTGAATGTCAATATTAAATTTGTGTAGTCTGAATTCCAAAATTGAATAATGTGAGGAAATTAACAATTGAATTATCTTAAATGAAGTGAATCCCACAATTAGTTGCATGAACAAATTCAAAGTCAACAATCAAGGAGTGAATGTGCCCAAAAGAATGCACGAACTCTCCTAATTTCTTGACAGCTCTCATCCATTCACAAGGCCTCACCTACAAACTCTACAACACCACCAAGCAATCAAACTCAACAAATCCAAACCCCAAATCCAATGGAAAAAAAAAAAAACAATATGAAATTTGAAAACGAAGGAAGAAAAAGCATGAACATTCAGCCATGGAAGCTACAATCCCTCCTCCTCTCCCCATGCTTCCTCCCCCTCTTGACCCCAATCATCCCCATCTTCTCCATTGCAGCCCCAAAAGCTTGGAAGAACTTCTGCTTATCCTTCGCCATATCCTGCACCACCGGCCTCGTCCTCGGGTCCGAGAACAAGGCCTGGTCCGAGGCCAGCAGTCCCAACTTGGCCTCGAGATTCGCGTAATACGTGTGGTCGAACAAAAATGGCGTGGTCACGTCGAACGGCGCGACAATGTCCTTGTTCCCCCCGAATTGGGGGCACGACATCCTCAGGGCCTTCAGGAGCCTCGGGTCGATCACCGGGTCGGGCTGCTTCGTGCCCTTGTAGTTGTAGAGGCGGCTCAAGAACTGCTGGCAGTGCGCGAACCCGATCGTGTGCCCGCCGGAGAGGACCACCATGTCCGCTAGGGTTAGGCCCTTGGAGTTGAAGAGCTTGAGGAGCTGATCGACGGTCGAGTTTGCCCGAGGGATGTTAGGTGGCACTCTCGCGGCCTTTGAGATCCTGCCGTCCCACCTCCCTTTCTTCACTTGGTAATACGGACCGCCGGACTGCAATCCAAGCAACATCAAAAATCATCTTCTATGCGTGCACATTATACTAAATGCTCATCGTCTCTAACTATTAATCTTATATATCAAAGTTGAATGGGCAATTCTATTTTTTTTCTAAAAGCTTAAATTATTATAAACAAGAAATCGGAAAAAAAGAAGATTCTGATGGGTCTTGTCAAAAAGCCATTAAGTTGATTGGTCTTGTCCTTATGATGCTTTTAAAAAAAATTAAAAAGTAATAAAAAACCTTTTGTCTTTATAATGATGCCTTGCTGCCAAGCTTTTGGATCCCCCCCAACTTGGCCAGAAAAGCCAAGTTAATAAGACGACAACCTAGTACCAAAGTCTTGGCTGTTAAAGCTAATTTTACGTTAATAACGACAAAAGTTAGGTTCATATTACTCAAATATCACTTTGACTACGTTCTATTATGAACCTTGAGCTTTGCGTTATCAACAAACACTGCCAACTATATTTTTCTCAAATCCTAAGTTATGTCTAATATAATAAATTAATATTTAAAAATAAAATTATTATGGAGAAGTTGATTGTCCTTTTAGATTGGACAAAATCATCACATTTTCACACCGTTAATCCCTCTATTAAACGAATAAATAAATAAATAAGGACAAGAGGTTGATGGAAGTACCAAGTGGACAAAGTCTCTGGCAGCGATGGCAAGAATGTCAGCACAAGAAACGACGCCGGGGCATTTATTTTCCACCAAGGACTTGGCTTTCGCGATTGTCTCGAATCCCTCCGCCCTCAAATCTTCGTTGTCAATCGCGTCCTTCTCGGCCAGCTCCTTGCTTCCGGGCTTGCTCGATATCAATATCGACCCGTCACATCCCTTCCACATCAGTCATAACTCATGCGAAATCAGTAGTTTCTACACTAGGATTATTGCCCTACTAGATTGATTAACAAATGAGCCGTGTTTGCCGACAGTAATTTTCTCGCTAGTTGATGATTCTCCGTGTTTTTCATGGTAATTTCTCTCGCTTGCTATGAAAATGAAGAGAATTATCGACTCAGGACCCATGCCTGGCCGACTTTGATTGACAGTTGTGGCGGGCTCGGGGAATGCAATAATAACAAAACACGAAACACTCACCCGAGGGTTGAATTGAATTTTCGGTAAGATTAGCCGATGAAAACTGTAATTTCTTATTAGTGATGTTGTATACGGACTCATTTGTGTAGAAACAAGAATATGCAAGGATGCGATCACCGTAGATAACAAAAGATGCTCAAAATGTGGGGAGTTGCTCAACTGCTAGTAGCATCTGCCTGAATATTGACTTCCTCTGCTGCTATTGCATGCACGTCAGAGTAAGTAAGTGCAGAGAGAGAGAGAGAGAGAGAGAGAGAGAGAGAGAGAGAGAGAGAGAGAGAGAGAGAGAGAGAGAGAGAGAGAGAGAGATTTTACCTCAACGAAGCAGTCATGGAAGAAAAGCCGGATGGTGGCCGGCCCAGAGACCGGCGCTTCCTTGAACTGCTGGCTTGTGACCGACCCGATGAGTTGCTCGACCTGGGAGCACGACTTGGCGTAGTAGTCGAATGACATTTGGCGGTGGCGGCCCGTGGCATTGGCATCAGCAGCTGCGGTGGATCGGTTCGGCTGGCCGAATATGAGGATGAGGGCGATGAAAAGGGTCGATGAACAAGTTAGAGGGGAAGAATGAGAAGTGAGATGGGGCATGTTTGTTGCCGAGCGCAGCTCGAGGACAAATCAGTGAGAAAAGTGTCGGAAGGACATTGAAGTTGTTGACAAAGGTAGGGTGTGAAGGGTTGTTGTCTCTTGGGACAGAATACCCATGAGAGAGAGAGAGAGAGAGAGAGAGAGAGAGGGAGAGGAGAATCAAGACCCGTGAAGCACAGATAAAAAGTAAAAGTGCTTGTACACAAATCAATAATATAAATGAAAATCATGAGGGATGGATGACAGCAAGAGGAAAAAGTCTCTGATATAATGCTTAATGCTTGATGATATAAAAAGATACCTGACGTTGCATCTAAAGTTTTTTTGGGAGGAAAACATAATTCCAACAAGAAAATAACTATCGCATTTGCATGAAGCGTGTCTAATCATTCAGCCAATTATCATACCATCACGATTGAGGATTCACAAGATTCTTTGCTGTATTTAGAACTCCACCGCATTTGTAATCTCGTGCAATTAATAAAGGAGAGCATTCTTCTTCCAAGTGATGGGTTGTTCAAGACTCCTTTCGTATAAGTCTCCCTATCCCACACATTGCTAAAGTCTGAAGGTCCATATTCGTAAAACCTGAGGATGACCCCAAAAGATAGCACATTGATTCGTACTCAGGCCTCGGTGAAGAAAAAATCACCGAAGGGAATTTTTAAATGAACAAGAACATACTATACACGATTGTCGTTCAGCAATTGAGATTTGTGGACTAGTCGATTTCTTTTTAATTTAATTTAATTTTATTTTGTCGAGCAGTGTCATCCAACGATTGAGAGCTAATATGGTGGTTTTGACAATTTGGTTGGCTATCTGGAAAATGTTTGGTAGTGTTTCTAAAATAGAAGGCTACAAAAGCTGATCGGTGGGCGCAATTGAAAACCAGAAAGACGCCATACAAGCGTGAAGCTTCTTAAATGCAGGGCATGTGCAAAGGGAAGGACATCACACACATGGCGAGATTCTCTTCACTTAGTCTTGAAAGGGTTCAGGCCATTTGACTCCATTGCCTTCCCCCACTGCGCTTCTCTGGTCTGTCTTCAGTGTAAAGTAAGCCTTTCTGATTTGCGGAGTGCAGTTAAAAGCTGAGGAGGAGGACCGCCCTTCATATTTTATGATAACATTTGTTCTCTTATGTATGAAAAAAAATTGAATTTCTTTAAAAAGTTAGGTACTCAGAGAAGTGAAATCCCACCTACATACATTTATCTCAGCAACCATTAAGCTCAAAGAAAAGTTTAAATTCACGTCGAGTTTGGCTATCCGAATATGGATTGAGATATGATAAAATAATGTGAAATTACAAATCTTTTTAAAATTGTGAAAATCCCATCTTTTATCCTTTGCATCTAAGATAAGATTGAAAATCCCATCAAAATGGAAATGGAATCAGTGCGGAAGCTTACTGATGAAGGCCTTCATATTGAGGGTGAGTCGTTGATCTACTAAATTGAATCTAAGTGATTGTCCATGCCTGCATATTCCTTTTGACTACCAATTGTTTACATAGTCCTACTTCATGATAAGAGACATGCCTTAAGGTATGCACAACGTGTATGATGTTTCTTTTGCAAGTATTGTGATATTTTTCAATGTCTATAACATTTTACTTCACAAATTTAATTTTTGGTTTTGGCATTTTTTTAGGGGGAAAATATGACGAACATATGGTGCAAATGATTTTTTTTTTCCACAGCCTTCTGTATAGTAAAAGTCCAAAATTCAAATTGTCACTGGAGCTGGGAAAAGTAGAATATAAGATTTACTAAAATCATATCGATGCAATAAAAAAACCCTTAGGGCTCACTTGGTCTTAGAAAATAGTTTAATAGAAAATTAGAAACGGACATGTGTCACCATCTCGTAACGCATGATCTTTAACACAACCATACTAGACGATCCTCTTCTTTTGTCACATTCGTTGTCTTGTTTTCTCGTGAATCATTACAGCAAAAGAGTCGGAAGGAATACATTTCATAGGTTATATCGGAAAAACATCCAGTCACATGGCTTAGATAATCTATTTAGTATTTACGTGTATTTGTCATTTTTGGACAATACAAAACCCTAGAAACTACAAAATGCTAGTTTGTCCATTTCACATGCCTGCTTTGTTGATCAACGGAAAATGGACTTGTACGTCTCTTGAAGACACAGCTTAGAAAGTCAAAGTGAGGGGTTGTCGACTCGAAATGATAAAATATTATTGTTCTGATCTTTACACCCGGGAAAAGAACAAACTACGGCAGAAAACAAAGCCACTCATCCTATGTAACAATAATAAAGACAAGTATCTTACGGAGGTAGCAGAGAGAACCTTTAAAATGACTTTGATCCGTTCTCTTCATAGCACCAATTTTGCAACAATAGTTGAAAATGAGCCATACATGTGATTCATTAAAAGCCTCGAAGTGAAGAAGGTCAACAAAATAATGGGGTCTGAAAGAAAAGAAAAGGACATCAACATGAAAACTCAAAACTAATATACATGTGATAAATTTGCCATAAACTAATCTCTTGAGTAATAAAAATCATAAACTGATACAGTTATGATCGATTATCCTCATTTAGCTTTCGTTAAATTTTACCATAAAGTTTATAAGTCGGATGATACGAGCTAATTGACAAGTGTACCGGTTTCAGATTTTACTTTTTATTTGTCACATATGTACTTGTTTGTGATTTTTCATAATATTAATCTAATGTAACAAAAACTAAAAGATGTTGGGATCTTTGGTTGTAAAAAATTAATTTGGGATTTTTCATGATATTAACCCATAAAAAAAAATGAGAAGGAGAATCCTAAAGTGGTGAAAGTGGAGTCCAAACCCATGCTCAGGAAATATCGTCCCCCAATATCATATTTCCAATAATACGGAAGCCCCGGGCTATCTAAGTATAAATATGCCTAGAATCAACCATTTGAGGTAAGAGACTTTTGCCCCACATTACTCGTTACCATCCCAATAACATTCTCTGAACCTCATATTGACTTGAGCGTCGGAAGATCCCGAAAATCCGTCCCTAAAGGGATTTGCTTATCCGTGATGTGTAGAGTGTTTGGAGCCACGAGCTAGTCAAACGAGGAATTCACTTGAGGAAGGTTGAGTTGCGTAGGAACGTTCGAAAAGCCAAAGAACGTCTCTTTAATCTCAAAGTGACGCGTGAAAAGCTGTGAGAATATATGGCTCGTACGGGAAGAAGTATGAATATACATGACCAGTCTACCTCACGATCAATTAGCGCTGTCTCCCTTTAATCCCAAAGTGTCGAGTGAAAAGCCAGTGAGAATCCACATATAGGATTAGGAGAAGTATAAATATGCGTGATCAATCGACCTCGCGCCACATGGCCAATTTGGATCTTCCAAGGGAGAAAGAGTGTAGCAGAAAGCGAGCAATAAAAAAGATAAAACGAAGAAAATAGATCAGATATCAATTTACATGGTTATATTATAGTAAATTATGTCTATGGGAGAATAGCAACGAATTATATTACAATCACATCCGAGTCATTTAAATACTCTATATTTAATCTGAATTATTTCGTAAAATAATCTCTCAATCTTATGAAAATATTCACAAATCTTGTCATAAGGTTTCATGGTTACAAAGATGGTCCCAGTCCCAAGCCTTCAACAAACGGTGCTTCAAGATCTGTTCTTTACGTCAACAATCGAGAGGAGACCACGCTGCCTAACCACGCCATCTGACAAAACCGGAACATTTATGTGTGAACCATGCAAAAGATCTTGGTCAGAGTCAGATCACACTTTCCGTGTTTGAGTCTTCTCCTCACGTTGAAAAGTCCAACGCCAATTCGGACTCCATAGGCTGCTGGTGCTGACATAGATAATTTTTAATAATATTTTAATCATTTTTTTGATTTTTTTGAATTATTTTTTCTGTTTTTTTCCCTTTTTATTTTTTATTTTTTTATTTTTGGCATTTTCCTTGGCTTTTTCCGGTGGCCAGCCATCGACCACAGCCGACTGACTGGCCTTGCCTGCTACAGGCGAGGCCTGCTCGAGCGAGGAGGAGCCCCAACGAGGGGAGCCCTTGCCCAGGCACGGCCTGACAAAGGTTGCTTGGGCGAGGCTGACCCTCCCCTAGTCTAGGGTGGCCTTGTCGGGCGTCGGCGATGTCGGGTGAGGCTGCCCTGGCCTCGGCGATGGTTGGCCTCGCCAGATCTGGTGAAGAGAGCCCTTGCCGGGGCTCACCCTTGCCCCTGGCCGGGTGGGTGACGACTGGCCACCGGCCAGGGGCGATGGCCAGCCTCGCTTAGATCTGGTCTAGGCAAGGCTAATGCTTGCCTGGGCAAGGGCGAGCCTTGGTGAGGGCTCCCCTTGCCAGATTTGGTAGGGTCGGCCCTTGTCGGGGCTAGGGCGGCCTCGCTTGGCAAGGCCACCCTAGCTTGGGGGAGGGTCGGCCTTGCATAGGCAACCTTTGTCGAGCCACGCTTGGGCGAGGGCTCCCCTCACCGGGGCTCCTCCTCGCTAGGCTGAGCCTTGCTTGTGGCGGGCGAGGCTAGCCGGCCAGCTGTGGCCGGCTGTTGCCTATGGTTGGTGGCGGCCACTGGAAAAGGCCAAGGAAAAAGCCAAAAAGAAAAAAAAAAGGGGGGGGGGGGAACAGAAAAAATAATAAAAATCAAAATCAAAATCAAAAGAATTATAAAAATAATAAAATATTATTAAAAATTGTCCACATCAGTGCCGACAATCCTACATGGAACTGCCGACGTCCACGTTAGCATTTTCCAGCCAAAATTGGTTGGATGGATTGAATCGACAAAAAGGGAAAATGATTATGATTCAATTGACAAAGTTAAAATGTTTATGACTGAATTGATAAAAGTGCAATAGGTTTATGACTTTTTGAACAATTTTCCCATAGTTGGTAAATCACTCTAATTAAGATTGGCAAATTCACCTTGATGAATTTGAACTATTGAAAAGTTAAACAAATAAAAATTTGTAGTTTGCTAATTTTTACACCAACTAAAAAAGTTAGCAAAATCTTATAAAACTGTTCATAAGTTACCAACAAATTGCTTAGAAAAAAAATCTCTATTCATTCTTTTATCAATAGCTTCTTGACACTCACCAACGCCAATTAAAACTTACCGGCACGATAAAAAAAGGTCTGCATCTATGGGCACAAAACATTAGAAATATGCTATTTTAAAACTCTCTAATCGTGCCAAGTCCTATGAATACCTAAATATATCGAATTTCTATCAGCTTACAATGTTATGAAGTTTTTTGACGATCATCTGGTTTTTATTTTGGAGTCTTATCTTTGATTGCTTATGCAGTAGAGCCTAAAGAATCAAAAGTCTAATCAGAACATGATTTTTTGTTCTATGTTCAGTAACTTAAGCCTGAAAGCGAGGACCAAGAGCGCTCGTTTGCGTAAATTTCACCCTTAGCTGCTGTAATCGATCATACATTTCCCACACACAGTATAGTTTTTGAAAGAGAACGAACATAGTTCAAAGCAAAACCATGAAGAATGAGCAATTGGCAGATTTACAGAAACCCTTTTCTTCTTCAAACATGTGTTTCCTAGTTTTCATGTGCAAGAAGATGTTGAAACCAAAACAACAATAATAAACTTTGCAAACTTGGAATAAGAACACTAGAAATTGGTGGGAGAACTTTTTATTGAGAATGCTTTCTCTTCTTTATGTCTCGTGGACTATGATTTATGGCTTGATTTACAACTCACGACATCATCCCTTTATACCAGAATTGAAGTTTACAAATGCCAATGATTACATTTAAGACATAGCAACCCACAAATGTCAATGATGGGAGTTTAATGAAGAATAATAAAGTAATAGAGTCTCCAATAACTTTCATTTTTGAAGTCCATGCAGCCAACTGAAAGCTTTTATGGCTCTTCTTCAATGCCTGCGGGTTCCTCATCCAGCAACCATAGTCCAATAATCAATTTTATTTTATTTCAACAGAAGATTCAGCTTTTGAATCGACCGAGATTCAAGAATATCCACGAGCTTAAAACTAGGCAACTGTACATTGATTTACACTACAAAATACTCATCTCCGTCACGCTCATTTCATCGCCAGTGCTTCCTTGTTCACGATCCTGACAGTTCCTTCTCGTGCAGAGGCACGCAAAAAGGAAACAACCCGTGGAAGTGGCGATGGTGAAAACGTAGAGAGCCCAGAAGCTGTCGAGGCCCAACCTCGGTGTGTCGGTGGTGAAGTTCCTCATGGTACACTCAGGAAGGAATCACTTGTTCTCTAATCTTTTCATCTCACCGCTCTCTGAAAGCTCCAAAATGGCCTTAGAGAAGTTTGCAGCGTGTGGAGAGTGTTTTGGAACACCTGCACATGAACGGGAAAGGAGATTTTAAGTAACAAGGAAGAGCAACTCCACAACCACTAATATCTAATTAATGTTTCCATAATTCCCTTCTTTCTTCTCTTTTTGGCTATACTAACCCCAAGAGAAGTATTGATATTCGAGTGCTAAGTGGGTCTTTGTTTATATATCAATCCACACCCTACGTCAACACGCAAACTCAGGATCATACTTACAAAGCCAAAACCGCCAAATCTGTAGTTTTCACGAATGGGAACGTATCCATAGCAATACTCGGTGAAGAAAGCTCTCTCATATGGGTACTCCAGAAAAAGAGCGGAGATGTTGCCACTTCGGAATTCCTCTCCATAGCTGGTAGTATTGCGTATGGGGACGATGACATCCCACGAGAAGTTCAGCGTGTCATTCAGATATTTACAGATGAAAGCGTCAGGATCACAACCCACTTTTGCTTTAGAAATTCTCAGCCATTCCATGGTGGTCACAGTTGGTTTGAGCTTCTGGAGAGTGAGCATAGAGGTGAGGCCGGCCGTATAACTCTGCGTCAAGATCAATGCTACAAAGAACCAAATCACCAGCACGATCCGAGTGAAGTTGCGGTGGACTCTCTCCCCTGCAAAAGTCAGCAATAAATGTGTCTTTCGTTGAAGGTTTGGGCCCGAAAGCTTGCACACGGACTATAATCAACAGAGAGAAGCTACTTACTATGAGCAAAGAAGAGAGAGGAGAAAGTGAACCAAAGAGCAGTTGAGAGCTGATTAGTCCAAGGGCCTCTAAATTCCGGATTGATCGGACGCTCCAAGAACCAAACTACCAACATTGTGTATATAAGGATGCCTCCAGAGGCAATCCACATCGTTGGAGTGAAAGGCTCCATGAAGATCAATGCCCTGTCCGTGTCCAGTTTTGCTGGGACTATCATTGAAAGTTCCGATGCCATAAACGGTTGTGTGAACTCAACAAACTGTGAGCGATTGGCCAGAATGGTTATGTCACCGACTGCAGTGTCGTAGGTCTTCCATTAATTTTATGTCATGAAACAACATCAAAGTGAGCCACTTTAGGAATTGATACCAAAATTGCACTATCAAATCAGAACATTGGTATTAACAGGATGTGGGGCTTTGACGGTCTATTAATGCAAGGTGATCCAATCTTGTGAGTGAAAATCGATATCTGTGCGAAATGAACTTGTTGCTTGGGTTAATTTATTCAGGCTCTGACGGTTTGTGCATCAGAGAAAGTAACAGTTGATATTCTACAATAAGATCATGCAACAATCATGCAAGAACAGAAATGATGCGGTACCATACCTTATTACGAACTTTGTTAACCAACTCCTCATATGTTCCATCATGACGAGAAAACTCATAGTCTAAACCATCAGGAAAATGAGAAACAGCCTTCTCAAAAACATCTATGCAGAAGCCAACGTACTTTGCTTTCCCGGTTGTGTCGTCCATTTCCTCCTTCACAAACTTATCAAAGGGAGTTTTACTGGGAACTCCGATCACCATGGGATTGTTCTCAACAGATGTCTGTTCTCCTTGGGTCTTTGATATGGCTGCAATTGCGTATGCATTCCTTCTTGAACCTTGTTTTGCCACAAAACTCCTCGAGAAACCGAAATTGGGAGACCAAAGCTTAAGCTCTCTATATTCTTTTCCATTAACACTCACAAGTTGAAGTTTGGGTCGATATGCCAACTGACCATTCTCAAATTGTATTGGCCCGCTCAAACCCCTGAGTCTGGTGTGCGATATTCTATTAAGCAAAATCTCAGGCATTATATCATGGCTCAGCCCTGCATCTATGGCATTTTTAACTGTCATGATGCAATCGTATGCTCGAACAGCATCGATTGCTGGCTCAAAATTGAACTTCTGTCCATACTGGCGACGAAACATATTCAAGAATTTAGATCTGAATCCTCTATATGCCTGGTTTTTGGGACGGTAGGTGATTATTCCTATCGCATCTTTGACAGTGGAGGTGATTGCTGAATCATCTACTGAAGTCAGGAGATTGGTGAATGGTTTTTCAGCAAATATCCAAATTGAATCTCCGTAGAAGAGTCCCATCTTCTTTGCTTCTTTGACAAAATGAGTGCTTCTGGGTGACGACAATCCTAAAACAATAAAGATTGGAGATGCCTTTCCCTTCAGCTTCATTAAATTTTCTTCCAAAGACACTTCTGCTCCGGTTGGAGATGAGAATGGTTGAAGAATCAGCTGGTCCTCTATTGTCGAGCCGATTTTTCCAAGCTCCTCTGACAAAGAATTTAACAGCTTGGAGTACATAGTATCGCACGCCCCTGCCTCATATATTATTGATACTCTTTGCCTGTTATAAGAACCAACTACATCTACGATGCATTTAATTTGATCGGATTCACCGGTACTCATTCGAAACAGTGAAGGCCAAGAGTCTGTGCCATGAATGTCGGTGCTACATGGTCTCTGGCAAGGGATATGACTGGTATCTGAGATTGGTTAGCGATTTCAGCTACTAAAGTTGCTCCCTCCCATGTCTCCAAGCCAATAATAACTTGCACATTCTTCCTTTTGATCAGCTTTTCAGCTGTTCAAATGGGAAAAAAAAGGGGAAATCATTATACTTAATCTTCGGATTTAAGGCATTTTTCTTTGCCAATTTCTTCTGTTCATATCACTTATTTAACCCTACTAATTGTGTTCTTGGAAGAGATTATTTCATCTCAACGGACATTAGTGAGATACATGTCTATGAGGAAGAATATCAATCTGCTGTAGTTATAACAAATCGTGCAAAAGCTTATAGATCCTTGTGTATATCGAGTACAATTTGGTCAATAAAGAAAGGGTTGCTTTTCTGCAATGGTAAAAGAATCAAGAAGTTCATCCATAACTCTTTTGGTGAATGATTTAAAATAATCATGGGGTGTCTTAAATACACAGCTTCATTCTGTAAGGGTCTCATTGTGTAGCAATATTACTAAACTGAACAACTTATAGTAAACATTCAGCACATGCAGTGGAGAAAAAAGTAACAACAGGTACGTAATCTCAAAGCAGACTTGGGGTGGTTTTTTCCTGTCATTGCTCGTGGCAACTGACATGTTTCCAACAAAAAAAGTCGAAATTATTGCTGGCCGCAGTTACCAAACTGAGGAAGGGCAAGGATTGACTAACCGGCTGAAATTGCATGAAGGGACTTCGCGTGGGAGTTTATGTAATGCGGCTTCATGTAATGAATTCCTGATGACGAGATGCTGTTCACGTCTTGGCATGCTATCTCGATTGCCATACGCATTTGGTTGCCGAGATGTGAGTCCAAATCAAGGATCACGCCCACTTTGAACACGTTCCTCTCCTCTACGGCTTTAGTGGCTACACCAGAGTAGCTCGGGACGAGGAGCAGCGAAAGCAAGAGGAACAACCTCGAAATGGACGGAACGTGTCTCCTACTTCTGATACCCGAGCTTTGAAGAAAACCCATGACGAAAACCTGAATAACCCCTCCTCATAAACTAGAGCAAGTGTCGAACTGTATTGCTTTGCAAATAATTGTTGTTTGTTTGTCATAAAAAGGGCGACCCATTTCACAATTCCTCCATTAAGGGAGAGAGTGGTACACGAAGGTGCAAAGGAGGTGATTTCCCAGGAAGATAGGGCTAGGAAAATGATTGCATGCAAATGTTTTGGCAGCGTGTGGGGCATGTACCGAAAAGTCAGTGTTGAATTGGTCTTTCCAGGACTAAAGTGGTATTTTTAATTTCTTCCCGCAAAGTGTTTCTTGGACTGAAGCGAAGCCTACCCTGATCCTTCTGAGATTCGAACTCTCGTGGACTTTAACATGGAGACCAAGTCATTGCCTGTTTTAATGGCATTAGGATTCCAATGTTGCCAAACTTTGAAAGGATATGAGTCTTCTCATCCCTGAGCCCTCATTCACATTCAGGATGGTGTGGAATGGGTCCGACTTTGCGGCGATGCGAAATTTCCTTCTATACTAGAAGATAATTATGCTCGTCACTATCTATTAAATTCATCAGTCCCGTCAATTTAAATTGGTAGAATCTTGAAGCAGGCACATAAGGGTGTCCATCAAGCACCGAATTTAAAGATACCCCCCTCTTCTTCCTTCTGTCTTTCTCCTCGTCCCAGCTAGGCAGTCTAAACCCGACCTTGATATGCACAGGGAGCTCTGGCCACCATTGCCGTGCTTGTTCCGCCATCTCCAATCATCGTACCGCTGCTCCTCCATCCACCGAGCTGGGCTGTGTATATCAGCCAAAGGGAGAGACGAGAGTGAAGGGAAAATCGGAAGATGGAATGAATGGTGGGATAGTCTCCATACTCACTAGCATTTCTTCCGTATTGTAGAAATAAAATGCGTGTAGGGGAGAGAGTAGCAAGGTGAAAAAGAATTTGCAGCTGTGCTAATAATTTTAAAATAGAAAACGTGCAAGATAAAGCATTTGAACTAGAACTTTCAGTTATATCAGTCTTAAAATGATAATCATGAAACTTTATCTGACAGGAAATCAATAATAATATATATAAAATCAATAATAATATATAAAAATCAAACTATTATTAATTAATTATTTGAAGGTCTGGCGAACTATTATTAATCAATTGTTTGAAGTTCTGGCGCAAACAAAACTAGCAATGAATCACGTGGCTGTGTGAGAGAGAGAGAGAGAGAGAGAGAGAGAGAGAGAGATTAATAAGGGCACGCATGACAACCATTCTATTCTAGAAATAATTTTTGGAATAAAAATAGATTTTTTTATTTCTATACTAAAATAACAGTTTGATATTGATACAAAATTTATACTTTAAAAATAGAAATTCGTTTTATAACGACATAAAATTTCTTCTTTTCGGATGACCGATGGATCATTGGCAGGCGGCAGGTAACCAATGGACGATGGTTGGCGGCAACGGATGAAGGACCAGTTAACGAACAATAAGAAAATTTTTTATTTTTTATTTCTGTTCTAGAAATCGAGAAATATAAAATTTTAGCTTATGATTTATATTCCAAACCTATTTCTAGAATAAAAATCTATTCCAGAAATAATAAAAAAAAAACGGAATAAGTTTATCAAATAAATTTCTATTTCAGAAACAGGTTTAGAATATAAAAATTATTTCTGGAATAAAAATTCTGGTTTGTCATGCACCCCCTAAATTAGTGACATAAAGTGATTTCCAAGAAATAGGATGCGAAAATGGCTGCAGGCGAGGTGGCCTGTGCAAAAAGCCAAGTCGATTTGGTCTTTCGTGGGCTGTGGGCTGAGATGAAGACGAAATGACTGGTCCCGGAGCACCGTCAGCATGGTCCCGGACCAATCATGGAGCGCCATGTGGACTGACGTGGCGCTGTGGGACCGGCTCGCCAGGAAGGAGTTTCTACACCTAAAATAGTCATATTTCTCTCTCATGCAGCCTGCATGGTGGCCTGCGCTCTCTCTCACTTTCCTTTGCAGAGTCTGCACGCCTTGCTTATATTCTCTCCCCTCTTCTTCGTTCTTTCCTCCTAAGAAGGAAAGTCATTCCTCTCTCTCAAGCGGCGAACGAAGGGCTTTCAAATTTTGAATCTCCGCTTTCGCTCTCATTTGCTACTCCACGCTTGTCGTTGCTGCTCCGGCATTCGTCAAGTGGCTGCTCCCCGCCGTCGCCCGACACTCGCTCGGTCTCTACTATGGCACTCGCTCGCTCTCTGCTCTGTCACTTCCTCGGTCTTTGCTCTGTCGCTTGCTCCGTCAGATCTGGGGATCCCATTTCTACAACCACCTGCAGAGCAACGTCGACACCCTCCGGTGATCCATCGGTTTCCGTCCCATCCCTCTTGGTCCTCTCTCTCTCTCTCTCTCTCTCTCTCTCTCCTTTTCAGATTCTCGTTCCATCCACGTAATTTTTATCGATCCTGCAACAATTTTCTTCTTTCGTGGCATTATAGGCTTTGCGCTTCAATATTTTTCCAAAAATAAATGACCGGCAGAACAGTTTTTTTTTTTTTTTTTTCTTTTAAGAGAGCAGTCTAAGCCAATGAAAAACCCAGCTAATCTCATTTTAAATTTGGTGAAATAAATTTTGAACTCACACGATGTATGAGAAAGAATTAAATTTTAACTTTCCATTTTGTGTGCATTGAACAATTGATCATTATTGTGACGTGGCGTCTTTAAGAATCTCTTGAATATCGAAGTCGTAGATTGACTCACCATTTGACTTCACTAAAAAAGGAGTATTATTCTTTGAAACGTGTTATCAAAATGAGACTTTTGTTTCTATTGTTTTCAAGCTTTTCGAATTTTGATAAGAGGAGCACTTGCTAGACACGTCAGTAAAAAAAAGTTGTCAACTTTAATGCATTATTTTCTCATATTATAAATAGTGTTGAATTGAAAATGAAAATATTTCTTTATTAGGTACGGTTAATTAGTGCCTCAAGCGCACTTATTAACAGGACCATTTTCGTTTTAATGTAATAAATTAATATTTAAAAATAAAAGTATTATGGAGAAGTTGATTGTCCTTTTAGATTGGACATAATCATCACATTTTCACACCGTTAATCCCTATATTTAACGAATAAGTAAATAAATAAAAAAACTAAGGACGATAGGTTGATGGTAGTACCGGTTGGACAAAGTCTCTGGCAGCGATGGCGAGAATGTCAGCACAAGAAACGAAGCCGGGGCATTTAGGGTGCGAATGGTAACGCTTTTTAGCTGGGGAAGAGTTTTTTTTTTTTTTTTTTTTTTTCAGAAATAGTTCTTTTCTATTTCTATTTTGGGAAACAATTTCTAAGTAAAATAACCCGTTTGGTAACTACACAAAATTTCTACTATTGGAATAGAAAAAGAATAGAAATGCGTTTGGTAACGCAATAATTTCTTTTTTGTATTTATTCGTTTTTTATTCTTGCTCACGGATTGCCGCCGCCGAGCCGCTTGGCGGTGGCGACTAGCAGCGGCGGTTGATGACGGCGACGACAACCGGCGGTGGCGGTGACCTGCGGCGGTCGGCGGTGGCTCTGGGCGGTCGGAGGTGGCCGTGGCAAGAGAGAGGAATAAAAGAAAAATAAAAAAGAAAAGTAGCTTATTTCTAGAAATTGTTCCTGGGAACAGAAGCAATTTTTTTTTTTTTGCTTCTCATTTCTGCTTTAAATCTATTCCCGGGCTAACTTTCTATTCCGGGGAATAGAAAAACAATTTGGCATTACCAAACGGGTTTCTGTTTTTTTTTTTTTTTTTTTTTTGTTCCGGGGGACTAAAGAACAAAAATTGTGAGAATGAGAAATGTTCTCATGCAGCACCTTATTCTCCACGAAGGACTTGGTTTTCGCGATTGTCTTGAATCCCTCCGCCCTCAAATCTTTGTTGTCAATCGCGTCCTTCTCAGCCAGCTCCTTGCTTCCGGGCTTGCTCGATATCAATATCGACCCGTCACATCCCTTCCACATCGGTCATAACTCATGCAGAGTCAGTAGTTTCTATGCTAGGATTATCGCCCTACTCGATTGATTAACAAATGAACGGCGTTTACCGATAGTAATCTCGCTAGTTGATGATTCTCCATGTTTTTCATGGTAGATTCTCTCGCTTGCTAAGAAAATGAAGAGAATTATCGACTCGGGATCCATGCGTGGCCGACTTTGATTGACAGTTATGGCAGGTTCGGGGAATGCAATAATAACAAAACACGAAACACTCACCGGAGGGTTGAATTGAATTTTTGGTAAGATTAGCCGATGAAAATTGTAATTTCTTTTAGTGATGTTGTATACGGACTCATTCGTGTAGAAACAAGAATATGCAAGGATTCGGTCACCATAGATAACAAAAGATGCTCAAAATGTGGGGAGTTGCTCAACTGCTAGTAGCATCTGCCTGAATATTGACTTCCTCTGCTGCTATTGCATGCACGTGAAAGTAAGTGCAGAGAGAGAGAGAGAGAGAGAGAGAGAGAGAGAGAGAGAGAGAGAGAGAGAGAGAGAGAGAGATTTTACCTCAACGAAGCAGTCATGGAAGAAGAGCCGGATGGTGGCCGGCCCAGAGACCGGCGCTTCCTTGAACTGCTGGCTCGTGACCGACCCAATGAGTTGCTCGACCTGGGGGTACGACTTGGTGTAGTAGTTGAACAACGTCTGGCGGTGGCGGCCTGTGGCATTGGCGGCAGCAGCTGTGGTGGATCGGTTCGGTTGGCTGCAGAAGAGGATGAGGGCGATGAAAAGGGTCGATGAGCAAGTTAGAGGGGAAGAATGAGAAGTGAGATGGGGCATGTTTGTTGCCGAGCGCAGCTTGAGGACAAATCAGTGAGAAAAGTGTCGGAAGGACATTGAAGTTGTTGACAAAGGTGGAGTGTGAAGGTTTGTTGCCTCGTGGGACAGAATACCCATGGGAGAGAGAGAGAGAGAGAGGAGAATCAAGACCCGTGAAGCACAGACATAAAGTAAAAGAGCTTGTACACAAATCAATAATGTAAATGAAAATCATGAGGGATGGATGGCAGCAAGAGGAAAAAGTCTATGATGTAATGCTTAATGCTTGATCATATAGCACATGGTGATGCTAACGCGTTGTCAATTTGTTTTTTGGATTGTGTATATGGCATTCGGAACGCTCAAGGGCAAAGAATGCAAATTCATTCAATTCAAGTGCATCGGGTTCTGTATAAAAAGGCACCTGCATTTAAAGTTTTTTTAAGAGAAAGACATAATTCCAACAAGAAAATAACTATTGCATTTGCATGAAGCGTGTCTAATCATTCAGCCAATTATCATACCATCATGATTGAGGATTCACGAGATTCTTTGCTGTATTTAGAACTTCGCCGCATTTGTAATCTCGTGCAATTAATAAAGGAGAGCATTCTTCTTCCAAGTGATAGGATGTTCAAGACTCCTTTCGTATAAATCTCCCTATCTTACACATTGCTAAAGCCTGAAGGTCCATTCTCATAGAACCTGAGAGGATGACCTCAAAAGATAGCACATGGATTCGTACTCAGGCCTCGGTGAAGAAGAAAATCACCGAAGGGAATTTTTAAATGAACAAGAACATACTATACACGATTGTCGTTCAGCAATTGAGATTCATGGAATAGTTGATTTTTTTTTTTTTTTTTTTGGCCAGCAGTGTCATCCAACGATTGAGAGCTAACCATGTACAGTGCAAAGTTGTATAAGACGGTGGTTTTGACAATTTGGTTGGCTATCTGGAAAATGTTCGGTAGTGTTTCTAAAATAGAAGGCTGCAAAAGCTGATTGGTGGGCGCAATTGAATACCAGAAAGACGCCATACAAGCGTGAAGCTTCTTAAATGCAGGGCATGTGCAAAGGGAAGGACATCACACACATGGCGAGATTCTCTTCACTTAATCTTGAAAGGGTTCAGGCCATTTGACTCCATTGCCTTCCCCCACTGCGCTTCTCTGGTCTGTCTTCAGTGTAAAGTGAGCCTTTCTGATGTGTGGAGTGCAGTTAAAAGCTGAGGAGGAGGACCACAAGCTGAGGAGGAGGACCACCCTTCATATCTTATGATAACATTTGTTTTCTTATGTATGAAAAAAATTGAATTTCTTTAAAAAGTTAGGTACTCAGAGAAGTGAAATCCCACTTACATACATTTATATCAGCAACCATTAAGCTCAAAGAAAAGTTGTAAATTCACGTCGAGTTTGGCTGTCCGAATATGGATTGAGATATGATAAAATAATGTGAGATTTACAAATCTTTTTGAAATTGTGAAAATCCCATCTTTTATCCTTTGCATCTAAGATAAGATTGAAAATCCCGTCAAAATCGAAATGGAATCAGTGGGGAAGCTTATTGACGAAGGCCTTCATATTGAGGGTGAGTCGTGATCTACTATATTGAATCTAAGTGATTGTCCATGCCAGCATACTCCTTTCGACTACCAATTGTTATCATAGTCCTACTTGATGATAAGAGACATGCCTTAATGTAATGTGTATGATGTTTCTTTTGCAAGTATCGTGATACTCAATGTCTATAACATTTCACTTCACAAATTTAATTTTGGTTTTGGCATTTTTTTAGGGGGAAAATATGACGAACATATGGTGCAAATGATTTTTTTTTCCACAGCGTTCTGTATAGTAAAAGTCCAAAATTCAAATTGTCACTGGAGTTGGGAAAAGTAGAATATAAGATCCACTAAAATCATATCGATGCAATAAAAAAACCCTTAGGGCTCACTTGGTCTTAGAAAATAGTTTAATAGAAAATTAGAAACGGACATGTGTCACCATCTCGTACCGCATGATCTTTAACGCAACCATACTAGACGATCCTCTTCTTTTGTCACATTCATTGTCTTGTTTTCTCGTGAATCATTACAGCAAAAGAGTCGGAAGGAATACTTTTCATAGGTTATATCGGAAAAACAGCATCCAGTCACGTGGCTTAGATAATCTATTTAGTATTTACGTGTATTTGTCATTTTTGGACAATACAAAACCCTAGAAACTACAAAATGCTGGTTTGGCCATTTCACATGCCTGCTTTGTCGATCAACGGAAAATGGATTTGTACGTCTCTTGAAGACACAGCTTAGAAAGTCAAAGTGAGGGGTTGTCGACTCGAAATGACAAAATATTATTGTTTTGATCTTTACACCCCGGGAAAAGAACAAACTACTGCAGAAAACAAATCCACTCATCTTATGAAACAATAATAAAGACAAGTATCTTATGGACGTAGCAGAGAGAAGCTTTAAAATGACTTTGATCTGTTCTTTTCATAGCACCAATTTTGCACAAAATACAACAAGAGTTGAAAATGAGCCATACATGTGATTCATTAAAAGCCTCGAAGTGAAGAAGGTCAACAAAATAATGGGGTCTGAAAGAAAAGAAAAGGTTATCAACATGAAAACTCAAAACTAATATACATGTGATAAATTTGCCATAAACTAATCTTTTGAGTAATAAAAATCATAAACTGATACGGTTATGATCAATTTATCCTCATTTAGCTTTCGTTAAATTTTTCCGTTAAATTTATAAGTCGGATGATATGAGCTAATTGACAAGTATACTGGTTTCAGATTTTACTTTTTATTTGTCACACGTGTACTTGTTTGTGATTTTTTATAATATTAATCTAATGTAACAAAAACTAAAAGATGTTGGGATCTTTGGTTGTAAATAATTAATTTGGGATTTTTCGTGATATTAACCCATAAAAAATGAGAAGGAGAATCCTAAAGTGGTGAAAGTGGAGTCCAAACCCATGCTCGGGAAATATCGTCCCACAATATCACATTTCCGATAATACGGAAGCCCCGGGCTATCTAAGTATAAATATGCCCAGAATCAACCATTTGAGGTAAGAGACTTTTGCCCCCACATTACTCGTTACCGTCCCAATAACATTCTCTAAACCTCATATTGACTTGAGCGTCAGAAGATCCCGAAAAACCGTCCCTAAAGGGATTTTCTTATCCGTGATGTGTAGAGTGTGTGGAGCCACGAGCTAGTCAAACGAGGAATTCACTTGAGGAAGGTTGAGTTGCGGCTCAATCCGAATTCGATGCGTAGGAACGTTCGAAAAGCCAAAGAACGTCTCTTTAATCTCAAAGTGATGCGTGAAAAGCTTGTGAGAATTTATGGCTAGTACGGTTTATGGCTAGTACGGGAAGAAGTATGAATGTACATGACCAGTCTACCTCGCGATCAGTTAGCGCCGTCTCCCTTTAATCCCATAGTGTCGAGTGAAAAGCCAGTGAGAATCCACAGATAGGACTAGGAGAAGTATGAAAATGCGTGATCAATCAACCTCACACCACATGGCCAATTTGGATCTTCCAAGGGAGAAAGAGTGTAGCAGAAAGCGAGCAATAAAAAAGACAAAACAGAGAAAATTGATCAGATATCAATTTACATGGTTCTATTATAGTAAATTATGTCTATGGGGAAAATAGCAACGAATTATATTACAACCACACTCAAGTTATCTAAATATTCTATATTTAACCTGAATTATTTCGTAAAATAATCTCTCAATTTTATGAAAATATTTTCAACTCTTGTCATAAGGTTTCATGGTTACAAAGATGGTCCCAGTCCCAAGCGTTCAACAAACGGTGCTTCAAGATCTGTTCTTTACGTCAACAATCGCGAGGAGACCACGCTGCCTGAGCACGCCATCTGACAAAACCGGAATATGTATATGTGAACCATGCAAAAGATCTTGGTCAGAGTCAGATCACACTTTCCTTGTTGGAGTCTTCTTCTCACGTTGAAAAGTCCAACGCCAAATCCAACTCCAATACGAAATATAACCAAGAAAGAATATAAAAACAAATCATTCAGGACTTTATCCCTCCTCCAAAAGACCTTCAAACGAGTGAAAATATCCAACGTGATAAATATTGCCGAAAATATTTAAAAGTCAAATTTCGTTCATGGGCACAAATTTAAGACATATTTTAACAAAGAGGATATCGGAAGTCAATTCGGCAGTGAAAAGAGAGAAATGAAGACACTACCAAGCAAGTGTAGGCCCTAATAACTAGTGAGATGCTTGATGTCCTTATGCAAAAGATGGACACACCATCGACACAAATTAGGTGGAAGAGGAAAAGTCTCATGTCGATGAAATTATAATCAAATTGCTCCTCTCGATCTTAGAATGTCTCTATTGAATCAAATAATGGGACACTAGATCGGGGGGTCACGCAGAGACCTTTAAGGTCATGGCAATGATATATCGTCGATAAATAACTCCAATGATAATTAAAAATATAATGTTATGTGATACTTTAATTGGAGAAAATTTGGTGAGTCATGCTTGCTTAGGATGGGATTGTTAAACAAGACAAATAAGAATTGTACGAATAGAAAAATGTTTATTTAAAATGGAAATTTAATTTGACAATAGTCAGTAAATCACTCTAATTAAGATTGGCAAATTCACCTTGGTGAATTTTTTTTTTTTTTGGTGACCCAGGGAACCCCCGCACGCCGCTTCGCGGCTGAGGTAAACCCTGGGGAGGCACGTGAGGACCCACCACCCACGTGCCCCGGGTAAGACACGGCTTGCACTGAAGCACGACGACGCCGTGGATCGAACTCAGGACCTTTGCGTTAGAGGTCCCTTGCTCAACCACCTACGCCACCACCGCGGGTGGTCACCTTGGTGAATTTGAACTCTTGAAAAGTTAAACAAATAAAAATTTGTAGTTTGCTAAATTTTCCACCAACTAAAAAAGTTATCCAAATCTTATAAAACTGTTGATAAGTTACCAACAAATTACTTAGAAAAAAAATCTCTATTCATTCTTTTATCAATAGCTTTTGACACTCACCAATGCTAATTAAAATTTACCGGCACGATAAAAAAAAGGTCTGCATCTGTGGGCACAAAACATTAGAAATATGCTATTTTAAAACTCTCTAATCATGCCAAGTACTATGAGTACCTTACTTATTTTGAATTGCTATTACAATGTTATGAAGTTTTTGTTGATCTTCTGGTAGGTTATTTTGGAGTCTTATCTTTGATTGCTTATGCAGTATAGCCTAAAGAATCGAAAGCCTAATCTGAACATGATTTTTTGTTCTATGTTCAGTAACTTGAGCCTGAAAGCGAGGACCAACAGCGCTCGTTTGCGTCAATTTCACCCTTAGCTGCTGTAATCGATCCTACATTTCCCACACACAGTACAGTTTTTGAAAGAGAACGAACAGAGTTCAAAGCCAAACCGCAAAGAATGAGCAATTGGCAGATTTACAGAAACCCTTTTCTTCTTGAAACATGTGTTTACTAGTTTTACTGTGCAAGAAGATGTTGGAACCAAAACAAAGATCATAAACTTTGCAAACTTGGAATAACAACACTAGGAATTGGAGAGAGAACTTTTTTTTTATTGAGAATGCTTTCTCTTCTTTGTGTCTTGTGGACTATGATTTGTGACTTGATTTGCAACTCACAACATCATCCCTTTATATAGGAATTGAAGTTTACAAATGCCAATGATTACATTTCAGACATAGCAACCCACAAATGTCAATGATGGGAGTTTAATGAAGAAAACAAAATAAGTCCATACACGGTAATCATAAGCACAGTCAAAATATATAATAAAGTAATAGAAGTCTCCAATAACTTTCATTTTTGAAGTCCATGCTGCCAATTGTAAAGCTTTTATGGCTCTTCTTCAATGCTTGCAGGTTTCTCATCCAGCAACCATCGTCCAATAATCAATTTTATTTTATTTCAACAGAAGATTCAGCTTTCGAATTGACCAAGATTCAAGAATATCCACGAGCTTAAAACTAGGCTACTGTACGTCGATTTAAACTACAAAATACTCATCTCCGTCACGCTCATTTCATCGCCAGTGCTTCCTTGTTCACGATCCTGACGGTTCCTTCTCGTGCAGAGGCACGCAAAAAGGAAACAACCCGTGGAAGTGGCGATGGTGAAAACGAAGAGAGCCCAGAAGCTGTCGAGGCCCAACCTCGGTGTGTCGCTGGTGAAGTTCCTCATGGTACACTCAGGACGGAACCACTCGTTCTCCAACCTTTCCATCTCACCGCTCTCTGAAAGCTCCAAAATGGCCTCAGAGAAGTTTGCAGCGTGTGGAGAGTGTTTTGGGAACACCTGCACATGAACGGGAAAGGAGATTTTAAGTAACAAGGAAGAGCAACTCCATAACCACTAATATCTAACTCATGTTTCCATAATTCCCTTCTTTCTTCTCTTTTTGGCTACCCTAATCCCAATAGAAGTAGTGAGATTCGAGTGCTAAGTGGGTTTTTGTTTATATATCAGTCCCCACCCTATGTCACTCTTTTGGGATTTGGTGTGGTATTTTAGTTATCAAGCCCCCGCTTTTTCCTTTTGACCTAGCCTTAAGAGATGCAACACGCAAACTCAGGATCATACTTACAAAGCCAAAACCGCCAAATCTGTAGTTTTGACGAATGGCTACATATCCATAGCAATACTTGGTGAAGAAAGCTCTCTCATATGGGGACTCCAGAAAAAGAGCGGAGATGTTGCCACTTCTGAATTCGTCTCCATAATTGGCAGTATTTCTTATGGGGACGATGGCATCCTTCAAGAAGTGCAGCCTTTCAGTCAGATGTTCACAAATGAAAGTGTCAGGATCACAACCCACTTTTGCTTTAGAAATTCTCAGCCATTCCATGGTGGTCACAGTTGGTTTGAGCTTCTGGAGAGTGAGCATAGAGGTGAGGCCGGCCGTATAACTCTGCGTCAAGATCAATGCTACAAAGAACCAAATCACCAGCACGATCCGAGTGAAGTTGCGGTGGACTCTCTCCCCTGCAAAAGTCAGCAATAAATGTGTCTTTCGTTGAAGGTTTGGGCCCGAAAGCTTGCACACGGACTATAATCAACAGAGAGAAGCTACTTACTATGAGCAAAGAAGAGAGAGGAGAAAGTGAACCAAAGAGCAGTTGAGAGCTGATTAGTCCAAGGGCCTCTAAATTCCGGATTGATCGGACGCTCCAAGAACCAAACTACCAACATTGTGTATATAAGGATGCCTCCAGAGGCAATCCACATCGTTGGAGTGAAAGGCTCCATGAAGATCAATGCCCTGTCCGTGTCCAGTTTTGCTGGGACTATCATTGAAAGTTCTGATGCCATAAACGGTTGTGTGAACTCAACAAACTGTGAGCGATTGGCCAGAATGGTTATGTCACCGACTGCAGCGTCGTAGGTCTTCCATTAATTTTATGCCATGAAACAACATCAAAGCGAGCCACTTTAGGAATTGATACCAAAATTGCACTATCAAATCAGAACATTGGTATTAACAGGATGTGGGGCTTTGACGGTCTATTAATGCAAAGTGATCCAATCTTGTGAGTGAAAATTGATATCTGCGTGAAATGAACTTGTTGCTTGGGTTAATTTATTCAGGCTCGACGGTTTGTGCATCAGAGAAAGTAACAGTTGATATTCTACAATAAGATCATGCAACAATCATGCAAGAACAGAAATGATGCGGTACCATACCTTATCACGAACTTTGTTAACCAACTCCTCATATGTTCCATCATGACTAGAAAAGTTATAATCTAAACCTTCAGAAAAATTTAAAACAGCCTTCTCAAAAACATCTATGCAGAAGCCAACGTACTTTGCTTTCCCGGTTGTGTCGTCCATTTCCTCCTTCACAAACTTATCGAAGGGAGTTTTACTGGGAACTCCGATCACCATGGGCTTGTTCTCAACAGATGTCCGTTCTCCTTGGGTCTTTGATATGGCTGCAATTGCGTATGCATTCCTTCTTGAACCTTGTTTTGCCACAAAACTCCTCGAGAAACCGAAATTGGGAGACCAAAGCTTAAGCTCTCTATATTCTTTTCCATTAACACTCACAAGTTGAAGTTTGGGTCGATATGCCAACTGACCATTCTCAAATTGTATTGGCCCGCTCAAACCCCTGAGTCTGGTGTGCGATATTCTATTAAGCAAAATCTCAGGCATTATATCATGGCTCAGCCCTGCATCTATGGCATTTTTAACTGTCATGATGCAATCGTATGCTCGAACAGCATCGATTGCTGGCTCAAAATTGAACTTCTGTCCATACTGGCGACGAAACATATTCAAGAATTTAGATCTGAATCCTCTATATGCCTGGTTTTTGGGACGGTAGGTGATTATTCCTATCGCATCTTCAACAGGGGAGGAGATTGCTGAATGATCTACTGAAGTTAGGAGATTGGTGAATGGTTTTTCAGCAAATATCCAAATTGAATCTCCGTAGAAGAGTCCCATCTTCTTTGCTTCTTTGAGAAAATGAGTGCTTCTAGGTGAAGACAATCCTAGAACAATAAAGATTGGAGATGCCTTTCCCTTCAGCTTCATTAAATTTTCTTCCAAAGACACTTCTGCTCCGGTTGGAGATGAGAATGGTTGAAGAATCAGCTGGTCTTCTATTGTTGAGCCGATTTTTCCAAGCTCCTCTGACAATGAATTTAACAGCTTGGAGTACATAGTATCGTACGCCCCTGCCTCATATATTATTGATACTCTTTGCCTGTTATAAGAACCAACTACATCTACGATGCATTTAATTTGGTTGGATTCATCGGTACTCATTCGAAACAGTGAAGGCCATAGAGTTTGTGCCATCAATGTCGGTGATACATGGTCTCTGGCAAGGGATATGACTGGTATCTGAGATTGATTAGCGATTTCGGCTACTAAAGTTGCTCCCTCCCATTTCTCCAAGCCAATAATAACTTGCACATTCTTCCTTTTGATCAGCTTTTCAGCTGTTAAAACGGAAAAAAAGGGGAAATCATTATACTTAATTTTCGGATTTAAGGCATTTTTCTTTGCCAATTTCTTCTGTTCATATCACTTATTTAACCCTACTAATTGGGTTCTTGGAAGAGATTATTTCATCTCAACGGACATTACGTGAGATACATGTCTATGAGGAAGAATATCAATTTACTGTAGTTATAACAAATCGTGCAAAAGCTTATAGATCCTTGTGTATATCAAGTACAATTTGGTCAATAAAGAAATGATTACTATTTTTTCTGCAATAAATGGTAAAAGAATCAAGAAGTTCATCCATAACTTTCTTGGCGAATGATTTGACATAATCATCGGGTGTCTTAAATACACAACTATATTCTGTAAGGGTCTCATTGTGTAGCAATATTACTAAACTGAACAACTTATAGTAAACATTCAGCACATGCAGTGGAGAAAAAAGTAACAACAGGTACATAATCTCAAAGCAGACTTGGGGTGGTTTTTTCCTGTCACTGCTCGTGGCAACTGACATGTTTCCAGCAAATAAAGTCGAAATTATTGCAGGCTGCAGTTACCAAACTGAGGAAGGGCAAGGATTGACTAACCGGCTGAAATTGCATGAAGGGACTTCGCGTGGGAGTTTATGTAATGCGGCTTCATGTAATGAATTCCTGATGACGAGATGCTGTTCACGTCTTGGCATGCTATCTCGATTGCCATACGCATTTGGTTGCCGAGACGTGAGTCCAAATCAAGAATCACGCCCACTTTGAACACGTTCCTCTCGTCTACGGCTTTGGTGGCTACACCAGAGTAGGTCGGGACGAGGAGCAGCGAAAGCAAGAGGAACAACCTCGAAATGGACGGAACGTGTCTCCTACTTCTGTTACCCGAGCTTTGAAGAAAACCCATGACGAAAACCTGAATAACTCCTCCTCATAAACTAGAACAAGTGTCGAACTGTATTGCTTTGCAAATAATTGTTGTGTGTTTGTCATAAAAGGGGCGACCCATTTCACAATTCCTCCATTAAGGGAGAGAGTGGCACACGTAGGTGCAAAGGAAGTGATTTTCCAGGAAGATAGGGCTACGAAAATGATTGCATGCAAATGTTTTGGCAGCGTGTGGGGCATGTACCGAAAAGTCTGTTGAATTGGTCTTTCCAGGACTAAAGTGGTATTTTTAATTTCTTCCCGCAAAGTGTTTCTTGGACTGAAGCGAAGAGTCAATGGTCAGTTCTCATGGGGAGCCTACCTTGATCCTTCTGAGATTCGAACTCTCGTGGACTGTGACAATGGAGACCAAGTCATTGCCTGTTTTAATGGTATTAGGATTCCAATGTAGCCAAATTTTGAAAGGATATCAGTCTTCTCATCCGTGAGCCCTCATTCACATTCAGGATGCTGTGGAATGGGTCCGACTTGGCGGCGATGTGGAATTTCCTTCTATACTAGAAGATAATTATGCTCGTCACTATCTATTAAATTCATCAGTCCCGTCAATTTAAATTGGTTGAATCTTGAAGCAAGCACATAGGGGTGTCCATCAAGCACTGAATTTAAAGATACCCCCCTCTTCTTCCTTCTGTCTTTCTCCTCCTATCAACTAGGCAGTCTAAACCCGACCTCGATATGCACAAGGAGCTCTGGCCACCATTGCCGTGCTTGTTCCGCCATCTCCAATCATCGTACCGCTGCTCCTCCATCCACCGAGCTGGGCCGTGTATATCAGCCAAAGGGAGAGACAAGAGTGAGGGGGAAATCGGAAGATGGAATGAATGGTGGGATAGTCTCCATACTCACTAGCACTTCTTCCGTATTGTAGAAATAAAATGCGTGTAGAGAAGAGAGTAGCAAGGTGAAAAAGAATTTACAGCTGTTCTAATAATTTTAGAATAGAAAACATGCAAGATAAAGCATTTGAACCAGAACTTTTGGTTATATCAATTTTAAAATGATAACCATGAAATTTTATCTGACAGGGAATCAATAATAATATATAAATATCGAACTATTATTAATTAATTGTTTGAAGGTCAGGCGAACTATTATTAATCAATTGTTTGAAGGTCCCGCGAAACAAAACTAGCAATGAATCACTTGGCTGAGAGAGAGAGAGAGAGAGAGAGAGAGAGAGAGAGAGAGTTTAATAAGTTGGTGACATAAAAGTGACTTTCCAAGAAATAGGATGCGAAAATGGCTGCAGGCGATGTGCCCTGTGCAAAAAGCCAAGTCGATTTGGTCTTTCGTGGGCTGTGGGCTGAGATGAAGACGAAATGACTGGTCCCGGAGCACCCGTCAGCATGGTCCCGGACCAATCATGGAGCGCCACGTGGACTGACGTGGCTCTGTGGGGCCGGCTCACCAGCATGGAGTTTCTGCACCTAAAATAGTCATATTTCACTCTCGTCCAGCCTGCATGGTGGCTTGCGCTCTCTCTCTCTCTCTCTCTTTTTCCTTTGCAGAGTCTGCACGCATTGGTTATTATCTCTCTCCCTCTTCTTCGTTCTTTCCTTCTAAGAAGGAAAGTCATTCCTCTCTCAAGTGGCGAGCGAAGGCTTTCAAATTTTGAATCTCCGCTTTCGCTCTCATTTGCTACTCCGCGCTTGTTGTTGATGCATTAATCTGCCGTGGCGGCCGAGATCTGGGATCCCATTTGTGCAACCAAGTGCAGAGCAGCGTCGACGCCCTCCGGCAATCCATCGGTTGCCGTCCCATCTCTCTCTCTCTCTCTCTCCCCTTCAGATTTCTCGTGTCATCCACATAATTGTTATTAATCCCGTAACAATTTTCTTCTTTTGTGGCATTATAGGCTTTGCCCTTCAATATTTTTCCAAAAATAAATGACCGGCATAACACTTTTTCTTTTTCTTTTTCTTTTTTCTTTTAAGAGAGCGGTCTAAGCCAATGAAAAAACCCAGCTAATCTCATTTTAAACTTGGTGAAATAAATTTTGAACTCATACGATGTGTGAGAAAGAATTAAATTTTAAGTTTCCATTTTGTGTGTATTGAACAATTGATCATTGATCATTGATCATTATAGTGACGTGGCGGCCTTAAGAATCTCTTGAATATCAAAGTCGTAGATTGACTCACTGTTTGACTTCACTAAAAAAGGAGTATTATTCTTTGAAACGTGTTCTTAAAAGGAGACTTTTGTTTTCCTTTTGTTTTCAAGCTTTTCGAATTTTGCTAAGAGGAGTACTTGCTAGACACGACAGTAAACAAAAAGTTGTCAACTTAAATGCATTATTTTTCTCATACTATAAGCAGTGGTGAATTGAAAATGAAAATATTTCTTTATTAGGTACGATTAATTAGTGCCTCAAGCACACTTATTAACAGGACCATTTTCATTTTAATGTAATAAATTAATATTTTAAAATAAAAGTATTATAGAGAAGTTGATTGTCCTTTTAGATTGGACTAAATCATTACATTTTCACACCGTTAATCCCTATATTAAACGAATAAATAAATAAATAAATAAATAAATAAATAAATAAATAACTAATGACGAGAGGTTGATGGAAGTACCAGGTGGACAAAGTCTCTGGCAGCGATGGCAAGAATGTCAGCACAAGAAACGATGCCGCGACATTTATTTTCCACCAAGGACTTGGCTTTCGCGATTGTCTCGAATCCCTCCGCCCTCAAATCTTTGTTGTCAATCGTGTCCTTCTCGGCCAGCTCCTTGCTTCTGGGCTTGCTCGATATCAATATCGACCCGTCGCATCCCTTCCACATCAGTCATAAGTCATGCAAAATCAGTAGTTTCTACACTAGGATTATTGCCCTACTAAGATTGATTAACAAATGAACCGCGTTTGCCGACAATAATTTTCTCGCTAGCTGATGATTCTCCGTGTTTTTCATGGTAATTTCTCTCGCTTGCTATGAAAATGAAGAGAATTATTGACTCGGGACCCATGCTTGGCCGACTTTGATTGACAGTTGGGGCGGGTTCGGGGAATGCAATAATAACAAAACACGAAGCAATAATAACAAAACACGAACCACTTACCGGAGGGTTGAATTGAATTTTTGGTAACATTAGCCGATGAAAACTGTAATTTCTTATGTTGTATTCGGACTCATTCGTGTAGAAACAAGAATATGCAAGGATTCAATCACCATAGATAACAAAAGATGCTCAAAATGTGGGGAGTTGCTCTACTGCTAGTGGCATCTGCCTGAATATTGACTTCCTCTGCTGCTATTGCATGCATGTGAAAGTAAGTGCACAGAGAGAGAGAGAGAGAGAGAGAGAGAGAGAGAGAGAGAGAGAGAGAGAGAGAGATTTTACCTCAACGAAGTAGTCATGGAAGAAGAGCCAGATGGTGGCCGGCCCAGAGACCGGCGCTTCCTTGAACTGCTGGCTCGTGACAGACTCGATGAGTTGCTCGACCTGGGGGCACAAATTGGCGTAGTAGTCGAACGACATCTGGCAGTGGCGGCCCATGGCATTGGCGGCAGCAACTGCGGTGGATCGGTTTGGCTGGCTGCATATGAGGATGAGGGCGATGAAAAGGGTCGATGAGCAAGTTAGAGGGGAAGAATGAGAAGTGAGATGGGGCATGTTTGTTAACGAGTGCAGCTTGAGGACAAATCAGTGAGAAAAGTGTTGGAAGAACATTGAAGTTGTTGACAAAGGTGGAGTGTGAAGGGTTGTTGTCTCGTGGGTCGTGGGATAGAATTGTAAGAGTTTTCCTAATGTGGACTAAATTAATTGATATTGTAGTTTATTGTTTTTACAGTTACCGTAAAATAAGGTTGGTCTAAGATGAGATAGAAGGTTTCTTAATTAGTTTAATATGGACTGGTTAGTGTGGGCCGAGTTGAGCCTGGCTCGTACTGAGAGGGACTAGCTGGAAACTCTATAAATAGTGCTCAAATTTCTCCTCTAACCCCAATTCTCACATGTATCCTTACCTAAAGGGCGTTTACCTAACGCTAAACGTGAGGGGAGCCGCTCATTGAGCCAGTGATACGGAGGGCAATAGAGGAGAAGGACTTGCGTGTGGAACATTGTGTTTCCACTTCCGCTTCAAGAACAATGGATCCCAAAACAGGTGCGTTAATCTTTCTACTCAATTATGCATGTTCTTGTTCTAGTTATGAAGATCTTGGGGTTACGTAATTTGCGTCTAACATGTGGTATTAGAGTAACCATAACCCTAGAATTTAAACGCAATTGATTTTGCCCTAATTTATATAGATTAGCCCTAATTAGTATGGATTTTGCCCTAATTTGTGATTTTTGAGACTTTTTGTTCAATAAAAATTAAATTAAATCACAAATTTGGATTTGGGGAGACGAGACGAGCAAGAGGGTCGGCGGCGCATCGCCGGGGGATGCCACACGCGCCCCCACACGCGGCCACGCGCCGCCTGGGCGTCGAACGCGTGCCGCGTGTGAGCTCCACGCACCGCGCACTCAGGCGGCGCGTGTGGGCGCGTGGAGCCTCCGTTCGGCACGTGGCTGGCGGTGTTGGACTCGTATGGTGATTTCCTATCTTGTGGTATATTTATTTTATATGTTTGATGGTTTTATTGATGTGAAATTGCATATAAAATCCTAAATACGTGTATTTTAAATGAATTTTTGCGTATTTTTCCTTGTATTTTTCTGTGACTTTTGAAATACAATTGTTGGGTTATAGGTATATTATCACATAATCATTATAAATGTGTGATTCATCAATAAAAATCAAACTTTATTGTGAATTGAAGCTGGCTTAACGAGATACAACAATTATGGAATAGTAATTGAGCTATGTATTGAGCTGATGAGAAACAGTAAAGGTTATAGAACTTTTGTTGCTCAAATATACTCCTTAACACGCTGGTAATCTTTGAATGATGGATGTCTTAAGAACTCGTGATCAAACTGATTGTACTGATTAACATTTCTGTTATATGTGGATAATGCATGTCGATTAAGTTACTGCATATTGTACATGAACTCATCTGGTCACTTGTTAATGTCTATCAAGTTGAATATTTTATGGTTAAGGAGTATGACAATATTTATGCAGAGCAATAGTATCTACTGTTATAGTTTAGACATTTAGTTCTGTGGTTTGACTCAATTTATAGGCCACTGGTTGAAGTAATGATATTTGTTACCTAAAATTAATTAATAAATCAGTTGTTGGCTTTGGAGTCATTTTTACCTTATGAACTCATGAGTGATAATGGATCAGCTGTCAAACTTGTCGATTTGGTGTACCCTGTATTACTATTGATGTTAATTTGTGAGAGATATTTTAGATCAGCATTATTTTTATGTTGTTCTGGTAATATATAATCGGGGTGCATAAGAGATGTTTTATTCTCTGTTAATCTGTCTTTTTTGTTCGCTGTATATATATATATATATATATATATATATATATATATGATTAATTTTTATTAATGAATAAAGTAATGTGATTAGCATGATATGTGATTTTGGCGATATGTTGCCCCTATCACTAAAGTTAAAATCACATGTATATGGTGTATGTGAAGAGTAAAGTTTATATCCCTGGTATGAGAAGATTTCAATGATTCAATTGAGTAGTGACTGCCAAAGTGGCACGATTGGTTGGGTTTAAGAAATTTCGGTCTCGTATGATGATTGTGATGTCTCCTGGTCTAATGCGTAGTCATACTCCCAAAGGAGGTGATTGTGTATTAGTTCATGGAGGGATACATAATAGTGTGGTGGAGGAGTAACTGATTTTAGTGATTCATATTCCCAAAGGTGATGAATTCACGAAGAATTGGAATATATTCTCATAACCGCTATTATGTGGGGAATGTACAAATGCATGTCATGTATTCTGCCCAAAGGTGATTATATGATTATGGGTGTAACTCTCTGGATGTGTACTTGTATGTCAAGTTACACAGTGCTCACATGATGCTAATTATATACATTGCTTGGTTTTCAGTTACCTTTTTTGTAATTAATAACTTCATTATTATTGAGGTTTTTACTGCGTCAAATTTTAAGTTATGGACATATGATTTGTTGCTTGAGAAAAGAGCAATTGAATTTGCTTACTGTCCATGAAGCATTCCATTCTGGAACGCTTGAAAAGAGGTTTGCCTGCGGACTGCACTGCTATAAGATGATGGAAGCCTTAGTTGCTTGAAATTATGTCTTGTTTGATATTGAAATTAAGACACATCTGCAAAGATTGTGTTTAAGTCCTAATAACATATATATCTCGTATATGATTAAAAGGTTGTTTCCAAAAGTTTTCTATTTAAGGAAAATGACTGATATAAAAAATAAAACAATTACAGTTAGTCTTAAAAGGTTGTCAGGTTTAACAGTGGCCATGAGTATTTTGGCAAGTATGACAATGCGAAATAGCTTAAAGGGTCATTTGTCAAATACTTGGTAGATTATTGGGTGGTATTTTAATTTTTTTTTTTGGTAAAGGTGGTATTTTAATTACTATACTTGAAAATTCTGACAAAAAGATTTGGTCGAAAGGCATAAATGCACCATATTGAACATGGTGATGATTATGATTAGTAAGACTAATTTATCTGGTCTTTTGTGGGCTGATATTATGAAAGCAATTTTTTCATGTACAAAATGTGTCTCTTGTCAAAGTTGTTTCATAAACTTCTTTTGAGTTATAGACTAGATATAAATTACTTGAATCATATGAAATTTAGAGGTGTTATGCAAAAGTGAGGTTATACAGTCCAATATTAGATGCGTTGGAATTTAGATTCACTCGAAATTATTTTATATCTTACCTAGATTGTTTAAAAGGGTATTGATTTTATGACCCTAAAGAAGGTACAAGAATTATGTAATCACATACTCTAAAGTTTCTAAAGATTGACGTAATTGTAGAGGATAGTTGCTCTCAGACTATTAAAGATAATAGTATTATGAAAGTTACTATGTTTTTGTCTTTACCTATACAGATAATTATGGAATCTCCTGTACCATAGATTAAACTTGTTGAGGTTCAAGGTACTATTCTTGATATAGCTTATAATGAAATTTCTTAAACCTCTCAAGTGCAGAATGAAGTGGTCACAGTTTTATTAAGGAGATTTGTTAGGGAAAGACGATCATTTATATCATCATACTATATAATCTATTTGTGAGAGCATGATTGCTATATCTACTATATGGTTGTTTTAGCAACTTATATAAATGTCGTTTCTTGTTCTCACTCTGAAAAATGGTGGATTGTTTATAGTGAAGAAATAATTATTTCTTTAAATATTCTTTCAGAGTGAACGTGGCATTAATAATTTATTTTGATATAAAGTTACGCCAAATTGATACAAAATCTATATTGTGCAACTGGATGATTTTGCAGCAGATTCAAGTAAACTTGTGTGTAGACTGAAAAGTTCTAATTCATGGTCTTAAGTAAGTTTCCAGATAATATTATTAAAGTTTCATAGTGTTGTTATTTTGTTCAATTGGGAACAAAATAATTCAATATACTGCAAGGTCAATGGGAGGAAATTTATTTTTTCTCATACTTTATGTACATAATATTTTGCTTACAAGTTGTGACCTTGAGACATCTTATATCCTTTGTACTGAGGTTTGTAAGGATTGTTTTTGCCATATTATATTACATTTTCTCGGAGGACATTTGCTGATTGTATATTGGAAATATTCAATATACATCATTGCAAGCCAGGAATTGCTCCTGTTGTTAAGGGTGATGGACTAAATCTATCACATTGTCCTTATTTAGATATTGAGAAAATCTAATTAAATGGTGTACATTATGTCAGTGCATTTAAAAGTATAATGTATGCTCGAATTTGTATAGACTAAATGTTGTCTTTGTGACGGGACTCTAGGTAAATATCGGTCAAATCCAGGACATGATCACTAGGTTACTGTCAAGAAGATTTTAAGGTACTTAAAGAAGACAAAAGATTATATGTTAATTTACAGACATGTTCAATTCTTGTAGTTAGTAGGGTATTTAGATATAAACTTTACTAGCTGTTAGGATGATATAATATCAATAACAAGATACAGATTTATGTTAGTAGGAAGTGCTGTAAATAAAGTTTTATGTTATCTTCTACTATGCATGCAGTGTTAGTAAAATTCTTTTAGGTTGTTACTTGGGTTATTAGGCTCAAGAACCTCATGACGGAGTTAATCATTTTAACTTGATGGATAGACCCATACAGTTGTATCGAGATAACAAATTTGTAGTATTATTTATTTACTACAGAGGTCTCAAGGAGTCTAAATATATGGTGGTCAAATATTTTTTACCATAAAAAAACGGTACAGAAAGGTGACTTATAATATAACATATTTTCACAGATGATGTGGTTGTAGATCCACTAACTAAAGGCTTACGCCCATGTGTATTTGAGTGACATGTCATTAGCATGGGCCTAGGAGTATCTTCAGATACTATTCTTTAGTGGGAGCTATTTTGGCTTTACTTTGATAAAGGTTTTATCTGTGTTCGTTACACTTTGCAACGGTTTGATATGTATCAACTTTTGCATTCAATAAAATATTTTGAATGTGTTGTTATTATATTGAATACATATTGATAAAGTCTCAAGGGATTGTATAAACCTTGAGTGTAAGCTAGGGGCATCCGGGCATTCGGTTATTAGCCTTGTGCATATATCTTGTGATACATAAAGAAATGTTAACCATAATGACAAGATATATGTGGGTTCATTGGAACCACAAAGCATTTTCTAGTGACACAAGTTTTTGTGACACCTAAGGTAAGAGAATGGTGACTAATAAATGGGATCTCTCTATGAGAGATGTTATCCATTTGACACACTACTATATTGAATCCATATTAATAAAGTTGAGATTATTTGTGACCATGAAAGGCTTGTGTGTATACATGCAGTTATCGCTATGATTCGGTGTTTAAGATTTTATGAGATAGGATTGACTATTAAGAATTATCTTTGGATCAGATGTGTGCACATATAATACGATTTAAATTAATATAGTTTAAGTGGAAGAATGTAAGAGTTTTCCTAATGTGAACTAAATTAATTGATATTGTAATTTACTGTTTTTACGGTTACCGTAAAATAATGTTAGTCCAAGGTGAGATAGAAGGTTTCTTAATTAGTCTAATATGGACTGGCTAGTGTGGGTTGAGTTGAGCCTGGCCCGTAATGAGAGGGACTGGCTGGAAACTCTATAAATAGTGTTCAAGTCTCTCATCTAACCCCAATTCTCACATGTATCCTCACCTAAGGGGCGTTTACCTAACGCCAAACGTAAGGGGGGCCGCCTCATTGAGCCAATGATACGGAGGGCAATAGAGGAGAAGGACTTGCGTGTGGAACATTGTGTTTCCGCTTCCGCTTCAAGAACAATGGATCCCAAAACAGGTGCGTTAATCTTTCTACTCAATTATGCATGTTCTTGTTCTAGTTATGGAGATCTTGGGGTTACGCAATTTGCGTCTAACAAGAATACTCATGAGAGAGAGAGAGAGAGAGAGAGAGAGAGAGAGAGAGAGAGGAGAATCAAGACCCGTGAAGCACAGACAAATAGTAAAAGAGCTTGTACACAAATCAATAATATAAATGAAAATCATGAGGGATGGATGACAGCAAGAGGAAAAAGCCTATGATATAATGCTTAATGCTTGATGATATAAAAAGATACCTGACGTTGCATCTAAAGTTTTTTTGGGAGGAAAACATAATTCCAACAAGAAAATAACTATCGCATTTGCATGAAGCGTGTCTAATCATTCAGCCAATTATCATACCATCATGATTGAGGATTCACAAGATTCTTTGCTGTATTTAGAACTTCGCCGCATTTGTAATCTCGTTCAATTAATAAAGGAGAGCATTCTTCTTCCAAGTGATAGGATGTTCAAGACTTCTTTCGTATAAATCTCCCTATCTTACACATTGCTAAAGCCTGAAGGTCCATTCTCATAAAACCTAAGAGGATGACCTCAAAAGATAGCACATTGATTCGTACTCAGGTCTCGGTGAAGAAGAAAATCACCGAAGGGAATTTTTAAATGAACAAGAACATACTATACACGATTGTCGTTCAGCAATTGAGATTCATGGAATAGTTGATTTTTTTTTTTCTTTTTGTCGAGCAGTGTCATCCAACGATTGAGAGCTAACCATGTACAGTGCAAAGTTGTATAAGACGGCGGTTTTGACAATTTGGTTGGCTATCTGGAAAATGTTCGGTAGTGTTTCTAAAATAGAAGGTTGCAAAAGCTGATTGGTGAGCGCAATTGAATACCAGAAAGACGCCATACAAGCGTGAAGCTTCTTAAATGCAGGGCATGTGCAAAGGGAAGGACATCACACACATGGCGAGATTCTCTTCACTAAGTCTTGAAAGGGTTCAGGCCATTTGACTCCATTGCCTTCCCCCACTGCGCTTCTCTGGTCTGTCTTCAGTGTAAAGTGAGCCCTTCTGATGTGTGGAGTGCAGTTAAAAACTGAGGAGGAGGACCACCCTTCATATCTTATGATAACATTTGTTTTCTCATGTATGAAAAAAATTGAAAAAAAGTTAGGTACTCAGAGAAGTGAAATCCCACTTACATACATTTATATCAGCAACCATTAAGGTCAAAGAAAAGTTGTAAATTCACGTCGAGTCTGGCTGTCCGAATATGGATTGAGATATGATAAAATAATGTGAGATTTACAAATCTTTTTAAAATTGTGAAAATCCCATCTTTTAGCCTTTGCATCTAAGATAAGATTGAAAATCACATCAAAATGGAAATGGAATCAGTGGGGAAGCTTACCGACGAAGGCCTTCATATCGAGAGTGAGTTGATCTACTAAATTGAATCTAAGTGATTGTCCATGCCTTCATATTCCTTTCGACTATCAATTGTTTTCATAGTCCTACTTGATGATAAGAGACATTTGCCTTAATGTATGCACAACATGTGTGATGTTTCTTTTGCAGATATCGTGATATTCAATGTCTCTAACATTTTACTTCACAAATTTAATTTTGGTTTTGGCATTTTTTTAGGGGGAAAATATTACGAACATATGGTGCAAATAATTTTTTTTCCCATAGCCTTCTGTATAGTAAAAGTCCAAAATTCAAATTGTCACTGGAGTTGGGAAAAGTAGAATATAAGATCCACTAAAATCATATCGATGCAATAAAAAAACCCTTAGGGCTCACTTGGTCTTAGAAAATAGTTTAATAGAAAATTAGAAACGGACATGTTTCACGATCTCGTAATGCACATGATCTTTAACACCACCATACTAGATGATCCTCTTCTTTTGTCACATCCATTGTCTTGTTTTCTCGTGAATCATTACAGCAAAAGAGTCGGAATACTTTTCATAGGTTGTATCGGAAAACCAGCATCCAGTCACATGGCTTTACGTGTATTTGTCATTTTTGGACAGAAACTACAAAATGCTAGTTTGGCCATTTCACATGCCTGCTTTGTCGATCAACGGAAAATGGATTTGTACGTCTCTTGAAGACACAGCTTAGAAAGTCAAAGTGAGGGGTTGTCGACTCGAAATGATAAAATATTATTGTTTTGATCTTTACACCCCGGGAAAAGAACAAGCTACTGCAGAAAACAAATCCACTCATCTTATGTAACAATAATAAAGATAAGTATGTTATGGACGTAGCAGAGAGAAGCTTTAAAATGACTTTGATCCGGTCTTTTCAAAGCACCAATTTTGCACAAAATACAACAATAGTTAAAAATGAGCCCATACATGTGATTCATTAAAAGCCTCGAAGTGAAGAAGGTCAACAAAATAATGGGGTCTGAAAGAAAAGAAAAGTTTATCAACATGAAAACTCAAAACTAATATACATGTGATAAATTTGGCATAAACTAATCTGTTGAGTAATAAAAATCATAAACTGATACAGTTATGATCAATTTATCCTCATTTAGCTTTCATTAAATTTTGCCATTAAATTTATAAGTCGGATCATACGAGCTAATTGACAAGTGTACCGGTTTTAGATTTTACTTTTTATTTGTCACACGTGTACTTATTTGTGATTTTTCATAATATTAATCTAATGTAACAAAAACTAAAAGATGTTCGGATCTTTGGTTGTAAAAAATTAATTTGGAATTTTTCGTGATATTAACCCATAAAAAAAAATGAGAAGGAGAATCCTAAAGTGGTGAAAGTGGAGTCCAAACCCATGCTCGGGAAATATCATCCCACAATATCACATTTCCGATAATACGGAAGCCCCGGGCTATCTAAGTATAAATATGCCTAGAATCGACCATTTGAGGTAAGAGACTTTTGCCAGCACATTACTCGTTACCGTCCCAATAACATTCTCTAAACCTCATATTGACTTGAGCGTCGGAAGATCCCGAAAATCCATCCCTTAAGGAATTTTCTCATCCGTGATGTGTAGAGTGTGTGGAGCCACGAGCTAGTCAAACGAGGAATTCACTTGAGGAAGGTTGAGTTGCGTAGGAACGTTCGAAAAGCCAAAGAACGTCTCTTTAATCTCAAAGTGACGCGTGAAAAGCTTGTGAGAATTTATGGCTAGTACAGGGAGAAGTATGAATATATGTGATTAGTCTACCTCGCGATCAGTTGGCATCATTTCCCTTTAATCCCAGAGTGTCGAGTGAAAAGCCAGTGAGAATCTATGGATAGGCTAGGAGAAGTATGAATATGTGTGATCAATCAACCTCGCGCCACATGGCCAATTTGGATCTTCCAAAAGAGAAAGAGTGTAGCGGAAAGCGAGCAAAAAAAAAGACAGAACAGAAAAAATAAATTGGATATCAAATTTACATAGTTTTATTATAGTAAATTATGTCTACGGGAGAACACCAACAAATTATATTACAATCACATCCGAATCACTAAAATACTCTGTGTTTAAGTTGAAATTTTTCGTAAAATAATCTGTCGATTTCATGAAAATATTCACCAATCTTGTCATAAGGTTTCACGGTTACAAAGACGGTCCCACTCTCAAGCACTCAACAAACGGTGCTTCAAGATCTGTTCTTTACGTCAACAACGGCGAGGAGACCACGCTGCTTAACCACGCCTTCTAACAAAACCGGAATATTTACATGTGAACCATGCAAAAGATCTTGGTCAAAGTCAGATCACACTTTCCTTGTTTGAGTCTTCTTCTCACGTTGAAAAGTCCAACGCCAATCCGGACTCCAATAGGAAGTATAACCAAGAAGGAATATAAAAACAAATCATTCAGAATTTTATCCCTCCTCCAAAAGACCTTCAACCGAGAGAAAATATCCAACGTGATAAATATTGCCAAAAATATTTAAAAGTCGAATTTCATTCGTGAGCTCAATTCAAGATATATTTTAACAAAGAAAATATCGGAAGCTGATTCCGATGATGAGAACAGAGAAATGAAGCAATTGCCGAGCAAGTGTAAGCCCTAATAACCGGTGAGATGTTTAATGCCCCGATGTGAAAGATGAACAACCCCGTTGTCATGAATTAGAAAGTTCTCCACATGGCGGATGAGGAAAAGTCTCGTGCTCATGAAATTATGACCAAACCGCTCCTCTTGATCTTGAATGTCTCCTTGAATCATATGATAGGACACTAGATCGGAGGGTCACATAGAGACCTTTAAGGTCATGGCGATGATATAGTATTGATATGTAACTCTGATGATAATTTTGAATCTAATGTTATGTGATACTTTAATTAGAGAAAATTTGGTAAGTCATACTTGCTTAGGTTGGGATTGTTAAACAAGGCAAAAAACAATTGTACCAATAGAAAAATTGGTACATTTAAAAAGATTAAATACTAAAAAGTAATTCAAATGAGAGTTGTTTATTAAAAATGGAAATTTAATCCTACGATAGTTAGTAAATCACTCTAATTTAGATTGGCAAATTCACCTTCGTAAATTCGAACCTTTGAAAAATTAAACAAATAAAAATTTGTAGTTTGTACAAATGTTGCTAATTTTCATACTAACTAAAAAGTTATCAAAATCTTATAAAATTGTTGATAAGTTACCGATAAATTACATAGAAAAAAAACCTATTTTCATTCTTTTATCAATAGCCTCTTGACATTCACCAATGCTAAATTAAACTTTACCGGCACGAGGAAAAAAAAGTCCACGTCTGTGGGCACAAAACATTAGAATTATGCTTTTTTAAAACTCTAATCGTGCCAAGTACTGTAAGTACCTTACTTATTTCGAATTTGTATCAGCTTACAATGTTATGAAGTTTTTGTCGATCTTCTGGTGGGTTATTTTTGAGTCTTATCTTTGATTGCTTATGCAGTATATAGCCTAAAGAATCAAAAGCCTAATCTGAAAATGATTTTTTGTTCTATGTTCAATAACTTAAGCCTGAAAGCAAGGACCAACAACGCTCGTTTGCGTCAATTTCACACTTAGCTGCTGTAATCAATCCCGCATTTCTCAGACAATATGGTTTTTGAAGGAGAACGAACAGAGTTCAAAGCCAAACCGCGAAGAATGAGCAAGTGGCAGATTTACAGAAACCCTTTTCTTCTTCAAACGTGCGTTTGCTAGTTTTCATGTGCAAGAAGATGTTGGAACCACAAGAATAATAATAAACTTTGGAAACTTGGAATAAGAATACTAGAAATTGGAGGGAGAACTTTTTATTGAGAATGCTTTCTCTTCTTTGTGTCTTCATAGACTATGGCATGTGGCTTGATTTACAACTCACAACATTGTCCCTTTATATAGGAATTGAAGTTTACAAACGCCAATGATCACATTTAAGACATAGCGACCCGCAATTGTCAATGATGGGAATTTAATGAGGAAAACAAAACAACCCCATACATGGTAATCATAAACACAATCAAAACACACAATAAAGTAATATAAGTCTTCAATAACTTTCATTTTTGAAGTCCATGCAGCCAACGGCAAAGTTTTTATGGCTCTTCTTCAATGCTCGCAGGCTTCTCATCCCACAACCATCGTCCAATAATCAATTCTATTTTATTTCAACAGAAGATTCAGCTTTCGAATTGACCAATATTCAAGAACATCCACGAGCTTAAAACTAGGCCACGGTACATCGATTTACACTACAAAATACTCATCTCCGTCACGCTCATTTCATCGCCAGTGCTTCCTTGTTCACGATCCTGACGGTTCCTTCTCGTACAGAGGCACGCAAAAAGGAAACAACCCGTGGAAGTGGCGATGGTGAGAACGTAGAGAGCCCAGAAGCTGTTGAGGCCCAACCTCGGTGTGTCGCTGGTGAAGTTCCTCATGGTACACTGAGGACGGAACCACTCGTCCTCCAATGTTTTCATCTCACCGCTCTCTGAAAGCTCCAAAATGGCCTCAGAGAAGTTTGCAGCTAATGGAGAGCCTTTTGGGAACACCTGCACATGAGCGGGAAAGGAGAGTTTAAGTAACAAGGAAGAGCAACTCCATAACCACTAATATCTAATTAGGGCCTGTTTGGCAACTTGCCAAACAATGCCAGATTCTGATTTTTTGTTCCCAGAATCAGTTTGGGACGAGAATCGCGTTTGGTAAACTTTTTGTTCCCGGGAACGATTTTGGACAAGATTTGAGAATAAAAAAAAATTTGATTCTACGTCTGAGAATCAGAAAAAGAATCAAAACGGTAAAACCATTGTTCTTCTCTTTCAACATCTCGGTTGCCATTCGCCATTGCCCGCCGCCGTCCGCCGCCGCCCGCCGCCGCCGCCGGTCGCCGGTCCGCCGCCGGTTGTCGGTCCGCCGCCAGTCGCCAGTCCGGCGAGGTCGCCGGAGGCTCGCCAGGCCAGGGCGAGGTCCAGCGAGCTCGCTGGAGGCAAGCCCAGCCACCGGCGAGGCTCGGCCTCGCCGGTGGCCAGGCCGGCCTCGCCCAGCATCGGCGAGGCCAACCTGGCCACCTGCGGGGCTGGGCGAGGCTCGCCTGGCCATCGGTGAGGCCGAGCCTCAGTGGGGCTAGGCGAGCCTCGCCCAGTTGCCAGCGAGGCTTGGCCGACGAAGGCCAACCTCGCCGAGGGCCGGTGACGCTCCGGTGAGTGTCACCGGCCCTCGTCTGGCCAGTCGCCGGTCCAGCGATCGGCCAAATGAAGAAGAAGAATAATAGGAAAAAAGGGGAAAAAAAGAAAAAAAAACGGAAAAAGAAAAGAAAAAAGTAAAAAAGTAAAGAAATTATTTAAAATTTATTTAAAAATCAAAAGAAATTAATTTGGAACAGAATCAATTAATACGGTACTAAACGCAATTCTATTCTAGAATAAAAAATTTTGAACAGTTACCAAACGCACTTTTTTACTCAGAATTAGTTCCCGGGAACATAATCAAAAATAATTATTTCTAGTCAGAATCAGTTCTTGGGAACAGAATCGTTACCAAACGCGCCCTTAATGTTTCCACAATTCCCTTCTTTCTTCTCTTTTTGGCTAACTAATCCCAAGAGAAGTAGTGATATTCGAGTGCTAAGTGGGTTTTTGTTTATATATCAGTCCACGCCCTATGTCACTTTGTTGGGATTTGGTGTGGTATTTTAGTTATCAAGCCCCCCCTTTTTCCTTTTGACCTAGCCTTAAGAGATACAACACGCAAACTCAGGATCATACTTACAAAGCCAAAACCGCCAAATCTGTAGTTTTGACGAATGGCTACATATCCAGAGCAATACTTGGTGAAGAAAGCTCTCTCATATGGGGACTCCAGAAAAAGAGCGGAGATGTTGCCACTTCTGAATTCGTCTTCATAGTTGGCATCATTTCTTACGTGGACAATGACATCCTTCGAGAAGTGCAGCTTGTCAGTCAGATGTTTACAAATGAAAGCGCCAGGGTCACAACCCACTTTTGCTTTAGAAATTCTCAGCCATTCCATGGTGGTCACAGTTGGTTTGAGCTTCTGGAGAGTGAGCATAGAGGTGAGGCCGGCCGTATAACTCTGCATCAAGATCAATGCTACAAAGAACCAAATCACCAGCACAATCCGAGTGAAGTTGCGGTGGACTCTCTCCCCTGCAAAAGTCAGCAATAAATGTGTTTTTCGTTGAAGGTTTGGGCCAGAAAGCTTGCACACGGACTATAATCAACAGAGAGAAGCTACTTACTATGAGCAAAGAAGAGAGAGGAGAAAGTGAACCAAAGAGCAGTTGAGAGCTGATTAGTCCAAGGGCCTCTAAATTCGGGATTGATCGGATGCTCCAAGAACCAAACTACCAACATTGTGTATATAAGGATGCCTCCAGAGGCAATCCACATCGTTGGAGTGAAAGGCTCCACGAAGATCAATGCCCTGTCCGTGTCCAGTTTTGCTGGGACTATCATTGAAAGTTCTGATGCCATAAACGGTTGTGTGAACTCAACAAACTGTGAGCGATCGGCCAGAATGGTTATGTCACCGACTGCAGCGTCGTAGATCTTCCATTAATTTTGTGTCATGAAACAACATCAAAGCGATCCACTTTAGGAATTGATACCAAAATTGCACTATCAAATCAGAACATTGGTATTAACAGGATGTGGGGCTTTGACGGTCTATTAATGCAAGGTGATCCAATCTTGTGAGTGAAAATTGATATCTGTGCGAAATGAACTTGTTGCTTGGGTTAATTTATTCAGGCTCTGACGGTTTGTGCATCAGAGAAAGTAACAGTTGATATTCTACAATAAGATCATGCAACAATCATGCAAGAACAGAAATGATGCGGTACCATACCTTATCACGAACTTTGTTAACCAACTCCTCGTATGTTCCATCATGACGAGAAAACTCATAATCTACCTGCTCAGGAAAATGAAAAACAGCCCTCTGAAAAACCTTTATGCAAAAGCCAATGTACTTTGCTTTCCCGGTTGTGTCGTCCCTTTCCACCTTCACAAACTTATCAAAGGGAGTTTTACCGGGAACTCCGATCACCCTGAGCTTGTTCTCAACAGGAGTCTCTTCTTCTTGGGTCTTGGATATGTCTGCAATTGCATATGCATTCCTTCTCGAACCTTGTTTTGCCACAAAACTCCTCGAGAAACCGAAATTGGGAGACCAAAGCTTAAGCTCTCTATATTCTTTTCCATTAACACTCACAAGTTGAAGTTAGGGTCGATATGCCAACTGACCATTCTCAAATTGTATTGGCCCGCTCAAACCCATGAGTCTGGCGTGCGATATTTTATTAAGCAAAATCTCAGGCATTATATCATGGTTCGGCCCTTCATCTATGGCATTTTTAACTGTCATAATGCAATCTTATGCTCGAACAGCATCAATTGCTGGCTCAAAATTGAACTTCTCTCCATACTTGCGACGAAACATATTCAAGAATTTAGATCTGAATCCTCTATATGCCTGGTTTTTGGGACGGTAGGTGATTATTCCTATCGCATCTTCAACAGGGGAGGAGATTGCTGAATGATCTACTGAAGTCAGGAGATTGGTGAATGGTTTTTCAGCAAATATCCAAATTGAATCTCCGTAGAAGAGTCCCATCTTCTTTGCTTCTTTGACAAAATGAATGCTTCTAGGTGATGACAATCCTAGAACAATAAAGATTGGAGATGCCTTTCCCTTCAGCTTCATTAAATTTTCTTCCAAAGACACTTCTGCTCCGGTTGGAGATGAGAATGGTTGAAGAATCAGCTGGTCCTCTATTGTTGAGCCGATTTTTCCAAGCTCCTCTGACAAAGAATTTAACAGCTTGGAGTACATATTATCGTACGCCCCGGCCTCATATATTATTGATACTCTTTGCCTGTTATAAGAACCAACGACATCTACAATGCATTTAATTTGGTCGGATTCATCGGTACTCATTCGAAACAGTGAAGGCCATAGAGTTTGTGCCATCAATGTCGGTGCTACATGGTCTCTGGCAAGGGATATGACTGGTATCTGAGATTGATTAGCGATTTCAGCTACTAAAGTTGCTCCCTCCCATGTCTCCAAGCCAATAATAACTTGCACATTCTTCCTTTTGATCAGCTTTTCAGCTGTTAAAACGGAAAAAAAAAAGGGGAAATCATTATACTTAATTTCCGGATTCAAGGCAATTTTCTTTGCCAATTTCTTCTGTTCATATCACTTATTTAACCCTACTAATTGTGTTCTTGGAAGAGATTATTTCGTCTCAACGGACATTACGTGAGATACATGTCTACGAGGAAGAATATCAATTTACTGTAGTTATAACAAATCGTGCAAAAGCTTATAGATCCTTGTGTATATCAAGTACAATTTGGTCAATAAAGAAATGGTTACTAGCTTTTCTGCAATAAATGGTAAAAGAATCAGGAAGTTCATCCATAACTTTTTTGGTGAATGATTTGACATAATCATGGGGTGTCTTAAATACACAACTTCATTCTGTAAGGGTCTCATTGTGTAGCAATATTACTAAACTGAACAACTTATAGTAAACAACAGGTAGATAATCAAAAAGCAGACTTGGGGTGGTTTTTTCCTGTCACTGCTCGGGGCAACTGACGTGTGTCCAACAAACAAAGTCAAAATTATTGCAGGCTGCAGTTACCAAACTGAGGAAGGGCAAGGATTTACTAACCGGCTGAAATTGCTTGAAGGGACTTCGCGTGGGAGTTTATGTAATGCGGCTTTATGTAATGAAATCCCGATGACGAGATGCTGTTCACGTCTTGGCATGCTATCTCGATTGCCGTACGCATTTGGTTGCCGAGATGCGAGTCCAAATCAAGAATCACGCCCACTTTGAACACGTTCCTCTCGTCTACGGCTTTGGTGGCTACACCAGAGTAGCTCGGGACAAGGAGCAGCGAGAGCAAGAGGAACAACCTCGAAATGGACGGAACGTGTCTCCTACTTCTGTTACCCGAGCTTTGAAGAAAACCCATGACGAAAACCTGAATAACTCCTCATAAACTAGAACAAGCGTCGAACTGTATTGCTTTGCAAATAATTGTTGTGTGTTTGTCATAAAAAGGGACGACCCATTTCACAATTCCTCCATTAAGGGAGAGATTGGTTTACGTAGGTGCAAAGGAAATGAATTTCCAGGAAGATAGCGCTGAAAAAGGGTTGCGTGGAAATGTTTGGCAGCGTGAGGGGCATGTACCGAAAAGTCAGTGTTGAATTGGTCTTTCCAGGACTAAAGTAGTATTTTTAATTTCTTCCGGAAAGTGTTTCTCGGACTGAAGCGAAGAGTCGATGGTCAGTTCTCATGTGGGGAACACGCCCTGCTCCTTCTGAGATTCGAACTCTCGTGGGCTTTGAGAATGGAAACCAAGTCATTGCCTGTTTTAATGGGCATTAGAATTCCAATGTAGCCAAACTTTCAAAGGATATCAGTCTTCTCATCCCTGAGCCATAAATTCGCGATCAGGATGCTATGGAATGGGTCCAACTTTTCAGTGATCCAGAAAATTTCTTCTATACTAGAAGATAATTGTGCTTGTCACTGTGTAATAGATTCATTAGTCCTGTCAAATCAAATTGGTAGAATCTTGAAGCGGGCACTTTGGAGTGCCCATCAAGCACTGAATTTAAAGATAACCGCCTCTTCCCTCTTCTGTCTCTCTCCTCGGCCCAACTAGTCAACCTAAATCCAACCTCAACATGCATGAGGAGCTCCGGCCACCATTGCCGTGCTTGTGCCGCCATCTCCAATCATCGTACCGCTGCTCCTCCATCCACCGAGCTGGGCCGTGTATATTAGCCAAAGGGAGAGACGAAAGAGAAGGGAAAATCGGGAGATGGAATGAATGGTGGGATAGTCTCCATACTCAGTAGCACTTCTTCCGTATTGTAGAAATAAAATGAGTGTAGGAGAGAAAGTAGCAAAGGTGAAAAAGAATTTGCAGCTGTTTTAACAATTTTAGAATAGAAAACATGTAAGATAAGGAATTTGAACTTGAACTTTGATTATATCAGCTTCAAAATGATAACCATGAAACTTTATCTGAAAGGGAATCGATAATAATATATAAAAAATCGAAGTATTATTAATTAATTGTTTGAAGGTCTGGCGCAACAAAACTAGCAAGGAATCACGTGGCTGAGAGAGAGAGAGAAAGAGAGAGAGAGAGAGAGAGAGAGAGAGTTTAATAAGTCGTTGACATAAAGTGATTTTCCAAGAAATAGGATGCGAAAATGGAGAAAATATTGGGTGGGTTTAACCCAACACGTAGGCGGTGGGTTAAACCATTCAGCGACTGACGCGTGGCGCCACGTAGACGAGGGTGTCAGGCGTTCAAAATTTGCGCGGGCCGCTCCTTGGCCCACCACTCTGACGCTCTCTCTCCTCTGCTCTCCTCTGCGACATGTCCACTCGTCCTCTCTCTCTTCTCTCTCTTTCCCCGTTCTCCCCGTTCTCCGTTCCGTTTTGCGAGAGAACAAAATCACAGGGCTTCTCTCTCCGAATGCTGTTCCCCTCCTTTGCGCTCTCTCCTCCGTTGGTTGCCCGCGACGCCTCCTCTGCTGGTTGCCTGCGACGCTGACGCCCTTTCCACCTCTGCCGACGCCGACGCCCTTTCCACCTCCGCTGACGCCTCTGCTCTCCTCTGCTGGTTGCCCGCGACGCCGACGCCGACGCCCTTTCCACCTCCGCCGACGCCTCTGCTCTCTCTCCTTGCTGGTTGCCCGCGACGCTGACGCCCCTCCGCCGGTTGCCTCCGTCGCCCCCAACTCCGATGCCGACGCCGACGCAGCCTCCGCCTCCGCCCCTGAACCCGACTCCGACGCCGACGCCCCTCAAGCAGGTTGCCTCCGTCGCCCCCGACTCTGACGCCAACGCCGACGCCGACGCCGTCGCCAATCTCTTCTTTTCTCTTTTCTTCACCAACTTCTCTGGTTTTTTGTTTGGAAGGCGGAGAAAAGGAGACAAAAAGAAGAGCTTCGTCGAGAAAAAGAAGCGGAGAGACGAAAAGCTGCAATGGAGAAGGCCACTGCTCGCAGAATTGCCAAGGAATCCATGGAGCTTATGGAGGATGAACAGCTGGAGCTGATGGAATTGGCCGCTGCAAGCAAGGCACGTACTTAAATGTGATCATAAATCATTTTTATTGTTTGTGGACCTTTTGCCAGAAAGGATTCAGCCTATAGAGTTCTAATGACCTCCATCTTTTTCTTTGCTCCTGTATATGCAGCGTGATTGTGGAAGACCTCCTATACCTAGAAAAGACCCAGGAGCAAAACCTGAAGAGGAGCCTCTATTATCAAATCACCCTTATGTTGATAAGGTATATGTGTAGATAAGATCCATTCATCTTTCTTTTGCAGTAATGCATCTGTTGAAATTCCAGCCACAGTATATGAAGTGTCTTCTTTACAAGTGACCATCGCATAATTGCTAAATCATCTTTGTATTGTAGGCCATCGTCGGGTATTAGCAAAGCACATTTAGTATATCTTGATCTATTCTCTAAGGGCACATGTTGACTAACTTCCTATATAAAACGCATGGCATGCGTTCCCCAGAATGGCAACTTTTTCCGAAAAATTTGCTAATGGATTCCATATTGATGGTTCTTTGTTCAAGTTTTTGGTTTTAGGTTGCATACATATTGACGCACAAATTAATCACAAATATATGGCAAACAAGAGGTCCCAAGTGTACTTAAAAGACTAGAGAGGGGGTACATCCTAAGGCAACAAATTTTGGACTGCTACTTAAGTGTCTACCTTCATGACTCCTACCTTTTTGGAGGTGAGAATCAATTAGGTGCACTTTGGACTATGCATTTGTCATTCATGTTAGGTAATTGGGTTTAAGTGCCTATCCATGTTAGGAAGGGAAATAAGAAAACCCTAGTGGCTCACACTTTGTTTGTGGGGAAAAACTTAAAGACCTTCTCTAGGTCTTCTAAGGGCTTAACCCTTCTGGACAAACTTTCTTAACTTGATCCTTGGGTTTGTTACCAAAACTCAAGCAATGAACACAATGATGTCCTTCATGTGTGCAAGATGGTTGAAATTTCCTTTGCGAGTAACCAAAGTCATTGGCATTTGTTTCAACACTAAATAATGTTTCTAAAATTCTGATTGAATATATTCATTTTCACTCAACTATTCTGTTATGCAATGAGGTTTTCTTTTCATACCTTTCACCCTTGTTATGCACTGCAACCATAGCTTCATGGTCTATAATGAGTGTAGAAAAGTACTGATAGCTTAGTTAACTTTATACTAAACTTCAAAAGTCTGCGGTCTTTCAAATGCCACTCCTGCTCATGAGTGAATTGTCATTATTACAATATTTGGGGTGGTGTGGCTTTATGCAGTTGTGGCAGATACATGTCGCTGAGCAAATGATTTTGGATGATTTGGAGGCCAATCCTGAGAAGTACCAAAACCAAAAAACTGGCTAGATTAGGTTGATGATGATTATGATGAAGAGAAGAGTGTTGAATATACTAAGGCTTACTATAAGAAGTCCTTAATACCAAAAGTTATTCTGGTAGGTTATTTGATGTTTAAGATACATCAATCTTATAATTGGTGATTTCTCTGATGTTGCCTCGTATTTTTGGGCAGAAAACTAGTGTGAGAGAACTTGACTTGGAAGCAGCTTTAGCTGAGCGTGAGGTTAGTTATTGCTTTGTTGTTGCACAGATTGTATCTTCCCTACTCAAGTACTGTTCGTATGAAATTTTAGTCACTGTATGCATATGTCCCATTTTGTCCAGATTTAGATGATACTCTGGTTTTGTTTGCCAAGTCACTTTATGAGATATCTGTTAATTGGCTTTCTGTCTACATGTAGTTCCATAAGAAAATGAGAAAAGAAGCAGAAAGGGGAGAGGCATATAAAATTTCCAAATTCAGGCGAAATATTGAGATGGATGAGTATGACTTGATGCATTGGCGTCGGTCATTTGAAGAAAGAGAAGCCTTGATCAGGGATATCAGCTGGTAATCCCATGTCATTATAACATATTTGACTCTTTTGATATTGAATCCAATTTATGTTTCCAATTGCGAATTGTTTGACGTTTGTCGTCTTTACTAACTGGGCATTTTGGGAAACAAAACTAACCATAAAAGGATGCAATCACCCAATCTAATTTTTTTTTTCGTTTATATCACACGTAATATGTAAAAGATTCCACGTGCCATGTATGTTGCCATTGACAGATTTCCAGGAATGACAGAATTTAGCACATGTTTGGTACTCTTATTCCTACAATGTGCCACTTCGCTTTGGGCTTTACTATTTGTCATAAAAGGGTAAGGGAAAAAGAAATCAGTTGCACTGACAAAATGGTTCAATATTGCAGTTTGCAATTAGAAAACCTTGTACGAAATAAATAAAAACGGTCCATGAAAGGGACTAATGTTTGCTTTTGTGAAAGGAAAACTTAGTTCATTCAAATTTTGTCAAATGAAGCAAAATGATTTTGGTCACTATCTACCTATTGATAGCCTTTACTTTCATACGTGTGACTTATAATTTTCTTGTGGGCATCTTACCGCATCTTACTGTATACAATGCATGCTAATATCCTTCACTGAGAATAGGATTGTCTATCTGGTCGAAATTCTTGTAAACATTACAAGGGAATGGCTATGATGACATCCTTTATATAGTATGTTTAGAAAGCAAGTTTTTCTGAAAGCTGTTAGTTCCTGTCCTTTTGGAGTGCTGAGAATGTTTTGTTACCAAATCAGCGGAGAATCTTTTCTTTCATTCTCTCTATAAATGCCAGAGAACTTTGTTCCTGGAATTAAGATACTCAAAATATGCTGTCTGATAATGTTAGCTGAACAAGGCTCGTTATTTTACAGCCGACAAGCCCTGGGCCTGCCACTGGAAGAGCCAGGGAGATATGTAGACAGCGGTTACTTTGGCAAGGATCAATACGATCCTTCAAACCCTTTATATAGATATGACTATTGGGGCGAACCGGAGAACTCAGACAAAGCATTGCCACAGAGGATGACGGACGCCCACAACAATTCCATGGTTGGCAAGGGTGTCGTGTGGTATGAAATGTCTTATGAAGATGCCATCAAGCAAAAGATGCAGAGAGAAGCCGCATCAAAAGGAGTGATGCAAAAAGATTTTGAGGATCAAGATAGCGATAAAGACGATGAGGACGACGATGACGAGGATTTTGATTACAGCATCCTTGGCAACCCGAGCATTAGTTTTGAGAACCAGCCTCTTGTTAATGGGACTGAATCTTCTAGAATATCAGATGAGGGTATGTTTGAGGACTAATGTAGCCATTGTTGGATAGTGGAAAGTCTGTACAGCGGAACGCATGTTATCTTTCCTATTTTTGACCAAAGCTCGAGTTAAAAGCCGTTGTGTACGGAGCATTCTAGCCTTTGCTAAGCAAGGACAAGAAGCATGAAGAAAAGTTTGAGAGTTCCATAAAGAAACACCCCTATCTTTGTAAAGTACGTTGGAAGGATTTGATCAATTATATCATTTACCATAAATGGGAAGGATGAAAAAGCCAAAGGATTTGATCAATTATATCATTTACCATAAATGGGAAGGATGAAAAAGCCAAACTTCTTAGGAAAGTTACGATCTCAAAATTTACGAAAATACAAAGAAGTCGTGAAAACTTACTACCATTTGAAGGACTTCACGAATCGTAAGGTTGTAATTTATTGAAAACACTGATGACACTCGCGAATTTTCATTGGAAAAGTCACTCAAAAAGGTATTGCCTCATCTAAAAGGCAGTTTGAATAAAAAAACCAGATGAAAAGAATCAATGCATCATGCTTGGACATATATAGTTCATCTGAAAAAGCAGATTGAATGAAGGAATGATCGGAACATACACAAACAAAGGAAAAGAATGAGTTTTTGCTTTTTCCTTTCTTTCTCTTTTTTTTTTCTGTGTGGCAGAGCAAGAAAACAATTTGATCTTTCCACTTACGCCGTGCAAACAGAACCGGAGCCTTTATACAAGGAAAGACTGCCTCTTCTCTCTAACTTATCCTCCCGTCTTTCTTTTGCCCTTCTTTATAACAGTCTATCCTCGGCGTCCATCAGAAAAGCCTACTGCTTTCGCTTATGCTCCATTTCAATGAATCGGAATCAATATCTCCAAATATCTATATGTACACGCTCCCTTCCAAATCCACATTTTGCGTCGCTGACCATCCACAGATAAGATAACACCAACCTCAGTAGCCAAATGTTCAAAGCAAAAGAAGGAAGTTCCCAACCCTCTTTGAGAAAGGCTGGAGCAGTGTGTTCCCCCCAATCCATTGGGCACTTCCAATTTAGGCGGTGTCACCTAAGAAGGAAGGAGATTTCCCCCACTTGTCTCATTCCTCCTAAAGGGACTCCTTTCCAGTCCCTCTTAAAAGGATTTAAGTTCCTAGTGTCAGAATATGGGAAAAAAGATTCTCTCATCAATCAATTTCCCCGTCCTCTACGTCATTTGGTGGTGGCAGAATCGGATGACTTTTGGGCGGCTCACTCTCCTCATCCTCATCTTCGTCATCAACCTTCATGTACAAGCCAAGCTGTTCTAAAGGATTGCTACAATTCTGGAGTTTGAAACTACCCAGATGGTCTTCTGAACAGTCTGGGCTCTTTGCCTCCTCCAAGAAGTTTGGTAATTCCTCACCATGAGGAACCCGAAGCATCTCCAAGTCCTCCATAAACTGACTGTTCTCATTGATATCAACTGTCTTTTCCATCTGCAGAAACCAAGACTTGTCAGATAAGTACCTTTTAAAACCTTGTCCAGGAAACTGCAAGGTGTGCACTCACCTTTTGCAATGCTTGACGAGCAAGTTCCCTCTCCAGCTCCCTCTGCCTCTTGGCTTCAGCTGCAGCTTTTTTCTAGCCTCTTCTGCTGCCTTTGCCTCAGCTTGAATTTTAGCATTTTCTGATTAGTAGAAAAAGAAAAAAAAAATTTAGGAGACCCATTGTAAAGAGCTTTTTTCTTTTTTTTGGGTTGAATGACGATGATGGTATATAATAAAAGAGACCTTCTTTTGCCCGCCTCTCAAGTTCCTCTCTCTCTATTCGTAACTTCTCAGGATCCCGCTTCTCAACCTAAGATGGGAAAAACCACAAATATAAATATCAAGTATCTAGACAAGTAGACACAGAAAAGATGCATCAAGCACTGTGTTCAACCTTCTCAAGAGCCTTTTCTCAAGCTTTAAATATAGTCTCAGCAAATCGGTTCCTCAAAAGTGCTGCACGATAACGCTTCTCAGGGGAGACTTGCCTCTCAGGTGGAGTACTCTCCTCTATAATGTTACAGCACCATGCGTGAGATCATGCCCCCGTAAGGTACAGCATACAATTATCTTTATGATGATCATGCTTACCCTCTCCCTGAACATCAGCTTCTAAGGGAAGTGAATTGGGCTGAGAATTTTGCACAACTTGATCCATCCCATCAACAGATGCTAGAAGTAACACAAGGTCAGTTATTAATTCATCAGTCCAGATGGATGCACAAAGTGAATCACCTTTTAACCAAAATACAATCTGAACTTAAATTTACCAGTATCTAAGTCATGAAAAGTACTCTTTTGGTCATCACTTACTCCATTAGCCATGCCTTCCTGAAGTAAGAGAAATAATTTGCATAAAGTTAGCTGACAACATACGAACCAGAACCTCAGTCATGCAACATGACAACAGCACCTAAGCTTGGCATATCTACCTTCGCCACCTTGACAGGTCCAGAAACCTTAGCAGGATCTAATTCACTAGCGGATGAACTAGCTGAGTCTGCATCTGACGAGTAGGAAACAGGCACAAGTGCAAAGATATGAGAGCTCAATCAAGAAAAGTCATAATGTTCTGCAATTCAAGAACATTGTATTAAACATCAAAAGCTTACAGGCTTATAACAAAGGCTAGTTCCAAATCCATGTATGCCCATCTACCCTAGAAATGGCTAATGATGACGAAACAATGCCCAGGCTAATAGCTGTACCAACTACACAGTCTTAAGCACTGCTGCTACACATTGACAGACAAAGCATTGCCACTACACATTGAGAGACGATTTGACAAAGTTATACTTGAGTCAAAGCATGACTCTGGCCCACTACTAATGATGAAAAACATGCAAAGAGATCCACTCCCCATTTCTTCAAAAAATTAGATGGTTAAGCATACACCAGCACATATACCATTCTACACGCATGTCTACTTGCAAACCTTGTACGAAACTACTTTAAAAAAACATCATGTGCAAATTTGAGGGGACTTGCTGGGTAAAGTTAATCTTAAGAACTGATAAACCAAATTTAAAATCCATTTTAAAACTAATAATAAATTTGGCAGGTTTAAATTACTACATAGAACATCATCACCCAGACCCTTCAGCAAACATGAGATGAACTTAAAAAAGGTGTACACCATGAGATATGATGTGCACATCTTCTGAATAAGTGGTGCAAAAAACCAGTTCTCATATTTCTCTTTTTCATACAATTTTTTACAGAAAAATGTTTATTGTCCTAGAAATAGGTACTACAGAAAAAAAAAATCAGAAATATAATGCAGATCTTGCTCAGATCCCCCAATTTTGACCACTCTACAGGCAAATTTGCGTGCATATAACCAAAATGAAGAGTCCTTCCGCCATTATATTGAAAACTAAAACTCCCCATAGCAGCACTTGTGGCTCCTTCTTCGAAGGACATCAAATGAACCCTGGAGAGAGATCATGACAGGCAACAGGCGAAGCTGACACAAAGAACCTGGGAATTTTCTTATTCTATTCTACTATTCTGAACAATTGATAACAAAGGCAATCAAACAAAGCAGATGACTTAAGAACTTTAAACACTTCATATGCAAATACTAAGAAGAGTGATCAGCACTTAAGGACTTGGTGCATTCAACGACCAAGTTCAAAATAAATTGCCCTCAGAAGTATGAACTTCACAAATAAAAAATTGAAAATATACAAAATCAGATTATGATGCGGACTAGAAAAGCAGAAGATGTCCCTAGCATTTGTGTATTGGTAATTATAGAAAGAGATGTGCTCCATACAGTTAGACAATACAACTTCCAAAAGAGAAAGTATAACTTTATGAAAAAAGAAAGTAGAAAAAGATCTGCAGAGGCGCGAACCACTTGATGAGGACCCCGATTCAGTACTGGAGCTACTGGAACTACTGCATTTACTGTTTCTATGCACCGCATCTTTCTCTATCTCTACTGGAGGGAAGCATGAAACTGGAGCGTCATTCCCACCAACTATATCTACATCCTTATCAATCACGTCATTTCCTAGTAATATACAAGAAGAGAATAATGCAGTGTCAGATAGACAGCCCTTGTGCAGGCCACGCGCTGGTGCATGCATAACTATGACTTGAATATTTGACAAGGATTACCTTTGCAAGGCGGCACTGATGAGGTGCTGCCGCAGACGCACGTACAAGAGATAAAGCAATACCTGCTGCAGATGTATCTATAAACTTAAACATCAGAAGTGTCATTTCTAACCCTAACAGCAACAGATGCCATTCCCTGACTCACCTAAAACTACCACCAAGAAATTCATCGAAGCATGACGAGAACGCTCCGAGAGAATACTAAAATAGCCCCCCATCACAGTTCTCACCAAACTATTCTCAAGACAGCAGTACAAAAAAAGTTTTTCTGGAACCAAACAAGAACCCATGAAAATGCCAGGATTGATTTACAGAAGACATCATGTTGGAGGATTATTCACATCAAGGATTGAACTCCAATCTGTATCATGCCTATCACCATTGTCAACAATCTATCAAAAAGTGGATATGAATCTGATATGACATGTCACAGAACACATTGACAATATCGTGTCACCATTAGCGGTTTGCTTGCATGGGTCGAATCACTCAACAGCAGGCTTGGCATAATAGAATCCTCAACCCTTCTACGCAGGGACATCTGGCTCTGCAATTACATTATGCATTTCCCAACAACAAATTTAAATATTGCAATGTACCAAAATGACCACATTCCAGCCAATGATTCAGTTATTTTTCTTCTCTCCCCTAAAATCCAGCACTTAAAAAGAGTACTTGCTAGAATCGACAACAAATGCCAAAAAAAAGGCCCAGAAATATAAGAAAAGAACATAGATGACTTGAGACACATATTATACAATTGCATATTGCAGCCTTTGATATGATGCATAACTGTGTAAAGAGAGATTTGGGATCAAAAGGTTGATTGTTACTGACAATTCTTCGAGCCACAACAATTTCCAAGCAGAGAAGAAATTTTTGAATTAAACAGGGAAATCAAGGCAGAAATCAAACTCTTGCTGTATAGAACTGTGGATGTTCATGTCCTAATACAGGCCAACGCAAATATAATGATATGCATATATATATATATATATATATATATATATATATATATATATCCATTATCTTGGGACCTCATTTTGAAACGAACACTCGGGGAAAAAGGATAGAAGAACTGGGCAATCCATTCATTCAGTTTCCATAGCAACTGAATCAACAGAAAGTCACTGCCCAGATTGAACTGACCATACTAAAAACAAGAATCATCTACAGCTATGCCAGATCATTTATCAGGATTGGAGAAAAAAACAACAACAACAACATAATGAAGAAGATAACATCATGTCAAATTGTCAACCCATGATTCCGAGGCAAATATTAAATGAGATCGATATCATGCACGAATCCAGATGAAGTCAGGAGACCCAACCAACCTTGGATGAAACACCAGAAACTCCGCAAGAAAAGAAGTACACGAGACAGAATCGATATTCTACCACATACAGAAATGACCCAAGGAAAATTCTGATGACGCCCGAATCGGAAAAAAATATGTAACATTCTATTATCAGGTCTAAGGGGTGGGAAGTTAAAAAACAGAGCCGCTGATATTTATAAAACACTTCATGCATTTAAATCTTTAATTTTCCTTTTTTGTGGGGGTGAAGAACGACTAACCTTGGGAAGAACATAAAGGAAGCATCTTCTTTCTTTGCTTGAGAAGTTAGTACTTTACTCGGTGTTCATCGCGGCATTCTCTCTCCTTTTCTTTTGCAGCTGCTTCGTCCTCGTTCTTGCATGATGGAGCAAATGATTAGCGAGGATTTATGCTGATGTCTGTAGTAATTGAGGAACCATTTTCTCCAGGAAATCCAGGCTCCTACCTTAACTCGATAATCAATGGTAAACAGCTTTCGTTGGTTGTCAAACTTGGACTCGCAAATGAACAATCAGCCACCAAGCGACATGCCTCTACAACTTTATAAACTCCCAGCACTGAGTTGCATTTTCTGTTTACTGACCAATATCATAAGAATGCACGTAAAGCCTCCAAATCGCACTTTCACAATGCATAATTGACCAAAAATTCTATACTGTTCTGATCAAAATTATTGGTCAATGTAGCTTTACTGGTCCTGTTGAACCAATGATTTCATTTTGTGATAAGCACTTACCAAATAGGGAAAAACAACAGTCAATTGTATTTATCACTTTGTTTCACTGGATCGACAAAATTGAATGCAAAGTGACAGCATGAGTTCACAACAAGCGCTCGTTCAGAAACAGAAAAGACAAAACATCCGCACCATTTGAACATATAGTGATTAACTAATCTAACATTCTCAGAAAAACCAAAAAACTCTCCCATTCAAATATTTAGAAGTGCCTATAACCGCAGTCTTCTGACTTGAATGTCTTCACAAAATGGAAAGGAACTCATCAGCACGAAGATCCATATATAAACATCAAACGCGAGACGTTACTGTAGCGCATCAAACGAACAATGATTAAATAATAAGTAAAATACAACTATCAAAAGCAGCATGAGACCAATAATGCACTCCAAGTGTAAACAGATCAGTCTATAGACACAAACTATCACATCTCATGGTAACAATACACGTCGAAGAGATAAAATGCAGATCTCGGATTCGCAATCCACTCTATGAGGCTAACCTTCGTGCCGAAAGGACCGACAGGATAGTTGGCCGCGTTCTTCGGTAGGTCGTCAATGTCCCTCGCCGAAGCGGAAGCGGAGGGCCTCGGCGTTGACGTCGGCGTCAGGGGCGAAGGCGGGGGCGGAGGCGGAGGCGGCGTTGTCGGCGTCCGAGGCAACCGCCTTAAGGAGTGTCGGAGTCGGGGGCGTCGGAGTCGCGAGAGGGCGTCGGGGGCGGGGGCGGAGGCGGCGGCAGAGGCGGCGTCGTCGGCGTCCAAGGCAACCGGCTTGAGGGGCGTCGGAGTCGGGGACGACGGAGGCAACCGGCGGACCCGCAACACGACCTTGAGGGGCGGAGGCGGAGGCGGAGGCGGAGGCGGCGTCGTCGGAGTCGTGAGAGGGCGTCGGGGGCGGAGGCAGAAGCGGAGACGGAAGCGGAGGCGGCGTCGGAGTCGGGGGCGTCGGAGGCGGCCTTGAGGGGCGGAGGCGGAGGCGGCGTCGTCGGAGTCGTGAGAGGGCGTCCGGGGCGGAGGCGGAAGCGGAGACGGAAGCGGAGGCGGCGTCGGAGTCGGGGGCGTCGGAGTCGAGAATGGAGAGAGACAGAGCTCGTCGGCGAGAATGGAGAGAGAGAGCAGAGGAGGGGGAAGAGAAGCAGCGTGTTACCTTTTTGTTCTCCTCCGCAACGGAACGGAACGGAGAAGGGAGAGAGAGAGAGAGAGAGAGAGAGAGAGAGAGAGAGGGGACAGAGAGGACGATGCGACAGGGGGCTCAGCGTCGCACAGAGGAGAGCAGAGCAGGGAGCGTCAAAATGGTGGGCCCCACCCTCGGCCCGCGCGAATTTTGAACGCCTGACACCCTCGTCTACGTGGCGCCACGCGTCAGTCGCTGAATGGTTTAACCCACCGCCTACGTGTTGGGTTAAACCCACCCAATATTTTCTCGCGAAAATGGCTGCAGGCGATGTGGCCCGTGCAAAGAGTCAAGTCGGTTTGGTCTTTCGTGGGCTGTGAGCTGAGATGAAGACGAAATGACTAGTCCCGGTGCACCCATCAGCATGGTCCCGGACCAATCATGGAAAGCCACGTGGACCGACGTTTTCTGCACCTAAAATAGTCATATTTCTCTCTCATCCAGCCTGCATGGGGGCTTGTGCTCTCTCTCTCTCTCTCTTTCCTCTACAGAGTCTGCACGCATTGGTTATATTTCTCTCCCATCTTCTTCGTTCTTTCCTTCTAAGAAGGAAAGTCATTCCTCTCTCAAGCAGCGAGCGAAGGCTTTCAAATTTTGAATCACTGCTATCGCTCTCATTTGCTACTCCGCGTTTGTCCTTGCTGCTCCGGCATTGGTCAAGCGGCCACTCCCCGCCGTCACCCGACACTCGCTCGGTCTATGCTCCGGCACTTGCTCGTGCTCGCTCGCTCTCTGCTCCGTCGCTTCCTCTATCTCTGCTCCAGCGCAGCTTTCCTTCGCGCATTAATCTGCCGTGGCGGCCGAGATCTGGGATCCCATTTCTGCAACCACGTGCAGAGCAGCGTCGACGCCCTCCGGCAATCCATCGGTTGCCGTCCCATCCCTCTCGCCTCCCCCCCCCCCCTCTCTCTCTCTCTCTCTCCCCTTCAGATTCTCGTTCCATCCACGTAATTTTTGTTGATCCCGTAACAATTTTCTTCTTTCGTAGCATTATAGGCTTTGCGCTTCAATATTTTTTCAAAAATAAATGACCGGCAGAACAGTTTTTTTTCTTTTTCTTTTAAGAGAGCAGTCTAAGCCAATGAAAAACCCAGCTAATCTCATTTTAAACTTGGTGAAATAAATTTTGAACTCATGAGAAAGAATTAAATTTTAACTTTCCATTTTGTGTGTATTGAACAATTGATCATTATTGTAACGCGGCGTATTTAAGAATCTCTTGAATATCAAAGTCGTAGATTGATTTACCATTTGACTTCACTAAAAAAAGAGTATTATTCTTTGAAACGTGTTCCCAAAAGGAGACTTTTGTTTTCTTTTCGTTTTCAAGCTTTTCGAATTTTGCTAAGAGGAGCACTTGCTAGACACGTCAGTAAACAAAAGTTGTCAACTTTAATGCATTATTTTTCTCATATTATAAATAGTGGTGAATTAAAAATGAAAATATTTCTTTATTAGGTACGGTTAGTTAGTGCCTCAAGCACACTTATTAACAGGACCATTTTCATTTTAATGTACTTAAAAAGATATGACTTGACAATTAGGGGATATAAATAAGGGGTAGTGACTCCAATAGTCTTTATAATTTTCCTTATTGTTCAATGGTAGTCCTAAACAATTTTTTTTTTCAATATTGTTCCTTAGCTTTTTAAATCTTGTTCAATGTAGCCATTTCATTGAAAATGTAATGTAATTTGCCAACATTTCATTTGATGTTACTAACTTATCTTTTTTTTTTTTTTTTTTCCGTTTACTTTTGTCCTTCAACTTTTGTTCGTTTGTTCAGTCTTGTTGCTAAACTACTATATTTTGATTTTTTTTTTCTCTCTAACAAAGTCCGCTTAAGCATGACTATGGTCATAATTTTTTTTTACGTCAAACTTCGTTGGCCCTTATCTAAAACTAGCAATATTCGACACACCTCTTGACAAGACATATATGCTAGGCGTCCTAATATGTTCGTATAAGTTTCACTGTGATGAATAATAAATATGCCAGGTGTGATTTAACCCTTTTACCCTTTTATAATGCTTTTGAATTCATTTGGTTAAGTAAGACAAAAAGAAAAAAGAAAAAAGAAAAAGAATTCATTTAGTCAAGCAATTTAATTTATTCCTTGTGTTAACATGAAATGTTTATTTGCATTTAGAAATACTTACAACATTTAAACACAAGTAACCGTTTCCTTGAATGTTTTGTTTTGTGTTATACATTTTATTAATTTGTTACGGTTGTATTTAAATGTTATGAAATTATCTAATAAATACTCTTGTTGAAATTTGACATCGTGCTTTTGTAAGAGAGAATTAAAATAAAAAAAAAAAACAAAAAGAAGCAATTAAACAAAGTATATGGACCAAATTGAACAACAAAAAATGATCTCATAAATGGAAAATTTCATCAATGATTTTAACGAAGGGACTACTTTGAATCACTTTTTAAAAGTTCAGATTGAAAAATAAAAAGAATGATTATATTGAATAATAAGTAAAAGTTCATGGACTATTGGGGTCACGAGCCCTACAACAATTTATAAATGCTAATTGTGTCTTTTTGAAATAAGCTGTTAAGCAAATTATTTTTTTATTTATTTATTTTGCAATTTGTGATTTAAGTAGAATTAGCAAATTAATTCCCTATGGTTAGCCAATTTTTGAAGTAGCAAAGTTTATAATATCTATGCGGTAGTGGTGTGCAATGAACCATCCAAACCTAAAATTGCCTGGGCCAGACCGAATTGGCCGCTTGGATCCAATTCCTTGGAGTGTCAGTCCAGTCCCGGTTCCTAAAAGTAAAACCAATGTCCGGGCGGATTGGTCAAGAACCAGATCGAATCAACTAAATATACTTTGTTTAAAAAATTTCTTAAAAAATAAAAGTGTCTATTTTTTTTTCTTTTATTATTTCTTCATAACATATGGCATCAAGTAGTAAGAAAAAAAAGGGATATGTTCCTTGGACCGGACCTATGGTTTAGTTTGGATTCCAATCCTAGGCCCAATTGGTTCGGTCTCTAGTTTCCAATTTTGGGTACTGGACTCTTGATCCACTTCCCAGTTCCATCTTGGAATTGGATTGGAGCGGGAACCAATCACCCCTACTATAAGGAGAGTGGTTTGAAACATATTTAGAAAGTAAGGATGGCCAAAATAAGAGTGTTATATCTCCTTCTCACATTAATATGGATATCTTTCTCATCTTAATATGGATATCTTTCTCATCTTATATGAGTGAAGTTCATATAATGTATTACACATGTTCAGCATGATAAGGATCTGATATATCAAGTTAAGTTGAGACCAAGGATCTTGATTAACCATTTCATATGGAGAACCAAACATGGAATATGGTAGTAGGTCGGGCAGAGTTGAGCATAGCGGGAGTCCATTTAGGCTCAAACCTTATAATGTCTTGAATTGATCTGTTCTGATTACATCACTTAATTAGTCCTTGAACGTTTATCCAAGGTGTTATTGCCTACATATATTAGGAAAGAGGATACTAGCCAGCCACAACTTTCTTTTGTTGCTCACTAATGGTGCTATAATTTTTCAGATGACCATTTAAGTGCAGTAACTTCTAATAATTGATATCGGCCATTTTTGTTGTCAAAAATCATGTGTGGCCCTATTTTAGAAAAATGACATGTCTCGCCCGGATATCTGTACACTCAATATATAAATTAAATGACATCTTTTGGCAATAGAAATTTGCCCCAAATTGAGAAAATAGGTTCAATTTGTTTCAAAAACTAAACCCTAAACCCAAAATCTTTCGCCAAATTGAGAAATTAGGTTTAGTTTACTTCCCAAAAAGCTATAGCTTCAAATTCCAATTTCATTTGGACCGGGTTGTTCATAGTGAGGCACCTGTATCGTCCAGTGGTAACCAAGACGGTGAGAAAACTAAACTTGAGCTTCGTTGGAAGGTTAGATGTCGACGTTTGTTGTGAAGGAAGTAATGGTGGTCTTGGAGGCAAGAAAGGACTTAAAACGGCGTCCTATTAGAACAATTTCGCTGTTATCATCTATCCAACAATCCACATTAGATCATTTAATATTAAATCAATCCATGTGGGATTTCCACGCCAGTGATCATCTATAAATTGGGGGAACTTTCTTTAAACAATTATGACACTAGAGTGACTATCATATGAAAGTTATGACACTATTTATGTCATTTTCTCTGATGTATTAGGTCTATTTAATTGTAGTGAACTTATGTGAAAATTGCATTTTTAGTTCTGAACTTATTGTATGGAATTATATTCAGTGTTAAACCTTTCAGGTGAATAAGTATAATCATAAACCTTTGAGTAAAAACAAAATCAAGTCGTCTTGGCCAAGGGTGGCATGAAATTTCCAACAAGGTGGTCCAAGCATCGTGGGCTGACTAGACTGCCTCATTTGATTTCGAGAATTTTTTTCTTTTTCTTCTCTTATCTTTTCTTTCCTTCTTTTTCACGTTTACTATTCATCATCTTCAATCTCGCGCTTAATGTTCATCATCCTTAACCTCGTAAGTACTTGGCCAAAGCTTCTCTATTGCCCGTCTGTTGCGACCCACTACTGTCTAGACCTTCGGCGGCATGCTACCTCGATCATTGAAATGCGGTTGATACTTAAGCGCATTCAGTGTTCGATTTGTTAACGGTTGTAATTGGAAGCGCCAGAGACCAAAATTGAAATGGGATAATCTCAAAATCAACCGTACAATAATTGGTCCATCTCCTTTTTTTTATGCGCTCTCCATTTGCTTTTTCTTTTGTGATAAGTGTACCGACCGAAAGTCCTACAACTTATCATGAAAGTACAATTGAGTTTTAAAATTTACAAAAACACAACTTATCAAATTACTAAAATTAAGTAATTTTGCTACCTCCATCCAACTTGACTAATGGAACTTGCTAACGTTGCTTTTTTTTAAATATTTTTCTTATCATACATGGCTAAAATGACATTGTTTTGGTCTAAATATAATTTTTAATATACATTTTATATAATTTAAATAAAAAACATGTTCAATAAATAAATGTGTGAGGAACAAGTAGCGAGGGTTTGCACAACCCTCGCCACCACTAACCCAACATTATTGAGAAGGGCTGGAGATGGTTGGGTATGGTTGGTAGAGGTCACGGCCCCGTCTAGTGGCCAATGACCCTTGCTAACCATAGGCGAGGTTCTATCCTCACCAAATTGGGCAAGGTCAGATTAGGCAAAGGTCACCACTTGTAGTCAATCCACCCCCTAATGGCGACCCTCACCTATGATTGACGAGGGTTGTCGACCACTGGTCAAGGCCGACAACTCCCGCCAACAACTCCCACTGACCCTAGCCCTTCTAGGTGATGGTGGGCTAGCGGTGGTGAGGGTTGTGCAAAGCTTTGTTGCTTCTTCTTCACACCTCTTTTTTTTTTATAATTATTTTAATTCAGCATATTCATAATTAAAATTATATAAAATTTATATTAAAAATTAGATGTGGACCAAAACAATGTTGTTTCAGTCACGTTAGCATTTTCTATTAACTAAATTGGATGGATTTAACATAAAGACTCAATTGATAAATTGGACAAGTTTTTGGACTTAATTATATTTTTTGTAAGTTTTATAATTCAATTGTATTTTTGTGACAAGTTTTATAATTTTCAATGCACTTATCTTTATCTCTTTCATTTTTCATCTCTCTCCTCTAAAATTGCTGATTGCTCTCCCACCATGTATCCTTATATCCATTACTTTAGAATATCACATTCTTGTTCTTTTTCTAGTTTGTGGGGATGGCTAAATTTGAATTAACTAAAAGAATAATATAATGATGGGTTTCGGTTTGGTTGTAGAAAATGGTCAAATTGTGTGGGGTCGGCAAGTGTGCTTATTGACGCGACAAGCTCATCCTTGCCTCCATTTCTTCTTCATATACACTATTGTCAAGTTCCCTAAGATCACGGCGACCACAAGCTTGATGGCCACGAAGGATGGTGGCTGAGCTTGCCAAAATATGGAGGCTCAACAACGGTTGTTGGCCACGAGCTTGACAAGCAATGGCAATGGCTTGTGGAGTCGAGCAACAATAGCTTCTGCAAATTCAATAGTGTAACCAAGGAAGAAGTAGGCGCCAAATCTTGTTGAAGAAGGAGGAGCACAGAAGGAAATAAAAGAAAAGAAAAAGCAAAGAAAAGAAAGAAAGAAAGAACGAATTATATATGCATTTCGAATATGCTCAAAACACATTTGGACCTACCTTGAGCTAAAAGCGATTAGAGGCCCTTGGAAATGCAATAGCATCTTCCCAAAGCTCCCAAAAAATAAGTGCCAAATCATATTTGCATTTGGTTAAGAGACTTTAGGAAAGTGTTCCTAAACGCACCTAAAGTGGCAATAGAAATCATTTGAATTGTAGAAAATCTCACCATATGTCAGGTGTAACCTAAGATTGAATTGAAAACCTTTAAAAATCCTCTTTCGTGTCTAGCTACTTTGGCCCACACTCACTACTTTCGATACTCCTCATGGTGCCCCAAGTCTACTGTCGCATTCATCGCCCTCTTAATCGGCTTCCTTATGGCCGCTTTTGTCTATGAAAACCTCATTGTCTCTGAAAATCTTGTGCGAGGGCTGTGACCCCCTATCTACGCCACAGAGACAGAGTGGTAGAGTTTGAAGGATCGATCTAGGTTGCTTTTTAGTTGGAAAACTAGTCTTTCGCTCGGGTCATCTTTGAATTGCTCACTCGAGGACTTGCAAATGGACATCACCTGATGCAGCTTGACGCCAAAATAAGAGTGCCCACAAAAGAATTCGAAAAATAAGCAGAAGTGTGGTACCCTTTTATTTGTGTAATCTAGGTGCAGACACCTCTCGATGATCTCTTCATCTACTTAAAAGTAGTCTCTATTTTGGGAAACCTTCAATAGAATTCCATACATTGAAGTTAGTCCCATCCGAACGTCTTATAGAAGCAACAACATTGTTGAAAAACAATTTGCAAAAACCAAATTGGACCACCCAAGAGTGGAACACAACCCCAACAGCAAAACTTTCTCTCCCTTCAGTAAAGAGCAACTTCAGCTAGAAACTCGTTGGTGAGCAACTAATACAAAGTCATTAGTCAGGAACTTTGAATCTAGCAGCTTGTAAGGCCCTTGTGATTTGAAGCAACGGCAATAATCTTTAAACTCCATTTCGCCCTCAATTGTCGGACCAGAATCGGTTGGTCGACGATGATCAATGATAATTAGAGGCAACAATGATCGTATGGTGGCTGGTGAAGTAATATCTAGATGCATCACTTCATCACTACATTTTGGAAGATAACAAGATTTGTTAAGTTATTTTTAATTTTATTTATCTAATTTGGGTTTATCACATACCTGTTCCAGATTTCTTATTAGACATTTTATTTGGATATATCCGAATTTATCCGGTCTAAATAACGTCACCAAACATCGAATAAGATACTTCGTTGTCTTGTCGTGTTTAAATCTAGATTACCAAAGGCAGCCAAAAAGTCAAACATGAAGGACAAAAACATTCATTATAATGACACACTTCCAATCTCAGTTAAGAGCAAACATGCGTCACCTGGTAACAAGATCAGGTTTAATTGAACTAAAATTTCTTCACACATGGTTAAACATGGTAGCGAATCATTTCAGCAGCAATCCCTCACTATTGCATACCAAAGATCCTAATCGTCTAAATCTTTGAAGCAATGTCCTACATTCTATTAGGATACTCCTAGTGAGTGGTGAAATTTGACGAAGATTAATCCAACGTTAAAATAGAATATAATGAGTTTTCAAACAATTAATAGATCACTCTTAATGCTTTTGATTCCATCTAGCAATGCATATGTTTTAGCTAGTAAAACCATAGGACTCTGATGTTATTGGAAATTTCTTCACCAAGTTTCTGCCATAATTGCGGATCATGAGATGACTAGTAATATGGTGAATATGTGATTTAAAGACAAACTTGACAAATACATCCAAAATTTAAAAAGGTCAAGTGAATAATGGTGTGAATGTGAGAAATAGAGTGTTGATACATGCATTAAGATAATATTCAACAATGCAGGAGCTTCTATTCAATAATAAGCGTATATGAGCAGAGAGATAGAAGATTTTGCATATGAATTTTTATAGTGATTTAGTTTAAATTAAGCTTACGTCATGACCACACTCTTGTGCTAACAGCCTATTAGGTGGATTCCGCTAGTAAGTCTGTTGGGATGCAAGTGTGAGTTGTGTTAGAGAGAAGTCTCACATTGGAGAATTGATGTGATATAAAACAATTGATATATCTTAGTTAGCCCATAATTCAAAGACTTAAGTTTTTGAGTGAATGTGAATCTAATTGGATATGTTAACGAGCTTGGACTTGACCTCCCTTTGGACAATTTCTCCGGTTGAAGTTATCAAGCTTCCGTTGCATGCTTTTAACAAATGGCATTAGAGCCAATGGTCAATTGGTGGGCTCTTAATCTACTCCAGTGTTTGATGAATATCTCAAGATAGTGGAAATTGCCATTGCAGTTGGTATAGTGAGAAGAGACCATAGACAGTTGGTTTAGCAACATGAGATAGAGACTATGGATAGTTGGTTTGGTGACACGAGGTGATGCAATCCCAAGTTAGCAGTTGAGATGGTTCTTGTGCTTTGTTGTGGGTGCATTACAATTACTTGGAGATTCAAGTTGAGATAAGTTAATTCAGAAGGATACCTTATTAAGGAGGAGCATACTCAACACTGGAGGTCACCTGTAAGAGGGAGCTAAAATTCTATATTAGAAAATTGATGTGGTATGGAATAGTAAATATATTCCAATTGACCCATAAGTCATTAACTTAAATTTTTGAGCGGATGTGAGTCTAACTAGATATATTAATAGATTTAGACTTAAGCTCCCTATTAACGATCTCCTTGGTTGAAGGTATCGAGTTTCTATTACTCGCTCCTAACACATTCAAAGAGAAATTATAGTGGTGAGTGTTGCTTATTCAAAAGCATTTCTCCTCAAACTCTAACACCCTATCAACATTTCTCAAATTATTATAATTGTAAGGTTTTTGAAGAAAATAAAAGGAGTATGAAGCTCTCTTTGACTTTGGAATTATGAACTCTTAATCCATCTCTCTCTTCAATGCCTTGGTCTTCTTTTATACTCTTTGGTGTCCAAAACTTCCTGTTGGACAATCTCCATGGGGATTAATCTCCAAATTTAGCTGTTGGACAATTGAAGATAAGATTAGGATAGCCGTTGAGATAGAACAATCAGAGATCTTGTAGATTTAGTCATCCATACAATTAAATCTTGGTTTTTATAAGTAGAGTGGCTTCGTTGCAGAAAGTATTTTGCCAGGATGATTAAATATCAAGATATCATGAGTGAGTAGATATGTAATGATAATCTTGGTCAATTAGGGCGCGTTTGGTAACGATTCTGTTCCTGGAAACTGATTCTGACCAGAAATGATTATTTCTGATTCTGTTCCTGGGAACTGATTCTGAGTAAAAAAACGCGTTTGGTAACAAATAAAATTTCTGATTCTGGAATAGAAAAAGAATAGAAACGCGTTTGGTAACTATATAAAATTTTTATTCCAATTCTTTTTTAATTACCTTTTTAGATTAAAATAAATTTGATATTGAATTTTCATAAACCATTCATTGATTAATTATATTTTTATACTAAGTAATAAAAATATTAACTAATCAATTTTTATTATATAGTAAATAATAAACCATAGTATAAACTATACTAATATCCCTACAATATGTAATAAATAAAAATACTAAATTATAACATAAAATTAAATATGTATTCTATATACAACAAATATATATTTCATACTAGGAAGAAATAAAAATAAAATATAGAAATAAATTTTTTTTTTGATTCGGCACTTTTGATTCTCTTTTTTGATTCTCGGACGGAGAATCATATTTTTTCTGATTCTGAATTCTTGTCCAAAACTGATTCTTGGAGTAAATTTGTTCCCAGAATCAGTTTTGGACAAAAAATTTACCAAACGCGATTCTGTTCCCAAACTGATTCTGGGAACAAAAAATCAGAATCAGGCACTGTTTGGATGGTTGCCAAACAGGGCCTTAGAATCTTCTACAAAAGGAATCCATACCAAATTACGAGCTATGAAGGAATTACATAATAATCTTGAAATTTGTAGTAAAATTGTCATTGTAAGTAGAATAAGTGTATTGCTCATATTCAATCATCACATAATCATAGTAATATCCTAGCAGCTTTTAAAATAATATACAGCATTTTTCCCACTGAAATTCATATGCAATTCTTGATTATAGTCGCAATTTGTCAGCTAATTCATAGGTTAGCCTTGCTGATATTCAAGCAATTCACATGTTGATATCCACACAATTCATTTCTTCTTACTTCTTAGATATGATAAACCATTCTTGCCAACGATAGTGAAGTAACATTGTGTAGATAAAAACTTGCTACATCCAAGTTAATATGAACTTTCCACTTGTTCATGCAGATCTTTTGGTCATAATAAACCTTTTCGGCATGAGTATTACCTAAAGCACCACACTTCTTGCATTTATCAAGAGCACTATAATGCATGGATAGGTTTATCAATTTCAAAATAAATAGGAGGTTTTCTCAACTAATTACACCTTTTCCAGCAGTTTTTTGCTCCTCAATTCACTGCTCAATCTATATATACCTTGTGCCATCCATCTTTAGATTTTTTCCCAAGATATGTTATAACAAGCACCCTTCTATCTATGCTCATTCCCTACGCAAACAGCTGCAGAATTTTGTAACTTTGATGAACTAGAAGCTGGTAAGATTTATCTTTGGGATCAAAAATGCATCTGTCACGTTGTTTCCAAAGGCCCTCAAAAAGCCATGAGGAGCAGTAGAGCATTTCAGGGAATATTTCCACTAATTTCCACCCCTTTATAAAAGCCATTTCCATGCACTTTACTTCTCAAATCATCGAAAGAATTAGTGCAAACTCTTGGAGGAATTGTGTAACAGCCTGGTCCTATGAGGGATGGGAGTGTTGCTTCGCCTCAAGGATGGGAAGAGGGTAGGAATGAACTAAATCTTATATCTCCTGGGGATGGTGAGGTAATGTGCTATATATAAGGAGTAAAACCACTCTTAACTACCAACAAGGCATTTTCTAGGCGAAGCTCAAAGGAACAAATTCGTGAGGGCATAGGGCAATTGAGTCCTGCAATCCAAAGCCAACAATATCATTGGTGAGGCTAGAGATCGGTCCTTACAATTCAGAAGGCTACTCCATAACTTATTGTCTTCGTCACTCTCTCTCAAGATATAAAAAGTGTATTCCTCAACTTTATATGGGCCTTTTCTTTTTCCTTTTCTTGTCTCCTCTGTGATGTGAGCTTAGTGTGTGAGTTCATCTCATAGTGAAGAGAGAAAGAAATTTGTTAGAGGAGAGCGGGCGAGAGAGAAAGAGTAGATTTGGTTGAGGGCCTTCTCTGATGGGCTTCTAGGATAGGCTTGGCTAAAGAGCCATTGCAGATCTCCATTGGTGGGCTAGTGGGCCACATTTATGGATCTGAAGTTTGACGAGCCGATAAGTTGGGCCGGCCAAGTCAATTCGAATTCGAACTAGGTGCTTTCTTATTTTCTTATTTCTTACTTATTTTTTTACAAAAATGTGCGTTCAAATTGTCGGGATTCAAGTGTTAACAAAGCTAGTAAATTTGAAGCATTGGTAAATTATGCAAATAAAATTGATTATTTGTACAAAAGTTGCTCATTTGCACATGGTTATTTTGTTGTATCTAGAAAAAAAAATCTTGTCATTTTCTTTACAAATGCTTTGTAACTTACTAATTCATATTAAAATTGAACAGTATGGTAAAAATTCATATTTTTTTGCATAACACATTAGAATATGAGATTTTAAAAAGTGGTTTCTGTCTTTTATGTGTGTATACAAAAGTTATACTTAGTATTTACCGAAGACAATCACTATGATATGGCTATTGTTGTTGGTAGCTTGTCTCTACAAAAAAGCCAGCCAATAAAATTTTGTTTGCTAATATCGTTGGTCCAAATTAATTGATATCGGTCAACACTTGTCCCTCTAGTTTAAATTCCTTATATATCTCTTTGCAACAACATGTTTGGCTAGAGATAATAGGTGTCAAAGCAAGTCTTAGCTTGAGAATACATCGCCGACCCCAAGCCATATTGCCATTTATGTTGAGTTGCATAGTGGGAGTACCTTTACATTTAATGTGATGAACCCAAGTACTCCATTGGGATAAGGATGGATGATTAATGAGGCTCCAAAGCATGCAGCCCATCCATACTTTATTCTAGAGTTTCAGATTGAGCAAGCCTAGTTCACCATCCTTTTTTGATGAGCATACTACTTTCCATGCAACTTGGTGGAATTTGTGAGTTTCAGCGTTTCCTTCCCCTAAGAATTACCTAATTTTCTTTTCAATGTCATGGATAGGTTGCTTTGGGAGGAGAAACATTTGCATCTGGTAAGTGCAAATGTACAAAAGTAAAGATTTGACCAATTGAAATCTTCTTGTGTAACTGGTATGCTTCATGCTCCATCGATCTATTTTATGGAATATCTTTTCTGTTAGGCCCTTACAATCTATTTGTGTGAGCCTTTGCGTACATGTGTCCCTAATGCTACGATACTCTCTAATTGTACCACGTACTATGTGTCCCTTATGTTGAAACGATATTAGCTTACATGCAATGAAATTATTATTGATGTTTCTGTTGGGTTTCATGAATCATGTATAAGAAATATTAACATAAAGTACGCAGCGGAAACAAATATATATTTTACACATGATTCTCTTAAGGCGTTGTTCGTGCATTTTAATCAAAAATCTAAACATAATAGGGAGTTAAACGAATTACCTCTCGAAGCGCGCTTTGAAAACGAGTCGGTTCAGATGTTCTACAATTCGAGTCCCACAAGCGTCGGACCTCTAGTTCAGACACACCAACAACGAATGTCGAACGGAAGAGAGAACCTTCGGATATTCTCCACTTCAATTGTGCTAGCAATCACGTGAAAATGATCCAACGTATCCTCAATGTATTATAGTCACGGCCCGAATGAGAAAACACTATACTTTCTCGTCTCTTGAAGAATACAAGAACACACACGTTTCTCTTGATTTTTAGCAACCCATTTTCTCTAAAAACCAAACAATGCACACCTATAGAAAATCTCTCTATTTTTGCAACCTTTTGCGGCCTTTCTTTTTAATATTTATACACGAATCAGCAACGGTTGCCGATCGTGGGATCAGCAACCGTTGCTGATCCTCATTCTCATGCACGATCGAGCATGATCGTGCATGAATGGAACGGTTAGCAACCGCTGACTGTTTATGCACAATTTCGTGCACGATGGTCAGCGGTTGCTGAACATCATGCACGAATTCGTGTGTGCATGTGCACGTATTTGTGTGAAGTGGTTAGCAAAAATTGCTGACCATTTCCACTTTAATTAATCAATTAATTAATTTAGGGCATATATCTAACAATCTCCCACTTGCACTAAAGCCAACTTGTTTGATACCTCAAACCCATTTGGTCAATTCATTGCCATTAATTAAATAATAATAATGAAAGCACACAATTGGGGTATGTTAACATATATCCACTTTGGGCATGCGTGTGCATCATATGCAAGTAGGCTCGTGACTATAATACAAATTAAATTAAATCTCATTTAATTTAATTTCAAATCGACTCAATTCGATTGTAGTAATTGCAAACACATTTGCAATAATATATATATATATATATATATATATATATATATATATATACACACATATTTGGTGCTGGAGGAACCGCTACTGGGCCGATAGCCGTTTCCGTAAACCCCCAAGTGACGCTAGCAGGGAAACCATCACCTCGACGTCACGCTTAAGTCACCATGTAGTAGCTAGATTGACTTCCTGCTTCGCGGGGGATTCGAACCTTGGCCTTCACCGGGGAGGTCCAAGGCCCTACCATCTATGCCACCTTGGTCGGTGGTATTTGCAATAATATTTCTCTCTTGTTCCACGTCATCCTAATTGTTTATGGTGTGTGACATCCCTAGGTTCATCACTAAGCTGGTAGTAAGACTTGTACTAACACATTAGTATTTCCAAAAGAATCAATTGTCCCGATTAATCTTTTAGGTCCTACAAGCCACGATTGACATCTAGCAATATGTCATGGCTACCCAGATAGTGTGAATACTTTAAGAACATAATAAACCTGTCAGCTTTGGCTACAGTGTAATTCAATCCCTCTGTCTTACTATGTCCCGATCAAACAAAGACCATGAAATATTTGTCAAGTCATTAATTCGATCATATGCATAAATCTAATTGACATGCATTTTATTCGAGACATAAACAATTTATTCTTGGTTACAACCCCGGTCGAGGATTTCAATGCAGTGTCACAATTAGATCGCATAGGACATCATTATCATACCTTGCATATAACAAGGAGACAAATTCCATATTGTGCACACGTGTAACTTCATATATGGACAAACTATGACCATCAGGTATAAAGACGGATCAACGACTCGGCATTATGTGTACCCGTGAACCATAGTTGTTCAATACACAAGTCAACACTGTACCTCAGGTCTAAGGATTATTTACACAAGACCAAAGCATGAACAATTAGACATTGACCACGCTAAAAGCTTCTATGTCGCTAATCGTTCTATATGTGTCACGTTCAGTGAATTTGTCTAATACAAACACCTGTGTTCTAACTCAGGCATCATAATACCCAATGACATGTGACTCATCATTCCCTTAAGTATCCAATACTTAATGGCGAAGTTAAGAACACACCGGCCTTAACAGGATTATTAATATCCACTCAATAATCCATCGACCGAGAACGATTTAAAGATTCAGTCTAACTATGAACCAGTCACATATATTCTTGACGTCTCAAGAACAGGTCTAGTTGCAACTGATCTTATGAAATCATTCATTAATATAAAATAATTGGACAAATGAATGAATACGTCATTGCCATTAATAATAATAATGAAAGTACAACCGAAATCCCTAATATGTAACTATTACATAGCAACTTTAGGGCATACATTTAACAATTTCTCACTTGCACTAAAGCCAACTTGTCTGGTACCTCAAACCCATTTTGTCAATATGTATTTCAAAAAAAGACTGAGGTAAGGCCTTAGTGAAGGGATCTGCCACGTTTTCTGCTGAGGCAATTTTCTGCAAGGTGATATCACCTCTCCCAACAATTTCTCTGATGAGATGGAAGCGTCTCTCAATATGCTTGGACTTATGGTGAGACATTGGTTCCTTAGCTTGAGCTATCGCCCCATTGTTGTCACAAAACAATGTGATCGGTTACTCAATTGAAGGAACGACTCCAAGTTCAGAAATAAACTTTTTCATCCAAGCGACTTCCTTTGCTGCTTTAGAAGCAGCTACATACTCTGCCTCAGTAGTGGAATCAGCAGTTATACTTTGTTTGGAACTTTTCCAACTAACTGCACCACCATTGAATGTAAAGACAAACCCAGATGTAGACTTATAATCATTAGGATCCGATTGAAAATCGGAATCAGTATAAGCTGCAACTTTAAATTCTCCTTCTCCATATATCAAGAATAAATCTTTAGTTCTTCGCAAATACTTAAGAATATTCTTGATTGCTATCCAGTGCTCTTCTCCTGGATCAGACTGATATCTGCTGGTAATACTTACAGCATGCGCAATATCAGGTCTAGTACATAGCATAGCATATATTATGCTTCCAATAGCGGATGCATATGGTATCTTTGCTATCCGCTCTCTTTCTTCAGGAGTGTTGGGACACATCTCCTTAGAAAGACGGATCCCTTGCCTAAAAGGCAATAATCCTCTCTTGGAACATTGCATGTTAAACCGTGTTAACACTTTGTCTATGTACGTAGATTGTGAGAGGCCAATCAATCGTCTTGATCTATCTCTATAGATCTTGATACCTAAAATGTAGGTTGCCTCTCCTAAATCTTTCATGGAGAATTTCTGTGACAAGAATAGTTTTATCGATGATATCATAGGTACATCATTTCCAATCAAAAGTATATCATCGACATACAAAACTAGAAATGCAATTGCACTCCCACTGATCTTCTTATATACACAAGGTTCATCCGGATTTTTTATGAAGCTAAACGATTTGACTACGTCATCAAAACGGATGTTCCAACTTCTGGAGGCTTGTTTGAATCCATAAATGGATCTCTTAAGCTTACACACCTTCTTTTTTCACTATTGGATTCAAAACCCTGTGGCTGTTCCATATAGATGTCCTCATCGAGAAAACCATTTAGAAAAGCCGTTTTGACATCCATCTGAAATATTTCATAATCAAGGTGTGCAGCTATAGCCAACATAATCCGAATGGATTTTAGCATGGCCACAGGTGAGAAAGTTTCGTCATAATCAATTCCTTCTTTTTGACGATATCCTTTCGCCACCGGCCATGCTTTGTAAATTCCAATTTGACCTTCAATGTTCATCTTCCTCTTGAAGATACATTTACAGCCAATCGGTACAATACCATTAGGCAGGTCAGTCAAGGTCCAAACCTCATTGGAATACATTGAATCCATTTCGGATTTCATGGCTTCTAGCCATTTACCAGAATCGATGTCCAACATCGCCTCCTCATAGGTTTTAGGATCACCGGGTTGATCACTATCATTCACAATGAATAATGGTTCGATATGATCAATCGAGTGTCTATAACGAGCAGGTGGGCGAGACGTTTTCGCACTTCTCCTAAGAGGTTGTGTATCAGAAGCTCCCACTGAATTAGAGATTGGTATCTGAACTCGGTTGTTTGGCACTTCATTATTTTCTTCTTGTAAGACTATTTTCCGCCCAGCACCACTTTCTTGGATGAACTGATTCTCCAAAAAAGAAGCGTGCTTGCATACCAAAATTCTTTGGTTTGAATGAAAATAGAAATAATATCCAAGAGTTTCCTTTGGATATCCAATGAAGCGACCTTGTTCAGATCTTGCCTCCAATTTTTCCATTTTTAGCTTTTTTACAAAAGCTGGACAACCCCAAATCTTAATATGATTAAGACTGGGTTTCCTACTATGTCATATCTCATAGGGCGTAGTTGGAACAGATTTGGACGGCACTCTATTCAGTATATATACAGCTGTCTCAAGGGCATATCCCCAAAGGGAAATTGGCAAATCGGTGTAACTCATCATAGATCGTACCATATCTAATAAAGTACGATTTCTTCATTTAGATACACCATTATGTTCTGGAGTTCCAGGAGGTGTCCATTGTGATAAAATGCCATTCTCTTTAAAATAGTCCAGGAATTCAGTACTAAGGTATACACCTCATCGATTCGATTGAAGAGCCTTAATACATTTTCCTGTTTGTTTCTCAACTTCAGCCTCGAATTCCTTGAACTTTTCAAAGGATTCAGATTTATACTTCATGAGGTATAAATAACCATACCGTGACTGATCATCGGTGAAGGTAATGAAGTAATTATAACCACCTCTAGTAGTTTCGTTAATTGGTCCACATACATCTGTATGTATTAATTCTAATATGTCAGCAGCTCGCGCACTTTGTCCCACAAAAGGCGCTTTAGTCATTTTTCCTAGAAGACATGCCTCACAAGTCGAGTATGACTCAAAATTTGAAGGATCAATGTATCCATCATTACTCAACTTGTTAATTCTGTCTTCTCCAATATGACCTAATTGGAGATGCCAAACATACTTTTTATTTGGACCGTCTCTAGGGCGTTTATTAGTTATGGCATTTATATTAATTCTATTTTGCTTATTGACATTGGTAATCGCATTACCGGACATTGTAATGGTATAAAGATTGTTGGTTAATAAGATAGAACCAACACATATTCTATTATGATAAATAGAACATACATCATCAGCAAAAGAAAATTCATAATTCTCTTTACCCAAACGTGGTACAGAGATGATGTTCCTAACATCATTCTTATAATGCAAACAGTTCTTTAAAACCATTCAATGTCCAGAAGGGAAACATAAACGAAAAGTCCCTATAGCTAATGCAGCAACTCTTGCTCCATTGGCAAATATCAAGACAATCTCATTTCACCCTAGCATCCTGTTTATTTCCAGATTCTGCAAAGACATACAAATATGTGAAGTTGCAGCAGAATCTAGAACCCATGAGCTGGATTCAGCACTAACCATAAGATTGGTTTTAATAAGCATAGACACCATACCTTCATAAGGTCGGTTCTTGGGCTTGACCTTCAAGCTCGCGAGGTACCTCTTATAGTTCCTCCTCCAGTGCCCTTTGACACCACAGTAATGACATTTCCCTTTATCAATCATGGGTTTTGGTTGCACAACAGGTTTGGCAGGCCTCTTCCATTTATTCTTCTTTAAAACAGTCTTACCCTTTGAAGAAGAAGCCTTAGCCATAGCCACTACATTTGGCCTCGTGTTATGCATTTCCTTCTCATAAACTACCAACATGCTATGTAACTCAGCAAGAGTTTTCTCCATCTTATGCATGTGGAAGTTTTGGACAAAACCAGAGAAGGAATCGGGTAAAGATTGGAGGATCAAATCCACAGCTAACTCATTGTCCATAACGAGATTCAGCCTAGCCAATTCTTCAATGTGCCAGATCATTTTCAAAGCATGATCATTAACAGATGATCCTTCAGCCATCCTCATACGGTACAATGCCTTAGATATCTCATATCTAGAGGTTCGACCATTCTCATCAAAGTATTCCTTTAAGTGCAAAATGATCGACCCAGTATCTTCCATAGATTCATACTTCTTCTGTAATTCATTATTCATAGAAGCAAGCATATATGACCTAACTTTTAAGTCATTATCACGCCACTTATCATAAGTGACACGTTCCTCTTGGGTCCCACCCTTAGGAAAGGAGGTTGACATCTTTTCATCAAGCACATACCCAATTTTTTCTGAATTGAGAACAATTCTCAAATTCCTCACCCAGTCAGTGAAATTGGGTCCAGTCAAACAATTCTTGTCAAGTATAGCAGCGAGTAGGTTTGTGGTCACCATTTTTAGAGTAATAATATATCTGTTGCAGAAAATAAATTGTTAGCCGTTGTATCTTTCAAAGTAACTATTTCATTTTGGCCTTTAAATGAAATAGATCCTCCCACTAAATTTATATTCGAATCCCATACTCCTTAAGATGGGAAGCGGTAATCTTTATTGGGTAAAGATTACTAGTGGGGATTGGAGTCCCACTAGCCCAAAGTTCACCTCACCTAATAGTTATTGGTGTCCTATGAACTTAGTGAGTGAACCAGCTTGTTCAACGTATCATATGCGAGTCCCAATCATAACTTCGGCCTCTAGACCATGAAAGCCTCACCTAACAGTTATCGGCATCATGATCATAGTTAAATCTAGCCCATCGTCTCATGCAAGTATTGAAAACACAAATAATTCCCTCACCTAACAGTTATTGGAAATCATTTGGCTCCAACCCCATAGCATCATATGCATAATGGAGTGGTCCAATATTATAAATGGTAATTAACCCCTATGTATCCATAACCAGTTAATTAACCACTATAATATTGGATGAAACCACGACGATGGAAGGCCACGAGTTCGAAACCCGTTTCGACTTAATATTCTTTGTAAGGAGATTTGGGTCGTTATTAACGGTCTCACTTTGCACATTAACCGGTTTAACATGCACGATACCATAAACACAATAAATAAGTAGATATCACATAATATCTATCCTATGTGGTGATCATGGAATTATGGTTTAATGGGTCTCGAGCCAAAGAGACCCATTTAGCCATTTTAATATTTTAATAATATGGACTTGCTCTTCACTTTTTCTTCAATTTTTGAACTCTTTAAAGACCGGGCCCAGAGAGCTCACCGGTTTAATGGCTCCTCCAATGGCTCCTCTCTTGTAGTATTTACATCAACAATTGAAATACCAAACTATACTAAAATTACATTTCGTAAAAATAAATATAAAAGAAGGACGCAGCCTCCATTTAATAATTACATCCCCAAAAAGAATACATGTAATCATCATACATTCATCCATACAACAATCACAACAATTAGGGATTTTTCCATGATCACCATCCTTCCTTACGAGCCATAAATTCAAAATTTAAAGCTCTGGAAGACATGCATAAAATTCTGCATATCATTTGCAAAATATAAACATCAAGTATAACAAGTTACAGATGTTTGATTCAAAATTGATTTAGTTCTAATTTTTGCTTTGTTGATTAAATTTTTCTCTCATAAATCAATCAACTTCTATAGGCCACATAAGAGCAAGAGAACCAATTCTCTTAACAAAAGTAAATTGGCCATTAGAATGCAAAAATATATTTGAACTATAAATCAATTAAACGCACGAAAACGCCTAAGGTTGGCTCTGATACCACTGTTAGGTTTCATGAATCATGTATAAGAAATATTAACATAAAGTACGCAGCGGAAACAAATATATATTTTACACATGATTCTCCTAAGGCGTTGTTCGTGCATTTTAATCAAAAATCTAAACATAATAGGGAGTTAAACAAATTACCTCTCGAAGCGCGCTTTGAAAACAAGTCGGTTTGGATGTTCTACAATTCGAGTCCCACAAGCGTCGGACCTCTAGTTCAGACACACCAACAACGAACGTCGAACGGAAGAGAGAACCTTCGGATATTCTCCACTTCAATTGTGCTAGCAATCACGTGGAAATGATCCAATGTATCCTCAATGTATTATAGTCACGGCCCGAATGAGAAAACACTATACTTTCTCGTCTCTTGAAGAATACAAGAACACACACGTTTCTCTTGATTTTTAGCAACCCATTTTCTCTAAAAACCAAACAGCGCACACCCACAGAAAATCTATCTATTTTTGCAACCTTTTGCGGCTTTTCTTTTTAATATTTATACACAAATCAGCAACGGTTGCCGATCGAGGGATCAGCAACCGTTGCTGATCCTCATTCTCATGCACGATCGAGCATGATCGTGCATGAATGGAACGGTCAGCAACCGCTGACCATTTATGCACGATTTCGTGCACGATGGTCAGCGGTTGCTGACCATCATGCACGAATTCGTGCGTGCATGTGCACGTATTTGTGTGAAGTGGTCAGCAAAAATTGCTGACCATTTCCACTTTAATTAATCAATTAATTAATTTAGGGCATATATCTAACAGTTTCTAGTGTATATTTTCTCAGCCAGTCTTCAATAATTTATGCAAGAGCCTAAAGCCTCAAAAGCCTAATTTGAACGTGACATTTGTTCTATGTTCAACATCCTAAGCCTCAAAGCAAGGATCAGTTGTGCTTGTATGCATTTATTGTCCCCATAGCTGCTGTGATCGATTCTACATTTCCCACACATATTATAATTTTTTCGACAGTATGAACAGACTACAAAGCCGAAACTGTGAAGGGTTCCGGACCATGAATCGTCTGAAGATCTCGACCATTATCCTGTAGTTTTGAAAAATGAGCACAAGTACATAGCAATAGACAAATGACTACAGCTCTTTTCATCTATGAAAATGTGCAAGAAGACAGCTTTTGAATTGATCAAGATTCAAGAATAGTCTGTTCCTCCCTTATCATCGAGCCTGAAACTATGCCACTGGACATTGATTTACACTACAAAATACTCGTCTCCGTCACGCTCATGTTGTCGCTGTTACTCCCTTGCTCATGATCCTGACGGTTCCTTCTCGTGCAGAGACATGCAAAGAGCAAACAACCAGTGGAAGTGGCGATGGTAAAAACGTAGAGCGCCCAGAAGCTGTTGAGGCCCAACCTTGGTTTCTCGCTGGTGGTGTTCTTCATCGTGCACTCGGGAGAGAACCACTTGTTCTTCAAAGTTTTCATCTCACCGCTCTGTGAAAGCTCCAAAATGGCCTCAGAGAAATCTGCAGCCAGTGGAGAGTCTTTCGGGAACACCTGCATATATGCAGTGAAGGAGAGATAAGTAAAAAAGAAAAGCATTTGCATAGCTACTATTAGTTACTTGATGTTCGTACAGTTCCTTTCATTTTTCTCTTGTTGGCTATAGTAACACGAACTGAGTTTGGCAGTCGAACATCAAGCATTGTGCTCTTCCTTAGGGAATTGCATATGTGCTGCTTCTGTAGCGGAGAGTAATTTGATGCCACTGCATCAATACCCAGTTCGCGAACTAATTGATTTAGTAAGTTTAATGTGGATAAATACCGAGGGGTTCATCTTCTGAGCGTCGTTATTCCCTCTATACCATTTTTATAAACTTAACTTGAAATACATGGATCAATTCATTTCCTAGAAGGAATATTCAAGTGCTAATGGGGATTTTGTATAGAGAAATGAGTGGATGACAAATTGACAATCTTTAAATTAATATGAGAATAACAGTATGTTATGGACTACAAAAAACCAAATAACAAATAGAGAAATTATCAGTTAACAATCTTTAATCTACTTTAAGAATGACACTCTATTTCGTACTACAAAAATCAAATAACAAATAATTATATATTGTTGTTGGGCCCACTTCTATAAAAATTTGTGACTCGCAACAAGTTATTATTTTCATAGTAGTCTAAAGACTGTTATACTAACGAGATCCTGATAAATAATTATAAATTGTTATGAGGTCCACTCCTTCAAGAATTTATAACTTATAATAAGCTATTATTCTCACAGTAGCTTAAAAGACTAAATCCGTCCAGTTATATAATAGTCCTCACCCTATGTCATACTCTGATGTGGTATTTTAGTAGTCAAGCTCAAGCCCCTTTTTCTTTTTGACCCAGCCTAAAGAGACGCAACACAAAAATTTATGACGCTATTAGCACTTCAAAAAAATCAAGTCTACGCAGAATAACTGAGCCATACTTACGAAGCCAAAACCGCCAAATCTGTAGTTTTCATGAGTGGCAACATATCCAGAGCAATACTGAGTGAAGAAAGCTCTCTCATATGGGTATTCCAGAAAAAGAGCAGAGATGCTGCCTCTTCTAAATTCATCTTCATAGCTTGAAGTGTTCCTTGTGTGGACGATGACTTCCTTCGAGAAATTCAGCTCGTTAATCAGATAGTCACAAACAAAAGTATCTGGGTCACAACCCACTCTTTCTTTAGAACTTCTTAGCCATTCAACGGTGGTCACAGTTGGTTTGAGGTTCTGGAGAGTGAGCAACGAGGTGAGGCCAGCAGCATAACTCTGTGTCAAGATCAATGCTACAAAGAACCAAATCACCAGCACAATTCGAGTGAAGTTGCGATAGACTCTCTCTTCTGCAAAAGTCACCGATGCATTAGTTTTTTTGTTGAAAATTTGGGCCGAAAGGAGTGTACATGAACGACAATCAAGAGAGGGAAGTTACTTACTATGAGCAAAGAAGAGAGAGGAGAAAGTGAACCAAAGAGCAGTGGAGAGCTGATTCGTCCAAGGGCCTCTGAATTCTGGATTGATCTGATACTCCAAGAACCAAACTACCAACATGGTGTATATAAGGATGCCTCCAGAAGCAATCCACATTGCGAGAGTGAAAGGCTCGATAAAGATCAATGCCCTGTCTGTGTCTGGTTTTGCTGGGACTATGATGGAAAGCTCTGATCCTATAAACGGTTGTGTGAACTCAACAAACAGTGAGCGTTTGGCCAGAATAGTTATGTCACCGACTGCAGCATCGTAGGTCTTCATCAATGTCATAATATGGAACAACATCAAAGCAATCCACTTTAGAAATAGGAACCGAAATTGCACCATTGAAGCAAAACGTTTGTATCAAGAGGATGTGAGACTGACGAATCTACTAATGCAAAATAACACAATCTTGTGAGCCAAAATTGACATCTGTGTGAAATGAACTTGTTGCTTCGTTTAGTTTACTCAGGCTCTGATGGTTAATGTACCAGAGAAAGTAATAGTTAATACTCTATAATGCAATGATGCACTAATCATGCAAGAACAGAGATGATGTGGTCCCGTACCTTATCATGGACTTTGTTAACCAATTCCTCATATGTTCCATCATGACGAAAAAACTCATACTTCAAACATTCAGGAAAATGAGAAATAGCCTTCTCGAAAACATCTATGCAAAAGCCAATGTACTTTGGTCTCCCTGTTGTGTCGTCCATTTCCTCCTTCACAAACTTATCAAAGGGAGTTTTACCAGGTACTCCGATGACCAACGTCACCTTCTCACTTGAAGTTTGTCCTTCTTGGGTCTTCACCATATCTGAAATTCTGTAAGTATTTCTTCTTGAACTTTGCATTGGTACAAAACTCCTTGAGAAACTGAAATTGGGAGACCAAAGCTTAAGCTCTCTATATTCATTTCCCTCGACACTTACAAGTTGGAATTTGGGTCGACGTGCCAACTGACCTTTCTCAAATCGTATTGCCCCACTCAAACCCATGAGTCTAGTGCGCGATATTCTATTAAGCAAAAACTTGGGCATAATATCATGGCTCGGCATTGCATCTATCGCATTTTTAACGGTCATAATGCAATCATATGCTCGAATAGCATCGATTCCGGGCTCGAACTTGAAGTTCTCTCCATACTTGTGATGGAACATATTCAAGAATTTGGCTTTGAATTCTCTATATGCCTGGTTTTTGGGATGGTACGTGATTATTCCTATCGCACCTTTGACGGTGGAGGCGATTGCTGGATGTTCTACTGAAGTTAGGAGATTGGTGAATGGTTTTTCAGCAAATATCCAAATTGAATCTCCATAGAAGAGTCTCATCTTCTTTGCTTCTTTAAGAAAATGAGCGCTTCCCCGTGCTGACAACCCTAGGACAATAAAGATGGGAGATGTTTTTCCCTTCAACTTCATTAATTTCTCTTCCAAAGACACTTCTGCTCCACTCGGAGATGAGAATGCTTGAAGAATCAGCTGGTCCTCTATTGTCGAGCCAATTTTTCTAAGCTCTTCAGACAAATAATTTAACAGCTTGGAGTACTTAGTATCGTATGCCCCGGCCTCATATACTATTGATACTCTTTGCCTGTTATAAGAACTAACTATATCTACTATGCATCTAACATGGTCATATTCATCGGTACTCATTTGAAACAGTGAAGGCCATAGAGTTTGCACCATCATTGTTGGTGTTATGTGGTCTCTGGCAAAGGATATGACTGGCACCTGAGATTGATTAGCAATTTCGGCTACTAAAGTTGCACTCTCCCATGTCTCCAAGCCAATAATAACTTGCACGTTCTTCTTTTTGATCAGTTTTTCTGCTGTTAAAACATAATAAAGGAAATGAAGATATTAAACTTCAGGATTCAAGGCAATTTTCTTTATGAATTTCTTCTACTAATTGCACTTATTTACCCCTATTAGTTGGGTTCTTGGAAGAGATTATTGCAGCTAATGTTCATTATGTGAGATGCATGTTTAGATGGAAGAACGTCAATTTACAGTTGTTATAACAACCGTTCATGAAAAAGCTTAAGCTTTTGGTCATGGATCCACAATGGATACCAAGTATTATTTGGTCAACATAAATACTCTGCTTATTTATTAGCAAAAAGCCAATTTTCTACATTGAATATCGAATGAAATGATCACGTAGTTTGAATAAAGAGTTGCTAGTTTTCTGCAAGAAATAGTAAATGAATCAAGAAATTCCATAACTTTTTCACTTGATGATTTAACATAATCATTCGGTCTCTTAGATACCCAAAAGGTTTCTGTAAGGGTTTCATTGTGTATTTCAAATATTACTGAATGTAGAACTTCTAGTAAACATTCAGCTTATGCAGAAAAATTGAGAAGAAAATATAGATGTACATGATCTCAAAGCAGACTTGGGGTGACTATTTATTACCGCTCATGGCAACTAACACGTTTCCAACAAACAAAGAAGAAATTATTGCAGACGCAGCCACTGAATTGAGGAAGGGTAATGAAAGACTAACCGGCAGAAATTGCTCGAAGGGGCTTTGCATGGGAGTTTATGTAATGTGGCTTTATGTAATGACTTCCTGATGATGATATGGTGTTCACATCTTGGCATGCTATTTCGATTGCCATACGCATTTGGTCGCCGAGAAGCGAGTCCAAATCAAGAATCACACCCACTTTGAATGCGTTCCTCTCATCTACGGCTTTGGTGGCTGCACCGGCGTAGCTCAGGACCAGGAGTGGCAAGAGCAAGACAAACAGCTTTAAAGTGGACAAAATGAGTCCTGTACTCCTGCTCAATGAGCTTTGAACAAAACCCATCTCGAAAACCTTAATAACTCCTCAAAGCTAAACTAATTGTTGAAGTATTTTGCTTTGCAAATGGTTGTTTTGTATTTGTCATAAAAGGTTCCCATTTCACAAATCCTACATATTTATAGTGGAGAGAGAGAGAGAGAGAGAGAGAGAGAGAGAGGAAAACGTAAGTGCAATGTAAGTGAATTTCCAAGAAAATAGGGATAGGAAATGATTGCAGAGAGAGCGAGAGAGGGGGGGGGGGGGGGGGGGGAGAGAGAAAAAGGTATATGTAAAGTATGTGAGGTGCGTGTACCGAGAAGTCAATGTTGATTTGGTCTTTCCGAGACTAGAGTTTTGTTTGTTTTATCGCGGAGTGAACCGAGGCGGAGAATCCACGAACGGTATTCTTGCGGGCTTCTAAGATTTGTATGTTCCTTGACTTGGAGAATAGACCAAGTCAGTGCTTTGTTTTGATAGCATTAAGATTCCACTGGACCCAAATTTTCAAAGCACAGACTCTTCTCATCCTAGAGCCTTCATTCGCGTTTAAGAATGCCGCTGACTGGTTCCAACTTCCGAGCGATATGGTATGTTCCTCCTATGCTACTTGATAGCAGCTCTTGTTGCTGCGTTTAGATTCAAATACAGATTTCAATACTCCCTAGAGTGCAGATTACCGCTCTAGTGGATGACTTGATATTTTAGTTTCTACACTTTTTAATACATGTAACTTCCAGTTTATATAAATACAAGTTCATACTTCCTACATGATTGGTTTTTGTTTATGTATTCTCTTACACTATATTTCATATATTGCTTTTGCTCTATATATTATTTTTAATTCTCGAGACTTTATTTAGTCTTCATACATGTTCGAAATTTTATTCAACTTCATAGTCATAGTCTTAACTATATAGTTAATCTCTAATATTCTACGGACATTCAGAGAACTCCTTAGAATAATAAATCTTATTATACCAGTAGAAGTAAATCTAGAAGATATAGAACCTATACCTTTCTTAGCTCTTATACCTGGATCTACTCAATATCTAATAACCAGATATAATCCAAACAAACGTCCAAACATATATAGACGTTTATATTAACTAAGTTTTCTCACTCTTAGATTTGTCAATTTTTATACTTCCATATTCTCTCATATAGTACTCCGATCCTAACCCATATATATATATATATATATATATATATATATATATAATTGTTGTCAATTTGGCGGCTGCCACCATCATCGTACCACTTGGAAACATGACCTTCACGTTACAAGTTATTGTTCACATTTGCTACCGTCGTTCTCTCTCTTGAGTTGAATCTAAAATTTAACCACAATGGTCTTGAGTCACGAGTTTGATATAAAGCGATCCCCAGAGAGTTCGGTTAGGCAAGTTCTGATAAAAGATTATTGAAATTATAAAAATAAAAACAAAAAATAGTGGTGTCCACCTTCCTCTCGCTCTATTCCTTAGCCAAAAGCAGAATTCTAATTATCTGTTTGCCAAAAAAGGAACAAATTTGTGCATGGCAATTTTCTAATATGATTAGTAAAGTTTAAGTCTTGTTTGTAAAAATGTAACGGTGTAGTGACTTGTTAGGTCAAGTACTTTGATAGTATAATTATCAACGACATTAGCTATCTACTAATGTTGAATGCAATAGTAAGTTATCGGTCTTTTTAGAAAGTTGCAGCTCAAGCAAAAATGTAGAGGCGAAATTAGAAAGTTTGAGCCGAAATAACTAATTCTGCTTATGAGGTAGTAAATTACATACAAAATAAGAATTACCAAATTCAAGTGGAACATAAGTTATTAACCTAAGTGTTGTCCCTCAAAATGAAATCTAGCGGTGAAATTAGTAACTCATCAGCGTAAGTCTGCTTGCAAGTTAATAAGTTACCCACAATGTAAGAAACTTGCTATTAGAAATAAAATAGAAGCTGGGTAACTTACAATTAAAATAAGCAAGTTACCCACAATTTGAGGAATTTACCAATGCCAAATTCAATATTAAGTTGTAAATAAGCTTTGAAGAGGTCCACTATTGCTTTATGTTTGTCATATTGGGGAGTGGGGAGGGATTGGCGGCATGAAGTGATTTTCCATGAAAACAAGATGAGAAAATGGCTACAGGAAATGTATAGTGTAACAAAAAGTCAAGTCGATTTGGTCTTTCTTGGACTGAGACGAAGGTTCTCCATGGGCAAGGGAGGGTAGAGTAGTTATTAGTTATTACACGCTTGATGACGTCAAAGAATTGTGCCGGTCCCGTAACGATATATTGCCCGTTTTGATCAATAGACCTCAAGTTTGTTCTCATCAAAAGGGCTCTCGTAAGGTGAGGGGTCTGCCCATTCTTAAAAGTCATAATCATCCTTTGACCAGGGAATTGTGTTAAGGGACAATAAGTTTCACAAATCATTAATCGTGAGACCCCCAGGCCAAAGCAGATAATATTGCTTAATCAGATAGACGCAAACTCTGATATCATCAATACTGAACGAAATCTGCACCATCAAATCTGGTAGGACATATGTACAACCAACATGAGATTCATATGAGACTTATTAATATTTAATGATTCATAATTGAATTTAGTACATATACTAAATTCATGCAATAATTTCTCAACACAGAAAGGGGATAGGGCCAAAGGGCACGCTCGCCCTACCCAGTTTATTCTTTTCCATATTATAAGAACCTTAATAATCACATTTAGTGTACGCTTAACAAATGAATCTTTTGGCAGTCCCTCAATCATTCTTTGTATAGGTACACACTTTTATCTATACTAGGTAATCTCAATCAATCTTTTGCCCCCTCATTCTTGTTATAGATATATCCTTCCGTTTATTTTGCGAAAAATGTGACATTTCTAGAAATTATTTTCAAGAAGCCATTTTCCCCAAAAATAATAATATATTTCAATATTTGGCTCAAACCTGAAAATGAACTAGAAAATTTTTTCTGCCATTTAGTATGAAAAATTACCCCCCAAAAAAAAAAAAAAAACGAAATTTTCACCAGATCTCAAGCTCGCCGGCCTCGGGAGAGTGGGCGAACAAACCTCACGAGAGTTCATTGCTAATGGAGCTCTCTGGCTATGAAGGATGGTGATTCTCGTGGTATCCGATCTGCACTGCAATTCGACAATTAGACGGGAAGCGATTGGAAAGGATGGGGTGAGTGAGGGCAAGAAGTGGGAAAGGCATTGAGCAATTGAGTTAGTCCGCCTCGTAAGTTGTGGCGAGCTCGACTTTGTTGATCTCTCACGAGCTCAAGCCTCGCCAGCCTTGGGTGAGCTCATCCCTCGCTTGTGGCTGGTTGCTAGCTATCATCATGGTCAGCCATTGGTCGAGAAATAGGGAAAAAAATAAAAAATAAAAATAGTATATTGGTCAAAACAATTAAAAATTTGATTTTTTTAAAAGTATATTTTTGTAAGAATGGAAGTTTTGTTAACTAAAGACCTGAGTCCAAGCGCCAAGGAGTCACGCATGGCCTTTGTAAACTTAGGCCTAAGTATCGGGAACGAGAGCTCAACCATGGCATTTATGGAATCGGGCTTGAGTGCTAGGACATCATGCACAAACCACCAGGGCTTCCGATTCCGACTTAGGCATCGGGGCCCAAGCTCGGCCTCGATGAACTTGGGCCTAGGCATTGGAGACCTAGTCTTGAATGCCTAGGGACCTGAGAACCAATGTTGAAGTTTCCGTGCCCAAGCATAGAGTTTCGGATTCAATCACTGATAATTTGGAAAATGTTTTTTGGATTTTTCAAAGAAGAAATCATTTTCTTGAATTTACGCATGGGTTTTTCATTAAATGGGAAAATATTTTATGTTGACTTGTTTTTCTAAACGAACCAAAGAACCAAAAATGAGAAAAATGTTTTCAGCGAAATAAAAGGAGTCCTATACCCCCCCCCCCCACCCCCGGGGCGCATGCCCGCATTTGCGTCTTCTGTTTTCATTTCAATTTACAGCAGTAATTTATTAGCTAAATTAGTTAACATGTTATATTTTGGAGATTATGACATTTGATGATTCTAGTAATAATTCCATTTATCTATCTCCAATCAATTTATCAAGTGTGGAGTTACTTAATCCTATGATAATTTATTCTTGGTTTGATATTAATGCAATCTGTAAGCTACTCTCTTTGTGTCTTAAAGAAAGAAAAAGAGAAATTGGCAAAAATCTCTTTATCGTTTCAAATTTGAATTTCATTTACGCTTTATTGACAATACTCGCAAATATGAATTTTTATTGATCTTGTAACTTTTTTTTTTTTTGGTGGCATTATAGGCTTTGCATTTCATTATGTTTCCAAAATTACATGTCTAGCGGAACATTTTTTTTTTTTTAATGGAGAGAAGCTTAAGCCATTGCAAAATCCAGCTAATCTCATATGAAACTCGTTTAAATAAATTGTAAACTCATATTATGTACTTGAAAGCATTCTTGTACGGGTAAATGGAAAACGGAACAAAATTTAATTCTCCATTCTATGTATTTTGAACAATTTATCGATATTGTATTGTGGCTTCCTCAAGATTGGACCTCTAAACCCATCCCTGCTGAGGAGAAAATGATTATAGGAGGGATCTTTGTTAAAAAAAAACATTTAATTTATCAAATATCTAACGCATTTTACTTGACATTAATAAGTATCCGACGGTCCAAATGCATTTTAAAGCATATATTCCACTCACCTGGTAATATATTATCATACGAAGTTTCTAAAATTCTCCTTGACTTTGAGGATAGACCAAGTAGTTGTTAGATTAGTAAACATTGCTCTAAAAAATTTGACCGGAAAAAAAAAAAATTGCTCTCAAATTTTCAAAGTACACGGAGTCTTCCCATCCTAGAGCTTCTTTCGCGTTAAAAAGATTTGGGTGCAAGTTTCCAAAGATGGTATTCCTGCTATACTAGAAGGTAGCAGGTCGGTACATGTACTTTTTAGATTCGTTGAACACTCCTGTCAATTCAAATCTCTTCAACATGAAAGTAGGTAGATTGACTCACCATTGATTCCACTGAAAAAAGAGTATTTCTCTATGACGTGTTCTCAAATGTAGACTTTTGTTTTCCTTTTCTTTTTAAGCTTTTTGAATTTGGTCAACAGAAGCACTAGTTAAACATCTTGGTAGAGAAACTTCGTCAATTTTAATGCACTATCTATCTCACATTTTGTATAGCAGTGAATTAAAAATGAAAACATTTATTTATTAAATATGGTTAATTTAGTGCCTCGAGCACACTTGTTATCAAGATTATTTTCATTCTTTTATGTACTTAAAAAGATATGACTTGACAATTTTGGGAAAATAAGGGCTAGTTACATCAATAGTCACTGTAATTTTCCTCATCGCTCAATGACATACCTGAACTTTTTTTTTTCAATGTCGTCCTTTAAGTTTTTAAATTTTGTTTAATGTGGTCGTTTCATTAAAGATTGAATGTAATTTGCTGACATAGCCTTTGAAGTTACTAACTTATTATTTTTTTTTTATCGTTTACTTTCATCGTTAAACTTTTTTAGTTTGTCCAGTTTCGTTCTTAAACTATCATATTTTTGTTCTTTCTCTCTAATAGCATTTGCTTAAGCATGATGACGCTCATAAAATATTTTAAAGATAAACTTCGCTGATTATTATCTAAAATTGGTAATATTCGACACAACACCTTGACAAGACGTACACATCGACATGAAAATGTCAGATATGATTTGACCCTTTTACTCATTCATAAGGCGTTTGGTTTCATTTGGTTAAGCAATTTAATTTATTCCTTGTGTTAACATGATGTGTTTATTTACATTTAGAAATACTTACAACATGGACACCCAAACCCCTTGAGTACTAAAAATTGGCATAGAGGGACACTTAAGTGCTAAAAATTATGAAAGTAACACTTAAATGCCAAAATTGAAGCAAAATGGATCATTAAAGTGTCAATCCGGCCAAAATTCAGCCAAAACGCTGACATGTCAATTTTCCAACGAAGTAAGTGTAAAACGACGTCGTTTTACCACCCATGGTAGAGGCGTAGTTGGTTGAGCACTCGTTCCTTTTGTGAGAGGTTCAGTGTTCGACTCCTTGCATCGTCTGCTTTGTTGGAAATGAACTCATGATTTACCCGGCAAGCAAGGGTGGTGGTGACTCTACCTACTCAAGGGTTTACCTTGCTAGGCTGCCGACTTACGGGGGTTCCTTGGGTTACCAAAAAAAAAAAATGGCGTCGTTTTGGTACTGACGTGGTAAAAAATTAATATCAAAATTATTTAAATTAAATTTAAAATTAAATTTATTTAAAACATTAAAAATTAAAATTTAAAAAAAATAAAATAAAAAGGAGGAGGCGGCGGTGGTTGAGGGCTCCCTCAGCCGTCGCCCTTCTTTTAATCTTTTTTAATATTTCTATTTTTTTAAATGTTTTAAATAAATTTAATTTTAAATTAAATTAAATTAAATTTTATATTAATTTTTTTACCACGTCAGCATCAAAATAATGTTGTTTTTGCATTATTTGGCCACATCAGCATGCAAAATGATGCCGTTTTGCACTATTTCGTTGGAAATTGCACACGTCAGCATTTTAGCCAGATTTTAGCGGAATTGACACTTAAGTGATCCACTTCTCTTCAATTTTGGCACTTAAGTGTCATTTTCGTAACTTTTATCACTTAAATATCCCTTTGCTAACTTTTGGCACTTAAAGCATACTTTTGCCTTACAACATGTATACACAAGTAACCTTGTTTTATCTTAAATGTTTTGTGTTGTGTAATCCATTTAATTAATTTGTTTATGTTTGTGTTTAAATGTTGTGAAAATATTTAATAAACACTTTGTGTTGAAATCCAATCTAAGTTTGACATAGAGCAATTGTTAAAGAGAATTGAAAAATAGTTTAGGGGCTAAATTGAATAAATAAATAATATATACAAACCAAAGTGAACACAGATAATGATTTCATAAATTAAATGGCGCATTGCACTCATGTCAACAGATTCCATCAATGATTTTAATGAGATGACTACATTGGATCACACTTTAAAAGTTTAGGGATGAAATTGAACCACGTTGAGACCAAGTATCTTTATTAATCATTTTGAATGGAGAATCAAACATAGAATACGATAGTCGGTCAAGTGAGAGGAGAGTTGAGGATAGCGGGAATCCAGTTGAGCTCAAACCTTATAATGTCTTGAATTGATTCATCTTGACTAAATCATTTAATTAGTCCTTGAACGTTTAACCAAAGTGTTATTGCATAATGTATTAGGAAAAAAGACACTAACGCTCCATAACTTTCTAATGTTGCTCACTTTGGTGTTGTAATTCTTCAAACAACCATTTAAGTACCATAACTTTTAAAGTCGATTGTTCAAGTGACAACGGCCATTTGTGTTGCTGAAAATCACATGTGGCACTATTTTAGAATAAACAATGTGTCTTGTTAGAGATGTCAACACTCAAGATATAAATCAAATGACATCTTTTGGCAACAAAAGTTTGGCCCACATCTAGAAAATAGGTTCAATTTGCTCCACAAATTAAACCCTAAACTCAAAAGCTTCTTTCAAATTGAGATAATAGGTTTAGGGTGCATTTGGGAAGACTTTTGGAGAAAGTTTTTGAGAAAATGCAAAGGCCCTTAAGTTAAAATGCAAATTGTGTTTGGTAAATCATATTTGTGAAAGTCCATTGGGAAGTACATTTGGGCAAAATAGTGTTTGGACAAATTAAATTTGTGAGAGACATTTGTTATTAAAAAAAGAAAAGAAAAAAAAAAAAGGAGAGTTGGATGACGACTGCTAGCGAAGAGCTAACAGTAAGGGTAGGTAATCCAACAAGGGGTAGGCGATGCAGCGAAGGGCGGGTGTCCAGAGGACGTGGCGTAGCGACCCTCGCTGAATGGTTCTGTAACCCACCATGCCATGACTCTGTGCAAAGGTCACCAAGGCCGCATGATCTAGTCACTGCGACCCAGATCATGTGACTAGATCTAGGTTGTCGTGATCCTTGCCGCACCACGTCCTTCGTGCATCAATCCTCATTGGAGGGTTGCAAGACCCTAGCCGGACATCTTGCCCTTCACCACACTGCCTACCCTTTGCCGACGACCATGCATAGATGCTAGTTGTGTTTAGTAGAGAGAAAAGAAGAAAATGAAGATAATCAATAGTTATCGGGGGTAAAACCAAAACAAATGAAAGATTAGCAAGGACAATTTCGGGAGAAAATTTTCAATAGCCTTGAAGGCTAGCATGCCGAGAAAGCCCAAGGCAGCCCCTAACCTTCCTTGGGCTTTCAGCCTTTTGAAAACTTGCATTTGGCAAAGGCGAGTAAAAAAAAAAAATTGCCAAACACCAAATATTTAGCCCAAAAGCTTTACATGCCCAAAGGGCTTTGGGAAATTTTCCCAAAGTCCCTTGGGTAAATACAAATACCATTTTGCAAATTTTTTAGAGAGTTCTAGAGAGATGCAATTGCATTTTTAAAAACCTCAAGCCTTTAGCCCAAGGTAAGTCTAGAGGTGCTTTGAGTTTCGAGCATTTTCGAAATGCAAATATAGTCTTTTTTTTCTTCCAACTTTGCCCTAGCTCAACTTTCACAATTACAGAAATGTCCCCCCTCATGCAACATTACTAGTGAAGATTCAAACCACCAATGAGGCCAAATTTGGCTGCCAGCAAGCTAGGTTGACTCAAGTGCTCTCAGTGGAAAGGATTATCCGTCAAGAAATCAAACCTTTCCATTTCTATACATGATGTTTGTTTAGTTGGCTAAAGAAGACTACAATCCCTTCTTCAAGATACAATTGGGCCCATGAGGCGCAATTCCTCAAGTGTTACACTATTTTTTGGTAGCCAATGTCTTGGTTTCGAGGTTCAAGTTGGAGGGGCTTGTGATTCTCCTTGTTCCATATTACGATAATTTTTTACTGGGTGAAGAGGTCTGATTGGAGCATATATTGACAAACACGATGAACTAGCTCCAAAATATGTGTTGCATAAACCAGCTAATTTGATATTATAAGTTCTTCTCCATGACTGGAGATTGCACCCTCATCAAACTATAGGAAATAGATTCTTAAAAAATCGAACCGATACTCGAACAATCGAAAACTGAAAACATATGCAGAAATGTGCCAAGGAAATGTGTAACACCAATCGAAGACATATCGTGGATACGTACATACCTTGTGACATCCCGATTTTCCACTTCTATTTTCAATAAATTGAGACGGGCATTTCGTTGGCACGCACATAGTTCATTTCCTTGAGTCGGCCACTTATGTGAAAACTAGTCTATCAGGTGAAGCTATTAAGAGTTTCTAATGCATCAGACTCGAGAATTTGACCAAGAAGCGATCTTCCGACCGAGCTAATCTGCAAGGGTCATTACGACACAATTAAAAATCGATTAGAGATCGGAGATAGGTCGACTCAACAGAGGCATGCGATCGAGTGTGGGTGATTCCACCAGATCGCACAATTCTTGTTGATCGGGACTAGACCGACTTTTCTGTCGATTGGGTACCATGTGTTCGTATTTGAAACCTTGAGATTACCTCGACAACCGAAAGTCGCCAATGTTTCAAAGATGTACATTGTGGCTTGAGATGATCAACCACAGGTCGAATGCATGAAAATTTCTAAAGGCTACCCGGTACGTTAGGCCGCGCTAGTATCGTGCCAAAGTGAAATTAACCGTGAAATTGAGATCGAATTCAGAAATTGGAAGTTTGGGTGTGTCACAAATCATTTTAGGAACATTGATTAATCTTCGGAAGATTTTTCATGCAAGCCGAGTTTTTTGGCAAAATAATCAAGGTATGGTTAATTTGGTTTTGGAAAATTGGTAGGCCCGCTTTTGGTTGTGCTTTTGGGACTCAAGATGGTCTATGGTCAAGTAATTAGGTGAATTGAAGTGTGGTGACATTGGATAAATTTTATGGACTTCAATTTGGACTCAATTGAAAGTGGATTGATTGTAATTGAAGAATTTGATGCATAAGATTTTATGCCCCGGCGGAAAAATAAAATGGACCCATTGGAATAAGGTTGTGGGAGATAGTGGAGTGTGATGTCATGCATGAGATCATGGTGGGCCATTTGTGGGATTAAAGAAAAAAAAGGAAAAGAAAAGGGAATGGTCCCATCCCTCTCTCTCTCTCTTCATCTTCATCTTCTTCCTCCATGTTTGAACCGTGCAAGGGGGAGGGGCGTGCGATGCAGGGAGGAGCTTGGCCAGCCGCTCGCACGTCATTCGCCACCGTCGCCCGTCGCCGGAGCTTGTCGTCGTCGCCGCCAAGCTGCTCGCCGGCCGCGTAACCGTCTCCCTCTCCCTCTTCAGCCTCTCTCCATCTTCATCTTCTTTTTCGAAGCCCAGAAACCGCAGAGGAGAAGCTGCTCGTCGCCTGGAGCAGCAGCGCCGCCCGTCGCCATCCGCCGTCCTTGCACGCCACCGGCTGCGCTCGCTCACCTCTGTCTCTCTCTCCATCTTGCTTGAAAATTCAGCAGATCTAAGGAGGTGTCGAAGCTGGCTGCAGCCCAGCCGAATCGCCGTCGCCGAAGCTCGCTGCTACCACTGTCGTCCGCGTGAAGCCCACGCCCGCGCGCCGCTCCGCCCGCTTCGCCCAGCTCGTTGTCCCGAGTTGCTGTTCAGCTCGCGCAAGAGCTGCCAGAGCTTGTTCGTCGCCGCCAGCCACCGCTGTAACTCCTTCGCCCACTCCCGACCCCAACCAGCCCCGGATCTGCCCTCCTTCACCCCCAACTAGCAGCAAGCAGAGAAGAAGAAAATGGGTATGGCAGCCCCTTCGTGGGTCGTTTTGGCCGCCTTCCCGAGCCCGGATGCTCGGCCCGCCTTGAGGAAAGTTGATCCTCGCGTCGTCCTCATCGTTTTGGTCCGCTCGGCTTGCCAATCCGGTGAGTTTAACTCACTAAATCTTGATTAGATGGTTAATTATACCCTGAGTGTGCTTAGTTTAAGTTAAGCAAGTTTAGGTGGATATTTTAGTTTATTTAATTGTGATTTGTATTAAAAGGTTTGTTTAATTTAAAGTGTGTTTAATTAAAGGCTAAGAGAGTTTATTTAATAATAAACCTTGATGGGACATAATAGGGTTTTATTTTTGAATTATTTAAATTGTTTCGAAATTCTAGAATTTATAATATTATATTATATTCCAAAATTATTAAAATATTATTATTTAAAAAAAAAAACGAAAAAATTATTTTTGACCTCGATTGCTCAGAATTTCGTGCCGATCGCTGCTATGCATTCGGATTTTGAAATTGATGGTTGGATTTTATAAATTGGGTGTGGATGACGAAAATATGGATATTATTATTTAATTAATTTTCGGAATAAATTTAATTATTTATTAAATTCCGAAAATTTTGTCGGGACCTTGTTTTTTTAGAATTTCGTGCTGATCGCTGCTATGCATGTAGAATTTGAGTTTGATGATTGATTGTGGCAAAATGGAGTGTGATTGTGATAAATAGGGATTCTTTACAAAATCCTAAGTGTAGAAATTGATGGGAGATTGGCCGTGATTGACCACCTATTAGAGGTCGTGCTCAGTGAGGCTGTGATGTACCACCTAGGAAAGGTCGTGCCTAGTGAGGCCGTGATGTACCACCTATGAGAGGTCGTGCCTAATAGGGCCGTGATGAACCACCTATGAGAGGTCGTGCCCAGTGAGGCCGTGATATACCACCTAGGAGAGGTCGTGCCCAGTGAGGCCGTGATTGACCACCTATTAGAGGTCGTGCCCAGTAAGGCCGTGATGGACCACCTAATTAAAGGTCGTGCCGGGTGGGGCCGTGATTGCCACTGGTTGTTAAACCTTCCTATAGGGCCGTAATTGAGAGTAATGATTGATTTGCTAGAATGACATGTAATCGGCTGAGTCGATTGATCGCTGAGACGATCCAAGTGGTTGAATTGTTCTGATGATGTGATTGTACTGCAGTTGTTTGGCTATTATAATTGCACGTGGTTGAATTATATAAACTGTGCTAACCTGCAGATGAAGACTAATGCGAGGTAAGTCTTCTGTGTGATGTGGCTAGGCCACCTGGGGCGTATTTTCTTTCTAATAGGGGTTTAGGGAGTTGAACTTGCTGAGACATTGTCTCATCCCGATTGTGGGATTAAAATTTCAGGTCCCTGGTGGACGAAGCGACCAGATAACTTTGGTTGGCCTTGAGGAGTTGCAGAGGTGAAGTCATAAGATTGGAGAACGTATCCGACTTGTAGGTCGTAGGACAATTCCTTTTTAAGAGCCGGTCTTTTGTAGACTTTTGGCCGTAGACCTCTATTTGTAATTCTGCTGAATTATGAAAGTGTTGTATTGTGGTTTTGCTTCCTGCTTTCTTATCCCGTATTTTATTGTCAGGGATTTTATAATACGTTTCGCTTGCGCAATAATAAATGAATGGGATCGGCGACACTACCTGGGAATGTCGCATTTGATCGACCGCAGTGGGATGTGCTCGCGTTCGGGGTTCGGGGCGTGACATACCTTGCTTGTCACGGATTAAGTACTGTTGTAGTCTCAAAGGAATCGTTTGAAACCCTAGAGTTTTGTTCTTCAAGAGAGAGAGAGAGAGAGTATACTGTTTCAAGGGAAGAAGATGAAGAAATGTATTTTCTCTTTGAGACGCTATAGGTAATGTTCTTCCTTTTACTTTTTATTTTTATATATTGCAGTTATTTTCATTTAGAAAATAACTATTATTTCCTCTTATGGGCCCTTTTTAATGGATTGGATTTGGCCCAACATGGACGGACTGGCTTAATTTCGCCTATCAAATAAAGAACCCATCACAAACAGTTCCTAGAAACTTGTGTGATCCTTACTTCGTAGGAAGAGGACCACCCGAAGGCCTTCCACTAGATTTTTGTCTTCATCTACAAGTGAGTCGGACACATACTACTTTAAATATTGATAGAGTTGGTGAAAACAACATCAATGTTCTGAAATGATGGAAGAGGCGAGCCACCACATTTTCTATTCTCTTTGACATGGCTCATGACTTAATCACTCCACATTTTGCATAATAGTCTGAATTTTTTTTTATAGTTTTTTTCCTTCTTTCTTCATTTCTTTGCTTTTTCTTTTTTCTTTCCATTCTTTTCTCCTCCTTCAACCAGATTTGGCGCCTACTTCTTCCTTGGTTTCACTATTGAATTTGCAAAAAAGATATTGTTGCTCAACTCCACAAGCCGTTGCCGTTGCTTATCGAGCTCATGGCCGATAGCCATGGTTGAGCCTCTCGATCTCTGCAAGCTAGACAACTTATCCTTCATGGCCGTCGAGCTTGTGGTCGTCGTGATCTCAGCAAACTCGACGGTAGTGTATATGAAGAAGAAAAGGAGGAGGCAAGGATGAGCTTGTCGCGCGCATAAGCCCACTTGCCGCCCCCACCCCATTTTCTACAACCCAAACCCAAACGCATCATTCTATTATTCGTTTAGTTGATTCAAATTTAGCCGCCCCTACAAATGGGGAGAAAAAAAAAAAAAACAAGAATGTGATTTTCCAAAGTAATGGATACAAGGATACCCCGGTGGGAGATAATCAGGGTATTTAAGAAGAGAGATGAAAAAGGAAAAGAAAATTGGAGAATGCGTCCGGAAAGGGATGGACCAACCCTTGTGCAGTCGATTATGAGATTATTCCATTTTCATTTTGTCTCTGTTCCATTTCCATTTTGTCTCTGGAGCTTCCAGTTCCAACCATTAACAAATTGAACATTGAACGCGGTTTAAGTATTAAAATCATTCCACATTTCGACGATGGTGGCAGCACGCCACCGGAGGAGTAGGTGGGGGCAGCAAAGACGAGTGCTGGAGGAGCTTTGGCCGAGCGCTTACGAGGTTAAAGACGATGAATTGTAAATGCGAAATTGAAGCTTGTCCAAAAAAAAAAAATGCGAAATTGAAGATGATGAATAGTAAGCGTGAAAAAGGAAAAAGAAAAGAGAGAGAGAGAGATGAAAAGATGAGAGGAGAAAAAAAGAAAAAAAAAAAATCTTGCAATCAATTGGGCGGTCCAATCAGCTAGTGATGACTAGACCACGATTTCAGAAATTTCACGCAAGACTTGATCAGAAGGACTTGATTTTTTTTCCCCAAAGGTTTATTACTACACTTATTCACTTGAAAGGTTTAATTCTGAAGATATATCCGTACAATATATTTAGGATTGAAAATGCAATTTTTGTGTAAGTTTGCTACAATTAAAAAAACTTAATACATTGAGAAAAATGACATTAGTAGTGTAATAATTTTTGTATGATACTCATTGGTGTCAAAAGTTCACTTAATTTATTTCAATGATCACTTGCTCAAAAATCCTATATGGATTGATTTAATATTAGATCATGTAACGTGGTTTACCGGATAGATTATGACAGCGAACATGTTCTAATACGAAGCCGTTTAAGTCCTTTCTTGTCTCCAACCCCGCCATTCTTTCCTCCACAACAAACCTCAACATCTAACCTTCCAACGTCTTGGCTATCGAGGGACGAGGTGGGTGCCTCGCTACAGAATAATCCGTACCTATTCAAATTGGAATTTTGGGCTAGGGTTTTTTGGGAAGTAAACTAAAGTAGGATTATAAATCTTTCGGAGTAGAAAATTCCTTCACATCTTTGGAGTAACCTAAGATTGGATTTAAAACCTATGAAAATCCTACGTCCTGTCCAGCTAATTTGGCCTCCACTCGCCACTTCCATACCGTCCCATTCATCACCCTCATGATCAACAAACTCGTGGTCGCCATCGTCCATGAAAACCTTATGTAAGGGCTTCGACCCCCTATCTACGTTACAGGGATAGAGAGGCAGAGTTTGAAGGGCTAAATCCAGGTTGGAAACCCGGTCTTCCTCTTGGGTCATCACTGAATTACTCGCTTGAGGACCTGCAAAAGAACGTATTTCACTCGCCTAATGCAGATTTACTCTAAAACAAGAGTACCGATGAAGAAATACGAAAATAAGCAAAAGTGTGGTACCCTTTTGTTGGTGTAATCTAGATGCAAACACCTCTCTCGAGATCTCTTCATCTACTCGAAAATAATCTCTGCTTGGAAAGCCTATAGTAAAACTCCATGCAACGAAGTTAGTCCTATTCAAATGTCTTATAGAAGTGACAACACTGCCGAAAAACAATTCACAAAAACCAAATTGGACCACTCGAGAGGGGAACACAACCCAATGGTAAAACTTCCTCTCCCTTTAGTAAATAGCAACCTCAGCTAGAAGCTCGTTGGTGAACATCCAAAACAAAATCATTACTTAGGAACTTCGAATCTAGTAGCTTACTAACCGGCGGGCCCTGTAGTTGGAAGCAACAACAATTTTCTTCGGACTACTTTTCACCCTTAGTTGTCAGACCGTGATCGGTTGGTCGATGATGATAATAGGTGGGGGTTTAAGGCAACGATGACTGCACGATGCGTTACTTCATAACTATATTGTTGGAAGATAACATGATTTGTTAAGTTATTTTTAATTTTCTTTTTGTCAAAGCCGGGTTTATCCTGCCCTTGTTCCAGATTTCTTCACAAGCATTTTATTTGGATATATCTGAATTTATCTGGTTTGGATGACGTTTCCAAGCATCGGATATTTTATTGTCCTATCATGCTCATATCTAAATTACCAAAGGCAATAAAAAATTCGAACATGGAGGACAAAAACATTCACTATAATGGCACACTTCTAATCTCAGTCAAGTGCAAACTGGTATCACCTGTTGGAATTTTGTTTGTTAAAACAAAATGAGTGCTTTTTACTTTGTCTCACATAGAAAAAGTGGGAGCAAGTGGGTTAATTTAAAAATGTGGGATACACTCATGTCCACTATGGGCTCAACTTCAACAACGGTAATGAAGATGCCTTATTCATCTCCATGCAAAATGACCAGGCATCTTGTATTCATGTTCCTCGATAGATTCCGAAGGATACATTGGCCAAGCTCCTTCCGGAGACTTGGATTACCAATTACGAAAAGCTACATCAGCACAACAAGCCTTTCCAGTCTACTGACTCAGAGTTCGTACGGAAAAAAGATAGAACTGTTTCCATCAAATTTGGCAAGGAAAATGAAGAAAATCCTTCTATCTTCCAAACCCTCTTCATGATTGAACCATGTGTTCCTCAATCTATTTTCGAACCAGAACCAAAAAAACATGTTCGGCACTTTGATGGTGATGGACATCCTGTTCATCACTATAAAGACAATTACGGACATTGTTTGTGGGATCCTTTCTGCCAATGCTCTTCCTGTACAAATTCTCCTGACGAGGTAGATCCTTTTGCAAGAACTCCACGTCGACGAAAAAGGCCAAAGGACAAGATATACCAAAGGTACTTAGATGAAGATTCCTCCATTGATATAGATGGAGATTCCTCCATTGATACTCTTGGTGAATGTGACAAATACCAATTCATGGTTTCTTATGCACCACCTCCACCACCAGAGTCCAGTACTACATCCCAAGCCTTACCAGATCCACCAAAAACACCACCATCTCCTCCCCAGAAGAAGCAAACTCTCTCTCCATTTTATAAGCCAATACTCAAATGGGCTAAGAAACACTCTTACCCCCTCGAAGTCCTAGAAGAGACACCACCCACTGCTTCTATTGCTATGTTCCAGGATACCGACTTTCCTCCACTTGTTAAGGAAAGTTCTAAACTCTCGTTTCCTGCTGCAGAAGAGTTTATTGATCCCCATGGCAGATATCTCCATGTTCCTAAAATCCCTACTCCCACTAATGTGGATGAACATGGGAGGCAGAAAAAAACCTCTGCCGCTGAAGCCGTTCTAAATTGGCAATCAGAGACTCTGTTGGCACACAACAATGCCTTCAAGGCAATTGACTCCAAAATTGGAAATGTGCAACAAGATCTCCGCAGGTATGATGAGAGTACCAAAAAGATACTTCATACATACACAACAATAATAAAATATAGTTAGAAATTTCAAAATAAAGATAAAACATTTATAAGATAACAAACCAAACTATTACTCGTGTATTTCAATTTGGAATTATATGTCAAATTCCAATTTGGAATGATATGTACTTGTATTTATTCATTATAAATTTGACCATCATTCAACCCAAAACAACTCTAACTAAGATTGAGATAGGGCGATCGATAAAAGCTCAACCCATTATTTTGCCAAGATTTAGCCCAAATGAGTATGTAAGACTATAAGCAAGAATAAAGTAGTTCCTGGAAAACCAAGGTAGGTAGGCATTATGTTCATAGCCTTTGGCACTAGCAATTGGACCATACATTGGAAACAAAGTACATAAAATGAGCACACAAGATTACACTAAAAAAGATCATGAGCAGTATGCACCAATCCTCCCCTTGGCAGTGACATCAATAAGCCAAAAACCCACTTTTTATTTTATTTTATTATGAAAGTCAGCCGCATAGCATCTTAATTCTTTTCCTTATTCTCAAACATCAATAAGCCAGAAATAGAGAAGCTCAAGAGGCAAATCCAGCTTCTTGAAGAAGGAAGGTTTAGACTGTTTGACCCATTAGCACCTCCTGTTAAAACTGGGTATTTACCCCCACCGCCACAAACATCCATTTTTGCCACTATTCAAACATATCCTTACAGAAGAGAACCAGACATGGCAGACATATGAAATCGCCTCAAGGCCCTGCAGAAGGAAAAAGGCAAGTTCCATTGTTATAAGAGAAAGGCCAGACCAGATGATGCTATCAAATCCATTAGAATCTTTTCTAAAGGATTTAGGCACCCAATAACCTGACTCTGTTAAACCGGATCCTGCCAACTCAGAAGACCAGATTCTGCTCCCAGTAGAACAAACTTCTCATGATACTGAATCAGATTCTTCAGTATCTCTCTCCTCCTCTTCATCCTTCTCAATTCATACAGCTGATACCCTCCCCATTGCACCAGTTACTTCATCAATATTCATGGCTGACCCTCCAGATGATGATATGGAATCAAATTATTCTGACCCAGACATAGGCCAGACAAGCAATCCTGCTCAGCATGTGTCCATAGCATCAAAACAATTCTTCACCATTGATGATATTCCTTATCACAAATGGCCGATAAGGCTTGAAGAATTTCATACTTGGTTGAATACCCAATCTATCACCAACCATGACATGAATGACGTTTTGTACAAATTTGTTACAAGATTCACAGGAAGCCTGAAGCTCTGGTGGCAATCAATTACAGAACAAGACTAGATTCATTTTCTGATGTCACCAAATTTTAGCCATGCCATCACTCTCTTATACCATGTATTTGTGGGAAAACCTGGTGATCTCATAGAGATAAAAAGAAGAGAGTTTTTCGAAAGACGATGCTGCTCTCTTCAGAAGAAGCATCTTGATAAGCATTATCGAATAATGCTTCAAATCTTTTACCAAGTCGGAGCAGATCCAAATCTGAAACATGTTTTCCTTACTTCCATCCCGAAAGAACTATCCCAGATGGTGGAAAGATCGTTCTTTGGAAAACAAAGATGAGTACAAGATATTCCCTTGGAAGAAATACAGCAAGAAGTCCATCTATGCGTAGAAGAATTGTGCTTAAAGCGTCAGATGGTCTGTACTTACATCACAGACGACAAGCGCCTTGAATCAACTTGCTCCCACCAGGAGCTGAAAATTAAATGCTCCAAGAAAGATTGTGATGGTACATGTGGCAAGTATTCTCGGAAGAAGAAACACTATAATAAATTTTGGATAAAGAAATCATCCAAACATGGTTCCAAGCACTTCCGAAAAAAGAAGAAATGGTGATACCTACGCAAAAGAAAGGATCGCACAAGCCACAAGAAATCAGACCGTTGCTACATTTGCAATCAAAAAGGACATTTTGCCAAAAACTGTCCTCAAGCAAGAAAATGTCAGAATCATCTAATTCATCACATTGAGAATGAAATAGGTATCTCTCTTGAAAATGATGATATTGAATCCTTATTCTCTGCTGACGAAGAGCCATTTGAACAAACTCTTTGTGCCATTCTCTCTTACCAAACTTCTAGTGAAACTGAGTCAGGCTCAGAGTCTGAAGATATTTTCCATATATCCCCATCATCCCCAGAACCAAACCTTGATATATTTTCAAATCAAACTCACTGTCCCCATTTCCCTGTAAAAATCCTCACTTCAAAGTTTGCCACACCCATCACTGTTATTGCTCTCATTGATACAGGAGCAAGTTGTTCAATATTAGACACCAAGATTCTTCCTGAAGAATTCTGGACTCCCTACATCCGATATGTCAATTCTGCTTCAGGAGACACTTTCTCCACAAATGTCAAAACCACTCCTATAACTGTCCAGTTCTTCCTGCAGTGTCCTATAACTGCAAAAATCTTTGGATCAGACCTTCCCAATAAAGATATGATAATTGGGTGGGATATCATGACTCAAATCGCTCAGCTTCACATCATTCCTGGAAAAGGTCTTAGATATAAAGATCAATTCTCTGAGTTCGTCAATATTCAGAGACTCTTTTCCATTCAGATGAGTCTACTAGATCCAATTATGCAAAAGTTTTTAGAATCATGTTCAGAATCTCATGCAGAATTCGCTCAAAAGTGTTCCCATCCTTTATGAGAAAATCCAGAGTTCTTTATTCGCCTTCCTTTCAAGAAAAATGAAGACATAAACCCAACCAGGGCAAGCCACATGGGAATGAAGCCAGAACACCTGGTTTTAGCTCAAAGGGAATGCTCAGAACTATTGCAAAAAGACCTTATTGAAATCTTCGATTCACAGTGGGCTTGTGAAGCCTTTTATGTTAATAAGCGCGCCGAGCAAAACAGAGGGAAAATGAGATTGGTAATCAACTATCAACCTCTTAATCTTTTCCTCCAAGATGATAAGTTCCCTTTACCATCTAGAGATTCTCTCTTTAGTGGTTTAACCAAGGCCCACATCTATTCTAAATTCGACCTCAAAGCCGGATTTTGGCAATTGGGCATCCATCCTAAAGACAGATCCAAAACAGGATTCTATATCCCGAATCAACACTTCCAATGGAAAGTTCTACCTTTTGGCCTAAAGGTAGCACCATCCTTCTTCCAAAAGGCCACGTGCCGTATCTTCCAACCGATCTTATCAAGTGCAACCGTCAACATTGACGATATTCTGCTCTACAGTCCTGATGAGCAGTCACACTGCCAACTCCTTGAGCAATTTGCAGAAATCGTGAAAAGACATGGTATCATGCTTTCTCAAAGGAAGATGAATATTGCCCAGACAGAAATTGAATTTCTTGGTATGCACCTTAACAAAGATACATACTACCCAGGACCACATATTGCTCAAGAATTATTGAAGTTTCCTCAAGAAAACTTCACAACAAAGCAAGTTCAACAATTTCTTGGGATAATTAATTATCTCAGGGTTTTTGTCCCAAACATTGCAAAGCTTCTGATTTCTTTGCAATCCATGCTGAAGAAGAATTCCCCACCTTGGGGAAAAACTCAGACCAAACCAGTCGCTGAACTGAAGGAGATTATGCAGAATCTCCCACCATTACAAATACCATCAACAGGCAAAAGAATTCTCCAAACTAACGCTAGTGACGAATACTAGGCAGCTGTTCTTTTTGAAGAAATTGATGGTAAGAGACTCTGTGCTCATAAAAGTGGAAAGTTTTCCCAAGTTGAAATGCATTACCATTCCACTTTCAAAGAAATCTTAGCAGTAAAAAATGGAATCAAAAAGTTTGAGTTTCATCTCATTGGCCACCACTTCCTGGTGGAATTAGACATGGCATCTTTCCCTCAGATGACCAAGTTTAAACAGAAGCAGATTCCAAATTCCCAACTGCTTCGATGGGCTGAACGGTTCTCAAAATACTCCTTTGAAACTAAGCATATTCTTGGAAAGAAGAATGTACTTGCTGATTTCTTATCAAGGCCAAAAGCACCAGCTGAGATCAATATGTACATTAAAAGGCCTGCTTTCCATATGCTCAATCATGGAGTGAAATACAAAATTGAGAACATCAAAGATTCTCAAAGCTGGAAATACCTCCAGGAGATTATTCAGCAAATCCAGAATGACAGTCTTGCTGAAAACCTGGAGAACCTCATGTGGCAAAGCCACACAGACCTATTCAGATTTAACGGAGGTTCGATTATTTATCCTTTTGGGTTAAATATGAATTATCCATTCATTCATCCTCTTATATGAAAGGAAGATTTCCTTGAACAGCTCAAAACGTTATTATGGCACTTAACCAATAAGTACCTAATAGCTTTCGAAATTCCAACCAGAAGATTCATTGCCAACCTTACAAGGATATTCCTGCTTGGAAGAAACATCAAAAAGGAATGTGATAGAAATCTTTTAGATTTGCTAAACTGGTTCTATCATCCTACATGTTGGAAACAAGACTTGGAAAAAGAACTAAGATCCATGACGCCAAATCCTGAAGTCCACACCATCCTGTTTTTCAGACGTCCATGGAATTTTTGCAGAAATAATGGTAGTATTCTCGATGCACCACTAGAAATAGGAACCACATCCTATAAACCTAACTTGAATAGTTGAGAAACCCGGATTTACAAATCTTATCCTAGATCTGTTCGACTTTGTGAACATGAATACCGAGAACTCCAGAGAATCCTATGCCAAGAGAATAAGACCATTCCTGAAGATGTTTAGAATAATGCACCAACTACGTGGGATCATTATGACCTAACACCATAAGCTAAGGAAGCACTAGGACAAGACAGACAAGCCTCATCGTCCCAAGAGCCTAAAATGACAAGTGAAGATGACATTGTCCAATCCACCCAGGACCCCTATGCACGCTTTGGAGGACCACTGTCCCAGGATCCCTACGAACAATTCCAAAGCATGGACACATCTTTCTATACACAGCCATCCAACTGGCCTCAGCCAAGAATTCCTGACCCTCAAGAAGACGAAAATACAAACTGGGCTATAGAAGAAGCATCACATTGGGCTCATGAAGAAGCATCCTCATCACGAAGGCTGAACCAAATCCTCACACCTGAAGACCTTGAAGCCCTTGAACAAAAATACGAAGCACATCTGCTAGAAGACAGCTAGGAAGACTTAGTGTGTAGCTACAATGCTCGTGACGGACGAGACCGTTGAGTTCGTACAATTTCACTGTAGCAAAATCACTGTTCACTTTTACTGTAGCACTAGGCTAGGGAAAGTACTGTTCATAGTACAGTCACTGTTCATAGTGTGTGAATAATTCCCTCCCAAAAGTTTTCGATGCCTCTGTTTGTATCTAGACCCGTGAGCTAGGTCCCTGTGTGTGTCCTTGTGACCTCTTATTGCCTATATAAGGCAAGGAGGGTGTATTGTTCTGGGCAGAGTCCCCTGAGGTAAAGTGTGTGCTTTGTGAAAATCTTTCCATGACTTTCTAATTTCCTCTTCTTCTCTAGCCTGGTAGGATCCTTCAAGAAATGCAGCTTTGGTAGGTTAGAAACGTTTGATATTACTAGTATGAGTACCTAGAGGGGGGTGAATAGGTATATAAAAGATTTTTCTTCAATAATTGCATAATACTTAGACAGTTGATGGATTTGAGACAAACGATAATCAAAGTAAGACTGAGAGAAGAGAAAATTGAACACGCGGTTTATAGTGGTTCGGCTTATATCAAGTCTACGTCCACTCTTCTTCACTAACAGCCTATTGGCTGGATTCCACTATGAACAAAAGAGAAGTTACAGCATAGCTTTGCCTTGATTTCACAGTGTAGATGTTCTACCACACCTCCTCAAGATTTCTTACAAATAAAGACTCTCTTTTGTATATAAGTATTCGCTCAAAGGAATTGTCTAAACAAAAATGAGCTTCAGACTTTGGAATTCTTCTATCGTGCACACCTTGAACAACTAAGATCGTCTTCCTTATATACTCCTTTATGCCATCATACCCGTTGGCACTTACCAAAGGAATTCCTCCAATCTACCTGTTGAACAGAATCAATTAGGAAGATTGTTCAAGCTATTAAAGGAACGTGTTGATAGCCCATCAATCCTGTTCGCCCATACAATCAGGATCTCGGTTTCCATAAGTAGAACCTTCCAATAATATTTAGACAATCAACGGATCTTCAATTATCGAGTCAATCTTCGATCAATCAAAGGACTCAATTATGTCTTTTCCAGCCACGAGATCTTCTCCAGTTGATAAGGTTAAATCCTTAATGAAACATCCAGTTCTGGATAACCTTTCTTCAACGGATTAGAGACTATCAATGAGGATAGACTTTGAGTCTTGAGTCTGGCTGTCCGGAGGTCTTCAGACTTTAAATAGCAGAGTCTACAAGCCTTCAGACTAGATTGATAGAAACGTTTTATCAACTTCAAAACACTTCAAGAAGATTTCTCCAACAACGTTTTCATCCTGGCATCTCTGAGTGTCTCTAAGCTCTGAACTAAATGGCAAGTGGTTTTCTGCTAAAAGGCTGTCCCTAAAGGGCTTGAACGGATTGTTCGCCCACGCGGGTGCGCGATTATTTCACGCACTTAGCATGCCTGCGGTTTAATTAGCATTAATCCCTTATTATTTATTTATTTATTTATTTATTTCTTTTTAATTCAAAGGTTGCCTTTTAATTTGAGAATTTTCGGAAATGAAATATAAAACGAAAATTCGAAATTCGAAATTCGAAATTCTATTTTTTTTTAAAAGCTATTATTCCGAATTTTTTTGTGTCTTTTCAAGAAAACCTTTGGAAAAAATTACTTATTCGGTTTTGCAATTTTTTCTAAAAGGTTGCAATTGTTCGGTTTTCGACTTCTTCCGAAGAGTCGCATTTGTTTATCCGAACAATTTTCTAAAAGACGTGTTTGTTCATTCTTTGGCAATTTTCACGAAGAGTTGCAAGATTGTTTCATATATATACTTGTCATTTTTCGGAAAGAAAAAGTGGTCATTTTTTGAGTCTTCTTTCTGAAAAACTGCAACCAATTTTTCGATTGTTTTCCTAGAGAGACCTGGAGAAATACTAGAATTGCTATCTAGTATTCTCATCCGAGACTTTGTTGTATCTTGGAGGATTTTTACCGGTGACTATTAGCAACGTTGTGGGGGCAAATAAATCCTTAAAGAAAGTGATATCACGCCTCAAAGTCCGAGTTGTTTTACTCGATTCGATTTCATTGTTCAACCCATTTTGAAGCCATATTTTTCCAACATCACCTAGTAACGATATCAGGTCTAATTGAACTCAAATTTCATCACATGCGGTTAAACATGACAGTGAATCATTTCAGTAGCAATCCCTTGCTAATGCATACCAAAGATTTCCATCGTGTGAATCTCTGAAGCAATGTCCTACCTTTAATTAAGATACTCTTAGTGAGTGGTGGAACTTGGCGAAGATTAATCCAAAATTGAAATAGAATGTGATGACTTTTCAAACAGTTAATAGAACACTTCAACACTTCAGACTCCATCTCGTACTGCATAGGTTTTAGCTAGCAGAACCGGAGCTTTTCCGATGTCACCAGATAATCCCTTCACCAAGTTTCCGCCACAATCATGGCTTACACCTTCCTCTTCCAACAGTTTCTTGCTTCCCAACTCGTATCTCTATCTATATTTAACTTGTGCCATCCATCTTCAGATTTTTATTAAGAGATGTTATAACAAGCGTTCTTCTAGTTCTTTCCATGTTCATTCCCTGTGCAAACATCTGCAGAATTCTCCAGCTGTAACAAACCAGCAACTAGTAAGGTTTATCTTCAAGATCAGAAATGGCTCAGTCACAATGAATCCAGAGCTCCCCAAACAGCCATGAGGACTAGCAGAGCTTTTTAGGGAACATTTCCACTCCCTTATAAATGCCGGTGCGGGGCACCCAACTTTCCAGATCATTGAAAGAATTATGGCAAACTCCTGGATGAATCGGAAGTCTACTCCACAACCTTTTGTCCACATTACGCTCTTTCAAGATATGCAAATTGTCTTACTCAACAATTTTTGGGTGTCTTTTTCCCTATCTTTTGTGCGTGTCTACTGTGTGTGATGTGAGCTCAGCACGTGATTTCATCTCACCGTGAAGAGAGAGAAATTTTTTGGAAGAGAGAGAGAGAGCGAAAGAGAGCAGATTCGGTTGAGGGCCTTCTAATGGGCTCCTAGGCTAGGCTTGGCCGAAGAGTCCATTACAGATCTCAAGTGATGGGCTAGTGGGCCGCATTTATGGACCCAATGTTTGACGAGCTGATGAGTTGGGCCTATCTAGGTCAATCTGAATTTAGACTAGGCGCTTTCTTATTTTCTTATTGGGTTAATACATTGAAAAACTCCAAACTGGTATACCTGTTATAAATTTACCCAAAATTATTTTTTTGACCATGAAAAACCCCAAACTGATATATCTGTAACAAATTTTCCCCTACTGACCATAAAAAATCATAAACTGATACATTTATGGCAAGTTTGCTCCCAAACTAATTTATTCGACCGCAAAAAACCATAAACTGGTAAGGTTGTGACAAATATACCTTCTGCTAAATTGGATTAATACCACAAAAAATAAAAATAAAAATTGTAAATTGTGACAAACGGAGCGTAAAATCCAAAATTAGTATACCAATCAACTGTCATATATCATTTAACTTAATAATTTGACAGTAAAATTTAACGAAAACTAACAGAGGGTAAATTTGTCACAAGTGTATTAGTTTGTGGTAAATTTGTCAAAGGTATACCAATTTTGGATTTTTGGCGGTCAAAAAAATAGTTTGGGGGTAAGTTTGTCACAAATGTATCAGTTTAGGGTTTTTGAGGGTATTGACCATTTCTTATTTGTAATTTTATTTTTATATTCTTTTATGTTTATATTTATATATGTATTTTTTATTTTTTATTTTTACAAAGATGCACAGTGAATTTGTTAGTAAAAAATTTATGTGTCAATAAAAGCTTGTGAATTCGAAACATTGGTAAGTTATGCAAATAAAAATTGATTGTTTGTACAAAAGTTGCTAATTTGCATGCTATAATAAAAAGTGATTTCGTACCTAGAAAAAATCTTCGGTCATTTTTTTACCAATTTCTTTTTGAAAATTGCTAATGCAATTTAAAATTGACTATTACAAGGAATAAAAATACGTTTTTTTTTTTTGTTCCGTGATTTAAGTGGGAGGCCTCGTCGGTGGGTTACTGGGTCAGTCTCCCCCGAGGTATAGTTGATGCTGTGTTCCCGAAGGTGAGCTAGGCCGGATCCTCAGCATTGGTACAACTTTTCTATTTCAAAATTTTAGACCAAATCCAACTTGGATTGTGTAGATTACTGTAGTTTTGAGCGACCATATCAGTCGACCGCACCTAAATGAGAAACTATAGATTAAAGGAAATAGATTCGTACCTGATTCATCGACTAGCAAGGCTTGCTTGAGAGTGAATGTTGATGGGTACTGGTTGCTGACTCGTTGGGGGTGTAAATTGCCAGAGTTGCTCGAGACGACTGAGGATTATTGATTGCTGGGTTCGTGAAGTCAGTCGCGACTTCCTCTGCATTGCAAACAGAAACCCTTGCTGTAAGAGAAGCCTTGCTAAACTTGATCATGGAGAAGGAACGAAAGAAGACTTGGAAGTCTTCAAATTTAAAAAGTCAAGGGATAAGTCCCTTTCTCCCTGCGATGGAGATTTCTCTCTACCAGCTGGGTAGTACCCTTCCACCTTCATCATCACATAAGGTAAATGTCAATCCCCACCCTTTCTCTGATTAAATCTTTCGAAAATGTGGAAAACCCTAGATTACAACAATGCTCCCTCTCTTGCGATGGTATCAACGTCTTTCCTCCGTTTGCAGGTAAAACCCTAATCCCCCAACATCTTCGCCACTTCCATGGTCTTCCTCTTCAACTTAACGAAACCCCTTATCCCTCACCAAATCACTGATACGGAGGCCCCTTCAACCACACATGATCCAGAGCTCCCTTCAATAAAAAATGAACAGTGTTCTTGTCATCCAAATCCAAACCAGTAAGTCAGTTTGCGACTTCATTTATATCTAGCCCTTGGAGAAAAGATGGCTGATCAGTATGAGGAGGAAAGAAGGGTGTCTGTCCTCTGTAAAAGCCTAGGTAAGCTGTGGTCGGAAGAAGATGTGGTTGATGTAATAGGCGAGATTTCTAAAGAAAATTTGATAGCATGTCATAAAACCCTGTTTGGGAAACTTTATTCTAAGCCGAATGTGAACTATACAGCATTTGTCACTGTTATGGAAAAAGCTTGAAAAACAGAAAATGTTACCTGCACAATGATAGAGCCTGGGTATTTCTCTTTTTCCTTTCAGTCTGAGGCAGAGAAACAGAGAGTTCTAGACTTGGGACCTTGGTCTTTCTCAAGCAACCTACTAGTTTTGCAGGAATGTGATCCAGATATCCCTGAAATTTGCTATGACTTTAATCATTGTGCATTCTGGGTGCATCTCTCGGGCCTTCCCTTAGGGTGTATGTCAGCTGCAGTGGTCCGAAGTATTGCATCAAAAATAGGTGAAGTGATAGAAGTTAAATTAGAAGCTAGAGGAAACAGCAGCTACAAGACAGGGAAGGCAAGAGTCAGGCTTAATCTGGAAGACCCCCTTAAGATAGGAGTTCTTGTAAACCTGGACAAAAAAAGGCTGTGGGTGGAATTCAAATATGAAAGACTTCCGCATTATTGCTATTCATGCGGAAAAATAGGTTATTATGCAACTGATTGTAAAGAAATATCATATGAGAACTCAGGGCTGGCTGAGAACTTACCGGGAAGATTTGGGCATTGGTTGAGAGTTGCAGCGAAGGCACTAGGTCCGTATGGAAAAATTTTCTACGGCAAGCAAGAAATTCCACAAGAAGATGTTGAGCAAGTACCTAAGACTCCTATAGGCGAACAACATAATGCCACAGACCCAACAATGGAGAACTATTATCCCTCCTCTTCTTTAGCAATTGTCCCTATGGAAGAAAAAGGCACCCAGAAAAGAGGAAGCTGTTGCCTGGATGAAGAATCAGAAATGGTGATATATGAGGAGCAATAGAAGGAAGTAGAGGAGGAAATGCAAGAAAATTTAATAAGTGAGAAGGGGTTGATCAGAAAGAAATCAAAAAGTGCAAAGGCCTCATCATCAAAAAAAGGGAAACGATTTTGCCCATATGGAGTTAACACATCAATTACACCAACACTAGAGCATACACAGCTGGTGGAAACTCCTATACAAGAGGTTGTGAAGTCAGATCAATGGGCTTTGGTGGCTAGCCCTAATAAGCCACCAAATCAGCCATGAAAATATTGAGCTGGAACTGTCAGGGGTTGGGCACACCCTTGACAGTTCAAGCTGATAGTTCTAGTGACTCAAGAAAGGCCTGGCATTATGTTTATTATGGAAACAAAAAATCAAGAGCAAAAGGTGCTTAGAGTAAGGAGAAGACTGAAATTTCAGAATAGTTTTTTAGTAGATCCGATAGGGATAGCAGGGGCTCTGGCCATTTTCTGGGATGATCAGGTTATTGTGTCTATTGACTCTTTTTCGGCAAATGCTATTAATGCCCAATGTCAAATTAAAGCCACACAACAGAGGATGCAGCTGACATTTATTCATGCTCCAAATGACTTTAAAGAGAGAGTTTTATTATGGGAAGCTATATACAGAGAAAGTCTCCACTATCACAAGCCTTGGCTCTATCTAGGGGATTTTAATGAGATCTTATACAACTGGGAAAAGGTGGGAAAGCATCGAGCAGAAACTTACCGACTCACAGCCTTCAGAGACTTCATTCAACGTTGTGCATTAATGGATTTGGAGAGCAAAGGTTGTGCGTTCACCTAGACAAACAACAGAGAAGGGGATCAGTTAGTAAAGAAGCGTCTGGATAGAGCTCTTTGCATTGCTACTTGGAGAACAACATATCCTATAGCAGAAAGTGTAGCATTACCACCTATAGGGTCTGATCACAGCCCTATCATAGTATCACTTAACCTGCAACGGAAGAAACGGGCACAGAGATTCAGGTATGAAGCATTCTGGGCAAAGGAAGAAGAATGTGAACAAGTAGTCAAGGAAATTTGGGCTGATCTCGGTACCCAACAACAAACAGTGGTGGAAAAACTACAAATTACAGCAAGTAAGTTGATGAAGTGGAGCAAAAACCGTTTCTCAAATGCTAAAATGAGAATTGCATGGCTAAATAATGAACTCCAAACTTTGATGAATAGAACAAAAGACCTACAAGAGAGTGCAACAGCGAAAAAAATCACACAAGAAATAGAAAAACTGTGGAGACAAGAGGAGATGTATTGGGGTATGCGGTCCAGAATTAGATGACTTAAATGGGGTGATAGAAACTCCAAATTCTTTCATGCCACAGTAATACAGAGAAGGACTAGAAATAGAATATCCTTGCTGAAGAATGAAGAGGATGTATGGGTAAGAGAGGAGCAGCATCTATAGGAAATGACTAGGAAATACTTCGAAAATCTATACCAATCAGTATGCCACAAAGATTTCCAGCCTATACTACAGAATATTCCCACCTTGGTGGACGAAAATATGAATCAAGGGTTAGTTGCATATGTCAATATGGAGGAAATAACTACGGCTATGCAACAATTAGGAGCAACTAAAGCTCCTGGACCAGATGGGCTTCATGGACTATTCTTTCGGCGACACTGGACAGATATATGTCAAGATATCCTCACAAAAACACAACACTTTTTTACCACAAGATACTTAAATCCTAACATGAACAAAACACATATAACCCTCATCCCAAAAATCCCAAACCCCGAAAAACTTGATCAATATAGACCAATAAGCCTATGCAACTTTATCTATAAAATCATCTCCAAAGTGATGACAAATAGGCTTAAACCGTTGCTACCTAGCCTAATTGCTGAAGAACAAAGCGCCTTTGTTCTAAGATAATATATTGATAGTGCAAGAAGTCTTACACAGGTTGAGAACAAGGGAGAATAAACAGAAGTTTCAAGCTGTTCTAAAGCTAGACATGCAGAAGGCTTATGACAGAATTGAATGGGATTTTCTGAGGGCAAGCTTACTCAAAATGTGATTCTGTGAGCAGTGGGTTCAATGGGTGATGCAGTGTGTTTCAACAGTCACATTCAGCATAAATTTCAATGGGGAATCCCTGCCCTATTTCAAGCCTACATGCGGAATTAGACAATGTGATCCACTGTCGCCCTATTTATTCATTCTAGTGGCAAATGTGCTCTCAAACATGATGAAACAAGCAATAGATGACGGCACATTAAGAGGAATCAAGTTAAATAGCAGCTGCCCTACTTTATCACACTTGTTATTCGCGGATGATTCTATTTTCTTTCTTAATGGAACAATATTGGAATGTCAAAACATAGCAACCATCATACACCAATACTGTTTCGCATCTGGTTAGGTTGTCAATCTTAATAAATCAGGCATATATTTCAGTAAAAACTGCCCAAATAGCTTGAGGAGAAATATGGCTTCTGAACTACGTGTGCCAGAAATTGAAAAAACTGGGAAGTATTTAGGAATGTCGTCGAATTGGGGGGCTTCAAAGAAGGATATGTTTGGTTGGATCCTTGCAAAGGTTCACATGAAACTGGAAAGATGGAAGGAGAATCTATTAACGAAAGCGGGGAATGAAACTTTAATTAAATCAATAATACAAGCCATTCTTCATTATGCCATGTCTATCTTCAAAATCCCTATTTCGATTTGCAAAGCTATAGAGATGAAAGTGGCAAACTTCTGGTGGAGAAACAGTAACAGGAGTGCTAGGATACATTGGAAAAAATGGGAAAATTTGAAAGTTAGAAAGGATGAAGGGGGCCTTGGCTTTAAAGATCTAATAGCTTTTAATAAGGCTATGTTGGGAAAGCAAGCATGCAGAATATCACAGCATCCTCAGTCCCTACTAAGCAAAGTAATGAAAGGGTTGTACTACCCTCAGAGTGAGTTTTAGAAGGCTGGTAAAGGATCAAGATCTTCATGGGGATGGCAGAGTATATTGATGGGAAGAGACTCTATCTCTCCACATATAATGTTCTCAGTTGGGAATGACAATGCAATATTGATTAGAGAGGACAAATGGCTAAAAAGGGGACAGATTGGTGGCTCGGCTATGAATGGGGAACTAAGGCAGGTGGCTGGTCTCATTGATAAAGAGATTGGAAACTGGAATGAACCATTGATAAAATCCTTGTTTGATGACCAAAGAGTCCAAGAAATATTAGCAACACCAATCGGACTACCTAATGAAGATGATAGACTGGTTTGGGTGAAGAACAAAACAGGGATATACACAGTTCAAAGCGGATACTATACCAACAGAGACAACATAACAAGCAAGCAAGCAACAGCAGGCAATTCATCATATCAAGCAGTAGCAGCAACCTCCTCGTATCAGCCAAAACCATCATTATGGAAGTTCATATGGCAATCAAATATTCTACCCAAAGTTAAACACTTCCTAAGGAATGCTTGCCAGAATGCTATACCCACTATGGAAAATCTACATAAGCGAAAAATAGCACCTGATCTGCTATGCCCTCTGTGCAAATAGGAAACTGAAACAATCGAACATACCCTGCTGCTATGCTCCTAGACGACATGGATTTCAGAAAGCTGCCCCCCTGCACATCATAGTGTCAAGAATAGGGTTAACCCGATTCGATGACTGGCTGTACACAGTTAAAACAAATCCAACCAATGCAAAAAGGTTCGACCTCATCACAGTTACCCTCTGGAACATCTGGAAAGACCGAAACCAGTTCATCTATGAACATCGCCCTCTGCACCCACAGCAAACAATCTTCAAGGCCGCTGCTTTGCACGAGAGCTATACCACTCGGAACAAAAAAAATGAAAGGGGAGCAACATAGAGAGACCATACCTCAAAGATGGCAACCCCCACCTATCGATTCGTTGAAAATCAACATCGACGCCTCCTTCCTCCCAAGCAACGACGTTGAAACAGCAACAAGGGTAAACAAGGGAGAACGCGAGAACAGAGGAGCAATAGCTTGCTTGTGTCGCGACTTCAGGGGACGGGTCGTTGACGGCTTCGCGAAAGTAGTGGCCGCGTCCTTGGCAGAATAGGCGAAAGCAATCTCCCTTCTTGAAACCCTAATTTTTTTCTCCGACCGAACTCACCTTTCACTTGAAGTACTGTCTGACTGCCTCCCACTCGTGCACAACTGCAACACTTCGGAAGACTTTAGTTGGGAAGCAAAGACTGTTGTGGATTGGGCCAGGACAAAAATGAAAGCGTATCGGGCTCTCTCTTTGGCCCTTTGCAACAGGGACTCAAACCAGCCCGCGGATTGGCTGGCGAAAGCGTGCAGAACCAATTCCCTCCCACTAAATTGGTTAGAAAATCCCCCATCTGCTCTGTTTAATCTACTATGTGCTGATGCGTTAAATGTATATCTCCAAACTTGACTTAGTTATTTCAATGAAGTCGTTACTTTTGACCAACAAAAAAAAAAAAAAGTGATCTATCGGAGGCTGTAAGTGATATGCAGTCGTGGACATCAACCAATGGCTTATCTTTTATTCGGTGCTTATCAGACCCAACTCAAAGTCCATGGACCCTTAGATGCTTGTTTGAAGAGTGGAATAGTTTAATGGCCCAAATGAAAGGAGTCTTAATAGTTCACTTTCCATGTGAAGCTAATCAAGTTGCGGATTAGATCACGAATGCCCACCGAAAAGGAAGTCTACCACCTAATTAATTATCTAAGCCAGATAATCCTAAAGCATCCAGACACATGGGGCGTTTTTATTCTGAGGCATCCTAAAGTATGAGGTATCGTCATCACTATATATAAGCGACATAATTATATAACAAAATACTTTTCATATTAAGTCATATAGTAGCAATGCACATCATCTTTTGGTGCAAAACATTTTCGAAATACAATCATCATGTCTTTTTCATGCATCACTTACATAAATTGTAATAATGCATTTACCTTTATTAATTTCCCATGTTAGCCATAATATAATAGTCAAAGATTGGTTGATTCATCAAAAGTCGACAACTTATAAATTGATAACACAAAAACACACAACTTGTCAATCAACATCTTGCACATCAACAAATAGGTCTCAATCAACAAATCAACTTGAAAATCGACAATGTGGACATCGACAACTAAAAAAAATCGACCACGTGATATCGATGACCAATATAATTAACAACACGATTGAGCGGCAACACTTAGCTATCACTTTCTAGTTTAATCTCTTCATTTCCATTTTTATACTACCAAATTTTAAGGAAGCCCATTAGTCATAACCTTGGCATGTAATGACTTTTCAACCCAAGTCAAATGAACACATCGCTTCAACATGCAGTCATTACAACTTTCCTACACTTAACATAAAAGTTCAAATGTAAATTAGCAACTATCAAACAACCAAGTTAAGAGTACCAAGTAAATCATTTTAGTTTAGTCCACAGAGTTTTCACTTACCTCTTGGAGAAGATTTGAACAGCTCAAAGCTTTTATTACCTTCAAAACAAAATAATCAAGAACATAAATTAACAACTCTCAATATGTTGTAGCAAAACTAGTTTGGTAAAAGAGAATAAAACTCACAAAATCACTTGGTGAGCTTTTTGAAATATCGTTTTAGAAACTTTAATCAACACAAGAGTTGAACTCTTACTTCTACTCGAAAGATTGAAGGATGAAAGTTGAGATAGAGATTGAAAATTTAAATCATTTTCAAAGATGATATTTCAAGATCATAGGGATGTATTTAGAAACTCACATGAGTTACAAAGGGATAAGAGCAAGTACTATAGGTTAAAAGTAATAATTACTTGGGTCAAAAGTACTTGGTGGTGAATTAGAGAGAGGCGTATAAATCAAAGGGGGACATTTGGCTAAACCTTGTGGTTCGAAAGTAGATATTTAGATAATTTGGTAAGATATATAGTAAATCAGTACATAAATAAGGAAATTAGTGTCCATCTAAAACATTATTAAATCAGAAAAAATAATTTGAACCCACCAAAATGTTTAGCATAATGTACTAAACGCTAGGAGGGACTCAACTCAGTAAATTCCTAACCTACCCTTCAACCGATACGTAAACTCATAGCACATCAGTCTTCGTTAATGACCAATGTGGCGATATATATTTCAATGCAATTTTGATAGTCGAGCCAAGATCAAATATTTACTAATTCAATCCTAATGGAATCACTTTCTAGAGACTATGAACTCATAAAACACTATACGGGCCTTCTGCTATAACCGTGTTAATGATCCTACTAGAATTTTCACCCATGACATTCATTACATTCATTTCCTATATATTATTAATTAATGTAGGAATTTCCGGATGTCACAAAACCACTCCTTTTCAGTTTTAAAATGTCTCCTAGTAGATCATCTAATGAAATAGTAAATCTAAGGGTCAAATAGAGACATTTAAGGTAATAATGACGACATAATGTTGATAAGTAACTCAAACGATAGTTAAAAGTCCAATATTATGTGATAATTTAATTGAAGAAAAATTGTTGAGTCATGCTTATTCAGGTTGGGATTGCTAAGCAAGGTAAATAAGAATTAGTAACTCAATAGAAATATTGGTAAACTTAAAATTTAATATTAAGAAGTAATCCAAATGAGAGTTGGTTATTAAAAAATAGAACTTTAATCTAGCAATGATTAGTAAATCGCTCTAATTTAAATTGGCAATTTTGCCAAAGAATTAGTAAATTCAAACTATTGAAAAAAGAAGAAGATATTTGCAGTTTTAACAAAAGTTGCTAATTTCCATATAAACTGAAAAAAAGTTGGTAATCTTATAAAATTGTTAGTAAGTTGCTAATAAATTACCTGGAAAAAAAAGTCTCTAATCATTCTTTTATCAATAGTTTTTTGACACTCACCAACGCCAAGTGAAATTGACCAGCACAAGAAAAAAAGTCCGCATCTGTGGGCACAAAACATTAGAATTATGCTATTTTAACACTCTCTAATTGTACCAAGTACTATGAGCACCATACCTATTTCGAATCGCTATAAGCTTACATGTTATGAAGGTAAAGTTGATGTTGTGGTGTGTTACTATTTAGTCTATTTTCGATAGTCAATAGCTTAAAGTCTCAAAAGCCTAATTCGAGCATGATTTTTTTGTTCTATGTTCAACAACTTAAGCCTCAAACTCGTTTGCGTCAGTTTCCCACACAGAGTATCGGTTTCGCAAGAGAACGAACAGATTTCAAAGCCGAACCCGCGAAGAATGAGCAATTTGCAGATTAGTGAAGCAAGTACAGAACCCTTTCCTTCTTCAAACATGTGTTTGCTAGTTCTCAGGTGCAAGAACATTCAGCTTTTGTGTTTGATTAAGATTCAATAATAATGTTCCCCCTTTGTCCTCAAGCCTAAGACTGGGCCACTGCACATTGATTTACACTACAAAATACTCAGCTCCGTCACGCTCATGTCATCATCAGTGCTTCCTCGTTCATGATCCTGACGGTTCCTTCTCTTGCAGAGACACGCAAAGAGGAAGCAACCTGTGGAAGTGGCGATGGTGACAGCATAGAGTGCCCAGAAGCTGTTAAGACCCAACCTCGGTGTGTTGTTGCTCAAGTTCCTCAAGGTACACTTTGGACTGAACCACTGGTTCTCTAATCTTTTCATCTCACCGCTCTCTGAAAGCTCCAAAATGGCCTGAGAGAAGTTTGCAGCTAATGAAGAGCCTTGTGGGAACACCTGCATAAGGGCAGGAAAGGAGAATTAAGTAACAAGGAAGAGCAATTGCATAACCACAAATAGCTAATTAACCCCAGGGTACAATTTCTTTTTCTTTTTTCTTTTCCCTTTTTGGCTATAGTAACCCCAAGAGAAGTTCGGTGGTCGAATATCAATTCTGGTGTTCTGTTTTATACGTCCTGCTTCTGTAGCAGCAAGTAATTTGGTGCCACTGTATCAGTACCTGGTTCGCAAGCTAATAGACTTAAAGTAAGGGTAATGTGCATATAAACCGGGGGGTTCATCCTAGAGGTTCGACTCCCTCTATACCATTTTTATGAACTCAACTTGAAACGCATGGATGAAATCACTCCCTAAAAGGAATACTCAAGTGCTAGGTGGGTTTCTGTTTATATATCATTCTACACCCTATGTCACTCTGTTGGGATTTGGTGTGGTATTTTAGTTCTCAAGCCCCTTTTTCCTTTTGATCTGGCCTAAAGAGATACAACACACAAACTCAGGATCTATTAACACCTCGAAAAATCAAGTCTACGCAGAATAACGGGATCGCACTTACAAAGCCAAAACCGCCAAAGCTGTAGTTTTCACGAGTGGCAACATATCCATCGCAATACTCAGTGAAGAAAGCTCGCTCATATGGGTATTCCAGAAAAAGGGCGGCAATGTTGCCTCTTCTGAATTCATCTCCATAGCTGGAAGTGTTGCTTATGCCGACAATGACTTCCTTCGAGAAGTTTAGCGTGTTAGTCAGATAGTCACAAATGAAAGCTTCAGGGTCACAACCCACTCTTGCTTTAGAAATTCTCAGCCATTCCATGGTGGTCACAGTCGGTTTGAGCTGCTGGAGAGTGAGCAATGAGGTGAGGCCCGCCGTGTAACTCTGTGTCAAGATCAATGCTACAAAGAACCAAATCACCAGCACGATCCGAGTAAAGTTCCGGTGCACTCTCTCCCCTGCAAAAGTCAGCAATGCATGTGTTTTTTGTCAAAAGTTTGGGCCCAAAAGACTGTCCATGGACTATAATCAACAAAGGGAAGTTACTTACTATGAGCAAAGAAGAGAGAGGAGAAAGTGAACCAAGCAGCAGTCGAGAGTTGATTTGGCAAAGGGCCTTTAAATTCCGGATTGATTGGACGCTCCAAGAACCAAACTACCAACATTGTGTACACGAGAATGCCTCCAGAGGCAATCCACATTGTTGGAGTGAAAGGCTCCATAAAGATCAATGCCCTGTCCGGGTCCGGTTTTGCTGGGACTATCATTGAAAGGTCTGATGCTATAAACGGCTGTGTGAACTCGACATACTGGGAGCGATTGGCCAGAATAGTTATGTCACCGACTGCAGCGTCGTAGGTCTTCCATTTATGCCATACCATGGAACAACATCAAAGTGACTACTTTAGAAATTGATACCAAAAGTGCACCGTCAAAGCAGAAAATTAGTATTAACAGGCTGTGAGGCTTTGACAGTCTATTGATGCAAAATAATACAATCTTGTGAGTAAAAATCAATATTTGTGTGAAATGAACTTGTTGCTTGAGTTAATTTATTCAGGCTCTGATGGTTTTTGTATCAATGTAAGTAACAGTTGATATTCTATAATGTGCCATGCAATAGACAAGAACAGAGATAATGGGGTACCATACCTTATCACGAACTTTGTTAATCAAGTCCTGATATGTTCCATCATGACGAGAAAACTCATAGTTCAAACGATCAGGAAAGCGAGAAACAACCTTCTCGAAAACATCTATGCAAAAGCCAATGTAGTTTGCTTTCCCGGTTGTGTCGTCCATATCCTCCTTCACAAACTTATCAAAGGGACTTTTACTGGGAACTCCGACCACCAATCGCTTGTTCTCACCAGAAGTCTGTCCTTCTTCGGTCTTCAATTTGTCTGCAATTGCGTACCCATTTCTTCTTGAACTTTGCTTTGCTATGAAACTCCTTGAGAAACCGAAATTGGGAGACCAAAGCTTAAGCTCTCTATATTCATTTCCATTAACACTTACAAGTTGGAATGCGGGTTGATGTGCCAACTGACCTTTCTCAAATCGTATCAGCCCACTTAAACCTGTGAGTCTAGTTCGCGATATTCTATTAAGCAAAAACTCAGGTATAATATCATGGCTTGGCACTGCATCTATCGCATTTTTAATGGCCAGAATGCAATCGTATGCTCGTACAGCATCGATATCTGGCTCAAAATTGAAGTTTTGTCCATACTTGTGATGGAACATATTCAAGAATTTGGATCTGAATTCTCTATATGCCTGGTTATTGGGACGGTAGGTAATTACTCCTATGGCGCCTTCAACAGTGGAGGAGATTGCTGATTGTTCTGCTGAAATTAAGAGGTTGGCAAATGGTTTTTCAGCAAATATCCAAATTGAATCTCCATAGAAGAGTCCCATCTTCTTTGCTGCTTTGAGAAAATGAGTGCTTCCGGGCGACGACAATCCTAGAACAATAAAGATGGGGGATGCCTTTCCCTTCAGCTTCATTAATTTCTCTTCCAAAGACACTTCTCCATTTGGAGATGATAATGCTTCAAGAATCAGCTCGTCCTCTATTGCTGAGCCGATTTTTCCAAGCTCCTCTGACAGAGAATTTAACAGCTTGGAGTACATAGTATCGTATGCCCCAGCCTCATATATTATCGATACCCTTTGCCTATTATAAGAACTCACTACATCTACAATGCATTTAATTTGGTTGGATTCATCGGTACTCATTCGAAACAGTGAAGGCCATAGAGTTTGCACCATTAATGTTGGTGTTACCTGGTCTCTTGCGAAGGATATGACTGGTACCTGAGATTGATTAGCTATTTCAGCTACTAAAGTTGCTCCCTCCCATGTCTCCAGGCCAATAATAACTTGCACATTCTTCCTCTTGATGAGCTTTTGAGCTGTTAAAACAGAAAAAGGGGAAATCGATATACTAAACTTCAGGATTCAAGACAATAATCTTTACCAATATCTTCTGTAAATATCACTTATTCATCCCTATTAATTGGGTTCTTGGCTCATTACGTGAGATTCATGTTAACAAGGAAGAACATCAATTTGCCGTTGTTATAACTTTTTTAGTGAATGATTAAACATAATCACTGGGTGTCTTAAATACGCAACTTCATTCTGTAAGGGTGTCGATGTGTTGCTATATTACTAAATGAACCTTCTTCAGTAAACATTCAGCACATGCAGTCGAGAAAAAAATGACAACAGGTACATAATCTCAAAGCAGACTTGGGGTGGTTTTTTTTAGTACTGCAAGTAGCAACTGACATGTTTCTAACAAACAAAGCAGAAATTATAGTGGGCTGCAGTTACCGAACTGAGGAAGGGCAATGAATAACTAACCAGCCGAAATTGCTCGAAGGGGCTTCGCGTGGGAGTTTACGTAATATGGCTTTATGTAATGACTTCCTGATGATGAGATGCTGTTCACATCTTGGCTCGCTATCTCAACTGCCATACGCATTTGGTCGCTGAGACGTGAGTCCAAATCAAGAATCACGCCCACTTTGAACACGTTCCTCTCATCTACGGCTTTGGTGGCTGCACCGGAGTAGCTCGGGACGAGGAGCGGCGAGAGCAAGAGAAACAGCCTCAAATTCGACAAAATATGTCTCGTACTTCTGTTACACAAGCTTTGAAGAAAACCCATCACGAAAACCTGAATAACTCCTTACAAAATAAAACAAGTGTTGAACTGTGTTGCTTTGCAAATAACTGAATTTCACAATTCCTACATACTTATAGTGAAGGGAGAGAGGGGCATACGAAACTGCAAAGGAGGTGAGTTTCCAGGAAGATAGGGATAGGAAAATGATTGCATGCAAATTTTTGGGCAGTATGTGGTGCAGGTACCAATGTCAGAGTTGAATTGGTCTTTCCAGGACTAAAGTCTTTTTTTAAATTTTTCCCGGAAAGTCTTTCTTCGACTAAAGCGAAGAGTCCATGGTCAGTATTCATGGGGGGAGCCAAAGACTCTTCGTGGGAAATTTCTCTGAAATCTCTCCGTTCTGAGTCGATCTAACGACCATCCAGTATCTTTGGGATTTTCTATCTTTTGATATCAAACATCTTTATTTCAGTTATAGCACTGAAAGAATGAAGTATCTTTTCCGACCCAAAAAAGTTATATTCTCGTGGACTTTGAGAATATAGACCAAGTCAATTGCCTATTTTGATGGCTTTAGGATTCCAATGTACCCAATTTTTTATAGAGAGTCTTGTCGCCCCTTGAGCCTTCATTCGCGTTCAAAATGCTGTGACGGGGTCCAACTTTTCGGCGTAGGGGTGTCCCTCAAGCACCAAAATTGGTAGAATCTTCCATACTAGAAGATAACTGCGCTTGTCACTGTCTTCTAGATTCACCGGTCCTGTCAATTCAAATTGATAGAATCTTGAAGCAGGCACGTAGGGGTGTCCCTCAAGCACCCAATTTAATGATACCCTCTCTTCTCCCTCTCTCCTTGATCCAACTAGGCGGTCCTAACCTGGCCTCAATATGCCCAGAGAGCTCCAGCCAGGCAGCCACCATTGCCACGCTCGTGCCGCCATCTCCGATCATCGTATCACCACTCCTCCATCCACAGGGCAGGGCACCGTTTATCAGCCAAATTGAGAGACAGAAGTGAAGGGGAAATTGGCAGATGGAATGAATGGTGGGAGATTCTCTGTACTCACTGGCACTCCTTCGGAAGTGTAGAAACGGAATGCGTGTAGGAGAGAGTGGCAAGGTGAAAAAGATTTTGCAGCTGTTCTAATAATTTTAGAATAGAAAACGTGCAAGATAAAGAATCTAAACCAGAAATTTTGGTTATATCAATCTCAAAATAACAATCATGAAACTTTATCTGGAAGGGAATTGATAATAATATATAGAAATCAAACTACTATGTTGATAATAATATATAGAAATCAAACTACTGTGAGTTAAGTGCTTGAAGGTCTGGCGCAACAGAACTAGAGAAAGCGCATGCATGAGTGCACGCGACTATGATCATCCCATGGTAGACGGTGTAAGCGCAACAAGAGAGATATGTCAGAATTATTGCTGTCGAATTGTCGACTGCCACAATCGTACTGACTTTGAAATAAATAGCTACACTTATAAGGTAGTAAGTTGATGGAATAAGAATTACCAACTTAAAGTGGAATGTAAGTTAATTACTTAATTGTAATTTATAACTTAAAAAAAATCATAAATGTGAAATTAATAGCATACCAACATAAGCCCATTTACGAGCTAGTAAGTTACCAATAAATAAATAAACTTGTCATTGGAAATAAAATAGATGTTACTAACATGCAATTGAAATAACGAAATGATCGAAATGACCGATAGACGTCCGCTTTTGTCTTAGCGAGTTACCGACAATCTGGGGAATTTACCAATGCCAAATGCAATATAAAGTTGTAAAAACTTTGCTGTGGAAGTTAGAAACTAATAGCTGATCAAAATGTGCTTATTATGTGGTCTATGTTCGGTCACTACACCAGAGACTCTGGGGATGAAGAGCGACAAGTAAGAGGAAGAGCTTCGAGATAGCCGAAACGTGTCTTGCACTTCTTCAGCTAAACGATCTTTGAAGAGATCCCATACTGTTTTGTGTTTGCCATACAAAGGGGCCAGTTCGGAGAGAGAGAGAGAGAGAGAGAGAGAGAGAGAGAGAGAGAGAGAGAGTTTAATAAGTTGGTGAGATGAAGTGATTTTCCAAGAAATAGGATGCGAAAATGGCTGCAGGCAATGTAAGCGTGACAAAAAATCAAGTCGATTTGGTCTTTTTGAGACTGAGATGAAGACGAAATGACAGTACTCCAAGGGCAAGGGAGGGTAGAGGAGTCATTACATGCTTGATGATTTCGATAACTATGTGTAATCCTTAATGAGGTATTGTGCATTTTAATATGTAAGCCTCTTAAATCTGTCCTTATCAAAAAGGCTCCCATGAGATGAGGTGAGGGATGGTTGAGTTTTGACTTTCGAATTAAGAGATAAGGGTATTTTAGATCATATACATTTGTTTTAAGGTTTTTTGAAGCAAGACTATATAAGGAATGTGTTCAGTAACACGTCTCCAACTTTAGTCTCCATATTATTTCTTGTTTTGTTTTTTCCTATCCAATTATTAGATATTTGGATCTTGTGTTTCACCAAGTGATTTTTAGAGCCTTTGGCTTGTATTCTCTACTAGTCTTTGAAGATATTGAAAGCCCTCTATCTCACCATGGTTTTTCCCATTGTGGGTTTTCCTCCACGTAAATCTTGCGCCTCATATGATTTCAATTTTGCTTTCATCATTTACTACTTATGCTTCGATCGGTTTTGGCGTTTTTCCGCAACAAGGGTTAGTCCTTGCTTGAAAGTGACAATTATCCTTTTGATTATGAGATTGTAAAAAGAAATGATAAGTTTCATGTTGATTGAGAGTAAGGGGTCACAGTCTCCCTCTTTAGAGTCCTTGTTATAAGGACAAAATCGTAAGATCCATGGGCTAAAACTGACGATATTGCATGATAAGGCATATGCAAACTCTGATATCATCGATACTAAACTGAATTTGGACCATCGTATTTAATGAAATATATTTGAAACCATCATCATAGTCACAAGAGACTTACTAATACTTAATGGTTCATGATTCAATTCAGTACATATACTAAATTTATGCAATAATTTCTCAGCACGAAAGGGGGATGGGACCAAAGGGCCCCTCGCCCTACCGATTTTAGTATTTTCCAATATCATAAGAACCTTAATAATCACAAGTGCTTGAGAAATGAATCATTTGGCAGCCCCTCAATCAATCGCGGTACAGGTACACACTTTCATCTATCCTAAGTGATTTCCATGAATCTTTTGGCCCCTCTCACTCATTCTTGGTACAGATGCACCCTCCTTTCATACTGAGTACTCTCTCTCTCTCTCTCTCTCTCTCTCTCTCTCCCCCCCCCCCACCCCCCTAAAAAAAAGGCGCCTGTGTCTTTTGCTTTCTTTTCCATTTACAGCAGCAATTTATGATCTAAATTGGTTAGCATGTTGTTATATTTTGTAGGTTATGACATTTGATGATTTTAATAATAATTCCATTTATGCACCATTAATTAATTTATCAAGGGTGAAAGTCACTTAATTCTCTGATTATTTATACTTGATATCATTTTAATGCATCTGTAAGCTATACTTGATATCATTTTAATGCGTATATTGAACAATTGATCGATATTGTAACATGGCTCCCTCAAGATCCGATTTCTAAATCCATCCCTGCTGAGGGGATGTGAGTGTGCCACGTGTGTCAACATACATTTAAATCATAAGATATCTATTGCATTTTATTTAACCCTCACAATGTCGATGGTCCAAATACATTTTAACTCTCGTGTTCCTCCCACTTGGTAGTTTGATTATATGAAGCTTATAAAATTCTACTGGACTTTAAAAATAGACCAAGTGGTTGTTTGATTTTATGACACTCATTTGCCCTCAAATTTTTAAAGTACACAGGGTCTCCCCATCCTAGAGCTTCGTTCACGTTAAAAAGATTCGGTTGCAAGATTTCAGAGATGCTATTCCTAATACACTAGAAAATAGCAACTTGATACAATATTTTTAAATTAATCGGTCAGTCGTATCAATTCGAATCTTTTGAATATCAAAGTCGGTAGATTGACTCACCTTTTGACTCCACCAAAGAAAGAGTATTTCTCTTTGAAATATGTTCTCAAAAGGAGACCTTTGTTTTCGTTTTCTTTAGAAGCATTTCGAATTTTGTTAAGAGGAGCACTAGTTAAACCCCCGAGTAAAGAAAATTCGTCAATTTTAACGCATTAATTTTCTCATATTATAAACAGCAGTGAATTGAAAATAAACATATTTCTTTATTGAATATGGTCAACTAGTGCCCCGAGCAGACTTGTTAACGAGACCATTTTCATTTTTAATGTACTTAAAAAAAAATATGACTTGACAATTTGGGAATATAAATAAGGGCTTGAGACACCAATAGTCTTTAGGGTTAATATCACGAAAAACTTTAAACTAGTAGGCATGTGATAATTTTACTTCAAACTAGAAACACTAAATTGGTATATTTGTGACCGATTTACCTTCATTAATTTTTGTTAAATTTTATCGTCAAATTGCTAAGTTGGATAACATGTGACAGTTGACAACTACCAGTTTGGGATTTTACCTTCCGTTATCACAAGTGTATTACTTTGTATTTTTTTTTGTGGTATTAATCCAATTTAATATAAACTAATGGAGAGTTAATTTATCATAAATATACTAATTTGCGGTTATTGATGATAAAAAAATTAGTTTGGATAAATTTATCTTAAATATACAATTTTTTTTTTCAATGTGATCCTTCCATTAAAAATATAATGGAATTTGCTTACGTAACCTTTGGCGTTATTGACTTATCTTATTTTTTCTTGTTTGTTCAGCTTCGTTCTTAAAAAAATTATATTTTGGTTCCTTTTCTCTTACAAGTTCACTTAAGCATGATGAGGGTCGTCAAATATTTTCAAGATAAACCCCACCAACCCTTCAAGATAAACCTCGCCAACCTTTATCTAAAACTAGTAATATTCAACACAACACCTTGACAAGACATATACACTAAATCTGTTAATGTGTTCATATAAATTTCAATGTGACCAATAATAAAGGCATAACGGTATCAAAAGTCATGAACTCGTTACAAAAGTATAATCGAGTCTTAAATCTTATCACGAAGTGTAATTAATTTCTAAAACTTTTAGAAAATGTCATAAAATTCTAAAATTTGTCAAATTAATCTAATCAAATCCTTTTTTTTTATTGTATCTTTTGAAAATTTTAGGACTTAATTGCACATTCATGATAAGTTTTATGACTTAATTGCACTTTTTTGAAAGTTTTAGGGAATTGATTGCATTCTCGTGACAAATTTTAAGACTCGATTGCATTTTTTTAAAGTTTTAGGATTCAATTACACTTTCATGATAATTTGTATTACTTTAAGTGCACTTATCCCAATAATAAATAAGGAGTGCTGGACACTTAGAGTGCCAAACTTGACACAAAAGAATACTTAATTGCCAAAATTTATGAAAGTAATAAGTGCCAACGGTGAGAAAATTCGGCTAAAATGCTTACGTGGCGATTTTTTGGAGACGCAAGTGCAAAATGACATTGTTTTATATGCTGACGTGGCTAAACAAGTGCAAAAATGATGTCATTTTACTACTGACGTGGGTAAATAATTAATATAAAAATTAATTAAATTAAATTAAAAAATAAATTTATTTTAAAAAATAACAAAATAACAAAAAACGAGAGAGAGAGAGAGAAAGAGAGAGAGAGAGAGAGAGAGAGAGAGAGAGATTACAGACGGCCAGAGTTGAGCCTTTGTCGATACCTCCACACCATTGTAGGTCCTTCTTGGCAATGGTGGGGGTAGGGCCAGCTGGGGTTGCAAGGGTGGTGACCCTTGGCTCAGCCGGGCGAGGGCCATCGACCCTCGTTGGATCTAGGCGAGGGTTCGCAAGCCCTCACCTTTGGTCAATCAAGGTCGCTAGCACTTTCTAGCGATGGTGGGGAGGCGGCGGCAATGGCGAGGACATAGCCTTTAGGCGTCTACAACTGTCTTCCTCATTATATATATATATATATATATAATTTAATTTAATTTATTTTTATATTAAAATTCAAATTCGTGCCAAAACGATGTCATTTTTACATTTCTTTGTTGAGTTAGCTCTCCAGTGAGCCACATAGACAAGCAAAATTAATAAAAGATTGTCATGTAAGATTTTAGATGGAGTTCGTCGAAAGTAATCAAGTGTCCCATGTCGCGACCTCTTTTTTTCGGGCGCCCGCGATCGGGTACGGGCGCCTAAGGAGGCTAATGGCTCTACTGAAATTAATTATGCCCGGACTCTCCCAAGTCCACCAATTCACGACTTTAATAGTATGAGTTTTTAACCTGTAAATCAATTTGGAGTCGCCACTAATCGATTTGAGGTGGGTTGATTAGAAACCCAAGTGAAGTATCGGGAGAAATACTCACTCCTGCACAACCAGAGAAATTAGGATCGGGGACTTGATTACACTAGTTAATCACTAATGCCCTTTCGGTACCTAATCTTGTTTAAACCCTGAGGTTTTTTTGGATGTTCGAGGGATTTTCCATGTATTTTGGGAGGAAAAACATTTTTTGAGTCTTTTTCTAATTTTTTTTTGACACAAAAGGGATTTTTTGGTATTTTTGGAAAAATACAAGTCTTTTTGGCTTTTTCTGATTTTTTTTGGCTTTTTCATGAATTTTTGGCTTTTTTTTTTGGATTTTTGGCATTTTTTGGAAAATATGGAATATTTTTTATTTTTTTTTATTTTTCGGAAAATAAAACATTTTTCAACATTTTTAATATTTATCGATTTTTCTGGAAATTAAAACATTTTTTTATATTTTTTCGAAAATAAATTATTTTTTATATATTTTTTATTTTAAAAATGTTATATTATAATATAATATATAAAAAAAAAGTGACCCGGGTCGGATCCCCAGGTTGGGTCCGACCCAGGCCAGCGACCTGAACGAGGACGGGCCAGCGTTGCGGGCCCAACTCGGATTTTTTTGGCTTTTTTCTTTTAATACAAGCCCGGCCCAAAATTTTTAATAGAAGCCCAAGGAACAAAAGGAGTTCCTATCCGCGCGAGACCGGCCCACCTGCGTCCAAACCCGCTTGGCCCAGACTGACTGGAACCCTACCTGGTCAAGACCCACGCCCGACCCGACGACCGGCCGCCTCTGGTTCGCGAAACCCTACCCGGTTTTTGCGAACCGCGCCCGACCCTGCTCGACCCGATCTTCAGTCGCGGACCCGACTTGCGGCCGCGACCCGATTCCTGAATCCCTACCCGGATTCATGACCCGCTTTGATCTCGCCGACCTGATCTGTGTGTAACCCTCGAGATTTGGCGATCCGCGGCACCGAGGCTGGGACGTCACCGGGCGATGACTCGACGGCGACGACGCGGCGGGTAGAGTTTCGGCGACAATGATGAGCGGCTACTGGACTCACAAGAAGCGGCGGCGATGATGAGCAGCTGCTGGGTTCTCGGGGATGGCAGTGGCCCAACTTGGGGCGAGATCTGGTGTAGCGGTGAGGTGTGAGGGCGGCAGCTGTCATTACCTGCTAGCGGCGAGAGTGTGGCACGGCGGCGTTGCTGGTCGGCGAGATGGCGTCAACTGCTTCAAGTCTGCTGGCCTGGGGGTAGGTCACGGCAATGGCATCGGGGTGTGGACAGCACAGCGGCGGTCAACGGCGTGCCTCGGCGAGGCAACAACGGCAGGGGACAACGACTCTCACTCGAATTTCCAGATCTGCACCCAGATCTCGATCTTTCTTCCTCCGCCCTCCACTTACTCAGATCTGGACGGCGTCGGGGCACGGCTCGGCAGGGCGTCAGGGGGGGTGCTCGGTCACAGCAACGACGTCGGGGGGACGGCAGTGAGCTTTCGCGCCCAGATCTGGTCTTCTCTCCTCCTCACTCAACCCTGATCTCGCAGATCCAGAGCTCCCTCTTCTCTTTCGGCCTCCGCTGCTCGTGGATCTGGCTTCGCTTGCCGCCGGCCTCCCTCGATGTCTCTCGGTGGGAGGTCGTTTAGCTTGCGACCGGATCCTTCGCTCGCTCTTTGATTTCCCCCTTGAAATCTCTCAAGGGGAAGATCTTGGAGTTCGCTGCCTGTCCTTCGACGGAGGTGGTGCCTCGCTATTTATAGGCGAGGGGGCGGCCGGTCGATGGGGCTTCGACCGCCGGTCTTCGCACGCCGAACGGATGTCCGCGGCCGAACCGGTGTCTCATCTCAGCATAAAAGGCGCGCCTTGAAGGCGCATGCGCATCATCCTCTCCTCTGGCGGCCTACCTCCATTCATCTTTACCGTAGGTTGCCCTTGAGCGCGTCGCCAGCCACCGCGCGTGAGATGCAGAGGCAAATGAAGAAGAAGAAGACAGGAGGAAGAAGAAGAGAGGGGGGGCCGGGTCGTGCGAAGGGAAAAAGAAAGAAAAGGGGGCTGGCTGCTTTTTTTGCTTTTTGCTTTTCTTGTTTTTATTTGTTTTTTTTTTGTTGTTTTTGTTATTTTTTTTGTTTATTATCCGAAAAAGGAAATATAAAAGAAATTAATAACCTAATTAAAATTTTAGGTGTCAAGAGTTGCCCTACTTTGAAGGTGAGTTCGCAGAGGTTGCATTCAAAGATAAACTTGATACCTAAATTTTGTCTATACATATGCAATAGATTATATGATATTTAGGACCTAGTGTCCTATGCAGAAAATGAGTAATATAACATTGCATATACTAAGACAGATAAGAAGATACTTGTAGTTACTTACCAGAAGTGAGTGAGATAGGGTGTGAACCCCGAGTTTTGGCAAGTATCAAGGCGTCACCTTACTTGTTGCATGAGGAGATTGCTTCTCCAGGATCCGAACCATTCTTCGGTCGCCTATTGGAGCAATAAGTGATTTGTCTAGGACCCGAACCTTTATTCGGTCGCCTTGACGGGGAATTGCCTTCTTAGGACCCGAACCTTTCTTCGGTCGCCTTGACGGGGAATTGCTTTTCCAGGACCTGAACCTTTCTTCGGTCAACTATTGGAGCAATAAGTGATTTGTCTAGGACCCGAACCTTTCTTCGGTCGCCTTGACGGGGAATTGCTTTTCCAGGACCCGAACCTTTTTCAGTCGCCTGTTAGAGCAATAAGTTGGTTTGTCTAGGACCCGAACCTTTCTTCGGTCGCCTTGACGGGGAATTGCTTTTCCAGGACTCGAACCTTTCTTCGGTCGCCTGTTAGAGCAATAAGCTGGTTTGTCTAGGACCCGAACCTTTCTTCGATCACCTTGACGGGAGATGCACCGACCTTTCTCATGGCATCTGTTTGCTGGGAGATAGTATTTGGATGATCACAAATACAAACTCTTGGGGGATACTTGGATGATCACAAGTATCGAAGGGGTACCTGGACGATCACAGGTACAAACTCTTTGGGGATACTTGGATGATCACAAGTATCGAAGGGGTACCTGGACGATCACAGGTACAAACTCTTGGGGGATACCTGGATGATCACAAGTATCGAAGGGGTACCTAGATGATCACAGGTACAAACTCTTTGGGGATGGAATATCGAGGACGTACCTTGGATATTCATGAAGGTCTCTCACCTCTTGGTAGGTGGGAATGTCGAGGATAGGTCTTGCATATTCATGAAGGTCTCTCACCTCCTGGTAGTTGGGAATATCGAGGACGTACCTTGGATATTCATGAAGGTCTCTCACCTCCTGGTAGTTGGGAATATCGAGGGCGTACCTGAGATATTCGTGAAGGTCTCTCGCCTCCTGGTAATTAGGAATATCAAGGGCATGCCTCGCATATTCATGAAGGTCTCTCACCTCCTGGTAAATGGGAATATCGAGGACGTACCTTGGATATTCATGAAGGTCTCTCACCTTCTGGTAGTTGGGAATATCGAGGGCGTACCTGAGATATTCGTGAAGGTCTCTCACCTCCTGGTAATTGAGAATATCGAGGGCATGCCTCGCATATTCATGAAGGTCTCTCACCTCCTGGTAAATGGGAATATCGAGGACGTGCCCCGAATATTCGTGAAGGTCTCTCACCTCCTAGTAAATGGGAATATCGAGGACGTGCCCCGAATATTCGTGAAGGTCTCTCACCTCCTGGTAAATGGGAATATCGAGGACATGCCCCGAATATTCGTGAAGGTCTCTCACCTCCTGGTAAAGGGAATATCGAGGGCATGCCTCGCATATTCATGAAGGTCTATCACCTCTTGGTAAATGGGAATATCGAGGACATGCCCCGCAAATTCGTGAAGGTCTCTCACCTCCTGGTAATTGGGAATATCGAGGACATGCCCCGAATATTCGTGAAGGTCTCTCACCTCCTGGTAAAGGGAATTTGAATGTAGCACGAGGCTTACCTGGATTGCCGGAGGCACTTAAAAGGGGTGGAACACCTGGATAGCCACAGGTGTACAAAGTACTGGGATACTTGGATGAACACAAGTATTTAATGATACAACCTAGGACCACTCAGTTGGTCCAAGTGTAAGAAAGCATACCTGGGTAGGCGCAGGCACACAAAGCAGTGGAATGCTTGAACAGCTGCTATTATTTAGGGACAACTCGGGCAAGTTGAGTGTCATGAAAAGGAAGTACCTAGACAAGGGTGGGTACTTGACGATATGGGGATACCTAGACAGCAGTAGGTATTCAACGATAAAGGGATACTTGGTCAGTCACAAGTATCAATACTCCGAGGACAACTCGGACAGGTCGAGTGTTATTAAGAGGGAGTACCCGACAAGTGGTGGGTACTCAAAGACAACGGGATATTGAGACAATTGCAAACACCCAAACTCAAAGGACGACTCGAATAGGTTGAGTGTCAAGAAGAGAGTACCTGGACAGTGATAGGTACCTTAAGACAAATGGGGATAGAGATATGCTTACCTGGCAATACCTCTGATCTCTAAGAGTATGTTTGCTATTTGCACAATATGCACACATGATTGTATATACTGTAAATTCATGAGTTCAAATGAGATTCATGCATGATAATTTTGTCAGTTCTGCATCTTTTGATTTCCACAGGGGAAGATTTTGAAAGACAACCTTCATTTAGAATGTAGATGTCTTGAGCATGTCAGATGAGGGACTTTCAGTCTTAAAGGACTTTCCGCTCACTCTCATGGAAAAGGCTATCCTGACCATTGATGCAGGATTCAATAAGGACCACACTTCTCACTGTCATCATGTTAGCAGGGGTCTGAGTATTCTCGCAAGTGGTACGACTTTACTAATGTGAGAGGTCTTTGTTGAAACTGTGATGAAGTCATGGTCAATGGCTCATCAAAGGGGACCATCAAGGTCGAAGCCGATGGACAAAATGCTGCACGATCATCTTCGGGTTTACAAGTCAAGAACCCTGCGAAAAGAGATAGAGTAATCTTGCTCGTACTTCTTCGAGCGATGTTTATAGACATATGAAATCCTACGTTAATTGAAGTGCCCTTAGTCTGAAGAGACTTTTACAATAAGATGCAATGTAGGCTTGACTCATGTGTAAGAGGGTGAGAGCTGGTGATTGCCTTGGCATTTGTCACCGGTCTTTCTTCTCACTTTCAGATGGAGGCTTTATCACAACAGCAACTTCTCTTGGGAATATAATTGACTGTATTTTTTTGCTGGGGGGCATTGGCCTTGCTTTTACCAGGCACACTGCTTTTTTCATGCCCCTATTTTTATTCCAGCTCTTCATTTATGGGCATTGACCTTGCTTTTACCAGGTACATTGCTTTTTTATGCCCATGTTTTTTCATTCTTATCGTTGGAGGAACTGGCCTAGGCAAGTTCAACCGAAGCACCGCTATTAGACTCTTGAGTCTTCATCTTCAGTCGGTGCTTTAGGCTATGGCAATAACTTCTGCTTTGTCTCAATGTGAGGGTAAAATTACAGACTCACTTGGGTTGTACAATGCATACAAGTGCATAGAGAAAGAATTGCTCTTCGTCATTCTAGGGCACTTAAATTAACGTGAGTGTTCATATGCAATAAGGACACCCGAAGATTGATGCAAGTGCGAGCAAGAAAATTTCTATCTCTCCTCTCACCTTGTGATGCTGCTTCGCCTCCGCTCTGCCCCAGTGTGGGGTGGTTCTTGACAGGGATAGGATAGAAATTTCATCAGTATATGGGGCTCAATGGGGTGAGCAATGAAATGCCTCTCATTGTTTTGGTTATCGTACCATTCTCGAGAGAACTCTTTACCCTGCAGTCATGGAATCTTTTGCACTCATCTCATAAGTGTATAGATGGGGGACTGTGTATAGGATATGGCTTGCCTTTCATCATTCTGACGCACCTCATCCAGCATGCTCAATTAATCTTGTATTCTTCACTTAGCTGTCTATTCTAATAATCCTCAGTGGAATTAGTGACTTAGACAGGCAAAATCATCATGCAGAATTCATTTGGAAACGACATGCAACATTTCGAATATGATGGAGTTTGAACTCTTCAAAACAAGTGAATGGTTTTGACTCAAAAAATACCCTATTGACAACTTTAGGGGCTAACATAATGGTGTTTCCAAATATGTTAGATTTTGAACATCAAAAGGGTTATTCGTAAATGGACGTCGACGGTTGTCCCTATTAAGTAGGGACATGACATAAGAAGGATCAGCCAGGGTTGGGGATCTGATCATGGATTTGACGGGCCTTTCTGCTTTTGCCCCTGTAGAAGAGAAGATGTACAAGTAGATCAATTAGTTTGGCCAAAATCAAATGTGAGTTGAGGCCTGAAGGATCTCTGTCATTTGTTTTGGCAATTACTCAGGACGCCATTTCGCTTAGGAGAGTTTGTCATGCCTCTCATTGATTTATTATCTTTGTTTTTGACAGTCAGGTAATCCTGCAACAAACAAGACATGCTTCTCATTGATTCGTTATCCTTGCTTTTGACAGTCAGGTGATCCTGCAACAAACAAGACATGCTTCTCATTGATTCGTTATCCTTGCTTTTAACAGTCAGGTGATCCTACAACAAACAAGAGGGAATGTGTTAGTCATGAACTCTTTCAAGAGTTGAATAACTGGAGGCGATACAACTTTACCCTTCACTGGTTTGCAGATGATTGGATGGACCTGAAGTGAGATGGGGACACGAAGTCCTATGTCCCTTGCTTTGTTAGGTCACCTGATCTCTCGTAATTTGCAAGTGCAAGAGAAGTAAATTTTTTTTATTATTTTTTACCAAGCGGCTAACTGCCGCGTCAGGGATTTGAACCCCCGACTTCGGAACTTTTTGCTTCTTCCCAGATACCACTCGGCTAGAGGTGCCGATGGTGTCCGTAGGGCGCTTCTTTTTTTATTTAACCGAACCGGCTCCTGGACGACACTTCCTTTCATACCAAGTTAGGTAAATCGATATGGATCATTTGATTTGCCCAAATTAACCATTAAGCTTGTTTCTTGAATCCTATGCTTCCTGTCAATAGGAGAAAATATGTCAAAAGTGAATTCAAAGAGTGAGGAGTATTGGAAACGATACCAAATTACTCTTCTCCAAAGCTTGTATGTGCTAGCTCCTAAAGATATTTGAATGTCGATGACAGCCTTTTCGTCTTGGCATAGTTTGACATTTCTTTCGATTGGCCTTCCTCACTTGTGACCATATATGCATGATTGCTGGTCGTTGATTCATCTTCAACGCCTTCCTTCTGTGGAATTTCTCCTTTTGTCTTTAACTATAGCATCATTGGGCAAAAGTCATGTACCTCAAGCTTCTATGGAATCTTAGATGGACAATCAAAACCTCCAATTCTCTTATGGGAATTACTTCTTGCGAGAGCATGCGATTGGAGCACGAAGTGAGGTTTCTAAGCCCTTAGTCATCATTTGAAATAAGGGGCTAGAGACTGCTTCAACTGTCTGGATTTCTTCTCTGTTGATAGTAGCCAATTCAAAGAAAGAGAAAAGATCCCCTCCTTGTGCTTCTGGGCTTGTCAAAGCTGGAAGTCCCGTTGATGAAACCACAGCATCTGGTTGCTCAGGCACATTGTGGGGAAATGATATTGCTCTGGCTTGTAAAGGAGTTGGGCAGGAGCAAGGTGGAGTGTATAGAGCTCTTGGGAACGGCTTGATTCCAACAGTATGCCTGTACCTATTACGTCGCTCTTTTGATGTAGGATGATTCTTTTTATTTGCCCCTGTTTTCTTGGCATGGTGTATTTGAATTTGGCGAGTTCACCTGATGCGCTTGCTTCAAATGCCCCCTGTCACACTAAGTCAAAGGGGATGGGAATGATCTTCTGAGACATGAAGTGAGTGAGTCAGAAAGACAAACATGATTAAATTTATCATCTTGTTTTGACAAACGCTTTTGGCAATAAAACATTTTTTGTTTTCAAAAGTATATATCTTTGGGGGGAAGAAAGCATGAGGAAGCCCAGCCCTCAGTATTCTTCTTGGATGATAATTTTTTCATGGTTGGATAGCATCACCGGGCTGGTTTGGGATACCGCCTCGTGCTCTCAAAATATTTTCAACTTTATTTAATAGGTGGATTTATATTTTGGAAGAGTGATTTCAAAAGTTAGTTCCTCAAACGGAACTGATGTTGAAAATAAAAACAAGCTAGACTTTAAGAAAGATGTACAAGTTCCCACGTAGGGGAATACAAAAGGAAATTAAAAAGGGTTCTACTCGAGCGGGCCTGCGCCCATTTCCCCTTACGGTCCTTCATTGATGGTGTCCATGAAAAGGCTTCCAAACATGGTGGTCATGTCATCTGGCCCTTTTTTCTCTGTTGCTAAGGGTGGCACTTCATTGCCTGAATAATACCGGGCTTTCACCAACCCTTGATGAATGTCAGCGGTATGTGCTTCGACATTTCTGCTCTGATTGTCTTCAAAACTGAATACCGCGTTTACTTTGTCGGTGTGATCAGGGAGTGGATTGCTCTGGAATGAGAAAGCTTTAGTGTCTAACAGGTTCTGGATTTGACTCTTGAGGGCGAAGCACTCATCAGTCGAATGCCCCACTTCTTCCATGTGATAGTCGCATATCTTTGACGGGTCATAGTTGGAAAAACTTTCAACGTTGGGTCGCTTTGGCTCAATCGAAAGGAGGTTCTTCTTCCGGAGGATTGCCAGTACTTGTGATGGAGTTCCAGGAAGAGGAGTAAATTGTCTCTTGTTGTTGTAACGCTGAGATGGCTGACGACTGGTGGTCTGTTGCTGTCTTGCATTTGTCTGAATTGTTGGAGAATGATTGTATGTCGCATTGACATCTACCAGGGGTTCTTTATCCTTTTTCATGCTGAACCTGCACGTGGATGTAGGTTCAGTGAACCAACCATCCCTCAACCCTATCTCGATTTGCTCCCCTACTGGAATGAGTTGATTAAATGATTCGGCGATCGTGGTTACCATTCGATTGCGGTACTCATAAGGGAGGGTTTTGATAAACATCTTTCTCAGCTCGAAATCGGTTGGTTCAGGACTGATTTGGGCAACCAGATTCCTCCATCGAATAGTATATTCTTTGAACGATTCGTGCTTTTTCTTTTCGGTACGCTCAAGATCCTCACGAGAAGGGGTAATATCCATTATGAACTTATACTGCTTGAGGAATGCCTCACTCACTTCGCTCCATGTTTCGAGGAGATTCATGTTCTTTGTAATGTACCACCTCAGGGCAGGGCCTATTAGACTTGATTGGAACAACTGGATCATTAATGGTGCATTATTAACGTATTGGGTCATTCGAACCAAGTACATTTGCAAATGAGCCCTAGGACAAGTCGTGCCATCGTACTTCTCAAACTCAGGCATTTTGAATTTTTCCGGCATTTTGACATTGGAATAAATGGAGAGGTCCGTCAAAGTAGGATCTTGGAGGCCTTTTAGTTGTTTCAGCTTCTCCTCAAGCTTTTCGAGGCGTTTGTCATGCTCAGTTTTAGACAAACTGTCTGGCCTAGCTTTCTCGATCATGGTTTGGTGCGGATCATCCTCCAATTTGGGCATGTTATCGTCGGTATCTCCACCTTGATCACCCCTAGTAGATGATTGTGGCAACAATACCTCGATTGAGGCCGGGGCGGGAGTGAGTTTGCCCTGGATGGAGTCTATCTGCTTTGATAGTTATTGAAGCACATTGAAGACTTGCTTCATTTCACTTTCCATGACCACAATACGGCTTGGTACATTTTCTTTGGCCATTCTTGCTCTTGCTTTTGAACGAGTCTAGATCGGCGAACATTGACGTTCCGTGATTACCTAGTCATGAGTAAACAAACGTGTGTGAATACAAGGCGTAAATAGGGAGTCAGTCCATGATGACAACCTAATCCTACTATTTTTGTTTATTCACGAAAAGGTAGAGGATTTCCTAAACATGGATTCAAAAAGGGCACGTGGCATGTTAACATGAGCTAAAAAGATATTCAATTTGAAAGGCGAAGAAAGCATGAGTTGCAACAAATTTTGAAAAAGGTTTCTATCCCATTTTTTTTTTGAGGCAAATGAAAATTCTTGCGGAAAAGAATTTTGTAACATGCTTGAGAATAAAAACATCAACTGAAAGTAATTTTTTTTTTGCAAATTTTTTTTTTGCAAAGTTTTTTTTTTAACTTTATAACAATTACTTTCAAATTTAAATGACCGTGGTATTAAATCCAAGACTAATCATGGACCACTCAATAAATACAGGAAGGTAAGTAAATTACACGAAATAAAAACTTACTTCACATGAGAAAATTGATGGCAATCACATAGACATGCGCATGATATGTGCGGCTCGATTTCTAACTGAGAAGGTTTGTTGAGATCAAAAGGATATCCGCCCGTCGCAGTCTCGCGTTATCAGAATACCCTTCTAACCTCGGCTAAGAAATTCGGGGAAAAGAAAGGCAACCTCTACATCGCAGTCTCGCGTTCGAGGTCGTATCTTTCTTAACACCATCCTAGAAATCCTATGGCGGCTCAAGTCCGGCGGCCGGGTTGTGTGTGCCACGTGTAGTGCTAAAACATTTAAGGATGCACAGCAGTTTATAATCACAAAACATTTTATTTTAATAGAAAAAAAAAACTTTAAGCTATTACCCTGCACAAAAGAAAAAAACCCAAGTCAGTAAAGCATTTAAACGAAGATAAAATGGCCTAAATCCTCAAAGTCCCCAGTGGAGTCGCCAAGCTGTTGCGACCTCTTTTTTTCGGGCGCCCGCGATCGGGTACGGGCGCCTAAGGAGGCTAATGGCTCGGCTGAAATTAATTATGCCCGGACTCTCCCAAGTCCACCAATTCACGACTTTAATAGTTTGAGTTTTTAACCTCTAAATCAATTTGGAGTCGCCACTAATCGATTTGAGGTGGGTTGATTAGAAACCCAAGTGAAGTATCGGGAGAAATACTCACTCCTGCGCAACCAGAGAAATTAGGATCGGGGACTTGATTACACTAGTTAATCACTAATGCCCTTTCGGTACCTAATCTTGTTTAAACCCTGAGGTTTTTTTGGATGTTCGAGGGATTTTCCATGCATTTTGGGAGGAAAAACATTTTTTGAGTCTTTTTCTAATTTTTTTGACACAAAAGGGATTTTTTTGGTATTTTTGGAAAAATACAAGTCTTTTTGGCTTTTTCTGAATTTTTTTTGGCTTTTTCATGAATTTTTTGCTTTTTTTTTATTTTTGTCATTTTTTGGAAAATATGGAATATTTTTTATTTTTTTTTATTTTTGGGAAAATAAAACAATTTTCAACATTTTAATATTTTTCGATTTTTCTGGAAATTAAAACATTTTTTATATTTTTTCGAAAATAAATTATTTTTTATTTTTTTATTTTAAAAATGTTATATTATAATATAATATATAAAAAAAAAGTGACCCGGGTCGGATCCCCAAGTTGGGTCCGACCCGGGCCAGCGACCCGAACGAGGACGGGCCAGCGTTGCGAGCCCGACTCGGATTTTTTTGGCTTTTTTCTTTTAATACAAGCCCGGCCCAAAATTTTTAATAGAAGCCCAAGGAATAAAAGGAGTTCCTATCCGTGTGAGACCGGCCCACCTGCGTCCAAACCTGCTTGGCCCAGACTGACTGGAACCCTACCTGGTCAAGACCCACGCCCGACCCGACGACCGGCCGCCTCTGGTTCGCGAAACCCTACCCGGTTTTTGCGAACCGCGCCCGACCCTGCTCGACCCGATCTTCAACCGCGGACCCGACTTGCGGCCGTGACTCGATTCCTGAATCCCTACCCGGATTCATGACCCGCTTTGATGTCGCCGACCTGATTTGTGTGTAAACCTTGAGATTTGGCGATCCGCGGCACCGAGGCTGGGACGTCACCGGGCGATGACTCGACGGCGATGACGCGGCGGGTAGGGTTTCGGCGACAATGATGAGCGGCTACTGGACTCGCAAGAAGCGGCGGCGACGATGAGCAGCTGCTAGGTTCTCGGGGATGGCAGTGGCCCAACTTGGGGCGAGATCTGGTGTAGCGGTGAGGTGTGAGGGCGGCAGCTGTCATTACCCGCTAGCGGTGAGAGTGTGGCACGGCGGCGTTGCTGGTTGGCGAGACGGTGTCAACTGCTTCAAGTCTGCTGTCCTGGGGGTAGGTCACGGCGATGGCATCGGGGTGTGGACAGCACAGCGACGGTCAACGGCGTGCCTCGGCGAGGCAACAACGGCAGGCGACAGCGACTCTCACTCGGATTTCCAGATCTGCGCCTAGATCTCGATCTTTCTTCCTCCGCCCTCCACTTACTCAGATCTGGACGGCGTCGGGGCACGGCTCGGCAGGGTGTCGGGGGGGGGGGGGGTGCTCGGTCACAGCAACGACGTCGGGGGGATGGCAGTGAGCTTTCGCGCCCAGATCTGGTCTTCTCTCCTCCTCGCTCAGCCCTTATCTCGCAGATCCAGAGCTCCCTCTTCTCTTTCGGCCTCCGCTGCTCGTGGATCTGGCTTCGCTTGCCACCGGCCTCCCCCGATGTCTCTCGGTGGGAGGTCGTTTAGCTTGCGACCCGATCCTTCGCTCGCTCTTTGATTTCTCCCTTGAAGTCTCTCAAGGGGAAGATCTTAGAGTTCGCTGCCTGTCCTTCGACGGAGGTGGTGCCTCGCTATTTATAGGCGAGGGGGCGGCCGGTCGACGGGGCTTCGATCGCCGGTCTTCGCACGCCGAACGGACGTCCGCGGTCGAACCGGTGTCTCATCTCAGCATTAAAGGCATGCATTGAAGGCGCATGCGCGTCATCCTCTCCTCCGGCGGCCTACCTCCATTCCTCTTTACCGTAGGTTGCCCTTGAGCGCGTCGCCGGCCACCGCGCGTGAGATGCAGAGGCAAATGAAGAAGAAGAAGACAGGAGGAAGAAGAAGAGAGGGGGGGCCGGGTCGTGCGAAGGGAAAAAGAAAGAAAAAGGGGCTGGCTGCTTTTTTTGCTTTTTGCTTTTCTTGTTTTTATTTGTTTTTTTTGTTGTTTTTGTTATTTTTTTTGTTTATTATCCGAAAAAGGAAATATAAAAGAAATTAATAACCTAATTAAAATTTTAGGTGTCAACATCTCATTTTTTTTTAAATGACACTTGAATATCACTTTCTAAACTTTTGGTACTTAAGTGTTCAATTGTGTCAAGTTTTAACACTTAGGGCGTACTTTTGCCATAAATATGCCATGTTTTATTTGACCCTTTTACCCGTTTATAATGTGCTTGAATTTATTTGGTAAGCAATTTAAATTATTCCTCGTGTTAATACGATATGTTTATATACATTTAAAATACTTACGACATGTAAACACTAGTAACTGTTTTTTATCTTGAATGTTTTGTATTGTGAAATATATTTAATTAAATTGGTATGTTTGTGTTGACTATGGTTGGAAGCGAAGACAATCATTCTTAGACTCCTTTTCACCCTTAGTCATCTTATCACAATTGGCAGTGGTTGGAGGCAACGATGATTGAGCAATGGCCAATGAAGTAATTTTTGGATTTGTCACTCCATTATCTATTGTTGGAAGATAATAGGATTTGCTAAGTTATTTTTAATTTTTTTTTTTATCTAACACGGGTTTATCCCGCCCTGTTCAGGATTTCTTCTTAGGCATTTTATTTGGATATATTTGAGTCTAGTTTGGATGATGTTACCAAAGAAAATGATGCTAGAGATCTTTTCTTTTTGGTGTACGACTTGATCGCGCAATAATTTTATGCCGTGAGTTTATGTCCAAGTGAATTGTTTATTTACAAATATTTTGGATTTGAGGTTAAATCTAGGTGTGAGAAACATCCGAGCGTGTGAGTGATTGTAAACTCTGATTCTCCGATTATAGTGGATTATTTGCTACTAGCTCTCCCCGTGAATGTAGGTACCGATACTTGGACCGAACCACGTAAATTTCTGGTGTCCTTATTATTTATTATTTATTTTTCGCGTGATTTCGCGTTGACGTAAATTGCAATATCTGATTGTGATTTGGAGTTTTTGCTTGTCTGATTATTATCTGGAAATTCTATTATTGCAATTATGTCTGAGAGGAAATCTGAAATTCAGAAGTTTAACGGGAGAAACAACTTTATGTTATGGAACATCAAGATGCGGGCATTATTGACAACACAAGGTTTGGCCAAAGCATTGGATGGTAAAGATGAATTGCCAATTATAATGAAAGCTTCTGAGAGGGTAAAGCTAATGGAAAGAGCAAAGAGCACAATCTTGTTAAATTTGTCGAATAAAAACTTAATAGAGGTTGCTGAGGAGAAGGATGCCGCAGCATTATGGGCAAAAATTCAAGCACTCTATGTGAAGAAAGGTTTAAATAATTGTTCATACATGTTGAAGAAGATGTTTCAATTTAAACATACTGAAGGCACATCTATTAGAACCCACCTAGAAGAATTTAATAAACTCATGATGGATCTGAAGAATGTCGGTAAGATACTTGATGATGAAGAACATAGCATGATGTTATTAGCCTCTTTACTAAAGTCATGGGAGCACTTTACTAATTCATTGTTGCAGGGGCATACTACAATTATCTCAGAAGAGGTAAAGTTCGCCTTATTCTCTAAGGAGTGGCAAAGAAAGTTGTGAGATGATGGTCTGGCATAAAGAGTAGCGCAAGCACTGACAATTTGGGGGTAGAGAACAACATCGAGGGCCTAGTTGTAGTAGAGGTAAAAGCAAATTGAAATCGCGCCATAGAAAGTCCAAAGGATGTGTGAAGTGCTTTGAGTGTCATGAAAAGGGGCACATCAGGAGAGATTGTCCAAAGCGAACGAATAAAGTTGATAGGCAGAGCACTACAAGTAATGTGACAAACATTGCCAAAGGGAGCAATAATAATGTGGAAGCCGTTTTATGTGTGATTGTTACATCGTCAAGAGATGAATGGGTGTTGAATTTGGGGTGTTCTTATCATATGACCCCTCATAAGAACTAGTTTACTACTTAGCAAACTGTAGATGATGGTAGAGTTCTTTTAGGAAATAATGCAGTTTGTAAAGTTGTGGAGATAGGAACAATTTGGATTCGAATGCAAGATGGGGGTGGTGCGTACATGAACAGATGTGAGGCATGTACCAAAGCTCAAGAATAACCTTATTTATCTGGGGACACTTGATGATATCAGGTGCATGTACATTGTTGAAGGTGGAGTATTGAAGATCTCTTGAGGTGTTATGATAGTGATGAAGGGGAAGAAAGTGAATACTCTTTATCATCTTCTGGGAGAGATTGTGACCAGAACTGCTGCAGTTTCATCAGGTGAGTCAGACTCTAACTTGACTCAATTATGGCATATACGTTTAGGGCACATGAGTGGGGCAGGTATGACGATGCTGAGTGAAAAGGGGTTATTGAAGGGTCAAAAGACAGGGAAGCTGGACTTATGTGAGCACTGTATTTTTGGTAAGCAGCACCGAGTTAAGTTTATTACAACTATTCATTCGACTAAACGACCAGTTGAATATGTTCATTTAGGCATCTGGGGCCTGTTTTCGGTTCCTTCGAAAGAAGGTGCCCGATATATGTTGACATTTATCGACGATATTCGAGGAAGGTATGGGTTTACTTTCTGAATCACAAATATAAAGTGTTTGATCGGTTCAATAAATTTAAGGCATTGATTGAGAAGCAGTCAAATAAATAGATCAAGTGCCTAAGAACTAATAATGGCATGGAGTTCTGTGGTAAAAATTTTACTGAGTTTTGTGAGAAAGAAGATATTGTAAGACACCGCATAGTACCTATGACACCACAACAGAATGACGTGGCAGAACGGAAGAACAGGACTTTGCTTGAGTGAGCTCGATGTGTGCTTTCGCATGCAAGACTTGACAAGGAATTTTGGGCCGAAGTAGTGAACATGGCATGTTACCTAGTTAAGCAATCTCCATCATTTGATATCGAGTGGAAGACTCTTGAGAAAGTATGGTAAGGGGAATCTATTGATTACTCCGGATTACGTATTTTTGGATGCCTTGCGTATACTCATGCGAGTGATGATAAGTTTGAGCCGGGGGCAAAGAAGTGCATATTTCTCAATTATGCACATGGAGTGAAAGGCTATCGGCTGTGATGCACCGATCCCAAATCACCCGGTTTTCTAATCAGTAGAGACGTGATCTTCGATGAGACTGTAATACTTCAACAAATGAGTTTTGAGACACAACTAGCAGAGAAGACAGATTATGGTGTCATTAGTGAGGTGGAGTTTTAGGTGGAGACTCCAGAGACCTCGAAGGTAACTGAAGTTGAGACTATAGATGAAGCTGTAGTTCTCGAAGTTGGCGATAGTGGACAACTAGTAAAGCTATAGGACACTATAGCCACATATAGAAAGAGAAGGCACATTAAATCACCAGTTCATTATGATTATACAGATATTACTTATGCATTGACTATAGGTGATGAGGTGGAGATAGATGAGCATTCATCTTACTTTGAGGCAATGGCTAGTTCGGAGTTGTCGCAGTGGCTATGGGCTATGAGTGAAGAGATGGAATCACTCTATTGAAATCAAACATGAGAGTTGGTCAAAGTAGCCAAGAGCCAAAAGATTGTCAGAAGTAAATGGGTCTTTAAACGGAAATAGGGCATTCCCGGTGTTGAGGTAGCGAGGTATAAAACGAGACTTGTGGCGAAAAGATATACACAGCGAGATGGCATTGACTATAATGAGGTGTTCTCTGCTGTGGTAAAACATACTTCTATTCGTGTTTTACTTGCCTTAGGTGTTGTGCAGGATCTCGAGTTAGAGCAGCTAGATGTGAAAACTACGTTTCTTTACGGTGAGTTAGAGGAGCAGATTTACATGAGGCAACTAGAGGAATTTGCTATTTCAGGTAAGGAAGATCATGTTTGCTTGTTAAAGAAATCTTTGTATAGGCTGAAACAGTCACCTAGGCAGTGGTATAAACATTTTGATGCTTTCATGGCTAATCAAGACTATACGAAAAGCCGGATGGATAACTGCGTTTACTTTAGGAGATTAGAGAATGATTATTTGATTTATCTACTCTTATATGTTGATGATATGCTGATAGTAGTTAAGAATATGTTTGATATTGATGTGCTGATGAAACAATTACATGTTGAATTTGAGATGAAAGCTTTAGGTGCTGCAAAGAAAATATTGAGTATGGAGATTTTGCGTGATAGGATTACAAGAGTTCAACGTCCATTTCAAAAAAATATATATTGAGAAGATTGTGGAATATTTTTGTGACATCCTGAATTTTCATATTTTGTTTTCGATTAAATCAGACCTTTCATCGACGCGCCGATAGTTCTATTCCCTGAGTTGGCCACTCACGGGATAACTAGACTATTTGGGGAAGCAATTAAGGAATTTAAATGCAATGGACTTGAGAATTCGACCAAGAATCAACTGCTCGATCGTGTTGATCTACAAGGGTTATTACGGCACTGTCGAAATCGATCAGAGACTGGAGATAGGTCAATTCGATTGAGATATGTGATGAGAGTGCGGGTGATTCCACCTGATTGCAAAATACTCGTCGATCGGTACTAGACCGATTTTTCTATTATTTTGGTACCCGGTGCCCGTAAATGAAATGTCGAGATTTTCACGACAATCGAGAGTCGCCAATGTGTCGAAGATGTACATTGTGACTCAAGATAAATCGATCACGGGTTAATTGCACCAAAAATTTCTAAAAGTTACCCAGTAGACTAGGTCATGCTAAAAGCATGCAGAAATGAAAGTAACTGTGAATTTGAATTCGATTTTAGAAATTGAAAGTTCTGCGGTGTCACGAGCTATTTTAGGAACGTCGACTCATCCTCCGAAAAATTTTCAGAGAAAATCTCTTATTCGCTGATAGTATCTTATCTATTTTCAAAGTTTGAAGAAAGAAGGAATCGCTCGATTTGAATTCTGAGGTTTTTATGTAAAATTGATTCGGACGTTGTGGAAAATGAATGGAAATTCAGATGGGCTAAGTCGATGGAAATTTGGACTTCCAGACTAAGCTACTTGACGACAGGAAAGTGTGGAAATTTTGTGGGCTTTTTTTCATCAATTTTTGGACTTCAAATTGGGGGAATTTGAGGATGAAAATTGAAGTCTAAATGGAGTGAATTTCGGATCTAGGCTTGAAGGCTGCATTTTGGACAATTGAATTGGATTATTTTAGTGAAATTGGTTGGAAAGTATTAGGGGAGACAAGGCCATCAATGGAGGGGATAAAATTTTCGACTTTGGGGTCCCTCCCATCGCTATCCTCTCCCTCTCCTTCGGGAGCCTTGCCAGCTGCATCCCCATCTCACCGCCTTAATCTCTCTCTCTCTCTCTTTCCTCGAAGACACGACCAGCTCCTTCAGCTTTGCTTCACTTTCATTTTTTCTTCACTTATCCTTTCCTTTCGTTTGTGCTGCCCATCAATTCCTTTTGGTTGTGCTCCATCATCCTCATCATCCGCATCATCCCCATATTCACCATATCCCTCAATCTCTCAGCCAATTTCCCTCTGCACTCCATTACAAACTATCATCACCATCTGTCATCATCCCGTCTTCCACCATCACCCCATGTCCATGGCTTATGCCTCAAGTCAACCATTGAAGCTTTAGTTGACTGAAGAAGCCCCACAACTCACCAAAGTCCAGCCACGAAATCAAGCTGCCTCTCCATGCGTCCAAGTCCCTCAGCTGAGTTCTCTTCGTTGACCACCATCTCCACTTGTCCAGCACCAAAACGTGACCGCATCAGCTCCTTCCGCACATCTGCGACACCATCCATGAAGCAGCTCCATCTTCGCGTGTGGCACCCCGAACCACCTAAGGTCGCCACAGGTACCTACCGCTCCATCTAATGAACACTAATTACATCTCTTAGTAGAAGCATCGCTGTTCATAGGGTTTTTTTTTTTTTTTGAAAACGGTCACAGCGCAACTTATTAGCGGAAGCATAATTGAATATCACCATCTCTCCCTCCAACAATCATGATACAATGCACACCACTAAGCACCATAGGAAAAAATAAAGCCGAACCACTTTTATTTACATATTTTCATGATGGATTTTCTCGGGTCGATACAACAAAAGAAAAGCCAAGATTCTTAACTACACTTGGCCACATCCCAAAAGGATATCTCGACCCCTATAACGGTCACGTGTCATCCTCCATCTATCAGTGTCGGCTACCCCCAAAAAGAAACGTCAGCTCTCTACCCCTCACACGGCCATCACACCCATCTTGGCGTGTCGGGCGATGGTGGCGGCAACATCCTCCTAAACACTCCATCTCGGCAAACATGAACCAACATAAACTCCTGAATGACTGGGCCCCCAGCCAAGCCCACATCATACATGACCAGCACTTACACTCGCACAAACATCAGACCAGGGATGGTAATGCAGTCGATCTTCGAACACTCTACCTCCACATCAGATGGGAGGCCATAGAAGGTGCCCCGCGTGACAGTAGGGAGCGGCATCTTTCTAATATGAAATGTTGGTCCCCGAAGGGGTGAGTACAACCACTCAGCAGGTAAAGATCCAATAAACCACTCAATGTATCACACATTACAATCATAACAATCATAACATAGTACATATCATTCATGTATCCAAGTAAAACTTACATTGCAACCATGCATATGTTATCATACCATGTGTACATACATCCTCATGTAGTCATCACCATCATGTCATGCATGTATCATCATGCCATAGTTGCACACACAACCATGCACTCATCATCATCATGTCATACATGTACCATCATGTCATAGGTGCACATACAACCATGCACTCATCATCATCATGTCATAGCCATGCATATGTCACCATATCATATGTGCATGATTCAGTTTCCACTTTTATCTTTCAATTTAATCACCACATCTTTCTTTCCTGGGACTAGTGATTGCATTCCACATTTTTATCACTCGCACCACAACCTCGCATCGCAAGAAACTTCCGGCACACACCACTAGGCATCCGACACCCCCACATTCTGGGCATCTCGCATCCCAATTGGCATCACGAGGCATTCCCTGGGCACAAACCTCCGAGGCTTCCGGCACCCAACCATTCCAGGCATCTCGAAACTCCTTAGGACATCCGGCATGTATCACAATACAACTGGGCATCCAGCACCCCCCATCCCGAGCATCCTGACACTCCCAAGGCATTATCGACCCACCTCCAACAATTTCCTCATTCATCATAATTCATATTCACCAATTTATGTCTCACAATCAACATGGCACATGATGTAATGACAACAAAGTCAAATTCAGCATTTGATTCTATATGCAATGCCAAATATCATCACATGCTTAGCAAGATTCAATAATCTCAACCAATATAATTAAGAGGGCTCATCCAAAACAGAATAATCATAAATTTCAGCATTTGAAATTCGCACAATCCAGCTTGTACAGTTTTAGAAAATATTTCCATTAAATACCCAAATGGTCTTTAAAAATTATGAAATTCGAACGTGTGATATTCAAGACATAATGGTAGATATTTCATGAAGGACACTGCACGAAAAGACCCTCATACAATTTGATATAGATCACGCATCACAGCATTTCTATTCTATCAATACAGCTTGCACAGTTTTTGAAACATTTTTGGTTGAATAGGCAATTGAACTTCAAAAAAGATGAAATTTTAATATGTTGCAGAGAAGACATACAGAAAGATACTTTGTGAAGAACATTTTGCCGAAAGAGTTTCATACAAAAATATATTACCCATGCTTTGAAGCTGACTAAATCCGAACACGTCAGATTACTCGGTTTTTGAAATATTTCCGATTAAATACTCTAACGACATTAAAAAATTATGAAATTTAAATATGTTATATTAAAGACCCTAAATTAGATTTTTCATGAAGACACCGAAGTCAGAGTTGTCCTAGATAATTAATTATGGACGGTCGAAGCCCCTGTTCCTAGTACTGAACATTCCAGGTTTAGCCGTCTCCAAAAATCATGATTTCACCTACTTATATTCCATTTTTTCCTCTGAATTTTTGATATGTTTTGTCTCAAGAGGTATAATACAACTTTCATTAAGGGATCAAGGTGAGATTTTCAAAGGAAAGTCACTTTATAGTCCACGAAGTCACTGGAGTTTAGTACAACATTTCCAGATCTAACGTCTTCAAAAGAAAAATCGTTTCACTAGGCTATACTTGTTCGTTTTACCTCAAATTTGAGTGTGCTAGTATTTAAGATGTTATCTACAACTTTCATGAAGGGGTCAAAGTGAAATTTTCAGTAAAAAGTTACATGCAACACACAAAATCACCAAGAGGTCAACAAAACAGCTTTAGATCTAACATTTTCGTAGATGGAGGGTTTCACCCCTCAAAACTCAACCATTTTGTCCCAAATTTTAGTATGTTATACTTTAAGATGTTATCTACAACTTCCATGAAAAATTTGAAGCCAAAATCTGACTCAAACATCGCATGCAAGCCACTACAACATTCCGGGTCAGGCTGTTTACTCGAGAACAGATTACACTTTCAAAATAACACTCTTAAAACTTCGGTTTTTCACACCCTAGACATCCGAAATTCATTACCATTTAATAATACATTCTAGACACAACATGTAAGAGCAGATCAAAGGATCTAACTTGCCTCTATACCGAGCTACGGCGAGCACAACGGCGGTGAAAGATGGACGCACGGGCAGCTACAAGCGATGGACGAGTGGGCGGACTTCTTCCTTGCACGGCCTTCTCCTCCTCTCTCTCAGTTTCTCTTGGTAACTCTCTCACTCTCTCTCTCTCTTCGGACGACACACCTCCTCCCTAAACCGGCACCATCATCCCCTAATTTCTCCCCCTCCCATCATTAGCCATCATTACTAATTGCATGGCAAACACTTGGCAGCTAGGAGGGAACACATGGCCTTCTTCATGCAAGATGGGCCGGCTTCTCCCCTCCTTGTGGTCGACGGCATCCCTTCATGGCTCTAATGGGCCAGCCAATTGGCCCATCTTAGGCCCATCCCCCTTGGGCCTAAGACCCAAACTTAAGTAGCCCATGTTTACTTTTAATAATTCATCTTAATTCCCTCTTTTACATTTTCCAAATTTACAATTTCATATAGCCATAAAACTTGTAACATTAAACTATAAGAATCAAGTCTATGAGGTGCATAGCCAAGAACAAATTCTTCTTATCAAATTATCCTACAATACTAGTTTTAATAACCCATGAACACAAAATACGTTTCCATCCACATAACACTCGGTCTTAAAAGAAAATCAATAGTTAAGGCATAAACCAAAGGCAATTTCATTACCTAATCATAGACTTTAATACATCTAGAGGTTGCCTTGAATTTTGGGATGCCACATTGTGTGTGTCTTCAGTTTATCCCGTGGCTGCGTGAAGACAACCGAAGCAGCCCACTTGCTTCTTCGTGGCCCAGTCCATCACCCAACGTCTTCAGCCTAGGTGGTCCTCTTCTTCTGCCCGCATCAGCCCAGCAATTCTAGTCCATCTTTTGCCGCAAGCCCAGTTGAAGTCTTCAAGTCCAGCAAGTGTCTTCAACCGAGCGAAGAAGTCAGGCCAGCCTTGTGAAGGTAATCTTTAGCCCTTGAAGCCCAGCCACAGCAAGCCCAATTCAGCAGCCCAGTACCGCAACCAACCCACCTTCAATTAGATTTGAAGCCCAACCCAAGTTAAAAGCAAATCTCAAATTTGGGCTGAGATTTGTTGGGCCGATTTTAGGCCTGGTCCAAGCCCGTGGGTGTCGTCGCACTGTCGTCGCGGTGAATAGAGTGGGCTCATGGAGCATCTTGTGGTAATGAATTGAAGTCGGAATGTAACCTAGCTTAATCTGTTAGCATGTGAAAGTGTCGAGTTTATTTAAAGTCAAATTTTATTTATCTCGACACTCGAGGCAACCCGTTTGTTAGATGGAGGTTGCTAGGGTTACTTGGCGATTGTCATAGATACGATAGTGGAGCAACTGAAAATAGAAGACATCGCAATGGTTCAAGAATTTCCAGATGTATTTCCGAAAGAATTGCTAGGTTTGCCGCCAGAAAGAGAAATAAAGTTTATGATTGAGTTAGCCTTCGGGACAGAGCCAATCTCTAAGGCTCCTTACTGGATGACCTTATCAGAGTTGAAAGAACTAAAGGTGCAGATGCAAGAATTGTTGGATAAGGGATTTATATGTCATAGTGCATCACCTTGAAGAGCACCAGTTCTGTTCATGAAGAAGAAAGATGGTTCGTTGCGCTTGTGCATCGATTATCGTCAACTCAATCAAGTGACGATCAAGAACAAGTATCCATTGCTGAGGATTGATGACTTGTTTAATCAATTGCAAAGAGCGTCGATTTTCTCTAAGATCGACCTGAGGACGGGATATCATCAGTTGATGATAAGAAAGGAGGACATACCTAAGTCGGTGTTTCGTACTCGATACGGTCATTATGAGTTCATGGTAATGTCGTTCAAACCGACGAACGCTCTAGCTGCTTTTATGGATCTGACGAATTGTGTGTTCAAGGAGTACCTTGATCATTTTGTGATTGTTTACATCAATGACATCCTGGTGTACTCTACAAGTCTAGAGGAGCATGGAGAGCATTTGAGATTGGTACTGCAGACTCCAAGGACTCATGAGCGGTACGTCGAGTTTAGCAAGTGCGAGTTTTGGCTAACTCGTGTTGCTTTCTTAGGTCACGCAATTTCAGGCGAAGAAATCTCCGTAGACCCCACCAAGATCGAAGCAGTTATCAGTTTGTTGAGACCGATGTCAGTGTTAGAGATCAGAAGCTTTTTGGGTTTAGCCGAATACTATAGAAAGTTCGTGGAGGGATTTTTAGCAATAGCTCCGCCTTTGACTCGACTGCTAAAAAAGGAAGAAGAGTTTGTGTGGACAGACAAGTATGAGTGTAGTTCTAAGAGCTTAAGCAGAAGCTAACTACTGCACCTGTGCTGACCATTCCATCTACTCCTAGAAGATACGAGGTCGTTGATGCGCGAAGTTAGGAGTCTTCAGTTGCACATATGCTGGTTAAAGAATGGATCTTACTTAAGAAAGCTCGAGATTCGATTTTCAAATTTGAGATGGGCTACCTTCTAAAATCTTATAGTCACCCTCAGAATTGAGTTGGATAGTCAGATTTGAATTAAGGCACTTTAGTTGACAGACCCAAGCATTCAGAAAATCCTGCAAGGGGATATCGATAAGAGAAATGTTGATTTTTAGATTTCTGAAAATGGAACATTAAAGTTCCGAGGATAATTGTGTGTACCTGACGATGTAGCACTCGGGAGGAGAGTTTGTTAAAAGCTCATCGTAGCAATTACATTCATCATAACAATACGAAGGTGTATCAAAATCCGAGTCAACACTATTGGTGGTCCAGTATAAGGATGGACATTGTTGGAGAAAACTTCATTGAGTGTTTTGAAGCTGACAAAACATTTCCATCAGTCTAGTTTGAAGACTTGCAGACTCTTCCATCAAAGTTTGAAGACTCCGGACTGCCAGACTTAAGTCTTAAAGTCTATCCTCATTGACAGTTTATAGATCGTCGAAGAAGGCTTATCCAGAACTGGATGTTTCATTAAGGATTTGACTTTATCGACCGTAGAAGATTTCTTGGCTGGATACAGCATGTTGGAATCCATTATTCAAATCAAGATTGATTCAGGGATTGTGGATATGTTGATTGGCGAAGTATACTTGGAAGGTTCTACTTATGGAAACCTAGATCCTAATTGTATGGGTGAGCAGGATTGATGGGCTATTGTCATATTCCTTAAATAGCTCGGAATCTTCCTAATTGATTTTGTCCAACGGGTAGATTGGAAGAATCCTTTGGTAAGTGTCAATGGGTATGATGGCATAAAGGAGTATATAAGGAAGACATTTTAGTTGTTCGAGTGTGTGCTCGATAGAAGAATTCCAAAGTCTAAATCTCCTTGTTCTTAGTCAATTAAACTGTTGAGCGAAATCTTGTATGCAAAAGAGAGTATATCTTTGAGAGACCTTGAGGAAGTGTAGCAGAGTCTTTACACTGTGGAATCAAGGAAAAGCTTTATTGTAACAAACTCTTTTGTTTCATAGTGAAATCCAGTCGATGGACTATCAGTGCGGAAGAGTGGACGTAGGCTTGGATTAAGCCGAACCACTATAAACCCTGTGTTCTTATTCTCTTCCTTACGCTCTTTTACTTTGATCGTAATTCGATTTGTTTACAAAAGTCTAATTTCCATTTCATAATCTATTGCTGATTTGAATTGCACACTGCACTTTGGGAAAATTGTTTTTATACCCGTTCACCCTTCTCTATGTGCTCGTACTAGCTTTCACGAACATCACCAATCATGTCGCTAGGTATCAAACGTGTCTGCGAGTGAAGGTATATCTTTGTTAGCTGAGAGGACTTTTGCAACCTCTCAAGATTCTCGAGTGGGAAAAGGAAACATGTTACGATGGACCTTGTGACGAGCTTGTCAAGGAACCAGAGGGGTAATGATTCCATTTGGAATAGGGGTTAACAGATGGATGAAGCCGACTCACTTCAGTGCAGTATGGAAAGATCTCGATTTGAATAATCATACAGAAGTGTATGTGTGTCAGACAGTTCGTTTGCATGGAGTGCCAGTGATGAATTTATATTAGATCAAGACTTGAGGATTCTTAGTTTCAGCAAAACAGTCTGATGGTTCCGTTTAAAGCAGGACAGAGCATAGTGTATAGAACTACAGTTTGTTGAGATGAAGTTACAGAAAGAGAGATTGTAGCCCAGAGTTAGTCCAGCAGTCAGTGGACGCAATTGCTTATATCAGTGACAGATTAAGAACCACTCAAAGTTGTCAAAATGGTTACTTAGATAAGCGTCAAGGGCCGGAATTCCAAGTTGATGATTGCATCTTTCTGAAGGTGTCACCAATGAGGAATGCCTTGCGCTTCAACAAAGAGGGAAAACTGAGTCCGAGGTACGTAAGTCCATTTGAGATTCTTGAAAGAATCGGGAACCTAGTGTATCGTTTTGCATTACCACTAAGGTTGGTGTTAAGTGTATGACGTCTTCCCCATGTCAAGGTTGAAGACGTAAGAGCCTAACCCGACCCATGTGCTAAATCTGGAAGAATTAGACGTGAATGACAAAGTGTCGTACGTGGAAAGCCTAGTTCAGATTGTGGATCAGTAATATCAGATTTTGTGTACCAAGAAGGTCCCATTGGTCAAAGTGGTCTAACAACACCATGGCACAGAAGGAGTAACTAGGAAAAGTGAGACTCGATGAGACGATAATAACCCCCAACTTGTATAAGGATTGGTAAAGGTTTAAATTTTGAGGATGAAATTTTTATAAGAGGGGAAGAGTTGTGATATCCTGAATTTTCAGATTTTGTTTTCGATTAAATCGGGCCTTTTATCGACGAGCCGATAGTTCTATTCCCTGAGTTGGCCACTCACGGGATAACTAGACTATCTAGGGAAGCATTTAAGGAATTTAAATGAAATGGACTTGAGAATTCGATCAAGAATCAACTGCTCGACCGTGTTGATCTACAAGGGTTATTACGGCACTGTCGAAATCAATCAGAGACCGGAGATAGGTCAACTTGATTGAGATATGTGATGAGAGTGTGGGTGATTCCACCTGATTGCAAAATACTCGTCGATCAGTACTAGACAGATTTTTCTATCGTTTTTTGGTACTCGGTGCCCGTAAATGAAACGTTGAGATTTTCACGACAATCGAGAGTTGCCAATGTGTCGAAGATGTATGTTGTGACTCGAGATAAATCGATCACGGGTCAATTGCACCAAAAATTCCTAAAAGTTACCCAGTAGACTAGGTCACGCTAAAAGCACACCGAAGTGAAAGTAACCGTGAATTTGAATCCGATTTTAAAAATTGAAAGTTCCGCGGTGTCACGAGCTATTTTAGGAACGTCGACTCATTCTCCGAAAATTTTTCAGAGATTCCGAGGTTTTTATGGAAAATTGATTCGGACGTTGCGGAAAATGAACGGAAATTCGGATGGGCTAAGTCGATGGAAATTTGGACTTCCAGACTGAGCTACTTGACGACAGGAAAGTGTGGAAATTTTGTGGGCTTTTCTTCATCAATTTTTGGACTTCAAATTGGGAGAATTTGAGGATGAAAATTGAAGTCTAAATGGAGTGAATTTCGGATCTAGGCTTGAAGGCTGCATTTTGGACAATTGAATTGGATTATTTTGGTGAAATTGGTTGGAAAGTAATAGGGGAGACAAGGCCATCAACGGAGGGGATAAAATTTCTGACTTTGGGGCCCCTCCCGTCGCTATCCTCTCCCCCTCCTTCGGCGAGCCTTGCTAGCTGCATCCCCATCTCATCGCTTTAATCTCTCTTTCTCTTTCCTCCAAGACACGATAAGCTCCTTTAGCTTTGCTTCACTTTCATTTTTCCTTCACTTATCTTTTCATTTCGTTTATGCTGCCTATCAATTCCTTTCAGTTGTGCTCCATCATCCTCATCATCCGCATGATCCCCATATCCCTCAATCTCTCGGCCAATTTCCCTCTACACTCCATTACGAACTATCATCACCAACTGTCATCATCCCATCTTCCACCATCACCCCCATGTCTGTAGTTCATGCCTCAAGTCAACCATTGAAGCTTTAGTTGATTGAAGAAGCCCCACAACTCACCGAAGTCCAACCACGAAATCAAGCTGCCTCTCCACGCGTACAAGTCCCCCAGCTGAGTTCTCTTTGTCGACCACCATCTCCACTTGTCCAGCACCAAAACGTGACCGCAGCAGCTCCTTCCCCACATCCGCGACACCATCCACGAAGCAGCTCCATCTTTGCACGTGTTTTCAGTTCATCCCGTGGCCGCGTGAAGATGACCAAAGCAACCCACTTGCTTCTCCGTGGCCTAGTCCATCACCCAACATCTTTAGCCCAGGCGATCCTCTTCTTTCGCCCGCATCAGCCCAGCAATTCTAGTCCATCTTCTGCCGCAAGCCCAGTGGAAGTCTTCAAGTCCAGCAAGTGTCTTCAGCCTAGCGAAGAAGTCAGGCTAGCCTTGTGAAGGTAATCTTTAGCCCTTGAAGCCCAGCCACACTAGGCCCAATTCGGCAGCCCAGTACCACAACCAGCCCACCTTTAGTTAGATTTGAAGCCTAACCCAAGTGAAAAGCAAATCTCAAATTTTGGCTGAGATTTGTTGGACCGATTTCAGGCCCGGTCCAAGCCCGTGGGTGTCATCGCGAGCCCAAGTTCGGCCGCTGTCGCACCGTTGTCATGATGAACTGGTTTCCACAATTAACCAATGAGTTTATTTACTAAACTCTTCTTAGTAGGCTAATGACGTCTAAGGGGTGTTTAGATTTATTTAATTAGGAATTAGGTGGTTAGTTAGATTAATTTAGTGATTTAATTATGCAATTATGCATGTTAGGGGATTACATTAGATTAAGTGAGGCCTAGATAAATTGTGTTATTTATCTAGAAGGGTTCGGGAATTTTTCGGGTCAATATTGATATTTAATTTAGTGATTTTGGCCTAGGTTGGCATTTTTGTATTCAAATTGATTTATTTAATTAATTTTAGAAATTATTTAATTATTAATCATTTTCTAGAAATTAGTCCGAGATAGTCGGTAACCGGAATTTTGTGCTAATTGCAATGGTATGGTTAATTTCTGCAATTGAATGTTATTTTGTGCAAATTGAGTGCTGATTGGAATTTTGAATATTTAATTCCAAAAATTGTGAATTTCCTTATTTATTCATAAAATCTCGGGTGTTGGGTTTTAACACCAAAAATGGATCTTAAGTACTATATCAAATAGTGGGGTTTGAAAAAGATAGGTATCAGTCTTCTGGTTCGAATTGACTGTGTGTATCCACGCACAACTATTTTCACCGAATGTTTTTAATATGAAGGAAATAGGCCGGGATCACTATTTTAATGGAGGTATTTGAGTGCAATGCACAATGTCCTAGGCCGAGATTGAGTGGTCATGTGTTGGCTAAGAAAGCCCGTCTCGAGCAATTATGTCGGACATTACTAAATCCCTTATTGGGTTACCCATTACCCATGCATTAGGGTAGCGGGTCGCAGTAGATTCTGGACCTACGCCCCTTCGGGGAAGCCATCTAATTGAGAGACGTTGCCGTGCTCAAAGGGGGTGAGACGATGCCTAGCAATGCTAGAAGATAGAGTTGGCCGTACTCTTGAGGGGTGTAATTAACAATTGAAACGCATGATTGTTGAGTTTGATGCACTCGATTATGAGACCAAAACTATGTGACATGGAATGGGACGTGTCATAACGGTTTAGCCTTATAATCAGGACTCTGGTGATTAATTGAATTGATGAGGTGTTCCAGTTATTATGTGCATTGATTATATGCATTGTGATATGAATTGTATTGACGTGCAGAAAGGAAACTGAGGCGAGGTAAGTCCTCTATGCCTATTGTGTGGTTGTGTGGCTAGAGCGCCCTGAAGCGTATTTCCCTCATAATATGGGTTCAGTAAGTGGACTTGCTGAGACATTGTCTCACTGGTTATTGAATAATTATTTTTCAAGTCCTTAGAAGGTGGTCATGGAAGACCAAGGTCTCGAAGTCTGAGGAGAAGTATGGAGGATAGGTGGATATGTCCTATCAGTATGTTGTAGGACAGCCTCTTGTGAGAGTCAACCTTTTTTGTAGGCTTTCGACTGAACTCGTTTTGTGCCTGAATCTCATTGTTTATAAAAGTGTGCTTTTATGAATTTATATCTTACTTTTCTATCCTGAGATGATTATTGTTAGGGGATTTATTCCGCATGTGCTTAAAAATCAATGGGTCGGTGACTCGTCCTGAGAAGTCGCAAAATATTATCGACTAAGAAGGGATGGGCATGTGCTCGGGGTTCGGGGCGTGACAATTTTAATATGCTGTCAGTAAAATCTATAAGCACACCTTTAGCAAAACACTTTAAACTTTCAGATAAATTATCACCGCATATTGAGGAGGAAGATGAGCATATGTCTCGTGTTCCTTATTCTAGTGCCGTGGGTAGCGTTATGTATGCTATGGTGTGCACTAGGTCTATTATTTCACAAGCTGTGATTGTGGTTAGTCGTTATATGAAGCGTCCTAGTAAAGCTCATTGGGAAGTTATGAAATGGATTCTCAAATTTTGAAGGGGACAATAGACGTGGGTATAGTGTACCATAGGGACAGCAATGGCAGTGAGATCACTGATTTTGTGGATTCGGATCATGCCGGTGACTTAGATGATTGTAGATCTTTAGCAGGGTACGTGTTTACGCTAGCGGGTGGTGTAATTAGTTGGAAAGTGTCCTTATAGGATCACATTGCCTTGTCTTCAACTGAGGCAGAGTACATGGCACTAACCTTTGTAGCAAAAGAGGCGTTATGGTTACAAAGTTTGCTCTTGGACTTTGGTTTAGAACAGAAAAGCGTGGATACATACTATGATAACCAATGTGCAATATATTTGGCATATAATTCAGTTTATCACGTACGAATGAAGCATATCAACATCAAGTACCACTTCATCCGAGATGTCTTAGTTAAGGGTAATGTTATTGTCAAAAAGATTGCTATAGCAGATAACTCGACAGACATGATGACTAAATATGTTCCTTTAGCGAAGCTCAAGCTCTATTTGAGCTTTATTGGTGTCTGTGGAGAGTGAGCGTCTGTCGAGGCGTTGGGAGAGCAGTATGGATGATGGGCACTATAACTTGGCTTCAAACATCGAGCCAAGGTGGAGAATTGTTAAATTATGTCTCGAGTTTGAGCGTTTACAAAATGCGATTCGCTTGGATGAGGAAATTTGCTAAACTCTTGAAGATTTACAAAAGAAGAAATTTTTTTTTTAAAAAAAAAGGGAGCAAAGTTTCTTCTTTGTTGCGGAAGCCCGCGGAATCGAAAGAGGCAATGAGATCATGGGGCCCAGAGTCAAAGTTGTTAACTCTGGGCTCACACACGTATAAGGACCCTTTTTGGTGTGAAGTCCTCTGCACGCGTAAGATGCCAAACGTGGTGGTGGGCCCAGGTCAAAGTTGTTGACCTAGGCACACGTATAAAACAGAAATAAGAAGAAAGTCTTATCTTCTTTTGGGAAAGAAGTCGCCGAAGCAAGAAGCCACTGAAGCCTACGTAGAAGAAGATGCAAGAAGCCGCACGTACACGAAAGAGGATCTACACGAAAGAAATAAAAGGAAGTTGGAGATATTTTCTTTTTGGCATACGACTTGATCGCGCGGTAATTTTGTGCCATGAGTTTTGTTCAAGTGAGTTGTTTATTTACAAACACTTTGGATTTAGGGTTAAAGTTAGGTGTGGGAAACACTCGAGTGTGTGAGCGATTGTAAACTATGATTATCTGATTATAGTGGATTATTTGCTGCTGGCTCTCCCCGTAAACATAGGTACCGATACTCGAATTGAACCATGTAAATTTCTGGTGTTCTTATTATTTCTCGTTTATTTCTCGCGTGATTTCGCATTGACGTAAATTGCAAGATTCTATCGTTTCTGCGTATTATATCTCAACATAAATAAAATAGATGTTAGTAACATGCAATTGAAATAATGAAATGATCAAAATGACCAACAGACATCCGCTTGTCTTAGTGAGTTACCGACAATTTGGGGAATTTACCAATGCCGAATGCAATATTAAGTTATAAAAACTTTGCCGTGGAAGTTAGAAACTGATAGGTGATCAAAATGTGCTTATTATGTGATCTATGCCTTCAGTCACTGCATCAAAGACTCTTGGGATGAGGAGCGACAAGTAAGAGAAAGAGCTTCGAGATGGCCGAAACGTGTCTTGGACTTCTTCAGCTAAACGATCTTTGAAGAGATCCCATACTGTTTTGTGTTTGCCATACAAAGGAGCCAGTTCAGGGAGAGAGAGAGAGAGAGAGAGAGAGAGAGAGAGAGAGAGAGAGAGAGAGAGAGAGAGAGAGAGAGTTTAATAAGCTGGTGACGTGAATTGATTTTCCAAGAAATAGGATACGGAAATGGCTGCAGGCAATGTAAGCGTGACAAAAGATTAAGTCGATTTGGTCTTTCTTGGACTGAGATGAAGACTAAATGACAGTACTCCAAGGGCAAAGGGAGGGTCGAGGAGTCATTACATGCTTGATGATTTCAATAACTACGTGTATTCCATAACAAGGTATTGTGCATTTTAATCTGTAAGACTCTTAAATTTGTTGTTATTTTTTTTGGGTCAAAAGAGTAACTAATATATTAAGCTGTAGAAATTACATCATGCATATAGTCAGCATACAAAAGATCTCGCATAAACGAAGGTGGAAAAAGAACCCAGTTGGTAGATAGCAAGTTAGCTCCATGGGCTTTCGTAGCCCGGTCCGCTACAACATTTGACTCCCTTTTGCAATGGGAAACCCTAAGATTATGGCATCGAAGGAGAAGGTCTGCATTTTCATCGAAGAGGCAACGGAGCTCCCCCGGCATCAGAGTCGGATTACGGATGGCATTCACCAATGTTAAGCAGTCCGATTCCAGGTGCATTCGATCCATCTCCAGTCCTTTCTGTATCATGAATTTCAGTGTGAGATTCAACGCTATCACCTCTGTTTGCAGGGCCAAAGATGTAGAGACAGATTACGCAAATCCATCGATTAATATGCCTGAAGAATTTCTGCACACACAAGCAACAGAAGCTTCGCTGTTAAGAGGTTGGTAAGCTGCGTCAATATTTATCTTGATTACTCCTTGATCCAGTGGAATCCATCGTAGATCTGTTGCTGACTGTGGTGAACCCCTTTTCTTCCGAGTATCTTTGAAAGATCGGTTGGATATGGCAGATGCGAGGGCCGCTTGCACCACAAATTCGGCATTTAGTAGCTGCTGGCGAAAGATGAAAGTATTCCTAGCTTTCCAGATGTGCCATAGGAGAGCGGAAATTAATTCCAGATCCGGTAAGGCATTCGCTCTTTCCATTATAGCAATCAACCAACGTTCTATCCGCTGCACTCCTGTTAATGAATATGGGATGTTGATTGCTGAGTGATTCCACACCCCTTTTGTCCATGGACAGAACAAGAACAAATGTTCTGTTGTCTCTAGAGTCTATTGATTGCATAAACAACATAGTGGATCTGACAATATATGCCTATTAAAGAGATGGGCTCTAGTTGCCATTGCATTGTTGCAAACTGACCAAAGAAAGGATCATATCTTAGGCATTGAATTCATACTCCATATTGCATTCCATAAAGTGCGAGGTACCTGAAAGGAAGTAGAAGCATGGCTGTTATTATTGTTGGTTTGTTGTGCTCTGAGAATATTGTAGCAGCTTTTTACTGTAAAGCTCCCGTTCTGTTTTCTTTACCATATTACCCTATCTTTCGTAAACTGAGTTCTTAAAGGAATAGAAACTATTTCTTCCACCGTTTGTTTGTCAAAACTCTGGCAAAGTAAGGAACCATTCCAAGTATTCTGTTCTGGAATTATAAAATCAGCAACTAGTTCAGGTTCATCTTGAGGGGCAGGCCCTCCAATAACTCCCTTCTGCAGCCACCTATCCTTACGTATTTTAATACTAGTACCATCACTAACAGACCATAAGATGTTATCACTAATAGAGTCCCAACCCAACAACATACTCTGCCAACCCCAAGAGGGTCGTGCCCCTTTTGTCGCATGCCAGAAATCATGAGAATGAAAGTATAAGCCTTTTAGAACTCTACTGTAAAGAGAAGATGGTTGCTAAAACATTCGCCAAGCTTGTTTTCCAAGTAAAGCCCTATTAAACGCAATAAGATCTCTAAAGCCCATTCCCCCAGCATCTTTCCTTCTCTTAAGATCTTCCCATTTCTACCAATGTATGCCAGCTTTACTGTGATTAGTTTGCCACTAGAATATTGCTATCCTTTGCTCTATTTTTTTACCTACAGCAACCAGAAGTTCAAATATAGACATCACATATTGAGGAATTGCTTGCACTACGTTTTTAATTAGAATTTCCTTTCCCCCTTTAGAAATTAGCTTCTCTTTCCAACCCTCCAGCTTTGAATGAACACGCCCCAAGATCCACGCAAACATTTCCCTCTTAGATTTACCCCAGTCAGAAGGAATTCCAAGATATTTGCCAGTTTTCTGTAATACTGCTACTCGAAGTTCCTGAGCTAAGTGCTCTTGTAAGCTAACATGACAGTCTCCGCTAAAAAATAAGCCTGATTTATTTCTATTCACAGCTTGTCCTGTAGCTAGGCAGTATTCATTCAGAACCATAGATAAATTTTGACATTCAGTGAGCGTTGCATCTAAGAAAAAAATGACGTCATTTGCGAAGAATAAATGGGAAATGGTGGAACACCATTGATTTAGTTGTATACCTGATAGATGGCCCATGTGCACTGCATTGTTAATAAGACATGTTAAAGCATTGGCCATTAGGATGAACAGGTACGGGGATACAGGGTCACCTTGTCTCAGTCCTTTGGTTGGCTGAAAATAGGGTAATGCTTCTCCATTGAACTTAGTACCGAAAGAAACTGTAGTCACACAGTGCAAAATCCATTTAACCCATTGAGTATGAAACCCTATCTTTAGGAGATAGTCCCTTAGGAAATCCCATTCCACCCTATCATAGGCCTTTTGCATATCTAGTTTGAGCATAGCTTGAAAGTGCATCTTTCTTTTTCTAGTTCTAATTTGATGAAGAACTTCTTGTACTACAATGATGTTGTCTTGAATTTGCCTGCCACCGATAAAAGCGCTTTGTTCCGACGCGATCAGTTTTAGGAGCCATGGCTTGAGACAGTTAGCGAGAATCTTAGATATAATTTTATAGATGAAGTTGCAAAGGCTAATAGGGCGAAATTGATCCAATCTTTCAGGGTGTGAGATTTTTGGGATCAAAGAGATATAGGTCCGGTTATATTCAGGTAACAATACCCCTATTTGAAAGAATTGATAAACAACATTATAGATATCTTCATGCAAAATATCCCAGTAGGTTTGATAAAACTGACCATTCAACCCGTCAGGGCCGGGTGCTTTTGTTGCCCCTAACTAGAAAACTGTTGTTTTGATTTCCTCAGGATCGACTTATGTGATTAAACTTGCATTCATCTCTGCTATCACGATATGGTCGCATAGGCTAAGTGTTGGCCTATAATCTCTATTTCCTATAGATGTATATAAACTCCTGAAGAAAGTAGAAGTCATCTCTTTTAATCGATTAGGGTCACGTACCCAATTCTATTCAGCATCATACAGCATACTAATCCTATTGTGTTGTCTTCGTTGAATGGTAGTTGCATGGAAAAACTTCGTATTTCTATCCCCCCATTGAAGCCAATTAATTCTAGATCTCATTGCCCAGAAAATTTCCTCCTACTGCCATTAACCGATGAATTTTCTCTTTCAGGTCGTTCAAACTGCCTTATCAAAGTTGCTTATAGGCTGATTTGTCAGGAGTTGAAGCTGATTCTTGAGAGTGTTAATTTGAAGTCTGGCATTGGTGAATTTAGATCGGTTCCACTGACAGAGAGCGTTGGAGATAGCACATAGCTTTTGGGGAAAAGTCACTACTCCAAGTTGATGAGTATTCTAAGAAGCTTCAATAGTTGATCGACAATCTACATCTTGTAACAAGTAGGCTTCAAAATAGAAGGATCGGTGCCGTTTAGGTCGATGTGTTGCTACTGTGTTCAAAAGGAGAGGGCTATGATCAGAGCCAAGAGCTGGAAGAGCAAACAATTCAGCAAGGGGATAGGTAACTCTCCATTCCTTTGTACAGAGCATGCAATCTATCCTTTCCTTCACAATGTCTTCCCCATTTCTATTGCTCATCCAGGTGAAGGCACATCCTTTGTTGCCAAGGTCCATAAGAGAGCAATCATTAAGGACTTCGTGGAAAGAAGTGATGTGATGAGGCTCAGCTGGTCGCTTCCCAACTTTCTCCCATTGATACAAAACTTCATTGAAGTCTCCTGCACATAGCCAAGGTAAGTTTTGCAGTGTACTGATTTGTCTTAATTCAGCCCAAAAATGTTGCTGAAGATGATAACTAGCTGGAGCATGTATGCTGGTGATACGCATTGTGATCCCTACTTCCAGATCGGTGCATTTAAAGTCAAGCATTGCTGTAGAGTGATGAGCTACATTTAAGGTTACTCGATCAGTCCAAAAAAGTGCTAAACCTCCTACCAATCCAACTGGATTTTCTAGAAAAACATCTGAGAATATGAGTTTCCGTTGTAAGTTAAGTAACATTGTTTCCTGGTTCTTTGTTTCCATTAAAAACAAAATGTTGAGCTTTTCCTAGGTCACTAAGACCTTTAGTGCTTGAACTATCAGGGGATTGCCCAAACCCTGACAGTTCCAACATACAAACTTCATTGTTCACCTGGTGGCTTTTTAGGGCCAGCCACCAGGGCCCAACATGTAGAAGCATCAACTTAATGGACTGGGGTCTCTTGTAACAGTGATTCATCAAGTCCCTGTTGAAACTGAGAGCGAACATCAGAGGTAATAAGTCTTTTGGCTTTCTTAATTGGGCATGATCTCGTATTCAGGCGTGGGCTTTTAACTTTCTTGGACTGAATTGTAGCAACTACACTTTCAGGAGATGTGATGTGCTTTTGATAGGAAGGAAGCCTGTGTTGTGGGAAATTGGTTGTTGAAGATTCCTCAATCAGAGGCTGCCATTTAAGTGGTTTGGCAACTATGATAGGTGGGTTAGTCATTATAGTCTCCAAAGTCTGTTTGCCTTTATCTTTCTTTTCTTGAGTTGCAGGAATAGAAGCGGTAGGTTCCTGTAAAGTGATCATAGCAGATGATGATTGCGGTGTCTCCGGTATGATTTCAGCAGCATCATCCTGAGGATTATCCAAAGCGTAAAAGGTACGCCAGAAGGGACTTGGTGCATTAACCTCTGCTCGTAGCCAAGCACCATATAATAGATTGTCTTTCCCATCCATTTTGCTTCCGTCATATGGAAAATCTTTACAGTACATAGCATAGTGCCCAAGTATTCCACATGAATAACAATAATGAGACAGTCTTTCATATCTGAAATCCAACCAAAAGTTTTTCCCCTCCACCTTGATTAGGAGCCTCGTTTTGAGGGGCTGTTGCAGGTTAAGATCCACACGTGCCCAACCTGATCGAAGAGTAGATCCATCTTTATGCTCCCCTTTAACCTCTGTCACCCTACCTATATGCGATGCTACTTTTGTAATCATAGTTTCTGTACAACGTTCTAGAGGTAATCCGAGAATTTGGACAAAAAACGCATAGGTATGAAAGTCATAGCAATGCATGGGTGTATTCGGGATCCAAGGTTTCAAGATAACCAAATGATGAGAAAATAACCAAGGTCCATTCTCAAGAATCCTCTGCTTAATTGCCTTTGTTTTAAACTTGGTTATATATAAACCAGCTTCTCCTTGGGAGATGTCTACTATATCAGTTCGCCATATACGTAGCATAGTATTTTGAAATGCCTGAAGATTAACCAAAGGACTGTTGAGTATCTTACCAACCAGGGTTAAGCGACATTCCTCTAATGTTTCAAGTGGTGCAGCTTCGTCCCAAACTTCCACTTGCTGTTCCGACCATAGACGACCCAGGTGAGTGCATAAAGCACCCAAACGAGCCTCCTCTTCGCTGGCTGGGGAATCCATTGAAACCTTTGACAAGATAAATCCGAGGACTGAGGAGAATTTAGTTTCACAAGCCTAAAGAGACCTTCGACAAGGGTCAAAACAGCATCTTTCAGGGACCCAGAAGGAACTAATTCAAAAAGGAATATCTAGGGCATCCTTCGGAACATGGAAGTTTGACATGCAGACACAGAAAAGTGTAATCGGTAGGACCTGTAATGGAAAAACATTGACTGGGTTGTGTGGGTAAGAAGCGAAATAAGAGGAAATGAGTGTGTGAGAGAGAATCTATGTTGGTCACAACTGGAATTGTGGTTTTTTAGTGAGAAAACTTGAAGAGATACGTGGTTTTGATGGGGAATTGTGGAATTGTCGTTATTGAAAGGGCCCTCATGAGGTGAGGTGAGGGATTGTTGAGTTTTGATTTTCAAATTAAGAGATAAGGGTATTCTAGATCATGCACATTTGTTTTAAGGTTTTTTGAAGGGAGACTATATAGGGAATGTGTTTAATGACACGTCTCCAACTCTAATCTCCATATTATTTCCTATTTTGTTTTTGCCTTTCTTGTTGTTGAATATTTGGATCTTATGGCTCACCAAGTGATTTTTAGAGCCTTTTGCTTGTACTCTCATACTTGCCTTTGAAGATATTAAAACCCCTCTATCTCCCCATGGTTTTTCCCATTTTGGGTTTTTCTTCACATAAATCTTGCGTCTCATATGATTTCAATTTTGCTTTCATCATTTATTACTTGTGCTTCGATTGGTACATTTTTTGGTGTTTTTCCGCAATAGGGGTGAGTCCTTGCTTAAAAGTCACAATTATCCATTTGATTATGAGATTGTGAAAAGAAATGATAAGTTCCACATTGATTGAGAGTAAGGGGTCATCGTCTCCCTCATTAGAGTCCTTGTTATAAGGACAAAATCGTAAGATCCATGGGCTAAAATGGACGATATTGCATGATAAAGCATATGCAAACTCTGATATCATCAATACTAAACTAAATTTGGAGCATCGTATTTAATGAAATATATTTGAAACCATCATCATAGTCACATGAGACTTACTAATACTTAATGATTCATGATTCAATTCAGTACATATAGTTATACTAAATTTATGCAATAATTTCTCAGCACGAAAGGGGGATGGGGCCAAAGCGCACCCTCGCCCTACCGATTTTAGTATTTTCCAATATCATAAGAACCTTAATAATCACAACTAGTGAGTGCTTGATAAATGAATCTTTTGGCAGCCCCTCAAATCAATCGTGGTACAGGTACACACTTTCATCTATACTGAGATGTAAGCGTGACAAAAAATCAAGTCGATTTGGTCTTTTTGAGACTGAGATGAAGACGAAATGACAGTACTCCAAGGGCAAGGGAGGGTAGAGGAGTCATTACATGCTTGATGATTTCGATAACTATGTGTAATCCTTAATGAGGTATTGTGCATTTTAATATGTAAGCCTCTTAAATCTGTCCTTATCAAAAAGGCTCCCATGAGATGAGGTGAGGGATGGTTGAGTTTTGACTTTCGAATTAAGAGATAAGGGTATTTTAGATCATATACATTTGTTTTAAGGTTTTTTGAAGCAAGACTATATAAGGAATGTGTTCAGTAACACGTCTCCAACTTTAGTCTCCATATTATTTCTTGTTTTGTTTTTTCCTATCCAATTATTAGATATTTGGATCTTGTGTTTCACCAAGTGATTTTTAGAGCCTTTGGCTTGTATTCTCTACTAGTCTTTGAAGATATTGAAAGCCCTCTATCTCACCATGGTTTTTCCCATTGTGGGTTTTCCTCCACGTAAATCTTGCGCCTCATATGATTTCAATTTTGCTTTCATCATTTACTACTTATGCTTCGATCGGTACATCTTTTGGCGTTTTTCCGCAACAAGGGTTAGTCCTTGTTTGAAAGTGACAATTATCCTTTTGATTATGAGATTGTAAAAAGAAATGATAAGTTTCATGTTGATTGAGAGTAAGGGGTCACAGTCTCCCTCTTTAGAGTCCTTGTTATAAGGACAAAATCGTAAGATCCATGGGCTAAAACTGACGATATTGCATGATAAGGCATATGCAAACTCTGATATCATCGATACTAAACTGAATTTGGACCATCGTATTTAATGAAATATATTTGAAACCATCATCATAGTCACAAGAGACTTACTAATACTTAATGGTTCATGATTCAATTCAGTACATATACTAAATTTATGCAATAATTTCTCAGCACGAAAGGGGGATGGGACCAAAGGGCCCCTCGCCCTACCGATTTTAGTATTTTCCAATATCATAAGAACCTTAATAATCACAAGTGCTTGAGAAATGAATCATTTGGCAGCCCCTCAATCAATCGCGGTACAGGTACACACTTTCATCTATCCTAAGTGATTTCCATGAATCTTTTGGCCCCTCACTCATTCTTGGTACAGATGCACCCTTCTTTCATACTGAGCACTCTCCGTCCTCACCCCCCCCCCCCCCCCCCCCAAAAAAAAAAGCGCCTGGGTCTTTTGCTTTCTTTTTCATTTACAGCAGCAATTTATGATCTAAATTGGTTAGCATGTTGTTATATTTTGTAGGTTATGACATTTGATGATTTTAATAATAATTCCATTTATGCACCATTAATTAATTTATCAAGTGTGGAAGTCACTTAATTGTCTGATTATTTATACTTGATATCATTTTAATGCATCTGTAGGCTATACTCTCTTTGTGTCTTAATGAAAGGAAAGTAGAAAATTTCAAAAATCTATTTATCGGTTCAAATTTGAATTTCACCACTCGCTTTATTGTCAATACGCACTAATATAAATTTGTATTGATCCTGTAACATTTTTCTTCTTTTGTGGCATTGCAGCTTTTGTACTTCACTATTTTTCCAAATAAATGACCGGTGGAAAAACTTTTTTTTTAAGAGCAAAGTCCAAGCCAATTAAAAAAAAAACCAGCTAATCTCATATTAAAATTGGTGAAATAAATCTTAAACTCATGTGATGTATGAGGAAGAATTATTGAGCTGGTAAAATTATAACTGAACAAATTTTAATTTTCCGGTTTGCGTATATTGAACAATTGATCGATATTGTAACATGGCTCCCTCAAGATCCGATTTCTAAATCCGTCCCTACTGAGGGGATGTGAGTGTGCCACTTGTGTCAACATACATTTAAATCATAAGATATCTATTGCATTTTATTTAACCCTCACAATATCGATGGTCCAAATACATTTTAACTCATGTGTTCCTCCCACTTGGTAGTTTGATTATATGAAGCTTATAAAATTCTAGTGGACTTTAAAAATAGACCAAGTGGTTGTTTGATTTTATGACACTAATTTGCCCTCAAATTTTTAAAGTACATAGGGCCTCCCCATCCTAGAGCTTCGTTCACGTTAAAAAGATTCTGTTGCGAGATTTCAGAGATGCTATTCCTAATACACTAGAAAATAGCAACTTGATAGAATATTTTTAAATTAATTGGTCAGTCGTATCAATTCGAATCTTTTGAATATCAAAGTCGGTAGATTGACTCACCTTTTGACTCCACCAAAAAAAGAGTATTTCTCTTTGAAATATGTTCTCAAAAGGAGACCTTTGTTTTCGTTTTCTTTAGAAGCATTTCGAATTTTGTTAAGAGGAGCACTAGTTAAACCCCCGAGTAAAGAAAATTCGTAATTTTAACGCATTATTTTTCTCTTATTATAAATAGCAGTGAATTGAAAATAAACATATTTCTTTATTGAATATGGTCAACTAGTGCCCCGACACACTTGTTAACGAGACCATTTTCATTTTTAACGTACTTAATATATATATATATATATATATATATATATATATAACAATTTGGGAATATGAATAAGGGCTTGAGACACCAATAGTCTTTAGGGTTAATACATGAAAAACTTTAAACTAGTAAGCATGTGATAAATTTACTCCAAACTAGAAACACTAAATTAATAAATTTGTGACAGATTTACCTTCATTAATTTCTGTTAAATGTTATCGTCAAATTACTGAGTTAGAGAACACATTGCAGTTGATGAGTACCAGTTTGAGGTTTTACCTTCCGTTATAACAAGTGTACTAGTTTGTATTTTTTTTTTTTTTTGGTTGGTATTAATCCAATTTAATTGAAACTAGTGGAGAGTCAATTTATCACAAATATACCAATTTGCGGTTGTTGATGATGGAAAAAATTAGTTTGGATAAATTTGTCTTAAATATACTAACTTTTTCTTTTCTTTTCAATGTGATCCTACCATTAAAAATATAATGGAATTTACTTACGTAGTCTTTGGCGTTATTGACTTATCTTTTCTTTTTTTTTTCTTGTTTGTTCAGCTTCGTTCTTAAAAAATTATATTTTGGTTCTTTTTCTCGTACAAGTTCACTTAAGCATGATGAGGGTCATCAAATATTTTCAAGATAAACCTCATCAAATATATTCAAGATAAACCTCATCAACCCTTCAAGATAAACCTCGCCAACCCTTATCTAAAACTAGTAATATTCAACGCAACACCTTGACAAGACATATACACTAGATGCGTTAATGTGTTCATATAAATTTCAATGTGATCAATAATAGAAGCATAACAGTATCAAAAGTCATGAACTCATTACAAAAATATAATTGAGTCTTAAAACTTACCACGAAATTGAGTTCTAAAACTTTTAGAAAATGCAATAAAATTCTAAAATTTGTCAAATTAATCTAACCAAATCCTTTTTTTTTTTAATTGTACCCAAAGTTTTATGACTTGATTGCACCTTTTTGAAAGTTTTACTAATTGATTGCATTCTCATGACAAGTTTTAGGACTTGATTACATTTTTTGAAAGTTTTATGACTCAATTACACTTTTATGATAATTTTTATTACTTTAAGTGCACTTATCCCAATAATAAATATGAAGTGCTGGACACTTAGAGTGCCAAAATTTGGCACGAAAAGATACTTAAGTACCAAAAGTTAGAAAAGTAATAAGTGCCAACAGTGAGAAAATTTGGCCAAAATGCTTACGTGGCGACTTTTTGGAGAGACAAGTGCAAATCAACGTTGTTTTGAACGCTGACATGGCTAAACAAGTGCAAAAATTACGTCATTTTGTTGCTGACGTGGGTAAATAATTAATATAAAATTTAATTAAATTGAACTTAAAACTAAATTTATTTTAAAAAATAACAAAATAACAGAGAGAGAGAGAGAGAGAGAGAGAGAGAGAGAGAGAGAGAGAGAGATTGCAAACGGCGAGAGTTGAGCCTTTGTCGCTGCCTTCCCACCGTTGTAGGCCCTTCTTGGCGACAGTGCGGGTAGGGCCAACTGGGGTCGCAAGGGTGGCGGCCCTTGGCTCGGTCAGGCGAGGGCCACCAACCGTCGCCGGATCTAGGCGAAGGCTCGCGAGCCCTTGCCTTTGGTCAATCGGGGTCGCTGGCTCTTCCTAGTGATGGCGGGGAGGCGGCGGCAATGGTGAGGGCATAGCCTTTAGGCACCTGCAACTGTCTTCCTACTTATTTTAAATTTTTTTATAATTTAATTTAATTTACTTTTATATTAAAATTCAAATTCGTGCCAAAACAACGTTGTTTTTACATTTCTTTGCTGAGTTAGCTTTCTAGTGAGTTACATAGGCAAGCAAAATTAATTAAAAAAAAAATTGCCATGTAAGATTTCCGATGGAGTTCGTTAAAAGTAACACTCAAGTATCCCATTTTTTATTAAAAAAAAAAAAAAGTGGCACTTGAGTATCACTTTCTAAACTTTTAGTATTTAAATGTCCAATTGGGTCAAGTTTTGACACTTAGGGTGTACTTTTACTATAAATATGCCATGTGTGATTTGACCTTTTTACCCATTTATAATGTGCTTGAATTCATTTGGTAAGCAATTTAAATTTTCCTTGTGTAAATACAATATGTTTTTATACATTTAGAAATACTTACCATATGTAAACACAAGTAATTGCTTTTTATCTTGAATGTTTTGTATTGTGAAATATAGTTAATTAACTTGGTATGTTTGTGTTAACTGTGGTTGGAAGCGAAGACAATCATTCTTAGACTCCCTTTCACCCTTAGTCATCTTATCATAATCGGCAGTGGTTGGAGGCAATGATGATTGAGCGATGGCCAATGAAGTAATTTTTGGACTTGTCACTCCATCACTCTATTGTTGGAATATAATAGGATTTGTTAAGTTATTTTTTATTATTATTATCTAATATGGTTTTATCCCACCTTGTTCAGGATTTATTCTCAGGCATTTTATTTGGATATATTTGAGTCTAGTCTGGATGATGTTACCAAATATTGGATAGAATAATTTGTTGTCCTGTCATGCTCATATCTAGATTACCAAAGACAGACAAAAATTCGAATATGGAGAACAAAAACATTCACCATAATGACACGCTTCTAATCTCAATCAAGTGCTAACCGGTATCACATCGTAACAAGATTAGGTCCAAGTAAACTCAAATTTCACCACATGCAGTTAACACATGGCAGCGAATCATTCCAGCAAAAATCCCTCGCTAATGCATACCAAAGATTTCCATCATGTGAATCTCCGAAACAATGTCCTACATTCAATCAGGATTAGTGAATGGTGGAACTTGGCGAAGGGTAATCCAACATTGAAATAGAATATAATGAGTTTTCAAACAATTAATATAACACTCTTGACACTTCTGACTCCATCTAAAAGTGCATGGGTTTTAGCTAGCGACACCAAAGTTTTTCCGATGTTACCAGAGAATCCCTTCACCAAGTTTCCGCCACACTCGCAGATTACACCTCCTGTTCCAGCAATTTCTTGCTCCTCAATTCACAGCTCCATCTATATTTAACTTGTGTTATCCATCCTCAGATGTTTTTCCAAAGATGTTATAACGAGCACCCTTCTTTGTACACCCATTCATTGCACAAACAGCTGCAAAATTCTACAACTTTGGCAAACCAGAAGCTAGTAAGATTTATCTTTAGGATCAGAAATGCCTCGTCACATTGAATCCAAAGGCCCCCAGAGAGCCATGCGGAGCAGCAAAGCATTTGAGGGGACATTTCCACTAATTTCCACTCCCTTATAAATGCCATTGCGGCACATTCGACTTTCCAGATCATCGAAAGAAGAAGCGCGAACTCCTGAAGGAATCAGAAGGCTACTCCATTACCTTTTGTTCTCGTGACACTCTCTCGAGATATGAAATGCGTCTTTCTCGACGTTTCATGGGCCTTTTTTCCTCCTTTTCTTGTGCGTGTCTCCTCTGTGATGTGAGCTCAGTGCGTGAGTTCATCTCACCGTGAAGAGTGGGAAAGAAATTTGTTCGAGGAGAGCGGGCGAGAGAGAGAGAGAGAGAGAGAGAGAGAGAGAGAGAGAGTAGACTAGGTAGAGGGCCTTCTCTGATGGGCTTCTGGGATAGGGTTGGTTGAAGAGTCCACGACAGATTTCCAGTGATGGGCTAGTGGGCCGCATTTATGGATCTGATGTTTGCGAGATCGTGAGTTGGACCAATCCGGGTTAATCCGAATTTGCACTAGGTGCTTCATTTTTTTTTTCTTATTTGTAATTTATTTTTTATATTCTTTTTTTATATACATATGAATTTTTTTTTTTGCATGTTTGGCTTGTCGGTAAAAAATTCAGGTGTCATCAAAAGTAAGTTCAGAGCATTGGTTAGTTTTATGCAAATAAAATTCGGTTGTACGTATAAAAGTTGCTAATTTGCATGGTAAAAGGTTGATAATTTCGTATCTAGAAAAAAAATATCCAGTCAAGTTTCTACCAATTCTTTTTTGACATTTACTAAAGCATTTTAAATTTGACCAGCATGGCGAATAAATATCCCTTTTTTTCGTTACAACAAGTGGGTCCATCAAAATCGTAGACCAAATACGGCTTCGATTGTGGAGAATGTTATCATTTTGAGCAAACATATGAGCTGACCGAAGACTATTGGTTGTTGGGTTCGCAAAGTCAGTTGCGGCTTCCTCTACATTGCAAACAGAAACCCCTGCCCTAAGAGAATCCTTGCTGTACTTAATCGTGGAGAAGAACGAAAGAAGAATTGAAAGTCTTCAAGTGATCTGTTGGAGGTTGTAAGTGGTCTGTAGTTGTGGACATCAACCGATCGCTTATCAGTTATTTGGTGCTTATCAGACCCGTCTCAAAGTTCATGGGCCCTTAGATGCTTGTTTGAAGAGTGCAATAGTATAATGGCCCAAATAAGAGAAGTTTCAATAATCCATTATCCACGTGATGCGAACCAAGTTATAAATTGGATCACGAAAGCCCATCGAAAAGGAAGTCTACTTCCTAATTAATTATGTGAGTCCCCCAACCTTCCTGGGATTTCTCATTTTTTGAATCTAGCTTTCCTTATTTTTCTAAATCAAAGTGTTGAATTAATGAAGTTTAAATTTTGACCAGGAACTCTACGTTTGCATCAAGTACTATTAGTCCCTTCTGTGGACTAGATATTAGCTTACGTGCTATGAATTTATTGTTGATGTTCTGGTGTATATTTTCTCAGCCTGTCCTCAATAGTTTATGCAAGAGCCTAAAGCCTCAAAAGCCTAATTTGAACATGACATTTATTCTATCTTCAACATCCTAAGCCTCAAAGGGATGGTCAATAGTGCTTGTACGCATGGATTGTCCCCATAGCTGCTGTGATTGATTCTACATTTCCCACACAAATCATAATTTTCGAGAGAGCATGAACAGAGTCGAAAGCCGAACTCGTGTAGTGTTCCAAACCATGAATTGTCCGAAGATCTCAACCATTATTCTGTTGTTTCGAAAAATGAGCATACATACATAGCAATAATGGCAAATGACTACAATCCTTTATATCTTTAAAGACGCACAACGAGATTCAGCTTTTGAATTGATCATGATTCAAGAATAATGTGCTCCCCCTTCATCATTGAGCCCGAAACTATGCCACTGTACATTGATTTATACTACAAAATACTCATCTCCGTCACGCTCATGTTGTTGCCGTTGCTTCCTTGTTCATGATCCTGACGGTTCCTTCTCTTACAGAGACGCGCTAAGAGCAAACGACCTGTGGAAGTGGCGATGGTGAATGCGTAGAGCGCCCAGAAGCTGTCGAGGCCTAACCTTGGTTTCTCACTAGTGATGTTCCTCTCGTGCAGTCGGGAGAGAACCACTTCTTCTCCAATCTTTTCATCTCACCGCTCTGCGAAAGCTCCAGAATGGCCTCAAAGAAATTTGCAGCCAGTGAAGGGCCTTTCGGGAAAACCTGCATATGGGCAGTGAAGGAGAGATAAATAACAAGGAAAAGCATTTGCATAGCCACTATTAGCAAATTAAAGTTCGGACGATTCCTTTCTTTCTTCTCTTTTTGGCTATAGTAACCCCGACTGAGTTTGCTGGTCGAATAAGCCGGGTGCTCCCATTTGATACCCATTACACGAGTTGAGTTAGTAAGTGTAATGTGGACAAATACTCCTCGAGTTTCGATTACCTGTATGTCTTTTCTATGAACTTAACTCGAAGCTCATAGATCTAATCGTTCTCTACAAGGAATATTCAAGTGCTAACTGTGTTTCAATTCATATATCTATTTACACCCCATGTCATACTCCGTTGGGACTTGTGGTATTTTAGCACTCAGGTTACTTTTTCGTTTTGACCAAGCCAAACGCGATGCAACACGCAAACTCACGATGCCATTGACACTCTAAAAAATCAAGTTTACGCAGAACGAGCGGATCGTACTTATAAAGCCAAAGCCGCCAAATCTGTAGTCATCACCAATGGTTAAATATCCATCGCAATACTGAGTGAATAAAGCTCTCATATTTGCGTACTCCAGAAAAAGGGCGGAGATGTTGCCGCTTCTCAATTCATCTCCATAGCTCGAAGTGTTCCATATGGGGACAATGACTTCCGTGGAGAATTTCAACGTGTTATTCATGTGGTCACAATGAAAGCATCGGGATCACAGCCCACTTTTGCTTTAGAATTTCTCAGCTTTTCCATGGCGTTCACATTTGGTCTGAGCTCCCGGACAGTGAGCATCGAGATGAGGCCGGCTGTGTAACTCTGTGTCAAGATCAATGCTACAAAGAACCAAATGACCAGCACGATTCGTGTGAATTTGTGATGGACTTTCTCCTCTGCAAAACTCAGCAATACATGTGTTTTTTGTCAAATATTCGGGCTGAAAAGAGTGTGCATGGACTATAATCAACAGGGGAATGTTAGAAGAGAGAGAAGAAAGTGAACCAAAGAGCAGTCGAGAGCTGATTCGTCCAAGGGCCACCGAATTCCGGATTGATCGGACGCTCCAAGTATCCAACTACAAGCGTTGAGTATATAAGGAGGCCTCCAGAGGCAACCCACATTGTTGCAGTGAAAGGCTCCATAAAGGTCAATGCCCTGTCCGTGTCTGGTTTTGCTGGGACTGTCACTGAAAGGCCTGATCCCATAAACGGTTGTGTGAACTCAATATTTTGAGCAACTGGCCAGAATAGTTACGTCACCGACTGCAGCGTCATAGGTCTTCGACCAACGTCATACCATGGAACAACATCAGAGTGATTCACTTGAGAAATTAACACCGAAATTGCACCGTCAAAGTGGACATTAGTAGTAACAGGATGTGAGACTTCGACAGTCTATTAATGCAAAGTGATATACGACCTTATGAGCAAATAATTGGTATCTGCGTGAAATGATCTTGTTGCTTGGGTCAATCTATTTAGGCTATGATGGTTCGTGAATCAAAGTAATAGTCGATATTCTATAATGCAATAACAGAAATGAAGTGGTACTGTACCTTATTGCCAACTCTTTTAGCCAAATCCTCATATGTTCCGTGGTGACTATAAAAATCATACTCCAAACCATCCGCAAATAGAGAAACAGCCTTCTCAAAAACATTTATGCAAAAGCTGATGTGCGTTATTATCCCTGTTGAGCTGTCCACTTCCTCCTTCACAAACTTATCAAAAGAAGTTTTGCTAGGAATTTCAATTTTTAATTGCTTGGTAACACTCTCGGGAATAACAAATTTTGTTCTTTTGTTGTCGAGAACAAAAAAAAAAAAAAAAAGACCAAAAATTCGTTTGATAATTTTTTTTGTTTCTAAAAACGAAAATCCATTTTTTTGTTTATTGAGAATAGATTTGGAATAGAATTAAAAAGTAGAAAAAAGTTGCTTCTTGTTCTCAAAAACAATTTCTAGAACTAAGTCTTTTTTTTTTTTCTCTTCTCTTTCATTTTCTTCTTCTTCCTTTTGGTCGGTCATCAGCTATGACACCCCGAACCACCTAGGGTTGCCACAGGCACCTGATGTTACATCTAATGGAACACTAACCACATCTCCCTTGAAAGAAGTGTCGTAAATCATAGACACATTTTTTTTTTTTTGAAAACGGTCCCAGTGCGACTCATTAGTGGAAACAAAATATAATATCGCCATCTATCCCTCCTAACAACCATGATACAATTGCACACCACTAAATACCATAATAAAAGACAAAGCCACGCCACTTTTTATTTACATATTTTCGTGATGGATTTTCGCGGGTTGATACAACAAAAGAAAGCCAAGATTTTCAGCTACACTTGGCCACATCTCAAAAAGATACTATGACCCCTAAAGTAATCACATGACGTCATCCATCTAACAGCGGCGGCTATTCCCAAAAAGAAACTCCAGCTCTCTTCCCCTCACGCAACCATCACACCCATCTTGGCGCGTCGGGTGGTGGTGGCGGCAACATCCCCCTAAACACTCCGTCTTGGCGAACATGAATGGACAGAAACTCCTGGATGATTGGGCCCCCAGCCAGGCCCACATTGTACATAACCAGCACTCGCACTTGCACAAAAGTCAATCCAAGGATGGTGACGCAATCGATCTCTGTACATTCTACTTCTACATCTGATAGGAGGCCATAGAAGGTACCTCGCGTGACGGTAGGAAGCGGCATCTTTCTAATCTGAAATGTTGGTCCCCGAAGGGATGAGTACAACCACTCAGCAGGTAAAGGAATCCAATAACCACTCAATGCATCATACAATACAATCATAACGTCATAGATGTCACTCATGCATCCAAGCATACTTACCTCGAAGTCGTGCATATACCATCATACATCTTCATCACAATCATAACACATACATATCATCATGTCACAGATGATCATTATCATATCATGTCATATATGCATATCATCATGCCATAGGTGATCATCATCATATCATGTCATATATGCATATCATCATGCCATAGGTAATCATCATCATATCATGTCATATATACATATCATCATGCCATAGGTGATCATCATCATATCATGTCATATATGTGTGATTCAATTTCCACTTTTAATTTTTCAATTCGATTACCACATCACTCTTTCTCGGGATCATCAATTTCATCCCATTCTTTACACGCACCCCATCCTGGCATCGCGAGAAAAACCTCTAGCATTCAACCACTTAAGGCCACTGGGCATCCGACACCCCCACATTTCAGGCATCTTGCATTCCAACTGGCATCACGAGGCATCCCCTCGGGCAAAGACCTCCATGGCTTCTGGCACCCAACCATTCCGGGCATTCTGATACTCCCAGGGCCATCCGGCCATGTATCTCTATACATTCCGAGCATCTGGCACCCCCATCCCGGGCATCCTGATACTCCCAGGGCATTATCATCCGCCAAAAACAGTTTCCTCATTTATCATTATTCATGTTTACCAATTTAGGTCTCAACTCAGCATGGCACATGATGTAATGGCAAACAAAATCACTTTCATCCTTTGATTTATACAAGCATCATCAGTCATCATCATACATGCAGCAAGACACAATCATTCATAAAAATAAAATTTATGGAATTCGTACAATTTTAAATAGTAAATTTATCATGCCTTTTTGAAATTCATTTAAATTCCAGCTTACACCATTTTTGAAAATATTTAAATTAAATGTCCCTATGATTCTCAAAAATCATGAAATTAAGGCACGTGATAGACAAGACAATAAGATAATGATTTCATGAAAAACACATGGCCAATAGAATTCCACACAAAAGATATCATTCACACAAATACAACGTGCGATTTCGGATATAGAACGTGCAGTTTTTGAAATAATTCAATTAAAATACCCGAACGACCTCTGAAAATTATAAAATTTTACAAGGTTATATTTAAGACACTAAATTAGACTTTTCATGCAGACTTCTAGGCCAGATTTGTTTTAGATAATTTCCTATAGTCGTCCGAAGCTTCTGGTTCTCATACCGAAAAGTCTAGTGTAGTCATCTCCGAAATACCAAGTTTTTACCCACTTATACTTCTTCATTTCCTCTGAAATTTGGATATGTTTTACATCAAGAGGTTCCCTACAACTTTTATGAAGGGATCTAAGTCAAATTTCCAAAGAACAGTCACCATATGGGTCCATGAAGTCTCGGGTGTCCAGTACTACTTCTCCAGATTTACTGTCTTAAAGAGTAAGTCGATTCACTAGGCTATACTTGTTCATTTTACATAAAATTGAGTATGTTAGTCTTTAAGATGTTCTCTACAAGTTTCATGAAGAAGTTGAAGAGATATTCTTGATAAAAATCAACATGCAACCACAAATCTACCACAAAGTCAGCAAAACAGTTCCAGATCTAGCGTCTCCGTAGGATGATGGTTTGACCCCTTAAATCTCCACCATTTTGCACCAAATTTTAGTATGTTGTATTTTACGATGTTGGCTCAACTTTCATGAATGAATCAAAGTCAAAATCGAACTCAAAACATGCATGCAAGCTCTCACAAAATTCTGGCTCAGGTGGTTCATGCGAAAGCAGCAACATCACTCAAGAACAAGCTATTCTAGCTTCGGTTTCTCCCTCCTAATCACCCAAAATTCGACATTTCTCCAAACACACATGCAAGAGTAGTAAGAGGATCCTAACTTGCCTCTAAACCGAGCTAGCGACAAGCACACAGCGGTGAACAGACAGCAAACGGGTGGCGATGGCTCCTCCTCCTCCTCGGTTCCTCTCCTCTCGGTGCCCTTCTCTCTCTCGCAACTCTCTCTCTCTCTCTCTCTCTCTCTGGCTTGGACGGAACCAACCGCCTCTCTCTCTCCTCTTCCTTTTATTCCCCCAAATCTCCATCATTGGCAATGATTACTTGTCTCTCCAATGGCCAATGCATGAAGGCTTCTTTGCCACTTGGCAAGGCCCATGCAATGGGCCGGCCACCCTCCTTCTTGGGCCTCTCTTGGGCTGGCAACAGCCCCATCCATGGGCTTCTATTGGGCCGGCCAGCTTGGCCCATCTTAGGCCCATCCCTCTTGGGCCTAAGACCCAAGCTTAATTACCCTAAAATCAACCATTTTAAAACTACTTAAATCCCTATTAAATTAAAGTACTAAATTAAAAATTAAGATAACTATACACTTGAAATTATAATTCTATAAGTTTCAATTTATCACACACACATGGCCAAAGATAAAACTTCATTTCCCAAAATTCATCCATTAAAGACTTGGCCATACATCTCATCGCAACTCATAGACTAGGAGGCTACAAAATACAATAGCGGTACTTCTATCACCTATCCATAGCTCATGGCATATTTAAGGATTTTTATGAAATTCCAGGATGCCACATCAGTCATGACCCCCAACAATGCTGTGCTTGGGCAAGTTCGACCTTGCTAGATCTGGCAAGGCTCGGCCTCACCAATTGGTGCGAGGCTCGGCCTTGCCAAGCTAGGGCGAGGCCGACCTCGTGCCACCTGGGCGAGGTCCAACGTCGCGATGGCCAGGCGAGCTTGTCGGCCACCAAGGAGGAAAAATAAGAGAAAAGGAAAAAGAAAAAATAATAAAATAATAACATAATAAAAGTATTAAAAAATTAAAGAATTTTACCAAATGCATTTCTATCCCGGGAATAGAAATTTGGTACAGTTACTAAACTCGTTTTTTTTACTCAGAAATTATTCCTGAGAATAGAATACAAAATTTTTTTAATTAAAAATTATTTTCAAGAACAGAATCTTTACCAAACGCGTCTTTTTTCTCACTGGAGTCTGTCCTTCTTGGATCTTCAATACGTCTGCAATTGTGTATGGCTTTCTTCTTGAACTTTGTTTCACTTTAAAGCTCCTTGAGATCCCGAAATTGGGAGACCAAAGCTTAAGCTCTCTCTATTCATTTCCATTAACACTTACAAGTGGGAATTTCGATCAATGCAACAACTGACCTTTCTCAAATTGAATTGGTCCACTCAAACCCATGAGTCAAGTGCTCAATATCCCACTACGCAAACACTCGAGCACAATATCTGGCTCGGCACTGCATCTATGGTGTTTTTGATGGTCATGATGCAATCATATGCTCAAACAACATCGATATCTGGCTTGAAACTGAAGTTCTCTTGAAAATTGTGATGTAACATTTTCATGAATTTGGCTTTGAATTCTCTGTATGCCTAGTTGTTGGAACAATAGGTGATTATCCCTATTACACCTTCAACAGTGGAGGAGATTGTCGAATGTTCTACTGAAGTTAGCAGGTTGGTGAATGGATTCTCATCAACTATTCAGATTATATCTCCATGGAAGAGTCCCATCTTCTTTGCTTCTTTGATTAAATAAGCCCTTTTCGGGCGATGTGTAACATCTTGATTTTCAACCTTGTACTGATTATATGAAATGGGTTTTTCATCGACGCGTCTATAGCATTTTTCTTTGAGTTTGCCACTCACGAGATAACTAATCTATCGAGTGAAGCCATTAAGGAATATAAACGCGATTGACTTGAGAATTTGATTAAAAATCGACTGTTCAACCATGCTAATCTGGAAAAGTCAATTTGGCACCATTAAAATCGATTAGAGACCAAAGATAGGTTGATTCGACATAGGTGTGATTAAAGTGCGGGTGATTCTACCTAATTGCAAAATTCGCGTCGAACGGCACTATATCGATTTTTTTTGTCAATTTTGTACCCTGTGCCCATAAATGAGACATTGAGATTTTTACGACAACCGAAAGTCGCCAATGAGTCAAAGATGCATAATGTGGATCGAAAATAATTGACCACGGGTCAAGCACGTTAAAAATTCCTAAAAGCTACCTGGTAGGTTAGATCATATTAAAATTGCATCCAACCGAAATTAACCACAAAATTGAACCTGGTTTTAGGAATCGAAAGTTCTAGTGTGTCACAATTTATTTTTGGGACGTTGACTCATCCTTTGAAGAATTTTCGGCGAGCTCGAAATTTTTATGGAAAAACAATTTCAGATAATTTGGAAAAGAAAAGAAATTCGGATGGGAGAGGAAAATTGCTATTTTGCTATCCAAAATTAGTTATTTATGGGAAATTATTTGCAAGAAAGTAATATGTGACCAAGAAGATAGGCTCGAGGACTTTGGGGACCAAGAAATGACGAAATTGGATATTTATATTTGACTTTGAAGGCTCTTGCCCCCTCTCTCTCTCCTTCCCCCTCCTTTTCTCCTTCGTGCGAGTCCATTCCTTCCCCTTCTCTGCCAACTGACTGAGCATCCCTCTGCAATTTCTCCTTTTTGTTTCTTCCTCGCAACTGCCACGAAAATCTACTGCGCCATCTCCACTCCCACTGCAACCCCATCCTGCCGTAGCTTCTTCCTGTTTCCTCCTTACTATCAGTAGTCACACCCCACCAGAATTCCCACAGCTCACTCTTACACCTCCCTCGCCCCCCCCCCCCCCGCCCCACCCCACCCCACCCCACCAAACTCATCGTTTCCACTACTTGCTTTAACTTTAGCCAATACCAATTACTAGCAGCTGGCCCGCTTAGCTCCCCCTTTGAGCAGCCCTTGCCGTCACTAGTAGCACTACTAGCTCATCCCATCATCCCCACACCGTGTCCAGCAAGCTTTGCACCAGCTCAGCCCCTCCAAAGCAGCTTTGACTAGCCTAAATCATGAGTGTCGCTCGCAGTTTTTAATCCAGTATGAGCTTCCTTTGGTGTCGCCATAGACCCGAGTTGTGGTCGCCGTTGTGCCGCCGCCATCAAGAATCAGTTTATTCGCTAAACTTGTGAGTTTATCTCATAATCTGCATTTAAGATGCTAATTACACTTAAAGATAGGTTAGTGGCTAATTAGTGGATTAGTTTAAGCCTAGATAGGATTAAGGGTTAATTTAGTCAGTGTAATTAGTTATTTAGTTAATTAGTTAGATTAATTAGGTGGTTAGATAGCTTCGATGATTAGTCTAATTAGTGCAAGGTTTCTATCCTAGCTAGGTTAGTGAATTAAGTTCAATTATGTGGTTAGATTAGCTTAGGTAGATTAATTAGTGATTTAATTTAATTATTTTGTAATTTATTTATTTAAAATACAATTTATTTAATTATTTATTAAATATCGAAAATTATACTGGGATAGCTAGTTGTTAGACTTTTGTGATGATCGTTGTGGTAGTGTTAGTTTGTGTAATTGAGTTCTAATTTATGCAATTGGATACTGAGTGATCATATTTGAATTATTATTTCAAACATATAGAATTTTGATATTTAATTGGAAAAATACCAGGTGTCGATTTTTTACGCCGAAAATGTTTTAAGTACTATATAAAATCGTGAAATTTTAAAATTGGAGCATAACACACTTTATGGTTCGATTTGACTGTGTGTCCACCCACACGTATTTTATTGGGTGTTTTTAATATGAAGAAAATATGCCAAGTACATTATTTGAAATTAGGACATTTGAGTGCAAAGCACGATGTCCTTGGCTGAAATTAGATGTGCGTGTGATCGTTATGAGAACCCGTCACTCGATGAAAGTCGGGTGGGCGATACTCTTTTGTGGAATGCCATTGACAACGGATGTTGGTCACAATTGAGGCTAGATGGATGCTCCTATGTGGAATGCCATATAGATGTAGATGTTGTCATGACCGATGAAGCAGGACAACGTTCGGTTATGTTAGATGACTGCCGACTATTAAGTTGGATAGGACCGATGGGTCATAATAACTAGGACACGTGTGAATGAGTGAAATAGCCGTGTCTGATTATGGGACAAAATTGTGTGGCACGGAATGAGACGTGTCATAACGGTTTGGCTTTATAATCGGGATCTCTATGAGTATTTGACGATTGGTGTACAGTGTTCCACTTGTTTTATATGTTTGTGGTATGCATATGTATATGAGTTGTACTAATGTGTAGGGAAGTGTTGACGAGAGGTGAGTCTTATATGATGTGTGTTTAGGTTGCCTCTAGATGAATTATCTTCCTAATCAGGGCTTAGGGTGTGGACTTGCTGAGACTTTGTCTAACCCCGTTATGGTTTAAAATTTTTAGGTCCCTAATGTGGAGAATCCAGAGCCCGAGGCTGAAGGGTCTGGAGTGTAGGTGGCCTGGGGTTTTCTTTTGGACATAGACTCGTGCATAAACCTGATGTGCTTATAAAGTGTGTTTTGTTTAAAGTTGGTTATCCTGCTTTTCTATCACATGTGTTTGGTTGTGTCTGGAGATTGTTAATTCGCTTCTGCATGTGCATCATTGATTGGGTCGGCGACGCATCCTAGGAACGTCACAATTTAGTCGACCACCGTGAGGTTCGGGATGTGACATGTATGACATCTTAAAATTTGAGCCCTATAAGGGATGAATGAATGTAAATTTCGTCAATGCATTGGTGGTTGATCTCACTTGGAATTGATCACTTCTGAGACATTGACCTTGAGGGGAAATGCTAATGAAGACAGAACTCGTACGACTAAAGAACTTGACCTGAGAAAACGACTTAACCGTGAGACTTGCCTAAGGACGATCCTGTAAATAGGCAGATCGATTATAAGAACGACTAGAAGTTGATTCGCGGGCATAACATAATGGAATGACGGGTGATTCTGTTTACCATTATCAAAACCGCGAATGACCCTATGTCAATCCTTAATGATCATGTACTTTGAAATAAAAATCTAGTATCCGTAATTTCATGTAGTCAAGGATGTCAATGCGTCAAGATGTCTTGAACGTAATTTAGCACAAGTCGATTACGTATGAATCCTCGGAGCCACCCATGAGTCGAAGTTGCACCAAAAATGGCATTAAGTGAAATTGACATGGCATGAGGACTAAAAATTGGGCTTCAAATTATCGAGAATGTCCAAGATGGACTTTGGATGAAGCTACATCAAATAGCCGATAGAGCCAGTTAAGCCGAGCAATTGGAAAAAGGATTTTCAATCCAAGGAAGCAAGCCTGTGAGGAGGTGGGCCAGGCCAAGTTAGTGTGGGCTTTAGGCCCGAGATGAGAGCCACCATAGTGGGCCTAAGACAAGCAAATGAGCCCATTGGGCCTAAACCAACTATTCATCTTTCTAAGCCCATAGGCCATTTTTTAGCCATTTCAAGCCCAACCAATTTCCAAGCCCACTCCTATTCATGGCCAAGCCCAACCCTTAGGCCCATCCACCAATTTCAGCCCATGGATAGTATGGTAATTGTGCAAAGTAAAATGACTAAATTGCCCCTAGTTGTAGAGAGAAAAGGCTAGAGAAAAGAGAGAATGTATGTCATCATGCATGGGGACTTGAAGCCAGCCTTCAATGGCCTTGATGAGGCCTTAACAACAGCTTTCCCATCACTCTCTCCCCCTATTCAGCCTTAAATGGTCGTAGCTTCTCTCTCCTTCATTTTCTTCTTCCAGTTTTTACTCCAATTGACCCTTCGGTGAAGAATCGAGTCAAAAGTGGTCTTCTTGAATTAATAAGCCAACGAGACACCCATTACAGTTACCGAAGAGATAGACTATTCCAACGAGCTCAATTTCGTCCTGAACGGAGTCGTCGACCGTCATGTACAGCCGTCGCAAGCCGCCGGTCGCCGGTCCGCTGGTCACCGGTTTGTTGGTCCACTTGCAGCTTGCACTATTTCACGTTTTCATTCATTTTTCTCCCATTTCAACCCTTCATTTGTCCATTCCATCCATCTACCTACAACATCCCCAAAACCCCTAGGAGCCGCCAGTTGCTGACCAACCCCTCGTCGGAGCTCCGGCCAAGTCGTTCAACAATTTCTCCTCCAGCAGGGCTGTTTTTCAATGTTTTCAGTGGGAGTTCGAGCTGTGGTTGCTGTGTTGAGCTTGGGACCGCCTTGGATCGTTATTGTAGAAGTCCCGATGCGTAGCCACCATTATCGCCGCCGCATTAGTGCCTTCGGCCCGCTTAATGGGTGAGTTTAGCTCATAATCCTTCGATTAACGCCTAAACTTGCTTAGGGTTGGTTTAATTAGATTTAATTCTAGTTTAGGAGATTTAATTAAGTTGTATTAGCCCTAAGATAGGTGGTTGGATGCAATAGATTAGTTTAGCTTAATCTTGATTTATTTGCTTAAGTGTGCTTATGTGTTTAATTAAGCTTGTTTTGCTTAATTAATTGTTTGTTTGTTTTAATTAATGTATTGTTTAATTTTTGAGTTGAGTTTATTAATTATTTAATTTTGGAAATTTACTGTTCACGCGCACTATTCAATCGAAAGCGAAAAATTACCTTGTTTCATGTGTGTTGATTTGATGAAGTGAATGAATATGTAAATGCATGGGTATTCGCACGAATCGAGTGATAATTTTTATAGTCATGTGTTTTTTTTTTTTTGGTAAAGGTAAGAATATATAAAAAGCTTTTAAACCAATGTACACAAAATCGGCGCTGAAACTTTCACTCAAAGAGACAACAAGTCTGAATGAGTGAATGGGAGCAGATGTAAGAAAGAAACACCCTAACGGGAGGGCCAAGAAGAAGAAAACCAAAAGGGTGGACTAACTAAAGCCACACTGGCCAAGACAGAAAGAGCACTGAAACCAGAAGTCTTCAAGTCGATCAGCAAACAGTCGAGTGGATAAAGCAACTAGTAACAGGGAGTTGCAAGGCTAGATGCGGAAGTAGCCTGACGAAACCCGCAGCAAAACAGAAGAGAGAAGGACCTCAAAGAGCCAAGAGGATGCAAGGCTAAGAGTCAGAAAAACCACAGAAGATACAGGAGTCAAAGCCCTAACAATGTTGGAGCCTCTTGTTTCTCAGGTTGTCAATCACATTGCTGAAGGTGAGTGCCTTGTCCCTGACCGTCTTGATGAGGTGGTTCTTCAAAGCTGGCAGGTCCAAGGTCTCCCCTTGAAAAATAATGGCATTCCGCTTTTTCCAAATCAAGTGGCATATGGCACCAAACGAATACTAGGCAATGCTATGATGAAAATCCTTGCTCGGGAGGAATTTGAGGGCCCAAAGTAAATTCTCTGACTAAGATCTATTTCTCCATGGCATGTTATATCTTGCAGCCCAAAAGAAGGCAAGATTATAAGAGATGTGACAGTCAAAGAATAAATTATCAATAGAGTCTGGTCTAGAATTACAAAAGGCACACAGGCCACTATCAATTCTAGCATCAGAAAGAAGAACCTGGGTAGGTAAGCGGTTTCTGATGATCAGCCATAGGTTGAATTGAAATCTAGGAGCAATCGAATGGTTCCAGATAAGCAAAGCCCATGGAACATGATCCCTCTTCCTCCTAATGATATCCCACGTTGAGGCCACCGAGAAGGTGCAAGAAGGGCTTCCAAGCCAGGTGAGCCGATTAGCAGATCGAGAAAGGACCAGAAGAGAGTAACCCCCATCTTCTAAGAGAGTCTTGAGGGTGCCACCAAAAGGGAAGAAAAGATCCGCTACAGTGGCTTGTTTGGAAAAGCCTAAGCTATCAATAAAGGAATCTGAGAAAATTAAGCTTAGCAGGCCTCTCTGGTGCCAATGATCAAACCAAAGGGAAACAGAAAAGCCATCTCCAACTTCCCAAAGGAATGATAGTCGAAATTCCCTCCTTAGCTGCATAATCTTCCTCCAAGTCCACAAACAAACAGAAGGAATACTAGAGACCCAAAAGTTTTCCTTCATTAAGAAGGTCGTGTGAATCCACTTGCACTATAGTAACTATTTGTCAGTAAAAAGAATCCAAATATACTTGAGCATTGCAACCTTATTACAATCACGCAGGCTGTGAATGCCCAAACCTCCTTTTTTCTTGGGAAGACATACTTCTTCCCAGGAGACCTTAGCCCCGCCGGGGTTAAGAGTGTGCCATTTCCAAAGAAATTGCCTCAATATTTGTTCAATGTTGTCAAGCACCGAACATGGAAGTATAAATACACTAGCTTAATAACTTTGAATGGAGTGAAGAACTAACCTTATCAATTGAAGTCTGCCAGCGAAGGAGAGGAACTGCTGGGCCTAAGATTAGACCTTGGCTGTGATTCAATTAACTAAGGAGATACAGTTTGCTTTGCCAAGTCTCGAAGTGATAATTGGTACCCCCAAATACCTCCTAGGAAGCTTCCCTTCTTGGAAACCAAGGGCCCGCTGAATATAGTTTCAAAGAGAAGGGGATTCACTTGCAAGAAAGACTTCACTTTTCAAAGTATTCGACAATAAACCACTCAAAGAAGGGAAAGTGTCTAGGCCTTTTTTTAATAAGGAAACCGAGGTCCAATCTGGCCGACAGAATAAGAAAACATCATCTGCAAAGAATAAGTGGGATAACTTCAATGCTTTGCACCTCCAGTAAAACTTGAAGTCCGGATGCGAGGTGCGAGAGCTAAGCATCCTTGAGAAAACCTCCATCACCAAAGTGAAATGATATGGAGACATGGATTCCCCCTGTCGAAGGCCCCGGCCACTAGAGAAAAATCTATGAAACTCCCCATTAATCGAGATGGAGTATTTAGGGGTACGAACACATAGCATCACAAGCTAAGTAATCCAGGTAGGAAATCCAAAAGCTAGAAGGGTTAACTCAAGAAAGTCCTAGTCAACCGTATCATACGCCTTCTTGAAATCAACCTTGATTGAACACTTGGGCAAATAAGGGTCCAAGTGGAAGCTTGCAAAAAGTTCTTGGACCAAAAGAATGTTGTCATTTATCCTCCTACCCTTGACGAATGCATTTTGGGATGGACTCACTAAATCCCGGAGCACGAAAGCTAGCCGATTAGCAAGAATCTTGGTAATGACTTTATATAAGGTATTGCAACAAGCTATAGGTCAAAAGTCAGAGATAGCACAAGCATTGGGAACCTTGGGAACTAAAGCTAGGATAGTGTTATTTACCTCACGCAAAAGCTTGCCCGAAGCAAAAAAATCTTTAACCACCTCTAAGACTAACAAGCCAACAGTCTCCCAACAACTCTTGAAGAATTAAGTAGTAAAACCATCAAGTCCAAGGGCCTTGCCTCTAGGGAGGGAGAAAACAGTATCCTGAATCTCAGAATCTAGCATAGGCTGAGAAAGAAACTTGATATGCTCCTCTAAAAGCGGAATTCTGATGAGCGCCTACACCTCCTACATCGAAAGCTTTGTGAGGACAACCTGCAGTGTAAGAAGGTTGGTAAAATAGGTAGCAAAGACATGCTGCACTCCAATCAGGTCCATGATCAGTGCGCTTGAAGAATCCTTGACCGAGAGAATTCTATTGCGAAACTGTCTTCTGCTAATAGAGTGGTGAAAAAAACTTGTGTTTTTATCACCTTATGGAGCCATCTAATCTTGGATTTTTGTCTGTAAAAGGATTTCTCTTGGCTTCTTAAATCCACAAAGTACCGATGCTGAACCTTCTCCAACTCAGTAATAGTGATATTGGTCGAGTCTTGATGCAAGGCATGTTAAGTAATCCTCAAGGCATTCCTTGCTTTAGCCGTTCTTGCAAAAATATCTGACAATGACTCTTTATTTAGCAGCTTAGTATAGTCGTGTGTTGTTGTGGGTTAGATCAAGGAAACCAGCGAATTAGGATCGGTCATGCCTTTGAGGTCATGATTTACCCCCTATTAAAGGTTGTGCTTTTGAGGCGGTGATCCACCACCTATTAAATGTTGTACCCACTCGGGCCATGATCCACCACCTGTTAAAGGTCGTGCCCACTGGGGCCATGATTTGCCACCTATTAGAGGTTGCACCCAATCGGGCTGAGATTTACCACCTAATAAAGGTTGTGCCAAGTGGGGCCATGATTACCAGTAAGCTTGGATTGTGCCGTTGAGCTGTAATTCTGTATTACCATCGAATTTGGAATCAGTTGTGCCCACTGAGCCGTAATTCAGCATTACCACCAAAGATTTAGTAGGCTGTGCTTGTTGAGCCATAATTCAGCATTGGGATTTAGTAAATGAGATGACCAAGAGATGGTTGTGATGACATGTAATCGACTAGGTCGATTGATTGATAGCTCGATCTGAATTGATGCATTGATGTGTGAAATTATTATATGCATTAATTATATGCATGAGTAAATCAAATCATTTATGGCACACACGCATGAATTGATAATGTGCATAGTGTGGCAATAGCCATGTGAGATCGCTTGTAATGCAACTCGTATGTGATTGATGAAATGTATCATCTAATGGCCATGTGCATTACAGGGGTGTGCATGGTCCGGGCGGGCGGTTCCCGACCTAGAACCAGGAACCACCTGCTAAGGACCGGTTCCGAAAAATCGGAACCAGGATCCACCCGTTTATTGGGCGGATCCACCTGGGAACCGGACCGCCGGTCCGGTCCGGTTTCCGAGTGGATCCATGGAACCGATTTTGACGTGAAAAATTCTGGTTTTCAAGAGCGAAACAATTTTGGTTTCTCGGACTGCCGCTGTGGAAACAAGAGCAGCGGAACAAGAGGCGGAAAAATTCTGGTTTTCAAGAGCGAAACAAGAGGCGGAGGAGCAGCGGCTGTGGCGAGTGGCGACCGGCGCGAGGGGGCGGACAGTGGCGGAGGAGGAGCAGCGGCGGCGGCGTGAATGCTTGGTGAGGAATCGAAGACGAGGAGAAGAGATTGAGGAAGAAACAGAGAGATAATCAAAAACTGAGGAAGAAATTGGAAGAGAATCAAGAGATGAGAAGCAAATTAGGGCTTCTTACCTTGTTGAGTGATGGAAAAGGGGCTCGCCGGCTCGGTCAAGAGTTCTTGCAGAGGCGGAGGAGCATCGGTTGGCCGTTGGCGAGTGGTGACCGGCGCGAGGGGGCGGACAGTGGCGAAGGAGGAGCAGCGGCGGCGGCGTGGATACTCGGGGTGGACCGTGGAACCGTGGAATCGAAGACGAAGAGAAGGAAAGGAACAGAGAGAGTCGGAGGTTGAAGAAGAAGAAACGCGATTAGGGCTTCGCGAATTAGGGGCAGGGGGCTTCGTTCGCGACTTTTGTTTTTTTTTTTAATTATAAATAGTACCGGTCCGGTCTGGGTGGGCGGGCGGGCAGATCCGCCCACGGAACCGGGAACCAGACCGGTTCCCATTGGTTCTCAACAATTGGACCCGGGAATCGGACCGGTTCCCTCAAGAACCGTCGGTTCCGGGAGGTTTCGGTCCGGTTCCGGGCGGTCCGGGCGGTTCCCGGGTCCAACGCACACCCCTAGTGCATTATGTGTATCATGCTGAATTATAATGTGCAGGGTATGACATAACAAGTAAGGTTGTATGCGAATCGACTATTGGTTGTTGCTTGTGGTGGGTAATTTTGGATAGATACCCCGAGTTAAGTTGGTGTACTAACCAGGGCTTAGGGGTGGAACTCGCTGAGATTTATTTCTCACTAGTTATTAAATAACCATTTTCAAGACCCTAGTGTGAAGAGTCAGAAGCTTGAAGTGGAAGGGTCAGGAACATAGGTGGCTCAGTAGTTCTTTATGACATAGACATTTCTGTATAAGCTTGAAGTGTTTATAAAAGTGTATTTGATTTGAAATTGGTAGTCTTACTTTTCTATCCCATGTATGTTGTTGTCAGGAGATTAGTTAATTCGCTTCCGCATGTACAACAAAATAAAATGGGTCAGCGACGAGTCCTGGGAATGTCGCGAAATTCTATCGACCATCGAGAGTTGTGTGCACACTCAAGGTTCGGGGCATGACAACACGACAACAATCGTGGAACAATAAAGATTGGAGATGCCTTTCCCTTCAGCTTCATTAATTTCTCTTCCAAAGACATTTTTGCTCCGGTTGGAGATGAGAATGCTTGAAGAATTAGGTGGTCCTCTATTGTCGAGCCAATTTTTCCAAGCTCCTCCAACAAAGAATTTAATAGGTTGGAGTATATAGAATTGTATACCCCAACCTCGTATATTGTTGATACTCTTTTCCTATTATATGAACTAACTATATCTATAATGCATTAATTTGGTTGGATTCATCAGTACTCATCCAAAACGGTTGATAGTGTTGGTCGCGAATGTAATTATGGAGAGCACAATATGCAATTATAATAAATGCTTGCTTTCAAATTGAAAATGGAGGCATGTGTCTCAAAATGAAGAGGCAAATTTTTAATGCATCAAGTGACCTTTCGATGACATTTCTTAATGAAGAGTGCCTATGGTTAAATAATTCTTTTGCCATAGTGAGCTGTCTCCTTTTACCCTAGATGATACCTTTCACTTTTAAACGAAGTTAAAAATCTTGCAAGTACTGCATAACCAGAATCTACCACATAGTATTTGCCTACAAAAAGATATACATAATTATGACATTTCAATAAATAGTTATACCATCATAAAGAAATTTATTTCATATAGATGAAGTAAATACCGAGTGGTGGTCAAGAAAATTGCAATTGAGGAATCTCAATTGCTATCGAGAGAACCCGACAATTGTTGGCCAATCCTTTCCACCTAGTATATATATAAGTAAATTTCATATCAAATGAATAAGTGCACATCACATTTTGAGTGGTACTTTTTTTCCTGCCTCTATATGGGATCTGTTGTGACATAGAGACGGAAGCATCAATGTGGGTGCCATCAATAGCACCAATGCAGCCTTGTGATTTTACGAAAGTCTAATGTTACACAAAATTATAGTTGCATGTATTTAATAGTGTAAAATCGATATAAAGATCATACCCTGAAGTTGCATGTATTTGGAACAACATCAAATGAAGGTGGCCTATTAATCTCTTTTGACAATTTGAGAAATACTTTTAACACTATAGTGATATAGTTATTGATTGTTTCTCCTAAATGTTGGAATCTCTCACATAAATCTCTAATAGAGTTTTTGTGACCAACCATAGATAAGAAGATCCCAATTTGTTCATTTACTCTTATATATGGACTATGTTTCAACCAAACTTTTGTTCTCATTAGATCACATAGATTTAAAAAAACATGTCTCTCCAACCTAAATACTTCATACATCCTATCTGAACGTCCATAAACAATCTCCCCTACTCATTTGAGTCCTGACAAATTATTGTTCCTAATAAGTTCTTTCATATGCACACACATGTTCAATGCAACAAGACAAAACCATACTATCATTATGTCAATATCAAACTCATCCAAATACTAGTCAACTGCTGCTACCTCTCCATTAGACACATTATTTGATTCCCCTTCCATAGTACCTATACCATTACACAAATATAGAAACATTAATATAAATATATGTATAAAAAATATCAATAAAAACCAATAACTTAAATGATTGAATGAAAGCCAACCTCACCACACAAATGTAAGAGTCTTAACATCAATATCCTTAAAAATAAAATGACAACCAACAATGTAAGTCACATAATCAAATAAAACTCTATGTAATCCATGATACATTTTCCAACATCTATTAAAGACATTGGAGAAGTCTATATCTCCTTTCAATTGGAAATTTAATGAAAGCCTCCCTCCATGTGGCACTGACACAAGCTCGTTCCATTGCTTTCTTGTGAAGATCTTGCTCCAATTCAAGCATGCTAACTAGGACATCAATCACAGCGGATACAAAGAATGGTTCTACATGTGGTAATTTGACCTGTGACATGACAAAACCACTCACAAATTCACTAGCCCTAGATTTGATAATCTCTTGCAAGGCTTTGTAAGTACTAGCAACATTAAATGAGTTACTCCTCCTTGTCCTCTCACTATTTGGAGTTCTATCTAACTTGTGTTTGTCATGAACTAGAGTAGCAGTTTTGTCAAACATAAAAACTTCCTCATCAATATGGTGTTCACTTAAGTCCTCTCGACCACCATCTACATCATCACCACTAGTACCAACTTCATCTGACATCGTCAAATCTTCAGCATTTCCTACCTCTCATGCTCCCACGTAGCATATATATATATATATATATATATATATATATATATATCACCAAATACAATACACAAGTTGGGATATTGAGGAAACCCATCATTTTTTAATTTTGTCCACTTAATATTATCCTGCATTTTTTACAATGATGACATACATCAGCAACACCATTAAATATTTTGCCTTGTACATTATCTCAAAATGATGAAAGGTTAAATCATACCTTTACATGAGATTCTTGTATACTTAGATCATCGACAATAACTGTATTGTTCACATTATGGCAGTCAAATCAAGATTGTAAAAGAAGCTTCTTAAAATTACCTTACTATTTTTTCAATTTGTTCACCTTGTTCTTCAACTATACTTGAGTATATTGGAGCCCTGTTTGTTTATTGAATTCAGTTTGTATGTTATTCCACCCTGCTTGTGAGTAGAAGAGGTGCGATGACCTTTTTTGACCTCTTCTACTAACAAACTGACGTACAAGTTGGTTAAATGCTCGGTCCATTTTCTGGTGAATGTCTCTTTTTGGGATGCCATTTAACCTTCACCAGTTGAGCATCACGAGTTCATGAAAATCAAATAGATAGGAAACCACTTTCTTCATAAAAAATAGTTGAGCATCATGAGTTGAAATGTATGTGCACTATCATTTGAGGAATAAAAAAAAATTCCCTCACAAAAATATGGGATAATAATATTTACCGAAGCACAAACCTCTTGAGGTCAAGCACCTAGAAATAAACTCTGAAAATCAATTTATTTCTATAAGGAAGGCAAATACTAAAAACCAGCGGACCATCTAAATAATGTAGGGTATTAACAATTCAAATGCATGATACGGGAAAAATCTGGTAGAGCACCAAACTTGGAAAGTCTTGATCGTGTCTCTTTTGAAAAGCTAGAACCAGAAATTTTGGAGGACACATATCCTAATTTTGCAAGTATATTCTGGACAATGACATAAATAAGGTGTTAGCACCAAGTTGCCGGGAAAATAAAATCAGCCAAAGATCACAAGGATTCTACTGATTTGATAGTAGCATTAGTAAAATGATCATGGTTTGCATGTGAAACAATTAGAGATCTAACTTGGATGTCATGTGTGAAGAATTCTTAAATCTACTAACTCGGACATGCAAGGTCCGGTTGTAGCTTGGGGGTGTGCGTGGCTCGCGTGATCTGTGTAATGTCCTTTTGGAGCTTGAAAATTTCTACCGACTCGTCTTGGTTCATAAAATTTTTTGGACTTGTTATTGCTTAAAAAATGATTAAATTTTGTGTATGTTATAAATCAGAAAGTTAGTAAAAAACATGTCAATTGAATTGTAAATGCTTTTGCCTATTTTCCAACACTCATGGTGCATTTTTCATAAAAAAAATGAATGATTTGGAAAACATTTTATTAAAATCATTGTTTGCATTACTTATAGAAATTAATGAATAAAAAAAAATTCATCATTTGAAAAGGTATTTAGACAAAAATTGTTGACAATGAAAACTTTTTCTATTGACTAATCATTTAAAGTGATTCAAGCCATTGTTTATAGAAACTTATTTTTCAAATAGTTCATTATTCATAAAATAAATGAAGCCTTAATATGATCTCATTTAGTGTGGCCATGAACGGTAAGGTGAGATGATAATATTTGATTATTGTAATTCTCCTTTCGCTTGTGGCCTGTATTTTAGATATTACCTTCTGAAAAATAAGTGAAATGCTCTTCGTGTATCGGAACATTGTGATTCTTGCTTTGGGATTTTTCTAACTTTGTTTTCTATCATGTTGTATGGATAAACTACCAATATAAGATGGTACAAAGTAAGCTTAAGAAGTGTGTTATTATTTAAATATTAAACCTCACATTTATCTAATAGCTTAAACTTTTAGAATAATTAGAAATGGTCTCAGTAAATTTCATACGGTATCATAGTAAAAAAAGGAAAAATGTCTAGAAAGTCTTAAACTTATTACACTTTTGTCGATTTAATTTTAAACTTTTCAATTTTATCAGTTGAATACTAACTTTTTTCACTTTTTGCCAATTGAATTCCTTCGACCTATTTTAGTTGCAAATCTCCAATATGGATAGTAGCCATGCCATGTAGGACAGTTGTCATTGGTGTTGACAATTTTAATAATATTTTAATACATCTTTCAAATTTTTATTTTATTTTATTTTTTCTCTTTTCCTTCTTTATTTTTCCCTTTTTCTCTTTTTTTTTCCTCCTTTGCTTTTTTCCCTTCAGTAATAATGAGTACAAAGTAATTTGTGATGTGCCTTGGATTAAATTTCGTGTGATGGCAGGACAATAAGAATCCATTCATTTCGCGTAACATGGGCCATTTCCAAAAAACATTTTCTCAAAAGTTTCCAGGAAAATGACAATATTTTTCTAGTATTTGGCTAAAACCTAAAAATATTTCGAAAAATATTTTCCGATGTTTGGTAAGAAAAATATTTTCTAAGACTTTACCACTTAGGCATGCATCACTTACTGACTTTTAAATCATTCAAATATGAACTTGCCTTTAAATCCAGGTAAACTAACTTCATATCTTTGTTCCCTCATTGTCACCAAACGCTCATCTACTCTAAAAAAAAAATGATCGTATTGATTTTAAAAAGAAGCAAAAGAGAAAAGAAACAAAGCATATACAACCTTCATGAGAATCTTCCAGTTGAGTGGTGTGTTTTTCCCCTGCGTTTTTTGTGTTCTAATAAACAAAAGAAAAAAGAAGCAAAGTATGTAAAGCCCTTTGCTTAGGCAACATATAAATGCAAGGTAGAATAAATAAAGAAAATGATAAGCAAGAGTGTAGAACGTGAGCTTGAGATCGACGAGCTTAAGGTTCACCTGGCAACGGCCGACGATTAGCCAAGAAAGAAAAAGATGGGAAACAAAAAAAAAAAGGAAATTAAAAATAATTCGAATTAAAAAATAAAAAATAAAAAATAAAAAATAATTCGAACAAAAAAAGCAAAGAAGAAAAAGAAATGGGAGGAAGAAGTGAGGATTTGTAGAGGCGTGAGATAAGAGAGATCATGTGAAAAAAATGTTTTCCATTTTTCAAATGTAAAAAGCATTTTCCCTTAATTTATAAGACTTTTTTTTTTTCCTTTCATGGAAAACATTTTTTCCAAGGAATTTATTTTCCATGAAACGAACGCCAAAAAATCTGGAAAACATTTTCCCGTAAATTATTTTCCGTGAGACGAACGGAGTCTAAGTATATAGTGGTTTTGAACTGCAACATTGCTTCAAGCTAGGAGAGATCAAGATATAAATGTAAGAACCTCATTTTGATAAGTATCTCCAAAATTCACGGCAAAAGAATGGAGTGCTTAAAACGGCACTTCATGCCAATTATGGATTCCACAAAGGACCTCGCGGATGTGGCTAGTCGAGGACAAAGACAATTTGTGAGTTGATTGAGGCAACATGACAACTCGTGCCCTCCACGCTTGTCCCTAGAGTTTCGCATATCCGGACATGCATGGTTTTGTCGGTCGTATCTCCGTATTGAATACGGAACTGGGAACCAAATTTTCAACCTTATAAGTCACGTAAGAAGATTTTTGCGTGGCTCGATTATAGAGTACAGCTATCACTAGCAAGCCCATAAATATATGGTCCGGTGCAGGTATTTCATCATTCACTTCTGAGTATCACACTGAGAAACACACCATCCGGCTTACACTGGTGCAATGGCTTTTCCTGCCAAGAGCGAATTCATCATCTCCCTTGCCCTAATTCTTAGCACCTGGGCATGGCATGTGATGTCGGTCCGCACATTGCATGAATCCACCATTGCTGAGCAGCATGAGCAATGGATGGCCCAGTATGGTCGGACCTACAAGGACCCACAGGAGAAGGTGAAACGCCAGGCGATTTTCGAGGAGAACTTGCGATTCATCGAAGACTCCAACGCGTCCAGGAATAGGACTTTCAAGATGGGCTTAAATCAATTTTCTGACTTGACCAATGAGGAGTTCATCCGGAGCCACACGGGATACTTAGCATCCAAGAAACCAAAGTCCCCCAAATTAACGCCATTGAGCCACCGAAATTCGACTGGGGATGTTCCTGATGACATCGATTGGGTAAAGAAAGGTGCCGTAAATCCGATCAAGGACCAAGGCCAATGTGGTGAGTATCTTAATGGCTTGTATGCAATTAAGATTGCTTTTTGACTTCCATTTTGAAATAGTTTTTGGAGCGTACCCGTTTTGAAAAGTCAGACAGCAATGGCAGCAAAATTGAGAGAAGTAATGTGATTTTTCACACTTATAATGTCAACAAATTTTATGAATGCAGGATCTTGTTGGGCATTCTCAGCAGTAGCAGCAGTAGAAGGAATCTCGCAGATCACGAGCGGTAAATTGCCGGTGCTCTCCGAGCAACAACTAATTGACTGTGACAGCGAAAGCTATGGTTGTGATGGCGGTCTTCCTGACAATGCTTTCAAGTACATAATTCAAAACCAAGGAATTGCATCTGAGGATACATATGCGTACCAAGGGAAAGACGGGACTTGCAACAGGAGAAAAGCAGCCCAACATGCGGCGCAGATCAAGAATTTCGCAGATGTCCCGCCTGGTGAGGACGAGCTCCTGAAGGCAGTTGTGCAGCAGCCAGTCTCAGTCGGAATCATTTCCAGTGGGCAGGAGTTCCAGAGCTATAGCAGTGGCATCTTCAATGGGGATTGCAGTGGAGAGCTGGACCACGCGGTGGTCGTGGTCGGGTATGGGACGAGCGAGGACGGAATTAAGTTCTGGAAGATTCGGAACTCGTGGGGCGAGACATGGGGTGAACGCGGTTACATGAGGATTCAAAGGGGCAATGGTAGTTCTAAAGGAATATGTGGACTCGCATCACAAGCTTCTTATCCAATCGCACGAGAATAATCAGAACATTTATTCACAAAATACAAGCACCAGGAGATTTATGAGTTTCTCCTAATTTCCTATTTATATATACATGTGTCTATCCGCGTTGTTTAGCTATGTTGTGTAGCCACTAAACTATGAGGGGGATTACGTATTAATTCTCTTATCGTGAATTGGTTTCTTATATTACCTACAATTCTCTGTCTACAATGCATACCAGATACCTATCTATCTCTCTTTGCATCTATCTCTCTATCTATCTATCTATCTATCTATCTGTTTTAAAGCAGTGTTGACAACTAAATATTATGCCTTAACTTCTTCTCATTTCATGACAATTGAGAGTAAATCTAGCAGTAACATCGGAATTTCATGATAATCTCTCTCTTTCTCTCCGACAATAGAAAGGAACGGTGCTACGTGTCAGGTAATTTTTTTTGTATTTTTATCTTGGAATAATGGTAAGTGGAACTATACAAGGAAAGGAATCATCTTAGAAAAGTCTATTGTGCCTACAGAAGCAACAATTCTGATCATTTTCTAAGTTTGCAGAAGCGTCGACAAATATGTTGAATATGCCAAACATGGTAACTCATATCAATATTTTGTGTTTGCGGACATCATTTAGAGAATTCATGAAAGACATAATATGAGCTCTCATAAAAAGCATTTCAACTCATTTATGTCTATTGAGAAAATTCCTATCAAGTTTTAAAGTTGACAAAACTTTATTATTCTTGTTCTTGTTCTTATTCGGAAGAATACTAGACTCCTGTGCTATATTATGAAATTTTGTCAAAGTCTATCTACTCCAGAAGTCTTTCCCATTTTGATGAGATTTAGATTGAAACCAAATCCAAAACGAAAATATAATCAGACTCAGGATTACTGATCTTTGACGAGGATTCAGTACGAACGAGATTTATACTTAGTATCTAGAATCTAGCGAAAAATCTAACTTACCTTTTAAAAATATATTGATGGAATCAATCATGAATTGATGAAATCAATTTTAAAGACAAGTTCCTTTTTGGAAAGTATTTACTTATGGGAAACCTACATTTGGATTGTATGGGTGACCAAAATCATTGGATTTTCATCTCAATCTTCAAATAGTTATAAGATTTCCTTAATTAATTATGTCCAACTAATTGATTGGAAGAAATTCCTCTGAAGAATGCTATCACACCCCAACCTCGAGCACTCGCACATTCCTCGGTGGACAATAAATATGCAACGTCCCAGGACACGTCATCGACCCATTCATTTTAATACACATGCGGAATGAATAATAAATCCCCAAACAACAATAAGATTGGATAAAAAAAAGTTGGCAACAATTCACAACCAAAACAAGCCTTTTATAAACACTCCAGGTTTATACACAAATCTAGGTTGTTTATAAAAGATCGGCTCAACAAAAAGGGGACTGTCCTATGATCCACTAATCGAATACATTTGCCAATTCTCCGGTCTCCTCCTCATCAACTCCGAAGCTTCGGGTCCTCCTCAACTGTCCTCTAAGGACTTGAAAATGTTATCCCACAACAGGGTGCGATGACGTCTCAGCAAGTTCACTCCTTATACCTATGCACGCAAAAGACAGAGAACTTACCTTTGCCTCAGTTCCCTCCTACATGTTAGTACAATTCATATCACAGATGCCTACAACAAATGCACACATCATTGGGAATGTCCCACACAATCTCAACCAAACACACATCCCAATTTTAATTACGGTCCCAAGGGCACGGCCTGCTTGATGCTCGGCGGTCTTCTGGCGTAACCAGGCGTTGTATTTTAATCACGGCTCAAAGGGCACAGCCTACTCAAAGTTCGACGGATAATCACAGCCCGATGGGCGCGGCCTACTAAGAGTTTAGCAGTTTTCTCGACACATCCCATATCGTCACACTCAACATACGTCACCTCATCTTTCAATAGTCATCTTACTACGACTATAAACCATCACATGATTATTCACCCATGGCCAAGGACATTGTGCTTCGCACTTAAATTTCTCAATAAAAATAGTGTCTTGGCATATTTTCTTCGTGTTAAAAATATCCGATAAAAATAATCGTGTGTAGTTACACGGTTAGCCTGAGTAAAAAATATAATATCTTTATTTTATAAAATCCCACTAGATGTTGTAAACCGACGCCCGGTAATTTTTCTAATTAAATACTGAAATTAATAAATTTTGGGATAAATACCCAAGATTGCAATTATCACTCAAATTGCACAAATTAGCACCCAAAAAAATACACCAAACACATCACTGCAATCAGCACGAAATTCTGGTCACCGGTTATCTCGGTTTAATTTTTGAAAAAATATAATTAATTAAATAATTACTAAAATTAATTAATAAATACCTGTAAATGCAACTTAGAAATCTTCCTTGATAGTATCACCCCCTAAACCTCAAGCGCGCGCACATCCCTCGATGATCAATAAAATTGCGACGTCCCATGATGCGTTACCGACCTATTTATTTTATTGTACATGCGGAAGCGAAATAAAAATGCTTAACAGCAAATAATATGGGATAGAAAAACATGATACAAATTTCACAAAACACTTTTATATACAAGCTAGGTTTATATACAAAGGTTTACAAAAAGATTAGCTTTCAAAAAGAAGTTGTCCTACGACCTACTAGTCAGACACATTCACCGATCCTTCGGACTCCACATTCACAGGCTCCGAGGGCTTCGGGTCCTCCAAAGCCCCATCAGGAGGGTCAGCTACACCCTTGCCCAGAGCAGTGTTGACCGCAACGGCAGGAATATCAAATCCCTGAAGGGGACCTACCCTATACCCATTAAGTCCATAGCGAAACCATGCCTTGAATCAATGAGGTACCCTCTAAGGTAGGCCCTCATCGACCCAAACAGTGGTCACAATCGGCTCATAGACCCAATGACTCTCAGGATTGAGGACGTCTATGCTCTACTCAGTAATAACCCGAGGCTGACCAAAACGTTCCCAATGGACCGCCATCTAAGGACCTGAAAAGAATTAGCCGACGACGGGGTGAAACATTGTCTTAGCAAGTTCACCTCTTAAATGCCTATTAGAAAGGAAATAGGTCTAGGGGCGACATAACAACACAACCAGAGAAGCTCACCTCGCCTCAGTTCCTCCCTACACGTAAGCACAGTTCATATAGTCAACCATATGCAGTAATAATACTCAATCAATTGGAACGCCACATCTCATATCTCAATAAATATAAGGGTCCCGGTTATAAGGCCAAACCATTATGACACGTCCCATATCGTGCCACACAATTTTGTCCCATAATCAGGCATAGTTAAGACACTCAATCAATCACGCGTTTCAATTTTAATCTCGACTCAATTGGCACAGCTTACTCAATGTTCGACGGTCTTCTAACGTAATCAGGCATTGTCTCACCCCATTGAGCATAGCAACATCTACATGAGATGGCAATCCTTAAGAGCATCAGTCCAAAGTCTACTGCAACCGACATCTAATTGTCCAAGGGCATCCCATATAGAGGCAACATCCATCAGACGCACATTGATGACGGGTTCTCATGATCATTCATGCACCCATCCAATCCCGACTAAGACATCGTGCTCGCACTCAAATGTTTCAATTAAAATAATGTACTTGGCTCATTTTCTTCATATTAAAAACATGCGGTAAAATAATCGTGTGTGGATACACGGTCAATTTGAACCAGAAAAATTGATATCATCCCTTTTAAAATTCCACTGTTTGATATAGTCTTTAAACATTTTCGGTGTCAAAACCCGACACCCAATAAAATTTCATAATTTTGAAATAAATACTCAAAATCACAATCACCACTCAATTTGCACAAATTAAGCACACCACTGCAATCAGCATGAAATTCCGGTCACCAACTATCCCAATATAATTTTCAGAAAATATTAAATAATTACAAAAATTACAAAAATAATTAAATAATGCAAATTAAATCCAATAAATGCTAACCTAGGCTAGAAACACTAATCTAACCATCTAAATGGGCCTAGAAAATTAATGCACCTGCCTAGATAAATAGTACAATCTATTTAGCTCATAATCAATTTATTCTAACCACCTAACAAGCATAATTAAACAATTAAATAAATAATCTAAACTAACTAACCACCTAATCTCATCTTAGGTTAAGCTAATCAACCGTTAAGTATAATTAACCTCCTAATTAAGGTTTAGTGAATAAACTCATTGGTTTAGCAGGCCGGCGAGTCCATGGCGACAGCAACGCTAAGGCAAGCGAGAACCAAGCCTAGAGCGACACCAACAAAGGTCCGAATGGGGCCTAAAACAAGCCTCAAAGCCCAGCAACCCTTGCTAGCCTTTGGTTCTATCCAAGGACCGAAGGGGCTGGGCCGAGTGGCTAAAAACAACGAGGGATGATGACGGCTACAGCGACTCTAGGTGGGCGATGGCGATGGCTCTGGCGACTGGACAACCTTAGAGGAGCTTCGGCAGAGCTAGACGGCGGCTCGAGGGCTCGCAAGGACACGAGCTCACAGGCTGGACTCGCAGCTGCTTACGATTGCTCGGACGGGCGGAAACAACGCACGACGGTGACAGGGGACGGTCAACGGCAAAGGGGGTTTGCTGGCTGGTTCTCTTTTGATTTTTTAGCTCTCAAATGGCCACAATAATGGGTAAAGTGAAGCCAAGGAAGAAGAAGCCAGCTGTTGCAAGATGGGGCCACAAAATATCCAAACACTTAGAGTTTTATGCCCCACCACCTTCAGCCTTGACCAACAGCCCCTTATCCCTCCAAGTCTTCTCCAACAAGCTTCAATCTGGTGCCCAAATGTTGCACACCACCCATAGTTACGAATTTTGTGGCATCCCTCTCCAATTTCACTCAATTCTTCTCTAATTTAATCCAATTGAAGTGCCACAAAGCCAAGGTAAGTGCCCACACTCAATTCCACATTTTTCCTCGCCAATTAGTCCAACATGAACACTAAAAATGCAACAAAAAATGGCCCTCTAATTTTCCCAATCCAAAATAGCCATACTTTGAAATTTCGCCGAAAACTCGGGTTTATAGAAAAATCTTCGAAGGATGATTTAACGTTCCTAAAATGAGTCGTAACATGATAGAACTATCAATTTCTGAAATCGGATTCAAATTCGTGGTTAATTTTAACCGAGCGCGATTTTAGCGGGACCTAACCTACTGGGTAGCTCTTAAGAATTTTTAATGCCATTGACCTCTGATCGATTATTTTCAAGTCACATTGTACATCTTCTACTCATTGGCGACTCTCGATTATTGTGAAAGTCTTGATATTCAAATACGAGCACATGGTACAAAAACGACAGAAAAATCAATTTAGTGCCGTTCAACAAGAATTTTGCAATTAGATGGAATCACACACACTTTAATTACATACATCAGTCGAATCGATCTATCTTTGATCTCTGATCGATTTTGACAGTGCCGTATTGACCCTTGCAAATTAGCATTGTTGAGTAATCGATTTCTAGTCTATTGCGTTAAAATCCCTTAACGACTTCACTAGATAAACTAGTTATCTCATGAGTGATCTACTCAGAGAAAAAAATTATAGGCACGTCGATAAAAAGCCCAACTCATTCAATTGAAAAAAGAATCAGAAAATCAGGATGTCACAAATAGCACACAATTTCTTGTCTTAAAACATAAATATATTCACTCAATATATGATCAACGCTAATCAATCCTCTCTTTGTATCATTTCTTCATGTAGAGACATCGAGAGAGACGATCTTGCAGATATTCCTTCCTCATGAACGATAAATGTTGTCAAAAGGATATATTGCTAGAATAATTAGATCAAATATATGCCCCCACATGAGACATTATCCTTCCATCAAAATCCCTTCTTGCCCTCCTTTCCTTTAGCAGAGATGTTTGGTTAAATCTTTGGATGATTTGACCAAATTTTCAATGGCTAAATATATATTCTATGGGGACCAGACATTCAAGTGTAGTGATGTTGCTCCTGCTTATTTTCATTAGACAAGATATTTCTTTCATTCTCTCATATCGATAAAATCGATATCAACGTGATTCTCATTCATGGGCTTGTCCGAACTCGTGGGCTCAATAAAATTCAAGGCCAATTAGTTAAGTCCATCTGCTATCGATCCAACGCAGATGCAGTTTAATTTAATATTTTTGTTTACGGGCTAAATTTCAGTCCCTAATTTTTATGCAATAAACAACTAATTAGATCATCAAAATTTAGGTGTCAACAAGTGCACCACCTAAGGTTTGGCTAATAGATTATTAAGCCTAAACTTAGCTCAGGTTCTCCCAAGCCCATACCAATTCATGATTTAGGTTCAAGTTCTTAACATGCAAATAATTTTTCAATTAGGAGTCGCCACTAATCTATTTTTTATGGGTCGATTAGAAACTCAAGTAAAGAAACGGAAGATTCACTTTACTCCTACGAACTAAAGATTGTGAGTTCGGAGACTTGATTATGCTAAATTTTTCTAACGCCCTTTCGATGCCTTTCTTTTTTATTTCGAAAAAATGTTTTGTAGGCAGCTTGAATTGATTTTAATTTACTTCCATAACATATGAGGTGATCATGTGAATACGCAAACCACCAATTTAACACTCAAAAAAACAATAAATAAATTATGAAACTTATCGCATAGCAACAAAAACATCTGCAATGTTATATCAGAATTTCATCAACAGTCTTAGATATAATTTCTAATTAACACACAATCATTTAATTTTTTTTCAAGATTTTTTCTTATTTAAATGAAGTCTAGAAACTACGTGCAATGCAATGCAATGATGTACAAATTTTTTTAACTAAAATGGCATGCAACATGCAACCTAACATGCAAACTATATGTCACACAACATTTATTAAATGACCTAATCTAATGATAGGAAAAGATTAATGCAGCTAGTCTAATAACATATACACATTTAGATGACGTGCAATGGATGACCTAATTCTACATGACACGTGCGTGATAATTTTTATGTTTTATCTTATTTTTAATTAAATTCGAAATTAAAATTACCCAATAATTAAACATGTAATTTAAATTAATGAAAGGAAAAATTAACATCCTAAATGAATGTTTTTGGGATTTTTATTTCAAAAATTCGAAATAAAAATTTCCTATTCTAAACATGCAAAACTATCCTAAAATAGGTAATGTTCTAGCATGAATTAAATCAAACTTAAATATATTTATTGGGTTTTCTTTAATAGAAGCAAAATCAATTCAAACAACACGACAGCAAGATAAATTGACGAATTGTATCTCGCGCATGAGATCGGATTGGCCAATTTTTAACAAAATCGTGAATCGTATCTCGAGTGTAAGATCGGATTGGCGATTTTTCTGTGCGATTGCAAGTCATATTTCGGGCATGAAATCAAACTGTCAATCATATGCACATTGTGAAATTAGAGAAATTTCTTAATTCATGGGGATTCAAAAGATTTTTTTGGATGACAATAACAAAAGATATTCAAACAGGGTCACAATCCCATGAATTAGGCAATAAATTGTGAGAAAATTGGATTAATCAAGAATCTTACCTAGCTCTCAATATCGAGCGGATAAAGCTTTCCAAATCGGGATGGCGACTCAGAACCGTGGACTGGATCTTTTAACTGGACCAGATAATCTCCACCAAGAACTCCGAAAATCACGATCCTCTGTCTTCAATTCCCCTTATGCTTCTTTCTCAAAAAATGACAAGCAATTCTCCAACATTCACCAAACAATAAGAGACAAACTCCACCGTTTTGACCAAAAGCCAATACAACTCACGATCTTTGAAGATCTACTAGTCAATGATGAGCTGAGAACTGGAGACTTCTAGATACACCCAGGCAACATCTCGTCTTGACTCCACGCCGAGGCTACAGGACAAGATGATCTCACCAGGAAGGCTACGATGTGCGCGTGAGCTTTGCTGGTTTTGCGGCAGGAGCACCGGGTTAGATTGCAGGAGCATTGGACAGGAGAATGCAGAGCAACGAGCTATGCACTTCAGGGGACGCTCGATGGAAGTAGTGGAAGCTGGTGGTGGTGTGAGATATATAACCCCATAGCAATATGAGAAGGGCAGTCGCGTGAGGGCATTATAGAACGTGATGGAGCACCGCAACACAACTACGAGATTCGTGACTTGTGTTTTCTTCCAATGTGTCGTGTCCTTTGCCCTTTTATATGCAATCACGAAGCCCCCCACCAAGGAAAGAAAATGTGGTAAAATATTATAATATCTTCGTTTTTGTTTTTCTTTCCTCTCCAGGTGCGCTCGAAATCTGCGACTTTCATGTTTTCAAACAAAGAGTATATCACGCCATATACGACGCTCCCTGCTGACCGACTTTGCACTAGTACACCTTCCTTCTATTTTTCAATCCTTATTTTTTGATATATTGCATGAATATACAAAACGTCGACTACCATATCATCCTCTCTTTTTATTCCTTTTCATTGGTCAAATTCTCGTTTTATGCTCTTAAACGAATATTGACATAATAATTCTTTTGGTCTTTCTCCGATTGTGAATTTTCCCTCCAAATATTTGACGAAGATATTCATTTCTTGTTTCAAATAAAGAAATATCATATATAAAAAAAAAGAATACCTTCATATCTATTAAGCTTAAAACCATCGTCAATCCAATGCGAATGTAATAATAAGAAAAATAAATGCACCTAAAATTACATGCTATGCAATTAATATTATATTTTTTAGGGCTTAAAAATTAATCCATAATTTTCTATGCAATGAATAAATGACTAGATCGCCAAAATTTAGGTGTCAACACTCGACAATGACGAATAGCTACTAGAGGTGGCGTTACGACATCCAATCAATTTGGTTTCATAAATTTGAAATAGAAATCCAGTGCGAAACCTGGATTTAGGGCAATAGAGGCCATGTGATAGAGGCAGTGCGTCCAGAGAGGGGTGACTAGACAAATGATTCAACTTCAAGAGGTAAGAATCACAACTAAAACATGTAAAAATCAAAGGAATCAAAGCATGAAACTTGGATTTAGGGCGAGATCAGCACAAGAGAAGAAATGGAGAGAAAGGCAAGCACGAAAAAAGGTGACCGGAGAGAGGCGACGTGACGAGGGAGAGGCGATTGAAGATGAAGGACCAAAGAGAGCTACCAAAGGCAATGACCAAAGAGAGGCGACTAAAGCACGGAAAGAGATCGGACAGAGGCCACACGATGGAGGCGATGCAACCAAAAAAAGGCGACTGGACAATTGATTCAACTTCAACAGGTGAGAATCTATAAAAATTGAGGGAATCAAAACGCAAAACTTGGATTTAGGGCGAGGTGAGCACAAGAGAAGAAATAGAGAGAGAGAGAGAGAGAGAGAGAGAGAGAGAGAGAGAGAGAGAGAGAGAGAGAGAGAGAGAGAGAGGCGAGTACGAACCTACCGGAGAGAGGCAACGCGATCGAGGAGAGGCGACCAAAGGTGACGGATCAAAGAGAGGCAACGAGGGGCAATGGGACCGGAGAGAGGCAGAGGTGAGCTGAGAAGAGAGGAGAGGCAGCTTCGGGCTCCAGAACTAGAAGTGAGAAAATTTTAGGGTTTCTCTTAAGAAGAAACTATTTATTATTTTTGTTCCCAGAAACAAGAAACTATTTTTTTCTACTTCTTATTTCTGTTTCAAATCTACTTTCCGGCCACTTTTCTATTCCCGGGAGTAGAAAAACTAATTGACGTTACCAAATGGATTTCTATTTTCTTTTTTGTTCCGAGGAACAAAAGAATAGAAATTGAGAGAAATAGAAATGTTATCAAACATGACCTAAAGTTGCTCCCTCCCATGTCTCGAAGCCGATAATAACTTGCATATCCTTCTCTATGATCGGCTTTTTTCAGCTGTTAAAAGAGAAAAGGATAATGAATATACTAAACTTCAGGATTCAAGGCAATTTTTCTTTACCGAATTCTTCTATTAATATCACTTATCTACCCCTATCAATTGGGTTCGTGGAAGAGATTATTGCAGCTAGACGTTAATTATGCGAGATACATGTTTACAAGGAAGAGTATGAATTTACTGTTGTTATAAAAACTGTTCATGCAAAAACTTGAGCCCTCGGTCGTGGAAACACAACGTACTCGAACGAAATGATCAATGCAAATTTGAAATCAAACGAAATGATTATGTAATTTGAATTTAAGGGAAAAGTTACTAGTTTCTCTGCATGATGTATAACGTTTGGAAAAATTACCCAAAAAGTCATAAATCTATTGTAATTGTGTCAATTATTATTATTATTATTATTATTATTATTATTATTATTATTATTATTATTATTATTATTATTATTATTTTGCCAATTCAGTCATAAACATTTTGTATTTATGTCAATTCAGTCCGTCTGGCCAAATTTGGCTCGTCGACGATTACGTGGACGCTAGCCAACTCTACCGTGGTAATTTTTTAATAATATTTTTTTTTTTCAAAATTTTTATTTATTTTTTATTTTTTATTTTTTTCCTACTATTCTTCTTCTTCCCCCACCCCTCTCAATGGCTAGCAAGGCTTTGACAAGTGTTGTCGGTCATTGAGGGTCATGAGCTTTCGCCTGGCCTGCCCAAATTTGGGCGAGGGCAGCCTCACCATGGTCTCGCTGACCATAGGCGAAGGTGTTGGTAATTTGTTTATAAAACAAATTGAGAGGTGCCTTGTCCCACATCGAAAAGATATGAGTGCGCACGTTGACGAGATTTGACATTAACCAACTATCATTATTTTATTTATTGTGAAAATTCGGATTTATTTATATGAAATATTAACTACAAAATTTTGTTGAAACAGTGTGACTGTTCATGAAAAGTTACAATTATTTTTTATTTTTTATTTATTTAATTCCTAATTTTTATATCTTTTCAACGTAACATTTGAGACGTACTTTTTCACGAAAGGTTGTCTTTGTTCTTTAGCAACCTTTTGAAGAGTAGCCTCTATTCGAAAGAAAAAGATAAATACGTTTGTTTTGAGATCAAACACATATCTTCTTCCATTTTTTTTTCATTTTCTTTTGAGAGAAACTACAGCCATTGTTTCTAATTGTTTCTCATGAGAGACCCTGGAGAAGTACTAGAATTGCTATCTAGTATTTTCATCCGAGACTTTGTTGTATCCTGAAGGATTTTTGCCGGTGACCATTAGCAACATTGTGGGGCAAATAAATCCTTAAAAAAAGTGATATCACGCCTCAAAGTTCGACTTAAGTACTCTAACGATCCGACTTCAATGTTCTACCCAATACGAAGCCATATTTTCCCAACAATTTTAAGGATTTATTTGTGCAACAATGGAGTTAAGGATGCGGTTGATGGTGGGTTAAGCAAAGGATGTGCGAAACGCAAAAGGAGCCCTCTTCTTCGTTCCATGGACAAATCTCTCTCTGGTTATTATGGCATTTATCTCCACTCATGTTGGCAGTCGTGGCTCTCTCTCTTCTCTCTAATGGCCCTCACGTGTCAACCCCAAGAAATAGGACAGCCTGCTTGGACAGCAACCCATTCCGAGCCAGTGATATAGCAATCATCAACATTGAAGTTATGGCCAACGTTGTGCACAGAGACAACACCACATCTCTTCGTTGAATCGGTCTATTGAAGCGTGCTCTTCTCTTGCCTGTGTTCGACTCTGCATCGTTTGCTTTTAGTGATAGCAAGTCGTTATCCAGTCTCGCAATTGGATCTGGTTCTCTCCTTACCATCGCCGAGATTAGCACACCCGAAACTTCCGTTTCAGGTTGTGATTGTAAGTTTCCAGGACAAGATGGCGGAGTCTTGAATTACGACGCTAATTTCCCGGAGCAAAAGGTGATGGACGAGGCTCTTGCTCATGATGCGAAATCCATTGTGGACATATCATGAGAGATGGCATCGCATCTCATAAAACGACGTCAAGGATGCCGAGACTCTGATTCGTGAGATCAAGTGCAAGAAAAAGGTGCTCAAGATCGAGGATGCTACCGCATGGGTGATGCATGGGGTGACACTCGTGGGAGGTTCTGGAAAACGCTATTTATGAGATTTACAAACACAATGCCAGTGACCTCTGCATGAAAGAGATCTACAGGCTCTCTCTCTCTGTTCTCTTGAATTTTCTCTCTCTGTTTTTTTTTTATCTGTCCATTTTTGGTTCTGTCATAAGGACAAGATGGCGGAGTCTTGAATTACGACGCTAATTTCCCAGAGGAAAAGGTGATGGACGAGGCTCTTGCTCATGATGCGAAATCCATTGTGGACATATCATGCGAGATGGCATCGCATCTCATAAAACGACGTCAAGGATGCCGAGACCCTAATTCGTGAGATCAAGTGCTAGAAAAAGGTGCTCAAGATCGAGGATGCTACCGCGTGGGTGATGCATGGGGTGCAATCACGGCGGCACATCGGGTGCAAGGTGGCCTGATCCTGATCATCGTGCTCTTGGTCTTCCTCAAGGAGTCGCTCTTCAGCAGCTATGTCGCCCAAAACAATGGCGGTGGCAATGGCGGTGACGGTGAATATATGCCGAAGCGCATTTTGAAGAAATTGTTAACTCCAGAAATTTGGATGAAGCCAAACAGTGACAACTACTACAAGTGCGTCACTCGGCTGAAGAATCGAATAACAACGGATGCAAAAACCAATGGTTATCTGTTAGTTCATGCTACTGGGGGTTTGAATCAGATGAGGACAGGAATCTGCGATATGGTTGTGGTCGAAAAGATCATGAATGCCACTCTGGTTCTTCCTTTTCTGAATCACAAATCGTTTCAGACCGATCCCAGTGACTTGAGAGATATATTCGATTGGAAGCATTTCATAAAGGTTCTGAAAGACATCGAGATTGTCGAGTCCTTACCGCCCAAATATGCTGTGAAGCAACCCCTATGACTCAGATGTCGAGTCAATTATGAAGCTCTTAGATATGCAAAGGAAATGGAGGAGGTTTGGATTATGAGGTATGATGTCAAGCATTGGAAGGAAAAAGAGAGAGATGGCGTGGTGCGCCGTCTGCATGGAGGGTGCCCCATGTCTCCTCGTGAGGCTGCTCTGAGCTTCCAGCACATGAATGCATAACTTTGGTCATCTGGACATCTGATTCTATTTTGCTAACCATTTCAAAATGTTTTTACACTATTGATTTCAAAGGACACTAAGGCCACGGAAAGGCAGTATAACCATATTGTTTGATATGCTCGGGTTCATGTCCCTTGCTTTTGGTGGGACGCTTATCACAGGTATGTTGTTCCTCTACATGATTCTTGATGTAAAATGAAACGAACTTTTGCATGGCCCTGTGGATGTTGTGGTTGATAATACTTGACTTTTTATGGTTTTGAAATTGAGTTGGGTCATTCATGAATGTTTTGGATGATTACTTGAGAGTGTACTGAGGTATTTTTTTTTTTTTTTTTGGCTTATTGGCTTATATGCTAAGGTATGCGATATTTTTATCTCCATGTTTAGCACATAAACTGCCGCATTATTTGTCATTGAGGTCTTTAGTCATCTTTTGGCATGTGTGTTCAATTCCATGTGTGGGATCATGATAGAATTGAAGAGATGCGATATGCCCCTATTTAAGACTTCAGTAACAAGAAATTGGTACGCATGTCTATGCTTGAGCTGTTAATCGTTGTAGGCGGTTGACCAAGAAAAGTGAGTTCAATCGCAATGCATTACAAGATTGACACAAGCGTGTGAATTTTGAACTAGAACTGGAAGATGTCTATAGAATTTTGGTATCATGTGATTGAGCTAGACTTTTGGTCTTGATTAGTTTCATGCTTTAGTATTTTTGAGCCATGCATTCAAGCACAAGATTAATTGGAATCGGCTTGATTGCTTGATATCCTGGATTAATATGTGCACGAATGTTTATGTTATTATGGGCTTATGCGAGCACATAAGCAGTGACATGAAAATTCCATTCAATCATATTATCTAATGGTTTCGAGCATAATAATGTTAAATTTATGGTTTTTCCCTTGCGTGCAATTTGATGAAGAAATGAGGTATGGGTCTGATTATACCTTTTAGAAGATTCGGATTATTCAGTGTTGTTGATTCCATTCCTAGAATTGCTGGTACCTTCTTTTTGCTTCTCTCAATTCCAATTTATGCACTTTTGATACCTCGATACTCGATTCGCTCGCATTTACTGAATTTTTAGAGAATGTTCTTACATGCATGGGATGATATGTAGTACTCTATTTATGGAGGCAATCTGGAGATACCGAATGGGTTTTTTGGGTGTCCCTTGTTTGGTTCTAATGTGTTCTATTTGCTGTCCTTGCCCCTCATAGATTTGATTCTAAGGAATAGCATAAATGAGCCAAGAGAGTAGAATTGCATTGGTTTTCGATTTTGATGTACGTATGTCATTGAGCATGAAATTTGACAATGCATAGTTTTGATTGGATGCCTCATGAAATATTCTTGTGGTGGGGGTATCTGAAGGGGACTTGAAATCATTGAGACTAAGAAGTATCTAGCTTTCATTTTCAAAATGAAATATTTAGGAGAAGCAGATACTATCTTAAGTATTAAAATTAAAAAATAGTGGGGGTTATTCTTTGAGCTAAAGTGATTACACGGAGAAGATGTTGCATAGATTTAAACATCTTGTTTTCAAATATATAAGTACTCCATTTGATTACTAGTGGAGAGTTTTTAATGTGAGTGCTATGGGTCTTTAATGTATGCGATACATTATACTAGATCTAATATTACTTTTTGTATATGCAAGTTGAGTAAATATTTGTAATCCAAGTTTAGAACATCGGAAAGTAAATATTTGTAATCAATGTATGCAATACATTGATCATGGAAATCTTCTCGGGAATTTTGAACCAAAGGTCTTCGGCTAAAGAGTTCAAATGTTATTGGAGATGTAAGTCTCCCAAGCTCACTCATCTGTTTTTTGCAGACGATGTGTTCCTTTTTTGCCAAGCAGATTGGAAATCGGCTGTAATCCTTAAAAGAAGTCTCGATATTTTCTCTTCATGGAGTGGTCTTCTCCCCAACAAAAATAAGAGCGACATCTTTCTTTCGGGAGGCGATCTTGCGTTGTGCAACAGAATCCTCCAAGCATTTGGCTTTCAGGAAGGTAAACTTCCGATTCGATATCTTGGAGTGCCCATCATCTCAAAGAGGTTGACTAAGGCTAACTGTACTCAGTTAATTGACCGCATTACCGCGAGAGCCCGCTCCTGGTCCCACAGGTTCCTCTCTTTTGCTGGGAGACTTCAGCTCATAAGGTCAGTGCTTCATGCTATTCAGACTTTTTGGGCTAGTGTATTCACTTTGCCCTCTTTGGTTATCTTGGGGATTGAAAGCATTCTTCGTAGATTTCTTTGGAAAGGCACCTCCTTGGATAAAGGAGGTGCAAAAGTCTCATGGGCGGATGTTTGTTTGCCGAAGGAGGAAGGGGGCCTAGGTATTCGGTCTATCAAGGACTGTAACAAAGCCTCAATGCTGAAATTTATTTGGATCCTCTTTACGGATAAGGAATCTCTGTGGTGCCGATGGATACACTCTAACTTTTTAAAGAAGCATAACTTCTGGGTTGCCCCCTCAGCCTTCGGTTTGTTCCTGGAATTGGAAGAAGATCCTTCATCTTCGAGGCTGTTGTAGACAATCCTTCGGTTGGAAGATTGGTAACGGCCGGTCTACTTCATTGTGGTTCGATAGCTGGTTGCCTTGTGGCCCTCTTCATCTACAAGTTCCTCAATCTTTTTTGTTGGACCCTGACGTTCCTCCAAAGGCGTCTGTGGCTTCTTTATATTCTTATGATGGTAGATCCTGTAAATCCCGATTAGAGGATTGTGGTTTCTCGCTTCCTCCTCTTTCGGTTGATAGCGATCGTTTTGTGTGGCGTCAAGATTCCTCCGGGGCCTTCTCTGTAGCTTCTGCTTGGAACGTCATCAGAACTCCTAAAGCCAAAGCACCTTGGGCTTCTTTTGTGTGGGATAAGGATGTAGCCCCTCGGTTTCAATTCCTTTTGTGGCTTGTTACTAAAGACGGCTTGCCAACGCAGTCACTTCTCCTCTCATATGGAAGGATTGATTACTCGGCTTGCACTTTTTGTAATACTCAGCCAGACTCGACCAACCATTTGTACTTTGATTGCAATATTTCAAATACCATTATCTACTTTTGGGCTACTAGGTGCAATTTGCCGTGGAGGAACAGCACTTGGGCGGAAAACCTTGCTTGGGCTATGAAATTCCTTGCTGGTAAGGACTTCTTTCATAGTCTTTCCCGTTATTCCTTTGGAGCTCTTTGCTATCTAATTTGGAAGAAGAGAAATGCTATGATTTTCCGAGGGGAATCTCTTGATATTCCCGCTTTGAAGAATCATTTGATAAAGATGGTTAAAGATAAAGCAATTACCTACAAGGATGTCCCTGACAATCCAAAGAATCGGCGTCTTCAGAGGGGTTGGAATCTCGACCCTATTATCTTCACGTAACCCTTAGGGTATTATCTTTTGATTTTGCTCGGTCGTCTCCAGTGCGGTTGTTTTGGCTCCCGGATTCCCTGGCATCCTTGGAGGTCTGGTGGCTGTTTCTGGTGGTTGAGTTGTGTCTAGTTGTGTCTGTTGTTTGCGCTCTTTCTGTCCTTGCCTCTTGAGGCTTTTGCGTGGCCCCCTTCCACTCTTTTGTTCGCTTTGAGAGTGTAAGTTTTGGTGCCGTTTGTGTACATTTGTCCTTAGCTTTTCAATATATTCTTACCTTACCAAAAAAAAAAAAAAATTGGGATTGTTCTATAGTAATCATCCAGGTATAAAAAAAAAAAAAAAAAGGGATATGCCGATGTTAGTTAGGTTACAAGTATGAGAAATAAAAGATCCATTTCTAGATGGATTTTCACATTACGTGAATGTGTGGTTTCTTGGGTGAGCAAGAAACAAATGTGCATAATTCACTCAACTATGAAATTTGAATCGTTACTTTAGTAGAATTTGAGAAAGAAGTTGAATGGACTATGAATTTGTTATTAAATATCAAATTGTGGCCTAGTCCTATGCCTCCTATTTCTATCCACTGTGATAGTCATGCTACTTTGGCAATAGTTTATAGTAGCACATTACCTATAATGGTAAGTCTAGACATATTAGTCTAAGACATGAGTATGTGAGACAATTAATTAAAGATGGTACCATAACAATTGTCTATGTGAGGTCAAGTAATAATCTTGCCGATCATTTGACGAAGGCTTCGCCAAGAGATATGGTAATAATGACCTCATAAGAAACGGTGCTGAAACCCTTTAATTGAAATCACCAATAATGGTAACCCAACCTTTTTCTAGAACATCACTAGTTACAAGGTTTAATGGGTAAAAACAAGTTATTGAATGTGATTGTTTGATATTGACGTAGCCCTGATATGAGAAGTCAATATTGTCTATTACGTTTTGTAGGCTGAATTGAATTCTTAATAAAGTACGATACAAATATGTACTGTGTTGATAGTAACAGAAACATATGGTAGATACTTCACCTATATGAGCTTAGAAGTGGTGCCGCTTCTTACGAAAGTTAGAGTTGCTTTCTAGAGAGCTCATGAAACAGGATCAAGCATAAGGCCATAATAGTGCGGAGTAATATAGAACTTCTCGATGAAACAATAGGTTAGTGTATGTGTGGTATGTCTGGTTCTATTATATAAAAGTACAAGTTTAAAACCGAGCTACTTGTCACTTCGATAGAACTTTGAGATGCTTGCACTAAGTAAAGGTTTAACTCGAAAGAGACCTTTATGTATGTATATTAATCTCATGGAAATTTTGGCTGTATATTTCTAATGTTTTATTTATTGTTTTTGTTTTATAAACAAAAGTGGGGGATTGTTGGTAATTTGTTTATAAAACAAATTGAGAGGTGCCTTGTCCCACATCGAAAAGATGTGAGTGCACACGTGGACGAGATTTTGCATTAACCAACTATCATTATTTTATTTATTGAGAAAATTCGGATTTATTTATATGAAATATTAACTACAAAATCTTGTTGAAACAGTGAGACTGTTCATGAAAAGTTACAATTATTTTTTATTTTTTATTTATTTAATTCCGAATTTTTATATCTTTTCAACGTAACCTTTGAGACGTACTTTTTCACGAAAGGTTGTCTTTGTTCTTTAGCAACCTTTTGAAGAGTAGCCTCTATTCGAAAGAAAAAGATAAATACGTTTGTTTTGAGATCAAACACATATCTTCTTTCATTTTTTTTTTCATTTTCTTTTAAGAGAAACTACAGCCATTGTTTCTAATTGTTTCTCATGAGAGACCCTGGAGAAGTACTAGAATTGATATCTAGTATTTTCATTCGATACTTTATTGTATCCTGAAGGATTTTTGCTGGTGACCATTAGCAACGTTGTGGGGCAAATAAATCCTTAAAGAAAGTGATATCACGCCTCAAAGTCCGACTTGAGTACTCTAACAATCCGACTTCATTGTTCTACTCAATACAAAGCCATATTTTCCCAACAGAAGGTAGCCTTGCTCATGGTTGCGAAGCCATGGCTGCCTTTGCCCGCAGTCTCCAAGCCTTCACGAGGCACTGTTGCCTCATATTGAGGTCGAACTGCGGCAACTAGGCTCAATCGAACCCAATGACCATTGGTAGAGAGAGAGAGAGAGAGAGTGCGTGCACCTGAGATAGAGTGGAAGGACCATGAGGCACCTTCCGAAGGATGGGGGGTTACGAGGGCCTCATCAGTTGTGGGCGAAGGTGGCAGCCATGGCCACCTTCGCCTGCAGCCTTTAGGCCTTTGTGAGGCATAGCCGCCTGAGGCTCAATTAGGCCCAATGACCATTGGTAGAAAGAGAGAGAGTGTGCTTGAGATAGAGGGGAAGGACCATGAGGCACCTTGCGAAGGCCTAGGGGTCATGAGGGCTTCACCAGAAATGGGCAAAGGTGACCATGGCCTCCCTGACCGCGAGTGAGGCCGCCTTGAGGGATTTGCGGCCCTCGCCTAGTGGCCGATGAGAGGGGTTGGGGGCGTGGGAAAGAAGAACTATAGGAAGAAAAGAAAAAATATAATATAATATTATTTAAAATTTTAAAAAATAAAGTATTATTAAAAAATTGCCACGTTGGGGCCAAAAGACATCCACGTTTGTGCTTAACCAACGTCCACGTTTGCACTGGCCGGCAAAATTTAACCAAATGGGCTGAATTAGCATTAATGCGAAAGGTTTAGAACTAAATTAGTAAAAAAAAAAAGTTTTAAAACTGAATTGGCACAATTACAATAAGTTTAGGACTTTTTTTTATTTATCCATAACCTTTTAAGAGAATGATTTAACATAATAGTTGGGTGTCTTAAATACGCAGCTAAATTTCATAAGGGTCTCATTGTGTAGTAGTACTGCTAGATGAACAACTTTTAGTAAAAATGTAGCACGTATAGAAAAGTTGATTAAAAATTAACAATAGGTACATAATCTTAAAGCTAACTTGGGGTAGTTTTCTATTACTGCCACTGGCAGCTAACATGTTTCCAATGATCAAGGCAGAAATTGCTGCAGGCTGCGGCTACCAAATTGAGGAAGGGCAATGAATGACTAATCGGCCGAAATTGCTCCGAGGGGTTTTGCTCGGGAGTTTGTGTAATATGGCTTTATGTAACGACTTCTTGATGACGACATACTGTTCACGTCTTGGCATGCTATTTCGATTGCCATACGCATTTGGTCGTCGAGATGCGAGTCCAAATCAAGAATCACACCCACATCCACCGGTTTGGTGGCTGCATCGGAGTAGCTTGGGACGAGGAGCGGCAAGAGGGGGGAGAAACAGGTTCAAAATGGACAAAATGTGTCTTGTAATTCTTCTCTTTTTTTTTTTTTTTTTTGTGACCTAGGAAACCTCGAAAGCTGACAGCCAGCGAGTAGAACCTGGGGGCAACATGGGGAAACCACCACCCCATGTCACCGGATAAGTCACCTAATAACCCACTAGCCTTCCTGCACTTACGTCGCAGGAGCTTCAAAATCACGACCTCTCCCTTCAGAAGCTAGAGCCTACCCAGAGGAACCACCACGGCCAGTGATAAATGTGTCTTGTACTTTTGCTATATGAGCTTCGAAGAAAACCCATCTCCAAAACCTTGATAACTCCTCCTCAAAAGCTTTAACAAGTGTTGAACTATATTGCTTTGCAAATAATCGTTGTGTTTGTGATAGAAGGGACGCAATTTCCTGCATATTTATAGAGAGAGAGTGATAGGAAAATGGTTGGGTGCAAATGTTTGCGAGGGTTATGTGGCGCGTCTCCTGAAAAGTCACTGTTCTGTTGATTAGGTCTTCCCAGGAATGGAGTTTTCTTCTTCTTTTGCGAAAGGTCTTCTTAGACTGAAGCAAAGAATCAATGGACAATTCAGCGCCCTTGTGGGGAATTCTAAGATTTGTATTTTCGTGGAGTTCGAGAATAGACCAAGTCATTTCTTGTTTTGATGGCGCTAGGATTCAATGGACAGAAGTTTTCCAAGGACAGAATCTTCTCAGACTGGAGCCGTCATTCCATGTAGAAAGCTGTGAATGGTTCCAATTTTTCAGGGACACGGTATATTCCTATTATAGTAGAAGATAACGACTTTTGTTCCTGTATTCTAGATTCATCTGTCCCGTCTATTCAAATTGGTAGGATTTTTTAGCCGGCGCATAGGGGCGTATGGCACTGTTATCACACCCAACAATCTTGTCCCGTCTCGTAGACAAACGACATGGAATATTTAACATCCTCTTTTATACAAGCCTAAGCGACACTTGAAATTTGATGGGTGGATTGCATGCGCAAAATAAATTGGGAACAAACCTTGATACGATACCATAATAAAAATGTCCAACCTAAAAATTTAAACCGGTGAAAAAATATCACATGTATATAAAATAAAGTATAAACGGTAGACAAGTGAGAAATATAAAGAGCATTTTTATGACCAATTTTATTAAATAGATGGCGACTTGAAGGGGAGAGAGAGAGAGCATGTGTGCAACGACAATCACCCCATGATCAATTATGGGGATTTCAAAATTAATTCTACAGTTCACACAAAATTGGAGAACGGTTCAAAGTCAAACCAATGAAGGGATTTCAAACCTTGAATAATCCTAACCAATAATCTTGTTTATTACGCCATTGGCATGAAAAACTGACGATAGTTACTTCATCGTCCGTAATAGTAATAAATATTATCAGGGGATGAATAAAGTAGGACAATACGGAGAAAAAAGTGTACGTATATATAGAGATATCATGTCCTTATAATCTTTCCCCGTTGAATTGAAATGTAATAGAACTCAGCCGTTCGATAAAACTCAACTTGGACGGCGGTGGTTTTTTTTGCTTTTCGATTGAACGGCTCCTATATGTATATAGTAACTGGCAAATTACCTTTATTTCCCTACATAATGTTTACTAATTTTGTGTTGCAGCAGGGAGAGAAGATTTAGTTTCTGAACCGAAGTAAATACACCCCTTTATCATCTTGCCCTAAACTAAGGTGCAGTACCCTAAGTTTTCGTCATGAAATGCTCAAATCATGACTCATGCTATTAGCATTGCTTCCTTCTTCGCTAACCCGACGGTTCCTCCACGTGCAGAGATATGCCACTAGCAAACAAGCCGTGGAAATGGCGATGGTCAAAGCATAGAGTCCCCAGAAGCTGTCGAGGCCCAACCTCGGCGTCTTGCTGGTGTCGTTCCTCATCATACACTTGCGACGAAACCACTTGTCCTCTAACCTTTTCATCTCGCCACTCTCTGAAAGTTTCAAAATTGCCTCAGAGAATTTCGCAGCCAGCGTAGAGTTTTTCGGGAACACCTGCATTCACAGAGAACAGGCCCATTTGTAACTGTTGGAAATGGTGATCCATTTTCTAAAATTTTATAGAGTTCCTAAACTAGAATCTAGAATTCCCTAGACGAAGTTTCTAGAAGAAAGAAGAAAAGGAAAGCATTCAAGAGAAATCTAGAATGTAGAATTCCCTAGATGAAGTTTCTAGAAGAAAGAAGAAAAGGAAAGCATTCAAGAGAAATCTAGAATGTTGTACTAAGGCGGTGACTTACGCCTATAAATAGGCTTGTAATTGATCATTTGAGTGTGAGGGGAAAACCTCCACCTTGTGTGTGGTGGGAAAACCCTCCACCATGAGAGGTCTTAGACCTCCACCAATCTCCATCAAACTATTTCCTTCAACTATTGTAAAATTATTTTATCCAACTAATGAAACTATTTCCTATATCCCATATTCTTTGTCCTTCAATTATCCTAGTTTATCCCTTGTCCATCCTCTACAAAATATACCATACACTTGCACACATCACTAACCAAAAACTATCATCAATACCAAAACCATGCTTTCGCATGCACACATCCAAATTTTTTTTAATAGTAACTATATGTCGGTACAGATTCTTTCCTTTTCGCCAATAATAACCCAAAATGGACTACATCATCTGAACCAGTTTTCATTTCTTGGTTCCGCTGTGGTCTCCATTGTCCATGGAACATGTAATATTTAGTCGTGAGCTTTAAAGGTCAAATGCATCTCACTTGCTGCTAACCGGGGATTTGGACAGTTACTATGCTTCTGCGACTTGGTGGGTTTGATGATACTGCACTGAGCCCAACTAGAAAGCTTGTTCTATACCATTTTCATGGATCAAGTCAAATCTCTAAGAGGATTTCCCAAGCACTGGGGTCACAACCTATATCTTACTCTACGGGAAGCTGTTGGATACTCACGCCCCCCTTTTTTTTTGTTGGGCTAGCTTAAGGAGATGCTATACACAAGCACAGGATGTTATAATATACTCTGAAAAATCGAGTTCATGTAGAATAACGGCAGATACTTACAAAGCCAAAACCGCCAAATCTGTAGTTCTCATGAGTTACGGCATATCCATAGCAGTACTTGGCAAGGAAAGCTCTCTCATACGGGGATTCCAGAAAAAGAGCCGCAATGTTACCATTTGTGAATTGATCTCCATACCTTGAGCTGTTCCTAAGACCAATAATAATGTCCTTGGAGAAATTTAGTGTATTCTTCAGGTAGTCACAGACGAAAGAGACAGCGTCACAACCCACCCTTGCTTTGGAAATTCTAAGCCTTTCCATGGTGGTCACAGTCGGTTTAAGTTCTTGAAGAGTGAGCATTGTAGTAAGGCTAGCAGTGTAACTCTGTGTTGAGATCAATCCGACAAAGAACCAAATCACCAATACGATCCGTGTGAAGTTGTGGCTGATTCTCTCCCCTGCAAAGGTAATAGCGTGCTTACTGCCTTTTTTTCTTTTTTCTCTTTGTGAAAATTTGGGCTTAAAAGAGTGTACATGTACTATAATCAACAGTGGGAAGTTACTTACTATGAGCATAGAAGAGAGATGAGCAAGTAAACCAAAGAACGGTGGAGAGCTGATTGGTCCAAGGGCCTCTGAACTCCGGATTGGTCGGATGTTCCAGGAACCAAACTACTAACATTGTGTATATAAGGATGCCTACAGAAGCAACCCACATGGTTGGAGTGAAAGGCTTCAGGAAGATCAATGCCCTGTCTGAGTCTGGTTTTGCTGGAACTATCATTGAAAGCTCTGACTCCATAAATGGTTGTGTGAACTTGACATATTGCGAGCGATTAGCTAGAATAGTTATATCACCAACTGCAGCGTTGTAGGTCTTCCATCAATGTCACACCATGAGCAACATTAAAATGATGCATTTTAGTAATAAACACCAAATGACACCATCATCCGACCGAAACATTACTGCTAAAATGTCGAGACTTTAATGGTCTAATGATGCAAAGTAATACAGTCTTGTAAGACCCTTAGTGATCAAATGTAGCGAACAAAGATCTGGTGAAATAAACCTATTGGTTGTCATAACGTGCACATGATGTTTAGTGGATATTCTAAAATGCAGTGAGTAATCATTGAATAATCATTGAGGACCAGAGATGATGATGTGGTACCTTGTCACGAACTTTGTTAACCAAGTCCGCGTATGTTCCTTCATGAGGTAAAAATGTATAATTCAAACCATGAGGACGCGTCTTCTCAAAAACATCCATGCAAAACCCAACGTAGGTCGCCTTCCCAGTTACATCGTCTATTTCCTCCTTCACAAATTTACCGAAGGGAGTAGTACGAGGAATTCCAATCACCATTTGCGGGATGTATTTTCGATGGTTCTTCAATGCGTCTGAATTTGCATAAGCACTTGCCCTTTGACTTTGTTTCTGTGGAAAGCTCCTCAAAAAACCGAAGTTGGGAGACCAAAGCTGAAGATCTCTACTTTCATTTCCATCGACACTTACGATTTGGAATTTGGCTTGACCTGTCAACTGACCTTTCTCAAATTGTATTACCCCGCTCAAACCAACAAGTCGAACACTCGATATTCTGTCAAGCAAAAGCTGAGGGGTAATGTCATTAGTTGGCAACGCATCTATGGCCTTTTTTACGGTCATGAGGGAATCGTATGCTCGACTAACATCTATGCTTTGCTTAAAATTGAAGGTCTCTCCATGCTTTTGATGGAACTTATTCGAGAATTTGACCTTGAAGTCTCTGGACACGTGGTTTTCAGGACGGTAGGTGACTAACCCTATTGTGCCTTCCATGGTGGTTGAGATTATTGAATGTTCTACTGAAGCTAAGAGGTTGTTGAATGGCTTTTCAGCAAATATCCATATTGAATTTTGATTGAAGAGTCCTATCTTCCTCGCTTCTTTGAGAAAATGGCCACTTGCACGAGATGATAATCCTAGGACAATAAATATTGGGGATGCCTTGCCCTTCAGTTTCACTAATTTCTCTTCGAAAGACTTTCCCACACTTGCCGAAGGTGAAGGTGCTCGAAGAATCACTCGGTCCTCTATCCTGGAGCCAATCTTGTCAAGCTCTTCCGATAAAGAATTTAACAGCTCAGAGTAGATAGGATCATATGCCTCCCCCTAATATATTATTGTTACTCTTCGCCTGTTATAAGAACTAACTATATCTGCGATGCATCTAATTTGGTTGGATACATCAGTACTCATGCGAAAGAGTGAGGGCCACATAGTTTGCACCACCATTGTTGGCGGGACGGGGTTTGCCGCAAAGGATATTACTGGTACCTGAGATTGATTAGCGATCTCGGCAACTAAAGTTGCTTCCTGCCATGTCTCTAAGCCAATGATAACTTGCACCTTCTTTCTTATCAGTTTTTCTGCTGTTAGAGTAAAAAGTAGAATTAAACTAACAAATTACAGGATTTAAAGTAATGTTCATCACTGGTTTCTTCTATTTATATCTCTAATTAACCCCTTTTACTTGGATTATTGGAAGATAATAGTGCAGCAACATGATCATTAAGAGATACATGTATGCAAGGAATAACACCAAGTCATTTAGTTAAACAATTGCTGACAGAAGCTTAACCTTTCGAGTAGAACAGATCTGCAGTGTTTGCTCTAAAAGGGGCCTTTATGTTGAACTTTTTAAGATCTTTGCGACTTGGCATTACTTGCATAATAAAACCTGTTAAACTAACAGGTAATGTTGAACATTTTATGAACTTGCATAATAAAACTTGAAACAATTCAAAGGCACGAGTACTATGGGAATCGGTTTCCAAGTTTCATTATGAGATCATTTTGTTATTCTAATCTCTCAATGGTGTGGAGTGTCTTTTAACTTGCATTTCTTTTTTAATACTTTTACTAGAAAATTCAACATATAAAATTAAACTATTACATGGAGAGACTGCGAATACATAAGATCCGTATAAATTTTGTAGAGAGATGTGATTTTCTTACACCCACTCTCACATGCGTGCAAACCAAACTATAAGTACGGCACATGAAATTGAAAAATAGGAAACATAATAAACTTAGGAGAAATCTCACTCTGATACTAGAAAGTCAATCCAAAAGATTAAACTATAAAGTGGAGGGAAGTTACCGTATTTAAGGCCAATGAAAACTCAAATACAATCAAAGGAAGACATTTAATGACTTTTTTTAATCTTGTAGGTACATGCACTTTGACATTCTTTTAATCTTAAGCAAATGAATTTTTCACAATATATTAACGTAGACACGTGGATTTACACATAATATGTTCATAATTTTATAAAATTTAACTTTAAGTTTTGATGGGATAGTCAATTTTTGCTTTGTAGAAGTCAAAAGAAATGAACTAGGACTTTCTATTTGGTCTTCCTACGTAAAAGTGTTAGAAAAATCACTAATTTATTACATTGGTATCAATTTAATCCTAAACATTTTTAATTTAGTGTTAACTCAATCCTTCTGGCTATTTTTGGACAGATATTATTGACGTGGACACCAGCCAGCTGATCTATATAATAGCTTTCGAATTTTTTTCTTTTTCTCTTTCCTTTTTTTCCCCTCTCCCCGATGACTGGCAAGACCTGGCTTCACCTAAGCGAGAGTGGCCCTCTTCGCCACAAGCGAGGGTTGACCTCGCTAGGCATCACTTGGGCAAGGGTTGGCCTTGTCTTGGCCCAGGTGACGTCTTGTGAGGTCACCTTGGCCTTCGTGAGGTTGGTGAGGCTAACGTCCCCTATCGACCTCGCCGAGCGTCACCTAGCTGAGGGTTGGCCTTGCTCTGGCCCATGCAATGGTCGACAAGGCCACCTTGGCCTGGGCGAGGGCCAACATCACTCGTCAGCCTCGCCAAATCTAGTAAGGCCAACCCTTACCAGCCACTAGGGAGAGAAGAAAAAGAAAGAATGGAAAAATTCGAAATTTATTAAAATATTATTTAAAAATGTTCACGTTAGCACTAGTCATACCACATAGGTCGGCCATCACCCATGTTAGTAATATTTGATCAAAATTAGTTGGAATAATTAAATTAGCTTTAAATCAAAAGGTTTAGGACTTAATTGGCACAAGTAAAGGTAAAGGTTGAAGATTAAATTTGCGCAAAGACAATAAGTTCAGGACTTTTTTGACACTTTTTTTAGTCTTTATGTGAAAGTCCTCTGCTTATCAATAGCAAAAAGCTCATTATTTTGCATAAAATATGGAGCATATGCCTTGTGAATTTAACGAAATTTTTTTCTCGTTTATCGAAGTTTTTGTAGAAAGATTTAACAAGATATCGGTTGTCTTACACACGCCTGGATAAATTCAGGGTGTCATTTTGTCTAGCCATGGTCCGCAGCTTTTACTTTTGACTTTTTTCCAATCTTACAACATGCAACCTTTGGAATTTTTTATGCAACAAACTTTGAAACTTTCAGAAGCAAATTTATATTGACACGTAGATATATCTATAGTGTTTTCAGGGGTGTTTTTTAAATTTCGATAATACTTTGAATGTTGACGGGAAAGTAATTAGTACTGGGCAAACAGGAACTGGTGCGAAGGACTAACCTGCAGAAATTGCTCCAAGGGGGCTTGCGCGAGAGTTCACGTAACGTGGCTTTATGTAATAACTTCCTGATGAGATGTTGTTGGCGTCTTGGCATGCTAATTCTATCGCCATGCGCATTTGGTCGCCAAGACTCGAGTCTAGATCAAGAATCACGCCGATTTTGAATGTTTTCCTACGATCTATGCGTTTGGTCCCTACCCCAGAGACGCTAGGAATGAGAAGCAACATAAGCAATAGGAGGAGCTTCAAGATGGCCAAAATGGGTCTTGTACTGCTGCTAAATGAGCTTTGAAAAAATCCCATATTGCTTTGTGTTTGTCATATAAAGGTGCCAATTCGCTGTTCCCACTTATTTATAGTCTGGAGAGAGAGAAAGAGGGGGAGAGAGTTTAATAAATGGGCTACGAAGTGACTTTCCAAGAAAAGAGTCTGCGGAAATGGCTGCATGCAATGTTCCTGCAAGAAAAGTCGATTTGGTCTTTCTTGGACTACTAAGAAAGACTAAATGACGGTTCTCCGAGGGTAGAGGAGGGAGTAGTAGTTATCACATGCTTGGTGATGTAAGGATTTTTGCATGTCCTATTATGAGGCATTGTCCCTTTGACTTGCGATGCATGCAATGTTCCTGTAAGAAGAGGTCAAGTCGATCCAGTCTTTCTCGGACTGGTAAGAAAGACTAAATGACGGTTCTCCGAGGGTAGAGGAGGGAGTAGTAGTTATCACATGCTTGGTGATGTAAGGATTTTTGCATGTCCTATTATGAGGTATTGTTCGTTTTGACTTACAATGCATGCAATGTTCCTATAAGAAAAGGTCAAGTTGATCCAGTCTTTCTTGGACTGTTAAGAAGACTAAATGACGGTTCTCCGAGGGCAGAGGAGGGAGTAGTAGTCATGACATGCTTGATGATGTAAGGATTTTTGCATGTCTCTTTGCCGGTTTTGACTTGCGAGTTACAAGGTGCTCTTATGAGATGAGGGATGACTCCTTTTAGAAGTTACGACCATTCTTTTCGATTGGAGGATTGTGTTAAGGGATTGATGAATTCCACGTTAATTGATAGTAAAGGGCCGCCGCTTCTTTCCCTAGGGCCCTCCGAGGCACACTAGCCAAGGCCAAAATATCGCATGACGAGGTGCGCACAAACCCTAATGTCAATGATAGCAAACTAGGCACAGATTGTCGTGTTTGTTGAGACCATATAAGAGATCGGCACCTACATTTAGAGTTAATATCACAAAAAATCTTAAACAAGTACATCTATAATAAATTTATCATTCATTAGTTTAAATTAAATTTTATCATCAAATTATTAAGTTGAATAACACGTAACGATTGATAGGTATACTAGTTTGGGGCATTACCCTTCGTTTATTATATATGTACTATTTTGTGGTTTTCGTGATATTAATACAACTTAGCGGAAACTGAGGGAGGTAAATTTATCACAAGTGCATCAATTTAGAATTTTTCATGATATTAATCATAAAATTTGTTACTTTAATGATTCAGATTTAGTTTAGTATATATAACAGACTTAGTGCTGTAATTTATGTTAACGGAAAGGGGATGGAGGAGGGGTGGTTCCTCCCTCCTGCTCATATTATTCCTTTTTAAGATCTTTTATAACCACATTTTCTGCACGCTTGAAAAAGAAAATTTTCAGGTATTGTAGGCTTTGCACTCTAGTATCTTTCCAAATATACATGACTGGCGGAACGATTATTTTTCAGTGAAGAGAACCCCAACCCAATGAAAATCCCAGCTAATCTCAAATTAATTTGGTGAAATAAATTCCAAATTCATATGAAGTGTAAGGAATCATTATTATTCGAGCAAATATTAATTTTTCATTCAACATATTTTGAACAATTGACCGATATCATAACGTGACTCTATCAAGATTCGACTTCTAAATCCGCCCCTGTTGAGGGGAAAATGCGAGGACGCCGCATGTTATAATACATTTAAATCATCAAATATTCGATGGTTTTTATTCGATACCAGGATGCATACGAACGCTTATATTCCCCTCGCCTGGTAATTTACCATTACATAAATCTTCTAAAATTCTCGTGGACTTCGAGGAAAAGACCAAGTACTTGTTTGATTTTAAGACACTAAGATTCCATTTGCCCTCAAATTTTCAAAGCACACCGAGTCTTCCCATCCTAGAGCTTCGTTCACGTTATAGAAATCTGGTTGCAACTTTTCCTTGATGGTACCTTAATACTGTATTTTTAAATTTATCAGTCAGTCGTGTCAATTCAACTCTCTTGAATATCAAAGTAGGTAGATTGTATGACTTCCTGATTTTCGAGTCTGATTTCGATAAGATAAAATGGGCTTTTCATTACACGCCTATAGCGTTTTTCCCTAAGTTGGTCACTCATGAGATAACTAGCCTATCAAGTGAAGCCGTTCAAGAATATAAACGCAATAGACTTGAGAATTTGACTAGGAATCGACTGCCCGACCTGTGTTAATCTACAAGCACCCTTATGGCACAATTAAAAATCAATTAGAGACTGGAGATAGGTCGATTCGACTAAGTCATGTGATTGAGTGTAGGTGATTCCATCTCATTGCAAAATTCTCGTCAAACGACACTAGACCGATTTTTCTATCATTTTGGTATCATGTGTCTGTATTTGAAGCCTTAAGATTTTCATGACAACCGAGAGTCACTAATGTCATGAAGATGTATGTGTGGTTCGAAAATAATCGACCACGGTCAATTGCATTAAAAATTCCTAAAAACTACTCAGTATATTAGAACGCACTAAAATCACGACAAATTGAAATTAATCACAAAATCGAACTCAATTTCAGAAATTGAAAATTCTTTTGTGTCATGATTCATTTTAGAAATGTTGACTCATCCTCCAAAATTTTTTTGGAGATTCCGGGATTTTTACAGAAAATTGATTCGGATGATTCGGAAAACGAACGGAAATTTGATAGGCTAAATTGAAGGAAATTTTGACTTCTAAGCCGAGTTATTTGACGTTGGAAACTTATAGAAATTTTGTGGGCTTTTTCCTTGGCAAAATTGGACTTTGAATTGGAGAAATCGGAGAAGAAATTGAAGCCAAAGTTGAGTGAAATTCGGATCTAGGCTTGGGGGCTGCATTGTATGACATTTAAATTGGATAATTTGGGGATTGACTTGCAAGAAATAAATAGGGGACATAAGGGATAAGGTTGGAAGCTTAGAGGGGGGACCAAGCAATTAAGGGGATGGATAATTCTTTTGACTTTCTACCCTCTCTCTCCCTCATCCGATTCTCTCTTTCTCCTTTGGTCTTTATCGCGCGCCAGCTGCTCTCCACGGACGCTGTTTCTCTTTCAATTTCCCTCGGTGCAACTCTCTCCACGTCGTTCCTCTTTCCTCCTTCACGGTGCTTTTCTTCTATTTTGTTTTCCGTCGAAGACCGCTGCTCCCCATAGAATCAACGCCACCAAAGCCACTCATCCCCTCCACCGAAACAGCTTCTGTTCAGCCCCTGCCACACGTCCGTTTTCCATCTTCTTCCGTCAGCGTTTAGCATCAATTGAGCTCTCCACCAACGAAGACTCAAGCTGCTCGAACCCCCACTGAATTGGACGCCACCTCACCTGCGAAGCCGAACCTGCTGCTTCTTCTTTGCTGCCCCGAATCTAGCGCCTGCAAGCCCACGCTCTCTACTCCAACGAAAAGATTTTGTTGTTAGGGCAGCTGGTTAGATTTAGGGTTTAGGGTGGGAAAAGATTTTTGGGGCCGAGTAGAGCTAAAACTGCCATTGTCATTAAGATGGGGGAAGCACCAGTAGAGATTTAGGGTTTTGGGTTTGGATGTTGAGGGAGGAAGCTACCGCAGAAGGTAGAGAGGATTCTCCGAAAAAGAGAGATTTCCATTTTTCCGGCAATGTTTATAGAACAAAAATGTCCAAAGAATTCATGTATCGGTCTTGTCTATTCAAATTGGTAGAATTTTGTAGTAGGTGCATAGGGGTGTAGGGTATTGTTATCACACCCGGCAATGATGAGTGGGTTGCATGCGCGAAATAAACTAGGAAAAAACCTTGATCCGATACCATAATAAAATGTCCACTCTAAAAGCTTAAATCGATAGGTACGAAGATGTCACATTTATATAAATAGCATATAAACCTTATGCAAATGAGCATATTGATAACCAATTTTATTAAAGAGATGGCAACATTAAGGGGAGGGGAAGGGGGGAAAGCTTGTGTGCAACGACATTCACCCCATGATCAATTGGGGATTTCAATATTAATTCTACGGTTCATACAAAATTAGACAACAATTCAAAGTCAAACAAAATGAAGGGATTTCAAACCTTGAATAATCCTAACCAACAATCTTGCTCATTACACCGTTGGTATGAAAAATTGATTATAGTTACTTCATTGTTTGTTATGGTAATAAATAATATCGGGATAAGTATAGTATAAGTGCCAAAACTTTCTTATGATGCTCCTTTGATACCAATTTTTTTTTTTTATTTTTTCGCTCACTTGAGTGCCATATCAAAGAGAAATTCATCACTTGATTGTCAATTCTGGTCAAATATTCTACGCTAAACTTTTTTTTACTTTTTAATTATTATTTTTAATTTTGTTAGTTCCATTTGTATTTTACTTTTGTTTTCCTTTAAAGCCAGCGAGGGTTGCAACCGGCAACCGTCGACAATGCCACCTAGAGTGGCCCCAACGGCCTCACCCAAGGCCTTCCCTTACCCACTCTAAAGAAAAAAAAAATAAAAGAAAAGCAAAAAAATAAAAATAAAAATAAAAATTTCAAAAAATAATAATAAATAATAAAATATTATAATAATATTGGCCGTGCAACTCAGCCAAATGACCGGCGGCCACGTTAGCTTTTCCGATAAGCCAAATTAGAAGTGGCACTCAAGTGATTAATTTTTCAAATTTATAGCATCTAAGTGAGCAAAAAAAAAAATAATCGATACTAAAGTGAAAGTTTTGGCACTTGTAGTGTATTTACCTAAATAATATCATATGATGAATAAACTAGGGCAATATGGAGTAAAAAGTGCATGTATATATAAAGGTACCGTGTCTTTAAAAAAAAATTGCCATTGGATTGAAATGTAACATAAATCTACCGTTCAATAAAACTCACTTGGACGGCTGTTGTTTTTTGCTTTTCGATTCAGCGGCTCCTGAGGACCATATATATGTATGTAAATAGTAACTGGCAAATAACCTTTATTTCCCCACATGATGTTTGCTAATTTTGTGGTGCAGCAGGGAGAGAAGATTAAGTTTCTGAACCGAAGAATATACACCCCTTCATCATCTTGCCCTAAACTATGTTGCAGTTCACTACGTTTTCTTCATGAAATACTCAAATCCTGACTTAAGCCGTCACCATTGCTTCCTTCTTCGTGCATCCGGCGGTTCCTCCGCATCCAGAGATATGCCACTACCAAACAAGCTGTGGAAATGGTGATGGTGAAAGCGTAGAGTCCCCAGAAGCTGTCGAGGCCCAACCTCGGTGTCTCGCTGGCGTCGTTCCTCATTGCACACTTGCGACGAAACCACTTGTTTTCTAACCTTTTTATCTCGCCGCTCTCTGAAAGTTTCAAAATTGCCTCGGAGAATTTCGCAGCCAGCGAAGAGCCTTTGGGGAACACCTGCATTCACATAGAACAAGGCGATTTGTAACTATATGTCGGCGTAGATTCTTTCGTTTTCTCCAATAATAACCCAAAATGGACTATATCATCTGAACCTCTATTCATTTCTGGGTTCGGCCGTGGTTTACATCGTCCATGGAACATGTAATATTTAGTCGTGAGCTTCAGAGGTCAAATGCATCGCACTTGCTGCTAACCGGGGATTTGGACAGGTAATATGCTTCTGCGACTTGGTGGGTTTGATGATACTGCACTAAGCCCAACTAGAAAGCTTGTTCCTATTCTTCTATACCGTTTTCATGGATCAAGTCAAGTCCCCAAGAGGATTTCCCAAGCACTGGCGTCACGACCTATATCTTACTATACGGGGAGTTGTTGGATACTCATGCTCCCCCTTTTTTTTTGTGGCTAGCTTAAGAAGATGCTATGCACAAACACAGGATGTTATAATATGCACTGAAAAATCGAGTTCATGTAGAATAACGGCAGATACTTACAAAGCCAAAACCGCCAAATCTGTAGTTCTCATGAGTTACGGCATATCCATAGCAAAACTTGGCGAGGAAAGCTCTCTCATACGGGGATTCCAAAAAAAGAGCCGCAATGTTACCGCTTGTGAATTGATCTCCATACCTTGAGCTGTTCCTTAGACCAATAATGATGTCCTTGGAGAAATTTAGTGTATTCTTCAGATAGTCACAGACGAAAGAGACAGCGTCACAACCCACTCTTGCTTTGGAAATTCTAAGCCGCTCCATTGTGGTCACAGTCGGTTTAAGTTCTTGAAGAGTGAGCATTGTAGTGAGGCTAGCTGTGTAACTCTGTGTTGAGATCAATGTGACGAAGAACCAATTCACCAATACAATCCGCGTGAAGTTGTGGTTGACTCTCTCCCCTGCGAAGGTAATAACTTGCTTGCTTCCTTTTTTCTTTTTGTTTCAAAATTGGGCTTAAACAAGTGTACATGGACTATAATCAACAGTGGGAAGTTACTTACTATGAGCATAAAAGAGGGATGAGAAAGTGAACCAAAGAACGGTGGAGAGCTGATTAGTCCAAGAGCCTCTAAACGCCGGATTGGTCGGATGTTCCAGGATCCAAACTACAAGCATTGTGTATATAAGGATGCCTCCAGAAGCAACCCACATGGTTGGAGTGAAAGGCTTCATGAAGATTAGTGCCCTGTCTGAGTCTGGTTTTGCGGGAACTATCATTGAAAGCTCTGACTCTATAAATGGTTGTGTGAACTCGACATACTGTGAGCGATTAGCTAATATAGTTATATCTCCAACTGCAGCGTCGTAGGTCTTCCATCAATGTCACGACATGAGCAACATTAAAATGATGCATTTTAGTAATTAACACCCAAAGGACGCCATCATCCAAGCAAAACATTACTGCTAAAATGTGGAGACTTTGGTGGTCTAATAATGCACAGTGATACAATCTTGTAAGTCCCCTAGTGATCAAATGTAGCAAACAAGGATCTGTGTGAAATAAACCTGTTGGTTGTTGTAATGTGCTCATGCTGTATTAGTGGATATTCTAAAATGCAGTGAGTAATCATGGAATAATCATTGAGGAACAGAGATGATGATGTGGTACCTTGTCATGAACTTTGTTGATCAAGTCCTCGTATGTTCCTTCATGAGGTAAAAATGTATAATTCAAACCATGAGGACGCGCCTTTTCAAAAACATCTATGCAAAACCCAATGTACGTCGCTTTCCCAGTTACATCGTCTATTTGCTCCTTCACAAACTTACCGAAGGGAGTTGTACGAGGAATTCCAATCACCATCTGCGGGATGTATTTTCGATGGGTCTTCAATGTGTCTGAATTTGCATAAGCACTTGCCCTTTGACTTTGTTTCTGTGGAAAGCTCCTCGAAAAACCGAAGTTGGGAGACCAAAGCTGAAGATCTCTACTTTCATTTCCATCGACACTTACGATTTGGAATTTGGCTTGACCTGTCAACTGACCTTTCTCAAATTGTATTACCCCGCTCAAACCAATGAGTCGAACACTCGATATTCTGTCAAGCAAAAGCTCAGGGGTAATGTCATTAGTTGGCAACGCACCTATGGCCTTTTTTAGAGTCATGAGGGAATCGTATGCTCGACTAACATCTATGCTTTGCTCAAAATTGAAGGTCTCTCCATGCTTTTGATGGAACTTATTCAAGAATTTGATCTTGAAGTCTCTGGATGCATGGTTTTCAGGACGGTAGGTGACGAATCCTATTGTGCCTTCCATGGTGGTTGAGATTATTGAATGTTCTACTGAAGCTAAGAGATTGTCGAATGGTTTTTCAGCAAAAATCCATATTGAATTTCGATTGAAGAGTCCTATCTTCCTTGCTTCTTTGAGAAAATGGCCACCTGCACGAGATGATAACCCGAGGACAATAAATATTGGGGATGCCTTGCACTTCAGTTTCACTAGTTTCTCTTCCAAAAACTTTTCCACGCTTGCCGAAGGTGAAAGTGCTCGAAGAATCACTTGGTCCTCTATCTTGGAGCCAATCTTGTCAAGCTCTTCTGATAAAGAATTTAACAGCTCAGAATAGATATTATCATATGCCTCCGCCTCATATATTATTGTGACTCTTCGTCTGTTATAAGAACTAACTATATCTGCGATGCATCTAATTTGGTCGGATACATCAGAACTCATACGAAAGAGTGAGGGCCACATAGTTTGCACCATTAATGTTGGCGGTAGGCGGTTTGCCGCAAAGGATATCACTGGTACCTGAGATTGATTAGCAATCTCGGCAACTAAAGTCGCTTCCTGCCATGCCTCTAAGCCAATAATAACTTGCACCTTCTTTCTTATCAGCTTTTCAGCTGTGAGAAAGAGTAGAAAGTAGAATTAGACTAACAAATTTCAGGATTTAAGGTAATGTTCATCACCGTTTTCTTCTATTTATATCTCTTATTAACCCCTCTTACTTGGATTCTTGGGAGATATTAGAGCAGTGATTGATCATTAAGAGATACATGTATGCGAGGAATAACGTCAAGTCATTTTGTTAAACAATTGCTGACAGAAGGTTAAGCTTTCGAGAATAGATCTGCAGTGTTTGCACTAACTGTTGCCTTTATGTTGTTGCTACTTGGCATTACTTGAATAATAAAACTTGCATAATAAAACCTGTTAAACTAACAGGTAATGTTGAACTTGAAACAATTCAAAGGCTCGAGTACTATCGGAATCGGTTTCCAAGTTTCGTTATGAGATCGTTTTGTTATTCTAATCTCTCAAATGGTGTGGAGTGTCTTTTAACTTGTAATTTTATTTTATCTTTTACTTTCATTAGAAAACACGACACATAAAATTAAACTATTACAAGGAGAGAGACTGCAAATATAAAAGGTCTATATAAATTTTGTAGAGATATGTGATTTTCTAACAGTCCCTCTCACATTCGTGCAAACCAAACTATAAGAACAGCACATGGAATGGAAAAATAGGGAACATAATAAACTTAGGAGAAATCTAACTTCGATACTAGAAAGCCAATCCAAAAGGTTAAACTATTAAGTGAAGGGAACATACTGTATTTAAGGCCAGTTAAAACTCATAAACAATTGAAGGAAGACATTTAACAACTATTTTTAATCTTGTGGTGCATGCACTTTGACTTTCTTTCAATCTTAAGCAATTTGAAATTTTCATAATATATTACGGTAGACACATGGATTCATATATAATATGTTGATAATGTTTTTGAATTTGAATAATTTTAAGTTTTGACTGGACAATCAATTTTTGCTTCTAGAAGTCAAAAGAAACGAACTAGGACTTCATATTTGGTCTTCATAAGGAAAAGCATCAAAAAAGTTTTTAAGTCTATTGTATTAATGTCAATTTAATTCTAAATCTTTTAACCTAGAGTCAATTCGGTTCTTCTGGTTAATTTTAGCTAGATATTGCTAACGTAATGCTAACCAGCCTACATGACATGACTAATATTGATGTAAACATTTTCTTATAATATTTTAGTAAGTTTCGATTTTTTTCTTTTTTTTCTTTTTTTCCCTCTTTTCTCAATGATCGATGAGGGTTGGCCTCATTGAGCAAGGATGGCCCTCATTGCCACAAGCGAGGGTCAGCCTTGCCGAGGTGAGGGCTAGCACCAAAGAGGCCAGGTGTCATTTGGGCGAGGGTTGGCCTCGCCTTGGCCCAAGTGATGCTCGATGAGGTCACCCCGACTTGGGTGAGGGTCGGCCGTACCAGATTTAGTGAGGCCAACATGTTCTATCACCCTCATTGGGCCTCACTTTGGCCTAGGCAATGACCAGCGAGGCCGCCTTGGTCGAGACGAGGGTCAACATCACCTATTAGCCTTTCCAAATTTGGCAAGGCTGATCCTCACCTCATCCAAGCAAGACTTGGTGAGCATCAGTGAGGCTAAGTGACACCCAGCAAGGCCAACCCTCGCCAATCATTGTGGAGAGAAGGAAAAGAAGAGAAAGAAAGAAAATTTGAAATTCATTAAATATTATTTAAAAAGATGTTCATGTTATCGGCTGGCATACACATCAGCAATATTCAGTTAAAACTAGTTAAAATGACTTAATTGACTTTAGATTAAAAGTTTTAGGACTAAATTGGCATGGTTAAAATATTTTGGATTAAATTGGCACAAATACAATAGATTAAGGATTTTTTCGACACTTTTTATGGTCTTCATGTGTAAGTCCTCTGCTTATTAGTAGCCAAAAGCTCTCTTTTTTTTGCATGAAATGTGGAGCATATGCCTTGTGAATTTAAGGAAAATATATCGAAGTTTTTGTAGAATGACTTAACAAGATTTTGGGTGTCCTATACAGTCACCTGGATAAGTTAAGGGTGTCATTTTGTGTAGCCATGGTCCGTGGCTTTTACTTTTGACTTTTTTCCAATCTTACATCATGCACGCTTTGAATTTTTTTTTATGCAAAAAAGTTTGAAACTTTTAGAAGCAAATTTATATTGACACGTAGATTTACCTATAGTTTTTCAGGATTGTTTTTTAAATTTCGATAATAGTTTGAATGTTGACGAGAAAGTAATAAGTACTGGGCAAACAGAAACTTGTGCGCATGACTAACCTGCAGAGATTGCTCCAAGGGGGTTCGCGCGAGAGTTCACGTAATATGGTTTGATGTAATAACTTCCTGATGAGATGTTGTTGGCGTCTTGGCATGCTATTTCTATCGCCATGCGCATTTGGTCGCCAAGAGTTGAGTCTAGATCAAGAATCACGCCAACTTTGAAGGTTTTCCTGCGATCCATGTATTCGGTCCCTACCCCGGAGACCCTAAGGAGCAACATGAGCAATAGGAGGAGCTTCAAGATGGCCAAAATGGGTCTTGCGCTGCTGCTAAATGAGCTTTGAAAAGATCCCATATTGCTTTGTGTTTGTCATACAAAGGTGCCAATTTGCAGTTCCAATTTATTTATAGTCTATAGAGAGAGAGAGAGATGGTTTACTAAGTAGGTGCTGCTAAGCGATTTTCCAAGAAAAGACGATGCGGAAATGGTTGCATGCAACGTCCGCGCGAGGAAAGGTCAAGTCGATTTGGTCTTTCTTGGACTGGTAGGAAAGACTAAATGACAGTACTCCGGGGGCAAGGGGAGTTGTTACGTGCTTGATGATGTCAGGATCTGCCTGTCCTGCTACGAGGTTTTGTCCATTTTGACTTGCGTGCTTCAAGATGCTCCCGGGTGGTGAGGGATAAGTCCGTTTAGAAAATACGACCATGCTTTTTTTATTGGAGGATTGTGTCAAGGGATTGATGAAATCCACATTCAATGAGAGTGAAGGCTTGCCGGTTCTCTCACGAGGGCCCTTTAAGGCACGCTAGCCAATGTTGAAATATCGCATGACGAGGTGCACACAAACGCTGAACTAAATTTAGACCGTCACCGTCATGTCTGGTGAGACTATGTAGGAGATCAATACTCACATAAAATTTATAGTTAATATCACAAAAAACTCCCCAAATTAGTACATATGTAACAAATTTATCATAAATTAATTTTTTAATTATAAAAAACTCCAAACTAGTATATCAATGGCAAATTTACCCTCAATTAGTTTTCATTAAATTTTACTGTCAAATTATTGAGTTGGAAAACACGTGACATTTGATAGATGTGCCAATTTGGGATTTTACTCTTAGTTTATCACAAATATACTAATTTTTGGTTTTATGTGGTATTAATTCAACTTAATGGAAACCAATGGAGGGTGTACTAATTCGGAGTTTTTTTTTTTTTTTTGTTAGAAAGTTAATTTAGCATAAATTTGTTACTTATGTATTAATTTGCAGATTTTGGTAGTTAAAAAATTATTTTGAGATAAACTTGTCAAATATATATCAATTTGAGATTTTTTTATGATATTAATCCTAAAATGTATGACTTTAATCATTTGGATTTCTTTAGTAGACTTAACGGTGTAATTTATGTTAACAAAAAGGCGATGGGGCTGGGGTGGCTCCCCACCTACTCATATTATTCTTTTTGTTGATCTTTTACAACCACATTTTCTGCACGCTTGGAAAACGAAATATTTGTGCCATTGTAGGCTTTGCACTTTACTATCTTTCCAAATATACATGACCGGCGGAACGATTACTTTTTAATGAGAACCCCAGCCAATGAAAAACCCAGCTAATCTCAAATTAAACTTGGTGAAATAAATTTTAAATTCATATTAAGTGTGAGGAATCATTATTATTTAAATAAATGTATAAGGGAGCAAAGTTTTATTTTCCATCTTAAGTGTTTTGAGCAATTGACCGATATTGGAACGTAACTCTTTCAAGATTCAACTTCTAAGTCCGTCCCTGTTAAGAGAAAAATGCGAGTGTGCTGCTTATGTTAAAATATATTTCAATCATCATATATCCAATGCATTTTACTCGATACTCATGATATCCGACCGCTCAAAGTGCATTTGAACGCATAAATTCCACTCCCTGGGTAATTTACCATTTCGTAAACCTTCCAAAATTCTCATGGACTTTGAGGATAAGACCAAGTACTTGTCTGATTTTATGACACCAAGATTCTATCTGCCCTCAAATTTTCAAATTAGACCGAGTCTCCCCATCCTAGAGCTTCCCTCACGTTATGGAAATTTTGTTGCAACTTTCCCTAGATGGCGGCTTGATAGTATATTTTAAATTCAACGGGGCAGTCGTGTCAATTCAAATTTCTTGCATGTGAAAGTAGGTGGATTGACTCACCATTGACTCCACTCAAGAAAAGAGCATTTCTCTTTAAATTGTGTTCTCAAAAGTAGACTTTCGTTTTCCCTTCCGTTTTCCAGCTTTCTGCAACATTATTCTTCATTTGAATTTTGGTAATGGGGGCACCTGTAAGTACTTCAATTAAAAGGATCTGTCATTTTGAATGCACTGTCTCATGTTATGTCGCGGTAAATTGAAAATGAAAATTTTCTTTATTTAATACGGTTAATAATCATCCATATCGTTTGAAATAATCAGTTAATAAACATGTTTTTATCATTGATAATAATTTATGTCTAATTATTTTCGTGGATAATAAAAATACTTTTTCATTCATATTTTTTTTTTTGGTAAAGTCAGATTTGTTAGTAATACAAGTAATCATTTTTAAAATAATATTTATCAAATCACTCATTTTCTACGGAACAAATACACCCATAATTTGTTTCCTTCTCTCTCATAGCCTTTACTTAAGCATGACAAGGGTCATCAAATATTATACAAGATAAATCTTGATGACTGTTATTTTGAACTAGTAATTTTCAATATAATGTTGTGCTAAAGAACACCCTAACTAAATGAGAAAAGTAAACAAGAATAATCAAGGACACGGAGATTTACGTGGTTCGGCAAAAGATCTACCTACGTCCACGGAGAGAGAGAGAGAGAGAGAGAGAGAGAGAGAGAGAGAGAGAGAGAGAGAGAGAGAGAGAGAGGATTTCTTTTGAGCGTATGTCAAGAGTACAAGGTACAATACTGAAATAAATAGATCTTTAGATCCCCACTTTCCTAAACCTAGTAGGAAAGAAATTCCACCATAAAGATATTATCAAATTTGAAACCCAAATCTAGGAAACATTTTAGGAAATAAATAGCCTGCAATCTTCAAGCCTTCCTAGATTTCCCGATTGAATATTGTGGAATTCAAGACAACATAAGCAAATCTCCACCTTTGGCTTGAATAAACCACAAGCCTCCACTTGAACCTGGATCTCTCCCTCCACCGTACCTTCGCAAAGGTACGCCTGCACCTGGATCGATGTGGCCTCCATCAACTTCAATGATGAGTGAGAGAAATCAAGTCCCTACAAGACTTGAACTTCTCTGAAGTAACCGTCTTCGTGAGCATATTTGTGGGATTATCTTTAGTATGGATTTTCTTCAAAGCAATGCTCCCATTCTCCACAAATTCTCGAATTTTGTGGTACCAAACTTCAATGTGTTTCATTTTGGAATGGAACACTTGATTATTCACAAGACATATTGCGCTCTGGCTATTGCAATATAATGTAGCACTTTCTTGCTTTATACCCAACTCTGTGACCAAACTAGTCAGCCATATTCCCTCCTTCGTAGCCTCAGTTACTGCCATATACTTGGCTTCGGTTGTAGACAATGCTACAGTAGGTTGAAGCATTGCCTTCCACGAAATAGCTCCACCGCCAATAGTAAAGACATATCCCGTGATGGACCTTCGCTTGTCCAAATCACCAGTGTAGTCCAAATCAACATAACCTATCAAATCGATCGATCCTCCCTTGGAACTGAACATTAAACCCATTCCAGTAGTTCTAGCCAAATAACGAAAGATCCACTTAACAGCTTCCCAATGCTCCTTACCTAGATTGCTTGTGTATCGGTTGACGAGGCTCACCGCATGAGCCAAATCCGGTCTGCTACAAACCATCGCATACATGAGGCTCCCTACTGCGCTGGCATAGGGTACTCGAGATATCTTTACAACTTCCTCATGTGAAACAAGGCATTGTTTCTTAGATAATTTGAAGTGATTTGCTAACGGTGTACTAGCCAGTTTAGCTTTACCCATGTTGAACCGCTCCAAGACCTTCTCAACATACTTCTTTTGATTTACCCAAAGCTTACTTGCATGTCTATCTCAAAAGATTTCCATGCCAAGAATCCTCTTTGCAGCACCAAGATCCTTCATATCAAACTCACTACTTAACTAAGACTTTAAGGAATTAATGTCTCTCATTTTTCCTGCGGCAATTAACATATCATCAACATAGAGCATCAACAGAATAAGCAACTTATCATCCAAAACTTTGTAGTAGACACAAGAATCATGCACACTCCTCATGTAGCCAATACGAAGCATAAAAGAATCAAACCTTGTATTCCATTGCCTCAGAGATTGCTTCAAACCATAAAATGATCTCTTGAGCAAACAAACATGATCCTCTTTCCCTTCCACCTTGAAGCCTTCAGGCTGCTCCATATAAACTTTCTCCTCCAAGTCACCATGAAAGAATGACGTCTTCACATCTAGTTGCTCAAGCTCCAAGTCATACATGGCTACCATAGCTAGTAAAACACGAATTGATGTGTGTTTTACAATCGGGGAAAATATCTCGTCGTAATCAATCCCCTCCTTCTATGCATAGCCCTTAGCAACAAGTCGGGCCTTGTATCTCTCTTGCTCTTTCTCCGTTGGTGCTTCCTTTATTCGAAGAACCAATTTGCAACCAATGACATTCCGATCCTTGGGCTTCTTCACAAGTTCCCATGTCTCATTCTTTTGTAATGACTCCATCTCCTCCATCATTGTAGTCATCCACTTTTCTTTGTGATCACTTTTCAAAGCTTCATGGTAGGAGCTTGGATTGCCAAAGCCTACGGTAAGAGCATAAGCCACCATAACCTCAAAACCGTACCTCTCCAGTGCTTTGGGAGTGCACCTTCCTCGACCCGTTGCAATGGTACGAGGAACTTCTACTATTTCTTTGATTTCCGGAGCCTCATCGAATGACTCACCATTCTTTGCAGATTCTCTGGTTTCAAGCTTCACCTTAACGATAGATTTATCACTTTCCTCTTTAGCGGTCGCGCGTGGTATCCAACTTGACTTCAACATTGCAGATTTATCGAATATAACATCCTTGCTCATCATAACTTTCTTCTCATTTGGATCCCATAATTTGTAGCCTTTCACTTCTTTCTCATAACCGAGAAATATGTATTGTTTTGATTTTGGATCCAACTTTGAGCGCTTCGAGCTCTGCACATGTACAAAAGCAGGACAACTGAATATTCTTAAATTAGAATAATCGATAATTTTACCAGTCCATACCTCTTCAGGAATTTTGCATTTAATTGCAGTTGATGGAGACCGCTTCACAAGATAACATGCCATGCAAACAGCTTCTACCCAAAACTCCTTGCTCAGTCCTGCATGTAGCCTCATGTTTCAAGCTCTCTTTAATAAGGTTCAGTTCATCCTTTCCGCAACGCCATTCTATTGGGGCATATCCAAAATTGTGAAGTGACGTTTAATCCCTTCATTCTTGCAAAGCTCCATGAATAGTGTCGATTTGTACTCTCCTCCATTGTCCGATCTCAAAGCACTTAACCTTCTTCCCCGTTGAAGTCTCAACTTCAGTTTTCCATTCTTTGAACTTTTCAAAAACTTCACTTTTGTGTCGCATGAAGTAGACCCAAACTTTGCAAGAGAAATTGTCAATAAATGTCATGAAGTATTCCCTCCCTCCTTTTGACTTTACTAGTGAAGGACCCCATACATCTATGTGTACATACTCGAGCACGCCCTTGCTTGTATGAGTTACAGCATTGAACCGAACTCTGCATTGTTTTCCAAACACACAAAATTTGTAGATATCTAATTTGTATGTTTTTATACCTTGGAGTGCATTCCTCTTGTGAAGCTCCATCAATCCTCTTTCTCCCATATGCCCAAGATGCATATGCCATAGATAGGTGTTATCTATCTCCGTGCTAGCATCTGTGGACACAGATGCTCCACCTTGCACTGTGGTTCCTATAAGTCGATATAGGTTCCCGTGCCTCTGTCCCTTAAGAACAACTAGAGCTCCCTTAATCACCTTCAAGACTCCACCTTGAGCTGTGTACTTGCATCCATTGGATTCAAGTGCTCCCAATGAGATTGAATTCTTCCTTAGACCTGGAACATGACGCACATCTGCCAAGGTTCTAATCATGCCATCAAACATCTTGATTTTCATGATTCCAACACCCATAGTCTTGCACAAAGTATCATTCCCCATGAGAACTGAATCACCATCATATGCCTTGTACTCATCTGAGGCTTCTCGATGAGGACATATGTGAAAAGTGCATCCAGAGTCCATGATCCACGAATCTTCAAAGATGTAATTCCCCGATAATATGGACAAGATGTCCCCATCATTAGTCTCAACGCTGTCAGCTATACTTGCCTCATCCGAGTTCTTCTTCTTTTTCTCGTTCTTATTTGGACAGAATCTCTTGGTATGCCCTTCCTTTGAACTTTTCCTTGGATTTTGATCGACCCCTACTGCTCGATCCTCGATCCGTTGATCTTCCTCTTCTTTGATTGCTTTTCTCATTTTCAAAGAGTCCTTCTCCTGAAGATTTTGAACTACTTGCCCTTTTTCCGAGTGTCGTTTGAAATTAAGGCAGCAATCACCTCTTCAATCTCCAGGATTTCCTTGCCATAAAGGAGCGTACTCACCAAGTGGTCAAACAAATTTGGCAACAATGCCAGTAGTAGAAGCGCTATGTCTTCATCCTCAAACCTTACCTCCAAGCTTGTAAGTTCACTAATCATCTGATTGAACACGTTGAGGTGTTCCAATAAATTTCATCCTTCACTCATCTGAAGTGAATACAGTCTCTTCTTCAAGAAAAACTTGTTCGTAAGAGATTTTGTCACGTAAATGCTTTCGAGTTTGAGCCATACCTCCAGAGCATATTCGATTTCTGCTACATATTGAAAGGCCTCATCCGATAGGTTCAATCAAATTGCACTACATGCCCTCTCCTCCATGTTAGCCTAATCATCATCAGTGATGGTGTCTAGCTTATTCGATCTTCCTAGAAGAACCTTTGATAAACCTTGTTGAATCAATAGATCCTTCATCATTCTCCGTCATAGTGTAAAACTGTTCTTCCTAGTGAATCGTTCAATATCAAATTGAATGGTTGAACCTTTTCTAGCCATCTAGTTAGAAGTTGCAATACAGGAACGGAGAACCTGGATTGCTCTGATACCAATTGTTGTGTGGAAGAACACCTTAACTAAATGAGAAAAGTAAACAAGAATAATAAAAAACACGGAGATTTACGTGGTTCGGCGAAAGATCCACCTACGTCCATGGGAGAGAAAGACAATTTCTTTTGAGCGTATATCATGAGTACAAGGTACAATACCGAAATAAATAGATCTTTAGATCCCCACTGTCGTGACCAAATTTTTCGGGTATGAACCGCTTAGGGTTTGGCCAATCAATTTTTCGGGTATGAACCACTTAAGGTTTGGCTAATGGATTGCTAAGTTATTAAGCTTAGCTCGGGCTCTCCCAAGCCCATACCAAATCGCGACTTAATGTTCAATTATCTAACATACGAATGATTAATAACTAGGAGTCGCCACTAATCTATTTTTGGTGAGTTGATTAGAAACCCAAATAAAGTAACTGGAGTTTTATTTTACTCCTACGAACCAGAGATTATGAGTTTGGGGACTTAGTTACGCTAGACTTTTCTAATGCCCTTTCGGTACCTTTCTCTTTTATTAAAATAATGTTTTGCAGGTAGCTTGAATTGTTTTAAATCTAATTCCCTAACATGTGAGGTGATCATGCAGGTGCGCAAACCACCAATTTAACACCTAAGTAAAGCAGTAAATAAATTGCAGGATTTACCTTAAAGCAACGAAAGCATCTACAATGTTAAATAAGAATTCATATCGATAATCCCAAATATGATTTCTAATTAACAAGCAATTTCTTTTTTTGTTTTCACTTAATTAATGGAAATTATGCAATATGCAATGCAATATTAATTAAATGACCTAATTCTAATGATATGCAATTACTAATTGAATGGACCTAGCAACAATCACTAAATGGCATGCATTTCATGAATCTAATCCTAAATGACATGCACTTGATTTTTTTTGTATTTTTGTTATGAAAATCACTTAAAATAAAAATCTAACTAAAGTGAAATGCTATCTATTCTAAATGCCTTCTAAACATGCATTTAAAAAAACTAATCTACCATGCAATCAATTCTAATCTATATGGAATGCAATGCAATTTTTTTTTGTGTTTCCGGGATAAATAAAACAACTAAAAGATAAACACCAAATCATCCATGGTCATCAAAGATATTATCCATTGTTTTAGTTTGGAAACGATATCCATCAAACCTGATTGCTTCGCTAATAAAATCGATAAATTGATCTTAAACCTTAAAGATCAAGATATCGATTTTATTCCCGTTTGATTAATTATTCCATCTAAAGCCTTATAGATGGAATAAAAAATCATAGTGCAGTTGTGAATTAGGAAATAAATCCTAATTGAAAGTTATGTCTATCACTCACGGATATGAAACTAAATATAAATAGACATATATTTGGCAATAAAATATCCAAATATACTAGAAATGTGCACCTTACCTAATTTGATGATATTCTTCCCAAATTTGGACCAAGTGCAATCGGACCGAGATCGAGACTGATTTTTTTGACAGCGAACAGCGGCAAGGTTATGTGCACAACGACGATGCTCCACGACGGTGTGGTTGGCGGGGGTGCTCATGGTGAAGGGCAAAGAGTTATCATGGTGAAAGCACCGATTTGCACTCATGTGCAAGGACCATCAAGAATTATTGACATGTAGTAATATTGATCAACACTCATGTGCACTTAAACAGCGGAGAAAGTCAGGTCAACATGCTCTAATCACGAAAACACCGATTTGCACGATTCATATTGGATCCAAGATGAAACACCAACAGTTTGACTCGAAATTGTCCCTCATTATCCCAATCCTATCGACATGAACAAATTATGATATTACACTTCCCAAGCTCATAAGTCAAGTTCACGACTTTTTTGACTCCGATTGGACTCAGTAAATTAATGATGGTTAGATCATCTTCAACCTGTAAACAAGTCAAAACCAATCTCAAACTTACCAATTGAAAGGAGCACACAATCTGATGGAGGTCAGCAATCGTTCATAGCTAGCACGGATTCAGCTATGGCTTAGATCGACCATGGGCTATCGCGGATGAGTTTCAGAACAGCGAGGTGGCAATTTGTGTGGATGCGAGCCTATGGATGACAAGCAAGAGAAGATCGCGTTGGGACTGTCTTGGCTTTCTTTTTGTGAGTCTTTTTATTGCATGCTTCCTTTTCTTCCGTATCTCCTCCTGGATGCGTTACACTAGCGGAGACGCCCCTCCTTGTAACCTGTAGGAAAAGATAAAAACTTTTGGTCTCTGTTTCTGTGCATATCGTGGCCATCTCTCGATCAGGCAGTTCTTGGCGACAGTTGGGGTAGCGGCAGGTGGCGGTCAACGATGGATCGGCAGCCGCGGGCGTCAAAGTTGCAGGCGCCGAACTTCACGCTTGAAGACTCCCACTGGAAGAAGACAACCCCACCTTTTTTAGTTTTTCCTTCTTCACGTGCTCTTGGTGTGATGTTCCTTGGACAACTACTCAGCCCGCCGATAGGAGGAGGATGACAGCAGCTTCGGGCAGGTGACGTTGAGGAACTGCAGCAACTCCTTGTCGTCAGGAACCGCGACACGGCACAGCAAGAGAGGAGCGGACAGCGCGCAATGTTGATCTTTGCGAGAACTCGTCAGGAAGCAACAGGCGTCTCGGAAGAAGGCTGCTGGCGTCAATGGACTGGGCTTCGTCTCAAGAGACAACAGGCTTCATCGTCAGGGCTTGGATCAGATTGGACTTCGCCGAGGGGGCTCCAAGAGGAACATCCTGCTTGTCGCGTTGTTGATGTCGTTGGAGCTCGTTGGAGGACTGGAAACTGGATGGGCGGTAAGGAGTGTCGAGTGGCAGTGTTCCACTACATGGGAAGAAGCGACCTTGGAACAAGCGTGCGGCAGCAACACAGGCACATCGCCAATCGAGCGGCAGCAACACAAGCACATCGCCAATCGAGGAGCGAGATGGCGCAAGGGCCGGGGCAACCGTGGCCGAGCTCTCCAATCTCAAACCTCCTCTCTCTCCGCTTTCGTGAATGAACGGGGTTCTCTCCGGATTTGTGGCCGTGTATTCTCAATTGTGTGGCCTCTCCTTTGCTTGTCCATAGATGGTCCTTTTATAGGTAGGACTAACCTAGATATTTGAGGAAAGAGAATAAATCCGCATAGTATATTTTAGAACAATGACATTTGTAGCCAAAAATTTTCCGATTTCTTTCCATCCACGTTCCTCAATCCTTTTACCCGCATCTTCGTAAAATCAGCCGAATTCTTTCTTCTTTTATTGGCTTTATGTGTCCACGTGTGTCCCTGAAACAAATTTCTTCAAGACAAACCAAATATACCGCCATAGATACACATGAAGAGAATATCCGGTCAATATCTCCAAATTTTTCTTCTTTTCTCTTCTTTATCTTTCTCAGCAAAAACATTGGTGAGCCCTTAGATTTTTCTTTTTGCCCAAGCCAATTTTTTGGAGTTCACGCATGAGTGGGCTCCTTGCCAGCAATATTGAATGTCCACTGCCAAATTTTGCATGAGATCCACGCAATGCAATTGTTATGCTAATGCTCCTAACATCTATGCAATTAATATTTTTATAGGAATGAAATTGACCCCTAGTTTTCTATGCAATAAATAAATGACCGGATTACCAAAATTTAGGTGTCAACACCCACTTTCCTAAACCTAGTAGGAAAGGAATTCCACCATTAAGATATTATCAAATTTGAAACCCAAATCTAGGAAATATATTAGGAAACAAATAGCCTACAATCTTCAAGCCTTCCTAGATTTCCCAATTGAATATTGTGGAATTCAAGACAACATCAGCATATAATCCCTTTACAAGATATTCATACTCAATAATGTGTTAATATAACACCGGCCGCGGTGGCTCTGCTGGATAAGGCCCTGTTGATCCTCAGCCCAGAGGTGAAGGGTTCAAAACCCAGGGGAGGCGCTAGGTGTATTAAGTGTGACTCAAGGGTGGTGGGTCCTCATGCTTAAGTGTCACTTGGGGGTTTACAGCGCGGTTGTCGGCTGCAAGCCGGTTCCTCCAGCACCAAAAAAAAAATGTGTTAATATAAGTTTAGTCGTAATGAATAATAAACATGTCAGGTATGATTTGACCTTTTTTACTAGTTTATATTGCACTCGGACTCATTTAATTAAGCAATTTAAATTGTTCATTGTGTCTACACAACATGCTTATTTACATTCACAAGTACCTAAAACATGTAAACACAAGTAACAATTTCTAAATATAAGAAGTCATCTCTCAAATGTTTTTGTGTTGTGTAACCATTTAATTAGCGTGTCAAATTTGGGTTTTAATGTTGTAACATAATTGATAAACATTTTGTGTTGAGATTAAATCTAAATTTCACATTACACAATCGCAAGAGAATACAAAAAAAAAAAAAAAACAGTTTATTGACCAAATTGAACAAATAAGCAAAGTATGGGGACCAAACGAACAAAAATAATGATGAATCATACTTAACAGAATATCCACATCAGCATGTTCTGTACAAGGTCATTTTAGGATCGTATCAACTTAAATGGAAACACAACGCAAAACATTAGCGATTTTGTAGAAGGTCATTTAGGATCGTGACAACTCGCTAGATACTTGATAAACGGTTGGCGTTTCCAATCAAATCTAAATATCAAAGATTGACTACTGCAATTGTTACGATAACATTACAAGATTAAATTTTAATATACACGTGTATAACAAGATAGCAATGTAAGCAGGTTTATATAGAAATGCCATCTCTTTGAAATCAGCTGTTAAGCTATTTCGTTCTCTCTCTTTTTTTGGCAATTTGTGATTTATGCACAGTAAGCAGGTTCAATCCCTATAGTTAGCCAAATGTTGAAGCGGGAGAGATCTATTATCTACGGGTTGAATGGTTCCAAACCGAGAGAGAATTATCATGAAAGTCATAAACTTATTATAATTGTGTCAATTCAGTTTTAAATATTTTTTTGTCAATTTAGTCCTAAATATTTTGTATTTGTGTTAGTTCAGTCTTGTCCAAACCAATTTAAAAAGTAAGAATATAAACATGAATATTTTCATGATCCCCCGTGAAAGGAATACATATCAATGTGAAGTTGAGTTAAGTCCAGAACAAGTATCTTAATTAACCATTTCAAATGGAGCTCAAACATAGAAACATATAGCTGATCGAGCAAGAGGAGGGTCGAGCTAGCGAGAGTCCAATTGAGCTCAAACCTGATAATTTCTTGATTTGGTTTGTCTTGATTACATCACTCAATTACTCGCATTTAAAAAAAAAAGGAGTAACTTAAGTGAACTTTTTTAAGAGTCATGACACTTAAGTGAGCATTTGAAAAGTTATACTACTAAAATGAGTGCAATACGAAAGTTATTACAATATTAGTATAATTTTTACAAAGATTTCTTTAACAAGAAGATGTGGTCTTCCTTACTCGAGATAGAAAATCTTTTTGACTGCCTCATGTAAATCCGCTCCTCCAACTCACTATAGAGAAATATTGTTTCCACATTTTGGTGCTCCAACTTGAGATCATTTGTCGTAACTAAGACTAATAATACTCTAATGGAAGTATATCTTACCATTAAAAGAATACCTCATTATATTCAATGCCCTCTTGCTATCACTGCCTTAATATTAGGAATATCCTCCTTTCATTTGTAGACCAATTTACACCAGAAAATCATCTAGCTCTTCTCGTGCCCAATGTTTGTATAAAATTTACATCTCTTAACTCATTGCCTCTAACCATTAAACACTATGATAAGCTCGCACTGCTAGTTGTGTCTATATTGTTGAAGTATAGTAGTCTCATGAGAAAAGTGTCAAAAAAAAGTCCTAAACCTTTTTGTATTTGTGCCAATTTAGTTATAAATCTTTTATTGATGCCAATTCAATCTTAAACATTTTTATTTGATGCCAATTTAGTCCTAAACATTTTTATTTGATGACAATTTAGTCCTAAACATTTTCACTTGGTTCTAATTTAGTCCTTTTCAGTTAATTTCAGTCGGAGTTTATTGATTAGGCGTCGATCAACTGAGGTGGCACGATCAATGCTAACATGGAGAACTTCTTATAATATTGTATTTTTTTTCAATTTTTTTTCAATTTTTTTTATTTTATTTTTCATTTTACTTTTATTTTTCTTCTCCTCCCCCTTCCTCCAGTTGGTCGTCAGACCTCAGCAACCGACCAAAGGCGATGCTTGGAGAGGCTTGAGCCCTTGCCATGGGTCAGGTCTCGTCAATCATGGGCGAGGCTAGTCCAAGGCCACCCAGGCCACCTGGGTGGCCTTGTGCTAGGCTGGTGAGGCTCACCCTCACCGGCCATGGGTGAAGCCCAACCTCGCCAAATCTAGAGAGGTTGAGCCTTGCCCAGCCATTTGCGAGGGCTTGAGCCCTCGTAAGCGCAATCTCACGACCTCTTACGAGGGCTCAAGCCGTGCCAGTGGCTGATGAGGCTCGCGAGAGACCGACGAGGTCGACCTCAACCTAGCTAGTCGTCGCCTCTGTTCGACAATTTTTCTAGGTCGAACTATTGGAAGCAAATGGAAAAGGAACACCGAATAGGATCAAAGAAAGTAGTGGACTAATCACTAAATAGATACAAATAGGTGTAAATTTTAACATCATCTTAGCCCACTTGCTTCTCTCACTCCTTGCCAACCTAGTAATAGCATAGTGAAAGTAGGGTTGCTTTAGCCTTTTACATATCCATTCCAAATCGAATGTAGTCTTCCAAGGCGAGGCCACCCTATATCTATTTAGGTGTGGAGTGAAAGAGGAGAGAGGAGATGAGGCCTCCTTTCGCATTTTTCGCAGGTTTACAAGTAGTGATTGAGATTGCATTGGATCGAACAGTTTTTAGTTATTATTCTACCTACAAGCTCTCAACATATGTGAACTCCTTCAATTCTTTACGGTTTATTGTGAAAAGAATAGGTTGTTCTCAGGTGTAAAGGAAGAGCTACTAGTAAGAAGTGAAAGAACAAGCAAGGGATCGAGCGTGAAAAAGTGTTCTTGCTTGTTTACTTCTTTCTCGGGGTAAGTATACTATTAGCGCCATAAGTTGTGTACGGCGCTCACTTTAGTGCCAAAAATTTATTTTGGATCACTTAAGTGCCAACAAATTTGAAAAATGATCATTTCAATGCCAACGCCGATCAATTTGGCTGGAAATCCAACGTGGTACTTTTTTTTATTAATTTTTGAAGTTGACATGGCTCGTTAGAGAGTTCAGTTAGTATCCAAACAACAAAATGATGCCGTTTGGTGTCTTTCTCCCAACTTAGAACCTTAAATCCTCAAATTGAGAGAGAGAGAGAGAGAGAGAGAGAGAGAGAGAGAGAGAGAGAGAGAGAGAGAGAGAGAGAGAGAGCATGTCGTCTTCTTCCCTGAAGAACAACACCAGCAACGAACAGCACCAGCAGCGCATCAGTAGCAGCACCAGCAACGACGCCGCAGCAGCAGCAGCAGCGCACCAACAACAACACCTTCGACCCCTCTTCTTCCTCCTCCACTCTTGCCTCCTATTCTTCCTGCCACGTTTTGCTTGAGCAACAATCTCAATCTCTTCTTGCTCACTTGGTCGAGCAACTATGATGGTGGCCGAGTGATGGTGGCTGAGCGATGGCGGGCGAATGACGGTGGCCAAGCGGCGAAGACAAAGAAACCCTAATTTCAATCCACATATGAGCTATATGGCATTGTTTTTGTGAGGATGTCCACATATGACGGCAAAACGACATTGTTTCTTGAGGAGGATGGAAAACGATGTCACTTAAAAGCCATCGCAATTTTTTTTTTAAATATGAAAGCCATGTAATTAATCTAGTCGGAATCTCTCGCCGATGGCACCAAAGTAATTATTTTTTCTCCAATTTGGCACTTAAGTGATCAAATGTAAACTTTTGGCACCAAAGTGAGCGTCGTACACAACTTTTGGCACTAATAGTGTACTTACCCCATTCTTTCTCTTAGCCTTCCTTGAAGCATTTGATGATTGGCTAGAGGAAGGAGGAGGAGAAAGAAAGAAAAATGAAAAATGAAAGGACAAATAAACTAAAATAAAAATTTGAAAATTTTGAAAAATATTATTAATAGTTGTCCACATTAGCGCTAGCCGTGCCATATTAGTCAACTAGCACCTAGTTAGCAAAATCTAGCCAAAATTAGCCAAAAGGACATAATTGACAACAAATCAAAAGATTTAGAACTAAATTGACACAAAAAAAAAGATTTAGGACTTTTTTGACATTCTTCCATAGTCTCATGGATGATCATGTCTTTACTGATGCGCATAACTAGAGTGGTTCTCCATCATTGACTCAAGTTTACCATTAATTGGAGGTATGGACACTTGGAGTGTCAAAACTTGGCACGTAGAAACACTTAAGTGCTAAAAGTTTGGAAAGTGACACTTAAGTGTCAAAATCGGAGCAAAATGGATCACTTAAATGCCACTTTAGCTAAAATATGGCTAAAATGTCGACGTGATGATTTTTCCGCAAAAGAAGTGCAAAACGATACCATTTTGCACATTAATATGGCTAAACAATACAAAACCGACGTCGCTTTGGTACTGATGTTGTAAAAAAATTAATATAAAAATTAATTAATTTTAATTTAAAATTAAATTATTTAAAAAACTTTAAAATAAAATAAAAATATTTAAAAAATAATTTTTAAAAAAACTAAAAATTTAAAAATAAAATAAAATAAATTTAAAAATAAAAATATTAAAAAGAATATTTTTAGAAAAAGTAAAAATTAAAAAAAATTTATTTAAAACATTTAAAAATAAAATAAAAATATTTAAAAAACTAAAAATTAAAAAAATATATTAAAAATACTAAAATTTTTAAAATTTTTAAAAATAAAATTATTTAAAAGATTTAAAAGATTTAAAAATAAAATTAAAAATCAAAAACAATTTTTTAAAAAAAAGGGTGGGGGGGCCCTTCCAGCGACAACGAGGAGACCAGCGATGGCGAGGGTTCTGCCCTCACCGGCTTGCCCCTTTTTAAATTATTTATTTATTTTTTAATATTTTTATTTTATTTTTAAATTTTTTAAATAATTTTAGTTTTTAAATTTTTTAAATTTTTAGTTTTTAAATTTTTTTTAAATTTTTTTATTAATTTTTAGTTTTTTTAATATTTTTATTTTATTTTTAAATTTTCAAAATAAATTTAGTTTAAATTAAATTTACTTAATTTTTATATTAATTTTTTAACACTTCAGCACCAAAATGACATTGTTTTGGTGCTGTCTAGCTATGTCAGCGTGCAAAATGACGTCGTTTTGCACTTCCTTCACTAGAAAATCACTACGTTAGCATTTTTGTCGGATTTTGACCGAAGTGACTCTTAAGTGATTCATTTTGTTCCGATTTTGGCACTTAAGTATTACTTTCCAAACTTTTGGCACTTAAGTGTGCTTCCATGCCAAGTTTTGGCACTTGGGGTGTACTTATGCCCCATTAATTGCATAAACATACGTAGAGCATTCAAACACTTGAAGTCGATGCAAGACATTTGAACACTTAAAGTCGATGTAGGAAATTTGAACACTTGAAGTTTGGAGTTGTGTCGCAATATTCTATGAGGCAAACCTCCATGGGAAAATTAATGGATTACTAAGCAAACACTTAGTACGGACTCTCCCATACCCATACTATTTCCAATTGAAATGTGTTAATTTAATCAATCAAACACGTAATTTTATTTATTTAGAAGTCATTACTAATCTATTATAGTTCAATTACGCTAAGTAAATTTAACACCCTTTCAATACCATTTTCTCTTTATTTCAAAAATATTTTGCAAGCGATCTTGCTTAATTTTAATTCTAATTCACTAACATGCGATGGGTGATTATATGAGTGTACAAACAAGAATTTAATAGTCAGTAATCAAAGTTGTAAATAACTTGCTAAAAAGGGCAAAAACCTTGATGCATTAAGCAAAGCAAAAGCGAGGCTTTGTTATCATCCAATGCACCAAGTGTTCTGCATAATGTTAACTAAAACTAAGCAATTTATGCATGATTTAGACATGATTTATGAATGCAATGTCAATTAACCTTTTTTGGGTTCTTTCTTTTCTAAAGTAAACATGCATTAGTGGACTATATGGAAATTCTATGTGACATGCAAGCTATAATAACAGTTTAAACATGACCTATATCAAATTCTAGTGACATGAATTAGAATCAATTAAACTCTATTGTTTAAACCACGCTACAGATTAATCATTTTTCTTGATTTTTCTTTTAATAAATAAGAAGGCTAAACTTTATGACACCTAATATGACTTAAATAACGTCATTGGAAGATAATGACCTAATGACGCAGTGCTAATATTTTTTGGTGTTTTTCTTATAAAAACTAAACGCGGTGGGTTTCATGTAATATATAACTTAAATTATGTGACTCTAAAGCATATGATCACTAGTGACGTGCAATATATGACTAACTAATTCTATATAGGATATGTATGCAATATTTTTGATATTTTATTTAGAGTTAAAATAGGAACTACCGAAATTTACATAATGACCTAATTTAAACTAGGAACTCATTTATGTTAAATTCTAAGATAAATTAGGTAATTTCCTAAATTACTACATATTTCGAGGAAATGAGGTTCTAAATTAGGAAAGTTATCTAGATGCAATATAATCTTAAATGCAATGCAATTTTTAAGGACACCTTTGCATTCGACCAAGCACGGTGTTTAAGGACACTGTGATGGTGATTGAATTTGATAAATTGATTGGTGTTAAAATTCAGTTGTCAAGTCAAGTAATTGCTTGGTAGAATGCACAATTGTACTAAATTTTACCTCTTGCTGTTTCAGAAGAATTAGTGTGCATACAAGTCCATCTTTCTTGTCTTTTAACCCTTTAGCAACCCTCATATTATTCAACATCATCATACTAGCCTCATTCATGTGCCCCAACTACGTAGGCCATAACTAAGTGAAGTCCAATTTTGACTCACTTGATAATACTACATCTCTTGATGTGGTCTCTCTCAATAGATGATAGCGAGGATGCAACTTCTCTCCCTTCGTCACTATCACAGTACTCCAAGAGATTTCCTCCATCTTTGATGATGTACTTACATCTAATATGATCAAGTGTCTCTAGAGAAATCAGTTCCTATAAGGTGTCATATGATTATAACATCACGAATCTAGTACTCACTCTTATTCTGATGTACAAGTAGTCACACACAAAATAGGACACGCAGATACCAGGAGTGCCATAACTTGACACAAAAAAACATTAAGTGCCAAAATCGGAGCAAAATGGTATAGTTAAGTGCCAACGGCGAGAAAATCTGGCCAAAAAGGCTGATGTGGTAAATAATTAATATAAAAATTAATAAAATTAAATTTAAAACATAATAATAATAATAATAATAATAATAATAATAATAATAATAATAATAATTTATAATTAAAAGAAAAAAAAGGTGGAGGAGGGGGAGGTGGCGGCGGCAGCAAGGGCTCCGTTGTTGCTGCCTCCCCCCCATCGCTAGAAGGTGGGGGAGGGTCGGCCAAGTCCCTGACCCAGGCTTGATGGCCTTAGCCGACCCTCCCCCACCTTCCGGCGATGGGGGGAGGCGGTGGCGATGGCAAGGGCTAAGCCCTCAGCCGCTGGCTACCTTCCTCCTCCTTCTCCACCTTTTTTTTTTCTTTTAATTATAAATTATCATCATCATCATCATCATCATCATTGTTATTATTATTTTTATTTTTTAAAATTTTAATTTAATTAATTTTTATATTAAAATTCAAATTATACCAAAACAATGACGTTTTTGTGTGTGTTTTGCTGAGTCAGTCTTTTGACAAGACACGTAAGCGATAAAATTAATAAAAAAAAATGTTACATAGGATTTCTGGTAGGGTTCGCTAGATGTGACATCAAATGTCCCATTTTTAGTAGAAAGTGGCACTTAAGTGCCACTTTCGTAAGTTTTGGCACTTAAGTATCCATTTGTGCCAAGTTTTGGCATTTGAAGCATTCTTTTGCCCACAAAATAGTCCATGCATCATTAGGGCTCTGCTTTGTAAAGTTCACCGCATTGCATGTGTCCGCAACTTTGGGCAATTTGTTCTCATCTACCTATTGTTTTGACACTCAAAGCACTTCATGTGACCCTTAAACTTTCTATTTCTCGACTTTGACTTGCTTCCACTTCTACTGTTGGACTCATGATGGGTGCGTTTGGTTAGACTTTGGGGAAAACCTTTAAGAAAATGCAAAGTACTTTCAATCAATGGAGTTTTTCAAAATGCAAATTGTGTTTGTTAAATTGTAATCTAAAAGCCCATAGTAAAGTACATTATCTTTGTAAAAGACTTTTATAATTAACAAAAAAGAAAAAATTCGTCAATAGAAAAATAATAAAGTTGACTAGCGAGTTGTAAGACCTCAGGTGGCCCCCAAAGACCATTGGCGAGGGTAGATTGGGGTCGGGTAACCCTTGGCCAAGAGGCGATCAGGCGATTGCGACCTCTATACGACCCAACATGACTTAGATTTAGGTCGCCGGAGGTCGCTTGACCTCTAGCCAAGGTATGACCAAGTAGCTGCAACCTCTGCACAACCTCGCGTGACCTAGATCTGGGTCATCGAAGGTCGCCAAAAGTTGCGCAACCCCTAGCCAAAGTGCAACCAGGCGGCTGCAACCTCTGCATGACCCCACGTGACCTAAATTTGGGTCGTCGAAGGTCACACGACCTTGCCGCATGGGTCGCGTGACTGATGACCTAGCGACCCAAATATGGGTATCACCTGGCGAGGGCACGTGACCCACGGTGACCCAGATCTGGATTGTGGCGAGGTCGTGTTGGGTCGCCGGAGGTCTTGTGACCTCGAGCGGCCCTTCACGAAGGTCGTGCGACAAATCTAGGTTGCTGCAACCATCGCTGAAGGTCGTCTGATTGCTTGCCCTTCATCGCTAATTGCTTGCCCTCCATTGGATACCACTTGTAGCATGTTGATCTTGTTCAATGGAGAAGAAGAAGATGATGATGATGATGAATAGTAGCTCAGTATACTTAAAAGGCAAAAGCTCAAGGCACCCCCTTGGTTGCCTTGGGCTTTCAACCTTTGGAAGGCTAGCATTTGGGAAATGGGGTTCAAAAAGAAATTTGCCAAACACACTTTATTTGGCCTAAAGGACTTTGGACACCCAAGGGGCCTTGGGAAAGCCATTCTCAAATGCACTAAATGTTCCTCTCTACTCTAGCTCACTAGTCCCCATATTACCTACTAGCTAGACAATCATCACACAACTTCTTTTGCCATTTGTCAAGGAACAAGATGAACTTCACCTCTTCTAGGGTAATCGCAACCCACCCTTGTAACAATGAATCGATAAAAGTGTTCCCATGACTCTAATAGAGATGATGACAACATTGTGCCATATTTTTCATTGGTGGGGGCCTCATCGGCATTCTTCAAATCCCTACTTTTTCATCAATTAGGGCCTTGTTGACATTCTTTGAATCCCCGAATTACATAATGCACCAAACTATCATCGCGCAACTTCCTTTTCCATTCGTGAGAAAATGAGGTTAACTTCGCCTCTTCTAAGGCAATTGTATGAGGTAAACTTCGCCTCTTCTGAGGCAATTGTAATATGCCACTGTAAAAGTGAACTAATAAAATGCTCCTATGACCCCGATAGTGATGCCAACTACATCATTGCCCTATTTTTCATTAATTAGGGCCTCACCGACATTTTAAAATTAATTGTAAATCTTTTAATGTCACTCAAAAAACTACACAAATTTTGCATTACAATATTAGAGTAATAAGTATATGAGGACAATTCCCTTTCATTTAAGTAAAAAACGCGAGTGATAATTTCCTTTTACATGCAAGCGAGGACAATATTTGAGTGACCCCTACGTTGGCAATCCCTGATCTTTAGAATAGTTTCATACTAGCAATCTGACGAGGGAGAAGGACATTAGAAGTATCAAAAACTACGTATGGCTCTCACTTTGGTGTTAAAAAGTTTTTTTTTTTGGATCATTTTAATACTAATTTTTTTGAAAAACGATCTTTTTAGTGTCAACTCCGATATGTTTGGCCGACTATTTTTTTTTTTTTTTAATATTAGTATCTTTAGCTAACGTGGCTCGCCAAAGTGTCCGGCCAGCGTCTAAAGCATAAACGGCGTTGTTGAATGCCTTTTCCCCAAGAACCCTAAATCCAGAGAGAGAAAATAGGTAGAGAGAGATGGTGCTCCTTCCCCAATCCCCTGCAAACCCCAGCACCGCCTACGAAGATTGCTGACGTCTCTCTCCTTTCTCGCCAATTCTTGACAGGTTCGACCTTGTCTCGATCCTCTCTTTCTCTCTGCGTTAGTGTTTTTTTTTTTCATCGTGCGAGTGCATTGCATGTCATATTGTTGGTAGATTCTGCCCTTCGACGGTCCATTGAGATTTGAATTGATATCGGTCTGATTGAGGTGTTGTGCGATGACATCTTTCGATTCGATGAGGAAAATGTAGAGGAAGAGAGATGTTGTAAGAGGGGCTAGAGAAAGCGAGAGTGACCTTAGTTTGACGCGAGTAAGATGGCAGGCGGTGACGACGGAGACCGACCAAGTTGGACAGCGAAAGTCGGCAAGGTGTGACGGCGAGGAGGGTGACTGAGGGTTGAAAACGACAGAAGGAAGGGCGTCGTTTTTTGTTGAGCCGAGGAATGGCGTCAGTTTGGGACTATTGGTGCAACGTCGTTTTTCGTTGACCCATGAGACCACATCATTTCGGGACCATGGTGCCCCATAGGATGAAGCGGTGTTGTTTTGCAAGTCCATTTGAATGAGTTAGATATAATGCCAACTCATATAAAAAGTATAATTAAAAAAATCATTTATTAATTTTGATTAGAATTTCTCGTTGTTGTCTCTTTAGTGATCACTTTTTTATATTAAATTTTGCACTTAAGTAATTCGACTAAAACTTTTGATCATTGTCGTTTTAGTGATCGTTTTTCTTATAATTTACCACTTAATAATTCGTCTAAAACTTTTGGTACTTGAAGCAATTCTTTTGGGACTTCTATGTTCTCCCCGACGAGCAAGTCAGTTGTCATCTAACACTCGACATGACTTGGAATGAAGTGGGCGATGGTACAAGTGTCTCGCCCGAAAGTCGAATCCACATAGCAGAGCGACCGGGACTCCTGAGATCGAAAGAACGATTGGGGATTTTAAACCTACGAAGGAGCCCACCTGGGAGAAATATTCAGTTCCGAGTCTTTGTTTACATGACTTCGCTCGAAGTGGACCGAGAAGCGGGAAAACGCAATCCTCCCCACGGAGCCTCACTAAATGGCGCAATTCTGGAAGCCGGCGACTGAGAAGCCTCGACTAACTGACGACGAAGAAGGCGGCGTCCTCTCCCTCTCGGCTTCTGCCTCCTCGTCCTCTTCCAGGTACGTCCCTCCTCGCAATTTTTGTTTCGAATCACCCGCGTATTGGGCATTCGTTGATATGCGCAAGATGGTGGGGGAAAAAGAAGTGTTGTGCGGGTGCATTGCATATCGTATCATCCGTAGATTCTGCCCTTCGATGGCCAATTGAGATCTAAATTGATGTCATTTTGATTGAGGTGTTGCGATTTGGTCATTCATCGTGCGAGGCTAACCGAAAAGAGACATCTTTCAATTCGATGAGGAAATTGCAGAGGAAGAGAGATCTTGGAAAAGAGGCTGGAGATAGAGTCATCTCAGCTCAGTCCGACACAGGTGCGATGGCAGGTGGTGACGACGGAGACCGGCGGAGTTCAACAGCGAAAGTGGGCGAGCTATGACGGTGAGGAGGTGACCCAGGGTTGAACATGACAGAAGGAAGGGCGTCGGTTTTTGTTGAGCCATGGAATGGCGTTGTTTCAGGACTATTCGTGCGACGTCGTTTTTTGTCGACTCATAAAACGACGTCAGTTGGGGACTATGGTGCCGCTTTGGATGAAGTGGGCGTTGTTTTACAAGTCCACATGAATGGGATTTTTTTTAAATATAATGCCACCTATATAAAACATTTAATTAAAAAGTCGTGTGTTAATTTTGGTCGGAATTTTCTTGCCTTAGCATCTAAATAATCGTTTTATCTCTAATTTGACACCTTAATGATTTGGCAAAACTTTTGGCCTTATACACAACTTTTGATATTTTAAGAGTGTGTTTAGTAATTTTTTTTTCCAGAAATAATATTTGTTCATAAATAATTGTTTCTATTTCTAATCCCTAGATGAGTTTCTTAGTAGAATAATACATTTGGTAATTGTATAAATTTTCGGAATAGAAAAATAACATAATGCGTTTGTATGATCCTAAAAATTTCTATTCCCATTTTTTTTCATTTAATTATAAAAGTGTTAGTGGAGATTTAACATTTCATGTTTAGATAAATCTAGACATTCCTAAGGATTTAATTAATCAAGATATTATAAGATGGTTAAAGAAAATTCAACGTAACAGTTAGTTAAAAATGGATGACCAGAAATAATAAAAGAGAGTCCCAATAGTTTTTAAGTCATAATATGAGGAGTTTGATTATAAATTTTTGCAAGTTTTAATAGACATGTGCATTTTAGCTACAAGAAGAAGAACAAATGTTGCTTGCAGGCGCCAAGTTTTCGCGATTTAACATTTTCTCTAAAAGAAAACGACATTCAAAACTCTATATAGATAAAGCCCTAAAAGCTTATTCAATTTTAAACACTATTTCCATCAAAATATTTTCACTTTTTTTTTTGTGCTAAACTAATTTTAAACTAGAATTAAACTAAAATCTAGTAAAACTATTGCAACTCTAATTTCTAATTTTTTCCATAAATTTCTGAATTTTTTTATTAAAAAATGGGGACTTAGATTAGGTCAGGAAACTACTGGACTTTGTGTTGATTGTGTAAAGATGAGTATTAGCTTATGTTGAGCCTTTTTCTTTTTGTTTTTTAAATGACCATATTTCTCTTTTTGTTCTCAGGAATAAAGAAGTAAGTATTTTTTAGTTTTTATTTTCGTACTCAATTTATTAACTGGCTACAAGGCTGTTCCAGAAAATAAAAAATTTAGCCGACCTTACTAAATAGATTTATATTCTTTTTTGTTGATCACTGATTTATATCATTTTTAGTTCTGAATAATAAAAAAAATAGAAAAATAAAAACGTTGGCAGTCCTCCCCAGTGGGCAAGTCAGGCACCATCACGACACCGGATGTGTGACTCGGAGTGAAGTCGGCGACAGTACAAATTGCATAGCAACCGGGACTCCCGACATCGAAAGGGCGAGCGGGGATTTTAAACCTACGACAGTACAAATGTCTCGTCCATAAATTCAGTTCCGAGTCTTGTTTGCATGCTCGTGTCCGACCGACACCCCCTCGAAGCGGGAAAACGCAATAAACCCAACTGAATGGCGCAATTCTGGAAGCCGGGGACCGAGAAGCCTCGGCTAATTGACGACGAAGAAGGCGGCGTCCTCTTCCTCTCGGCTTCTGCCTCCTCGTCCTCTTCTGGGTACGTCCCTTCTCGCAATTTTCGTTTCGAATCGCCGCGTGTTGGGTATTCATTGATATGCGGAAGATGGTGGGGAAAAAAAGTAGTGTTGACGATAATTTTTCGTGGGTGTTGTGCTTTGCTTGTGCCTAGATATGGGTATGCTGGTTTCGAGAGGCAGAGGCAAAGGCTTCCTGTGTACAAGTACAGAACCGCCTTTCTTTATTTGGTGGAGACCCATGCGACCACCATCGTAGTTGGGGAGACGGGTAGTGGGAAGACCACTCAGATTCCACAGGTTTGTGTTTTTCTTGATTTGGGTCAATTTGCTCGGTGTTCTTTATGCTTCTCTGGAGGTCAGAGATCCCAAATTGGAAGATGCAGAATGTGTTATGATGAGATGGAGGTGTAGTTTTATTTGATGCAAGTCACAAGACACTCCTCAGAGATGGTACCGACATGGTTTTCTAAATGTCAGAGCCGAATTCACTCTGGCAAACACCAGGGAATGCAATTTCAATTTAGATTCTCTTCAGTTATTTCCAATTTTTTTGTTCCTTTGTTCTCTATTTGACCCTTTACTGTGTCTGCTCTGTCATCTTTTTGGCCTTTGTTTGCTGTCTATGAAACTGTGAGATTGGTCTTTAAAGGCGATGCAGAATGTTGCCATATGTTCTTGATTTTGGTAGCAAGCACCCCATATAGCTGTGTAGCCTCCATATCGTTGTTTGTTAGGAGTAAAACATTGTTAAAATTTCTGGTCACTTTACAATTATTGTTTGGAATGCTTTTGCTTGGCATACTTGTAGAGTGAGAAATGATGTCTTGTGAATGAATGTATACTTTTATGTAAATATGTACAGATAGTGTCCTGGATGAAATCTGAATGTTGGGAAAAGAATAGAATATAGGGTGTACATATATGGAGAGGAGGGAAAACATTGAGATTGATAGCATTCTTTGTGAGAATTAAAACATTGTAAAATACAAGTTTGTTCATGGGGTTGGCAACAGGATTGACACTCCTGCTATTGGAGCAAATAAAGGATTTACTTTGCCTGTAATGTCAGGGTGGTGCTTTCGTGAAATTTTGTAAAAGAATCGTTTAAAATAAGTTGTCTGAGCTTTATGTTCTGTAGGCATCAGAGATATTTGTAGGTTGAATAGTTAAATACTTGAAGCATTGGTGATTACATTCACTGTCTATTAGAGTGAAGCTGGTTTTATGGTCTTTAGAACCAATAATTTATGGATTTTGTTTGTCATGCCAACGCTTGTAATATATATTCTTGAATGAGAACAAAACTCGAGACTTGTAGTTTCCTTTAATGTTGTTGGCCACCATGGTCCATGATGTATCATCTAACGATTAAAAGGGAATGTGTGTGGCCTCTCAACAATGTTAGCCTTTATTTCATCTTTCCATTGCCTCTTGAAGTTAGTTCCTAGTTATCTTATTTGGAACCTTCTTATCCTTTGATTACGAAATGCTTAAAAGTTTGATGGTTGTGATTTACTTTGGTAAATGCAGTACCTCAAAGAAGCAGGTTGGGCTGATGGTGGGCGTGTAATAGCTTGTACACAGCCGAGACGACTGGCTGTCCAGGTCATAAATTAAGTTGCTCTATAATTACGCATCTGCTCACTATGTTTCTTGTTCATCTGCCACTTCCAAGACTGCCTATTGCTGGTCAAGAAGAAAGCCTACTTTGTATTGGATTTGAGCTTTTTACTTGTCCACTTCATATGCTAAGTTTATTATATTAAACCGTCTGCATTACGAATTCTAAATTGCAGAATCAATATTTAACCATCATGCTCTGTAGTAGATTCAGCATTTTTAGACTTGCCTGCCTACCGTATGAGATTGAATAATCCACAAGTTTAGACTTTATTTTATGCTTGCTTGTCTATAGCCTGATCTCCATTAGCATTAGTCCTTTTATGCTGTTAAGCTTCAAATATTTGGTGACAGGCTGTTGCATCAAGAGTTGCCGAAGAAATGGGAGTCAAGCTTGGAGAGGAAGTTGGCTACACAATACGGTTTGAAGATGCTACCAGTACTGTCAGTTTTCTGCTTTCCCTGTGGCTGAGTTACCTTTTGAGTTGTTGTGCTTTGCCTGTTATAGGATCATGCAGAATTTAGAAAAATTGTTTCTTGAGCCTAAATTGACTTACCGAAGTTAATTTCTGCTTGAATACTCTTTTTTGGTGACATTCTTTTTATTTTTATTTTTATTTTTCTTTTGGCACAGGGAACACTGATCAAGTTTCTCACAGATGGGGTGCTACTCAGGGAAATGATGGGGGATCCACTTTTGACTAAGTATAGGTACTATCTTTGAATTGCCGTCTCATGTCTTCCCTTATCCTCTCTCTCTCTCTCTCTCTCTCTCTCTCTCTCTCACTTGTATTTGTGCATGCGACCACGCTCAAGAAGAAGCATCTTTCTATGCAGAAATCATAATGCACTCAGAAATCATTTTGAACTCTGTGCTTCCATCGACTGCTCCTTTTCTCTGTTCATGTGATGCCAGCTTAAGTTTTACTCTTTCCTTTACATGATTAATCACAGCATGCACAATGTCTGTTGGTCTAGTTGAGATGGATGTGAGTTTCAAAAGACCGAGTTTTCTACTTTGGTGGCTCAATGTGATTGTGTCAAACTATATGTTTCCAGGAGGTCAAATGTTCATTGGTACTTTGCTTTATACATAGTTAAATTGTTGGGAGTTTCTTTTATTGACTGTTTTCTATCTTCTGTATTCTGCTGAAGTTTGTTGGTCAAGATAAGATGAGATTGCATGCCATCCACCCAATAGTTGGAGCCTTAGCTTTAAATCTTTTACAACATCTTGGGAAAATTTTCCCCTGGCCCTTCCTCTCTAAAGCAAGTTGGCTTCTTCAGATTCCTTATAGAATTTCCTTTAGTGTTGGAGCATTGCTTGAATTAAGATTCTTAATACCAATATTGTCCAAAAGCATAATTATATAATGTGGCATTGTTGTTGTATGTGAAAAGGTGTGGGCAAATCTGCTGATTGTCTTTTTCTTCATAGAGACTTAACTTTGAAACTGTGTAATATTATCTTCAAATTTCTCTTGGGTCGTGCATAGAAACGCTATACAATTTCCCTAATAAAAAGCCTTTGTGGTTGATTCAAGCTCAAAAGAAATCTTGTAGCAAGGCTCTGATGAGTGTTACATGGCACATTTGTAACAAAAGATTGTTTGAGGGATTTGAAACTTCTGGTTCTACTATTTTGTATCTTTTATTTGTCCCTTGTTCATCTTTCTCCAGTCATGTCTTATTTTGTTCAAAAGAAATCTTGTAGCAATGTCTTCTTATTTTGTTCTTCCTTTCCTCTTTATTAAGTTGTCTGTTCTGATGTACTAGGATTATATTTCTAGGATAGTTCTTTACAACCTATCAAAATAAAGGAGGATTGCTTATGGCGAGATGTGTCGCCTTGAATATCTGCAACAAACCCACGAGTCTACTTGCAGTGTAGCTTTTGGTTTTTGCATGTGCCTATGCACACCCAAGCTTCCACAGAGTAGATTAGTTCCTATTAAGAATGGTTGCTTAAATATTTTAAAGCAAAGTTCTGCATTGCCAAATAATTTCTGTTTTGGTAGATCTAGATTGTCTGACATCAGAAGTGAGATGGGTGCAATACTGCTATATTAGGGTGACTGTTATCATCAAAAGATGTTTACTTAGCTTAGCAGTGATTATTTTGAAAACTAGCAGCTCTTCTTGATGCAATCTTAGAGAGACCCCAATAGATGATCAAGTACGAGGGTTTCAGTGCATTGAAGGAAAAGAACATGAATACTAAACTTTTAAGAGGTGACAAATTTAAATATATATGTCATGACTTTACTTACTCTCCAATATTTGTATATTCTAAAAAGTTGGGATTTTGAGTTTCAAAAATATTTTATATTGTCTGACCTTTTGCCTGTTTATACTTAGATTAATATCTGTTGTTTATGAGGCAATTATAATGTTATTCTATCATCATCTGTTGTGAAAACAGTGTCATAATGGTGGATGAGGCCCATGAAAGGTCTATTTCAACTGATATCCTACTGGGTCTTCTGAAGAAGGTATTATTTTGTACAACCAGGACATTTTGTGTTGGTTGTAATACAGCTATCTTGCAGCTGTATTTTACTTGCTTTCAGTAAGCAATTTCAGAACTTTGGTTTTTCTAGTATAGACTAATTTCTAGTTCTGAATTTAGATACAACGACGTCGACCTGAATTGCGGTTGATCATATCCTCGGCCACTATTGAAGCTAAATCTATGTCTGCTTTCTTCCAAACCAGGTTTTCTTCAACACATTTACCTGTCCTTGGATTATGTTTTGTCTGATTTTGGTTGGTTGTGTTTCTGTTTTGAGGATTTTTTTGGCCATGCAAGCTTGAATGAATATGAAAATTCATTTAATATTGCAATCAAGAAGAGATACTAATATATTTGGAAGTGCTTTTCATTTGATGTGCCCTGCATTCATAAGTCTTTTTAATGCTGCACTGATCTCGACTAATTGGCTCCTGTTTAGCTCTAGTTGGACATGTTTATAAACTCTGATCATGATTAGGCCAAATCAGAGCTCTTGGATGCGTTGTCCAAACTGGGATATAGTTTGATTTTGAGTTGTGATTGAAGAATAAGCTGCAAAAGCAGACCCTTACTTATGCTTCGAGCATAAGATCTAGTCTGCAAAACCCTGCTCAAATTGAAGCTCAAAGGCTGCACATTTAGTGACTTCCAGTTTTCTCATTATGTATTTGAATATTAGGGGGTTCCTGTTCTTTCAATCTGAATGGTTTTTTTTTTGGTAAGGTTGTTTCAATCCAAATAATTGTTAGTCACTTCTTTTATTTTTTGCGAGTTTTGGATTTTAAGAGTAGTGTCACCCTTTAGCGGTCCGATGTTCATCCTGTGATTGGGAAGTAATTTTTTATTCTTTGTTAGTATCTATGCCAGTTGGGATAGATCATACCCACGGTCACTCATTTAATTTTAGTTTTTTTTTTTCCAGAATATCACGCAAGGGTGTAATATTTGCAAATACATCACGATTATCAGCATATTTTCCTTAAGAAAAAACCTCTACTTTCCAATCTCATAATTCCGCAGTATAGTGATGCTGCTTTGCAAATACGTAGATACTCTGCTTCTAAGTAAAAAATGGAGAAAAAATGCGCATCCACTACCATTCTTACGACAAAGAAGAAAACAAAAATGCAGTAATGGTCATAGAGATAAAGACAAGTTAACACCTTAAGATGTGGTCCGTAACCTCCATAGCAAGTAGGTGGGGTTATGCATGCAAAAGGCTGTAGCTTAAAGCATGTTGTGCTGCTTAGTTAAGAGGAAAAGACAATATAACATGTGCTTGGTGAGATCAAATCAATCAGGTGTCACATACATCAAAGCATTCTGGTTTGTGAACTCACGATAAAAAGTTATCTCAACTGTGTCTGGGCTGAGCTTAATGAGATTATGCTGAACATCATTATAAATTACAAATGAGATGCATATAAAAGCAATTTTAAAACAAGATGATATAAAATCAGAGTCAAAAGCAATTTTGATTATTTCGAATGCAATTAAAACCGATTCTTGGTCGTGACCGTGACTGAAAATTGGTTTTGTTCATGGTTGTATTTGCTTGGTCAGGACATCGCACTCTAATAATTTTACATGTGCATTCTGATCTTAACCAAGTACTGTCTTGTAAATTCTACATGATGCAGAGGAAATGAGAGGGTCCATGTTAAGTCGAGTATTCTCTTAAACTTAGTTTTTTTATTGAAGTTTTTAATGTTGAATATGGCTATTGTCTTCTGTATGTTGTAATCTGGCAGAAGGCGTCGAGGACTACAAGGTGAGGAACCTGCATTGGCTATGGAACCTGCAATCCTCTCGGTTGAGGTGCCCCTCTCTCTCTCTCCCTCTCTGCTGAAAGAGATGGTGTTCAAGTGGGCACACATCTACTATGCATGAACAACTTACAAATTGATCTGATCTTCAGGGTAGAGGTTTTAATGTGCAAATTCATTATGTTGAGGATCCGGTGTCAGACTATATACAGGCTGCTGTTTCAACAGTATTGTTGATTCATGACAAGGTAAATGCTTTCGCATATTTCTGCTTTATGATAACCTTGTGATCAAATCTTTACTTCTAGTCGTACTTGTTAATTTTCTATGTTCCCCTATGATATTAACAGTGAAATGCCACAGAAAAGGCATGAGACTTATACCCTTAGGACATAAATAACCCACTTTTGGAATGATCTGAAAAAAGCACGAACTTTTGCTTGAGGGAGAAAAATGTCCATGAGTTTATACTCTTGAGACAAAAATTACCTCACCTTTCAAATGACTCAAATATTAACATGAACTTTTACTCCAGGACAAAAATATCCACTGTAGATTTTTCTGTCTAGAAAAGTTTGTTCTGTTTTTTTTTTTGGTGCATCTGATGTGGCTAATGGTTGTCACATGACATGTCAGTTGAGCCCAAACAATGCTGTTTCACTTTGATTATAATGGATTATTTGCTTGATTTGACATTGAAGAAATTGATATAGAACAAAATAGGAGCGCGTATAAATTGATTAGGGTTTGCCACTCCTTGCACTTTTTTATTATTAATTAAATAACATTTAATGGTCATGAGAACCCTCTCACATTTTAACACTCCCGTCTTGGACCGTAATAACCCTCTCACACTTTAATACTCCCCCTCAAGCTGAAGCATAGATATCAAGTATGCTCAGTTTGTTACAAATATAGTCAACCCTACTAGTCCCTAAAGACTTGGTGAAAATATCAGCTAGCTGTTCACCACTCCTAACATGACTAGTGGAAATAACTCCATCGTGAAAGTTCTCACAGACAAAGCGACAACCAACTTCAATATGCTTGGTATGCTTGTGGAATACTGGATTTGAAGCAATATGGATAGTTGCTTGATTATCACATAACAACTCCATTGTCGCAAGATCTTTGAATCAACTAATAGCTGATGCATCCAGACAAACTCACAAGCAGCTTGAGCCATAGCTTTGTATTTCAATTCTGCATTGGATTGAGCTACAACACTTTGCTTCTTACTCATCCAAGATATTAGGTTTCCTCCCACAAAGGTGCAGTAACCCGATATAGACCTCCATTTTGTAGGAGACCTGGACCAATCGGCATCTGAAAATGCTTCCATCCTTTTGTGACCATGATCACTATAGGAGAAACCACAACCTAGAGCTTTTTTTAAGTATCTGAAAACTTTGACTACAACATCTTAATGAGAGGTACGAGGGAAGACATAAACTGACTCAACACTCAAAAGGAATTCAGGTTAAGTGGCAATAAGAAAATTTAGTTTTCCAACAAGTCTTTGATACCTTTCTGAACCATCTAATAGCTCGCCATCCTCTACCATCAATTTCGAGCCAACTACCAATGGCATATCTAGTGGTTTAGCTCTTGGCATATTCGTCTCTATAAGCAATTCCAAAACATACGACATACTTGTGAGATGAATACCTTTCTTCGCCCGTGCCACTTTGATACCCAAAAAATATTTAAGTCATCATAAATCCTTTGTTAGAAACTGCTATTACAAATATAGTTTCAACTCATCAATCCTCTTAGAATCATCTTCACTTATGATAATCTCATTCACACAAACTACAAGAAATATCCGATTAGCTCTAGAAACATAGGAAAACATAGAACGATCTCCACTTCATTTGAGCATTCCTTATTGGAGCACCTCCTTAGTAAACCTCCCAAACCAAGTTTTGGGAGATTGCTTCAACCACATAAAGATTTCTTCAAACGGCGGACATGACCGGACTCCCCTTGATTAATGAACTTGGGTGATTGCTCCATACACACCTCTTTAGTTAAATCACCATGGAGGAAGGCATACATCAAGCAAAAAAGGAGGCCAACAAGCATAAGCAGCCAAAGAAAGGAAAAGGTAAATGGAGGTTAATCTTAGCCACTGGAGAGGAAGTATTATCATAATTGACCCCATAAATCTATGCATAACCTTTAGCAACCAATCTGCCTTGCGGTGAATAAGAGAACCATTAGGATTAAACTTGATAGTGAACACCTATTTACATCCAATGGTAGTATTCCCTGTGTGTAGATGAACAAGATCCCAAGTCTAGTTTTGATCCAATGCTAATGGTCCCTCCTCCATAGCTATCCTCTAGCTTGGACTAGATAGTGCTTTAGCAATAGTTTTAGGAATAAGATGTGTATTAATGGTGACCAGACTAGCCCAAAAAGACGTAGACAAGCCAGAGTTACAAACAAATTGCACAATAAGGTGCTAGGTACAACTATGAATTCATTTGCAATGTGCAATAAGGATATCAAGGTCAGTGTGTGATAGGCTTACCTCACACTTAGAGGATGAAGAAGATGAAATAGGTGAAGGTACATCTGCAGGGGGCTCCACATGCTGATGACAATATCTACTGTATATATGTTGGGTAGGTAGAGGAATTGGTTGAGAATCCGAAGTGGATTTCACAATAACATATGTAAAGGAATCATCATCCACTGTAAGAGGCTCCATTGGTTCATTAAAATAAACAGTCGACACAAAGAAGGAACTGCAGTGGTAAAATACTTATGCAAAGGACAATAACAACGGTAACCCTTTTGTGTATGAGAAGACCCCACAAAAAAGAATTTAAGAGACTACGGGTCAAGTTTGGAAAGCCCTGGATGATGGTCACGAATATAGCAGACAACCATTATACGAGGTGGTAAATTAAATAAGGATTTAGAATGAAAAGGAAGAGGGTATGGAGTTGCACCCTTAAGAATAGAGGATGGCATGCAGTTGATAAAATAACCTACAATCATAAGAGCGTCAACCCAAAAGGATTTGTCTACCTTTATTTCAAACATTAATAATCGAGCAACTTCTAACAAGTGATTATTCTTCCTTTCAGCGACACCATTTTGTTGTGGTGTATTTGAATAGAAAGATTGATGAAGAATGCCCTGTTGGGTCAGGAATTCAGAAAGAGGATTAGAAAAATATTTTTTTGCATTATCACTTCGAAGAATACACACAGGAATTGAAAATTGAGTACGTACTTTGTGCATTGGACAAAACATGGAAAATAACTCAAAACAACTTTTCATTAGATATAACCAAGAGGCTCTTGAGTAATCATCTACAGAAGCAATGAAGTACTTGAAATCTAACTTAGTAAAAGTAGGAAATGGACCCTATACATCACAATGAACTAACACAAACGGCGAGGAACCCTATTTATTGATTCTTGGATGATAATTTATATGGTGCAATTTCTCAAATTGACATGATTCACACTCAAGACTAGATAAAGAATGAAATTGGGGATCTAACTTCTTTAAACTTTCCAATGACGGGTGGCTCTAACGACAATGGATCTAATGTGGGGAAGCCACAGAACAAGCAACATTGGTAGTATCAGCAAACGAGTATAGCCTCCTTGACACATGTCCTTTATCAATCATCTCCCTCGTCTTCAAAACCTTAAAAACATAAGAATCAGGATGGGAAGTTATAGAACTATTATATCTTTTGTAAGATGACTTACAGACATAAGGTTAAAATAGACAACTTGGGAGATATATGGCTGAAGATAAAGATATGGAGAATGTCAGAAGAACCGTGCCTATCCCCTTTGCTATGGATAGAGAATCATTAGCTAATGTAACATTGGACAAAGACTCGTGAATGTTAGAAAAGATACTTGAAACTCCATTCATATGATCAATAGCACTTGAATCAATGACCTAGGGGCGAGAGGCAGGAGAAAGACATGTTGTTGCATTTCTTGTCTGGACGAAAGTAGTTGTGGATGAGGACTGTGAAATTGACTGACAAATCTAGAACTAATTGTACCTGGCCAATCCCTTCTCCGCCATTCTGATTACCTTTCCTCCTTTAGAGAATTGCAAAGAGGTAGCAGACTTTAATGCAGTGGCGACATTAGCTACAGTTTGATGAGTGGGCTTTTCATGAAGCTTATAACAGAATCTTTGAATGTGTCCAAGTAAATCATTGAAATGACAAGTCCGGTATTAACCCTTGTGTCACTAGAAGTGTTACTAGATGAGGGTGGTTGGCCTCTACCAAAACCACAGCCACCACCACCACTTTGGCCACCACTACGACCTCAACCATCACTGTGATTGCCAAGGCTGAGCTATCACTTGTGGAGAATGCATCCTTAGGTGGCTCACATCAGACCCTCAAGACTCAGCAAATGTCTCAATAAGTGAAGTTATCTTATCTTCTCATAGTATTTGGGGACAGACTGCATCATACATTGATCCTAGTCGTCCTAAAGAATCCCTTAACAGCCAATTGCTCTCGTTGCTCCTGCATTTTCTTAACATGAGGTAATGGGTAGTAGAGAATTAAATTCCTTATACATCCATTTAAAATCAGCAAAATACTGGGTAAGTGGCCAACCCTTTCTACTAGCCTTAGAAAATTCGTGGGATACTTCATAAATCCTTGAAAGATTATTTTGTCCAAAATAAAGGATATTCAAGTAGTCCCACAACTCTTTCACTATATCAATATGTGTAACCAAATTCGCAACTTGGGATTCCATGGAGGTCAACATTTGACCAAGAATTCTGGCATCCACAGTTACTCGATTATATATGAGGTAGATCTGTTGCCTTTTAGATGATTTAGTTGCTCTCTCCCAGTCAATACTAACAACATGATTTTCCTCCATTGCTATAAATTGGTGATACCTTCTAACTTCTTCTCTGTCAAACGACTAGAGGATGTAAACACAACCTCAGCCACTAAACCTTTATTCTGCCATAACTCAATGTGTACCAATATAACACAAGAATTTTCAGCCAATAATCAGAATCAAGTCCCACAATCTAGAATTCAATTCAAAAAACTGCCTCAATTGCTTCAAACAGTCCATATCTCCATGACACTTCAATCAAATTCATCTATTTCATCAAAACATACACCAAAACTGTAGATTATGCCCAAATAGAACCACCTTATCCAATATCAATTTCGACGTGAATAGAGTCAGCAGCTTTATCAAGCAAGCTATTGCAATTTTTATTTTTTATTTAGAACATAGAGAATAGCAAACACATGAAAAAACTCTAGAGGACCAAGTAGCTCAGATCAGTTCGCAGGGAGGGACGCGAGCTCTACCGGCATCGGATCTTGGCTGGTCGACGTTGGGTCTGGGATGAATGAGACCACGCGATGCCGGATGACACAAGATTTGAGCTAGATGGGACTAGATGATGCTGGACGACGCCTGATCTGAGCTGACTATGCTTGCGGGTGTCAGATCTGGACTTAAGAGAACTGGGTGATGCCAAATTGGGCCGAACGACTCTTGCCAATGTCAAATCTGAGCTCGCAATGACTAGATTTATTTTTATTGCTTTGATATCATGTAGAACTTGATATAGAACAAAAGAGGAGAGCATACAAACTGATTAGGGTTGGCCACTCCTCCCACTTTTATTATTAATTTAATAAATTACCACAATAACCATCTTAGTATTGATGACCATAATAACCCTCTCACAATTTAACAAATATCAATTATTTGAAACCCTGATTTGCAAATATGAAATGCTAATTTAAGCTAATTAAACATCAGGATTTGAATTTCAGGATTTGCTTATTCTCCACAAATTAGCTTAAAATCAATGATCTATGATCCTACTTGCGTACTCAGTTTGAGGCACAATCCTACCCATCCAATTTGCAAACTTGATTTGGGGCTAAACTTTCTCTCTTCTTTGGAAGAAAGAAGCCAGAATCCTGTTCAATTGATATCGTTTTTGTTAGAACTACATGGCATTGGTTAGGTTCAGCTGATGTGTTCATTGTAAATGTTGCCGGCGTTAGTTGTGCCTAATTCTGCATAATCATTTTTACTGGAAAAGGTAATGGTGGAAATTTTTGTCCCTTTAGTAAAAGTTTGTGTATATTTTTCTTATTGCTTGAAAAGTGAGGTTATTACAAGTTTATGCATGCATTATTCTCTCAATCAAAAGTTAGTGCTTTTTTGGGTCGTTTGATAGGTGAGGTTATTTTCTTCCTTTGGGTATGAGTTCATGGATAATTTTTGGGCATTTGGCCACTTATTAACTGCCTTTGAATGGAAGCTATTGGTAGTACTAGACATTTATAGCTCAGAACCCTGCAAGGATACTGAGAAAAGTAGACCTGGCATGCATGTTCTTAATAAAAATTAAAAAAAAAGTTGATATCTTAAATGACCAGAAAAAGAAGCAAACTAGTCACAAGGATACCTTTTCTTTTTGGGGTTTATTTGAGTCATCCTTTTGACAACCTTGCATGGTGGTACTTCATTGGCAAATAAATCCTAATAACCACTTTAATTGTTTTTAGGAGCCATTTGGTGACATTTTGGTGTTTCTCACTGGTCAAGATGATATTGAAACTGCTGTTAAGTTGCTGACAGAAGAAGCTCGAGACAACAGAAAAAGTTCTTCAGGTATGCTCATCTGATCTTAGCATGTAGCTAGGGTTCTCTTTTCATCCAGATAATATGGATACATAAAATTATAAGAATATTGCATCTCTTTCGGTACTTAACGGGAGGTGCATATAGGGTAATGATTTCAACTTTTGTGGTTTGTCTTTGACACTGGGACAATATAGCATCACTCTGTCACGGGGGCCATATGTGGATCACTGCCTGAATTTGTATGACCATTGCATAAATGACCATTTATTGATGCTCTTCTTGTGACGTGCAGCATTTGGCATATATCTCACTTGTAGACCTAATTCAGATATCTATTTCTAACTGATCTGTTCCTTTTGCTTCTTTTAGGATTGATTGTTTTGCCTTTGTACTCGGGACTTTCACGTGCAGAACAGGTGTAGTAATAGGGTGCTGGGAATCATTATTCTTTTTGTGATGCATGGAGAGATTTTAATTGCTCTTGTATTTATTTCCAGGAGTTAATATTTTCTCCCACTCCTCGGGGGAAGAGAAAAGTGGTGATATCAACAAATATAGCGGAGACATCATTGACTTTGGAGGTTATACTCCCTAATTTTGAAGCAGGAGCTGTACCTAAGCCTTAATCTCAATATTCTTGGCATTCATTTGTAACATGCTTTGTTTTTCTGACTGGTGCAGGGTATTGTTTATGTCATTGACAGCGGGTTCTCTAAACAAAAGTTTTATAATCCGGTACTTCACTCATATTCCCTAAGGGCCTGTTTGTTTATGTTTTTTTAAAAGCAAAGAGCCACTTTTTTGCTTTCCGGGCAAAATACCAATTTTAAAAAGCTAAAAAGTGGTATTTGAATTTTGTGCCAACATTTCGGTATTGTAAAAGTTTCTGGTGTTTCAAGTTAATAAAAAGTCAAAGTGGGCTGGCCACAAGATTTAGATGAAGGAAAAGCAAAAGTCTATTGAGACGAGCTTTTAGATCTTATAAACAGATTAGGTCGATTAGGTCTCATCTTCTTTAGAATTTTGACATGTTAGTGTTGCTGCATAGCAGTCTTGGACAACCATTTTGTTTCTGTCACATCTTATGAATCTTTCAGGAATGCTTCTAGTTTCGTTTTGAGAGCCCAGAAAGTTTTACTGTGTTTGAGTACCTAGAATAGTGCCGACTGGTAGAAGCTCTTGAGCACCCCTATAAGTTGAAATAAGTCAGATTATTGAAACATCTACAATGTTATGCACCTGTCGAAGATGATTATTTGGTTTCTTTCTCATTTAAACAATGTCCTCATACAGTTATTCGTCAATTCGTTTTGTTTTTCCAGTGTTGTGTGTCATTTGCCTGGATGTAATAAGGAATTATCATTCTAGGATATAAATACATGTTAGTACCAAATAATGTTGACTTAGTTTGTCGGGCATGATGCAGATCTCAGACATTGAAAACCTTGTAGTGGCGCCAATATCTAAGGCATCTGCCAGACAAAGGGCTGGCAGGGCTGGAAGAGTTAGACCTGGGAAGTGTTACAGGTGAGTATTAATGACATATGTATAAAATACCCATCTTTTTTCTGGAGGTTATGCCCCTAGTTATTATATTTATTTCCAAGTCATGACTGCAACTATTAGCTATTTGATAATTCATTTCTTCAGTTATGATAGGATGTTGTGTAATCATACAGTCAAATTCTCCATGAATTGCTTCTCAGCTAAACTCTCAGTTAGCTGATGATGTTCAAATTTGCCTATTCTTTTCTAGCTGATAAGTTAAACACACAAGGAGTATTGAACCACAGAGTACTGGAGAATGTCCTAGGAAGTGATCGCTTGGTGCTTCTATGTGCCATAGCCTGTTCTTCTGGCAGCCTCATTAACCTCTGGAAGTCCCCCCTTTCGAGAAAAGTTGATTCACTTGACACGTATTGTGTGAGAGTTACGACAACCACTTATTGGTTACTACGTTGTCTATTGGTTCTTTGTCCACTTTATGCACTCCAAAGAGTTACTTGGAAGCTGACTTAACTTTCAATATATGAATTACCTGAGACAAAGTCCCTGTGCATTTTGTTGAGGAGATGATGAAAGAAGCATGTTTAAACTGGTCTGAGCGCATGACACAAATCACAACAACCTCAAGATGCTTGAATAAGAATGGAGACAACACCTTCAAATTTGGGAGATTTCCCTTTTTGAGTGTTATGGTGTTCCTGTTAGACTAGAACATTTGAGGAGTTGATGCTTGTGTTTTCAATCACTCAAGGACATGTTTTTAGATCAATAAGTTTATTTTAACAGACAGAAATAATTAGACAATCTGAAATTTCATTGTATCTAAATATAAAAATCATGTCTTTATTCAAGAGCTTAAGTTTTAAATTATTTGCTAGTTGTCTTACATAATTTTCAATTGAATTAGACTAGGAGTCCAGATGTTCAATTTTATTTTGGCCACACATAGCCTACGTGTGAGGTTAAAAATTTGCAGCATTTAGATATGGAACTGCACATTTATCTAATAACGTAATTTTTTAGATGATTTGGCACTGGTTGCATAAATTTTGCACTAACATTAGGAAAGCACTAAATATGACTTCTGCAATTCATGATGGAAATAGCAACAAAAGCCTAATGATATGGCAAACCACCCCTCCACCCTTTTCTCCTGGTTCCCCTCCTCAAAGAAGAAAAGAAAAGTAGAATTCCGTTACCTCTATTACTAGCGTCGGATGGTAACTTCACAGGGATTGACTTTCCAATCATAATCAGTAGATGAGGTCACCTGGTGAACGAGCTTAAACTTGTTTGGACAAATATCATTCAAAGAGTTGGAAACACATTGCTTGATTTGCAGCTTTGCAGAATAAATTTGTAGTCTCTCTAGAGCAATGTATGAATTTTGTGTACTTAATCATTTGAAGTCTGCTCAGACAAGTGTTTGAAGACCCTTTGGCCAAAACTAAGAGAAGAGTGATGTATGAAGACACCTTCTGTCTTTCTTGAGCCCCATGATCCATTGTATTCCTTTTTGCATGTTGCCATGCCTTATCATCTAGCTATGCTCAGGTCTAATGAACTTGCCTTTTTGGCTTTCCACATGTGCAACCAGGTTATATACAGAAGAGTATTTTGTCAATGAAATGGCTGCTGAGGGGATCCCAGAGATACAGAGATCAAATCTTGTTTCTTGTGTTATTCAGGTGTGTGGTTTCTTGCCCTGATTTTGTCACACAAAGTTTCCTTGAATACATGCATAACTCATGATATTATTACATTTATAACAAACTGCCTCTGAACTTGGGAGGATTGGTACGGGAGTGACAAGCATGAGTTTCGATCCAATGTAGCTTTAATATGAAGTTGCTTTTTTTTTCTATGGCATAATTGTAGCTGAATCAAAAATTTAGTATGAAGTTGTGTCTATTTGTCAATGGCATAATTGTAGCTAAATAAAAAATGCCTTACACTTTTCTCTCCTGTGTGAGCCTTACCACGCTTGTGCAGTAGTTGAAAATTCTTTGTCCAATTTTTGTTGAGGAATCTGGGAAGAAAGAAGAGTTTTCTTCTGTTGTACTTCATTTGAATTTTACTTAAGCAACTTCTCTTGTTCCTCTGTTTTACTTTACTGTTCCATTGAAGGACAAGCATGTTATCTTTCATTTGTAAGTTTTAGTGGCCAAAAGAAAGGTAGGGACCTTTCAGCAACATGCTGAAAGGAGAGTCCACTCTGCTTGACAAATAACTTAATGTTGGTGTCGCATGAAAAATAGTGTCCTCGGTGCAGTTAACAGTTCTTGGACTTATTTTCACTGACTATAAGCATTTTGTGTTTTTATAATGAATGTTTACTCTTCTTCAAATTTCTTAAGCTAATCATATTTTACTGATTTTTCAGTTGAAAGCCCTGGGGATAGATAATATCTTGGGTTTTGATTGGCCAGCATCTCCATCCCCTGAGTCAATGATTCGTGCTCTTGAAGTGCTATATTCTCTTGGAGTACTTGATGATGATGCCAAACTTACAGCACCTCTTGGTTTTCAAGTAGCTGAGATTCCACTTGTATGTAGCACTGGTCTCTTTCATCACCGCTATTATTTTTTTAAGCAAATTTTGCTTTGGATGCCTGAATTTTATTAGATACTTTTATGTATACTGCCATGCTTTTATTTAGCTACTATTCCTTCCACCACTCCCAATCCTATATTCCAATTCTTTGGCATCTCTGTCTCTGGTAAATATGTTGTTAATCTGGTGTTATTTGAACACACTTATTCTAGATAGATTGAGAGGCAAAATTGGAGAGAAGAAATCAGCGATTTCTTCACTTATTTTTTATCATATTGGTACACATCTGTCCTCTACTACTCTCCACCCCACTTTGATTTTCCACTTGGGTTGTAGATGTCTATTTCTGGGAGCAAACTTTTTCCCTCTTGGTAGTGCTGATTATTCATTCCGTGTTGAAGTTGCTTATGCACCAGCATTTTCTACCCTTCTCTGAAAGCTCCGTGGGACCACCTATCGCTGGGCTTTCCTTTTCCTCAACCAATTCGGTTATCCATGCTCAAGAAAGTTCTCAAACAAGCTGGGATCAGCAAGAGCCCACGGCTGCGGCCTGTTTTCTCTTGAATTGGTTTTTGTTCGTTCTTCTATATTTGTAAAATGATGAAAATGCTTTTCAGCTATGATTTCCAACTGGTTAAGCACCTGAGGTTTTTTGTTTATTTTTTAGTTCTCCTAGCCCTCATAATATATATACTTTTTGAAAAATTGTGTAAAGTTTTCATGATTAACTTAACTTAGTTCATGAAGATCTCTGCATTTTGTTATCTCAATTGAGCCTCTTTGTTAGATCAGTTGAGCTTTGTGTAGGACCCAATGATCTCAAAGATGATCTTGTCTTCGGACCAGCTGGGTTGTTCTGAGGAGGTCATCACTATTGCTGCTGTTCTTTCTATCCAGGTAATAGTTTCTGCCTGTGCCATCGTTAGCTAATCTTATTTGATGGTAATGGAAGTTCTTGAGTTAAAATTACCTTTGGAAATTGTTTTTTCAGTCTATTTGGGTTTCCAGTAGGGGAATACAAAAGGAACTGGATGAAGCAAAGTTGAGATTTGCTGCTGCTGAGGTTAGCATCTTGGTTTTTGATCTACTAGTCAGCTATATATGCTTGGGAGACTTCTTTATTAGTATTTTGCTAGGACATTCTCCAAAAAATTGTTCATTTTGTTGAAGCATCTCATTTGTATTACGGGTTTAGCCTTAAGATATTTAGGATTTTTTGAAGCTGTTGATGCAAACATTTCCACCATCAATTATTTTATTGGGTTTACCTTCTTAATTTGATGCAGGGCGATCATGTAACATTCTTAAATGTGTACAAAGGATTTCTTCAGTCTGGCAAATCATCACAATGGTGTCATAGGAACTACATTAATTATCATGCAATGGTATGCACCTTTGCAGTATGGAAGACTGATGTTATTTGTTTTTGTATGCCCATCTGCTTTACATTTGATCCATTTTACCGAGATGTTCTTTTTCCCACAGAAAAAGGTGGTTGATATCAGAGAACAATTAAGGAGAATTGCTCAGAGATTGGGAGTAACTCTAAAATCTTGCGACAATGATATTCTGGTAACGCTTTTAGTCACACTCTGGTTTCTTATTTTCTCATCTTTGTTATCAGTCTGAAACTTCACTCGCTGCCTACTGAGAGAGCTTTTCGTAACTGCTGAGTGATTCTGGACCCACAAGCTCTTCCAAAATTTTTGGGCCATAAAATCAATTACTTGCACTTAACATCAACACTTTATTCAGGTCTAAATTTGTTGGCTGTTGAGGTAGAGCTCCACTGACATAAGTGCTCAAGTGAATCTTGATCATCTTCTTAAGAAAGCTTTTCTTAAGGAGAAAGCGATTTTCTTGGGAATGTCTCCAAAAGCAACAGCATGATAGGTGAACTGAGTTTTAAGAACATTAATGACATCGAAAGTTTTGTCTTTACTGACAAAGTGGCATCTATAACTTGGATCTTCTTATGCCATCTTACCCTAGCCTGTAATTTTCTCCATAGCATACAACTACACAGGATTTCTTCAAAGTGTCTGTTCGTGTCATTCGGCCTTTCCTTTCCTCTTTTAGCTTCCATCTCCATCATAACTTCACATCTCACTGTTGGAGCCTCTGGATTTCGTTTTCTTCACATGTATAAACTATTTTAAACGAGTATCTCTCATCTTATCCTCAGCCAACACCAACCTTTCCTCTGATGCACTTGTTTCTAGCAATCTCTTCTTAAGTGTCTGCACATCCAATGGCACATCTCCCTATCCACTAAACTCATTATAATACCATGCTAAAGTTGACGCCTAACATCCTAGAAGCCATGAAGCATTGCTGGTCTAATTGCTCTCACTTAAATTTGCGCTTAAGCTTTAAGTAATATTTTGTCAAAGCAATGATATCATAGAAAAATAAATATTGGTGACATCAAAATGCTGTTTTTGTTATTATGTTTCAAGAGAATTATAGTAGAACCAAAATATATCTGGGGAAAAGATTTGGTCAACCAATGCTCTGCTTTCGCTCTTAAAACCAAGCAAAAATTCCTCATGTTTTATGAGAAGTTTTGGGTAACACTTCCTAGCTTTGACCTATTGTCGAGATTTACTGTATTTGGCTCTTCCTGTCATGCCATTGGTTTATTGCACAATTAGCTTTTAAACATTAATCTGTGGCTGTTGCACTTTAGTTCAGTGCCAAGATGAGACTTCTATGCTCCCCTTGGTAATTCTCTTGTTTTATTGTATTTTTCCTTGGTATGAAAACCAAAGAGAATCGGTGATGTAAGCAATTGGGATTATTTCCCTTTCCCCCCTTCTTTTTGGGGATCACTTTCATGGTTCAAATTTTATGGGTAAATATTGATTATTTCATCAGGCGGTTTGGTTAAAATATAGAATCACAGGAGTATGGCCCGATCATAAGGGCATACATGGCATGGTGAATCATCAGAGATTGGATGATTGAGTCATACACGGCCATCTCAAATGACATGCTCATGAAAACTGCACATCAGAATAAAAAATAACAGAGAGCCTCCTCAATTTGCCACAATTTTTCTTGTTTGCTCCTTTGACAAGATACCATTATTTTCACGGTGAAAGTTCTTGAGGAAAGCTCTTATTCTCACAATCTCTCGCAGGTTGTTAGAAAGGCAGTCGCTATGGGGTTCTTCGCAAATGCTTGTCGTCTTGAGGTGAGTTTTTCTCCTTCCCCTACTGGGCTAGCTGCTGCTCTTTACGTTTGCAATCTTAATCGTCTTTGGTGTCTAGTTACACTAAAGTAATTTGTCAAAGTCAGGGTCAGCTGATCTTTGATTTTTCTTGTGGCCTTTAATAAAAAGCCATTTAGTCATGAGGGGATGTACAAGACTGTGAGAACGTCCCAGGAAGTTTACATTCATCCGTCCTCAGTTTTATTTCGGTGAGTAAGCAATGCTATATATTTTGATTTTGTGTGCGCTGAGAGTTGATCTTCCTTATTGATTCTTGCTCAAACTACATCACTTTGCAGAGTAAATCCGAAGTGGGTTGTTTACCACTCGATTGTCTCGACCGACCGACAATACATGCGCAATGTTGCGACCATCGAATCGTCGTGGTTGAGAGAAGTCGCGCCACATTTCTACAGGCAGGATGGACCTGATGCTATGTTGCATTGATTCTTTTGACTAGGTTAGAAGTGTTCAGGGCAATCTTTGGTCTTCTATTAACTCACAAGGCATCCTTATCGGATGCGTGTGGAGATTGGAATTAAGCAGATCGTCTCATCCTGAGGACCAATTCAATATCCTGCAATTTCTCCATAGCTGCAATTCTAGGCAACTGTACTTCAAGGCCACTTTTTAGCTGCTCGTCCACACCAAAGCGAAAAAATAAAAAAGTTTTGGAATATTGTAATGTGATTATAAATTTATAAGCATAGTGGGCTTTTTAAAACTTATCCACTAGCGAGAAAAATTGCTGGCCTAGCGCAAAGCTCAATGGGATTCATACTTTTTTTCTTTTTTCTTTTTTAACTTCTTATTGCCAACAAGTGGCTCAATTTCGGAATTCTCGTCACGTACTGAATTCCAACCGTTGACTTTTTGGTTCTGACAAGAACTTGGATCTCATACGATCAATTGAGATGCACTTGATTTATTGGAATTGTATAAGGACAAGTATTTTTTTCCGCCATTTGATGTGAGGATTTTCTTTACATTATGCTAACCAGCCGTTTGGCCCGCTGATTTGACGATTAGGGTTTTAGGGACCTGCTGGTTTAAGTGCCAGTAAATGCCAGCCAACGGAAGAAAATGTAAAAAATAAAAATAAATAAAGGAAAGAAAAGAACAGAAAAAGGAAAAGGAAAGTGCATTTTGAAAAGTTATTTTTACTCTATTGTATCTCCTTGATTTCTAGAAGAAAAGTCAAAGGTAACCTTATTATGGATATATCGTCTTTCCACCTGTTGGGTTTTGCAATTTGGGTACCAATCATTTGGCATAAGCTCGGCATTAGATCAACAAAATTACACCAGGGAGGCATACCAAAAATTGCGGGATTGATGGTCAAAATGACTTTATTATGGGAATAACAAAAGTCATAAATCTATTATATTTACATCAATTCAATCATAAGCCTCAAGTCAAATGCATTATGAATTGCTGTCATTCTTTTTTAAGCTGCGAAGTGAGTGAAATGCATCTTGAACTACAGTTAGTTTTCTCTTTGGCTAATAATATAACTTGAACGAAATAATAACCATAGTAGTCCTAAACTTATTATACCAATGTTAACTCGATCCTTAATTTTTCAGGCTTGCGAAGGTGGTCCTCAAATTCTCAATTAACTGCAATTCCAAGCAACTGTACTTCAAGGCCACGTTTTAACTGCTCGTCCACACCAAAGCAGAAAGCGACAAAGCTTTGAAACATTGTAATGTAATTACAAGCATAGTGGGCTTTTTTAAATTTATCCACTAGCGAGAAAAATTGATGCCCTGGTGCAAAGCTCAATGGGATGCGTACACTTTTCTTTTTTTTTCAACTTCTTAATGCTAAAAAGTGGCTCCATTTTAGAATTTTTGTCCAGTACTGAATTACAACCATTAATTTTTCGGTTCTCACATGCACATTACTTGAGGATCTCACAAGCTCAATGGTTGTAATGCACTCCGTTCACTAAATTCGGATTCAGGCAAGTGTTTTTCCGCCAATTTGGTGCGAGGGTTTTCTTAACATTATGCAAACGAGGCATTTGGCCTGGTGATTTGACGATTGGGATTTTAGGGACATGCTGGTTTAAATACCAGCTAACGGGATAAAAAGTACAAAAAATGGGGGGAAAAAAAGAAAGAAGAAGAAGAAGAAAAGGAAAGTGCATTTTTTGGAAAATTATTTTCACTCCGCTTAATTTCGAGTAGGAAAGTCTTTGTAACCTTATTCTGGCTATATCCTTGTTTTCCTACTGCTGGTTTTGACACAGTTTTGCAACTTGGAGAACAATTATTTGGAAGAAACTCGGCACTAAATCGGCCAAGTTACCCTAAAAAACACAAACCTTTTATAAAATTTCAAATGAGTTTTACGCACGACAAAAATTGTAAAATCAACTGTCAACAGAACTACATTATGATACCGCCATAGATTTGGAACCACATTATATTCATAACCTAAATTTGAATCACCAATGGAGTTCAAATTCTATTGTCATCCTTACAATCATGTGGAAGAAAGACTGTCATTTAAAGAACAACAATTAGTGGGGAGATAGTGTTTCTCTTCACCAATTCGAAATCCCTCTGTTCATTTCTGATGTCAAAATGGAAATCTTCCTTGACCAACTCAATATTGGTATTTTAATTTGTTCAATGCAATAAAGGTCACATTTTTTTTTTCACTTCATTCAAATAAGAGTTGTGCGTGTACAGATATTTTGATGAAACTAATATGTGATTACAATAAATATTCAGTTGATATTATTTTCATCGAACAATATTTGTTCAGTCTAAATGTACATTATATTGTTGCATATTTTATCGATCCATACCATTTCACTCGTAAGCTTTATTGTCAAAATTGTTGTCGACGAGTTAGAACTAGCTAAAGTAGCCAATTTATTCCTTGATAACGTAAAAAATATATTTCTTAATTGGAAACAATATCATTATCATTTTCTAGACGTACGCAAATTCTAATTACTAAAAGCCGAAGAAAAGTTTCGGGGGTTCTAATAACTTTGGCATATGATAAATATGAGAGTGATCACTATAAATGGTAATGATATGCAGCTATCGAGAATTTGTATATATCATCCCTCAAAAGAATTTAAAAAATGTAACTTCATAAATGGAAGAATCTTTCAGTGTAAAGTTGTTTTTTTTTTTTTTTAAGTGAATTATTTATGCAAATGTAACCCAATTTTAGTTAACCAGTGCCCTTGGTCGTTCTACATCTAACTTATCTGACTAATCTGTCTTAATATCTTGCCAAAACATAAGATTAGTGGACCATTTCCTTCCTTCAGATTAGGGAAAATTACCAATTTACTCTTAAATCTATTATTTAGATATCAATTCAGTTGTAAATTTTTTAATATCGTCAAGTTCTAAACTTTTGTGTGAAATTCCAATTAGTTCTTCTAACCAATTGCACCAGAAATGTTGACGTAGCAATCGATTTGTTGTCCATGTCAACATGCCACATAGGACCGCCAATGGTAACTAGACACCACATTAGTGATTTCTAGTGTGAATTACTCAAAAGAACTAAATTGAAATTTTGCATAAGGGTTTAGGACTACATTGACAAACTTGAAAAGTTTGATAACCGAATTGACATTTGTATAATAGGTGTAGAACTAATTTGATAATAATTTCCTTCAATTTATACTCTCAGCCAAAGAGGAAATTAACTCTAGTTCAAGATGCATTTGATTGGAGGATTTAATCCTAGCTTAAATAAGAACAACTGCAATTCAAGATGCATTTGATTGGAGGATTTTATCCTAGCTTAAATAAGAACAACTGCAATTCAAGATGCATTTGACTCAAGGCCTTCACTGTAACTCAAGGCCATTGTTAAATCAAAGGATAACAAAAGAACATAGTGGGTCTTTTTAACTCTCTTCTAGCACCGCAGCTCGAAGCAACTGCAATTCAAGACGCATTTGACTCGAGGCTTTCGCTCCAACTCGAGGTCATTGTTAAACTATGGAAGGTCAGTCCTATCCAAAGGAGAACAAAAGAGCATGGTGTGCTATTTTAACTCTCTTCTTGGACTGCTGCTCAAAGAAGAACTACTGCAATTAAAAATGCCCACCATGCTCTTTTGAACTGGGGAAGGTCAGTCCCACCAAAAGGAGAACAAAAGAGCACGGTGGGCATTTTTAACTCTCTTCTTGCTGCTTTCAAGGAGGAGCAACGTGAAAGGGCCTGTAACCCTACCTTGGCTCTATCTTTCTTAGTCCACAGTTCAGTAAATACAATAATTAGGGAATTCATTATCTTTTTCCGAAGGGAATCTAGGCCTCGACTTCGGAATGCGAGTGACCTATGTGGAGAGACTAGGAAACATGTACGAGGATAGGGGATAAATCCCAAAAATAACACGAAGAACATTAGTCCAATCATGGTCCTCGTGACCTAGGATGCTTTTGCAAATTCGTCCTCCATTTTCTTGTAAATTAAATTTCGGACTTTCTTGCAATCAAGTCCTTCTGTCGTTGGTAGCTACTGCTCAAATTGCTGAGAAGACATCAAATCACACTCATGTAGTTTCGAGATCATTGGCGTGACTAGAGTGCTCTCCATTTATGTAAATATAACATAACAAGTTCTTCCTCAAATATAACATGGGCGGCCTTTTTTCCATTCCTAATTTGACTAAAACACTCCTCAACAAAGTTCTATGACCATTTCACCCATTGTGGGACCCACCTTTCAACATTTTAAACATTCTTCTCAGTTCATTTCGCCAAAAAAAATTATGTTTCTAGAAAATATTTTCCATAAAACTATTTTCTAAGAAAATTATATCATTTTCTGGTATTCAGTCAAAACCTGAAAAGAAGCAAAAAAAAGTTTCTACTATTTGGTAAGAATAATTTTTCTTTCATTCTTTCTTTTTCAATATTTTTATTATTTTATTTTTAAAATATAATCTCTAACAATTTAAAAAATCGGTTTTTTATTATTTAAAATTTCTAGTTATATTTTTCTTTTCTTTTTTCTTTTTATTTTCTCTGTTTTTCCCTTCTTCTTCTTTAGCTAATCACTAGCCACAACAATGGCAACAACCAGTTGAGCAACAAGCTAAGGCTCGAGCTCGTCATTGACCAAGTGAGCGATGAGCTAGGGCTCGAGTTTCTCACTTGCCTAGCCTCGGGTAAGCTCAAGGGTTGCCTATGGTCAAGCGCAACTCACCTATGGCTAGCGATCAAGCAAGATAAACTTTAAAAATAAATAAATAAAAAGAGAAGGAAAAAAAATAAAAATATTTAAAAATTCAATTTAAAAAAAAATGAAAAATTAAAAAATGAAAAAAAAAAATGAGAAAAAGATTAACATTGGCGTGAGATAAGAGAAAGTAAATGAGGAAAATGTTTTCCTCTTTCTCAAAAGTGAAAAATATTTTTCCCTATCTTAAAAGGCTTTTTTCCTTTAATGGAAAATGTTTTCCTTGATTAATTTATTTTCCATAGAATGAACATTGGAAAATTTGGAAAACATTTTCTTGGAAGTTGTTTTCAATGAAACAAATAATGTTTTTTTCTTCTCCTTCTTTGTGGGTCCCACTTTCCTTCATCTTCATCCAACCTTTCAGCATCATTCTCCCCTTCTCTCTCTAGCTGAGAAAATGCCAACATAATCACCTCCATAAAAGCACAGAATTTAAGGTGCATTTATTTCATGGAAAACTCAATGATAAAATAATTTACTTTCCCAAAAAGCATTTTCAATGAATATGTTTGTTTTCTTTTATTTGGTGATGTATAATCAAAAATATTTTTCATTGTTTGGATTCCATTAGAAAATGATTTTACACATTATCTCAGCCAAAAAAAAAAAATCGAATTTATATTATGATTTTTTATTTTTCCTTTTTATTTAATTTTTTTCTTTTTCTTTTTATCTTTTCCATCTTCTTCTCCTTCGCTCCTCTACTTCCTCGTGCCATCCCTTCTGCTTCATTTGGCAGTTTGTCCTTGGCTAGCTTACAAGGGGTGAGCTTAAGCTGTTGTAGGAGGCCACCAGCTCACTGATCTAGCGAGGCTCGAGGCTTGTTGCTAGAGGCCACGAGCTTGCCTAATCTGTCAAGGCTCGCCGATCTAGCAAGGCTCGAGGCTTGTTGCTAGAGGCCATGAGCTTGCCTAATTTGTCGAGGCTCGCGGTTTGTAGCTCACGACTCGAGCCTTGCTACGAGCTCGTCGGCCTCGGGCGAGCTTGAGGCTCGCCATCCAAGGCCGCAAGCTTGCTCGATCTAGTGAGGCTTTAGGCTCACTGGCCTCTGACAGCGAGGCTCAAGCCTCCCTAGCTTGCCGCTAGAGGCTGGGAGCTCACCCAATCATCGAGGCTCGAGGCTCAAGGCTCCTTGCTAAAGGCTAGGAACTCACTTGATCTGGTGAGGCTTAAGGCTTATTAGCCTCTCGCAAGCTCCAGCCATGTCGTCAAAGGCCGTGAGCTCACCTAATTTGGCAAGGTCAAAGTTTACTAGCCATCCCCATGGTTAGTAATGCCTGGAGAAAAAGAAAAAGAAAAAGAAAAAGAAAAAAAATAATAAAAATACAAAATTAGAACATTTTAAAAATTCGAATTTTTTAAAAATATAATTTTATAAGAACAATTGTTTGTAAACTAAGCACCAAATCCAAGCTTTGGTAGGTTTTGAAAACATTTTATGGTTCTTTTAAGGGGGAAATCATTTTCCTCAATTTAAGCTTTAGTAATGAAAAAATTTCTATTAACTAGGAAAACGTCTTCTGTTGACTCATTTTCTTGAACGAGCCAAATGCCGAAAAATGAGGAAAATGTTTTCCATGAAATGTATTCCGCAAAACAAACACAGTTGTATAATGTTTTCTCAGTCTAATTGGTGCTTGTGCAACTTATGGAAGTCATTCCCTATTCAAAACCAACCCAAGATAATACAAAGCAGGGATCCGACCATACTTTGCACCGCCACCAATAGACTTTATCAGTTGATCAGCGAAAATGCATTTGGTTGCCCACTTATTTCCCACTTTCTCATGAACCATAAACAAAATGGTAAAAGGTTTCAATTAATCTACTAAAATGAGAAGAAAACTGAAATTTCTTGGAAAAAAACCCCTTCATCCTTTACTAAGTCCGAACCATAATTAGACCAATATTATGGGGAGATATCAAAATGTGCATCTTGAAATCATTCTACCAAACAAATTGCAAAAAGAAAGAGTCAACGAAAACTAGTCCGGAGAAATTTTCAATGAAAGGAAAATCCACTCAAAAATATCGAATCATGTTCTATCCCAATAGAGTCACAGAAATCAATAACTTTAATAGTTAAACGATATTGGGATGATAAACATTTTTTTCACTCGGTGAAAGCAACTCTTTAGGATCGGATCAACTAAAAGAATCCCCAAAAGGAGAGAATCTCAGCTATGCCAAAAGTCCTCACTAAAGATTCTCAAAAGCAATCAACTTTAATTAAATTCAATAGTACACAGTGTTGGGGTTTCATGAATCATGTATAAGAAAATTAACGAAATAAACGCAGCGGAAACAACTATATATTTTACACATGATTCTCCTTAGGTGTTGTTCGTGCGTTTTAATCAAAAACCTAAACATAAAAGGGAGTTAAATGAAATACCTCTCAAAGCGCGCTTTGAAACGAGTCGGTTCGGTTGTTCTACAATTCGAGTCCCACAAGCGTCGGACCTCTAGTTCAGACACACCAACAACGAACGTCGAACGGAAGAGAGAACCTTGGGATATTCTCCACTTTGATTGTGCTAGCAATCACGTGGAAATGATCCAACGTATCCTCAATGTATTATAGCCACGGCCCGAACGAGATAATGATCTTCTTTCTTGCGTCTCAAAGACACAAGAACACGTACACTATTTGCTTTCTATTTTCAGCAAAGCATCATTGATATCTCGCTTGTGTTTCTCTCAAACAAAACCAAAACCACACTAACTTTTTCTCTGTTTTTCAACACCACCTTTTTCTCTCATCCTCAATTGCCTTTTTATATTAAAATGACCAGCAACGGTTGCTAATCGATGGACGATCAGCAACCGTTGCTGATCATCCATATTATACGATCGTGCATGAGCGGTTGCTCATGCACGACCATCGTGCATGAGCAACCGCTCATGCACGATCTTGGCATGATGGTCAGCGGTTGCTGACCATCCATGCTTCGTGCATAATGGTCAGCAACCGCTAACCATTACGCTTCGTGCATGTGCACGAATTCGTGCACATGCATGAAGCTTTAATTAATTAATTAAATGGATAAATTATTAATTAAAATAACATAATCCTTAGCAGCTTTAGGGCATCTTCTAACAATCTCCCACTTGCACTAAAGCTAACTTGTTTGGTATGTTAACATATATCCACTTTGGGCATGCGTGTGCATCATATGCAAGTAGGCTCGTGACTATAATACAAATTAAATTAAATCTCATTTAATTTAATTTCAAATCGACTCAATTCGATTGCAGTAATTGCAAACACATTTGCAATAATATTTCTCTCTTGTTCCACGTCATCCTAGTTGTTTATGGTGTGTGACATCCCTAGGTTCATCACTAAGCTGGTAGTAAGACTTGTACTAACACATTAGTACTTCCAAAAGAATTAATTGTCCCGATTAATCTTTTAGGTCCTACAAGCCACGATTGACATCTAGCAATATGTCATGGCTACCCAGATAGTGTGAATGCTTTAAGAACATAATGAACTTGTCAGCTTTGGCTACAGTGTAATTCAATCCCTCTGTCTTACTATGTCCCGATCAAACAAAGACCATGGAATATTTGTCAAGTCATTAATTCGATCATATGCACAAATCTAATTGACATGCATTTTATTCGAGACATAAACAATTTATTCTCGGTTACAACCCCGGCCGAGGATTTCAATGCAGTGTCACAATTAGATCGCATAGGACATCATTATCATACCTTGCATATAACAAGGAGACAGATTCCATATTGCGCACACGTGTAACTTCGTATATGAACAAACTATGACCATCAAGTATAAAGACGGATCGACGATTCGGCATTATGTGCACCCGTGAACCATAGTTGTTCGATACACAAGTTAACACTGTGCCTCAGGTCTAAGGATTATTTACACAAGACCAAAGCATGAACAATTAGACATTGACCACGCTAAAAGCTTCCATGTTGCTAATCGTTCCATATGCGTCACGTTCAGTGAATTTGTCTAATACAAACACCTGTGTTCTAACTCAGGCATCATAATACCCAATGACATGTGACTCATCATTCCCTTAAGTATCCAATACTTAATGGCGAAGTTAAGAACACACCGGTCTCAACAGGATTATTAATATCCACTTAATAATCCATCGACCGGGAACAGTTTAAAGATTCAGTCTAACTATGAACCCGTCACATATATTCTTGACGTCTCAAGAATAGGTCTAGTTGCAACTGATCTTATGGAATCATTCATCAATATAAAATAATTGGACAAATGAATGAATACGTCATTGCCATTAATTAAATAATAATAATGAAAGTACAACTGAAATCCCTAATATGTAACTATTACATAGCAACTTTAGGGCATACATCTAACAATTTCTCACTTGTACTAAAGCCAACTTGTCTGGTACCTCAAACCCATTTTGTCAATATGTCTTTCAAAAGAAGATTGAGGTAAGGCCTTAGTGAAGGGATCTGCCACGTTTTCTGTTGAGGCAATTTTCTGCAAGGCGATATCACCTCTCCCAACAATTTCTCTGATGAGATGGAAGCGTCTCTCAATATGCTTGGACTTCTGGTGAGACCTTGGTTCCTTAGCTTGAGCTATCGCCCCATTGTTGTCACAAAACAATGTGATCGATTGCTCAATTGAAGGAACGACTCCAAGTTCAGAAATAAACTTCTTCATTCAAGCGGCTTCCTTTGCTGCTTCAGAAGCAGCTACATACTCTGCCTCAGTGGTGGAATCGGCAGTTATGCTTTGTTTGGAACTTTTCCAACTAACTACACCACCATTGAATGTAAAGACAAACCCAGATGTAGACTTATAATCATTAGGATCCGATTGAAAATTGGAATCAGTATAAGCTACAACTTTAAATTCTCCTTCTCCATATATCAAGAATAAATCTTTAGTCCTTCGCAAGTACTTAAGAATATTCTTGATTGCTATCCAGTGCTCTTCTCCTGGATCAGACTGATATCTGCTGGTAATACTTACAGCATGCGCAATATCAGGTCTAGTACATAGCATAGCATACATTATGCTTCCAATAGTGGATGCATATGGTATCTTTGCCATCCGCTCTCTTTCTTCAGGAGTGTTGGGACACATCTCCTTAGAAAGACGGATCCCTTGCCTAAAAAGCAATAATCCTCTCTTGGAACATTGCATGTTAAACCGTGTTAACACTTTGTCTATGTACGTAGATTGTGAGAGGCCAATCAATCGTCTTGATCTATCTCTATAGATCTTGATACCTAAAATGTAGGTTGCCTCTCCTAAATCTTTCATGGAGAATTGCTGTGACAAGAATAGTTTTATCGATGATATCATTGGTACATCATTTCCAATCAAAAGTATATCATCGACATACAAAACCAGAAATGCAATTGCACTCCCACTGATCTTCTTATATACACAAGGTTCATCCGGATTTTTGATGAAGCCAAACGATTTGACTACCTCATCAAAACGAATGTTCCAACTTCTGGAGGCTTGTTTGAGTCCATAAATGGATCTCTTAAGCTTACACACCTTCTGTTTTTCACTATTGGATTCAAAACCCTGTGGCTGTTCCATATAAATGTCCTCATCGAGAAAACCATTTAGAAAAGCCGTTTTGACATCCATCTGGAATATCTCATAATCAAGGTGTGCAGCTATAGCCAACATAATCCGAATGGATTTTAGCATGGCCACAGGTGAGAAAGTTTCGTCATAATCAATTCATTCTTTTTGATGATATCCTTTCGCCACCAGCTGTGCTTTGTAAATTCCAATTTGACCTTCAACATTCATCTTCCTCTTGAAGATCCATTTACAGCCAATTGGTACAATACCATCAGGTAGGTTAGTCAAGGTCCAAACCTCATTGGAATACATTGAATCCATTTCGGATTTCATGGCCTCTAGCCATTTACCAGAATCGATGTCCAACATCGCCTCCTCATAGGTTTTAGGATCACCGGGTTGATCACTATCATTCACTATCATTCACAATGAATAATGGTTCAATATGATCAACCGAGTGTCTATAACGAGCAGGTGAGCGAGACGTTCTCACACTTCTCCTAAGAGGTTGTGTATCAGAAGCTCCCACTGAATCAGAGATTGGTATCTGAACTCGGTTGTTTGGCACTTCATTATTTTCTTCTTGTAAGACTATTTTCCGCCCAGCACCACTTTCTTGGATGAACTGATTCTCCAAAAAAGAAGCGTGCTTGCATACCAAAATTCTTTGGTTTGAATGAAAATAGAAATAATATCCAAGAGTTTCCTTTGGATATCCAATGAAGCGACCTTGTTCAGATCTTGCCTCCAATTTTTCCATTTTTAGCTTTTTCACGAAAGCTGGACAACCCCAAATCTTAATATGATTAAGACTGGGTTTCCTACTATGCCATATCTCATAGGGCGTAGTTGGAACAGATTTGGATGGCACTCTATTCAGTATATATACAGCTGTCTCAAGGGCATATCCCCAAAGGGATATTGGCAAATCGGTGTAACTCATCATAGATCGTACCATATCTAATAAAGTACGATTTCTCCGTTCAGATACACCATTATGTTCTGGAGTTCCAGGAGGTGTCCATTATGATAAAATGCCATTCTCTTTAAGATAGTCTAGGAATTCAATACTAAGGTATTCACCTCCTCGATCTGATCGAAGAGCCTTAATACATTTTCCTGTTTGTTTCTCAACTTCAGCCTTGAATTCCTTGAACTTTTCAAAGGATTCAGATTTATACTTCATGAGGTATAAATAACCATACCGTGACTGATCATCGATGAAGGTAATGAAGTAATTATAACCACCTCTAGCAGTTTCATTAATTGGTCCACATACATCTGTATGTATTAATTCTAATATGTCAGCAGCTCGCGCACTTTGTCCCACAAAAGGCGCTTTGGTCATTTTTCCTAGAAGACATGCCTCACAAGTCGAGTATGACTCAAAATTTAAATGATCAATGTATCCATCATTACTCAACTTGTTAATTCTGTCTTCTCCAATATGACCTAATCGGAGATGCCAAACATACTTTTTATTTGGACCGTCTCTAGGGCGTTTATTAGTTATGGCATTTATATCAATTCTATTTTGCTTATTGGCATTGGTAATCGCATTACCAGACATTGTAATGGTATAAAGATTGTTGGTTAATAAGCTAGAACCAACACATATTCTATTATGATAAATAGAACATATATCATCAGCAAAAGAAAATTCATAATTCTCTTTACCCAAACGAGGTACAGAGATGATGTTCCTAATAGCATTCTTATAATGCAAACAGTGCTTTAAAACCAATACATGTCCAGAAGGCAAACATAAACGAAAAGTCCCTATAGCTAATGCAACAACTCTTGCTCCATTGGCAAACGTCAGGACAATCTCATTTTGCCTTAGCATCCTGCTTATTTCCAGATTCTGCAAAGACATACAAATATGTGAAGTTGCAGCAGAATCTAGAACCCATGAGATGGATTCAACACTAACCATAAGATTGGTTTCAATAAGCATAGACACCATACCTTCATAAGGTCGGTTCTTGGGCTTGACCTTCAAGCTCACGAGGTACCTCTTGCAGTTCCTCCTCCAGTGCCCTTTGACACCACAGTAATGACATTTCCCTTTATCAATCATGGGTTTTGGTTGCACAACAGGTTTGGCAGGCCTCTTCCATTTATTCTTCTTTAAAACGGTCTTACCCTTTGAAGAAGAAGCTTTAGCCATAGCCACTACATTTGGCCTCGTGTTATGCATTTCCTTCTCATAAACTACCAACATGCTATGTAACTCAGCAAGAGTTTTCTCCATCTTATGCATGTGGAAGTTTTGGACAAAACCAGAGAAGGAATCGGGTAAAGATTGGAGGATCAAATCCACAGTTAACTCATTGTCCATAACAAGATTCAGCCTAGCCAATTCTTCAATGTGCCAGATCATTTTCAAAGCATGATCATTAACAGATGATCCTTCAGCCATCCTCATACGGTACAATGCCTTAGATATCTCATATCTAGAGGTTCGACCATTCTCATCAAAGTATTCCTTTAAGTGCAAAATGATCGACCCAGCATCTTCCATAGATTCATACTTCTTTTGTAATTCATTATTCATAGAAGCAAGCATATATGACCTAACTTTTAAGTCATCATCACGCCACTTATCATAAGTGACACGCTTCTCTTGGGTCCCACCCTCAGGAAAGGAGGTTGGCATCTTTTCATCAAGCACATATCCAATTTTTTCTGAATTGAGAACAATTCTCAAATTCCTCACCCAGTCAGTGAAATTGGGTCTAGTCAAACAATTCTTGTCAAGTATAGAAGCGAGTGGGTTTGTGGTCACCATTTTTCAGAGTAATAATATATCTGTTGCAGAAAATAAATTGTTAGCCATTGTATCTTTCAAAGTAACTATTTCATTTTGGCCTTTAAATGAAATAGATCCTCCCACTAAATTTATATTCGAATCCCATACTCCTTAAGATGGGAAGCGGTAATCTTCGTTGGGTAAAGATTACTAGTGGGGATTGGAGTCCCACTAGCCCAAAGTCCACCTCACCTAATAGTTATTGGTGTCTTATGAACTTAGTGAGTGAACCAGCTTGTTCAACGCATCATATGCGAGTCCCAATCATAACTTCGGCCTCTAGACCATGAAAGCCTCACCTAACAGTTATTGGCATCATGATCATAGTTAAGTCTAGCCCATCGTCTCATGCAAGTATTGAAAACACAAATAATTCCCTCACCTAACAGTTATTGGAAATCATTTGGCTCCAACCCCACAGCATCATATGCATAATGGAGTGGTCCAATATTATAAATGGTAATTAACCCCTATGTATCCATAACCGGTTAGTTAACCACTATAATATTGGATCAAACCACGACGATGGAAGGCCACGAGTCCGAAACCCGTTTTGACTTAATATTCTTTGTAAGGAGATGTGGGTCGTTATTAACGGTCTCACTTTGCACATTAACCGGTTTAACATGCACGATACCATAAACACAATAAATAAATAGATATCACATAATATCTATCCTATGTGGTGATCATGGAATTATGGTTCAATGGGTCTCGAGCCAAAGAGACCCATTTAGCCATTTTAATGTTTTAATTATATGGACCTGCTCTTCACTTTTTCTTCAATCTTTGAACTTTTTAAAGACCGGGCCCAGAGAGCTCACCGGTTTAATGGCTCCTCCAATGGCTCCTCCAATCTTGTAGTATTTACATCAATAATTGAAATACTACACTATACTTAAATTACATTTCGTAAAAATAAATATAAAAGAAGGACGCAGCCTCCATTTAATAATTACATCCCCAAAAAGAATACCTGTAATCATCATACATTCATCCATACAACAATCACAACAATTAGGGATTTTTCCATGATCACCACCCTTCCTTACGAGCCATAAATTCAAAATTTAAAGCTCTGGAAGACATGCATAAAATTCTGCATATCATTTGTAGAATATAAACACGAAGTACAACAAGTTATGGATTTTTGATTCAAAATTGATTTAGTTCTAATTTTTTGCTTAGTTGATTAAATTTATCACATAAATCAATCAACTTCTATAGGCCACATAAGAGCAAGAGAACCGATTCTCTTAACAAAAGTAAATTGGCCATTAGAACGCAAAAAAATATATTTGAACTATAAATCAATTAAACGCACGAAACGCCTAAGGTTGGCTCTGATACCACTGTTGGGGTTTCATGAATCATGTATAAGAAAATTAACGAAATAAACACAGCGGAAACAACTATATATTTTACACATGATTCTCCTTAGGCGTTGTTCGTGCGTTTTAATCAAAAACCTAAACATAAAAGGGAGTTAAACGAAATACCTCTCAAAGCGCGCTTTGAAACGAGTCGGTTCGATTGTTCTACAATTCGAGTCCCACAAGCGTCGGACCTCTAGTTCAGACACACCAACAACGAACGTCGAACGGAAGAGAGAACCTTGGGATATTCTCCACTTTGATTGTGCTAGCAATCACGTGGAAATGATCCAACGTATCCTCAATGTATTATAGCCACGGCCCGAACGAGATAATGATCTTCTTTCTTGCGTCTCAAAGACACAAGAACACGTACACTATTTGCTTTCTATTTTCAGCAAAGCATCATTGATATCTCGCTTGTGTTTCTCTCAAACAAAACCAAAACCACACTAACTTTTTCTCTGTTTTTCAACACCACCTTTTTCTCTCATCCTCAATTGCCTTTTTATATTAAAATGACCAGCAACGGTTGCTAATCGATGGACGATCAGCAACCGTTGCTGATCATCCATATTATACGATCGTGCATGAGCGGTTGCTCATGCACGACCATCGTGCATGAGCAACCGCTCATGCACGATCTTGGCATGATGGTCAGCGGTTGCTGACCATCCATGCTTCGTGCATAATGGTCAGCAACCGCTGACCATTACGCTTCGTGCATGTGCACGAATTCGTGCACATGCATGAAGCTTTAATTAATTAATTAAATGGATAAATTATTAATTAAAATAACATAATCCTTAGTAGCTTTAGGGCATCTTCTAACACACAGGAATGAATCAATACCCACTTTTTCCAAACCTAAAAGAATTTAGATGAAAGAATAAAAAGCAACTTCAGACTTCATTGACCTGAATCCATCACAAGGAAAATTACCACATTACTCAACATTAACCAACACTTTGAGTTTGATCAAATTATCTAGCACCTGCCATGAAAAACGATGCAAAAACCATCTCAAACATCAAAGAAAAGAAAACAAAAGGAGAGAGAAAGAGAGAATGATGAAGATGAAGGAAAGTGGGACCTGCAAAAGAAGATACGGAAAAAAGGATTTCATGGGGGCGAATGATAACTATTCTATTTCAAAAATAAATTTTTGGCTTGAAATTGATTTTTCTATTTCTATTCTCTGAATGAGTTTCTGAACAAAATTACTGGTTTGATAGCCTTACAAAATTATTTTTCATAGAGTAGAAATTCATTTGATAACAACACATAATTTCTCCCTTCCAAGTGGTGGTGGGAGCCGGCCGGTAGGCAGGAAGGCTCGACGGGTGATGGGCATTCGGTGACTAATGGTGGATAGTCGGCATTTGGTGAGCAATGTTTGGCGACCGGCTTCTGGTGGCCGACGGCAAGTGGTAATGAAAGTGAACGATAAATAGAGTTTTCATTTATCACTTTTATTTCAAAAATAAAAAAAAAAGTTAAAAATTTTAATTTCTAATTTCTATAAATAGAAAAATGAAATTGCATTATCAAATGGATTTCAATTCTAAACCTATTCCAAAGAACAAAAAAAATAGAGAAATGAAGAAGTATAATGATTATTATGCGCGCCCTAAGAAAATGCAAAGGATATGCTAAAACTTGGGACCCTCGATGCGTAAAATGGTCACAACACTTTGTTGGAAGTGTCTTAATCAAAATAAGAGTGGAAAAAGCCTGTCCATTTTAATATTTTTATGACTTTTTCATGATTAGTATTTCCTCCTAAGAATTTTATTATTTTCTTTCAATATTACAATAACTGCTGCGAAAATAAACGGCCAAACAATAAACTATTAGTTTTTAGTATATAAACAGAAAATAACCACCTATAATCGACTATGGATGAGCTGGATCTATAGACCAAAGCAGCATTATCCAAGCTTCAACTTAAAACGGTGGGCTTAGGTCCAAATGAGAGCCACTACTCTATGATGTTTTTACCTTTATGGAGGACTAATAAGCGCCTTCGGTCGACCAAACTTCTATGGGACAGAATAAGGATAAATAGGATATAAACAAAATATGATTTCTTAAATCTTGTGAATTGCATGATGAATGACCAAAAATAGGTATATACTAAGCAATACAATGTTTGGTATGGATAGGATAGCCCTATGTTATATATAAAGTAATAATAGCATGTTTATCATGCTTAACATAATCAATGCCTGAGAAGGTGATCTTGGTTGCCATGGACACCTTTCGCGAGCTCTCAACAGGGACAAACGATTATTGCAGATCGAATGAAGATCATTGGATGTTAACCCACGCCTATCTCTTATAAACTTCATCAAGGAAAATTACTAAAATAGTCATAAACCCATTGCAATTTTTTCAATTTAGACCTAAATCATTTTTTTTTTTTGGCCAATTCAATCTTAAACTTTTTGCAATTGTACAAATTTAGTCAATCCGACCAAATTTGGCCAGCCAATGTTGACCTGGACATTGGCTAGCACTAGCCAACACTAACGTGTCAATTTTTTAATTTATTTTATCAAATTTTTCCAATTTTTTTTCTTTTTTAGTTTTTTACCCTCTCTTTCTCTCTCCCTCCCTCCCTCCCTCACTAGCGACTAGCCAAAGGCGTTGGTCAACAAGGCTCAACCTTGCTAGCCAATGGCGTGGCTCGCCTTCGCTAGCCATTGGTGAGGGCAAACTTCGCCAAATCAACAACAAGGTCCCATCGTGGGGCAAGGTATCACCAAATTTGGTAGGGCTCGACCTCGCCCAACCATGGCAAGGGCAAGTGGGCAAGGCCAACCTCACCATGGATCTAGCGAGGACCTTGCCCAGTGATGGCAATGCTCAACCTCACCCACCCAGGGCGAGGCCAACCTCACTGTGGATTTAGCGAGGGCCTTGCCCAGTGATGGCAATGCTCAACCTCACCCACCCAGGGCGAGGCCTCCCTCATTGTGGATATGGCGAGGGCCTCACCCAATGATGGCGATGCTCGGCCTCACCTGGTGATCAAACCTCGTTGTCCATTTGTTGAGGCTCGCCCTTGCTAGTAGTCAACAAGGATGGGCCTCATTGGTTGGCGAGGTCAAGCCTCATCGAGAGAGGAAAAGAGAAAATAAATCAAAATAAAAAAATATTTAAAAATTGACACATTAGCATTGTCAAACAGCCAACGCCAGCTAGCATCCACATCAATGTCGGCTAACCAAATTTTGTCGAATGGACAAAATTGGCACATTACAAAAGATTTAGGATTGAAATGACAAATATATATATATATATATATATATATATATATTGGGGACTGAATTGGAAAAATTGTAATAGGTTTAAAACTATTTTTGTAATTTTCCCCATTCCACCATATACAATCATTGTGTTTGAGCTTTCCATGTCCGACTCTTGTTGATTTCAGAGACAAATTAGCTTCAATTAAGCACATCTGGGGTGAAAAGAATTTGATTAGAAAACTTATGCTAGTTCAAACTACTTCATTAGGCATATTATAAGGGCTTGATAGGAAATATGCGGCAAATTCAAGGATGAAATCAAGCAAGGGCCGCTGGCTCTCACCTATGGCTAGCAAGGGTTGGCTAGCAGCTCGCCACCCCCAGATTAGGGAAAAAAAGGAAAGAAAAAAGAAAGAAAGAAAAAAAACTATTTAATAAAAATTTTAAAAACTTATTCATATTAACACCAGTTGTGTCACGTAAGATTATTGGCGTTAACTAGACTTCATATTAGCAGTTTTGAGATAAAATTAGCCAAAATGAATAAGTTGGAAAATCATTAGAATGTTTAGGATTAAATTGGTATAATTAAAAAATTTAGGAATTAATTGTCCATTGACTATGAGTGGGCATTAATTCTGGAAATTTAGAATCTTTGGTAATTTTTCCAAAATTTTATGGAAATATGTGTTTTATAGTGAAATCTAACGTGAGTTCGACATAATCTAAAAATGTAACTGATTGGATGTAACTGGGGCAACTTGTACTATACTTTGCTTGCTCACTGCTCAGTCCGATGGTTTGTCACTTTCTGAGGAGATCGGTTGAATGTTAGCTCGAGTGCGACAATTCATTTCAGCACGTGTAATATTCTGCGTAGTAAACTATAACGTCAGAAGAGGACAAGATGAATAGGAAGAACCCTAATAAAACCAGGAAGAGGATGCCTATAAATACGTAGTTGCCCAGCCAGTGACTCCACGTCATTTTTGGCTGACCCTAGTCATATTGTCAAAGTCAGTCTCTCTCTCTCTCTCTCTCTCTCTCTCTCTCTCTCTCTCTCGCGAATGCATGCTGATGAAATGCATGTTCTAGTGTGCATGTCTCAGGAAATAGACTCGTCCAGTTAGTAAGATGGTTCATGCTTTTAAACTGAATCTAAATCTTTGTTTTCAATATCTTTGCTCATGTTCAGCTTCCTCCTCCTTACCAAGAAGCAATTAACATCAGTCGGAAAACAATGAGGATCGCATTCTTCATTCTTCTGGTGTTCCTGACGAGCCGTTCGGCAGAATGCCGTTCCATCAAGCCGATCTTCAGCCTGATACCCAACGGCATGGCAAACCGAATAAACAGTAATTATTCGGCTCATCAGGAACTCAAGACAACGACCGTCACGTGCGACCTTACTTACTCATTCTTGCCGTGCACCACGGAACTGTTGGGCGAGATCTTTCTCATCGTGGTGTATGAGTTCTTGCTTGGTTATGCGGCCAACTATGTCAACTCGGGGTCGGAGCTGTTCTTCCAGATGTTCGGGACTGGAATCTTCAGCTCCACTTTGTTCCAAATTCTTGGATCCCTTCCCTCGGTGATCATAATGCTTGGTAAGAAAAAAGATCCATTTCAATGCACTTATTATCTCAACATGTTTCCTCAACTATATTTTGCGTTGAGTAAAACTGGGTACGAAGACGAATTTACAGCTTTGCAGTCACCCTTCTTGAACTAGATGTTCCTCGTTTCTATTAATGTACCTCAAACTCTGTTTATCAAGCACTTACCTTGGTTCACAGTCAGCAGTATTTCATCAAGCGCGGAAACGGTCGAGACAACAGCTGCAATGGGAATGGCCATGCTCGCAGGATCGGCAGTTTATAGCCTCACAATAGTGTGGGGCTCCATTGTTGCATTCGGAAGCCATAGTACCTCAAAAACTTCATCTTCTTCAATCACGTGGTCCAGTCAACCAACTAGGAAGTTGGTCACTCTACTAACAGGTTTCCCTTCAATACTTCGGTCCGAAAGAATTATTAATCTTTACTATATAAAAAGTAATCTCGGGTTTAACATGTTCAATGAACTAATTTAAGTATGACAAGAGGGGGTATTGAAATATGCCACGTCCTTTCACTGTAAGGTTTATAAGCTCTTGTATCCATGCACCTATCACTTCAAGTTTTATATAGATGTTGCATAAGAAGAGATTCTACAGATATTATGGTTATTTTCTTCCTTCTGGTATTGTAGGTTCTGGCATAGAAACTGACACGGAGACCAAAAGAATTGCTAGAATCATGTTCGTTTCCATGATTCCATTTCTTATCCTCCAATTGGCAAAGATCATCAATTCGACTACTGGGACAAAAGTAGTGGTCTCGATCGCTCTCGGAGTTACTGTCATCTTGCTCATTGCAGACTACACAGAGCTGGTAAAATGATATTCCATGTCATTACAAGATCCCTCTGACAACCTCGATTAATTTCTCATTATCTTTTCTTTTCTCCATTCAAGAAAATTATACGGAGACACTTTCATAATTTGTATAACAAAATGCGCAATAGGTATTGTATGGCGAATGATTTCAGTTAACCCTTATTCTTCGCCATCTTACGTTGAAAAAGAAATTTTGTGCAGGTGTTTAGACCATGGATTCAGGAGAAGTCATTTGCATACATAACAAGCAAGTACTCAGGAAACAGCAAATTTCGGAGTCTTTGCATAGTTGATGGGAAGACCAGTGAATCTCGTATAAAAGAGTAAAAGAAAATTTCTCGACTTTTTCAATAAAATTTACAAATTCAATGTATAAGCATTGTGCTTCTTCCTCTTCCACGTTTTTTTATTTTTTATTTTTTATTTTAAATTTTTGGGCTTGACCTTCACCATTTCATGCACCTTCAGGGTTTTTCGAAAGATCAATCAGAATAATGATTCACAAGTATCGAAGGCAGAGCTATATGCATTCCTGCTAGGATTACAGGAGGGAGCAGATGTGAGCACCGATGATTATGCAGTTGCTATGATGACAAAATTGGACGATTCACATGATGCATCCCTCAGTGAAATGGAATTTGTTCAAGGAATAACCAAATGGTTGAATCAGGGAACATTAGCTTCAAATAGTCTTGCTCAAGATTTGGCAAAATCGAGATCTCGAAGCAACAATTCCACGGTAGACACCTTAAACATAAACACATCTCGATATCATATTCTCGATGCTGATAGACTCTAGCCCCTTATTCAAGAGGTCGTCGTGATCCTGTTGCAATATATCACCGTGTTATATTCGTAATACATTGCCATGGGTACGCAGGGAGCAACAGAAGAGCAAGAAAGGTTACTGTCGCAACAAGATACGACTAGCAAACCCAGAAGTGCACTTGCAATCTCATGGAACTACGCAAAAGCCAGTTTCTTGATTGTTCTGGGGACAACGATGATGATCATTCTTGGCTCACCACTCATGCAAAGCTTTCAAGATGTCGCAAGTGACTTGAACATGCCCTCATTCTTGGTCTCCTACGTGATGCTGCCCTTGGCCATGAGCTACAAGCAAGCATTAGGAGCCATTACTTCTGCCAGAAAGAAGACATTGAAGGACATTTCTGGGCCGATGAGTGAGGTATATAGACACTTCCTTCTGTCCTCATGTGCTAAATTTAGTACTTCTTAGTGTATGAAACGAGTCTTGAAATCTCATAGATCCTATTAGATCTGGATCTACTATAGACTTAACATGTACGAATAGTCAAAAATTCATAACCTAATTGTGGGGCTTAACATATTTCAATGACTTACCATGCACGTGCGCTTGCACGCACAGAGTCTCTACCTAGAACAAGGGATGAGCAAGTCGCTAATCTTACAATCGATAGGTACAAGAAGTTTTCTTAAGGCGTTCCTCATTCTACCATTACGGATTATGAATAACCTGCCACGAAAGAAAGCACAAACGAAATTATCTTTAGTAAAAGTGGCATGTCTATTATAGATCTCTACCAATGAACAAAACATATCTTCTTTAATATTGAACGTGCCCACTACATGTGAGCATGGTGGCTTAGATGGATGCTCGGGGACCGATCAGTCGAACCAGAGGTCCCGATACCCCGTTGTTGTAAAAAGAGCCCTTTGTACATATCGCATCACTATTTACAGAGCGAACATTTGCTGGAGGGATTTATTTTTCAACTTTTCTTCCAGAAATGGAAATGCTTATAGATTTCGAATCAAGCATTTTAAGTATACATGAACAGGGAAAGCATAAGCTCCCACATTTCCATCGCACATCCACTTGCGAACGTTGAGGCATGATATGTTATTCAATTTTTCCTCCTAATAACAGGAAGTACATACTTCAATTTTCTGCAATGCAGGTCTATCGCGGGGTGTTCCTGAACAACCTAATGGGGCTAGTCACCTTTTTATTGCTCGTTCTCATCAAGGACATATCCTGGAATGTCTCGGCCGAAGTTCTGGTCGTGCTCTTGATATGCAGTTTCATGGGCGTCCTCACGAGCTTACGCACCCAGTTCCCCCTCTGGACCGCCATTCTTGCATATTCTCTCTATCCATTTTCGATCCTGCTTCTCTACGTTCTTACCAGTGTTCTGGGCTGGTCTTAGGGCTTTCCTTTTTCCGCTATTTCCGAGAATTTGACGATGAAGGAGAACAGTGTTTTTAATTTCAGAAGTTGCGGTGGCGCATTACCGAAGGCCTTGAATTGAATCACTTTATTCTAAAAGCTATATTTTCTTGTCATCTAGAGATTTTAGGTCTAATATCAGGCGACCATTGGGGGTCAAGTGAACATTGTGATGTATTTTTAGATAATTTCCTTACTTGAAATGGCGCTTAATTGTCCATGGGTGTCTCTGCTGGTCCTATGCATTCCATTTCCAATCGATAATTGATTAGCATTCTATTAGCGACACAAGTGGGTTTTGGGACTTTTTGACACGGTGTGACCCAGCTCTACTCCTACTAGCACCATGGAGAGGCGGCGGTGCAGGAATTGCTTAAAACGAGTGGCACTTAAACTTCAACTCGATGCTATATTGCAGGGGCAGAAGCTCTTTAATGATGTCCATAAGGGTCGCCAATTAGGATTGCTCCTTTGTGATGACCCAGACCCGAGGCAGTACAAAGGGATGGATTGAGATCGCCTTGGCAGTACGCGGGTGAGGTTAAGGACATGTCTCCCGTCCCACGTCGCTTAGGGGGGGAGTCTTGAGGCTAGTTTATAAAGGCTTGAGTCCCTTTAATTATAAAGGCTTTGGTCCTTTTAATTTGTATAACGCGTTTTAAAGCCTCCCGACCGCGTGCGGGGGCCACAGCGAGGGTTGTGCCTTAAGTGGGGGAGAATGTGACAACCCAGACCCCGGGCAGTATGGAGGGATGGACCGAGATCGCCTTGGCAATACGCGGGTGAGGTTAAGGGCATGTCTCCCATCCCACATCGCTTAGGGGGAGTCCTGGGGCTAGTTTATAAAGGCTTAGGTCCCTTTAATCTATATAACACGTTTTTTAAAGCCGTGAAAACTCAGTGTCCAAAGCACATCACTTAAAGGGGAGTCCTGGAGCTAGTTTATAAAGGCTTGGGTCCTTTTAATCTGTATAACGCATTTTAAAGTACTGATGACTCAGTGTTCAAAGCAGACAATACTATACAATGGACCTAGGTCGTTACATCCTTACTAATATGTTCACTTATTAAAAATAGTGAAAAAGGATGTTCAACTCTTGCTCACACTTGATAGCAATCCTCTCGCTCTGTATAATCTACCACTGGGACAAAATATCATACAAGGGTAGTAACTGATCATCAAAATTTGCGGGTGTCGTGTGAGCCCCATACGGGTCTCACTCGATGTGACGGTCTTAGTTCATATTAGGAGATTAGTTTCACTAAATAATATTCTTGCACATCTGGCATTTTCCTTTTTTCTCTTGTACGGTAAAAACTAACAATGAAACAGTGTCGTTTAACACAAATGTAAGGAGAAAGACAGTTTCGAAAGCCACATGGATGGCATGTACAAGCAGAGCACACTGACCAACAAGATGATTGGCCTAATGGTAAATTGGTCGCAAGTCTTTCAAGAGTTCGATTCACATTTGAACAAACTTTTGAACGGCTTATGCCGCATTGTTAGCACACACCTAATGTGAAAAGACATCCCCGCTATTAAAATTTTGGTATGTTTGCAGCGTGAGGCTTGTCAATCTAGAACTTTGGTTTGCATGTGGTGTGGAGTCTCAATCACTCAAACCGTACATTTCGTAGTGGGTATAGGACATTTATAATAAAGCCCAGAGGGGTAACAGCCCACCATTCTATTTATTAAGAAGAATTGCAGAGAATGTTAACTCGGGTTCTAACGGATAATTGGGTACATGCATTAATTAAAGCATGGCGGATCAAAGTTCAAGTCTTTGTGGAATTATCCCTGAATTTATTATATTTTTTGTAGGCATTATCTCCATTGTCCGACAACTCTCAATTATCACACACGTTTCTGTTCGAAATTCCTGATTTAACAATTTCACCGAACCACTTAATCAATAAGTTAGGAACGGATTGAGATCAAATCTAAACTTTGAATGCTCGGACACTGTAAATTCAAAATATAGCAACTTTATAAAGTAATGGGCTGGGGAAAATTCAAAATTTGGCAAGCATGTACAAAACTCATCAAGAGATTCAAAGGATATAAATGATATAGGAAATTTACACATAGATAAGTTAGAATTTATAATCAGTAACTGTGATTTTCTCGAAGGGAACCCAAGATTGGCACAGTTGATTAGGGCGTTATGGATTTCCATTCAAAAATTGAAGATCACCTATTGAAATCTCACCAATTACGTGTAAACTACTTTGGATGTCACTAACATAGACCAAAGTTATGTGAAGTTAATCAATTCATGGAGCTCACAGAGTATTTCATGATCCTCCATATAGCTAGAAATCCAAAATTTGGCAAGCATATACAAAACTCATCAAGAGATTCAAACGATACATATGATATAGGAAATTTACAAAGGATAAGTCAAAATTTGTAATCAATGGCTGTGATTTTCTTGAAGGGAACCCAAGATTGGCATGGTTGACTAGGGCGTTATGAATTTCCATTCAAAAATTGAAGATCACCTATTAAAATCCCACCAATTACGTGCAAACTATTTTGGGTGTCACTAACATTGACCAAAGATATGTGAACTTAATTGATTCATGGCCTTGCAGAGTGTTTCAACCATCCAAATAGTTAGAAATTCAAAATTTGTTGAGCATGTACAAAATCAAGAGATTCAAAAGATACACATGATAGAGAAAATTAACATAGGGATATTGTAATTAGTGACTATGATTTTCTCGAATGGAACCCCTTATAGGATTTATGGGGCTTGCAAAGTGTTTCATAAGCTTTTAGATATTTGGGTCTTAACGTTTGTGCCCACGGATTATTATTATTATTATTATTATTATTATTATTATTATTATTATTATTATTATTATTGCTGCTGCTGCTGCTTCTTCTTCTGCTGCTGCTGCTGTTGCTGCTTCTGCTGCTGCTGCTGCTGCTGCTGCTTCTTCTGCTGCTGCTGCTGCTGCTGCTGCTGCTGCTTCTATTGCTGCTGATGCTGCTGCTGCTGCTGCTGCTGCTGTTGCTGCTGCTGCTGTTGCTGTTGCTGTTGTTGTTGCTGTTGTTGCTGTTGTTGTTGTTGTTGTTGTTATTGTTGTTGTTGTTGTTATTAAAAAGATTCTCTCAAATGTTATTATCCCAGTAGGACGTCTATCTTATATATTAAAATTAACAAACTGATTTTTTTTTTTCCGTAAACTTTTGAACAAGACAAAAGGAATACTTACTGCCACCTAATATTTTTAACGTTCAGTGAAATGTGGAGTTTTGTTATTACATTATTGTCAGAAAACCATGCGTCAGACAGGACTTGGCAACGGTATAAGGACCAACACAAGCAAATACTTTCTTATTAGGCCTAGGAACTTACAACAGAAAAACTAACGACTCTATTGGATCAGAGGTCTATAAACAGAACAAAAGGAATACTTACTGCCACCTAATATTTTTAAGGTTCAGTGAAATGTGGAGTTTTGTTATTACATTATTGTCAGAAAACCATGCGTGACTCGGCAACGGTATAAGGACCAACACAAGCAAACACTTTCTTATTAGGCCTAGGAACTTACAACAGAAAAACTAACGACTCTATTGGATCAAAGCTCTATAGAAGGAAAGAATTAATCTGTAGTTTGGCCTCAGCTCTGTGAGTTTTAAGAATTAATCTGTAGTTTGGCTTCCGCTTTGCTAGTTTTTTTTTTTTGGTCGAAATAAGTAGCTTTCATTACTTGCCAAAAAGCGGATAACAAGCATATTCAACATCTAAGCATAGGATTAAGCAAAGGGGGTGGGGAGGATTATCAATCCAACTCGGTGGGAGGGAGCCAATTCGATGGGCCCTTGTGACCCAATTGGCCGCTTGGTTGGCATCTCTAGGCTGAAAGATAAGCCGGGCTTGAGGATGAAGGTCCAACAGAAAAGTGCAATCACTTATAAGGGACTTGGCAGCCCACAGTGCGTCCCTCTGTCCCATAATGCTTTCAACAGCCACTAAATTATCTGAAGCAAAGAGATGGTACAGTTCAGAAACTGAACTAAACTCAGTTCGTGGGGCTCGTGTGTCCAACATCTTCTTCAACCAGAGCAGCCCCTCTCTCACGGTTAGGGTTTCCGCCACCAGAGCCGAAGTAGCATGGATTGGCTTTGCAAGACCATCAACATGTCAAATTATCAAGTTTATGTCACTGCGACCGTGAGCCCCATGATCGGACAGGATCGATCCCTTCAACACGGTCGTCCCGTGACGGTAGCTTACGATATTACATCATATTTTCAACCTGACGCTGGATTCCCGTTTACTTAGACGATAAGTCAGTGCTTTGGTACCACTATCCCCACGATCCGTGGATAATTCGCCGTCATCACTTGCTCAGAGGATTATATCTTCCTCGCTGACCAACATGGGCTTGCCATCTGCGTTAGAACGGTTGAGATGAATCGAACATTCCGCGGCAGATGTTGACTGTGAAGTGGGTCAATCCCTGGAAGAAATAGTCTTGAGGATCTTGGATGTGGCAAGCCGAGTAGCAAATTTATCCCAGATTTTCCTTAATAAGAACTGAACTTGGACGAGAGACGCCGACAATAACACTATGCGTAGAAGCACTGACGTCATGGTCTCATCCAGATCTAGGCAAGGCGGCCTTGCTCATAGCCATGATGATCTTGCATAGATCTGGGCGAGGGCCCCAGCCCTTGCTAGTGCTAGCAAGGGCTTTGCGGCCATAGTGAAAGAAAAAAAGAAAAAAAGAAGGAAAAGAGAAGAAAATGAAAAAGGAAAGTAATAAATAAATAATTCAATTTAAAAAAAATGACATAATTTGTCCACATCGACTTTAGTCATGCCATGTAGGTTGACATCTATATCAAAGATGGAATAAATTGGTAAAACATTAAAATGTTTAAAACTTAATTGATCAAATTGAAAGGTTTATGACTGATTTAACACGAGTACAATAGGTTAGGACTTTGGTAATTATTTCCCATCTAAAGCATGGAAACTAGGAATGTTTCAAGTGTGATGATAGGAGGAATGCTAGTCCTCTTCATTTTTTATTGGGAAAATTATTCAAAAAGTCATAAATCTTTTATATGGAGGCCAACTTAGTCCTAAAATTTTCAATTGTGTCAATTTAATCCTAAATCTTTTGATGATTTGCCAATTTAGTCTTAAATTTTTCGATTGTGCCACTTAGTCCTAAACTTTTGATGATTTGTCAATTCAATTATAAACTTTTTAACAATTTGCCAATGTATTCCTTGGGCAAATATCTGAATAATAGGTTTAGGACTAAGTGGTACAATTGAAATGTGTAGGACTAAATTGATGCAATTGAAAGGTTTAGAATTAAATTGGCCATCATACAATAGATTTAACTTTTTGGACAATTATCCATTTTTAACTTGTTAATTATGGTTGATGAGAGTTGATTTCATATTGGTATAGATATAAATTTCATAAATGACGTGGAGACTTATTTCTTGTTTTCAATTTGACAATCTGAAAAGATCCATTAGGGAAAAAGTTAGTGATCTATCAATGTGGCATCAAATGATCTCACTAACTAGAACCCATAGTCTGACAAACCCCACCATGGTGGTTGGGAATTAGCATGGATCATATCGCCATGACCTGTCAAAGACGAGGCACTTGTAACCCCCACCACTTTAATACCCCACTTAGTTATAAACTCACGTTGCTTAGCAATTCACATGATCATGTTTAATCCTCTGTTTTCAAGATGTTGCGCCAAATTCAAAATGTTCCCCTGTAAATAAGAGTACAGAAACATGCACTATACTGCATTTGGATGAAGCGCAAAAATCTGGCGGCAAGACTCTTCAAGGTATCTTTCCTAATAATTACACATTGCATTTGGATGAAATGCAATTATAGACGATTTCAAAAAAATCAACTAACATCCATATTATTTTGACCAAGGTGTGTAAAAATATAAGGGATAGAGCTTCACCTTAACAAAAAATTAATTCCTCATCAAATGTTGTGTTGGCTATTATTTGGAGACATCCTACCTCCATCTTTTTAAATTATTCTCTCTATTTAAAATGCTGGGGAATGCCCCTAAGCTGTTGTATTTCATATGCTCTACAAATACTTACATTTTCAACCAAATATATATATGCACTATACGATGTCTCTCCTTTTCTTTTTTTCTTTTGTATTTTTCATTTTTTTAGTTTGTTCAACTTCATATTTATATGGGATGTAAGAAACATAATTTTCTCATGAGTTTAAGGGTTCTAAGATGTAGAGCTCCCTATTTCGTTAATTGATTTATGGATTAGTCCAATAAAAGAAACTATAGTTCAATCCGATCAAACCTTCAAAGGGAGGAAACGAGGGCAAAAGGACACAGAACAAGAAGCAAAATGTCAGTGTTCTTAATAGATTTGCAGTTGGATTAAACCCAATGATTTCTAACTACTCTTCACATTTACATAAATGTGTACAAAACATATCTCTGCTCTTTGGCAATATTTATGTGTGAAGGGTTCTACGCATCATTCTTCACATGTAAACCCTAGCCAAAGACCCTGTACAAGTCATTTTCATTCTTTTGCATCGACACTCATCTAACAGTGTCAAATACGATAGTGGTGACGATGGAATTTTCTAGGAAACTAAAATTAAAGGAGTGTTTATTATAAAAGAACTATGTTTGAAAGATAATGATGGATGCTCGCTCGTTTTGGAAGAGAGTTTTGGTGACTACTTGTTTGAATAAAGTAGTCATGGTTCCAAACTAATATGGGAAAAGTGTTAAAAACAAAGTCTTAAACCTATTGAATTAATGTCAATTTTGTCCTAAACCTTTTGATCTATACTAATTCAATTCTAAACCTTTTGATTTAGTGTCAATTCAATCATTCCAATTATTTTTAACAAGATTTTGCTAACGTGGATGCTAGCTAGCCTATGTGGCATCGTCGGTACTAACATGAATAATTTTTAATAATGCTTCAATATTTTTGATATTTTGAATTATTTTTTCTGATTTGTCTCTTTCATTTTTTTTATTCTTTATTTACATTTCTTCTTCCTTTGGCTGATGACTGGCTATCGACCATGACAACGCGAGCTTGCCTTGCTTGGGCAAAGGTCACCGTCGCTCGCCATAGGAGAGGCTTGGTTGGGTAAGGGTCAACCTCACCACTAGCCTGGGCGAGGGCTCCCCTCGCCAGATCTAGTGAGGCTGCCTTAGTCTTGGCAATGGGAGCCCTCGCCAAGGCTCACCCTCGCCCAACCAAGCCTTGTTTGTAGCAGGTGATGATGACCCTCGCCTATGTGAGGCCAACTCGATTTGCCATGGCCAATGACTGATCACTGACCAAAGAAATGAAAAAAAAAATGAAAAAATCTGAAAAATTAATTAAAAAATATTAAAATATTATTGAAAATTATCCACGTTAACACTTGTTGTGCCATGTAGGACGATAGGCACCCATGTTAGCAAAATCTGGCTAAAATTAATTGAAAGAACTAAATTGACACTAGATTAAAATATTTAGGACTACATTAGCATAAATGCAATAAGTTTGTGAATTTTTTTAATATTTCTCTTATTTTGATACCAATTCTTGTTCTCTTGTCTCAATGAGGAATTAATAGCCTTCAAATGACATAATATTCTTTTTTTTTTGGTAGGAAATGGCGTAATATGCAAAAAAAAAAAAAAAATCAGCATTAAGTCTAGCCCTAATCTATCCTAAATCTTTTTTTGTCCATAAAAATCCTCCAACTTTAGGTCTTGTCTCAAGTCTACTATGAACTTTTTTGTCTCATAAAAAAAAATCCTCAACTTTATGTTCAATTCCAATCTACCCTAAACTTCTTTTTATCTTATAAAAAACCATCAACTTTTATTTCAATCCCAAATCTGCCTGTATTAATCCTCTATCCAAAATTTCTCTTGATAACCAAGAAATGAATAAACTCCTGACCGTGAGTTGTTCAAATATCCTAAGCACAAACTCTCCAACCATGAGAGATGGAAGGCTCACGAGCACGGGAGATTGAATGATGAGCACGAAATAGAAGATCCTCAAGTGAGATAAAAGGAAAACTCTCATAAGAGTAAGAGCAATTGAAGAAAGCGAGGTTGGGACACCTAGAGTGCCATAACTTGGCACGGAGGGACACTTAAGTGCCATAACTTTAAAATGGTACACTTAAGTGCCAATATCGGAGTAAAATGGGACACTTAAGTGCCACTCCGGCGAAAATCCGGCCAAATGGCTGATGTGGCAATTTTTCGGCGAGTTTGGTCCAAAACGGCGTCGTTTTGCACGCTGACGTGGCGGAGAAAAAGCAAAAATGACGTCGTTTCGTGTCTACGTGTAAATAATAATATATAAATTAATTAAATTAGATTTAAAATATTCAAAAAATTTTAAAAAAATAAGAAAATTTTAAAAATTTTAAAAAATTAAGAAAAATTTAAAAAATTAAGAAAAATTAATAAAATTTTAAAAAATTAAGAAAAATTAATAAAATTTTAAAATTTTAAAAATTAAAAAATTAAAAAAAATAAAAAAAGGGGAGGGGAGGTCGAACGGGGCGGCGAGGGAGCCGCCCCGTTCGACCTCCCCCCCCCCCCCCCCCTTTTTTTATTTTTTTTCTTAATTTTTAAAATTTTCTTAATTTTTTAAAATTTTTAAATTTTTCTTAATTTTTTAAATTTTTCTTAATTTTTTAAATTTTTAAAAATTTCTTATTTTTTTAAATTTTTTTGAATATTTTAAATTTAATTTAATTAATTTTTATATTATTATTTACATGTAGACACGAAACGACGTCGTTTTTGCATTTTCTCCGCCACGTCAGCTTGTAAAACGATGCCGTTTTGGACCAAAGTCGCCACGTAAGCCATTTGGCCGGATCTTTGCCGGAGTGGCACTTAAGTGTCCCATTTAATTTCAAAACTGACATTCAAGTGTACCATTTTAAAGTTATGGCACTTAAGTGTCCCTCGGTGCCAAGTTATGACACTTGGGCTGTACTTCTGCCGAAGAAAGCCAACCTAATTGCTTCAGTTTTTACACAAATTTCACATTCAAGATGACATCCTTTGGGTTCATGTGGAAATTCATCTCTAAAAGACGTCCTTTTGGATTTGAAATTTAGAGAAAAACTAGAGCAATGGTGTGGAAATGCCACATTGCCAAGTACAATTTTAGATGGAGTGTTAATGGAGGTAGATACGAGACTCAAGTAAAAGTTGATGATTTTTATATACAAAAAAGAAGAAGAAAAGTTTAGTGTAAAATTGGAAACTAGTGGTTTTTTGTAAGACAAAAAAAAAAACGATTGGGGTGGAATTGGGACAAAACCAAAGGCTAAGAATATTTTATGAGACGAAAAAAAAATTATGATAAAAATGGAACTAGATCTAAAGTTAATGGTTTTTTTTTTAGAGTATTAGGCCGCTTTCCAATTTGTCTCTATGTGTTTTGCGAGAAATGAATAATTGAAATTTTTTTTCCTAAAAATGATTATTTGTATTGCTTAAAATAATTAGTCAATCAAAAATATTTTCATTATTAAGAACAATTTATACATGATAAAAATATTTTTTGTCCTTTTATTTTTGCAAGCGATATGAACAATCAATTTTTTTATAAATATTTTCTAAATCATTTATTATATGTGAAGCAAAAAAAGCCTTAAGGTTGAAATGCATGTGTGAGTTAAGTTAGAGAAGTCCAACATTAAAGAATTGATGTGGTGGTAACTAGTTGATATATCCTAGTTAGCCCAAAACTCATCACTTTAAACTTTTAGTGAAAGTTGGTATAATTGGATATGTTGATAGGTTCACAACTTCTAGGGTGAAGGTATTAAGCTTTTGCCACGCACTCCCAATAATTTATATCAAAGGCAGGTAAGTTGTTGGGCTCCCAAATCTATTTTCAGTGTTTGGTGAATATTATAAAAAAAGAAATATTAAGGCGGTGAGCGTTGTGGTATGGTAACACAGTCCCAATGGCACCCTCCATTTTTTGGTCTAGAGAAAGAGACCACAGATGAAAGTAGGCATTGGAGAATAGTTGGATTAAGGGGGAGCAATCCAACTAGATAAGCTATTAGACTCCCTCTTGGCTATCTTCTAAGATGAAGATATCAGATTTCTACTGCACTCTACCAATAATACTAAAAAATTATCAGACTCCGATAGTAGAATATAAACAATGGGGAGATTTGTTGGTTGGGTTTGCCTCTATGGGGCCCAGCTAACATTAAAAAGAAAAGGTCAAAAGTCAAAAAGAAAAGACGTGAAGAGATAAAACTCTCTAGCATCCTAGAGAGGAGAGTGGGAGTGTTCTTGCAAAGGCTAGAAGGCACGTACATAGAGGGGAAAAGAAGGAGGCTTGGCAGCCCAGTTTTGATGCCCAAGTGTTGTTGAAATAGATAAAATTTCAATTTATCATTCGTGAGACTAAGGTCTACAAGATAATTGATTTAGTTTGCTAATTGATTTAGTTTGCTAAATCCTTCTCTAAGTTGTCTCTCATATTCTTCAACCATGGTTAGGGTTTCTTACTACATTTGTGTAAATTCACTTTCATGGTAATGAAATATTGTTGTATCGTTAATGTTGAGCCTCTATCTTTGGTGATTAGTGGAAGTTTTTGCATTGGGTTTTTCACGTAAAAATCTTGGTATTATTGTTACTTTGTTTCCTTAATTAGCACTATATTTACTGTTTTGAGGTCATATTGGTAGAATGCACTATTGGTTGTCCCCTGATTCTCCCCAACACTTAAATTCATCTTCTTCATAGGGGTATTCACTAGCCAGCTTTTTCTTTTTTTGGTCGGTCAATGGCCAGCTTTATTTGGTGTCAAATGTTGGCAAAATTTGTCAACAAAAGGATAGGCGGACTTTTCAAAACTAATTTTTACGTTACTCAACTCTCCATTTAAGTTATTCAAATGTTTGTAAGGGATATATTAATGGCAAAGGAGGCCCATACTGGTTTCTCGAGTTGAGTTAAAATGTTCATGAACGAGATGGCTATGGGTAACTTAGAAATGCAATTACCCGGTGGCTTAACTCAAGATTGTTGGCATTTGGTCGCATAGTTTGAATCCCGTAATTTCGTCAGGCTTCCAAAAGATAAAAGTGATTCTTAAGTAAGCCTTTCTCTCATTAGATTGAACGCTAAGGCAAATGCAACTGAAAAGAGTTTGCTTCCACAAATTCACCGGTTAATCAATTAGTTGGAGAGCTTTGTTTCCAAACATATTTATAGAAAAGGCAATATATGTGCGATTAGTAGTGAGTTTAGTCTTACATAATAAATGTGTTAATGGGATCTATTTCTCGACCACCTTTGGCTCTAGTTCCTTCCTTTCTAAGAGATCAAGTAAGTTCTTTGATATTACGTTCAATTAACTTGTAATTTTTTAATGGGCTTCCACCCTGACTATTACAAAAAAAGTACTTTAAGTAAAAAAAAAAAATCACTTAATTTACTAATTAATAGCAATTCCAATTCGCTTTTAAACATTTCAATTTGGCAACGTTAACACCTGAATTTTTACCGGCAATTTGAATGTGGTGTTTTTTTAATAAAAATAAATAAATAAATAACAAACAAACAAATAAACAAGTAAAGAGAGACAAAGCCCAACTCGACCACATATGCAAGAACCCAGATCGGCCCATCTCGTCGCAGCCCAATTTGAATTTGCTCAATGCACGGGGCTCAGAACAGTCAAGCTCAACTTAAAAGCACGCCGGACAGCGTTTCAATTCACTAATTTGCCCAAGCCCAATTCGCTCACTGGTACAGCCCGCAATTTGGGTCCACCTAACTGGCTAAAAACCAAACCCGTCACCGCCGGTCTCTGTTTCCAGGTCGCGCTGGTGTTGCTCTGTTTTACCATGCCTTTCGGCCGATAGCTCGAATCGGTTCGTTCCCGATGGAAGCTCCTTCGCCGGCGACAATACTCATTGGAGGCATTTCCAGAACCTTTGATCGCTGGTTCGTTAACTGTCCGCGACCGGAAATTGCGTCTTCAGTGTGAGATCTAAATACTCCATCTCGGTTTGCTTTTTATTAAGAACAGAGGTTTTGAGATCTCATCTGCTTTAGTCAAACACATGGAGTTTCATTTTTCTTGGGTGATTCCTTGGCACATTGTATTGTTTGACGATACACTGAATGTTGATCTCTTGCTTGCTTTGAACATAAACATCTCGAAGGAATTTGCTCACCAGCAGTTTGACGAAATGCCAAAACCATATCTGTGCCAATTTTCCTTGGTTTTTTTATCATTCTGAATGTGTTTTAGCTTGATTTCAACAATAATTTCAGATTTTTAGGTCACTAGCTGTAGCTATTGATGTATCTCTAGCTTGCGGAAAGCCCTACTAAGTCTCTTTTTTCCCTTTATTTTCTGTGTTGTTCGTCTCTATGATGATTCTGTGGTGGCCACCGGCAAGATAACGCCTTGGACTCGATGTCCGATGATGTTCATCCAGACTTCCATTTCTCTAGGGTATCTCTTGTTCCTTGTCCGTGTATTGTACATGTCTACGAAGCTACGTTTGTGAAGATGAGACGGCCAGCGGCTAATGGTGGTGGTCCAGGGGTGGTCAGAGACAGTCGCCAGAGGAGTATATGATGCTCTGGGGAAGTCATGGTTGTTCAGGTGATTTACATGAAGAATCTGTGTAGAATGTGCATTCCGTAAGCTAGAACTAAGCAAAGATCGACGGAGAAAAGAGTTAGAATAGAATTCGTGTTCTGGAAAAACATGGGACCAGAAAAAAAATAATATTAAATATAGAATTAAAAAATAATAAAAGATAGAAAAAGGCGAGCCTCAATTAGATAATTAGATCTCCGGATTACATTTAGTTCAGTTTCATTTTAGTTGGTGTGCATAACGTTTGTGGAATTCTATTTCTTGATTTTTAGGGCAACTTGAATTTTTAGATAGTTTTCCCTCGATGAAATATATAGCAAGATGTAAAAAAATGGATAAAGAATAAAAAATTAAATTGAAAATAATGAAGAGTAGTAAAATATCTAATAAAAAAAAAATTGTTGGCGTTTAGGCTAGAGCTACTTTTAAGGTAAGCTAGTTCATTTTTGTTTTAGGCTTTGTTTGTTTCACAGAAAACGTAGTGTTTCCGGAGATTGCATTCCAAAAAACAATTTTTTGGGAAAATAATAATATTTTCCAGCGTTAGTTGAAATTTAAAAATAAAATAGAAAGTATTTTCCGCCCTTCAGTAAGGAAACTATTTTCCTCCATCGATTCCTTTTCAATAATGATTTTCATTATTTTTTAAAATTATTTTTTAATTTTTAATTTTTTTTTCTTTTTTTCTTCTTCTTCTTCTTCTTCCTTAGCCTTGGCTAGTCGCCAGCTATAGTGATGGTGGGAGAGCTAGGCAGGGCTCGAGCCTCACTCAAGGTCACTAGAGGTCGACAAGGCTCTAGTGATCAAGCCTCGTCGAGTTCGCTAGCCTTCGCCGCACCACAGGCCGACAAGGCTCGAGCTAGCCTGTAGCCAATCATTGGCCACACCATGGCCAGTGACTAGTTAAGGAAGAAGAAAAAGGAAAGGAAAGAAAAAACATTAAAAACTCATTAAAAAAAACATAAAAATAAAATAGGAAAATGTGTTTGGTGAAAGAAAATGATGTGGAAGAAATTATTGAAAATGTCTTCCACTCTTCCCTTAATTTTGAAGGTGTTTTTCCAATAGCGGAAAATGATTTCCTTGGTTAGTTCATTTTCCGTAAAACAAACGTAAGAAAATTCAAAAAACATTTTCCTAAAAATTATTTTTTATGAAACAACGAAGCCTTAATATCACTTAGCCTTTTTTTTTTTTTTTTAAGTAGTAAGGTAATTCTATTTGTCAAACTTAAGATTCAATTTTGATTTTGAAAATTAGTTCCTTGGCATTAATGTATCGTCCCAATGATAAGGCAGTGTATATTTTTTTGTCTAATTCGTATCAAGTTACTTGCTTGCATTTTACTTTTTATTGTTCTTTTAAATCATTTGAGTGGCTTAAGGATTTTAGTTTTAGCTTTTGGGATTCTTGTCCCAGGGTTTAGTAAGGAGACCACGTAAAATTCTTTGCTCGACTTATATTGGGTTATTTTCTGCACTTCCATTCTTACTTGCTCTTTATCACTATTTTTGATGTGTTGCTTTGATTTCCTTATATAACTTCCATGACATGATTCATTTATCTTCATTTGATGGGAAGATCACACTCTATGATTTAAAAAATAAAAACAGTGATGCACGAACAAATAGTGGAAAAGAACCTTAAGACTCATAAATTTATTGATAAACAATTGAATTAAGGTATTGAAAGGTAGAGGGGAACATTGGCCTTGGGTCAACCACGGAATAGGATTGGACTAGCCAATTCCAGTCTAATTCCTCATTCCAAATTTTTGGGACCGACACTGTATGGTTTCGTTCTTGGTTTTGGGACAAAATCAATCAACCCGTACAGAACCTATGGATAATTCTTTTTGCTTTTTGTGGTCAAACAACCCTAGGTGTATAAGCAGTTGTGCGTCTTTTCTTAGTGTTTTCCTCTCTCTGTCTCTGTCTCTGTCTCTCTCTCTCTTGACATTTCTCTCTTAATGAAGTAGATCCAGTGCAATTGCAAGAAAAGAGAGTTAAGGGGAAAGGGATGAAAATGCGAAGGTTGCTAGAAGTTTGCAAGAGTGTGGAAGTGAGCCGACAAAGTGTAGCAACTACACACTCAAAATTACTTAATGGGGTTGGCATTGGGCTGTGCTTTATTGATTCAAAATACAAGTACATCTATTTCACTTGTTGGGCTGCAAGTTTTAGGGATTTGCTTTGCTTTATTGACTTCTCCTTTCTTCTCTTGTCTCTGCTTTGAACGTTCTAGAAAGCAGATTGCAAATAAAGTGACTCGTCTTCTTCACCTGCAACTACAAGAAACATGATTTTTTTTAAAATAATAATAATAAAGGACATTTTGAACCAGGGAAATGGCTCGACTCGAGGTTAGATTGTATATCTAAGGTTGAGGAACTATTGTGGAACTAAATGATCGAATAAACAAAATAAATAATTAAAGTTGTATGGGTGAAATACCTGACATAGAAAAGTCATTGCTTATGTATCAAGATAATTAAAGTTGTATGAGTGAAATACCTGACACATTATGAGAAGCTTGTAGCAATAGTGTTTGCATTAAAGTTGTGGAGACATTATCTGTATAGAGAGAGGTTTGAAATCTATACAGACCGTAAGAGCTTGAAGTATTTGTTTTCTCAAAATGAGTTGAACATGAGACAAAAAAGATGGATGGAGTTGCCGAAGGATTGTCACTATGAGATTTTGTATCATTTGGAAAGGACAAATGAGGTGGTGGATGCTTTTAGTCAAAAGTCAGTATTAGTAGTGGCAAGTATGATGGTTAAAGAATGGAATCTTATGGAAAAGATTTCAAATGCCGAATTCACGGCTGAGATAGGTGGTATTATGAATGTACTAGCTACTCTGAGGATCAAGCTAGAAAATATACAAAAGATCAACACCCTACAGCAATTTGACCTAGAAATTTAAAAGATACACGAAGAGACATTGAAAGGAAAGAAATTGGATGACCAAGTAGCAGTTGATGATCGTGGGCGTTTATGCGATTTTGTCAAAAGCACATAGTTCAGACATTGTTATCCAGAACCTTTTGATTGATCGAGTAAGCATTAAATTTTGAGGGCGAAAATTTTTAAGAGAGGAAGATTTGTGACGACTCGATTTTCATCCGCCTAAATAGTAGTGAATTCAAGTATAGATATTTAGGTGGTGCCGATGGCATTAGTCATATTTTAGATAATTATGGAATTATAGGAATGATGGTGCCCTTATTTGCATATTAGAAAAAGAAATTTTAGTTTGTTTGTTTGAGTCATAGACATTATCCTCGATCGCAAATGTTTATGGTACACGATAACTGGACATGGTCGGTGCCAAATATTCGAGGGCACAACTGCCCCTCGCTATTTCTCTCTCTCTCTCTATGTCTCTTCTCTCTCCTCCTCTCTCTTGCCGCTGCCAAGTGGCAGCCCCTCTCTTCCTTACCAATGCATGCCCATACTTGCATATCTCTTCCCCAAGAGGCCATCATGGCCTTCCCTTTCAAGGCAAATGATTGCCATCATTTCATCTCTCTCTCTCAGTGTCCCCATCTCCTGAAGCTCTCTCTCTTTTTTCTCTCTTCGTTCATTTCCTGTCACTTGTCTCTTTCCCCTCCCTTACCCTCGACCTCTCCTTCTCCCATCCTGAAGCTCCTCCGCCTCCACGGTGGCTTCATTTTGCTGTTCCTTGGGGATTCAAGCCTCGAGGAGTGATGTCGGGTTTCGAGGAAGGCCAAGCTGCGATTGTTTCTCCCCTGTTCGAACCGTGCCATGTCCAGCCATTGTTGTTGAGGCAAGTGAAATATTAACTCTCTATGTTGTATTAGTTTGTTCATCGTGCGGATCGATGAATTCTGTCTTGGATATGCTGAGTTGTTGGTTGCATGTTGTTGATGGTTGGAATCGTGTCTCGAGAGTTGGAAGATTGCTGTTGCAGTGAAATGATCGGGATTTTGGTTGATATGCATGCTGTTTTCGCTGCTCGGATAATGTTGCATGTGGGTTCCAGCGCTTGTACTTTACTTGTAGAAGTTTTCTATGATCTATGGCTAAAGATATATGTTGCATGTGGTCATTGTTTGATCTTGGAGTATTCTTGGGCTATGAACTTGTGTGTAGAGCCTTAGTTTGGATTTCCTGAAACTGAAGTCGTTAAACCTCGCTGGTTTGTTAATTTTGTGGAGTTTTGTGTTTCAAATTTGAGAAAACTTCCTCCTTCAAAGTTGGACAAGACATTTTGAAGTATAACATATTTTAATTTTGGAATTTTCTGAGATGATATGGATGGTATGATGGCCTACTCTTTCACCGTGCTTAATCTATCCAGTGCAGTAGGAATAATGTACGGATTTTCTTACTGAATTTTTTTTAAAAAAAAATTCCTTTTAGATTTTGGACTTACTTCCTTCATAAAAGTTGTAGAGGAAGCATATCCAAAGTTCAAGATGTTTTGACATGTTTAGGGCTGTGAGCTGAGCATAATTTGAAGACTAGTTGCTCTATAACAGTGCACTAGATTCTTGAGTTACTTTGTGCAATTTTTTGCTCATTATACAAACTGTTTTGGACTTAATCTCCTTCATAAAAAAAAAAAAAAATGTTTTCTAAGGTCTTCTCTATAACATATTCAAATTTAGAATTTTTCAAGTTCATTTACTATGGTTTTGGCTTTGAATTCCATGACTCTGCCATTTTGGTCGGTTCAATTCTTTGGTCTGAATGTGGTTCGATTCTATAGGAAGATTATGAAATCTTAAATTGTGGTCTATTGACAATAGAAATTACATTTATTTGACTACAATAGTGTGTATTTGATGTTAATCTAATGCCATTTACTTGTGGAAATTGAGCTAAAATTGTGAAGGTTGATTTAGGAGAGTGGACCATAAGGACTGATTTTGGCCTAGTGGGCCATGAGGCCTGATTTAGGCAATGGGCCATGAGGCTTGAGTGAGCAAGCGGGCTGTGAGGCCCAAGAGTGGACGAATGGGCCGCGAGGCCCAAATGGCGTGCAAGTAGGCCACAAGGCCCAGGTGTGGTATGCGTGGACCACAAGGCCCGATTGGGTTGCAAGTGGGCTATGAGTCGGAGTGCGGCATATATGAGAGTCGCGAGGCTTGAGTGTGGTATTAGTGGGCCATGGTTCCAAGAGTGTTTTTGTGGATTGTGAAGGTTGAGACTTGTCGTGGGGTCTTGAGGCCAGTGAAGTATCTCATGAGGTTGGGAAGGCCGCTAAGTAGCTTATATAAGGTTCGGAGTGTCTATTATGTTTTGGATTGATTTTGAAAGTGTCATAGGTTTGGAAGAACCAAGTTGCAATGAAGTTGATTGTTTCAGCTAGGACTAGAAACACTAGGCTCTCTTTCCCTAATGGAGTCTTGGACAGTTAGTTCTAGGTTTTGACTGCATGATTAGTTCTATTAGTGTTGACTAGAGGGCGAGTCCTTGGATGTGTGATGGTATAGATCCTTGCATAAATGTGACATGGTTGTTATTCACATGCTTAAACCAAGATAACTGCATGTGAATTTGCATGCCTAAGATACTGTTTAATGAATACCATCGAACAACAAACCAACGATGCCCTATGGAGTTGAAGAGAAATTCAGGATGCTCAGGGACAGCGAACCTGAATGCCTAGGGACAAGGAACCCTAGATACCTCGGAGTAGGGATGACAGGATTAGTGGATCATGAAGCTTGCGTGGGCTAGACAGCAAACCAACATACAACACGACGGACTGGAGTGGCACCAGAATTCCACTAGACGAGATTATTCCTCCTTGCATGGTTTGATGAGTGCACCGACTATGTGTCTTGGAGTGGAAACAAAAAGTGAAAACTAAAAGATGTGTGAAAGATGCTTGTGCGCATGTGTTCTTCGAGATCGATAGATTGTGATGGCACAAGTTGATATTGAGGGTCTAGATCACCCTAGGGTCTTGTTGTTCTAGTTCATTGATCTTAAGAATAGTGGGGATAGACCAAGTCCAAAGGAAAGTGAGTCGTGTATCTTAGATGGTTTTTCTTCATACGTATGAAGGGCGGATTGTATGGTATAGCATTTTGGATATTTCATTGCTAGGCTTTAGCTCACCCTTGTGGTTGTTTACATTTTTCATGTACTTAGTCATGGATGTGATTCCTGCTATCCCCGCAGCATGCTACAGCACTCCAGCTGACTTTGAGGGCACAGATGAAGGCTGAGTGGTTAGCCTGTGAGAGTAGCATTAGCCTTTTGACCCCCCTACTGTAGCTCTATTATTGCCCCTGTTTATACATGATGCAAGACACAAAAGTCGTTGCTTGTTTCTCTATGGTGTATGTCCTTTATGATTGATGTTTGTTTGATGTTTGAATTTGTCTTCTGCATGTGCTAAAAATTGAAAGATTAATATCTCGCATTAGAAAAGTGGCGGATTGGGACGCCACAACTAGGAAGCTAGTTATATGACCCAGTTTTTTTTTTTTTTGGGGGGGGGGGGGGGGTCAGATAAACATCCTAGTTGAGTTGTTACATTATATTTCAAGGAGAAAAAATCAAGTAAGAGGTTCTGCCATTGTTGCTGGTCTAAGCCAATACGAGAGTAGTAATGAAAATGGTTTATTCTTGCTGCGCACTCGATGGGTGAACTAGCTTTGTAGGTGATTCGTGAGCTTGTGTAGTGCGTTGATGATGTGATATAAGTTGATGTCTACAAGTATAAGCTAAGCATGTATGCTGAGCATGTGTACATTACATATGTGAACTTATTTAAATTGAGCTTGTGTCAAGGGTGGCTAGGACAGTTAATGTATGATTTGTGTGCGCCTATGAGAGGTGAGTGACGGGCTGTGAGGGTGTGCTGTGTACCGTGTAGGTTGCAAGTGAGAGTGAACTATGAGATTAAAAGTAAGCTATGTATATGTGTATGTTGTTGCATTGTGCAACGTGTGAGAGGAACATGTGTGACAATGGGAGTGCTCTGTGTATTGCATGAATTGTATCTGTGCGCTCTGTGAATGGGTCAAATGCGTGGGCTGTGTATGTATGATAAGATGCCAGTTGTGTGTGCTGCTGTGGGTGCACTAGATGTGCAGATTGTTGTGTATCTGTGTGAATTGCGTAACTCCTGTGGCTACAAATGGCAGCTTCGTAGCTCAACTGAGCTGCATTAGCAGCTCCAGGAACTGCAAATTTGTAGCATCATGAGCTGTGGATTTACAGTTTCAAGAGCAGCGGATCTGTAGCTCCAAGAGTTGCGAATTTGCGGCTTTAAGAGGGATTTCTTGGGTGAGTCGTGAATTGATCTCCAGTTGTTTGTGACATGTCTCGGTTTGTTGGTGTGCATATATAATGTGGATTTGCATTGAAAATCAAAGCTAGGACCTGATTTTGGAAGCGACTTACTAGTTACCCATGGAATTTTTACCTTCGAACTAGATCATCTTCTGCCCCTTTTTGTTTGGAGTTGAATAGGAGTAGTTAGCCTATTAAGATGTTTCTCTGGGCCACCTCATTAAAGTCCTTCCCGTTGGTTCCCGGATCCCAGTGCTCAGGACCAAGTTTCCCATGGCCAAGCCCTAGCCTCGGGCCCCCGCTGCCCATGCTTGGACCCATTGAGGACGGGTCCGAAACCCCGGTGCCCATGCCCAATGCCCTGGTACCCAAGCTCGAGTCCATAAAGGTCTTGCTCGGGGCCCCCATGCTCGAGCTCTGGTCTCTAGCACTTAGGTGGAGGTCCACAAAGGCCATGCGCAAGGCCTTGGCAGTTGGCACTAGGGCTCAGGTCCTTGGTTAACAAAATGTTAGTTTTATAAAAATATTTTAAAAAGTTGATTTTTTAATTAACTTTCTTATTTTTACTTCTTTCTTAGCCAATCCTCGACCACAACGACTGGCCACAAGCAAGGGATGACTCGACCAAGGTTGGCAAGGCTTGACCTCATCGAAATCTAGCGAGCTTGAGCCCCGTCAACCTTAAGTGAAGTCGTCCTTTGACGGTGGCCAATTGCTAACCCTCACTATGGCTGATCTCAATTTTCCCAGATCCAATGAGGCGGAGCTTCGCCTAAGGCCGACGAGGCTCGATGTTGGAGCTCACTAAAATTTGGCAAGGTCAAGCCTCATTGACCTTGGGCAAGCCCATCCCTTGCATGTGGCCAGTCGTTGGACATTGCCGTGGCTAGCAATTGGTCAAGGAAGAAGGAAAACTAGAAGAAATAAGTAAGAAAAAAATAATTTAAAATTCGAATTTTTTATAATTTTCCTCAAGAAAATTAAATTAAATTTTCATACAAAATGGTGAAAAATATTTTCTAATTGATATGGTCATTTTCCATATTTTCCATAAATATCACATTCGTCACGAAATAAACGAAAGTTCTAGTCTTCCCATATTTTCCTTTGTGAAGTAAGAGCTTAACTTACCCATAAAGAAAAAAAAAATTGAAGGGCTTAGGTGAAAAGTTTTCAGTGCTTACAGTATCGATCTAATTGGATGCATAAAAATGGATAAATAAAAATGATAAAAAAAAAGGGGTATTGTATTTTTAGGTAGTAATTGCATCTTAAATGGTTTAAATTATCTTATTCAGGACCATGTCTATTCAGCATTTGGTCTAGGAAGTTGCATTGCATAGTTTATATAATATTCTTAACTCTAATTTAGATCATTTCCTGTTATTAAAAAAAATAAATGAAAAAGTAAAAACACATATGTTTCTTCATGCAATAATTGCATTTGAGGAACAGTATTGATTTAAGCTCTTTGCATTTAGTTTAATATTGGTGTTTAGTTCAGGGAATTGCATGTTATAGTCTTAAATTAACTGCACGTTTGATTTATGCATAGCTGACGAGGATTATGTCCTGGAGCTTTATAACAAGGTCATGTCTATTATTTGTCCAACTCGTATCACGGTTTACTTACCGCACTTTAATTACTTTATTATCTTCGCACTTTGACTTCCATGTTTACACCTCTCTTTTTTCTGTAAGAGTTTACACCTTATTTATTTGGCTGTTTACAATACATGTTTAGCCCGTTATGGTGAGCTGAATTATGGGTGGACACATGCATGAACAAGTTTACTGCTATTGAAAATCGAAAATATTGGGTGATAAACGTTTTCAAAAGAGGAAAGGTACCAATTTTGGCCGTTGGATAAATCTTCAGCGCAATCAAATTTCCAAACCTGAATCTCAATGACTTCTCACTTTTTACTTGGCCTCTAATAAATTAGTGGTGACTCCAAAAGTGAAAATCAACTTTTTTAATCAATCTGGGAAACCAAATTGCTATCGGTAGGGCTAGGAAGAAACCAAGGTAAGTGCAGGCACCTCTTCACGGGAGAAAGTGTCCGTGTCTGTTTGGCAATCTATCAAACCTCCTCGAGGAAACTTTCATTTCGGGAGGATCGGGATATGTATTAGTAGGATTCCTGACACGCTAGACCCTGGTTCGTTTGATGTTGCTGGTAGTAGCGATCAGATATTTCACGTTTTGAGTAATATTTACAAAATTCTTTGAATGCTGGATTCAATTTTGGTTGTGAACTAAACTCTCTCTATCAATTCTCAATTAAATCAGATCTCCAAATATTCAAATTAGCAGGAGAAGGAATACAATGTGAATACTCTAGGATCAAGCATTCAAAAGGCATAATCAAAACTCAAAACGCTTACAATCCCATTAAAAAAAGGTTCTCCAAGCAATACAATGCAAATACTCTAGGATCAAGCATTCAAAAGGCATAATCAAGACTCAAACGCTTACAATCCCATAATCAAGACTCAAACGCTTACAATCCCATTAAAAAAGGTTCTCCACTATTTCATCGTATTTTTCCATCACAAAATTCTTAGAATCTAGGAAAGGATGGGATAAGCTTACGAACAAGCTCAAATAGCACAGATCGATAATACGAGTTTATGTGGAGAAAAAGAACCACACCAAGGAACGCCACCACATATGATCCTGCAAAACTCCACAAGAAAGCTTCTGCCCAGGAGTCATCCTCCCTAGTATGATTAAAGGATGGTAGTGTTCTTGGCTCCTGACTTGATCCATTACAGCTTTTTAATGGTGGTCCACAAAGAAAAGGGTTACCTTCATAGCTTGCTGGACTGAAAGTTCCAAATTGGTTTTTTTGATCTGGTGTCCTGCCTGACAAGTTGTTGTTAGCCACACTAAAATCTGCCAAGAAATAGAGCTCTAATAGTTGTGGAGAGATGGGACCAATTAAGCTGTTGTAGGACAAGTCCAAGCTCTCTACATTCTTTAAATTGGAAAATGTTTCTGGGATAGGTCCTGTCAAATGGTTATGTGACAGGTTCAATGCCAGAAGTTTACTCAAGTAACCAATCTCTGGGGGAATAAAGACAGGTTCAATGCCAGAAGTTTACTCAAGTAACCAATCTCTGGGGGAATAAAGCCAGTGAGATTGTTTCGAGAGAAATCCATTCCCGACATGAGTTTTAGAATGTTGCCTTTATAGGATTCCAACCTCCTCTTTGTCATGAAGTTTACTTCTTCTAGTACATCCATATTGCCAAATATGTCCCCTTCATCATACCAATATGTGAAATTGAATCTAACCTTATAGTTGTGTGGTTCCCAAATCTCTACCCAACCTCTTGAGAGAAGAGACTGCATCGATGTCCCATATTCTCCAAATGTCAAATCTTTCAAACAAGAAGGAATTTTTCCAGAAAGATTATTATTGGAGAGATCCAACATGCTCATATTTGTCAACAAACATACATCTAGAGGGATTGAACCTTCAAAATTGTTTCCTTGCAATAGAAGAACCTTCAAGTTCCGAAGTGAACCAATCCACCTAGGGATCTCCCCTGACAATGCATTGTATCTAAGATCCAATGTGACAATTGAAAAGACTTCAGAAAGAAACTCAGGAAAATGCCCAACAAGCCTGTCATTTGCTAAATGCAAGTACTTCAAAAATATAAACTTGGCACAGGGAGGTATATCTGGCCCAAGGTTGTTATTTGAAAGGTCTAAACGCTCAAGCATTGGTAAGTTGCACAAGCTCAATGGTAAAGGGCCTCTCAATAAATTGCCCGAGAACATAAGCCCAAGCAAGAATTCATTTCCAAGCCAATTGGGAATTGTTCCAGATAGGAAATTATTACTTACATCCAAAGAAAATAATAAGGAGCTGTTCAATAAACTAGGTGAAATGTCCCCTGTGAAACAATTGTTGTCCAAATACAAATAGTTTAACCTTGTCAAGTTAATATACCTCGAGAACATTTGGCCTTCCAATCTGTTGCTTGACAATATCAATGTAGAAAGTGATGTGCAATCTTTAGCAAGTGTCTCTGGTACCTCTCCCGAGAAGCCATTTTTTGACAAGTCCAATATTTGTAGCAGTTTCATAAAGCCCATTGAGGGAGGGATTCTACCTTTTAATAAGTTGTTTGACAAGTTCAAATATGTCAAACTTGGGAGGATAGAACCAATCCATGGTGGAAGCTCTCCTTCAATAACATTTGCAGATACATCGAACCACCACATGCTATCAAGAATCAAATTGGAAGGCAAGTCAAAAGCACCTGAAAAATTGTTGCTTGTGAGATCAAACCGTGCCAGATGTACATTGTTGACCAATAGCCAATTTGGAAAATTTCCTCTCATTCCATTGTGGCTGAATTGAACACTGAACAAGTCATGTTGTTCTTTCAAAAAGCTGGGAATCACGCCATTTGCATCTTTGTTGAGCATACAGTTTGATAAACCAAACTTTATTAGCTGAAATGAAGGAAACCAAGTGGGCTTTTCTGTATTTACTTCCAAACGATTATGGTTGTCGATGAGGTGGAATACCTTAAGGTTAGAATTATTAGCCAAGGAAGCAAGCGAAAGTGATCCCTCAAAAGCATTTCCAGAAAACACAATATATTCAAGTGACTTGAGATTAGACAGGAGAGATGGAGGAATGGCCCCGCTAAAATTGTTATTTCGAACATCAAGTGCACGGAGTGACGTCATGTTGCACAAGCATGAAGGAAGAGGACCCCCAAATCCATTATCACTAATATCCAACTCTTCAAGTTTCCTCAATCGGCACAAACCTGTTGAAGTGGACATTGTAACTATTAGTATCATCACTATATGATTAAAACACTCAAGATCGGAGAAAATATTAGGTGCCTAAGTGATAGACACCTCAGCATTACACAAGTCCATTCAACATCTGACATGTGTCATTTTGAGCCCACTAGCCAAAAACCCTTGCACTCTCTCTTCCTTTAATTAATATCTTTACTTATTTTCTTTTCTTCCTTTTATTTTGTCATTTTTTCTTCTTCTTCCTCATCCTTTCACTCCACCAAAGACTTCATCATTTCACTCCACCGGAGACTTAATCTAGTGAATCGCTTTCCACCACCACCTCACTATTGTCTTAATCCTCCATCGTCGGTCCTCTGTTGTTGAGCTCGAGCTCCGTTGGCAAACTTGAGCCTCATATTTTGGATCTAAGCCCAAGTGAGTCCTAGGTTTGTGATCTAGAGCTCAGCTCGACCTTGAACCTTCGAGGTCAACCAGGGTTGGCATAGGCAACAGATGAGGCGGATGGAGATTCGAAGGTAGTAGCGTGGCTTGTCGACACGAAGGGCGCAAGAGGAGTTGGATAGGAGGCAGCGATGCTAGAGGTTGGAGATGGAGGCGACATGCAGAGGTAGCGGGGTCTTGGAAGAGAGAGCATTTTGACAAAAAAAAAAAAAAACAAGAGAGAGAGAGTGGGTTTGTTCTCTATTTAAGAAAATGCAAAAGAAAGAGGAGAGAGAGAGAGAGAGAGTGAGTGAAAGGAGGAAGAAGAAGACAATAGGAAAAAAAGTAAAAAAGTAAAAGCATTAATTGAGAAAAGAGAGGATGCAAGGGTTTCTTAATGGTGGGCTCAAAATGACACGTATCATATGTTAAATGGATTTGTGTAATGTTGAGGTGTTTTTTTTTTTTTTTTTTGATAACCGAGAGACCGCCGGAGATCACCTTTCGGGGATCACACGACCCTTCGGTGCTCGGTAGTACTAGTGGAACCTTGCCGCAAGTCGCTATTTAGATGTCAACCCTTAGAGGGCTGCCCAATAAACCACTCTTAAGATCTCCACTTAAGTCGCGAGCATCCGAAAATTTGAACTTATTCTCTCGGTGATGAGATAGTAAAGTCTAACCATCACTGCTATCTACGGGTGGATTGTAATGTTGAGGTGTTTATCACTTGGTCACCCAATATCTTCATGTCAGGATCATGATTCACGTTGATGCAATCTTATCCTTTTGTTGTGTAGTGCCAGATCATGTACGTTTATAATTAAATCCCACACACCCGCCCACCCCCCGGGGCGCCACATCACCCCCTGGGGGGAGCCTGGGAGCCCAATCCAGCCCTTCAGTGTCCTCTGCGCCACCAACTTCCCACCGCAACACGCCATCGTCCACCACCATCCGCACCATTGTCCCAGCCCACTATCCATCACCACCACCTCGCCGCCTGTCCATCCTCATCCTGACCTCACCTCCGAGGCGTCGCCGCCTCAAATTTGAGGCCGTTGCAGTGCAGACCAGAGGCCACGTCACTTCAGATCTGAGGTCATTGGGGCTCAAACCAAAGGCCGTGCGAGGATCTTTTGGCTGTGGTGGTGTCAACTCTGGTGATGGTAATGGCGACCGAGCTCCGTGTGGTGATGATGGGTCCGAATGCTGAGGTGGGTGGAGGCGGCAACGGCAGCGGGGCTAAAGATGCGAAGTTTTTTAAGGCCGCTTGAGTTTTTCTCATCATTTTAATTTTATTCTACTCTCTCTCTCTCTCTCTCTCTCTCTCTCTCTCTATATATATATATATATATATATATATATAGAGAGAGAGAGAGAGAGAGATTCCCTTAATGATATAAACCATTTTTCAAATAAATTAATGTATTCATTACAAATGTGTTTTTCTTTATTTTAATTTCTCTCATTTTATTTTACTAATATTTATTTTTAATTTATTCCATAATTAATTTCATTATGTTGTTTTAAATCTCAGTGAAATGTATTTTATTTACATATTGACATGACAATCAACGAGATGTATTATTATCCCTTTTTTAATTTCTGTTTAAAAAATGATTTTGTGAAAAAAAAAATCGTTTTTTTAACGGTAACAATAAAAAAAAATTAAGTTACCCTCTTTCTCTATTCAACGATTTCTGCGAATCGTTGGGCCTTGGCAAATAGTTGGCAACCAGCCACACATAAGGGCCAAACTAGTTGGCTAAGAGCTTGCCGAATATGGTCGGCCCTTGAGTCAGATGATGATATTTTTACCTAATGAACTAAAGGTGACCTTGCAAAATTCAATGAGGTCAACCCCTGCCAACCCTTGTGGTAGGCCGCCGGACATGGTGACCAATGAAGAATAAAATGGAAAAAATATATATACCATTTATAAAAAAATTAATAAAAAATAAAAGAAATGCAATAAATCATCCATGTTGCTATCAGTAGTGCCACGTTAGCCATTGCATATTAAAATTGGCTTGAATGACTATGTTAGTAATTCTTCAAAAAGTTTATGACTAAATTGGCTAAATTGAAAAGTTTATCACATCCATATGACTTTTGTAATAATTATCTCAAATCTTAGTGTATTTAAAACTTTCTTTTAGGATAAATTTAGTTGGTTGTGTCGTGCTCGCATGGGTCCAAATCTTATTCTTATTTTTAATTTTATGGCGGCTCTCGTGATCGTAATGTATGACGCTCATCTATCAAATACATCAATATACATCATCGTTGTTATCCATAAGCAAATTACCGCAACTATATTCTATTCACTCCATATTAATTTGTCCTTAAGAGTCAGGATCTCATTTATATAACTCATGACCACATCATGACAAATCACTTTGAGGTGTGACTTTGTCCTTTATTTGGATATTTAGTCAAAATGACTACATCGTCAAATTGTCAAAGATTTTAAATTAAATTTATACAATTAATGACTTAATTAGCCTTCGCATAATAGATTTATGACTTTTTTTTTGACAATTTCCCCTAATTCGAAACTACATCAGTGAAGTTTTCATTAGTAATTTTCAATATATCGTCCATGTCAACAGCCGCATAAGGTTTTTAATGGTGGTTATTGATGGAATATTGATGGAGGGTAAATGTGTCACATTAAGACAAATTTGGATTTTTGAGTGAAAAAATGAAAATATTAATGTATCATATGGGTACAAATTCTGCGTAAATATGTCATGGTGAATATAATTTAAGGTTTTTTGTGATTTTTTCATAATTGTTTTATATTTTAGTATCCTTGTAGCAGTTAGTTATAATTTACATTTCAGTTTCGAGAAAGGCCCTTCCAGTTTCGCCTAACCCTATTGCCCTCGCTCCTGGAGCTAGTAGCCACTAACGAAATAATGTCTCGTTATCATATTTTGCACTCATTAACAAAAAATGGTAAGATGCACCTATGATGGCTTCCAGGATCAGTATACGTCAAAAAAAGCAATACATATTGTAAGTCAAACAACACAATTAAATAGGATAATCTATTTCCCTAGCTAAAATATACTAAAATTTCAAGGAAAATATTGCACTATCATTGATGGATTATATACACAGCAATGGTAATTATAATGTTAAAGAATCTGGATATGCATTATTATTATTTTTTTCATATATGAAAGAGTTGCATAGAAAATCCATTGTAAAATTTTAGGAATAATTACCTAATTAATTTTAAACCTATTGTACGGATGCCAATTTAATTCTAAACTATCCAATTTTACCATTGTAATCCTAAATATTTGTTTGAAATTATAATGTAATTCGTCTAGTCAATTGCTTATGGGAGTCATTGACATTGAATATAACGCAGAAAATGTGCAACCAAAATATGATCTTTGGAGGACGCCGAATATAATGCAGTCATGCCTTTTAGGCTCATTATCTTATTTAAAAAGGTGATAAGTTACCGCTAATGATAAACAAATGCAATTTCACAGAAGTACCTTCCAAGAACTGCGAAGCATTCAATCCACAAGATTTGATGACTAAGGCCTTAAGAGATGTTATCCTCGCAAGGTTTGTGAGGGCATCATTGATCAAATTGTTTCTCGAAAGATCCAGCACCTCTAGATTCTTCAAGGGTAGCGTTCCATTTAAATCTAATTATGGAAAGATCCATAAATGCATTATGCTTAATTAATTATCTACATATATAAGATGTCTAACTATCTTCTCCTTATGAGAATTGATTTATAAGCAAAAACCAGTTGGTCCAACATATGTAAGCATAAAAAAAGTTCATGTCACATGACTTCGTAAACCAATTTCATAAACAAATAACTTATAACTTTAATGATTTCTATTATATGTAGTTAACTAGCGGAGTTAAGAGAATGTTCCCTCATATGCTCCCCATGTGACTTTTGACTTTACCTCTATCATTGTCGCAAGAGATACATGGCATAGTTTTGCCCTGTGACCCGCATTCGAACTATAAAGCATTAGTTCATTTGATTTGCCATTTCTGAACTTCCATTTCTGATTGAGTTTAAGTTTCAAAACATGAATAAATAAATAAAAAAGAATCTTAGACATATTCTTGAATACATTGTTTATTTTTCCAGGAGAATGTTCCAATAAGTGCTCACCATGTGACATTTTAGTTTAACCTTCGTATGGCTAGATTCATGGGATAGTCTAGCCATGTGGCCCCATTTGACTAATAAGCATTAGTTTAACGACTTTTGGTCTCCAAAGATGTAGTTTCTTTTGCTAATCCCAAACTTCAAATCCTATTAATAAAGTGCCAAAAAATGCATGACAATAAATTATCATGTTCCTCAAACATAGAAAAAATTTCCAACAAAGAAATCGGATGCATTTAAAACTCAGCAAAATGCAGCAAACTAGTGATATATGTGATACGTCATGAGATATCAATTTTTTAAACTTTACTATTTTATTCAATAAGTGTTTAGTTTAATAAATTTTAATCAATTTCTTACATTAAATTATAAGGAAATTAAGTAGAATATAAAATCCTATTACTTCAAGATTACAATAAAACTTTTAAACTTGTAATGTCTTTAAAATTATAAATAGCTAAAGATCACATTTTATTTAGAAGTTAAGACTAAGAATTTTAAAATTTTAATTTATAAATTCACTTACTTTGAATTCAAAATTTTTCAAAGATATAAATAAGAATAAAGTCCATAAATTTTTATTTTTTTGTGCTACCGCATTTTCTTCCAATTTCACAATTCAAGTAGATTTCAAATAATTGAGTGATAAACAGAGGATACTGCGATGTGGCTTAATTTATTAGCAAACAAAATGGAACATGCTTTTGTTTTTCTTCATCTTCCTTTATTTGACAGAAATCTCCACAGTTTACGAGGTTTGCTATTGTTTTTCTAATTGTTTACTGATCATGGGCATCCAATTGATTTGCAAGACAGAACTTGAGCCAAAAAGATTCGAAGCAAACTTCACAAATCCAGAAAAAAAGAAAAAAGCTATATAATTTAATTTTCCGTACTTATTACATCATTATTTTCCTTGCTTAGCTTAATATTATCTAGGGATTAATCATTTGAAATTTATCTATTGCTATTTTTGCACGACTTATTGAACACAACATTATGACGTGTTTTCTTTCTCTTATCATCTTTCAATCCTACTTTATTGTTTGTTACTAAGTTATAAATACTATAACTTGATATGTTAAAATAAACATATGAGTTGTGTTATAAAAGTCCTATATTGGAGAATCGTTACAATGGAGCAATTAATATATCCAAGTTCGCTCACAACTTATTAACTTAAGTTTTTGAATGATGGTGGGTCCAACTGAATATGTTGATAGCCTTGGTCTTAAACAATCCCATATTCTAGTCTCTCTCTCTCACTCGCTGAGAGAGAGACTAGAGGAGGAGGAGGAGGAGGAGGAGGAGGAAGGAGGAAATAAAGAAAGAGCAAGAAGAAAATAAAATGGGTAATCAATTAGATTGTCCAATGGTCCTCGTGCTGAGATATTAGACTTTCAAAAGGGGGTAAATTTACTCTAGTCTTAAATTTAGAGGAACTCAAATCGTAGAAATTTTTCTAGCGTGTTTGATCAATGTGCCATCTATTTTCTGATTTGACTAATGTCTATATATGTTTGATCGCCTTATCTGCATAATACTAAATGTGAATTTCCCCCTCTAAGTGTTGACCTGGGAAGGACCAAGGGGTGTTCTCGTTTTCTGGCATGTCTGGAAGCATGGGTGGAGTGGCTTGGGTTGGATCCATTTGCCTTCACCCACTAGGCAAGAGTCCATGCATCCAGATAAATATAGGTGTTTGGTAGAGGTAAGTAAAAAAAAGGAAATAAGAAATTCAAATACTGTACCTTTGAAGGCAATACAATACCTTTGAAATCATTTCTCTTCACTCTAAACTAATCTCCTCAACCAATATATTTTTGGTGATTTGTAAATATTTAATTATTTGTAGATATTATGGCTCTAACAATTTCACTGTTATTTATCAAGAAACACTCAAAACCTGTCCAAAAATGTAAATATTGACTTGTAGAATTATGTATAATTCTTTCATAATATGATGAAACTTCTTTTTTCTTTTCTTATTTTTGAATCTCGAGAAAAAGCCACAAATAAAAGTATTAAGTAGATTTTGGTCCATCTCCAAACAAGTATTAAGGCCAAAAAAAAAAAAAAATCGGCATTCATAAAATAATTGATTACTGAGCTAATTCTATTTTTGCCTTTTGGACTTATCCTCATGGAGATGAGTCTCTTACTTATTTATGACGTGTGCAATCAACTACTTTAAGAATTGCATCACTTTGTGCAATCATGTCTTTGTTATTCATTCACTTAATCCACTTTATAGTTTATATAGTGCTGGTATGACGTTTCTTATTATTTAGAAATGATAAGTAAACTACTACTTACAAACATATTTCAAAAAAGAAAAAAGAATAAAATAGATGTGAGAGAGAGATTCACCTAAGAGAAAAGTTTTACTTAAATCCAACACTTGAAGTCGCTCCAGAGGAAGGAAGAAAGATGCATCAATAACGAAAGGCGATGACACTCCAAATGCCCAAATCCGTGTACCGTTTAGATATAGTTCAATCATCTGTGAAGTGGTGTCATCGCACTTGACGCCTTCCCAACCACAACAGTCACTATCGCCATCACGCCACGATGGGAAAGAGGACCCATTCGGGTAGTTGAAGGCAGCCTTGATCTTGAGTAGTGCATTCCTCTCTTCTTCCAAGCACCCCAAGCTTCCATGTCCCATCAATACCAGCAACATCCAAGTCCACATACATAATAAAAGACACTTCATGTTTGTATGGTGTTTTTTGTGTTGTATGTTTCTCTGCTTTACTATGTACAAACTTATGAGGATCATGAACTTGATTTATAGATGTAGAGTCTTTCCCTTTTGTGTGATTATCATGGTTGGGCCAACTCCATGAAATGACCTCAAAGTCAAGTATGCTAGGGCCAACTCCACCCAACCCGTCATTATCGCCTCAATGTCAAGTATGCTGCTCCACCCAACCTATCATTATCCCCTAACAACTGTCATTATCACCTCAATGTCAAGTATGCTGCTCCACCCAACCCGTCATTTTCCCCTAACAACCGTCATTATCGCCTTAATGTCAGGTATGCTGCTCCATCCAACCCATCATTATCCCCTCAATGTCAGGTATGCTGCTCCACCCAACCCGTCATTATCCCCTCAATGTCAGGTATGCTGCTCCACCCAACCCATCATTATCCCCTAACAACCATCATTATCGCCTTAATGTCAGGTATGCTGCTCCATCCAACTCGTCATTATCCCCTCAATGTCAGGTATGCTGCTCCACCCAACCTGTCATTATCCCCTCAATGTCAGGTATGCTACTCCACCCAACTCGTCATTATCCCCTCAATGTCAGGTATGCTACTCCACCCAACTCGTCATTATCGCCTCAATGTCTAGTATGTTGGGGCCAACTCCACCCAACCCATCAATATCGCCTCAAAGTCAAGTATGTTGGGGCCAACTCCACCCAACCCATGATCTTCGCCCTTGACTTGACTTTGACTTGTGTTTTGCTTGGCAATTTCCACACCCTTGTTTTGGAGAAAGGAAAATTTTATGGCTATCGTTTGACTGTTGTACCATCACACTGTCATGATAGCATAACTCCAAAGAGAAATATGAAGATTACAAAATGAGTATTGTAAAATGGTAAATATAGTTATTAGCAAATCAACATAAGGAAAAAAAAACAAGAGTTACTAATGATTTCGCCAAAGTTATATAATAAAAATATGTGCTCAGGGTTTGCTTCGCAAAAAAAAAAAAAAATGAGATAAATAACCAAGATTTGATGTTTGCTGTTGTTTTGCAAAGAAATGCTAAGTAAATGAATAATATGTTTGGACTCATTGAATGAAAGTAAAGGCAATAATGATCAATTTGATAAAGCCATCAAGAAAACACATATCAACATTAAGTATCTCTTATGATTAACTTTTAAGTATCAATGAATGCAGAATTATAACCATAGATGTCAAAACATGTTTAAATGCCTACTTCATCATCTAGAGACTCGTGCATAATGAAATCAAATCATTTAGGTTACTTCGCGATAAAAGTTGTTAAATGTTTTGCCTTTTATAGTGATGTTCACTATAGGCTGACGATGACTTCTCCCAAAAATAGTGAATTGTAAGACCCTGGCTATCTTTTTAATCCAAAAGCAATATGAGGATAAGATTTTGCCATTTTGGGGGGGGGGGGGGGGGGGGACATTCCAAGCACTTTTATTGATGGATTGAGCATGAAAAGCATTGCACTAATTTGCATAGTATCTTTCAACCAAGGATACTAGGCCAATAAGTTGGTTAAAATACACTTTGCGAAGCATAGTTCAACCTGATAAGAGGGCTTTCACCTCCTTTTCCCACCTTCACCTATGACATCTTGATTTTTAGGTTCTGTTTTTGATTAAATAAGTTGGGCTTTTTATCAACTCACGGGATAACTAGTCTATTAGGTGAACTCTTAAGAGATTTTAATGCAATAGACTTGAGAATTCGACCAGAAATCGATTGCTCAACTGTGCTAATCTACAAGGGTCATTATGGCACAGTTAAAAATCAATTAGAGACCGGAGATAGGTCGATTCGACAGAGCCATGGGATTAAGTGTGGGTGATTCCACCAAATTACAAAATTCTTGTCGATCGGCACTAGACCGATTTTTCTAGTCGTTTTGGTACCTTGTGTCCGTATTTGAAATCTCGAGATTTTCACGAAAAACGAGAGTCGTCAATGTGTCGAAGATGTACAGTGTGGTTCGAAAATAATCGACCACAGGTCAAATACTCTAAAAATTCCTAAAAGCTACTCGGTAGGTTAGGTCATGCTAAAATCATGTCAGATTAAAATTAACCGCGAATTTGAACCCGGTTTCATAAATTGAAAGTTCATTCATGTCATGATTCATTTTAAGAATGTTAACTCATCCTTTGAAGATTTTGTAGCAAAAATTCAAAGTATGGCCATTTCTGACCGAGAAAATAGATGGCCATTTTTAGTCGCATTTTTGGGATTCAAGTGGACAAATTGACAATGAAAAATCATAAGAAGGATGATGTCAACTTGGCTGAATTTTTTTGGCATCAATTTGGTTAATTTGGAGATGAATTGAGTTCAATTTGTAAGGAAATGTTTCAAAATTCTTAGCCTTATAAAGGCGCAATATTTCAACGCCCTTGGGAGGCTTCTTGGAGAAGTTTTGGAGTGGAAAAGGGGCTGAGGATGAGGCGGCGGGTGATGGGCCCTTGGTGATGCGTGAAATAGATATTTGGTGAAGACTTTTGGTGGCCTTTGTCCCCCTCAAGCCAGCAACCCCTCTCTTCTTCCTCCTTGCCTCCTTCTTTCTCCATTCTTGCTATTTTGAGCCCAAGAGAACTAGAGGAAAGCCCCTCAGCCAGTCGTCGACACCTCTACCGCTATTGAGCATCGCCGCGCACGTCCGCACGCCGCACCGTTGTTGCTCGCGTGCCACTCGTCCACGAGCCCAGCTCGATGTTATCGCATACCAACTTGACATCCCAAAGCTCCCGGTTGTCATCAAAGCCTAGTTGGAGCTCCTCCGTGTCACCGTCCGCCACCTCAATCACCGCCTGACCTCGTTGCAGCCCGCCGTTGTCGCCTAGCCCATTTTAGCCTGAGCCGAGCCCCGACTAGCCCTCTCGGCCCAAGGAGCAGAAGTCGAAGCTAGCAAGGGCCCAGAGCTTCTAGGCTCATTTTTAGGCTCATCCGGTCCTCCGTTGGTTTCGCCGCAGGCTTGGTTGTTGCTTGCCTTCGCATCGCCGTCGTCATGAACTCACCGGATCACTAAACCAGTGAGTTTACTTACTAAACTGTGCTTATGGAGTTAATGATGTTTATGGGGTGATTAGTTTAGGCTAAGTATGGTTTAGGTGATTAGTTAGATTAGATTAGTAATCTAATTGTTTAATTACGCATGTTAGGTGATTAGATTAGATTAATTAAGGACTAGATAAATTGGACAGGTTCGGAAATTTTCTAAGCCCGTTTAGGTGGTTAATTTAGCATTTCCGGCCTAAGTTGGTATTTATGGTATTTAATTTGCATTGTTTAATTATTTTTGGAATTTATTTAATTATTTATTATTTTTCGAAAATTATACCAGGATAGCCGATGACCAGAATTTCGTGCTAGTTGCAATTGTGTGCTTAGTTTATGAAATTGAGTGTTAATTTGTGCAAATTAAGTGGTGATTGTGATTTTGGTTAATTATTTAAAAATTGTGAAATTTTGGTATTTTAATCAGAAAATAATGGGCGTTGGTTTTTAGCGCCAAAAATGTTTTTATTTACTATATTAAATAGTGGGATTTTTGAAAAGGAAAATATCGCAATTTTGACTCAAACTGATCGTACACCCACACATAATTATTTTTATCGGGTGTTTTTAATACAAAAAAAATATACCAAGTTCATGACTTTATTTGAGGAATTAGTGTGCAAAGCACAATGTCATTGGCTAGAATTGATTGATCCTATGATGGCCAGGTGAACCTGTCCTGGATGTGCGACGGTATATTAGCTTGTGTGAGCAAATAACCTATATCAACTTGTGTGAGCAATAATTTATATCAACTTGTGCAAGTAATAATCCCTAGCTACGCCAGAAGACCGATGTGCGTCGGTAGTTCATGCTTGTATGAGCAATAATCAAATTAGAATGGGTGATTGATTGATTGATCGACTGTATGGATTGAATTGAAATGATTTATTGATTGATTATGTATTTAAATTGTACTGACATGCAGGATGGAACTAAGGGAAGGTAAGTCCTCTATTTTGTGTGGTTAGACCGCTTTAGACATATTTTCTTCATAGTTGAAGTTTAGGGGGTGAATTTACTTAGATATTGTCTCACCCCATCATGGGCTCAACCTTTTCAAGTCCTTAGATGGCGGTTCCTTCATAACGTTTTGGTCAGCCTAGGAGGATTATTGAGCATAGTTTGGACTTCCTTATCCCCAGAGGTCTGGGTCGATGAAGGCCTACCTTAGAGGGTATCTTATCGATTTAGAGCGTGGTTTTGCCATGGGTTTAATGGATACATGGAGAGTCCCCTCCAGGGTTTTGAGATCCCTGCTGTGGTAGTCGACGCCGTTCTAGGCGAGGGCATAGCTGACCCTCATGATGGTGCTGTGGAGGACTCAAAGCCCCCGAAGCCTACAAAGGTGGAGACCGAAGGATCGATGAATGTGTCTGAGTAGTTGGCCATAGGACGATTTCCTTTTTGAGAACCGGTCTTTTGTAGATTGTCGTATATAAACCGAGGTGTTTATAAAAGCGTGTTTTGGTTGTGAAATTGTTTCCTGCTTTTCTATCCCGTATTAGTTGTTGTCAAGGGTAATTGTTTCGCTTCCGCATATGCATTAAAATGAATGGATCGGTGACATGTCATTGTTTTGCTTCCGCATATGCATTAAAATGAATGGATCGGTGACATGTCCTAGGATGTCGCAATTTTATCGACCACCAAGGGATGGGCATGCGCTTAAGGTTCAGGGCATGACATCCCCGCTCGGAGTGGTATCAAAGCTGGTTGATAGCTGGTCGATAGTTGGAGTGATAAGGTGTGATTGGTTCTAGGTATAATTAGTAGGAAATGCCTTTAAATTATGCTGATGTATGCGATTGATAGCTAATTGGTAGATTGTTTTGTGGGGATCACTCAGTTTCTAATTCTGTATGGAATTGGGAACAGGTTTTGTAGAAAGTCTACATTATGAGTGATCGGGAGCAGAGGACTCCTAAAAAGAGAACCATTGGACCGACAACTTGAGGTAGGACGTCAACAAGGGTCAGTACCCGAGGGGGTTGTGGTAGAGCGCCGGCTTAAGCCAACGCTAGTGGTGTAGCACCACCTCCAGTCGGTGTTGGGGTAACAGCCCCTAGTGATCTTATGATCAATGGGCTCATGTAGGCACTTAAGACACTTGGAGCTTTGATGGGGCAGTAGAGCCAAAATCAAGCTATCACCACTACTGCTACCGCACCTGCCAAAGTTCCAACTGGGAACGTGGTTGTTGAGAGAGAGAAGCCGATGCACCAGCTCATAAAGCAGTTCTTGAAGTTGAACCTGCCAAGGTTCATCGATGCAAGAGATGTCGAAGCTGCAACGCTCTAGATTCAAGACCTAGAGAAAGCCTTTGCACTCCTGATGTGCATTGAAGAGGAGAAGGTTGTCATGACAGTATACCAGCTATAGGGTAACGCTAGTACTTGGTGGAGAGCCACTAGTTTTCCCCGAAGACATGGTTCTAGTGTGGAATGCCTTTCTCAGAGCGTTTAATGGCAAATACTTTTCTAGTAGTGCCCGAGAGCAGAAGATAGAGGAATTCCAGCACCTCCATCAAGGGATGATGACTGTGGACCAGTATGAGGCTAAATTTGCTAAGCTGTCTTAGTATGCTCCAAGACCGGTAAAAGATCCTGAAGACAAAACTCGGAGGTTCAAGAACGGCCTCCGACCAGAGCTGGGGAATCCACTGGTGCCATTCGACCTAAAAGATAACAACGAGATTTATGGTCGGGCCAGCTGATAGAGAGGAATCTGAGTGAGTAAGCCATCTCGTTTGGATCAAGGTTCAATTCGAATAGAGACGGGAACCGGTTTGGGAAGAAGCCCATGACCGGAGGAATGTATTATCTCCCGCCAAGCAGGAAGGGTGAGATAGGCAAGTCAGCGTTGAGTTAGAATGGCGCATGTCGCTTTTGTGGAAGGTGGCATGGATCGGCCTCGTGTCATTTTAGGACGGGTGCTTACTTCGAGTGTGGCCAACGAAATCACTAAGCCAGTTATTGTCTCAGAAAATCGAGGGGACTACAGCAGTAACCGCTGCCACCGCTAATGGGTTAGAATATTGGATTTGCGTCACAAAATGCACCATAGGGTGGACTAAACAAACCCCCAGCACAAGGACGAGTGTATGCCATCACTAGAGGACAGGCCGAGGACTCGCCTGATGTGATTACAAGCACGGTTTTGCTGAACGACCATGCTGTATATGGTTTATTTGATCCTAGCGCGACTCATTCGTTTATAATTGAGCAATTTGTTAAGCTGGTAGGATTGAGTCCTAAGTAGTTGGAGTCAGTGGTTAGCATATCTACACCATTAAAAGATAAAGTGTGGTCTACATTGGGTTGTCTTGGTTGCAAGTTAGTGATTAGTGAGTGAGAGGGGAGGATAGATTAGTTAGTCCTGGCCATGTATGATTTCGATGTGATAATTGGCATGGACTAACTCACAAAGCAACGAGCTAAGATGGACTACTATCGTAAAGCGATTCGATTTAACCCGTTGTTGAGTGAAAGTTTTGAGTTTATTAGGAGTCGAGGAGGACCCTTGATTACCTTTCGAGTTTATTGGGAATCAAGGAGAACCCTTGATTACCTTAATCTCATCGCTTAAGGCAACCCATTTATTAGACGGGGGTTGCCAAGGTTACCTAGTGACTGTTGTGGATACGACAGTTGAGGAGCTGAAGATCGAGGACATCGCAGTGGTACAAGAATTTCTAGACATGTTTTCAAAGGAATTGCCAGGCCTGCCACCAAAAAGAGATAGAGTTTGCGATTGAGCACCCAGAATAGAACCAATATCTAAGACTCCTTACCGGATGGTGTTATCTGAGTTGAAGGAACTAAATGTGTACATGCAAGAGTTGTTGGATAAGGGATTCATACGTCCCAGTGCATCACCTTGGGAAGCACCAGTTCTATTTGTGAAAAAGAAAGATGATTCGTTGCGTTTGTGTATCGACTATCTTCAACTCAATCAGTTGACGATCAAGAACAAGTATCCACTCTCGAGGATCGATGACTTGTTTAACCAGTTACAAGGAGCATCAATATTTTCTAAAATCGACTTGAGGACAGGATATCATCAAATAAAAATAAAAAAGGAGGACATACCGAAGTCAGCATTTCGTACTCGATACGGTCATTATGAGTTTACTGTAATGCCGTTCAGTTTGACGAACGCCCTAGCTGCTTTTATGGATCTGATGAACCAAGTGTTCAAAGAATATTTGGATCAGTTTGTAATCGTGTTCATCGATGATATCCTGGTGTATTCGAAAAGTTCGGAGGAGCACGAAAGGTATTTAAGGATGGTACTCTAGACATTGAGGAATCATGAGTTGTACGCCAAGTTTAGTAAGTGCAAGTTTTGGTTGACTCGTGTGGTGTTTTTAAGTCATGAGATTTCAGGCGAAGGAATCTCCGTGGACCCGACCAAGATCAAATAAATTATCAACTAGCCAAGACCGACAACAATGACAGAGATCAGAAGCCTTTTGGGTTTGGCAGGATACTACAGAAGGTTCGTGGAAGGCTTTTCAGCTTTAGCTTCACTGTTGACTCGACTACTGAAGAAGGAAGAAAAGTTCGTGTGAACAAATAAGTACGAGCATAGTTTCCAAGAACTGAAACAGAAGTTGACTACCGCACCCGTGTTGACGATTCTATATGGTCTTAGAGGATACGAGATCTGTAGTGATGCGTCGTTTAGAGGACTGGGTTGCGTGTTAATGTAATATGGCGGGGTTGTTACATACGCGTCTCGTCAGTTGAGACCTCACGAGCTGAATTACTCGATGCATGACTTAGAACTCACAGCAATTATTTTTGCTTTAAAGATTTGGAGACATTATTTGTGTGAAAAAAGATTCCAAATCTTTGCTAACCATCAAAGTCTCAAGTATCTATTCTCTCATAAGGAATTGAATATGAGATAGCGTCGCTGAATGGAACTTCTAAAAGACTATGATTGTGATATTTTGTATCACCCTGGAAAGGCTAATAAAGTCGCAGGCACACTAAGTCTGAAGTCATCAATTGCGCATATGATGGTCAAGGAATGGATTTTACTCAAATGAGCTCGAGATTCAATTTTCAAGTTTGAGGTAGGCCACCTTTCAAATTTTATGGCCACTCTCAGAATTGAGCCAAAAGTGTAGATAAGAATCAAGACACTTCAATTGACAAACCCTGAGATTCAGAAAATCCTACAAGAGGATACCGAAAAGAGAAAGGCTGATTTTTAGATTTCTGATGACAGAACACTAAATTTCCGAGGACGATTGTATGTACCTGATGATGTAAAGCTTAAAGAAGAGATCTTATCAGAAGCTCATTGTAGTAGTTACAACATTCATCCTAGCAGTACGAATATGTATTAGAATCTATGTCAACACTATTGGTGGTCCGATATGGAGGCAGACATCGCCAAGCATCTCGCCAAGTGTCTGACATGTTAGCAAGTGAAGGTACAGCATTGTAAGCCGGAAGGACTTCTGCAACCTCTCAAGATTCCCAAATGGAGATGGGAACATATCATGATAGATTTTGTGATGAGCTTACCAAGGAGTCAGAGGGGTAATGATTCCATCTAGGTAGTGGTCGATAGACTAACGAAGTCGGCTCACTTTATCGCCATACGAAAGGACCTTGATTTGGACAGACATGCAGAATCATACATGCGTCAGATTGTTCGTCTACATGGAATGCCGATGACAATTACATCAGATCGGGACTCGAGATTCACAGTTGCCTTTTGGAAGAGTTTGTAGACCGCCTTAGGAATGAAGCTGTAGTACAGTACAGCTTATCATCTACAAACGGATGGCTAATCTAAGAGGACAATTCAAACCCTCGAAGACATGCTGTGAGCTTACGTGTTGGATTTCAAATGAAGCTAAGAGGAATAGCTTCATTTTGTCGAGTTTACCTACAACAACATCTATCAGAAGAGTATTCAAATGGCTCCTTTCGAAGTGTTGTATGGCAAAGTGTGTAGAATGCCGATCTGTTAGGATGAGGTTAGAGAACGAAAGATCACAAGCCCAAAGTTGGTTCAGTAGTCAGTGGATGCAGTTACCATCATTAGAGACATATTAAAGACCGCTCAAAGTCACCAGAAAAGCTATGCTAAAAAGCGCCCAAGACCATTGAAATTCCAAGTTGGTGAGCACGTTTTTCTGAAAGTGTCACTGATGAGAGGTAGGTCGTACTTCGGCAAAAAGGGAAAACTGAGCCCGAGGTATATAGGTCCCGTTGAAATTTTGGAAAGGATAGGAACTCTAGCGTATCGTCTTACATTGCCGCCGAAGTTGGCGCTAGGGGGAGCGATTCCAGGTTCCTTATAAGTTCCGCCTGGAAGCTAGGACCTACCCTCGGGTACAAGTTCCTAATTTTTTGGAACCTAGAACCTACCCTATTACAGGTTCCAGGGTCGATTCTAGGTTCTTACAGATTTTTTTTTTTTTCATCTTTAGTTAGGCAAAACTTTCACAATACTTATCTCAAGAAATAGCTATGCCAACTTATCATGACACTTTCACTTCCAAGACGTACTTCTCCATAACAGGACCCATAATGCCATCACTCCAAAATGAAGTATAAGCATCCATTGAACTATACAAGAAGTTTCATCAGCATAAGACGATTTTTTTGAAGCTCTATGTTGGGAAAGTCTCTCTATCACAGCTCAATGGGACTTCCTAACAACTATGCATTGGATAAGTTCAGATCGGCTACTTAGGAAGACCCGTCAAATATGCAGTTGTTTGTCAACTCATCCTCAAGAAGTCTTTCTAACCTACAAATTTTTAAAGCATGTATATGAAGAGCTATTGTGTACTTAATAAATATATTCATTACTCTGCGAAACAAGAGCTTTTCAGTTACACTTACCTTGGTAGACCATAAAGAACAAGAATGGTTGTAACTTCGCATTTCCTTGTCAATTTCTGGGGTTGAGTTTTCATTCCAACAAGCCCGTGGCCTCCAAGTCTGGGCCTTCTGTGAACTCGAATACAAAAGCAATGAAACGAGTGTAAAATTGAATAGGTGAATCTTGCTCAAGGATTTACTCTGGATTTCCTGAAAGCAAAATCAATAGATGTCCAATATCATACACTTGACACAATTTGCTCCTTGGAAAGACATAAACCTCGTCTCAGGTATGTGATGGTGGCCCTGCAGAAAAACTAGCATCAGGAATGGCGTGCCAACTTTGAAAGAAAACCCAAACCTCATACCATGTCGTACAATTTTTTTCTCCAACAATAGCCTCATTAAGTGCTTGTCTTTCAACCAAAAGCATTGGAATTTGCTGATCCAATTTCATGTTCATTCCTTCATAGTAGTCTCTGATCGCATGATAAAGTGGTTGACAGTCACTAGTGTCCATGATAGTAGATTCCATACACTTGAGGCATAAACTTCATCCATCTCCCAAAGATATGTATGTTGTGTTCCACGACTATCAGTAGGTAAAATAAATATCAAAAGAAAGAAAAACAAAAAAATGAGTACAGTTGATTCAATGCATTTGAAATATACAATCTGCAAGATTGTGGGAACAAAGCATGGCATTGCATTTACTTGTGATAGCCTAGACCACTACCTCCAAACGCTCGCAACTACAACATCGAGCTGTGTTGTCATGCTCATGCAACGAACAGTACTTCTGGGACCAGAAAGTATGGCATATATACTCAATCAAACCAGCTCCATTTGTTGGGATCTGTGAAATGAAATAGAAGCTTACAATAGAATCAAAAGGTAAAAGACTAAAGTTACATTAATGCCATACTCCCTTGAAATTGCATAAACATAATAGACAAGAACAACTTGGACTCAACTTCTCACTTCAGTAGCATGCTTTTTTTAACAAATCCCAGGTCTACATATGGAAGGCTCAATGAGAAAAATATGGTCCACTTGTCACTAAAATGAACATAACATGGTCGAGTTAAATGACTTAAGTTAAATTCAACTGTCATACGTCCTACAAAAACATTTTGCAAGCTAAAAATCAAAATAAATTGAGATAAATCCAACCCTACCATCTCGTCGTCGATCAGTCAGTAGGCCCCCGCCGAAGTCTCCAAGGGCGTCCCGTGTCGGCCCCGACCAGACAGGCAGAAGGAGAGAGAGAGTAGGGGTGCGACTGAGCTGGAGGTGGAGGTGGAGGTGGAGGTGGAGGCAGAGGCGGAGGCGAAAGGGTGTGGAGTTAAGGCTGATTAGGTGGCTAGGCGAGTGGCGAGTGGCATCAAGGCGACTGGGCGAGCGACGAGCGGCTTCAAGGCGACTGGGCGAGTGGCGAGCAATGTCAGGGCGGTTGGGCGAGCGAGCAACCTCCACCGCGGGGACGAGCGACATCTAATGACGGCGTCGATGGCAAGCGGCTGAGCAGCGAGGCGAGCGAGGGGTGACAGCATCCAGCGGCAGTGTTGAAGGAGGTGGCTCTTAGTGGCGAGCGGCGGTGCGGACAGTGCGACAGCTCGTTGGGCTCAACGGTGAGACGGCTCGTCGGACGAACGATGGGTGGTGGTGGTTCGGTGGCCAAGAGGTGGTGGTGAGTAAGGCATGGGGCGGCGGTGTGGTGGTGGGTGAAGCAGCAGCCAATAAGAGGAAGGAAGGAAGGAAGGAAGGAAGAAGAAGAAGAAGAAGAAGAAGAAGAAGAATATGGGTTCCGTTCAAGAGAGGGGGAGAGAAAGAGAGAGAGAGAAGAAAAGAAAAAATTAGGTGGGAGTGGGGGAGTAGGAAGCGACGTGAGGAGAGGAAAAAGGGGAGAAAAGACAGAGAGAGAAAGAAAGGAGAAGGGGGGAAATCATTGGGTACTCTAGATTTTATTTTATTTTTAATTTAACCAGTTTCGGTTCCAGTTCCGCTGGTTCCTAGAAAAATGGAACCAGGAACCGAAACCAGTCTTCTTAAAACCGGGAATTGAACCGGACCCTCCAGTGCGGTTTCCCAATTCCCGGTTCTACCCGGGAACCACGCTCACCCATAGTTGGCGTAAGTACATGACATTTTTCACGTGTCGATGCTGAGGAAATATGAACCTGACCCGACCCATGTGCTAAATTTTAAGCAATTAGATGTGGATGACAGAATGTCGTACGTGGAAAGACCAGTTTAGATTGTAGATCGGAAAGAACAGATTTTGCGCATTAAGGCGATCTCGTTGGTTAAAGTGGTCTGACAACACCACATCACTGAAGGAGCAACTTGGGAAAGTGAAGATTCGATGAGATTACTGTACTCTCAGCTTTTTGTTTAAGATTTGTAATAGGTTTAAATCTCGATGAGGAAATTTTTATAAGATGGGAAGAGTTGTGACATCCTAATTTTTCGGTTCTGCTTTCGATTGAACAAGTTGGGCTTTTTATCGACGCGCCTATAGTTCTTTTCCCTAAGTTGATCATTTACAGGATAACTAGTTTATCAAGTGAAGCTGTTAAGGAATTTTAACGCAATAGACTTGAGAATTCGACCAAGAATCGACTGCTCGATCATACTAATATACAAAGTTCATTACGGCATAGTTAAAAATTGATAAGAGATCGAAGATAGGTCAATTCAATAGAGCCATATGATTAAGTGTGGGTGATTTCACCCGATTACAAAATTCTTGTCGATTGACACTAGACCGATTTTTCTATCGTTTTGGTACCCTGTGTTCATATTTGAAACCTCGAGATTTTCACAACAAATGAGAGTCACTAATGTGTCGAAGATGTACAGTGTGGCTCGAAAATAATTGACCACGGGTCAAATGTACTAAAAATTCCTAAAAGCTACATGGTAAGTTAGGTCATGCTAAAATCGCATCAGATTGAAATTAGCGGCGAATTTGAACCCGATTTTAGAAATTGAAAGTTCTGTCATGTCACGACTTATTTTAGGAATATCAACTCATCCTCCAAAGATTTTTTGGCAAATCGGGATTTTCTGCAAAAATTCAAAGTAGGGCCGTTTTTTACTGGGAAAATTAAAGGGCCATTTTTTGTCGCATTTTTGGGATTTAAATTGGACAAATTGACAAGAAAAAATCATAAGAGGGACAATGGCACCTTGGCTGAATTTTTTTGGGGCATCAATTGGGTTAATTTGGAGAGGAATTGAGTTCAATTTGGAGGGAAATGTTTCAAAATTCGTAGTCTTAGAGGGGTGCAATATTTCAGCACCCTTGTGAGGCTTCTTGGAGAAGTTTTGGAGTGGAAAAGGGGCTGAGGATGAGACAGCAGCTGGTGGGGCCTTGGTGATGAGTAAAATAGATATTTGGTGAAGCCTTTTGGTGGCCTTTGTCCTCCTCAAGCTAGCGGCCCCTCTCTTCTTCCTCCTTGCCTCATTCTTTCTCCATTCTTGCTACTTTGAGCTCAAGAGAACCAGAGGAAAGCCCCCCAACCAGCCGTCGACACCCTTATCGTCATCGAGCATTGTCACGCACGCCCACACGCCGCACCGTCAGCGCTTGCATGCCACTTGTCCGTGAGCCCAGCTCGCCGTTCTCGCGTGCTAGCTCGACGCCCCGAAGCTCCTAGTTACTATCGAAGCCCAACCAGAGCTCCTTCACCTCGTTGTCAACCACCATCAAGCACCGCCTAACCCCGCTGCAACCCACCGTCACTGCCTAGCCCACTTCAGCCCGAGCCGAGCCCCAACCAACCCTCTCAACCCAAGGAGCAAAAGTCGAAGCCAGCGAGGGCCCTAGAGCTTCTAGGACCACTTTTAGGCCCGTTCGGTCCTCCGTTGGTATTGCCGCAGGCTTGGTTGTTGCTCACCTTCGCGTCACCATTGCCGTGAACTCACCAGATCGCTAAGCCGGTGAGTTTACTTGCTAAACTCTACTTAGGGAGTTAATGATACTTATGGGGTGATTAGTTTAGGTTAAGTATGGTTTAGGTGGTTAGTTAGATTATATTAGTAATGTAATTACTTAATTATGCATGTTGGTGGTTATATAGATTAATTAAGGGCTAGATAGATTGTACTATTTATCTAGATAGGTTCGAAAATTTTCTAGTTCTGTTTAGGTGGTTAATTTAGCATTTCTGGCCTAAGTTGGTATTTATGGTATTTAATTTGCATTGTTTAATTATTTTTGGAATTTATTTAATTATTTATTATTTTCTGAAATTTATGCCGGGATAGCTAATGATCGGAATTTCGTGCTGATTGCAATGATGTACTTAGTTTATGAAATTGTATGTTAATTTGTGCAAATTGAGTGGTGATTGTAATTTTGGTTAATTATTTAAAAATTATGAATTTTGGTATTTTAATTAGAAAATACTGGCCGTTGGTTTTTAAAGCTGAAATTTTTTTTATGTATTATATTAAATAGTGGGATTTTTTAAAAGGAAAATATCGCATTTTTTACTCAAACTGACCGTATACCAACACACAATTATTTTTATCGGGTGTTTTTAATACGAATAAAATAGGTCAAGTTCATGACTTTAATTGAGAAATTGGTGTGCAAAACACAATGTCCTTGGCCAAAATTAATTGATCGTGTGATAGCTAGGTAAGCCCATCCTCGATGTGCAACGGTATATCAGCTTGTGTGAGCAATAACCTATATTAGCTGTGTGAGCAATAACCTATATCATCTTGTGTGAGCAATAATTTATATTAGCTTGTGTGAGTAATAATCTATGGTTACGCTAGAAGACCAATGCACGTTGGTAGTTCATGCTTGTGTGAGCAATAATCGAATTAGAACGGGTGATTGATTTATTGATCGACTATATGGATTGATTGATTGGGTATTTGAATTGTACTGACATGCAAGAGGGAACTGAGGCGAGGTAAGTCCTCTCTTTTGTGTGGTTAGATCGCTCTAGGCGTATTTCCTTCTTAGTCGGAGTTTAAAAGGTGAACTTGCTGAGACATTGTCCCACCCCGTTGTGGGCTCAACCTTTTCAAGTCCTTAGATGGCGGTTCCTCCGAAACGTTTTGGTCAGCCTAGGAGGGTTACAGAGTGGAGTTTTGACTTCCCTATCCCCGGAGGTCACTGGATCTATGAACTCGTGGTAACTACCGTTTGGGTCGATGAGGGCTTACCTCAAAGGGTACCTCATTGATTCAAAGCGTGATTTCACCATAGGTTCAATGGATACAGGGATGGTCCCCTCCAGGGTTTTAAGATCCCCGCTTTGACAGTCGACACCGCTCTAGGCAAGGGCGCAGCTAACCCTCTTAATGGTGCTATGGATGATCTGAAGCCCCCGGAGCCTGTAGAGGTGGAGACTGAAGAATCGGCAAATGTGTCTAACTAGTTGGCCATATGACAGTTTCCTTTTTGAGAGTCGGTCTTTTGTAGACTGTTGTATAAACCGGGATGTTTATAAAAGCTTGTTTTGGTTGTGAAATCGTTTCCTGCTTTTCTATCTCGTATTAGTTGCTGTCAGGGGTAATTGTTTCGCTTCCGCATGTGCATTAAAATGAATGATGACGCGTCCTGGGACGTCGCAATTTTATCAACCATCGAAGGATGGGCACGCGCTCGAGATTTGAGGTGTGACATTACCAGTGTAATTGGTTACTATACCGGCCTACCAGTTCATCAAGCAACTTCCTAAGAAATTGTTCTAGAGTCTACCCTCCTCATTTGAGAGAACCCCCTAGTTCCTGGGTATATATTTGTATTCCTTACCTAAGAGAGGATATCTCTGAATTTTATGTTCTAGAGTGAAGTTGAAGGACATACTTAGGTCCATACAACCTATATTATGTTGAAAGTTTAAATGCCTACTTCATCATCTAGGGACTTGTGCATTATGAAAGCAAGTTGTTTTGGTCAATTTGCAATAAAAGCTGTTAAATGCTTTACCTTTATGATAGTGATGTCCATTATAGGTTGACCAAAACTTCTCCCAAAAACAGTGTCTTTCAACCAGGGGTATCAAGTCGACGAGTCGGTTGAAAGATACTATATGAAGCACAAGTTAATCTAGTAGGAAGGCTTTCACCTCCCTCTCCTACCTTCATCGGCGTGGGTAGCTATTATATCGGTCTATCAGTTCTTCAAACAACTTCCAAAGAAGTTGCAGTGGAGTCTACCCTCCCCGTTTGAGAGGTCTCCTTAATTCCTAGGTATATATTTATCTTCCCCGCTTGATAGAGAATATCTTCGAATTTTATGTCCTAGAGTGTAGTTTAAGGACATACTTAGGTCCATACACCCTATATTATGTTGAATGTTTAAATGCCTACTTCATCATTTAGGAACGGGTGCATAACGAAAGCAAGTCATTTTGTTCACTTTGCCATAAAAGTTGTGATATGCTTTACCTTTTTGATAGTGGTCTCCATTATAGGTTGACCAAGACTTCTCCCAAAAAATAGTGACTTGTAAAACGTTGACTATTTTTAATCCAAAAGCAAAATGAAAATAAGATTTTGCCTTATTTGGGGGCCAAAAAAAAATTCCTAAATGCTTTTTATCGAAGGATTGAGCATGAAAAGCATTGCATTAATTCACACAGTATCTTTCAACGAGGGTACTAGGCCAACAAGTTGGTTGAAAGATGTTGTGCAAAGCATAGTTCAACCTAGTAGGAGGGCTTTCACTTCCTTCTCCCACCTTCACCGACGTAAACGGCTACTGTATCAGCCTACCAATTCCTCAAACAACTTCCAAAAGAGTTACGATGGAGTCTACCCTTTTCATCTGAGAGAACTTCCTAATTCCTAGGTCAATATTTATCTTTCTTGCCCAAGAGAGAATATCTCTAAGTTTTATGTCCTAGAGTGTAGTTTAAGGACATACGTAAGTCCATACAAACCTTGATTAAATGCCTACTTCATCATCTAAAGACTCGTGCATAACGAAAGCAAATCGTTTTGATCACTTTGCGATAAAAGTGTAAATGCTTTACCTTTTTGATAGTGATGTCCATTATAGGTTGACCATGACTTCTCCCAGAAACAGTGAATTGTAAGACCTTGACTATTTTTTTAATCCGAAAGCACTATGAAAATAAGATTTTGCCTTTTAGGGGGCCAAAAAAAAATTCCTAAATTCTTTTATTAATGGATTGAGCATGAAAAGCATTGCACTAATTTGCATAGTATCTTTCGATCAGGGGTACTAGGCCAACAAGTCAGTTGAAAGACACTGTGCAAAGCACAGTTCAACCTAGTAGGAGGGCTTTCACTTCTCCCTCCCACCTTCACTGGCGTAAACAGCTACTACACCAATCTACCAATTCCTTAAACAACTTCCGAAGAAGTTGCGGTGGAATCTACGCTTCCCACCTGAGAGAGCCCCTTAATTCTTGGGTATATGTTTATCTTCCCTACCCATGAGAGAATATCTATGAGTTTTATGTCCTAAAGTGTAGTTTAAGGACATACTTAGTTCCATGCAACCTACATTATGTTGAATGTTTAAATGCCCACTTCATCATCTAGGGATTCATGCATAATGAAAGCATGTCATTTTGGTCATTTTGCAATAAAAGCTAATAAATGCTTTACCTTTGTGATAGTGATTGCCATTATAGGTTGACCAAGACTTCTCTTAAAATAGTGAATTGCAAGACCTTGACTATTTTTTAATCCGAGAGCAATATGAAAATAAGATTTAGCCTTTTTATGGGGGTCAAAAAAAAATTCCCAAGTGCTTTTATTGATGGATTGAACATAAAAAGCATTGCACTAATTCGCATAGTGTAACAACCCGGGCCCCACTGTGTAATATTATTCGCTTTAGACACTGAGTCCTCACGGCTTTAAAACGTGTTACATAAATTCAAGAGATCCAAGCCTTTATAAACTAGCCCAGGACTCCCCCCCAAGCGATGTGGGACTAGAGAGGGACCCCTTCCCCTTCCCTGCGCACATCCGGGGACTGAGACGTAGACGTAACGCCATCCCTCCTCCCTGCGCACCATCGCTTGGGTTGTCACACATAGTATCTTTCAACCAGGGGTATTAGGCCAATGAATCAGTTGAAAGACACAATGCAAAGCACAATTCAACCTAGTAGAAGGGCTTTCACCTCCCTCTCCCACCTTCACTAGCTTGAACAACTACCATATCGGCCTACTAGTTCCTCAAACAACTTCCAAAGAAGTTGCGGTAGAGTTACCCTCCCCACCTGAGAGAGCCCCTTAATTCCTAGTTATATATTTATCTTCCCTATCCGAGAGAGAATATCTCCAAGTTTTACGTCTTAGAGTGCGATTTAAAGACATACTTAGATCCATACAACCTATGTTATGTTGAGTGTTTAAATGCCTACTTCATCATCTAAGGACTTGTGCATAATGAAAGCAAGTCGTTTTGGTCACTTTGCGATAAAAGTTGTTAAATGCTTTACCTTTTTTATAATGATGTCCATTATAGGTTGACCAACACTTCTCTCAAAAATAGTGAATTGTAAGACCTTGACTATATTTTTATTCTGAAAGCAATATGAAAATAAGATTTTGCCTTCTTATGGGGGCCTAAAAAAAAATCCCAAGTGCTTTTATTGATGGAATGAGCGTGAAAAACATTGCACTAATTACATGATGTACCTCACTTGAGAACAATAAAAATGACCTTTACTAAGGGGAGAGACTATGACGGTTGCCTATCACACTACGATTAAAGAAGTTAAAAAGAGACCACTTTTGCTTTAATAGAAGTTAGGGTGTATTTGTTTAGGGGAAAATATTTATCGGGAACTAATTTTCTGGACTTTCATTAGTTTGGTACGCAAAAATAATTAGTCAACCAAAAATACTTTTCGGTCAATGAAAACATTAATGTATAAATTTAGGAAATTGAATTCTTAAATCTAAAGAGGTGAAAACACTTTTCGGAATTGTTTATCTTGAATATTTTAACCTTTTCATTTTAATATTTTTATTTAAATTCAAATTTTCATTTTTTTTTTCATTTTCCTTCTTCTTCTTCAGCCAGTCATCAACTACAATGAAGGCCAATGATCGGCTAAGGGCAAGATCAAGCTCGCCACCCTTGGAGGCCCGTGAGGCTTGAGCTTGCTAATCTAGTGAGGCTCAACCCTTGCTATGGCTAGTAATGCTCCAGCTCACCAATCTAGTGAGGGTCAAGCCATCCTAATCTAGTAGGACTCGAGCCATGTTGGCCTACGCTTGTGGACTAACCGTTGCCGAGGCTAGCGACTGACAAAGGGGAAAAAAAGAAAAGAAAAGAAAAGAAAATTATTTAAAATTCAATTGTTTAAAAAAGAAAAGAAAAATAAAAAATTGATTTCTTAAAATATTAAAATTAAAAAAAAAATCAAATTCAAATTTTTTGCATGCAATAAAGTAATTAAAATCATTTTCTAATAAAATCCAAACATCAGAAAATATTTTTGATCATATATTACCACATAAAAGAAAACTAATTGTATACTTAAAAATCATTGATCTTTAAGTTTTCCGTGAAATAAAGACATCCTTACTTTTGCTTTCACCTTTGTAGATTGAAAAGATGCCAGCCCATTTCATTAGTCATAACAAAGCATCTTGGTTGTCGTAGTATAAATGAGATTGTTGTGGAAAATGGTTTTCTTTTTTGAAAAAGAGAGAAAAAAGTAGAAATATGAGAGCGGGTCATCAAAATTTAGTCCACTTGTGATAATCATTTTATTTTTGTTCTCGTCACTTGTGATAATCTTTTTATTTTTGTGTGTATCACTAACCTACCCTAGCCGGATTGGAAACCGAGCAAGACGGACATGAGAGGCCATCTTACTTCTACGAATAAAAAATGCAGGTTTGGGACTTGGTTAAGCTAGTTTTGTCTAACAGCAGTTACCGATTCCTTTTCTTGTTCAGAAAAAACGCTATTTTTTACAATCTTTTTATTTTTATTTTTATTCATGAACATGCAAATAATCTATATGACATGCATAATTGCTTGAGTAATAAAACTCTCAATAATAATAAACACAGGAGTTAAAGCAAATTTACCAATAATCCAAGTCGTATTGGCCAAAATTAATATAATGCTATACACGTGTGAGTTGTGTTTGAGAATTCCCACATCAAAAAATTGATGTGGTATGAAGTACTTAATATATCCCCGTTGGTTTATAACTCATTAACTCAAACTTTTGAGTAAAGTTAGGTCAACTCGATATGGAGATGGAGATGGACTTGGACTTGGGTTTCCTTTTGGAGATCTCCCCAAGTGAAGGTATCGGGTTTCTACTGCGCACTTCCAGCAAATGATATTAGAGCCGATAATTGATTGGTGGCCCAGTGGTATTTGGTGAGTATCTCAAGGAGGAATCTAGTAACCAATCTAGAATTAAGAGGAAGCAAAAACATTGGAGCTCACACGTGAAAGGAAGATTGTTATGATACACATGTAAAATTCCCATTTCGGAGAATTAATGTGGTGTGGAGTAGTTCATATATCCTAATTGGCCCATAACTAAACGATTTAAACTTTTAAATGAAGGTAGGTCTAACTAGATATTGATAGACTCAGACATGAACTCCCCCTTGACAATCTTCCCATATGAAGATAGCAAACTTTTACTACATGCTTCCAAATACCTCGGAATAGGACCGGTGAGCATTGCATGAAAAATAAATGTGCCTAAATCTTCAAGGGGAATGCAAGCTCTCCTCAAACGTTCAATTCCTATAAAACTCTAGAATTCGGGATCGTATATACTTTTTTTTGCATTTTCTTGTAACATTACGAAAATTTTCTAATAATCTATGTACTCTATCCGGCAACTTATGATGCGAAAAATGCAATCTAACATATGTACTAAATGGGCATGCCGTTTTAATACTTTTTGAAATGCAATCTAAAATATATAGCAAAAGATGAGGTAGTACACGAAGTTTTACCGTATAAACGTGCATAGGATGATAAGTTTGACGTGCAAACACTATGACGACTCGACGGGAAGTGAGTCGAAGTGATTCAAGCAATTCGTGTGTAAACTTGAAGGATGCATCGAACTTTCAAATCTAAAACGGTCGTCCTAGACATCTCATTTCCAGTGATGACAATACCCGGGACTATAGAAACAGGTGAGAATATCATACTTAACATCCTATCTCCATATTTCGACCAAAAAGAAAATGTAAAAATAAATATGCATCGCAAGACATGCACAAATGAGGGCTGATTGTCCCTAACCAGACCGGGAAATTAGGGGAAAATTGTCCAAAAACTCTTAAACCTAATGTACTTTTTTTAATTTAGTCTTAAACCTTTCAATTTTACTAATCAAATCCTAAACATTTTTACTTTTTGCCTATTAAGTCCATCTGGCCAATTTTGGCTAGAAATCGTTGACTTGGATGCTACTATCCTACATGGCACAACCGGCACTAAAGTTGACATTTTTAATAATATTTTAATAATTTGTTGAATTTTTTGTGATTTTTATGACTCTTTGCCTTTTGTTTGCTTTTCTTTTTGAGATTTTTAAAGAGAGGGCCAACGAGGGTTGCTGGCCAACCCTCACGGGCCTTGGGGGAGGGTGTTGCAGCCCTCATATGGGGCCAGCAAGGGCCGCGACGCCCTCACTAGCCAGGCGAGGCCATCACAGCCCTTGCCAATTCTACATTAGGGCTCGCACGCCCTCATTTTGGCCAACGAGGGTGTCATGGCCCTCTCCAAGAGCTAATGAGGGAGGACGCCATTGCCCGGGCTAGCACCAGCCCTTGATTGTGGCTAGCGAGGGTCACTAGCCCTCTCTCTGAAAACCTATAAAATATCGTAGAGAAAAGGAGAAAAAAAACCATAAAATTTTTCAAAAATTATTAAAATATTATTTAAAAATGTCAACGTCAACAATTTCTGACTAATTTTGATCGGATGGACTCAATTGATAAAGGTAATTTAGGACTCACTCGGTAAAATTGAAATATTTAGAATTAAATTAGCAAATATGCAATAGGTTTAAGACTTTTTGGACAATTTTGCCGGGAAACTAGTATGGCAAGGGTGTTTTGACCTTATTTAGGCCATGTCTCAGTCTCCTGAACCGAGTAATAAACCCCCTTCAAGCAAATAGATTGTCGAACAAAGAATGACTCAAAAATGACAATCTACTGCAAAGATGTGAAACAGGCGACAAGTGAATCGGCGAGCAAACGCGAATCAAGCAATGAGTTAATTGAACTTCGACGTTGAAAATATTAAATCCATTCATCTACAATTCACATTGACATTCTAGAGTTCTAGACATGCATTTTATGAAACGGATTCAATGAGAAACGGACACGAAACACCAAAAGAAAAATGCAAAACTTAAACCGCGACGTTCAATGTCGGTTTTTACTTTGTTACAATGGATTCGAGCGTAGGAAACGTGTGAGGGGCTTTAGGCAAGATCTAGGGCTTCGAGTGATTAACTTAGGGAGCCCTTGGAACGCCAACAAAGACCAGGAAGCACTTGAACGGACCTGGATTTCACAAACAACCCAGCAGACCAAACGGATATCGTAGTGATCACCTTCGAGTCTAATTTCCACCGGCATGCGGATCATGCCAATCATCATGCATTGATTGGTAGTCTCCGGTGAAGTCTTTTTTCTGCGCCGTTGTCAGGCAAATACCCTGCTCCGGCCGGCTGTCCGACCTGTCCGGTTTTTGGTCATAAAAATTGTACTTGCTGATATTTTTTTCACACTATTTTTTTACACATTCAAGATTGTTCTGTTGACATGCCCTCCTCCATATTTTCAACAAAAGATACAATAGACAAACGCGTGCCTGTCGTTTTCCCACCACGACTCTGGAATCTGCCTATTCTCCCCGAGCACCTCTGTACTGTGTTCTGTCTCTATTTTTTTCTTGCGGTGTTCGAGAATGCACGGACATTGAGTCTGCGAAGGGCCCAATTGGGTGTCTAAGGCTGAACGATCGCGAGTGGTCCGCCCTATTTGCAATATTTTGACTAGGTCAAAAAGTGGGCTTTAAGGAAAAAGAAGAGATATAAGGGAAAAAGAGAGCCGAAAGAGAAAGGGAAAGAAAGGAAGAAGAAAAGAATGAAAGGGAAAGAAAAAAGTCAAAAGAGCTTTGTGCATACAATCCGGAGCTCATTGAGCCGGATTTATTTCGATTCGCAAGACTTGGTAAAATCTAAGAACTTTGTTATACACATCCATTGTTTGATAAATCATAATAATAAAAATCATATATTTCCACATCATATTATGTATATTGTTCGGTATAAAATGGCATATCAATGTAAATGAATCTAAAATTTACACAAACGAATATAGTAAAAATCTCTTAATGCACTCTTGCTTACTTTTTTTTCCCTCTATTTTTTAATTATTTTTTATTTCTTTTTTCCCCTTCCATCATAATTTTTTAAATTATAAACTGCACTAATATATCTAAAATACTAAAATACTTAAAATGTGTAATAAATATAAATATATTATATTTATATTATTAAATATATATTATATGATAGAATTATATGCAAACATATAAAATAAAGGGTTAATACCCTAAAAAACCCCAAACTCGTACACTTGTGACAAATTTACCCCAAACTATTTTTTTAACCACCAAAAACCCCAAACTGGTATACTTTTGATAAATTTACCCCAAACTGGTACATATGTGACAAATTTACCCTATGTTAGTTTTCTTTAAATTTTATTCTCAAATTATTAAGTTAAATGACACGTGACAGTTAACTAGTATACCAATTTAGGATTTTACACTCCATTTGTCACAGTTTACAATTTTTGTGATTTTTTTGTGGTATTAATCCAATTTAGCAGAGAGTATATTTGTCATAAATTTATCAATTTAGGGTTTTTTGCTGTCAAGTAAATTTGTCATAAATGTACCAATTTAGGGTTTTTTATAATCAGTCGGGGTAAATTTGTCACAGATTTACCAGTTTAGGGTTTTTCATGGTCAAAAAAATAGTTTGGGGTAAATTTGTCACAAGTGTACCAGTTTGGGGTTCTTTAGGGTATTAACCCTAAAATAAAAGAAGATTATTCTTTTGCTAGAAAAAAGTAAGATTAAATTAAAAAATCAAATTGTTGTTTTTTTATTTTAAATTTCTTATATTAGAATTCACACTGTTATCTATATTGAAATATAATTTTAATTTTATTAATTTAAGAATTTATTTTTTCTAGAATAATAACTTTCCTATTATGGATATTAAAAATCATATCCACCTCTATCCCATCTATTAATATTTAAACTTTGCCTATTTATTTAGGGTTCAATCACATAGATAATTAAGGATTAATTTCTTACTCCTAAACAAAAATATTTTTCATTAAATTGCAGTGCATGTAGACGTTAGGATTATTTGCATCACTAATATTAAAACTAAAAAAAATTAGATTAAAATTTATTTTTTATTATTAAAAATTTATTATGGGAAATGGAGTGAGGCCGAGCCAGGGCTGGACCTGTCCTCTTCTTCCTCGCCCCACCCAAACCCAAACCCACACCCCCCCCCCCCCCCCCCTTCCCACCGGCACGGGCCAGCCCGCTTCTCTCCTTTCCCTGGCCGAGCCCTTACTTCTCTCCTTCCTTCTCCTCTCTGGCTTTGGACGCAGGCTAAACAACAAGAAGGAAAAGGACGCGAGGACGATACGGAGGAGGAGAGGGGCGAGGTGAACGTTGCCCGCAACGCTCGGCCAAGAAGATCGGTCAGGGCAGCTGGCGTCGCCGAGAAGGGAGCGTGAGCCTCCCCAGTTACTAGTCGCGGAGACAACTGGTTGTCTAGTGACCGGCCGAAAGTCGCTTGCTATGAAGATTGGGGGATAGTTGCGTCATTGACGGCGAGAAGAATTATTCACGTTATGTTTCGGGGAGTCTCTGTTGTAAATGTGCGTGGGCTCTCCTCTTAGCTTCTACCGAGCAAAGAGCAGCTCGATGACTAGAGGAATCCGGTAGTAGTGACCCTTTAACTTGATTGTTGATTACGCATGTTCAGTTTCTCGATGGTTTGGTGTGTAGGGTTTTTGTTCGTTGATATTTTGGTTTAGTGAGTTTTAACCATGGTGGGTCTGTGTTTTGTTGGTTGGGAAGAAAGTGTTGAGTAGGAGTATACAAAAAAACCGAGAACCGTTCGAAACCAGACCGAAACTAGCGATTCCGAGTTCTAAGTGTGGAAGTATTTACACAAACCAAATTGGTAATATATAAAAGTATATTTAATTTCTAGAAAAAATTTCCTACCAAAAAAAATTTAAGAAAAATAAAAACCTTAAAATCCTTAATCCAAAACTTAACACCCATTAATTGGGCACTCATCTTGTCTCACTCTTAACTCGTATGAGTCGTCTCTGTATCTCTCACTTATGGTCTTGACTCAAGCTTAATACTTATCGACTCATGATGTCAACTTTCAACTTTTAATATAAATCCAATCTTTTTATTAATCTTGCAATTAATAATAGGGAAGTTTTTTTTTGCTTTACTTTGATTTGACGGAAAAATGAAGCTTGATGGAACATAGACCCACCTGAGAACTAGACTCAACTAGCGATCCAATTCTTGGATGAATCTATGAAACCAACAAACAGTTCTTGATTTTAATTTTTCAAAACCAGTCTTTAGTAGGCAGTTCCCATCGCCACCCACCTGGACCATGCTTATTGAAAGAGGACCGCAGTAGAGATAGAACAGCAAGGAAGTGAGCTTAATTACGCTAATAGCTAAATTTGGGCTGAATTAGAGTTTCCTAGACTTAGGATTAAGCCAATTCTAATAGATTGTGGTTTCGGCCTGAGAGGTCCAGATTTAACTTGGGAATTTTCTGATTCGGGCTTACTCAGTTTAGAATCAGTTTGGGCTAGTGCAAGTAAGCCCATTTCTCTTTCTCGGCTATTCATGTTTTATATATGCGGCCCAGTTTCGTAAGCCCAGCCGCGGCCCTATTCGTATCGGGCCCCTAGCTCTTAAAGTTGAAAGATTTTTTGAGTATTAGGCCGCTTTCAAATTTACAAAAATTGAATAATTTAGAAAACATGTTCCAAAAAAAATGATTACTTGTATCACTTAAAATGATTAGCTAATGAAAAATATTTTTATTATCGATAACAATTTATGTATGAAAATATTTATCGTTCATTTATTTTTATAAGCAATCATTTTTAATAAATATTTTCTAAATCATTTGTTTTACATGAAATAAACAAAGCCTTAATGTTTAGATGCACGTGTGAGTTGTGTTAGATAAGTCCAATATCGGAAAATTGATGTAGTATTGAATAGTTAATATATCATAAATAGCCCATAACTCATTACTTTAAGCTTTTAGTAAAATTTGGTTTAATTAGATATGTTGACAGGCTTAGAACTTCCCAAGTGAAGGTATCGATTTTTGCTGCATACTTCCAACAATTGATATCAAAACGAAATTGTAAATTGGTGGCCTCCCAATCTGTTCAAGTGTTTGGTATGTATCTTAAGAAAGAAATCTTGTGATCCAAGTGATAGGCGTTGTGGTGTGGCAACTCATTCCTAATGGTAGCCTCCATTGTTCGATTTAGAGAAGGAGACCATGGATGAAGGTAGGTGCTAGAGAATATATAGATTAAGGAAGAGCAGTCCAACTAAATATGTTGATAGGCTCTCTCTTGGCAATCTTTTCAAATGAAAGTAAGTATCAGGTTTTTGTCACTATCAATAATGGTAAACAATAATGAGGAGACACCAACACCAGAATATAGACAATGAGGAGATTTATTGGCTGGGTTCATCTCTATGGGGCCTAACGAACATAAAACAAAACAAGGGTAAAAACTCAAAAAGAAAACAAATGAAGAGACAAAAATTTCTTGCATGCTAGAGAGGAGAGTGAGTGTTCTTGCAAAGGGCAAAGAGCAAATAGAGAGAAGGGAGAAGAGGCAAGTTTTCTAGTCTAGTTTTGATGCCCAAATGTTGTCGAAATTAGTTGAAATTTTCTTATATTATTCTTAAGATCAAGGTCTATAAGATAATTGGTTTCGTTTGTTGAAATTTTTCTCCAAATTGTCTCTCGTACTCTTCAATCACGGTCAAGTTTTCTTACTCTCTTTGTGTTAATCCACCTTTGTGGTGATGAAATATTGGTGTATCATTAATGTAGAGCCTCTGATGAGTGATTAGAGAAGAACTTTTGTGTATCATACTATTTTTGGTGATCAGTAAAACTTTTTGAGCAGTCCGTGATTTTTCTCACATTGGCTTTTCCACGTAAAAATCTTGGTGTTGTTGTTGCCTTATTTCTTTAATATTTCAACATTATATTATCTTTAAGTTTTATTTATAGAATATACTATTGGTCGTTGCTTGGATTAAGTCGATAATGATTTGATCAGTTTTGGGGAAATTTAATATTGAATTGGGTTAGTTCTTGATGAATTATTACCTGGTTCTCCACAACACCTAAATTCATTTAGTTTTCTTCATGGGGATATTCAATGGTTAGCTTCATTTAGTGTCAAATATTGGCAAAATTTGGCAACGGAGGAATAGAGGGACTTTTCAAAATTAGTTTTTACATTACTCAACTCTCCATTGAAGTTATTCAAATGTATATAAGGGATATTTCATCAGCAAAGGAGGCTCATAATAGTTTCTCAAGTTGAGTTAAATTGAACACGAATGAGATGGCTATGGATAACCCAGGAAATATAGTTACCAGTGGCTTAACCCGAGCTACAGTGGGCGACTGTTTATGTGGTTTTACTAGATTGTTGACATTTGCTCATGTCGTTTGAATCTCATAATTTCGTTGGGCTTCCAAAAGATAAAGGTGATTCCGAAGTGCCCGTTCCTCTCATTAGATCGACCACCAAGGCAAATGCAACAGAAGAGAATTTGCTTCTACAAATGCAATGGGTAATCAATTAGTTGGAGAGCTTTATTTCAAAACATTTCTATAAAGAAGGCAACACGTGCGATTGGTCAGTGAATTTAGCTTTACATAATAAATGTGTTAATGAGATCGTCTCTCGACCCCCCTTGGCTCTAGTTCCTTCCATTCTATGAGATAAAGTATGTTCTTTGATGATACATTCGATTAATTTTTAATTTTTTAATGGGCTTTTGCCCCGACTAATACAAAAAGAAAGTGCTTAATTAAGTAAAAAAATTCACTTAATTTACTAAATAAGCCAGTGTTTTATTAATTTGTTCAATACCAAAATTAATTGATAGCAATTCTAATCTTACCCAATTTATTTCAATAGTGAAAATTATCCAAAAATTCATGAACCTATTATGTGATCGCCAATTCAGTTTTATTTTTTTAATTTGGCCATGTTGACACCCGTTGAATATGATTTTTTTTGTAAACATAAAAATAAATAACAAACAAACAAATAAAGAGAGAGAAAGCCCAACTCGACCATCTCGTCACAGCCCATTCAGAATTAACTCAATTCGCTGGGCCCAGAACCCTCAAGCTCAACTCGAAAGCCCGGGACAATGCTTCAATTGATGGATTTGCCCAGGCCCAATTCGCTCACCGGTCCAGCCCACAACTTGGGTCCAGGTCGCGGCGGTCTCTGCTTCCAGGTCGCGCTGGTGTTGCTCTGTTTAACCATGCCTTCGGGCCGAGTAGCTCGAATCGGTTCGTCACCGGTGGGAGCTCATTTGCCGGTGACGATACTCACCGGAGTCATTTCCTGAACCTCCTATCGCTAGTTCGATAACTGCCCATGACCGGCAATCACATCTTCAAGGGAAAATTCAAATGCTCCGTCTCGGTTCGTTTTTTTATTAAGAACAGAGGTTTTGAGATCTCATCTCTGCTTGAGTAAAATACGATGGAGTTTGACAGTAAACTGAAATTTGATCTCTTGCTTGTTTTGAGCATAAACATCTCGATGGAAGTTTCTCACTACCTTCTTGACGAAATGCAAAAACCATATCCGTGCGAATTTGCCTTGTTGTTGATCGTTCTGAATGTGTTTTAGCTCGGTTTATATGATAATCTCAGAATTTTAGGTCATTAGCTATAGTCACTGATGTATTCCTAGCTTGCCAAGAGTCCTACTATGTCTCTATTTTCCTCTCTCTTTCTTCAGTGTTGTTTATTCCATGATGATTCTATGGTGGCCGCCAGCAAGAAAACGGCTTGGAGTCAATGGCCAATGATGTTCATCCAGACTTCCATTTCTCTGTGGTATTCTCGGTCTTTGTCCGGGTATTGCACATGTCTGCAAAGCTAAGCTGTCAATGTGAGACGGCCAATGGCTAACGGTGGTGGTCCGGTGGTGGTCGGAGACGGTCACCATAGGAATAAATGATGTTCCGGGGAAGTCATGGTTGTTCTGGTAATTTACATGAAGAATCTCTGTAGAATGTGCATTCAGAAAGCTAGAACGGAGGAAAGTTTGCCGGAGAAAGAAAGAAGAGAAAAAAGAAAAAAATGGATTGACTTGATTTGATTTTGGAATTATTTTCGAAAACAAACAATCAATTTTTTTTTTTTTTTTACTTCTCAATTCTATTTCAAATTTGCTTTTAGGAACAAGAAAAATATAAATTTGTTTCTAGAAACAAAAATTTTACTAGACAGATTTTTGTTCCAAATCTATCTCCAGGAACAAAAAAATAGAAATTTTTACTGTTTTGTCAGTTGTCAAATATGCTCTTAAGTATTTTTTTCAGTGATAATGTAATTATTTTAGTCAAACTTAAACTTCAATTTGGATTTTGAGGATTAGCTCCTCAAGGTTCATGTCCAAGCTTAATAATAAGGAGGTGTATATTTTTGCTCGATTTTTACACACAATTTACTTTTTATCAATCTTTTATCTCATTTGACTTATGTCCCTGGGAAGAGTGTGAAAATAGATCGGACAATAAATTTATGTGATTTGGTTGATATGACCTATATCCACGAGAAAAGTAGTAAATAATTATACTATAAATCAAGCAATATAATAGAGTTACAATCATACTAGAGTACTCAAATATTCTTGGTGTTTTCCAACCCCAATTACATCTAATAACTTACACAATATTTAATCTCATAATTTCTGACGAGATAATCTCTCAAACCTAAAGCAATGGATTGACAAAATCTTACTCATTTTCTATCTCAAAATGCATGCTAAATTTTTCCAATGATGTACATGATTAATATGACGTATAATAACAACTTAGCATTAAAGAAATAATTTCAAAGAATCAACAGAATAAATTATCCCATAAAGATCTCATGAAGTTTAAAAATTGCATCAAATCTTTCCCAACATTCAACAATTTGAAGTTGTTTCCTAAAGTAATCCAAATCATACTCTCTCTTCATTTCTTAATATTTTTTTGGCGAGCTGGACTTACACACTTTTTTGTCTCACTCCTCTTTTCTATGTACATGTGTGTGCATTGCTCAAAATGATTAAACCTCAGATCCGATACTCCCTCGCCGCCCCCCCCCCCCCCCCCCAAAAAAAAAAAAAAAGAAGAAGAAATTTACCAGCATGGCCTTATATACCGACTTTGTAAGCCCGTCTGCTAGCATACGCAATTTGAAAAAGCGTGTTTGATAATAATTTCTTATGAGGATTGACAATCATTGCATTTTTCAAAGAGCATGAAATTTGGATTAATCTGTAAACCACGTGGATATTATCCAACAAAATAGAATTAATTGACCACTACATCTATCTTTCCCCCGACAACTGTACTACGCTTAAAGAGGTAGAAGGTAGCCGTCGGCGACTTTGACTCAAGGCTTCTGACCAGGAAAGGCCGGTTTCTATTTCATAGCTAAACCTGCCAGTCCAAGTAAACAAAATCAGAAGTCAAACTTAGGAACATGAAATGTCAAGTCAAGATACTTAAGACATCATCATGCATGTCGATTACAATCTAAAACTAACAAATCAACCTCGGGTTTCTGGGACATGGTTCCTTGCCCCTTTTGTGTGAACAATTCCAAGTCGACATGTGGACTGTTAGCTCAAGTCAAATGATTCTATTCAGCATGTGATGCATTGAGTCTCTTTCCTTTTTCCTGATAATAAAAAGATTGAAATTCTTTTCCTTTTGTTTCTGCCCTTTTATCTTTTCCTTTTTGGTTTGTCAGGAAGAAGAAAAGGCCTGGAGATCACAAACGTCACTGCTCATTTATATATATCTCTGTGTGTGTGTGTGTGTGTGTGTATTATATTGATGATGAAGCTGCATGATCAAACCTTTTTTTTTTTTGCTTCTAAGATTGGCTACACAACAAAGAGAAAATGAGAGCAACTTTCCCTAGCTAATCCTTGGCATGTACCATTAGCAAAGACATCTTTTTCAGGAGTTGTTATGCTGCCTTTCGTCAGCCTGTCTTTTGTTTTATGGGAAGCTCCCAAACTAACAAATGGAGGTTGCCAAGTCATATTTCAAAATGTCATAAAAATAGGGCAGGGCAGGGCAGGGCGGGGCGGGGGTGTGTTCTCAAATCTGCCTTCGACCCCCAAGTACTTGTCCAATCCCTGCCCAACACAACGACGCGAGCATTGCATTCACATGAAATTTAGCACATTAGAGCTAAATTCTTAAATATGACATTATATTTAACATGCAAATAGTATTGAAAAGATTTCTAAAAAGATAAAATTTCCCCCCAAGAGAATTCCTGAACTTTGAAACGATTTTGACAAAGAATTTCCTCACAAAAAATGCCTCACGAGGCACTAGTCAGGCCTATGTCAGCCCTCGCGACCCCATGAATCCGTCCCGTGTACACTTTAAGGGAAAAAATATATTATTTATTTATTTTGTCTATAATTTTTTTTTTTTGAAAATGCGAAATAACACTAACAATAAAATATATATATATATATATATCGTTAGAGCAAACTCTCTTCTTAAAAAGCCTTGCTGTTATAAACGATGCAAGATTGGAAGACGATTATTTCCTATGTGCTTGATCTTCACATTGTCCGACTTTGACCAATTTGTAAAGGTTAGACCTTGTTTGCCTATATAAAATCCAACGTGAGAGAGTCCACTCTTTCTTATGCGAGTAAAATAAGAAAAACATCGAATAGCCATCTAGCAAGTAGTTCTCTTTGACAAAAAGGAAGCATCATCAACTCGAATGTAAATCTAATAGCTGATCATACAATCTCAAGCGCGGCATCCGACTACCTAGTAACTCCTCATAAATCCAGGACTCGGGATAGAAAGTATGCCACGCTATCGGGATACAAAACCTTTCACAAAAAATGAATAATTTGAAAATTATTTTCCTAAAATCGATTGCTTATCTTATATTACTCACGAAAATGAACAAATAAAAAATATTTTCATCGTTTACGAAAATATCTAAACACATATTATTGTCGATAACTAAAACATGTTCTGCTGACTAATTATTTCAAATAGCCCGCGTAATCTATTTAGGATAATATTTGCCAAAAGATTTATTTTTCTAGAAATGAACGAAACCTAAGAGTACATTTGTTTTACTGAAAACTTCTTAATAAATGAAAATATCTTTCATGAAATCATTTTTAAGGAAAATAATCAGTTTTCTTCTATTTTATGATTTAGAAAAAGTGATTTCCTTCTTATCAAAATAATAAATCGTTTTTCCCTCAATCTAAGTTGTTTCTTTTTAAGGAAAAGGTTTTCCTTAGATCAATTAGTTTTTTATCACTTAAACACTGGAAAATCAGAAAATAATTTCCCAAAACTATCTTTTTATAGCAAACGGAGCCTAAGATTTGCGAACTGTCAATAGGCCATGGTTGGTTTTCCATGTTCATTGGCATACTGTGGGGAACAATCACGTGGGTCTCGGCTTACTGGTGGAATGTTAGCTCAAATGCTCCAACTAAATTTAGCATGCGGAGCATCGGGTTTTTTTTTTTTTAATCAGAATGGTTGAAGACCAAGGTTTAACATGGAGGGAGGCGGCTAGCAAAAAAATTTCTAACGTCACTCGTACCTTACCCTACTCGCCCTCTCTCTCTCTCTCTCTCTCTCTCTCTCTCTCCAGTACGACTATCAATTCAGCGTTTAACTCTCTCTCTCTCTCTCTCTCTCTCTCTCTCTCTCTCTCTCTCTCTCTCTCTCTCTCTCTCTCTCTCTCTCTCACGGTACGATTATCAACTGATGCTTCACTGATTTTGGACATTAGCTTTTCATGTCATAGGATATAAACTGCTACATTAATAAAGAATGAAAAAGCACGTACAATTTTTGATGTATTTTTTTTTAGTGTAATTTCAATTTGTTGTGAAAAAAGACATATGAGAACATGTTGCAATTGCCTAACAAATATTCTGAATTCAAATTTAGAATGGAAGATCTGTTGATGACTTGCTAATCATGTGAATATCATTACAAATTTGGCCCATTTATATTTATGTGTTGCTAGTGCGCATTTTAACTGTATGCTTGAGTTCTTCATTGATTTTTTTATAAGCATATTGAGGCTGAAGTGACTATGGACTTTGCTTAATTAATAGAAATAAATATATAAACATGTTGTTTAGACAAATTATCAAGGTATTTACGGACTAAAGTAAAAATAAACGTAAGTAAACGCTTGCCGTCCCTTGACTTCTTCAATATCCAATCCCCTCAATTTTTTTTATAATTTCGTACGTCACGTACTGATGGCCGAATCACGTTTCCTCGTTCTTTTCTTCTTAAGTCTCTTCCCTTCCCCTTCCATCTGAGCAATAAACACCACGCCACCATTCTCTCCGTCCGACAACCATGAGGCTCGCATTCTTTGTGCTTCTGGTCATGATGACCCAGTCGGCGAATAGCCGGTTTATCCGAGGAAGTCTCGATCCGATTTCCGACGGCATGGATCGCACCAATGGGACGTCCTTGGCCCTTGGTCTCACCACGACAACCGTGACATGCGAGCCGACTTACGGGTTCTTGCCGTGCACGACGGAGCTGTGGGGCGAGTTGTTCCTCATAGTGGTGTACGAGTACTTGCTAGCTCTCGCCGGCCACTATCTATCTTCGGGGTCAGAGCTCTTCTTTCGCATGTTCGGGACTGGTATCTTCGGGGCCTCTTTGTTCCAAATGCTTGGAACCTTCCCTCAAGTCATCATAATGCTTGGTAAGAAACCCTTCTTCTTCATCTCTTTTGCTGGTAATTTTGACCTTTTGTCTCTTGCTTTGGTCCAATATTTCCCATCTTCTACTCGGTGTTTTGTATGCATAGCGTCATAGAGCATTAGTTTTTCGTTTTTATCTACAGTTTGCATTTCGAGTGAAATTATGAAACCCTGGTTAGAAAACATGGGCAAGAAAGAAAAACGTCCTTGCAATGGTTTTGCTCTTATCTTCCCAACCAACATGACGACCAAACTTACAAAGAAGTAATCCCTCTATTGTACTTTGAACAATGTAGCGGATGTACTTGAAAACAGAAATTTGAAGTAGGAAAAGGGTTCTGATAGGCTCCCTTCAAAACCAAAGAGACAAAAGTACCTCTAAGCTTTTAGTTATTATACATTAATGATTTAGATTATTCTAATTTTACCTACCATGTGGTATATATCTATCGTCTCTTCTTTCAGAAGATGATGCTTAGATTATTATATACTCAAGTAGCATATGTCCAATGCACATTTACATATCTAAGTCTCAAGTCGCATCCCCAAATCTCTCTGTAAAGTGGACATTTTCAAAACAACTAAGGCGCACGTTGGATTGCAACGGATTCTTAAATGAGATCACCAACTTTGTGGATTCTTCCAAGATATATTTCTCTCTTTAATATATGGGACGGTTCGCATGTCAATCTCTCCAGTTCTGACCATTCAAGAGGGACTACATAGAATCTTATAAATTTCCTCGATCCGGCTCTGATTTCGTCAAATTATTAATCGTGGTTTCCATATTCCGATTGGTGGTGAGCAAGTTGAGGGTATTGTTAGTGTTTTTTAAAATCCTCATCCGTCGGTCCACGAACGTGCTTCTCACTTCAGTCCTACGCTCCTACCCATACCCCAATCAAGCACTCACGATGCATAGTTTAGATCTTGCTTTCGTCTTACACTCCTTTTAGTTGCAGGAGAAATTATTAATGTGATGTCCACTATCTTCGTACTTTATTCTTACCATTCTTAGCTTCCTCAGCCTCTACATCTACTGGAAATTATTAGATAAATCGAATTCTTATACTCTATATCCATATCAATCATTGAATTCAATTGATAGGTCTAAGTTAAATCATGTTAGATTAATCGATTTCGATGATGTAGATAAATTATGGGTGGATTACACGCGCGTGTAAAAATATGCTTATAGGACCCATTGCATGAAAGCATGATTTTACAAATTCTTGTTGGGGAGAATGATGAGTCAATAGGTGACAAGAGTTGGTAAGTTACAATGTTTTCACCCCTTAAAACGAAAACTGAATAGCTATTTCAACAATAATCTGTACCTTGGAAATGACTATCGATGTCATGCAGCCCATATAGAATAAAAAAAAAATTCTTTATTCATTTGCACTTCAAAGTTATATTTTCTTTCTGAAAGGTTGCTAAAGAAATATAAAACCTGTAGATAGGCCAAAAGTTCGTCACGCAAATAGGTGGAACTTTGACTCTTATTAGAGAGATAGAGGGCACACTTGACAATTGATTTAACCATCTTTTGTGGCTGAGTGCCATGTTTTCCTCCATCTCTTTGAGAGAAACTTACTCCAACCATTCTTTTCGTTGATGGATTATAAACGTGGGTATCACCCACATTCCTATTTAGCTAAGTTCACTGTTTATAACCTGCCAATTAGAGGCATACGTGAGGGAAAAAAAAGATAGCCCTGTCACAAAAAGCTAGTTTCTTTTGAGAGTAATTATAGCATACACTAGAGTTGTAGACAAAAATATTTCCACAAGTGGTCTTATCCACCATTGATTGATGGCAAGTGAGAGAATAAGCAGGTAAAACCCTCAAATCAAACATGGATTAGATCGCTTGTCTAGAGCTTTCTTTACACTGCATGTGTATATTCAAATTTTCTTTTTGGGCATCATCATAAAGAGTAATTGTAGCTCACTCTGACGGTATAATAAGAAGTTACACAAATGGCTTTATACATGGTTAATTTGAGACTATAGGTTATTATCATCTTTAAACTAAGGGCGAATAAGGTGGCTCACGTAAATTTCTTTTGCACAGTTGATATATGGTCTATTTTTCCTTATCGCAAGGGCCACGGTTGGCTAGTTGGAGAAAACTTCCTCTGATCATGCTTTTGATTGGTAGATTACAAATGCAGATATCACTCAAAATTATATTTAGTTAAGTTTGCCAAGTGACAATGTTCATAACTTGAATCTATCAATCAGGGTTGTGTATAGATGGAAGTAAATTTCTTCCTAGTAGGATTTTTGAAAAATATAACCCATACTCGTTAATATATACTATTATATTACTTGTAAACCTGAAGAACCTTAAAACAATATAAACAGAATCAGAATTGGATAAAGAAGAAAGAAAAAGAAAGGATGACCAATCCTAATACAGATCGCTCCAAGTCCAGGGTGTCGAAAAGGATAGCTTTTAGACAATCGCCAAATTGTCAACCTAATCGGCTGAAGACAATCTAGAGCGGTTCGCCAATTCTCACGCCATCGAAGCCACCGCAAAAGGTGGTGAGAGAGGCTTGTGCAGACAAGATAACGTAGGCTAAACAACAAAAAGCAAAAGCGAATCTCATTAACTGAAACTTATGCAAGTTGTAGCGATTAGTAAATCCAAAAGCTTACTAATTATTGCAGTATGATAAATCCCGAGGAGTCACATGGATCACAAAGTCGTCGCACGTGAACTCTTGCTCTGTACTGCTTAATTTGCTGGTGTTTGCTAGGGACTAGTTATGATATAGATCCATTGATGTCGGACTTCATCAACAATCATGACCATCCAACACAAGTAATCATTAGCTTACTTAGTGGCCTCGATAAGGATTTATGACCTCCTAAGCTCATCCTTCGCAAATTTTGCCTCGATAAAATGAAGAAAAGTCAGTACAGTATGCCTCTGTAACATCGCCTGGCAGCAATAACCGTATGATTCATTCATGCTGATGCTCTTATGTTACTATAAGGAGGCATGTTAATGAGGATAGAATCCTAAGAATTTTGGAGAGCAATTTCCCATGCACGCATGCAATTAACTGACTCTATATCCCGAGTTGAAGGGCATGAAGAAGTTGTGTATCAGATTTTATGTAGGGGTCTTCTAGTTTAAGGCAATTTGTTTCATCTTCTCTGCAAATATTCAAGCACTTGTACATCCATTTAATAGCAAAAATAATCAGCAAAACACGCTTTATCTGCATATTCAAAAACAATTTATTGATCCAGGCTAGATTTGACAAATACTTACTCTTAAGTATATGTCTGTAACTAATTCATTATGTTATGATTGTGAATTATCTCTATACGCATGTATAGCAAGTGCAATAACATCAAGCTCGGATACAATTGAGTCCATGGCGGCAATGGGGATGGCAATGCTGGCTGGGTCAGCGATCTTCAGTCTCTCGCTGGTTTGGGGCTCCATCATCGCTTTTGGCAGCCGTGATTCTTCCAGCTCTTCATCATCTTCAACGTCAGCCAATCAATTCACCAAAAAGTTGATTAGCCTAGCAGGTTCTCTTCTTCGATATTGTCTGTCCTTGTAATACATTTGAAGATCAGAATATCATGATAATAGAGCCATGTGCTAAGTATAAATTAGCTAGTAATTATACGCTATATAAATCCCAAGCTTTAAATCCCCACATAAATTAAAATGCGTGCATTTTCTTTTGATACATGTTATACGAACATTTTATAATAGTGATAATTTGATGTTTTTCCTTTTGTTATTCATATTGATTTTGTAGGTTCTGGTGTCGAAACTGACACGGACACTAGGTACATAGCCAGAATCATGTTCGTTTCCATGATTCCATTTCTCATTCTTTCATTGGCAAAAATCATTAATTCGACTACTGGGATACGGATAGTGGTTTTGATCAGTCTCATAATCACGCTCATCTTCCTCATCACTTACTGCACTTATCAGGTAAATTGAAAATTCTGTGCTCTATTTGGATTCCTAGCTAACCATTTCATGGCTAAATCTTGATGTATATCTCTAGAATATGGTTCAATGTGATTAAGTTTATGCTGATGAAGGAAATCTCGATGCAGGTATTTAAGCCATGGATTCAAAGCAAGAGGCTTCAATATATAAGGCGATTAAATGATGGAGACAGCATACTGGAGAGTCTTCTTACCATCGACGGCAAGCCGAATGAACTTCAAATCAAAGAGTAATTAATCTTCTTTTTCTTCTTTCTGTGGTGCAATTGAAATTTCTGAGATTCCTCTTCCCATTTTATTATTCGCTCAAATATGTGCTTCGCAGCCTCTTTCAAAAGATCGACCAGGATAAGGACTCAAAGGTATCGAAAACCGAACTGTATGCATTCATGCTGGGAATACAGATCGAAGAAGCTGATTTGAGCACTGACGATTTCACTGATGCCGTGATGAAGAAGTTTGACGTTTCCCTTGATGCAGCGATAAGTGAATCCGAGTTTGTGCAAGGGATTTCCAAATGGTTGGACGAGGACACAGATCCTACGACTAATGGTCTTGCAGTTCAGTCATCATCATCGGCATCTTCAAAAACGACTAGTAACAAATCGCAGGTACAGCTCAAATCTTTTTTGGAAACTCATGGTTGCTTCAGACTGTTTATATATAAAACGAAGGCTTTTGTAGTCTTACACAACATATTTAGGTTTATGCCTAGCTAACATTATTGGTCATTCTATTTGTAATTGTACATTTCCATGGTGCACATGAATTTGCAGGGGACACCAGATGAGCAAGAGAGCTTGCTGTCTCAAGACAAGACAAGCAAACCCACAAGCAAATTAGCAATCTGGTGGAACTACACAAAAGCCGGTTTCTTGATAATCCTAGGAACCGGCGTGATGATCCTGATCGGACAACCCCTCATGGAAAGCTTGCAGGAATTCGCAACTGCTGCAGATATTCCCTCGTTCTTCGTCTCCTATGTGCTGATCCCCTGGGCCATGAGCTACCGGCAAATTCTCGGCGCCATTAGTTCCGCGAAAAAGAAGACCAAGAAAGACGTTTCCGGGACATTAACAGAGGTATATAAATACTACTGGTTTCCTTGATTTTCTCTCTTTCAAGTAGGTCATCGCATGCGCAATTGAATTTCTGAACCAAGTTTTTTATGAATTCGCGGTAATCTTGTTGAAGTGATCCTAATTTAGTCAATTGATTTTATTAATACACCATTAAAAATGATGGGTTTTTTCCTTCCAAGTATTTTGAAAAGTCGGTAAGCGCCAAAAAGCCGTTAGTAAAAAAAAAAAAAAAGTTCCTAGTCACCTGATTTCCCCATAACTCATCGATAAGTCCAATATTTTTGTAAAATCACTCTCTCCTTTGTGATGATTAGAAAATTACCAGCTTTTACTTATCCTTCTTACCAATCCCTTAAAATTATGAACCCTTATAAGATTTCACTAATCTTTATTTGAGTGACTTAACAACATTTTTCCAATTTTACTAGCTAATGTCAGGTTATCATTTCTTATTTGAGTTACTTACTAATATTTATTTGTATTTCTTTTTAATTTATCAATTGTTATTATTATTTACCACCTTTTAATTTTCTTTGCTACACACATATTAAGTTACACACATATTAAGTTTGTCAGCTCTTATATGAATTTACCCTAATTTATTTTTATGATTTAAAATTCCTCTCTTGTTAGGTTATCGGCTGTTTAGTTTGAATTTCCAACTCTCGTTTGAGCTATTTACCAATATTAACACGGTTTGTTATTTTAAATCTAACTTTTCTGTTGAGTTATCAAATTTTATTTGTCTTGGTCACCAACCCGTTAAATTTACCAACTAAGAAAATCAGTGAGAAAATCTCTATGAGAGTAATTATCCCTTTTTTATTATTATCGAAGAGTCTTATCGCGTTTCTTCATGTCTTTTTTTTTTTTTTTTAAGGAAAATCTATGAGCAGATGAATTTTGTGTAAACATAAGTAACTTGCCCATCATCTATTGCATAATCACGGTCAACGAACAAGAGAGATTTCAACTATAATCCCATGCATGGAAGCGCTTTAATACGACATAAGAATGGTCGACTCTTTTCTCAACATCTTTCACCATCAATCTTGACATTGATGCGAATTGTACAGTATACCTTTTCTTGTCTCCTCAACAGAAAGCACTCTGCATTGCAGGTTTATAATGGGGTGTTCATGAACAACGTGATGGGACTAGCCTCGTTCTTGGCCATTGTGTACATTAAGGACATAACCTGGGATGTCTCGGCTGAAGTTCTGGTCGTGCTTCTGATCTGCACTTTCATGGGGGTCATCACAAGCTCCTGCACCAAGTTCCAGTTCTGGATGGGTATTCTCGCATATGCTCTCTACCCGCTGTCCCTTCTGTTTCTTTATATTCTCACGAGTGTCTTAGGCTGGTCTTAGGTCTATTTTGTTGCGTCGGGAAACGATATATATCTCAAAAGAATAATTTCTCTGTTATAGAAATGTAATCCGATTTATGTATGAAGGTGGACATGGTAAGGTCTGTTGAGTATCGGCCCCGTGAACTTTGTTGGAATTTATTTTCCAAGGTAGTGAGTTTCAAGGAAAATGATTTGAGTTTCTTGTATTCAATTGTCCTTTGCGAAGATAGAAGTCATTTTCTTATACTTAGACTTCACTTTTTCTGCGAAAAATGTAATATTTTTTGAAAAAGTTTTCTAGGAAATCATTTTCAAGAAAAATAACAAAATTTTCTGGTGTTTGGTTGAAATCTGGAAATAAATTGGTAAATATTTCTTATCGTTTGGTAAAGACAATCTAATTTGGTCAAAACTTGCTGATATGGACATTGACTATCCTACGTGACATGGCAGCACTATTATGGACAATTAAAAAAAAAAAAAACCGAGTTTTTAATTAGTCTTTTAAATTTTTTTGTTTTCTTTTTTCTTTCTTTTCTTTTCTTTTACCTTCTTCCTTTGATGTTCGTCTGGCATCAATGGCGGCTGCAAGCAAGGTCAGCAATTGCTAATGTCATGGGGATCTAGCGAGCTCAAGTTTGCCTACCTCAAGAAGGCTTAATCTTGCTAGAGGCTAATGAGGCTCGAGCTCTCCAAATCTAGCAAAGTAGAGCCTCTCGTGCCATTGGCCCATGCCTGTGGCCGATTGCCAATCGGCACCAAGGCCCTAGCAACCAATGGTGGAAGAAGGAGAAAATAAAGAAAGAGAAGGAAAAAAATAAAATAAAAAATATTAAAATTTTTGAAAATTATTTGACATAATATTGGCCTCAATGGACCCTTGCACGAGTGTCAAAGACCTAGGGTTGGCTTCAACATTACCAAGCCTTATGTCCCAGGCTCGGCCTTGATGGACCAAGGTGTTGTGGCTAAGGGTTCAAGTGCTACCTAAATGGACCTTGGCCAAGGCTCTAGAGTCCTAAGCCCAGCCTCGATGGACCTAGGTTTGGGCCTAGGCATCAAGGACTTAGCCTTGTTGCTAAGGGCACAAGAAGGAGTGTTAGGAATCTCATGTTCAAGCATAGAATTTCTAGTCCAAGTGTCAATACCTAGTCATACTTTGGAAAATGAATTCCGATTTTTTAACCTAAATTTAAACTTTGATGGGAAAACCTTTCCTTTGACTATGAAAACATTTTCCATTAATTCATTTTCCAAAGCAATCCAATACCGAAAAATGAGGAAAATGTTTTTTCTAAATAATGTTTTCTACAAAACAAAAGGAGCCTAAATGTGGCATCGCACTTGTGTTACGCTTGTGCTAATTACATGACTAGCTTTGCAAGAGGGAGACAGTAGGGCCTAAAAAAAATTCGTTTGCTTCATACTAGAGTGGAAATCATTAAAAAAAAAAAAATTCTCAAAAAAATTTGTCTTATTTCCTCGTGTTTAGTAGTCCTTTGCAAAGATAGAAGTTACTTGATGAAAGTTAGTATTTCCAAATATTTTCCGTTGACATCTATGAAATTTTTTTTATTAATTTATTTTTCGGAAAAATCAAATGCAATATTTCCAACAATTAATTTTCTGTGATGCCGACGGAAGCTAAAATACATTCATTTGCCAATTCAAGCTCTCGATTTTGTGGAAACCATATATAGGTGCTAGTAACATGGCCTTACTAATAGGAAAAATACCAATTTTTTTTTTTTAATTTATTGCATTAGTACTCATTCAATTATAAACATTTCAATTGAATCAATTTAGTCCTAAACTTTTTCACATTAGCACCAATTTAATCCATCCATCCAACTTAGGCTAAAAATTGTTAACATGATGCCGACTGTCCTACGTGATGTGGGTGGCCCTGACATAGACATTTTTAATAATTTTTTTTGGATTTATTGAATTTTTAAAAAATTTATTTATTTTTATTTTTTTCCTTTCCCTTTTCTTCACTTTTCCTTTTGCCGATGGCCCTCATCAGCCATGGCCACAAGCAATAACTAGTGAGGGCTAGCCTCACTTAGGTGAGTGCTAGCCATCCAATTGTGGCCAAGGGAGAGACCTACCCTTGCCCAAGCTAAGGCAACCTCACCTCACTACGCCTCCCCTCCTCCTAGCTTGGACGAGGGTCGGCTTGCCAAATCTAGCAAGGGGGTCCTAGCCTAGATGATCGATGCTCACCCCACCTCAGCCCGACGAGGAAAATAATTCAATAAATTCAAAAAAAATTATTAAAAATGTTCACGTTAACGTCAGATGTATTGTGTATGACAGCCGATGTCTACATCAGTAATTCCCAGTTTAAATTAATTGAATTGACTGAATTGATATCAATTTGAAAAGATTTATGACTAAATTGGTACTAATATAAAATATTTATGCCTTTTTTTTGGGTACTTTCCTCCCTAATTGACATGTAAATAATTAGACGCATCAAATATACTAGTTTCATCACGATTTTTTAACATAAGATGGCAATAAATACGTTAGCAAATACACAATGAATATAATGCAGTGATTTTGTATGCCAAGTTAGCATGTCATATGATTGTTCTTCCCTCTCTCACCAGTTTCTTAATACATTAAAATTGGTAGGCCGATAAAAAATCAACCCCACAAGAGGAAAGTAGCATTGAAGTGTGTTTCATCGGAATTTAATAGTCGACGATACATCTTTTCCCAAAGTCATTCTTCGGCTTTTGCTAAGAGGAGACGGGTTCTATAACGACTCCATACAGGAAATATCCTTGCAAACAAGAAATAACAATAAAACATTTATTTTGAACTTCGAACCATATTTGTTGACACCTAATTTTTTGCCCAAATTATTGCATATAGATTAATTAATTTCAAAAAAAAAAAAGAAAAAAAAGATTAAAAAAACAAAAAAATTAAAAAAAAAAAGTTGTGGCCAATGATCTAAATGTGACTAGCCAAGCCTAGGAGGTCAGATTGGAATTCAAATGACAATTTGGGGCCAAAATGCAATTTCCAAAAGTCGAGGGACCAATTCGCAAATTTTGCAAAATTTGCGCCCGAGCCCTTAAATCATCATCTTGGTCATCAATTAAGTTGAAATTGAATTTGGGCCAAGTAGAATCAATCAAATTGAGCCAAAAAGACCACATTTGTATTGAATTGGGTATTTTCGGATAAGAAAATGGCCAACTTTGAGGGACTTTTTTGCAAAATTGGGTGGGCACAATTGCGAAAAATGGTCAAGATCTTAAACTACTATACATGAGCTTTCTAATTGATCAAAAAACGCAGCCAAATTAGTGGATTAAAGCACTCAAATCAGCAGCCAAAACTCAGTCCACGAGTTGGTCTTAATCTGGAGTCGCTGAGTAAGTAATTTGGTGGCCCCACCATATCCTCCTCAGCTGCCTAACCAGCCCGATCTTTGCACGTGATGGAAGACCATATATAGCAGTGAAAGTGGACGGAAATTGGCCAAGGATAAGCTCCTGACAGCACCGGAAAATCGCAGCAAAACCTGCACACTCAACAGCTGCAGAATTAAAAATTTGGCAAAGTCAGGAGAGTGGGTGGACTAGCTCAGTTGGCAGGCTTGGTAGGGGGCCAAAAAGCTGACCAAAAATCCCTCAATTCATGGGATAAGATCAATGAAGCAAGGTATTTCAAGGGATGAAAAGAAAGAGACGAGGGAGAGAGGAGAGGGCTCGGAATCGTACCCCAAACACACCTTCAGAAGCAACTCCAGAAGAGAGACCCAGAAATTCCAAATGAACCTTTAGAGAGAAAAGTGAGATTTTCACACATCTACGTTCAAAATTAGCCGAGACCTTCAACTAGAGATTGAAACTTCACTCCAAGATCTTTCCAACCATAGGTCACATGTCCCAAATGAAGATCGGGAAGGCCTCCTAAAGCCCCCCGAAACAGTGCCCTCCTGGCTGGCCCAGAAAGTTCGAAAATTTGTGTTGAGCCTGATTGGTCACGAGCGAAGAAAAGCGAGTGCTTTTGAGAAACTTGAGAGACAAATGAGGAAAGCCACGACTTACAAGTCAAACTATAATACATATAGTTTGGGTTGGTTTGAACGTGGCCAATAAGAAAGGTTTGGAAGTCTAATTTTGGAAGTCAACGAAAAGCTTCGTTGTCACTTTTTCTTCTGCAGATCTCACTTCAGCTTAAAGGAACCAACTTTCACGTGCTTCCAGAAGACAATTTCGTGGTTTCCTTGGCCAAGAGTCACTTGAAAAAGAAACTAGGAAGCAAGGTAAGCATTCTAGATGTATTTTTGTTCAAGTTTGAACATGTTTTGATCACAAAAATCGAGAAGGAAACTAGTCTGAAGAGCTGATTTCTGAAGCTAAAATTTTTCTAAGTGTTTAAAACCTCTTCAATGCCCCTACATGCTCGACTTGTTACTTCCCTTTGTATGCTTTTTTTTTCGTTGTGACTTTGATTAATGTTACATGGGAGTACAAATGATGCATGGGACAACCCGGTTTAGTCTTTAAATCTCCTTGTGAACCATGAAACCATCTATAACATGAGCCAAAAACCACATTGAGACATGGTTGGCCAGCATAGATCATGCGTGAATGCTTCTTGTAGAGTTCATTTTGATGCGTTCGGTTGATCGTTTTCGGTGATGTTTGTTGCATTTGAAAGTAAGTGTTACCTATTTTCATCTAGATGGAGTAATATTTCATATAGATATGGCATGTGATGGTTGTCGGAGCTTCAATATGAGCATTTGGCATGGCTGTTTGACTTGGGTTCATCACCAGTTTTGCAAAACAGCTCCAACCCGCATCTTGGAGGCCATTTTCAGTTCGGTTTTTGCATGTTCTAGGCTGTAATTTCTAGTCAAACACGTTCTTTGCATGTAGTAGTATATCCTTGATACTTTACATTCATATAAGATTGCTTATGGGTTGAGATTGAAAGCCACGAACATGACCCGAAGAAGCCATTTTGGGGTGATTTGATGCAAGCCAAGTATTCGATAAAATGTTGAAACCAAGCTTCAATCTCGAAGCGGTCGATTTGAGCTTAATCGTTGTGATATTCATGTGATGTGTTACTCCATGTTAGCATAGATTGGTTTAAGGACTCATTATTAATATTTTTTTAAAAATAAAAAATAAAAAAAGAGAAAAATCTGAAAATTTTAAAAATATCAAAAATGTTGGATAACATCAAATTAGGATAGAAATGACATATATGGAATTTTCCTAATTTAAAAATGTCATTTTCCTAATTTAATGCTATTTTGGTATTTTATAACAATTTTTGTAAATAATCCATTTTGCATAGATTAAAATTATATAAAGTAATTTCATGCATTTAGAGTAATATCATGCGTATTTAAATTCCCATTTCGCTCACGAGGGTCCTGTCCCGGGGCATGATAACAAGGCCATGTAATATTATTTGCCCGACTTGTATCGGGTTTTCCTTTTCCGTATTTACTTTCAAGTCATTTTAATTTCGTGGATGTATACTTACCGCATCGTTTTTTTTTTTTAATTAATTTGAGTGTAAATTTCTCTTCTAAATTAGGTTAGAATTAGTCTAGACCTAAAAAAAAAAAAATTACAAAAGCATTTGCATGGACACTTAGTGGTTTCATAAAGGTTATAATTGGTAATCAAGATTGTGTAACCATTTAGATAAACAACCTTCCAAGTTAGTGGTACCGCAAGGGCGCTAATAGAAACATTAGCGTAAACAAGTCCCCGTTCCTAGAAATCTCTGGTTGCGTAATAATCGAGGCAACACTCCCATGTCTCGGTTGGTTTCTAGCCAACCCTAATAGGCTAGTGGCGACTCCTAGAAGTACATAGGTTGTTAAGAATTAAAATTCAAAATCCAATGTTGCGCGAGGTATGGGCTTGGGAGAGCCCACGCCTAATTTAGGGCCGTTGGTCCGTCTCTTTAGGCAAATACCCCTAAACCTTTCTTTCTTTTCCCCGAATGGAAAAAAGAGGTCGTGACAGCTTGGCGACTCCGCTGGGGACTTGGTTACAAACCTTAGAGGACTTAGGCCGTAATAATTTGGTTGGTTGTTCACTAACATGGTCTTCATTTGATAGCGCGTGTCAAAGCCACGTGGAAGACAAGGTTAGTCCACTAACAACGTGTTAATTGTTTTTGTAGGTTTGGAGTAATAAGGGGTGGAGTGTGTGTTAACCCATTTCTTTTGTAGGGAGGTGTAGGAATGTATGTCTATATAGATGAAATTGAAGTGTTGTTTGGATATCAATTGTTGTGTGTGCCTTTATACTTACCTTAGCACTACACATTTACACACACAACCCGCGATCTAAAACCCCGATTGCACTAGGAAGCCCATAGGAGGTGCCAAAAGATGGAACCCGTGCGGGGAATGACCCATGGTTATCCACTTTTGGTCCCGCTCATTTTGATTAATGATGAAGAGAACTGTCCGACGTAAGTGCGGAGTGGGGAAAACTCTTTTGATCTAATTGAAATGGGAACCTTTAGCCTTTAGAATCATACCTTTTAGTGAGCCTCACGAGTCGACATGCGATGTGTCTTTGCGGTTGTCGCATTTTTTTTTTCTTCTTCTTCTCTCTCTCTATCAAAGGTACTAGTATTTTATTCCCCGATGTAAATAATGTTTTTTGTGCATATAATGTTTTATCATTAAGTTTAGCTTATTTTGTGACATATGGTGATTGATCAAAATGCCTATTTAGGTTTAGATACCATGGGTTTCCCTGAGCTTCGTATCATCCCTATCCCAAAGAAGGCGTTGTTAGACATGTGGGATGCACTTGATGTGGACAAGAAGACTTTTGTAGAGAAGAAACTTGGCTATCTTATTTTTCTCTTATATCGAGAGTCCCATGTGCCATTAGTGAAGGCCATGGCTCATTTTTGGAACCCCAAGACTTCAATGTTCGTGTTTGGTCATCATGAATTAACCCCAACTTTAGAGGAATTAGAAATCATTGTTGGCAATGTCCCTACATTCGGTCTTGTCGACCCTCCTTTAGGAGTAGATCCTATCCCACTATTGAGTCAATTCCTAGGAGTTCCTCCTTTTGAAATTAAAGAACTTCTTAATAGGAATTCAAAAGGCCTCCCTTTGTCTTTCATCGAACAAAGATTCCGTAGTCTTCTCCCAAGCCCCAATCCTCAAAATGCCAAAATTTTCCTTCTAGCATTCTTCGGATTCGTTCTTTTCCCGTTCACCCAAAAGACAATGGATCCTACCCTTGCTCATGTTGTCTATAGAGTCCTTCACCTTAGGGGATTTACACACATGCTTCTAGCCGAAATGTTCCTCTCTCTCAACCGTTTCAAAGAGGACAAGGGTTCGATCCTTAGAGCACCTATAGGCATCCTTCAAGTTTGGATTCTCTCTCACTTAAAAGTATTTGGAGGGAATTTGGCTATTACCAACATCGATAAAGATACAAACCCTCTTTCCAAACTTAAGGATATAGAAAAATTCCTCCATGCTTGGACATTCCGTGGTTGGGTAGAACTTTTTGAAAATATCACCCCAAAACAAATTTTGTGGCAAGCCCCTTGGATTCGCTTCCCTAAAGCACGACTTATGAGCAATCACAATGACCCGATTCCACTCTTAGGTTTGACAGGATCTACGTCTTATTACCCTTTAAGAGTAGTTCGTCAATATCGAGTACTTCAAGAAATCCCTCCTCCTTTAAAGTTGGGGTTGTTTCGTTTTGACTTTCGCGATAAGGTTGTCAAGGGGAACCAAATCGAAGACATGAAAAAAGAAGTGGAAAACATCATCAACATCCTACATCATTGTCCACCAAGGGATATTGAGTGGGTCACTGAGTTGGAAGGAGAAATGAGGGAGCACCATGCAGCAAGAGGATATATTGATCGCCGTATTGAACCCGATGTTGCTGTCGTCATTCCAAAGTTTCCTACGAAACCAACTCCGAAGGAAATCCAAATGAGGCGGATTATAAGGGAAAGGGATGAAGCCTTAGCTAAGGTGGAGCGTTTGACTGAAACAAACAAACGCATCCGCAAGTTGCTTTGAGGGGAAAACTAAAGGATTAGTCATATTCCATTAGAGTTGTGTTTTTAGAAAAGTTGTATAAGGTTTTCCTTATATGAAATATTAGTAGCAATGTTTAGGAGTTCCTCTACTTTAGTGGATGTATAGGGATCTTCCTTCACAATTTTTGGTGTAATTAGTGATATTTTTCCCTTCCTTATAATTACTTTGATTCTAATGGAATATGAGATGGGCATTTTGATCAATCATCATGTGTTACCCCTTTAATTGTATAACTTCCTATGACAAAATATTGATAAGAAGCCACTTATATGAGATTCGGCTTATGCAAGGGGTTTCTTATTTCTATTTTGTTATAAGAAAATATAAAATTGAAGGGTTTTAAGTTTTTTATTGTATTTTATTTTATGTTTCATCTCATATATGCTGATCTGTTTGTTCTTTTATTTTATTTAACAAGGTACCGACAACACAGCTTTAAGACGATCGCCCATCAGGACCCGTTCTGTAGCTACAAGGATGAATACAGAAGAGCAAAACGCCCGTTTTAACGCCTTGGATAATAGAATCACCGACTTGGCAACCCAATTTGCCCAATTTGCGAACGAGATTTGAGCTAGTCTAGTGGCTGCAGCCCCCAATAGAGACACGCTCGTGCCTACCCCTGAGGCTAGCAATGCCAACGTTAGGGAGAACGTTGCTGAAGAGATTCCACATCAAACACCCGTAGTGGTGGAACAAGATCCCATCTCGGAAGCCATCTCAGCTCGAATGGAGGAGGAGAACAACAAAAGATTTGCTAAGCTTGAGGAGAAGCTTAAAGCCATACAGGGATATGAAACTAACATGATCGAGGATCTGTCTCGATACGCCAAAATGGACTTTCCCGAGAAGTTTAAAGTTCCCGATTTCGCTAAGTATGATGGTACCGGTGATCCAAAAGTCCATCTGAAGTACTATTTGAATAGGATGGGGCGCTATGCACAGAACACCCTATTATTGATTCAAACTTTTCAGGAGAGTCTATCCGGCCCGGCCTTGCAATGGTACATCCTGTTGGAACCAGAAAAGATGGAAAAATGGGAAGAATTGGCGGAGGCATTTGTGCTACAATATAAATACAATACCGAGATTGCCCCGACGCGCAAAGTGTTAATGCGCACGGAGAAAAGGAGAAATGAGTCCTTCAGGTCATTCGCGCAAAGGTGGCGCGCCTTGGCTGCTCAAGTTCGACCACCACTGGACGACGCAGAAATGGTGGAGCTTTTCCTTAATACCCTTCCTCCAGACTTTTACAACAAAATGATTAGCTCTGACTGTGGAAACTTTACCCGTTTGGTTGCCATTGGAGAGAGAATTGAAGAAGCCATGCATGAAGGTCGGATAACCGAAGGCACAAGCAGGAAATTTACCAATAAGAAGGAGAAAGAAGTAGAAGTAGCTTACGTGCAAGGCCCAGCCGAATCAAAACAATTTTCGAATCCTCAAAATCCTTCTGCATCACGAGGGAGGTACCAGAATTACGAGCCCAGGAAGTGGACGCCGAGGCAATTCACACCTTTGCCTAGGCCCTTGTCCAAACTGTTACCCATGTTGCTGCAGAAAGGGTTGGTAGCTAAAGAGATTCCTCGTGACAACCCTCCTAAATTCCTAGGGTTTGACCTTACAAAGTCTTGCGAGTATCATATGGGTGAGAAAGGCCATGATGTGGATAATTGCCGAATACTCCAGAACAAGGTCCAGAGCTTATTGGACAAAGATATCTTATCATTTAAGGAGACGCAGCCCAACGTCAAGCAAAACCCTTTACCCGTTCATGTCGGGGATGTCAATATGATTGCTGAATGAGAGGAAAGGAACGTGCAAATGGCCAGGGTTGACGTCCACAAACTGTATGAAGATTTGATTTTAACTGGCTATTACAAAAAGAGCAATGAAGTTGTCCCAACTGAGAAGAAACTAGAGCGTGTCACCAGGATGATCAACATGGGCATAATCCGCAATGGAGGAGGAGGCCAAGCAAATGAGACGGTGACAGTTGTAATTGATTTCTCTCCCAAGAATTCTTGTTGTGAATTTGGGATAGTTGTGGAGATGCCGGTCGAGGAGGTAAGCACTGTCAAAATACCGAATGATGTCGACGTAGCCAAGGAAACCGAACCGTTAATCATAAATGAAGGAGAGGCCTTAGATGCTGAATCCGAGCTCAAAGCTAAAAGAGTTTGCGGAGATCGTGCATTTTTGAAGATGGCATTAGAAAAGGGCGAAGTGGTAGATACACTAGGCCAACCAAGTGGAAAGTATGACTATCTCGTCAAATACTCACCTCCTCCAAGCTTTTTCATGGATCCTAAAGAAACCGTCCCTGATGGGTGGGGAGGCATGGACAACTTAATCGAGCTCAAGGAAGAAACCGTCGCCATGATGACACCAGTAATCATCGATTTATCTATTGAAGAAGAGCAATGGGACTCTAATGAGGGTGAGTTTAAACACGTGGTTATTGATTTGACGGCCGAGGAGTTCGCGAACTTAGAGCTAGGAGAGGCTGAATCCAAACGGATGGTAATTGAGTTGCCACCATGCGATCCAGATGAGATCCCAAAAAGCCCTGTCACTAGTTTCGATCCTAAGGCAGTCCCATGGGATTATGGGACAAATGAAGTCGATGCTGTTACCCGATCAGGTCGCTGTTATGCACTCGCAGAAGCTACGGAAAAGAAAGCTGTCACTGATGAGGAAGCGAAGCAATTTTTGGCGATGATCAAATCTAGTGAGTTTGATGTAGTAGAGCAGCTAAGGAAGATGCCCGCCCAGATTTCACTCTTGGAGTTGTTCAAGACCTCTGAGAAACACAAAAATGCACTATTGAAGGTTCTAAATGAGATACATGTACCGGAAACCATTGGGGACAAGCAACTGGAGGAGTTCATTGGGTCCATTCTCTTGAAGGACCAAATCTCGTTCTCAGACGAAGATCTTCCGGAGGAGGGACACGATCATAACAAAGCCTTACTCATATCGGCCAAGTGTTGCAATATGATAGTAGCCCGAGTCTTAATTGATAATGGGTCCGCTCTGAATATTTGTCCATTAGCCACCCTTCGGCATCTCGGGGTTGGTAAAGAGCAAATTAGACCGTCCAAGTATACCGTCCGAGCTTTTGATGGTATAAAGAAAGAGACAATCGGGGAAGTTGAGCTCAACCTTTTGATCGGCCCTACCTCATTCCTGACAAAATTCCAAGTGTTGGATATCCCCAGCGCTTTTAATTTCTTATTGGGTCGACCATGGATCCATGCCGCTGAAGCTATACCTTCCTCTCTACATCATATGGTTAAGTTCATTTCGGAGGGGAAAATTGTAACCGTTCGTGCAGAAACTGATTTTAAGATCTATCAAGACACAGCCATCCCGTATGTGGAGCCTGAAGAGAAGGAGGAATCTAGCTATCATACCTTCGAACTAGTCTCAATGGTCCATGTACCCATTGGGACCGCTCTTAAGAGTCCTGAAATGTCTGGCTCGTCTATCATGTCAAGTAGAGTGCTATTGAAGTACGGTCACACTCCCGGATTGGGATTGGGAGTGTATGCCCAAGGTATTACTAAGCCCATTGAAGCCCCCAAGAATCATAAAAGAGTAGGTTTAGGCTACCAAAAATATTTGGAGAGTCAGGTGAAATATGAAGAGCTTGATGGTCAAGACATATATGGCAGAGGTAGAGGCCGAGGTTACCATGGAGGCCGTATGGGCCGAGGCAATCGTGGAGGCCGAAGTATGCATGGGGGACACATGGGCCAAAGTAACCGTTGGGGTCGAGATGTGTGTGGAGGTTATATGGGACGAATTGAATATGGAAGTTGCACTAATGCAATACAAAATCAGCAAGGCTTACTCCTTCCATCACTAAAGGATCTTTATCCACCATTGGAGAAGACCTTTACCAAGTCACCTGAGCTACTACAAGAAGAGGAGGGAGCAATCTTAGACATAGTAGACCTATTTGGTACCGACTATGTGTTTGTCACCTTTGATGATGACGAGGCGGAGCCTTCTGTGGGCTTCTTCCAGCTTTCGGAGCATGTCATTCGGCATAATCATGATGCATATATATGTGACTCGGAATTGCCTGATGAAAGTCTCTTTGAATCTGACGAGGATAATGATATCCAGAAAGACATCGAAAGAGATTGGATTCGTCATGAAGAGTCTAAACCCTTGACAGCCGAACAAACAGTTATTGTAAATCTTAGTGACACAGAAAATGTTAAGGAAACCAAGATTGGGGCGGGCCTTTCAGAGATTGAGGCAAAAAGAATGGTTGAATTCTTAAAGGAATATCAAGATATATTCGCATGGTCCTACGCGGATATGCCAGGACTAGACCCAGAAATTGTGGAGCACACTCTGCCAACTGACCTAAATATGCCACCAAAAAAGCAAAAACTTCGAAGAACGAAACCTGAGCTTTCTAAGAAGATTGAGGAAGAAGTTATGAAGCTATTAAAAATGGAATTCATCGAAGTATCCCATTATGCTGATTGGATTGCTAATATCGTTCCGGTCATGAAGAAGGATGGACGGGTTAGAGTTTGCATAGACTATCGAGATCTAAACCGAGCAAGCCCAAAGGATGATTTCCCGCTACCGCATATTGATGTTTTGGTTGATAGCACTGCGGGATTTGAACTATTCTCCTTTATGGATGGGTTCTCTGGATACAACCAGATTAGGATGAAAGAAGAGGATAAGAGTAAAACATCCTTCATTACACCATGGGGGACCTTTTGTTACAGGGTGATGCCGTTTGGCCTAAAGAATGCAGGAGCCACATATCAAAGAGCAATGGTCACCTTATTCCATGACATGATGCATGAGGAAATAGAGGTATATGTCGATGATATGATTGCCAAATCAAAGCATGGAGAAGACCATATTAGGGTTCTAAAGAAGTTATTTGACCGGCTCAGGAAATTTAAGCTGAAACTTAATCCTGCCAAATGCATATTTGGAGCAAAGTCTGGGAAGCTATTAGGTTTTATGGTCAGTAGCCGAGGCATTGAAATCGATCTGTCGAAAGTTAAAGCCATTTGCGACCTCAAAGCTCCCTCTACTGTCAAGGAAGTTCGAAGTCTCCTGGGTAGATTGAACTATATCGCAAGATTCATTTCTCAATTGTCAGAGACAGCCAAACCATTCTTCAAACTCCTAAGGAAGAATACTAAAATTGAATGGGATGCCGAATGCCAGAAAGCCTTTGAAGAGATAAAGCAATACCTTCTTCAGCCACCAGTGCTGGTACCACCAGTTCCAAGAATACCACCGGTCCTCTACTTAACCATCCATAAGGAGTCACTAGGGGCCATGCTTGCCCAGAAGAGGCCAAGTGATCAAAAAGAATGCGCAATATATTATCTCAGCAAGAAATTCACTGTTTCAGAGATGAATTACTTAGAAGTGGAAAAAACATGTGTAGCATTGATTTGGGTATTGCACCGGCTACGCCAATACACTCTCCACCATCAGATTTTGCTCGTGACAGAGAATGACCCAATCAAGTATCTGCTAGAGAAGCCAGCTTTAGTTGGGAAGATGGCTAAATGGCAAGTCCTAATTTCCGAATTTGATATACAAAGCGTAGCACAGAAATCAGTCAAAGGGAGAGCCATAGCCGATATGTTGGCTGAAAATCCTAGAGAAGCATAATTCTTCGACACAGCGGACTTCCTGGACGAACGTATTTTGGCAGTAGCAAATGATAAATGGACCATGTACTTCGACGGGGCTGTAAATTTATCTGGCTCTGGGACTGGGGCAGTTTTGATCTCTCCAGCTGGCCAACATTATCCTGTAACTGCAAAATTGACATTCCCTTGCACTAATAATATCTCAGAATATGAAGCGTGCATCATCGGCTTGCAATTAGCCATTGACATGAATGTCAAGAATTTACAGGTATATGGCGATTCTGCACTTATTATTCTGCAAACAGAGGGTCGCTGTCGAACACGCGATCATAAGCTGATCCCATATCATGAATTCCTTGAAGAATTAACGAAGAAATTCGAGGAAATATCCTTTGAATATTTGCCAAGGTCCCGAAATCAATTTGCTGACGCATTGGCCACATTGTCATCAATGTTGCATGTGATGGAGGGATTGGATATTGAGCCATTAAAGATTGAGATTCTCAAGCACCCAGCTTACTGTATGACAGTTGAAGGCGAGCTAGACGGAGAGCCATGGTACCACGACATCTTGAATTACCTCCAACTGGGAGAATTTCCTCAAGGATGTGAGGTAGCTGACAAGAAATATATCAAGAAGCTAGCGTCAAAATTCTTTGTTTCTGGTGGTGTGCTCTACAAAAGATCATTTGATTCAGTCCTGTTGAAATGTGTCGATGCTAGAGAAGCCAACCAGCTAATGAAAGAAATACACGAGGGAGAGTGCGGACCACACATGAATGGCCACCTTTTAGCAAAGAAGATCATGAGGCTCGGATATTTCTGGTTAAGCATGGAAACCGATTGTATCAAACATGTTCGCTATTGTCATCGGTGTCAGATTTACGGAGACAACATCAATGCCCCACCTAACGAACTGCACTTGATGTCTCAGCCGTGGCCATTTTCCATGTGGGGAATAGATATAATCGGGCCAATTAACCCCAAAGCTTCTAATGGACATCGCTTCATTTTGGTAGCTATTGATTATTTCACAAAATGGGTTGAAGCGAGTTCATATGTCAACGTCACCGCGAAAAATGTAGCCAAATTCATTCGGCGTGACATCATTGCCCGTTATGGTGTACCAGAAGCCATTGTTACTGATAACGGCTTGAATCTGAATAACAAGATTGTGGACGAGTTGCTTCATGAATTCCAAATTCGCCATTTGAACTCGTCACCTTATCGCCCGCAAATGAATGGAGCGGTGGAGGCAGCTAACAAAAACATAAAGAAGATCCTATCTAAGACGGCGGACAATTATCGTGATTGGCATGAACGATTGCCATATGCGTTGTTGGCATATCGAACTTCAATACATACTTCGACGGGGGCAACGCCTTACTCACTTGTATATGGTATGGAGGCAGTATTACCGGTAGAGGTGGAAATTCCCTCGTTGAGGATTCTCTCACAGACTAAACTCTCGGAGGCTGAGTGGATGCAGCAGAGACACGAACAGCTGAATATGATTAATGAGAAGAGACTTAGTGCACTATGCCATGGTCAATGCTACCAGAAGCGAGTTGCAAAGTCTTTTAATCGCAAAGTTCGACCGAGACATTTCCAAGTGGATGAGCTTGTGCTGAGGAAAGTATTGCCTATCATACCGGACCCACGCGGAAAATTCACTCCAAATTATGAAGGCCCTTATGTCATTAAGAAAATACTACCCGGTGGGGCTTTAATTCTGGTGGAAATGGACGGCCGCGAGCTGCCAAAGCCTGTAAACGCTGATGCGGTCAAGAAATACTTTCCATGAATGAAATCAAGGCTGTATAGCCATTTCTTGTACAACCCGAGTCGCTTAGCCCTTGCATCATGCATTTCATGCATACATTCTATACATGCATATGTATTCGTGTTATGTGTATCTAGTGGCTTTGGTGGAAAGATTGTAAAATGAAGAAAATTAAAATGACAAAACAAAAGGCAATGGTCCACATTCGAGACATTCCCAGAAGTTGTCGAATACAAACTCAGGAGAAGGGTAATTTGGTATCATTTCCGATATACCCTCTCTAACCTCTTTTTTGACTTAGTTTCCCTATTTGGCAGGAACATCAGTATCCGAAGAATAAAGCCAAGAAATTGATTTAAGCGGAATACATATCGACCAAGCAAATATGTGGAGGAGGAAAGTGCTCGAATTAATGAGACCAAAGACCTGAGAATCTCTTCAAGCCTCAAAACAATAGGTTCATGCCGTTGTTTGCTGCCAAATGGTGAAACTGATCAAGGGGTCACCTGACTACTGAGGCACAGATAAGTACTCTTCTTCTCAAAATCAAATGGAAAACAAATGGAGAATTTCCATTTAAAAAAGAGAGAGAGAGAGAGAACACTTAATGTTTTTCTAGAAACAAGCACAAAAAAATGGAAATTGAGGAAACAAGTTTTCCACAAAATTCGCGAAAATCTTCTTTACCTTTAATTTGTCCATCCACTCGGCAGATCAATCATTTCGAATCAAAATTCTCTATGGAGATTAATCCACCCAGATGATCTCAACAAAAATGAAAGGTGATATTACTTATGCCAAGCGAGAAACACTTAGGATGAAGAAAGGCAACCCCTTTCTAAACATGTCCTTTAAGCACTATGGGATTCGAGCGAGAAAGAAAACCTGTGTCGTTTAAGGTCAATGAACTCATTCGCAAGCGGTACATAGATCAAGATGATAAGAGGCATTTCTTTCTTCTATCATACACACTACAAGTGAAAATAGTTAGCCCATTTGAGCCTTTTAATGTGAAGAATTTTCTACAAAATACCCCTATCAAGAACCATCCCATGATGGGGGCAATTATGGAGGTCTGGGTTGACATTATTTGAAGAGGAAAGATGAGAAAGGCTTCCTTACGCTCACTTGCATAAATCATTTTGTGGTAACTTCAGGTGAGTTCTTATAGAAGCTCGAAGCATCCCAAGGTGAAGAAGAGCATTCTTTTCTCTACCCAAACACCGATACCTTTTGCTTAAACCAAGTTGAGCCTAATCGTTCATTTCTAAAACCCGAGTGGTGATTATCTCCCCACATTGGGGGCAGGGCATATTATTTACCAATGCAATTGGTGTTTACATGAGAATATGAAAAGCATCTCGAAAGTCTTAAGAGCTCAAAAAGTCCAAAAGAGCAAAAGTCAAATGAAAATTGAAGGGCATGAAAAAGTAGTATGCCTGGTAAAAGCAAGGCCAATGCCCAGGGAAAAGAAATGCTTGCATTGAAAAGAAAATCATTGCAAATGCAAAAGTCATTATGTTAAGATGATTAGCCAAAGGACTTTCGAGACAATTTGAATTTTAAAAGCCTAGCGCTTTAAAAAAAAAAAAAAGATGGATAGATGATATGGTAATGATGCCATGATAATCACCAACTCTCAAATTATTCTTTGAAAAAGTGTTGAGCCTTTTGAGCCTTTCACCGAACCAACATTACAACCTATTCCCGAAGTCTCTTCAGATTGGGATAATTCGAGTGGAAATTGGGATTTTCTAAAGAAGATGCCGCTTGAAAAAGTGAGAGCAAGGTTGTCTTTTCTCATCTTAAGGTTTCTTGACTTGTAAACCCGGCGAAGATGTGATCGGTGATTAATTCATTTCATAGCCAATGATGTCTATCCATTGCTAAAACCATGACCAAACCTACACTACGGTCCTCCTAAAAGACCTTTTAGATTGGTCAATGTGTACTTATTGCGAATGATTCAAAGCCTTGCACACTGGAAGAGTGAGATTGAGTGATCAGTTTATTTCTCATATGAGTAGATGGGATCAAATAGCCATTTTCTTGAGAATATGCGAGAAGCCCTTTCTGACTAGGGGTCCTTGCTTGGCATACTTAACAAACCTTTCTCATAAGTCAAGGTCATTTCAACAAGGACTTTTCTCCCAAGAGAATTTGACGATTAATGATATCATCCGAGCATGATGATAATTTTGCGAGTTTGTCAAGTAGTTGGAATTAGCTTGATTTGTTTATCCAATCATTGCTTTCGCATTACTGACACACTTTTGATATTGTTTTTGATGACATGTGCTGAAATTGATCTTATCTAGTATGCTTTCGCTACTAGAATACTTGTTATAATGAATTCTATTTGATGTGCAGTGTCCATTTCAAAATATTCTCGAATGACAGGTTTCTCCAGTGAAACCACGCAATTTCAAAGGGTTCATGAGATAGCCCTAAACCATGCACTTTCAAGAGTTATTGGTTACATTTAAACCATGCAATTTCAAAGGGTTCATGGGTCAGCCTTAAACCATGCATTTTCAAGAGATTCTTAGTCATCCGCAAACCATACAATTCACACGGTTAGTGGGATTGCCTTAAAACCACATGGTTAGTGGGACTACCTTAAACCACAAGGTTAGTGGGATTGCCTTAAAACCACATGGTTAATGGGACTACCTTAAACCACAAGGTTAGTGAATTTGCCTCAAATCACACGGTTAGTGGACTGCCTTAAACCACAAGGTTAGTGGGATTGCCTTAAAACCACATGGTTAGTGGGACTACCTTAAACCACAAGGTTAGTGAATTTGCCTTAAATCACACGGTTAGTGGACTGCCTTAAACCACAAGGTTAGTGGGACTGCCTTAAAACCACATGATTAGTGGGACTACCTTAAACCACACAGTTAGTGGGTCTGCCTTAAACCACACAGTTAGTGGGACTGCTTTAAACCACAAGGTTCGTGGGTATATCCTTAAACCACACTTCTCAAATTATTCATAGATAGCCCTAAACCATGCTCTTTACATTAAGCTCATTTGCATTTTCATTTTACCATTGTAAAAAAAAAAAAAAAGAATTAGGCGTCACCTTATCTTTGAAAGAAATCTCTTTGAGCTCCCTTCCAAAGAGGGGCAGCTGTTGACACCTAATTTTTTGCCCAAATTATTGCATATAGATTAATTAATTTCAAAAAAAAAGAAAAAAAAGATTAAAAAAACAAAAAAATTAAAAAAAAAAGTTGTAGCCAATGATCTAAATGTGACTAGCCAAGCCTAGGAGGTCAGATTGGAATTCAAATGACTATTTGGGGCCAAAATGCAATTTCCAAAAGTCGAGGGACCAATTCGCAAATTTTGCAAAATTTGCGCCCGAGCCCTTAAATCATCATCTTGGTCATCAATTAAGTTGAAATTGAATTTGGGCCAAGTAGAATCAATCAAATTGAGCCAAAAAGACCACATTTGTATTGAATTGGGTATTTTCGGATAAGAAAATGGCCAACTTTGAGGGACTTTTTTGCAAAATTGGGTGGGCACAATTGCGAAAAATGGTCAAGATCTTAAACTACTATACATGAGCTTTCTAATTGATCAAAAAACGCAGCCAAATTAGTGGATTAAAGCACTCAAATCAGCAGCCAAAACTCAGTCCACGAGTTGGTCTTAATCTGGAGTTGCTGAGTAAGCAATTTGGTGGCCCCACCATATCCTCCTCAGCTGCCTAACCAGCCCGATCTTTGCACGTGATGGAAGACCATATATAGCAGTGCAAGTGGACAGAAATTGGACAAGGATAAGCTCCTGACAGCACCGGAAAATCGCAGCAAAACCTGCACACTCAACAGCTGCAGAATTAAAAATTTGGCAAAGTCAGGAGAGTGGGTGGACTAGCTCAGTTGGCAGGCTTGGTAGGGGGCCAAAAAGCTGACCAAAAATCCCTCAATTCATGGGATAAGATCAATGAAGCAAGGTATTTCAAGGGATGAAAAGAAAGAGACGAGGGAGAGAGGAGAGGGCTCGGAATCGTACCCCAAACACACCTTCAGAAGCAACTCCAGAAGAGAGACCCAGAAATTCCAAATGAACCTTTAGAGAGAAAAGTGAGATTTTCACACATCTACGATCAAAATTAGCCGAGACCTTCAACTAGAGATTGAAACTTCACTCCAAGATCTTTCCAACCATAGGTCACATGTCCCAAATGGAGATCGGGAAGGCCTCCTAAAGCCCCCCGAAACAGTGCCCTCCTGGCTGGCCCAGAAAGTTCGAAAATTTTTTAAGTGTTGAGCCTGATTGGTCACGAGCGAAGAAAAGCGAGTGCTTTTGAGAAACTTGAGAGACAAATGAGGAAAGCCACGACTTACAAGTCAAACTATAATACATATAGTTTGGGTTGGTTTGAACGTGGCCAATAAGGAAGGTTTGGAAGTCTAATTTTGAAAGTCAACGAAAAGCTTCGTTGTCACTTTTTCTTCTGCAGATCTCACTTCAGCTTAAAGGAACCAACTTTCACGTGCTTCCAGAAGACAATTTCGTGGTTTCCTTGGCCAAGAGTCACTTGAAAAAGAAACTAGGAAGCAAGGTAAGCATTCTAGATGTATTTTTGTTCAAGTTTGAACATGTTTTGATCACAAAAATCGAGAAGGAAACTAGTCTGAAGAGCTGATTTCTGAAGCTAAAATTTTTCTAAGTGTTTAAAACCTCTTCAATGCCCCTACATGCTCGACTTGTTACTTCCCTTTGTATGCTTTTTTTTTCGTTGTGACTTTGATTAATGTTACATGGGAGTACAAATGATGCATGGGACAACCCGGTTTAGTCTTTAAATCTCCTTGTGAACCATGAAACCATCTATAACATGAGCCAAAAACCACATTGAGACATGGTTGGCCAGCATAGATCATGCGTGAATGCTTCTTGTAGGTTCATTTTGATGCGTTCGGTTGATCGTTTTCGATGATGTTTGTTGCATTTGAAAGTAAGTGTTACCTATTTTCATCTAGATGGAGTAATATTTCATATAGATATGGCATGTGATGGTTGTCGGAGCTTCAATATGAGCATTTGGCATGGCTGTTTGACTTGGGTTCATCACCAGTTTTGCAAAACAGCTCCAACCCGCATCTTGGAGGCCATTTTCAGTTCGGTTTTTGCATGTTCTAGGCTGTAATTTCTAGTCAAACACGTTCTTTGCATGTAGTAGTATATCCTTGATACTTTACATTCATATAAGATTGCTTATGGGTTGAGATTGAAGGCCACGAACATGACCCGAAGAAGCCATTTTGGGGTGATTTGATGCAAGCCAAGTATTCGATAAAATGTTGAAACCAAGCTTCAATCTCGAAGCGGTCGATTTGAGCTTAATCGTTGTGATATTCATGTGATGTGTTACTCCATGTTAGCATAGATTGGTTTAAGGAATCATTATTAATATTTTTTTAAAAATAAAAAATAAAAAATAAAAAATAAAAAAGAGAAAAATCTAAAAATTTCAAAAATATCAAAAATGTTGGATAACATCAAATTAGGATAGAAATGACATATATGGAATTTTCCTAATTTAAAAATGTCATTTTCCTAATTTAATGCTATTTTGGTATTTTATAACAATTTTTGTAAATAATCCATTTTGCATAGATTAAAATTATATAAAGTAATTTCATGCATTTAGAGTAATATCATGCGTATTTAAATTCCCATTTCGCTCACGGGGGTCCTGTCCCGGGACATGATAACAAGGCCATGTAATATTATTTGCCCGACTTGTATCGGGTTTTCCTTTTCCGTATTTACTTTCAAGTCATTTTAATTTCGTGGATGTATACTTACCGCATTGTTTTTTTTTTAATTAATTTGAGTGTAAATTTCTCTTCTAAATTAGGTTAGAATTAGTCTAGACCTAAAAAAAAAAAAAATTACAAAAGCATTTGCATGGACACTTAGTGGTTTCATAAAGGTTATAATTGGTAATCAAGATTGTGTAACCATTTAGATAAACAACCTTCCAAGTTAGTGGTACCGCAAGGGCGCTAATAGAAACATTAGCGTAAACAAGTCCCCGTTCCTAGAAATCTCTGGTTGCGTAATAATCGAGGCAACACTCCCGTGTCTCGGTTGGTTTCTAGCCGACCCTAATAGGCTAGTGGCGACTCCTAGAAGTACATAGGTTGTTAAGAATTAAAATTCAAAATCCAATGTTGCGCGAGGTATGGGCTTGGGAGAGCCCATGCCTAATTTAGGGCCGTTGGTCCGTCTCTTTAGGCAAATACCCCTAAACCTTTCTTTCTTTTCCCCGAATGGAAAAAAGAGGTCGTAACAATATTATACATACAAACCGTGCTGAAATTCAATTAAAAACAAGGCCTGAAAATACAACCATTTTCATAGCAATACACGTGCACGAAGTGTGTCGGAATTTAATCGACGACAAAACTTGAGAATGTGCAAAGATGTATCGCCAGGATTTAATCGACAGTGTGACACTCATGATAGATATGCACGTCAGAACGGTGAACTACCGAAATAAAGATACGTGTTGAAATTTAATTGACGACACGAATCAAAAAACTATGACTAAAGAAAAATAAAGTGCGGGAAAGCAAAGATAATAAAAGATTACATTTTGATTGCTGGGAGGCCTTTCTAGTCGATGAAAACTTGGTATTTATAGACATTCTATTATAATTGTTTGGGAGTAGTTTCTTCCGAAATTTCAGTCTCATGCTCCCTCGTCGGCAAGTCTTCCTTGAAGCTCCTTTGAAATACTCCCCTCAACTCATGTCGGCAAGTCTTCTTCGGAGCTCTTTTGAAATAGTCCTCCACTTCTCCAACGGTTTGACTATTCTCCGGGTTTACACGTGCTCTTGTAATCGTTCTTCAAATTGAGCCTTGATGCAATGCACCAGCCTCAATTTTCCATGTTTACTTCCCATCGTAACCATTCTCCATGATCTTCACCGGGAGGTGTACACGCAAGAGCCTTGATGTGATCCTTTTAGTCAATCACCTTGCTCCATGCTCATCGACAACTTTGTTAAAATAATTCGCAATCATTTGCCACTTCTCGATATTTGTCAACATTTACACTTGAGTCATCAAATAGGTAATATCGACCAATATTCAATCCATTAAATTGGCTTCCTCTGCGGATGATCAAATATGTCCGGATAATATATTCTTCAATCTTTTCCCTATTCATCGCCACTTTTAATAGTTGCATATGAGGTTATTAAGTCCATTTTTATTGCTTTCGAACAATCATTACATATCCATAATAATTAAATATCGGGCATTTTAGGTATCAACAAAGTGCCACTCTCACCTTCACCTACTCCAACTTTCTACTTCAACTTCCAAGATTTTTATTTCTTTAGTTTTATATGCATTTTTTCCTCGTTTCGTGCATTTTTTTAGAAATAATAAGTTTATATGCACTCCACATTAATTAACACAACAAGGTAGCATTTGGATGCAATATACAAAAATACAACTTGATCTCGACACAAAAATTAGCATAGTGGATACATGTTAACTATATACGTGGAAAGTATATACAAACACAATTAATTTAATTTTCATCTAATGTACATGTATTGCTAATTTTTTGTATCGAAAGTCACAAAATGAGTTCCATGGTAATCGTAATCTGTGCCAAAAATTGTGTCCGCCAATCCTATGCTAATTTGTTATTTATCAAGTCGCCTATATGTTTTCAAACTTATAACGCAAGAAGGTGGCAATTTTTTTTTCATGAAAGTCAGTTTATTAGCAACATCCCCTCATGAAAATTACCAGTTCTAAACAAGTGATGTCTTGAAATTTTGAAAAACATCTGACGTGCTTGAATATTTTTGTCCAAAAGATTAAAAGACTATCCACCATGTCATTAATAAAGACAATAAACACATTGAAACGATTGATGTTTAGACAGAACTGACATAAAACATATTGTTTTTTAAGTATTTATTAAAAGATCATTCCTGATATAACTCCATCTTTGAGAAAATAATTATATCATATCACCACATTGTCCCTGACAAGTTCATGAGGCGGTACACCCTTTCAAGGGTATCATTCTAAGGACCGAAGTAAATAACCCTTTTGACTTCTTCATAGAATATAATATATGGTTATATTCTATCTCGACATTCTTCTTTTCAGAACTTTAGTGCATCACCTACTGACTTGAATCATATTCTCTTGTAAATATATATATATATCTCCCCAACCTGATTCGGAAACCTTCGTGACCCCTCGTCCTTCCTTCTCTCTTCTGAGTCTCTCCTTCCTTCCCCTTCTAAGTTAAACAAATCTCTCTCTGTCTCTCTCTCTCTCTCTCTCTCTCTCTCTCTCTCAATGAGGCTTGCGTTCTTCGCGATTCTAGCCATACTGACCGCATCGGCAGACAGCCGGTCCGTTAAAGGAACCTTCGACCCGATACCGGACACCTCGGGCAGGAGCGATGGGGTGCCGTCCTCGGCCCTGGATCTCGCGGCGGCGGCGACCGTGACGTGCGAGCCGACTTACGGGTTCTTGCCGTGCACGACCGAGCTGTGGGGCGAGCTGTTTCTCGTGGCGGTGTACGAATGCTTGCTCGCCCTCGCCGGCAAGTACGTGTCTTCGGGGTCGGAGCTGTTCTTCCGCATGTTCGGAACTGGGATCTTCGGTGCCTCTCTGTTCCAAATGCTGGGAGCCTTCCCTCAAGTCATCATAATGCTCGGTAAGAAATTCTGATTTCATTTTATTTTTCTCGTTGTTCCAGTTATACAAACCCTTCTCTTTCCAATATTATTTATTCGGTACTTGGTTATGTCATTAAATTCATGGAAAAAGTTGAATTTGCATTAAGCATTAAATATTCACAAATCACCAAGGTTTCACTTATTTGGCGGAAAACGAATGATTTATAAAATATTTTCTAAAAAATAATCGTTTATATCATCTAAAAAAATTAATTAATAAAAATTATTTTTATCGTTCACATAAATTTTTAGACATAAATGTCCATCAACGATGAAAATAATTTTCATCGACCAATTATTTCAAGTGATACAATTAATTTTTTAAAATATTCTCAAAATCATTTATTTTTCAGTGAACAAATGGAGCCAAGAATACTCAATTGTCCACCAATTCTTCTAATAAAAAATTTTCTCCTTGATAAATTGGGTAAATAAATAAAGTAATCGGATGTCAATTGCTTGCTTTTGCGCCGACTATGACTATTCACGTGGCACTATTTATTACCCTTAATTTAATTCTCTAGTCAATAAATTCGACATTGGGATTGATGAACGTGCTTATTACTTCGATCTTCCGCCAACCTCAAGCGAGTATTAATGACTTATGCTATACGTCGGTTTGCATTTTCCCTCTTTATGGAGCCAAAGAGATATTGTTTATAGTTTGATAATGGAAATTGGTACTTCAAGTTTGACCATATTCGTACCTTATTCTTACCAATTTTTTTCCCCGATAAGTGATAAACTCCTTTTATATATCTAGAAAAAGTTATGTTGTGCTTTATATTGATTAACATAGGAAGTGTTACTACTCGTTACGACTAGGAGAGTAATATTGCTATCTCCACCGCGTAATCTCTCAAGGAAACTAGGCAACTTATGTGCCTGGTTAGCCGAGTGCTAACTTTCTTAAGAGAAAATTGGCCAAAATAAAAGGAAAAATGTAAAGAAATTAATTTAGCACAGGTACGAAATAATTTATTTGTTTTGATTCCATGTTACAAATTAGATAGATCGCGTGATTCCCCTCACCATTCACTATCATCTTCAATTGAGTTATTTCCCTCCGATTACACTATTTTCATCAATTGAATTATTGCTAAACTAATTCCTTTTTCCATCGATTACATAAAGTTTGCTTCTCAAATTCTCACGTTTTTCCTCCTCACATAAAATCACTATCTATGTTTTCTAGATATAACATCAATATCATGACTTTTTTTTCTCTAGTCCCCCTATCGAGTGCCAAACAAAATGGGCGAATATTCTTGTGCCGTTACTATATGAGAGTGACAGCTACATTATTTGGATATAGGGAAAAATGACATTAAATTTGATTCAATGTGTAATGTCATATTTTAGACTTTAATTTGTTTAATGTGATTTTTGAACAATTTGTAAATGTTCAATCTAATTGTAAACTTTTAATTTTTTCGGTCTAACTTCTCAACTTTTCATAACAACTTAAATAAGGCCTCGATACTATTTATAAGTTATTGTAACCAAACTATTGCTTGGAGATTAGAATAATGTTTTCATTTCTACCCACTTTCAATTTTTTTAAAAAATTATCTTTTTATTATACCTTTTTGACTCTATAAATATTACAATATCTCCATTTAAGTTTGTACCATTCGTGCACTTCACGTGACACTTGATCCAAGGAGCTTCTGCTGATGGGCATTTAATGCAATCTCAGTACGTAATAAAAATCTCTTAAATTATATTAATATTCTTTGGTCCTTCGAACTTGGAAGCTTCCACAGATCGCAAATGAAGAAGATCAATATTAAAACAAATAACTTCGAGGGGAAAAAATATAAGAAATCTCTTTCGTACCACAGATCACCAGGGTGTCAAAAAAAGAATTATCTAAAACAATAGCTTAAACATCAAAATACTATTAAATACCGTCTTCTTGCAAATCGCGTCACCACGTAGACTCGCTTATATGAAAAGTTCCAGTAATTGCTCCACCATGATTTATGACGTCACGTGGGATATTAAAGTCGTAACATGTGAAAAATTTTGCAGTAGACTAATTGCAGTACAGTTTATAAAATGATGGATTGTATAAAGTATTATCTAAAGTGGCCTGTTCTCACATTTTTTTTTTTGGCGGGCCTACAGGTCATATAGTTCGAGGCTATTTCTTGTCTAAAAAAAATCATCATTTGTGCACTCAGTTAACAAAAATAATCAGCAAATTTGAGATATTTTTGCTTATGTACATTAGACCTTTCAAAATGGACCATAGACCCATTCATATTTAATGGGCTAGGTCCTTAAATTGGTTAATTATATTTATGGATTTAGACCTAACTCTTTGAGTCATAAACGGGTTTAATAAGGATGTTAAATAGATTTATCACTTACTCAGACCCAACCCACCTCTATGACTCACTTCACTCTCTCTTGCTCTCATTTGATCACCCATTCACTCATTTAGTGTTTTCATCTTAGTTTGGGAATGGGTTTTCCTAAATTTGGTTATATACGTAAGTGTTTTAGCAACACAGGTTGGGTCTCGGGTATGTGTCACTAGATGTTTATTGTTTGAAATGGGTCATAATGGATTTAATGGGTTGATTTGGGTTGAATCATTTTCGATCAAACCTAACTCACTTGTTTGACCGGTCTAATGTACATTCATTGCGACATCACAACAAGACTTCAACGTTTGATTAGATTTGAATCATATGGTAAACACAAACATATTTCTCCTTAATTTTTAGCGTACTAAATATCTTCCTCACCTAGCTTTACAATTTCACCTTCTTCTATTACTTCTTGATCTTGTATTATCTCAATTCCTTTGTAGCTAACGCAATATCAGCAAGCTCGGACAAGACTGAGTCGGTGGCGACGATGGCAATGGCTATGCTTGCAGGATCGGCAATCTTCAGCCTCTCGCTAGTTTGGGGTTCCATTGTTGCTTTTGGCAGTTGTGATTTTTCGAGCTCTTCGCCTTCTTCGTCCGATCGACAACCCACCAGAGAGCCATGCCGTCTGACAGGTTCTCTCCATCAATCTTGTCTCTCCTTCTAACGTATACCTTGAACAAGGGGTTCTTTCCTTTCATATTATATGCAATTCACGGATATTCGTGATAGTTTGGATGTTTTACTCCTCTGGATTTGCAGGTTCAGGTGTCGAAACTGACCCGGAGACTAAATACATTGCCAGAATCATGTTCATTTCCATGATTCCATTCCTCATTCTTCAATCGGCGAAGATCGTTAATTTTACTGCTGGGAAACGAATTGTGATTTTGGTCAGTCTCATAGTTACGGTCATCTTCCTCGTCACGTATTGCACTTACCAGGTAAAGCAAAAAGAAATTCGATGATCTACTAAAGTTTCTAGTGAAATTAATCTTCTTTCTTGATCATCTAGGAATTGCTAGAATTACTGAGTTCATTGATGGTTTCCCGCAATTTTAATGGTGAAATACGAAATATTGGTGCAGGTCTTTAAGCCATGGATTCAGAAGAAGAGACTTGAATATCTAGTGCGATTATACGAAGGAGAGAGCATACTGCAGAGTCTTCTCACCGTCCATGGCAAGCCGAACGTACTTCGTATAAAAGAGTAATTAATCTTCATTTTTCTTTCACAGTGCAAATTAATCAAGATTTTCAGATTCCTATTGCTTCTTTTGTTATTATTGTTTGCTTTTTGGAGAAGTTCAGTTGGTTGTACATCCAGCCTCTTTCAAAAGATGGACCAGAACAAGGATTCACGGGTACCAAAAACCGAACTGTACTCATTTATGCTGGGAATACAGATCATGGAAGCCGGTTTGAACACAGACGACTTCACCGATTCTTTGATGAAGCTATTTGACTCTTCAATCGATGCATCCATAAGTGAATCTGAATTTGTGCAAGGAATTTCTGAATGGTTGGACGAGGACACGCTCCCTGTAAACAGTCTTGCTCAAGCTCGATCCTCAGCTGGCAACCAGTCACAGGTACGGTGCAACCATCCACAAAAACTCTAGTTACATTCTCAAACTTATTTTTAGTACGTACAAACGCATTCATAGTCGTCTTGTACAACACTTGGTTTTATGACTGAGTTACATCACTAATTATATGCTGAATTTCAGATATGTATCAGTAGCAAATTTCGCGATACATCATGAGGTGCAAATGAAGGTGCATTTTGCCTCAATTATTAGTTTCTAGGGTTTCTTTGGCCAAATGAAATGCTCCCTAAAGATTTTCACGACTAAAATCATCTTGTCTCCTAGTGGGCTTGGAAATTCTTTAGAAGAGGTCCAAATGTTCTGAAACTAGCAACTGATTTAGTTTAACTAATGTGTTCGCCGTATATTATCAACATGACCTGCTCACCTACTGAGATTATTTCGCTTTTCAGCACTTTCTTGGTGCCATGAATCTGCAGGAAACAACACCAGAGCAAGAGAGCTTGTTATTGCCTCATTACAAAACAGGCAAGTCCACAGGCCGATTTGACGTGTGGTGGAACTATACAAAAGCTGGTTTCCTGATAATCGTAGGATCCGGCATAACAGTTCTGCTCGCAGGACCCCTCGGGGACAGCTTCCAAGAATTCGGGCGCGCTGCGGGGATTCGCCCATTCTTCATCTCCTACGTGTTGATTCCCTTGGCCACAAGCTACCGGCAAGTGCTCGCAGCCATTATTTCAGCAAAGAAGAAGACCGAAAGGGACATTTCCGGGGCTTTATCTGAGGTGAATATATAAGCACATGTACTTCTCCTTCCTTCATGTTCTTGTCTTTTGTGTACATCGAGGCTGGAGATGTCAAGAGCTCTCTGAAATCTAATTGTCTATCCTATGAATCCCCCGGTTATGTCATTGAAGTAATTCTAGAACAAGTTTGCCTTCATAGGCTCAAGAACTAAATCATTATTGCCTGATTTTGAGCGGCCAATAAGTCGTTTTTATTATACCCACAAGGCCTAATTTGCAGTTCAATGAAGGAAATCATCGACAGAGATAGATTTTAGCGAGCGGCAGGTACAGTTCTAATGCTGGAAGCAAATTTAAGAATGTTGAACCTCTCTATTTTGAAGAATTCATTGATCATTATAACGTTAATCAACTTTATGATTCTTGAAGGGTCAAATGAGGATCATCATATATGCGCAGACCCATCTCAATTGCAAAATCCTTTAGCTTCCGCATTCATATTGACGACAACTTTAGTTCTGTATAATCACAGTATAAGCTTTTGCTAACAGATCTTTCTGCATTTTCACGAGAATTGGGTTGTAAGAATTTGAATTTTTCGCATTGCAGGTTTACAATGGGGTGTTCATGAATAACGTGATGGGATTAGCCACGTTCTTGGCCCTCGTGTACATCAAGGACATAGCCTGGGACGTCCCGGCCGAGGTTCTGGTCGTGCTTCTGATCTGCACTTTGATGGGGTTCATCACAAGCTTCTGCACCAAGTTCCAGCTCTGGACGTGTATTCTTTCGTATGCTCTCTACCCTTTATCTCTTCTGCTTCTTTATATCCTCACGAGTGTTTTAGGCTGGTCTTAGGGCCACATTCCGTCGTGTCACGAAGTGATATACAGCAAGAACGATTTCTACGATATACAGATCGAATCGGATTTATATATACAGAAGAGAGATAGAACATTAGTGAAGAGGAGATTGATTTCAAGACGGCATTGTCTTTTGTGATTTTGATTCAAATATGTAACTTGTTCATCCCGTTTGAATTGGATAACAAGATGTTTTAATCAAAGGAATTTTGTGAATTTAAGGTATCCACATCGTTGGTGTATAAAAATCGACAAAAATTTCATTGGCTAATTATTTCAAATAATAAAAAAAATTATATTAAAAAATATGATATCCAAATTATTCATTTTCTGAAAAAGAAATGCATTCTATGAGGCAATGGACATATTTCGAGATAGGTACATGTGAAGGAGGAGGGGATTATTTTTACGTGAATGACATGTGGATAATACCTGCTAGAAGAATTTATAATATAAACTGTCCATGTCCACCGCCTTTGATGGGCAGCATTTTGTGTTGTGCAATTTCGTCGTCGTTGGTAAAGGGTCAACTCTTAGTTGGAGTTGGTTCAGCAGAACGAAGACTGCCACTAAGGTAGACTAGGTGAAAAATACCTTAAGGCGACAACATTTTTGCGACCAAACAATTTTGTCGCCTTTAGGTTACCCAAAAGCGGCAAAATATAGTTTTCGTCGCCTTTGGTCCACCAAAGGCGATTTGGTCTTATCCTAAGATGACAAAATCGAAGTTTCACAGCATTAAGTTTTGAATTTCGTGCCACAAACGTTAAATTTGTCTCCTTGAGTGAGTTTTGATTTGACGAATCAGGGTTTTGTCACCTAAGGTTCACATCCAAGTGACAAAATTCAACATTTGTCGCTATCGTGTGGGAAAACTTTCAAATCTGCAGTGAAAATATAAAATTTTGTCATCTTAGGTAGACCTAAAGATACAAAATCAATTTTGGTTCCCCACTGGATAAATCCTAAGACAACATAAGTAGTTTACCCCTGTCTTTAGTATGACTTAAGGTCATATTTGATTGTCTGGATTTAGATTAAGATAAGATAGGATAAAGTGAGATTAGAAATCCTTCAAATATCCTCCAAATTTCAAAAAATCCTTTCCCATATTTGGTGCGATATAAGATAAGATTCAAAATCTTTTGATATCTCACTTGCTCACAAAGGTGAAACTTTCCAAATCTAGGGTAGCATCTTGTTGACATAATGTCGCATGGCCGAGACTAGCACCACTTTTAAGCGATCGCCATTTTTGCCAGAGCTCCTCCTCCTCCTTTTCCAAATGAAATCTTCCGATTGTCAGCGCAAAGTCTTAGATCTGAGTAGAGGACAGGATCAGACGCCGAAGCATCGCAGCAAAATCAAGTGACCACCATTTAGGACCAACATACAAATGTCCAAAACTTCACGCGTTTTGCCTTTTTCTTGTTCTTCTTTTTCAAAGATGACTTTCAGGTCGATCTATCGATTTCGGCCATTCATCATCCCTAGCCAATTTGGTTCGATAGTCGTCGGAGGACAATCGGTTGGACAGCGATGACAATCGGTGTTGGTCAGAGATACAAATGCCCAAAACTTCATGCGTTTTGCCTTTTTCTTGTTCTTCTTTTTCAAAGATGACTTTCAGGTCGATCTATCGATTTCGGCCATTCATCATCCATAGCCAATTTGGTTCGATAGTCGTCGGAGGACAATCGGTTGGACAGCGATGACAATCGGTGTTGGTCAGAGATGATGATGATTGTACAGTGGTCGGGAGAGAAAGGTTGTTGTGGCGGTGGTCTTGCGCGGTGGTCAGGAGTGATAGGCTGTTGTGGTGGTGATCCTTGCGCGATGGTTGGCAAAGCCAGACTCTATCACTCCATCGTTGAAAGGAAACTGTTATTTTTTTAAAAACTTTTTTGATCTAATCCGGGTCTATCCCAGCCCCTAGCTCGAATTTTTTTATTCGGGTATATCCGGTTTATCCAATCCAGAGGACATCAACAAATATTGGATCGAATATTTTGTTATCATATCCGGGCTCAAATCTAGACTACCAAACACAATTTAAGGTTAGGGGATGATTGGGTTCAAGGTGGACAAGTTTTAAAGCTAGAACTTGGAACTTACCCTGTTATAATTGGTTCATAGTTTTTGGACCTTAGAATCTACCCTATTTGCTCAGAACCGATTATAGAACCTACCCTATTTTTCGGGTCTGGTTCCAGGGTCTACCCGAAAACCTATTTTATTTTTTTGCTCATTTTTTAACAGCAAAATCATATTAGGTCATGAGTAATAATATGATTCAAAGTAAAAGATGAACAATAGAAATCTTAATCCAAAAAAACAACAATCCATAATATGAATACATAGTCACGTACAGTTTATAAATGATATAAAGTTCAAACACGTAAATAAAACATAAAATATAAATCTCCATTTCCTAATCATCCATAAAAATTTAGGGGAAGAGGAGTTTTGAGGAAAGACAAAAAATGAAAAAGTGCTAAGGTTAGAATTTAGAGAAAAAAAAATAGGATTTTGGTTTTTTAACTTATAAAACCAATTCTGAAACTGGTTTCAAAACAAGATAGTCTAGTCCAGTTCTCAGGTGGGTATTCACTATAAACTTGTTCCCACACCAGTTCCAACATGAATCGATTCTTGAACTTTTTTTTAGGCAATCCAATCCAATATTTTAGTATAACTAGTTTGGTTGCAAACCCTTACTTAAGGTGACAAAATCGGTGTTTCATCGCCTCTTGGCAGCGGTCTAAGGCGACAAACTTATGACTCTATTATCTTTGGTCAACCCTAAGACAACAAACCTAAAGATCTATCGGTTTTGATTGACCTTGTAGTGAGAAAGTAGGATTTAGTTGCCTTTAATTGATGGAAATTGTCAAAAAAAAAAAAAAAAAACCTTAAACCTACTGCATTTTTACTAATTTAATCACAAACCTTTAAATAATATTTTAATATTTTTTTCCTTTTTTGTCTTCTCCTTCTCTCTCTCTCTCTCTCTTTTTTTGAATTCTCGCCAACCAACGGCGAGGGCCGCCGGAACCTCACTAGCTGAGGCCGAGGGTTGTGCAACAGTCACCTAGATCTAGGGGAGCCCAACCTCCCCACGGCCTCATCGGCCACAGGCCTAGGTGGCCTTATAATGGCTACACAAGCTCGACTCTCGGCCATGATTGTTAGATCTCGAGCTTGTAGCTGCCATGGCCACTCAAGCTCAAGCTCTAGCTTCGTGGTGGCTAAGCGAACAAAAAAGAAAACCCTAGGTTTCACAAATGAATCGAGAATTCAACATGGAAATCAAAACAAGTTCAAGGTCACAACAAGGTTGAAGCTCTCGGAAACCCTAGAGGTTTTGCAAAGAATTTTTGAAGAAGAAGATGAAGGAGTAGAAGAAGATTTGGGCAATGGCCAGATGGAGTGCTACAAATGAAGAAGATGAACCCTAGAGCCATTGTGTGGAGTGATGCAGGTTGTGATGGCCTCGCTTAGATCTAGACGAGGCCAGGCGAGAGTGTCGCCGCCCTTGCTAGGGGCTGGTGAGGGCCCAGCCTCACCAACTATAGCAAAACAAATGGAGAAAGGAAAGAAAAGAAAATAAAAAATAATTGAAAAATAAAAATAATAGAAAAAGTATTATTAAAAACTGTTTATGTTAACATTGTCAGTCATGCCAAGTGGAACAGTCGATATCCATGTCATCAACTTTCAACCAAAATTGGTAGTATGAATTCAATTGACAAAATATAAAAAAATTTATGACCCAACTAGCAAAATCAAAAGGTTTAAAATTAAATTGATAAAAATATAATAGATTTAAAACTTTTTGAATAATTTTCTTTTAATTGATCAAAAGGTGACAAATATAGAATGCAATCAAGTCCTTTCCATTACAATACATAAAAATGGTTATGTGACTACCCCCAAATTTTCTTTGTGTCGGTCTTAAGATTGCACTTTTTAGTACATATTTTATAATTGGACTGCAACTCTTTCCATGAAGTTTTTAGTACTCAATTACATCGCCATAAAGACTTAGAACTTGATTGACTTAATTATATCATTTGCAAAAAAAATCTAAGACGTAGTTGCATTTCCCAAGGAGAAAAATAAAGCAGCAACGCATTTCTGCCCAACATTTATAATTTGGATTTCGACGAAAGGCAACATGTAGATGAGATTATGCGATGATGGGTTGAATGACCACTCGAAGAGAATCATGCACGTAGAGAAGAGGGGAGTTAGTGAAATATTCCTTGCTATGCCTATTTTGATATATGGTGTTGTGACAAGTGAGTCTATATCTTAGAAATTGTTCTCTCATGAATCTAGTTGGAGAATAATCTCACGAGATTATTTTTCAGGAGAAAAAAACTGTCATCTTGTCTGGATTAGTAAATCTTCCTCCAGTAAACAATAAAAATAAAAAATTAATGGCCAATACCCAATATAATAATTGGATAATCCCATCAAAAATCCCATTTTTTTTCTTGGGGCCATGGATCCCAAACTCTATTGTCTAACCAATAGCCCAAACCTACACCGGCGATCCAAAAATACCTTGTGATAGACTCTTGTTGGTAGTGACCATAAAAAAAATCCGACGCAGCAATATATGTGGGTAACACTAGGCAGACGGACCATAAAAACATCTTTAATTGAAATACCCAACGGAGGTGCTAGAAATAATGATAATAATTTCATGATTAAATCGGGAACTGTTGAAATATAATGATGATAGGAACATTGCTCGAAATAGACCTAATTATGAAAGCAGGCTTGGAATGCTGCCCCAGGGTCCAGATCATGCAGCGTCACTACCTAAATTTGGCTAAAAATGTGCTGGCCATATCTGGAGGCTCCTAATGCATAATGATAAGAACAATAACAATTATTGATATTCCTTACCATGAAATCATTTCAGTAATTATTACCATTATCTAATGTTTTGATAATGGGGAGCTTGGCAGTTGAACCGACCCCAACTATAGCCTTTAATTCTTCCCTTCTTTGTCTTCGCCAGAACAGGTTCAGCTACATAATTTCTTCCCTTACAAATTGTCAAATCGAGGTCAAAAGTTACGTATGGCCATTAATTAATTAATTGGAAAATCAGCAAAAGAAGTGGATGTGATAAAATAAAAACGAAAAAGAAAGAGAAAAATCTTGGCGTGTTTCGTCCGTAAAATGTAGGACAGAAAGAAGGTTTGATTATAGTAAATTAGTAAAAACAAGGAAAATCCCCCGCAGCGTGGTCCCGTAGCTCAGTTGGTTAGAGCGTTGGTCTTATGAGCCGAAGGTCGCGGGTTCGAGCCCCGCCGGGACCACCTTTTTATTTATTTATTTATTTATATCATTTTCCTCTCTTTATTTATATCATTTTCCTCTCTTTACTTTATTTTTCTCTTAGCAACTTTCGAGGAGTAAATACATGTATTTTTCACTAGAAAAATGAAAATATACTACTTCTCCATGTGATTGAATGCATACTTTGTTTTCGGAGATTTTCTGTTCTTAAAAGTACTAATTCGCGCACTTTCTTAAAGTTATATTTGTTGAAAATCATTTTATTTTTTTTATCAAGTTTCGCAAGAAATTGATGCCTACTATTAATATCACGATTTTGCAAACTCTTGCCGAGTCTTGTAAGGAGGAAATACATTTATTTTTTTTTAGAAAAATGAAGATCTACTCCATGTGATTGAATGCATACTTCCTTTTTCAAAGTTTTTTTTTTGCTCTTACCAACGATCATTTGTGTGTTTTCTCTAAGTAATATTCCTTGAAATTTATTTCATTTCTTGATTAAGTTTCGCAAAAAGCTGGTCTCTATTATTGATGTCACGATTTTCATAGACTCTTGGGTAGTCTTGTTGGTAAGTTGTAGCATTTTTGGCATTCTTTGTGATAGGAAAACTTAGATTTAAATATGGTTCCTTGTAAATTTAACTTCGAAAATGCCTGTGACCCCTTTTTACATTTTTCTCTTTTTAAACTTATATTTTTCTAAGCAACTCATAAGGAGGAAATACATTTATTTTTCATTAATAATATAAATATAGACTACTCCTCCATGTAATTGAATGCATTACTTCATTTTTAGAGATTTTCCATTCTTAGAAGCGATCATCCGCAAGCTTTCTTAAAGTAATATCTCCCAAAAATCACTTCATTTGTTGATCAGTTTCGCAAGAAAATGATTTATGATATTGACATCACAGTTTCACGAATCTCTCATCAAATCTTGCAGGCGAGTTATGACATTTTTGGCATTACCCCGGGATGTGGAAGCTTAGTCTTAAAGATAGGTCCTCATGAATTTAACTTCGAAATGCCGGTACAAGATCTATTTTGACAGCAAACTTCATCTTGATCAGCTCCCTAACTGTTTGCATTTGAGAAATAAATATCTGCTTGAGCAGGCAATCCAGATTTAGAAATTCATGTGAATTTTTTTATTTTCCCTTTCTTAAAATTGCACCAACCCAATCATCATATCACAATGCCAATCATGGCAGCTCCTGCTTGTACTGTAGCTCAGCTTGAGAACACTTCAAAATATCCAAAACAATTCAACGAAAAATAAAGAATAAAAATCCGAACTTTCTTCCACACCAAATTAGAAAGGCAGGCCATCACCGTCAGGCTCTCCTTGGTTTGTTCTGCTGTCGCTGTACTCGTTCGACTCCTTTGTTTTTTGCTGACTTCTTCACCCCAACAACACTGCCTCGCACCAAACTGAAGACCCCTTTCGAGTGAGTTGTATTTCGTTGGTTGAGACTTTGATTGAGCCGAGAATGGTGGACCAAGGAGAGGAGAGAGAGAGAGAGAGAGAGAGAGAGAGAGAGGGTGCTCCATTCAAAGATGAGATGGATGAATGCAAACATCTTCCATCGACCCCATCTCATTAAATGAATGGTTTTTTTAAAGTAAAGAACAGGAAATTCTGGGTAGAATTGGAGGTGGACCTTTTGCATATCCACATTCCACACCCACTTTTTATTCTCTCTCTCTCTCTCTCTCTCTTCTTTGCTTTGACAGCCTGACCTTTTCTTCGAGCTTTCTTGTGCTTTACTACTAATGCTATCCCCACCAGAGTCTTTAGGCAAGACCATCGAGTAACCATTTGTGTGAAAAGAAGAGGAAGAAAAAGGTCGTCGCTGGACTGGACCTCATTGTTGCAGCTTCTGTGGGTACGTCATCATTGTTCATAGAACTAATGCCCTTTTGCTTTTTGTTCTGTTCCATTCTGTTTTTCCGCCTGAATATCTGATGTGGGGTAGGCGTTTCTTGGTGCTGGGGGGAGACTGGGATCTGGGCTCGGGGGCGGTGAATGATTGGCGAAGCAAATGCTTGGTTTCTTGATCTGGGAATCTGATTAGAGTTTCTGCAATTTCGCTCGAATTATGGAGGGTTCTGCTTCGTTTTGATGTTTTCTATGTGGTCCGCAGTTGATGAGATGTCAAGTGCTGTTCTCTTGGAATTGGATCAACATGGTTTGAGATTAGCAGTCTAACAGAGTGGTTGATTGAGGAGGTGGTTACGTGTTCCTAATTGAGATACAATGACATTATATTGCAGCTCTCTTAATGAAAAGCACTGATTACGTACAATTATAAGTGTAGAAATAGGATCTTGGGTTGTTATATGATGCTATTGAGATCGATTGTGATGATATCATGATGTTTATGACTGTTCATTCTCAAGTCGATGAAAAAAAATCAGAGATTTGAATATATGGCGGTGTGGTTCATAATTGTGCGATCTTCCAAGGTGTGTTTTGTGCCAACACTCATGTCATTGATCTTTCGTGAAACAGGGTATTGCTCTTCACGGGTAAAGGCATTTAACTTAAAGATATGGGTTCTGGGAACTGGTTCAAGTCTATAATCAACCTGAAGAGAGTGAAGAACAATGGTTCGAAGCAGTCGAAGGTATAAAACAGTCCAGATACTTTTTTTCTTTCCTTAGTCCTGTCGCATTTGTATTAAGCATGGATCAACCATTTTTGCTTCCAGCATAGTTGAGTTGGGTATGATGAGATTGTTTCAAGTTTGTCTAAAGATCTTTCAGCTCTAAATTCTACCTGTATAAATTGCATGTTCTCTGGTTATTAGCTAATCATGAAACATCTCTGCTGGAGTTGTTTTCCTGAAACTGTGCGAATTTTGCGCAAACGTTTCTAATGACGTAGAAGGGTTTATATGCATAATGGAACTATTCATGATTGGGCTTTATCTCATGGATAGTTTTTCGTTTCCTGGTAATGCTTTTTACCGTGACCCTTTGAACACATTAGTCATTTGATGAAATAATCTGCTTTCTGAAAATGTTCTGCCTTTTCTCCTGCTTGTTATTAAATTTCTATCCCTTGAAATCTTATTGTTCTTCCTTGTATAAAATCTGTTGTGTCGTCTCTACTTTCCCATTAGATTCGCTGTGATAAGAAACTTGCCATGATTGGTGCCAGCTTCCGGAAGTAATGGCTAGTTGCTTGATAAGTGTTTGGTAGTGTTAATGAGCTTCTGCTGTGTTCGGTGCTTCTCAGGTCACCATCTGAAAAGGCTTCTAATATGAACTATTCAATGGACACAGAGTAGAACATTCAAATAAATTTCTACTTTAGCGCTTACCAAGATCATGAAGTTTTAAGTGAATTCTTTCTCTCTGTTGTCTATATCAAACCATTTGAAAATTATAATTGGAGTAAAAGTTGGAAGCTGGTTATGATTTTAAAGAAATCTCTACTTCTGTTACTTAGGGAGCAAATATGTGATAATAGGGTTAAATTTAGTTGTGCCTTTCATACTTTTGACGTTGCATTGCTGCTTGATGTTATGCTTTCAGCCCGGAAAACAGGCATCTTCATCTCCTGGGAAGTCAAATTCCTTCAAGTGGAAGACCCACTCAAATAAAGAGTCTACAACTTTGGAAAATGGTGCTACTGCTGGAAAAAGTTCTCTTGGCATGTCCCTTGAGAATAGAGCTGCACTACGAATTCAAACAGCATTCCGGGCATATATGGTACCACATTCACCAAATGCTTCATTCGATTATGGTTTGCCTTTAGGTTCATCCTGTTGATTGGTCATCTTTTAAAACTTTCCATGGCTAGATAGCTACTAGCTAAATACAGCATCTTGTGAAGATGTCCTGCATCTGTGTCGGCATGTCCTATAGATATTTGTTTTCACTTTCACTTTGAGCTGGCAATTTTGCTGTTCAATTGTGCTATTATTGAATCATCATTGGCACAACTTATATGGTACCTAAGATGTAAATTTTCCCATTATATCTGGTCCTCAGTGATTGTCTTGCTTAACTCTTTGGAAGATGCGTTTTTATCATTTATTTGACAGAATTGTTCTCATCCTGCTCTAGGCACGGAAAATGTTACGACGTTTGAAAGGAATCGTCAGATTGCAGATTCTGACACAAAACTTTTCGGTCAAAAAGCAAGCAACAACCACATTGGGGTATCTTCATTCCTGGAGCAAAATACAGTCTCAGGTTAGAGAGCGTCGTCTCTGTATGGTGACAGAAGGGCGGATAAAACAGAAGAAATTGGAGAACCAGATGAAACTTGAGGCTAAACTCCACGATCTTGAGGTAAATTTCATCAGCCATATCAAAACTTTTTGGACATCGAAAACTGATTAAGGAAGGGATCAATGGCCCCTGCAGCATATCAAACCCAGCTGGGAGAATGGTCCTGTTCTATGCATAAAAGCTCCAGATTAAGGATTCTTGTCGAGTCATACTTTCTGTGTCTGTAGCGTAAAAGGCAACTGCAGCATGTGATTATGGATTGTAATCGTTGAAGCCTTCTGCTTCAAATTTTAGTCATTAAAATAAGTTGCATATTCTCCAGTGGCCATTGTGGCTTTATAGTTGTATATCCATGTTCTGCAAGAATGTGTAATGTGTTTGAAATGACACCACCTGGCATTCTCTTACAACTGCATCATTACATGCCTGACAGGTCGACTGGTGTGGTGGCTCTGAAACCATGGAAGAAATTCTTGCAAGGATACACCAGAGAGAAGAAGCAGCAGTTAAACGGGAACGAAGCATGGCATATGCATTTAACCATCAGGTGAGGGAGATCACATAGCATACGTGAAGATTTATTTTTTTAAGGCTCTATTTAGGACCAAGCACAATGCCATGATAAGATTCACCATATAGTGGGATAAGGCTTGGTTTGTTGTTAACTGGTATTGTTTTAGTTTTTTCGGGTCTCGTGGCTGTGTTCTGCAATGCAATATAATTCCTGTCTTCTCAAGGAAAAGGAAATAAATTGTAAAGAAAAAAAGAAAGTCGCTGAAGGATTTGGTTCTTAGATGATACTGCTAAGGTGTTTATCTTGCCAGCTCACTTATCAGAGGTGGTTATAGTTTCTGAATACGATTCCTGTTGTCCTCACATTTTATGAATTGATGATTCACAGTGGAGGGCCGACTCTAATACCAATGGCTTGAAGAATTATGAACTTGGAAAAGCCGGTTGGGGTTGGAGCTGGATGGAGCGATGGATCGCTGCTCGCCCATGGGAAAGCCGAGTACCCGTTCAGACCATTAGCCCGAAGAAACCACTTAACAAGCAGGGAAGTAATGTCGCTAAAAGCTTGAACCAGCAAACGCCGAAGGCCGTAACTTCACCCAAACCTCCTCCGTCTTCCAATGGGAAGGCAACTACAAAGGCAAGGAGATTGTCTTATCCAGCGGCTGGAAAACCTACCAGTCTGCTTTCAGAAAGTAAATCTGAGGAAGCAAACAACAAGAAAGTATCCACGGTTGCTTAGCACAGATTTGATGGCCGGTGTTCATTTTCTTTTTCATCCTTCGAGTTGCAGAGACGGCGAGAGAAAAAGCCTTTATTTTATCATTCATTGTTGCTGAAATTATGTGTATAGCTTTTGCTCAGAAATACTGTTGGTTTGAGGATAAAACGGTTGCATGATACATAAGCTTGTCTGTTCACTTTTTTCCTCCTGTAATCCTGAATGCTGTGATTTATATTGTATTTATGCTGTATATATTTAGTACCTTGATTCCATTTGTCAGAACTGTGGTATGTTGTTTCTGGAGTTGACTTCTTATATAGCTCATGCTCATCAATTTGCAGTGAGGGCTTTGTTGTTTGTAAGACAGATTTCTTTTGTCTCGAGTTACGGCCATCATCATAAATGAAGAGTGGCAGTACAGCCTGGTTGGTCTTTAGCATTACGCCCGACATGTTGCTCCTCGATAAGCTCAACGCTCAGTAATATCGAAAATAATTTGAGGAAATGACATAAATCACTGTTGAATTTTATCCGAAACAATTATCAAAACGGTCTTCAACTTATTATAATTATGTCAATTTAGTTTTAATCATTTTGCATTTGTGCTCGTTCAGTCAATTTGACCAATTTTGACAAAACATCATTGAAAAAGTAACTTTTTAATATATTTTTATTTTTTCTTTATTTTTGGTTTTTCTTTCCTTTTCCCTCTAATTGGTTGTTGCACGGCCAAAGACTAAAGTCAATGAGGTACCCTTGCCATGGCTAGGTAAGCTTAATCTCACCCGCATCATCTCGGCCTGCGATGGAGAGGCATTGCCAGGGGTGGGCGAGCCTTACCTATGGCCAGCGAGGTTGACCTCACTAACCCTAGGCTCTAGTTGGCCAAGCGACTAGCTAAAGGAAGAAGAAAAAGGAAAAATAAAATAAAATAAAATAAATTGAAAAAATAAAAACTATTAAAGATTAACACGTCAACGAAAGAAAAAAAAGAATAAAATAAAATAAATTGAAAAAAATTATATTAAAATTAATACATCAATGTCATCTCGAGTCCACTTCAGCGCTAGTCAACCAAAATTAACTGCATTGACTGAATTAATTCAAATGCAAAAAATTTAAGATTGAAGTTTAGAATTGAATTAACACATTTAACAATTTCCCAACTTTGATTGGTCTATAGATTTTTAATTTGTTTAATATAGTTTCTAAACTTTGATATGATATGCAACGTTTCTAAATTTTAGTATTATGTTCAATGTAATCCTTTAACTATATGAAAATATTAGACCACGTTCTTGTATTAATTCAAATTTAAGGACAACATTAAACATTATATAATCCAAGTACTACGTTAAACATGTACAAAAATTTATGGATTGCATGAAACAAATTAAAAATTTAATAGATCATACTGAATAAATTAAAAATTCATCTCAGGGTGTGGCATGCTGACATCGCTCCCAACGTTGTTGTGGACAAATCAGAAAGCACGACGGTCGCACAAGGAAACTTAAGATATCTAAAGAAAATAGATTGGTCATTACTTAGCTTTCGAGACGACTGGTTCACGTATCAGGACATTTCGCCAAAAAGAGAAAATAATCATTTGCATTAAAGTTAAACAAGAACCTATGTAGCACCGACACAGACACGTGACACGTGACACGACACGACACGACACGTCGACACGTCATTTCTTAAAAATAGAGAATTTTGATACGTTCCGACACATTATATATTAGATATATTTTTATATATATGAATACATAAATAATAATAATAATAATAATAATAATAATAATAATAATAATAATAATAATAATAATAATAGCCTAGAATTAATTTACACAAAAATATTAAATAATATCATTCATTATTTTAATTTGTTACAATAATATAAAAAAATTAGAGGAAAAAAACATTGTTTAAAGAAAAATGCTGAAATGATATTTTCAAATTTATTTATTTATCATATATAGCATTTTTTTTATTACTTCTTTCAGAGTAAAAGATTTTTAAAAAACATAAAACAATTCTAAAAAAATAAAATTGAAAAAAAATTGACCTCGTGTGTGTATATTTATAGCAATTTTATTACTTCTTTTCTTTTGTGTATATTTATATTTTGACCCGTCAAGTATTATAAATTTTTAAAATTGACCCGTGCGTGTCGGAATCGCATGTCAAAATTCTGGACTCGCGTGTCGGAAAGAGTTGATCACGTGTTGGATTTTTTGATACTCGTTGACCGCGTGTCGAAGCATGTCGGACATGTGTCGGAGTGTATTGGACACGACACGAAGAAGGCTTCTTGTCCGTGCTACATAGACAAGAACAACAAAGTACAAAAGCTTTTTCATTTTCTTGTATAAGATCCAGTGCAGATGATCTCGGTTCTCCGAAGAATTTCTGCATCGGCATCGGCGTCTCGATTCTTGAACCTCATGAGCAGCTCCCCACCGCCCCCTCCTCCTCCTTCGCAGAGGCTGGCGGCGTTGGCTCAGCAGCTCCGGCTGTACAAGCCGCCGCCGCCCGATTCCGAGGACGCCGAGGAGGAGCGGATCGAAGAGGCCGCCGGCAAGGTCGTGTCCCAAGTGGGCTTCCCAGAGTCGGCGACCCCGATCGCTCGCGACCACCCGGAAAGGTTCACGCCCAAAAGAGCCGCGGTCTTGATCTGCCTCTTCGAAGGCGATGATGGGGAGTTGCGGGTCGTCCTCACCAAGAGGTCCTCCAGATTGTCCACCCACTCGGGTTCGTCTCTTTCGATTGTCGTTGGATTTTTCGTTTTCAAGAATTTGGGTTCTTGCTTTTGTATCGTTTCGAGTACGATGACTGATTAGATGTGAAGTAATCGATTCTTGTTCTTGTTTCAGATGAGAGACATGGGGAGGAAAAAGGGTCTTTGATTGCTTTAACTTTAACTCGCTGTCACATTTCAAGTGTGTATTTGTAGGTTTCTTGATGATTCGGAAAATGTGGGTTCGGTTTAATCAAGTGGTAGATTCTTAAGTCTAGTCTTCGAATTGGGAGGTTTTGATCTTGTAGTACTTTTAGTACCAAGTTGAATTTCTCTGTTTCTAGTAAATCGAGGCAGAGAAAGGCGATGCTAGCAGAAATGGTTGGGACTGAAACTTCAACTACAGTGAACGCAGAAAGTTTGGTTTTGTACTGTGTCTGGTGATTAGGACCTCTGCAGTAGGTATAAGCATGGTGACTACAAGAGCATGAAGGTGCTGTCCAGTGATCTAAGTTCAATTTTGTTTTGGGTTGCAGGTGAAGTATCACTGCCAGGTGGGAAAGCAGAGGAGGGTGATAAGGATGATGGAGATACTGCGACAAGGGAAGCCAATGAGGAAATTGGGTTGGATCCTTCCCTTGTCAACGTGGTAACTGTACTCGAGCCATTCTTGTCCAAGGTATTAGCATACATTACGCTCTTTTGCCATGGAAATGTTGAACTTCACTTCAAAATCTTCTCTCCCATGATAATAAAATGGAAAGTTGTGGGGGCCTTTTCTGAGGATTTGATGTGAATGGATAATATTTTAGAAGTATGAACCTGAACAACAAGCTTTATAGCTGAACGTTTAACCGCTTTTAGTAGTAATAGATTGAACTATGTCGGCAGTCTCTTCTAAATTAATATAAAGCATCATTAAACCAGCATTCACCACTTTTCTTGACAATAGTCTGTAGTAGTTGAATAGAATGTAGGTACTTTTGAGCACAGTCATCAAGAAGAGTGTATGTTTGATGTTGCATAATGGAGTGTTCCTTTGTTTCCAAGGTTCATCTCTCCAGCCATTTCCATTGTTAGGCTTTCATTCTTGACATGGTATCTCCAGAACATTCTGCATATATGGCATGTGCTTTGCCTGTTGGCATTGATAGGAACCCTGTGAGAATTGAGTTGCAGTTCAGTTGGAACAATGAAAGAATGTCCGAGTTGAATGCTAGTGAAACCACTTTACAATAATGGTTTATATCAAGTTTTCTTGTTTATGAATGCAGTCTCTCCTGTTTATTCTGATCTTTTCAGTGCATCGTGTGGTGAGTGTACACTGGCATGTTCTTTCTAGAAAGAAATGATACCATCGGTCCATTTAATAGTGTCGGCAATACTTAGTGGGATGTTCTTCCTTCATGCTCTCAGTTGATAACTTTCTCGGTAAAGGGCTCAGGAAAGGAATGATCTTAATAGCTCTAATGTTTGTCAAACATTTGCATATGCATTGTCAACTTTGATTCTTCAACGTGAAGGATGCATACTTGTATTTGCATGCTTGTGCTTTTGGAGTCTGCGTGCAGGATGAGGGGGGATGCTGGTTCTTGTATGAGATTATGGTGTCTTCAGTGTATGGGCTTCAGTGGTGTTCATCTATAGGGTCTTCTTAAAGCAGAGTGACAGAAGAACTTCATCTTCAACCATGCTTGATACACGCAATGGTCTATGATCATTGTTTGCCATCTGTTATTGTGAATTTCACACACTGATTGACTTATGAAGGGACTTGTCTGATGGGAAAAGAGGAGGATAAAATGTTGAAATTGCTGAACTAATGTGGTTCGGTTTAGGGTCTGCAATGAAACAATGATTATTTACATTTCTTTTTGTGTAACTGATTGCTTATTCCGTTTAAAAACCAGTTCGCTGTACTCATTTCATGTTTGGCAACCCTCCTTGGAATCAATCCTAGTTAACATGGAACTTATTTCATTTCTATCCAGTTCTCCCCAACTCATCAACTGTGGAGGAGTTACATACTTGGGATGTTTAGGAAATGAAATTGGGCTGAGTCACGTTATGAAACCTACCAGGATAAATATAACTGTCTTACTATCTTGTTCTTACCATGTGCATTGGGAGATTGCTATAATTCTGTGGAATATCATGCTGGTCCTTCGATAAATTATTGTGATTTAAGTGCACATATGCCTAATCCCATTTTCTCATTTTGTGGTTCTTCCTCCGGGTTCTTTGTCTATCATCCCCTGACAAAATGCTTAAATAGAATTCCATCATCAACAAAAGGAAGTTCTGAAGAGTCTCTTGACCAGTGATTAAGGATGGTCTTCCTTGTACTTTGGAAACAAAACTAGTCATGACATACCTCTTGGGCTATACCTATTCATGAGTTCCTTTAGAAATTGTTTACATCAGTTTGCTTATTTCCTGCCATCATGTGAATTAATGAAATGTTAGCATTTGGTCTTACTTTTGTATGAATGTCTGGGTTTAATGACCAATTAATCTTTTGCAGCATCTCTTGAGAGTCATTCCGGTGATAGGCATACTTACTGACAAAAAAGCATTTAAACCCATCCCAAATCCTGCGGAAGTGGAAGCAGTATTTGATGCTCCGTTGGAGATGTTCATCAAGGTACCGCTTCATTCGACACACCATGTGACTGTAGTTATCTCAGTGGAGCTTGCAGGTCCTCATGACAAGAGCTGTGTATATTTGTTTCAGGATGAAAACCGAAGAGATGAAGAGAGAGAGTGGTTGGGCAATAAATATATCATTCATTTCTTCGACTATGAGGCAGGGAACAAGAAGTATTTGATATGGGGGTTGACCGCGGGGATTTTAATAAGGGCCGCATCAGTGGTATACGAGCGGCCACCAGCTTTTTTGGAGCAGAGTCCGAAGTTTAGAGTTCCTAGAATGGTAAATGAAGATACTGTAATGTCTTAAATCTGGCTAAATTGCTGACAATACATATTCAATAAAAGCAAGAATCTATTACTGCTGGATTGAATATGCTGAAGAGAAGTGCTTAGATGTACTCTGCAGTACTAAAGCATTGCAAATCTCAAACTTAATGCTTCTGCTTGATGCTCTTAGTGAAGATGTTGATCAATTTTTGCAAAGAAGAAAATAAATTTCAAGCAAAGACGTGCCTTGTATGATTAATATCAGACAAATATCTTGGAGTTGACTCATTAACTTCTCTCAGGTCAGTCATTGTCTGAGCACTGAAGTTTTGTCTTATTCTTCTGATATGCTATCTCTGTGTGCTACCTTTGTCGATTGGGACTAATTTTGTGTTTCCTTTTCGCTAGGCGAGGGAAATAACTAATATTTGTCGACTATTTCTACTCTGCTCGAGCTTTTCCAGGTAAGTGCTTGCCTTCCGTTAGCCGTGGATTAATCATGTAATAGAGTTTGAAGCTTGCCTCCACTTGTTGAAGTAATTGCTCTTTAGTGGATCATAATTGTATCATCCATTCGTGAAACCCTGCTAGCCTCACTTAATTTCTATTTTTTTCCCCTTTCTGATTATGGAGTCTTTAGCTAGTTATGATTTGCTAGGTAGTTTCTCATCATTGAGGGGCGAAATTGAGAGAGACTTAGTTTCAACTATTGTTTGACATTAATCGTTCAAGGTCCTTCGCACTTTTCACTCCATCGATTGTGAACTTTGATGTTGAATCTTTATTCCTCATAGAGGCGAGAAAGTAGTAGGTGATATTGCATCTCTATGTGAATGGAATTGACCACATGATATTGCATCTCTATGTGATAATAAAAGGGTTGATTGCTTTTGTTGCAAGAATAAAAAGTCTATGCTATCCTTAGCTCGAGTTCGTTGAAATAGAGAGACGCCAAACCTTTTCATAGTATGAACTTGATAATAATTTTATGTTGACAGTACATCCCATCATCCCTAGAAAGATATTCCCTCTGTTATGTATGAGCAATTAGCAAAAGGTCTCTTTGCCAATCAAATCAACCTAGAAGAAGCGACGGCAAATTGTTATATACTGATCCTGTGAGACGGTAATATGCGTGTGGTGCCTAGTTATTGAGGATTCGATTTCGATTTGACATCGTGCGGAATAGGGTGAACTCGAGACAGAGTTGAGATTCTGATTCTCCGTTTCTCTTCCTCCATACTAACAAATTTTGGTTCGTGGATGAAACCGGGGTTGATTTCATGCTTGAAAGTGCCAAAGTAGCTAGATCAATAATTTGTGAGGATACGGGACGAACCTAGTGAGGACTTTCACGAAGGGCGGGAATTCGAAAGCGATTCATCAACGAAGGAATTGATGTATAAACGGCAGAAGCAGAGGCCTAGATTTAAGGGGCGTTTGGGTTTGACGTGATTCAGTAGCTGATGAATGGGACGGACGATGGGGGCACAAACCGGGGCAGGGGATCCTACATCTTCGTTGATTCGACGACCTTCATCTTGGTGATGATGAATCTGTGGGAAGTGCTGATGAAATTTACTCCCTTTGTGGGCCGTGCTATATCTTCATGCGATTACTCGAGGGTTTGCAGGAAGTGATTTGGAGAACATGAGTACGAGCCATCCGACACGAGGTGCGCATCGTTTAGATGGACAAATTCATTGGTTCGTTACACAAGACAATAACGATGAACGAGCGATCATGCCAAGAGTAGAAAAGCCATTATGCTCACCCTCAACGAAATACAAAAAAAAGAAAAAGAGAGAGAGAGAGAGAGAGAGAGTGAAAAAGACCCAACTTTAACGCTTCTTCAAGAGGTTATATATATTGAAGTACTCATTAATCACTTAACAATTCTTTAAACAATAGAAGAGAGTTCGAGGAAAAAAGCTTGTCCGCCATAGTTAGATAAGGAATCATATGACGTTATGTCTCATATTATACGAGATGATGTGTCTACGGGGCATGGTGGGAAAATATAAAATTGTATGAGATAGAATTTCAAACAAAGCAAGGTCCAATCAAATAATTTTAGTTAGAAGAACCAAATGGACAATGTTTTTATTAATTCAATCCTAAATCTTTTAATTTTATTAATTAAGTTATTAACATTTTTATGTTTTGTAAATTGAGTCAATCTAGTTAATTTTGGTCAAAAAATTACTTATGTGGACACAGTAGTCGATTCTAACGTGAACAATTTTTAAAAACATTTTAATATTTTTATTTTTTATTTTTTTCTTTTCCCTTTCTTTTCCTTTTCTTCCCTTTTGCCCTCAGTGGAGAGGTGAGGGCCGACAAGGTCAATCTCACTGGCCTTGGTTGAGCCTTGTTGTGATTGGGCGAGGCTTGACTTTGCTAGATTTAGTGAGACTTGCCCTTGTTGTCGCTAGGTGAGGTTGGCGTCCCCATGGCTAGGTGAGGCTCGAACTAGTCAGATCTAATGAGGTCAAGCCTTGCTAGGGGCGGATGAGGCTTGACCTTGCCATTGCTAAGTGAGGTCAGCCTTAATTTTTGGGCATGACAAGGAAAAGTAGTACAAGTAACGTGTTCATCATAACTGAACTTATAGTAGTGAAACATTAATATAGATGCTATCGACTAACTATTTTGGCGTTTTTGTTTTCTTTAAGCTTTAGAATCTTCACAACTTGTTGAAGATCTAAGATGGTGGAGCCAAAAGAGATATGCTCCTACGCAAGCATGATTTTATCAATGGTGTTGTCGTCCATCTTAAAGTATCAATTACATGTGCCATTCTTATTTATATTTGTATGTAAGTTGGCTAGATGGACTGAATTGACACAATTACAAAAGTTTATGACTTAATTGGTTAAAAAAAATAAGTTTAGGATAGAATTGGCACAATTACAATATGTTTAGAACTTTTATTTTTTTAATAATAATTCTCCTGATATAAAACCTATAAATAAGAGATGTGGAATATTATTCCACCCCTCTCAAATACAAATAGAAATACCAATGGCACATGAAATTGATACTTTAATATAGATGCGATCTTTGCTAGGGGCCGACGAGGGACCTTGTTGGTCCTTGCCTCTGGCTAGATGCCAAGGCTTGGCAACTGGCCAAAGAAAGAAGGGAAGAATGAAAAAAAAACCTAAGAGAAAGAAAACACAAGGGAAAAAGAAAAGAATAAATAAATAATTGAAAAATTATTAAAAATAATCTATATTGTGTCACGTAAAATGGCTGACATTCACATCAATGATTTTCAATCAAAATTGATCAGGTGAATTCAATTAATAAAATATGAAAATGTTTATAATTTCATATGTACAATTAAAATATAGTTAAGACTGAGTTGTTAAAAGTACAATAGATTTATGATTTTTTGAAGATTTTTTCAGACGTGGATATGCTTTTTTATCCTAGGTTACTCTTAACGACTTTGGAACTACTCAAGAAAAAAAGGCTACTCCGACGAGGACGACATCAATTACGTTAGAATAGGTGCGATCATGCCTTCTTATCATGCTTGGCTATAAAATAAAAATAAAAATGAACCGTGTCGTCTGTACCCTTTGACTGGTTCAGCACAAAATCTTTTATTAGCCCTAATCTTACGTAATTACAAGCTCTAGAAGCTGGGGGCGACTCGTTTCTGTTTTGACGTAGGAAAAAAGCTCAAAGCGACAGGGCAAAAGAGTTCGAGTGGTTGGCTCGCAATCAAAATCCTCGAGTAACGACGCAGTTAAGCTAGTGACTTCCAACCGAAGTGTCGATGAAATTTACTCCTTTTTCTCGGCCGTACGACATCTTCGGCGAGAGTGACCTGAGAGGCGAGCTGAGTCAGCTGAGACGCGAGAGTGAGAGAGAAAGGTGAAGCCATGAGAGAGTCCGAGAGCTGAGAGGCGACCGGCACGAGAGAGTCGAGAGGTAGCCTATTTGAGTGTGAGTCTGAGAGGCTATGGTTTTGTTTTGCTCCTAAGAACCACTGATGCACTGCTTTAGTTTAGAAAATTACGACGAAAAATTACAAAAAATAAAAAGGGAAAATTAACTCATACTGGCCCGGTCCGGTTTTTTTGTGAAAATACGGGAACCCAACCAGTTATTGCCAATTTCCAATAACAAGTTTGGATCCTGTGAGGATCACCTAGAACCGGTCGATTTGGTTCAATTCTCGGTCTCACCCTTAGTTCAATCTCAAAACTGAGTGAAGTCAAAGAAGAAACAAAAGCGAAATTACAAGAGGTGAAGAAAATTGTACTTCCTTCCTTTTTCAGGAAAATAAATAGATATCCATGATTTAGAAGAAATTATTTATACGGATTATTTGCTTTATGAACTGAGCAAAATAAAGAAATTAGTAATGAAGTTAAAATATTTACTTTGTAATTTTTTCTTTTGAGATTATACCTGCATTTTGTCAATTTTTTTATAAAAAAAATTTAGAGTAAACTTTATAAATGACTGATTTAGTGCCCAAATTTTATCACTTTTGCACCTAAATTATTAAAAAAAAACTGTATATTTAAGTGACTCCGGTAAGTCATATCGTTGATCCCGACCTTCTTTTCAAGTGTAGTTAAAATTTTAAAACTTGTAAAGAAAATGCACCATGAAGTATCTCCACTAACCATTCAATCCGAAAGAGAAAAAATGTCGACATGACATTTTTCAATATTTTTAGGCGTCCTCTTCCACACAACTGTCCTTCCACATTTATACTTTAGATGCGTTAATCTTCTCCATGTGTTTGGGCCAAAAAGGTCATTTACAGAGCATCATTGGTTGAGGATGTAGCATCCACTAAGCTTAAAGCCTCGATATGCGTAAGAAGTTATGTTAGGGAATCTTTAAGACACTTTCAAATTAGAAAGAAGTTTAATAAAAAAATGGAGTTGAACGAACACTTGCCGAAAGCAACATCAAGATAATTTATTTTAAGAATAAGTGGTGATCAAGATTACATCGGTTTCATAATTATTATGCGACGCTCACTTTGATACGAATATTTTGCATATGACTATTTACGTGCCACAATGCCTAAGGAGCTATTACTTAAAAAATTTTAATGGTGGAAAATCTGATGTGACTCATTGGAGTTGCACTTTTAAATGGCACTAAATTGATTGTTGTTAAAGTTTTGGTAAAAAAAAATTTAAAATTGTGTGGTGCATAATTTATGGACTAACAACATCATTAAATGCGTCGATTTTTCACAAATTGAGAAATTGGGTTAAATCGATTCCCAAACATTACCTATCATTGATCCTCATATTTAATCAAAGAAAAATAATCCTATTTCACAAAGCTAGAAGCTCTATTGTACAATTTAGGGACGATTGGTTCCACGGTGGGTTGGCTCCCACTATGGAATCGAGAGCTAGACTTTGTCCACTCGGAACCGGGACCAATTGTGCATGCAAGATTGTATTTGTTTTTTTTTGCTTTTTATGACCATGGATCCGCCTCGCGGCCGACAGCGGGTACACGTAAACCATGGGGGGTGCTAGCGCAGGGACCCACCTCCCACGGCTCCCCACTTTAGTCGCGCATCATGATGAGTTGGGGATTTGAACCCCGGCCTTGCGTGTGGCCAACGTTCGATTCCACCAACTCGGCCACGACGGGGTGGGTGCATACGAGATTGTATTGAGCTAATCTTGAAAGCAAAAAAAAAAAAGGTTAAATACATACGTTAGTGATGGTGTGATCTTCAAAGCGAACCAAATGTATTAAGGAAAGGGAAAGCAATCAGAACCAACATTCTCTTGTTGTAAGACAATCGTGTGGACACAAAAGATCATGCGAAGTGGTGAAAAGGCAGGAGAAGTACAATAAAATTGTCTTAACTTGTATATGGTGCTCACTTTAGCGTCATAACTTTTTACCGACTCACTTAAGTGCCACTTTTAAACGAAAATGATCATTTATGTGTCAATTCCGATCTGAATTGTCGGAAATTTGACGTGATAATATTTTATTAATTTCTTAATCTTACATGGTTTGCTGAACTATCCAGTCAACATATAATCTCTAAACAACGTTGTGTAGCAAGCTAAAAGGTAATCATTTCAATGCCAGTTGTTGTTAGAAAAATGATAATTTCAGCGCCAATCGTTATTAAAAAAAACCACTTCAGTGCCAATCTTAATGAAAAAGTGATCACTTCAGTATCAAAAAAAAATCTCTAAGTGACGTCGTACAACGAGTTGATAAGTGATCACTTTATTATCAGTCATTGTAAAAAAGTGATCCATTCAGTGCCAATTTTAATTAAAAAGTAACCACTTCAGTGCTAAAAAATGCCACATCATATACAATTTTTAATTATAAAAGCCATGTAATTTCTCTAGCTAGAACTTTTCGCCGGGGGCATGTTTTTCTTCGATTTTGGGACTTAAGTGAGCTGACGAAAGGTTGTGACACTAGAATGAATACCGTACACAAGTTAAGAGACTTCTGATGTACTTCTCCCGTGAAAAAACATTAAGCTTAGCCACAACCATATAGACAGAGACAACCGACCCAACTTTGAAGCCTTTTCACAAGGTCAAAAATCAGAAAATATAGAAGAAAGTAGGCAATAACCACTAACAGTTCTTTACGTAATAGAAGAGAGAGTTCGAGCAAACGAGCCATGGTGTTTTGTTTAATCCTGGACGATACACGACAATGCATCTTCACGCATGGTGGGGATATGTAAGATTGAACAGATGAAGATTCAAATAAAGCAATGTCCAATCCAATCTTTTAGCTCCAAGAACAAAACGGACGAGTGACTGGGATTCACTTTTCCCGTATCTACTTCGATCATTTGACAAATGAAAAGGTAACCATCCTTAGGACATTATTTATAGGGTGTCGTAGCACTAATTCTCCGTCAACCCAAGAACGTTCTACTGTATTGAACTGAAATAAAATGGCGATGAGCATGTTCAAAATTTCTTTATCCTTAGTGCTGATAATACTTTCCCTTCCGAGCACTCGCGCTCAAGCTCCCTACGTCGTGATCCGAGGGAAGATAAGTCGTCACCAGCTCACGAGGGCTGGTCCCGGAGCTCCTGATCCGGAGCATCCCTTCATCGTCTCCGCTTGGTTTTCTACAAGTTCCAACTTCTACCATGTCTTTCTTCAATGTAACGTCCTAGTAGGGTATTACAACGTCGAGCTGTCCGCGGAGCTTGTGGGCATGGCAACATAGCTTGCGGTCATAAGCGGACCATGTGGCAATTTTTCTTTTTTTTCGGTCACTTCTTTGTTTATGGGCTGTTCAACCTTGACTTTCTGTATAGGTGAACCTCTTTTATCTGCTGTTCAACCTTGGCAATCTCGACACTAATCAAATAACAATTTCTGTCATTACCGAGAAGATTATTGCCATCTCAAGCAAGTATTGTGACCATTGGATCATAATCACATTGAAGAGTGTATATTGAGTGCATAAAAGGAATATCTAGAATTTTCACCCCAAAACCTATCAAAGGAGTTTTGGAGAGCTAAAAAAAAAGGACTTAATACCACAAAGAGTCTCAAACAAATACACTTGCGACAAAATTATCCCAAAATACATTTTTTAGACAATAAAAAATCCCCACTAGTATACTTGTGATAAATTTATCCATGCAAAGATGAAATGCCTTGTTGGCATGGCTGAAAAATGATGCATGGAAAACATGTCGACATAAATTGCTTGTTTTTAATTGATTTTTAATAATTTAATCTCTAAAGTCGAGCTCATAGGGATTGCTGTCATGGGGCTTGATAAGGACGCCATGCCATATTCATGAGTCCACAAAACATAACCTAAAAGAACGAATGGATTTCCAGCGTGTTGTCCTGTCACCATCGAGAGTGTTTGCCAACACCAAATTCGGCATCCTCATCTGCCTCTTTGACTGGATGCAGAAGAGCAAGTCCTCCACTCAGAAACGCTTGCCCCAAGTTTCGCTAGTTTCTCGACACCTTTTGTCTAATGGAAAAAATACTAAAAAAATCATAAATCTATTGCATTGCTAGTAATTCAGTCATAAACTTTTCAGTTGGACCAATTCAGTCATAAATATTTTTATATCGATATTAATTCAGTTTATTTAGTCAATTTTGATCGGCCAGCGTTGACATTGATATTGTTCGTCCGACCAATACTAACAAGGTAAATTTTTAAATATTTTTAAATATATATATTTTTAATTTTTTATTAATTCTTTTCTTTTTCCTATTCTTTGTTGGAGCTTGGGGCCGTGAAGTCCTTGCCGAAGTGTCACCGGCCGCTGCAGGAATCCAAGGAGGAAGAAGAGCAAAAATAAAAGGAAAATAAAACGAAAAAGAAAAAATTAATAGAAAAATTAATAGAAAAATTTGAAAAAATTAAAAATTATTTAAAAATTGTTATGTTAGTGCCAACTGGTCAAAATTAACAGGATAGATTGAATTGGTCCAATTAAAAGATTTAAAATAAATTGATATCAATCTAATAGATTTAGAATTGAATTGATATATTTCCGTTAGTCGAACGTTGCTATTTGCATGCTTAGGGACTACTTCAGCACCATTTTATCGAACCTCGCTCTTTCGAACGAGAACGCAGCCCCATAAGGCCTCAACGGGTCCGTCCTTGCCACCAGCCTTGTCGACGCACTCAGGATACGCTTTTCAGAAAGCTGCACACCTCTACGCCACCATCACTTTGTTCGGACGTGCGTGTATGAATATCCCACGAGAAGCAGAGGGAAGCAGCTTTTGAATTTGTTCCGACTTCTCGTACACGTTAAACAAAGCAGACAGAGGGGGAGAGGAAGGAGAGGCGGAAGCTTCCTCGCGTCTCTCTGGCGCATGCCCCAGCAAAGATTGGTTGGTGATGTAGGGCTAGGCTAGGGTGGACGCTTTTAAGCCAGAAAAGGCAAGCATCGACGTGTGGTGCATCTTTTTTTTTTCCCGCCTCTCAGCCAAATTGACACTTACGTACAAACGTGTTTTTTACCCATCCACCCCATTTTTTCTCCTCCATCGACGCGCTCACCTTGAGCCCACTCCCCGCCTCCCTCCGGCGGAGTTGCCTGCACCGTGTCTAAGGTGACCACAGCCGGGCGTCGAACCATCTCTGTCGTCTTTATGGTCGGAGTTGCAAATCGCTGTCATGGCTTTGCATGGTTCCAGATCTGGGTGCGGCGATGGCTCCAAGGCCTATCGCGCGCATGGCTTCGCCGTTCTAGATTTAAAAGTTCCCCGTTGTCCTTGCTTGTCCGTGGCGGTGCCTCCACATCTGACTTGAACGCGGTCATGGCTCCAAGGTCTGTGGAGAACGGAGTGTTGGCTGTTCAAGCCGGAGCGTTAGTCGATGATCGCGGAGGATGACGGTGAGAATTGGGGGTTGGTTGGGAGGAAGCCTTTGTGTATCTGGTGAACTAAGTTGTGGCTGAGGAGCTGCAGCGGTCAGGGTGGTCCCAGCGCGGAGGAAGGGGCGGAGTTACACCATGGAAATTTGTGGAGATGTTATTTCTTTATTTTTAATATATTTTAAATTTGCTAAATGCTTAATTTGCTATAGTTAAAAAGAGTGAGTTATGTGGGTGATTTTGGGTTACTCCTGGATTGAATTGGGTAGGATATGAGCCATTTAAAATGTATAGAAAATAAATGGATTAATGTGAGTTAAATGAATGAATTTGGGCTGAACCTATTTATGATTGACTCAAACCTAACTTAAGTCACCCATTTGCCATCTCTCATTGACTAGCTATACTCCTAAAATAAATGGTATAATAGAAAGAAAAATATGCCAATTTTGAAATGGCAAGAAATATATTAAAGACTAAAGATTTGCCAAAGAAGTTTGGGACAAAAGCCATTGCCTGTGTTGTATTTGTGCCAAACATATGTCTACCAAAGAGTGTTGGTGGAAGAACCCTAGAATATTTTGGAGCAGCAACAGGTCAAATGTTATGTTCCTATGAGTATTTGCGTGTGACATTCCTATCTAGGAGGAAAAGTTGGATGGCAAAAGTCAGAAGTGCATTTTTATTGACTACGATGACATGACTATGTTAAAGGATTAGGATCATTATCTTACTCTGTTACTATAAAGTCAGCTGGTGACTTCGAGATTTAAAACGATAAATCAAGTATGTGAAAAACAGAAACAAGCTGATGATCAACAGTGGAAAGCTGGTGATGAAGACTGACATGAGTTGATACAGAAGACACGGATCGCCAAACTAATCAACGGTGAAGAACATGCGATGTAGAAGACACGGATCGCCAAGCTTGCTTAGTTAACGGGTTGTTGTTCTGTTGTAAATAGTTGGCAAAGTTTGGTAGTTCAGTTTTTCTGTTACTGGAAAATTAGCTTCTCTCCTATATATATAAAGAGAAATAAAACTCCGTAGGGTTGAGGGAGTCAAGCTTGACTACGAGATGTACACATAATGAAAATAGAGTAGAAGAGGAAGAACAGAGGATTTGTATTGATTGTTGTAGTTGATACTTTGTACAAACATGAGATTCTGATACAAAGATATATAGAACATTTCTTGTACAGATTTTGTTTCTGCTGAGTCTATTCTTCATCATCTTCATCTGATTCCATTCTTCATCATCTACATCTTCGGTTTCACATGGTATCAGAGCCGGTTCTACTGCATTTGATGAAAAGATTCATTCAGCAGTAGGTCATTACATCAAGACGGAAGATCTGAAGCACCAGCAACATTCAGTATCACGGTAATCATATCAGAACTCATAGTATTACTGTTATCTTCTTCTTCAAGCTAAAGGATTTTAACAATGGCGATCAGAACACCAAAGTATCATTTTCCAATACATGTGAACATCTCGAATTTTGTCACAACCAAACTTGCTGAAGACAACTTCCTATTGTGGCAAGCTCAAATCCAGAGATTTCTGAAAAGTCAAGAGCTTTTTGGTTTTGTTAATGGTGATATCCCTTCACCTCCTCGAATGCTGCAAAGAGAGGTTGAAGGCTGTGAATCTGAACTTGTCAATCCAGATTATACTGATTAGACAAGAACTGATCAATTGATATCATCTTGGATCAGTGGGGCTGTTACTGAGAATATTTTGAGCTTAATAATTGGATTAGAAACATTGTCTGAAGTATGGCAAACACTTCTAAAACGATTGACATAGAAGTCAATTGCTAGAGAGTTCGAACTGAGAGGAAAGCTACAATCGTGTCAGAAGCATGAGCAAGCCCTCTCTGTTTATCTCAGAGAATATAAGTCCATATGTGATCAGTTGAATGCAATAGGTAAACCTGTGGATGAAATAACCAAAATGTTTGGTGTATTGGAAGGTTTAGGCCCTGAATATGAAAATTTTCGAACCACCATATACTGCTTAAAGCCTCAACCTGATTATGATGAGGTTATTGCCCAATTAGAAAGGTTTGAATCAAGGCTGAAGACCTATTCCAGGAATCAGTTCAATCCTAATTTGGCCTATTTTGGGCAAAGACAATCTTAGATACAGCTTAAAGAAAATACTAATGGAGAATACATTTCTCAAACTTCTGGATTTATACCTCAAAGAGGAAGTTACAGAGGAGGCCGAAGCTATGGTTGTGGTAGAGCTGTTAATAATAGAGGTCGAGGCTTTGGTTATGTTGAAAGAAATTAGACTTACAGAACAGATGCCTTAATCCAAGGACAAGGAGATCGGCATCTCAGACAGAGAAATACTTTCTCTACAACTAATCAAGGATTTAGACCCTATGCCACTTATTCTCAAAGGTACCAAAACACCAAAACTTATCCTTCTGTAAACTCAAATAAGAACTTATAGGATGAGAAAGAAACATGCAATATTCGACTGGAATGTCAAATATGTAAACGATCTGGACATGATGCTCTTTGTTGCCGATATCGTTTTGACAACTCTTATCAAGCAGAAGACATTCCAGCAACATTAACAGCAATGCATATTGAAGATTCAACAGGAAGCGAATGGTATCCTGATACTGGTGCTATGGCCCACATCAGTGCCAATCCTGGTATGCTTCATACCCTTTCTAAATATCAAGGACATGATACTGTTATGATCGGCAATGGATCATGTTTACCTGTTACATACATTGGTGATACTTGGCTGAATACAAAGGGTAATACATTACCTCTCAATGATGTTCTAATTGTTCCAGAAATACAGAAGAATCTTCTTTCAGTATCTAAGCTTACAAATGACTATCCTTGCTCATTTATCTTTGACAAAACTGGTGTTTATGTAAAGGACAACAATACCAAAATAATGGTGAAGCTCGGAAGGAAAACTAGAGGGCTTTATCAAGTAAATCCACAAACCACAGAAGCTTTTTTTACTTAGAGGCAAAGGACTGTGGATGAAGACATATGGCATCGGAGATTAGCTCACACAAATTCACAGATAGTGAAACATCTGCAGAAACATAAGCTGATCCATTACAACTCAACATCTAAGAATGTATGCAGCAACTGTCAAATAGCAAAAAGTACAGCACTATCTTTTTCTTTGTCGGATTCTACATCAAGTCTTCCATTAGAAAAGGTCCATTGTGACATTTGGGGACCCTCACCAGTATGCTCATTTCAGAAGTTCAGATACTATGTGATTTTTGTTGACAATTTTTCTCGATATAGCTAGTTATATCCTATGAAGTTGAAATCTGAGCTCTATGATATATTTGTCCAATTCCAGAAGTTAGTTGAAAGGCAATATAATCATCAGATTAAAACTTTCCAGAGTGATGGAGGAGGAGAATTTATAAGTAACAAGTTTCAAAATCATTTGAAGAACTGTGGGATAAAACAGCTTATATCCTGTCCACACACACCAGAATAGAATGGGGTCGCAGAAAGAAAACATTGACACATAGTTGAATTGGGATTAGCTATGTTGTATCACTCAAAAGTTCCACTGAAATTTTGGGTAGATGCCTTTGTGACAGCCAATTACATTGTAAATATTCTCCCCACACCAAAACTAAAGATGGATACACCCTCTAACAAAATTCATAATAGATAGGCAAGGTATGATCATTTAAGGGTGTTTGGCTGTGCTTGTTATCCTTGCTTGAGACCATATGCAAACCACAAATTTGATCCTCGATCTCTTACCCATATCTTTTTGGGTTACAGTGATCTGCATAAAGGATATCGATGTTTTGTACCTACTGATAATCGTGTGTATATCAATAGACATGTTGTCTTTGATGAAACTTTTTATCCATTCACAAAGCAGTTGGCCAATGAGTTTGGACAGTATACAACTTTATATAAACAATGGATTGGAGAAATTCATTTGTTCGAACCTCCAAGTACAGGCTCAACAGATAATAGTCCTCTTCATCAGTCAACCAAAAGTCAGAATCATCCTGATATAGGTGATTATTATAGTCATCACCTATTTAGTGGACAGGAGCCACATACCACTTCCTTAGTACCAATGCAGAATGAATACACAACAGATGGACAACCAGTCTTTACTTCAATAAATGTTGTGCCTACAGATCTCTCTACTAATCAAGAACAACATACTTCCAGCTCTTTATCTTCACACAATGATCTACCTGCTGACATTAGTCTTGATCAAGAGCAACACAATTCTATTCTTTCTTCTTCTCAAGGTACTATTAATGTTCATCATATGCAGACTCGACTGAAATCTGGGGTTAGAAAACCAGATCCAAAGTATGCTTGTTTAGTTGAGTATCAAATTCCTATGGAACCAAGGTCTATCAAATCAGCCTTAGCTGATAAAGCTTGGTATAGCGCAATGGAAGAAGAAATGAGTGCATTAAATGAAAATCAAACTTGGACATTAGTTCCCAGAACTGACCAGATGAATGTAATAGGCTGCAAGTGGGTGTTTAAGACCAAACTCGCACCTGATGGGAGCCTTGATAGACTAAAAGCTCGACTAGTAGCCAAAAGTTTTCACCAAGAGGCAGGACTTGACTTTACTGAGACCTTCAGCCTTGTTGTAAAACATGCAACAATCCGTATAGTGCTGTCTCTAGCTCTGATGAAATAATGGCCAATACATCAACTTGATGTCAAAAATGCTTTCCTCCATGGAGATTTGAATGAGACTGTATACATGGAACAACCACATGGCTTTATACATCCTCAAAAATCGAGTTATGTCTGTCTGCTCCAAAAGTCCTTATATGGTCTTCGATAAGCCCCAAGAGCTTGGTTCGATAAATTCAGCAAATTTTTACTCGAAACTGGCTTCTTCTATAGCACAGCAGATCCTTCCTTATTTGTCTTTCATGCTGAATCACATACAGTGTTATTACTACTGTATGTTGATGATATCATCTTGACTGGTAGCTCATCTCAACTTTTAACTACCTTGATTCAAAAGCTCAGCCTTCACTTCCATATGAAGGATCTTGGATATCTTCACTATTTTTTAGGCATTGAAGCCAAACGTACTTCACAGAATCTATTTCTATGTCAAACAAAATATGCTACTGACTTACTAAAATGAGCTCATATGGCTGAATGCAAACCAATCTCAACACCTTTGCCACTTCGATCACTTTCCATGATCGATGCTACAAATCAGCTAACAGATCCTATTGAGTACAGAAGCTTGGTTGGTGGTCTTCAGTACTTAACTATTACTCGACTAGACCTGGCTTCTGTCATAAATCTTCTTTGTCAAAAAATGCAACATCCTACAATGGCAGATTTTCATCAATTAAAGAGAGTCCTTCGATATGTCAAAGGTACCATACATCTTGGGATCTATCTCCATTCTCAAAGTTCAGTAAACCTCTATGGGTTTTCAGATGCTGATTGGGCAGGTTGTACTGTCACACGACGCTCTACAACTGGGTTTTGTACATTTCTTGGATCTAATTTGCTTTCTTGGTCAGCCAAGAAACAACCCACTGTTTCAAGATCCTCCACAGAAGCAGAATATCGGGCACTTGCCTCAACAACTGTTGAACTCACTTGGATAAGCTTTGTATTATGTGATATTGGTATTTCTCTTCCATTAGCTACACCTTTATTCTGTGACAACAGATCAGCAATTTCTCTTACAGCCAATCCAATACTGCATGCCCGAACTAAGCACATCGAAGTCGACTTCCACTTCGTACATGAGAAAGTTTCTTCTAGATCTATTCGTGTTCAATATATACCTACTCATCTTCAATTAGCTGATATCTTTACTAAATCTCTCTCACGATTAGCTCATGTTACTCTCCGAACCAAATTGGGAATGGGATTTTTCACCCTTCTCAATTTGAGGGAGGATGTTAAAGGATCAGGATCTTTATCTTACTCTGTTACTATAAAGTCAGCTGGTGACTTCGAGAAGGAAAACGATAAATCAAGTATGTGAAAAGCAGAAACAAGCTGATGATCAACAATGGAAAGCTGGTGATGAAGACTGACATGAGTTGATATAGAAGACACAGATCACCAAACTAATCAACGGTGAAGAACATGCGATGTAGAAGACACGGATCACCAAGCTTTCTTAGTTAACAGGTTGTTGTTCTATTGTAAACAGTTGGCAAAGTTTGGTAGTTCAGTTTTTCTGATACTGGAAAATTAGCTTCTCTCCTATATATATAAAGAGAAATAAAACTCCGTAGGGTTGAGGGAGTCAAGCTCGACTATGAGATGTACACACAATGAAAATAGAGTAGAAGAGGAAGAACAGAGGATTTGTATTGATTGCTGTAGTTGATACTTTGTACAAACACGAGATTTTGATACAAAGATATATAGAACATTTCTTGTATAGATTTTGTTTCTGCTGAGTCTATTCTTCATCATCTTCATCTGATTCCATTCTTCATCATCTACATCTTTGGTTTCACAGACTAAAGGTTATAAGCAATATAATTTAGTCATGGAAAAGGTAATTATCAGTAGGAATGTCCAGTTTTTGAAGATGACGTCGGAACTAAAACCAAAGGGTGATCCTAGAAGCATAACGATCGAAGATGAACCATTTCTAGGAGGGAAAGAAAAATCTTCAACTGAAGATCCACCATCTTCGCTTGGAAGTTCATCTTCTTCCAACATCATGTGCAATAGGGTGAACTTAAGACAAAGTTGAGATTCTGATTCTCCGTTTCTCTTCCTCCTTCTAACAAATTTTGGTTCGTGGATGAAACCGAGGTTTATTTCATGCTTGAAAGTGCCAATTAGTAGCTAGAACAATAATTTGTGACGATATAGAATGAACCTAGTGAGGACTTTCACGAAGGGCGGGAATTTGAAAACGATTCATCGACAAAGGAATTGATGTATAAACGGCAGAAGCAGAGACTTAGCTTTGAGGGGCGATTGGTTTGACGTGATCAGTAGCTGGTGAATGGGACAGAGGTTGCGGGCACAAACCGGGGTAGGGGAGCCTACATCTTTGTTGATTCGACGACCTTCATCTTGGTGATAATGAATTTGTGGAAGTGTCGATGAAATTTACTCCCTTTTTGGGCCGTACGAAATCTTAATGCGATTACTCGAGGATTTGCAGGAAGTGACTTGGAGAACATGAGTACGAGCCATGCATCACGAGGTGTGCATCGTTTACATGGACAAATTCATTGGTTCGTTACATAAGACAATAACGATGAACGAGCGAACATGCCAAGAGTAGATGTTGACACCTTAATTTTATTTAGGTTTATTTTATTTTATTAATTAAGTTTTTATTTTATTTTATTTTGTCTTTTCGGATAAATAATATAAAAAAACATATAAAAACAACAAAACAAAGCAAAAAACAGAAAAAACAGCCCCTCCTCTGGGCCTCTACCGGCCCAACCCGCAACCCGGCCCGCACCTTCATCTCCTTCCTCGCCCGACTGGGTGGGCAGCACGCGCCAGAGGTGCGACGCTGGAGCAGAAGGGAGGAACAATAGCGCACATGGAGCAGGGGGTAGCTGGCGTTAGATGGGGACGTGCCGGGGGGGGGGGGGTAGCTGGCGTCGGATGGGGCGCTGGTTTGGCAGTCGAAGGTTGCGGCGACCAACGGTTGAACTTCGGCGACTGGCCGCCCTTTGACCTATAAATAGGCCATCGATCCCAGCAGCCAAAACACACACAGACAGATCAAGAGAGGGATAGTCGGATCTAGGGCTTGCAAACCTCGGACAACCCACTGAGAGACTTCAGGGGAGGTCCGAGGCCGAACGACCAAGGATCTGAGGCTCGCCGGAACAGAGGAGAGAGAGAGACCGGCAAGCTCCAAGGGATCCCTTGAGAAACTTCGGGGAACTCAAAGAGTGAGCAAGGGCGAAGCGATCAGGTCGTGAGCTCAACGACCTCCCTCCAAGAGACTTCGGGGGAGGCTGGCGGCGTGCGAACCCAGATCTGCGAGGAGGAGAGGGTAGGGAGAGGGTAGAGAGAGGGAGAGAGAAGGCATCCCGGCCAGATTTGACCGAATCAAGGACCCGCCGTCGCCGTTGTTGTTCGCTGTTGTCGTTGCCGTTGCCAATCGATCCCTGCCATCACCGTTCATCTTCCCTGTTTAAGGAAAGGTAAAAGGGTCGTCTCCATTGTCTTTATCGTTGCCGTTGCCGTCGTTGTCGCCATGACCGCCGTTGCCGCCGTCGCCGCCGTAACGCCTTGGTTTCCCCCCCCTCGGTGCTGCGGATTTGCAAACCTTAGGGTTTGCGATCTTCTAAGTCACGAAGCGGACCCGGATCCGGGTTGGGTAGGGTAGGGTTTCCGCAATTTTGGGGTGGCAGGAATTTGGGTTGATGAGTCGGGTAGGGTTTCGTCGAACCGGGTCGTCGGGTCGGCCTGGTTTTTTTTGAAAACTGGCTCCTGGGCCGCGAAAAAGAATGAAAAATAAAAAAAAATTAAAAAAATCGCGGGCCCGTATGCATTTCAAGTCAACGATCCAGGTCGGACCCAACCCACAGACTCGACCCGGGTCAGCTTTTCTATTATTTAAATAATATTTTAATAAATAAATAAAATAATTTTTATTTTTTAAAAATAAAAAAAATAAAAAATATTTATTTTCGAAAAATATTAAAAAATAGTAAAAAATGTTTTATTTTCCCGAAAAATAAAAAAAAATCAAAAATATTTCATATTTTCCAAAAAATGCCAAAAATCCAAAAAAAAAAAATGCCAAAAAGACTTGTATTTTCTAAAAAAATACCCAAAAATCCAAAAATCCCTTTTATGTCCAAAAAATGAGAAAAAGACCCAAAGAATGTTTTTCACCCCCAAAACGCATGAAAAATCTCCCAAGTATCCAAAAAAACCTCAGGGTTTAAACAAGATTAGGTACTGAAATGGCATTAGTGATTAACTAGTGTAATCAAGTCCCTGATCCTAATTTCTCTGGTTGTGCAGGAGCAAGTATTTCTCCCGGTACTTTGCTTGGGTTTCTAATCGACCCACCCCAAACTGATTAGTGGTGACTCCGTTTTAAAATTAATTTACAGGTTAAAAACTTAGACTATTAAAGTTGTGAATTGGTGGACTTGGGAGAGTCCAGGCCTAATAAATTCAGCCGAGCCATTAGCCTTCGCAAGGCACCCGCCCCTGATGTGGGCGCTGAAAAAAAGAGGTCACGACAGCTTGGCGACTCAACTGGGGACATTTGAGGACTTAGGCCATTCTATCTTGTTTAAACACTTTACTGACTTGTTTTTGTTTTTTTTATGCAGGTTAGTAGCTTAGAAGTTTATTTTAATTTTGCTTAAAATAGATTATCTTGTGATTATAAAGTGTTGTGCATGCTTTACTGTTTTAAACACTACACATGGCACACACAACCCGGCCACCGGACCTGGGCCGCTATAGGATTTCTAGGATGGTGTTAAGAAAGATACGACCTCAAACGCGAGACTGCGATGTAGAAGTTGCCTTTCTTTTCCCCGAATTTCTTAGTCGAGGTTAGGAGGGTATGCTGCTAATGCGAGACTGCGACGAGTGAATACCCTTTTAATTTCAATAAACATTCTCAGTTGGAAATCGAGCCGCACGTCCCATCTGTATGTCTCTGTGCTTGCCATTTTCTTTAAAAGTTAAGTAATTTCTTTACTCTTACTTAGTCATTATTTATTGGCCCATGGCAATTTAGGACAGGTTTTTTGAGTCCCAGTTTATATGCGATGGGAGAAGACGATATCCAGTTTATTCCCGCTCCCAAAGCAGAGCACTTCAGATGGTGGGGTCAATTGGACCAATATGCCCAAGAGTGGGTGAAAGCCAAAGTCAGTCATCTCCTATCATTGATTCAAATCACTGTTCATTCTGAAGTCATACAAGCCATGGCGCATTTCTGGTGCCCAAAGACAACTACTTTTGTGTTTGGTAGGTTTGAGCTAACCCCAACTCTGGAAGAATATAGCATCATCACTAGAATGCCTCTTGAGAATAAGCTTGTCAGGCCATTAATAGGCATCATCCCGTTGTGTGGGTTAGCGCGAATTTTAAGAACTGAAGTTCATGTTATGAGGTGACTTCTTGAAAACGACCATAATACTTGCCCACTAGAATTTATGAATGCCTGTTTTCAAAATCAGCCTATGACCCAAAAAAGTGAGATTTTCATCCTAACCTTTTTCGGGTTCATGATTTTCCCCCATCAAAGAAATGTCATAAGTCCTAAGATGGCATGGATAGTTGATCAAATCTTGAGGGGGCAAAATTATGTCAACATGATTTTAACCGAAACATTCTTGTCCCTTAATCGTTTTAAGGAAAACACAGAAAAAATCATGCGGGTCTCCCCGGAAATTTTATAGGTTTGGTTCTTTTCTCACCTAAGCGAATTTCGATTCTTCATGCGATCATTTGAAACAAATTATTTTGAAAATCCATTACAGAAATTTATGGTTTTGGGACCATACATTCCCAATCAAAGTTGTTTAAATTGCGTAAACTTCCTAAGAGACCTGGCTCCTGAGGCATTCCAATGGTGTGCTGGTTGGTTCCATGAAAAGAGAGCTCGCTTCGCTTACAAGCGTTGCCATCCAATTCCGTTGCTTGGCCTCACCGGTGCCATTTCTTATTTCCCATATCGGGTGGCACGACAGTATGGAGCCCTTCAAGAGATCCCACTGCCTTTTAAAAGGAAGGTCCCTCCACTCCTTTTCACCCATCAAAGTCATGAATATGCATTCGAGATTGACATCATCGAGGAAGCATGGAGCATGTGCTATTGTAAAAGAATCGTGGTACCTGAAGGGCTTGAGGGACAGGAAAAAGCCCACCACACCTCTGAGTCCTACATCCACAACCATTGTATTCCGACAAAACTGAAGCCATTGGTCCCTCACCCAATCAACGAGATTAGCCAGCACGAGCAAGCAGAGCTTATGCAAAAGGATTTGGGAATAGATTAGATACATATCTCAAAGCCAGTTCAAGGAAGTAGGCATCCTCGCAAGAACAAGGCTCCCTGTCGCATATAAAATAGAAATCATGTGCCCCTCAGTGTTAATATTGTGAAAGTTTTGTCCCATTGTTTAGGGACTTTTGTTTAATATCTAGTATTGCCTTCTGTCATTTCAATTTCAAGTTTTAGATGTCAGAAGTCTGCGGTCTATAAAATCCTCTTTTGATAAATAAAAAAGCAGTTAGACCATTGCCATGGATCAATCTTTGTTTACTTTCGTGCTCATTCATTGTTTTCGTGACGATAGGTAATTATGAATCATCGACTATCAACAACCTGTGAATGGCCTCACGTAATAGGGCTTGATTAGAATGATGTACAAAATCATCTCGCCAACATTGAAGAGGGCGTGGGATAGATGTCCATTGTCATTTGACAACTCTCAAGGCAAATGGAATCCACTCAAGCTGAGCCCACCTCCGTAGCTACTTTAAGTACCATCATGACACCTGCGAATTTGCCAGAGAATAACCAACACCATAGACAGTTTGAAAAGATCATGGAAAAGTTAAATCAGTTGCAGGGGCAGAATCCCATAGACTTGTCTAATTACGCCGGCATTGAGATCCCTGAAGAGCTTAAAGCACCTGAATGCGAAAGGTATGTTGATACATCCCGCCCCGCCCAAAGACCTACTTGCAAGCCTACCTGGTCCGAAGGATGATTCGATCGTACCAATCAAACATGACTGGTCCCGCTTTGCGATGGTACATTGTCAGGAAGATTAGTCCTCTTAAGACCTAGGGGGAATTAATTTATGTTTTCCACCAAGGATATAATATTGACATCAGCCCTGACATCGCCTTGCCCTATGAAGAACCGATGGTCGCAGAGCACGAGGAGCCGTTAGTCATCGAGATAGGAGAAGAAGATGTTAATGAAGACTTGCATGATAAATGGGCGATTGAGCAACATCCTATTGCTGAAAAAATTCCCACTGGGAAAGGCAAGGAGCCTATGTATGAGGTCAAAGACACAGAACCTGTTCAAGATCAGGGCACGACAGGACAGCTCCCCAAGCTTACTGCAAGAGCTAGGGTCCAAAAAATACTGACCCCTATCAATCTAGAGAGTAAAGCAGAGAGTGAAGCTCCATTATTTCTCACTCCCCTTAACAAAATCCAACTGGCGAAACGAAGGGCCTTACTCAAAAGGTTTGGACTAGGAGCCAAGAAAAGAAAGCCTAAACAATTCAATTCAACATTAGCCACTGAGTATAGGCAAAATCTAATAGCTGATATGCTGCTGCACCAAAACTTCGAGCATTCTCTAGAATACAACCCCGAAGACTTCTAGTCCCTATACAATCCCAAGGACTACCAGTGTTATACAGATGAAATCGTCAATTCATCGTATAACTGCTTTCTACCCACACACAGGGTCGAAAGCCTGTCAGAAGAGGGAACATTTGTCCTTACCCGCTATGATCCCAATAAACTACTAAGCTTGTCACCTGACCATGAAAATGGCTTAAATCATCCTCGTTTGGTGATTTTGACCCGGAAGAAAGTAATGGGATAATCTCGGCAGAGTTTAGTTTCCCTAAAACAAAAAAATTCACCACTACAATGAATATGCAATGGGAAAACCAGTGGCCTAACTAGGATATATCAAGCCCGTCTTGCATTCTTAGGATCATGACTCCTGAAGAGATGTGGATACCTAATCTTTGTAAGTATAATGACACGACTTGCCCTGTGGCTCATTTGCAATATCTCTACACTGAAATGAGTCGGTACTATAGCCCGATATCATTCACAACTCGGGCCTTCCAAGAAAGTCTTACAGGGCCTGCATTGCAATGGTTCATCACAGTAGATATCTACCTCATGAGAGATTGGAATGAGTTGTCCTCTGCATTCCTGCTTCAGTATCAAAGCCTGATTGGAACTGAACTGCCTTGCGAGAGCTTGGTTCACTTTAGAAAAAGACCAATGGGGGATTTTCGAGCATATGCAAAGAGGTGGAAGACTTTTATGATGCAAACCTACCCTCAATTGGCTAAAGAAGAAATGATGAAGCTGTTCATAGGAGCTTTACCTCGCAAGCATCGTTGTTGGTTACATGGTTTGCACTTCCGTAGCTTCAATGAAGTGGTCCTCTCATGTGAATACTTCGAGTCTACTGGAAGCAAGGAACTCTCAGGTGCTTGATTTCAGAACCAACACTATCAAAGTGCTCCTTTTTCATAGGAGTTTTCATGGGTTTTGCTTGTTTTTATAATTTCATGTTTCTTATCCTATCTAGTGTGCTACTATTGCATTTTCATTCTAGTAATCTAATGTACAGTTCTAATATTTTGTTTTGAGAGCATGAGGCGGTAATCCAAACCAGCCCAATGATGCTATCCAACCATGAAAAATTATCATCCAAGGAGAATACTGAGGGCTAGGCTTCCTCATTTTTTTTCCCTCCAAAGATATATACTTTTGAAAACAAAAAAATATTTCATTACCTAAAGCTTTCGTCAAAACAAGATGTTAAAGTTAATCATGTTTGTCTTTCTGACTCATTCACTTTGTGTCTTAGAATATCATCCCCTTTGACTTAGTGTGATATGGGGCATTTGAAGTTGGCGTATCATGTGAACTCGCTAAATTCAAAGACACCATGCCAAGAAAACAGGGGCAAACAGAAAAGATCATCCCACTTCAAAGAAGATAAGTTTTATTCTCTAAATATAATTTTGGAAATAATGTCATCTCTCTTCTATTTACAAGAAACGAAAGATATGACGTGATAGGTATAGGCATAGGGTTGAAATCAAGCTGTCCCCAAGAGCTCTATACACTCCACCTCGCTCATGCCTAACTCCTTCTCAAGTCAGAGCAATATCTTTTCCCTATAATGTGCCTGAGCAACTAGATGCTGTGGTTTCATCAATGAGATTTCCAACTTTGACAAGCCAAGAAGCACATAAAAGGAATTTCTTCTCTTGAATTGGCTACTGTCAACATGGAGAAAATCTAGATAGTTGAGGTAGTCTCTAGCCCCCTATTTCAAATGATGACTAAGGGCTTAGAAACCTCACTTCTTGTTCCAGACACATGCTCTTGCAAGAAGTAATTACCATCGGAAAATTGAAAGTTTTGATTGTTCATCTCAAATTCCATAGAAGCTTGAGGTACATGACTTTGCATGATACTACTATATTCAAAGGTAGAAGGAAAAATTCCACAGAAGGAAGGCGTTGAAGATGAATCAACGACCATCAATCATGCATACATGACCATGAGTGAGGAAGGCCAATTGAAAGAAATGTCAAACTGTGCCGAGACGAAAAGGCTGTCATTGACATTCAAATATCCCTAGGAGTTAGCAAATACAAACTTTGGAGAAGAGTAATTTGGTATCGTTTCCAATACTCCCCCCCTCTTTGAATTCACTTTTGACATATTCCCTCTATTGGTAGGAAGCATTATGATTCAAGAGCCAAACTTGATGGTTAGGTTTGACAAATCAATATTGGCCAAGCTAGTACGTGGAAATGACCCACATCAAATTCACCTGGCTTCGTGTAGAAAGACGTGTCATCCAGGAGCCAATTTAGAGAATAATTGACCTAACGAAGCAAGGGATGTAGGACTTCGTGTCCCCCTCTCACTTCAGGTTTACCCAATCATCTATAAACTAGTGAAGGGTAAAGTCGTATCACTTCCAGTTATTCGACTCTTGAAAGAGTTCATGACTAACACATTTCATCTTGTCTGTTGCAGGATCACTTGACTATCAAAAGCAAGGATAACAAATCAATGAGAAGCATGTCAGACTCTGATAAGCTCACCCAAGCGAAATGGTGTCTTGAGTAATCATTAAAGCAAATGACAGAAACCTTCTAGGCCTCAAATGATGTGCGATTTTGGCTCTCTTGATTGATCTATTTCCACATCTTCTCTTCTGCAACGGCAAAAGCAGAAAGACCCATCAAATCAATGATCAGATCCCCAACATTGGTTGATCATTCGTGTGTCATATCCCTAATCAATAGGGACAACCATCGACACCCATTTGTGAATAACCCTTTTGATGTTCAAAATCTAACATATTTGGAAACACTACTATGTTAGCCCCTAAAATTGTCAATAGGGTCTTTTTTGAGTCAAAACCATTCATTTGTTTTGAGAGTACAAACTCCATCACATTTAAAATGCTGCATGCATTTTCCAAATGGATTTTGTGTGATGATTTTGTTTGTCTAAATCATTGATTCCATTGATAATTATTAGAATAGATAGCTAATTGAAGAATACAAGATTGATTGAGCATGCTAGATGAGACGCGTCAGAATGATGGTAGGCAAGTTATATCCTACACACAGTCCCCCATATATACACTTGTGAGATGAGTGCAGAAGATTCCACACATGCAGGGTAAAGAGTTCTATCGCGAATGATACGATAACCAAAATAGTGAGAGGCATTCCATCGCTCACCCTATTGAGCCCCATACACTGGTGAAATTTCAATCATACCCTCGTCAAGAACCACCCCACATTGGGGTAGATCGAAGGCGAAGCAGCATCACAAGGTGAGAAGAGAGATAGAATTTCTCTTGCTTGCACTTGCATCAATCTTCGAGTGTCTTTATTGCATATGAACACTCGTGTTAATTTAAGTGCCCTAGAGTCATGAAGAGCAATTCTTTCTTTATGCACTTGTATCCATTGTACAAACACAATTGAGTCTGTAAATTCACCCTCACATGGAGGCAAAGCAAAAGCTATTGCCGTTTGAGCAGCATAATCAGAAGCGTCGGCAAAAGATGAAGACTCAATAGTCTAACAAATGCGTTTGCTTGAACTTGTCAAGATCAGCTCTCAGGCAACAAGAACAAAATGGGGGCATTAAAAAACAATGTACCTAGTAAAAGCAAGGTCAATGCCTGTGGATGAAAAACAAAAGCAAAAACTATGGATATAAAAAAAGCAGTGTGCCTGGTAAAAGCAAGGCCAATGTCTCCAAACAAAAAAATACAGCTGTTTGTATTCCCGAGAGAAGTTGCTATTGTGGTTCGATTAATGGAACCTTCATTTGACTATGAGAAGAAAGACCGGTGACAAATGCTAAGGCAATCGCCAGCTCTTACCTTTTTACACATGAGCCAAGTCTACGTTACATTCCCATTGTAAAAGTCTCTTTAGACTAGGGCACTTCAATTAACGTAGGATTTCATGTGTACATAAGCATCGCTCGAAGAAGTACAAGCAAATTACTCTATCTCCTTTCGCAGGATTTTTGATTTGCAAACCCGGAGATGATCGTGCGGCACTTCGTTCATGAGCCTTGACCTCAATGGTCCTATTTTATGAGCTGTTGACCAAGTTTTCATCATAATTTTAACAAAGACCTCTCACGTTGGTAAAGTCGTACCACTTGCGAGAATACTCGGACCCTTGTTGACATTATGACAGTGAGATAGTGTAGTCCTTATAAATCCCGCATTAATGGTTAGCCTTTTCCATGAGAGTGAGTGAAAAAGTCCTTTCAGACTGAAAGTCCCTCACCTGGCATGCTCAAGACATCTACATTTGGAATGAAGGTTGTCTTTCAAATTTTCCCCAGTGGAATTCGGATGATGCAAAAACCAACAAAATTGTCATACATGAATCCCATTTAAACTCATGAATAAACAGCATATACAATCATGTGTGCATATTGTGCAAATAGCAGACATACTCTCAGAGATCAGAGATATTGCCAGGTAAACATATCCCTATCCCTATTGGTCTTAAAGTACCTACCGCTGTCCAGGTACTCTCTTCTTGACACTCGACCTATTCGAGTCGTTCCTTGAGTTCGGGTGCTTGCAGCTATCTAAGTATCCCCTTGTCTTTGAGTACCCACCATTTGCTGGGTACTCCCTCTTAACGACACTTGACCTGTTCGAGTTGTCCTCAGAGTATTGATCCTTGCAACTGTTCAGGTATCCCTTTGTCTTCAGGTACCCCCCACTATCTAGGTACCCTCTTATCAACACTCGACTTGTTTGAGTTGTCTTCATAGCTAGGATGCCTGCAACTGACCAAGTATCCCACTACCTTTGAGTACCTTTCATTGTCCAAGTACTCCCTTTTCATGACACTCGACCTGTCTGAGTTGTCCTCAAAATTGTATCTTTGAATACTAGTAGCTGTTCAAGCATTCTATTGCTTTGTGTGCCTGCGCCTACCCAAGTATGCTTTCTTACACTTGGACCAACTAAGTGGTCTCAGGTTGTATCATTAAATACTTGTGTTCATCCAAGTATTTCAGTACTTTGTACACTTGTGGCTACCTAGGTGTTCCACCCCTTTTAAGTGCCTACGGCAATCCGGGTAAGCCTCATACCACATTCAAGTTTATAATACCAGGAGGTGAGAGACCTTCACGAATATCTCGGGTACGTCCTCGATATTCCCATTACCAGAAGGTGAGAGACCTTCACGAATATCCCAGGTACGTTCTCAATATTCCCATTACCAGGAGGTGAGAGACCTTTATGAATATGCGAGGTACGTCTTCGATATTCCCAATTACCAGGAGGTGAGAGACCTTCATGAATATCCAAGGTACGTCCTCGATATTACCCTTTACCAGAAGGTGAGAGACCTTCATGAATATCCAATGACGTCCTCGATATTCCCCTTTAAGTGCTTGCGGCAATCAAGGTAAGCCTCATACCACATTCAAGTTTATAATACCAGGAGGTGAGAGACCTTCACGAATATCTCAGGTATGTCCTCGATATTCCCATTACCAGAAGGTGAGAGACCTTCACAAATATCCCAGGTACGTCCTCAATATTTCCATTACCAGGAGGTGAGAGACTTTCATGAATATGCGAGGTACGTCTTCGATATTCCCAATTATCAGGAGGTGAGAGACATTTATGAATATCTCAGGTACGTTCTCGATATTCCCATTACCAGAAGGTGAGAGACCTTCACGAATATGCCAGGTACATCCTCAATATTCCCATTACCAGGAGGTGAGAGACCTTTATGAATATGCGAGGTATGTCTTCGATATTCCCAATTACCAGGAGGTGAGAGACCTTCATGAATATTCGAGGTACGTCCTCGATATTCCCATTTACCAGAAGGTGAGAGACCTTCATGAATATCCAAGGTACGTACTTGATATTCCAACTACCAGGAGGTGAGAGACCTTCACGAATATACGGGGCATGCCCTCGATATTCCCATTATCAGGAAGTGAGAGACCTTCACGAATATCCAAGGTACACCCTCAATATTCCCAATTACTAGGAGGTGAGAGACTTTCATGAATATCCAAGGTACGCCCTCGATATTCCCCTTTACCAAAAGGTGAGAGACCTTCATGAATATCTAAGGTACGTTCTCGATATTCCAACTACCAGGAGGTGAGAGACCCTTCACGAATATACGGGGCACGCCCTTGATATTCTCATTACCAGGAAGTGAGAGACCTTCACGAATATCCAAGGTACGCCCTCGATATTCCCAATTACCAGGAGGTGAGAGACTTTCATGAATATCCAAGGTACGACCTCGATATTCCCCTTTACCAAAAGGTGAGAGACCTTCATGAATATCCAAGGTACGTCCTTGATATTCCAACTACCAGAAGGTGAGAGACCTTCACGAATATACGGGGCATGCCCTCGATATTCCCATTACCAGGAAGTGAGAGACCTTCACGAATATCCAAGATACACCCTCAATATTCCCAATTACTAGGAGGTGAGAGACTTTCATGAATATCCAAGATACGCCCTCAATATTCCCCTTTACCAAAAGGTGAGAGACCTTCATGAATATCTAAGGTACGTCCTCGATATTCCAACTACCAAGAGGTGAGAGACCCTTCATGAATATACGGGGCATGCCCTCGATATTCCCATTACCAGGAAGTGAGAGACATTCACGAATATCCAAGGTACGCCCTCAATATTCCCAATTACCAGGAGGTGAGAGACTTTCATGAATATCCAAGGTACGCCCTCGATATTCCCAATTACCAGGAGGTGAGAGACTTTCATGAATATCCAAAGTACGTCCTCGATATTCCTCAACTGCCAGGAGGTAGGAGACCTCCATGAATATCCCAGGTACGTCCTCGATATTCCCATTACCAGAAGGTGAGAAACCTTTACGAATATCCAAAGTACGTCTTCGATATTCCGTTTACCAGGAGACTTAAAAAAACGACCAAGTATTCTCCAAAATTTGGTACTTATGATTATCCAGGTACCCATTTGATACCTGTGAACGTCTAAGTATCCTTTAAGAGTTTGTACTTGTGTTTATATAAGAACTCTTTCAACACCTGCAAGCAATCAGGTACTCCTTCAACGCCTGCGAACATTCAGAAACCCTCCAAGAGTTTGTACTTGTGACTATCCAAGTATTCTTTCGATACCTACAAGTAATCAAGCATTTTCCAACATCTAGTACTTGTGATCATACAGGTACCTCTTCGATACCTGTGAACGTCCAGGTATCCTCCAAGAGTTTGTACTTGTGATCATCCAAATGTCCCTTTTGACTCCTGCAAAGGCCCAAATATCATTCAGGTTAGTACTTGTAAATATCCAGGTACTCTTTGATATGCCTGCGAATGTCCAGGTATCTTCCAGAATAAATGTCCTGAGAAAGGTCGGCACATCCTCCCGAGAAAGGTTGGGTTCCAACTGGTGTCCTTGATAGAAGTCAAACACCCCAACAAAGTTGATGCCCTGAGAAAGGTCGGCGCATCATCCCGAGAAAGGTCGGGTTCCAAGTAGTGTCTTTGATAGAGGTCAGACACCCCCACAAAATAGATGCCTTGAGAAAGGTCGTCGCATCTCCTGAGAAAGGTTGGGTACCAACTGGTGTCTTTGACAGAGGTCAGACACCCCCACAAAATAGATGCCCTGAGAAAGGTCGGCACATCTCCCGAGAAAGGTCGGGTACCAACTAGTGTCTTTGATAGAGGTCAGACACCCCCACAAATAGATACCCTGAGAAAGGTCGGCACATCTCCCGTCACGGCGACCGAAGAAAGGTTTGGGTCCGAGACAAACCCCTGATTGTTTTAACAGACGACCTTGGAAAAGCAATTTCCCGTCAAGACGACCAAAGAAAGATTTGGGTCCTAGACAAATTATTGATTGTTTTAATAGGCGACCGAATAATGGTTCGAGTCTTGGGAAAGCAACCTCCTAATATCACCAGGTAAGATGACGCCTTGATACTTACCAAACTCGGGGTTCACACCTTATCTCACTCACTCTCGGTAAGTAACTATAGGTATCTTCTTATCTGTTTTAGTATATGTAAAGTTATATTGCTCTTTTCTACATAGAATAATATGTCCCAAATAAAATATAATATGCTACGCATGCATGGATAAAATTTAGGCATCAGTTTGTCTTTGAATGCAACCTCTGCGAGCTCACCTTCAAAGAGAGGCAGCTATTGACACCTTAATTTTATTTAGGTTTATTTTATTTTATTAATTAATTTTTTATTTTATTTTATTTTGTCTTTTCGGATAAATAATATAAAAAACCATATAAAAACAACAAAACAAAGCAAAAAATGGAAAAAGCAGCCCCTCCGTTGGCCCAACCCACAACTCGGCTTGCACCTTCATCTCCTTCCTCGCCCAACTGGGTGGGCAGCACGCGCCGGAGTAGAAGGGAGGAATAGTAGCGCATGTGGAGCAGGGGGGTAGCTAGCGTCGGATGGGGACGTGCGAGGGGGGGGGGTAGCCGGCGTCGGATGGGGCGCCGATTTGATCGGCGAAGGCCGCGGCAACCAACGGTCGAACTCCGTCGACCGGCTGCCCCTCGGCCTATAAATAGGTTATCGATCCCAGCAGCCAAAACACACACAGACAGATCGAGAGAGGGAGAGTCGGATCTAGGGCTTGCAAACCTCGGACAACCCACTGAGAGACTTCAGGGGAGGTCTGAGGTCAAACGGCTAAGGATCCGAGGCTCGCCAGAACAGAGGAGAGAGAGAGGCCGGCAAGCATCGAGAGATCCCTTGAGAGACTTCGGGGAACTCAAAGAGTGAGCAAGGGCGAAGCGATCGGGTCGTGAGCTCAACGACCTCCCTCCGAGAGACTTCGGGGGAGGCCGGCAGCGTGCGAACCTAGATCTGCGAGGAGGAGAGGGTAGAGAGAGGGAGAGGGAAGGCGTCCCGGCCAGATCTGACCGAATCCAGGAGCCGCTGTCGCCGTTGTTGTTCGCCTCTGTCGTCGCCATCGCCAATCGATCCCTGCCATCACCGTTCATCGTCCCTGTTTGAGGAAAGGTAAAAGGGTTGTCGTCGTTGTCTTTGCCGTTGCCGTTGCCGTTGCTGTCGTCGCCACCATTGCCGCCGTCGCCGCCGTAACATGTCGGTTTCCCCCCCTCGGCGCCGTGGATTCGCAAACCCTAGGGTTTGCGATTTTCTGGGTCACGAAGCGGACCCGGATTCGAGTTGGGTCAAGTAGGGTTTTCGCAATTTTGGGGCGGCGGGGATCCGGGTCGACGAGTTAGGTAGGGTTTCGTTGAACCGGGTCGTTGGGCTGGCCCGATTTTTTTCAAAAACGGGCTCCTGGGCCACGAAAAATAATGAAAAATTAAAAAAGAAAAAGAAAAAAATTCGAGTTGGGCCAGCATAGCGGGGCTCGTCTACATTTCGGGTCAACGACCCGGGTTGGACACAACCCGCGGACCCGACCAAGGTTGGCTTTTCTATTATTTAAATAATATTTTAATAAATAAAATAAAATTTATTTTAAAAAATTAAAAAAAAAAAATAAAAAATGATTTATTTTCGAAAAATATTAAAAAGTAGTAAATTTTTTTTCATTTTCCCAAAAAAATAAAAATAAAAAATATTTCATATTTTCCAAAAAATGGCAAAAATCCAAAAAAAATAAAAATGCCAAAAAGACTTTTATTTTCTAAAAAATACCCAAAAATCCAAAAATCCCCTTTATGTCCAAAAAATGAGAAAAAGACCCAAAGATTGTTTTTCACCCCCAAAACGCATGAAAAATCCCCAAAGTATAAAAAAAAAATCTCAGAGTTTAAATAAGATTAGGTATCGAAAGGGCATTAGTGATTAACTAGTGTAATCAAGTCCCCGATCCAAATTTCTCTAGTTGTGTAGGAGCGAGTATTTCTCACAATACTTTGCTTGGGTTTCTAATCGACCCACCTCAAACCGATTAGTGGCGACTCCGTTTTAAAATTAATTTACAGGTTAAAAACTTAGACTATTAAAGTCGTGAATTGGTGGACTTGAGAGAGTCCGGGCTTAATAAATTCAGCCGAGCCATTAACCTCCACAAGGCGCCCGCCCCTGATGTGGGTGCTGAAAAAAAGAGGTCGTGATAGTAGAAAAGGCATTATGCTCACCCACAATGAAATACACAAAAAAGAAGAAAAAGAGAGATTAGAAAAGACCCAACTTTAACGCTTCTTCAAGAGGTTATATATATTGAAGTAGTCATTAATCACTTAACAGTTCTTTAACCGATAGAAGAAAGTTTGCGGAAACAAGCTTGTGCGCCATATTTAGATAAGGAATCCTATGATGTTATGTCACAATATTATACACGATGATGCGTCTACGGGGCATGGTGGGAAAATATAAAATTGCATGAGATAGAATTTCAAACAAAGCAATGTCCAATCAAATCATTTTAGCTAAGGAGAAGTAAATCGACAATAAGTGACTATGATTCACTTTTGCCAGTTCGATCCTAATTTTTTTTAATTTTATCAATTAAGTTATTAACATTTTCATATTTTGCCAATTGAGTTAATCTAGCCAATTTTAGTAAAAAATCACTAATGTGAACGCCATCAATTTTTAATAGTAATTTATTTTATTTTTTAATTTTTTTTTCTCTTTTTTCTCTTTCTTCTTTTCCGTCTTCCCTTCTCCCCTTGGTGATGACCAATGACTAGCCAGAGGCAAGAGTCAGCGAGGTCAACCTCATTAGCCTTGGTTGAGCCTTGCTGCGGTTGGGGGAGGCTTGACTTTGCTTGATTTGGTGAGACTCGCCCTCCTCGTAGTAGGTGAGGTTGGCCTCACCATGGCTAGACAATGCTCCAACTAGTCAGATCTAGTGAGGTCAAGCCTTGCTAGGGGCGGATGAGGCTTGACCTTGCCATTATTAAGTGACGTCAGCCTCACTGAATCTGATGATGGCAAGATTGTAGGCATGGCAAGGGAAAGTACTACAAGTAACACGTGCATCATAACTGGACTTGTAGTAGTGGAGCATTAATATAGATGATATTGACTAACTATTTTGGCTTTTTTGTTATCTTAAAGCTTTAGAATCTTGGCAACTTGGAGAAGATCTGAGATAGTGGAGCCAAAAGAGATATGCTATTATTATATATGACCTACGTGAGCATTATTTTATCAATGGCGTTGTTGTCTATATTTAAGTATCGATTCCATGTGCCATTCTTATTTTTATTTGTATGTGAGTTGGCTGGATGAACTGAATGAGCACAATTGCAAAAGTTTAGGACTCACACTGGCTAAAAAAAAAAAAAAAGTTTAGGATTGAATCGGTAAAATTACAATATATTTGAGACTTTTTTTTCCTTTTTTTTTTTATATAATTCTTCTCACACAAAACTTGTAAATAAGAGATGTGGAATATTATTCTACCCCTCTCACGTACAAATAGAAATAAGAATGATACATGGAATTGATACTTTAAGACGGATGCGATCTTCTCTAAAGGTCGACGAGGGACCTCGCTGGTCCTTGCCTTTGGTTGGTTGCCAACGCTCGGCAACTGGCCAAAGAAAGAAGGGAAGAATTGAAAAAAAAGAAGATAAAGAAAACAAAAGGGAAAAAGAAAAGAAAAGAACAAATAAATAATTGAAAAAATTATTAAAAATAATTTACGTTAGTGTCGATCGTGCCATGTAAGATGATTGCCGTTTATGTTAATGATTTCAGGTCAAAATTGGCCAAATAAACTCAATTTGTAAAACATGAAAATGTTTATAATTTCATCGATATAATTAAAATATTTAAAATTGGATTGTAAAAGTATAATAAATTTATGATTTTTTAAAGTCTTGGCATGGGATATGCTTTTTTATCCTAAGTTACTTTAACAACTTTTGAACTGCTCAAAGAAAAAGGCTACCCCGACAAGGACGTCACGATTTACTTCAGAAAAGGTGCGATCATGTCTCCTTATCATGCTTGGCTATAAAATAAAAATAAAAATGAACCGTGTCGTCGGTACCCTTTGACTGGTTTAGCACAAAATCTTTTCTTAGCCCTAATCTTACGTAATTACAAACTTGAGAAGCGGGGGGCGACTCCTTTCTGTTTTGACGTAGGAAAAAGCACAAAGCGACAGGGCAAAAGAGTTGGAGTGGTTGGCTCGCAATCAAAATCCTCGAGTAACGACGCAATTAAGCTAGTGACTTCCAACCGAAGTGTCGATGAAATTTACTCCTTTTTTTCGGCCGTACGACATCTTCGGCGAGACTGACCTGAGAGGCGAGCTGAGTCAGCTGAGACGCGAGAGTGAGAGAGAAAGGTGAAGCCAGGAAAGAGTCCGAGAGCTGAGAGGCGATGGAGAGAAAGGCGAGAGGCGACCGGCGCGAGAGAGTCGAGAGGTAGCCTATTTGATAGTGAGTCCGAGAGGCTATGGTTTTGTTTTGCTCCTAAGAACCACTGATGCACTGCTTTAGTTTAGAAAATTACGAGGAAAAATTACAAAAAATAAAAAGGGAAAATTAACTCTTACCGGCACGGTCCGGTTTTTTGTGCAAATACGGGAACCCAACCAGTTATTGCCAATTCCCAATAACAAGTTTGGATCCTGTGAGGATCTCGGTTTAGTTCGGTTCTCGGTCTCACCCTTAATTCAATCTCAAAATTAAGTGAAGTCAGAGAAGAAACAAAAGCGAAATTACAAGAGGCGAAGAAAATTGTACTTCTTTCCTTTTTCAGGAAAACAAATAAATATCGATGATTTAGAAGAAATTATTTTTACGGATCATTTGCTTTCTGAATTGAGAAAAATAAATAAATTAGTAACGAAGTTAAAATATTTACTTTGTAATTTTTCTTTTGAGATTATGCCTGTATTTTGTCAAATTTTTATAAAAAAAATTAGAGTAAACTTTATAAATGACTGATTTAGTGCCCAAATTTTATCACTTTTGTACGTAAATTATTGAAAAAACTTTGTATTTAAGTGGCTCCGGCAAGTCATATCGTTGATGCCGACCTTCTCCCCGAGTGTAGTTAAAATTTTAAAAAATTGTAAAGTAAATGCACCATGAAGTATCTCCACTAACCATTCAATCTGAAAGAGAAAAATCGTTGACATGACATTTTTCAATATTTTTAGCCGTCCTGTGGCATTGATTTGAAGTAAGGTGGATGCTGCATCAGCACAATTTCCCAAAATTAAAAGAACACGTTTAGAACTTGAACAGTGGCCCTCGCTAGGTTGTTTGAACGGCTTGGCAGCTCCAACCCACATTTGCCGGCAACGGTCATTGACCCTTGCCCTGGTCACTAAGGCTGCATTTGTTTGTATTTTTTTTTTTTTAAACACTTTTTCTGTTTTTTTTGTTCTTTTGTTCCCAGGAACAAAAAAGAAACAGAAACAAGAAACACAAATCAGAAACACTTTTGAAAAATTTCTTCTTTTTCTTCTTATTTTCTTTTTTTTTTTCTTTCGCCGGTCGCCAGCCTCGGCCATGGCCGGCGATCGGCCGACAAGGGCCGGCGGCCTCGCCCAGGCACGACGAGGCTCGCCGGCCCCCGGCGAGGGTCGGCCTCTCCTTGGCTGGGCGAGCTCGAGCTCGCCCAGATCCGGCGAGGCCAAGCTCGCCCAGCGGCCGGCGAGGGTTGGCCTCGCCGGATCTGGGCGAGATCGAGCTCGCCCAGCCCAGCGAGATGTCGGCGCGTCGGGCTGGGCTCGCCGAGCTGGGCAAGCTCGATCTCGCCCAGCCAAGGCGAGGCCGACCCTCGCCCAGCTACGGCGAGGCTCGGCCTCGCCGGGGGCCGGCGAGCCTTGCCGGGGGCCGGCGAGCCTCGCCGTGCCTGGGCGAGGCTGCCGGCCCTCGTCGGCCGGTCGCCGGCCATGGCCGAGGCCGGCGACCGGCCAAAAGAAGAAAAAAGAAAAAAGAAAAAAAGGAAAAATAAGAAAAAAATAGAAAAAATAAAAGAAATAAAAAAATTATACAAATTTACCAAACGTGTTTCTATTTATTTTTTGTTCCCGGAACAAGTTTACCAAACGCGTTTTTTTGTTCAGAAATTGTTCCTAGGAACAGAAACACTTTTTTCTATTTCTGTTGCCTGGAACAATTTTTAAACAGAAACGCAAACAAACGCACCCTAAGCATATTCATTGTGTTGGCATTTATGTTATCTCTAAGCTTTTGAAACCAAGACCTCATGATGACAAATTTGAAGTCCATGGGATGGCAACGTCACCATGCTTTTCCCATTGCGACGATTCCTCACGAAGTTGCATATTGGGTAAATAGAGAATAAGCACAAGCAGACCATTAGCATGGATTAGGGCCAAATAAGAAAAAAAAAATAGAAAGAGATGAAACAACATTTTAAAGGTCCTCTTCCACGTAACTGTCCTTCCACAATCATACTTTAGATGCGTTAATCTTCTCCACTACTTTGGACCAAAAACGTCATTAGTGAGGATGTAGCATCCACTAATTTCGAAGCCTCCATATGTGAAAGAAGTTAAGTTAGGTACACTTTAAGACACTGTCAAATTGAAAAGAAGTTTAATAAAAAAAAATGGAGTTGAATGACCACTTGCCAAAAAGCAACATCAAGATAATTTATTTTAAGAATAAGTGGTGATCAAGACTATATCGATGTCATAACTATTATGCGGCTCACTTTGATACGAATATTTTGCATATGACTATTTATGTGCCACAATGCTTAAGGAGCTATTACTTAAATAATTTTAATGGTGAAATAACTGATGTGACTCATTGGAGTCGCACTTATAAATGGCACTAAATTGATTGTTCTTAAAGTTTTGGTAAAGAAAATTTTAAAATTGTGTGGTGCATAATTCATGGACTAACAACATCATTAAATGCGTTAATTTTTCACAAATTGAGAAATTGGGTTAAATTGATTCCTGAACATTACCTATCATTGATCCTCATATTTAATCAAAGAGAAATAATGTAATTTCACAAAGCTACAATCTCTATTGTTCAATTTAGATATGATTGGTTCCATGATGGGTCGGCTCCCACCGTGGAATCAAGAGCTAAGACTTTGTCCACTCAGATCGAGACCAATTGTGCATACAAGATAGTATTGAGCTAGTCTTGAAAGCGAAAAAAAAGGTTAAATACATATGTTAGTGATGGTGTGATCTTCAAAGCGAACCAAATGTATTAAGGAAAGGGAAAGTAATCGGAACCAACATTCTCTTGTTGTAAGACAATCATGAGGACACAAAAGATCATTCAAAATGGTGAAAAGGCGGGAGAAGTACACTAAAATTGTCTTAACTTGTGTATGGTGCTCACTTTACTGTTACAACTTTTTACGGGCTCACTTAAGTGCTACTTTTAAAAGAAAATGATTACTTATGTGTCAACTCCAATCTAAGTTGTTGGAAATTTGATGTGATAATATTTTATTAATTTTTTAATCTTACATGGCTTGTCGACCTATCCGGTCAGCATATAATCTCTAAACAACGTTTTGGGGTAAGTTAAAAGATGATCATTTCAATGCTAGTTGTTGTAAAAAAATGATAATTTTAGTGCCAATCGTTGTTAAAAAATGATCACTTCAGTGGCACTCTTAATGAAAAAGTGATCACTTCAGTATCAAAAAAATCTCTAAATGACGTCGTATGGCAAGTTAAGAAGTGATCACTTTAGTGTTAGTCATTGTAAAAAGAATGATCCATTCATTGTCAATTTTAATTAAAAAGTAATCACTTCTGTGCTAAAAAATGCCACACCATATAAAATTTTTAATTATAAAAGTCATGTAATTTTTCTAGCCAGAATTTTTCACTGGGGGCATGTTTTTCTTCGATTTTAGCACTTAAGTGAGCCAATAAAAAGTTGTGACACTAAAATGAACACCATACACAAGTTAAAGGTATTTTTGATGTACTTCTCCCTTGAAAAAGCATTAGGCTTAGCCACAACCATATACGCAGAGACAACCGACCCAACTTTAAAGCCTTTTCAAAAGGTCAAAAACAAGAAAATACAGAAGAAAGTAGGCATTAACCACTAATTCTTTACGTAATAGAAGAGAGAGTTCGAGCAAACGAGCCATGGTGTTTTGTTTAATCTTGGACGATACACGACAATGCATCTTGACGCATGGTGGGGATATGGAAGATTGAACAGATGAAGATTCAAATAAAGCAATGTCCAATCCAATCTTTTGAGTGAATGGGATTCACTTTTCCCGAATCTACTTTGATCATTTGGAAAATGAAAAGGTAACCATCCTTGGGACTTTATATATGGGAGGTCGTAGCACTAATTCTCCATCAACCCAAGAACGTTTTGCTGTCTTGAAATGAAATAAAATGGCGATGAGCATGTTCAAATTTTCTTTATCCTTAGTGCTGATAATACTTTCCCTTCCGAGCTCTCGCGCTCAAGCTCCCTACGTCGTGATCCGAGGGAAGATAAGTCGTCACGAGCTCACGAGGGCTGGTCCTGGAGTTCCTGATTTGCAACATCCTTTCATCGTCTCCGGTTGGTTTTCTACAAGTTCCAACTTCTACCATGTCTTTATTCAATGTAACGCCCTAGTAGGGTATTACAATGTCGAGCTGTCCGCGGAGCTTGTAGGCATGGCAATATAGATTGTAAGAAGTAGCGGACCATGTGGCAATTTTTATTTTTATTTTTGTCACTTCTTTGTTTATGGGCTGTTCAACCTTGACGTTCTCTATAGGTGAACTTCTTTCATCTGCTGTTCAACCTTGGCAATCTTGACACTAATCAAATTACAATTTCCGTCATTACCATAAAGATTATTGCCATCTCAAGCAATTATTGTGACCATTGGATCATAATCACATTGAAGAGTGTAGCTTAGAAGGAATATCTAGAACTTTCATCCCAAAAAAGTATTGTGACCAAAGGATTTTTGAAGAGCTAAAAGAAAAAAAAAAGTTAATACCAAAAAAAGAAAAAGAAAACTCAAACAGGTACATTTGCGACAAATTTATCCAAAAATAAATTTTTTGACAATAAAAAAATCACATATTAGTACACTTGTGACAAATTCATCTATGTAAAGACAAAGGCTGAAAAATGATGCAAGGAAAATATGTCAACATAAATTGCTTGTTTTCAATTGATTTTTAATAATTTAGGGTGCGTTTGGTAATATTTCTGTTTAAAAATTGTTTCTAGGAACAGAAATAGAAAAAAGTGTTTCTGTTCCAGGGAACAATTTTTTAACAAAAAAACGCATTTAGTAAATCTGTTCCGGAAATATAAAAATAATAGAAACACGTTTGCTAAATTTATATAAAATTTTTTATTTCTTTTAATTTTTTAATATTTTTATTTTATTTTTCTATTTTCTTTCTTTTTTTTTCTTTTTTCTTTTTCCTTTTTTCTTCCTTTAGCCGGTCGCCTGCCATGCCTTGCCCAGCCACGGCGAGGCTCGGCCTCGCCTTGGCTGGGCGAGCTCGCCCTCGCCGGATCTGGGCGAGCTCAAGCTCGCCCAGCCAGGCGTGAGGTCGGCCTCGCCGCGCCGGGCTGACGGTGACCCAGAGCCACACCGTTGTCTCCCTCCACTGCATCGGCGACTGCGCTCGACGCCTCCTCGCCGCCACCGTACCGGCCATTCATCGGAGCAACCACCGTGCCTCCTGCATGCCGCGACGCCGGACCAGCGCCTGACGGTGTCGCTGACCTTTGTGTCCCCAGATTCGTCGCCTGCCGCTCAGTGTTCTCCCCTCGTGACACCAGACACCCGAAGCCTCCGCCAACGACCTAGCGACGCTGGAGCCCCAAAGACCGCCCCTCCGCCTCACGCCCAATCGATGCATCTGTAGGTCTCGAGCCTCCGTTCGCCACCGCCGCATCAGATCTCACCGCGCCGTGGCCCACGACTTCGAGATCTGCTCGATCGTCGACCCCGCGTCGACCCACGACTCGACCGGCCGTCCTCGCCACTCCGCTCCTCGACGTCCGCCGCTCGAGACCCCACGGCCGAGCCCCGCACCGCAGTCGACGTCCACCGCTCGAGACGCTCGGCCTCGCCGGGGGCCGGCAATGCTCCGATGAGGTTGCCGGCCCTTGACGGCGTCGCCGACCCTCGACGGCCGGTCGCCGGCAATGGCTGAGGCCGGCGACCGGCCAAAGAAAAAAGAAAGAAAAAAGAAGAAGAAGAAAAAAAAAAAGAAGAGAAGTGTTTCTAAAATGTGTTCTAGAAACAAGAAACAACTTCTTTTTTGTTTCTTGTTTCTGTTTTAGATGTGTTTCTGGGAACAAAAAAACAATTTTGGAACAAAAACGCACCTAAACGCGTTTTTGTTCCTTTTTTGTTCCCAAGAAAAAAAAACAGAAAAGTTGTTTAAAAACTAAAAAAAGAAACGAAAACAAATGCCCCCTTAGTCTCCAAAGTCAAGCTCATAGGGATTGCTGTCATGAGGCTTGACAAGGACGCCATGCCATATTCATGAGTCCACAAAACAAAACCTAGAAGAACGAACGGATTTCCAGCGTCTCTTCGTGTCACCATCGAGAGTGTTTGCCAACACAAAATTCGGCATCCTCATTTGCCTGTTTGACCGGATGCAGAAGAGCAAGTCCTCCGCTCAGAAACGCTTGCTCCAAGTTTCGCTAGTTTCTCGACACCTTTCCTAATGGAAAAAATATATTAAAAAAAATTATAAACCTATTGCATTGATACTAATCCATCCCAAATCTTTTTGGACCAATTCGGTCATAAATATATTTTTTTCCTATCCACCCCACATTTTCTCCTCCATCGACACGGTCACCTTGAGCGCACTCCCCGCCTCCCTCCAGCGGAGTTGCCTGCGCCGTGTCTAAGTTGACCACTGCCGGCGTTGAACCGTCTCTGTCGTCTTTGTGGTCAGAGTTGCAAATTGCCGTCATGGGTTTGGGCAGTTGCAGACCCGGGTGCGGCCATGGCTTCAAGGTCTATCATGCCCTATCACAGCCCATGGCTTCGCAGTTCTAGATTTGAAAGTTCCCAGTTGTCCTTGCTTGTCCATGGCTGTGCCTCCACATCTGACTTGAGCAAGGTCATGGCTCCAAGGTCTGGAGATCAGAGTGTTGGCTGTTCAAGCCGGAGTGTTAGTCGACGACCGTGGAGGATGACGGTGAGAATTGGGGGTTGGTTGGGAGGAAGCCTTTGCGCACCTGGTGTTCCAAGTTGTGGCTCAGGAGATGCAGCAGTCAGTGTGGTCTCAGCGAGGAGGAGGGGTAGGGTTGCATCATGGAAATTTGTGGAGATGTTATTTCTTTATTTTTAATATATTTTAAATTTGCTAAATGCTTAAGTTGCTGTAGAGTGAGTTACGTGGGTGAGTTTGGGCACGAGCCATTTAAAATGTATAGAAAATAAATGGATTAATGTGAGTTAAATGAATGAATCTAAATTGAACCCTATCACGACTTGCTCTAACTCAACTCACCCATTTGTTATCTCTCATTGACTAGCTATACTCTTTAAAAAAAAATGGTATAATAGAAAGAAAAATATGGCAATTTTGAAATGGCAAAAAGTATACTAAAGACTAAAGATTCGCCTAAGAAGTTTTGGACAAAAGACGTTGCCTGTACTATATTTGTGCCGAACATATGCTTAATAAAGAGTGTTTGTGGAAGAACCCTAGAATATTTCGGAGTAGTAATAGGTCTAATGTTTTGCTCCCACAAGTATTGGTGTGTGTGACATATCTCGGGATAAGTATACTAGAAACGCTAAAAGTCCGGGAAAAGTACACTCTCAATGCCATAACTTGTGTACAACGCTTATTTTGGTACCAAAAGTTTCCATCGGATCACTTAAGTGCCAAATCGGAGGAAAAACGATTACTTTGGTGTCATCGGCGATAGATTTTGGCCATAATGATTACATGGCTTTTATATTTAAGAAAAAAAATCAAGAAGCCTTTTAAACGACGTCGTTTTCCGTCTTCCTTAAGAAAACGACGTAGTTTTGCCGTCCTACGTGGATGGCCTCACAAAAACGACGCCGACAACTCATTTGGAGATTTTTTATTTTATTTGGGGATTGAAATTAGGGTTTTTTTTGTCCGCTGTTGCTCGGTCACTGTCGCTCGGCCTCCATCGTAGTTGCTTGCCATAGCAAGACAAAAGAAAAAAAAAAACAAACAGAAAATCCCGAGGGAGGGGGAGGTGTTGACGGCGAGGGCGGAGGAGGGGATGGCGGGGCCATGGCCGCCGTCGTCGTTGCAGTTGGCTTCACCGACGACCTCTATGGCGTTCCAGATCTTCGCAGCTACCATTGGCCGGATCACTTGTGCTTCTGGAGATTCTTTGAGCTTGTGCTTCCTTTGCACTTGGCGATATTCCTTGGGAAAAGGTAGTGGTGGGGCTGAGATTCAGGGATTTGAAAGGTCGACAAGGTGATTGAAAATGGGGGAAAACTATTGGGAGAGGGCGGAGGCGAGTGCATGGTTTCTTGTTTGGAAAACTACTGGTGTTGTGCTGGTGTGCTGCTGGTTTTGCTGGTGCTGTTCTTCAGCACTGCTGGTGTTGTTGGTGCTGTTCTTCGGGGAAGAAGATGATGCCTTCTCTCTCTCTCAATTTGGGGATTTAGGGTTTTGAATTTGGGGGAAAGACACAAAACGACATCGTTTTGTTGTTTAAATGCTTACTATACTTTTCGGCGAGCCTTATCAACTTAAAAAATTAATAAAAAAGTGCCACATCTGACTTCCGGCCAACCAAATCGGAGTTGGCACCAAAGTGAGCACTGTACACAAGTTATGACACTGATAGTGTACTTCTCCCCTAAAAGTTATGTACGATGTTTACTTTAGTGTCAAAAGTTTTTTTTTTCAATCACTTAGGCCCTGTTTGGCAACCATCCAAACCGTGCCTGATTCTGATTTTTTGTTCCCAGAATCAGTTTGGGAACAGAATCGCGTTTGGTAAATTTTTTGTCCAAAACTGATTCTAGGAACAAATTTACTCACAGAATCAGTTTTGGACAAGAATTCAGAATCAGAAAAAATATGATTCTCCGTCCGAGAATCAAAAAAGAGAATTAAAAGTGCCGAATCAAAAAAAAAAATTATTTCTATATTTTATTTTTATTTCTTCCTAGTATGAAATATATATTTGTTGTATATAGAATACATATTTAATTTTATGTTATAATTTAGTATTTTTATTTATTACATATTGTAGGGATATTAGTATAGTTTATACTATGGTTTATTATTTACTATATAATAAAAATTGATTAGTTAATATTTTTATTACTTAGTATAAAAATATAATTAATCAGTGAATGGTTTATGAAAATTCAATATCAAATTTATTTTAATCTAAAAAGGTAATTAAAAAAGAATTGGAATAGAAATTTTATATAGTTACCAAACGCGTTTCTATTATTTTTCTATTCCAGAATCAGAAATTTTATTTGTTACCAAACGCGTTTTTTTACTCAGAATCAGTTCCCGGGAATAGAATCAGAAATAATCATTTCTGGTCAGAATCAGTTCCCGGGAACAGAATCGTTACCAAACGCGCCCTTAAGTGCCTTGTTTAAAAAAAAAAACGATTACTTAAGTGCCAACTCCGATTTGAGTTGGGCATGAGACAATTAAAATGTATAGAAAATAAATGGATTAATGTGAGTTTAATGAATAAATGTAAATTGAACCCATTTAATGAGCCACCCAACCCCAACTTAACTCACCCATTTGTTATCTCTCATTGACCAGCTATACTCTTTAAAAAAATGGTATAATAGAAAGAAAAATATGGCAATTTCGAAATGGCAAGAAGTATACTAAAGACTAAAGATTTGACAAAGAAATTTTGGACAATAGCTAGTGCCTATGCTGTATTTGTGCTAAACATATGTCTAATAAAGAGCACTCGTGGAAGAACACTAGAATACTTTGGAGCAGCAATAGGTCAAATGTTTTGTTCCTACTAGTATTTGGGTATGTGACATATCTTGGGATAAGTACATTAAAAGTACCAAAAGTCATGTACGACATTCATTTTAGTACAATTTTTTTAATCACTTAATTGCCATTTTTTTAAAATAATCATTTAAGTACCAACTCCGATTTGAGTCGCCGAAAATTTAACGTGGCTATATTTTATTAATTTCTCAGTTCTATGTGGTTTGCTGGCATGCCTAGTTAGCAGATAACCTCTAAACAACATCATCTAAAAGTTATAAACAGTGATAATTTAATTGCTAAATTTTGTTTAAAGTGATCATTTCAATACCAATCGTTATTAAAAAGCAATCACTTTAGTGCTAACCATGTCACTTAAGCGCCATACATAACTTTCGATACTTTTAGTGTACTTATCCCAACATATCCCTATGGACTAGATGAATAAAGGAAAAGTTGGATGACAAAAGCTAGAAGTGCATTTTTATTGACTACGGTGACATGACTAAAGGTTATAAGCTATATAATCTAGTCATGGAGAAGGTAATTATCAACAGGGATGTCCAATTTTTAAAGATGAAGCCAGAAACTAGAACCAAAGGGTGATCATAAAAGCATAACTATCGAAGATGAACCATTTCTAGGAGGGAAAGAAAAATCTTCAACTGGAGATCCACCATCTTCTCCTAGAAGTTCGTTCATCTTCTTCACCAATGACAATTTTAGAAATGCCAATTTCTCACTTGCTACGATTTCTTCGGTCTGATTTTCGATTTTTGGATTGGAACTGGATCACCGGGAATCAATCACCTTTACTTACCTTGCCAACCACAAGCAAAAGCCAACTGCTCTCACTCGGAGCAGGCCCTTGCACACTGATGGCGCCACCAGTTGCGACCACAGCGAGAGGGTCGCACACCGTTCACATCTTGCCTTGATCGAGGCCTAGGCAAAGGGGGGTTACCCCACAACCGATGGGTGTATTTCATTTGTTTCAATATTTGGCTCTCTTTTTTTTTTTTTTTTTTTTTTTCCGTTTTACTTATATATATATATATATATATATATATATATTTTTTTTTATGTGGGATCCACTTAGTGTCAATTTGTGCTAATGGGTACAAAATGTATTAAAAAAAGCACCTTACCTTTTTTTCATTAGAAGTTAACGGAAGTACTTTTTGGCTAGATTTCAAGACTTATTACACAAATTGAAAATTTTAAGTGGACGCACTACTGGAAGAATTCTAAGCATGGAATTATAATCAGATCTAAAGGATGAGATTCACTATTCCTCCCTAATTTTCGCAGAAAAAAGTGGGTGCACACTTTTTGGTACGTCCACTTGAGACTCCACTGAAGAATCACATATTTCTCTGAAAATTTCTCCAAATCCTCGAAGATTCACCAAAAATCCCAGCAAGCATGGACGCTACTTCCCTCTCCAATTCTCTTACGTCCACCACTTTGACTCGAGAAAAAAAGAAAGAAAAACACACAAACACACTCACAAAAATCATCTCAATCTCTCCATTCTCCCTTGGTTCCTTGTAATTTCTAGCAACTCTAAGACTTTCCAGCAGTATTTTCCAGCTTCGCTTGATCAAAGGTAAGTGGCTTGATCTTGATTAAAATCTTCTCCAAGGATTTAGGAAATCGTTGATGTGTAAAAGTCGAGCTATTAGGCTTTGTATCATCAATGGACATTTCGAAGAGATCTCTCTTTATCTCAGTGATTAATATCACAAAAAATCTCAAATTAGTACACTTGTAATAAATTTACCAAAAATTACTTTTTTAACTACTAAAAACCTAAATTAGTACACATGTGACAAATTTACCAAAAACTATTTTTTTTATCATCATAAATCCCAAACTGGTATATTTGTGATACATTTATTATCCATTAGTTTCCGCTAAATTGAATTATTACCTCAAAAAATTACAAACTGTACATTTATAACAAATAGAGGATAAAACTCCAAACTGATATTCTCGTCAATTATTACATGTCATCCAACTCTAAAGTTAGATAGAAAGTTTAATAAAAACTAACAGAGAGTAAATTTGTCACATATGTACTAGTTTAGAATTGTTCATGGTATCAACCCTTATCTCAATCATCTAAGCCAAGGATTCTAGATCAATTTAGTTAAAATTGAAGTACTACTTCGATTTAAGTTCTTAAGGTCGGACATGGGATATTCTAAGCTTGATTGTGGTTTAATGTGATCTTCATTGTTATGTTCGAATTCTTTAAGCTTTGGTCGAGTCCCTCTATGCATGAAATAGCTTGGATCCTCAACTATCTTCATTAGTTTCACGTGTTGGCCAATTTCAATTAGTATGAGAATGTTAGAAAAAGTAAAATTAATTTTGGTATAGTTCTCAAGCGCTCGTACTGTAGAACATGGGAATTGCTTCAATGTTGAAGTTGATTATATTTCAACGTTGGAGTATAGGTATTGAAGTTTGACTAGAGAATGTCTAGCTTGCATCTTGAAGAGAAATACCGTCCAAACTTAAACCGACTTCATCAAATGACCGACTCAAAATCGGAGAATACTTCACACTTATAGAGCATTGGTTCAAGTTGGACTCCTCTTAGTAGTATAAAAGCAAGAGGTGTGTAGATTACAGTGAAGCAAAGACCAAGTCAAAGTTTGATTCTTCTTTGGCGGTAATTGTGGCGATGGCCCTTTTATATGTGTGTGTACGCTAAGTCGAGCTTCATGTGGAGAGACAGAAAGAGAGTTAAGCCTGTAGAGATAAGCTTGTAAGAGAGGGACTCTAGTTATTGTGTGTATTTGTTCTATGAGTAATAAGCCTAAGCAAAAGGCATTTTGAACATAATTCTCTCTTCTTTTGCATTTATGTGCTCTAACTCCAAAGTTATCAAAAGTAACATAATTTTTCCTTCCAACACTTGGTGTCAGAGCTAGCAATGACTTCCATCAGTTTCGTTTAATTATAACTTCCGTAGTTGAACTGAAGGAGAATCAATAATTGGTCCATCCAGATGAAGGTTATTTTCAAATTGCAAAATTTATGGAATTTGGTAGAGAATAGCTACATTGTGATGGCCAACGCGGAAGCATTCGATGCTTTGAAAAATGAGGAAAAAGATTTGCTGGTGGAGTCTCAAAATAAAGATTAGAAAGCATAGTATGCAATCTTTTAATCCGTGAAAGAACTACTACTGGAAAAATAAAATAAAATTGAGCATAGAGATTGTAAAGGCAGCATAGGATATTTTGTGAAGATCCTAGAAAGGTGATGATCGTGTCAAACGGGCGTGGCTCCAAACAATTTCAGGAGATTTTGAGTCCTTACACAAGAATGACTCTGAGTTTATCTCGGTGTATTTTGATCCTGTGTAGACCACTATTGACCAATTGAGGGTTAACAGAGAAAAACTCAAACATGTTCTAGTTGTAAAATAAAATCTTAAGGTCTTTGATTGAAAGATTCGATTATGTTGTTGCAGCAATTGAAGAATGCTAAGATATATCAAATGTTGGAGCGGTTGATGGGTTACGAGAGGACCATAGGTTCAAATCCCGAGTAAGCATTGTAGAGTCGAGTTGGTCATTGAAATTGAAGAGACCATTATGGTGGGTGAGGAAGAGGTGGAAATTTAAATTCCAAGGAAGGTATAAAATGTGATAGATTTTGACATTACAAATTGGAATGCCAAGCAAAGATGTGACACGAGCAATCAGAACATGTACATATCGTTGATGCTAATGAAAAAGTGGTGTCAGCATGCAAAAAGAATGATTTGAGCACCATGGATGCCAATATTTGATATCTCGATACTGGGTGCAATAATTACATGTGTGGCTGAAAGGAGCTATCCTCACGGTTAGATGAGACAGTTTGGTATGAAGTCAACTTCGAGAATAAATAAAAAATTCTGGTGATAGGCAAGGTACCATTGATATCAAATCAAAAGATTGTACTAATATTGCTTATTGAGATGTTTACTTTGTGTCCGGACTTTTTTGTAACTTGCTAAATGTTGGGCAACTTTCTAAAAGGCCATAAAGTTAACATTGAAAATGGAGTTTCCACCATGAGAGGTGTAAATAATAAGTTGATCATGATGGTTCTAATGACGAAGAACTAGATGTTCCCTTTGTTTTTTTTTTTTTTTTCAAATGAAGACCCCATTGAGTTTTCAAGTGATGACGAAAGATAGCAAGTGACCGTGACATCTTCAATTTGGTCATCTAAATTTTCGTAAACTAAAGTTACTGGTCTAGAAAAAGATGGTGACTAGCATGCCTTTAATCGACAATCCAGACTGCCCATGTTAAGGATGTCTCGGTGGAAATCAATATCGAGAATCCTTGCCATTTGAAAAGCTAGAAGTGCCAAGCAACCTTTTTGTGGTCTTGTTGAGGTGGAATCATTTGGACAAAAAAGGTACATGTTAAATTTCATCAATGATTTACCAAAAAAACATGGGTATATTTCTTAAGAGAAAAATCATAAGCTTTTGGCAAATTCAAAGAATTTAAATTCTATATTGAGAAACATACTGGCTTTAATTTAAAGACATTGAGATCAAATAGCGTAGAATTCACCTCAAATGAATATGACAAATAATGTAAAGTTCATGGAGTAAAATGTTGTTTTACTATAGACCCATCAAAATGGGATTTAAACCCATATATGACCTAATTTTTTTAGGGTTAATACTAGAAAAGCCCCCAATGGGTACACATGTGACAAATTTACCTTAAATTAATTTTTTGATTATGAAAAACCTCCCAAACTGGTAGACATGTGATAAATTTACCATAAATGACCACAAAAAACCTTAAAGTAGTATACTTGTTACAAATTTACAAAAAACTAATATGTTCAACTGCCAAAAATCCTAAACTGGGATACTTGTGATGAATATACCCTTCATATAATTGGACTAGTACCACATAAACCTACAAAAATGGTACAATTGTGACAAACAAAGAGTAAAATTCAAAACTGGTATACTAGTTAACTGTTAGTGTAATTTAACTCAGCAATTTGATTATAAATTAATAGATGGTAAATTTGTCATAAGTATATCAGTTTGGAGTGAATTTATCAAAAGTGTATTAAAATTAGTTTATGATATATTTATCACATGTGTATCAATTTAGAGTTTTTTAGGGTATTAATTCTTTTTTTTTTTTTTTTGTCACTTTATTCAAAGAGCCTGGCCGTGATGGGTTTTAAAATTTAAAGCCTAAAATAAATGGATCTAAATGGGTTCGGTTTAGAATCCATTTCCAATCCACTAAAGCTCATACTCTCTTCTCTCTTCCTCTTTGCTCAGTCCTCTCTAGTTGATGTCATCCTCTCCGGTTAGCTCCTTGAACCCTAGACTCTTCTGCTTTCGAGATTCATCTTCCGCGCCGCAACAATCACTTCTTGGTCACAGTCCCTCTCGCCTCTAGCCTGAGCTCCCAATGGCCACTTCTCATTGAACTGCCGTTAGTCTGAGTACTTCGACTAGCAACAGAGGTTTGCCTCTTCGATGTCATCGGACAATTCCACCTCCTTCGCTCCTTCCGACGTAGGTATTTCACGGTCTCTTTTTGTTAGTTGGCATTGAATGACGGAGGATAGAAATTTCTCTAGTTTTTCGGTTGTAGATGAAATCTAGCAGCTTCTTGAGGCTAGGTTCATTTGCAGTGCCACTTTTTAAATGTTTTTTGCTAGTAGCTTAATAAGTTCCTGCCATCGCAGTGCTGTATGTTAGCTATCGCTTCAAGGGTCTCTCTATGTGTTGGAATAGGAGCAAAGCGTGCGCGGTTCGCTGGAGAACAGTGTTGGTTGTTCAAGCGAGAGTGTTAGCCGACGGCTGTGGAGGACGATGGTGAGAAGTGGGGGTTGGTTAGGAGGAAGCTTTTGTGTACCTGGTGTTCCCAATGGTGGCAGGGGAGCTACGACGGTCAGGGTGGTGCCGGTGCGGAGGAAGGGGTGGAGTCTATAGAAATTTGTGGATATATATATTTTAAATATATTTTAAATTTGTTAAATGCTTAATTTACTATGGTTAAAAAAATTGAGTCATGTGGGTGGGTTTGGGTTGTTCCAAGGTTGGGTATGTGCTATCTAAATTGAATAGAAAATAAATGGATAAATATAAGTTAAATGAGTGAATTTTAGTTGAACTCATTTATGTCTCACCCAAACCAACCCAACCTATCCAAATGCCACCTTTAGTTGATTAGCTTTACTCCTCAGCAAAATTGTATAGTAGAAAGAAAGAATAGGACAATTTTTGAAATGGCGAAAAGTATATAAAGGCTAAAGAATTACCAAAGAAGTTTTGGACAAAAGCCATTGCTTGTGTTATATTTGTGCTAAGCACATGTCTAACGAGAAGCATTCTTGGAAAAAATCCTAGAAGAGGCTTGGAGCAGCAACAAGTCAGATGTTTCATGCTAAGCACATATCCCTACATACTGGATGAATAGAAGAAAAAGTTAAATGACAAAAGCCAGAAATGCATTTTTATCCGCTACAATAATGTGACTAAGGGTCATAAACTATATAATCCAGTCACGAAGAAGGCAATTATTAACAAGGATATCTGGTTTTTAAAGATGAAACCGGATACTGAAATCAAAGGGTGACCCAAAAAGCATCACCCTCAAAGTTGAACCATTGTTGGGAGAAAGAAAATTCTTCAACTAAAGATCCACTACCTTCGCCTGGAATTCATCTTCTTCACCAAAAACAATTTCAGAACTGACGATTTGTTGCTTGCAACGATTGCGAGCTTCAATGCTGAAGACAAGTTTTTAGATGAACTTTGCAGTACTAAAGCAATACAAATCTGTAAATTAATGCATCTGCTCGATGCTCTTAGCGACGATGTTGATCATTTTTTGCAAGAAGAAAATAATTTTCAAGGCGCCGTGTATGATTAATCTCAGACAAATATCGTCGGGTTGACTCATTAACTTCTCTCAGGTCAGTCGCTGACTGAGCACAAAGTTACGACTGTCTTATTCTTCTGATATGCTTACCTGTGTGTGCTGCCTTTGTTTGATTGGGACTAATTTTGTATTTCCTTTTGGCTAGGTCAGGATGATAATCTGATGTTTGTCGGCTATTTCTACTCTGCTCGAGCTTTCCAGGTAAGAACTTGCCTTCTGTTGGCCGTGGATCAATCATCTAGTAGAGTTTGGAGCTTGCCTTCAATTGTAGAAGTAATTGCTCTTTAGTGGATCATAATTGTATCAATTATTCGTGAAACCCTGCTAGCCTCGCTTCATTTCTAGTTTTCTTTTTTTATCCTCACTTTTTGACTATGGAGTTTTTAGCTGTTTATGATGGTACCAATCGCTTGACATTGGTCGTTCAAGCTAGGTTGTGAATTTTGATGTTGACTTGTTATTCCTCATAAAGGCAAGAAAGTAGTGGGTGTGTAACTGCTTAATGTACTTTGAGCACGATGTTAGATGAATGGAATTAACAAGATGTTATTGCTTCTCTATTCGATAGTAAAGGGGTTGATTGCTTTAGTTGCAAGGATAAAAAGCCTATGCTTTTCTTGCTTAGCTTGAGTACGTTAAAGTGGAGATACGCAGGACTTGATCATAATTCTACGAACTCAATAATGATTTCGTGTTGACAGTACTTCTCATCATCCCTTGAGAGATATTCCCTTTGTTATGTATGAGCGATCAGCAAAAGTCTCTTTGCCAATCAAATCAACTTTGAAGGAACGACAAGCTGATATTCTGATAACGAGATAGTAAATGCGTGGCCCTAATTTCCTACAAAAATCCTAAACTTTAGGTATAGTTTCAATTTTGTGTCAAACTTTTTTGTCTAAAAAAAAAAAAAAAACTGAACTTTTAGTCTAGTCTTAAATCTGCCTTGAACTTTTTTTTTTTTTTTAACTCAGGAAACCCTATACAGCCGGCAGCTGGCGGCGGGTAAACTCTAGAGCGACGCTATCGGAGGACCCACCACCCCAACGTTGCGCTTAAGATCCCGTGTGACTTGTGGGATTCGAACTCCTCCATCCTGGGTAAACATCATGGGAGCTCTTATCCAATTGGGCCACCGCAGGCAGTGGTCTTGATTTTTTTTTTTTTTAATAGAAAAAACCCCGAACTTTAGGTTTAGTTCTAAATCTATCCCAAATTTCATTTTGTCTAAAGAAAAATCACCAACTTTTGATCTATTATTAAATTTACCGTATGTTCTTGTCCCAACTTGATGTGGTATTTCCACATTGATAAAAAAAAACTGATAAATTATCTTCTAAATGAAATGGTTCTAGGATATAAAAATTAAGAACGACTAATTGCAACTTTGAACAAAAGGCTAATGGGGGCAAATTTAGGACTAGAATAAATATTGGTTATTTTTCTTTTTGACAAAACAAAATTTTGGAATAGATTTGAAATTGGACTAAAAATAAAAAGAAAGTTCAGGTCATATTTGGGAGTAGATTTAAAGTTTGGGGTTTTTTCTTACACAAAAAGGGTTTGGGGCAAAATTAGGACTAGACGTAAAGTTAGGGTTTTTTAAGAAATTAGACCAATATGTGTATGGTACCTTTTTTTTTTAATTGAGGATTTCATTTCAATTCGACGTCACGTGCAATAGGGTCAACTTGAAACAGAGTTGAGATTCTGATTCTCCGTCTGTCTTCATCCATTCTAATAAATTTGGTTAGTGGATGGAACCAGGGCTTATTTCATGCTTGAAAGTGCCAATTTAGTGACTAGAACAATAACTTGTAAGAATATCATAAGAACAAACCTAGTGAGGACTCTCATGAAGGGTGGCAATTAAAAAACCAGAGAGAATCAAACTGGAGGAACCAGTAAGCGATTCATCGACGAAGGAAACGATGTATAAACAGCAGAAACAGAGACTTAGCTTTGAGGGGCTATTGGGTTCGACGCGATTTGGTAACTAATGAATGGTATAGACGATGCGAGCACAAATAGGGGCAAAGGATCCTTCCCTTCTATAGCCCATTGCCCGCTACAGGTATGGGAGAAACAGACTGTTGTCTGATATGGGAGGCGCACAATGTTGTTGTCGCGCTAAAGCATCGTAGTGATGGTGGAGTAAAACGTTTCAAAAGTAAATTAAGACAGAAAAACTAGAGAGCGTGGTCGATAAAAATTGATAAGAGATGCCAAATAAGACAAGTGTCATCGGCGAAGCCATCATCACCGTCGCCGTATCGGTGGCACTACCATCGCGATTTCTCTATCCCACTTTCCCCCACCCAATTTGTCTTTTCCGGTCGCTAGTCTCATAGAGATTCAAGCGCTACTATCTGTGACATCGGGATATCTGAAGGGCCTAATAATATCTAGGGAGACTAGGCCAAAGCGAGTTCATCAGTGTAGACAGCTCAGTTGTCTAAGGCAACCCACAAAGCTTGGCGGGGAAATCGAGCTCTGCCAAGGGAGCGAGAGTTCAATTATCTGGGAAATTGCCCAATTGACCCAAAGCCTATCATATGTATGAATGGGAAAATTTTCCCAAAAGCCTTTTTTAAAAATTTAGCAATATAGCCCATTTAGTCAATTTTAATCGAAAATTACTAACGCTGATGTCGGTTGTCGCCTAGTCTCGATGATGACCAATGACTGGCCAAATGCTAGGCAAGGGTGACCTTACTGAGCCCCAGCAAGGCTTGCCCTAGTCAGATTTGACAAGATTGAGCCGCGCTAGAGGTCAAACCAGCTTTGGGCAAGGTCGTGCCTCCGCCATTGGCGTGAACTTGCTAGTTGTGGCAAGGGTGACCCTTGCCAGTCGTAGTCTCTAACTAGTTGCCACTGATCGGCCAGTAGAGGAAGAAGAAGAAAAATAAAGACAAGAAAAAAGAAATTAAAAATATAAAAAGAATTCAAAAATGTATATAAAAATTAATAAATTTGTCCATTTCAACGTTGACTATGCCACGTAGGATGGCTTATGTCCACGTTAGCAATTTTTGGCCAATATTTGCTAGATGGATTATGTTGGTAAATTTTTAAAAGATTTATAACTGAATTGATAAAAATGCAATACGTTAATGACTTTTTGGATAAATTTCTCATACAAATGTTTATTCAATCATAAACTTTTTAATTTAGTCATAAACAATTACTCGAAATTCCAATGTAATCATTCTAACCAATTTTCGTCAGAAATCACTAAGGTAGTGATATGCCATGTAGGACTACTGGTGATATTTAAACCCCCATGTTAGTGATTTTTAGCATAAAGGGATTGAGAGGACTACATTGGAATTTCACGCAAATGTTTATAGACAAAATTGAAAAAGTACCCGAATTGACATCTGCACAACAGATTCGAGACTGATTGGATAATTTTCTTGAGCAGTCATAATTATGCGCAGTTGATGCTCAGCAGTTAGTGCTGTCATAGTTAAATATTAAACTACTCATTTATCTAATCATTCAAATTTTTAGAATAATTAACATCGATTTCATAAAATCTCCTGGTATCGACGAGGAGAGTGAGAACGTGGGGCTTGCCAAAGAGTTATTTAAGATGACCTAATGCTCCATACAAAAATGACGAATCTACAGAGTGTCGATGAAATTTACTCCTTTTCGTGTCGTATTACATCTTCGCGCGATTCCTCGACGATTTGCAGGAAGTGACTCGGATTACATTACCACCTTCAGCAGCCCTCGCTGACGAGCCATGCCAATAAGACGTCCTAACTATTTTGACGTACCAATTCACTCGTCTTTTGGCATCAATAATTAACAGTTCTATATCCAATAGAAGAGAGAGTGCAGAAAAGCTTGTCCGCCATATTTAAACGATACCCGATAGAATTTAATCCTATGATGTCATGTCAAATATTGAACGATACCCGATATATTCAGGCATGGTAGCGAAAGAAATAAAATTGAAGTAGATAGAATTTCGAACGAAGCATTGTCCTATCCTATGATTTTTAGCTCCATCGCTGAAACGGACTATGATTCGCTCTTCGTGTATCAACATTCGATCATTAGAACAATATAAAGGGAATCCTCCTTAAGGGCTATTAGAGCTATCAAAATGGGTCAAATGCCCATATTTTAACTCATATTTATTTTAGTGGGTTGTAAATGGGTCACCTTGATGGTAAAATATGGGTCAAATATGACTTGTAAAAAGAAAATGCTAAAACAAATGAGTCTAAGTGGGTCTGTGGTAGACCCACTTTCAGCCCACATAATAAATATGTCTTAGGGTAAATGGGTTACCTAACAAGGTTAATATAATTACAAATTGGTCATTTTTAATTTTTTTTTTAATTTTTTAATATTTTTTCTTTTTTCCTTTTCCTTCTCACCAATGGCCGACCATAGTGACTGTTGGCCATAGGTGAGGGACAAGCTCACCGGAGGCTAGTGAAGCTCGAGGCCATTGATTTGGCCTCTAGCGAGTCTTGAGGTCATTGGCCATGGGTGAGCTTGAGCTCACCAATTTGGTAAGGCCAAAGCCTCACAGACCACTGGAGAGTAGGGATGTGCAAAACAACTAAAAATTGCTCAGAATTGGACCGGATTGGACCAAAATGAAACCAACAGTTCCCAAGGAAATCGGTTCAGTTTTTGGTTCCAATTTATTGGAAGAGGTGGTTACTGGTATGGTTCTCAGTTCTAGGTGTGAAACCATCAGCTCATCCATTTCGACTGGACTGGTACTATATAAATATATATTTAATTTTTAAGAAAAATTTCCAACCAAAAAATTTAAGAAAAATGAAAATCCTAAAATCCCTAATCTGAAGCTTAACACGCATTAACTAAGTGCTCGTCTTGTCTCACTCTCACCTTGTATCATTCGTCTCTCTATCTCTCACTTACGACTGTGACTTTTAAGCTCAACATGCATCGACTCACGGCGTTGACTCTCAACTTTTAATATGAGTTTAATCTTTTCATTAATCTTGCAATTAAGTATAGGGAAGTTCTTTATTTTTTGCTTTACTTTGGCTTATTAGAAAATGTTGCATTGAGCATGTGAAGCTTGATGGGACAGCTCCATCGACCCACCCTGGAGCCAGACCAAAACGGTGGTCATGTTATCAGGTGGATTCATGGAACCAACGGGCAGTTCCTGATTCTAATTTTTCAGAATCGGTCCTTAATGGGTGGTTCTCGATTCTAGGGAGGGAACTGCCTACTTGGACCATGCACTTTAGCCTCGCTGATCTAGCAAGAAAATAAAATACTATAGTCAGCTTTAGTCTCTTTGATTTTTTTTTAAACATTCTTCATTTTATTTACTTACATCTTCATATTTTGTTATTTTAATTTTTAAATTTGATATAAAATTTTATCCAAGTAACACATTAACATGAAGAGCTAGTTCATTGTTAGAGTTGAATATGGATGTGTTTTTACTAATATAGGTCAAGTTAGGTATGGTTGGGTTAAGTATGAATTGTTGAAATTGTATTGTATGAAAATGAGTCAATATGACCATCGGCCATGGTGGCTCCGCTGGATAAGGGCTCTGTTGATCCTTCCCCAAAGGTGAGGGGTTTGAAATCCAGTAGAGGCGCTTGGTATCTTAAATGTGACGTTGGAGTGGTGGGTCTTCCGCTAGTGTCACCCCGGGTTTATCTTGCCGACTACCGACTGTATGGGGGTTCCCGGGTCATCAAAAAAAAAAAAAAAAGAGTCAATATGAGTTTAATGGATTAATATGGATTGGATCATTTTCGACTCAATCCAAACTCAACCCGACTCAATCCACCTATTTGACACCCATAGAGGCTATATATAAGAGGTTCGAGGACCGAATCTCCATTGATCCAAGAACCTTTCTTTATTCTAAAAATAAATAAACACGCATACTTAAAAATTTGTCTATTTATAATGCTGATATTGCTTTTGCTTCCGAGCTTCCGGTACATCGTAGTGATGATGACGTAAAACGTTTCAAAAGCAGATTAAGATAAAGAAAAACTCAAGAAAGCGGGGTTGATAAAAATGGTAAGAGACGCCAAACAAGATAAATGTCATTGGCAAAGCCATCATCACCGTCACCATATCGGCAGTACTTCCATGGCTGCAAGTGTGTCATCACGCATCGTGATTTCTCTATCCCACTTTTCCCCACCCGATTTGTATTCTTCGGTCGCTAGTCTCATAGAGACCGAGATATCTCAAGGGGCATGATGATATCTAGGAGACTAGTCCAAAGCGAGTTCATCGGTGTAGACAGCTCAGTCATCTAAGGCGACGCCACAAAGCTCAAGGCAGCGAGTTCGGCCAGCTTGAGAGAGAGAGAGAGAGAGAGAGTTCAATCATCTGGGAAAAGGCGTCCGTGGCATGTGATGGCAACACCGGACCGGCTATGGGGAAGTTGTCCAATTAACCCTAAACCTTTTGTACAAATATAAACTTAATCCTAAATTTTTACATTTCATCAATTTAGTCCTAAAAGATTTCTCAAAATTTCAACATGGTCATTTCGGTCAATTTTGCCAAAAGTCGCTAATGTGGCGATATACTACATAGGATTGTCATGATGGCTAAATCATAATGTTAGCAATTTTTAGCATAAAGTAATTGAAATGATTATATTAAAAATTCAAGTAAATGTTTAGAATTAAATTGGTAAAAGTTAAAAATTTAAAACTAAATTGACATTTATATAATAAATTTATAATTGACTATATAATTTTCGCGACCGGTCACTGTTGGGTAGTAGGCAGAAGAGGAGGATAAGGAGGAAAGAGAGAACTTGGCCCAAGAGTTGTCTAAGATGATCTGACGCTGTACACCTATGGTCATCTGGTAATGGAGCAGTATGGATTATTGGGTCGGATAATAATCTGCCCAAATACACAAAATGACTAATCTACAAAAGAGTTGACGAAATCAACTCCATTTCTTGTCGTACTACATCTTCGTGCGATTGGTCGACGATTTGCAGGGAGTGACTCAGAGTACCACCTTCGACAGCCCTCGCGGACGAACCATGCCACTCCACGTCCTAACTTTTTTGATGTACCAATTCACCTTTTGGCATTAACCACTAACAGTGTTTTTTGGTAGGAATCTTTTGACGTTACGGTGCCAAAAAAAAAATGAAATAAATCGAAATAGATAGATTTTCAAACGAAGCAATGTCCAATCCAATCATTTTAGCTCAAAGAGCAAACGAACAGCAAATGGCTATGCTTCACTTTCCGCGTATTGGACTCTGATCATTGCAATAATGATTAATAACTAACAAATCCACTGGTTCGCTACGTAATCCTTGTCCCCGTCCATCTTTCGGCATTAATAATTATCAGTTCTTTAACCAATAGAAGAGAGATTTTGTGCAGAAAGGCTTGTCAGCCATATTTAGGTGGTCCTATGATGTGTTTTGTTAATTATTGAACGATACATGACAATATATATTCAGGCATCTTGGCGAAAGAAATAAAGTCGAAATGGATAGAGTTGCAAACGAAGCCATGTCCTATCCTATGATTTTTAACTCGAAGAACGAAATGGATAGGTGACTATGAGTCACTCTTGGCGTATCAACTAGAATAATGGAAAAGGTAACCATCTTGGGCTCTATGGGCCCATTTGGTTCGGTTTTGGGGAAATGCCCTTAAGAGAATACAAATATCTTTGAGGTAAATGAGTTTTTCGAAATACTACACTGTTTGATAAATTGTAATCTCAAATAGCATTGAAAAGTAACTTTAGCATAAAACCGTTTGACAAAACTCACATTTATAATGAGCTTTTGCTATTTTTTATTTATTTATGTTTAGTTTGAAAATCAAATTCGGCAGCCGGTTGACCACTGGTTAATTGATGAATGGCCAGATTTGGCCTTTGGACCACTAGATCTAGTGGCTTGAGGTCACGTGGACCTAGGTGGCGTCGCCTGGTTCGGGCGCGCTAGGCAATGCCACCTGGGTCGCAGGTCGCGTCGCCCTCGGCGGTGGTCACTGAGGATGCGCGACCCCCAGGCAGTGGTGGTGGTAGTTGTCAGAGAAGCCCGACTCTCAGGTAGGGAAGACGAAGATGAATGGGGAAGAAGATGAACAGTGAACTTGCATTTCCAAAATGTCGAATGCTCAAAGTAGGTCTGGACCTTTATTGGGCTTTTCAACATTCCTAATGCTGATATTTGGCTAATGAGCTTTAAAAAATGTTTGCCAAACGCAAAATATTTTTCTCAATGGGCTTTGGGGACCCAAAGCCATTGGGAAAGCTAAACCAAACGGGGCCTATATAGGACATGCCATGTTAAAATCACTAAATTGCCATCTTCACAATAACCAAATAACAATTTACGTAATTACCAAAAGGCCATGCCATGTCACTTATCTATGTGCCTCTCTCGAGCAAGTACCATGACCATTGGATCATTAGTGCATTGAAGGATATCAAGAATTTTCACTCCAAAACTAATTGGAGGAGTTTTGGGGGAGCTCCAAAATAATAAAAATAATAAAGTTAAATATTATAAAAAACTATAAACTGATATACTTGTGAAAAATTTACTTAAAATTAATTTTTTAACCACCACCTTCCGTTTGTTTAAAGTGTACTAGTTTATGATTTTTTGTTTATTAATCCAATTTAACAGAGTTAAATGATGGTAAGTTTATCACACATGTACCAGTTTAAAGTTTCCTGTAGTGAAAAAAATTAGTTTTTGATGAATATATTATAAATATATTAGTTTGAAATTTTTTGTGATATTAACTTAGAGAAAAAATCATCATACGCACTCACTAAAAAAAAAAAAAAACAAGTTGAAGGGAGAGCACGAAAGGCAGAAGAGAGTTTTTCGGCAAGAACAAAAAAGGGAAAAAGAAAAATGTCATCTGCACGCAAAAAGTCATAGGCAATAAAAAAAAGCCCCCAAAAAAGGCAAATCTTGGTCTTGGTCGTCTTCATCGGAGCTCGGTCAGAGATTGCCTGTAGATCCCGATTCCGATCCACCGTTGAGGATATTAGTCGCTCTTCGTCGTCATCTGTCACCGTGGAGAGCTGCGAAGTGGCTAGATTTCACTCGAAGCGTCCTTCGCTTGTCCCGATTGCCTGTATGCGTTCATGGAAAGCTTCAATCGGAGGCTCGTGCTCTTGTAGCACTTTAGATATCTGTGATGAACCAGGTAAATTCCCCTCTATCCTTTTTCGATCGTGATTATTGATTTCAAACATCACTTAATCACTTCGCTTGAGTCAGGCTATGAATTTTCTGTAAAAATAAATAAATAAATAAATGACCAGTAGCGTAGATAAGGTCCTCTTCAAATAACTGTAAATGCATTATCCTCAGCAATTATACTTTAGATGCGTTAATCTATTCTATATATTTGGTCAGAAAAGAGGGGCATTATAAAGCGTTTATGAAGTATCATTGGTTGTGGATCTAGCATCCACTAAGCTTTGGGAAAATTACCAAAAATCCTAAACTCATTACACTTGTAGTAATTCAATCCTAAACATTTTTTATTGGCCAATTCAATTCTAAACATTTTCCATTTGTGTTAATTCAGTCTATCTAACCAATTTTGATTGGTCAGCATTGATGTGGATATCGGCCGTCCGGCCAATGATGACGTTGATAATTTTTAATTTCTCTCTCTCTCTCTCTCTCTCTCTCTCTCTCTTTGTTTCTTTGGCCGGTCACTGTGAGTCAAGGGTGAGGGCCATTGAGGTTAGCCTTGTTGGCCAATGATGAGGCCCGCGCTCACCATGGCCAAGCGAGGCCCTGCCAAATTTGGCAAGGCTCAGCCTCACCTTACCATTGGGAGGTCAAGCCTTGACCTCGCCAGCCATGGGGAGGCTTGACCTCACTAGTGGCCCGGGGGCAAGCCCACCATGGTTGGGGGGAGGTTGAGCCTCGCTATGGCTAGGTGAGGCCAACTTGGCCATGGCTGGGTGAGGCTTGCCCTCGCCTCTGGCTGGGTGAGGCTCGCCCTTGCCTTTGACAACCGGCCAAAGGAAGAAAGAAAAAATAAAAAGAGAAAGAAAATAAAAAACTAATAAAAAATCTGAAAAAAATTATTAAAAAATTATGCTTGTCACTTCGGCCGCCGTCCATGTCAGCATCGACTAGTCAAAATTGGCCAAATAGACTGAACTAACACAAATACAAAACGTTTAAGGCTGAATTAGGCAATAAAAAAGTTTAAGAATGAATTGACATAATGGCAATATGTTTAGAACTTTTTTTGGTAATTCTCCCACTAAGCATTACTATCACTCATACTTTAAGACACTTTCAAATTGGCAACATATTAAGTGAAAAATGGAGTTGAATGAACACTTATTTGTAGTTTTCCACCTAAAGCAAGATTTTTGGACAAATGCAATCAAAATCCTAAAATATGCAAAGAAATGGCAATTTAATCCTAAAAATTTTTAAGGGAAAAAGTCACCAAAAGCCTCAAACTATATCCACTAAGACTCATTTATCATAAACTTTTTTTCTGTGACACCAAATATTACAAACTTGTACCTGCATGACACATTTATCCTCCGTTAAAGTTACATCAATGAGCACCGTTACAAATTTGGTTACATAATCATTAGAAAAGCAAACAATGTTGACATGACACTCATATAAAAAACGACGTTATTTTGACTAAAAAATAATTTGACAGAATCTTGACGGAGGGTAAATATTCTACAGAGGTATAAGTTTGGTTTATGGTAAATATGTTAGGTGGGTATAATTTGAGACTTTTAATGCCACAAAAAGAAAATTCGGGATAAATATGTTATAGTGAGCATAGTGTAAGTTTTTTAGTTTTTTTTCCCTAATTTTTAATTTGTGTAATGAAATAGTAAAACTTGGCTGAAGAGTGTAGTCAAGTGACAAAAACCGCTAAAAGTGGCATTTGTCAACGTTTTTCGAGAACATGAATAGGGGTGAGCTATGGTTATATCAAATATGAATCAGCACATGTATTATTGTTCTATGGACCACATGACGATACTATGAATTCCATGGGATGGCAACGTCACCATGCTTTTCGCAATGCCACGAGACCTCACAAAATTGCGTGTCGGTTAAATAAAGAATAAGCACAACCAGAACATTAGCATAGATTAGTCCCAAATGAGAAAAAAGTCGAACAGACATGACCCAATAGTATAAAGGTCCTTTTTCATTTTACTGTTAACACATTATCTTCTGCCCTTGCACTTTAGATGTGTCAGTCTTCTCCACTAAGCAGGGGAGGAGGAAAACGGAACAATGATTAAAGATTCACTCTTCGCGTATCTACTTTGATCGTTTGAAAACTAAAAAGGTACCCATCCTTAGGACTATATATAGGATGTCCTAACCCTAATTTTCCACTGAACGCAAGACCCTTTCTTTATCCTTGAAAGAAACAAAGATGGCGATGATTATGTTCACAATCTGTCTATGCCTAGTGCTGATATTGATTTTGCTTCCGAGCTTCCGTGCACAGGCTCCCTACGTCGTGATCCAAGGGAAGATAAGTCATCACGAGCTCACGAGAGCTGGTCCCGGAGTTCCTGATCAGCAGCATCCCTTCGTCGTCTACGTTTGGTTTTCTACAAGTTCCAACTTTTACCATGTCTTTTTCCGATGTAACGCCCTAGTAGGGTATTACAATGTCGAGCTGTCCGCGGAGCTTGTGAGCCTGGCAATATAGCTTGTGGTCATAAGCGGACTATGTTGACATTTTTTTTTTTCCCTTTTTTTGTCACTTCTTTGTTTATGGGCTGCTCAACCTTGACATTTGGTATAGGTGGGCCTCTTTCATTTGTTGTTGATTTCATTTGAGGGTTTTTTTTTTCTCTTTTTTTTTTTCTATTCTCTTACGATCTAAATTTGAGAGTTTTATGCTCTTGGTTTAGTTCTAGATTTGAGAGTTTGAATTCTCCTAATCTACTTCTAAAATTGAAAGTTCTACTCTCCCGATTTAGATCCAAGAGTTTAATAATGTTTTTGGAGATTCAATGTCCCCATGCTTTATCTATGTACAATCATCTGCATTCAATTTAAATGATGATCATATGAGTTATGCTATCTTGCTGAATTACGAAGATTTGCTTCTCAAAAGTTAAATATGTGTTTATTTAACTTATTTTGGTTGTCTCTATATGATGATGGTGTAGAGGAAATCAAACAGAGGTGTGTACTGCCAATTGGCAATGTTGTAATTGCTGAAGAAGGAATTCTCGACTTGTGCTCATCACTAATGATGATATGAGATTCAGTGATCAGCCGCCAATTATTTTGCTTAACAAATCCGTTCTTATAGAAAGAGTGTTTGCTTAATCTTGCCAGTGCTCTGTTAATCCTCATTCTTCTATGGATTTGGTTTTGTTTTGATGTAATCTAGGTTTTGCTCGGTATCAATTTATTTTGCCATGAAAGTCTAAGTACTTCTCATGTGTCTTTTTGAATAATTAGCATAATTTTTTCGACCAAAAAAATAACAATTTCTGTCATTACCAAAAAGATTATTGCCATCTCAAGCAAGTACTGTGACCATTGGATCATCATCACATTGAAGGATGTAGATTGACCGCATAAAAGGAATATTTAGAATTTTCCACCCCAAGACCTATAGGAGTAGTTTTGGGGGAGATAAAAAGAAGAAGAAGAAGAGCTGATACCACAAAAAATCCCAAAACAGGTTCTCACTTGCGATAGATTACCTCCAAACAACTTTTTTGATCATAAAAATCCCTAAGTTAGTACACTCGTGACAAATTTACTTAACATTAGTTTTCATTACATTGTTAAGTTAGATGACACACAACAGTTGACAGTGTATCAATCTGGGATAAGTTAATCGATTTGTGGTTTTTCATGATATTAATCTAATTTAATGGAAATTAACGGAGATTAAATTTATCAAGTGTACTAGCTTGAGATTTTTTATGTTCAAAATATTAACTTGAGATTAATTTATCGCAAGTATATTAATTTAAAGTTTTTTTATAGTATTAATCCAAAAAATAATTGTAACAAAAAAGTTCCGTCGTGCGTACGCAAAAAAACAAAGTGAAGGGAGAGCGCAGAAGGAAGAAGAGAGTTTTCTTTATAGGGAAAATCTGGAGGAGAAATCAATAATAATAATAATAATAATAATAATAATAATAATAATAATAATAATAATAATAATAATAAAAACAATATCCATCCCTAAGAAAGATCTCGGTCTTCGTCCTCTTCATCGAGATGAGATTACTTGTAGCCCCCGATTCCGATCACCTTTGAGGGTACGAGTCGATCGATGTTCGTCGTCATCTGTCGCCATCGAGTGCTGCGCAGTGGCTAGATCTGAGTCGAAGAGTCCTTCGCTTGTCCCGACTCCCTTGTTGTCCGTTCGTCGAAGCTTCAATCGTGGGCTTCGAGAGCTTGTTGTAATTTCCGACTCTCCACTTTATCCTGTTTCGATTGTGATTGGGAACTGAGACTCGACGATCCATGTGGAAGCATGGATTGGACTTGAATGAACTGGTCTTTATTGATTTCAAACATCTTTTCTTAGTTTGACTTGAGTCAGGCCATGAATTTGCGGTAGAAAAAAGTTAGAATCTACTCTTCAAATCGTTAATCGTAAACCTGTTCGATGAAATGTTTTCAAGGCATGGCTGAAAGATGATCCACGATTTCTTTCAGATCGGAAAACAAGTCGACATAAATTGCTTGCCTGCAATTGATTTGTTAAGAATTGGATACGATTCCACTCAAATTTCGTTGTATACGAATCTAAATATAAATATTTTTTTATTATTTTTTTTTGACATTTTCGTTCCATGTTTTGTATAGGGGTAAGCAAAAGGAACTGTTTGGATCAAGTCAGCCAGTTCTGGGTTGTTTTCAAAGACATCGGTTCGGTTTTTGATTTTAATAATTTTTGATTTAGTTCTCGGTTTCATGTGTGGAATGGTTCACTCGGACCATCTAGACTGATTCTCTTTTTTTCTTTTGATTTATTACAAATTTGTAAAAACTAATAAGCCCTAATTTTATATTCTGTTGAAATAGCTTCTGATCATCAATTTAGAATATGGTCCCAAAAACTAAAAGCTATCGATGATATCAAATTCACTTGACCGCCTAGTGAGGATTTGCTTGTTGTAGAAGGAGAAGGTGCGCGCTCACATCACATCAAGTGCTTTCTTTTGATGTCCAAAGGCAAGAAAAGAAAGGGGCAGGAGTCTTGCGTCAGCAATAACTATAAAAACAATGAGTCAGGAAAAATTGACATGTGCATATATAGAGAGAGAGAGAGAGAGTTATAAGGGGTGTTCCCATTTTATGAGAAAAATAATTGGAAATTTATGCTTGGAAGGTATAACGGGAGAATATAGCAACAAACCAAAGAAGAAGAAAAAGAAGAAAAAACAGAACATGCACCAAGTTCATTGGATGAACTTGGTGGTCAAGAGATATTTATGTTGGTTCATTTCTCTAGTCCATGTTCTAAATAGCTTTATCATCTTTACGGCCCTCTTATGCACCTGGGAGGACCGAAACCACTCCATCTTTAGGAGACAACCCTTGAACCCATAACAAATAGTGTACAAAGCCATGGCTTTGCACGAAAATTTTGCTACTTGGAACAGGAAATCGAAAGGAAAGGTAAGATGCAAAGACCCACCTCAAAAATGGCGACCTCCGAACCTTGGAACTTTGAAGATAAGCATTGATGCCTCTTTTGTGGGTAACATTGAAGCTTCCTTTGCAGCCACCATGAACAGAGGAGCAGTTGCCTGCGTTGGTTGAGATTCTTTCGGCAGATTGATCAACTGCTTCTCCAAACCGGTAGAAGCTAATTTGGCAAAACAATCAGAAGCCATGGCACTCATTGAAACCCTGGTCTTCCTTACGCCAAGTCAAACTTAAGGATGCACTGGAAATTGACTGTAGCGTACTTGTGAGAAGTGTTCTCAATTCCGACTTGCTGAATTGGGAAGCACAGTCATTGGTGGACCGGGCCAAGACCGTGTTGGAGAAATTTTCAGGCCTTACTTTTGCCCATTGTAGGAGAGAACAAATAAAATAGTAGATTGGCGAAGTCAAAGCCCAATGGATGAATAGTCTACCTAGTATGCCAATTCCTCGCTTGTTGTCACACCCTGAACCTCTACGACCGCATGAGAATCCACGCTTATCGAACCTTTACTTATTCTTTGGTCATTCGATTGCGACGTCCTAGGAGGCATCGCCGGCCCAAATCGTAATAATATTAAAATGCATAAGCGGAAACGTAAGCAAATCTCCCATCATCGAACAATATGGATAGTTAAAAACATATTTATATATATAGAAGAGTGTTACTAGTCAACGTCTCATATAACACGAGTTCAAGGGTCAATCAACTAGATTCTTCACCTTCGACACGCCTAACCACTTCACCATGACCTTCTTCGAAAAAGGCCCGGGGGTATATTTATGCCTCTAATACTACGAGGGTGGTTCAAAAAGTGCTAACTCCCTATGTCTACCTAAGCCCCAATGGCCTCTGAGGTCTAGGCCCATGCGGTGACCGGTGCCGGGTCAATCTTGGGGTTGGACACCTCCCCATTGGGAACATCCCCATCCTTAGCCTCCCAGCTAATGCCACCCCTAGATTCTCTAGCACCCGGTGGACCATCGAAGCCGTGGATGGGATTGTTGCTCTTGCTGCCTACCCAAAAGTACAAGGTCACGAATCAATGTGGCACATGATTAGGCAAACCCTCATTCACCCAAATGATCATGACATATTGCATATAGAGCACATCCGCCGCTCCCACTATTGGGTACTCCACCACCTCTTAACTATGTTAACAAGGAGGCCAAAATAAATCTGATGGAATGGTTAAGCCATTCTTAGGTCCTGAAAATATTTCAACAAACAAATATGATATAAACTCAATGAATTAACTTCCTAGACCTCGTGTAGAGAATGTTCACCTCAAAAGTGCCCTAAATATACAAATATCTACCGATGACGAAACATGGCAACACATTTCTCGCTTTACTCTCATCAATCTTGTAGCAACTTGTCTACCATACAAGGCCATCAAAGTAGATGCATAGGGAATTTCATAACATAGACTTCATGTACTTGAGCCAAACATACGAATACGCATTATGATCTAAGTCATGCGCTAATGCCATGCAATAATCCGAACCTTATCATATATAAATCTCATATACTTTCCATACACATTTGTCCAAATTATTATGGCCACTTAAGACCCAAGACTAACCTGAAGGTTCACAAATCATCTGGTGTAACCAGGCATCATCTCGCCCCATTGAGCACAGCATCCTGTTGACTTGGGGGCATCCGAACTTAATTTGGCATCGTCTTGCGTAAAACGCCTTAGGATAGGTTCACACCCCGCGTAAAACGCATCAGGATCTTAGGTGATCATATGGGCATACCATCACATACTCCATTTCTTATCCTTCTCATTTAACCCATGTGATGCTTATGCGATATTATACTTCTTTTGTTAAATGCCATCATTCCATATATGTACATCACTTACATTACACACATATGCACCATTCACTTCCCAAACTCATGATACATAATTCACATATCATGTTTAACCTAAAATTCACATAGCACATACTCCATTTATTATTTTTAACCATTAATCCACATGGCACATTATTCAAATAACATAATTAACCATTAAAACACATGGTACATCATTCAATTGACATGGATAACCACTAAACCACATGTCACATAACCCAAATAACATGGATAGCCACTAAACCACATGTCACATAACCTAAATAACATGGATAACCACTAATCCACATAGCTCTTAATCCAAATTACATGTTTAACCCTTAAACCACATGTCACATAATCCAAATAACATAAATAACCACTAAACCACATGGCACATCATCCAAATATCATGTTTAACCATAGAACCACATCACATAACCTAAATAATATGTTTAACCACAAAACCACATGGCACATCATCCAAGCATCATGTTTAACCATACAACCACATGACACATAACCTAAATAATATGTTTAACCACAAAACCGCATGGCACATCATCCAAATAACATGTTTAACCATAGAAACACATGGCACATAACCTAAATAACATGTTTAATCACAAAACCACATGGCACATCATCTAAACAACATGTTTAACCCCTAAACCACATGTCACAAAAACTAAATAACATGGATAGCCACTAAACCATATGTCACATAACCTAAATAACATGTTTAACCACAAACCACATGACACATCATTCAAATGACATGGATATTGACTAAACCACATGGCACATGACCTAAATAACATGTTCAACCACTAAACCACATGGCACATAAGTTAAACATGTTTAACCCCTAAACCACATGGCACATAACCTTTTTAGCATGTTCAACCACTAAACAACATGGCACATCAGCCAAAAAAAAAAACATGTTTAACCCCTAAACCACATGTCACATAACCTAAATAACATGTTTAACAATAAAATCACATGGCACATAACTTAAATAACATAGATTACCACTAATATGCTCTAAACTACTCCCTAAATGCAACGAAAGCCCTAATCAGAGGCTAGAAAGCCACTCATGGATGACTTGGGCTCCAAAACATGTTGAGGGAGAGGGCTATAGGGCTGGACAGCAGCTGAATGGTGGTCCGGTGGTCGCATGATGGTGATCTGGTTGCATATGGAGGAGTAAAAAGGGCGGTCTGACGTTGAGGTTTCGACGGGTGATCATCGGTGAGAACAACAAGAGGAAAAATGGAAGAAACAAGCTTGAAGAAGAGAGGAATGGAAGTGTGGGGTTCGACTATGGCTAGGGAAAGAGAGAGAGAGAGAGAGAGAGAGAGAGAGAGAGAGAGAGAGAGAGAGAGTGTGTGTGTGTTTTCAAAATTGCAAGTGAGAGAATGAGGGAGAGAGAGGGTGCCGGCGTAAAGGGGGAGAAAGGGAAGAGAGAGAGTGGTCTTGTCCCTTATCAATGTCCCATCATTTCCCTTGTCACTTGTCTACCAAGGTTGCCCTATTTAGAAGCAAAATCTAGCATTTAATGGAAGGATTTGCACTCAAGTACATAGGTTGAGACTAGGCTAGGCTAGATAGTCTTTCTTCCTCCTCTTCGCCACTCAATTCATGGCCGCCCCTTCACCTGCCCTATTCCATTTTTACCCTTTTGTCATTAGTCCGGTGGGAGGGCATTTTGATCCTTTCACCAATATCTCACACTATTCATGCACTATTCACGTCCTTTTGTACATTTAATGTCAAGATTGTGCCATGGTGGTCCTAAAGGCTTGGGAAGCCTATGGACTACCCCTTTGGGCCACCCACCTCATGGGCTTGGGCCATTGGGCCGCCCATTAAGGGTGTGGGCCTAGTTGGGCCTTGCTCCGCGAGCTTGGGCTCCTTGGGCCGCCCAACATGGGCTTGGGCCCACTTGGGTCCTTGCTCATGACCCACTTCCACTTCTCTAAACTCATATGCCATTGCCAATGAAAAACTGAGTCTTTTGCCCTTAAATGGCCTTTCTCGATGTCCTCGTGGCCTATCGATCCTCAAGATACTTTTGTCCAATGATCACTTGCCAAAATAATTCCGTTATGAAAAATCGGGTTGAAACGAGGATGTCACACCTGCTCTTTTTGACTTTTTATGTTTTGATGCTATTGATGTGTATTCAACGAACATGGTCAAGTAATTGATATAAATCATTTTTTGACAAAAAAAAAATGATTTGTTAAGAATTTAGATACGATTCCACTCAAATTTTGATGTATTCGAATTTTGAAAGTAATTTTTTTTGGTGTTTTCATTCCATGTTTTGCATGTGGTTGAGCAAAAGAAAATGCCCGAACTGAATCAACTAGTTTTGGGCCGTTCGAAGGCACCGGTTTCATGTGTGAAACTATTTGAATAATCTTCAAAAAAAAAAAAACAATTCTTACAAATATGCAAAAATTAATAAGCCCTACTTTATGTTCTGTTACTTTTTTTATTGGTCGAAAGAAACCATATATTAGATCAAACGGAAGTACAACCAGATGCTAAAGCTTCAGAAGATATGATATCCTGGAAAATAAACGGAGGGAAAAGAAGCCAGTTGCGAACTAGGCCGTGATCCCGGTGGGCTTTAGCAGTCCAGTCGGCTGCTAGGTTTGCTTCTCGGCGAACATGGTGGAGAGAGAGACTAGGGCAGCGAGAATACACTTTGCGAAGAATCGCAAAAAGATGGCGCTCCGTCCATGGCGGCTGCTGCTGTTGTTGAATGATCTCCACCAACGACAGACAGTCAGACTCAATCACGATGCGTTCAAGATGAAGCCCCTGCTGGATCAGATGTTGGATAGCCGATATGAGAGCATTGATTTCAGCTTGGAAGGCTGAGAGGGCTGGAACAGTTTTGGTGATGACATCGGTAAGAACTCCTTTGCAATCTCTGTAGATACACGCAATTGATCCATCCTCCGACCCTGTTCGAAAAGCCCCATCAACATTACATTTAAGACAGCCTTTTTTAGGCGGTTTCCATCTCCGATCTGAACTGACCAGTTTGTTGTTAGTCCGCTGTACAGAGGGGTGTAAAAGCATGATGATTTGGCTGTGGGCTAGGGCGTTGTCCACGGCTTGGAGAGGATCTAGGTGGTGCTGCCGAAAGACTGCGTTGTTTCTTTGTCTTCAGATCTCCCACAGCAAACTGGCAATCACCTCGAAATCAGGGGACACCTTTGGGAGGGTAGCTTAGGTCGCAATCCAGGCATCAAAACGTCAAACCGAGGTAGGTGAAATCGAAACCCTCACTTCTTCATGATTCCATATGTTGTGTGTCCAAGGGCAGAAGAAGAAAAGATGTTCAATCGTTTATGGAATTTTGAGGTTACAAAGTGTACAGTAGGGGTTAAGGGAAATATGGCTTTGATAGAGATTAGCTATTGTAGCAATGGCATTTTTACAGGCTAACCACATAAAGACCCGAATCTTAGGGTCAGTTTGCATATGCTAGATTTTCCTCCATAATTGAGTAGGGTTCTGATAAGAGGATGAAGTGACATTAATTTGGGGTATTTTGGGTCGAAGAGATATAATGGTAACAGCTTTTCACAGTGTAGGTACCTGAGGAAGTAGCAGTCCACACTAATTGATCATGTGGGAGCGAAGGGTTGAGAGGTGTATTCAAGATAACTTCACTAACCTAGGCATCAAAGAAGGTGGTAATAAGAGAGGTCTTCCATTCTGTTTTTGATAAGTCTATTAGATTAGCGACTACATCAGGTTCACCCTCCTCTGCTAATCCTCTTATCTGACCAATTGGTAGCCAGATATCTTATCTTATTCAAATATGTGATCCATCCCTAACTAACCAATGAAGTTTAGGAGTAATAGTATCTCGACCCTTTAATATACTCTGCCACCCCCATGAAGGTCGATAGTCTGATTGGGCATTTTGGAAAGAGGAATACCTAAAATATAATCCCTTGAAAAGCTGACTCCAGTTAGCAATAGGTTGCTGGAAAAGAGACCAAGCTTGCTTACCAAGCATTACTTTATTGAAGTTAATCAAATCTCTGAATCCCATCCCCCCTGATTTTTTTGACTGCTTCAATTCTGACCAGTTTTGCCAATGAATTCCTGAATGACTGTTGTGTTTGCTCCACTAGAATGCTGATATCTTCCTCTCTATTAATCTGCAGAGTGACAAGGGAATCTTAAAGATGGACATGGCATACTGAGGTAAGGCCTGAATTACTGATTTCAGAAGTATCTCCTTGCCACTTTTTGATAAGAATTTTTCCTTCCAACCAGCTAATTTAGCATTTACTCTTGCCAGGATCCAGGAGAACATCTCACGTTTGGAACGACCCCAATCAGAGGGGATGCCCAGATACTTACCATATTTACTGACCACAGGTATTCTCAATTCATTTGCTAAATTGGTTTGTAAGGTGATAGGGCAGTGTTTGCTGAAAAATAAACTAGATTTGTTCTGATTAATGAGTTGACCCGTAGCTAGGCAAATATTGGTTTAGGATATTAGCAAGATTTTGGCATTCAGAGACTGTGGCTTTTAGGAAAAATACTGAGTTGTCAGCAAAAAACAAGTGGGATAACTTAGGACATGCTCTATTGAATTGAATCCCCTGTAGGTGGCCCATATCCACAGCTTGCGTGATAGTAGTTGACAGAACATTAGCAAGTATAATGAAAATATATGGGGAGAGGGGGTCACCTTGGCAAAGCCCTCTAGTAGGCTGAAAGTAAGGGAGCTGTTTCCCATTAAAGCGAATACTAAAGAAAGTCATAGCAATGCAAGCCATAACCATAGTAACCCAGCTATTATTAAAGCCCAACTTCTGCAAATAGGCTTCCAGGAAATCTCATTCTACCCTATCGTAAGCCTTATGCATATCTGTTTTTAAAATAAGATTGAATCTTTTCTTGCATGTTCTCACTTTAAACTGATAAAGCACTTCTTGCACCACCATAATATTGTCTTGTATCTGCCTGTCACTGACAAATGCTGCCTGTTCTTTTGATATCAAACTAGATAGCCAAGGCTTAAGTCTGTTGGCCATAACTTTCGAAATAATCTTGTAAGCGAAATTACAAAGACTGATGGGACAGTACTGGTCAATGCTTTCTGGATGGTGAACTTTAGGAACTAGAGCAATTATTGTTCTGTTTAGTCTAGGAGGCATACAACCTGTTGTGAAAAAATCTTGAACTGTTTTAATGATAGTTGTTTTGATGATATTCTAGTGTTGTTGATAGAAGAGACCGTTAAGGCCATCAGGCCCAGGAGCCTTAGAAGCACCCAACTGGAAAGTAGCCTAGTAAATCTCCTCCTCTGTTACCCCACTCATCAATTGTTGATTCATTTCAGGTGTTACCACAGCTGGACATTCCTCTAAAAATGGGTGAAACTCCCGGTATCCCACAGACTGATATAAATGAGAAAAGAAGCCTATTGTCATAGCCTTGAGCTGTTCTGGCTCCCTAATCTAATTATGGTTACCATCTTTAAGTATAGCAATTCTATTTTGTTGTCTCCTTTGCATAGTACAGGCATGAAATTTTTTTGAATTTTTATCTCACCATTTCAACCAGTGAATACGAGAGCGCATAGCCCAGAACTGCTCCTCTTGATTCCACAGTTTCTGAATTTCAATTCTAGTAGCAGTGGCTTGCTCCTTATCTCCAGTCTGATAGAATTTCCTGTTGATAATTGTCTGCAGTTGATGTTGCAATTGGGAGATTCGCTGATGGCCATTACTAAACCGTGCCTTGCTCCAGCTAGCTAATTGAGCAGAAATTGCCTGCAATTTAGAGACCAAAGAGGTATTCTTTCTCTCCCATGCATTTGAATTACCTCTTGACATTCTTGATCTTGATTTCAGAAAGCTTCATAATGAAAAGTCTTTGCTCGCTTGACAGATGGAGAGCGAGTGTGTAGTAGTATAGGATAGTGATCCGAACCTATAGGTGGTATGGCAAACACTTTTGCAGAAGGGTATGATAGCATCCAATCTGTGGAGCAGAAAACGCAATCTAACTTCTCCTTCACCAGAGCATCCCTTGCTCGATTATTAGACTAGGTAAATTCACACTCTTTACTGTGTAGTTCAAGTAAAGCACATTCATTGATTAAATTCCTAAATGATGTCATTCGCGAGGTAATGGCTGGTCTTTTTCCCATTTTCTCCCAGGGGGAAAGGAAATCATTGAAGTTACCTACACACAACCAAGGTAAATGATTTGCAGCAGAGATTACCCTAATTGTATTCCAAAATTCCTAGCGTGTTTGATAAGTTGAAGGGGCGTGTAGGCATGTTAAATGCATCGAAGCAGCTGTCAAAGGATCAAGGACTATGAGATCTACAAAGTGATCATCCGACTGTACAATAGTAACATCAAACAGGTCAGTCCAGAACACAGCAAGTCCACCCGAGAAGCTAACCAGATCCCTTAAGAAGGAGTGAGGGAAGTGAAATCTTCGTTGTAAGCTCGTCACAACTTTCTCTACATTCTTTGTTTCCATTAAAAAAATGATGCCGAGCTTTTCAAAGGCTTACAACGCCTTTAGTGCTTGAATTTTTAGGGGATTGCCTAACCCCTGACAATTCTAACTCAGGAGTTTCATTTGGAAATCGGTGGCTGTTGAGGCTAGCCGCCAAAGCCCAAGGAGCAGGATTGTTTGCCACAATCACATGAGTGTCCATAAGGTGGGTTTCATCCAAGTCTGCAGAGTAAATAAGTTGAGTGTCATATGGTGAGTATCTTTTGGTTTTCTTACTTGATCCCCCAATTGGCATTGGTCTAGGGATTTTTGGTTTCTTCTGTTGAGGAATGTCCGATGAAGGTAGCTGAATGCTCTTCAACTTTGCCTTTGCAGGTACCAAATCAGTAGTTATCGATGTTGGGTTGACAGAGTTCAGATGCGAGGAAGTCCCTGGTGGTAGAACAGGGGTCGAAATAGGGGCCTCTGATGCAGGAATGGGAGGGAGAGCTGGGATAATGGGCTGCATAGCTGGAGGGGTTTCAGGTACTATCTTTTCCATCTGCTCTATAAGTGCTGTAGGATGGTAAAAATCATCCCAATAGGGGCTAAATTATTTAACCTCTGCTCTTAGCCACGGGCCATAGACCATCGTCTCGCGGCCTTCAAATTGTGTTTCCTCATAAGGGTAATCTTTACATGAAGCGGCATAATGACCAAGCTTTCCACAAGAATAATAGTAGTGGGATAGTCGCTCATAACGAAAATCTAGCCATAGGGGTTTTTCTTCAAGTCTTATAAGCTTTCCTGACCTTAAAGGTGCTTTCAGATCTAATTCTATTCGGACTCTCCCAGATGTATCGGGTTTCACTTCCAGAACTCGTCCCACCTGTTGCACAGCTCTTCTCAGAAGCGGTGGAGCGGTCCACTCCAACGGTAAGCCTATCAGATGCACCCAGAATGCACACTTAGAAAAGTTGTAACAGTGTAAAGGAGTATTAGGTTGCCATGGACGCAAATGGACCAAATGACCTAAGAATAACCAAGGGTTGCCCTCTAATATGTGTCGTTTTTCCATTTCAGATTGAAATTTAATGATGTACAGCTTGCCATCACTAGGAGAAATCTCTACTTGATCAACACGCCACGCTTTCTTCATGGCAACTTGAAAAGCAGATAAATTGACAGTAGGATTTGTGAAGATGTTACCAACCAGTATAAGGCGACAGTCCTTCAGTTTTTCTGAGGCAGGTATGTCATCCCAAACCTCCAACTCCTGTTCCGAACACAGACGTCCCAGGCGATGACACAATGAAGCAATTCGCGAGGTATTGTCGCTTTCATCCATAGCCAAAAAGTAGCAGGAATTCACTAATATGGGTTAATTGACAGGAAAATAGTACAGAAAGCAAACTCTCGGGGGTTGCATGTCTCAGATCGCATACATGCAACTCTGAAATTGCGAAATCAATTGAAATTGAGAAGACCAGTAGCAAACAGATGGGGGTGAGAAGAGGAAAAAGATTGCGATGACTGCAGGGGATGATAGAAACTTCGCATGCAAGGCAATCCACGAAGACAGGGATCGGTTATGGTGGAATTTGAAGTAAGCAGAGGTGGTTCGAACAGAATGTGAAGTGCAAAAGGATAACAGAGAAGACATAAGACATTGGAGAAGACTCGAGCAAGACGCGAGGAGAAACTCTACCATAAACGAGAGAATTTCGAATAACTTTTTAGGTTGGTCACTCGTTCTGTTACTTTATGTTCTATTAAAATAGCTTCTTATCATTGATTTAGAATATGTTCCCAAAAATTAAAAGCTAATATGAAATTCACTTCACTGCCTTGTGATGAATTTTTCGTGTGCTGGAAGGAGATGGTGCATGCTGACATCCCATAAGCTTTCCAAGTATTTCTTTTTGGCGTTCAAAGGCAGGGAAGAAAAAGGACAGGAGTCCTGCAACAACAACAACTATAAAACAATGCGTCAAGACAAATTGATCTACATATAGAGAGAGTTAAAGAGGTGTGCCCATTTTACGAGAAAAAAATAATTGGAAGTTCATGCTTGGAAGGTATGACAAGAGAATATAACAATTAAAAAGAAATAAGCAAAGAAAATAGAACATGTGTCAGTTCCATTGGCCCATCTAAGAATTGGATCGGATCAATCAAAAAAAGAAGAGAATATAGAACATGCATCAATTCCATATCAGACTAATAATAAAAAAAAGAACAAACAATTAAACATGCATTGGTTCTATTGGCCCACTCGGGAACCAGACTGATCGGTCCTATCTAGTCTAGTTTTAGGGGCGACTGATCCGATTCTCGATTTCAGATCTGGGAACCAGTTCCTCTGGTTCGGTCCTATCACCCCTAATTTTGCATATATATTCTTGTGATGTCTATGTGGAATCCACTATTGAGGAAATGGCTATAGCCAATGACCATTGGTCAACCTCTTCAAATATACATGTCGGTTTGTTTCTCCACTAGCTTTATCATCTTTGATTGTGAAATATTGGGTGGCTGTTGGCTGGAAGTGGTAGCTGATAGAGGTAATTTGGTGATGTTTAGGAGTAGACTTTTCAAACGAGTGAGTAGTGGCGAAAATTATCTGATCTAAATTGACTCATTTAATTTGTGATACAAATCTATTACCTCATACCTAGACCAATATTGTTCAAATACTTTAATATGTAAATAAATCTTAGAAAATTCATATCCAAATTCATGTGAGAGCACGGAATGAGTGAGCGTGAGATCAGTTAAGGGCAAGAGAGAGTTATAGAGGTAGATTGGGTTAAAGTAAAGTTATGAAACACCTATATTATTTTGGACCTTAAATTCTAACTCATTTATGACTAATTTACTAAATAAGACTAACCCATATAACAACTCAACCCATCAAATAGATGTTAAGGAATTGATTTATGACTCATTTTGACATGTTCAATTAGGAATGAGCGATGGTGGTGTTCAATTTAACGCTTGATGTAGGCGAAATTCTATTCCTTGAGCAAGATATGAAATGGACTCATGAATAGAGTGCTTAGCATGAAGAAGAAAAACTTGAGGAAAAAAGAGCTCAAAGAGCTTTGAGTCATGAAAAGAACAAAAGAAAATGAAACAAGGATGTGACATCCTGAATTTCGACCCTATCCCGAATATATGAAATGGGCATTCCGTTCATGCGCCTATGGTCCTTTTTTTTTTTTTTTTTGAGTTGGCCATTCACGAGTTAACTAATCTATTAGGTGAAGCTATTAAGGGATATAAACGCGACAGCCTTGAGAATTCGATAAGAAATCGGTTGCTCAACCATGATAATTGGCAATGGTCAATACGGCACCGTTATAATCGACTAGTGATTGGATATAGGTCGATTCGACGGAATCACGTAATTAGATTACGGCACTAACCGATTTTCTGCCGATTCTGTACCCTGTGCCCGTAATTGAAACTTTGAGATTTTTACGACAATCGAGAGTCGCCAATGAGTCGAAGATGCACAAATGTGGATTGAAAATTATTAATCACGAGTCAAATGCAATAAAATTCCTAAAGCTACTCAGTAGGTTGGGTTGCGCTAAAATCGTGTCCGGTCGATTTTAATCATGAAATTGAATTCGGTTTCGGGAATTGAATGTTCGAACGTATCAAAAATCATTTATACGATGTCGTCTTTTCTTTTGGGGAAATTATGTCGAACCCAGAATTTTGCAGAAAAAATCAATTTTTGGCAAAAAAGAAAATAAAAAGGGAAATTCGGATGGGTAGACTAAGTTGGATTTTTCTACCTCAATTAGGCTTATTTTGAAAAATTAAGCTTAGGAAAGTATTTTGGGAGGAAGGGATAAAGCATGAAGACTTTTGGGGCATGCTCAATGAGTGAATTTGGATATTTACCTTGACTTCGTGGCCTTTGTCCCCTTATCCCCTCTCTCTCCCTCATCTCTTCTTCCCTTTCTCCTCTCTCTTTCCCCTATTCTTGCATGCGTGAGCCCCTCCTTCAACAGAACATCCCACTTCCCCTCATGTTATTTCCCTCCATCTCCATTTCTTCCCTTCCTCTTCATTTCTCCCTCTCCCTTCTTCTTCAACCTTCACACTAGCTTGGTCCCTCTCATTTTTGTTGCTGGACCACCCACTTCAACCTCACGCCACTTCACCAGCCCATGACTTCACAGCACCATCCTCACACCATCTTCTTCATCACACAGCCCAGTAACCTCCACGCCAAGCCGCACCACCAATAGTCGCTAGTTTTGCCTAGCAACCCTTACGTCCAGCCACCACCAGTGGCTACCTCACCACCCCATTCTGGTCACAGCAGCACCTCCACAGATTGCGAGAAGTAACTCAGCTCCAGAACCAAAACCAAAATTCTAGCAGCAAGCCATGGGCTTGCAAGGCATTTTCAGCTTTGGTCGGCCCTTTGTTGGAGATGCCGTAGGCTCGGCTATTGGCCACCGTCGTGCCGTTGTCGCCGTGGACCTGTTTGTTTGCTAATCCGGTGAGTTAACTCTATAATCCTTGATTATGTTGTTAATTGCACTTAGGGGGTTACTTTAGTGTTAATTAGTTTAAGTAGATTAGTACTAAGTGAGATTAGCTTTAATATGAATTAGTGTTAATCTATTTTGGTTAGATTAACTTTAAGATGGATTAGTGTTGATCTAGTGGGAAGGATTAGCACTAATGAGGACGGTTTAGTTCAATTCAGTGGATTTTTCCTCAAATCTGGTTTTTTGAACCCTCGCCATTTGCCATTTTTGTGGATCGAAATGTACTGATATTTTGAGATTGATTCCTTCTTGAAAAATGTTTTAGACATATTTCTCTATAACATATATATTTTTTTTCAAGATTTTATGGATTTAAAATAGTATTATTTCAACATTGTCAAAAATAAAACAGAATCTCTGTTTTTATTGGAACTGGTGACCTTTTGGGATTCAAGGGATTTTTATCAACTCTTAGGGTTTGAATTTCAAAATGGTTTTTTTCACTAAAGTTGTTTTTCACATCTTTTAGTTTAACATACTCAAATTTCATATCAAACGGATAAGTTTTGGATTTCAAACCAAATTGATTTTGGAGAACGTAATTTCTGGACACGAACACAGTTTTTGTAACGGCTTGAGAAAATTACTACTCTTAATCTAGAATGATCTGGGTTTTGGAGTCTTCATACAAATTTTTCCTTTAAGTATCCTTTATAACATATTAAAATTTGTGAATTTTCTGAGCTTGTTTGGTTATATTTCTAGAATTAAACTTGAAGACGTGCGAGTGGCTTGGTTTCTGCCAATTAGGACTGATTATGGTTTTGTGGTTGTTATTGATGTTGTGCTTGCTAAATAAGGCATATTTAGTGATGTGATGGACTTGTGACATGCTGAGAACTTAGGTGTAAGATCATGAGGTGGAATGCTCTTTGTTGGTTGTTATTGTTATTGCAAAACACGACATTCTGGACTATTAAATAGAAAATAAATGAGGTGTCGGGTCCAGACACCAAAACTTATTTGCCCAATAAAGCAATAAGGTTTTAAATTAGGTGCATGTAAAGTTTGACAGATTAATTTTGAGTATGTGAGCATCTACGAATTTATTTCTAAATGTTTTGAACAAAAAAAAAAGAGGGGTTACTAAAGGTTTGTTTTCAAAAGAGGGGGTTGGAAAAGAAATTAGTAAAGAAATATGGTGTCGGGTTTGGACGCCAAGTTTTATATGCTAAATAAAACAAGGAGGTTTTATACAAGATGCGTGCAAAGTTTGGTAAGTTAATTTCAAGGGATAATACCTTAAAAAATCCCAAACTGGTACACTTGTGACAAATTTACCCCAAACTATTTTTTTTGACCATGAAAAACCCCAAACTGGTAAACTTGTGACAAATTTACCCCGACTGATTATAAAAAACCCTAAACTGGTACATTTATGACAAATTTATCTCAAACTAATTTATTCGATTGTAAAAAAACCTTAAACTGGTAAATTTGTGACAAATATACCCTATGCTAAATTGGATTAATACCACAAAAAAATCATAAAAATTGTAAACTGTGACAAACGGAACGTAAAATCCTAAATTGATATACTGGTTAACTGTCACGTGTCATTTAACTTAATAATTTGATAATAAAATTTAACGAAAACTAACATAGGGTAAATTTGTCACAAGTGTACCAGTTTGGGATAAATTTGTCAAAAGTATACTAGTTTGGAGTTTTTGGTGGTCAAAAAAATAGTTTGGGGTAAATTTGTCACAAGTGTACCAGTTTGGGGTTTTTTAGAGTATCATCCCTAATTTCAAATACAGGACTCCGTGCGAATTTATTTCGAAGAGTTTGAACAAAAAGAAAAGGGTGCCAAGTGAATTTTAAAAAGGGGTTTTTGGGGTTCTTGGCTACATGTTGGAAGCTAAGAGTTGGCTTGGTTGATGAGGTGTCTGCATGGTTAGGTTACTTAAGTAGTTCAGTTTAATTAGTCGCAATTTATTTATTTAATTGCAATTTATTTAATTATTTATTAATTAGCAGAAATTATACCGAGATATCCGGTAATTAGAATTTCATGCTGATCATCATGGTTGTATCAGTTTACACAATTGAGTGCTAATTTGTGCAATTGAATGTTGATCGGTGATTTTGGGCTATTATTTCAAAAATAGAATTTTTGTATATTATAAGAAAAATAATGGGTGTTGGTTTTTTACACCAAAAAAATGTTTTTAGGTACTATATAAAATCATGGGATTTTTAAAAGAAATGATATTACGCTTTACGGTTTGATTTGACCATGTGTCTACGCACACCTATTTTACCGAGTGTTTTTAATATAAAGAAAATAAGCCAAGCACATTATTTTAATTGAGGCATTTGAGTACAAAGCACGATATCCTTAGCCAGGATTGGATGTGCATGTGATCGTTATGAGAACCCGTCGTGAGCGTTTACGCTGGGCGATGCTCTTATATGGAATGCCTCATGTCAACGGATGCCGGATCGCGGTAGAAGCCGGACCGATGCTCCTTTGGAAATACCGTCTAGATGTAGATGTTGTTGTGATTGATGGGGTGAGATGATGCCCGATTATGTTGGAAGACCGCTGAATGTCGAGTAAGTCGTGCCTGTGGGGTCATAACTAAATTGGAACGCATGAATAAGTGATTTAGCCATGCTTGATTATTAGACAGAATTGTGTGGTACGGAATGGGACGTGTCATAATGATTTGGCCTTATAATCGGGATCCCTGTGATTGATTGAGATATAAGTGAAGCGTTCTAGTCATTGATTGCATCTACCGCATTTATAAATGTATATGAGTAATACTAACATGTAGGGATGTGCTGAGGCGAGATAAGTTCTGAGTGGTGCATGTTTAGGACGCCTCTGAGTCAATTCTCATCCTAATTGGGATTTAGGGTGTTGACTTGTTGAGACATTAACTCACCCTGTCATGGTTTACATTTTTTAGGTCCCTAGTGTGGAGAACCTGGAGCCCGAGGCTAAAGGGTCCGGAGTGTAGGTGGCCTGGTAGTTTCCTTTTGAAGCAGACTTATGTGAATAGACTTGTAAGACTTGTTTGGCATGTGTATCAAGTGGTTTGTGATAATTGGCTTGTCTTTCCACTATCTTAGTGTTTGATGGTTGTTAGGGTATCTGTTAAATTTCGCTTCCGCATGTGCATAAAATGAATGGGTCGGCGATGCGTCTGGAGACATTGCAAATTTTAGTTGACCACTGAGGGATGTGTGTGTGCCCGAGATTCGGGATGTGACAAAGGAAATACAAATAGAAAGAATAATAAGAAAAATAGGAAATGAGATATAATAAGAAAATGGGTTTTATAATAAAAAAAAAAGTAAAAGTAAAAGGATCGATATGGTTTTACCATGGGTTCATTGAGATTTACAGAAGAGTGGGCTTTATGTGAGCAAAGGCCTAATAGGGTTTCGGTGTTAGTGTATGGGCCAAATTCGGTTATAGCAAAGCTGGATTCAGTGGGGTAATTTTTGAAAAATGGCTTTGAGGGTTTAAAACTAAGAAAGGGACTTTATATAAAAGCCGATCGTGTCCTCTGGCCCAGCGTGAAATCATTTTAGACCATATTCAGACCAGGCCCAAGGGCCAGCCCAAGTCGATGTTTCCAGAAAATAATAAAAATAACAATAAAATATAAAAATTTGGAAAATCAATTAGAAAAATAGGCCACGGTGAGGTTGTCAGATTTTTGTATCAAATTTATCTTATTTTCATTTAGAATTCATATAATTAAAAAAGTACTCCTTGATTTTCAGTGTAAGTCGTGCTTTTACTTGATGGTTTAATAATTGGTGTATTCATTACCAATTAGATTTCGGATTCTTAGTTTAGTTGAAGCTCACTTATGATTAGTTTAGCTGATTAGTTTTAATGAATAAAATAAATTTAGCTAAAAAATAAATAATAAAAAATACTAAATAGTAATTCAGAAACATCATTTTTTAAAAAAAAAGTCATAGTAAATAGCTTTGTTAAATTTATGATTCACCTCAAATAATTGAATAGGCAGTGTGGAAATGTTGTAACCTAGATGAAACTTGAGGGGGACTAAATTAGTACCTAATATCCTAAAGTCAGATTGGGACCCCAACTTATGATGACAAAGTATGGACCTGCTGATTCATGTTTCTTTGAAAGTTATGATAACCCACGTTACGCATTTTAATATAGAATAGTCTCTAAAGTCAACCTCATAGAGATTGCTGTCCTCGAACTCAATAACGAGGCCATGCCATATTCATAACTCCGTGGATTTAATAAACCTTGCTCGATCACTACATGGCGATCAACAAGACCTAGAAAAATTAATCGATTTCTAGCGAGTCTCTTCTTGTCATTGTCAAGAACATTTGTTGATTATGAAGCACCGGCACTCTTTGGGGGTCTTATCTCATGTCGGATACTCCAACACGTGTCCAACACATGGTCAATAGTTTTAAGAAAATTCGACACATGGTCAATTCTCCCAACACGCTCCAACATGTGAGTTTGGAATTCCTACATGCATAGAGTCAATTTTAATTTTTTTTTTAATAAATGAGAGGTCAAAATGTCAATATGTAAAATAAAATAAAATAAAATAAAAGAATAAAGTGTGAAAGAAGAAAAATCTAGTCTTATTTTCTTCTAAATCTCATTTCTCGTAACACACAATTCCCCCCTCTCCTCCTCTCGGCGAGCATCACTCCTTTTATAGTGTTGCTCAAAATTGAAGCAAAATATGATATTAACAAATAGTAAATTAATGTTTTTTGTATAAATCATTTTGTGTTATTTTTTAAATATTTTATTTATTTATTTGTAAGTTTGAATCAAATTAATTTGATTGAAATAATAATAAAAATGATAATTTATCATGTATATATAAAAATACATATTTAATATACAACGTGTCTTAATACGTCCAAATTCTCTATTTTTTTAGGAATGATGTGTCGGCATACTGTATTGCGTGTCACATGTCAATGTCGATACTACTTAGTCTGCTGATACCAATTCAACGTCCTCATTTGCCTCTTTGACTGGATGCAGAAGAGCAAGTCCTCAAGCATGCTTAAATTTTTGTCTATTTACTAAATGAGACCCGTATCCTATGATGATGTAGTCGTGGACAAGAGAAATGAATCCAAGTAATGGATGAATAAATTGACTCCACTGAAAAGAACGACACATGAATGCTATCTTTTTTTTTTTTTTTTTTTTTATATCACATGTAAGAAGCCCATTGTTGTTAAGTGAGTGAATAAAACGAAGTACCAACTGTGGACCGAGACAAAGCCAAACCGGTTGTAAAAGGACTATAAGCAAAATGACAGAAGAACTTCATCTTCAACCATGGTTTCGACTCGCATTGTCTATGACCATTGTTTGCCATTGGTATCGTGGATTCCACACAGTGATTGACTTTTGAAGGGACTTATCTTATGGGAAAAGAGGAGGATAAAAGGTTGAATTTGCTGAACTTATGTGGTTCGATTTAGGGTCTGCACTGAGCCGATGATCATTTATTATTATTATTATTTTGAGTAACTGATCTCATATTTCATTTAAAAATCAGCTTGCTCTTCTTGTTTCATGTTTGTCGACCTTCCTCAGAATCAATCCTAATTAGCTTGGAACTTATTTCATCTCTATCGAATTCCTCCCAATTCATCAATTGTGAAGAGTTACCGACTTAGCATGTTTGGGAAATGAAATTGAACTGAGCCAGGTATGAAACCTACCAAAATAAACCAAACTATCTTACTATCTTGTTCTTAGCATGTGCATCAGGAGATTATTATAATTCTGTGGAATGTCATGTTGATCCTTCAATGAAATATTGTAATTTAAGTGCACATATATTTTTTTATTTCGTGGTTCTTCCTCCTGCTTCTTTGTCTATCATCCCCTAGCAAAATGCTGAAATAAAATTCCATTACCAACAAAAGGAAGTTCTGAACAATCTCTCAACCAGTGAATAAGGATGGTCTCCCTTGTACTTTGGAAACGAAACTAGTCATTTCATACCCCTTGGGCTATACTTATTCATGAGTTCTTTCACAACTAGTCTGCATCAGTTTACTTATTTCTTGCCATCATGCTAAATCATGAAATGTTAGCAATAGGTCCTATTTTTGCTTGAATATGCGTGGGTTCAATGACCATTTGATCCTGTGCAGCATCTTTTGAGAGCAATGCTGGTGATAGGTGTTGGTGCTAGTAATATCACCTAAAGGGTGAGTGAAGAAGTGATTTTGACAAATTTTCACAAATTTAAAGCTGAAGTAAAGTAGTGAAGATCTTAGTCCAAACAACGGTAGTAGAATGATGACATTTACTAGAGCGCAAAGGTCGGGGTTTGAACAGAGATCAGAAGTAGTTTTTTTTGTTGGTTGTAATCAGAAGTAATTTATTAGTGTGAAAAAGTCTATAAAAAATTTATCAACTAGAGTTCTAGAATGAAGAGAATTTGCACGTATAATTTATAGTGGTTTGGTTTATAGGAAGCCTACGTTCACTATCCCCCGTTAACAGTCTACTGGCTAGATTCCACTAGATAATTAATAGGAGATTACATTCAAGTTGTGCCGCTTATATCAAAGCACTTCTATCCAAAGTTGGTGTTGCTTATTACCAAGCCATTAGATCTCTTCTCTCTAGAAATGATTATAAGTGTAAGCTTATGAAGGACAAGCATCGAAGTGCTCTTAGACTTTGAAATTTTTGATTCTAGACCTCTCTATTTTCTTTATACCTTGGTCTCCTTTTATATTCATTAACTTCTAAACTAACCGTTGGACAGTCTTGAAAGGATCACTCTCTAATCAAGTTGTTGGACAAGATTACATATGGAAGATTGAGTAGCCATTGAGAGATAAGAACTGAATCCCCATTGATTTGGTCACCTATACAAACAAATCTTCAATTTCAATGAATGGAGTTTTCATGTAAGGAACATCACTTGTCCTTAAAATGATCATCAATCACTTCTGATGTCTTACATTGATGAATACCATTGCAAAACAATCTTTAAAATTAAAGATTAATCATTATTTTTCTATGAGTGAAATTTGAGCTAGATTACTAGCTGTATAGTTATAAGAACTGAAGTTTGCATTTAGATAGGTCTCTGTGTCTAATGATATTTGGAAGAGTGTCTGAACATGTCTCCAAGTCTGATGATATTTGGAACAGAGTCTGAATAGGTCTTTTAGTTTGAATAGAAGATGATATTGTCTAAGTCTAAATACTCCTAAAGTCTGGATAGAATTTTCATAAAGTCTGAAGATGCCAAGCGTCTTGACAATACTCGAGTGCAAGTTTTGCTAATATCCTCATATTATTCTAATGATGTCCATGACATATAATGATGATGTCCTTGACGTAAATATTCAGAACTTTAGACGCAATGTTCAGATGACAATAAATAGAGTTTGAACATTGTTTTTTCACGAGTATCACCTGAAAACAATTTTGTCATATTCAACAACACTTATGAAGGTTTTGTTAATCTTCAAAAAAATATTAGGAAGTTTTCCCAACAATGGACATATCCATACTAACAAAAAATCACTTAAGCCCATCCCAAATCCCACGGAAATGGAAGTGGAAGCGTTATTTGATTCTCCAATGGAGATCTTCATCAAGGTACTGCTTCATTCACACACCAGACGACTGTAGTTATCTTAGTGAAACATGAAGGTGCTCATGATAAGAGCAACGCATATTTGTTTCAGGATGAAAAATCACAGAGCTGAAGAGAGAGAGAGAGAGAGAGAGAGAGAGAGAGTGTTTGGGTAATATATATCTCAATCATTTCTTCTACTATGATGCGAGAATTAAGAAGTATTTGATATGGGTATTAACCGCCGGGATTTTAAATAAGGGCCACATCAGTTGTACACTAGCGGCCACCAGCTTTTTTTGGAGCAAAGTCCAAAGTTTGGAGTTCCTAGAATAGTAAATGAAGATACTATAATGCCTTAAATCTTGGCAAAATTGTTGATCATATTCAATAAAAAGCAAGAATCTATTACTGCTGGATTCAATATGCTGAAGACGACTGCTTGGATGAACTCCGCAGTACTGAAGCGTTGCAAATCTGTAACTTAACGCATCTGCTTGATGCTCTTAGTGAAGATGTTGATCATTTTCGCAAAGAAGAAAATAAATTTCAAAAAAAGACGTTTATGATTAGTACCTAGTTGTTGAGGATTCGATGTCAATTCGACATTGAGTGCAATGGCATCAATTTGGAATGGAGTTGATATTCTGATTTCCCCTGTTTCTTTTCTGGTGAATTCATGCGGCAAATCTGATTCATGGATCAAACCATCGCTTGTTTCATGCACGAAGTGCCAATTTGAAAACAAGAGCAATTGTAACAATGATATAAGAACAAACCAAGTGAGGACTCTTGCAAAGGGCGGCAATTCGAAATCCGGGGGGATGACTGCAGAGGATCTTTGCCCTTCTAGAGCCCATTCAACACTAAAAGCTTGCGATGTTGAGAGCACGTAGCAAAATTCCAATACCTTTCGCTTGGAGAGATCGCCAAGAGAGAGCCAAAATCTGAAACCGTCAGTATATCCAATTGGATTTACATTCACTCAAAAGTTTTAACTTATGAGTTATGAGTGAACTAAGATACATTAACTACTCTATAGTATATCAATTTTCTGATGTGGGATTTCTCTAATACAACTCACTCACATGTGTGTCTTACCAATCTTCCCCTTACGTGTGAGCTCAGTGTTAGTTCTGCTCCCCCTTAATTTAAGTATCTTTCTAGCCCTACTTCATCCTTGCGGGCCTGTGTTGCTACATCACAATGCCCATTCGTCTGGAAACCGCAACTATCGACTTTGATACCATTTGTTGGAAGTGCGCAACAGAAGTTTGATACCTTAACCTTAGGAGATCACCAAGATGAAGCCTAAAATCCAAGCTTTTTTTTTTTTTTTTTCCACCTACCTTTACTCAAAAACTTAAACTGATGAGTTATGGGCCAACTGTGATACATTAACTAGTTTACATCATATTAATTCTCTGATGTGAGATTTCTTTAACACAACTCACTCACATGTGCATCTTAACATGTAGGGCCTAAACAGCAACCTTTTTAACTATGGGAGGCATGCCATGTTGTTGATGTCATGCTCCGATACTCAAGCGTGTGCCTATCCCTCGGTGGTCGATTGAAATGCGACGTCTCAGGATGCGTCGCCGACCCATTCATTTTAATGTGCATGCGGAAGCGAGTAAATAAATTCTCAGACAACACGAAGATGAGATAGAAAAGCAGGACCACAATTTTAAAAACCACAACACACCTTTACACATAGCAGACTAGGTCATTTACAATACTAGTCTATATTCACAAGTCTACAAAAGTAGAAGGGCTACAAGTCCTCTAAGCATGCAAACCTTCAGCAGAAGACTCCGGGGTCTCTTAGGGACTCGGGTCCACCACTGCACCATCGGGAGGGTCAGCTATACCCTCGCCAAAAGTGATCTCTAATACCGACATAGGGATCTTAGAGTTCGGCAGGGGACCTTCTCTAGGTCCATCTCGCCCGCGACAATACCACGATCTGAATTGATGGGGTACCTTCTGGGGTAGGCCTACATCAACCCATACGATAGATCTCACAAGTTCATAGACCCAAGCTCCTTAGCCCTCAGGAAGAGGAATCAGAGAGACCTATTTGGTGACCTTCTTGGGCTAGCCAAAATGCTCAGGAGGAACCGCCATCTAAGGACGTGAAATGTTCGCCCATGATGGGGTGAGACAATGTTTTAGCAAGTTCACCCCCTAAACATTGACTAGGAAGGGAATACGCCTAAAGGTTGTCTATGCACACACAAGACATATGACTTACCTCGCCTCAACTAATTTTTGCAAGTCAGTACAGTTCATATACTCAACCAATCAATTCAAATCATCGATTCACTTAGTCAATCAGCTCAATTCAACACAATTGATACAACCACGGCTCACACAAGCTGAAATAGACGGTCTTTGCTCTTACAAGCTACAATATATAGTCATAGCTCTCACAAGCTGATATAGATAGATAGTAGCTTGCCCAAGCTAATAAATATATAGATTGTACTCCCATAAGCTGATAAAATGATCTTAGCTCACACAAGTTGATAAGGTATACTACTCTCACAAGCTGACGTATCAAAGCACATAGGCTAATATAGTATACTACTCTCACAAGCTAACGTGCAAAGGGTATCTCATAAGCCGACGATAAATATGCTTGCACAAGCTAATAATAAATGGTCTCATAAGCTGACAAAACAACGAGTTAAAAATACCCGATAAAAATAATCATATTTAGGTACACGATCGGCCTGAGCCAAAATTTCAATATCTTTCTTTTAGAAAATCACATTAATTATAGTAGTCCATAAATACATTTTTGGTGTTGTAAACCGACGCCCGGTATTTTTTTATTAAAATACCAAAAGCACACAATTTGGGATAAATACCCAAATTTATCAATTTCACTCAATGTGCACAATCTAGTATTTAATTAAATAAACCAAGCATACCATTGCGATCAGCACGAAATTCCGGTCACAGACTATCTCGGTATAATTTCCGGAAAATAATAAATAATTAAATAAATACCAAAAATAATTAAATAAATACAATTAAATGCCATAAATAGAGACTTAGGCTGGAAAAGCCTAATTAAATACCGAAATGGGCTTGGAAAAATTCCGAACCTATCTAGATAAAAAATACAACATGTGTAGTTGCTAATTAAGCCTATCTAATCGCCTAACATACAATAATAAGTAATTAAATTGCTAATCCATTTTAACTAATCATCTAAACCATACTTAGCCTAAACTAATAAAATCTTAAGCATCATTAACTTTCTAAGTAGAGTATAGTGAGTAAACTCACCGGTTTTGCAATCCGGTGAGTCTACGACGATGGCAACGCGGAGATAGACAACAAATTCCAAAGTGGCAATACCCAATGAGGCCTGGAAGTATCCTAAAACGGGCCTTGAAGCCCATAGAGGCTTGTTGGCCTGTGGTTCTAATCTTGGGCCGAGAGAGGTGGCGTAGGGCTCGGCTTGGGCTGGAAACAGCCAGGCGGGCTGCTAGGCAAGTGTGCTGAGTAGGCGGTGGTTTCTGGCATCGGGATGAGCAACCAGGCAGCTCCGACGGCTAGGGACAGTGGCTCGAAGGTGTCGGGAGGCAAGGCTAGGCGCGACTGAAGGTGAAACGGCGTGCGGGACGAGCGTAACTCCCGTGGGTGCGCGATGGCGATGAGGCAGGGGCAAGGGTATGGTGGGCATGTGACGGCCAAGGGGGGTAGCTGGCTCGGTTTTCTCTAGTTTTGGAGCTTCAAAAGTTGATCAACAATGGGGAAAGCAAGCTATAATGAAGAAGAAGAAGCTAGCTGCCCTTGGAGGGTCCCTCCAAGCAACCAAGGTCTCTTATCTCATCCTCATCTCTCTTGGCAAGGCCCCACCCCAATTGGCAGACTTCCTTAGCCAATTTTGTGCACAAATATCTCCCAATTCCTAAGTGGTCCAAAAGTTGAGGGGGACCATGGCCTACGAATTTGGCACCAAATTTCCCAAATGGAACCAAATTTATCCTCAATTGGATTCAATTCAGCCCCCATAAATTTCACCAAGGTGTTCTCGACCAAATTGATATTTTTCCTTGCCAATAGAATCAACTTGCATCCAAAAAATGAGATAAAAAAGGTCCCTTGAGTTTTCCAGTTAAAAATGGTCCTATTTTGTAATTTCGTCAAAAAGCTCGGTTTGTAGAAAAATCTTCAGAGGATGAGTCGACTTTCTTAAAATGAATCATTATATGACAGAATTTTCAATTTCTAAAATCAGATTCAAATTAGTGGTTAATTTCAATCTGGCGTGATTTTAACGTGACATAGCCTACGGGGTAGCTTTTAGGAATTTTTGGTGCAATTGATCCATGGTCGATTTATTTCGAGCCACAATGTACCTCTTCAACACATTAGCGACTCTCGGTTATTGTAAAAATTTCGAGATTTCAAATACAGACACAGGGTACCAAAACAACAAAAAAATCGGTCTAATGTTGATCGAAGAGAATTTTGCAATCTGGTGGAATCACCCACACTTAGATCACATATCTCAATCGAATCAATCTATCTCTGATCTCTGATCTCTGATCGATTTTTAACTGTGCCGTAATGACCATTGCAGACTAGCACAGTCGAGCAGTCAATTCTTGGTCAAATTCTCAAGTCTATTGCGTTAAAAACCCTTAATGGCTTCACCAAATAGGATAGTTGTCTCATGAGTGACAGCTTAGAGAATAGAACTATAAGCGTGTCAATGAAAAGTTCGATTCATTTAATTGAAAATAAAACCTGAAATTCAGGACGTCACAATTGAGGTGCCCAAAGCATCATGATAGTAAATTGTTTGGATGCAAATTAAAACAAAGAACGACTAGAGAGGGCGAGATTGCTAAGAGATGTCAAATAAGATAAATGTCACCATCACCACATTGGTGCCACTACCATGTCTAGAAGCATGTCATCACTCCTCTCTTTCTCTCTCTCTCTTCCCACCCATTTTGTCTTCTCTGATCACCTACCCTCATAGAGATTCACGCTCTATTGTCGTTGATGTCGAGATATCTAGGGAGACTATTTCAAAACGAGTCCATATGTGTAGTAGACAACCAGTTCATCAAGGTGTCTTAGAGAGCTTTGGCATTCATATTTTGCTTTGCCAAGGCGACAACCTTGCCCAGCTTTGGAGAGAGAGAGAGAGAGAGAGAGAGAGAGAGAGAGAGAGAGAGAGAGTTCAGTCATTCTGGAAATGGTTTGTGGCATGCAAAGGTTGCTACCTTGGACTAGAGTGGCCATCGGGAAATTGGGGAAAAGTATTAAAAAAATCCTAAATGTATTGCTTTGATACTAATTTAGTACTAAACTTTTTAAAGAGATTAATTTAGTTTTAAACTTTTTTTTCATTTGCAGTAGTTGAGTCCATCTGATCAATTTAACCCAAAATTTGCTAATGTGGACGTTGATTGTCTCATGTGATAGGGCTGACGTTGACGTTCACATCTTTTCAAAAATTTTAATGATTTATTTCTTTCCTTTTTTCCCTGCCTAGTGCCAATGGCCAACAAGGGGTCGGCCTCAACTAGGCTAGGATGAGTGTTAGCAAGGCCAACTCTTGCTCAAGCTGGGATGGCCTCGCTATGCGTCGCCTGGGCGAAGGTTGGGCCTTGCCCTTGCCCAAGCGATGCCTGGAGAGGCCAACCTACGCTAGGCGATGGTTAGCCTCGTTGGAACTCACCCTTGCCCATGTGAGGCCCCGCTAGGGCGACTCTAGCTCAAGCAAGGCCATGAAAAAATGGAGGAAAAAAATTATTAAAATATTATAAAAATGTTCACATTAGTATCAGCCATATCATATAGCCAATTGTGCCACGTAGGATGACTGACGTCCACATTATTAGCAACCTTCTGCCTAAATTGACTAAATGGACTAAATTGTATCAATATAAAAATGTTTGGGCTAAATTTGTCAAATAAAAGGTTGAAGACCGAATTGATACCAATGTATTAGGTTTAGAATTTTGTTGATACTTTTCCTAAGGAAATTGTCCAATCAATCCTAAATATATAGCATAGATGTCAATTCAGTTCTAAATTTTCTAATTTTGTTGATTTAGTTCCAAACCTATACTCGAAACCAATATGATTGTTCCAACCAATTTTTGTTGGAAATCATTGACGTGGTGATGTGTCACGTAAGACTGTTGACAATAACTGGACTGCCATGACAGCAATTTTTGAAGAATGCAATGGAACTCTGTGAAAAGCCATAAGATTAAATTTACAAAGTTAAAAAGTTTATAACTAAATTGACATCCATATTATGAAGAAGAAGAATACTACATCTTCGTGCGATTCCTTGGGGATTTGCAGGAGGTGACTTGGAATTCCACCTTCGACGACCCTCGTGGAGGAACATGAATTTGAGCCATGCAACACAACTTGCACATCGTTTTGATGTACAAATTCATTGGCTCGTTACATAAGACAACAATGAGGAACAATCGATCGTGCCAAAAGGTGAAAATGCATTACGCTTTCCCTCAACGTTATCCACAAAGAGACAACCCACCCAACTTTCAAGCTTCTTCAGAGGTCGAAAACAATTTACATAGAATAAATTAGGCGCATCAGTATCAGTTCTTTACCCCATGGAAGAGAGTTTGAGCCAAAGAGCCATGGTGTTTTGTTTAATCTTGGACGATACACGACAATACATCTTTGCGCATGGTGGGAATACGTAAGATTGAACAGATGAAGATTCATATAATGTCCTATCCAATGATTTTCGCTCCGAAAACAAAATGGACAACAGTGACTAAGATTCATTCTGCGCGTATGTACTTTGGTCATTAGAATAATGAAGAGGGGACCATCCTTAGGACTATATATATAAGTGGTCGTAACCTAAATTCTCCATCGAACCCAAGAAGGTTTTGCTATCCTGAAAAAGAAATAAAATGGGGACGAGCGTGTTCAAAATTTGCCTATGCCTAATGCTGATATTACTTTCGCTTCCAAGCTTCCGTGCACGAGCTCCCCACGAGGTGATCCTAGGGAAGACACTTGGTAAGGCTGTTCTAGCATTACGTGAAGACTATGGAAAGGGAGATAATGAGCAAGAAGGTCATTACGAGCTTATGAGGGGCGATCCTGGAGGTCCTGATCCACAACATCATTGAATAACATGATCGCCGCCTTTTTTTTATTTGCAACGTCCTAGTGAGCATGATATAATGCTCTCTTTTCTTTGTCTGTCTTCTTTTGGTTTTCTATGAGTTTCAAATCTTGCTAGGTTATTTTTAATGTAATGGCATGGTCTTCACGTAATGTTTGAAGGGAAGACACTCGATAAGGCCGTTCGAGCATTAAGTAAAGACTATGGAAAGGGAGATAATGAGCAAGAAGGTCGTTACGAGCTTATGAGGGCCAACCTTGAAGGTCATGATCGGTAACATCACTGAATAACATTATCATTGCCTTTTTTTTTTTTTGCGATGTTCTAGTGAGCATGATATAGCGCTCTTCTTTCTTTATCAGTCTCCTTTCGTTTTTCTATGAGTTCCAAATCTTGCTAGGTTATTTTCAATGTAATGCCATAGTCTTCACATAATGTTTAGTAAGGCTGTTCGAGCATTGCGTGAAGACTATGAAACGGGAGATAACAAGGAAGAAGATCGTTATTAGCTTATGAGGGCCAGCCCTGAAGTTCCTGATCCGCAACATCACTGAATAACATGATCGCTTTTGTTTGCAAATAACGTCCTAGTGAGCATGGGATAACGCCTTTCTTTCTTTATCATCTCCTTTTGTTTTTCAATGAGTTCCAAATCTTGCTAGGTCATTTTTCAATGTAATGCCATAGTAGGGTTTTAATGTTCATGGAGTTTGTGAGCATGACATGGAAATGTACTAATGTAACGTGATTACCAAAATTGGACTTATAGTAGCGAAACATTATATATTGATGCAATTGTCTAATTATTTTGGCATTTTTGTTATCTTTAAGCCTTTGAATCTTGACAACTTGGAGAAGATCTAATGTAGTGGAGCCAAAAGAGCTATGGTGATATCTAATATGAACTAACATAAGTATTACCGGTCTATGGTTTATCATCCTTATTTAAAAGACATATTTCAAAACCAGGACCACATGATGATAATATGAAGTCTACGGGATTGCATTGTCACCATGCTTTACACATTGCGACGAGTCCTCACCAAATTGCGCATTGGGTAAATAAAGAATAAGCACAACCATACCATCAGCATAGACTAGGACCAAATGAGAAAAAATTAAAAAGAGAAGAAACAGCGTTTTAAAGTTCCGCTTATCTTCTCCACATGTTCGGACAGTAAAGGTCATTATAAAGTATCATTGGTTGTTAATATGGCATCCCCTAAGCATGAAGCCTCCATATGTGCAAGATAATTATTTTAGGGACATTGATAATTTCAATATTGGAAAGAAGTTTAATAAAAATTGGAGTTGGATGAACACTTGCCAAAAGGCGACATCAATATAGTTTATTGTAGGGATAAATGGTTATCAAGATGGTATTAGTGTCATAACTATTGTACACTGCTCACTTTAGTACCAATATCTTGCATATGGTTCTTTATGTGTCACAATGTTCAAGGAGCAATCACTTAAATAAATTTCAATGGCGCAAAATCTGACGGAATCATCGAAATTTGCTTAAATGAACACTTTTAGATAGTTTTGGCTCTAGATTGATAGCACTAAAGTGATCATTATTAAAGTTTTGGGATAAAACATTTTAAAATTGTGTGACGCATCATTTATATACCGACAACATCGTTCAATCATTTTTCACAAATTGAGAAATTGGTTAAATTGGTTCCCAAACATCACCTATCATTGATCCCCATAGTTGATCAAAGAGAAATAATCATTTTTCACAAGACTACATTTGTTGATTCTAGAATTAGTTGGTTCGCACTTTGAAATAGGAAATTGAATCGGACAGGGCTGGTTCCCCATTTATGGAACCAGAAGCCGATCCTGTCCACCCGGTCCAGTCCTTAATTGGACTAGGATCGATGGTGCATATAAGAATTTATTGAGCTAGTCCCCAAAAGAGAAAAAATGGGCAAATGCAAATGCAAATGCAAATGCCAAAAAAAAAAAAAAAAGCCTATGAGGTTAAAAGTCACATATTTTTCGTAACTAAAAAAGCAGAGTCCACCTGATTTAAGATAAAAAAAAAAGAAAAAGAAAAAACAGAAAAATCATCTCCACCACTGTAGATAGTTAGAACTACATCTTCAATAAACCAACTAGATGAAATTTAATGAATCCCCCTTATGCTTGTCCCGCTACATTTCTTAAGCAAACTCCATCTTAATGCACCTCGACACGATGCCAACAGCAGAGGAGTTAAAGCAGATACTCATTCAAGCATAGTAATCAAAGTCTTGTCAACATGAACTATTTCACATTTCTTAAACATGTCAATTTCCAAAGTTTCAATTCAATTGAATCTCATCTCTGGAAGCACACAATCCATACAGACCACTTGATACTTAACAAAACAAGTGCTTCCGCACTTGCATGGACGGAAAATTAGGATGAGAAAGTTATTTACAAATTTGTTGATAACTAAATTTTGATGACTCATTTAAGCATTCATTGCATAGAAAATTAAGAATCGACCCTGACCTTTAAACAAAAATTCCTTAAATTACAATTGCGTAATAGGATAATTTTTTCGTTTAATAACATTAAGTCCACATAAACTGTGTTCTAATTGGATTGGAGCTAATGGTCTCAAACAGAGAAGCCTTGAACTTCATTAAAATTTTGAATTAAGCCTCCAAGAGCATGAAAATGTGGAGCAAGCCCGTTATTCCCCTTCATGGCCGAAATTCCCATGTGCTTTACCCGCGTGGTATTTCAAATCAAAAGATATTCATTCATTGGGGGCAAACTTGGGGAGTAATTAAGCTTTATATAATCTTTTGTTATGTCACGTGGAAATAAAAGAGAGGTTTCTTATTCATAAGTATTTCATATATCCTTTATAGGTAAGTGATATCTTGCAAGAATACCCTAATCACATCCTATGTAAACCTTGGTTCCTTTTAGATTATGGAGAGTTTGTGCACTATAGAGAGGTTGGGATACATTGGAAGGAGGTGAAACACGTGAGAAAAAAAGAGTGAGAATTCCTCTCCGTCGTTTCCACTGGCCAGCCTCTTTCCTTGCGTAGTCCACTCTTACAAGCCCAGCCTCCGTGCCTCGCCATTGTGACCAGCACCTACGCCGGATCCTCAGCTGCTCTGCCGGTCCGCTCCAGTGATCCTTGCACAAACCAACGCCACCGTGACCAGTCACCTCATGTCCAAACACCTGCCTTGACAACTCCAACAGACTAGCAATGCTCCCAGCATTGTTAGTATACTATATCAACCTAAGGGTGATATGGCAGCTTAGCAGAGATTAGTATACCTTATCAGCTTAGATTGAGCACTGTCAGTATACTATATCAGCCTAAGCGCGATATGTCAACTTAGCAAAGAGCAATATACCCGATCATCTTAGAAGCAAACTATACTATCTATTTATCAGCTTAGCAGTGAGGTAGTCTTAATATGAACGAACTTATAGATAGTATAAGATGAGCCGACCAAGAAATGGTCGAGATGACATGTAATCGACTAAGTCAATTGATCGATGATTTGATCTGATTGATGTGATGTGATGTCATAGTGTATATTTGATATATATACTGACTTGTAGGAAGGAACTGAAGCCAAGGTGAGTCCTTTAACTCGTGTTGTGCTTAGGCAGCCTTTAAAATGTATTGGCTTCCTAATCAGGTCTTAAATGGTAGAACTTACTGAGACGTTGTCTCATTGGTTATTGAATAACCATTTGGAGGTCCTTAGATGGCATTGGTGAAGGACTGGAGGCCCGAAGTATAGAAGGCGAAGCCTGAAGAACTGATGATCCTATTGGACTAGTTAGTCATAGGACAGTCCTCTTTTGATGGAAGTTGATTCCCTTTCTGCATAATTTGTTTTATGAACCAGTGGCTTAGAACCTGACTTAACAAATTGACTTGTATATATATTTGCACTATGATTTGCAATGTATATAAGTGTGGTTGTTTTTAGAACTCAAATTTGAAATCCTACTTTCCTTTCCCATTGCTTTATTGTTTGGGATTTTATATACTTCCACATGCGAATTAAAATGAAAGGGTTGGGTGATGTATCTTGAGACATCGCTATTAATCGACCAAGGTGAGGGACAGGTGCGTGCCCGAGGATCGAGGTGTGACAAACAAGGTCGCCCTTGCCAAATTGGGTAAGGCCAACCTTCCCTTATGCTATGGTGGCCTCATTGTGCGTCGCCAAGCAAGGGTTGGGCCTCACCCTTGCCCAGACACTCTACGAGGTCAACTTAGCCAAGGCGAGGGTTGGCCTCACTAGTGCTCGCCCTCGTGTAGGTTCGGCTTGGCAAGGGTGACCCTTGCTCAAGTGAAGCCATGCAAAAAAAAAAAAAAAAAAGAGAAAAATAAAAATATTATCAAAATATTACAAAAAATGTTCACATTAGTTCTAGCTGTATCAAGTAGCTAGCCATGTCACGTAGAATGACTAGCGTCCATGTTAGTGACTTTTGGCGTAATTGATCAGATGGACTAAATTGGTATCAATGTAAAAATATTTGGACTAAAGTTGTACAATTAAAATGTTTATGATTAAATTGATATCAATGCGATAGGTTTAACTTTTTTTTGATATTTTTCTTAAGAAAATTGTCCTATTAATCTTAAATTTATTGTACGGATGTCAATTCAATTCTAATTATCCAATTTTGCCAATTTAATTCTAAATCTTTTCTTGAAATTCAAATATAATAGTTCCAGTCAATTTTCGTGGTAAATCACTAATGTGGTGATATGACATGTAATATGGCCAGCGATGACTGGATTGTCATGTTAGGTTTTCTGACGAAAATTAACTAGGAGGACTATATTAGAATTCTGCAAAAATATTTAAGATTAAATTGACAAAGTCGAAAAGTTTAAGGCTAAATTGGTATCCCTGTTATATGTTTAGAACTGATTGGATAATTTTCTCGAGTGACCGTAGTTGCACGTGTTGATGTTGGGGGGCGGGGGAGGGAGGGAGGGAGAGAGAGAACTCGGGGCTGTCGAAAGAGTTGTACACACATGGTCATCTAGTAATCCGAGTAGTATAGATTGTGATATCAAATAATCATCTGCCCGAAGCGAAAATGATGCACCTACTAAAACCAAATCTGAAGTGCAGTGCATTAAGTAGCGACACAATTGAGCTGGTGACTCCAAACAAAAGTGTCGATGTCATTAATTCTTTTTTTGACCGCACTACATCTTCGTGCGATTCCTCGGGGATTCGCACGAAGTGACTCCGAGTACCACTCGATGACGCCTGTGGAGGACCGTGAATTTGAGCCATGCAACACGACTTGCACATCGTTTCGATGTATAAATTCATTGGCTCGTTACATAAGACGACAATGAGGAACAAGCGATCATGCCAAATGGTGAAAAGGCATTACACTTTTCCACGACGTTATCCACAAAGAGACAACCCGCCCAACTTTCAAGCTTCTTCAAAGGTCAAATACATATACATAGAATAAAGTATGCATATATCAGTAACAGTTCTTTACCCAATGGAAGAGAGTTTGAGCCAAAGTGCCATGGTGTTTTGTTTAATCTTGGACGATACACGATAATGCACCTACACACGAGGTGGGAATATGTAAGATTAAACCGATGAAGATTCAAATAATGTCCTATCCAATGATTTTTGCTCCAAGAACAAAAAGGACAACAGGTGACTAAGATTCATTCTTCCTGTATCAACTTTGACCATTAGAATAATGAAGAGGGGACCATCCTTAGGACTATATAGGTGGTCGTAATCTATCAAACCCAAGAATGTTTCACTATCCTGAAAAGAAATAAGATGGCGATGAGCATGTTCAAAATTTGTCCATGCCTAATGCTGATATTGCTTTAGCTTGCGAACTCCCGTGCACGAGTTCCCCTTGACATGATCCAAGGGAAGAAACTTAGTAAGGCGGTTTGAGCATTACGTGAAGACCGTGGAAAGGGAGATAACGAGCAAGAAGGTCGGTACAATCTTATGAGGGTCAGTCCTGTAGGTCTTGATCCGCAACATCACTGAATAAGACGATTGCCACCTTCCTTTATTCTCGAATAGTATCCTGGTGATCATGAAATAACGCTCTTCTTTCTTTATTGTCGCCTTTCATTTTTTTATGAGTGGCCATCGCGGGGACAGTCCAAGGAGGAAGAAGGGAGGAAAGAAAGGGAAAAAGAAAAAGAAAAAAATAATAAAAAAATTCAAACAAAATAAAAAAATTATTAAATAATGATCACGTCAGCATTTAGCCACTAGCTGGCATCCACATCAGCATCCAACCACCGACTAGCGTCTACATCAGTGTCGGCTGGCCAAAATTGGCCAGATGGATAGAATTGGTACAAATGTGAAAATGTTTAAAACTGAATTGGTTCAATTGAAAAGTTTAGAACCAAATTAATACCAATGTAATAGATTTATGAATTTTTTTTTTTTTGTACTTTTCCTGTTTAAATTTTTGAGTTGGACATTCAATTAGTCTAAATTTAAAAGACATATTGTAAAGCCAAAACCACTTGATGATACATTTGAAGTCCATGATATGGCAACGTCACCATCCTTTTCATAGTGGGACGAGTCCTCCCCAATTTGCGCATTGGGTAATAAAATACAGGCTTAATCAGACCACTAGCATAGATTGGCAAAACAGCAAAAGAAATGACACAATACTTTAAAGGTGCTCTTGCACGTAACTGTTATCGCATTATCTTCTGCCATTGTACTTTTTTTATTTTATTTTAATCAAAGCAATTATACATCAGATATGTTAGTTTTCTACATATGTTTGGACCAAAAAGACGGTCATCGTGGGGTATGATCAGTTGTGGATCTAGCATCCGCCAAGCCAAGCATTAAGCCTCGATGTGCGAAAGAAAATTATGTTAGTCCATATGTCCTTCATTGTCCCACTGATACTTCGAGACACTTTCAAAACGGGATAAAAATTAAATACCAGATGTAGTTGGATGGAAACCTATTTGTAAGATATCGCCAAAAATCATAACCTTTTATGTTATGGCATTATCTTTTGTTGTCCACGAGGATCATGGCCTTTGGCTGTCTGGTGAGGCTTGTCAACCCTTGCCAAGGACTACGCGAGGTGTAACAATCTGGTTCGATAAGGGTAGAGAGTGGTCACTAGGATGAGAGAGCTTAGATAAAGGGTAGTTCCCGATAGACTTTTAGGATGGTGAATGAAATATGAATGAACTGAATTGCACACCAAATAAAGAGAAGAGCATTATTAGATTACTTATGTGAAAACTCTAATGTTAATCATGCTCAAGTAAAAGCATTATCAAGATGGATAATCTCCTGGGAAAATGCTACTTGAAAGTCAAATGATAAAATCACAAAGCTCGATATAAGATGGATTAAAATAAATAATATCTTGAATGATATAATCTGGGGTACCACGCGAGAAACGGCAGCGTTGCCCCCATTCCGATTAACCAGAGGGTGGTTTCCTTGTTTTCTTCCCTTTCAGTTTTGGCTTTTCTTTTGTAGTATCCTTTATGTTTTTAACTTTGGTTTTTCCTTCTCACGTGGGATTCACGTGGTGGAAAATCAAAGACGCGTGGGTTCCAAAAGTAACCCCCCCCCCCCCAAAAAAAAAAAAAACCGTTTAACTTTTTTTCCCCGTTCAGCCTAGATAGAGCTATAGATACTTGATTGCACTTTTTGACTAAATTTTAGAGCTTAATTATGTAAATTAAAAAATAACAGGATTTGATTGTAATTTTGCTATAAATTTTAGGACTTCAATTATATTTTATTTTGATAATTTATTTGGACAAGTTAAAATAAATGTGATAAATACATTACAAACACAATAATTTTTGTATGATGCTCATTTGAATGTCAATTTTTTTTTTTGACTACTTGACTACCACAACTTCTAAAAAATATTCATTTGAGTATCATGACTTTCAATTGATTAATTGAGTGCTATATATATATTTAAATGTTCATCCAAGTGCCGAAAATCCAATGTGGCATGGCACTTATGACGAATGTTTTTGAAAAGTTATGATACTTAAGTGATCGGATAAAGAGTTATATAGAGTGAGTGTTCTACATAAGTGATGGCGTTCAAGTTATTGAAAAAAATGTTATGCCACTTAAGTGAACATCATACATAAATAATGGTGTTCAACTGATCAAAAGAACTGACAAAAAAAAAAAAAAAACTGATCGAAAGAAAAAGTATTGAAATGTAAGTGGGTATTATATGAAAGTTATGTATGGTATCATTTTACCAAAATGAAAAGATACAACAACTACACAGTTCGGTATGTTAGTGGTGCATTGGCCAACGAAATGGTGCAAATGATAATGGTAGCCTGGTTTGATCTATGGTACCCAAACTAGCCTATGTCAATGAAATTTTGTAGCTTTGGCCTAGTTTCTTCGTCCTAACTAGCCCATCTTCGTCACGATGGAAAATATTTTATCGGGATAGATGAACCAACTATGACACCTTCTCAAGTGCAAATTGAGATTGAAACTGGCTGGCATAGGAGAAGGCATGTGAATAGAAGAATGTAGCGCCACACATGCACGAAATAATCCTAAATCATGGAAGACTTTGAGGCCTGGCTCCGATACGTTTTTAAATGTCCAACTTGAAGAATACGAGTCATTAGGTAGAGAGAGACAGCATTAATGTAACTCAGTCGAATCTCATAGTCAGACGATGTCGATCGTTCATTTGTACAAAATTAAATTAAACCAAAGGGAGAGTATTACGAAGAATATCGGATAAATATAGGGACATTCTTCTTCTTAACCTAAGTTCTTTGACAACTTTGGAACTTCTAAAGAAAAAGGCTACCCCGACAAGGACAACATCATTTACGTTAGAAAAGGTGCGATCATGCCTTCTCATTTTGCTTGGCTATAGAAGAAAATAAAAAAGTGAACCGTGTCGTTAGTTCTTTTTGACTGGCTACGTCAAGCACAAAATATTTTATTAGCACTAATCTTACGTAATGACAAACTCAAGAAGCGGGGGGGGGGGGGGGGGGGGGTGACTCGTTTCTGTTTTGACGTAGGAAAAATCACAAAGCGACGGGGCAAAATAGGAGCCTCGAGTAACGACGCAATTCAGCTGGCGACTTCCAACCGAAGTGTTGATGATTACTCCTTTTTTGGCCAGCCTACATCTTCGCGCGATTACTCGAGGATTAACAGGAAGTGACTCGGAGTACCACGTTCAACGACCCTCGTGGACGAACATGAATATAAGGCGTGCAACACGACGTGCACATCGTTTTGATGTACGAATTCATTGGTTTGTTACATAAGACAATAGTGATGAACAAGCGATCATGCCAAAAGGTAAAAAGGCATTAGGCTTTCCACAACGATTATACGCAAACCCACCCAACTTTGAACCTTCTTTTCTTTTTATTTGGTCAAAAAAAATTTCCATTCATTATTAAAATGATATATGATAAGAAATCTCAAAAGTCACAATAATAAGATAAGGGGAAAAGTGCCAAAAAAGTCCTAAACTTTTGCCTTTGTGTTGATTTAGTCCTAAACATTTTTTTGGTGCCGATTCAGTCATAAACCTTTTTAGTTGTGCCAATTTTTGCCAGATTTTGCTGACTGGATGCCAGTCGGCTGACGTGGCATGCTCGGTGCTGACGTGGACAACTTTTAATAATATTTTAATATTTTTAATATTTTAAATTTTTTTCTTTTTGTCTTTTTCCTCCAGCCGGTCACCGAGGTCTAGCTACTGGCCAGAGGTGACCATCAGTGAGGGCGAGGCCGACCTCGCCGGATATGGCAAGGTCGAGCCTCGCTGGCCATGGGTGAGGCTCGCCCTTGCCGGATCTAGCGAGGGGAGTCTGCATGGCTGGCGAGGGCCGGCGAGGCTTGACCTCGCCAGATCCGACGAGGGCAAGCCTCACCCGACCTCGCCAGATCAGGCCATGGGCGAGCTTCGCCCTCGCCAGCCAAGGGTGAGGCTCGCCTCGCTAGATTCGGCGAGGTTGGCCTCGCCCTCGCCGGCGGTGGCCTTTGGCCGATCGCTGGACCTCGGCGATCGGTTGGAGGAAAAAGACAAAAAAAGTAAAATAAAAAGTAAAGTAAAATATTAAAATATTATTAAAAGTTGTCAACGTCAGCGCCGATCAGGCCATGTCAACCAGTCGGCATCTAGTCAACAAAATCCAGCCAAAAGGACTGAATTGACACAATTTAAAAAGGTTTAGGACTGAATCGGCACCAAAAAAGAGGTTTAGGACTAAATCGGCAGAAATGAAAAAGGTTTATGACTTTTTTGGTATTTTTCCCATAAGATAAGTCCTAGAGCTCCAAAACAAACAAAGAATCATAAATAATCATAGGCTTGTCATTTAATGATAGATTGATGACTGCATCCAAGCGAAAGTATCGGTGACCAATTACGCAATCACACAACATCAATAGTGATAACCACATGCTGGATTCTTTATTTGCAAGTACGGTTTTGCCTTTCAGCGATATGTGCCTAGGTTTGACATACTAATACCATCATCATAGGAGACAACATAAGCATGTACACCTATGAGAGCGAGCCTTGTAGCAAATGCGAAGCACCAAAGCATTTAACTAAAACACATTGAATGAGCACATATTTGACATCCTATAGTGACCGCTATTGAAACTATAGACAAAGTACTTATTTATTAAAAATCTAGAATCTAGAATCTAGAATTGGATAAGAGAGAGTCTCCCAGATGTAAGATCCGGAGAGCAAAACTCCTAAATCTAAAACTAGATTAGAAGAGTAACGAAAAACAAAAGGAAATAAAAGGACAATCAACTAGGAGAGGAGGGAGAGATCTAGGTCAAATCCCACCCCTCTAGAAGTGGAAGAGATGACGAAAGGTTCAAAGAAGGGAAGAAAGGTAGGCAGTTAGGAGAGGAAAAATTACAATATGGGTGAATTTTCAGTTAACTTTGAAGCTTCTTCAAAAGGTCCAAAGCTAAATATATAAAATAAAGTAGGCATTAGCTTTAAGCCTATTGCAATTGTGTCAATTTAGTCATAAACTTTTTTTTTTTGGCCAATTGAGTTTGCCAATTCAGTTAATCTGGCCAATTTTAACCGAATATCGTTGACATGGATATTGATGATCCTATATGGTATGGTTAATGTTAACTTTTTTTAATAATATTTAATATTTTGTGATTTTTTTTCTTCGCTTCATCTTCTTCCTCCCACCTATTGTCGAGGTTCGGTGACTAGCCAAAGGCTCAATGAAGCCAATCCATCATGACGGGTGGCTTGGTCGTGGAAGATGCGTTCCGTTGCAAGGAGGAGACGCATCTCACGATGATGAAGACGTCCCTGTTCCTGAAGCAAATCAACTCCCGAATTTTGCCTTTTCCAATCAACATTCCAGCAAACTGATTATGACCTCTGGTACTAATCAAATTCCAGCCGATTTCAGAAACCGAGTCCGAACCACTCAACAGGACAACATCTCAAGAAGGACGCCAATCAATTGGGATTGGTAATACCTTGCACTTGACGGTGAGGAGACACCGGCCATGAGCATCCATGAGGACGACCTTGCCCGGGTCGTGAGCGTCAGGCCGTATGAGTTGACCAGAACACACGCTCGCCCTTCGAGTCGTGCACCGCGAATCCATGGCCAACGAAGAACAGGGATGTCTTCATTAGAGTGAGATGCATCTCCTCCTTGCAATGGAATACATCTTCCACGACCAACTCACCCACCCATCATGATAGTTGCCATGGCGAGGGCGGTCTCACCATGGCTGGGGAAGGCTTGACCCTCCCCAAGCGAGGCTGACCCTTGCCAGCCCCCTCCTTTGGCCAGTTATCCATATCGGCATCGCCCGTATCATGTAGAATGGCTGGCATCCATGTCAGTCTGGTTAAAATTGAATGGACGAACTAAATTGGTACAAATGCAAAATGTTTACAACTCAATTAGTAAAATATATATATATATATATATATATATATATACATATATATATATATATACATATATATATATATATATTTAGAACTGAATTGACATACTTATAACAGATTTATGATTTCTTTAATAGTTTTCCCCATTACTGCACTAACGGTTCTTTACCCAATAGAAGAGAGTTTGAGCCAAAGAGCCATCGTGTTTTGTTTAATCTTGGACGATAGACGACAATGCATCTTCACGCATGGTGGGACAATGGAAGATTGAACAGATCAAATAATGTCCTATCTAATGATTTTTAGCACCAAGAACGAAACGGACAACAGGTGACTAAGATTCACCTTTCGCGTATCTACTTTAAGTATTAGAATAATGAAAAGGTAACCATCCTTAGGACTATATATAGGAGGTCGCAGCACTAATTCTCCATCAACCCAAGAACGTTTTGCTATCCCGAAAAGAAATAAAATAGCGATGAGCATCCTCAAAATTTGTCTATTTCTAATGCTGATATTGCATTCGATTCCGAGCAGCCGTGCACGAGCTCCCTATGTTGTGATCCAAGGGAAGACTCTTGGCAAGGTGGTTCGAGCATTACGTGAAGACTATGGAAAGGGAGACAACGGGCAAAAAGGTCGTTATGAGCTTATGAGGACCGGTCCTGAAGGTCCTGATCCACAACATCACTAAATAAGGCAATTGCCGCCTTCTTTTTTTCCCCCAAATAGCACCCTAGTGAGCCTGAGATAATGCTTTTCTTTCTTTATCGTCTCCTTTTGTTTTTTATATGAGTTCTAAGTCTTGCTTCCTCATTTCTCAATGCAATGCCATAATAGGGTTTTAATGTTGAGTTCTTAATGGAGATGGTGGGCATGGCAAGGAAAAGTACCATGTGTCATGTGTTTATCAAAATTGGACTTGTAGTAGTAAAACAACGAAATATTGATGCTTTTAACTAACTTTATTGGCGATCTTTTATCTTTAAGCTTTTGAATCTTGACAACTTGGAGAAGATCTAACGTAGTGGAGCCAAACGAGATATGGTGATATCAAAAAAGAACCAGCATAAGTATTATTGTTCTATGATTTCATCATCCTCATTTAAAACACATATTTTAAAACCAGCACCACATGATGATAATATGAAGTCCATGGGATGGCAACGTGTCACATGCTGGGCCCTAACATCGACTCAGGATCATGAAGTCCTCATCCTCATTCACGACATTCCAAGAGGTGTCACCATCCCATTGATTTTTATATTTCATTAAGCATATGCAGAAGCGTATGTGTGACACCCCGAACCCTTCGTAGGTCATCACCAGCGCCAATGTTACTCTTTATTACCTTTCTCCTTAGAAGAGGCGCCGTAATTCATGGACACATTTTTTTTTTTTAAACAAAACGGTCCCAGCGCGACTCACTAGCGGAAGCAAATTAAAACATCACCGTCTCTCCCCCTACCAATCATGATACAAATACACACCACTAATTATCAGGATTTTATAGACAAGCCACGACACTTTATTTACATATATATTTTCAAGATGGGACTTCTTTTGGGTCGGTACATCAAAAAGGAAAAACTAGGACTCAGCTATGTCTAGCCTAAAACCTCAAAAAGAACCCTCGACCCTCTACATCTCACGTGTACAACCCCCATCATAAGTGTCGGCTAACTATCCAAAAAGAAACAGCCCCTACTCGTCATGCACAGGCCTCACACCCAGTCCGGTGCGTCAGGCGACGGCGGTGGCAGCATCCCTCTCATCACCCCATCGCGGCGAACGTGGACAGAGACAAACTTCTGGACAATCGGGCCCCCAGCCAGGCCTATGTTGTACGAGACAAAACAACGCACACGTATGTAGGTGAGTCCAGGTACAGAAGGACAGCTGAACTCCTCACACTCTACCTTGACGTCGGACGGTAACCCATAAAATGCACCCCGCGTGACGGTAGGAAGTGGCATACTGCTAATCTGAAATGTTGGTCCCCAAAGGGGTGAGTACAACCACTCAGCAGATAAGGAAAATCCAATAACAACTCAATGCATCATGCAGTTCATACATGCATTGCAGGCGTTACTTACCTTGAAGCCATGCGCATACTATCATGCATCATCATATCAATTTATAACACATACATGGGTATCATCATCGTATCATACATGTCATCATCATCATGACATCGTCACATTACACATGTCATCATCATCATGGCATCATTATATCATGCATGTCATCATCGGCATTGCATCATTACATCATACATGTCATCATCATCATGACATCATCACATTACACATGTCATCGTGCCATATCATATTCCATCGTCATTATCATCATCATGCATATCATCATGCATCTCATATCATGAGTGATCATCATTATTTCTCATCACATATCATCATCATCATCATCATCATCATCATCATCATCATCATCATCATCATCATCATCATCATCATCATCATGCATATCATATCATGGGTGATCATCATTATTTCACATCACATATCATCATCATCATCATCATCATCATCATCATCATCATCATCATCATCATGCATATCATATCATGGGTGATCATCATTATTTCACATCACATATCATCATCATCATCATCATCATCATCATCATCATCATCATCATCATCATCATCATGCATATCATGCCATGGGTGATCATCATTATTTCACATCACATATCATCATCATCATCATCATCATCATCATCATGCATATCATGCCATGGTTTAATTTCCACTTTGAGCTTTCAATTTGATCACCACATCACCCATTCCTCAAATCATCAATTTCATCATCCCCTCAGGCAAAGACCTCCGAGGCTTCTGGCATTCAGCCTCCTAGGCCACCGGGCATCCGGCCCCCCACATTCCGGGCATCTCGCATCTCAACTAGCATCACAAGGCATTCCCTTCGGGCTGAAACCTTCGATAGGGCTTCCGGCATTTACACTCCCTGGCCGGGCATCCCGCACCCCAAATCCTGGCATTGCGAGGCATTCCCTTCGGGCAAAAACCTCCGACAGGGCTTCCGGCACCCCCACGTTCCCGACATCCTGAACCTCCCAGGGAAATCCGGTAATGCATCTCTATACATTCCGGCCTCATCCTCCACCACAACCACTTCCTCACTTATCATTATCCACATTTACCATTATTTTGATCTCAATTTAACATGGCATATGGCGTGACATCAAACAAGTCATACTTGGCATAGGATTCACACATGCATCACAATTCAATATCATACATACACCAAGACTTTATCATACATGCAACAAGATAAATTTAATCAAATTTATGGCCAATAAAATAATCTATTTTATTTTATTTTTCTTATTTATTTATTTATTTATTTAAATTCCAACTTTTGTCATTTCCATAAATTTAATATCAATAAATTCCCAAAATTATAAAAATTACAGCAAATATTAAACAAGCCAATAGGATGATAATTTCACACAAAATACATGGCCAAATAGCATTTCACACATTTCACACAATTTCCCAATTTTCACAAAACATCATATAATTTTCGGATGAAACCAGAATGCACGGTTTCCGAAGAAATTCGATTAAAATATCCATACGGCCTCCAAAAATTACGAAATTTTATAGAGTGATAGCCAAGACATTTTCGTACAACTTTCATGAAAAACTCCAAGCCAGATTCTTTTTAGATTATTTTATACAGTCTCACGAAGCTTCTGGATCCATTACCGCATCGTCCAGTGTACACATCTCCGAAATATTGAGATTTCACCTACCTTTTCTCTTTCGTTTCCTCTGAAATTTAGATATGTTATACATCAAGGTGTCCTATACAAGTTTTATGAAGAGATCTAGGTCAAATAACCAGAATATAGTCATCATCTATGTCCATGAAGTTTCGGGTGTCTCGGAATACATCACCAGAATCTTCGTCTTTAAGGTCTAGTTGATTTACTAGGCTATACTTGTTCATTTCACTTCAAATTTGAGTATGTTTTAATTTAAGATATATCCTACAACTTTCATTAAGAAATTGAAGTGAGATTATCAACACAAACCAACATGCAACCACGAATCCAGCAAGAGGTCAGTAAAAACTCTCGAGATCTGAGGTCTCCGTATGATGAGACTTTAACCCCTCAAATCTCCATCATTTTCCACTAAATTTCAGTATGTTGTAGTTCAAGATGTTAGCTACAACTCTCATGAAGAAATCAAAGCCAAAATCGGACTCTAAACACACATGCAAGCTCAAACAAGTTTCTGACTCACACGGTCCGAACACAAACAGCCATACCATTCAACATACATCATCCATGCTTCGGTTTTTCTCACTTAAACACTCAAAGATTCAACATGCAAACAACATACAAGCATGCAAGAGAAGCTAGAGGATTCCCACTTGCCTCTAGATCGGTCAGTCGACGGCGAACATGGTGACGAACACGGCGGCACACAGCGGTTCCTCCTCCTCTCTCTCGGCCGCTCCCCCCTCTCGCACGATCTCTCTCTCTTGCACAACTCTCTCTCTCTCTCTCTCTCTCTCCTTGGGCGAGCAAATGGCCGGACACCCTTCTCTCTCTCTTCCTTCTTATACCCCCAAATCCTCATGATTGATAATGATTACTTGCCTTAACCAAGGCCAATGCATGGCCTTCTCCCCTAAGCCAATGCATGAGAGTCTTGTGCCACTTGTCCTATGGATTTTTTGGGCTTGGGCTTGGGCTTCTATTAGGCTGGCGACAGCCCCCTCTTGGGCCTCTATTGGGCCGACTAACTTGGCCCATCAAGGCTTCGGCCAATAGGCCTAAGGCCCATCCCAAAAATTGACTTTTTCCTCTTTTTTTTTTTTTTTAATTTCTTCTATAAATATTTTTAAATTTTAATTTTCATCTTGGCCAAAGTCTTGTGACATTTTGTTTATTGAAATTTAATTTATAAAGTACATGGCCAAGCATAAATTATTAATCTATCAAATTTAAATTTTCACAATCATATTCACATATCATCTAATTAAAAGACTAATGGCTAAAGCATAAACCATGGAAATTTTTATCACCTAATTAGAGACTTTAACACATCTTATGGCTTGACACTGAATTTTGGGATGCCACAATTCTCCCATCCTTAGAGAATTTCGTCCTCGAAATTCAAACACCACTCGCGCTTTCTTGAAACAAATATGGATACTTTTCCTTCATATGATCCTCACTTTCCAATGTGGCTTCCTCCATATCATGATGTCGCCATAATACCTTAACCAGAGGAATCTTCTTGGTCCTAAGAATTTGCTCCCTTCAGTCCAATATCTGCACAGGCTCTTCAATGTATCTTACTTTCTCATCCATTTTGATGGCTTCATGATCGAGTATGTGACAAGGATCCGGCTGGTACTTCCTCAACATCGATACATGAAACACATCGTGCAGATTTTATAACTTAGGAGGTAACACTAAATGATAAGCTACATCCCTTATCCTCTCAAGTATTTCAAAAGGTCCAACAAATCTAGGGCTTAACTTACCCTTCATCCCGAATCGAGATATTCCTTTCATTGGAGATACCTTAAGGAATACATGGTCTCCTACACTAAATTCCAAAGGCCTTCTACGCCTATCTGCGTAACCTTTCTGTCTACTCTGAGCTGTTCTAAGTCTTTCTCTGATAATTTCAACAGCTTCAGTGGTAACTTGTACCAGTTCAGGTCCTATCAATTTCCTTTCATCTGCCTCACTCCAACAGACAGGAGTCCTACATCTCCTTCCATATAATGCTTCATAAGGAGCCATGCATATACTTTTCTGAAAGCTATTATTATAAGCAAACTCTACCAAATGCAATCTTTCATCCCAATTTCCTTTGAAATCGATTACACAAGCCCTTAACATATCCTCTACTATCTGGATTACTCTTTCAGATTGACCATCTGTCTGGGGATGAAAAGCAGTACTAAATTGAAGCTTATTTCCTAATGCAATTTGAAGACTTCTCCAAAAATTCGAAGTAAACCTCGAATCTCGATCTGAAGTAATGGTCATTGGAACACCATGTAAGTGTACCATTTGACTTACATACATGTCCGCATATTTATCCATTGGGTAGTCCATGCGAATCGCTAAGAAATGTGCCGACTTAGTGAAACGATCCACTATAACCCAAATTGAGTCATGACTACTTGATGTCCTTGGCAATCCTTGCACAAAATCCATCGTTATATGCTCCCATTTCCATTCTGGAATGTCTAATGGTCTCAAGAGTCCTGCGGATTTACGATGTTCCGCTTTCACTTGCTGACACGTCAAACATTGAGATACGTACTTAGCCGTATCTGCCTTCATACCATTCCACCAAAATTGCTGACGCAAATTTCTGTACATCTTTGTACTACCTGGGTGGATACTATAATTACTCTTATGTGCCTCCGACAGAATTTCCTTCCTCAACTCCTCATTGTCACGAACACAAAGTCGTCCTTGGCATCTTACTATTCCATCATCAGAGATCTGAAATTCTGATCTTTTCCCTAAAGATACAGCATCTTTCACTTTCAAAATCTCTAGGTCAGATTCTTGCAGGATTTTAATTTTCTAGATAGATTCAGGCTCTATCCTTAATGCACTAAGCATGCCAGTAAGACAATCCATTTCCAATTTAAACTCTGAATTTGCTACAAATTCTAACAATTCCCATTCTGCTATTCTCAAACTAGCCATTTCCATAGCCGACTTACGATTAAGAGCATCCGCTACTCTATTCGCTTTTCCTGGATGATATCTTATCTCACAGTCATAGTCCTTCAACAACTCCATCCATCTCCTTTGTCTCATGTTCAACTCTTTTTGTGAGAACAAATACTTCAAACTTTTATGATCCGTATAAATCTCAAACTTTTCCCCATACAAATAGTGTCTCCATATCTTCAAGGCAAACACTATAGCTGCTAGCTCTAAATCATGCGTCGGGTAATTCAGCTCATGGGGTTTCAATTGTCTGGATGCATAGGCTACAACTTTGCCATGCTGCATCAACACACATCCTAGTCCTTTGTGAGATGCATCACTATACACTGTAAAACCATCAGGTCTAGTAGGTATAGTCAGAATTGGAGCTGAAGTCAATTTCCTTTTGAGCTCCTGGAAACTCCTTTCACATTCTCTATTCCACTCAAACTTCACATTCTTTTGGGTTAACTTAGTTTAAGGTCCTGCCAGTTGTGAAAATCCTTCAATCAACCTTCTATAATAACCAGCCAGTCCTAAGAAACTTCGTATTTCAGTAGGTGTCGTTGGTCTCAGCCAATTCACTACCATTTCAACTTTTGCTGGGTCTACTGCAATTCCTTTTCCTGACACCACATGTCCTAGAAATATTATCCGGTCCAACTAGAACTCACACTTACTAAACTTGGCATACAACTTATGCTCTCTCAGAGTCTGCAAAACTATTCTCAAATGTTGCTCCTACTCTTTAGACCCTTTTGAATACACCATAATATCATCAATAAAAACAATCACAAACTGGTCTAAATAAGGCTGAAATATTCTATTCATCAAATCCATAAATGCGGCCGGCGCGTTAGTCAATCCAAATGGCATAACAAGAAACTCATAGTGTCCATAACGAGTCCTGAACGCAGTCTTAGGAATGTCCTCTTTCTTAATCCTTAATTGATGGTATCCCGACCTCAAGTCAACCTTAGAGAAGACCGAACTTCCCTGGAGTTGGTCAAATAAGTCATCAATTTTAGGCAAAATATACTTATTCTTAATGGTCACCTGATTCAGCTGCCTATAGTCAATACACAAGCGCATCGATCCATCTTTCTTTTTCACAAACAAGACCGGTGCACCCCAAGGTGAAGCACTTGGTCTAATGAATCCTTTGTCAAGCAACTCCTGCAGTTGCACTTTCAACTCCTTCAATTCAACTAAGGCCATCCTATATGGGGCTTTTGATATTGGTCTTGTTCCATGCATTAATTCAATTTCAAATTCAATCTCCCGCTCTGGCAGCAATCCAGGCAATTCCTCAGGAAATACATCTTGAAATTCGTTAACTACACGAACTTCCTCAAGATTAGGCTCCTCCCTTGCATAATCTCTAACTATGGCTAGGTACCCTTGACATCCTTTGTCAAGTAATTTATAGGCTTCTATCGCCGATATAAGTGCCACAGGAAAATGGGTCTGACCTCCTAAAAATTCACAACTAGACTGATAAGGTAAAACGAATTGAATCACTCTTTTATAGCAATCCATTCTAGCCCGATACTTACGAAGCCAGTCCATTCCTATAATAACGTCAAAATCATACATAGCCATTACAACCAAATCTATTTCCATATCTTTTCCTCCCATTGATATCTTACAATTTCCACACACCAGCGTAGATAATACCATATCCTTTAAAGTCGTGGAAACACAAAGAGGCGTCTCAAGAGGCATAACTTCTATCTTATTCAAACATCTATATTTTTTAGACACAAACGAATGCATTGCACTCGTATCAAACAATGCATATGCCTTTACACCATTAATAAGAATCGTACCTGAGATAACATTTTTGGAAGCTTCCGCTTCATCCTGGGTAATCGCATACACCCTTCCTTGTGCAGGTGGTCTCTGAGGATTTCCTTGTGGGTTTGACCTAACAGCACTCTGATATCCCTGTCGCACCGAGCCAACACTCACTCGCGACCTCTCTTGTGGGCAATTTCTCCTAAGATGACCCACTTGTCCACAGCCAAAACATTTCAGGTGTCCAGTACAAGGTCCTGGGCCATGGCGTCCATTACACTTTTGACAAATACCAGGCTGATAGGGTGCTTTCCCTATATTCAGACCACTCCTTGCCCCTCCAAAATTCCCAAAGTTACTTTTCTTCTTCACATTCCAGGTCTGACCTTGACCAGAATAAGGTCTCTTACCCTTTTTCACATCATTAAAATTCAACGGTTTCTTAAACTCCGACCGTTCTCTCAACAGTTCCTGCTCCACTAACTGTGTCCTTTCATAAATCTCATTATAATCTCTTATGTTCAAAGGCACCAGTTGTTTTCTAATGTCAGTCCTCAATCCTTTCAGGAATCTCTTAGCCTTTTCTTCCTGATCCTCAATGAATCTAGACAATTCAGAAAATCTAGCCTCATACTGATCTACTGTCAACCCTTTTTGTTCTAGCTGAACAAATTCAGTAATCTTCATATCCTTAGCACAATCAGAGAAATGCTTCCTATTGAAAGCCCTAACAAAATCCTCCCAACTAACATCAGTACCTGGTGGAAAGATTATGTCCTTCGAAGCTCTCCACCAAAACTTCGCATTTCCCTCCAACTGGTACTCTGCTAAAACTATTTTCTCAACATCAGTGTAGTCCAACAGCCAGAAAATTCGTTCCATCCCATCAATCCATTGCTCCTCCTCCTCAGGACTTCCCATTCTATTAAACTTAAGTGGCTTCAGCTTAAAAAACTGCTCCACTAGTCCTTGAGTAAGGCGTTCCGCTCCGGGCTGTTGCTGCGCTGGCCTTTCCATCAGATTTCCAATATTAGCTAATGCCTGCAGGATATCTTCCATTCGGGGTTTAGCCCTTGCAGCAGAGGCTTCAGCCCTCGATGGATGAGCACTTCCAGCTCGCACCATGACTTTCCTGCAATTTCCAAGCATTGCCTCAGGAATAATTTGAGACTCACTGCCTCCATTCAAAGCAATTACTATCACTACATAAGTAACATATACATGTTACTGGTACCTAAAGGCAACTTGAAATAAACTACTAGGGATCTACGAGTGAATACTCATCACCCGTTATTCAATTATTTCATTTTAGATCCTATGGTGTGCATTGTCATCATGTTCCTCAATTTCCAAATGAGGCTCCTTATCACTCCACCTATAACCATTCGCTCTGATACTAAAAAGGGCGGCTGTGACACCCCGAACCCTTCGCAGGTCGTCACCAGCGCCAATGTTACTCCTTATTACCTTTCTTCTTAGAAGAGGCGCCGTAATTCATGGACACATTTTTTTTTTATTATAAATAAAACGGCCCTAGCGCGACTCACTAACGGAAGCAAATTAAAACATCACCGTCTCTCCCCCTACCAACCATGATACAAATACACACCACTAATTATCAGGATTTTATAGACAAGCCACGACAGTTTATTTACATATATATTTTCAAGATGGGACTTTTTTTGGGTCGGTACATCAAAAAGGAAAAGCTAGGACTCAGCCATGTCCAGCCTAAAACCTCAAAAAGAACCCTCGACCCTCTACATCTCACGTGTACAACCCCCATCATAAGTATCGGCTAACTATCCAAAAAGAAACAGCCTCTACTCGTCACGCACAGGCCTCACACCCATTCCGGTGCGTCAGGCGGCGGCGGTGGCAGCATCCCTCTCATCACCCCATCGCGGCGAACGTGGACAGAGACAAACTCCTGGACAATCGGGCCCCTAGCTAGGCCTATGTCGTACGAGACAAAACAGCGCACACGTATGTAGGTGAGTCCAGGTACAGAAGGACAGCTGAACTCCTCACACTCTACCTCGACGTCGGACGGTAACCCATAAAATGCACCCCGCGTGACGGCAGGAAGCGGCATACTGCTAATCTGAAATGTTGGTCCCCAAAGGGGTGAGTACAACCACTCAGCAGATAAGGAAATCCAATAACAACTCAATGCATCATGCAATTCATACATGCATTGCAGGCGTTACTTACCTTGAAGCCATGCGCATACTATCATGCATCATCAATATCAATTTATAACACATACATGTGTATCATCATCGTATCATACATGTCATCATCATCATGACATCATCACATTACACATGTCATCATCATCATGGCATCATTATATCATGCATGTCATCATCGTCATTGCATCATTACATCATACATGTCATCATCATCATGACATCATCACATTACACATGTCATCGTGCCATATCATATTCCATCGTCATTATCATCATCATGCATATCATCATGCATCTCATATCATGAGTGATCATCATTATTTCTCATCACATATCATCATCATCATCATCATCATCATCATCATCATCATCATGCATATCATCATGCATATCATATCATGGGTGATCATCATTATTTCACATCACATATCATCATCATCATGCATATCATCATGCATATCATATCATGGGTGATCATCATTATTTCACATCACATATCATCATCATCATCATCATCATGCATATCATGCCATGGGTGATCATCATTATTTCACATCACATATCATCATCATCATCATCATCATCATCATCATCATGCATATCATCATGCATATCATGCCATGGTTTAATTTCCACTTTGAGCTTTCAATTTGATCACCACATCACCCATTCCTCAAATCATCAATTTCATCATCCTCTCGGGCAAAGATCTCCGAGGCTTTTGGCATTCGGCCTCCCAGGCCACCGGGCATTCGGCCCCCCATAGTCCAGGCATCTCGCATCCCAATTGGCATCACGAGGCATTCCCTTCGGGCTGAAACCTCCGACAGGGCTTCCGGCACTTACACTCCCTGGCCGTGCATCCTGCACCCCAAATCCTGGCATCGCGAGGCATTCCCTTCGGGTAGAAACCTCCGACATGGCTTCCGACACCCCCACGTGGACATAGTTAAAAAATTTAGGTCAAAATTGACCGCCGTAAAATAGGTTTAGGGGTTTCTGAACAATTTTCCCCCTAACACTTTCACATCAAGATTCATTTATTTGCTTCAAAGAATGCACAAATAATTGAACATATTTCGTGGTTAAACTTGATTCTTCATTTCTTTGCCGTATGTATCCTCATTTGGCAATAATAAAAAGATAAAAAGCAAAATGAAGAATAAAAATGGATGAAATGAAAATAAAAAAATAATATATATAATTTGAAAGCGAAGTCATGTGGGCCGGTATGTCCAGCCCACTAAGCAAACTTTTTGGCCCTTTACACCCCTCCCTCTATTAGCCCAGCCTATTTTTTAATTCTTTGGGCCCATCTTTTGTTTCTTTCTCTTAGTCCATTACGGAGCCCATCTGAAACAATTAAGAAAAAGGAGAAGAGGCCCAGCCTTTTTGGTAGCCCTTCTTATTCACACGAGGGAGGTGTCTGCGATGCAAAACAAAGGGACAGAGCGACGTGCGGGTGACCGAGTGAGCGTGCGTCTGCGAGTGCGGGATAAGCAACGAGCAAGCGACCGAAGCAGACCCAATGGCAACCTTCTAGAACCGTGAGCTAGCGAGGGATAACAGAAAGATTCCGAGGCGTTCTGGAACCGTGAGCCTCCTCGCCAGAGCTCATCGCCGGCCTTCAAGGCTTCCGATGAAGGGCCAAGCCATGGACTGTTCTCCGCTCATTTGTTGCTGAATATCAGGCAATCCAAATCCAGAACTCTTGATAGTTGTTCAAAGCGGTAGGATCACAAAGGTAGTTGAACTCTTCGGGTCTATAAGGGAAAAATTTGATGAGATCATGGTTGAATTCCAAAAGAGTCTGAAGATAGAATGTAAAGGAAGAAAATCGAATAGGTGTATCCGAAGGTGAATGACTTAGTAATCCATATACTAAAGGGAGATGAGAATGTCTAGAGTTCGCTAAAGAGTAATGTGAAATATCATGAGAATATTCCCTGAATAAAAAAGGAAAATAAAGAGCCAGCCATACTTGCAAAAGCCAAAATGGACCGGACAACGTACTATCTTTGGATTTCGTTGAGTAAACCCCTATATAACGAAGCCGAAACAAGTGGACCCAGAGCAGACCATTTACATCCGAGGCAATGTTTAGATGGTCCCTTGAAACTTTAAGAGCTAAAGAATACATATTTCGATAGTCAATAGAGCAACAAGACAATATGTTTAGTGGAGTCAATTGGACCAAAAGTGCAGCAGAATCAATCAAGGTATTTCCCATGAGCAAGGACACTTAGAAATATAAGGTACTTCCAACGGTTCCAAATTTTCTACAGGAATGCCATTCAGCATAAAGCCAGCTACGGTAAAGATATCTAAAAGAGTGACAGTTTTGGGTCCCCAAGAGAAAAATTGGTTGATTGGGATGAAAACATATTGCAAAACCCAAAAGTCTCCTGTTCAGATCATGGGACAACATACTAACCTCAAGTGTTGTCTCTATCCTTGCTTTTTTCCAAGCAAGCTTAACTCACAGATAATCCTTCATCTGTAAGTACGATGAGTGGAATTCCACTTCAAACAACGGAAAACCACGAAATCGGAAGGGCGCCGAAGTCCAGATGTCCATCGAGAAGAGTGCTGAATAGGAAGTATCTCTTCGCGTTTCATTGGCAAACAAGGCTTGAGAGATGGCGGGATGTGTTGATGGTCTAAAAGGCAAGGCCCAAGGAGTAGGCGTTCGTGATGTTCTTCCATAACACTCCAAAGTCAAGAACGACAATTATCAGCGTCCTCACTTTGTTCTAGATCATCAAAATTAGCAATGTAACTATCTGGGTGAAATTTGGAGGTATAGGATGCAATGGAAGGAAGATGCTGAAGTAGACGTAGATAACGAGATGCAAAAGGTTTTAGGGTTTAAGGAAGAAGACAAAAGTAGTATTAAAAGGGAGTCTCTAATGTGTATAATAGGATTGATGACATGATTCGAAATCGCAGTAAACAATTATCTACAAAAATTCAAAACGACACATCAAAATAATACAGGAAGTAATGATCTGTATTGGCCAAGCGCAAGAAAAGAAGCGTTTAAAGAAAGAAAAGCATGATTGTCACTGCAGGAAATTGCACATAAGACAAGATATTTTCTTTAAAATAAATATATTTCAAATTTACTTCTTTTAAAATGGGACATATGTTAACATTCAATATTGACTGTACTATCACCTGTTGATCACGAGGGCGAAAAACATGATGGAAGTCAAATGAAATTACACATGTGCGTCAATAGGATCGTAATATATGATTAACTATCGATGAGCCAAAGGATGAGGATTCAAGGATTGAGAGCAAAGCGAGAAGCCTCCACGTCAATTGTTAAAATAAAACGAGAGATATTAAGTGGCTACCCGAATGATGCCGGCGGTAACTTTTAGACAAAAACATTTGAAATATACAAAGAGGCATCAAAGAATTTAGGTGTGAAGTCATTGTTGATAAATTAGGACACGAGCAAGACAGTTGTAAAAGGAACGAGCGGATTGATTGCGAACAAGAAGGAACGTGCTTAAGTTTATAAGCCGTTACCAGAAATGAATAACTGAGTGGCGGTTACCAACCTCTTGTAAAAATACCACCAATCATCCAACAAGAACCCCCTAAACAACACATCAAATGTTATTTCCTTATCGTATTTTAGTTTTCCCTAGCTGTTGTGTTTAGATTTCCGTCGTTGATTAAATTTCAGCGAGTGCCTATATCTTAGCACGACATTGTTTATTAAATTTCGACATTGTATTCCTAGTCCAGCGTCGTGGATTATATATCGATATTGTGTCATCTATCCAGGTGCATTGTGTTGCCGATTAAATTCCGACATTGTATCAAATTATCTTAAAGCTGTACTATTGATTAGATTCAATCATATAGTTCAAATTGGGTCTCAACATTAGTAAGTCAATTATCGGGATTGTATAGTGCTGTTTAAAATTGGAAATTCAATCCTTAAATTGCATTTGATATCTCTGTTCGGAATTAGCTCATAACCTCCGTCCTTTTTAAACAAAAGCCGAGAATAACACTCGGTGAAATATTTTTCGTCGCGAAATCAAAACCGGCTAAACAGCACTACTGCTGAAGATGCCTAGGGTTGCTAGATGGAGACTGCAGAGGTAGCCAGAGGAGTCGCTGGGACAAGTCTGGCCGCGCAAGAACAGCAGCACGTGGCACAGCGTGGACTAGCGATCAACGGTTGCGAACGCGGTGTCGGTTGGAGCACCGCGAGAGGGCCGCGGTTGCGGCTGGCGTCTGTGGGTCGTTGCCGCAAACCTCACAAAACCTGTACGGCACAACTGAAGATTTTCTCCGTTAGCTTTCTTTTCTTTTCTGTTTTCCTTTCTCATGAAAAAGTGCGAGCGCCCTTTTTTTGTCCTTTCTTTCTTTTACTTCTTTTGTGAACTGCCCCAGAAAGCTTTTCTCCATTTGCTTTCTCATGAAAACGTGCAGACCCCTTTTCTTTTCCTTCCTTTCTTTTGCTTCTTTTGTGTAAACGTGGATGGAGACCAAAGAGGGAGAGAGGAACAGACCCCCTTGCGTCAGTCCATGGAGAAAAGAGCTTAGCTTCTGTCTTTTTACTTCGACTCCGCTCTTTTTCTCTGCACTACTCGGAACTGTAGCCGAACCCTCCTTTTCCTTTTGGGTGTATAACGGGCAGGCAAGAGAGAGACCCCTCGTTTGTCTTTTGCGGTCATGGCATGTGATTCATGAACCATCAGCCCTACATTCAATTAATGGGATGTACATACTAAATGTAATATAAAATGCAAATCATGTGAATGATATTTTTGTCTGAGGATTAGATCAACCTCTAATTTTTTTATGTAACATAGAATAAAATATGATAGTCAAAGTTTAAGTGTCAATACTTCTACAAAACACAAAAAAAATCAACATCACAAAAATTGTAAAAGCCAGTCATAATCAAAGGTGGAGAAGAGTTTCTTGATGACATGCTGCTTTCAATTAAATCCACGTTAAATCTTATTGTAGACTTATTAAATCATAGGTTTACGACCCTATCGCTAGTTTGTTAGTGTTAGGATAACTAAGATATCGGTTATATATATAAAAAAAAAATACTTCCTTCATCTTCTCTCCACAATCTTTATAATGAAAAAATAAATCATTCCAAAAGATTTTAGAAAGATGTGAAATAAAATGCCGGATAACTTAACATGTTATCATTGGATTTCTTAAGGGTGTCAAGTGCTCCATATTAGATGATAGCCGAACTTTAATTATCAGTTTACGAAAAAAATTCAAAGAAAAAAAGGAAAAAGAAAAGAGTAAAAAGCAAAGTGAAATCACTGCCCAGTGCACCTAGCTTTTCGGAAGGAAATTTTTAGATTGTAATTATAGCCCCGTTTCTTCCCTAGCATCTCATGGCTTTTAAAATACTTCTATGAAATCACTTGCTAATAAATGTTAATTAATATTTTCAACAATATTACTGCACCATGATATGGCTTAAAGGAACCGTAAAACGTAGTATTTCATCCAACCTTTTCGAAGTTTTCAATAATTTTAACATTGTTTCCTGGTCTCAATCAATTTTAATTAAACCCTCTTGTTTATAAATTTTAGGAATTACTGTATTTAAGTCCTAAAATTTATTATGAAAGTGTAATTGAATTCTTAAATTTTTAAAAAGTGCAATCAAATTTTAAAACCTGTTAAATTTTTCTAATTAACTCTTCTTGTTAACTCCGCCCAATATGGCTAATGAAAAATACTAACGTGACTTTTTTATTATTTTGACATGGTACTGATGTGGCTAAACAAAGTCCTTTTTATCCAAAGCTGATTTTTTAGCCAATTTTTTTTTTAAATTAGATTAAAAATGAGTTAAATAAATAAATAAAGAGGAAGGAATGAAACCAAGCAAGGGCTTGTAGAACCCCTACCACCACCGTCCCACCATCATCGGCCCTTGCAATGGACGACAACATGCGCCGGGCCTTAGCTTGTGGCCAATGACCATCGCTGACAGCAAGTGAGAGCCATTCGGCCCAAGGTCACAAAACCTAGCTAGCCCTTGCCTAGATCTAGTAGCCCCTAGCCAAATCTAGCCAAGGCCTTGAGGCCCCCACTCACCATCACCCCACAATCGCCGGCCCTTTTCAACAATGGCAAAGCAGCAAGGTTCCTTCCTTCCTCTTATTATTATTTTTTTTTTAGATTTAGCTTATTTTTTAATATAATTAAATAAAATTTCAGTTAAAATAAATCAAATTCGGACAAATACACGTAATTTTAATCTTATCCTTCATATTTTAATCACGTCAGCGCTTCGTGAAGGAGAAAGTAATTAGCAAAAAAGTCACGTCAACATTTTTCATTTGCCAAATTGGACAAAATTAACGAAACGATTAAATTACACTTTTTGAAAGTTCTAACTTAATTACACTTCCATAATAAGTTTTAGAACTTTTGGTACACTTATCTCTAATTCTTATTTTGCAAGATAATGATTCAAGAGACTCATTTTTATCGATGGCATTAACGAAAATGATGTAAAAAAATTTGGATGGTCTGTGGATTATCTAATTTCGACAGGTGCTCTACTCTCTCCACTTGAAATTCGGTTTACGTATATCTAGCCATTTGATTAATCAAGTAGGTGGCTCCCAAATATATGTACTCTCTAACCCACGTGTCAAATTCAAAGTTGAGGGACTTGTTTAGTTGAATTGTCTCGAAACCAACCAGGCTTTCTCTAGTATTTTTAATAAAGAAAATTTCCAAAAATTATCCCGTGATTTTTCTATGTATCCTGGATAAATATTTCAAAGACTAATTAATCGAGTATCTTATCTTTAAATCCCTAATAGTCTACTTTCACTTTAGTTCCGACCAATACGAAATATATGTGGACTATCTCGTTTATGTCTTTACTGACATGAGTAGCATCACGGCTCAATCATTACTACCACCTGCGAGTGATAGCAAGTCCATAATCACTTCTAATTTTGCAGCTTGTTGAGTAAACTAAGCTAAACTTGTAAAATTACATATTAATGATTCTTCTTGCGAAATTAGATATGCCAGACACTTTAACCATATTACAGCTTGTGTGAGCTTGTGAGTCATGTTTGTAACAATATCTATAAGTTGCATAAATACCAATAGTTTTAAATAGACGAAATAGACTACATGGGAAAAACTGCACAAAAAGAAGATTGAGAAAGAATAAAAATGAAAAGAGGAGATATAGAGTTGTTTGAGAGAAAAAGTAAACAAGTGGAGGGAGAGTTCGTGGAAGGATGACTTAGTCCGTCCATGGAACTCTCCTTTCATATAAGGAGAAAAGATACAAATAGTTCTTAGATTTTGATTGAATGTGCAATATCATTCCTAAATTTTTAATTTGTCAATATGATTTATGAATAATTAATATATGTCTAGTGTAGTCCTTTCATTTGTTCAAATATACTCTCCATTGGATATTATTAAATGATGAGTCAATATGTTCATATTATTAAGTATCTACTTAGAAAAAGAAAAAAGAACATGTTAGGGCGTTCGCATGTTCATCATTATTTATTGACAATGATTATTATAACATCACCGAGATTGATATCTTACTTACATGATCCACATATAAACCTTTTTTTTTTGTTCCACAATTCAAACTTGACAGATAGGAAATCATATCAACAAATTTCATCAACTTGAATTAACGAAAAGATGAAATTAAATATTTTCATATAATCTAGGAATTGGATTAAATATTTACTAAGATTTCATGGATCATTTCTTTTCTTGATCAGATTTATGGATTAATTTGAATAAAATTAAAAGTCTCAAGACGACATTCCATATTGAACTAAAGTTCATAAATTATCTATCTCATTTTCCCTTCAAATAAAGGTATCAACAGATCTCTCTAAGTAATGTCAGTCTAGTCTATTAGTCTATTTTAGGAACCCTATGGTAGGACTTTTTAACCAATGTTTATTAAATGCCAGTTGTTGTTACCAAAAGAACAATGTCACTCTATAGTTGGTACGAGAATGGAGCTACTTTAACTAGGCATAGGAGTGCCGAACCTGCTTGATTTCAAAAGTATCTTTTCAAGAAGAGTTTGTTCATGAATGTTGACAAAAGTGACCGGTGAGAGGTGGCTCATTAGTTTGGCCGGATAATCTCACCCGTCTATGCTTCATCGAAATGTGATTGGTGAAAGAGCTAGTGTAAACACCTAGAAGAGGGGGTGAATAGATGTACAAATATATTTATCTAAAGATGCAGCAAAACTATTTTCTTTTAAACTGAGTGTGTTAGACAATAGATTTCTAATAAAGATTCAGACTCAAATAAGATGTTTTAAAATATAACAAAACTCATAAAAATATCAGAGCAAATAGATTAAAGGAGTTTAGAAAAGAGAAAATGAAGACAAGATTTATAGTGGTTCGGCTTAGATTAAGCCTATGTTCACTCTCCCACACTGATAGCATTCTGACTAGATTTCACTATGAATCGAAAGAGAATTATAACAATATAACACTCACTACTCAGTAAAGAGTTTCTTTTTCTCTCAGTAAGTCACTCCTTAGAGTTTCTCTCTCTTTCGAATACACGTATGAGCAATATTGATGAAGAACAAGTGATTTGAGAACCTTCAAACTTTGGAATTCTAGCTTTCACGCACACTTGCAAATGACCCGAAAAACCTCTTTAAATACTCCTCCATGCCTTTATGACCGTTGGCACTATCCAGAGGAATTCTTCTAATCAACCTGTTGGACGGAATCAATAAAAGATCTTGAGCCCTTTGAAGATTAAGATGAAAGTCTGATGATCCCGGTCACCCATAAGTAGATTCTTTCCAAAAAAAAACTTGTCTTCCAAATTGATTTTACAGATCCGTGATTGATTTCATCAATAATATCCAAAAAGGTAAGTGAAATTTTCAACCAGAAAGCCAGATATATCTTATTCGTATTGAGTCCTTGAAGGAAAAACAATAATCCTGAGTCTGATTATTTCTTCCTTCTTCACTTGAGTTCAATCTGGGTCTTCGTCAGAGTGGGGCAGACTTCTGATATAAGATAAATTTTGATAGAATTCCACAAAAGTCTAGTATTCCACAGAATGAGAATAAGTCAACTTAAAAATCTAATAGGAGTTTTCTCAACAATTGGGTGGTCCCAAAAAAAGTACAAATAGTGTGGTCATGAACATGATGTCTATAAATAATACCCTTCAGGATGAAATTAAATATTTTTCATATAATCTAGGGATCGGATTAAACATTTACGAATATTTCATGGACCATTTTTTTCGTTGGTCAGATTTATGGATCACTTTGAATAAATTAAAACTCTAAGAATGACATTCCATATTGAACTAAAGTTCATAAATTATTTATCTCATGTTCCTTTCAAATACAGGTACCAACAGATCTCTCTAAATAATGTCAGTTTAGTCTATTAGTCTATTTTAGGAACTCTATTGTAGGACTTTTTAACCAATGTTAAATGCCAGTTGTTGTTACCAAAAGAAAAATGTCACTCTGTAGTTGGTAGCAGCATGGAGCTACTTTAACTATGCATAGTAGGGGTGATCGGGTCCAGGGTGTATATGGTCTAGAGCTAGACCCTGTACCCGACCATGTTATAATTGATTTCCTTTTTTTTGGACCAAGTAACCAACTCTATTTGTATTGAACCCTATACCCAACCCATCTTATTTTTCTTGTGCGGTTCTAGGGTCAACCATATTTCCATTAGAACCTGTTTTGCAATCTCCCAATATCATATACGACTTCGAATTTTATATTAATATGTGAAAAAATAACGTAATCCTCCTAATTTGTATTGAAACATTAAGCATTTATAATAAATAAATACATGAACTTTTTGACAAAACGAAAAATTAAGGATCCACACGGCTAATTATAATAAATAAAATCATAAGGCAAAGAATTAGCAACAAACAAGGGTCTAATATTAGTCTTATTCCCACAACTACTACATGAAGCTACTCATTTATGCAAGTATAAATCCTCATACAAAAGAGAAGTTAGGCGAGCCAATCCACGTAGTATACAAGAATTTGGCGGCGGCAACGAACACCGTCCGTCCGTCGAACGGTGCAAAAGGGAGCCGATAAGGGAGGGAAGCAAGTGAGGAAGAGGAATGACGAAGGAGGAGTGCCATGTGTGTTTGAGAGAGCCAAGAGGAAAAACACCGTATGATTGCGGGAGTAAAAATAGAAATAAGGGGAAAAAATAGGGTTTTTGACCTATACTTACAAAACCGATTCCAAAACCAGTCCGAGAATCGGTTCGTGGGTGGCTAATCAATCGGACCCAGTTCCTGGACTAGTTTAAACCGGTTCCGAATTTTGGAAACTGATTCCCGGACCGATTTCAACGGGAACCAATTCCCAACCCTGTTTTCCTAGTGAGCTGGTACGGTTCCTGAGTTTACCCGGTCCGGTTGCACACCCCTACTTCTGAAATCAAGGAGGTTCAGCACTCCTATGCAATGCATCGGAGTGCCGAACCTCCTTGATTTCAGAAGTATCTTTGAAGAGTTTGTTCATGAATGTTGACAAAAGTGACCGGTGAGAGGGGGCCCATTAGTTTGGCCTGATAATCTCACCTGTCTATGCTTCATCGAAATGCGATTGCTTGGTCTCAAAAAACGTACAAATAGTGTGGTCACGAACATGTTGTCTATAAATAATACCCTTCAATTATTGATTTTTTGCAAAGCAGACAAAACCTCTCCTCTCTCTTTCGTTTGTGCATTGGTAACACGTAAGGAAAAAAGAGAGAATATGTCGCAGGTCTCAGCAACTCCATGCGCTCCTCCGAATAAAGGAACAGGCCATGTGATCGAACGTCGGTCGGCGGGTTATCACCCCAGCGTATGGGGGGACTACTTCCTTAAATATGATTCTCCCTCCAACTCAGTGGTTAGAAATCCTTTTGTTATCTTCTTCTTTTGTTTTCTCGCAATTGCACTTTGTAGACTTACTTCGATTTCCTTCAGTTCCACCACATCTCTTATATGGTAACAATCGGCCTCATATAAATACATGTTCCCTTCTCCACACAAAAAGAAAAACAAAGTTGAAAATCATAAATAGATAAAAGAAGGTTGAAAAATAACGATAATACTTGTAACTTCACCGGCCTCAGTATGTCCTCTGCGACAAGAAACATCTCATCATGGCATTCAACCCCCTCCTCTCATGTGGTCGTTGTTCTCATGGGTGGCATTTAACCCCCTCATCTCATATGGTCGTTGTTCTCAGGGGTTCAATTCCGCATGTCATGTGAATGAGCGTATAACATCGAAATACCTAAATAGGGTACACAGAGGTGGCCATCGAGATTAAATTTATTTTGTAAAGCCCACATATTTCATGCTTGCTTTTAATTGAAACACTGTGTAATATATTTGCAGAAGTTCAAATTCCTCGGAAGAGTGGAGGGACAAATTGAGGAACTGAAAGGAGAGGTGAAGAAGATGCTGATTGATGCCGTGGACAAGCCCTTACCAAAGCTTCACTTGATTGAGCAAATTCAACGCTTGGGAATTGAGTACCATTTTGAACGTGAAGTAGATGAGCAATTGGAACAAATCCACAAAAGTTACTCTCGACTTGATCATGAAGATTTTAAGGCAGATGACCTTCACACAGTCGCTCTCATCTTTAGATTGCTGCGACAACATGGTTACAATATTTCATCAGGTGCGTCTCATATGTAATGCACCAACCCAATAAGATATCTATTAAAATCCTCCTATTGCTCAATCGAATTTCACACGTGCAAGACAATATAGAACATTAACCAAGCGTGTATCGCTTCCTAATTTCTAATCACTTGCATCGTTTTTCCATGTTGGTTGATTCACAGAGGTCTTTGACAAATTCAAAGATAGCAAAGGGAACTTCCGAGAGTCGCTCATAAGTGATGTGCGGGGATTGCTGAGCCTATATGAAGCTTGTCATTTAAGGTGTCATGGTGATTCAATCTTGGACGAAGCACTTCCATTTGCTACAACTCACCTTGAATCGATCAATGAAAGCAAAGTGAGCACTAGTCTTGCGAAACAAGTGAGTCATGCTCTAAAGCAGCCACTTCGCAAGGGATTGCCAAGGCTCGAGGCGAGCCGCTATATTCCACTCTACCAAGAAGAGCCTTCACATGATGAAGTTTTGCTTACCTTGGCCAAACTAGATTTCAACTTATTGCAAGAGCAACACCAGAAGGAACTTGGCAAGATTACTAGGTTCAGTAACATCATTTAACTATATGATCAAAAATTAGCTTCTACACTATGTTTTTAAAATGACCCAACTATCAATTATGTTTTAGCAATGCTCGAACTATTGATTTTTCTTGTTGTGTTTTTCAAAGATTAACTCATCTATCTTCAATATACCTTTTTGAATAGTGCTTGTCAAAGTCCTTTATGAGTGAAAAAAGGGGTATAGCTATGCGAATTTGTTGGGCTAAAGTACTTTCAGTTATGCTCATGTTCATTTAATCATAGGTGGTGGAAGAATATAGATGTTCCAAGAAAGTTCCCATTCGCTAGAGACAGGATTGTGGAGTTGTTCTTCTGGACCACAGGAATATATTTCGAGCCGGAATTTGCCATGGCTAGAGAGATACTCACCAAAGTGATCTCCCTCACTTCCATTATGGACGATATCTACGATGTGTATGGCACATTGGAAGAACTTGCACTCCTCAATGAAGCAATCCAAAAGTATGGAATCCACATTCTCTTTCTCAAATTTTTGAATTTGATCAACTTTGTATAGAGTTAAGTGTGTCACTTTCTGCAACTTGAATTCAGGTGGGATTTTGATGCCATGGATGGATTACCAGAGTATATGCAAGCTTATTTCAAGGAGTTTCTCCAGCTCTATGAATATATTGGGAATCAATTGGCCGCAAAAGGAAAATCGTACCGCCTTATCTACGCAAAAGAAGTGGTAAGGATCATCGATAAACTTCACATGCATCGAAGGCAATCTTTAGTTAGAAATCTGAAATTCTTGTGCATGTTTAATTTCTCAGATGAAGAAGCTAGTGGGAGCATACTTTCAGGAAGCCAAATGGTTCCATACCAACTATATACCAACACTAGAAGAGTACATGCCGCTTCAACTAATAACGACTGGCTATGGAATGTTATCGACTACATCACTTATAGGAATGGGTGATGTGGTCACAGAACATGTTCTTAAATGGTCGGTCGGTGATTGCAAGAGCGTGAAGGCTACACAAACCATCTGTAGGCTCATGGATGATGTTTCCTCTCACGAGGTATAATAAAGACATAATTATCCTCCATCATTCTAATAAAAATTAGATCCCACCACCACTTAATCTAATTACACCAATGTTGTTTGACATACAGTTTGAGCAAAAGAGGGGGCACGTAGTATCTTCGGTGGAGTTGCTCATGAAATACCGTGGCATCTCAGAACAGGAAGCTGCGGAGGAACTCCATAAAGGAGTCATTGATGCATGGAAGGACACCAATGAAGAGTTTCTTCGTCCAACCGTAGTCCCAATGTCAGTTCTCACACGAATGCTCAATTTTTCGCGGGTGATTGATGTGTTATATAGCGATGGAGATAATTACACCCATTCTAACACCAAGCTCAAAGATTATGTGACATCACTCTTCATCAATCCCTTGCCGATGTAAAGCTTGGACCAAATGTTATCACACCAATTTGTTCATTGTAAATCAATAGTCTATTGATTATGCCTTTGAAACCCTACTTTTCCCGGATGTATGAGGGAAAATATCATTATTAGTATGTAGTTTCAGATTGATCTGCGTAATAAGACTCATAATTAAAGGGATGCATATGGGTATGGTGTTGCTAATTTTGCAAGTCTAGCGTTTCATGTAATTGTAATATTTCAATAATTGTAACCGCTTTGTCCAAAATATTTTAAACCTATTTTATAGCGGTTCTAAACATTTAAATTGTGCCAATTCACTACTAAACCTTTTGATGATTGTCAATTTAGTCCTAAATCTTTAATTGTGCCAATTTAATCCAAAATTTTTTAATAATTTATCAATTTAGTCAAGTCAGGTAATTTTGGTCATAAATCATCGAAAGGTTTTAGGACTAAATTGACAAGTTGTCTAAGAGTTTAGAATTAAATTGATATAATTGATAAGTTAAGAACTAAATTAACCAATCATTAAAAATTTCAGGACTAAATTCACATAGTTAAAAAATTTATGTCAAAATTAACCGTTATACAATAGATTTAGGGCTTTTTGAACAATTTTCTTTTCTTACACTTTCACGTCAAGATTTATTTATTTGCTTCAAAGAATACATAAATAATTGAACCTATTCCGTGGTTAAACTTGATTCTTCATGTCTTTGCTGTATGTATTCTCATTTGGCAATAATAAGTTTGAGATAAATCCGGCAAAATGAGAAAAAGGGGCAGGTATTAATGTTGTAGGAGCTTTTATTGTATGGTATGATCCTTGATGCGTTGGCCATAATCCATCACATCGTCTTGCAGAACTTTATTGATTAATGTAAAATATGGATTTTTTTGGTGCCTGTAAATTTCAATAAGTCTTTTTTTTGCACGAAAAATATTAATAAGTTCAAAAGTGTCAAAAAAACCGGTTTGTACAGAAAATGACGCGTGACTTTTTTTGTAGGTAACTTTCCATAACTTAACGAAACGTTTTATAAAATTATCCATTTTTATGATGATTTGCAAATTAATGATTTTTTTTCTAATCTACTTGCTTTTATTTGCATAGTGTGCCAAAACTTCAAATAAGCCAACTTTTACATGAAATTGCTAACCTAAATTAGAATGGTTTACCAGTTTTTATCGAATTGAATTGCCAACTACTTTAGAATATTAATTTTCATTTGAGTTACTTATCAACATTCAAATATTTTTACCAACTTGTCTATTGAGTTACTTATTGATTTTTTTTCTTAATTGGCCACCTTTTTTTTTTTAAAGAAATTGCCAACTTTTTCTTTGTTACAGGTTCATAAATAATAAAACATGATTACTTTTTTTCTCATAAAACTTCACTTTCATCTTTAATCAAGTTTTTTTGACATAAGGACACTAGATATGCCAAAAGTTCCATACAACGCTCATTTGGTGCAAAAATTTTTCGTTGAATCACTTACATACTATTTAAAATAAAAAAACAACTTAAGTACCAACTCCAATTTTGGATTGTTAGAATATGACGTTGTAATATTTTATCAATTTCCATAATCATTGTGGCTCACTAGCGAGTCTAGTGAACAATAATAGCTCTATACAGTCTCATCTTTTTTGTGAGGCCCATTATTGTTTATTATCTTCGCATTATGGTGACTCATTGCCGTCACGGTCCATGGCCTAAGTAAGCTCATGAAGGCCTTTAAGCCTCATTTTTAGAAGCTCTTAAGTAAATTGCAGCCGTTAAATTTTCACCACCCATTTTATCAATTCGGAAAGTGTGCAGTTGAACTAACCACACAAAAAAAAAGTAAGGAAAAGAAATATTCACAAGTAACACAAAAAAATATGCCTAATGAGACATAAATATTATAACTTCTTTTGTGTCACAAAAAACCTTAACACAAAAAACCTTAATCTTGTCCATTATGATACAAATACCCCAAACTTTTGTTTTTTCATTATAAAAACCCCCAAACTTATATTAATACCGTAGATTGAATTGAAATAGAGGATATATATGTTGCTATGTATAAATTTGGGTTTTCTTGTGTCACAAAAAAAGTTATGGGTATTTGTGCAGTTTTCGGTGGCACAAAAAAAGTTTGGATATATATGTCGCAATGGGCATAATTTGGGAGATTTTTATGGCATTTACACTGAAAAGTATTAGTACGTTCTTTTTTTATCCCATTTATTTGAGGGAGGAGAAGGAAAAAAAAAAAAAAAGACAATTTTCCCCAAGTCTAGCTACATTGGTTCTACCAAATTTTCATCGAGTTCTCTCAGACAAGAACGTCATCGTGTCATTCTCTACATGAATTTTGGTAGAAGAACCTTTCCATAGACCTTAGCAAACACTGTACAAATGCACGCCAAAAATAAACAAATATTTAAGGTGCAAAACGCGCAATCCTATGATCTCCATAACTAGAACAAGAACACAAATATTCGAATAGAAATATTAACGCACCAATTTTGGAATCCATCGTTCTTGATGAGTAAACGGAAAAGCAATAACGCACGTACAAGTCATTCTCCTCTATCGCCCTCTGTATCATTAGCTTAATGAGTCGACCCCCTCACCCCTTAACGCTAAGTAAATGTTCCTTTTGTAAAGATACTTGTGAGAATTGGAGTTAGATGAAAGACTTGAGCACTATTTATAGAGTTTCCAACTATGCCCTCTCATTACAGGCCAAGCTCAACTCAATCCATACTAACCAGCCCCATATTAAACTAATTAAGAAATATTCTATCTCACCTTAGACCAACCCCATAAAACGATAAATTACAATATCAATTAATGTAGTCCACATTATGAAAACTCTTACATTCTCCCACTTGAGCTATATTAATTGAAATTGTACTGTATGTGCGCACCTTGGTCTAAAGATAATTCTTAATAGTCAATTCCATCCTATAAAGTCTCAAATATTGAATCATGACGCTAATTGTATGTATACGCATAGAGCCTTCCATAGTCACAAGTATTTTTAATGAACCCACATATGTCTTATCTTTACGGTTAATCTTTCTTTATGCATAACAAGATGTCGCGAACTAAATTTTGGGTGCATCACCTAAGTTTAGGCTAATGGACTACTAAGTCTTTAAAACTTAGCTTGGGCTCTCCCAAGCCCATATCAATTCGTGACTAAGATTCAAATATTTAACATGAGTATTATCTATGAGTCACCACTAATCAGTTTATGGTAGATCGATTAGACACCTAAGTAAAATAACGGGAGAATTATTTTACTCCTACGAACTAGAGACTAAGGGTACGAGGACTTGGTTACACTAGATTTCTCTAATGCCCTTTCGGTACCAATCTTTTTATTTTTAAAAATGTTTTTGCAGGCAGTTTGGATTAAATTTAACTTAAATTACTATCATGCAATATTGTAATCACACGGGTGCTCAATCATTATTAAACACTCAATGAATCAAACAAATTGTATCAAAAGAATTAAATGCACAAGCAAACAATTTTTTGGATTTTCTTTTATTTCGAAATTGAAATTACCTAATAATTAAGCATGCAATTTTAATTAAAGAAAAGGAAATCTAATCATCCTAAAAGGGCATCCTGAACCTCCTAGGGAAATCCGGCAATGCATCTCTATACATTCCGGCCTCATCCTCCACCACAACCACTTCCTCACTTATCATTATCCACATTTACCATTATTTTGATCTCAATTTAACATGGCATATGGTGTGACATCAAACAAGTCATACTTGGCATAGGATTCACACATGCATCACAATTCAATGTCATACATACACCAAGACTTTATCATACATGCAACAAGATAAATTTAATGAAATTTATGGCCAATAAAATAATCTATTTTATTTTATTTTTCTTTTCTTTTTATTTATTTATTTTTTATTTATTTAAATTCCAACTTTTGTCATTTCCATAAATTTAATATCAACAAATTCCCAAAATTATAAAAATTACAGCAAATATTAAACAAGCCAATAGGATGATAATTTCACACAAAATACATGGCCAAATAGCATTTCACACAATTTCCCAATTTTCACAAAACATCATATAATTTTCGGATGAAACCAGAATGCACGGTTTCTGAAGAAATTCGATTAAAATATCCATACGGCCTCCAAAAATTACGAAATTTTACAGAGTGATAGCCAAGACATTTTCGTACAACTTTCATGCAGAACTCCAAGCCAGATTATTTTTATATTATTTTATACAGTCTCACGAAGCTTCTGGATCCATTACCGCATCGTCCAGTGTACACATCTCCGAAATATTGAGATTTCACCTACCTTTTCTCTTTCGTTTCCTCTGAAATTTAGATATGTTATACATCAAGGTGTCCTCTACAAGTTTCATGAAGAGATATAGGTCAAATAACCAGAATATGGTCATCATCGATGTCCATGAAATCTCGGGTGTCTCGGAATACATCACCAGAATCTTCGTCTTCAAGATCTAGTTGATTTACTAGGCTATACTTGTTCATTTCACTTCAAATTTGAGTATGTTGTAGTTTAAGATATCTCCTACAACTTTCATGAAGAAATCGAAGTGATTTCTCAACACAAACCAACATGCAACCACGAATCGAGCAAGAGGTCAGTAAAAACTCTCCAGATCTGAGGTCTCCGTATGATGAGACTTTAACCCCTCAAATCTCCATCATTTTCCACGAAATTTCAGTATGTTGTAGTTCAAGATGTTAGATACAACTCTCATGAAGAAATCAAAGCCAAAATCGGACTCTAAACACACATGCAAGCTCAAACAAGTTTCTGATTCACACGGTCCGAACACAAACAGCCATACCATTCAACATACATCATCCATGCTTCGGTTTTTCTCACTTAAACACTCAAAGATTCAACATGCAAACAACATAAAAGCATGCAAGAGAAGCTAGAGGACTCCCACTTGCCTCTAGATCGGTCGGTCGACGGCGAACACGGCGGCGAACACGGCGGCACACGGCGGTTCCTCCTCCTCTCTCTCGGCCGCTCCCCCCTCTCGCACGATCTCTCTCTCTCTCTCCTTGGGCGAGCAAATGGCCGGCCACCCTTCTCTCTCTCTTCCTTCTTATACCCCCAAATCCTCATTATTGATAATGATTACTTGCCTTAACCAAGGTCAATGCATGGCCTTCTCCCCTAAGCCAATGCATGAGAGTCTTGTGCCACTTGTCCTATGGATTTTTTGGGCTTGGGCTTGGGCTTCTGTTGGGCTAGCGACAGCCCCCTCTTGGGCCTCTATTGGGCCGACTAACTTGGCCCATCAAGGCTTCGGCCAATGGGCCTAAGGCCCATCCCAAAAATTGACTTTTTCCTTTTTTTTTGAATTTCTTCTATAAATATTTTTAAATTTTAATTTTCATCTTGGCCAAAGTCTTGTGACATTTTGTTTATTGAAATTTAATTTATAAAGTACATGGCCAAGCATAAATTATTAATCTATCAAATTTAAATTTTCACAATCATATGCACATATCATCTAATTAAAAGACTAATGGCTAAAGCATAAGCCATAGAAAATTTTTATCACCTAATTAGAGACTTTAACACACCTTATGGCTTGACACTGAATTTTGGGATGCCACGGTATGATCTCCAATCACCCAATCAATCATCAACAATCAAACAATGGATGATTAGAGAGAAACACACTCTCATACATACTACATAACTTCCCAGCTTTATTTATGTAATTAGAACGTTTACAATTTACAAGTCCTCACTTCTAGGGCCGTTCTGATCTGGTCATCTCCAACACACTCAATAAGATATCAAGGTGGGGGGGGGGATTGAAAGCTGCGAGAGGGAGCCTATCTCCTCTACTGAGATCTAACTAAAAAGTGACTTCTTTATTAGGACTTGTTGCATAGGTGTCATCCACAAGGCTATCTGGTAGGCCTGCATCCTCTCCCAATCTAGGTGAACCGCAGAACCCATAGAGGGGTCTAAAAAGTCTCTATCAAACCACGCATACCACGCCTGGTAACAATGTGGGATAAGGTCGCAGTACCTCCCTAAACACATCTATAATTGTAGTCTTCATGCTAACAAGCACCCCAAAGTGCATGAAGCGGTGGGATAAGGGGTCCATACCTATTGACTTGAAAAGAAGTTCAATAATAACAATGAGTTGAAAACTCAATAAGCAAAGATCCAAAATCTTGCATAGGCAGATGCCTTGCATTGGAGCTTGAGATTTCCCAACCTAAACATGTCGACGACAGATCAATAGCAATGCCTAAACTTTGCTTTAACTATGTACATGATGGAACCTATTCTCAACCTAACTCCCTCGAATCCTAAATAAAAGCATATAAATATCCACACGTTTCATAATTAGTGCCAATAATAGCTAGAATATTGATGCGTGATGGATATTAGCATCCTCAACATTATCAAAGTGTGACATCCTGAATTTCTAGTACTCTTTTCAATGGAATAAATTGGGCATTTTATCGACGTGTCTATAATGCTATTCTCAGAGCTGATCACTTGTGAGATAACTTGATTATTTGGGAAAGTCATTGAGAGATTTTAATGTAAAGTACTTTAGAATTCGACTAAAAGTCGATTGCTCGACCGTGCTAGTATGCAAAGGTCATTATGACATTGTTAAAATCGATCAGAAATCAGGGATAGGTTAATTCGACTGAGCTGTGTGATCAAAGGTGTGGGTGATTTCACCTGATTGCAAAATTCTCGTCGATCGGCACTAGACCTATTTTCTATCGTTTTGGGTACTCTGTGCCCGTAATTGAAATCTTGAGATTTTCATGACCACTGAGAGTCGCTAATGGGTCGAGTGGGCTCATTGTGGCTTAAAAAAAAATTGACCATGGGTCATTTGCACTAAAAATTTCTAAAACCTACCCGGTAGCCTAGGTCACGCTAAAAATGTGCCGGATTGAAATTAATCAAGAATTTCAACCCGATTTCAAAAATTGAAAGTTCTGTTGTGTCACGACCTATTTTAAGACTGTCGACTCATCTTCCGAAAAATTTTCAAAGATTCCGGGATTTTTGTGGAAAATCAATTTAGACGTTGCGGAAAATTAGCAGAAATTTGTACGGACCAAATTAAAGAAAATTTGGACTTCTAAGCCGAGCTTTTGGATGTCGGGGACTTATAGAAAATTGTTCAGGATTTTTCTTCATTGAAAGTGGACCTCAATTTGGGAAATTGAGTGAGGAAATTGAAGACTGAAAATGGAAATTCGGAGCTTTACAAGGGTCAGCAATTTTGGGCTTCAAAATTTGTTAATTTAGAGAATTTATAAGTTGGAAAGTATTAGGAGACATATAAGATAATATTGAAGACTTTTGGGGACAAGCATTTATGGAATTTGGACAAGTCTCTTAATTTTTCTACCTTATCCCCTGTTGGTCTCTCTTTTCTATCAATGACATCATCTCTCCCTCCCTCTGTTCGATTCACCAGTGCCAGTTGAAGACCACCGATTTCCTCTCTGCCGCGTGCGTCTGCTTCTTCATCCGCCATCTGCCCCATCTTGATTCTGCTTCTCCATCAAGAATTGTCTGGCCGAGTCAACAAAACCAGCAGGTTTTCCCCATAGTTGATCGAAGTTGCTTTCGTCTGTGTCTTTAGCCACGTGTCTTCACAGCCAACTAGTGAAGCCATCACTCCATGAAGCAAGCGAATTCGTGCTCCACTACCCTTTCGCTACCACCGAAGACCCGTGAAGCAGCTCCCCTCTGCTGTTCATCCGGGCCTCTCGCACAAAAACGTCAGCAGCGTCTTCAACGTCCATTGAAGACCCAGCGAAACCGTCGCCTCCAACAATGTGTCTTCGATTGAAGTAGCAGTCTTCACACCGTGGCCTTTTTGTCTCAGCCCAGCTGGGCCCTTACGCTTGCAGCAGGCCCATTCTGTTCAGCCCAAAGCCCAGCGTTTCCGTAGGTTTGAGCCCATCTCCATCAGCTCAGCCCATCTTCGGCAAATGAAGCCCAGCAAGCCCAATTCAGCAGCCCAAGCCAGCGAAGTTAGCCCACTTCAGGCCCAGCCCAATTCAGCAAGAAGTCTCAGCTTAGGCTGAGATTTGTTGGGCTGGTTCAAGGCCCAGTCCAAGTCCGAGGGTGTCATCGCGAGTTTAAGTTCAGCCGCCGTTATGCCATCGCCGTAGTGATCCGACCTTCGCTTTTAATCAAGTGAGTTTTGCTCACTAATCCCTTATTATTATGTTAATTATGCTTAGGAATTTATTAGATTTAACTAAGCATAATTAGATGGATAGATTAGATTAGAGTAATTAAATTAGAGACTTATTGATGCATATTAGACAAATGGTTAGTCTACTTAGCAAGGAAATAGGTCATAATATTTATTAAACGAATCTCGGGAATTTTCCAGGTTCGTCTCGGCTTCCAGTTAGGTATTACGGGCCTAAATTGGATTTATTGCATTTATTTAATATTTTCCATATTTATTTATTTATTTATTTATTTATTTATTTTCTTTCCAAAAATTAGGTTGGTATAGTCGACGACCGTAATTTTATGCTGAGTACGATGGTGTAATCTGTTTATTTATTTAATTATTGAATTATGCTGAATTGAATTAATTATGATTTTAGGATTTTATTCATAAATTAATTAATTTGGTAATTAAGTGGAAAATTACTAGGCATCAATCTACAATGCCAAAAATCTATTTTGGGACTGCTAAAAATATTGGGAGGTTCAAAAGTGAAAATCTTATATTTTGGCTAAGACCAACCGTGTACCCACTCACGGGTATTTTTATCAAGAAGGATAAAAATTGTGAATTGATTAAATGATCAATTGTCAACATACTATGAAAGTATAGTTGACAGTTTCTAGTGTGCATATATATCCATTTATCAGCATACTATGAAAGTATGACTAGCAACTTCTGGTGAGCATATATAATTCTCAGCATACTATGAAAGTATATCTAACAGCTTCTGGTAAGCATATATAATTCTCAACATACTATAAAAATATGTTTGGCAGCTTCTAACGAGCATATATAATATACTATATCAGAAATTGAGGTAGCTCTTGGCGAGCATATATATATAGTATATTATCTGATTATTTGAGGCAGCTTCTAGGGAGCTATACTACCTATTATCAGCTTATAATAAGCAGTTCTGGGTATGATCGGACTTATAGATAGTATTGATTGAGATGACTGGGGAATGGTCTTGTTGACATGTAATCGATTGAGTTGATTGATCGATAATTCAATCTAGTTGGGTAAATTGATTTGTGAAGAGATTAATGGGAGTAATTTAGTGAATATATGAATTGTATAAATTGTATTGACTTGCAGGAAGGAACTGAGGCTAAGGTAAGCCATCTGATCCGTGTTGTGCTTAGACAGCTTCTTGAGTGTATTGGCTTCCTTATCGGGTCTTAAGAGGTAGAAATTGCTGAGATATAGTCTCCCTGGTTATTGAATAACCATTTTACTGGAGGCCCGAAGTGTAGATGGTGAAGCTTGAAGAATTGACGATCTTATTGGACTAGTTAGTCATAGGATAATTCTCTTTTGATGGGACTCGATTCCCTTTTGCAGACCTTATTTTATGAACTTGTGATTTAAAACCTGATTTAACAGTTTGCCTTGTATATATTTGCAATATGGTTTACAATGTATATAAAAGTGGTTGCTTTTAAAGTGGAAATTTGGAGTCCTATTTTCCTATCCCATTGTTTTATTGTATGGGGATCATTTATATGCTTCCGCATATGTATTAAAATGAATGGGTCGGTGATGCGTCCTAGGACGTCGCTATTATATTGACCAGCTGAGGGATGGGTGCTTGCCTGAGGATCGAGGCATGACACAAAGCCTTTGAGACTCAAACGACAACTTTCAAGACATCCACATGTCTCTCAATTCATAAACACAATCGAACATAGCATGCACATGCCTTCTAAGTCACTAAAATGACATTTAATAATGCACATATCTCATGCATCTCATATAAGACCATGCCATACATGTGCAAGCTGTAACATTGTTGCAATCCGACCTCCTTGGCCCAATGAAAAAAGGAAAAAGATTAGGTTTAAGGGTACTTGACCATGGGAGATCTCTCACAATTTGCATCCACGAAGGCATTATCACCTCGCCTTTCGAGACAAATCATTTGTGAGTTCCCTTGCACATGGTCGTGAGCTCTCTTAGGCTCGTACCTTGCGTAACAGTGGAATGTGTCATGATTTGCATCCACATGGGTGACACACCTCTGAAAAGAAGGTTGGGTGTGGATATCAAATTTCGAGTTACCTTTACCATGGTAACCTTCCCATTAGTGCTTGCTCCTTATGGACGGCATCACTTCATCCATTAGGAACTTTTCACAGTGGGTATGCTAAACAATGATGAACATTATCAAGGCCCATACCCCTCAGAGTGGGTTTATTTTATATTTGATCTAGTTGTTTATAATAATTTAATAAGAATAGGAGTCGCCACCAGTCTTCTTTTTGGGGGGTCGGCTAGAAAACCCAATTGGAGGTTGGGAGTTGTCCATCAATTTCTACATAACTATTTATCTAGGTTCGTGAACTTGGGTTATACTAATATTTTTATTAGCGCCCTTTCGATACCTAATAGTATGTCATGCTACCTAAGATGTCCATGCATTTCTTTCTATTTTTTCGGGATCGATGAGCCTAAACTAAGTGATCATGACAGATCGTCGTTTTTATGCAATTCTATATCTGTGAAATAGAAAAGAAAGCACACAATTGAATATAAAAGACAAGATGGTAAATAAATAACCAATAAAGCAGTAAAGAAAGCGGTAAATTTAATATGCAACCCTAAAGCTCAAAGGAAATAAAGGAAAGAAAAGAACCCGCAACTCATCGGGTGTTTAGACAAGTGAAGAATTCGAAACTTGCATTGGGAAAATGGGTATAAAAATACAATCGGAATGAACATCGACCTTTCGTCATCTTCAAATCTTGAGGTATCTCCATCTTTGGGGTCTAATCTAATTCTAACGTAAATTTAAGCTAGGTACATACAACAGGAAAGAAACAATCATTCATGACAAAACAAACAAAAACATGAGAAACAATCAATCAAATGAATTAAGGAAATCATATACACAAATGAACAAACAAGGCCTCAGCGTCGGCCTTTGTAATTCATGTATCGATCCCTCTAGACGCCTACTCAATTCATTTTTATGAGTTATAGCCATTAGTGATCATTTATGTTCTCTCATGGCCACTAATACTTACAACTCCTTAGGATGTGTTCTAGGTGAATCCCAAGGCTTACCCACATAATCAAGCATCACACCTAACATACATCTAACATCCACATGCATAAGCAATAATTAAACATGCATGTAGGCCCTTAGGCTTTATTTCCCAAATAATCAATCAATTTGAGTGAACCGTTGGCAGGTTACTTAATCAATGGACATGCGCCAATCACAATCACAGACATTTCTATAAAATTAAAAAATTTCACGAATATGTGTGGTTTATATGATGCTTTAAAAGGTTTGGATGTATTTGAAACATTGAGAAGTGAAAACGAAATATTTGGACAAAGGAACGTCTCAGCTATGGAACACATTTAATTGTTAAGGTTAGTCTGAGGCTCGCATAACATGCATTCATAGACATCGCATGTATTTTAAATACGGTCCAAACCTTGACAATCTCGATGTCAAATCAAGCATTTGAAAAAATCTAAAACGTTTAATGTCGAAAGCATCATATGTACCAAAGCCATTTTGATATACAAAATCAACCTTTCAAATTAATTTTGGAGAAAATGTGATCAAAATATCATTTTATTTATTGAGAATTTTTAACAATGAAGGTCAAGGAATTTGGAACGGATTTTATGAAGACAATGAACCCTAATTCCACATGTAAGTCATCCTAAAAAATCCTAATAGAAAATCACAACAAGGATTTATAATGTAACATCACAGATAAGACGAATGGGATCAACAAAATTGAAAAGGATCCGTTGATAATTTGACCTTAGGAAAATCACACAACGTGTGACATCATAAGGAACAAACTTTGATAAGAAGTTTTTCTGAAACGAACCGTGTAAGCATTTTTTAAAAAATTAATGAGGTTCAATATTGCATCAGAAATTTCAGAAAACAACAAGGCAAAATACCATTTCAACTAAGATTTAACCTATTAAACAAAGTCTGAAAAATACGAAAATTCATTATGACGTAGTCCAAAGAGTGACAAATGTTCATTATGGGTCCAACTCAAAAAACCCATACCGAAAAAATCACACAAAAAAGCAAAAGACTAACTAAACAGGATAGAGGTTCTGAATTTATCCTAAGTCAAAATTCTAACCTAACTTGGAAAAAAAGGAAAGAGGGCCAAATGGTAAGCAAATTGCATAAAATTGCTAGTGTTGGAAAAACATAACATGATTTATGCTTAAAAGTTTAAAATATCATTTAAATAATGCATGAATGGCATGAGATTCACATACAACGAAGAATTGGATGCGGTAATGATTTTGGTAAAACATCTAATCCTAGGTCGAGATGCAAAAGAAACATACAAGTCATTGACATCGCAAAATGACTTAGAGCTAAAACGACGTGCTTGATGATTTTCAATTGCAACTAGTGTAATTAACACATGACATTCATGTATCGAATGATGTTCAATTATGACATACAATACATGAACGCAAAGCTTATAATGCACACTTCAAAAGTCGAGAAGGCATTGATTGCAAGGTTTGATCTCCAAGAAATCCAAACAAATATGTTTTAGTGACTTCATGATAAGCCTATGATCTAGTTGCAACATCGTAGAACATGCTTGATTTTTATTATCTAATGACGTTAAAAAAATCTAACAAATCAAGATAAAAATAGCAAAACGGATGCATGTTATGGAATGTATTAAGTGTAGTAGAACCCTAACATATTTGAGCATGCAATCGGCATACCAAATGATGATCAAATCATGCGAATCATATATCATTAGAATGCACACGACATGTATTTCAAGTATTATGAAGATCATGAAATCAAATGGACTCATTTACAAGTTTAATTTCATAGAAATGCAACTTAGATCAATGTAGGGCAAATCAACATAGGTTCAGTTTCAAGTGATTTTGGTGGACCAAACACCTCCGAAAAATCCACAAAATATATATGACATACTCAATGCGATTTAATGTAGAAAACTTTTCCAAATTCAGATCACAAGAATCAATATGAAAATAGCAAATTTGGAATAAGAACAGAACCACAAGTCAACCTAAAAAATTGCAAAATCGACTAGTTTCCGAGATTTTTTTGAGGCCCAAATGATATCCGTTCAATACGTGAGACCTATTGAATCAAAGGTCTCGAAGTCTATTTTCTAAGCTTAGAAAGGATTGAAGTCAAAAATGTTGTGGAAAGCGAGCAATTGAATAATAAAATAGACAGAAGAAGAAAATATATTGGACACGAGATTTATGTGGTTCAATCATAGAGGCATGTGTCCACGGGGAGAGGAGCAACGGATTCGCTATAGATCAAGCAATACAAGGGAGACTAACACTTGAGTCACTCAAACACTCATGGTATTTCTCAAGCCCAAATTACACCAAATAATGCACGAAAGAATTATACATGCAAATCTTACCAAAAGATATAATTTGACTTCAACACTAAAATTGTGACATCCTGAAATTTCAGCCATGTTTTCGATCGAATGGATTGGGCCTTTCATCAACGTGCCTATAGTACTATTCTCTGAGCTGATCACTCATGAGATAACTAGAATATCTGGGAAAACCATTAAGGGATTTTCACGCAATAAACTTGAGAATTCGACCAGGAATCAACTATTCGACCATGCTAGTCTACAAAGGTCATTATAACACAAGTAAAAATCGATCAGAGATCAGAGATAAGTTGATTTGACTAAGATATGTAATCAAAGCCTGGGTGATTCGACCAGATTGCAAGATTCTCGTCGATTGGCACTAGACCGATTTTTCTGTTGTTTTGGTGCCCTATGCCCGTATTTGAAACCTCGAGATTTTCATGACTACCGAGAGTCGCTAATATGTCGAAGATGTACATTGTGGCTCGAAATAAATCAATCACGGATCTATTGCACTAAAAATTTATAAAAGCTACTTGATAGACTAAAACACGTTAAAATCGCGTTAGATTGAAATTAATTGACAATTTAAACCCGATTTCGAAAATTGAAAGTTCTATTATGTCACGATTTATTTTAGGATCGTCGATTCATCCTCCAAAGATTTTTCTACAAACTAAGATTTTTGGCGGAAATTCAAAATATGGTTGTTTTTGTCCAAAAAATTTAGGGGACAGTTTTTTATCATATTTTTAGGATGTAAGTCGGTTCTCTTGGCAAGGAAAAATGTCAATTTGGTTGAGGACACCTTGGTGAAATTTATGAGGATCAAATTGAATTCAATTGAAGAGAAATTTCATCCAATTTGGGGAAATTAAGTCCAAATTCGTAGCCCCCTTGGTCCCTCACCTTTTGGACCATTTGAGACTTGTTTTAGGGAGAGATTGATGCACAAAATTGGCTGAGGAGGTCTACAATTGGAAGTGGGACCTTGTCAAGGGGACAAGGAAATAGGATGAAGCTTTGAGGGACCTTCCACAAGGCAGCTAACCCTTCTTCTTCCTCTTGCATTCTGCTTTCTCCATTTCCAGCCACCTTGAGCTCCCAAAAGTTGCAGAAAACCGAGCCCCAAGCCCCCTCCCGTCGTCGAGCCGCCCGTATTGCCACCGCTCATCGTCATGCCATCCACGAGCCTCGTGCAAGTCGCGCCCGTCCCGCGCCCATCCGTGCATCGTTCCTCTTCAACCATGACCCCAAGCCATCCCATGTGCCCATCAAACTCAGCTAGAGCCCCGTCGCTATCGTTTCATCGCCATCTGCCTCTACCGAGCCCTGTTGTAGCCATCTACCAGCCACTCTTGCCTTTTCTAGCCCAAATCGCCACTTAGCTCACTCCCTCGACCCATCAACAGAAGTGGAACCCAGCAAGCTACCATGGGCTTCAAGGCCCGTTTCCAAGCTTTTCCCAGCCTTGCTTGGTGCCGCCGCTTCGGAATTTGTTGCCCGTCTCCGCCTTGCCATCATCGTGAACTCATCGGATTTCAAAACTGGTGAGTTTACTCACTAAACTCTACCTATGGAGTTAATGATGCTTAAAGATTAATTAGTTTAGGCTAAGTATGGTTTAGGTGATTAGTTAGAACGGATTAGTGATTTAATTATTCGTTTATGCATGTTAAGTGGTTAAAGTAGCTTAATTAGCAACTAGATAGGTTATATTATTTATCTAGTTAGGTTTGGAAATTTTCCAGGCCCGTTTTGGTATTTATTAGGCTTTTTTTGGCTTAAGTTTGTATTTTATGGCATTTATTTGTATTTATTTAATTATTTTTATTTTTCGGAAATTATACCGAGATAGTCGGTGACCGGAATTTCGTGCTGATTGCAATAGTGTGCTTGGTTTATTTAATTAAATGATATTTTGTGCAAATTGAGTAATGATTGTAATTTTGTGTAATTATCCCAAAATTGAGTATTTTCTATATTTAATTAGAAAATACCAAACGTCGGTTTTTACAATGCCAAAAATGTGTTTATGGAGTATTATAATTAGTGGGATTTTTAAAAGGAAAGGTATTGTATCTTGGCTATGGTCGACCATGTACTCATACACGATTATTTTTACCGGATACTATAAAAACTATAAATTTCGGTGGATAAAAATAGTATACTATATCAGCCTGTGGGCTTTGATATATCAGTTTCGATGAGTAGTATACTTTAGCAGCTTCGATGAGCAATCATAGATATCTATCAACTTCGGCGAGCATTTGTTATATCAGCTTTGGTGAGCAATTATAGATATTTAGTAGCTTCGATGAGCAATTATAGATATCTAGCAGCTTCAGTGAGCAATTATAGATATCTAGAAACTTTGGTGAGCAATTATAGATATATAGTAGCTTCGGTGGGCATCTTTATATATATTGGCTTTGGTGAGCTATACCATCTATTTTCAACTTAGAGTGAGCATTGCTTGAATCGATTGAATTTTATAAATGGTATTAATGGTGTGGAATCGAGTGGATCGATGATTTGATTTGAATTGGAGTGATTGGTCGAGTATTGAATCATACTGACTTGCTAGAAGGAACTGGGGCAAAGGTAAGTCTTCTATCTTGTGTGTGGCTAGATAGCCTTTAGGCATATTTCCTTCCTAGTCGGAGTTTAAGAGGTGGATTTCCTAAGACATTGTATCACCCCGTCATGGGTTAGCATTTACAAGTCCTTAGATGGTTGTTCCTCTTAAGCGTTTCGGCCAGCCGAAGACGGTTACCGAACAGATCTCTCAGATTCCTCTCCTTAGGAGCCAAAGAGACTAGGTCTACGAACTCGTGAGATCCACTGTCTGGGTTGATGTAGGTCTATCCCGGAGGGTACTCAATCAATTCAGATCATGATATTGTTACGAACGAGATGGACCCAGAGAAGGTCCTTAATAGAAGTCTGAGATTCCTATGTCGGTGCTGGAGATAGCTTTTGGCAAGGGTATAGCTGACCCTCCTAGTGGTTCAGTGATAGACCCGAGTTCCTCGAAGATAGAGACCCCGGAGCCTTTGGTTGAGGATTCAAACACTTAAAGGACTAGTAACTCTTTTGTTTTGTTAGACTTGTGAATATAGACTAGTATTGTATGTGACTTAGCCTGATGTGTATATAAAGTGTGTTGTGTTTTTCAAAAATTTGGCCATGCTTTTTTCTATCTCATCTTTCTGTTGTCTGGGGATTTATTTATTCGCTTCCACATGCGCATTAAAATGAAAGGGTCGGTGACGCGTCCTGGGATGTCGCAATTTAATCATCCACCAAGGAATGGGTACGCACTCAAAAGATCGGGGCATGCCAAAAATTGTTGGTATAATTCCATGGAGAAATAATCCGCAAGAAGCACTCGATCACCACAGAAATTCAAGACTGTGTGCTCTTTCTCTAGATATGGACGGCATGAAGACCCACTTCTCTCTTCATCAACAATGGCCCATATTTTTTTATAAGAATCTTGACCAAATCCTAGTAGAAGTCAATATCTCTAGTTTCCTATTTTGTTTTTCATGTACCGACTGGAAGAAGGAATTAAGTTCCTTTTCCTAATTTTTGACCACGTGAAAATTCAAACTCCAATATTTGGCAACATCCAAATCTAATATAAACATTCTAAATGAAGAAATCCATATCTACTATCAAGAAATATTATATTTGTGCCGGGTTTTCATCTAACAAGCTCAAACTCAAGATATATTTCAACAATCTCCACATTAGCTTGACATTTGAGCTAAGTCATAATCGCTTTGTAAAAATTTGAACTCTACTGCTACTTTCCCATAGCCCCCAATGGGCCCAATCGCCATAAATATTTTCCAAGTCCATGCCATGCTTGAAATTTGTTAAAATCGAGGACCTCATTAGATCACCAACTCCACATGCACCTTTAAATGCTCTGCAAGGGTTTTCTGACGCAATCTCCTTAACAGCAAATAAATCAAAACTATTATTGCATCCATATCTTTTAGGACATCGAATATGTACCTTGTCAATTATAGCAATTACAGCAACCATTGGTTCTATAGGCTTTACCTTGCTATAAGTACCATATGTGTCGATTATTTTGCTAGTACTAGTACTCACTGCCTCAGGAGTTTCTAGTTGCAACTCCACCTCAAGTTGAACATCATTCAAATCTGTTTGAATGCTTCTAAAATCACTCATAACCAGAAGTACTTGAGACTCGTCAAATGTAACTTCTCTACTAATAAGAGATGAATTTAACTCCAGGCACCACAATCGATAACCCCATGCATAGCTTAAGAATATGCACTTTCTTACCCTTCCATCAAGCTTACCATCACTTGCTTGAATATAACATAGGCAACCAAATATTGTGAGAATAGAATAATCAGTAACATTACCTGACCACACTTCTTCGAGAGTCCGACATCCAATCGCAGTCGATGGGGATCTATTTATCAAATAGCTCACCATACTAAGCGCATCCGCTAAGAATCTCCTAGCCATACCGGCATTAAAGAATATTTTATGGGATGTCTCTAGTAATTATTTTCTCATCAATTCCACAACATATTGTGGTTCATTGGCATAAATGCGATGGTTCATTATGCCTTCTTTCATGCAAAATTCATTTAATAACTTCAAGCAAAACTCCATGTTATTGTTAGTCTGCACATGCTTGATTGTCTTACCAGTCTCTTTTTCAATCAAAGCTCTCAACTGCAAGATCCTAAGGACAACATCAAACTTGTGCCTAAGCACAAATTCCTATGTCTTTATCAAGTAGTCATCACTAATTGTTAGCATACATTTAGTACTCTTCCTCCAAGGAAATTGCAACAACCTACAATTATTCAAGTGAATTAACTTTGCAATTTCCATGATTTCTTTAACGGTTGTACTAAACTGCACTTTCCACCGCTGTTCTAAATCACAGCACCTACATAAATTCAGTTTGTTAGGAACATAACCACATAACAAATTTCTTTCACTTAAAAATTTTAGGCTTTTCTCGCTAATGTACCTCAAACGTATATGCCACAATTCAAACTCTCGAATAGATGCATCCAATGTCTCCGCAGTGAAACTTTTCATTGCCTCACCTTGAAGCTCATATATGCCACTGTGTTTGATTCCTTTCATTATTATCAAAGCACCTAAAAAAAATTAGAATTCCACATTCTGAAATATATCGATATCCAGCTGAATCTAGGGCACTTGAGAAAATTAAGTTTTTCTTCAACTCTGAAACATGCCTCACTTTAATCAATGTCCTCACGATATCATCATGCATTCTAATTTTAACATTGCCAACACCGACAACATCGAATTCAATATTGTTCCCCAATTGCACTTTACCATTATCCATGCATTAATAAGGAGTAAATCAATTTTTATTTGGTGTAGCATGAAATGAACAATCAAAATCCATAATCCATCTATCAAACGATGAATTATTAGTGGCAAACAAGACATAATCGGTACTATTAGCTACAATTGCAACATCATTTGTAGAATCAACTATAATTCTCTTACCCTTCTCATTCTTCAACTTAAGACAACTCCTTCTAAGATGCCTCCTCTTGCCACAATTCTAATAGATAGCATCACTAGTCCTAGACTAACTATGCCTACTTATATTAGTACTACTCTTACTAACACGTGTTCTAGATCTTCCTCTATTTTCACCTACTAAAGTAGTAGACACATATTCCCCAGATTCTTTTCTATGGATGTCCTCACTCAGAATCAAATCATAAACCCCATCAAACATCAAACTTGTTGACTCAAAGTAATTATGGAAGGCAGTAATAGTAGTATTCCAACTATTAGGCAATAAGGATAATAGAATCAAAGCGCATACCTCATCTTCAAAGTCAATTTCAACTAAACTCAATCGACTAACAATCACATTGAATTCATTAATATGATATGCAACCGATGCACCTTCGCTCATCTTCAAATTAAACAAACATCGCATCAAATAGACCTTGTTAATTGTAGAGGACTTCTCGTACATATCCTATAGAGCTTGCATCAAATTAGTAGTGGTTTTTTCCTTCACGATGTTAAATATGACGTTACAAGCCAACGTTAGCCAAATAACACCTATAGCTCATCTATTAAGCAAATCCCAATCAGCTTGCTTCATCGTCTCTGGCTTTTCCCTAGACAAAGGTAGGTGTAGTTTCATCTAGTAGACACAATCTTAAATCTACATCTTCTAGAAACTAAAATCATTCCCATCAAATCTGTTGACTTTCACTTTTCTTTCTTTTATCGCTATCAATTTGCTTCAACTCAGCCAAGTTTAGCTCTGATACTAATTGTTGCAAAAAGTGAGTGATCGAATAATAAAATAGACAAAAGAAGAAAATATATCGAGCATGAGATTTATGTAGTTCGGTTGTAAAGACCTATGTCCATAGGGAGAGGAGCGACGAAATCACTATAGATCAAGTAATACAAGGAAGATTACACATTCAAGTCACTCAAACATTTATGGTGTTTCCCAAACGCCAATTACACTCATTAACACACAAAAGAATTATACACGCAAACCTTACCACAAGATTTAATCTGACTTCAATACTCAAATTATTGATGTAATTCCACAGAGAAATAATCCATGAGAAGCGCTTGATCACCACAGCACTTCAAGACTTTGTGCTCTTTCTCCAGATATGGACGGCACAATGGCCCACTACTCTCTTCATCAACAATGATGTAACCACAGTTTTAAAAAAAAAAAAATATATATATATATATAGAAAGAACATCCCATATATTTGATAAGAATCTTGACGGAATCCTAGTAGAAGTCAATATCTCTAGTTTCCTATTTTGTTTTTCATGTACCGACCGGAAGAAGGAATTAAGTTCCTTTTCCTAATTGCTGACCTTGTGAAAATTTAAACTCTTATATTTGGCAACATCTAAAACTAATATAAACTTTCCAAATTAAGAAATCCATATCCATGATCAAGAAATATTATATTCATGCCGGGTTTTCGTCTCATGAGCTCAAACTCAAGACATATTTCCAAAAAAAAAAAAAAAACTCATGTAAGACCTCAATAAAGCCAAAACATTAAGGCCCTGCATGGTAATGTTCTTTTTTCTTGTTTATGAACAAAAATTTTGTTTTTTTTCCCGGGAACAAAAAAAGAACATAAACGCGTTTGTTTGTGTTTTTGTTCAAAATCTGTTTTTTTTGTTCCCGGAACAAAATTGGAACGGAAATAAGAAACAAAAAAAAGTTATTTTTTTGTTCCATAAACACTTTTGAAGAACATTTTTTTCTCTCTCTTCTCTTTTCTTCTTCTTTTTTCTTTGGCCGGTCGCCGGCCTCGGCCATGGTCGGCGATCGGCCGTCGAGGACCGGCGACCTCGCCGGAGCATCGCCGGTCCCCGGCGAGGCCAAGTGTCGCCGGCCCCTGGCAAGGCTTGGCCTCGCCTTAGCTGGGTGAGCTCGAACTCACCCAGATCCGGCGAGGTCAAGCCTTGCCAAGGGCGGACAAGGCTCGGCCTCGTCTTGGCTAGGCCAGCTCGAGCTCGCCCAGATCTAGCGAGGCCAAGCCTCGCCCGGGGCCGGCGACACTCAACCTCGCTGGGGGCCGACAAGCCTCATCGTGGCTAGGCGAGGCTGCCGGCTACCGGCCAAAAGAAGAAAAAAAGAAAAAAGAAAAAAGAAAGAAAAAAATTAAAATTAAAAAATTAGAAAAAACAAAAAAAAAATATAAATTTACCAAACGTGTTTCTATTCATTTTTTATTCCCGGAACAAGTTTACCAAACGCATCTTTCTAGTAAAAAATTGTTCCCTGGAAAAGAAATAGTTTTTTCTATTTTTGTTCCTAGGAACAATTTTTGAACAAAAACGTTACCAAACGCGCCCTAAGTTACTCACAGAGATACAAAAATTGCATATTATTGAAGATCAAGTTCAATTAACCACAAACTCATGATCAATCCATAACAAACTTTGACAGATCATCAAACAACTTCATTATCATCAAATCTAAGCATATTATATGGATCTAATTTTGAATCCTAAGCTCAATCGGATATGTTGATCTCGCCTCATCATAGTTGAGTTCAAGAATACCAATTTGGTTGTCAATTTCTTCAACCATGGGAGAAAACTACCGGTTCACATCGATCGGGTGGTGCTCGGAGGGATTGCTAGCCACCAAAGGATCGAGGAGAGGAAGAAGATCACTGGGGGGCTGGGTGGCGATTGGTGGATTGTCGGCATGGGGCCGATGAACAGCGACAAGGAGGAACCGGTGAGAGGCAATTCTGGAGAGAGAAAGGGTGGGAAAAGAGGGGAGATAGAGAGAGAGGGATTATGATCTTTAGTTTGAGAAAGTTTTCTACAAAATGAAACCCCTTGAAAATTGTAGGAAAAGTGGCTTTTATACAGGTCCTAATCAGCGAATCGTAGCCATCAATCTAATCCGATGGTAAAAAAACTTGATTTAATGGCCAAATAAAATTTTTAAAATGTTAATCATCCTTAAAATGTGTCATATGATCGATCGGATGGATCCAATTCCTAAAATTAGGATTTAAAATGAGAATTGCACTTAACGGCCTAATCAAGGGTTAAATCGCAAAAGTTGGGAAATGTAAGGGCATGAAGCTAAAATTTACATGATGAGGATATTGGAATCAGCCACCGAAGGTCTAGAACCAACCGGCAAAGGGCCAAATCGGCCTCCTCGCAGATAGCCGGTTGGACCGATTAGATTGGTTCATGTTGGTTAACCAATTTGATTGGTTCTTATCCTGTTTAGGCCAATTCTTGGTTGGATAGTTCCCGTGGGTTCAAAATTTTTGCAATTTGGTTCTTGAGGAGAAAAGTTGTCCAATTTGAAGAGGAATTGTATGATTTTAATCAAATTAAGCCAATTAAACCCCATAAATGCAATCTATAGTTATTCTATTGACTTAATTGAGTGATTATTATGACTTAATTAGTCATGGGTACATAAAATCTAGCATTAAAGGCTAAAATGAGCAATTTTGCAATTTTTTTTACCCAAAATTGCAACTTAATTGAAGATGAATTGAAGTAATGTTGCAACAAACCTAATAGACTAATTACCATGCTTAGGATAATCTAATGCATTCAAATTGACCTTGAATTAAAGTGACAAGACCTAGGTAAAAAATGAATCGATATCTAATATGAAAATTGGACCATAATCTTGAATGGGTTAATCTAAATTTCTTCAATTAAAGCTCGACGGCTCGATTTTCTTACGTTCAAAAGAGTGAAATTCGCCAAATTGGGAAATTCTCATGTGAATTTCTCAAAACAGACCTAGATTTAGACTTATCTTAAGAAAATGAGTGGAAAACAATTGTCCATTTGTGAATGATGAAAAATCGATTTTGACCCCTTAATTTGGGCTTAAAATGTTGATTCGCCTTTCGGCATGGAAATTCCAGAAATTGAATAAATGAGTGGATTAGAAATAGTTCCTAGACCAAATGTCGTAAAAGGAACTATACCTAATTATGACTAAAATAAAAGTAATTTTATTTTTGGTCTATTTAGAGCTTGAAATAGAAAAATTTGGAAAACATTTTCTTCATCGAATTTTATGAAATTTTCGATATAAAATTCATTTGGTATAAAAAAAAAAAAAAAGAGTATATTGAATATTTTTTATTATTTCAAATTTTGAAGTTTGACCAAAAGTCAACCATTTAATTCACTTTTTTTTAAAGTTTGATTTTTTAGTCAAAACTTTGAATTTTCAAAAAATTGATTTCACAATAGTGAAATTAAGGCTATTTAATATCTTTTTGAATAAAAAACTAATTTTTGACCAGGGTTGAAGGTTGACCAAAAAGTCAACCTAAAAGTCAACCATTTGACATTTTGGGTTTTTGTTGGAAATGAATAGGAAATTGCTTTAAAATGACAATGCAAAAGAAAAAAAAATGAAAATGACATTTTTTTGGTTTAGAAACAAGCTTCATTGTGATTGCAAACCTAAATCTTGATTTTTTTTTTTATCTCTATGATGTTTCGACTAAAAATCAGGTGTTAATAAACATAATTTTCAAAGTATGCCTATAACATTGAACCACTTCGCACACGTTTAGCACCTCGAGAATCACATGGCATCCCATACTACCATGCTATCTCGAGTCCAATTATTGATTACATATAGTTGAAACCCTATGGCTCCCCTGGAAACCTTCGAGACATCGTCTCGTTCCCTTGAGCATGGCATTCGAAATCCATTGGACATCATTTGGATTATAACATATCTCGTGAACGGCATCCTCATGGGGGCATCCTGTTGATGTGGAGGTATCATATCATTCTCACTAAGGAAGCATTCCGTTGACGTAGGGGCATCGTCCCAAAATCCATTGTTGACGATGTTCTTCATATGACCACATGAATCAAACATTCAAATAATCCATTTATCTTTCTCATTAGTTCAAGTATGAATGCCCCAAGGGCATGCCAAGCGATGTGTATCTCATGCCTAATTGTATATGCAACAATAAAGTAAGTGGAGCACAAAACAAGAATCGTGGCTTGACCCACGATGCTCGAGTGCCGGCCTAGGTCAAACTCAAATTGAATGATACACCTCAATATCGCCGAACCAAGAAAGTGACTTGGCCCAACACACTTCCATGCACATCCAAGAATGATCGGCATTCTAAATTTGGCAGCTCGATGTAAATTCAAGCTTTTACCATGACCTACGAACATCTATATGCAAAGATCACGCCACATAGCACTCATAAATCCATTCATGGCATTCATATAGTAAGATCAAGCATAAGTAGCAAGATCAAATGATCCTAAATGACAATCATGGCAAGTCTAGCCTAAGTGAATCTTTTCTACAACTCACACCAAGCCCAAACAACCTCAACTCTCACAAACTTACTCATTGATCAATCCTAAACCACATAACTATAGTATATCACGAGCAAACCATATAAAATTCATCACATGAGGTTCCTCAACTTAGAAAAGTCCTATGACACTAAAGGCAATCCTAAATCCAAGTCATGTAACTCAATGGCCTAACCGACGTCTAGGAAATCTACTTACTAACAACCGGGATCATATGAGAGGTGTCACATGGTGGCTTGAGGATGGTGAGTGAGCGGGTAGCAACTCGCAAACAGTAGGTTGATAGATGGTGAAGGGGGAGCAGCTCGGACGAACAACATCCAAGTGACTTGTGGATAGTAGCAACAATGGCGACGTGCAATGGCGGCGGCGACCAAGGCAGACAGTTGAATAGGCACGAGCAGTGAGGACAATGGGGGGAAAATAAAGAAAAAGAGAGAGAAGAGAGGAAGGAGGTGGTTGGTTGAGTACGAGGGGGAGAGGGGGAGAGAGAAGAAGAAGAAGAAGAAGAAGAGGAAGCAACTTGAAGGGGAAGCATGTCCATCATTAAATGCTTAATACATTATTGTCCTTCTTTCATCATAACCGAAAGCTTAGGGAGCAAGAGCAAATCTTGGCCCTTCATCAAGCCATGTGCCTTATTGATAACTCTATAAAAAAAAATAGAGTTATTTTACCTATTTTAGGCACAATTAATACATTATCTACGAGAAAATATTTGGATTTCCTTTTGATTATTTGAATTTTCCTTGTTTATGCATAATAATGAGATATGGAGAAAATAAGGAAAATAATGGCAAATATCAGGAATTCAAATAAAAAAAGAGCAGTGGAAGATGGATATCAAATCAGGAAATTCTTGATTTTGTTCCCTAATGTTATCTGCAAGTGTTGGGAGATAGATATCTTGGATATATCATATAAATAGAAGAACAAAGAGAGAAGTTAGGTTTTTGTTAGATCGTTTTTCTTTCTTCTGACAGTTTTTTCAAGTATTTTGAAGAGAAGGCAAAAGTGGTGACAGAATTCTTGTCCTTTGATTCAAAATGCTGGGTTTGATCTATATTTTTATTTTTTCTTCTACTATGTTCTAATTTTCTTTTGTTAGGGCTACGATGTAGCCTAACCATGATTATGTGAATTTCATGATTTTTATGTTTTACAATTAATTTCATTCATGTGAGTTACATATTATTGTGCTTAATGCTTTTGAGTAACTGATCCCTACTTGAATGATCTAATGTGCATGTTTGAGATTAAGAAGTGATAATATGCAATTGCTCATTATATTATATTACCATGAATTAAACGTGGATAGAGATATACCGCGTTATTTGTGTAGCTTTCGGTGATAAGGTGATCCAAAAGACTCATTGTAAGCTGGGAATATTCATAGTTTTTAATGCACTCATGTTTATTTTAATTCACATAGAGATATAGTGGATTAATAAGTTGAGTAAGTTTGCTATACCTAGAGATAGGATGGTAAATATTTTAAGAAATTCCGCTATCACATGTTTGATATCGTTCTTATATTCACAATAATATGAAATTCATATCTAGTGGTTATGGTAAAATCAGATGCTCTAACATATTTATTTGATTGATTTACTGCATTTAGTCTACAAATTTCGTTTTTAATTTCTTCTTAATTAAATTTTGATCTGTTAGATAAATTTTCAAATTAGTCTATTTTAAGTATTTAATTGGTTTATTAATCATCGATCTCTATGGGACGATACTTTTTCTCATTATTATATTACTTGTTTAACATGTGCACTTGCGTTTAGAATTTTATGAACACTTATCCAAAATCAAGGGCTATGATGGCTTCTTGAAACTTCAATTATTGGCTAGACTCAAAGGGTAATTTGGTCCATTACTCTCATCATATCCAAAAGTGGCATTGATCTCATTGTCCATGGCCTAACAAAGTTTGTCCCGCCTCAATATAAATTTTAACAAGCTAAATTGGTCTCACCTTTAGGTTTGTTAATGTCTATTTCCTCACTTAATGCACTAACGGGCTCACTAAAATCACTTCAATTGAAAAGGAATGCCTTGATAATATCTACAGTCGATACTCACAATTGGACCGAGACTTGTGGCTAAGTTTCAACTGGAAACAATTTTAGTGCTACCTCTGTGAATTTAGGTGGCGTTGGCATAATTCACGCGGCTAGACTCAAACTAAGTTCGACGCTCTAGACTCGAACTAAGTTCGACGCTTCTCTATGGTTTTGTGCACGACTTTCAATTGAGTTTGCTCGATCCATGAATGATCCTCTGTCGTCATGTAATCAAGTAGGATCCATCAGCTTGCCTTGACTCACGGTCATTTGAGGTTGAATTAGGGTTGTTCAGGAATAATACATTGACCGTACAGTGTCACCTGTGACCAGTATATACTTGAGTTAAATCAATCTATACCTGTCTATTGATTGATTTGTGACGACACATTGTTAAATATGGTGATTCTTATGATTGAGCTATCCTTTCATGGTCGATTGCTCTGGTCTATCGCAACCTTGATACCAAATTGCATTGCTCGTAATTAGCTAGTCGACTCATGAGCAATCCCTATGATTAAATCACGACCTATCTTTGTTACTAACGTATCAATCCTTAGCTCATCCCTTGCAATCTAAATAGGGGTTCGAATCATGATGTTACACAACGCCATCATACTTTTTACATTGTGATGAGTCCTCACAAAATTGCGTATCAAGTAAATAAAGAATAAGCACAGGTAGACCATTAGCAAAATTAATAGCCAAATGAGAAAAAATTAGTGTGATGTTCTTGATTAAACTTGCTTGAGGTATTGTCCACTTTAGTCGTCCCATATTGAGCTTCACAATTTTGTCTCTTAATGTACACATGAACACCTTCCCAAGAGATTTCTTATTTTGGGAGTGCTCTCACCTGAACACGCTTAACTTTGGAGTTTCAAAATTAAGTATTGTTATTATGTCAAAAGGTGCCCCGTAAGTTAATTATAGTTTATACACACACATACACACATATAAATAATTCCAATTTGCTTACTTAAAATATTATTCGCTTTGAAGCATCTCATATTGAGTCTTAGGATTTTGTCCTTTGACGTATAGGTGAGTACCTTCCTAGGAGGTCATCTATCTTGGGAGTACTCCCGCCTGAGCATACTTAAATTTGGAGTTTCAAAGCTAAGTACTGTCGTTACGTTAAAAGGCTCCTCTGTGAGTTAATTCCAATTTTCACACACAAATATATATACATCTTGGAATCGCTTTTCCCCTATTTAGTACACGGTTCAGTTCATTCTTGCCCTAATTGTCATCTTAGAAGTATGCCAAAATTTTCTCTAGCCTCGGCAACCACTCACTGTCCTAATTGGATCAAGTTATTATAGACCCACCAGTTTTAGCATGGTTTGTTCCTAAACCACACACCTACTAGAGGGGGTATCGCTTTGATACCATATTATGATGCCCTAGATTTAACTCACTTGAAGTATTGTCCACTTTGACTTGTCCCATGTCGACCCTCGTAATTTTATCCTTTGACGTACAAGTAAGCACTTATCAAGACGTCACCCATCTTGGGAATGCTCCCACCTGAGGACGTTTAACTTTGGAGTTTCAAAGCTAAGTATTGTCATCACGTCAAAAAGACATTTCCATGAGTTAATTCCAATTTTCAAATATATATCTCAAAATTGCTCTCTTCTTGTTCAGTGCACAGCTCATTTCATTTCTACCCCCTTTGCCTTCCTAGAAGTCTGTTTGGAGTTGCTCATTGTCTAGGCCCTTTAGCCTTGGTGACAACTTGTCGCGTTCATCCGGCTGAGTCGTTACAACTAGAAAGAGATGAAGTAACATTTTAAAGGTCCTCTTTCATGTAACCATCCTTATGTAGCACCCACTAGGCATGAAGCCTCCATATGTGTAAGAAAATTATGTTAGGGACACTTTAAGATACATTAGAAGTCTAATAGGAAAAAAAATGGAGTTGGATGAACACTTGCCTAAGAGCGACATCAACATATGACTATTTAAGGAAAATGATTTCTTGCCAAAAAAAAATCCCTAATCACTTCCTAAATAAACCTTGTCCTTTGGAGATTATGAGAGGCTATTATCAATAGAGAGGTTGGGATACATTGGAGGGAGGTGAACCACATGTGAGAAAAGAAGGAAAATTCTTCTCCATGGTTTCCATTGGTAGGGCTCTTTCCTCGCATAGTCCACCCTCGCATGCCCCAGCCTCTGTGCCTCGCTATTGTGACCAGCACCTATGTTAGATCCTTAGCTGGTTTGCCAATCCATTCCGGTGTCCCTGTAACTCCAGCATTGACGCAGCGAGCACAGACCTCGAAACTCCTCCATCATTGCGCATCAGTAGTGCCTAGATCTCTTGGTCGCGATAACCATCCCCACAAAAAACCAGTCAATTGTGCTCGCTATCATTTGCAAGTCACTGATCACCGTGAGTCTCCTTTGCCCTACCAAAACACTGCCAAATGCTACTGTCCTAGTGTCACGGTTCGTGAATCCTCCCGTACTCGTGACACTTGTGAGTGATGCTTGGGATTATCTGGCGAAGAGTGTGAGGTAGAATGGTAGAACACAACTGGTCCGTGGGAGTGGCGTCAGGACAGTTGGTGTTAGGAGTTCTAGCATAGAAAGGTTATATCACTTAGGAGCTCTGAAGACAGGGTAGGCCTCCCTTGCACAAACTGGTCAGGAGCTGATGTTGCTCTCCTGACAAGGCCATGGCAGGCCAAACCTAATTGTTGTGCCTAAAGAGAACTGCTGTCTCACTCGATGGACTAGACGCCCAAGCAAAGCTGAGCATGGTGGGATCTCGTACGAAGAAGCATTCACTATATTGTTCGTGGAACAGCTAAAGAAGGAAGGCTAGCCTGGTGAATTCCGCTCTCTAGGCGCCCGCGGGTCATTCTGAGGCCAAGGAATCTCTCAGTCTGTGACAAGTGGTATCAGAGCAGAAATTCCTCCAGTAAGTAAGTGAGTGAGTCAGAGAATCAAACTTCTCGCTCATGTGCAGGTCGAACTGATTTGTGCTTGGTCCAGTCCTAGCGAGCAAAGAGTGATTGGCCGGGACAAAAGATGCTCAAATGAAGCTGGGCTCTCTGCTCCTAGGATGGCAATGGTAATAGGATAAGTCGGTTCCTTGTCAAGTCGATAGGGAGTTGGAGAAGAACCGAACCCTTACTTAATGGGGATAAAGTTCCTGGATCGATCGGCGAATTCAAAGAAGAGATCTACTGCCATGTTTTCAACAAGGAAATAACCTCCATTGGTTTGCTAGGGTCAAAGATGTTAGATAAGCTGAAATGGTGTTGCCAAAAGATGCGATTGGTGAAAAATGCCACACTTGCCAGAAAGCGCAGGTGACCGAGAAGGGCCGAGCAGCTAAGATCAAAAGAGACTACCGATGGAGCAAAACCTGTTTTGTCAGGCGAGCGTGACCATTCGATGTGAAATCCTAAAAGTGGCACATCAATGGTTAAGGGACGCAAGGAAGCGACAGAGTAAATCGCAATGAGGGCGTTGTGAATTGAGTGGGGGAGAATGTCATGGTCCATGAATCCTCTCGTACTCGTGACACTTGTGAGTGGTGCTTGGGGTTATCTGGTGAAGAGTGTGAGGTAGAAGGATAGAACACAACTGGTCCGTGGAAGTGAAGTCAGGACGGTTGGTGCTAAGAGTTCTAGGATAGAATGATTATATCACTTAGGAACTCTAAAGACGAGATAGGCCTCCCATGCACAAACTAGTCGGGAGCTGATGCTGCTCTCTTGACGAGGCCATGGCAGGCCGAAACTAGTGGTTGTGCCTAAAGAAAACTATTGTCTCACTCGATGGACCAGACGCTTGAGTGAAGCTAAGTGTGATGGGATCTTGTATGAAGAAGCACTCATCGTATTGTTCGTGGAATAGCTAAAAAAGAAAGGCTGGCTTGGCGAATTCCGCTCGCTAGGCGCCCACGGCTCGTTCCGAGGCCAAGGAATCTCTCGGCCTGTGACACTAGCCTCATCGTTATGGAGCTCCCTGTTGCGCCGTAGCCACACCCAATGAGCACAACTCGTCATTGAGTCCTTGCCGTGAATCCCTTTAGCCTCGCCGGTCATTGCCATGATCATCTGGCCAAACTCTGCGAAAGTCTCATTTCCGATCGTCATTGGAAACCAATTTTCCAAATTAGGTTGTCTCTTAAAACAAATTCCATTCAAATATTTGATTTTCTAATTTGAGATATATTGATTTTAACTTAATTTGGTATGAGATTTTAGGCGCTTCCAAATAGACAATTTACTCTTTTAAGTCTTTGCATGTTTATAATAATTAGGATTTGGTTTTTCAGACAAAAGACTAGATCCCCAATTAATTTTATCTCCTATTTTGGTTTGATGAATATTTGATTCCGTGGGGTTTACATGTTGCATGTCAATACTTTCTGAAACATTCCTATTTTTAAATTAGAAAAAAAAAATGCATTGTATTTAGGATAGATTGCGTTAGCCTAAGTTTCCCAATTTATAATTATATTATTAGTAACCATAAAAAAATTAGGAAATTACCTCATTTAGATTTGGATTTAATATATATTATATCCTAATTTAAGTTGGGCTGCCCTATTTCCAACCCCATTTTGGCCAGTACACTCTTTTTTCCACTCAACTTATTGAAATACCCTCCTCTCTCTTCAAATTATTGTTTCTTTTTTTCTTTTATCAAGCTAACCCACAAAAATACCTTTATTTTTATCATCTCTCATCAGTATCATAATATAAATGTTACATTGCACTCAAGGAAATATCATTTTTATCATGCATATTATTGTAACTTTGCCTAGAAAATGTTGTCAATTTTAATTTGTGAAACTATATTTTCAATATTATATTTATGACAACTTATGAATACACAATTAACTCCCCATTTTTTTTCAAATAGTATGCGTGAAACTATATTTCAAAGTCAAAAATTAAAATTCAATTTAATTATCTGACCAATCTTGATCAAAAATGGAAAGAAAAATTGATCAAAATACGAAAAAGGTTTAAATTGTTAGAAGCGTGATCAAATATTAAACATATTTATATTTATATCATATAAATATTAATAAAAGATAAGCACATAAAGGGGGAAAGAGAATCTTCTTGTTGTTCTACTCTAATTATAAAGAAAGTAATTACTAGCCATTGTAGATTTAATCACAGACTGAGTGTATCAAAGCTTTTAAATATGCTTAAAAGTTCCTATGGAAAGATCTGATATGAGTTTAAAAGTGAAAAAAAAAAGTGTAAATAAATTTTCGACCCCATCTTGCAATTCACATTAAAATGTAAAAAGCTCAAAAGAAAGTACAAATTAGAAATATTTAACTTTAAAAACTTAAAAACTGTTTCTGAAAAAAGCATTTACAATGTCAAAATTGGCTAGATAATTAGATTGAATTTTAATTTTCCTTCAAACCATATGATAAAAAAATAAGCACTTGATTGGTTATTCATAAGTCATTATAACTAGAAATTTATAATCTTATCTGTAACTTTTGTGATTGAAATATGAGATCATAAATAAAAATTAACGACCTTGTCTAGGAAAAATCATAATATGATACATGGAAATATAATATCTTTTTGGGTGTGATTTGACATTTATATTGTGAAATTTGTAAGATTATAAAGATAATAAAAATAAAGGCAGCTTTGTGGGTAAGTATGATAAAAAAAAAAAAAAAACAATAATTTGAAGAGAGAAGGGGGATATTTTGGTAAGTTCATAAAAAAGGAGTGCTTTAGCCAAAATGGAGGTGGAAATAGCACCGCCCTTTGAGTTAGGTCGTCATACATTTAAAGCAATTTTATATTTTAGCTTTAAAAGAAAATTAGAAAATTATTGAGTGCATATCTCACATAGAATTAATTAGTTGATATCCATCTCATAATATCCATGTCATTTAATGAATATATGCTTAGGCTTATATAAATCAAATTGCATATCATATTAAATTAGTTCATGATATTCTTGCTCATTTTTAGAATTAGGTCTTACATCTTGGAACCTAAAACCAATAGAACAGGAGATAGAGTTGGAGTCAGACAACTTGGAACTGGCAAAGTCTTTGGTGGAAAGTACACCGGTCAATTGGGAAATAGAGGCATTGATTTGTGAAATGCAGGCACGTGTGACATCTTTTCCAAGGCTTAAAATAACACATTGGCGGAGAGAATGCAACAAAGTGATAGATTGGGTTGTTAAGGCCCACCGGAGAAAGGCCCTTCCAGCAAATTGGGTTTATTATCCCCCTTCTTGTCTTTTGGACTTGTTATGTTATGAACCTCCTGCTTCCACTATCCTTACTTGAATGAAAATGCTATAAACACTTTTTGCCCAAAAAAAAAAAAAAAAATCAAGTGCCAGGTTCTGCCTTAAAACTGGAACCATGCTCACCTGTACAAATTAGAGATATGCTTTTTCTTGACCAATTTTTTTTTACAACTTTTAAACTTCTAAAGAAAATGGCTTCCCCGACAAGCACAACATCAATTACGTCGGAAGAGGTGCTTGGCTCGAAACTTTAAACCAGATAATTTGTAGGCCTCCTGCGAAAAAAATAAAAATAAAGTGAACTGTGTCGTTACCGACCTTTAACCGGCTACGTCATACACAAAATCTTTAATTAGCACGAATCTCTTGCATACTGACAAAACTCAAGAAGGTAGGGGTGGCTTGTTTCTGTTTTGACGGAGGAAAAAGCACAAAGCGACGGGGCAAAAGAGATGAATTTATTGGCTACTAATGACAAATACCATGAATAATATTTTCTAAATCAAATGGAAAGCCCTTTGGAAAAGCATTGGGCTAGGACAGATCAGCTAAAAGGGAAGGTCCTTTCGAGCACCCAGACAGAACACGTTGGATTGCACTAAGTGCATAAGTTGAGCCGAAAGATCATAGGCCTTACGCGTTTATTCCATAAAAAAAAATATTTTAAAAAAATTAATAGTTTATATCACTTAAAATATTTAGTTAATGAAAATTATTTTTATTATTGATAACAATTTATATCTGGACACTTTTGTGGATGATGAAAATATCTTCCGTTCGTTCATTTTTGCAAGAAAAATCAATGATTTTTTTATATAATATTTTTTAAATAATTCATTTTATGTTAAATAAACACACTCAAAAATTGTTCCAGTGCCGTTTGGGAAAGATTTTTTTTGCTGAGTGTTTTCTTAACTGAATATAATCGGATAGATGCAAACCGAGGCTCCGACGGAGGCACGACACAGGACGTGCATCGCTGTTGCTCGTGGGTGCTCTATTTTTTTATTTGGCAAAGTTTGTTCACGGGTCGCAAAGCGACAGGGGACCGGAAAGGCAAGAGAGGGGAAGGGAAACGAGGACAGAAAAATAAAAAATTAATCTAAGCCTTTAATGGCCTTAGTGATGAAGTGTCAATCTCTCAATAAGTAACAAATGTGAACTTATTTCTCATTTTACAAGATTTCAATCCGTAAATCGAAGATCTAGGGGTATTAAAACTCCACATGCACATGTTGTCATGCGTTAGACAAAAAGAAATTTGCTAAGGGTTTATTTTATTTTGTCAGTCACATGTAAATGATTATAAATGGACGGGACACTCATGGTATTGTCCCTCTCCCATTCACATTATCTACTATACTAATCATCATTTCATAGTAAATGCATGTTCACATGGTATTGCATGATCTAGATGTTTTATCATTGACATAATCAATATTATTATATATGCATTGACAAGAATGGGAGAAATTACTAAAAAGAGTCCTAAATCTCTTATATTTGTACCAATTTAGTCATAATTTTTTAAATGTTACCAATTAAGTTATCAGCATTTTTCACATTTTGCCAAGTTAGTTTATTTGGCCAATTTTGACTTAAAATTGTTGACGTAAATGTCAATGGTCTAACATAGCACTGCCACTATATAGGATGACCAATGCCGGCATAAATATACTTTACTAATATTTTGAATTTTTGATAATTTTTTTATATTTTCCCTTTTTTTTTCTTTACTTTTTTTTTTAACTAAGGGTTAGCAAGGGTTTCTCACCAATCCTTGCAAGCCATAGGTAACGACTGGGATGCCCTTGCTAGGTTTGGGCTAGGCGAGGGTCGCAATGCCCTTTTTGTAGATGGCAAGAGCATTAGGCAAGGGCCAGGTCCTTGCTATGGTCAACAAGGGTTTGGCAACCCTATGCCCAATGCCACTAAGTGTTAGTCGGCGGCCCTTACCAGCCCTTATTCCAAAAAACAAAAAATAAGAAAGACAATAAAAATAAAAATAAAAACAACACAATATGATTAAAATATTATTAAAAAATGTTCACGTCAATACTGGTCATGACACATAAGATGCACACACATTACTAATTTTTGGCAAAATTTATTAAATGAAGTTAATTGGAAAAATGTGAAATTGTACAAGATTCAATTAACATAATTAAAATATTTATGATTGAATTGACACATGTTAAATAGGTTTAGAATTTTTTTGATAACTCTATCGACAAAAATGTGGTTATCAATACTAGTCGCAATCTATATCGCTTTCCTTTCAACGCAAGACAATTAAAATCCATTAAAGAATGTAGAAATAAACCTCCTCGTGGATAATTAAATGAGATCGACAGATCCTAGATGATGGGAAAAATTCGTTACATACATCGGGTATATGCTCATTGACCTCTCATATGTTTTGTAGACTTCACTCATGAAATTCATCTGGTCTATAAGTTGTGAACAACGGCGTGATCGCTTCGAGGTTGGCGTGATCGAAATCTTTTAACATGTCCAGCATTCTTCAAATTATACTTGCTTTACTAAAATTAAAAGCTACGTAAAGAAACTTCTTTGATTCTTTTTTATGATGAAGGGGTTGGCGCGGCTACGTTGGCTACATAGTGGGGAGCACCACCCGAGTCTAAATCTTTTAATCTGTTGCTTTCCATAAAATATGTAATCAGGTGGAGTCGTTAATTAGGTCTAATTGACAAAACAATGAAAAGGAGGGGACAAAAAAGCTTTAACAGAAAAAATTAGGTCTGTTGTTTTTCCATAGGCTATAAAATTAGGTGGGGTCATTACTTATGTAATTAGGTCATGAATTTGACTTCCATTAAAATAAATAATTCTATTGGGATCGCCACACGTGAACCTCGTGCCGTGCGCGATTTATCATACAAAAACCAATTAAAATGAAACCTGAAAAGTCTGAGCACAAGTATGATGTTGTGTTAGATTATCATTAGATTTGTTAAAGACACCCAGCTTTTGGGTTTCACTTTCTAATATTATATGAAAAGCCTTTTGGGTTTCACTTTCTAATATTGTATGAAAATCAGGCTTTGCCCTAGTTTATTTGGAGTGTGCGTTTACCCCATTTGTTAAATTCCACATGTCACTCCTAATATGTTTTGCATGCAAGAAAGGGTTGAAATATCACATATAGCTTGACTAAGAGTTTACATGCTCTAAAAATATATGCGGTCTCCCTCTACTTATCAACTTAAGTTTTTTGTTAATAGGTAGAGAATCAAAAGTTTGAGCAATTAATATTTATAAAAGTAAGATTCGCAAACATGAATAGAAGATTGTTGTGTTCTAAAATACGATTTCCTTATTGTTCTTCATAATTTCTATAAGGTTATTTATTTGATTAAAATTTTTTGTTAGTATGACATGAGAAACTTTTAAGTAATTATGGGATTATTCGAAATCAGTAAATGTTTCTTACACGCAAAGGAGTCACAATAGATTAAAGAATGAAATACTTATTGAAGACAGAGAAAAAAGGGAAAATTATACAGTAAATATCATAACTTTCATATGACACTCACTTAAATGCTATAAATTTTTTTTTTTCGATTACTTGAATTCCACATCTTTCATGCAAGCACTCACATGATGGCCATAACTTTTTTTTTTCGATTATTTATAACTTTGTGCAAAAACATTTGAAAACGTTCACCACAAACTAGAAAGCACTGATACTCTCTAAAAACCTTTGTTTCATGTCAAACACCTCAATACATGTCATGTCAAACACTTCAACACATGTCATCAATAGGTATCAAAATATTCAACACATGGTCAATTCTCCCGACACACTTCGACAAGCAAGTCTAGAGTTCTGTCACACAATTCTAATACGTACAAGGTTAATTTTAAAAAATTTCAATAAATAAGGGGTCAAAATATAAATATTTTTAAAAATATAATATAATAAAAATAATAAAGGGGAAGAAATTAATAATCATCAAATTAAAATAATGAATGATATTAACAAATAATGAGTTAATATTTTTTTGTGTAAATTCATGCTAATATTTTTTATCATTTATTTATTTGTGAATTTGAATCGAATTAATTTGATTGAAATAATCATAAAAATGATAATTTATCTTATATATATAAAAATATACATTTAATATACAAGGTGTCCCAATATCTTAGACTATTCTTTTTTTTTTTTTAGAAACAACGTGTTGGCGTATTGTATCATATGTTGTGTGTCAACGTCAATGCTACTTAGACCACAAGTGCTATGGCAAATAGACTTTTTGACACTTGGGTGTATGTTTATTTAAGTAGTCGATTGAAAGTATTTGCACTCAAGTGAACGTTTTTAGAAAATATGACATTCCAGTGGTTGAAAAAAAAATTGACAAATGACTATTATATGAAAAATTATGACATTTATGATGTCTTTATTTCAAGAAAAGAAGAGGAGGCGCAACAAATAATAATTAATTGGTGAGAGAGATACGTCAAACATTGTCAACTAAACAAAATGGCTGACCAAAAAAAAACTAAACAAAATGGCAAAAAATAGCATAAAAATCTAAATTTGAAATAACTTTCCGCAAAAATCTAAATTTGCAATAACATTGTCAACAACCGTTGCAAGCTTTGAGATGACTCACTTGCGGTGAAAGGGTCGGGTCAACAGATGAAGTCTTTTTCTGGATCTCGGTCTACAAGGAGCGGATCAATCATATTTGTTAATCATGTGGGATGCACGTAAATTTGATGCGATTTATAAAAATCAAAAGTTTTGACTGCACTTAATCTGTAAATTCGAATCTACACAATAATTTCTTGATCAAGAACAGAGAAATTGAACTTTATATAACAGTGGAAAATCCTATCCACCCCAAAATTACTATAAGACTCTTAAGGTTTATATGATTTTTAGAATTTCTTGATCAAGAACATACTTTCTCTAAAATCACTCCTGCACTATCATACACCTTCTAGCCATCAGCCACTCAGCTTCTGCCACTTTCTTTTCATGCACAGTCGTCGAATTGCACTCACGCACACCGCATGGGTTGACTCTAATGCAATGTAAAAATAAATTCTTATTGTACAATGCATGTTTTTTTTTTTTTTTCTGTTGACCGAAGAACCGCCAGAGATCACCCTTTAGGGATCACACAACCCTCCAGTACCTGGTGGTACCGTCAGACCTCGTCGCAAACCGCTATTTAGACGTAAACCTTACTGCTAGCATGAGTGAGAGTGCTAGCAGGCATGGGGTACTGACAGCAACAAAGAGAATAAGTGAGTGCTCATGTGCATGTATGATATACAGAGAAACACAGATATCCTCAAAGACAGTTGCAAAAAAAAAAAAAAAAGAGACAGTTGCAAGAAAAGTGTGAGTGTTAGAGTAGAATTAGAGTAGGACAGACAAAAAAAAAAGACAATTGCAAGAAAAGTGTGAGATCAATGAGCATATTTGGTTGTAGCAATAAGCGTGCTAGTCAGAGTGCGTGATTACACTTCTGAAGGGCGCGAAAACACAGTATTACATGGAGCAAATGGTCTTGCTGTTTTTGTACGATTTTAATATACGTTGTGGCTAATATGTCCTTGATCTATTCTAGAAAGTTTGAGTTATTCTACTTGAAAGTTGGTGAAAAAATTGAACCAAAACTTGAAAAATATGAAAATTTCGAGAGTTATATCTTTTTAAAGAATTAACTTTGTGCAATGAACCCATACCACAAAATATTCATGAAAGAAGCTTTTTAATTTTATTTTATTTTATTTTATTTTTTTGCAATTTTTGGACATCTGTAAAAACATATGGAACTTTTAAAATGAGTGAGGTTTCGGAGTTGGTTGACTTATCGCTTGGCCGTAGATATAGAGGAGGGAAACATTTACTCGAATCTAAACCGGTCGTTGACAAGTTGACTGCTCTTTTACAAGGACCATATATTAAGAAACTTCTCGAACTTAGAGAGGACACAAGCAGATGAACACTCTTGTGGCGAAAGACAAAGATTTGGGCGTTGACCTACGCCCAAGGACTCCTACAAATGAATGTGAATTGGCAAAGATACCTTATTCTAATGCATTTTTCATTAGCCAAATAAGATAGAGCAGATGGAATGATTTAATTGCATTAGATTAATAAATTTTAGGATTTGATCGTACATTTCAAAAACTATAAAATTCAATTGTAATTTGAAGATTAGTTTTAGAGAAGATGCAGGTCGATCAATTTGCAAGGTGTGCTAGTCCAAAGTCATACCATCTGATGGGTACAATGTTCTTTTTGTCGATGTCAGCGCTAGATGACTTTGAATACCTAACCTAGCACATTCTGGATCACCGTCTTTATACCGCTGTTTAAACGAATTGTATTGTACCGGTCCCCGTTAGGAAAACTAACTCGGTCAAACACCGTTGACCATTGGATCTTATTTATGGGAGACGGGACATACTTGACTCTCCGTCCACATGATCACTGGAGTTTTGACTAATCTCTTGATGGCATCGCTCCAAAAATTTCTTTGAGGCTGTCTCCTCTGGAATTTTGCTGACACCATTCCGACCATTCGAGGGAATGGATCAGGTTCGACTTCCATCTTTGCTTTCTCTTTCTCATCAGCAATTTTTTTTTTTTTTTACTTGCCAAATAGCCTCCTAAATTATTCCCTTAAAAATAATACATAATCTGTGTTATGGCTACATGAGTGGTGCCATTTGCAATTTTTTCTTTACTTGAAATGGTTTAGCCTTCAGTAAACTTTATTAGGCCACCCGTTAAAAGTAAGTCAAAGGTTTCGTCTAACTTACTTTTATCGAACGAATATACTTGGGTGACTTTAGCCCTAGCCATGATAGTTTATTTAGTCATTAACAGGCTTTAAAGTTTGACAAACATATGATTTGTTGAGCATTATCTCAGCCACGACAATTTCGACATTCTCATGTTGATCTGATTATTGCTGGAATCATGATTAAAGTCACATTTTGCTCGAAATCTTTATATGGTTTTTTTTATCTCTCTCTTTTAAAAGATACACCATTGTAGTTAATTGAAACAAATCAACGACTTGGCCATCCAATCGTTCTCTTAGATTACATTTTAATCTATCAAAGACAAAATTGGCAAACTCTTATTCTAGAAAGTGAAGCGAGAGATTTATTTCTCTACTCTTTAAATCTAGAAATGAAGTGATCCACTGATTTAGTGTTGTATTGATATAGCCTAGCTAAGTCTATCACCGTTACCTCAGGTCTCGATCGATAAAATTAAGAATGAATATGTCTTTCTATCTTAGCCCAATTTTGTAGCAAATTAGCTAGCAAATTAGTATACCAAGCGACAGCATTTTTTGACAAAGACAAAGGAAATAATTAATTCCTAGGAATTCATCGGTACCTGCCACACCACACTAGTCAAGAAGTTATAAATCCCCTAGAATAAGGTACATCATTGACCCACTCCGGATGTGGCTCTATAAATGGGCCTGGCAACAAAATACGGTAATACCACATCAACCACTCGCTCAGTCCATTGTCGATATAGTTGACCATCCTACTCCCTAGGCGTAGATGGTGAACTAGCCTGATTATCCAGGTAGAGATTAATCAGCAAATTCGGCCTATAAGGAATATTTCCTACATTTGATGGAATTACCACACCAATAGCCTTACATTATCGACATTCGACACTGGTCCTACTGACTGATATTTTCCACATTTAGCATTGGCATGAACAATTTGATTTGCCAAATTACTATTGTAATTGGCATTATTTTTACTAGTGTTAAGTTGGTTATTTCCAGTAACAACTCCAACTAAATTTGAGTTATAGTGACCCTAGTTAAATGTTGTAGGCCTTTGCCAAATTCTCACAGATGATGGGATGCGATGGACGATTTAGAGCGCACAGGCCTCTCGTTGTCATTGTGCAGTGACTAGTTGTTGCCAACGCCATTGTCAGAATCTCATTGATTCCTTGTCCTTGCCATTACAATTTCTTAAATCGAACCACAATTATCTCACAGGGCATGACATAAAAAAGGTTTCACTAAAGATGGGTATTGACCCAAATAGTGAAAAATCCTTCACCAAAGAGTTGATTTTTTATTTTTTATGAAATGAGTTCAATCATGATTTTGGATAGGAACTCAATATCATATTTGGAGATAAAAGACTATAAATGATGGAAACTGACAAGACAATCAAATTGATAAATTGAGAAAAACTACACTAAAAAAAAATGTATTTTTGATGATCCTCCTCCATGATTACAAGCCGCCGCCATATATATAAACCAATAATTACAACCACCTACTAGCAATTATCAATCTAAGTACAAATACAATTGCACTGCCAAGATTCAATGCCTCCTATTTGCATGCCTATCTCATCCACAAACGGTTACAACTTCCAAGGCCACTAAGCTACTCGACCATTGCTTGGTATCCTCGTCTTCAATAGGTATTCTTGTCCTCATGTCCTTCCCTTGTTTCCGACACTTGGCCAAATTTTAGGATAGCCAAGTCTTTGCTCGCTCTGTCCATTAACTTTGTTGAACACCTCTCAGCAATTTGACGATGTCGATTTCATATAGTCGTCGATTGTTAATCTTCATAGATGTCTATATTTATTTCAATCATTAAATGGCTTAAAGCACATTAATCAACTAGTCTTCCTTGATCGAGTGCACTCCAGCTCATTAATAGCTGTTTGGTATGGTTGCCGAGAGCCACACATTATGGTTATTTGTAGACCGGTTTTGTAATTGTTGATAACCACATCATGCATTTAACAAGAACCATCTCAGTCCCATCAACTGAACTCCACTAACCTAACTAAACCCACTGTTAGTCAATTTAAAAGTTTTTTTCTTTTTTGGTGTAAACTCGTAGTCATTAGTCACTAACAGTTCTTTTTCCAATAGAAGAGAGAGTTTGAGCGACAAAGTTTTCTCCTCCACAAATAGGTAAGAAATCCCATGACGTTTTATTCGATATTGGATGATACGCGACAATGTATCTTCATCCATGGTGTAAAAGATTCAAATAAAGTAATGTCCAATCCAATGATTTTAGCACCAAGAAAAAAAAAACGGACGACAAGTGACTAAGATTTAATTTTTGTGTACCTACATTGATCATTAGAAAAATGAGGATTAAACCATCCTTAAGGCTATATATAGGATGTCCCAACTCTAATTCTCCATGAACCCAAGAACTTTTTCACCATCTCCAAAGGAAATAAAATGGCAATGAGCATGTTCAAGATCTGTTTGTGCCTAATGATGATATGGCTTTGGCTTCCGAGCTCCCGTGCACGAGCTCCCCACATCGTGATCCAAGGGAAGACACTTAGTAGGGCAGTTCGAGCATTAAATGAAGACTATGGAAAGGGAGATAAGGAGCAAGGAAGCCCCTACGAGCTTATGAGGGCTAGTCCTGGAGGTCCTGATCCGCGACATCATTGAAGTAACAAGTAAGGGTTGATCGAACAAGACGAACGCCACCTTCTGCTATCTGAGAATAGTCTCCCGAAGAGCATGAGATAATGCTCTTCTTTCTTTATTGTAACTCTGAATTTAACTATGTTATTCCTCTATGATGGAAGAATGTGAAATTTAAATAAATGAAACATTCTCGCACTTACTTGGACCTACCTCAACTCACCCGGCCCCGGGTCTTTTGCTCTTTCAATGCAAACTCCAAAACTTCACACCAAGTCTTTGCTAACATAATATACATACTTAAGCAAAGTGCCATAGTAAAGTTTTCATGTTAAGTTGTTCATGGAGTTTGTGGGCATGGCAAGAGTACTACATGTAATTTGTTTATCATAAGCTCACTTATGGTAGCGAAACATCAACGAAGATGTTATTGATTAATTGTTTTGGCATTTTCTTTTAACTTTGAGCTTTTGAAGAAGATTTATGGTAGTGGAGCTAGGTATGATTATCAAATTGAACTTGCGCATGTATTTTCGTTCTAGGGTTTGTCATCGTCCGAATTTAATAGACACGTACTTTAAAACCAGGATCACCTGATAATAAATTCGAAGTCCATGGGATGGCAACATCACCTTGCTTTCACATTGGGTAAATAAAAAATAAGCACAACCAGACCATTAGCAATTTTATTTCCAAATGAGAAAAAATCAAACGGAGATAACCCAATTTTATAATGGTCCTCGTTCGCATAACTATTTACGCATTATCTTCTGCAAATACACTTTAGATGCATTAATCTATTCTATATGTTTGGTCATAAAAGGGGGGCATTATGAAGTATCATAGGCTGGATCGAGTATCCACTGAGCATGAAGCCTCTGTATGTGTAAGAAAAATATGTCAGTCCGTACGTCTTCCAGTGTCACGTACTTTAAGACACTTTATAATTGCAGAAATATTAAATTAAAGAGTAGGTATTACGAAAATTTTCAAATTGATCACTTATAACAAATTCATCCCAAAAAAATTTTTGACCACCAAAAACACAAAATTAATATACATGAGATAAATTTACTTCAAACTAATTTTTTTACTATTACAAATTTCAAAACAATACATTTTTAACAAATTTACCCTCCATTAGTTTCGATTAAATTTGATTAATATCATAAAAAACTATAAACCAGTACACATGTCACAAACATTAGGCAATAACTCTAACTGATATATTTATTAACTTTCACGTGTCATTCAACTCAATAATTTGATAGTAAAATATAATGAAAACTAAATGGTGTAAATTTGCTAAAGGTGTATTAGTTTGGAGTTTTTGGTAATCAAAAAATTAATTTGGGATAAATTTGTCACAAATGTAGTAATTTGAAATTTTTCTTTGTATTAACCATAAATGAAAATTGCAATTTTTTTCTTGGTCTTGTTAAAAATGGAGTTGCAAGAACGGATTGTAGATTTCCCCCAAAAAGCGACAGCCACGTAGGTTATTTTATGGATAAGTGTAATCAAAATCCTAAAACATGCAAAGAAAAGGCAATATAGTTGTAAAATTTTCAGTTTGTGCAATTTAGTGCTACACCTAGCCAAAAAGTGCACTCAAGTACCTCTATTGGACTGTCTAGTAACAAAAAATTTGCATTTCATGGGAGTAGGTCTACTTGGGTCAAACCATTTTTAACTTGACCCATTTGTTTGACGGGTTGTGCCTAGATTATTAATAAACAAAATTTGGTTACATAGGTTCAAGTTTTAACGGTATATGATTTTCTAACAATGTATCTGATCATTAGTTTAAATCGTTACATCTGTTAAAAGAAGACTATATGTAAATAAAGGTCCCCGTCTCCCTACAAGCAAATTGAGACTGAAACCGACTAGTATGGAAGAAGGCATGTGAATCAAAGAGCGTAGAGCCACACATGCTTGCGGCATGAAGGTCTCCAAGTCTTGGTTCTGATGCTGCATTAACCAGTCCAACCCAAATACATAAGTTATTAAGTGGAAAGAAATCACATGTAAAAAACCCAATCAAATCCAGTGGTCCAGCGACATAGGATAATGCTTTAATATTCTAAATCATTTATATCAAGCATAAAATTAAATTATTCGTAAGAGCATTGGAGTGGGATTTGCTTTTTTCTCCACGTATGCTTTGTAACAACATTTGAACTTTGAAATAAGCGGTTTCCTCGACAGGGACAATATTTATTACGTTGTAAAAGGTGGCTAATATGTGTCCTTATTTAACTTGGTTCAATGCCTTAAACTTTTTTTTTTTTTTTGGCACTAACTTACATGATCACCACGTCTCCCAAGCTTGGGGTGGCTCAATTCTGATTTGATGTCGGAAAAAGCACAAAGTGACGGGGCAAAAGAGATGAATGTGTCGGCATGAAATCAAGATGCTTTGATTAACATTTATAAACCCAGTCCAAAGCTCTTTTCAAAAGCATTGGACTTACAGATCAGCCAAAAGGGAGTTCTTTCGAGTAACAAGAAAGCAAAGCGTAGTAATCGCACTAAGTGCATATGTTAAGCCCAAGGAATGTAGGCGTTCCGCGTGTCGAGACAATATTTTTTTTTTCAGAATAAAACAAATCAAATTGTTGCTTGGGGAACTTTTGTTTGCCGTGAGTTTACTTAATTAAATATAATCGCAGCGCACGAGCTCCAAAAGGCCTAGGGGAGACTTTATTTTAGGGATTGGGATTCGCTCAACTTAAGATAATAACTTTTGAAATGATCAACTGTCCCTATTTCTAATTGAACTCAACGAAAAAAAAAAAGGAAAAATGATATGAATGGTCCTAAATTTTCACTCAATATGTAATATAGTCTTAAACTTTTAATTTGTTCATTGCGGTCCCTAACTTTTGTCTTTAGGTATAGTTTGTTCATGGGTCAGACAAAGGGAGGGGGGCAAAAAGGAAAAGAGGGAAAGGGAAAAATGGAAAGAAATATAGGAAATTAACCTAAGTCATTTAATGAAACAAGTGATATGGTTTTGATCTCTCAACGAGTAACATACTAATGCAAGTTTGTTCCTAATTTTGTTCCTAATTTTGCAAGATCTCAATCCGTAAATTGAATATGTGTTATCATGTGTTAGCCAAAAACGAATTTGCTAAGGATTATTCTATTTTGTCAGTCATTTTACAATGACTATAAATGGATGGAACTACCACTATATTGTCTTACCCATACACATTATCTACGATATTAATCATTGGTTCATTGTCGTGCATGTTCCTATGGTATTATATTGTCTCGATGTTTCATGGTAGACATTTTTTATTTCATAATACATCCGTTAACAAGAAATGTGATTATCAATACAAGTCGTGATATATATCGCACTGCTTTCTAGAAGATCAGTAAAATAGAAGACAATTGAAATTTATTGAAGAATACGGAAATAAAGCCACTTCTGGACAATTATACGAGATCGACAGGCCCTAGATGACAGGAAATATTTGTCACGTTACATTGGGTTAACGCTCATTGTCCATTCACATGTTTTGTAGACTTCACTCATATGAAATTCATCCGGTCTACAAGTTGTGAAGAACAGGGTGATAGCGTCAAGCTTGGCATGATCGAAATCTTTTAACATGTCCAGCATTGTTCATATTAGGCTCGCACGATTAAAAGTAAAAGCTACGTAGAGAAACTTCTATGATTTTTTTTTTTTTTCTATTGATAAAAGGGGTTGGCGAGGCTACATTGGCTTAGATAGTAAGGAGCCCCACCCGAGTCTGATGTTTGAATTGACCAAAACAAATGAAAAGGAGGAAAAAGCAACCATGTTGAGTCATTAGATAGGTCTAATTGACCAAAACAAATGAAAAGGAGGAAAAAGCAAAGCTTTAACGGAGGAAAAAAAAAAACCAATTAGGTCTATTGTTTTTCCATAGGCTATGTAATCAGGTGGAGTCATTAATTTGGTAATTAGGTCATGAGTGCAACTCCCATTAAAAGCAATAATTTAATCGGTATTGCTATACCTAAACTTCGTGTCGTGCACGATTTGTCATACCAAAAACCAATTAAAATGAAACAAGAAAAGTCTAAGCATAAAGTACAGTGTTATGTTAATTAATTATTGGAATTTATAGATACACCTATCAGTTTAAGGTTTTAGGTTAGATTTTTTAACATGATATAAGAGTCAACTTCTGCCCTGTTTATTTTGCTTGTGTCCACCGCGTTTGTCATAGTCCACGTGTTATTCCTAATCTGCTTGCACATAAAATTGACTGTTGAAATATCTTGTATCGCTTGATTATAGAATTATGTGTTCTTTATATACATATGGTCTTTCTCCATATCAATTTAAGCTTTTGTGTTAAACTTGCTAACAAGATTATAAAAATCAGACAAATGGGTGGAAAATCAAAATTTTAAGAATTTATATCTATAAGAATAGATTCGTAAACATGAATAGAATATTGCTATATTTTATAAAACTTGTATCTCATGATTTCTACAAGGGTATTAAATAAAAGTGTTATGAATTGATATATTGATATGAGAAATGATTCTATTAATTATGTGATTATATTGAAATCGATAAATTGTTTCTTAAATGTAGAGGAGTTACAATAGATTGTATAATGAAATGCTTATTGAAGATAGAGAGAAGCCACAAAAAATAATTAATGAACTGGTGAGAGAGAATAAGTCTAATATTGTCAAGTGACCAAAAAAAAAAATTGCATAAAATCTAAGGTTTCTCCATTTGCGATGACTTTCCACAGAGATATCTCGTTTAAGTAAATATTTGACTATAGTGAGATAAAATAACTATGGCTAACTTTGAGATCTCTCAGTTGCTTCGAAGGGTAGGGTCGACATGTAAAGTCTTTTCTGAATCTTGATCAATAGGGACCAGATTAATCGTGACCATTGATCATGCGATTCACATGTGAATTTGACGCAATTTAAGAAAAATCAAAATTTTGATTACACATATTCTATGGATTTGAATCTAGACAAAAATTTAGATTAAAAAAAAATTCAGACCAAACAAAAACTCTAGACTAAAATCTCCTAATCAGGACACAAGAATTTTAACTTTATATGATAGTTGAAAAATCTATCCACCGCCAAAATATTTATAAGACACTATAACCTACCCTAGGCTTCATTTAGTAGATAGGATAAAAATCAAGATAAGATAAAATTTATCATATCCTGTGCTTTGTTCTCACTCAAGATAGAATAAGGTTGAAAACAAGAGGGATATAACCTTAATAAAATTATCCCATGGGTGTGAGATAAAGTTAGATAGGATTTCTTATATTCATAGTATAAAAACTACTTTTCTCGTATACCAAACTTCTTAAACAAAAAATAAATAAATAAAATAATAATTAAATATAAAAAAATTGAATTCCAATCTAAAAACGAAATTCAAAATAACGACAATGTTCATTTTTATTTATTCCTATTTTTATTTATATATTTGAATTTCTTTCTATTTTATAATATATATCTTATATATTTAGTAAGTTTATTATATATTTTAGATATATTAATATAGTAAATAAAAATGAAATAGGCATTGTAGCACTATATTTTACAAGATAATGGAGATGAATCACCATATGTTCTCTCTCTTACAAAATTCGGCATTCGCTAGATGATTTATCTCATCAATGATATTGTATCTTGTTTGCAATTTATTGTCATGGTCCAACCTATGGTTCCAAAATGCTACAATGATCTCCTTTGATGTTTGCAATTTAAGATCATCAATAATAATGGATTGATTGATGAAGTTTATCTCCATTAGTATATTTGTAGTTTCTATAGAAGTGAATCGTATTCTTGTCATCTCAGTTTGCACATTTTCAAGTTCATTTACACTGATATGTTGTTCATACCTAATTATGGACATGATAAAATATAAGAATATATGATTTTATTACTCCAATCCACTAAACAATTGATAAGATATATCAAAATTCATGGATTTTAAATCATATCCAATCATGTCCTAGTTAGAACCTCCAAATGATCAAATGCAATTTGAAGGTTTATATGACTTTCTATTTTTCATGTTAAAGGGTAGTTACTTCCACTAAAACCACTCTTGCATTATCATAGCCCCTTGTAGCCAACAGCCACTCAGCTTCTACCACTTTCTTTTCGTGCATAACGGACAAATTGAACTTGCCCGCACATCGCACGAGTTGACTCGACTGCAACGTAATAACAAATTCCTATCGTACAATGCATGCTTTTATTTTTTTCCCCGTGTTCTTTTTTCCATCTTTATACAATAGTCTCTCCCCTTACGCAATGTCAATTTGACTTTGTTAGTGATAATTAGGATATTTCCATATATTAGAGATAATTGGGATATTTCTTTTAATTCTCTTTATCTCTTTGAATTATGCATATATATCTATTGATTTTTCATATCCCTGATTGACTATAATTGAAATCAAGATCATCTTATTACTTTAGATAATTATCTAATAAAGCCTATAAATAGGCTTATGTTCAAACTTTACACAATTTTTTTCTGCATTATTTGTTATATTATCTGAATGTAGAAAAATGATTTGGCACTTCTACCATCTGTGCATGAGTTAATCAAAGTTAATTTTATCGATCTTGATATCTATCTACTATACTACCTATTTAGGGAAAGATTTTAGAAGTGATCACCCGCAGAAAATGATTATTTTATCCTCTTTCTTTTCAACTTCCACATTTCATCTTGTCTTTTTCTTTTCTTTTCTTTTATATTTTAAATGTGTGATCATTAGATCACAACATTCTTCATAAATATCTCTCTATTTTTGCTGGACTATAACTGCAAGTAGCCAGCCAATATTTTTGTTTTGAAAGATTTTCATTTATGATAGAAAGGACAAAAGGAGTTTTTTTTTTTTTTTTGGTAAGGTAAGGTAAGATATGTATTGACTTTTAACCAAAAAGCTATACAGTAAGGGAGTCTTAGCATCAAAAACTTACACTTATGATGACAAACATGTCATAACAAGTGGAAAGGTGTCGAGAAAAAGGGAAACAACACTAGCCAAATAGAGGTAACCAAACAGCCAAACAGCGGCAACCAAGCAACAGAGGAGTTTTTTTTTTTTTTTTATGTCTAGAAATCCAAATAATATTCATTATTTACTTAAATTGGTTCTTTCAAGCATTCATTGAAAAGGTCTACAAAATTGATTAATTCAAAACAAGATTTTTTTTCTTGTCTCTTCATTTGAAGTGCGCTGTTATTCTATTTCTATATTCTTCTAAATTCAAGGACTAACGAATGAATCACAAATTAAAAATAGGGAATAGATTCATTAGTCTGATGCCTTGTTATAGAACTAAAGGTTAATTTCCACTAGAATATGTCATTGAATCCTAGAGGCAAGGAATTAGAGCCCTTTCGCTTGGAGATCCAAATTTCCTGATGTCTAAAACCAAGCAAGCAAGTCTCGAGAGTCCCTTTACTTTGCCCCCTTTTGCTGGGAAAAATTCAGCTTGTTGTATCAGCAAAATGAAATAAGTGATTTTGAGGTTTTTCTTGATTAGGCGACACCTAAATATGAACTGGGGACATAGGATTTGCAATCCCCCGCCTTACCACTCGGCCATACCACCAATATCTATGGTACCCAACAAATAAGATGGGAAAAAGTCCCTCTTTGTTTCTAAGAATTGTTTAAATCGAGGGTTTGTAAGACTTAGCCAATCTTATTCGTTGTTAGAATTATTATTTTTCAAACAAATCATGTCAAGGACAGCAGCTTGCCAAACAGATGCTAAGAGAAAAAAGAAAAGTCGCATTACTGCATAAAATTTACGGTTGATTCAAAAAAGCGTAAGTCTCCAGCAATTTGGAATAATAAGCTACTCAAATAAAGGATGGAATGAAGATAGATACAAATCATACTAAATATATAAAGTAAGAAATGTTTTTTTTTTTGTTGGACATGGAGATAATTGTATTTTAATTGAGTCATTGAAAATTGATATCCCTTTTTTTGTGTCTTATGGGTTTAACAATTAGCCAATCATATAAACATCATAGAAGGATATCTTTTACCAGTGTTACTCTTATCAACACTAGCTCGCTATAGGGTTTTTGAGCTTGGGCCGCCCATGATAGGCTTGATCCAAGCCCAACCCACGAGCATTGAAGACGGAACAATTTTCTTTTTCTTTTTTTCTGAAGAGGATATTATCTTCTCCTCGTGAAAACACACTCAAAATACACGTACAAGAGTCTGGGCGTGAAAAGTAACAAGCTTGTGCGAAAGTGCTTGGGTATAAAGAGAAACACAAATATTCTCAGAATTGCAAACAAAATGTGAGATAAAGGAGTATATTTAGTTGGGGGAGAGATCAATTAGTATACATGATATATTTGGTTGTGGCCGTACAAGTGCTAGCCCAAGCGCACGATTACATCTCTGACCACAACGAAGACAGAAGTATAGCGTGTAACCTTGGTTCTGGGACTAGTATAATTATGCAAAACTCGACATTAGTATCAAAGCATGTAGATTGTTTCCTGTGCTTCGTTTGTATCCGATAGATGCCATGTTGAAGTGTTCTATATGGGCACTCCATGCTTAACACCTGGGAAGATTAAAAATGGCTTGTTCCGCAGATTTCCTTTTTCTCGTATAATTTAATATCTGGTGAGGTTAATATGTCCTTTATCTATTATGACAAGTTTAAGTTATTAAAAAACTGCTTGAACACTTTTAAATGGAGATTTATAAGCCAACGAAACAAAACTCCTGTAGCGAAAGGCAAAGATGTAAGCCTTGTGACGACCCAAGAAAAGAAAGTGAATTGGCAAGGACCCCTTATCCTAGTACATTTTTCATCAACCAAATCAGGCGATGTTAACAAAAAAAAAATTGATTACACAAATTTAATAAGTTTTAAAACTTAGTTGCGCTTTTTGAAAGTTTTAAAATTCAATTTCAATCTCATAATAAATTATAGTATTATATACTTATTTGAGGTAATTTTGTAGGGGTGCCGAACATGTATCTGGCCATCTTTTGGATCTTGACACATGACCTTAGATATTGTGCCAACTGATGCTGACAAGAGTAGAGCTCACAACATAAGATCTGATCTCGTGTGCCTAGTTGTGCGAGAGAGAGAGGTTGCACAGTGATGGGGCATAAAGGCAAGGGCAAGGGTGACATGGGGCTCGGATAGATGCCACGAAAGGCTCCGATGTGATAGAGTGTGGTTCATACTCTCCATCAATAGATAGATGCAATTTTAAGCTTACATAATTAATATAAAAGAGATGATCATGCGAGTGTACAAATAACAATTTAATTTAAGCAAAAAATAAATAAATTGCTGGAGTAGATAGAGAAAACCTTCATGCGCTAATTAAATCCTCAAATAAATGTCCTGCAAGATGTAAACTAAAGACCAAGCGACCATTTGATGTATACATGACTTAGATATGATTTTCATATATGATTATGCAACGCCAATAAATTCTTTTTGGGTTTTTCTTTTTTGACATGAATATGATTTAATTTAAATATTATGTCTATATGAGTTCTAAACTAACATGAAATCCTAACTGTGAATGCCGTGTTAATTAATTTGAATGCAACCCACAAGTAATCCTAATGACATGGAATATGATCAACTATAAATTATTCCTATTAAATAAACTAAGCGTGATTAATTATTTATGCATTTCTTTTTGATAAATAAAAAACTAAACTCTAGGACACCTGTCGTAACTTGATTGACTATTATTAAAACGAATAGTGACGTATTGATGCAAGGCTAACTCTTTAATTTCGTATATTCTCTTTATAAAACTTAAATTATATGCAATGCATGAGATGAGATATCTTTGAGATTTTCTTTGAAAGTTAAATTAGGAAGCTACCCAAAGTACATAATAACTAATTTAAATTAGAAAATTATTTATATCAAATCCTAGTGTAAATTAGGTAATTTACTAATCACTACATGTTTCCTAAGATATGCAATTTTAACTTAGGAAACTTAATGGCTTGTAATCTATCCTAAATGTAAAGTTTTTTTTTTCATAATAGGAATGTTATCTAAACTAATGATATGCAATATTTAAGCCCACGTGATTAAATATTCACCACATCCAATATAGGATATAAAGATGATCAAGGATTTGATCTTAGGTCTAAAAGATCGAAAACCAAATTATCTGCACGACTTAAAAGAGGAAATTTCCTATTTATGATATGCCTAAAATCTTCACCGAACCAAGTTATAATCTTAATCCTTGCAATTTAAGCAATTGAATATTGAAATTGAGAATCATTTTAGGGAAATTTCCTAAATTGAGACCCCAACTTTGAACTGCAACCAGCTAAGGGGTATCCACTGCGGCAACCGCCATTGCCAAGAACGGAGAAGGGCAGGAACTTTGGACGAGAGGGCTGGCAACATGGGCTAAGTCACTAGGCAGCCGTAAGTAATCACTCCGGGACAACAAGACTCATGACAATCATGACAGGGTGGCAGGAGGTGGAGAACAGCACGCCGGGGACTGTGGACATCACTGGGGTCTTTGGATCTTTGATGCTTGATTCTTTCCTCGGGTTGGGGAAATAAGTGGCGTAGGTGTCTCCTCAAAATTTTAACTCATTTTGACTTCAAACGAATGCACACTCACCGCTTACGTGCAACTGCAAATTTGACTCTCTAGCAGTCCAACCAGTCTGATTTTCTCCTTGAAAGACATTTTAAAATATTATCTCATCATCTCCATCGAAAAAAAAAAAACTTAAGAATAATGACTTAGCATACTCCCCCACAAAGTTTCAGAGCGATTTAACGGTTAATAAATGCCCATTTGCGCTGGAATTTTTCTAGGGGGTCCGGGGGAGAGAGAGCTTGTGTGTGCGTCTTTTTGTGCTTTCTTGTGTCATTTTTTAGTTCCATTGTCTATTCCAACCTCTAATTGTGAACCATCTCTAATGGATTTGTAGAGGGTTATGCTTAAAATTGTCTTGCGAGAACCAAGGATATATTCATTTACTTTTTTAGGTTATGTGATCTTTCTTATTAGAGTATAGGCCCTTTCTTATTTCCCTATTATCAGAATTTGACAATATAAAGCTTCATTACCCCCAAGTTTGCTTCAATATAACCATATTTCCAGATTTCAGATACCACGTTTGCTAGGCACATGTATATTCGACCGCATTAGAGCAACTTTGGGCTTGTTCAAATTTTGTGCTTCTACAGGCTTAGTAGATAAATAACTAAATAACTAAATGGGTTGCCAAAATTTAGGTGTCAACTTATTACAATTGCACTCCCGAGTTTCTATATCTCCTATTCACACACCAATCTCATCCACAAACGATTACAGCTTCCAAGGCCATAGGCTACTTAGCCATCGCTTGGTCCCCTTGCATTCAATCGACGTTCTTGTCATCATGTCCTCCCCATGCTTCCAACACCTAGCCAAATTTTAGGATAGCTAAGTCTTTGCAAGCTGTGTCAATGAATTTTGTTGAACACCTCTCAGCTATTTGTCAATGTCGATTCCATAGTCATCATTGATTCTTCTTCATAGATGTCGATATTCATGCCATGTTGATCATCTAAAGGCTTGAAGAACTTATATTGAGCAGTCTTCTTCAATCGATTGCACTCCAGCACTCATTGTTGTACTGTATGGTTGTCAAGAGCCACACATCATGGTCATTGAGAGATTGGTTTTGTAATTGTCGAATAAAAATATCATGTAGTTATCGATAACAATGCCCATCACAACAACCCAACTCAATTAACAAACTAAATCCAATGTTTATCGATTTAAAAGAGTTTAACTTTTTTTTTTTAATTTTTGTGCATAAACTGGTTGTCACTAATCACAAACAGTTCTTTACCCCCATAAAGCTTCTCCACCATATATAGGTAAGAAATCCCATGTCATTTTGTTCAATATTGCACGATACACGACAATGTATCTTTTGCATGGTGGAAAATATACAAACAAATCAATGTCCAAGCCAATGATTTTAGTTCCAAGAACAAAATGGACAACAAGTGACTAGACAAGTTATCCTGTACTTTTCGAGTATCTACTTTAACCATTAAAAAATTGAAAGGGTAACCGTCCTTAAGCACTATATATAGGATGTCCCAACTCTAATTCTCCATCAACCCAAGCCCTTTTTCGCTATCTTCAGAGGAAATAAAAATGGCGATGGGCATGCTCAAGATTTATCTGTGCCTAATGCTGATATTGCTTTCGCTTCCAAGCTCCCGTGCACGAGCTCCCCATGTCGTGATTCGAGGGAAGACCCTTAGTATGGTGGTTCGAGCATTACGTGAAGACTATGGAAATGGAGATAACAGGCAAGGAAGCCCTTATGAGCTTATGAGGGCAAGTCCCAGAGGTCCTAATCCGCAACATCATTGAACAAGATGATTGCCACCTCCTTCTATTTGCAAATGGCGTCCCAGGGAGCATGAGACAATGCTGTTGTTTCTTTATTGTCTCTCTGAATTTCACTATGTCATTTTCTAATGTAATATCATAGTCAGGTTTTCACGTTGAGTGGCTTACGGAATTTGTGGGAATGGCAAGGAAGAGTACTGCATTTATTGTCTTTATCATAAGCAGACTTATAGCAGTAAAACATTAACTAGATGCCATTGACTAATCTTTAAGCTTTTGAATCTTGAGAACTTGGAGAAGATCTAAGGTAGTAGAGCCAAAAGTGCTATGGTGTTATCAAACATGAACCTGCGCAAGTAATTTTGCTTAAGGGTGTCATTGTCCAAATATAAAACGAGGACCACAGGATGTAAATTTGAAGTGCAGCGGATAGCAACGTCACCACGCTTTTCACACTGCGACGAGTCCTCACCAATTTGCGTATTGGGTAAATAAAAAGAAAGCACAACCAGACCATTAGCATAGATTAGGGCCAACTGGGAAGAAAATCAAAAAGAGATGACCCAATACGTTAAAGGTCCTTTTACACATAATTGTCAACGCATTATCTTCTGCAAAAGTTCAAATGCGTTAATCTACTTTATATGTCTGGTCAGAAAAGAGGGTCATTATCACGTATAATCGGTTGTCAACTTTTTAAGAGACCACATAAATTGGGGCTTGCACCAGTTCCGGGTCAATCTGGAAGTCGAACTAAATCGGCTAGTTATGGGTGGTTCGAGCAGAAACTAGTCCGTTCCCGATTCCACAGAATCAACAATAACCGGTCGGTTTCCTGGTTCCTTGTGCAAAACCAGAACAATCGATTTGGACCAACGGAACCTACCCAGTTCTGTTTTCCTTTTTCTCCTAGTTTGCATAGTACTTCATTTTTCTTCGTATTATTGATGGCGCTGGTGGCCTTTTACTGCTGCAAGTTGTTCGATTTCTACAAAATTGGGAGGGGTACACCTATATTAGTTGATTCCTTTAACTTGCAAAAGGACTGGCTAATTTTTTACGTGCTCGAGTATTTTCTGGATTTCTTTTGGCAAAATAATGTGACTGGCTTTTGCTTGATTCCAATTTCTTAATTGGGTGTGTCACTAGTGCCTTTCCAGTCCAGGTAGACATTGTTTTACCTTTGTCAATGAGGATCTTCATGCTTACACTTTTTTAGATCAGTGATCACTATGAGTTCCCTATGCAACTTTATCTTGACTGCTAGGATAGATGATACTTAAAATGTCAAAATAGTTCTTTTGAGTAGAAGAAACCCAAAATAAATACATATAAAAATGCCGTTCCATGAGTCAACAAGGTTGGTTCCCAATTCTACAAACATAGGAAGCAATCTTGTTTGGTCCAATTCCAAGTTCTAGGGAAGAAATTGACCCACCCCAAAATCGATCAACCTAACAAAAGTCCTAAAAGATTAAAAGAGAAAGAGCGAAACTAGAACATTGCCCTCGTCGGTCTACTTTCACCAGCAAATGTTGACCCTTGCTTAAGCATCACAAGGATTTGCAACCTTTGCTAGCCACTGCCAAGGGCCAACCACCTTTGCAGGGTGGTGGCACCGCCACTTGCCACCACCACACAAGGGTAGGTCAAGCCTCAAGCCCAAATCTTGCCACCTCGATGCAGGGGTCAACCAACTTTCGTGGAGTGGTGGCCAAACCACTACACTAAGGCTTGCAAATCCTCACCCAAGTCTAAGCAAGATCTAGGCAAGAGTTTCAGGCCCTCACCTACTCTTCATGAGGACCGCCTCTTCATGCCAATGAGTTACCCAAAACTATCATGCTAATGGAGCCCATAAAGAAATAGGAGTACTTTGACCATATCAAATGGTAAAAGTTATTATCTTGACTTTAGAGGATGTTAAACCCTGAAATAAAGTCTCCTTTAAGCCTTTTGTAGGTCGTGCATTGTGATTTATTTAACATAGCACGCAGCAAACAATAATTTCTCAAATGACGCTTAAGCTGATATAGATTTGTTTTACTTTGAAAAAAAAAAAATGTTGTGTTGACACGCGTAACGCCTACATGTTTTTGGCTCAACTTATAAGTTTAGTGCAATTACTACGTGTGCTGTCTGTCTGTTTGCTCAAAAGGACTCTCCATTTTAGCTGATCAGCCGAAGCCCAATGCTTTTGGAAAGAGCTTTCGACCAGTAGTATTTTGATCACATGCCGACACATTCATCTCTTTTATCCGTCACTTTGCTCTTTTTCCTACGTCAAACCAGAAATGACCCACCCGAAACTTCTTAAGTTTGGTCATCATGGAAAATTATTGCTAAAAATAAAAGATTTTGGGTTAGATGTTGGCCATCAAAGGGTCGTAAACGACACAGTTCACTCCATCCAACAGGCCAACTAGATATCTGGCTTAAAGTTTCGAACCAAGTTAAATAAGAATGCACATTAGCCACCTTTTCCAACGTATTTAATACTGTCCTTGTTGGGGATACCGTTCTCTTTGAAAGTGTAAAAGTTGTCCTGTATCTAGGTAGAGAAAAAGCAAATCCCACTGTATATCAATGAATTTATGTAACGCTCTCCCTCACATTAATTTGATATAATACTTGAGACGATTGAGTTAAATTCCTAAAGTATTATCTCACATTACTTGACTAGTGGATTTGATGAAGCTTTATTCTTGTGGTTTCTCTCCACCTAATAACGTATGCATTTGGATTGGACTAGCTCTTCGAATGATAAGTGTATAATTTGGAAGCACTAGTCCGAGCTTATATTTCATGACTGAAATTTTTACTTTGTTAATGTTTATATTTTTCATGTGTCAAAGTATAAGTTATTATCAATGAATTGTAGCAACAAGTGGTGATCATTATAGATTTTAGTTCATTACAATCGTTCAATAAATAATATATGTAGAATTTGGGTAAATCATGAAACCTATGACAAGGTAGGTTTGAGATTCAAAAAATGAGTAACCTATTCCAACAGGTAGATTCCAAACTCTAAATGAAACTTATACAGAATTTAAAACTGCTCATCCCTACTTTGTTGGAGTCAAGGAAATAGGTGGCGTAGAGGTCTTCTCAAAATTTTAACACATTCAGACTTAGAATAAATGCATACTCATGCAACCGCGAATTGGACTATTTAGCAGTCCGACCAATCTGACTTTCGCCTTCAAAAACATATTTTAAAATACTTTTTCAACATCTCCACTAGATAACTCAAGACTAATGATTTAGCATACACTCCACAAAATTTGAGAGCGATCCAACAGTTGATGAATGTGTATTTGTCGATATCGAGAAACTACCTACTAAATTTTTTTTGGGGCTGCGGAAGAGAGAGAACTCGTATATGTATGTTTTTTTGTGCTCTCTTGTGTCATTTTTCTTTTCTATTGTGTATTGCCGGCTTCTAATTGTGAACCATCTCTAATGGGTTTATATAGGGTTAAGCTTAGGGTTGTCTTGCAAAAATCGAGGATATATTTATTTCCTATTTTAGATTATGTGATATTTCTTATTATACACCCTTTCTTATTCCCCTATAATCAAATTTTTACAATATAAAGCTTAACTAAAACCCCAACTTTGCTTCAATAAATTAATATTTCCTAATTTGAGATACCACGTTTGCTAGGCACATGTATATTCGGCCTCTTTAGAGAAACTTTACGCTTGTACTAGTTTTGCGCTTTTGCAGGCTTAGTAGATAACTAAATTATTCTCAAAGCTTCGCTATGGTTTATGTGGATTTACTACTATTAAACAAAAAATTATCCTAATATACCAATGCAAGCTAAAATTTATTTCTTTGGGGGTCGAGGTCAATCCTCAATTTTTCTATGCAATAACTAACTAAATGAGTTGGCAAATTTCAGGTGTCATCAGGTTACAACTGTACTCCCGAGTTTCCACGCCTCCTATTTACATGTTGATCTCATCCACAAACAATCATAGCATCCAAGGCCATAGGATACTTAACCATTGCTTGGTACCCTTGCCTTCTGTCAATATTCTTGTCCTCATGTCCTCCTCGTGTTAACACTTAGCCAAATTTTAGGATAACGAGTTATATGCAAGCTTTGTCGATGAACTTTATTAGAATATTTAAAAAATAAACCATACATTTGTCTAATAACTTAAGCTTTTAGAACAGTCGACTATGGTCATACAGATATCACATAATATCAGTGTTGGAGGTCCTGAATTCAAATATGACCATACCCCCATTTGCCTATCCAATTAAATTTCCACGCTTTGTACTAGGCCAAAAACTAGACTAAGCATGAGGAAGAATGTTAAAATATTTAAGTAATAAATCATATGTTCATCTAACGGCTTAAGTTTTTAGAATAAGTGGCTATGGTCCCACAAAATCTTACAAACTTTGTTGAACACCTCTCAGCTATTTGTCAATGTTGATTCCATATAGTCATTGATGATTCTTCTTCATAGATGTTGATATTCATGTCAGGGTGATCATCTAATGGCTTGAAGCACTTTCATCGACCAATCTTCCTTGATCAATCACACTCCAGCACTCATCAATAGTTGTATTGTATGGTTATCGAGAGCCCCATATTGTGGTCATCGATAGATTGGTTTTGTCATAGTCGATAACCATATCACGAAGTTATTGATACCTATGACGATCACAATAACCAAACTCAATTAACTAACTAAATCCACTGTTTATAGATTTAAAAGAGTTTGGGTTTTTTTTTTTTTTTTTGTGCGTAGTCATTAATCATAAAAAGTTCTTTACCTGATAGTAGAGAGAGCGACCAACAAAGCTTCTCCACCATATGTAGGTAAGGAATCTCGTGTTGTTTTGTTCAATACTGCACGATACACGACAAGGCATCTTCAGCATGGTGGGAAATCTACACATAACGCAATGTCCAATCCAATGATTTTAGTTCCAAGAACAAAATGGACAACAAGTGACTAAACTGGTTACCCAGTACCTTTCGCTTATCTACTTTGACCATTGTAAAAATGAAGAGGTAACCATTTTAAGCACTATATATAGGATGTCCCTACTCTGATTCTCCATCAACCCAAGACCTTTTCTGCTACCTTCAAAAGAAATAAAAATGGCGATGGGCGTGTTCAAGATTTATCTGTGCCTAATGCTGATAGTGCTTTTGCACGAGTTTCCCATGTCGTGAGCCGAGGGAAGACAATTAGTATGGTGGTTCGAGCATTACGTGAAGACTGGAAAGGGAGATGACATGCAAGGAAGCTATTATGAACTTATGAGGGCGAATCCCAGAGGTCCTGATCCACAACATCATTGAAGCAATGAGTAATGGATCAATCGAACAAGACAAATGCCACCTCCTTCTATATGCGAATGGCGTCCTAGGGAGCATGAGACAATGCTCTTGTTTCTTTATTGTCTCTCTGAATTTTACCATGTCATTTTCCAATGTAATATCCTAGTCGGGTTTTGACGTCGAGTTGTTCATCATTTATGGCGCTGGTGGCCTTTTTACTGCTACAAGTTGTTCAACTTCTGCAAAACTACGAGGGGTACACCTATATTAGTTGATTCCTACGTAACGGGCCAGGCGTCCCATTTCATTTGAAAACGGGCCCGATTTCAGGCCAAGCATTTCTCTCAAAAAAGAAAAAGAAAGGCCCGGTCTGGGCCCATGCTTCAAGCCCATTGAGGCCAACCGCTGGTGACCCGAGTCGGGCCCAACCTGGGAATCCGACCCAGGTCGTTGATAATATTATATTATTATGATAATAAAAATAATATTTCAATAATAATAATAATAATAATAATAATAATAATAATAATAATAGTAATAATTTTCAGAAAATCAAAAAAATCCAAAATATCTCACAATTTTCCAAAATATCATAAAAAGCCAGAAAATGATTTATATTTTCAAAAAAGGATAAAAAATCCAAAAATACTTTTAATGTCCACCAAAAATGAGAAAAAAAACCCAAAAAAAAAGTGTTTTTCCTCCACAAAATGTGTGGAAAAATTCCTCAAAAATCCAAAAAACTTTAGGGTTTAAACAAGATTAAATACCGAAATGACATTAGTGATTAACTAGTGTAATCAAGTCTCCGATCATAATTTCTCTAGTTATGCAGGAACAAATATTCCTCCAAATATTTCGCTTGGGTTTCTAATCAACCCACCCCAAATTGATTAGTGGCGACTCATTTTTTAAAAGTATATCACAGGTAAAAACCCAAACCTAAAGTTGTGAATTGATAGGTTTGGAGAGCCCAGACTAAGCCTAATAGACCTAACCGAACCATTAGCCTTCGCAAGCGCTCACCCTAATCAGGGGCACTGAAAAAAGAGGTCGCGACAATACCCCAAGTTTATATCATGCATGCATGGCTCTACGCTCTTCAATTCACATTCCTTCTTCCATGCTAGTTGGTATCAGTTTTTGCACATAAGGAGATGTTGTAGTATTGAATCACAAACTATTAGGTGAAGAGAAACCACAAGAATAAAGCCTAATCAAATTCATCAATCAACCAGTATGAGATAGACTTCAGCAATTTAACTCAACCATCTCAAGTATTATATCAAATTACACGTGAGGAAGAGCGTTACATTGATACGTTGGATATACAGTGGGATTTTCTTTTTCTCTACCTAGATTCAGTGACAACTTTTACACTTTCAAAGACAACGGTATCTTTGAGGGTCCCAGAAATAGACAAGATAGGGAAGTACCTTGGTATTCCCTCGGATTGGGGAGGCTCAAAGAAAGATGTTTTCACCTGGATTTTTGCTCGAGTGAACAAAAAATTAGAGAGTTGGAAGGAAAATTTGCTGACTAAAGCAGGAAAAGAGATATTAATTAAATCAATGGTGCATGTTATTCCACAATACAAAATGTCTATTTTCAAGATCCCATTGTCTATATGTATAGCAATTGAGCAGAAGATTGCTAATTTTTTTGTGGAAAAATGGGAAAAACTCTGCTAGGATTCATTGGAAGAAATGGGAGACTTTGAAACTTAGGAAGGATGAAGGAGGGCTTGGCTTTAAAGATTTACTAGCTTTTAACGTGGCAATGCTAGGAAAGCAAGCATGGCGGATTTTATAGCAACCTAACTCCCTATTGAGTAGACTAATGAAGGGCTTATATTACCCTAATTGTGACTTCTGGAAAGCTAGAAATGGCTCAAGACCCTCGTGGGGATGGCGAAGCATTGTTGTGGGAATGGATTCTATATCTCCAAATGCTATGTGGTCTGTTGGTAATGGTCAGCAAATTTTGGTAAGGGAAGATAAATGACTGAAAGTAGACTAATTGGAGGCCCGGCTATGAGAGATGCGCTAGAGAAGGTGGGCGAACTCATAGAACATGGGAATGGCACATGGAATGAAACAATGATCCGAAGGATGTTGATGAACAAAGGGCGACAGAAATCCTTGCTATACCTATTGGATTACCCACATCATAAGATAAATTGGTATGGATGCAGAATAAATTTGGGTCATATACAGTAAAGAGCAAATACTTCAACATAAGAGATAGCGCAGCAACCCCACACCACAACAAAGCTACTTCCTCCGACCAAACAAAGCCTGATCTTTGGAAACACATCTGGCGTTCGGGAATTCTACCCAAAGTACGGCTATTTCTCTAGAACGCATGCCAAAACGCATTACCTATAGTGGATAATTTATACCGAAGAAGAATAGTACCTAACCCACTTTGTCCCATATGCCAAAAAGAAGCGGAGACCATAGAACACACTATGTTGTTATGCCCATGGACAGCTCAAATTTGGCAAGACAACTCGCTGCAAATAAAGATCGGCAGATTAGGGTTAACAAGGGTGGATGACTGGCTGCATATACATAAAGAAGACCCTCAAAGCGCAACAAAGTTTAACCAAATCACAACTACCTTGTGGTGTATCTGGCAAGATTGAAACCAGTACATTTTCGAGCAAAAAGCCTTGCACTTGAAACAAACTCTGTGTAGATCAGCAGCTCTACAAACAAATTTCAAAATCTAGAACCAGATTGTAGCCAAGGAGAAACAAAGAGAGACTTACATGCACCGGTGGCAACCCCCACCCTCCGGTTCACTCCGAGTCAACATTGTGTTAGGGAAATCCCTTATGATGTTTTGAAGATGACAAAATAAATCAAAGGCTACTAACATATTTAATGGTTAAGTAATAGACCATGCAGATGATAGAACATGTAAAGGATATTATCAAAGTGTGAAGACGACCAGAAGACTGAACGTAACATATGCCCAAAGTATATTCTAAAGATTTTCAGACTTCTATGTCAAAGTCTGAAGACTGCCAGACTTTAGTGTCAAAGTCTGTTCTACATCAGAAGTCTGCTCACTCTGACAAATTCCAGATTAAACATGAATGATGAACCAGAAGACAGACTCTATGCTGAAGCTGAACTGGGTACAGACCTTAAAGCTAAATCTGTTAAGAAGCAAAATATGTTTCAGACTCAGATTGTAAAGTCTATCGCACTCAGACTCAAATTGTAAAGTCTATTGCTCTCAAACTTTACATCCAGACTTGAGAGAACGTAACTCAAGCATATAATGGTTAGTGATCTGGTTTGGATTCCACATCAAGATTGATTTGATTGACTCAATCTATTTGATTGACAATTGGATCTTGAAGACAAGATCTTTCTATACGAAGAAGCTTTACTTATGGAAACCAAGATTCCCTTTGTATGGGCGATCGGAATCAATTTGAGATTCTACCTTTGTCACTCAACGGCTACCAAATCTTCTAGATACAGAGCTGTCCAATGGGTATATTGGAAGACGATTCTCTGGGATACTGTCCAACGGCTAGTTTGGAAGTGGAGAAGTATTTAAGGAGATGAAGGACCGATGAGCAAGTAAGAAATAGAGCATAGAATTTATAATTCCAAAGTTTGAGCGACATTCGATCATACACTTGTCTCTTGTGAGCTTAAACGTTTGTAATCGTGAGAGAAATACCAAAAGAGTGACTTAGTGAGATAGTGTGATCTACTAAGTGTTTGCACTCAAAGTTGTAATCTCTTGTTGATTGCATAGTGGAATCCAGCCAAGAAGGCTGTTAGCGTGGGAGAGTGGACGTAGGCTTGGATTAAGCCAAACCACTATAAATCTTGTGTTCTTATTCTCTTCCTTAACTCATTTGTTTGAAGTTTATTTTATTCCGCATATATTTGCCAAGATTTATCTCGAACACCTATTCACCCTCCTCTAGGTGTTCATACTAGCACTCTCAATTGGTATCGGAGCCAAGTGCTCGGTTTAAAAAAGTGTTTTTACTTTTGAGCTAAAGATCTTTTATGGCTAGTATCTTGGCACCAGGACTTATGGAAGAGCAAAGCAACACAAGGCCACCATATTTTGATGGAAATGAATACGACGTGTGGAAGAACAAAATGAAAGCATTCCTAAGATCCAGAGATCCCTTGCAAAGGGATGTTGTGGAAAGAGGAATCAACCTCATTGATGCGTCCACATCAAATAAGAATGGCAAAGACAAAGAAACCAAACCCCCCGCTCCTATGTCTCGGACGGAGTTGTCCAAAAGAGAAGCGCTTGATGCAAAAGCCATTTATTCTTTATATTGCGCATTGTCTCCTGCTGAATATAATAGAATCTCTTCATGTGAAACAGCAAAAGAAGTTTGGGATAGACTTCATGTTATATATGAAGGGACCGATCGTGTAAAAGAGACAAAAGTAAACTTCCTGCTCGGTAAATATGAATCCTTCAAGATGAAGCAAAGAGAGTCAATTGGAGATATGTTCAGCCGTTTTACAGAAATTGTAAATGGTTTAGCATATCAAGGTCAGCAAATTTCTACCCCGATGAAAGTCAACAAACTCTTGCGAGGTCTATCAAAAGATTGGAACCATGTCAAGACCTCAATCCGGGAAACTCAGAGGATTATGCCACTTTCCGTTGATGAATTGATTGGCACTCTTCAATCCTATGAAGTGGAACAAATCAACGATGAAGATCCTGAAGGTAAGAAGTCCATTGCTTTAATATCTAATGTTGCTTTTTATGAAACAAACTCAGAAAATGACATGGACGATGAAGAACTTGCCTTTATGGTTAAGAAATTCAAAAAGCTGAGTAGAAAAGGAAGGAAATTCAATGGAAGAAAATACAAGCAGAATAGCCAGAAAAGAACAATAAAAGAAGATGATGAGCAAGGAAATTTATGCTTGATGGCACATTCAGAATCTGAGTCTGACTCGAACACAGACTCAGAATCAGAGTCTGACTTAGACACAAACTCAGAATCCGATGAGGAAATCGAGGTAAGCAATTCAAAAATTCCTCTCAAAGTTTCAAAGTATATAAATGAGCTTTGTTCAAATCTCAAATCTTCTCTTAAAAGGATTTTCGAACTTAAAAAGGAGAATTCTCGACTTAGGCAACATGATCTTTCTCAAAAAGAAAATTTTGAAATTTTGCAAAAAGATTTTCTACAATCAAAAGAAAGTCAAGATTTATTTGTCAAAGAAAATGATTTTTTGAAGAAAGAATTTTCAAATATTTCAACAAGATTTTCAAATGGTTCAAAAACATTAGAGCATATCCTTTCTATACAAGTACCTTACTATAATAAGTCGGGACTTGGTTTCAATAAGGAAAGAGATTCTCTAATTGATTTTCCTAAAGTCAAGGAGAGACTTAGACAAAGACCTTCAAAGGCATTTTACAAAAATCATTTTCAAAAGTGTTTGTAAAACCTGTTAGTCGAAATGCCCTCAAATGTTCAAATTATGGAGATTCAAAACACTTTGAGAAAGATTGTCCTAAAGTCTGGAGACTTATCAAGAAAAATTGGATAAAAACAACATATTCTACTAACTCTCATGGACCCAAGAAAAAATGGGTACCAAAGAAAAGATGAGTTATTTTTGCAGGATATAAAGAAGAAAGAAGAAAGAGGATTTGGGAAATGAGTTGATTGCAGGAAATTCTTTAAGGGAAGAATGATCGCAAATATATGCAAATCAAGATGCAATCAAAATGTATCTCATGCGACAATTGGTAATGATTTTTTTTTAATGGTTGTCGCGACCTAATTTTCGCGGGTTCACCACCTAAAACTAGGTTAATGGATTGTTAAACCTAAACTTAACTCGGGCTCTCCCAAGTTCATACCAATTCGCGACTTAGGTTTGAATTCTTAACATGCAAATTGATTTTATTTAGGAGTCGCCACTAATCAGTTTATGGTAGGTTGATTAGACACCTAAGTAAAATAATGGGAGAATTACTTTACTCCTACGAACCAGAGACTAAGGGTACGGGGACTTGGTTACACTAGACTATCCTAGTGCCCTTTCGGTACCTTTTTATTTCATTTTTTCAAAAAATGTTTAGCAATTGAATTGATTTTAATTTAACTTCCTAACATGTGAGGTGATCATACATGTGCGCATACCATCAATTTAACACTCAAGAAAGCAATTAAATATTGCAAAACATACCTAGGAGCAACGAAATCATCTACACAGTTAAATCAGAATTCACATCAGCGGCCCTAGATATGATTTCTAATTAACACGCAATTTCAATTTTTGTTTTCATTTTATTTAATGAAAATCATGACTTATGCAATGCATCTAAGATGACATGGCAGCATAACCTAAACTATATGACATGAAGAAATGCAATAATTAAATGCCATCTAAATGACCTAATTCTAATGACATGCAATGCGATGCAATGACATACAAAATTATTTAAACTAAGATGACATGCCGCATATAATTTAGCACGCGAGTTATATGTCATGCGACATTTATTAAATGATTTAGTCTAATGACGAGTAAGTTCTAATTAAATGAATCTACATGACATGCATTTGATATTTCTATTTAAAAATGCAAAAATGATCTAGCTAGATTAAAATTCTATTTAATTTAAACTAAGGATCAAGTCACATTAAATCCTAATTTAAACTAAGATATTATCTTAATCTAACATGTAATTGATCTAATATGCAATGACGTGCAGAGCAAGCCATAATTCTACATGACATATGCATGATTTTTTTTATCTTTTATTTTTATTTAAAATTCAAAATTTAAAATTGCCACGTAATTAAACACGCAACTAAAATCTTAAATTAATGCATTTTTTATTGTTTTTCGAACTAAAATCCCTATCCTAGCTATGCAAGATAACAAGAAATATTCTAAAACAAACTGAATCCTAATTCAATTTTTTTTGGATTTTTTAGTGATTCTCCAAAACAAACCATTATCAACTAAACATTAAATTTAAACTAATCAAGGCATCCAATCAAGTAAAGAATTACAATGATCGAAAAAATAACCTATCGTCTCACAGGTCAAATTAACGATAACTATAATCCTGAATGTCACGACAAAAAGATCAAAATAACTAAAAATCTGATTCGAATTCTTACGGATCAAATTAATAGTTATATTGATTCAACAATTAATGTGCTATCGACAAAATCCCAAGAATTAAAATAATTAAAAAAATGACCCGACATCTTACGGGTCAAATTAATAATTATAATAATTATGGAGAAGATCCTGCGGATAATGCCTACAAGACTCATACAGTAAACATTGGGATTCAATTAAATAACTAAACTACATAATATAAACAAAATAAAGAAAATATAAAAAGAAAATAAGACTGCCTAATTTCTTTTCCTTTTTCTTTTATTTTTCTTTTCCAGCACCACTCGTGGATCTCCAAGGGGAATCGACGAATCGGCTCGGCAACTGGCGTCGGTCCAGCAGGGCAGCTCCGACGAAGGGAAAGCACGGTTGGTCGCGTGTCAGGCAGGACGGGGACGGCACGGGAGCAGCAACAGCAAAAACCCGTGGAGCAAGGGCGCTCGGGCGGAGGACTCGGGGGACACTCCGGCGTCTCGAACCAGCAACTCGTGGGCGAGATCGGCTCGGGCTGCAACGGCGTTGTCGCTCGGGCGGAGCTAATCGTGGTCAGATCAGGGGCGGAGCTCGGGCACTGGGCTTGCGAGGGGGGTCGCGGGTGCTCACGGACAGAGGTGGCCGGCGAAGATACAGCAACAGCGGAGCGTCGGTTTGGTGCGAGCAGCGCGGCTGGGCGGCGGTGCGAGCTTGCGGAGACGAAAACCGAGGGAGTCCGGCGGTGCAGCGGTGCGGCGGCAAGCGGTCGCGGGCGAAACGGCGTGCGGCTGACGGTGGGGCGGTGGTGCGTTGGAGAGTGGCTCGACTCGAGCTTGGGTCGTCGCGAGGCAAGGCGTTGAGGCGCGGCGTGGCGTCGAGGAAGGACGGTGGCGGAAGCTTCGCGGATGGAGGTTGCAGAGGAAGGGCAGTGATTTGGGGAAGATGGTGAATAGTAGGGGTCAAATCACTCCTTTACTTTTCTCCTCTCTCTCCCTCTCTCTCACGTCACTCTCCTTCTTCCTTCGTACTCTTTCTCTCTTTTTACTTTCAAACTCCACGGAGAAAAAAAAAAACCCCCCTTGACCTTTCTCTTGACCTTTTCCTGAATTTTTTTTCCAAAGAAGCCCTTTCAGGTCATCGTACACGGCTGCTTTTATAGGGGGTAAGAGATAAGCTTTCGATTTCCTCTTCAAATCTACATCTGCGATACATCTTCACCAACCGATTACTATTGATAAAGATTTAGGATTATGATAAATATTTTCTCGAAATCCAAATCTCACAAAGATAAATCGCAATATCACAATATTTTTTCATAAAATTCATCCCATAAGGATTCAAGATTAAGATGAGATTTTTTTCTAAATCCAAATCTTTCAAGGCCAAATCGCAATATTTTTTAACCATTTGTCTTATCTAAAAAAGATTCATATCTCGGAAAAATTTTAAAATATTATATTCCCATGAGATAATTTTTAATTATTAAAAAACGCGGGCTTGGGCCAACCTGCTCGCTTCGTGGGCCTGATCCATCTAATTCGAATTCATCCGCCACCGGTCCAATAGATAAAATGCAAATAACAAAATAAATGCAAATATAAATCTATATGCTATGCAATTAATAAAATTAACCCATAATTTCCTATGTAATAAATAAATAAACTAAATCGTCAAAATTTAGGTGTCAACAATGGTATATTGCAAATATATACCTCGGGTAAGAGAAATTTTTCATCCCGCCTTGCAAATTTCTACGTGCATTTATCATGATTTTGGATGATTGTTTATTATATTGCGAATATCTTCTATCATAAATATAAGGTATTGCAATTTTGGCACGTGACATAAATATCTAATTTCCTTTTGCAAAATGCATATCTGAAATTTATGCTCAAGGAAATCTCTTTGATCTCGAAAGATATTACTGCATATTCATGGATATTCTTGCTATATTCTTAAAAGATATATTATATCTAGCAAGTTTGATCCGCAAATCAAAAGAAGATATTACGTGACATTTTTGCAAAGATTATTATCTGTTATATAAGAATTTGCAGGTCACAATAGAACCTTCCATATGGATTTTAGAAAGCTTGATCAGAAAATTGAGAAGATTCTATACCATCTTCTAGAGGTTCAAAAATATCATTCCTTGTGCAAATTTTTTGCTTATTGAGGAAATCCCTTATGCATCGTACAAAAGGTTGAATAGTTCTGAATTTTAATATTTAATAACTTTATATATGCTATTCAATTGATCTATTTGAAGAAAAGGGTATTATATATCACATGAATATTATTACAGCTTATTTGTGGAAAAAGTTTGTTAAGTTGATGTAAGTTGAATTCGAGAAAGGCTTAATTGAAGAAAATAAATTTTTGCCTCGAATTTCAAAATGCAAGTGATCGTTGCAGATGTTGTTGCTACAAAGGAAATACTGAAAAAAAAAAAAAATCTGTTCAACAAGCAATAATTGTTTCTATTGCAAATATTGTCATGATCATAGGGGGAGAACGTGAATCCAAAATAAAGGAAAAGAATCGTGATCATCTCAAAAAGGCAACAAATTGAGGGGGAGCTTTGATCAATTATTGAAAAATATTTTTGAATTGATCGTGATCTTATTATGGATGGAAAGAAAGGTAAATGCGTCAGAATTTGTTATAAAAAATTCGATTAGTGCATCTTTTATTACATTTTGTCATTAACAAATCTTTTATTGATATTATCATTTTATTATGACAAAAAGGACAAATGAATTTTATGATGCATCCGTGATTTTTATTGAATATTTGCTGATATATATGATCGAAGTGAGCTATATTGCATATCTTTAATATTCAACTTGCTTTATAAAAGCTGATTTTTGGAAATTGTGATTCATGCGAGATATTTGTTATAATTCTCTACTTGATACTTTTTTCCATTATTATCGCTTTTTGATTATGACAAAAAGGGGGAGAAGATATGAATATGCATATGTGTTGATTGGTTAATATTATTTATTGCATAATATTGAGCTGCGATTATATTTCTATATATTGTTATGCTCAATCTATTTGCTATCATCTGATATCCTTTGATTTAAATTAATATTTTTAAAAGCATGTTTACAAATCCGCATATTCAGATATTGTTTTGTCATCATCAAAAAGGGGGAGATTGTTAGGGAAATCCCTTATGATGTTTTGAAGATGACAAAATAAATCAAAGGCTACTAACATGTTTAATGGTTAAGTAATAGACCATGTAGATGATAGAACATGTAAAGGATATTGTCAAAGTGTGAAGACGACCAGAAGACTGAACGTAACATATGCCCAAAGTATTTTCTGAAGACTTCCAGACTTCTGTGTCAAAGTCTGAAGACTACCAGACTTTAGTGTCAAAGTTTGTTCTACATCAGAAGTCTGCTCACTCTGACAAATTCCAGACTGAACGTGAATGATGAACCAGAAGACAGACTCTATGCTGAAGCTGAACTGGGTACAGACCTTAAAGCTAAATCTGTTCAGAAGCATAATATGTTTCAGACTCAGATTGTAAAGTCTATCGCACTCAGACTCAGATTGTAAAGTCTATTGCTCTCAGACTTTACATCCAGACTCGACAGAACGTAACTCAAGCATATAACGGCTAGTGATCTGGTTTGGATTCCACTTCAAGATTGATTTGATTGACTCAATTTATTTTATTGACAATTGGATCTTGAAGACAATATCTTTCTATACGAAGAAGCTTTACTTATGGAAACTAAGATTCCATTTGTATGGGCGATCGGAATCAATTTGGGATTCTACCTTTGTCACTCAACGGCTACCAAATCTTCTAGATACAGAGCTGTCCAATGGGTATATTGGAAGACGATTCTCTGGGATACTGTCCAACGGCTAGTTTGGAAGTGGAGAAGTATTTAAGGAGATGAAGGACCAATGAGCAAGTAAGAGATAGAGCGTAAAATTTATAATTCCAAAGTCTGAGTGACCTTCGATCATACACTTGTCTCTTGTGAGCTTAAACGTTTGTGATCGTGAGAGAAATACCAAAAGAGTGACTTAGTGAGATAGTGTGATCTACTAAGTGTTTGCACTCATAGTTGTAATCTCTTGTTGATTCCATAGTGGAATCCAGCCAAGAAGGCTGTTAGCTTGGGAGAGTGGACGTAGGCTTGGATTAAGCCGAACCACTATAAATCTTGTGTTCTTATTCTCTTCCTTAACTCCTTTGTTTGAAGTTTATTTTATTCCACATATATTTGCCAAGATTTATCTTAAACACATATTCACCCCCCCTCTATGTATTCATACTAGCACTCTCACATTGATGCCTCCTTCGTTCGACAGGAAGCCGAGTTAGCAAATTTGGACTAGAACAGAGGAGGGACAGCAAACAGAGCAGCCATCGCCTGCGTCTGCAGGGACTCACAGGGACGCCTAATCGATGGATTCTCCAAGAAGGTGGAAGTGTACTCGGTAGAACAAGCAAAAGCAATCTCTCTCTTTGAAACCCTAGCCTTTCTATCTAGACGCACAAATTGCAGATGGGAAGTACACTCGGACTGTAGAAGATGTGAGCGAGGAGTTGCTGCCGATCTTGGACCGGATCAAAGGAAAATTAAAAGAATTCCAGAACCTTTCCTTGGCCCATTGCAGTAGAGAGGCCAATAAGCCCGCGGACTAGATTGCAAAAGCCCAACGCGAGAATTCTCTTCCAAGTAATTGGGTAATTAATCCTCCTACAGCCTTGTTTGATTTAATATGCGATGATGTTCTTGATGTAATCACTCCGAACTTTCCAAAGTAAATGAAGAATCAACATATTTATGACCAAAAAAAAAGACAACGGTATCTCCCTCACAATGACAATATTGACTACGTTGGAAAGGGCGGCTAATTTTCTTTCTTATTTAGCTTGGTTCGAAACTGTAAACCAGATATCTAGTTGGCCTGTTGAATTGAGTGAATTGTGTCATTTACTATCATTCGACCGGCAACATCATACACAAAATATTTTATTTGCACTTCATAAAATACTTAAATATTATACCACAAAATAATGCAAAGAACAATAGCAAAATGAGTGGTCCACGGTGCAATCATGAACTGCTAACAATGTGAACGGCATAGGCTATGTCTTGACAAGTCCCGGTGTGGTATACAAGACTGTCAACTAGCTACCAATAGAGAGTAGGATTCATAAGAGGAGTACCATCTTTGTCACTAAATTTGGCATTAATCTCGAAGGGAGTTGCAGCAGTCTTGTTATCAGTAAGTCCCACTCAAGAAAGAAGATCACTAACATATTTAGCTTGAGAAAGATAATATATAAAGGAATCTGAAGTAACCTCCAAGCCTAGAAAATAATTGAGTCAGCTAAAATCTTTCATTTCTAACTACTCACTAAGATATTGCTGGACATTTCTAATGCTAGTATAGTCATCGCCCATGATAATCATGTTATCTACATATAAAAGAAGTAGAATATACCCCTAAGACGTTCGTTGAACAAATAAAGCATTGTCATAGGAATTGGATTTAAATCCAAGGCATTTCATAATAGAGTTGAACTTAGAGTACCATGCACGAGGGAAGCCGGTGTTCGGCGAGGGCTACCCTTGCCAGCGTCGGGCGACCCTCGCCTGCGCTTGGCGAGGGCTGTCCTCACCCGACGCCAGCGAGGTCGAGCGAGGGTGTCCCTGCTCTCACCGGCGTCGAGCGGCCCTCGCCTGCGTCTGGCGAGGGTCGTCCTCGCCCGACGCTGGTGAGGGGTGCCCTCGCCAAATCTGGCAAGGGCTGTCCTCGCCCGACCTCGAGGGTGTCCCTGTCCTCGCCGGCGTCGAGCAAGGACGACCCTCGCCAGATCTAGCGAGGGGTGCCCTCACTAGACGCCGACTTCCCTCCGCCGACTCCGCCATGGCCGGCGGAGGGAAGAAGAAGAAAAAAAGAGAAAAAAAAAAGAATAAGGAAAAAAAGAATAAAAAGACAAAAATGCCCTTGATGGGGTAAATGTGTCACGGTTTGAAAAGTTTGGAGTTTTTCACGTCACAAAAAAAAAGTTTGGGGTAAATGTGTCACTTTGAGCAAAGTTCAAGGTTTTTCGTGGCTTTTTCCCTTAAATTAAATTAGCTTGAGCGTCATTTGGGGAATTTTTGTTTGCTACGTGCTTAGCTAAATAAATCACAATGCACGACCTCCAAAATCAATATAATAACTTTTACCATAATTGTCCCTATTTCATTATTGAATTTCGTCAAAAAAAAAAAATCTCATCTCCCCCCCCCCCCCCTCCCCTCCCCCCGCCCCCCCAGCACACCACCGCTGTCGCAACGCTTGTGTAGCGATATCTCGCCATCTTTCGGATCTAGACTCACGACCTCAGACATTGTACCGCCTGATGCTGATAAAAATTGGGCTCGCAGCCTAAGATTTGATCTCATGTGCCTAGTCACGCAAGAGAGAGAGAGGATACACAAGGATGGAGCATAGTGGCATGGATGAGAGTGGCATGGGGCTCGGATAGATACATATCGAGGCTCCGATATATTTGGGTATGGTTCATACTCTCCATCAATAGGTATAGACAATTTTAAGCATACACAATTAACATAATAAAAATGATCATGCGAGTGCGCAAGTAATAACTTAATTTAACTATAATTAAATTACTTGAGGAGATTAAAAAAAAAAGCCTTCATGCACTAATTAAATCTTCAAATAAAATGTTCTGCAAGATGTGAACTAAAGACCAATCAACCATTTGATGTATTCCTGACTTAGATATAATTTGCTAGTATGATTATGGACATCACAAGGGGTCTTTGGATCGTTGATGCTCGATTCCTTCGCTGGGGTGGATGAAATAGGCGGCATATAGATCTCCTCAAAATTTTAACTTATTTCGACTTAGAACAAATACATACTTACTACTTAAGTGCAACCGCAAATTGGACTCTCTAGCAATCCGAAAAGTCTGATTTCTCCTTCAAAGACATATTTTAAAATATTATTTCATCATCTCCACCAGAAAAACTCAAGAATAATGACTTAGAATACTCTCCATAATATTTGAGAGCGATCCAACAGTTAATGAATGTGAATTTGTCGATTTCGTAAAACTACACTTTGGAATTTTTTAAGGGGGTCGCAGGAGGGACAGAACTCGTGGGTGTTGTTTTTTTTTTTTTTTTTGGCGCTCTCTTATGTCATTTTTATTTTCTATTGTGTATTGCTAGCCTCTAATTGTGAATGATCTTGGTTTATATAGGGTTAAGCTTAGGGTTGTCTCGCAAAAACCGAGGATATCTTTATTTCCTATTTTAGATTATGTGATATTTCTTATTAGAGTATACACCCTTTCTTATTTCCCTATAATCAATTTTTTACAATATAAAGCTTAACTAACCCCCAAGTTTGCTTCAATAAATTAATATTTCCTAATTTGAGATACCACATTTGCTAGGCACACGTATATTCGGCCACTTTAAAGGAACTTTGGGCATGTCTTTTGCGCTTCTATAGGCTTAATAGACAATTAAATTGCGCTCAAAGCTTCACTACAGTTTATGTGGATTTATTACTGTTAAACAAAAAAAATGCTCCTAATATACCAATACGAGTTAAAATTTTATTTCTCTAGGAGTCGGGGTTGATCCCTAATTTTCTATGTAATAAACAACTAAATAAGTTGGCAAAATTCAAGTGTCAACAAATTATAATTGCACTCCCAAATTTCCATACATCCTATTCGCACGCTAATCTCATCCACAAACAATTACAGCATCCAAGGCCGTAGGTTAATCAACCGTTGCTTGGTACCCCTGCCCTTCAGTCAATATTCTTGTCCTTATGTCCTTCTCATGCTTCCAACACTTAGTTAAATTTTAGGATAACGAATTCTTTGCAAGCTTGGTTGATGCACTTTGTTGAACACCTCTCAGCTATTTGTTGATGTCAATTCCATATAGTCGTCGATGATTCTTCTTCACAGATGTCGTTATTCATGTCATGTTGATCGTCTAATGGCTTGAAGTACTTTCATTGACCAATCTTCCTTGATCGATCGCACTCCAGCGCTGATCAGTAGTTATATTGTATGGTTATCAAGAGCCACACATCATGGTCATCGATAGACGATTTTGTAATGGTCAACAACCATATCATGTAGCTATTGATAATATGCCAATAACCAAATTCAATTAACCAACTAAATTCACTGTTTATCGATTTAAAAGAGTTTGGTTTTTCTTTTATTTTTTGCATTAACTGGTAGTCATTAATCACAAAAAGTTATTTACCCAATAGAAGAGAGAGCGAGCAACAAAGCTTCTCCTCCATATATAGGTACGAAATCTCGTGTTGCTTTTGCTCAATACTGCACGATACAATGTATCTTCAGCATGGTGGGAAATCTACACATAAAGCAATGTCCAATCCAATGATTTCAGTTCCATGAACAAAATGGACAACAAGTGACTGAACTGGTTGTCCGGTACCTTTCGCGTATCTACTTTGACCATTATAAAATTGGAAAGGTAACCATCCTTAAGCACTATATATAGGATGTCCTACTCTGATTCTCCATCAACCCAAGACCTTTTCTGCCACCTTCAAAGGAAATAAAAATGGCAATGGGCGTGTTCAAGATTTATCTGTGCCTAATGCTGATATTGCTTTCTTTTCCGAGCTCCCGTGCACGAGTTTCCCATGTCGTGAACCGAGGGAAGACAATAAGTCCGGTGGTTCGACCATTACGTGAAGACTATGGAAAGGGAGATAACATGCAAGGAAGCTATTATGAGCTTATGAGGGCGAGTCCCAGAGGTCCTGATCCGCAACATCATTGAAGTAATGAGTAATGGATCAATCGAACAAGACGAATGCCACATTTTTCTAGCATGAGACAATGCTCTTGTTTCTTTATTGTCTTTCTGAATTTTACTATGTCATTTTCTAATGTAATATCATAGTCGGGTTTTGACGTTGAGTTGTTCGTGATTTATGGCGCCGGTGGTCTTTTACTGCTGCAAGTAGTTCAACTTCTGCAAAACTGAGAGGGGTACACCTATATTAGTTGATTCCTACGTAACTTGCAGGAGCACTGGCTAATTTTGTATGTGCTTCAGTATTGTCTGGATTTCTTTTGGCATATTAATATGACTGGCTCTTGCTTCATTCCAATTTCTTAATTGTATGTATTACCAGTACCTTTCCAGTTTAGGTAGACATTGTTTTATCCTCGTTAATGAGGATCTTCATGCTTGGACTTTTTAGATCAATGACCGCTATGAGTTCCCTATGAAACTTCATCTTGACCGCAAGAATAGATGATGCTCTTGTCAAAATAGTTCTCTAAATAGAAGAAACCCAAAAAAAAAAAAGTCAGTCCAAGGGTCAATAAGGTCGATTCCCAGTCCTACAAATTGGGAGCCAACCTTGTTTGGTATGATTCCATGTTTCAAGGTGGAAACCAACCCATCTTAGAATCAATCACCCCTATACATTTACAGTGCTTTGACATCAAGAGGTGCTGTGTTAGCAAAATTCCCGAAAGATCAAAAGAGAAAAAGCAATACTAGAACATTACCCTCGCTGGCCCCCACCCCCCCCCCCCCCCCCTCTTCCCCCGGCTGGCAGACATTGACCCTCGCCTAAGCATCATAAGGATCGGCGAGACAGCAATTTTTGCTAGCAACTGGCAAGGACCAACCATGGTGGCACCACCACTCACCACCACCACACAAGGGTAGGTCAAGCCTTACGTCCAACCCTCTCCACCTCGACGCAAGGATCAACCAACTCTCGTGGAGTGATGGCCAAAACACTGTGCGAGGGCTTGCAAATCATCGCCCAAGTCTAGGTGAGATCTAGGCAAGGGCTTGCAGGCCCTTGCCCATTCCCCATGAGGACTACCACATAATTCCAACTGATTTATGGGTGCTTGTTTTCCCTTCTTTATCTATCCAGCTTGGGTTATTTTCCTTCATATGGACATTGTCAATCAACAATATCTATTCAAAAAAAAAAATTAAAAGCTCACAATAGTTTTTTCAATCACACAAATTGAACGGATTTTACATTAGTATTTGATTGTATTTTTGGGTAAATTTGTAAATTTCATTACATAAATTGAAAACAATTAGTACTTAGGACTTGATTGTATTTTTGTTATGAGTATTGGGAATTTGAATGTAATTTCTCCCTTGATTTTATCTCAAGAGAGAAAAATGAAAAGGTACGTATGCATAGTGTATATATGATTTGCTCCACAGTTAAGCATGCTTGACGGTACCAGGGCCAATCAAGTGATAGACATGAGAATGGCGGTGTGGTTGGACCTGAGCAACCCGCACCATTCCCCATATTTAATAGGGAATAAACAGATTGCAATCACAAAAAACAAAACTAGGCTATCTTGATGAAATTTTGAATAGTATAAAACAATGTCTACCTAAACTGGAAAGATACTGGTAACACATACAATTAAGAAATTGGAATCGAGCAAGAGCCAGTCAAATTAATTTGCCAGAAGAAATGCAGACTATACTCAAGCACATAAAAAAAACTAGCCAGTGCTTCTGCAAGATACGTAGGAATCAAATAATATAGGTGTACCCCTCCCAGTTTTGCAGAAGCGGAACAACTTGCAGCAGTAAAAGGCCGTCAGCGCCCATACAAATAAAATGAAGTTCAATGCAAACTAGGGAAAAAAGAAAAGCAGAACCGGTCGGTTCCATTGATCCTGTCCGTTGGTCCGATTTCGCAGAAAGAATCGGAACCGGACGGTTATTGTTGGTTCCTATCTTCATGCTTGAACTTTTTAGATCAATGATCACTATGAATTCTCTATGCAACTTGACCTCGACCGCAAGAATATATGATGCTTAAATTGTCAAAATTGTTCTCTGAGTAGAAGAAACCCAAAAGAAAATGCCGGTCCAAGGGTCAATAGGATCGATTTCCGATCCTACAAATTGGGAGCTGACCTTATTTGTACCGATTCCTAGTTTCAAAGCGGAAACCAACCCGTCGCAGAATCAATCACCCTTACACATACAATGATTTCATGTCAAGAGGCGCCACGTTAACAAAAGTCCCAAAAGATATGTAGAGAAAAAACAAAACTAGTACATCGCCCTCGCTGCCTCCCCCACTTTCGCTGGCAGAAGCATCACAATGATTTGCGAGACTACAACTTTTGCTAACCACCCTTGCATGGTGGTGGGACCACCACTTGCCACCACCCCATTGCCACCACCACACATGGGTTGGTCAAGCCTCGTGTCCAATCATCACCTCCTCGAAGCAAGAGTCGACCAGCCCTCATGGAGTGATAGCACCGGTGAGGCCTTGCCGCAAGCTGCTATTTAGACGTAAACTCTCGAGAGGCTAGTCCAGTAAATTACCCCTAGGACCCTCACTTAAGTTGCGAGCATCCAGAGATTCGAACTCATTCCCCTGACAATGAGGTAATAAAGCCCAACCATCATGGCTACCTACAGGTGGATTTTTCTTCCCTTCTTTATCTTTCTATCTTAAGTTATTGTCCTTCATATGGAGTGTCAATCAACAATACATCTATTCAAAATATTCTAAAAAACTCACGTCAGTTTTTTTTGGTCACTCAAATTGAATAGATTTAATGAAAGTTTTTAATTGTATTTTTTTGGGTAAGTTTGAAAACTTGACTATGTAGATTGGAAATATTTCGGACTTGGTTGTATTTTTGTTATGAGTTATAGAAATTTGACTGTAATTTGTCCCTTGAATTTATTCCGAGGGAGGAAAATGAAAAGGTACATATGCATATTGTATTATATGATTTGCTCCACAGTTAAGCATGATTTACGGTACCAGGTCCAATCAAGTGAACAAACAGATTGCAATCACTAAAAAAATAAAAATAAAAATAAAAATAAAAAAAGAAAAAAGGCTATCATAATGAAATTTTGTAGCTTTGGCCCAGTTTCTTTGTCTTAATTGCCTGTCGTGACCAAATTTTATCATCGTGGTACATTCGCCACAATGAAAAAATTTTGGCAGGAAAGATGAACCTCTACAATAAAGATTTCACCCAAACAACTACCAAATTTTGTCCTTGTCCCTCTCCTCTCCCCCAAAATAATTGGATTAAGGCCACTTGAATAGGTTAAAGGTTTGAACTTAATCAAATTATAGGATTTTTAGAGTACTTTATGAAATCAAAGTTTAAACCAAACCAGTTCACGAGACTTATAAAGTGTTTAGTAAGAATTCAAGATAGTTAAGACCTCTATGGCTGCGCCCTAGATTGTGTAAAAACAAAATTTGTTTGCATAGTTTTAAGTTTCAATGACATATGGCTTACTGACATTGTATTAAAGTATTGATCATGAGCTAAAATCCTCACATCCGTTAGACACTAGATGTAAATAAATCCTATCCAAATCCAGTGTTCAAGTGATAACGTATTTGTGCTGCAGCATCTTCTTATTTGCTAATTGAGACCCAAACCGACTAGCATGGAAGAAAGTATGTAAATCGAAGAACACAGGACCACGCATGCATAATATAAACTTGGGGCATGAAGGACTCCAAGGCTTGGTTCTGACACCACATTAACAAGTCCAACCCAAATACATAAATTATTAAGTGGAAAGAAAGTCCAATCAAATCCATTAGTCAAATAATGTGAGATAATATTTCAGCAATTTAGCTCAATCATTTCTAGTATTATATCAAATTATAAGGAGAACGTTGCATAGAAGCATTGGATAAATGATGGAATTTGCTTTTTCTCTACCTAGATTCAGCGACAACTACGGCAAGGACAAAACTGAATAAGCTGGAAAAGGCAAAATCTAATTTGTTAGCACTTGTCTTCCACGATGACCGAACTTAAGAAGCTTCGGGTGGCTCATTTCTGCTTTGACGTAGGAAAAAGCTGAAAGTGACGGATAAAAGAGATGAATGTCTCGGCATAAAATAAAATAAAAAAGCCGACCGACTGAACATTTATAAGCCAAATGGAAAGTTCTTTCCAAAAGCATTGGGCTTTGACAGATCAGCCAGAAGGGAGGTGCTATTGAGCAGCCAGACAGCACACGTGGTAATTGCACTAAGTGCACATGTTGAGCTAAAAGAATGTAGGCGTCACGCGTGTCAAGACAACATTTTTTTTCAAAGTAAAACAAAATTAAATTAGCTTGAGCATCATTTGGAAATTTTTGTTTGCTGCGTGCTTAGTTAAACAAATCATAATGCGCGACCTACAAAAGGGTCAAAAGGGTTTAGCATCCTCTAAAGTCATGATAAAAAGTTTTTCCATTTGATATGATCAAATTGCCCCAATTTCTTCATTGAACTTAACCGAAAAAACTCCGACCCAAGCCCTAGTATATCCCCACCTCTCTCTCTCTCTCTCTCTCTCTCTCTCTCTCTCTCTCTCTCACTACCCCTCCACGATACCACTGCCGTCACACCACTTGTGTCGCAGTATCTTGCCATCTTTCGGATCTTGATTCATGAGTAAACCCATTAAACGGGTGACTTAGGTCAGATTTGGGTTTGACTCAGCTCCAAATCTGACCTATTTTAATCCATTTTGTCTCATTTTCATATAGTACAAACATAGTGACCCACACCCAACCCAACTTGAACCATACTTATACACATACCCAATCCGATCCATATTAATAATCTATATTTAACCAAATCTCAAATTGAGATGAGAATGAGCGAGTATAAGATCAAATGAAAATAAGAGAATCATAAGGAAGAGTTGAGTCTAAATAAGTGGTGAACTCATTTAGTATTCATATTATTTTGAGTTTCACCACTCTAAACTCATTTATAACTTATTTATTGAATAACTAACTCATGTAATAATTATATGAGTTTGGAAATGAATTTCTGCCCTTTTTGACAGATCTAATTGTAATTTCAAATATTGCATCGCCTAATGGCGGCAAGAGTAGGCTCACAACCCGAGATCTAATCTTGTAAGCCTAGCCGAGGGTGGGGGAAGAGCAATGATGGGTCTTGGTGGCAAGGGCGGGGCCGACAGGGGGCTTGGACAAATGTGGAGCGAACCTCCGACGGAGGCCTGTCGTGGGACATGGATCGTTGTTGCTTCTGTGTTCTCTATTTCTTGGGTTTTTGGGCAAAGTTTGTTCATGGGTCAGAAAATAGAGGCGGGCAAAAAGGGAGAAGAGGGGAGGGGGAAAAGGAAAGAAAAATAGGAAATAAATTTAAGCCGTTTAACCAGCCTAAAGATATCAATCTCCCAACTTGTAACATTCAAATGCAAACTTTTCCTCATTTTGCAGGATCCTAGTGGGGATGTCAAAACTCCGCATGCCCATGTTGTGATGTGTTGGCCAAAAAGAAAATTGCTAAGGGTTATCCTATTTTGTCAGTCAAATGAAAATGATTATTAATGGATGGAACTACCATGTTATCCCACTAATCATCTTCTTATGATAGATGCATGTTCACATGGTATTGGGAGAAATTACCAAGGAAGCCCTAAACCAATTGCATTTATGCAAATTCAGTCTTGAACATTTCAATTTATCAATTTAGTTCTAAATATTTTTATAATTTATTAATGTAATCTATTCAGTCAATTTTGACCAAAAATCGCTAATGTGGTCGCCAATCATCATACATGGTACAACAAACATTGTCCTGAATAATTTTTGAAATTTTTTATAATTTTTCTGAATTTTTTAAATATTTTCCTTTCTTTTTTTTCTTTTTTTTCCTTTCCTTCTCTTTTTGTTGAGCGAGCGTAACTACTAGGGGTGTGCAAAATAATCGAGACTCGCCCGAACCTCTCGGAACCGGTGGTTCTTAAGGGAACTGGTTTGGTTCTCGGTTCCAATTTATGGGAACCAGTGGATACCGGTCCAGTTCCCAGATCTATGGACATATCCGCCCACCCACCCACCGGACCAGACCGATTATCTTATAATAATATATTAATTTTTAATATTAAAAAAATCGAAATTAGAAAATCTAAAATTTAGGGATCCAATCACCATCTTGTCTCAATTTACTACTCCCTAACTCCATCTCGTCTCTCTTTAGTTCAAAATCTCCCCAAGCTCCCTCTTCCTCTCCAATTCACCTCTGGATCTACTCATCTCCCTTCGAGTCCTACTCCGAACTTAGTGAAACAATGAGTTGATTCTCTTTTTCCCCCTCGAACTTGAACTCTCTCTCCATGTTGTCACCACCTCCGCATTCACGGTCACTCTCATCCTCTTCGTTGTTGAGCTCGTCCCGCTTCTACCTCCCCTCTTCCTCCTCCCCCTCCTCAAGCCTCCCCCCATCATCCTTATTTCCAGGGACAAAGGCGAACTCCAAGTCTAAGAATGGCTCGCCGTCCCCATTGTCCTCCTCATTGTCAGTCTCGAGGGAGGAGCAAGAGATGACAGAGGCAGTGGCAAAGATGGCAGTGATGGTTGGGATTGAAGTGGCACAAGGGTCGCAACCACCGCTGCTGCGGTGCTAGTACTTGAGGAGAATAAAGCTACCATGGTTAGGAAAGCTAGAATAAGTAGATGTGGGGAAGGCGAAAAGGGGAAGCCGCAGAGGTTGGACCGATTCTATGGATCCACCTAGGAACTGGACCGAACCAGTGGTCCGATTCATGGGTGGATCCATACAACTAGCAGGCGGTTCCCAGTTCCAATTTTTCGAAATCAGTTCTTAGTGGGCGGCTCCCAGTTCTAGGTCAGGAACCGCCCACCCAGACCATGCACAACCCTAGTAATTACTAGTGAGGGCTTCCCTCCCTAGATCTAGCAAGGGCAAAGCCTGGTGAGTCCACTTTAGCCTGCTTGTCTAGCCTCTCTTGGGCGAGGGCGAGCACCAATGAGGGCCCCCATCACTAGATCTGGCCAGCTCATCAAGCCTCTTTGGCCATCACTTGTGTTCAATGGCCGATTGCAAAAAGAAAAGGAAAAATAAAGAAAAAAAATTGTAAGAAGTATTCACATTAGTGCCGGCTGTCTCATGTCAATCGTGCCATGTAGGACGACTAGAATCCACATTAGCAATTTCTTGTCAAACTTGGCTAAATAGATTACATTAGCAAATCATCAAAAAGTTAATAACTCAATTGGCCTAATTGAAAGGTTTAGTATTGAATTGGCACAAGTACAATAGGTTTAAATTTTTTTTGGTAAATCAAAGATGTGAGGCAAGACTACCATGGTACTATATCACTCCCATCCACATTATCTACTGTACCAATCATCATTTCATAATAGATGCATGTCCACATGGTATTATGTTATCTTAATGTTTTATTACTGACATCCGGTGACAAGAATGCGGTCATCAATACAAGTGACAATATATCGCTTCACTCTTTAAAGATCAGTAAAATACAAGACAACTAAATTTCATTGAAGATTACGGGAATAAAGCCACTTCTGGGTGAACGAGATTGCCGGAGCCTAGATGATGTGAAATTCATTCTGTCTACAAGTTGTGAACAACAGTGCCATGGCGTCAAGCTTCGCGCGATCGAAATCTCTTAATATATCTAGCATTGCTCAAATTATGCTCGCTCGGCCAAAAATAAAAAGCTACGCATAGGAACTTCTCCGATTCTTTTTGTTGAATGAAGGGGTTGGCATGGCTACGTTGGCCAGAGAGTCTGATTTCCGAACCTATCGCTTTCCCTAGGGTATGTAATGATTAATTACGTCTGATTGTAAAAAAAAAACAAAAAACAAAGAAAAGGACGAGAAAGCGAAGCTTTTACAGAAAAAGAGATCATGGAGGATATCCCTAAGACTTGACACAAATTACTTAAAATGAATGCAACCTATATGCAATTCTAATTACATGGAATATGATCGATGATAAATTAGTCCTATTAATTAAACGAGGAGCGATTAATTATTTATGTGTTTTCTTTTTAACAAATAAAAAAACTAAACTCTAGGGCACCTATCGGGACCTAATTAACTTTAATTAAAAAGAAAAGTGACCTATTGATGCAACGCTACCTCTTTATCTTGGTGTTTAATGTTTATGAAAAATTAAACTATATGCAATGCATGGGATGAGCCATCTTTGAGATTTTCTTTGCAAGTTAAATTAGAAAACTACCTAACGTATATAATAACTTAATGTAAATTAGGAAATAATGTAATCAAGTAATTTCCTAATCACTACTCGGTTTCTAAGATTTGCAATTTTATGTTAGGAAACTTAGTGGCACGTTATCCTAAATGTATTTTTTTTTCCTTGTATTTTTCATATTCATAATAGGGATGACATGTAATACTAACACCCACGTGATTAAGTATTCACCACATCCATTGGAGGATATAATGGTAATCTATGTAGCACGGACACGCGACACGCGACACGCGACACGACACGACACGACACGCGACACGTCATTTCTTAAAAAGTACAGAATTCCGACACGTTCCGACACGTTATATATTAAATAAATATTTTAATTTTTAATTAATTTGATTCAAGTTCACAAACAAATAAATAAAAATTTATAATAAATTTACACTAATAATATTAATAAATCTATTCATAAAAAAATTTGAAAAATGTATTCATAATTAAAACGTGTTCATACTTAAAAATATATTTTTTATTCTAACAAAATTATTTCCCTCAAATCCTCTCTCCTCGTTTCTCTCTCCCCTCTCCCCCTCTTTTCCCACGCCACCACCCCAAAAGCCTCCCCTTCGATTTCTGCAGATCTGCCCCCACTCTCTCTCTCCCCCTGCCCTTCCCCCTACGCCCACTTGCTCCCTGCACCCCCCATCAATCGCTCCCTGCCCCCTCGATCTCTTCCCTTCTCTCTCTCTCTCTCTCTCTCTCTCTCTCTCTCTCTCTCTCTCTCTCTCTCTCTCTCTCCCTTCCCCCCCACGCCACCACCTGCTCCCTGCGCCCCCATCAATCGCCCCCATCCCCTTGGTTTCTTCCCCTTCTCTCCTCTCTCCCCTCCCCCTCCCCCCCCCCCCAACGAGAGGCTGCGCTCCCCATCAATCCTCCTCCATCCCCGTTCTTCCCATGCTTTCTCTCCCCCCCCCCTCCCCTCCCCCACGCACACCACCTTCTCCCCGCCCCCTCAGTTTCTTCCTCATGATCTTCTCAACTCTTTCGGTCGCCTCATCGCCGTCGCCTCCGGCCTTCCTCCTTCGCAGCAGCTGCAGCCTCGCCCCCGGCCCTCCATCGCAGCGTCGCTTCAGTTTATGCTCTTCCTCTCACCGTCGCGGCCTCACCTCCGCTTCCTCGGCCTCTTACTCGACCTCATCTCTCTACCCACCATCGTCTTCTTCAACAATCTCTCTCGGACACGCGTATCGAAGCGTGTCGAGAAAAGTTGACCGCGTGTCGGATTTCTCGACACGCGTTGACCGCGTGTCCGAACGTGTCCGAGCGTGTCCGAGCGTGTCGGACACGTCGACACGTGTCGGACACGACTCGGAAGGCTCGGCAACGTGTCCGTGCTTCATAGATGGTAATCAGGGATCTGATCTTAGGTCTTTAAGATCGAAAATCCAATTATATGTACAACTCGAAAGAGGGAATTTCCTATTTATGATATGCCTAAAAACTTCATCAAACCAAAGTTAGAATCTTGATACACACAATTTAAGCAATTAAATATTGAAATTGATAATCGTTTTAGGGAAATTACCTAAATTGAGACCCCAAATTCAAACACAACCTAAGGGTATTCGGCAACTAGCAAGGCCAAGAAGGGGGACATTGTCCAAAAAGTCCTAAACTTATTACATTTTTGCTAATTCAATTCTAAACCTTTCAATTTTACCAATTAAATCATAAACCTTTCAACATATTGTCAATTGAATCCATCTAGTCAATTTTGATCAGAATTCACCGATGTCAACATTAACCGTCTCACATAGCACGGCCAATATTGGCGTGGATAAAATTGATTATCTTTTAAATGTTTCAAATTTTTAATAATTTTATATATTTTTTATTTATTTTTTTATTTTCTTCTCTCTCTTTTTTTTTTTTTTTTTCCTTTTCTTCCTCTAGTCGGTCGCCCAACCTCCAATGACTTGCTAGAGGGAAGTTGTTGATCTAGCTAGGGGCAAGTTGTTGATCTAGCTAGGGGCAACCTCCCTATCCTTGAGTAAGGCTCACCCTTGTCAAAGGCCAACAAGGTGCTAGATCTGGCAAGGGCTGACTATGAAGGCGACCTCGCCAACCTTGGGCGAGGCTCACCTTCACTATATCTAGTGAGAGTGAGTCTTGCTTGTGGCTAGCGAGGTCGCCTCTCACCAAATCTCGGTGAAGGTGACCTCACCTCAGGCCCACGAGGCCAACTGTCGCTAGACTTGGGCAAGGGTGAGCCTCAGCCAAGGCTGGCAAGGTTGCCTTTCACTAGATCTTAGCGAGGGCAACCTCACCTAAGGCCAACCCTCGTCGATTGTGGCCTTTGGCTATCACCAGAGGGTTGGGCGACCAACCAAAGGATAAAAAGGGAAATAAATTTTTAAAAAAAATAGAGAGAAGAAAAAAAAAAAAAAAAGGAATTAAAAACATAAAAAAAATTAAAATTTCAAAAAATATATTAAAAAATTAATAAAAATTTTCCACATAAGCGCTAGCATCTATGTTAGTAAATTCTAGCCAAAATTGGTTGGATAGACTCAATTAGTAAAAAGTGAAAATGTTTAAAACTCAATTGGCAAAGTTAAAAGTTTTAAGATTGAATTGGCACAAGTGCAATAAATTTGAGACTTTTTAGACAATTTTCCTAGCCAAGAAGGGTAGCAGTGACAATGGACAGGTGGTGGCAAGGAGTCCGGCAAGGGCTAAGTCGTTAGGCAGCTTCAAGTAATTACATTAGGACAACGAGATTCACAATGGTGTGGCAAGAGGCGGCAAACAGTAACATCAGGGACTATGGACATCGCAAGGGATCTCTAGATCTTTGATGTTCCAATCCATCAGTGGGTTGAGGAAATTGATGGTGTAGAGGTCTCCTCAAAATTTTAAGGCATTTCAACTTACAACAAATGCATAATCACTGTTTACGTGTGATCGCGAAGACGACTCTCTAGCAGTCCGATTTGCTCCTTCATAGACATATTTTAAAATATTATTTCCTCATCTCACTGGAAAAATTTAAGAATGATGACTAAGCATACTCTCCACAAAAATTGAGAGCGATCCAACAATTAGTGAATGCGTATTTGTTGATTTCATGAAACTACGCACTAAAATTTTTCTGGGGCCGCAGGAGAGAGAGCTCGTGTGAGTATGACTTTTGTGCTCTCTTGTGTCATTTTTTGCTTTTTATTGTGTATTGCCAACCTCTAATTGTGAATCTTCTCTAACGGGTCTTGAGTGAAGAAAATAAGAGGATTCAAGAAAACAACGATTCAAAGATAAATTTCCCAAGAGAAAAATGTTATTTTTCTTCACTGAAAGCCATAATACATGCTATCATTCTACAATACATAATGCTATTTATATTAAGAAGACAACTAGATTTCCTATTCTATAATTCAAATATCTAATTTAACAAATTCAAATATCTAATTTAACATATTGACTGGATAATATCTAATCTAACAGATTGACTGGATCAATTTATTTGCAATTGGAATAATCGAAATCAAATCATATCTACCACTCTAATCTAATCTTCCAATAGCATAATCAAATCATACTCAAATCTAATCTTCCGTTAATATTAAATAATATTATCAATCTTATCAGCCTCCCTCAAACTGAGATTAGGCGGAAAACCTAGTCCCAGTTTGTATCATAGCCTGCAATGATCAAAGTGCGGTAAAGCTTTTGTAAATATGTCAGCAAGTTGATGAGTAGCAGGAACATAGCGGACTTCAAGTAACTTAAGAGCGACTCTCTCTCGAACGAAATGGAAATCAATCTCCACATGCTTTGTCCTTGCATGAAGGACTGGATTTGCTGTCAATGAAATGGCTAAGCGATTATCACTACAAAGCAAAGTCGGCCCCTTGAGCGGAATACCCAAATCTCTTAATACAAAAGAGACCCATGTAAGATCCGTTGTGGCAGAAGCCAAGGCCCTATATTCAGCCTCCGTTGATGATCTTGACACTATCGCTTGCCTTTTTGCAGACCATGAAATGATATTTGATCCAAAAAAAGTGCAAAACCCGGTTGTTGACCTCCGAGTCTCAGAACAGCCAGCCCAATCAGAGTCTGCATACCCATAAAAATTTAGTGCGCTTTTAGAGTGAAGATAAAGCCCCAGTTGTTGAGTTCCTTTTACATACCGCAACACCCGTTTTAACAGTTTGAAATCACCATTTGTAGGAGAATGCATTTTCTGACATATATGATTTACTGAATAAGAGATGTCCGGCCTTGTAATTGTGAGATATTGTAATCCACCCACAAGACTTCGAAAAGAGTGAGGATCATGAAAAGGTTCCAAATTTTTTAATCTTATGTTTTACCAGTAACTATCGAGTTTAGGTAGACATCATTTCATCCCTGTCAATGAGGATATTGATGCTTGCACCAATGATCACTATGAGTTCCCTATGCAATTAAATCTTGACAACGAAGTTGGATGATACTTAAATTGTCAAAACAGTTCTTTTCAATAGAACGAATTCAAAAACAAAAAACAAAAAACCACTAGTCCTAGGTTAACCCTCAAAACTTGATCAAATCGGTCCAATCCTCTGGGGTCAATGGGGTTGATTCCTTATTCTACAAATTGCGAATTGATCTATGTTGTCTGATTCCTAATTTTAGAGTGGAACCAACCTATATTGGAATGGACCACTCAATAAATAAACAATGATTTGATGTCAAGAGGTACCACATTAGCAAAAGTCCCAAAAAAAAAGAAAAAGAAAAAAAGAACTAGAACATTGCCCTCACTACCCCAACCTTCATTGATAGACATTGTCCCTAACATAGGCATCACAAGAATCGATGAGACAGCAACCCTCGCTAGCCACAAACAAGGACAAACAGCCCTTGCATGGTGGTGGCGCCACCACTTGTCACCACCGCACGAGGGCAAGTCAAGGCTCATGTCCAACCCTCACCACCTTGATGTGAGGGTCAACCAACCCTTGTGAGGTGGTGGCCAAACCACCACACAAGGGTTTGCAAATCCTCAAGTTATTATGTAAGTAATCACTTAAGTGCCCCTCATGATTAAAAGTGAAAACTTCACTTAAGTGCCAAAACAACGTTGTTTAGCATCATCTCGTGTAGTTTATGTGGGGCACGAGGTCATTCACCTGTCTATGTGAATAAATTTTTTATCCAAAAAAAAAAACAAGCCACGTCATTTAAAATTTTTGGCAGAAAAAACAACGTTAGTTATTTGGTGAGAAATTCTCGTTGTTGACACTTAAGTCTTCGTTTCTTCTCTAATATTGATACTATCTTTTGAAAATTTCAATGCTTATGTGTACTAAATTGTGGTATTTAAGGTGTTCTTATGCTAATTCTATCGTTAAGCATGCTAATGGTACCATGGCCAATAAAGTGGCAATGGCGGCGTGGTTGGATCTGAGGTACCCACACCATCCCCATTTTTAATAGTGAATAAACGGAGTGCGATCGCTACAAAAGTAACTAGGCTATCATAATCAAATTTGTAGCTTTGGCCCACTTTCTTCGTCCCAATTGCCTATCCCGACCAAGTTTTATTATTGTGACACATTAGTTGCAATTGAAAATATTTTGACAAGATAGATGAATCATTTGCAACAACAGTATCGTCCAAACACCAGCCAGGTTTTGTCCTTATCTTTCTCCCCTCCCCCACAATGGTTGGCATGGTTGATGAGTCAAGACCACTTGATTAGGGAAAAGGTGTGAACTTTATCAGATTACAGGATTTTTAGAGTACTTTGTACCTGAACCAAAGGTTTAAACTCACTGATTCGCGAGACTTGTAAAGTATTTAGTAAGCCTACAAGATGGTCAAGACCTCTATGGTTGGGCCCTGAATTATGAAAAAATAAAATTGTTCACATAGGTTTAAGCTTTAACGACATATGGTTTTCTAACTCTGTATTGAAGTATTGATCATAAGCTTAAACCTTACATCTATTAGAGACTATATGTAGATAAAGCCTAGTCAAATCCAGCGTTCAAGTGATGACGGATTAGTACTGCAACATCTTCTTTTTTGCAAATTGAAACAAAAACCGACTAGCATAAAAGAAGGCATGTGAATTGAAGAACGTAGAGCCATGCATGCATGATATAAACTTGGGGCATGAAGGACTCTGAGGCTTGGTTCTGACGCCACTTTAACAAGACCAACCCAAATACACAAGTTATTTGGTGTAGAGAAACCACAAAAATAAAGCCTCATCAAATCCATCAGTGAAGCAATGTGAGATAGTAATTTAACTCAAGCATCTCAAGTATTATGTCAAATAATATGAGAGGGAGAGCTATAGATACATTGGATATACGGTGGGATTTGCCTTTCTCTACTTAGATTCAGTGACAACTTTTACACTTTCAAAGAAAAGGGTATCCCCAAAAGGGACAATTTTAAATACGTTGGAAAAGGCAGCTAATATACATTATCTAACTTGGTTCGAAACTTTTAACCAGATATCTCGTTGGCATGTTGAGTTGAGTGAACTGTGTCGTTTATTATCCTTTGACCGGCAACATCGAACACAAACTCTTTTGTCAGCATTAATCTTACATGATGACCAAACTTAAAGAAGCTTCGGGTAGCTCATTTCTGGTTTGGCGTAAGGAAAAAAGCCCAAAGTAACGGATAAAATAGATGAATGTGTCGGCATGTAATCAAAATACTACTGATTGAAAGATCTTTCCAAAACCATTGGGCTTCGACAGATCAGCCAAAAAGGGGGGCTCCTTTTGAGCAATCAGAAAGCACACGTAGTAATTGCACTAAGTGCATATGTCTTTGTCTTTTTGAAACCAAACTAAGCGCATATGTTGAGCCAAAAGAATATAGGCGTTACTCTCAAGCCCTAGTATTTTCCCACGCCTCTCTCTTGCTCTCACCTCCCCTCCACCACACCACTGCCGTCGGCCCACTTTTGTCGCGATATTTCACCATCTTTCGGATCTAGACTCATGACCTCAAATATTGTGTCACCTGATGCCAATAAGTAGGGCTCACAACTTGAGATCTGATCTTGTGAGCCTAGACGCGCGAGAGAGAGAGAGGATGCGCAATCATGGGGCATAGTGGCAAGGGCGGGGGTGACATGGGGCTTGGATAGAAGTGGAGCAAGCCTCTGATATATTGAGATGTGGTTTATACTCCAATCGATAGATAACCACAATTTTAAGCCTAAACAATTAATATAAGAATCCGTTCATTTCGCGGAAAATATCATGTTTTCGAAAAACATTTACCTGGAAGTCATTTTCCAAGAAAATAACTCTATTTACCGGTGTTCGGCCGAAACCTAAACTTTGAGTGGAAAATATTTTCCACCGTTCGTTAGCTAATTGAATTATTTGAAAAAAAATTATCAAAAATTGAATTTTATTATTTTTAATTGACCAAAAAATTAGTTTTATTTTTATATTTTTTAAAAGAATGAATTTTTAATTATTTGTATTTTTAAAAAATCGAAATTTTTATTATTTTATTAATTTTTCTTTCTTTTTCCTTTTCTTTCTTCCTTTTTCTTTTCGTTCTTCCTTCCTCCTCCTTCTACCTCCTCCTTCCTCTGTCGGCTCCTTCCTCCGCTGGTGATTCTCAATCCATGATGATCAGCCGGCTCGCGATGGCGGCGATGTTGACGGCGGCAACGAAGACTTCCTCACACTAATTGGCAACAGTCGTCGCGCAGGGCGCTTTTCATTTTCCCCCAATCGTCATCTCCCTCCCTCCCTTTCTTCCTCCGTCTGGCCTCAGGGGTTGACTCGGGGGATCGGCAATCAGGTCCATCGGCGAGACGGCCGTCTGCCGGCGGGGAGTCAGTCGGTTTCCGCATCGCGGTGGTTGATCCTCCGTCTTCTGCGGCTACACCTACCCCTCTCTCTCTCCCTCCCTCCTCTCTGCATCGGAGTTCACGGTCAGCAAGCTCGCCTAGATCAAAAGCCTGAGCTCCGCTGCCAAATCCGACAAGCTCACGGCTCGCCAGAGCCCGGCGAACCTCTAGCAAGGTCAGGCGAGGCCCAAGCCCCGCCCAGCCCACCAGATATGGCAAGGCCCGAGCTCTGCCCCAAGTTGGCGAGACCTCTGCCTCGCTCGATTTGGCAAGGCCCAAACTTGACTTCGCCAGATCGAGCTAGGTGGAGCCTCGCTGGTCTAGGGCGAGGCTCAAGCTATCTCGCGGCCGCAACCAGTCGCCGGCCGCCGTCATGGCCGGCGACCGGCCAAGACTAAGGAAGAAACATGAAAAAGGAAAGAAAGAAAAGAAAAAGAAAAAAAAAAAGCATAAAAATAAAACAAAAATGTGTTAATGAAAAGAAAAAGAAGTTATGGAAAATGTTTTCCACTTTTCAAAAGTGGAAAACATTTTCCTCATCTTTGAAGGTTGTTTTTCCCAATGATAGAAAACATTTTCCTTGAGTAGCTTATTTTTCCCTAAAACGAACACCGGAAAATCTGGAAAACGTTCCTGGAAGTCATTTTCCGTGAAACGAACGGACCTTAAGAGACATAATCATGCAAGTGCACAACTAATAATTTAACTTAAGAGATAAATTAATTGTTTGAGGAGACAGAAAAAAACCTTCATGCACTGAGTAAATCTTCAAATAAATGTTCTGCAAGATGTTGACTAGTGATCAAGCAACCATTTAATGTATTCATGACTTAGATATGATTTCCAAATATGATTATGCAATGTCAATCAATTCTTTTTGGGTTTTTCTTGTTTAACATGAAATGATTTAATTTTAATATTATGTCTATGATCAATGAAAAATTAATCCTATTAATTAAACTAAGTTTGATTAATTATTTATGTGTTTTCTTTTTTAATAAATATAAAAACTAAATTCCAGGACACCTATCGTGACCTAATTGACCTTTATTGTAAAGAATAATGACCTATTGAGGAAGTGCTAAGAATAGTGACCTATTGATGCAGCGCTAACTCTCTTTTTTTTTTCTTTTTTTAAATCTTCTCTTTATGAATAATTAAATTATATGCTTTACCAAAAAAAAATTAAATTATATGCAATCATGAGATGAGATATCTTTGAGTTTTTCTTTGAAAGTTAAATTAGGAAACTAACTAAAGTATTTAATAACCTAATTTATATCAGGAAATGATTTACACTACATCCTAATTTATATCAGCAATTTTATTTTAGGAAACTTAATGGCAAGTAATCTATCCTAAATGTTTTACTTTTTTTTGTATTTTTCATAATAAAAATATTATCTAAAATAATGAAATGCAATATCTAAGCCCACGTGATTAAGTATACACACATCCAATATAGGATACAAGGGGTATCCACTGCGTAAACCGGCAAGGCCACGGCAAGGCCAAGAACGGAGAAGGGCAGCAACTTCGAACGAGAGGGCTGGCGACAGTCAGTAATCACGTTGGGACAGCGAGACTCACGATGGAGTGGCAAGAGGCGGCGAACATCAACGTTGGGGACTATGGACATCACAAGGGGTCTTTGGATCGTCGATGCTCGATTCCTTTGCTGGGGTTAAGGAAATAGGTGGCGTAGAGGTCTCCTCAAATTCTTAACACATTTCAACTTAGAACAGATGCATATTCGCTGCTTACATGCAACCGCAAATTGGACTCTCTAGCAATCCGACCAATCTGATTTTCTCCTTCAAAGACATATTTTAAAATGCCTTTTCCATCATCTATACCAGATAACTCAAGAATAATGATTTAGCATTCTCTCCACAAAATTCGAGAGTGATCCAACGGTTGAAATGTGCGTTCGTCCATATCGTGAAACTACGCGTTGAAATTTTTCTGGGGAATTGCGGGAGAGAGAACTCATGTGTGTACGTTTTTTTGTGCTCTCTTGTGTGATTTTTCTTTTCTATTGTGTATTGTCAACCTCTGATTGTAAACCATCTCTAATGGGTTTATATAGGGTCAGGCTTAGGGTTGTCTTGCAAATACCGAGGATATCTTTATTTCCTATTTTAGGTTATGTGATCTTTCTTATGAGAGTATACACCCTTTCTTATTTCCCTATGATCAAAATTCGACAATATAAAGCTTAATAACCCCAAATTTGCTTCAATAAATCAATATTTCCTAATTTGAGATATTTGGTTTGCCAGGCACACGTATATTCGGCCGCTTTAAAGGAACTTTGGGCTCGTCCCAATTTTGCACTTCTGGAGGCTTAGTAGATAATTCAATTATACTTCAAGCTTCACTACAATTATATGGACTTATTACCAATGCAAGGTAAAAAATTATTTCTTTGGGGGTCGCACTCAATCATTAATTTTCTATGCAATAAATACTAAATAAGTTACCAAAATTCACATGTCAACATATTACAATTGCACTCCCGAGTTTCCATACCTCCTATTCACACGCCGATCTCATCCACAAATAGTTATAGCATCCAAGGTCATAGGCCACTCAACTATTGCTTGGTACCTTTGCCTTCAGTTGGTATCCAACACTTACCCAGATTTTAGGATAACGAATTCTTTGCAAGCTTCGTCGATGAACTTTATTGAACACCTTTGAGCTATTTGTTGATGTCGATTCCATATAGTTGTCGATGATTCTTCTTCATAGATTTCGATATTCATGTCATGTCAATCATCTAATGGCTTTAAGAACTTTCATTAACCAGTCTTCCTCAATCAATCGCACTCCAACGCTCATCAATAATTGTATTGTATGGTTGTCGAGAGCCACACATTGTGGTCATCGACAGATTGGTTTTGTAATAGTTGATAACCATATCATGTAGCTATCATGCTGATCACAACAACCAAACTCAATTAACCAACTAAACCCACTGTTTATCAATTTGAATTTTTTTTTTTTTTTTGGGTGCATAAACCGGTAGTCATTAATCACAAATAGTTCTTTACCCCATAAAAGAGAGAGCGAGCAACAAAGCTTCCCGCCATAGGGAAAATTGTCCAAAAATTCCTAAACCAGTTGTATTTTTGTCAATCCGGTTCTAAACCTTTTAATTTTGTCATTTTAGTCATAAACATTTTCACTTTTTGTCAATTAAGTTCATTCGGCCAATTTTAGCTGGAAAATACTGACGTGGACGTTGGCAGTGCCATGTAAGACTATCAACACTGATGTGGATAATTTTTAATAATATCTTAATATTTTTTGAATTTTTATAATTTTTTCTATTTTTTCTGTTTTTTTTCTTTCTTTTCTTTTTGGCTTTCTTCTTTGTCTTTTCCAGTAGCCGGTCGGCCACAGGCGATAGCCGGCCACTCGCCACAGCCAGCCAACTAGCCTCACCTACCACAGGTGAGGCCCCACCGGGCAAGGGCAAGCCCTAGCAAGGGGAGCCCTCGCCCAGGCACAGCCCGAGAATGGTCACTTAAGCAAGGCCAACCTGCGCCCAGGCCAGGGCGGCTTCACCAAGCATCGGCCTAGCAACGACAACACCACGTGAGGCCGCCTTGGCTTGGGCGAGGGCCGGCCTCACCACATCTAGCGAGGGGAGCCCTCACCCTCGCCCAAGCGAGTTTCGGCCTCCACCTAGACTGGATCTAGCAAGGCCGCCTTAGCTTGGGCACAGGTCAACCTCGCCTAGGCGACCCTTCCCAGGCTGCACCTAGGCGAAGGCTCCCCTCACTGAGGCTCGCCCTTGCCCAACTTGGCCTCGCCTGTAGCAAGCAAGGCCAGTTGGCTAGCTATGACTAGTGGCCGGCCATCCCCTATGGCCAGCCGGCCACAAGAAAAGGCAAAGAAAAAAGCCAAAAAGAAAATAATAATAATAATAATAATAATAATAATAATAATAATAATAATAATTCAAAAAATTAAATTATTATTAAAAATTGTCAACATCAACACCGACGGTCCTACATGGCACCATCAATATCCACGTCAGCATTTTTCGGCCAAAATTGGCTGGTTCGACTCAATTTGTAAGAAATGAAAATGTTTATGATTAATTGGCAAAGTTAAAATATTTATGATTGAATTGGCAAAAGTGCAATAGGTTTAGGATTTCTTGGACAATTTTTCCTCCCGCCATATATAGGTAAGAAATCTCGTGCTGTTTTGCTCGATACTGCACAATACACGAATGTATCTTCAGCATGGTGGGAAATCTACAAACAAAGCAATGTCCAATCCAATGACGTTAGTTCCAAGAGCAAAATGGACAACAAGTGACTGAACTGGTCATCCAGCACCTTTCGCGTGTCTACTTGACCATTATAAAAATGAAAAGGCAATTTTCTTAAGCACTATATATAGGATGTCCCTACTCTGATTCTCCATCAACCCGAGACCTTTTCTGCTACCTTCGAAGGAAATAAAAATGGCGATGGGCGTGTTCAAAATTTATCTGTGCCTAATGCTGATATTGCTTCCGCTTCCAAGCTCCCGTGCACGAGTTTCCCATATCGTGAACAAAGGAAAGACAACTAGGATGGTGGTTCAAGCATTAGGTGAAGACTATGAAAAGGGAGATAACATGCAAGGAAGAAATTTTGAGCTTACGAGGGCGAGTCCCAGAGGTCCTGATCCGCAACATCATTGAAGTAATGAGTAATGGATCGATCCAACAAGACAAATGCCTCCTTCTTCTATATGCGAATGGCGTCCTAGGAAGCATGAGACAATGCTCTTGCTTTTTTATTGTCTTTCTGAGTTTTACCATGTCATTTTCTAATGTGATATCATAGTTGGGTTTTGACGTTGAGTTGTTCATGATTTATGGCTCTGGTGGCCTTTTACTGCTGCAAGTTGTTCAACTTCTGCAAAACTGGGAGGGGTACACCTATATTAGTTGATTCCTACGTAACTTGCAGAAGCACCGGCTAGTTTTTTATGTGCTTGAGTGTTGTCTGGATTTCTTTTGGCAAATTAATATGACTCACTCTTGCTTAATTCCAATTTCTTAATTGCATGTCTTGCCAATACTTTTCAGTTTATGTAGACATAGTTTTATCCTTGTCAATGAGGATCGTCAGGCCTAAACTTTTTAGATCAACGATCACTATGAGTTCCCTATGCAACTTGATTTGACCACGGGAATAGATGATGCCTTTGTCAAAATAGTTCTCCAAATAGAAGAAACCCAACAAAAAAAAAATGTCAATCCAAGATTAGGGTCGATTCCTAATCCTACAAATTGGGAGCCAACCTTGTGGTCAGATTCCAAATTTCAGGGCGGAAACCAACCCACCTCAAAATTGATCACCTCACGACCGCCACTTCATTCCAATTAATCTATTGGTGCTATTTGTTCCCTTCTTTATCTTTCTATTTTTGGTTATTTTCCTCCATATGGACGTTGTCAATCAACAACACATCTATTCAAAATATTTTTAAAAACTTATGGTAATCTTTTCAATCACTCAAATTGAACATTTTGTTACATAAGTATTTGATTGTATTTTTTGGATAAGTTTGGAAACTAAATTGAAAATATTTAGAACTTGATCGTATTTTTGTTATGAGTTTTAGGAATTTGATTGTAATCCATCCCTTATTTTTTGTATATGATTTGCTCCACAGTTCAGCATGCTTACCAAGTTACCAGGGCCAATCAAGTGACAGACATGAGTTGGCGGCGTGGTTGAATCTGACCAACACGCACCACCCCTATATTTAATAGTGAGTAAAAAGATTGCAATCGTTACAATAATAAATAAATAAATAAACAAAAACTAGGCTACGAGGATGAAATTTTGCAGGATTGGCCCACTTTCTTCGTCCTAATTGCCTATTGCGACGAAGTTTTATCATTGTGATACATTCGCCACAATGAAAAATATCTTAGCAGGATTGATGAACCAACTACAACAACAATTTCATCCAAACAACTGCCAAATTTTGTCCTTGTCCATCTCCTCTCCATGGTTGGCATGGTTGATGGGGTCAAGACCACTAGAATAGGTCAAAGGACTGAACTTAATCAGATTACATGATTTTTAGAATGCTTTGTGTCTAAATCAAAGGTTTAAACCAAACTGATTCACGAGACTTGTAAAGTACTCAAGCAAGCCTCCAAGATAGTTGAGACCTCTATGATTTTTTTTATACCAAGGAACCACCGGTGCCCAGTGACACTATCGGGCCTCACCGCAAGTCGCTATTTAGACGTAAACCTTGGGGGTAGCTAGCACAGGACCTTACCACCATGACTTCTCGCTTAAGACATGTTAGCGATTCAAATATTCAAACTCGTTCCCTTGGTGATGAGGTAATAAAGCCCAACCAACTGCACTACCTCTATGATTGCACCCTGGATTATGAAAAAAAAAATCTATTTGCATAGGTTTAAGTTTTAATGACATATGGTTTTTTAACATTGGATTAAAGTATTGATAATGAGCTAAAATCCTTACATCTATTAGACACTATATGTAGTGACCTAATCTAACGAGGGCAAGAGTGATTGTCGTGGCTAGAAAGGGCCTAGGCAAGGTGTTGCTCCAACTCTAAGATGGCATGAGGGTAGGAATGAATCAAATCCCACGTCACATAACCGTGGTGAGGTGATGTGCTTATATAAAGAGTAGTACACCATTTTCAACTACCAACGAGGCCTTTTTTATTAGCATAACCCAGAAAAACAAAACCATGCAATTTCTGGCCCAAAGCATACAATATCATTGACAAGTGGGGCAAAAGGTCAGCCCTTACAATGGTATTGGAGCCAATAGCCCAGTTGGAAATGTGAGGTTTAGGGACGAACCACATGTAAGTTGGTGGGCCTATAACTAATCAATCTGATAAGAGCAAGAGTGATCATCAAGGCCAGAGAGGACTTGGACAAGGCACTACTCCAACTCTAGGATGGTATGGGAGCAAGAATGAATTGAATCCCACATTATCTAGAAATGGTAAGATGATGTGCTACATAAGGAGTAGCACTGGTCTTAACTACTATCCTTTTATGAGCGAAACCCAAAAGAACAAAAACATACGAGCTCCAACCCAAAGCAAATAATATCGTTGGCAAGTGAGGTCAAAGGTCGGCCCTTACAACGGTATCAAAGCCAATAACCCAGCCAAAAATGTGAGGTTCGGGGATGAACCACACGAAAGCTAATGAGCATGTAATAACCCAGTTCGTTGAGAGTAGGAGTGATCACTAGGGCTATAGAGGGCCTGGACAATGTGTAGTCCCTACTCTAGGATGGAATGAACCGAATTTCACATTGCATAGATATAGTGAGATAATGTGCTATATAAAAAGTAGCATGAATCTTAACTACCAATAAAGCCTTTTCTAGGTGAAAACCAAAAGAACAAAACCATACAAGTTTCAGCTCAAAGCGGACAATATTATTGACAAGTGGGGCCAGAGATTGACCCTTACACTATATGTAAACAAAGCCTAGTCAAATCTAGTGTTCAAGTGATGACAGATTAGTACTGCAACATCTCCTTCTTTGGAAATTGAGACCGAAACCGACTACCATGGAAGAAAGCATGTGAATCGGAGAACATAGAGCAACGCACGCATAATATAAACTCGGGGCATGAAGGACTCCAAGGCTTGGTTCTAATACAAAGTCAATAAGTCCAACCCAAATACATAAATTATTAAGTGGAAAGAAACACAAGAATAAAGCCTAATCAAATCCATTGGTCAAGCAATGTCAGATAATATTTCAGCATTTAAGTTAATCATTTCTAGTATTATATCAAATTATTTGTGAGGGAGAGCGTTACATAGCTGCATTGGATATACAGTGGGATTTGCTTCTTCTCTACTTAGATTCAATGATGACTGTTACGCTCTCAAAGAAAACGCTATCCCCGACAAGGACAACACTGAATACGTCGGAAAAGCAATATCTTTTTTGTTAGCAATTATCTTCCATGATGACCAAACTTAGGAAGCTTCGGGTGGCTCATTTCTGGTTTGACGTAGGAAAAAGCGGAAAGTGACGGATAAAAGAGATGAATGTGTCGGCATGAAATCAAGATACTGCCGACCGACTGAACATTTATAAGCCAAATGGAAAGCTCTTTCCAAGAGCATTGGGCTTCGACAGATCAGGCAGAAGGGAGGTACTGTTGAGCAACCAGACGGCGCACGTAGTAATTGCACTAAGTGCATGTGTTGAGCCAAAAGAATGTAGGCGTCACCCGTGTCAAGACAACGCATTTTTTTCAGAGTAAAACAAAATTAAATTAGCTTGTCAGTTGGAAATTATTGTTCGCTGTGTGCTTAGTTAAATAAATCATAACGCACGACCTACAAAAGGGTTAAAGGAGACTTTAGCATCCTCTAAAGTCAATATAAAAGGTTTTTCCATTTGATATCATCAAATTGCCCCGATTTCTTCATTGAACTTAACCAAAAAAGCTCCGACCCAAGCCCTAGTATTTCCTCACCTCTCTCTGACCACCCCTCCACCACACCACTACCGTCATACCCCTTGTCTTGTGGTATCTTGCCATCTTTCGGATCTTGACTCATGATTAAACCCATTAAACGGGTGACTTAGGTCAGATTTGGGTTTGGCTTGACCCAAATCCAACCCATTTTAACCTGTTTCAATCCATGTTCGTACAATACAAACATAGCCACCCATATCCGATTCGACTTGAACAATACTCATACACATACATGATCCAATCCATATTAGTAATCCGATTCATATTGGTAAAACACTTCTATATTTAGCTCAATCTAGGAATACTCATATCTAAATTGAGATGAGAGCATAAAATGAGCAAGCATAAGATCGAATGAAAATAAGAGAAAGTCATAAAGAAGAGCTGGTTCTTCGTAGCCACTTAACATATATATTATTTTGGGTTTCAGTATTCTAAACCCATTCATGACTTTAGATATTGCCTCGTCTGATGGTGGCAAGAGTAGGGCTCACAGCCTGAGATCTAATCTTGTGAGCCTGGCCGAGGGTGGGGGAAGAGCAATGATGGGGCTTGGTAGGGGGGCTTGGACAAATGTGGAGCGAGCCTCCGACGGAGGCGTGTCACGGGACATGGATCTTAGTTGCTTCTGTGTTCTCTGTTTGTTTTTTTTCTTGGCAAACTTTGATCATGGGTCAGAAAAGAGAGGGGGGCAAAAAGGGAAAAGAGGGAAGGGAAAAAGGAAAGAAAGATAGGGAATGAATTTAAGCCGTCTAACCAGCCTAATGATGAGCTGTCAATCTCTCAACTAGTAACATTCAAATGCAAACTTTTTCCTAATTTTACAGGATCCCAATTCTTAAACCGAAGATGTGGGGACGTCAAAACTCCGCATGCACATGTTGTGATGTGTCAGCCAAAAAGAAATTTGATAGGGATTATTCTATTTTGTCAGTCAAATGAAAATGATTATAAATGGACGGAACTACCATGGTAGTATCCCACTCCCATCCACATTATCGATTATACTAATCATCATTTCATACTAGGTGCATGTTCACATGGTATTGGGAAAAGTTATCAAGAAAGCCTTAAACCTATTGCATTTGTACTAATTCAGTATTATACCTTTTAATTTAGTCAATTAAGTCTTAAATCTTTTAACAATTTACTAATATAATCCATCCAGTCAATTTCGACCAGAAATAGCTAATATGAACGTTGACTGTCCTACGTGACACAACTAACATTGACATAAATAATTTCTAAAAAAAATTTAAATTTTTTTGAATTTTTTATTATTTGCCTTTTTTTTCTTTCTTTCTTTTCCTTTCCCTTCTCTTTTTGTCAAGCAAGGGAAGCTACCAGTGAGGGGCCCCTTGCTAGATGTAGCAAGGGCAAGGCCCAGTGAGACCACCTTAGCTTGCTTGTTGGGCCTCGCTTGGGGGAGGCGAGCACTAGTGAGGCCCCCCTCGCTAAATCTGGCCACCCTCATCAAGCCTTCCTAGCAATCACTTCTATTCGATGGCCGTTTGCAAAAAGAAAAGGGAACAACAAAGGAAAACAAAATGTAAAAATTATTAACGTTAGTGCTAGTTATCTTATGTCGATCGTGCCATGTAAGATAACTAGAATTTATGTTAGTGATTTTTTGTCAAAATTGATTGAATAAACTGCAAACACGCATGACAAAATTCCTATTTCTCTATTTTTATTTTTTTTTGTTTTTCTATTCCCCATAACACGTTTAGAATAGAAATCCATATGGTAAGGAATTGCATTTTTCTATTTATGGAACGAAATTTTATTCCAAAAATAAATTTGGAGCAAAAATCATAAACTAAAACTTTTAGCTTTTTTTTTTCTAGAATAAAAGTAAGAAATGAAAACTTTTCTTATCATTCACTCTTGTTATCGCCTACAACCCACCTACCACCCGTGGGATGCCGGACACCTATTGCCAACTCGCCACCAATTGCCATCACCCCCCTTACAAATGGAAATTTAATTTTGTCATCAAACAAATTTATATTCCAAAAACATGAATTTTAAGTTGTTATCATATGTGTTTCTTTCCTCAAAAACTCATATAGGGAATAGAAATTGATAAATCAATAAAAATCATGTTATGGCCAAAAATTGATTTATGTTTTAGAAATTTTGTTATACGCGCCCTACATTAACAAATTATCTAAAGGTCTATGGCTCAATTAGTCTAATTGAAAGGTTTAGTACTGAATTGACATAAGTACAATAGGTTTAGGACTTTCTTTGTAAATCAAAGATGCAGGGGCAAAACTACCATGATATTGTCCCACTCGCGTCCACATTATCTACTATACAAATCATCATTTCACAATAGATGCATCTTCACATGGTATTATGTTATCTCGATGTTATATTATTGACAGAATCAATATTACTATACATCCGATGGCAAGAATTTGGTCATCGATACAAGTGGCAATATATCGCTTCATTCTCTAAAAAGATCAGTAAAATGCAAGACAATTAAATTTCATTGAAGAATACAGAAATAAAGCGCTTCTGGATGATTAAACGAGATCGCTGGACCCTAGATGATGGGAAAAAAAATTTCACATACATCAGGTGTATGCTCATTGTCCTCTTCCATGTTTTGTAGACTTCACTAATATGAAATTCATCCTGTCTACAAGTTGTGAACAACAATTGTCATTGCGTCAAGCTTCACGCGATCTAGCATTCTTCAAATTATTCTCGCTCGGCTGAAAGTAAAAGCTACGCAGAGAAACTTCTATGATTCTTTCAATTGAATGAAGGTGTTGGCGAGGATACGTTGGCTAAAGAGTGAGGAGCACTTTGCTATAAATAAATAAAAATAAAAAAATAAAAAAAAATAAAAGAGTGAGGAGCACCACCCGAGTCTGACTTTTGAACCTACAGCTTTCCATAGGCTATGTAATCAGGTCGAGTCATTAATTACGTCTAATAGAGAAAGAAAACAATGAAAAAGGGGGAGAAAGCAAAGCTTTAACAGAAAAAGAGACCATGGAGGATATCCCTTAGACTTCACACAAACTTAGGTCTATTGTTTTCCCATAGGGCTATGTAATATCTGAACTATTGTGAGATAGAAGAATTGTCACAAACTTTGAGATCACTCAATTGCTTTGAAGGGTCAGGCTGGGTTGACAAGTAAAGTCTTTTCTAGATCTTGGTCAATAGGACTAGATCAATCACAATCAATAATCATGTGAAGCCCATTGAATTTGACCTTATTTAAAAAAGAAATAAATAAAAAAATCAAAAGTTTTGATTGAACTCAAACGATCAATTCGAACTTAGACAAAAGTTTTATCACGCCCCGATTCTTGGGCACGCACCCATACCTCACCTTGGTCAATTAAATAGCGACGTTCCATGACGCATCGCCGACCCATTCATTTTAATACACATGTGGAAGCATATAAAATCCACAAACAATAAAGCAATGGGATAGGAAAGTAAGATTTCAAATTCCAAACTTTCAAAAACAATTACACTTATATACATTGCAAAGCAGTGCACATATATATGAGGCGGACTACTAAGTCAGATTCAACTTAAACAAGTTCAGGAACAAGGTCTACAGGCGGGGGTGGGGGTTCCACAAACTACAGGTCCTTGTCCTCCTCCTTGTCATCCTCCACACTCCAACTGGAGCCTTCAGCAGATTGCACCGGACTTCCGACATCTTCAAAATCCAGGTTTGCTGCATCTAGGGACCTGAAATGTTGTCCCACGACCGGGATAAAACTACGTCTCAGCAAGTTTTATCCCCTAAGACCCGATTAGGAACCCAATACACTCTAGGACTACCTAAGCACAACACAGATCATGGGATTTACCTTGACCTCAGTTCCTTCCTACAAGTCAATATATATATCAAATATACACGATCACATCACATCGCATCAATCATATCGAATCATCGATCAATTGACTTAGTCGATTACATGTCATCTCGACCCTTTATTGGTCGACTCATCTCATACTATCTATAAGTCCGTTCATATCAAGATTGCTCACTGCTAAGCTGATAAATAGATAGTATAACTCGTTTCTAAGATGATCGGGTATACTACTCTCTACTAAGCTGCCATATCGCCCTTGTACCGACAGTGCTCAATCTAAGCTGATAAGGTATATTGCTTTCTACTAAGCTACCATATTAGAGCCTATAAGTTGATATAGTATACTGGTATACTGCTCTCTATCTAAGTTGACATAGCGTCCGTATGCTGATATAGTATAACATCCCAATCATACAATCGATTCCATATTTTTATCATTCCCGATAAAAATAGTCGTGTGTGAGTACACGATTGACCTTAACTAAAATATCATAATTTCACTTTTTGAACAACCCACCAATTTCAACAGCCCATTACATATTTTTGGCGCTATAAATCGATGCCTGGTAATTTTCCCATTAATTACCAAAATTAATTAATTTAGGAATAAAATCATAAAATCATAAAATCATAATTAATTCAAGTCAGTACAAATCAACGATCAAATAAATAAATGGACTGCACTACAATAATTAGCATAAAATTTCGGTCGTTGGCTATCCTAGCCTAATTTTTAGAATATAATGAATTAATTAATTAATTACGAAAAATATTAAATAAATACAATAAATCCAATTTAAGCTCGTAATGCTTGATTGGAAGCCGAAACGAACCCAGAAAAATTCCAAGATTTGTTCAATAAATACTAAAACCTATTTCATTGCTAATTACACTAACCATTTGTCTAACATGCATCAATAAGTCTCTAATTTAATTACTTTAATCTAATCTATCCACCTAATTATACTTAATTAAATATAATCAATCCTAAGCATCATTAACCTACTAAGTGAGGATTAGTGAGCAAAACTCACTTGTTAAAAGCGAAGACCGATTCTCCCGCAATAACGGCGCGACGGCGGCCGAACTCCGAATTTTCGGCGGCATCGACGGCACACGGACCAGGCTCAAAAGCCTTGCAAGCCCACAGCAAAATGCTAGGCTTGGTCTGGACTTGGGCTGAGATGGGCTGACTTCAAGTGGGCCTCAAGGTGGGCTGAACTGTGGGCTTCAAAACTAGGTTGATTCCGGCCGAGTTGCTGAAGATGGGCTCGTCAAATTCGTGTGGGCTGAAGAAGACAATTTTGTGGGCTGCTGAACGGGGCCCAAAACGCTGGATGGAGCTGCTGGGCCGTGAAAGCTGTTGCAGGAATTTTCGGTGGAATCGCGGACTGCTTCAGTGGGACGTGAAGCTCGCTGGGTTGCCGTTGCTTCGGTTGACGGTGATGCTGCTTCGCTTGGGTTTCGCTGGCGTGCAGCTGGCTTCGGACGTGTGGCGATTGCGGTCAAACTTGGTGGAGAGTTTCACCTGTTTGTTGACCGAACGTGGCAGTGAAATGGAGTGGAAATGGGGTGATGGGCTACGGATGATGATGCTAGAGGAGTCAACAATGGAGACTTCTTGGGGGAGGTGTGTTGACTTGGACGGGTGACGCACGAAGAAGTCGAGGGAAACAAGGGCTGGCAGAGGAGCAGGCTGACGGTGGAGAAGACAAACGTGAGTGGAGGTGCAGGCGTTGATTCAAAGGGGGAGGCAGCAGTCTTCGGTGGAAATAACGAAGAAGAAAAAATGAACGAAGCTAAACAGAGGGAAAGGTCCTTACCCCCCCCCCCCCCCCCCCAAAAAAAAAAAAAAACAGAAGGAAAGGAAATATGAAAAAGGAGTTGCGGAGGGGGAGGTCCGCGAGCGAAGCTGGCCCGAGAAGGCTGGATGAGAGAGAGAGATGGGAAAAAAATCCACAAGCTTATCCTTAAACATAAATGCATGGTCTCCCCTAAAGCTCACATGTATATCATAATGCCCCCTAATACTTTCTTGCCCAAAATTCCACTAATTAAACCAAATTTCGATGCAAAAATTGCACCCCTTCCATGGTTCCGAATTTCATCCATCTGAGCTTCAACTTCTCCTACAATTTCCCAAATTGGCGTCTAATTTCGATGAAGAAATATCCCAAACAATTTTCTGTAAATCCCCGACACTCAAAAGCTCGGCTTGGAAGTCCATATTTCCCTTAATTTGGCCCATCTGAATTTCCATTAATTTTCCGAGACGTCCGAAACGATTTTCAATAAAAATCTCGGAATCTCCGAAAATTATTCATAGGATGAGCCGATGTTCTTAAAATAGATCGTGATACGACAGAACTTTCAATTTCTAAAATCAGGTTCAAATTCGCGGTTAATTTCAATCTGGTGAGATTTTAACGTGACCTGATCTACCGGGCAGTTTTTAAGAATTTTTAGTACAATTGACCCTTGATCGATTTATCTCGAGTCATATTGTACATCTTCGACTCATTGACGACTCTAGGTTATCATGAAAATCTCAAGATTTCAAATACGGGCACCGGGTACCAAAACGATAGAAAAATCGGTCTAGTGCCAATCAACAAATATTTTTCAATCATGTAGAATCACCCACACTCTGATCACATATCTCAGTCAAGTCCACCTATCTCCGGTCTCTGATTGATTTCAACAATGCCGTAATGACTCTTACAGACCAACATAGTCGAACAGTCAATTCTTGGTTGAATTTTTCAAGTTTATTGCATTTAGATTCCTTAATTGCTTTCCCAGATAGTCCAGTTATCTCGTGAGTGATCAACTTAGATAATAACATTATTAGCGTGTCGACGAAAAGCCGATTTATTTAATCGAAAACAAATTCTGAAAATTCAGGCTGTCACAAATTTCGAGATTGTGACCAACGAAATCTAACTCTATGTAATAGTGGAGAATTCTATACATTTTGATAATTACTCTAAGACGATAATTACTCTAAGACCATTAAGGTTTGTGTGGTTCTTATAATAACAAAGCCTAAATGGTAAATTACGATTATTTTATTGTGGTCTCACTCTTCTCTTCTATATACAATATACATATGTGTTTAGTGTTCATAGTGATCAAATCCTGGATCTAGTACTCGCCAACCCCAGCCCCAGCCCCCAATACTTTACAAATAGGGCCGCATGCCTTTTGGCGATTTACGCATTTGACTGGGTAGTTTTTCTGCTTGCAGGCAGTTACTTCCACCAAAATCATTCTTGCATTATCGTATCTCTTACAGCCATCGCCCACTCAGCTTCTATCACTTTCTTTTTAAGCATAACCATCGAATTACACTTACACGCGCGTCGCTTGGGTTGTGAGTCTCGTGCAATGTAAAAATAAATTCCTATTGTAGAATGTATGCTTTTATTATTCCCCTCGTTCTTTTTCCATCTCTATAAAATGAATTCCAATTGCACGATATCCTTATGATCTTATTAGAGATAATTAGGATATTTTCCTTAATTCTCCAATTTTTTTGGAATTGTGCCTATATCTTCCTTGATTGTGCCTAACCCAATTGACCATAATTGATATCATGATTGTCTTGTTAGCTTAAATAGTCATCTGATAAAGCTTACGTGCTCTCCATTATAACACATAAATCATTAAAAAAGAAAGTTACGCAATTTTATTTTCTGTATTATTTCTTATCTAATCTGAGTAAGGAAAAAGGATCTAGCACTGCCACCTCCTTTGCATGATTTGCTAGGAGTTAATTTTATCGATCACGATATCTATCTATACTACCAATAAAGAAAAGGATTTTAGAAGTTGTCACGTGCGAAACATGACTCCTTTATCCTCTTTGAAACTTCTTTAACTTCTACTGTCTTTTTAACCTCCACATTTATTTTGTGTTTTATTCTTTTATTTTGTCGAAAAGATTTATCAATTATTCAGTTATTTACACATCACAGGAGGACTTAGAGCTACCCTCATCAATACTAGCTTGCTATTGGGCTTTTGAGGTTGGGCCGCCCATATTAGGCTTGGCCCAAGCCCAATCGACGATTTGAAGAAGGGACAATTTTTCCGAATAGAAGGTCAACTTCTCCGTGTGAAAGTGTGCAAGTAAACAAGCATGTGGGGGAGCGTTTGGGTGCATGGGGTTATTAAAAAGAGAAACACAAATATTCTCAGAATTGATGACAGATCAAGGAATAGATATTTGGCTGTGGAAGTACAAGTCTAGTCCGAGTGCATGATTCAATTTCTAAACCCTTCACACATGGATCATGTGGAACAATCTTGGTTCTCAGGGCTTGTGATGTAATTATGTAAAATCCGATGTTGATGTCAAAGCACGTCAATTGTTTCCCAAGCTCTATCTGAATCCAATAAATGTCATGTTGAAGTGTTCATTTTGTGCACTCCATGTTTGACCCCATAGAAAATCAAAAACGGCATGCTCCACAAAATTTCTTTGCGCTAGCACAATTTACGTATCTATTGCGGCTAATATGTCCTCTATCTATTATGAAAAGTTTGACTTATCAAGAAAACGCTTAAATGACTTTGATTGGTTGATGAGTACTCCAACTGGGCAAAGGCAAAGATTCGAGCCCCAACACACGCCAAAGGAGAGAAAATGAATTGGCAAAGAAGAACACATTATCCCAATACATTTTCCCATTAGCTAATCGGACAACACTAACTGAATCCAACAAATTTTAAAACTCTATTGTAATTTCACAACCACTATACACGTATTTCCGAACGGCATGCTCCACAAAATTTCTTCGCTCTAGCCCGATTTATGTATCTAATGCGGCTAATTTGTCCTCTATCTATTATGAAAAGTTTGACTTATCAAGAAACTTTGATTGGTTTATGAGTACTCCAACCGGGCAAAGGCAAAGATTCGAGCCCCAACACACGTCAGGGGAGAGAAAATGAATTGGCAAAGAAGAACACATTATCCCAATACATTTCCGCGTTAGCTAAATCGGGCGACACTAACAAGAAGGATTCGATAGCACAAATTTAACAAATTTCAAAACTCGATTGTAATTTCACAACCACTACACACCTATATCCATATAATTTAATGCTAGCGTTGCGTGTTGGAGTTCTTTGTAGGCCACACAAAAAGGCAAAGGAACCCATTCACATGGCACACGCATATAATGTCAGAGAGATTGAGATGTGAAGCCCACGAGGAAAGTTCTTTCGTGCCGATCGGGTCAATGCATGATCGGGCGGATGACGCCAGGACTCGCTCGGTAGCCGGTCTCGTTCGTCTTTATCATCCCAACCAATCATCGACACCTTGCCTTTCACTGGACGGCTGAGTTTTCAACGCTTTCTTTTCCCCGTCCTCACTCGCTTTTGCCCCCTTTCGTCCTCTCCGTCAAACCCAGCGATACCCATAAACGAAGACGAGCAAGAAAGCCTTCCAAAGTTTTTTCTGAGCGCCCCAAGAGGAAATCTCACCTGCCCGGCAGACGAATTTCCCCGAGCGGAAGGCAAAAGAAGGCCCCCGGCCACCATGTGCTGCTGCTGCTGCGACGACGAGAGCTGCGAATGCCGGCCTCTCGGGTTCCTCCTGGGCCTCCCCTTCGCGTTCCTCGCGCTCATCCTGTCCCTCATCGGCATCGTCATTTGGATCATCGGGTAAGTATGCATTGCAACTGTTTGACGAAAGTCCTCTTTGGCAAAACGGCTTTTTGTATGTGCGCGGGTGAGAGAGAGAGAGAGCCGACCCGTTAGCGCTGTTCAGTGGATGGAAATCAAGAAAAGATTTCCCGACGACAGTGCAGTGAATTGGGGCTGAATTCACTTCCTATGTCACACGTTTGATCGCATGAATTTGAGTTTAATCACACGATTGCACTCGCAGTAATTGGGAATTTGGAGCTGTTGGTTTCTGAGTTGGTTGTTTTCTTGGCGAAATCTGCAGGCTGCCCTTGTCGTGCATATGCCCATGTTGCTTCTGCATCACGGTGCTGGTCGAGTTCGCTCTGGGGCTGATCAAGGCTCCTATTCTGGTCATGAAGTGGTTCACCTCCCAGATCCCTTGTTGATACATAATACATATGATCCTGAGCCATGTCGTTGTCGTCGTCGTACATTCGAGTTTTCTGCTTGTGAAGACTGATAGTTAATTGATTCATTCGTGCGAATTTTCAGTTCATACATCACTTTGCCACACATATGTTTTGATTGCTAGATCTTTTCTTTTTCCTCGTGTGTAGATCGTTTTCTGTATGATGATCTCATCAGTTACAGTATTCCTTTGGAGGGTTCCTTTTTTTCTTCAAGAGGCTGTGTTTTCTCGATCACATGTTGGGAGGAAATTCTACTCAATCAATCAGTCAAGGTCATTATCGTAAAACCCACGTCATGAAACTAGAAATCGGGGTGATAGACGAGTTCCTTGGTCTATCGGACCAAAAACAAAGATTCTTATCACTTATGATCAGTGTTCGCAAGAGCTAGACCGGTCCATGTCTTATCTTAATGTCAATCTTGTCGGAAAGATCTTTCGGGACTCGCTTTAGCTTACCCGATTGTGGTCACATTTTGTCTCTGCCGCCATACGCTCCTACTAGCATCGTTGCTAGCAGTGGCTCTCGCATCAAAAAAGGAAAGAGCGACTCGATCGACGACGAAACCGCGTCATCAATAGATCGGAAGTCGATGATCAGCGACACTTACATGAATGGCTAGCTTCGTTTTTTCGAAATAAACTTTCTCCAATCATCATATAAAAATGCGCCCATGTGAAATCTAAACCACCCACCATCATTTCATTGCATATAATAGATGGCCGCTGCACGTGGCAATCTCTTAAGACAGCGGAGAAATCAGCCTGGTCAATCTCACCGGCGTGCTAATCGGGGCCGGCCCGCTGCACGCGGCGATCTCAGCTTGGGTCAACGGCGCCGCTGGGGCCCACAGTGCGTATCCGGCCGGGGACATGCGTAGTGCGCGGGCCCGATTCTGATAATGATGGCGAGAATGGGGTCCTTGCATCACCCCGACCCGGTTGCCGAAAACAAGTATTATGAAGAAAAAGAACGAGATTCCTTTTTTTATTAAATTTACACGAAGATAACAGGTCCCAAATCCTGACCTCATGCTATTTCTCTCTCTCTCTCTCTCTCTCTCCACCGGCGGCAGGCCTCGGCCACTGCCCGCCAATCCTAGGTCGACATCTCGTCCATGTCGCCTCGTCTCGCCGGTCGCCCATGAGCTGTCAATCGACGGAGCCGTGACCAAGCTGCCACCATTGGGCCTTCTATCCAAGAAGACAAGTTTGCTCGCAAGGCGTGACCTCATGACAACCACGAATGTGGCCCAGTCTAGGGCGATCCCGGGACATGGGGTCACTCGAGGCCGACAATGCCAGATCTGGACTTGTGACCTCGGACCCGACGGAGCAAGTCTAGACGTGACTCGAGGCTAGGCAGATACAGATGCGGAGGGGGATTTTCATTGGGGACTTGTTGGTATTTTATTCTTTGCAAATTTATTCACACGCATTAAGCTTGCTCTTTTCCTATTATATACTAGCGAAATTATAGACTCGTTGCTTGTAAGCAAAAACTTCGAGATCTAAAAGATTTTAAAAGCACCGACTATAATGAAGTATTTGGGTTGCAAATAAATTAAAAGAGATTACTGACGCAATATGAATAAATGACACAAAAATGTGGAAAGGGCAAAGTATTTTTGAGTTTTAAATTTTTTGGTAAGGTAGTTTACAAATAAAAAATGAATTTACAACTACAACTCCATTCAGTTCGCAGAAAATATTTTCAAAAAAAAATGTTTTTCGAATTTTCTCGCATTTGTTGCATGAGAAATGAATTAATTGGGAAAACATTTTTCATCAATTAAAAAAGTCTTCTAAAATAGGAGAAGATATTTTTCGCTTTTCAAGTAGGAAAAATATTTTCCTCACTCGCTCTATTATCTCACATCCCTAATAGCCCCCTCTTCTTTCTTTTTCAACAAATTTTAAATCTTCATTCCTTTTCTTTCTCTTTTTTCTCTTTTTCTTTTTATTTCTTTTATTCCTTCCTTTTTTCCTTCTGTCTCAACCGATTGCAAACCACGGCGACAATTGGTGACCAACAACCTGTAAGCTTTGAGCTCATCAGCCTCAAGCAAGCTTAAGCCTCTAACTCGCTACTCTCTTATGCTAACTAATCAGGCGAGCTTCATACTAGCCTAATCGACAAGCGCAAGCCTCTACCTTGCTGATCTAGTGAGGCTCAAGGCCTCAAGCTCACCGCTCGCCAAACGCTTGCCCGATCAACAAGTGTGAGTTGCAAGCTTAAGCTCACCGTTGGCTGGTCGTGAGCTGTCACCATGGCTAATGACCAATCGAACAAGAAGAAGGAGGAAAATATAAAATAAATGGAAAAAAAAGGAAAAAGAAAAATAAAAGTAGACAGAAAAATAAAAATACTTATTAAAGGGAGTCCATGGAGGAAAATCAAATTAAATTTTCCTTACAAAACGATGGAAAATATATTTTAGTTTACTTTCAAATTTCAATTAAGAACCTGAAAATATTATAATTTCCATAAACACTATATTTTTCTGCAAAATGAACGGAGCCTAATTATGAAATCTATGAGAAAGAAAATAGAATAATCAATTACACAATTGTCTATTAATAGAATATTTATAAAATAACTAACTGAGGAGATTTTCACAAAAAAAGGAAAAAAAAGAAAAGAAAAGGAGTTATCACCCCTTAAAAGTAGGAGGTATTCTTTCATTTTGTATAACATATGTATAATAGAATGTATATGAACTGGGAGCCTAATCACAACCAAGGAATATATCCCGACCTCGATGGACTCAAGCCTAGTAGCTTAGCTGACTATCCAAACACGATTGTCAAGCACCAGTAAGGCATTGAGATTCCAAACACAACTTGTCCACTGAGGATCTACACAAGAGCTAGTTCTCATTTCTTAGAACTAATGTTTCGTTGTATGAGAAAAATGTTTTTTTTTTTTAAGAAGGATATCATTTTTGTAAATTTAAGTACATGTTGATTAATCTTTTTAAATGATTTAAACCAAAAAAAAACTGAAGAAAATACTTTTCAACATAAAATTTTTCATGAAACAAAAGAGCGAGAATGAATAAATAATATTTATGTATCAGTCATCACTACCCGACCAGAAAAAATTATGTGGAGAAAGACATAAGATGCGCACTTCCAAGCTGGAAGCCGACAGCCCCGTTTTGACTGGGCATGGCACTAGCAATGGCAATGCCAATGGCAGTTCCCTTCACCAACCCCACTGCCCACCCGTCCCATTGACCTCCATTTCTCTCTCCCTCTCCCTCTCCAATGGCGTCGTGCCTAGCGCCTTCCCTCTTCCTGCGACGCCTCGCCGTCGCCGTCGCCGTCGCCGTCGCGGCGCTTCCGGTCATCTCGTCCTCCTCCCCGGCCCCCGGATGCTACGACTCCATCATCAGCTTCGGCGACTCGCTCGCCGACACCGGGAACGAGCTCCACCTCTCCCGCTCCGAAGGCCGCCCCACCCACGCCGGCTCCCTCCCCTACGGCGAGACCTACTTCCACCGCCCCACCGGCCGCTTCTCCGACGGCCGCCTGGTCATCGACTTCATCGGTGAGTCGGGAAAGCCGTCGCTGAAATATTGGGTTCGGCGCGATCTTTCGTGGGTTGCTTTGAGAAACTTGCTGACGGGTTCTGACCGGCGCCGTTGGCGTCGCGACTTGCAGCTGAGCGGCTGGGGCTGCCGTTCGTGGCTCCCTACTACGGCGACGACGGCGGACGGAGCGCGGCGGACTTCGGGAAGGGCGTGAACTTCGCGGTGGCCGGAGCGACGGCGCTCGACGCGAGCTTCTTCGAAGGGAGGGGGTTGGGCAACGATTTCCCGAATATTTCTCTGGGAGTTCAGCTGGGCCTCTTCAAAGAGCTTTTGCCTTCGGTATGCAGCACGTCTTCGGGTAAGTCCTATTCTGTCAATTCTAAGATTACTTTGACGTCCTTAGAAAGTCCGAAATTTGCAATATAGTCCCAAAAAAGGTTGGAAAAGTGAAAGATACGTGGTATTACTAGTCATGTCACTTGGCAAATCGGTATGTAAAATTGTTTCGGTAATGCGGCATCGGTGTGGGATCGAAGTTAGGAATTTCGGCAGTTTCTGATGTTGAAATTTGTACAATTGTTGTCATTTAGCTTCATTCGCATTGGATTTGGATCGTGATTCTTGACACAAATGAAGTGAATCGTGACATAATTTCACAGTGGAAAATTGAAGTGGACAGCAGGGTACTTGCACAATTCATGACCCACGTTCAATGCAGTCAGAGACCAGAATCACACAAAGTTGAAAGTCTAAAGGCCCAAGATCACAGGAAATTGAAAGTTTGAGGAGTAAAATTTAGTTCCAAAATCAAGACTTAAACTGCAAAAAGTATAAAATTTTAGGGATCAATCCCCTGATAAATTCAGATGGTTTGACAGAAAAACCAGGATTTCTCCTTTTCTGCATTCTCTTCTTGCATCAAGTATTCAACCTGCTGATGACTCGATAACACTAGAAATGTCTTGTTAAATTAAATAGTGTAATCCTAGATCCAAACGTGGGTCTGTACTAATATCTCAAGCCCTCTATTAAGTTTATGTATTCAGACATGTTAGTTAAATTCCCGGGTGCCGGAATGAGCTGTTTTATATGTTTGTCAGTGCAATGAGATCGGCTTGCATGGTAGTTTGTGCGAGTTCTTTATTTGAATTGTGCTAGCATACTCGGCAGATTGCAAACAGTTTCTTGGGAACTCTCTGGTTCTCATGGGAGAGATTGGTGGCAACGACTACAATTATCACTTCTTTGTGGGAAGAGATCTGGAAGAGATTCAGGGCATTGTGCCCCTTGTCATTGAGGAGATTGTTTCAGCTATCAGTGTATGATCCCTCTTATTAACTCCCAAGCTAAATGACTTTTATGCAGCATGGCAATACAAGGGCCAATGGACATATGCTCTTAGTGAAGATTCTCTTTATGTGCCTTCTCTGGCCTTTAGAAATTCTATCATTGTCAATAGATTATGTATTTACCAAGGAAAAGCTAGAGAATGATCCTAAGCTAAGTAAAGATAGAAAAGCATGGAACTTGTCCTGCTCCACTGAACTTGTATCAGTGATGTTACCTGCATCTCTAAAGAACTTTTCAGTATATGTGTCTCTCCAGGTTTTGCTGCTCATATACCATGTAAATTCATTGCTCCTTGAATGGGAACTTGTAACTACCTTAATGTTATCTAAGTCCTTGATGTTATTATCTAGGCTGTGAGTGCTATCTTCAGTGAATGTATAGGTGTGCGCATGATAGACTTCCAATACCAATGACTTCTTAAATTATCACCTATAATTGCAATAACGTCAGCTAGCTTACTTCCACCGAAGCATGTCCTGGTAAATGAGATGAAAATCCAACAATCTTGTTTATCATCAAGAGTACCTCTCACATGACCATATTATCTTGCCGCTTTTAGTTCTTAAACTTATCATATTCATCTTATCACCTTGAGATGCATCATGTTTTCCCCTGTTCCTGCCATTTGCTTGCAGGAGTTGATTGATTTAGGCGCAGTGACAATATTGGTGCCGGGAAACTTTCCGATCGGATGCTTGCCTGTCTATTTAACTGAATTCCAGGGTTCAGACAAGGAAGCATATGATTCATCAACTGGCTGCCTTAATTGGTTGAATGAATTCTCTCAGTATCACAATGAGCAGCTCCAGAGGAAGCTCAATCATCTACAAGAGCTTCATCCCCGAGCAAATATTATCTATGTCGATTACTACAATGTTGCGCTCCGCTTTTATCAGTCACCAGATAAATTTGGTAAGTTGCATCTCCATCTTCTTGGTGCATAGAGAAGCTCTCACTTTCCAATCCCTAATGTAGCGATGCTCACTTTTTTTCATCCAGAGGAAGTCAGTCAATTGACTACTTTTTTCACGATGGAGATCACCAAGTGTGATAGTTCGTTCGATAAATTATTTCAAAATTTCAGTCTTGCTGCTACTGATATCTAATTTGGTCTTTCAAATTGATGACAGACAATAACTAACTTACCCAAATTTCTTCTGTGAACTCACTGTATCCATGGTTGGCCAGCTAATAGCATACCAACCAACGCATTGGTCGTATTGGCAGTTAATCCAACACTCCTTTTGAAACAGGGTTTGATGGCAGAGTACTTAGAGCATGCTGTGGAGGAGAAGGAACCTACAATTACAACTTTTTGGAACCGTGCAATTCCAATGCAAGGGTATGCGATGACCCGTCCTCGTATGCAAGCTGGGACGGTATCCATTTCACGGAAGCAGCATACAGGTGGATTTTCAAGGGCGTGGCGGACGGTTCATTTACAGTACCTAAATTGGACATTTCTTGTCCTGCACTAGCCTTGAATGAACCCGCTTTAACCAGCTCTGAGTAACTAGCCTACTTAAATTAAACTCCTTATACTAGCAAAAACAGGGAAATATATGTAAATTCGCCGTTTAACTTTAGAGAATGCTAATCCTCCAAGGGTTGAGATCCTCTAAAATTGTGAGAATTCCTCACAGAAGCAGTGTTTCTAATAATGTCAACCGTATGGCATTGCATTTTGTTTAAGAATTCCTCACAAAAGTAGACAGGCACCCAAGAGTTCTCAAGGCACTTAATTCCCCCAATTTGATGGCAGGAGAGATGGTCAGCCACATGTTCAGGACATGTCACTCTGATTGCGAGATCATGATTTCACCCACGCTCAATCTCGTGCTCGCTCAATGAGCACCTTTATTGCTTAGCTGCTCTCCCTTTACACCCTTGATCGAGCCATATTGTCGCTCTCTGTGCATGATTCGATGATCCTTTATGCACGTCAACATTGCACGAGGTTGCCCTACCCTATGCATCTTGATTCACAGCTGCCCCCTTTCTGATGCTATGAAGTTAGATTGTGATACATATGTTGGTTTACATGAGTTTAGTAATGTCTTGCATGTTTCCTTAGTGTTAGATTGCTCTTGCGTTATGTTTTTGTGCATATCGATTAGAACTTGTCTTTTTTGAAGTACTTTGATCTTTGAATACTCATGGTAGATAGGCTAATGCTATGACCTTTGGCCGATGCTTTCACCCACGCCAAAAGATTTAGTCTTTCAAAGGGAATTAAAAAAAAAAAAAAAAAAACCACTTTTATCGTCCAACACCTGCATGTAGGATGTAGAATTCGTCTAAACGTGTAGATTAGGCAAAAATCATAAAAAGGTTGCGTTTTTATATTTTTATGTTCAAGCATATGGTTTAGAGGGCGTACTTTTTTTTTGTCAAACAGTAATTTTTATATATAGGGACCAAATTGATTACAACCAGCAGCTATCGCATCAGCGTAAACAATTTCTAACAGAGGGGGAGGGGGAAAAACAGCCCCGTTACTTAGCTTGGAATTAACCCTATGGGCCTTTGCAACCCAGTCAGTAGCAACATTCGCCTCACGACAACAGAAAGCTAGGGAAAGGTTGGGAAAAAATGAAAGCAGGAAGGCAGCTTCGGAGAAGAGCCTTCGTTCTGCCCATGGCGACAAGCGCTAACCCTTCAGTGTCTCGATGAGGGTATGGCAATCCGATTCAAGAGTCAGCGCAGCATGAGAGAGGCCTTGATCAATCAAATGCCAGAGAGCAAACGAGCAAGCGTGGATCTCCGCTTGCAGAGCCGAGAAGGCAGCAAAGCTATTTGAGAAGCCACCGGTAAGTTGTCCTTGCGAATCACGACACACACAAGCCATAGTCCCTTCCCCGCTTCCCAGTTGATAAGATTCATCGATATTGACCTTTAAAACCTCCGGATCTAGGAGTCGCCATATAGCTCCGTGATTCTGAAACAGAGCGACTTTGCAGGTGGAACAACGAGCAACAGTAGAAGCCACACGAGATTGAAGCATTGCTTCTTCAGCCACACGATGCGGATCGGGATGTTTTCGTCCAAAAATAAACACATTTCGAGCCTTCCAAATGTGCCAAAGGACTGTGGCAATCACTGGCAGACCAAGTAAGGGTTTATGATCATGGGCATGCTCTATAATCCAGGCTGTGATATTTAGTATATGCTGAGTTTGAATGGGGAGGTTAATCTGGGGATGACTCCAAACACGCAAAACCCAGGGACAAAACTGGAACAAATGTTCCAGGGTTTTCGGGGTGTCTTGATCACAAATAGGACATTGTGGATTCTCAATGATATGTCTATGATGCAGATTAGCTCTTGTTGCTAAACTATTTTGACATATTAACCACAAAAAATGTCGTACCTTAGGAGCAATGTGCATTTTTGTGCCATAGCAAAGTTGGGTGTTGATGTGAGGTTGAGGGTGTGCTATTGAGTTTAAGCTTTGCTAAATGTTTGATATTGTGATATGCTGATTTAACTGTGTAGTCACCATGAGTAGTAGCAGTTCAAATAAGTTTATCCATGGCAAATATGGGTCGTACCGGAATAGATGCAATCTGGTGAACCACATGGGAGTCAAAAAATCTGTGGAGTAGAGAGTACTTCCATGTGCTAGTGGAGTGATCAATAAGATCAGCCACTAAAGTGGGCTCTTCTCATTGAGGAGGTCCAGTTAATCTGCCAATAGATAACCACCTATCTTCCCTGATTCTAATGGAACTCCCATCTCCTACTGACCAGCAAACATAGGGAAAAATTGCATCACGACCACTCAAAAGGCTCTGCCAGCCCCATGACGGGCGAGAACCTTTTTTTGCCTCATCAAATCGTGTGGTTGGAAAATATAATCCTTTGAAAACTTTACCCCACAAGGAGGACGGCTGAAGACGTAGGCACCATGCTTGCTTACCAAGCATGGCTAAATTAAAACTGAGTAGATCCCGAAACTCTAAACCACCAACTGCCTTTCTTTGTTTTAGTACCTCCCAATTTCACCAATGGATACCTGTTCGTTGTCTATCATTCTGCCACCAAAATTTCGCAATTCTTTATTCAATACAGCTACAGAGAGAAATAGGTAGTCGAAATATAGACATGGCGTACTGTGGTATGGATTGAACTACAACCTTCAACATAATCTCTTTCCCCGCCTTTGAGAAAAGATTTTCTTTCCAACCTTCCAATCTGGTATTCACTCGAGCTAGTATTCATGAGAACATATCCCTTTTCGAGATGAAAAGATTAAAAAAAAAACACATCTTGAAAGCATGTTAGGCAAGTTTGCATCTAGTTTAGGAGATTATTATTATTATTATTATTATTATTATTATTATTATTATTATTATTATTATTATTATTATTATTATTATTATTATTATTATTATTATTATTATTATTATTATTATTATTAATTCATGTTTATGTAGATTAATATAGGAATGTGACAATTATTCTAGGAAATATCTGCTCTCTAGTTTGATTTAGAGCACTTTTACTTTTTATGCGTGACTCACTATATCCTATCTCGAGACTTAATAACGAGGTCATGTTTAATTTTGTCTGATATGACTAAGGCTCTTTATATTCCTGCCGTTTTATTTGTGTTTTATTTGCTTGCATATTATTGGTTTCTATGTTCTTGCCAGGTTGATTTATGCATGATCATCTTTTTCTTGCGCTTGGATGTCTGAAAGAGAACATTAAGAAGATCGCATGCAAATCGTTTTCACCGAACAAAATAAAAAGGAAAACCGGCAGCAGCCGCTGGACATCTCTAGCCAAATCAAGGTCTCAGATTCGTGAATCTATGATATGCGGGAATAAGACAAAGGCATTTCTGCTTCTTACTCGGGCTCCTAACCAGGTCCGTGATAGGTTAGCAGCGACTCTAAAGCAAATCAAATTAAGTAATTTAATGAGAAAATCAAGTTGCGATTATTAGAGTATGGCTAAGCCCATGCTAGATATAGGCCCCACCTTGCCAGAAGAATTATTCATGCTCGCATGGCAATTCTTGGGCTACATTTAGTTGTTTGAATTTTTAACTAGAATAAAACTAAATAGGATAAGATATGGAATCTATGAGATTTTGTTACATCCTATTTAATGTTTGATGATTGCAATAATAAAATCAGATATATTCACATCATATCATATATATTGTTTGGTATATACACCATATTAACATAAATGAATCACAAATTTACAAGCGGAGATATTTAAAAGGTATCGCAACATTCTTATGTACTTTACGTTTATTAGCTTTTTTATTTTATTTTCCTCTCTTTTTTTTAATTAATTTCTTTTTTACTCCTTTGTCTCCCTTACATCATTCTTTGATAAAAAAAAAATTATTAAATAGAAAATTGTACTCATATACCTAAAATATTAAAACACCTAAAATATGTAATAAATATATATTTATACATTGAATTTATATGACAATATGTAATTAAATTCAAGTATATTAATAAAATAAGATTACATTTAAAAAAACTGTATATTTATTTTTATTATTTTTTTATTTTTTTATTTTAGAATTCAAATATTATTTATATTGGAATATAATTTTAAATTTGTTAATTTAAGTAGTTTTTTATTTGAGGAAAAACTTTTCTATTATGAATATTATAAATCCCATCTACCTTTATCCAATATCTTCATAGGATAATTTTATATAGTATATATCTCTTTATATCTGACTTTATCTTATCTTGAGTAAGTACTAATTACAAGATAGTTTTAAATTTTATCATATCATAAAATTTATTTTGACTACCAAATGCAACATTAACTCTCTCGGGATTTCAACTTGGAAGGGTAGTGACGTTTTTGTTTTTGTATGTTTGATTATTTAATTTGGGTTAGCTTTTAGAAAGTTGAAATTTTTCCAATTTTGCATTGGACCGGCCCTCATCCGCACCCTTTTGTTCCGGTGAACTTAAGTCCGTGTGAACTGTTGGAATCAAAGTTTCAATTTCCCAACACAACTGTGAAAGATAAGATTATAATTTAGATTATGGCGAGTGATTGAAAAATGGAGAGCTTTTGCGAGAAGGGTAAGTCCTTGAAATTTTTCAAATAAGAGCAAAGAAAATAAATTCTTATTGGGACCGAACAAATTATACAAAAAAGAATGCAAGAGGACTATTGTAAATATAGGTTCCTTTGAAATTTAATTGATGAGAGCACAATCTTTTCTAACATTTCTGTACATGAGTCATGATGATGTATGCACTAGAGACTGAGTGAATAAATTTCAATCGTAAAGTCTAGGACCCACCATATAAGAATCGATTCCCAATTTTTGGAACTTTACTTGTTTTGAAATTGACCCTATTTATTTGGTCCGATTTCAGAATCTACTCAAGAACTTATTTTTTATTTTATTTTTTTTATAAAAAATCATATGGATAATAAAACAATTCAAGGAAAATATTTTTATGATGGTGACGTGCAAAGACAAGTCAAAGAGTTAATTATGAAGTGGTTGAGTGAGGTAGGAGCTATGAAGCATGGACACGTTGCCCATGTTTCTGTGTCATGTTCAACACGTGTTGGATTGTGTCGGACACATCGACACGCTTGGATACGGTCAGACACGCGATCAATGCGTGTCGGATTTTCCGACACGTGGTTAAACACATTTTGACACGTGTCTGGAAGATGGAGGGTGGAGGCGAGGGAGCAAAGACGAGCTGCGAGCATAGGGAAGGGAGTTGTGCAGTGAGCGGCGAGGAGAACGAGGAAAAGGAGGGTTGGCTAGGATTTTTTTTTTTTTTTTGATACTCTGTACAGCCGGCAGGTAAATTCTGAGGCGACGCTAGCGAATGACCCATCATCCCAATGTCGTGCTTAAGATCCCATGCGTCTCGCAATTTGAACTCCTTCGTCTTGAGTAGACATCATGGGAATTCTTATCCAACTAGGCTACCGCAGGCGATTGTGAGTTGGTTAAGGTTATTATTGATAAGAAAATTCAAAAAAAAAAAAAGAAGAGATATGATGTCATGAGTTTTAATTTTGGGGGGAGTGGAAGTGAAGTGACAGCTTAGGTAGTGGGGGAGGGGAAAAGGGGCGGGAAATAAAAGTGTAATAATTTTGGGGGTGGAGGAGGGAAAGTATAGAATGGGGTGTGGTGACTTTTTTTTAAAAATAAAAACAAATAGATGACATTAAAAAAATAATTTTGAAAAATAAAAGTATTGTATTTTGAATGATGATAAATTTTGATCTTTCGTAGAAAATCATGAACTTATTCAAATTAATTGATTCTAATTTCTTATTAATCATTAATTTCATCAATAATTTTTATTAAAATTAAAAACACGTTTTTAAACATGAATATACATTAACTATAAATATGTTTTTCAAATTTTTAATGAATTGATTTATTAATATTATTAGTGTAAATTCTCTTTCGGGGTTTCTTGGATTATAAAAAAATAAAAATTATTAGTGTAAATTTAATGTACTTTATTTATTTATTTATAAATTTGAATTAAATTAATTAAAAATATTTATTTAATATATAACATATCTTAACGTGTCGAAATTTTTTATTTTTAAAAAATAATATATTAACGTGTCGTGTCGTGTCATATCGCGTATTCATACCGTTGTCTGTGCTACTTAGTTAGTGTAGGAGAGAATTAGAAAGAAAATGTTTGGACAAAAGTTAGGAGTTTTTAATGCGATCGATTCCGAACTCTAATTCTCCAATGGCGTCGGGCATGGCGTCCTCCCTCCTCTTCCCGAAACTGCTGGTCCTCGTCGTCGCCGGCGTGCTTCCGGCCATCTCGTCCTCGCCCGCCTCCGGATGCTACCGCTCCATCATCAGCTTCGGCGACTCGCTCACCGACACCGGGAACGCGCTCCACCTCGCCCGCTCCGCAGGCCGCCCGGGGCACGCCGGCTCCCTCCCCTACGGCCAGACCCACTTCCGCCGCCCCACCGGCCGCTTCTCCGATGGCCGCCTGGTCATCGACTTCATCGGTGAGTCGGGAAAGTCGTCGCCGAAAAATTGGGTTCAGCGCGATCTTTCGTGGGATGCTTTGAGAAACTTCCTGACGGGTTCCGACGGCGCCGTTGGTGTCGCGACTTGCAGCTGAGTGGCTGGGGCTGCCGTTCGTGGCTCCCTACTACGGCGACGACGGCGGACGGAGCGCGGCGGATTTCGGGAAGGGCGTGAACTTCGCGGTGGCCGGAGCGACGGCGCTCGACGCGAGCTTCTTCGAAGGGAGGGGGTTGGGCAACGATTTCCCGAATATTTCTCTGGGAGTTCAGCTGGGCCTCTTCAAGGAGCTCTTGCCTTCGGTATGCAGCACGTCTTCGGGTATGTCCTATTCTGTCAATTCTAAGAATACTTTGACGCCCTTAGAAAGTCCGAAATTTGCAATTTAGTTCCAAAAAAGGTTGGAAAAGTGAAAGATACGTGGTATTACCGGTCATGTCACTTGGCAAATCGGTATGTAAAATTGTTTCGGTAATGCAGCATCGGTATGGGATCGATTTTAGTCCTGATTTATGGAGAAATTCTGTCGGCAGTTTCTAGTGGAATTTGTACAGTTGTAGTCATTTAGCTTCATTCGCATTGGATTTGGATCGTGATTCTTGACATAAATGAAGTGAATCATGAGATAATTTCAGAGTGGAAAATTGAAGTGGACAGCAGGGTACTTGCAAAATTCATGACCCAAGTTCAATGCAGTCAGAGACCAGAATCACCCAAAGTTGAAAGTCTAAAGGTCCAAGATCACAGGAAATTGAAAGTTTGAGGAGTAAAATTTAGTTCCAAAATCAAGACTTAGACTGCAAAAAGTATAAAATTTTAGGGATCAATACCCTCATAAATTCAGATGGTTTGACAGAAAAACCAGGATTTCACCTTTTCTGCATTCTCTTCTTGCATCAAGTATTCAATCTGCTGATGACTCGATAACACTAGAAATGTCTTGTTAAATAAAATAGTGTAATCCTAGATCCAAACATGGTTCTGTACTAAAATCTCAAGCCCTCTATTAAGTTTATGTATTCAGACATGTTAGTTAAATTCCCGGGTGCCCGAATGAGCTGTTTTATATGTTTGTCAGCACAATGAGATCAGCTTGCACAGTAGTTCTTGCAAGTTCTTTATTTGAATTGTGCTAGCATAATTGGCAGATTGCAAACAGTTTCTTGGGAACTCTTTGGTTCTCATGGGAGAGATTGGTGGCAACGAGTACAATTATCACTTCTTCATGGGAAGAGATCTGGAAGAGATTCAGGGCATTGTGCCCCTTGTCATTGAGGCGATTGTTTCAGCTATCAATGTATGATCCCTCTTCTTAACTCCCAAGCTAAATGCCTTTTATGCAGCATGGTAATACAAGGACCAACGGACATATGCTCTTAGTGAAGATTCTCTTTATGGGCCTTCTCTGGCCTTTTTAAATTCTATCATGGTCAATAGATTATGTATTTACCAAGGAAAAGCTAGAGAATGATCCTTAGCTAAGTAAAGATAGAAAAGCATGGAGCTTGTCCTGCTCCACTGAACTTGTATCGGTGATGTTACCTGCATCTCTAAAGAACTTTTCAATATATGTGTCTCTCCAGGTTTTGCTGCTCATATACCATGTAAATTCATTGCTCCTTGAATGGGAACTAGTAGCTACCTTAATGTTATCTAAGTCCTTGATGTTATTATATAGGCCGTGAATGCTATTTTCAGTGAATGTATAGGTGCGTGCATGATAAACTTCCAATACCAATGACTTCTTAAATTATCACCTATAATTGCAATAATGTCAGCTAGCTTACTTACACTGAAGCATGTCCTGGTAAATGAGATGAAAATCCAGCAATCTTGTTTATCATCAAGAGTACCTCTCACATGACCATATTATCTTGCCGCTTTTAGTTCTTAAATGTATCATATTCATCTTATCACCTTGAGATGCATCATGTTTTCCCCTGTTCCTGCCATATGGTTGCAGGAGTTAATTGATTTAGGCGCAGTGACAATATTGGTGCCAGGAAACTTTCCGATCGAATGCTTGCCTGTCTATTTAACAGAATTCCAGGGTTCAGACAAGGAAGCATATGATTCGTCAACCGGCTGCCTTAATTGGTTGAATGAATTCTCTCAGTATCACAATGAGCAGCTTCAGAGGAAGCTCAATCATCTACGAGAGCTTCATCCCCGAGCAAATATTATCTATGTCGATTACTACAATGCTGCAGTCCGCTTTTATCAGTCACCAGATAAATTTGGTAAGTTGCTTCTCCATCTTCTTGGCGCATAGAGAAGCTCTCACTTTCCAATCTGTGAAGTAGCGATGCTCACCTTTTTTCATACGAAGTCAGTTAATCGACTACTTTTTTCACAATGGAGATCACCAAGTGTGATAATTCGTTCGATGAATTATTTCAAAATTTCAGTCTTGCTGCTACTGATATCTAATTTGGTCTTTCAAATTGATGACAGACAATAACTAACTTACCCAAATTTCTTCTGTGAGCTCACTGTATCACTGGTTGGCCAACTAATAGCATCCCGACCAACACATTGGTCGTATTGGCAGTTAATCCAACACTCCTTTTGAAACAGGGTTTGATGGCGGAGTACTTAGAGCATGCTGTGGAGGAGGAGGAACCTACAATTTCAACTTTTTGGCACCGTGCAATTCCAATGCGAGGGTATGCGATGACCCATCCTCGTATGCAAGCTGGGACGGTATCCATTTCACGGAAGCAGCATACTGGTGGATTTTCAAGGGCATGGTGGATGGTTCGTTTATGGGAAAAGTGCTAAAAAAGTCCTAAACATTTTGTCTTTGTGTCAATTTAGTCATAAACCTTTTTTTGGTGCCAATTTAGTCATAAACATTTTTATGTTGTGTCAATTCAGTTCTTTTTTGGTAAGGAGTGTCAATTTAGTTCTTTCCGGCCAATTTTGATTAGATTTTGTTGATTGGACGCCGACCGGCTGACGTGTCCTGATCGGTGCTAAGGTTGACAACTTTTAATAATATTTTAATATTTTTGAATTTTTTTTTTCTTTTTTTCTTCCCTTCTTCTTCCTCCAGCTAGTCGCCCCACTTCAGCAACCGACCAGAGGCGACAGCCGGCGAGGTCGAGGTTGACCTCGCCGGCCACCTCGCTGGATCTGGCAAGGGTCAAGGCTCGACCTTGTCAGATCCGATGAGGGCGAGCCCCACCAGCTCGGCGCGAGGCTAGCTCTCCCCACTTCGTTCCCCGATCCCAATCTCGCCCTAGAAATTTCCTCCCCTCATTCGTCGTCGTCGTCTCTAGGGTTTTACAGGAGCACGGGGGTGTCCTCAGTCGCATAGCTCCGGCCCTGGATTTTCGCTTGGTTTCCCCCGCAGTGGTGATTCGTCGGGCGAGGCTCGACCCTCGCGCCAGGCAGCGAGGCTCGCCCTCGCTAGTCATCGCCTCTTGCCGGTCGCTGAGGTTCGGCGACTAACTAGAGGAAGAAGAGAGAAGAAAAAAAGAAAAAAATAATAATAATAAATCAAAGAGAAAAAAAATCAAAAATATTAAAATATTATTAAAAATTATCCATGTTAGCGCCGATCAGGCTACCTCAACTAGTTAGCGTTCAGTCAGTAAAATCCAGCCAAAATTGATCGAAATGACTGAATTGGCACAACGTAAAAATGTTTAGGACTAAATCGGTACTAAAAAAAGGTTTATGACTAAATAAACACAAAAACAAAAGGTTTATGACTTTTTTTTTTTTGCACTTTTCTTTACGGTAATTATATTGGACATTTCTTGTCCTGCACTAGCCTTAAATGAACCTGCTTTAACCAGCTCTGAGTAACTAGCCTACTTAAATTAAACTCCTAATATTAGCAAAAACAGGGAGATATATGTAAATTCGCCGTTTAACTTTAGAGAATGCTAAGCTTCCAAGAGTTGAGATCCTCTAAAATTGTGAGAATTCCTCACAGAAGCAGTGTTTCTAATAATGTCAACCGTATGGCATTGCATTTTGTTTAAGAATTCCTCACAAAAGTAGACAGGCACCCGAGAGTTCTCAAGGCGCTCAATTCCCCCAATCTGATGGCAGGAGAGATGGTCGGCCACATGTTCATGACATGTCAATCTGACTGCAAGATCATGATTTCACCCACGCTCAATCTCGTGCTCGCTCAATGAGCACCTTTATTGCTTAGCTGCTCTCCCTTTACACCCTTGATCGGGCCATACTCTTGCTCTCTTTGCATGATTCGATGATCCTTTATGCACGTCAACATTGCACGAGGTTGCCCTACCCTATGCATCTTGATTCACAGCTGCCCCCTTTCTGACGCTATGAAGTTAGATTGTGATATATATGTTGGTTTACATGAGTTTAGTAATGTCTTGCGTGTTTCCTTAGTGTTAGATTGCTCTTGCGTTATGTTTTGTGCATATCGATTAGAACTTGTCTTTTTTGAAGTACTTTGATCTTTGAATATTCATGGTAGATAGGCTAATGCTTTGGCCTTTGGCCGATGCTTTCATCCACGCCAAAAGATTTAGTCTTTCAAAGGAAAAAAAAAAGCCACTTTATCGTCCAGCACGTGCATATAGGATGTAGAATTCGTCTAAACGTGTAGATTAGGGCAAAAATCATAAAAAGGTTGCGTTTTTATATTTTTATGTTCAAGCATATGGTTCATAGGACATACTTGAAGACCTAGGTAATTGCATGTTAATAATAAAGATGAAAAGATAAAAAAAAAAAAAAAAAGAACACATTTTGAAAGCATGTTAGGCAAGTTTGCATCTAGTTTAGGAGATTTTATTATTATTATTATTATTATTATTATTATTATTATTATTATTATTATTATTATTATTATTTCATGTTTATGTAGATTAATATAGGAATTTGACAATTATTCCAGGAAATATCTGCTTTCTAGTTTGATTTAGAGCACATTTACTTTTTATGCGTGACTCACTATATCTTATCTCTAGACTTAATAAGAAGGTCATGTTTAATTTTGCCTGATATGACTAGGGTTCTTTATATTCTTGCCGTTTTATTTGTGTTTTATTTGCTTGGATATTATTGGTTTCTATATTTGTCCTTGCCAGGTTGATTCACGCATGATCATCTTTTTCTTGCGCTTGGATGATTGAAATAGAACCAAAAAAAAAGAAAAAGAAAAAATAACAAGATCGCATGCAAATCGTTTTCCCTAAACAAAATAAAAAGGATACCGGCAATAGCCACTGGACATCTCTAGCCAAATCAAGGTCTCGGATTGGTGAATCCATGATATGCAGGAATAAGACAAATTGACACACTTCTGCATCTCTCCTAATTAAACCATGATAGGTTAGTGGCGACTCTAAAGTAAATCAAATTAAGTAATTGAATGAGAAAATCATGCTGCGATTATTAGAGCATGGTTGAGGCCATGTTAGACATAGGCCCCAACTTGCAAGAAGAATTAGTCACACTTGCATGGCAATTTTTGGGCAACATTTAGTCGTTTGAATTTCTAATTATAATAAGACTAAAATATAATAGGATATGAAATTTATGGGATTTCGTTTTATCTTATATAATGTTTTGGTAATTGCAGCAATAAATTCGGATATATTCATATCATATCATAAATATTGTTTGATATAAACGTCATATCAATATAAATGAATTTCAAATTTTACAAATGGAGATGGTAAAAATCTATTGCAACATTCTTGTGTACTTTATTTTTATTAGCTTTTTTATTTTATTTTCCTCTCCTTTTAATTAATTTCTTTTTTTTATTTCTTTCTTCTCTTTCCATCATTCTCCGATAAAAAAATTATTAAATAGAAAATTGTACTAGTATACCTAAAATATTAAAACACCTAAAATATGTAATAAATATATATTTATACATTGAATTTATATTATAAGATAGAATTAAATTTGAGTATATCAATAAAAAAAAGATTACATTTAAAAAACTATATTTTTATTACTTCTTAAGTTCTTATTTTAGAATTCAAATATTATTTATATTGAAATATAATTTTAAATTTGTCAATTTAAGAAGTTTTTTATATGAGTAAAAATTTTCTATCGTGAATATTAGAAATTCTATCAACATTTATCCCATCTCTTCATAAGATAATTTTATCTAGCTTATATTTCTTTTTATCTAATTTTATCTTATCTTGAGTAATTACTAATCACAGGATAGTTTTAAATTTTATCATATCATAAAATTTATTTCGACTACCAAACGCAACTTTAACTCTCTCAGGATTTCAACTTAGAAGGGTTGTGACGTTTTTGTTTTTGTATGTTTTATTATTTAATTTGGGGTAGCTTTTAGAAAGTTGAAATTTTTCCAATTTTGCATTGGATCGGCCCTCGTCTGCACTCTTTTGTTCCGATGAACTTAAGTCCATGTGAACTGTTGGAATCAAAGTTTCAATTTCCCAACACAATTGTGAAAGATAAGATTAAAATTTAGATTATGGCAGAGTGATTGAAAAATAGAGAGCTTTTGGTGAGAAGGGTAAGTCCTTGAAAATTTTCAAATAAGAGCAAATAGGAAAATAAATTCTTATTGGAACCGAACAAATTATACAAAAAGAATGCATGAGGACTATTGTAAATATAGGTTCCTTCGAATCTTTTCTAACATTTCTCTACATGAGTCATAATGATGTATGCACCAGAGACTGAGTGGATAAATTTCAATCCTAAAGTCTAGGCCCACCATATTAGAATCGATTCCCAATTTTTGGAACTTTACTTGTCTCGAAATTGACCCTATTTATTTGGTCCGATTTCATAATCTATTTGAGAACTTATTATTATTATTTTTTGGTTTTATTTTTTTATAAAGAATAATATAAATAATAAAATGATTCAAGGAAAAGATTTTATGACGGTGACGTGCAAAGACAAGTCAATACTTAATTATGAAGTGGTTGAGTGAGGTAGGTGAGAATAGGAAAGAAGATGTTTGGACAAAAATTAGGATTATTTTAATGCGATCGAGATCTCGGTTCAGTATTTTGGAAAAAATATTTTTCTTAAATATAAGACTGTTTAGTAAACTATTCCGACCTCTAATTCTCCGGTGACGTCGGGTCTAATTCTCCGGTGGGGTCGGGCATGGCGTCCTCCCTCCTCTTCCCGAAACTGCTGGTCTTCGTCGTCGCCGGCGTGCTTCCGGCCATCTCCTCCTCGCCGGGCCTCGGATGCTACCGCTCCATCATCAGCTTCGGCGACTCGCTCGCCGACACCGGGAACGCGCTCCACCTCGCCCGCTCCGCAGGCCGCTCCACGCACGCCGGCTCCCTCCCCTACGGCCAGACCCACTTCCGCCGCCCCACCGGCCGCTTCTCCGACGGCCGCCTGGTCATCGACTTCGTGGGTGAGTCGGAAATCTGCCGCCGAGAAATGGGTTCCGGTTCCGGCGCTCGGAGCCGGATTATTCCCGCGGTTTTCGTGAGTCGTTTTGAAGGGAAATTCTTTTGACGGGTTCTGATGGTTGCGGTGGGTGTCGCGACTTGCAGCTGAGCGGCTGGGGCTTCCATACGTTGCTCCGTACTACGGGGATGATGGCGGACGGAGCGTGGAGGATTTCAGGAAGGGCGTGAATTTCGCGGTGGGGGGAGCGACGGCGCTCGACGGGAGCTTCTTCGAAGGGAGGGGGATGGGCGGCAACTTCCCGAACGAGTCTCTGGGAGTTCAGCTGGGCCTCTTCAAAGAGCTTTTGCCTTCCCTGTGCTACACATCTTCGGGTAAGCTCCTCGTTGTCTGTCTCTTGAACGCGAGTGCAGTGTACATTCTAAATTTGAGTTTTGTATATGAACTAAAGACTACATTTTGAATCGGATCTGGATCATTGAAGCTGGTGGGTTGGTTTTGCATCAAGTTTAGTGTATGAGCTAGGTTCTTGGAATACCTGTAGCTTTGAACTCTCTGCCTCCAACTCAATTTTGTTGTTGTAATTCCATGAAGGTGCATGTAATTAAAGATCGAGGGTGCAATTGTCGTTTAAAAGGGCTCACCGTCTGCCTTTGCACTCAAGGGCGAATCTCCATCAGGCCAGCAATAACTAGTAGAACGTGCGGTTGTATAAATCGGCAGACTTTTCTTGGTACAATAGGCTGGGTTCATCGTTTGACACATATATGGTTTTAATTTTGGTAAATGAATTCATTCCATCAGATGAGAGTTTTTATTCCATGACCGTTGCACAGAAGAAAATTTTGCACTGCCAGTGTACCTAATATAAAATTTCTTTGCTCTTCTATTATTGTTGTTAGTGTCTTAACTTGTGAAGTAGTTTTGCTTTATCAGCAGATAAATCCTATTCTGCCAAAACTAAGAATACATGGAAGCCCTAGAATATACAATCTTTACAGTTAAGTCCCCAGAAGGGTGGAGAGTGAAAGATTCTTGGCGAATTGTAAATGTACATTGTTTTGGTAATGCTGCATCGATGTCAGATTGATGTTAGTCCCAATTGCAGAGAATTTCCATCAGCAGCCCTCAGTTTGGCCATTTCTACATTGTAATTTTCGATCTTCAAGTTTGTACTATTGTAGTCATTGACCTTTTCTGTAGTGAATTTGGATCATGATGCTTCAAGTAACCAAACTGAATCATCACATATTTGTATGATGAAAAGAACAATCTGAAGTGGCTCAAAAAACACCCATAGAGTCACTTGGACACTTCACCACCCAAGTTCAATACAGTCAGAGACCAGAATTACAGGATCACATGAAATTAAAAGTATGGGGATCAATTCTTTATAAATTCAGATAGTTTACCGGATCAACCACATTTCACCTTTTTGGCTTTCTTTTCTTGCATCAAAGATTCAATCTGCTGATAGATCCAAAATAGTCTATGATTGAATCTCAAGCCCTCTTCTCATTATAGTATTAAGTTTATGTATACAGACATGTCGGTTAAATTCCATCGCATCTGAAGGAGATATTTTATTTGTTTGTCAGTGCCATGAGATTAGCTTGCATAATAGTTTGTGTTTGTGCCAGTTCTTTATTTAAATTGTGCTAGCATACTTGGCAGATTGCAAAGAATTTCTTGGAAACTCTTTGGTTCTCATGGGAGAGATTGGCGGCAATGACTACAATCATCCCTTCTTTATGGGAAAAGATCTGGAAGAGATTCAAGACTTTGTGCCCCTTGTAATTGAGGAGATTGTTTCGGCTATCAGTGTATGATCCTCTTCTTAACTTCCAAGCTAAATGCCTTTTACGCAAAGACCATTCTCTTTAGGGCTTCTCTGGCCTTCTAACTTCTCTGTGTCAACAGATTATGGTTTTTACCTAGCAAAAGCTAGAGAATGATCCTAATCTAAGTAAAGATAGAGAAGCATGGAGCTTGTCCTGCTCCATTGAACTAGTATCAGTGATGAAACCCACGTTGATACTCTAGAGAACATTTCAATATATAAGATTCTCCATATTTTTGTTGTTCATATATTATGTAAATTGATTACTCCTTTAAGGAGAATTAGTAATTAATGATATCTAAATCCTTTAATTTTATCATTAAGGCTGTGAAATTATATTTTCTGTGCATGTATAGGTGTGCACATGATAAACTTACAAAAAACAATGACTTTTTAAATGGTTCGCCTATATATATCAATAACATTGGCTGGCTCACTTACATTGAGGCATGTCCTGGTAAATGAGATGAAGATCCAGAGGTCTAAATTATCAATAAGAGAATCTATCACGAGACCATAACTTGCTGACTTTTAGTTCTTTAACGAATTATATTCATCTTAACACCTTGAGATGCATCATTTTTCTCCTTTTCATGCCATATTGATGCAGGAGTTGATTCATTTAGGTGCGGTGACAATATTGGTGCCCGGAAACTTTCCGATTGGATGTTTGCCTGCCTATTTAACAAAATTCCAGAGTTCAGACAAGGAAGCATATGATCCGTCAACTGGCTGCCTTAATTGGTTAAATGAGTTCTCTCAGTATCACAACGAGCAGCTCCAGCTGAAGCTTGATCATCTGCGAGAGCTTCATCCCCGAACGAAAATTATATATGTGGATTACTACAATGCTGCAGTCCGCTTTTATCAGTCCCCAAATAAATTCGGTAAGTTGCGCCTCCATGATGGACTCTTCCGTCAGTCCTCTCCCTTCTTGGTGCATAGTGAAGCTCTCACTTTCCAATCCCTGATGTAGCAATGCTCGCTTATTTTCACCCAGAAGAAGTCAGTTAATCAACTACTTTTTCGCAATGGAGATGACCAAGCGTGGTAATTTATTTGATGAATGATTCCAAACAGCAGTCTTGCTGTTGATATCATATTTGGTCATCCAAACTGATAACCGACATTAACTAACTTACCCAATTTTCTTCTGTCGACGTATTGTGTCCATGATTTGCCAGTCAATAGCATACCAACCAACACATTGGTCATATTGGCAGTTAATTGAACACTCTTTCTTTTAACAGGGTTTGAAGGGCAGGCATTTAGAGCATGCTGCGGAGGGGGAGGAACCCACAATTATAACTCGTCTGCATTATGCAGTTCCAACACGAAGGTGTGTGATGATCCGTCCTCATATGCAAGCTGGGACGGTCTCCATTTCACAGAAGCGGCATACAGATGGATTTTTAAGAGCATAGCGGATGGTCCATTCACCGTACCTAAATTGGACATCTCTTGTCCTTCACTAGCCTTGAACGAGCATATGGAATGTCCGGTTCTGAGTAGCGAGCTGCCTCATTTGAAAATCGACGCGTGATAAGCCATTGCTCTCATGGTGCGGAATGGTTTTTTGGTTCTGTGCTGTGTATCAAATGACCTTCTGAATAGTCCTCTTGACAAATTGCTTAGGAAATCATTAGCAAGAAAAGGATGATCACGTCTGGAATCTCTGGAAGGTTGGAAGTATTCCTAGGAACTGATGCCCATGCTGACTTGTTTTGGCCTGAGGGTCTGTCCAGGCTTGAGGGTCTGTTCCATGATTCTTCTATGTATACGTTCGTTCATAAACGGAAAGTTCTTGCTGGTGTATGCATTGATAGACGAGGAGAGGAAATAAGGTTGAAGTTATGCGCCATAAAAATGATTGCGGGCTTGTATTTGTTGGATAATTGATCGATCAAAATTGTAATGGGATGTAATCGGTATGGAAAAGGGGAGCAAATGCGAATATGTTTGGTCGTTAAGATACAAAATCAAATAGGATAGGATAGATGATGACAAGAAATGCGCCGGGCTTTTTTTAGTAGCCAAAAGATTAAAAAGAAAACTTTAATCTAAATAGGAAGGCAAAATTCAAATGAACAAGTAAACCCAACGGTCTATTGAGCGAATGCTGCAGGACCTTCACCCACAGCTATTAGTAGCCCTTGTCGTTGGCGAGTACAGGACCTTCGGATGCGGTGGTCTTAGTAGAAAATATTAGGTGGAACTGTCTTTTTAAATCATCATTAAGATACATCATTAATTGGATGCCATGTGTCCAAATGAGACCATTAATTTCAATATTTTCTCGCCTCCCTTAACCCCTCTCCTCCCTTACTTTCTCTCTCTCTCTCCCTTTGGTCAAGGTCACCACCATAGAGCTTCGAACTTATCGAATAGTGGTGGTTGGCATCGAGCTTGCAAAGCAGGAGCTGCTGACATGCGCTTTAGTCAAGGTCGCCAAACCTAGCGATTGCGTTCTTGCACTTCATGTTCTCAAGAACGACAGTGAGAGAGAGGAAGGCTTGGGCTTAGGATTTCTACGAGGTATAGTTGTTTGTGTTTTTTGAGGTTGGATATGAGTTTATGAAGGTTTCTGAACTTGAAGCAGGTTCACATTCCGCTTCATTCAATAACCTTGAGATTTTCGTAGATTTGTCTGCGAAAGAAATAGAAATCTAGAAAAGAAATTTAATTGAGCTTTAATTTGGACTTTGATTCCTAATGAATTGTAAAAGTTTAGGGGATTTTGCTTGTGAATTTTCCCAGTAAGGTCAGTAATCTTGTTGTGCACATCTTTGTTTGCAAAGCTTGTTAATGGAGAGTGTAAGCATTTCTTGATTTATGGTGTGGTGCAGAAGGAAGTAGAAGTAAGGGAAGGGAGAAAGAGGGTAATAGATAGGGTAACGGAGCAGAAAGGAAGAAGAAGCAAGGGTAGGTAGAGAGAGAGAGGGCAACAGAGAGGAGAGAAGTAAAGGAGGTGAGAGAAATTGAAATGAATGGGTCTTACTAGGGCACATGATAGCTAATTAATGGAGTGTTTTATTGATGATGTGGAAAGATAGCCTCACCTAATATTTTCTCGTGGTCTTAGGAGATCATCATGACCAATTTGAATTATAATGCAACCATTGGGCCAAAGAGAAGGGAGAGAGAGAGAGAGCACCAGCTCAAGTGATGACAACGCACCATCTCAGCGGATGCTATCATCTGGGAGCTTCGATTATGTTGTGGCAGTCACTAGAGATCACCGTTATGGAGTTTATATTGGAGAACGGAGACTAATGAGGCGATGATCGCCACTCACTGTGGTTGCCACCACCTCTCTATCTATATTATGCACTCTTTTTCAATTTAATTTCATAGTGTTACTAATTTTATCTCGATGAATTTAGCTTTAACGGAGTGTCTTATTGATGATGTGGAAAGATAGCTTCACCTAATATTTTCTCATGGTCTTAAGAGAGAGAGAGAGAGAGAGAGCACCGGCTCAAGTGATGACAACACACTATCTCGATGGATGCTATCACCTGGGAGCTTCGATTACCTCGTGGCAGTCACTAGAGATCACCATTATGGAGGTTATATCGGAGAACGGAGACTAATGAGGCGACAATCACCACTTACTGTGGTTGCTACCACCTCTCTCTCTATATTATGCAGTTTTTTTTTTTTTTAGTTTCATAGTGTTCAATTAATTTTATCTCGATGAATTTAGCTTTATCATGATAAGATGAAAACTATCCCACCATTATTGCTAGGATGACTAATCCAGCATTCTATCCTATATATGTTGACTTTATCAATCCGAAGTGCATCACTAAACGCCTGGTAAAATAACTTATGTCTTGTTCGAACCCTTTTTTGGCTACCAAATGTGCATGGATGTGGAGTGCGTGCAGCCCGCGCGCCTCAAACTTGTCAAGGCAGATTTGCCCTTGGCCAGGCTCCTCGAGCTGCTCGTCGTACTTTTCAAACATATGTATTTCATATATAATTTTTCTAAAACACAAATCATGTTCAAGTGTTTAATACTTTTATTTTGTAGATAATATTAGTCATTTTATAATATATTTGATGATCGTAAGATTACATTCTACATGTTTCCTATAAGAAGTAAATAAGAAAAATGTAGATTGTAAATGAAGGGCGATCGATTTCCCTAGTCCGATTCGTTTCTCAAGAAATGGGAAGTGGATTGATTGGTCCAAGGATTGAAAATTGGATTGGACCACCACCGGTTTGACTCGGTTTTGATCCGGTTCAATAGAACCAATCCTTTTTTTTTTTCACTAAAAAAATTAAAAAGAAAGCAAGTTACATTTATTTATTTGAAGAAATAAATAAAAAATGTAAATAGTTGATTTGGTCCACTTTCCCCTTGAAATCGGGTATCGAACTACCCAGATACAAGTTCTACTTTTCAGAAGTAAGAATTGGACCCAACTGATCGATTTGGTTAGATACGAACAATTCTCAGTTCTAGTGGTCCATTTACACACCCTTATTATAAAGGAAAAAAGCCACGAAAAATCTTGAACTTTGCCCAAAGTGACACATTTACCCCAAACTTTTTTTTGTAATGTGAAAAACCCTGAACTTTGCTAATCGTGACACATTTACCCCAAACTTTTTTTTTTGTGACACAAAAAACTCTGAACTTTTGTTATGTGACACATTTCCCCAAAAATTATAGGGCATTTTGGTGTTTTTATTTTTTATTTTTTATTTTTTTTAAAAAAATTTCTTCTCTCTTCCCTTCGCCGATTGGCCGGCGAAGGGAAGCCGGTGTCCGGCAAGGGTTGCCCTCGCCGGTGTCGGGTGAGGGCCACCCTAGCCCGACGCCGGCGAGGTCGGGGCCAGCGAGGTCGGGCGGCCCTCGCTTGCGTTTGGTGAGGATGACCCTCGCCAGATCTGGCAAGGGGTGCCCTCGCCTGCGTTTGGCGAGGGCCATCCTCGCCCAACGCTGACGAGGTCGGGCGAGGGTGTCCCTGCCCTCGTTGGCGTTGAGTGGCCCTTGCCTACGTCTGGCGAGGATGACCCTTGCCAGATCTGGCGAGGGGTGCCCTTGCCGACATCGGGGGAGGGCCTCCCTTGCCAAATCTGGGGAGGGCCATCTTCACCCGACGCCGGTGAGGTCGAGCAAGGGTGTCCCTGCCCTCGCCGGCGTCGGGCGGCCCTCGCCTGCGTCTGGCGAGGATGACCCTCGCCAGATCTGGCGAGAGGTGCCCTTGCCGGACGCTAGCTTCCCTCCGCTGGCTTCGCTATGGCTGGCGGAGGGAAGAAGAAGAAAAAAAGAAAAAAAGAAAAATGAAAAATAAAATAAAAAGACAAAAATGCCATTGATGGGATAAATGTGTCATAATTTGAAAAGTTTGGAGTTTTTCACGTCACAAAAAAAAGTTTGGGGGTAAATGTGTCACTCTGAGTAAAGTTCAGGATTTTTCGTGGCTTCTTCCCTATTATAAACCGACAAAAAGACTAAATGATGATGAAAAGCAACTCAACTTTAAATATTTTTCCTGGACACTTGAATTTTCGCTGATAATTCTAATATGAATTGTTAGTAATAGAAAATGAAAAATGATAATCAATAAGAAAACGAAAAAGGCCTTAGCCCATTAAAATCGAATCAGGCCCACTAAACGAATTCGCATCCCTTATGAAGTCTAATTTTTGCGGCCCGAATTTAAGTACCAGACCTAAAATAGACCCACCAAACCCAAGCCCCGACTCTGTTTCGGTTTTTCTTGGGTGGAATCGTGCAGATTACCGAGTTTTTTCGTTCGAGATTCCTTCGCCGGCGTCGGTCCTCGTCACTGGGTGACCCTGCAACTTCCTCCATCGATTCCACTCATACGTAAAGATTCCGACTTGTTCACATTAATCAGGTAATGTCATTTTCATTATCTTTCTTGCTCTGTTTCGAAAAAAATGAATGACCGTATTACGTTCTCTACTTCTTGTGTAATTCACTTGAAATCTGAATCGTAATTGGAAGGGTTTGTGATTTTAACACTGATTTTATACGGGAATGTGGTTAGATTTCATGGCCAGGGTCGATACCTTGGATGCACATAACCTATTTGACAAAATATCGACTTGAGTTCGTAACCTTGGTGATGTTCAGGGTCAATACTCTTATTGTTTAGCTCCTTGTATTCGCGTTCTATCTCGCGTTCATAGGCTCGTGTGTGCTTGCTTGGCTGTGTTGGTGGTCGTTGGAGATGGAATACGGTCGATAGAGATGAAGAAGAAGATAAGATTAAAACAAAAAGATAAAAAAAGAAAAAGAAAAACGGGATGGCTTAATGGATTTGGTCCGATTGGTCTCAATGGCATGGGTTTAGCTTTGTTTCGAAGATGGGTTTGGTGTATTAATTCAATATATAGCTGGTACGATTCCCCATTTTTCCAATATAAATAAATAAATAATTCCGAAAAAAATAAAAAATTTGGAAAATTGGTTAGAAAAAAAAGACTTTGATTAGGTTGAAAAAAGAGAGACTTTGATTAGGTTGTTAGATTTTGGTATTTGAATTAGTTTAGTTTCATTTAAATGGTACATACATGATTTAGGAAAATTCATGATTCTCTCCCGTTTAGATAAAGAAAAATTAGTTTCTTCAAAAAATTGAAATTTGAATTGAAATTAGTTTATGAGGATTATTGTCTAGGACTAACTAACAAAGTTATGTTATATTTTTATCGGACTCATATCGGGTTACTTTACCATATTTTATTTTTTGCTCGTCCTTTCATTATTGCTCTTTTCGATAAATTGATTGTGATTTTTTTGTATTACTTTTCTGATTTGCCTGTTTTAGTTAAATGGTTAAGTTATGCTTTAGTATCAAATTTAACATAATAAGAATGACGCAGGAACACTTCACAAATTAAAATCTAGAACTCATGATTGAATAAGAATACTGTGTTGACACCTTAGTTGATAAATAATCAAGTTTAGAATTGCCTTCTTAAAATTTTATGTAAAAATGCTGGTTTTGTTAACATTACTGAGCTCTTACCCATGTCTTTTTTCCATTAGATTAACATGTCATTTTTTATCGATAAACATTTCATAATCTTCAAGAAATTTAAAGAAAAAAACACTCGAAAAAATTTCAACATTAATTAAACAAAACGACTTTCACTTTCGTAATTATCATTTATGAGGGGCTATTCGGTGTAAGTTCATTTTTATCTTTCTATGCAATGTGAATAAAGTACTTATAAAAAAATTCCTAAATAAAAAATTATATAACACCACGAGATACTTATTTATAAAAAATATAATATATTATAAATGAGCAACTAAATTAAAAATAAACGTAACCCTAGCCTTCCCTCTCGTTAGCCCTTTCCGGAGTCTCTCTCGCCGTCTCACAGCGCCGTCCGGCTAGCAACCTCTCTCCGACGGCCGACGGCCGGCGAACCGCGAGCAACCCTTTCGGAGCATCCGTCTCCTTCGCGGCCAGGTAGACGTCGTCCATCTCTCTCTCTCTCTCTGGTGTCACGGATTCTTCTTTCTTATTTCTGTTCCATGCTGATGAGCAAGTGTACTCTAGCTTGATGATGCATCATGGGTAGGTTCGTTTCATGAGATTGAGATTAAGCTACACTGGTGCGGAGGTTGTTCGTAATGGGATGTGCGTCTCTTGTGCCGAACAGAGTGTTGGGTCCTGCCTTGGAAGCTCAAAAGATGAACTTTAGTTGTTTTCTTGTTCTGATTATGCTATTAGTCTGTGATATCACAAGTTCATTCGATGTTGTGATTGAAGTTTAGGTGTCGGGTTATGTTAATATTGGAAAGGTTCATGCTTTGTGTTAGTTTTTGTTCACACATTGGGTTCTCTCTGTGGTGGGTTTGCAGCTTTGGTTCGACCACTCGGCTGGGGCGTGCTCGAGGGGCTTTGATCAACTCGATTCTTGCTCTGCTGGCCATCCTCTGAGAAAAAAGACGGCTCGTAATTAGTTGTTTCTTGGCTTTGTGATGGACCAAGAGTCTCAGGTGGATGAGGACTTCCCCCTCTTCCGGAAATGCTCCAAACAACCTAAAGTGCCGCCATCATCATCGATAGCTACTTCGTCCTCCTCCGGTCTTGCAGCCAAGACGTCAATAAAGCAAGTGGAGAAAGTGAAGGAGGATACTAGCCGTACTAGCACTGCGCCAATAAAGCAAGTGGAGAAAGTGAAGGAGGATACTAGCCTTACTAGCACTGCGCCAGGGGATCCCGTGACATTTGGAGATTTAGGGTTGGCTGAGTGGGCAGTGCAGACATGCAAGGAGCTGGGAATGCGCAAGCCAACTCCCGTCCAGGCTCACTGCGTCCCACAAATCCTGGCCGGTCGAGATGTTCTAGGCTTGGCCCAGACTGGCTCTGGAAAGACGGCTGCTTTTGCACTGCCCATTCTCCACCGCCTGTCTCTTGACCCCTATGGCATATTCGCCCTCGTTATAACTCCCACCAGGTTTGATTGTCTCATCTTCATTTTTCTTTTTTCTTTTTGGTTTTACCTGTAAAGTTGTATGTATATGTTTTTTAAAGCTCTGAGTATTAGGGAATTGGCTTATCAGCTGGCAGAGCAGTTCAGGGCATTGGGGTCATGCCTACACCTGAGGTGTACTGTGATAGTGGGAGGGATGGACATGTTGACCCAGGCCCAGAGTCTGATGAAAAGGCCTCACGTTGTCATCTCCACCCCAGGCAGGATTAAGGTCTTGCTTGATGAGAATCCTGACATCCCTCCTCTTTTCTCCAACACCAAGGTAAACCTCCCCTTTATATATTAGTTAGAAATGTCATGATCAGTGCGTTGATAAGATAACATTCACAGCCTAGCTGTATGATATGCGCAAGTTGAATTTTCTTTCTTCATGACTGTACCTCCTGTGGAAAGACTAGTTTAAATGGTTTCTACTAGATGCATTCTTGTGAAGCTATTTTGGATTAAGCATTCAAAGAGTTTTGAATTCAAATGCATATTTGATTAGCATTGAAATCCTCCTCTGAAAACTACTTATGATGCCAGAGAAGTGGTAGTTACCTAGTCATTCTTATTTTGTTCTTACATGCTCTCACAATGCGGAACTTGGAACTTACTATCTAGGCTATCAGTGTTTTAGCCATTGGATTGCTTTACAATACAAAGAACCACTCAAATACTGCTTTGTGTTGCTTAAGTTTTGGGATTTTTCTCTTTTCATTTTTCATATGAATCCAGAGTTCATTTTAGAAGTGCACATCTCATAGTTCTCTGTTAAAGACATAGTAAGATCTATTAAACCAGGTCATGCATGGTATTGTGGCACTGAAAAGAAACTTCTCCCAGGATCTGAAGAAATCATCTTGATATGTTGTTGTTTGTTTGCTTCAGTTCCTAGTTTTGGATGAAGCGGATAGAGTGTTGGATGTTGGTTTTGAAGAGGAGCTTAGAGTAATCTTTCAATGTTTGCCAAAGAAACGGCAGACCCTGTTATTTTCTGCTACAATTACCAGTGATCTCCAGACATTGCTTGAGCTTTCTTCAAATAAGCCTTTCTTTTATGAGGCATATGAAGGTTTCAAGACTGTTGACACTCTGAAGCAGCAGTACGTATTCATCCCAAAAAATGTCAAGGATGTCTATTTATTTCATGTTTTGTCCAAAATGGAAGACATGGGTATCCGCTCAGTCATGATATTTGTCTCCACCTGCAGGTATTTATGGGCTTTCTTAACCTTCACTATGTGTGATCTCAGCATGCATTTATCATCTTTACTTGCCATCCATAATTGTTTGAATCTTTTTATTCTCGCCTGCCTGATTTTCCGAACACTTGGGTTGTCTTTTTCTACTTCTCTACATCTGTATGAAATATACAAATACGTGGTAAGTTTTTGCTCATTTTGATACAGTTATTTAACTGTGATGTCTGATGATTTCTGTGTTTGACTTATCCAAATGATCCTTATTGTTTTAGTTGATGGACTACACTAACGGCCTTACTCTTTTCACCTTTGATAGCTTAAATTATCTTAGTGATATAGTTGTATTGGCACAACTTCTTTTAGCATGAGAATTGAATTTTAGTATATTTCTGCAGTTTATACTTGCAATCATTTTAGAGCACAGGAATTTTTTGTTGTCTTTATTATATTGTTGAAAGTTAAAGTCCACCCATCTGGTCCATATAGACTCTGTCTAAACTGTAATAATTTTTTTCTGTTTGTTAATTAGTTAATCTAAATTGGTAGATGCCAATGTCGTTAAACTGTCGTAGTGGAAGTACTGGTGAGGCTGGCGGTTAATTTATAAACTTAGCTGATTTAGTTAAATTCTTGTTAAGAATAAAATATGCAATACATTTCTATATCTGTAGAATTGTGCTACCCATAAATGCAAATTCCAGCTCAACCAATGTGTTAGGTAGGTGTGGCAATTCTTGACATAACATGCATAAAGTTAGTGTGTTTGAATTTATCTTAATAAAGTTCCTGTCATAATTAACCTGCTTGACAAGATTGACGGATTGATGTCAGCTAATCTGAGTGCTGACAAACAGTGGCCGGGGCAGCGGCAGTGGACTGTGGAGGCTGCAGCTTGGAATGGCTAGGGTTTTGTAATTGGTAGCTTTTGTTTTTTAAGAGTGGGAAGTTTAGAGTTATGGCTAGGGGAATTTGGGGAAAAAGGGGCGATTTGGTAGATAATTAAAGGATGCCAACTGATGTAAGATGCAGCTTGGTATCAAAGGTGAAACTTCTGGATGCAAAGTGGTATTTTTAAAAATAGAGGAGGAAATTGGTCAGACAGAAAAAAGTGAGGATGGTATTTGGTATCCTCCCTTTAACAATGTACCTTAAATTGAATGATGGAATGTAATCTTGGACATGAATTGCCACCCTTAAATTGGTGTTTAGATGCTAGAAAATTATTCACGTTGTGGGTTTTGAGTCTTCTGCACAATTTCACACTACATGGGTAAAGCTATGAAAGATTTGTGGTATAAATAATTTATTTGCTATCATTATTCCGAAGAGCTGCCTTACTCCAAGGGTTGAGCATTGGGTGATCGCCTGGCCAGGGGAGGGTCCAAGACCCTGCTCCACCACAAGACCTTTAGATTTTTGAAGTGCCCCTGTCTGGTTGACTGTTTTGTCTGTTTGAACTGCGTCGATTCTGTTTTAACATATAACAGAACCTCATCTGACCAGGTTCTATATCAGGTATCAGGAACTAGTTGATCTGGACAAGTCGTGAGAGTATTGGTGGATCCTTGTCATTGATTTTGATGATAATATGGCATGCTTTGTTGGTGGTGAATTGTGTGGTTATGCTTTCTCATTGGTGTAGAGAAGAAATTTACTTGGTTTCAATGAGATTTTCATTGGACTAATATTAACCGTCTTGATTGGTGATGTCGAGCAGAAGTTGTCACCTTCTAAGTTTGTTGCTGGAAGAACTTGATCAAGAAGCTGCAGCATTGCATTCTTTAAAATCCCAGAATTTAAGGCTTTCTGCTCTACATCGTTTCAAATCTGGCCAAGTTCCTATATTACTTGCAACTGATGTTGCAAGTCGTGGCCTGGATATACCGACTGTTGATCTTGTCATCAACTATGACATCCCACAGTACGTTATTTTGCGGCATGCTTTTCTGTAATAAGTTTTTCTGCTAAATATTTCTGAAGTAACAAAGTTATTGGTTGCTGGTAGGTTTCCTCGAGATTACGTCCATCGTGTTGGCCGTACCGCAAGAGCAGGCAGAGGAGGGTTAGCTATTAGTTTTGTTACCCAGGTATATAGTAAATAAGGGATGATGCTTGTAACATTATCCTTTGCTCTCTCTCCCCCTCCCCCCTCTTCTTTTCTTCTCTTCTCTTCATGTACACATGTAGGTATATACATGCAGGCATGGTACAATTGTGCACTTGCCTCTCATCCACCCAGCGCAACACGGGCTCTGCATGTAGCATACTTATGCATCTCCGATTATGTGTTTGCGCTTCTGTTTGAGCAGATAGCATATAGAGTGCCTTAGGCATTTCTAATATTCGAACTTTCTGTTCCATGATATTTGTAGTATAGTTTTTCTGACCTGTTCACCTTGAAACACTGGTTCTGTAGGATGACATTACATTGATTCAAGAAATTGAGGCTGTTCTTGGTAGACAACTTGACAAGTTTGACTGTAAAGAGAATGACGTGCTTTTGGACATTACAAAGGTATGTTGCTCTGAAATACCATTCAGTGTTGATGATGACTTAGATGTGCAAAAATTGATTGATTCATGTATTTTACCTTCATAGGATTGCTTGTCCACATGTCCCTGTTTTGTAAATCTTGCAGTCATTACTGTTGGTTTCCTGGGCATAATCATAAAGGAATGACAAGCCATTTTGTGAAAGGTGTCAGCCAGCCGCTACAAAATGGGAGTTTGATAGAATATAAAATAAGGATATCTCAGCATGCTCTGATATTTTTTTAATCTTATGTATTTCTGTCCATTTGTTTGAGTGCTGATATTCCAGCGCTTTAGTGTTAAAGTGGATAATCAATAGTGAATTTAGTTTTTGCTAGATATTACTGAGATAATCTTTGCAAATCAAAGGCTTCAACAGAATTTACTTGAGGTGTATTTTGGAAGATATGGCATTCCCTTTACTGTTGTTTCTTTATTGCCTTCAACCAGTAACGGAATAGCTTACACCAAGATATAATATACTGTTGGTAACAACTAATGAACTTTTACCTGTGTGATCAAATGTGGTTTTTATTAATTTAACTTGTTAATAATTCTTTGTACTAGGTATACAAGGCCAGACGAGTGGCTTCAATGAAAATGATGGATGATGGCTTTGAGGAGAAGGTGAAAGAACGTAAAAAGCAGAAACGTAAGACAATGGCTCAGAAGGGGTTAGTGAATAAGAGGAGGAGTAACAAGAGAAAACGAAGGTCGGACACCTCGTGATATTTTGACGTCCAATAGTTCTTTTTGTCACCAAAAGTGAAGGCGCAGCAGGCCCTTGGACAATGCAATCATGTGTAGGAGCTGCATTTTGTCCAAACAGTTTTGATGAGTTTTATCTGGTATAGTCTGTAAACTATACAATACCAAAGTAGTAAATTCAGTATCGAAAGACACGACTCCTTTGTACATGTTCTGTGTTTTCTTAATGTTAAGAGGAAAAGGGGTTTTGACCAAAATGGGTTGTGTTTATGAAGTGAAATCTTCCAAAAAAAAATTGAGTTTTTCAGTAATCAAGTGACTGGGTATCCTCAATTTCTTGAGTCCTTTTGGGTAACTGCAAGTTCTTTTGAGTTTTTAAGTATATGATTCATTTTTTGAAGGGACAGTGCTAGACTTATCTAAACTAGTTTATAATGAATGTGTTGGATTTTTGTTGGTTTTCAAAATATGATTCACTTGTCTGAATGGCATTTATAGTTTGTAACATCACTTTTACCATCGGTAACGTCAGACTGTAGGGTAGCACGTATATGGTTTACTGTAGTATTGCACTTACAAAATTTGAAGCTCACCTTTTCTATAGCATCTATGTTTATAGTGAATGAAGAAGGTGTACACCTCAATTCTCAAACAAAAGTGAATATTTATGTCTTGCTCCCTCTTTTGATATGGTTTTTTCATTGAATTTTTGATGTCCTGTCTACAATGCGAACTGTTAGCTCCTCATAGGTAAGGTTATCCTTTAGAGTTAAAGGTGCATAATTTAACACTTCTCTGAGTTCGGGGCATATTTTCTCAACGTGGAACATGGAATTTTTTTGGACATCAAATAATGCTGGTGGCAAGGCGAACTGATAAACAATTTCAATGATTCTCTACATGATATAAAAGTTGAGCACTCTCTTTTGGAATTGGTTTTTGGGATCTGTATACTTATCCCCCTCTATGTCCAGGCATATGAGTTACGTTTCATCGATTCATGTCGAGTCATTTAATTTTAAAAAGGCATTATTATGAGCAGCAAAATTGCGAATTGACTTCATTTTAACAGAATGAATTTATGCAGTTTGTATCTATGCGGTGTTAATTAGATTGCCTTAATGTTTTGTGACCATTGATATATGAAGTCGTTTCTTTCAAGAAGAATGGAAGGAACTCATTAGGGTTTCGTCTTGCTTTCTCTGCAGGAATCCCTAAGTCTTAATACACAAGACAAAACCTAACTAAAAACCGAAAAAAGAGACAAATTTATTTTTTACATTTACTGAAGTTAAAAGGGACATATTTCATGGTTTTAATTGCTGGCAAACCTTATATATAGTGAACGAATAGACTTGAGAGATGGCTCAGCAAAGAGCTAATAAAATCATCCTTTGCAAAAATGAGGCCTACCCAGCTCTTTCTCTCCGTCGTCCTCTTTGCGATTGCTCTGAAATCAACACGAGCAGTCCGGGAAATTGAATGCGAGGTCTTTGATCACACCTACAGGACTCCGGACACCCGGTTCGGGCGAGAGGTCGGGACAGAGTACGGTGCGGACGCTTTGCTAGCTGCCACCGAGTTTGTCCTCAAGACATTCGGTCAAAGCGAGACCGGGGGGGAGAGGCTACGATTTCATTCTGCTGGAGGTCGAGAGCTTTCTTGCAAATGGCAGATCCTTCGCCATCGCAACCACCAACAGAAGCCAGATCCTTGTGAATGCGGACTACCTCCAGACGTTCCCCGGCAACTCGACAGACGAGTTCACGGGGATCGTATACTTCACGAGTGGCCTAGTCTGGGAACGGACAGGGAATGGCAGCGCCCCAGCGGGCCTCATGACCGGGATCGCTGATTACATGAGGCTAACTTCTGGTTGGCCTAGACGAGCGTCGGGGTTGAGATGGGATGAGGGGTACGCGATCACGGCGAACTTCTTAGAGGATTGCGGAGGGCTCCGACTAGGGTTTGCGTCGTACCTCATTGCCATGATGCTCAACTCTTTGCGCAGCTACTCGGGAAGTCTGTGGATGAACTGTGGTTGGACTATAAGTTAAGCGTCGTATGCAAGCCCTGGACCAGCACCGGCACCAACCTTTGGGCACTAAATCATCTTCATACATAAGAAGACTATACTTGAGGTTGGCCTCTTATGTACAAATTAATTAATTATTCATTAAATTGTGCATAGCAAAATACAAATCTTCAACCAAAAAAGAAAAAAAAAAGGAAGTGCAAATTAAGGAGGAGTTCCTGTTTCGAAGTTTGTGATGTCTAACGATTGGCTTGTTCATCGTGACATTTGCATGCTAAGAAGTATCGACATTCTCTGAGAGCTTTCCTGTTGTGTCAGATATTTTGACACCAATCTGACACTCTCTGATACTCAATTAACAAGTGTCGAAAAATTCGACACTTGATCAACTCTCCCGACATGCAAGTCTAGTTTGGAACTCCAACGCAATTTCAAAAGCCTTCAATAAAAGAAGAGTCAAAATGTAAAAATATAAAAAAATAAAAAATAAATAAAAAGGGAGAGAAGAAAAATCTAGTATTCACTTCTTTTTCGACTCTCACTTTATGTGACACATAGTTCACCCTCAAGGTTTTTTGTTCCTTTCTGGCACGCTTTGACACGCAAGTCTAGAATATAGATTGGATATATTTTTTTCCCTCCGAATTTTATAAATTATTGGAATGGAGTTGAATTTGTCAAATTAAAATAATGAATGATATTAACAAATGGTGGATTGATATTTTTAGTAAATCCATTCTAAACTCTTTTTCTATTATTTATTACTTGTGAATTCAAATCAAATTGGTTTGATTAAAATAATCATAAAAATGATATTTTATCATGCATTTAATATACAACACGTTCTAATGTGTTGGAATTTTCTATTTTTTAAGAAACGACATGTCGGCGTATTGTGTCGTATTGTGTTGATGTCCCATGTCAGTGTTAATGCTACTTAATTTGCATGGCCAGTCAAAATGACTCTTATGCTTTTCCCCTTTGTTTTCTTTTTGCTGTTGAATTCAAGCATGACCTTCTTTTCCACAAACTTCTTGCTTAAAGTATCCTCTAATGATCACGTGCCACATCCAAGTTCCTTTGGGTGAATTTATTTTTAGGTTGGTGAACTTTAGGCTTTGTTTTTCAGCTCCTAAACTATATTTTCTATCGTAAGATCGAACATTCAACATCATATCGATGTCTTAAGTAGAAGTACCAAGATGATTATGCAATTTCGTCATTCAAAATGGCATTACTAGCAGTATCATTCAAAGGAAATTTCTAAAGATGCTAATTATGTGTTGATAGCAAATATAGTCAATTTTCATTACAGCCACCTAATCCCGCTGTTGTCAGGAATCCATGATCAGATGTTCTCGTCTACTGAAATTATTTTCTCACGAACAGAAAATATTTATAGGGTTTCCAGTGGCGTGGCGGTGAAATTTAGTGATGTCGCCTAAGATTAGATGGATAGAATATAGAGTTTAGTAATGGTTAAGCAATAACAGTAGTTCTTTTTTAATCAATTCAACTTTATGTTCTGAAAAAGAAAAGTTTTAAGGATGTGGAATTATGGACTTGCTGCCTCTTACTCGACCTCCTTCTGTCGTCTCATTCATTGAGTTGTGGCAAGTATCATTTTACTTTGATCCTCACCACGCCAAATCAATTTCCTCTATGAGAATTTGTGGGACCAATGTCGACTATTCAAAAATTTTAAGTTGTTAAATGAAAGTGTGATTATTTAAATGTTCTAACACTCCTCTTCATGCGTAGGCTGGACTTTGCCCTTAGCCTATGCATAGAAATAGCGAAAAGTACCAAAACAGTCATAAACCTTTTGTATTGGTACCAATTCAGACATAAACTTTTCAATTAGACCAATTTATTCATAAATCTTTTTATATTGGTACCAATTTAGTCCATCCGGATAATTTAAGTCGGAAATTGCTAATGTGGCTGTTGACGGTCTTATGTGGCACCACATGGACAAATTTTTATATTTTTTAAATATATTTTTTCAAATTTTTAATTTTTTTTCTATTTTCTATTTTTTTCTTTTCTCCTTACCCCTTGGTTGGTGAGGTCGCTGCATCGCCGGCCACATGCTGGTCGGGGCGAGGGGCCCCTCGCCCTTGTCGGCCACTGGCGAGGGTCGTTGCGCCCTTGCCGGCCACAAGTGAGGGCGTCGGCCCCTGCCTAGATCCAAGCGAGGGCACGGCACCACAGGCGACGCTGCCATGGCCCTCGCCTGGATTTGGGTGAGGGCCCGATGCCCTCGTTTGTGGCCAGCGAGGGCCACGGTGGCTTCGCCTGTGGTGTCGTGCCCTTGCCTGGATCTGGGCGAGGGCCGCCGCACCCTCGCCTGCCTCGAGTAAGGGCTGTCGCGTCCTTGCTTGTGGTCAATGAGGGCGTAAAGGCCCTCATCGGCCAATGGGCAAGGGTTTTGGCCCTTGCCTGGATTTGGGCGGGGGTTGACGCCCTCACTTGTGGCCGGCGAGGGTGTGGCGGGCCTCGTCAGTGGCTGGTGAGGGCGTGGGGCCCCTTGCCCTGACTAGCCTGTGGCCGGCGAGGGTACGGTCGGTTGGCGACCTTGTCGACCAAGGGGTAAGGAGAAAAGAAAAAGAAAAAAAAACAGAAAAGAGGAAAAAAAAGGAAAAAAAGAAAAAAAGAAATGATTTAAAAAATTTGAAAAAATATAAAAAATTATAAAATTTGTCCACATTGCGCCACATAAGACTGCTGGCGGTCACATCAGTAATTTCTAGCTTAAATTAGACGGATTGACTAAATTGGTATCAATGTGAAAATGTTTTGGATTAAATTGGTTCAATTGAAAAGTTTAGGACTGAATTGATATCAATACAAAATGTTTAGAACTATTTTGGTACTTTTCCCCATAGAAATATGCGATTAGAAGGCAAATAAGAATTCGGAAGATTCAAATTTAGGACTTCCTTACTTTGACACCATGATAAACGTAAAGCGGAAAATAATGTTGTGGAATTTTCTATATGATTCATTGAATTATACATGAGCCTATTTATAAGTTTTATAGAATGACGATCTATAGTAACATAATATTATAATAGAAATTACAATCAATGATAATAACAAGATTATGATATGAAAGATACTCACAATTAGATAGATGTTCAAAATCAGATAATCAATCTAATAGATATTTCTAACACCCTCCAAATCCTCTATTCTCAACCTGATAGCCAAGCTCAAGCCATCATGACCTGGCGGTCATGGTGGAACTTAACGCTGGCATAAATTAATTACGCCTTGACGTCATAATAATCCCTTACAAAATCTCCGACTATTTTAAAAGCATATCGATATTGTAAAAAATACAAAATAAATTTCACAAGTAATTCCCAGAAAGAACTGAAATTATAGTGAAACATAAAAGAAAATCAATTGGTTACTTGCACAATGCATAGCACGAGGTGTATGTCCGTGAACTTTGTGTTTGACCAATTTAAAGTGACTAATGAGAGGATAAAACGTTGATCTAAGAACACTAAAGATCATTCACACTAAGTAAAAGTTCATTGGTTATTTTAAAGGGAAACATTATCGAAAATGCCATAAATCTATTTCACTTTTGCTAATTCGATTATAAACTTTTCAATTTTGTCAAATTGAGTCAATCCAGTCAATTTTGACTGACAATTGTTGATGTGACCGCTGATCGTCTTATGTGGCATTGTTAGCGTTGATGTCCAAAATTTTTAAAAGTGGAGTGCGAGTGTGACGATGAGATTTCAAAATATGTGGAGTTCTATATAATCACGGTTCCACAATTTCAAAAGTTGAGTTCCGTCTGTTGCATCAACGTTCTGTGACAATTGATACATGAAGATCTGGTTTCTGCCTAGAAGAATGAAAGGAGCTCATGGGAGATTACGCCTTGCTTTTGGTCCTTCGTATAGAGAAAGGCCTCCCATAGGTCTTCAATACATGGGAAAAACCCTGACCAAAAACGAGAAAAAAGAGACGAATGTGATCTCTGCATCTGTACCGGCAACGAACTTAGGCAATTCGATTTATTGAGAAGTAATTTACGGTCGAGACATTTAATAGATTTTTGAAGGCATAGTCGTTTGACAATAATAAATTGTACATATTTAATCGTTTTCAGCGCTGGCATCCCTTGTATATGGTCAACGGATAGACTGAAGACATTGTACAACAAAAGCTAATAAAATCATCCCCGACAATGCTGTCGCGACCTCCCTAAATGGCTAATGGCTTACTAAGTCTAGGTTTAGTTTGGGCTATTTTACGCCCACCAATTCTCGACTTATGTTCCTAGTTTTTAATCTGCAATTCATTTTCATTTAAGAGATGCCACTAATCGATATGTGCTAGGTCAATTAGAAACTCAAATAAAATATTTGGAGAAATATTTTAATCCAATGCAACTAGAAAAACTAGGATCGGAGACTTGATTATGTTAGTTAATCAACTAATGCCCTTTTGATGCCTAATCTTGTTTAAACTTTAGGTAAAATATTTATGCAACATATTATACCAATCACGAGTCCTAGGATTCAATTCCCACAAGGGCATAATTGGAATAAAGGAAATGTGCGAACAACAATCCAACATTTGCTTCCAAGAACTTTAAGCACATCTTTTTTTTTTTTTTTGGTTTCTTTCAAGGTTTTTCACATATCTTAAGGAAAGAACCACTCGAACACTATTTTTAAAGCTTTTTCTGATTTTCTGGAAAAAATAATATTTTTGGGGATTATTCTGATTTTTTTTTTAATTTTCTAAAAAATATTTTTATAAATTAAAATAATTGTTGACACCTAAAATTTTAATTAGGTTTAATTAGGTCTTAATTTCTTTTAGATAACAAAAAAACAAATAAATAGCAAAAACAACAAAAAATAGTAAAAACAAAAGAAAAGAAAAGCAAAAGCCCCCCCCCCCCCCCATTTTCTTCACGTGGGTTTTGTGCGGCTTGGCCCCACCCTCCTTCTTCCCTCTTCTTCTTCCTCGCTCCATCTTTCTCCGCCTCTGTAGTTCACGCGCGGTGGCCGGCGACGCGCGCGAAGGACGGCCTACGGCCGAGGGGAGTAGGCCGACGTCGGCCGGAGAGGATAAGATCAGGCGCCATTAATGCCGAGCGAGCTTCGCTGGAAAGCTCGATGGGACACCGGTTCGGCCGAGTGGAACCGGTGGGTAAGCCGGAGGCCGGCGACCGAACCCCTCCGTCGACCGGAGTTCCTTCGCCTATAAATAGGTGGCCGCAAGCATCGTCGGAGGGTGTGGTGAGCTTGGAGATCTTTCACTGAGAGACATCAGGGAAGATCGAAGGGCTAGCGCAAGAGAGAGCTCGAGCTGCGAGCTCAGCCCGCCCTCCACCGAGAGACTTCGGGGAAGGCCGGCGGCAAGCAGCTTCGAGAAGGTCAGATCCGGCCGGTGGAGGCTCGGATCTGGCCTGAGTGAGAGCAAATCGAGGCCGAGGAAGATCTGGCCGAGATCTGCGCCTCAGATCTGGAATTTTTTAGCTGCTGTTGTTGCCGCCGGACGCCGTGCCGCCACCGTTCGCCCCGACCAAGTCCCGACGCCGCCTCGAAGGCTGGTTGTTGTGCCACCCCGCGAAGCCGTAGCCATCCCCGACGTCGCAGCACCAGATCTCTGCCAAAACCGAGAGACCGCCGTCGCTGCCCTGTCACCTCCACCGATTGTCGCCTCGTCGAGTCGTTGCTGCGAACAGGTAATAGTAGCCGCCAAGCTGTCGCTCCTTCGCTGTCGCACCCACCTCTCTCGAACCCCATCTACCGCCGAATCTCAGTTTCAGCAGGTTGGAGCCTTCCCCCCCGCGTATTCTGTCGCCGTGCCGTAGATCCCATCGTCGATCCAGTCAAGCGGCCGGCTGCAGGCTGCTATGTCGCCGTCGCCGGACGCCGGGCTGCCGCTCGATTGCCCCCCCCCCCCCCAAACCCTCCGATCAACAGTGCAAGTAGACGGAAGGAGAGAGGGTCGCGAAACCGGGTTGAGCCCGGGTCGGGCGCGTGACCCGGTGCTCTAGGGTTTCGGCGGTGGGAGCCGGGTCGTGAGGCCGGGTCGGATCCGGGTAGGGTTTCTAGGACCGGGTCGCGGCTTGTAATCCGGGTCGGCAGCTGAAGGACGGGTCGGGCGTGGGTTTGAACCGGGTAGGGTTCCGCCTGGGCCGGGTTGTGCGCGTGGGCCGGGTAGTCTTTGGGCCGAGTTTCTTTTAAAGGGTCAAAATGGGTTTGGGCTTTTACACTTAAAAGAAAAAAAAAAAGAGACAAAAAATCCGAGTCGGGCCCGCGTTGCGGGCCCGTCCGCATTCGGGTTACCGGCCCGGGTCGGACCCAACTCGGGGATCCGACCCGGTTCGTTTTTAATATTATTATAATATAAAATAATATTTTTTTTAAAAAATAATAATAAAAAATAAAAAAATGTTTTAATTTCCAGAAAATCGAAAAATATTAAAAAATTGTTAAAAAATGTTTTATTTTCTAAAAAATGAGAAAAATCAAAAAATAATTTATTTTCCAAAAATATCAAGAAATATTAAAAAAATATTTTATTTTTTCAAAAAAATCAAAAATAAAAAAAAAATTTCATATTTTCCAAAAAAGGCCAAAAATTCAGAAAAAGCCAAAAAGACTTGTATTTTTCCAAAAAAAAAAAATACCAAAAAACCCCAAAAAAAAATCCCTTTTGTGTCCAAAAAATTAGAAAATGACTCAAAAAATGTTTTTCCTCCCTAAAATGCATGGAAAATCTCTCAAATATCCAAAAAGCCTTAGGGTTTAAACAAGATTAGGAACCGAAAGGGTATTAGTGATTAACTAGTGTAATCAAGTCCCCGATCCTAATTTCTCTGGTTGCGCAGGAGTGAGTATTTCTCCCGATACTTCACTTGGGTTTCTAATCAACCCACCCCAAATCGATTAGTGGCGACTCCATTTTAAAAATTGATTTATAGGTTAAAAACTTAAACTATTAAAGTCGTGAATTGGTGGACTTGGGAGAGTCCGGGCTTAATAAATTCAGCCGAGCCATTAGCCTCCTTAGGCGCTCGTACCCGATTGCGGGCGCCGAGAAAAAAGAGGTCGCGACAATAATAATATAATATTATAAGATAAACAGCCAGACCCCCATCGGGAGAATTCGTTAAATCCCTCACAATTCACCTCGGGAGAACAAGCTAATCAAAGGCATTAGGGTTATGATCAAAATTGACAAGAATGGAGCCAGTGATATTAGGAAAGAGCAATTTGTGCCTTTGACAACAAAATGGTAGGGTATATCATATCCAAAAACGATACTACAAGTCTTGTGTAATAGGAACGATTGAATAGTGAATCGGTTATTGAATGAACATTCCAAATAATAAGAGGCGACGAAAAAAATGATAACTGATCTTATGTTACTGATTTTAGAACAGTTAATAAATATTGCATTATTATGTTGTATATCATAGAGAAATATTATGTTCAGTTGTTAGTGATTATAGCATGAGAAGTTTTCCTATTGAAATTGTCATTGTCTTTGCAACTGAATTTACAATTTTTTTTTTTATCCATCATATGCAATAACTGTTGTTGTTCTATTGAAATAGTTGAGCGAAAATAGATCAGTATCATCATTGTTATTATTGAGATAGAAATTATTATATATTTTCATTAAGTTTAGAAAGGTATTTATATACCTAAGAGTACATTATAAAAGACTTTAAGTTGCAAAGAAAGAAATGCATCAAGCAGAAAACTTTACAACTTCCAAAAATAGGGTTTCAAAACCATGGTTGATGGTTGTCATCATCTTTGTACATATATGTAAAAGCACGCATTGTAGCGATGACGTGAAGAGCTTAGGCAATAAGCATCGTTTCACAGTCATCTCATCGACGCAACCCCAATACGTTGCAAATTGCAATTGACCTATCCAGGGCTATGGCGCCAGCGCTTCCAGGTTATGTACCTTCTCTGATACCGCCCCTTTCAATTCTTCCTCGAGCACCACCATTGAATCCGAGACCTCGGCGCGATACACGTAGTGCTTCGCCACGAACAGAAAGAACGCGAAATTCAGGAGGGTGAGTACTGCAAAGAAGGCATAGTAATAGTCGAGGCGCGACGCGTTCAGGTTGTCTAGTATCCACCCGTGGTGGCCGTTCCTGTCGGTGAGGCGCGAGACCGTCGATAGTAGGAAGCTGCTGATGAAGTTCCCGATCCCCAAAGTGGCCATAGCATAAGACGTGCCCAGGCTCTTCATGCTCTCCGGCGCTTGGTCGTAGAAGAACTCCATCTTCGCTACTTCCAGGAATCCGTCGGCCACTCCCATGAGCACGAATTGAGGAAGCAGAATGAAGATCGTCAGCGGGATTTGCCCTCCCGATTCGACCAGACCGTGTTCCCTAGCCACTCGGAGCCTCCATCTCTCGGTGAACGTCGCCACGGTCATGACCATGATGTGGAGGAGAAGGCCGATCCCCATCCTCTGCAGAAGGCTGATGCCTCTCGGGTTCTTGGTCCATCTTCGCATGATCTTGACGAAGACACGGTCGTACACCACGATGCACACGAGCATCGATGCGGTCGTGAATCCGGCTAGACTCGCCGGGGGGATCTTGAAGCTGCCCATGCTTCTGTGTAAGGTAGTTCCTTGCTTGACGAAGAGGGTATTGATTTGAGCCATCATGCAGCTTGGAACGAAAGTCGCGAGCAGGATTGGGATCATCCGCAGCATTTGTTTCGTCTCCTCGACTTGGGTGACCGAGCATAGCTTCCACAGAGAAGTCGAGCCGGTTCGGACGCATGCTTTGTTCAAGAATCTGCATGGAGAGTGAGCTACACAATGTTCAAATGCTGCACATCCTTGTTTCAATCAATTGTCCATGGAAAACATCCTTTTGCCACTTATAAAATAAGGAATCTAAGTACGATTTTTATCAACTAATTTGATGTGAAAACGCGTGACATGTGATGGCGATTTGATGATAGCAATTGCCTTATGAAAAACTAGCATTTCAACTTACGATGGATAGAGCAAAAAGTTGAACCTAAATCATGACAGAACAAAAGACATAAAGTCGATGTGTTACCAAATGATCGCCCATTTTAGGGAAACTTTTTTAATGGACAGCTGATGTATCAACATTTCAGATTAGAACACAGAAGAAATAGAATTTTGAAGCAAATTACAACCTCAAAGTTGGTGTCAAGTCAATCCTAAATTTCCCCTTGCCGGCATACTCTTGCGGGTCGAGCTCGTAGAGCTGGTTCGGATTGCTCGGGACCTGCACCCTCCACTTCCTTGTGGCGGCCACGATGACCCGCGCCATCCTTGTAATTGGGCTGCCTGCAGGCACCCGGTGCCGGTACCTAGGGGTGCCCGCAAGGAAGATTGCAATCGCGACGGCGAGCGCAAGGGTAGGGAGACCGTACCCAAGAGCCCAGCCCACATTGTCCTGGATGTACACGAGGCCGGTGTTGCCGAAGAGGGTCCCGAAGAAGACGCTGAACATCCACCAGTCGAAGAAGGAGAGCTTGTGGGCCTTCTCCTTCGTGTCGAAATCGTCGAACTGGTCCGCACCGATCGTCGAGATGTTGGGCTTGGTCCCGCTGGTCCCGACCACCAGTGTGTACAGCCCACCGTAGAAGACGGCGAGTTGCAGCAGGGAGGCCTTCTTGCAATTGCTGGCATTGGGTGCCGAGCACGGAGGCGGCTTGAGTCCGCGAAGCGAGACGGCCAGGGTCAACACCAACATGCCCTGCATCAGGTAAGCTAGGTATGCTTAATCGTCTCACCCGTGACAAAAAAAAAAAATTATCTTTTGTCAGAATGAACAAGTCAGTTGCATTTCAATTTTTTTTTTTTGGTCAGAATCGCATTTCAGTTAAGTGATTATCAAAAAACCATTGGGATTTGCCCCAGTGGCCACTCTTCCAATATGGAAGGAGGAGGTGGGGCTCATTATCAGGGGATTGGGGTGGGGACGATTTAGTTTCAAATATGGATTTTGACTTCCACGCTCTGCAATGAGATATGACAAAAGTCTGAGAATAAGAGTTAAAGTATGAATAAAATATGATTGACAAAAAAAAAAGTGATTATGAAAACGTGTTAAATAAAGAAAATTTCAATTCTCATTGGTGTAAGATGAGATGCTTTCTCCACATTACATGTGTCTATAAAAGATAAGCAACATTAATTTGGTAGTTAGTGTTACAACAATTAAATATTAAACTACGCATTCAATTACTAACTTAAGCTTTTAGAATAATTGTTAGTGATACTGTAAAAATATCACAGTTAGTCATCTTTTACAATGTTACCAAAGTAATACATTTTTTACTGGGTTTTTAAATTTAATCCATAGACTCAAGTATTCTCTTGCTAATCATATTTTGTCTTTATTTTTAAATTACTCATTATTTATCTATTATGCCGGATAATTGGAAGCATTGGGCATCCTCCACGTGTCCCGGTCAAAATTTCAAGTCTTTGGTGTCCGGGAAAAGTCGAGCACTTCCCATCATTCACGTGTACTTGACCGGGTCGAGCTCCAGTTTAAAATACTAATTGCCCGAAGGCTTAATTCGGACGTTTTTAACTGCATGCGCATACACATGCGGCTATTATGAATAGCTAAACGATACAGTTTTAAAAAAGCCCCCATTGTATTTTAAGAATACGAATTCGAGCTCGAGCCGATCTCAAAGCGATTGAGCGGGTTTGAGCTGGTTTGAGCTTGACTATTAACTAAACAAGATCGACCCAACTTGGATCACATGCTTTGCTAGCATAACGTGTTCATACCACTGAATTTTTAGGCTAGCTCGTTATGATTTTCACACGTCTAAGGTAATGATGACTCTATACGGGATATATGCTTTGGGGCAATGTTGTATAACACGTACCGCGAGATAGATGCCCGACCCAATGACGAAGGTCCAATAGCGGCCGAGATGGGCGTCCGCGACATACGCACCGAGGATGGGAGTGATCCAACTGGTGCCGACCCAGTTGGTGACGTTGTTGGCCGATTGGACCGTGCCTTGGTGAAGCTTCGTGGTCAAGTACACGACGAGGTTGGATGAAATTCCAAAGTATGCCATCCTCTCGAAGGCTTCATAAACTGCACCATTTAGTCAACAGGTCAACACAAAGAATAACCGAACAACTAACGGCTAACAAAAGTAATTTCGAAAAATGCGATATCACAATAATTCTTGAAAAGACATAATATGACTCGATGGTCTTTACTCTTCTTTCTAGCGAAAAATTGGATTTCACTAGTATTTTTTTTATCATGCTAACAAAAATAATGTATAAATAACGAATATCATGAAAATCTATGTTTAATTATGTGAAACCAACTGATTTAATACATTAAGAGTGCGATTACATATTAAGAAATCATAAATTTGTTCAGTGCACGATTAAAGTAGGAAAATATGTATGACCATAAAATCATGGAAAATGAAGGAAAGTGAAAAGTACACAGGGGTTTGCATGATTCAGTAGAAAAGCTATAATAAAAACATCATTGCGTTTTTAACCTATTGATGATGTATTATCATAAAAAACTTGTAAAGTATTGTGGGACTACTATCAACTATAATGCATGATGTATTTTCTCATTCGAAGATTGGATTTTAGCTTAAGACTAAACATAAAAATATATAATAAGAGAGGTAAATATGACATTAAGAAGATGTGAATTCAAGATTTATTATTGGGAGACTATTATCAGTTTTTCTAAAAAATTTAAGAAAGTGTGGTTTAAAAATTAGATATAAAAAGAAATGGGTCAAATGGGTGCTTCGAATTTTGCCCGTACCATTGGAGTTAATGTTAAGGAGCCAGTTTTCCGCTGTTTATGATTCGACAAGAGCTGAAATTAGGGACATAACCCGTGACAAAAAACAATTAGTGTCGACCATTCACCATCTCCTACGTGCATCTCGATTCTCAACCAGGTGAAAATCTCACTTGTGTAGAATATAATTCAAAGCAGAAGGGATCGGCTATTTGTGTTTATAAACCTGGAATAGTGTCTTTCTTTTTTGTTTCTTTCTGTCTCTTCTGCCTACTTCTTCTGCAGTATTGGAAGCATGTTCAGGAGGGCTTGCGTGTATATAGTTTGCTTTCCTTCGATCTTTAGACGCACTTCGTCCCGAGCAATGCTCGCATATTCCCCGTCATACTTGTTGGTTTGGAGAGAGAGAGAGAGAGAGAGAGAGAGAGAGAGAGAGAGAGAGAGAGAGAGAGAGAGTACCAACGATAAAGGAGCAGGCGGTCCATCTGCCACGCTTGGATCGCCGGACAGGGTTTCCCCGGAGATCGACGGTTCCGTCTTGCGTGTAATCATCGCCTCCTGCTTCGGCTGGCAACATTCTGTTCGCGTTTGAATAGAGCTATTGACCAACTTCGATCCTTTCTTGTAACTGTCGAACAACATAAGATCTCTCGTCCTAAAGGCCAGCCTCTTTTATAGTAGTCCTCCTCGGATCCTGAGTCTTCTCCTTTCGATTCAGCCGAGCTGATGAACTATTTATGAAAAGTAATTATTTTCAGAAATAAAAATGTTGCCAAACGTACCTTTTGTTTATGTTTTACTTCTTCTCTCTATTCTGTAAGAGATGTGACTACCTGAGTTTTGACTTTTGATATACATGACTCATGGCCATCATTCTTTAAGAGATCTGACATCGTACATGAGTTATGATATATATGATTCATGGCCCATTATTCTGCCATTGTTGCCATAGATCTGACTTTCACGTGGTTGGTCCGAAAAACGACCTATAAACTGATCGAGGGTGAATGCATGCATGTGGCTGAATAATACAAGGAATTGTCCAAATTTTCCTTTTTTTTTTAATCTTTTCCTCTGCTCATACATATATGTATACTTAATTTTAGGAGAAGGTAGAAGTAGAGAGGAATTATATTTAAGACCTCTGAATATTGATAAAAAAAGATCATCCTTAGGTCAATGCTTATTATCTAAAATTTCCCACTTAGTCGTTAGGCTGCAGTGAATAGAAAAATTTGTCATGTAGTCATGAGGATGATTCCCGAAGGTAATCTAGAATCTAGCACAACCTATCAGTCCCCAATCGGATGGGCATTACGCCTTGTAGAGCTTTGATAATCTTGATGGATTTGACCGTAACCATATTCGCTCACTTAGGAATGCATGACGGTCCAACAAATTAGGCAATTGATTCTTTTTCGGGAGCTATTCATCCTTACAGGATGTTAATCGTAAGTGAGACATATGCTATAGGTTATACTAGGACAAATTGTCCCAAAAATTCTAAATCTATTGTACGGAAGCCAATTTAGTCATAAACTTTTCAATTTAACGAATTTAATTTTAAACCTTTAGACAATTTGTCAATGTAGCACAACTATAAATGTAAGGACACCACAAGCATCATAACTTTTTTTCTAACCACTTAAGTGTTATGACTTCTAAAAAAAGGTTCACTTGAGTGTCACAACTTTTAATTAATCACTTAAGTGCCTTAACTTTTAAAAAGTTTCACCCAAAGTTGCCGAAAATCTTACATGGCATGATATTGGTGATGAACATTTTTAATAAGTTAAGTCACTCAAATGATCGGAAAAAAATGTTAATGCACTGAAGGAGTGCCATACAAAAATTATGATACTTAAGTGATCGAAAGAAATGTTATAAGACTCAAGTGAACACTGTACAAAAGTTATAACCCTTGTTGTGTTCTTTTCTCTTATATAATCATACGATACACATGTTCTTCTCAAGTGATATAAGGAACCACTTCCATCAGCAACACATTAATATATCAAGGCTTCCCGCCAATAGTTTACTAACATACTACCTTCCACTTTATCGTCCTGAGTATGGCCAAGACTAGATGAGTTGTGCACCTTGTCACAGTACCTCCAAATTCTCATGAACTTCCCATTCTTTGACTTGTTCACCTCTATTAAGGTCTATCTGACCATCATCAGTCTTTCGCTTTATATTCCTGGTTCTAATGGTGATAAAGCTCTCTTTGTATTAGTTCAACTTGACACAAGACAACATATGCATCTATCGGATATTGATATAGACAAATGGTTTTGTCAACTTCAAAATATCATAGTAGTTTCCCCCATCATATAGAACTTGAAAAATAAAAGTGATAGACTGATGATAGCTGGTTGGACCCGAATGAAGGTGAACAAGTTAGAAAACAAGAACTTCATGGGGACTTGGAGAAATCGTAACAAGGTGAAAAATTTCTACAGTCTTGGTTATACTCAAGAAGATGAAGTGGAAGAGAATACATAAGTCAACTACTATGATTTAAACCTTAATATACTCACGCGTTGCTAATAGAAGCAGCTCCTTATATCACCTGAGAAGACAGTGCGGGTCACATAATTTTATACTATGATTTGAAGAGCCAGATATATTACTGAAAATCAATTTAAATCTCGAGAGTAATTGACAGCCAGATATATTTCGAATTTTTTTATATTATAAGAGCATAAAGATCTGGCATTGACCATTGGTGCAGGAGTCTATTAAGCACAATTAATGGCAAGACCTCCATATTCTGATGGAACAAATTATTGCTACACGAAATGCAAGTTGAAAGCATACATCGGACCAACAAATCCAGCCATGCGGGGCACTTTTAAGATGGTCTTAATGGTGCTCAACCAGTTGAACAATCACATCGACAACATCTTATGGTACTGAGCAGTTTGCAATAGCTTAGAAACTCCAAAAGCCACAATCACTCTTGAAGAATTGTCGAGGAAGCAGGCCTTAGATGCTATTGCTTTATATTCATTATATTGTGCTTTATCTCCTTCTAAGTTTAATCTTATTTCAACTTGCACTATGGCCACAAATATTTGGGACATATTTTAAGTGACTTTCGAAGGCATTGATAGAGTTAAGAAAACCAAGATGAACATACTTTTGGGAGTGTGTGAAACCTAAACCTTCAAAAGTAAGTCTGACAAAACTATCACTGAGATGAGCACTAAGTATACAAAGATAGTAAATGGTCTTGCCTATCAAGGAAAGACATTTACCAATGAAGAATATTTGGACAAGATCGTAAGAGCAATGCCAATTGAATGGAATCACCTGAATACCTCCATTTGAGAAACACTGAGGATCATACCTCTAACAATGGATGAGTTAATAGGATCTCTAATGGCCTATGAAGTTGAACGACAATATGAATGTGATAACAAAAAAGTAAGAAGTTCATTGCATTTAAGGTTGACACTTATGACGTAAATGATAGGAAAACAGATGAAGATGATGATGATGATGATGAAGAGATGACGTTATTACCCAAAAGGTTCAAAAACCTTGTGAGAAATAGGAGAAACTTCTAGGACAACAAACAATCAAAAGAATTCGATGAAAGGAAGTTCTCTAAGAGGAAAGAGGATAAAGGAAGTTCTCTAAGAGGAAAGAGGATAACACAGGTAAGGATGTGACATACTTTGAATGCCAAAAACATGGACACACCAAGCCTGATTGTTCCTTACTCAAGAAATCGAATAAGAAATTTAAGGGAAAAAAAGAAAAAGAAAAAACCTTAGAGGTAGTGTTAAGGTGTGGTTCTTAATCCCAATTGATATAGAGACACAAGGGCCCCACTAGGCTGCCCCCGCGGGGGTTTAGGGAGCAACGCCCCTAGTTGCCAGAGGGTTTTTATAGATTCAGTTAATATTTTATTGGTAGTTTGGGCTTAGGCTTATGAATTGCTACTACTACTTATATAATTTATTTATCCTGTAATTGAGAGTTGTATCAGAGAGGTGGTAGTGCTAATTATGATGGAATCCTCTGCTAGATTTAAGTCTAGTTTAAAAATGGACTAGGATAAACCTTGTGTCTTGATTTCTCTCTTGCTTTTACTCTATTTTGTCGTGTTTTTGCGCCTAATGGTAAAAATATGGAGTGATACTTAATGTGAATCCAACAATGATGAGATTGAGGAGCAAGCACATCTCTATCTGATGGCTGACATGCAATTTGAGGAAGATGGGATAAATTGTTCAAATTCTGATTGTACAGAAGAATTTATTAATGAATTATGTAATGCATAATAAAGGTTTCAAGAAAATTCGTGATTTGAAAAAGGAAGTTTCAATATTGAAATAGAAAGGTGTTTTTGAAAGGAGAAATGGTCGTTGAGCACAAAAAGGAAATTTCTTTTCTAAAAGAAAAAAGAAAAGGTTTTTTGCAAAAGGAAAATAATTCTATAAGGAAGAAATTTCTAAGATTTGCATAAAGTTATCTCTTGATGCCAAAACCCTAGCATGTGCTCTTTCCATATTTATTACAACAAATCCAGTCTTAGTTTTGAAAAAAAGTGAAATAAAAAATGATACTCCTTTCGGCTTGGATTGATAGTCAGTCGAAATATCTAGGCCTTCAAATAATAATGTGTAATCAGTAATCATACGATAACCGTCCTAGCCATTTGATTTCGTGCATAAAATCAGAAGGTCGACTTGGGCCTACAATTTTAAACATTATCATAGGTGATTGACTTGGGGAACAAGGAAGTCCAATGGTGAATAAAGATATCATCACATAGCCGATTCGTTTGGTCTCTTATTGAAAAGCTCTATTCCTCCGCTTGAAGATAGGACGCTTGGCTGAGACAGAAGCATGAAGGGAAAAAAATGCAATTGACTTAATAAAATTATGCAATTTGTTTTTTGTGCGGATGACGAGGATTTTTTTTTTTGTTTTTTGTTTTTGTTTTTTTGTTTTTTGTTTTTTTTTTTGTGGAGGGGAGGAGGGAGGTTGGACTGAACTTAGTTATAAAGTAATGCTAATTCGATTGCTTCAACTTTTTGTGGCAAATAGTACATGAAGATCTGGTTTCTGCCAAGAAAAATGGAAGGAACTCATCGGTGGTGACGCCTTGCTTCAGACTTTTGAAGAGAGAAGGCGTTCCACGAGTCTCAATACATGGGACAAACCCTAACTAAAAACGTGGAAAAGAGACAAATGTAATCATTACATTTGTATCGACAACCAACCTACGCAATTCAATTGAGCGTGAAATAATCTGCGATCGAGACACTTCATGGTTTTAATTGCTGACGAACCTTATATATAGTCAGCGGATAGACTTAAGAGATTGCACAGCAAGAGCTGGTAATAGCAAGAGCTAGTAATATCTGTTAGAATATTTAACTAATAAATTACGTCTTTATATAATAATTTAAGTTTTAAGAATAGTTAACGATAATCTCATAGAATTTCACATGAGATTAGAGTTGGAGGTCCCGAGTTCAAATTTTTATAGGTCTCATTTACCTCCTCAATTAAATATATTCACATTTAATATTAGGCAAAAAGATTAGACTTAACACGAGAGAGAATGTCACAATTGGTTTAATAGAGAGGTCGATCAGGGTGAACTACGCTGTGGAAGCTTTGGTAGCTGTTAACACGTTGGTCACATTTGGCCAAAACAATACGGAGGGAGGAGCTACCCTTTTGTGAAGGTGGTAGTTGAAAGCTTCATCGCCATTGGTGTCTGTCACCGCGTACGTCGCATTTGGCCAAAACGATACGGAGGGGAGGGGCTACCATTTTGTGAAGGTGGTAGTTGAAAGCTTCATCGCCGACGGCAGACCCTTTGCCAGAGCAATCACCGATTGAAGACAGATCAACGTGAATGCCGACTCCCTCCAACCATTCCCCGGCAACTTAAGGAACGGGTTCACCTGGATCCTTAAACTTCACGAGCGGCCTACTCTGGGAATAGACAGGGAATGACAGCGCCCCAGTGGGCCTCTTAACCGGGACTGCCAACTTCATTAGGGTAACGGGCGGATGGGCATAGAAGGGTTGGCCTCGAAGAGGGTTGGGGTTGAGATGGGATGAGGGGTACGTGGTCACGGCGAACTTCTTAAGACTTCCTAAAAATTTTGAAGTCCAAATTGGAAATTTGTTCATATGACATGGCAAAAGTAACCAAAAAGTTAGAAAAGAAAACCCAAGAAAATCATATGAAGAATTTTCGTCATTTCAATTGAATATCCATAGGTTTAGGATTAAATTGACAAATTTTAATAAGGTTTATGATTAAATTTGCAATTTAGGATTAATTGGCACAATAGAAAGATTTATGACTAAATTGGCCATCATATAACAAGTTTAGAATTTTTTGGACAATTATCTCTATAGAGTTTAGTAGTCAATGCAAAGCCCCCGAAGTCTAGTGACAAAGCAATATCAATACATAACCTCCCTTTCTTTCTTTATTTTGATCAATTCCACTATATGATTTTATCACGTTAAAATTCGAATTATTGCATGCCCATCTTCTTCCTTAAAGGAATTTCTTTAAAGTTGGAAACTTCTTTATCCGGTTTCCAATGAATTTTCCTTTTTGTTTGAGCGACTGGGTATATACACCACGGCTACTTAATTGATCTCGACTAAGAAGGATGCATTAGCTTTCATTTTATTGACACCTAAATTTTGACATTCCATTTAATTGTTAATTACATAGAAAATTAGAGACTAAGTTTTAGTCCCTAAATAAAATTATTTAAAAATGCATATAGTTATTAGGAACATTCACATTAGTAGTTAATAGATTCATGTAATTTGCAATTTAATCAAATTGGCGGTAGATGGACTCAAATGATTATTTTTGAGCTTAATTAATTAATTGGACTAAGCCCATGATAGTATTCCAAGCTGGTTACTTTGTTCACGGCCAGCATTAATCAAGTTTTAAAACTTCATAGAGAATTAATTCTTCAACCTACCAACATATATTAGTAGCGAGTCCAAATTGAAAAATCATTTGTGTGTTAAAAACATAAATTCTAAGTTGCATATTGGTATGGGCTTAGAAGAGCCAAAAGTAAGTCTAGGTTTAGTAATCCATTTGTCCTTAGATGGTGCAAACTGAGGTTAGGTCACAACACATTGTTATATAATTTCGGGCATTCAATCAAACTCTTGAACAATAGCACCCCGGTTAAATCGAAATGATTTAAAGATTGTCAACTTAATTGATCTCGATTTGGTTTGGTTGTGAACTCAAATGAGATTTTTCAACATAGAAAGGCTAGCAATAAAGAAATGAGGCAAATTACGAAAACAAATGATAAAGAAGCGATCTTCATTATTCATTTAGGACCATATTTATTTCATGACATGCAGGTAAACAAAAGATGAGACACATAACTTAGGACCACTAGTACAACACACTTAACTTAGTACCACCAATACAGCTCAATGAAACCACTCCACTTTTGCATTACGAAGCTTTATTATGGTACTGCTAAGTCATAAAGCAGCAACTTATTGGTAATAGCTAATCACACAGTAATATATATATAGATGTGGGACTATTTGTTTTAATTATCTTCTGGTGGAGGTGGGATGTACGGAGTAGCCAAGCTCCAGTCTCCAGTGACCTCATCCTGGACCATGTTCTTGTTCTTGGCCACCAACCAATACGCCGGAATTTTGTATGTATCCTTCAGAGCATCCATTCCCTTGTTCACCAGCGCAATCCCACGACGCTCGCCAAGATCGAATTCGTTGCTATCGATCCCTTGTGTGCCCGCGATTAGATGCAGGTACGTCTCCAACATATGCCCAATTTCCACGGCGCCAGTCAAACCGCTGTAGAGAGGCTTCAAGTACGGGGACTTGCGCGAGTCGACCAGCAGCTGTTCTCCAACGTGGTAATATCTGATTGGAGGGATGAAGGGAACGATGTCAAGGGCGTTGGTCACACGAAGGGCGCGGAGCTTCTCGGACGACGAAAACTTTGCTTGGAAGTTCTCGTCCCCGACCTTGGGGCTGGCGAAGGGGAACGCGGTCACCAGACAGGCATTCTCGGGGTGGTCGGTGGGCGCGTTGTAGCCATTGGTAACGATGTCCAGCGCATTGATCGTTGCCAAAGCCGCGCCCAGGCTGTGGCCGGCCACTGTTATGCTGATTGTCTCGCCTTTACCGGCATAGAGATCGACTTGCTTCCGGACCTCCCTTAGAACCTGACCAAAGTTGTCCATCAATACCAGTTTTAATTTGGCAAAGGAGTCCATACATCACGTGCTATATCTTATCACATTTTTAAATTTCTATATAATAAATAAATTAAAAAAAAAAAAAGGTGAAGGGGGGAGCTTGTTCGGGAGGTAAATTAGCAAGAGCAATTTATAAATGGAGTGAAAGTTTCATACCTGGTCTCTGGCACTATGCCTCGTGTAATCATTTAGAAAATCCGATTTCGTATACAAATCTAAAAAGCCAGCGTGAATCTTAGTATCGGTGTCGTCCTTGAAAATGTCGGTCGCTGGCTTCAAATCATCTTGAATATCTTCAAAGGACTCCAGGAGATTCGCAGTTCCTCTCCAAGTGACCAAAATGTCCCTTCTCCCTAACGCCTCGGTCCCCTCGTCGGTGCTCACCGCAACATACCCGGCCCAAGACCTGTCCGGCTGCAGCAGAAAGGTTAAGTGCGCCGGCACGTAGAAGTACCGGGTCACCTCGTACCTGAACTTGTTGTTGTCCGTCTCGAGACCCACTTCAGAGAAGAGCTTGTCCATCGGGTACAGGGGCATGCCGTAGCCGTCTCCAGACTCCTCCTGGCCGTTGTACGCGTCGTAGATGGCTTGGACTCGTTCTCCGTAGTGTATGAGGTACATCCGGAGATCCTTGTCGAGAGGATCCAACATGTCCTTCCAGTTGGTCTCGCCGCTGAGCTCCGTCCATGGCCTTGAGCTGCCGCCTCCCATGGTATGTATCTCTCTCTCTCTCTCTCTCCCTCTCCCTCTCCCTGAATTCTCACTGATAATTTTTTCTTTTCTCTAGATGGAAAGGCTTGTGGAGATGCAATCTTCCTTCCATGCAATTTATAGACCCTACCCCTCTTCACTGTGCCATGCGCGATCACATCACGTGTCGAGGGAGTTACGATAAGTTACGTGATGGAGTTGCTTTGTGCATTATCTGGCACGTGAAAAACTCCCCTGATTATCTCTTAGAGAGTACTCAATTTCGAGGTGAGTCCTCCACCTTTTTTTGCGTACCCAACTATATTAAATGGCACCACGAACCGAATGGATCAGAGGGACCATGCATATCTTCAGTTTAGTAGATAAGAATGCGAATTTCCAGTCACCCAACCACAGGCAATGCAGTTGGTGTGAGTTCTCGAGGTCGAGGGTTTAAACTCTCTCGTTGCTAAAGTGTTTGAAGTGGGGGGGTCCTGGGGTAGCCTCTCCCAAGGTTTACGTCTAAATAGTGGCTTGCGGCGAGGCCCGACGGTACCACCGGGCACTAGAAGGTCATGTGATCCCGGAAGGGTGATCTCCAAAAAAAGTGAATTTCCAGTCTCCACATATGAGACTTCTCTAATATAACTCACACGTGTACTCACACGTGTATTTGAACAATCTCCCTCTCACGTGTAAGCTCATGCCAATATTCCAATGTGAGATTTTTCTAATATAAGTCACATGTGTATTTTAACAATCTCCCTCACACGTGTGAGCTTAGTGTTAGGTATATTCTCCTTTAATTTAGGTATTATTCAATATCAGCTTATCTTAAGTTGAATCTCCACATCATTGTAATGTATCCGCAACTATGCACAACAATAATCATCAACTGCTAATTTGGGATTACATCCCCATGGTCTCTATTGTTCTATTGTTCTCGACGATATAAAGGTGACCAAGATTAAAACGTGGATACTCTCAAAAAATACCCTAAACGAAAGAAATTGACTTTTATTGTATTAGCTAACCCAACGGTACCAAAACTGAATTTTGTCACCTTAGGTTGTCGGGTGAGGTGACCCAAGGCAACAAATCATGGTTTTATCGTTTTAAGTCTACCTCCCATTGAAAAAAAAAAAAAAAAAAAAGCAAGCATTTTCTCAATCAGATTAATCTGTCATTCTGTGATTGGAGTTTCAAGAAATGTATCTAGACGTAATAGTTTGCATGCATTCATGACATATGTGCAACGTAAGGTTTATGATCATATTACAAGAGAAAATCATCATAACTACTAGTTACACATCAAGAATGCAAAAAATCCACACAAAGAATGAAATTAATATAGTTATGATCAGGCTTAATAAGTACCTAAAACATTTTATTGTAGGAGGACATAGAATATTTATTTAAGTTATATTGTTCTCGATGATATAAAGGCGACCAAGATTTAAAACGTGCATACTCTCAAAAAATACCCTAAAGGAACAAAATTGACTTTTGCTGTATTACCTAACCCTACGGTGCCAAAACTGAATTTTGTCACCTTAGGTCGTCGGCTGAGGTGACCCAAGGCAACAAATCATGGTTTTATCGTTTTACATCTACCTCCTATTGAAAAAAGACAAGCTTTTTCTCAATCAGATCAATCTGTCATTCTGTGATTGGAGTTTCAAGAAACATATCTAGACGTAATAGTTTGCATGCATTCGTGACATATGTGCAACGTAAGGTTTATGATCATATTACAAGAGATAAGGATCATAATTACTACTTACACATCAAGAATGCAAGATCCACACAAAAAATGAGATTGATACAGTTATAATTAGGCTTAATAAGTACCTAAAACATTTTATTGTAGAAGGACATAGAATATTTTTAAGTTCTATTGTTCTCGACGATATAAAGGTGACCAAGATTTAAAACATGCATACTCTCAAAAAATACCCTAAAGGAACAGAAGACTTTTGTTGTATTACCTAATCCTCCGGTGCCAAAACTGAATTTTGTCAGCTTATGTTGTCGGCTGAGGTGACCCAAGGCAACAAATCATGGTTTTATCGTTTTACATCTACCTCCTATTGAAAAAAGACAAGCCTTTTCTTAATCAGATCAATCTGTCATTCTGTTGTTGGAGTTTCATGAAGCGTATCTAGACGTAATAGTTTGCATGCATTCGTGACATCTGTGCAACATGAGGTTTATGATCATATTACAAGAGAAAAAATATCATAATTACTACTTACACATCAAGAATGCAAAAAGATCCACACAAAGATTGAGATAAATACAGTTATGATGAGGCTTAATAAGTACTTAAAACATTTTATTGTAGGGGGACATAGAATATTTATTTAAGTTCTAGTGTTCTTGACGATACAAAGGTGACCAAGATTTAAAATGCGCATATTCTCAAAAAATACCCTAAAGGAACAAAATTGACTTTTGTTGTATTACCTAACCCTACGGTGCCAAAACTGAATTTTGTCAACTTAGGTCGTCGGCTGAGGTGACCCAAGGCAACAAATCATGGTTTTATCGTTTTACATCTACCTCCTATTGAAAAAAGACAAGCCTTTTCTCAATCAGATCAATCTGTCCTTCTGTTGTTGGAGTTTCATGAAGCGTATTTAGACATAATAGTTTGCATGCATTCGTGACATCTGTGCAGCATGAGGTTTATGATCATATTACAAGAGAAAAGGATCATAATTACTACTTACACATCAAGAATGCAAAAAGATCCACACTAAGAATGAGATAAATACAGTTATGATTAGGCTTAATAAGTACCTAAAACATTTTATTGTAGGGGGACATAGAATATTTATTTTAAGTTCTATTGTTCTTGGCGATATAAAGGTGACCAAGATTTAAAACGTGCATATTCTCAAAAAATACCCTAAAGGAACAAAATTGACTTTTGTTGTATTACCTTATCGTTTTAAGTCTACCTCCTATTGAAAAGAACAAGAGCGCTAACCGTTCTCGAAAGTGCCCTAAGTTTGTTTTCTTAAATTATTGAATAGAATAAGATTTATATTTTGCCATCGCCATGGGCCGGCACCACTTATCTGTGTCCTCCTCTATCGCGGTATCGGGTCTAGGCTCGCGACGCTAGATCACCAACATCACGACCTTTTTTGAAGTGAAACATTAAAAACAAGTTAATGGATTACTTGGAGGGCATAAACGGTTAGTCACTAAGGCTCTATTTTTTCTCGTAAAAAAATGTGACATTTCTAAAAACTATTTTCTAAGACAATGATAATATTTTTGACATCTTTGGCTAAAACCTGACAATGAACTGAAAAATATTTTCCATCATTTGGTACCAGAAATCTGATTTGATTTTTGTGAGGAAAATTACCAAAAAAATTATAATTTTTAAAATTATTTTTTCTTTTCTTTCTTCTTCTTACATTGAAGATCACCATAGGCTGGCGGGGCTCGAGCCTCACCTAACGTCGCCAAAGGTTGGCGGGTGACTAGTATGAAGATTAAAATCAAATAGCGACCAATTCTGCAATTTTCTGAACGAAAAAAAGTTTCGTAGCACAGTCAAGCTTCGACCCAGTTCAAATAGGAAGCCAAGCAACCGCAGAAAGAAAATGGCAGCAATGACTCGTCTGCATCTCCGGTATCCTCTGACTATTTCCGGGCCTTCTCCTCTCTGTTCTTGAAACCTTCATTATCTCCTCGTCTCTACTCCTACGCATAACAAACACCTCAGGTCTCTCTCTATTCTCTCTCTGAATTGATGCGCTTGGTGTTTCCTACTCATGTAATTTTATGTTTCATCTGCCTCTCTAACACCCTTGCTTGCAATCAGAGTGCTTCTTCATTGACTGCGTTGAGTGGTTCGATTGTTGGAGATCTAGTGGCGTGTCACTGATCGACCTCTAGCGACCGTGGGTGAGGCTTGAGCCTTGCCCGGCTAACAAAAGCTGGCGAGGTGAGCCTCGCCAGATCTGGACGAGGCTTGAGCTCACCTATGGCTGATCACTAGCCATTGTCATGGCTAGCGATCGGCTGAGGATGAAGCAATAAGAAATGAAGAAAAAAATAAAGATTAATTAAAAATTTGATTTTTTAAAATATTATTTATAAGAAGAAATGCTTCATTAATCAATGACCCAAGCTTGAGTGTCGGGGGACCCGAGCATGGCCTTTACAGACCCAGGCTTGAGTGCCAGGGCATTGAGCATGGGCACTAGGGGTTCAAGGCCATCCTCAATGGACCCAAGCATGGGCACCCAGCCACAAGAGACCTAAGAACCAACTTTGGGTTTCCGTGCCCAAGCATAGTTTCAGGTTCAAGCTCTGGTACCTAGTCATATTTTATAATATGTTTTCCAATTTTTCAAAGAGAAAATCATTTTTCTTAATTTAAACTTTGGTAGGAAAATATGTTTTCTTTACTTGGAAAGCATTTTCTATTTACTCATTTTCCTAAGCAAACCAACTACCAGAAAAATGAGTAAAATATTTTCCAAGAATTATATTTTCTAGGAAACAAACAGAGCTTAAAGAGATGGTATTATCCCCCAACACGAACTCTTCCCAACCTCTACCAATCACAACTTTGAGAATTTAAATAAATCATTTAGAGATACAATTTAACTTATTTTGGAGGTGCCACTGATCTATTATGCCTAAGACGAGAAGTTCCGGTCAGCATAAGCAAGCTTGAATTTCTGAATGCGGTGGTCAAAGAAAGGCTAACAGGAGACATGAGGAAATGAAGGACGTAATTTATGATAAGCAAGGGCATATTTATGCGCGGGCATTATGAGAAGCGTAGGCTGAGTAGCTATCAAACGAAGAGGCGTTTTTCTTGAGGAGGTGAACGCATGAACGGACGAGGAAGCACGTGCGATAGAGGGAGATAGAAAGGGGTGTGTGCGCATAGGGAGAAAAAGAAAAGAAGAGCAAAGAAGCACGTGACAGACAAGAAGAAAGCAAGGTTCAGAGATAATATTTGTTCAGCTACGAAACGGAAATTTTGGGAAGAGCAGGTCAACATTCACGGCCGAAGGGAGAGGAAGAAACAGCAGCACGCTATAAGAAGGCAAGAACACGTTTAGCTAAGCATGGACAGAACGTGATGGAAGAAGACGAACGCGCACTTCGAGATGGACTTCAGGGAGCTCTTCCTCCATTTTGTTTTTCTGTTAAAAGGAGACTGAAGGCGAGTTTTAGAGGGAGCGAATTTCGGGAGAAAAAGAGAGGAGAGAAAAAGGAGGATTCATTCGAATAAGAAGAAAACACATTCCCGCGAGAGAGTGTTCACGCAATGGCTTTTACGCTCAAGAGTGAACTCAGCATCTGCCTTGCTCTAATTCTTGGCGCTTGGGCGTGGCATAAGATGTTGCACAATCCCACCATTGCCGAGCAGCATGAGCATTGGATGGCCAATTACGGCCGGACCTACAACGACCCACGGGAGAAGGCGATGCGCCAAGCGATTTTCGCAAAGAACTTGCAGTTCATTGAAGATTTCAACAAGTCCGGGAATCGGACTTTCAAATTAGGTCTCAACCAATTCTCAGACTTGACCAACGAGGAGTTTGTCCGGAGCCATACTGGATGCTTGGCACCCAGGCGACCTGAGCCTGCCATAACAACGTCCGTTAGCCACCAAAAGCTGACCGGAGATGTTCCTGATCACATTGACTGGGTAGAGAAAGGTGTCGTAAACGCGATTAAGTACCAAGGCCATTGTGGTAAGTACAAATGTTAAGTATGCATCCACCATTTTTTTACCCAGTAAACAAGTAGGTATTTCTTGGCCTATTTGGTAAAATTTTCTCGAGAATTTGCGCATATGTGCGTCTTAGAACGTATTTGGTAAAATTTTCTCTAGGCATCTACAATTGTGAACACAAGTGCTTCATCTTTTATAATGGGTTTGATAAACTCTTGACAACTGTAAAAGTTTATAGCTTCTTGGTTGTCGTTTCACCCAAATTTAAGGTGCTATAGTTAATGTGTAACAACACATTCTAGCACAACCACCGAGTAACAAAACTAAAACACAGCCACAATTGTACCAAACAAATGCTTACCATATTGTAACGAAAGGTCAGACACCAATGGCAACAAAATTATGGAAATAATGTAATTTCATATGTTTATAACGTCAACAAATATTATGTAGGATCCTGCTGGGCATTCCCAGTCGTTGCAGCAGTAGAAGGAATCGTGGGTATCACCAACGGTACACTGCCGGTGCTCTCCGAGCAACAGCTAGTAGATTGTGTGACTACAAACTTCGACTGTGGAGGCGGTTACCTAGAATATGCTTTCGAGTACATTATCCAAAACCAAGGAATTGCGTCCGTGGATAGCTATCCATATGAAGCAGAACAGGGGACCTGCGATGCAACAAAAACAGAAGAGCACGCGGCACAGATCAAGGGTTTCACGCATGTCCCGTCTGGGGAGGACGAGCTCATGAAGGCAGTTGCGCAGCAGCCGGTCTCAGTCATAATCCCATCAAGCGGCCAAGAGTTCCAGTACTATAGTGGAGGCGTGTTCAATGGGGAATGTGGCCCGAAGCTAGACCACGCAGTCGTCGTGGTTGGGTACGGGACAAGCGAAGAAGGAACCGAATTCTGGAAGATTAGGAACTCGTGGGGCGAGACATGGGGTGAACGCGGTTACATGAGGATTCAAAGAGTCAGTGGTAGTTCCGAAGGAATATGCAAAGTCTCATCGGCAGCTTCTTATCCAACTGCTTGAGAGTACTAATTGCAACATACATACACGCATCAAGTGGGTCATGCGATTATAAGTTCTGTTTGTGTTGTTTCTTTTATTTCATGTGTTGTTAGCAATCGTTGTGTGCTTGTACGAGGCTACTTTCTAGCCACTGAATTACATGGCGACTATGAATTAATGCCCATAAAATATTAATGAATTTCTCGTTGAATGTTAATTATCTTTGTCTCTAAAACTCGTACTCCATATATAAAATATTTGCGAATTGTTAGGCTTTGGATATGGGCCACCCATAATGGGCTTGGCCTAAGCTTACCTAGTTTCTATATGAAAGTTGTCCTAGCTGGAACAAGTCAGAGAAATAAATCGAAAATTTCGGAACTTTCATGGTGTATATCTTTTTCATACAATAACGTTCATGCAATGAATTCTATAACATTAGAAAGTACATGACATAGCCATTCCAACGACATATTTTTTTATTTTTATGACGATTTGATGATAGCAATTGCTTTTTGGAAAACTAGCATTTCAACTAACAATGGACAAAGCAAAAAGTTGAAGCTAAATCACGATAGAACAAAAGACATAAATTTGATGTGTTACCATAGGATCGCCCATTTTGGGGAAACTTTTTCAATGGACAGCTGATGTATCAACATTTCATATTAGAACACAGAAGAAATATAATTTTGAAGCAAATTACTATCTCAAGGTTGGTGTCGAGTTGATCCTAAATTTCCTTTTGCTGGCATACTCTTGCGGGTCGAGCTCACAGAGCTCGTTCGGATTGCTCAAGACCTGCACCCTCCACTTCCTCGTGGCGGCCACGATGACCCGCGCCATCCTCGTGATTGGGCTGCCTGCAGGCACCCGGTGCCGGTACCTAGGGGTGCCCGCAAGGAAGATCGCAGTCGCGACCGCGAGCGCAAGGGCAGGGAGACCGTAACCAAGGGCCCAGCCCACTTTGTCCTGGATATACACGAGGACGGTGTTGCCAAAGAATGCCCCGAAGAAGACGCTGAACATCCACCAGTCGAAGAAGGAGAGCTTGTGGGCCTTCTCCTTCGTGTCAAAATCGTCGAACTGGTTCGCACCGATCGTCGAGATGTTGGGCTTGGTCCTGCTGGTCTCACTTGTGTAGAATATAATTCAAAGCAGAAGGGATCAGCTATTTGTGTTTATAAACCTGGAATAGTGCCTTTCTTTTTTTGTTTCTTTCTGGCACTTCTGCCTACTTCTTCTGCAGTATTGGAAGCATGTTCAGGAGGGCTTGCGTGTCTATAGTTTGCTTTCATTCGATCTTTAGACGCACTTCGTCCCGAGCAATGCTCGCATATTCCCCATCATACTTGTTGGGTTGGAGCGAGAGAGAGAGAGAGAGAGTACCAACGATAAAGGAGCAGGCGGTCCATCTGCCACGCTTGGATCGCCGGACAGGGTTTCCCCGGAGATCGACTGTTCCGTCTTGCGTGTAATCATCGCCTCCTGCTTCGGCTGGCAACATTCTGTTCGCGTTTGAGATACGAGCTATTGACCAACTTCGATTCTTTCTTGTAACTGTCGAACAGCATAAGATCCCTCGTCCTAAAGGCCAGCCTCTTTTATAATAGTCCTCCTCGGATCCTGAGTCTTCTCCCTTCAATTCAGCCGAGCCGACGTCCCCATCTCTCACCTCATCCAGCTAGCAACTCCTCGTAACAGATACTCTTTGTTTTTTTTGTTTTTTTAGTCGGTAACGGATACACTTTGGCTCCGCATGATAGCAATTCTATTTTTCTATTTTTTTTATTCTTTTGCTCTCCATAAAAAAAAAAAAAAAGAATAGAGATTCGTTTGCTAACATTAATTAATTATTTTATTCTCCATAATAAAACAAGTGGTAGGGGAATAAATTAGAATAGAAATAAGCAGTAGAAAAAGATGATTTCTTGTTTCAAGGAATAATTTCCAAAAATAAGTCATTTTTTTTTTCTTTTCTTTTCTTCTTCCTTGTTGCCCACCGCCCTCGCTATCCGTTGGCCGCCGATCGCCGCCGTCTGCTATCTGGCCAGCAAGCAATGCCGGTGGCCTGCATCGGAAGAGGAAGAGAGGAAAAAAAAGAAAAGAATAAAAAATCTCAAAAAATTATTTAAAAAATCAAAAGAAATTCTATGTTGCGAAAAAAAAATAAAAAATTGTGCATCATATCAAATGCATTCTTTTTTTTTTTTTAATTTATTTATTCCTAAAATATAAATTTTATATAGTTATCAAATGTATCATTTTACTCATAAATTATTTCAAGAAGTAAAAATAGAAAAGAATTATTTATGAAAAGAAATTATTTTGAGTAAAAATGTTGCCAAACCTACCTTTTGTTGATGTTTTACTTCTTCTCTCTATTCTTTAAGAGACGTGACTACCTGAGTTTTGACTTTTGATGTACATGACTCATGGCCATCATACTTTAAGAGATCTGACGTCATATATGAATTATAATGTATATGATTCATGGCCCATTATTCTGCCCTTGTTGCCATAGATCTGACTTTCACATGGTTGGTCCGAAAAACAACCTATAAACTGATCAAGGGCGAATGCATGCATGTGGCTGAATAATACAAGGGATTGTCCATTTTTTTTTTTCAATCTTTTCCTCTACCTATACATATATGTATAATTATTGTTTTGAGAAGAAGGTACAAGGAGAGAGGAATTATATTCAAGACCTCTGAATATTATAAAAATAGAACATCCTTAGGCCAATGTAGACTTGTTAAATGGGTGGGTCGGGTTATAAATGGTCCAACTCAAATCGACCTATTTAACCCGTTTACGACCCGTTTATTGCAATGCAAAAATTTTGACCAATACCCGACCTGACTCATACCCAACCCATACTCAACTCATTTAACTAAACTTAATTTCTTTTATATATATATATATATATATATATATAAATGGTATTGCTAAAATAATTTTATATAACACAAATTTAATGGACAATTTTTATAATTTTTAAAATAATTATTTAAAAAAATCAAATTTTAATTATTAAAATATTTTTTTCTTATTTTTTTTATTTTTTATTTTTTCTTCTTCTTTGGCTGGTTGTCGGCCACAGGCGAGCCTAAAGCTCGCCCGGCTTGCTGCCGGCGAACTTGAGTCTCGCTAGATCGGCAAGGCTCGAGCCTCAAGCTCACCAGCGTCGAGCGAGCTCGAGCTCGCCCCTCGCAGGATTTGGCGAGGCTCGAGCCTCGCCAGATCCAATGAGCTTAAGCCTCGCTAGTGTCGGGCTAGCTCGAGCTCACCCCTCGCTGAATCTGGCAAGGCTCGAGCCTCGCTTGACGCCAGTGAGTTCGAGTCTTGTTAGGCGTTGGCAAGGCCAGATCCGGCGAGCTCAAGCTCGCCCGACGCCGGCGAGCTTGAGGCTAGCCTGGCCGGTCGCCGGCCATCGTCGTGCCAGTGATTGAAGGAAGAAGAAAGGAAAAAAAAAAGGGAAAGAAAAAAGAAAAAAGAAAAGGAAAGGAAAGAATAATTGTAATTATAATTATAATTTCGGTTTTTATTAAAAAAATAGTTTTGTAAAGTTAAAGAGAGAAGAGAGATTGTGAGGTCTTGGGTGATAATGGGTTTTAAATCCAACCCATTTAAGACCGACTTAAGACCCACCTACTTTAAGGGGTGATAATGGGTTTTAACTAACTTCTTCAAAAAATAAGTGACCCATATGTGACCCATTTATGATTTAAATGGGTCATATATTTAAATGGGTCATATATGGGTTTATGACCCATTTTAACACCTATAGGTCAATGCTTATTATCTAAAATTTCCAACTTAGTCGTTAGCCTGCAGTGAATAGAAAAATTTGTCATGTAGTCATGGGGATGATTCCCAAAGGTAATCTAGGATCTAACACAACCTATTAGTCCCCAACCGGATGGGCATTACGCCAAGTAGAGCTTTGATAATCTTGATGGATTTGACCGTACCATATTGGCTCACTTAGGAATGCAAGACAGTCCAACAAATTAGGAGAGAACCAATTGATTCTTTTTCGGGAGCTATTCATCCTTACAAGGATGTTAATTGTAAATAAGACATATGCCATAGGTTATATTAAGACAGATTGTCCTAAAAATTCAAAATCTATTGTACATTAGCCAATTTAGTCATAAACTTTTCAAATTTATGAATTTAATTTTAAACCTTTGGATGATTTGCCAATGTAGCGCAACTGTGAATATAAGAAAACCACAAGCGTCATAACTTTTTTTTTCTGACCACTTAAGTGTTATGACTTCTAAAAAAAGGTTCACTTGAGTGTCACAGTGTTTAATTAATCACTTAAGTGCCATAACTTCTAAAAAGTTTCACCCAAAGTCGTTGAAAATCTTACATGGTGTGACATTGGTGATGAACATTTTTAATAAGTTAAGTCACTCAAATGATCGGAAAAAAATATTAATACACTCAAGGTAGCGCCATACAAAAATTAAGATACTTAAGGGATCGAAAGAAATGTTATAACACTCAAGTGAACACTATACAAAAGTTATAACCCTTGTGTTTTTTTTCTCTTATATAATCATACGATACACTTGTTCTTCTCAAGTGATGTAAGGAACCACTTCCATCAGCAACACATCAATCTATCAAGACTTCTCGCCAATAGTTTACTAACACAGTGCCTTCCACTTTATCGTCCTAAGTATGGCCAAGACTAGATGAGTTGTACACCTTGTCACAGTACCTCCAAGTTCTTGTGAACTTCTCGTTCTCTGACTTGTTCACCTCTATTAAGGTCCATCCGACCATCATCAGTCTTTCACTTGATATTCCTAGTTCTAATGGTGATGAAGCTCCTTGTATTAGTTCAACTTGACACAAGACAACATATGCATCTATCGGATATTGATATAGACAAATGGTTGTGTCAACTTCAAAATATCATAGTAGTTTCCCCCAACATATAGAACTTGAAAAATAAAAGTGATAGACTGACGATAGCTGGTTGGACCTTAATGAAGATGAACAAGTTAGAAAACAAGAACTTCATGGGGACTTGGAGAAACCGTAAAAAAGGTGAAAAATTTCTACAGTCTTGGTTATACTCAAGAAGATGAAGTGGAAGACAATACAAAAGTCAACTACTATGATTTAAGCCTTAATATACTCACGCGTTGCTAGTAGAAGCAACTCCTTATACCACATGATTTTATACTATGATTTGAAGAGCCAGATATATCACTAAAAATCAATTTAAATCTCAAGAATATTGACAGCCAGATATATTTCAATTTTTTATTATTATAAGAGCATAAAGATCTGTCATTGACCATTGGTGCAGGAGTCTGTTAAGCACAATTAATGGCAACACCTCCATATTTTGATGGAACATATTATCGCTACACAAAATGCAAGATGAAAGCATACATGGGACCAACAAATCCAGCCATGCGGGGCACTTTTAAGATGGTCTTAATGGTCCTCAACCAGTTGAACAATCGCATTGACAACATCTTATGGTACTGAGCAGTTTGCAATAGCTTAAAAACTCCAGAAGCCACAATCACTCTTGAAAAATTGTCGAGGCAACAGGCCTTAGATGCTATTGCTTTATATTCATTATATTGTGCTTTATCTCGTTTTAAGTTTAATATTATTTCAACTTGCACTATGGCCAAAAACATTTGGGACATATTTTAAGTGACTTTCGAAGGCATTGATAGAGTTAAGAAAACCAAGATGAACATACTTTTGGGAGTGTGTGAAACCTTCAAAAGTAAGTCCGACAAAACTATCACTGAGATGAGCACTAAGTATACAAAGTAAATGGTCTTGCCTATCAAGGAAATACATTTACTAATGAAGAATATGTGGACAAGATTGTAAGAGCAATGCCAATTGAATCGAATCACATAAATTCCTCCATTTGAGAAACACTGAGGATCATACCTCTAACCATGAATGAGTTAATAGGATCTCTAATGGCCTATGAAGTTGAACGACAATACGAATGTGATAAAAAAAAGTAAGAAGTTCATTGCATTTAAGGCTGACGCTTATGACGTAGATGAGAGGAAAGCAGCTGAAGATAATGATGATGAGGAGATGACGTTATTACCCAAAAGGTTCAAAAACCTTGTGAGAAAATATGAGAAACTTCTAGGGCAACAAACAATCAAAAGAATTCGATGAAAGGAAGTTTTCTAAGAGGAAAGAGGATAACAAAGGTAAGGATGTGATATACTTTCAATGCTAAAAACATGGACACACCAAGCCTGATTCTTCCTTACTCAAGATATCGAAGAAGAAATTCGAGGGGGAAAAAAAGACACCTTAGAGGTAGTGTTAAGGTGTGGTTCTTATTCCCCATTGACAAAGAGACAAGGGCCCCACTAGGCCGCCCCAATGGGTGTTTAGGGAGCAACGCCCCCAATTGCTAGAGGGTTTTTATAGTTTTAGTTAATATTCCATTGGTAGTTTGTGCTTAGGCCTATTAATTGCTACTACTACTTATATAATTTCTTTATTCTATAATTGAGAGTTGTAACAAAGATGTGGTAGTGTTAATTATGATGGAATCCTCTGCTAGATTTAAGCCTAGTTTAAAAATGAACTAGGATAAACCGTGTGTCTTGATTTCTCTCTCACTTTTACTCTATTTTGTCGTGTTTTTGCACCTAATGGTAAAAATATGGAGTGATACTTAATGTGAATCCAACGATGATGAGATTAAGGAGCAAGCACATCTCTACCTGATGGCTGACATGCAATTTAAGGAAGATGAGATAAATTGTTCAAATTATGATGATATAGAAGAATTTAATTGTGTAATGCATAATAAAGGTTTCAAGAAAATTTGGGATTTGAAAAAGGAAGTTTCCAAATTGAAATAGCAAGGTGCTTTGAAAGGAGAAATGGTCGTTGAGCACAAAAGGAAATTTCTTTTGTAAAAGAAAAAGAAAATGATTTTTGCAAAAGGAAAATAATTCTATAAGGACGAAATTTCTAAGATTTGCATAAAGTCATCTCCTGATGCCAAAACTCTAGCATGTGTTCTTTCCATATTTATCACAACAAATCCAGTCTCAGTTTTGAAAAAAAAAAGTGAAATAAAAAATGATACTCCTTTCGACTTGGATTGATAATCAATCGAAATATGTAGGCCTTCAGATAATAATGTGTAATCATATGATAACCGTCCTAGCTGATTGATTTCGTGCATAAAATCAGAAGGTCAACTTGGGCCTACAATTTCAAACATACGATAGGTGATTGACTTGGGGAACAAGGAAGTCCAATGGTGAATAAAGATATCATCACATAGCCGAATGATTTGGTCTCTTATTGGAAAGCTCTATTCCTCCGCTTGAAGATAGGACGCTTGGCTGAGACAGAAGCATGGAGGGGCAAAATTGCAATTGGCTTAATATAGTATAATAAAATTTTGCAATTTAGGCGGATGATGAGGATTTTTTTTTTTTTTAAAGAGGAGCGGGGGGGGGGGGGGGGGGGGGGGAGGGAGGTTGGATTGAACTCAGTTATAAAGTAATGCTAATTCGATTGCTTCGACTTTTTGTGGCAATTAGTACATGAAGATCTGGTTTCTGCCAAGAAAAATGGAAGGAACTCATCGGTGGTGACGCCTTGCTTCAGACTTTTGTAGAGAGATGGCGTTCCATGACTCTCAATACATGGGACAAACCCTAACTAAGAACGTGGAAAAGAGACAAATGTAATCATTACATTTGTATCGACAACCAACCTAGGCAATTCAATTGAGCGTGAAATAATCTGCGATCGAAACATTTCATGGTTTTAATTGCTGACAAACCTTTTATATAGTCAGTGGATAGACTTAAGAGATTGCACAGCAAGAGCTAATAAAATCTGTTAAAATATTTAAATAATAAATCACATCTTTATATAACAATTTAAGTTTTTAGAATAGTTGGTGATAGTCTTATAAACTTTCACATGATATTAGAGTTGGAGATTTTGAATTCAAATTTTTATAGGCCTCATTTGCCTCCTTAATTAAATATGTTAACATTTAATACTAGGCAAAAAGATTAGACTTAACACGAGAGAGAATGTCACAACTGATTTAATAGAGAGATCGATCAGGGTGAACTACGCTGCGGAAGCTTTGGTAGCTGTCACCGCATTCGTCACATTTGGCCAAAACAATACGGAGGGGAGGAGCTACCCTGTTGTGAAGGTGGTAGTTGAAAGCTTCATCGCCATTGGTAGCTGTCACCACGTACGTTGCATTTGGCCAAAACGATACGGTGGGGAGAGGCTGCCATTTTGTGAAGGTGGTAGTTGAAAGCTTCATCGCCGACGGCAGACCCTGTGCCAGAGCAACCATTGATTGAAGACAAATCAACGTGAATGCTGACTCCCTCCAACCATTCCTCGGCAACTTAAGGAATGAGTTCACCAGGATCCTATACTTCAGGAGCGGCCTACTCTAGTAGTGGACAAGGAATGACAGCGCCCCAGTGGGCCTATTAAACGGGACTGCCAACTTCATTAGGGTAACGGGCGGATGGGCATAGAAGGTGTTAAAATATGTCTCAAGTTTGAACCTAATGCGAAATTACGAATATTCCAAATTGGATATGTTGCGGACGTTCGAAATCGAGTAAAGAAGATCCGAAGATCAACTTCTCAAAATTCGAATCTACATTCGAGAGTTTGACCGCTGAAATAAGAAAGTCTATCTTTCGCTTGGATTTGGATTTTATTTAAAATATACAAAGATATGTTTTGGATAAAATCGAGTAAGATAGGAAACATAATCCTATGAGAAGTTGGCAAAATAATAAATATCTCACTTATATATATATATATATATATATATATATATATATATATATATATATATAGACTTGTGGCCATGGATGGAAGAGGGTTGATCATGAAGAATTGGTCTTGAAGCACTACCTCGTCGTCGAGTGCTTGGGAGGGATTCTCCTTGTCATTCTTATCCGTGAATTACATCCAGGAAGATTTAGTGTTCAAGCCAATTAAATCTTGTAGTAAGATTTGTGTGTAATTCCTTCATGAGATTGAAAGATTATTTCTTGAGGAATTTCGGGGCTAAATACTGTGTGTGTTATTTGGTGTAATTGGGGCTTGGAAAACACCGAGAGAGTGTTTGAGTGACTCAAGTGTGTAATATCCTTGCATTGCTTGATCTATAGTGAAATTCACTACTGCTATACCCGTGAATGTAGGTCTTTACGACTGACCCACGTAAATTCGGTGTCCAATTTCTTTTCTGATCCTGTCTATATTATTGTTCGATCGCTTACCTTTTTCACAACAATTGGTATCAGAGCTAGGTTTGGCTAAGTTGAAGCGAATCAATGGCGACAGAAGAAGTAAAAGTGAGAATCAACAGATTTGACGGGAATGATTTTAGTTTTTGGAAGATGCAGATTGAAGATTATCTTTACTATATGAAACTACATTTGCCCTTATTTGGGGAGAAACTAGAGTCGATGAAGCAAGCTGATTGGGATTTGCTGGATAGATGAGCTATGGGTGTTATTTGACTGATGTTGGCTCGTAACATCATGTTTAACATTTTGAATGAGAAGACTACTGCTGATTTGATGCAAACCCTATCAGATATGTATGAGAAGCCCTCTACAATCAACAAGGTCTATTTGATGCGACGTCTGTTTAAATTGAAGATGAGCAAATGTGCATCAGTTGCAGATCATATCAATGAATTCAATGGGATTGTTAGTCAATTGAGTTCAGTTGAGATTGACTTTGAAGATGAGGTACATGCTTTGATTATGTTATCATCATTACCTGATAGTTGAAATACTACTGTTACTACTATTAGTAATTTCTCTAGGTCAGCAAGTTTGATGTTTGATGGGGTTCGAGATTTGATTATGAGTGAGGACATCTGTAGAAGAGACTCTGGTGAACCTGTATCTACTGCTTTAGTAGGTGAAAATAGAAGAAGATCTAGAACATGTGTGGGTAATAGTAGTACTAATATAAATAGGCATAATCAGTCTAGGACTAGTAATGTTGTTTGTTGGAGCTGTGGCAAGAGGGGGCATTGTAGAAGGAATTGCCTTAAGTTGAAGAATGAGAAGGGTAAGGGAATTATAGTTGATTCTATAAATAATGTTGCAGCTGTAGTAGATAATGTCGATTATGTCTTGTCTGTCACTAATGATTCATCGTTTGATGGATGGATTATGGATTTTGGTCGTTCTTTTCATGTCACACCAAATAGAAACTGCTTTATCACTTATCAGTGCATAGGTAGTGGTAAAGTCCAGTTAAGGAATAACACTGAGTGCAATGTTGTGGGTGTTGGTGATGTTAAAATCAGAATGCATGATGGTATTGTGAGGACATTGACTAGAGTAAGACATGTTCCAGAATTGAAAAAGAACTTAATTTCCTTAGGTGACATAAATTCAGCTGGTTGCAAGTATTCTTCAAAAAGTGGAGTTTTGAAGGTTGTTCGAGGTGCCTTGGTGATAATGAAAAGAATCAAGCATGGAGGCATGTATAAACTTCAAGGTGAGACGGTGACAAATTTCGCTGCAAAGATGTCGGATGCATCCGTTCGAGAGTCTATTGACTGCTCGAGAAAGACCTGGGTGTTTGTGCCAAGGCACAAGTTTGATGCTGGTGTTAGGATCACACGGTTGAGAGCTTCGATTGAGACAAAAATTGGTAAGTCGATTAAGCATGTGCGGACTGACAATAGTATGGAATTCTGCTCGGAGTTGGCAAATAAATTCTACATGAAAGAGGGCATAGTGAAACATCACACTAGGGTCAATAAATCACAACAATTTACATAATTGATAAGCAAAACATTACTAGAAATGGCTCGTAAAATGATCTCTGGTGTTGGTATTGCTAGGAGAATTCTAGCTGATGTGCTTAGTACGATAAGCTACGCGGTAAATAGATCCCCATCAACTACTATTGAATGTTGGACTCCTGAAGAAGTGTGGTCAGGTAACGTTACTGGTTATTCTATTATTAGAATGTTTGGTTGCTCGTATTATTTTCGAGTGAGTGATGTTAAGCTCAATTAAAGGGCAAGGTGCATATTCCATGGCTATGCACAAGGTGAGCGAGGCGATCGATTGTGATGCCCAGATATAAATTCACCTATTAATAGCAGAGAAGTTACCTTTGATGAGTCTTCGGTACTTCTAGCTAGGAGTGTTTGTGGCAGTGTTAATATGGATCTGGATAGTGTTCAGCTTGAGGTGGAGTTGCGACCAGAAACTCCTAAGGTAGTGAGTGCTCGTAAAGTAATCGACATGGATGGTGCTCGTAGCGAGGTGGAGCCTATAGAGCCAATGGTTGTCATAATTGCTGAAATTAACAAGGTACATCTTCGATCTCATGATAGATATGAATGCAACAATGGTTTTGCTTTATTTGCGATTAAGGAGGTTGTGTCAGAAAATGCTTACAGAACAATTAAAAGTGCATGTGGAGTTGGTACTTTGATGAGGTCCTCAGTTATGGCGAAGTTCAAGCGAGGCTTGGATTTGGATAATATTTGTGACAGTTGAGCCCATCGGGGGCTATGGAAGAGTAGCAACAGAGTTTGAATTTTTGCGAATCGATTGCAACTTGGCTCAAACGTCAAGCTAAGATGGAGATTGTTAAAATATGTCTCAAGTTTGAGCCTAATGTGAAATTACGAATATTCCAAATTGGATATGTTGCGGACGTTCGAAATCGAGTAAAGAAAATCCGAAGATCAACTTCTCAAAATTCGAATCTACATTAGAGAGTTTGACCATTGAAATAGGAAAGTCCAACTTTCACTTGGATTTGGATTTTGTTTAAAATATACAAAGATATGTTTTGGATAAAATCAAGTAAGATTGGAAACATAACCCTATGAGAAGTTGTTAAAATAATAAATGTCTCACTTATATATATATATATATATATATATATATATATATATATATATATAGACTTGTGGCCATGGATGAAGAGGGTTGATCGTGAAGAATTGGACTTGAAGCACTACCTCGTCGTCGAGTGCTTGGGAGGGATTCTCTTTCTCGTTTTTATCTGTGAATTACATCCAAGAAGATTTAGTGTTCAAGCCAATTAAATCTTGTAGTAAATTTGTGTGTAATTTCTTCGTAAGATTGAGAGATTATTTTTTGAGGAATTTCGGGGCTAAACACCACGTGCATTATTGGGTGTAATTGGGGCTTGGGAGATATCGAGTGAGTGTTTGAGTAACTCCCCATGGACGTAAGTCTTTACAACCAAACCACGTAAATTTGGTGTCCAATTTATTTTCTTATTATGTCTATATTATTGTTCGATTGCTCGCCTTTTCACAACATAAGGGTTGGCCTCGAAGAGGGTTGGGGTTGAGATGGTCACGGTGAACTTCTTAGAGTATTGCGAAGAGCTCTGACCACGGTTTGTGCCGCACCTCAATGTCATGATAATCGATTCATATAGGGATGTGTACTTCGTGGAGCCACTTGGGAAGTTTGTGAATGAATTGTGGGAGGACTATAAGTTACAATATGCAAACTTTGGACCAACACCAGCACAAACCTTCCGGTACTAAATCATGTTAATACATAAGAAGATGTAGTTATGGTTGGTTTCTTGTGTACAAATAAATTTTTTGTTCAATAAATCGTGTTGAGCAAGTGCAAATGAGGAAGCTGTTTACATTTGAAGTTTGTAATGTCTAATGATGGGCTCTTTCAGAGTAGCACTAGCATGGCTAGTCAAAGTTACTATGCTTTCTCCTTTTTTTTTTTTTTTTTTTTATTGTGGTTGTTGACTTCAAGCATGACCTCCTTTTCCACAAAAGTCTTGATTGAAGTATCCTCCAATGATCAGTTGTCACATCCAAGTTTGTTTGGGTAAATTTATTATCTGGTTGGTGGAATTAAGGCTTATTCCCTATCTAACATTGAGCATTCAACACCATCTTGATGTCTTGAGTAGAATCATTAATATGGGAATGCATTTTTGACATTTAGAATGGCGTGAAAATTCTTAGTATGTACCGATAACAAAATATCCTCATTTAATATCATAACTATTAAACTTCAGTATTGTGATGATTTCAATCAAAGGGATAAATACATCATAAGTATTATCATTTTCATACAATGCTTGCTTGTGTGTCATAACTTTTTCTTTCGATCACTTAAATGCCACATTGGTTGAAAATCGTTCATTTGAGTGCATGTTCTAGCAATTCATCCTATTTGCCTTTTCAAATCAAATATTAAGTCCAATGTGACTTTTTAAAAAGTTTTGAAGTCCAAATTTGAAATTTGTTAATATGATGTGGCAAAAGTAACCAAAAAGTTAGAAAAGAAAACCCAAGAAGAAATCATATGAAGAATTTTAGTCATTTCGATCGAATATCCAAACAATAGGTTTAGAATTAAATTGACAAATTTTAATAAGGTTTAGGATTAAATTTGCAATTTAGGACTACACAATAGAAAGATTTATGATTAAATTAGCCACCATACAACAAGTTTAGGATTTTTTGGACAATTACCTCTAGAAAGTTGTTCGTAAAATTATTAATGCAAGTGCACGTGTCGAACAATATAATGATGAGAAAAAGTATCGTCCCACGGAGATCGATGATTAATAAACTAATGAAATACTAAAATAGACTAATTCTAAAATTTATCTAACATATCAAAATATAATTAAGAATAAATTAAAAAAATTTGTAAACTAAATGCAGTAAATTGATTAGATAAATATGTTAAGAGCATCTAATTTCACTATAATCACTAGATATAAATTTCATATTGTTGTGAATACAAGAACAATATCAAACATGCGATAGCGGAATTTCCTAATGTATTTACTATCATATCTCTAGGTATAGCAAACCTACTTAGCTTATTAATCCACTATATCTCTATGTGAATTAAGATAAGCATAAGTGCATTAAAAACTATGAATATTCCCGGTTTACAATGAGCCTTTTGGATCACTTTATCACCGAAAGCTACACAAATAATGTGGTATATCTTTATCCACGTTTAATTCATGGTCATACATTATAATGAGCAATTGCATATTATCACTTCTCAGTCTCAAACATGCACATTAGATCATTCAAGTTGTGGCCAGTCACTTAGAAGTATTAAGCACAATAATATATAACTCACATGAATGAAATCAATTGTAAAACATAAAAATAATGAAATTCACATCATCATGGTTAGGTTACATCGTAACCCTAACAAAAGAAAATTAGAACATAGCAGAATAACAAATAAAAATAAAAATTAAACTTAGCATCTTGAATCAAAGAACAAGAATTCTGTTACTACTTTAGTATTCTCTTCAAAATACTTGAAAAGAAATATCAGAAGAATGAAAACTGATCTAACAAAAACCTCGTTGCTCTCTCTTTGTCTTCATATTTATAGGAGATCCAAAATATCTATCTTCCAATACTTGCGGATAATATTAGAGAACAAAATCAAGAATTTTCTAATTTGATATCCACCTTCCACTGCTGCTTTTTTATTTGAATTCTTGATAGCTATCATTCTTTTCCTTATCCTATCCATATCTCATTATTATGCATAAACAATGAAAATTCAAATAATCAAAAGGAAATCCAAATATTTTCTTATAGATATTACGATAATTGTTGCCTAAAATAGGTAAAATAACTCTATTTTTATAGAGTTATCAAGAGTTTGGTAGTTGTTAATGCAAAGCCCCCAAAGTCCAGTGACAAAGCAATATTAATAGATATCCTCCTTTTCTTTCTTTTTTTTTTAAAATCAATTCCACTATGTGATTTTATCATTTTAAAATTCGAATTAGTGCATGCCCATCTTCTTCCTTCAAAGGAATTTCTTTAAAGTTCGAAAGTTGGAAACTTCTTTTATCCAGTTTCCAATGAATTTTCCTTTTTGTTTGAGTGACTGGGTATATACACCAAGGCTACTTAATTGATCTTGATTAAGAAGGATGCATTAGCTTTCATTTTGTTGGCACTTAAATTTTGGCATTCCAAATTATTAATTACATAGAAAATTAGGGACTAAGTTTTGGTCCCTAAATAAAAATATTATTTAAAAATGCATATGGTTATTAGGAATATTTGCATTAGTAGTTAATAGATTCATATAATTTGCATTTTAATCAAATTGGCGGTAGATGGACTCAAATGATTGGTTTTGAGCCTAATTAATTAATTGGACTGAGCCCATGATAGAATTGTATTAGACTTTGGCCAAGCCCGTTACTTTGTTCATGGCCAGAATTAAGCTTTATATTTTGGATTATATGGAAAGCAATCGGCAGGATATTTCAAAATATTCATGTGTGAGAGATGAGCAGATTATTTTGTTATTCTTAAGATTTCTCGTGTATTGGCAACTGACATATGGGCAGTGAACATTTGGCTAGCAGAGAGATCCACGGTCTCAATCAAATAAAATATTCGCATGGAATCAGTGATGGACGGAAATAAATAATTGATTGAGGAAAAGAATACATGAGGAGGTCAGTTCCTATACAGTATAAATAGAGTTAAAAAGAGGAGGCCACACAATCGATACAAAAGGCCACATTGAAGGGAGACGTGCGAGGTTGGTTCAATGAAAATCGTGAGAGGGAGAGAGGGCACCTCCAATATTCCTTGAGGCACTCACGTTGATCAACGGAGACAACCGCTGCTTGCACCAGGAAAAACCCTGCATCGCTGCCGTTCTGACTTCCCTGCTCGATGACCACGCTGCTTCCCTGCCCCGAGTAGCCCTGCACGGCTACAACGTCTTCATCCGAACGAAGCTTGGGCCCAACTATTGCGACGACCGACGCTGCTCCCTGTACGAGACCTTGACGTTGGAGCCTCGCTGCTCTGCTATCCGACCCCGCTGGTGAACCGGCACTCCTGCTAATCCCAACATCGCCTGCTTGAAGCTTCTGCCGTTTATGCCCATGTCACGTACCAAGATTCAGCAAATTCCCAACGACGCTGTTGCTCTCCCGACATTGCAGTTTCCCCATGACGCGGGTTGTGACGCTGATCATATGACGATGTCGTCTACAACCACATCATGAACAGCAAAGCCGCTATTGTTATCCTCTCGATGGACCATCAACAACCCTGGCAAGCTCCCTAGCTCAGTCCCCGAAGGTTGCTGGTTTCCTGCTAAGTTGTTGCTGCTTCGCGGTGTGCTATCCAATCCTGTCTCCATCAACCCTAACAAGATATCCGAGAGGTGTGAGTTCCAGCACTTGCTCAGGGAGAAACGTCGAAAGAACTAACATAGAGAGAGGTGCTGAGTGATGAAGAACAACTGAAGAGGATGGAACACAAGACACATCCAAGAGACATGAGTCAAGAAATTGCACGTTTAGGGATCATTTAAAATAAAGCGTGTGACATATTAGAATAGTTGCATTATTATTATTATTCTTTTTGCCTATCATTAGATTAGGTCATTTAATTAATTATTGTTGCGTGACATATAGTTTGCATGATAGGTTGGATGTTTCATGTCATTTTAGTTAGATCTTTTGTACGCCATTGCATTGTACGTAGATTAGGTTTTATTAAATAAGAGAAAATCCTAAAATATTGAATAAATTGATTGTTAATTAAATATCATATATAGCTTATAGATGTGATTGGCTAACTAACAAGTTTCATTAAATAAGAGAAAACCCTAAAATATTGAATGAACTGAGTGTTAATTAAAAATCATTTATAGGTTATAGATGTGATTTTCTACTTTCGTTGCTTTCAGGTAAGTTTTTCCTTCATGTGGTCACAATTTATTTATTGCTTTGCTTTATTGAGTGTTAAATAATAGTTTCATACCCATAAAATCAGTGCAAGTTGCATGCAAAGCATTTTTTGAAGTAAAAGGGAAAATGTACCAAAATGACATTAGAAAAATGTAGCATAATCAAGTCATTGAACTCATTTAATCTAGTTTGTAGTGGTGAATTAATTCTTCCATAAATCGATCCACCGAAATAGATTAGTGGTGACTTCTAATTGAAAATTCATTTGTATGTTAAGAATTTAAATTCTAAGTCGCATGTTGGTATGGATTTAGGAGAGCCTGAATTAAGTTGATGTTTAGTATTCCATTTGTCCTTAGGTGGAGCAAACTGATGTTAGGTCATGACACATTTTATATAATTTTGGGCATTCAATCAGACTCTTGAACAATAGCACCCGGGTTAAATCAAAATGTTTTAAAGATTGTCAACTTAATTGATCTCGATTTGGTTTGGTTGTGAACTCAAATGAGATTTTTCAACATAGAAGGCTAGCGATAAAGAAAGGAGGCAAATCAAGAAATCAAGATTTACCAATAAAACAAATGATAATGAAGCGATCTTTATTATTCATTTAAGACCATATTTATTTCATGACATGAAGATAAACAAAAGATACTTCTGGTGGAGGTGGGATGTACAGAGTGGCCAATTTCCAGTCTCCAGTGACCTCATCCTGGACCATGTGCTTGTTCTTCGCCACCAACCAATAACCGGAATTTTGCTTCCATCCTTCAGAGCATCCATTCCCTTGTTCAGCAGTGCAATCCCGCGACGCTCCCTATTGAATTCGTTACTATCGATGTCTTGTGTGCCAGCGATTAGATGCAGGCACGTCTCCAACATATGCCCGATTGCCACGGCGCCAGTCGGACCCTTGTAGAGAGGCTTCAGGTCCGGGGACTTGCGCGAGTCGACCAGCAGCTGTTCTCCGACGTGGTAATATCTGATTGGAGGGGTGAAGGGAACGATATCAAGGGCGTTGGTCACTCGAAGGGCGCGGAGCTTCTCGGACAAGGAGAACTTCGCCTGGAAGTTCTCGTCCCCGACCTTGGGGCTGGCGAAGGGGAACGCGGTCACCAGACAGGCATTCTCGGGGTGGTCGGTGGGCGCGTTGTAGCCATTGGTCACGATGTCCAGCGCATTGATCGTTGCCAAAGCCGCGCCCAGGCTGTGGCCGGCCACTGTTATGCTGATTTTCTCGCCTCTACCGGCATAGAGATTGACTTGCTTCCGGACCTCCCTTAGAACCTGACCAAAGTTGTCCATCAATACCAGTTTTAATTTGGCAAAGGAGTCCATACATCACGTGCTATATCTTATCATATTTTTAGATTTTTATATGATAAAAAATTTAAAAAAAAAAGGGTGAAGGGAATTTGGAGCTTGTTCGGGAGGTAAATTAGCAAGAGCAATCTATAAATGGAGTGAAAGTTTCATACCTGGTCTCTGGCACTAAGCCTCGTGTAATCATTTATAAAATCTGACTTCGTATACAAATCTAAAAAACCAGCGTGAATCTTAGTATCGGGGTCGTCCTTGAAAATGTTGGTCGCCAGGGCCAAATCAACTCGAATATCTTCCATGGACTCCACGAAATTCGCCGTTCCTCTCCAAGTGACCAAAATGTCCCTTCTCCCTAATGCCTGGGTCCCCTCGTTGGTGCTCACCGCGACATACCCGGCCCAAGACCTGTCCGGCTGCACCAGAAAGGTTAAGTGCGACGGCACGTAGAAGTACCGGCTCACCTCGTACCTGAACTTCTTGTTGTCCGTCTCGAGACCCACTTTAGAGAAGAGCTTGTCCATCGGGTACAGGGCCATGCCGTAGCCGTCTTCAGACTCCTCCTGGCCGTTGAACGCGTCGTAGATGGCTTGGATCGTTCTCCGTAGTGTATGAGGTACATCCGGAGATCCTCGTCGAGAGGATCCAACATGTCCTTCCAGTTGGTCTTGCCGCTGAGCTCGGTCCATGGCCTTGAGCTGCCGCCTTCCATGGTATGTATCTCTCTCTCTCTCTCTCTCTCTCTCTCTCTCTCCCTCTCCCTCTCCCTCTCCCTGAACTCTTGCTGATAACTTTTTCTTTTTTCTCTAGATGGAAAGGCTTGTGGAGATGCAATCTTGCTTCCATGCAATTTATAGACGCTGCCTCTTCACTGTGCCATGCGCGATCACATTACGTGTCGAGGGTTTTTGTTTTTTCTTTAAATTTCTACGATAAGTTACGTGATGGAGTTGCTTTGCGCATAATCTGGCACGTGAAAAACTCCCCTGATTATCTATCAGAGAGTACTCAATTTCTAGGTGAGTCCCCCACCTTTTTTTGCGTGCCCACCCATATTAAATAGCACTACGAACCGAATGGATCAGAGGGACCGTGCATATCTTCAGTTTAGTAGATAAGAATGTGAATTTCCAATCTCAGTAGCTCGAAACTAAATATTAAAGATTACATGGCTGTCTTTCGTAAGGAATGATACTTGTGCTATAAAAATGTGCCAATATTTTGTTTCCACATGATGGGTAATGCAGCTTTTGGTGAAGGGAATGAACCATCCACGTTGTATTGGCTCTCACTCTTTATATAACTAATTAAATTCAATCTTGCCGTATTAGGCTGGAAATCATTGACATGGACTCCGACTATTGTATATGGAATGATCGACGCTGAGATAAATTAATTTTAGAAAATTTTTTAATTTTTTTCTGAATTTTTTATTCTATTTTTTTTTATTGATTGTGACCAACAAGAGTCATGGCCCCTGCCTAGGCCATAGCCAACCACGGTTGAGGGTGGCCCTTGCATAAGAAATATTGCACACCTAAGTCAATAAATTGCTTCTCTGTCAATAGGAGATATTTAGTAACTAAGAAGTCTTCAATACCTCTACACTGTTCAGATTAAATATCTAGATGCGTAAATTCGTACTTTCCTATTTTTGGCAGTTAAATGTATTATTCCTATATACATATTGATGAGTTTAACAAAAAATGCCATTATTAGGGATTTTTTCGCAGTTTTTTTTTCTTCATGCAACCGTCGCTCAATGAATGAATGACTTAGGATAGGTAGCAGGAACCTAGGTTGTTCTTGACTATTTGGGATGTTTTAGAGAGTTTTTTTTTGCTCGATTGGCTGGGGACAAGGCTTATTAAAAATGGCCCTACCTATTTTCTAACCCTTTTTAATTAGATTTCTTCCAAGTGGCCATCATTTCAACATGGAAGGGAGAGGTGAGGGGTTCAAATCCCCACCTTCTCAGGGAGGGATGGGGTGGGGCGTAAGTTTTAGAAGTGGGTTTCGACTCCCACGCCCTGCAAGAGGCAGGACAAAAGTCTGAGAGTGAGTGTAGAGTAGGAATAGAGTAGGACTAACAAAAAAAAATTAGATTTCTTGTTATTAATTCTGAGAAATTAAGGCTTATCTAACTGATGGTCGGTTGTATATTCAATTTTTCGATCGCTGAAACTTGTCAAACGTGCAAAGCGTGCGAGCTCCGGGGACCATCCACCCGTTATATGGACAGCTCGCTCTTGAACCACATCAGTTTGGGAATATTTGCTTGTTTTATTGGTTGGACCATTCCAGTCCTCTTGCATTAGAAAAATGAAGGGAACTGTCATGCAACGCAGTGAACAGTGGAATTATGGGGACAGCTGACCTCGACCAAGAGCATCTCGCTGGTACAAATCCTTTTACTTTCCTGTTCCGCTCATGCCTGATTTCTTCTTCCTTCTGTTTTAACTCCGAATATAATATATCTTGTTATATAACTAAATACATAATTTCTATCTCGTGACACTCTTATTCTAAGACTAACATTTTCTATGATAAGTTTGTAGATGTTCTTTAATTCAATCATTGCTAGTGATTATTATTAAGAGCATACAGTAGAAAGATATTTCTACTTGGGGAGATTGTCAAGAGGGGGTCTTAATTTGAATCTATCAACATAATTAGTTGAATCCATCTTCACTCAAAATATTAAATTAATGGGTCATGGGCCAACTAAAATTGTATTAACTGCTCCACATATGGGATTTCTCTAATATAACTCACATATATTTGAAAAATCTCTCTCTCACATGTGAGCTCATGCCAATGTTCCGATGTGAGATTTTTCTAATATAAGTCACACATATGTTTTGACAATCTCCCTCTCACGTGTGAGGTTAGTGTTAGGTATATTCTTCCTTTATTTAGGTACTATTCTACATCAACTTATCTTAAGTTGAGCGTCCACGTCATTGTAATGCACCCCCAACTATGCACAACAATAATCATCAACTGCTAACTTGGGGTTACATCCCATAGTCTCTATCATGCAGCATAGACCAACTATCCATGGTCTCTTCTTGCCAGATAACTGTGATGGCAATTTCCACGAAAAACAAGCTTTGATCATGAGATTTCTTTTTAAAATTGGAACAAATTGGGGGTGGAACATCAATTGACTATCGTCTTTGATATCATTTATTAAGTGCACGCAATAGAAACCATATATCTTCACCTAGAGAGATTGTCAAGAGGGAGCCCAAGTCCGAGCCCTTCAACATATCAAATTGGGCCACCTTCACTCATAAACTTAAGTTTATGAGTTATGGGTCAATTATGATATATTAACTACTCCATACTACATTGATTTTACAATGTGAGACTTCGCTACCATAACTCACGCATATATCTCAACAATTATCGCCACACCTCTCAAGTCAAATTTTTTCTTCATATTGTAACGTGACGTTATTACTATCACTAAACCATAACATTGTAGTTTTTTTTTTTTTTTTTTGGTATAACATTGTAGTTTGATTAAGCAAGTTTGTTCTCCTTGCTAATCTCTCGAACTTTCTTGCTTTCTATAACACAATGCTTCTACATTCTTTCTTTGCCTTTTCCTACTCTCGAAATAAATACTTTTAGAGAATAGGAAGCGTGCACATGTATGCGATGTAAGATCTTAGAATTAGACATTTTATGTATGTCATTCCTTGTCACTAGCAAAAACGGGAAGGCCTCATTTATCTTTCATCTAGTAACTCACGCAGTCCAATGTCCCTCGGAGGTGTCTATGAGAACTAGTTAAAATATCTTATGATGAGGACCACGGTCCTCGTGCACGAGAAAAATGAAGGGAATTTCTTTTGGCGTGAGAAAAATTAATGGAATTGCTGTGCAGTGAACGTTGGATTAATGAGGACCACAGTCCTCGACCAATTGTTTATTACATAACTACTATTAAATACAGCAATTTATTCATTCATCGATGAATTAAATTAAGGTAGTTTGTGGTGATTGTGTGATAAAACAATTAATTCTTGGCAAAAGAACAACGCAAATGCCAAAACTTGGCACGAGGATACCCAAGAGCCAAAAGTTACGAAAGGTAAGTGTCATTTCTATAAAAAAAAATTAGGACACCTGAATACCAAGTTCGGTGATCCTAGTTAGAAATCCCGCGTGGCAATTTTTTAGTAATATAATTCGCCTACATGGCTCGCCGGAGATCTAAGTCAGCAAAGAAGAGCAAGAACGATGTCGTTTTGCCTTTTTTTTTAAAAAAATTTTAATATTGATATTAATTTATTATTAAAATAACGGAGGAGATGAAGATTGCAGAAGGCGAGGGCTCAACCTTCGCCGTCATCTCCCCACCGTCACTGGGAAGCGTTGGCCGGGGTTGTAACATCCTAAAATTTGACATCGTCTCGAATATATGAAATGGACATTTCATCGACATGCCTATGGTCCTTTTCTTTGAGCTGGCCACTCACGAGTTAACTAATCCATTAGGTGAAGCCAGTAAGGGATATAAATGTGGCAAAGTAGAGAATTGTGGGTGATTTCGCATGATTGCGAAATTTGCGTCGAACGGCACTAACCCGATTTTCTGTTGAATTATACTCGGGACACATAATTGAAACCTTGCGATTTTTACAATAATTGAATGTCGTCTACGAGTCGGAGATGCACAAATGTGGATAAAAAATTATCGATCACGGGTCAAACGCGTTAAAATCCTTAAAGGCTACCCAGTAGGTTAGGTTGTACTAAAATCGCATTTAGTCGATTTTAACCACAAAATTAAATTTGATTTTGGGAATCAGATATTCGGATGTGTCATAATTCATTTATAGGATGTTGTTTCATCTTTTGGAGAAATTTCATCGAGTTCGGGGTTTTGTGGAAAAATCAATTTCGAACAAATTGGAAAAGAAAGGGAAATTCTGATGGCTGAAGAAAGGCCCATTTTTCTACACCAAAATGGTTTAATTTTGGGGAATTGAAGCTAATTCTTCATTGGTAGAGTGCTTGACTTCTTGGCTGAAGACTTTGGGAGCTTCTTCATGATCACTTGGATATTTTGCAAGCCTTTTGATTGGTCCTTGCCTTGACTTCTTGATCTTCTTGTTCCCCCACTCTCTTTCTCTCTCTCCCCCTCCCTCATGCGTGAAGACCCAGCTGCAGCAGCCCCTTCTTCTTCATTTCATTTCCCCTCACCCTCACGTATTCCCCCTCCCCTCCATTTTCCTTGTTGCACGTCCACCACTAGCTTCCCCCACGATCACCCTCCTTCCATCACGCCAACTCCACACCAACTTCAACAACCGCCAGCCTCCCATCTCCAACGACCAGTAGCGCCAACACCACCCCAACACCAGTTTCACCGTTAACCCAGCAGCAACTCTGCCCATCTCCACCCACAACTTCGTCTGCCCACCCCACCACATGCTACCAGCAGCCGCACCACCCACTAGCAGCCCCGACTTCAGCTCAGCTCACCCCCGACCATCTAGCAACTGTAGTTCCACAGGTCATCCATCCATAGAACCAAACCAGCTATGGCCGTGAGCCCCCTTGTGGTTTTCAACCACCGTTTGAGCTCCGTTAGAAACACGGTTGTTCGGGATCTTCACTGCCATCACGTTGCCATCACTGTGAGCCTGCTGCCGTTGAATTTGGGTGAGTTAACTCCCTAATCCTTGATTAGATTGTTAATTACACTTTGCGGATTAGATTAGTGCTAATTAGTTTAGTTAAATTAATATTAAGTGAGATTAACCTTAAGATGGATTAGTGTTAATATAGTTTAGTTATATTAGCCTTAAGATGTATTAGTATTGATCTAGTTGGTTGGATTAGTAGTAATGATGGTGATTTAGCTTGGTTTAGTGAATTTCTCCCGGATCAGTTTGTTGGATGCTCACCGCTTGCCATTTTTGTGGGGAAAAATGTGCTACGATTTTGAGGTTACTTCCTTCTTGAAAAATATTGTAGACATATTCAGCTATGACATATATTTTAGTCAAGATTTTAGGGATATAAATAATGAGATTTCAATTTCGTTATTGCAAAACAAAATCTCGGATTATGCTGGAAACAGTGACCTTTTGGTGCTCAAAAGATTTTTATCAACTCTTAGGGTTCTATTTTCGAAAGAGTTTTTTCATAAAGTTATTCATTACATCTTGTAGTTTAATATAGTTAAATTTTAGATCAAACAGACGAGTTTTGGACCTCAAACTAAACTGATTTTGGAAAACGTAATTTGTAGACACGGACACAATTTTTGTAATGGTTTGAGAGATTTACTGCTCTCATTCTAGAAGGATTTAGGTTATGGCATCTCATAAAAAATGTTTGATTAAGTGTCCTTTAGAACATATTAAAATTTGAGAGTTTTCTAAGCTTGTTTGATTATGTTTCTGGAATTAAACTTGGAGGTGTATGAGTGGCTTGGTTTCTGCCGATTAGGACCGGTAGTGGTTTTGTGATTGTTCTTGATGTAGTGCTTACTGGATAATGCATATTTGGTGGTGTGGTTGACTTTTGGCATGCTTTAGAACTTATGTGTGATAATATGTAAATGGTTGTTTTACGGTGGTTGTTTATTGTTATTGCAAAAAAATGACCTTATGAGCTTTTAATTAGAAAAACAATGAGGTGTCGAGTTGGACACCAAAACTTATTTGCTCAATAAAACAATGAGGTTTTAAACTAGGCATGTGCAGAGTTTGACGGATTAATTTTGAGTACATGAGCATCTATGACTTTATTTCTAAAAGTTTTGAACAAAAAAAAAGGGGTTACTAAAGATTGTTTTCAAAAGGGATGGTTGGGCAAGAAAATTGAAAAACAAATGAGGTGTCGGGTTGGACACAAGGTTTTATGTGGTCAATAAAACGATGAGGTTTTATACTAGATGCATGCAAAGTTTGGTGGGTAAATTTCAAATACGTGACCCTGTACAAATTTATTTCGGAAAGTTTGAACAAAAAAAAGGGTTGCTAAGTTGATTTTTAGAAAAAGGGGTTTTGGTGTTCATGGCTACATAATGGAGGATGAAGTTGACTTATTTGATGATGTGCCTGCATGGTTAAGTTAATTAAGTAGTTCAATTTACTTAAATGCGATTTATTTAATTGATCGCAATTAGTGACATTAGTGACGGATTAACCATTTCATGAAATTTTATGCTAATTCTCGTCGTTGAATTTATATGTGAAATCGATTGAATATAAGTGTAATTGAGTTCTTGGTGGTGATTTTTGGATATTATTGCAAAACCTGATTTTATGGTATTTAAATAGAAAAATATTGGGTGTTGGTTTTTGACGCCAAAATTTAAGTACTCTATAGAATTTTAGAGTTTTGAATTGGGAGCATACCAAATTTGATGGTTCGATATAAATGCATGACCATGCACGATTATTTTACTGGGAATTTTTAATACCAAGAAAAGTGGCCAAGTTCATTATTTGAAATTGAGGCATTTGAGTGCAAAGCACGATATTCTTAGCCGAGTATGGATGTGCATGTGGTCACTATCGGAACCCATCTTGATGCGTATAAATATGTGGGACGATGCCTGATTAAGTTCGGATGCCCCAAGTCAACGGATACTGATCGCAGTAGAGGCTGAGCCGATACTCCTGTGTGGAATGCTGTCCTGATATGTATGAATATGCGGGATCATGCTGTGACATCCTGAATTTTCAGTACTGTTTTCAACTGAATAAATCCGGACTTTCATTGACGTGTTTATAGTGTTATTCTCAGAGCTAATCATTCGTGAGATAACTAGACTATCTGAGGAAGTCATTGAGAGATTTTAATGCAATGGACTTGAGAATTCGACCAGAAGTCGACTGCTCGACCATGCTAGTCTGCAAGGGTCATTACAGCATTGTCAAAATCGATCAGAGATCAGTGATAGGTCAATTCGACTAAGATGTATAATCAAAGTGTGAGTGATTCCACCTGATTGCAAAATTCTCGTCGATCGGCACTAGATTGATTTTCTGTCATTTTGGGTACCCTGTGCCTATAACTGAAACCTTCAAATTTTTACAACCACCGAGAGTTGCCAGTGTGTCGAGTGAGTTCATAGTGGCTCGAAGAAAATCGACCATGGGTTATTTGCACTAAAAATCTTTGAAAACTACTCAGTAGCCTAGGTCACGCTAAAAACGTGCCAAATAGAAATTAACCGCGAATTCGATTCTGATTTCAGAAATTGAAGATTCTGTTATGTCACAATAAATTTTAGGATCGTTGACTCATCCTCCAAAGATTTTTCGAAGATCCTGAGATTTTTACGAAAAATGGGTTCGGATGTCGCGGAAAATTAACGGAAATTCAAATTGACCAAATTGAATAGATTTTTGACTTGCAAATCGAGCTACTTGGCGATGGGGAATTGCAGAAATTATGTGGGCATTTTCTACATCAAATTTGGACATCAAATTGAAGAATTTGGATGGTTGAAGCTTAAATTGAAGAATTTGGATCTATGGTGAGAGCAGCATATATTGGCATAACAAATTTAATAATTTGGTGGAAATTACACTAGAAAGTATTGGGGAGACATAGTGATGTGCATGAAGAAAAAAAGGGAGACCAACCCGTTAATGGAAGAGATGAGAATTCTTAACTTTTGGCCCCAGCTGTGGCTTCCCTAGTCCCTCCTTTAGACTTCTCTCTCTTGATCTCTATCTGCTCTATTTGTATTTCGTTTCCCTTGCCATCTCATTTCTTTCGTTATTCTTTGCAACCAAAGCGGCCCATCGTCATGCCAATTTCCCCATCGAATTCCCTCTGCCTCACACCTCCATCGAGGCCTTCATCTTCCTCTTCGCTCACGCCAACACACCACCACCTTTGTCCACTGCAGTTTTGTTGACTAGATTTTTCAAACGCCTGCGCAAGCCGCTCTCCTCCACTTGCGTTTGTCCCTGGTTCAGCTTCTTCAGTTTCCTCTGCAACTTGTTTTCCCTCACCCCACTCACCGACAGCTGCTTCCCCTTTGCATCTTTTTTCTAGCAGCTCCCATCTTTGAAGACTGAGCTGCTGGGCATCCCAGTCAACCGCCAGCTCCATTCAGCCACCGAAGATCGAAGCTGCTTCATGCGCGTCATCCACGCAGCAGCTCCTTCCGCGCGTCTTCGGCCCATCTCCTCCAAGCCCATCGAGCAGCCCACTCTCTTCAGTCTTCTGCTCTATTGGGTCGTGCAGCTCATCGATCAGCCCAGCATCCAAGCCCTTTTGAGTCCTGCAGCCCATCCTTGGCTTTGGAGTTCAGCCCATGGATTTAGCAATTTAGGCCCAGCATCTCCATCAAGTCCAGCTCACTTGAAGCCCAAGAGTTAAGTAGTCAGCCCATCTTGGGCCCGCGAAGTCAGCCCGCTTCAGGCCCAGCCTATTTCAGCGACAAGTCTCAGCTTGGGCTGAGATTTTTCAGGCCAATTTTAGGCTAGGTCCAAGCCATGGGTGCCGTCGCAAGCCCAAGTTCGGCCGCTGTCACGTTGCCGTCGCAGTGTTCTAGTCTTTGCTTTGCATAATTGAGTTTTGCTCACTAATGCTTTCTTAATTTGCTAATGATGCTTAAGCATTGATTAGTGTTAATTAGGTAGGATTAGGTGGTTAGATTAGAATGAATTAGTGATTATTAGATAATTGTGATGTATGTTAGGTGATTGAATTGTGAAATTAGCAAGTAGAGATGTACTATTATTTACTGAATGCATCTCGGGATTTTTCTCAACCCATCTCAGGCTTCAATACTTGTCGTGGTGCAGTCTGTTTATTTAATTGAGTTTTATTTTGAGTTGAATTGAATTATTTGTGAAAGTGGGAATTATTCTTTAATTGGAAAATCGTTGGTTATTAATTGAAAAATAACCGAGCATCGGTTGATAATGTCAAAAATATTTGAGTGGACTACAAAAAATGTGGGAGTTACGGAAATGAAAATATTATATTTTGGCTACGGTCAACTGTGTGCCCATTGCACGATATTTTATCGGGTATGATAAAAGATGAGAATAAATGATGTGTGGCGTGGCTAGGCGATTATTATATCGCTTTGACATATAGGATGCCTTAGAGAATGCATGTAAGTTGTTGAATATATATCATGCCTATGTGGCGATAATTAATCATGTCTGTGTGGTGTAGAATGTGCCTATGTGGCATAGATTGTGCCCATTTGGTCGTATTTTTGTGTGTCAAGTATCGTGCCCATGTGGCCAAACGTAATTGGAATGCCTGAAAGAGAATGTACGTAAATTGTTTATATTGGCTCTACGATTAAATATATCACCCCGGCAAAAATGACGTCCTAGAGCATGCACATAAAGTGTTTATTATATATCACCTTGGCAAAATTGGCACCTTAGAAAGTATGTGGGATGGGTGATTGGTACATTGTCTTGGCAAAATCAGCGGTTGAGGGAAAATACGTGGTTCGGTGACTAGGTATTATACTGGAAATTGTATAGTATGGTTGGGAGTGACCAAGAGATGATCCGACTGACATATAATCGACTAGGTCAATTGATCATTGCTTTGATCTGATGTTGTGAATTGATTGATTGAATGGAAATAACCGATGGATGGTCCGACTCACATGTAATCGAGTAAGTCGATTTGATCGATGTTTCGATCCGTGATATTATGATGGGTGCTTATTTGAATTGTACTAATTTGTAGGTGGAATCTGAGGCCAAGGTAAGTCATCTGACCCGTGTGTGCATAGGTAGCCCGAATAGCATATTGGTTTACTAATTGAGTCTTAGGGGGTAGAATTCGTTGAGACGTGGTCTCAATGGTTATTGTATAACCATTTCAGGACCCTAATGAGGAGCTTGAGGAGGAGGAATCTAAGGAGGAGAACCCTAATGTGAAACCCGAGGAGGAAGATTTTGAAGAAGAAGATGATCTAGAGAAGGATCTTGAGTGTGACCCGGATGAGGATTGAGATCCCATCCCATTTTGTGTGAATCTTGTGTTCTTGTAGATAGGTTTGAGATTAGACATTTGCGAATAGTATGGTAAAATACTATGGGTTGTGCTATGTATAAAAGTAAGGTTGTGAATTTCATTATGAAAAATTATGGTCCTGCTTTTCTATCCTATTGCTTTACTGTCTGGGATTTATAATTGCTTTCGCATGTGCTTGTGAAAAGGAAAGAGTTGGCGATACGTAGTCTTGGGATATCGCACTTAAAATCAACCAAGGTAAGGGATGTGTGCAAGCTTGAGGATTGGGGTGTGATAGATGCCATGCTCGACGGAGCGAGACGACGCCCGGTTATGCCGGATAACCACTGACTGTCAAGTTGGTCGTGGCTGTTGGTTCGTAATAACTGGAACACGCCTGAATGGTTATGATAGTTGCACCTAATTATGGGACAAAATTGTGTGGCATGGTATAGGACATGTCATAACAGTTTGGTCTTATAATCGGGACCCATGTAATTGAAATGATGTGTTCCGGTTATTAAACTACTCATGCTGCATTGATGATGGTATATATGTTGAGCTAACGTGTAGGTACGCACCGAGGCGAGCTAAGATCTATATGGTGTGTGCTTAGGACCACATTCGAGGCAAATCAGCATCCTAATCGGGGTTTAGGGTTTTGACTCACTCAGATTTTTATCTCAACCTGTCGTGGGCTAACCTTTTTTAGGGCTGTAGCGTGGTGATTGGCTGAGTGCGGATGTAGTGGGCGCATGATGCGACAACTTGTGGCTGGCCCTACCGTTAGTGAAGTTTAGGGTGACCATGATCCTTGAGGTCATTTGAGAGGGTTGAGAGGAAGTAGCCGCTGAAGGGCTTGTAATTATTAGACTTCCTAGGGTCAATAGTTGGTAAGGAAATTGTTATGTTTCTAAAATTTGTTCCTTGTGTTTACTATCCCTATTGTTTATTTATTTGACTAGGGGTTTGTTTAATTCGCTTCCGCATGTGCTTAATTAAAAGAAAAAAAAGAGAATGGGTCGGCGATGCGTCCTGAGACGTTGCATTTTTAAGTTGATAACCGAGGGATGTGCACGTGCTCAGGGTTTGGGGTGTGACAGGGGTCACTAGGCCCTAGCTAGGGGTCGGCAACCCTATCTAACTAGGAATGAGGGCCTACATGCCTTTGCCTAGATCTGGGGTGAAAGTTGCGGCCCTCCCCTAGATTTGGTGAGGGTCGCTGGCCCTTCCAGGTACAGTCGCTTGGCACCTGTTGACGCTACTTGAGTAAAGCCTTTGATGTCGCCATTATTGCCTCCCAAAAGAAATAGACTCCATAATTTGAACGCGAGATCACCAAATTTTCTTTTAGATCTCTCCTTCATTCGTCGTTGATCCCCCCTATCTACATTGCATTTTTGGCCCCCAGCCAGCGACGACCCTTTGCTTGGTAAGGCAACTGTGACCTTCCGATTTTCCAATTCTTTTTTTCAATAAATTGAGACGGGCATTTCGTTAGCACACATATAGTTCTTTTCCTTGAGTCGGCCACTCATGTAAAAAATAGTCTATCAGGTCAAGCTGTTAAGAGTATCTAATGTATCAGACTCGAGAATTTGATCAGGAAGTGATATTTTGACTGAGCTAATCTGCAAGGGTCATTATGGCACAAATAAAAATCAATTAGAGACTAGAAATAGGTCGACTCGATAGAGGCATATGATCAAGTGTGGGTGATTCCACTAGATCGCACAATTCTTATCGATTGGCACTGGACCGACCTTTCTGTCGATTGGGTACCCTGTGTCTATATTTCAAACCTTGAGATTACCCCGAGAACCGAAAGTCGCCAATGTGTCAAAGATGTACATTGTGGCTTGATTTGATCAACCACAAGTCAAATGCGTGAAATTTTCTAAAAGTTGCCTGGTAGATTAGGACGCGCTAGTATCGTGCCAAAGTGAAATTAACCGTGAAATTGAGATTAAATTCAGAAATTGGAAGTCATGGTGTGTCACAATTAGACTTTTCATACAATTAGAGTTTTTCAGCAATTAAATCATAAAATGGCTAATTTAACGTGAGAAATTAGTAAGCCCGCCTTTGGTCGCGCTTTTGGGACTTCAATTGGTTCTATGGACAAGTGAAGATGTGAATTGAAGTGTGGTGACCTCGGATTAATTTTATGGTCTTCAATTTGATTCAATTGGAAGATAATCAAGTGGAATTGAAGAATTTGTTGTACAAGATTTTATGGCCCGGCGGAAAATGGGATTGCAACCATTGGAATAAGGTTGTGGGAGATAGTGGAGTGTGTGTCATCTTAGGTCATGGCGGGTCATTTTTGTTGAATTAAAGAAAAATAAAAGAAATGGTCCTATCTCTCCCTCTCTCTGCCCTCTCTCTCCCCCGTCGCTTCTCTCCTCCATCTCCATTGTGCGAAGACCAGAAAAATTTGCAGAGGAGAAGCTGGAGTAGCCATGGTCGTCGCACACCATTTGGTCGAAGCCTCACCGTTCGTCCGTTGCTGCCGCCACTCCGCCTGATCGTGCGCGCGCCGCTCGCGTGCCTAGCCACCGCTCAACTTCGCCCTCGTCCGTGCCAGCCCGCATTCCAGTAGCTCGTTTGAGTAGCTCAGGCCTTCGCCGGAGCTCCGTTTGCTGCCGTCGACCACCCCACCAGCCCGTCCAAGCCACCGCTGGTCTTACTCTGCTCGATTTGGTTCAAAGCTAGCCTGTTTCCCCCTCCGTCGGCCTTAACCAGCAGCCAAGAAAAATGGGTATGGCAGCCCGATTTTGGCCCGTTTTGGCTGGCTTCTCGGCCCCAAATGCTTGGCACGCTTTGAAGGAAGTTGTTCCCCTCGGCGTCCCCGTCGTTTTGGTCTGCTCAGTTCGTTAATCAGGTGAGTTTAGCTCACTAAACCTTCATTAGAGTGTTAAAGATGCCCTAAGTGTGCTTAGTCTAAGTTAAGCAAGTTTAGGTGGATAGTTTAGTTTATTTAATTGTGATTTGGATTAAGAAGTTTGTTTAATTTAAAGTGTGTTTAATTAAGGCTGATAGAGTTATTTAATAATAAGCCTTGATGGGACATAATAGGGTTTTATTTTTGAATTATTTAATTGTTTCGAAATTCTGGAATTTATAATATTATATTATATTCCGAAATTATTAAAATATTATTATTTATTATAATAAACGGAAAAATTATTTTTGACCCCGGTTGCTCATAGTTTTGTGCCGATCGTTGTTATGCATTTAGAATTTGAAATTGATGATTGGCTGTGGCAAATTGAGTGTGATTGCGATAAATAGGGATTCTTTTCATAAAATCCCAAGTGTCAAAATTTGATGGAAGAACGACCGTGATTGACCACCTATTAGAGGTCGTGCCTAGTGGGGCCGTGATTGACCACCTATTAGAGGTCATGCCCATTGGGGCCGTGATTGACCACCTATTAGAGGTCGTACCTAGTGGGGCCGTGATTGACCACCTATCAGAGGTCGTGCCCATCAGGCCAAGATCTACCGCCTAATTAAAGGTCGTGCCGAGTGGGGCCGTGATTGCCACTTGTTGTTAAACCTTTTTATAGGGTCCGATTGGAAGTAGTGATTGATTTGCTAGAATGACATGTAATCGGCCGAGTCGATTGATTGCTGAGACGATCCAAGTGGTTGAATTGTTCTGATAATGTGATTGTGCCTCAGTTGTTTTGTTTTCATAATTGCACATGGTTGAATTATATAAACTGTGCTAACCTGCAGATGAAGACTAATGCGAGGTAAGTCTTCTATGTGATGTGGCTAGGCCACCTGGGGCGTATTTTCTTTCTAATAGGGGTTTAAGGGGTTGAACTTGCTGAGACAACGTCTCATCTCGATTGTGGGATTAAAATTTCAGGTCCCTGGTGGACGGAGCGGGCAGATAATTTTGGTTGGCCTTGAGGAGTTGCAGAAGTGAAGTCATAAGGATTGGAGAACATGTCCGACTTGTAGGTCGTAGGACTGTTCATTTTTAAGAGCCGGTCTTTTGTAGACTTTTGGCCGTAGACCTCTATTCATAATTCTGTTGAATTATGAAAGTGTTATGTTGTGGTTTTGCTTCCTGCTTTTCTATCTCGTATTTCATTGTCAGGGGTTTTATAATATGTTCTGCTTGCATAATAATAAATCAATGGGGTCGGCGACACTACCTGGGAATGTCGCATTTGGATGACCATGGTGGGATGTTGGCGCGCCCAGGGTTCAGGCCGTGACATCCCCATTTAAGTGGTATTAGAGCACGGTTTGTGTATGGAGTGATAAAATGTGATGAGTCATAGGATAGTTAGTAGGAAAAACTTTTAATATGCTGATGCATGTGAGTGATAGCTGATTGGTAGCTTGTTGTGGGGTCACTCAAATTTAAACCTAATGTTGGAATTGGAAAACGGGTGTCTATAAAGAGCCTATAGGATGAGTGACCAAGAGTGGAGAACTCCTTGTAGGAGGTCGATAGATCCTGTATCTCGGGGTAGGACGCTGACAAGAGTTGGTAGCCGAGGTAGAGCGCAGGCTTAGACCAGCGCAAGTGTGAGAGCATCGCTATAAGTTGGTACTGTGAGTGTAGCAGCACTGAATGATCCTAGGTTCGGCGGGATCGTTCAGGCGCTAGAGTTTTTGGGAAGCATTTTGGGTCAGTAAGCTCAGGACCAAGCTGCCGCTGTTGCTATTGTTTTTGCCGCTGCTAGTGTTGTGACCGTTGTTGTTGCCATGCCTGTTGAGGCCCAATATGGAGTTGTGATCGAGGATCAAGTCACCGTATCTGAGTCAAAGTTCAGTTTAGATAGAGATGCAAATCGATTAAGGAGAAAGGCCGATGTCAGAAGAAAGGTGTCATATTTCACCTAATTGGAAGAGTAGAATTAGAAAGTCAGTGCTAAACTCGATCGATGTATGTCATGTGTAAGAAAAGACATGGGTCTGTCCCGTACTGTAAGAGAGAAATGACCTGTTACAAGTGTCGCCAGTAAGGCCATTTGATCAAAGATTATCTGTATAGACGGATGGAACCACAGTTGTTTCTGCACTACCGTCGAGAGAAAAGAACAGAGGAAACATGCTTCAATATGTTTAATGAGGTACATGGAACGGACCCCAGTGCAAGGAATGGTGCATGATGTCACTTGATGGGAGGTAGATGACTCACCGATTTTGTACCGAGTTTGTGGAAAAGAGGCTTGAGTTAGTCCAGTGTCAAAGTAAAAAGGGGAGCATACTTTGAATGTGGCCAACACGGCCATCAAGTTAGGAACTGCCCGCGTAAGTCCATGAGAGCATAAGTACTGTTATTGCAGATAGGATGCCGCTAGGATGGCTAGAAGAGCATGAATGGTCGACCAAGCATTGATCAAGGGAAGAATGTTTTTGAGATGTTTTTATCAGAGTAGAGCAGCAGAATTTTCAGTATAGGTTGTAGGATTTTCGTTGTGGTAATAAGGTAATCAAATTTGAATTTCTGACTATAGTGGTACTTGAAGGGGGTTTGCTTAAGTATGACTTGAAAGTCATTTTTTAAAAAGGTTTGGCCAAATGAGCTTTATGTTGTTTTGAATCATAGTAGCGATATAATTCAGTTTGTTCAGTTAGCATGCGAAAGTTTTGAATCACTGAAAGTCGAAGAGGAACTTCAATCCTTGTTATTCGTCACTGGAGATGACCTGGTTTTGATTGTTGGTTACCGAATTTATATGGCAACTATAGTGGATGCAATAGTTTAGGGACCAAGTAAGGAGAATCTAGCCATGGTACAGAAGTTTTCTGAGGTGTTTCCTAAAGAATTGTCAGGTCTACTGTCAGAAAGAGAAATAGAGTTCATGATTAAGTTAGCACCCAGAACAAAGTCAGTTTCTAAGGCTCCTTACCGGATGGGTTTATCTGAGTTGAAAGAACTGAAGGTGAAGATACATGAATTGTTAGATAAGGGATTCTTACGTCCCAGTGCATCACCTTGGGGAGCATCAGTCTTGTTTGTGAAGAAGAAAGATGGTTTATTGTGTTTGTGTATCGATATTCTTCAAGATCGACTTGAGGTTAGGGTATTATCAGTTGAGGATCAAGAAGAAAGACATACCGAAGTTAGCATCTCGCGCTTGATACGGCAGTTATGAGTTCACAGTAACACCGTATGGTTTGATGGACACCATAGCTATTTGTTTGGGTCTAATGAGCATAATGTTTAATGGTACTTGAATCAATTGTGATCGTGTTCATTGAAGTTATACTAGTGTGTTCAAAGAGTGCTGAGGAGCACGAGAGACATTTGGGGATGGTACTTCAGACCTTGAGTACTTTTGGATTTTACAACAAGCTTAGCAGATGTGAGCTTTGGATGATTTGTGTGACGTTCCTAGGTCATGTGATTTCAGGAGAAGGAATCTCCGTAGACCCCGTCCAAGATTGAAGCAGTGATCAGTTAGTCGAGATTGACTATAATGATAGAGATCGTAAGTTTTTCTGGGTCGTAGCAGAGTGTTACAGACGGTTTATAGAAAGGTTTTCAATGTAGCATTGCCGTTGACAAGACTTCTGAAGAAGAAAGAAAAGTTTGTGTGGTCAGGTAAGTGCGTGTGTAGTTTCTAAGAGTCTAAGCAGAAGCTGACCATTCCATCTGGTCCTGGAAGTTATGAGATCTATAGTGATGCGTCGTTTAGAGGACTGGGTTGCATGTTGATGCAGTATGGTAGGGTTGTTGCATACGCGTCCTGTCAGTTGAGATCTTATTAGTTGAATTACTCGACGCACGTTGTAGAACTTGTAGTAGTTATGTTCGTTTTGGAAATTTAGAGGCATTATCGGTATAGAGAAAGATTCCGTATCTTCATTGACCATCAAAGTCTTAGGTACTATTCTCTCATAAGGAGTTGAAAATGAGACAGCATCGTTGGATGGAACTCTTTAGGGATTATGATTATGATATTTTGTATCACTTTGAAAAGGTAAGCAAAGTCGCAGATGCACTGAGTCGAGAGTCCTTAGTTGCACAGTTGATACTCAATGATTGGATCTTACTTGAGGAAGTCCGAAATTCAGTTTTCAAATCTAAGGTATGCAACCTTTTGAATCTTGTGACCACCCTCATAATTGAGCTGAGAGTGCAGATCGGAATCAAAACACTTCTATGGACATTCAGAAATTCAGAAGACTCTATAAGAGAATGCAGATAAGAGAGAGGTTGATTCTCGGATTTCTGAAACCAGAACGCTAAGGTTCTGAGGACGATTGTGTGTAATTGACAATGCAGAGATTAAAGAAGAGATCTTATTGGAAGCTCATCATAGCAACTTTAGCATTGTCCAGACAGTACAAAGATGAGTCAGAATCTACATCATTAGGATTGGTAGATCGGTATGAAGATAAATATCGCCGAACGAGTTGTAAGTGTTGGATGTATCGGTAAGTGAGAATTTGGTAACGTAAGCCAGGAAAGCTTTTTCAAGCACTTGAGAGAGTCCTATGTGGGAATGGAAGTATAGCATGATGGAATGTTATGATAGGTTATCAAGGAGTCGGGAAGAGTATTGATTCCTTATGGGGTTATAGTCGACAGATGAACAGAGTCAACTCATCTTAGTGCAGCACGAAAATATCTTGATTAAAATAGGTATTACTGAAGTGTGTGTATATCATATAAATCATCTGTATGGAGTGCTAGGGATGAATTGTATTTCAAATCTAGAACAGATGTTCCGAGTTGGCAGATCTTTCAGATGGTTCTTTCTTAAGCAGTGCATAGCAGAGAATGCAAAATTTCAATTTCTGAGATGAAGTCAAGGAAAGAAAAATCATAGGCCAAGGTCAGTATAGTGGTTAGTGATTGTAGTTGCCAAGATTAGTGTCAGAGTTATATTAGATCTTGACCAAAGGTTCCTAGTTTCAGCAGATCAGTTAGATAGTTTCTTTTTAGTTAGTGTAGAGCAGAGTGTTCAGGACTTCAGTCGGTTGAGATGAGATCAAAGATTAGTAAAATCGCAGGTCCAGAGTTGGTTCAGAAATTAGTGATTCAGTCGCAGTTATGAGAGACAGTTTAGAGACTGCTCAGAATCGCCAGTTTAGCTTCGCAGATTTTGTGTTGAAGACGTTTGGAATTTTAAGTGGGCAAGTGTTTAGTATTTTGGATCCGAAGTAGTTTGGGCAAGATAGCAGTGATCTGGTAGCACTGGTACAAAAGGAGCAACCTGAGAAAGAGAAGATTATAAGATACGACTGTACCCCCACCTTTTTGTCTAAGAATTGGTAAAGGTTTAAATTTCGAGGATGAAATTTTTATAAGAGGGGAAGAGTTGTGACATCCCAATTTTCCAATTTTATTTTCCAATTTTATTTTTCAATAAATTGAGACGGGCATTTCGTTGGAACGCATATAGTTCTTTTCCTTGAGTCGGCCGCTCATGTGAAAACTAGTCTATCAGGTGAAGCTGTTAAGAGATTCTAATGCATCAGACTCAAGAATTTGATCAAGAAGTGACCTTTCGACCGAGCTAATCTGCAAGGGTTATTACGGTACAAATAAAAATCGATTAGAGACTAGAGATAGGTCGACTCGAGAGGCATGTGATCGAGTGTGGGTGATTCCACCAGATCGCACAATTCTTGTCGATCGGCATTGGACCAACCTTTTTGTCGACTGGTACCCTGTGTTTGTATTCGAAATCTTGAGATTAACCCAACAACTGAAAGTCGCCAATGTGTGAAAGACGTACATTGTGGCTCGATTTGATTAACCACAAGTCAAATGCGTGAAAATTTCTAAAAGTTGCCTGGTAGATTAAGACGCGCTAGTATCATGCCAAAGTGAAATTAACCGTGAAATTGAGATTAAATTCAGAAAGTGGAAGTCATGGTGTGTCACAAATCATTTTAGGATCATTGATTCATCTTTGGAAGATTTTTCATGCAATCAGAATTTTTTAGCAATTAAATCAGAAAATGGCTAATTTTGCGCAAGAAATTAGTAGGCACGCATTTGATCACACTTTTGGGACTTAAGTTGGTTCTATGGACAAGTGAAGATGTGAATTGAAGTGTGGTGACCTCGGATTAATTTTATGGTCTTCAATTTGATTCAATTGGAAGATAATCAAGTGGAATTGAAGAATTTGTTGTACAAGATTTTATGGCCCGACGGAAAATGGGATTGCAACCATTGGAATAAGGTTGTGGGAGATAGTGGAGTGTGTGTCATCTTAGGTCATGGTGGGTCATTTTTGTTGAATTAAAGAAAAAGAAAAAGAAAAGAAATGGTCCTATCTCTCCCTCTCTCCGCCCTCTCTCTCCCTCGTCGCTTCTCTCCTCCATCTCCATTGTGCGAAGACCAGAAAAAATTGCAGAGGAGAAGCTGGAGCAGCCATGGTTGTTGCACGCCGCCAGTCGGAGCCACGCCGTTCGTCGATTGCCGCCACCACTCCGCCCGACCATGCGCGCGCTGCCCGCGTGCCTAGCCACCGCTCAACATCACCCTTGTCCGCGCCAGCCCGCGTTCGAGCAGCTCGAGCCTTCACCGGAGCTCCCTCCACCACTGTCGACCTCCCCACTAGCCCGTCCAAGCCACCGCTAGTCTTCCTCTGCTGGATTCGGTTCAAAGCCAGCCCGTTTCCCCCTCCGTCGGCTTCAACCAGCAGCCAAGAAAAATGGGTATGGCAGCTCGATTTTGGCCCGTTTTGGCCGGGTTATTGGCCCCGAACGCTTCACCCACTATGAAGGAAGTTGTTCCCCTCGGCATCCCTGTCATTTTGGTTCGCTCGGTTCATTAATCGGGTGAGTTTAGCTCACTAAACCTTAATTAGAGTGTTAATGATGCCCTAAGTGTGCTTAGTCTAAGTTAAGCAAGTTTAGGTGGATAGTTTAGTTTATTTAATTGTGATTTGGATTAAGAAGTTTTTTTTTTAATTTAAAGTGTGTTTAATTAAGGCTAATAGAGTTATTTAATATTAAGCCTTGATGGGACATAATAGGGTTTATTTTTGAATTATTTAATTGTTTCGAAATTCTGGAATTTATAATATTATATTATATTCCGAAATTATTAAAATATTATTATTTTTTACAAAAAATGGAAAAATTATTTTTGACCTCGGTTGCTCATAGTTTCGTGCCGATCGCTGCTATGCATTTAGAATTTAAAATTGATGATTGGTTGTGGCAAATTGAGTGTGAATGCGATAAATAGGGATTCTTTTCATAAAATCTCAAGTGTCAAAATTTGATGGAAGAACGACCATGATTGACCACCTATTAGAGGTCGTGCTTAGTGGGGCCGTGATTGACCACCTATTAGATGTTGTGCCCAGTGGGGCCATGATTGACCACCACTTATTAGAGGTCGTGCCCAGTGGGGCCGTGATTGACCACATATTAGAGGTCGTGCTCAATGGAGCCATGATTGACCACCTATTAGAGGTTGTGCCCATCGGGCAGAGATCTACCACCTAATTAAAGGTCGTGCCGAGTGGGGCCGTGATTGCCACTGGTTGTTAAACCTTCCTATAGGGTCGTGATTGGAAGCAGTGATTAATTTGCTAGAATGACATGTAATCGGCCGAGTCGATTGATCACTGAGACAATCCAAGTGGTTGAATTGTTCTGATAATGTGATTGTGGCTCAGTCGTTTGGTTATCATAATTGCACGTGGTTGAATTATATAAATTGTGCTAACCTACAGATGAAGACTAATGCGAGGTAAGTCTTCTGTGTGATGTGGCTAGGCCACCCGAGGCGTATTTTCTTTCTAATAGGGGTTTAGGGGGTTGAACTTGTTGAGATAATGTCTCACCCCAATTGTGGAATTAAAATTTCAAGTCCCTGGTGGACGGAGCGGTCATATAACTTTGGTTGGCCTTGAGGAATTGCAGAGGTGAAGTCATAAGGATTGGAGAACGTGTCCGACTTGTAGGTCGTAGGATAGTTCATTTTTAAGAGCCGGTCTTTTGTAGACTTTTGGCTGTAGACCTCTATTCATAATTCTATTGAATTATAAAAGTGTTATGTTTTGGTTTTGCTTCCTGCTTTTCTATCTCGTATTTCATTGTCAGGGGTTTTATAATACGTTCCACTTGCGCAATAATAAATCAATGGGGTCGGCGACACTACCTGGGAATGTCGCATTTGCATGACCATAGTTGGATGTTGGCGCGCTTGAGGTTCGGGGCGTGACAGCAACGGCTGGCGACCCTCACCAAATTTGGGGGAGTGATGACCCTCACCCTAGATTTGGGTGAGGGCTTGCAGGGTCTTTGCTGCCAGTCGACCAGGGTCATCGGGCCTTGGCTCGCCAAAGGGTTGATCCCTCACTTTCTATAATCTTCATCTTCATCTTTTTCTTTTTTTTTTTTTCAATAATTTAGTTTTAAATTTTATTTAATTAATATTTATATTAAAATTCAAATCCGAGACAAAATGACTTTGTTTTAGCTTATCTAGCCATGTCAATGTACAAAATGACATCGTTTTGCACTTGTCTCGCTGGAAAAACATCACATATGCATTTCGGTCGGATTTTCTCGCCATTGGGACTTAATTGATCAATTTTGCTATGGTTTTGTCACTTAAATGTACATTCATTAAATTTTGGCACTTAAGTATCCTCCATGTCAAGTTTTGGCACTCTATGGATTTGGGTCTCATTAATTTTGATACAATAAATCCCATTCAAGGCTTTCAATAAGAGTAATCTATCATTCTATGGTTGGAGTTTCCTGAAGCGTATCTTGATGTAATAGTTTGCATGCATTCGTGAAATTTGTGTAACATAAGGTTTATGATCATATTACAAGATAAAAGGATCATAATTACTACTCACACATCAAGAATGCAAAGAGATCCACATAAAGAATGAGATTAATACAGTTATGATTAGGCTAATAAGTACCTAAAACATATTATTGTCGGAGGACATAGAATTTTTATTTAAGTTCTATTGTTCTCGATGATATAAAGGTGACCAAGATTTGAAACGTGCATACTCTAAAAAAATACCCTAAAGGAACGAAATTGACTTTTGTTGTATTAGCTGACCCTAAGGTGCCAAAACTAAAATTTGTCACCCTAGGTTGTCGGCTAAGGTGACCCAAGGCAACAAATCATGGTTTTATCATTTTAAGTCTGCCTCCACTTGAAATAAAGAAGAAGAAGAGCACTAGCTGTTCTTGAAGGTGCCGCTAAGGTCCTCCGCTTAAATTGTTGAACAAAATAAGATCTACATTTTACCATTGCCATGGGCCGGCACCACTTATCTGTGTTCTCCTCTATCACAGTACTGGGTCTAGGCTCACGATGCTAGATCACCAACATCACGACCTTTTTTGAGGTAAACCATTAAAAAAAGTAAATGGATTATTAGGTGAGCATAAATGATTCCTTGTTAAGCTTCGACTCAGCTCAAATGGGAAGCCAAGCAACCGCAGAAAGAAAATGGCAGCGATGACTAGTCTGCATTTCCGGTATCCTCCAACTATCTCCAGGCCTTCACTTCTGTTCTTGAAACCTTCATTATCTCCTCATCTCTACTCCTACGCATAACAAACACCTCAGGTCTCTCTCTATTCTCTCTCTGAATTGATGCGTTTGGTGTTTCCTACTCATGTAATTTTATGTTTATCTGCCTCTCTGACGCGCTTGCTTGCAATCAGAGTGCCTCTTCGTTGACTCCGTTGAGCGGTTCAAGTGTTGGAGATCTAGTGGTTGGCTGCTGACCGACCTCTTGTGACCTTTTGTGAGGCTTGAGCCTTGCTTGGCTCATTGTATCTAGTGAGGTGAGCCTCGCCAGATTTGGACGAGGCTTGAGCTTGCCTATGGCTAGTGGCTGGCCATTATTGTGGCCAGCGACTGGTCGAGGATGAATCAATAAGAAATGAAGAAAAAAAAAATTAAAAATTCAATTTTTTAAATTATTATTTTTGAGAAGAAATGTTTCATTAATCAATGACCCAAGTTCAAGTACTGAGGACCTGAGCCTGAGTGTCGGGGACTCGACCACGGCCTTTACGGACCCAGGCTTGAGTGCCAGGGCATCAAGCACAGGCACTAGGGGTTCAAAGCCAACCTCCGCAGACCCAAGCATGGGCACCGAGGTCCGAGGTGTAACCATGGGAGACCAAAGAACCAACATTGGGTTTCCGTACCCAAGCGTAGTTTCGGATTTAAGTTCTGGTACCTAGTCATATTTTATAATATGTTTTCTGAATTTTCAAAGAGAAAATTTCCTTAATTTAAACTTCAGTAGGAAAATATTTTTCCTTTACTTCGAAAGCATTTTCTGTTGACTCATTTTTCTAAGCAAACCAACTACCAGAAAAATGAGTAAGATATTTTCCAAGAATTATATTTTTTTTGGAAACAAACGGAACTTAAAGAGATGGTATTGTCGCCTAGCACGATCTCTCTCTAGCCTATACCAATCGCAACTTTGGCATTTTAAATAAATCATTTAGACATACAATTGAACTTATTTTGGAGGTGTCACTGATCAATTATGCTTAAGACGAGAAGCTCCAGTCAGCATAAGCAAGCTTGAATTTCTGAATTCGATGGTCAAAGAATGGCTACAAGGAGACATGAGGAAATGAAGGGCGTAATTAATGACACGCAAGAGCATATTTGCGCTTGGGAATTATGAGAAGCATAGGCTGAGTAGGTATCAAACGAAGAGGCGTTTTTCTTAAGGAGGTGAACGAATGAACGGACAGGGAAGCACGCGATTGTGAGTGCGCATGTGGAGGAACAGAAAAGAAGAGCAAAGAAGCATGTCACTGGCAAGAAGAAAGCAAGGTCCAGAGGGAATATTTGCTCAGCTACGAATCGGAAATTTTGGGAAGAGCAGGTCAACATTCACGGCCGAAGGGAGGAAGAAACAGTAGCATTCTAGAAGAAAGCAAGAACCCGTTTAGCTAAGCATGGATAAAACGTGATGGAAAAAGACGAACGCGCACTTCGGGATGGACTTCAGGAGCTCTTCCTCCATTTTGTTTTTCTGCTAAAAGGAGATTGACGGTGAATTATAGAGGGGGAATTTCGGGAGAAAAAGAGAGGAGAGAAAAGGAGGAATCATTTGAATATACAGATACACGACGTGATTCACTCTCTCCCAGGTTAGATGGCTACACGATTTGCTAGAGGCAATGGCATATTCGAACAAAGAGAAGGAGAACCCATGAGTAACTAAAGATGATCACCTGTTTCCATCCGTCGACTGCATTTATCCTCGTTGATCACTAGTCCATCTTCACTGCCGCAATTATTGTCGTAAATTCTGTCTTGGCTGCTGTTCTAGTCAGCAATGCTGTCACCCACTGCCCGTGACGTTATTGCTTGATGAAATAATTTGAATTTGAAACACTCGCAACTCACACATCTAAAGGAAGTGAAGGAGACAAGATGGATTTATTTATTTATTTATTTATTTGTTTATTTCACCTTATCAGAAACGATTGCAATACTTGCTTTTAAATAAGCTTGTTATATGATTATTACACTCAAATGACTCGTAAATATATTTATCATTCCAATGAGATAAATCTTGGGAATTTACGAAACATTAACTCAACTTAGAAACACAAACAATCAAGACTAAGAAATACGAATACTCTTTGAAGCAGCATTACAATAAAGACTCTTCTTAACTCATGCATGTGTAGTGGAATTTGAATAGACACCAACATTAAACTTGCCCATCAATACAACATTATGAATTTGGTTTGATTTTTGACATTGCTAATGTGAACTTTGGAGCTACCCTCCTACTCCGCTTCTATGGGGGTTTGGGCTCAAAGATTGTTGCATCATTACCATTTTGAGCCGCATCATCTTTGCCATTCAAACTGCGGACCTTATGTACATCTAACTTCATGGACTAGGACGTCAATCGATAAGCTAAGTCCAACACATTCACTCTTTTGATTCTCCATAGTTTCGTGTGTATGATTTTGTAATAGATGGGCTCAACAAGCTCAAGCCTATCTCTCCCAAGCCCCAACCCATTTTAATTTTCTTCAGCAAATTAAGTGAGACGTCTCCGACGAACAAAACAAGGAAAAATAGAGGGAGCTCATCCTGGGCAGAAGAAGAAGAAGTGGAAAAGGAGAAAAGAGGAAAAACTTAGCGCCTAGCCAATTCAGACTCCATGATTAGCCAAATCAACTACAAGTTGCAACACTTGGTGAGTATTCAAGCCGATCATTCATCTAATTGGAGTAAATTTCTGATTTAGGGCACGAGTTCAAACTTATGTGGACTCTAATGAACGATTGAGGAGCTATTAAGCTTAGATTTATATGGAAATGATTGATAAAGGCATTGTGGAGCTTCGGAGTTTGAAGAAATTCAATTCTGAAGTACATTTTGATTGGAACAAAATTATGAAGTTTGCATACAAGTTACACGTAATGGATAATACACATAAGGAAAAGGATGCATGTGTGCTTTGAATGAGGTCACTCGCAAATGCATAGAAGTCATTTTGTTGATGATTAAATGTAATTTAGTCTAGTCGTTTGTTAGAATTGTCTTACTCCGGTTTTCATATTGTTTTTCAATTAATTGATAGGAATGCAAGTGCAATAGTTTGAATAACCACCGTAGGTTGGTTTTTGGTTTTTTTAGGTAAATGATAGTATTTCTTCTTTGAGTTTATAAATTCATGTTTCAAAAATGAAATAAATTAGTTATGTTATGAGTTAAGAACAAGCATATTCCTTGCATAAATTGGATTGCGCATTTACTACCATTTGCGTATTAGATGTGAAAATGTTATATTTTGATTATAGTCTAAATTGATTACTTGCAAATGGGTTTGCAAAGCCTTTTGCGAAAGACTCATGAGAAGTCTTTGATTTTAAATATGGTTTGCGAAATACTGATTTGTGAATTGGTTTACGAAATGGACTTTGAAATAGTTTGGGAAATGTATTGTGATATATAAGATGTGATTTAATACAGATTAATTAATGGACTTGACCATTGATATTTGAATTGTAATGGTGAAAAAAGTTGTGATCTGGTTTTTAAACCTGAGTTGTAAGATTTTATTTTGTTTTATTTGTGGATTTCTAGAGATTAAGCTTGATGGATTACGCTTAGTGTCTTTATAAACCTATTGAGGTGTGTGTGGGTATGTGCATATAGTTTTAGGATGTTTTTGTGAATAGAGTCGCCAGCTGATAATAGGTGGAGACCTAACTAAGGAGAGAATCTTGGTTGCCTTTTTACAAGCATTATGCATGATCACGACTAGATACTTGAGCATGAGATTGGTCAATGGAATGGACTTTTTATTGGTGGATGAAGCCAAATCTTTTTAAGGGCTTTTTTGTCTTTTCAATTAATTTTGCTTTTAGGTTAAAAGCTAAATCTTTATATTAGTGATAGTTAGATATTAGCAGTTAGCCGTCGAGGGGTTGAAAAGGAAATTCTTCAAAGTGCATTCATAGAGTGCCTTGTGCGAAAACGTAGCCTGGGTTCAGATAAACTTCAATAACACATTTTCTAGTGTGTTCTTTCGACTCTGCTCTTTATTATTATATTATGCTTGAGTGAATTGTTTTTGAACATTATTTTTTGAAATTGACATGCTATTTCCTAACAACTAGTATCGTAGCCTGGGTTGGCTAATTAAGAACATAGAGGGTTTTTTATTTTATTTTATTTTATTTTAACGTTTGAGTGAAAGCAAACAACATGACAAAAAATAAAATTAGAATCAACAAGTTCGATGGGCAGGATTTTGGAGGTAGAAACTCCAAATTGAGAACTTTCTTTATTAGAAAGATCTCTATGCACCACTCAAGGGTTGGAAACCCAAGATCATTTAGGTGGATCTAGTAGTAAAATTGGGGTGGAAAATTGATCGAAAAGCATTAGGTGCAATTCATCTAGGGCTAAAGAAAACGAGAAGATACCATATTGCGAAAGCAAAAACTATAAAAGAAAACATGGATATTCTAACGAATATTTATGAGAAGCCATCCACATCAAATATGTTATTCTTGTTGAAAAGATTGGTTAATATGAAGTTATTTGTGGCAAAACTTATCAATAATTTCACATAAGTCATAGATTAGTTGGAATTCACAAGCATAATGAGGATATGAAGTTTCAAGCATCGTTATTTTTATGTTCCCTTCTAGAAAGCTACAATACCATAGTGCAAGGAATTTCATGCACCATGAAGGATGGTTTGACTTTAGATGGATGGAGAGATGCCAAAGAAAGTCTCAGGTGGAGATAACTTTTTGGCATCTACATCTTTTTTCCCAATGACCAATGTCATTTTCAATCACACATCCACATCATGATGCAACAATTCCATGATTCAATTTAAAAACACGTTGACGTCAGTACAATCCATGGACTCAACCATCAATCGAAAAAATCCTTAAGTCATTTCTTATCCTCAAGAGTAATATAAACTCACTAGTGCTGATATTAGATGAACTGTAAAAAGAATTTCATATTCTAGGCCGTAAATTAGCCTAAAAAGGTGTTCTGCGTGCCTTTAGAAATTACATTTGTTATCTAGGTAAATAGGTTTAAAAAATTATGAAACTTTAGTATAAGGTAGACAAGACCTAGAGGGACATTTTTTAGCGAAGGACCCAAAGTCCGATTCGGCTCATATAGTTCTAAATAACTTTCATGAAGGATGCATGTTAAGATTCTCTGACTAAAAATTGGTGGAAAATTGTGGCACCCCTCGATGGCCCCCGATCCGATTTGGGTCGCCATAGTTTGCTTACCATTTATTTTCCTAATAACATGTTAATCTGATACCATTTCAATTGCAGCGGGTCCATACAACCATGGGAGTTTACATCTTTTATTAACGGTCCCTTGCGCAATTTATATAATGGAAGCATATCCAACAATTCCCTTCCCTACATCCAGAAATCGATGCACACCTACTAAACATTTTATATAAGTTAAAACCGAACACGTTTATTTACATAGAGCAGATGGACATCATTCATCGGTACATCAAAATGCCGTAGTCTTCTATACTCGGCTACACTTCAAAAGATGACCGACATCTCCTCCAACAGTCATACACTTAAAGTCCATCGATCAGTGTCGGCGTCCAAAAGTTCCCTCTTTTGCTATCTTTCTCCTCGCGGTCATATCCAACCGCTCAATCCATCTACTAATCTGAAATGTTGGTCTCCAAAAGGGGTGAGTACAACCACTCAGCAGATAAGGATCCAATAACAACTCAATGCATCATGTAAATCATACATGCATTGCAGGCATAGCTTACCTTGCAGCCATGCGCAATACTATCATGCATCATCATGCCTTATCATCATGCATATCATATCATAATATGTCATCATCATAATCATCATCATGGCATCATTATATCATACATGCCATCCTTATCATGACATCATCACATCACATATTATCATCATCATCATGCATATCATCATGCATATCACACCATGGGTGATCATCATATCACATCACATATCATCACCATCATCATGCATATCATACCATGGGTGATCATCATAACACATCACATATCATCATCATCATCATGCATATCATCATGCATATCATACCATGGGTGATCATCATATCACATCACATAACATCATCATCATCATCATGCATATCATACCATGGGTGATCATCATATCACATCACATAACATCATCATCATCATGCATACCATACCGTGGGTGATCATCATATCATATCACATATCATCACCATCATCATGCATATCATCATGCATATCATACCATAGGTTAATTTTCATCTTTATCTTTAAATTTCATCACCACATCACCCTTCCTCGATTCATCAATTTCATCTCATATTTTACACTCGCATCCCATGCGAGAAAAACCTCCGGGCATGTATCCAAGATACAACCGGGCATCCGGCCCCCCCACATTCCGGGCATCTCGCATCCCAACTAGCATCACGAGGAACCTCCAGGCATGTATCCAAGATACAACCGGACATCTGGCCTTTACCCTTCTAGCCAGGCATCTCGCACCCAAATCCTGGCATCGCGAGGCATTCCCTTCGGGCAAAGACCTCCGACAGGGCTTCCGGAATTATGTACCGACATACCACCAGGCCTCTCCTGGAATTACATACTGTATACCACCGGGCATCCTGACACTCCCGGGGAATCTCCGGAATTACGCCACTAGGCCACCGAGCATCATCATCCACCACAACCACTTCCTCACTTATCATTATCCACATTTACCATTATTTTGATCTCAATTTAACATGGCATATGGCGTGACATCAAACAAGTCATACTTGGCACACATGCATCACAATTCAATGTCATACATACACCAATATCACAGTCATATCAAGACTTTATCACATGTGCATCTCAAGTCAATATCATAGACATATCAAGACTTTATCACATGTGCATCTCAATTCAATATCATAGACATATCAAAGCTTTATTACACATGCAACATAAATTAATTAAATGGAAACTATGGCCAATGAAATAATTCCTTTTTATTTATTTATTTTATTTATTTCTATTTATTTATTTATGTATTATATTTTTTTAAATAACTATAAACTCCCAAAATTATAAAAATTCAAGAAATTATTAAACAAACCCATAGGATGATAATTACTTGCAAAATTCATGGCCAAATTGAATTTTTATAAAATTTCATAATTTTCTCAAAACATCATATGCTTCTCGGATGAAACGAGAATGCACGGTTTCCGAATAAATTCGATTAAAATATTCATACGGCCTCCCAAAATTACTAACTTTTATAGAGTGATAGCCAAGACATTTTCGTGCAACTTTGATGAAGAATTCCAAGCCAGATTATTTTTAGATTATATTATACAACCTCACGAAGCTTCTGGATCCATTACCGCATCGTCCAGTGTACACATCACCGAAATATTGAGATTTCACCTACCTAATCTCTTTTTTTTTTTCTTTGAAATTTGGATATGTTATACATAAAGATGTTCTATACAAGTTTAATGAAGAAATCTAAGTCAAATAACCAGAATATAGTCATCATTTAGGTCCTTGAAGTCTCGGGTATCTCGGAATACATCACCAGAATCACCGTCTAAAAGATCTAGTCGATTTACTAAGCTATACTTGTTAATTTCACTTAAAATTTGAGTATGTTGTAGTTTAAGATGTCTCCTACAACTTTCATGAAGAAACCGAAGTGATATTCTCAACAAAAACCAACATGCAACCATGAATCCAGCAAGAGGTCAGTAAAAACTCTCCAGATCTGAGGTCTCCGTATAACAAGACTTTAACCCCTCAAATCTCCATCATTTTCCATGAAATTTCAGTACATTATAGTACAAGATGTTAGATACAACTTCCATGAAGACATCAAAGTCAAAATCGGACTTGAAACACACATGCAAGCTCAAACAAGTTTCTGACTCACATGATCCGAACGAAAACAGTCACACTGCTCACACACCACAAATCCAAGCTTCGGTTTTTGACATCTATCACTCAAGATTTCAACATGCAAACAACATATAAGCATGCAAGAGAAGCTAGAGGACTCCACTTGCCTCTAGACTGGACGGACAGCAGCAAAAGAGACGGCACACCGGCGACGGACGAACGGCGTGCGGGCGGCGACGGTTCCTTCTCCTCTCTCGGCCTCCCCTCTCTCTCGCATCTCACTCTCTCGGCTCACTCTCTTGGCCGAACAAGCCACTCTCTCTCTCTCCCTCTCTCTCTCTCTCTTTTTGGTTGAATATATTTGCATGCACTCTAGGTTTGCATGAGGGACAAGTGTAATTGTGGAGGAAGACAAGTGTCCACCATGCTTCACCTCCTCCATGCCACTTGTCCTATTGCATGCATCATGGGCCTTGGAGTTGGGCTTGGATTGGGCCGGCAAATGGGCTGGTCGACCACTCCTTTTGGGCCTCTATTGGGCCGGCCATCTTGGCCGATTGAAGGCTTAGGCCAATGGGCCTAAGGCCCAACCTAAAAATTGACCTTTTCCCCTTTTTTTTTTTTTTTTTGAATTCTTCTATAAATATTTTTAAATTTCAATTTTCATCTTGTCCAAAGTCTTGGGACATTTTTGCTCATTGAAATTTAGTTTATAAATCATATGGCCAAGCATGGATTATCAATCTATCAAATTTAAATTCTTACAATCATATGCATAATTCATCTAAATAAAAAGACTAATGGCTAAAGCATAGGCCATGGAAATTTATCACCTAAATTAAAGACTTTAACACACCTTATGGCTTGGCTTTGAATTTCGGGATGCTACAAAAATGGAAAGCAAAAAGAGGTTGGTTCAGCGACCTCAAAAATAGATTTCTAATCATGTAGTTTTCAAATGTACTTTTGTCGTATGAAGTCCTAAAATTCGGATATTAAAGTATGTTGCAGAACGGCCAAAAATGGACAATTTTCATGAAGAATGCCCCTAAAATTCACATCATATAAGTTAGTACAAAATTAGCAAAAGTTCAAGGTTGGGCTAAATCGAATCTGTCCTTAATCTCGGCATTAATTTCACCCAAAAATTCAACTACCAGCCCCCGTACGTGGTAAATATTAACCGTTCATGTTCCTACGACCTAACCACGAGCAGGACTACTTCGAACTCGACAGTGTAGCTAGGTAACGTAATTGAAACTTATGGTAAAATGAGGATCTAAACAACGTTCATGAATTTCACCAAAAAAAAAAAAAAAAAACAACGTTCATGAATTTCTAGGAAACCATCCTCATCACACGTAATCGGTTGACATAGGATAGAACGGGATATATCTACTTGCCTTGGGTCTTTGTGCATTGTGGTGGTGGTTCAGCAGGACGATGGGGTGGTTGATGGTGGCGATGTGCATGGCTGCGATGGAAAGGGAAGTTGCTAGTGATTGCAAGTTGCAGTGGTGTGCTAAACAAAGGCTTGGGGGAGAGAGCATGACTGTGAACTGAGGAGGGCCGATCTTCGCTAGCTTCTAGCTTGCTAGCATAGACATGCAGAGGGCAACTGAAGATGAGTGTGAGGTGAACTGGGGCATCACAATAGAAGAGAAAGAGGGAGGGGGCATGTAGTGTCTGAAGCGGGATTAAGGAAGCAACTTCTTCTCCTAGCGAGGATGGGTAGAGTTTTTATTATACTCTGTTTCTCCCTTTTCGCTGCTGTTTTGGAGTTGGGCAGCACCGTAGCTCGAGTCGGTCGTCGTGATTGACTTGAGCAGCATTGTTGTTGAAGGCAAGCGGAAGAAGGGCCAACCAGTCAGGCATGTCTTGTAGGGATGCGGTCAGGTGGTAGCATGAGGAGGTGCTGAGTTGGCGAGTTGGCGTGGCATTGTTGTGGCGGTGTGGTGGTGGTTTGCCAGTGTCAGAAACTAGTAACGTGAGGCATAATGGATCCGGTGTTGAAATTCAATAGTGAGCTTGGAAATTACGAGGTGACAGTAGGACCTGGTGGTTTGTTTTGATGGCAGTTTAAGACACGGCACTAAGTGAGGGAGTGGTGGTGGCGCATTGCGACGATGTCAACTTGACAGACTGAGGCATCTTGATGGTGCTGAAGGGGAGCTTACTTGTGCCGCATGATTCGTCAAGTATTCAAGGCTTGTTATTTTGTCGAGCGAAATTTTGGATGCCACACTCCCCATCCCTATAACCATACATCACCACAAAATTGACAATTCTTTTATGTAACTTTCAATTTTCATTAAAAAAAATGTGCAGTGAGGCACAAATAATTCAGGTTTTGAATGGAACTTCATATATTAGTCGTGAGTATGATCCTAAATTAGAGAAAAAAAATATCATCTTAAACAGGAAACTTGACCAAGGAGGTATGGTAGCAACCTTTGGATGTGGAGAGTGGGAGATAACCTTAGAGACAAGAGTCGTAGCAAAGGGAAATCATACAAGTATACTTTACCTTCTGCAATGAGACAATATTAGTGATATGGTTGTAAGTACAGTGGTTACAAGTAATTTGTCTACTCTTTGACATTATTGTTTGGGACATCTTGATGAAGTGAGTAAAGCAATTAAATTCAAGCAAATTACTTCTAGGTTTGCCAAAAGTTGAGTTGGATTTCTATGAGAATTGCATTTATATATATATATATATATATATATATATATATAAACAAAGGACGGTAATTGATTTTCAATTGAATGGGTGACAAATAGAGGTTGAAAGTTAGAGTTTGTTCATACTAATGTGTATGGCAAACACAATAACTCTCTTATGGTGGTAAGAAATATTTTGTCATCTTCATTGATGATGCAATAAGGAAGACCTGGGTCTATGCTCGCAGAGGAAATTCAAAAGTATTCGGGATGTTCAAAATGTGGAAGACCACGATAGAAAAAGAGATAGTTCATACAATCAAAACTCTTAAGTTTGATAATAATGGTAAATACATGAGCAAGGAATTTGCAGAATACTTGAGCCAAGAAGGCATACAGTGGTTGAAGACTGTTCCTAGAAACCCTCAAGAAAATGATGTAGCTAAGAGGATAAACAAAACCCTTCTATAAAGTGCGAGATGCATGAGGCTACACATGCATCTCTTGCTACACTCATTGTGAAAGATAGTATGAGCACCTAGAGGGGGTGAATAAGCTTGAATTGAGTGTACATTTTATCATCATCATTTCCATCAAACTGACTAAGACCTCCAACACGTGGATCACTAGGAATATTCGCAAATGCTTGATCTACCGACCTTGCAGGAGCAATCTTCAATCGTTCCCTTGTCCGTAAAAAGTTGATTTCAGTTCGATACCCTTTATCTTTCAAAAATTCATCGATATAATTCAAGGGAGTCCCTCCCCTTTTTAAAGCAGAATAAAGCTTATACATAAAAGCGGGCTTTTGGGATCTTATGGGTTTTGCATCTTCAATAATTTTTTACTCCGATCTATGAATACTGCCTTGAGGTCTAGCTTGAGGAGATTGACGCTGTTGAAAATGTTGTGGGCTTTGCTCTTGTCTTGGAGATTCTTCTTCCTCGGTGAGGTCAACATGTGTAGGACCCTCACACATTTGCTTCCCTTGTTCGCAATCCTTGAAGACTTTCTCTGGGATGCCATTCTCATAGTTTTTGAGAGATTCCAAACTCGATTCATGATAAAGGTGAGAACTTGGAAGATTAAACTAAGAAGTAAAAGTAAGAAAACAAAGGTCTGTGCTTTTAGGGTTTTGAGGAAGACGAATAGTATATAAAGCAGTCGAAAAGAGGCATACAGAACGACCCAAAAAGGAAAAAATAGAAAATGCCTCTTAAAAAATAACTGCCTTTTTGAAAAATGGATAACTGTCTTTTAAAAAATAACCCCTTTTTCGAAAAGGAATGAGTGCAATAATTTCGAAAACTGAGGAGATGATCGTGCCTTTTCAAGATCAATCAATTATAGATTAATAGATAATCGTACCTTTTCGAGATTTTATCCAAGAGATAAGTTTCTGAAAATGAAAATAACTTACAGTCGTTGATCTTTATCTTCCGAGTCTGAATATCATTAGACTTTTATCCCAGAGTCTGAACTTCTTCAGACTTTAAGATATTGAGTCTGGAATGAATAAGCTCAAATTGACTTTTCTCTAAAGGCTTTGTGAAGATGTCTGCTAGTTGATTCTTTGAGTTAATAAACTGAATCGAGACTTCTCCATTTTGAACATTATCTCTAATGAAATGATGTCGAATCTCTATATGCTTTGCTCTTGAGTGAAGAATTGGATTCTTGGTGAGATTAATTGCGCTGGTGTTGTCACATTTGATCTCAGTGCACGAATCTTTAATTCCAAAGTCTCTTAACTGTTGCTTTATCCACAGAATTTGTGAACAACTTCCAAGAGCCACATATTTTGCTTCTGTTATAGATAGAGCTACGGTACTTTGCTTCCTCGAGAACCAAGATACTGTCTTGTTTCCAAGCAATTGACAAGTGTCCGAGGTGCTCTTTCTATTAACTCTGCATCCTTCTAGGTCTGTGTCTGAATATCCAAGAAGAGTAAAATCTCATTCTTTAGGATACCAAAGACCTAAATTTGAAGTAGATGCACCGTATTTGATGATGCGTTTTGTAGCACTTAAATGAGATTCTTTGGGATCTGATTGAAATCTGGCACAAATACAAACACTAAATAGAATGTCAAGTCTAGAAGCAGTAAGATAAAGAAGTGAACCAATGAGACTCCTATATAGCTTTTGGTCAATTTTCTTTCCTCTTTCATCTTTGTCCAGCTTCGAAGAACTTGACATTAGTATGTCAATCTTTTTGCAATTCTCCAAACCAAACTTTTCACAAGTTCTTTAGCATATTTTTCTTGGTAAATGAAAATTCCCTCCTTCAATTGTTTTACTTGAAGTCCGAGAAAGAATGATGGTTCACCCATCATGCTCATTTCAAACTCATCCTGCATAGTCTTAGAGAATTTATTGCATAAATTTTCATTAGGAGATCTAAAAATAATATCATCAAAATAAATTTGAACAAGCAAGAAGTTTTTGTTTTCTCTTTTGTAAACAATGTAGTATCTACTTTACTTTTAACAAAGCAATTTTGGATTAAAAACTTACTTAATCTGTCATACCAAGCTCGAGGTGCTTGCTTTAGACCATATAGCGCCTTTTTTAGTCTGAATACAGAGTCTGGTTTCCTTGGGTCTTCAAAACTGGGAGGTGGTTCCACATAGACTTTTCTCTTGGATAAATGCATTTAGGAAAGCACTTTTGACGTCCATTTGGAATAACCTGAAATTCTTATAACAAGCAAAAGCAAGTAATAGTCTAATTGCTTCTAACCTTGCTACTGGTGCATAGGTTCATCATAGTCTATCCATTTTTCTTGCATATTTCCTTTGGCCACGAGTCTTGCTTTGTTCCTTACGACTTTTCATTTCTCATTCATCTTGTTCCTGAAAACCCATTTGACTCTAATGATAGATTTACCTTTCGGTTTAGTAGTCAATTCCCAAACATCATTGATACTTAATTGCCTAAGTTCTTCTTGCATAGCTTCAATCCAGCTTTCATCAGTTAAAGCTTCTTCTATGCTCTTGGGTTCTATTTCAGAAATAAGAGCCACGGCAGTAGACTCTTCATGTCTTTTAGATCTTGTACGAATTCCCTCATTAATGTCACCAATAATGAGTTCTTTAGGATGACTAGGTTTGTGCTTCCAGTTGCTAGTTGATTTGTTAGACTGTTGATCATTTTCTTCATTTGATTCTTCAATGATCATTTGTTGCTGGTCTTCTGAAGTCTGAGCTGCTTCTGTAGATTTAGACTTTGTAAAGTCTAGAGCAGGTTTAGGTTCTTCAGGTTGAGTCTAAATCGATTGATTTTGCATAAAGTCTTGAAATTTAACATTCATTGATTTCTCCACAGATTGGGTCTTTTTGTTGTATACTTTGTAGGCTTTGCTAGTGGTTGAATATCCAAGGAAGATGCCTTTGTCTGATTTTTCTTCAAACTTACCGATCATTTGCATTTTTTAATATAAAACATTTACATCCAAACACACAAAAATAGGAAACAATTTGCTTCTTTTCTTTGAACAACTCATAAGGAGTTTTCTCTAAAATAGGCCTTAAGAAGACTCTATTAATAATATAGCATGTTGTAGAAACTACTTCAACCCAAAAAGAGAAGAAATGTTACTTTCAATTAGAAGAGTTCTAGCCATTTATTGCAAAGATCTATTCTTCCTTTCCACAACTCCATTCTACTTTGGAGTATAAGGAGAGGAGAATACATGCTGAAAACCAGATTCATTACAGAATTTAGCAAAATCTTGATTTTCAAACTCACCTCCATGGTATGTCCGTATACTTGAAATAACATACCCTTTCTCATTTTGAACTTTCTTAGCAAATTTTATAAAATAAGAAAATGTTTCAGACTTACTTGCCAAGAAATATACCCAAGTGAATCGTGAATAATCATCCACAATTACTAGGCAATATTTCTTACCTCCAATGCTCTGAGTTCTGGTTGGTCCAAATAAATCCGTATGCAAGAGCTACGGAACATGATTAGTGGACACTTGATTTATTGGTTTGAATGAATTTCTTACCTGTTTTCCCAATACGCATGGTGTACATAGGTCAGACTTTTGGTATGTCAGATTGGGTAGTCCACGAACAAGCTTCTTTGTAGAGATCTTGGCTATTTGCTTCATGTTGATGTGCCCAAGCTTTCTGTGCCATAGATTTGCTTCCTTTTGAATTGAGATTAGACATTGGGATTTTTTTGGTTTAATATCCAAGAGATAGATATTCTCATGTCTTCACCTCGTATAAGTCTGAGAGGAGTCTTTACTTGTTCATGAACATATTCATTCTTGAAAGTTGATTTTGAAATCGGTGTCGCACAGCTGGCTAATACTCAGCAAGTTATAGTTGAGTCCTTCTACTAAGGAAACGTTACTGATCATGAGACTTCCAATCTTTACAATTCCATATCCCACAATTCTTCCTTTGCTATCTCCTAAAAAAAAAAACTTTTCCACCATTAACTTGCACAAGTTTTATAAAGCAGTTTGAGCATCCACTATCCAAGTACCATTTAATCTTTTTCTTGATAGTGACCTGCATTTAAAAAAGAAACTCAAGCTTTCTTTGGTACCCATATTTTCTTGGGTCTAGTGGAGTTAGTGTGATATACAGTCTTTGCCCAAACCTTCTTCACAAGTTTCCAAACCATAGGACATTCTTTCTCAAAGTGTTATGAGCTGTTATACTTAGAACATTTAAGAGCACTGCGGCCTACAGGTTTTACAAAAAAAAAAAATTGGAAATGATTTTTGTAAGAATCTTTTGTAGGTCTTTATTTAATTCTTTCCTTTACCTTAGGAAAATCAATTAGAGGAATGGTTTTAGCAGTCATTCCGAAACCTGATTTGTTGAAGTGAGGTCTTTGAATAGAAAGAATTTTTTCTAATTTCTCAGGTCCTATAGAAAACCTTTTAGAAATGCTTAAGATATCATTTTTCAAGAATGCATTTTCTTTTGAAAGATTATCTGCATTTTCTTTTAAAGTAATAAAACTTTTGTCTAAACTTTCGACATTTTCATTCCAAAAAATTTCCTGTTGCTTTAGTGCAGAATTTCCTTTTTAAGTTCGGAAATCCTCTTAAGAGAGGTTCTGAGACTAAGACATAATTCATCAATATATTTAGAAACTTTAGTAGGAATTTTTAAATTACTTATCTCGATTTCACTATCTGAGTCTGATTGTGCCATGAGACAAATATTGGCATAATTATCATCACTTTCCTCACATTCAGTGTCACTCCAGGTTTATGCTTTAAGTGATTTTCGATATTTCCCAGCTTTTACTTTCTTTCTCTTCAGCAGAGGATAGTTGGGTCTGATGTGTCCCTTTTTTTTGCATTCAAAGCAGACTATATCTTCCTTAGATTCATCATCCTCAGCTGATTTTTTTTGTAGCTTTTGAGAACTTTGTTTTTTCGGATTGAATCTTCTTCCCTTTCTTTTCAGTTTTCTGAACCTTCTTATCATGAGACCAAGCTCCTCATCGTCCCTATCGTCTTCAGAATATGTGACATCAGAATCATCATTAGATTTTAATGCAATGGATTTCTTACCTTTGGGATCTTCATCTTTGTTGATTTTCTCCACTTCATAAGACTGAAGAGTGCTAACCAGTTCATCAACAGAGTGTAGCATAAATCTTTGTGTCTCTCTTATTAAGGTCTTAATGTGGTTCCAATCTTTGGAAAGCCCACGCAGTAACTTGTTGACCTTCATGGGTCCAGAGATTAGTTGACCTTGATACTCAAGACCATTCATGATTTCTGTAAAATAACTAAACATGTCAGTAATAAAATCTCTTTGTTTCATCTTGAATGCTTCATATTGACCGAGCAGAATATTGATTCTGGTTTCTTTCACTTGATCGATTCCTTCATAAGTGATGTGCAATCTATCCCAGACTTATTGAGCTGCTTCACAAGAAGATATTCTATTATATTCGTAGGAGATATTGCACAATATATGGAATAAATTGCTTTTGCATCAAGAACTTGTCTCTTGGTTATCTCTTCTTGAGTCATTTCACTAGACTCAACAGCTTCTTTTCCTCGTTCTGAGACTATTGCAGCTTCAGGAATGATTCCTTTGTCTACCATATCCCATTCCAAAGGATCATTTTGTTAGAGAAATCCCTTATGATATTTTGAAGATGACAAAATAAATTAAAGACTACTAACATGTTAAATAATAGACCATGCAGATGATAGAACATGTAAATGATATTGTTAAGTCAGAAGACTGCTAGAAGACTGAATGTAACATATCTCCAAAGTATATTTTGAAGATTTCCAGACTTCGGTGTAAAAGTCTGAAGACTGCCAAGCTTTAGTGTCAAAGTCTGTTCTACATTAGAAGTCTGTCAACTTTGACAAATTCCAGACTAAACGTGAAGCTGAACTTATTCATACGGTGTTCATACCTTAAAGCTAAATTTGTTTAGAAGAAAAATATGTTCAGACCCATATTATAAAGTCTATTCTACTTAAACTCAAATTGTAAAGTCTATTGCACTCAGACTTTACATCCAGACTCGACAGAACGTAACACAAGCTCCAATCATACCACGGCTAGTGATCTGGATTGGATTCCACATCAAGATTGATTTTATTGACTCAATATAATTGATTGACAATTGGATCCTGAAGACAAGAACTTTTTATACGAAAAAGCTTTACTTATGGAAACCAAGATTCTATTTATATGGGCGATCAGAATCAATTTGGGATTCTACCTTTGTCAATCAACGGCTACCAAATCTTATGGATACAAATTTGTCCAATGGGTATATCGAAAGACAGTCCTCAAGATACTGTCCAACGGCTAGTTTGGAAATGAAGGAGTATTTAAGGAGATGAGGGACCGATGAGCAAGAGAGAGACGGAGCGTACAATTTATAATTCCAAAGTTTGAGCAACCTCCGATCATACACTTGTCTCTTGTGAGCTTAAACATTTGTGATCGTGAGAAAAATACCAAAAGAGTGACTTAGTGAGATAGTGTAATCTATTACTAAGTGTCTGCACTCAAAGTTGTAATCTCTTGTTGATTACATAGTGGAATCCAGCCAAGAAGGCAATTAGCTTGGGAGAGTGGACGTAAGATTGAATTAAGCTGAACCACTATAAACCTTGTGTTCTTATTATCTTCCTTGAATCTCTTTATTTCGTTCGTAATTTTATTTAATTGCTAAAGTCTGATCTCGCTCAAAGTCCGCTACTCTTCAGACTTAGTTTCAAAAGTCTGTTGTTATTCAGACTCAGGTCAAAAGTAAAGGTTTTCACTACATTTTGCAGAATATGTTTTTACACCTATTCACCACCCCTCTAGGTGTTCATACTAGCACTTTCACCTTTGATCTTAGGAATGCATTCATCTTGTTTTTCCATATGTTGTATTCCTTTCCATCAAAATAAGGCGGTTTGGTATTGCTCTACCCTTCAACTAGACCTGGAGCCAACATACTAGCCATGGATCATTAACTCTGAAGTAAAATCACTTCAATTTAAGTGAGTACACGAGCTCTGATACTAATTGTGAAATCTAGTAAGTTGTAATCTCTTGTCGATTGCATAGTGGAATCCAGCCAAGAAGGCTATTAGCGTGGGAGAGTGGGTGTAAGCTTGAATTAAGCCGAACCACTATAAATCTCGTGTTCTTATTATCCTCCTTGAAGCTCTTTATTTTGTTCGTAATTTTATTTAACTACTAAAGTCTGATCTCGCTCAAAGTCCGCTGCTCTTCAGACTCAGTTTCAAAAGTCTGTTGTTATTTAGAAAGTGTGTTGTTATTCAGACTCAGGTTAAAAGTAAAGGTGTTCACTGCATTTTGCAGAATATGTTTTTACACCTATTCACCTCCCCTCTAGGTGTTTATGCTAACACTTTCACCTTTGATCTTAAGAATGCATTTATCTTGTTTTTTCATATGTTGTATTCCTTTCCATCAAAATAAGGCAGTCTGGTATTGCTCTACCCTTCAACTAGACCTGGAGCCAACATACTAGTCATGGATCGTTAACTCTGAAGTAAAAACACTTCAATTTAAGTGAGTACACGAGCTCTGATACCAATTGTGAAAGCTAGTATGAGCACCTAGATGGGGTAAATAGGTGCAAAAACAAATTTTGCAATGTAAAGATTATAATTTTACTTTTAAACCGACTCGGTTTAGTAATAGATTTTGAAAAGAAAATTAGACTCTAACAAAAAAATATTGTTGCGATCAAAGTAAAGAGCTTAGAGAAGAGAATAAGAACACAGGGTTTATAGTTGTTCGGCTTGATCCAAGCAAACATCCATTCTTCCGCACTGATAGCCCACCGGTTGTATTTCACTAAGAATCAAAAGAGTTGTTACAGTATAGCACTTCCTTGGTTCCACAGTATAGAGACTCTGCTATACTTCCTCAAGGTCTCACATAAATATAAACGCTCTTTTGAGTACAAGTTTTCGCTCAACAATTGAATTTGACAAAGAACAAGAAGCTTCAGACTTTAGAATTTTTCTATCACGCACACACTCAAATAACTAGAACTACTTCCTTATATACTCCTCCATGCCTTCATATCCATTGGCACTTACCAAAGGAGTTCTTCCAATCTACCCATTGGACAGAATCAATTAGGAAGATTTCGAGTTATTTAAGGAATATGATGATAGCCCACCAATCATGCTCGCTCATACAATCGAGATCTAGGTTTTCATAAGTAGAACCTTCCAAGTATGCTTCATCAATCAATGGATCTAAATTACCCGAATTGAAATTAAAACGAATAATAGATTCCAAGATGCTATCTCCAGCCGAGAGATCTTTTTTCAGCCGGTAGAATCAAATCCTTAACAAGATACTCAGTTCTGGATAAGTCTTCTTTGACGGTCTAGAAACTGTTAAGGAGGATAGACTCTGAATCTTGAGTCTGGCGGTTTGGCGATCTTCAGACTTTGACTAAGGAGTCTGTAAGTCTTCAGACTAGACTGATGGAAATGTATTGTCAGCTTCAAAACACACAAGGAAGTTTTCTCCAACACTTATAAGCTATTACAGTTAATGCGACTGTTTACATTATCAACCGGAGTCCATCTAGTGCATTGGTTGGAGAAATATTGCAAGTGCAGTGGTTAAGTAAAAAAGTGAATTATTCATATCTACTAGTATCTTGTTACATTGCATATGAGCTGATTAATACAGAAGATAGGAAGAAGCTTGATGCTAAGTCCTAGAAGTACGTCTTTATTAGATATGGTGATGATGAGTATGGATATAGGCTTAGGGATTATGAGAATAACAAAGTCATCCGCTGACAGAATGTGGTATTCCACGAAAAAAAAAAACGTTACAAGGATTGTGAAAGAGAGCATGAGAAGGCAGTAGAACTATAACATCTTGAGCTAGGCATAATGTACGTGAAGATGATTCTAGAAAATTAGAGTGCACTTCAGGGAGAGGTTAAATATGAGCCTATTATCAATAAGGAGGTAGTTTAAGAGGAACACAGTAACTTGGAGTAAACTAACAACCTTGAAGAACTTGTCTTGAGGAAGTCTGCACGTGTGAGAAAGTCGAAGGTAATATTGATCCACTGGCAAATATTATTATGAGCCATGTCTTATATATAGATTTAGGAGAGTCTGAGACTTTTGATGAGGCAAAAAAAAAAAAGCAAAAGGCATCACACATGCAGTGGGAGCATGCTATGAAAGACAATGTGGGCTTGTTACTTCAAAACAAAACTTGGGAGTTGACCAAGTTGCCTAAAAGAAAAAAAGGCCTTATTAAACAATTGATATTAAACAAGTGAGTGTATAGGATTAAAAATGAAGCAAGTGGTGGTATCAGATACAAGGCGAGACATGTGGTCAAAAGTTTTTCTAAAAAGAATCGATTGACTACACAAAAATATTTTCACCAATAGTTAAAATGACATCAATTGGAATTCTACTGAGTATAGTTGTAGTGGAGGATCAACATCATGAGCGGTTAGACATAAAAACAATGTTTTTACATGGTGACCTAGATGTAGACTTATATGGCGCAATCTAATGGTTTTGAAGTCAGAGATAATGAGAACATGGTATGTTGCTTGAAGAAAAACTTGTATAGCTTGAAACAAGCTTCACAGCAATGGTATTTAATTGATGGTTTTATGGAAGAAAACGGATTTGCTCATTGTGAGGTTGACCATTGTGTCACGGGTCGATCAATTTCGATCGATCAAACACCGCGCGGCCTTAGGATCGGTGATCCCAAGTCAGCCTTACACACACACATGCTCGAACACAAGAACCGAATGGGCAAAGAGAGTGTATATTACTTGTGAACGAACTGATTACAAAGTGGGAGAGGGATCCCTATTTATACAAGAGCGGGTCGCATCTCGACCGTGGATCGTCCCTCCGATCCAACGATTCATTTTGAATCTGTATAATCATAACAAGCTATACAACAGGCTACTCGAAGGCTACTCGATGGTCTGCACCCGGCAGGCCCTTGGGAAGCCCATGGGTCGCGCGCGTCAGGTCTTAGGCAGACCACGGGCGTGTGTCAGAAGCAAGATCGAGGTTGCAGGTCTGTCTGACACGCGACCAGCTGAACCGTCACGAGCTGCTCGAACATCGCTCAGGGGTCGCTCACGGGCTGGGCATGGGCCTTCCGCTCGTTCTGCTCATGGGTCGTTCGTGGGCTGCTTCCGGGCAGCCCCTTGTACGTGACACGACCCCCCTCACGGACGATCTTGGATCATGGTTGTCCGTGGGCCGTGTCATTCTCCCCCACCTAATCTGGTGACGCCCTCGTCGCATCCGTGGCATGGAAGGCTTCGATGTGCCCCTTGAATTCCCACAGAGCCTCGGAGGGTTCCCAGCTTGCTTCACTCTCAGGAAGGCCTCTCCATTGGACGAGGTATTCCTTCCTTGGTGCCCAATATTTCTTTCGTATGATCCGATCTGCCAGCATACACTCAATATCCCGATCATAGGAGGTCTTCACCCCAAGGGGCGCTCGCTGCGACGTGCCTCGATCCGGATCATCTTCGTCCACATGAAACGGTTTTAACATGCTCACATGGAACACGGGGTGGAGCCTGAACTTGGGCGATAAGTCCAGCTTGTACGCCACTTTTCCGATCCGTTGTATCACTTGAAAAGGGCCTTCATAGCGACGAATCAGCCCTTTGTTCACGTTTTTGTACCAAAGGACGAGGTGCAACTTGACTAGCACCAAGTCCCCGACCTGAAACTCCACATGCCGCCACTTTTTGTCAGCCCATTTCTTCGTGCGTTTCGCGGCCCGATCCAGACATGCCCGGGCCAAGTCCACATGCTCACCCCATTCCTTAGCGAGCTTAGAGGCAGACGGGCTACTTCCTCGATACCCCGAAGCGATTGCGCTTGGCGTGAGCGGCTGTTGCCCGGTCATGATTTCGAATGGGCTTTGGTTCGTGGACTCGCTCCGCTATAAGTTGTAAGAAAATTGGGCCACGTCGATCAGCCGTGCCCAGTTCGCTTGCGTATTGCTCACATAGTGCCGAAGATAGATTTCCAGCAATCCATTCACTCGCTCGGTTTGCCCGTCGGTCTGCGGATTCATGCTGGTGGAAAGATTGAGACTCGTCCCCAGCAGCTTGAAGAGCTCGGTCCAAAGCCGTCCGGTGAACCGAGGGTCGCGATCACTCATGATCGTGCATGGAACACCCCAATATTTGACGACGTGCTTGAGGAAGAGCTTGGCGGCTTCCTCTGCTGAGCATTCCTTTGTTGTCGGCACGAACGTCGCATATTTGGAGAGGCGGTCTACCACGACCATGAGAGCTCGACACCCTTCAGATTTGGGTAGATTCACAATAAAGTCCAGGGAGACACTCTCCCATGGACGCTCCGGGACAGGCAACGGTTCAAGGAGTCCTGCGGGAGACCGTTGCTCTATCTTGTCTTGATGGCAAACAAGACATGTTTGCACATATATCTCCACATCATCCCTCATATGCGGCCAATAATACTGATCTTCAACGAGCGCCATGGTGCGGTGGATTCCCGAATGTCCCGCCCATTTGGAGTCGTGGCACTCTTTTAGGATCTCCCTTCGAAGTTTCCCATGGAGCGGCACATAGAGTTGCCGTCCTTTGGTGTTGAGGAGGTCATCCTCAAGCCAAAATATCCTCGTCAAGCCCTTTTGGGCGTATTGAAGGAGGGCTTGAGCTTTTTGATCATGCTTCAGCCCTTCTTTGATACAATCAATCCACGGGCAATCGGGCCTGCTCACCACGTTGGCCAATTCGAACTTCCTGCTTAAGGCGTCGGCCACGGAATTGGACTTTCCGGGCTTATATTCCAGCGCATAATCAAACTCGGCCAGGAAGTCTTGCCACCGAGCTTGTTTCAGGCTAAGCTTCTTCTGAGTTTGGAAGTAGCTTGTAGCCACATTGTCGGTCCTTACAACGAACTGGGACCCCAAGAGATAGTGCCTCCATGTGTGGAGGCAGTGCACTACCGTAGTCATTTCCTTCTCTTGGACCATGTATCGTCACTCCGCATCATTCAACTTCCGAGACTCGAAGGCCACCGGATGGCCTTCTTGCATTAAGACACCACCGATGGCAAAATCAAAAGCATCGGTCTCAACCTCATATGGTTTGGCAAAGTCGGGCAGCATAAGAACCGGCTCCTCGGTCATGGCCCGCTTTAACTGCTCGAATGCCTCTTGACAATGATCCGTCCACTCCTACGGCCTTTCTTTCTTCAGCATATCCATGAGTGGCACGGTAAAGCGAGAATACTCCCGAATGAAGCGCCGATAATAGTTCGTGAGACCGAGAAAGGATCTCAGCTCAGTCATCTTAGATGGTGGCTCCCAATCAACAATGGCACGGATCTTGGCCGTGTCCATCCGCACTCGTCCGCCCCCAACGATGTGCCCTAGGAACGAGATCTCCTTTTGTGCGAAGGCACATTTCTCTCGTTTCACATACAAGTTGTTTTCCCGAAGGGTCCGGAAAACTTGGCTCAAATGTTCAACATGCTCATCAGCGTCCGGCTATATATCACTATGTCATCAAGATAAACTACAACGAACCGATCAAGGAATGGATGCAGTACCTTGTTCATGAGTGTGCAAAACGTAGTCGGCGCGTTGATCAAGCCAAATGGCATGACGAGGAACTCGAATGACCCATAGCGGGTCACACATGCTGTCTTCGACTCATCCCCCTCAGCAATCCACACTTGATAGTATCCCGATCGAAGGTTGAGTTTGGAGAACCATCGGGCTTCTCTAAGTTAATCGAACAAGTCAGTAATAAGGGGAATCGGGTACTTATTCTTGATGGCCAGCTTGTTCAGTGCCCGATAATCAATACACATACGGAGGGATCCGTCGTGCTTCTTTTGGAACAATGCCGGGGCACCGAACGGGGCCTTAGATGGTTGAACATACCCAGCATCGAGCAACTCTTTGAGCTGTTTCCTTAATTCCTCCAACTCAGGCGGGGCCATGCGATAGGGAGCCATGGCCGGCGGTCGAGCATCGGGCACCAGCTCAATCCGATGGTCGACTTCTCTCCGAGGAGGTAGCTTCTTGGGCAGCTCGAGCGGCATCACATCTTGGAAGGCATCAAGGACTCGGGATACTTCTTCCAGTGCCGAGCTTCCTCCCGCGCCCTCCTCCTTTAACGCCGCCAAGAAGGTCACCTCGCCTTTCTTCAGCCCTTTGGATAGCTGCATGGCCGACAACATTTTCAGATCGCGTCCCGATTCGCGGTAGATTGGGACCATGCATTGGCACCACTTGTCCAGGATACATATACAATCCGCGAAGGGCATGACACCCGCATTTATCTGGTCGAGAAATCCCAATCCGAGTATGAAATCATAGTCATCGAGGGGAATTACCTCGATATCTTCCTTGCTGGTCCATGAACCTAGATGGAACTCCACGCCCCTGGCCATGCCACTGGTCGGGACTTCCCTAGAATTCACCGTCTTGAGCCAACCGGACTCATTTGCCTCGACCGGAATACGCAGCTTCTTCGCGGCCTTTTTGGATATGAACAGATCGGACGCCTCGGTATCCACGAGTGCACTCAACGTGGTACTTCCGATCTTCACATCTACGAACATCATCCCCTTTGGTTGTTTGGCCTTCTTGGCCTTAATCGTTCCGAGGATCCGCAACGATCCCAACCGCGCCTCCTCTCGCGGTTTGTCCTCCTTGCACAGGGCCGCCAACTTTCCTCTCTTTGGGCAATCACGAGTCATATGGGGGCCATCACAAAAGAAGCACTTGTAGGTGCATACCTTGCGCTGGTATCCTCCATGGCTGGACTCGGGTTGATTCCTATGAGGGGTCAGAGGCAGCCTATTAGCATTCGGTCGAGGGAACCGGCGTCGATCTCCCCCACCAGTGGCCTTTTCTCTCGGTCGAGAGTCGGGCTTGGCCGCATTTGCCGGCCTATACTCCACAAGGGACTCAGCCATCGAAGTGGCTATAGTAAGATCCGTTGCATTACACCGTTTGAGCTCATGCTTGACCCAAGGTTTGAGTCCACCCATGAACTGGTGGAAAGCCTCCGTCTCGGTCATGGACGGGATTTGGAGCAACAGCTCCGAGAACCGCTTCACGTAGTCACGAACTCCGCCCTTCTGCTCTAGGCGTTTGAGTTCCCCTCGGGCTTCCTCCTCCACATAGGCGGGATAATAGGTCTGCCGAAACTCCTCGACGAATCGAGCCCATGTCACGATAGGATCACCATTCCTACCATCTGACCGACGTCTCCACCATAGCAACGCATCATCAACTAAATACATGGCTGCGGTGTTCACCCGGATTACGTCGTCGGTTGTTCCCATGGTCTGGAAGTATCGTTCCATATACCATAGGAAGTTGTCCACGTCCTTTGCCACCCGAGAGCCCTTGAACTCCTTTGGTTTGGGTGCATCGGCACGGGACTGCACGGTGATCACCCCGTTCACGCGTGCTGCTTCAAGCTCCGCGAGCTTGCCCTTCATCTCCGCCATTTCCGCCCGTATGGCCGCCATCGCGGCTTCCCAAGTCTCATCCCACTGCTGCAGCTCGTGCATGAAGGATCCTTGCACCTCGGCACGGAGCTCTCCCATGCCGGCTTGGAGCTCCTGCACTTCGGCCAAGAACTCCTCCCTTCCGGCTTCTGCTCCTTCGACGGCTTGGTGCAGGTCGTCCATCAAAGCCTAGACGTCCATGACGGTCTCCTCAAGGGCCGTCATACGGTTGTCCAGATCCCCCTTCGAATTCCTCGCACACGAGGCAGCACGGGTTTTCTTCGACCGGGTAGCCCTCTCGGCTTGACGCCCACAATCTTCACGCTCATCACCTTGAACGACCGGAGCATCAGCGCGAGTCGATCAATTTCGGTCGATCAAACACCGTGCGGCCTTAGGATCAGTGATCCCAAGTCAGCCTTACACACACGCGCGCTCAAACACAAGAACCAAATGGGCAAAGAGAGTGTATATTGCTTGTGAACGAACTGATTACAAAGTGGGAGAGGGATCCCTATTTATACAAGAGCGGGTCGCATCTCGACCGTGGATCGTCCCTCCGATCCAACGGTTCATTTTGAATCCGTATAATCATTACAAGCTATACAACAGACTACTCGAAGGCTATTCGATGGTCTGCACCCGGTAGGCCCTTAGGAAGCCCATGGGTCGCGTGCGTCAGGTTTTGGGCAGACCACGGGCGTGTGTCAGAAGCAAGATCGGGGTTGCAGGTCCGTCTGACACACGACCAGCTGAACCGTCATGGGCTGCTCGAACATCGCTCAGGGGTCGCTCACGGGCTGCGCATGGGCCTTCCGCTCGTTCTGCTCATGGGTCGTTCGTGGGCTGCTTCCGGGCAGCCCCTTGTACGTGACACGGCCCCCCTCACGGATGATCTTGGATCATGCTTGTCCGTGGGCCGTGTCAATTGTGTTTATTTTTGCAAATATGATGATGGTGATATTGTGTATCTCTCTTTATATGTAAATGACATGTTAATTTTCAATTGATGGTCCATGAACTTTTGGTACTTATTCGATATAGTCCCTAAACTATATAAAAATGTTCAATGTAACTATCAATCAAAATTCTATATGATACACAAATTATGTAATTTGTATATGACATCCCAAATTTTCAACCCTGCCTTCTACTGAATAAATCAGGCATTTCGTTGACGCGTCTATAGGGTTATTCTCAGAGCCGATCACTCTCGAGATAACTAGACTATCTGGAAAAATTATTAAGGAATTTTAAGGCAATAGACTTGATAACTCGATCAACAATCGGCTTCTCGACCGTGTCCATCTTTAGAGGCTATTACGGCACAATTAAAAATCGATTTGAAATCAGAGATAGACTGGATCGACAGAGATGTGTGGCTAATCGTGGGTGACACCACTGAATTAGAAAATTCTCGTCGGCCGACACTAGACTGATTTTCTTATTGTTTTGGTACCCTGTGTCCGTAATTGAATCCTCGAGATTTTCACGACAATCAAGAGTCACCATTGAGTCGAGTGGGTTCGTAGTGGTTTGAAGAAAATCGACCACGGGTCATTTGCTCTTAAAAATATCTGAAAGTTACTCAATAGTCTAGGTTACGCTAAAAACGCATCGAATGAAAATTAACCATCAATTCGAGTCTGATTTCAGAAATTGAAGTTTTAGCCATGTCACAATAAATTTTAGGAGCATCAACTCAATCTTAGAAGATTTTTCTGACAACTAACACTTTTTGGGAAAAAGTCGTCGCCGGGTTGTTTTAGTGCAGAAAATGTCGAAAATGGTTTTCGATTGTGAAATTGAGAAGCATGAAGGATACTTGAGTGAGGAAAAATGCCAGGGTAATTGATGGAGGACCAATTGATTTTATGAGGGCCAATTGAGATGAAATTTGGATGGGATGAATGTCCAATTGAAGCTGAGATTTTTAAAATTCGTAACTCCCCTCCCCCTAGCCCAAAATTGACCAATTGAGAAGTTGTGAGAGTTGTTGGTGTGGCCTAATGAAGGCCAAGGGTTAATGCTTGGCCTAGATTGATTGTTGAAGATATTTCTTGTGGAAAATTGGCAAGGATGGCCCACCCTCTCTCTTATCTTCTTCCTCGCACACGGCTCCGTTTCATTTGGACTCTGCGATCTCAACTTTTGCTCGATTCCTTGATTCTCTGCCGTTCAGCTTTCATTTTTCTTCGGTTGAGAACCTGCAGCTCTTCTCTTCAAAAACTGAAGTTCACGCCACCGTTGGTCCCCTTCGGTCAGAGCCTTCCTCGATGGCCTCGTTTGTTGACTGAGCAGCACCTGTGAATCTCGAAGACCGAAGCTGCCCATTTTTAGCGTCGCACGCTAGCATCTCCAGCGAAGACCACTCATCCTCGGTCTTCCTTCGTGCCTCCAAAGTCAGCACCGAAGGAAGCCACCACCGTCTCTCTTTCATCACATGCCCACAATCCAGTCAACGGTGCCCTCTCCTCCACCGTTTGTTGACCGAAGTTCCCACGCCTCTGCCGTCCACGCATCTGCCTCCGCAACTCCATATACGGCCAGCAAATTCCACCGAAGGAATCCCAGAACCCCAGCGAAGCAACATCATCATCGAAGCCATGAGTCCACGGTCTTCAGCCGCGTGAGCAGCCGAATGTCCATCCCCTCGTCCGCGTATCTTTAGCCCAAGACCAGGTTCCACGCCCAGCGAAGCCCATCTCCAGTCGAACTTGCTTCAGCCCATCTGCAGAGGCATTTCCAGCCCAGCATCAATTGGATTGGAAGCCCAGCAATTTCAGTCTTTCAGGCCCAGCAAAGACAGGCCCAATTTAGTTTTATTTCAAGCCCATTTTAAGCAATTGTAGTCTTCAAGCCCAGTTAGACCGAAGTCCAAGAACAAGCCCATTCTAATGCAAGGACAAATCTCATTTGGGCTGAGATTTGTTGGGTCAAGCTTAAGGCCCGGTCCAAGCCCGCTGGTGTTGTCGAAAGTCCAATTTCGGCCACTGTCACGGTGATTCGATCTCCGCTTTTGTCAAGTGAGTTTTACTCACTAAAGCTTTCTTAGTTTGCTAATTATACTTAAGGTTGGTTAGATTTAATTAAATGCAATTAGGTGGTTAGATTAGTCTAGATCAATTAAATTAGAGACTTAATGATGCATATTAGGTGGTTAGAAATAGACATTAGCAAGTAGACATGCCATGTTATTTATGGAACGAGTCTCGATAATTTTCTGGGCTCGTCTCGGCGTCCAATTCAGCATTATGAGCCTAAATTGGATTTTTTTTGCAATTATTTATTTAATTTTCGAAATTAATTATTTAATTATGTATTTTTTTGGAAATTCAACCGGGATGGCCGGTGACCGGAATTTCGTGCTGATTGTCGTGGTACAGTCCGTTTATTTATTTGAGCTTTATTTGGTGCTCAAGTAATTTAGGAGTGAATTTAAGATTTATTCCTAAATTGAATCTGGAGAGGGTCGAGTGGGACCGTAAAGCCACTAGATCTTGAGAGTGTCGGGTGGGACCGTAAAGCCACTAGTTCTTGAGAGGGTCGGGTGGGATCGTAAAGCCACTAGATCTTGAGAGGGTCAGGTGGGACCATAAAACCACTAAATCTAAGGAATTACTTGAAGTAGGATGAACGACCTAGAAAGGGTCCGACTGATATGAAATCGACTAGGTCGATTCGATCGATGCTTCGATCGGTGATGTGATTGTTTGAATGCCTATTGAACTGTACTAATATGCAAATGGAATCTGAGGCCAAGGTAAGTCCTCCAACTCGTGCCGTGTTTAGGCAGCCTATAGTGTATTGGCTTCCTAATCGAGTCTTAAGGAGTAGGACTCGCTGAGACATGGTCTCATTGGTTATTGAATAACCATTTCAGGACCCTGAGGAGAAGCTAAGGAAGAGGAACCTGAAGGGGAGAAAGACTTTTGAAGAAGAAGATGATCCAGAGAGGGATCTTGAATATAACCCGGATGTGGACTGAGATCCCATCCCCTTTGTAAACCCTGTCTTAGCATAGATAGGTGTGAGACAAGCATGTTGTGAATAGTATTATAAATATACTATGAGTTGCGCTGTTAAGGAAAGTGTGGTTGTGAATTTCAATATGAAGAATATGGCCTGCATTCCTATCTCATTGTTTTATTGTCTGGGGATTTATAACTGCTTCCGCATATGCTTAATAAAAAAAAAGGGTCGGCGATACATAGTCCTAGGATATCGCATTCTAAAATCGACCAAGTAGAAGGATGTGCGCGCGTCCGAGGATCGGGGCGTGACATTGTATATTTGGTTGTAATTATCTTGTGGCGCAAGGAAAAGTTACTCCCCCGTACACATCGTTTATGTCACATTCACATGTAATGAGCGATTCGAAATGTCCGCATTTGTCAATTGCTTATGACATTGAAACACTGAGCAAGCCAGACACCTTGCAATTAGAAAGAAGACGTATGCCTTGGATTGATTAAATCATAGGGACCGAATGGACAGGAAGAAAACACATGAGGAACATAAGGTTTTAATTCAATAGGACAAACAATAACAATCGACAGTGCTGATGAGGCACGTTAACGATACTCATAGAAGAAGAACAAGAAGCATCAAAGGAGGTTAAGATAGTGAGGGGTCAACGGCCTGAAGACGGTGGGAGCGTGGGACTCAATGAAGGCCACCTGAGACCTGGAGAGGTGAAGGTAGACCACCCAATCCCCGTTGGAGAGTGGGCTGGGCATGGGCATAACGTACCCAGCTTTGCCTCCCCATGGGAAGTGGTAGGACCCCAGCACTGGCTTCCCCCACCCGAAGTCCATCTCGGTCATCGGGAACCTCTGTCCAGATGACACCACGAGTGCTGTCGACCCTTCCTCTTCCTCCTCATTGCCAGGCTTGCAGAATATCCTTGCTGATGCTGGCACTGGCCGGTGTCCTTCCACCCAATCTATCAGGTCTAGAAAGTGTTCTTTCTTTGCCGCCCTCTCCACAAACTCGTGCACCACATCTGCCACCCAGCTTAGCGGCTTCTCCACCACCTCCCTCGCCCTTTTCTCTCCAAATGGCACCGACAACACGTTCCCAAAGTAGGATGACATGGGTGTGGGCTTGTCGTCCTCGCCCTGACTCATCAACCTACACCTGCCATCCACCACGATCCCCATCCTTGACATTGTCTTATTGTCATCATTATTAGCAACCAAGGAGGATTCAGCCACCATCCTCCAAAGGAAAGCGCTGAACGATTCCAACTTAGTCCTCTTGCTTCCATTGGAGCAGGCACTCTGCTGCAACTCACTTAGCTTGGCAGCGGTCACATAGTATAGGCGGCTTAACAGGTGGTCGTCATCCCTCAATGTCACTGTCTCGCATTGCTCATCCATTTGCAGCTTGTGTTTGGGAGGTGGGGGCAATGCGGAGACCGGGATGTACATGCGGTCTAGAGAGGGGTCAAAGCAGAGCGGATGCCTTGGGTTGAGAAGAGAACGACGGAAGGAAGGAGGGAGGGAAATGGGTGTAGCGGAGCGAGCCGTTTCTGCCCAAAACACCATGAACATATTGATCGAGTAGGCGTCAGCTATTCGATGGTCAAACGTACAAGCCACCACTATTCCTCCACACTTTAGCTCTGTTGCCTAAAAGTTTTCCATCAAATGAAAATGTTATGTCTCAATGAATAGAACCAATCCTAATGTGGAAACTGTATAAAAAAACTTATGCCTTGGTGAGATTTAAGATTACTTCTACACACTCTAGACATACCTTTGGTAGCTTACGCCAAGAAGTTATCAAATGACATATTGACCACATAGAACAATATTATTTCAACAAATAATTATATATGTCCGAACATGGATACGCATGAGTAACAGTGGAAACAAACTTGGTCTTTATCATAGAGACTACAAAAATGGTGATATCCATTATCCAATTACTTCATACGAGACTTACCAAAGAGAGGAGAGATTATTTAAGAGTCTTAGTATGTATTTGGTAACCATTCTATTTCTAGAAACAATTTGTACTTGAAAATAATTTATTTATTTATTTATTATGCTCCCTGAACAAGTTTCTAAGTATTAGCCCCCTCTTTTCATTTGGGTTACCATGTTACCCTTGCACTCCTATTGACATTTCCTAATGTCACCAAAAGTGAAAGTCCTTATGTTGGTGTCGGGTCCCCCCCCCCCCCCCCTTTGTATAGTTCCGTTTTGGGTTAAAGTTAATACATGCCTTACTTTTACCAAAAAAAAAAAAAAAAAAAAACAAGTTTCTAAGTATATGATCCTCAAATTTTTTATGAAGTAAAATTTCTTTCAATTTTTTAATAATTATTTTTTTTTTCCTTTTTTCTTCTTTCTCCTCTAGCTAATTGGTGGGCCTCGAAGATGGTTAGTAACCAACCAAAGACAAGAGCTAGCGACCTCGTTAGCCCCTAGGAAGGTCGGCCTCACCTAGCTACCAGCAAGGCTCGACCTCACCCAATCAAGGTAAGGCCAACCTTGCTGAGGACCAGCGAGGTCACTAGGCCTCATCTCCGATCAGTCATTAGCTAGTTGCCGCCATTGCTGAGCCCTACAACTAGTTAGAGGAGGAAGAAGAAGAAAAGAAAAAAAATGATTTGGTTTTATAAATTTGTTCCCGAAAATAAAAAAGTAATTTTTTTCAATTTCATATTTATGTTCGAAATCTATTCCATTGTCACCAATTTTTTCTCGTGAATAGAAAAATTAGCTAATGTTATCAAATGAATTTTTTTTTTGAGAAATAAAAGAATAAAAATAATCAAGTATTGACCGGTCATCTAATACGACCTTAACATGTTTCCCATGAAGTCAAGGGTAAAAGAGAGATCCCATCTCTGCCACATATATTTGAATTCTTTTGTGCTCAAGGGCACTGGGTACCCACGCCATGCCATTATGGTCTCGATAAATTAATGATTGCTTCTAAGGTCCACCTTCGCAAGAATTTTTCACTCATTCAATTCCGTCCATTAAAAAAAAATGATATCCTCCTCCTTTGATATATTATTATCACTCATATATCATGCTATTATTATCTCGCTATTCTCTATGGACTCAATGAGCCAATGTATAATCTCAATGATCACACAAGTAAACGAGAGAAACTCGTGCAAAGTGTGAGATTCTATTTCCTTTCAATATTTAGGCTCAATTTGTTTCGGGAAAAATATAATATTTCTGAAAAATATATTCCAAGAAATCACTTTTAAGGAAATGCCAATATTTTCTAGTGCTTAACTAAAAAATGAATATGAATTAGAAGATATTTTCCACCATTTGATATGGAATTTTATTTTCCTAGAGAAAATTGATATATTTTCATTTATTTTTTCTATTTTTTTATTTTATTTTTCCTCTTCCTTGACCAATCAATGGCCATAGCAGCAATTGGCTAGGCTCATGCTCTCCAAATTCCAACAAGCTTGAGCCTTGGCTCGTCTGTGATGGGCTGTTGTCGTGGTGATTGAGTAAGAAGTGAAAAGAAAAAGAATAATAAAAAGAATAAAAAATGATAATAATTAATTAAAAGTTCATTTTTTTATAAGAGCAAACGTTTCATTAACCAAGGACTTGAGTCCAAGTGCCAAAGACCTATGTCGATACTTAGTTATATTTTGGAAAATGTTTTCCAACTTTTTAAGGAGGAAATCATTTTCCTGAATTTTAGTATAGGTTTTTTTGTTGACTAGGAAAACATTTACCACTGGCTCATTTTCCTAAGCAAACCAAATGATGGAAAATGAGGAAAATGTTTCATAGAAAATATTTTCCACGAAACAAATAGAACCTTAACATTAAATGTTGCTACATTGTTATGTTTTGTATGAGAAATCATTGATGTATTTGTGCTCTATTTGTTTCACATAAAATATAATATTTCAAGAAAATCTTTCCAAAAAGTCATTTTCCAAGAAAATGATAACATTTTATGATGTAGAGTTAAAACCTAAAAATGAACTGGAAAATATTATTCACCATTTGGTATATAAAATCTAATTTGATTTTTCTAAGGAAAATTACTAATAAATTCATTATTTTAAATAATATTTCGAATTTATTTATTTTCTTTCTTTGTTATGTTTTCCCTTCTTCCTCAGCTAGTCATTAGCCATGGCAACGATCAACAAGGCTCAAGCTTACTAGATTTCAACAAGCTAGAGACTTGATAGAGGTCATTGAGGCATGAACTCGCCAAAGTCTAGCAAGCTCAAGACTTGAGCTTGCCAAAATTCGGTGAGCTTAAGCTCGAGTCTTGTTGACCTTTGGTGAAGCTCAAGCTAGCTTATGGCCAATCGATGATTGTTGCCATGTCCCACAATTGGCCAAAATGAAGCAAAAAAAATATTCAAAATTCAAAATTTTTAATATTTTTATAAGAATGAACGTTTCATAAACAAGAACTCAAGCTTCTTTGCCGAAGACCGACACCAATACCAAATCATATTTTGAAAAATGTTTTCTGATCTTTCAAAGAGGAAATCATTTCCCTGAATTTCTTGTTTGATTTTTTTTTGGTCGGATTAAGCATAGTTTTCCGTTGACTCGTTTTCTTAAAAGAACTAAATGCTGGAAAATATTTTCCGTGAAACAAACAAAGTCTTAATCATAGATTATGCTGTTAGGCGTGATTGAAGTCCAAGCATTATTCTTCTTTTTGAACAATGGTAAAGGGTATCCAAATCGCACACCAAGTGATGTAAACAATTAGTTTATATTCAACACCTATTGAAAAAACTTCAATATTGATAAATAAATCAATTTTGTGAACCGTTCTAAGTAAAGATGGAAAATTTGACTAATAGACTAGAGGCAGAAGATACACTATTTCGTTTGACGCTGATTATGCATGATAACGTTCCTAGTCAACAATATTATCTCTTGTATCTAATTTAAGATATTGTTGATATTGTTCCCGTATTTTCTCTGCTTGCCTTAAGCATCCTCAATCATCCCTAATTTAGGACTCTTGTAATATCTTTATATGTAGTCTGTACAAAAGAGATCATATGACAATATACAAAAACTACAATTTCTTCAATGCATAAATAAAAGATATAAGGAAAATACTATAAATTTAGGTGAAATGAAGATGAAAATGGGTGCGGGTGCATATACGGTGATATGATCTCTTGAGATGGATAAACGATATATAGCGAGGCTGTATCAAATATCAATACCTGAACAGCAAGCACGCCTCGCTTCTTTGTGGGCACCAGTTTCCCTTCAACGGTGTTATCCGGATTATACAGGTTGAGATGGCGGAGTTCCACGTCTGCAAAAGCTTCGATGAAGTCGACCCCTTGATTGTTGCACAGGAGCTCTGGCTCACCGGCTGAGTTCTGCACCACCTCTCCAGCGAGAGCATAGTAGGAGACCAGAGCTTGGGCCAAGGCGGCTTTCAGAACACCAACGACAGACCCATATTCCAGCCTTTGTGACGCGGTGGTGGTTGGATTGGCGTAGCAGAAGAAGATGCCTACATCGAGCGGAGGCAAGAGCAAGTCGAGGTTGGAGAGGGGCAGCCAATGCGCTTGCATAGGTAGTGGTGCCACCACCACTTCTCTCTTGCCTGACTTCACCACGAACTCTCTGCTTGCACCTCCATTTGCATCCATTTTATGTACTTTAGGTGTGAGTTTGAGAGGAAGAGGGGGGGGGGGGGGGGGAGGAGGAGGAACCGATTTGTAGGAGGAGGAGGAGGGGGGGCCGATTTGTAAGATTAGGGACCGATTTGTATGATTTATATTTGAATTCCTCCACAAGTCCTCCAGGAGCAGCAGCAGCAGCAGCAGCAGGAGGAGGAGGAGGGACCGATTTATAAGATTTATATTTAAGTTCCTCCACAAGTCCTCCCGGTTGCTAGGGACTTATAAAACCAATTTGCGGTCACAATTGATTAAATTATTATATCAAAGTATTCAACGTAATCTTTTTTTATTAATAATTGAAATTGTTAAAAATATGACCCAACCAGCCAACTTTATAGAAAGAGAGTGGTTTGGCCCTAAGTACAATTTGAAACTGCTTCGTCTGAGACTTCATGCAAATCTCAGCATCCTTTAGATGCTAAATAAGCAGTGGGTACACTAACGTATGTGGCTCAAAAAAGATATTATACCAATGAGAGAAGTAAAGTAGGTAGGTCCTAGCACATAGAAATAAGGGACCCAATTTAATAGTCCACCACATTTGTCGAGGGTTGTAGACAGTTTCAGTTGTTGAAGACGACCAATGTTGATCAAAAGGTTTAAAAGTAAACCACGTGATTTGTCTTTCATGTGCAGAGAGTCTCGGCAGCCTTTTTTTTCTTCTTTTGTTTGCATCGCCGAACAAGAAAGTAGCGTCAATGTGTGCCCAAGGTCAAACCTTTGATCTTGGGCCCCACCAACTTTGATTCTTCATGTGCAGCACTTCTACGTGGAGGGGGACATCTTCGGCAGCTTCACTTCAAAGAAAAAAATTCCATTTTTTTTAATTATTTCTTCCTTTGTGTAGCTTTAGCTTTAAGGAGTCCAGCGAATCGCATTTTTTTAATACTCAAACTTGAGATATAATTTAATAGTTTCAATTGTTGAAAACGACCAATTTTGATTAAAAGGTTTAAAAGTAAACCACGTAATTCATGACAAGCATAAAAATCATGTCAAAAATGTCTTATTAAAATGGAAGATTTCTTGTTGGAATAAACAAAGAAAATTAAAAAAAGCATGTGAAGAGTCAAAAGTTTGACCTTGGCCCACCATGATTTGTCTTTCACGTGCAGAGAGTCTCGGCAGCCTTTTTGTTTCTTCTTTTGTTTGCATCGCAGAACAAGAAATCAGCGTCAATGTGTGCCCAAGGTCAGACCTTGGGCCCCACCAACTTTGATTCTTCTTCGTGCAGGGGGGCGTCTACGGCAGCTTCACTTCAAAGAGAATTTTTTTTTTTAAATTATTTCCTCATTTGTGCAGCTTTAGCTTTAAGAAATTCAGCGAATTGCATTTTGTAAATGCTCAAACTTGAGACATAATTTAACAGTTTCAGTTGTTGAAAACGACCAATGTTGATTAAAAGGTTTAAAAGTAAACCACGGGATTCATGTTAAGCATAAAAATTGTGTCGAGATTGTCTTATTGGAATGGAATATTTCTTGTTGAAATAAACAAAGAAATTGAAAAAAGCATGTGGAGAGTCAAGCGCCCAATTCATCATGTCCATTCCGTACAAAAAACAAAAAAAAAACAAAAAACGAAGAAGGACAGAAGCTGGTCTCACATGCTTAACGTGTCGATTGGGACTGCGAATTCAAAACTTCAACAACCAACTTACGAGCTTCGAGCTGAAGACCGTGTGGTCCGATGCTCTTGATGGGTTTTATCCAGAGTGGTTCGCGTAGTTTCGGATTCAAATTTTGGTACCTAGTCATATTTTATAATATGTTTTTCGAATTTTCAAAGAGAAAATCATTTTCCTTAATTTAAACTTCGATAGGAAAATATTTTTCATTTACTTGGAAAGCATTTTCTATTGACTCACTTTTCTAAGCGAACCAATTACTAGAAAAATGAGTAAGATATTTTCCAAAGATCATATTTTCTAGGAAACAAACGGAGCTTAAAGAGATGGTATTGTCGCCTAGCACGAACTCTCCCTAGCCTATACTAATTGCAAGTTTGGCATTTTAAATAAATCATTAGGCATACAATTTAAGAAGCTCCAGTCAGCATAAGCAAGCTTGAATTTCTGAATTCGGTGATCAAAGAATAGCTAAAAGGAGACGTGAGGAAATGAAGGGCGTAATTAGTGACACGCAAGAGCATATTTGCGCTTGGGCATTATGAGAAGCGTAGGTTGAGTAGGTATCAAAAGAAGAGGCGTTTTCCTTAAGGAGGTGAACGAATGAGCGGTCAGGAAAGCACGCGATAGAGGGAGATAGAAAATGGTGAGTGCGCATGTGGAGCAACAAGAAAGAAGAGCAAAGAAGCATGTGACAGGCAAGAAGAAAGCAAGGTCCAGAGGGAATATTTGCCTAGCTTTGAATCGGAAATTTTGGGAAGAGTAGGTGAACAATAGCATTCTAGAAGAAAGTAAGAACACGTTTAGCTAAGCATGGAAAAAAATGAACGTGCACGTCGGGATGGACTTTGTAACATCCTGATTTTTCGGTTTTGATTTCGATTGGCTAAGTCAGGCCTTTCATCAATGCAACTATACCGTTCTTCTCTAAGATGATCATTCATGAGATAACTGACCTATCAAATAAAGCCGTTAATAGATTTTAATACAATAGACTTGAGAATTCGACTAGGAATCGACTGTTCGACCGTGCTAATCTACAAAGGTCATTACGGCATAATTAAAAATCAATCAGAGACAGGGGATAGGTCGATTCAACTGAGATGGTGATTAAAGTATGGGTAATTCCACCTGATTGCAAAATTCTCGTCGATTGGAACTAAACCGATTTTCTGTCGTTTTGGGTACCCTGTGTCCGTATTTGAAATCTCGAGATTTTCACAACCACCGAGATTCGCTAATATGTCGAAAAGGTACGTGTGGCTCAAAGAAAATCGACCACAGGTCCATTGTACCAAAAATTCCTAAAAGCTACCCAATAGGCAAGGTCACACTAAAAGCGTGTATGATTGAATTTAACCGCGAATTTAAATTTGATTTCAAAAATTGAAGGTCCTGTCGTGTCACGAGTCATTCTAGGAATGTTGGCTCACCTTTTGAGGAAATTTCGGCAAATTCGGGATTTTTACGGAAAATCATTTTGGACAAATCGAAAAACGTACGAAAATTCAGATTGCTCAATTTGAAGGGATTTTTGACATCTGGTGTAAGCAAATTGGTGATAGGGAATTTCGTGGGCTTTTCCGCATCAAATCAGACCCCAATTGGAGAAGTTTGTTTAAAAAATCAAATTCCGACAAAAACGAAATGAAATTCGGATTTGAAGGAAATTCGTGGAATAAAGGGACTATCTTATCTTGGTCTTTATTTAGACTTTAAATTGCACATTTGGCGAAGAAATTGGCCCTAGGATGACCAATTGGCAAGGTGTTTTGAAGTTAATGAAAACTATAATTTTGTTTTAATCTTTTTCTTCATTCTTCCCTTGGTCCCTTGCCCCTTCACGTAAACCCTCTCTCAGCCACATATTATTTCTTCTTTTTTACTTCTCTCTCCACATTTTTCTTCCCCCCCCCCCCCATGCACGCAGACATCCCCTCCCTCTTAGCCGCAGGTTTCTCTCTTTCTTTTCCCTCTCTCTCTCTCTCTCTCTCTCTCTCTCTCTCACTGTTGCCCCCACTAATGGTCCCTTTGCAGAAGTCAACCTCACTTTTTTCTGTTTGACCAAGCCTTCACTTATCCAATAATTAAATACCTCTCTCTCTCTCTCTCTCTCTCTCTCTCTCTCTCTCTCTCTCTCTCTCTCCCCCTTCCTCCCTTTTGGCTGCATGGACGAGCTCCCTCTGTCGTTTTCTACTTTGCTTCCTCTTGATCATCTCTCATTTTATTCATTTTTGTCACACGTGGGCTACTCCCAGACGAGAACCACTGTCCCTCATCCCCATCGACAGCCTTCTGCCCCTTCTCTCCACGCCAACATCACTTGGACTTCTTGTTGTTGTGACATCCCAGATTTTCAGTCATGTTTTCTATTGAATAAATCGAGCATTTCATTGATGTGCCTATAGGGTTGTTCTCAGAGCTGATCACTCTCGACATAACTAGGCTATTCAGGGAAGCTATTAAGGAATTTTAAGGAAATAGATTTGAGAATTCGACTAGGAATCGACCTCTCAACCGTTCTCATCTTTAGAGGCCATTATGGCATAGTATAAAATCGATTTGAGATTAGAGAAAGGTCGATTTGACTGAGATGTGTGGCTAATCGTGGGTGACACCACTAAATTGGAAAATTCTCCTCGACCGACCTTACACTAATTCTTTTGTTGTTTTGGTAGCTTGTGTCCATATTTAAATTCTCGAGATTTTCATGACAACTGAGGATTACCAATGAGTTGAACGGGTTCATTGTGGCTCGAAGAAAATCGACCACGAGTCATTTGCACTAAAACTTTCTGAAAACTACCCGATAGCTTAGGTCACGCTAAAAACGCGCCGAATGGAAATTAACTGTCAATTCAAGTCCGATTTCAGAAATTGAAGATACTGTCATGTCACAATAAATTCTAGGAATGTTGACTTAGTCTCATAAGATTTTTCTGCAACCTGAGACTTTTTGGGAAAAAGTCGGCATAAGACCGTTTTTGTTCAGAAAATGCTAGGGATCGTTTGTGATCGCAAAATTGAGTTGCAATATGGTTAATTGGATGAGGAAAAATATCAATTGAAGCATTGAGGTGCCAATTGAAATTATGGGTCCAAATGAGATTGATTTGAGGTAGATTGAGTGTCCAATTGGTGATGAATTGTGTCAAACGTATGCCCCCCTTAGTCTAGCCAACATGCACCATTCCAAGGTTGTGAAGAGAGCCTTGTTGGCTGAATTGTAGCCAAGGGGGAAGGTCATGGCTGGAACTGGTCAAGCGAGACCATTGAATGGAAAAACTTGGCCAAATGGGGCCCTTGGCCTCATCATCCTCTTCCTCTTTCTCCCTTCCATAGTAGCCAGCGACTAGCTCCTTTCCTACCCTCCATTTGAGCCGTGAGAAAACTAGCAAGCTAGGGCAGAACCAGCTGCAGCCGTTGCATGCCGGGACCGCCTGCAACGTCGCCGTTCTTCCGCTGTTCACTGCCTCGAGCAAAAAAGCGACCCCCGTGCCGTTCCCGTCAGGTTGATCCAACCAGCGCGTTACTCAAGTCAGTTTTGCTCACTAATCCCTTATTAGTATGCTAATGATGCTTAGGGGTTGATTAGATTTAATTAAGTGCAATTAGGTAGATAGATTAGACGAGAGTAATTAAATTAGAGACTTATCAATGTATGTTAGGCAAATTGTTGGTGTAGTTAGCAAGGAAATATGTCACAATATTTATTGAGCGAGTCTCGGTAATTTTCTAGGCTCGTCTCAGCTTCCAATTAGGCATTACGGGCCTAAATTGGATTTATTGCATTTATTTAATAATTTTTGTAATTAATTAATTAATTAATTAATTAATTTCTGAAAATTAGGCTAGGATAGCCGGCGACCAAAATTTTATATTGATTATTGTGATGCAGTCCGTTTATTTATTTGAGTGCTAAATCATGCTGAATTGAATTAATTATGATTTTATGATTTTATTCCTAATTTATTCAATTTTAGAAATTTATTGGAAAATGACTGAGCGTGGGTCTATAGCGCCAATAATGTTTTGATGGGTTATATCTATAAAGTGGTGAGAAAGAAAGTCGTATTACGTGGCTCGGAGACCAAGAAGGTCGTCCTAGAGAATGCACATGACTTATGTATTTATATAAAGTAATGAGAAAGAGAGTTCTAATACATGGCTCGGAGACCTACAGTGTCGTCTTGGAGAATGCACATGACTCGCTGATTAAATAATTCACCTGCGAATAGCACGTGGCTCGGTGATTAGTATGTCACCTTAGAGAATGCGCGTGGCTCGGTGATTTGGTATATCACCTTTGAGAATGCACGTGGCTCGGTGACTAGATGTATACCGTTGGGGAAAATGAATAGTATGGATTAAAATGATCGGGAAATGATTTGAATGACATCTAATCGACTAGGTTGATTAGTCGATGATTCAATCTGATTGAGTGATGTGATGTAATTGCGTATATTTGATATATATACTGACTTGTAGGAAGGAACGAAGGCCAAGGTAAGTCCTTTGACTCATGTTGTTTTTAGGTAACCTCTAGAGTGTATTGGCTTCCTAATTGGGTTTTACGGAGTAGAACTTGTCGAGATGTAGTCTCATCCTTGTTGTGGGACAACATTTCAAGTCTTTAGATGGTAGCACATTCACCTCCTCATCCTCCCATTCAATTTGGTATGCCCAAAGAAGTCACCAAGATATAAACTCATTTCCCGATTCACCCCCACCAAGAAGGACTAGAGTACATTTCCGTTAAGTCGACCGTCTGGGCTGATGTGGGTAAAGATTCCCTGAGGCCCCATGAGTATTGGTCGTGGTATCGTGAATATCATGATGGGCGGAGGGAAGGTCCCATGCTGGAGGGTGATGTGCCTCTGTTCGTTTTAGAGGAAGCATTTAGAGAAGGGATTGCGGATCCTAAGAACGGAAAGGTGCCGATACCAAAGACCCAAGCTCGAGAGTGACCCCGACTCTCCCAAGCAATCAATAGTAGACTTTAGCTAGAGTATGCCAGAAGGAGAGGTTGAACAAGAAGAAGTATACCTAGAAGAGAACTGGGAGGAGAAGCCCAAAGAGGAGGAGTCTGAGGAGGAAGAACCTAAAGAGGAGGACCCTGATGAGGAACCAGAGGAGGATCTCGAGAATGATCCAGAGTATGACCTAGATGAAGATTGAGACCTCACCCTGTTTTACAAACCCCAAGTTGGGATTCGATGTGTGATAGGTCGGGCTTTTTCAAAGTATTGTAATATGTACTATGAGGTTTGCTTATATAAAAATGTGGTTATGGTTTTTCAGTTATGGAAAATATAGCCCTACTTTTCTATTACATTGTTTTATTGTTTGGGGATTATTTTATCTGCTTTCACATGTGTATTAAAATGAAAGGGTCGACGATGTGCGCTGGGACGTCGCTATTAATTGACTAAGGTGAGGGATGGGTGCGTGCCCGAAAATTGGGGTGTGACAGTTGTTGACCGAAGCAGCACCGCACGTCCTCCTCTCTCCGTGCAGCTCTCCACCAAACGCCACAGCTCCCTTCTCTTCATGTGGGATACCATCGAAGCATCCCATTCGGTCATCACCGGCAGCATCTCTCCACCGCCCCTCCTTCGATTCCTGTTTGGTCGAATGTCATTAGCGGGTCAAATCCAGTGAAGCCGAAGCCATTTTCTTCGACTGATTTGTGGACCGCCAGTAGTGATGCCGCGCGTCCCCTCCTCGTATGCAAGCCGAGTTGCCCAATAGCCCTAGAAATGAGCCAAATCTGCACCGGTTTTTTAGCTAGGGCGGAAAGTTGCATGGCTGATTTCAGGCCCGTCCCAGCCCTCGTTGGCACCACCGCTTTGGGGTTTATCAGCTGCCATCGCGTCCCCATCGTTTTGATCCAAGCGGATCATTAATCGGGTGAGTTTTGCTCATTAATCTCTTATTAGTATGCTAATAATGCTTAGGGGTTGATTAGATTTAATTAAGTGCAATTAGGTGAATATATTATATTATAGTAATTAAATTAGAGACTTACTGATGTATGTTAGGCAATTGGTTAGCTTAGTTAGCAAGTACACATGCTCTATTATTTATTAAATGAATCTCGGAAATTTTTTAGGTTCGTCTCGGCTTCCAATTAGGCATTATAAGCCTAAATTGGATTTATTGCATTTATTTAATAATTTTTGTAATTATTTATTTATTTATTTATTTATTTTTCGGAAATTAGGCAGAGATAGTTGACAATCGATATTTTATGTTGATTATTGTGGTGTAGTCTGTTTATTTATTTGAGCGTTGATTTATGCTAAATCAAATCAATTATGATTTTAGGATTTTATTAATAAATTATTCAATTTCAACAATTGGTCGGAAAATAACTGAGTGTTAGTCTATAGCGCCATCAATATTTTAGTAGGCTATATAAAGTGGTGAGAAAGAAAGTTGTATTACGTGGCTCGAAGACCAAGATTGTCGTCTTGGATAATGCATGTGACTCGTGAATTATATACATCACTTTCGAAAGGCACGTGGCTCAGTGATTAGTACGACACCTTAGAGAATACACGTGGCTCAGTGATTAAATACGCCACATTAGAGAATGCACGAGACTTGGTGACTAGAAATGTCGCCTTAGAGAATGCATGTGGCTCGGTGACTTGATATATATTATCTTGGAGATTGCATAGTATGGATTAAAGTGACCAGGGAATGGTAAGATTGACATATAATTGACTAGGTCATTTGATCAATGCTTTGATCTGATGCTATGAATTGATGTGGTTCCTGTATATTTGATATATACTAACTTGTAGGAAGGAACAAAGGCCAAGGTAAGCCTTCCGACCCGTGTTGTGCTTAGGCAACCCTTAGGGCATATTAGCTTCCTAATTGAGTCTTAGATTGTAGAACTCGCTGAGACATTGTCTCACTGGTTATTGTTTAACTATTTCATGTGGCATCCCGAAAATTCAAGACGACCCCTAAGACGTATTAAAGCCCAAGATTAGGTAATGAAATTACCTATGGTTTATGCTTTAGCCATTAGTTTTATCTTAAGACTAAGTGTTATATGCTTGTATTCATGAGTTTTTAAATTAGTATCATAGGATAAATTAATAAGAAGAATTTATTCTTGGCCATGCACCTCATAAATTTAATCCCTATAGATTAAATGTTACAAGATTATGGCTATATGAGATTGAAAATTTGGAATCTATAAAAGAAAGAATTAAAAGGGAATTGTTAAAAATAAAATATTAGGCTTGGGTCTTAGGCCCAATGGCATGGACCTTTAATGGGCCAAAATGGCCGGCCCATTAAAGCCCACGGATGGGCTGTTGTCGGCCACAAGGGAGAGGCCGGCTCAAATCCTTTCAAGCCCACTCCCAAGCCCATCTTGCATGCCTTGCCAAATGGAAAAAAGAAGACCCCATGCATTAGCGGATGAGGGGTTGTCGCCCAAGCCGAGAGAGAGAGAGAGAGAGAGAGAGAGTTGCGAGAGAAAGAGAGGAACTGAGAGGAGAAGAAGGAGCCGCTCGCCCGCACGCCGTTCGTCCGTCCGTCGCCGACCGTGTGCCTCGTTTGCTCGGTTTTGGAGGCAAGTTAGGATCCATTTTCTACTCTTGCATGTGTGTTTGGAATGATGTTGAATTTTGGGTGATTAGGAGTGAGAAACCGAATCTAGTGTGCTTTGTTTTTGAAATAGCTTGCTGTTTTCGTGTATACCGCCCGACCCAGAATATTGTAGAGGCTTGCATGCGTGTTTTGAGTTGGATTTTGACTTCAATTCCTCCATGAAAGTTGTAGAAAACATCTCAAAGTATAACATATTAAACTTTGAGACAAAAAGGTTGAGTTTTAAGGGGTGAAATCCTCCTCCTACGAAGACACTAGATCTGGAACTGCTTTGTCGACCTCTTTGTGGTTTTGTGTGTTGCATGTTGCTTTTTACCAAGAATCTCACTTCGAATTATTCATGAAAGTTGTAGAGAACATCCTAAAGACTAACATATTAAAATTTGAGGTAAAAGGAGCAAGTTTAGCCTAGTGAAACGATTTTCTTTTGAAGATGGTAAATCTGGAAATACGGTACTGGATACCTGAGAATTCTTAGACCTATATGGTGACTATTCTTTGAGAATATCACTTAGATCCCTCAATGAAAGTTGTAGGGGACCTCTTGGAGCAAAACATATCCAAAATTTCATAGGAAACAAAGAAAGATAAGTAGGCAAAACCTCAATATTTTGGAGATAGCTAAACTGGACCGTTTGGTGCTAGAAACAGGAGCTTCGACCGTCTATAGAAAATTATCTAGAACGAATATGGCATAGATGTCTTCATGAAAAATATACCATAGGGTATTAGCTATAACCTGGTAAAATTTCAGAATTTTTGGAGGTCATTCGAATATTTTAATTGAACTATTTCAGAAACTGTGCAATCTGACTTTGTCCGAATTTTGCATGTTGTAATGTGTGAGCTAAATCTCTTTGTGTGAAGCTCTTTTGGGCATGTGTTCTTCATGAAATTGTTACCTTTATGTGTTATCTAGCACATGCTCTGATTTTGTGATTTTTGAGGATCATATGGATATTTAATTTAAATATTTTCCAAAATTGTGCAAGCTGGAATTTAGTAAATTACAAAAGGCATGTTATATGGACTACTCTAAGTTGTATGGACCCCATGGATTGTATTGTCATTAATGGTTGTACCTTGCTGCATGTACGATTATGATTGGAAATGCATATAAGAATTAAAATGATGAAAGTGATCTTGTTTGCCATTACATCATGTGCCATGCTGATTTTTGAGACATAAATGGGTGAACATGAATTATGATAAATGAGGAAACTCTTGGAGATGGTTGATAATGCCTTAGGAGTTTCAGGATACCCGGGATGGGGGGTGCCTGATGCCCGGTTGTATTGAGATACATGTCCGGATGTCCTCAGGAGTTTCGGGATGCCCGGAATGGTTAGGTGCCGGAAGCCTTGGAGGTTTGTGCCCGAGGGGATGCCTCGTGATACTAGTTGGGATGGAAGATGCCCAGAATGTGGGGGTGCTGGATGCCCGGTGGTGTGTGCCGGAGGTTTTCTCGCAATGCCAGGTTGGGGTGCGAGCGATTAAGTATGGGATGCAATTACTGATCCCAAGAAAGAGAGATGTGGTGATCGGATTGAAAGATAGAAGTGAAAATTGAATCATGCATTTATGATATGATGATGATATGTGTATGATATGATGATGATCACCTATGGCATGATGATATGTGTGAGATATCATGATGATCACCTATGGCATGATGATATGTGTGACATATGATGATGATCACCTATGACATCATGATATGTGTGAGATATGATGATGATCACCTATGGCATGATGATACATGTGTGACATGATGATGATCACCTATGGCATGCCGATGTGTATGTGACATGATTGGGATAAGTATATGAGGATGCATGTACATATAGCGTGTTTGCATATGCATGGCTGCAAGGTAAGTTATGCTTGGATGCATGAATGGCATGTACTATGCTATGATTGTTATGATTGAGTTGTGTGATGCATTGAGTGGTTATTGAATCTTTTACCTGCTGAGTGGTTGTACTCACCCCTTCAGGGACCATCATTTCAGATCAGAAAAATACCGCTCCCTACCGTCACGTGGGGCACCTTCTATGGCCTCCCATCGGATATAAAGGTAGAGTATACGGAGATCGACTGCGTCACCATCCCTGGACTGACATTTGTGCGAGTGCGAGTGCTGGTCATGTACGATGTGGGCCTAACTGAGGGCCCTATCATCCAAGAGTTTCTGTCAGTTCATGTTTGTCGAGATTGAGTGTTTAGGGGGATGTTGCTGCCACCACCGCCCGACGCGCCAGGATGGGTGTGATGGCCGCGTGAGGGTTAGAGAGCTGACGTTTCTTTTTGGGAATAGCTGCTACTAATAGATGGAGGATGACATGTGATCACTTTAGGGGTTGAATTATCCTTTTGGGATGTGGCCAAGTGTAGCTAAAAATCTTGGCTTTCTTTTGTTGTATCGACTAGAGAAAATCCATCGTGAAAATATGTAAATAAAAGTGGCTCGGCTTTATCTTTTCCTATGGTATTTAGTGGTGTGCATTGTATCATGATTGTTGGAGGGAGAGATGGTGATATTAAAATATGCTTCCGCTAATACGTTGCGCCGGGACCGTTTTCAAAAAAAAAAACAAGACTATGAACTACGATGCTTCTACTAAGAGATGTAACTAGTGTTCATTAGGTGTAGCGATAGGTAACTGTGGCGACCTTAGGTGGTTTAGAGGTGCCACATTTCAGGTCCCTAGATGGCGGTCATGAAGGATAAGCAACCCTGGAGTCTGGGAAGGAGGAGATCGAAGAATCGGCAACATGTCCGATTAGTGGGTCATAGAACCATTACCTTTTATGGAGCCGATGGATTTTGTAAACTGCCTGTTGTTGTAAATAAACAAGTTTGTTTATAAAAACGTTTGGGTCGATTTGAAAATTTGGTCCTACTTTCCTATCCCATTGTGTTATTGTCTATGAATTAATTATATGCTTCCGCATGTGTATTAAAATGCATAGGTCGGCGATGCATCATGGGACGTTGCTATTATATCAACCAAGCAAGGATGGGTGCATGCTTGATGATCGAGGCGTGAAAGACTTTAGGGAGCTCTTCCTCCATTTTGTTTTTCTGTTAAAAGGAGATTGACGGTGAATTATAGAAGGGGGAATTTCGGGAGAACAAGAGAGGAGAGAAAAGGAGGATTCAATTGAATATACAGATGCATGACGTGATTCACTGTCTCCTAGGTTAGATGGCTACACGAATTGCTAAAGGCAATGGAACATTGAACAAAGAGAAGGAGAACCCATGAGTAACTAAAGATGATCACCTGTTTCCATCTGTCGATTGCGGTTATCCTCATTGATCACTAGTCCATCTTCACTGCCGCAATTATTGTCCTAAATTCTGTCTTGGCTGCTGTTCGAGTTAGCAATGCCGTCACCCACTGCCCATGACGGCATTGCTTGATGAAATAATTTGAATTTGAAACACTCGCAACTCACACATCTCAAGGAAGCGAAGGAGACAAGATGGATTTTATTATTATTATTATTATTATTATTATTATTATTATTATTATTATTATTATTATTATTATTATTTCACCTTATCAAAAACGATTACAATACTTGGTTTTAAATAAGCTTGTTATATGACTATTACATTCAAATGACTCAAATATATTTATCATTCCAATGAGATAAATCTTGGGAATTTACGAAACATTAACTCAGCTTAGAAACACAAACAATCAAGACATAGAAATACAAATAGACTCTTTTAAATAACATTACAATAAAGACTCTTCTTAACTCATGCACATGTAGTGGAATTCGAATAGACACCAACATTAAACTTGCCCATCAATACAACATTATGAATTTGGTTTGATTTTTGACATTGCAAATGTGAACTTTGGAGCTACCCTCTTACTCCGCTTCTATGGTGGTTTGAGCTCAAAGATTGTTGCATCATTACCGTTTTGAGCCGCATCATCTTTGCCAATCAAACTGCGGACCTTATGTACGTCTAACTTCATGGACTAGGATGTCAATCGATAAGCTAGGTCCAACACTTTCGCTCTTTTGATTCTCCATAGTTTCGTGTGTATGACTTTGTAATAGATGGGCTCAACAAGCTCAAGCCTATCTCTCCCAAGCCCCGACCCATTTTAATTTTCTTCAGCAGATTAAGTGAGACGTCTCCGACGAACAAAACAAGGAAAAACAGAGGGAGCTCATCCTGGGCAAAAGAAGAAGAAGCGGAAAAGGAGAAAAGAGGAAAAAGTTTAGCGCCTAGCCAATTCAGACTCCACCATTAGCCAAATCAACAAGAAGTTGCAACACTTGGTGAGTATTCAAGCCGATCATTCAGCTAATTATAGTAAATTTCTGATTTAGGGCACGAGTTCAAACTTATGTGGACTCTAATGGACGATTGAGGAGCTATTGAGATTAGATTTATATGGAAATGATTGATAAAAGCATTGTGGAGCTTTGGAGTATGAAGAAATTCAATTTTGAAGTACAGTTTGATTGGAACAATATTATGAAGTTTGCGTACAAGTTACACGTAATGGATAATACGCGTAAGGAAAAGGATGCATGTGTGCTTTGAATGAGGTCACTCGTGAACACATAGAAGTCATTTTGTCGATGATTAAACGTAGTTTAGTCTAGTCATTTGTTAGAATTGTGTTACTCAAGTTTTCATATTGTTTTTCAATTAATTGATAGGAATGCAAGTGCCATAGTTTGAATAACCACCATAGGTTGGTTTTTGGTTTTTTTTAGGTAAATGATAGTATTTCTTCTTTGAGTTTATAAATTCATGTTTCAAAAATGAAATAAATTAGTTATGTTGTGAGTTAAGAACAAGCATATTCCTTGCATAAACTGGATTGAGCATTTACTACCATTTGCTTATTAGATGTGAAAATGTTATATTTTGATTATAGTCTAAATTGATTACTTGCAATGGGTTTACAAAGCCTTTTGGGAAAGACTCATGAGAAGTCTTTGATTATAAATATGGTTTGTGAATGGTTATATATTGATTTGTAAACTTGTTCACGAAATGGACTTTGAAATAGTTTGGGAAATGTATTGTGATATATAAGATGTGATTTAATAGAGATTAATTAATGGACTAGACCATTGATATTTGAATTGTAATGGTGAAAAGTTGTGATCTGGTTGTTAAACCTAAGTTGTAAGATTGTATTTTATTTTACTTGTGGATTTCTAGAGATTGAGCTTGATGGATTATGCTTAGTGTCTTTCTAAACCTATTGAGGTTGTTGGAGAAATCTTTCCAGAATATTTTGAAGCTGACAAAACATTTCTATCAGTCTAAGTCTGGATATCAATAGTTAAAGTCTCAAGACTTTATAGTCTCAAGACTTTGTAATCTCAAGACTCAAGACTCAAGACTCAAAATTATTCTCACTGACAGTCTTTCTAATCCAGTGTTGAAGGAAATCCAAAGCCGAGGTTTATGGTTGAGGATTCGATCCTATCCTCTGGAATAGATTCTTTGGTTGGATAATCATTTCGGATTCTTTAATTCTTATCTAAGATCGATTGAAGATCCGATGGTCGACGAAATAATCTTGGATTATTCTATTCTTGGAAACCGAGATCCTAATTGTATGGGCGAACAGGATTGATGGGCTATCATCAGATTCCTTAAATAGCTCGGATGATCTTCTTGATTGATTCCGTCCAACGGGTAGATTGGAGGAATTCCTTTGGTAAGTGCCAACGGCTATGATGGCATGAAGGAGTATAAAAGGAAGACGTTCTAGTTGTTTTAAGTGTGTGATCGATAGAAAAATTCCAGAGTCTGAAGATCCTTGATTGTTAGTTGAGACTGAGCGAAATTGTATACAGAGAGTGTTTATACTTGGTGATGCCTTGAGTGAGTGTGGTAGATCATCTACACCTAGAAATCAAGGAAGATCAACACTGTAACAACTCTTTGATCATAGTGGAATCCAGCCAATCGGCTGTCAGTGCAGAAGAGTGGACGTAGGCTTGAATCAAGCCGAACCACTATAAACCGAGTGTTCAATTCTCTCTTTCCCTTACTCAGTCTTGCGATTGAATTTCTAACTGTTGCAAATTCTCTAATTGTTTAAATATCGTGCAAGCTTCGAGAAATTTTTTGTATACCTATTCACCCCCCCTCTAGGTACTCGTACTAGCTATTTCAGAGGTGTGTGTGGGTATGTGCATACCAGTTTAGGATATTTTTGTGGATAGAGTAGCCAGCTGTTAATAGGTGGAGACATGACTAAGGAGAGAATCTTGGTCACCTTTTTACGAGCATTATGCATGATCATGACTAGATACTTGAGCATGATATTGGTCAATGGAATGGACTATTTATTGGTGGATTAAGCCAAATCTTTTTCGGGGCATTTTTTTGTCTTTTCTATTAATTTTTCTTTTAGGTTAAAAGCTACACCATTATATTAGTGATAGTTAGACATTAGCAGTTAGCTGTCAAGGGGTTGAAAAGGAAAATAAAGAGAAAAGAAAAAACGAGAAGAAAAAGTGAGTTTTTCTTTATTAGTGTACTCAACCTTTTTGTGCCTTGATCTTGACTGAAAATTATCGCTATATTCCAAATTTCTTCAAAGTGCATTCATAGAGTGCCTTGTGCGAAAATGTAGCCTTGGTTTGGATGAACTTCAACAACACATTTTCTAGTGTGTTCTTTTGACTCTGCTCTTTATTATTATATTATGCTTGAGTGAATTGTTTGTGAACGTTATTTTTCTGAAATTGACATGCTATTTCCTAACAACTAGTATCGTAGCCTGGGTTGGCTAATTGAGAACATAGAGGATTTTTTTGGTAATGTTTGAGTGAAAGCAAACATGTCAAAAGATAAAATTAGAATCAATGATGGGCGGGATTGGAGGTGGAAACTCCAAATTGAGAACTATCTTTACTAGAAGAATCTCTATGCACCACTTGAGGGTTGGAAACCCAAGATCATGGAGGTGGATCTAGTAGCAAAATTGGGGTGGAAAATTGATCGAAAAGCATCGAAAAAGATAAGATACCATTGTGAAAGCAAAAACTACAAAAGAAGCCATGGATATTCTAACAAATATTTATGAGAAGCCATCCACATCAAATATGGTATTCTTGTCAAAGAAATTGGTTAATATGAAGTTATTTGTGGCATAACTTATCAATAGTTTCACATAAGTCACAGATTAGTTGGAATTCACAAGCATATTGAGGATATGAAATTTCAAGCATTGTTATTTTTATGTTCCCTTCTAGAAAGCTATAATACCATAGTGCGAGGAATTTCATACACCATGAAGGATGATTTGACTTTAGATGGATGAAGAGATGCCAAAGAAAGTCTCAAGTGGAGATAATTTTTCGACATCTACATCGTTGTCCCAAAGACCAATGTAATTTTTCGACATCTAAATCGTTGTCCCAAAGACCAATGTCATTCTCAATCACACATCCACATTATGATGCAGCAATTCGATAATTCAATTTAAAAACACGTTGACGTCAGTACAATCCAAGGACTCAACCGTCAATCAAATAAATCCTTAGTCATTTCTTATCCTCGAGAGTAATATAAACTCACTAGTGCTGATATTAGATGAACTATAAAAGGAATCTCATATTCTAGGCCCTAAATTAGCCTTAAAAGGAGTTCTGCGCGCCTTTAGAAATGGCATTTGTTATCTAGGTAAATAGGTTTAAAAAATAATGAAACTTTAATATAAGGCAAACAAGACCTAGAGGGACATTTTTCAGCGAAGGACCCAAAGTTCAATTCAGTTCATATAGTACTAAATAACTTTCATGAATGACGCATGTTAAGATTCTTTGACCAAAAATTTGTGGAAAATGAAAAGCAAAAAGAGGTTGGTTCAGCGACCTCGAAAATAGATTTCTAATCATGTAGTTTTCAAATGTATTTTTGTCATATGAAGTCCTAAAATTTGGATATTAAAGTATCTTGTAGAACGGCCAAAAATGGACAATTTTCCTGAAGAATGCCCCTGAAATTCATATCATATAAGTCAGTAAAAAATTAGCAAAAGTTCAGGGTTGGGCTAAATCGAATCTATCCTCCTTCCCAGCACTAATTTCACCCAGAAATTCAACTACCAGCCCCTGTAGATGGTAAATATTAACCGTCCATGTTCTTACGACCTAACCACAAGCTCGACTACTTCGAACTCAACAATGTAGCTAGGTAACATAATTGAAACTTTTGATAAAATGAGGATCTAAACAACGTTCATGAATTTCTAGGAACCATCCTCATCACACATAATCAGTTGACATAGGATAAAACGGGAGATATCTAATTGCCTTGGGTCCTTACGGATTGTTGTGGTGGTTCGGCAGGACAATGGGGTGGCTGATGGTGGCGACGTGCATGGCTGCGACGGAAAGGGAAGCTGCTAGTGGTCACAAGTTGTAGTGGTGCGCTGGACAAAAGCTTAAGGGAGAGAGCATGACCGTGAACTGAGGAGGGGTGGTCTTCGCTAGCTTCTAGCTTGCTAGCATAGACATGCAGAGGGCAACTGAAGATGAGTGTGAGGTGAACTGGTTGTCACAACAGAAGAGAAAGAGGGAAGGGGCATGTAGTGTCTGCAGAGGGATTAAGGAAGCAGCTTCTGCTCCGAGCGAGGATGGATAGAGTTTTTGTTAAACTCTGTTTCTGCCTTCTCGCTGTTGTTCTGGAGTTGGGCAGCACCATTGCTCAAGTTGGTCGTCGTGATTGACTTGAGCGGCATTGCTGTTGGTGGCAAATGGAAGAAGGGCCAACCAGTCAGGCGTGTCTGTAGGGATGCGGCCAGGTGGTAGCATGCGGAGGTGCCGAGTTGGCGAGCTGGCGTGGCATTGTCATGGTGGTGCGGTGGTGGTTTGCCAATGTCGGAAACTACTAACGTGAGGCACGATGGATCCGGTGTTGAAATTCAATAGTGCACTTGGCAATTACGAGGTGACAGTAGGACCTAGTGGCTTGTTTTAATGGTGGTTTAAGACACGGCACTAAGTGAGGGAGTGGTGGTGGCGCGTTGCGACAATGTCAACTTGACAGACTAAGGCGTCTTGATGGTGCCGAAGGCGAGCTTACTTACGCCGCATGATTCATCAAGTATTCGAGGCTTGTTATTTTGTCGAGCGAAATTTTGGATGCCACACTCCCATCCTTATAACTATGCATCACCACAAAATTGACAATTCGTTTATGCAACTTCCAATTTCCATCAAAAAAATGTGCAGTGAGGCACAAATAATTTAAGTTTTGAATGGAACTTCATGTATCAGTCATGAGTGTGATCCTAAATTAAAGAAAAAATATCATCTTAAACAGGAAACTTGACCAAGGAGGTATGATAGCAACCTTTGGATGTGAAGAGTGGGAGATAACCTTAGGACAAGAGTCGTAGCATAGGGAAATCATACAAGTATACTTTACCTTCTCCAAGGAGACAATATTAGTGATATGGTTGTAAGTACAGTTGTTACAAGTAATTTGTCTACTCTTTGGCATTATCGTTTGGAACATCTTGATGAAGTGTGTAAGGCAATTAAATTCAAGAAAATTACTTTTAGGTTTGCCAAAAGTTGAGTTGGATTTCCTTGAGAATTGCATTTATAAAAAAAAAAGACGGCAGTCGGTATTCAATTGAATGGGTGACAAAATAAAGGTTGAAAGTTAGAGTTAGTTCATGCTAATGTGTGGGGCAAACACAACAACTCTCTTATGGTGGTAAGAAATATTTTGTCATCTTCATTGATGATGCAATAAGGAAGACCTGGGTCTATGCTCTTAGAGGAAATTCAGAAGTATTCGGGATGTTCAAAATGTGGAAGACCACGTTAGAAAAAGAGATAGTTCATCCAATCAAAGCTCTGAAGTTTGATAATAGTGGTAAGTACATGAGCAAGGATTTTGTAGAATACTTGAGCCAAGAAGGCATACAACGGTTGAAGACTGTTCCTAGAACCCCTCAAGAAAATGATGTAGCTAAGAGGATAAACATAACCCTTCTGTAAAGTGTGAGATGCATGAGGCTACACATGCGTCTCCTGCTACTTATAAGCTATTACAGTTAATGTGCCTGTTTACATTTTCAATCGGACTCCATCTAGTGCGTTGGATGGAGAAATACTGCAAGTGAAGTGGTCAAGTAAAAAAGTTAGTTATTCATATCTACTAGAATCTTGTTGCATTGCATATGATCTGATTGATACAGAAGATAGAGGAAGAAGCTTGATGCTAAGTCCTAGAAGTACTTCTTTATTAAATTTGGTGATAATGAGTATGGCAATAGGCTTAGGGATTATGAGAATAACAAAGTCATCCGCTAATGGAATGTGGTATTCCACGAAAAAAAACACACACACACACACACACAAAGATCGTTAGATAGAGTATAAGAAGGCATTAGAACTAGAATATTTTGAGCTGGACACAATGTACACAAAGATGATTCCAGCAAATTAGAGTGCAGTTGAGGGAGAGGTTAAATATGAGCCTTTACCAATAAGGAGGTAGCTTAAGAGGAACACAATGACTTGGAGTAGACTAACAGCCTTGAAGAACTTGTCTTGAGGAAGTCTACACGTGTGAGAAAGTCAAAGGTAATTTTGATCCACTAGCAAATATTATTATAAGCCATGTCTTATATATAGATTCAGGAGAGGGAGACTTTTGATGAGGCAAAGAAAAAGACATCACACATGCAATGGGAGCATGCTATGAAAGACAAGGTGGGCTCGTTACTTCAGAACAAAACTTGGGAGTTGACCAAGTTGCCTAAAAGTAAAAAGGCCTTATTAAGCAATTGATATTAAACTAGTGAGTGTATAGGATTAAAAATGAAGCAAGTGGTGATATTAGATACAAGGCGAGATATGTGGTCAAGAGCTTTTCTAAAAAAGAATGGATTGACTACACCAAGATATTTTCACCAATAGTTAAAATGACATCAATCAGAGTTCTACTGAGTATAGTTGTAGTGGAGGATCTTCATCTTGAGCGGTTAGACGTAAAAACGACGTTTTCACATGGTGACCTAGATGTAGACTTATATGGCGCAATCTAATGGTTTTGAAAATAGAGATAATGAGCACATGGTATGTCGCTTGAAGAAAAGCTTGTATAGCTTGAAACAAGCTCCGCAACAATGATATTTAATTGATGGTTTATGGAAGAAAACAGATTTGCTCATTGTGAGGTTGACCATTGTGTTCATTTTCGCAAATATGACGATGGTGATATTGTGTATCTCTCTTTATATTTAAATGACATGTTAATTTTCAATTGATGGTCCACGAACTTTTGGTATTTATTCAATATAGTCCCTTAACTATATAAAAATGTTTAATGTAACTATCAATCAAAATTGTATATGATACACAAATTATGTAATTTGTATATTTTGTTGTAATTATCTTGTGGTGCACGTAAAAGTTACTCCCCTGTACACAACGTTTATGTCGCATTCACATTTAATGAGCGATTCGAAATATCCGCATTCGTCAATTGCTTATGACATTGCAAGACTGACAAGCGAGACACCTTGCAATTAGAAAGAAGACGTATGCCTTGGATTGATTAAATCATAGGGACCGAATGGATGGGAAGAAAACACACAAGGAACATAAGGTTTTAATTCAATAGCACAAACAACAACAATCGACAGTGCTAATGAGGCATGTTAATGATACTCACAGAAGAAGAACAAGAAGAATCAAAGGAGGTTAAGATGGTGAGGGGTCAACGGCCTGAAGACGGTGGGAGTGTGGGACTCAATGAAGGCCACCTGAGACCTGGGAAGGTGAAGGTAGACCACCCAATCCCCGTTGGAGAGCGTGCTAGGCATGGGCATAACGAACCTGACTTTGCCTCCCCATGGGAAGTGGTAGGACCCAGCACTAGCTTCCCCCACTCAAAATCATCGGGAACCTTTGTCCGGATGACACCACGAGCACCGTCGACCTTTCCTCCTCCTCCTCGTTGTCAGGTTTGCAGAATATCCTTACCAATGTTGGCATCGGACGATGTTCTTCCACCCAATCTATCAGGTCCAGAAAATGCTCCTTCGTTGCCGCCCTCTCCACAAACTCGTGCACCACTTACGCCACCCAACTCAACGGCTTCTCCACCACCTCCCTCACCCTCTTCTCTCCGAATGGCATCGACAACATATTCCCAAAGTAGGATGACATGGGTGTGGGCTTGTTGTCCTCGCCCTAACTCATCAACCTACACCTGCTGTCCACCTTGATACCCATCCTTGACATTGTCTTGTTGTCATCATTCTCAACAATCGAGGAGGATTGCTCATCCACCCGTAGCTTGTGTTTGGGAGGTGGGTACAATGCGGACACCGGGATGTACATGTGGTCTAGAGAGGGGTCAAAGCAGAGCGGATGCCTTGGCTTGAGAAGAGAGTGATAGAAGGAAGGAGGGAGGGAAATGGGTGTAGTGGAGCAAGCCGTTTCTACCCAAAACACTATGAACATATTAACTGAGTAGACATTAGCTATCCGATGGTCAAATGTACATGCCACCACTATTCCTCCACATTTTAGCTCCGTTGCCTAAATGTTTTCCATCAAATAAAAAACTTATGTCTCAATCGATAGAACCAATCCTAACGCGGAAACTGTATAAAAAAACTTATGCCTTGGTGAGATTTAAGATTAGTTCTACACGCTCTAGACATACCTTTGGCAGTTTACGCCCAAAAGTTATCAAATGACATATTGACCATATAGAACAATGTTATTTCAATAAATAATTATATATGTCCGAACATGGATACGCATGATTAACGTAGAGACTGCGAAAAAGGTGATATCCATTATCCAATTATTTCATACGAGACTTACTAAAGAGAGGAGAGATTATTTAAGAGTCTTAGACTGTATTTGGTAACCATTCTATTTCTAGAAACAATTTGCACTCAAAAATAGTTTTTTTATGATTCTACTCCCTAAACAAGTTTGTAAGTATTCGAATGTGTTTGATAATTGTATAAAATTTTTATTTCCAAAATAGAAAAAGAGCATGAATGCATTTTGTACGATCCTCAATTTTTTTTTCTATGAAGTAAAATCTCTTTCAATTTTTTTAATAATTTTGTGAGATTTTTCTTCTTCTTTTTTCCTTTTTTCTTCTTCCTCCTCTAGCTAATCGCTAGGCCTTGGCAATGGTTAGTAACCAACCAAAGATGAGAGCTAGCGACCTTGTTAGCCCCCCAGGGAGGTTGGCCTCACCTAGCTACCAACAAGGCTCGACCTCACCCAGTTAAGGCAACGCCAACCTTGTTGAGGGCCGGCGAGGTCACTGGGCCTCATCTTTGATTGGTCATTAGCTAGTTGCCACCATTGCCAAGCCCTACAACTAGTTAGAGGAGGAAGAAGAAGAAAAGGAAAAAAAATGATTTGGTTTTAGAAATTGTTCCCAAAAACAAAATATTAAATTTTTTCGATTTCTTATTTCTGTTCTAAATCTATTCCATGGTCACTGATTTATTCCCATGAATAGAAAAATTAGCTACTGTTATCAAATGATTTTAATTTCTTTTTTTATTTTGAGAAATAAAAGAATAAAAATAATCAAGGATTGACCGGTCATCTAATAAGAGCTTAAAATGTTTCCCATGAAGTCGAGGGTAAAAGAGAGATCCCACCTCCGCCACATATATTTGAATTCTTTTGTGCGTGAGGGCACTGGGAACCCACGCCATGCCATTACGGTCTCAATAAATTAATGATTGCTTCTAAGGTCCACCTTTGCAAGATTTTTCCACTCATTCAATTCCGTCCATACAAAAAAAAAAAAAATGATAGTCTCCTCCTGTGCTATATTATTATCACTCATCTATCATGCTATTATTATCTCGCTGTTCTCTATGGACTCAATGAGCCAATGTATTATCTCAATGATCACACAAGTAAACGAGAGAAACTCGTGCAAAGTGCGAGATTCTTTTTCCTTTCAATATTTAGGTTCAATTTATTTTGGAAAAAATATAATATTTCTGAAAAATATTTTTCAAGCAATCACTTTCGAGGAAATGACAATATTTTATAGTGCTAGGCTAAAAAATTAAAATGAATTAGAAAATATTTTCCACCATTTGGCATGGAAATTGATTTTCATGGAGAAAACTAATATATTCAATTATTTTTTCTATTCTTTTTATATTTTCCCTTCTTCCTTGACCAGTCACTGGCCATAGCAACAACTGGCTAGTCTCATGCTCTCCAAATTCCAGCAAGCTTGTGCCATGGCTCGCCTGCTATGGGTTGTTGTCATGGTGGTTGAGTAAGAAGCGAAAAGAAAAACAGAAAGAAATATAATAAACAATAATTTAAAGTTTGATTTTTTTTGGCAATATTTTTATAAGAGCAAACATTTCATCAACCAAGGATCGAGTCCAAGTGCCGAAGACCGATGCCGATACATAGTCATATTTTGGAAAATGTTTTTCAACCTTTTAAGGAGGAAATCATTTTCCCAAATTTTAGTATATATTTTTTGTTGACTAGGAAAACATTTACCATTGGCTCATTTTCCTAAGCAAACCAAATGATGGAAAAAGAGGAAAATGTTTCTATAAAATATTTTCCACAAAACAAATAGAACCTTAATAATAAATCTTTCTACAATGTTATGTTTTGTATGAGAAATCATTGATGTATTTATGCTCTATTTGTTTCACAGAAAATATAATATTTCTCGAAAATCTTTTCCAAAAAGTCATTTCTCAAGAAAATGATAACATTTTATGGTGTTTAGTTGAAACCTTAAAATGAATTGGAAAACATTATTCACCATTCGGTATATAAATCTAATTAGATTTTTCTAAGGAAAACTACTACTAAATTCAATATTTTAAATAATACTTTGAATTTATTAATTTTCTTTCTTCTTTTTTTCCCTTCGTTCTCAGCTTGTCACTGCCATGGCGATGATTGACGAGGCTCAATTTTGCTTGATTTTTGACGAGTTAGAGACTTTTTAGAGGTCATTGAGGTGTGAGCTCACCAAATTCTAGCAAGCTCAAGACTTGCCAAATTTCCACAAGACTTGAGCTCCCCAGAATTTGGCGAGCTCAAGCTCAAAATTCACCGACCTCTGGTGAGGCTCAAGCTAGCTTATGGCCATTCGACGATTGTTGGCGTGGCCCACAATCAGCCAAAAAGAAGCAAAAAAATTAATTAATTAATTAATTAAAAATTCAAATTTTTAAATATTTTTACCAAGAATGAACGTTCCATAAACAAGAACTCAAGCCCATGTGTCGAAGACCCACAACAATACCAAACCATATTTTGAAAAATGTCTCATGATCTTTCAAAGAGGAAATCATTTTCCTAAATTTCTAGTATGATTTTTTTTAGTCGGATTTAAACATAGTTTTCCGTTAACTCATTTTCTTAAAAGAACTAAACGCTGGAAAATATTTTTCATGAAACAAACAAAACCTTAATCATAGATTATGCTATTAGGTGTGATCAAAGTCCAAGCATTATTCTTCTTTCTGAACAATGGTAGAGGGTATCTAAATCGATCAGTCAAATTTGCACGCCGAGTGATGTAAACAATTAGTTTATATTCAACATATATTGAAAACACTTCAATATCGATGAATAAATCAATTTTGTGAACTGTTCTAAGTAAAGTTGGAAAATGTGACTGATAGATTAGATGCATAAGATACACTATTTCATTCGATGCTAGTTATGCATAAATAAAAGATTTAAGAAAAAGAATATAGATTTAGGTGAAACAAAGATGAAAATGGGTGCAATTGCTTACACGATAATATGATCTTAGATGGATATACGCTATATAGTGAGGCTATATCTAATATCAATACCCGAACAGCAAGCATGCCTCGCTTCTTTGTGGGCACCAGTTTCCTTTCAATGGTGTCATCTGGATTATACAGGTTGAGATGGCAGAGTTCCAAGTCTACGAAAGCTTCGATGAAGCCGACCCCCCGATTGTTGCATAGGAGCTCAAGCTCACTGGCTGAATTCTGCACCACCTCTCCCGCGAGAGCATAGTAGGAGACCAGAGCTTGGGCCAAGGCGGCTTTTAGAACACCAACCACGAACCCATATTCCAGCCTCTATGACGTTGTGGTGGTTGGATTGGCGTAGCAGAAGAAGATGCCTACGTCGAGCGTGATAGGGCTAGTAAAGACACCTAGATGGGGGTGAATAGGTGTTAAAAGAAGTTTTTGCAATACTTAATAGATTAACTCGTCTTTTGAGGATAATAGACTGAAGATGTAAAAGACTATAAACAGTTATATAAAGCTACGAATTAAAGTTAAGAGTTCAGGGAAAAGAAATTGAAACATAAGCTTTATAGTTGTTCAGCTTAGACCAAGCCTACGTTCACTCTCCCGCACTGATAGCCTACTGGCTAGATTTCGCTAAGAATCAAAAGAGATTTTACAGTCTCACGTCCTTGATTCAACAATGTAGAAACTTTACTACACTTCCTCAAGGTCTCACAAGTGTTTGATCCCTCTTTTGAGTACAACTTAAGCTTAGCGATTGAAATATCAATGAACTAAGAGCTTCAGACTTTGGAATTTTTCTTTCATGCGCACTCGAATAACTTGAGTTTTTTCCTTATATACTCCTCCATGCCTTTATAACCGTTGGCACTTTCCAAAGGAGTTCTTCCAATCTACCTTTTGGATAGAATCAATCAAGGAGATCTCGAGTTATTTAAGGAATGCGATGATAGCCCACCAATCCTACTCGCCCATACAATCAAGATCTAAGTTTCCATAAGTAGAACCTTCCAAGTATACTTTGTCAATCAACAGATCTAATTATCCAAATTGATTTCAATAAGAATAATTGATCATGAGATGCTATCTCCAACAGTAAGATCTTCTTTAACCGTACAAACGAAATCCTTAAAAATAAAGTCGCATCTGAATAAATCTTCTCTTCGTTGATCTGGAAACTCTTAGTGAGGGTAGACTTTAAATCTTGAGTCTAGAGGTCTTTAGACTGTGACGATAGAGTTTGCAAGTCTTCAGACTATACTGATGGAAATATTTTATCAACTTCAAAATAATAAGGAAGTTTTCTCCAACAATCTCCCCATTTCTTATGGTGACAAAACTTTCCCGTATATTTGAACACTTTTGTCCTGCAAAACAACACTTACGCAAAATAAGATATCTCATAAAAGATAAGTAGATTATGACATGGATAGTAATTATTTTGCAACCACAGAAAACATGTTAGTCTTGCAAGATAACTATCCTTCCACAATCATTATCATAGCCTAAGTTACTACAAGCATCAAAAGATTAAATCAAATAGTCCAAAGTCAAAAAATCCAATCCACAACCAAACCAAAAGATAAGTCCAAGGGTAAAATCATCCAAACCAACAAACAAAAGTCAAATATGCATCAAACATCTCCCCCTTTTTGTCAACAGCAAAAAGTGGAGAACAAATAAAAAGAGTTGTTTGAAAATAGTGGGGTTTGAGTTAAGGCTATTTGGGCAAGCAAACAAGCTGGAATTCTCCAATAGAATTCACTGTCTTATCAAGATTTGCTATAGTCTCCTTTAACGACTATAAATCTTCACCCTTCACATTTGTCTGTACTTAAGTCTTCAAGGCGAGTAGCTATTCTTGCAGTGACATTGAAGTGGCCATGAAAGCTTTCTTGAGATCCTTCATCTCATACTCCAAACCATATTGCCGTCTCTTTAAATCCAACATGATATCAAGCAATCTCGAAAAGTTTGCTATTTGTTCTGGTGCAGCACTAGATCCAACCGAGTCTAATCTAGGAGTTTTGAGAGTGGATGGCTCTTCAGCAGTTTGTCCACCATGACTAGGAGCGGATACTTATGGATAATGAGAGACATACACATCCTCTGGGTCTATTGCAAAACGACTCACATCACTAATAAAGATCGGTGAAGAAATACCTCGTTTTTTGACAACTTCCCATGTTTGTTTGCCTTATGGTAGGGTAGTGAATTCTTCCTCTTGTTCAACTTCAGCTTCAGAATGATGTTTTTCTTTTTCGTGCTCTTCAACAGTTCCATTTCCTATCTTCTTAGAGTGATTTGACAAGGATATAGCCAAAGTTGGCTCAAAAGAGTCATCTTGAGCCTCTTCTTCCTCTTCCCTTCTTTCTTCTCCTTCTTCGGTCAAGTCGAAGTGAGTAGAATCCTCAGGCATGTGTCGTGGTCCCCTACTTGCGATTCTCGAAAACTTTCTCGAAGACATTGTTGCTTCAAGGAAGAAATTCTCAAACTTGCTCGAAAAGGTGAAATTTTTTTGGCTTAATCGAGAGTGAAAGTGAAAGCAAGTGGGAGTTTAGTATTTTAGGGTTTGGGAGTGAAAACGGAGAAGACGAAATTGAACAGTATACAAAGCAAATAAAGTGAGGTAAACAAATTGTCATAAAAATGCCTTTTCAAAAATGAATAACTGCCTTTTTAAAAATGAATAACTGCCTTTTTGAAAATGAATAATTGCATTTTTTGAAAATGAATAAATACCTTTTTGAAAATGAATAACTACTATAAATTCAAAAACTTGGAAAGATAATTTCAATCAATTTGCAATTAAAAAGTAAACCGTACCTTTTCAAGCCTTTAACCAAAAATTAAATTGCTAGAACCGAAATAACTTATAGTCGTAACTCTTGGTCTTCTAAGTCTGAACACCTTCAGACTTTACCTCTGAGTCTGCGCACCTTCAGACTTTACTGGATAAGAGATGTGATATTCAGTCTGGTGCGAATAGACTCAAATAGGTTTTTCTCCAGTGGCTTTGTAAATATGCCTGCCAGTTGATTCTTTGAATCAATGAACTGAATCATAACTTCTCCATTTTGAACATGATCTCTAATAAAGTGATGTTGAGTCTCTATGTGCTTTGCCCTTAGGTGAAGAATTGGATTCTTTGTGAGATTAATTGCGCTGGTGTTGTCACATTTGATATCAGTGCATAAGTTTTCGATTACAAAGTCTCTCGGTTGTTATTTTATCCATAAGATTTGAGAATAGCAACTCCCAAGAGCCACATACTCTGCTTTTGCTATTGGAAGAGCTATATTACTTTGCTTCCTTGAGAACCAAGATACTCTCTTGTTTCCTAGCAATTGACAAGTACCAAAAGTACTCTTTCTATCAACGCTGCAATTCGCTAAATCTGCGTCTGAATATCCAAGGGGAGTAAACTCTCCTTCTTTGGGATACCACAAACCTAACTTTGAAGTAGTTGCAACGTATTTGATATGCATTTTGCAGCACTTAAATGAGATTATTTGAAATCTGATTGAAATCTAACACAAATGCAAACATTAAACAAAATGTTAGGTTTAAAAGCATTAAGATAAAGAAATGAACCAATAATACTTCTGTAAATTTTTTGGTCAACTTTCTTTCCTCATTCGTCTTTGTCCAGCTTCGAAGAAGTTGGCATTGGTATCTCATTCTTTTTGCAATTCTCCAATTCGAACTTTTTAACGAGATCTTTTGCATATTTTTCCTGGTGAATGAAAATTCCTTCCTTCAATCGTTTCACTTGTAATCCGAGAAAGAAAGATAGTTCACTCTTTTAATAAATAAGGTAGTATCCACTTTTCCTTTGATAAAACCATTTTGAATTAAAAAATTACTTAACTTGTCGTACCATGCTCGAGGCACTTGCTTTAATCCATATATATATATTTTTTCAGTCTGAAAACTGAGTCTGGTCTCTTTGGGTCTTCAAATCCGAGAGGTTGTTTCACATAGACTTCTTATTGGATAAATCCACTTAGGAATGCACTTTTGACGTCCATTTGGAATAACCTGAAATTTGTATAACAAGCAAAAGCAAGCAATAATTTACTTGCTTCTAACCTTGCTACTGGTGCATAGGTCTCATCATAATCTATCCATTCTTCTTGCATATATCCTTTGGCCACGAGTTTTGCTTTGTTTCTAACCACCTTTCCTTTTTTCGTCCATCTTGTTCCTGAAAACCCATTTAGCTCCAATAAAATATTTACCTTTTGGTTTAGAAGTTAGTTCCCTGACATCGTTAATGCTGAACTGTCTAAGTTCTTCTTGCATAGCTTCAATCTAACTTTTGTCAGCTAAAGCTCCTTCTATGCTTTTGGGTTGTATTTCAGAAATAAGTGCCACGGCACTAGACTCTTTTTTCTTTTTGGATCTAGTACAAATTCCTTCATCAATGTCACCGATGATGAGTTCTTTAGGATGACTATATTTGTGCTTCCAGTTACCGGTCGGTTTGACAGTTTGCCGATCTTCTACTTCAATTGATTCTTCAACTTTTGTTCGTTGTTGTTCTTCAGAAGTCTGACCCACTTCAGGGGAGGTAGACTTTGTAAAGTCTGGAGCAGTTTCATAATCTTCAAGTTAAGTCTGAATCAATTGATTCTGCAAAGAGTCTTGGAATTTGACGTTCATAGATTCTTCCACAGATTAAGTCTTCTTGTTGAATACTCTAGGCTTTGCTTGAAGTTGAGTAGCCAAGGAAAATACCTTCGTCTGATTTTTCTTCAAACTTACCAGTTCAATCATTTGCATTTTTCAAGACAAAACATTTGCAACTATACACATGAAAATAAGAAACAATTGGCTTCTTTCCTTTGAATAACTCATAGGGAGTTTTCTCAGAATAGACCTTAAGAATACTCTGTTAATAATATAACAACAGGCGGTAGAAACTGCTTTAGCCCAAAAACGAGAAAGAATATTACTTTCTATTAAAAGTGTTCTTGCCATTTCTTGCAAAGATCTATTCTTTCTTTCCATAACTCCATTTTGTTCTAGAGTGTATGGAGAGAATAAAATATGCTGAAAACTAGATTCATCACAAAATTTAGCAAAGTCTTGATTTTCAAACTCACCACCATGGTTTGTCCATATGTTTGAAATAACATATCATTTCTAATTTTGAACATTCTTGGCAAACTTTGAAAAGTGAGAAAATGTTTTAGACTTACTTGCTAGAAAGTAAACCTAAGTAAATCGAAAATAATCATCCATAATTACTATGCAATATCTCTTTCCACCAATGCTTTGAGTTCTAGTTGATCCAAAGAGATCTATATGCAGAAGCTGCAAAACACGATTAGTAGAAACCTGATTTATTGGTTTAAAAGAACTTCTAACCTGTTTTCCCAACACACATGGGGTGCATAAGTCAGATTTTTTATACTTCAAGATTGGTAGTCCACAAACAAGCTTCTTGATGAGATCTTGGCAATTTGTTTCATGTTGACGTGGCTAAGCTTTCGATACCATAAATTTGCTTCATCTTGAATTGATATTAGACATTGAGATCTTTCTGGTTTTATATCCAGAAGATAAATGTTCCGATGTCTTCGTTCAGTAAAAGATTGAGAAAGATATTTACTAGTTCCCGAACATATTCCTTCTTGGAAATTGATCTTGAATCCAGTGTCGCACAATTGACTAATGCTAAGTAGATTGTAATTAAGTCATTTCACCAACGAGACATTATTGATTATGAGACTTCCAATCTTTAAAGTTCAACGCCTAACAATACTTCATTTGCTGTTTCCACCAAAAAAGACTTTTCCACCATTTATTTGCATAAGTTTTATAAAACAGCTTGGATCTCTAGTCACGTGTCTCGAACAGCCACTATCAAAATAACCATTTAACATTTTTCTTGATAGTAACCTGCAATTAAAAATGGAACTCAAGCTTTCTTTGGTACCCATATTTTCTTGAGTCCAGGATAGTTAGTGCAATATACAGTATTTGCCAATTCCTTTTTAATAGGTTTTCAAACCATAAAACATTCTTTCTCAAAATGCTCTGAGCTATTGCATTTTGAACATTTGAGAGCAGTTCGGCCAATAGGTTTTACAAAGACTTTTTGAAAATGGTTTATGTAAAAAGTTTTTATAGGCCTTTGTTTGATTCTTTCCTTTACTTTTTGAGAATCAATTAGATGAATAGTTTCTGAAGTCATTCCCAAGCCTGATTTGTTGAAATAAGGTTTTTATACTGAAAGAAACGTTTCCAACTTTTCAAATCCTATTGAAAACCTTTTTGAGACTTTGAAATGTCCCCTTTTAAAATTGTATTTTCTTTTGAAAGAGAGTCTGTGTTTTCTTTTAAAACAACAAAACTTTTATCTAAATTTTCAAATTTTTCTTTCCAAAAATTTTCTTGTTGCTTAAGTGTAGAATTTTCCCTTTTTAGCTCGAAAATCCTTTTAAGAGAGGTTTTGAGACTAAGACAAAGTTCATTAATATATTTTGAGACTTTAGTAGGAATTTTTAAATTGCGTACCTCGATTTCGCTATCTGAGTCTGAGTCTGAATATATCTCAAAGTCTGAGCCTAATTCTGATTTTGCTATTAGACAAATATTGGCATAATTTTCATCACTTTCTTCTTATTCAGTATCACTCCATGTCTCTGCTTTGAGTGCCTTTCTATTTTTCTCAGCTCTTCCCTTCTTTTTCTTCAATAGAGAACAGTTGAGTTTAATGTGTCCATTTTTCTTGCATTCAAAACAGATCACTTTGTTGGCTTCATCATCCTCAGTTGATTTGTTTTGAAATTTTTGAGTGCTTTGTTTCTTCCAATTGAATCTTCTTCCCTTTTTGTTCAGTTTTCTGAACCTCTTTATGATGAGTGCTAACTCTTCATCATCCATATCATCTTCAAAGTCTGTAACATCATAATCATCGTTAGATTTTAAAGCAATTGACTTCTTACCTTTGGGATCTTCTTCTTCGTTGATTTGTTCTACTTCTTAAGATTGAAGTGTGCCAACTAGCTCGTCTACAGAAAGCAGCATGATCTTTTGAGTTTCCTTTATTGAAGTCTTCACGTGATTCTAGTATTTGGAGAGTCCACACAGCAATTTGTTAACCTTCATTGGTCTTGAAATTGGCTGTCCCTGATACGCTAGACCGTTTACAATCTCTGTAAAACAACTAAATATGTCGATGATAAATTTTCCTAGTTTCATCTTGAAGGCTTCATATTATCTTAGTAGAATAATGATTTTTATTTCTTTCACTCGATCAGTTCCTTCATAGGTAATGTGCAACCTATACCAGAATGCTTTGGCTACTTCATAAGAAGAAATTTCGGTATACTCAGTAGGAGATAAAGTACAATATAATGAGTAAATTGCTTTAGCATCAAGAGCTTGTCTCTTTGTTATTTCTTCTTGTGTCATCTCGCTAACGTCTACAACTTCTTGTCCTCTTTTTGAAACTCATGCAACTTTAGGAATGATTCCTTTTTTCTACTACATCACATTCCAGAGAATCTTTCGATCTTAGGAATACCTTCATCTTGTTCTTCCATATGCTCTATTCCTTTCCATCAAAGTAAGGAGGTTTGGTGTTGCTCTCACCTTCAACCAAACCTGGAGCCAACATACTAGCCATAGATCTTTCACTCAGAAGTAAAAATACTTCAATGAAATGAGCACACAAACTCTGATACCAATTGATAGGGCTAGTAAGAACACCTAGAAGGAGGTGAATAGGTGTTAAAAGAATTTTTTGCAAGACTAACTCGTCTTTTAAGGATAATAGACTGAAGATGTAAAAGACTATAAACAGTTATATAAATTTATGAATTAAAGTAAAGAGTTCAGGGAAAGGAAATTGAAACACAAGGTTTATAGTGGTTTGGGTTAGACCAAGCCTACGTCCACTTTCCCGTACTGACAGCCTACTGGCTGGATTTCACTAAGAATCAAAAGAGATTTTATAGTCTAACATCCTTGATTCAATAGTGTATAAACTCTATTACACTTCCTCAAGGTCTCACAAGTGTTTGATCCCTCTTTTGAGTACAACTTCAGCTCAGCGATTGAAAAAGCAATGAACTAGGAACTTCAAACTTTGGAATTTTTCTTTCACGCACACACTCGAATAACTTGAGTGTCTTCCTTATATACTCCTCCATGCCTTTATAACCGTTGGCACTTTCCAAAGGAGTTCTTCCAATCTACTCGTTGGATAGAATCAATCAAGGAGATCTCAAGTTATTTAAGGAATGTGATGATAGCCCGCCAATCCTACTCGCCCATACTATTAGGATCTAGGTTTCCATTAGTAAAACTTTCCAAGTATACTTTGCCAATCAACAGATCTAATTATCCGAATTGATTTCAATAAGAATAATTGATCATGAGATGCTATCTCCACCCGTAAGATCTTCTTCAACCGTATGAACCAAATCCTTAAAGATAAACTCGCATATGGATAAATCTTCTCTTCATCGGTCTAGAAACTATCAGTGAGGGTATACTTTAAATCTTGAGCCTGGAGGTCTTTAGACTTTGACGATAGAGTCTGCAAGTCTTTAGACTATACTCATGAAAACGTTTTGTTAACTTCAAAATGATAAAGAAGTTTTCTACAACAGAGCGGAGGCAAGAGCAAGTCGAGGTTGGAGAGGGGCAGCCAATGCCCTTGCATGGGCAGTGGTGCCACCACCACTTCTCTCTTGCCCGACTTCACCACGAACTCTTTGATTGTAGCTCCATCTGTCATGCCCCGATCCTCAGGCACGCACACATCCATCTCACTTGGTCGATTTTATAATGCGATATCCTAGGACAATGTATCGCTGACCCTTTCATTTTTAAGCACATGCAAAAGCAGTTAAAATCCCCAGACAATAAAACAATGGGATAGAAAAGCAGGGCCATATTTTTCATATTGAAATTTATAACCAAACTTTTGTACATGACATCAACTAGAGAACTTCATAACTATTCACATCAATTGAAGTTCACAAAAGAAGATGAAATCTCAATCCCTTCAGGTCATACTCAAAATCTCTCTCGGTATTATCTTCTTCTTCCAAAAGTCCTTCTACTCAAGTTTCACCTCCGAGTTCTCCTTCTCAGATTCCTCCTCAGCTCCTCAACGGGGTCCCGAAATGTTTTTTCCCCAAACTGGGATGAGACTACGTCTCAGCGAGTTCTACCCCACTAAGCCCAATTAGTAAACTATTATACTAAAGGCTGCCTAAACACGCATAGGTCAGAAGACTTACCTTGGCCTCATATCTCACCTGCAAGTCAGTACAATTCATAATAGATACCCAAGCAATCATATCATTGATCAAAACATCGATCAAATCGACCTAGTCGATTACAAGCCACCAAGACCACTCATGGTCATTTCCATCAGTCAATCAATTCACAACATTAAATCAAAACAATGATCAATTGACCTCGTCGATTACATGACAGCCTCACCATTTCCTGGTCATTCAAGCTATTGCTATTCAGAGTCCCACTCAACAACATTCAACATTTAAGGGCTTTACGGTCCCACTCGACCACTTTCGATATTCAATGGCTTTACGGTCCCACTCGACCACTTTCGATATTCAATGGCTTTACGGTCCCACTCGACCACTTTCGATATTCAATGGCTTTATGGTCCCACTCGACCAAATGCTCTTTAAAAAAATGTCATTTTGAATCAGCGAGCCCACGTGCATTCTCCAAGGCGATGCAACAAGTCACCGAGCCCACGTGTCTCTTCAAGATGCCAAATGTACTCATTGGGACCACGTGCATTCTCCGAGGTAATGCATCAAATTACCGAGCCCACGTGTCCTTTTAGATGTCAAATGTACTCATAGGGACCACGTGCATTCTCCGAGGTAATGCATCAAATTACCGAGCCCACGTGTCATTTTAGATGCCAAACTTAATCACCGAGCCACATGCATTCTCCAAGGCGATATACTTCGTCACCGAGCCATGTGCATTCTCCGAGGTGATATATCTAATCATCAAGCCCTGTGCCTTCCATGATGATTCATCCCATTTGTAAAGTAATCATCCACAATCTTAATTCGTACTCAATTTACCCGAATAATCAATTTAGGAACATATCCTAAATATCCACAATTAAATCAATCTGGCACAATCCAAAGCTCAAATAAATAAACGGATTGTGCCACGACAATCAGCACGAGATTTCGGTCGTCGGCCAACTCAATCTTAATTTCTGAAAATTATTTATTTAATTAATTAATTTCGAAAATTAATTATTAAATATTAAAAATTCTGTTTAGCTCAAAATAAGGCCCAATTGAATAAACAAACTTCACCACAGTCATCAGCATAAATTTTCGGTCATGGACCATCCCAGTTGAATTTTCGGAAAATAAATAATTATTTAATTAATTTCGAAAACTAATTAATATTAAAAATTCGATTTAGCTCAATTTAAAGCCCGATTAAATAAACGGACTTCACCACGGTCATCAGCATAATTTTCCGGTTTCAGACCATCTCCCTTGAATTTTCTGAAAATAAATAATTATTTAATTTAATTCCGAAAATTAATATTTAAATGCCCAAAAATCTCACTTAGGCCCGAATCGCCAAATTGAAGCTCAATTAGGGGTCCGAAAATTCCCGAGACACTCCCAATAAATAGTAGACCATGTCTACTTGTTAATTGCACAATCAATTTAACTAAATCGCATCATAATTGACTAATATTTACTAATTACTTCTAATCTAACAACCTAAACATAATTAATTAAAACTAAACCAACATAAAGCATAATTAGCTAACTAATCCGGGATTAGTGAGATTACTCACCAAATCGCGCACAAATCGGATCAATCCGATGGTGGCGATGCGAGGAACGATTGTTCCCAAAGCGATTCGCGAATCCGAGGTCAGGAAACGGCCCAAAAGCAGGCCCGAAGGTGCTGAAACCCACTCTGTGGGTCTTGCTGGTCGTGGCTGAACGGAGCAGATCGGGGCTGCTCCAGTGGCTAGGGCGGCGAGGGGAAGCCAGCGGAGGGCGAGGGGGTCGCGGGGGTGGTCCGGCGGGGCTAACTGGTCGCCGGAGGTGGCTGGTCGGTGCGAAACAAAGGCGAAACAGGGCTGGGCCGAGCTAGATCGCGTGGCCTGGGCACGCGCGGACGGCGGGACGGCGGCGAGCGCACGGGCGCCGCGCGGGCACGGGCGGCGATGCGGCGGCGGGACGAGCGGCGAGTGGCTGAGGGGCGAGCTGGTTCTGGTTCGAGCTTCTGGGTTTTGCTTGCTGGATGAGCGGAGGAAGGAAGAAGAAGAAGAAGAAGAAGAAAGAGAAGGAGAGAGAAAGAGAGAGAGATATGCATTGACCGGTCAAAGAAAGAGAGAGAGAGGGAATGGGCGGTGGGGAATCGCATGAGGGGGAGGGGAAAAGGGAGAGGAGAGAAAAAGAAAAGAAAGAAAAGAAAAGAGAGGGAGAGAGAGAAAAAGAAAAAAAAAGGAAATGCATAATTCTTTATTTCAATTTTCCTTTTCTCTTTTCCTTTTCCTTTCAATTTTCTTTTTTTTTTTTGGTCTTCAAATTTTCTTCCGATAGTTTCTTTATTGAAATTTCGGACCCGTCAATAAATTGACGAGCGATGAGGCAAGATCTTATTTATCCAGTCAAATTAAAACCCGAAAATCTGGATGTCACACCATCTGCATCCATTTTATGTACTCTGTAGCGAGTTTGAGAGGAAGGGAGGGGGAGAGAGAGAGAGGAGGAGGAGGAGGAGGAGGAGGAGAAGGAAGAGGGACCAATTTATATGGGAGAGAAATGAAGCGCGAAGAATTCATATTTATATGGGAGAGAAATGCTAGTTTCCACAAGGCCTTGCTAAACGGACGGTGTCATTGTTCTAAATTGATAGCGGTTCAATTGTGACCGCAAATTGGTTTTATAAGTCCCTAGCAACCGGGAGGACTTGTGGAGGAATTTAAATATAAATCTTATAATAAACGCATACCATATTTACTTTAACAATTGAAGCTAAAATGAAAGGGAAAAAAAAAGGATCACGGCATAAGTAATATTTGTTCACTGGTGATTCTTACATTTTTTTTTTCAATTTGTTAGATTTCGTTAATGAATTTTTTTCCAAATATTCTAAACAACATGTTTATTTTTTCCCATTCAAATTGGTTATTACGTTAAAATAGTAAATAAAAATACAGATGGAGACAATTAGTCTCAGTTAACTAGTGATGTGGTGTTGACGTGGCATCCCACAAGACTTACAATTTTTTTTTAACTAGTGATGTGGTGTTGACCCATCAAGCATCAAGGCCACTTGCAAGGCCAATGCCTATATGACTAAGGTTGTGGCGATCTGAGTAATGAATGGTCGGGGTAGCACAATCTTAGGCTAGCCAGATCTTGCTAGGAGTTGCATGACCCTAGCAACGATTGGCTGAAGAAATTAATATGAACACTAATTCATTCTACACAAAACAATCGCTGCCAAACCTATGGACTCTCTTGCACCATTTGCTTTCGATTTTATGCTAGTCTACCTTTATTTTAGTCATCTAAGGGTAAAAGTAATATAAGTCCTATGATAATTTCGTAAAAGGTGATATACATATATACTTTCATAAGTTGTTGCGTGACTTGTCAGCATTTTCATTTTTAAACTATCCCATCAAGTCCCGCCGGGGGGGGGGGGGTCATTACCTTAGTCCTCCCCTCAATCCAAAATATTACATATTACACCTATGATAAATTTACATTTCATTAGTTTTCATTAAATTATTGAGTTGGATGATAAGTGGTAGTTGACGAGTGTACCAGTTTAGGGTTTTACCCTCCGTTTGTTGCAAGTGTATCAATTTGTAATTTTTCATAATATTAATCCAATTTAATGGAAACAACGGAGGGTAAATTTATGATAAATAATGAGGTAAATTTATTGCAGGTGTACTGATTTGACTTTTTTATGCTTAAAAACTTAATAAATTTATTTTGAGTGTGTCGATTTAAAGTTTTTCATAATATTAATTCACGTCGGATGCATGAACCGAGATGACGATGACAAGATAGCCGCGGGAAAATTAGAAGGTGAAAATGACACGGTCAGTGACTTGAGGGGGTCTTCTTAGTCTTTGTGTACGTTATTTGGATTCCGAGGCTCTCATTAATTTGTTTAAATGACGAAGAGAAATCAGTGCCTGCCACTCATCAAAGTCTTCTTTGCTCTGGATGCACGGTAGAATTTTTCGTCAGTTTTACTCAAATTTTCTATCTGATCGACATGTGCCGAAACTTTCCTTCTACTTGTTTATTATTATATTCGTGGCATATCGGCGTACATTCACTTGACTATGAATCCAATGCATATATATCGACTTGCCTCCAAAGAGTCAATATCATGAAACGTCACTTGAACAATGAAATTAGACATACATCTATCTGAGTGCTTATAGTGATGTTCACTTTCCAACGGTTCATCAAAGCTAAATCATCGTGGCTTATGAATTTATCTGCTTGAAGCATCATTTTTCAGTTGGTGCTGCTGAAGTGGATGCATGCATGTCGATCCCATTATGTTGGCGAAAGGGTTCAACATGTACCTATGATCGGTTAGGGGCTGCTTCAATTGTAGCACTAGATACATGGAATCCATTCCATCTTGCCTAAACTCGGAATGTCAAATGCTGGACGTAATGAAATGAGGAAAAAGTCACGATGCAGGGTTGAATTGAGGGGCTAGCGAGTAGCGACTGCATGGGCTCGTGGCGCCCCACAATTTGCTGACCTTTGTCTCCTTCTCTTGATCATGTGATTGCAGAAATTGTCGTCTCGGATAAAAATTAACAAACAAGACGGAGACTACGAACGCCGCGAGAGTTGAAAGTACTCAACGGGTACGGATGTACTTGTCAAAGATGGGGCCAGGGGCCAGAGGCCAGTTGGATTTAGGAAATTTTTAACCCAAAAGCAAAAGTGAAAAACATGGATATTTCGAATAGAAAACTGACGTCCGCCTGGACTCTGGCGTCTGGAACCGACTTTGGGGAGCCGAGGATCTTCCACCAACCGTTGGGGTCCCATATGTTGGGGAGGAATTTCATTGCTCGTCTACGCAATCTGACAAGGACACTTTTTGGCCTTGAACGCTGCGATGTGAAAATGGGACGCTATGAGGATTCAATTCAGTTAGTTAACTTGCAATCGACCGGTCGGTCGTAGCAGACGGATAGGTTTGAATACAGGAACGAATGGACTCAAATCATCTGATGGTTCGGCGTTCCTGTTCGGAGTTCTGCAGGGACGTGTCCTCCTCAGACCGAAGAAGCGTGGATAGAAATTTCGAGACCACCGGACAGTGGGTCGTCCTTCCCCTCACCGTTACGGGGCAGAAGTACACCACAAGTGCCATAACTTGGCACGCCGGGACACTTAAGTGCCATAACTTCAAAACGGTACACTTAAGTGCCACTTTTTTTTTCAAGTGGGACACTTAAGTGCCACCTCCGGCGACCCTTGCCGGAAATCCTACGTGGCAATATTTTATTATTATTTTTTGCCTACGTGGCTCGCCGGAGCTCCAAATCAGCATAAAAATTAAAAAAAAATTAAAAATTTTAAAAAAAGTAAATTTTAAAAATTTTAATATTAAAAAATTTTAAAAATTAAAAAAAAATTAAAAATTTTAATTTTAAAAAATTAAAAAAAAAATTAAAAAATAAGAAAATTTTAAAAATTTTAATTTAAAAAAAAATTTATAAAAAAAGAAAATTTTAAAAATTTTAAAAATTTAAAAAAATTTAAAAAATTTAAAAAAAATTTCAAAATTTTAAAAATTTAAAAAAATTTTCAAAATTTAAAAAAATTTTAAAAATTTTAAAAATTTAAAAATTTTAGAAAATTTTAGAAAATTTTAATTTTTTTTAAATTTTAAAAATTTAAAAAAAATTATAAAATAAGAAAATTTTAAAATTTTAATTTTAAAAAATTTTAAAAATTAAAAAAAAAATAAGAAAATTAAAAAAAAATTAAAAAAAAGGGGGGGTGGGGGAGGCGACAGCGGCGGAGGTGGCGGCGGTGAGGGAGCCGGCGGCGGCGGCAAGGGAGCCGCCCCATTCGGCCTCCCACCCCCCCCCCCCCCCTTTTTACAATTTTTTTAATTTTTCTTAATTTTTAAAAAATTTTAAAATTTTCTTAATTTTTAAAAAATTTTAAAATTTTCTTAATTTAAAAAAAAAATTAAATTTTCTTAATTTTTTGAAAATTTTTGAAAATTTTCTTAATTTTTAAAATTTTTAAAATTTTCTTAATTTTTTAATTTTTTTTTAATTTTCTTATTTTTTAAAATTTTTAAAATTGTTAAAATTTTCTTAATTTTTAAAATTTTTAAAATTTTCTTAATTTTTAAAATTTTTCTTAATTTTTTAAAATTTTTTGAATATTTTAAATCTAATTTAATTAATTTATATACTATTATTTACACTTGGACGTGAAACGGCGTCGTTTTTGCATTTTCTCCGCCACGTTAGCGTGCAAAACGACGCCGTTTTGGACCGAGCTCGCCGGAAAGTCGCCACGTCAGCCATTTGGCCGGATTTTCGCCGGAGTGGCACTTAAGTGTCCCATTTTACTCCGATGAGGCACTTAAGTGTACTATTTTAAAGTTATGGCACTTAAGTGTCCCGGCGTGCCAAGTTATAGCACTCCAGGTGTCCCGCACTCCCGTTACGGTGTCTCATCAAGTTAATGATCAATTCCAAGATCCTCCCTCGCAAGGTTCTTCCATTCATTCAATTCCATCCACAATGGACAAAATGATAATCTCCTCCTTCATTTATATTATTATCACTTAAGAAGCATCACACTATTGTTAAATTATTATATCAAAGTACTCAACGTAAGATTTTTTATTAATAATTGAAATTGTTAAAAATATAACCCGACAAGCCAACTTTATAGAAAGAGAGTGATTTGGCCCTAAGTACAATTTTAAACTGCTTCGTCCAAGACTTCGTGCAAATCTAGCATCCTTTAGATGTTAAATAAGCAGTGGGTACACTAGCGTATGTGGCTCGAAAAAGATATTATACCAATGAAAGAGGTAAAGCATGTAGGTCCCAGCACATAGAAATAAGGGACCCAATTTAACAGTCTATCACATTGGTCGAGGGTTGTAAACAGTTTCAGTTGTTGAAAACGACCAATGTTGATCAAAAGGTTTAAAAGTAAAACACGTGATTCATGACAAACATAAAAATCATCTCAAGATTGTCTTTTTGAAATGGAAGATTTCTCGTTGGAATAAACAAAGAAATTGAAACAAGCATGTGAAGAGTCAAAAGTTTGACCTGGTCCAACACGATTTGTCTTTCACGTGCAGAGAGAGTCTCGGCAGCCTTTTTTTTCTTCTTTTGTTTGCATCGCCGAACGAGAAACCAGCGTGAATGTGTGCCCAAGGTCAAACCTTTAACCTTGGACCCCACCAACTTTGATTCTTCACGCGCAGCGCTTCTTCGTGGAGGGGGACGTCTTCCGCAGCTTCATTTCAAAGAGAAAAATTCTTTTTTTTTTTTAAATTATTTCCTCCTTTGTGCAGCTTTAGCTTTAAGAAGCCTAGCGAATCGCATTTTATAAACACTCAAACTTGAGACATAATTTAACAATTTCAGTTGTTGAAAACGATCAATGTTGATTAAAAGGTTTAAAAGTAAATCATGGGATTCATGATAAGCATAAAAATTGTGTCAAGATTGTCTTATTTAAATGGAAGATTTCTTGTTGGAATAAATAAAGAAATTGAAAAAAGCATGTGAAGAGTCAAGCGCCCAATTCGTCATTTTGCATCTCTCTTTTCCATTTTTTTTTTGGGGGGGGAGGGGGGTGGTTAAGAGGATTCGTGACATTTGTTTTACTTAGAGCATATCTTTCGTATGGCAAGAACTAGGAAAATGTCCATTCCGTACCCAAAAAAAAAAAAAAAAAACCGAAGAAGGACAGAAGCTGGTCTCACATGCTTAACGTGTCGATTGGGGCTGCGAATTCAAAACTTCAACAACCAACGTACGAGCTTCGAGCTGAAGACCGTGTGGTCTGACGCTCTGGATGGGTTTGATCCAAAATGGTTCGCGCAGTTTCGGATTCAAGTTCTAATACCTAGTCATATTTTATAATATGTTTTTCAAATTTTCAATGAGAAAATCATTTTTCTTAATTTAAACTTCGATAGGAAAATATTTTTCCATTACTTGGAAAGCATTTTCTATTAACTCATTTTTCTAAGCGAATCAATTACTAGAAAAATGAGTAAGATATTTTCCAAGATTTATATTTTCTAGGAAACAAACGGAGCTTAAAGAGATGATATTGTCACCTAGCATGAACTCTCCCCAGCCTATACCAACGCAACTTTGGCATTCTAAATAAATCATTTACACATACGATTTAACTTATTTTGGAGGTGTCACTGATTTATTATGCTTAAGACGAGAAGCTCCAGTCAGCATAAGCAAGCTTGAATTCTGAATTCGGTGGTCAAAGAATGGCTAAAAGGAGACATGAGGAAATGAAGGGCGTAATTAATGACACGCAAAAGCATATTTGCGCTTGGGCATTATGAGAAGCGTAGGCTGAGTAGGTATCAAACGAAGAGTCGTTTTTCTTAAGGAGGTCAACATATGAACGGACAGGGAAACAGGCGATAGAGGGAGATAGAAAAGGGTGAGTGCGCACGTGGAGGAACAGAAAAGAAGAGCAAAGAAGCATGTCACAGGCAAGAAGAAAGCAAAGTCCAGAGGGAATATTTGCTTTGCTACGAATCGGAAATTTTGGGAAGAGCAGGTCAACATTCATGGCCGAAGGGAGAGGAAGAAACAGTAGCATTCTAAAAGAAAGCAAGAACACGTTTAGCGAAGCATGGATAAAACGTGATGGAAAAAGATGAACACGCACTTCGGGATGGACTTCAGGGAGCTCTTCCTCCAATTTTTTTTTTTTTTTTTTTCTGTTAAAAGGAGATTGACCGTGAATTATAGACGGGGGAATTTCGGGAGAAAAAGAGAGTAGAGAAAAGGAGGATTCATTTGAATATACAGATACACGATGTGATTCACTCTCTCCCAGGGTAGATGGCTACACGAATTGCTAGAGGCAATGGCACATTCGAACAAAGAGAAGGAGACCCCATGAGTAACTAAAGATGATCACCTGTTTCCATCCGTCAACTGCATTTATCCTCATTGATCACTAGTCCATCTTCACTACTGCAATTATTGTCGTAAATTCTGTCTTGGCTGCTGTTCTAGTCAGCAATGCCGACACCCACTTTCCGCGACGGCATTGCTTGATGAAATAATTTGAATTTGAAATACTCGCAACACACGCATCTCAAGGAAGTGAATGAGACAAGATGGATTTATTTATTTATTTATTTTACCTTATCAGAAACGGTTCATGACCACCAAGAGTTGTCAATGTGTCGAAGAGGTACATGTGGCTCGAAGAAAATCGACCACGGATCAATTGCATAAAAAATTATTAAAAGCTACCTGGTAGACAATGTCACACTAAAAGCGCGTCTGATTGAAATTAAGTGTGAATTTGAATTTGATTTCAAAAATTGAAGATCCTGTTGTGTCACGAGTCATTCTAGGAATGTTGGCTCACCTTTTGAGAAAATTCCGGCAAGTTCGGGATTTTTACAGAAAATTGTTTCGGACGAATTGGAAAACGAATGGAAATTCGGATTAGCCAATTTGAAGAGATTTTTCGCATCTAGTGTAAGTGAATTGGTGATAAGGAATTTCATGGGCTTTTCTGCATCAAATCAGATCCCAATTGGAGAAGTTTGTTCGAAAAATCGGATTCTGAGAAAAACGAAATGAAATTCGAATTTGAAGGAAATTCGTGGAATAAAGGGACCGTCTTATCTTGGTCTTCGTTTAGAATTCAAATTGCATATTTTGCGAAGAAATTGGCCCTAGGATGGCAAGGTGTTTTGAAGTTAATGAGGACTATAATTTTGTTTTAATATTTTTTTTCCTTCTTCCCTTGGTCTCTTGCCCCTTCACGTTAACCCTCCATTGGCCGCATATTATTTCTTCCTTTTTACTTCTCTCTCCACGTTTTTCTTTTTTCCCCCCACGCACGCACACATCCCCTCCCTCTCGGCCGCACGTTTCTCTCTTTCTTTTCCCTCTCTCTCTCTCTCTCTCTCTCTCTCTCTCTCTCTCTCTCTCTCTCTTGGCTACGTGGATGAGCTCCCTATGCCGTTTTCTACTTTGCTTCCTCCTCCTCATCTCTCATTTTATTCATTTTTGCTGCACGTGGGCTGCTCCCAAACAAGAACCACCGTCCCTCATCCCCACTGATAGCCTTTTGCCCCTTCTCTCCATGCCAGCGTCACTTGTGGACTTCCTGTTGTTATGACATCCTAGATTTTTAGTCTTGTTTTCTATTGAATAATTCGGGCATTTCATTGACGCACCTATAGGGTTGTTTTCAGAGCTGATCACTCTCGAGATAACTAGGCTATCCAGGGAAGCTATTAAGAAATTTTCAAGTAATAAGCTTGAGAATTCAATTAGGAATCGACTTTTCGACCGTGCTCATCTTTAAAGGCCATTATGACACAGTATAAAATTGATTTGAGATCAAAGAAAGGTTGATTCGATTAAGATGTGTGGCTAATCGTGGGTGACACCACTAAATTGGAAAATTCTCATTGACCGGCCCTAAACTGATTCTTGAGTCGTTTTGGTACCCTGTATCTGTATTTGAATTTTCGAGATTTTCATGACAATGGAGAGTCGCCAATGAATCGAATGGATTCATTGTGGCTCGAAGAAAATCGACCATGGGTCATTTGCCGTAAAAATCTATAAAAACTACCCGGTAGCCTATGTCACGCTAAAAATGCACCGAATGAAAATTAACTATGAATTCGAGTCTGATTTCAGAAATTGAAGATTATGTTATGTCACAATAAATTCTAGGAACATTGACTCAGTCTCAGAAGATTTTTCTACAACCCGAGACTCTTTGGGAAAAAGTCGGCATAGGATCGTTTTTGTTCAGAAAATGCAAGGGATCATTTTTGGTCGCAAAATTGAGATGCAAGATGGTTCATTGGATGAGGAAAAATATCAATTGAAGCATTAATGTGCCAATTGAAATAAGATTGATTTGAGGTAGATCAAGTGTCCAATTGGTGATGAATTGTGTCAAATTCGTATGCCCCCTTAGCCTAGCCAAAATGCACAATTCCAAGGTTGTGAAGAGAGCCTTGTTGGCTGAATTGCAGCCACTGGGAAGGCCATGGCTGGAAATGGTCAAGGGAGACCATTGAATGGAAAAACTTGGCCAAATGGAGCCCTTATCCCCCTCATCCTCTTCCTCTCTCTCCCTCTTATAGCAGCTAGCGACCAGCTCCTTTCCTACCCTCCATTTGCACCGTGAGAAAACCAGCAAGCCAGAGTAGAACCAGCTGCAGCTGTCGCACGGCAAGACCGCCCGTACCATCGCTGTTCTTCCGCTATTCACTACCCTAACTGACCACGATGCCCTCCACCTCGCCTACTCGAGCCTTCACCTATCTCACCATTGCAGTAGGCTATTTCGCAGCCCAACAGGTTGCCGTGAGTCCCTCTGGCCACTGTAGGCCCCCATCTGACCGTCCCTTGCCTCACCGAACCACCCACCTACCTTTGTCGACCTTGCTTTGCCTTAACCAGCTCGTGTTCTCTCTGTTTGCAGCTTAAATCAGAACTTGGTTTTGTGGGTTCCACAGCAGCTTCAAGGCTCACTTTGGAGGTGTTCTTGGCCATGAAATCTAGGCCCGCTTTGGAGAAAAGCAACCCCCGCATCGTTCCTATCGGTTTGATCCGACCCCCGCATTAATCCAGTGAGTTTTGCTCACAAATCCCTTATTAGTGTGCTAATGATGCTTAGGGGTTACTTAATTAAAATTTAATTAAGTGCAATTAGGTGGATAGATTAGATTAGAGTAAATAAATTAGAGACTTACCAATGCATGTTAGGCAAATGATTGGTGTAGTTAGCAAGGAAATAGGTCCTAGTTTTTATTAAGCGAGTCTCGGTAATTTTCTGGGCTCGTCTCGGCTTCCAATTAGGAATTACAGGCCTTAATTATTTTAATGAAATTAGGCTGGGATAGTCGACAACCAAAATTTTATGCTAATTATTATGGTGTAGTCTGTTTATTTATTTGAGTGCTAAATCGTGCTAAATTGAATTAATTATGATTAGGATTTTATTCCTAATTTTTTCAATTTCAGAAATTGATTGGAAAATGATTGAGAGTGGGTCTATGGCACCAATAATGTTTTGATGGGTTATATCTATAAAATGGCAAGAAAGAAAGTAGTATTACATAGCTCGGAGACCAAGAAGGTCGTCTTGGAGAATGCAAGTGACTTATGGATTTAATATAAAGTAATAAGAAAGAGAGTTGTAATACGTGACTTGGAGACCTAGAGTGTCGTCTTGGAGAATGCATGTGACTCATTGATTAAATAAATCACCTGTGAATAGCACATGGCTCGGTGATTAGTATGTCACCTTAGATAATGCACGTGGCTCAATGATTAGTACGTCACCTTAGAGAATGCACGTGGCTTGATGATTAGTATGTCACCTTAGAGAATGCACGTGGCTCAGTGATTAAGTACGTCGCCTTTGAGAATGCACGTGACTCGGTGATTAAGTACGTCACATTAGAGAGTGCACGGAGCTTGGTGATTAGACATGTTGCCTTAGAGAATGCACGTGGCTCAGTGATTAAGTACGTCGCCTTTGAGAATGCATGTGACTCGGTGATTAAGTACGTCGCATTAGAGAGTGCACGGAGCTTGGTGATTAGACATGTTGCCTTAGAGAATGCACATGACTCGGTGACTAAGTATGTCGCTTTAGAGAATGCACGTGGCTCGGTGACTAAGTATATCGCTTTAGAGAATGCACGTGGCTCGATGACTAGATGTATACTATTGGGGAAAATGAATAGTATGGATTAAAATGATTGGGAAATGGTCTGAATGACATATAATCGACTAGGTCAATTGGTTGATGATTCGATTTGATTGAGTGATGTGATGCAATCGTGTATATTTGATATATATACTGACTTGTAGAAAGGAGCTGAAGTCAAGGTAAGTCATCTGACTCGTGTTGTGCTTAGGTAGCCTCTAGAGTGTATTGGCTTCCTAATCGGGTCTTAGGGGATAGAACTTATTGAGACGTAATCTCATCCCAGTTGTGGGACAACATTTCAAATTCCTAGATAGCAGCACCTCCACCTCCTCATCCTCCCATGCACTTTAGTAGACCTGAAAAAGTCACCGAGATAAAAACTCACTTCCCAATTCACCCCCACCTAGAAGAATTAGAGTACGTTTTAGTTAAGTCGATTGTTTGGGTTGATGTGGGTAAAGATGCCTTGAGGACCCACAAGTATCGGTCATGGTATCGCAAATATCATGATAGGAAAACGGAAGGTCCCATGCCAGAGGGTCATGTATCTCTATTCATTTTAGAGGAAGCATTCGGAGAAGGGACTGCGGATCCCAAGGACGGAGCAATGACCGATGCCAAAGACCCTAAAATCTAAAGTGACCCCGACTCTCCCAAGTAATTAGTAGAAGACTCCAGCTGGAGTATGCCAGAATGAGAGGTTGAACAATAAGAGGTATACCCAGAAGAGAATTGGGAGGAGGAACCTGAGGAGGAAGAACCCGAAGAGGAGGACCCTAATGAGGAACTGGAGGAGTAGTTCAAGGACGATCTTGAGAATGATCCAAAGTATGACCCGAAAGAAAACTAAGACCTTACACTATTTTGCAAACCCCAAGTTGGGATCTGATGTGTGATAGATCTAGCTTATTAATAATATTTTAATATATAATATGAGGTTTGCTTGTATAAAAGTGTGGTTGAAAATATAGCCCTAATTTTCTATCCCATTGTTTTATTGTTTGGGAATTATTTTATCTACTTCCGCATGCATATTAAAATGAAAGGGTCCGCGATGTGTTCTAGAACGTTGCTATTAATCGACCAAGGTGAGGGATAGGTGCGTGCTCGAGGATCAAGGCCTGACAGTTGTTGACCAAAGCAGTGCCGCACGTCCTCCTCTCTCTGTGTAGCTCTCCATTGAATGCTGTGGCTCCCTTCTCTTCGTGCAGGATCCCATCGAAGCATCCCATTTGATCATCACCAGCAGCATCTCTCCACCGCCCCTCCTTCGATTCCTTTTTGGCTGAACGTCTTCAGCAATCAAGTCTAGTGAAGCCGAAGCCATTTCTTCGACTGATTTGTGGACCACCAATAGTGACGCCGCGCGTCCCCTCCTCGTACACGAGCCGAGCTGCCTAGTAGCACTAGAAACGAGCCAAATCAGCACCAGTTTTTCAGCTAGGGCAGCAAGTTGCATGGCTAATTTCAAGCTTGTCCCAGCCCTCGACGGTGCCACCGCTTTGGGGTTTATCGGCTGCCGGCGTGTTCCCGTCGTTTGATCCAAGCGGATCATTATTCGGGTGAGTTTTGCTTACTAATCCCTTATTAGTATGCTAATGATGCTTAGGGGTTGATTAGATTTAATTAAGTACAATTAGGTGGATAGATTATATTAGAGTAATTAAATTAGAGATTTACCGATGCATGTTAGGCGATTGATTAGCGTAGTTAGCAGGTAGACATGCTCTATTATTTATTGAATGAATCTCGGAAATTTTCTGGGTTCATCTCGGCTTCCAATTAGGCATTACTGGCCTAAATTGGATTTATTGCATTTATTTAATAATTTTCGTAATTACTTATTTTTCGGAAATTAGGTTGGAATAGCCAACCACCAAAATTTTATGTTGATCATTGTGGTGCAGTCCATTTATTTATTTGATCGTTAATTTGTGCTAAATCGAATTAATTATGATTTTAGGATTTTATTCCTAAATTATTCAATTTCAGTAATTAGTTGGAAAAAAACTGATTGTCAGTCTATAGTGCTAGCAATATTTTAGTGGGCTATATAAAGTGGTGAGAAAGAAAGTTGTATTACGTGGCTCGGAGACCAAGAGTATTGTCTTGGAGAATGCACGTGACTTGTGGATTATATACATCACCTTCGAAAGGCACGTGGCTCGGTGATTAGTACATCACCTTAGACAATGCACATGACTCGGTGATTTGGTATATTGCCTTAGAGAATGCACATGACTCAGTGATTAAGTAGGTCGCCTTAGAGAATGCACGGGGTTTGGTGACTAGACATGTCGCTTTCGAGAATGCATGTGGCTCGGTGACTAGATATATATTATCTTGGAGATTGCATAGTATGGATTAAACTGATCGGGAAATGGTCTGATTGACATGTAATCAACTAGGTTGATTAATCAATGCTTTGATCTGATGTTGTGAATTGATGTGGTTCTTGTATATCTGATATATACTGACTTGTAGAAAGGAACAAAGGCCAAGGTAAGCCCTCCGACCCATGTTGTGCTTAGGCAGCCCTTAGGGCATATTGGCTTCCTAATCAAGTCATAGGGGGTAGAACTCGGTCGGATAATGTTTCACTAGTTATTGTATAACCATTTCAGGTCCCTAAATGGTGGTCAAGAAGGACCAGCAGCCCTGGAGTCTGGGAAGGAGGAGATCGAAGAATTGGCAACGTGTATGATTAGTGGGTCATAGAACCATTACCTTTTATGGAGCCAATAGATTTCGTAAACAACCTACTATTGTAAATAAACAAGTTTGTTTATAAAAATGTTTTGGTCGGTTTGAAAATTTGGTCCTACTTTCCTATCTCATTGGTTTATTGCCTGTGGATTATTTATATGCTTCCGCATGCGTATTAAAACAAATAGGTCGGTGATGCGTCATAGGACGTTGCTATTATATCAACCAAGCAGGGATGGCTGCGTGCCCGAGGATCGGGGCGTGATAGACTTTAAGGAGCTCTTCCCATTTTGTGTTTCTGTTAAAAGGAAATTAACGGTGAATTATATAGGGCGGAATTTCGGGAGAAAAAGAGGAGAGAAAATGAGGATTCATTTGAATATACAGATACACGGCGTGATTCACTGTCTCCCAGGTTAGATGGCTACACGAATTGCTAGAGGCAATGGCACATTCGAACAAAGAGAAGGAGAACCCATGAGTAACTAAAGATGATCACCTGTTTCCATCCGTCGACTGCGTTTATCACTAGTCCATCTTCACTGCCGCAATTATTCTCGTAAATTCTGTCTTCGCTGTTGTTCTAGTCAGCAATGCTGTCACCCACTTTCCATGACGGCATTGCTTGATGAAATTATTTGAATTTGAAACACTCGCAACTCACACATCTCGAGGAAGCGAAGGAGACAAGATGGAATTTTTTTTTTTTTAATTTCACCTTATCAGAAACGATTACAATACTTGCTTTTAAATAAGCTTGTTATATGACTATTACGCTCAAATGACTTATCAATATATTTATCATTCCAATGAGATAAATCTTGGGAATTTACAAAACATTAACTCAACTTAGAAACACAAACAATCAAGACATAGAAATACGAATAGACTCTTTAAAACAACATTACAATAAAGATTCTTGTTAACTCATGCACGTGTAGTGAAATTCGAATAGACACCAACATTAAACTTGCCCATTGATACAACATTATGAATTTGGTTTGATTTCTGACATTGCTAATGTGAACTTTGGAGCTACCCTTCTACTCCACTTCTATGGTGGTTTGAGCTCAAAGATTGTTGCACCATTACTGTTTTGAGCCGCATCATCTTTGCCATTCAAACTGCGGACCTTATTACATCTAACTTCATGGACTAGGACATCAATCGATAAGCTAGGTCCAACACTTTCGTTCTTTTGATTCTCCATAGTTTCGTGTGTATGATTTTGTAATAGTTGGGCTCAACAAGCTCAAGCCTATCGCTCCCAATCCCCGACCCATTTTAATTTTTTTAGCAGATTAAGTGAGACGTCTCCGACGAACAAAACAAGGAAAAACAGAGGGAGCTCATCCTTGGCAGAAGAAGAAGCGGAAAAGGAGAAAAGAGGAAAAACTTTAACGCCTAGCCAATTCAATTAGCCAAATCAACTACAAGTTGCAACACTTGGTGAGTATTCAAGCCGATCATTCATCTAATTGGAGTAAATTTCTGATTTAAGCACGAGTTCAAACTTATGTGGACTCTAATGAACGATTGAGGAGCCATTAAGCTTAGATTTATATGGAAATGATTGATAAAGGCATTGTGGAGCTTTGGAGTTTGAAGAAATTCAATTCTGAAGTACAGTTTGATTGGAACCAAATTATGAAGTTTGCATAAAAGTTATATGTAATGGATAATACACGTAAGGAAAAGGATGCATATGTGCTTTGAATGAGATCACTCGTGAACACATAGAAGTCATTTTGTCGACGATTAAATGTAGTTTAGTCTAGTCGTTTGTTCGAATCGTGTTACTCAGGTTTTCATATTGTTTTTCAATTAATTGATAGGAATGCAAGTGCAATAGCTTGAATAACCACTGTAGGTTGGTTTTTGTTTTTTTTAGGTAAATGATAGTATTTCTTCTTTGAGTTTATAAATTCATGTTTAAAAAATGAAATATATTAGTTATGTTATGAGTTAAGAACAAGCATATTACTTGCATGAATTGGATTGAGCATTTACTACCGTTTGCGTATTACATGTGAAAATGTTATATTTTGATTATAGTCTAAATTGATTACTTGCAAATGGGTTTACAAAGCCTTTTGGGAAAGATTCATGAGAATTCTTTGATTATAAATATGGTTTGTGAATAGTTATATATTGATTTGTGAACTGGTTTACGAAATGGACTTTGAAATAGTTTGGGAAATGTATTGTGATATATAAGATGTGATTTAATAGAGATTAATTAATGGACTTGACCATTGATATTTGAATTGTAATGGTGAAAAGTTGTGATCTGGTTATTAAACCTGAGTTGTAAGATTGTATTTTATTTTACTTGTGAATTTCTAGAGATTGAGCTTGATGGATTATGCTTAGTGTCTTTATAAACCTATAGAGGTGTGTGCAGGTATGTGCATACCAGTTTATGATATTTTTGTGGACAGAGTCGCCAGCTGATAATAGGTGGAGGCCTGACTAAGGAGGGAATCATGGTCACCTTTTTACGAGCATTATGCATGATCATGACTAGATATTTAAGCATGAGATTGGTCAGTGGAATGGAATATTTATTGGCGGATGAAGCCAAATCTTTTTAAGGGCTTTTTTGTCTTTCCAATTAATTTTGCCTTGAAGTTAAAAGCTACACCTTTATATTAGTGATAGTTAAAACTTTAGCAGTTAGCCGTCAAGGGGTTGAAAAGGGAAATAGAGAGAAAAGAAAAAGCAAGAAGAAAAAGTGAGTTTTTCTTTATGAGTGTACTCAACCTTTATGTGCCTTGATCTTGATAGAAAATTATCACTATATTCCAAATTTCTTCAAAATGCATTCATAGAGTGCCTTGTGCGAAAATGTAGCCCAGGTTTGGATGAATTTCAATAACACATCTTCTAGGGTGTTCTTTCGACTCTACTCTCTATTATTATATTATGCTTGAGTGAATTGTTTGTGAACATTATTTTTCTGAAATTGACATGCTATTTCCTAACAACTAGTATCGTAGCCTGGGTTGGCTAATTGACAACATAGAGGCTTTTTTTTTTTTATGAACATTTGAGTGAAACCAAACAACATGACAAAAGATAAAATTAGAATCAACAAGTTCGATGGGTAGGATTTCAGAGGTGGAAACTCCAAATTGAGAACTATCCTTATTAGAAAGATCTCTATGCACCACTCAAGGGTTGGAAACCCAAGATCATGGAGGTGGATCTAGTAGTAAATTGGGGTGTAAAATTGATCAAAAAGCATTAGGTGCAATTCATCTAGGGCTCACAAAAAAGATAAGATACCATTGTGAAAGTAAAAACTACAAAAGAAGCCATGGATATTCTAACGAATATTTATGAGAAGCCATCCACATCAAATATGGTATTCTTGTTGAAGAAATTGGTTAATATGAAGTTATTTGTGGCAGAACTTATCAATAGTTTCACATAAGTCATAGATTAGTTGGAATTCACGAGTCTAATGAGGATATGAAGTTTCAAGCATTGTTATTTTTATGTTCCCTTCTAGAGAGCTACAATACTATAGTGCAAGGAATTTCATGCACCATGAAGGATGATTTGACTTTAGATGAATGAAGAGATGCCAAAGAAAGTCTCAAGTGTACATAATTTTTTGGCATCTACATCTTTTTCCCAATGACCAATGTCATTCTCAATCACACATCCACATTATGATGCAGCAATTCCATGATCTAGGGACTCAACAATCGAATAAATCCTTAGTCATTTATTATCCTCAAGAATAATATAAACTCACTAGTGCTGATATTAGATGAACTGTAAAAAGAATCTCATATTCTAGGCCCTAAATTAGCCTTAAAAGGTGTTCTGCGTGCCTTTAGAAATGACATTTGTTATCTAGGTAAATAGCTTTAAAAAAATTATGAAACTTTAATATAAGGTAGACAAGACCTAGAGGGACATTTTTCAGCGAAGGACCCAAATTCTGATTCAGCTCATATAGTTCTAAATAACTTTCATGAAGGATGCATGTTAAGATTCTTTGACTAAAATTTGTGGAAAATGGAAAGCAAAAAGAGGTTGGTTCAGCGACATCGAAAATAGATTTCTAATCATGTAGTTTTCAAATGTATTTTTGTCGTATGAAGTCCTAAAATTCGGATATTAAAGTATGTTGCAGAACGACCAAAAATGGACAATTTTCGTTAAGAATGCCCCTAAAATTCACATCATGTAAGTCAGTACAAAATTAGCAAAAGTTCAGGGTTGGGCTAAATCAAATCTATCCTCAATCCCGGCACTAATTTCACCCATAAATTCAACTACCGGCCCCCGTACGTGGTAAATATTAACCGTCCATGTTCCTATGACCTAACCACTAGCTCGACTACTTTGAACTCGACAATGTAGCAAGGTAACGTAATTGAAACTTTTGATAAAATGAGGATCTAAACAATGTTCATGAATTTCACCCAAAAAAAAAAAAAAAACAATGTTCATGAATTTCTAGGAAACCATTCTCATCACACATAATCGGTTGACATAGGATAGAAGGGGAGATTTCTACTTGCCTTGGGTCCTTGTGGATTGTGGTGGTGGTTCGGCAGGACAATGGGGTGGCTGATGGTGGCGACGTGCATGGTTGCGACGGAAAGGGAAGCTGCTAGTGGTCGCAAGTTGCAGTGGTGCACTGGACAAAGGCTTGGGGGAGAGAGCATGATCGTGAACTGAGGAGGGGTGGTCTTCGCTAGCTTCTAGCTTGCTAGCATAGACATGCAGAGGGCAACTGAAGATGAGTGTGAGGTGAACTAGGGTGTCACAACAAAAGAGAAAGAGGGAGGGGACATGTAGTGTCTGAAGAGGGATTAAGGAAGCAGCTGCTGCTCCAAGCGAGGATGGGTGGAGTTTTTGTTATACTATGTTCTGCCTTTTTGCTGTTGTTTTGGAGTTGGGCAACACTGTTGCTTGAGTTGGTCGTCGTGATTGACTTGAGCAGCATTGCTGCTGGTGGCAAGTGGAATAAGGGCCAACCGGTCAGGCGTGTCTTGTAGGGATGCGGCCAGGTGGTAGCATGCAAAGGTGCTGAGTTGGCGAGCTAGCATGGCATTGTTGTGGCGGTGTGATGGTGGTTTGCCAGTGCTAGAAACTACTAACGTGAGGCACGATGGATACAGTGTTGAAATTCAATAATGAGCTTGGCAATTATGAGGTGACGGTAGGACCTGGTGGTTTGTTTTAATGGCGGTTTAAGACACGACACTAAGTTAGGGAGTGGTGGTGGTGTGTTGTGACGATGTCAACTTGACAAATTGAGGCATCTTGATGGTGCTGAAGGTGAGCTTACTTGTGCAGCATGATTCGTCAAGTATTCGAGGCTTGTTATTTTGTCGAGCGAAATTTTGGATGCCACACTCCCCATCCCTATGACTATGCATCACCACAAAATTGACAATTCTTTTATGCAACTTCCAATTTTCATTAAAAAAATGTGCAGTGAGGCACAAATAATTCAAGTTTTTAATGGAATTTCATGTATCAGTCATGAGTATGATCCCAAATTAAAGAAAAAATATTATCTTAAACAGGAAACTTGACCAAGGAGGTATGGTAGCAACCTTTGGATGTGAAGAGTGGGAGATAACCTTAGAGACAAGAGTTTAGCGAAGGGAAATCATACAAGTATACTTTACCTTCTCCAATGAGACAATATTAGTGATATGGTTGTAAGTACAGTGGCTACAGGTAATTTGTCTATTCTTTGGCATTATCGTTTCGGACATCTTGATGAAATGTGTAAAGCAATTAAATTCAAGGAAATTACTTCTAGGTTTGCCAAAAGTTGAGTTGGATTTCTATGAGACCAAATAAATGTCGAAAGTTAGAGTTAGTTCATACTAATGTGTGGGGCAAAGACAACAACTCTCTTATGGTGGTAAGAAATATTTTGTCATCTTCATTGATGATGCAATAAGGAAGACTTGGGTCTATGCTCTTAGAGGAAATTTGGAAGTATTTGGGATGTTCAAAATGTGGAAGACCACGGTAGAAAAAGAGATATTTCATACAATCAAAGCTCTGAAGTTTGATAATAGTGGTAAATACACGAGCAAGGAATTTGCTGAATACTTTAGCCAAGAAGGCATACAGCGGTTGAAGACTGTTCCTAGAAACCCTCAACAAAATGATGTAGCTAAGAGGATAAACAGAACCCTTCTGTAAAGTGCGAGATGCATGAGGCTACACATGCGTCTCTTGCTACACTTATAAGCTATTACAGTTAATGCGGCTATTTACATTATCAACTAGGGTCCATCTAATGCGTTGGATGGAGAAATACTACAAATGCAGTGGTCAAGTAAAAAAGTTAACTATTCATATCTACTAGTATCTTGTTGTATTGCATATGATTTGATTAATACAAAAGATAGGAAGAAGCTTGATGCTAAGTCCTAAAAGTATGTCTTTATTAGATATGGTTATGATGAGTATGGATATAGGCTTAGGGATTATGAGAATAATAGAGTCATCCGTTGACGGAATATGGTAGTCCACCCAAAAAAGCAAACAAGGATCGTTAGATAGAGCATGAGAAGGCAAAAGAACTAGAATATCTTGAGCTGGACACAATGTACGTGAAGATGATTCCAGAATATTAAAGTGCACTTGACCTAAAGGTTAAATATGAGCCTATTATCAATAAGGAGGTATTTTAAGAGGAACATAGTGACTTGGAGTAGACTAACAACCTTGAAGAACTTGTCTTAAGTAAGTCTACACGTGTGAGAAAGTCGAATAATTTTGATCCACTAGCAAATATTATTAGGAGACATGTCTTATATATAGAATCAGGAGAGTGTGAGACTTTTGATGAGGCAGAAAAAAAAAAAAAAAAAACATCACACATGTAGTGGGAGCGTGCTATGAAAGATAAGGTGGACTCGTTACTTTAGAACAAAACTTGGGAGTTGACCAAGTTGCCTAAAAGTAAAAAGGCCTTATTAAACAATCGATATTAAACAAGTGAGTGTACAGGATTAAAATTGAAGCAAGTGGTGGTATTAGATACAAGGCGAGACATGTGGTCAAAAGCTTTTCTAAAAAGAATGGATTGACTACACCAAGATATTTTCACCAATAGTTAAAATGACATCAATCAAAGTTCTACTGAGTATAGTTGTGGTGGAGGATTTTCATCTTGAGCGGTTAGACATAAAAACAACGTTTTTACATGGTGACTTAGATGTACACTTATATGTCGCAATCTAATGGTTTTGGAGTCAGAGATAATGAGAACATAGTATGTCGCTTGAAGAAAAACTTGTATAGCTTGAGACAAGCTTTGTAGCAATGGTATTTAATTGATGGTTTTATGGAAGAAAACAGATTTGCTCATTGTGAGGTTGACTATTGTGTTTATTTTCGTAAATATGATGATGGTGATATTGTGTATCTCTCTTTATATGTAAATGACATGTTAATTTTCAATTAATAATCCGTGAACTTCTGGTACTTATTCGATATAGTCCTTAAACTATATAAAAATGTTCAATGTAACTATCAATCAAAATTCTATATGATACACAAATTATGTAATTTGTATATTTGGTTGTAATTATCTAGTGGTGCAAGGAAAATTTACTCCCCCATACACAACGTTTATGTCACATTCACATGTAATGAGCGATTCGAAATGTCCGCATTCGTCAATTGCTTATGACATTGAAAGACTAAGCAAGCCAGACACCTTGCAATTAGAAAGAAGACATATGCCTTGGATTGATTAAATCATAGGGACCGGATGGACGGGAAGAAAACACACGAGGAACATAAGGTTTTAATTCAATAGGACAAACAACAACAATCGACAGTGCTAATGAGGCACGTTAACGATGCTCACAGAAAAAGAACAAGAAGCATCAAAGGAGGTTAAGATGGTGAGGGGTCAACGGCCTGAAGACGGTGGGAGCGTGGGACTCAATGAAGGCCACATGAGACTTGGAGAGGTGAACGTAGACCACCCAATCCCCGTTGGAGAGCGGGCTGGGCATGGGCATAACGTACCCGGTTTTGCCTCTCCATGGGAAGTGGTAGGACCCCAGCACTGGTTTCCCCCATCCGAAGTCCATCTCGGTCACTAGGAACCTCTGTCCGGATGACACCACGAATGCTGTCGACCCTTCCTCCTCCTTGCTTCCGGGCTTGCAGAATATCCTTGACATTGCTGGCACTGGCCGGTGTCCTTCCACCCAATCTATTAGGTCTAGAAAGTGCTCCTTCTTTGCCGCCCTATCCACAAACTCGTGCACCACATCTGCCACCCAGCTTAGCGGCTTCTCCACCACCTCCATTGCCCTCTTCTCTCCGAATGGCACCGACAACACGTTCCCAAAGTAGGATGACATGGGTGTGGGCTTGTTGTCCTCGCCCTGACTCATTAACCTACACCTGCCGTCCACCACGATCCCCATCCTTGACATTGTCCTCTTGTCATCATCATTGGCAACCGAGGAGGATTCAGCCACCATCTTCCAAAGGAAAGCGCTGAACGATTCCAACTTAGTCCTCTTGCTTCCATTGGAGCAGGCACTCTGCTGCAACTCACTTAGCTTGGCAGCAGTCACATAGTACATGCGGCTTAATAGGCGGTCGTCATCCCTCAATGTCACTGTCTCGCATTGCTCATCCACCTGCAGATTGTGTTTGGGAGGTGGGGGCATTGCGGAGACCGGGATGTACATGCAGTCTAGAGAGGGGTCAAAGTAGAGCGGATGCCTTGGGTTGAGAAGAGAACGACGAAAGGAAGGAGGGAGGGAAATGGGTGCAATTGAGCGAGCTGTTTCTGCCCAAAATACCATGAACATGTTGACCGAGTAGGCGTCAGCTATCCGATGGTCAAATGTACATGCCACCACTATTCCTCCACACTTTAGCTCCGTTGCCTGAATGTTTTCCATCAAATAAAAAGCTTATGTCTCAATGAATAGAACCAATCCTAACGCGGAAACTGTATAAAAAAACTTATGCCTTAATGAGATTTAAGATTACTTCTACACGCTCTAGATGTACCTTTGGCAGCTTACACCGAGAAGTTATTGAATGACATATTGACCATATAGAACAGTATTATTTCAATAAATAATTATTTATGTCCAAACATGGATACACATGATTAACAGTGGAAATGAACTTGGTCTTTATCGTAAAGACTGCGAAGAAGGTGATATCCATTATCCAATTACTTCATACGAGACTTACTAAAGAGAGGGGAGATTATTTAAGAGTCTTAGTATGTATTTGGTAACTATTCTATGTCCATAAACAATTTGTACTTGAAAATAGTTTTTTTATTTTTTTTTTCTGATTCTACTCCCTGAACAAGTTTCTAAGTATTAGCCCCATCTATTCTTTTGGGTTACCATGACGCCCTTGCACTCCTATTGACATTTCCTAATTTCACCAGAAGTGAAAGTCCTTATGTTGGTGTCGCCCCGCCCCCCCCCCCCCTTTTGTATAGTTATGTTTTGGGTTAAAGTTAATACATGCCTTACTTTTACCCAAAAAAAAAAAAGTTTCTAAGTATATGATCCTCAAATTTTTTATAAAATAAAATTTCTTTCAATTTTTTAATAATTTTATGAGATTTTTCTTTTTTTTTTCCTTTTTTCTTCTTTCTCCTTTAGCTAATCGTTGGGCCTTGGCTATGGTTAGTAACCAACCAAAGACAAGAGCTAGCAACCTCGTTAGCCCCCGAGGAGGTCGGCCTTACCTAGCTACTAGCAAGGCTCAACCTCACCCAATCAAGGCAAGGCCAACCTTGCTGAGGGCCAGCGAGGTCACTAGGCCTCATCTCTAATTGGTCATTAGCCAGTCGCCGCCATTGCCAAGCCCTACAACTAGTTAGAGGAGGAATAAGACGAAAAGAAAAAAAAAATGATTTGGTTTTAGAAATTGTTCCCGAAAACAAAAAAAAGAAATTTTTTTTCATTTTCATATTTCTGTTCTAAATCTATTCCATGGTCACCGATTTTTTCTTGTGAATAGAAAAATTAGCTAATGTTATCAAATGAATTTTTATTTTAGAAATAAAAGAATAAAAATAATAAAGGATTGACCGGTCATCTAATAAGATCTCAACATGTTTCCCATGAAGTCAAGGGTAAAAGAGAGATCCCACCTCTGCCACATATATTTGAATTCTTTTGTGATTGAGGGCACTGGGAACCCGCATGGTCTCAATAAATTAATGATTGCTTCTGAGGTCCACCTTCGCAAGATTTTTCCACTCATTCAATTCCATCCATTAAAAAAAAATGATAATCTCCTCCTATGATATATTACTATCACTCATCTATCATGCTATTATTATCTCGCTATTCTCTATGGTCTCAATGAGCCAATGTATAATCTCAATGGTCACACAAGTAAACGAGAGAAACTCGTGCAAAGCATGAGATTCTTTTTCCTTTCAATATTTAGGCTCAATTTATTTCGGGAAAATATAATATTTCTAAAAAATATATTCCAAGAAATCACTTTCAAGGAAATGACAATATTTTCTAGTGCTTAACTAAAAAATGAAATTGAATTAGAAGATATTTTCCACCATTTGATATGGAATTTGATTTTCCTGGAGAAAATTGATATATTTTCAATTATTTTTTCTATTCCTTTTCTTCTTTTTCCTCTTCCTAGACCAATTGCTGGCCATAGCGGCAATTGGCTAGGCTCATGCTCTCCAAATTCCAGCAAGCTTGAGCCTTGGCTCGCCTGTGATGGGCTGTTGTCATGGTGGTTGAGTAAGAAGCAAAAAGAAAAAATAATAACAAAAAGAATAAAAATAAATAACAATTAATTAAAAGTTCAATTTTTTTAAGAGCAAATGTTTCATTAACCAAGGACTTGAGTCCAAGTGCCAATGACCTATGCCAATACATACTCATATTTTGGAAAATGTTTTTCAACCTTTTAAGGAGGAAATCATTTTCCTGAATTTTAGTATAGGTTTTTTGTTGACTAGGAAAACATTTACCATTGGCTCATTTTCCTAAGCAAACCAAATGATGGAAAATGAGGAAAATGTTTCCTAGAAAAATATTTTCCACGAAACAAACAAAATCTTAACATTAAATGTTTCTACATTGTTATGTTTTGTATGAGAAATCATTGATGTATTTATGCTCTATTTGTTTCACATAAAATATAATATTTCTAGAAAATAATTTCCAAAAAGTCATTTTCAAAGAAAATGATAACATTTTATGATGTAGAGTTAAAACCTAAAAATGAACTAGAAAATATTATACACCATTTGGTATATAAAATCTAATTTTATTTTTCTAAGTAAAATTACTAAAAAATTCAATATTTTAAATAATATTTTGAATTTATTTCGTTTATTTCTTTATTATGTTTTCCCTTCTTCCTCAGCTAGTCATTAGCAATGGCAATGATCAACAAGACTCAAGCTTACAAGATTTTGATGAGCTAGAGACTTGTTAGAGGTCATTGAGGCATGAACTTGAGCTTGCCAGAATTCGGCGAGTTTAAGCTCGAGTCTTGTTGACCTCTGGTGAACCTCAAGCTAGCTTATAGCCAATTGATGATTGTTGCTGTGGCCCATAATTGGCCAAAATGAAGCAAAAAAAAAAATTTCAAATTTTTTAATATTTTTATAAGAATGAACGTTTCATAAACAAGAACTCAAGCTTGTGTGCCGAAGACCCATGCCAATACCAAATCATATTTTGAACAATGTTTTCTGATCTTTCAAAGAGGAAATCATTTTCCTGAATTTCTTGTTTGATTTTTTTTTTTTTTGGTTGGATTGAAGCATCGTTTTCCATTGACTCATTTTCTTTAAAGAAGTAAATGCTAGAAAATATTTTCCATGAAACAAACAAAGTCTTGATCATAGATTATGCTGTTAGGTGTGATCGAAGTCCAAGCATTATTCTTCTTTCTAAACAATGGTAAAGGGTATCCAAATCGATCTTTCAAATTTGCACACCAAGTGATGTAAACAATTAGTTTAAATTCAACACCTATTGAAAAAACTTCAATACCAATGAATAAATCAATTTTGTGAACCGTTCTAAGTAAAGAAGGAAAATGCGACTGATAGACTAGAGGTAGAAGATACACTATTTCGTTCGACGCTGGTTATGCATGATAATGTTCCTAGTCAACAATCTTATCCCTTGTATCTAATTTAAGATAATGTTGATATTATTTTCGTATTTTCTCTGCTTGCCTTAAGCATCCTCAATCATCCCTAATTTAGGGCTTTTGTAATATCTTTATATATAGTTTATACAAAAGAGATCATATGACAATATACAAAAACTACGATTTCTTCAATGCATAAATAAAAGATACAAGGAAAAGACTATAGATTTAAGTGAAATGAAGATAAAAATGGGTGCGGGTGCATATACGGTGATATGATCTCTTGAGATGGATAAACAATATATAGCGAGGCTGTATCTATTATCAATACCTGAACAGCAAGCACGCCTCGCTTCTTTGTGGGCACAAGTTTCCCTTCAACGGTGTCATCCGGATTATACAGGTTGAGATGGCACAGTTCCATGTCGGCGAAAGCTTCGATGAAGTCGACCCCCTGATTGTTGCACATGAGCTCAGGCTCACCGGCTGAGTTTTGCACCACCTCTCCGGCGAGAGCATAGTAGGAGACCAAAGCTTGGGCCAAGGCGGCTTTCAGAACACCAACCACGGACCCATATTCCAGCCTTTGTGACGCGGTGGTGGTTGGATTGGCGTAGCAGAAGAAGACGCCTATGTCGAGCGGAGGCAAGAGCAAGTCGAGGTTGGAGAGGGGCAGCCAATGCCCTTGGATGGGCAGTGGTGCCGCCACCACTTCTCTCTTGCCCAACTTCACCACGAACTCTCTTCCTGCACCTCCATCTGCATCCATTTTATGTACTCTGGTGCGAGTTTGAGAGGAAGGGAGAGAGAGAGAGAGAGAGAGAGAGAGAGGAGGAGGAGGAGGGACTGGTTTATAAGATTTATATTTAAATTCCTCCACAAGCCCTCCCGGTTGCTAGGGACTTATAAAACCAATTTCCGGTCACAATTGAACCGCTATCAATTTAGAACAACGACACCGTCCGTTTAGCAAGGCCTTGTGGAAACTAGCATTTCTCTCCCATATAAATATGAATTCTTCGCGCTTCAGGTCACTGGGGAACCCTGCCGTAATGTTAATGTGTCTCATCAAATTAATTATCAATTCCAAGATTCTTCCATTCATTCAATTCCATCCACAATGGACAAAATGATAATCTCCTCCATTTATATTATTATCACTTAAGCATCACACTATTGTTAAATTATTATATCAAAGTATTCAATGTAATCTTTTTTATTAATAATTGAAATTGTTAAAAATATGACCCAACAAGCCAACTTTATAGAAAGAGAGTGGTTTGGCCCTAAGTACAATTTTAAACTGTTTCGTCTAAGATTTCGTGCAAATCTCAGCATCCTTTAGATGTTAAATAAACAGTGGGTACACTAGCGTATGTGGCTCGAAAAAGATATTATACAAATGAGAGAAGTAAAGCATGTAGGTCCCAGCACATAAAAATAAGGGACCCAATTTAACAGTCCACCACATTTGTCGAGGGTCATAGACAGTTTCAGTTGTTGAAAACGACCACTGTTAATTAAAAGGTTTAAAAGTAAACCACGTGATTCAAGACAAGCACAAAAATCATGTCAAGATTGTCTTATTAAAATCGAAGATTTCTTGTTGGAACAAACAAAGGGGATTAGTGACATTTGTTTTACTTAGAGCATATCTTTCGTATGGCAAGAACAAGGAAAATGTCCGTTCCGTACAAAAAAATAGAACGAAGAAAGACAGAAGCTGGTCTGACATGCTTAACGTGTCGTCCGGGACTGTGAATTCAAAAACTTCAACAGCCAACGTACGAGCTTCGAGCTGAAGACTGTGTGGTCCAACGCTCTCGATGGGTTTGATCCAGAGCGGTTCATGTGGTTTCGGATTCAAGTTTTGGTACCTAGTCATATTTTATAATATGTTTTCTGAATTTTCAAAGAGAAAATCATTTTTCATAATTTAAACTTCGGTAGGAAAATATTTTTCCTTTACTTGGAAAGCATTTTTTGTTGACTTATTTTTCTAAGCGAACCAACTACCAGAAAATGAGTAAGACATTTTCCAAGAATTATATTTTCTAGGAAACAAATGGAGTTCAAAGAGATGGTATTGTCGCCTAGCATGAATTCTCCTCAGCCTATACCAATCGCAACTTTGACATTTTAAATAAGTCATTTAGACATACAATTTAACTTATTTTGGAGGTGTCACTTATCTATTATGCTTAAGACGAGAAGCTCCAGTCAGCATAAGCAAGCTTGAATTTCTGAATTTGGTGGTCAAAGAATAGCTAAAAGGAGACGTGAGGAAATGAAGGGCGTAATTAGTGACACGCAAGAGCATATTTGCGCTTGGGCAGTATGAGAAGCGTAGGCTGAGTAGGTATCAAACGAAGAGGCGTTTTTCTTAAGGAGGTCAACGAATGAACGAACAGGGAAGCACGCGATAGAGGGAGATAGAAAAGGGTGAGTGTGCATGTGGAGGAACAGAAAAGAAGACCAAAGAAGCACGTGACAGGCAAGAAGAAAGCAAGGTCCAGAGAAAATATTTGCTCAGCTACGAATCGGAAATTTTGGGAAGAGTAGGTCAACATTGACGGCCGAAGGGAGAGGAAGAAACGGTAGCATTCTAGAAGAAAGCGAGAACAAGTTTAGCTAAGCGTGGAAAAAGACGAACGCGCACATCGGGATGGACTTTGTGACATCCTAATTTTTAGGCTTTGATTTCAATTGGATAAGTCAGGCCTTTCATCAATGCAACTATAGTGTTTTTCTCTGAGATGATCACTCATGAGATAACTGACCTATCAGATGAAGCCGTTAAGAGATTTTAATACAATAGACTTGAGAATTCGATCAGGAATCGATTGCTCGACCGTGCTAGTCTGCAAGGATCATTACGGAACAATTAAAAATCGGTCAAAAACCGATGATAGGTCGATTCGACTAAGATAGTGATCAAAGTGTGGGTGATTCCACCTAATTGCAAAATTCTCATCGATCGGCACTAAACTGATTTTCTGTCATTTTGGGTATCCTATGTCTATATTTGAAACCTCGAGATTTTCACGACCACTAAGTCGCCAGTTTGTTGAAGAGGTATGCGTAGCTCGAATAAAATCGACCACAGGTCAACCGCACCAAAAATTCCTAAAAGCCACCCGGTAGACAATGTCACACTAAAAGCGCGTCTGATTGAAATTAACCGTGAATTTGAATTCAATTTCAGAAATTGAAGATCTTGTCATGTCACGAGTCATTCTATGAGTACTAGCTCACCTTTCAAGGAAATTCCGGTAAATTCGGAATTTTTACGGAAAATCGTTTCGGACGAATTGGAAAACGAACAGAAATTCGGATTGGCCAATTTGAAGGGATTTTTGGCATCTGGTGCAAGTGAAATGGTGGTAGGGAATTTTGTGGGCTTCTTCCGCATCAAATTAGACCTCAATCAGAGAAGTTTGTTTGAAAAATCGAATTCCGAGAAAAACGAAATGAAATTTGGTTTTGAAGGAAATTCGTTGAATAAAGGGACCATCTTATCTTGGTCTTTGTGTAGACTTTCAATGGGGACCCGTAGGTCTTTGATCTGACGCTGGCCTCCTCCTTGCTTTTGTCTCTGTTTGATAGCCGGTCGAGCTAGCCGTGCTTAGTTTGGCCTTGTTGTTGTAGTTGTTGTGCCGCCTCTGCGGCTTTTGCATCTCATCACCCTTCCACTTCTTTTGTTACTACATTTGGAGTGCAAGTTACTGGTGTCGAGATCTTTTTGTACATTTGGTTCTTCTTAATATATTTCTTACCTTTTACCAAAAAAAGAAATTGGCCCTACGATGACCAATTGGCAAGGTGTTTTGAAGTTAATGAAGACTATAAATTTGTTTTAATATTTTTCTTCCTTCTTTCCTTGGTCTCTTGCCCCTTCACATAAACCCTCCCTTGGCTGCATATTATTTCTTCCTTTTTACTTCTCTCTACACATTTTTCTTCCCCCCCCCCATGCACACACACATCCCCTTCCTCTTGGCCGCACATTTCTCTCTTTCTTTTCCCTCTCCCTCTCTCTCTCTCTCTCTCTCTCTCTCTCTCTCTCTCTCTCTCTCTCTCATTGTTGCCTCCACTGATGGTTTCTTTGCATAATTCAACCTCACTTTTTCTGTTTGACCAAGCCTTCACTTATCCGATAATTAAATACCTCTCTCTCTCTCTCTCTCTCTCTCTCTCTCTCTCTCTCTCTCTCTCGGCTACATGGATGAGCTCCCTCTGCCGTTTTCTACTTTGCTTCCTCCTGCTCATCTCTTATCTTATTCATTTTTGCCACATGTGAGCTGCTCCTAGACGGGAACTATGAAAGCTAGTACGAGCACCTAGAGGGGGTGAATAGGTGCAGAAAACAAATTTCCCAAGAGAAGTGTGCAACTCTATTCAACAATAGATTATGAAAAGGAAATTGGACTATTGTAAACAAATTGAGTTACGATCAAAGTAAAAGAGCGTAAGGAAGAGTATAAGAACATAGGGTTTATAGTGGTTCAGCTTAATCCAAGCTTACGTCCACTCTTCCGCACTCACAACCCACTGGCTGGATTTCACTATGAATCAAAAGAGTTGTTATAGTAAAGCTCTTCCTTGATTCCACAGTGTAGAGACTCTGCTACACTTCCTCAAGGTCTCACAAAGATATAAACTCTCTTTTGAGTACAAGATTTTGCTCAACAATTGAATTGACTAAGAACAAGGAGCTTCAGACTTTGGAATTCTTTTATCGTGCATACGCTCGAACAACTGGAACATCTTCTTGATATGCTCATTCATGCCATCACACCCATTGGCACTTACCAAAAGAGTTCTTCTAATCTACCCGTTGGATAGAATCAATTAGGGAGATTTCGAGTTACTTAAGGAATATGACGATAGCCCACTAATCCTGCTCGCCCATACAATCAGGATCTAGGTTTCCATAAGTAAAACCTTCCAAGTATACTTTGCCAATCAACGGATCCAAGATCCCTGAATCAATCTCAATTTAAATAATGAATTCCGACATGCTATATCCGACCAAGAGATCTTCTTCAGTAGATAGAATCAAATCCTCAACGAAATACTCAGTTCTTAATAAGCCTTCTTCGACAGTCTAGAAACTGTCAATGAGAATAGACTTTGAGTCTTGAGTCTGGCAGTCCAGAGGTCTTCAGACTTTGATGGAAGAGTCTGCAAGTCTTCAGACTAGACTAATGAAAACGTTTTATCAACATCAAAACACTCAATGAAGTTTTCTCCAACAATCTCCCTTTTTTTGATGGTGAAAAAACTTTCCTGCAGATTTGGATAACTTTGACCTGCAAAACAATACTCAAGCAAACATGGATATCTCACAAAAGATAATTGGCTTAGTAAAGATAACATTAAAATCTGCATCCACATAAAGTAGGTTAGTCCTGTAAATGAGCAAACTATCTTTGCCATGAAATACCAATAGTGCTTAAGATAAACAAATGATCAAACAGTCCAAATCCAAATCCATTCACAGCAAAACAGACAAACACAAAAGTAAAGTCAATCAAACACAAAAATCAAGAGTTTAAATCTCAAATCTGCACATCTTTCCCCCTTTTTATTAGCATTAAAAAGGTAGAGATGAAAAGAGAATTGAATTTATAATTGCTTTGAAACACGAACAAGCTGGAAATCTCCCATTGACTGGACAATCCCTTCCAGCTTTTTTAAATCCTCCTTTAGTTGAGCCACATCTTCACCCTTGGCATTTGCTTGAACTTGAAGAGCAAGGGCATGGATTTGATTATGCAGAGAAACTGAAGAGGCTTGACCTGCATTTTGCAAGTTCTGAACTTCGCATCCCAGAGCATAAATTTGGCCTCGCATCTCCAAGAGAACATCAAGCACTTTACGAAAGTCTATTGAATTATTAGTCTGAGTATTGGTTTCTGCACGATCAGATGGTGTATTGGCAGATGATGGCAAGTCAGGACGATCATGCAAATTAGACAATGAAACCTCATGGCCTTCCTCTGGAAATTGAGAGGCATAGATGTCTTATGGATCTACTGATGAACGACTTACTCCTTCACTAGTGGCAGCAATTGAAGACTACCTCTTTTCTCGGCATCTCCCCATGTTTCAATGCCTTCAGGAGGTGAGAAGTACTCGTCATGCTCTGCTTCTTCTTGTTCACCTCTGCCCTCTTCTTCTTCTTCTTCCTCAATCCTTTCCTCCTCTACTTCTTTCTCCAATGATTCTCTCTCTCTCCAGTCCTCTGTTCGATCTCATCCTTGTCTTGTTCCTGTCTCTCCTTTGTCTCTAGAACAGAACGACTTAAGTTCTTCAATGCAAGAGCAGAAATTGTGATGTCATCCTCATCCTCTTCATCCTCCAAGATGAGTGCTCTTCTTTTCTCGGATGGAGCAACCATGGGCTCCTTCCTTTTCCGTTTTGCAGCCGAAGAGACTGAGTGAGTCTTGACAGGGGTTTTAACCTTGAATTGCTCCAAAGCCTTGTTAAGTTCCTTCAGACGCATTTTAGAGACCATTTTCAGTCCCACTACCATTTGATCGCATGTTTGAACACAAAGAATCCTAGGAGGCTAAATACTCAAATGTCTGAATAGCTTGGTGACAAGTGTTGAGTAAGGAAGTTGGCCCTTGTCCTTCACCATCGATCTGTACACGTGGAACATAATAGTGTGTGGAAGAGAGAACTTTTTGCTAGCGTTAATGGCATACATCAGCTTTGCCTACAAGTTTGACGCATCAGTCTTCGAAGTTGATTTGGGTCTGAGGCAATTGATCACTATCTTGTGAAGCATAATATTTGAGGCATTCATCCTCAAATATGAAATCTTTCCTTCCGTCGTTCTTTCCCGAACAAGCTCTATTGTCGCACGACCAATAGACACACTGATTGGTTGGTATTTCCCTCTTTCAACCCCAATCACATCAGCCAATGTATCCATGTCAACCACATAGTTCTGATCTGGAACACTGAAAGAGAATCTATTTGCATCCAAGAAACTTATATTCGAATAGAAGTAAGCAGTGAGTTCAGCATGAGCCTTTGTCGTTTCAAAACAAAACCATTCTAATTGAAGAAGATTGAATTTCTCTTGCAGCTTGACATTCAAAGAATTAAGAAAATCAAAGTCCACACTTCTAGGGTTAATCACACGACGCTTTAGCAATTTAGAGTACAGTTGCTTGTGTTCCTCCGAGCGAAACAAATATGTCCTTTTGCTTCAGATTTTTACCGCAACACCCATTCTAGGTTTAAATTGAGTGTACATCCTGTCATTAGCATTCCCATCAGGTTGACTCAGCCCTCCAACATGTGGATCGCTTGGGATATTTGCAAATGCTTCTTTTACTGACCCTGCAAGAGCAATTCCTAATGCTTCCATTGTGCGTAAAAAGTAGGTTTCATTTTGATACCCTCTGTCTTTCAAAAATTCATCAATATATTTCAAAGGAGTATCACCCATCTTCAAAGCACGGTAAAGCTTAAAAGTAAAAGCGGGCTTTTAAGTTCTTACTAGTTCTACATCTTCGATGATTTCTTCCTCTTCTCGATGTTCAATATTCTGACGTCTAGATGGAGGAGATGGAGGCTGTTGAGAATGTTGAGGGCTCTGTTGTTGTCTAGGAGATTCTTCTTCCTCGGTGTGATCAAAATGCGTAGGTCCCTCATGCATTTGTTGTGGTCCCCTGTTCGCGATCCTCGAAGACTTTCTTTGAGACGACATTTTTCACAGTCTTTGAGAGATTCCAAGCTTGTTTCGCAAGAAAGGTGAAAACTTTTTGAGGATTATTCAAGAGAAGAAAACAGAAGTGGAACATATGTGCTCTCTTAGGGTTTTTGTGAGTAAAACGAAGAAGAACCAACAGTATATAAGGCCGTCGAAGCGAGGCATACAGAACGTCGTAAAAGGAAATATAAAAATGACTTTTTTAAAAATAACTGCCTTTTCCAAAAATTAGATCACCGTCATTTCAAAAATAACTTCTTTTTCGAAAAGGAAAGATTGTAATAATCACGAAAACTGGGAAATAACATCAATCAATTACAGATAGATGATCGTACCTTTTCGAGATTTTATTCGAGAGATAAGTTTCTAAAATAGAAGTAACTTACAGTCGTAAATCTTGTTCGTCTAAGTCTGAGTGTCTTTAGACTTTTAGCCCTGAGTCTGAACTTTCTCAGAGTTGAAGATATTGAGTCTGGAACGAATAACTTCAAATTGATTTTTCTCCAAAGGCTTTGTAAATATATCCGCTATTTGATTCTTTGAATCAATAAACTAAATCGAAACTTCTCCATTTTGAACATGATCTCTAATGAAATGATGTCAAATCTCTATATGTTTTGCTCTTGAGTGAAGAATCGGATTCTTGGTGAGATTGATTGCGCTGGTGCTGTCACATTTGATCTTAGTGCGTGAATCTTCAATTCCAAAGTCTCTTAGTTGTTGTTTTATCCACAGAATTTGTGAATAACAACTTCCAAGAGTTACATATTCTGCTTCTGCCGTAGAAAGAGCTACAGTACTTTGCTTCCTTGAAAACCAAGACACTATCCTGTTACTAAGTAGTTGATAGGTGCTCGAGGTGCTCTTTCTATCAACTCTACATCCTGCTAGATCTGCGTCTGAGTATCCAAGAAGAGTGAAGTCTCCTTCTTTAGGATACCAGAGACATAAATTTGAAGTTGAGGCAATGTATTTGATAATACGTTTTGCAGCACTTAAATGTGATTCTTTAGGGTCTGATTGAAATTAGGCACAAATGCAAACACTAAACAAAATGTCAAGTCTAGAAGCAGTAAGATAAAGAAGTGAACCAATGATACTCCTGTATAGCTTCTAGTCAACTTTCTTTCTTCCTTCATCTTTGTCCAACTTCAAAGAATTTGACATTGGTATGTCAGTCTTTTTGCAATTCTGTTCTTTAGCATATTTTTCTTGATGAATAAAGGTTCCCTCCTTCAGTTGTTTCACTTGAAGTCCGAGAAAGAAGGTTAGTTCACCCATCATGCTCATTTCAAATTCATTCTGCATAGACTTAGAGAATTTCTTGCACAGATTTTCATTAGAAGATCCAAAAATAATATCATCAACATAAATTTGACCAAGTAAAAAGCTTTTGCTTTCTCTTTTGATAAACAAAGTAGTATCTATTTTACCTTTGACAAAGCCATTTTAATTAAAAACTTACTTACTATGTCGTCCCAAGCTTGAGGTGCTTGCTTTAAACCATATAGAGCCTTTTCAGTCTGAATACAGAGTCTAGTTTCCTTGGGTCTTCAAAACCGAGTGGTTGTTCCACATAGACTTCATCTTGGATAAATCCATTTAGGAAAGCACTTTTGACATCCATTTGGAATAACCTGAAATTCTCATGACAAGCAAAAGCAAGTAATAATCTAATTGCTTCTAACCTTGCTACTGGTGCGTAAGTCTCATCATAGTCTATCCCTTCTTCTTGCATATATCCTTTGGCCATGAGTCTTGCTTTGTTTCTTACGACTTTTCATTTCTCGTTCATCTTGTTCCTGAAAACCCATTTAGCTCCAATGATGGATTTACCTTTCGGTTTAGGAGTCAATTCCAAGACATCATTGATACTGAATTGCCTGAGTTCTCCTTGCATAGCTTCAATCCAGCTTTCATCAGTTAAAGCATCTTCTATGCTTTTGGGTTCTATTTCAGAAATAAGAGCCACAACATTAGACTTTTCATGTCTTTTGGATCTTGTGCGAATTCTTTAATTAATATCACCAATAATGAGATCTTTGGGATGACTGGACTTATGCTTCCAGTTGCTGGTTGATTTGTCAGACTATTGATCATTTTTCTCAATTGAATCTTCGATGATCATTTGTTGCTAGTCTTCTGAAGTCTGAGTTGCTTCTAGAGATTTAGACTTTGTAGAGTCGAGAGCAGGTTTAGATTCTTCAAGTTGAGTCCGAATCGATTGATTTTGCATAAAGTCTTGAAATTTGACATTTATCGATTCCTCCACAGATTGAGTCTTTTTGTTGTATACTCTGTAAGCTTTTCTTGTGATAGAATATCCAAGGAAGATACATTCATCTGATTTTTCTTCAAATTTACCAACTCGATCATTTGCATTTTTCAATATAAAACATTCACATCCAAACACATGAAAATATGAAACAATTGGCCTCTTTCCTTTGAATAAGTCATAGGGAGTTTTCTCCAAAATAAGCCTTAAGAAGACTCTATTAATAATATAGCATGCTGTAGAAACTGCTTCAGCCTAAAAATGAGAAGAGATGTTACTTTCAATTAAAAGAGTTCTAGCCATTTCCTGCAACTATCTATTCTTTCTTTCCACGACTCCATTTTGCTCTGGAGTATATGGTGAAGAGAACACATGCTGAAAGCCAGATTCATCACAGAATTTTGCAAAATCTTGATTTTCAAATTCACCTCCATGGTCTGTCCATATACTTGAAATAACATACCCTTTCTCATTTTGGACCTTTTTAGCAAACTTTATAAAATAAGAAATTGTTTCAGACTTACTTGCCATAAAATATACCCAAGTGAATCGTGTATAATCATCCACAATTACTAGGCAGTATTTCTTACCTCCAATGCTCTGAGTTCTGGTTGGTCCAAAGAGATCCATATGCAAGAGCTGTAGTACACGATTAGTGGATACTTGATTTATTGGTTTGAATGAGTTTCTTACTTATTTTCCCAACACGCATGGTGTGTATAGATCAGAATTTTGATATGTCAGTTTGGGTAGTCCACGAACAAGCTTCTTTGCTGGGATTTTGGCTATTTGCTTCATGTTGATGTGCCCAAGTTTTCTGTGCCATAAGTTTGCTTCCTCTTGAATTGAGATTAGACATTGGGTTTCATTTGGTTTGATATCCAAGAGTAAATATTCTCATGTCTTCGCCTCGTGAAAGACTGAGGGGAGTTTTTACTGGTTCTTGAACATATTCCTTCTTGAAGGTTAATTTTGAAATCAGTGTCGCACAGCTGACTAATACTCAGAAAGTTGTAGTTGAGTCCTTCTACTAAAGAAACATTACTGATCGTGAGGCTTCCAATCTTTACAGTTCCGTATCCCACAATTCTTGATTTGCTATTTCCTCAAAAATAAACTTTTCCACCATTAACTTGTACAAGTTTTATGAAGCAATTTAAGTCTCCTGTCATATGTCTTAAGCATCCACTATCCAAGTACCATTTAACATTTTTCTTGATACTGACCTGCATTTAGAAAAGAGACTCAAGCTTTCTTTGGTACCCATATTTTCTTGGGTCCATTGGTGTTAGTGTAATATAAGATCTTTGCCCATACCTTCTTAACGGGTTTCCAAACCATAGGACATTCTTCCTCAAAATGATCTGAGCTATTGCACTTAGAACATTTAAGAGCACTACGGCCTACAGATTTTACAAAAACTTTTTGGAAATGATTTTTGTAAGAATCTCTTGTAGATCTTTGCTTAATTCTTTCCTTTACTTTAGGAAAATCAATTAGAAGAATGGTTTCAGCAGTCATTCCTAAACCTGATTTGTTGAAGTGAGGTCTTTGTGCTGAAAGAATTTTTTTCAAGTTTCTCAGATCCTATAGAAAATCTTTTAGAAATACTTGAGATATCATTTTTCAAAAATGCATTTTATTTTGAAAGATTGTTTGCATTTTCTTTCAAAGTAGTAACACTTTTGTCTAAACTTTTGACCTTCTCTTTCCAAATATTTTCCTGTTGTTTCAGTGCATAATTTTCCCTTTTAAGTTCAAAAATCCTTTTGAGAGAGGTTTTGAGACTAAGACACAATTCATCAATGTATCTAGAGAATAGTAGGGATTTTTAAATTACTTACCTCGATTTCACTGTCTGAGTCTGAGTCTGAGTCTGAGTCTTAGTCTGAATCTGAATCTGAGTCTGATTGTGCCATGAGACAAATATTGACATAATCATCATCACTTTCCTCGTATTCTGTATCACTCCAAGTTTATGCTTTAAGTGTCTTTTGATATTTCTCAACTTTTCCTTTCTTTCTCTTCAGAAGGGGACAATTGGGTCTGATGTGTCCATTTTTCTTGCATTCAAAGCAAACTGCATCTTTATTGGATTCATCATCGTCAACTAACTTATTCCGTTGCTTTTGAAAACTTTGTTTCTTTGAATTGAATCTTCTCCCCTTTCTGTTTAGTTTTTTGAATCTTCTTATCATGAGAGCAAGTTCTTCATCATCCATATCGTCTTCAGAATCTATGACATCAGAATCATCATTAGATTTTAATGCAATGGATTTCTTACCTTTAGGATCTTCATCTTCGTTGATTTGCTCCACTTCATAAGACTAAAGAGTTCCAACCAATTCGTCAACAGAGAGTGGCATGATTCTTTGTGTCTCCCTTACTGAGGTCTTTATGTGATTCCAATCCATGGACAGTCCACGCAGTAGCTTGTTTACCTTCATGGGTCTAGAAATTGATTGACCTTAATATTCAAGACCATTCATGATTTCTGTAAAACGACTAAACATGTCAGTGATAGATTCTCCTGGTTTCATCTTAAATGATTCATATTGACCGAGCATAATGTTGATTCTGGTTTATTTTACTCGATCAGTTCCTTCATAGGTGATGTGTAATCAAGAGCTTATCACAAATTTTTTTAGCTGTTTCACAAGAAAATATTCTGTTATATTCAGTAGGAGATAATGCACAATATAAAGAATAAATTGCTTTTGCATCAAGAGCTTGTCTCTTGGTTATCTCTTCTTAAGTCATTTCACTGGACTCAACAGCTTATTTTCCTCTTTGTAAGACTGGTGCAGCTTTAGAAATGAATCCTTTATCTAACACATCCTATTCTAGAGGATCCTTTGATCTTAGGAATGCCTTCATCTTGTTTTTTCATATGTTGTATTCCTTTCCATCAAAATAAGGCGGTCTGGTATTGCTTTGCCCTTCAACCAGACTTGGAGCCAAGATAATAGCCATGGATCTTTAACTCTGAAGTAAAACACTTCAACTTAAGTGAGTACACAGGCTCTGATACCAATTGTGAAAGCTAATACGAGCACCTAGAGGGGGTGAATAGGTGCATAAAACAAATTTCTCGAGAGAAGTGTGCAACTCTATTCAACAATAGATTATGAAAAGAAAATTAGACTCTTGTAAACAAATTGAGTTATGATCAAAGTAAAAGAGTGTAGGGAAGAGAATAAGAACATAGGGTTTATAGTGTTTCGGTTTAATCCAAGCCTGCGTTCACTCTTCCACACTGACAGCCCACTGGCTGGATTTCACTATGAATCAAAAGAGTTGTTATAGTAAAGCTCTTCCTTGATTCCATAGTGTAGAGACTCTGCTACACTTCCTCAAGGTCTCACAAAGATATAAACTCTCTTTTGTGTATAAGATTTTGCTCAATAATTGAATTGACTAAGAACAAGGAGCTTCAGACTTTGGAATTCTTCTATCGCACACACACTCGAACAACTGGAATGTCTTCCTTATATACTCCTTCATGCAATCACACCCGTTGGCACTTACCAAAGGAGTTCTTCCAATCTACCCATTGGACAGAATCAATCAGGGAGATTTCGAGTTATTTAAGGAATATGATGATAGCCCACCAATCCTGCTCTCCCATACAATCAGGATCTAGGTTTCCATAAGTAGAACCTTCCAAGTATACTTTGCCAATCAACGGATCCAAGATCCCTGAATCAATCTCAATTTGAATAATGGATTCCGACGTGCTATATCCAGCCAAGAGATATTCTTTATTTGGTAGAATCAAATCCTCAACGAAATATTCAGTTTTGGATAAGCCTTCTTCGATGGTCTAGAAATTGTCAATGAGGATAGACTTTGAGTCTTGAGTCTGGCAGTCCGGAGGTCTTCAGACTTTGATGGAAGAGTTTGCAAGTCTTAATACTAGACTGATGGAAACGTTTTGTCAACATCAAAACACTCAAGGAAGTTTTCTCCAACAGGAACCACCATCCCTCATCCCCACCAATAGCCTTCTGCCCCTTCTCTCCACACCAGCGTCACTTGTGGACTTCCTATTGCTATGACATCCCAGATTTTCAGTCATGTTTTCTATTGAATAAATCGGGCATTTCATTAACGTGACTATAGGGTTGTTCTCAAAGCTGATCACTCTCGAGATAACTAGGCTATTCAAGGAAGCTATTAAGGAATTTTAAGGCAATAGACTTGAGAATTTGACTAGGAATCAACTTCTTGACTGTGCTCGTCTTTAGAGGCCATTACAGCACAGTAAAAAATCAATTTGAGATCAGAGAAAGGTCAATTTGATTGAGATGTGTGGCTAATCGTGGGTGACACCATTAAATTGGAAAATTCTCGTCAACCGGCCCTAGACTAATTCTTCTGTCCTTATTTGAATCATCGAGATTTTCATGACAACCAAGAGTCGCCAATGAGCCAAATGGGTTCATAATGGCTCGAAAAAAAATCGACCACGAGTCATTTGCACTAAAAGTCTCTGAAAACTACTCGGTAGTCACACTAAAAAACACACTGAACGAAAATTAACCATGTATTCAAGTTCGAGTTCATAAATTGAAGATTCTGTGATGTCACAATAAATTCTAGGAACGTCGACACAGTCTTAGAAGATTTTTCTTACAAGTCGAGACTTTTTGGGAAAAAGTCGGCACAAGACCGTTTTTGTTCAGAGAATGCTAGGGATCGTTTTTGGTTGCAAAATTAAGATGCAAGATGGTTAATTGGATGATAAAAACTATCAATTGAAGCATTGAGTTGCCAATTGAAATTATGAGGGCCACATGAGATTGATTTGAGGTAGATCAAGTGTCCAATCGGTGATGAATTGTGTCAAATTTGTTAGGGAAATCCCTCATGATATTTTGAAGTTGACAAAATAAATCAAAGATTACTAACGTGTTTAATGGTTAAATAATAGACTATGCAGATGATTGAACATGTAAAGGATATTGTCAAAGTTTGAAGATTGCTAGAAGACTGAATGTAACACATGTCCAAAGTCTATTTTGAAGATTTTTAGACTTCTGTGTCAAAGTTTGAACATTGTTAGACTTTAGTGTTGAAGTCTACTCTACATTAAAAGTTTGTTAACTCTGATAAATTCCAAATTGAACGTGAATAAAGAACTAGAATACAAATTTTATGCTGAAGCTGAACTTATTCATAATGTTTCCAAACCTTAAAGCTAAATTCGTTCAGAAGCAGAATATATTCAGACTTACGTCCAAATTGTAAAGTCCATTGCACTCAGACTCAGATTGTAAAGTCTATTGCTTTCAAACTTTACATCCAAAACAAGACAGAACGTGACACAAGCCCTAAATGTATAACGACTAGTGATTTGGTTTGGATTCTATATCAAGATTGATTTGATTGACTCAATCTAATTGAGTGACAATTAGATGTTGAAGACAAGAACTTTCTATACGAAGAAGCTCTACTTATGGAAACCAAGATTCTGTTTGTATGGGTGATTAGAATCAATTTGGGATTCTACTTTTATCACTCAACAGCTATCAAATCTTCTAGATATAGATTTGTCCAATGGGTAAATTAGAAGACAATCATTGAGATACTGTCCAACGGCTAGTTTGGAAGTGGAGAAGTATTTAAGGAGATCAAGGACCGATGAGCAAGTAAGAGATGGAGAGTAGAATTTATAATTCTAAAGTCTGAGTGATCTTTAATCATACACTTGTCTTTGGTGAGCTTAAACGTTTATGATCGTGAGAGAAATACCAAAAGAGTGACTTAGTGAGATGGTGTGATCTACGACTAAGTGTTTACACTCAAAGTTGTAATCTCTTGTTGAATGCATAGTGGAATCCAGTAGAAGGCTATTAGTGTGGGAGAGTGGACGTAGACTTGATCTAAGTCAAATCACTATAAACCTTGTATTCTTATTCCTTTCCCTAAACTCCTTTATTTTGTTTGTAATTCTATTTAACTACTAAAGTCTAAACTCACTCAAAATTTGTTATTCTCCAAACTCAGTTTCAAAAGTTTGTTGTTATTCAAAATCAGTTTCAAAAGTCTGTTGTTAATCAGAATCAGTTTCAAAAGAAAAATATTTCTACTGTTCTTTGCGAAAAATTTACTTCACACCTATTCATCCCTCTTTAGATGTTCATACTAGCACTTTCAATTGGTACCAAAGCCAGGTGCTCAGTTTATAAAAGTGTTTTACTTTTGAGATAAAGATCTTCTATGGCTAATATATTGGCACTGAGACTTATGGAAGGGCAAAGCAACACTAGGCCACCATATTTTGCTAGAAAGGAATACAATAAGTGAAAAAATAAAATGAAGGCATTCCTAAGATCCAGAGATCTCTTACAATAGGATGTTGTGGAAAAATGAATCAATCCCACTACTGCGTCTACATCAAATAAGAATGGCAAAGACAAAGAAACCAAACCCCCTGCTCCTATGTCTCAGATGGAGATGTCCAAAAGAGAAGCCCTTGATGCAAAAGCTATTTATTCTTTATATTGTGTCTTGTCTCCTGCTGAATATAACAGAAGCTCTTCATGTAAAACAACAAAAAAAGTTTGGGATAGATTTTATGTTACATATGAAGGGACTGATCGTGTAAAAGAGACAAAGAAAACTTCATACTCGACAAATATGAATCATTCAAGATGAAGCAAGGAGAGTTGATTGGAGATATGTTCAGCCATTTTACAGACATTGTAAATGTTTTAGCATATCAAGGTCAGCTAATTTCTTCCCCAATGACGGTCAACAAACTTTTGTGAGGTCTCTCAAAAGATTGGAACCATGTTAAGACATTAATCCGGGAGACTCAAGGGATCACGCCTCTTTCTGTTGATGAATTGATTGAAACTCTTCAATCCTATGAAGTGGAACAAATCGTTGATGAAGATCCTGAAGGTAAGAAGTCCATCTCTTTAATATCTAACGCTAATTCTGATGATACAAACTCAAAAAATGATATGGACAACGAAGAATTTACTTTTATAATCAAGAAATTCAAAAAACTGAGTAGAAAAGAAAGGAAATTCGGTGAAAGAAGACATTACAAACAGAATGAGCAGAAAATAATAATGAAAGAATATCATGAGCAAGGAAATATATGCTTGATGGCACATTTAGACTCAAACACAGACTCAGAATCAAAGCCTGACTTAGACACAGACTTATAATATGATAAGGAAATCGAGGTAAGTCATTCAGAAATTCCTACTAAAGTTCTTAAGTATATAAATGAGCTTTACTTAAACCTCAAATCTTTTCTTAAAAGGATCTCCGAACTAAAAAAGGAGAATTCATGGCTTAGGCAACAGGATCTTTCTCGAAAAGAAAAGTTTGAAATTTTGCAAAAAGATTTTCTACAAACAAAAGAAAGTCGAGATTTACTTGTTAAAGAAAATGATTCTTTGAAGAAATAATTTTCGAATATTTTGACAATATTTTCAAATGGATCAAAAACATTAGAGCATATCATTTCCATACAAGTTCTTTACTATAATAAGTCAAGACTTGGTTTCAATAAGGAAAGTGATTCTCTAATAGATTTTTCTAAGCAAATACCTCCTAGACTTGCGTACAAGAAGAATTTTCAAAGAATCTTTACAAAACCTATTGGTTGAAAAGTCCTAAAAATGTTCAAAATATGGAGATTCAGAATACTTTGAGAAAGAATGTCCTAAAGTCTGGAGACCTATTAAGAAAGATTGGATAAAAACAACATATTCTACTCACTCTCAAGGACCACAGAAAATATAGGTACCAAAAAAAAGGTGAGTTATTTTTGCAGGAAATAAAAGAAAAGAAGAAAGAGAATTTGGTAAGGAATTTTTTTTTTTATTCTCAATTTGATTTGGGCAATAATTCTTATTATACTTATATTCTCTTTGTGCATTGATTGATTCGGACTTTTTTATGACCATATTTTATTATTGGTTTTATTGAAGAAAGAATCGTATGATTTATTTTTGTGATTCGTGAATTAAGTTTTGATCTAATATATGTGATTGATTTGATATCTTTCTTAGAGATACTGCAAATTATTTTCTCTAATTTTATGCTCTCTAATTTTTTCATATTTTGCAAAGTGAAAATATGTTTTATGTGATATTAATTTATTATGCAAATATATTATTTCCTTAAATACTTTGTTATGATGAATTAAGAAAGAATATATGTTTATCTATGGAGATTTTCTATTTTACTCTAACGAAATGGAAGGATCCAAATTGATGGATACCAAAAAGGAAATGTGTTAATTGCAGGAAATTTAATATGGCAAGAACGATTGTGAATCTACACAGATTTTGGTGCAATAAAGAAAAGAATCTCAGGCGAAGATTGGTAATAATATATATATATATATATATATATATATATATGGCATATTGCAATCATATACCTTGGGTAAGAGAATATTTTTTTATCATCTCACCTTGCAAATTTCTACATGCATTTATCATGATTTTGGATGATTGCTTATCATTTATATTGCAAATATTTTTTATCATAAATATAAGACATTGCAAATTTTTCCAAAATGCATCAATAATATATTTTTGAGATTTATGTTTAAAGAATTCCCTTTGATCTTAAAAGATATTATTTCATATTCATGGATATTCTTGCTATATTCTTAGATGATATCTTATATCTAGCAAAATTGATCCGCAAATCAAAGGAAGATATTATGTGACTTTTTTGCAAAGATTATTATCTATTATACCAAAATTCACAGGTGGAAAAAGAATCTTCCATATGGATTTTGAAAAGCTCGATTTGAAAATCATGGAGATTCTATACTATCTTCTGGAGGTTCAAAAATTCCTTTCCTTGTGCAAAGTTTTTGCAAACTGTTAAGAAAATCTCTAATGTGTTGTACGAAAGGTTGAGTAGTTCTGAATTTTAATTTTATACATGATATTCAATTTATTTATTTAAAGAAAGGGCATTATATATTATGTGGATATTATTACAGCTTATTTGTGCAAAAAGTTCGTTAAGCTTATGTAGGTTGCATTCAAGAAGAGCTTGATTGAATAAAATAAATTTTTGCCTCGAATTTTAAAATGCAAATGATCGTTGTGGATATTGTTGCTATGAAGGAAATAATGGAAAAATATTCAGCTCAATGTGCACAAGCCACAATTAGTGCTATTCGCAAATATTGTCATGATAACGGGGGGAGAAAGCGAATCCAATAGAAATGAAAGAATCATGATCACCTCAAAAAGGCAACAAATTGAGGGGGAGCATTGATCAATTTTGGAAAAATATTTTTGACTCGATCGTGATCTTGATTATTATGGAAGGAAGGAAAAGGTAAATATGTTAGAACTTACCAAGTTCTACAAAATCCGGTTAGTTCATCTTTGATTACCTTTTGTCATTAACAAATCTCTCATCATTTTATTATGACAAAAAGAGTAAGTGAATTTTATAATTCATTCGTGATTTTTATTGAATATTTGTTGATATATATGATCGAAGTGAGCTATGTTGCATATCTTTAATATTCGATTTACTTTGTAAAAGCTAATTCTTTAGAATGTGTTTCATGTGAGATATATTTATTATCGGTTTATACTCTTTACGTGATACTATTTCTATTGTTATTGCTTTTTGATTATGACAAGAAGGGGGAGAGAATATAAATATGCATATGTGTTAATTAGTTGATATTATTTATTGCATAATATTCAGCAGCGATTATTTGTTATGCTCAATCTATTTGCTGTCTTTCAATTCAAATCACATTTTTTGAAAATCTGAAATTTGATGATTGATTTATCAATATTTTAGAAAGTGTGATTACACACTTGCATATTCAGAGATTGTTTTGTTATCATAAAAAATGGGGAGATTGTTAGAGAAATCCCTTATGATGTTTTGAAGAAAACAAAATAAATCAAAAGCTACTGACGTATTTAATGGTTAAGTAATAGAATATGGAGATGATAGAAAATGTAAATGATATTGTCAAAGTCTGAAGATTGCCAGAAGACTGAACGTAACACATGTCCAAAGTCTATCTTGAAGATTGCCAAACTTTAGTGTCAAAGTCTATCAACTTTGACAAATTTCAAACTAAATGTAAATGAAGAACCAGAAGACAGATTCTATATTGAAGTTAAACTTATTCAAATTGTGTCCAGACCTTAAAGCTAAATCTGTTCAAAAGCAGAATATGTTCAAACTTACGTCCAAATTGTAAAGTCTATTGCACTCAAACTCAAATTATAAAGTCTATTGCTCTCAAACTTTATATCCAGAATGAGACAGAACGTAACACTAGCCCTAAATGTATAACGACTGAGGATCTGGTTTGGATTTTACATCAAGATTGATTTGATTGACTCACTCTAATTGATTGACAATTAGATCTTGAAGACAAGAACTTTTTATACAAAGAAGCTCTACTTATGGAAACCAAGATTTTGTTTATATAAGCGATTAGAATCAATTTGGGATTCTACTTCTATCACTCAACGGCTACCAAATGTTCTAAATACAAATCTGTCCAACGGGTAGATTGGAAGATGATCCTCGAGATACTGTCCAACGGCTAGTTTGGAAGTGAAGAAGTATTTAAGGAGATCAAGGACCGATGAGTAAGTAAGAGATGGAGTGTAGAATTTATAATTTCAAAGTCTGAGCGATCTTCGATCATACATTTGTCTTTGGTGAGTTTAAACGTTTGTGATCGTGAGAGATATACCAAAATAGTGACTTAGTGAGATAGTGTAATCTACAACTAAGTGTTTGCACTCAAAGTTGTAATCTCTTATTAATTGCATAGTGGAATCTAGCAAAAGGTTGTTAGCGTGAGAGAGTGGACATAGACTTGATTTAAACCAAACCACTATAAACCTTATGTTATTATTCTCTTCCCTGAACTCCTTTATTTTGTTCGTAGTTTTATTTAACTGCTAAAGTCTGAACTCACTCAAAGTATGTTATTCTCCAGATTCAGTTTCAAAAGTCTATTGTTATTCAGACTCAGTTTCAAAAGAAAAATATTACTACTTTTGCGAAAAATTTACTTCACACCTATTCACCCCCTTGAGGTGTTCATACTAGCACTTTTAATTTTGTATGGCCCCCTTAACCTAACCAAAATGCACCATTCCAATGTTGTGAAGAGAGCCTTGTTGGCTGAATTAAAGCCAAGGGGGAAGGCCATGGTTGGAAATGGTCAAAGGAGACCATTGAATGGAAAAACTTGGCCAAATGGGGCCCTTATCCCCCTCATCCTCTTCCTCTCTCTCCCTCCCATAGCAGCCGTCGACTGGCTCCTTTCTTGCCCTCCATTTATGCCATGAGAAAACCAGCAAGCTAGAGCAGAACTAGCTGTAGCCATTACACGCCAGGACCGCCCTCGCCCTCACCATTCTTCCATTATTCGCTGCCACGACCGACCACAACACCCTCCGTCCCACCTGCTCAAGCCTCCGCTTGTCTTGTTGTTCCAGTAGACTGTTTTGTAGCCCAACAAGCTGCTGTGAGTCTCTCCGGCCATCATAGGCCCCCATTCGACCGTCCCTTGCCTCGCGGAACCATTTGCCTGCCTTTGCCGACCTTGCTTTGCCTTAAACAGCCCGTGTTCTCTCTGTTTGCAGCTGAAATTAGAAGCTGGTTTTGTGGGTTTCATAGCAGCTTCAAGGCTCACTTTGGAGGTGTTTTGGGCCTCGAAACCTAGGCTCGCTTTGGAGAAAAGTGACCCTCGCACCATTCCCGTCAGGTTGATCTGATCCGCGCGTTAATCAAGTGAGTTTTACTCATTAATCCCTTATTAGTATGCTAATGATGCTGATGGATTTATTAGATTTAATTAAGTGCAATTATGTTGATAGATTAGATTAGAGTAATTAAATTAGAGACTTATCAATGCATGTTAAGCAAATGGTTGGTGTAGTTAGCAAGGAAATAGGTCCTAGTATTTATTGAGCGAGTCTCGGTAATTTTCTGGGCTTGTCTCGGCTTCCAATTAGGCATTACGGGTCTAAATTGGATTTATTGCATTTATTTAATAGTTTTTGTAAATAATTAATGCTAACAAGTCAGGCAACAACTTATGAAAGTACATATGTATATCACCTTTTTACGAAATTATCATAGGACTTATATTACTTTTACCCTTAAATGACTATAATAAAGGTAGACTAGCATAAAATCGAAAGCAAATGGTGCAAGAGAGTCCATAGGTTTGGCAGCGATTGTTTTGTGTAGAAAGAATTAGTGTTCATATTAATTTCTTCAGCCAATCGTTGCTAGGGTCATGCAACTCCTAGCAAGATCTAGCCTAGCCTAAGATTGTGCTACCCTGACCATTCATTACTAAGATCGCCGCAACCTTTGCCATTGGCAGACTATAGGCATTGGCCTTGCAAGTGGCCTTGATGCTTGATGGGTCAACACCACATCACTAGTTAAAAAAATTTGAAAGTCTTGTGGGATGCCACGTCAACACCACATCACTAGTTAATTGACTAATTGTCTCCATCTATATTTTCATTTACTATTTTAACGTAATAACCAATTTGAATGGGAAAAACAAACATGCTGTTTAGAACATTTGGAAAAAATTTCATTAACGAAATCTAACAAATTGAAAAAAAAAATGTAAGAATTACCAGTGCACAAATATTGCTTATTCCGTGATCTTTTTTTTTTTTCCCTTTCATTTTAGCTTCCACTGTTAAAGTAAAATATGGTATGCGTTTATTATAAGATTTATATTTAAATTCCTCCACAAGTCCTCTCGGTTGCCAGGGACTTATAAAACCAATTTGCGGTCACAATTGAACTGTTATCAATTTAGAACAACGACACCGTCCGTTTAGCAAGGCCTTGTGGAAACTATCATTTCTCTCCCATATAAATATGAATTCTTCGCGCTTCAGGTCACTGGGGAACCCTGCCGTAATGTTACGGTTTCTTATCAAGTTAATTATCAATTCCAAGATCCTCCCTCGCAAGATTCTTCCATTCATTCAATTCCATCCACAATGGTCAAAATGATAATCTCCTCCTTCATTTATATTATTATCACTTAATTATCACACTATTGTTAAAAATATGACCCAACAGGCCAACTTTATAGTAAGAGAGTGGTTTGGCCCTAAGTACAATTTTAAACTGCTTTGTCCAAGACTTCATGCAAATCTCAGCATCCTTTAGATGTTCAATAAGCAATGGGTACACTAGCGTATGTGGCTCGAAAAAGATTTAATACCAATGAGAGAGGTAAAGCATGTAGGTACCAGCACATAAAAATAAGGGATGCAATTTAACAGCCCACCACATTTGTTGGGGGTCATAGACCATATCTGTTGGGATATAATACGCGGAAACAACGGAATCTTGCAATTTACGTCAACGCGAAATCGCTAGAAAAATAAATGAGAAAAATAAGAACACTAGAAATTTATGTGGTTCGATCTGAGTATCGGTACCTACGTTCACGGGAAGAGCCAGTAGCAAATAATCAACTATAATCGGAGAATCAGAGTTTACAATCACTCATACGCTCAAGTGTTTCCCACACCTAAATTTAACCCCAAACCCAAAGTGTTTATAAATAAATAACTCACGGCACAAAATTACCGCGCATTCAAGCTCGAAACAAAACGCTCTATGTATGGCTTCACGTATCTCTTCAAAGCTTCTCACGGCTTGCGGCTTAAAAAACGTGATGTGTGGCTTCGTAGGGTTTTCACTCAAGCGACTTCTTGCTTCGGCGGCTTCTTTTTATTCCAAGGGAAAAAAACGTGCAACAAATTTCCTTTTATACGTGTGTGCCTAAGGTCAAAAGTTTGACTTGGGCCCACCACGATTTGTCTATCACGTGCAGAGAGTCTCAGTAGCCTTTTTTTTTTCTTCTTTTGATTGCATGGCTGAACAAGAAATCAGCATGAATGTGTGCCCAAGGTCAAACCTTTGACCTTGGGGCCCACCAACTTTGAATCTTCACGTGCAGGGCTTCTTCGTGCAGGGGGACGTCTTCGGCAACTTCACTTCAAAGAGAAAATTTCATTTTTTAAAATTGTCTCCTCCTTTGTGCAGCTTTAGCTTTAAGTAGTCCAGCGAATCGCGTTTTGTAAACACTCAAACTCGAAACATAATTTAACAATTCTCCACCTTGACTCAATATTTGAAGCCAAGTTATAATGCTCATCATCCATGCTACTCTCCCAACAGTCCGACGGGCACTCACTCTCCATAGACGCCAATAGAGCTCAAGCAGAGCTTGAGCTTCGCCAAAGGAACAGACTTGGTTATCATGTTTGGTGGGTTATGTACTGTAGCAATTTTTTTAATAGTAACATCACCCTTAGCTAAGACATCTCGGATGAAGTGGTACCTGATGTTGATTTGCTTTGTTCGCTCGTGATAAACTAGAATATACGCCAAATATATTGTACCTTGGTTATCACAGTGTATATCAACATTTTTCTATTCTAACCCAAAGTTCGAGAGCAAACCTTGTAACCATATCACCTCCTTTGCTACAAAGGTTAGTGCCATGTAATCTACCTCAGTCAAAGACAAGGCAATATGATCCTGTAAGTAAACTTTCCAACTAACTGCACCACACGTTAGCATAAACACGTATCCTGCTAAAGACCTGCAATCATCCAAGTCACTGGCATGATCCGAATCCACAAAACTAGTGGTCTCACTGTCATTACTGTCCCTCCGGTACACTATATGCACGTCTATTGTCCTCTTCAAATATCTAAGGATCCACTTCACAGCTTCCCAATGAGTTTTACCAGGACGCTTTATATAGTGACTAACTACACTCGCAGTTTGTGAAATATCTAGCCTAGTGCACACCATAGCATACATAATACTATCCACAGCACTAGAATAAGGAATACGGGACATATGCTCCTCCTCCTCCTTAGTCTGCGGTGATAATTTATCTGAAAGTTTAAAATGCTTCGCTAAAAGTGTACTTACAGATTTTATCAATTGCATATTAAAAAGTGCCACTATCTTTTCAATATATTTCTTTTGAGATATACGTAAAACTCATGCAGTCCTATCACGCAAAATCTCCATACCCAATATTTTCTTTGCAGGACCTAAATCTTTTATCTCAAATTCAGCATTTAACTGCCTCTTCAGCACATTGATATCAAACATATTCTTAGCTGCTATCAGCATATCATCAATATATAAAAGTAGATAAATCAAAGAACCATTCTCCAATCTCCTATAGTAAACGTAGCTATATATATATATATATATATATGTCTTTTTGTGTAGTAAAGCATCAAAACGTTTACACCACTGTCTAGGAGACTGTTTCAGCCCATACGAAGACTTATTTAACAAGCAAACATGATCTTTCTTACCCAGAATAACAAATCCCTCTAGTTGCCTCATGTAAATCTTCTCCTCTAACTCACAGTGAAAAAACACAGTTTTCACATCTAGTTGCTTTAAATTTGAGATTCTGCAAACCAACTAAGGCAAGTAAGACATGAATAGAAGTATGTCTTACCACAAGAGAGAACATCTCATTGTACTCAATGCCCTCACACTATGTATATCCCTTCACCACAAGTCTCGCCTTATACCTTGCTGCCTCGACCCTAGAAATGCCCTATTTCCGTTTGAAGACCCATTTACTTCCAACAATCTTTTGGCTCTTGGGTACTTTGACCAGCTCCCATGTCTGATTTCGATGGAGTGATTCCATCTCTTCACTCATAGCCCCTAGCCACTGTGATGACTCCGAACTAGCCATCGTTTCATAGTAAGATGAAGGCTCATCTGTCTCCACCTCATCACCTACAATCAATGATAAGCAATATCTGTATAATCATAACATACCGGTGATTTAATTTGTCTTCTCTGTCTATCTACAGCTATAGTGTGTTGCGGCTTTGTTGATTGTTCACTATCACCAACTTCAGGAACTACGGCCTCATCTGCAGTCTCAACTTTTTTTTTTACCTTTGAGGTCTCTGGAGTCTCCACCTGAAGCTTCACTTCACTAATGACACCATGATATGTCTTCTCTACTAGTTATGTCTTAGAACTCCTTCGTTAAAGTATTGCAGTCTCGTCAAAGATCACGTCTCTGCTGATTAGAAATATAGTGATCTAGGATCAGTGCACTATAGCCAGTAGCCTTTCACCCCATGTGCGTAACCTAGAAATATGCACTTCTTTACTCTCGGCTCAAGCTTACCATCACTTGCATGAGAATATGCAGGATATCCGAATATTCGTAATCCGAATCAATAGGTTTCCCCAATCATACTTTCTCAAGAGTCTTCCACTCGATAGCAGATGATGGAGATTGATTAACCAGGTAACATGCCATATTCACTACTTCGGTCAAAAATTCCTTATCAAGTCCTGCATGCGAAAGCATACATCGAGCTTGCTCAAACAAAAATCTGTTCTTCCATTCTACCATGCCATTCTGTTGTGGTGTCCCAAGTACTATGTGGTGTCTCACAATACCTTCTTTCTCATAGAAGTCAGTAAATCTTTACCACATAACTACATGCCATTATTGGTTCTCAGGTACTTGATTTCTTTATTTGATTGCTTATCAATCAATGCCTTAAATTTCTTGAACCAATCAAACACATCATATTTGTGCTTCATAAATTATACCCATACATTCCTCGAATAGTCATCGATAAATGTCAGCATATATCGGCACCTCCTTTTAAAGGAATTGAAGACGGGGCCCTAGACATCTGAATGAATATATTCAATCGGTCGTTTGGTCGAATGAATATATTCATTCGTTAACTCAACGATACTTCCCAAATATGCACTGCTCACATAAGTCCAGCTTCCTAACCCTTCAACAACCCCCTTTCACTCAGCATCGTCATACCTGCCTCACTCATGTGCCCCAAGGGCATATGCCATAATTAAGTCAAGTTAGGGTCTGACTCACCTGATGAAACTGCAGCGGTTCTGGTCACGGTCTCTCCCACTAGATGATAGAGAGTATTCACTTTCTTCCCCTTTATCACTGTCATGGCACCTCGAGAAATCTTTAGTACTCCACCTTCAGCGATGTACCTACACCCAATGTCATCAAGTGTCCCCAGAGAAATAAGGTTCTTCTTGAGCTCCGATTCATGCCTCACATTTGTCAATGTGCGTACCACCCCATCGTGCATTCGAATCCGAATTATCCCTATCCCTACATCCTTTAGACTGCATTATTCCCTAAAAGAAACCTACCACCATTTGCAGCCTAGTAAGTAGTAAACCAGTTCTTATAAGGCGTTATGTGATGAGACACCCCAAATCTAGCATCCATTCGTCTCCTAACAAAATAATAGTAACACATAAAACAGCTTTTGCATCATTATTGCTCCTCTCGGCAACGTTTGCCACACTGCTTATAGCATTCTACCTATCAGCTTTATTCCTCCTCTATGGACAATCTCTCTTGATGTGCCCCTCCTTGTGACACTCAAAACACTTCACGCATTCCTTGGACTTTCTATGGCGTGATTTTGATATGCTTTTACCTCTGCTACTACTAGCCCCTCGATGTTGTTTTCTACCCCGTATAGTCAATGCTTGCATTACTCATTGTGCCAGACCATCATTTTGCAACTTTCTCTGCCACTCCTTAGAGAATAAGACGGACTTTACCTCTTCTAAGGTAATTGTAGTACAACCCTGCAACAGTGAATCAGTAAAGTATTCCCATGACTCTGGTAAAGAAGCTAACAACATCATGCCCTACTCTTCATCATCAATAATCTTACCGACATTCTTAAGATCTAATATGATTTTATTAAATTCATCTAGGTGGGTTCTGATAGACGTACCTTCAGTGTATCTAAATTAAAACATCTTCTTCAACATGTACAAGCGATTGTCAAACCTTTCTTCACATTGAGTGCTTGAAGTTTTGCTTATAATGCTGTGGCATCCCTCTCTGAGACTTTCATTATAACAGGCAACACATCTTCACCATCCAGTGCCTTGGCCAAACCTTAGATTGTCAATGATGCCCACATCTTGATGCTCCATAACACAAAGTAGTTGCTCCCGTTAAACTTCTCAATTTTAGATTTCCTCTCAAACATAATTGTAGTAACAGAATTTTCAGATAATAATCAAACAAGTAAAAGCTCCAAATCACAATCAAGAAATCCAATCCCAAACTCTAATACCAATTGTTGGGATATAATACGCAGAAACGACAGGATCTTGCAATTTACGTCAACGTTAAATCGCTAGAGAAATAAACGAGAAAAATAAGGACACCAGAAATTTACATGGTTCGGTCCGAGTATCGATACCTATGTCCACGGGGAAAGTCAGTAGCAAATAATCTACTATAATCGGATAATCAGAGTTTACAACCACTCACACGCTCAAGTGTTTCTCACGCTTAGATTTAACCCTAAACCCAAAGTGTTTATAAATAAACAACTCACGACACAAAATTACCGTGCGTTCAAGCTCGAAACAAAACGCTCTACGTACAACTTCGTGTTTCTATTCAAAGCTTCTCGTGGCTTGTGGCTCCAAAAACATGACGTGTGGCTTCGTAGGGTTTTCACTCAAGCGACTTCTTGCTTCGGCAGCTTCTTTTTACGCCAAGGGAGAAAAACGTGCAACAAATTTCCTTTTATACGTGTGTGTGCCCAAGGTCAAAAGTTTGACCTAGGCCCACCACGATTTGTCTTTCATGTGCAGAGAGTCTCGGCAGCCTTTTTTTTGTTCTTTTGTTTGCATGGCCGAACAAGAAATCAGCATGAATGTGTACCCAAGGTGAAACCTTTGACCTTGGGCCCCATCAACTTTGATTCTTCATGTGCAAGGCTTCTCCGTGCAGGGGGACGTCTTCGGCAGCTTCACTTCAAAGAGAAAAATTCCTTTTTTAAAATTATTTCCTCCTTTATGCAGCTTTAGTTTCAAGGAGTTCAGCAAATCGCATTCTATAAATGCTCAAACTCGAGACATAATTTAACAGTTTCAGTTGTTGAAAACGACCAATGTTGATTGAAAAGTTTAAAAGTAAATCATGTATTCATGACAAGCAGAAAAATCGTGTCAAGAATATCTTATTCAAATGGGAGATTTCTTGTTGGAATAAACAAAGAAATTGGAAAAAGCTTGTGAAGAGTCAAGCGCCCAATTCGTCATTTCGCATCTCTCTCATTTCTTATTTTTGGGGGGGGGGGGTGAAGAGGGTTCGTGACATTTGTTTTACTAAGAGCATATCTTTCGTATGGCAAGAACAAGGAAAATGTCCATTCCGTACAAAAAATAAAACAAAGAAGGCCAGAAGCTGGTCTCACATGCTTAACGTGTCGACCGGGCCTGCAAATTCAAAAACTTCAATAGCCAACGTACGAGCTTCGAGCGGAAGACCATGTGGTCCGACACTCTCCATGGGTTTGATCCAGAGTGGTTCGCGTTGTTTCAGATTCAAGTTATGGTATCTAGTCATATTTTATAATATGTTTTCCGAATTTTCAAAGAGAAAATCATTTTCCTTAATTTAAATTTCGGTAGGAAAATAATTTTTCTTTACTGTTCGGCGAGCCCGTCGGTTCAAATTGACGGGAACGCAACAAGGGCTGACTTTCTCCAAAGTGGGCCTAGGTTTCAAGGCTTGAAACACCTTCAAATCGGGCCTAGGTGGTGCTGGAAAACCCACAACTTCCGCTTCTGTTTAGGGCTACAAAATAGAAGAAATGAAGTTGTTTCGGTGCGATGAGGACAACGGTGGACCGGTGGGGCTTAGGCGGCTTGGAGGGGTGGTTCACGGCAGCAGCAAGAGCTCCAGCTGAGCTCCACACAGCCCTAGCAGCACCTGGGATGGCAGAACAAGCGGCTGGAAGCAGCAGGAGCGTCGGCTGGGTGGTGGTGCGGCAGGCCAACGGCGCGGGCGAAAGTGGCAAACAACGGGGGCTCCGGTTCAGGCGGTGGTGCGGCGGCTTGCTGGCTGTCTCTGGGGCTTCTCTACGGGCTGAGGAGCATTGAAATGGAGAGGAATGGAGAGGAGGTTCGCCGGTTACTTGGTGAGGAAGAGAGGAGACAAGAGGAGGCCACCATGGCCAAGTTTTCCATTCAATTGTCCCCTTTTGACTCACCCTCAGCTAAGCATGGCTTCCTTAGGCACCAATCAGCACCAAGGCCTTCATCTAGAAGCTTGAGAGGGTCCAAAGGTGTGGGCAAAGGGGGGCATACGAATTTGTAACAAATCCCTCTCAATAAGACTTGATTTCCTCTTCAATTCAATCCCATATGGCCTCAATAAATTCGTTGTCAAGTCAATATTCAGTTTAGAATTTTTCCTCACCAATTGATCCACCTTGCATCCCAATTGTGTGATCAAAAATGATCCCCATCTTTTTCTGGACAAAAACAGCCCAAGGCCGACTTTTTCCTAAAAAATCTCGGGTTTCAGAAAAATCTTTGGAAACTGAGTCAATGTTCCTAAAATGATTTGTGACATGATATAACTTTAAATTTCTGAAATCATATTCAAATTCACAGTTAGTTTCAATCTAGCGTGATTTTAGCGTGACCTAGGCTATCAGGTAGCTTTCAAAAAACTTCGAAGCAAATGACCCGTGGTCGATTTTCTTCAAGCCACAATGAACCTATTCGACACATTGGTGACTCTTGGTTGTCGTGAAAATCTGGAGGTTTTAAATACGGATACTAGGTACCAAAATGACAGAAAAATCAAACTAGTGCCGGTCAATGAGAATTTTGCAATTTAGTGGGATCACCCACGTTTAACCACTTATCTCGGTCAAACCGACATATCTCTGATCTCTAATCGATTTATATCTGTGCCATAATGATCTCGGCAGATAAGCACGGTCGAGCAGCCGATTCCTAGTCGAATCCTCAAGTCTATTACATTAAAATCTCTTAATGACTTTCCCTGATAGCTTAGTTATCTAATGAGTGACCATCTAAAAGAAAAGCACTATAGGCATGTCGATAAAAGACCCAACTTATCCAATCGAAAAACCATTAGATTGTGCCATATAAGTCTAAATTTAGGTCACCATGTAAAAATGCCATTTTTACATTTAATTGCTCAAGATGAAGATCCTCCACTACAACTATACTCAGTAGAACCCTTATTGATGTCATTTTAACTATTGGTGAAAATATCTTGGTGTAGTCAATCCATTCTTTTTTAGAAAAGCTCTTGACCACATGTCTCGCCCTGTATCTAATACCACCAATTGCTTCATTTTTAATCCTATACACTCACTTGTTTAGTAAGGCCTTTTTACTTTTAGGCAACTTGGTCAACTCCCATGTTTTGTTCTGAAGTAACGAGCCCACCTTGTCTTTCATAGCATGCTTCCACTGCATGTGTGATGTCTTTTTCTTTGCCTCATCAAAAGTCTCCCACTCTCCTAAATCTATATATTAGACACGGCTCATAATAATATTTGCTAGTGAATCAAAATTATTTTTGACTTTCTCACATGTGTAGACTTCCTCAAGACAAGTTCTTCAAGGTTGTTAGTCTACTCCAAGTCACTGTGTTCCTCTTAAACGACCTCCTTATTGGTAATAGGCTCATATTTAACCTCTCCCTCAACTGCACTCTAATTTGCTGGAATCATATTCCCGTACATTGTGTCAAGCTCAAAATATTCTAGTTCTACTGCCTTCTCATGCTCTATCAAACGATCTTTGTATGTTTTTTTTTTTTTTTTCGTGGAATACCACATTTGGTCAGCGGATGACTTTGTTATTCTCATAATCCCTAAGCCTATAGCCATACTCATCATCACTGTATCTAATAAAGACGTACTTCTAGGACTTAGCATCAAGCTTCTTCCTCTATCTTCTGTATCAATCATATCATATGCAATGCAACAAGACACTAGTAGATATGAATAATTAACTTTTTTACTTGACCACTGCACTTGTAGTATTTCTACGTCCAAAATAGTGATGGACTCCGGTTGATAATGTAAACAGCCGCATTAACTATAATAGCTTATAAGTGTAGTAAGAGACGCATGTGTAGCCTCATGCATCTCACACTTTATAGAAGGGTTCTATTTATCCTCTTAGCAACATCATCTTCTTGAGGGGTTCTAGGAATAGTCTTCAACCGCTGTATGCCTTCTTGGCTCAAGTATTCTGCAAATTCCTTGCTCATGTATTTACCACTATTATTGTTGACACCTAAATTTTGGTGACCCTTTTAATTATTAGTTGCATTAAAAAATTAGGGATTAATTTTAACCCCTAAAAAAAATTAGTTAATTAATTAATTGCATAGCATATAGTTTTAGGTGCATCCATTTTAATTTGCATTTACATTGGGCCAGTGACAAATGGGTTCAAATTGATGGTTCGGAATATTAATTTGACAATTGGACTAAGTCCACAAAGCGAGTAAATAGGCCCAAGCCCGTATCCTCGGAAAGATTTTACGGATTGATTAGTGTGAGATTTCAAATTTTGGAAGAATCCTTTTGCAATCCTAAATCGTATCAAAAGCAAATATTGCATTTGAAAAAAGGAATTTTCGTGGATATGGATTTGGAAAAATTAAAACCCTAACTCGTGGCCTATAAATAGATTAAATGCGTAGGGTTTGGAGAGGAGGCCAGGCAATTGAGACATTCGGCCATATCGAAGGGGAACAAATTCAGAGAGAAAAGCACGAGAGAAGGGGGTCCTTTCCGTCGGTAAAAAAAAGCAAAGGGTGAAAAAGTGAGTGGAGAGAGGAAAAGTAGAAAAAAAAAGAGAAAAAAGAAAAGAAAAGCCCCCCTTTCCGCGACTGTTCATCTTCCCTGCAGGGGGCCTTCGCCGGCCCTGTCGTTGTCGAACCCCGCCATCGCCGTCGCCGATCTCCGTCCGCGAGCGCTCGAGCCGCGAGCCCCGACGACTTGCACCGCCCCGATGCTGAGCCCCCGAAGCCTCGACCACACACCGCCGCCTGTTCTAGCCCGCGACCCGCCGCCTCCGTCTCACCTCTGCCTGCGCCTGCAACAGGAAGCCCCCAGACACCACGCCAATCCCTGTCGTTGCAACCCTCCTCTGCAGATTTGTCTCCGTCGTCAGATCCCAAGGCACCGGTGACCTAGAGCCGCAGCTGAGCCGAGATCCAGCCGCTGGAGTCCCTCCACCTGCAAATCCGAGGTCCCCGACGACAAAAGGCCCGAACCCAGCTCGACGCTTCCCCTTCACCGGTGCCGAGCCTCGTTGAAGACCCAGATCTGACGCTGCCCTTGCTCTGCGACACGACGCTCGCCCCCGATCCGGTTCTCTCACTGGACGCCTCACCCAACAGCCCGATCCAGACGCCGGAGCTCCTCATCGCAGCCACCAGAGGCCTCCTGCCGTCCCTGTAGCGCCCCACCAGTTGAAGCCCATGATCCGAGCGCCCTGACGCAGGCCCGTGCCGCCTCGATGCCGCCTCCGCTTCGCCTCCAGCCCAACCAAACCCGCAACGCTCCCTGCTGCCTCGCTGCCGACACGCCGCTCTAGAGCCTCGCCGGAACCCTAGCCGATGATCCCCCCCTCGCCGGACCGGCCACAGCTTTGTTTTTCTTTTTCTTTTTAAGGAAAAAAAAGAAAAGAAAAGGGAAAAAAGAGAAAAACAAAAGAAAATTTAGGTATTTTCTTTATCTTATTTTTGTTTTATTATTTTTGCTATTTTATTTTATCTTTTTAGTGTAATTATTCCTTTAATGTGAAATTGAAATTCCATGATATGAAATTGCCTAGGAACTAGTGATTATCAGTCCGATTTTCAAGCTCAAAATCCAACTCGCAATTACTTTAAAAAATTGCCAATCCGATCTCCCGCTCGAAATCCGATTCGTGATTTATGTGAAATTGGCCAGCCCGATCTCATGCGCGAGATATGCTTCGTCGATTTGGGAATTAATATGGCTTGATTTGCTGTGGTGTTACTTAAATTAGTTTTTTTTTTAAATCAAAAAATGTAGTTTTAGGGTTTGCATGTTCATAATAGGAATTTTACTTCGAATTTTCAAAAATAAAAAAAATCAAATCAATTAATTTAAGTTGCTAGTTCTTTTTTTTAATTTGGATTGCATGTTTAATTATTTGGCAATTATTAATTTCGAAATTTAAAAAAGGGAAAAAAGGAAAAACACAAGAAAAGAAGAAGTCATTATGCATATGTCATGTAGAATTAGGGCATTCTTTGCACGTCATTGCATACTAAGATTGCATATTATAGGTTTAGATAATTTCTCCTAAATAGATTGCATGCTTATTAGGAAAATAAAAATCATGTGCACGTCATATAAAATTAGTTTCATACAATGAACGTCATTTAGTGATTTTTGTTAGATGCATTTAATGAGAAATTGCCTGTCATTAGAATTAGGTCATTAGATTAATTTAGATTGCATATTTAAATGTTGCATTTCTTTAATTTCAAATCTCATAGAAAATACAAAAAAAAAAATTACTTAGAATAAATCATCTCATGCTTAGGATAGACTACATGCTTAGTTATGTCATATTGCTTAGGTCATATAGCTAAGTCATGTTGCCATGTCATATCATTTCATGTTAAATTAGTGGCATGCATTGCATATCGCATGATTTTCATTAATTAAGTGAAAACAAAAAAAAAATTGCGTATTAATTAGAAATCATATTTAGGACTGCTGATGTGAATTCTAAACTAACAACGCAGATGCTTTCGTTGCTATGAGGTAAGTCCTGCAATTTATTCATTTGCTTTCTTGTGTGTTAAATTGGTGGTTTGCGCACCTACATGAACACCTCACATGTTAGGGAGATAGTTTAAAATCAATTCAAGCTGCTTGCCAAACATTTTTCAAAATAAAAAGAAAGGTACCGAAAGGGCGTTAGAGAAATCTAACGTAACCAAGTCCCCGTACCCCTAGTCTCTGGTTCGTAGGAGTAAGGAGAATCTCCCATTACTTTACTTGGGTTTCTAATCGACCCACCAAAAATAGATTAGTGGCGACTCCTAATTAAAAAATTTGCATGTTAAGAATTAAAACCTAAGTCGTGAATTGGTATGGGCTTGGGAGAGCCCGAGCTAAGCTTAAAGATTTAGCAATCCATTAGCCAAACCATAGGTGGCTCACCCCGAAAAATTCGTCGCGACAGCTTGGCGACTCCACTGGGGACTTGAGTTGAAACTCTTAGTGGACTTAGGCCAATTTTATATTTTGAAAAATGTTTTTGTTTGGCAGCAAGGATTCTATGTACGTCCCTAACATTTAAGGTGTTAAATGTTTTTACAGATGGGGAGATATAAGGGGAATAGTCTTTGCTAACCCTTGTCTTGCAGGTTGGAGTTGGGGATGAATGTTTTAAATTCAAGCTATTGAAGTGTTGTTTGATTTAAATTGATGTGCATGCCCTGCATCTAGCACTACACTATTGCACACACAACCTGCCGCCGGACTTGGGCCGCATAGGATCATTTAGGATGGTGTTGAGATGGATACCACTCCGACCGCATGCTCGCGGTACAAGTCGCCCATCTCAATCTCGAAGTTTCTTTCATTGTGTCAAGAGTACCCACCTCGGTCCACATGCTCGCGACCCGGGTCGGCTCTTTGATTGAGCCGGAGTTATGAGGACCCGACATAGTCCACAAGCTCGTGGCTAGTCTGATCATCCTTGTGGCTCCACCTTGATAAGCCTTATAGATTAGAAATCGAACCACTTACCATCCGCATGTCTATGTGATTGCCATTGATTCTCTTTGGTGAAGTAAGTGTTCTTTCCCTATAGCATGCAATTTATTTTATCGTATTCTTGGGTCGGTCCATGACAATCTAGGTCAATCATTGATTTGATTCATTTGTCAATTGGAAATGAAATGAGCAATTGCTAGGGAATGATGCATTAAAAAAAAACTTTGGAGAATTTTTTTTTACATCATGTCTAGAAAATTTGGTTTTACTAGGATATCCATTTTTAGGAAATTCCCTTCTTGCATAGACTTTTCATGAATAAATGAAAAAAAATGATAGAAAAATCGATTAGATCATTATCATGGATTGACTCTCCATTTACACCTCATGCTTACATGTTCCCGTTTATTTCCTTTAGGTAATTATGGAGCAATCCTGCTCACCCATCCATTCACGATCAGGAGCCAAAATGATGGATCAAGAAGAGCTTATCTCGTCAAGCAAAGATGATGTGATCTATCTTCAATGAGAAATTGTGACTCTAAAGAGAGAACCAAGAAGACTTTTTGAACCATATCATTTTCCTGAGGTAGCCAAATTTGATGCCATCATGAAGAAACCAGTGACATATATAGAGAGAAAAATATTTGACCTGAAGGGTTCCCCTCACAAGATCAAGGAGGGTGAAGGATTCAAGTACACATGATTCATGGTCCTAAGTTGTTCAATTTCCTCATTTAATTAGGGGCATGCACCTTCCCTTGCATGGGAATTCTTATCGCTTTTTAGGGATCGATTTCAATTTCTTCTGTGCTTGAGCATCACATTCCAATAAATGTAATATGATTGATGAATATCAATAAAATTACAAGTTTTGTTTTGAGGACATGATGGGGTACACCAAACTAGCCCGGTGACGATATCCAACACGAAAAGAAAATATCATCCAAGGAGAATTCTGAGGACTAGGCTTCTTCATGCTTCCTCATCCAAAAAAATTGCAAAAGAAAAAAAAGATCATTTTTCAAGCCATTTCCAAAAAAGCATGCATTAGATTAGCCTTGTTTAATTTTCTAACTCATTTACTTCATGTTTCAGAGCATTACTTTCTTGACCTGATAAGAAAGCATCTGAAAAAGGCACATCAGGTTGCAATTGGTTCAATTGTTACTCAACAAGTTTATAAAGAGTTAATGTCGGTCACATCTCGATACTACTTGAAATATCCATCTTGAAGAGCCAAACAAAGTGTGTTCCATTTCCATGCTTGACGGAATTTTCATTCTTGCCCATTAAATGAGGGGCAAGTTAAGAGAGGATCATCCATCTTTGGTGAAAGAGGTACATCTTGTCTTTGAACATAAATAATTTTGGGAGATGACGCTCTGTTCTTTTTCTTGCAGATGACGAATTGGGGGCACTACAGATTCTAGTAGTGACATGACAAAGACAAAATCTCGATTCGAGCCAAAATGGTTGTGCAATTTGAATTTACTTTGAGTTGCATAGTATCCTATTCATGCACATTCTCTTGTGCAGGGGCAAAAGCAAGAATGGAGCATTCATCAAATTAAAAAGCGGATTTTCAATCCAAGGACATCCATTGCTGAGACAATCCCTGAGACAATCCCTTCGTGGGGCAATTACCTGAATGAATGCTTGAAATCATGTTTGAGTGTAGTAAATTGTTTGTTTTGAAGTCACAAACGCTTTTTATGCTTAAAGTTGTTTGACTCTTTTGAAAAGAGAATTTTCATATTGATTTAGCTCACCAATTTCATGTGGAGATTTATCAAGATAGACAACTCAATGGAGTGACATCAATGTTTAAGAATGCTGAATGAGACGTATCAATATAATGAAAGGCAAGCCCTATCCTATACACAGTCCCATACTTATACACTCGATACACTTGTGAGATGAGTGTAGGAATTCCATATCCGCAAGGTAAAGAGTTCTCTTGCAAAAGGTACGATAACCGAAATGATGAGAGGCAATTCATTTCTTCATCCCAAACACAACAGGTGATCCATTGCTTAACCACTTTGAGCCTTATACACTTGTGAAGATTTTTTTTAAAGTTATCCCTGTCAAGAACCACCCCACATTGGGGCAAATTGGAGGGTAAGACAGCACCATAAAGTGAAGAAAATGGATTGAAATTTTCTTGCTTTCACTTACATCAATTTTCAAGTCGTGCTATTACATTGAATTCATATGGTGATTTAAGTGCCTTAGGATGACGAAGAGCATTTCTTTCTCTATGCTACATACTTATATCCTTTGCATAGCCCACTTGAGCCTGCAATTTCATTTCTTTTAAACCCAGTTGGTGATTATCCCCCACACTGGGGCAAGGCAAAAGGCAGATGAAGACCCTTGAAAGTTCGAGTGTAATTGCTTGATGCATGCATTGTGCGCAAAAATTGAAATCAAAATAGAATTAAGGGGCATGAAAAAGCAGTGTGCCTGGTAAAAGCAAGGCCAATGCCTATGAAAAAAAAAGTGAAGAAAAAATGAATAAGAACTTGGGGCATGAAAAGCAGTGTGCCTGGTAAAAGCAAGGCTAATGCCCATAGATGAAAAAAGAGAGTCAAGATAAGGTGACTATCAATTGTAAAAGGTTGAATCCCAATGAAGCAATACTCAAAGAACTCAAAAGTTGAGTTTTTACAATCAATGGGGCATTTCATGAAGACAATCCCCGATGGTGAAAAAGAAAACTGATGGCAATGCCAAGATGATCACCAACCCTCACCATTTACACACATTTTGAGCCTAATGATCCTTTCATTTCTCAACCCATGAACCCAGCCTACGTTACGTCCTTTACAAAGTCTCTTCAGATTAGGGCACTTGAATTAACATAGGAGTTCACATGTTTTATGCATCGCTCGAAAAAGTGCGAGCAAGATTATTTCTTTCTCATTTTGTAGGGTTCTTGACTTGTAAACCCGGAGATGATTAAAGAGTTGTTCTTTCAATAGCCTTGACTCAAAGAGTCCCTTTGTTAAGCCGTTGACCGAGCCCACATTACGGTCCCTATCAAAGACCTCTCAGATTGGTAAAGTCGTACCGCTTGTGAGAAAACTCGGACCCTTGTTGGTATGACGATAGTGAGATGGAGTGATTCTCATAAAATAGCCTCTAAATGAGATTGAGTGAAAGTCCTTTTTAACTGAAGATCTCTCATTTGGTATTCTTAGGAAATCCATGTCATGAGTGAAGATTGTCTTGAATGATAATTCTCTCCAGTGGAAATTTGGGTGATGCAAAGGTCATTATGCATGAACCCCGATTGAGTTGATGAAAATCTCATTGAATTTTGAAATATGCATTCTAGAGTAGCTCAGTTTGTCTATCTCTTTGATGAATGCATATCAATTTTTGCTCTAAATCATGTCTGATAGGTAATTCAAGTTCCTTTCAGAATGTTTCATGATATTAGGAGATGAGAAACCTCCACCATGAGGTGAAAGACCTCCACAAGATATCCAAATTCCAAAAGACATATCCCCAAGAATTAGAGATATCATCAGGTAAGTATATCTCTACCAAACTCTAAAATACTTGTCATTGTGCAGGTATTCTCTCTCAAGTACATCGACACTTGACTTGGTCAAGTTGTCCAATTATATCGACCTGGTGTGCTTTCATAGCCCAAAGTCATTTTCATTGACTCGGCGTGCCTTTGTAGCCCAGAGTCCCCTTTATTGACCCGGCGTGCTCTTGACCTGGTGTGTTTTCGTAGCCTAGAGTCCATTTTATCGAACTGGCGTGCTTTCGTAGCCTGGAGTTCTTGACCTGGCGTGCTTTCGTAGCCTAGAGTCCTTTACACCGACACTCAATGGAGCTGTCCCCAAAGATTTTTCCTCCAGATTCAATCTGATTAAGGCGACCGAAGAATGGTTCGGGTCCTGGTCGGATGATTTCTGTCGCAAGGTTGGGTGACCGAAGAATGGTTCGGGTCCTAGCCAAGCAAAACCTCAATCTAGGCGACCGTAGAATGGTACGGGTCCTAGACAACATTTATTGCTCTAATAGGCGACCGTAAAATGGTACAGGTCCTGGAAAAGCCATTTCTTCATTCAGGCGACCGTAGAATGGTACGGGTCTTGGAAAATGAATCCCCGTTTAAGCAACCGTAGAATGGTACGGGTCCTGAGAAAGCAATTCCTTACAAAACATTTCTACCGTACTGGGTGACCGTAGAATGGTACAAGTCCTGGGAAAGCATTTCCTTACAAAACATTTCTGCCATACTGGGCGACCGTAGAATGGTACGAGTCCTGGGAAAGCGGTTCCTTACAAAATATTTCTGCCGTATTGGGCGACCGTAGAATGGTACGGGTCCTGAGAAAGCAGCTCCTTTTTGCCATACTAGGCGACCGTAGAATGGTACGGATCCTAGGAAAGCAGCATGTTCACAAAGTCATGTTACTATTCTAGGCGACCGTAGAATGGTACGGGTTCTGGACAAGTAACACCCACTACCTTGAATTACTTTATCCTCCTCGAAGGTAAGTTATTTCAGGTAGGTTCATCTATCATTTGCATTAGCATTTCCATGCATCATGTAAGTTGCATTAAAAATGGAATTCATGTTCCAACAAAAATATCATTCATTACATGTGCATGATCAAAATTTAGGTCTCAATTTATCTTTGAAGGCAACCTCTGCGAGCTCACCTTCAAAGAGGGGCAGCTGTTGACACCTAAATTTTTGTGACCCTTTTAATTATTAGTTGCATTAAAAAATTAGGGATTAATTTTAACGTCTAAAAAATATTAGTTAATTAATTAATTGCATAGCATATAGTTTTAGGTGCATCCATTTTAATTTGCATTTACATTGGGCCAATGACAAATGGGTTCAAATTGATGGTTTGGAATATTAATTTGACAATTGGACTAAGCCCATGAAGGGAGTAAATAGGCCCAAGCCAGTATCCTCGGAAAGATTTTACGGATTGATTTGTGTGAGATTTCAAATTTTGGAAGAATCCTTTTGCAATCCTAAATCGTATCAAAGCAAATATTGCATTTGAAAAAAAGGAATTTTCGTGGATATGGATTTGGAAAAATTAAAACCCTAACTCGTGGCCTATAAATAGATTAAACGCATAGGGTTTGGAGAGGAGGCCAGGCAATTGAGACATTCGGCCATATCGAAGGGGAACAAATTCGGAGAGAAAAGCATGAGAGAAGGGGGGCCTTTCCGTCGGTAAAAAAAGCAAAGGGTGAAAAAGTGAGTGGAGAGAGGAAAAGTAGAAAAAAAAAAAGAGAAAAAAGAAAAGAAAAGCCCCCCTTTGCGCGACTGTTCATCTTCCCCGCAGGGGGGGCCTTCGCTGGCCCTGTCGCCGTCGAACCCCGCCGTCGCCGTCGCCAATCTCCGTCCGCGAGCGCTTGAGCCTCGAGCCCCGACGACCTGCACCGCCCCAACGTTGGGCCCCCAGAGCCTCGACGACACGCCGCCGCCTGCTTTGGCCCGCAACCCGCCGCCTCCGCCTCACCTCTACCTGCGCCTGCAACAGGAAGCCCTCGGACGCCGCGCCAATCCCTGCTGTTGCAACCCTCCTCTGCAGATCTGTCTCCGCCGTCAGATCCCAAGCCACCGGTGACCTAGAGCCGCAGCTGAGCCGAGATCCAGCCGCTGGAGTCCCTCCGCCTGCAAATCCGAGGTCCCCGACGACAAAAGGCCCGAACCCAACTCGACGCTTCCCTTTCACCGGTGCCGAGCCTCGTTGAAGACCCAGGTCTGACGTTGCCCTTGCTCTGTGACGCGACGCTCGCCCCCGATCCGGTTCTCTCAGTGGACGCCGCGCCCAACAGCCCGATCCAGACGCCGGAGCTCCTCATCCCAGCCACCAGAGGCCTCCCGCCGTCCCTACAACGCCCCGCCAGCTGAAGCCCGTGATCCGAGCGCCCCGACGCAGGCCCGTGCCGCCCCGACGCTGCCTCCGCTTCGCCTCCAGCCCAAGCAGACCCGCAACGCTCCCTACTGCCTCGCTGCCGACATGCCGCTCCAGAGCCTCGCCGGAACCATAGCCGGTGATCCCCCCCTCGCCGGACCGGCCACAGCTTTGTTTTTCTTTTTCTTTTTAAGGAAAAAAAAGAAAAGAAAAGGGAAAAAAGAGAAAAAGAAAAGAAAATTTAGGTATTTTCTTTATCTTATCTTTGTTTTATTATTTTTGCTATTTTATTTTATCTTTTTAGTGTAATTATTCCTTTAATGTGAAATTGAAATTCCATGATATGAAATTGCCTGGGAACTAGTGATTGTCAGTCTGATTTTCAAGCTCAAAATCGGACTCGCAATTACTTTAAAAAATTGCCAATCCGATCTCCCGCTCGAGATCCGATTCGTGATTTATGTGAAATTGGCCAGCCCGATCTCATGCGCGAAATATGGTTCATCGATTTGGGAATTAATATGGCTTGATTTGCTGTGGTGTTACTTAAGTTAGTTTTTTTTTTTAAATCAAAAAATGTAGTTTTAGGGTTTGCATGTTCATAATAGGAATTTTACTCCGAATTTTCAAAAATAAAAAAATCAAATCAATTAATTTAAGTTGCTAGTTCTTTTTTTAATTTGGATTGCATGTTTAATTATTTGGCAATTATTAATTTCGAAATTTAAAAAAGGGAAAAAAGGAAAAACACAAAAAAAGAAGAAGTCATTATCTATGACTGCTGATGTGAATTCTAAACTAACAACGCAGATGCTTTCGTTGCTATGAGGTAAGTCCTGCAATTTATTCATTTGCTTTCTTGGGTGTTAAATTGGTTGTTTGCGCATGAACACCTCACATGTTAGAGAGATAGTTTAAAATCAATTCAAGCTGCTTGCCAAACATTTTTCAAAATAAAAAGAAAGGTATCGAAAGAGTGTTAGAGAAATCTAACGTAACCAAGTCCCCGTACCCCTAGTCTCTGGTTCGTAGGAGTAAGGTGAATCTCCAATTACTTTACTTGGGTTTCTAATCGACCTACCAAAAATAGATTAGTAGCGACTCCTAATTAAAAAATTTGCATGTTAATTAAAACCTAAGTCGTGAATTGGTATGGGCTTGGGAGAGCCCGAGCTAAGCTTAAAGACTTAGCAATCCATTAGCCAAACCATAGGTGGCTCACCCCGAAAAATTGGTCGCGACAATTATCAAACTTCAAAGCTTTAATTGGATGAACTATCTCTTTTTCTACCGTGGTCTTCCACATTTTGAACATCCCGAATACTTTTGAATTTCCTCTTAGAGCATAGACCCAAGTCTTCCTTATTGTATCATCAATGAAGATCACAAAATATTTCCCACCACCATAAGAGAGTTGTTGTGTTTGCCTCACACATTAGTATGAAGTAACTCTAACTTTCGACTTTATTTTGTCACCCATTCAATAGAAAACCAATTGCCCTTTTTTTTTTTTTTTATAAATCCACTTCTCATAAAAATCCAACTCAACTTTTGGCAAACCTAGAAGTAATTTCCCTGAATTTAATTGCTTTACACACTTTATCAAGATGTCCCAAATGATAATGCCAAAGAGTAGACAAATTACCTGTAACAACTATACTTACAACCATATCACTAATATATTCTCCTTGGAAAAATAAAGTATACTTATATGATTTCCCTATGCTACGACTCTTGTCTAAGGTTATCTCCCACTCTTCACATCCAAAGGTTGCTACCATACCTCCTTGGTTAGGTTTCCTGTTTAAGATTATATTTTTTCTTTAATTTAGGATCACACTCATGACCGATACATGAAGTTCCATTCAAAACCCGAATTATTTGTGCCTCATTGCACATTTTTTTTTATGAAAATTGGAAATTGCATAAAAGAATTGTCAATTTTGTGGTGATGCATAGTCATGGGGATGGGGAGTGTGGCATCCAAGATTTCACTCGACAAAATAACAAGCCTCTAATACTTGACGAATCATGTGGCGCAGTTAAGCTCGCCTTCGGCACCATCAAGACGCCTCAGTCTGTCAAGTTGACATTGTCGCAACGCGCCACCACCACTACCTCACTTAGTGCTGTGTCTTAAACCGCCATTAAAACAAGCCACCAGGTCCTACCGTCACCTCGTAATTGCCAAGCCCACTATTGAATTTCAAAATCGAATCCATCGTGCATTGCGTTAGTTGTTTCCGGTACTGGCTAACCACCACCGCACCGCCACAACAATGCCACGCTAGCTCACCAACTTGGCACCTCCGCATGCTACCACCTGGCCGCATCCCTACAAGACACGACTGACCAGTTGGCCCTTCTTCCACTTGCCACCAGTAGCAATGCTGCTCAAGTCAATCACGACGACCAACCCGAGCAACGGTGCTGGCCAACTCCAGAACAGTAGCAAAAAGGCAGAAACAGAGTATAACAAAAACTCTACCCATCCTCGCTCGGAGCAAAAGCTGCTTCCTTAATCCCTCTTCAGACGCTACATGCCCCCTCCCTCTTTCTCTTCTATTGTGACGCCCCAGTTAACCTCACACTCATCTTCAATTGCCCTCCGCATGTCTATGCTAGCAAGCTAGAAGCTAGCGAAGACCGCCCCTCCTCAGTTCACGGTCATGCTCTCTCCCCCAAGCCTTTGTCCAGCGCACCATTGCAACTTGCAACCACTAGTAGCTTCCCTTTCCGTCGCAACCATGCACGTCACCACCATCAGCCACCCCATCGTCCTGCCAAACCGCCACCACAATCCACAAGGACCCAAGGCAAGTAGATATCTCCCGTTCTATCCTATGTCAACTGATTATGTGTGATGTGGATGGTTTCCTAAAAATTCATGAACGTTGTTTAGATCCTCATTTTATCAAAAGTTTCAATTACATTACCTAGCTACATTGTCGAGTTCGAAGTAGTTGAGCTTGGGGTTAGGTTGTAGGAACATGGACGGTTAATATTTACCAAGTACGAGGGCTGGTAGTTGAATTTCTGGGTGAAATTAGTGCTGGGATTGAGGACAGATTCGATTTAGCCCAAGCCTAGACTTTTGCTAATTTTGTATTGACTTGTATGATGTGAATTTCAGGGGTATTCTTCACAAAAATTGTCCAATTTTTGGCCGTTCTAGAACGTACTTTAATATCCAAATTTTAGGACTTCATACAACAAAAATACATTTGAAAACTACAGGATTAGAAATCTATTTTCGAGGTCGCTGAGCCAACCTCTTTTTGCTTTCCATTTTCCATGAATTTTCAGTCAAATAATCTTAACATGCATCCTTCATGAAAGTTATTTAGAATTATATGAGTTGAAACGAACTTTGGGTCCTTCGCTGAAAAATGTCCCTCTAGGTCTTGTCTACCTTATATTAAAGTTTCATAATTTTTTAAACCTGTTTACCTAGATAACAAATGCCATTTCTAAAGGCGCGCATAACACCTTTTAAGGCTAATTTAGGGCCTAGAATATGAGATTCCTTTTATAGTTGATCTAATATCAGCACTAGTGAGTTTATATTACTCTCAAGGATAAGGAATGACTAAGGATTTATTCGATTGACGGTTGAGTCCCTGGATTTTACTGACATCAACGTGTTTTTAAATTGAATTATGGAATTGTTGCATCATGATGTGGATGCATGATTGAGAATGACTTTGGTGCTCGGGACAACGATGTAGATGCTGAAAAATTATTCCCACTTGAGACTTTCTTTGGCATCTCTTCATCCATCTAAAGTCAAATCATCCCTAAAGCGGCCGCATCAGTGGGGGTTTGGACGGGCCCGAAATCGGTCACGCAACTTTTTGCCCTAGCTGAAAAACCGGTGATGGTCTAGCTCATTTCATGCGCTGCTAGGCAGCTCGGCTCACGTATGAGGAGGGGACCGGTGGCGTCGATGCTAGTGGTCCACAAATCAGCCGAAGAAACGGCTTCGGCTTCGTTGGATTTGACTTGCTGAAGATGTTCGGCCAAACAAGAATCGAAGGAGGGGTGGTGGAGAGATGCTGCTGGTGATGACCGAATGGGATGCTTCGGTGGGATCCTGCATGAAGAGAAGGGAGCTGCGGCATTCGGTGGAGACCTACATGGAGAGAAGAGGACGTGCGGCGCTGCTTCAGTCAACAACTATCATGCCCTGATCCTCGGGCACGCACCCATCCCTCACCTTGTTTGACTAATAGCGACGTCCTAAGACACATCGCCGACCCTTTCATTTTAATACACATGTGGAAGCAGATAAAATAATCACTAGACAATAAAAAAAAAATGGGATAGAAAAGTAGGGCTATATTTTTCACAACTTAAAAACTATAACCACACTTTTATACAAACAAACCTCATAGTATATATTACAATACTATTAACAAGCTAGATCTATCACACATTGGATCCCAACTTGGGGTTTGCAAAATAGGGTGAGGTCTCAATCTTCATCCGAGTCATACTCCAGACCATTCTCGGGATCCTCCTCAAACTCCTCCTCCGGTTCCTCATCAGGGTCCTCCTCTTCGGGTTCTTCCTTCTCAGGCTCCTCCTCCTCAGGCTCCTCCTAGTTCTCTTCTGGTATACCTCTTCTTGTTCAACCTCTCCTTCTAGCATGCTCCAGCTAGAGTCTACTGCTAATAGCTTGGGAGAGTCGGGGTCACTCTTGAGCTTACGGTCTTTAGCATCGATTACCGCTCTATCCTTGGGATCCGCAGTCCCTTCTTTGAATGCTTCCTCTAAAACGGACAGAGGTACATCACCCTCTGGCATGGGACCTTCCCTTCGCCCATCATAATATTCGCGATACCACGACTGATACTTGTGGGCCCTCAAGGCATCTTTACCCACATCAACCCAGATGGTTGACTTACCTAAAATGTACTCTAGTCCTTCCGGGTGGGGGTGAATTGGGAAATGAGTTTCTATCTCGGTGACTTCTTTGGGTATACCTAAGTTCATGGGAGGACGAGGTGGAGGTGCTGCCATATAGGGACGTGAAATGTTATCCCACAACCGGGAGGAGATTACATCTCAGCAAGTTCTACCCCCTAGGACCTGATTAGGAAGCCAATACACTTTAGAAGCTGCCTAAGCACAACACGAGTCGAAGGACTTACCATGGCCTCAGTTCCTTCCTGCAAGTCAGTATATATATCAAATATACACGATTACATCACATCACTCAATTAAATCGAATCATTGACCAATCGACCTAGTTGATTACATGTCATTCAAACCATTTCCTGGTTATTTTAATCCATACTATTCATTTTCCCCAACGATATACATCTAGTCACTAAGCCACGTGCATTCTCTAAGGCAACATACTTAGTCACCAACTCACGTGCGTTCGTTAAGGTGACATGTCTAATCACCAAGCCCCGTGCATTCTTTAAGGCGACATACTTAATCATCGAGCCACGTGCATTCTCTAAAGTGACGTAGTAATCACCGAGCCACATGCTATTCACATGTGATTTATTTAATCAACAAGTCACGTGCATTCTCTAGGACGATACTCTAGGTATTCGAGCCAAGTATTACAACTCTCTTTCTCATTACTTTATATTAAATCTATAAGTCACGTGCATTCTCCAAGACGACCTTCTTGGTCTCCGAGCCACGTAATACGACTTTCTTTCTCACCACTTTAAAGATATAACCCATCAAAATATTATTGGCGCTATAGACCCACGTTCAGTTATTTTCCAATCAATTTCTGAAATTGAATAAATTAGGAATAAAATCCTAAAATTATAATTAATTCAATTCAGCACGATTTAGCGTTCAAATAAATAAACGAACTGCACCACAATAATCAGCATAAAATTTCGGTCGTCAACTATCCCAGCCTAATTTCCTTAAAATAAATAATTAATTAATTAATTACAAAAATTATTAAATAAATGCAATAAATCATATTTAGGCCCACTAATTGGAAGCCGAGACTCACCCGGAAAATTACTGAGACTCGCTCAATAAATACTAGGACCTATTTCCTTGCTAACTACACCAACCATTTGTCTAACATGCATTCATAAGTCTCTAATTTGATTACTCTAATCTGATATATCCACCTAATTGCACTTAATCAAATCTAATTAACCCATAAACATCATTAGCATACTAATAAGGGATTAGTGAGCAAAACTTACTTGATTAATGCACGGGTCGGATCAAACTGACAAGAACGGCATAGGGGTTGCTTTTCTCCAAAGCGGGCCTAGATTTTGAGACCTGGAACACCTCCTAAGTGAGCCTTAAAGCTGTTGTGAAACCCACAAAACCAGCTTCTGATTTAAGTTGCAAACAGAGAGAACACGAGCTGGTTAAGGCAAAGCAAGGCTGGCAAAGGTAGGCGGGTGGTTCGACGAGGCAAGGGACGGTCGGACGGGGGCCAAGGGTGGCCGGAGGGACTCATGGCAGCCAACTAGGCTACAAAACAGACTACTAGAACGGCAAGATAGGCGGAGGCTCAAGGAGGCAGGGCGGAGGGTGTCGTGGTTGGTTAGGGTAGCAAATGGTGGAAGAACGGGGACGGTGCAGGTGGTCCTGGCGTGCGACGGTTGTAGCTAGTTTTGCTCTAGCTTGCTGGTTTTTTCACGGCGCAAATGGGGGGTAGGAAAGGAGCTTGTCGCCGGCTGCTATGGGAGGGAGAGAGAGGAAGAGGATGAGGGGGACAAGGCCCCATTTGGCCAAGTTTTTCCATTTAATGGTCTCCCTTGACCATTTCCAGCCATGGCCTTCCCCCTTAGTTGCAATTCAGCCAACAAGGCTCTCTTCACAACCTTGGAATGGTGCATTTTCCTAAAAAATCTTGGGTTACAGAAAAATCTTCTGAGAGCGAGTCGACGTTCCTAGAATTTATTGTGACATGACAAAATCTTCAATTTCTGAAATTGGATTCGAATTCATGGTTAATTTCCATTCAGCGCATTTTTAGCGTGACCTCGTAGTTTTCAGAGATTTTTAGTGCAAAGGACCCAGAGTTGATTTTCTTTGAGCCAAAATGAACGCATTCAATTCATTGGCTACTCTCGGTTGTCATGAAAATCTCGACGATTCAAATACGGACATAGGGTAACAAAACGACAGAAAAATCAGTCTAGGGCCAGTCGATGAGAATTTTCCAATTTAGTGGTGTTACCCATGATTAGTCACACATCTCAGTCGAATCGACCTTTTCTCTAATCTCAATTTGATTTTATACTGTGTCGTAATGGCCTCTAAAGATGAGCATGGTCGAAAAGTCGATTTCTGGTCGAATTCTCAAGTCTATTGCCTTAAAATTCCTTAATAGCTTTTCTGAATAGCCTACTTATCTCAAGAGTGATTAGCTCTAAGAAAAACTCTATAGGCGTGTCAATGAAATGCCCTATTTATTCAATAGGAAAGAGGACTGAAAATCTGAGATGTCACAACAACAGGAAGTCCACAAGTGACGCTGGTGTGGAGAGAAGGGGTAGAAGGCTGTCAGTGGGGATGAGAGACGATGGTTCTCTTCTAGGAGCAGCCCACGTGCAGCAAAAATGAATAAAATGAGAGATGAGTAGGAGGAAGCAAAGTAGAAAACGGCATGGGGAGCTCGTCCACACAGTCGAGAGAGAGAGAGAGAGAGAGAGAGAGAGAGAGAGAGAGAGAGAGAGAGAGAGAGAGAGAGAGGGGTATTTAATTATTGGATAAGTGAAGGCTTGGTCAAACATAAAAAGTGAGGTTGAATTTTGCAGAGGGACCGTCGGTGGGGGCAACAATTTGAGAGAGAGAAAGAGAGAAAAAAAAATGTGCAGCTCAGAGGGAGGGGACGTGTGCGTGCGTGGGGGGGGGGGGGAAGAAAAATGTGGAGAGAGAAGTAAAAAGGAAGAAATAATATGCAGCCGAAGGTTTACATGAAGGGGTAAGAGACCAAGGGAAGAAGGAAGAAAAAGATTAAAACAAAATTATAGTCTTGATTAACTTCAAAACACCTTGCCAATTGGTCATCCTAGGGCCAATTTCTTTGCCAAATGTGCAATTTGAAGTCTAAACGAAGACCAAGATAAGACGGTCCCTTTATTCCACGAATTCCTTCAAATCCGAATTTCATTTCGTTTTTCTCGGAATCCGATTTTTCGAACAAACTTCTCCGATTGGGATCTGATTTGATGCGGAAAAAGCCCACGAAATTCCCTATCACCAATTCACTTACACCATATGCCAAAAATCCCTTCAAATTGGCTAATTTAAATTTCCGTTCATTTTCCGATTCATCTAAAACGATTTTCCATAAAAATCTTGAACTTGCCGGAATTTCCTCAAAATGTGAGCCAACATTCCTAGAATGACTTGTGATGCGATAAGACCTTCAATTTCTGAAATCAAATTCAAATTCGCGGTTAATTTTAATCAAACGTGCTTTTAGTGTGACCTTGCCTACCGGGTAGCTTTTAAGAATTTTTGGTGCAATTGACCCATGGTTGATTTTCTTCGAGCCACACGTACCTCTTCGACACATTGACAAATCTCGGTGGTTGTGAACCGTTTCTAATAAGGTGAAATAAAAAAAAAAAAAATTCCATCTTGTCTCCTTCACTTTCTTGAGATGTGTGAGTTGCTAGTATTTCAAATTCAAATTATTTCATCAAGCAATGCCATCACGGAAAGTGGGTGACGGCATTGCTGACTAGAACAGCAGCCAAGACAGAATTTACGACAATAATTGCGGCAGTCAAGATGGACTAGTGATCAAAGAGGATAAACGCAATCGACGGATGGAAACAGGTGATCATCTTTAGTTACTCATGGGTTCTCCTTCTCTTTGTTCCAATGTGCCATTGCCTCTAGCAATTCGTGTAGCCATCTTACCTGGGAGAAAGTGAATCACGTCGTGTATCTGTATATTCAAATGAATCCTCCTTTTCTCTCCTCTCTTTTTCTCCCGAAATTCCCCCCTCTATAATTCACGGTCAATTTCCGATTCGTAGCTGAGCAAATATTCCCTCTGGACCTTGCTTTCTTCTTGCCCGTGACATGCTTCTTTGCTCTTCTTTTCTGTTCCCCCACGTGCGCACTCACCCTTTTCTATCTCCCTCTATTGTGTGCTTCCCTGTCCGTTTATTGGTTAAACTCCTCAAGAAAAACGACTCTTCGTTTGATACCTACTCAGCCTACGCTTCTCATAATGCCCAAGCGCAAATATGCTCTTGCGTGTCATTAATTACGCCCTTCATTTCCTCATGCCTCCTTTTAGCCATTCTTTGACCACCGAATTCAGAAATTTAAGCTTGCTTATATGCTGACTGGAGCTTCTCATCTTAAGCATAAAAGATCAGTGACACCTCCAAAATAAGTTAAATTGTATGTCTAAATGATTTATTTAAAAAGCCAAAGTTGTGATTGGTATAGGCTGGGGAGAGTTCGTGCTAGGTGACAATATTATCTCTTTAAGCCCTATTTGTTTCCTAGAAAATATAATTCTTGGAAAATACAATTCTTGGATTAGTAATAAGCTAGGATAGTTAGACTAGCCTTAGAATGGATGAGTGTAACATAATTAGTGAGATTTATAAAACTGATGATGGATTAATCGAATCCAGTGGAATTCCTGCAGTTCGGATCTCTAGACCCTTGACATTTGCCATTTTTTTGGATCGAAATGAGTGACGAATTTGAGATTGATGTCTCCTTGAGAAATGGTCAAGACATCCTAAGATACAACATATATTTTTCTCAAGATTTTTAGGGATCTAAAATAAGGAGATATCAACTGCGTCATTTTCCAACAGAACCTCAGTTTTCGCTAGATTTGGTGATCTTTTAGGATTCTATGGGTTTTTATCAACTCTTAAGGTTCTAATTTCAACGTGGTTTCTTCACAAAAGTTGTTTTTCATATTTTCTATTTTAACATACTCAAATTTCATATCAAATGGACATGGTTTAGACCTTGAACCAATCTAATTTCGGAAAATAGACTTTCTAGAAAATAGACACAGTTTTGTATTGGATTGAGCGATTTACTAGGCCGAATGTACGCGGATCTGGGTTAAGTTGTCTATATGAAATTTTTTTCTTTATGTGTTTATTATAACATATTCAAATTTAGGAATTTTTTAAACTTGTTCGATTGGGTTTTTGGATTTAAACTTGGAAATGTGCGAGTGGGCCTATTCTGCCAATTATGGATAGTTATGACTTGGTGATGGTTCTTGAGGCTTTGATTGCTAGAAAATGCATAATTGATGATATAAGGTTGGTTTGTGCCATGCCTAGAGATTATTCTTGACGATGATGTGAAAGTTAAAAGAATCCATACCCAGCATATGTTGGTGAACGTTAATAGTTAAGAAAATCCGTCCCCAGCATGTGTTGCTGGACGTTAATAGTTAAGAGAACCCGTCCCCAGTGTGTGTTGGTGGACGTTAATAGTTATTAGTCTTTCCCGGCGTGTATCGGTAGTTATTATTTAATCCCGGCGTGTGTTGGTGGATATTACCTAACCCCGGCATGTGTCGGTAATTATTATCTTTCCCAGCGTGTGTCGGTAGTTATTAGTCGTTCTCGGCATGTGTCAGTAGTTATTATTTGTCCTCGACATGTGTCGATAGTTAGTACTCTGCCCCGGCGTGTGTTGGTGGATCTTACCCTTTCGTGGCATGTGCTGGTAATTATTAGTCTTTACCGGTGTGTGTCGGATAAAACTACACGTGTGGGTAGTAATAGTTAATTAATTGGAACGCATGTTAAGTTGAATTGATGGATCGGCGTGTGTTGATAATTTTTGCTTCGATATGTACCGGTATTTCTTGCCCGTGTGAGTAGTGACTAAATTGTGATTCTTGCTCGTGTTAGTAATGTTTAGTTTGGACGTTCCAAATTGGTGTGTTAATTTGCTATATACACATGATTGTGATATGAACTGTGCTAACCTGCAGGACGGAACCGAGGCCAATGTAAGCCTCTATGATTGTATGATTGTGTGGTTAAGACGTCTTAGGCGTATTATCCTCTTAAACAGTGTTTAGAGGGTGGACTTGCTCAAACATTGTCTCACTAGTTATTAAATAACCATTTCAGGTCCTTAGGTGGTGTTGGGGAAGAAATGGAAGCCCTGGACTCGGTGGAGTTAGATTCCAAAGGATCGGCGTATGTGTCTGACTAGTATGTAATAGGACAATTCCTTTTCAAAAGTCAATTATTTGAAGTCTTGTGGATGTAGACTTTTGTATTTAACTCGGTGTGTATATAAAAGAACGTTTGTTTGAAAATCTATTGTCTTGCTTTTCTATCCTAAGATGATTACTGTTAGGGGATTTATTATTCACTTCCGTGTGTGCAATAAAAAGAAAGGATCAGCGACTTGTTCTGTGAAGTCGCAATGATCACACAAGTAAACGAGAGAAACTCGTGCAAATTGTGAGATTCTTTTTCCTTTCAATATTTAGGTTCAATTTATTTCGGAAAAAAATATTGTATTTCTGAAAAATATTTTTCAATGAATCACTTTAGAGGAAATGACAATATTTTATAGTGCTTAGCTAAAAAATGAAAATGAATTAGAAAATATTTTCTACCATTTGGCATGGAAATTGTTTTCCTGGAGAAAATTAATATATTCAATTATTTTTTCTATTCTTTTTATCTTTTTCCTTCTTCCTTGACCAATCGCTGGCCATAGCGGCAACTGGCTAGGCTCATGCTCTCCAAATTCCAGCAAGCTCGAGCCTTGGCTCGCCTATGATGGGTTGTCACGTGGTGGTTGAGTAAGAAGTGAAAAGAAAATTAGAAAGAAAAGAATAAAAAAGTAATTTAAAGTTTGAAAAGAAAATTGATCAAAAATCATTAGGTGCAATTCATATAGGGCTAACGAAAAAGATAAGATACCACATTACGAAAGCAAAAACTACAAAAGAAGCCATGGATATTCTAACGAATATTTATGAGAAGCCATCCACATCAAATATGGTATTCTTGTTGAAGAAATTGGTTAATATGAAGTTATTTGTGGCAGAACTTATCAATAGTTTCACATAAGTCATAGATTAGCTGGAATTCACAAGCATAATGAGGATATGAAGTTTCAAGCATTGTTATTTTTATGTTCCCTTCTAGAAAGCTTCAATACCATAGTGCGAGGAATTTCATGCACCATAAAGGATGATTTGACTTTAGATGGATGAAGAGAGGCCAAAGAAAGTCTCAAGTGGAGATAACTTTTCGGAATCTACATCGTTGTCCCAAGGACCAATGTCATTCTCAATCACACATCCACATCATGATGCAGCAACTCCATGATTCAATTTAAAAACATGTTGACGTCAATACAATCCTGGGACTCAACCGTCAATTGAATAAATCCTTAGTCATTTCTTATCCTCGAGAGTAATTTAAACTCACTAGTGCTGATATTAGATGAATTGTAGAAAGAATCTCATATTCTAGGCCCTAAATCAGCCTTAAAAGGTGTTCTGTAGAAAGAATCTCATATTCTAGGCCCTAAATCAGCCTTAAAAGGTGTTCTGCGTGCCTTTAGAAATGGCATTTGTTATCTAGGTAAACAGGTTTAAAAAATTACGAAACTTTAATATAAGGTAGACAAGACCTAGAGAGACATTTTTCAGCGAAGGACCCAAAGTCCGATTCAGCTCGTATAGTTCTAAATAACTTTAATGAAGGACGCATGTTAAGATTCTTTGACCGAAAATTTGTGAAAAATGGAAAGCAAAAAGAGGTTGGCTCAGCGACCTCGAAAATAGATTTCTAATCTTGTAGTTTTCAAATGTATTTTTGTCGTATGAAGTCCTAAAATTCGGATATTAAAGTATGTTCTAGAACGGCCAAAAATAGACAATTTTCGTGAAGAATGCCTATGAAATTCACATCATATAAGTCGGTACAAAATTAACCAAAGTTCACAGTTGGGCTAAATCGAATCTGTCCTCAATCCCAACACCAATTTCACCCAGAAATTCAACTATCAGCCCCTGTACAAGGTAAATATTAACCGTCCATGTTCCTACGACCTAACCACAAGCTCAACTACTTCGAACTCGACAATGTAGCTAGGTAACGTAATTGAAACTTTTGATAAAATGAGGATTTAAACAACGTTCATGAATTTCTAGGAAACCATCCTCATCACACATAATCGGTTGACATAGGATAGAATGGGAGATATCTACTTGCCTTAGGTGCTTGTGGATTGTGGTGGTGGTTTGGCAGGACGATGGGTTGGCTGATGGTGGCGACGTGCATGGCTGCAACGGAAAGGGAAGCTGTTAGTAGTCACAAGTTGTAGTGGTGCGCTGGACAAATGCTTGGGGGAGAGAGCATGACTGTGAACTGAGGTGGGGCGGTCTTCGCTAGCGTCTAGCTTGCTAGCATAGACATGTAGAGGGCAACTGAAGATGAGTGTGAGGTGAACTGGGGCGTCACAACAGAAGAGAAAGAGGGAGGGGGCATATAGTGTCTGAAGAGGGATTAAGGAAACAGCTTCTACTCTGGGCGAGGATGGGTAGAGTTTTTGTTATACTATGTTTCTGCCTTTTCGCTGCTGTTTTGGAGTTGGGCAACACCGTTGCTCAAGTTGGTCGTTGTGATTGACTTGAGCGGCATTGCTGCTAGTGGCAAGTGGAAGAAGGGCCAATCGGTCAAGCGTGTCTTGTAGGGATGCGGCCAGGTGGTAGCATACGGAAGAGCCGAGCTGGCGAGCTGGCGTGGCCTTATCATGGCAGTGTGGTGGTGTTTTGCCAGTGCCAAAAACTACTAACGTGAGGCACAATGGATTCGGTGTTGAAATTCAATGGTGGGCTTGGCAATTATGAGGTGATGGTAGGACCTGGTGGCTTGTTTTAATGGCGGTTTAAGACATGGCACTAAGTGAAGGAGTGGTGGTAGCGCGTTGCGACAATGCCAACTTGACAGACTGAGGCGTCTTTATGCTGCCAAAGGCGAGCTTACTTGAGCCGCATGATTTGTCAAGTATTCGAAGCTTGTTATTTTGTCGAGCGAAATTTTGGATGCCACACTCCTCATCCCTATGACTATGCATGACCATAAAATTGACAATTCTTTTATGCAACTTCCAATTTTCATCAAAAAATGTGTAGTGAGGCACAAATGATTCAGGTTTTGAATGGAACTTCATGTATCAGTCGTGAGTGTGACCCTAAATTAAAGAAAAAATATCATCTTAAACAGGAAACTTGACCAAAGAGGTATGATAGCAACCTTTGGATGTGAAGAGTGGGAGATAACCTTAGAGACAAGAGTCGTAGCATAGGGAAATCATACAAGTATACTTTACCTTCTCCAAGGAGACAATATTAGTGATATGGTTGTAAGTATAGTGGTTACAGGTAATTTGTCTATTCTTGGGCATTATCGTTTGGGACATCTTGATGAAGTGTGGAAAGTAATTAAATTCAATGGAAATTACTTCTAGGTTTGCCAAAAGTTGAGTTGGATTTCTATGACAGTTGAATTTATATATAAAAAAAGAAAAAGGTAATCGGTTTTCAATTGAATGAGTGACAAAATAAAGGTCAAAAGTTAGAGTTAGTTCATACTAATGTGTGGGGGCAAACACAACAACTCTCTTATGGTGGTAAGAAATATTTTTTCATCTTCATTGATGATGCAATAAGGAAGACCTTAGTCTATACTCTCAGAGGAAATTCAGAAGTATTCAGGATGTTCAAAATGTGGAAGACCGCAGTAGAAAAAGAGATAGTTCATCCAATCAAAGCTCTGAAGTTTGATAATAGTGGTAAATACATGAGCAAGGAATTTGCAGAATACTTGAGCCAAGAAGACATACGACGGTTGAAGACTGTTCCTCGAACCTCTCAAGAAAATGATGTAGCTAAGATGATAAACATAACCCTTCTGTAAAGTGGGAGATGCATGAGGCTACACATGCGTCTCTTGCTACACTTATAAGCTATTACAGTTAATGTGGCTATTTACATTATTAACCGGAGTCCATCTTGTGCGTTGGATGGAGAAAATACTGCAAGTGCAGTGGCCAAGTAAAAAAGTTAATTATTCATATCTACTAGTATCTTGTTGCATTGCATATGATCGGATTGATACAGAAGATAGAGGAAGAAGCTTCATGCTAAGTCCTAGAAGTACTTCTTTATTAGATATGGTGATGATGAGTATGGCTATAGGCTTAGGGATTATGAGAATAACAAAGTCATCCGCTAACAGAATGTGGTATTCCACGAAAAAAACGTACAAAGATCATTAGATAGAGCTTGAGAAGGCAGTAGAACTAGAATATTTTGAGCTGGACACAATGTACGTGAAGATGATTCCAGCAAATTAGAGTGCAGTTGAGGGAGAGGTTAAATATGAGCCTATTATCAATAAGGAGGTAGTTTAAGAGGAACACGGTGACTTGCAATAGACTAACAACCTTGACGAACTTGTCTTGAGGAAGTCGACAACTATGAGAAAGTCAAAGGTAATTTTGATCCACTAGCAAATATTATTATGAGCCGTGTCTTATATATAGATTCAGGAGAGTGGGAGACTTTTGATGAGGCAAAGAAAAAGACATCACACATGCAGTGGGAGCATGCTATGAAAGACAAGGTGGCCTCGTTACTGCAGAACAAAACATGGGAGTTGACCAAGTTGCCTAAAAGTAAAAACGCCTTATTAAACAATTTATATTAAACAAGTGAGTTTATAGGATTTAAAATGAAGCAAGTGGTGGTATTAGATACAAGGCGAGACATGTGGTCAAGAGCTTTTCTAAAAAAGAATGGATTGAGTACACCAAGATATTTTCACCAATAGTTAAAATGACATAAATCAGAGTTCTACTAAGTATAGTACAAAAAATAATTCGAGGAGGAAGAAGAAGAAAAGAAAAAAAAATGATTTGGTTTTAGAAATTGTTCCCGAAAACAAAAAATAATTTTTTTCAATTTCTTATTTCTGTTCCAAATCTATTCCATGGTCACCGATTTATTCCCGTGAATAGAAAAATTAGCTAATGTTATCAAATGATTTTTTTTTGAGAAATAAAAGAATAAAAATAATCAAGGATTGACTGGTCATCTAATAAGACCTTAACATGTTTCCCATGAAGTCAAGGGTAAAAGAGAGATCCCACCTCTGCCTCATATATTTGAATTATTTTGTGCTTGAGGGCACTAGGAACCCACGCCATGTCATTACGGTCTCAATAAATTAATGATTGGTTCTGAGGTCCACCTTCCCAAGATTTTTCCACTCATTCGATTCCGTCCATAAAAAAATATATATATATATATATGATAGTCTCCTCCTGCGCTCTATTATTATCATTCATCTATCATGCTATCTCCCTATTCTCTATGGACTCAATGAGCCGATGTATAATCTCAATGATCACACAAATAAACGAGAGAAACTCGTGCATAGTGTGAGATTATTTTTCCTTTCAATATTTAGGTTCAATTTATTTCGGAAAAATATAATATTTCTGAAAAACATTTTTCAAGGAATCACTTTCGAGGAAATGACAATATTTTATAGTGCTTAGCTAAAAAATGAAAATGAATTAGAAAATATTTTCCACAGTTTGGCATGGAAATTGATTTTCCTAGAGAAAATTAATATATTCAATTATTTTTTCTATTCTTTTTATCTTTTTCCTTCTTCCTCGACCAATCGCTGGCCATAGCGGCAACCGGCTAGGCTCATGCTCTCCAAATTCCAGCAATCTTGAGCCTTGGCTTGCCTGCGATGGGTTGTCGCTGTGGTGGTTGAGTAAGAAGCGAAAAGAAAAACAGAAAGAAAAACAATAAAAAATTAATTTAAAGTTTGAATTTTTTTTCCAATATTTTTATAAGAGCAAACATTTCATTAACCAAGGACTCAAGTCCAAGTGCCGAAGACCAATACCGATACATAGTCATATTTTGGAAAATATTTTTCAACCTTTTAAGGGGGAAATCATTGAGGTGTGAGCTCGCCAAATTCTAGCAAGCTCAAGACTTTCCAAATTTCCACAAGACTTGAGCTCACCAGAATTTGGCTAGCTCAAGCTCGAGTCTCACCAACCTCTGGTGAGGCTCAAGCTAGCTTATGGCCAGTCAACGATTGTTGGTGTGGCCCCCAATCGGCCAAAAAGAAGCAAAAAATATATAATTAATTAAAAATTCATATCTTTAAATATTTTTATAAGAATGAACGTTTCATGAACAAGAACTCAAGCCCGTGTGCCGAAGACCCACACCAATACCAAATCATCTTTTGAAAAATGTTTTATGATCTTTCAAAGAGGAAATCATTTTCCTGAATTTCTTGTCTGATTTTTTTTTTTTTGTCGGATTTAAGCATAGTTTGCCATTAACTCATTTTCTTAAAAGAACTAAATTGTGGAAAATATTTTCCGTGAAACAAACAAAGCCTTAATCATAGATTATGCTATTTGGCGTGATCAAAGTCCAAGCATTATTCTTCTTTCTAAACAATGGTAAAGGGTATCCAAATCGATCAGTCAAATTCGCACGCCGAGTGATGTAAACAATTAGTTTATATTCAACACATATTGAAAACACTTCAATATTGATGAATAAATCAATTTTGTGGACCGTTCTAAGTAAAGTTGGAAAATTCAACTGATAGATTAGACAAGGAAGATACACTATTTCCTTCGACGCTGGTTATGCATAAATAAAAGATTTAAGAAAAAGACTATAGATTTAGGTGAAACGAAGATGAAAATGGGTGTGGGTGCTTATACAGTAATATGATCTTAGATGGATAAACGATATATAGTGAGGCTGTATCTAATATCAATACCTGAACAGCAAGCACGCCTCGCTTCTTCGTGGGCACCAGTTTCCCTTCAACGGTGTCATCCGGATTATATAGGTTGAGATGGCGGAGTTCCACGTCTGCGAAAGCTTCGATGAAGTCAACCCCCTGATTGTTGCAAAGGAGCTCAGGCTCACCGGCTGAGTTCTGCACCACCTCTCCGGCGAGAGCATAGTAGGAGACCAGAGCTTGGGTCAAGGCGGCTTTCAGAACACCAACCACGGACCCATATCCTAGCCACTGTGACTCGGTGGTGGTTGGATTGGCGTAGCAGAAGAAGACGCCTACGTCGAGTGGAGGCAAGAGCAAGTCGAGGTTGGAGAGGGGCAGCCAATGCTCTTGCATGGGCAGTGGTGCCGCCACCACTTCTCTCTTGCCCGACTTCACCACGAACTCTCTGCCTGCACCTCCATCTGCATCCATTTTATGTACTCTGTAGCGAGTTTGAGAGGAAGGGAGAGAGAGAAAGGAGAGAGAGAGAGAGAGAGAGAGAGAGAGAGAGAGAGAGAGAGAGAGAGAGAGAGAGAGGAGGAGGAGGAGGAAGAGAAGGAAGAGGGATGGACCTGTTTGGTTGAAGATGAGCCGGCTTATAGTCCCAAACGGCCGTAGAGTAATAAGTTTGGTAACAAGTTTGGGTAACAAGATGAGCCGGCTTAAAGTCCCTGTCTAAGCGCGCAGAACTAGGGTTTGACCCTGAAGGCTTTATTTAATTTGGGCTTAAGGCCCATCCACCCAAGTTGGGCCAAGAGAGCCCGGCCCACGGGAATATGGCCCGTGGATGGGGGGAGGTATAAAAGGGAGAGAGAGAGAGAGAGAGAGAGAGAGAGAGAGAGAGAGAGAGAAGACGTCTATTGGAATTAGAAATTACGCACGTCTTTTCTCTCCCGTGCGTTTTCTCTCTCAAAAGGAACAGTAGGCATACGGCTTCTAATTCTTCCCTTCAAGGCTTCATCGGATCAAATTCGACCGGATTTTCTTCCTCAATCGGCGTCGGTGTTTAATCTATGGCTAAAAGGTACGCTCGAATCTGTGGTGTGCTTTAGGATCGGTGATGCGTGTTCGTTTTCCCAGGCTTGTCTTCCGCATTGATTTAGGGGTTCGATTTAGTGTCGAATCCGGTATTTCGGGGATCAGTCATTCCCAACATTGGTATCAGAGCCCTGTTTCACGTTTTCCTGATCTGTTTCGATGTTTTTGATTGATTTTTTTGCGAAAGTGTTTCGGCCGTACGGATCGGGGCGAGAAATCCCGACACCTGAGCATTCTTCGGCCATTTTACTGCTTTTTCGTAAGTCGAATCTGTTTTCTGAATACATGGGAAGAAAGGCGACGTCGAGACGAGTCTGGCGATGCATTGTGCACCGCCGGGAGACGCCACACGCGCCCACACGTGTGGCTAGAAGCGGCTGCGCGTGGGCGCGACGCGCCCGGAAGCGCTGGCTCGCCTAGTGCGTGCGGCGCACGCGCCGGTAGGCGAACCGACGCGTGCTAACGTCAGCATGACGTCACCCAACTGTCAATAACCACTAGGGTGACATCATCGATGACGTCAGCACGGCGACGATTCGCCGGGCGGTCACCAGCCGGCGACCCGACCGGTGACCCGACCCACGCAAGACCCGGCACTCGCGCGGCACGTGCCCGCTGACGTCTGCGTGACGTCAGCCCGCACACGCGCACGGCACGTGCCGTCGGTTCGCTCGAACCGGGCCCACCGGCCCGATCGGCCCGACCGGTCCGACCGGTCTGTCTGGTCCGACCGGTCCGACGACCGTTAACTGTTGACCTCCGTTGACCGTTGACCTCCGTTGACCACCGTTGACCACCGTTGACCGTTGACCTGAAAAAAAAAAAAAAAAGAATGAAAAGAATGTGTTTCTTTTTCAATTAAGTCTATGTGGATTATAATGTGATCCCTTATTTGTTCTGCATTTGTTGCAGGAACAATGCCTCCCCTGAGGTTACGCACACTTATTCGCGCAGTTACCGATGAACAAAAGGATAGGCTGTCTAAGTTGATAGCTGAGCTGAATGATCATCGATGGGAGAGAGGTGACTTAATTGATCATGTCCTTGAAGTCAATGGAAAATTCAACAGGTCGTATGAAATGGTCATCCTATGTCACAGTCAGAGATGGTGCGATTTTTCATAAACACTCTTCCACCTGAATGGCAAGATGTGTTGAATCGCATATGGGATGTCAACGGAGCTGCTTCCTATAAGAAAATTGTGATGGATTTTGTAAATGAATATTACTGTATTATTTCAAGGGAAAAGATCAAGAAATTGAACAAAAGAGGATCTTTCCCAGTTCGTGTGCTGACTTGGTGTTAGTTGTATTGGCTGATATATGTTAAGTGTGATTTGTGGACATATTATGTAATGATTACTACCTAATTATGTTAATTGAAAGCATTATTGTTTTTATTGGATGTCTATTATATATTGCTTTTTGTTATTGCTGGTTGCTGTGGGTAATTAGCTGTGGGTAGTTTTAGAAGTTTTTGTAGCTTCATAGAATTGATTTTGCATAAGACAATTATATTGATGATAGTTTTAAGTTAGGATTTTGGAGGATGATTGGAAACATAGTGACCTTTTGATTCTAAAACCTTACTTAAAATTATTCATTAATATGATGGGTCTATGTAAATAGGGATGCATAAATGATAGGCATTAATAATTCGTACATATTTGTCTGATTTGTTCAGATCAATGGCTTCAGCCACAAATAGCATAGTTGCCGAGCTGAACAAAGGTGAAAAGCTCAATGGTGACAACTATGAAATTTGGCAAATGAAAATCCAGTATGTGATGGAAGAGCAGGAAGCACTTGAGGCTCTTGTCATGACCATGGTAGAACCTGAAGAGGGAACCACTGCACAGCACAAAAGAGACAAAGAAGCTTTTTCTGCGTGGAAAAGAATGAACTCTCTAGCTCGCATCACGTTGCTGAGCAGAATGGAAAATGACGTCATGCGAGAGTTTCGGCGTTTTGACAATGCCAAGGAAATGTGGGAGGCATTGGCAGCTAGATTTGATCATACTTCGGTGACTAGACTGAGGCAGCTCACTATCAGGTTTGACTCTTATAAGAAGCCTTATGGTCAGACCATGAAGCAACATCTTAGAAAGATGTCAAACATGATAACTGAGCTGAGAGATGCTGGCCATGTCCTCACAGATGAGCAGCAAGTGCAAGTAGTGATTCGTTCCTTGCCTCAGAGTTGGGAGCATATGAAGGTGCACCTGACTCATAATGAAAATATCAAAACCTTTGAGGATGCAATGCGTCATCTTGAGCTGGAAGAGGACCGCCTGTTGGCGGCTAAGCCGGATGCTGAACTTTATCATGCTAGTTCTAGCTCAAATGGAGCTTCGAGCTCCAAGCGCAAGCGCCCTAACTGGTTTGATAAGGGGAAAGGCAAGGAAGAAGCGAGTCCTTCAGGGAAGAAACCTAAATTTAACCAACATGGAAGAGAGAAGCGTCCTCACATGAAAAAAGCTTGCAAGGGTGAAATGCTACAACTGTGACAAGAATGGTCATTATGCTCGCGACTGTCGTGAGCCAAAGAAGGTATGCACCCCTTGTACTTTTCAGAACTTTACTTTTGTGTCGAGTTCTGTGTTCTTAACTGAGTCTAATCCTTTGTGGACTATGGATTCAGGAGCGACGGACCATGTAGCGAAGGATAGAGGATCCTTCGTGGAATTCCGACGAGTACCAACTGGAACTAAGTGGATCTATGTGGGAAACAACTCCAGAGCTGAAGTGAAAGGAATTGGCACATGCCAACTGAATATGCGTGGTGGACGCACTTTGTTCCTTCATGATGTGTTGTATGCTCCGGAGATTCGTCGGAATTTAGTGTCTGTATTAGTGTTGGTTAAATTAGGTTTTAATATGAACTTCTATAGTAGAGGTGTGAATTTGTTTTTGGATACAAATTACTATGGTTGTGGTTATTTTCTGGATGGTTTTATTGTATTAGATATTGATTATGTTAATGCTAATGTTTGTTATTCCCTTCTCATGTCTCCTAATACATATGATAATGATGTGAATGTGTGGCATGCTAGACTTGGTCACATTGGCCAACAGCGTATGAATAGACTAGCCAAAGAGGGCTTGTTGGGCAATATTGAAAAAGTCGATTTGTCCATATGTAAGCATTGCCTAGAAGGGAAAACGACAAGAAAATCATTTGGAAAAGGAAAAAGAGCTGAATTTCCTCTGCATTTAATCCATTCTGATGTCTGTGGTCCAATGAATGTGAAAGGAAGGCATGGGGCTGTTTATTTCATCACTTTTATTGATGATTATACTCGATTAGGATATGTCTATTTGATTTCTCACAAATCTTAAGCAATAAGTTGTTTTAAAAGGTTTATGAACCTGGTAAAGAATCAATTAGACAAGAAAATAAAAGCATTGAGATCTGATCGAGGTCGAGAATATTTATCTGATGAGTTCAGAAAATTATGTGATGAAAAAGGAATAGAAAGACAGTTGTCTATTCCATATACTCCTCAACAAAATGGTGTTGCGGAGAGAAGAAACAGAACCCTACTGGAAATGGTTAGGTCCATGATAGCGCATGCTAACTTACCCACTACCTTTTGGAGTGATGCGTTGTTAACTGCTGCCTATATACTTAACAGTGTGCCATCTAAATCAGTTACTTCCACTCCATATGAGTTATGGACAGGTAGAAAACCGGACTTAAGTTTTCTTAAATCATGGGGTTGTGCCGCCTATACACATGAGTCCTCTCACAAATTTGGGAAATTGGGTCCCAGAGGAAAGAAGAGTATTTTTATAAGGTACTCTGAACACTCGAAAGGATATGTGTTCATAGGTGAGCAGGAAAGTGGGAGTATAACTGAGTTTGAATCACGAGATGTCACATTCTTAGAGGATGAATTTCCTAAGAAGGGCCAAATAGGGGAAGATTGTTCCCTATTTGAGACCTGGATTAGGATAATGATGTTAGTAGAGTTCATCCAAGTGAGAGTAATATGAGAAGTGATGAATTGAATTCAACTCATTCTCAATTGCAACCACATGATGAGACGACATCATTATTACCTAATCCAAGTGGGAGCATGATGGGGAATGATGTGCAAAGTGTGCAATCTCCCATACGGCGAACAAGTCGCCAAAGTATTCCCCGATGACATTTTGACATTGAAGGGGAAACTTTTATGGTTGCTCCACAAGATGGGGATGAGCCAAGAAATATTAATGAGGCTCTGAATTGCCCTAGTAAGGAAAAATGGATTAATGCAATGGAAGAGGAAATGGAGTCAATGAAATCAAACCAAGTCTGGGAACTAGTTGATCTGCCAAAAGGACGCAGAGCTATTGGGAACAAATGGGTTCTCAAAATAAAGCGAAAGGCTGATGGCTCGATTGAAAGGCATAAGGCTCGCCTTGTGGCGAAGGGGTATAATCAACAGGAAGGAATTGATTATGAAGATACGTTTTCTCCTGTAGTAAGATTTACCTCAATTCGCATTATTCTGGCAATAGTGGCTAATCTGGATCTTGAATTACATCAAATGGATGTAAAGACTGCTTTCCTCAATGGAGAATTAGAGGAAGAAATATATATGGAACAACCTGCTGGTTTCATAGTGAAAGGCCAAGAAGAAAAAGTATGTCGACTTTTGAGGTCGATATATGGTCTTAAGCAGTCATCAAGACAATGGTATATACGTTTTCATAATGCCATAATGGCATATGATTTTACAATGATTGATGAGGATCATTGTGTATATATCAAAAGATCCAAGGATCAATTTGTGATCATATCATTATATGTTGATGATATACTAATTGCTGGAAGCAATATGGAGTTTGTTAAGACTGTCAAGAGTTGGTTGTCTTCCAACTTTGAGATGAAGGACATGGGTGAGGCTGCATACATTCATGGAGTTAAGATTTCAAGAGATCGTTCGAAGAGATCGTTGTCTCTTTCGCAAGAAACTTATATAAACAAAGTTCTTGAACGATTTCGTATGCAGGATTGTAAACTCATAGACACTCCTATTGCAAAAGGTGAAGGATTGAGCCATAGACTGTGTCCAAGGACTCCACAAGAGAAGGAACAAATGAAACATGTTCCTTATGCAAGTGCTGTTAGGAGCTTGATGTACGCTATGATGTGTACAAGACCCGACATATGTTTTGCAGTTGGAATGCTGAGTAGATACCAATCCAATCCAGGTCCAGCACATTGGAAAGCCGTTAAGAGAATACTGAGGTATCTGAAGGGAACTGCTGATTACAAGTTGAATTACCAAGGAAAGGATCTACGACTTGAAGGCTATTCAGATGCTGATTGGGGAGGAGATTTAGATGAAAGAAAATCTACCTCAGGATTTGCTTTCTTATTGAGCAATGGCGCCATATCATGGAGTAGTAAGAAGCAAACATGCATAGCTTTATCCACGATGGAAGCTGAGTTCGTGGCATTATCAGCAACAGTACAAGAAGCAGTTTGGCTTAAGAGATTCTTGGATCATTTAGGTGTTATTGAGAAAGCTGCAAATCAATTATTGGTTAACTGTGATAGCCAAGCAGCTATAACATACACCAAAGATCCAAAGTATCATGGCAAGACCAAACATATAGATACCAAGTATAATTTTATCAAGGATATGGTTGCACGAAAGGATGTGAACTTACAGTACATATCTACGCATAGAATTGTAGCAGATCCTATGACAAAGCCAATACCTAGAGATGTGTTTTGTGGTCATGTAAAATCTCTAGGATTGCGTAGAGTCTGATGTACTGGATTGTAATTTCCCTAAGTTGTTCACATTTATGAACTAGTGTTGTTTCATTATTAATGCCTATGAATCTTTGTTTGATTTTTATGCATCTCAATACTCAGTGTATTATTTTAAGTTGAGTAAGTATGTCGGACAGATAAAAGATTAGCCCACTCACACGGGTAATCGCCTCTATTTACTGTGTGATAAATAGATATGAGACTGTTTTTTTAAGCTTATTATCTAGGTGATAATTGAGAGCTCAAGCTTAAAATACGTATGTCGCCTTAATTGAGTGTTAAGATGAGGACATAATACTTACTATGTCCGAAAGTAAAATACCCCACATATTTTACTTTATCTGTCTAAAATGCCAGATATGAGTTCTGATGAATTATGTAAAAGAGTAGATACGTGAACTCAAGTTAGACATTGGGTATGTCTGAACTATCATCTGTACGGTATTGAAAGGTATAGACATACGCTCCATAGGAAAGGAGTTAATACCGTAATATGTATTTCATACTACGTATGCATGAGCCGACCAATAAGAGTGGCAAAAAGTTTGATCTCAACTTTTATGATGTGTGAGACTCTTGAGGAAAAGAGTTCCTCAATTTTAGTGCCATCATGACTTTTACTTATTCTCAAGGTTTCTATTTAGTGTTTGCTATCTTAGGATGTTGCCAATGGTCATGAGTTGATTCGATCTAATGGGACATTTCTAGAAAAGCAAGCTGGACTGAAATTGAGAGTTTGAAGAAAAGAGGAAGATCGATTTTGGAGAATCACATTGTGGTTTTGTATTCACTGGTCGACCAATTATGATTGTCTTTGTGATAACTATAATTGTGAATACAATGTATATATCATGTTTAAAAGAGATCAAGAGAGATATAAATGTGATCGATCGATCTAGGGTACTGCATACTAAATCTACTCGGAGTGTGACGCCCATTAATGAGCTGCTATATATTCCTAACAGATGTATAGCAACGAGCTCTCAAAGTATGCTGGTCGCACGGATTATTCACCGGTATGAATGTTGAAGAGAGGTAAAGAGAATATTGTTCGGCTCACCATGTGTGAGTGGGAGATGAAGGCTTTATTTAATTTGGGCTTAAGGCCCGTCCGCCCAAGTTGGGCCAAGAGAGCCCGGCCCACAGGAATATGGCCCGTGGATGGGGGGAGGTATAAAAGGGAGAGAGAGAGAGAGAGAGAGAGAAGACGTCTGTTGGAATTAGAAATTACGCACGTCTTTTCTGTCCCGCGCGTTTTCTCTCTCAAAAGGAACAGTAGGCATACGGCTTCTAATTCTTCCCTTCAAGGCTTCATCGGATCGAATTCGACCGGATTTTCTTCCTCAATCGGCGTCGGTGTTTAATCTGTGGCTAAAAGGTACGCTCGAATCCGTAGTGTGCTTTAGAATCGATGATGCATGTTCGTTTTCCCGGGCTTGTCTTCCGCATTGATTTAGGGGTTCGATTTAGTGTCGAATCCGGTATTTCGGGGATCAGTCATTCCCAACAGACCCATAAATCTTCGATCCAAGTCCTCCGATCCGATCGAGTCCGGGGATTCTGAGAGCATTTTCCACGATTCTTTGGGGAGTAGGAGAAGCGGTACCATATTTTGTCGTTCATGGAGCTTCGAAAATAACTGGTGCAGTGGTGCAGGCAGGAGGGTGTAGCACCCCAGTAGTTTGGGTTGTAGGGAGGACTGAGGTAATGACCCCACCCCCCCCCCCCCGACCTGATGGGATAGTTTAAAAATGAAAACGCTGACAAGTCACGCAATTATCAGAGGACTTATATTACTTTTACCCTTAAATGACTAAATTAAAGGTAGACTAGCATAAAATCGAAAGCAAATGGTGCAAGAGAGTCCATAGGTTTGGCAGCGATTGTTTTGTGTAGAATGAATTAGTGTTCATATTAATTTCTTCAGCCAATTGTTGCTAGGGTCGTGCAATTCCTAGCAAGATCTGGCTAGCCTAAGATTATGCTACCCTGACCATTCATTACTCAGATCACCGCAACCTTAACCATCGGAAGACTATAGGCATTGGCCTTGCAAGTGGCCTTGATGCTTGATGGGTCAACACCACATCACTAGTTAAAAAAATTTGTAAGTCTTGTGGGATGCCACGTCAACACCACATCACTAGTTAACTGTGACTAATTGTCTCCATCCGTATTTTCATTTACTATTTTAACGTAATAACCAATTTGAATGGAAAAAATAAACATGTTTAGAATCACCAGTGCACAAATATTACTTATGCCGCGATCCCTTTTTTTTCCCTTTATTTTAGCTTCCACTGTTAAAGTAAATATGGTATGCGTTTATTATAAGATTTATATTTAAATTCCTCCACAAGTCCTCCCGGTTGCCAGGGACTTATAAAACCAATTTGCGGTCACAATTGAACCGCTATCAATTTAGAACAACGACACCATCCGTTTAGCAAGGCCTTGTGAAAACTAGCATTTCTCTCCCATATAAATATGAATTCTTCGCGCTTCAGGTCACTCGGGAGCCCTGCCGTAATGTTACGGTTTCTCATCAAGTTAATTATCAATTCCAAGATCCTCCCTCGCAAGATTCTTCCATTCATTCAATTCCATCCACAATGGACAAAATGATAATCTCCTCCCTCATTTATATTATTATCAGCTAAGCATCACACTATTTTTAAATTATTATATCAAAGTATTCAAGGTAATCTTTTTTATTAATAATTGAAATTGTTAAAAATATGACCCAACAGGCCAACTTTATAGAAAGAGAGTGGTTTGGCCCTAAGTACAATTTTAAACTGCTTCGTCCAAGACTTCGTGCAAAAATTTCAGCATACTTTAGATGTTAAATAAGCAGTGGATACACTAGCGTATGTGGCTTGAAAAAGATATTATACCAATGAGAGAGGTAAAGCATGTAGGTATCAGCACATAAAAATAAGGGATGCAATTTAACTGCCCACCACATTTGTCGAGGGTCGTAGACAGTTTTAGTTGATGAAAACGACCAATGTTGATCAAAAGGTTTAAAAGTAAACCACGTGATTCATGACAAGCATAAAATCTTTCATATGGCAAGAACAAGGAAAATGTCCATTTCGTACAAAAAAATAAAACGAAGAAGGACAGAAGCTGGTCTCACATGCTTAACGTGTCGACCAGGCCTGCGAATTCAAAAACTTCAACAGCCGACGACGAGCTTCGAGATGAAGACCGTGTGGTCAGACGCTCTCGATGGGTTTGATCCAGAGTGGTTCGTGTAGTTTCGGATTCAAGTTCTGGTACCTAGTCATATTTTATAATATGTTTTCCGAATTTTCAAAGAGACTATCATTTTCCTTAATTTAAACTTCGGTAGGAAAATATTTTTCCTTTACTTGGAAAGCATTTTCTGTTGACTCATTTTTCTAAGCGAACCAACTACTAGAAAAATGAGTAAGATATTTTCCAAGAATTATGTTTTCTAGGAAACAAAGGGAACTTAAAGAGATGGTATTGTCGCCTAGCACGAACTCTCCCCAACCTATACCAATCGCAACTTTGGCATTTTAAATTAATCATTTAGACATACAATTTAACTTATTTTGGAGGTGTCACTGATCTATTATGCTTAAGACGAGAAGCTCCAGTCAGCATGAGCAAGCTTTAATTTCTGAATTCGGTGGTCAAAGAATGGCTAAAAGGAGACATGAGGAAATGATGGGCGTAATTAGTGACACGCAAGAGCATATTTGCGCTTGGGCATTATGAGAAGCGTAGGCTGAGTAGGTATCAAACGAAGAGGCGTTTTTCTTAAGGAGCTGAACGGATGAACGGATAGGGAAGCACGCGATAGAGGGAGATAGAAAAGGGTGAGTGCGCATGTGGAGGAACAGAAAAGAAGAGCAAAGAAGCATGTCACAAGCAAGAAGAAAGCAAGGTCCAGAGGGATTATTTGCTCAGCTACGAATCGGAAATTTTGGGAAGAACAGGTCAACATTAACGGCCGAAGAGAGAGGAAGAAACAGTAGCATTCTAGAAAAAAAGCAAGAACACGTTTAGCTAAGCATGGATAAAACGTGATGGAAAAAGACAAATGTGCACTTCCGGATGGACTTTGTGACATCCTGATTTCCAGGTTATGATTTCGATTGGATAAGTTGGGCCTTTCATCAACGTAACTATAGTGTTTTTCTCTGAAATGACCACTCATGAGATAACTGACTTCTCAAGTGAAGCCGTTAAGGGATTTTAATACAATAGACTTGAGAATTCGATCCGGAATCGACTGCTCGATTGTGCTAGTCTGCAAGGGTCACTACGGCACAATTAAAAATTGATCAGAGACCGAAGATAGGTCGATTCAACTGAGATAGTGATCAAAGTATAGGTGATTACACCTAATTGCAAAATTCTCGACAATCAGCATTAAACCGATTTTCTGTCGTTTTGAGTACCATGTGTCTGTATTTGAAATCTCGAAATTTTCATGACCACCGAGACTCGCCAATGTGTTAAAGAGGTATGTGTGGCTCGAAGAAAATTGACCACGGGTCAATTACACCAAAAATTCCTAAAAACTACCCGATATGCAATGTCACACTAAAAGCGCGTCTGATTGAAATTAACCGCGAATTTGAATTCGATTTCAGAAATTAAAGGTCCTGTCATGTCACAAGTCATTCTAAGAATATTGGCTCACCTTTTGAGGAAATTCCGGCAAGTTCGGGATTTTTACGGAAAATCATTTCGGACGAATCAGAAAACGAACGGAAATTCATATTTGTCAATTTGAAGGGATTTTTGACATCTGGTGTAAGTGAATTGGTGATAGGGAATTTCGTGGGCTTTTTCTGCATCAAATCAAACCTCAATGGGAGAAGTTTGTTCAAAAAAGCGGATTCCGAGAAAAACGAAATAAAATTTGGATTTGAAGGAAATTCGTGGAACAAAGGAACCGTATTATCTTGGTCTTCGTTTAGACTTCAAATTGCTCATTTGACAAAGAAATTGGCCCTAGAATGACCAATTGGCAAGGCGTTTTGAAGTTAATCAAGACTATAATTTTGTTTTAATCTTTTTCTTCCTTCTTCTCTTGGTCTCTTGCCCCTTCACGTAAAGCCTCCCTTGGCAAAGAAATTGGCCCTAGGATGACCAATTGACGAGGGAAGAAAAACGTGGAGAGCGAAGTAAAAGGGAAGAAATAATATGCAGCACACAATAGAAAGTGCTTGGTCACCCCCCCCCCCCACAGACATACACTCCACGTTTTTCTTCCCCCCCCCCCCACCGACACACATCCCCTCCCTCTCGGCCGCACGTTTCTCTCTTTCTTTTCCCTCCCTCTCTCTCTCTCTCTCTCGAATTGTTGCCCCCATCGACAATCCCTCTACAGAATTCGAGCTCACTTTTTTTGTTTGACCAAGCCTTCATTTATCTAATAATTAAATACGTCTCTCTCTCTCTCTCTCTCTCTCTCTCTCTTGGCTGCGTGGACGAGCTCCCTCTACCATTTTCTACTTTGCTTCTTTCTGCTCATCCCTCATTTTATTCATTTTTGCCGCATGTGGGCTACTCCCAGACGAGAACCACCATCTCTCATCCCCACTAACAGCCTTCTGCCCCTTCTCTCCTCGCCAGCATCACTTGTGAACTTCCTGTTGTTGACCGAAGCAGCACCACACGTCCTCCTCTCTCCGTGCAGCTCTCCACCGAACGCCGCAGCTCCCTTCTCTTCGTGCAGGATCCCATCGAAGCATCCCATTCGGTCATCACCAGTAGCATCTCTCCACCGGCCCTCGTCCGATTCCTATTTGGCCGAACGTCTTCAACGGGTCAAAACCAGTGAAGCCAAAGCCGTTTCTTCAGCTAATTTGTGGACTGCCAGCAGTGACGTTGCACGTCCCCTCCTCATATGCGAGTCGAGCTGCCCAGCAACGCCAGAAATGAGCTAAATCAACATTGGCTTTTCAGCTATGGTAGAAAGTTGTGTGGCCAATTTTGTGCCCGTCCCGGCCCCCGTTGGCACCACCGCTTTGGGGTTTATGGGCCGCCGTCGCATCCCCATCGTTTTGATCTGAGCAAATCTTTAATCAGGTGAGTTTTGTTCACTAATCCCTTATTAGTATGCTAATGATGCTTATGGGTTGATTAGATTTAATTAAGTGCAATTAGGTGGATAAATTATATTAGAGTAATTAAATTAGAGACTTACCGATGCATATTAGGCAATTGATTAGCGTAGTTAGCAGGTAGACATGCTCTATTATTTATTGAATGAATCTCGGAAATTTTCCGAGTCCGTCTCGGCTTCCAATTAGGCATTACAGGTCTAAATTAGATTTACTGCATTTATTAATCATTTCTGTAATTATTTAATTATTTATTTATTTTCCGAAAATTAGGCTGGGATAGCCGATGACCAAAATTTATATTGATCATTGTGGTGTAGTCCATTTATTTATTTAAGCGTTGATTTGTACCAAATCGAATTAATTATAATTTTAGGATTTTATTCCTAAATTATTCAATTTCAGTAATTGGTTGGAAAATAACTGAGCATCAGTCTATAGCACCGGCAATATTTTAGTGGGCTATATAAAGTGGTGAGAAAGAAAGTTGTATTATGTGGCTTAGAGACCAAGAGTGTCATCCTGTAGAATGCACATGACTTGTGGATTATATACATCACCTTCGAAAGGCATGTGGCTCGGTAATTAATACGTCACTTTAGAGAATGTACGTGACCTGGTGATTTGGTATGTCACCTTAGAGAATACATGTGACTCAATAATTAAGTACGTCGCCTTAGAAAATGCACATGGCTCGATGACTAAGTATGTCGCCTTAAAGAATGCACGTGGCTCGGTGACTAGATATATATTATCTTGGAGATTGCATAGTATGGATTAAAATGACTGAAGAATGGTCTGATTAACATGTAATTGACTAGGTCGATTGATCAATGCTTTGATTTGATGCTGTGAATTAATGTGGTTCACGTATATTTGATATATACTGACTTGCAGGAAGGAACAAAGGTCAAGGTAAGTCCTCCGACCCATGTTGTGCTTAGGCAACCCTTGGGGCATATTGGCTTCCTAATCGAGTTTTAGGGGGTAGAACTCACTGAGACATTGTCTCACTAGTTATTGTATAACCATTAGATGGTGTGAAAGCTAGTACGAGCACCTAGAGGGGTGAATAGGTGCGAAAACAAATTTTGTAGAGTAACAAGAATAATTTTACTTTTAAACCGACTCTGTTTAGCAATAGATTATGAAAAAGAAATCAGTCTCTAATAATCAAATAGAATTACGATCAAAGTAAAAGAGCTTAGGGAAGAGAATAAGAACACAGGATTTATAGTGGTTCGGCTTAATCCAAGCCTACGTCCACTCTTTCGCACTGACAACCTACGACTAGATTTCACTAAGAATCAAAAAACTTGTTACAGTATGGCTCTTCCTTGATTCCACAGTGTAGAGATTCTGCTACACTTCCTCAAGGTCTCACATAAGTATAAACTCTCTTTTGAGAATAAGTTTTCGCTCAACAATTAAATTGACAAAAAACAATGAGCTTCAGACTTTGGAATTCTTCTATCGAGCACACACTCAAATAACTGGAACAACTTCCTTATATACTCCTCCATGCCTTCATACCCATTGGCACTTACCAAAAGAGTTCTTCCAATCTACCCGTTGAACATAATCAATTAGGAAGATTTCGAGTTATTTAAGGAATATGACGATAGCCCACCAATCATGCTCACCCATAAAATCAGGATCTAGGTTTCCATAAGTAGAACCTTCCAAGTATGCTTCATCAATCAACGGATCTAAATTACCCAAACTAAAATCAAAACGAATAACAGATTCCAAGATGCTATCTCTAGCCGAGAGATCTTCTTCAGTCAATAGAATCAAATCCTTAACAAGATACTTAGTTCTAGATAAGTCTTCTTCGACGGTTTAGAAACTGTCAATGAGGATAGATTCTAAATCTTGAGTATGGTGAATTGGCAATCTTTAGACTTTAACTAAAGAGTCTTCAAGTCTTCAGACTAGATTGATGGAAATGTTTTGTTATCTTCAAAACACACAAGGAAGTTTTCTCCAACAATCTCCCCCTTTTTGATGGTGACAAAACTTTCCTACAGATTTGGATATTTTTGACATGCAAAATAGAACTCAAGCAAACATGGATATCTCACAAAGATAATTGACTTAGTAAAGACGGCATTGAATCTACATCCACAAGAAAAAAGTTAGTCTTGTAAATAAACAATTATCTTTGCCATGAAATACCAATAGTGCTTAAAATAACCAAACGATGAAACAAACCAAACCAAATCCAATCACAGCCAAACAGCCAAACAAAAGTCATTCAAAAAGTCAAATAGCCAAACCAAAACCAAATCAATAATCAAGTTTCAAATCTACACCATCTCTCCCCCTTTTTGTCAGCATTAAAAAAGATAGAGATAAAAAGATAATGGAATCATGGTTGCCTAGGAACACGAATGAGCTAGAAATCTCCCATTGACTGGACAATCCCTTCTAGCTTCCTCAAATCTTCCTTCAGTTGAGTCACATCTTCACCCTTGGCATTTGCTTAAACTTGAAGAGCAAGGGCGTTAACCTGATCATGCAAGGAAACTGAAGAGGCTTAACCTACATTCTGCAAGTTCTGAACTTCGCATCCTAGGGCATAAATCTGTCCTCGCATCTCCATAAGAACATCAAGAATTCTGCAAAGGTCTCCTGAATTTTTAGTCTGAGTACTGGCTTCCGCATGATCAGTAGGAGTATTTGGAGATGATGGCAAGCTAGCATGATCACTCAGATTTGGCGATGAAACCTCATGACCTTCCTCTAGAAATTGAGAAGTATAGATGTCTTCTACATCTGCAGGTGAGCGACTAACACCTTCATTAGTAACAACAGTTGAAGATGTACCTCTTTTCTCAGCAACTCCCCCTGTTTCAATGCCCTCAGGAGGTGAGAAGTACGCTTCGTGCTCTGTTTCTGCCTGTTCACCTCTGCCTTCTTCTTCTTTTGCAATTCTTTCTTCTTCTGCTTCTTTTTGCATTGATTCTCTCTCTCTCTCTCCACGCTTTTCCTCTTCTTCATCTCTGTCTTGATCCTCTCTCTCTCTCTCTCTCTCTCTCTCTCTCTCTCCTCAGTCTCTAGAACAGCACTTTGAAGATTTTTCAGTGAAATAGCAAAAATGGTAACATCGTCCTCATCCTCTTCATCCTCTAGAACGAGTGCTCTTCTTTTCTTGGATGAAGCTGTCATGGGCTCCTTCCATTTCCGCTTTGCCACTGAAGAACCTTGGTGTGATTTGATAGGGGTTTTCTCTTTCAATCACTCCAAAGCTTTGTCCAGCTCTTTCAAACGCATTTTGGAAACCATTTTCAGTCCCACTACCATTTGATCATATGATCGAACACATAAAATCCTGGGAGGCTGAATGTTGAAACGTCTGAATAACTTTGTAACAAGCCCTCAGTAAGGAAGTTGCCCTCTGTCTTTCGCCATCGTTCTGTACATGTGAAACATGATTGTGTGAGGTAGGGAGAATTTCTTTCTAGCGTTGATGGCATACATCAACTTTACTTCTGAGTTGGAGATGTCTGTCTTGAAGATTGACTTAGGTCTGAGGCAATTAATCACGATCTTGTAAAGCAAAATGTTAGAGGCATTCATCCTCGAGTACGAAATTCTTCCTTCAGCCATTCAATCCCGAACAAGCTCGGCCATCGCACGATTAACAAACACACTAATCGATTGGAAAGCCCCTCGCTCCACTCTAATCACATCCACCAGTGTGTCCATGTCAACAACATAGTCCCGGTCTCGAATACTAAACGAAAATTTATTCGCATCCAAGAAACTGAGATTAGAATAGAAGTAAGCTGTAAGTTCTGGATATGCCTCAATAGTCTCAGGACAAAATTGATCAAGCTGAAGTTTAGTGAATTTCTCTCTTAGCTTCACATTCACAGGATCAAGAAAATCAAAGTCTACACTCCTCAGATTGATCACCCTTCTTTTAGCAACTTAGAGTAAACTCGCCTGTGTTCATCCGAGCAAAACATATATGTCCTTTTGCTTTGAACAGTCACTGCAACACCCATTCTAGGCTTGAATTGAGTGTACATTTTATCATCATCATGAGCTGACTAAAACCTCCAACACGTGGATCACTAGGAATATTCGTAAATGCTCAATTTTCCAACCCCGCAGGAGCAATCTTCAATCATTCCATTGTCTGCAAAAAGCGGGTTTCATTTTGATACCCTTTATCTGTCAAAAATTCATCGATATAATTCAAGGAAGTCCCTCCCCTTTTTCAAGCAGAGTAAAGCTTATACATAAAATCGGGCTTTTGAGTTCTTACGGGTTCTGCGTCTTCCATGATTTCTTCATCGATCTACAAATACTGACTTGAGGTCTAGCTTGAGGAGATTGATGCTGTTGAGAATGTTGTAGGCTCTGCTCTTCTCTCGAAGATTCTTCTTCTTCGGTGAGGTCAAAATGTGTAGGACCCTCACGCATTTACTGGGGTCCCCTGTTCGCAATCCTTGAAGACTTTCTCTGGGATGCCATTCTCATAGTTTTTTGAGAGATTCCAAACTTGATTAGCGAAAAAGGTGAGAACTTAGAAGATTAAACTAGAGAGTAAAAGTAAAAAAACAAAGATCTGTGCTTTTAGGGTTTTGAGGAAGAAGAACAGTATATAAAGCAGTTGAAAAGAGGCATATGGAATGACGTAAAAAGGAAAAAATAGAAAATGCCTTTTAAAAAATGACTACCTTTTTGAAAAATGGATAACTGCTTTTTCAAAAAATAACCCATTTTTTTTCGAAAAGGAATGATTGCAATAATCACGAAAACTGGAGAGATAATCGTACATTTTCGAGATTTTATCCGAGAGATAAATTTCTAAAAACAAAAATAACTTACAGTCATTGATCTTCATCTTCTGAGTCTAAATGTCATTAGACTTTTATTCCTGAGTCTGAACTTCTTCAGACTTTAAGATATTGAGTCTAAAATGAATAAGCTTAAATTGACTTTTCTCCAAAGGCTTTGTGAAGATGTCTGCTAGTTGATTCTTTGAGTCAATAAACTGAATCGAGACTTCTCCATTTTGAACGTGACCTCTAATGAAATGATGTCGAATCTCTATATGCTTTGCTTTTGAGTGAAGAATTGGATTCTTAGTGAGATTGATTGCGCTGGTGTTGTCACATTTGATGTTAGTGCACGAATCTTCAATTCCAAAGTCTCTTAGTTGTTGCTTTATCCACAGAATTTCTAAACAACAACTTCCAAGAGCCACATATTCTACTTCTGCTATAGATAGAGCTGCAGTACATTGCTTCCTCGAAAACCAAGATAATGTCTTGTTCCCAAGCAATTAACGAGTGCCCAATGTGCTCTTCCTATCAACTATGCATCAAGCTAGATCTGCGTCTGAATATCCAAGTAGAGTAAAGTCTCCTTCTTTAGGATACCAGAGACCAAGATTAGAAGTAAATGCAACGTATTTGATGATGCGTTTTGCAACACTTAAGTGAGATTCTTTGGGATCTTATTGAAATTTGGCACACATACAAACACTAAATAGAATGTCAGGTCTAGAAGCAGTAAGATAAAGAAATGAACCAATGAAACTCCTGTATAGCTTCTGTCAATTTTCTTTCCTCCTTCATCTTTGTCCAGCTTCGAGGAACTTGACATTGGTATGTCAATCTTTTTGCAATTCTCCAAGCCAAACTTTTTCACAAGATCTTTGGCATAATTTTCTTGGTGAATGAAAATTCCCTTTTTCAATAGTTTTACTTAAAGTTCGAGAAAGAAGGATCGTTCACCCATCATGCTCATTTAAAACTCATCTTGCATAGACTTAGAGAATTTTTTGCACAAATTTTCATTAGGAGATCCAAAAATAATATCATCAACATAAATTTGAACAAGCAAGAAGTTTTTGTTTTCTCTTTTGATAAATAGTGTAGTATATACTTTACCTTTAACAAAGCCATTTTGGATCAAAAACTTATGTAGTCTGTCATACCAAGCTCGAGGTGCTTGCTTTAGACCATATAGTGTCTTTTTTAGTCTGAATATAGAGTCCGGTTTCCTTGGGTCTTCAAAACTGGGAGGTTGTTCCATAAAAACTTCCTCTTGGATAAATCCATTTAGGAAAGCACTTTTGACGTCCATTTGGAATAACCTGAAATTCTTATAACAAGCAAAAGTGAGTAATAATCTAATTGCTTCTAACCTTGCTACTGGTGCATAGGTCTCATCATATTCTATCCCTTCTTCTTGTGTATATCCTTTGGCCACGAGTCTTGCTTTGTTCCTTACAACTTTTCCTTTCTCATTCATCTTGTTCCTGAAAACCCATTTAGCTCCAATGATAGATTTACCATTCGGTTTAGGAGTCAATTCCCAGACATCATTGATACTAAATTGTCTGAGTTCTTCTTGCATAGCTTCAATCCCGCTTTCATCAGTTAAAGCTTCTTCTATGCTCTTGGGTTCTATTTCATAAATAAGAGCCATAGCACTAGACTCTTCACGCCTTTTGGATCTTGTACGAATTCCGTCATTAATGTCACCAATAATGAGTTCTTTAGGATGACTAGACTTGTGCTTCCAGTTGCTGGTTGATTTGTTAAACTAATGATCATTTTCTTCATTTGATTATTCAACAATCATTTGTTGCTTGTTTTCTGAAGTCTGAGCTGCTTCTGTAGATTTAGACTTTGTAGAGTCTGAAGCAGGTTCAGGTTCTTCAGGTTGAGTCTAAATAGATTAATTTTACATAAAGTCTTAAAATTTAACATTCATTGATTCCTCCACATATTGAGTCTTTTTATTGTATACTCTGTAGGCTTTGCTGGTGATTAAACATCCAAGGAAGATGCCTTCGTCTGATTTTTCTTCAAACTTACCAATTCGATCATTTGTGTTTTTCAATATAAAACATTTGCATCCAAACACATGAAAATAGGAAACAATTGGCTTCTGTCCTTTAAACAACTCATAGGGAGTTTTCTCCAGAATAGGCCTTAAGAAGACTCTATTAATAATATAGCATGCTGTAGAAACTGCTTCAGCCCAAAATCAAAAATAAATGTTACTTTCAATTAGAAGAGTTCTAGCCATTTCTTGCAAAGATCTATTCTTCCTTTCCACAACTCCATTTTGCTCTGGAGTATAAGGAGAAGAGAATACATGCTAAAAACCATATTCATCACAGAATTTAGTAAAGTCTTGATTTTCAAACTCACCTCTACGGTCTGTTCGTATACTAGAAATAACATACCCTTTCTCATTTTGAACTTTCTTAGCAAATTTTATAAAATAAGAAAATGTTTCAAACTTACTTGCCAGGAAATATACCCAAGTAAATCGTGAATAATCATCCAAAATTACTAGGCAGTATTTCTTACCTCAAATGCTCTGAGTTCTAGTTGGTCCAAAGAGATCCATGTGTAATAGTTGCAGTACACAATTAGTGGACACTTGATTTATTGGTTTGAATGAATTTCTTACCTATTTTCCCAATACGCATGGTGTACATAGGTCAGACTTTTGGTATGTCAAATTGGGTAATCCACGAACAAGCTTCTTTGTAGAAATCTTGGCAATTTGCTTCATGTTGATGTGCCCAAGCTTTCTGTGCCATAGATTTGCTTCCTCTTGAATTGAGATTAGACATTAGGATTTTTCTGGTTTAATATCCAAGAGATAGATATTCCCATGTCTTCGCCCTGTGAAGGTCTGAGAGGAGTCTTTACTTGTTCCTGAACATATTCCTTCTTGAAAGTTGATTTTGAAACCAGTGTCGCACAGCTGGCTAATACTCAGCAAGTTGTAGTTGAGTCATTCTACTAAGGAAACGTTATTGATCGTGAGACTTCCAATCTTTACAGTTCCGTATCCCACAATTCTTCCTTTGCTACTTCCTTCAGAAGAAACTTTTCCACCATTAACTTGCACAAGCTTTATAAAGTAGTTTGAGTCTCCTGTCATATGTCTCGAGCATCCACTATCTAAGTACCATTTAACCTTTTTCTTGATAGTGACCTGCATTTAAAAAAGAAACTCAAGTTTTCTTTGGTACCCATATTTTCTTGGGTCCAGTGGAGTTAGTGTGATATACAGTCTTTGCCCAAACATTCTTCACAGATTTCCAAACCATAGGACATTATTTCTCAAAGTGTTCTGAGCTATTACACTTAGAACATTTAAGAGCATTACGACCTACAGGTTTTACAAAAACTTTTTGAAAATGTTTTCTATAAAAATCTTTTGTTGGTCTTTGTTTAATTCTTTCATTTACCTTAGGAAAATCAATTAGAGGAGTGGTTCTAGCAGTCATTCCCAAACCCGATTTGTTGAAGTAAGGTCTTTGTGCTGAAATAATCTTTTCTAATTTCTCATATCCTATAGAAAATCTTTTAAAAATACTTGAGATATCGTTTTTCAAAAATGCATTTTCTTTTGAAAGGTTGTCTGCATTTTCTTTCAAAGTAATAACATTTTTATATAAACTTTCAACCTTTTCTTTCCAAATAATCTCCCGTTGCTTTAGTGCAGAATTTTCCCTTTTAAGTTCGGAAATCCTCTTGAGAGAGGTTTTGAAACTAAGACACAATTCATCAATATATTTAGAGACTTTAGCGGGAATTTTTAAATTACTTACCTCTATTTCACTGTCTGAGTCTGAGTTTGTCTCGTTGTCTGATTATGATTCTGAGTGTGTCATTAGACAAAAATTGGCATAATCATCATCACTTTCTTCACTCAGTATTACTCCGAGTTTCTACTTTAAGTGCTTTTCAATATTTCTCAGTTTTTCCTTTCTTTCTCTTCAGCAGAGGATAGTTGGGTCTGATTCCCTTTTTCTTGCATTCAAAGCAGACTACAGCCTTATTGGATTCATTATCCTCAGCTGATTTATTTTGTAGCTTTTGAGAACTTTGTTTCTTCGGATTGAATCTTCTTCCTTTTCTATTTAGCTTTCTGAATCTTCTTATCATCAGAGCAAGCTCTTCATCATCCATATCGTCTTCAGAATCTGTGACATCAGAATCATCATTAGATTTTAATGCAATTGATTTCTTACCTTTGGGATCTTCATTTTCGTTGATTTGTTCCACTTCATAAGACTGAAGGGTGCCAACCAATTCGTCAACAGATAGTGGCAAGATCTTTTGTGTCTCCCTTATTGAAGTCTTTACGTGGTTCAAATCTTTGGAAAGCCCACGCAATAACTTGTTGACCTTCATGGGTCTAGAGATTGGTTGACTTTGATACTTAAGACCATTCACGATTTCTGTAAAACGGCTAAACATGTCAGTAAATAGATTCTCCTGGTTTCATCTTGAATGCTTCATATTGACCGAGCAAAATATTGATTATGGTTTCTTTCACTTGATTGGTTCCTTCGTAGGTGATGTGCAATCTATCCCAGACTTATTTAGTTGTTTCATAATAAGATATTATGTTATATTCAATAGGAGATAATGCACAATATAAGGAATAAATTGCTTTTGTATCAAGAGCTTGTCTCTTGGTTATCTCTTGAGTCATTTCACTGGACTCAACCGCTTCTTTTCCTCTTTCTAAGACTGTTGCAGCTTTAGGGATGATTCCTTTGTCTATCACGTCTCATTCTAGAGGATCTTTTGATCTTAGGAATGTCTTCATCTTTTTTTTCCATATGTTGTATTCTTTTCCATCAAAATAAGGTAGTCTAGTATTACTCTGCTCTTCAACTAGACTTGGAGCCAACATACTAGACATGGATCGTTAACTCTGAAATAAAAACATTTCAATTTAAGTGAGTACACAAGCTCTGATACCAATTGTGAAAGCTAGTACAAGCACCTAGAGGGGGTGAATATGTGTGAAAACAAATTTTGCAGAGTAAAAAGAATAATTTTACTTTTAACCGACTCTGTTTAGCAATAGATTATGAAAAGAAAATCAGTCTCTAATAATCAAATTGTGGCATCCCAAAATTCATGGCAATCTTTAGAAGCATTAAAGTCTATGAATAGGTGATGGAAGTACCATCAAGTTATATTGTAACTATTTGATTCATAATTTGCAATGAGATTTATGGCCAAGCTTTTAGTGGATAATTAGTTTGATAGGAAAGAAAATTCTGTCATTGGCCATGTGTGTTAAAAATTGGAATTTATGGATTTATGACTTCAAGTATTATGGCCATATTATTTTTGTAAGTTAGGAATTTATTTGAGTGGAAGATATTAGTAGATTAAATTAGAGAAGAGTGGGCCAAGACCAGCCCAAGATCACCTACCATTCAGCCACATAAGCTTGGCCCGCGAAGCCCAAAGGGAGAGGAGGAGCTGCCATCAACCAAGCTAGCCCAAGCCCAGCCGGATTCAAGCCCATCATGCATGGCAATTACCAAGTGGCGCCGGCATGCAAAGATCATGATTGTTAATCATGAGGGGGAAGAAATTAGAGAGTGAGGGGGCGGATTAAGCAAGAGAAAGAGGAGAGGAAGAGGGAGAGTTGTCCGAGAGAGAGAGAGAGAGAGAGAGAGAGGAGAGAAAGAGAGAAAGGAAAGGAAGAAAAGAAGAGAGAAAGGAGAGGCCGTGCGTGCGAGAGGAAGGAGGGAGGTCCGTCCGCCGATCGTCCGCCTAGCTCGCCACCATTCGTTCGTCGCTTTGCCCGCCGTTTGTCGCTGTTTTGAGTTTAAATTTGAGGCAAGTAGAGTCCTAAAACCTACCCTTTGCTTGCTGTATTTTGTGTGTAGAAGATGGTAAATTTTGGTTGTGGTAGATGTGATGAAAGGTCGAAGCTATGGGAAGAAATTCGTTGGCCGAGCATGCTGTTTTCTGGAAAAACCAGTCCGACCCTTCACGAGTTTGTGAGCTACATGTAAATTCTTGCTTTGATCTCTTCATGAAAGTTGTATAGAACATCTTGAGGAATAACATAATAAAATTTCAGACAAAACGGACAAGGATTTCCTGGTGAAATAATATTTTCCTTTGGAGAGATTAGATCTGGAATTTGTTGTGCTGACCTTCAGTGATTTAGTGGATTGTAAAGTAGCTTTCTTGCGACAATCTCACTTTGAGTTCTTAATGAAAGTTGTAGTATACTTCTTGAGGTAAAACATATAAAAAATTTAGAGGAAACGAACAAAAATAGGTTGGTGAAATCGTTGTCCTTTGAAGAAACTGGATCTGGGAAAATGCTACCTCGACCTAGTATGATTCTGTGATTTTTTATAAAATTATACAATTAAAATTTGATCATGTGTCCTTAATTAAGGTTGTAGGTAATATTTTGAGGTATAACATACTGAAAATTTAGTAGAAACGGACATATGTAGATCGGTGAAACGAGTTTCCTTTGAAAGAAGATAATCTGGAAAAAAAAAAATGAGACCGAGAACAAAGGGAATTAATCGTCTATATCCGTTAACATAGAATGATTTGGGGCTTTATTTCTTCACAAGATATTTACCTTTAGGAATTTTCTATAACATATCAAAATTTCAGAATTTTCTGAGTTCAATTCGATATTTAATTTAAATTACTTCCAAAACTGTGCAAGCTGAAGTGTTAAAATTTTGAAGACTGTGATGCATGGACCATACTGTTTTGTGTGAGATTCTTTTGGTATGGTGTTCTTCATGAGATATCTGCCTTTAGGTCTCGTCTATAACGTGTCAAGTTTTCAGAATTTATTTATACAATTTACTAATTTTCCTAGAGTTTTAACCAAAGGAGTATTCTATTTTATCAAAAAAAATTGATGTGTTATCAAAAATAAATGAATTTTTCCATGTGATGCAATGCTTTGAGTGGTTGATTTTGCTGCATATGTGATGACATATGGCATGTTATATGGCATTAAAAGCTGGTTGAGACTCTTGAAATTGATGCATCAAATGCCATGTTGAAATTGAGATTCGTATGTGAATATAAATTGAGATAATAACAAGACCGTGGGAGGTATGAGCTGACAATGCCTCGGGAGTTTCGAGATGCCCAAAGTGTGGGTGCCGGATGCCCGGAGTGTGTGGCATCCCAAAAATTCAAAGCCAAGCCTTAAGGTGTGTTAAATGTCTTTAATTAGGTGATAGAATTTTATGGCTTATGCTTTAGCCAATTTGTCCTTTAATTTGATGAATTTTGCTTGTATTGTGGAAATTTAAATTTAATTAGTTAAATGCTTGGCCATATGATTTAAATTTCAATAATTAAAGTATCCCAAGACTTTGGCCAAGATGAAATTGGAATTTAGAAATATTTATAGAAAGAAATTCAAAAAAAAAAGGAAAAGGGGATTAATTTTCGAAATGGGCCTTGGACCCATTAGCCTAAAGCTTGGTGGGCCAAGCTAGTCGGCCCATTGGGCCCAAGAGATGGCTGTCGACCAGCCCAAGGAAGAATGGCCGGTTGGGCCAAAGCCCAAGCCCATTTAATTCAAAAACAAATTACAAGTGGCCAAAGGAAGAGCATGCATTGGCCATTGGTGAGGTGAGTTAGTCATTGCAAATGATGGGCTTTTGTGGGAATAAAAGGAGAGAGGAGAGAGAAGTGGCCGGCTCCTTTGCTTCATTTGGCCGAGAAAAGAGAGAGGGTGAGAGAGAGAGAGAGAAATCGCGAGTGAGGGAGAGACCGAGAGGAAGAGGAGGAAAGGAGGCCGTCGCCGCCGTGTGCTCGCCATCCGACCGCCGTACGCCGCCGTGTGTTGTTGCTTGTTCATCTTAGAGGCAAGTGGGGTCCTTAACTTCTCTTGCATGTCTGTTTTGTTGGTTGCATGTTCGGTTTTAGGTGTGGTTTGGGCGAAGAACCGAGGTAAGGGTTGAATGTGTTCAAGTTATGTGACTGTTTTCGTTCGGTTTGTGGTAGTCAGTACCTTATTCGTGCTTGCATGTGTGTTTGGAGTGCGATTTTGGCTTCGATGTCTTCATGAAAGTTGAAGCTAACATCTTGTAGTATGACATACTCGAATTTCATGGAAAACGATGGTGATATGTGGGGTCAAAATCTCTGTTATACGGAGACCTCAGATCTGCGAAATCTTCACTGACCTTTTGTTGATTTCTTGGTTGCATATTGATTTCTGTTGGAGATCTCACCTTGTTGTCTTCTTGAAAGTTGTATGAAACACCTTAAGCTACAACATACTCAAATTTGAAGCAAAAATAACAAGTATAACTTGGTTAATCTGTTAGATCTTGGAGATGGTTGATTCTGGTGAGGTGTACCGAGACACCCGAGATTTCATGGGTTAACATGGTGACCATAATCTGGTTATTTGATCTATATCCCTTCATGAAAATTGTAAAGGACATGTTGTTACATAACATACTTAAATTTCAGAAGGAACGAAAGAGATTTGATGGGTAAAATCTAAGAAATACGGAGGAGTGTGTTCTGGACGTCGCGGTAGAGATTCCAGAAGCTTCGTAGGGCTATAGAAATTAATCTAAAAAGAATTTGGCTTAAAGTTCTGAATGAAAAAGGTACGAAAATGTGTTGGCTATCAGTCTGTAAAGTTTCGTAATTTTTGAAGACCAAATGGGTATTTTAATTTAATTTATTCGGAAACTGTGCAGTGGGTTTAAATCCGAGAATTTTAGGATGTTTTTGGAGGAAATTGTGAAATTGTGAAAAATACGACTTGGCCACGAATTTTATATAAAATTGTAATCCTATAAATGATTATTGAATATTATGATTTTGGGAAAATCATAAATATTAAATATTTATTTATGAAAATAAATAAATATAATAAAATAATAAAATAATGAAATAATGAAATAATAAAATAAAATAGATTTTTTATTTGGCCATGGATTCAATTCCATTTGTGTGGCACTTGTGTGATGAGGTCTTTGTACATGCATTAAGTTGAAATACTTATGTGATTAAGCTATGACATGTGCATGACATGTGAATTGAAATGCAAGTGTGATATGTTTGATGCCATGCCAAATTTCCATGTTAAATTGAGATAAAAGATAAATGTGGATGAGAATGAGGTTGTGGTGGAGGATGTTGTCTGGTGGCCTGGTGGCGTAATTCCAGAGATTCCCTGGGAGTTTCAGGATGCCCGGAATGTGGAGGGCCGGAAGCCCTGTCGGAGGTTTCTGCCCGAAGGGAGTGACTCGCGATGCCAGGATTAGGGTGCGAGATCCCCGGCTAGAAGGGTAAAGGCCGGAAGCCCTGTTGGAGGTTTCTGCCCGAAGGGAATGCCTCGTGATGCTAGTTGAGATGCGAGATGCCCGGAATGTGGGGGGCCGGAAGCCTAGTGGCCATGAGATGGCTGGAATGCTGGGATCCCTGTCGGAGGTTTCTGCCCAAAGGGATGGTGATGATGGTGAATTTGATGATTTGAGAAAAGATAATGTGGGGATCAATTGATAAGTAAAAGTGGAAATTGATCTATGATATGATATGCATGGTGATGCATGGCTAATGATGATATGATATGCATGGTGATGCATGGCTAATGATGATATGATATGCATGGTGATGCATGGCTAATGATGATATGATATGCACGGTGATGCATGGCTAATGATGATATGATATGCACGGTGATGCATGGCTAATGATGATGTGATATGCATGGTGATGCATGGTTAATGATAATGTGGTATGCCATGATGATGATGATATATATGATGTGACGATGCATGATACGCATGATTACAAGGTAGGTGATGCTTGCAACGTGTGATGATATGCATGATGCATTGGAATGTTATTGGATTTCCCTATCTGCTGAGTGGTTGTACTCACCCATTTTGGGGATAACATTTCAGATTAGCACTATGCCGCTACCTGCTGTTTCGCGTGGGGTATTTTACGGTCTACCGTCTGATGTTGAGGTGGAGTGTACGGAGATAGATTGTCCCTCTGTGTCCGGATTGACGTTTATCCAAGTGCGATGCTTAGTTATGTATGATATCGGCCTGGCTGGGGGCCCTATCATACAAGAGTTCCTGTCTGTGCACGTTCGACGGGATGGAGCGATGCGAGGGATGCTGCCACCGCCACCACCTGACACACCGGGTTGGGTGTGAGACTTGTACGCGAGGAGTAGGAGCTAGATCACTTTTTGATGTAGAAAACCGACGCTTTCGATGGGAGGGTTCCTTGTTCACATGATGTTAGGGGTCGAGGTTTCTTTTTGAGGTTTTAGGCTGGACATAGCTGAGTCCTAGCTTTTCCTTGTTATGTACCGACTCGAGAGTAGTCCCATCTTGAAAATATATGTAAATAATGTGTCGATATTCATTTATAAAATCATGATGTTTAGCCGGTGTGTATTTGTATCATGGGTTAGAAGAGAGATAGATGATGATGTGAATTTTGCTTCCGCTATGAGTCACGCATGGGACCGCTTTAAAAAAAAAAATGCCTGTAATCTGGCAAGGCTTAATTTAGCCAAGAGATAGAGATGGTAAAAGATGTAACACCGGCACTGGTGACGACCTGCGAAGGGTTCGGGGTGTCACAGAGTGTGTGTGCCGGATGTCCTCGAGAGTTTCGGGATGCCCGGAGGTGTGTGCCGGAGGCCTCGGAGGTGTGTGCCGGAGGGATACCTCGTGATGCTGGTTGGGGTACAAGATGCCCGGAGTGCGTGTGCCGGATGCTCGGAGGTGTGTGCCGAAGGTTCCTCGTGATGCCAGGTTGGATGCGAGTGATAAATTGAGGGATGCAAACATTAGTTCCTCGAAAGAAAAGATAAAAAAAAAAAAAATTGAGACTGTATCAAGTGCATGGTGGTATATGCACATATGGCATGGTGATATATGCATGACCGTTTGATGATAAGTGCATGGTGATATATGCACATATGGCATGGTGATATATGCATAAGTGTTTGATGATAAGTGCATGGTGTTATATGCATATATGGCATAGTCATATGTGCATGGCTGCAAGGTAAGGTATGCTTGAATGTATGAATGATATGTGCTTTATTCATGATACCTTGATTGTTCTGTTTGACGTATTGTGTAATTTGGTGGATCTTTACTGCTGAGTGGTTATACTCACCCCTTTTGGGGATTAACATTTTAGATTAGAAAGATGCCTCTTTCACTAGTTGTGCGTGGTACCTTCTATGGCATACCTACTAACGTCGAGGTGGAGTGCACCGAGCATTCCTGTATTAGTATACCTTGTCTGGAGTATGTCCGAGTTCGAGTATTGGTGATGTATGATGTGGGATTAGCTTATGGCCCTATCATCCAAGATTTTTTGTCCATTCACATTCGACACAATGGGGTGATGCTAGGGATGTTACCGCCACCGCCGCTCAATGCACCAGGGTGGGTGTGATGGCACATAGGACTGGTGGGAGCTGACGCTTTCTTTTTGGGAATAGCCGACACTTGTTGATGGAGGGATGTACATGATTCGTATAGGGTCGAGTTCTCTTTTGGGTATAGCCAAGTATAGTTAAAAGTTTTGGCCTTTTTGTATCGACCTGAATGTCCATCATGAAAATATAAATAAAAGTGAATCGGCTTTATCTTTTCCTCTAGTGTATAGTTGGTGTGCATTGCATTATGGTTATTGGAGGGAGAGATGGTGAGACTTGTTTATGCTTCTGCTGATGAACTGCGCTAGGACCTTTACAAAAAAAAAAAATGGTAAGGAATTCCATTGATCAACCCCTATGAACTGTGGTTTCATTTTAATCATAAAAGTCAATAGACTGGCATGTAATAGGATGAGTGGCAAGTAATCTGTGGCGACCCTAATGGATTGGGGGCCATCGAGGGGTGCCACACAAATAGAATTACGATCAAAGTAAAAGAGCTTAGGGAAAAAAATAAGAACACAGGGTTTATAGTGGTTCGACTTAATTCAAGCCTACGTCCACTCTTCCGCACTGATAGCCTACGGCTGGATTTCACTAAGAATCAAAAGAGTTGTTACAGTATGGCTCTTCCTTAATTCCACAGTGTAGAGATTCTGCTACACTTCCTCAAGATCTCACAGAAGTATAAACTCTCTTTTGAATACAAGTTTTCGCTCAACAATTGAATTGACAAAGAATAAGGAGTTTCAGACTTTGGAATTCTTCTATTGCGCACTCAAATAAATGGAACGACTTCCTTATATACCCATCCATGCCTTCATACCCGTTAGCACTTACCAAAGGAGTTCTTCCAATCTACCCGTTGAACATAATCAATTAGGAAGATTTCGAGTTTTTGAATGAATATGACAATAGCCCACCAATCATGCTATGTATTTTATTTTACTTGTAAGATTGTATTTTATTTTACTTGTGGATTTCTAGAGATTGAGCTTGATGGATTATGCTCGGTATCTGTATAAACCTATTGAGGTGTGTGTGGCTTTGTGCATGCCAGTTTAGGATATTTTTGTGGATAGAGTCGCCAGCTAATAATAGGTGGAGACCTGACTAAGGAGAGAATCTTGGTCACCCTTTTACAAGAATCATGCATGATCATGACTAGATACTTGAGCATGAGATTGGTCAATGAAATGGACTATTTATTGGCGGATGAAGCCAAATCTTTTTAGGGGCTTTTTTGTCTTTTCAATTAATTTTGCTTTTAGGTTAAAAGCTACACCTTTATATTAGTGATAGTTATACATTAGCAGTTAGCCGTCAAGGGGTTGAAAAAATAGAGAGAAAAGAAAAGGTGAGAAGAAAAAGTGAGTTTTTCTTTATGAGTGTGCTCAACCTTTTTGTGGCTTGATCTTGACAGAAAGTTATCGCTATATTCTAAATTTCTTCAAAGTGCATTCATAGAGTGCCTTGTGTGAAAATGTAACCCAGGTTTAGATGAACTTCAATAACACATTTTCTAGTGTGTTCTTTCAACTCTACCCTTTATTATTATATTATGCTTGAGTGAATTGTTTGTGAACGTTATTTTTCTGAAATTGACATGCTATTTCCTAACAACTAGTATCGTAGCCTAGGTTGGCTAATTGAGAACATAAAGGGTTTTTTTTGGTAACGTTTGAGTGAAAGCAAACAACATGACAAAATATAAAATTAGAATCAACAAGTTCGATGGGCAGGATTTCGGAGGTGGAAAATCCAAATTGAGAACTATCTTTATTAGAAGAATCTCTATGCACCACTCGAGGGTTGGAAACCCAAGATCATGGAGGTAGATCTAGTAGCAAAATTGGGGTGCAAAATTTATTGAAAAGCATTAGGTGCAATTCATTTAGGGTTGACAAAAAAGATAAGATACCATTGTGAAAGCAAAAACTACAAAAGAAGCCATGAATATTCTAAGGAATATTTATGAGAAGCCATCCACATCAAATATGGTATTCTTGTTGAAGAAATTGGTTAATATGAAGTTATTTGTGGTAGAACTTATCAATAGTTTCACATAAGTCACAGATTAGTTGGAATACACAAGCATAATGAGGATATGAAGTTTCAAGCATTGCTATTTTTATGTTCCCTTCTAGAAAGCTACAATACCATAGTGCAAGGAATTTCATGCACCAAGAAGGATGATTTGACTTTAGATGGATAAAGAGATGCCAAAGAAAGTCTCAAGTGGAGATAATTTTTCGACATCTACATCATTGTCCCAAGGACCAATGTCATTCTCAATCACACATCCACATCATGATGCAGCAATTCCATAATTCTATTTAAAAATATGTTGACATCACTACAATCCAGGGACTCAATTGTCAATAGAATAAATCCTTAGTCATTTCATATCCTCAAGAGTAATATTAATTCACTAGTGCTGATATTGGATGAACTGTAAAAAGAATCTCATATTCTAGGCCCTAAATTAGCCTTAAAAGGTATTCCGCACGCTTTTAGAAATGGCATTTGTTATCTAGGTAAATAGGTTTAAAAAATTACGAAACTTTAATATAAGGTAGACAAGACCTAGAGGGACATTTTTCAATGAAGGACCCAAAGACCGATTCAGCTCGTATAGTTCTAAATAACTTTCATTAAGGACACATGTTAAGATTCTTTGATCGAAAATTTGTGGAAAATGGAAAGCAAAAAGGGGTTGGTTCAGCAACCTCGAAAATAGATTTCTAATCCTGTAGTTTCAAATGTATTTTTGTCGTATGAAGTCCTAAAATTTGGATATTAAAGTATGTTGTAGAACGGCCAAAAATATGAGAATAACTTATAAGGCTAGTATAAGCACCTAGAGGGAGGTGAATAGGTATTAAAGAAGTTTTTGCAAAACTTAACAACTTTATTCAACTTATATGAAAATGGTAGACTGAAGATATAAAAGATTGTAAGCTGATATATAAGACTGCGAATTAAGTAAAGAGATTAGGGAAAGAGAATTGAAACACAAGGTTTATAGTGGTTCGGCTTAAACTAAGCCTGCGTCTACTCTCCCGCACTGAAAGCCCACTGCCTGGATTCTACTAAGAATCAAAAGAGATTATATAATAACACGTTCTTGATTCCACAGTGTAGAGACTCTACTACACTTCCTCAAGGTCTCACAAGTATTTGATCTCTCTTTTGAGTACAGTTTAAACTCGACAAAATTGTAACGGCAAAGAACTAAGAATTTCAGACTTTGGAATTTTTATTTCATGCAAACACTAAACAAAATGTCAGGTCTAGAAGCAGTAAGATAAAGAAGTGAACCAATAATACTCCTGTAAAATTTCTGGACAACTTTCTTTCCTCCTTCATCTTTATCTAGCTTCGAAGAACTAGACATTGGTATTTCAGTCTTTTTGCAACTCTCCAATCAGAACTTTTTAACAAGTTCTTTCGTATATTTGTCTTGGTGAATGAAAATCTCTTCCTTCAATTGTTTTAGTTGTAGCCCAGGAAAAAAGGATAATTCACCCATCATACTCATCTCAAATTCAACTTAGAAAATCTCTTGCACAGATTTTCGTTAGATGAACCAAATATAATATCATCAATGTAAATTTGAACAAGTAAAAAAATTTTACCTTCCCTTTTAATAAATAAGGTAGTATCTACTTTTCCTTTGATAAAATCATTTCACATTAAAAACTTACTTAACCTATCATACCAAGCTCGAGATGCTTGTTTTAAACCATAGAGAGCCTTTTTCAGTCTGAAAACTAAGTTTGGTCTCTTTGGATCTTCAAATTCAGGAGGTTGTTCCACATAGACTTCTTCTTGGATAAATCCATTTAGGAATGCACTCTTGACGTCCATTTGGAATAACCTGAAATTTTTATAACAGGCAAAAGCAAGTAATAATCTAATTTCTTCTAACCTAGCTACTGGTGTGTAGGTTTCATCATAATCTATCCCTTCTTCTTACGTATATCCTTTGGCCACGAGTCTTGCTTTGTTCCTAATCACTTTTCCTTTTTCATCCAATTTTTTCCTGAAAACCCATTTAGCTCCAATAATGGATTTACCTTTTGGTTTGGGAGTTAACTCTCATACATCGTTAATGCTGAACTGTATGAGTTCTTCTTGCATTGCTTCAATCCAACTTTCGTCAGCTAAAGTTTCTTCTATGCTTTTGGGTTCTATTTTAAAAATAAGTGCCATGACGCTAGACTCTTCTTGCCATCTGGATCTAGTGCGAATTCCTTCATCAATATCACCAATGATGAGTTCTTTTGGATGACTAGATTTGTGCTTCTAGTTGCTTGATGCTCTGGCAAGAAGTTGTTCTTCTACTTCAGTTGATTCTTCAACTTCTTTTCTCAGATTTTCAGAGGTCTGAGCTACTTCAAGGGAGATAGACTTTGTAGAGTTTGAAGCAGGTTCAGATTCTTCAGGATGAGTTTGAATCAGATGATTCTGCAAGGAGTCTTGGAATTTGACATTAGTAGATTCTTCCACAGACTTAGTCTTTTTGTTGAATATTTTATAGGCTTTTCTGGTGGTTGAATATCCAAGGAAGATTCTTTCATCCGATTTCTCTTCAAACTTACTAGTTCGATCATTTGCATTTTTCAAAATAAAACATTTGCAACCAAATACATGAAAGTAAGAAACAATTAGCTTCTTCCCTTTGAATAACTCATAAGAAGTTTTCTCCATAATAGGCTTTAAAAAGACTCTGTTAGTTGTATAACATGCTGTAAAAACTGATTCAGCCCAAAAATGAGAGGAAATACTACTTTCTATTAAAAGAGTTCTTGCCATCTCCTGCAAAGATCTATTTTTTCTTTCCATAACTTTATTATGTTCTACAGTGTATGGAGAGGAGAAAACATGTTGAAAACCTGATTCATCACAAAATTTTGCAAAGTCTTGATTTTCAAACTCACCTCCATGGTCTGTTTGTATGCTTGAAATAGCATATCCTTTCTCGTTTTGGACTTTCTTAGCAAACTTTAAAAAGTAAGAAAAGACTTCAGACTTACATGCCAAAAAGTAAACCCAAGTAAATCGTGAGTAATCATCCACGATTACTAGACAATATCTCTTTACGCTTATGTTTTTAGTTCTGGTTGGCCCAAAGAGATCCATATGTAGAAGCTGCAAAACACGATTAGTAGAATATATGATTCAATGGTTTAAAAGAACTTCTAACTTGTTTTCCCAATACACATGGTGTGCACAAATCATATTGTTGAAACTTCAGGTTGGGCAATCCTCGAACGAGATTCTTAGAAGAGATCTTGGCAATCTGTTTCATATTAACATGGCCAAGCTTTCGATACCAAAAATTTGCTTCATCTTAAATTGAAATTAGACATTGAGACTTTTTTGGTTTTATATCCAAAAGATAGATGTTCCCATGTATGATTTTGATTTAAAACAATATATTTCGAGACTTTAGTAGGGATCTTTAAATTACTTACCTTGATTTCACTATCTGAGTCTGAGTCTGTATCTATTTCGAAGTTTGAGTCTGATTTTGATTTAACCATTAGACAAATATTGGCATAATCATCATCACTTTCTTCGCATTCAATATCACTCCATGTCTCTGTCTTGAGAGCCTTCCTGTATTTCTTAGCTTTTCCTTTCTGTTTTTCAACATGGGACGATTGGGTCTAATATGTCCATTTTTCTTGCATTCAAAACAGATCATATATTTATTGGATTCATCATCCTCAGTTGATTTGTTTTGAAACTTTTGAGTGTTTTGTTTCTTCCAATTGAATATTCTTCCTTTTTTGTTCAGTTTCCTGAACCTCTTTATCATAAGAGCTAACTCTTCATCATCTATATCATCTTCAGAGTCTGTGACATCAAAATCATCGTTAGATCTCAAAGCAATAGACTTCTTACCTTTGGGATCTTTTTCATTGATTTGCTCAACTTCATAGGATTGAAGTGTGCCAGCCAATTCGTCTACAGAAAGTGGCATGATCCTTTGTGTTTCCCTTATCGAAGTCTTCACGTGATTCCAGTTTTTGAAAAGTCCACGTAGCAACTTGTTAACCTTCATGGGTTCTGAGATTGGTTGTCCATGATACTCTAGACCATTTACAATTTCTATAAAACAACTAAACATGTCAGTAATAGATTATCCTTGCTTCATCTTGAAGACTTCATACTGTCCGAGTAGAATATTAATCCTTGTTTCTTTCACCCGATTAGTTCCTTCATAGGTAATGTGCAGTCTGTCCCAAACTTCTTCGGCTATTTCACAAGAAGATAGTATGTTATATTCAGTAGGAGATAATGCACAATATAAGAAATAAATTGCTTTAGCATCAAAAGCTTGTTTCTTTGTTATTTCTTCTTAAGTCATCATGCTAGCGTCTGCAACTTCTTTTCCCCTTTTTGAAACTGGTGTAACTTTAGAAATAATTCTTTTTTCTACCACATTCCATTCTAGAGGATCTTTAGATCTTAGGAATGCCTTCATTTTGCTTTTTCATATGTTGTATTCATTTTCATCAAAATAAGGCGGTCTAGTTTTGCTTTGGCCTTCAACTAAACCTGGAGCCAACATGCTAACCATAGATCTTTAACTCATAAGTAAAAACACTTCAATTAATTGAGTACACAAGCTCTGATACCAATTGATAAGGCTAGTATAAGCACCTAAAGGGACAGTGAATAGGTATTAAATAAGTTTTTGCAAAACTTAACAACTTAATTCAACTTATATGAAAATGATAGACTGAAGATATAAAAGATTGTAAGCTGATATATAAGACTACGAATTAAGTAAAGAGATTAGGGAAAAAGAATTGAAACACAAGATTTATAGTGGTTCGGCTTAGACCAAGCCTACGTCCACTCTCCCGCACTGACAGCCCACTGGTTGGATTCCACTAAGAATCAAAAGAGATTATATAGTATCATGTCCTTGATTCCACAGTGTAAAGACTCTACTACACTTCCTCAAGGTCTCACAAGTATTTGATCTCTCTTTTTAGTACAATTTAAGCTCGACAAAATTGTAACAGCAAAGAACTAAGAATTTCAGACTTTGGAATTTTTCTTTCATGCACACACCCACAAAATTATTATGAGCCATGTCTTATATATAGATTCAGGAGAGTGGGAGACTTTTGATGAGGCAAAGAAAAAGACATCACACATGCAATGGGAGCATGCTATGAAAGACAAGATGGGTTCGTTACTTCAGAACAAAACTTGGGAGTTGACCAAGTTGCCTAAAAGTAAAAATGCCTTATTAAACAATTGATATTAAACAAGTGAGTGTATAGGATTAAAAATAAAGTAAGTGGTGGTATTAGATACAATGCGAGACATATGGTCAAGAGCTTTTCTAAAATAATGGATTGACTACACCAAGATATTTTCACCAATAGTTAAAATTGCAGGAGAAAAGTTCCTTATTTGTTTTGAAGTTGACAAAACGTTTCTATCAGTCTAGTTTGAAAACTTGTAGACTCTATCTTCAAAATCTGAAGACCTCCAGTCTCAAGACTCAAAGTCTACCCTCACTAATAGCTTCCAGACCGACGAAGAAAAGATTTATCCGATGAAGAAGACTTATTCAGATGCAAGTATATCTTTAAGGATTTGGTTTGTACGGTTGAAGAAGATCTCACGGCTAAAGATAGCATCTCATGATTAGTTATTCTTATTGAAATCAATTCGGATAATTAGATCTGTTGATTGGCAAAATATACTTGGAAGGTTCTACTTATGGAAACCTAGATCCTGATTGTATAGGCGAGTAGGATTGGTGGGCTATCATCACATTCCTTAAATAACTCGAGATCTCCATAATTGATTTTGTCCTACGAGTAGATTGGAAGAACAACTTTGGAATGTGCTAACGGTTATAATGGCATTGAGAAGTATATAAGGAAGACGCTCAAGTTATTCAGGAGTATGCGTCAAAGAAAAATTCCAAAGTCTGAAGCTCCTAGTTCTTTGCCGATTGAATCGTTAAGCTTAAGTTATAAACAAATGAGAGATTAAATACATGTGAGACCTTGAGGAAGTGTGGTAGAGTTTCTACACTATGGAATCAATGACGTAAGATAGTAAAATCTCTTTTGGTTCTTAATGGAATCCAGCCAATGGGCTATCAGTGTGGGAGAGTGGATGTAGGCTTGGTCTAAGCCAAATCACTATTAACCTTGTGTTTCAATTCTCTTTCCCTAAACTCTTTACTTTAATTTGTAGTTTTATATAACTGTTTACAGTCTTTTACATCTTCAGTATATTATTCTCAAAAGACGAATTAAGTTGTTCAGTCTTGCAAAAACTTCTTTAACACCTATTCACCCCCCTCTAGGTGTTCTTACTAGCCCTATCAAAAAGAACATCAATTAGAGTTCTACTGAGTATAGTTGTAGTGGAAGATCTTCATCTTGAGCGATTAGACGTAAAAATGGTGTTTTTACATGGTGACCTAGATGTAGACTTATATGGCACAATCTAATGGTTTTGAAGTCAGAGATAATGAGCACATGGTATGTCGCTTGAAGAAAAGCTTGTATAGCTTGAAGCAAGCTCCCCAACAATGGTATTTAATTGATGGTTTTATGGAAGAAAATGAATTTGCTCATTGTGAGGTTGACCATTGTGTTTACTTTCACAAATATGACGATTGTAATATTGTGTATCTCTCGTTATATGTAAATGACATGTTAATTTTCAATTGATGGTCCATGAACTTTTGGTAATTATTCGATATAGTCCCTAAACTATATAAAAATGTTCAATGTAACTATCAATCAAAATTCTATATGATACACAAATTATTAATTTGTATATTTGGTTGTAATTATCTTGTGATGCAAGGAAAAGTTACTCCCCTATACACAACGTTTATGTCACATTCACATGTAATGAGCAATTTGAAATGTCCGCATTCATCAATTGGTTATGACATTGCAAGACTGAGCAAGCAAGACACCTTGCAATTAGAAAGAAGATGTATGCCTCGGATTGATTAAATCATAGGGACCAGATGGACGGGAAGAAAACACACAAGGAACATAAGGTTTTAATTCAATAGGACAAACAACAATAATCAACAGTGCTGATGAGGCACGTTAACAATACTCACAGAAGAAGAACAAGAAGAATTAAAGGAGGTTAAGATGGTGAGGGGTCAAAAGCTTGAAGATGGTGGAAGCGTGGGACTCAATGAAGGCCACTTGAGACCTGGGGAGGTGAAGGTAGACCACCCAATCCCCGTTGGAGAGCGGGTTGGGCATGGGCATAACGTACTCGGCTTTGCCTCCCCATGGGAAGTGGTAGGACCCCAGCACTAGCTTCCCCCACCCAAAGTCCATCTCGGTCATCGGGAACATCTGTCCGGATGACACCACGAGCGCCATCGACCCTTCCTCCTCCTCCTCGCTATCAGGCTTGCAAAATATCCTTTCTAATGCTAGCACTGGTCGGTGTTCTTCCACCCAATCTATCGGGTCCACAAAGTGCTCCTTCGTTGCCGCCCTCTCCACAAACTTGTGCACCACATCCACCACCCAGCTCAGTGGCTTCTCCACCACCTCCCTCGCCCTCTTCTCTCTAAATGGCACCGACAACACGTTCCCAAAGTAGGATAACATGGGTGTGGGCTTGTCGTCCTCGCCCTGACTCATCAACCTACACCTGCCGTCCAACGATCCCCATCCTTGACATTGTCTTGTTGTCATCATTATCAACAACCGAGGAGGATTCAGCCACCATCCTCCAAAGGAAAGCGCTGAACGATTCCAACTTAGTCCTCTTGCTTCCATTGGAGCAGGCACTCTGCTACAACTCACTTAGCTTGGCAGTGATCACATAGTACTGGCGGCTTGACAGGTGGTCATTGTCCCTCAATGTCACCGTCTCTCATTGCTCATCCACCTGCAACTTGTGTTTGGGAGGTGGGTACAATGCAAAGACCGGGATGTACATGCGGTCTAGAGAGGGGTCAAAGCAGAGCCGATGCCTTGGGTTGAGAAGAGAGCGACGAAAGGAAGGAGGGAGGGAAATGGGTGCAGTGGAGCGAGCCGTTTCTACCCAAAACACCATGAACATATTGACTGAGTAGGCGTCAGCTATCCGATGGTCAAACGTACATGCCACCACTATTCCTCCACACTATAACTCCGTTGGCTACATGTTTTCCGTCAAATAAAAAACTTATGTCTCAATGGATAGATCCAATCCTAACGGGGAAACTGTATAAAAAAAATTATGCCTTGGTGAGATTTAAGATTAGTTCTACACGCTCTAGACATACCTTTGGCAGCTTACGCCCAGAAGTTATCAAATGACACATTGACCATATAGAACAATGTTATTTTAATAAATAATTATATATGTCCGAACATGGATACGCATGATTAACATAGAGACTACGAAAAAGGTGATATCCATTATCCAATTACTTCATACGAGACTTACTAAAGAGAGGAGAGGTTATTTAAGAGTCTTAGGATGTATTTGGTAACCATTCTATTTCCAGAAACAATTTGCCCTTGAAAATAGTTTTTTCTAATTTTGCTCCCTAAACAAGTTTCTGAATATTCGAATGTGTTTGATAATTGCACAAAATTATTATTCCCAAAATAGAAAAAGAACATGAATGCGTTTTGTACAATCCTGTTTTTTTTTTTTTATGAAGTAAGATTTCTTTCAATTTTTTAATAATTTCATGAGATTTTTCTTCTTCTTTTTTCCTTTTATCCTTCTTCCTCCTCTAGCTAATCGCTAGGCCTTAGCAATGGTTAGTAACCAACCAAAGATGAGAGCTAGTGACCTCATTAGCCCCCGGGGAGGTTTGCCTCACCTAGCTACCAACAAGGCTCGACCTCACCCAATCAAGGCAAGGCCAACCTTGTTGAGGGCCAGCAAGGTCATTGGGCCTCATCTCTGATTGGTCATTAGCTAGTCGCCACCATTGCCAAGCCCTACAACTAGTTTGAGGAGGAAGAAGAAGAAAAGAAAAAAAAATGATTTGGTTTTAGAAATTGTTCCCGAAAACAAAATATTAATTTTTTTCAATTTCTTATTTATGTTCCAAATCTATTCCACGGTCACCGATTTATTCCCGTGAATAGAAAAATTAGCTAATGTTATCAAATGAATTTATTTTCTTTTTTTATTTTGAGAAATAAAAGAATAAAAATAATCAAGGATTGACCAGTCATCTAATAAGACCTTAACATGTTTCCCATGAAGTCAAGGGTAAAAGAGAGATCCCACCTCTGCCACATATATTTGAATTCTTTTGTGCTTGAGGGCACTGGGAACCCACCCCATGCCATTACGGTCTCAATAAATTAATGATTGCTTCTAAGGTCCACCTTTGCAAGATTTTTCCACTCATTCAATTCCGTCCATAAAAAAAAAAAAAAATGATAATCTCCTCCGGCGCTATATTATTATCACTCATCTATCATGCTATTATTATCTCACCGTTCTCTATGGACTCAATGAGCCAATGTATAATCTCAATGATCACACAAGTAAACGAGAGAAACTCGTGCAAAGTGTGAGATTCTTTTTCCTTTCAATATTTAGGTTCAATTTATTTTGGAAAAAAAATATAATATTTCTAAAAAATATTTTTCAAGGAATCACTTTCGAGGAAATGACAATATTTTATAGTGCTTAGCTAAAAAATGAAAATGAATTAGAAAATATTTTCCACCGTTTGGCATGGAAATTGATTTTCCTGGATAAAATTAATATATTCAATTATTTTTTCTATTATTTTTATCTTTTTCCTTCTTCCTCGACTAATCGATGGCCATAGCGGCAACTGGCTAGGCTCATGCTCTCCAAATTCCAACAAGCTTGAGCCTTGGCTCGGTTGTGATGGGTTGTCGCCATGGTGGTTGAGTAAGAAGCAAAAAGAAAAATAGAAAGAAAAATAATAAAAAATAATTTAAGGTTTGAATTTTTTTTTTTTTTGCAATATTTTTATCAGAGCAAACATTACATCAACCAAGGGCTCGAGTCCAAGTAACGAAGACCAATGCCGATACATAGTCATATTTTGGAAAATGTGTTTCAACCTTTTAAAGAGGAAATCATTTTCCCAAATTTTAGGATAGATTTTTTGCTTACTAGGAAAACATTTACCATTGGCTCATTTTCCTAAGCAAACCAAATGATGGAAAATGAGGAAAATGGAAAATATTTTCTAGAAAATATTTTCCATGAAACAAATAGAACCTTAGCAATAAATCTTTCTACATTGTTATGTTTTGTATGAGAAATCATTGATGTATTTATGCTCTATTTGTTTCACAGAAAATATAATATTTCTAGAAAATCTTTTCCAAAAATTCTTTTTCCAAGAAAATGATAACATTTTATGGTGTTTGGTTAAAACCTGAAAATGAATTGAAAAAAATATTATTCACCGTTCGGTATATAAAATCTAATTTGATTTTTCTAAGGAAAATTACTACTAAATTCGATATTTTAAATAATACTTTGAATTTATAAATTTTCTTTCTTTTCTTTCTGTTTTTTTTTTTCTTCTTTCTCAGCTAGTCACTAGCCATGGCGACAATTGATGAGGCTCAAGCTTGCTAGATTTCGATGAGCTAGAGACTTTTTAGAGGTCATTGAGGTGTGAGGTCGCCAAATTCTAGCAAGCTCAAGACTTGCCAAATTTCCACAAGACTTGAGCTCACCAGAATTTGGCGAGCTCGAGCTCAAGTCTCACCAACCTCTGATGAGGCTCAAGCTAGCTTATAGCCAGTCGATGATTGTTGGTGTGGCCCACAATCGGCCAAAAAGAAGCAAAAAGAAGTAGTAGTAATAATAATAATAATAATAATAATAATAATAATAATAATAATAATAATAATAATAATAATAATAATAATAATAATAATAATAATAATAATAATAATAATAATAATAATAATAATAATAATAATAATAATAATAATAATAATAATAAATTCAAATTTTTAGATATTTTTATAAGAATGAATGTTTCATAAACAAGAACTCAAGCCCGTGTGTAGAAGACCCACACCAATACTAAATCAAATTTTGAAAAATGTTTTATGATCTTTCAAAGAGGAAATCATTTTCCTGAATTTCTTGTCTGATTTTTTTTTTTTAGTTGGATTTAAGCATAGTTTTGCATTAACTCATTTTATTAAAAGAACTAAACGCTGGAAAATACTTTCCGTGAAACAAACAAAGCCTCAATCATAGATTATGCTATTAGGTGTGATTAAAGTCCAAGCATTATTCTTCTTTCTGAACAATGGTAAAGGGTATCCAAATCGATCAGTCAAATTCGCATGCTAAGTGATGTAAACAATTAGTTCATATTCAACACCTATTAAAAACACTTCAATATCGATGAATAAATCTTCTTCTTTTTTTTTTTTTTTGTGAACCGTTCTAAGTAAAGTAGGAAAATTCGATTGATAGACTAGATGCAGAAGATACACTATTTCGTTCGACGCCGGTTATGCATAAATAAAATATTTAAGAAAAAGACTAGATTTAGGTGAAACGAAGATGAAAATGGGTGCGGGTGCTTATACGGTAATATGATCTTAGATGGATAAACGATATATAGTGAGGCTGTATCTAATATCAATACCTGAACAGCAAGCACGCCTCGCTTCTTTGTGGGCACCAGTTTCCCTTCAACGGTGTCTTCCGGATTATACAGGTTGAGATGGCGGAGTTCCACGTCTGCAAAAGCTTCGATGAAGTCGACCTCCCAATTGTTGCACAGGAGCTCAGGCTCACCGGCTGAGTTCTGCACCACCTCTCCAGCGAGAGCATAGTAGGAGACCAGAGCTTGGGCCAAGGCGGCTTTCAGAACACCAACCATGGACCCATAGTCCAGCCTCTGTGACGCGGTGGTGGTTGGATTGGCGTAGCAGAAGAAGACGCCAACGTCGAGCGGAGGCAAGAGCAAGTCGAGGTTGGAGAGGGGCAGCAAATGCCCTTGCATGGGCAGTGGTGCCGCCACCACTTCTCTCTTGCCCGACTTCACCACGAACTCTCTGCCTGCACCTCCATCTGCATGCATTTTGTGTACTCTGTAGCGAGTTTGAGAGGAAGGAGGGGGGGAGAGAGAGAGAGAGGAGGAGGAGGAGGAGGAGGAGGAGAAGGAAGAGGGATGGACCTGTTTGGTTGAAGATGAGCCGGCATTTATAGTCCCAAACGGCCGTAGAGTAACAAGTTTGGGTATCGAGGAGTTCGCAGGTTAGGCTTCTGTGTCTAAGCGGGCAGAACTAGGGTTTGACCCATAAATCTCCAATCCAAGTCCCCCGATCCGATCGAGTCCGGGGATTCGAGCCCTTGGAAAATATGCTAAAAGATACCAAATTCTGAGCGCATTTTCCACGATTCTTTAGGGAGTAGGCGTAGCGGTACATATTCTGTCGCTCATGGAGCTTCGAAAATAACTGGTGCAGGCAGGAGGGTGCAGGCAGGAGGGTGCAGCACCCCAGTAGTTTGGGTTGAGGGGAGGACTGAGGTAATAACGCACCTTCCCTTTCATTTTAGCTTCCACTGTTAAAGTAAATATGGTATGCGTTTATTATAAGATTTATATTTAAATTCCTCCACAGGTCCTCCCGGTCGCCAGGGACTTACAAAACCAATTTGTGGTCATAATTGAACCGCTATCAATTTAGAACAACGACACCGTCCGTTTAGCAAGGCCTTGTGGAAACTAACATTTCTCTCCCATATAAATATGAATTCTTCGCGCTTCAGGTTACTGGGGAACCCTGCCGTATTGTCACGGTGTCTCATCAAGTTAATTATCAATTCCAAGATCCTCCCTTGCAAGATTCTTCCATTCATTCAATTCCATCCACAATAGACAAAATGATGATCTCCTCCTTCATTTATATTACTATCACTTAAGCATCACACTATGTTATCTCACTATTCTCAATGGACGCAATGAGCAAAAATGCATAATCTCAATGATCGCATAAATAAATCAGTGAAGCTCGTAAGAAGCGTCAGATTATTTTTTTCCCCTGATCATGTAGCAATAATCTTGCTTCATTGTTCTGTTTCGTGTAAAGTTATTGATGTGACGTTGATTAGGACATCTTTGAATTATTACAAGGAAAATAGTAAGCTATGAGAAATACTTGATAACGTGTAATCTCATACTATAATGTCAGACATGTGAACAAAGTCCAAACATGTATTGTTCTGTCTCAACAATGCCAAATAGTATCAAAATTTGATTTGTAAAACTTGCATGCTGAGTGATAAAAACAAACGGTTTTATTTCGACGCCTGATGAAAGACCTTCAACATCGATGAATGAACCAACTTTGTGAACCATTTTTCAATAAGTTGGAGAATCCGAACCATAGACTTATTGATAAATGGCACACTGCTCCATAGGATGCTGGTTATACCGATATGTCCATGTATATATAAAAGATTAAAGAAAATAAATTGTTGATTTAGTCTCTTGTTTGTTTTGCCAAAAAAAAAAATTGATTTAGAAAATATTTTTCTAAAAATTATCACATGAATCACTTATAAAAATGCATGAACAAAAAATATTTTTATTATTCACAAAAATATTTAGACATAAATTATTATTGTTAATGATAATATTTTTTTATTGATTAATTATTTTAAGTAATATAAATAATAATGTTCATGAAATTATTTTTTAAATTATTTATTTTTCGTGAAATAAAACAAGCTGGGAAATGAAGATGAAAATGGGTGCATGTACGGTGATATGATCTCTTGAAATGGATAGACGACATATAGCGTGTCCGTATTTAAAATCAATACCTGAACAGCAAGCACGCGTCGTTTCTTTGTGGGCACCAGTTTCCCTCCAATGGTTTCGTCGAGATTATACAGGTTGAGATGGCCGGGCTCTACGTCTGCGAAAGCTTCGATGAAGTCGACCCCCTGATTGCTGCACAGGAGCGCAGGCTCACCGGCCGAGTTCTGCGCCACCTCTCTGGCGAGAGCATAGTAGGGGACCAGAGCTTGGGCCAAGGCGGCTTTCAGAATACCAACCATGGACCCATGTTCAAGCCTCTGCACCACCTCTCCGGCTTTCGATTGATGTAGCAGATGAAGACGCCTACGTCAAGCGGAGGCAAGAGCAAGTCGAGGTTAGAGAAGGGCAGCCAATGCTCTTGCATGGGCAGTGGTGTCGCCACCACTTCTCTCTTGCCCAACTTCACCATGAACTCTCTGCCTGCACCTGCAACTGCACCCATTTCCTTTACTTTGTACGGCGAGATCGTGGGAGATATAGAGCGGAGAAGATGGAAGGGGGATGAACCTGAAGATAAGCGGGTATTCACTGGCCCAAATGGTGAGATTGACAAGGACTCCGTCGATGACTATTCCTCAACTACCGTCCGTCTTCTCTGTGGAAAATTACACTATACAGATGCACTATATTATTCGTCCCCACAGTCGCTTCAATTTCTCTCTAGCGTAAAACATCATCTACTCTCACCTGGATCGTTCCCCTTTTTACTCCACTACTTTGCATATTAACTGTCAGTTTTGTTTCACAAAAAATTAACGATTTGAAAAATATTTTTCCAAAAATAATTGCATATATTTCTGGAAATAATTAGTCAATAAAAATGTTTTCATTATTGATAATAATTTATATCTAAATATTTTTTAGGGTGATCAAAATCTTTTTTGTTTATTTACTTTTAAAAGCGATATAAATGATCATTCTTAAGAAAATATTTTCTAAATCATTTTTTTTTTACTCAAAACAAACGGACCCCAAGAGAAGATGAATTACCATGGTCAAAATATGTGTCTTTGGGGGGCTTTGAATAAATAAAATAATAATATTATTAAATAGATAAATGAAAAAATAAATTGGGGATATATCATTATATTTAGGAAAAATACAAAATAATATACCTCAAATTTCACCTGATAACATTTCTGTTTCTGGAAACAATTACTTTTTAAAAATAGTTTTCTCTATTTCTATTCATTGGAACTATTTTTTAGCAAAAGAGTGCGTGAGGTAACTGCATGAAATTTCTATTCCCCAAATAGAAAAAAGAACATGAATGTGTTTGGCACGACCCTTAAATTTTTTTTATGACGTAGAATTTCTTTTAATTTTTAATCGTTTTCTGAGATTTTTCTTTCTAAACTTTTTTTTCCTCTTTTCTCCTTCCTCCTCTAGTCAATTGTTGAGCCTTGGCAATGGCTAATGATTGGCTAGAGATGAGAGCCTGTGACCTCGCCAACCTCGAGGAAGCCTCATCGGCCCTCGGTGAGGTCAAGCCTCATACGGCCACCAGCAAGACCCAACCTTGCCTAGCCATAGTGAGGTTGGCCTCACCATGGCAAAGTGACATTGATCTCGCCTAGCCTTGACAAGACTCCAGTGACAGGTTAGAGGAGGAAGAAGAAGTAAAGGCAAAAAAGAAAAAAAAAAATAGACTTATTTTCAAAAATTGTTCTTATGCATAAGAAGTTCATAAGAAGTAACTTTTTTCTACTTCTTATTTTTGTTCAAAATCTATTCTTTGGCCATTTTCCTATTCCGTCAAATAGAAAAATTAGCTAACACTACCAAATGAATTTCTATTATTTTTCTGTTTCATACCTCCATTTTCTAAAAGTATTAGATACCTACCTAAATTTTATTTCTAGAGACCATTATGCACCTTCACATGAACTATCTTGTTGTCCTATTTAAGAAAGGGTCAGTATATTCCAAGAATGCCAAACGCGGAAACCTAAATTTTTTCTCCCACTCAAATCATCCAAAACTAAATGAAAACAAAACCATTAAATCATAGGAAAGGCACTAAAATGAGTCTGCAGGAAGGACAAATTAGTCATTTCAATATGGGGTTTAGATATAGAGATTTGTGCCTATATTTAGCAAAAACTGCAACGATATTTCCTCAAGGGATCTGACTGCTATACAAAAATAAACAACCCGCCCAATCCATCGAAATAGATAAGTCTTAACTGCTTCAGGCAAGAAGGTCACACATCATTTTTCTCAACTACTATTTCATCGTTTTTCTATGTATCAATATAGATTCTTGGGAATTTCCTCTCTTACGTATTTGCTGAGCAATTATGACACCTGGGAACAACTGTTTGTAGAAAAAGATGGCACTTTTAGTTACTCTTAAAGGGATTTTGTCAAGTAAATTTAATAAGAAAATGTCGATTCCTAAGACATTACCTATACATAAAGCTCTTCTTTTTTCTTTTCTTTTTTCTTTTTTATGGGTTTCTTTTTAGCTGGTAATGGGTATTGAACCCAGCACGTCTAATTCTCTATGTAAATAAACGTTAGGCGTTATTGATGGTATCTTACGGTGTGAAAGTTAAGGAAACAAACATTGGAGTTGGGAAAGATCTAAAATTTCTAGGATCCGACTCCAAATATGCCCCATTGACATCAACGCAGCAAACCCCCCCCCCCCTCTTTTTCGTTTCTTTCTTTGGTTTTCAATATGCACAAAATTATTATTAGGTATCTTTGATGGTTTACAAAATTTAGTATGACCATATATTAATGTATCACCTTTCAATCAATTATTTAAATAAAAGCACCATCTATCGTATTCCTAATTCTTTTCCATGCGCATTCATTTAGATTATATCACATCAGCTTGTGTAGGTCACCAAATGAAATAAAAAATAAATACAAAGGAGTAAAAACCAATGAAATGTCAATTTTTCGGAGCATTGTGTAGTTTCCCCCTATAGTGATAATTCTTCAGCTATATTTAACCCTTTAGCCATAAAAGTTTAAACTTTATACCATAGTTCAACGACGAAAACTAAAATATAACCATTATCAGATTATTATAAGTTTAAATATTACCGGGCCATCATTCAAAGGCGAACACTACATTTTTCATCTTCGGTGCAAAAATATATAAAATAGACCTTTGGCTATCAGGGACGGGCCTAGAGTCAACCAAAGATGTATAAAAAGATTAGCGAAGCAATAACAAGTTCTCGGTACTTTCCTTATTACCTGGAGGTAATTTACCACGTCCTTTTAAAAAAAAAAAAAAACTATTTCGATCCAGTTGTTGATTCGTCATGTTCCCTGTTCAATGAAAGGGGTATCATTTCCGTTTTACGAAATTAAGAAAAAGACAGGCAGTAGAGAACCTAAAAGACAAACAAACACAGAAATAAGTTCAATGTTAGAGAATCTTTTAACATCTGTTCACATCCATGACAAATGAATATTCACATATTTACGAAGGCCTTGTTGATGAGTATCTCTGAGATATTTGTTAACACTACCTAATACGTGAATATTCAAAAGTGCGAGTCCCACTTATATATCATATTTGGCCGAAGACGCACCGGACAGGTTGGAATTCTTACCTTATGGGGGCTCCATAGACCAAGATCCGCTTTCAGTAGTTGGGCGACACCAATTTTCAATCTCGAAGCTATTCATAACACAAAAAATCTTATACAATCCCATTTGTCCGGAGACAGTTTAATCTAAATTTGCATTTTCCTCGCAATGCTAAGTTTTGGTTTGGTAACCTATGAGCCACCAATCCTAGAGAAGAACAACATTGTTAAAAGGGAAAATTCCAATAAGAGCTCGAAGTGTCTTTTTCTCAAATAAGGGTTTGAAGTAAATATTTTCTTAAATAAGAGTCTAAAGTGCCATCATTTTCTCAAATAAAAGCATAAAGTGGCATGTTAACCTCAAAAAAGGCCCTAACTTCACTAGTTAATCAATGACATTTGCATCCTTTACTTTTCCTTATTTTCTTTCATTTTTCCTTTTTCTATTTTTTCTTCACAAAAAAAAAAACTCAAAAAAAAAAAGAAGAATCTAAAACTCAAGAAATGAATAAAATAAAATACAGGCAACTAGTAACCCTCCCTCACCTATGGCCGCCACCCTAGGAAAGGGCCACGACCCTCTCCTAGATTTGGGTGAGGGCCGCCAACCCTCCCAAAACTGTTGACCCTCACCCAAATTTGGGAGAGAGTCATGGCCCTCCCCTAGATTTGGGTGAGGGTCCAAATCAAGGGGAGGGTTGGCAACCCTCACCCAAATCTAAGAGAGGGTCATGGCCCTCCCTCAATTTTGGCGAGTGATCGGCAAGGCTACCAGTCCTCACCAAGGTGCTGACAAACTCACCATGGTTAATGCCCCACCATCGATGGGGTAGTTGCTAGAGTCGAGAGTTTTTTATTTTTAAATTTCTATTTTCTCTTCTTCTTTTTTGAAGTTTTAGTCTTCTTTTTTTCTTTTTTTTAGTTTGTCTCTTTATGAAAAAACAGAAAAAGGGAAAAAGGGTGAAGAAAATAAGAAAATATAAAGGGTGGAGATGCCCTTGACTAGCCCATGAGGTCAAGTCATTTTTTTAGACTAACAGGCCACTTCAAACCCTTATTTGAGAAAATGAGAGCATTTTAAGTCCATATTTGAGACAATATTTATTTTAGATCCTTATTTGAGAATGATGGTTTTATTTATTTATGTTGATGGGCCTTAGAGGGCCCGTCCGCCCATGTTGGGTGTAAAAACTTGACCCGCAAGATAATGGCCCATGGATGAAGGGTTGAGATATGAAGAGGTGCTATGTTGAGGGGATGTGCCTTTTGAAGAAGACGTATTTAAGGGGAGAAAACAAAAAGAGAATGCACCTTTTGGATGAACATACGCTTTTCTTTTCTCCCTCTCCCAAAACCAACGTAACTTTTCTCCCTCTTTGAACCAACAGTACACTCCTTGGTAGACCGAGATCAGATTTTTCTTCGAACTTCAACGTTGACGTTTAATCTGTAGACAATAAGGTATGCTCGATTCTATGGTGTGTCTTTGATCAGTGATACATGTTTGTTTTTGGGCTCGTCTTCCACATTTGTTTTAGAGGTTCAATTTAGTGTCGAATCCGATTTCAGGGAATTAGTAATTCCCAACATTGGTATCAGAGCCATAGTTCATGTTTCCCGATCCCCTTTTTATGTTATTGAATTACTTTTGTGGTCGAAATTCGAGAAAAGCTGCTGTCGGTTGATCGGGGACGGTAAAACACGACACTCGCGTACCGTTCGCCCTGTTTTGTGATTTTCTGCAAGTCAAAATTCGTTTTTGATAGTGCAGGGACGAAGCTCTCGTCGATACGAGAAAAATGAGTAGCAGATCGCCGCCGAAGGCCGCCGAACGAGCCGCCACGCGCGTTGCACGCGCCGATTCGGTCCCCCACAGGCGCGTGTGTCGCATGCGCTGTTTCGGCCCCGAGTGCGTGCAACGCACGTGCAGGTGCTGGCACGTGTGTGACGTCATTGTGACGTCAACTAGGCACGAGCGTGGCACGCGCCGATCGATTTGTCCGACCGGTCCGTCCGGTCCAACCCGACCGCCCGTTAACTCCGACCCGGCTAACCGTTGACCGTTGACTCGATCGTTGACCGTTGACTTTGACCGTTGACCGTCAACTTTGACCATTGACCCAAAAAAATTGTGTTTTTTTTTCCAATTAAGTTTATGTGAATTATATGTAATCCCTTATTTGTTCTGCATTTGTTGCAGGAACAATGCCTCTCCTTAAGTTGCGCACACCTATTTGCGCAATTACCGATGAACAAAAGGAAAGGCTTTCTAAGTTGATAGCTGAGCTAACTGATCATCGATGGGAGAGTGATGACTTAATTGATCACGTTCTTGAAGTCAACGGAAAAATACAAAAGGTCATATGGAATGGTCGTCACATGCCACAGTATGAGATGGTGCAATTTTTCATGAACACTCTTCCACAAGAATGTCAATGAATGTTGAATCGCATAGGGGAAGTCAAAAGAGCTGCTTCGTATAGGAGAATTGTGATGGCTTTTATAGATGATTATTACTGGATTGTTACAAGGGAAAAGATCAAGAAATTGAACAAAAGATGATCTTTTCTAGTTCGTATATTGACTTGGTGTTAGATGTTTTGGCTGGTCTTTATTTAGTGTGCTTTGTGGCCATCTTATGTAATGTTTTCTACTTAGTTATTGTTGGTGTGGCAACTGATATGTTAGTTGTATTATTTGAAAGCATTATTATTATATCATTGTTTGATATCAAGTATTATTTTCTTTCTATTATTATTAACTGTAGTGAGTAGTTCATAGAAATTCTTGTAATTTCAAAGAATTTATTTCGCATAAAATGTTATATTAATAATAACTCCAAGTTAGGATTTTGGATGATGAGTGGAAACATAGTGACATTTGATTCTGAAACCTTACTTGAAATTATTCATTAATATGATGGTTTTGTGCAAAGTGGATGCATAAATGATAGGTATTAATAATTCGTGCATATATGTCTGATATATTCAGATCAATGGCTTCAGCTACAAAGAGCATAGTCACTGAGCTGAACAAAGGTGAGAAGCTCAATGACGATAACTATGAAATATGGCACATGAAAATTCAATGTGTGCTTGAAAAGCAAGAAGCACTAGAAGCTCTTGACCATGTTATGAAAGAAATTGAGGATGTTGTGCGCCACCTTGAGCTAGCAGAGGACTACCTCAAGGCATTTGAGGAGGAAACACATATTTGCTATATTGCTTCTAGCTCAGAAAGAGCTTCGACCTTTAAGCGCAAGCGCATTGATTCGTTCAATATGTGGAAATGGAAGGGATCAAGTCCTTCTTACAAGAAACCAAGAGCTGACCAACATAAGAGAGGAAAACGTCCTCAAGTGAAAAGTATTTCAAGGGTGAAGTGTTACAACTGTCACTAAAATGGTCACTATGCTCGCGACTGTCGCAAGTCAAAGAAGGTACTCACCCCTTGTACTCTTATGAGCTTTGCTAATGTGTCAAGTTCTGTATTCTTAACCGAATCTAATCCTTTGTGGACTGTAGATTCGGGAGCAACAAACCATGTAACGAAGGATAGAGAATCCTTCATAGAATTTCGACGAGTTTCGACTAAAACTAAGTGGATCTATGTAGGAAATAACTCCAAAGATGAAGTTAAATGGATTGGCACCTACCAATTGAACATGCGTGGTGGACACTGTCACGCCCCGATCCTCGAGTGCATGCTCATCCCTCTCTAGTCGATAAAAACTATGCGACTTCCCAGGACAAGTCGCCGACCCTTTTACTTTATTGCACATGCGGAAGCAAATAACAAATCCCTTAACAGTAACTATCTCGAGATAGAAAAGTAGGACATCACATTCACAAACAAACCACACTTTATAAACATACTAAGTCTTTTACACAAGTCTATAACCAAAAGACTAGTTCTCAAAAAGAGGCTGTCCTATATGACCTACTCTTCATGTCACCTCAGCTCAGCTCCAAGTCCTCCCTCTATGGTCCTGAAAATTTTAAGCCCACGACAAGGTGAGATATAAATCTCAACGAGTACACGGTCTAAGCCCCTATTAGGAGGGAAATACACTCCTAACCACACAACCACTCAATTGGCACAGAAGACTTACCTCACCTCAGTTTCCTTTCCTGCATGTCAGTATAGTTCATATCGTAATGCATATAATCAATGCACATAACAACTGGAACACCTCATCAATTCAATTAATCACCGGAGTCCTGATTATAAGGCCAAACCGTTATGACACGTCTCATTCCATGTCACACAGTTTTGATCTCATAATTGGGTGCATCAAACTCAATAATCATGCGTTCCAATTGTTAATTACACCCCTCAAGGGCACGGCCAACTCTATTGGCAGTCTTCTGGCATTGCCAGGCGTTGTCTCACCTCCTTTGAGTATGGCTACGTCTCTCAATTAGACGGCTTCCCCAAAGGGACGTAGGTCCAGAATCTACTGCGACCCAAGTCCCAATAAATGCGTAACATCTAGCTTAACAACCCAGGACGATTTCTCTTAACCAACACACGACCAATCAATCTCGGCCTAGGACAATGTGCATTGTACTCAAATGTCTCAATTAAAATAGTGAACCTGGCATGTTTTCTTCGTATTAGAAATACACGATAAAATAGTCGTGTGTGGGTACACGGTCAATTCACACTAGAAAAATTGATATCCTCCAATTTAAAATCACACTGGTTTATATAGTATATAAAACCATTTTCGGTGTTAAAACCCGATACCTGGGATTTTCTGAATAAATAATGAATTTTACAAATTTTGGAATTAAATACTCAAAATTCCAATCAGCACTCAATTTGCACAAATTAACATCCAATTGTAGAAATCGAACACACAATTGCAATCAGCACGAAATTCCGGTCACTGGCTATCCCGGCCTAATTTTCGGAAAATAATTAATAATTAAATAATTTATCAAAAATTAAATAAATTACAAAATAAATAAATTTAAAGCATTTAATTGAATTAACCTAAATTAACTAAACTAAATAATCTAACTAACAATTAAATCTAACCATCCTATTTAATTTAATCTAAGTACACTAACTAAATAAACTAACTAATTCCTAGTTAATCCACCTAACTAAACTAATTACACTAACTAAATATTAACTATATACTTAATCTAACTAAGCCATCCTAAACCTAATCAACATAATTAATCCACAAATTAGCCAACTAACACACCTTTAAGTGTCATTAACCCACTAATAAAGGATTAGAACGCAACTCACCGGTTAAGCACGAAAATCGGCTCACGGCGACGGCGGCGCAACAGCGGCCAAGATCCGGGCTCACGGCGAGGCCAATGGGAGCTCGGACCGGCTGAAATCAGCCAACAAGCTCGCTGCTCGAGCTAAAAACTTAAGGGCTCGAGGACGCGGCAACAAAGCTCGGCTTCGAGGAGACCCACAGGCGACCTGGCAGTCAACAAAACTGCAGAGTGAGGCTTCGGTTCGGTGGGCTTTGGAGATGGCAGCTTGAGGAATTTCGCTAGTCTTCGGTGGCAAAGAAGCTATAGGTGAGATCGTTGGCCTTCAATGGGCTATGGGCCGCACAAATAAGGGCCAACAAAAAGAAGCAGAATGAATAAATGAAGCTGCTTCGGTCTTCGGTGGAAATGAAGTTCACGAACGCCAAGAGTGTGGGCTTGCAGGTGTTGGATTTCATGGCAGAGAAGCAGCAGCAGTCAACATTAATGAAGGAGAATTTTGTTGGTTGACCGAAGGGGAGGCGTGGCCTGCAGAGGAGAATCGTGAGTGGAGATGGGCGTATGTGAGTGGAGCAGGGGATGAGTGGCTTCGGTATATGGCAGAGGAGATGGAGGGGAAATGATCATGGAACAGAAGCTGAAGGTGTCGCACGAAGAAGCAAAATGGAAAAAGAAGAAAGGCCGAACAGCTGGCTCGGTGAAGCAGAAGCCCGAAGAGGATAGGAACGAGGAAAGCGTTCGAGAAACTTGGGAAGAAAGAAAAGGAAAAAGTCAGCAAGCTATCCAATACATTTAAGGCTTGGTCCCCTAGATATTTATGCATAAATATCCCAATATTTCCCCTATTTCTTTCTTGCAATCTAATACCACAAAATCCAATTTAAATGTCAAAAATGCTGCCCTTCTCTTGTGATCCGAATTTCACTGATTTTATAATTCAATTTTATCCTCAAAGTCTCAATTTCGAAGTCCAATTCCGATGAAGGAAAATCCCACGCATGTCCATAAATTCCCATCACCCGGTATCTCTACTTAGAAGTCGAAATTCCCTTCAAATAAGTCCACCGAATTTTCGTTCAATTTCCGAATCGATTTTCCATAAAAATCTCGGGATCTCCGAAAAATTTTCGGAAAGTGAGTCGACGTTCCTAAAATGAATCGTGACACAACAGAACTTTCAATTTCTGAAATCGAGCTTAATTTCGCGGTTAATTTTAATTCGACGTGATTTTAGCGCGTCCCAATCTACTAGGTAGCTTTTAGGAATTTTTAATACAATTGACTCATGGTTGATTATTTTCAAGCCACAATGTACATCTTCAACACATTGACGACTCTCGATTGTCATGAAAATCTCGAGGTTTTAAATACGGACACAAGGTACAAAAATGACAAAAAAATCAGTTTAGTACCGTTCGACAGAAATTTTGTAATTAGGTGGAATCACCCATGTACTAATCACATATCTCTATCAAATCGACCTATCTCTGATCTCATATCCATTTTAACGGTGCTGTAATGACCCTTGCAAATTAGCACGGTCAAGCAATTGATTCCTAGTCGAATTCTCATGTCTATTGTATTTAGATTCCTTAACGGCTTTACCTAATATGCTAGTTAACTCGTGAGTGACCAACTTAGAGAAAAAGGCTATAGACACGTCGATGAGAAGCCCAACTCGTCTCATCGAAATCAGACTTGAAAATTAGGATGTCACAGACGCACTTTGTTCCTACATGATGTGTTGTATACTCCGGACATTCGTCGGAATTTAGTATCTGTTTTAGTATTGGTTAAACTTGGTTTTAATATAAACTTCCATAATAGTGGTGTGGATTTGTATTTGGATACAAATTACTATAGTTGTGGTAATTTTCTAGATGGTTTTATTGTATTAAATGTTGACTATAGATGATCAGGATGACACGCTAATGTTTGTTATTCCCTTTTCACGTCTCCTAATTCATATGATAATGATGTGAGGGTATGGCATGCTAGACTTGGTCATATTGGCCAACAACATATGAATAGACTAGCCAAAGAGGGCTTGTTAGGCAATATTGAAAAAGTCAATTTGTCCATATGTGAGCATTGCCTAGCAGGGAAAATGATAAGAAAACCATTTGGAAAATGTAAAAGAGCTGAATTTCTTTTGCAATTAATCCATTCTAACGTCTGTGGTCCAATGAATGTGAGAGGAAAGCATGGGGCTATTTATTTCATCACATTTATAGATGATTATACTCGATTTGGATATGTCTATTTGATTTTCCATAAATCCGAAGCATTGAGTTGTTTCAAAAGATTTATGAATTTGGTAGAAAATCAATTAGATAAAAAAAATAAAAGTATTGCGATTCGATTGAGGTCAAGAATATTTATCTGAGGAGTTCAGAAAATTATGTGATGAAAAAGAAATAGAAAAACAGTTGTCTATTTCATATACTTCTCAACAAAATAGTGTTGCGGAGAGAAGGAATAGAACCCTATTGCAAATGGTTAGGTCCATGATGGTGCATGCTAACTTACCTATTACTTTTTGGAGTGATGCGTTGTTAACTGCTGCCTATATACTTAATTGAGTGCATTCTAAATCAATTACTTCCACTCCATATGAGTTATGGACAGGCAGAAAATCGGACTTAAGTTTTCTTAAACCATGGAGTTGTGCTACCTATACTCATGAGCCCTCTCATAAGTTTGGGAAATTAGGTCCTGGAGAAAAAAAGAGTATTTTCATAAGATACTCTGAACAATCGAAATGGTATGTGTTCATAGGTGAGCAGAAAAATGGAAGTAAAACTAAATTCGAATCACGGGATGTCACATTCTTAGAGAATGAATTTCCTAAGAAGGGCGAAATAGGTAATGATTACTCTCTATTTGAAATCTTGGATCAAGATAATGAACTTAATGGAGTTCGTCTAAGTGGGAGTAACATGAGAAGTGATGAATTTAATTCAACTCACTCTCAATTACAACCACATGATGAAATGATATCGTCATTATCTAATTCGAGTGGGAGCATGATGGGGAATGATGTGCAAAATGTACAATCTCCCATACGGCGAACAAGTCGCAAAAGTATTCCCCGTCGACGTTTCGATATTGAAGGGGAAACTTTCATGGTTGCTCCACAAGATGACAATGAGCCAAGAAATGTTAATGAGGCTCTAAATTGCCCTCGTAAGGAAAAATGGATCCATGTAATGGAAGAGGTGATGGAGTCAATGAAGTCAAACCAAGTTTGGGAACTAGTTGATCTTCCAAAAGGACGTAAAGCTATTGGGAACAAGTGGGTTTTCAAAATAAAAGGTAAAACTGATGGCTCGATATAAAGACATAAGGCTCACCTTGTGGCGAAGGGGTATAATCAACAGGAATGAACTCTTGTAGTGAGATTTACCTCGATTCGCATTATTCTGGCAATAGCAGCTAATATAGATCTTGAGTTACATCAAATGGATGTAAAGACTGCTTTTCTCAATGGAGAATTAGAGGAAGAAATATATATGGAATAACATGCTGGTTTTATTATAGAAGGCCAAGATATATGGCCTTAAGCAATCGTCGAGACAATGGTATATAGAATATGATTTTACAATAATAGATGAGGATCATTGTGTATATATCAAAAGACCCAAAGATCCATTTGTGATTATATTATTATATTTTGATGATATACTAATTACCAGAAGCAATATGGAGTTTGTTAAAACTGTGAAGAGTTGGTTATCTTCCAACTTTGAGATGAAAGATATGGGTGAAGCTGCATACATTCTTGGAGTTAAGATTTCAAAAGATCGATTGAAGAGATCATTATCTCTTTCACAAGAAACATACATAAATAAGGTTCTTGAATGATTTCGTATGCAAGATTGTAAACTCATAGATACTCCTATTGCAAAAGGTGAAGGATTGAACCATAGACTATGTCCAAGGACTCTACAAGAGAAAGAACAAATGAAACATATTCCTTATGCTAGTGCTATTGGGAGCTTGATGTACGCTATGATGTGTACAAGACCTGACATATGTTTTGCTGTTAGAATGGTAAATAGATACCAATCCAATCCAAATTAAGCACATTGGAAAGCCGTTAAAAGAATACTGAGGTATCTGAGGGGAACTGCTGATTACAAGCTGAATTACCAAGGAAAAGATCTGTGACTTGAAGGCTATTCATATGCTGATTGGGGAGGAGATTTAGATGAAAGGAAATCTACCTTTGGTTTTGCTTTCTTACCAAACAATGGCGTCATATCTTGGAGCAGTAAGAAACAAACGTGTATAGCCTTGTCCACGATGGAAGCTGAGTTTGTCGCATCATCAGCAGCAGTACAAGAAGGTGTTTGGCTTAAGAGATTTTTGGATCATTTGGTGTTATTGGATATGCCACAAATTCATTATTGGTTAACTATGATAGCCAAGCAGCCGTAGTGTACACCAAAGATCCAAACTATCATGGCAAGACCAAACATATAGATACCAAATATAATTTTGTCAATGATATGGTTGCATAAAAAGATGTGAACTTACAACGCATAGAATGGTAGCAGATCCTATGACAAAGCCAATGCCTAGAGATTTGTTTTGTGGTTATGTAAAATCTCTAGGATTGCGTAGAAGCTGATGTACTGAATATTGTAATTTCCCTGAAGTGTTCACATTTAATGAATTTGTGTTTTTTCATCATTAATGCCTATGAGTCTTTGTTTGGCGTTTATGCATCTTAATGCTTAGTGCATTATATTAAGTTGAGAAAGTATGTCGAATAGATAAAAGATTAGCCCACTCACATAGGTAATCGCCTCTATTTACTGTGTGATAAATAGAGATGAGACAGTTTTTAAGCTTATATTATCTAGGTGATAATCGAGAGTTCAAGCTTAAAATATATATGTCACCTTAACTAAGTGTTAAGATGAAGATATAATATCTACTATGTCCGAAAGTAAAATAACCCACATATTTTACTTTATCTGTCTATGATGTCAGATGTGAGTTCTAATGAATTATGTGTATGAGTGGATATGTGAACTCAAGTTAGACATTGGATATGTCTGAACTATCATCTGTATGGTATTAAAGGTGTAGACATACACTTCATGGGAAATGAGTTAATATTGTAATACGTATTTCATACTACGTATGCATGAGATGACCAATAAGAGTGGCAAAAGTTTAATCTCAACTTTTATACCGTGTGGGACTCTTGAGGAAAAGAATTTCTCGATTTAGTGCCCTCATGACTCTTACTTATTCTCAAAATTTCTATTCAGTGATTGTTATCTTAGGATGTTGCCAATGATCATAAATTAATTCGATCTAATGGGATATTTCTATAAAAGCAAGCTAAACTGAAATTGAGAGTTTAAAATAAAAAGGAATATCGAATATGGAGAATCACATTCTAAGTTTTGTATTCACTAGTTGACCAATTATGACTGTCTTTGGGATAATCGTAATTGTGAATACAATATATCATTATTTAAAATGAGATCAAGAGAGATATAAATATGATTGATCGATCTATGGTACTGCATACTAAATCTACTCAGAGTGTGATGCTCATTATGAACTGCTATATATTCCTAACAGATGTATAGCAATGAGCTCTCAAAGTATGCTGGTTGCACAGATTATTCACCGGTATGAACATTGCAAAGAGATAAAGAGGATCATGTTTGGCCCACCATGTGTGAGTGAGAGATGATGGTTTTATTTATTTATGTTGATGAGCCTTGGAGGGCCCGTTTGCCCATGTTAGGCCTAAAAGCCTGGCCCGCAAGATAAGGGCTCATGGATGAAGGGTTGAGATATGAAGAGGTGTTACGTTGAGGGGATGTGCCTTTTGGAGAAGACATATTTAATGGGAGAAAAGAAAAAGAGAACGCACCTTTTGGATGAACGTACGCTTTTCTTTTCTCCCTCTCCCAAAACCAACATAACTTTTCTCCCCCCTTGAACCAACAGTATGCTCCTTGGTAAACCGGAATCAGATTCTTCCTCGAACTTCAACGTTGGTGTTTAATCTGTGGAGAATAAGATACGCTCGATTTTGTATTATGTTTTTGATCGGTGATACATGTTTGTTTTTGGGCTCATCTTCCACATTCATTTTAGGGGTTCAATTTAGTGTCGAATCTAGTTTCAAGGAATCAGTAATTCCCAACAGAGAAATTGAGTGCACTTCAAGTTCTTATTTAAAATTTTCCTTTGTTTAAATATTAGAGGAAAAGGAACACACAAATAATTGGAGGAGAGTGGCACCGAGAAGCGGACAATGAAAGAGCTGGTAAATAGCTGGCACTGGGGACATGAAAGTTAAATAGATTAGTTCATTGACTTAAGAGTTGAATCTTCAATCCATTCGTCGGCGTGCTAGTTGGATCTTACGGTCTGAACTTTCAGAAGGAAAGCTCCTAAGAAGCACACCTAACTTGCTTCACGGGCAAACCAAACTTGCTTCGCCCTCCGAAGATGACGATCCAGGATTGGTCGTCAAATTCACCGACTCTCTCTCTCTCTCTCTCTCTGCGGAATTAATCCCTAAAAAGCAATCTGATCTGACAAATTCACACTTCATTTCACAAGAATTTCATTGGCATTTCATTTCTCTATCACTCATAAGACAGCGAAAGACGAACCCGTGGCCCTTCCCGCTCAATAAATACTTCCCTCACTCTTCTTCCCTTGCAGTTTTGCTTTCAGGAGAGAGAGAGAGAGAGAGAAGCATTGAGTCGGTTTCGAGGAGAGGCCGAAGCGTTCCTGGGTTCGACGTGCTGGTGAGTGGCTCTGTTTTGGTTTGATCAGCTGTTTTTCTCGTGATTTACTTTTCTTTTCCAGCCATGGCGATGCAGTTCAGCTGTAGAATTTTTTAATTCAGATCTCGTTGGCGGGAAGGTGGTCTCCATTTTTGTTCCTTTTTGGACACTACATGTTGTCTGTTAGAATAATTACATATTGAATCACTGTCATCTTCTTTAAAATTTCATATCTTATAGAATAATAGATAGTGATATCACAAAATTTAACATTGTATTGTAGCAAGAGTTTTGAATTTAAAAATTGTCAGGTCCTTTATATGCCTCTTTATTATGTATTTCCATGCCATTTCTTAAGCCAAATTTCAGTTTGCATGTGAAAGGGAGTGTTATAATTTTTTTAAAAAAATTTCTTGCCATAGGCGTCGAGGACCAAGCTTTACCTTGATATCACTGGGCCTGGCGTCCCAGGCACAAGCGCTGGTGTCATGGGCCCGGCCTCAATAGATCCAGGGTCTCAAACATCTAGGGGTGCTGGGGAGTCAGCCTCGCCTCCAAGGGCCCAAGAATGGACACTAAGATTCCTGTGCCCAAGTGCTAGAAAATGAGGAAAATGTTTTCTCAAAACAAACGACACCTTCATAAGATTTTAATCGATGAAATAATTCTTCTCTTTCAGTTGCATGCTTCAGCTAGTGTAGATCCGGTGCACAAATAACTGATGTTTCTAAAATTATGGGGTGGTTATAAACAAGGATTAAATGCTTCTCGAGACCGGGTCTGCGAGAATTAACTTTTGAACAGAAGCTGCAATTTTGGTTTGAGAAGGACTCACCCTTCGGCTTTTACCCTCTTTGAGTGTCCAGGGATAAATTAAGATTTTGGCTACATGTTATGTATTCAGCTTATAAGAATGGAAAATTTGTCCAAAAAGTCTTACATTTATGACGATCAATTCAATTCTATATTTTTTAATTTAATCAATTTAGTCTTAAACCTTTTAATAATTTTCCATTTTAGTTCTTCTAAATAATTTTAACAAGAAATCGTTAATATGGACACCAACCGTCCTATGTGACATGATTAATGATAACGTGGAATTGCTAAGAGAAAGATATGATATTGCTAAGAGATATGATATGAACCATGCCCACATGAACGTCTCTCAACTTTTCTTAAGTGCTATAATGCCCCTTTCTACAGCTATATTTACAACATCATTAGGGATAGATATTTAGGCATCCCTTAGAAATTGTTCAGTGAAAGTAATATATTAATTAAGATAAATCTGAATTGTAAGATTTGACTGGAATCATTGGGGACCTACTATATTTGGTGATTCACATTCAGAATGGGAATCATTGAGCACTTTTTTTTTTTCAATTTCAAGTAATTCAAATTTCATAATATATAAAGATTGAGACGCAGATTCACGTCTATGTTTTGCATAATTTTTTTGTAATGTAGAAAATATTTTAAAATTAAAGAAAAAGTAAAAACGTTACTTTTTACATGACGTAATACTAAACAATGCCCTTACTACAGTCATATAATAATTTTTCCCATGTGGGTGCTTAAGTGACGTCACACATGAAGGTTAAAAAGACAAATAAGCAATAATGAACTGACCATGGCTTTAACTTTTTTTCTTAGATAGTAGCACAAATGATTTATGAACTTTGATTCAATGTAAAATATATTCTATGATCTTTGACCAAATATGCAATACTGTCCCTAAACTTTTAATTTGTTCAATTTGATTCTTGAATTAGTAATAAATATTCAGTATAGTATCTATATTATATGAAAATGTAAAAAGTTCAAAGTCACATTGAATATCGGACTAACAATTAGAAAACAAGATTGAATAAATAAAAGTTCATGGACGACAACATATATTGGATTAAAATTTAGGGATCACACTGAATAAATTAAAAATTTATAAACAACATTGCATATTGGATCTAAGTTCTTGGACTATTTATGTCAATTTCCCTACTGCTTTTTTTAATAATTTTAGAAGGAAACCAATTGCTTGGGCAATGGAAATCCTGGTCTTTTTATTTTGTTTCAATTTGATGCTTTGCAATTTAATCATTATTGAATGTGAAGTATCTAAAACGTTTAAAATATATAAATATTGACATACAAAACGGCATGTTTTTTTTTTCTAGCTTTTTAAACTTGGACGTGAAAGTGGACAAGTAACTTCTATTCAAAAGGATAAAGAAAAAGAAAAAGAAACCAACCCAACCCAACTCTCGTTTCCTTAATTCTGAATCCGATGATGACCAACATAGTTGTAATCGTTCAGTTGCTCAAAAGTGATTTTCTTTTCTCGGAAATCAGCGCTGGCTCCTGAAGTTTGTCTATCAAACGCGTTAGTCTTTCCCTAATCTCTATTACAATTCGATCACTTTTAGGGGAATAAAAAATAATTCAGTGCAAACTCCACATGGTCGTCCTATGTGAATTGGACACCAACTCAACAGAACAGTAGGAAAGTGGGTTGGGAAGGTTCGTCAAAGCCAATCTTGTAGAACTCCACTTAGTCGTCATAACTCCGCTGAATTTGATTCCCAGGACACCAGGGCAATTCACTCGAATTCACAGACGTAGTCACGCGCACGCAGATGGATGCGAAGCTGTCTATAGACCTGGATATGTGGAAGCGGAGGAAGCAGAGCTTGGAAGCGTTAATCGGGGATAGCCCGAGCTAGCAACAAGAGAATCCTGAGAAAATTATGGATCATCAGCTATACTCAGCTGCAAAGGAAGGGGACGTCGACAAATTCATCAAAGCCCTGAAGGATCATTGTGCCAAGGAAGGAGTGACGTTGCCCATGGTTCTCAAGCTACGCAGCCCCTCCATGAACACTTTACTTCATGCTGCGGCAGGTATATTAAGAGTGTGATCGTAACAAGTATTTTTATGTTCTGCACATTTTAAGAATGCTCGATGTTTCACACTCCAATTTACCTAACAACAACGGAAAACAGAGAGTGAAGATATTGTCAGATCGATCATCGATTTTGTCCCTGAGGACTTGATTTCCGCGACGAACTTGAGAGGAGAGACACCACTGCTGATTGCGGCTAGAGCTGGGAAAACCAATGAGGTGGAGCTTCTCCTTCCCCAGGGTAAGCCAAGATATACTGACTGGAGCAGTAACTCTGCTCTGCACGAGGCCGTGAGGAGTCGCCATTATAAGGTGATTCGTCGGCTGGTGAGTGAAGACCTGATCTGTTGTTCCGTAAGAATATGGAAAGCAAGTCTCCATGGTGTGTAGCAGTCGAAACAGGGGACTTGGAGGTTCTCAAGTGCTTGTTGGAAGCGCCAAATGAGGGTGAAGAGCAGAGGAGATTAGAAAAAAGGTAAACACTACTGTCGCGCTCATGCTGATACTTTAATCTTCTTGGTCACTCTTTTGCTTGCTTCATTTGGTTTCCACCGGTGGTGGAAAATCAAGTTTCACAAGCAAAGTTAGTTTAATGGGGGCACAGGTACATATGGCATATTTAGCTTACTATCCTAAGGGGCAGGACTGTGAAACAACTCCTGATACTTTGGATAGTCTAGAACGGAACGACCCTCTATGCAAGAATTACAGTATTTGTGTCCATCCCAAATGATTAAATTCTTGTAGTGGATTTAGATATGCTGACAAAGATGTGGGACAAGAAGCCGTGGCTACTTCAATTGAGAGATGCGGAATCCGGAAATCCACTCCATTTCGCAGCATGCACAAATTATCTCGATGGAGTCAAGTTCTTGATTGAGAAGTTCCCAACAAGCGCCCTGCAACAAGATAGAACGGATGGCTATCTTCCGTTTCATGTTGCTTGCATGATGGATCGCGTCAGGATTGTTGAGGAGCTACTTCAGCAATGGCCAGACCCAGCGGAGTTTCCATCTAAGCAACAACAAAACATTTTTCACGTGTCAACGAGGCACGGAAGCATTTCGACTATCAGATATATATTGGAAAACCCCAAATTCGATCACCTCATAAATGCAAGAGATCTCGACATGAATACTCTGTTGGGTTTCATGAATCATGTATAGGTAAAATTAACAAAAAAAAACGTAGTGGAAACAGAAATGATATATTTTATACATGATTTTCCGAAGGCGTTCATACGTTTTGATAAAAAAAAATCTGAATATATAAAAAGATTATATGTAATGCGATTTAATATTTTTGTTTAGGGGCTAAAGTTTAGACCCTAATTTTTTATGCAATAAATAAATGATCACTTCATTAAAATTTATGTGTCAACAGACTAAGATTTGGAAGGTTGAGACAAACCCAAAGATCCATCTTTTTTCCTTTGGGGATTATGCCAAAATGTGTTGCCTACAATAAAAAACCTATTTAAGTTAAGTTTGGTGGAGGAAGGTATCTGTGATCTAGAAAGGACCGACACTCTTTAGTAGCTTTCGTGTCATGTTGGACATTCTAACATATGTCCAACACTCAATCAACAAGTGTCGAAAAATTTGACACCTGGTCAATTCTCCCTACATTCTCCGACACGTGAGTTTAAAATTCCAAGATGTGATTTCGACACGTATGGAGTCAATTTAAAAAAAAAATCAATAAAAAAATATAAATATGTAAAAATAATATAATAAAAGGGGAAAGAAGAAAAACACAGTCTTCTTCTCTTCTAACTCTCACCTCCCGTGACACGTAATTTACCCCACAAGTTTATTTTTTTCTCTTTTCTTTTGACACGCTCTAACACACAAATCTAGAATATGGATTACTTTTTTCTTCCTCCAAATTTTATGGATTATTGAAATGAAGTTGAATAAATCAAATTGAAACAATGAATGATATTAATAAATTGTGGGTTAATGTCTTTAATGTAAATTCATTATTGTCTCTTTTATTATTTATTTATTTATTTGAATTAAATTAATTTAATTAAAATAATCATAAAAATGAAAAATTATCATGTATATATAAAAATATACATTTAATATACAACGCATCTCAACGTATCGGAATTCTCTTTCTTTTTACAAACGACGTGTTGGTGTATCGTGTCGTGTGCCAATGTCAGTGTCAATACTACGTAACTTGTGATTTATTCAAGCAATACCCAAAAACCACATAGCACCTCTTCGTGCTATACCCTTGGACTCATCGACTTTGGCAAGAGCCTGTGAAACAGACACCCATTTCGCCTCATGGTCTTGGCCAAATTGATGAATGGATATTAGGTTTCCACCATAGTTCAACAAGCTTCAGCCTTCTGGCTATAGTTCTCTAGCGGATCTGGAAAAAAGGAAATAACACTGTTTTTCACCGTCAAAAGCCAAACCCACAGAACCTAATTAGCTCAGCCATGGAAGAATATCAATCCTTCATTAGTTGTGTAAGGTCAAGAAGAAGGCCAAGACAACTGAGAACCCCTTACCACAGATCTGGAGAGGCCCGATCAAAGAAACCCTCAAAATTGACATCGGTGGATCCTTCCTACCAGGAACGACGAATAGAACTTTGAGCTGCGTTTTCAGGAATCGAGATGGAGAGCTGGTGAATGGTCAAAGTGCATTCGGCCGAGCAAGTCAAGACATTTGCCTTGGTTAAAACTCTCAAGTTTTTTCTCTACGAGATCTAGGCAACATCCTCATTAGAGTCAGATAACCTTTTGCTGATAAGTACACACTCTGTGGAGAAGTAGAAAGTGTGTGGCATCGAAGAGCCTGATCGATAACTGGTCAATTCTTGGCTATTTCTATTATTTTCTTGTTCAAAACAACAAAAATAAAAAGCCACTTAGTAACATTAGCTAATTTTTCTATTCCCACAAAAAATATATATTCTCAAAAATAGATTAATTTAAAAAATAGAAAAAGGTTATTTCTTGATTCTCATGAACAATTCAAGAATCAAGCCATTTTCTTTCTTTTTTTCTTTTCTTCATTTTCTTTTCTTCTTCTTCCTTGTCTAGCTAGTCGCCAACCATCGTCGAGCTCAACAAACAACTAAAGGAGGAAGAAGAAGAGAAGGAGAAAAGAAAACAAATCACAAAAAATTATTAAAAAATTAAAAGAAATTTTATGTCACAAAAAAATTTGAGTCATATCAAACGCGTTCTAGTTGTTTTTCTATTCTAGAAATAGAAATTTTATGCAATAATGCATTCGAATGTCCAAAAAATCTTGCAGGGAACAGAATAAAAAAACTATTTTTGAGTATAAATTATTTTTGGAAACACAATGGTTACCAAATGTACCTAGTAACTATTCTCAAGCCTTGTTTGATAACCGGCCAAATGGTAACTATTTATGTTATTTTATTCCCTAGAACCAAAAAAAAAAACTACGTTTGGTAATTTTATTGCTCTAGAAAATATATTTGGAATTGAATCAAGAGTATAAAAGAGTTGCTTCTTTATATTCAGGAACAACTCAAGAATTAACCCAAACCATTTTCTTTTTTTCTTTTTTTCCTCTTTTCATTTCTTCATTTCCTCATCTCCTTCCTCTAATCGATGACCTTGCTGGCCCCTGGCGTAGCCAGTGAGGTGAAGCCTTGACGACTCGAGCCTCATCATTGCTAGGCAAGGCTTGCTCGAGTCCAGCAACCGACTATAAGAAGATAAAAGTGCAATAAAATTATTTAAAAAATTAAAAGAAATTTTAAGTCACAGAAAAATTATAATTGTACCAAATGCAATTTTATTCCAAGAATAGAAATTCTATATAATTACCAAATACTTTCAAATACTCAAAAACTCATCTAATGAATAGCATCAGAAAAAACTATTTTTGAGCATAAATTGTTCCGAGAACATAACAGTTATCAAATGTACCCATATTTACCCTTGCCAAAATCCAAGAAAACATTTCCTTTTTTATTTTATCCCAATCAAATGGAATACCCAAATACTTTCTAGTTTTATCTATTACAAGAACTCTATGCTCGGTAACTATGTTCCTCTTCAAAGATTTTTGGCATCCTTGATTGAAGAAAGCTCCTATCTTGTTTAAGTTTATACCTTGTCTAGAAGCAAAGTATTATTGATGTAACACTGCAGCAAAACTCCAACACTCCTTAATCTTCCCTTCTAGAAAGAACATCGCATCATCCGCAACAAGTGAGATAAGGTGGGGCAACGCATGTTTAACTTAAATTCCTAAGATGTTGTCCTCTCTTACTACTTTATTTAGAAGGTGAGACAGCACATTAGAAAGAATTTTAAACAAGTAGGGTGGATAGAAGGTCACCTTGTCAAATACCTCTCATTGGCTAAAAGGAATCTAGTGGTTCTCCATTAAACTCAACACTAAAAGTCACCGATTTTATAGATGCCATTGCCAGGGAAAATTGTTTCTCGTAAAATCCCATTTTCTTCAGCCATGCTTCCAAAAAGTCCCATTTCACATGATTGTATGCCTTTTGCATATCAAGTCACAAAGTTTTCCCTCCTTTTTGTGGTCTTTAGTTGATGCAACACTTCTTGGACTAGAATAATGTTGTCTTGGACTTGCCTTCCACTAACAAAGTGCCTTGTTCCACCACTATAATCTCAGGGAGCCAAGATTTGAGACAATTTGCCATGACCTTGGAAATGATCTTGTATGCAAAATTACACAAACTAATGGGATGGAATTAGGATAAATTCTCTTGGTTTGGGACCTTGGGGATAAGGGTAGTATAGGTTTTATTAAGTTCAGGATGGAGGTTACCTAAATCAAAGAACCTTTTTACCTTTCTAGAACATATCCCCTTTGATTTCCTCCTAGTGATCTTGAAAGAACTAGCCGTTGAGTCCATCAAGCCTTAGTGCATTTGTAGATTCCGATTGGAACACGACATTCCTCACCTCTTGCATAGTGACTGGGCACACAAGGGCTTCGTTCGTGTTTTCTTGAACTAGACTTGGGAATTGATCTAGTATGGGATAGAAATTCCTTGACCCCACAGATGAATAGAGTGACTGAAAAAATTTGGTCGCATGTTACTTTTAAATGGATTGATCTCGACACCAATCATGATCACCAATTTTCAATATTGAAAATTTGTTTCCTTGTCTCCTTTGTATAGTTGTCATCAATAGGGTTTGGGAGGGCGCAGCTAAGTGCAACCTTCACCTCGCAAGAGGATTGTTCCCAGCCTGGTTGCAAACTCGTTAAACCCCTCACAGTTCACCTCGGGAGGAGAGGCCAATCAAAGGCAGTGTTATCATCAAAATTGACGAGAATGCAGCCGATGAGACGAGGAAAAAACAATCTGTGGCTCTGACAACAGAATGGTTGAGTATATTAGATCCAAAAACAATAATGCATGTCTTGTGTCACATGAACGATCGAGTAGCGAATCAGCTATTGAAATGAATATTTCAAATAGAAACAGACGACGAAAAAGGACGACTGAGCTTGTGTCATTGATTTAGAACAGATAATTAGTAGTGCATTATTATTTTGGATATCATAGAGAAAAATTATGTTGGGTTGCTGGTGATTGCAGTAGGAGAAATTTTCCCATAGAAGTTGTCACTGTCTTTGCAGCTGAAATTAGCAATTTATCATCCATCAGAATAGTTGAGTGAAGATAGATCAACATCAACATTGTCATGGTCATTATTGAGATAGAAATTGTTACATATTTTCATTAAAATATTGATGATTATTTATATACTCGAGTATATTGTAGGAGACTTGATTTGTAGGGAAAGAAATACATAAAGTAGAAAACTTTACAACTTCCAAAGGTAGGGTTCCAAAACCGATAAACTTTTATTTGGTTGATGGTTGTCATCATCTTCTGTATGTAAATGTAAAGGCACGCATTTTAGCGACGACTCGAAGAGCCGTACAAGCACTAGGTATTCTTCACAAAGTAAAGCTTAGGCTACTAGCATTGTTTCACAATCTTCTCATCGACACAACTCCAATATGTGGCATTTGACTTAGCCAGATCTATGGCACCGCGGCCTCCAGGTTATGTACTTTCAGTTCTTCCTTGAGCACCACCATCGAATCCGAGACTTCCGCGCGATACACATAGAGCTTTGCCACGAACAGAAAGAATGCAAAATTCAGGAGGTTGAGCACTGCAAAGAAGGCATAGTAATGGTCAAGGTGCGACGCATTCAGGTTGTTTAGTATCCACCCGTGGTGGCCGTGCCTCTTGGTGAGGTGCGAGACCGTCGATAGTAGGAAGCTGCTGAGGAAGTTCCCGATACCCAAAGTGATCGATGAATAAGACGTGCCCAGACTCTTCATGCTCTCCGGCGCTTGGTCGTAGAAGAACTCGATCTTCGCTACTTCCAGGAATGCGTCAGCCATTCCCATAAGCACGAATTGAGGAAGCAGAATGAAGATCGTCACCGGGATTTGTCCTCCCGATTCGACCAAATCGTGTTCCCTAGCCACTCGGATCCTCCATCTCTCGGTGAACGATGCCACACTCATGACCATGATGTGGAGGAGAAGGCCGATTCCCATCCTGTGAAGAAGGCTGATGCCTCTCGGGTTCTTGGTCCATCTTCGCATGATCTTGACGAAGACGCGGTCGTACACCACGATGCACACAAGCATTGATATGGTCATGAATCCGGCTAGACTCGCCGGGGGAATCTTGAAGCTGCCGATGCTTCTGTCTAAGGTAGTTCCTTGCTTGACGAAGAGGGTATTGACTTGAGCTATCATGCAGCTCGGGACGAAAGTCGCGATCAGGATCGGGATCATCCACAACATTTGTTTTGTCTCCTCGACTTGGGTGACCGAGCATAGTTTCCACGGAGAAGTCGAGCCAGTTTGGACGCATGCTTTGTTCAAGAATCTGCATCGAGAGTGAGCCACACAATGTTCAATTGCTGCACGTCCTTGTTTCAATTAATTGTCCATGGATAATATCCTTTTGCCAGCAATTTACTCCGTAGGTACACTATCATGTGTGCCACAACTATAAAATTAAGGAATCTACTTACGATTTTATCGACCAATTTGATTTGAAAACGCATGTGATGGTGATTTGATGACAGCAATTACTTTTGAAAACTAGCATTTCATCTAATGATGGATAGAATAAAAACTTGTAGCTAAATCATGACAGAACGAAAGACATAAATTTAATGTATTCCAAACAATTGCCCATTGTGTGGAAACTATTTCAATGGACAGCTGATGTACCAACATTTCAGATTGGAACACAGAAGAAATGGAATTTGAAGCATATTACTACCTCAAGGTTGGTGTTGAGTCGATCCTGAATTTCCCCTTGCCAACATACTCTTGTGGGTCGAGCTCATGAAGCTCCCTTGGATCGGTTGGGACCTGCACCCTCCACTTCCTCACAGCGGCTGCGATGACCTGGGCCATCCTCGTGAACGGGCTGCTTGCAGGCACCCGGTGCCGGTATCTAGGGGTGCCTATGAGGAAGATCGCAATTGCAACCGCAAGCCCAAGGGTTGGAAGCCCATACCCGAGAGCCCAGCCCACATTGTCCTGGATATACACGAGGATGGTGTAGGAAACGAAGGTCCCAAAGAAGATGCTGAACATCCACCAGTTGAAGAAGGAGAGCTTGTTGGCCTTCTCCTTCGTGTTGAAGTCATCGAACTGGTCCGCACCGATTGTCGAGATGTTGGGCTTGGTCCCACCGGTCCCGACCGCCAGCGTGTACAGCGCACCATAGAAGACGGCGAGTTGCAATGTGGAGGCCTCCTTGCAATTGTTGACGCTGGCTTCCGAGCACGGAGGCGGTTTCAGTCCGGGAAGCGAGACGGCCAGGGTCAACACCGACATGCCCTGCATGAAGTAAGCTAGTTAGTTGTCTCACCCATGACGAAAAAAAAGAAAATCTTTTCTAAGACGAAACTCAATCGCATTTCAGTTAAGTGATTATATAATATGTTAAAGAAAGAAAAATAACCCAATTTTAATTGGTGTATAAGATAAGATGCTTCTCCACATTACACGTATCTAAAAAAATGATAATTAGGAACATTGATTTGGGAGTAATACATGGCTTAATTCCTATTACTGAGCAATTTTCTCATAATTTAAGATCTCTTTTACAATTACTAAATGCCGTAATAAGTCTTTTACTGGGTTTTTTTAATTTAATCCATAGACTTTAGTATTCTCTAGCTAATCATATTTTGTCTTTATTACTAAATTACTCATTATTTATCTATAAGCTCTAAATAACTTGTCATGCCAGACATTTGGAAGCATTGGGCATCCTCCACGTGTCCGGTCAAAATTTCAAGTCTTTGGTGTCAGGAAAAAGTCGAGCATTTCCCACCATTCACTCGTACTCTTTTTCTTTTCTTTTTTTTCTTTTTTTTAGGTCAAATTTCACTAGAGTCAAGTTTTAAAATACTAATAGCTCGAAAGCTTAATTCACACGTTTTTAACTGCATTTACATACACACATACGACTATCATGAATAGATAAATGATACATTTTTAAGAAAGACCCATGGTATTTTAAGAATTTGAGTTCAAGCTTGAACCGATCTCAAAGTGATTGAATGAATTCGAGCTCGATTATTAACTAAATTGGGTCAACTCAATTTGGATTACATGCTTGCTAGTGTAACAAGTTCATAGTGCTGAATTTTCGGACTAGCTTGGCATGATTTTCACATGTTGAGCCGACAACGACTCTCTATAAGAGAAACATTTCCAGGGTGATGTTGCATAACACATACCGCAAAATAGATGGCCGACGCAATGATGAAGGTCCAGTAACGGCCGAGATGGGCGTCTGCGATGTACGCACCGAGGATGGGAGTCAACCAAATGGTGCCGACCCAGTTGGTGATGTGGTTGGCCGACTCGACCGTGCCTTGGTGAAGCTTCTTGGTCAAGTACATGATGAGGTTGGATGAAATTCCGTAGTATGCCATCCTCTCGAAGACTTCATACACTGCACCATTTAGTCAACGGGTCAAAGCAAAGGTGCGATATGAAAATAATTTTCTGAAATCTTACGTACCATGACTCGACAGTCTTTTACTAATCTTTCTAATGAAAATTAGTTTTTCATCACACTAATAAAAATTATGTATAACTAATAAATATCGTGAAAATTTAGGCCAAATGATGTGAAACCCACTTATTGGATACATTAAGAGTGTGGTTGCGTACTTATGAATTCTTAATATGTTGAATCCAATCTAAACTAAAGGAAAATATATATGACCATAAAATCATGGAAAATGAAGGAAAGTGAAAGCACACGTGGGCTTATGTAATTTGATGGAGAAATTGACAATAAAGACGTCATTGCGTTTTTTTTTTTTTCCCAGTTGAAGGTGCATGATCAGAATAAGCTTGTAAAATTTTATGGGACTACTTCTAACTATTTTAAAAGTTTATACTATTGGATAAATGCGTGATTTAATATCTAAATATTATAGCAATTTCCCTCACGTAAAGGTTGGACTTTTAACTCAAGACTAAACATAGAAATATAAAATAAGAGGCAAATAAAGTGTTTGAAAAGAAATATATAATAAGAGAGGCAAATAATTTCCCTCACTATTATTGTGAGATCATTGTCAGTTATTCTAAAAATTTAAGTATTAGAAGAGATGGGTCAAATAAATGCTTCAAATGTTGTCCTTATGATTGGAGTTAATGTTAAGGAGCTCGCTTTTCACTGTCTGTGATTAGACTAAAGCTGAAATTAGGGACATAAATGGCGTGGCAAATGACAATTTATGGGTTGACTCTTCTGTTGGGAGGTGTTATTGGCTCTCTTCACTATCTACTACCTGCAAAATCTCTCTATTGTAGAAATTATTTTCCCGAGTTAGTCAAGTTCAGGTGCTGAGTTTTGTCTATAGACATATATAATTTAAAGCAGAAGGAATCTCCTCATTGCGTTTGGAAACCTGGAATAGTGCCTTTACTGTATTACATTCAGGAGGGCTTGCGTATATATTCTTAGTCATCCTTTTGTAGAGAGAGAGAGAGAGAGAGAGAGAGAGAGAGAGAGAGAGAGTACCAACGATAAAGGAGCAGGCGGTCCATCCGCCTCGCTTGGATCGACAGACAGGGTTTCCACGGAGATCGACGGTTCCGTCTTGCGTGTAGTCATCGCTCCCTCCTTCCACTAGCGACATTCTATTTCACGGTAAGAGATACGAGTTTGCGACCAGCTTCGATTCTTTCCTACATCTGTCGAAGAACACAAGTTTTTCCCTCGTCCTAAAAGCTGAAGCTCGTGCGAAGACCTTCGTAACCCCACATCCACCCTCTTATAGGATTCAATCGAGTCTGACTTCCCCATCTCTCACCTCGCCCAGATAGCAACTGCTCGAAACAACTGCTCTTTGTTGACCATCTACTGCTTATCTTAGTCTTCTCCTCTTTCCTCACTCGATGTTGGTCTTTGTTTACATCTTCTTCTTCTTTCTATTCTTTAAGAGATCTGACCTCGGACATGAGTTTCGACTTTTGATATAATATGATTTATGGCCATTATTCTTTAAGAGATCTGACCTCGTACATTAGCTTTGACTTTTGATAGACATGATTGATGTCCACGATTCTGCCATTATTGTCATGGGCGAGTTTGGCGGATCTGGCTCTCACGCGGTTGGTCCGAAAATAGACCTATTAACTGATCAGAGGTGAATACATGTATGTGGTTTAATAATACAAAAAGGAATTGCCAAATTTTCTTCTACCTTTTTTTAATTTTTTTCCCTTGCCCATATATATGTATGGGTAATTTCAGGGGAAGAAGGGAAGAAGATAGGAATTATATTCAAGACCTCTGAATATTGATAGGAATAGATCATCCTTAGGCCAACGCCTCATGCCTAGAAATTCAAACTTAGTCGTTAGCTTGCAGTGAATAGAAAAATCTGTCATGTAGTCATGGGGATGCTTCCCAAAGGTAATATAGAATCTAGCATAACCTATCAGTCCCTAATCGGATGGGCATTCCACAGGGATGCTAATCGTAAGTAACATTTATGCTATAGGTTATACCAGGAAAAATTGCCCAAAAATTTTAAACTTACCCTACGACGGCCAATTTAATTCTAAAAACTTTTCAATTTTATGAATTTAGTTCTAAACCTTTAGATGATTTTCCAATGTAGTGAAAACTATATTTGTAAGGCATAAATGCCATAACTTTCATATGGTGCTAACTTGAGAGTCATGATCTTTTTTATTTTTCCCGACTACTTTCTTATAAGAAAATGTTCACTTCAACGTCACAATTTTAAATCAATCATTTGAGTGTAATAACTTTAAAAAACATTCACCTAGAGTGTTGAAAATCTTACAAGGCATGACATTTGTGATGAACATTTTAAAAATTTATGGCACTCAAGTGATCAGGAAAAAAAGTTGTGACACTCAAGTTAGCACTGTACAAAAATTATGACATTCAAGTAATTAGAAAAAAGATGTTATGACACTTAAGTGAGCATTGTGCAAAAGTTATAGCACTTATAATGTTATTTTCCCTTTTATAATCATAAGACACCCTATGTTCTTCTCAAGTGATATAATGAACCGCTTTTGTCAGCAACGCAACAATCTATCAAGGCTTCCTACCGATAGTTTATAAACGTACTGCCTTCCTCTTTATCTTCCTTAACATGACCAAGACTATATAAGTTGTACACCTTGTCATGGTACCTTCAAGTTCTCGTGAACTTCCCGTTCTCTAACTTGTTCACCTCTATTAATGTCCATACGGCCATCATCAGATTTTTATATTATATTCTAGGTTCTATTAGTGGTGATAAAGCTCTCCTCGCATTAGTTCAACTTGAGACAAGACAATATATGCATTTATCAAATATTAATATAGACTAATGATTTAATCAACTTCAAAATAGCATAGTAGTTTCCCCAACAATTAGAACTTGAATTATTAAAGTGATAGACTAATGATAGCTAGATGAATCTTAATGAAAGTGAACAAATTAGAGAACAAGAAGTTCATGGGGACCTGGTGGTACCGTAACAAGGTGAAGTACTTATGCAGTCCTGGTTAATACTCAAGAAGATGAAATGGAAGACTACATAAATCAACTACTACAGGAAGCCTTAATAGACTTACGTATTGCTGATAGAAGCAGGTTCTTATATCACTTGAGAAGAAAATGCGAGTCATGGGATTATATACTATGATTTGAAAAGCCAAATATTCCATTGACTAAAAATTTAAACCTCGGAAATTTTAATAGAAAGTAGTAGACAACTTTGGAAGAAATACCTGAAGGAGAATCCAATTAGTTGTCAATCGATTTGGTGGTAAAGATTTTTTTTATCTAATATAGATAATTCGATCCATGAAAATGATACTACACTAGGAAGATTTGATTGTATGGGCAATCAGATCTCTCAATAATTGTGTTGATTATCTTCAATGTCTGAATTGATCTTCTTGAAGATTATCTAATGACTAGCTTAAATACTAAAGATTATACGAGAAGATCAATGCACACTAGAGAAGACATGAATGCGAGAACAAACTAAGAAAACTTTATTTTGATACAATTACACTCTTGTTGTATCATTGAGTGTGAAGTTCTTTTACTAATAGTGCTTCACTAATTGTAGTCTCTTTTGAGAAGTGTACGAGTGTTGTATTAGTGCTTGGGATTAGTAGTGTGATCTATTAGCTTTGAGTAGGAGTAGCACGGGCTATGTTATGACCATTCAAAATATTACTAGTGGGTTCCTACCTTTAGTGGCTATTAGTTTATGAGAGTGGATGTAGGCTTGATTTAAGCCAATCCACTATAAGATCTGCCTGCAAAATCTTCTATCTTTCTTCATTTATTTCCACTTTTATTTAATATAAGCACATTACACTTGACATTATCAACTTGCTCTTGCATATATTAAATTGCTCTTGCTTAATTAAATTTGATTTTAATAATTCGACAATATCTCAAGTATTGTTTTTCAACCTATTCACCCCCTTTGTGTTGCATATTTAGCCATAATAATTGGTATCATAGCAAGTTGCTCATATATTTTGAAGTTGTTTTATTTTAATAGCATAAAGATCTGCCATTGCTAGACCATTGGTGCAGGAGTCTATCAAGGACAATTAGCGACAAGGCCTTCATATTTTGATGGAACAAATTATTGCTACTCGAAAATGCAAGACGAAAGCATATATCAGATCTAGAAATCCAACAGTGTGGGACGTTGTTTAAAATGGTGTTAAAGGTGCTCAACCCGTTGAGCAATCGCATTGACAACATCTTATGGTAGTAAGCAATTTGCAATAGCTTAAACAACTCCACAAGCCATGATAACTCTTGAAGAATTGTCGAGGAGACGGGCTTTAGATGCTATTGCTTTATATTCATTATACCGTGCTTTATCTCCTATCAAGTTTAATCGTACTTCAACTTGCACTACAGCTAAAAAGATTTGGGACAGATTTCAAGTGACTTTTCAAGGCACTGATAGAGTCAAGAAAACCAAGATAAACATACTTTTGGGAGTGTGTGAAACCTTCAAAATGAAGTATGACAAAACTATCACTGAGATGAGCACTAAGTATACGGAGATAGTAAATGGTCTTGCTGATCAACGAAAGACATTTACCAATAAAGAGAATGTGAACAAGATCCTAAGAACTATGCCAACTGAATGGAATCGCATGAATACCTCCATTTGCAAGACACTGTGGATCATACCTCTAACAATGGATGAGCTAATAACAACTTTAATGGCCTATGAAGTTGAACGACGAGACAAATGTGATAAAAAAAAGGTAAGAAGTCCATTGAATTTAAGGCTAACGCTTATGACGCAGATGATAGGACATTATTTGCAAGAATGAGGCCTACTGAGCTCTTTCTCTTTGTCATCCTCTTTGCGGTTGCTCTGAAATCAACACAAGCAATCTATCCATTCGCATGTGAGGTTGTTGACTGCACCCTGGACTCCGGACCCCCGGTTCAGCAGAGAGGTCGGGGTGCACCACGTTGTGGAAGCTGTGGTAGCTGCCGCCGCGTTCATTACATTCGGCCAAAATGATACAGAGGGAAGAGGCAATCCTTTTGCGAAGGTGGGAGTTGAAAGCTTCATCACCGACCGTAGACCCTTAGCCATAGCAACCTCCGACAAAAGCCGGATCGACCTGAATGTGGACTACCTCCAGACATTCCTCCAGCAACTTGACGGACGAGCCGGGATCCCATACTTCACGAGTGGCCCATTTTGGGAATGGACAGGGAATGGCAGCGCCCCAATAGGCCTCTTAACTGGGACTGCCGACTACATTAGGCTAACCGGAAATATTTAATTCTTTCCTAAAGAGCCTCACTTCAAGTTCATAGCACCAAAACTCTTTAGAGCTCCTCCAATTAGAGATGTCAATCCCACATCCTGGCACTAGTCTTTGAGCATAAGCCATAGTCGTCTATCAGTGCACACCTCTTTCTGTATCAGATGTTATGGGGCTACTAAGTTCAAGAAATACGTGGCATAAGCTGGTACAATTGAGCTACTGTAGGTGACTAAGTGAAATAAAATTGAATACAAAGAAGTAAAAAACAATGAAATATCATTTTTTTTGGAGCAGTGTGTAGTTTCCCCCCAAAGTGATATTTCCTCAGCTATACTTAACCCTTTAGCCATAAAAGTTTAAACTTTATCCCATAGTTTGACGAAAACTAAAATATAGTTGTCGCGACCTACTGCGAAAGTGCATCTAGGGATTTAGGGGGCCGGCCTAGCGGTGGCCCTTGGCCTAGCCAAGCGAGGACCAACAACCCTCACCGGATTTGCAAGAGGGCCGCAACCCTCGCCCTAGATTTGGGCGAGGGCTTGCAAGCCCTTGCTTCTAATCAATTGGGGTCACTAGCCCCTGACCAAGGCCCCGCAACCCCAGTTGACCCTTCCCCCATCGTCGCTGGGAAGGATCAGCAACGGTGGGGAGGTAGCGGCAAGGGCTGAGCCCTCACCTTCTCCCTCATCCCCTTTTTTTTAAAAAATATTTTAATTTAATTAATATTTATATTAAGATTCAAAAAAGAGGCAAAATGACGTTTTTTTGGCTCTTCTTTGCTAATTCAGCTTTCCAACGAACCACGTAGTTGAGTTATCTTATTAAAAAATTGCCACATAGGATTTCAGTGTCATTAGACTTGGCATTTGAGTATCCAAATTTTCAAAAAAAGTGGTAGTTAAATATATCTTTCATAATTTTTTATACTTAAGTGCCCCCGTGCCAAGTTTTAGCACTTGTACTATTCTTTTGCCGATTATTAAGCATAAGCCTAACTCGAACCCATATCAATTTGCACTTTTGGGTTTTAGTTCTTAATATGCAAACAATTTTCATTCAAAGTCGCTACTAATCAATTTATAGTGAATCAATTAGAAATCCGACTAAAGTATTGTGAGAAATACTTTCTTCCTACGAACCAGAGATAATAAGTACATAGAGTTTGTTATACTAGATTTCTCTAATGCCCTTTCAGTACCGTTCTTTTACACAAAAATATTTAGCAAGCAAGCTTAAATTCATTTTATTACTTCCAAACATGTGAGGTGACTATGTAGATACGCAAACCACCAATTTAATATCAAGTAAAGCAGTAAAGAAATTACCAAACTTATCTCATAACAATGAAAGTATGTGTAATGTTAGCTCAAAATCACATCAAAAACCCTAGATATGATCTATAATCAACACACAGTTACTTGATTTTTTTTTCGGGATTTTCACATATTTAATGAAACCTCACCTACGTGCAATGCAATGACGTACCACATGTCTATACTAATGTCGCACACGACGTATAGTTAAATAAACCTAACATGCAAAATATACGTCACGCAACATTAATTATATGATCTAATTTAATGACGGGCAAATATTAAATGTAACTATCCTAGTATGTCACACATTTAAATGATCCTAAAATAATACAATCCACAATCTTATGTTATCTATCTCAAAAAGGGGCACAACATAACCAATGACCATATCCAAGTGGTTAAAGATATCGATGGAAGGTTATCCATTCAAATTTGGAAATGGGTAAATTTTATGAATAGAATGGAAGATTTTCGACACCCCGGGCATCATATCTCGTGGTTAGTGATCGAACGGCCACCTAGATACGTTGTTAAGTTAGGAAAGTTTCCTAACTTTAGAGGGGACGTCTTAGGATTTTTTGGATATTACATTATTTAATTAAATGTCTAACAGAAAATACTTACTTCCTAATGGCATATATCAACCAATTGCAGAACAAATTGAATCGCTCAAATAAGGCAATTAAATATTCTAAATCTGCTAGAGATATGCACTTTACTTAATTTGAGTGTCAAAAAAGTAGAAAGCTATAGGAATTTGGGAGAATTGTATACTGCTTTCTATTGATTCTTTCGGTATGTAATTACAACCTATTTATAATATAAGGCGTCTAAATAACTAAGGAATAAAAGTATACACAATATCCAAAGATATACATAATATTCCCACAAAATATTCCCTATAATCAAAAATTAATCAAGAACAATCAGCATCGACAACAGTATCTTTGCATTGAGAATTTTATTTCCAAATTTAAACCAAGTGCAATCGCACCAAAGATTGTGACCAGCTCCTCGGGGCGGCACCGGCAGCAGGCGATTAGGGGCGGCTCACGACTAGTAACTCTTGGTTGAGGTGCTCACGGTGAACGGCTAGCTGGTGAAGAACTCGTCAGTAACTTGTGCTCATCAAGGGGACTACTTGTCGGAACGTGACTTCACGGGGAGGGATGCCTGTAAAATCAGATTCAGATGCAGCAACGATGACTAGGAGTCGACTCAGGTTGCTGGTTACTCGTCGTTCCCTGGAGACTCATGGTAACGCTTGATAGTGATCTAATCGCTGATGTTGCAGGATCCACGGCCAAGGCAGTGGCTCAATCGTCGGGGCTTGGGACTGCGGCTCACGGTCAGTTCAGGCAGCAAGCTCGCGACGTCAAGGCTGGACGGCGAAGGGAGCAGCGTTGCGAAGGGTGGGGGCACAGCAGCAGACGGTGAGAGGGCAGCTGCGTGAGGGGACTGCTGGAACGTCACAGGAACCGGGGAAGCTCGCCAAGTTGCAGCGGTGGTGATGAACTTGTGGAATGCCGAGGAGGATCTCCTGGATTTGGCATGGGTCCGGCGCGGAGGAAGGCTCAATTGCCTTTCTTTTTCTTGACTTTTGTGTTGAGTCCGTAGCCTCCTTTTGTCTTTTCCTTCGTATTGTGGCCGGGAAAAGCTTCACTTTGTTGAACTTGACAGTGAGTGGGTGCTTGACCAAATTGTCAAACTGCACTCACGAGAAAGACTACAAAAATCACCGCTTCATCACCATCTTCAGTCTCTGAGGGCAGTCACGATCTCTTCCTCTCTCCCACTCACGATCTCTCTCTTAATTCTTTTGTGATCGTGTATCTAAATTATGGGTGTGCAACGGAACCACCCGAATCGAGAACTACCCAAACTAGATTGGATAGACTAGACAGATTGGTTCTAGACGGTTCTCAAAGGTACTAATCCAGTTCTTTATTTCATGAAATTAGAACAAGACGATCCAATTCTCGATTTTAGAGTGGGAATCGAACCACCCAGACCACATCAATTTTTTAATCTTTTGAGAATGTTTTTTCTTGATTCTGTATCTTCATTTTCAGCCCCCTTCATTTTTTCAAGGAAGAAAAAAGTAGTCTTTCCAATTTCTCTCTCTCTCTCACGTCAATCCGTAGTCTTCTCACATCAATCCGTGCAAAGCTTAATTAGTCACCCTCCCTTTTGCAGATTCATGTTAACTCTGTCATTTTTCTAGTCCTGCATTTCTCTTCCAATAGCTTCGTTTATATCTTTCGTTGAGTAGTTCTCCATTTTCATTATCTGCCGATAATGGCACCACCAGACGACCCAGCCAAGCCACTCTCCACTGTCCTCCGGACTAATGCCCAGCGGAAACCCTTCGAACTCTCCGAAGGCAAGCTCTCGGTCAACAAAGTCCCCATCCTCACCAAAGTCCCAGGCAATGTCCCACTGAGTCACTGACACACTTTTCCTCCACACGTCGCTCCTCCATGCGCCCCTCCCCTGCTCCCACCGGGCGTCGAGAACGTCCGCGACATCGATCTCTTCGGCAACGTCCGCATCATCTCCACCCTCCACCTCTTCTTCGCCCGGTGATTTGCCTCCCACCCCAACCCTACCATGGCCATCCTCTCCATTTATCACCCTCGACTTGGCTGACAAGCACGGTCCATCGGTTTTGTTGGACCGCCCAGGAATCGGACATGACTGAATCGGTCCAGTCCCCGGTTCCAGCACCAGCCTATCCGGATCCCGGTTCCTCAATGAAACCACCAGGAACTAATGACCCCTAATATAAATTGTATGCTCTAAAAAAGAATTTGCTGACCTCTAATTTTTTAGGCATAATGCTCTATCTATAATGCAAACCTAGGTTAACTTCAATATCCTGGGCTTAACTTAAGCCTTTTCTAATGTGATGGGTTCTAATAACTTGAGGCTTGTCTCTAATTAACTCTCAATGGGCTAAATTAAATTCAAATTAGGTCAATTAAGGCCCTTCAAGCCTATGAATTTCAGCCTATACCTCCCCTAGGCTTAGCCAAATTTTCTCTCCTTTTATAGGCTCAATTTATCAAATTTTAACCTCAAAACCATCCACCGCTAGTCCAATACTAATGCAATTAATTGAAAAATATAAGTTGAATAATAAATGCTCCTAAAATTATATGCTATGTAATTTAATTCTAATGTTTTGTTTAGGGGTTAAAAATCAATCCTTAATTTTCTATGCAATAAATGAATAATTGGGTCGTAACAATTTAGGTGTCGAAAATAATCATCATTAGATTATTCAAAGTTTATACTTTACCAAGCCATAATTCGAAGACAAACACTAAAAATTTCATTTTTGGTGCAATGATACATAGACCTTTGGCTATCAGGGACGGGCCTAGAGTCAATCAAAGATGTATAAAGATTGGCGAAGCAATAACAAGATCTCAGTACTTTCCTTATTACATGGAGGTAATTTATCACCTTTTTTTTTCTATTTCGATTCAATCGTTGATTCGTCACGTTTCCTGTTCAAAGATAGGGGTATTATTTCAATTTTACAAAATTAAGAAAAAGTCATGTACCAGAGAGCTAAAAGTCAAAGAAACACAACTACCAGTTCAATGTCAGGTATCGAGAATCTTTTAATGTCTGTTCATAATAAATAAGTATTCAAATATTTACAAAGCCCTTGTCGTCGAGTATCTCTGAGATATTTGTCAACATTGCTTAAGAGGTGAATATTCCAAAGTGCTTGGCCGAAGAAGCATCGGATGGGCCGGAGTTCTTTCCTTCTTGGGACTCCATGGACCAAGATCCGCTTTCATTAGTTGGGCCGCATCAATTTTCAATCTACTAGATGTTCATAACACGAAAAATCATATACAATCCCATTTATCCGAAGACAATTTAATCTAATAATCCGCATCTTCCTCGTGATGCTAAGTTTTGGTTTCGTAACCAATGAGCAACCGATCTAAGAGAAGATTGACATTGATAAAATATTACAGGAAAAAGGTGTTGGTGAAATTTGATTGCTGAATAAGATAACGTAGTAATAGATTGTTGATGCTTTGACACGTAATGACAATCATTGTCCTTAAGGTATTATTTGCCCCCAATATTGTCACTATGGGGTTTAGAACAAATATATTTCCAAGATATAAACCAAAGCCGCAAATAAACGAGTTCAACAATTACTTAATTTCTCTTTTAGAATTTCATCTTGAATGTGTTAAAGTTGAGTGTATGAAAAGAGAATGAAAGATTTCGGAAGAAGAAGCATTTATGAATAATTGTGGTTATTATGAATAATTTATGAACTGGTCTCTATTCACAGACAACCAACCAACACATTTCTTAGGAATCGGCATCTTATCCCTAACAATCACTACTCTTCATGTCAAGAATAATTTTCTTTCATAACTATCGGTAACCTTCTTATAGGACCAAGAGTCATACTTCTTCTTCTTCTTTTCATAACTAAGAGTCATGTCTTCCTTAACCAAAGGATACCTCTTTTACGATAATAAATTATTTCAACAATCCCCGATTCAGTTTGTTATCTACACTAATTTAGATAAATTCATACATACAAGAATGTATCTATTTGAAACTTCAATTAGTGTAAATAATTCCATTCACAAAATCAATGATAGATAAAACATTGAACCATGATTTCACTTGTTAATCAAATTATCACACTTTTGAATTTATACATATTCAGTTAGAAATTTCATATGACTTATCACTTTTATGACATTGTGCTCCTCCTGCATTTATGAACGTTTACAAAAGTTCGTCCAACTTTTAGTAGAAACAGCACCACTTCTTATGTTCATATAAGTGAAGTTCCCAAATTTGTTACCTTGGCATTGCTTTGCTAAGACCTTGAACTTCATTAAGAGTGTTTTCTTGCACTCATCCACCTAACTTTCTATGAGTCTTAACCTTGCCCCAGTACTCCATCACCGTCAAGTTTATATAGCTTGGTGTTACCCATTTAACTTTAATAATTTTGTTAGAAATTATAAAGTTGGGTTGCCACTTTGCTTGACTATTATTAATTGGTCTATGACTCATTCCCTTAGCAGTGTTTTCAATGAAACCTCTCGAGAGTCTCTTAATGAATAGATCGGTCAAGTTATTATTTATCTGAACATAAATTACTAAAATAACTCCATTAATAATTAATCGTTCAATATACTCATGTCACAAACTAGTATGTTCAGATTTTATACGCCTTAGATATATTTGGCTCAATATCACAATGTAAAGATGTGGCCGCAATCGGTTGTGACCATAACTCTTTGTTCAATAATAAATTCCATGGCCACTCACTCTCTTTACCAACAGTCAATAGTGATATAATGTCATAGTCCTTCATTGAATGAATTATATGTGTTTGGTTATTTGATGCCCAACAGGCTACACCATTGACAGGCTTTAAAAAAACTTATTTAAATGTCAACTTGTTATCAATTATGCTAGTTGGAACTATCATTTGAATATCCTTATAGTATTGTTGGTTGTTTTTCATAGAATAGATCATATTATTTTCTTTAAATAACCAAGAATTCTATTTATAGGCTTTCAATGCAAAGTATTGTTGGGACCTATCCCTCGAGGCAGGAAAGGCCCTGTAATGTATAGATTTAGGGGTATTTCTCATAGTTGCAACTACGCCGCCCATGCCAAGGAACACAGAAATTCCTTTCCCAGGGTACACTCTCTCTGCCTTCGTCAATTTCTTGAAATCTACCGAGATCGCCGTACTCGGTCGCTATACAGCTTGAATCAGTCCCTTTGTTTGGGTCCATTTTTTGACACCAACGATTCGTGTACGCGTTGTCCTGTGGCTAGGAGCTGGTGCTGTTCCTGAAGCCAACGTCTTCGTATTTGGACTATGGAGGGATGACGAGGTGCCGCCTCCCCTGCTGTCACTCGATCACAAGGTGGAGCTCGCAGTCGTGATCGGGCGGAAAGCTCGGGACGTTCCTGAGTCGGCTGCCATACTATGTCAGAGTACTTCGATTCTGCGATTGCTCTGTGCGCTTGACGAGTCTAGCGCTGTCATTTTTGTGTCCAGACTTCACGGGGTCATGATTTACAGCGGCGTTCACGTCGAGATTCATGAAGCCTTCTGATGTTTTTAATCTTTTATGTGGACTGAGTTTATTCGGTATCGGATGGACTCGAACTGGTAATGATGGGATAATTTGAGTCCGGCTCTTGACACAACTTCATTGGAGATCTGTAATGGAGCTAGTTATCACCTAACTTCTATAAATTATGGCTGAGAATATGCAACTAATCAGTCATTGACTTTCTACTAAAGGCGTGCCACAACAGACGGATTATCTCATAAGCAATTACCTCTAAACTTATTCCCTTGGAATTGACCCTCGAGGTAGTAGGTCGCGATGGAAGAGATACACCAATATAAAAGGGAGATATACGTGCAGGAAAAGAGCAATAAAGAGTGAGGAAATAAATCAAATATATGTCCGGAAGCACCCATAAAAGGAAAGAAGATCTACTAACTTCTCTTGATGGCCAAGGCGCTTTCACCTATAAAAGGACCACAATACGCTCACAGAAAAGAGACCACAGAATTGAGATACACGGCCACAAGAAAGCAAGAGAGAAAAACAGAGAGGAAGCTCGGCGTACATAGAAGAGAGGAGCGACGAGAGAGAGAGGAGGACAGACGTCTCCACTATTAGGCAACACATAGGGAGGACGCCACGTATAAAAGGGACAACCAGCGAATTCCTCTCTGGGTGGCCAACGTTCGAGCTCCATCACCAGCTACATCAACTCCCTCCACGCGACGCTAGCCAAGCGTCGTCGTCACTGTTGCGACATCTCCAGCCGATCCCAAGCATCCCAGCAGCAACCCAGCGAACTTCAGGCAGATCTCGGCGTCCCACCAGAGCCTACCTACCGACGACCAGCTGCTCCAATCTGAAGATTCCCTTTCCTCTTGCTGCCGTTCGTGAGTCATCTAGATTGTGGGAATTCCCCGCTGCATTACCAGACCAGGACACAGCCCTGCATCGGGCCGAAGGTGCAAGTCCAGCGAGTCAGCATTTATGTAGCATGGACACGGTTACACGACACGTACAATATTTTTATTTTTAATTAATTTAATTTAAATTCAATACTTTTATTTTTTAAATTCATTTATTTATTTTTTCAATTAAAAAAAAAATCCCCACTCCCACTCTTTTTTCCCTCGTCCATTTCCCCTCACCCCAAAATTTACTTTTTCTGTTCCTCCCCACCATCCCCAAATTTCCCCCCACCGCCAAATTTACTTTTCTTTCCCTCCCCACCATCACCACGAGAAAATATTCAGTGGTATGTGCGCGCCGCGTCATCTGCTGACGTGGTGCGCACTTACCACTCAGAAATCGACACGTGTCCTGTGAGGACCCGCTGGAATATGGAGAGGCGGGTTCTCTCGGCTGGCTTGGCTCGGCTCGCTCGCGGAAGAAAGGACAGACGGCTCAAAGGCCAATAAATGCGTATCCCTCCCGCTCAAAAAACCTCTCTCCTCACTTGAATTTTTGCTGGGTTTTTTTTCTCTCTCCTCTCTCCTCGTATAATCGAGACCTCCTCCGTTTCCTTCTCCACGCATCCCACCCCCTCCGCCTCCGCCTCCGTCTCCGGCTCCGGCTCCGCCTCCCCAAAAGCCTCGCCGGCCATCTGCCTCTGGCACGTCGCCGCCAGTCGCAACTGGTCCCAACCCCCCTCTGCCTCTGATCGTTTCCAATGCGGAGATCGAGCACAAGTTTTGCGCTCGCGTTGGTCTCTTGGCAACTTCTGGACCTCCGTCCGATTGCGTCCCTCTGACGAACTCATAGCTTCGACTCCATGCCGCCGCCGCCGATGGCGTCCTCCGTCTCTGGCATCTGCTCGTCCTCCCCGTCCCTCAGGCCGAAGATGCCACCGGCCTCCACTGCGAAGCCGTCGGCCTCCGGCTCGAGGGAGGCAGCCTCGGTCTCGTTCCCCAACGGGCGCTGTCCCTGACGCTGGGCCGCTCGGTCGCGGGGAGATCTCAGCGGACCTGGGCAGGGCGGATGGCGCGGCAAAGAAAAGGAGAGGCGCGGGCTGGAGAATGATTCCCGCTTGCTGTGGGGAGGTACATGGACTAGCTGTACCAGCACCGGGAGCTAGGGGTTTTCCTGGACGTGAGCCATATTGGGTTCACGGACGAGTTTGTGGAGGAGATGGAGCCCTGGTTCCAGGCCGCGTTCGAGGTGATGGAGGAGCTGGAGAAGGGCGCGATCGCCAACCTGGACGAGGGCCGACCACTACTGGTTGAGGAATTCGGAGCTCACGCCGACTTGGTTCCTGAAGGTGCAGATTGAGAGCACGCTCGAAGTCGTCTGCAATTTCGCTGCCGACGTGGTCAGCGGTAAGGTCAGTTCTGGAATTCCGGTTGTTGTTGCTCTCCGTGTGGCAAGAGAGGCTGTAGTTCCCTGCGTTTTTTTTTTCTTTTGAATCGGTTTGCTGTCATAGTTGCTTACGTTTCTCCTCCATTATACGCTGCTTGATTCACTTACGCGCAATGAAAAAAAGATCTACTTTGGTTGATCAAACTGTACTTAGGTCTTTTGTCTTCGTCTTTTGATCCAGAATTTGAAAAGCGCTAGTAAATTTTAGATTTTGCGCCTCGGATTTAAGTAAAGTTACAAACTATGGATGAATGTTCAGTTATAAGTCTCGGCACATTGGGTGAATACCCTGTGTCAGCGATTTTTTGACTTTTGACAGTCCGTATGATTTCTCAATTTTACTTTTGGCAGATTAGATTCATTGACAACACATATCCGGCTGGAATTGACCATCAAATTGCGCAGCTTGGTCCTAAGCTGGCTTCTTCCCTGGCGTTTGTGATATCAAAGGTGCCTGCATGTATTTTGCTTTGTGATCTCTCCTTTATGCATATTAGAAGAATATATAGTAATTCATTGTTATTTCCCGTCCTGCAGAGTGGCGGTACTCCTGAAACCAGAAATGGCTTATTGGAAGTACAGAAGGCCTTTCGTGAAGTGGGATTGGAATTTGCAGAGCAGGTTTTGGTCCTAGTTTTTTTTTCCCCTACCTATAGAAGTTTCACTGACAAGTCGTTGAGTTTCATGTTCTTTTTAAAGATACTAACTAGAGCAGAGTTGACAACTAATTATTAGCTTCTCATGACGCTCAAGGGCTATAAGATATTGCATATCAGACCTAACCATTTTATTGCGAAGAATTTAGTTGATCTTGGTTGATGTGCTCATGTGGTTTTCACAGAGTAGGTTCCATGGCCTTTCTATTGTTGTTGCACATCAACTAAATCCAAAATAAATAAATAAATCCAACACCTTGTTGATTTCTTTTCTGGTTGAGCATTTTGTTTAGGTCAAGCTTCCAAATGTCTCGGGTTGAACTCCATTTTGGTGCATGTATTTTATAATTAGGAGTATCCTGTTTAGTGGCTTTTTAAAGTCATTATTGCTAATGAGGCTTAGTCAGTTTGTTAGTCTTGCATGGAAAAGTTATCGCTTGTGATGTTTAACAAAATCTTGGGTAACTGGATGTCTTCATCTATATGTCACTCTGATGGTGCACTTGGATGAAGTTATGTCAAAATTAATCTTTTCGGTTGTTTGCTTAAGTGAAATTTTGGCACCTTCAATTTTGCAGATATTGCATTGATCACTGTTTTCCCATCATGAATGTAGGGTGTTGCCATAACACAAGAGAACTCGTTGTTGGACAATACTGCGCGGATTGAGGGCCGGTTGGCTAGATTTCCAATGTTTGACTGGGTGGGTGGCAGAACATCTGAAATGTCTGCAGTTGGTCTACTTCCAGCAGCCCTTCAAGTTCGTAAGCTTAACTTCTAATCTCATTGTGGTTATATTCTGATTTGACTCGAACAGCATACTCATTAGCGACTCCAACTTCAGGGGATCGATATCAGAGAAATGCTTGCTGGAGCATCCTTGATGGATGGGGCAACTAGGACGAAAGTGGTAAGATTGCTGTCGACTGATGTTATTTGGTGTTTCTTCGGAACGCTCTATTGTTACCCAAGTCCAGTAAAGGAATTAGTTTCAGTACGACTAGGGCAACTTATGGTGTAAAATCTTGCTCAGTGTGTAGTGCTCAGGATTCTGCATGTGCACTTTTATGATGTAGGAAGCTGGGTCGCCAGAATGAACTAAGTATGGTCAAGATATCAGTCTTAGTTATAGATAGCTAATCAGGCATTCACCATGTTATCTCAAATCCTTCATCATGTTCTTGTCTTCTTATAGCTTTGAAAGGTTGGTCCCTCTCTCTCTCTGTGAAAACTTGTCGAATTTGAGTAATACTCGCTCTATTCTGCTGAAAGATTATGTTATGATGGATTGAAACAATAGCGGTATCGATTCTTGGGTCTACTGAATTTGTTGGAAGTAGCAAATGAGTTCGCTGGGACTGCAATGAATAAAAATACTGCTTGTGTGTTCACAGTTGTTTGCTTTGGCCAATAAAGTTTGGAGCGAATTCACCATAAATTGGTTGGAGTAGCTTAGTTAGAAGACAATTTAGTGATCTGGCCCTAGCCCTTTGCTGTAGAATTTGATAACGTATGCACGTATCTTGATCTGAACAGTTGCCATAGAAAAAACATGGAGACTCAATAACTAGCCAAACAATTATCTTGGCGTTGGTGAAGATTTATATGATGCATCCTTCAATATCTATTATGAGCTTGGAGTGCGGTATCGTTTTTTCCCTGAATGTGATCTGGATGCTCATTCTTCAAACTTTTGTAAGACCTTTTGAGTATGGATCCAAAGGTGCATACATTTTTAGCCAAGTTTTACTCCATGGGGATTAAATGCATTGAAAGTAAGGACCTTTTGTTACGTTGTACTGTTGGCAAATTGCTTGTTGACACACCCGTCATTTAACTTTTATTTCATTTGTATGCTATGTGGATGAAAAATAGCACTTACATTAGTATAAACTAAGGCTATTGTCCACTATTATTGGGATGGACATCAGGTAAATTGGTTATTGCATATATTGTCAATTTTTAAAGATGAGCAATTCACATTTATTTAATCAGGAGTTATATCATTGCAGGATGAATCCTCAGAGAATAGACACCATATTTGCCAACAAGCGCATTGTATTCCCTTATGAGCAGGTATAGGCTGATATCTTTTAGTGCAATTCATCTAGATTCCGATTTTGTTTTTTATATCCTTCTACTGAATGTTTTATTTGATTCTCTTCAGAATATATTTTGGATGAGTCTTGATTATGATTGTCATGCTTTTGACAAACCATGGTAGTGTTTTTGACGGTGGTTTGCTGACCCATTTTCCAGTTGCATATTTGCATCACTAATTACAGTCAATTATGTTAAAAAATTGATGGCTCATTCATTCTGTTTGATTCCAGCGTTTAATGAGTCTATACCATTATCTTGATATATGGCATGATTATGTGACAAGGCATGCAAAAAGTGGTTCCGTGGAGGCTGCTGTTAAAGTATTTTAGCGAGCATTGAAGGCTCTTCCTGGTTAATTCGATGCTTGTTTCCATGCAAATGAAGGAACTACTTGATAATCTCTATTTCTCTGCACATTTTTGTTTGCTTCTGCTTTCTATTATTATAAAAAAAAAAATTTGTTTTTGGTGTAAGAGAGAGATAATAAAAATAAATAAAAATGAAAAGCAACTTCCTTAAGTCCGCTGATTATGCTTATAGCATTTGCTTTCCGCTGTGAGATTGAATAGGAAATATTTAAATCAGCTAATCAAAGCATGATTCTAAATAAAAAAAAAAAGGGGTCTGTCTTTTTTCCCATACTTCTCTCATAACCAAAAGTGCCCACAACTTAATTGCTATTCCTTGGAATTGACGAGGATCTGCTCCAATAACAATAGAAAGCAAAGCCAAGACAACTATAACATGGCCCGGTTTATAGTTCACATTGTTAAAAGCTGAAAATATCCTTCACTTTCCTTTTGATGTTTGACTTGCAGTTGAGATTTTCTTCACCTCTCAAATGCATACAGAAGTTTAAGGTTATTATCTATACATTTTACTAACAAAATCTAAGCTACTGAGGTATGCATATGCCAAGTGAGAGGAATCCCATGTAGTATAGTTAGATCATGAATATTGTTTCGTTTTTTGAAGGTTCATATTTTTCTTTGTCGTTTGGCCTTTAAGCTAGTTTATCACTTTCAAAGAAGAGGCTAAGCGATCATTACAAAGTTAGTTATTATGTCTATGCAATGTTATTATGTCCATTTAATACATTCTCTGCTTATTATTGGTCTTCCAAGCATACATATATATATTTTGAATATGTTAGGTAATTTCATAAATTTTTATCTCTCTGCTTCATAATCTAACCTTTGGATGAGATCGGTTGAGCCCTTTATGATGGACTCCTCCTTTCAAAGTTCAACTAGAATACATGCAAATAAATGGATTTCAGAGTTGCCATTTGAGCCCTTCTAGGAAATGTGTAAGATGTTTCATAGTTTCTAATCTGACTTTGGTTTCTATTTATACCTAATGATGCTTGTCTATTGCTGAATAGGTTCTTAGAGCATGGGAAACAAGTCTGCGAAACAAGAAAGGGAAGAGATTGTTATGAAGGTTGTATCCCCTTTTGATTGTGAAGATTAATGTGCACTTGACTCTACACTTATGTCATAGAAGAGGCCAATGTCTTGTTTTATTTAATTTTGTTGTTATTTACAAGTGCCCGTGCTCTAGTCTAGGCAACGATTACTTTATAAGATGTTCTTCCAACAATTATTGAATGTTGATCAGCACTTTTGAAATATGAATATGGTAGCTTGCCCTCTTGGTTTGTCATGCTTGACTTGCAATTGGTATTATTTTATCCATGTAATGCATTCCCTACTTATTATTCGTCTTCCAGGCATTGCAAGGTACAATTTTGAATCAATAAATCTCGTTTTATATGCCCGGCACCTTATAGTTCTTTCTGGTTGATATTGACTATTCTAATGCATTTTGAATCAATGAATCTCGTTTTATTTTGGTTGCCTTTATAGGAGTTTCCATGTAATCAAACAACTTTTGCTAGCAAATGGCTCTATGCAATTATGATATTGTTTACCTCATAGATAATAACTCCCCTTGGAAGTTATTATTTATCCATTTTAAAGTGAAGTTTGCATGTTTGAAGTGGCCTACTCATTTTCATGGTGTATGTTGCGATGAATGGTATTGTTGTGAAATGAACTAGGGTCTACATATTGCTGTTTTTTGAAAGTCAAATCTAGCGGCCAAAAGTGATCATTTGGATGTGTTCAAAATTCAGTGGTGATTTCTTTTAATCTTCGTTCCTATTGTAAATTGACCGAGCAAATTTTTGGATGTAAACTGCACCTTAACATTCGTTGTTATGAACTCAATAGGGAAGATCTTCACAAGCACTTCTAAAAAAGGAGTATCAATTTCCAGTTTCTTTCCTTAGGTTATGGTATTGCGTCATAGCACATGAAATGCAAGATTACATCCTGATCTTGTCCAGTGTCAACTTGAATATAGAACTCGATCAAGTTAGAGACAATCATGGCAAACAAGGACGATCTAAAAAGATGATTTAGGTGTATCCAATATTTTCTCTCAAGTTCATGAGCCGTATAATGTTCTTGGATAAGTTCTTTTTTTCTTTTGCATGATTAATGCAATAATCATTTCAAATTTCAGCAATTAATTTGTGATATTGTGCTTGTATAATGGTCAAAGGACCCCATTATAAGAGTTGCAATTTGAAGCCATGCAGAGATAGCATACTTAACCATTCAAGGTCACAGAGTGCAAATTACACCACTCCTATAAAATCTTCCATCAACCAATACTTTCTGTTTTGCTATTCATAAGTGGATCCAGAACAAGAAATGACTGGATTTGATGCTAGCATCCATACTACTGAGATTCTTGTCAGAAACTTTTACCACATAGCATAGCCATAAATGTTACCGCAGAACACAAATAATAAATCCTCAAGTCAAGCCATTGATTCCAACAGCACTAGGTCAGAAACAAGTTCATCTCTCACATACATTATTGTTTTCCTCACAATTAACTTCATTGAAGTAGGCCCTTTGCCGACAAGTAATAGCAAACACTCAAAACATTCTGGCCTTTACAACAATTATTTGGTCCGAGTAATGCGCACAGACTTGCTTTATCCCTAGAATGTACAGTGAAAATTCAGATGGCAGCTTCACCCTTTTCCATGCAGATGGCAGCATGGTGAGAGCTTGCTAATTTAGCAGAGTGAACTGCCAATTGCTATTGAAGCTATTGAGGTCGTCAATAGAGTCCACTTTTATCTCACCTGGAGCATATTGTAAAGTGACATGCAGACTTTAGAATTCCAAAAATTCACAAAAGACAAAGATCTTCAGCCAAATGACGCAAAGATCTTCCAGCAAAAGACTTCCATCTCCCAAATTATCCCATGTTCTGATGAAGATTCAGTACCACGATCAAAATCAGCTTATTGAAGATTTACGAAGAGGTGCGCTTCTGCAAAAATCAAGCATATGACTCATCAACATTACACTCCCCAAGGAAAACTTTGATGCTTCTAGGCGATCCATAACTACCTTAGCAATGATTGCTCTGTCGTTGGCAGCCATGTGAGCGATGATCTTGTAGATCATTTCAATCTCCACCCACAAGGCTAGAGAAAAGGATTAGCAAAATTCAAAAGTTGTGGCACGGTAATTTGTGCCCAGAGATTGGGCAGATTACCTCTTCAAGCGCATGGCAACGTTCAGCTACTTCTTCAAGAGTCAATGGCTCGACAGGCTCATTACAGCTGAAAAATGCAACACCAAGGCAAAATTAACAAAGCTATCTGAATTTCAAGAAAATGAACCAGAACCCCATTTCTTAAGAGCTCATAGTTTCCATCTTAGACAAGCTTGTTCTAGTAAGATACCTGGCCTTGTTGAGGACAGCCAAAACCCGTTTCTGATGAGCAAATACTTCTGCTGCTGCCTTTTTCCCAGCTTCGACACCTAAGAATTTAAGTTGCACATCGGGGCCAAGAAAAAAGACAGCCAGTTGGATGAATTGATTTGATTTCTTGACTCAGAGAGGCCACACATATTCTCAATAGCAATAAGCCCAAAACATATAGCAATCATCTAATTTAAATAAGGAATTATAAGGTAAACTATTTATCAGGTTGATGATAGGCATTAGTATTAACTAATGAGGCGTATATCCCAAATGCTCACTCATACAATGCTATAAGAGCCCCCACTGATCTAGGGGTCACTTCTTCAACAGTGACTGTTATAGACTCACGATCATTAGCATATAGAGCATAGCCCGTTCCCTACAGAAGTTCACCATATCCAAAAGAGATCAATTGCAGAAAACAACCGAGTGACTATAAGTAAATCATCCACTGAACTCATGTCTCCTTTCCAAGAGAAGTGTGAGATCTTAAACTTCAGAAACAATAGACATAAGAACTTCGACTATTGCTAGAATCTTCTTAAAGGTAAATATTAGTAGCTCTTATTGTGAACTAACGTGAAGCATTCCAAACAGATAGTCACCACAGGTAACACTAGGTTTAAGCTCCCAATCATGACCAGGTGGTCTCTCACAAAGCACTTCAATGAATGTTACCAAGAAGTTGTGCACACCCTCTCTCAGCTGTTGTTTGTAGCTATATGGAAATTAGACAATAACATGCATCAGGAATAATCACGTCACCAGCATGTAAAAGTAATAGTGGCATTACTTTATCGAAAAATAACTTACGCATGCTGATCTGTGCTTACTTTATTCCCATAAACAGTAAGCCCTTGATTGACCTGTGAAATGAACAATTTGAGATTTAACATTTTGGAAACTAGAGATGGAGACGGAACTCCCTATTTTCACCAAAAAAATTAAACACATACCCGATTGCTATCCAAATCAAATTGTTGCATACACTGACTGAATAACAGAAGGCTGTCTTTATAAGGAAGAATTACCATGTCCTGACAGCAGCAATTTAAAAAGTGAACCAATTGTCAATGACTGCAAACTGAAAGGGAAAAAAACAACAATTCAGAAGACACTCTCATTCAAATATAATACCTTAGATCCTACACCATCAGAAGCCCAATACCAAGCAATGCAGCAGGGTTGTTCTTCACCTCGAAAAGAAACAAGTTATTTCCGCTGACACAGGACTACAAAAGGCAAGAACCATCCTTTGATCAGTGTCAGTAGGAAAGCCACTCAGACAGCTACAGAAAACTACCAATAGTTCTTATGTTCTAACTTCTTCTTTTGTGTGTGTGTTTTCGTTTTTTTTTTTTTTTTTTGCACCGAGGGGGGGATGATAGGGACTGCGCATCAGGTATTATGGCTTTTGGTCACTAAAAGTTATTATATGCTTCATTTTATAAGTAAAATTATCCAAGAATCCAAACATCTATGATTTAAGGTTCAGCATTCAGTACTATTAAATTCTCAAAATGAGCCATAGTCACTTTCAAGTTAGAAGTTATGTCTTCTACCAACTTCATTTCTTTAAAGTCAAAGCTAAAGCCAAAAACTCAAACCCACAGCTAAAACCAGAAAGGCAAGCTGAAACTCACAGCCACCCCAAACAGGCCTTGACATTTATGTTTGTGATTATTTGACAAAAGTAGTACAATGATAAGTTACTTGCCAAAGGATTTACAATCTAGGAAGCACATACAGTGTGGACATGCTAAGTTAATCTACAGTCCCTACATCAATGTTTCTGTGGATCTTCTGACACAACATACAAGTTAGCAAATATCTTGGACAAGAAAGCATAATTAATTCCCAGACTTACATGGGACTGTATCCTTAAAGAGAATTTTATTTGCTGCCAGATTTAATACTGCAAGCAGAGAAAGGAATTACAATCTAGGAATGCAAACAGTGTGGATATGCTATCAGTCCCTAAATGAACGTATCTATGGTTCTTTTTCAGACAACCTACAGAAATGGATATGCTGGACAAGGAAACAGGATCATCTCCCTGACTTGCATTGCAGATTTACTCCGCATCTTGAATAAGGATTTGAATTGCTGGCGAAATTGATACTACAAGCAGGCAACAAGAGAAGGCACAAATCAAAATGCATAAAACCGAAAGGCTATACTTTGATTCACTGTAGAGTGCATCAGCAACTAGAAATGAATATGCCTTGAAGCAACTAAGCAACAACAATAGCAATTGCCAGTCGTGAGCTTAAATGGATCTAATGGATCCTCTGCATTCTATTTTACAGTAATTATACTGTATGACATCCTCTAGCACATATGCTTCAAAATCTTCTCAGTGCATAATGACGAGAAACAAGTGACAATTCTCCTGCATATAAGTTCACAAGTTACTCTTGCATACATCATAGTGCATACTATCAAAGACGACTGTTCAACTTGTTAGCTGACATCCTTGAATGCCTGATTAGCTATCTATAACTAAGACTGATATCTTGACCATACTTAGTTCATTCTGGCGACCCAGCTTCCTACATCATAAAAGTGCACATGCAGAATCCTGAGCACTACACACTGAGCAAGATTTTACACCATAAGTTGCCCTAGTCGTACTGAAACTAATTCCTTTACTGGACTTGGGTAACAATAGAGCGTTCCGAAGAAACACCAAATAACATCAGTCGACAGCAATCTTACCACTTTCGTCCTAGTTGCCCCATCCATCAAGGATGCTCCAGCAAGCATTTCTCTGATATCGATCCCCTGAAGTTGGAGTCGCTAATGAGTATGCTGTTCGAGTCAAATCAGAATATAACCACAATGAGATTAGAAGTTAAGCTTACGAACTTGAAGGGCTGCTGGAAGTAGACCAACTGCAGACATTTCAGATGTTCTGCCACCCACCCAGTCAAACATTGGAAATCTAGCCAACCGGCCCTCAATCCGCGCAGTATTGTCCAACAACGAGTTCTCTTGTGTTATGGCAACACCCTACATTCATGATGGGAAAACAGTGATCAATGCAATATCTGCAAAATTGAAGGTGCCAAAATTTCACTTAAGCAAACAACCGAAAAGATTAATTTTGACATAACTTCATCCAAGTGCACCATCAGAGTGACATATAGATGAAGACATCCAGTTACCCAAGATTTTGTTAAACATCACAAGCGATAACTTTTCCATGCAAGACTAACAAACTGACTAAGCCTCATTAGCAATAATGACTTTAAAAAGCCACTAAACAGGATACTCCTAATTATAAAATACATGCACCAAAATGGAGTTCAACCCGAGACATTTGGAAGCTTGACCTAAACAAAATGCTCAACCAGAAAAGAAATCAACAAGGTGTTGGATTTATTTATTTATTTTGGATTTAGTTGATGTGCAACAACAATAGAAAGGCCATGGAACCTACTCTGTGAAAACCACATGAGCACATCAACCAAGATCAACTAAATTCTTCGCAATAAAATGGTTAGGTCTGATATGCAATATCTTATAGCCCTTGAGCGTCATGAGAAGCTAATAATTAGTTGTCAACTCTGCTCTAGTTAGTATCTTTAAAAAGAACATGAAACTCAACGACTTGTCAGTGAAACTTCTATAGGTAGGGGAAAAAAAAACTAGGACCAAAACCTGCTCTGCAAATTCCAATCCCACTTCACGAAAGGCCTTCTGTACTTCCAATAAGCCATTTCTGGTTTCAGGAGTACCGCCACTCTGCAGGACGGGAAATAACAATGAATTACTATATATTCTTCTAATATGCATAAAGGAGAGATCACAAAGCAAAATACATGCAGGCACCTTTGATATCACAAACGCCAGGGAAGAAGCCAGCTTAGGACCAAGCTGCGCAATTTGATGGTCAATTCCAGCCGGATATGTGTTGTCAATGAATCTAATCTGCCAAAAGTAAAATTGAGAAATCATACGGACTGTCAAAAGTCAAAAAATCGCTGACACAGGGTATTCACCCAATGTGCCGAGACTTATAACTGAACATTCATCCATAGTTTGTAACTTTACTTAAATCCGAGGCGCAAAATCTAAAATTTACTAGCGCTTTTCAAATTCTGGATCAAAAGACGAAGACAAAAGACCTAAGTACAGTTTGATCAACCAAAGTAGATCTTTTTTTCATTGCGCGTAAGTGAATCAAGCAGCGTATAATGGAGGAGAAACGTAAGCAACTATGACAGCAAACCGATTCAAAAGAAAAAAAAAACGCAGGGAACTACAGCCTCTCTTGCCACACGGAGAGCAACAACAACCGGAATTCCAGAACTGACCTTACCGCTGACCACGTCGGCAGCGAAATTGCAGACGACTTCGAGCGTGCTCTCAATCTGCACCTTCAGGAACCAAGTCGGCGTGAGCTCCGAATTCCTCAACCAGTAGTGGTCGGCCCTCGTCCAGGTTGGCGATCGCGCCCTTCTCCAGCTCCTCCATCACCTCGAACGCGGCCTGGAACCAGGGCTCCATCTCCTCCACAAACTCGTCCGTGAACCCAATATGGCTCACGTCCAGGAAAACCCCTAGCTCCCGGTGCTGGTACAGCTAGTCCATGTACCTCCCCACAGCAAGCGGGAATCATTCTCCAGCCCGCGCCTCTCCTTTTCTTTGCCGCGCCATCCGCCCTGCCCAGGTCCGCTGAGATCTCCCCGCGACCGAGCGGCCCAGCGTCAGGGACAGCGCCCGTTGGGGAACGAGACCGAGGCTGCCTCCCTCGAGCCGGAGGCCGACGGCTTCGCAGTGGAGGCCGGTGGCATCTTCGGCCTGAGGGACGGGGAGGACGAGCAGATGCCAGAGACGGAGGACGCCATCGGCGGCGGCGGCATGGAGTCGAAGCTATGAGTTCGTCAGAGGGACGCAATCGGACGGAGGTCCAGAAGTTGCCAAGAGACCAACGCGAGCGCAAAACTTGTGCTCGATCTCCGCATTGGAAACGATCAGAGGCAGAGGGGGGTTGGGACCAGTTGCGACTGGCGGCGACGTGCCAGAGGCAGATGGCCGGCGAGGCTTTTGGGGAGGCGGAGCCGGAGGGGGTGGGATGCGCGGAGAAGGAAACGGAGGAGGTCTCGATTATACGAGGAGAGAGGAGAGAGAAAAAAAACCCAGCAAAAATTCAAGTGAGGAGAGAGGTTTTTTGAGCGGGAGGGATACGCATTTATTGGCCTTTGAGCCGTCTGTCCTTTCTTCCGCGAGCGAGCCGAGCCAAGCCAGCCGAGAGAACCTGCCTCTCCATATTCCAGCGGGTCCCTCACAGGACGCGTGTCGATTTCTGAGTGGTAAGTGCGCACCACGTCAGCAGATGACGCGGCGCGCACATACCACTGAATATTTTCTCACCCACCACCGGCTGTCCTGTCACTTCCCCTCCCCCCTTGAATTAAAAGTCACGCAGCCCATCAGAGTGACAGAGTGCCCTTTTCCATTATTTTTGAGTTTTTTTTATCAAAACCCTAGCTCCTTTTACCGCTTGCCACTCACTGCACGACCTTTCCTATTCTCTTCCTCTCCATCCTTCACCTCCTTGCGGCTCGCCACACAACCCCCTTCCTCTCATCTTCCTCTTGATTCTTCTCCTCTCCTCCTCGCTGCACGACCGCCTTCCTCTCCTCTTCCTTGCAGCTGCAGCCTCGTCGCCGTCCATCGCAACATCACAGAGGCAGCCCTCCCCTTAGTCTATGCTCTTTCTCTGACCATCTCTCACCGTCGCGGGCTCGCTGTTGCTCGCGGCCGTCTCTACTCCCTTCGCCCTCGCCTCCACCCTCCATCTTCTTCCGAACATGCATATCCAAACGTGTTGAGCAAAATTGGAAAATCCGACATGCGTTGACCACGCCTTGGAAAATCCGACATGCGTTGACCACGCCTTGGAAAATCCGACACGCGTTGACCACATGACCAACCGTGTCCAAGTGTGTCGACTCCAACACGTGTTGGATACAACACGTGTCCGTGCTTCATAGGTCACCACGAACCTGACTTTCTGTCCCAGCCGAGTTTTCCTCAGCTGAGTCCCAGTCAAGTTCAGTAGATCCCAGGCGGTTGAATTTCCACAGCGCCCATCAATTTTGTACCAAGTCAAGTAAATTTCGCTGCCCCCATCGGGCTTCTGTCATGTTCAAATTGCTAGCACTTGGTCTCCGTTGCATACGGCAATATCATTAGTCTTGGCTTTCTTGCCCAGTGGGTCCAGTGAAGTCAACAAAATTCGTTGGATCCAATTTGAATTATTTGTTTGAGTCTTGCTGGAAGTGCAACAGATTCCCTTGCAACACCGTAAGCAAAACCTACCGCGGTTTCTCCCGACTTGCCACCGAGAGCAATCCCCACCGAGCTGCTTTCCTTGGCCAAGACATCGACGGCCGGCCCCCATCGCCATGAGCGCCGCTTTGTTGAGCCACTATCGATGACTGTTGCGAGCAAACCATAATCCGCCGATTGTCAACCTCCGATTCTCGTGATCCATTGTCCATCCGAGTTTGGAAACACTCTTCAAGTGATATCGCAAATTATATGAGAATTTTCATTAACTTGATTTTCATATATTTTGCTGTCTGATTTGTGAAATCGTAATCTTGTTTGAATCTTTGAGTAATGTTATCATATCCATGAAATTCCCAAATAGCCCTTAAATTAGGAATTATTTCCTAATTTCGTAACGTGTTATAATCGTCAATCTAATTTCATGCTCAAGATACAATTCGCGATTACACAGAAGATCATTAATCCGATTTCATGCTACGATTCACGATTACACGAAAAATTAACCAATTCGATACTTATCTCGAGATATGATATGTCAATATAATCCAAAATTAATTGGATATCAATTATATCTTGTGTGATCTAATGCCTCGTTTGATGTGGATATTATTTTTTTTCTATTTTTGTTTGATTTAAATTCATTTTGCTTTTATAAAGAAAAATTCAAAAAGATCAGACAAAAATTGATGTAGATTTTTTTAAAGATAATATTGCATAGTTAGAGTAAATTCTAATTCCAAATTAAAAATAAAAAAATAAAAAATATATATCCATGTCATATAGAATAATTGCACCATGCATCATCACTACTATGTCATTGACTCATTACTACATGCCATGTGTGTCATGTTGTGTATCATCCTACCACATCATTCATCGTATGCCATGTCATCATGCTATATTATTGTATGTCATGTCATTGCACTATGTCATATTCCATGTCATGTTCGACGTCATCTTCCATGTTATCATATATGCCACGTCACTGTTTGCATGTCATTTAGTGGTCTATATTTTTAGGTCATTTAATATAAAAATCAAGTGTCATAAAATTTGCACGTAAATTTGTTTATTTAGAAATTCCATGCTTAGATTCGCTTGATTAGAATTGTGCGTCAAGTTAGGGTAGATGCGTATTAGTTTTGCCATCATTAGATATTGCAATGTTACATCATTTAATTAAATTGCACATTATTAGTAATTGCGTGCACGTCATTTAATTAGGGACTGCATGTAATGATAGAATAGAAATGCTTTGCACGCCATTGCATTAGAGTAATTGTATTACATGCATTGCATCTAAGTAATTCTCATTTAAATAAGAGAAAACCCTAAAAAAAGTATTTGAGTGAAATCACATATTAATTAAACATCATATTTAGGATGATGATGTTATTTCCTAGCTAACACACCACATGCTTTTGTTGGTCCGAGGCGAGTAATTCTTCCCTTTCCTTACAATTTGTTTAACGCTTTGATAATTAAATGTTAAATAATAGTTGCGTGCATCACCTCACATGTTATGGAGTAAATCAAAATCAATGTAAGCTGCTTGCAAAACCAATGCAAGTTGCTAGCAAAACATTTCTTTGAAATGAAAGAGAAGATGTACCGAAAAAGTGTTAGAAAAATCTAGCGTAATTAAGTCTCAATTCCCATAATCTTTAGTTTGTAGGAGTGAAGTAATTATCCTGCTACTTTACTTGAATTACTAATCGACCTACCAAAAAATAGAATAGTGGTGACTCTTAATTGAAAATCATTTGCATGTTAAGAATTTAAATCCAAAGTCGTGAATTGATATGGATTTAGGGGAACCGAAGTTAGGTCTAAGCTTAATAATTCATTAGTCGAACCCTTGGTGGTTTTACTCACTACGAGGAGGTTGCAAAAGACTTGTTCGCAACCTGGCTTTTGCACGCCATTGCATTAGAGTAATCCAAAAGGTTGCTCAAATGGTGAGACTTTCCTCATACTTATAAATTGACCATTGGCCCTTTCATGAAAGATCTCCCTCACACATCAAAACCGACCATCAGCCCCTTCTACAACTGATGTAAGATAACCTCAACAATCTTTCTCTCATGTGTGAGCTATAGTGTTAGGATTATTTTCCCTTAATTCATGGGGAAAAGAACAACATAAGTGTCATAACTTTCGTATGACACTCACCTGAGTGCCACATCAAAATAAAATTGATCATATGAGTGTCATTTCATACAAATCATCATCTATGTATTCTTTATTAATTTCCCATCCAACATGCATTTTTCTATTTTTTTATATTTTAACATTTTAAATTTTTAAATTTTTTTTATTTATGTTCTAAACTTTATTTTAAGGTCAGCAAGGGTCATCGGCAGCCCTCGCCAACTACGAACTTGCCCTTGGCTAAGAAGGCCCTTGGTGAGGCCATGAAGGCCCTCGCTAGATATAGGCAAGGCAACCTCACCTACAACTGCCCAAATCTGGCAAGGCAACCCTCGCTTGGTCTAGGCACAAAGGCCCTAACCTAGGGCATTGCAGCCTTGCCAATTGCGAGAGACGCCATGAAGGCCCTCGTTGGCTCTAGGTGGCTGTAAGCAAGGCCACGTCACCTAAATCTAGCGAATGCCTTTGCACTCAAAGGCAACATAGCCCTTGCTCAAATTGCGCAAGGGGTTTCACAGCCAATAAAGGTTGCTGATGACCCTCGCTGACCCTAAAAAAAGGGCAAAAGAAAAGGATAATAAAAAATATTCAAAATTTTCTACATCAGCAATTGCAAAGTCAAATAGGATGACGAGCGTCCACATTGGACTGTTAGGTGAGGCAAATTGCCGATAGCACTTAGGTAATTGATTTTTCAAATTTATAGTATTCAAATGAGATAAAAAAAAAAGTTATGACTCTTAAGTATGCTTCATAGAAAAGTTATGACACTTGTATTGATCTTACTCCCAATTCATATATCATTTTGCATCAACTTATCTCAACCTGAATCTCCAATGCCTAACTTCATCCTTAGTCTCCTTCTCTAAGCCGAACGATGAAATATGCCATCGGGTTGGTATTACTACATTGCAACGCCCACCTGCCCGAAAATTGGGTTGGTCACTAAATTCATTCCTTAAAATATTCTCCAAATACTAATATATATTAGGAATGGGCCACCATCACTCGAAGAGATTGTTAAGATGCACGTATGAATTGTGTTAAAGAAGACCCATAATGGAGAATTGGTGTGATATAGAGCTATTATTATATCCAAATTATATTATATAAGTTCCACATCAGTGAAGTAGAGACAATTGGGAAGATCAAGAAAAGAGAAATATGCAATGGTCAAGAAAGGAACTAGAAAGAGTTGTTATGGAGCTAATTATTCTTATCAGGAAAGGAAATTAAACAAGAGAAGAGACAAATATATTGAACATTGATGGGTTCAAAGTGATCTCCATCTTAAAAGATGTGTCACAAGGGCTATAGAAATACCTACCCTCCTACCCATTCTTAGTCAACATTGGTTGCTCTTTGATTAGTACAAGAAATAATAAATAGAAATATCTACCCTCGTATTAATTCCTAATTAACATTGGCTGCTCTTTGGTTGGTCCAAGAAATAATAAAAGATACCAAACTCTCTTTTGTAGGCAATAAAAAGGCATATTGGACTTCATCTCTAACGCAAAACTAAGGGTAGAATTAGCACAAGAAGAAATGCACCATCTTATTTTCAGCCATTTATTTTGCTGTGCTCATGGCCCCGATCCTCTCTCTCCTTGGTTGCTTTCAGTTTTCCCACTAGGAAGAAATCTAGTTTTTGGAGAAATGCAAAAGGCACTAGTATTAGCAAATCTAGTTTGTTGACTATACTAAATCGAGTTGGTCTAATTCTCCATCGACTCATCTCATCTTAAATCTCCAACGCCTAACTTCATCCTTAGTCTCCTTCTCTAGACTGAATGATGAAGTATGCCATCGAACCCGCATTGCCACACCACAATGCCCAACTACCCAAAAATTGGGTTGGTCACTAGATTCATTCATTGAGATATTCACTAAATACCAATACACATTAAAAGTGGGCCACCATCACCCAAAAAGATTTTTAGGATGCATGTGTGAGTTGTGTTAAAGAAGTCCTATATCAGAGAATTAATGAGTATACAACTATTAATATATCCAAATTATGTTAGAGAAATGCAACTACATTAGTGAAGCAGAGACAACAAGGGAAGATCAACAAAGAGAGAAATGTGCAAAGGTCAAGGAAGGAACTAGAAAGAGTTGTCATGGAGTTAAAATGTCTTATCTAGAAAAGAAATTAGACAAGAGGAGATACAAGTATATTGAGCATTGATCGGTTGAAAGTAATGTCCACCTTAAAAGACGTGCAGTAAGGATTATAAAAATATCTACCCTCTTACTAATTCTTGGTCAACATTGGTTGCTTTTTTGACTAGTCCAAAAAAAAAATACCAAGCTCTCTTTTGTGGGCAATAAGAATGCATATTGGACTTCTTCTCTATTGCAAAACGAATGGCAGAATTAGGGTGGAGTTAAAAGTAATGTGCAACGGTCAAGAAAGAGATAAATGTGCAAAGGTCAAGAAAAAGATAAATTTGCAAAGGTCAAGGAATGAACTAGAAAGAGTTGTCGTCAAGTTAAAATGTATTATCTAGTAAAGAAATTAGACAACAGGAGACACGAGTAAATTGAGCATTGATAGGTTGAAAGTAATCTCCACCTTAAAAGATGTGCAATAGGGGTTATAGAAATATCTACCCTCTTACTAATTCTTGGTCAACATTGGTTGCTTTTTTATTAGTCCAAAAAATAAAAAATAAAAGATATCAGGCTCTCTTTTGTGGGCAATAAGAAGGCATATTGGATTTTTTCTCTGTCGCAAAATGAAAGGCAGAATTAGCGTGGAGTTAAAAGTAATGTGCAAAGGTCAACAAAGAGAGAAATGTGTAAAGGTCAAGGAAAGAACTAGAAAGAGTTGCCGTGGAGTTAAAATGTATTATCTAGAAAAGAAATTAGATAAGAGGAGACAAAAATATATTGAGCATTAATGGGTTGAAAGTAATCTCCACCTTAAAAAACGTGCAAAGGTCAAGAAAGAAACTAGAAAGAATTGTCGTGGAGTTCAAATTTCTTATCTAGAAAAGAAATTAGATAAGAGGAAACACAAGTATATTGTGTATTGATGGGTTGAAAATAATCTCCACCTTAAAAGACGTGCAGTAATGGTTATAAAAATATCCACCCTCTTACTAAATCTTGATCAACATTGGTTGTTTTTTCATTAGTCCAAAAAGGAAAAAAAAAAGATATCAGGCTCTCTTTTGTGGGCAATAATAAGGCATATTCGACTTCTTCTTCGTTGCAAAATTAAGGGCAGAATTAATGTGGAGTTAAAAGTAATGTGCAAAGCTCAAGAAAGAGAGAAATGTGCAAAGGTCAAGAAAAAGATAAATGTGCAAAGGTCAAGGAATGAACTAGAAAGAGTTGTCGTCGAGTTAAAATGTATTATCTAGAAAAGAAATTAGATAAGAGGAGACACAAGTATATTGAGTATTAATGGGTTGAAAGTAATCTCCACCTCAAAAGATGTGCAAAGGTCAAGCAAGGAACTACAAACAGAGAAATGTGCAAAGGTCAAGAAAAGAACTAGAAAGAATTGTCGTGGAGTTCAAATGTCTTATCTAGAAAAGAAATTAGATAAGAGCAGACACAAGTATATTGAGCATTAATGGGTTGAAAGTAATCTTCACCTTAAAAGACGTGAAATAATGGTTATAAAACTATCTACCCTCTTACTAACTTTTGGCCAACATTGACTGCTTTTTTATTAGTCTAAAAGAAAAAAAAAAATATCAAGCTCTCTTTTGTGGGCAATAAGAAGGCATATTGGACTTCTTCTCAATCGCAAAACGAATGGCAGAATTAGAGTGGAGTTAAAAGTAATCTCCAGCTTAAAAGACGTGCAATAAGGGTTATAAAAATATCTACCCTCTTACTAATTCATGGTTGACATCGACTACTTTTTTATTAGTCCAAAAAAAAAAAAAAAGATACCAGGCTCTCTTTTGTGAGCAATAAAAAGGCATATTGGACTTCTTCTCTGTCACAAAACGAATGGCAGAATTAGCGTAGAGTTAAAAGTAATGTGTAAAGATTAAGAAAGAGAGAAATGTGCAAAGCTCAAGAAAAACATAAATGTGCAAAGATTAAGGAAGGAACTAGAAAAAGTTGTTGTGCTGTTAAAATGTCTTATCTAGTAAAGAAATTAGACTAGATGAGACACAAGTATATTGAGCTTTGATGGGCTGAAAGTAATCTCCACCTTAAAAGACGTGCAATAGTTGTTATAGAAATATCTACCCTCTTACTAATTCTTGGTCAACATTAGTTGCTTTTTTATTAGTCCAAAAAAAAAAAAATCATGCTCTCTTTTGTGGGCAATAAGAAGGCATATTGGACTTCTTCTCTGTCGCAAAACGAATGACAGAATTAGCGTTGAGTTAAAAGTAATATGCAAAGGTCAAGAAAGAGAGAAATGTGCAAAGGTCAAGAAAAAGAGAAATGTGCAAAGATCAAGGAAGGAACAAGAAAAGTTGTCGTGGAGTTAAAATGTCTTATCTAGTAAAGAAATTAGACAAGATGAGACACAAGTATAGTGAGCACTGATGGGTTGAAAGTAATCTCCAGCTTAAAAGACGTGTAGTAAGGTTTATAAAAAGTCTACCCACTTACTAATTTTTGGTCAACATTGACTACTTTTTTATTAGTACAAAAAAAAAAAAAAGATACCATGCTCTCTTTTGTGGGCAATAAGAATGCATATTGGACTTCTTATCTGTCGCAAAACGAATGGCAGAATTAGCGTGGAGTTAAAAATAATGTGTAAAAGTCAAGAAAGAGAGAAATGTGCAAAGGTCATGAAAAAGAGAAATGTGTGAAGATTAAGGAAGGAAATAGAAAGAGTTGTCGTGCAGTTAAAATGTCTTATCTAGTAAAGAAATTAAACAAGAGAAGACACAAGTATACTGAGGATTGATGTGCTGAAAGTAATCTCCAGCTTAAAAGACGTGCAACAGTTGTTATAAAAATATCTACCCTCTTACTAATTCTTGGTCAACATTGACTACTTTTTTATTAGTCCCCCAAAAAAAAAAAAAAGATATCAGGCTCTCTTTTGTTGGCAATAAGAAGGCATATTGGACTTCTTCTCTGTCGCAAAACGAATGGCAGAATTAGCTTGGAGTTAAAAGTAATATGCAAAGGTCAAGAAAGAGAGAAATGTGCAAATGCCAAGGAAGGAACTAAAAAGAGTTGTCGTGGAGTTAAAATGTATTATCTAGAAAAGAATTAGATAAGGTGAGACAAAAGTATATTGAGCATTAATGGGTTGAAAGTAATCTCCACCTTAAAAGACGTACAAAGGTCAAGGAAGGAACTAGAAAGAATTGTCGTGGAGATAAAATGTCTTATCTAAAAAAGAAACTAGATAAGAGGGGACACAAGTATATTGAGCATTAATGGGATGAAAGTAATCTTCACCTTAAAAGATGTGCAAAGGTCAAGGAAAAAACTAGAAAGAATTGTCGAGGAATTAAAATGTCTTATCTAGCAAAAAAAATAGTCAAGATGAGACACAAGTATACTGAGCATTGATAGGCTGAAAGTAATCACCACCTTAAAAGACGTACAGTAATTGTTATAAAAATATCTACCCTCTTACTTATTCTTGGTCAACATGGGCTGTTTTTTTATTAGTCCAAAAAAAAAAAAAAGAGATCAGGCTCTCGTTTGGGGGCAATAAGAAGGCATATTAGACTTCTTCTTCTCTGTTGCAAAACGAATGGCAGAATTAGCATGGAGTTAAAAGTAATGTGCAAAGATCAAGAAAGAGAGAAATGTGCAAAGATCAAGAAAAAGAGAAATGTGCAAAGGTCAAGGAATGAACTAGAGAGAGTTGTTGTGGAGTTAAAATATCTTATCTAGTAAAGAAATTAGACAAGAGGAGACACAAATATAGTGAGCATTGTTGGGTTGAAAGTATCTCCAACTTAGAAAACGTGCAGTAAAGGTTATAAAAATATCTACCCCTTACTAATTCTTGGTCAACATTGACTATCTTTTTATTAGTCCAAAAAAAATGAAAAAAGATATCAAGCTCTCTTTTGTGGGCAATAAGAAAGCATATTGGACTTCTTCAATGTCACAAAACGAATGGCAGAATTAGCATGGAGTTAAAAGTAATGTGCAAAGGTCAAGGAAAAAATTAGAAAGAGTTGTTGTGGAATTAAAATGTCTTATCTAGTAAAGAAATTAGTCAAGAGGAGACACAAGTATACTGAGCATTGATAGGCTGAAAGTAATCTCCACCTTAAAAGACGTGCAGTAGTTGTTATAGAAATATCTACCATCTTACTAATTCTTGGTCAACATTAGCTATTTTCCTATTAGTCCACAAAAAATAAAAATAAAAAAAGATATCAGGCTCTCTTTTGTGGGCAATAAGAAGGCATATTGGACTTCTTCTCTGTCGCAAAACGAAGGGTAAAATTAGCGGGAAGTTAAAAGTAATGTGCAAAGGTCAAGAAAGGGAGAAATGTGCAAAGGTCAAGAAAAAGAGAAATGCGCAAAGGTCAAGGAAGGAACTAAAAAGAGTTGTCGTCGAGTTAAAATATCTTATCTAGTAAATAAATTAGACAAGAGGAGACACAAGTATAAAGAGCATTGTTGGGTTGAAAGTAATCTCTAGCTTAAAAGACGTGCAATAAGGATTATAAAAATATCTACTCACTTACTAATTCTTGGTCAACATTGTTTGTTTTTTTATTAGAAAAAAAAAATATATCAGACTCTCTTTTGTGGGAATAAGAAGGCATATTGGACTTCTTCTTTGTCGCAAAACAAATGGCAGAATTAGCGTGGAGTTAAAAGTAATGTGCAAAAGTCAAGAAAAAGAGAAATGTGCAAAGGTCAAGGAATGAACTAGAGAGAGTTGTCGTTGAGTTAAAATGTCTAATCTAGTAAAGAAATTAGACAAGAGGAGACACAAGTATAGTGAGCATTGATGGGTTGAAAGTAATCTCCAACTTAAAAGACCCGCAGTAAGGATTATAAAAATATCTACCCTCTTACTAATTCTTGGTCAACATTCACTACTATTTTATTGGTCCAAAAAAAATGAAAAAAAAAATATCGGGCTCACTTTTGTGGGCCATAAGAAGGCATATTGGACTTCTTCTCTGTCGCAAAACAAATGGCAGAATTAGCGTGGAGTTAAAAGTAATGTGCAAAGGTCAAGGAAAAAACATGAAAGAATTGTCGTGGAATTAAAATATCTTATCTAGTAAAGAAATTAGTCAATATGAGACACAAGTATACTGAGCATTGATGGGCTGAAAGTAATCTCCACCTTAGAAGACGTGCAGTAGTTGTTATAGAAATATCTACCCTCTTATTAATTCTTGGTCAATATTAGCTATTTTTTTATTAGTCCAAAAAAAAAAAAGAGATATCAGGCTCTCTTTTGTGGGCAATAAGAAAGCATATTGGACTTCTTCTCTGTCGCAAAACGAATGGCAGAATTAGCGTGGAGTTAAAAGTAATGTGCAAAGGTCAAAAAAGAGAGAAATGTGCAAAGATCCATGAAAAGAGAAATGTGCAAAGATCAAAGAAGGAACTAGAGAGAGTTGTAAAACGTCTTATCTAGTAAATAAATTAGACAAAATGAGACACAAGTATACTGAGCATTGATGGGCTGAAAGTAATCTCCACCTTAAAAGACGTGCAGTAAGGGTTATAAGAATATCTACCCTCTTACTAATTCTTGGTCAACATTATTATTTTTTTTTAGTAAAAAAAAAAAGAGAAACAGATATCAGGCTCTCTTGTGTGGGAATAAGAAGGCATATTCGACTTCTTCTCTGTCGCAAAACGAATGGTAGAATTAGCGTGGAGTTAAAAGTATTGTGCAAATGTCAAGAAAAAGAGAAATGTGCAAAGGTCAAGGATGGAACTAGAGAGAGTTGTCGTGTAGTTAAAATGTCTAATCTAGTAAAAAAATTAGACAAGAGGAGACACAAGTATAGTGAGCATTGATGGGTTGAAAGTAATCTCCAGCTTAAAAGAACTACAGTAAGGATTATAAAAATATCTACCCTCTTACTAATTCTTGGTCAACACTAACTACATTTTTTATTGGTCCAAAAAAAATCAAAAAAAAATATCGGGCTCACTTTTGTGGGCCATAAGAAGGCATATTGGACTTCTTCTCTGTCGCAAAACAAATGGCAGAATTAGCGTGGAGTTAAAAGTAATGTGCAAAGGTCAAGGAAAAAACATGAAAGAATTGTCGTGGAATTAAAATATCTTATCTAGTAAAGAAATTAGTCAATATGAGACACAAGTATACTGAGCATTGATGGGCTGAAAGTAATCTCCACCTTAGAAGACGTGCAGTAGTTGTTATAGAAATAGCTACCCTCTTATAAATTCTTGGTCAATATTAGCTGTTTTTTTATTAGTCCAAAAAAAAAAAAGATATCAGGCTCTCTCTTGTGGGCAATAAGAAAGCATATTGGACTTCTTCTTTGTCGCAAAACGAATGGCAGAATTAGCGTGGAGTTAAAAGTAATGTGCAAAGGTCAAAAAAGAGAGAAATGTGCAAAGATCCAGAAAAAGAGAAATGTGCAAAGGTCAAAGAAGGAACTAGAGAGAGTTGTCGTGGAGTAAAAACGTCTTATCTAGTAAATAAATTAGACAAAATGAGACACAAGTATACTAAGTATTGATGGGCTGAAAGTAATCTCCACCTTAAAAGACATGCAATAGTTGTTATAGAAATATCTACCCTCTTACTAATTCTTGGTCAACATTGGTTGCTTTTTCATTAGTCCCAAAAAAAAAAAAAAAAGATATCATTGTGGCATCCCGGAATTTCAAAGCCAAGCCTTAAGGTGTGTTAAATGTCTTTAATTAGGTGCTAGAATTTTTTGGCTTATGCTTTAGCCAATTTACCCTTGTATTTGATGAATTTTGCTTATGATTGTGGAAATTTAAATTTAATTAGTTAATGCTTGGCCATATGATTTAAATTTCAATAATTAAACAATATTCCAAGACTTTGGCCAAGATGGAAATTGGAATTCAAGAATATTTATAAAAAGAATTTCAAAAAAAAAAAGGATAAAATTCGAATGGACCTTGGACCCATTAGCCTAAAGCTTGGTGGGCCAAGCTAGTCGGCCCATTGGGCCCAAGAGAGGAGTTCGACCAGCCCAAGAAGGAGTGGCCGGTTGGGCCTAAGCCCAAGCCCAAGCCCAAATTGAATTCAAAAATTGAAATTACAAGTGGCCAAAGGAAGAGCATGCATTGGCCATAGGTGTGGTGGATCAATCATTACCTATGATGAGCCTAGGGGAGTATAAGAGGGATGAAGAGAGAGAGTGACCGGTTTTTCTTCATTTGGCTGAGAAAGGAGAGAGTGAGGGAGAGAATTTGAGAGAGTGAGGAGAGGCCGAGAGAGAGGAGGCGGAGCCGAGAGGGAGGAGCCGCCGTGTCTCGCCGTCGCCGCCTTGTCCGACCGTCCTACACCGCCGTACGCTGTTGTTCGTTGCTGTTCATCTTGGAGGCAAGTGGGGGTCCATAACTTCTCTTGCATATTGTTTTGATGGTTGCATGTTCGGTTTTAGGGGTGTTTTGGGGCGAAATACCAAGCAAGGGTTGCATGTGTTCATGTAATGTGGCTGTTTCCGTTCGGTTTGTGGTAGACAGTTTCTTATTCGAGCTTGCATGTGTATTTGGAGTGTGCTTTTGGCTTCGGTGTCTTCATGAAAGTTGAAGCTAACATATTGTAGTATGACATACTCGAATTTCATGGAAAACGAAGGTGATATGAGGGGTCAAAAGCTCTGTTATACAGAGACTTCAGATCTGCGAATTTCCTACTGACCTCTTGATGATTTCTTGGTTGCATGTTGATTTCTGTTGGAGATCTCACCTTGTTGTCTTCATGGAAGTTGTAGGTAACATCCTAAACTACAACATACTCAAATTTGAAGAGAAATGAACAAGTATAGCCTAGTTAATCGGCTAGATCTTTGAGACGGTTGGTTCTGTTGAAGCATACCGAGACACCCGAGACTTCAAGGATTTAAAAGAGGATCATACTTTGGTTATTTAACCTATATCTCTTCATGAAACTTGTAAAGGACACATTGATACATAACATACTCGAATTTCAGAGGAAACGAAAGGGATTAGATGGGTCAAACCTAAGTTTTTCGGTGATATATACTCTGGACGAAACGGTAGAGGTTCCAGAAGCTTCGTGGAGTTGTAGCAATTAATCTATGAAGAATTTGGCTTAGGGTTCTTCATGAAAAATGTACGAAAATGTGTTGGTTATCACCCTGTAAAATTTCGTAATTTTTGGAGGCCATATGAGTATTTTAATCGAATAAATTTGAAAACTGTGCAATCTGGCCATTTTCCGAATATTGTGTGTATTTTGTGGAAATTTGGGAAATTATGTGAAATGCAAATTTGGCCATGAATTTGTGTGAAATTGTGATTTTAATTGTTTGTTTAATGATTGTTTGAATATTATGATTTTTGGAAAATCATAAATATTAAATATAATATTTATTTATGAAAATAAATAAATATAATAATAAAATAATAATAAAATAAAAAGTGGATTATTTTATTGGCCAAGAGTTTTATTGAGTTATAATGCATTGTTATATGACATGGGTGTATGTATGCACATGAATATGATGCATTGTTATATGGCATTGATGCATGTATGATTATGAATCATGATGCATGTGTGTGAATCATATGCCATGAAATAATAAGATGAAAAGGATGATAAAAAGTGGAAAGTGGTATGTGAGTAAGAGGTTGTGGCGGAGGATGATATCTGGTGGCCGAGTGGCATAATTCCAGAGATTCCCTGGGAGTTTCGGGATGCCCGGAATGTGGGGGGCCGGAAGCCCTGTCGGAGGTTTCTGCCCGAAGGGAGTGACTCGCGATGCCAGGATTGGGGTGCGAGATCCCCGGCTAGAAGGGTAAAGGCCGGAAGCCCTATCGGAGGTTTCTGCCTGAAGGGAATGCCTCGTGATGCTAGTTGAAATGCGAGATGCCTGGAATGTGGGGGGCCGGAAGCCCAGGGGCCATGAGATGGCTAGGATACTGGGATCCCTGTCGGAGGTTTCTGCCCGAAGGGAGGATGATGATGATGGTGAATTTGATAATTTGAGAAAAGATAATGTGGGATCAATTGATAAGTAAAAGTGGAAATTGATCTATGATGTGATATGCATGGTGATGCATGGCTAATGATGATATGATATGCATGGTGATGCATGGCTAATGATGATGTGATATGCATGGTGATGCATGGTTAATGATGATGTGATATGCATGGTGATGCATGGCTAATGATGATGTGATATGCATGGTGATGCATGGCTAATGATGATATGATATTCATGGTGATGCATGGCTAGTGATGATATGATATGCATGGTGATGCATGGCTAATGATGATATGATGTGATATGCATGGTGATGCATGGCAAATGATGATATGATGTGATATGCATGGTGATGCATGGCTAATGATGATATGATATGCATGGTGATGCATGGCTAATGATGATGTGATATGCGTGATGATACACGGCCATGATGATGATATATATGCTATAATGATGCATGAATACGCTTGACATCAAAAAGGTAAGCAATGCCTGCATTGTATGATGGTATGCATGGTGCACTGAGTTGTTATTGGATTTCCCTATCTGCTGAGTGGTTGTACTCACCCCTTTTGGGGATAACATTTCAGATTAGCACTATGCCGCTACCTGTTGTTTCGCGTGAGGTATTTTACGGTCTACCGTCTGATGTTGAGGTGGAGTGTACGGAGATAGATTGTCCCTCTATGCCCGGATTGACGTTTATCCAAGTACGATGCTTGGTCATGTATGATATCGGCCTGGCTGGGGGCCCTGTCATACAAGAGTTCCTGTCTGTGCACGTTCGACGGGATGGAGCGATGCGAGGGATGCTGCCGCCGCCACCACCTGACACACCGGGTTGGGTGTGAGACTTGCGCACAAGGAGTAGGAGCTAGATCACTTTTTGATGTAGATAGTTGATGCTGGTGATGGGAGGGTTTGTGTTCATGTGATGTTAAGGGTCGAAGTCCCTTTTTGAGATTTTAGGTAGGACATGGCAGAGTCCTAACCTTTCTGGTTTGTGTACCGACCCGAAGGAAACCCCATCTCGCTATATGTATGTAAGTAAGCAAAGCGTCAGCGTTATTTATAAAATCATGATGTTTAGCTGGTGTGTATTTGTATCATGGGTTAGAAGGGAGATAGATGACGATGTGAATTTTGCTTCCGCTATGAGTCGCGCATGGGACCGCTTTAAAAAAAAAAAAAAGCCTGTAATCTGGCAAGGCTTAATGTAGCCAAGAGATAGAGATGGTAAAAGATGTAACACCGGCGCTGGTGACAACCTGTGAAGGGTTCGGGGTGTCACAATCATGCTCTCTTTTGTGGGCAATAAGAAGGCATATTGGACTTCTTCTTTCTCATAAAACGAATGATAGAATTAGCGTGGAGTTAAAAGTAATGTGCAAAGGTCAAGAAAGAGAGAAATGTGCAAAGGTGAAGGAAGGAACAAGAAAGACTTGTCGTGGAGTTAAAATGTATTATCTAGAAAAGAAATTAGATAAGATGAGACAAAAGTATACTGAGCATTGATGGGCTGAAAGTAATCTCCACCTTAAAAGACGTGCAATAGTTGTTATAGAAATATCTACCCTCTTACTCATTCTTGGTCAATATTGTTTTTTTTTTATTAGTAAAAAAAAAAAAAGAGAAACAGATATCAGGCTCTCTTGCGTGGGAATAAGAAGGCATATTCGACTTCTTCTCTGTCGCAAAACGAATGGTAGAATTAGCGTGGAGTTAAAAGTAATGTGCAAATGTCAAGAAAAAGAGAAATGTGAAAAGGTCAAGGAAGGAACTAGAGAGAGTTGTCGTGGAGTTAAAATGTCTAATCTAGAAAAGAAATTAGACAAGAGGAGACACAAGTATAGTGAGCATTGATGGATTGAAAGTAATCTCCAGCTTAAAAGACATGCAGTAAGGATTATAAAAATATCTAAACTCTTACTAATTCTTGGTCAATACTGACTACTTTTTTTATTGGTCCCAAAAAAAAAAGAAAAAAAATATCGGGCTCACTTTTGTGGGCCATAAGAAGGCATATTAGACTTCTTCTCTGTCGCAAAACAAATGGCAGAACTAGCGTGGAGTTAAAAGTAATGTTCAAAGGTCAAGGAAAAAACTTGAAAGAATTGTCGTGGAATTAAAATATCTTATCTAGTCAAGAAATTAGTCTATATGAGACACAAGTACACTGAGCATTGATGGGCTGAAAGTAATCTCCACCTTAGAAGACGTGCAGTAGTCGTTATAGAAATATCTACCCTCTTATTAATTATTGGTCAATATTAGCTATTTTTTTCTTAGTCCAAAAAAAAAAAGATATCGGGCTCTCTTTTGTGGGCAATAAGAAAGCATATTGGACTTCTTCTCTGTCGCAAAACGAATGGCAGAACTAGCGTGGAGTTAAAAGTAATGTGCAAAGGTCAAAAAAGAGAGAAATGTGCAAAGATCTAGAAAAAGAGAAATGTGCAAAGGTCAAAGAAGGAACTAGAGAGAGTTGTCGTGGAGTTAAAACGTCTTATCTAGTAAATAAATTAGACAAAATGAGACACAAGTATACTGAGCATTGATGGGTTGAAAGTAATCTCCACCTTAAAAGATGTGCAATAGTTGTTATAGAAATATCTACCCTCTTACAAATTCTTGGTCAACATTGGTTGCTTTTTTATTAGTCCAAAAAAAAAAAAAAAAGATATCAGGCTCTCTTTTGTGGGCAATAAGAAGGCATATTGGACTTCTTCTTTGTCCTAAAACGAATGGCAGAATTAGCGTAGAGTTAAAAGTAATGTGCAAAGGTCAAGAAAGAGAGAAATGTGCAAAGGTCAAGGAAGGAACAAGAAAGAGTTGTCATGGAGTTAAAATGTATTATCTAGAAAAGAAATTAGATAAGATGAGACAAAAGTATACTGAGCATTGATGGGCTGAAAGTAATCTCCACCTTAAAAGACGTGCAATAGTTGTTATAGAAATATCTACCCTCTAACTCATTCTTGGTCAACATTGTTTTTTTTTTTTGTTACTCAAAAAAAAAGAGAAACAGATATCGGGCTCTCTTGTGTGGGAATAAGAAGGCATATTCAACTTCTTCTTTGTCGCAAAACGAATGGTAGAATTAGCATGGAGTTAAAAGTAATGTGCAAATGTCAAGAAAAAGAGAAATGTGCAAAGGTCGAGGAAGGAACTAGAGAGAGTTGTCGTGGAGTTAAAATGTCTAATCTAGTAAAGAAATTAGACAGGAGGAGACACAAGTATAGTGAGCATTGATGGGTTGAAAGTAATCTCCAGCTTAAAAGACCTGTAGCAAGGATTATAAAAATATCTACCCTCTTACTAATTCTTGGTCAATACTGACTACTTTTTTTATTGGTCCCAAAAAAAAAAGAAAAAAAATATCGGGCTCACTTTGTGGGCCATAAGAAGGCATATTAGACTTCTTCTCTGTCGCAAAACGAATGGGAGAATTAGTGTGGAGTTAAAAGTAATGTTCAAAGGTCAAGGAAAAAACTTGAAAGAATTGTTGTGGAATTAAAATATCTTATCTAGTAAAGAAATTAGTCTATATGAGACACAAGTACACTGAGCATTGATGGGCTGAAAGTAATCTCCACCTTAGAAGACGTGCAGTAGTTATTATAGAAATATCTACCCTCTTATTAATTATTGGTCAATATTAGCTGTTTTTTTTCTTAGTCCAAAAAAAGAAAGATATCAGGCTCTCTTTTGTGGGCAATAAGAAAGCATATTGGACTTCTTCTCTGTCGCAAAACGAATGGCAGAATTAGCGTGGAGTTAAAAGTAATGTGCAAAGGTCAAAAAAGAGAGAAATGTGCAAAGATCTAGAAAAAGAGAAATGTGCAAAGGTCAAAGAAGGAACTAGAGAGAGTTGTCAAGGAGTTAAAACGTCTTATCTAGTAAATAAATTAGACAAAATGAGACACAAGTATACTGAGCATTGATGGGTTGAAAGTAATCTCCACCTTAAAAGATGTGCAATAGTTGTTATAGAAATATCTACCCTCTTACTAATTCTTGGTCAACATTGGTTGCTTTTTTATTAGTCCAAAAAAAAACAAGATATCAGGCTCTCTTTTGTGGGCAATAAGAAGGCATATTGGACTTCTTCTTTGTCCTAAAACGAATGGCAGAATTAGCGTGGAGTTAAAAGTAATGTGCAAAGGTCAAGAGAGAGAGAGAAATGTGCAAAGGTGAAGGAAGGAACAAGAAAGACTTGTCGTGGAGTTAAAATGTATTATCTAGAAAAGAAATTAGATAAGATGAGACAAAAGTATACTGAGCATTGATGGGCTGAAAGTAATCTCCACCTTAAAAGACGTGCAATAGTTGTTATAGAAATATCTACCCTCTTACTCATTCTTGGTCAACATTGGTTGCTTTTTTATTAATCCAAAAAAAAAAAAAAAAAAGATATCAGGCTCTCTTTTGTGGGCAATAAGAAGGCATATTGGAGTTCTCTTTGTCGTAAAACGAATAGCAGAATTAGCGTGGAGTTAAAAGTAATATGCAAAGGTCAAGAAAGAGATAAATGTGCAAAGGTCAAGAAAAAGAGAAATGTGCAAAGGTCAAGGAAGGAACTAAAAAAAGTTGTCGTTGAGTTAAAATGTCTTATCTAGTAAATAAATTGGACAAGAGGAGACACAAGTATAGTGAGCATTGTTGGGTTGAAAGTAATCTCTAGCTTAAAAGACGTGCAGTAAGGGTTATAAAAATATCTACCCTCTTACTAATTCTTGGTCAACATTGTTTTTTTTTATTAGACAAAAAAAAAAAGAGAAACAGATATCTGGCTCTCTTGTGTGGGAATAAGAAGGCATATTCGACTTCTTCTCTGTCGCAAAACAAATGGTAGAATTAGCGCGGAGTTAAAAGTAATGTGCAAATGTCAAGAAAAAGAGAAATGTGCAAAGGTCAAGGAAGGAACTAGAGAGAGTTGTCGTGGAGTTAAAATGTCTAATCTAGTAAAGAAATTAGACAAGAGGAGACACAAGTATAGTGAGCATTGATGGGTTGAAAGTAATCTCCAGCTTAAAAGACCTGCAGTAAGGATTATAAAAATATCTACCCTCTTACTAATTCTTGGTCAACAATAACTACTTTTTTTATTGGTCCAAAAAAAAGAAAAAAAATATCGGGCTCACTTTTGTGGGCCATAAGAAGGCATATTGGACTTCTTCTCTGTCACAAAACAAATGGCAGAATTAGCGTGGAGTTAAAAGTAATGTTCAAAGGTCAAGGAAAAAACTTGAAAGAATTGTCGTGGAATTAAAATATCTTATCTAGTAAAGAAATTAGTCAATATGAGACACAAGTATACTAAGCATTGATGAGTTGAAAGTAATCTCCACCTTAGAAGACGTGTAGTAGTTGTTATAGAAATATCTACCCTCTTATTAATTCTTGGTCAATATTAGCTGTTTTTTTATTAGTCCAAAAAAAATAAAAAGATATCAGGCTCTCTTTTGTGGGCAATAAGAAAGCATATTGGACTTCTTCTCTGTCGCAAAACGAATGGCAGTATTAGTGTGGAGTTAAAAGTAATGTGCAAAGGTCAAAAAAGAGAGAAATGTGCAAAGATCCAGAAAAAGAGAAATGTGCAAAGGTCAAAGAAGAAACTAGAGAGAGTTGTCGTGAAGTAAAAATGTCTTATCTAGTAAATAAATTAGACAAAATGAGACACAAATATACTGAGCATTGATGAGCTGAAAGTAATCTCCATCTTAAAAGACGTGCAATAGTTGTTATAGAAATATCTACCCTCTTACTAATTCTTGGTCAACATTGGTTGCTTTTTTATTAGTCCCTAAAAAAAAAGATATCATGCTCTCTTTTGTGGGCAATAAGAATGCATATTGGACTTCTTCTTTGTCATAAAACGAATGGCAGAATTAGCGTGGAGTTAAAAGTAATGTGCAAAGGTCAAGAAAGAGAGAAATGTGCAAAGGTCAAGGAAGGAACAAGAAAGCGTTGTCGTTGAGTTAAAATGTATTATCTAGAAAAGAAATTAGATAAGATGAAACAAAAGTATACTGAGCATTAATTGGTTGAAAGTAATCTCCACCTTAAAAGACGTGCAAAGGTCAAGGAAGGAACTAGAAGTAATTGTCGTGGAGTTAAAATGCCTTATCTAAAAAAGAAATTAGATAATAGGAGACAAAAATATATTGAGCATTAATGGGTTGAAAGTAATCTCCACCCAAAAAGACGTGCAAAGGTCAAGGAAAAAACTAGAAAGAATTTTTGTGGAATTAAAATATCTTATCTAGAAAAGAAATTAAATAAGAGGAGACACATGTATATTTTCAGCATTAATGGGCTTAAAGTAATCTCCGTCTTATAAAACATGCAATACGGGTTATGAAAATATCAACCCTCTTACTAATTCTTGTTCAACATTAGTTGTTTTTTTATTAGTCCAAAAAAAAAAAAGATATCAGGCTGTCTTTTGTGGCCAATAAGAAGGCATATTGGACTTCTTCTCCGTCACAAAACAAATGGCAGAATTAGCAAGGACTTAAAAGTATTGCGCAAAGGTCAAGAAAGAGAGAAATGTGCAAAGGTCAAGAAAAAGAGAAATGTGCAAAGGTCAAGGAAGGAACTAGAAAGAGTTGTCATGGAGTTAAAATGTCTTATCTAGTAAAGAAATTAGACAAAAGGAGACACAAGTATAGTGAGCATTGATGGGTTGAAAGTAATCTCCAGCTTAAAACACCTGCAGTAAGGATTATAAAAATATGTACCCTCTTACTAATTCTTGGTCAACACTGACTACTTTTTTTATTGGTTTAAAAAAATATATCGGGCTCACTTTTGTGGGCCATAAGAAGGCATATTGGACTTCTTCTCTGTCACAAAACAAATGGCAGAATTAGCGTGGAGTTAAAAGTAATGTTCAAAGGTCAAGGAAAAAACTTGAAAGAATTGTCGTGGAATTAAAATATATTATCTAGTAAAGAAATTAGTCAATATGAGACACAAGTATACTGAGCATTGATGAGTTGAAAGTAATCTCCACCTTAGAAGATGTGTAGTAGTTGTTATAGAAATATCTACCCTCTTATTAATTCTTGGCCAATATTAGCTGTTTTTTTTATTAGTCCAAAAAAAAAAAAAGATATCAAGCTCTCTTTTGTGGGCAATAAGAAAGCATATTGGACTTCTTCTCTGTTGCAAAACGAATGGCAGTATTAGCGTGGAGTTAAAAGTATTGTGCAAAGGTCAAGAAAGAGAGAAATGTGCAAAGGTCAAGGAAGGAACAAGAAAGAGTTGTCGTTGAGTTAAAATGTATTATCTAGAAAAGAAATTAGATAAGATGAGACAAAAGTATACTGAGCATTAATTGGTTGAAAGTAATCTCCACCTTAAAAGACGTGCAAAGGTCAAGAAAGGAACTAGAGATAATTGTCGTGGAGTTAAAATGCCTTATCTAAAAAAGAAATTAGATAAGAGGAGACAAAAATATATTGAGCATTAATGGGTTGAAAGTAATCTCCACCCTAAAAGACGTGCAAAGGTCAAGGAAAAAACTAGAAAGAATTGTCGTGGAATTAAAATATCTTATCTAGAAAAGAAATTAAATAAGAGGAGACACATGTATATTTTCAGCATTAATGGGCTGAAAGTAATCTCCGCCTTATAAAACGTGCAATACAGGTTATGAAAATATCAACCCTCTTACTAATTCTTGTTCAACATTAGTTGTTTTTTTATTAGTCCAAAAAAAAAAAAAGATATCAGGCTCTCTTTTGTGGCCAATAAGAAGGCATATTGGACTTCTTCTCCGTCGCAAAACGAATGGCAGAATTAGCAAGGACTTAAAAGTATTGCGCAAAGGTCAAGAAAGAGAGAAATGTGCAAAGGTCAAGAAAAAGAGAAATGTGCAAAGGTCAAGGAAGGAACTAGAAAGAGTTGTCATGGAGTTAAAATGTCTTATCTAGTAAAGAAATTGGACAAGAGGAGACACAAGTATAGTGAGCATTGATAGGTTGAAAGTAATCTCCACCTTAAAAGATGTGCAGTAAGGGTTATAAAAATATGTATCCTCTTACTATTTCTTGGTCAACATTGACTACTTTTTTATTAGTCCAAAAAAAAAAAATGATATCAGACTCTCTTTTCTAGGCAATAAGAAGGTATATTGGACTTATTCTTTGTCGCAAAACGAAGGGCAGAATTTGCATGGAGTTAAAATTAATGTGCAAATGTCAAGGAAAGAACTAGAGAGAGTTGTCGTGGAGTTAAAATATCTTATCTAGTAAAGAAATTAGATAATATGAGACACAATTATAGTGAGCATTGATGGGTTGAAAGTAATCTCCACCTTAAAAGACGTGCAGTAAGGGTTATAAAAATATGTGCCCTCTTACTAATTCTTGGTCAACATTGACTACTTTTTTATTAGTCCAAAAAAAAAAAAAAGATATCAGGCTCTCTTTTCTGGACAATAAGAATGCATATTGGACTTCTTCCCTATCACAAAACGAATGGCAGAATTAGCGTGGAGTTAAAAGTAATGTGTAAAGGTCAAAAAAGAGAGAAATGTGCAAAGGTCAAGAAAAAGAGAAATGTACAAAGATCAAGGAAGGAACTAGAAAGAGTTATCGTAGACTTAAAATGGCTTATCTAGTAAAGAAATTAGTCAAGAGCAGACACAATTATACTGAACATTGATGGGCTAAAAGTAATCTCCACCTTAAAAGACGTACAGTAGTTGTTATAGAAATATCTACCCTCTTACTAATTCTTGGTCAACATTGGTTGCTTTTTTATTAGTTAAAAAAAAAAAGATATTAGGCTCTCTATTGTGGGGATAAGAAGGCATATTGGACTTTTTCTCTGTCGCAAAATGAAGGGCAGAATTAGCGTAGAGTTAAAAGTAATGTGCAAATATCAAGAAAGAGAGAAATGTTTAAAGGTCAAGGAAGGAACTAGAAAGAGTTGTCGTGAAGTTAAAATTTATTATCTAGAAAAGAAATTAGATAAGATGAGACAAAAGTATATTGAGCATTAATGGGTTGAAAGAAATCTCCACCTTAAAAGACGTGCAAAAGTCAAGGAAAGAACTAGAAAGAAAGAAAGGTGCAAAGGTCAAGGAAGAAAGTAGGAAGAATTGTCATGAAGTTAAAATGTTTTATCTAGAAAAGAAATGAGACAAGATCAAGGAAGGAACTAGAAAGAGTTGTCGTGGAGTTAAAATGGCTTATCTAGTAAAGAAATTAGTCAAGAGGAGACACAATTATACCGAGCATTGATGGGCTGAAAGTAATCTCTACCTTAAAAGACGTACAGTAGTTGTTATAGAAACATCTACCCTCTTACTAATTCTTGGTCAACATTGGTTGCCTTTTTATTAGTTCAAAAAAAAAGACATCAGGCTCTCTTTTGTGGGGAATAAGAAAGCATATTGCACTTCTTCTCTGTCGCAAAATGAAGAGCAGAATTAGCGTAGAGTTAAAAGTAATGTGCAAATGTCAAGAAAGAGAGAAATGTTTAAAGGTCAAGGAAGGAACTAGAAAGAGTTGTCGTGAAGTTAAAACGTATTATCTAGAAAAGAAATTAGATAAGATGAGACAAAAGTATATTGAGCATTAATGGGTTAAAAGAAATCTCCACCTTAAAAGACGTGCAAAAGTCAAGGAAAGAACTAGAGAGAAAGAAAGGTGCAAAGGTCAAGGAAGAAAGTAAGAAGAATTGTCATGAAGTTAAAATGTCGTACTCAAGGAATGAACTAGAAAAAGTTGTCGTTGAGTTAAAATGGCTTATCTAGTAAAGAAATTAGTCAAGAGGAGACGCAATTATACTGAGCATTGATGGGCTAAAAGTAATTTCCACCTTAAAATATGTATAATAGTTGTTATAGAAATGTCTACCCTCTTACTAATTCTTAGTCAACATTGGTTGCTTTTTTATTAGTTAAAAAAAAAAAAAAAGATATCAGGCTCTCTTTTGTGGGGAATAAAAAGGCATATTGGACTTCTTCTTTGTCGCAAAATGAAGGGCAGAATTAGCGTAGAGTTAAAAGTAATGTGCAAATGTCAAGGAAGGGAGAAATTTTTAAAGGTCAAAGAAGGAATTAGAAAGAGTTGTCATGAAGTTAAAATGTAATATCTAGAAAAGAAATTAGATAAGAGGAGACAAAAGTATATTGAGCATTAATGGATTGAAAGGAATCTCCACCTTAAAAGACGTGCAAAAGTCAAGAAAAGAACTAGAAAGAAAGAAAGGTGCAAAGGTCAAGGAAGAAAGTAGGAAGAATTGTCATGAAGTTAAAATGTCTTATCTAGAAAAGACATTAGACAAGATCAAGGAAGGAACGAGAAAAAGTTGTCGTGGAGTTAAAATGACTTATCTAGTAAAGAAATTAGTCAAGAGGAGACACAATTATACTGAGCATTAATGGGCTGAAAGTAATCTCCACCTTAAAAGACGTACAATAGTTGTTATAGAAATATCTACCCTCTTACTAATTCTTGGTCAACATTGGTTGCTTTTTTATTAATTAAAAAAAAAAAAAAGACATCAGGCTCTCTTTTGTGGGGAATAAGAAGGCATATTGCACTTCTTCTATGTCGCAAAATGAAGAGCAAAATTAGCGTAGAGTTAAAAGTGATGTGCAAATGTCAAGAAAGAGAGAAATGTTTAAAGGTCAAGGAAGGAACTAGAAAGAGTTGTCGTGAAGTTAAAATGTAATATCTAGAAAAGAAATTAGATGAGAGGAGACAAAAGTATATTGAGCATTAATGGGTTGAAAGAAATCTCCACCTTAAAAGACGTGCAAAAGTCAAAGAAAGAGCTAGAAAGAGAGAAAGGTGCAAAGATTAATGAAGAAAGTAGGAAGAATTGTCATGAAGTTAAAATGTCTTATCTAGAAATGAAATTAGACAAGAGGAGACACAAGTGTATTGAGCATTGATGGGTTGAAAGTAATCTCCACCTTAATAAACAGTAAGGGTTATAAAAATATCGACCCCCTTACTAATTCTTGGTCAACATTAGTTCCTTTTTTAGTAGTCCATAAAAAAAGAAAATACATCAGGCTCTCTTTTATGGGCAATAAGAAGGCATATTAGACTTCTTCTCTGTCGCAAAACGAAGGGTAGAGTTAACGTGGTGTTAAAAGTAATGTGCAAATGTCAAGAAAGAAAGAACTGTGCAAAGGTCAAGAAAGAAAGAAATGTGCAAAAGCCAAGAAAGAAAAGGTCAAGAAAAAGAGAAATGTGCAAAGGTCAAGGAAGGAACTAGAAAGAGTTGTCGTGGATGGATCATCATTTGCTCTTATCAGTGCAGTCGACAAACTAGATGTGCCAATACCAACACCTTTTGCATTTCGACAAATACTAAATTTCTTCCTAAGGAGAAAATTGAAAGCAACCATGAAGAGAAGGATCAGGGCCACAAGTAGAGCGAAATAATGGCTGAAAATAAGATGTTGCATTTCTTCTTGTGCTAATTCCGCCCTTTGTTTTGTGATAGAGAAGAAGTCCAATATGCCTTCTTATTGCCCACAAAAGAGAGCTTGATATATTTTATTTTTTATTGGACTAATAAAAAAAAAGCCAATGTTCACAAAGAATTAGTAAGAGGGTAGATATTTTTATAATCATTACTGCACGTCTTTTAAGGTGAAGATTACTTTCAACCGATCAATGCTTAATATAATTGTGTCTCCTCTTGTCTAATTTCTTTTCTAGATAAGATATTTTAACTCCACGCCAATTCTTTCTAGTTCCTTCCTTGACCTTTGCATCTTTTTCTCTTTCTAGTTCCTTCCTTAACCTTTGCACGTCTTTAAAGGTGGAGATTACTTTCAACCCATTAATGCTCAATATACTTTTGTCTCCTCTTATCTAATTTATTTTCTAAGTATTACATTTTAACTCCACGACAACTCTTTCTAGTTCCTTTCTTGACCTTTGCACATTACTTTTAACTCCACGTTAATTCTGCCCTTCGTTTTGCGATAGAGAAGAAGTCCCATATACATTTTTATTGCCAACAAAAGAGAGCCCGATATCTTTTTTTTTGGACTAATAAAAAAGCAACCAATGTTGACCTAGAATTAGTAAGAGGGTAGATATTTCTATAACCCTTATTGCACGTCTTTTAAGGTGTAGATTACTTTCAACCCATCAATGTTCAGTATATTTGTGTCTCCTCTTGTTTAATTTCTTTACTAGATAAGACATTTTAACTCCACGACAACTCTTTCAAGTTTCTTCCTTAACATTTGCACATTTCTCTTTTTTTTGACCTTTGCACATTTCCCTCTTTCTTGACATTTGCACATTACTTTTAACTCCATGCTAATTCTACCTTTCGTTATGCGACAGAGAAGAAGTCCAATATGCCTTCTTATTGCCCACAAAAGAAAGCTTCATATATATATATATATATATATATATATATATATATATTTGGACTAATAAAAGAGCATTCAATGTTGACCAAGAATTAGTAAAAGGGTAAATATTTTATAACCCTTACTGCACATCTTTTAAGGTGGAGATTACTTTCAATCCATCAATGCTCAATATACTTGTGTCTCCTCTAGTCTTATTTCTTTTCTAGATAAGACATTTTAACTCCACGACAATTCTTTCTAGTTCCGTCTTTAACCTTTGCACCTTTCTCTCTTTCTAGTTCATTCCTTGACCTTTGCACGTCTTTTAAGGTGGAGATTAATTTCAACCCATTAATGCTCAATATACTTGTGTCTTCTCTTCTCTAATTTCTTTTCTAGATAATACATTTTAACTCCACGATAACTCTTTATAGTTCCTTCCTTGACCTTTGCACATTTCTCTCTTTCTTAACCTTTGCACATTACTTTTAACTCAATGCTAATTCTGCCATTCACTTTGCAACAGAGAAGAAGTCCAATATGCCTTCTTATTGCCCACAAAAGAGAGCCTGATATCTTTTATTTTTTTTTACTAATAAAAAAGCAACCAGTGTTAACCAAGAATTAGTAAGAGGGAAGATATTTCTATAACCCCTACTGCACGTCTTCTAAGGTGGAGATTACTTTCAACCCATCAACGCTCAATATACTTATGCCTCCTATTGTTTAATTTCATTACTAGATAAGAGTTTCAGAGGTCTAGATACTCGAAAAGGCTTCACAGATCACCTCTACATCAGACTCGTTGATGCCGGATTCATACTTTCGGAGATGATAATTAGCTCCACCATGGTAAGGAAATCAGCCCAAATCTTTTTGGAGCCATCAAGAACAGTAAGATCCTAATCCCCATTCTCTCAGTGAATTATGGCTCGAGCAAATGGTGTCTTGATGAACTGGTTCAAATAATGGAGTGCAAGAACAATAACAAGGGTTGTCTAGTATTGCCTATATTTTACAAAGTGGAACCAACTCATGTGCGACATCAAATCGGGAATTTTGGAGAGGCATTTCATATGTGTGGAAGGCATTTCGACTTGATGATCTTGGAGAAATGGAAGCAAGCACTTATTAAAGTTAGCTCCTTGAAAGGTTGGGAAGGCAATAGGTACTTCACTTTTTCGCCCAAACATTCTTTACCGTCTTTTCATTTGTGTGGATGTTTACTGGTTGTTCTTATTAGTATATGCTTCATTTTATTTTATTTTTCTTTTTTCTTTTATTTTTACAAAAGAAAAAAGCTGAAGCCTTGCTAGCAATAAGATCTTGATTTTCATGAAATTGACCATTCTAATAATTTTTTTTTTTGTTAAGATCCCATTCACGTCAATTATATAAGGTTATTTTAATGAATTTTTTTTCTCTTATAACCAAAGATTTCATAACATTGTGCCATTCGTTTCATATTTATAGCATTAACTACATTAATCTCCATTATAAAATTTTATAATGATATTCATTAGAGATTAATAATACAACTTATTGGTGGTTCCTATCGAAAGTGGGAGACTTACCACATAAGTCATCAATCTATTACAATTGTGTTAATTAAGTTGTAAACCCTTTTTTTACGTATTGAATCATAAATCTTTTTATATTTGTGTCATTTCAGTCCATACATCAATTTTTGGTCAGGTAGTGCTAACATAGATATTTTTTAATAATATTTTAATTTGTCAAATTTTTATTTTTTTTTCATTTTTTTTCTCTTTTCTTTTCTTCTTTTATTCCTTCTTCCTCCAATAGTTCACCAACCAGTCAAACAACCAATCAAAGGTGAGGACCAGCAAAGTTGGCCTTGCCCTAGCTATGGCAAAGCATCACTGGGCGAGGTGAGCCCTCGCTAGCCCTAGCCTTTGGCTGGTCACCGAGGTGTGACAGCTAGCAAGAGGAAGAAAGAAGTGAAGAAGAAGAAAAAAGAAAGAGATATAAAAGGAATAAAAGAAAAGGAAAAAGAAAATAAATAAATAATTTGTAACAATATTAATATATATAAAAAATTTAGGATTCAATTGACCCAAAAAAAAAAACCTGAATTAGCACAATTACAATGGATTTATGACTTTTTTATAATTTTCCCCATTTAAAGATCATAACATCATATATTGCACATGTTGATGGTCAAGGCTATATTCTTTATCTTCTCAAGTATCATATATTAAATCATTAATGTTGTTATTTTTACAAAAGAAATATTTGATTGGTCAAGGCTATATTCCTTATTACATGTTTGTTTAAATAAGTTTCAATGCAATTTCCTTATCTTCAACGCATAATTATTATCTCATACACTTGCTTAAATCGAGGCAACGTTCTTTATTTATTTTTATTTTTTTGAGATAGGGGATTTATTCTTCTACTTCTCAATAAAATCAATATTCGGTTAATTAATGTCATAGATCATAAAGTACAACTTGTTATTATCCCTTGACGCAATGACTGTTGCGAACACAAATCTAGAATGATGCTGAATTCACAACATGCGTAGAAACTTACAGACATGTAGAATTGCATAAATAAGTAGAAATTCTCTCGATTGTATTTGACTAGTTCACTATACAGGACTTTGAATAATTCTCCGGATTGAAATTATAGGACTCGAATATCTCTTGAATCAAAAGTTATGTCATATGTATTGAAAGATAGGTAGACCCCCATACAGAGCTGGCTTATTGGCCTTTTGCTTATTCAAACACTCTAGGAAGTTTTCAAAGTCATATCCTCTCATCCGCCTCATCCCTGATAACTTTGACAAACAACGAGTTTGAATTTTGATTCAAATTCATAACATATTTAATTAAAATTCACTAGTGATATCCTCAAGTGTCTTCCGACTCAATAGATTATGTCGAAGTAATAATGGATTAGGCACGCCATGTTTCCCACTTTAGCCTTGGCTTATAAAATAATACATGGAGGTGTGACGAAAGCAATTTTTTAAGTTTTTCAATTTATCCCCAAATTTGTTTATTATTGTGTTCTCGTTAGACAAATAACATAAAATTACTGTTTTCACATGTTTGAACTGGTCGCATTTAATAGGTATGAAGGAGAATTGGTGAAATTGGTCATCCAAAGAGTGTTGAGCGAGCTAAAGAAAGAGTTTGAGTTGGTTATTCCTGAAAATTTGGTTGGAATTGATGGTCATGTGGAGAAGGTTATTAAATTCGTAGATAATAATTATAGTGCTACCCTATTTATCGGAATTCATGGAATGGGAGGCATTGGTAAGACAACTCTTGCTAAAGCCATCTACAACAAGCTCTCCGATCAGTTCCAGTATCATAGCTTCATTGCAGATATTAGGGAATCATGTAGCATAAGGGACTTGAGTACTTGCAAAATCAACTAATCTCTAATATATTGAAGCAAAAGAATCAAGTTTCAAATAAGGATGATGGGACTAAGTTCATCTCATACATGTTCAAAGATAAGAAAGTTCTCATTCTTGTTGATGATGTGGATGATCATGATCAGTTGACGACTTTGGTTGGAAACCATAACTGGTTTTCTTCTGGAAGCAGGATCCTTATTACCACTAGAAACAATAGTATTCTTGACAATGTAGGGGTGGACTACAAATATGAACTTGAGGAAATGGACAAGAATCATTCCATGGTTTTGTTTAGTAGACATGCATTTCGAATGAGCTCCCCTCCAATTGAATTTAAGGACCTCACTCATGATGTTATAACTACCACGGGAGGGCTTCCCTTATCTCTTGAAGTTTTAGGTTCATTTTTGTGCGGAAAAAAGTCAGAATTCTGGAGAGGTACAATAGACAAGTTAAAAAGAGTCCCCCATAAGAAAGTGCGAGAAAAGTTAAGGATAAGTTATGAAGAATTAGACTACGAACAAAAACAAATATTTTTGGATATCGCTTGTTTCTTCATTGGAACTGACAAAAGCATCACATCCTACATGTGGGATGCTTGTGGCTTTTTCCCAGAGGAGGGAATTGAAGTACTGAGATTCATGTCATTAATAAAAATTGGAGATGATCGTAAGCTCCGAATGCATGACCAACTGAGAGACCTTGGTAGGGAAATAGGTCGTGAGGAAAACCAACGGGAGCCACAATACCGCAGTAGGTTATGGGACACTAAGGAAGTCCAAAAAGTGCTCAAGGAAAATAAGGTAACCATTTCGTTTCTTTTTCTCACTTTGTCCATATTCTACTGTCAGAGCAATGTTGGTCCACTACTAAGTGCTTGATCTAGTGAACAGAGAACCATACAGTATTATTGCCCTTCAATGTTTCATTGACGTGATTAAAAAGTTGGGAGGTTTCTCTATCTTAATAAGTATTATCATGTTATTTAACATTTCTCTTAAAGTGTATATTACAAAATCATCTTCAAGAATGAGATACTTTCAAAGTTCATAGATAATTGACACGGGTATTCATTATTGGAATAATCTTGAATTTCTATAATTGCTTCATTTACGTCTTCGACACATGCAATAAATAACTTAACTTAGCTATTGTAAACCATAACTACTTAGGATATATAAATCATAGATTACAATCTTAGATGTTAAAATTAATATAATAGGACCCAACGATGTCCGTATTTCTCTTGAAATTTTAGTCATTATTCCATAACGGAGAATGGAAGAGATACTTATTTTATGTGATATTACATTAGCAATTCCATTTACCAATATTCATAGGACGGATTGATTTAAAACTTACCGAATAAGGTAGGAATGGACATTCCTTAAAAAATAAGTATGTGTGTGTGTGCGTGTGCGTGTGTGTGTGTAAAATCAAGCGTACTTAATGCAATAACCATTAAAAAGAGAAATGTTTTACTTTTTCTTCATAAAAAGTCCAAGAGATAAATACTTAGATTCTTTGTTGTATAATTAAGTATGTGATTGTAATTGCATTGCATTTGTGGAATTAATCATAATTTTGACTTGACTACTTTTAATCCATCATTTGGTTACTCAAGTTGTTGCTCAAAGGACTAGCACTTATTTGCAATCTCAACGTGTGAAACATATATAATCTCAAAAGCGAATTCATATATTAACAAGTCAAAGCCAATGTCTATTTATTATGTCTTTCATACCACATGATTAATTAAACTAAACTAACCAAAAGAAAAACAAATATGATGTATGTTCTATATACAAATATAATGGTATAGCTAAATTTCGCAACTATAAAGGTACATTTTTGTATAATTATCTTCCGTTTTACATTTTTATACTTTTGCACGCTCCATTTCGCTCTTCATCCATGGTATTACCATAAAAAGATGCCCAGCCCTTTGCATATGGGACGAAAATAACATTACCTGTCCAACTCATTCTTTCACTCATGGGATAAAAATGACAAAGCCGTCAAATATTCCTATTCTCACTTCAAATCGCCCCATATCATCCTACTCAGCTCATTATCCGAACATGCACATTGAACCATGTTAATCATGATCACAAAAAGCCAGAAATTTTGTAAGAAAGATTATGAACTAAGTTTTTTTAACAAGAAAATAAAATAAAACACGACATCTTTTTTGCTCTGGGTTGAGATGGCTCACTAGTATGTTAACACAGTGAGCAGTGTAGGGTACCCATGGCGATTTATCGACGACGATGAATGAAATTTGTAACAAGTGTCAGCTTTGTTCTACGGTCAAAAGGTTGGGTTTTTTTTTTTTTTTTTGACATTTGACAGGTTATGTTATTTTTGCTGTAGACGCAAAAGGTTAGGCTTTTTTTAAGACGTTTTAAAGGTTTTGCTACTTTCGTCGTAAGTACAAAAGGTTAGGCTTATTATAGGGATTTGGCCAAACTCCACCTATCGATTTTTGAAGGTGAAGAAAGTTGCACACAATCCTGAAAACAGATAGGGTATCTTATGATTTTGAGAGGGTGGTTTATGGAGAAACGACTAATCTCAGTAGATTACTTCTGCTGAAGGTTTCTTCCTTTTCTTTGTAGTTACTCTTCTCTCGGATTCCTTTTAGGTGTTGAGATCTAATTACTTCTCAAATTATTATGTCATTCACGTATAGTGTGCATAAAATCTTGTACAACATTGTGAAGTACTGTAACAAAATTTCTGGCTCGGAGAAACTGATATTATCCAAATAAACAATTTAACACCGCCAGCTGGTGCATAATGCAGTGCACATGAGGACCATGTTGGCCTTTTGCAAGGACAGCAATCGATCACTAGAAAGTAGTGGCAAAAGAACGAATAAAATCAGACATGCTATCCTGACAAATGAAGTCGGAGAGGTATGGTACAAAATCAAGGGGGTGACCATGCACATGAAAGCATGTCTCAAACGTGTCAATTTGAGAAAGCCAATTCTTCTCAAGCTTCGCCTGTGATGTTAGCCCAAAAGCGTTGAGAGTTTCAAACATTCGAATCCAACCAAAAAGCTATTCCATTTAGGCTTGTAGCCAAGAATAGCTTCAATTTTCACATTTCAAAAATGCTTTGCACGTTCAACAATTAATTTTTTAAATATACATCAAAGTTATTAGGGTCTGTTTATTATATTTATTATACTTGAGTAACTAAGTTATTTATGATGATGAATATAGCAAACTGTAATTAATAGTTAAACAAAATTAGTGATAAAATAATAATTTGTAGAGAACATTAATATAACTAATATTATTGTCTCAGTTACTTATAATTAGAAAAAATTAATTAACAGAATTCGAAGTTACTATTAGTAAAATAATAAGTACATAATATATTAATATAACTACTATCACAATATTCCATTTATTGTCATTAGTTATTACTCCAATTGAAAATAAGAGTACAGTTATTTTTATATTAATTGCGTAAGTAGTATAGTTAGGTAATATACACGAAATTAATATGAAATTTGCAAAGAGAAAAAAAATGTATATATTTCTTTTGAAAATGATCAAATTAACTTTTGATTTTGCACATAGCAATTTGATTAAAATTCGTGCATTGCATGCATGTCTTAACTAGTCTGGTAATGAAGCTATGGTACCGAAAGGACGAAGAAATTTTTTTTGGTTGAAAGAAGAAGAACACAAGTTGTAAAGTTTTTACTCTATATGAGCCATTACATCATAAATTTCTTTAAGATACTAATGCATATGGCCAAATTTCAGAATGCAAGTTGACATCCTTCATTTTGTTAGCCTTTATAAATACTGTTTATTGGCTTATCTTTACATTGCTAGTCTCTTGAACACATTAATGCACATCAATAGTAATATGAATAAATGATATTAGATTACTTTAGTTGGATACAGTATTGATGTAACATTGATTCTTGCTTATAGGGGACGGAAAAGATTGAGGCCATTGATTTAAGCAAAGGCAACTCAGAAGGCTTTAACGCAATAGCTGAACGAGATGGTGGCATTTACACAGAAAAGCAATTCAAGAATTTGACAAGTTTAAGATTCCTTCACATAGAGGGGGCACATCTCAATGGAGACTTTAAGAACTCGATTGGGGGGCTAAGATGGCTTCGACGGCCAAATTGTCCCATGAACTTTGAAGTAAACAACTTTCATGCAAAGGAATTAGTCGTACTCGAATTGTCAATAAGCGAGATAAATGGGAAATGGGAAGGATGGAGTTCCTTCATGGTAAAGAACAAATCTTTTTTGACCTTTCATGCTTTCTTTTGAAGCATAATCAGTCTCGACTAACCCCTTGACAATCTTATTTTTACCAGATGGCAAAGAAGCTCAAATTTCTCGACCTTTCACTTTGTTGTTCCTTGGAAAGTACACACTTCCTCTCCGCTTTTAAGAATTTAGAGGTTCTAATCCTCAATGACTGTTGGAGTCTACAGCAAATCGACTCTTCAATTGGAGACATGGAGGCCCTCATTCGCTTGGAATTGCGCAAGTGTAAGAGCCCAATGGATCTTCCAGCGGAAATAGGTAAATTAAAATCACTAGAGCAACTTTGTCTACGAGATATTCCAGCCCTTTCTACTTTACCAGATAGCATAGGGTCTTTGGAGAATCTAGAAAGTCTAGATATTTCCGGAACCGGTATAGAAGAATTACCTAACCGTATTGAGAGGCTAAGAAAGCTCCGAAACTTAAATGCTTCATATTGCAAAAATTTGGGAAGGGAAATGCCAGAAAGCTCCATGTTGTGTAATCTTTCTTCCCTACAACACCTTGATGTTCGTGGCTGCTCCATCCTTCAATTACTGCCAGACCTTCCTTCTAGCTTAACATTTTTGGGCATTACCTGTCAAAGTCACAAATTGCCTCCATTTTCCCACCTAACCCATCTTAAGGAACTACGAGTTAGGGAGTGCAAATTTATTGAATGCGTCCAAGAGCTTCCATCAGCACTAATAAAGAATTCATAATGCTCCCAACTAACAAACATTAGAGTGTCAGAAGTACCACAATCCTTAAACACTCTCTTCAAGTTGGAAATCTTGGATGTCAATGACTGTGATTCTATTAAAATACTGGACGTTTCACAGTTTATCTATCTAAGGACATTATCCATCAACCTTTGCAAGAATCTACCTGAAGTTCAAGGTCTTGATAAATTGAAATTTTTGGAAAGCTTGACTGTTGCATGTTGTGATTCAATTGAACAGTTGGACCTTCCAAAGCTTGAAGGTCTGAAAATATTAGAAGTTCATGAATGCGATAACATAGTCAAAATTCAAGGCCTTGATAGCTTAGAATTCTTAGAAAGACTATATAATTCTTGGTGCACTTCAATTGAAAGGCTAAACCTTCCAAATTCTGGGTGTCTAGAAACATTGTATGCTAAATCATGCAAGAAATTAGTTGAAATTCAAGGTCTCAATAGGATGGAGCTCTTGGAAAGCCTGGATATCATTGGGTGCACTTCAATTGAAAGATTGCTCCTTCCAAAATTCGGGGTCCTGAAGACATTATATGCTGGTTTTTGCAAGAAATTATCTAATATTCAAGGCCTCAATAGGTTAGAGTTTTTAGAAGAGTTATATATTCAAGAGTGCACTTCAATTGAAAGGCTAGACCTTCCAAAGTCCGGGAGGTCGAGGATATTAGAAGCTGGAGGCTGCAAAATGGGTATCATTTGAAAGAATTGTGGATCATTTGACGCAAGGCACTCAAAACAATTCCAAATTTACCCGGAATCTGAATTTATCCAAATTACAGAGGAAACAAAGCCATTTTTACAGCAGAATGATAGAATTTTGATCAGACTATATGGACAACTCGGATGAGAAATACACTAAAGATGATCCACATTTTCTAACAAAGGAACATAAAGCAGGTAAGTGGCCTTTGCTCTTTTGAGATCTACTGCTCAATTTTCAATTGTATTTCATGCTTGCAATATCTTTCAAGATTTATGATCTTGTTATTATTATTTCCTGGTTGACAGTGTCATCATTGTTCTTACTTGAATTCAAGGAATCCGAGGGAGATGTTCATGGAAGTTAATGTGTATTTTGGCAAAATGGTTCTACTTATCATGCCAGTAACGAAAATAGGTGAAAAGGCTTTTTTCATCGATAGATACCCGATGATCTTTGCTCTGTCGAATGGCGATCGTCTTCGTCTTCATCTTCATCTTTGTCGCTGGATGGAAGGGCCTCGAAGCCCCAAAAGAAGATTGTAGACCGTCGATCAGCTATCTTCCTCTTGAGCTCCATAGAAGCAAACGATCTGAGTGGGACAAGCCTTTTTGAGAGTGCAAATGTGTGGTATTAATGATAAGGCGAGTTTTTTGGGTTGCTGTATTCAATTTTTTTTTTTTTTTGACAAGTAAACAAAGTAGCATTACTAAGAAACGTTTTTAGCAAATACACCGCTTGCATCAACACACAAAAGATCCAAAAGGGCAGATGGGGGGTTATTTACCCAATTTCTAGTGAGACGGGTTGCTGTATTCAATTTGACGGATGCTTTTTTCTGCTTCTAGTGTACTACTTTTATGGGGTGAACAAGGTTGGTGCTGATTTTGTCAACAAGAATGGGTTTGTTGCAGTTGGTGTGGGTATCTCACTACAGTCTCATTGTGCCTTCCGGACGTCAGATGTTTGGAATGAAGAGGGAGAAAGAATTAGATCGTTTGAGCGATGAATGACCTCTCATACAGCTGTAGTGTCTTAACAACTTGAGAGTTGTACTTTGGAGTTGATGTTATATTTATGAAATGATAAAGGTGTGAAATGGTTTACTCAACTGTGCCAATCGATTAATTTTGAATTGTTTCTTATATTCTTGTGTCTTCATTGGTGCATGTAAGTTGTGTGGGAAAAGAAAATTCACAGGTTACATGCACAATTGATTTCTAATCAGTTAATTGACACTTCTTCACTTCATAAAACAGTACAAACTAAGGGACCGTTCCAGCTTGACCTTTTTGGGCTGGCAACAAAACATTAAAGAATATATATTCAAAAAGTGGGAAATGACTTGAACCTTTACATTATGGGTGAAAACCCATTACAAGAAAAAGCTGGAACTAAATACGGTCAACTTAATCTGATTTTACCATGAAAAACCGAGCAGTACTCCTTTGTCCTGGCTAACAAAATACCTATAATTGATTTCAAGCAACTGCTTCCTATCAACAATTTTTAATATGAGAAAAATAGCAACGGCATTGTGCCAGACGGAAATTGCCAATTTACCATCCTTCTGAGCAATTATCAATCCGATTACTAGTTTTAAGCGGTTCTACTAGTCCTAAAGCACCGAGTCACAAAAGTTGCACAAGTCTCTTCAATGTTATCCGTGGTTCCTCCAAGCTATACGTGTGAAGAAAATAGAAGATGCAGCCGAAGGAAAATTCAGGAAAAATGCACAAAACTATCAGACAATGATGGTAACTAAGAAGGAATACTTTCCCTTCGAATGAAAAGAAACTGTTCAATTAAGCTTTGAGTTAGGACATTAAGCCACAAACTCAAGTTCAGAAGTGTAATACTAAACTATGCCAGGTAAGTGTAATGCCCAGGCGAGTCAGCCAAACAACTTCTTTGCTCTAAACAGGAAATTCAATTTTTTGAGCTACCCACGCCCTTATTGAAACGCAGGTCCATGTAAATGCAAGAAAACCAACTCAAAAGCTCATTTCAATTGTTGCCACCTCGAGTTAAGATTAAAATTGACTCATTACTCATTTGGCGTACCAACAATCAAAACCACTAACCCATCGACAGCCTTATTAGGGTATAAGGAACTTGTTCTCTATGTTATTTTATGAACATATAGCATCCTCAAAAGCTAAGAGATAGTTTGGTTTCTCCAATTTCAAATTTCCTTTTGGCGATAACTCCTTTCCCGATTAAAGAAAAAATCTGGTCAATGCTATATTCATCCAGTGGAAATAAAGCAAACAGCAGATATTAATATAAAAGCTCGTGCTTCTGCAGAAAAGGGCTTCCATTTCTGCAGGCAGATCATGTGGCCTACAAGCCAATAGTCATCAATGTCACTAGTCGTCCACAACTTTCATATTTCTTAAGACCCAAGTTACATAAATATGTCTCACTGGTCTTCAAACATCAGACAAAAAATTAGTGGCTATGAAATAGGACAACAGAAACAGAGAACAAGATATAGGATGGTTACATATGATAGAAGCCGTCTCACATTCTCATCTACTAGATTGCTTTCATAAGTCATACATATTAAAGCCAGGTAACACCACAAGCCCAAACTGCAAAACAAGAACATGGCCCCTGTACTCCACGGTTTGTGAATTCACAACTATTTGTTGGTAGCAGATCAAAGAAATCCTTTATGAAAGACAGTTTACAGATGTACCAGCAGGTTTGTCCAAAACTACATAGGATTCAGCCACAGCAATGATTCTTGATTTCCAATCTTTCTCGTTGCACCTGATCAAAGTTCATGTGTCACAAAGTTACCCAAGTGGAGTTGGATGTATCATAAGCACAATCACCTTTGATGAGTAACCTTAGAAAACGCATAGGGTGAACATGAACCCGCAAGTACCTGCTTCAACAAACTGCCCTGGGTCACTTATTCTGTACTTCTCTTACAGTCTTCCCTTTGATAGATGCTCTCTTTCTCAAAACCGATGGCTTTTTAACTGTTCATCAACGATGGCGATGACGTTTGAAATTGAAATAAACATGCAAACTCCCTCCTTCAAAAGTGCATTTGAATCCCTTCTTGTGTGAATATTCCCATGCCATTTCCTCCTCATGCTGAGCCCTTTCAAGCACTCCCTCTTCCCTTCTCTTCTTCACTTTCTCAATCTCTGCCCCTCTTTCTTTCTGCCTCTTTGTCTCTGCTTTGATAGAGAACATGTCTAGATCTGCACCCAAGGCGACATCGCGCTCAATCTTGTTTTCCCAAACAAGCCTGCAATTTGCAAGAACAAAAAATTTAATGTTCGTCTCCTTCACAAGAGTGCATCATCCACAAATAATTTTCAAAAGTCCATGTTGCAGATGATATACTTGCTACATAAAGGATGGACACAACAATTCTGAAATGCTATTGTTTAAACTACATCTCCAATGGAATGATGATATAAGTGGTCCCTGAATTTTGACTAAATATAAAATGTGATTCTTAAATTTTAAATCGCTCAATGTGATCTATAAACTTTAATTTGATATGTAATATAATTTCTAAACTTTTAATTTATTTACCGTGATCCCTGAACTTTAATTACATGTTTATTCTGTTCCAATCATCCTAATATTATTTAAAATGATTGGTGGCAACTCTATTCAACTTGTTTTTATTAGAAACTGCAATCTTCGGATTTCTAAAACTTTTTCCACTTGTAGCTGCTTCGCCCGTACTTGAATCTGTGGGCTCCAACCCGGGGGCCAAGGAGTAGATTGGTCGCTTGTATAATTCCCTGTCCACAGTTCTGGCCTGGACTTTCTTTCGTAGCTTGGTGTGAAGCCTATTGGCTCGAGAGGAAGCACTCCCATCTCGATCTCCTCTGCATCTCTCTCTCTCTCTGCGCACCCCGATGACACTCACAAGGCCTCTATGGACTACCTCATCCGTCGTTGCAGTGAGATCTTGCAGCCTCGATCTGAGGTCACCCACGGCCCCGACAAGGGCCACGGCCACGACCTCTATCGGAGGTCCGGGACACCATGGGCAACCTCCATCCAAGTTTGCCCATGGGCTTAAAGGAGGCCGCCGGCCCTGTTATCACTCTCCTTGGGACTATATATTGGTCTCTTTCCTTGGCATCACATTAGCTCTGCAACATTTTGTCTTGTTTGTTGGATCAATCACCGTTCAAATCCTCGTGCGAAAGGAGAATGCACTAATAATTTCAACGTCTCTACAGTGAGATTTCCTGTGCTAGTAGAGAGATACCGAACAACATACGTTTTTCCTAAATATGGAAAATACTAGACACGGTGAGAATGCTTTGTAATTTTATTAATATGGATCTCGAAATAATAACTTCAACAATGCCAGATACCTGAGACTCATAATATTAAAGGAATAAAGATGCAAATGGTCCTGAATTATGATCAAATGTGCAATACAATCCCTGAATTTTTAATATGTTCTATGTAGTACTTGAACTTAGACTAAATGTATAATGCAGTCTCTGAACTTTCAATTTGTTCAAAGTGGCCCATGTACTTTTGGTATATGTTCAAATTAGTCCCTAGACTATATGAAAATGTTCAATGTTATCCTATCATTAATTCAAGTTCAAGAACAGCATTCAAATTTTTTTATAATCTAAGGACTAGATTATATATATACAAAAAGTTTAGAGAGCACATCAAACAAATTGAAAATTTAATGATGACATTACAGAATGGGCTAAAATTTATTGACCACGTTAAACAAATTAAAAGTTAAGAGTCACATTGCATATTGAGCCAAAGTTCATGAACCATTGGTGTCATTTTTCCTAATATTGAATGGGTCCATTGGGGTAAATAATCATTTACTTTTTGTCACATAATTTAATAAGTATATATAGTCTATTCTATTCCAGTGATGAATTTGGCCCACAAAGCAGACTCATGTATTTTCTCCTCTTCTACAGAAGCACATGATCAACCAAGCGAGCGCAATGCTTTAGGGTGCAGAAAAACCCTGATTTCCTTGCTGAGATCAGATTGATAACGTCCCTTTTCCCCTGCAATTACACCATGTTAATGGCAAATCGATTCCGCGAAATTTATGCCATTCTGCTCACCCGAGGATTCATGAGATTAGTGAGATATCTCACCTAGCCTCAAAATCGAGACACGCCATCCCACGGAAGCGAAAGAAAGCTCTATCCTACAATGGAAACCATTACATTTGACCACCATGTTTAGGTGTCCCTCGACGTTCTTGCTCATCAAGGTTGACACCCATCACTAATGGCCCATAGGCTTGAAGCATTATCAATGTGCTCTGAAGAAAACTGATAATCTCTTTTCTGGTGTACAGCAAAAGATATGGCATCATCCTTCTACAAGAAATTGTGGTTGAAAAGATGTACAACCAGCCGAAGTAATGGAGCATCAGCTTGCGTGTAATTCGTAAATTCATGTTATCCACAAAGGCACAAGCGGCTCGACAATCGTTCAAACTTTCTTAAGACTAAAATGACCTTTAAAACGCTCACCTGTAATCCCCTTTTTCCCAGATCTTTTTCATTTTCTGGAGAAGACTTGGAGCACAAGTATGTGGGTACTGCCTTTATTTTCCTTTGATACATTGAAGTAATATCGCCATCCTCTTCATGCTTCAACTTCCAGGACCCGTCTTCCTGCTGAACCATGCCCTTGTTCTTCTTGCACCGCCAAGAGACCAGCACAAGATACTCATCCTTCAAAGCATCAAGTCTCTTGTTCACGAGGGAGACGTCGCAGTAAATTTCTAGCTTGAACCCTCCTAATGACCTGCGCTTCCAAGCAAGTAGCATTACAGGTTGTGCCAACTCAACGCGCTTCTAGGGCTCTTCAAGTACTGAGATTTTCTAGTGTCGATGTCCCACTCTACCCCAACTTCCAAATAACCCGGGATTGGATAGCTCAAGACAATGTCAAAGCAAGTAGATATATGTATGATTGTGAATATGCAGAATTAAAAGTGGACATAAACTTAGACCAAACCGAACTACTTTAAATTCTAAGTGCATTGTTCTCTGTCCCTATTCATATTTATTATTGCATTCCTAAATATTATCCGAACCCGATCATATCTACACTCTATTTTTCACAATCATACATATATTCACTGGACACATTTTTAATTCTGCATTTATTAGTCAAGTTCTTTAAAATCACCTATTCACTGCCAATATTGGTAGCCAATATCAAAAATTTCTAAAGCTATGCGATCTGATAAATTCAACCTCATTACACATAAATTTCACTCGCGTTCCAGTGCTATCTCTCCAACTGATTAGTTGTCCCTTTCTCTCACGCTTCTTCGTCAACTTCGAGAGAAAGAGAAGGACGAGCCCCTTGGCCCTTCCCTCCTCTATTATACCCACACTCGCCAGCAAAACATTCGCGCCAGCAAGACGTGAAGGTCTTGCTGGCGCGAAGGTCTTCATTTTTGGCATGTATCTTGGTGGTGCGATATATTTTTTTATTTCAAAATGGGAAGTCATTTTTCAAAATATGACTAGATTTCGATACCTAGACATGGGTACCCTAACACTCATGCCTAGTCCTTGGCAGTCAAGCTTGGGTTTTCAGAGGTTATGTCTAAATACCCGGCTCCCATGCCTATGTCATATGTACTCAAAGTCAAGTCCATCAAGGCCAAGCCTAAGTCCTCGGCTCCTATAGCCGGTTCCTAGCAATTGAGTTCAAGAAACCTCGGGTCCTACACCTAGGACCTCAATAGTCAAGCACGGTCCCCTGAGGTCGGGGCCTAGTCCCAAGTGCCCCAAACAGGGCCTCTCGGCACGCGGACCTGAGCCCCAGCAGTAAAGCCTGAGTCTGTCGAGGTCGCGTCGAAGACTTCGGTGCCATGCTGAATTAAATTAAAAGCAGAATGATGTGTTAATGATCACTCCTCACACGGCGGTTTTGATCATTGGATCAAATCAAGTCATTATCATTTAAAATTTCAAGTCTTTTTTTGTTGGTAAAGGAAAATGACACCAATAATTCATGAACTATTAAAAATTTCAAGTCAATGTGTATGATTTCTCGAAGAAAATGTTAAAAATAAAGAAAATATTAAAAAAAAAAAAGACGAAGACTTATATCATACCGGATGTACTGACCACTCTGCATAAATTGATTCCCTGGACACCAGGGCAAAACATCCAAATTCACAGACATAGTCACACACACACACATACACACACAGATGGATGCGATGCAATCTATGGAGCTGGAGACGTGGAAGCAGAGAAGGCAGAGACTGGATGCGTTAAGGAGGGACGACCCGAGCCAACAACGGCGGGATCCTGCAGAGCCCAAGGAAATTATGGATCATCAGCTATACTTGGCTGCAAAGGAAGGGGACGTCGAAAAATTCATCAAAGCCCTGGAGGATCATTGTGCCAAGGAAGGAGTGTCGTTGCCCGTCGTTCTCGACCTTTGCAGCCCCTCCGAGAGTACATTGCTCCATGCTGCGGCAGGTATATTAAAAAGGGTGTGTAACCATAACATTTATATGTTCTTCTGTGCATTTTTAAAATGTTAGAATTTTCATGCCTAAATTTACCCGAAATCAATGGAAAACAGAGAATGATGATATAATCAGGGCGATCATCGATTTTTTCCCTGATGACCGGATCTCCTGGGCAAACTCCAGAGGAGAGACACCGCTGCTCCTTGCAGCTAGAGCCGGGAAAACCAGTGCAGTGGAGCTCCTCCTTCCCCAGGGGAATCCAAGATTAACGGACTGCACCGGCAACTCCGCTCTGCACGAGGCTGTGAAGAATCGCCATCACGAGGTGATCCGTCGGTTGGTGAATGCAGACCGCCATCCATTGAATTATCCGAATAAGGCAAGCAAGTCTCCATTGTGCCTAGCCGTCGAAACAGGGGACTTGGAGGTTCTCAAGTGCTTGTTGGAAGTGCCAAATGAGGGCGAAGATGAGAGGAGACCACAGACTCAAAGGGTTTTCGGCATGTCACCCACTCATGTCGCGGTTATGCACCGGAACTTGGGTAAACCCTACTTTCATGCTCACACTCATTAGTTGATCTTCCCAGTCACTCTTTTGTTTACTTCATTTTGGTTTCCACTGGTGGAGTAAAAATAAGTTTCACAAGCAACGACTAATTTATCAGAGGCCCTTGTACGTATGGTATCGATAGCTTACTATTCTAAGGGGCAAGACTGTGAGGCAACTCCCCACGCTTCGGATCGTCTAGGACGGGATCAACCGCTATTGAAGAATTACAGTATTTGTGTTCATCCCAAATGATTAAAATCTTTTGCTGGATTTAGATATGCTGACAGTAATGTGGGAAAAGAAGCCGTGGCTATTTCAATTGAGAGATGCGGAAAATGGCACTCCTCTCCATTTTGCTGCATATGCGAATTATCTCGATGGAGTGAAGTTCATGATCAAGAAGTTCCCGAAGAGCATGCGGGAGCAAGATCGTACCGAGGGCTATCTTCCTATCCATGTCGCCTGCATGATGGATCACGTCCGGATCGTCGAGGAGCTACTTCGGCAATGGCCAGACCCTGCAGAGTTTCCATCTAGGCTACAACAGAACATTCTTCACGTGTCAGCGAGGCACGGAAGCATTTCAACTGTCAAATACATACTGAAAAATCCCAAGTTCAGTCACCTCATAAATGCAAGAGACTTCGACATGAATACGGCTCTGCATCTGGCTGCGTTGCACTGGCAACCTTTGGTCTTGCTTCTTCTTGCACGAGACAGTAGAGTTGATCTCAAGCTGGTAGATATGAATAACATGACGGCTCTGGATGTGGTGGAGCAGGACATGAAAGGAACGGATGCTCCGCTTTGGAAGGTACGACCTCTTACACTTTTGTCATGGGTGATCATCTATTGCAAATTGTATACCGATCAGGGACAGACCTCGAATGTGTGACGACCCGAGCGGCAGTGCGCGGGGAGGAGGGATGGCGGTGCGTCCGCGCCTCCGGTCCTCGGACGCGCGCAAGGGAAGGGGAAGGGATTCCTCTCCCTCTTGTCCCACATCGCTTAGGGAGGGGTCATGGGCCTTGTATATAAGGCCTGGGTTCCCTTAAACTTGTGGACGCGTTTTAAAACCGTGAGGACTCAGTGTCCAAAGCGGACAATATCGCACAAGTGGGACCCGGGATGTTACAAATGGTATCAGAGCCGACTCCCGACAGCATGTGGGGCCACAGCGAGGACGCTATGCTCCCAAGGAGGGGAGAGTGTGACTACCCGAGCGGCGGTGCGCGGGGAGGAGGGATGGCGGTGCGTCCGCGCCTCCGGTCCTCGGACGTGCGCAAGGGAAGGCAAGGGAAGGGGAAGGACTCCTCTCCCCCTTGTCCCACATCGCTTAGGGAGAGGTCATGGGCCTTGTATATAAGGCTTGGGTTCCCTTAACTTGTGACGACGCGTTTTAAAACCGTGAGGACTCAGTGTCCAAAGCGGACAATATCGCACAAGTGGGACCCGGAATGTTACAAATGGTATCAGAGCCGACTCCCGACCGCGTGTGGGGCCACAGCGAGGACGCTGTGCTCCCAAGGGGGGGAGAGTGTGACGACCCGAGCGGCGGTGCGCGGGGAGGAGGGATGGCGGTGCGTCCGCGCCTCCAGTCCTCGGACGTGCGCAAGGGAAGGCAAGGGAAGGGGAAGGGATTCCTCTCCCTCTTGTCCCACATCGCTTAGGGAGGGGTCATGGGCCTTGTATATAAGGCTTGGGTTCCCTTAAACTTGTGGACGCGTTTTAAAGCCGTGAGGACTCAGTGTCCAAAGCGGACAATATCGCACAAGTGGGACCCGGGATGTTACAGAATGTAAATTAATGAGGTATGTGAATAAGAATGTTCTCAGTCAAATGTGTAATTTAGTTGCCAAAATCATAAAGTGTTAGTTTCTTTGTTTATCCTTTGACTCTCTACTTGCAGAGGTTAACACGAATAATCTTGCAATCTGCTGGGATACCGAGAAGTGGAGAATTAGCTATCGGCCAGCCAAACCGTCAGATCCCAGGGAAAGAATTGGAACCTCCAGATTCGGATAGACTCAAGGAGGAGGCAAATACTAGCATGGTCGTGGCAATGCTTGTGGCCGCCATGACTTTCGCTTCTGGTTTTTCTGTTCCGGGAGGATACAATGGTTCCAACCCAGGCGCCGGTATTGCCATATTGCTCCACAAAGCCATGTATAATGTCTTTTTGATTTCCAACTCCATTGCCATGTACAGCTCAATCATCGCAATCGCGATCCTTTTCTGGACACAGATTAATGATCCTCACGTAGTGCGAAATGCCCTTTTGAAAGCAAGACTCCCATTGCTGGTAGCTCTTGCCGCAATGGCTCTAGCATTCATGGCAGGCGTCTACGTAACTGTAACCAAACTCGCTTGGCTTGCGATTGTTGTCTTGGTCTTGGGATCGGTCGCCCTCTTCATCATCTTGAGTTTATACCTTCTGTTGTATCACCCGCTTGGTTCCAACAATCGTCTCACTCGTCGCTTCACCGACTTGATTATTGTCGCGGGAATTTCTATGTCGGGCAGCGTGACCGCAGGGAGTGGGACTACGGGACGCGCGGCTACGTCTTCCGGTGGCATTCCTGATGGTAACCACGGCCTCCACTTCAACAGAGGCTATAGGTTCCAGAAAGATGGCGTCTGATCCCCCCTTACATATGTTATATTCTCGCTAATGACATACCAATGTCCCAGTTACATTAGTTGCTGCTGTTTTGGTTTGGTTGGCCTGTCTGTCTGTCGTAAAAACGAGTGATGCATGCGATTTTAGTCATCTAAAATACTTTGTGATTACTTTCGTTCAAGATATCGATAATAACAGAGTGTTTTGTGCAATAATTGAGGATCATTAATTGTTTTGTTTTTATAGCTGTTTTAGGAAACTTTGTTGCTATTTGCTCTTTTAATTTGCTTCAAGGATTGAAAAATTGAGAGGTCAAATGAGTCATAAAGAAGAAAAAAAATCAGTCATAAAGAGATGCGACAGGGATATGGTAATGATGGTAATTTATAAATTATTTGAGTACATCAAGGTGCTTGAACTTTTACAATTATTTTGAAATTATTTAGACGTATGCTTTTGTATGACACTTCGTGTTTCTTTAAAAATTTTCAATAGCAAATGTATCTTCATATATGTATTTTCTTATAGTTAATCATATATTGGGTTTATGTTGGTAAAGAAGGAACTAAAGGTGCATTTAATTCATGAAAAATAAATAATTTGAAAAGCGTTTTTTAAACATGATTATTTGTATCACTTACAAAAATGAATAAATAAATAAAAATTTCATCATCTACAAAAAATTTTAAACATAAATTGTTGTCAACAATAAAAATAATTTCCGTTTATTAATTATATCGAGCAATTATTTTTTTTCGAAAAATATTTTCTAAATCATTTATTTTTCATGAAATAAATCCAGTGTTTTGGAAATGTGGTCAATCCAAGAAGGGTGGCCCAACATCTAGGTAAGTGTGTTCACCCCCACCTTTTAAAATTAAAATAATTCGTTATAATGGTATAATTAGTCTAAAAAAATTCGTAAATATAATTGTTACTCTACTGGATCAAAAACAAGCTTTTCGAGAGAAAGATTAAAAAGAAAAGGCTTGTTATAACTAGGGGTGAGCATGGTTATAAATTGGAATTTGAAACCTTAGAACCAGACCAATGGGAATCTATCTAGTTCCAGATTCCAAAATATGCAAGGTGGGTTCTAAATAATAATAATAATAATAATAATAATAATAAAATTGGAAAATCGATTTCAACCAATAGGTTCCAAGTTCTAAATTGGTAGAACTTGGAATCTAGAATCTAGAATAAGTTTTTGTGTTTTTCTTGGTTTATGGCTTCGCATGATCCTGCGATATCCCATAACATTTGATGATGAGTATATAACTTGGAACCACTGGTCCAAGTTTCCATTTTATAACTAAGACTTTTATTTTATTAATATTTTATATTTTTCGTGTGAGCAAGTGGTAATTATTCAATGTAATAATTCACTGCAATCATTCAACTAATAATAAAGATGGAATCTAGATAGACCTTAAAACCTATGATAAAGTAGGTTCCAAGTTCCAGTTTCCAGATTATGTATGGTAAGTTGTAGGTTCTAAGAAATGAGAAACCTATTCCAATAAGTAAAGTCCAAGTTTCAAGTGGAAACTATATGAAATATGTACGAAACTTGAAACCACTCACCCCTACTTATAACAACAAAATAATGGTTAGAAGTTACAAAAATAAGCTTTGGCAATAGTTATTCTACTTAAATCAAATATAGAAAATTTTTATAATTTCTTTTGTTGTCATTCTGTCAATTTGCGTTTGAAAAACACCTGCATATCAACTAACTGATAAGTCGAAATATCAAGGAAATCAATCCAAACAAACCTCACCACCCTTCCCACTCGGGTAGTGGGAAGTGAGAGCCTAAGAACTGGGGAGTTCAATTCCCCATTTTCTCGGGACTGGAGTGAGGACTAAGGGTGGTCAGTTCCAAATCCAATCAAGTTTCAAGTTGGAATCGAAAACGGATCGATTCCCAAAATTAAGAACTGGGGACTAGAGTGGTTGGTACGATACTCGGGAACTGGACCATTCCAATCTGATTCGATCCAGTCTAATAGAACCAGTCATTTTTTTTTTTCTTTTTCCTAATGGTAGCTAAACTCCAAAGAAAATCACAAGCTTCCTGCAACATCATCCATGGCTTCCAAGACCTGCATTGTAATCTTCGCATTGCTCTATTTATTCCCTCTTGGCAACTCAATTGATTTCTTCAACTTCCCTGTTGTTTTCAACTTCGGCAACTCCAATTCCGACACAGGCAATGGTGCGCTCTTTGCTGAGGATGGGGAAGGGGTTTTGAGTTAGGCCAAAGCACCCGCTAGAAAGAAGCAAGTCGGCGACTCTAGCAACGACAATTGTTCTCGACCATCTCTTTGCGGACAACCCCGCATAGCCACCACGTAAAGTATCACGGCTGCCTCCGTTCATTGTCTTGACCATCACCACAATTGTTCTCAGCCATATCTCTCTCTCTCTCTCTTTCTCATGTCAAGATGTGTACCCTGTCGACTTTCAAGGAACTTTGACTGGCAACTTGATTGCGGTGGGGGAGTCGGTTGCGGCGGATCCAAGGTCATGTGGTGGGGACGTGATGTCACGATGAATCTGCGTTGGTCAAGTTTATGTAATTACCCAACTGTTCAGGATGGCAAGTGGCGGTGGCCAATCAGTCTAGTCGGGTTTGGTTCCCTTTGGAATCAGGAATCAGACCGTCCGGATACCAGTTTCATTTTTAAGAACCGGGAATCGAACCAACATTTTCAAAAACCGAACCTAATCAACCAATTCGGTCCGATCTGGGCAATTCCCAGTTTAGGCGGTCCATATTGCACACCTATAGTGAGGATGTTTGAGTGAAGGAGTAGGGTAGGACTAGACCAAAATAAAAAAAAAGGGCAAGTAATTGCCCAATTTTAAACCGAGGCTCCTCATACATCACAATTTTTCCAAAAATAATCAAAATTTTATTGTCTTTTCAGAACTTTTTTTAGTTTTTAAATACCCAATATTTTATATGACCGAAAGAACAAAAGTACCTCTATCTAAGTAGACGAAACAACATGACTCCGTCATTCTCAAAATTGTTCATACATTTTGCACAGCTAAACTCAAAATTAGGACTCATGCATATTTGCCACGTTATTATACATATTTACAAAACACAAATTAGACAACGGACACTGAGTCATTTTGGGGCATAAAGGAGACTCTGAAGAACTTCACCGGATTATATTCTCCAAAGAAACAAAATTGCATTCAAGGATTCAATTAAGTAGTGTGGTGCAAAATGGGCATTATGAGGGCAATAACCCTTCCCCACACGTAATGAACCTCCGGATTGCTTATACGGTTTTCCCACAAAATGACCGGTATCTTTAATGCATGCACCTGAATTTTCCAATCATCCTAATTTTATGTAAAATGATTGGTGGCAACTCTCTTAAACTTGTTTTTATTCGATCGTGCAATCTTCGGTTTTGTAAAAAATTTACCCTTGTAGCTGCTTTGCCTGTCCTTTTATCTATGGGCTACAACCCGGCCGACAAGGAGTAGGTAGGTCGCTTGTATAGTGTTTCCTATTCACAATTCTGGCCCGAGCTTTCTTTCGTAGCTTGGTATGAAGCCTGCTGGCTCGAGAGGAAGCACTCCCATCTCGATCTCCTCTGCATTTCTCTCTCTCTCTCTCTCTCGGCGCACACCGACAGCACTCACAAGACCTCTACGGACTACCTCATCCGTCGTTGCAATGAGATCTTGGAGCCTCGACGTGAGGTCACCCACGGCCCCGACAAGGGCCGCGGCCACGACCTCTATCTGAGGTCCGGACCACCATCGGCAACCTCCATCCAAGTTTGCCCATGGGCTCAAAGGAGGCCGCCGGCCCTGTTATCACTCTCCTTGGGACTATATATTGGTCTCTTTCCTTGGCATCACATTAGCTCTACAACATTTTGTCTTGTGTGTTGGATCAATCATCGTTCAAATCCTCGTGCGAAAAGAAATTGCACTAATAATTTCAACACGTCTCTACAGTTAAATTTCCTGTGCCAGTACAAAGATACCGAGCAACATATGATTTTCCTAAATATGAAATATACTAGGCCCAGTGAGAATGCTTTGTAGTTTTATTCAACGAATTTGGGGTGTATATTAAAATGAATCTTGAAATAGTGACTTGAACAATACTAGATATGCTAAGACTCATAAATTAAATGGTTTTACTAAATGATACGAAAGATTTCTTTTGAGCATTTATATGGATCCATTATGATAAATAATTATTTACCATTTGTCACATAATTTCATAAATCTACTGAGTACATAAATCGTAATATCTCTATCCTGATCCCATGATGAGTTTGGATTGGTTTGTCCAAAAGGGCAGACTTTTGTATTTTCTCCCCTTCTACATAAGTACGAGATCAACCCCCTTTCCTCTGCGCAATCTTTTAGGGTGCAGAAAAATCTAATTTCCTTTTTGAGATCAGTTTGATAACGCCCCATCTTCTGCGGTTACACCTGTTAATGGTTTATCGATTCCACGAAATTTATGCCGTTCTTCTCTCCCGAGGATTCATGAGAGTAGCGAGGTATCTCACGTAGCCTCAAAACGGAGACACGCCATCCCACGAAAGCGAAAGAAAGCTCTAATCCACAACGGAAACCATTACATCTGATGGCCCATAAGCTTAAGCATCATCAATGTGCACTCATGAAAACCCATGAATCTCTTTTCTGGTGTACATCGGTTCTGGAAAAGACTAGGAGCACAAGTGTGTCTACTGCCTTTATTTACATTTGATACATTGAAGTAAGATCATTATCCTCTTCATGGTCCATCAACTTCCAGGACCCATCTTCCTGCTGAACCATGCCCTTGTTCTTCTCGCACCGCCAAGAGACCGGCACGAGATACTCGTCCTTCAAACCATCGAGTCTCTTGTTCACGAGGGAGACATCGCGGTTGATCTCTAGCTTGAACCCTCCTTTCGACCCCTGCGTCCCTGCGACTCCATGCAAGTAGCACTCCAAGTTGTGCCAACTCGACGTGCTCCCGGGGCTCTTCAAGTACTGAGATTTTCGAGTGTTGATGCCCAACTCTACCCCGACTTCCGTATAATCCAGGATTGGATAGCTCGGGACGATGTCAAAGGCGTTACGGATACGTAGGGCTCGGAGGTCTTGGTACTCAGAGAACACCTCTCCGAAGTTGGAGTCGCCGACTTTGGGGCTGGCAAAGACTATAGCTGTAACTGGACAAGGTCTCCCTCTCCGATCTTTAGGCTGATTCAGTCCATTGGCAACGATGTCCACCGCATTCAGCGTCGCAATCGCCGCGCCCAAGCTGTGGCCAGTCACGGTGATGCTGATCTCCTCGTTCTTGTACAGCTCCACCAGTCTTTTCACTTCTTGCAGAACCTGTCATGGAACAGGCAGGGAATTTGCGCAATTTAATGTCATCAAATCAGACAAGAAACCCAAATGAAAGACGAAATCACAATCTTTCCTCATGATACCAATAATTTAGCCATACACTCGTTTTAATTTCAGATTTATAATGACTCTCCTCTATCATGTACTCGTTCAATTCGATTCGACTAGCTAGCCATTATAATTCAAAACCAACCTGATCTCTGGCACTTGTCCTACTGAAGGGTGAGCGCGGGTCGTCGGATGTGTATATCGAGTACCAACCCTGATGCACCCTAGGATCGCCCTTCTCTCCCAGGATTTTCGAGGCCGAGACCAAATCAAACTCGAAATCGTTCACCCACTCCAACGTCTGGACCGTCCCTCGCCAGGCAATCACGATGTCCCTCCTCCCCAGCACGGCCTTCCCCTTGTCCGTCGCCACCGCCACGTACCCAATCCAGTTCGACTCCTTGCTCCATGCCTCCCTCGACAGAGATTTAACTATGAACGCATCCGGGACCTGGACTTGCGATGTCGCGTACAAGAACTTGGTCACACTGTACTTGTACGGATTCCCCAGTTCCAGGCCCACCTTGGAGAAGAAGTCTCGCCTCGCATACCGGCAGCCCCCGGCGAACTTCGACTCCTTTTCCGCGATGAAGGCATCGTAAGCAGCCTGTGCCATTTCTCCATAGTGCAAGATGTACCGACGGAGATCGATGTTGAGAGGGTCCAACAGATTCTCCCAATCGTCCTCGCCGCTTAGGATCCTCCACTTCTTGGCTATGCTATTACTATCCGCCGTCTTCTTCCCCGTGAAGTTGGCTGTGCCATTGCTATCCACCATCTTCTTCCCCGTGAACTTCCTCGCCACGCAATTCATGATTTTCTTCATCCCGATCCTTCGACCAACACGGTTTTCCTGTTTGTATGAATGATCTCGAGTGTTCCAACACCTTGATCGCATCTGAAACAATGTCGATGTTGCCGAAGAGAAGGGTTAACTAAAGTCGGTTCGTGGTTGGTGTGTGGATCTCATGTCATCCTTATATAGTATTCTCCACGGTCTCACGTCTCGTCTTGAATTCGTCCAAGAATCTGAGATCAAATGCATTCCAAAGTGTTCACAAATGTTTTCTAGTCCATTAATCAAACCTATGCTTAGATGAATCGTTACTCCATGTTTTTTATATTCATTCTTTGGAAATTCGTTTCTTCCACATGTGGATCGAAGCCAAAAGACCTTGCTTCCTAAGCTGATATTGCTTCGCCATGGAATAGGTCATAACTATGCACCAGTTTTGTCATGAGGCAAAATGCATGAAGCGGATGATGGACTTGTTTAAATTCTTGCACGGCTCATTACATAAGCCCTAATCTGCAATAATGGAAAATTTAAGGTTCTGCAAGCAACATCTTAGCAATTGCTTTCGCTGTGATTAGATCACATGACCCATTTCACGCTTCTTGCATTGTCGAGGTGATGTAGGCAAAAGTGATAAATCCAAGAGCACGTGCATAGAACTACTTTTACATCAAAAAGCCTTCAAGTGTTATCATTAGGGTCTCACACTCGCTACAAAATATTCGATTTGAGTCATATCTACTCTATAACACCCGCAATCCAAATGTCTGAGGTTAGCAAGCCCATCACTGCAATTCCTCAAAGTCACCGCACGAGAGATGCAATAGCTAGGCAATGTGGCACGAGTTATTGAAAGGTTTACTGATGACGTGATCTCGTGTTAGATAGGTAGAACCCCGATATCGCTGGCCTAACAACTTTGATGGTCACCATCTCTATTTGTTATCGAATGAGGTCATGCTACATTTCCTTTTAGTTGAGCCAAAATAAGAAAAATAAAAGAAAAGAGAAAAGCAAGAATACTGATTAGTGAGCACTATGTTTATCGCGGTTGGACGATCAAACACCCATCTCATGGATTAAATTGCACTGATTCTATACGATCCGGGGCGAAATTGAAAAATCAATTACGTAGAAGCGGAGTCGATGACTCTCGTAAGAGGGGATAGAGCTTTCAATTTGGCCTAATAAGAACGTGCGGTTTCTATAAAATAATCGAAATGCCCAAAACGAGCAAAAAGCTATTTTCTGCACTTCTAAACTACCTTTCGACGTGGACAACGCAGTCGCTATCAATTTGAAAGAGACATTCGCTTTTCGAATTTTTGTGACTTAAAGAGATATCAAAACAACTACCTCAAGATAGAGAGCCTTTGCTTTCAAGTCATGCCCAGGGCCGACTCCGGCTTTCCACGTCCTTCACGTCAGGAACATTTTCAGAAAACTATAGAATAGCTTGAATCGACGAATTGGGCAAGGGTTATGATCCTATTTTAGGGAATTGAATCTTGATTAATTAGCTTTTTTTTTTTCATTTATTAACGGTGTCTGTTGTTGAACTTGCGACGGATTTTTTTTTATTCCTATTCACTTTTTTTTTTGGTCGAAAGTGCGATTACTATTCATTTACTTAGGCAAGTTTGGAGCAATTACATCAAAAGCATCGGCGCATAATAAATCAAATAGGGCTGTCAGTGGATTAGTTACCAAATTACTAGGAAGGTAATTCTCTCTTTAGGCTTTTGCAAGCCAGTCCACGGGTCTGTTGACTTCTCTGTAGCAATGGGCCAAAGGGGTTAATGTCACCCATCTTCTACAAACATTTTTTTTCTAGAAAGAAAACCATTAAGACTAGTGACTGCTAAAAAGGGTTTTAGCACATACAGGATTTCAAAGGGTTTCGAGAGGGGTTAATGACCCAATTATAGTGTAAAGATGTGCATTTTTTGGCTTTAATCATCAGTCTGCAACCTAATTTACTTCCTTATTACAAATGGGCCAAAAGAAAATTAGGTAAATGGGCCAGCAAGAGGGCGCATTCAGTGAGAAGCGAGTTGACTTCCCAGGGAGACTGATCTGAGCCTAGAAGACAACTAATCTAGTTCAACTTGTTGCCAGCAGGTATGCGGCCCTACTAGTAAAGAGATTAGGGGGATGGGGCCGAAGAGTACTAGGCTCTGGGTTCGATCCCGTGAACACTGCGCAGGCATTTACATTTAAAAAAAAAAAAAAAGTGAGACCTAGAAAAAATAAGTTCAAGTTGTAAGATTCTAGCAATTCACTTTGTCTTCTGTTCTCGTGCATAAAGTAGCTTTAGGGTTGTAAGAAAAGCAAGGGTTTCAACGTCCATAGCGTTTTTGCCCTCGCCAATTTAGTGAACCCATCCATTCCAGCAAGTACTTCACTTTGTCTTCTTCACTTCGTGCATAAAGTAGCTTTAGAGTTTTAAGACAGGCAAGGGTTTCAACATCATGTACCCAAGTGAAATTTCAAGTTACCAATTCTCAAATTTATAGGAGAAATTGTCCAATCAATTTTATTATTATTGTATAGATGTCAATTCAATTATAAATTTTTCAATTTTTTCAATTTAATTTTAAATTTTTGCTTAGAATTATAATGTGATCCTTCCAATCAATTTTTATTGGAAATGCTGATGCGACAATTCAATTATTGCCGACGATCATTGGGGATTTCAAGCAAAAATTAGTCAAAAAACAACTGCATTGGGATTTTGCACAAAAATTTAAGATTAAATTGACAAAATTAAAAAGTTTAGAACTCAATTGGCATCTATATAATATGTTTGCAGGATTGATTGGATAATTTTTCTTAAATTTATAGGTTGCATGATGTTCAACTAATCTAGCTTGGATGAATAAATGAAGAAAAAAGTATGAAAAGTGCGAAATAAAATTAGTACATCGAAAGAAGTCCACTATATAAGCACGCGATGCGGTACCCAAAAACTCCTTAAGGATTGAGGATCCACACTCGCACGTCCTTGAATGCGTCGAGGTTAGTTAGATGGGGGCCGGAAAATCAAGAATTAATGCTGGAGTCTTGAGATGAATTTACTAGATTAATGCACCAAATAATGTGATAAATTCTTGATCAGGACGATTCAATCAATTACTTATCTTGTTACAAATTAAGGTGTCATTTAACATACTCGTTCGGTTGGCCAATTTTAAGATCCATGTCATTCACTAGATATTTATGGTGCATTAAATGCACAAGACGTCTATTCAAGTAAGTAATTGAAATCTCAAGTCTTTTTCATAAGACATCGAAAGAGTTCCTCGACATCTTTTGTTCTAATAAGAGGAGGAGAAGCAACACTTTGCTTAAAAGAAAAGAAAAGAAAAAAACCACAAACCCGACCCAGACCCAACCCGATTTTCGTTTTGAGTCTCATGTGTTAGGGGTTGGGTCGGGTCAAGGCATGCGGCCCTTATGCTTCAGGCCGGGTCTATCCAGACCCGACCCAGTAACACTCTTGGTGCATTGGGCATTGGTGCAGTACAATAGTTGGAACTTATAATGTCAACACTTATAGTTATGATAATAATACAAACCATAATAAAAGAAAAACGTGACTAAAATTCTCAAATTATGTCAATTGTAACATATTCATCCTAAACCTTTTTTTTTTGTTTTGTGATATCAAAAACTTCAAATTTATATATGCTTCTGTTAGTGAGCTCCATCAAAAATCGACGTACATGGACGTTAGAAGGCCAATAGTGTTGACATGGCTAAGTGAAATAAAAATGACATTATTTTAATTACAAAATCATCTTATTGAACCTTGATAGGTGGTAAACGTGTCATATAAATACAACTTTTATGGTTCTTTATATTACATAAAAATTAGGATAGATATATCATAGTGGACATAATTTGAAGTTTTTAGTGTTATAAAACAAGTTCAAAGTAAATATAACAAAGTGGACATAATTTAGGATTTTGTTTTTGGCTTTTTTTCGGGGTAAAATGATAATATCATTTATTTATTTTTTATAATTTGCTGTCCTAATCAAATACAAAAATAACGTAAAGTAAGAAATTAGGGTAATAACATTAAGAACAACAAATGTTCACACCATGACACATCTACCTAAAGTTAATTTTCGTCTCACAAAAAAAATCCTGAACAATATCCCCATCACATATTTATTTTAAACTACATTTCGTCTCATAACAATTTCCCAAAACCAGTGCTTCTAACATAAATCTACCTCCATTAAAATGCATACTGGATATTCCACGTCATTTCATCTTGTAGATGCAATACTCATGCACTTTAAGAAAATATTGGATGGGAATTTTAAAGAACGGTAAACAAATCAGTTTGGAAATTGTGAAATGAAGATTAATTCTTGATAAATATATAGCAAGCTACCAATTTTTATTTTTTCATAAAATAAAAAAATAAAATTTAATTAATATATACTAGTTTCGGATGAGTCGAGCTACCTGATATTATGGTGATATGGAGGGGCCGGCCTAGCCAATGTTTTCTCCTCGAAACTGCGTGCCTTCCCGACATCTATCAAATCATTTCTTGGTTTTTTTTTTTAATCATTTCTTGGTTAATTGATGGGAAAAAAACACAAGGCAAATCAAATCAAGGCTGGGGCCGGAGACAAACGCGATGGAGCTTTCCTCGAGTTGTCTTGTCGGGCGCTGGTTCTTCAGGTGTGTGGGTCTTTCATCTTTGGACCGCTCTAGATCGAAATTACTCGCATTGAGGTAGGTGAACTTGAAAGGCCAAATCAAAAAAAGAAAAAGAGAAAAAAATCATATACTAGGTAAATTAATTTCATTTTTCAAACGATTCCAAAAAAGAAGTACATGTTCTTAAAAAAAATGGCCAATGTTAAACATCCGAATTGAAATCTCCATAAGAAATTATATGAGGCATGATTCATTGAAGTGATTCTTTCATGTCTATAAATCGAAATTGAAAGATTTTCCTCTCGGTTTTACCATTGTATTGTTCCGAAAACACTCGCCACAAGATTCATCTAACTGAAGCCCTAACTTAATCCAAGCTCAACCTTCACGGCACCACTCGCAACCTTTGTTGGTACCATCCGCCACCTCGAGTTGAGCCGCCACCTCGTTACTAGCAACCACCTTGGTTGAGCTCGCCTCTACCTCCATCCCATAGCTCGCTCTTCTCTCTCTCTGTCAAGCGACATCAATTCGGCAACCTCGACTCTAAATCTACTTGAGCTTGATGCCGACTAGACTTCAAAGGCATGGCCATGGTTGGCCTGGAGAGTAGATAGAGAAACGAGGCTTGCTGGAAGACAAATAGACACGGGATTGATAAGGAGGGCATTGACCGCATCTCTAATTGGGGAGCAGTGGCATCGACTGGGGATGTGATTAGAGTTTAAATGAGGTGGAGGAGTAGTTTGGTCTTTTAACTAGGGCTTGTTGTCTAAAGATGCATCTCTAACACCGGGGACATTGTCAAATAAAGACGTTGAGAATGATTTTCGAGATTCTATAAATTAACTGTTCAACGCTTCGTTTAGTTGATTTAAGAAATGCATATGAGCAATATAGGGGCAAACACCATCTTTCTCGTGCAAACCAAAAATAAGGTAGGGACAAGAATACCTAGCACTTATTATTATGCTTAATTGAGTGTGGTACAAGACATGAAAATCCACGTTCACATCAAAAATATTTTCAGCACAAGAACTTAGTCAAATGTGAGAGTCGGATGCACAACAAATCAGGCAGATCCACTGATAAACAAGGGTGAGTCCACCATGTTGCTCTGCCAAGAGCCCACCTTGCAAAACCGAGGAGCGCCAGCCATGTTGCCATTTCTTGAGACCTAGTAGCCCACAGACCGAAGAGGATGTCTCTTGAGAATGTCTTTCGAAACAGCCCTCTTTGCTTCCCTTGACACAGACATAGGGACTTCCTCTGCATAAATGCCTTGGCTAATTCACTTTGCTGGGGCATCACCTAATCAGAAAGACATCATCCAAAGGCCTTTGCTGAGAGGGTTTACACTTGACTGCTTTCAGTGTAGTTGACTGTGAATGTAACCTCGAGGGGCATTAATAGCACTTTTCGTGTGACTGTAGCTTCATCAATCCTTGATAATAAATCAATGTGCCCCCACCTCCATGTGATGGATGATAGCCTGGCTTGGTCCCCCCCCCCCCCCCCCCCTCTCAACAAATCTCTGTTACATTTCCAAAAACCCCAAAATAAAGATGGGTTCAACATAATAAATTGAAGTATCGATAGATTCCCGATGGATGAACTAGAGGTCGCCTATTCAAATTCCATCAACTACTTACGAGCTACTCCGGATTACAGCTAACTCGCATGGGTCAAGAGTTTGAATTTACTTAGTTTGTAAATCTTGTAGGGTGCTTCGTGAGCCTCCAAATGACCAAGTATCTATATCCATGAGGATGAATTCAATAAAATGAAAACGAAAAAACAATTTCGAGGGACGACATGAGAATGATAAGATATATAGTCCAATAAAAGAAAACCATATAATGTACATGGAGTTCTTGAATATGAATTGTACCCATAATTAACATCCTGACACAGCATGTGAAAACAACATTGCCCTGTAACGTCGGACCAATGAAAACCTCATAAACAAATGCAATCTTACCCTTAATTTACATAAAGAAAAGGATGCAATTCTATTAGCTCATGCTTCGTTGGCGTTGCAGTTCTTGCATGACCTCTCTCTCTCTCTCTCTCTCTCTCTCTCTCTCTCTCTCTCTCTATCTGTGCATGAAAACAACCGTCCGATGCATGTAAGGGGATAGGCAGTAGTTAACACACTTCGAAGAGGACCACATCGACTTCACACAATCTCATCATATATTCCCAGCTCCATGTTACATTCCTTTCTTGCTCTCCCACGCATCCACATTAATTGCAATCCATCATCCTCTGCCACCTCTCTCTCTCTCTCTCGTCTCTCCCTTTGCCGATGAGTTAATGGCATTTCACATGGTAGATGGTGTGGCATTCGATGAAAATGGCAATGGGGCTCTTTCGGAAAGAAGTACCGCTTTGCATTTGCTTTCCGCGTTTGCATTTCATGTCCTACCGTCGGTGCCAAACAATGCGTCGTGTTCAAATCCTCGCACGGCCTCTAGAAGTTATGTTTTCCCCGTGAAAATGTTCAAAACAGAAGTCATCTTTCGCTGTCCCCTTCCGATCTTGACTGAGACATAGGATGAGGCGAATTAAGGGTATATGCATGTAATTCTCAAGCCAAAAGTGACCAAATTTATGGGATACCTATGTTTGATATTAGACAAGCTGAAAGACAAATGCTCCGGAATTTTATTAGTGCGAAAATGAGGTAGAAGAGGGGCACTGGATCGTCACGTCAGGAGCAGTCGCGCTCAACAAAACCCTTCCTTATCTTCTCCCTTGGAATGAACTGGCAAAGTAGCTCATAAACTTTGCATGAGTGTCTGCACAAGAGAAATGAAGTCCAAGCACATGCCTGACTGCTTGTTTGTTCACGTCTGGAAGGTGGTCCACTAGACTTTCGTTTTCTATCATCAGGGATCGAACTAAACTTTCGTTATCAATGTGCTTCGACCTAAACTCGATAAATTTACAAGTAATAAGACCTTGACAAGATGGTCATTTGGCTCTGACTTGACATCCATAGGCATGCCGCGTTTTAGTTCCCTTCACAACACCGGCGACCCTTTGCCATTTTTGGGGGAGAGTTAGGGTTGAGTTTTCTAACAAGATAGCCAACAATCAAGTCCACAACCGATCAAAGTTATTGAACTGTCGAGAAACGATCATGTGGCACATTACATGATCGAAAATGAGACCACATGTATCCAAAGAGAACATAAATCCTATAAATAAGCGATATGAAATACTCATACAATATGCCATTAGGCATATAAAGAAGACGAACATGTCCAACCGAACAATGGATACATGAAAAGGGGACTCGAGGACAAGAGCCCGGGCCCAGGGCGTCGGCACCGAGCAGAAGTACAAAACCAGAAGCGCTGCTTTCGGCGCTATACCACGATCTAGCCATCGATCTCGATTCCGTCTCTGAATCCGATGCTGTTCGGCACGCCCCATTTTCAATCGAGGGTCGATGGAGGGTCGCTAGAGTCCCCAGTTGCTGCGGTCGCTTTCAGCCCACATGGATCCAACTTCCCTCCGCCTTCCGTTTTGGGTTGAGAGGATAAGCAGCTAAAATGCCAGTTGCCTCGCCCACAGCTGGTAATTTGCGAAATAATTGATACAACTTTTCAATCGGCGAACAACATTAGATTTGAATCATTCAACACATTGAACTTTGATGGTTTTTGTTCATTGATTGTTGCACTCTGGTTATGTTTTCCCAATTGAATTTTCATCCTATAACGAATGTCTCCCCAAATATGACACAACACTATGGTATATGTTAGCCCTAACAAAAAATGAAGAAATTTAAAAAATGTAGGGATAAGTGCATTAGAAGTCTTAAAATTTATCATAAAAGTATAACTGATTTCTAAAACTTTTAAAAAGCGCAATCAAATCTTAAAACTTATCATAAAAGTGTAATTAAGTCATAAAAACTTTTAAATAGTCTAATTAAGTCGTAAAACTTATCAAGTTGGTGTAATTAAATCCTAAAATTACAAGCATTTTTTTTTCTCAAGTTAGATATAGTTAATTGAAAGACTTAATTACACAAACTTGATAAGTTATAGGACTTGACAGGTCTTAAAATTTTCAGTACACTTTTTCTTTTCTTTTTTTGCTATAAATAAAATTTTCATTTCAAAACAAAACATTACAAAAGGGATGCAGTATCTATATTAGAACGATTGATAAAAGAAGACTTGACTAATACAATATTTTTAACTCTAGACAAGAAATCATGGAAAATAAAGTGCCTATTTGATTAAAAGCCCAATTTACAAGCACATAAGTAGTTTCATTCTTGGATCTATAGGTCCAGGCCATGGTCCAACCTAGATTTTGCTGAAGTAGGAAGTGAGAATCTACAACGAATGGTCGAATACTCCAAGGGCAAAGACCCTTTTGCTAAATGACATCAATTGAGACTTTGCAATCACTTTCAAAAATTGCTCTTTGGAAGCCAAGGGATTGAGCATAATTGCAGGTGAGAAAAAAGATTTTCATTGCATTTATCTCAAAAATGAAAAAGAAAACGCAAAGGGTTGTGCAACTTCATAATCATATTGATTGCACCACTTTATCATCATATATGCTCTAGGAACAACCATATTAGTACTCACAAATGTGAGCTATTTCCAATTAAAATGCATCAATCATTTAACAAAAATGAACCTTTAGTTTATTAAATGACTGAAATTGAAGTGCAATGACTTTGATTGGAGAATGCACCGAATTTTCTTTAACGCACTGAAGATATCGAGCAAAGCTTTGTAAATTTTAATTGTATGTTTTTTGGGTAGTAATGTATTTTTATGATTTATCATATGTTTCATCCTTTTGCTATAAGAAGAAAATCGTCACAATAAGGATCGTTCTTGCCAATTTTCAATTCATTGTCAATCTTATCGAACGCCTCCAAATTGAGGTCAAAATGCATTAATCGTAAAAATGAAAGTTCAGTGCATTGGACAATTAAAATCAAAATTGAGTAATATGATCACAAAATTTCAATGAACATAATTATAATTTACCCAAATAATAGGCAGTTAGGCCCAAAATCCAGACCACTAATTATTGTCTTGGGATGGAATTTTGAATTTTTTACCCAAAAGTGGATTAAAAAGATAAAATAATAGAAGAACGAAAACTTTCTCTCTTTCTTTCGCCTTTTTTGTTGAAGTTTTTCCCACTCACGGTAAAGGCAACTACCACCGTGGCGGCTTACCTTCGTAAAATAATCATTGCGGTAGTTTAGGGTTTGATTCCTTTTCAATTTTTCTTCCCTCTCGAGTCGTGAGAAAATATCGGATCATCATCATTATGGAAGATAAGTGAAAAACACAATCAATTGTTCTTTTGCCCATCAAAATAAGTACTTTACGGTTTTAATAAGAATTTCATTTTTTTCCCCAGGCCATCTCGAAAAGTTTCAAAGCCCGTCGGCTTAAAATCAACAAAAACTTTTATTTTTCCACCAAAAGTTAATAAATTATCTGAGTTTTAATAATAACTATATAAAAAAAAGATTCAATTTACAAATCAACATTTGGATGCTAGGGAAGGTTCAAGTACCTCAATATAAAAAAGTGAGGAAAATTATCCAAAAAGGCTATAAACTTATTATACTCCGATCAATTTAGTTATAAATCCATTAATTATGTCAATTTAATCCTAAAATTTCTCATGTCAATTTAGTATGACGGTCAATTTAATCATAAAAATTTCAATTGTATCAACTTAATCCTAAACCTATACAGTTACAACCTTAAAATTATTATGATTTGTAAATTTAGTCTTAAACCTTTTAACAATTTTTTAATTTAGTTATTCCGATCAATTTTAACTCAAAATCACTAGCATCCTCCGTGGCAAGGCCACAATTACGAGTAATGACGAAAATTCCAAATATTATCTAAGCTTCACTAGGTCATTAAAAAAGTTAGTGCAAAATTACATGTAGGTATAAATAAAATTCGAAAGTTTCTAGCATTTTATATTTAAAAAAGAGGTCTAAATCCATATTGCGGGACTTACAGAAAAACTTAAAATTGCATTAAATTCTTAAAAAAGTAGCCATTATTTCGGACATAAAATATATATTATCTTTAGTGGTTAAGAACCATCAATAAACTAACTTTTTTTTTTTCTTTTGACCCACAGCTGTTGCACTAACTATATAAACCGAATAAACCGAATCTTTTTAATGGTAATGATGCTTTGTCGCATTTTTTGTCGACCCTCGAATGACCGCCATCATCAGGACAGGAGAGATTAGACCCGTTTGAAAAGGTACGGACCGAGTCGACCGTTGGAGGAGGAGGTCGAACGATCTAACAATGCCCACGCGCGCCGACAACGCCACGCGCTTCTTGCTTCCTTTGTCTTCTTCTTGCTCCCTCCAAGCAAAGAGCCTAAACTAAAAAACTAGCCATTATTTGACCAAAAAAAAAAAAAAAAACTAGCCATTGTCCAGTTTAAATCTTTACAACGACACTTTTAGCCAAAGTGAGGATCTTGACCAGCACTTTCATCTTGCTTTTTTATGACAAATGTTCTTTACAAGTTTTAGAGTCAACAGAGGACGTTGACGTTCGGAGCGACAGCAAATGTCTAAATTAATTGTCATATTTATGAAATCATCATGTGAATTTGACATGTATACTAAATCTATTCAAGTCATTAAATTTGAGGGAAAAAAACTCACAAAAGCTTTAAATTATGCCTAGCCATAAGCTTATAGCGCAAAAATTCCAAACTTATATTTGCATGACATATTTATCCTCCATCAAAATTTCGTTATTGAGCATTGTTAATAATTTCCTTACATGGAAGATAAAAAGGCAAACGGTATTAACACGGCGATGCCCATGTGACTTAAATAAAATAAAAACAATATCATTTCATTTATACAAATATAAGTTTGGAGTATTTTTAAAAAACTTCAAGATAAATGTATTATAGTGGACATAATTTGAAGATTATCATATGACACAATTGAAGTTTTTGATAGTTCTTTAATAAGTCTCGTATTAAAGTTGATGCAACTCATTTGGCTTGATGAGGTGGATCTAAAGTGAATACACCTAATCCTTGGAACGGCACTCTCCTAGTTCATAGGATCCGGACATAAATTAAAAAAAAAAATCTTACAGTATGATAGATGCCTTTTGATGATTAATTATTTGTTAATTTTATTGGTGTCTGTCTTTAGAGTATTTATTGAGTAACCCAATGATGCATTTGCAAGTCCATAACCATCTATACTTGTTTTACGTTTTAATTCGGCCATCAAAGGCAAGCGTTTCCATAGCCAATAAGCTTACTTGCCGGATAACATATTTTTGAAATCAATGGATAGTGAAAATAAGATAATTCAAATAAATGATTCTCCTATAGCTCTTCTTTTCTTCCGACATCTTTAGCATGAGCACAAACTTGTAAAAGTACTTTATCAAACGCACATTGACTATGGACAAGGCCTCATATTGTTTAGACCGGATCTATCGTTTCTCGATCAATTAAATAAAAATAGCAAGACTTAAAAATACAAAAATATCAAGATTGCATCAATAAAAAAGGAAAAATTATCCGTCTGAAGTTTTAAAAAGAATCCAATGGAATATATATTTCCTTTTCCATGCTTGACATATTGTCCCGAAGCGTTCTAGTCCGGGCAAATTCACCTAAACGAGCGATCTCTTCCGTATCCAATTTCAAATCTTGGGTCCAAGAAAAGAAGGCCAAAAAAAGAAAAAAAGAAGACCGTTCCTCGTCTTCTGTGCCCCTTTCTCTTCCTTCTCTCTCTAGACTTGAAAACACGCACGCACACACACAAGCAAGAAAGCCACACAGACAACAGCAAACAGCAAAGGACATCATCGTCCTTGGCCAGTCCCTTTTCCCTCTCTAACATGTAAGAACTGGAGAGGAGAGAGAAGACCCTGCAACGACCAAGAACTAGAGAGAGAAAGAGAAAGAGAAAGAACCCAGAAGAAGCGCATCAAGAAACTACTACCCAGTAGCGAGAGAGAGGAGCAATGGTAGCCGGCAAAGTGAAGATGGCGATGGGCCTCCAGAAGTCGCCGAAGCCCGAGACCCCGCCCCCGCCGAAGCCGCCGTCGCCGTCCCCGAGCTCGGGCAAGAGCACCTCCCAGAGGGCGGCGGCGGCGCTCGGGCGCTCCCTCGGGGCCTACTTCCCGCGCTCCTCCGCCCAGGTCCAGCCCCGCCCGCCCGACATCTCTGAGCTGGTCCGCCTCGTCGAGGACCTCCGGGAGCGCGAGTCGCGGCTCAAGACCGAGCTCCTCGAGCACAAGCTTATCCGGGAGACGGCGTCCCTCGTCCCCGTGCTGGAGGGCGTGATCTGCTCCAAGAACGCCGAGATTGCCAAGTCGGTGAGGAGGATCGAGGAGCTGGAGGCGTCGAACGAGAGGCTGAGGCGGGAGCTGGAGGCGTCCTGGGGTCGGTTCGAGGAAGAGAGGAAGGCGAGCGAGGAGAGAGCGAGGGAGATGGAGGCGGAGATTTCCGAGTTGAAGGCGGCGGCGTCGGCTTCGGCTTCGGCTTCGGCTGCTGCGACGCCGGCGTCGTCTTCGGCGGCTGCGACGGCCTCTGCGACGCCGGAGTCGTCTTCGGCGTCGTCGGATCGCATGGCCGGCGATGAGCTCTGCTCGTCGCAGAGGTTTCAGGCGGTCGCCGCGGCCGAGGCGACGTCGAGGCCCGCGAGCATGGCCAAGATTTCGAAGAAAGGAGCGAAGCCGAGCGACGCCCCGGCGAGTCAAGAGAGCCACCGGCTCGAACGGTCGGATTCGAAGAGAGAGGAAGCCATAGCGGCGGTGGAGATCGAGCGGCCGAGGCACTCGCGGTGCAACTCGGAGGAGCTCGCCGAGTCTGTTCTGTCCTCCGTCGCCACCAGATCCCGCGCCCCTAGGGTTCCGAAGCCGCCTCCGAAGCGCTCCGCCTCGTTGCCGCCGTCGCTCCACGGCTCGCCCTCGGAGCAGGCTCCACCGGCGCCGCCCCCTCCGCCGCCTCCACCCCCGCAGGCGAGGACCGCCCCCGCTCCGCCTCCCCCTCCCCCTCCGCACGCGAGGAGCGCTCCCGCCCCGCCCCCGCCGCCTCCCCCGCCGGCGGGGACGAGGCCGGTGCCGGCGAAGGTGAGGAGGGTGCCGGAGGTGGTGGAGTTCTACCACTCGCTGATGCGTCGGGACTCGAGGAGGGACTCCAGCGGCGGAGCCGCCGCGGCAGACGCCCCGCCGGCTACGGCGAAATCGCGGGACATGATCGGCGAGATCGAGAACCGGTCGACCCACTTGCTCGCGGTAGGTGTTACGCCTGAAATGTCGCCGCCGGCCCCGTCCCCGTCCCCCGGGGGGCCGGCGTTCTCGTTTGAATTACGCTTTTGCCACTGAGAGTTGTCAGTGACTCACTGACCGTTCGTGTAAAAGCAGCAAGATTTCGGGTCTAGTCTGGTCCCCCATCTTTTGCTTTTCAATAGTGCCCTTTTTGGATTCTTCTTCTTCCCCTTGTCTGTCTTGCTTGCGAGATGAGACATGGATCAGATTCGACGGAAAAGAAAGTGAAATCCTCTCCAAAAATCAAAAGGGCAAATTTTCAAATTTCAATTCGCACGCCGTTCCCTTTCCGCCATTCTTGACGGAAACTTCATCGTCTTGCTGCAGATCAAGACGGACGTGGAGACGCAGGGAGACTTCATCAGGTCCTTGATCAAGGAGGTCGAGGGAGCTGCGTTCACCAGCATCGAGGACGTCGTGCCTTTCGTCAAATGGCTCGACGACGAGCTCTCTTATCTGGTAACCATTCTCGTGCAAGATAGTACCCCCCAATGCTCTGTTTTTTCCTTTAAGAAAGAGGAGGCGGAAACATTGAAGCCGCTTCTTGGATTTGATTAGGTGGACGAAAGGGCGGTGTTGAAGCACTTCAATTGGCCGGAGCAGAAGGCCGACGCGCTCCGCGAGGCCGCGTTCGGGTACTGCGACCTCAAGAAGCTCGAGTCGGAGGCCTCGTCGTTCCGGGACGACCCCCGCCAGACGTGCGGCCCGGCCCTCAAGAAAATGCAGGCGCTGCTCGAAAAGTACGGAACGCACTCGGGACTCCACACCCTCCTCCTCGAAAGTTTCGAATTTTGAACGCCAACGTCTAAATTTTTCTGCTGCTGGTTGACAGATTGGAGCACGGCGTCTACAATCTCTCCCGGATGAGGGAATCCGCAGGCAAGAGGTACAAAGGGTTCCGGATTCCCATGGACTGGATGCTCGACAATGGAATCGTAAACCAGGTAAAAAAATCTACTACAGTAAAAAAAAAAGGGACAGAATTTACTGCATGTTATTCCCCTAGCACCGTTTGAAAAATCGCAAAACGACCGGACGATGGTCTCCGTTCACTCGTTTCTTATCGGGCATGGCATGATGCTGCATTGCATCGTACGAGTAAAAAACGTTTGTAGCTGTGGTCCCCCCCTCCCCTATCTCTGATGGGAAACCATTTCGTTTTTTTATGCCTATTTAGCAAGATGACAAGCGTAGGGTTCGATCATTGTCTGCCTCGGTGTCTGCTCTACTGCGCATGCACCTCTGCATGGGTCACATGTGAGAGAGAGCTCCACTCCTATGGAGAAGAACCCAGATTTGAAAATGCAGCTTCTTGTCACCTTCCCTTTCAAGATTCTCCATGGGAGAAAACACAGGAGCAGATTCTGGATTTGACCTCGATAAATTTAAGGGTGGGGATTGTCCGCATCCTGCGGTCTTTGGAGAAGGGCCTAGATCTTCTGGGAATTCTCACAGAGCGAGAGAAAGAGAGAGAGAGAGAGAGAGAGAGAGAGAGAGAGAGAGAGAGTGAGAGAATAGTATTATTGAATAATCTTTGTATGACCCTCTAACTAGGGCAGGTTAAAGACAGCAATTAAAAATCATGTGGGCACTTGTTTGCAATGGAGTTGCTGCAGACCCATTGATTCAGCTGTCCATCGATCAAAGTTAAAATTTGTCAAAATGGGACTTGAATATTTGGCGTCCGTGGCTTAAAACGGTAAATTTTGTAGCGATGTGAGTTCAAATTTCATTTAATGAGGTCTTTGGAAGAAGTCGTGAAATGGGTATTGCTAGAAAGTCATCAAGAAGGTGGAAATCATTGAGAACTTGGCATGGTAGAATTAGCCTGTAGAGGACCATTGGCATGAAAGACAAGATGATGAAAGCGTGTTTTGCCTGTAATTTCAGATTAAACTCGCCTCGGTGAAACTAGCGATGAAGTACATGAAGAGGGTGTCTGCAGAGCTCGAGATGGGTGGCGGCGGCGGCCCGGAAGAGGAAGAGCTTATAGTCCAAGGCGTGCGGTTCGCCTTCCGAGTACATCAGGTAATATAGCGTCTCTCGCTCCATCTTGCCCCGATCTCGAGGCAGGTTCGAGGTCCTTCTGCGATCAGCTAGCTGACGACGGAGCCCGGGTTTTGTGCAGTTTGCAGGAGGATTCGACGTGGAGACAATGAAAGCGTTCCAAGAGTTGAGGGATAAGGCGAACTCGTGCCATGTACAATGCCAGAACCAGCATCAAAGACTTGTATGCAACAAGTCCGCTCCTTGTTAAAAAGATCTGTAGCAAACTCAGCTTCAGAAATGCCGAATTCGGTCTCTTGATTCTGTTGTAAAAATAGAAATACGTTTGTCGATCATCAATACCAGCGGTGGAAGCCGCCGCTGTCGCCTTAGAGCTCGGTTATTGTTTTACTTGGTCTGCCATGAGATTTTTTGCGTATTTACCACGAGCTGCGTATTCCCATATCTTGCGATTTCTGCAATCTCGCACAAGATACTAAGTATTATCTGCAAGTTCATCTAGGTCGTCCACTTTGAGGTTTTGCCCCCTTTGAAATTAGGGGTGATCGATTTCTGATCTAATCCGGAATTGAGAATTAGATTGGGAGGACTACTGATTCAATCCCAAGTTTTTGGGATCAGGGACTGGACTTCTGGTCCACTTGATAATTTCGCCTCCATATTTAAGCATTTTGAAGGTAAATCTTTTCCCAAAAAGGTATTATTGGACTTATTACTATTTTTAAAAAATTAAAAAAAATTGGAAAAAAATATAGTCAGTCTAGTGTGTCAATCTAGGCGGTTTTTAATTGGGTTGGTTCGATATGCTCACCCCTACCTGAAAAGGCTTTCAAACCCAAATTTGTGTGATACATGATATTGTAATCATCAATCGAAGATTTGAAAATGTCCGATTGACCATCCTCGTTTGTAAAATGTTCGAAAGGATGAAGGATTATGGTGAGAGGGATTGGATATCAAACTAACGAGCTTTGGATCGGGGGCTGATCTTATTGCATTGCATCCGAGCCAAATTTACATGGATCACTATATTAGGCGAACGTCACATGAGATCCATCTCATTCCTGGCAAGACCCTCAAAATACCGATGAACGTATGTTCTAAGCCTGATTTCAGGCCCACCCATTTACCATTTACAACCCGACGGATCGACCCAAGTACCCGTTTCCGAACCGACCCGACCCGGACGGCCGGGTCGCCCGAGAGATTCCGACAGGGAAAGGAAGGAGACACGGAGCGACGCACGCCAATCGTTCGACGAAATGTCACTTCCGCTTGTGCACGCTTCGCTTCCCTGTCTCAGCTTCCATCCCTCCCGCTCGCCCATCATCCGGAGCCACACCCAGTTCTTCCCTCGCTCATCGCTTCCGCATTCCTCGCTCCGATCTCCTCCTCCTCCTTCTCCTCGGTTTCGTCGCCCGACCATCAGAGCCGCATCGGCCGCGCGGTCCGAGCTGATGGCCGACGGCGCCAGCACCGGCAGCTCCTCCGGCCCGGCCATGAAGCTCCTGTTCGTGGAGATGGGCGTCGGCTACGATCAGCACGGGTGAATACTCTGAACTTTGCCATTGAAATTGACCCGTTTGTATCATTGAAAGTCTCGAATTTTTTGTGTGATCGAGCAGGCAGGACGTTACGGCAGCAGCGATGAGGGCGTGCAGGGACGCGATCTCGTCAAATTCGATCCCCGCTTTCCGCAGAGGTAAATGTCAATCCACCGTGAAACTTGGGCTCGTGTTTTTTTACCTGCTTCCCGTTTGAGAAAAAAGATTAGATTTTGTTGAGAATTTCGATATCGCGGAAACCCATTGCTTCTTAGGTTCTGAGAATGTAAGAGTGGCATTCGATAGGCGTAGGAGGGTCCGTTAATTGTGATGGGGAGTGTCGGTTTCGGCGATATCGGTGTCAGTGCATTGTATTCTGATGAAATAAGGTTGCTTCAGGGTCAATACCTGGAGTCTCATTTGAGCAGATGAAGCTGCTGATCAAGCTCGGAGTGCCTCATTCCCTTCAGCAATCCCTTGACATTGAGAGAGTCAAGTCCGTCTTTCCTTAGTGAGTAACTAAAAATTGTTCCTTTTTTCTTGAAAGATCATCGATTTACCTGTGAGAAATCAGTCTTCTGGTTACTACATAGAATGAGGAAGAGGATGGCGTGGGTTCTTTTTTTTTGCTTTCCATATGCCTGCATTTGGAATGAGAACTATCTAAACATATTTCATCCAGTGCCGGATACTTTATGACTTTGATTTTTGGTACTGATTGATTGCAGTGGAAGAATTCTTGATGTTGAAGTTGTGGATGGTGGACTGATATGCTCAAGTGGTGTATTAGTGGAAGAAATGGGAGACAAGACAGATGAGTGTTATATAGTGAATGCTGCAGTTTATGTTGGGTACTAGTATCTCAGTCCTCAGTTCCTGGGCAGCGTTTGCAACATATCTCAGATCCAGAACCGTAGCAGACTGCTCTCCAGAGGCTCCATAGCTGATCTTTTTTCTTGTTTTGCATAGTGTGAGATATCGTTGTACTGCTCTGCCATCTGTTTGCTATGACAAACTCTTCATAGGGCATGTGGTGACTCTTGAATGTGTATTTCACATTTTCATCTCTTGTTTCTTTGAATAAAATTTTTGATACAACTTTCTCTATTTCTATTGGAGGCTTCCCATCTAGTCATTTAATTTAGGGCTGTTTTTTTCCTTGTGTGGCTTACATAATTGATTGCCTGTATCAATAATCTGAAGCTTCTTAAGAGTCAACCATGCTTTATAGTCTGCACCTATGGGAAGAAGCACAGACAATAGACAGGATAGAATCAACAAGAATCATAAACAACTTAAAAACCAATAGGGTATTACCATGTTTTATTGCTTCCCCTCCTGTGTACAACTATTGTAAAAGAAATCTGCTAAAACATAACCTTTCTTGAAATACTGTCTGTTTGCACAATGGAAATATTGCGTCAGATTAGGTAGAGCACGTCTACACCATGGGTTGTGTACTTTACAGTCGATCTGTTTTACAATTGTCATCCACTAATGGAGGTCATGATTTTTGGCCCTTCAATCAATGATTTCGAAAATACAACTATGATGAATGTCGATATTTTCACATCACTATAGCTGCATATAGGAGCTGATTCCAGGTATCAGGCAGACCAGGAAGGCACCAGTGGCTGCAATCGGTGCCGGAGTGGTCGCCGCTGTAGGTGGAGGGGTGCGCGTCCTTCCTCAATTGTGACAGCGTAGTTATGTCCAGCAAATACACTGGAGTCTTCATACTATTCAATACTTTGCTCACCACAGAGGTGGCTGGAGGAGCACCGGTTGGATATGTTGAGCCAGAGAGGGGTGATTGCTCTCCCATGCAGTTCTTCTTTGGTGAGTGCCAGTCCTTGCCCCTGTTTTTTCATTTCATCCCAAAAAGATCAGGCACGGTTATGTACTTTTTATAGATCTAGACTTATCAAGGGATGCTCATATTGGAAAAAAATATTGCACAGACCTGCATTGACTCGAACTAGGTTAATGACAACCGTTAATCATGGGGGTTTCACACAGGCCCCAAAAAATCGAACAGTTGTGATTGGGCCTGGGTCTAGGCAAGAACTTCCCCACGTATTGATTATAGTTCCAGTCTCATAGATAAGTCGAGTCATTCATAGTGTCATATGAGACATTGTTCGAGAAAAACCCCAATTGGCATGTGACAATGCGGGGCTTTCTTCAGATACACATACTCCAAGCATACTGCATATCTCTTTCTGTAGTCTCTGATCCAGGGTCCACCTTTTTCGTGTGGCGGGTGCATGATTAAGGATAAGGAAGGCAGAGTGAGACTCAAAATTGAGTCTACTTTCAGGTAAAAAATTTGCCACAGTCAATGGGGCCGACTTCTATTCATGATTTAGGTTAAGGAGGTTCACATTCACATGTGGAAGTTCTTTTCATCTCCTTAATACCTGGAACTCGGTGTGACAATAATATCTTAAGAAAAGTTCCTTAAGCATTCTATATGATTTGCTAATTATGTTTTTAGGTTATAGAAGCTTTTTAGAGATCCAACCACTAGGGTACTTACTGATAATGAGTAGGAGAGATTCCCTGGAAGAAGACTTTGGTCTTTGAAGAATCAACATTGAGATCAACCCATTTGGCCCATGTGCTCAGCCCCTTGTAATAAGCACTTAGACGGTCCATGTCTTTAACCACTCTGCCCCCATCTTGTATATAGTCCCACCTGCAATTAGAATTTATCATCGTCGAACTTTGGTCTAATATCTATTCATCTTGTTTAATGCATAAGCCCTGGCCTAGAACCAACAAGAAAATACAGGCACCACATTAAGATGAAAGTCAGAAGGAGAATGCAGATGAATATGAGGGAAGTCGAGGTTATCATACGGCTGAGATTTTCCGGTGTGGGTCCACCAGTGCCATGAGTTGAAGATCAACACGTCCATCCCTTGCCACGATTTTCCCTCCACGATGGAATCGAGCTTGAGAACTCGCCCAATGTTCTCTCGGACTATGTCCACCAAGTAGGGCGTGCGATACAGAAAAATGCTCACTCCATAGTCCTGCAAATCATCATAATTTCTGCCCTTTAGCTCTTCCTCGAAGTCTTTTTTTGCCTATTCTCAGGTACAACTTCATCGGGAACTTCGATCGAGTTTCGCCATTGATCAATCAAGTTGTATTTAGCTATAGTGAAACTATGTAATTCCTGGCATGAGCAGTTTTATTCTCTTAAACTGTTCACCATAGTTAGTAACCTCAAAGAAGGACCATGATTGAGAATTTTTGGTTTGTCTTTCTCTAAGTAAGAGACGAAACATAATTAACTTGAATTCTTAGTTAAACACTGGATTTATCATCTCATGTTTGCTTTTTGTGAAAAAATACTGATTAAATAGTTGGGTCAACTATTTAATCAAATGTTATTGAGCCTATTTCCCATCTTTTTCTCAAAAAAATAAGTGGGCTATAATTATAATTGAAGAGATTGAATGGGCTATAATTATAATTGAAGAGATTGAATGCTGGCTCCGGAGAGCACCGACTTGATAATTATAATTAAATAATGCAAACCCCATTTTATTCCATTATGCCCTTTCGAAATCTTTAATGCTATGCAGCTGCATTGTCTGGGAAGGGCTTCTTCTAGACAGCTTTCTTTATGCAAAACCGTGCACTATAGTAGTTAATAAATAATGCAAATGAGCTACCCTTTGATGACCACTCATAGACTAGCACGGCCCACAAGAATTATCACATTGGAAAAGGTAGGGACTACTCATAAAGCATTCAAAGGGTACGTATAAAGACACTAATCTTGGATAAATTGAACCCCATGGAATGCCCTAGACTTTGTGGCTAGAACATTCAAACGAGCCATCTCAAGAGAGCTTCATGTTCACACAAAGCATCGTCGAGGCTGCAAAAGGATGATTTCCTGCCGCTTATTAAGGCATCGATTCCATTAGTGCACCGGTACGGAGCTTTTAACTTGGCAAAATCTAAGTTTGGGGGTCTTGGTGTTTACATCACGATGTGAAAGAATGTGTACTAAAACTGATAACGAAAAACATGTGCCGTGGAGAGTAAGTACACTCGTAATAATGACAGAAGAAGGTGCTCGAAAGCTATCAAAATGGGGGAAAGCAAAAGAGGGCAAAGAGACAGTGGAGGGGAGTAGGTTGGGCCGGTGGGCTGTGGATCACAGCCTGTCACTGTGTGGTGGGGTATGCCCCCTCGTCCCGACCTAAAACAAACACAGGGCATCTTGTAGACAATAGCATGTCAAGATTGAAGTAATCATCATATCTAATCTAAAGTCACACTTATTTATTGTTCTATTATGAGCTGGAGTACAATTCACCAATTGCACCATCCTAGGTCTCGCTTTCCCATTATTTTTTTATTTCTTTCCACGATTAATGAAAAGCAATCATATGGCATCTTGAGTCAATTCTTATATATCGGATTAAATTTATCTTCCTAGTTGGATCAAAAGTAGATAATTTATATTGAATTTGAAAAGATTGAGTAAAGTGGCATTTGAAGAATTCGACATTGAAATAAGGAAATTCACGTAGTCTAGAATAAAACAAAATTACATTCGTGAAGAAGCTAATAATATTTAAAATCTTATTCTATAGTTTTCTAACTATGCATCTATGTAGCAAAACTTCGTGCTTATACTTTTCAAGTTGCCTATATCTAATATATAACTTTTCTAAGTTGGAATTTTCTAACCCGTGACATGTTAGAACCCTAGATATACGCAAAATTACATATAAAAAGTACATTATGAATATCTCCGTGCAAAAGGTGGGTCGGGCAGCTCATTTCTCTTTCAGCTCTATATCGCAATTACCGGATATGCAAGCAAATGGAACCATACCTGGACAAAGGAATCGCTGACGGGACAATATTTAATAAGAGGAAAGTCCTTCTTACATGGACAAATCCGACAAAGTATTTCCTATGCCAGGTTGTTCATAGTACAACAAAAATAACCCATTTGAAGAAAGCGGTGCCAAATTTGTACCAAACAAGTCGACAACACCCACTGCAACATCATCAATTGGTCATCATGGCATTGACTGCTCATCTTTTGTTAATTATTGGAAGAAAAATTCTGGGTTGAATGTGAGAATTTCCAAAGCTTAGGGTAAATTAGGAAAATAAAAATAAAATATCTAAAATTATAGTTTTCATTATTATAATTATGCCTGACCCAAATTAAATTTTTTTAAGTTGAAACTTGGTAACTTTTTTAGGGGACCCCGTACACACTTCCTCCCTTTTAGGTTGATTCCCCACCACCTTTCCCAACCCTATATGATCTTGTCTTATTGCGAGGACAACGTCTAAGGCCAGAGCTTTATTATTTATGGCTAAGAAGCAATCGTCATGAGCCCTTTCTTGCAATTGCTCTTGCTCTCCTTTGTGACAAGAGAAGTTCCTACTGGTGTCTTTCCTTATGTAGAACAATGCGCACGAGCTCTCTTCGAGCTCGGCTCAAGTACACATAAGTGGCGGCTCGTCGAATTGGGAAAGAAGGGATTCTCGAGATTCCAAGACCGGCTTACAGAATCGACCTACGAGTTCATGTAGGGTCATAGAGTCCCTAACATCGTCTTCAAGGAGAAAAGTGTACGGTGAATGCATACAAGCAGTTTTTAAGTAAAGACGATATTGAAGTCAAATGCATTAGTTCCACATCTCCTTTGTAGGTATTTTAGTGCTGTTAATAAGGAGCAATGATTGAACAAATTCGAGGTAGAATTATGACAAGAAAAACGCCGTGGACGTTTCAAAATTGTTGGATCCGATCGACCGACTGACGATCCGATGACCCGAGAGTCCACCGACAGTTGATGTTGGTCACCCCACGGGTCGGAAAGGGCCCGACAATTTTGAGTGATTTTTAGCCCACGGGTTAAAAGAAAAACCCCTCGAGCGATTCAATGGACAATACAGCAGACAGAATCTGCTCGAAAATCGAGAGATTCTCGCCCTCGCTAGGACCTTAGAAGTAGCTCCAAAAGGGGAACTACATCGGGGGCAACATCACGGGCAACATCACGGGCAGAAACTCCGAAGACCAGAACAAAATCTTAAAAAGCAAGAGAGAACTCCGCAGACAGAGAAAAGAGACAGCCCATCATGTGATGAAACGAACGAATTTTACCCTCTTTTGTTTTTTCTATATTTTTTGGAGAACGGGGCGAAAAGATTTACCGGGAAAGTGACCGCGGAGAGAGATTCCTTCCTGGCGAAGCTGGTCTTGGCGCCGGGCACCGACGCATGGATCATACACGACAGCGATTCCCACATGTTCAGGCTCAGCGAGTCCCCCACGAACATTATCTTCTTCCCCCTCCACCTCCTCAGCAGCTCCACTCCATTAAACCTGCAAGACCTCCAAATTTTCAAATTTCAAGAATATATAAAGTTCAACATACCAAGAAACTAGAGCAAAAGGGTTTCCCCGAATTTGAGCTTTCTCTTCGCTTAGCAGAAGAGAGGAGAAGCAAAACACCTCAAACAGAGGGCGAGGGAGATTCGGTAATCGAAACCTGGGAATGGCGCAGGAGTCGGGCCTCCAGGCGTACTTGAGGTATTGGGTGTCGGGCCGGCCGTATTTCTGGCAGTCGAACTCCGGGTCGATGAAGGGACACGAGGAGGATTCGTAGAAAGGGTAGGAGGCGTCCACCACCCAATTGCCCTGGAACAGATTGCACCCGCCGGTTTGCTTCCGGCCTCTCAGGGCGGCGGTGGTGTTCCAGAGCTGCTGCTCCGAGCTTGCTCGTTGCGGACGAACGAGGAAGAAGAGGAAGAAGATGGTGAGGTGGAGCGCGGTTATGGCGAGCGAATTGGGTCGGCACCGAAGAAGGGCCATTGCAGCTGGAGTCCCTGCCGCTGAGGTGAGAGAGAGAGAGGGAGAGCGGCCCTCCCGTGTGCGTCGATTTATAGGGAGGTTCTTGTCAGTCTCTGCGAGAGAGAGAGAGAGAGAGAGAGAGAGGGACATGGTTTTCTGAGGTGGTATTATTGTTTTTCCTTTTTTCTTTTTGGGCCGACCTGCTAATGTTGGATTATATTTCCATCTAAGGAAAATGTTAAACTGCATATACCTTCCTTGGCGTTTGAGGGTTTCTATGGTCATCATTTACTGTTCAAAATTGACTTACCCTACTTCCAAAAGTTTTTTAACGAATGATCGAGATTTGTTCTTTGATGATTCGACAACCATTGGTCTTCGAAGATTATTTGTGAAAATGTCTATCGACCCTCTAGCTAAGATTAAAGTGCAGTATCTATTTTTATCAGTTTCATAATGGATGGTATATGCAACATGGTAATTTTACCGAAAGTCTATCTTATCATTTTAACGATCCAGTATTATTCTTTGCCTTTCTGGACCAAATATTCTTGGCAACCGGTTGCTGCTTATGCTCCTTATTCGTTACTTCCTTCCTACAATACTTTAGCTATAAAGGTATTTTAAGTTTGGGAAAAAGTATGCGTTTATGTGTATTTGGAAAGCATAAAGAAAACCATAGAAAGAACAACAAAATAAAGATATAAATTAGTCGCGAAATCTTGGAAGGACATGAGTATAATTAGAGAAAATGTGTGGGCAATTGGTGGGGGCTGTTATGCTTTCCAGGTCGAATTTCGTCTGGAAAAGAGCAAGGGAAGAGTGCTTGACTGGATTGCGTGAATAAAAATTCTGCAGAAAGGTCTGACATTTCCATTGGGTCGCAGGTCACGGGCACAATTGAACATATGCACCAAGTTCATGGGCTAGCTGGTCTCCACGTGCATAAACAGTTTCGGATGAATCCGGGGGATGTCCAATACCTTTTTTGTCTCCCTTATCATAACTTAATTAGTGTTATGGAACGGAATGGCTTTGAGTCCCGTCGGTGTCAAGCTCAAGCTCGGTCATATCAACTCGACTCTCGTACTCCTTTTTTTGGGACTCTATTCGAGCTTCATAGAGTACTAAAATTTTCTACTCAAGCTCCACTCGAATAGAACCAAGTCATAAAGAATTTCGAGCTTGAAAGCGCGAGCTCTCTCTTTACTAGCTCGTATGCTATTGATGTGTTATGCAATTTTGAGTGTTTTCGTGTCTATTTTTATAAGTATTGAATATTTTATAAGAAATATTAGAAGTTTTTGTAGGCTTGATTAGGTTTGTGAGCTCTTCAAACTGAGCATTAGTGAGTTCTAGAAATCGATTTGAAATCAAATGAGTTGATCTCTAGTACTTGATGAGCCAAACATGAGTCGCTGCAAGTAGCTTGACTCAATTTTACCCTATTTGCAGCTCCAAATTATTCGAAAAAAGAAAATCTTTTCTTTTTTGATGTTGTTTACTGAACTTCTAGTTGATATGTCCTCTATTGTGACACTAAAGAATTTCCTTCGAAGCAAAACTCACGATCAAAATTTGTAAAGATCTATTTGATGTCATTCCATATGATTGACTTAATAATTAAGGACTGGACTTATACATATATATTAGGTTCACGACACATATTTAAATTCCAATGCTATTAAGCACAAATAAATTTTTATGTTTTGACCGCTAGCTGACTTGTAACTTGAGTCATAATTGATCCATAAATTTATTGAGATAGTTCATAAGCTTGAGTTTTATCTATCTAACTGGGTTTACTTGTACAAAAAAAAAGTTTATTTCCGTATATACCATTATTTTGTAGGTAAAGTTACTTCATAGCAAGAGTCATACAATATGTTATATAACTTTGAAATCTCACAATAGATGAGAATGGGATGTAATCATTACATAGATAAGCATAACTTAAATCTCTAATAAGATTAGGTTGATGTTATTTAAACTAGTTTAATGTAATTTATATCTTGAATCTTGATATATGTATGGAGTATGATAGGACATTGCCTCTGAATATTCATTGTATGGCCTATTTAAATGTCTAAGTACGACATGGTATTGGTGGTACGAGATTAGAATGGAATAGCGATTTCAAATTTTCTTGGTTAGAGAATAAACAAGAGGGAAAAATGAAAAAACAACTTTAAAATGTTTTTAGACAAGAAATGAGATGGAAATTTTTTAAATTTTTACTTATCTTAAAATTTTCCCCTCCCAAATAAGGAAATGAGATTTTTGCCCTTCCTTGTCATTTATCTTAAAAAGAAGAAAATTTTCAAGTAGTTACTTCTTTTTTTCTCTTATACTTTACTAACAAGATGTCCATGTTCGTGGGCTTGGAAGAAGATCCTCCAACTTAGGAGGCTTTACCGCAACTACTTCTAGTGGAGTATAGGGGATGGTCGCTTCATTTCCCTCTGGTTCAACTACTAGCATCCTAGGGGGCCATTAAATCTAATCTTTTTAGATTCTTTCATCTATAGCTCCGAGATTCCATGGTAGGCAACCGTTGCGAATCTTTATTCCCCCACTAGTCAGCCTTTAAAGGATGTTCTGGATTCGTGGCAGCTTGCTCTCCCCATCCTCTCTCAGAATGCGGACCGTTTCTGGTGGAAGGAGTGTCCATCTGGGAGTTTCACCGTCGCTTCGGCTTGGAGGCCATTAGGCGGAAGAAAGACCATGTCTCCTGGCACACATTCATTTGGAGTTCTTCCATCTCACCCTGTTACTAGTTCAATCTCTACCTTATTACCAAGTACAAACTCCCTACCCTAGCACTATTATTATCGTATGGTAGAATTGGTAGTGGCTTGTGTGCTTTTTGCAATGAGACTCCGGCCTCCATCGACCAATTTTTCTTTGGGTGCCGCGTCACTGCCGGCCTTGTTTTTTCTTGGGCCATCAGGTGCAATCTACCTTGGTGCAATAGGTCCTGCGCAAATAATCTTTGATGGATATGACTCTACTCTTGGGTAAAGAATTCTTTAAATGCATTATCTGTTTCTCCCTTGGAGCCCTTTGTCACATTATATGGAAGAACAGGAATGATGTTTTGTTTAGAGAGCTAACTCCTACGATCCCGGTCCTGAAGAACCATCTCCTTAAGGTTGTCTGAGATAAGGCTCTAACTTTCAAGAATGTCGACAGTACCACGAGGAACAGGAGACTCCAGAGTGCCTGGGGTATTGATCCGATTGTTTTCTCTTCAGGTGATTCTTGACCGAATCCATGAAGCTGCTTTCTGTGTAGCTGCTACTTCGGTGGCGGCTTCGATCCTTGGGGATGGCTGTTCCACCGTCTGTCTCCTTCGAACTGGATACCCTTCTGTGGTGGACGTTCTTGTGCTTAGCTACTGTCGAGGTCCTTGGGGTTGGCTGCTTCACCAAAGATTCCTCCTCCCCTGGTTCGTGCCGGTCACAGCTTCTCTCGATTGGGACGCTTGAACTATGACTTTTGTTTTTGTTTGGTGTTTGGGGTGATCTGGCTGTGTCCGTTTGATCCCTCTGTTGCCTTTTGTTTTTTGCTTTGGTTGCTAGTGTTGGCCGTTGTTTGGCTCTTCTTTGATGTGTGGTGGCTGTTACAGTTTGTTGCTTGCTGTTTTGTCTCGGCACCCTTCCACTCGCCTTGACGTCATGTCATTCTGAGTGCATGTTTTGGTGCCGAGATTTCATCTTGTATAGTTGGTAAAGCTCAATACAATTACTTACTTTCACAAAAAAAGAAAAAGAAAAAAGATGTCCATACTTTGAATGCTTATGTTTGTAACATTATTCGGAATGTTGATGGTTGAGCTATTTTATTATTGATATGTCAAGTTAATTATTGGATATATTGGATGTTGATTGTTATTGGGTTAATCGCTTTACAAAATTCACCTAATATCACTATTTTTCCTCCAATGGAAAAAAGAAAATACCCATCCATTCTTGGTGAATCTACACCTCTGGTGAAATTTAGTATTAGTTAGCATTACCAAATGTAGCTAGTTTGGTTAGATGCTGATTTAATATTATTCATCTTGTTTTTCCTTCAATTTCAGAAATCACCGGTAAATATTTTCTTTTCCGCTGATTAGCTAATATTTATCTTTCATCACCTTATAATCTTCCTTTATCTGTAAAATATGTGACATTAATTTTTTGTGTTGATAAATAACTTTTCTATCGATACTTTAATACAAATTAAAGAATACAAACAATCTATCTTATTAGAGTTGCTCATTATTATACGATTACTTATAAAAAGTCGTCAGTAATTATGAATTTAGTAGTATTTACGAAATATGATGAAAATGCGCAAACTAGTGCTTTTAAAAAGAAAAAAAAACTAGTGCTTTTAAAAAGGGAGGAGCGTAAGTGATGAAAATTGTTGTTTTTGAATTTGATATTTCTTCTTTAATCAAATAAATTTAGGATACTCTTTTACTATACAATATGTTAATTTATTGTTTCCATTCTTAAGATATCTTTTCGTCGATTAAAAAAAAAAGTAGAATACAGTTGTTTTTTTTTGGGAAATTTGTTTGGTTTATCCAGGAATTTTGGTATTATACTTGTTACTTCATTTCTGTTGGACATCTTACCCTCTTCCATGAATTAATTAATTTGGAAATTTTTTTCTATTATGTGCTTTAAGCATCTTCCAGAGAATGTTATGTGAATCTAGTTGATCTAGTTTCATTTACTTTTGTGTTTACTGTGCAAGGAATTATGTAGCATCGACACGAAGATGCAATACGCGACACGACACGACACGACACGCCAATACGTCATTTCTTAAAAATAGAGAATTCCGATATGTTATATATTAAATATATTTTTATATATAAATACATAAATAATAATAATAATAATAATAATAATAATAATAATAATAATAATAATAATAATTGCCTAGAATTAATTTACACAAAAAATAATAAATAATATCATTCATTATTTTAATTTGTTACAATAATACATAAAACTTAGAGGAAAAAATGGTTATAGAAAAATGCTGAAATGATATTTTTAAATTTATTTATTTATCATATATAGCATTTTTATTACTTCTTTCATAGTAAAAGAATTAAAAAAAAAACTAAAACAATTCTTAAAAAAAACTGAAAAAAAATTGACCCTGTGCGTGTATATTTATAGCATTTTTATTACTTCTTTTTTGTATATTTATATTTTGACCCCTCAAGTATTAGAAATTTTTAAAATTGACCCCATGCGTGTTGAAATTGTGTGTCGGAATTCTGGATTCGTGTGTCGGAGTGTGTCGGAGAGAGTTGACTACGTGTCAGATTTTTCGGCACTTCTTGACCACGTGTCGGAGCGTGTCGGGACATGTCAGAGTGTCGGACACGACACGAATGCTTCCGGAAAGTGTCGGTGCTACATAGGCTAGGAAATGGCAATCTGATAAAATGTAGGGATGAAATTTGGTATTCTCTTCAAAACTTAATTCGTATCTCTCTCGGTTATCTCATAACTTGACCTCCATTATATGAAGGCGTAACTAGTGGCATATGCAAAGGCCAAAATTCGTTCTCCTATCTTCTTCTTCTGTTAGTCGGGAGTGGACGACGAATGATGACCTCCGACCATCACTATCCACCGCCGTGCAATCACCAATACCCTCACTTGATTGCCGCACCACTTGCGCCTCTTTCCCTCTCTCTCTCTCTCTCTCTCTCTCTCTCTCTCTCTCTCTCTCCTTCCTTCTTCCATGGTTTTGATTTTATCTTGTTTTGTTATTTTTCACAAGGCAGACAAATAATGAAACTTTTAACACGTCTCTGGACTCTGATCATCTCTCCTGTCTTTCTTTCTCTTCCAGCTAAGGGATAACGTTACTCGACTTGGTCTTATATGGACTTCATTAATGGATTGATTGCACCGGAGATTGAGACAGTGTACCCAGAGCGAGAAGGCTAAGTCCTTAATGGCTTCTTTGCCTTGGCCATCAGCTCCATATGGTCCCCAGGACAAGAACCAGAGACCCTCCCTCTTTATGGAGGATTTGTTTTGTCCTCGTGGTCGGTAGACTGTCTTACTTAGATTCGTCGCTGAAGATACAGTTCAGGAAACTTTGTGACTGTTCTTCATGATTTTTCTGCTCCACACGATGCGCGATATATGTCCCGTTGCAATCTCGTGTATCCAGGGGGCCATGCGTGTACTTTGGAATCTCCCAGGTCGAAATGAAGAATGGCGCGACAATTCTCCTGCAATTGCAAAATAAAAGAAGCCGAGAATAAATCGAAGAAGGAACCACGTACCAAATGAGAGGTTAAATGGGGTGCGAAGAATAAGGAATTTCTCTCTTACCTCACATCCTTTATTTAACAAGTAACATAGGATAAACTTTTTAACAAGAAATTGGGAAAAATTACAGAAAAAGTATTGAACCTATTATATGGTGATTAATTCAGTTCTAAATGTTTTATACAATTTAGCGAATGACCTTGCCAGCCCATAATTGGAAAAAAAATGAAAGAAAAGAAAAGAAGAAAGATAATAAAAGAAAATAAAAAAAAAATTACAAAAGTTGTCTATGTCTGCACCGACCATACCATGTAGGATGGCATTCGTTGACATTAGTGATTCCTAATCAAAATTGGTTAAAAATATTATATTGGTAAATTGTTAAAAGATTCAGGACAAATTGACATACTTAAAATATTTATGATTGAATTAGTTGCCGTAAAATAAATTTATGACTTTTTGGTAATTTTTCAAGAAAATGTCGCCTGTACTTTAACCAATCTGAAATGAAGGTGATAGACTAAGTGAGGCTTGATTCTGCCTTTCATGCTACATGGACGATCCGCGGAACTATTGCCAAGCCAAACTCTCATATTCACAAAGAAATATTTTATTCTTCAATTTCCCCATATGGGTAACTGTAAACACCTGTTTGAGTGGATAATTCGTACTCCATAGCATTTTTCCGTATGCTGATTCCCGCTTATGATATTCAATAATGAATTGGCTCCCCCCCAAACAAGGGCTTTTACTCAAGCCCTTGCGTGACGCCTACTCGAACGAATGCTGTCTTTCCGTATAAGGCTTATCATTAGCTTAGTGCTCGATGACCCTTTGGTGACGCATGGTGGGTCCAAATTCGTTATGATTTGTAATCTTCGAGCAGCCCTCAAAAAAGGGCATGTGCGGTTCCTCCAAAATGCACCAATTGTGGGGGCAATTCTCACTGTTCGTTGTTGGGTTCCATCAATCGAAAAACAAAGTTCACACATTGGTCTTCATGTCATGATTGACAACGGCAACGATAATGCGGCTTGTGGGTTCTCCTTAGCCTCTGGAATTCGCCTCTCTTTCCTTTTGGAAGGATTCCTCCCCCATTGCCATCTAAACTCAATTATTGGGACCTTAGAAGCAACCTACTAATGGACAAACACCACTCAAAGCTGATAAATCTTGAGATAGCAAGGAATGAGCGCCTTCTCTTTTAGAAGGTATAATTTACTAAGTCAAGATCATTCATCATGAGATACCCTCAAACTAAAGCTCTTCTCCATAAAAAGGATGGCGCGGACATTAGGAGAGGAGATGCCTTAGAAGCTCCACTCGTTAGGAAAAGGAAATCCTATCCGAGAATTCGAGTAAATACTTCTTTGTTTGGAGTGGTTTCCACTTTCGATTTATAAGTTTCTGTAAATTCCTTTGCTTGCAGAGTTTGATTTTGTATTCGGAAGTGCAGACCGTTTAAAATCCATTACATTGTAGAGACATTGATACGTAGAATTGTACAAATACTTTAATTAATAAATATGCTTTCTTGAGGAAGACACCCAAAAGATGGATAATCACAAGACTCGTGATCTTGACATATTTTCACTATCATAAATTGAGTTAGACTCTCCTCTTCATTCTCTAACTAAATTCCTAGACCATCTTAATGTCATAATTCCAAATTCGTTATCCAATTAAATTCCTAAACCATCAAAATTTTATACTGGATATTTGGATCGCATACTCCTAAATCATCCGAATTAAATTGAATTTGAATTCTAGAAGTTTGCCATATTAGCCAGCATAATGCAGAATTGAAGGGTTAGAAATTCATTTCATAATCCCCGCATAATAATGAATAAAAAATCAATTTCATGCTCATTTTAGTTTTACATTAAAGAATCCCGGTGTAATAACGGACTATGCTTGACTCGTAATACCGATGATATCAATACTCAAAAAGTCGGCAGCTCTCTAGTGTGGATGAGGATAGATAGCCAAAGGCTGCGGAAAGTCTAACTTTAATACTTATCATTTTTGGAATTTATTTATTTATTTATTTATTTTACCCAGGGAACCCGTACAGCCAGCGGGTAAATCCTCAAGTAAATCCTAGGACGACGTTAGCGGAAGACCCACCACGATGACATCACATTTAAGATCCCGTGCGTCCCGTGGGATTCGAACTCCTCCATCCTAGGTAGACATCATGGGAGCTCTTATTCAGCCAGGCCACTGCAGACAGGTGGTGTCATTTTTGGAAATGTTCTTTTATAAAAATATTGTAAAATCTCGAAATGCCAAATATGTAAAAACAACTTAATTTTCAGAATCCTGTATACATAATATATATAGTTGATGGCATCAGGTCACAGCAGACACCATGCCATCTTGCATTTTTGCCATATCATCATGCCACGATATCATGCTTTTGTTCTTGTCCTAGTGCTAATGATCATGCATATGCCCTTAAAGACCCGTCTTCATGCATCTTTGCCATGTTATCTGCAGTTATTTGTGTCATTACAATACAACATCATAACACATCATGTTATATACATCCTCTGCCATGTCATCCATACATGTGTTGCATCATGAATACATGATGATTTCAAGATCCACACCAGTAGACCCGACACATGAAGTCACGTTATTATTTGGGTAGTAATGTCAAATTTTCTCCAAAAAGAGAAATATCGACAATATAAATTATGCTTTCAAAATGTAGGAAACCATTCCACATTTGCAAGGTAAGACATGATTAGAGCTGTGGTAAGCAAAGGGAGCCTTGTGTTATTCTGCGTTTGGAGAATTCTTTGTGGAAATGTAAAGACTTTAGGGTAAAAGATTTTTATCAAACGCAAATAACATTTTTTTAAAGAGAGAAAATCTTGAATACCCAACAATCCAACTGTGAATCATCAGAGCCGGCGATCTCGGGCCACCCCACCAAGGATAGCCCAATTGTTCCCACCATCAGCCCACCATACCGTTGCCCTCTCAAACTCGGCCGTGCTCGACTAGGGCTCAAAGTGGCTTTAGATCTAGATGTGCGAGGCATCGGCTGGCGTTGCTTGACTCTCGGCCAACATCCATGACGTCCTCCTTGAATTCCCAACAAATAGTGTCCTCAGATTTGGCCGTGGGGGGCCTCATACAGTGTCCTTGAACTCCTCCTCGGCCAATGTCACATCACTCAAATTTGGCTCTCAAGGGCAAAGATGGAATTTGAGAAAGCTAGTGAGTACAAGATGGGAAGAGGAAAAGTCCTTAAATTTTGGAATTTGCCTTTTGAAAATGCTAAAAGCTTTGTGCTTTCATGTCGTGTCCGACACGTGTCGGAGTGTGTCAAACACGTCGTGTCAGACACGCGTGTCCGGAAGACTGATGGAGGGTGGAGGGGAGGAAGGGTGAGGAAGCAGAGGTCGCGAGCGCCGGCGAGACGGAGTAGAGGCCGCGAGTGACGGTGAGACGAAGCCACGAACGGACCACCACGACGGCGAGAGACGGCTAGAGAAAGAGCCGAATAGAGAGAAAGAAGAGAGAAGGCAAACTCCCGCCGGCGAGACGAAGCCACGAATGAACCACCGCGACGGCGAGAGACGGCCAGAGAGAGGTGAGGGCCGCCACTGTTGCGATGGATCGGTGATGAGAGGAAGAGGAGAGGAGGGAAGGGAGTCGTGTGGCGCGGCAAGGAGGATAGGAAAAGGAGGACTCGACGGCTCACTAGGGTTTTTCATAAAGAAATCCAAAAAAAAAAAAAAAGAAAGGAGGTCCGATGGCGTGAAAGAGAAGAGGGGGGTGGGGGGTCACTGTCAAGTGGGGGGAGGGAAAAAAGTAAAATAAACGCGGGGGTGGAAGGAAAAGGACGAACGAAAGAAGGGTGGATTTTGGGGATTGTTTTTTTAATTGGAAAATTAAATAAATGAAATTAAAAAATGATTTGAAAATATAAAAAATATTAAATTTTGAATAATGATAAATTTTGATTATCGTAGAAATTCATGAATTTATTTAAATAAATTGATTCTAATTTTTTTTATTAATTTTTAGTTTCATCGATAACTTTTGTTAAAATTAAAAAAATGTTTTGCATTAATTATGAATATATCTTTCAAATTTCAAATGAATTGATTTGTTAATATTATTAGTATAAATTTATTATAGGCTCTTTTTTAAATTAATTAATTATTTATAAATTTGAATCAAATTAATTAAAAATAAAAATATTCATTTAATATACAACGTGTCGGAATTCTCTATTTTTTTTAGAAATCACGTGTCGTGTCGGACACTCGTATGGTGTTGCGTGTCGGTGCTACATAGGCTAAAAGGTCACTTGCCCTTGGGCTTTTAGTTTTGCCCATGTTGGCATTTGTTTAAATTGGTCCAATTTTTTTTTTGCTAAACACCCTAGCAATTGGTTAAGGATTTTTAAAGTATTAAAGTCCATTTTTAAAGTTGAACCAAACACTCCATTCTTCACACACATAATTGAACGTGAGATCCAAGAACTCTAACCTCTGCATTTTGAAGAGTAGCTCTTCATGCATTAGCACTTTTGGATAGTAGTTTTTTTTTTTTTTGACAGACTTTTGGATAGTAGTTGACCGTCCCAATAACTGCCTCCGGATTTTTCGGAGGCCAAAAATGAGTAATCAAAAGGAAGGTATTTTAGGTCAAAGATACCCTTCAAATAATGAGGAAAACGAATTCTCCCATTTGAAGATATGAGAACATTTTTTTCGTATGAGCTCTTGAGTGTCTTCTCTGTTTCAAGTTCCAGCATTAAATGCTATAAAAGCTTCAATAGGTTCCAGAACAAAAAGATCAGCTTCAATAAAGTCCTATTGTGTCCTTTCTCGGATATGATCAACCGCCATATGTCATAATCGTGCCATTGCTTTGCCAGGTGCTAGCAGCTGCTATTGGGATTTGTTTCGGTAAGTAAGGTAAATTTGAACCAAAATGATTTGTAGAGGAATTAAAAATGTTCATACACGTATTTCCAAAATATTGTTCGTGCATTTTAATAAAAGAATGTAGGAATCAGAAGGAGGCTAATCACATTACCCTCGATGCTTGTTCAAAAAGTTTGGTTATATTCTTCAGATTCTGTCTATAAACATTTGATGTCCTTACAGCATTGATTTTGACATTCTTCAAATGTGCTCAGGTCCACATTGCAAATGCCTAATATCTTTGTAGTATTGGTTTTGACATTCTTTAGATCCTAACTACGAGCGTTTGATCTCCTTGTGACGCAAGTTCTGACGTACTCCAGTTCTAATGTTTTTTAGTTCTAGCCCCATAAATGTCGGGCCTTTAATTTAGACATACCACCAACTTGTGTCAAACAATAGAGAGAAATTTGAGAGAGCTTACCACGACAATTGTGTTATCAATTGTTCTCATGCGTGATTATTTGATTAATCATATCATCCATCATTTTTTGATCCTATCTCTCAATGGCTTTTATTACTAGTCCCATATCACATTTAATTTGGCTCATTAACTTTAAAACCGTTTTAGAAAATTAATTTGGCCACAATTGTTGGGAAAATCCCTATGTTGTTCTAAAGACGACAAAGATAATCAAAGGCTACTAATGTGTGTATTGGTTGAGTGGTATTAAGTGATTTATACCTAGGTTGAAACGCAAATGTTGTCATAAATCGTACCAGAAGATTTTAACATTAGGAGTGCGTTGCCATTATCTTAAGTGCTTTGCTGATATTTGAGGTGAATAAGGTATTGGGCAATAAAGATGTCTACGAGCTGGAAGATCTTTAGATAATTTGAACTTCTGGAAGATCCTTGACTGAGGGTGAATAAGCTAAGAAGAATGGGGATATTCGTGATGGCTTGGAGGTACATAGATCAAGTGAATAGTTGGATGGACTTGATAATGGTGAACAAGCCTAGAATGAGGATGTTTGGTAAAGCTTGAAAGGGCCATGAAGATGAACAGCTTAATAGAATCAAAATTGCTAATATGCTTGGAAGGACCAAAAAGATCGGGTGCTGTTAACAATTAAATTTTAGCTAGAAATTTATGATAAAAATTGCATAAAAAAATTAGGGATTAGTTTGGCCCTAACAAAAATGACTTTTGCATTACCTAGGTCTTAGTTTTTATTTGCTTTTACTAAGTTTTATTTCTATTATTTTACCATATCCTCGGATAAATTAATTATATTTAAAAAATGGGGGGCCCACCTGGGCTGGGCCTTTGCGCCCAGTACCCCTCCTTCTTCTCCTTCCACTAGGGCGGGCCCGGGCCAATCTAGCCCCAGCTCCCCCCTCACGGCCCGGCCCACTCCTTCATCTTCTTCCTCCTGCCTTCCTAGCGTTGCGCACCATGCGCGTAGGGCAACCTAGACAGAGGGAAAAGGGGCAGAGGAGGGCAATGCGTGTGGAGCAGCGCGAAGACCAGAGGGAGACCCGGACGGATGGGCGGGCGCCTTCAATGGCGGTAGAGTAGGCGCCCTAGCTAGAGCCGCCTTGAATAGGACGACCGGTGGGACGCCGGTCGGTGCGCCGAAGACCGACGGCCGAAGCCTCCATCGCCGGTCGGTGCGCGAACTCCGGCCCCGTTTTCTCCCTCCTCTGGCTTCTGTAGCGTTGTTGTTGTTCGGTGAAGGCCTCGGCTTCGGTTTGTATCCTGGCGGAGCCGAGACCCCTCTGTTTAAGCAGCGCCCTCTACCTGCTCGACGAAATACCTGAGTGAGATCCGATTCTCGATTCGTCATCCCGAGCCGGAGTCGGGCCGTCCGAACGTTGCTCTACCTATGCTGAGGCGTTCCGGTGATCCTTTAGTGCCCCGGGCGCAGCCGACACCACCTGACCCGCAACCGCCGTCACGGCGATCCGTGGAGGCCACGGGTCTCCTCTGTTTTAGGGTACAAGCGCCAGCGGCCGTCATGGAGGCGCCGCTGGCCAGATGAATGCCAAGGGATCTTGCATAACTTTTAGTTAAAAGAGTGAGCAGTGAATTTTTTTCCAAGTATCATGTTGGTAGTTACTAACACTTTCATGAAATTATCAACATTTTCCATAGTATGGACATTACTAATTAGTGTGCTAAATTATCAACTTTTATTTGCATAAGCTATTAACGCTTTGAATTTACTCTCTCTCTCTCTCTCTCTCTCTCTTATATGAACTTAAAAACCTAAATTATAGCAATTTACCAAATTTTTTAGATTAAAAGCTTATCAATGAGTTTTGGATTACCAACGACACTTTGAATTAGTTATGATCATTTTCTAATTTACCAACTTTGTATTGAGTTGTCAACTTTATTTGCCTTGATTAGCAACCCCTTACTAACGCTTTTTAAATGTTTACAAATCCAAATTGGTACGATTCATCAAAATTTCTTCCATAATTATACTAGTTTACCAACTACAATGCGAGCTTTACTTAGTTTTCCAACTTTTTTTTTCCTTTTGCACGTGTTTCGTCACAACACATTAAATTTACCCATTTTTTCCCTAAAAATCACCAACTTGATTTAAAGTCAATTACCAAAATTTTCCCTTTTTTAGCCATTAGTTACGGGCTAGGAAGCATCGACACACTCTGAAAGCCTCTGTGTCGTGTCGGATATTTTGACACGTGTCCGACACTCTTGAACATTCTCTGACACTCGGTTAACACGTGGTGAAAAATTTAACACTTAGTCAACTTTTCTGATACTCTTTGACACATGAGTCAGAATTTCGACATGCGAGTTTTCGACACCTGATTCCGATATACGAGGTCAATTTTAAAATTTTCAATAAATGAAAGATCAAAATATATATGTGAAAAATAAAAATTAATAATAAAAATAACAAATTAGGAAAAAGAAAAACCTAACATTTTATTCTCTTCTTTTTTTACTTTCACTTTCCATTATATACAATTTACCCACAAGTTTTTTATTTTTTCTTTCAACACGTCTGGCACACAAGTCTAGAATGTGAGTTACCTTTTCTTTTTTTCTTTTTTTTCAAATTTTATGATTTTACTGAAATGGAGATGAATTTGTCAAATTGAAACAACGAAGGATGTTAATAAATGGTGAATTAATGTTTTCAATGTAAATTTATTTTAGAATTTTATTATTACCTATTTATTTGTGAATTTGAATCAGATTAATAATAATTTATTAATATATAAAATATACATATAATATATAACATGTCCCAATGCGTCAGAATTCTCTATTTTTTGAGAAACGACGTGTCAGCATGTCATGTCGTGTTATGTCGCATATTGCGTGTTGATGTCGATGTTACTTAGGTTACAGGTTACCAACTCTTGTTTGATTCATTTACTGAATTTATTTTTCTTTTAATCATTAACTTTTATTATGAAAGCAAGCTGAATAGCACCATTGAACTGCGCCATTAATATGGAATTGGCAAAGAAGCTTGCGTAACGAGTCCACAGAGACCGCCTTGGACGCCCGAGTTCCGCAGAATTCTCATGTATCCTTTCTCGCCCCAAGTCTCGCCCCATGAGTTCTTGAGCAGCCAATAGTCGACACCGTCGGGGGTCTTCCCGTATCCGACAATTGCGACGGCGTGGTTAGTGTTCACCCCACAAGGGCCATTGAAGACTCCCCCGCTGTACTGCTTGAATCCGGGGCTGGTCCCCTCGATGGCGATCGAGACCGGTTGCCTCGCCACAGCTTGCAATAGGAGGTCTTCACTCATGGGGATGTTCTCATACCCTTTTAACCGCGCTACAGCAATGGAGGCGGCTCGCTCTCCGCAAGTGCCCTCGACGCCACTGTAAGGGTAATTGCTTTCATAGGTCATGCCATGGTTTTGGACAATGTATTCGTAGGCTAGGTACATCCAACCCCACCCGCATCCGTGGTTTTTTTTGGAGCAGTCAATAAGCTGTTGCTCAGACAAGTCGACTAGTTTACTGGTCTTCATCGCTAGCATCGATTCCACAGCTGCAGTTGCTGCGAATGCCCAGCAAGATCCTATTCAAGAATTAAAATGAGAAGCGCAAGGGTGGTTATGGCTAGTGTATGTATGCAGATGGAATAAACACCGGAGTTAGCTTGATAGTGTATGATTCGGAGTCACTAGGATTAAAGTTATGCCGAAATATTTCTCACATGTGACTCGTGGTTAGTGCCGCAATAATGTAATTCAATTGGCAGCATGCAACTATGTGGTTCGAACTATTTTAGATGACCTATTTTGAATTGGAACATGATTTAGTTTTATGGATCCAATTATGTGGTCTGAATTAAACCGATTATGAAATGGTATAATTTTTCTACCAATAGATCCATTGAATCCCACAGTCCCGAGCCACCCAGAGAGAAATGTGTTGATGTAGTGAAAAAAAAACCATCGTCTCTTATCCACTATATATAATATATTACACATCATTGTGGTTAAAAATGTTTTATTGAGCTTATGTAGCACATCTGTTGATTGTTTTCGAGGGCTACAGAGAATATTCATTGTTTCATATGAAAAAATTGTACGCAAACAAAGCCACAAGACAAGAAAATATTGGGTTAAGGACCTCGGAGGATTATATTGTTTCGCTTGCTTCGAAATAAAAAGAAAAAAATCACAATACCAGAAAATAACGTGCCGTTGGACAATAATATAATATGATTTTGTTGCTCTCTTACCGCATCCTCCCTGATTTTTTATGCTGCCGACAACTCCTTTCTCGACCCAGTTTAAACTATCCGGGACTTGAGTCGTACTGTACTTGAAAGTGGTGGCCGCGGATGAATTCAGGCTCCTCGACGTTGCTCTAAATCCGGTGTATCTCGGGACAAACTCTTCCGTGGTCAAATCCGAAAATTGGTTCAGACCCACTTTGTAGCTCTGATTAGGCGCTTTGCTGTTGAAGTCTTCGATGAAGCGCAAGGTCTCTAGGAAGATCCCGTACCGCTTCTCCTTCTCGAGATTATCCTTGTAAATCCGTCCGTGGCGGGCCATCCACTGCTCGAACTCGGCCAATGTGGAATTCGCGGGCGTCACGGCCGAAGTCCAAGCCCCTGCACATAACAATACCATCAACATGTAGACCTTGATTTGCCTCTCGAGCCACGGAGCCATTGTCGCCGAAGCGTATCAACGATGGATTGATGGCTTGGTAGTGTGCTATGGGCCAATGTAGAGAAACATGAGCAAGCCACGTTAATTATATATCCTCAAGATTATGGTAATAAATCATGGAACTTTGCTAATAATCTGGTCAGTCATTTTCTCTTCTTTTTCTTTCCCAAATGAATGTTACTGTTTAGGTAAAAATGTGAATGTTACACGATTGTGAATTGCCTATACATGTCAAGTCATGTCTATTTGTAGACCCTCATGAGCAACTTGATTAATCATGGAACTTTGCAATCGATCCAGTCAAGATTCATTTCCTTCACTGATTAGCTTTTGACCTCTTCGTTTTCTTTCCCAAATGAATGCTGCTGTTTAGGTTAAAAACCGAATGTTTCGCAATTGTAAATTGTTTATACATGTCCACTCGAAATAAAATTGCGAGTTTGTAGATGCGTACTTAAAGCGAATCGGATGTGGATGGTCTAGCTAACAATCAACTAGATAGAATAAAATTTCCCAATGTGTGTAGCTTAAATTGATGAGGTATTTTTTTCAGGGTGGTGCTATTTCCAATCCTTATGGCTATGTTTGGTCATCCGAATTTTTAATTGGAATATAATTGGATAGGATAAGATATGGAATCTTGGGAATTTTTTATATCCTGTTCATTGTATGGTGAATCACAATATTAAAGTTGGATAAGTTTACATCATATCATGTACATTTTTTTTTATATAAACGGCATATCATTATAAATGAACCTAATATATGATTAAGTCCACCCATTTTACCAAAAAGAGAAAATTGCCCTCTATTGTTCAATTCCAATTTAAATTAACGATGCTAAATTTATTTCTACATCTATGTAGGATTAATTTACCATAAATAATGATTTGATTTGTTTAATTTTTGTTTATAGAAAATTTTCCATATGTATTAAAGGCACTATGTTTTTATTTTTATTTTTTATTGTTAGATATTACTTCCATACTAATATGTTTTGTCAAAAAGAGAAATATCAAGAAATATCAAAGAAATCTATTTCTTTTCCACATTGTCAATCATATTTATGGATAAATTGTTAAGTAAATTAATTTATTAAATAAAAAATTGCATAAAGTAAGATGTTTTTTTCTTCTAAAATTGGTAGTGAAATATCATTATTTTTATTGACAAAAATTAAAATTATCTATGAACTATTTATAGAAAAATATAAAGATATTTTATTGTGTATAATTTTTAGTGCAATTCTATATATTCCTCAAATGTCTTAAATGCTATGTAGAAAAGCATTTCATCAGTATAATAAGGAAAAAGATTAATAATTTACTAAGATAGTGAGCTTTTGAGATAAGAGGGCCAAAAAATAGATAATTTGTTGTAAGATAAATGAAGAAGAAGAGACTTCTTAGCTTTATACTATATCAAAGAATGTAACCCACCCCACTGTGGATATGTTGGTTCGGGTGAAAATGAAGGATGGCATCTCTCTCCAATGCCTCATTGGACCCGCCATGTTTAATAGCCTAGCATCACCATAGGCCAGGCCTCCCTTCTTGCCCGGGAGAAATATACTATTGGTGCTATAAGTTGTATATGACGCTCACTTTGGTGCAAGAAGTTTCCGTCGGATCACTTAAGTGCCAAAGTTTTTTTAAAAATGATCACTTTGGTGCCATCGTCGATTTGGTTGGCCGGAAATCCGACGTGGCAGTTTTTTTTTGTTAATTTTTGATGCCGACGTGTATCACCGGAGAATATAATCATCATACAAATAACAAAACGGTACCGTTTACCGTCTTCCCCCAAATAAGAAACCTTAAATCCCCAATTTCGACTAGAACCGGAAGTTGAAAACCCTAAATCCTCAATTCGACCATTTTGAGTGCATACTTCGATTTTCTCCCAAAGTTATCCGCTCGCTCTTGTATATGGAGGATAGAAGCTTCAATAGCGGCTCACATTCCTCTAAGAAAAGCAAATTAGATGGTGAGTATTACTATTATTATGGGTTATCGAGTTTGAGAAGAACATCTTGGACTCGGTTGAATCCCGGAAGAAAATTCCATGGGTGCGGCAAATATAGAGAAGGCTCGAAGTGCCAATATTTCAAATGGGTTGATAGGAAATTCTTTGATCGAGCGACATAGGTGATATTGGAGTTACTTGAAGGCCGAAATCAACCTCCACCTATGTTAATGGACGAGTTGGAGGATGTCGACTCAATACAAGCTCAAATGAAGCGTTTAACATCTCTAGTGGACCATTTGAAGAGGGAGGTTTTAAGGTTGAAAATTGAAAGAAACTTTTATCGAGCGTTGATTATGTTTTTATTCTCGTGGGTAGTTTATTCAAATGTAAAATGAGTAATGAGAAGAAGTTTGTTGCATTTTTTATTTGGTAATGATTTACTGGTTTGCTGGTTTGCTAGTTTGCTGCAACTACAAATCATGTTGAAATTAAAGGATGGTGGCAAATTCACGATTGACCATTTTAGTGCCATAAGTTGTAAATAATAATCGCTTGAGTGCCAAATTTTTATAAAACTAATCATTTAAGTGCTATTCGCGATTACAAAGTGATCACTTATGTTGCACAAGTTTTTTAAAAAAGAACATGTTAGTGTCAAATGTCACATTCCAATGCACCTTGTTCTTGCACCAGTTGGATTGCTGGTGCATCTTCTTACATCAGCCCATACAAGTGTTGATGTAACAAGATATACCAACATCCAAAATGTTCTTGCAGCAGCACATATAACTAGAACCCCACAAATTCATTATAATCCACAACTTCAACTAGCAACAACAACATTGCAACAACAACAACATTACAGCAACATGAAAAATAAAATATACAGCATAACTGACTTGCTAGCATTCTAGCCAAAACCAACACAAGAGAAAATAATCATTCCAGTACTTGCCATTAACATTTATTGATTGTTTACAAAAGAAAAGAAAAACATGTCTAACTTTACTCCCCAATCACCGAAAGTTCAGCACCCTCTTAAAAAAAAAAAACAATGGCAATATGCATGTAGCAACTACCATCAATGATATAATATCCAGCACCCTCCTAAAAAAGGAAAACATGAAAAGAGACCATGTATAGCACTACATAAAAAGAGACCATGTTCAACACCCTCCTATCAGTTAATATTGACAACACTTAATCTCATTTTCCTCTTGAAGCTTTGAATTGATTCATAATCCGAGCACTCATTCGAACTGGATGTGCAATTTTTTTAATTGGGCTTTTTATCACCTCAATTTTCTTTTCCTTGTTTTTTACGGCGGTTATTTTTGTTCTAGCACGTGTCATGTGTTGGTCCATATCATCACTACTGCTCCTAATCGTTGGTTGAGATAGAACTAGTGCTGGGTTCTTTTTGGATGGCTATTTGCAGCTATACCCGTTGTCTTCTTCTTCTTTGGAGCACTCTTATTTGGTTGCGCTCTTGATTCTTGAGTTGGCCCACCTTGAGAGAGAAGTACCTCCAAAATTCTCTTAGGCTATAAGAACATAGTGATATTGTCAACCAAATGAATTGAAGTATAACAAATTAAATGAATGAGGCCTATAAATCTTACATTCAGAATAGTCATTCCAATATGTTCATCTGTGTAAATTCCATAACCATATTGCCTTAATATTTTTCCAAGAGCATCTCTTGTTTGTTGTGGTGCATCATTTTCAGTAGCAACAATTCTTATAGCAACCTCTGCAACTTGTGCAGTTGCTTGTCTTCTTACCTGAGAAACATATAATAAATGTAAATTTCAGCTCATAAAAGACCAAACATAGTGATGTATAACTTACATGATATTTTTTTCTTGTTTGCTCAACAGTAGACTCAGTTGTTGTTGTTGTTGTTGTTGTCTTGCCCATTCCAGTCCCTGTCCTTGCATTTGAGCCTACATCATGGCCTTTTTATGGCCCTTTAGTAGGCCTTACAACAATGTACTATATTAGGATTATGATCAACTATAACAAATAATTAGATATCTACTCATTTTTATGGTGGAAACAAATGGAGAAAACTTCTTAAATTACAAGTGCATGATAAAGGAAAAACACAAGAGAAGCTAGTACACATGGTCAACTATCAAACTCTATCGAATAAGAATAATAAAGTTACTGAGACAAAGATGATACTTACCTTACAGCATGGCTTTCTGTTTGCCCTTCAGTAAGCATTACAGTAGGGCCTTCTGTCCTCCCTTCAATAGGCTTAACAAGAAATTCTTCAGTAGGTCCTGTCTCTAGCACTGAATCAGCCGTTACATCTTGTTGTTGATGTTGCTTTTTTAACTCATAACCTTTTTATTGTGCCATTCCTTGCAGCAATAAGAGCATTTCATCTTTGACCTAGTCCTACTCATCCTCTGACTTGATGCCTCTTCCCGCTGCATTCTTCGTCTATTTGCTTCTTCAGCGGTAAAGATAGAGGGCTTTAATGATTTATCGGCTCCCAAAATTTGCTACTTTTGATAGGCTGTATTATGAATTGGTATGAAGCAAGGTATGCGTTTTTTTTTTTGTACCAATCATGTAAGTAATCATCTGGGTTTTCTTGCTTCATTTGAATAGCACAAATGGAATGGGCACAGGGAATTCCATTCAGTTGCCAGGCTCGGCATGAATACTTTCTTCTATCCAGGTTGACAACATACTTATCCCGATTTTGAATAATCTCATATCCATTATTCCATTCCAAATTGGATGGAAAAACCTACTAGCAGCAATGTTTGCATCGAATCTTTTCATAATCCTAGGGCCACAGTTTCTACTCCATTTCGTAGCCTCATCTTTTTGCCTATGCAGTCTAGTCATAACCATAACTCGAATATTATCAAGCACGCCAATGATTGGTTTGCATCTGGCTTCTAAAATTATGCCATCGAAAGCTTCACTAAGGTTGTTATTAATGATATCGCATTTAAACTCTTCACTGAAGAAGGCTTGACACCGGTGTTTAGCTTATGTTTGGAAGAGTGCATCAAAACCTTCATTTGTCAGTTGCAACAATCTTTATTTAGCTAATATGAAATTAGCCATGTTTGGACTCTTTGCTATCTGCCAAAACTGCTTTTGCAGCCTATCTCATTCGAAGTTCCTTGACCAGTTTACATATATGTGTCTTGTGCACATTCTTTGCTCAGCGTGTGGCATCAACTTAGCTAATACAAGAATAATCCCTACAAAAATTCAAACCAATAAATACAAGTCAGGAAAAATATGTAAATAATTAATATTAAAAGGGAGTGAATTAATTGACAATGAAATTACCTTTTGTTAGTCGCTTAGGAATGCCCATCCTCCCCCATCAGTTATCTCAAGGTCGGCCATTAAATTTTTTAGGAACCAGGACCAAATATCCTTGTTCTCTATCTTCACCACCGCCCACGCTATCGAGAACATTGATTATTGGCATCTCTCCCCATAGTAGCCAACAACTCCCCCTTGCATAAACCCATTAGAAAGCATCCATCCAATCCTATAACTCTTCTACAACCAGCCAAGAAGCCCTGTTTGCGTGCATCAAAACAGACATAAAATCTATCAAATCTAGGCTCAAGATCAGGGAGTGGCCTCTTCACAACCTCTAGATATACCCTACTAGATGGGTTTTGAAACATGCATTTGCTAGCATAATCCTATACCTGCGCATATTCTTCCTTAGACCCACCCATCAATATCTTCATCACCCTCATCTTAGCTTTTTTACATTGATTCCTTGACAAATTAACCCTCACTTGCTCATCCACTAACTGTTGAATTTGAGGATTCTTGATTTCGGGCATTGCTTTGATAGTATTGAAAAAAAATACTTTGATAACCACACACTTGTTACCCTTTTATTGTTAAAGATAATTGGACAAGTATGCTCCTCTTGGAAGGACCTAATCTGGAATGATCACTTCTTACTCAGCGTGCTATAGAGCTTCCACAAACAATTGGGTTGTGAGCATTTAGCTCCCACAAACTCTTTCGTGTTTCTAATGAATTTAATGCTTCTTTGTTCACTAATGGAGTTCTTCACAACAGCTTCCTAGAACCGTTTGGCATCGTCAAATTTCCTGCCCATCACAAAATAGGTTTATCAATAGTCGGATCATAGTAAGGGTACTTACTTTTTCTTCGACGAGCAGGTTTTTCATCATCATTGTCAAGCTTATTTTCCGAAGTAGCAACTTCATCGCCGCAGCTTTCTTCATCTTTACTTCTATTACCTTCAGCTAGATCTCTATCCCTATTTACTGGTTTGTGCCTCTTTGTTAAAGCTACAAGTTTCTCTCAGAAATTCCCTTTGCTTTTTTCTTCACTGTGCGAGTTCATCATCATCTTCGTCACTTGGGAAATTTACTAAAGCCAAACATTCATCTTATGATTGACCGGATAAAATAATTTCCCATTCTAATCCAATGAAGTCTTCATCGCCCACATCTTCACCCAAATCTTCACCCAATATTTCAGGACATCTCCCTCTTTGTTCATCTCTATCAATATGACTTCTTTCCCTCTCATTTTGTCATTCATCTAACCTAAACTCATCCCAGACTTGATTACTCGCTTGAACAGGATCCCTCACTTCTCCTCCTTCAGTGGTGGTCTGCTCATTCCCATCTTCATCCTCATCCCCACCATCCTCATCCTCATCCTCATCCTCACTATAATACTTAACATATACCTTAACTTCTTCGTTGTGAAGATAATGGTAAATGATATCCTTAATACCATTATCGTCATTAAAAAATCTCAACCCATTCTTTAATTCCTTCCCAGGAATACAATAATGTAGTTTTTGCACTTTGTATCATAAAAAATACACAAAATCCCTCAGAAAATCAATATATGATGGCTTCCAAACATTGATATAGATAGTATCTTTATTTCCACCACTATATTCCCAATCTTTAGTGCCAAAAACAAGCTCTTCACCATAGCAAACAATGACGCCTACCTGATTCGCGTCCATGTCGATGCTGCACCTAATGAAAAAAGAAGAAGAAAAAGAGTCATTGTCGTTTTGTTGAGACCACATGACAGAATCGACAACTTTACGTACATGTCATTGTCATTTTGTTGTCAAGAAACAAATGCGACTAAAATCTCCTCAATTCGGTGCATTTACAGAAACAAAAGAAACCGAATTAAATAAATAAAGTGAGGTCCCCATCACCCATTTTTTTCAATCACATTCACATTCGGTCCCCCCAGTCCAATTAATTAAATAAACAAATTCACTCTCACCACTGTTTCCCTCCAAGTCAAGCCCCTCTGCGCCCTATTTTTCTATTTGGTCCCCACAACAGAAAGCGAATGAATGATGGAAGATTCAATTTTTCTATTCCATCCCCATAAAAGTGACATCTCCATCACTTTCCCCACTACTTTCCCCCTGAGCCAAACTCTCAATTTGCCTTTCACGCCCTAACTTGCCCGTCGGAACCCTAAAATTTTCGGTAAATTGACCAATGTAGAGAACATGACAAACATGAGTGAGCGAGAGTTGGGGACATAGCCAGCGAACGATTGTGAATGACGGCGCAACTACAACGGTGGCCAAGCAATGGCAAGTGAGCGATGACAGGCGAGCGAACGACGGTAGGTGAACGATGGTAGGTGAGTGAGCTACGGTCGGCGTCAAGAACCGTATACAAAACTTATTTTACTCCCTCTTAAGCGACATCATTTTCTGTTATGGAGCAACGTGGTGTCGGTTTTTTTATGTGAATCCAGGGTGGATGGCAAGAAAAGACGTTTCGTACGAAGAAAGGAAAACAACGTCGTTTTATGCCATTCATTGTGGACAATCTTAAGACACGTCGGTTTTTTTTTTAAAATATAAAAACCACGTAATCATTTTAGCCGGAATTTCTAGCTGGTGGCACCAAAATGATCATTTTTCCTTCGATTTGGTACTTAACTGATCCGACGGAAACTTTTGGCACCAAAGTGAGTGCCGTACACAACTTATGACACCAACAGTGTACTTCTCCCCTTCTTGCCCTGAAATGGCACATCACCAGTGATCCCACTATGGCTTGCCTACCGCAGCTCAAGTACCTGTTCTTGAACGGCAATGGCTTATCAGTAGTCCATTATCAATATTTTCCATAGTATGGACATTACCAATTAGTGTGCTGAATTATCAACTTTTATTTGTATAAGCTATTAACACTTTGAATTTACTCTCTCTCTCTCTCTCTCTCTCTCTCTCTCTCTCTCTCTCTCTCTCTCTCTCTCTCTCTCTCTCTCTCTCTCTCTTATATGAACTTAAAAACCTAAATTATAGCAATTTACCGAATTTTTTAGATTAAAAGCTTATCAATGAGTTTTGGATTACCAACGATACTTTGAATTAGTTATGATCATTTTCTAATTTACCAACTTTGTATTGAGTTCTCAACTTTATTTGCCTTGATGAGCAACCCCTTACTAACGCTTTTTAAATGTTACAAATCTAAATTGGTACGATTCATCAAAATTTCTTCCATAATTATACTAGTTTACCAACTACAATTCAAGCTTTACTTAGTTTTCCAACTTTTCTTTTCCTTTTGCACGTGTTTCGTCACAACACATTAAATTTACCCATTTTTTCCCTAAAAATCACCAACTTGATTTAAAGTCAATTACCAAAATTTTCCCTTTTTTAGCCATTAGTTACGGGCTAGGAAGCATCGACACACTCTGAAAGCCTTCGTGTCGTGTCGGATACTTCGACACGTGTCCGACACTCTTGAACATTTTCTGACACTCGGTCAACATGTGGTGGAAAATTTAATACTTAGTCAACTTTTCTAATACTCTTTGACACATGAGTTAGAATTTCGACATGCGAGTTTTCGACACATGATTCCGATATACGAGGTCAATTTTGAAATTTTCAATAAATGAAAGATCAAAATATATATGTGAAAAATAAAAATTAATAATAAAAACAACAAATTAGGAAAGAAGAAAAACCTAACATTTTATTCTCTTCTTTTTTTACTTTCACTTTCCATGATATACAATTTACCCACAAGTTTTTTCTTTTTTTTTTCAACACGTCTGACACGCAAGTCTAGAATGTGAGTTACCTTTTTTTTTTTTTTTTTTTTTTTAAAATTTTATGGTTTTACTGAAATGGAGATGAATTTGTCAAATTGAAACAACGAAGGATATTAATAAATGGTGAATTAATGTTTTCAATGTAAATTTATTTTAGAATTTTATTATTATCTATTTATTTGTGAATTTGAATAAGATTAATAATAATTTATTAATATATAAAATATTCATATAATATATAATGTGTCCCAATACGTTAGAATTCTCTATTTTTTGAGAAACGACGTGTCAGCATGTCGTGTCGTGTTATGTCGCATATTGCGTGTTGATGTCGATGTTACTTAGGTTACAGGTTACCAACTCTTGTTTGATTCATTTACTGAATTTATTTTTCTTTTAATCATTAACTTTTATTACGAAAGCAAGCTGAATAGCACCATTGAACTGCGCTATTAATATGCAATTGGCAAAGAAGCTTGCGTAACGAGTCCACAGAGACCGCCTTGGACGCCCGAGTTCCGCAGAATTCTCATGTATCCTTTCTCGCCCCAAGTCTCGCCCCATGAGTTCTTGAGCAGCCAATAGTCGACACCGTCGGGGGTCTTCCCGTATCCGACGATTGTGACGGCATGGTTAGTGTTCACCCCACAAGGGCCATTGAAGACTCCCCCGCTGTACTGCTTGAATCCGGGGCTGGTCCCCTCGATGGCGATCGAGACCGGTTGCCTCGCCACAGCCTGCAATAGGAGGTCTTCACTCATGGGGATGTTCTCATACCCTTTTAACCGCGCTACAGCAATGGAGGCGGCTCGCTCGCCGCAAGTGCCCTGGACGCCACTGTAAGGGTAATTGCTTTCATAGGTCATGCCATGGTTTTGGACAATGTATTCGTAGGCTAGGTACATCCAACCCCACCCGCATCCGTGGTTTTTTTTGGAGCAGTCAATAAGCTGTTGCTCAGACAAGTCGACTAGTTTACTGGTCTTCATCGCTAGCATCGATTCCACAGCTGCAGTTGCTGCGAATGCCCAGCAAGATCCTATTCAAGAATTAAAATGAGAAGCGCAACGGTGGTTATGGCTAGTATATGTATGCAGATGGAATAAACACCGGAGTTAGCTTGATAGTGTATGATTCGGAGTCACTAGGATTAAAGTTATGCTGAAATATTTCTCACATGTGACTCGTGGTTAGTGCCGCATTAATGTAATTCAATTGGCAGCATGCAACTATGTGGTTCGAACTATTTTAGATGACCTATTTTGAATTGAAAACATGATTTAGTTTTATGGATCCAATTATGTGGTCTGAATTAAACCGATTATGAAATGGTATAATTTTTCTACCAATAGATCCATTGAATCCCACAGTCCCGAGCCACCCAGAGAGAAATGTGTTGATGTAGTGAAAAAAATCCATTGTCTCTTATCCACCATATATAATATATTACACATCATTATTGTTAAAAATGTTTTTTTGAGCTTAGGTAGAACATCTGTTGATTGTTTTCGAGGGCTACAGAGAATATTCATTGGTTCATATGAAAAAATTGTACGCAAACAAAACCACAAGACAAGAAAATATTGGGTTAAGGACCTCGGAGGATTATATTGTTTCGCTTGCTTTGAAATAAAAAGAAAAAAATCACAATACCAGAAAATAACGTGCCGTTGGACAATAATATAATATGATTTTGTTACTCTCTTACCGCATCCTCCCTGATTTTTTATGCTGCCGACAACTCCTTTCTCGACCCAGTTTAAACTATCCGGGACTTGAGTCGTACTGTACTTGAAAGTGGTGGCCGCGGATGAATTCAGGCTCCTCGACGTTGCTCTAAACCCGGTGTATCTCGGGACAAACTCTTCCGTGGTCAAATCCGAAAATTGGTTCAGACCCACTTTGTAGCTCTGATTAGCCGCTTTGCTGTTGAAGTCTACGATGAAGCGCAAGGTCTCTAGGAAGATCCCGTACCGCTTCTCCTTCTCGAGATTATCCTTGTAAATCCGTCCGTGGCGGGCCATCCACTGCTCGAACTCGGCCCATGTGGAATTTGGGGGCGTCACGGCCGAAGTCCAAGCCCCTGCACATAACGATACCATCAACATGTAGACCTTGATTTGCCTCTCGAGCCATGGAGCCATTGTCGAATGCCGAAGCGTATGAACGATGGATTGATGGCTTAGTAGTGTGGTTTGGGCCAATGTAGAGAAACATGAGCAAGCCACGTTAATTATATATCCTCAAGATTATGGTAATAAATCATGGAACTTTGCTAATAATCTGGTCAGTCATTTTCTCTTCTTTTTCTTTCCCAAATGAATGCTACTGTTTAGGTAAAAATGTGAATGTTACACGATTGTGAATTGTCTACACATGTCAAGCCATGTCTATTTGTAGATCCTCATGAGCAACTTGATTAATCATGGAAATTTGCAATCGATCCAGTCAAGATTCATTTCCTTCACTGATTAGCTTTTGACCTCTTCGTTTTCTTTCCCAAATGAATGCTGCTGTTTAGGTTAAAAACCGAATGTTTCGCAATTGTAAATTGTTTATACATGTCCACTCGAAATAAAATTGCAGGTTGTAGATGCTTACTTAAAGCGAATCGGATGTGGATGGTCTAGCTAACAATCAACTGGATAGACTCAAATTTGCCAATGTGTATACCTTAAATTGACGGGGTATTTTTTTAGGGCGGTGCTATTTCCAATCCCTATGGCTATGTTTGGTCGTCCGAATTTCTAATTGGAATATGACTGAATAGGATAAGATATATAACCCTATGATTTTTTATATCATGTTCATTGTTTAGTGAATCACAATATTAAAGTTGGATATGTTTACATCATATCGTGTACATTTTTTATTTTATTTTTATAAACGGCATTTCATTATAAATGAACCTAATATATGATTAAGTCCACCCATTTTACCAAAAAGATAAATTTGCCATCTATTATTCATTTCCAATTTAAATTAATGATCCTAAATTTATTTCTACATCTATGTAGGATTAATTTACCATAAATAATAATTTCATATGTTTAATTTTTGTTTATAGCAAATTTTCCATATGTATTAAAGGCACTATGTTTTTTTTTTTATTGTTAGATATTACTTCCATACTTATATGTTTTGTCAAAAAGAGAAATATCAAGAAATTTCAAAGAAATCTATTTCTTTTCCACAATTGTTAAGTAAATTAATTTATTAAATAACAGATTGCATAAAGTAAGATTTTTTTTTCTGAAATTGGTAGTGAAATATCATTATTTTTTATTGACAAAAATTTAAATCATTTGTGAACTATTTATAGAAAAATATCAAGATACCTCATTGTGTATAATTTTTAGTGTATTTCTATATATTCCTCCAATGTCTTAAATGCTATGTATAAAAGCATTTCATCAGTATAATAAGGAAAAAGATTAATTATTTGAGATATATACTTTAGAAATGCAATTTATATACAATTTACCAAGAAAGTGTGCTTTTGAGATAAGAGGGACAAAAAATAGATAGTTTGTTATAAGATAAATGATGAAGAAGAGACTTCTTAGTTTTATACTATATCAAATAATGTAACCGCCGCCTTTACCAAAATTTTCCCTTTTTTGGCCATTAGTTATGGGCTAGGAAGCACTAACACTCTTTAAAAGCCTTCGTGTCGTGTCAGATACTTCAACACGTATCCTACACTCTTGGACATTCTCTGACACTCAGTTAATATGTATTGAAAAATTTGACACCTAGTTAATTTTTTTTTGACACTCTTTGACACTTGAGTCAGAATTTCAACATGCAAGTTTTCGACACACGATTCCGACATGTGAGGTCAATTTTAAAATTTTCAATAAAAGAAAGATCAAAATATATATGTGAAAAAATAAAAATTAATAATAAAAATAACAAATTAGGAAAGAAGAAAAACCTAACATTTTATTCTCTTCTTTTTTTACTTTCACTTTTTATGATATACAATTTACCCACAAGTTTTTTCTTTTTTCTTTCGACACATCTGACATGCAAGTCTAGAATGTGAGTTACTTTTTTTTTTCTTTCCAAATTTTATGGATTTATTGAAATGGAGATGAATTTTGTCAAATTGAAACAACGAAGAATATTAATAAATGGTGAATTAATGTTTTCAATGTAAATTTATTTTAGAATTTTATTATTTTTTATTTATTTGTGAATTTGAATCAGATTAATTTGATTCAAATAATAATAATAATAATAATAATAATAATAATAATAATAATAATAATAATATTTATATATAAAATATACATATATACAATGTGTCCCAACGCATTGGAATTGACATGTTGGCATGTCGTGTCTTGTCATGTTGCGTGTCAGTGTCGTGCTACTTAGGTTACGGGTCACCAACTCTTGTTTGATTCATTTACTGAATTTATTTTTCTTTTAATCATCAACTTTTATTATGAAAGCAAGCTAAATAGCACCATTGAACTGCGCTATTAATCCGCAACTGGCAGAGTAGCTTGCGTAATGAGTCCATAGAAACTGCCTTGGATGCCCGAGTTCTGCAGAATTCTCATGTATCCTTTCTCGCCCCAAGTCTCGCCCCACAAGTTCTTGAGCAGCCAATAGTCAACATTGTCGGGGGTCTTCCCGTATCCGACGATTGCGATGGCGTGGTTAGTGGTCTCCCCACAAGGGCCATTGAAGACGCCCCCGCTGTATTGCTTGAATCCAGGGCTGAAACCCTCGATGGCGATTGAGACCGGTTGCCTCGCCATAGCCTGTAATAGCAGGTCTTCACTCACGGGGATGTTAACATACCATTTTAACCGTGCCACAACAATGTGTTGGAGAAATCTTTCTGGAATATTTTGAAGCTGACAAAACGTTTCTATCAGTCTAGTTTGAAGTTTTGTAGACTTTACTATTAAAGTCTGAAGACCTCCGGACTGCCAGACCAAGACTCAAAGTCTGTTTTCATTGATAGTTTCTAATCCGTTGAAGAAAGACTATCCAGAACTACTTCATTAAGGATTTGGCCTTATCGACTGGAGAAAATCTCTTGGCTGGATATGACATAACGGATTCCTTTATTCAAATCAAGAATGATTAAAGATCTGATGATTGGTGAAGTATTCTTGGAAGGTTCTACTTATGAAAACCAAGATCCTGATTGTATGGGCGAGTATGATTGATGGGCTATCGACATGTTCTTTTAGTAGCTCGAATAATCTTCCTAATTGATTCTATCCAACGGGAGGATTGGAAGAATTCCTTTGGTAAGTGCCAATGGGTATGATGACACAAAAGAGTATAAAAAGAAGACGTTCCAGTTGTTCGAAGGGGTGCACGATAGAAGAATTCCAAAGTCTGAAGCTCTTTGATTCTTACTCAATTCATTTACCGAGCGAAATCCTGTACGCAAAAGAGAGTCTATATTTTGAGATACCAAAGTGTGGTAGAATATCTACACTGTAGAATCAAGGGAAAGCAGTGCTGTAACATCTCTTTTGTTCATAGTGAAATCCAGCTGGTGGGCTATCAGTGTAGAAGAGTGGACGTAGGCTTGGAATAAAGCCGAACCACTATAAACCTTGTGTTCAATTTTCTCTTCCCTACTCTCTGCTTTACTTTGATTATAGTTCGATTTGTTAACTAAAGGAGAGCTTCCTTTTTTGTTGTTTGTCTAGTATTGCTTTCATATCTCGAGAAATTATTTTTACACCTATTCACCCCCCTCTAGGTGCTTATACTAGCTATATCACAATGGAGGCGGCTCGCTTGTTGCAATTGCCTTGGAAGTCACTGTAAGGGTAATCGCTTTCATAGGTCATGCCATGGTTTTGGGCAATGTATTCGTAGGCTAGGTACATCCAACCCCACCCGCATCCGTGGTTTTGTTTGGAGTAGTCAATAAGCTGTTGCTCAGACAAGTCGACTAGTTTACCGGTCTTCATCGCTTGCATCGATTCCACAGCTGCAGTCGCTGCAAATGCCTAGCAAGATCCTATTCAAGAATTAAAATGAGAAGCGCAATGGTGGTTATGGCTAGTTTATGTATGCAGATGGAATAAACACCGGAATTAGCTTAATAGTGTATGATTTGGAGTCACTAGGATTAAAGTTTCTCACATGCTACTCGCAGTTAGTGCCGCAATAATGTAATTAAATTGGCAGCATGCAACTATGTGGTTCGAATTACTTTAGATGACCTATTTTGAATTGGAGCATGATTTAGTTTTATGGATCCAATTATGCGGTTTGAATTAAACCAATTATGAAATAGTATAATTTGTCTACCAATAGATCCATTGAATCCCATAGTCCGGAGCCACCGAGAGAGAAATGCGTTAACGTAGTGAAAAAACCGTTGTCTCTTATCCACTATATATAATATATTACACATCATTGTTGTTAAAATTGCTTTATTGAGCTTAGGTAGCACATCTGTTGATTGTTTTCGAGGGCTACAGAGAATATTCATTGTTTCATATGAAAAAATTGTACGCAAACAAAGCCACAAGACAAGAAAATATTGGGTTAAGGACCTCGGAGGATTATATTGTTTCGCTTGCTTTGAAATAAAAAGAAAAAATCACATGACCAGAAAATAACGTGCCTTTGGACAATAATATAGTATGATTTTGTTACTCTCTTATCGCATTCTCCCTGATCTTTTATGCTGCCAACAACTCCTTTCTCAACCCAGTTTAAACTATCTGGGACTTGAGTCGTACTGTACTTGAAAGTGGTGGCCGTGGATGAATTCGAGCTCCTCGACGTCGCTCTAGACCCGGTGTATCTCGGGACAAACTCTTCCGTGGTCAAATCCGAAAATTGGTTCAGACCCACTTTGTAGTTCTGACTAGCCGCTTTGCTGTTGAAGTCTTCGATGAAGCGCAAGGTCTCTAGGAAGATCCCGTACTGCTTCGCCTTCTCGAGATTATCCTTGTAAATCCGTCCGTGGCAGGCCATCCACTGCTCGAACTCGGCCAATGTGGAATTCGGGGGCGTCACGGCCGAAGTCCAAGCCGCTGCACATAACCATACCATCAACATGTAGACCTTGATTTGCCTCTCGGGCCTTGGAGCCATTGTCGAATGCCGAAGCGTATCAACGATGGATTGATGGATTGGTAGTGTGCTATGGGCCAATGTAGAGAAACATGAGCAGGCCGCGTTAATTATAGATCCTTAAGATGATGGTAATAAATCATGGAACTTTGCTAATAATCCGGTCAGTCATTTTCTCATCGATTAGCTTTCGACCTCTTCGTTTTCTTTCCCAAATGAATGCTACTGTTTAGGTGAAAAAGTGAATGTTACACGATTGTGAATTGTCTATACATGTCAAGCCATGTCTATTTGTAGACCCTCATGAGTAACTTGATTAATCATGGAACTTTGCAATCGATCCAGTCAAGATTCATTTCCTTCACTGAGTAGCTTTTGACATCTTCGATTTCTTTCCCAAATGAATGCTACTGTTTAGGTTAAAAACTGAATGTTTCGCAATTATAAATTGTTTATACATGTCCACTCGAAATAAAATTGCGGGTTCGTAGATGCATACTTAAAGTGAATCGGATGTGGATGGTCTAGCTAACAATCAATTGGATAGAATCAAATTTCCCAGTGTGTATAGCTTAAATTGACAGGGTATTTTTTTTAGGGTGGTGCTATTTCCAATCCTTATGGCTATGTTTGGTCATCCATATTTCTAATTGGAATATGATTGGATAGGATAAGATATGGAATCCTGGGATTTTTTTTTTTTTTTTTATATCATGTTCATTGTTTGGTGAATCACAATATTAAAGTTGGATATGTTTACATCATATCATGTACATTTTTATTATTGTGACACCTAATATTTTAAAAAATAATAAATTAAATAAAATTCGATTTTTGAAAATCTTTGTTGTTGAAAATATATTCTCATTTCAAAACTTTTTAAAAAATTAACCGTTTGATTTTTGGAGCCATTTCTTTGTTGAAGAAGTTGAGTGAATATCGCCGGATCTTCAACAATTTCAAGTCTTTTCTCTATAAAAAGGAATGCGAGGTTTCGGAACCGGGGGGTTCCTCTTCGTCGAAAAAATTGAAAAGTGAAAAGAGAGAAAACAGGGGGGCTACTCTTCGTTGTTCGTCTAAAAAAAAAAGCAAACTGAAGAGAAAGAGAAAAGAAGTTGACGAGCGCAAGAAAAGAGAAAAAGGTACAGTGGCAGAAAGAGAGAGAGGGGAGCCGTCCGTAGGGTCTTCGAAGAGAAAAAAAAAAAAACAAAACAAAAAGGTGAAAAGGAAAAAGTGAAAGGAAAGTTGCAGCAAGTGACATGAGATGTGGGAGCAAGGAGAAAAACAAAAAAAGGAAAAGAAAAGGGGCTACAGTCCATCTTCTCCGAGAATCCGACGTCTTTGCCCGTTGTTGCCCCCCCGTACCTGCACCATCGCGTTCACCCAGCCGCGCCACTGCACCCCTGTGCCGACGCCTCCGCCTGCGGCCTCCGACGTCCGAAGCTCTACACCGCCGGTCTTGCTCCTCCTCAGTCACCGGTGCTGTTTCTGTTTCACTGTCCGCTCAACCCAGCGCCCGACGTGCTGACGCTGCCCGGAGCTGAAGACCAGCAAACCACGTCCCTGTTCGCCTCACTTGCAACCCACGAGACCAGCGAAGCCGCGGCTGCTCTTGCTCTGTTCCGGGCTCCCCGTTGCCCGATCTCTTCGCCGCCCGCATTGCGCCTCTCCGAAGCTCCGAACCTGTCTGGTTGCTACTCGAGCTTCGCCGGAGTTCCGACGATCGCCTTACTCCAGCCACCACGAGCCAGAACCTGAATCCGCTCCCGTGACCCGCGATTTGCAGCTCGCCTGCGCCTCTGCCCGTGAGCTCGCCCCGACGTCACTGCTCACCATCACCGCAGCGACCCACATCCCAGCCGCTGCTCGCCGGTCACTAACGCCGCCGGTCCACCCTTGCCAGAGCTCCGACGCTTGCCGCCGCCCCTCACAGGACCCCTCGCGGATCACCACGTTGCCGTTTTAACCTTCCCTTAGGTAGTTTAATTTTTAATTTTTATTCTTACTTTTCACTAACTTTTATCTTCTTTTGTTTATTTTGTTATTATTGTTCAATTTAGAATATTGATATGTGATTTTCTTTTATAAATCTCGTAGGCATTATTTTATCCCAAATTATGGTAATTATTAATTTGATCCGTAAGACGTCGGGACATTTTTTTAATTACTTTAATTTTTAGGAATTTTGATAATATTTTAATCGTTAAATCATTATAGGGTTAAAATAATTGTTAATTTAATCCGTGAGACAACGGATTATTTTTTTGGTTATTTTAATTGTTATTATCTTCATAGGATTAGTAAATTAGAATTGCATTTATAGGATTATAATTTTTAGATTATACTTTTAGATGAGTGATTTTTGTTAGGGCTAATTTTAAATAATGTTGGCATGTCTTGATTTTCTATATAGCTTTTAGGATAAAATATAGTTTAAGTTAAATTGATTCCTAAAATAAATTAGAATATCATTCACTTTAGTTAGTCTAATTAGTTTTAGATTAAGTTAATTTTCATTTAGTAAAACAAAAGAGGAACAAAAAAATGTTATGCATGAGTTATAGTTTAATTTTTTTTAATAAAAATGAAAATGCTAAAAGATGATCATTGCACCATTAAGTTACTTTCTTTTCAATAAAAAACATTATGTCATTAAAAAATAAAAAAAATAAAAATCATTTCATTGGTTAGTTAATAGGTTAATTCATAATTAATCTCTCATCATCATTATTTAGCATAGGTTGCATATATGCATTAAAAAATGAATCATCATTAAAAAAAAAAAATCATAAAAGAGCATGCATGTAGAAATATCATGTCATTCATCCCATATCATGTAGCACATGCATATTTAGGATTATAAAAATTAGATTGCATACATATAGTGATAAGTTTAAGTCATACCATATGAATTGCATCACGCATGTCATTAAAATAAATTCATGCATATTAAGTTTAAATTAAGATTGCATATAATTAACATTTTTAAAAGAAAAAAGAAAAATTAGGTGTCTTGTCGTTTAGAAATCATGTTTAGGGCATGCATTTTTATAAGCATTTTTCATTGAATGTTATTTTATTAATTGTGCACCCGTATGACTACCATTTGCATGTTAGTAGCTTAAGTTAAAATTAATCAACATTGCTTGCAAAATAATTTCGAAATTAAAATAAAAGGTACCGAAAGGGCGTTAGACTAATCTAGCGTAATCATGTCCCCGGACCTACTGAATCTCTGGTTCGCAAAAGTAAAGTATTCTCCCATACTTTACTTGGGTTTCTAACCAACCCTAATTGGTTAGTGGCGGCTCCAAATTGAATATAATTGCATGTCTAAATGAGTTAATTTCTATCAAGTCGCGATTGGTAGGACTTGGGAGGGTCCGCGCCAAGTCTTTGGACTTAGTAATCCATTAACCTAAACTTTAGGATTGCCCTGAAAAATTTAGGTCGCGACAGCTTGGCGACTCCGCTGGGGACAGAGTTAAAACTCATAGTGGACATAGGCCTGTTTTATTTTTTTAAGAAAAATATTTTGTTTGGCAGCATGGAAACAAGGTACGCTCCTAACATGAAATGTTAAATGTTCTTGCAGATGGGAGGTATAAGGGGAGTAGTCTTTGCTAACCCTTGTGTTACAGGTTGGAGTTAAGGATGAATGGTTGAATTTAAATTATAGAAGTGCTGTTTGCAATTAAACTGTTGTGCATGTTTTATTGTTTTTAGCACTACACTATTACACACACGACCTGCTGCCGGACCTGGGCTGCGATAGGATTCTTAGGATGGTGTTGAGAATGATACTTCCTCTAAAGCGAGACTGCTATATAGAGGTTGACCTTCTCTTCCCCGAAAGTTCTTCATGGTGTCGAATGTCTTTGTCCATATCCGCGAGACTGCGTGATATTAGACATTCCATTCGACTGAGCCGGGGTTAGGAGGACCTGACACGTTAATGCGAGACTGCAACGGTCAGATCATCCTCTTAGCTCCATTTTGTTAAGCCATCTAGATAGAAATCGAGCCTCACATTTCATGCGTGTGTCTATGTGATTGTCATCCCTTCCCAGTAAAAGTAAGTTGTTTAAATTCTCACTTCTGCAATTTACTTACTTGCATTTTTGTTGGTCCATGACAATAGGTTTCGTGGTCAATCTTGTTTTATGTGCAATGGGGAAAACCAATGTACAATTTATTTCCTCTCCCAAAAAGAGCTCAAAATGTGGTTGGACCAATTAGATCAAGGTGACCAGGCCTTACGTCCAGTGGTCCCTGATGTGACTAAGAAGCCCATTCAGCAAGCACTGATTGAGCATCTTGAGCAAAAAATGGAAATGATTGAAGTCGAAAATAAAAAGCTTCGCAAGACATTGGGTTCCAGAAAGCATATATAAAATGTTTTGGTTTTTGTTTCTTAGTTCAATGTTTAGAGACCTTGATTTCAATTCAGTGCTTTCAATCTTTAGTTCAATATTTAGGGACTTGAATTTCAATTCTTAGTTAGAAAATTTTATTCAAATTCCAAATACAATGAGGCGATTAGACCGTTGTCATGGACCAATCTCATTTGTTATGATACTTACTGCATTATTTTACATTGATAGGTGACAACACGGCTAATCCAAGATCACCAATCCGTACCAATCTCTTGAACATGCTAAATGAGATGCTTTTGGTGTGAAAAGGCTTTTTCACTCGCTCTCATTTAGGAGGGATTATTTGTCCCAACCATTGATGCGGGAATATATCACTCAATCTTATCATCATCTTGTCGACAAGAGTTTGAATTTTCTTGCAATCAGTACGACCTTACCAATCTGAGAGGTCTTTAACAAGTACTGTAATGTGGGCTTGGTCCATGGCTTAGCAAAAGAGACTCTTTGAGTCAAGGCTATTGAAAGAACAATTCTGTAATCATCTCCGGGTTTACAAGTCAAGAACCCTGCAAAATGAGAAAGAAATAATCTTGCTTGCACTTCTTCGAGCAATGCTTAAAACATATGAATTCCTATGTTAGTTCAAGTGCCCTAATCTAAAGAGACTTTGTAAGGGACGTAACATAGGCTTGGTTCTTGGGTTTGAGAAACGAAAGGATCGTTAGGCTCAAAGATGTGTGTAATGGGTAAGAGTTGGTGATCATCTTGACATTACCACTAGTTTTCTTCGCCACTGATTGTCTTCTTGACAGATTTCTTTATTGGCTCAAGAGTTTATCACTGATGCCAATGATTATTCAACTGAAGATCTTTTCTCAAAATCATTTTCTTTGATGATGGGCATCGATCAAGCACACTGCTCTTTTTATTATGCCCCAAATTCATCAGTCATTTCTCTTTTCTTTTCATGGGCATTGGCCTTGCTTTTACCAGGCACACTGCTTTTTCATGCCCCTTAGTTCTATTTTGATTTCAGTTCTTGCGCACAACATGTGTGTCAAGTATACTTTAAATGACACTAAAACCCTCAAGGGTCTTCATCTGTCTCTTGCCTTGCCCCAGTGTGGGGGATGATCACCAACTGGGTTTAAAGAAATGAAATTGCAGGCTCAAGTGGGCTATGCAAAGGATATAAGTGTGTAGGATAGTGAAAGAAATGCTCTTCGTCATCCTAAGGCACTTAAATTACCACATGAATTCAATGTAATAGCATGACTTGAAGATTGATGCAAGTGAGAGCAAGAAAATTTCCATCCATTTCACTCTCTTTCAATGTCAACTTACCTCCTTTTGCCCCGATGTGGGGTGGTTCTTGACAGGGGTAGTATGAAAGAAGTTCTTCAAGTGTTTAGGCTTAAAGAAGGATTAAACAAGGGTTCATTGTAGAGAAATGAACTGCCCCTCATCATTTTAGTTGTCGTACTTCATGCAAGAAAACTCTTCATCTTGAAACACAAAATGTTTCTATACTCACCTCACAATGTATAGACAGGGGACTGTGTATGGGATTAGGCTTGCCTTTCACGCCTCATTTAGCATCATTTAGCATGTTCAAGTAACTCAACATCCTTCACTGAATTATCCATTTTGATAAATTTCAAGTGGAATTGGTGAATTGCACATCATGTGAAAACATTATGAAATGATAAAAATGTCATGCTCTATTCTTGCACATCAAATGATAAAGTCAAAGATGTTAAGTGTCTGTGTCTTGCCCCTCTTTGCAAGAGAGCTCATAGAGGTTCCTTAAATGTGCGCAGGGCTGCACCTGAAACATAAAGCAGATAATTAAAAGAAACAAACAGGGTAAATTAGATGCATGCTGGAAAATTATTTTATTTTGAATTTTTTTTCAAGGGAACATGAAGAAGCCCAGCCTTCAGAATTAGCTCCTTACCGTTTTCTTTTTGGTAGGATTTCATCACAGGGCTAGTTTGGTATACTTCAACATGCCCTTAAAACATGAAAATCTCAATGTATTTTATTGGATGAAAAGCAAATTACATTATTGAAATAAGGGAAATCCTAGAATTGAAAATGCAAATATGCAAATATGGAAAGCAATAAAGACTCCTGCGCAGAGGAGTGTGCAAATAATTAAAATTTTCCTACTCTCGAGCTTTGTCGATGGCAAACAATTCAATCATTCCTTCGAATGCGTCATCAGAGCTCTCAATCTTTGGAGGTGTGGGATCATCTATGCCACCCCATCCATCTGGGATGATATCCCGTGGGTCAAAATAGGAGCTGGGAGGAGCCGAATACTTTACATAGTAATCGAATTTTCCACTTGGTTGCCCCAGGGTGTCCATCACTTCTGCTTCCTCATGCATCATCTGAAACATGGTGGGCTCAGCATCAAAACCGAAAATGGCATTCACACCTTCTGGGTGGTCAGGGAGTGGGTTATTTTGGATGTTCGGCTGTGCATCACGGAATGAGACCATATTGGCATCCAAAAGATTTTGGATTTTATGTTGTAGCGTATAGCAGTCGTCAACAGAATGCCCTACCTCTCCCATATGATAAGCACATGTCTTGGATGGATCATAGTTGGAGAATCGCTCGGGATTAGGTCGCTTAGGCTCTTTAGCGAGTAATCCTTTCTTCTGAAGGGTTGGCAAGATCTTGGACAATGGCTTAGGAAGAGGCGTAAATTGACGCCTGGAAGAGTTCTTCTGCTGGCCAAAGAATGGTCATGCTCCTCCCTGATGGGTGTTCGGGGTAGGGCGAGGTGGTTGCACATAAGCTGCATTAACCTCCGCTACAAGTTCCTTATCCTTCTTGGTTGAGACTCTTCCATATGAGCTGGTTTGATCAGACGCCCATCCGTCACGCAATGCTACTTCAATTCGCTCACCAACAGGGATTAGCTGATTGAATGACTCGGCAGTCGATCCCAGCATTCGATTTCGATACTCAGGCGGGAGTGTCTTCATGAACAAATCCATCAGCTCCTTTTCTGTCGGCTCTAGAGTTATCTGAGCGGCTACAGTCCTCCATCTCGTGACATATGCCTTAAAAGATTCCGTCCTCTTCTTCTCAGTGCGAAGTAAATCTTCTCGAGATGGAGTGACATCAATATTATACTTGTATTGCTTGAAGAAGGCATCCGTCAAATCCTCCCAAGTCTCCAGCAGATTAATCTTTTTCATGATGTACCATTGTAGCGATGGTCCTGTCAGGCTTGCTTGAAATTGTTGAATCATCAAGGGGATGTTATCAACATATTGGGTCATCCTGACCACATAAGTCTGTAGATGGATCTTTGGGCAAGAGGTGCCATCATACTTCTCAAAGTCTAGCATTTTGAACTTCTTTGGCATCTTGATCTTTGCATAATGAGACAGATCAGTCGGGTCTTGGCTAAATGAACCCTGCAATTGCTTAAGTTTCTCCTCGATTTTTATCAAGTGTTTTTCCTGCTTAGTTTTTGGTACAACTGAAGGTATCACTTGTACCTCATCATCAACAACAATTTGAGGCACATTAGTAATTTTCTCCTTGGAGGAATCATCAGAGGTAGATGGGCCACTTGTGGATGTATTCTTGCCTTTATCTCTCGGATCAACTGTATTCTTGCCTTTATCTTTTGGATCAACCATGGGAGCCTGTTGTGTTAACACCACTTCAACTTGCGGGGCTGGTGGAGCAGTGTTTGCTTGGAGAGAATCGATTTGCTTAGAGAGCCGCTCAAGAACATTCATGACTTGTTTCATCTCCGATTCAAGGGCAGCAACGCGAGCTTGTTCAGCAACATGTGTTTGTTCGGTGTTATCAGCCATTGTTGCTCTAGAACGGGTACGGATTGGTGATCTTGGATTAGCCGTGTTGTCACCTATCAATGTAAAATAATGCAGTAAGTATCATAACAAATGAGATTGGTCCATGACAACGGTCTAATCGCCTCATTGTATTTGGAATTTGAATAAAATTTTCTAACTAAGAATTGAAATTCAAGTCCCTAAATATTGAACTAAAGATTGAAAGCACTGAATTGAAATCAAGGTCTCTAAACATTGAACTAAGAAACAAAAACCAAAACATTTTATATATGCTTTCTGGAACCCAATGTCTTGCGAAGCTTTTTATTTTCGACTTCAATCATTTCCATTTTTTGCTCAAGATGCTCAATCAGTGCTTGCTGAATGGGCTTCTTAGTCACATCAGGGACCACTGGACGTAAGGCCTGGTCACCTTGATCTAATTGGTCCAACCACATTTTGAGCTCTTTTTGGGAGAGGAAATAAATTGTACATTGGTTTTCCCCATTGCACATAAAACAAGATTGACCACGAAACCTATTGTCATGGACCAACAAAAATGCAAGTAAGTAAATTGCAGAAGTGAGAATTTAAACAACTTACTTTTACTGGGAAGGGATGACAATCACATAGACACACGCATGAAATGTGAGGCTCGATTTCTATCTAGATGGCTTAACAAAATGGAGCTAAGAGGATGATCTGACCGTTGCAGTCTCGCATTAACGTGTCAGGTCCTCCTAACCCCGGCTCAGTCGAATGGAATGTCTAATATCACGCAGTCTCGCGGATATGGACAAAGACATTCGACACCATGAAGAACTTTCGGGGAAGAGAAGGTCAACCTCTATATAGCAGTCTCGCTTTAGAGGAAGTATCATTCTCAACACCATCCTAAGAATCCTATCGCAGCCCAGGTCCGGCAGCAGGTCGTGTGTGTAATAGTGTAGTGCTAAAAACAATAAAACATGCACAACAGTTTAATTGCAAACAGCACTTCTATAATTTAAATTCAACCATTCATCCTTAACTCCAACCTGTAACACAAGGGTTAGCAAAGACTACTCCCCTTATACCTCCCATCTGCAAGAACATTTAACACTTCATGTTAGGAGCGTACCTTGTTTCCATGCTGCTAAACAAAATATTTTTCTTAAAAAAATAAAACAGGCCTATGTCCACTATGAGTTTTAACTCTGTCCCCAGCGGAGTCGCCAAGCTGTCGCGACCTAAATTTTTCAGGGCAATCCTAAAGTTTAGGTTAATGGATTACTAAGTCCGAAGACTTGGCGCGGACCCTCCCAAGTCCTACCAATCGTGACTTGATAGAAATTAACTCATTTAGACATGCAATTATATTCAATTTGGAGCCGCCACTAACCAATTAGGGTTGGTTAGAAACCCAAGTAAAGTATGGGAGAATACTTTACTTTTGCGAACCAGAGATTCAGTAGGTCCGGGGACATGATTACGCTAGATTAGTCTAACGCCCTTTCGGTACCTTTTATTTTAATTTCGAAATTATTTTGCAAGCAATGTTGATTAATTTTAACTTAAGCTACTAACATGCAAATGGTAGTCATACGGGTGCACAATCAATAAAATAACATTCAATGAAAAATGCTTATAAAAATGCATGCCCTAAACATGATTTCTAAACGACAAGACACCTAATTTTTCTTCTTTTTTATTTTAAAAAAATGTTAATTATATGCAATCTTAATCTAAATTTAATATGCATAGATTTATTTTAATGACATGCGAGATGCAATTCATATGATATGACTTAAACTTATCACTATATGTATGCAATCTAGTTTATATAATCCTAAATATGCATATGCTACATGATATGGGATGAATGGCGTAGTAATTCTATATGCATGCTCTTTTTATGATTTTTTAATGATTTTTTTTATTACACATATGCAACCTACACTAACAATGATGACATGAAATATGATCAATTATAAACTAATTTATTAACTAACCAAGGAAATGATATGGCGTGGCAATATGACCTAAAATATATAACATGAATAAGCATGCAATCTATCCTAAAGCATGAAATGAGTTTATTCTTTTTTTTTTTGTATTTTTCATGAACTTCAAAATTAAAGAAATGCAACGATTAAATATGCAATTTAAATTAATTAAATGACATAATTCTAATGACGAGCAATTTCTAACTAAATGAACTTAGCAATAATTACTAGATGATGAAAATTTCATAAACCTAATCCTACATGTCTGATTTATTAAACCTACATGCTTTGATGCAAGATTTTGATTTTTGATTTTTGATTTTTTTTAGTGTTTTAGTGTTTTTCCAAAACAAGTAATTATCGGACTAAACATTAAATCAAAACAATCAAGATATTCAATAAATAAATGATTAAAATAACCGAAAAAATAACCCGTTGTCTCACAGGTTAAATTCACGATTTATTTTAAACCTAATTATCACGACAAATAGTTCAAAATAATTAAAAATCTAATCCGACGTCTTACGGATCAAATTAATAATTACATTGATTTAACAACCAAAATACCATCAAAAAGCCTGAAACTTAATATAATTAAAAAATTGATCCGATGTCTCTCGGATCAAATTAATAATTACAATAAGTTCGGACAAAATCCTTACGTATAATGCCTACAAAATGCCCAAATATTAATATTGACAAACCATATTCTAACTTAAACAATAATAACAAAATTTAAAATGAATAAATAATAAAATAAAGAAAAACAAACTACCTAATTTGCTTTTCTCTTTTTCTTTTGTTTTTGTTTTTCTTTTCTTGCTTTCTTCACCTACGGTTGAGCGGCTTCGGTGGATCACCGGAGGTTGCGTCGTCGGCGTTCAGAGTTCCGGCTAAGGTAGGCCAGTGAGCCGACGGCAACAGAGGGATGCGGCGCACGAATCACGTGTGGGCGGACGGCCACCGGCGTCGGCTTTGCGAATGGTAATCGGCAGACGCTCGGGCGAAGGAAGACTCAGGCGTCGGGGACTCGGAGCGGAGGATTGTCCGGCTTGGCGTCGAGCCGTGGGTGTCGCGGAGAGCAGGCTGCTGCGATGGAGGTCCACCGGTGTTGAGTGATGCTGGAGCAGCGGCGGAGGCGGCGGGTCTGCTCGGAATTGGCTAGGCTGCGGGTTGCAGAGGCGCGGTCGTCGGGCTGCAACGGAGGCGGAGCAGGGGCGTCGGCTGTGAAGCGGGCTGCAGTGGTGTGGCGACGACGCGGGTCAACAGGACGTCCGGGGAGCGAGATCGGTGCTTCGGTGCGGTAGATTAGGCTCCGAGCGAGTGCGGGGACTGAGCAGAGGTGCTGGTGTGGTGGCGTAAGCTGAGTGGAGGAAGACCACTGTGTTGCTGGGCGCGAGTTGCAGGGCTTCGGGGACAAGCTGAGGCGCGGCGGAGCTTCGTGGAGGAAGGGGTGCGCGGCGTCGGTTGCAGCGGAATGGCGTGGGTGTTCGCGGAGAAGAACCCCACGAAGAAGAACAGTGCAGAATTTTTTGTTTTTCACCCTCCCTCACATCACTTCTCTCTCTCACGGCAATGCTCTCTGACTTTTCTTTTCCCTGCAGTTTGTCAGGAAAGAGAAAAAAGCCCTCTTTTTGCTGAAGATGGACGATGAAGAAAGCTTTTCTCTCTTTTACTTGACTTTTTTTCTTTATTCTCAACACACCTCCACGGACGGCTTCCCTTTTTCTTCGTACTCTTTCTCAAGTCTCCCTCAGGTCACCTCCCTCTCTGCCCTCTGTACACTTTCCCTTTCCCCAGAGAACCGAAGCTTTTCTTCAATTTTTTTTTCTCTTTTCCACTTTTCTATTTTCTTTTCTTTCCACGAAAGGCCAAGAGAAAAAACAACCCCCGAAAGGTGAAGAAGAACCCCTCTATTTATAAAGCAAAAATTCGAGTTTGTTTCGCCGGTGGAGATTTTTGCTCAACCTCTCGCCGGTGGAGATTTTCGCTCAACTTCTCCAACAAAGAAATGGCTCCAAAATCCGGCTATTGAATTATTTTGAATTCAAAATTTCTTTTCAAAATTTCCCTCTAATCTTTTATTTTCTAAAAATTGAATCTAAATTAGGTGTCAACAATTATTATATATAAACATCATGTCATTATAAATGAACCTAATATACGATTAAGTCCACCCATTTTACCAAAAAGTGAAAATTGCCGTCTATTATTCAATTCCAATTTAAATTAATGATCCTAAATTTATTTCTACATCTATGTAGGATTAATTTACCATAAATAATAATTTCATATGTTTAATTTTTGTTTATAGCAAATTTTCCATATGTATTAAAGGCACTATGCTTTTTTATTATTATTATTTATTGTTAGATATTACTTCCATACTAATATGTTATGTCAAAAAGAGAAATATCAAGAAATATCAAAGAAATCTATTTCTTTTCCACATTGTCAATCGTATTTATGGATAAATTGTTAAGTAAATTAATTTATTAAATAAAAAATTGCATAAAGTAAGATTTTTTTTTTCTGAAATTGGTAGTGTAATATCATTATTTTTTATTGACAAAAATTAAAATCATCTGTGAACTATTTATAGAAAAATATCAAGATACCTCATTGTGTATAATTTTTAGTGTATTTCTATATATTCCTCTAATGTCTTAAATGCCATGTATAAAAGCATTTCATCAGTATAATAAGGAGAAAGATTAATAATTTGAGATATATTTTAGAAATGCAATTTATATACAATTTTACCAAGAAAGTGAGCTTTTGAGATAAGAGGGCTAAAAAGTAGATAATTTGTTATAAGATAAATGATGAAGAAGAGACTTCTTAGTTTTATACTATATCAAAGAATGTAACCCACTCCACTGTGGAGGTGTTGGTTTGGGTGAAAATGGAGGACGGCATCTCTCTCCAATGCCTCATTGGACCCGCCATGTTTAATAGCCTAGCATCACCATAGGCCAGGCCTCCCTTCTTGCTCGGGAGAAGTACACTATTGGTGTCATAAATTGTGTACGGTACTCACTTTGGTGCCAAAAGTTTCTGTCGAATCACTTAAGTGCCAAATATTTTGAAAAACGATCACTTTGGTGCCATCGACGATTTGGTTGGCCGGAAATCTGACATTGCAGTTTTTTTTTTTTTACGCCAACGTGGATCGCCGGAAAATACAATCAGCATACAAAAAACAAAATGACACCGTTTACCGTTTTCCCCTAAATAAGAAACCCTAAATCCCCAATTTCGACTAGAACCGGAAGTTGAAAATCCTAAATTCCCAATTCAACCATTTCAAGTGCATACTTCAATTTTCTCCCAAAGTTATCCGCTCGCTCTTGCAAATGGAGGATAGAAGTTTCAGCAATGGCTCACGTTCCTATAAGAAAACGAATTATATGGTGAGTGTTACTGTTATTGTGGGTTATCGAGTTCGAGAAGAACATCTGGACTCGGTTGAATCCCGGGAGAAGATTACATGAATATGATAGATATAGAGAATGCTTGAAGTGCCAATATTTCAAATGGGTTGATAAGAAATTCTCTGATCGAGCGATAAAGGTGATATTGGAGTTACTTGAAGGCCAAAATCAACCTCCACCAATGTTAATGGATGAGTTGGAGGATGTCGACTCAATGCAAGCTCAAATGAAGGGTTTAACATCTCTTGTGGACCATTTGAAGATGGAGGTTTTAAGGCTGAAAATTGAAGGAAAATTTTATCGAGCGTTTGTTATATTCTTATTCTCGTGGGTAGTTTATTCAAATGTAAAGTGAGTAATGAGAAGAAATTTGTATGTCTACCATAGTTGAAGACGTGGAATATGCACTTGTATTAGATTATTTATAAGTAAAATGTGTTTTTTGGTTTACTGCAATTCTTGTATGGAGCAGAAGGTTTTGTTGTTGTAATCTATGGGTAGAAATGCAAGGTTGGACTTTGAATGCATTAATTGTGAGCACTTAAAAGTTTTGTTGTCTAGTTGTATATTGTCATTGTTTGTTTTTGTTAGTTTTTGCTTCAAATATAATGGTTTACTGCATTTTTTATTTGGTAATAGTTTGCTGCATTGAAAGCTTTTAGTAATTGTTAGCTGCATTTTTTATTTGGTGATGGTTTGCTACATTTTTTATTTGGTAATAGGCTATGACCTTGCCATGTTGCATCAAAACACATCCTAGTCCTTTGTGAGATGCATCACAATACATTGTAAAACCATCCGATCTTGTCGGTATAGTCAAGATTGGAGCCAAGGTCAATTTTCTTTTAAGCTCCTGAAAATTCCTTTCACATTCCCCATTCCATTCAAACTTTACGTTCTTTTGAGTCAATTTTGTTAAAGGACCCGCCGGTCGTGAAAATCCTTCAATAAACCTTCTATAGTAGCCAGCCAATCCTAAGAAACTCCGTATTTCAGTAGGTGTCGTTGGTGTCGGCCAATTTGTTACCATTTCAACTTTTGCCGGGTCTATTGCAATTCCTTCTCCTAATACCACATGCCCTAAAAATATTATCTGGTATAACCAGAATTCACACTTACTAAATTTGGCGTACAGCTTATGATCTCTCAAGGTTTGCAAAACTATTCTCAAATGCTATTCATGCTCTTTAGGCCCTCTTGAATATATCAGAATATGATTAATAAAAATAATCACAAACTGGTCTAAATAAGACTTAAATACCTTATTCATTAGATCCATAAATGCAGCCAATGCATTTGTCAATCCAAGTGGCATTACCAGGAACTCATAATGTCCATAACGAATCCTAAATGGAGTCTTAGGAATATCCTCTTTCTTAATTCTTAGCTGATGGTATCCCGACCTTAAGTCAATCTTAGAGAAGACTGAACTTCCTTGGAGTTGATCAAATAGGTCATCAATTCCAGGCATAGGATTTTTATTTTTAATGGTTATTTGATTCAGTTGCCTATCGTCAATGCACAAGCGGATTAACCCATCTTTCTTTTTCACAAACAAAACTGGTGCACCCCAAGGTGAAGCACTTGGCCTAATGAATTCTTTGTCAAGCAACTCTTGTAGTTGTACCTTTAATTCCTTTAACTCAACTAAGGCCATCCTATACAGGGCTTTAGATATTGGTCCTATTCCAGACATTAATTCAATTTCAAACTCAACTTCCCGCTCTGGTGGTAATCCAGGCAACTTCTCGGGAAATACATCTTGAAATTCATTAACCACTTGAACTTCCTCAAGTTTAGGCTCTTCCCTAGTATAATCTCTAACCATAGCCAGGTACCCTTGACATCCCTTGTCAAGTAACGCATGAACTTCTATTCCTGAGATAAGAGCCATAGGTAGATTGGTCTGACCTCCCAAAAATTCACAACTAGACTGATCAGGTAAGACAAATTGGATCACTTTTCTATAACAATCCATTTTGGCCCGATACTTACGAAGTCAATCCATTCCTATAATAACATCAAAATGATACATAGCCATTACAAACAAGTCTATTTCCTTATCTTTTCCTCCCATTGATATTTTACAATTTTCACACATCAGCGTAGATAATACCATATTCTTTAAAGGCGTGGAAACACAAAGAGGCGTCTCAAGGGGTGTAACTTCTATTTTACTCAAATGCCTATATCTTTCAGACACAAACATATCCGTAGCACCCATATTGAACAATGTATATGCCTTTTTACCATTTATAAGGATCGTACCTGAGATAACGTTTTTGGAAACTTCCGCTTCCTCTTGGGTGACTGCATACACCCTTCCTTGTGCTGGTGGCCTCTGAGGATTCATTGGTAAGTTTGATCTAACAACACTCTGTTATCCCTGTCGCACCGAGCCAACACTCATTTGTGACCTTTCTTGTGGGCAACTTCTCCTAAGGTGGCCCACTTGTCCACAACCAAAACATCTCAGTCGTCCATTGCAAGGTCCTGGGCCATGTCACCCATTATACCTTTGACAAACATCAAGCTGATAGGGTGCTTTCCTTATATTCAGGCCATTTCTTGCTCCCTCAAAATTTCCAAAATTGCTCTTTTTCTTCACATTTCAAGTCTGACCTTGACCAGGATAGGGTCTCTTAACCCTTCTCACATCATTAAAGTTAAGCTGTTTCTTAAACTTTGATCATTCTCTCATCTACTCTTGCTCCACTAATTGTGCCATTTCATAAATCTCATGGTAATCCCTCATGTTCAAAGGCACTAGTTGTTTCATGATATCAGTTTTCAACCCTTTCAGAAATCTCTTAGTCTTTTCATCCTGATCCTCAATCAACCTAGGAGCATATCTAGATAATTCAGAAAATCTATCCTCATATTGGTCTACTATCAGCTCCTTTTGTTCTAACTGAACAAATTCTGAAATTTTCTTGTCCTTAGCATAGTTAGAAAAATGCTTTCTATTAAAAGCTCTCACAAACTCTCCCCAATTAACATCAGTACTTGGTGGAAAGATTATGTCATTTGAAGCTCTCCACCAAAACTTTGCATTTCCCTCTAGCTTGTACTCTGCCAAAGTTATTATCTCAACATCATTGCAGTCCAACAACCAGAAAATTCGTTCCATTCCATCAATCCAATGCTCCGCCTCCTTAGGACTTCCCATTCCACTAAACTTAGGTGGTTTCAGCTTCAGAAATTGCTCCACCAGTCCTTGAGTATAGCGTTTTGCTCTGGGTTATTTCTGCGCTTGTCTTTCCATCATATTTCCTATATCGGCCAATGCCTGCAGGATATCTTCCATCCGGGGTTCAGCCTTTGCAGCAGAGGCTTCAGCCCTAGACGGATGATGACTTCCATATCGTACCATATTTTCCTGCAGTTTCCAAGCATTTGTCTCAGGAAATATCAATGACTCAATGTCTTCATTAAAAACAACAGCACCTAAGGAAAATAAGTAACATAACCATGTTACTGGTACCTAAAAGCAATTCATAATAACTACTAGGGATCTACGAGTGAATACCCATCACCCGTTATTCAAAGTTACCCAACTATTCTAGTCAATATCCTATGGTGTGCATTGTCATCATGTTCATCAATTTTCGAATGAGGCTCCTTATCACTCCAATCTATAACCATTGCTCCGATACCAAAAAGGGCAGACGTGGCACCCCGAAACACCTAAGGACGCCACATTTACTTATCTCTCCACCTAATAAAAACTAGTACATCTCTTAGTAGAAGTGTCGTAGTTCATAGGCATTTTTATTTTTATTTTTTTTGAAAATGGTCCCAGCGCAACTTATTAGCAGAAGCATAATTGAATATCACAATCTCTCCCTCCAACAATCATGATACAATGCACACACTAAGCACCATAGGAAAAGATAAAGCCGAGCCACTTTTATTTACATATTTTCATATGGATTTTCTCGAGTCGATATAACAAAAGAAAGCCAAGATTTTTAACTACACTTGGCCACATCCCAAAAGGATATCTTGACCCCTATTACAATCACGTGTCATCCTCCATCTATCAGTGTCGGCTACCCCCCAAAAAGAAACGTCAGCTCTCTACCCCTCACATGGCCATCACACCCATCCTGGCGTGTCGGGCGATGGTGGTGGCAACATCCCCTTAAACACTCCATCTCAGCGGACGTGGACCGACAGAAACTCTTGTATGACTGGCCCCCAGGTAAGCCCATATCATACATGGCCAGCACTTGAACTCACACAAACATCAGACTAGGGATAGTAACGCAGTCGGTCTCCGAACACTCTACCTCCACGTCAGATGGGAGGCCATAGAAGGTACCTCGCGTGATAGTAGGGAGCGGCATTTTCTAATCTAAAATGTTGGTTCCCGAAGGGGTGAGTACAGCTACTCAGCAGATAAAAAATCTAATAAACCACTCAATGCATCACACAATACAATCATAATATTCATAGCATAGTACATGTCATTCATGCATCCAAGCATAACTTACCTTGCGGCCATGCATATGTCATCATACCATATGTACATACCTCCTCATGTACTCATCACCATCATGTCATACATATACCATGCCATAGGTGCACGCACAACCATGCACTCATCATCATCATGTCATACATGTATCATCATGCCATAGGTGGACACACAACCATGCACTCATCATCATGTCATACATATACCATCATGCCATAGGTGCACATACAACCATGCACTCATCATCATCATATCATATAGCCATGCATATGTCATCATATCGTATGTGCATGATTCAATTTCCATTTTTATCTTTCAATTTGATCACCACATCTTTCTTTCCTAGGACCAGTAATTGCATTCCACATTTTTATCACTTGCACCCCAACCTGGCATCGCGAGAAACCTCTGGCACACACCACCGGGCATCTGGCACCCCCACATTTCGGGCATCTCGCATCCCAACTGACATCACGAGGCATTCCCCGGGCACAAACCTCTGAGGCTTTTGGCACTCAACCATTCCGGGCATCTCGAAACTCCAAAGGACATCCGGGCATGTATCACAATACAACCGGGCATTCGGCACCCCCCATCCCGGGCATCCTGATACTCCCAGGGCATTATCGACCCACCTCCAACAGTTTCCTCATTCATCATAATTCATACTCACCAATTTATGTCTCACAATCAACATGGCACATGATGTAATGACAACAAAGTCAAATTCTGCATTTGATTCTATATGCAATGCCGAATGTCATCATATGCTCAGCAAGATTCAATCACCTCAACCAATATAATTAGTAGGGCTCATCCGAAACAGAACAATCATAAATTTCAGCATTTGAAATTCGCACAATCTAGCTTGCATAGTTTTAGAAAATATTTCCATTAAATACCCAAATGGTCTTTAAAAATTATGACATTCAAACATGTGATAGTCAAGACATAATGGCAGATATTTCATGAAGGACACTGTACCAAAAGATCCTCATACAATTTGATATAGATCACGCATCACAGCATTTCTATTCTATCAATACAGCTTGCACAGTTTTTGAAACATTTTTGGTTAAATAGGCAATTGAACTTGAAAAAATATGAAATTTGAATATGTTACAGAGAAGACATACAGAAAGATACTTCATGCAGAACACTTTGCTGAAAGAGCTTCATACAAAAAGATATGACCGATGCATTGAAGCTGACTAAATGCGAACGTGTCAGATTACTCGGTTTTTGAAATATTTCTGATTAAAAAAAATACTCTAACGACCTTAAAAAATTATAAAATTTAAATATGTGGTAGTCAGATTTGTCCTAGATAATTAATTATGGATGGTTGAAGCCCCTGTTCCTAGTACCGGACATTTCAGGTTTAGCCGTCTCCGAAAAATCACAATTTCACCTACTTATCTTCCATCTTTTCCTCTGAAACTTTTAACACGTCTCTGGACTCTGATCATCTCTCCTGTCGTTCTTTCTCTTCCAGCTAAGGGATAACGTTGCTCGACTTGGTCTTATATGGACTTCATTAATGGAATGATTGCACCGGAGATTGAGACAGTGTACCTAGAGCGAGAAGGCTAAGTCCTTAATGGCTTCTTTGCCTTGGCCATCAGCTCCATATGGTCCCCAGGACAAGAACCAGAGGCCCTCCCTCTTTATGGAGGATTTGTTTTGTCCTCGTGGTTGGTAGACTGTCTTACTTAGATTCATCGCTGAAGATACCGTTCAGGAAACTTTGTGACTGTTCTTCATGACTTTTCTGCTCCACACGATGCGCGATATAAGTCCCGTTGCAATCTCGTGTATCCAGGGGGCCATGCGTGTACTTTGGAATCTCCCAGGTCGAAATGAAGAATGGCGCGACAATTCTCCTGCAGTTGCAAAATAAAAGAAGCCGAGAACGAATTGAAGAAGGAACTACGTACCAAATGAGAGGTTAAATGGGGTGTGAAGAATACGGAATTTCTCTCTTGCCTCACATCCCTTATTTAACAAGTAACATAGGATAAACTTTTTAACAAGAAAATGGGAAAAATTGCCGAAAAAGTATTGAACCTATTATATGGTGATTAATGCAATTCTAAATGTTTTAGTTATACCAATTTAGCTAATGACCTTGCCAGCCCATAATTGGAAAAAAAAATATGAAAGAAAAGAAAACAAGAAAGATAATAAAAGAAAATAAAAAAAATTACAAAAAGTTGTTTATGTCTGCACTGACTATATCATGTAGGATGGCCTTCGTTGATGTCAGTGATTCCTAATCAAAATTGGTTAAAAATATTATATTGGTAAATTGTCAAAAGATTCGGGATAAATTGACATACGTAAAAAAATTATGATTAAATTGGCTACTGTAAAATAAATTTATGACTTTTCGGTAGTTTTTCAAGAAAATGTCGGCTGTACCATAACCAAATCTGAAATGAAGGTGATAGACTAAGTGAGGCATGATTCTGCCTTTCATGCCACATGGACGATCCGCGGAACTATTGCCAAGCCAAACTCTCATTTTCACAAGGAAATATTTTATTCTTCAATTTCCACATATGGGTAACTGGGAACACCTGTTTGAGTATTGGCTCCCCCCCAAACAAGGGCTTTTACTCAAGCCCTTGCGTAACGCCTACTCGAACGAATGCTGTCTTTCCATATAAGGCTTATCATTAGCTTAGTGCTCGATGACCCTTAGGAGACGCATGGTGGGTCCAAATTCGTTATGATTTGTAATCTTCGAGCAGCCCTCAAAAAAGGGCATGTGGGGTTCCTCCAAAATGCACCAATTGTGGGGGCAATTCTCACTGTTCGTTGTTGGGTTCCATCAATCGAAAAGCAAAGTTCACACATTGGTCTTCATGTCATGATTGACAACGGCAACGATAATGCGGCTTGTGGGTTCTCCTTAGCCTCTGGAATTCGCCTCTCTTTTCTTTTGGAAGGATTCCTCCCACATTGCCATCTAAACTAAATTATTGGGACCTTAGAAGCAACCTACTAATGGACAAACACCACTCAAAGCTGATAAATCTTGAGATAGCAAGGAATGAGCGCCTTCTCTTTTAGAAGGTATAATTTACTAAGTCAAGATCATTCATCATGAGATACCCTCAAACTAAAGCTCTTCTCCATAAAAAGGATGGCGCGGACATTAGGAGAGGAGATGCCTTATAAGCTCCACTCGTTAGGAAAAGTAAATCCTATCCGAGAATTTGAGTAAACACTTCTTTGTTTGGAGTGGTTTCCACTTTCGATTTATAAGTTTCTGTAAATTCCTTTGCTTGTAGAGTTTGATTTTGTATTCGGAAGTGCAGACTGTTTAAAATCCATTACATTGTAGGGACATTGATACGTAGAATTGTACAAATACTTTAAATAATAAATATGCTTTCTTGAGGAAGACACCCAAAAGATGGATAATCACAAGACTCGTGATCTTGACATATTTTCAGTATCATAAATTGAGTTAGACTCTCCTCTTCATTCTCTAACTGAATTCCTAGACCATCTTAATGTCATAATTCCAAATTCGTTATCCAATTAAATTCCTAAACCACCAAAATTTTATACTGGATATTTGGATCGCATGCTCCTAAATCATCCGAATTAAATTGAATTTGAATTCTAGAAGTTTGCCATATTAGCCAGAATAATGCAGAATTGAAGGGTTAGAAATTCATTTCATAATCCCCGCGTAATAATGAATAAAAAATCAATTTCATGCTCATTTTAGTTTTACATTAAAGAATCCCAGTGTAATAACGGACTATGCTTGACTCGTAATACCGATGATATCAATACTAAAAAAGTCGGCAGCTCTCTAGTGTGGATGAGGATAGATAGCCAAAGGCTGCGGAAAGCCTAAGTTTAATACTTATCATTTTTGGAATTTTTTTTTTTACCCAGGGAACCCGTACAGCCGACGGGTAAACCCTCAAATAAATCTTGGGACGACGTTAGCGGATGACCCACCACGACGACATCACATTTAAGATCCCGTGCGTCCCACGGGATTCGAACTCCTCCGTCCTAGGTAGACATCATGGGAGCTCTTATTCAGCCAGGCCTCTGCAGACGGTGGTGTCATTTTTGGAAATGTTCTTTTATAAAAATATTGTAAAATCTCGAAATGCCAAATATGTAAAAACAACTTAATTTTTAGAATCCTGTATACATAATATATATAGTTGATGGCATCAGGTCACAGCAGACACCATGCCATCTTGCATTTTTGCCATATCATCATGCCACGATATCATGCTTTTGTTCTTGTCCTAGTGCTAATGATCATGCATATGCCCTTAAAGACCCGTCTTCATGCATCTTTGCCATTTCATCTGCAGTTATTCGTGTCATTACAGTACAACATCATAAAGCATATCATGTTATATACATCCTCTGCCATGTCATTCATACATGTGTTGCATCATGAATACATGATGTTTTCGAGATCCACACCAGTAGACCCGACACATGAAGTCACCTTATTATTTGCGTAGTGATGTCAATTTTTCTCCCAAAAGAGAAATATCGACAATATACATTATGCTTTCAAAATGTAGGAAACCATTCCACATTTGCAAGGTAAGACATGATTAGAGCTGCAGTAATCAAAGGGAGCCTTGTGTTGTTCCGCATTTGGAGAAATCTTTCTGGAAATGTAAAGACTTTAGGGTAAAAGGTTTTTATCAAATGCAAATAACATTTTTTTAAAGAGAGAAAATCTTGAGCACCCAACAATCCAACTGTGAATCATCGGAGCCGGCGATCTCGGGCCACCCCACCAAGGATAGCCCAACTGTTCCCACCATCAGCCCACCATACCGTTGCCCTCTCAAACTCGGCCATGCTCGACTAGGGCTCAAAGTGGCTTTGGATCTAGATGTGCGAGGCATCGGCCGGCGTTGCTTGACTCTCGGCCAACATCCATGACGTCCTCCTTGAATTCCCAACAAATCAAACTGTCCTCAGATTTGGCCGTGGGGGGCCTCATACAGTGTCCTTGAACTCCTCCTCGGCCAATGTCACATCACTCAAATTTGGCCCTCAAGGGCAAAGATGGAATTTGAGAAAGCTAGTGAGTACAAGATGGGAAGAGGAAAAGTCCTTAAATCCTGGAATTTGCCTTTTGAAAATGCTAAAAGCTAGGAAGCACAGACAACGTCGACATGTTCGGACACGGTCGTCAACGCGTGTCCAGAAGATTGATGGAGGGTGGAGGTGAGGGAGGACGAGGAAGCAGAGGTCGTGAGCGCCGTCGAGACGGAGCAGAGGCCGTGAGTGCCGGCGAGACGAAGCCACGAACGGACCACCGCGACGGCGAGAGACGGCTAGAGAAAGAGCCGAATAGAGAGAAAGAAGAGAGAAGGCAAACTCCCATCGGCGAGAAGAAGCCATGAACGAACCACTGCGACGGTGAGAGACGGCCAGAGAGAGGTGAGGGCCGCCACTGTTGCGATGGATCAGCAACGAGAGGAAGAGGAGAGGAGGGAAGGGGGTCGTGCGGCGCGGCAAGGAGGATAGGAAAAGGAGGACTTGGTAGCTCGCTAGGATTTTTCATAAAGAAATCGAAAAAAAAATAAGAAAAGAGGCCTGATGGCGTGAGAGAGAGGAGGGGGGGTGGGGGAAGTGATAGCTCACCTGTCATTGTCAAGTGGGGGGAAGGAAAAAAGTAAAATAAACGTGGGGGTAGAGGGAGAAGGACGAACGAAAGAAGAGGTGGATTTTGGGGATTTTTTTTTAACCGGAAAATTAAATAAATGAAATTAAAAAATGATTTTAAAATATAAAAATATTGAATTTTGAATAATGATAAATTTTGATTATCATAGAAAATCATGGATTTATTTAAATAAATTGATTCTAATTTTTTTTATTAATTTTTAGTTTCATTGATAACTTTTGTTAAAATTAAAAAAAATGTTTCGCATTAGTTATATGAATATATCTTTCAAATTTCAAATGAATTGATTTGTTAATATTATTAGTATAAATTTATTATAGGCTCTCTTCTAATTAATTATTTATTTATAAATTTGAATCAAATTAATTAAAAATAAAAATATTCATTTAATATACAACGTGTCGGAATTCTTTATTTTTTAAAAATGACGTGTCGATGTGTTGTATTGTGTCGGACACTCGTATCGTGTTGCGTGTCGGTGCTACATAGGCTAAAAGGTCACCTGCCCTTGGGCTTTTAGTTTTGCCAATGTTGGCATTTGTTTAAATTGGTCCAAATTTTTTTTGCCAAACACCCTCGCAATTGGTTAAGGATTTTTAAAGTATCAAAGTCCATTTTTAAAGTTGAACCAAACACTCCATTCTTCACACACATAATTGAACGTGAGATCCAAGAACTCTAACCTTTGCATTTTGAAGAGTAGCTCTTCATGCATTAGCACTTTTGGATAGTAGTTTTTTTTTTTTGACAGACTTTTGGATAGTAGTTGACCGTCCCAATAACCACCTCCGGATTTATCGGAGGCTAAAAATGAGTAATCAAAAGGAAGGTATTTTAGGTCAAAGATACCCTTCAAATAATGAGGAAAACGAATTCTCCCATTTGAAGAGATGAGAACATTTTTTTCGTATGAGCTCTTGAGTGTCTTCTCTGTTTCAAGTTCCAGCATTAAATGCTATAAAAGCTTCAATAGGTTCCAAAACAAAAAGATCAGCTTCAACAAAGTCCTATTGTAACCACTGGGGGTTCGCCCAAGTGGCCACCCTTCCAACATGGAAGGGGGAGGTGAGGGGTTCAAATCCCCACCTTCTCAGGGGGGATGGGGGTAGGGACGCGTAAGTTTCGAGAGTGGGTTGCGACTCCAACTCCCTGCAAAAGGCAGGGCACAAGTCTGCGAATGAGTATAGAATAGGATTAGCGTAGGACTGACCAAAAAAAAAAAAAAAACAAAGTCCTATTGTGTCCTTTCTTAGATATGATCAGCCGCCATCTGTCATAATCGTGCCATTGCTTTGCCAGGTGCTAGCAGCTGCTAGTGGGATTTGTTTCGGTAAGTAAGGTAAATTTGAACCAAAATGATTTGTAGCGGAATTAAAAATGCCCATACACGTATTTCCAAAATATTGTTCGTGCATTTTAATAAAAGAATGTAGGAATCAGAAAGAGGCTAATCACATTAACCTTGATGCTTGTTCAAAAAGTTTGGTTATGTTCTTTAGATTTTGTCTATGAACATTTGATGTTCTTATAGCATTGATTCTGACGTTCTTCAAATGTGCTTAGGTCCACATTGCAAATGCCTAATATCTTTGTAGTATTGGTTTTGACATTCTTTAAATCCTAACTACAAGCGTTTGATCTCCTTGTGACGCAAGTTCTGACGTACTCCAGTTCTAATGTTCTTTAGTTCTAGCCCCATAAATGTCGGGCCTTTAATTTAGACATACCACCAACTTGTGTCAAACAATAGAGAGAAATTTGAGAGAGCTTACCACGACAATTGTGTTATCAATTGTTCTCATGTGCAATTATTTGATTAATCATATCATCCATCATTTTTTTATCCTATCTCTCAATGGCTTTTATTACTAGTCCCATATCGCATTTAATTTGGCTCATTAACTTTAAAACCGTTTTAGAAAATTAATTTGGCCACAATTGTTGGGAAAATCCCTATGTTGTTCTAAAGATGACAAAGATAATCAAAGGCTACTAATGTGTGTATTGGTTGAGTGGTATTAAGTGATTTATGCCTAGGTTGAAACGCAAATGTTGTCATCTATCGCACCAGAAGATTTTAACATCAGGAGTGCATTGCCATTGTCTTAAGTGCTTTGCTGATATTTGAGATGAATAAGGTATTGGGCAATAAAGATGTCTACGAGCTGGAAGATCTTTAGATAATTTGAACTTCTAGAAGATCCTTGATTGAGGGTGAACAAGCTAAGAAGAATGGGGATATTCGTGATGGCTTGGAGGTACATAGATCAAGTGAATAGTTGGATGGACTTGATAATGGTGAACAAGCCTAGAATGAGGATGTTTGGTAAAACTTGAAAGGGCCATGAAGATGAACAGCTTAATAGAATCAAAATATCTAATATGCTTGAAAGGACCAAAAAGATCGGGTGCTGTTAACAATTAAATTTTAGCTAGAAATTTATGATAAAAATTGCATAAAAAAATTAGGGCTTAGTTTGGCCCTAACAAAAATGACTTTTGCATTACCTAGGTCTTAGTTTTTATTTGCTTTTACTAAGTTTTATTTCTATTATTTTACCATATCCCCGGATAAATTAATTATATTTAAAAAAGGGGGGCCCACGTGGGCTAGGCCTTTGTGCCTAGTACCCCCTCCTTCTTCTCCTTCCACTAGCGCGGGCCCAGGCCAATCTGGCCCCAGCTCCCCCCTCACGGCCCGGCCCACTCCTTCATCTTCTTCCTCCTGCCTTCCTCGCGTTGCGCACCATGCGCGTAGGGCAACCTAGACAGAGGGAAAAGGGGCAGAGGAGGGCGATGCGTGTGGAGCAGCGCGAAGACCAGAGGGAGACCCGGACAAATGGGCGGGCGCCTTCAATGGCGGTAGAGTAGGCACCCTAGCTAGAGCCGCCTTGAATAGGACGACCAGTGGGACGCCGGTCGGTGCGCCGAAGACTGACGGCTAAAGCCTCCATCGCCGGTTGGTGCGCGAACTCCAGCCCCATTTTCTCCCTCCTCCTGACGGAGCCGAGACCCCTCTGTTTAAGCAGCGCCCTCTACCTGCTCGACGAAATGCCTGAGTGAGATCCGATTCTTGATTCGTCACCCCGAGCCGGAGTCGGGCCGTCCGAACGTTGCTCCATCTATGCTAAGGCGTTCCGGTGATCCTTTAGTGCCCCGGGCGCAACCGACACCACCCGACCTGCAACCGCTGTCGCGGCGATCGGCGGAGGCCACGGGTCTCCTCTGTTTTGGGGTACAAGCGCTAGCGGCCGTCATGGAGGCGCCACTGGCCAGATGAATGCCAAGGGATCTTGCATAACTTTTAGTTAAAAGAGTGAGCAGTGAATTTTTTTCCAAGTATCATGTTGGTAGTTCCTAACATTTTCATGAAATTATCAACATTTTCCATAGTATGGACATTACCAATTAGTGTGCTAAATTATCAACTTTTATTTGCATAAGATTAATAATAATTTATTTATATATAAAATATACATATAATATACAACATGTCTCAATGCATCGGAATTCTCTATTTTTTGAGAAATAACGTGTCGACATGTCGTGTCGTGTCGTGTCGCGTGTTGTGTGTCGGTATCGGTGCTACTTAGGTCATGGGTAACCAACTCTTGTTTGATTCATTTACTGAATTTATTTTTCTTTTAATCATTAACTTTTATTATGAAAGCAAGCTGAATAGCTCCATTGAACTGCGCTATTAATATGCAACTGGCAGAGAAGCTTGCGTAACGAGTCCACAGAGACTGCCTTGGACGCCCGAGTTCCGCAGCATTCTCATGTATCCTTTCTCGCCCCAAGTATCGCTCCACGAGTTCTTGAGCAGCCAATAGTCGACACCGGCGGGGGTCTTCCTGTATCCGACGATTGCGACCGCGTGGTTAGTGGTCTCCCTACAAGGGCCATTGAAGACGCCCCCGCTGTACTGCTTGAATCCAGGGCTGGCACCCTCGATGGCCACCGAGACCGGTTGCCTCGCCACAGCCTTCAATAGCAGGTCTTCACTCATACCCTTTTAACCGCGCTACAGCAATGGAGGCGGCTCGCTCGCCGTAAGTGCCCTCGACGCCACTGTAAGGGTAATTGCTTTCATAGGTCATGCCATGGTTTTGGGCAATGTATTCGTAGGCTAGGTACATCCAACCCCACTTGCATCCGTAGTTTAGTTTGGAGCAGTCAATAAGCTGTTGCTCGGACAAGTCGACTAGTTTACCGGTCTTCATCGCTAGAATCGATTCCACAGTTGCAGTCGCTGCGAATGCCCAGCAAGATCCTATTCAAGAATTAAAATGAGAAGCGCAACGGTGATAATGGCTAGTGTATGTATGCAGATGGAATAAACACCGGAATTAGCTTGATAGTGTATGATTCGGAGTCACTAGGATTAAAGTTATGCCGAAATATTTCTCACATGCTACTTGCGGTTAGTGCCGCAATAATGTAATTTAATTGGCAGCATGCAACTATGTGGTTCGAATTACTTTAGATGACCTATTTTGAATTGGAACATGATTTAGTTTTATGAATTCAATTATGCGGTTTGAATTAAACCAATTATGAAATAGTATAATGTTTCTGCCAATAGATCCATTGAATCCCATAGTCCCGAGCCACCCAAAGAGAAATGCGTTAACGTAGTGAAAAATCCATTGTCTCTTATCCACCATATATAATATATTACACATCATTATTGTTAAAAATGTTTTATTGAGCTTAGGTAGCACATCTGTTGATTGTCTTCGAGGGCTACAGAGAATATTCACTGTTTCATATGAAAAAATTGTACGCAAACAAAGGCACAAGACAAGAAAATATTGGGTTAAGGACTTCGGAGGATTATATTGTTTCGCTTGCTTTGAAATAAAAAGAAAAAAAATCACAAGACCAGAAAATAACGTGCCTTTGGACAATAATATAGTATGATTTTGTTACTCACCGCATTCTCCCTGATCTTTTGTTCTGCCAACAACTCCTTTCTCGACCCAGTTTAAACTATCCGGGACTTGAGTCGTACTGTACTTGAAAGTGGTGGCCGCGGATGAATTCGAGCTCCTCGACGTCACTCTAAACCCGGTGTATCTCGGGACAAACTCTTCCGTGGTCAAATCCGAAAATTGGTTCAGACCCACTTTGTAGCTCTGATTAGCCGCTTTGCTGTTGAAGTCTTCGATGAAGCGCAAGGTCTCTAGGAAGATCCCGTACCGCTTCTCCTTCTCGAGATTATCCTTGTAAATCCGTCCGTGGCGGGCCGTCCACTGCTCGAACTCGGCCAATGTGGAATTTGGGGGCGTCACGGCCGAAGTCCAAGCCCCTGCACATAACGATACCATCAACATGTAGACCTTGATTTGCCTCTCGAGCCATGGAGCCATTGTCGAATGCCGAAGCGTATGAACGATGGATTGATGGCTTAGTAGTGTGGTTTGGGCCAGTGTAGAGAAACATAAGCAAGCCACGTCAATTATATATCCTCAAGATTATGGTAATAAATCATGGAACTTTGCTAATAATCTGGTCAGTCATTTTCTCTTCTTTTTCTTTGCCAAATGAATGCTACTGTTTAGGTAAAAATGTGAATGTTACACGATTGTGAATTGTCTACACATGTCAAGCCATGTCTATTTGTAGATCCTCATGAGCAACTTGATTAATCATGGAACTTTGCAATCGATCCAGTCAAGATTCATTTCCTTCGCTGATTAGCTTTTGACCTCTTCGTTTTCTTTCCCAAATGAATGCTGCTGTTTAGGTTAAAAACCGAATGTTTCGCAATTGTAAATTGTTTATACATGTCCACTCGAAATAAAATTGCAGGTTTGTAGATGCATACTTAAAGCGAATCGGATGTGGATGGTCTAGCTAACAATCAATTGGATAGAATCAAATTTCCCAGTGTGTATAGCTTCAATTGATGGGGCATTTTTTTTTAAGGGTGGTGCTATTTCCAATCCTTATGGCTATGTTTGGTCATTCAGGTTTTTTATTTGAATATGACTGGATAGGATAAGATATGGAATCCTGTGATTTTTTTATATCATGTTCATTGTTCGGTGAATCGCAATATTAAAGTTGGATATATTTACATCATATCATGTACATTTTTTAAATTTTATTTTATATAAACGGCATATCATTATAAATGAACCTAATATATGATTAAGTCCACCCATTTTACCAAAAAGAGAAAATTGCCCTCTATTATTCAATTCCAATTTAAATTAAGGATCCTAAATCTATTTCTTTTCCACATTGTCAATCATATTTATGGATAAATTATTAAGTAAATTAATTTATTAAATAAAAAATTGCATAAAGTAAGATTTTTTTTTTCTGAAATTGGTAGTGAAATATCATTATTTTTTGTTGACAAAATTTAAAATCATCTATGAACTATTTATAGAAAAATATCAAGATACCTCATTGTGTATAATTTTTAGTGTATTTCTATATATTCCTCCAATGTCTTAAATGCTATGTATAAAAGCATTTCATCAGTATATATATTTTAGAAATGCAATTTATATACAATTCACAAAGAAAGTGAGCTTTTGAGATAAGAGGGACAAAAAATAGATAATTTGTTATAAGATAAATGATGAAGAAGAGATTTCTTAGTTTTATACTATATCAAAGAATGTAACCCACCTCACTGTGGATGCATTGGTTCAGGTGAACATGGAGGATGGCATCTCTCTCCAATGCCTCATTGGACTCGCCATGTTTAACAGCCCAGCATCACCATAGGCCAAGCCTCTCTTATTGCCTGGGAAAAGTACACTATTGGTGCCATAAGCTGTGTACGGCGCTCACTTTGATGCCAAAAGTTTCTGTCATATCACTTAGGGCGTGCATGACAAAATTTCTTTTTCAGAAATTGATTCTGGCAAAAAATTAATTTCTCAATTTCTATTCTCCGGACAAGTTTTTGAACAAAGAAACTCGTTTGATAATGACTCAAAATTTTTATTTTTGGAACAGAAATCTGTTTGATAACATAATAAAATTTCTATTCCTAGGGATAAAAATTGATTAGATAACAACATAGGAAATCCTCAAATACAAAATAATAGTCGAAATAATACTAATACATTACAAAAGTTGAAAATACAATTTCATGGAATTTTTCGGCATATTATTATCCCTTACCATTTTATTGGTAATGGTTTTCCTAAACGTATTTATTTGGTTTCCTTCCTTGGTCAATGTACTCATCCTGCATAAGTTTAGACAAGTACCGCGGAAGCATGAATATGGGTGCCATCAATAGTGCCTATATAGTCTTGTCATTTTATCAAAGACTAGTATTATACAAGATTATCAACAAAATAAAATTGATGGTGCAAAAGAATATATGAGAATTCTACCTTGAAGTAACGTTTATGGTTAGGAACCAATTGGGGGAAGGTCAGTTTATTTTGATTCTCAAATTAAATCAGTCCAGTTGCTCATTCCTAATTTTTTTATGTTGCTCAATGAACCTTTAATGGCCCTTGCATGGCAAAGAGAGTGAGATTCTCTTGAATCTCTCGCCTTCGAATTAAAATTCAAGTGTGTAACATTCTAATTATTTTGACTTTGCAAGAATTTTGAATCTGTAAAAGAAATAATGTTAAATTTCTAGGCACGCTTTTTATTCATCTATCCAGTAAGAACTTTTTCTTCAACTGGTTATACACGTGCCCTTTCTAGAAGGAAAGAGCCCCATTGTTTTTAAGTAAGCACTTAAGAACTTTGGTCGTTTTTTAAAATTGGGGACCCATTCGATTGCCTTTCATCCGAATGAGGAAGTTATAAAAAAAATTGAAAAAAAAAAACACAACCAAAATAAGAAAAAGAAAATTAGCAATAATTTGTGAAGTTGTGGCTATGAGTGAATTAAGTGAGCAAGAAAGCAAGGTTCTTTTATATGGTCTGATTTCAGCTTCTGATTTCTATTTAAGAAATTGAGAGGTTAAAAATTCCAGCTTCTGATTTCTTCGATTTCTCTATTTCTGGAATAGAAATTTATTTCAGAAATAGAGAAATCAAATTGCGTTACCAAACGGAATTTTGTTCCAAACCTGTTCCAGGGAACAGAGAAACAGAGAAATCGAGAAATAAAAATTTTCTCATGCATGTTCTTAAGTGCCAAAAATTTTGAAAAATGATCACTTTGGTGCCATTGTCGATTTGGTTGGCCAGAAATCCGTGGTAGTTTTTTTATTAATTTTTGACACTGACGTGGATCACTGGAGAATACAATTAGCATACAAAGAACAAAACAACGTTGTTTACCATTTTCCCCTAAATAAAAAACTCTAAATCCCTAATTTTGACTAGAACAGGAAGTTGAAAACCCTAAATCCCCAATTCGACCATTTTGAGCGCATATTTTGATTTTCTCTCAAAGTTATCGGCTCGCTCTTGCAAATGGAGGACAGAAGCTTCAGCAGTGGCTCACATTCCTATAAGAAAAGCGAATTAGATGGTGAGTGTTACTATTATTGTGGGTTACCAAGTCTGAGAAGAACATCTGGGACTAGGTTGAATCTCGGAGAAGATTTCATGAGTGCGGTAGATATAAAGAAGGGTTGAAGTGCCAATTTTTCAAATGAGCTGATAGGAAATTCTCTGATCGAGTGACAGAGGTGATATTGGAGTTACTTGAAGGCCGAAATCAACCCCACCTACGTTAATGGACAAGTTAAAGGATGTCAATTCAATGCAGCTCAAAGGAAGGGTTTAACATTTCTGGTGGACTATTTGAAGAGGGAGGTTTCAAGGCTGAAAATTAAAAGAAACTTTTATCGAGCGTTGATTAAGTTCTTATTCTCGTGGGTAGTTTATTCAAATATAAAGTGAGTAATGAGAAGAAGTTTGCATGTCTACCATAGTTGAAGACGTGGAATATGCACTTGTATTGGATTATTTATAAGTAAAATGTGTTTTTGGTTTGCTGCAATTTTTGTATGGAGTAGAAGATTTTGTTATTGTAATTTATGGGTAGAAATGCAAGGTTGGACTTGGAATGCATTAGTTGTGGACACTTAAAAGTTTTGTTATTTAGTTGGGTATTGTCAATGTTTGTTTTGGTTAGTTTTTGCTTCAAATATAATGATTTACTGCATTTTTTATTTGGTAATAGTTTGCTGCATTGAAAGCTTTTGGTAATGGTTGGCTATATTTTTTATTTGGTCATGGTTTGCTGGTTTATTGGTTTGCTAGTTTACTGGTTTGCTAGTTTGCTACAACTACAAACCATGACAAAATTAAAGGATGGTGGCAAATTCACAATTGACCATTTTAATGTCATAAGTTGTAAATAGTGATCGCTTGAGTGCTAAGTTTTTATAAAAATGATCATTTAAGTGCCAGTCACGATTATAAAATGATCACTTATGTTTCACAATTTTTTTAAAAAAGAACATGTTAGTGCCAAACGTCACATTCCAAATGCATATTGTTCTTGCACCTTGTTCTTGCACCAGTTGGGTTGCTGGTGCATCTTCTTACACTAGTCCATACAAGTGTTGATGCAACAAGATGTACCAACATCCAAAATGTTCTTGCAGTAGCACATATAACCAGAACCTCACAAATTCATTACAATCCACAACTTCAACCAACAACGGCAACAATACAGCAACAACATTGCAGCAACAAGAAAAATAAAATGTATAGCATAACTGACTTGCTTGCATTCTAGCAAAACCAACACAAGAGAAAATAATCATTCAAGTACTTGTCATTAACATTGATTGATTTTTTACAAAAGCAAAGGAAAACATGTTTGACTTCACTCTCCAATCACCGAAAGTTCAACACCCTCTTAAAAAAAAAAACAATGGCAATATGCAGGCAGTAACTACCATTAATGATATAATATTCAGAACCCTCCTAAAAAAGGAAAACATGAAAAGAGACCATGGCTAGCACCACATAAAAATAGACCATGTCTAGCACCCTCCCATCAGTCAATATTGACAACACCATGATCTCCTTTTCCTCTTGGAGCTTTGAATTGATTCATAATTTGAGTACTCTTTCGAACTAGATGTGTAGGTTCTTTATCTAGGCTTTTTGTCACCTTTATTTCCTTTTCCTTGTTTTTGATGGCGTCTATTTTTGTTCTAGTACTATCATGTGTTGGTTCATATCATCACTACTGCTCTCAATCGTTGGTTGAGATGGAACTGGTGTCGGGTTCTTTTTGGATGGCTGTTTCGTAGCTATACCTGCTTTCTTCTTTTTCTTTGGAGCGCTATTCTTTGGCTGTGCTCTTGATTCTTGAGTTGGCCCACCTTGAGAGAGAAGTACCTCCGGAGTTTTCCTAGACTACAAGAACATAGTGATATTACTAACCAAATGAATTGAAGTACAACAAATTAAATACATGAGACCTATAAATCATACATTCAAATAGTCACTTCAGTACGTTCATCTATGTAAATCCCATAACTATATTGCTTTAATCTTTTTCCAAAAGCCCATTTTACTCGTTGTGGTGCATCATTTTCAGCAGCAACAATCCTTGTCACAACCTCTACAACTTGTGCAGTTGCTTGTCTTCTTACTTGAGAAACATATAACAAATGTAAATTTCAGCCCATAAAAGACCAAACATAATGATGTATAACTTACAGGATATTTTTTTCTCGTTTGCTCAACAGTGGACTCAGTTGTTGTTATTGCTATCCCGCTTATTCCAGTCCCTGTCCCTACACTTGAGCCTACAATAGGGCATTTTTCTGGCCCTTTAGTAGGCCTTACAACAATGTACTGTATTAGGATTATGACCAACTACAACAAATAATTAGACATCTACTCATTTTCATGGTAGAAACAAATGGAGAAAACTTCTCAAATTACAAGTGCATGATAGAGGAAAAGCACAAGAAAGGTCAGTACACATGGTTAACCATCAAATTCTATTGAATAAGAATTGTTAAGTTACTGAGACAAAGATGATACTTACCTTACAGCATGGCTTTCTGTTTGCCTTTCAGTAGGCATTACAATAGGGCCTTTTGTCCTCCCTTCAATAGGCCCAACAAGAAACTTTTCAGTAGATCCTATCTTTAGCACTGAATCAGGTATTACATCTTGCTGTTGATGTTGCTTTTTCATCACAAACTTTCTTATTGTAAATTTCCTTGTGGCAATAGGAGCATTTCATCTTTAACCCAATTCTACTCATTCTTTGACTTGATGCCTCTTCCTGCTGCATTATTCATCTCTTTTTTTGGCCTTCCTATTTGCTTTTTCAATGGTAAAGGTAGAGGGCTTTAATGATTTGTTGGCTCCCAAAATTTGCTGCTTTTGATAGGCTGCATGATGAATTGGTATGAAGCAAGGTATGAGTTTTTTTTGTACCAATCATGTAGGTAATCATCTGGGTTTTCGTGCTTCATCTAAATAGCACAAATGGCATGAGCACATGGAATTCCATTTAGTTGCCAGGCTCGGCATGAACACATTCTTTTATCTAGGTTGACAACATACTTATTTTGATTTTGAATAATTTCATATCCATTATCTCCATTCCAAATTGGATGGCAAAGTCTACTAGCAGCAATATTTGCATCCAATCTCTTCACAATCCTAGGGCTACAGTCTCTATTCCATTTCGTAGCCTCATTTCTTTGCCTATGCAGTCTAGTCATAACCATAGCTCAAATATCATCAAACATGTTGATGATTGGTTTGCACCTGGCCTTTAAAATTTTTCCATTAAAAGCTTCATTGAGGTTGTTATTGTTAGGGAAATTCCTTATGATGTTTTGAAGATGACAAAATAAATCAAAGGCTACTAATGTATTTGATGGTTGAGTAATAGACTAAGTAGATGATATAATGTGTAAAATATATTATCAAAGTCTATACTTGAAAGAACCATAAGATAGACTTTATACTGAAACTGAACTAGAAGACAGACTCTATGCTGAAGCAGAATATGTTCAGACTCAGATTGTAAAGTCTATCGCATTCAGACTCAGATTGAAAAGTCTACTGCTCTCAGACTTTACATCCAGATTCGACATAACGTAACTCAAGCCCAATCATATAACGGCTAGTGATCTGGTTTGGATTCCACATCAAGATTGATTTAATTGACTCAATCTATTTGATTGACAATTGGATCTTGAAGACAAGAACTTTTTATATGAAGGAGCTTTACTTATGAAAACCAAGATTCTGTTTGTATGGGCGATCGGAATCAACTTGGGATTCTATCTTTGTCACTCAATGACTACTAAATCTTCTAGATACAGAGCTGTCCAATGGGTAGATTGGAAGACGATCCTCAAGATATTGTCCAACGGGTAGTTTGGAAGTGGAGGAGTATTTAAGGAGATCATGGATCAATGAGCAAGTAAGAGACGGAGCGTATAATTTATAATTCCAAAGTCTGAGCGACCTTCGATCATACACTTGTCTTTGGAGAGCTTAAACGTTTGTGATCGTGAGAGAAATGCCAAAAAAGTGACTTAGTGAGATAGCGTGATCTACTAAGTGTTTGCACTTGAAGTTGTAATCTCTTGTTGATTGCATAGTGGAATCCAGCCAAGAAGGTTGTTAGCGTGGGAGAGTGGACATAGGCTTGGATTAAGCCGAACCACTATAAATCTTGTGTTCTTATTCTCTTTCCTAACTCATTTGTTTTACTTGAAGTTTATTTTATTCCGCATATATTTGCCAAGATTTATTATAAACACCTATTCACCCCCCTCTAGGTGTTCATTCTAGCACTCTCAATTGGTATTAGAGCCAAGTGCTCGGTTTATAAAAGTATTTTTACTTTTGAGTTAAAGATCTTTTATGGCTAGTATCTTGGCACTAGGACTTATGGAGGGGCAAAGCAACACAAGGCCACCATATTTTGATGGAAAGGAATATGACGTGTGGAAGAACAAAATGAAAGCATTCCTAAGATCCAGAGATCCCTTGCAATGGGATGTTGTGGAAAGAGGAATCAATCCCACTGCTGCGTCTACATCAAATAAGAATGGCAAAGACAAAGAAATCAAACTCCTCGCTCCTATGTCTCGGATGGAGATGTCCAAAAGAGAAGTGCTTGATGCAAAAGCTATTTATTCTTTATATTATGCATTGTCTCTTGCTGAATATAATAGAAACTCTTCATGTGAAACAGCAAAAGAAGTTTGGGATAGACTTCATGTTACATATGAAGGGACCAATCTTGTAAAAGAGACAAAAGTAAACTTCCTGCTCGGCAAATATGAATCCTTCAAGATGAAGCAAGGAGAGTCAATTGCAGATATGTTCAGCCGTTTTACAGAAATTGTAAATGGTTTAGCATATCAAGGTCAACAAATTTCTACCTCGATGAAGGTCAACAAACTCTTGTGAGGTCTCTCAAAAGATTGGAACCATGTCAAGACCTCAATCCGGAAGACTTAAAGGATTATGCCACTCTCTGTTGATGAATTGATCGGCACTCTTCAATCCTATGAAGAAGAACAAATCAACGATGAAGATCCTGAAGGTAAGAAGTCCATTGCCTTAGTATCTAACGTTGTTTTTAATGAAATAGACTCAGAAAATGACATGGACAATGAAGAATTTGCTATTTTGATCGAGAAATTCAAAAAGCTGAGTAGAAAAGGAAGGTGGTTTAGTGAAAGAAGACAATACAAGCAGAATGGCCAGAAAAGAATAATGAAAGAAGATGATGAGCAAGGAAATATATGCTTGACGGCACATTCAGAATCTGAGTCTGACTTAGACACAGACTTAGAATCCGATAAGGAAATCGAGGTAAGTCATTCAAAAATTCCTCTCAAAGTTACAAAGTATATAAATGAGCTTTGCTCAAATCTCAAATCTTCTCTTAAAAGGATCTTCGAACTTAAAAAGGAGAATTCTCGGCTTAAGCAACATGATCTTTCTCAAAAAGAAAAGTTTGAAATTTTGCAAAAAGATTTTCTACAAACAAAAGAAAGTCGAGATTTACTTGTTAAAGAAAATGATTCTTTGAAGAAAGAATTTTCAAATATTTCGACAAGATTTTCAAATGGTTCAAAAACATTAGACCATATTCTTTCTATACAAGTTCTTTACTATAAAAAGTCGGGACTTGGTTTTATTAAGGAAAATGATTCTCTAATAGATTTTCCTAAAGTCAAGGAGAGACTTAGACAAAGACCTTCAAAGGCATTTTACAAAAATCATTTTCAAAAAGTGTTTGTAGAACCTGTTGGTGGAAATGACGTCAAGTGTTCAAATTGTGGAGATTCGGAACACTTTGAGAAAGATTGTCCTAAAGTCTAGAGACCTATTAAGAAACATTGGGTAAAAACAACATATTCTACTAACTCTCATGGACCCAAGAAAAAATGGGTATAAAAGAAAAGATGAGTTATTTTTGCAGGATATAAAGAAGAAAGAAGAAAGAGGATTCGGTAAGGAATTTTTTATTCTCAATTTGATTTAAGTACATAAATTTAAAGATTCTCATTATGATTGACATTTGATATATTCTTGGTTGATTCAGATTTTATAATGATCATATTCTTTGATTTGCTTTATTGAAGAAAGAATCGTATGATTTGTTTTTGTGATTTGTGAGTTGAGATTTGATTTAGTCCGTGTGATTATTTGAGATAATTCAGATTATTTTGTCTAATTTTATACTCTCAGATTTAGTCATATTTTGCAAAGTGAAAATCTGTTTTACGTGATGGTGCAAGATATTCTTAGATATTCAAGATTTTATTCTCTCTGTTTTTATCGTACTATGACTAAGTGAGAATTTATTTTTCAAAATATCATTGTGCATAATATTCTTTCTTTGAATACTTTGTTATGATGAATTAAGAAAGAATATTTGTTTATGGAGATTTTATATTTTGCTCTAATGTCATGGAAGGATCCAAATTGATGGATACCAAAAAGAAAATGAGTTGATTGCAGGAAATTCAATAAGACAAGAATGATTACAAATCTACGCAGATTTTGGTGCAACAAGAAAAGAATCTCAGGTAAAGATTGGTAATGATTTTTTTTAATCAATGGTATATTTGAAACATATACCATGGGTAAGAGAATATTTTTATCATCCCGCCTTGCAAATTTCTAAGTGCATTTATTATGATTTTGGATGATTGTTTATTATATTGCAAATATCTTTTGTCATAAATATAAGATATTGCAATTTTGGCACGTGACATAAATATCTATTTTCCTTTTGCAAAATGCATAACTAAAATATATGCTCAAGGAAATCTCTTTGATCTCGAAAGATATTACTGCATATTCATGGATATTCTTGCTATATTCTTAGAAGATATATCATATCTAGCAAGTTTGATCTGCAAATCAAAAGAAGATATTACGTGACATTTTTGCAAAGATTATTATCTATTATATAAGAATTTGCAGGTCACAAAAGAATCTTCCATATGAATTTTGGAAAACTCAATCAGAAAATCATGGAGATTCTATATTATCTTTTGGAAGTTCAAAAATTATATTCCTTGTGCAAAATTTTTGCTTATTGAGGAAATCCTTTATGCATCGAACAAAAGGTTGAGTAGTTCTGAGTTTTAATAATTGATAATTTCATATATGCTATTCAATTATTTATTTGAAGAAAGGGCATTATATATTATGTGCATATTATTACAGTTTATTTGTGGAAAAAGTTTGTTAAGTTTATGCAAGTTGAATTCGAGATGAGCTTGGTTAAAGGAAATAAATTTTTGCCTCGAATTTCAAAATGCAAGTGATCGTTGCGGATGTTGTTGCTACAAAGGAAATTCTGGAAATATATTTTGTTCAACGTGCACAAGCAACAATTATTTCTATTCGCAAATATTGTCATGATGACAAGGGGAGAAAATAAATCCAAGAAAAAGGAAAGAATCGTGATCATCTCAAAAAGGCAACAAATTGAGGGAGAGCTTTGATCAATTATGGAAAAATATTTTTGGATTGATTGTGATCTTATTATGAATGGAAGGAAAGGTAAATGTGTCAGAATTTGTTTTAAAAAATCCGGTTAATACATCTTTTATTACCTTTTGTCATTAACAAATGTCTTATTAATATTATCATTTTATTATGACAAAAAAGGTACGTGAATTTTATGATGCATCTGTGATTTTTATTGAATATTTGCTAATATGATCGAAGTGAGCTATATTGCATATCTTTAATATTCGATTTACTTTATAAAAGCTGATTTTTGGAAATTGTGATTCATGCAAGATATTTGTTATCATTCTCTATGTGATACTTTTTCCATTATTATCGCTTTTTGATTATGACAAAAAGGGGGAGAAGATATGAATATGCATATGCGTTGATTGGTTGATATTATTCATTGCATAATATTGAGCTGTGATTATTTTTCTATATATTGTTATGCTCAATCTATTTGCTATCTTTTGATATCCTTTGATTTAAATTAATATCTTTAAAAGTATGTTTACAAATCTGCATATTCAGAGATTATTTTGTCATCATGAAAAAGGGGGAGATTGTTAGGGAAATCCCTTATGATGTTTTGAAGATGACAAAATAAATCAAAGGCTACTAATGTATTTGATGGTTGATTAATAGACTATGCAGATGATATAACATGTAAAAGTTATTATCAAAGCCTATACTTGGAAGAACCAAAAGACAGACTCTATACTAAAGCTGAACTAGAAGACAGACTCTACGCTGAAGCAGAATATGTTCAGACTCAGATTGTAAAGTCTATTGCTCTCAGACTTTACATCTAGATTCGACAGAACGTAACTCAAGCCCAATCATATAACGGCTAGTGATCTAGTTTGGATTCCACATCAAAATTGATTTAATTGACTCAATCTATTTGATTGACAATTGGATCTTGAAGACAAGAACTTTCTATACGAAGAAGCTTTACTTATGGAAACCAAGATTCTGTTTGTATGAGCGATCGGAATCAATTTGGGATTCTATCTTTGTCACTCAATGGCTACTACATCTTCTAGATACAGAGCTGTCCAATGGGTAGATTGGAAGACGGTCCTCAAGATACTATCCAACGGGTAGTTTGGAAGTGGAGGAGTATTTAAGGAGATCATGGACTGATGAGCAAGTAAAAGACGGAGCGTAGAATTTATAATTCCAAAGTCTGAGCGACCTTCGATCATACACTTGTCTTTGGAGAGCTTAAACATTTGTGATCGTGAAAGAAATACCAAAAGAGTGACTTAGTGAGATAGTGTGATCTACTAAGTGTTTGCACTTGAAGTTGTAATCTCTTGTTGATTGCATAGTGGAATCCAGCCAATAAGGCTGTTAGCGTGGGAGAGTGGACGTAGGCTTGGATTAAGCCAAACCACTATAAATCTTGTGTTCTTATTCTCTTCCCTAACTCATTTGTGTTACTTGAAGTTTATTTTATTCCGCATATATTTGCCAAGATTTATTATAAACACCTATTCACCCCCCTCTAGGTGTTTATTCTAGCACTCTCAGTTATCAATGATATCGCATTTGAACTCTTCACTGAAAAAGGCTCGACACCAATGCTTAGCTTCTGTCTGGAAGAGTGCATCAAAACTTTCATTTGTTAGCCACAACAATCCTTGTTTGGTTAATATGAAATCGGTCATGTTCGTACTTTTTGCTATATTGCAGAATTGCTTTTGCAGTCTATCTCATTTGAAGTTCCTTGACCAATTTGCATATATGTGCCCCGCGTACATTCTATGCTTAACCTATCGAGAATATTTGATTATTGGCATCTCTTTCCACAACAACCAACAACTCTTCCTTACATAAACCCTTTCGAAAGCATCCATCTAATCCTATAACTCTTCTACAACCAGCCACGAAGCCATTTTTGCATGTATCAAAACAAACATAAAATCTATCAAATCTAGGCCCAAGATCAGAGAGTGGCCTCTCCATAACCTCTACATATATCATTCTAGATGGGTTTTGAAACATGCATTTGCCAGCGTAATCCCATACCTGCGCATATTCTTCTTTATACCCACCTATCAATATCTTCATCACCATCATCTTAGCTCTCTTACATTGATCTCTCGACACATTAACCCCCACTTGCTCCTTCACTAACTTTTGAAATTGAGAACTCTTGATCTCATGCATTGCTTTGATAGTATTGAAAAAAAAATACTTTGATAACCACACACTTGTTACTCTTTTATTGTTAAAGATAATTTGACAAGTATGCTCCTCCTGGAAGGACTTAATCTGGAATAACCCATTCTTACTCAGTACGCCATGGAGCTTCCACGGACAATTGGGTTGTGAGCACTTAGCTCTCACGAATTCCTTCGTTTTCTAATGAATTTAACACTCATCTGTTCACCAATGGAGTTCTTTATAACAACTTCCTTGAACTGTTTGACATCATCAAATCTCATGCCCACTGACAAAATAGGTTTATCAACAGTTGGATCATAGAAAATGTACTTACTTTTTCTTCGATGAGTAGGTTCTTCATCATTATTGTGAAGCTCATTTTCCGAACCAGCAACTTCATCGCCGCAGCTTTCTTCATCTTTACTTCTATTACCTTCAACTAGATCTCTATTCCTATTTACTAGTTCGGGCCTCTTTGATGAAGTTACAAGTTTTTTTTTCTCAAAAATTCCCTTTGCTTTTTTCTTTACTGTGCGAGTTCATTATCTTCATCACTTGGGAAATTTACTAAAGCCAAACATTTATCTTCTGATTCATTGAATAAAGCAATTTCCCAATCTAATCCAATGAAGTCTTCATCACCCACATCTTCACCCAAATTTTCGTTCATCTCTATCAATATGACTTCTCTCCCTCTCATTTTTCCCTTCATCTAACCTAAACTCATCCCCAACCTGATTACTCGCTTGATCAGGATCCCTCACTTCTCCTCCTTCAATGGTGGTTTGTTCATTCCCATCCTCATCCTCATTCTCATTCTCACTATAATACTCAACATATACCTTAGCTTCTTCACCATGAAGATAATGGTAAACGATATTCTTAATACGATTATTGTTATTAAAAAAACTCAACCCATCCTTCAAATTCTTCCCAAGAACATAGTAATGTAGTTTTTACACTTTGCATCGTAAACAATACATCAAATCCCTTAGAAAATCAATATATGATGGCTTCCAAACATTAATATAGATAGTACCTTTATTTCCACCACTATATTCCCAATCTTCAGTGCCAATAACAAACTTTCCACCATAGCAAACAATGACACCTACCTGATTCGCGTCCATGTTGATGTTGCACCCAATGAAAAAAAAAGAAAAAGAGTCATTGTTGTTTTGTTGGGACTACATGACAGAATCGACAATTTTACATGTAGGTCCTTATTGTTTTGTAGTCAAGTGTCGCGACCTCCCTGAAGCGGGTTGGACCACCTAAGGGTTCGGTTAATGGATTGCTAAGCCTAGACTTAACTCGGGCTCTCCCAAGCCCATACCAATTCGCAACTTAGGTGCAAGTTCTTAATGATGTTTATCATGGAGTCGCCACTAATTTATTTTTGGTGGGTCGATTAGAAACCCAAGTAAAGTAATGGGAGAATTACTTCACTCCTACGAACCAGAGATTGTGAGTTCGGGGACTTGGTTACACTAGATTGCTCTAATGCCCTTTCGGTACCATTCTTCTATTTTCAAAAATGTTTTTTTGCAGGCAGTTTTGGATTGATTTTAAATCTATTTCCTTAACATGTAATGTGATCATGCAGGTGCGCAATCCACCAATTTAACACCCAAGGAAAGCAAATAAATAAAAATGCAGGGACTTATCTCGTAGCAACGAAATCATCTGCATTGTTAGATCAGAATTCACATCAATAGACCTAGATGTGATTTCTAATTAACACGCAATTTTTTTCTTTTTGTTTCATTTATTTAATAAAAATCATGCAATATGCAATGCATGCTACTAATCTAACATGGAATAATATGACATGATAATATGGCCTAAACTATATGATGCAAATGCGATGTTTTTGTGTTTTCTTAATAAGCATGCAATATATCCTAGAGAATAAAATTAATTCTAAGACAATTCTTTTTGGTATTTTTCATGAAATTCGAAATGAAAATTGTCCGATAATTAAATGTGCAATCTAAATTAACCAAATGGCCTAATTCTAATGATGAGCAATTTCTAATTAAATGAACCTAGCGATAATTACTAAATGACGTGCATTTCATGAACCTAATTCTACATGACATGCGCATGATTTTTTTTAATGAAAATTTGTAGTTAAAATTGCTAAAATATAAAAAATCTAACGACAGCTAGACATTATCTATTTTAGGTTAGGATTAGACTAATCTAACTCCTATCTCAACTTAGAAAATGATCTCATCATGCAATTTAATTCAAAAGATTTTATCTAACCTAGATGCCATCTAAACATGCATTTTTACTATCTATTTTATCATGTAACTTTATCTAGGAAAATCAATTCTAATCTACATGAAATGCAAATGCAATTCTTTCGGTAATTTTGGGATAAACAAAACAATTAAAAAAAACACCAAATCCTCCATAGTTGTTTCGCTAATAAAATCAATAAATTGATCTTAAGCCTTAAAGACCAAGATATCAATTTTATTCTCGCGTGATTAATTATTCCATCTAAAGCCTTATAGGTGAAATAAAAAATCATTGTGCGGTTGTGAATTAGGTGATACGTCGGGGATTTCAATCATGCATCAAGAAATGTTTCAAATAAAGAAAACAAAACAAAATAAATCTATCTAATTTGGTTCAAGAAAACTACCTAGTTTAGATTATTCCCGGCTGCAAAGGACTCACAAACGGCAGCGACTACACGGCTCACGGTGTGGGCGAACTTGCGGAGATGGAGCTCGCGGACGTTGGCAGAGGACGCAAGCTGAAGTCAATGGTCAGGGTGACTTTTGTTTGGCCTCTACCAAAAACAACATATCCCACCAGGTGTTGCTCCATGTGTCTCTCTTCTCTTCACTGCTCAACTATTTGGATTATGTTATCCCCTTGTGAATCCTCAACATGCATGAAAAACATTTAAAAGAAACTGTTGAAGAATCACCCTGCAGCTCGCGACAAAGGCAAGCTTGGACTGGAGGGGCAGCGTGGCAACAGATGCGGGTTAAGTGCAACTTGGCTGGTCATGCGGCGAGGGTGTCAATACTTAGGAAAGGCTTCTCACGTCTTTCTCCAAAAGATAAGGGATAACCTGCAACACAAAATTCACGAGGAAGGAAAGTCCCCGTTGAAAGCCTAGCTGCCAGACTTCACCAGTCAACGTGAATGTCCTGCAAAGAAAGAGAAAGTGGTCTTTTTGTTCCTTTTTTATTTGCTCTTTATGTGCCCCCTTTTCTTTACATCGGTGGACTTCAGAAGAATGGTGATTCGCCGGTACTACAACTTCTCAGTTTAGAATGGTCAGGCTCGAGCTTGGATAGCAGCTCACCGTTATTGCTGGGGATTTCACGGATGGCTTGTAGAGTTGGAACTTGACGTCAGGGCAGAGCAGGCGGGTGGCGTTGCCGGTGTAGGACACGAGCAACGGTAGAGGCAGGAGCTGTGATGGGCGAGCAAAGGCACGGCTATGGGTGTAGGCGTCGGGTGAAGGTGCTGTAGGTGTTGCGGACTGAGAGGCAGCGGCGCGAGCAGCAGCAGTGACCGCGTTCAGGTGGGTTGCTGCAACGGTTGCTGCGGTGGTGGCGACGAGCAGAGGTGGCTGCTGGTTGCAGGTGTCCGGGACGGTGCTGCTAGTGCTCGGGCGAAGATGGTGGCGCGCTCGGAGCTCCCTGGAAGGAGATGCTGGCGCTGAGCAGAGATGCGGTGATGCAGCACCAGAAGGTGGGTTGCAGGTCACGGATGAGGCGTGGTGAGGTTGGTTGCTTGCTGCACGGCGAGGGCGCGGGATCGTAGCAGTGGCGGACAGACGGAAGCACAGGCAAATGACGGCGTCTGGAACTTGAGGACGGCGGCGCGGGCTCGCGGTTGAGGCGGTGCGACTGACAGGTGGAGATGGCACAGCGAGCAGGTGTCGCAGGGGGTTGCAGGCGCAGTGGAAGACACGGACTTGCAGGTGAGGCGGAGCATATGCAGTGACCAGCAGGTGAAGGTGCAGCAGGGCGACAGCTCGGTTGCTGCGGGGTGGTGTTAGGCGCTGGGTCACCGGCGACTCGTGGGTAGGCGCGCGGCGGCACGCAAGGCGGTAGCGAGCAGCAGGGGTGTGGCGACCAGCTTGAGTTGCTGCTGCGGCAGCGGTGGCGCAAGCTCGCCGGTGAGGCGGTAGCGTGAACGGCGTGGCGAGCCGGCGGCTCCGGCGGCAAGCGAAGATGCCAGGAAGATGAACAGTTCTTTTTGATTTTTTTTCCTTTTTCTTTTCTTTCTCCTTTACGTCCACTCTCTCCTCTCTCGTCTTTTCAGCAGACTTTCCTTTTGTGCTGTACTCTGAGTACCCCCTTTCTTTGTTTCTTTCTAACAAAAGTCTCTCTTAATCTATTCTTCTCTTTTTAACTGAAAGCGAAGCCCTTCCCGCGAACTTTTTTCGTTCTGCTCTCTCCCGGACTTCACCTTCGGTTTCTCTCTAACGAGACTCTCAATCTCTCTTAATCTCTTCTTCTTCTTCTTCTTTCACTCGTCCGTATGTCTCTCTGCGGGCCTTTTCATAGATTTTTTCTTAACTCTTCTGGCCTCCCCTCTCGTTTGCACTCCCAAGCCTTATTTATAGGCTCAGACTTCACCGCCTCATGTTGCCGACTTCAGTGTGAATTGAGAACAGCTGCAACTTTTTCTTCATGTCCACGTACAAGTTAGCAAGTTGAACTTTGCTTCCCTGTTTCTTGAAGACTCCACTAGCTGCTATAATATATTATAATGTGTGCCCCTTCTTTTGACTTTCTTCTCCAGCCCATTTGCTCTCTAGAAAGGATAGATTTCCTTGCAACAACACACTATAAAACATTATAAAATTGTGACCCCTTTCTCTTGCGTATCTTCTCACGTCTTCCCCATTTTGTGCATGCATGTGCATACACTAATGAGGGAGAGAAAAAGTGGACACTCATGGATTCTTTTTTCTTTGCTTCATACTTGTGGCTACTTGTCCCTCCCTTCTATAGGATTGCTGCAACTTTTGACCTTTCTTGCTTGTTATTGCTTCTTTCTTCAGCAAATTTCTCACTGCTTCACCAAGACTGATAACCCCCACTTGATAGAGCATATTATCTAATATATCATGGGCTCATTTTGCTTCGCCGAATTTGTGCATGCATGCGCATGCATTAATGAGGGAGAGACAATGGACGTGCAAGAACTTCCTTCCTCATATTTTTTTTTCACTCTTTTGCATGTTTAGACTAGCGGAGAAAGACCATCCTTTTCGCGCATGTAATCGACCGCGAGCCCCTGCTTCTTGTTGCCTTTTGGTACCGATGCAAATGCAACTACATGAAATGCAATTTTACTATTTTTTTAGGGGTTAAAGATTAATCCCTAATTTTTTATGCAATTAATTACTAAATGATTAGTCAAAATTTAGGTGTCAACATCAAGAAACAAATGCAACTAAAATTTCATCAATTCAATGCATTTATAGAAACAAAAGAAACCGAATTATTAAACAAAGTGAGGTCCCTACCAACCATTTTTCAATTCAATCACATTCATATTCGATACCCCCAATCCAATTAATTAAACAAACAAATTCGGTGCCACCACTGTTTCCCTCCAAGTCAAGCCTCTCCACGGCCTATTTTTCTATTCGGTCCCCACAACAGAAAACGAACGAAGGATGGAAGAATCAAATTTTCTATTCCGTCCCCATTAAAATGACATTCCCACCACTTTCCCCACTACTTTCCCCTAAGCCGAGCCCTCAATTTGCCTTCCATGTCCTAACTTGCCCGTCGGAACCCTAAATTTTTCGTTAAATTGACCCACATAGAGAACATGACAAACATGAGCGAGCAAGAGTTGGGGACGCAGCCAGCGAACGACTGTGAATGACGGCGCTACTAGAGCGGTGGTTGAGCAACGGCGGGTGAGCGATGGCAGGCGAGTGAACGACGATGGGTGAACGATGGTGGGTGAGCGAGCTACAGCCGGTGTCGAGAACTGTATACAAACCCTATTTTACTCCCTCTTCAGCGACATGGTTTTTTGCTATGGAGCAACGCGGCGTCATTTTTTATGTGAATCCACGGTGGATGGCAAGAAACGACATTGTTTCTTATGAAGAAAGGAAAACGTTGTTGTTTTATGCTATCCACTGTGGACAATCTTAAGCCACGTCGATTTTTTGTTTTTGTTTTTTTAGATATAAAAGCCACGTAATCATTTTGGCTGGAATTTCTCGCTGGTGGCACCAAAGTGATCGTTTTTCCTCCTACTTGGCACTTAAGTGATCCGATGGAAATTTTTGGCATCAAAGTGAGCGTCATACACAATTTATCGCACCAATAGTGTACTTCTCCCCTTCTTGCCCTAAAATAGCACATCACCAATGATCCGACCGTGGCTTGCCTACCGCGGCTCAAGTACCTGTTCTTGAACGGCAATGGCTTATCTGGAGTCCATTATCAACATTTTCTATAGTATGGACATTACCAATTAGTGTGCTAAATTATCAACTTTTATTTGTATAAGCTATTAATGCTTTGAATTTACTCTCTCTCTCTCTCTCTCTCTCTCTCTCTCTCTCTCTCTTATATGAACTTAAAAACCTAAATTATAGCAATTTACCAAATATTTTAGATTAAAAACTTATCAACTAGTTTTGGATTACCAACGATACTTTGAATTAGTTATGACCATTTTCTACTTTACTTACTTTGTATTGAGTTGTCAACTTTATTTGCCTTGATTGGCAACCCCTTACTCACGCTTTTTAAATGTTACAAATCTAAATTGGTACAATTCATTAAAATTTCTTCCATAACTGTATTGGTTTACCAACTCCAATTCGAGCTTTACTTAATTTTCCAACTTTTCTTTTCGTTTTATCAACTTTTGCACGTGTTTCCTCACAACACATTAAATGTACCCCTTTTTTTTTCCTAAAAATCACCGACTTGATTTAAAGTTGATTTCCAAAATTTTCCCTTTTTGGCCATTAGTTACGGGCTAGGAAGCACCAATACTCTGTGAAAGCCTTCGTGTTGTGTCGGACATTTCGACACATGTCCGATACTCTTGGACACTCTTTGACACTAGGTCAACACATGTCGGAAAATCCGACACCTAGTTAATTTTTTTACACTCTTTGACACTTGAGTCAGAATTTCAACATGTGAGTTTCCGGCACATGATTACGACATACAAGGTCAATTTTAAAATTTTCAATAAATGAAAGATTAAAATATATATGTGAAAAAATGAAAATCGATAATAAAAATAACAAATTAGGAAAGAAGAAAAACCTAATATTTTCTTCTCTTCTTTTTTTACTTTCACTTTCCGTGATATACAATTTATTCTCAAGTTGTTTCTTTTTTCTTTTGACACGTCTTATACGCAAGTTTAGAATGTTAATTACTTTTCCTTTTTTCCAAATTTTATGGATTTATTGAAATGGAGATGAATTTGTCAAATTGAAACAACAAAGGATATTAATAAATGGTGAATTAATGTTTTCAATGTAAATTTATTTTAGAATTTTATTATTATGAATTTATTTGTAAATTTGAATTAGATTAATAATAATTTATTAATATATAAAATATACATATAATATATAACGTATTCCAATGCTTTAGAATTCTCTATTTTTTGAGAAATGATATGTCGGCATGTCATGTTGTGTCATGTCGCGTGTTGTGTCATGTCGCCTGTTGTGTGTCAGTGCTACTAAGGTTACAGGCCATCAACGCTTGTTTGATTCATTTACTGAATTTATTTTTCTTTTAATCATCAACTTTTATTATGAAAGCAAGCTGAATAGCACCATTGAATTGCGCTATTAATCCCAAACTGGCAGAGTAGCATGTGTAACGAGTCCACAGAGACCGCCTTGGACGCCCGAGTTCCGCAGCATTCTCATGTATCCTTTCTCGCCCCAAGTCTCGCCCCACGAGTTCTTGAGCAGCCAATAGTCGACACCGTCGGGGGTCTTCCCGTATCCGACGATTACGACGATGTGGTTACTGGTCTCCCCACAAGGGCCATTGAAGACGCCCCCGCTGTACTGCTTGAATCCAGGGCTGGCACCCTCGATGGCGACCGAGACCGGTTGCCTCGCCACAGCCTGCAATAGCAGGTCTTCACTCATGGGGATCTTCTCATACCCTTTTAACCGCGCTACAGCAATGGAGGCGGCTCGCTCGTTGCAAGGGCCCTCGACGCCACTGTAAGGGTAATTGCTTTCATAGGTCATGCCATGGTTTTGGGCAATGTATTCGTAGGCTCGGTATGTCCAACCCCACTTGCATCCGACGTTTTGTTTGGAGCAGTCAATAAGCTGTTGCTCGGACAAGTCGACTAGTTTACCGGTCTTCATCGCTAGCATCGATTCCACAGTTGCAGTCGCTGCGAATGCCCAGCAAGATCCTATTCAAGAATTAAAATGAGAAGCGCAACGGTGGTTATGGCTAGTGTATGTATGCAGATGGAATAAAAACAGGAATTAGCTTGATAGTGTATGATTCGGAGTCACTAGGATTAAAGTTATGCCGAAATATTTCTCACATGCTACTCGCAGTTAGTGCCACAATAATGTAATTCAATTGGCAGCATGCAACTATGTGGTTCGAATTACTTTAGATGACCTATTTTGAATTGGAACATGATTTAGTTTTATGGATTCAATTATGCGGTTTGTATTAAACCAATTATGAAATGGTATAATTTTTCTACCAATAGATCCAATGAATCCCATAGTCCCGAGCCACCCAGAGAGAAATGGGTTAGCGTAGTGAAAAAACCATTGTCTCTTATCCACCATATGTAATATATTACACATCATTATTGTTAAAAATGTTTTATTGAGCTTAGGTAGCACATCTGTTGATTGTTTGCGAGGGCTACAGAGAATATTCATTGGTTCATATGAAAAAATTGTACGCAAACAAAGCCACAAGACAAGAAAATATTGGGTTAAGGACCTCGGAGGATTATATTGTTTCGTGTGCTTTGAAATAAAAAGAAAAAAAATCACAAGTCGAGAAAATAACGTGCCTTTGGACAATAATATAGTATGATTTTGTTACTCTCTTACCGCATTCTCCCTGATCTTTTATGCTGCCAACAACTCCTTTCTCGACCCAGTTTAAACTATCTGGGACTTGAGTCGTACTGTACTTGAAAGTGGTGGCCGCGGATGAATTCGAGCTCCTCGACGTCGCTCTAAACCCGGTGTATCTCGAGACAAACTCTTCCGTGGTCAAATCCGAAAATTGGTTCAGACCCACTTTGTAGCTCTGGTTAGTCGCTTTGCTGTTGAAGTCCTCGATGAAGCGCAAGGTCTCTAGGAAGATCCCGTACCGCTTCGGCTTCTCGAGATTATCCTTGTAAATCCGTCCGTGGCGGGCCATCCACTGCTCGAACTCGGCCAATGTGGAATTCGCGGGCGTCACGGCTGAAGTCCAAGCCCCTGCACATAACAATACCATCAACATGTAGACCTTGATTTGCCTCTCGAGCCATGGAGCCATTGTCGAATGCCGAAGCGTATCAACGATGGATTGATGGATTGGTAGTGTGGTTTGGGCCAATGTAGAGAAACACGAGCAAGCCACGTTAATTATAGATCCTCAAGAACATGGTAATAAATCATGGAACTTTGCTAATAATCCGGTGAGTCATTTTCTCATTGATTAGCTTTCGACCTCTTCGATTTCTTTCCCAAATGAATGCTACCGTTTAGGTAAAAAAGTGAATGTTACACGGTTGTGAATTGTCTATACATGTCAAGCCATGTCTATTTGTAGACGCTCATGAGCAACTTGATTAATCATGGAACTTTGCAATCGATCCAGTCAAGATTCATTTCCTTCACTGATTAGCTTTCGACCTCTTCGTTTTCTTTCCCAAATGAATCCTGCTGTTTAGGTTAAAAACCGAATGTTTCGCACTTGTAAATTGTTTATACATGTCCAGTCGAAATAAAGTTGCAGGTTTGTAGATGCGTACTTAAAGCGAATCGGATGTGGATGGTCTAGCTAACAATCAACTAGATAGACTCAGATTTCCCAGTGTGTATAGCTTAAATTTTTTCTTCCCAGTGTGTATAGCTTAAATTGACGGGGTATTTTTTTTAGGGTGGTGCTATTTTTAATCTTTATGGCTATGTTTGATCGTCTGGATTTTTTAATTGGAATATGACTGGATAGGATAAGATATGGTATCTTGGGAATTTTTTATATCCCGTTCATTATTTGGTGAATCACAATATTAAAGTTTGATATGTTTACATCATATTATGTACATTTTTTTAAAATATATAAATGGCATATCATTAAAAATAAACCTAATATATGATTAAGTCCACCCATTTTACCTAAAAGAGAAAATTGCCCTTTGTTATTCAATTCCAATTTAAATTAACGATCCTAAATTTATTTCTACATCCATGTAGGATTAATTTACCATAAATAATTTCATATGTTTAATTTTTGTTTATAGCAAATTTTCCATATGTATTAAAGGCACTATGTTTTTATTATTGTTAGATATTACTTCCATACTAATATGTTTTGTCAAAAAGAGAAATATCAAGAAATATGAAAGAAATCTATTTCTTTTCCACATTGTCAATTATATTTATGGATAAATTGTTAAGTAAAGTAATTTATTAAATAAAAAATTGCAAAAAGTAAGATTTTTTTTCCTTCTGAAATTGGTAGTGAAATATCATTATTTTTTATTGACAAAAATTAAAATCATCTATGAACTATTTATAGAAAAATATCAAGATACCTCATTGTGTATAATTTTTATTGTATTTCTATATATTCCTCCAATGTCTTAAATGCTATGTATAAAAGCATTTCATCAGTATAATAAGGAAAAAAGATTAATAATTTGAGATATATATTATAAATGCAATTTATATACAATTTACAAAGAAAGTGAGCTTTTGAGATAAGAGGGACAAAAAATAGATAATTTGTTATAAGATAAATGATGAAGAAGAGACTTCTTAGTTTTATACTATATCAAAGAATGTAACCCACCTCACTGTGGACATGTTGGTTCAGGTGAACATGGAGGATGGCATCTCTCTCCAATGCCTCATTGGACCCGCCATGTTTAACAGCCCAGCATCACCATAGGCCAAGCCTCCCTTCTTGCCAGGGAGAAGTACACTATTTGTGCCATAAGTTGTGTATGACGCTCACTTTGGTGCCAAAAGTTTCCGTCGGATCACTTAGGGCGTGTATAACAAAATTTTTATTTCGGAAAGTGATTTCTGGCCATAAATTAATTTCTCAATTTCTATTCCCTGGACAAGTTTCTAAACAAAGAAACTCGTTTGATAACGAGTCAAACTTTCTATTTCTGGAACAGAAATCCATTTGATAACATAATAAAATTTCTATTTCTAGGAATAAAAATTGATTAGATGACAATATAGGAAATTCTCATATACAAAATAATAGTCGAAATAATACTAATATATTACAAAAGTTGAAAATACAATTTCATGGAATTTTTGGCATATTATTTTCCCTTGCCATTTTATTGGTAATGGTTTTCCTAAGCGTATTTGTTTGGTTTCATTCTTCGATCAATATACTCATCTTGCGTAAGTTCAGACAAGTATTGCAGAAGCATGAATATTGGTGCCATCAATAGCGCCTATATAGCCTTGTCATTTTATCAAAGACTAGTATTATACAAGATTATCAACAAAATAAAATTAACGGTGCAAAGGAATATATGAGAATTCTACCTTGAAGTTATGTTTATGGTTGGGAACCAATTGAGGGAAGGTCGGTTTATTTTGATTCTCGAATTAAATCAGTCCAGTTGCTCATTCCTAATTTTTCTATTGTTGCTCAATGAACCTTTAATGACCCTTGCATGGCAAAGAGAGAGATTCTATTGAATCTCTTGCCTTCGAATTAAAATTCAAGATTCTGTAACGATCTAATTATTTTGATTTTGCAAGAATTTTGAATCCGTAAAGAAATAATGTTAAATTTCTAGGCACGTTTTTTATTTATCTATCGAGTAAGAACTTTTTCTTCAACTGGCCATACGCTTGCCCTTTCTAGGAGGAAAGAGCCCCATTGTTTTTAAGTAAGCACTTAAGAACTTTGGCCATTTTTTAAAATTGGGGACCCATTCGATTGCCTTTCATCTGAATGAGGAAGTTATCAAAAAAAAAATTTGAAAAAAAAACACAAGCAAAATAAGCAAACGAAAATTAGCAATAATTTGTGAAGTTGTGGTTATGAGTGAATTAAGTTAGCAAGAAAGCATAATGTTCTTTTATATGGTATGATTTCAGCTTCTGATTTCTATTTCAGAAATAGAGAAATCAAATTGCGTTACCAAATGGATTTTTGTTTTAAACCTGTTACGGGGAACAGAGAAACAGAGAAATTGAGAAATAGAAATTTTTTCATGCACATCCTTAAGTGCCATAAATTTTGAAAAATGATCACTTTGGTGCCAATGTCAATTTGGTTGGCCAGAAATCCGAAGTGGCAGTTTTTTTATATTAATTGTTGACGTCTACGTGGATCGCTAGAGAATACAATTAGCATACAAAGAACAAAACAACGTTGTTTACCGTTTTCCCCCAAATAAAAAACCCTAAATCCCCAATTTCGACTAGAACCAGAAGTTGAAAACCTTAAATCCCCAATTCGACCATTTCGAGTGCATACTTCGATTTTCTCTCAAAGTTATTGGCTCGCTCTTGCAAATGGAGGACAGAAGCTTCAACAGCAGCTCACATTCCTATAAGAAAAGCAAATTAGATAGTGAGCGTTACTATTATTGTGGGTTACTGAGTTTGAGAAGAACATCTTGAACTCGGTTGAATCCCGAGAGAATATTTCATGGGTGCGGCAGATATAGAGAAGGGTCGAAGTGCCAATATTTCAAATGAGTTGATAGGAAATTCTCTAATTGAGCGACATAGGTGATATTGGAGTTACTTGAAGGCCAAAATCAACCCCACCTATGTTAATGGACGAGTTGGAGGATGTTGATTCAATGCAGCTCAAAGGAAGGGTTTAACATTTTTGGTGGACCATTTGAAGAGGGAGGTTTCAAGGCTGAAAATTGAAAGAAACTTTTATTGAGCATTGATTATGTTCTTATTCTCGTAGGTAGTTTATTCAAATATAAAGTGAGTAATGAGAAGAAGTTTGTATGTCTACCATAGCCGAAGACGTGGAATATGCACTTGTATTGGATTATTTATAAGTAAAATGTGTTTTTGGTTTACTGCAATTTTTGTATGGAGCAGAAGATTTTGTTATTGTAATTTATGGGTAGAAATGCAAGGGTGGACTTGGAATGCATTAGTTGTGAACACTTAAAAGTTTTGTTATTTAGTTGTGTATTATCAATGTTTGTTTTGGTTAGTTTTTGCTTCAAATATATTGGTTTGCTGCATTTTTTATTTGGTAATAGTTTGCTGTATTGAAAGCTTTTGGTAATGGTTGGCTGTATTTTTTATTTGGTAATGGTTTGTTGGTTTACTGGTTTGCTGGTTTGCTGGTTTGTTGCAACTACAAACCATGACGAAATTAAAGGATGGTGGCAAATTCATGATTGACCATTTTAGTGTCATAAGTTGTAAAATGATCGCTTGAGTGCCAAGTTTTTATAAAAATGATCATTTAAGTGCTAGTCACGATTATAATGTGATCACTTATGTTGCACAAGTTAAAAAAAAAAAAAACATGTTAGTGCCAAACATCACATTCCAAATGCATCTTGTTCTTGCACCTTGTTCTTGCACCAGTTGGGTTGCCGGTGCATCTTTTTACACTAGTCCATACAAGTGTTGATGTAACAAGATGTACCAACATCCAAAATATTCTTGCAGCATCACATATAACCAGAACCCCGCAAATTCATTACAATCCACAACTTCAACCAGCAACAGCAATATTACAGCAACAACAACATTGCGGCAACGAAAAAAATAAAATATACAACATAATTGACTTGCTAGCATTCTAGTTGAAACCAACACAAGAGAAAATAATCATTCATGTATTTGTCATTAACATTGATTAATTGTTTACAAAATAAAAGAAAAACATGTCTAACTTCACTCTCTAATCACCGAAAGTTCAGCACCCTCTTAAAAAAAATAATGGGAATATGCAGGCATCAACTACCATCAATGATACTTTACCAAAAAAAAACTACCATCAATGATATTCTTACCAAAAAAAAAAAAAAAAACTACCATCAATGATATAATATTCAGCACCCTTCTAAAAAAGGAAAACATGAAAAGTGACCATGTCTAGCACCACATAAATATAGACCATGTCTAACACCCTCCCATCAGTCAATATTGACAACATCAGGATCTCATTTTCTTCTTGGAGTTTTGAATTGATTTATAATTCGAGCACTCTTTCGAACTGGATGTGTAGGTTCTTTAACTAGGCTTTCTGTCACCTTATTTTCCTTTTCTTTTTTTTTGACGACGGCTATTTTTGTTCTAGCACTGTCATGTGTTGGTCCATATCATCACTGCTGCTCCCAATCGTTGGTTGAGATGGAACTGGTGTCGGGTTCTTTTTGGATGGCTGTTTTGCAGCTATACCCACTGTCTTCTTCTTCTTTGGAGCATTATTCTTTGGCTTTGCTCTTGATTCTTGAGTTGGCCTACCTTGAGAGAGAAGTACCTCCGAAGTTCTCCTAGACTACAAGAACATAGTAATATTGTTAACCAAATGAATTGAAGTACAACATATTAAATGCATGAGGACTATAAATCTTACATTCAAAATAGTCATTTTAGTATGTTCATCTGTGTAAATCCCGTAACCATATTACATTAATCTTTTTCCAAAAGCCCATTTTGCTCGCTGTGGTGCATCATTTTCAGCAGCGACATTCCTTGTAGAAACCTTTGCAACTTGTGCGTTGCTTGTCTTCTCACTTGAGAAACATATAACAAATGTAAATTTCAGCCCATAAAAGACCAAACACAGTGATGTACAACTTACAGGATATATTTTTTTCTCATTTGCTCAATAGTGGACTCAATTGTTGCTACTACTGTCCTGCCCATTCTAGTCCCTGTCCCTACACTTGAGCCTACAACAAGGCCTTTTTCTGGCCCTTTGGTAGGCCTTACAACAATGTACTGTATTAGGATTATGACAAACTATAACGAATAATTAGACATCTACTCATTTTTATGATGAAAACAAATGGAGAAAATTTCTCAAATTACAAGTGCATGATAGAGGAAAAGTACAAGAGAAGCTAGTACACATGGTCAACTATCAAAATCTATCGAATAAGAACAATAAAGTTACTAAGACAAAGAGGATACTTATCTAACTTGTAATTTGAGACAAAGAGAACAATGAAGTTCTCGAATAAGTATGTATGGCTTTTTGTTTACTCTTCAGTAGGCATTACAGCAGGGCCTTTTGTCCTCCCTTCAATAGGCTTAACAAGAAACTCTTCAGTAGGTCCTGTCTCTAGCACTGAATCAGCCATTACATCTTGCTGTTGATGCTGCTTTTTTAGCCCACAACTTTTCTTATTGTGCCATTCCTTGCAACAATAGGAGCATTTCATCTTTGACCAAGTCTTACTCTTCCTCTGACTTGAAGCCTCTTCCTACTGCGTTCTTCATCTCTTTTTAGGCCTTCCTATTTGCTTCTTTAGCGGTAAAGGTAGAGGGCTTTCATGATTTGTTGGCTCCCAAAATTTACTGCTTTTGATAGATTGCATCATGAATTGGTATGAAGCAAGATATGAGTTTTTTTTTTTGTACTAATCATGTAAGTAATCATCTGGGTTTTCTTGCTTCATATAAATAACACAAATGGCATGGGCACAGGGAATTCTATTCAATTGCCAGGCTTGGCATGAACACTTTCTTCTATCCAGGTTGACAACATACTTATTCTGATTTTGAATAATCTCATATCCATTAACTCCATTCCAAACTGGATGGAAAAACCTAATAACAGCAATGTTTGCATCCAATCTCTTCAAAATCCTAGGGCCACAATCTCTACTCCATTTCGTAGCCTCATCTTTTTGTCTATGCAATCTAGTCATAACCATAACTCGAATATGATCAAGCATGCCGATGATTGGTTTGCACTTGGCCTCTAAAATTCTGCCATTGAAAGCTTCACTAAGGTTGTTATCAATGATATCGCATTTGAACTTTTCACTGAGGAAGGCCTGACACTAGTGCTTAGCTTCTATCTGGAAGAGTGCATCAAAACCTTCATTTGTCAGCTGCAACAATCCTTATTTGGCTAATATGAAATTAGCCATGTTTGTTCTCTTCGCTATCTGCCAGAATTGCTTCTGTAGCCTATCTCCTTTGAAGTTTCTTGACCAGTTTGCATATATGTGCCTCGCGCACATTCTATGCTCAACATGTGGCATCAACTCAGCTAATGCAAGAATAAGTCCCTACAAAAATTCAAACCAATAAATACAAGTCAGGAAAAATATGCAAGTGATTAATATCAAAAGGGAGTGAATTAACTGACAATGAAATTACCTTTTGTTGGTCACTCATGAATGCCCATCCTCCCTCATCAGTTATCTCAAGATCAGCCATTAAATTTTTTTAGGAATCAAGACCAAATATCATTGTTCTCTATCTTCACCACCGCCTAAGCTATTGAGAACATTGATTATTGGTATCTCTCTCCACAGCAGCCAACAACTCCCCCTTGCATAAACCCTTTAGAAAGCATCCATCCAATCTTATAACTTTTCTACAACCAGCCAAGAAGCTCCGTTTGCGTGCATCAAAACTGACATAAAATTTATAAATTCAAGGCTCAAGATCAGGGAATGGCCTCTCCACAACCTGTACATATACCATATTAGATGGGTTTTGAAACATGCATTTGCTGGCATAATCCTATACCTGCGCATATTCTTCCTTATACCCATCCATCAATATCTTCATCACCTTCATCTTAGCTCTCTTACATTGATTCCTCGACACATTAATCCCTACTTGCTTCTCCACTAACTGTTGAAATTGAGAACTCTTGATCTCAGGCATTGCTTTGATAGTATGAAAAAAATACTTTGAGAACCACACACTTGTTACCCTTTTATTGTTAAAGATAATTGGACAAGTATGCTCCTTCTGGAAGAACCTAATCTGGAATGATCCATTCTTACTCAGCGCGCCATAAAGCTTCTATGAACAATGGGGTTGTGAGCACTTAGCTTTCACAAATTCTATTGTGTTTCTAATGAATTTAATGCTCCTCTGTTCACCTATGGAGTTCTTCACAGCAGCTTCCTTGAACTGTTTGGCCTTGTCAAATCTCATGCTCACCGACAAAATAGGTTTATCAACAGTCGAATTGTAGCAAGGGTACTTACTTTTTGTTTGATGAGCATGTTCTTCATCATCCTTGTCAAGCTCCCTTTTCGAACTAGCAACTTCATTGCCGCAGCTTTTTTCATCTTTACTTCTATTACCTTCAGCTAGATCTCCATTCTTATTTACTAGCTCGGTCCTCTTTGCTGAAGCTGCAAGTTTTTTTCTCAGAAATTCCTTTTGCTTTTTTCTTGACTGTGCGAGTTCATCATGATCTTCGTCACTTAAGAAATTTACTAAAGCTAAACATTCATCTTCCGATTGATTGGAAAAGCAATTTCCCATTCTAATCCAATGAAGTCTTCATCGCCCACATCTTCACCCAAATCTTCACCCAAGATTTCATGACATCTCCCTCTTTGTTCATCTCTATCAATATGACTTCTCTCCCTCTCATTTTGTCCTTCATCTAACCTAAACTCATTCCTGACTTGATTACTTGCTTGAACAGGATCCCTCACTTCTCTCTCTTCAGTGGTGGTCTGCTCATTCCCATCCTCATCCTCATCTTCATTCTCACTATAATACTCAACATATACCTTAGCTTCTTCACCATGAAGATGATGGCAAATAATATCCTTAATACCATTATTGTCATTAAAAAATCTCAACCCATCCTTGAATTCATTCCCAGGAACACAGTAATATAGTTTTTGCACTTTACATCGTAAAAAATACACAAAATCCTTCAGAAAATCAATTTATGATGGCTTCCAAACATTGATATAGATAGTACATTTATTTCCACCATTATATTCTCAATCTTTAATGCTAATAACAAACTCTCCACCATAGCAAATAATGACACCTACTTTATTCGTGTCCATGTTGATAATGCACCTAATGAAAAAAAGAAGAAAAAGAGTCATTGTTGTTTTGTTGGGACCACATGACAGAATCGACAACTTCACATGCAAGTCCTTGTCGTTTTGTTATCAAGAAACAAATGTGACTAAAATCTCCTTAATTTGGTGCATTTATAGAAACAAAAGAAATCGAAGTAAATAAACAAAGTGAGGTCCCCACCACCCATTTTTCAATTCAATCACATTCACATTTGGTCCCCCTAGTCACTGGTCGGCGACTAAGCTGTGACTTGACCCGAGGTTGACTTGATCCGACCTGACCATTGATCAGTCACCGGTCGGACCGGTTGGATTGGCCATGAGCCGTTTGGCTCACTTGCGTGTGTGCCACTCGCGCGGCGCACTCAGGCGGTGTGTGTGGGCACATGGAAGCTCTGATTAGAGCGTGGTTGGCAGCGTTTGGTTCGTATGGATGTGCTCCACACTGTGATTTATTTTGACTTTTAAAAATGTATAAAAATGTGTAGGAAACCCTAAGCACATGTATTTTGGGGGGTTTGATGCATAGTTTATTTATTTTTGCTTATATTTTCTTAAGTTTTAGGAAATACAGTAGCTGGCCTGTACGACAATGATATCAAATATGCTGAGTAGAGCTTTGGTTCAATGATAGCATGTATATAGTGTAATATACTTAGGGTTTTCTAGTTTTAAGAGAATTCAAACAATGGTAGAAAATTCTTGTTTTCCATCATGTTGAATTATGGTCTTGATTGTAGTTGTAGCACGATTGTTTTTGTATGTCAGTTCAAATCATGCTATATTTTTGTGTTAATGGAAAAATATAGAAATTACATAAGTTCATGCAATTATTTTTCCTAGTAGGAGTTCGTAGGTTGGTCGGATTCAAAGGAGTTTTTACGTATAACTTAAAATTTGCGCAAATTAAACTAATTAATGATAATAGAACAATCGTGCATAGAAGCTGATTGGGAATATAGTGAACTTTTGTTTCTATGTCTTTTGTTAAATTATCATCAATTTAGTTTGTCTTTGCTACAAATTAAATGTGTGTTACCCTGAAAAGTGTGCTAGTATTGATTCTACGTTTATTATGTTAATGTGTTATAGCAATTGATTATGGTTTTGGCATTCAAGACCATTGTGGCTGACCTCAATAAGGGTGAGAAGCTGAACAGTGACAATTATGATATTTGGCACGGAAATGTTCAGTATATCCTTGAGGAGCAAGAGGTTTTGGAAACCCTCAACCACACCATGGATGAACCTGAGCATGGAACTTCAGCTCAACACAAGAAAGATCTAGAAGCTTATCAAGCTTGGAAAAAAGAAAAATAGCATTACTCGCATCACGTTGTTGAGCTGTATGCAAGATGATCTCATGTATGAGTTTGAAAGTTATGATAAGACTTAAGTTATGTGGGTTGCCTTAAAAGATAAGTTTGGGGGTACATCTGCCACTAAGCCAAGGAGACTTACCATCAAATTTGACACATACCGAAAGCACCTAAATATAACGATGAGGCAGCATTTTCAGGAAATGTCAAACATGATTTGTGAGCTAAAGTCGACAGGTCACTCCCTTACTGATGAACAACAAGTTCAGGCTGTTATAAAGTCTCTTCCCCATAATTGGGAGCATATGAAGATCAATATGACATATAATGAGAATATTGTCACTTTTGATGATTTAGCGCATTATTTGGAATTAGAGGATGAGTGTCTGGAGGCTGCGAGATCCTCTACCCATGCTTATGTTGCTGAATCAAGTTCGTGCAAAACTTCAGGTTTCAAGCGCAAAAAGAATCATCAATTCAACAACAAAGGGAAGATGACTGATTGGGCACCTAAGAGGGTTAAGACCTTCCAATGCAAGAAGCATGGTGGGAAGAAGGAAAAGGCCAAGATGAAGTGTTACAATTGTGGCAAAATGGGTCACTTTACTCATGAATGTACTAGGTCAAAAAAGGTACCCTATTACTCCATTACTTTAAGTAATGATTTTGTTTCTAGTACTATAATGCTTGCTAAATCTCATCTAATGTAGACTGTAGACTTAGGAGCAATAGACCATGTAGCTAGAGACCGAGAAGCATTTGTGGAGTATCGTCGGATTCAGCCTGTAAGAAGATGTATATATGTTGGGAATAACTCAAGAATTGAAGTAAAGGGTATCGGCATATGTAAATTAATTTTACGTGATGGTCGAAATCTATTCCTATATGATGTCCTTTATGCTCCAGATATTCGACGAAACTTGGTCTCCGTAGTTGTTCTTCTTAGCTTAGGTTATGTATTAAATTTTCATGGTGATTGTGTTGACATTTTGTATGAAATGATTTATTATGGTTCAGGTCATGTATCGAATGGTTTTATGGTGTTAGACATTAACTATGATCATTACAATATTAATGTTGAGGGCTGTTTTTCTTTAATTGCATCTTCAAGTAATGTTGATATTAATGCAAGTACATGTCATGCTATATTAGGTCACATTGGGTTGCAAAGAATGCAAAGATTAGTTAGAAAATGCCTTTTAGGATCACTCACTAATGTTGATATGCTCGTATGTGAACATTGTCTAGCAGGAAAAGTAACTTGAAAACCATTCGGTAAAGGAACTCGAGCCGAATTTCCATTACAACTCATACATTCCGACATTTGTAGTCCTTTGAGTGTGAGGGAGAGGCATGGAGCCTCATATTTAATCACTTTCATAGATGACTTCATGCGTTTCGGTTATGTCTTTTTGATCTCCCATAAGTCAAAAGCATTATACTGCTTTAAACGATATATATCGATGGTAGAGAATCAATTGAATAAAACAATAAATGCATTGAGAACCGATTGCGGACATGAATATCTATCGGAGTAATTCAAGGCTCTTTGTGATGAAAAGGGAAGTGTATGACAATTGACTATTCATAATACTCCACAACAAAATGGGATAGTTGAGAGAAGGAATAGGACCCTGTTGAAAATTGTTAGGTCTATGATGGCACAAGCAAATTTACCTATCTTCTATTGGGGAGATGCATTATTGACTGCTGCTTATATATTTAACTGAGTGCCCTCAAAATCAATCACTTCCACCCCTTATAAATTATGGACTGGTAGGAAACCAAACTTAAGTAGTCTATGTCCATGGAGATGTGTAGCTTATGTTCATGATTCTTCCCATAAATATGACAAATTAGGTCATAGAGGGAAGAAATGTATCTTTATAATATATTTTGAACACTACAAAGGGTATGTGTTCATAGGTGAATAAGCTGATGGAAGTGTGATCGAAATGGAGTAATGAGATGTCACGTTCTTGGAGAACGGTTTATCTAGTAGAAGTGAGATTGATAAGGACTTCAAATCATATGAGATGGAAGATCTTAATAACACACCCACTAATGTTATAGAGGGAAATGAAGATTTACCTCAACACACAAGACCTAGTGGGAGTGTTGCATCACTTGACGAATTAAATTCGGGAGAAATTCAATTGCATAAAAGTAATCGTAAAAGTATTCCCCATCGTTGTTTTGAGATTGAAGGGGAAGCATTTATGACTGCTCAAAAAGACAATACCGAGCCTAAGACTGTTCAAGAGGCTTTCTCATCCTCTGATAAGGAAGAATGTAGAAAAGTTTTGGAAGATGAAATGGAGTTAATAAGGGCAAATCATGTCTAGGACTTGGTTGATCTACCACCCAATCGCAAGGCCATTGGAAACAAATGGGTCTTTAAGATTAAGCGAAGGGCGGATGGATCAATTGAAAAGTATAAGGCTTGCTTTGTGGTGAAAGATTATACTCAACAATAGGGTATAGATTATAAGGAAACCTTTTCACCAGTTATAAGGTTTGCCTCAATACACCTTATCCTAGCCATCGTTGTACATTTGGACCTTGAATTACATCAAATGGATGTAAAGACGGCATTTTTCAATGGAGAACTATATGAGAAATTCTATATGAAGCGGCCAGTAGGTTTCATAGCTAAAGGTCAAGAGCATAAAGTTAAAGTTTGCAAGTTTCATTGCTCAGTATATGGCCTTAAGCAATCATCTAGACAGTGGTATCTTCGTTTTCATCGAGCCATAACCACTTTTGGTTTCATGATAATCGAAGAAGATCACTGTGTATATGTCAAGCAGTCCGAAAATAAATTTGTGATTTTATCACTTTATGTGGACGATATTCTATTAGCTGGAAATGACAAGATTTCGGTTATCACCATAAAAGAATGGTTGTCCTCTAATTTTGAAATGAAGGACATGAGAGAAACTGCTTATATATTAGGAGTTAAGATCAAAAGAGATCGATCAAGGAAACTCCTTACTTTATCACAAGAGTCTTATATTATGAAGATTTTTTAACGTTTCAATATGCAGCATTGTAATCCCATTGATATCTTTGTCATGCAAGGTGAAGGCTTAAGTACTGAGATGTGTCCTAAGATTTTAGAAGAAATTAAAGTGATGGAAATTGTTCCTTACACTAGTGCGATCGGAAGTTTGATGTATGCTATGATGTGTACTCGACCCGACATATGTTATGCCGTGGGATTGGTGAGCCGATATAAATCAAATCCCGATCAAGCACACTGGAAAGTAGTGAAGAGAATCCTAAGATACTTGAAGGGCACCATGGACTATCAACTTTGTTACCAAGGGAATGATTTATGCTATTGGGCTATTAAGATGCGATTGGGGTGGAGACCTAGATGAGTGTAAATCGGCTTATGGATACGTTTTCTTGCTCAATGGAGGTGAGATTTCTTTGAATAGCAAGAAACAGACATGCACGGCCTTATCTACGATGGAGGCTGAATTTATTGCACGCTCTGCCGCAGTGCAAGAAGTAGTATGACTAAAATGTTTCTTTGAAAATTTAGCCACTGTCACGGAGGTTCAAGACCAGTGATAGTTTATTGCGATAGTCAAGCAGCCATTGCCTATGTGAAGGATCCCAAGTATCATGGAAGGACGAAGCACATTGACATAAAGAACAACTTCATCAGAGATATTATAGCGTAGAAAGAAGTGATTCTACAATACATTTCAACCGATAGAATAGTTGAGGATCCATTTACGAAAGTTGTTCCTAGAGATACATTCTTGACCCACAGGATGTCACTAAGATTACATAGAATATGATATGTGTTATTGTAGAGGATCATTGGTTTATGTATATATGGACATATGTATTGTACCTGTTTGTTTAGTGATGACTTGATATTTTTTCAATAATTACAAATCCATTATGAGACTAGCACAAGCACACATATATTATTGGAAAGTATGTCAGCAGGCAATGATTGGCTCACTTACACGAGCAATCACCTTAAGTGCTAATAGCACGTTGAGATGAGATATTATGTACAAATAAACGCTGAAGAGCAAGTTTGATACATAAAATAATATGTCGCGTTGATTGAAGTCAAGATGAGGTTTGTGATTTGTTTATAACAACACCGAACATGATAGTCCCACAATCATGTATGCTTGAAAGATGCCGGATGTGAGTACTTAATTAGGCGCTATAGAAAGCAAGTTGATATAGCACTCGAGCTAAACATGAGTGCGTGAGAATCACGTGACTATGTTTAGGCTAAGATCCGTATAGTAGATATATTTAAATTATGACATACGCTCTTATCAAAAGAGAAATCCACTATAGCATATAATTCATAATACATGTGCATTGTACGACCGACAAGGGAAGGTGAGTGAAATTATCCATATTTACTTATCATGTGAGTCATTGAGGTAATTTATAATTTACCTCATTCCGTGCCCTATGTTACTTCTGATTATGTTCTCGAAATGAAAGATTGATGTTCCTACTTTAGCATGTTATTGGCGGTCATGAATAGATATGGCCTTATGGGATGTGTCTAGGAAAGCAGTTGTTCTGAAATAGAGAGAGGCATGAGTGCGAAAGAAGACTATTGTTGTTTTACATCCATCACGTATATTTACTGGTCAACCAATTATATCGCCTTATATGGTTGTGGATATAATTATAAATACATTGTGTTTTTTGAGAGTCAAGTATAACCTTTAAGGAATAGGTATACTTAGACTGATGTAATAAAATATGTCTAGGGCATTGTGAGACATCGATTGTTTATTTCTTTTCGGGGTTGTAGCCATTATGTCATCCCTAACAAGTGCATAATTTGAGCTCTCAAATGTATATGTACTCACTGGTTGCATGGCTTACTTGCTAGTATGAATTGTTTTGTAAAGTTGATGAATATTGAACGCCTTATATTCTTGAAAGAGAGCTATCAAGCCCATCATGTCCAAGTGGGAGATGTAGTATTTTATTAATTAATACGTCTATGATGGGGTGCGATTGACATGCACCATTTCGCCTTGATATGCTACGATGAAGGAATGTGATGGGATCATATAAAAGACCACTGAAGACAACCATTGGACTGGTTGGACGTATGTACGTTGAGAAAGTTTTCTTCCCTTCTCTCCCCTTTCCATCAAGGCGTTCCATTTCTTCTTTACGAGAACAGTTTGCATTTACGCCGTAGAAATCGGATGCTTTCCTCGTGATTGCATCCGGACCAACGTGAGGTATTTTGTTCGTGATTCATCCACAATTCAACAATCATTACGGGTCATTTATTGTTTGCGTATCGAATAAAGGTAAGTCGTCTTCTGCCGACTTGATTTCCAACATCTACTTTACCTACTTTGTATTGAGTTGTCAACTTTATTTGCCTTGATTAGCAACCTCTTACTAATGCTTTTTAAATGTTACAAATCTATATTGGTATGATTCATCAAAATTTCTTCCATAACTGTATTGGTTTGCCAACTCCAATTCGAGCTTTACTTAATTTTCCAACTTTTCTTTTCCTTTTACAACACATTAAATTTACCCGTTTTTTTTTTCCTAAAAATCACCAACTTGATTTAAAGTTGATTACCAAAATTTTCCCTTTTTCGGCCATTAGTTACGGGCTAGGAAGCACCGACATTCTCTGAAAGCCTTCGTGTCATGTTGAATACTTCGACACGTGTCTGACACTCTCGAACATTCTCCGACACTCGGTCATCATGTGTTGGAAAATTTGACACATAGTCAATTTTTTTGACACTCTTTGACACTTGAGTTAGAATTTCAACATGCAAGTTTTCGATACACGATTCTGACATACGAGGTTAATTTTAAAATTTTCAATAAATGAAAGATCAAAATATATATGTGAAGAAATAAAAATTAATAATAAAAATAACGAATTAGGAAAAAAGGAAAACCTAACATTTTATTCTCTTCTTTTTTTACTTTCACTTTCCATGATATACAATTTACCCACAAGTTTTTTTCTTTTTCTTTTGACACGTTTGACATGCAAGTCTAGAATGTGAGTAGGGGTGTGCAAAATACCTGGGAATCGCCTGGACCGCCCGGAACCTGACCGGAACCACCCGGAACCGGTACGGTTCTTGGTTCCAATTTATGAGAACCGGTGGGTACTGGTCTGGTTTCCAGTTCCATGGGCGGATCCACCCGCCCGCTTAGTCGGACCGGACCAATACCTTTATAATATTAAAAAAAATTATTAAAAGAAATCCTAGATCTCATCTCACTCCCTTCGTCTTCCGTTCTCTCTCTCTCTCTCTCTCTCTCTCTCTCTCTTCCTCGATTCCTCCTAATCCTATCGCCATTTCGATTAGCATTGATGCTGCCGTTCCTCCGCCTCTGTTGTCTGCCCCCTCACTTCGGGACCCCTCTACTAGCAATCCAATGGCGTTGCAGCCCCTACAGCCGCAACAGCCGACGCTAACAGATCTCGAACCAATCGATGTGCCTCCATCGCTGCCTACGACTACTTCCTCACCATTAGTGCCTTCGACTACTTTCCCCTCACTATTGTTCGCCCTCTCGCTTCGGGCCCCCTCCGCTAGCAATCCGACACCATTGCAAACCCTACAGCCACGACAACTAACGCCAGCAGATCCCGAACCGGTCGCTGCTTATGACCACTTCCTCACCGTTGGTGTCTATGACTAATTCATGTACTCTCTCTCTTTCTCTCTCTCTCTCTCTCTCTCTCTCTCTCTCTCTCAGCCTAATTTCCTTGGTTCTATCTTGCGTCTTGGATCAAATTCTCAAATGGGCTTTTTTTTTTTTTGGGTGAAGGAGAAGTGTCAGGGTGCTGTTTGGAGTCAGAGTAGAGGCAAGAATGCAATTTTGGAGGTGGAGTGGTTTTGCTGCGATTGCCCCAACCCTATTTTGCAGGTTCTCGCTTGCTGCGAAAGTTCTTTCTTTTCTCCCCACCCATGATGTGCAATTCTTGATTCTTGTTGGAGTCGTAGTCGGGGAATTGCTTGTTTCCGAAATGCTTGATTTTGGAGCTCGAGGACCCCTCTGAGTCAACTCCCAAGCAGTAATCTTCATATGCGTTAAGTCTATTATTTCAAGAAGATACATGTATGTAGACATCACTTGACATAGCGCTTTGCATGTGTAAATCGTATTGTAAATTCGCTGCATTTACTTCTCTCGCAGTCCACATCTCCACATACTTAAATTTGGTTTTTCTTTCTTTGATTTGCTTTGGTGTCACGTAGTCATTCTATGTTGAAAACCAAAATTGTTTCGCGTCAAGATCGGTTTCATGGATTTACCCGAGAACCAGACTGGACCGGCGGTCTGGTTCTCAGGTGGATCCATGCAACAAACGGGTAGATCTCAGTTCTAATTTTTTGGAGCTGGTCCTTAGCGAGCGGTTCCCGGTTCAAAGTCGGGAACCACCCGCCCGGACCATGCACACCCTTAAAAGTCAGTTACTTTTTTTTTCTTTCCAAATTTTATGGATTTATTAAAATGGAGATGAATTTGTCAAATTGAAACAAGGAAGGATATTAATAAATGGTGAATTAATGTTTTCAATGTAAATTTATTTTAGAATTTTATTATTATCTATTTATTTGTGAATTTGAATTAGATTAATAATAATTTATTTATATATAAAATATACATATAATATACAATGTGTCCCAACGCGTCGGAATTCTCTATTTTTTGAGAAATGACGTGTTAGCATGTCGTGTCGTGTCATGTCGCATATTGCGTGTCGATGTCAGTGTTATCGAGATTACGGGTTACCAACTCTTGTTTGATTCATTTACTGAATTTATTTTTCTTTTAAGCATTAACTTTTATTATGAAAGCAAGCTGAATAGCACCATTGAACTGCGCTATTAATATGCAATTGGCAGAGAAGCTTGCGTAACGAGTCCACAGAGACCGCCTTGGACGCCCGAGTTCCGCAAAATTCTCATGTATCCTTTCTCACCCCAAGTCTCGCCCCAGGAGTTCTTGAGCAGCCAATAGTCGACACCGTTGGGGGTCTTCCCATATCCGACGATTGCGACGGCGTGGTTAGTGTTCTCCCCACAAGGGCCATTGGAGACGCCCCCGCTGTACTGCTTGAATCCAGGGCTGGCACCCTCGATGGCGATCGAGACCGGTTGCCTCGCCACAGCCTTCAATAGCAGGTCTTCACTCATGGGGATGTTCTCATACCCTTTAAACCGTGCTACAGCAATGGAGGGCTCGCTCGTTGCAAGTGCCTTCGACGCCACTGTAAGGGTAATTGCTTTCATAGGTCATGCCATGGTTTTGGGCAATGTATTCGTAGGTTAGGTACATCCAACCCCACTTTCATCCGTAGTTTAGTTTGGAGCAGTCAATAAGCTGTTGCTCAGACAAGTCGACTAGTTTACTAGTCTTCATCGCTAGCATCGATTCCACAGCTGCAGTCGCTGCGAATGCCCATCAAGATCCTATTCAAGAATTAAAATGAGAAGCGCAACGGTGGTTATGGCTAGTGTATGTATGCAGATGGAATAAACACCGGAATTAGCTCGATAGTGTATGATTCTGAGTCACTAGGATTAAAGTTATGCCGAAATATTTCTCACATGCGACTCGCGGTTAGTGCCGCAGTAATGTAATTCAATTGGCAGCATACAACTATGTGGTTCGAACTACTTTAGATGACCTATTTTGAATTGGAACATGATTTAGTTTTATGAATCCAATTATGTGGTTTGAATTAAACCAATTATGAAATGGTATAATTTTTCTACCAATAGATCCATTGAATCCAACATTCCCGAGCCACCCAGAGAGAAATGTGTTGACGTAGTGAAAAAATCATTGTCTCTTATCCACCATATATAATATATTACACATCATTATTGTTAAAAATGTTTTATTGAGCTCAAGTAGCACATCTGTTGATTGTTTTCGAGGGCTACAGAGAATATTCATTGGTTTATATGAAAAAATTGTAAGCAAACAAAACCACAAGACAAGAAAAAATTGGGTTAAGGACCTCAGAGGATTATATTGTTTCGCTTGCTTTGAAATAAAAAGAAAAAAAAATCACATTACCAGAAAATAACGTGCCGTTGGACAATAATATAATATGATTTTGTTACTCTCTCACCGCATCCTCCCTGATTTTTTATACTGCCAACAACTCCTTTCTCGACCCAGTTTAAACTATCCGGGACTTGAGTAATACTGTACTTGAAAGTGGTGGCCGCGGATGAATTCGAGCTCCTCGACGTCGCTCTAAACCCGGTGTATCTCGGGACAAACTCTTCCGTGGTCAAATCCGAAAATTGGTTCAGACCCACTTTGTAGCTATGATTAGCCGCTTTGCTGTTGAAGTCTTCGATGAAGCGCAAGGTCTCTAGGAAGATCCCGTACCGCTTCGCCTTCTCGAGATTATCCTTGTAAATCCGTCCGTGGCGGGCCATCCACTGCTCGAACTCGGCCAATGTGGAATTCGCAGGCGTCACGGCCGAAGTCCAAGCCCCTGCACATAACAATACCATCAACATGTAGACCTTGATTTGCCTCTCGAGCCACGGAGCCATTGTCGAATGCCGAAGCGTATCAACGATGGATTGATGGCTTGGTAGTGTGCTTTGGGCAAATGTAGAGAAACATGAGCAAGCCATATTGTTAATCATAAATTGTTAATTAAATTAATTTATTAAATAAAAAATTGCATAAAGTAGATTTTTTTTTCTTCTGAAATTGGTAGTGAAATATCATTATTTTTGTTGACAAAAATTAAAATCATCTATGAACTATTTATAGAAATATATAAAGATACCTTATTGTGTATAATTTTTAGCGTATTTCTATATATTCCTCAAATGTCTCAAATTGGATCAGTGATCGATTTCTAGGTTTCGTCGTAAACCTAATTGGTTACTGCCAAAAAATAGATAATTTGTTATAAGATAAATGAAGAAGAAGAGACTTCTTAGCTTTATACTATATCAAAGAATGTAACCCACTCCACTGTGGATACATTGGTTCGGGTGAAAATGAAGGATGGCATCTCTCTCCAATGCCTCATTGGACCCGCCGTGTTTAATAGCCTAGCATCACCATAGGCCAGGCCTCCCTTCTTGCCCGGGAGAAGTATACTATTGTTGCTATAAGTTGTATACGACGCTCATTTTGGTGCCAGAAGTTTCCGTCGGATCACTTAAGTGCCAAAGTTTTTTTAAAAATGATCACTTTGGTGCCATGGTCGATTTGGTTGGCCGGAAATCCGACGTGGCAGTTTTTTTATTAATTTTTGATGCCGGCGTGTATCGCTGGAGAATACAATCAACATACAAATAACAAATCGGCACCGTTTACCGTCTTCCCCCAAATAAGAAACCCTAAATCCCCAATTTCGACTAGAACCGGAAGTTGAAAACCCTAAATCCTCAATTCGACCATTTTGAGTGCATACTTCGATTTTCTCCCAAAGTTATCCGCTTGATCTTGTAAATGAAGGACATAAGCTTCAGCAGCAGCTCACATTCCTCTAAGAAAAGCGAATTAGATGGTGAGTATTACTATTATTGTGGGTTATCGAGTTTGAGAAGAACATCTTGGACTCAGTTGAATCCCGGAAGAAAATTCCATGGATGCGGCAGATATAGAGAAGGCTCGAAATGCTAACATTTCAAATGGGTTGATAGGAAATCCTCTGATCGAGAGACAGAGGTGATATTGGAGTTACTTGAAGGCCGAAATCAACCTCCACCTACGTTAATGGACGAGTTGGAGGATGTCGACTCAATACAAGCTCAAATGAAGTGTTTAACATCTCTAGTGGACCATTTGAAGAGGAAGGTTTCAAGGTTGAAAATTGAAAGAAACTTTTATCGAGCATTGATTATGTTCTTATTCTCGTGGGTAGTTTATTCAAATGTAAAATGAGTAATGAGAAGAAGTTTGTTGCATTTTTTATTTGGTAATGATTTGCTGGTTTGCTGGTTTGCTAGTTTGCTGGTTTGCTGGAACTACAAATCATGGTGAAATTAAAGGATGGTGGCAAATTCACGATTGACCATTTTAGTGCCATAAGTTGTACATAGTGATCACTCAAGTGCCAAATTTTTATAAAAGTGATCATTTAAGTGCTATTCGCGATTACAAAGTGATCACTTATGTTGCACAAGTTTTTAAAAAAAGAACATGTTAGTGCCAAATGTCACATTCTAATGCACCTTGTTCTTGCATCAGTTGGATTGCTGGTGCATTTTCTTACACCAGCCCATACAAGTATTGAAGTAACAAGATATACCAGCATCTAAAATGTTCTTGTAGCAGCACATATAACTAGAACCCCACAAATTCATTATAATCCACAACTTCAACTAGCAACAACAACAACATTACAACAATAACAAAAATAAAATATACAATATAACTGACTTGCTAGCATTCTAGCAGAAACCAACACAAGAGAAAATAATTATTCCAATACTTGCCATTAACATTTATTGATTGTTTACAAAAGAAAAGAAAAACATGTCTAACTTTACTCCCTAATCACCGAAAGTTCAGCACCCTCTTAAAAAAAAAAAAACAATGGCAATATGCATGTAGCAACTACCGTCAATGATATAATATCCAGCACCCTCCTAAGAAAGGAAAACATGAAAAGAGACCATGTATAGCACCACATAAAAAGAGATCATGTTCAGCACCCTCCTATCAGTCAATATTGACAACACCTTAATCTCATTTTCCTCTTGAAACTTTGAATTGATTCATAATCCGAGCACTCTTTCGAACTGGATGTGCAATTTTTTTAATTGGGCTTTCCGTCACCTCAATTTTCTTTTCCTTGTTTTTTACGGCGGTTATTTTTGTTCTAGCACGTGTCATGTGTTGGTCCATATCATCACTACTATACCCGCTGTCTTCTTCTTCTTTGGAGCACTCTTCTTTGGCTGCGCCCTTGATTCTTTAGTTGTTCCACCTTGAGAGAGAAGTACCTCCGAAATTCTCTCAGGCTATAAGAACATAGTGATATTGTCAACCAAATGAATTGAAGTATAACAAATTAAATGCATGAGGCCTATAAATCTTACATTCGAAATAGTCATTCCAGTATGTTCATCTGTGTAAATTCCATAACCATATTGCCTTAATCTTTTTCCAAGAGCCTCTCTTGTTTGTTGTGGTGCATCATTTTCAGTAGCAACAATCCTTGTAGCAACCTCTACAACTTGTGCAGTTGCTTGTCTTCTCACCTGAGAAACATATAATAAATGTAAATTTCAGCCCATAAAAGACCAAACATAGTGATGCATAACTTACATGATATTTTTTTCTTGTTTGCTCAACAGTGGACTCAGTTGTTGTTATTGTTGTTGTCCTGCCCATTCCAGTCCCTGTCCTTGCATTTGAGCCTACACCATGGCCTTTTTGTGGCCCTTTAGTAGGCCTTACAATAATGTACTGTATTAGGATTATGATCAACTATAATAAATAATTAGACATCTTCTCATTTTCATGGTGGAAACAAATGGAGAAAACTTCTCAAATTACAAGTGCATGATAGAGGAAAAGCACAAGAGAAGCCAGTACACATGGTCAACTATTAAACTCTATCGAATAAGAACAATAAAGTTAGTGAGACAAAGATAATACTTACCTTATAGCATGGCTTTCTGTTTGCCCTTTAGTAGGCATAATAGCAGGGCCTTCTGTCCTCCCTTCAATAGGCTTAACAAGAAATTCTTCAATAGGTTCTGTCTCTAGCACTGAATTAGCCATTACATCTTACTGTTGATGTTGCTTTTTTAACTCACAACCTTTTTTTATTGTGTCATTCCTTGCAGCAATAACAACATTTCATTTTTGACCCAGTCATACTCATCCTCTAACTTGATGCCTCTTCCTGCTGCATTCTTCATCTCTTTTTAGGCCTTCCTATTTGCTTCTTTAGCGGTAAAGATAGAGGGCTTTCATGATTTATTGGCTCCCAAAATTTGTTGCTTTTGATAGGCTGTATTATGAATTGGTATGAAGCAAGGTATGCATTTTTTTTTGTACCAATCATTAAGTAATCATCTGGGCTTTCTTGCTTCATCTGAATAGCACAAATGGCATGGGCATAGGGAATTCCATTTAGTTGCCAAGCTCGACATGAATACTTTATTCTATCCAAGTTGACAACATACTTATCCTGATTTTAAATAATCTCATATCCATTATTCCATTCCAAATTGGATGGCAAAACCTACTAGCAACAATGTTTGCATTGAATCTTTTCACAATCCTAGGGCCATAGTCTCTACTCCATTTCGTAGCCTCATCTCTTTACCTATGCAGTCTAGTCATAACCATAACTCGAATATTATCAAGCACGCTAATGATTGGTTTGCATCTGGCTTCTAAAATTATGAAATTGAAAGCTTCACTGAGGTTGTTATTAATGATATCACATTTAAACTCTTCACTGAAGAAGGCCCGACACCAATGTTTAGCTTCTGTCTAGAAGAGTGCATCAAAACCTTCATTTGTCAGCAGCAACAATCTTTATTTGGCTAATCTAAAATTAGCCATGTTCGGACTCTTTGCTATCTTCCAAAACTGCTTCTACATCCTATCTCCTTCAAAGTTCCTTGATTAGTTTGCATATATGTGTCTCGTGCACATTCTATGCTCAGCATGTGGCATCAACTCAGCTAATACAAGAATAATCCCTACAAAAATTCAAATCAATAAATACAAGTCAGGAAAAATATGTAAATGATTAATATTAAAAGGGAGTGAATTAATTGACAATGAAATTACCTTTTGTTGGTCGCTCATGAATGCCCATCCTCCTCCATCAGTTATCTCAAGGTCGGCCATTAAATTTTTTAGGAACCAGGACCAAATATCCTTGTTCTCTATCTTCACCACCGCCCAATCTATCGAGAACATTGATTATTGGCATCTCTCTCCACAGTAGCCAACAACTGCCCCTTGCATAAACCCATTAGAAAGCATCTATCCAATCCTATAACTCTTCTACAACCAGCCAAGAAGCCTCGTTTGCATGCACCAAAACATACATAAAATCTATCAAATCTAGGCTCAAGATCAGGGAGTGGCCTTTTCACAACCTCTACATATACCCTACTAGATGGGTTTTGAAACATGCATTTGCTGGCATAATCCTATACCGGCGCATATTCTTCCTTAGACTTACCCATCAATATCTTCATCACCCTCATCTTAGCTTTTTTACATTGATTCCTTGACACATTAACCCCCACTTGCTCATCAACTAACTATTGAAATTGAGGATTCTTGATTTCGGGCATTGCTTTGATAGTATTGAAAAAAATACTTTGATAACCACACACTTGTTACCATTTTATTGTTAAAAATAATTGGACAAGTATGCTCCTCTTGGAAGGACCTAATATTGAATGACCCCTTCTTACTCAGCGTGCCATAGAGCTTCCACAAACAATTGGGTTATGAGCATTTAGCTCCCACAAATTCCTTCGTGTTTCTAATGAATTTAACCCTCCTCTGTTCACCAATGGAGTTCTTCACAACAGCTTCCTAGAACTGTTTGGCATCGTCAAATTTCATGCCCATCGCAAAATAAGTTTATCAACAGTCGGATCATAGCAAGGGTACTTACTTTTTCTTCGACGAGCAGGTTTTTCATCATCATTGTCAAGCTTATTTTCCGAACCAGCAACTTCATCGCCGCAGCTTTCTTCATCTTTACTTCTATTACCTTCAGCTAGATCTCCATCCCTATTTACTGGCTTGTGCCTCTTTGCTAAAGCTGCAAGTTTTTCTCAGAAATTCCCTTTGCCTTTTTCTTCATTATGCGAGTTCATCATCATCTTCATCACTTGGGAAATTTACTGAAGCCAAACATTCATCTTCTGATTGACCGGATAAAATAATTTCCCATTCTAATCCAATGAAGTCTTCATCTCCCACATCTTCACCCAAATCTTCACCCAATATTTCAGGGCATCTCTCTTTGTTCATCTCTATCAATATGACTTATTTCCCTCTCATTTTGCCATTCATCTAACCTAAACTCATCCCTGACTTGATTACTTGCTTGAATAAGATCCCTCACTTCTCCTCCTTCAGTGGTGGTCTACTCATTCCCATCTTCATCCTCATCCTCACTATAATACTTAACATATACCTTAACTCTTCACCGTAAAGATAATGGTAAATGATATCCTTAATGCCATTATCGTCATTAAAAAATCTCAACCCATTCTTCAATTCCTTCCCAGGAACACATTAATGTAGTTTTTGCACTTTGTATCGCAAAAAATACACCAAATCCCTCAGAAAATCAATATATGATGGCTTCCAAACATTGATATAGATAGTATCTTTATTTCCACCACTATATTCCAAATCTTCAATGCCAAAAACAAACTCTCCACCATAGCAAACAATGACGCCTACCTGATTCGCGTCCATGTCGATGCTGCACTCAATGAAAAAAAAGAAGAAAAAGAGTCATTGTCGTTTTGTTGGGACCACATGACAGAATCGACAACTTTACATGCATGTCCTTGTCGTTTTGTTGTCAAGAAACAAATACGACTAAAATCTCCTCAATTCGGTGCATTTACAGAAACAAAAGAAACCGAATTAAATAAATAAAGTGAGATCCCCATGTGGCACCCCTCGACGGCCCCCGATCCGATTAGGGTTGCCACAGTTCGCTTACCATTCACTTCTCCTAATAATATGTCACTCTAATACCATTTCAATTACAGCGGGTTCATACAACCATGGGGGTTTACATTTTTCTTTTTTCTTTTTTTGATAGGTCCCTTGCGCAATTCATATATGGAAGCACATCTAACAAACTCCCTTCCTTATATTTAAAAAAGGATGCACACCTACTAAACATCTTATATAAGTTAAAGCCGAACACGTTTATTTACATAAAGCAGATTGACATCTTTAGTCAGTACATCGAAATGCCAATGTTTCTACACTCGGCTATACTTCAAAAGATGACCGACATCTCCTCTCACAATCGTATCCTTAAGGTCCATCAACCAGTGTCGGCGTCCAAAGGTTCCCTCCTTTGCTATCCTTCTCGTCACGGTCATATCCAACTACTCAAACCATCTACTAATCTGAAATGTTGGTCCCCAAAAAGGGTGAGTACAACCACTCAGCAGGTAAAGGAATCCAATAACCACTCAATGCATCATACAAGTCATACATGCATTGCAGGTATTACTTACCTTGAAGCCATGCGCATATTATCATGCATTATCATATCATACATATCATCATCATCGTCATGGCATCATTATATCATACATGTCATCATCATCATGACATCATGACATCACACATGTCATCATCATCATGACATCATTATATCATACATGTCATCATCATCATGACATCATCACATTACACATGTCATCATGCCATATCATATATCATCATCATATCATGTCATATATCATCATCATCATGCATATCAGCATGCCATATCATATATCATCATCATTATCATCATCATGCATATCATCCATGTCATGCCATGGGTGATCATCATTATTTCACATCACATATCATCATCATCATCATCATCATCATCATGCATATCATGCATGTCATGCCATGGGTGATCATCATTATATCACGTCACATATCATCATCATCACCATCATCATCATGCATGTCATCATGCACATCATGCCATGGTTTAATTTCCACTTTTAGCTTTCAATTTGATCACCACATCACCCATTCCTCAAATCATCAATTTCATTATCCCCTCGGGCAAAGACCTCCGAGGCTTCCGGCATTCAACCATCCTAGGCCACCGGGCATCCGGCCCCCCCACATTCCGGGCATCTCGCATCCCAGCTAGCATCATGAGGCATTCCCTTCGGGCAAAAACCTCCGATAGGGCTTCCGGCATTTACACTCCCTGGCCGGGCATCCCACACCCCAAATCTTGGCATTGCGAGGCATTCCCTTCGGGCAAAAACCTCTGACAGGGCTTTCGGAATTATGTACCGACACACCACCAGGCCTCCCCTGGAATTACGTACCGTATACCATCGGGCATCCTGAAACTCCCAAGGCCATCCGACAATGCATCTCTATACATTTCAGGCATTATCCTCCACCACAACCACCTCCTTACTTATCATTATCCACATTTACCATTTTTGGTCTTAATTTAACATGGCATATGATGTGACATCAAACAAGTCATACTTGGCATGGAACTCACAAATGCATCTCAAATCAGTGTCATACATATACCAAGACTTTATCACACATGCAACATGATAAATTTATTTAATGGAATTTATGGCCAATAAAATAATCTATTTTTATGTATTTATTTATTTATTTACTATTATTATTTTTTATTTAAATTTAATATCTATAAATTCCCAAAATTATAAAAATTAAAGCAACTATCAACAAGCCAATAGGATGATAATTACATGCAAAAATTTATGGCCAAATAGGATTTTACACAATCTCACAATTTTCACAAAACATCCTATGATTCTCGGATGAAACCAGAATGCACAGTTTCCAAAGAAATTCGAGTAAAATATCCATACGGCCTCCAAAAATTACGAAATTTTACTGGGTTGTAGCCATGGCATTTTCGTACAACTTTCATGAAGAATTCCAAGCCAGATTATTTTTATATTATTTTATACAATCTCACTATGCTTCTGGATCCATTACCGCATCGTCCAGTGCATGCTTCTCTGAAATACTGAGATTTCACCTACCTATCTCTTTAGTTTTCTCTGAAATTTGGATATGTTATACACCAAGATGTCCTCTACAATTTTAATGAAGAGATCTAAGTCAAATAACCAGAGTATAGTCATCATTTAGGTCCATGAAGTCTCGGGTGTCTCGAAACACACCACCAGAATCACCATCTTCAAGATCTAGTCGATTTACTAGGTTATACTTGTTCATATCACTTCAAATTTGAGTATGTTATATTTTAATATGTCCCCTACAAATTTCATGAAGAATCGAAGAGAGATTCTCAACACAAACCAACATGCAACCACAAATCCAACAAGAGATCAGTAAAATATTTCCAGATCTGGGGTCTCCGTAGGATGAGACTTTAACCCCTTGAATCTCCATAATTTTCCACCAAAGTTTAGTATGTTATAGTTTAATATGTTAGATACAACTTTGATGAAGAAACCAAAGCCAAAATCGAACTCTAAACATGCATGCAAGCTCTCGCAACATTCTGACTCGAGCGGATTCATGCGGAAACATTCCAGATCCGACATCTCCGTAAGATGAGAGTTTTACCCCTCAAATCTCCATAATTTTCCACGAAAGTTTAGTATGTTGTAGTACAGGATGTTAGCTACAACTTTCATGAAGAAATCGAAGCCAAATTCGGACTCTAAACACACATGCAAGCTCAAACAACATTCTGACTCACACTGTTCGAGCAAGAACAGCCATGGCATTCAAACATAAATCATCTATGCTTCGGTTTTTCTCACCTAAACACCCAAAGATTCAACATGCAAGCAACATACAAACATGCAAGAGAAGCTAGAGGACTCCCACTTGCCTCTAGACCACACGAATGGCGGCACACCAGCGACGGACGAACGGCATGCGGGCGGCGACGGGCGAGCTCCTCCTCTCTCGGCTTCACTCTCTCTCTCTCTCTCTCGCAATCTCCTCTCTCTCTTTGGCCGAATCCTCCACCAGCCACTCTCTCTCTCTCCCTCTCTCTCTCTCTCTCTCTCTTTGGATGCTTATATATTTGCATGCACCCCCTCTTTGCATGGGGGACACTTGTCCCTAAGAAGGAGACAAGTGTCTCCTTGGTTGAAGACACTTGGAAGCCATGCGGCTACCCCTCCATGCGACAATGGGTCGGGCTTATGGCCCACTTTAGGCCCATCTCACTTGGGCCTAAGGCCCAAACTTAAATGGCCCAAGTTTATTTTATTCTATTTTATTTATAATATATCTTAATCATCATTTAAATAATATCTAATTGCATAAATAATAAGGTCATTAAACTTATAGTCACAAATCCATAAATCCCAATTTATAAAACACATGGCCAATGATAGGATTCTCTTTCCTACCAAATAATTATCCATCAAAAGCTTGGCCATAAATCTTATTACAAATTATGGATTAAATGGTCATAACTTGATGGTACTTCCATCAGCTATTCATAGACTTTAATATAACTAGAGATCATTATGAATTTTGGGATGCCACACCCCATCACCCATTTTTCAATTTAATCACATTCACATTCGATCCCCCAAGTCCAATTAATTAAATAAACAAATTTGCTCTCATCACTGTTTCCCTCCAAGTCAAGCCCCTCCGCGCCCTATTTTTCTATTTGGTCCCCACAACAGAAAGCGAATGAATGATGGAAGAATCAATTTTTCTATTCCGTCCCCATAAAAGTGACATCCCCATCACTTTCCCCACTACTTTCCCCCTGAGCCAAACTCTCAATTTGCCTTTCGCGCCCTAACTTGCTCATCGGAACCCTAAAATTTTCGGTAAATTGACCCATGTAGAGAACATGACAAACATGAGTGAGCGAGAGTTGGGGATGTAGCCAGCGAATGATTGTGAATGATGGCGCAACTACAATGGTGGCCAAGCAACGGCAAGCAAGAGATGACAGGCGAGCGAACGACGGTAGGTGAATGACGGTGTGTGAGTGAGCTACAGCTGGCGTCAAGAACCATATACGAACCTTATTTTAGTCCCTCTTAAGCGACGTCGTTTTTTATTATGGAGCAACGCAGTGTCGGTTTTTTTATGTGAATCCAGGATGGATGGCAAGAAAAGACATTGTTTCGTACGAAGAAAGGAAAACGGTGTCGTTTTGTGCCATTCACTGTGGACAATCTTAAGACATGTCGATTTTTTTTTTTTTAATATAAAAGCCACGTAATCATTTTAGCTGGAATTTCTCACTGGTGGCACCAAAGTGATCATTTTTCCTTCGATTTGGTACTTAAGTGATCCGACGGAAACATTTGGCACCAAAGTGAGTGCCGTACACAACTTATGGCACCAACAGTGTACTTCTCCCCTTCTTGCCTTGAAACGGCACATCACCAATGATCCCACTATGGCTTGCCTGCTGCGGCTCAAGTACCTGTTCTTGAACGGCAATGGCTTATCAGGAGTCCATTATCAATATTTTCCATAGTATGGACATTACCAATTAGTGTGCTAAATTATCAACTTTTATTTGTATAAGCTATTAACGCTTTGAATTTACTCTCTCTCTCTCTTATATGAACTTAAAAACCTAAATTATAGCAATTTACCAAATTTTTTAGATTAAAAGCTTATCAATGAGTTTTGGATTACCAACGATACTTTGAATTAGTTATGATCATTTTCTAATCTACCAGCTTTGTATTGAGTTGTCAACTTTATTTGCCTTGATTAGTAACCCCTTACTAACGCTTTTTAAATGTTACAAATCTAAATTTGTACGATTCATCAAAATTTCTTCCATAACTATACTAGTTTACCAACTACAATTCAAGCTTTACTTAGTTTTCCAACTTTTCTTTTCCTTTTGCACGTGTTTCGTCACAACACATTAAATTTACCCATTTTTTTCCCTAAAAATCACCAACTTGATTTAAAGTCAATTACCAAAATTTTCCCTTTTTCAGCCATTAGTTACGGGTTAGGAAGTACCGACACACTCTGAAAGCCTTCGTATCGTGTCGGATACTTCGACACGTGTCCGACACTCTTGAACATTCTCTAACACTCGGTCAACATGTGGTGGAAAATTTAACACTTAGTCAACTTTTCTGATACTCTTTGACACTTGAATCAGAATTTTGACATGCGAGTGTTCGACACATGATTCCGATATACGAGGTCAATTTTAAAATTTTCAATAAATGAAAGATCAAAATATATATATGTGAAAAATAAAAATTAATAATAAAAATAACAAATTAGGAAAGAAGAAAAACCTAACATTTTATTCTCTTCTTTTTTTACTTTCACTTTCCATGATATACAATTTACCCACAAGTTTTTTCTTTTTTCTTTTAACACGTCTGACACGCAAGTCTAGAATGTGAGTTACCTTCTTTTTTTTTTTTTTTTTCAAATTTTATGGTTTTACTGAAATGTAGATGAATTTGTCAAATTGAAACAACGAAGGATATTAATAAATGGTGAATTAATGTTTTCTATGTAAATTTATTTTAGAATTTTATTATTAGCTATTTATTTGTGAATTTGAATCAGATTAATAATAATTTATTAATATATAAAATATACATATAATATATAACGTGTCCCAATGCGTCAGAATTCTCTATTTTTTTTTAGAAACGACATGTCAGCATATCGTGTCATGTTATGTCGCATATTGCGTGTCGATGTCGATGTTACTTAGGTTACAGGTACCAACTCTTGTTTGATTCATTTACTGAATTTATTTTTCTTTTAATCATTAACTTTTACTATGAAAGCAAGCTGAATAGCACCATTGAACTGCGCTATTAATATGCAATTGGCAAAGAAGCTTGCGTAACGAGTCCACAGAGACCGCCTTGGACGCCCGAGTTCCGCAGAATTCTCATGTATCCTTTCTCGCCCCAAGTCTCGCCCCATGAGTTCTTGAGCAGCCAATAGTCGACACCGTCGGGGTTCTTCCCGTATCCGACGATTGCGACGGCGTGGTTAGTGGTCTCCCCACAAGGGCCATTGAAGACGCCCCCGCTGTATTGCTTGAATCCAGGGCTGAAACCCTCGATGGCGATCGAGACCGGTTGCCTCGCCACAGCCTGCAATAGCAGGTCTTCACTCACGGGGATGTTCTCATACCCTTTTAACCGCACTACAGCAATGGAGGCGGCTCGCTCGCCGCAAGTGCCCTCGACGCCACTGTAAGGGTAATTGCTTTCATAGGTCATGCCATGGTTTTGGACAATGTATTCGTAGGCTAGGTACATCCAACCCCACCCGCATCCGTGGTTTTGTTTGGAGCAGTCAATAAGCTGTTGCTCAGATAAGTCGACTAGTTTACTGGTCTTCATCGCTAGCATCGATTCCACAGTTGCAGTTGCTGCGAATGCCCAGCAAGATCCTATTCAAGAATTAAAATGAGAAGCGCAACGGTGGTTATGGCTAGTGTATGTATGCAGATGGAATAAACACCGGAGTTAGCTTGATAGTGTATGATTCGGAGTCACTAGGATTAAAGTTATGCCGAAATATTTCTCACATGCGACTCGTGGTTAGTGCCGCAATAATGTAATTCAATTGGCAGCGTGCAACTATGTGGTTCGAACTATTTTAGATGACCTATTTTGAATTGGAACATGATTTAGTTTTATGGATCCAATTATGTGGTCTGAATTAAACCGATTATGAAATGGTATAATTTTTCTACCAATAGATCCATTGAATCCCACAGTCCCGAGCCACCCAGAGAGAAATGTGTTAGCCACCCAGAGAGAAATGTGTTGACGTAGTGAAAAAAAAAAACCATTGTCTCTTATCCACCATATATAATATATTACACATCATTATTGTTAAAAATGTTTTATTGAGCTTAGGTAGAACATCTGTTGATTGTTTTCGAGGGCTACAGAGAATATTCATTGGTTCATATGAAAAAATTGTACGCAAACAAAACCACAAGACAAGAAAATATTGGGTTAAGGACCTTGGAGGATTATATTGTTTCGCTTGCTTTGAAATAAAAAGAAAAAAATCACAATACCAGAAAATAACGTGCCGTTGGACAATAATATAATATGATTTTTTTACTCTCTTACCGCATCCTCCCTGATTTTTTATGCTGCCGACAACTCCTTTCTCGACCCAGTTTAAACTATCCGGGACTTGAGTCGTACTGTACTTGAAAGTGGTGGCCGCGGATGAATTCGGGCTCCTCGACGTCGCTCTAAACCCGGTGTATCTCGGGACAAACTCTTCCGTGGTCAAATCCGAAAATTGGTTCGGACCCACTTTGTAGCTCTGATTAGCCGCTTTGCTGTTGAAGTCTTCGATGAAGCGCAAGGTCTCTAGGAAGATCCCGTACCGCTTCGCCTTCTCGAGATTATCCTTGTAAATCCGTCCGTGGCGGGCCATCCACTGCTCGAACTCGGCCAATGTTGAATTCGGGGGCGTCATGGCCGAAGTCCAAGCCCCTGCACATAACGATACCATCAACATGTAGACCTTGATTTGCCTCTCGAGCCATGGAGCCATCGTCGCCGAAGCGTATCAACGATGGATTGATGGCTTGGTAGTGTGCTTTGGGCCAATGTAGTGAAACATGAGCAAGCCACGTTAATTATATATCCTCAAGATCATGGTTATAAATCATGAAATTTTGCTAATAATCTGGTCAGTCATTTTCTCTTCGTTTTCTTTCCCAAATGAATGCTATTGTTTAGGTAAAAAAGTGAATGTTACACGATTGTGAATTGCCTATACATGTCAAGCCATGTCTATTTGTAGACCCTCATGAGCAACTTGATTAATCATGGAACTTTGCAATCGATCCAGTCAAGATTCATTTCCTTCATTGATTAGCTTTTGACCTCTTCGTTTTCTTTCCCAAATGAATGCTGCTGTTTAGGTTAAAAACCGAATGTTTCACAATTGTAAATTGTTTATACATGTCCACTCAAAATAAAATTGCGGGTTTGTAGATGCTTACTTAAAGCGAATCGGATGTGGATGGTCTAGCTAACAATCAACTGAATAGACTCAAATTTGCCAGTGTGTATACCTTAAATTGACGGGGTATCTTTTTTTTTAGGGCGGTGCTATTTTCAATCCCTATGGCTATGTTTGATCGTCCGAATTTCTAATTGGAATATGATTAGATAGGATAAAATATATAATCATAAGATTTTTTATATCCTGTTCATTGTTTGGTGAATCACAATATTAAAGTTTGATATGTTTACATCATATCATGTACATTTTTTTATTTTATTTTTATAAACGGCGTATCATTATAAATGAACCTAATATATGATTGTTGACACCTCATTTAATTTTAGAAAATAGAATTAGAAGATAATCTTTGATTGAGAGGGAAATTTTGAAAAAAAAATTTAAATTCAAAAGAATTCAACAGTCGGATTTTGGAGATACTATTTTGTTGAGCGGTTGAGCAAATATGTGCAAATCTTCAACTGCAAAAACAAAGTCGAGTGATTCTTCTATAAAAAGGAATGCGAGGTTTCGGAATCGACCGCCGGGGGGGGGGCGAAAAATGGAAGCCAAAGGAAAAAGTCAGTAGGGGCTTCTCTTCACCTCTCGTCGAAAAAAAAAATAGAAAACAAAGAGAAAAGCCAAAAAAGGTGAAAACAGAAAAAATGGGCTTCAGTTTTTGAGGGAAGAAGAAGAAAATTCAAAAGAAAGAGTGTACAGAAAGAGAGCAGAGAGAAGTGACGTGAGAGTGACAGTAGAAAGGGAGAAAAAGCAAAAAAAAAAAAAAAAAAAAAGAGAAAAAGGGACTGTTCATCGTCTCCTTCGTGGAAGCCACCCGACGCCCCCTCTGTTCGCTGCTGCCCAAACCGAGCTCCTGCGCTGCCGGTCTCTCGCACCAGGCCACCCCCCCTGCGTCGCCGCTCGACAGCCAGCCGCCCTGCTGCCGACGCTCCCCGTTGAGACACCACCGGCCGCCCACTGCACCTCTGCACTGCACCCCCCGCGCCGCGCGTCGCTCTCTGCTCGCCTGTCGCTGCACTCGGTGCCTTAGCCCCGACGACTGCGCCTCTACCTGACGCTCGCACCAGCCCTCCTCGCCGATCAAGCCACCGGACTCCACGCCGTCACGAAGGCCCGCCTCTGCTCTGACGCCTCTACAAATCCCATGACGGCCCCGCTTCCGATCAGCACCTGCACCTGGAATTTCACGACCCATGACTCCCTTTGCCGGTGGTCCGCGTCGACACCTACGACGGCCCCCGTTGCCATCTTTCGCCCGGCGGTCGACGTCTGTACAGCCCCTTTTGCTGCTGCAGCTACCGCCTCCGCCATTGCGCCTCAGCCCGAGCCACCATTGTTACGACCCGCGACCCTACTGTTCGCCGGTCATCGACGCCGCGCCTCCCTGCTGCTGATGCCGCCTAGTCCTCACCGTCGTCGGGGGAAAATGGAAGCCAAAGGAAAAAGTCAGTAGGGGCTTCTCTTCACCTCTCGTCGAAAAAAAAATAGAAAACAAAGAGAAAAGCCAAAAAAGGTGAAAACAGAAAAAATGGGCTTCAGTTTTTTAGGGAAGAAGAAGAAAATTCAAAAGAAAGAGTGTACAGAAAGAGAGCAGAGAGAAGTGACGTGAGAGTGACAGTAGAAAGGGAGAAAAAGCAAAAAAAAAAAAGAAAAAAGAAAAAGAGAAAAAGGGACTGTTCATCGTCTCCTTCGTGGAAGCCACCCGACGCCCCCTCTGTTCGCTGCTGCCCAAACCGAGCTCCTGCGCTGCCGGTCTCTCGCACCAGGCCACCCCCCCTGCGTCGCCGCTCGACAGCCAGCCGCCCTGCTGCCGACGCTCCCCGTTGAGACACCACCGGCCGCCCACTGCACCTCCGCACTGCACCCCCCGCGCCGCGCGTCGCTCTCTGCTCGCCTGTCGCTGCACTCGGTGCCTTAGCCCCGACGACTGCGCCTCTACCTGACGCTCGTACCAGCCCTCCTCGCCGATCAAGCCACCGGACTCCACGCCGTCACGAAGGCCCGCCTCTGCTCTGACGCCTCTGCAAATCCCACGACGGCCCCGCTTCCGATCAGCACCTGCACCTGGAATTTCACGGCCCATGACTCCCTTTGCCGGTGGTCCGCGTCGACACCTGCGACGGCCCCCGTTGCCATCTTTCGCCCGGCGGTCGACGTCTGTACAGCCCCTTTTGTTGCTGCAGCTACCGCCTCCGCCATTGCGCCTCAGCCCGAGCCACCATTGTTACGACCCGCGACCCTACTGTTCGCCGGTCATCGACGCCGCGCCTCCCTGCTGCTGATGCCGCCTAGTCCTCACCGGAGCTCCGACGCCGGTCACTTGAGTCTTGAGAATGGTGAATTTGGAATGGTTCCTTGCTGGTTTCCATCTTGGAGATAATTTTCCAAGCTAGGTAAAATTTCAGGTAAAATTTTAGGTTAAATTAAGCTATTATTTGGATTTTTTAGCTTGTGGAATCGACTTGATTTGTTTTGTTTTTATCATTATCCAATTATGAAATTTGTCATATTAAGTCATAATAATAAAAAATATTGAGCCACGAGACGTCGGCTTAGATTTTTTATTATTTTGACTTTTCATGGTAAATTCATGAATTGCTTTGCATCATTGATTCACATTAAAATAATATATCATTGATTTACATGGATGAATTTTTTTGGCATGTCATCATTATTTGTCCATTATATATCATGCATTATAGAATTTAGGTATTTAAGTCCATACATATATCATGTTTAAAGCAACGCATTTTGATTTTTTTTAGATTCATATAAAATTAGGTTAACTCTCCTTTAATAAAACAAAAAGAGAATACAAAATGTTATTTAGGTCATATAAATCACACCACATGTTGCACTCTAGTTAGTGGGTCATAGATTAATGTTTTAATATTCCCATCATGTAGTTTTTTTAATAAAAAAAAAAAGCCAAAGATTAGTATTCCATCATTATGTTATTTTTTCAATAAAAAAACATTATGTCATAAAAAAAGAAGATCATTTCCTTGATTAGTTAATAGGTTAATTTATAATTAATCTCATAGCATCATTATTTAGCATAGGTTGCATAAATGCATTAAAAAATGAATCATCATAAAAAAAAAATCATAAAAAACATGCATGTAGAAATACCATGTCATTCATCCCATATCATGTAGCATATGCATATTTAGGATTATATAAATTAGATTGCATACATACAATGATAAGTTTAAGTCATACCATATAAATTGCATCTCGCATGTCATTAAAATAAATTCATGTATATTAAGTTAGATTAAGATTGCATAATAATAAAAATTAGGTGTCTTGTCATTTAGAAATCATGTTTAGGGCATGCATTTTTATTAGCATTTTTATTGAATGTTACTTTATTGATTGTGCACCCGTATGACCACCATTTGCATGTTAGTAGCTAAGTTAAAATTAATCAACATTGCCTGCAAAATATTTTTGAAATTAAAATAAAAGGTACCGAAATGACGTTATACTAATCTAGCATAATCATGTTCCCGGACCTACTGAATCTCTGGTTCGTAAAAGTAAAGTACTCTCCCATACTTTACTTGGGTTTCTAATCAACCCTAATTGATTAGTGGCATCTCCAAATTTAATATAATTACATGTTTAAATAAGTTAATTTCTTAATATCAAGTCGCGATTGGTAAGACTTGGGAGGGTTCGAGCCAAGTTTTCGGACTTAGTAATCCATTAACTTAAACCTTAGGATTGCCTTGAAATTGTAGGTTGCGACAATGATTAAGTCCACCCATTTTACCAAAAAGATAAAATTGCCATCTATTATTCATTTCCAATTTAAATTAATGATCCTAAATTTATTTCTACATCTACGTAGGATTAATTTACCATAAATAATAATTTCATATGTATTAAAGGCACTATGCTTTTTTTATTGTTAGATATTACTTCAATACTAATATGTTTTGTCAAAAAGAGAAATATCAAGAAATATCAAAGAAATCTATTTCTTTTCCACATTGTCAATCATATTTATGGATAAATTGTTAAGTAAATTAAATTATTAAATAAAAAATTGCATAAAGTAAGATTTTTTTTTCTGAAATTGGTAGTGAAATATCATTATTTTTTATTGACAAAAATTAAAATCATTTGTGAACTATTTATAGAAAAATATCGAGATACCTCATTGTGTATAATTTTTAGTGTATTTCTATATATTCCTCCAATGTCTTAAATGCTATGTATAAAAGCATTTCATCAGTATAATAAGGAAAAAGATTAATTATTTGAGATATATATTTTAGAAAGGGTTAATACCCTAAAAAACCCCAAACTGATATACTTGTGACAAATTTGCCCCAAACTATTTTTTTGACCATGAAAAACTCCAAACTGGTAAGCCTGTGACAAATTTACCCCGACTAACTATGAAAAACCATAAACTGGTACATTTATGACAAATTTACCCCAAACTAATTTATTCGACTGCAAAAAATCCTAAATTGGTAAATTTGTGACAAATATACTCTCTGCTAAATTGGATTAATACCACAAAAAAATCACAAAAATTGTAAACTGTGACAAACAGAGCGTAAAATTCTAAATTGGTATACCGGTTAACTGTCACGTGTCATTTAACTTAATAATTTGAGAATAAAATTTAACGAAAACTAACATAAGGTAAATTTGTCACAAGTGCACCGGTTTAGGGTAAATTTGTCAAAAGTATACCAGTTTGGGGTTTTTGGTGGTCAAAAAAATAGTTTGGGGTAAATTTATCGCAAGTGTACCAGTTTAGGGTTTTTTAGGGTATTAACCCTTTTAGAAATGCAATTTATATACAATTTACCAAGAAAGTGTGCTTTTGAGATAAGAGGGACAAAAAATAGATAATTTGTAACCGCTGCCTTTGTGGCCGCGATGATTTTGGATTACCAATGATACGCTTTTTAAATGTTACAAATCTAAATTAGTACAATTCATCAAAATTTCTTCCATAACTGTATTGGTTTACCAGCTCCAATTCGAGCTTTACTTAATTTTCCAACTTTTCCTTTCCTTTTATCAACTTTTGCACGTGTTTTTGTCACAACACATTAAATTTACCCGTTTTTTTAACTAAAAATCACCGACTTGATTTAAAGTTGATTACCAAAATTTTCCCTTTTTTCAGCCTTTAGTTATGGGCTAGGAAGCACTAACACTCTTTGAAAGCCTTCGTGTCATGTCAGATACTTCAACACATGTCTTACACTCTTGGACATTCTCTGACACTCAGTCAACACGTATTGAAAAATCTGACATCTAGTCAATTTTTTTGACACTCTTTGACACTTGAGTCAGAATTTCAACATGCAAGTTTTTGACACACGATTCCGACATGTGAGGTCAATTTTAAATTTTTCAATAAAAGAAAGATCAAAATATATATATGTGAAAAAATAACAATTAATAATAAAAATAACAAATTAGGAAAGAAGAAAAACCTAACATTTTATTCTCTTCTTTTTTAACTTTCACTTTCCATGATATACAATTTACCCACAAGTTTTTTTCTTTTTTCTTTCGACACATCTGACACGCAAGTCTAGAATGTGTGACATCTCGATTTTCCAATTCTATTTTTAATAAATTGAGACGGGCATTTCGTTGGCACGCATATGGTTCATTTCCTTGAGTCGGCCACTCATGTGAAAACTAGTCTATCGAGTGAAGTCGTTAAGAAATTCTAATGTAACAGACTCGAGAATTTGGCTAGGAAGCGACCTTTCGACCGAGCTAATCTGCACGGGTCATTACGACACAAATAAAAATCGATTAGAGACCGGAGATAGGTCGACTCGACAAAGGCATGTGATCGAGTGTGGGTGATTCCACCAGATCGTACAATTCTTGTCGATCGACACTAGACCGACTTTTCTATCGATTGGGTACCCTGTGTCCGTATTTGAAACCTTGAGATTACCCCGACAACCGAAAGTCGCCAATGTTTCAAAGATGTACATTGTGGCTTGAGATGATCAACCACAGGTTAAATGCGTGAAAATTTCTAAAGGCTACCTGGTAGGTTGGGCCGCTCTAGTATCGTGCCAAAGTGAAATTAACCATGGGATTGAGATCGAATTCAGAAATTGGAAGTCTGGGTGTGTCACAAATCATTTTAGGAATATTAACTCATCTTTGGAAGATTTTTCATGCAATCGGAGTCCTTTGGCAAATTAAATCCGAGAATGGCTATTTTAGCTCGAGAAATTAGTAGGCCGCCTTTGGTATTGCTATTAGGACTTAAGTTGGTTTTATGGACAAGTGAAGAGGTTAATTAAAGTGTGGTGACATTGGATTAATTGTATGAACTTCAATTGAACTCAATTGGAAGAGAATTAAATGGAATTGGAGAAATTAGTGTACAAGAATTGGACCCCGGCGGAAAATGAAAGTGCAACTATTGGAGAAGTTGTGGAGGATTTGAGTGAGTGGAAGATAACATGGGATAATGTCATGGTGGTTGAGGCCAAGGGTTGAGATCTTGACACGTGGACGGTGGAGATTTGCCCTTGGAAAGGAGACCCATCAACATCATCTTCTTCATTTTGAAATTGGGAGGAGAGAGAGAGGAGGAGGGGAAAAGCTGTGTGCTGAACCAGCAGCTCGCCCAGCCCGCACGCATGCCCCTCCACCGCTCGACGCCGCCAGTCGAAGCCTCGTCGTTCGTCGCCGTCTGCGGAGCTGGCCGCCGCCGCGTGTCGCCCCGCGTGTGCCTCGCCGCTCTGCTCCGCTTCGCCCGCGCCAACGCGTCACCACCGTCGCCCCGAGCTCCTGCCCCTCCGTCAAGCTGCTGCCGCCACCGCCAAAGGGTCGCCGGAGCTGCCGCCTTGCCCCGCCTGAGCTGCCGACGCCCTTCTCCGCCGTTCCTCCGCCCATTCCGTCGCCGGATCCGCCCATTCTCGGCCTCAAACCGCCATGGATAGCAACTGCAGAAAATGGGTATGGCAGCCCCTTCGTGGGCCGTTTTGGCCGCCTTCCCGAGCCCGAATGCTCGGCCCGCTTTGAGGAAAGTCGATCCTCTCGTCGTCCCCGTCGTTATGGTCCACTCGGCTCGCTAATCCGGTGAGTTTAGCGCACTAATATTGATTAGACGGTTAATTATGCCCTAAGTGTGCTTAGTTTAAGTTAGGCAAGTTTAGGTGGATATTTTAGTTTATTTAATTGTGATTTGGATTAAAAGGTTTGTTTAATTTAAAGTGTGTTTAATTAAAGGCTAAGAGAGTTTATTTAATAATAAACCTTGATGGGACACAATAGGGCTTTATTTTTGAATTATTTAATTGTTTCAAAATTCTGGAATTTATAATATTATATTATATTCCGAAATTATTAAAATAATATTATTAAAAAAAACGGAAAAATTATTTTTGACCCCGATTGCTCAGAATTTCGTGCCGATCGCTGCTATGCATTCGGATTTTGAAATTGATGGTTGGATATTATAAATTGGGTGTGGATGACGAAAATGTGGATATTATTATTTAATTAATTTTCGGAATAAATTTAATTATTTATTAAATTTGAAAATTTCGTCGGGACCCTAAACTCTCAGAATTTCGTGCCGATCGCTGCTGTGCATTTAGAATTTGAATTTGATGATTGATTGTGGCAAATTGAGTGTGATTGCGATAAATAGGGATTCTTTATAAAATCCTAAGTGTAGAAATTGATAGGAGATTGACTGTGATTGACCACCTATTAGAGGTCGTGCCCAGTGAGGTCGTGATGTACCACCTATGAAAGGTCGTGCCCAGTGAGGCCATGATTAACCACCTATTAGAGGTCGTGCCCAGTGAGGCCGTGATGTACCACCTATGAGAGGTCGTGCCTAATAGGGCCGTGATGAACCACATATGAGAGGTCATGCCCAGTGAGGTCGTGATGAACCACCTATGAGAGGTCGTGCCCAGTGAGGCCATGATGTACCACCTATGAGAGGTCGTGCCCAGTGAGGCCGTGATGAACCATCTAATTAAAGGTCGTGTCGAGTGGGGCTGTGATTGCCACTGTTTGTTAAACCTTCCTATAGGGTCGGGATTGAGAGCAATGATTGATTTACTAGAATGACATGTAATCGGCCAAGTCGATTGATCGCTGAGACGATCCAAGTGGTTCAATTGTTTTGATAATGTGATTGTGCCATGGTTGTTTGGTTATCATAATTGTACGTGGTTGAATTATATAAATGGTGCTAACCTGCAGATGAAGGCTGAGGCGAGGTAAGTCTTCTGTGTGATGTGGCTAGGTCACCCGGGGCGTATTTTCTTTCTAATAGGGGTTTAGGGGGTTAAACTTGCTGAGACATCGTCTTATCCCGGTTGTGGGATTAAAATTTCAGATCCCTGGTGGACGGAGCGACCAGATAGCCTTGAGTTGGCATTGAGGAGTTGCAGAGGTGAAGTCATAAGATTGGAGGACGTGTCCGACTTGTAGGTCATAGGACAATTCCTTTTTAAGAGCCTTGTCTTGTGTAGACTTTTGGTTGTAGACCTCTGTTTGTAATTCTGTTGAATTATGTAAGTGATTGGTTGTGAAATTGTTTCCTGTTTTTCTATCCCGTATTTTATTGTCAGGGGTTTTATAATACGTTTTGCTTGCGCATTAATAAATGAATGGGGTCGGCGACACTACTTGGGAATGTCGCATTTGATCGACCGCAATGGGATATTGGCGCGCTCGAGGTTCGGGGCGTGACAGAATATGAGTTACTTTTTTTTTGCTTTCCAAATTTTATGGATTTATTGAAATGGAGATGAATTTTGTCAAATTGAAACAATGAAGAATATTAATAAATGGTGAATTAATGTTTTCAATGTAAATTTATTTTAGAATTTTATTATTTTTTATTTATTTGTGACTTTGAATCAGATTAATTTTATTCAAATAATAATAATAATAATAATAATAATAATAATAATAATAATAATAATAATAACAATAATAATTTATTTATATATAAAATATACATATATACAACGTGTCCCAACGTGTTGGAATCGAAATGTCGGCATGTCGTATCTTGTCATATTGCGTGTCAGTGTCGTGTTACTTAGGTTACGAGTCACCAACTCTTGTTTGATTCATTTACTGAATTTATTTTTCTTTTAATCATCAACTTTTATTATGAAAGCAAGCTGAATAGCACCATTGAACTGCGCTATTAATCCGCAACTGGCAGAGTAGCTTGCGTAACGAGTCCACAGAAACCGCCTTGGACGCCCGAGTTCCGCAGAATTCTCATGTATCCTTTCTCGCCCCAAGTCTTGCCCCACGAGTTCTTAAGCAGCCAATAGTTGACACCGTCGGGGGTCTTCCCGTATTCGACGATTGCGACGGCGTGGTTAGTGGTCTCCCCACAAGGGCCATTGAAGACGCCCCCGCTGTATTGCTTGAATCCAGGGCTGAAACCCTCGATGGCGATCGAGACCGGTTGCCTCGCCACAGCCTGCAATAGCAGGTCTTCACTCACGGGGATGTTCTCATACCCTTTTAACCGTGCTACAGCAATGGAGGCGGCTCGCTTGTTGCAAGTGCCTTGGAATCCACTGTAAGGGTAATCGCTTTCATAGGTCATGCCATGGTTTTGGGCAATGTATTCGTAGGCTAGGTACATCCAACCCCACCCGCATCCGTGGTTTTGTTTGGAGTAGTCAATAAGCTGTTGCTCGGACAAGTCAACTAGTTTACCGGTCTTCATCGCTAGCATCGATTCCACAGCTGCAGTCGCTGCAAATGCCCAGCAAGATCCTATTCAAGAATTAAAATGAGAAGCGCAACGGTGGTTATGGCTAGTGTATGTATGCAGATGGAATAAACACTGGAATTAGCTTAATAGTGTATGATTCGGAGTCACTAGGATTAAAGTTTCTCACATGCTACTCGCAGTTAGTGCCGCAATAATGTAATTAAATTGGCAGCATGCAACTATGTGGTTCGAATTATTTTAGATGACCTATTTTGAATTGGAACATGATTTAGTTTTATGGATCCAATTATGCGGTTTGAATTAAACCAATTATGAAATAGTATAATTTGTCTACCAATAGATCCATTGAAACCCATAGTCCCGAGCCACTGAGAGAGAAATGCGTTAACCTAGCGAAAAAACCATTGTCTCTTATCCACTATATATAATATATTACACATCATTGTTGTTAAAAATGTTTTATTGAGCTTACGTAGCACATCTGTTGATTGTTTTCGAGGGCTACAGAGAATATTCATTGTTTCATATGAAAAAATTGTACGCAAACAAAGCCACAAGACAAGAAAATATTGGGTTAAGGACCTCGGAGGATTATATTGTTTCGCTTGCTTTGAAATAAAAAGAAAAAATCACATGACCAGAAAATAACGTGCCTTTGGACAATAATATAGTATGATTTTGTTACTCTCTTACCCCATTCTCCCTGATCTTTTATGCTGCCAACAACTCCTTTCTCGACCCAGTTTAAACTATCCGGGACTTGAGTCGTACTGTACTTGAAAGTGGTGGCTGCGGATGAATTCGAGCTCCTCGACGTCGCTCTAAACCCGGTGTATCTCTGGACAAACTCTTCCGTGGTCAAATCCGAAAATTGGTTCAGACCCACTTTGTAGTTCTGACTAGCCGCTTTGCTGTTGAAGTCTTCGATGAAGCGCAAGGTCTCTAGGAAGATCCCGTACCGCTTCGCCTTCTCGAGATTATCCTTGTAGATCCGTCCGTGGCGGGCCATCCACTGCTCGAACTCGGCCAATGTGGAATTCGGGGGCGTCACGGCCGAAGTCCAAGCCGCTGCACATAACCATACCATCAACATGTAGACCTTGATTTGCCTCTCGGGCCTTGGAGCCATTGTCGAATGCCGAAGCGTATCAACGATGGATTGATGGATTGGTAGTGTGCTATGGGCCAATGTTGAGAAACATGAGCAGGCCACGTTAATTATAGATCCTCAAGATCATGGTAATAAATCATGGAACTTCGCTAATAATCCGGTCAGTCATTTTCTCATCGATTAGCTTTCGACCTCTTCGTTTTCTTTCCCAAATGAATGCTATTGTTTAGGTGAAAAAGTGAATGTTACACGATTGTGAATTGTCTATACATGTCAAGCCGTGTCTATTTGTAGACCCTCATGAGCAACTTGATTAATCATGGAACTTTGCAATCGATCCAGTCAAGATTCATTTCCTTCACTGATTAGCTTTTGACATCTTCGATTTCTTTCCCAAATGAATGCTACTGTTTAGGTTAAAAACTGAATGTTTCGCAATTATAAATTGTTTATACATGTCCACTCGAAATAAAATTGCGGGTTTGTAGATGCATACTTAAAGTGAATCGGATGTGGATGGTCTAGCTAACAATCAATTGGATAGAATCAAATTTCCCAATGTGTATAGCTTAAATTGACGGGGTAGTTTTTTTTTAGGGTGGTGCTATTTCCAATCCTTATGGCTATGTTTGGTCATCCATATTTCTAATTGGAACATGATTAGATATGATAAGATATGGAATCCTGGGATTTTTTTTTATATTATATTCATTGTTTGGTGAATCGCAATATTAAAGTTGGATATGTTTACATCATATCATGTACATATATATATATATATATATATATATATATATAAACGGCATATCATTATAAATGAACCTAATATATGATTAAGTCCACCCATTTTACCAAAAAGAGAAAATTGCCGTCTATTATTCAATTCCAATTTAAATTAATGATCCTAAATTTATTTCTACATCTATGTAGGATTAATTTACCATAAATAATAATTTCATATGTTTAATTTTTTTATAGCAAATTTTCCATATGTATTAATGGCACTATGCTTTATTATTATTATTATTATTATTATTATTATTATTATTATTATTATTATTATTATTATTATTATTATTATTATTATTATTATTATTATTATTATTTATTGTTAGATATTACTTCCATACTAATATGTTATGTCAAAAAGAGAAATATCAAGAAATATCAAAGAAATCTATTTCTTTTCCACATTGTCAATCGTATTTATGGATTGTCCACAAAAAAAAAAATCGTATTTATGGATAAATTGTTAAGTAAATTAATTTATTAAATAAAAAATTGCATAAAGTAAGATTTTTTTTTCTGAAATTGGTAGTGTAATATCATTATTTTTTATTGACAAAAATTAAAATAATCTATGAACTATTTATAGAAAAATATCAAGATACCTCATTGTGTATACTTTTTAGTGTATTTCTATATATTCCTCCAATGTCTTAAATGCCATGTATAAAAGCATTTCATCAGTATAATAAGGAAAAAAGATTAATAATTTGAGATATATATTTTAGAAATGCAATTTATATACAATTTACCAAGAAAGTGAGCTTTTGAGATAAGAGGGCTAAAAAGTAGATAATTTATTATAAGATAAATGATGAGAAGAGACTTCTTAGTTTTATACTATATCAAAGAATGTAACCCACTCCACTGTGGAGGTGTTGGTTCGGGTGAAAATGGAGGACGGCATCTCTCTCCAATGCCTCATTGGACCCGCCATGTTTATACGCCATGCCTCCCTTCTTGCTCAGGAGAAGTACACTATTGGTGTCATAAATTGTGTACGACGCTCGCTTTGATGCCAAAAGTTTCTGTTGGATCACTTAAGTGCCAAATATTTTGAAAAACGATCACTTTGGTGCCATCGGCGATTTGGTTGGTCGGAAATCTGACATGGCAGTTTTTTTTTTTTTTGCGCCAACGTGGATCGCCGGAAAATACAATCAGCATACAAAAAACAAAACGACACCGTTTACCGTTTTCTCCTAAATAAGAAACCCTAAATCCCCAATTTCAACTAGAACCGGAAGTTGAAAATCCTAAATTCCCAATTCAACCATTTCAAGTGCATAATTCAATTTTCTCCTAAAGTTATCTGCTCGCTCTTGCAAATGGAGGATAGAAGTTTCAGCAACGGCTCACATTCCTATAAAAAAATGAATTATATGGTGAGTGTTATTGTTATTGTGGGTTATCGAGTCCGAGAAGAACATCTGGACTCGGTTGAATCCCAGGAGAAGATTCCATAAATACGGCAGATATAGAGAAGGCTTGAAGTGCGAATATTTCAAATGGATTGATAGGAAATTCTCTGATCGAGCGATAAAGGTGATATTGGAGTTACTTGAAGGCCAAATGAAGAGTTTAACATCTCTTGTGGACCATTTGAAGAGGGAGGTTGAAGGAAAATTTTATCGAGCGTTTGTTATATTCTTATTCTCGTGGGTAATTTATTCAAATGTAAAGTGAGTAATGAGAAGAAATTTGTATGTCTACCATAATCGAAGACGTGGAATATGCACTTGTATTAGATTATTTATAAGTAAAGTGTGTTTTTGGTTTGCTGCAATTTTTGTATGGAGCAGAAGGTTTTGTTGTTGTAATCTATGGGTAGAAATGCAAGGTTGGACTTGGAATGCATTAATTGTGAGCACTTAAAAGTTTTGTTGTTTAGTTGTGTATTGTCATTGTTTGTTTTGGTTAGTTTTTGCTTCAAATATAATGGTTTGCTGCATTTTTTATTTGGTAATAGTTTGTTGCATTGAAAGCTTTTAGTAATTGTTTGCTACATTTTTTATTTGGTAATGGTTTGCTACATTTTTTATTTGGTAATAGGCTATGACCTTGCCATGCTGCATCAAAACACATCACAGTCCTTTGTGAGATGCATCACAATACACTATAAAACCATCCGATCCTGTCGGTATAGTCAAGATTGGAGCTAAGGTCAATTTTCTTTTAAGCTCCTGAAAACTCCTTTCACATTCCCCATTCCATTCAAACTTTACGTTCTTTTGAGTCAATTTTGTTAAAGGACCCGCCAGTCGTGAAAATCCTTCAATAAACCTTCTATAGTAGTTAGCCAATCCTAAGAAACTCCGTATTTCAGTAGGTGTCGTCGGTCTCGGCCAATTTGTTACCATTTCAACTTTTGCCGGGTCTACTGCAATTCCTTCTCCTGATACCACATGCCCAAAAAATATTATCTGGTCTAGCCATAATTCACACTTGCTAAATTTGGCATACAGCTTATGATCTCTCAAGGTTTGCAAAACTATTCTCAAATGCTATTCATGCTCTTTAGGCCCTCTTGAATATATCATAATATCATTAATAAAAATAATCACAAACTGGTCTAAATAAGACTTAAATACCCTATTCATTAGATCCATAAATGCAGCCGATGCATTTGTCAATCCAAATGGCATCACCAAGAACTCATAATGTCCATAACGAGTCCTAAATGCAGTCTTAGGAATATCCTCTTTCTTAATTCTTAGTTGATGGTATCTCGACCTTAAGTCAATCTTAGAGAAGACCGAACTTCCTTGGAGTTGATCAAATAGGTCATCAATTCTAGGCAAAGGATATATAGTTTTAATGGTTATTTGATTCAGTTGCCTATAGTCAATGCACAAGCACATTGACCCATCTTTCTTTTTCAATAACAAAACTGGTGCACCCTAAGGTGAAGCACTTGGCCTAATGAATCATTTGTCAAGCAACTCCTGTAGTTGTACCTTTAATTCCTTTAACTCGACTAAGGCCATCCTATATGGGGCTTTAGATATTGGTCCTATTCCAGACATTAATTCAATTTCAAACTCAACTTCCCGCTCTGGTGGTAATCTAGGCAACTCATCGGGAAATACATCTTGAAATTCATTAACCACTCGAACTTCCTCAAGTTTAGGCTCTAACCTAGTATAATCTCTAACCATAGCCAGGTACCCTTGACATCCCTTGTCAAGTAACACACGAGCTGCTATAGGTAGATTGGTCTGACCTTCCAAAAATTCACAACTAGACTGATCAGATAAGACAAATTGGATCACTTTTCTATAACAATCCATTTTGGCTCGATACTTACGAAGCCAATCCATTCCTATAATAACATCAAAATCATACATAGCCATTACGAACAAGTCTATTTCCATATCTTTTCCTCCCATTGATATTTTACAATTTTCACACACTAGCATAGACAATACCATATTCTTTAAAGGCGTGGAAACACAAAGAGGCGTCTCAAGGGGTGTAACTTCTATTTTACTCAAATGCCTATATCTTTCATACACAAACGTATTCATAGCACCCCGTATCGGACAATGCATATGCCTTTTTACCATTTATAAGGATCGTACCTGAGATAACGTTTTTGGAAGCTTCCGCTTCCTCTTGGGTGACCGCATACACCATTCCTTGTGCTGGTGGCCTCTGAGGATTCCTTGGTAAATTTGATCTAATAGCACTCTGTTATCCCTGTCGCACTGAGCCAACACTCATTTGTGACCTTTCTTGTGGGCAACTTCTCCTAAGGTGGCCCATTTGTCAACAACCAAAACATCTCAGTCGTCCATTGCAAGGTCTTGGGCCATGTCGCCCATTACACCTTTGACAAACATCAGGCTTATAAGGTGCTTTCCCTATATTCAGGCCATTTCTTACTCCCTCAAAATTTCCAAAATTGCTCTTTTTCTTCACATTCCAAGTCTGACCTTGACCAAGATAAGGTCTCTTACCCCTTCTCACATCATTAAAGTTCAGCTGTTTCTCAAACTTTGATCGTTCTCTCATCTACTCATGCTCCACTAATTGTGCCATTTTGTAAATCTCATGGTAATCCTTTATGTTCAAAGGCACTAGTTGTTTCCCGATATCAGTTCTCAACCCTTTCAGAATTCTCTTAGTCTTTTCTTCCTGATCCTCAATTAGCCTAGGAGCATATCTAGATAATTCAAAAAATCTAGCCTCATATTGGTCTACTGTTAGCTCCTTTTGTTCTAACTGAACAAATTCTGAAATTTTATTGTCCTTAGCACAATCAGAAAAATTCTTTCTATTAAAAGCTCTCACAAACTCTCCCCAATTAACATCAGTACCTGGTGGAAAGATTATGTCATTCGAAGCTCTCCACCAAAACTTTGCATTTCCCTCTAGCTGGTACTCTGCCAAAGTTATTTTCTCAACATCATTGCAGTCCAACAACCGGAAAATTCGTTCCATTCCATCAATCCAATGCTTTGCCTCTTCAGGACTTCCCATTCCACTGAACTTAGGTGGTTTCAGCTTTAGAAATTACTCCACCAGTCCTTGAGTGCGGCGTTCTGCTCCGGGTTATTTCTGCACTTGTCTTTCCATCAGATTTCCTATATTGGCCAATGCCTACAGGATATCTTCCATCCGAGGTTCAGCCTTTGCAGCAGAGGCTTCAGCCCTAGGCGGATGATGACTTCCATATCATACCGTGATTTTCCTGCAGTTTCCAAGCATTTGCCTCAGGAAATATCTGTGACTCAATGTCTTCATTAAAAACAACAGCACTAAGGAAAATAAGTAACATAACCATGTTACCGGTACCTAAAAGCAATTCATAATAACTACTAGAGATCTACGAGTGAATACCCATCACCCGTTATTCAAAGTTACCCAACCATTCTAGTCAATATCCTATGGTGTGCATTGTCATCATGTTCCTCAATTTCCGAATGAGGCTCCTTATCACTCCAATCTATAACCATTGCTCTGATACCAAAAAGGGTAGTCGTGGCACCCCGAAGCATCTAAGGACGCCACAGGTACTTATCGCTCCACCTAATAAACACTAGTACATCTCTTAGTAGAAGCATCGTAGTTCATAGGCATTTTTTTTTTTGTGAAAATGGTCCCAGCGCAACTTATTAGCAGAAGTATAATTGAATATCACAATCTCTCCCTCCAACAATCATGATACAATGCACACCACTAAGCACCATAGGAAAAGATAAAGCCAAGCCACTTTTATTGATATATTTTCATGATGGATTTTCTCGGGTCGATATAACAAAAGAAAGGCAAGATTTTTAACTACACTTGGCCACATCCCAAAAGGATATCTCGACCCCTATAATGATCACATGTCATCCTCCATCTATCAGTGTCAACTACCCCCCAAAAAGAAACGTCAGCTCTCTACCCCTCACGCGGCCATCACACCCATCCTGGCGTGTCGGGTGGTGGTGGTGGCAACATCCCCTTAAACACTCCATCTCGGCGGACGTGGACCGACAGAAACTCCTGTATGACCGCCCCCCAACTAGGCCCATATCATACATGACCAACACTCGAACTCGCACAAACGTCAGACTGGGGAAAGTAATGCAGTCAATCTCCAAACACTCTACCTCCACGTCAGATGGGAGGCCATAGAAGGTACCCCGCGTGATAGTAGAGAGTGGCATCTTTTTAATCTAAAATGTTGGTTCCCGAAGGGGTGAGTATAGCTACTCAGCAGATAAAAGATCCAATAAACCACTCAATGTATCACACAATACAATCATAACATTCATAGCATAGTACATGTCATTAATGCATCCAAGCATAACTTACCTTGCGGCCATGCATATGTCATCATACCATATGTACATACCTCCTCATGTACTCATCACCATCATGTCATACATATACCATGCCATAGGTGCACGCACAACCATGCACTAATCATCATCATGTCATACATGTATCATCATGCCATAGGTGGACACACAACCATGCACTCATCATCATCATGTCATACATATATCATCATGCCATAGGTGCACATACAACCATGCACTCATCATCATCATATCATACATATACCATCATACCATGGTGCACATACAACCATGCACTCATCATCATCATATCATATAGCCATACATATGTCATCATATCATATGTGCATGATTCAATTTCCACTTTTATCTTTCAATTTGATCACCACATCTTTCTTTCCCAGGACCAGTAATTGCATCCCACATTTTTATCACTTGCACCCCAACCTGGCATCGCGAGAAACCTTCGGCACACACCATCGAGCATCCGGCACCCCCATATTCCGGGCATCTCGCATTCTAACTGGCATCACGAGGCATTCCCCGGGCACAAACCTCTAAGGCTTCCAGCACTCAACCATTCCGGACATCTCGAAACTCCCAAGGACATCCGGGCATGTATCACAATACAACCGGGCATCCGGCAGCCCCCATCCCGGGCATCCTGATACTCCCAGGGCATTATCGACCCACCTCCAACAGTTTCCTCATTCATCATAATTCATACTCACCAATTTATGTCTCACAATCAACATGGCACATGATGTAATGACAACAAAGTCAAATTCAGCATTTGATTCTATATGCAATGCCAAATATCATCACATGCTCAGCAAGATTCAATCACCTCAACCAATATAATTAGTAGGGCTCATCCGAAACAGAATAATTATAAATTTCAGCATTTGAAATTCGCACAATCCAGCTTGCACAGTTTTAGAAAATATTTCCATTAAATACCCAAATGGTCTTTAAAAATTATGAAATTCGAACGTGTGATAGTCAAGACATAATGGCAGATATTTCATGAAGGAAACTGTACCAAAAGATCCTCATACAATTTGATATAGATCACGCATCACAGCATTTCTATTCTATCAATACAGCTTGCACAGTTTTTGAAACATTTTTGGTTAAATAGGTAATTGAACTTGAAAAAATATGAAATTTGAATATGTTACAGAGAAGACATACAGAAAGATACTTTGTGAAGAACGCTTTGCTGAAAGAGCTTCATACAAAAAGATATGACCCATGCATTGAAGCTGACTAAATGCGAACGCGTCAGATTACTCGGTTTTTGAAATATTTCCGATTAAAAAATACTCTAATGACCTTAAAAAATTATGAAATTTAAATATGTGGTAGTCAGATTTGTCCTAGATAATTAATTATGGATGGTTGAAGCCCCTGTTCCTAGTACCGGACATTTCAGGTTTAGCCGTCTCCGAAAAATCACAATTTCACCTACTTATCTTCCATCTTTTCCTCTGAAACTTTTAACACGTCTCTGGATTCTGATCATCTCTCCTGTCGTTCTTTCTCTTCCAGCTAAGGGATAACGTTGCTCGACTTGGTCTTATATGGACTTCATTAATGGAATGATTGCACCGGAGATTGAGACAGTGTACCCAGAGCGAGAAGGCTAAGTCCTTAATGGCTTCTTTGTCTTGGCCATCAGCTCCATATGGTCCCCAGGACAAGAACCAGAGGCCCTCCCTCTTTATGGAGGATTTGTTTTGTCCTCGTGGTTGGTAGACTGTCTTACTTAGATTCATCGCTGAAGATACCGTTCAGGAAACTTTGTGACTGTTCTTCATGACTTTTCTGCTCCACACGATGCGCGATATAAGTCCCGTTGCAATCTCGTGTATCCAGGGGGCCATGCGTGTACTTTGGAATCTCCCAGGTCGAAATGAAGAATGGCGCGACAATTCTCCTGCAGTTGCAAAATAAAAGAAGCCGAGAACGAATTGAAGAAGGAACTACGTACCAAATGAGAGGTTAAATGGGGTGTGAAGAATACGGAATTTCTATCTTGCCTCACATCCCATATATAACGAGTAACATAGGATAAACTTTTTAACAAGAAAATGGGAAAAATTACCGAAAAAGTATTGAACCTATTATATGGTGACTAATGCAATTCTAAATGTTTTAGTTATACCAATTTAGCTAATGACCTTGCCAGCTCATAATTGGAAAAAAAAATACAAAAGAAAAGAAAACAAGAAAGATAATAAAAGAAAATAAAAAAATTACAAAAGTTGTTAATGTCTGCACTAACTATATCATGTAGGATGGCCTTCGTTGATGTAACTGATTCCTAATCAAAATTGGTTAAAAATATTATATTGGTAAATTGTCAAAAGATTCGAGATAAATTGATATACGTAAAAAATTTATGATTAAATTAGCTACTGTAAAATAAATTTATGACTTTTCGGTAGTTTTTCAAGAAAATGTCGGCTGTACCGTAACCAAATCTGAAATGAAGGTGATAGACTAAGTGAGGCATGATTCTGCCTTTCATGCCCACATGGACGATCCGCGGAACTATTGCCAAGCCAAACTCTCATTTTCACAAAGAAATATTTTATTCTTCAATTTCCACATATGGGTAACTGGGAACACCTGTTTGAGTATTGGCTCCCCCCAAACAAGGGCTTTTTCTTTAAGCCCTTGCGTAACGCCTACTCGAACGAATACTGTCTTCCCGTATAAGGCTTATCATTAGCTTAGTGCTCGATGACCCTTTGGTGACGCATGGTGGGTCCAAATTCGTTATGATTTGTAATCTTCGAGCAGCCCTCAAAAAAGGGCATGTGGGGTTCCTCCAAAATGCACCAATTGTGGGGGCAATTCTCACTGTTCGTTGTTGGGTTCCATCAATCGAAAAGCAAAGTTCACACATTGGTCTTCATGTCATGATTGACAACGGCAACGATAATGCGGCTTGTGGGTTCTCCTTAGCCTCTGGAATTCGCCTCTCTTTTCTTTTGGAAGGATTCGTCCCCCATTGCCATCTAAACTAAATTATTGGGACCTTAGAAGCAACCTACTAATGGACAAACACTACTCAAAGCTGATAAATCTTGAGATACCAAGGAATGAGCGCCTTTTCTTTTAGAAGGTATAATTTACTAAGTCAAGATTATTCATCATGAGATACCCTCAAACTAAAGCTCTTCTCCATAAAAAGGATGGCGCGGACATTAGGAGAGGAGATGCCTTATAAGCTCTACTCATTAGGAAAAGGAAATCCTATCTGAGAATTTAAGTAAACACTTCTTTGTTTGGAGTGGTTTCCACTTTCGATTTATAAGTTTCAGTAAATTCCTTTGCTTGCAGAGTTTGATTTTGTATTCGGAAGTGCAGATCGTTTAAAATCCATTACATTGTAGAGACATTGATACGTATAATTGTACCAATACTTTAAATAATAAATATGCTTTCTTGAGGAAGGCGCCCAAAAGATGGATAATCACAAGACTCGTGATCTTGACGTATTTTCACTATCATAAATTGAGTTAGACTCTCCTCTTCATTCTCTAACTAAATTCCTAGACCATCCTAATGTCATAATTCCAAATTCATTATCTAATTAAATTCCTAAACCACCAAAATTTTATACTGGATATTTGGATTCGCCATGCTCCTAAATCATCCAAATTAAATTGAATTTGAATTCTAGAAATTTGCCATATTAGCCAGCATAATGCCGAATTGAAGGGTTAGAAATTCATTTCATAATCCCCGCGTAATAATGAATAAAAAATCAATTTCATGCTCATTTTAGTTTCACATTAAAGAATCCCGGCGTAATAACGGACTATGCTTGGCTCGTAATACCGATGATATCAATACTCAAAAAGTCGGCAGCTCTCTAGTGTGGATGAGGATAGATAGCCAAAGGCCCTGGAAAGTCTAACTTGGTTATGTGAACCGAAACCTAATACTTGTCATTTTTGGAAAAGTCCTTTCATAAAAATATTGTAAAATCTCGAAACGCCAAATATGTAAAAACAACTTAATTTTCAGAATCATGTATACATAATATATGTATATATATGTATACATAATACATATATGTATAAATATGTATATAGTTGATGGCATCAGGTCACAGCACACGCCATGCCCTCTTGCATTTTTGCCATATCATCATGCCACGATATTATGCTTTTGTTCTTGTCCTAGTGCTAATGATGATGCATATGCCCTTAAAGACCTGTCGTCATGCATCTTTGCCATGTCATCTGCAGTTATTTGTGTCATTACAATACAACATCATAACACATATCATGTTATATACATCCTCTGCCATGTCATCCATACATGTGTTGCATCATGAATGCATGATGTTTTCAAGATCCACACCAGTAGACCCGACACATGAAGTCACGTTATTATTCGCGTAGTGATGTCAAATTTTCTCCCGAAAGAGAAATATTGACAATATAAATTATGCTTTCAAAATGTAGGAAACCATTCCACATTTGCAAGGTAAGACATGATTAGAGCTGTAGTAAGCAAAGGAAGCCTTGTGTTGTTCCGCGTTTGGAGAATTCTTTGTGGAAATGTAAAGACTTTAGGGTAAAAGGATTTTATCAAATGCAAATAACATTTTTTAAAGAGAGAAAATCTTGAGCACCCAACAATCCAACTGTGAATCATTAGAGCTGGCGATCGCGGGCCACCCCATCAAGGATAGCCCAACTGTTCCCACCATCAGCCTACCATACCGTTGCCCTCTCAAACCCCGCCTTTACGTCTCAAGATCTCTCCATCTCAAACTCGGCCGTGCTCGAGTAGGGCTCAAAGTGGCTATAGATGTAGATGCGCGAGGCATCGGCTGGCGTTGCTTGACCCTCGGCCAACGTCCATGACGTCCTCCTTGAATTCCCAGCAAATCAAAGTGTCCTCAGATTTGGCCGTGGGGGGCCTCATACAGTGTCCTTGAACTCCTCCTCGGCCAATGTCACATCACTCAAATTTGGCCCTCAAGGGCAAAGATGGAATTTGAGAAAGCTAGTGAGCACAAGATGGGGAGAGGAAAAGTCCTTAAAACCTTGAATTTGCCTTTCGAAAATGCTAAAAGGTCACCTGCCCTTGGGCTTTTAGTTTTGCCAATGTTGGCATTTGTTTAAATTGGTCCATTTTTTTTTTTTTTTGCCAAACACCCTAGCAATTGGTTAAGGATTTTTAAAGTATCAAAGTTCATTTTCAAAATTGAACCAAATACTCCATTCTTCTCACATATAATTGAACGTGAGATCCAAGAATTCTAACCTTGGCATTTTGAAGAGTAGATCTTCATGCATTAGCCCTTTTGGATAGTAGCTGACCGTCCCAATAACTGCCTCCGGATTTTTCGGAGGTCAAAAATGAGTAATCAATGGAAAGTATTTTAGGTCAAAGATACCCTTCAAAAAATGAGGAAAACGAATTCTCCCATTTGAAGATACGAGAAAAAATTTTCGTATGAGCTCTTTACTGTCCTCCCCGTTTCAAGCTCCAGCATTAGATGCTATGAAATCTTCAACAGGTTCCTAAACAAAAATATCAGCTTCAAAAAATCCCTATTGTGTCCTTTCTCGGATAAGATCAGCCGCCATCTGTCATAATCATACCATTGCTTTGCCAGGTGCTAACAGCTGCTATTGGGATTTGTTTCGATAAATAAAAATAGGTGTATAGGTAAATTTGAACCAAAACGATTTGTAGCAGAATTAAAAATGCTTATATACGTATTTCCAAAATATTGTTTATGCATTTTAATAAAAGAACTTAGAAATGAGACGGAGGCTAATCACATTACCCTTGATCCTTGTTCCAAAGTTTGGTTATGATATTCTTCGGATTTTGACTACAAACATTGATATTCTTATAGTGTTGGTTATGACGTTATTCAAATGTGCTCATATCCACACTGCAAACACCTAGTATCTTCGTAGCGTTAGCTTTGACATTCTTCAGATCCTAACTATGAGCGTTTGATCTTCTCGTGACACAAGTTTTGACGTACTTCGGTTTTGATGTTCTTTAGTTCCAACACCATAAACGTCGAGCCTTTAGTTTATATAGATCACCAACTTGTGTCAAATGGGAGAGAGAAATTTGAGACGGCTCTCATGTGTGACTATTTAATTAATCATATCATCCATAATTTTTTTATCCACTCTTTTGATGGCTTTAATTACTAGTCCCATATCACATTTTATTCGGCTCATTAACTTTAAAACCATTTTAGAAAATTAATTTGGCCACAATTGTTGAGAAAATCCTTATGTTGTTCTGAAGATGACAAAGACAATCAAATGTGACTAATGTATGTATTGATTGAGTAATACTAAGTGATGTATGCCCAGGTCAAAATGCAAATGTTGTCATAAATAGCACTAGAAGATTTTGATATGAGGAGTGTTTTGCCATTGTTTTAAGTGCTTTGCTAATATTTGAGGTAAACAAAGTATTGGGTGATAAAGATGTCTATGAGCTAGAGGATTCTTAGATAAGGTGAACTTCTAGAAGGTCTTTGATAAGGGTGAACCAGTTGAGAAGAATGGGGATGTTCATGATGGCTTGAAGGTACATAGATCAAGTGAACAGTTGGATGGACCTGATGATGGTGAACAAGCCTAAAACAAGGATGTTTGGTAAACTTGAAAAGACCATGAAGATGAATGGCTTAATATAATCGAAATTGCTATTATGCTTGAAAGGATAAAAAAGACCGGGTGTTGTTGATACTTAAAATTTTAGCTAAAAATTTATGATAAAAATTGTATAAAAAATTAGGGACCAATTTGGCCCTAAAAAAATGATTTTTGCATTACCTAGGTCTTAGTTTTAATTTTATTTCTATTATTTTACCATATCCCCGGATAAATTAATTATATTTAAAAATGGGGGGCCCACCTGGGCTGGGCCATTGTGCCCAGCACCCCTCCTTCTTCTCCTTCCACTAGCGCGGGCCCAGGCCAATCTGGCCCTAGCTGCCCCCTCACGGCCCGGCCCACTCCTTCATCTTCTTCCTCCTGCCTTCCTCGCGTTGTCACGGCGATCTGCGGAGGCCACGGGTCTCCTCTGTTTTGGGGTACAAGCGCTAGCGGCCGTCGTGGAGGCGCCGCTGGCCAAATGAATGCCAAGGGATCTTGCATAACTTTTAGTTAAAAGAGTGAGCAGTGAATTTTTTTTCCAAGTATCTTGTTGGTAGTTACTAACACTTTCATGAAATTATCAACATTTTCCATAGTATGGACATTACTAATTAGTGTGCTAAATTATCAACTTTTATTTGCATAAGCTATTAACGCTTTGAATTTACTCTCTCTCTTATATGAACTTAAAAACCTAAATTATAGTAAATTATAGCAATTTACCATTTTTTTTTTAAGATTAAAAGCTTATCAACTAGTTTTGGATTACCAAGGATACTTTGAATTAGTTATGACCATTTTCTACTTTACCTACTTTGTACTAAGTTGTCAACTTTATTTACCTTGATTAGCAACCCCTTACTAAGGCTTTCTAAATGTTACAAATCTAATTTGGTAGGATTCATTAAAATTTCTTCCATAACTGTACTGGTTTATCAACTCCAATTCGAGCTTTACTTAATTTTCCAACTTTTCTTTTCCTTTTATCAACTTTTGCACGTGTTTCGTCACAACACATTCAATTTACCTGTTTTTTTCCCCTAAAAATCACCGACTTGATTGAAAGTTGATTACCAAAATTTTCCCTTTTTGGCCATTAGTTATGGGTTAGGAAGCACCGATACTTTCTGGAAGCCTTCGTGTCATGTCAGACATTTTGACATGTGTTTGACACTCTTGAACATTCTTTGACACTCGGTCAACACATGTCGGAAAATTCGACACCTAGTCAATTTTTTCGACACTCTTTGACACTTGAGTCAAAATTTTGACATGCGAGTTTCCGATACACGATTCCCACATATGAGGTTAATTTTAAATTTTTAATAAATGAAAGATCAAACTATATATGTGAAAATATAAAAATCAATAATAAAAATAACAAATTAGGAAAGAAGAAAAACCTAATATTTTCTTCTCATCTTTTTTTACTTTCACTTTCCATGATATACAATTTACCCTCAAGTTTTTTCTTTTTTCTTTCGACACGTCTGATATGCGAGTTTAGAATGTGAATTACTTCTTTTTTTTTTTCCAAATTTTATGGATTTATTAAAATGGAGATGAATTGTCAAATCGAAACAACGAAGGATATTAATAAATGGTGAATTAATGTTTTCAACGTAAATTTATTTTAGAATTTTATTATTATCTATTTATTTGTGAATTTGAATAAGATTACTAATAATTTATTTATATATAAAATATACATATAATATACAACGTGTCTCAACGCATCGGAATTCTCTAGTTTTTGAGAAATGACGCGTTGGCATGTTGTGTTATGTCATGTGGTGTGTTGTGTGTCGATATTGATGCTACTTAGGTTACGGGTTACCAACACTTGTTTGATTCATTTACTGAATTTATTTTTCTTTTAATCATTAACTTTTATTATGAAAGCAAGCTGAATACCTCCATTTAACTGCGCTATTAATCCGAAACTGGCAGAGTAGCTTGAGTAAGGAGTCCACAGAGACCGCCTTGGACGCCCGAGTTCCGCAGCATTCTCATGTATCCTTTCTCGCCCCAAGTCTCGCCCCACGAGTTCTTGAGCAGCCAATAGTCGACACCGTCGGGGGTCTTCCCGTATCCGACGATTGCAACGGCGTGGTTAGTGGTCTCCCCACAAGGGCCATTGAAGACGCCCCCGCTGTACTGCTTGAATCCAGGGCTGGCACCCTCGATGGCGACCGAGACCGGTTGCCTCGCCACGGCCTGCAATAGCAGGTCTTCACTCATGGGGATCTTCTCATACCCTTTTAACCGCGCTACAGCAATGGAGGCAGCTCGCTCGCCGCAAGTGCCCTCGACGCCACTGTAAGGGTAATTGCTTTCATAGGTCATGCCATGGTTTTGGGCAATGTATTCATAGGCTAGGTACATCCAACCCCACTTGCATCCGTAGTTTAGTTTGGAGCAGTCAATAAGCTGTTGCTCGGACAAGTCCACTAGTTTACCGGTCTTCATCGCTAGAATCGATTCCACAGTTGCAGTCGCTGCGAATGCCCAGCAAGATCCTATTCAAGAATTAAAATGAGAAGCGCAACGGTGGTTATGGCTAGTGTATGCATGCAGATGGAATAAACACTGGAATTAGCTTGATAGTGTATGATTTGGAGTCACTAGGATTAAAGTTATGCTGAAATATTTCTCACATGCTACTTGCGGTTAGTGCCGCAATAATGTAATTCAAATGGCAGCATGCAACTATGTGGTTCGAACTACTTTAGATGACCTATTTTGAATTGGAACATGATTTAGTTTTATGGATCCAATTATGTGGTTTGAATTAAACCAATTATGAAATGGTATAATTTTTCTACCAATACATCCATTGAATCCCACAGTCCTGAGCCACCCAATGAGAAATGTGTTGACGTAGTGAAAAAACCATTCTCTCTTATCCACCATATATAATACATTACACATCATTATTGTTAAAAATGTTTTATTGAGCTTAGGTAGCACATCTGTTGATTGTTTTCGAGGGCTACAGAGAATATTCATTGGTTCATATAAAAAAATTGTACGCAAACAAAACCACAAGACAAGAAAATATTGGGTTAAGGACCTTGGAAGGATTATATTGTTTCGCTTGCTTTGAAATAAAAAGAAAAAAAAATCACAATACCAGAAAATAAAGTGCATTTGGACAATCATATAATATGATTTTGTTACTCTCTTACCGCATTCTCCCTGATCTTTTATGCTGCCAACAACTCCTTTCTCGACCCAGTTTAAACTATCCGGGACTTGAGTCGTACTGTACTTGAAAGTGGTGGCCGCGGATGATTTCGAGCTCCTCGACGTCGCTCTAAACCCGGTGTATCTCGGGACAAACTCTTCCGTGGTCAAATCCGAAAATTGGTTCAGACCCACTTTGTAGCTCTGATTAGCCGCTTTGCTGTTGAAGTCTTCGATGAAGCGCAAGGTCTCTAGGAAGATCCCGTACCGCTTCGCCTTCTCGAGATTATCCTTGTAAATCCGTCCGTGGCGGGCCATCCACTGCTCGAACTCGGCCAATGTGGAATTCGGGGGCGTCACGGCCGAAGTCCAAGCCGCTGCACATAGCCATACCATCAACATGTAGACCTTGATTTGCCTCTCGGGCCATGGAGCCATTGTCGAATGCCGAAGCGTATCAACGATGGATTGATGGATTAGTAGTGTGCTTTGGGCCAATGTAGAGAAACATGAGCAAGCGCGTTAATTACAGATCCTCAAGATCATGGTAATAAATCATGGAACTTTGCGAATGATCCGTTCAGTCATTTTCTCCTTGATTAGCTTTTGACTTCTTCGTTTTCTTTCCCAAATGAATGCTACTGTTTAGGTAAAAAAGTGAATGTTACGCGATTTTGAATTGTCTATACATGTCAAGCCATGTCTATTTGTAGACCCTCGTGAGCAACTTGATTGATCATGGAACTTTGCAGTCGATCCGGTCAAGATTCATTTCCTTCACTGATTAGCTTTTGACCTCTTCGTTTTCTTTCCCAAATGAATGCTGCTGTTTAGGTTAAAAACCGAATGTTTTGCACTTGTAAATTGTTTATACATGTCCACTCGAAATAAAATTGCGGGTTTGTAGATGCATACTTAAAGTGCATCAGATGTGAATGGTCTAGCTAACAATCAGTTAGATAGACTCAAATTTGCCAGTATAGCTTAAATTGACGGGTTATTTTTTTTAGGGTGGCGCTATTTCCAATCCCTATATGATTAAGTCCACCCATTTTACCAAAAAGATAAATTGCCCTCTCTTATTCAATTCCAATTTAAATTAATGACCCTAAATTTATTTCTTTATCTATGCAGGATTAATTTACCATAAATAATATTTTCATATGTTTACTTCCATACTAATATGTTTTGTCAAAAAAGAAATATCAAGAAATATCAAAGAAATCTATTCTTTTCCACCGTGTCAATCATATTTATGGGTAAATTGTTAAGTAAATTAAATTTATTAAATAAAAAATTTCATAAAGTAAGATTTTTTTTTTGAAATTGGTAGTGAAATATCATTATTTTTTATTGACAAAAATTAAAACCATCTATGAACTATTTATAGAAAAAATATCAAGATACATCATTGTGTATAATTTTTAGTGTATTTTTATATATTCCTCCAATGTCTTAAATGCTCTGTATAAAAGCATTTCATCAGTATAATAAGGAAAAAAATTAATTATTTGATATAGTAAATAAAGAGACTTGATATATATTTTAGAAATGCAATTTATATACAGTTTACCAAGAAAGTGAGCTTTTGAGATAAGAGGGACAAAAAATAGATAATCTATTATAAGATAAATGATGAAGAAGAGACTTCCTAGTTTTATACTATATCAAAGAATGTCTTTTTACCAAAAAAAAAAAAAAGAAATCTTTTTTCCTTACTATTAGCGAGATGATTTTATAAGGAGTATGTAAAACGTTATAGATGCATTTTTTTTTTTAATTTGCTAAAAAATAAAATATATAAAATGCTTAATAGTATTAACTATCATAAATAGAAAAAGGAAAAAAAAAATAGAAAAGAGGAGTAGGGCCACTACTTTACTGCAATTGAAAGATTGGGCAGGTTTGTTTTTCTAGCGTAAACGGGGATGAATGCAGTCATTTAGGGGTGGAAATAGTGTTGCCCTTTTTTAATCATACAACTAAATGGATCTTTTGGGAGGATTCGTTGTTGGGTTGTATTACTCAAGGTACAATGCAAAAATGTATAATAAGGTATTATTTTAGAGATACACCAAATGTTATGCTGACTAAATAACAGTAATCAAATCTTGCTAATTAATTAGAAGGGATATGCCAATTGTTACCCTAACTTAAAATAGGAAGTAAATATTCCTTATACCCAATTTGGCGCATGGAGGTCCGGGATTTCCAACTTGCCATGGAGAAACATAATCTGACTTGAACCTACGCCTTGTAAAGATGTTTGCCAATTGAAGTCTTGTGGGTACATGTTTCAGCCCTGATGACCTTTTAGGCTATATATGTTCTCGAACAAAGTAGCCGTCAATCTCGATATGCTTTGTTCGTTCATGAAATACTCTCTAACCAAGCCCATAGCCGTGCCTTCTGTCCTTGAAGACAATAATTTATGTGGCTGGTAGTTTGCTCCCTAAAAGGGAACGAGGATTAGGATTGCCCGATTTGAACGTATGGAATGAGGTGTTGTTAAGTCGTATAATGTGGAACTTCATCAATCGTTCATCCTCTGCCCGTTGGAGTATATGGGTTCACAACACCAAATGCAGAGGCACCCCAATTAGGTAGCTTGTAATTAGGGGCTATACGGCTCGGAGTTGGCGATGTCTCCTTGAATTGCAACCCCTCTTAATGTTGGTTATCCCTAGCTCAAGGTATTGTTGTCAAGATATACATGACGAACTCAGACATGTGGGATTGGTATTGGAGTGTATCACCTAGTTTGGAGCAGCAACATTAGCAAACATAATTTTATTGGCTGGCTAGTTTGTAGGACTAAAGTACCCATAGTAGAGATTGTCGCATAATGGATGTCCTCAATTGATATCCAGTTTAATTTTTGCAAGGCTGTTATAGAAGACATAACACATTTTTTCTTCGGACGTGAGTGGACAAGCAGCGTATGTCATTGTATCCATGCACAACATGAGATTAGATACCCTTTAGGAGGATGGAATGACACTCGAATGGATGATTAGGGCAGCAAGGGGCAATGACTTGGTGGCTAGACTCCTTAAGGTATCCTTCCTAACAACCATATACTATATTTGGATGGAGCGCACTAGTAGATGGATTAAAAACAAGTCCTCTGATGTCCATATTATTTTGACTAACGTGTGCAAAAATATAAGAGGTAGAGCTTTGCTCTAAAAGAAAAATAAAATCAAACCTTCCCAGACTAGTGTTGTATTAGCTACTATATGGAGACTTCCTACCAATCATTTTAAATTATTAGCTATATTTATAACACTAGGGATGCCCTTAATTTGTTGTACTTCATTTGCTTTATAATACTTACATTTTACACAAAAAAGAAGAAGAAGAAAACAACTTAATTATCTATATGATACTATTACACAAAATTTACCTACTTCAATTTTGACTTCAGAATAGGTAATCGATATTTCCCATGAAGGGGTAGGAATCGGATAAATAGATGGTGTTGACCATTTTTCTTGTACTTTAAGCGCAAGCTTAACCTGTCGATTCTTACTATATGCACACTCATGTAGTACTTACAATTATCTATAGCTTTTCTATTAATTAAGCAAACTCACCAGCCACTTCAACCTCAAATTTGCATAAGTAATTTCATAGAAATCCATGCATACGGTTAAAATACCCCACACCACATGAAACTATAATGGACAAAATCTTAACTTACGATATCCAAAGATGATATCGATAATTGGGAAGAAAATCAATGAATCTTTTGCCTTTTATATGTGAGATCAAAATAATTGTCAAGTATCCCACAAATCTGTCATCTTTTCCTTTGCAACAGTTTAAATTATATTTAAAAAGGGGATCAAAATATTTTCATTCTATTTTATTTTATGATACTGAAAAGTGAAGACGTCATTCAACAATTAAGACACCCGAGTGATAAATCCATTGTAAGAATTTGGATTTTCATCTTATGAAAGCTGGTCACAAACTAATAATAATAATAGAATTGTCTGGATAGGGCGAAAAATGGGCCTTGGTCTGTTGTATGAGATACGATGTTGAGAATAGTGGGGACAACCTCTTCATCATCAACACAAGCACGTGTGTCATACGTGCGGTAATGTCATAGACGGCTAGCACATTAAGATGCGCATGTCGCAGCCTCCCACTCAATCCCAAAAGATCAACACGATCGTGGAAAAGTGAAAGGAAGCTTAGAGCACACGCAGTCAGTGCAAAGAAATCGTAACACGAACGACCATATTCGACCTTGATTTAAGGATTTATTATCACTCTCTCGCTAGCAATCGGATTACATCAGATTAAAAACAAATAAAGACCACTAACATCGTCCAACACCGAACGACCTCGGCAGAATGTTCAATATGTAAAGAGAAAGGAGCAGGTGCTTCGGCTCGAACTTATTACAAAACCCAAGTGTCTTATCCACTACTAAAAATTACAGCACCACAGCCACGCTGGTGAAACTATAATGCTTAAATCTGTAGGAGCAAACCGAATAGCACCATTGAACTGCGCTACTCATGCAACTGGATAAGAAGCTTGCATAGCGAGTCCACAGAGACCGCCTGGGATGCCCGAGTTCCGCAGAATTCTCATGTATCCTTCCTCGCCCCACGTCACGTCCCACGAGTTCCTGAGCAGCCAATAGTCGACACCGTCCGGGGTTGTCCCGTATCCGACTATGACGGCCGCATGGTTCGAGTTCACCCCACAAGGGCCCTCGAAGATGCCCCCAACGTAATGCTGGAATCCGGCACTGCTCGAGTCGAGGGCAACTGAAACCGGTTGCATTGCCACGGCCTTCAATATCTCGTCTTCGCTCATGGGGATGTCTTCATGCCCTGATATTTGCGCTGCAGCAAAGGAGGCGGCTTGTGTGTTGCAAGCGTTATCAGCGCCTATGTAGGGGTAAGTGTCTTCATAGCTTATGCCTTTGTTTTGGACAATGTAATTATAGGCATCGTCCTCCCGACCGCCTTCGCATCCATGGTTTCCCCCGTTTGTGGCACAGTCAATAAGCTGTTGCTCGGACAAGCTGAGTAGTACACCGGTTTTTATTGCTGTGATCGATTCCACAGCTGCAGCTGCTGAGAATGCCCAGCAAGATTCTACACAAGAAATAAAACGAGAAGTGCTACGGTGGTTATGGCCTTTGTAGTGTATGTAGATGGATTAATACCATGATTAGAATACTTGTTTTATAATAGGGTTTTGCTAGTATGATAATCTTTGGGTACTGTGAGAATAACGGTTTATTATGAGCCACAAATGGGTCTCGCAATAATTTATAATTATTTGGACTTAGTTTTTTATTGTTCAAAATAGACTGCTTTTTTCACAGTAAATTAAAGATTATTATGCAATCATTTCTCTTTGTAATAATGGTGTAACATACTAGAATTGAGGTTACATTCCATAATTTTTCTCACATACTAGGCATGGAGAGTGCTTCGGTAATGTGATTCAATTCGCAGTATGCGATGAACTATTTTGAATTAGAATATAGCTTAGTTTTATGGAAAGGAACGAGAACTCACTAGCTTTACATGACCAGATATGACATTGTAATGATTCTTCTACCAATAGATCCCATGAATTCCATGGTTCCAAGCCACTTAGAGAAAAAATTAAATGTGTTGACATAGTGAAATAATATTTTCGAACCTCTCTCTTATCCACTATATATTATGAAAGATTATCGTTTAGAGTAGGGGTGATTAGTTTTAAGGTGGATGGTCATATTCTAGATTTTGAAACTACCCACTAAGGACCGGTTACGCAAATTTGAAGCCACCCATTGGTTTCATGAACCTACTGGGGAATTGGACCGCTCACTACTGAGTAATTGGCATGTAACTGCAAATCCATTCTGGGTCTATGACATTGAATACTACATAATGAATGGCAGTCAACATTAAGTATTTCAGTTTCTCAAATGCTATTTTGGGTGTGCAACTGCAAAATCCTAAGTACCACTTTGGTGTTCATTAAATACTGATGTTATTCAGTTTCTCAAAGTGCTATTCACTGGTATCAAGTCAACATTATAGTAGTCAATATCCATTCTGGGTGTGTAACTACAATCCATTCACTACTATTTAGTTTCACTGCTATTAAGTTTCTTTTTTAAGGACTAACAAGTAAGGCGACAGACTTGAGAAAAGAGTTAAAATTTTAAAATATAAATACCGGACCGGTTTGGGTGGACAAGTGGGCGGTTCCATGCTTAGAACTAGAAACTTGACCGGTACTCATCGATTTCAATAAATTGGAATTGAGAACTAGACTGGTCCCCATGGAACTGCCTGTTTGGACCGGTTCGGATCGGTTTGGGGGCAATCTGGATGGTTTTCGGTTTCTTTGCAGACACCTAGAGTGATGGCTCTTGGAAAAGTATGAAGCTTGTGATCATGCCTTTGTCACCTTATTCATCTAAGTATTACTTCATTAATGTTTAAATTGCTTTAGTGGGTTTAACGTTTAAGTAATACACGTATGTTGATTGTTTTCAAGGGCCATAAAGAATATTTAGTTCGTTCATATGAAAAGATCTATGCAAACAAAATCACAAGATAAGAATATATTGAGTTAAGGATATGGAAGGATTATATTGTTTCACTTGCTTTGAAATAAAATAAGAAAATCACGACAGGAAAGTAAAGTGTCTTTGTACAATAATGTAGTACGATTTTGTTACTGCCTTACCGCATGCGCCCTGGTATTTTATCCTGTTCACAACTCCTCGATCCACCCAATTTACGCTAGACGGGACATGAGTCGAACCTTGGTACTTGAAAGTAGCAGTCGCAGATGAATTTGAGCTATTAGACCCTGCTCGGAACCCGGTGTATCTCGCGACGAACTCATCCGCGGTCAAATCTGAAAATTGGTTCAGACCCACTCTGTAGCTCCGATTAGCCGCTTTGTAGTTGAAGTCTTCGATGAAGCGCAAAGTCTCCAGAAAGATCTCGTACCGCTTCACCTTCTCGCGATTATCCGCATAACTCCGTCCGTGGCGGGCCATCCACTGCTCGAACTCGGCCAATGTGGAATTCGGGGGCGTCGTGGCCGAAGTCGAAGCCCCTGCACATAATGATACTATCAACATGTAGACCTCAATTTGCCCCACGAGCCATGGAGCCATTATCGGATGCTGAAGCGTATCAAAGATGGATTGATGGATTGGTAGTGCTCTTTTGGGCAATGTAGAGAAATATGAGCAAGCTATGTCTATTTATAGAACCACATCATCAAATTAATGAATCATGGAAGTTCCTTAATGACCCGTTCATATTCATTTCCTTCATTGCTTAGCTTCTGACCTCTACGTTTCTTTCCCAAATGAATGCTACTGTTTAGGTTCAAACGCAAATGTTTTGCACCAGAAAATATTTAAGAAAATAACACAAATGATCCCTAAACTTTGGCACAATGCGCAATGTGATTCCAGTACTTTTAATTTGTTTAATGTGGTTCGTGAGCTTTTGATATATATTCAACTTTGAACTTGAATCAATTGAAATGCAATATTAAAAATTTTCATAAATTTATGGACTAGAACTTGTACAAACAACCACTGCCCGTGGTGGGGCAGTTGGCTTCGGGCTCTCTCCTCCTCACAAAGGGGAGGAGTTCGAATTCTAGAGGCATCGCATTCACACGACTTACCCGTAGCTAGGTCTGTGATGGTGGCTCAGTCCGTCCCAAATTTATGCCACCGGCTGTATGGTGGTTTCTTGATCACAAAAAAAAAAAAAAAACTTGTACAAACAAATTTAGAGACCACATTGAATAAATTAAAAGTTCATGGATCACATTGCACGTTAACGTGAAGTTCAAGGATCACATTAAACAAATTAAAAATTGAAAAATCACATTGAGTCAAAATTCAAGGACCATTGGTGTTTTTATTCCAATTATTTATTAATGTCCATTGAAATAAAATTTCCCTTTTTTAGATGAATACTTAAAGCATGTGAGATGTGAAAGGTCTAGCTAACAATCAATTGGATGGACTCGAATTTCCCTGTGTGTATATCTTAAATAAATAAAAAAAACGAGGTATCTTTTTAATCATACGATTGAATGGATCTACCAAGAGAATTTGTAAATGGCTTGTATTACTCAACGTACAATGCAAAAATGTGTATAAGGTATTGCTCAATAGAAAATGAAAGGGAAAAATCTACCAAATCTTCCCTAACATATTATTTACGATATACACCAAATATTGTGCTGATTAAATAATAGGAATGAATTAGAAGAGATACGCCAATTATTATGCTATCTAAATAATAAAGAGTAAATTTTTCCTGTACTTCTCCTCAAGTTGGCACATGCAGGTCTTGAATGCCCAATTTGCTAACAAGAAATGTAAATTGGCTTGAACTAAATCTTGGTAAAGATGTTTGCCAGTTGAAGTCTGGTGGATTTGTGCTCAGCTTTTTTCTTTTTTCCAATCTCGCTCCTCTCTACTATGTGTATGTGTGTGTGATGCTCACGAGAATCAAACCCTAGATTTGCTACTCTCTAGGCCTGCCGCCGGCCCCCGCCCACCCCACTAGCGGGGCTGCATGCCTTTTAGCGGTATGTGCTAAGTTCTGATGGTCTTTTAGGCTACATATGTTCCTAAACAAAGTAGCAGTCAATCTAAATGTACTTTCTTCGTTCATGGAATACCAGGTTTGTTGTCATTGTTAACTCTCTAACCATGGCCATGGCTGCTCGAGTTTCGTTGAGCTCAACTATGACCACTTAAGCTTCCAGTCATCAAGATAGATAATGAAGGAAGAAGATGAAGAGTAACTTTTTGTAGCTTGCGCATCAATGAAGGAAAGAAGAAGATAGACGGTCTAATTATTTCAATTTTTTTTTCTTTTTAAAATTTTGAAACTTCCTTCTTTTTTTCCCAATTGGCACTTGGTAGGTGCCACATGTCTTAAGAAACTAATAAAAAAAAGCAACGTCAGCATTTTTCATTAGCAAAATGGAGTTAATTAAGGGATTTGATTGTACCAATTTGACAAGTTTTAGGATTTATTGCACCTTTTGAAAGTTTTGAAATTAAATTGCACTTTCATGACAAGTTTTATGAATTTTATTATAACATCCCCGACCCCATCTCCAGGGTCATGAGTGGTAAGGGTTATATTTTTCGCGACTTCCTAGGAGTGTCGCCGACCCATACTTCTTTCTTTTTATAAGTCTTTGAGTTATGCACACACAGAAGCAATAAATCAACACCCAATCACCATAGTATCGCAACATCAATTATAGTAGGAAAACACACGTGCAACCATATATTTACATATACATGGCATACTACATGTGATTACATGTCTTTCCTTTAGATATTACAAGCCCATCTACTTGAGCTAAGCTTTACACTACAAAAGCATATGGTCCCTTCCAAAAGTACATCACCTTCGGGGTAACCCTATCTCCTTTTATGAGATTCTAACCAAAAATGGTTCCCCTATAAGGACCGGCTAACTAGTAGTCCTCTATGGCACTATCGGGTGGAGCATCTCCATTAGGCCCTGGCAGACCATCGAAGCCATAGAGTGGACCAACAAAATCCCTATTGAAACACTCGTACCAAGCTCGGTACTTGTGGGGAACGAGTTCATTCAGCCCTTCATCCACCCAAACGGTCATAGTGACCATCCGATAGTATTTATCTATACTAGCAAAGTAGAGCAACGTCGAACCTCATGGGCGGCGTGGCCATTGTAGAAGTCTGAAAAGAGACAACTAGTGAGTATAACTCAGTAAATAAAACATACTAAAATCCGGGTAGGATGATACCTCGTCTTTCCACAAGCACATAACTTATCCCAAACACTTGTGGATGACAAATCAATAGCAAGATAAAAATCATGCCTTATATAAAATCATAAGAGACCCTAAAATAGGTAAATGCAAGCATGCACCAAAGATCCATTCCATAATGCACATAAGATTTCTCTATCAATAACTGAAATTCATTAACTCTTTTGGAATCCACCAGGCATCCGAAACCATCGAGCAATGTCCCCTAGTCCAAGGTTGATGGCTATCCTTCGACAATGAGTCCGTCGGGCATCCGAACTTGATCAGGCAACGTCACCAAATCCATCGGTCGACGGCAAGAATTTAGTCCATCGTGTGTCCATGTATCGAGTATCATAATCCAGTACTTATCTTCGTCTTTAGTTCAAGGCTTGATGGCTGCCATGCATAAGTGTGTGGAATGTCTTACCGATTCCAAGTCCTTGAACATTCCAAGCATGAATTAGGGTTTGTGGCTTGGTTTGATTCTATTACACCGATTTAGTACCAACCAAACCTTCCCTCTATTTATAGAACACCCTTCAATAATGGCCTTGATAGGGCATTTAACGTCGATAGCTTAGGTGGAAAGTCTAAAAGCAATGTCGCAAGTCTATAGGTTCTTTCCAAAGGCCTCTAAGTTCCAAGTGGCAAGCTCTTAATTGGTCCCTCTAGATTTGTATTGATGGCTCTTAATAAATGAATTGATCTTCCTTATCTCCCCCAATAATTGGTATCCAAGATCTTCTTGAAGGGCTCCATTATTGGCCTCTAATATTTCCTAAGTCAAGAATTTTTTAAGGAGGGCACTAAATGCAAGGCAACTTAGTCTTCTAGTCTTATCCTAGGGAATGATTAGTTCTACGCCATTAGGGACACCTTAAACTTGCAATTGAATGACTAAAGTCCAAAATTATTGAATGCATCTTCATCCTAAATTAAGAAGACTCTAGATTAACTTTTCTCCTTAAGTTGGGTGTGTAGCCACCTTCCCTTCCAAGTTGGGAGTTGTTGCGACCTTCCCGAGGGTGAATTACTTAAAGAAGGCTAATGGATTGTCCGAAGAAGTGAGGCAATGCCTGTAAAACACCAGAATGGATGTTGATCTCTAACAACAGGAGAAGTCGGGCGATCCTGGCTTTTACATATCTCTGACCATCTTGATCTAATTGGTCCAACCACCTCTTGAGCTCTTTTTTGGGAGTGGAAATGAATTGTACGTCAGTTTTCCCCATTGCATATAAAATAAGACCGATGACGAAACCTAATGTCATGGACCAACGAAATTGCAAGTAATACTTACCGTATTTTTTTCTTAGGCAAAACACGGCTAATCCAAGATCACCAATTTGTACTTGTTCCAAAGCAACAATGGCTGATAACACCGAACAAACACGTGTTGCTGAACAAACTTGCATTGCTGCCCTCGAATTGGAAATGAAGCAAGTCATAAATGTTCTTGAGCAGCTCTCTAAGCAAATCGATTCTCTCTAGGCAAACATTGTCCCACCTGCTCCACAAGTTGAAGCGGTGTTACCAGAGCATGCTCCCATGGTTGATCCGAGAGATAAATGCAAGAATACGACCGCAGTTGGGCCATCAACCTCTGAGGATCCCTCCAGGGTTAAAATTACTGACGCGCCTTAAATTGTTGTGGATGATGAGGTACAAGTGATACACTCGGTTGTACCGAAGACGAAACAAGAAAAACACATGGCAAAAATCGAGGAGAAACTCAAGCGGCTGTAAGGTTCGTTTATCCAAAGCCCAATTGATTTGTCCCACTATGCAAAGGTCAAGATGCCGAAGAAGTTCAAAATGCCAGACTTTGAAAAGTATGATGGCACCTCTTGCCCGAAAATCCATTTGCAGACGTATGTGGTCAGGATGACCCAATATGTTGATAACATCCCCTTGTTGATTCAACAATTTCAAGCAAGCCTGACAGGACTGGCACTACAGTGGTACATTATGAAGAAAATTAATCTACTGGAGACTTGGGAGGATTTGACCGATGCCTTCTTCAAGCAATATAAGTATAATATTGATGTCACTCCATCTTGAGAAGATTTACTTCGCACTGAGAAAAAGAGGATGTAATCTTTCAAGGCATATGTCACAAGATGGAGGACCATAGCTGCTCAAATTACTCCAGAGCCAACAAAAAAAAATTGATGGATTTGTTCATGAAGACACTCCCGCCTGAATATCAAAATCAGATGTTAGGATCGACTGCTAAGTCGTTCAATTAGCTAATCCCTGTTGGCAAGCGAATTGAAGTAGCATTACTTGATGGATGAGCGTCTAATCAAACTAACTCTTATAGGAGAGTCTCAACCAAGAAGGATAAGGATCTTGTAGTAGAGATTAATGCAGCTTATGTTCAACCACCTCGCCCTACCCCGAACACCCTCGGGAAGGTCACGACAGCTTGGTGACTCCACCGAGGATTAGTGTTAAAACACTTGGTGGACTTAGGCCAATTTTTCTTTTTCTTTTAAAAATGTTTTTGTTTGGCAGCGAGAATCTTAGGTACGTCCCTAACATTTCTAAGGTGTTAAATGTTCTTGCATATAGGAGGTATAAGGGGAGTAGTCTTTGCTAACCCTTGTCTTACAGGTTGGAGTTAGGGATGAATGTTTGAATTAAAACTATAGAAGTGTTGTTTGCATTTAAACTGTTGTGCATGCTTTATTGCTTTAGCACTATACTATTGCACACACAACCTGCGGTCGGACCTGGGCTGCAATAGGATTTCTAGGATAGTGTTGAGAAGGATACTTCCTCCAAAGCGAGACTGCTATGTAGAGGTTGACATTCTCTTCCCCGAAATTTCTTTCATGGTGTCGAATGTGTTTATCCATATCCGCGAGAATGCGTGATTATTGGGTATTCCATTTGATTGAGCCAGAGTTAGGGGGACTTGACACGTTAATGCGAGATTACAACGGGCAGATCATCCTCTTAGCTCCATTTTGTTAAGCCGTCTAGGTAGAAATCGAGCCTCACATTTCATGCGCATGCCTATGTGATTGTCATCCCTTTTGGTGAAAGTAAGTTGTCTAAAGTCTCACTTTGCAATTTACTTACTTTATTGCAGTTTTGTCTGTTCATGACAATTTAGGTTAATCATTGATTTAATTCCTTTGTCAATTAGGAATGAAATGAGGAAATAAATTGCCATACAATGAATCATTTGGAAAATAAAAAAAATTGAAACTTTTTTCAATTTATGTTTTGGCTCTTCCTAGTTTATATTTAGGAAATTTCGTCCCTATTGGAGCATCCCATATCTTTGTTTTCCTATTTCATTTTTAGGAAATCCTCTTCATATGTGGACTTTTCTTGACTAAAAATAAATTGTTGTCATGGACTAGCTCTCTATTTACACTTCATGCTTCCATGTTCCCATTTATTTAAATTAGGTGATTATGAAGCGATCTCGCTCACCCATCTGTACACGGTCAAGAGCTAAAATGGTGGATCAAAACGAGGTGCTGGACCGTATCATCGACAATATAAATAAGCGAATTGCACACCTCCAAAGTCAAGTTGATGAATTGTCTGCTACTGTGGCTTTTCTCATTAAGCAAAAGGGCTATGATGACATATGTACTCCATCTTCAGTGAGAATCTGCGACTCGAAGAAGAGAGCCAAGAGAACTTTTGAATCATCTCATTTTCCCTAGGTAGCTGAATTTGATGCCACCATGAAGAGACTAGTGACATATCTAGAAGGAAGAATCTCTGACCTGAAGGGTTCGCATCACATGATCAAGGAGGGTGAAGAACTCAAGGATACATGATTCATGGTCCTAAGTAGTTCACTTTCCTTGTTTAATTAGGGGCATGCTCGCTTGCACCTTCCCCTGCGTGGGAATTCTTATTGCTTTTTAGGGATTGGTTTAAATTTCTTCAAATGCTTGAATATCATGTTCTTTATTCCAATAAATGTAATTTGATTGATGAACATCAATAAAATTACAAGTTTTTTTTGAGGGCATGACGGGGTACTCCAAACCAGCCCAATGACGATATCCAACCATGAAAGAAACTATCATCCACGGAGGAATCCTGAGGGCTGGACTTTTTCATGCTTCCTCCCAAAAACTTTTTCGAAAGCAAAAGCATTTCATTGTTAAAAAGAAAGAAAAAAAACATTTTTCCAAAGCTTGTAGCAGATTAAACCTGTTTGTTTGTTTGACTCATTTGCTTCTTGTCTCAGTGCATAATTCTATAACTTGTTATGACAAGGAACATCTGAGAATAGCGTATCAAGTTTTAATGATCATAAACTTGATTTGTGATCAACAGGTTTAGAGCACACTTGCAATGAAAAAAGGTTTAGGGCAAGTTAAAGAGAACCATCATTCTTCGGTGGAAGATCCTGGGGGCAAGTTTGCTCCAAATTACAGCCTATATATGGTAAGGAAGGTACTTCCAAGAGGTGCCATCCTAACAGAAATGGATGGTCGTGAGTTTTCAAACTCTAGTGAATTCTAATGCTTTCAAGAAGTATTATCCATGATAGAATTTGACATGTAATGATTTGAGCTGCAAACATTTCTATGATGAGTAAATTGCCTCAGTGAATTGAATTGTTCAAATTTGTTGCAAATCATGCATTTTTCTTCCTTGATGAATTGTGTGAGATGGATTAAATGTGTGAAAAGAGATACTTTGGAATGATGAAACGCAAACCCTATTCCATACACTGACCCCCAGTGAGTTGTGTGGAAAAATTCCATGCCCACAAGGAGAATGGTGATCTCACAAAGTGTACGCCAACCGAGGTGATGAGAGGTAGTTTCTTCTACTACTAGAAACACTACAGGTAAATCCATTGTTCAGCCCTTTGAGCCCACACACATGAAGCTTTTTAAATTATCCTTGTCAAGAATGAGAGGAATTTTCTTACATGCACTTGCATCAATCTTCGAGTATTGCTTTTACAGTGTGACTTGTATGATAATTCGAAGTGTCATAGGATGACGAAGAGCAGTTCTTTCTCTATCTTATACACTTTATCCATTGCATAGCCCATTTGAGCCTATGAATTCATTTCACATTAAACCCAGTTGGTGATCATCCCCCACACTGGGGCAAGGAAAGAAAATCAAACCACTCCAGTAGCATGATTAAAATGCTGATAAAAATGGAGACTTTGTCCAAAAAAAAAAAGAGTGCAAAAATGGGGCATGAAAAGGTAGTGTGCCTAGTAAAAGCAAGGCTAATGCCCAAAGAAAAAAAATCAAACACTTGATGAAGTGAGTCGTATCCCCAACAAGGTGGTACCCAAAAATAGAAAAAAACTCAAATGTTGAGATGTTGCAATCAATGGAGTTGTGATGTGAAGAAGATCTTCGATGATGGGGAGGCAAATTGTTGGAAATGTCAAGATGATCACCAACTTTGACCCCCTAAACACTTTTTGAGCCAAATGATCCTTTCATTTCTCAACCCATGAACCCAACCTACGTTACGTTCCTTACAAAGTCTCTTCAGATTACAGCATTTGAATTAACGTAGAAGTTCATATGTTTGAAAGCATCGCTTGAAGAAGTGTGAGTAAGACAATTTCTGCTTCATTTCTCATGTTTCTTGACTTGTAAACCCCAAGATGATGGTGAAATATCATTCATTTTTTAATAGCCTCGACTCAAAGAGTCTCCTTTGCTAAGCCGTTGACCAAGCTAGCGTTACAGTCCTTGTTAAAGACCTCTCAGATTGGTAAGTTCGTACCACTTGCGAGATTGCTCGAACCCTTGTTTGGCATGATGATGGAAAGATAGAGTGATTGTCAAAAATTCTGCATCAAAGGTTAGGATAAAACAACATATTTTAATGAGGATGAGTGAAAAGTCCTTTCAGACCAAGAGGTCCCCCATTTGGCACATCCATGACACTCATGTGTTCAGATTGGAACATTCTTTGTGAAATATTTCCTAATGGAAATTAGGTGATGCAGGCTTGATATAATTCATAGCGCATGAACCTCCCTTAAATTAATACATGTTTGTGATCACAAATGCATATTGCTTCTCTTATGACCATGTTTTGCAGAAGACATTTCCCCCAGGAATAGAGATGATACCAGGTAAGTATATCTCTATCCATACCTTAAATACTTGTCATTGTGCAAGTATTCCCTTTTGAAAACACCAACACTCGATCGAGCTATCCCCCAAAGATTTTTCCCTAGATTCAGTCTGATTAAGGCGACTGAAGAAAGGTTCGGGTCTTGGTCAAATAATCTATGCTGCAACATTAGGCGACCGAAGAAATGTTCGGGTCTTAGCCAAGCAAAACCTTAGTTTAGGCGACCGTAGAAAGGTACCGGTCCTAGACAATCTTATTGCTCTAACAGGCGACTGTAGAAAGGTAAGGGTCCTGGAAAAGCAATTATCTCAGTTCAGGCGACTATAAAAAGGTACAGGTCCTAGGAAAGTAGTCTCTTCGTTACTATTTTAGGCGACCGTAGAAAGGTACGGGTCCTGAACATGTAACACCAACTATCTTGAATCACTCTACTCTCCTTGAAGGTAAGATATTCCAGGTAGGTTCCTTTACCATTTGCATACAAATTGCATTCCAAAATTTTGACATCTCAGTCTGGATCTGGATGTCTTAATTCTCTTCGTTAAACATTTCACTCTGGATGTGAATGTTTTTCAACCTTTCTTGTTATACTTAGTTTGGATCTAGGTCTCTCGAGTACAAAAATCTTGACATCTCAGTCTTGACCTGGATGTCTTGATTATTTTCATTCAAACATTTCACTCTGGATGTGAATGCTTGTCAATCCTTCTCATTATACCTTAGTTTGGATATAGGTATTTCGAGCACAAAATCTTGACATCACAGTCTGGATCTGGTTGTCTTAATTCTTGTTGTTAAACATTTCACTTTGGATGTGAATGTTTTTCAAGCTTCTTCGTTATACCTTAGTTTGCATCTAGGTATTTCGAGTTTTTCAAAAATCTTGACATTTCAGTCTGGATCTGGATGTCTCAATTTTTTCCGTTGAACATTTCACTTTGTATGTGAATGTTCTTACTTGTTACGCTTTTCAAGGAACCTGAGTGAGAGTTGGGTACTTGTGGAATAAATAGCGATTTATCATGTACCTCAAGATGCTTTACCGCACTGGCTGGTAAGTAATTGTAGGTACATTCTTTCCTTTGACATCATGCATTTGCATTAGCATTTCTATGCACCATATGAATTGCATTTTTTTATAAAAAAATGTGAAACATTTCCCGATAAAAAAATCATTCAATATGTGTGCATGATCAAAATTTAGGTGTCAATTTATCTTTGAATGCAACCTCTACGAGCTCACATTCAAAGAGGGGCAGCTGTTGACACCTAAATTTTGGCGATCCATTTAGTCATTTATTGCATTAAAAAATCAGGGATTAATTTTATCCCTAAAAAAATATTAATTACATAGCATATAGATTTAGGTGCATTTGTTTTTAGTTTGCATTTTTTTTACATTTATTTACTGGACCGGTGGCGGATGGGTCGAATTAGTGGTTTTGGGTTTTAAATTAGCAAGCCGGACTAAGCCCATGAAATAAGCAAATTAGCCCAAGCCTATTGTTTTTTTAATTAATTATCCTTTGAGAAATTAAGATTTGATGCGATATTAGGGTGAATTTTTGAAATTTAAGAAAATCGCATTGCAATCTTATCTTCAGCAATAGGTGATAAAATCAGTAGAGGATATTTGGGAGATAAGAAGAATAAAACTATTTTTGTGATTAAGAGGTTATAGGCAATCTTTTAAGTTGCATTTTGTTTTGGCCTATAAAAGGGTGTGTACGTAGGGTTTTAAAGGGGGGGATTTTTCGGTTCTTTGGAAGAAAAAAGAAGAGTGGAAAAGCAAAAATAGCAAAAAACAGAAAAAAGAAAAGGGGGTAGAGGAGAAAAGTACAAGCGACAAAGGGGCAACTGTTCATTGTCTCCCTCGCCGCTCGGCCCCCTCTGCAACTTCAATCTGTGAAGACCCCCACGCCCACCGTCACTCCGCTAGCATCTTGACTGGCCACTAACGTTGCCCGCTGGACGCCATTGTCTCGCCACTCTAACGCTGCCTAGAAGCCGAGGCCAGCCATGACCGCCTCCCTCGAAGCCCCGCTGGTGTCCGTCCGAGCTCTCCCGTTCGTGCCACGCCGACCCACGATCCCGACGAGTTGTTGCTGCCCAATGCCTACCTGGTCTCGCTTGAACCGCGATCCACTTGCCACTCAGAGCCAAAGACCTGTGTGCCGCCGTCGTCCAGCCTCCAAAAGTCTGAGTGATCCCCACCATCGACTGACCCACGATTCATACTGCTCGTTCCCGCCCGAGCCGCCCCCTAACGAACCCACTCCAATCGTAGCGCTCTCTCCCTCACGATGACCTAGGCGCTGACTGCCATGACACCTGTGACACCCCGAACCCTTCGCAAGTCGTCACTAGCGCCGGTGTTACATCTTTTACCATCTCTATCTCTTGGCTAATTTAAGCCTTGCCAGATTTCCGGCATTTTTTTTTAAAAACGGTCCCATGCGCGACTCATAGCAGAAGCAAAATTTACATCGTCATTTATCTCCCTTCTAACCCATGATACAAATACACACCAGCTAAACATCATGATTTTATAAATAACGTTGACGCTTTGCTTACATACATACATATAGCGAGATGGGGTTTCCTTCGGGTCGGTACAAAAACCAGAAAGGTTAGGACTCTGCCATGTCCTACCTAAAATCTCAAAAGGAAACCTCGACCCCTAACATCACATGAACACAAACCCTCCCATCACCAGCATCAACTATCTACATCAAAAAGTGATCTAGCTCATACTCCTTGCGCGCAGGTCTCACACCCAACCCGGTGTATCAGGTGGTGGCGGCGGCAGCATCCCTCGCATAACACCATCTCGACGGACGTGAACAGAAATGAACTCTTGTATGACAGGGCCCCCAGCCAGGCCGATATCATACATGACCAAGCATCGTACTCGGATAAACGTCAATCCGGGCACAGAGGGACAATCTATCTCCGTACATTCCACCTCAACATCTGTTGGTATACCGTAAAATACCCCACGCGAAACAGCAGGTAGCGGCATAGTGCTAATCTGAAATGTTATCCCCAAAAGGGGTGAGTACAACCACTCAGCAGATAGGGAAATCCAATAACATTCCAATGCATCATACATATCATCACACGTTGCAGACATCACTTACCTTGTAACCATGCATATCATGCATCATCATTAGCCATGCATCACCATGCATATCACATCATCATTAGCCATACATCACCATGCATATCACATCATATCATCATTAGCCATGCATCACCATGCATATCACATCATCATTAGCCATGCATCACCATGCATATCACATCATATCATCATTAGCCATGCATCACCATGCATATCATATCATCATTAGCCATGCATCACCATGCATATCACATCATATCATCATTAGCCATGCATCACCATGCATATCATATCATCATTAGCCATGCATCACCATGCATATCACATCATCATTAGCCATACATCACCATGCATATCACATCATATCATCATTAGCCATGCATCACCATGCATATCACATCATCATTAGCCATGCATCACCATGCATATCATATCATAGATCAATTTCCACTTTTACTTATCAATTGATCCCACATTATCTTTTCTCAAATCATCAAATTCACCATCATCACCATCCCTTCGGGCAGAAACCTCCGACAGGGTATCATTATCAATCCTTCGGGCAGAAACCTCCGACAGGATTCCATGATCAATTTGATCATCACTTTTCGGGCAGAAACCTCCGACAGGGTTCCCAGTATCCCAGCCATCTCATGGCCACTGGGCTTTCGGCCCCCCACATTCCGGGCATCTCGCATCTCAACTAGCATCACGAGGCATTCCCTTCGGACAGAAATCTCCGACAGGGCTTCCGGCCTTTACCCTTCTAGTCGGGGATCTCGCACCCCAATCCTGGCATCGCGAGTCACCTCCGGGCATGTATCCAAGATACAACCGGACTTCCGGCCCCCCACATTCCGGGCATCCTAAAACTCCCAGGGAATCTCTGGAATTACGCCACTAGGCCACCAGACAACATCCTCCGCCACAACCTCTTACTCACATACCACTTTCCACTTTTTATCATCCTTTTCATCTTATTATTTCATGGCATATTGTTCACACACATGCATCATGATTCATAATCATACATGCATCAATGCCATATAACAATACATCATAATTCACGATCATTCATACATCAATGCCATATAACAATACATCATAATTCATGATCATACATGTATCAATGTCATATAGCAATGCATCATAATTCCATAGGACTCATGGCCAATAAAATAATCCACCTTTTATTTTATTATTATATTATTATATTATTATATTATTATATTATTATTTTATTATATTATTATATTATTTATTTTCATAAATAAATATTATATTTAATATTTATGATTTTCCAAAAATCATAATCTTCAATCAATCATTAAACAAACAATTAGAATCAAATTTCACATAAAATCCATCGCTAATTTGCATTTTACATAATTTCCCAAATTTCCACAATATTTGGAAAATGGCCAGATTGCACAGTTTTCGAATTAATTCAATTAAAATACTCATATGACCTCCGAAAATTCCCAAATTTTACAGGGTGATAGCCAACACATTTTCGTGCATTTTTCATGTAGAACCCTAAGCCAAATTCTTTATAGATTAATTTGTACAACTCCATGAAGCTTCTGGAACCTCTACCGTTTCGTCCAGAACGTACATCACCGAAAAACTTAGGTTTGACCCATCAAATCTCTTTCGTTTCTTCTGAAATTCGAGTATGTTATGTATCAATGTGTCCTTTACAAGTTTCATGGGGAGGTCTAGGTTAAATAACCAAAGTATGGTCCTCTTTTAAGTTCTTGAAGTCTCGGGTGTCTCGGTTCACTTCAACAGAACCATCCGTCTCAAAGATCTAGCTGGTTAACAAGGCTATACTTGTTCATTTCTCTTCAAATTTGAGTATGTTGTATTTTAGGATGTTACCAACAACTTCCATGAAGACAACAAAGTGAGATCTCCAACAGAAATCAACATGCAACCAAGAAATCATGAAGAGGTCAGTAGGAAATTCGCAGATCTAAAGCCTCCGTGAAATAGAACTTTTGACCCCTCATATCACCTTCGTTTTCCATGAAATTCGAGTATGTCATACCTCAAGATGTTAGCTTCACCTTTCATGAAGACACCGAAGCCAAAATCACACTCCAAGTACACATACAATCTCGAATAAGAAACTGTCTACCACAAACCGAACGGAAACAGCCACATAACATGAACACATGCAACCCTTACTTCGGTATTTCGTCCAAACCACACCTAGAATCTAACATGCAACCATCAAAACAACATGCAAGAGAAGTTATGGACCCCCACTTGCCTTAAAGAAGAACACACAGCAACACACGGCGGTGTAGGATGGTCGGACTAGGCAGCGACGGCGGGACACGGCGGCTGCACCTCCCTCTCGGCTCCGCCTTCTCTCTTTCCCTCTCGGTTTCTCTCTTCCGCTCAAGCCCTCTCTCTCTATCTCGCACACCCCTCTTGGACGAAAATGAAGCAAGAGCCGGCCACTCTCTCTCCTAATCCCCTTTTATATCCCCTCAAGCCCATCATTTGCAATGATTGATCCCCCTAATGACTAACCAATGCATGCTCTTCCTTTGGCCACTTGTAATCTTTATTTTTGAATTCAATTTGGGCTTGGGCTTGGGCTTAGGCCCAACCGGCCACTCCTTCTTGGGCTGGTGACAGCCACCTCTTGGGCCCAATGGGCCGACTAGCTTGGCCCACCAAGCTTTAGGCTAATGGGTCCAAGGCCCATTTCGAAAATAACCCTATTTTCTCTTTTTTTTTTTGAATTCTTTTCTATAAATATTTCTAAATTCAAATTTCATCTTGGCCAAAGTCTTGGGATATTTTTAATTATTGAAATTTAAATCATATGGCCAAGCATTAACTAATTAAATTTAAATTTCCACAATCACAAGCAAAATTCATCAAATTAAAGGACAGATTGGCTAAAGCATAAGCCATAAAATTCTTACACCTAATTAAAGACATTTAACACACCTTAAGGCTCGGCTTTGAATTTCCGGGATGCCACAACACCCCCCCCGGTCACTTGAGTCGAGCCCACTCACAGCCCAACGCCAATTCTTTGCCATAGCCCGACGTCGATCCTCTGCCCGAGCCTGAACGAGGCTGCCTACTGCTGCTCCTCATAGTGCGACTGCTCGCCGCCGATCAGCCAGCTGCTAGTCTTTGCCGGAGCTCTAAACACCGGCGACCCTACCCCTGGTGATCCACCAAAGCCGCTCAGCCGTGGGTGAAGAAAGCGGGAAAAGAAAAACAAAAAAGAAAAGAAAAGGAAATTAGCTAGTTTTATTTTCTTTTTCTATTAACTTTATTTTATTTATTTCTTTTAAGTTTAGTTGTTATTGTGAAAATTTGAAGTGATCTTCATTTCATGAATTTTGTAGGCATTATCCGCAGGGTCTTCCCCATAATTATTGTAATTACTAATTTGATCCATAAGATGTCGGATTATTTTTTTAATTATATTAATTTTTAGGGTTTGTCGATAGCATTTTAAGTGTTGAATCAATATAATTATTAATGCGATCCGTAAGAATTCGGATTGGACTTTTAGTTATTTTGAACTCTTTGTCATGATAATTAGAGTTAGGATAATCGTTAATTTGACCTGTGAGACAACATGCTATTTTTTCGATTATTTTAATCATTTATTTGATTGAATGTCCTGATTAGTTTAAATACAATGTTTATTTGATAATTGCTTGTTTTGGAGAATCACTAAAAAAATAAAAAATCCAACAAATATTTGAATTAGGATTCAGTTTATTTTGGAATATTTCTTGTTATCTTGCATATCTAGAATAGGGATTTTAGTTCGAATTTAGAGAGATATAAATACAAAAAAAAAATTACATTCATTTAGGTTGTTAGTTTTTAATTTAAATTACATGTTTAATTATTTGGCAATTGTGAATTTCAAATTTTATAAAAATAAAAACACAAAACAATCATCATGCATAATCATGTAGAATTAGGGCATTCTTTGTATGTCATGGCATCTTAGGATAAAATTGCAAGTTTCATTTTAAATTCACTTCATTATTTAGAATAGAATACATTTTTGGGATAAAAAATATTAAGTTCATGAAATGCATGTCATTTAGTGATTGTTTTTAAGTTCATTATATTATGAATTGCTTATCATTAGACAAGATCATCTAATAAATGTCACGTGACATATAGCTTGCATATTAAATTGCATGTTACATGTCATTTTAGTTGAAATAATTTTGTATGTCATTGCATTGCATTGTATGTCATTAGAATTAGGTCATTTAGATTGCATTTCTTCATGTCATATAGTTTAGGTCATGTAGTTAAAATGCATGTTTTTATGAAAAAATTCAAATTTCAAGAAAACCAAAATAAAATAAAATGATTGCTTGCTTTGTGTGATGCAATTTATTTATTTATCTTTTTATTCAATGTTTAATGATGATTAAGCATATGTGTGGTCATCCCATTGCATGATAGTAATTTAGGTTAAAATAAATTCAAGCTACTTGCAAAAACACTTTTGAAAATTAAAAAATGAAATGGTATTGAAAGGGCATTAGAGAAATCTAGTGTAACTAAGTCCCCGTACCCCTAGTCTCTGGTTCGTAGGAGTAAAATAACGCTCCCATTATTTTACTTAGGTATCTAATCGACCTACCGAAAACTGATTAGAGGCGACTCCTAGTTATTAATCATTCGCATGTTAGATAATTGAACCTTAAGTCGCGATTTGCTATGGGCTTGGGAGAGCCCAAGCTAACCTTAAAGACTTGGTAGTCCATTAACTTAGTTTTAGGTGGTACACCTAAAAAATAGGTCACGATAGCTTGGCGATTCCGCTAGCGATTAGTGTTAAAACACTTAGTGGACTTAGGCCAATTTTTCTTTTTCTTTTAAAAATGTTTTGCAACTTCAATCCGTGAAGACCCCTGCGCCCATCGCCGCTTCGCCAGCTTCCTGATCGGCCACCGACGTTGCCTGCCGGACGTTGCTGTCTCGCCACTCCGACGCAGCTGGAAGCTGAGGCCAGCCACGACCGCCTCGCTCAAAGCCCCGCAGGTGTTCGTCCAAGCTCTCCCGTTTGTGCCGCGCTAGCCCACGATCCCGACGAGTTGTCGCTGCCCAACGCCTCCCGGTCTCACTTAAACTACGATCCACCTGCCACTCAGAGCCGAAGACCCATGTGCTGCCGTCATCCAGCCTCTAAAAGTGTAAAAAAATGCAAATTAAAAACAAATGTACCTAAATCTATATGCTATGCAATTAATAGTTTTTCAAGGATAAAATTAATCCCTAATTTTTTAATGCAATAAATGACTAAATGGATCGCCAAAATTTAGGTGTCAACAGGTGTGTGACCCTCTTATCCTGGGGTGAAAATAGCTTCAAGTAATTTTTGAAATCAGTGTCGATACCTTATCAAATGGGCTCAAAAAATTATAAAATTTTAATATGTTATAGATAAGACCCTAAATGACTTTTTTTTTTTTTTAATGAAGAAAGCCAATTCCAATTTGTGCTGTGGAAAGAACAGAAAATCATTGAACACAACCCAAAAATTCGTCTGTCTAACATATTCAATGGTTAGAGAGAGACTTATTTAGATATCCAAATCTTGACAAAATTCTTTAAAATTTCTATATGTTGTAGAAATGGACGTCCTTTAAAAATTTTATAACGAAAGAATGTTCAAATTCGAAAGGAAGAATTTTATAAAAAATTGAGAAGGCAATCTAGTCACTGTTTTTACTATATCAAGCAGGTTCTATGCGGTAATTAATTGGGCCTTCGTCCCAACCATTTCATCTCAGAAAAATCTGAAATTTAATTATGTTATAGATTAAAATGTTTTGAACAATTTTTATGAGGAAATTTCTCCAAATTCGAAGCACAGAGAGCTTTGTAAAATTGGAAAATGGTAAAGGTCTAGGAATTTAAAAAAACTGGAGAGTCAAAACCTGTGAAATTTTAAGTGGCAAATCTAAGGAGGAGGGTGGCGCCCTACTTAGCCTTCAAGATCCCTTTTCATTATTCTTCTAGGCCATGAGTCACGCCTTTCCATTAATGAGCTTATGACTCACCCTTTCTTAATATGTAACTATCAAAAGTTTCATGACTACCTTTCAAGAGTAAGACTATTGGTGCTGAGTGTCCTACTTAGTCATCATGCATTAATAGGCTACCTTCCAAGAACATTAAATACACCATGAGAAATATCAAGTTAGAAGGCCATCTCTTTGGGCAGGAGTCGATCGAGTCCAACCACAATCGATTACCATATTTGGCCTAAGGTTTGTGCCTAAGCCATGATTGGATAAAGCTAAATGCAACCGGGCTTAACTAGTGAAACCGAGTTCGGATTTCCCTTCTATCGAGAAAATGCTCATAATAAGGGCCAAGCCTTGGATTAATCGATCGATCCTTTGGTCGGTCCGCGGGCCAACTAGGGTCCTGCACCACAACTTATGGCCAGTTTGACACTAAACCACGTTGAGTTTATTTGATCCATGGTCAGTTCTCGATTGTCATGTAATTTTGTGGGATTGATCGATCCACCTGAACTCACGATCAAATTGGGTAGATCCATGGTCATCCATGATTGGTAAAATGACTAGACGGAATCACCTGCAATCTGTACAATGATTGGGCAAAGTCAAGCCATGACCGTCCACCAATCCTTATGGTCGAATAAACTTTTCATGGTCAAATACTCTATAACCAATCCTTGGGTTGCCAATCCCCGAATAGGTTACTTGGCTCATGACTAACTCTCAGGCTGGCTCATGGTCTAGTCCCACCATTGGTGTTTCGATCTTTGGCCTACTAGTTGGGCCAAAATAAGGTTGAAATCGAGAATGTTACATTTATTGTGCTTATTCCTAAATAATAGGATAGGTAAAGAATGAATGCATGCTTTTATTGTATATGCTATTGTGAAATATAAGTCGTTTCCATTTGGGGAGATTACTAAGAAAGAGTTCAAGTTTGAACCTGTCAACATATACAATTAGACCAACCTTTACACAAAAAGTTAAGTCAACTAGTTATGGGCCGACAATAATGTGTAAGCTATTCCACTTTCCACCATATATTTTATGTGAAACTTCTTTCACCTAACACCTTTACATGTGCTCCTCTATAAAGTTTAATATAAAAAGTTACCTTGTCAATTACAACGAGATTTATCTCAAGAATTCAACTGTGGATCCTTGATTTTAGTTTTATGTTCTACCATGTAATATTGATCCTCTATAGTTTTATATAGAGAACATACAGTCTCCTTATTGAAAGTGAAAAATTGTCTCAAAAGACTTAAACCTATTACACTTTTGCTAATTTAGTCCTAAACATTTGATTTTTGTCAATTAAGTCAATTCAGCCAAAATTGATCGCAATTTGCTAACCTAGATGCTAGTCATCCTATATGACATGATTGATGCTAATGTAGAAAATTTTTAATAATATTTTAATAAATGAATCCAAACTACTTGCTAAAATTTTTATATTATTATAAAAGACGAAAAGGCATTAAAGAAATTTAGTGTAACGAAATCCTTGTATCTAAAATCGCTAGTTCATAAGAGTAAAGTAAATTTCTCATTATTTTACTTGGGTTTTGAATTGACCCACTATAAATTGATTAATAGTGATTACTATTGTAACATCCTCCATTTCGACCCTTATTTTGGCTTTGACTAGTAGGCCAAAGCTCGATATGTCAAAGAAAAGACTTGGCCATGAGCCGACCTACAGGCTAGTCATGAGTCACTTGGCCATTCAAGGATTGGTAACCCAAGGTCTAGTTATAGAGTATTCAACCATGGAAAGGTTGTTTGATCATAAGGATTAGCCGTGGGACGATTACGTACCAGCACAGATCGACGGACTGGTCATCGCATTGGTCACGGGTGATTCTATTCGGTTGTTATGCTGGTCATAAATGACCAAGAACTGATTCCATGCGACCATAAGTTGATACGAATCGATCGATTCCACATGATTACATGACAACCGATAATCGACCATAGATTGAATAAACTCAATGTGGTTCAATTTCGGACCAACTAGGACTTGTGGTGTAGAACCTTGGATTAGTCACATGATTAGCTACAAGATTGGTCAATTGGCCCAAGGAATGACCATAGGACTAGCCAAGTAGAATTGACCCACGAGCTAGCCCACGAACCGGTTAGAGGACTAACCGACTAGGTCAAGACTTAGCTAGCAAATCCAGCTGCAACCCATTTTTCTTGATAAAGGGGATTTTGAATGGCCAATCAAGCTGGGTTGCGTTTGGCTTTGTTTGGGCATGGCTTAGGCATGAATTTCGGGCCAAATAAGGTTGTTGATCACAATCAAACTTGATTAATCCCTACCCAATGACAAGGCCTTCAAAACTTAGATATTTTTCTAAGGTGCATTCAATGCCTTTGGCTTGTAGTTAATTAATGTACATTGACTAAGGGTGGACACTTGGCATGAAAGGCTCTTGCATTGGAAGACAAGTTTGAAACGTGGACTTTGACTCATTAATAAGAATGACACCTAAGCCTAATTAAGAGATCTTGGAGGCCAAGAAATGGACTACACAACCATTGGAAGAAAGAGCAAACAAGTCAAACATTCTTAGACAAGATAAGAGCACATCAATTACATTTGGTGTAACATCCTCAATTTCAACCCTTATTTTGGTCTCAACTAGGAGGCTAAGCTAGCTAGGCCTTAGTTTAGTCAAACCATCCTAGAAAATAAGTGTGAACAAGTGTGAAAAGCATTAAATGAGGATGATGACTGTAAAGGCTTATGTGTCCCTATAGCCTAGCCTAGTTATAACCCTAAACTAAGTAGGAGATCTTGGAAGCCAAGAAATGGATTACACATCCATTGGAAGAAAGAGCAAGCAAGTCAAACCTTCTTAGACAAGCTAAGAGCACATTAAATACATTTGGCTTCTAGTTATTTAATGTCGAGATGAAGTGTCCAAGCTTACCTAGAACCTAGTTGGAAACTTGGAAGATAAGGATGCCAAACAATTAATGCTTCTTGACCAAGTGGGACGCCTCCTTTTCCCAACTAAGGTTGCCACCTTTGATTTTCAAAATTTTTGGACCTCCGCTATTTGCCAATTTTATACTGATTTTTGTGGTGAAAATTTAAAGAAACTTACTTCATGAAATTTTTTCTAAACATCTTGGTCTAAAATATACTTAAATTTCATATTTTTCTGAGGTTAAATGGTAGGGACAAAGGTCCAATCATTCACCGTTTGGAACTTGTCCCATGTAGTGAAAACGGCGACCAGGTTGCCTTCTCAAATTTTTATAAAGTTTTCCCTTTCAAGTATAACCATGCTTCATTCATGAAAGTTTTAAATGACATCTATATCTAAAACATATTAAATTTTCAAAGAGTTTTGTGAAAATTTTGATTTCAAAATGAGTCTCTCTCTTCGACTGTTGAATTTGCTCGACGGATGAATATTTGGGTTGTGTTCAATGATTTAATGCTCTTTCCATAGCATAAATTGGACTTGACTTCCTCATGAAAAATTGTGTTTAAGATCTTCTTTAAAACATATTAAAATTTCATAAGTTCTCGATTCTGTTCGATAAGGTAAAGACATTGATTTTGGAAATTGTTCAAAACTGTTTTTCTCATCCAATAGGTATGAGTCATGCCCAAGCTTGGACTCAAGTCCTTAAATGCCATGTTGAGGTGTACCTAATGATATCTTCCTCAGCCTCGAAATCAACTTGGATGATAGACTTTTCCAAATTGCCTTCTTGAGGAAGGAAAATTTGCCTTCTTAAAGAAGGAAATGAAAGTAGAAAGAAAACTCTAGAATTCCTTCATGAAGAAGGTGAGGTGTCCCTTGACTTTTCAAAGGTCATGTTTGTGGTCCAAAATATCTTGGATATTCTAGAAAGTGACATACACGTGGACCAATTGGAACACACTACACGAGCCATCATTATGGTCGAATATTCTAGAACCCCCAAGTTAGCACTATCATCATTAGGCTTCATTAAATGCCCATTGAATGCAGGGTATTGGTGGACCAATGAGAAAATGAAAAGTAGGACATAATCAATTATGCCTAGGAGCCTAGATTGCCAAGTAAGGCTTTAGCTTAGCCAACTCATCTTCTAGATATAATCATGAGGTAAAATGGGCTTGCCACCCAAGGAAAGTAGGCGGGACACTTGGAAACATGGGAGAGGACTGCTTGGCTTGGTAATGATAGCTCCAAGGGCTATGATAGGAGGAGCACTTCCCATTTTGCTTACTTTCCTTCCATTTTCTCCACCTTCCTTCTCCTAGAACGCCCCTCCTCTCTCCTCATGCTCTCTCTCTTTCGACCTTCAAGGCAAGCCGTTCATCTTGTGCAGTTCAAGCTTTAGTTCAAGGTTCATCCAAGTAAGTAGAATCTCTAACTTTTAGCTAGGGCGATAGCCTACATCGTTAGGTTTAGTGGTGTGCTCACCCGTGTATGCCATGTGTATGTTGTAATGTTCTTTTGTATGTTTACTCATGCTTGCATACTTGAGTGTGTTCACGCCCCGGGCCGAGGTCAAGGTTCGCTTGGCTTGGAATCGATGTCAAGTCGCAATGGCCTAACCACGAACCAAGAATCATTCCCAGCATATTTTATAATATGATGTTGAGGAACATGTCACACTCACTTGAATGAGCATGCCCTTGGGCCTTGCATATGTTGGCTAATATAATAGATGAAAAACTGACTTGTGTGATGCATTTATGTGTGCACTCAAAGAGTAAAAAGCACCTGTTGCCACATAACGTTGGTGGTGATGCCTCATTCATTGAACATGATGCCTTGATTGAGCTAGGATGCCTTGGGTAAGCTAGCCCCGGGATGCCTTGGTTGAGCTAGGATGCCTGGGTTTGAGCCTGGATGCCTTGGGTAAGCTAGCCCCGGGATGCCTTGGTTGAGCTAGAATGCCTGAGTTAAGCCCAAATGCCTTGGTGAGCTAGCACCAAAATGCCTCGGTTGAGTCAAGATGCCTTGGTTGAGCCAGGATGCATAGCTTGAAGTTGCATGCCTCAGTTAAGCCGGGAGGGCCTAGTTGAGCCAGGATGACGATAAATGAATTTGCATGAGTGCCAGTATATGCATAAGAATGATATGTTGATGTGTTCATTGACAAGCTGAAGGTAAGCATGCATTGAAGTGTGTTGCAATGGACATTTGCATGTAGTCGAAGTGTATCAATAAGTTTGCTAATCATCTACCATTGATATTACATTGTGAGTGTTGTATCTACTAGATTTTGATGATGAGATGTCTTCCCAATAGAGAATTAGGGATTTTACTTATTGAGTTTCCCAAAAACTACCCCTCATCCTTCAGTCTTGTAGGCGTGAAAGTCTCATGTCAATTTTGGGAGTTGTAATCTCGCTAGACAAGCTAAGGTTTACCCCGACCTTTTAAAGATGTGGTAGTTGTAAATATAATGGCCTGTGATAGAAGGACTTGTAAACGTAGCTGATGTAATTGTGTGTTTGTAAATGGTTATTTTCTTGGCTGCATGTTGTTGTCCGGGTGTTATATGTACACTTCAGCATGTGCTTATTGAAAAGATAAAAAGAAATGGGACGGTGACGTGCCTGGGATGTTGCGAAAATAACCCTCACGGCTCGTGACCTTAAGGACGGAATTGGGGTCATGACATTTGGCTTCTAGTTATTCAATGTCGAGATTAAGTGTCCTAAGCTACCAAGCTAAAGCCCTATCTTATCTTGAAACTCGATGGCCAAGTTATCTTGTATTTAATACTTATTGACTTAGAGAGGAAGTCTTGACTTTTAAGGCTTGGAGAACAAGTTAGGATTGCCTATACATAGGGGAGGGCCATCCCTCCCTCATTTACACAACACACCACCTCATCTTCCTCCTTCACTCTCTCAACCTCACCCTTACTGCGCCCTCTCTCTCTTTCTTGTGGCTGCGCCCCTTTTGCCCATTTGCTCGCCTATATGCTGCTCGGTCACCTAGGTCATCCCTTGAAGTGTGGTAAGTAGAATTTACTAATATCTAGGTAGGGTGTTGCATTATGCTAATCCAAGTGTAGCGAGTTATTGATTGAAATGTTGTGACTATGTTCTTGCTTGAGGTTCGGTTATGTTTGCTTGGGCTAGTTTAGACTTTGTTCCTTGATTGAGTTTGATTTTTGTTTGATGAGCTTTAGCTTGTGCTTTGGTTTGAGTTGTTTTGGAAGAGGCCTGCTTCATGTGTTTTTGGATATGCTTTGGCTTTTGCTTTGATACAAACCTATTCGAAAAGCATTTTTGTGAAAGCTTGCTATTTCCTTACAAAACTATTTCTAATCACTTTCACAAGTGCATATTCTAGTTCACACTCTGAGCTCTGGAAAGGGGTTTTATTGGCCTTGACGTATGTGGGATCACAATGGATTTGTCCTCTCCTAGCCTTGGTGTGATATCAAGGCATATCATTCCCAAGCCAACTTTGGTACTAGGTCGGTGAACATGTTACGACGGGTCAGTCCTTTCATGGTCTCAGTGCATTATTGAGGCGTATCGTTCTTGAGCCAAGTTTGGTATTAGGTTGGTGAACATGTCATGACGAGCCGATCCTATTATGGTCTTAGTATTATATCGAGGTATATTGTTCCCGAGCAAGTTTGGTATTAGATCGGTATTTAAAAGTGTCGGATCAAGTCGCAATCCTTGATTCATGCTTGGCATGCTTAACGTCTCAGTTTCGTTAAGTCATTTCACACACTTATGCATGGCATGCCTTCAAGCCCTTGACCTAAAAGTGAATATAAGAACCGGATTGGGAGACTTGATGCATGGACACATAATGAACTAATTTATGTTGTCGACTAATGGATTTGGTGACTATGCGCCCTAGCCAATGGGATGCCCCCATGCCAACGGGATGCCTCGTTAGAAGGATGGAATGTTGTGATAATTCTAGCTGTCACCCTTCGATTAGGGATGTTGTCCAATTAAGATCGGATACTTGGTGGATTCCGGAAGAGTCGATGGATTTCGACTATTAATAAATGAATCTTGTGTGTATGAATTCCTCACATTATGAAATGGATTTTGGTTATGCTTGCATATTATTGAGTGAGGCGTGAGTTCCTCATACTATGGAATAGATCTTGTTTATGCTTGTACAATATTGAGTGAGGCGTGACTTTCTCATGTTGTGAATGAATATTGGTTTATGCTTGCATACTATTGATTGGGGATTCCTCATGTTTCATCCAAGACAAAGCTTTTGTTTTGTTATTGATCTATCATTAACTAATGTTTTGGATGATTTATATGCTTGTTGAAAGGCGAGGCATCCCCCTACTCGGAATTTAGTGGGTTTTACTTGTTGAGTCTATGACTCAACTTTTTTTTTTTTTTCTAGAATTGTAGGCATTGAGGTCTCCTACTATTGCTAGACTTGCAGTCTTGCTAAAGGAGCTAAAGTTTACCCAGCCTTTGGAGCTTAGAAAATGTCATGGTTGTAAGTATAACGACCCATGACGAAGGGGCTTGTAGATGTAACTAATGTAATTGTATATTTGTAAATAGTTATTTTCTCGGCTGCTTGTTGTTATTTGGGTGTTGTATTTATGCTTCTGCATGTGCTTAATGAAAGATAAAAATAAATGGGACAGCAACGTGCTTAGGATGTCACAAAAATAACCCCCGTCGTTCGTAACCCTGGAGATGGAGTTGAGGTCACGACAACTATTGTCACATCCATGGTCCGAATCCCTATTTTGGTCATAAAAATTGGTCCAGGGATCAATATGCCGATAATAGGGATTGGTCATGAATCGTGTGGCATCCTGAAAATTCCTTACCAGTCATTAGGGGTGCTCAAATTAATGTCTTGTATTAAGGACTATGGCCAAATTTAATGGATAAATTTTAGAAAAGGATCATCTATCTTTGGCCATATGTATTGTGGGTTAGAATCTATGGATTTGTGATTTCAAGTGTATAATTATTTAATTTATACACTATACTACTTTGGTTCAATAAGGATTTAATTAGTATTTAAAAAAAAGGGTTAAAATTTGATTTAATTAGGCTTGGGCCTTAGGCCCAAGAGTATGGATCTTTGATGGGCCAAAAGGCTAGCCCATGAAGCCCATGGATAGGGCTGCCGTCGACCAAGGAGAGGGGGAGTGCCTGGCCCACTTTCAAGCCCATTATGCATGGGTCTTGCCAAGTGGCAAAAAGGAGACTTCATGCATTGGCCATTGTGGGTGGCTCTTAATCATTGCAAATGGTGATTTTGTGGGGGGAAATAAAGGAGTGAGTGGCCGGTTGAGGGGGTTGTCGCCCAAGCCAAGTGAGAGAGAGAGAGAGAGTTGCGAGAGAGTGAGGAACCGAGAGAGAAAGGGAGAAGCCGCGTGAAGGAGGAGGAGGTCTGCTCGTCCGTCGCCCGTCGCCGTGTGTCCGTCACTTGTCGCCATCTGTGTGCCATTGCTTGCTCGATACAAAGTCAAGTTGGGATCTATATTCTGCTCTTGCATGTTGTGTCTTGTTTGTGTGTTTGAATGGTGGTGAATCTCGGATGTTTAGGGTGTGAGAAACCGAACCTTGAGTGTGTTGTTCAAAATGTGTTTTGTTTTTGAGTGTGCCGCCTGACCCAGAATTTTGTAGAGGCTTGTATGTGGGTTTCGAGTCAGATTTTGACGTCAACTTCTTCACAAAAGTTGTAGACAACATCTCAAAGTATAAAATAATAAAATTTGGGACAAAATGGCTGAGTTTTAAGGGGTGAAACCCTTCTTCTACGAAAACACCAGATCTGAAACTGTTTTGTTGACCTCTTGGTGGTTTTGTGTGTTGCATGTCACTTTTTACCGAGAATCTCACTTCGACTTCTCCACAAAAGTTGTATAGAACATTCTGAAGATTAACATACTCAAATATGAGGTAAAAGGAGCACATGTAGCCTAGTGAAACGGTTTTCTTTTGAAGACGGAAGATCTGGAAGTATGGTACTGGATTCCCGAGACTTCGTGGACTATATGGTGATTATCCTTTGAGAATCTCACCTAGATCCCTTATGAAATTTTTAGGGACCTCTTGAGGCAAAACATATCAAAATTGCAGAGGAAATGAAGAAAGATAAGTAGGCGAAACCTCGATTTTTCGGAGATAGCTAAACTGGACTGTTTGGTACTAGGAACGGGAGCTTCGACCGTCTATAGTTAATTATCTAGAGCAAATATGGCCTAGATGTCTTCATGAAAAATATACCTTATGGTATTAAATATAACCTGGTAAAATTTCATAATTTTTGGAGGTCATTCAGGTATTTTAATCGAAATATTTCAAGAACTGCACAATCTGACTTTATCCGAATTTTACATGCTGTATTGTGTGAGCCATATCTTATTGTGTGAAGCTCTTTTGGGCAAGTGTTCTGTATGAAATTGCTACCTTTACGTCTTGTCTATTACATACTCTGATTTTATGATTTTTGAAGATCATATGGATATTTAATTTATATGTTTTCCGAAATTGTGTAAGCTGGAATTTGATAAATTTCAAAAAGGACATGATGTATGGATTATTCTAAGTTGTATGGACCCCATGGATTGTATTGTCATAAGTGGTTGTATCTTGCTGCATGTATGATGATGATTGGAATTGCATATAAGAATCAAATGATGAAAATGATCTTGTTTGCCATCACATCATATGCCATGTTGAAATTGAGCTATAATTGAAAATGTGAACTAAGATAAGTGAGAAGGCCGTTGGAGGTGTGAGCCGACGATGCCCCGGGAGTGTCGGTATGCCTGGCTAGAAGGGTAGAGGCCGAATGCCCAGTGGCCTTAAATGGCTGAATGCCGGAGGGTCCTCAGGAGTTTCGAGATGCTCGGAGCGTGGGGAGCTGGAAGCCCAAAGGTTTGTGCCGGGGGATACCTCGTGATGCCGGTTGGGATACGAGATGCCTGGCAGGTATTGTGTCGGATGCCCGGAGGTTTGTACCGGAGGTTCCTCGCAATGCCAAGTAGGGTGCAAGCAATAAATGTGGGATGCAAATATTGGTCCCGAGAAAAAGAAAAATGTGGTGGTTCAAAATGAAAAGATAAAATTTGGAAATTGAAATTGAATCATGCATGGTATGGCAATATGTATGCATGGATGCATGATGGTAAGTGCATGGATGTAGAAGCATTTATGGCATGATGGTATATGTGACATGATATGATGATGAATGCATGGATGTATGTGCACCTATGGCATGATGGGACATGTATAATATGATGGTGATGATTACATGAGGATGTGTGTACATGTGGTATGATGACATATGCATGGCTCCAAGGTAAATTATGCAGGGATGCTTGGATGACATATCTTATGCTATGATTGTTATGATTGTATTGTGTAATGCATTGAGTGGTTTATTGGGTCCTTTACCTGCTGAGGTAGCGCATGGTAACGCTCCTGTTTCTCCCAAATTCTGTTCTTTTGTTCCCCGGAACAAAGAAAAATAGAAACCTGTTTTGTAAAACATTTGTTCCCGAGAACAATTTCTCAATTTTTTGTTCCCGTTTTGTTCCCGAGAATAGTTATGAGAAGCAAAAAAAAAAGTTGCTTCTTGTTCCCGGGAACAATTTCTAGAAGTAAGTTGATTTTCTTTTTTAATTTTATTTTCTTGCCGCGACAACCATCAATCACTCAGAGCCACCGCCCACCGCCACCGCCACCGGTCGCTGGCCGCTGACCGCCGCCGCCACCGCTGGTCGCCGGCCGCTGTTGGTCCCCAGCCGCCACCGGTTGCCAACTGTCGCCGCCGCCGCCGCCGGCGGTCGCCGCCGTCGATCGCCGGCCACCGGCGGCGATCCGTCGGCAAAAATAAAAAATGAATAAATACAAAAAAGAAATTGTTGCGTTACCAAATGCATTTCTATTCTTTTTCTATTCTAGGAGTAGAAATTGTGTGTCGTTACCAAACAGGTTCTTTTACTCAGAAATTGTTCCCTGGAGCAGAAATAGAAAAGAACTATTTCTGAAAGAAAAACTCTTCCCGGGAATAGAAGCGTTGTCATGCGCAGCCTGAGTGACTGTACTCACCCCTTCAGGGACTAACATTTCAGATTAGAAAGATGTTGCTCCCTACTGTCACGTGGGGCATCTTTTACGGCCTTCCTTTGGATGTGGAGGTCGAGTGTGTGGAGATCGACTATCCCACCATCCCTGGTCTGACGTTCACTCGGGTTCGCTCATTAGTGATGTATGACGTGGGCCTGGCTGAGGGCCCTATCATTCAGGAGTTCATATCTATTCACGTTCTTCGAGACGGAGTGATGTGGGGAATGTTGCTGCCACCACTGCCTGACGCACCGGCATGGGTGTGACTGCACGCACCCGAGAAGTAAGAGCTGCAACTTTTTGGACAATAGCCGACGCTAATAGATGGAGGATTTTGCATGATCGACATAGAGGGTCGAGTTGTCTCTTTTTGAGGTTGTGGCCGAGTGTAGTCAAAAGCCTTGGCCCTTCTTTTGTTATACCGACCCAAGAAAATTCATCATGAAAATATGTAAATAAAAGTGGCTCGGCTTTATCTTTTCCTATAGCGCTTAGTGGTGTGCATTGCATCATAATAGATGGAGGGAGAGATGATGGCATTTCAATTATGCTTCAGCTAATAAGTTGCACTGGGACCGATATAAAAAAAATATATATGCCTATGAGCTGCCATACTTCTGTCAAGAGATGTGATTAACATTCATTAGGTATAGTAACAGGTACTTGTGGCTACCTTAGGTGTTTCGGGGCGCCACAAATCGATCCAAGGATCGATCATGGGCCAATTAGCCTAATCAAAAGATTGACCATGGGTCGGCTATGGGATCGACATGGAATTGATTCATTGATCATGTAAGTCGGTTAGAGTATTCGACCATGGAGAAGTTGCTCGACTAGGAGGACTATTGTGGGACGATCACGTACCATCATGGATTAATCAATGGATAGCCATGGATCAATTTTGCACGGTCATGTATCGCTCATGAGTGATTCCGCACAATCATTATATTGGTCGTGAATGACCATAGACTTATTCCATGTGACCATGTACTAGGTCGGATCGGTCAGTCCCACATGATCACATGACAACTGAGGATCGACCATGGATCTATTAAACTCAAACATGGATCAGTTCCGAACCAACCATGGATTGTTGCGTAGGACTAAGGACTGGCCATTGGTCTGGTATTGAGCCCAATGAATAGGAGTAGGGATTGGCCCTAGGCCTTGCCGATCTTGGCTGTGCGCTAGTTTGAGTAAATCATCGACATATTTTTGTCAATTATGCTTGGTTATGTTTGGCCTCATCCAATCGTGAATTAGCCACGAACCTCAGTTTGAATAAAGTAGTTGGTCATGGACGAACATGAGAAATTCCAATCTAATAAGGCGGCACTTTCATTTAACTTCTTTCTCATATATGTATTAATTACATTTAGAAACTACTTAATTATTGAAGGGATGGCTTACCCACCAAGTGGCAAGAAAGGAGCTTGTTCTTGAAGGCATTAGTGTTCTTGCAAGTAAGTGAATTAATGCAAGAGGATGAGACATGCCCACCTTGGAGAACAAGTAGCCCTAAACACAAGTGATCTTGATGACCAAGTCAGGCCATTAATGACTTTGGAAGCTGGTCATTAATGAAAGAGGATGATTCACAAGCTTATGTGTCCTTATAAGCTTAGGCCATAATTATACTAATGTGAGCCATGGAAGACAAGTTAGCGCAACTATTAACGCTAGATGACTCATGACCTAAGGGAATTGATGACTAGTGGTCTTGTAAGACAACGATGACCATATCTTGAGCAATTAATGAAAGCATGAGCTCTCCACTTAGGTGGCATCCTAAGGATAGGGTAATGATGGCTAGAAGATTGGCCTGGAGAGCAAGTTAAGCTTAGACATCACTATATGATTACTCATGAGCTAGGAAGACCAATAAAAAGATAACACAAAGGGTCAATAATCATTCCCTAGGAATCAAAGGGTGTCACATCTTCAAAAAAGGGATCTCATTAGACTACATGTAAAGGCCATTTAGTGAGGGTTGGCCTATAAATATAAGAACCAACCATTCATTTGCATATCCTTAGCTCATTTCTTCCTTTCCTTTCCTCTTGCACGCCTCACTATCCCTCTTGGCCACACTTGCCTGCTACCTTCACTATTTGGCCATCCCTTGGCAAACTGCTACTAAATCTTAGCTAGAGTGACATGTTAAATTGTTGGATTGGGTGTGTACTCATTAGTGTTTTATTGTATGTATGATGAAAAATGCTTTTTGTATGGTTTACTCATGTCTTGCATGTATGCGTGTGAACATGCCCCAAGTCACAAATGATGTCTTGCTTGGTTTTGAGATCGGCATTGAAGCTCAATGGTTCAGGCCTAGCTTGGCCTTGGGGTAGCATTGAGACGTGTTGATTTGGGCCTTGCTTGACTTCAGATTAGCGTCAAGACATGTTGTCTCAAGCCGTGGGTCACGTGTGTGCTTGGTTTATTTGTAAGGTTATTATGTGATAGGCATGGCACACACTTGCATGAACACACCCTTTAGCTTTGTTTGCATTGACTAAAATGAAATATAAGAATCGGATTGTGTGAGGCCCTACATATGATCACCTAATTGAAAGATAAGACCAGTAGTCATTTGAGATGATGATGATGCCTTGTTCATGAGAATATGAAGCCCCCAAGAGTATGGCATCCCTGGTGGATTGCAGATGCCTAGCCTTAAGTTGAAAGCTCTTGAGAGTATGGGATGCCTAGTGGATTTTGGATACCTAGCTTAAAGTTGGAAGCCCCTAAGAGTATGGGATACCGGGTGAATTCTGAATGCCCAGCCTAAAGCTAAAAGCCCTTGAAAGTACGAGAAGAACCATATGAGATTGTTAATGAACCTTTTATGTGTGCTAATATGTGTTGTTCATTCATTTATTGGATCACAAAGGCCCACCGCAACTAATTCCTTCCCCTCAACTGGTTGTCTTTACTTAAGTTGAAAGCTCTTGAGAGTATGGGATGCCTGGTGGATTTTGGATACCTAGCTTAAAGTTGGAAGCCCCTAAGAGTATGGGATACCATGTGAATTCTGAATGCCCAGCCTAAAGCTAAAAGCCCTTGAAAGTACGGGAAGAACCATATGAGATTGTTAATGAACCTTTTATGTGTGCTAATATGTGTTGTTCATTCATTTATTGGATCACAAAGGCCCACCGCAACTAATTCCTTCCCCTCAACTGGTTGTCTTTACTTAAGTTGAAAGCTCTTGAGAGTATGGGATGCCTGGTGGATTTTGGATACCTAGCTTAAAGTTGGAAGCCCCTAAGAGTATGGGATACCGGGTGAATTCTGAATGCCCAGCCTAAAGCTAAAAGCCCTTGAAAGTACGGGAAGAACCATATGAGATTGTTAATGAACCTTTTATGTGTGCTAATATGTGTTGTTCATTCATTTATTGGATCACAAAGGCCCACCGCAACTAATTCCTTCCCCTCAACTGGTTGTCTTTACTTAAGTTGAAAGCTCTTGAGAGTATGGGATGCCTGGTGGATTTTGGATACCTAGCTTAAAGTTGGAAGCCCCTAAGAGTATGGGATACCGGGTGAATTCTGAATGCCCAGCCTAAAGCTAAAAGCCCTTGAAAGTATGGGAAGAACCATATGAGATTGTTAATGAACCTTTTGTGTGTTAATATGTGTTGTTCATTCATTTATTGGATCACAAAGGCCCACCGCTACTAATTCCTTCCCCTCAACTGGTTGTCTTTACTTAAGTTGAAAGCTCTTGAGAGTATGGGATGCCTGGTGGATTTTGGATACCTAGCTTAAAGTTGGAAGCCCCTAAGAGTATGGGATACCATGTGAATTCCGAATGCCCAGCCTAAAGCTAAAAGCCCTTGAAAGTATGGGAAGAACCATATGAGATTGTTAATGAACCTTTTATGCGTGCTAATATGTGTTGTTCATTCATTTATTGGATCACAAAGGCCCACCGCAACTAATTCCTTCCCCTCAACTGGTTGTCTTTACTCCCACAACCCCTTTGGAGTATCTTATGTTTAGAAACTAACTTGTCTAGCTCTTGTAGAACTCCTTTTATGAATGGATGAATAAATGTACGATTCTGACTCAATAAAAAGTTTTATAACTTAATTGTTGTCACGACCTCCCCAAAGTGGGTTGGACCACCTAAGGGTTCGGCTAATGGATTGCTAAGCCTAGACTTAGCTCGAGCTCTCCCAAGCCCATACCAATTCGCAACTTAGGGTTTAAGTTCTTAATATGCAAATGATTTTTATCATGGAGTCGTCACTAATCTATTTTTGGTGGGTCGATTAGAAACTCAAGTAAAGTAATGGGAGAATTACTTTACTCCTACGAACCAGAGATTAAATGAGTTCGGGGACTTGATTACGCTAGATTTCTCTAACGCCCTTTCGGTACCTTTTCTCTTTTATTTCAGAAAAATGTTTTGTAGGCAGCTTGAATTGATTTTAGCCTAAAACACTAAAGTGATCTTACGGGTGCACAAACATTAAAGATAACATTCAAAAGGGGAAAAAACAAACATTGCAAAATTAAACACAACAAGGCAATCAATTATTTTTTGGATTTTCTCTTGTTTTAAAATGAAAACTTACCTATATAACATGCATATGATATTTTTTGGTATTTTTTTTATTGAAATTCAAATAATTACTGAAAATTGACTACAACACCCGACAAGTTATCCTACTCAAGCTAGGAAATAATTTAGATTAAATCCCATTTTAATTCAGAAACTCATCTTAATTAATTATCCATAACATGCAATCTAATAACAAATCTAACTAGATAAATTCTAAGCATGCGGTCCTAACCTATTTAAGAAACCATCCTAATTTGTCATGCAATCTGATTTTTTTATGTTTTCCAAAACAAGCATTTATCAAATATAAACATTGTACCCAACTCACTCAGGATATTCATCAAATGAAGGATTAAAATAATTGAAAAATAATCCGTCATCTCACGGATTAAATTAACGATTATTTTATCCCTAAACATCACAACAGTCAAGAAAAATCAAAATAATTAAAAAATTGATCTGAAGTCTCTCGGATCAACTTAATAATTATAATGGTTTTAAAGCCAAAATATCATCAAAATCAACATAATTAAAAAAATGACCCGAAATCTTATGAATCAAATTAGTAATTATAGTGATTTTTACCATCATCAATGCTATTGGGTAATGTCTAGCATCTCAATATTAGAATTCTGTTATCCAATTTATACAACAAAATATCGAGATGAAATTTGGCTCAAGAAAACTACCTAGCTTAGATGAGTTGTTTCCAAAATGGGACCAGCAACAAGGGACTCACGAACGACAGCGATTACACGGCCACGAAGCTTGGGGACCTGCGATTCAGTTGCTCGCCAGAGGCTCTACGAGTGGCTTGGGATAAGCTGCAGTGTTTGGTTCGAGCAGGAAACGTCTTTCTCCAAAAGACAAGGGATGACCTGCAACACAAAATTTATGAGGAAGGAAAGTCCTCGTTGAAAGCCTAACTACAGGACTTCACCAGCCAACGTGAATGTCCCGCAAAGAAAAGGAAAGTGGTCTTTTATTCCCATTTTTATTTGCTCTTTATGTGCCCCCCTTTCTCTACGTTGGTGGACTTCAGAAGAATGCTGATTCGCCGGTACTGCAACTTCTCAGTTTAGAATGGTCAAGCTCGAGCTTGGACAGCAGCTCACCGTTATTGCCGGGGATTCCGCGGATGGCTTAACAGGCCGTATGGATGTGGCTCACGTCGGGGAATGACAGCTCGGACTCAGAGGCATGTTACAGCTGCAACAGGATCGCCAGGGCTCTAAAGATGGCTCGTAAGGCTGGAACTTGATGCCAAGGCAATGCAGGCGGGCGGCGTTGCTGGTGTGGGACACGGGCAACAGCGGCGGACAGGACTCGGCGGTGCGACAGTGGGCGCAGCAACTGGCAGGACTCAGCAACGGGTGTTGCAGCTTGGGGGCGTCACTCGTGGCGTCAAGCTGCAGGAGGCGGGTGAGCGGAGGTGACGGTGACAAGAGCGTAGACAGCACTTGGAGGCAGGAGCTCGCGGCATCGGACGACGGGGGGGAAAGGGTGACGCGTTGCCGAGTGCGGTCGTCGGAGGGTGGTGCTTGAGCAGAGACGCAGGCGTCGCAGGTTGGATATGAGGGTGTCGGGCGCTGAGTTGCAGGCGCGACGAGCAGGGTGGAGCTCGAGCTGAGGCTTGCAACAGCGATGGCATTCGGAGCTCCGGCGAGGGGCGGTGGCTGTGAGGTCACGAGCAGCGACGGGTCTCGTACTGAGCGGTGGTGCGGGCTACAATGGACGTTGGGGCGGAGGTGCAAGCGTGGCTCGAAGGATTCGGGATCTACTACAGGGTAGCTGTTGAGGAGGCGTTGGTTAGGAGCGGAGGTGGAGCAGGAGCGTTGCGAGCGGAGCTGTCGTTGGGGGCTGCAAACAGAATGTGGAGGCTGAGTAGAGGGACGCGCGGTGGCCCGGCTGCAGGGGCGTTGCTGGCGACGGACGAGCGAGCATGGATGCGGAGTGGAGGCGGAGCAGCGGTGCTACAAGAACAGTAGAGGTGGTGTCGGCTTCGCGGCTTCTGGGTAGGAGCAGCGATGCAAGCTCGCGGGCAGAGGAGGGTTCTGGCGGTAGGCAAGACGGCGGGTGGAGGTGCGGTAACGCGAGGAGGACTCGGCGACGCAGAGGTGGCGGAGCGGTGGTACGGCGCATGCGCGATGGGCAGCAGTGGAACGACGTGCGGTTTTGCGGAGAAGGAACCCCACGAAGAAGAAGCACAGTGCACGCCTTTTTCTTTTTTCTTTTTATTTTTCTCTCTCCCTCTCTCTCTCTCCTCACGTCTTCTTTTCAGTTTTTCTCTTCTTTTTTTAATCTCCTCCCCCTGACTTCATATTTTCTTCTTTCTCTCTGACGAGAGTCTCTCCTTTTTTTAATCCCCTCCTTTCTCTCAACTCGTGTGTTTCCACACGGGCTCTCTTTTTTTAAATAGCTCTCACAATCCTCTCAAGGGAATTTTTTCGTTCTCCCCCTTTTGCTCTTCTCTAATGAGACTCTATCTCTCTTAATCTCTTTTTTTTTTTTTCACTCGTCTGTATGTCTCTTTGCGGGCCTTTTTCATGGATTTTTTGTGTTCTCTGGCCTCCTCTCTCCCGATCACACTCCTCCCGTGGTCTTATTTATAGGCGTTCCACCACCTCTTGAAGATAGCCGACTTTAATGTGAAAAGATCCAGCCGCAACTTTTCCAAAATCCAAGTTGAACTTTGCTTTCTTTCTTCTCTCCAGCAAGGAAAATATTATAAAAATGTTAGTCCAATCTTCTTGCAGGCGTTTGTAGAATTTTCACGTCCCCATTCCATGCATGCGTGTGCATGCATTAATGAGGGGGAAGAAAATGGACGTTGGATTCTTCTTTCTTCTGCATGCTTGGGGGTTTCTTATACGGCTACTTGTCCCTCCCTTCTATAGGATTGCCGCAACTTTTGACTTTTCTTTCTCATTATTTGCTTCCTCCTTCAACAAACTTCTCGTTGCTTCTCCTGACAACCCACACTTGAGAGAGAGCATATTATATAATATATCATGGGCTCATTTTGCTTCTCTGAGGATTCCTGTCGTCCGCCGAATTTGTGCGTGCATGCGCATGCATTAATGAGGGAGAGACAACGGACGTGCAAGAACTTCCTTCCTCTTTTCTTTTTTTTTTTTGACTTTCGTTCTTTTGCATGTTCAGTTCAGCAGAGAGAGACCATCCTTTTTGCGCATATAATCAACCGCGAGCCCCTGCTTCTTGTTGCCTTTTGGTACCAATGTAAATGTAATTACATGAAATGCAATTTTACTAAATATTTTTTTTTAGGGGTTAAAGATTAATCCCTAAAATTTTTACGCAATTACTTACTAAATGATTAGTCAAAATTTAGGTGTCAACAATTGTATTTTTGTAATGAGTTTTAGAATTTCGATACAAGAGTTTTAGCCATTTAAGGTGTGAACATGTAATACCAAAATGAGCATCTTTTCATTATTATTATTTTTCCCAAAACTTCATCTTATTTTTCAACTTTGAATTGAAAATAATCTTGTCTCGACCTCCTTTTCGGGCACCCTTTATGCGTGGCCATGTGTGGAGGCTAATGGCTCGCTAAATATTAGGCTTAACACGGGCTCTCCCAAGCCCACAAATTCACAACTTATGATTTGAGTTTTTATTTGTAAGTCAATTTCATTTAGGAGTCCCACTAATCGATTTGTGGTAGGTCAATTAAAAGTCCAAATAAAATATTATGAGAAATATTTTACTCCTTTGCAACCAGAGAACTTAGGATTGATGACTTGATTACACTGATTAATCAATTAATTCCTTTTCAATACCTAATCTTTGTTTAAACCCTGTGATTTGATTATTTTTTTTTGGGACTTTTCATGCATTAAAAAAAATCAAAAAAGTATTTTAGTTCTTTCCCTAATTTCAGAAACTTTGAAAAGATTTTTCATTCATTTTTAAGAGAAAAATGCTCAAAATCAATTTTAGGCCTTTCCCTAAAAAAGAGATTTTGGATTTGTGACATCCTCATTGTGATCCGGTTTTTCAAGAACATAACTGCATTAGCAAGCGATCATTGGATGGGATCACCATTAGGATAGATAAACCACGAAGGCATTAGAGAGGCCACTTTGGGGCGAAAACTCGGTTTGTCATCAGTAAGAAAAAAAATATTCAGAAAAGTGGAAATGAGCCATGGACGAGAACCCAATGGGCTCGAACCCAAGTAGGTGGCCCAAGGCCCACACTCCTAAGGGGTGGGCGGCCAAGGGAGGCCCATGGGCCCTTCAAGCCCATCGAGCCCTCTTTTGGTAAGATCTCTGCATTTAATGCACCAAAATACGTGAATAGTACATGAATAGTGCACAATCTTGGTGAATTGACCGAAATACCATTCCATTGGACTAAGGACGAAAGGGCAAAGTGGGAAATTGAATAAGGAGGGGTGGCACAATCATGCATTGGGCAGCACTTTGGAGGAGATGAAGCCACCTAGTCTAGCCTAGTCTAAACCTAGTCACTTGAGTGCAAATCCTCTTATTAATACAAGGATTTTTCTTCTTGAGAAAGCCTTTCTTGATTGATTGATGTGAGTCCAAGAAGATATGGATTTGATGTGCATTAATGGACAAGATTTCTCACTCTCTCTCCTCTCTTCCTCCCTCACCACCGGCCACTCTTCCCCTCACCCTCATTCTCTCTCATTTCCTCACTTCTTTGATTTCAAGCTCTCTACCTCTCTCTCTCCTCACCACCACCAAACTCCAACACCTCCATTGCTCTCCTTTTCAAGCTTTTCCCTTCATTTTTCCTCTTGTTTCTACTTCACCAGCGATCGACCCTTGCACCCCAATGCAGTACCACCCTCCACATGTCGTTTCCATGTCCATCACCATAGCCAAGCTTTGAAGCTGAGAAAGCTACTATCTAGCCCCCACAACAACTTCCTCTCATTCATTTCTTCTTCGGTTTGGTCCCTAGCGAAGCCCAGAGGCTATGCTGATGCCGAACCACCGTCGAACTGCTACCGTGTCATCACCGAACTGCCGTCCAGCCACCGTCTAGCTTCCTCGCACCCTATAGATACACGAACAACAGCCCTTGGCCACTGTCCAGCTTTGTCACACCACCCTTGATGCTTTGCAAAGCTTGGATTAGTTTGTGAGTGGCTTTCTAGCCTTTGATTAGAGCTTTCGTTGCACTTAGGGTATAGTTTATGGCTTGATTAGGGTTAAATGATGATTTACTATTGTGATAAATGGATGTTGTGTGATAAGTGATTATTGGGCTTAGATAGGTTATTGGATGTTTACCGATAGGTTATCAGGTTTCAAAGCAATAAGTTATTGGACTTTAATAATAGGTTATCGGACTTTTGCTTATAGGTTATCGGACTTTAATAAGTTATCAAACCTAGGATGATAAGTTCTCATGTTAGGATGATAGATTATTGGAATTTTAATAATAAGTTGCCGGATTATGATAAGTAAAAGGTAATATGCTATTATAAAATGTGAATATTATTATGTAATAAATAAGTGATAAATTGTATGGTAATGATATGTTGCTTTATTAAGCCAAAATAGGATGAGATGTTATTAGGTGATATGTGTGTTATTGTGGTACGGATTATATATTAAATGTGTTATATGTGTAATGTATTGTAAGTGCTAAATGGGTTATGTGTTGTATGTATTTGACGTATTATATGTGATATGTATGTTATATTAATTGAAGAACGAATTATGTGATGGGTTTGATGGCACGTGATGAATAGCGTAGCCATATTATGTGTTATGATGACACTTGAAAAAATGTTTTTTGAAATATTATGATGACTATATTCTATTTTTATAAGTGATCCACATGCTATGGGTTTATGAATTAAATGGTGCATTTATATATGATATAGTATGATGCACGTGTGTAGCATGATGGCTTTTGGCAAGTGACCTAGCATATCGCATGAGTATTATGTGGATTAATGAGAAAGATATAGAAAGAATTGTGTGATAGTATGCTTGTATGACCACCTAAGACCCTGATGCGTTTACACAAGGTGTGAACTCGTCTTGATGCATTTTATGTGGGACGATGTCCGATTAAATTCAAATGCTCCTAAGTCAATAGGATGTCAGTCATGGGTGGATTTCGGAACAAAAGCTCTTTATAGGAATGACCATCTTGATGCATTCACGTGGGACGATGCTGTGCTTAATGGGATGAGACGATATCCGGTTACGCTGGATGACTGCGAACCTTTGGGTTGGCCTTAGATCTTGAGTGACCGTAATAATCTGGACATATTCATATGGAAAGTGCATGAGATTCGCATGTATTTAGGTTCAGATTATTGCATGGCCTATGTGCATGATTGAATTATATTGTGCATTTGTATGTTTGGCTCAGGACCATGAAAAATATGATGAAATTTAGTTAGGATAAAGTGAGAGAAGCTTTGTTATGTTTTCGCCATTGATAAAAAAAATTGCATGTTTAGGGCACTTCCAAGGTGAATGGCTTCTTTACGCGAGGTCTAGGAAGTTCACTCATAGAGTTCATCTCATATTTGTTTGTTGAATGTTTACAGGTCCTAGGAATGGTTGAGCCATTCCATCAAATACGGTTTGGCCTCCCTATTGAGAACAATCAAGAGGTGATAGAGTATCCTATACCGGGAAGGGCCGACACGCATTACGTGTGTTATGTCACAACCGTTTAGGTCAACGAAGGTCTACCTAATCTCGTGCCTCACTGATTTGTGGCTTGGTATTTTTGGGCGGACAATGAGACCCATGGTCCCATCCACAGCTTCAATGGTCCACCAAGTGTCGGAGGCATCAGCTAGGATGCCAAGGATGAGAACATTCTCAATGGGGAAGTGTTTGACCCTGGGCTTGACCCCAAGTTGATCGCCGAGTCAAAGCCATGGATCCCGGAGGCCATTGAGGCTTAGGTAGTAGTAGGGTTGATGATACTTTTGAACTATTCTTGTAGTATTAGAGGTGTTAGGTACACTCTGGGCCCTTTTTGTAGAAGGTTGTGGTAGTGCGGTCAAGCATATCAGATGTAATGAAGCTAGTCGTTTAACTTCTAACTTCTGATTATGATGTGTATGAAACGTTGACTGATGCATATAATATATATATATATATATATATATATTGTTATGTTTTTAACTAGATCTGTTGAATGGTTTGAGATTTGTTTATGCTTTTGCTTGTGTAATTTATCATTAATGCGAATTTGACGCTTTTTGGGATGTTGCAAGCAAATGACCGAAATGAAAAGTATGTCGAGCATGGGTTCTCGTGTGGCCATAATGGATCAGGGCATGAAAGGATTTTTAATTTTATATTCAAAATAATAATAAATGTAACACATTGACTTAGGTCGATAAACTTGGCGCCGGACCCGATTTGGATCCAAGCCCGACTGACATGGGGCAGGCTTCACGCCCCTTGAAATGACAAGCACACCTTACCCCCATTTTCAACTTTTCCTCCTCTTTTCTTTTGTCTTTTCCATATATATTTTCTCTCTTCTTCACATGGTCTTATGCTTGAAGACCCCTCCGCACGTGTCAGACTTAGGGGGAGAGATTTATTTTGTCTTTTATCATCTTGTCTTTTCTCCTTGTTTTGACTTTTCTCTCCCTTAGTCTCTTTTGCCCTCTACGAACGCAGCGCATGAAGAACACTAGATTGAACGCCAACCCTCCTTTCCTATGGATTTAAGACATCCGTTAATTTAGGCTGCGCATGACAACGCTTCTGTTCCCGGAATTTTTTTTTTTAGAAATAATTCTTTTCTATTTCTGCTCTGAAGGACAACTAATGAGTAAAAAAACTCATTTGGTAATAACTCAAAATTTCTACTCTTGAAATAAAAAATAATAGAAATGGATTTGATAACGCAACAATTTCTTTTTTGTATTTATTCATTTTTTATTCTTGCTCACGAATCGCCGCCGCTGCCCCTGGCGGTAACATTCGATGTTCAACAGTGGCGGCGGTGGCGGCGTTTGGCATTTGGTGGCGACGGTGGTGACAGGCGGCCGATGGTGGCAGCGTTCAGCGTTCGGCGGCAGTGGCAGCGGTGACTAGCGGCGGCAATCGGTGGGAGGTGACGGCGGTCAGTCACGGGTGACAGTGGGCGGTGGCTCCGAGTGGTTGACAGCTGCCGTGGCAAAAAAGAGAAATAAAAGAACAATAAAAAGGAAAATTAACTTATTTCTAGAAATTGTTCCCAGGAACAAAAAGCAATATTTTTTTGCGTCTCGTTTCTGCTCCAAATGTATACCTGGACTAACTTTATATTCCTAAGAATAGAAAAAAAAATTGACATTACCAAACAGATTTATATATATATATATATATATATATAGATATTTTGTTCTAGGGAACAAAAGAACAAAAATCATGTCAAATAGAAACGTTCTCATGCGTTACCTTAAGTGCCAAAAAACTCAAGTTTAGTTAAAGACTCAGGCATGATTATAGTCCCGTCCGTCCTTCCATCCTTCACGCGGCCGTCATCCTTGGTCTTGGTCACCACCATTAACCCTTCAACTATGCTGACCAAGAATCGGTCACCCGAAAATGCAATGCACACAAAAACAAGAACATACGCAGCAAAGGTGGTGGTGGGGACCTATCGGACTCTTTTAGCAAGACGCGAGCACCGACATCAGCCAGAAAACTAAGAGCGCTTGCACGAACCTCACCCAGGCATTAAATCAAACACACGTGGGGCGCCGACTGAGAAGGGGGCTTTACACCTACCTGGACTCCAACTCAGACCAAAACCAAGCGATAATGAACAAGCCGGACTCAGTTCCAGTTAATGTAAGCGTGAGTGAAAAGCAGCAAGTCTCAACCATGGAGAACACAAATAAGCATCTGATTTAGGCATTTCGTCGAGCATGAGGCATACACAAACCTGGGGGGTGAGGAATGGGAACGCTTAAGCTCGAGTTCAAGCTGAGATCCATAGCAGTCCACACATTAGACTTCAAGATCGTGGCACACACACAAACGGGCAAGAAATCACACGCGCTAGACAAACGGCGAAACTCACGACGGGGCAAAACAGGGCACGAAACATAGGAGGTTGGACTGAGGGTCCTTACCCAGCTTGTGGCGTCGGGCAGTGGACAAGCTCAATAGATCGGGCTACGTTTGTCCACTTCGCGCGCCCACAAGCTGGGATCCTCGGGAAGCCAACCTCGAATTGGAAAAACCAAGACCACCCGAAAGGGGACCTACCGTGGCTTCAAAGTGAACAAGAAGCGGTAGTGGATAGTTGGTTTTGGTTTGGAAGTTGGTAGCCAACGGCGGCCCTTTCAGTTGCATTCAATCTCTTTCATGGCCGGATCTCTATCAGATCTCGCTCACTCTGTCGGCCTCTCTCAAGATTTCTCTCTCCTCGACCTCTTTTTGGGGCCTCCCGATCCACCTCTCTCTCTCTCTACCTTCCTAGATCTCTCTCTATTCAGATCTTGCCCTCTACCCTCGCTCGTAGCTATCTCAAACTCAGATCTCTCTCTCTCGCTAAATCCTCCCTTGGCCAATCCCCATATGTGTCTTTTATTTTCCTCTCAGATCTCTCTCTCTCAGGTCTCTGTCCTCTCTCTCTCTCTCTCTCTCTCGGATTTGCTCACTCTTAGACCTCCCCATATGTCTCTTAAGGGAAGTCCTCCGAAGTCACTCCTCTCATGTCTATGTGTCTTCTCAACTGAGCTCGCGGACTTCGCGAGGAGGCCAGTCGACAGAGGTGCCTTGGCACGCCGACCGGCTTTGGTGTTAGGGTTTCATGAATCATGTATAAGAAAATTAACGAAATGAACGCAGCGGAAACAAAGATATATTTTACACATGATTCTCCTAAGGCGTTGTTCGTGCGTTTTAATCAAAAATCTATACATAAAAGGGAGTTAAACGAAATACCTCTTGAAGCGCGCTTTGAAACAAGTCGGTTCGGATGTTCTGCAGTACGAGTCCCACAAGCGTCAGACCTCTAGTTTAGACACACCAACAATGAACGGTGAACGGAAGAGAGAACTTTCGGATATCCACCACTTCGTTCGTGCTAGCAATCACGTGGAATGAATCCGTCGTATTCTTGATGCATAGTAGTCACAGCCCGAACAAGAGAATTGTTTCTCTTCCTCGTGTCTCAAAGACACAAGAACATGCACACAATTTGCTCTTTGTTTTCAGCAAAGCATTTTTTCTCTAAAACACAAAATGCACACCCTAACTCTTTTCTCTGTTTTTCAACAACCTTTTTAACTCTCGTCCCTCGTTCATTTTTATAATAAAAATGACCAGCAACGGTTGCTGATCAATGGACGATCAGCAACCGTTGCTGATCGTCCATAGTGGATGATTGTGCATGAGCAACTGCTCATGCATGATTGTGGCATGATGGTCAGCGGTTGCTGACCATCAATGCTACGTGCATAATGGTCAGCAACAGCTGACCATTACGCTTCGTGCATGTGCACGAATTCGTGCACATGCATGAAGCTTTACTTTTTACCTTTTTTTAATTATTTATTAATAAGTTAATTTAGGGCATACTACTAAGAATCTCCCACTTGCACTAAAGCCAACTTGTTTGGTATGTTAACATATATCCACTTTGGGCATGCGTGTGCATCATATGCAAGTAGGCTCGTGACTATAATACAAATTAAATTAAATCTCATTTAATTTAATTTCAAATCGACTCAATTCGATTGCAGTAATTGCAAACATATTTGCAATAATATTTCTCTCTTGTTCCACGTCATTCTAGTTGTTTATGGTGTGTGACATCCCTAGGTTCATCATTAAGCTGGTAGTAAGACTTGTACTAACACATTAGTACTTCCAAAAGAATTAATTGTCCTGATTAATCTTTTAGGTCTTACAAGCCACGATTGACATCTAGCAATATGTCATGGCTACCCAGATAGTGTGAATACTTTAAGAACATAATGAACCTGTCAGCTTTGGCTACATTGTAATTCAATCCCTCTGTCTTACTATGTCTCGATCAAACAAAGACCATGGAATATTTGTCAAGTCATTAATTCGATCATATGCACAAATCTAATTGACATGCATTTTATTCGAAACATAAACAATTTATTCTCGATTACAACCCCGGCCGAGGATTTCAATGCAGTGTCTCAATTAGATCACATAGGACATCATTATCATAACTTGCATATAATAAGGAGACAGATTCCATATTGTGCACACGTGTAACTTCGTATATGAACAAACTATGACCATCAGGTATAAAGACGGATCGACGACCTGGCATTATGTGCACCCGTGAACCATAGTTGTTCGATACACAAGTTAACATTGTGCCTCAGGTCTAAGGATTATTTACACAAGACCAAAGCATGAACAATTAGACATTGACCACGCTAAAAGCTTCTATGTCACTAATCGTTCCATATGCGTCACATTCAGTGAATTTGTCTAATACAAACACCTGTGTTCTAACTCAGGCATCATAATACCCAATGACATGTGACTCATCATTCCCTTAAGTATTCAATACTTAATAGCGAAGTTAAGAACACACCGGTCTCAACAGGATTATTAATATCCGCTTAATAATCCATCGACCGGGAACAATTTAAAGATTCAGTCTAACTATGAACCTGTCACATATATTCTTGACGTCTCAAGAATAGGTCTAGTTGCAACTAATCTTATGGAATCATTCATCAATATAAAATAATTGGACAAATGAATGAATACGTCATTGCCATTAATTAAATAATAATAATGAAAGTACAACTGAAATCCCCAATATGTAACTATTACATAGCAACTTTAGGGCATACATCTAACAATTTCTCACTTGCACTAAAGCCAACTTGTCTGGTACCTCAAACCCATTTTGTCAATATGTTTTTCAAAAGAAGATTGAGGTAAGGCCTTAGTGAAGGGATCTGCCACGTTTTCTGCTGAGGCAATTTTCTACAAGGCGATATCACCTCTCCCAACAATTTCTCTGATGAGATGGAAGCGTCTCTCAATATGCTTGGACTTCTGGTGAGACCTCGGTTCCTTAGCTTGAGCTATCGCTCCATTGTTGTCACAGAACAATGTGATCGGTTGCTCAATTGAAGGAACGACTCTAAGTTTAGAAATAAATTTCTTCATCCAAGCGGCTTCCTTTGCTGCTTCAGAAGCAGCTACATACTCTGCCTCAGTGGTGCAATCGACAGTTATATTTTGTTTGGAACTTTTCCAACTAACTGCACCACCATTGAATGTGAAGACGAACCCAGATGTAGACTTATAATCATTAGGATCCGATTGAAAATCGGAATCAGTATAAGCTACAACTTTAAATTCTCCTTCTCCATATATCAAGAATAAATCTTTAGTCCTTCGCAAGTACTTAAGAATATTCTTGATTGCTATCCAGTGCTCTTCTCCTGGATCAGACTGATATCTGCTAGTAATACTTACAGCATGTGCAATATTAGGTCTAGTACATAGCATAGCATACATTATGCTTCCAATAGCGGATGCATATGGTATCTTTGCCATCCGCTCTCTTTCTTCAGTAGTGTTGGGACACATCTCCTTAGAAAGACGGATCCCTTGCCTAAAAGGCAATAATCCTCTCTTGGAACATTGCATGTTAAACCGTGTTAACACTTTGTCTATGTACGTAGATTGTGAGAGGCCAATCAATCGTCTTGATCTATCTCTATAGATCTTGATACCTAAAATGTAGGTTGCCTCTCCTAAATCTTTCATGGAGAATTTCTGTGACAAGAATAGTTTTATCGATGATATCATTGGTACATCATTTCCAATCAAAAGTATATCATCGACATACAAAACTAGAAATGCAATTGCACTCCCACTGATCTTTTTATATACACAAGGTTCATCTGGATTTTTTATGAAGCCAAACGATTTGACTACCTCATCAAAACGAATGTTCCAACTTCTGGAGGCTTGTTTAAGTCCATAAATGGATCTCTTAAGCTTACACACCTTCTGTTTTTCACTATTGGATTCAAAACCCTGTGGCTGTTCCATATAGATGTCCTCATCGAAAAAACCATTTAGAAAAGCCGTTTTGACATCCATCTGGAATATCTCATAATCAAGGTGTGCAGCTATAGCCAACATAATCCGAATGGATTTTAGCATGGCCACAGGTGAGAAAGTTTCGTCATAATCAATTCCTTCTTTTTGACGATATCCTTTCGCCACCAGCCGTGCTTTGTAAATTCCAATTTGACCTTCAACATTCATCTTCCTCTTGAAGATCCATTTACAGCCAATTGGTACAATACCATCAGGCGGGTTAGTCAAGGTCCAAACCTCATTGGAATACATTGAATCCATTTCGAATTTCATGGCCTCTAATCATTTACCAGAATCAATGTCCAACATCGCCTCCTCATAGGTTTTAGGATCACCGGGTTGATCACTATCATTCACAATGAATAATGGTTCAATATGATCAACCGAGTGTCTATAACGAGCAGGTGGGCGAGACGTTCTCGCACTTCTCCTAAGAGGTTGTGTATCAGAAGCTCCCACTGAATCAGAGATTGGTATCTGAACTCGGTTGTGTGATACTTCATTATTTTCTTCTTGTAAGACTATTTTCCACCCAGCACCACTTTCTTGGATGAACTGATTCTCCAAAAAAAAAAAGTGTGCTTGCATACCAAAATTCTTTGGTTTGAATGAAAATAGAAATAATATCCAAGAGTTTCCTTTGGATATACAATGAAGCGACCTTGTTCAGATCTTGCCTGCAATTTTTCCACTTTAAGCTTTTTCACAAAAGCTGGACAACCCCAAATCTAAATATGATTAAGACTAGGTTTCCTACTATGCCATATCTCATAGGGCGTAGTTGGAATAGATTTGGAGTATATATATAGCTGTCTCAAGGGCATATCCCCAAAGGGATATTGGCAAATCGGTGTAACTCATCATAGATCGTACCATATCTAATAAAGTACGATTTCTTCGTTCAGATACACCATTATGTTCTAGAGTTCCAGGAGGTGTCCATTGTGATAAAATGCCATTCTCTTTAAGATAGTCCAGGAATTCAGTACTAAGGTATTCACCTCCTCGATCCGATCGAAGAGCCTTAATACATTTTCCTGTTTGTTTCTCAACTTCAGCCTTGAATTCTTTGAACTTTTCTAAGGATTCAGATTTATACTTCATGAGGTATAAATAACCATACCGTGACTGATCATCAGTGAAGGTAATGAAGTAATTATAACCACCTCTAGCAGTTTCATTAATTGGTCCACATACATCTGTATGTATTAATTCTATGTCAGCAGCTCGCGCACTTTGTCCCACAAAAGGTGCTTTAGTCATTTTTCCTAGAAGACATGCCTCACAAGTTGAGTATGACTCAAAATTTGAAGGATCAATGTATCCATCATTACTCAACTTGTTAATTCTGTCTTCTCCAATATGACCTAATCGGAGATGCCAAACATACTTTTTATTTGGACCGTCTCTAGGGCGTTTATTAGTTATGGCATTTATATCAATTCTATTTTGCTTATTGGCATTGGTAATCGCATTACCGGACATTGTAATGGTATAAAGATTGTTGGTTAATAAGCTAGAACCAACACATATTCTATTATGATAAATAGAACATACATCATCAACAAAAGAAAATTCATAATTCTCTTTACCCAAATGAGGTACAGAGATGATGTTCCTAACAGCATTCTTATAATGCAAACAGTTATTTAAAACCATTACATGTCCAGAAGGGAAACATAAACGAAAAGTCCCTATAGCTAATGCAGCAACTCTTGCTCCATTGGCAAACGTCAGGACAATCTCATTTCGCCTTAATATCCTGCTTATTTCCAGATTCTGCAAAGACATACAAATATGTGAAGTTGCAGCAGAATCTAGAACCCATGAGCTGGACTCAGCACTAACCATAAGATTGGTTTCAATAAGCATAGACACCATACCTTCATAAGGTCGGTTCTTGGGCTTGACCTTCAAGCTCGCGAGGTACCTCTTGCAGTTTCTCCTCCAGTGCCCTTTGACACCACAGTAATGACATTTCCCTTTATCAATCATGGGTTTTGGTTGCACAATAGGTTTGGCAGGCCTCTTCCATTTATTCTTCTTTAAAACGGTCTTACCCTTTGAAGAAGAAGCCTTAGCCATAGCCACTACATTTGGCCTCGTGTTATGCATTTCCTTCTCATAAACTACCAGCACGCTATGTAACTTAGCAAGAGTTTTCTCCATCTTATGCATGTGGAAGTTTTGGACAAAATTAGAGAAGGAATCGGGTAAAGATTGGAGGATCAAATCCACAGCTAACTCATTGTCCATAACGAGATTCAGCCTAGCCAATTCTTCAATGTGCCAGATCATTTTCAAAGCATGATCATTAACAGATGATCCTTCAGCCATTCTCATACGGTACAATGCCTTAGATATCTCATATCTAGAGGTTCGACCGTTCTCATCAAAGTATTCCTTTAAGTGCAAAATGATCGACGCGGCATCTTCCATAGATTCATACTTCTTCTGTAATTCATTATTCATAGAAGCAAGCATATATGACCTAACTTTTAAGCCATCATCACGCCACTTATCATAAGTGACACGCTCCTCTTGGGTCCCACCCTCAGGAAAGGAGGTTGGCATCTTTTCATCAAGCACATACCCAATTTTTTCTGAATTGAGAACAATTCTCAAATTCCTCACCCAGTCAGTGAAATTGGGTCCAGTCAAACAATTCTTGTCAAGTATAGAAGCGAGTGGGTTTGTGGTCACCATTTTCAGAGTAATAATATATCTGTTGTAGAAAATAAATTGTTAGCCGTTGTATCTTTCAAAGTAACTATTTCATTTTGGCCTTTAAATGAAATAGATCCTCCCACTAAATTTATATTCGAATCCCATACTCCTTAAGATGGGAAGCGGTAATCTTTGTTGGGTAAAGATTACTAGTGGGGATTGGAGTCCCACCAGTCCAAAGTCCACCTCACCTAACAGTTATTGGTGTCCTATGAACTTAGTGAGTGAACCAGCTTGTTCAACGCATCATATGCGAGTCCCAATCATAACTTCGGCCTCTAGACCATGAAAGCCTCACCTAACAGTTATTGGCATCATGATCATAGATAAGTCTAGCCCACCGTCTCATGCAAGTATTGAAAACACAAATGATTCCCTCACCTGACAGTTATTAGAAATCATTTGGCTTCAACCCCACAGCATCATATGCATAATGGAGTGGTCCAATATTATAAATGGTAATCAACCCCTATGTATCCATAACCGGTTAATTAACCACTATAATATTGGATCAAACCACGACGATGGAAGGCCATGAGTCCGAAACCCGTTTCGACTTAATATTATAAATAAGGAGATTTTGGTCATTATTAATGGTCTCACTTTGCACATTAACCGATTTAACATGCACGATAACAAAAAACATAATAAATAAATATATATCACATAATATCTATCCTATGTGGTGATCATGTAATTATGGTTCAATGGGTCTCGAGCCAAAGAGACCCATTTAGCCATTTTAATGTTTTAATAATATGGACCTGCTCTTCACTTTTTCTTCAATCTTTGAACTCTTCAAAGACCGGGCCCAAAGAGCTCACCGGTTTAATGGCTCCTCCAATGGCTCCTCCTCTCTTGTAGTATTTACATCAACAATTGAAATACTAACCTATACTAAAATTACATATCAAGAAAAATTAAAGTAAAATAAAAGGAAGGAGCAGCCTCCATTTAATAATTACATCCCCAAAAAGAATACATGTAATCATCATACATTCATCCATACAAAAATCACAACAATTAGGGATTTTTCCATGATCACCACCCTTCCTTACGAGCCATAAACTCAAAATTTAAAGCTCTGGAAGGCATGCATAAAATTCTGCATATCATTTGCAAAATATAAACATCAAGTATAACAAGTTATGGATTTTTGATTCAAAATTGATTTAGTTCTAATTTTTGCTTTGTTGATTAAATTTATCACATAAATCAATCAACTTCTATAGGCCACATAAGAGCAAGAGAACCAATTCTCTTAACAAAAGTAAATTGGCCATTAGAATGCAAAAAATATTTGAACTATAAATCAATTAAACGCACGAAACGCCTAAGGTTGGCTCTGATACCACTGTTGGGGTTTCATGAATCATGTATAAGAAAATTAACGAAATAAAACAAGCGGAAACAAAGATACATTTTACACATGATTCTCCTAAGGCGTTGTTTGTGCGTTTTAATAAAAAATCTATACATAAAAGGGAATTAAACGAAATACCTCTTGAAGCGCGCTTTGAAACAAGTCGGTTCAGATGTTTTGCAGTACGAGTCCCACAAGCGTCGGACCTCTAGTTCAGACACACCAACAACGAACGTCGAACGGAAGAGAGGACTTTCGGATATCCACCACTTCGATCGTGCTAGCAATCACGTGGAATGAATCCGTTGTATTCTTGATGCATAGTAGTCACGGCCCGAACAAGAGAATTGTTTCTCTTCCTCGTGTCTCAAAGATACAAGAACACGCACACAATTTGCTCTCTGTTTTCAGCAAAGCATTTTCTCTCTAAAACACAAAATGCACACCCTAACTCTTTTCTCTGTTTTTCAACAACCTTTTTAACTCTCGTCCCTCGTTCATTTTTATAATAAAAATGACCAGCAACGGTTGCTGATCAATGGACGATCAACAACCGTTGCTGATCGTCCATAGTGGACGATCGTGCATGAGCAACCGCTCATGCACGATTGTGGCATGATGGTCAGCGGTTGCTGACCATCAACGCTACGTGCATAATGGTCAGCAACCGCTGACCATTACGCTTCGTGCATGTGCACGAATTCGTGCACATGCATGAAGCTTTACTTTTTACTTTTTTTTTAATTATTTATTAATAAGTTAATTTAGGGCATACTACTAACATTTGGCGCCGCCGAACCGACGTCCCGTCGGCCACCCATTTGCTCTGCTCTGCACCATCTACTCTACTGCATTGAAGGCGCGTCCCCTCCGTTGTCGGTCTATCCTGCTCTACCTACTGAGGGCGTCCTTCACGTGCATCCTCTACCCTCGCTCGTAGCTCTCTCAAACTCAGATCCCCCTCCCTCTCTCTCACCCTCATCTGCTCTACTTTGCACCACCTACTCTACCGCATTGAAGGCGCGCCCCCTCCGTTGTCGGTCTACCCTGCTCTAGTGTCCTTCACTTGCGTGGGAAGGAGAAAGGAGGAAGGAGGAAGGAGGGGAAGAGAGGATGGGCCGGGCTGGGCCGAAAGGGAAAAAAGGCTGAGCCCTGGGCCCATGTGTGGGGGAGAATAAAAAGAAAGGGGACTGGGCACGAAGGTCTAGCCCCATGGGCTTTTTATATATATAATCCGAAAATAGGGTAAGAAAAATAATAATAATAAAAACTTAGTAGATGCAAGCAATATCAATACCTAGGTGATGCGAAAATCATTTTTGTTAGGGCCAAATTTGTTCTTGATTTTCTATGCAATTTAATCTTAAATATTTAGCCAAATTTAGATATCAATAATGTTAAAATGATCATCAAAGTCAAATTACTAAGTAAAGGTAGTACATTATCGAGCCATGTGTTGCTGGTCATGTAAGTTTTAGCCATAAAAATGGATGGATAGATAGATAGATAGGTAAATGCAAAGAGAGATGGATAGATATGGAGGTATGCATCGTAGACCGAGAGAATTATTGGTAAAACAAGAAATTGATTCAAATTGGGGAATTAATACGTGATCCTCCACGTAGCTTAGTGGCTAGACAAGTAGCCTCCTTAGAAGTACACCACCACTATATAGCTAAACAACGGGGACGGACACAAGAAAATGAAGTTAGGAGAAAAGGAGCAGCTCGTAACTTCACGATGGGTGTAAATATCTTTTGATTGTGCTCATGCAATCGGGTAAGAAGCCCGCGACGCGAGATCGCATAATCCTGTAGAACTATCATCACCTCTTTGAATCCTCATGTAACCGTTTTCGCCCCAAGTCTCGCCCCAGGAGTTCCGGATCTTCCAAAACTTTCCATCCTCACTCGTCCCGTACCCGACCACGACAACTGCAAGCGGCTGCTCGCCGTAATCCTCATTGAACACTCCGCTGCTATAGCTCTGGAAGTTCATCCCACCCTCGGCAATCCAGACCGCGACCGGCTGCTGCACAACTGCCTTCAGGAGCTCGTCCTCACCTGGCTGCACGTCGGCAAAATCCTTGATTTGCGCTGCCCGTTGGGCTGCTTTCGTTGAGTCCGCAGGTCCCGTCCATCTCTTTGTACATGTATGTTTCATCGGATGCAATTCCTTCGTTTTGGACAATGTACTTGAAAGCATAGTCCACAGAACCGCCTTCGCAACCATTGCTTTCCGTATCACAGTCGATTAGCCGTTGCTTGGAGAGCGCTGGCAGCTTACCGCTTTTGATCTGCATGATTCCTTCTACTGCTGCGACTGCTGAGAATGCCCAACAGGATTCTGCATTCAAAATAATTTGTCGACATTGTAAGTGTAAAGTATTTTTCACATTCTTGTTACTATTCGTATCTGACTTCTCAAGACAGATAGCCTCCAAAACTTTTTTCTAAATATAAGTCAAAAACTGATCCCATAATTGGATGCATACAGTATGTTTAGATTCTTACTACAGTTGCCTTGGTCCTTGATCGGATTTACGGCGCCTTTCTCCACCCAATAAATGCTCTCGGGAACATCCCCAGTTGGATATTGTTGCCTCAACGACATTTCTGGGGGACTTCGGTTGCTTAGATGCCAAGTATCGAGTGTGCCTCCGAACGAGCTCATCATTGGTCAAATCTGAGAATTGATTGATTCCTAACTCGAAAGTCCGATTCCCGGATGCATTGAAATCTTCAATGAACTGCAAGTTTTTCTTGAAAACCACCCGACGTTTCTCCTTCTCCTCCTGGTCCTTGTATGTCCGACTATATTGGACCATCCATTGCTTGTGCTGCTCGGCAATGTTGAATTCACGCAACGTGCAGACTGACATCGCATGCCATGCCAAAGTGTTAAGAATTAGAACAAGGGAGATGATGAATTCACTCCTGAGAGAAAATTCCATTGCACAATTGCGAATGTGTTTCTCAGTGGAATACAAAGACATGGATGATAAGATACGGTAGATACCTGCGCTGGAAATGAATATATATATAGTCTTGCCTGTGATAGCCGTACTGCATAGCCAAGCAAAAAGTTTACATTAATTGTAAGGTGGAAAATTTGGTTCCAAACTCTGCAAAGATGCGAGTAACAAAACCGTTCTTGTCTGAACATGCGAAACTTTAGCGTTAGCCGTAGAGAGCACGAGTTCTTCCTATACATCCACCACCACCACATCGGATAACCAGTGCTGTACCAGAATTTATCAGATTGTCTCGATCAACTCACAAGAATCACCTCCGTGATGTCTTTAGTGGGATCCATATCTAGCAAGTCGTGCCGTTTTGAGCACTCTATTTTTTTTTTGAACAAATTCTATGCATGTCGACATTTCATCTGCAAAAAATTTCATGTTAGAATTCAATGAGAGATAAAGATTATTGACACCTAAATTTTGGCAACCCGATCATTTATTTATTGTATAGAAAATTGAGGATTGATTTTAATCCCTAAACAAAAATATTAGAATTAAGTTACATAGCGTATAGTTTTAGAAGCATTTATTATTTAGTTCATATTTTTATTAATTGTATTAGCATTGGACTGACGGTGGACGATCATGAACTTAAAAGTGGACGGATTGAGCCCACATAGCGGGACAAAATTTGGCTAGCACTAAAGGACCAAGTGAGCAAGATTTCCATGGGAAGACAGGCCAAATTGAGGTTAATTTAATCTAATTTTAGCCATTGAGAATTAATTAAAATAGGTCTTGAGCTTTACTCAGCCCATTACATGAAAAAAGGCCTAAATTAAGCTCATGAGATCAAGTTTAAACCTAGTTTTGCACTATATATAGGACGTTATGTCTCACAAATACAGGGTCGGCAATTTTATTCTCAAAGCACATAAAGAGCACATAAAGAGATTCACGTCCGGCCAGAAGAGAGAAAAAGGGAGGTGGTGGTTTTGTCTTCTTAGTTGGTCTCATTGTGAGTTAGAGGGAAAATCGTGGTGTTCCTCTGGCAATTGCACCTGGTCTTCACATCATGGCTGTTCGTCATGCTACTGTGTACCTTTTGCCATCAAGCTCACTTATTCTGAAGACCCAACCCCGACGACCAACGTAGCACCAGCACTCATCAATTTCCCAATGCGTCCAAGATTGTCGTCGCCGTGTAACTGCGTTAGTCACATCTGAATCTTTCTCGCTACAGGTTTTCTTAAGTTAAACTGCAATCCAATCTCGATGGTGCCTTCAACGTTTGTCTGGCAACTTTTGCGGCGATTGATTGCCATCACAGGCAAAATTTCTTAGACGATTACACGGTTTCTCAGCGACCAGTAGCTTCCGACTACCAAAAGCTGTTGTGCCGAAATCCCTACCCGTGGAGTCCTATGTGCCGAGCTACAACTCCTACGAGCTGCTTGTCATCCATTGCGAGACAACTGGTCGTCCTTGCTACCATTGATCACCATGTGATCGTCTCACACTGAGCTGCGAACTCCCCCACTCGCAGAGTACAAGAAGTCCATGAGTCCTCCTTGGCTGTGAACCGCTGTGCCACCGACACCCCCTGCTGCATCGCCGTCACTCACCGCCATTTGTCACAGTTCATTGTCAAGGAACCGGTTGCAATCCCAACCCGACTGTGTTGTGTTCAAATTTGGAAATAAAATCCTAAGATGCACATCTCTAGTATATTTACAATATTTTATTGCCTCCCACTTCAAGCTTTTCAATTCCCTGGTGAAAGTTCGACCTACCAAAGAAAATGTCTCTACTTATCCCAATGCACTCCCTCAACTTGTTTGTTAAATCAGGTATATCACGTTTTAGGTTTTTTATCCGACTTAATAAACCGTTTGTGAAGTTTTAGAACCATGAGCCTGTATAGGTGAATCCTGTAAGGAGCTGTGGGACTAATAGAACAAATTGTTTGTTGACACGAACAAAATCAGGGAAAATTTGAGTGATTCGATATATTCTACAGTTGTCTAATATATTCTATTAGATATTAGAATATTCTGTTAGATAGTTACTTAAATATTATAATCCACAAAATCCTAAGACACCCCCTTAAGTTAAGAAACTTTCCCAACTTATCAAGGTACAGAAAATCTTCCATCCTATACATAACCATTTGGATACGATCATTGATTAACCTATTTCCAAATTTGAACGGATAAGACTTCCATCAATATCCATAACCACTTGGATATGATCGTTGGTTTATTTCGTGTCCTCATTGAGATAGATAACATAAGATTGTGAATTATATTATTTAATTAAATATCTATTCATTATTTGATTGCTTGCTTTAAAAAAGAAAATCCAAGAAAAGTGTCTTTGAATTAGATCTAATTCTTGCTAGAATATTGCTTGTTTTAGTTCACCTTGCATGGCATGCCTTTGGGTCTTTCATTCGGCTAAAAGTTTAAACATAAAATGAATCGGTTGATACTTGAAATGCATGGACACACAATGGACTTATATGCCGACGCTAGGGGATGCCAGTTCGTTGCCTGAGGGTAAACCCTAGATGCCATCTCGATATTGAGATCGTGGAGGATGTCGGCCCGGGTGAGGCCGATACCTAGGGGTCGCCCTAGATACCGTCTAGATAATAGGGTTGAGATGATGCCGGTTGCGAAGGGGGGACCGATGCCCAGTTGTTATCGGAAGAGCCAATTAATTTCAACTAATATGATATCGAAAAAGAAAAATGAAAGTCCACGTGTGGTCCATGACTAATACATGTGTGATGCTTGCAAAAGCTGAGTTTGTTTTGATATGTATTGTTAAGTCCTTACATCAATTTGAGCATATGTTTGAATTGGGTCACTTAGTGCTTGAAAGAGTTCCATGAGATGCACGCATCCCTTTTTGTGACCGAGATGATCCTAAGTCACGAATCTTTGGAGAGCTTGTTTATATGTACTAACTCCTTATATTTGATTCTTGAAAGCACATAGATGGTTGAGAGCCTTTCACATGCATAAGCAAGGCAAGGCACGATCTTTGCTATTGATTTGCCATCGATAAGTGGGTGGTGACCTTGTATTCGATGATCAACAATGAGATATCCTCCTATAGGAGAATTAGGGATTTCTATTTAGTGAGTCATCAACTCACTCTTTTTGTTCTCACAATTTCAAGTGTGTGATGGGTGAACCTGGGTCTAAAGAGGGAATTAATCTAGCATGGGGGCCGCTTTTGGGAGCAGCTCAACAGAGGAGCTAGGCTGTGCATGTAACCAAAACAACTTTTGATGTGTGAATATGTATATCATATTGTATACGTTGCTTTTATTTGCTTGGTTTGCATGTCTTGCCTGGTGTCCATGTTTGTTTGTATGGGGATTGTTTATGATCGCTTCCACATGTGCTTAACTAAAGATAAAGAATTTCAAGACATTTGATGTTGCCTGGGGCGTCGATGCTATGCTGTCAAGTCATGCTCTCATGCCAGAGGTGGGGCGGGGGTGTGACAGTCTAGCCCTCATAGCAACTTTTTCTCCCCATTTCTCCCTTGTGGTTTGGTCCCCAAGAAGCCTGGAGGCCATTGCCGCCGGCTAATTGCCACCCAGTCGCCGATTAGCTGCCGTCCAGCCACCATCCAGCCACTATCCAGCCTCCCACGTGCACTATGAAGGCTTGACCAATAGTTGTTCAGCCTTGCCACACCTTCCTCCAACACTTTACAAAGCTTGGATTGCATGTAAATGGCTTTATAGCCCTTGATTAGGGTTGTTCCTACACTTAGGGTGTCACACCCCGAATCCTTGAGTGCGTGAACATCCCTAAATGGTCAATAAATTTGTGACGTCCCAGGACGTGCTGCCAACCCATTCATTTTATGCACATGTGGAAGCGAAACGATACCCTTGACAACAACCAACACAGGATAGAAAAAGTGGGAAACAATTTCACAACCAAACACTTTTATAAACACCTCGGTTTATATACAAAAGTCTATCTAACAAAAAGATCAGCCCTGCAAAGGAAACTGTCCTACAGTCCACTAGCTGGACACGTTCATCGATCATTCGGACTCCGCAGGGTCCTAAGGCGGTGGGTCCACCACAGCACCATTAGGATGATCAGTTGTACCCTCTCCAAAAGCGGTGTCTACTATCATAGTTAGGACCTCAAAACCTTGGAGGGGACCACGCCTTAAACCGATGAGGTATCCTCTCAGGTAGGCCCTCATCAACCTAGATGGTGGTCACTACGAGAACATAGACCTAGACCTCGTGACCTCCAGGAACAAGGAAATCAGTCACCTGCTTGGTAACCCTTTGATGCTGACCGTAACAAACTGGTGGGGTCGCCATCTAAGGACCTGAAAAGAATGAGCCCATGACGAGGTGAGACAATGTCTAGGCAAGTTCACCCCCAAAATTTCGATTATGAAGGAAATACGCCTAGAGGCAGTCTATGCACACAAGACAAAGGACTTACCTCATCTCATTTCTCTCTTGCATGTCAGTACAATTCATTTACTCAATCAATCAATCAATCAATCAATTCAATTCAATTAATACAATCGATCAATCAATCAATTCATCCATACAATCGATCAGTCTATCAATGCAATGGATACAATCAATACAATTGATCCAGGGGTCCTGATTATAAGACTAAATCATTATGACACGTCTCATACCGTGTCACATCATTTCGCCCATAATTTGGCGCTCCACTTTCAATCAATCACACTTTTTGATTCGATTATTGCTCGCATAAGCATGATTTACCAATGCACATTGATCTTCTGGCGTAGCCAAGAATTATTGCTCTCACAAGTTGATATAGATTGTTGCTCACACAAGCTGATACATATTATTACTCGTACAAGCTGATGCTGATACAAATTATTGCTTGCACAAGCTAATAAAATCTTTAAAACCATTTTCAGCGTCAAAACCCAACACTTGAGACTTTTCTATTTAAATATCAAAATTTCATAATTTTGGAATAAATATCCAAAGCCACAATTACCACTCAATTTGCACAATTTAGCATTCAATTGTATAAACTAAGCACACCGTTACAATCAACATGAAATTTCGATCACCAGCTATCTTAGTATAATTTTCGGAAAATATTAAATATTTAAATAAACACCAATCAATCCAATAAATGCAAACTTAGGCCGGAAATGTTAATTTAACAACCTAAACAGGCCTAGAAAATTTCTGAACCTATCTAGATAAATAGCACAATCTATTTAACCCTTAATTAGTCTATTATAACCACATAACATGCATAAATAAGCAATTAAATCACTAATCTAATCTAATTAACCACATAATCCCTAATTAGCTTAAACTAATCACTCCTCAAACATCATTAACTTCCTAAGCAGATTTAGCAAGTAAACTCACTGGTTTAGCGATTCGATGAGTTCACGGCGATGACGACGTGAAGGAGGGCGACAACCAAGCCTCCAATGACACCAATGGAGGTTCGGATAGTCCTAAAAATGGGCCTTGAAGTTCACAGCCCACTGTGAGGTTTCGACTTTTGCTTGGGCCGAGAAAGGCTGGAACGGGCAGCTAGATGGGGCTGAAATGGCAAGGGACAGGCAGTGGTGGCTATAGTGGTCGACGGCGGAGGTGGACGATGGTTGGAAGGCGACGGTGGAGCTTCGGCTAAGCTTCAATGGCGACTAGGTGGCTTGGGACAACAGCTGGGCGCAACAGGAGGCACGGGCTAGCAGGATGATTGCGTAGGCTCGCTAGCAGCGCGATGGGCATGCGATGGCAGCAAGGGGCTTCGGCAATGGTCGACGGGCTGGGGGGTCTCTCTTTGGTTCTCTCAAGTTTTCCAAGGTCTTAACATTGGATAAAGTGGCTTAATAAGGAAGAAGAAGCTTCTGGCTGAAGCGGGGGGCTCCCAATGGCCTAAATATCAAGCCAAATACTCATTGCTTAGCCCCCTCCAGCTTTGCCCTATCCACGGCATCCAATTCCCCTTCAATCTTCCTCTACAAGCTTCATTTGATGCCTCAAATGTTGCACACCCCCATGGCCTATGAATTTGCCACTCTCCTTCTTCAATTCCATTTCAATTTCTCTTCAATTGGACTCAATTTGGTGCCCATAAAATCACCCAAGGTGCCCACACTTAAATTCACATTTTTCCTTGTCAATTGAACTAACTTGATGGCTAAAATTGCAACAAAAAACAGTACTATAATTTTCCTGATTCAAAATAGCCTTACTTTGATTTTTCGCCGAAAATCTCGGTTTGCAGAAAAATCTTTGGAGGATGAGTTGACATTCCTAAAATGAATCGTGACTTAACAAAACTTTCAATTTCTGAAATCGGGTTTAAATTCGTGGTTAATTTCAATCGGGCGCGATTTTAGCATGACTTAACCTATCGGGTAGTTTTTAGGAATTTTTAGTGCAATTGACCTGTGGTCAATTAATTTCGAGCCATATTGTACATCTTTGACACATTAATGATTCTTGGTTGTCATGAAAATCTCGAGATTTCAAATACAGACATAGGGTACCAAAACGACAGAAAAATTGGTCTAATGTTGATCGACCAAAATTTTGCAATTAGGTGGAATGACTCATACTTAATCACATGGATCTGTCAAATTGACCTATCTCTAGTTTCTAATCGATTTTTAACTATGTCGTAATGACCATTGTAGATTAGCACGGTCGGGCAGTCGATTCTTAGTCGAATTCTCAAGTCTATTGCGTTAAAATCCTTTAATGGCTTCACCAAATATACTAGTTATCTTGTGGGTTTCAATAGGCTATCGAAGTTCTACCGATAAGTTATAGAATTTAGGGTGATAGGTTAACGAGCTTTAGACAATAAACTATCAAGTTATGGACGATCGGCTATCATGTACGAGGCAATAGGTTATTGGACTTTTGGAGATAGGTTATTGAATGTTAGATTATAAGTTATTAGGTTTTGGATGATAAGTTATCGAGATTTTGCCAATAGGTTATTGGGTCTTTGACGATAAGCTATTGTGTTTTGGGCGATAGGTTATTGGACTTTTAACGATAAATTATTGAACGTTATATGAAAAGTTATCGGGTTTTTAATGATAAGTTATCAAATTTAGGGCAATGAGTTATCTAGTTATGATAAGTGAAGTATGATATATTGTTATAATATGTCATATTAGAATGATATACTATTACGTGGTGATATAGGTTATATGAAGTGATGTTGTGATAAAGCACGTTACTAAAGTATGCTGTGGCATTGTGATATGTATATTAATTGAAAGATGAGTTATTTGATGGTTTATGATGACACATGATAAATGATTTTGACATGTTATGATGAAATTATTCTATTTTGATAAGTGACCTATATGTCAATGGGCTCGTGAATTAAATGGTGCATTTATATGATATAATATGAGGGATGTGTATGACATGATGGCATATGGCAAAGATTGTTGCATTTTGCATGGGCATCACATTGATTAATGAGAAAGATATGAAATGAATTGTGTAATAAAATGCTCGTGTGACCACCAAAAGACCTAGACATGTTTTCCGCGAGGTGTGAATCTGTCTTGATGTGTTTTACGTGGGACAATGCCCAATTCAGTTCAGATGCCCCTAAGTCAATGGGATGCCGTTCGTGGATGGATTTTAGAATGAATCTCCTTACAAAAATGTTGTCTTGATGTGTTTACGCAGGACATTACCATGTTCGATGGAGTGAGACGATGCCGGGTTATGCCGAATGATTGCAAACCTTTGGGTTGGTCTTGGGTCATAAGTGGTCATAATAATATGGACATATTTGTGTGGCAAGTGTATGAGATTTGTATGTGATTAGGTCCATATTATAGCATGGCATCAGCGCATGATTTAACTATATTGTGTACTCGTACAATTGACTCAGGCATGTGGAAAGTATTATGGAAATTACCTATGCCTTATATCTTGATTAAATAAATTTGATGTTATTTGGATAGATAGAGTAAATGTAGAAAAACATGGTTAGGTTTTGCCATTAATAGATAATTGCGTGTTTAGGACACATCAAGGTTGAGTGGCTTCCCTACGCAAGGTTTTGGAAGTTCACTCATTGGTTTATCTCAGTGCCATTTAATGATTATTTATAAGCCTTAAGAATCTGATTTCTACTCCTTTTAGAGCATAACCAGGAGGTGACTGACTACCCAATAGGAGAGATTGATGCTCGCTGCACGTGTTATATCATGACCATTTGGGTCGATAGGGGTTTACCTTATATAGTGGCTCACTGTTTTGTGGCGTGGTATTTTTGGGTAGGAGATGAGAGCCATGGTCCCACCCGTGATTTCAATAGTCCACTTAAGGCTAGGGGTTTAGGGGGAGGCAATAGCTAGGATGCCATGGACGAGGACGTCCTTGATAGAGAGGTGTCTGACTGATGCGGGAGCATCCAACCCATCACGCATCACTGACCCTAAGCTTTACCTCGAGTGATTGTTGAGTTGGAGCCTTGGATTATAGAGCCTGTAGCTAGTTAGGTGAAAGTGTGTTTAGTAACACTTTTGAACCGCCCTTGTAATACTGGAGGTGCTAGGTGTACCCCGGACCACTTTTTGGTGAAGGTTAGCACGGCACTTTTGGACATATCGGATGTGGCGAAGCTTGTTAGGATTAAGTTGGTTTGATTAACTAGGTGTATATGGCTTGTTTGTGATATTGACCTTGATGCGCGCTCGCGCACACACACACAAGTATGCATATATACATGGATCTGCTTGTGCATGTTATCGTTGCTATGAATGGGTCGGCGATGCCTCTCGAGATGTCGCAAATAAGTGACCAAAAGGAAAGAATAATGATAGTGCGGGTTGTCGTGTGACCGTAGTGGATCGGGGCGTGACATTCCTCGCTTTGTTGGTATCAAAGCATGGTCATTACCTAGAATGATAAAGTGCGTTCAAACCTTGGGATAGTTAGCTAAGAACACATATGGATGCATGTGATTGCTAATTTTTTTAATTATGAATTCTTAATTATGTTGTTAGGGATGTGGAATCAGCTATGAAAGGAGTTTAGCCCAAAATTGAGGAGTAATAAAGAAGAGCAATTCCTGGGCCAACTAATGGCCGAGACATGGCGTGAAAGGATCCTAGGTTTGATGGGATTCTATAGGCCTTAGATACCATTAGGAACCTGATGGGGTAGCAAGTCAGTAATAGGTTGCCGCTGCTGTTACTCACAACGAGGACTCGTTAGCTGGAAACGGTAACTATAGGTTAGTAGAGCAGTTCATTAAGTTGAAGCCACTCCAGTTCATAGGAATGGGTGATCCCGAGATTGCTGCCTCATGGATTAAAGAAATGGAGAAGGCCTTAGCCTTATTGGGGTGTACTGAGGAGAAAAAAGGTGACCCTGGTGGTTTACCAGCTACAAGGCAACGTTAATGATTGACAGGAGGCCACTCGAGGAAGAATTTTTCTTGGTGGTATTGTCCCGATGTGAGGTGTGTTTGTGGAAGCATTCAATAGAAAGTACTTTTCCAAGTGTGCTTAGGAGCAGAAGATGTCTGAGTTCCTGCAACTTTGCCATAATTGCTTGTTCGTGGACCAATTTAAGGCCAAGTTCATGGAGCTGTCCTTGTATGCTCCAAGGATGATCGGGGACCCTGTGCATTGAGCTAGGAGGTTCTAGGATGATTGAAACTGGATATTCGTAGTCAGTTGGTATCCCTAAACTCGAAGGATTAGGAGGAGCTTTATGAAAGGGCACAACTGATCGAGAGGGATATGGCTGAGCAAGCAACCATATCTAGATCACGGTTTGTTGCTAACAGGGATAGCCATCGGTTCGGGAAGAAGTTGATGATAGGAGGAAAAACACCCTATCCCTCCTAGTAGGAAGAACGACATTGGAAAGCCCATGCATAACCTGAACCATGGATGTCGATTTTGCAGCAAGTTTCATGGATCCGCACCATGTCGCGCCCAAATGGGAGTGTGCTTTAGATGTGCTTAGCAGGGCTACCATGTTAGGAACTACACACAACAACGGGTTGGAGCATAGTCACCACCACTATTCACGAGACAACATTCAAGAGCTGCACCGTAGGACAATTTGAACTGATCCCTAGCCTAGAGTAAGGTGTACACAGTGACTAGAGAAGAAGCCAATGATTCCGAGGCTATAATTGCAAAAACGATCTCCTTATACCAACATGTTGCATACACCTTTTTTGATACAGAGGTGACACACTCATTTGTAGTTGATCAGTTTGTTAAGTTAGCTAGGTTAGAATTGAACCATTAGAAATGGTCCTTAGTATCTCCACCCTTATGAGTGATAAGGTGCTATTTGTTTTTGACTACCAAGGGTGTGAAATAATTATTAATGGGCAAAATGAGTTGATATACCTAGCTATCTTGATTATGCGTAATTTTGATGTCATAATAGGAATGGATTGGCTCACCAAGCAGGGAGCCCCGGTAGATTACTTTAGTAAGGTCATACAATTCAATCCGATTGGTAGCTCTAGTTATGAGTTTGTAGGACACAAGGGTGGTTCGTCTACGCCCTTGATTTCTTCACTTGAGGCAGGATGATTGCTTGAGGAAGGTTGCTCGGGCTATTTGGCAACAGTTGAGCATTTGATGATAGAGAAGCCAAAGTTAGAGGATATCATTGTAGTATGAGACTTTGTGGATGTCTTTTAGAAAGAGTTGCCAAGATTGCCTCTAGAAAGGTAAATAGAGTTTGTTATCACGAGCGTGGATTGGGAAAAAAAAAAAGACATGCCCCATGTTGGCATGGACTAAAAAGATATCCAATTTGAAAGATGACAAAAGCATGAATTGAAAACAAATTTTCAAAAAAAAAAAATCTATCCTTTCTTGAAACAACAAGAATTTTCTTGTAGAAAAAAAGAAATTTATAACATGCTTGAGGAAACAAAGGCATCAACTAAAAGTAATTTTTTTTGCAAAAGTTTTTTCCTTTTCAAAAAAAAAAAAACTCTATGACAATTACTTCCAAATTTAAATGATTGTAGTATTAAATCCCGGACTAATCATGGACTACTCAATACATACATGAAGGCAAGTAAATTGCAAAGTGCATGGATAAAAAACTTACTTCATGCGAAGAAATTGATGACAATCACACAAACATGTGCATGATATGTGCAGCTTGATGTCTAACTGAGATAGTTTAGAGAAATTAAGAGGGTGTCAGCCCATCGCAATCTCACGTTGGCATCATACCCTCTTAACCTTGGCTCTACCTAAAGAAATTCGGGGAAAAGAAAGACAACCTCTACATCGCAGTCTTGTGTTCAAGGCCATATCTTTCTTAACACCATCCTAAATGTCCTATGGCAGCCCAAGTCCCGTGGCCGGGTTGTGTGTGCCACATGTAATGCTTAAAACATTAAAACATGCATAATAGTTTTTCAATCACAAAACATTTTATTTTAACAAAATAAAAAAAGCTACTAACCTGCATAAAAGAGAAGAACCCAAGTTAGCAATGCATTTAAAAAGATAAATAAAGGCCTAAGTCCACAAAAAAAAAAATGTCTCCAGTGGAGTAGCCAAGCTGTCACGACCTCTTTTCCGATGCCCTATTGCGCGAGCGCCTACTAAGGTTAAGCTTATGACTTATGGTCCAAGTTTTTAACTTGTAAGTTAATTTTAAATAGAAGTCGACACTAATTGATTTGGGGTGGGTTGATTAAAAACCCAAGTAAAATATTGACAGAAAAATTTCACTCCTGCGCAACTAGAGAAACTAGGATCGAGGACTTGATTACATTAATTAATCATTAATGCCATTCCAGTACCTAATCTTGTCTAAACCCTAAGGCTTTTTGGATTTTCAAGGGATTTTCCATACATTTGTGGAGGAAAAACATATTTTTTTGTCTTATTATTATTTATATATTTTTTATTAAAATAATTTTTTAATATTATAATAGTATAATATTATATTAAAAAAATGACCCAAGTCAGATCCTCAAGTTGGGATTGACTCGGGTCACCCGTGGCTGGCCTGGACAAGCCTAAAGCACAAGCCCAGCCCGGAACTTCCCTGTATTTTTTAGAACATATACTCCAAGCCCAAAACAAGGCCCACTTTTAATTAGAAAAATGTCTAGCCCACCATTAAACAAAACGGGCCCATTTTCAAAAACCCTACTTGAAGTCAAGGTAAAGTGAGTTGGCTAGACCTGCCCTTTGACACGGTTCGCACCTCTCCTCCTCCATGCTTCTTTGCAACATCAATGAGGGGCAATTGAGACATCACTGCACAAATAGCAGCCACGACAACGACCACGACGAGCTTGATGGCGGCAGCAAGCTGCTCAACAAGGACAACATTGGGGGTTGCGTTTAGAGGTGCGTCACGGTGGCAAGATGGGCAGAAAGCATTGGGCCTAATGAGGAACGAGATGCAAGGGATGGTGGCGACTAGGGGTGACGCTAATGGAGACGGGTGACTGCAAGGTTTTGGGGGCAATGTAGATGGAGATCGGCGGCTACAGGGACGATTGCATCGGGGGATGGCATCGAGATAGAAGGCTGCGTCGAGGATGGCATCAAGATGGGAGGTGAGTGTTGAGCCAGCAAGCCTAGCACAGCGAGGCTCATGGCTGGTCGTCGAGGTGACAGTGAGTGATGCCGTAGTGGTGACGGGGGCCAAGATAAGTCTCGAGTCTCTACTACAGACTCAAATCTCCGTCTCTCAGCCCTGATTTCTCCTTCCCAAACCTCACTCGTTCCCTGATCTCTCTCTTTAGGCCCCTTTTCTTTGGCTTTGCTCTCAGATCTTGGCTTGCTTTCTCTCTAGCCTCCCCTGAAGTCTCTTGGGGGAGGTTCTTAGAGCTTGCAGCCTTTGATCTCTCTCTACATCGTGTCCTTAGCCTTCCCTTGTCAATCGGCTTTGGTTGACGAGGGGGAGGCTGGTTGACGAGGTTTTGGCCGCCGATCCTCACATGTCAACCAGCTTTGGTGCAGTCAACCGATGTCTCCTCGGTCGTCCACTAGCTCTACTTTGAAGGCGCATCTCGTCCGTTGCCAGCCTACCCCTTCTCTCTCTGCCATAGGCCGTCCTTGCGTGCATCACCGTTGCTGCACGTGAGTTGCAGAGATGAAAGAGGAAGGAGGAAGGAACAAGAAGAAAAAGAAGAAATAAGAGGGGGAGTGGGCTAAAGGAAATGGACCTTGGGCCTGCGTGGAAAAGAAGAAGAAGAAGAAGGGGCTGGGCGTGGAAGCCCTAATTTTTGTTAGGGTCAAATTGATCCCTAATTTTCTATGCAAATTAATCCTAAGTATTTAGTCAAAATTTAGGTGTCAACAACAATCGATAATAATCAAATAAATTATTTGAACAAGTATAACCCGAGCCATATCAAGTGAAATTAATGCAAAGTCGTATTATAATGCACCGGGACAAGATCCCCATGAGCAAAGCATAAGGAAATTGAATGGTGTTAAAAATAGGTATCTTCAAATGAACTAATGCTAACGAAAGAAATGTGCATATACAAAGTGCAAGGCAAATGATGATTTTCTTTTATAAGTAGATATCAATAGCAAATCCGTTGATGTCGGGACATGCGAAACTTTAGGGACAACCGTGGAGCGTATGAGGATCTTGTTCAAAGGCCACCACACGCAAGGCTTTGTCACATTTGTCACCACTTAGAGATAGAGAGAGAGAGAGAGAGAGAGAGAGAGAGAGAGAGAGAGAGAGAGAGAGTTTTGAATAATCCATGTCAAGCATTTATATTAAGCATTTCATAACAGAAAAGAGAGAATAGAAAAGAGAAAAGAGAGAATAGAAAAAAATAATTTGGTTGTGCAGGGAGATTTTGAAAGGTTTTAGATTTTGAATAATGGAGCCTTTTTCTTTTTGAGTGTATCCCCTTTTTTTTGGGAGGATGATCGTCGGCCATTCAGTAAATTATATTGGAAAACTTTCACAAAAGATTATAGATTTTAAATAATGGAGCATTTTCCTTGTTGAGCTTATCCCCTCTTTTCAGAAGATGATTGTCAATGGTTGAGTAAATATATGCAATTATTTTGAAAAATCTTCATCTTTGTGTCAAGGGGGGAAAAGGGCAGGAGTTCATAAGGTTCCATTTAAGGGTTGAAAGGGAAAAAGGGGAAGAAATTGGCAAAAGTGTTCGTGTGGTTTCATGGGGAGAGAGAAATCGGCAAAGTGTTGGTGGAGTTTTGTTTGAAAGGAGAGAAAAATTTGCAAAGGCTTGTGAGGTTTTGTTCAAGGGGGCTCCGTTTAAGAGAGAGGGAAATTGCAGCCAAAACCAGCAATGCTCTTAGCATATTATGGTCTCCCATCACGGCCACCAACTTCTTGACACAACTTGCAACTCTGGCGACGTTGCTGTTATCTATTTGTAGTATTTTATTAATACGTCAATGATGGGATGCAATTAGAATGCACGGTTTCGTCTTGATAAGTTATGATGGAAAAACATCATTTGAAAGTGTATGAGGGAATCACATAAAAATCTTTTGAAGATAACCATTGGGACGGTTGACATAACGTACACTCAGAATAAAATTATTCTCCCTTTACTTGTCCCATTTCCATCAAAGAAAAAGAAGGCATTCCATTCCTCCTTTACGAATACAATTGGCATTTACGTAGTGGAAATTAAAAGTTTTCCTCGTGACTGCATTCAGACCAACATGAAGTAATATTGTTCGTCATTCATCTGCAATTCAATATTCGTTCCCGGGTAAATTGTTCATTGCGCATAAGAAAGAGGTAACTCATCTTCCGCTGACTTTCTTCCTTCATTGGTATCAAAGCCCAGTTGTAATTTGTGTGACATCCTGATTTTCTGACTCTATTTTCGATTAAATGAATTGGGTTTTTCATCGACGTGCCTATAGTTTTTTTCCTTGAGCTAATTACTCATGGGATAACTAATCTATAAAGTGAAGCCATTAAGGAATCTAAACGCAATAAACTTGAAAATTCAACCAGAAATCGACTGCTCAACTGTGCTAATCTGCAAGGATCAATACGGCACTGTCAAAATCGATCAGAGACCAGAAATAGGTCGATTTGACAGATGTATGTGATTAAAGTGTGGGTGATTCTATCTGATTGCAAAATTTCTATTGAGGGGCACTAAACTGATTTTTCTGTCATTTCTGTACCTTGTGTCCGTATTTGAAACCTTGAGATTTTCACGACAACAAATAGTCCCCAACATGTCCAAGAGGTACAATGTGGCTCGAAAAATAATCGACCACGGGTCAAATGCGCTAAAAGTTTCTAAAAGCTATTTGGTAGGTTAGGTTATGCTAAAATTGCGTTCAGTTGAAATTAACCGCAAAATTGAACTCAATTTCAGAAATTGAAAGTTCTGTCATGTCAAGATTTATTTTAGGAACATCAACTTATCCTTTAAAAAGTTTTTTGCAAACCCAAGTTTTTGACGAAAATCCAAAGTTGGGTGTTTTCTGACTGAGAAAATTAGAGGACCATTTTTTAGCGCGCTTTTAGCCGTCAAGTTGGTTCAATTGATGAGAAAAAATCATGGGATGTATGTGAGCACCTTAGCTGAATTTATGGGCACAATTTGAGTCCAATTGAGTTGGAATTGGATGAAATTGGATGGGGAAATGTTCAAAATTCGTAGGTCCAAGGGGTGTGCAACATTTCAGCAGCTTCCATGGCTTGTTGACAAAGATTTGTGGAAGAAATGGCTAAGGATTGAGGCAGCCACAAGTGGGGGCCAAACAATGAGTGAATTGGATTATTTTCAAAGACTTTGGAGGCATTTGGGTCCCCCCTTCAGCTGCAGCCTTCATCTTCCTCCTTGGCCTTGCTTTATCCATTGTTGTGGTAATTTGAGCTCAAGAAAACTAGAGGAAGCTAGGCAGCCCAACCTTACATGCCATCAGTCGCCCTTCGCCATCACATGAGCTCCCCCGCGCCCGTCATGTGCCGTTGCTATCGCCTGTGAGCCGGGTGCTGTTCTGAGCATCCCAAGCCGTCTCGAGGCCTCCGTCTTTCCACGTTGCTACCCATTTAGTTGCCTTCAGCCACCTGGAAGTTGCCATAGTCGTCCTTGAGCCCTTGTCGTCACCGCCTAGCCCTGCCTTGCCGTTTCTAGCCAAAGCCATCGCTTGGCTCAGCCTCCTTTAGCCACAACCAAAGCCGAACCTCATAGCCTAGCTTTGAGCTTCATGGGCCTCTTCTCGGCCTATCAAGACCTCATTTGGTGTTGTCGCAGGCTCGTGTTTTGCCCGCCTTCGCATTGCTGTTGCCATGGACTCACCGGTTTGCTAATCCGGTGAGTTTACTTACTAAACCTTACTTAGGAGATTAATTATGCTTAAGAGTTGATTAGATTAGGCTAAGTATGGCTTAGGTGGTTATTTTAGATGGATTAGTGATTTAGTTGGTTAATTAAGATTGTTAGATGATTAGATTAGATTAATTAAGGGCTAGTCAAATTGTACTATTTATGTGGATAGATGCATTATTTTTGTAGGCCCATTTAGGTGGTCAAATTCGCATTTTTGGCCTAAGTATGCATTTATTGGATTAATTTGTATTAGTTTAATTAATTTTTCTATTTATTTAATCATTTATTATTTTCTGAAAAATTATACCGGGATAGCCCGTAGCGGGAATTTTGTGTTGGTTGAAGTGACGTGCTTAGTTTATGCAATTGATTGTTAAATTGTCCAATTGAGTGGTGATTGTGATTTTTAATTAATTATTTCAAAATTGTGAAATTTGGTATTTAATTAGAAAATACCGAGTGTCGGGTTTCGACCCCGAAAATATTTTTAAGTAATATATCAAATAGTGGAATTTTAAAAGGAATCATATCAATTTTTAAGGTTCGATCTGACCGTATACCCACACACCATTATTTTTGATTGGTGTTTTTAATACAAAGAAAATAGACCAATCACATTATCTTAATTGAGGCATTTGAGTGCAATGCACAATGTCTTTGGCCGGAATTGATCGTGTGATGGTTGAGTGAACCCATCCCTGATGTGCGTCGGTAAGATGATGCCCTTATATGGGATGCCCCTAGACAATGGATGCCGGTCGTAATAGATTTTGGACAGATGCTCCTTCGGGAATGCTGTCCTCGATGTGCGTCGGTGGATGTTGCCGTGCTCAAGGAATGAGACAAAGCCCGGTTACGCCAGAAGACTGATGTGCATCGATGGATCGTGCCTACTATGGGTAGTAATCAATTATGACGCATGTTTGATTGAGTTAAACGTGCCGAATTATGAGGCAACATTGCGTGGCATGGTGTGACACCCCGGACCCTTTGCAAGTCGTCACCAGCGCCAATGTTACACCTTATTACCTTTCTGCTTTGAAGAAGTGTCCTAATTCGCAGACACATTTTTTTTTTTAAACAAAACGGTCCTAGTGCGACTCATTAGCGGAAGCAAATTAAAACATCACCGTCTCTCCCCCTACCAACCATGATACAAATACACACCACTAATCACCATAATTTAATAGACAAGTCACGACACTTTATTTACATATATATTTTCAAGATGGGACTTCTTTTGGGTCGGTACAACAAAAAGGAAAAGCTAGGACTCAGCCATGTCCAACCTAAAACCTCAAAAAGAACCTTCGACCCTCGACATCACACATGCAACAATCCCCATGATAAGTGTCGGCTAACTATCCTCAAAAACGATCCAACTCCTACTCGTCGCGCATGGGTCTTGCACCCAACTCGGTGCATCAGGCGGTGGCGGCGGCAACATCCCTCGCATCGCTCCATCCTGACGAACATGTACGGATATGAACTCCTAAATGACAGGGCCCCCAGCCAGGCCTACGTCATACATCACTAGACAACGTACTCAAATAAAAGTCAGTCCAGGAATGGAGGGACAGTCTATCTCAGCACACTCGACCTCTACATCGGATGGTAGACCGTAAAATACTCCCCGCGTGACAGTAGGAAGTGGCATACTACTAATATGAAATGTGGGTCCCTAAAGGGGTGAGTACAACCACTTAGCAGATAGGGAAATCCAATAACAACTCAATGCATCATGCAATTCATACATGCATTGCATACGTTACTTACCTTGAAGCCATGTGCATACTATCATGCATCATCATATCAATTTATAACACATACATGTGTATCATCATCGTATCATACATGTCATCATCATCATGACATCATCACATTACACATGTCATCATCATCATGGCATCATTATATCATATATGTCATCATCGTCATGGCATCATTACATCATACATGTCATCATCATCATGACATCATCACATTTCACATGTCATCGTACCATATCATATATCATCATAATTACCATCATCATCATGCATATCATCATACATATCATGCCATGGGTGATCATCATTATTTCTTATCACATATCATCATCATCATCATCATGCATATCATCATGCATATCATATCATGGGTGATCATCATTATTTCACATCACATATTATCATCATCATCATCATGCATATCATCATGCATATCATATCATGGTTTAATTTCCACTTTTAGCTTTCAATTTGATCATCATATCACCCATTTCTCAATTCATCAATTTCATCATCCCCTCGGGTAAAGACCTCCGAGGCTTTCGGCATTCAGCCTCCTAGGCCACCGGGCATCCGGCCCTCCACATTCCGGGCATCTCGCATCTCAACTAGCATCACGAGGCATTCCCTTCGGGTAGAAACCTCCGACAGGGCTTCAGGCATTTACACACCCTGGCCAAGCATCCCGCACCCCAAATCCTGGCATCGCGAGGCATTTTCTTCAGGCAAAGACCTCCGACAGGGCTTTCGGCCCCCCACATTCCGGGCATCGTGAATCTCCTAGGGAAATCCGGCAATGCATCTCTATACATTCCGGCATCATCCTCCACCACAACCACTTCCTCACTTATCATTATCCACATTTACCATTATTTTGATCTCAATTTAACATGGCATATGGCGTGACATCAAACAAGTCATACTTGGCACACATGCATCACAATTCAATGTCATACATGCACCAATATCTCATCATACATGCAAAAATGTATAATTATTTATTAATAAATTCAATGGAATTTATGGCCAATAAAATAATCCATTTATTATTATTATTATTATTTTTAAATAAATATTAAATTCATAATCCATAAATTCCCAAAATTACAAAAATTCAAGAAATCATTAAAAAAACCAATAGGATGACAATTTCATGCAAAATTGATGGCCAAATTGAATTTCACACAATTTCACAATTTCCACAAAACAGCACATAATATTCGGATAAAACCAGAATGCACAGTTTTTGAATAAATTCGATTAAAATATCCATACGGTCTCCAAAAACTACGAAATTTTATAGAGTGATAGCCAAGACATTTTCGTACAACTTTCATGCAGAACTCCAAGCCAGATTATTTTTATATTATTTTATACAGTCTCATGAAGCTTCTGGACCCATTACCGCATCGTCCAGTGTACACATCACCGAAATATTGAGATTTCACCTATCTATTATCTTTTGTTTCCTCTGAAATTTGGATATGTTATACATAAATATATCCTCTACAATTTTCATGTAGAGATATAAGTCAAATAACCAGAGTATAGTCATCATCTATGTCCATGAAGTCTCGGGTATCTCAGAATACATCACCAGAATCATCATCTTCAAGATCTAGTCGATTTACTAGGCTATACTTGTTCATTTTACTTCAAATTTTAGTATGTTGCATTTCAAGATGTCCCCTACAACTTTGATGAAGAAATAGAAGTGAGATTCTCAAAAAAAACCAACATGCAACCACGAATCCAGCAAGAGGTTAGTAAAAACTCTCCAGATCTGAGGTCTCCGTAGAACAAGACTTTAACCCCTCAAATCTCCATCATTTTCCACGAAATTTCAGTATATTGTAGTTCAAGATGTTAGCTATAACTCTCATGAAGAAATCAAAGCCAAAATCGGACTCTAAACACACATGCAAGCTCAAACAAGTTTCTGACTCACATGGTCCGAACACAAACAGCCACACCATTCACACACAACTCATCCATGCTTCGGTTTTTCTCAACTAACACCCAAAAATTCAACATGCAAACAACATACAAGCGTGCAAGGGAAGCTAGAGGACTCCCACTTGCCTCTAGAACGGACGGTCGATGGCGTAGGGCAGCGAACACGGCGGCACACGACGGATGGACCCTCCTCCTCTCTCTCTCTCGGCCGCTCCTCCCTCTCGCACGATCTCTCTCTCTCTCTCTCTCTCTCTCTCTCCTTGGGCGACCACATGGCCGGCCACCCTCTCTCTCTTCCTACTTATACCCCCAAATCCTCATGATTAGCAATCATGAGATTGCCTTTCAATTGGCCAATACATGAGCTCCTCTTTGCCACTTGGCAAAGCTCATGCATGGGCTTCTATTGGGCCTCCATTTGGGCCGGCGACAGCCCCCCCTTTAGTGGGCCTAATTGGGCCGACTAGCTTGGCCTATTAAGCTTAGGGCAATGGGCCTAAGTCCCATTCCAAAAATTGACCTTCCCCCCCCCCTTTTTTTTTGAATTTCTTCTTTAAATTTTAAATTTTAAATTTCATCTTGGCCAAAGTCTTGGGGCATCTTGGTTATTGAAATTTAATTTATAAAGTACATGGCCAAGCATAAATTATTAATCTATCAAATTTAAAATTTCACAATCATATGCACAAATCATCTAATTAAAAGACTAAAGGCTAAAGCATAAGCCATGAAAATTTTTATCACCTAATTAGAGACTTTAACACACCTTATGGCTTGGCTTTGAATTTTTGGGATGCCGCACACGGTATGGGACGTGTCATAACGATTTGGCTTTATAATTGGGACCCTGTGATTGATTGAGATGTGATTGAGACGTTCTAATTGATGTGTGCATCTATTGTAAGTATTGAGTATATGAACTGCATTGATGTGCAAGGAGGAATTGTGGTGAGGTGAGTCTTATTAATTGTGTTGTTAGGCCACCCCTAGGTGTATTTCCTTCTTAATAGGGGTTTAGAGAGCGAACTTGCTGAGACATTGTTTCACCTGTCATGGGCTTAACTTTTTTAGGTCCTTAGATGGTGGTCTCTTCGGTTCATTTTGGACAGCCTCGGTGGGTTACTGAGTGGAGTATAAACATCCCTATCCCCGGGAGTCACTAGATCCATGAGCTTGTTGTGACCACTATTTGGGCCGATGAGGGTCTACCTCAAAGGGTACCTCATCAATTAAGGGCGTGGTTTTGCCATGGGTTCAATTGGTATAGGGAAGGTCTTCTTTAGGGTTTCGATATCCCCGCCATTGCGATCAACGCCGCTCCAGGTGAGGGTGTGACATCCTCAATTTCTCCCCCATTTTCTCTCTCCTCTCTCCTCTACCCCTCACGTGATTTTCCCCTACCATTTTGCCAATTCTTCCCCCTTTTCTTTTCTCTTCTCTCTCTCTCTCTCTCCCCTCCTCTTGACTGAGCCTGCTCCTCCTCCCCCTCCTCCTTTTCTTCTTCTTCTTCTTCTTCTTCTTCTTCTTCTTCGTTCTACTCCCCATCACCAGCACCACCGCCACCCACACCCTACTCATTACTACCTCTTGGCTCCCGAACTATCACCACCCATCTCTTGTCCAATGAGCCGTCTTGCGATTGAGCCTAACGAGTTGCCGCGCTGTTCGAGCCGCCACTTGCAGCAAGCTGCAACTCGCCTGATGCCACTGTGAGCTACCTCCGTTGTCTTCAAACCACCGTGACCACCTCTTGCCACCACTTGATCGGCCTGTGCCGCCATTACTTCGAACCAGCAGCAGCACCACCACCCCTGAACCAAGCTCTTCCCCTTTGGCCGTGGGTTGAGCCGCGACTGCCACTATCCTCGCCATGCAGATCATGCTGCCGTTGGTACTAGGAGACTTGTGTCTTCATCGTTGTCTCGCTGCCGTCCCTGGAAATCGATGAGTTAACTCCCTAATTCGCGATTAGGTTGCTAATTGCTATTAGGAGGTTAGTTTAGTCTTAATTAGCTTACTTAGATTAGTACTAAGTGAGATTAGTCTAAAGATGGATTAGTGCTAATCTAGAATGTTTATATTAGCTTTAAGATGGATTATTGTTGATCTAATTGGTGAGATTAGCACTAATGAGGAGGGATTATTTTAATTCAGTAGATTTTTCCTAGATCTGATTTTTTGACCCTTGTCGTTTCCCATTTTCGTGGATCACAATATGCTGAGATTTTGAGGTTGATTCTTTCTTGAAAAATGATTTGGACATCCTCAACTATGATATAAATTTTATCCAAGAATTTAGGGATTTAAGAAGAATGAGATTTCAGCTCTATCATTTGAAAATAGAACCTTTGTTTTTGCTGGAACTGATGACTTTTTGGGATTCAAGGGATTTTTATCAATTCTTAGGGTTTGAATTTCAAAATGGTTTATTCACAAAAGTTATTTTTCACATCTTTTAGTTTAACATAGTCAAATTTTAGATCAAATGGACAAATGTTAGATCTCGAACCAAGCTGGTTTTGGAAAACAGATTTTCTAGAAACATACTTAGTTTTTGTACTGGATTGAGCGATTTACTGGGCTTAATTTAGAAGAATTTGGGTTAAGGTGTCTATATAAAAAATGTTTGTTTATGTTTCCTTTACAACATATTCAAATTTGGGAATTTTCTGAATTTCTTTATTAGATTTCTAGATTTAAATTTAGAGACGTGCAAGTGGACCATTTTTGTCGGTTAAGATCGGTAGTAATTTTGGTGATTGTTCTTGATACTGTGCTTGCTGAACCATGCCTATTTGGTGATATGGTTGCTTTGTGAGATGCTTAGAAGTTATGCGTGATGATGCGCAAATGGTTGTGGTTTATTGTTATTGATTTATGTGGTGACTATTGAAACGAGACCCTTCAATAGATGTGTAGTTTGGGTTCGAACCAAGCGAAAGCTGGTGTACCTGTAATGACTCGATCTGATGAGACTGAGGAGTGGACACCGAGGTCAGAGGACCTGAACAAGGAGCAGCTCCTGGCAGGCTTCTAGAATGGCAAAAGGGGGTAGAGTGAACCGAACTATGAACTGAACTGGAAATGTAGTGTTTCTGGGATAAGTTTGTTATAGTAGCGCAGTGGAAGCATGGTTAAGCTTGTAGAACTCTTGTTGTGAAAGAGAAGGATGGGTCAATGCATTTATGATAGGCAATTGAATCATGTAAATGTCTAGAATAAGTATTCCTTACCTGGAATTGATGACCTATTTGACCAACTGCAAGGGAGTTCGGTCTTTTCTAAAATGGACTTGAGATCAGGATATCAATTAAGGATTAAGAAAGAAGACATTCCTAAGACCGTGTTTAGGACTCGCTATGGACACTATGAGTTCCTGGTTATGCCATTTGGATTGACGAATGCCTTAGCTGCATTCATGGATTTAATTAATAGGATATTTAAGCCCTATTTGGACCAAATTGTGATTGTCTTCATTTGATGATATCCTGATATATTCTAAAGGACCTGAAGATCATGTGTAGCACCTAAGCGTAGTGTTGCAAGCAAGGCTTGAGAAGTGAATTATGAAGAGCGAGTTATGAATTTAAGGATTAAGTTATGATCATTTGAGCTGAGTAGTGACTTCCTATTTGAGGATTTCATTGGAAGTCTTGGTGCATTACATGGAGGTATTTAGTATGTATAGATTGATATTGGAAGTCATGAGTTTGAGTGGTCATATGAGACATGAAATTATTTGAGGTTTATATGTTGGAATAATAGGTTTAATCGATAGTGGTCAACTTTTAATTTTAGGTGATGATCTCAGTTTGAAAAATGTTTGGTGGAATTAGTGGATATGATCATTTGTGGTTATAGTCTTTCCAAGGTGAAATGGTGGAAGTTCAAGTTGTGGATTTGATGAATGATTAATCTAAGTGATGATCCTTTAGGATGAGATATGAGATATATTCGGTGGAAACTAGACAAGTTTTATTTTGGTGGATTGTCGATCTTTGAATTAAAAAAGTCTTGGTGGACTATAGATATTTGAATCGAAGGAATGATGCTATATTTTAGGCTTGAATCTATGTTGCGGTGAATGCATAGTGAATGTCTTTGCGGGACTGAACCAAATGAGTTATTGGTGGTGTCGATTTTGATGGTTCTAGGCTTGAATTGGTGATGACAAAGATATAGGAATAATTTGGCTAAATGGTGCGTTCGATTGAGTCGAGAAGGTGGAATTCTTTAAATTTGAATCTCATTGATAGTTGCACTTAGGATAGAGCTTAAAATAGATGTTTTCACAAAAGGAATTGAATATGAGATAGAGGAGGTGGATGAAATTATTAAAAGATTTTGATTGTGAATTGTTTTAGAAAATCTCTTGAATTTCATCAAAATTTATGAGTACTGTGACACCGTGCCCAAATGTTTTAAGAATGTTTTCTATTTCAAGGATTTCTGAACTTTTTATAGAAAACATTCCAACCCATTGGAGTTGGGATTGAGATTGGAATTTACCAATGTACCGATTTAAATTTTACTAAGGGTTTTGATAAAGTATTTTATTTCGCGCCGTGATGCTAGTACGAGTCAAGACTTTACACGTGGATTTCGAAAAACATTTGAAATTTAAACGTGACATATGATTTCAAAGCCTGCTATTGTAGTATTGATGTGCTTTTGAAAACCTCAATTTGGATTGTTTGATTTCATGAAGGAAGATTTTCAAGCGTTCAAAAGGAATTTCAGATGTGGTTATTGTTTTAAAATTGTTTTGGTGTTGAGATAAATTAAGAAATGTTAAGAGCCTGCATCATTGACTTTAAAGGAAGTTGGGATGAAAAGTTATACCTGGTAGAATTTGTGTACAGCAATAGCTTTCAGAAAAGTATAGGCATGTGCCGAGGAAGTATTAGTTATACCCTGGTCACATACTCGATCATGAAGCCATCAAAATAAATGAGAAAGTGAGGTACATCAAGGAGCCTGTGCAAGTATTAGATTGAAAGGAACAAATTCTTAGGACCAAGAGAATTCCATTGGTTAAGATATTATGGCGATATCATGATGTGGAGGAAGCCACATAGGAGAGAAAAAAAATGAGATGAGAGAAAGGTACTCTCACTTATTTCAAGAGACATAGGGAATGTCTAATTTCGAGGACGAAATTCTCTAAGGAGGGGAGAATTGTGGCATCCCAAAATTCAAGTCATCCTCTAGAGAAATTAAAGCCTATAATTAGGTAATGAAATTACCTACGGTCTATGTGTTAGCCATTAGTTTTCTTAAGGCTAGGTGTTATTGTGCTTGTGTTTATGAATTTTGAATTTAGGACTATAGGATAAATTAATAATCTATGCTTGGCCATGCACTTTATAAATTAAATTTCAATAAATGAAATGTCGAAAGACTTTGGCCCTGTGGAAAATTTAAAGTTTAAAATATTTATAAAAGAAATTGTTTTTAAAAAAAAAGAGAGGAAAATGTTAATTTTTAGGATGGGCGTTAGGCCCATTGGCCTAAGCTTTTAATGGGCCAAGTTGGTCGGCCCAATAGAGGCCCAAGAGGAGTGGTCGACCAGCCCAAGTTGGTCGGCCCAATAGAGGCCCAAGAGGAGTGGTCGACCAGCCCAACTCCAAGGCCCATGATGCATGCAATAGGACAAGTGGCATGGAGGAGGTGAAGCATGGTGGACACTTGTCTTCCTCCACAATTACACTTGTCCCTCATGCAAACCTAGAGTGCATGCAAATATATACAACCAAAAAGAGAGAGAGAGAGGGAGAGAGAGAGAGTGGCTTGTTCGGCCAAGAGAGTGAGCCGAGAGAGAGTGAGATGCGAGAGAGAGGGGAGGCCGAGAGAGGAGGAGAAGGAACCGTCGCCGCCCGCATGCCGTTTGTCCGTCGCCGGTGTGCCGTCTCTTTTGTTGTTGTCCGTCCGGTCTAGAGGCAAGTGAAGTCCTCTAACTTCTCTTGCATGTTTTTATATTGTTTGTTTGTTAGATTTTGGGTGTTTTAAGTGAGAAAAACCGAGGTAAGGTTGGCTTGTTCTTAAGTCGTGTGACTGTTCTTGCTCGGGTTGTGTGAGTCCGTAACTTGTTTGAGCTTGCATGTGTGTTTGAAGTCCGATTTTGGCTTCGATGTCTTCATGAAAGTTGTAGCTAACATCTTGTACTATAACATACTGAAATATCGTGAAAAATGATGCATATTTGAAGGGTTAAAGTCTTGTTATACGGAGACCTCAGATCTGGAGAGTTTTTACTGACCTCTTGCTGGATTCATGATTGCATGTTGGTTTTTGTTGAGAATCTCACTTCGATGTCTTCATGAAAGTTGTAGGAAACATCTTAAACTAGAACATACTCAAATTTTAAGTGAAATGAACAAGTATAGCCTAGTGAATAGACTAGATCTTGAAGAAGATGGTTCTGGTGATGTATTTTGAGATACCCGAGACTTCAAGGACCTAAATGATGACTCTACTCTGGTTATTTGACTTGGATCTCTTCATGAAACTTGTATAGGACACCTTGATGTATAACATATCTGAATTTCAGAGGAAAAAAAGAGAGTAGGTAGGTTAAATCTCAATATTTCGGTGATATGTGCACTGGACGATGCGGTAATGGATCCAGAAGCTTCGTGAGGTCGTATAAAATAATATAAAAATAATCTGTCTTGGAGTTCTTCATGAAAGTTGTGCGAAAATGTTTTGGCTATCACTCTGTAAAATTTCGTAATTTTTGGAGACCGTATGGATATTTTAATCGAATTTCTTCGGAAACTGTGCATTCTGGATTTATCCGAATATTATGTGCTGTTTTGTGAAAATCGGGAAATTGTGTGAAATGCTATTTGGCCATGTATTTTGTATGAAATTATCATCCTATTGGCTTGTTTAATATTTTCTGTAATTTTTATAATTTTGGGAATTTATGGATATTGAATTTAATATTTATTTATTAAAAATAAATAAATAAATAAATAAAATGGTTTATTTTATTGGCCATAAATTCCATTGAATTTGTTAATAAATAATTATGCACTGTTGCATGTATGATGAGATATTGGTGTATGTATGACATTGAATTGTGATGCATGTGTGCCAAGTATGACTTGTTTGATGTCACACCATATGCCATATTAAATTGAGATCAAAATAATGGTAAATGTGGATAATGATAAGTGAGGAAGTGGTTGTGGTGGATGATGATGCTCGGTGGCCTAGTGGTGTAATTCCGGAGATTCCCCGGGAGTGTCGGGATGCCTGGTGGTATACGGTACGTAATTTCAGGGGAGGCCTGGTGGTATGTCGGTACATAATTCCGGAAGCCTTGTCGGAGGTCTTTGCCCGAAAGGAATGCCTCGCGATGCGAGGATTGGGGTGCGAGATGCCTGGCTAGAAGGGTAAAGGCCGGAAGCCCTGTCGGAGGTTTCTGCCCAAAGGGAATGCCTCGTGATGCTAGTTGGGATGCGAGATGCCCGGAATGTGGGGGGGCCGGAAGCCCAGTGGCCATGGGATGGTTGGAATGCTGGGAACCCTGTCGGAGGTCTTTGCCCGAAGGGATGATGAAATTGATGATATGAGAAATGGGTGATGTGGTGATCAAATTTAAAGATAAAAGATGAAAATTAACCCATGATATGATATGCATGATGATGATGATGATGATGATGATGATATGTGATGTGATATGATGATCACCCATGATATGATATGCATGATGATATGCATGATGATGATGATGATGATGATGATGATGATGATGATGATATGTGATATGATGATCACCCATGATATGATATGCATGATGATATGTATGGTGATGATAATGATGATGATATATGATATGGTATGTGTATTGTGATGATGTCATGATGATGATGATATGTATGATGTAATGATGCCATGATGATGATGACACGTATAATGTAATGATGTCATGACGATGATGACATGTATGATACGATGATGATATACATGTATGTGTTATAAATTGATATGATGATGCATGATAGTATGCGCATGGCTTCAAGGTAAGTAATGCCTGCAATGCATGTATGATCTGCCTGATGCATTAAGTTGTTATTGGATTTCTCTATCTGCTGAGTGGTTGTACTCACCCCTTTTTGGGGAATAACATTTCAGATTAGTAAATGGTTTGAGCGGTTGGATATGACCGCAGAGGAGAAGGATAGCAAAGGAGGGAACCTTTAGATGCCGACACTGGATGATGGACCTTAAGCATGCGATTGTGGGAAGAGATGTCGGTCATCTTTTGAAGTATAGCCATGTATAGGAAACTATGGCATTTTGATGTACTTACTAAAGATGTCCATTTGTTTTATGTAAATAAAAGTGTATGGCTTTAACTTATATAAGATGTTTAGTAGGTGTGCATCGTTTTCTAAATATAGGGAAGGGAGTTTGCAGATGTGCTTTTGTATATGAATTGCGCAAGGGACCTATAAAAAAAAGTGTAAACCCCCATGGTTGTATGGACCCGCTGCAATTGAAATGATATCAGAGTGACATGTTATTAGGAAAGTAAATGGTAAGCAAACTGTGGCGACCCAAATCGGATCGGGGGCCGTCGAGGGGTGTCACACATGTTGTGGTTGTCTGGGGTTTGTTTAATTCGCTTCTGCATGTGCATAAAATAAAAAGGGTCGGCGACGCGTCTTGGGAACATCACAAATTTTAGTTGACCGCTGAGGGGTGTGTGCCTGCCCGAGGTTCGGGGCATGACTGAGGGTGTAGCTGACCCTCCTGATGGGTTATGGAGGACCTGAAGCCCACGAAGCCTGTGGAGGTGGAGTCTAAAGGATCGGCAAATGTGTTTGACTAGTAGGTCATAGGATAGCTTCTCTTTGAAAACCAATCTTTTTGTAGACAGACTAGTTTGTTTATGAAAGTGTGGTTTTTGTGAAAATGTTATCCTATTTTTCTATCCCAAGTTGTTTGTTGTCTAGGGATTGTTTCTTTTGCTCCTGCATGTGCATAATCGATTGGGTCAGCGACATGTTCTTGGACGTCGTAAGTTTTATCAACCACGGAGGGATGTGTGCATGCTCGAGATTCGGGGTGTGACAATTTCTGCCTTGTTTTTCAACGATTTTTTCTCATTTACCATTTGAAATCGAGATCAAGAGAATACAATTTACACTATATGGATATTTATCGCTTAGAATTGCAATATGAATTGTCGAAAATGAACCAAAGCGAAGAATGGGCTTTGGGGCTGCATATAGCATATGGTTTTGGCCATTTTTTGGATTTTTTTTTATGAAAATCAATTTGTAAATATACAGGATGAAAGTACTTGTCAAGATGAGTCGAATGGTGGGTCGAACACCACCGGAGGACGCCGAACGAGTCGGACGAGCCAAATGTGCTAAGAATGCCCAACGCGTGTGTTGACACTCGAAATTTTTGTTGACGTTTTAAACATTCAATCCGCAAAAGTTAAAAAAATTGTTTGAAATGAAAAGACAAAAAAAATTAGAAATAAAAGAAAAAAAAGAAGAGAGAAAAAGAATAAAGAGCCCCAAAAGATAAAAAAGATGGATGAAGGAAAACATAAAAAATGAAATGAAAACGAAAATGAAAAGAAAACAAAAAGAAAAAAGAATATTAGAAATAAGGAAAATGAAAAGAAAAAGGAGAGAAAAAAAAGAAAAAAAGAAAAAAATATGAAAGGAAGACTCTCGCTCTCCACAGGGGGGCTCTACACACACGGACTCTCTCTCTCTCTTAAGACTTCGCACAAAAGTTTCTCTCTCTAGCTCGAAAAAAAAAGAAGAAAACAGGACGAAGAATCGGAGGGGAAAGGGGAAAATCGGTTAGAACCCGTGTCGTCTTCAGCGAACGGAGTCTCCTCCGGCCGGCGGTGGCAGCGAGGGGTGCGATCTGCGATTGATTTTAGGACCTCTGACCCCTGCAATGCGAAGCCTCTCTTCCCATAGCTCCTGGAGATCGCTTTTCCGGAGATTCCCTCTTCTTTGATTCTTTCACTGGTTCGCTCGGTCGCATCGACAATCGGCGAAGACGGTGGCGGTTATAACACCGGCGACGGCACCGGCGGTTCTCTATTGGTCGAATCTAGTTCTCTGCTTGTCGGATCTGACTTGATCCAAAGCCGACCGCAGCCGCAGCGACTACGATGGCAAATTTGGTTCGGTGAATCACTCCCGGAGATCAAAGACCGATGGTTAGGAATCACAAGGGAGGCTCACGATCACTCTCCGTTTAGGTTCAGGCTCGATCACTTGCTCAATCGTGAGCTCTCTTCCTCTCTCTTTTGATCCGTTAGGGTTTTGGTCTCCGATTTCTCGTTCGCCGTTTCTGACTTGAACGATTTTCTTTCGGCTCTCTCTCGCACACCGGATTTGATTCGCTAAAACGGCCGGTCGAGGACCTCGGAGTTTAAGGCTCAGATTCACACGGCCTGCTCGGATTGCTAACTCCCCTGCAACAGTGGTGATAGCGTCGTTGGCAGCCACGGCTTCAATCCTTCACCATTCATTCAAGGTTATCTAGCTTTCTCTCTCTCAATCGCTCTATCTCTGGCTCGACCAGGTAGGGAAGAACAGGTTTATTGAGTTTTTCCTAGTAAATGTCATTTGTTTAAGTGCTGCTGTTGTTATCATTGTTATTGATTGATGGATTTAGAGGATTTGTTTTGGTTCTGGTTCGGATTTGACCTTGAGTTGAGTAGATATTGATTAAGCCGTGCTCTTTGCTGTGTAATCGAGACGAACGATTGTTGTATCGTAAAGGGATAGAGATGGCGTTGACATTGAGACCATTCTAGATGTTGTATACAGTCATACTAATGAGGTCAATGATCAGAATCCTTATACAATTTCTTTGCGTAAGATTGATAATAAGGTTTAGTGTATGCTGCATTGCCTCTTTGTGATAAGATGTCTCTCTAATTTCTGCATCTAGCTCATTTGACGAAAATATCTACCATCCGTTTGATAAAATTCATGAATTAGATCAATGTGTGTTTCAATTCAGATTCTGATTGAGAGCTTCACTTTGCTTGATTGATACATTAGTTTTATCGTATAGACTTTACTCATATTTCGTTTCCTTTTGTTTCAGAATTTAGTAGTTATTCATTTTTTAGGATTTGTTAGTGAAATTCTTGGATTAGTTGCATAACCAACGTGTACTTGAAATAAATATGATATCTAAGTATTCCAGAACTTAGACCAATAGCATCTTGAACGAAAATGAATTGATCCATGCACATTTCCTTCTTATGCCTCACAATATATCGATCTATGTTTACTGTGTTCAACTGCAAACATATTATAAAAAATGTTACTGGGTTGGTTCTTTATACATGTTGAGATCACAAGCATATTGAGCGAATGCTACCATCTCGAATACCGAATACATGCTGTGAGAGCATTAAGTTGCTGCTCTAGTCGTCATGTACACATTCATTTGGGTGCGCCGTGTTACTAATTGATTCATCAACTGTATGTCCATTTCAAATATATTGATGGTTCTGTTTTAATGAAAATTGGATGGTAGTGAATGAGTCTTTTATATCGTTAACAGTGATTGACATGCTTGATTGAGGAAACTCCAAGTATACTTGAACAGAGGTTATGTTTGCTGGCTTTGCCTCTCTTGTGAGTGCTTCCTTTGGTTCATTGCTTCTATACAACGATATTGGATGATTTCTGTGAATTGATAGTCAATGATCATGAACTTGAGATTGATTGAGCTTAATTTGTCTTGATCTGCAATTTCGGATACCTGATCTGTCACTTACTGTTTTGACTAAAACTAGGTGTTAGACGAGTTTTTTTGACTTCGAGCCCTTCTAGACATATAAAATAGACTTCTCAAGCTTCGATTTGATATGTCACATGCCCATAATTGACGTCGTTTGCTTGCTGAAAACCACTTATAAAGTCTGTTGATTCTGCTCTGATATTCTGTTTCTTTTGCTGATTTGACCTTCTGTGCAAATGACTTAATATGAGCTGGTTGTTGTGGTTTTCTGTGTTCGAAGTCTTCATGCAAGTTGAAGATGGTTCGAAAATCTTTCCAATGAACTATAGAATGCTCTGATTTAATCTCATTTGATATGATTTTCACATGTCCAAAGTTCAGTCCAGAATCTGTCATGTTTGAGACCTGATGCATGTGTTCAAATTTGAGTTAGTAAACATGTTTTGCTGGAGTTGAATCTTTCATGAGAGTCATTATCGTATTTGAACCCCGTTTGATGTGAATATCATGCACCCATTTGGCTAATTGCAATTGATATTTGTTGTTCATGCGTGAATTTGCTGATATTGAAATCTGGAAATACTCTTGATTTAGAATACATGCTTTGTTTTTATAGCTTTAAATACTTGTAAATTTGGTATGAAACTTTTGTGAGAAGTTTGGGATTAGGTCCTTCATGAAAGTTGGCCTTCACATAAAAACTGCATAAAAATGGTTGTATGCTTGCCTTGCTGCTCTGTTCTACTTTTGATTGACCTTGATCTCTTCCAGGATTTTATAAATTCACGTGCTTTTTGTTACAATATATAATGAAGTGCTGTCTTTGATTTTTGAAGTTGGTTCGATTATAGAAATGCTATCTTTTCTGTGGCTAGTTGCTGTTATTCTTAAGATGAGATAATAAATTTGTCAAATTGCTTTCAGTATGTTGTAGAATGACGGTGTGACATGTTACTATGCTCTATTCTGGATTGACTTTTTTTTTTAGTTTTTTTTAGAAATTCATGTGTTGATATGATGATAGTGTCTCTATGAGATTTATTTGGGATCACATAGAATTTGATTTAGAGACCTTGTGACTTTAGTCACTCTTTTTGAATATAAAAATGTCTTGCTTTTGATTGTTTTGATGTGTTTGCTCGTCTCTTTCCATTGTATGCATTTAGCTAGAAGTTTCCTAAGCTATGTTTAGATTAGGACCCCAAAGATGGAGAAGGCATGAAGATGGTGGAGGTCGATGTCCACTCCGACTGTTATCATGTAATGCTCATTTTCCCGACATATGTCTCGGGTTTTATGCATTGTATAAAGCCCGACGAGTTGCGGGTTTCCTTTCTTTCTTGATTGTTTTCTTTTTATATATTCTTTAGAATTGCATGATTAGGTTTACTGTCTTCTTTTGATTGTTTACTTCATGTCTTGTGCTTTCAATTTCATTGATTGTTTTCTTTTCTTTTCTTTTTCTTAGAAATAGAATAGAATGAAAGCAATCTGCCATGCATGATCACCTAGTCTAGGAATTGATGATCCTGAAAAATGTAAAAAAAAAAAACGCATGGACATGTTAGGAAAAACACAACATACTGTTTAGGTACCGAAAGGGCGTTAATAGCAATATTAGCGTAACCCAAGTCCCCGAACCTGGATATCTGGTTGCGTAGGAATCGAGGGAACACTCCCGACCCTCGATTGGGTTTCTAGCTGACCCCCAAAGTTGAGGCTAGTGGCGACTCCTGTCTATTTTTAGGTTGTCATAAATAAGTAGATCGTATAAATAAATCCATTGTCGCGCGGAGTATGAGTTTCGATGAAACTCACTATGGTTTAGCATACTCAATGTGGGGGTAGCCCAAAGGATGAAGTGATGCCATCCTAATGGGTGGAGCGTACTATCGAGAGGGCTACCATGGTAAAAGTACCCTTAAATTCGATATCCACATTCGACTCTCTTTTTTAGGTGTGTCGCTTATGTGGGTATGGATCGCGACAACCTACTGTCACGTGGGGTACGAGCTTGGGAGAGCTCGTGATCTCGAGATCAAGTACCCTTAAACCCGACCTTTCCCATCCTTGGATACCATTTCAAGGGGGCGGCGAGATCGGGTCGCGACAGCGTGAACGTCATGCACATGTTAGCGAATCGACGCGTGCTGACATCAAGGGTGACGTCACCACCGGCGACAATTGGTTGGCCGACAATCGGTTGGCGGTTCAACCTAAGACCCAACTCGAGACTTGATCCAACCCGAGACCCGGCCTGTTGATCAGTTAAACCAGTCGGATTGGTCAACCAATCGAACCAGTCAACCGGTTCGGCAATCAAACTAGTCGGACTGGCCAGGAGCCTTCTGGCTCACTAGGGCATGCACCGTACGCGCCGCACACTTAGGCAGCGTGTGCAGGCATGTGCAGTCTTTGATTTGAGTGTGGTTTGCGGCGTTTGGTTCGTATTAATGTTCTCTATATTGTGGTATAATTATTTTACATGTTTGAGTTTTTTAAAGGTGTAAAAATGTGTACGGAACCCTAAGGACATGTATTTTTGGGGTGTAAATGTATTGTTTATTCATTTTTAGCTTGGATTTTCTCATGGTTTTGGAAATACGGTAGCTAGCTTACATGAAATTGGAATTATAAATGTTTTGTAAAGCTTGGTTCGATGATAGCATGTATATAATTTAATATATTTGCAATTTTCGTGTTTCAAGAAAGTTCAAACAATGGTAGGAAATCCTTGATTTTTCATTACATGTTGAATTACAGTTTTGATTATAGCTATTGCAAGATTATTTGTTGTACGTTGGTTCACATCATACTATGACTTTTGTGTTAATGGAAAAATGTAGAAATTACTTGAGGTCATGTAATTATTTTTCCTAGTGAGTGTTTGTAGATCGGTAGAATTCAAAGGAGTCCTCACGTAGAACTTAAAATTTGCACAAATTGAACTAATTAATGATAATAGAACAATCGAACATAGGAGCGTATTGGGAACATAGTGAACTTTTGTTTTGTGTCCTTTGTAGAATTATCATTAATTTAGTTTGCTTTTGCTTCAAATTAAATACGTGTGTTACTCTAAAAGTGTGCTAGTATTGATTCTGTATTTATTATGTCAATGTATTATATTAATTGATTATGATTTCAGCATCTAAAACCATTATAGCTACCTCAATAACGATGAACAGCTAAATGGTGACAATTATGATATTTTGCATCGAAAAGTTCAGTACGTCTTTTAGAAGCAAGAAGTTTTGAAAACCCCCAACCACACCATGGATGAACCTTAGCATGGAACTTTAGCTCAACACAGGAGAGATCCATAAGTTATCAAGAATGGAAGAAGAAAAATAGCATTGCTCACATCGCGTTGCTAAGCTGTTTGCAAGATGATCTCATGTTTAAGTTTGCAAGTTATGATAAAACTCAAGCAATGTGGGTTGCTTTGAAAGATAAGTTTTAGGGTACATCTATCACTAAATCGAGGAGACTCACTATGAAGTTTGACACATATCGAAAGCACTCAAATGTAACAATGAGGCAGCATCTTCGAGAGATGTTAAACATGATTCGTGAGGTGAAATTGGCAGGTCACTCCCTACTGATGAACAACAAGTTTAGGCTGTTATAATGTCTCTTTCTAACAATTTGGAGCATATGAAGATTGACATGACACATCATGGGAATATTGTCACTTTTTATGATATAGCGCTTCATTTAAAATTAGAGAATGAGCATCTAAAGGCTACGAAGTCCTCTACCCATGCTTATGTTGCCGATTCGAGTTTCGTGAAGCTTCGGGGTTCAAGAGCAAAAGAAACCATCAATTCAACAACAAAAGGAAGAAGACTGATCAGGCACTTAAGAGGGCTAAGACATTCTGATGTAAGAAGTGTGATTGGAAGAAGGACAAGGCCAAGATGAAGTGCTACAATTGTTGAGTATTAATAAGAAGTAATTTCTTGGGATGAACTTGATAAACTTGGTTTAAATATTTGAGATTAGACAAAGAACAAGGGGATGAGTCTATTCTACATCAATGCATCTTGTCATTAAGCAATAATCGTGTTAGCACAATAACTCCATAGACCTTTATATTTGTCAAAAAAATAATAGATTTCATTCATTCCATTGAAGTGCTACAAAAGCTATGATGACATGACTCAAAACAAAGTAAATCCCAAAAGAATCGGGGAGGATTAACTAGCTAATTATATGGGAGACTTCCTTTTCTATGGACCTTAGCTACTCAATTTGCCACTTGATTGGATTCTCAAGGAGAGTGGGCTACGGTCACTTTTTTAAGTTGGGCTAGAAGGGCATTACATTCTTCGAATTGATGATTGAAGGCCCATGGGTTGCTATCAACAACTGATAAGCATGAGATAACTGATGAGCTATCAATTAGCAAGTCCACGTGTAGATTGGGGTGTAATCGGAGTTCAGGTTCCTCCCTCAAAGTCAACAGTGCTCTCTTTGCAGCTAGGGTTTCTAGCTCAAGTACAAACAACGTTTGTTCCTTCGGGGCGTAGCCTATGATTATAGATCTCCGAGAGTCTCAACAAACTCTTGCCACCGATCCCTCTTTGCTCGCCTTCAATCCAAGAGCAATTGACCTTGAATTTCCAGTCCCCAAGTTTCAGAAGTGTCCATTTCCTAGGTAAAGCATTCTATTTTCCTCGCCTAAACTTCTCATTGGGGAGCCATTGATTATGATTATTACTTACTAAAACGGCTTCGTCAACAATTAACTCCAATCTTGGCTGCCATTGTTGAAATACAAAGCCATTTCACCCTTCCCATATCAACCATAGTACATTCGCAGTGAGCTCCTAAGGGGGGGGGGGGGGGGGGGATGGGGGGGGGGGGGGGAATTTGAACCTGGGGTGAGCTCTTTCAACACCCATTTGTTTATTGTCTATATGTTCATTAGATATACCAATAATTTAAGGCGGTCTCCCCAAATGTTTTGGACTAGTCACTTAGTAAGAAGAGGTGTTCCATGGTCTCTAGGATTTTTTCGACTGAATAGACAAAGCGAATCAAGTACCGTTTTCCTCTTGTATAGATTTTCTTTCGATGGTAGAGCATTTTAACGCACACTCCACATAAAAAACCAAACTTTGAGGAGGGTAGGAAGCTCTCATATATTTGTCCATAGGCTCTAGGGAGGCTGGTATGATGTTGCTCGTGCTATGTTTTGCTACTATATTGATAATGAGATACTGTGATAACCACTCTTATCTGAGTATATGCATTGTTTATGATCAGTCCAAACTAATCTGTCTCCTTCTAACCACATCTTCTTGAAAAAGTTCTTTCAGTTTTCGTTCATTCCACCTAATGGTTCCTAACTTTATCAATTCAAATACTACAATAGGGTCCTCTCAGTTCGCTAGTCCCCTTAACACTCCTAAAGACAGCCACTTGTCCTTGCAAATCTTGATGTTTTCTCCATTCCCAACAACCCATCTGGTTTCTAAGCTAATTAAATATCTCCCCATTAGAATACTTTGTCATCCCCAGGAAGGTCTAGAGCCTTTTTTTGCTTTCCACATATCATAGTTCAAGAAGTAAATCCCTTTGGAAATTCGACTTTCACAAGGTAGATGGGTTTTGTGCAAGACACCACACTTGCATTGTTAAAGGAAACAATGTCTTTAAAACCCACCCACCCCCTTCTATTTTTCGATACTTCAACACTACCCACCTCTTCCAATGTATGCTTGACTTTGAAGAATTTTGTTTCCACCAGAAGTTTGTAATTTTTTTGTTCAATTGCTTTGCATATTCCGTTTTCATCAAAATTTCCTTCCCCACTTTGATAAGAGTTCTTCCTTCCAGCCTTCTAACTTCATGTTTGCTCTTGCGAGAATCCATGCGAACATCTCCTTATCGGTTTGGCCCTAATTGGAAGGTATTCCCAAATATTTTTTTAGTTTTCTCCATGACTAGTACTTTTAAATTTATCAGCCAAGTTCCTTTGGAGAGTGTCTAGGCATCCCTTGCTGAAAAATATACCTTGACTTGTTTAGGTTAATAAGTCCATAGACCTTATGAGTCAAGTTTGGACATTATTAGGAGATAGCAACAATTGATTAGCACGAGTATTAAGTACCATAAAACATCATCGACTTGGACCAATGTTGGTCTATACATATTAACAACTATAGGGATGGTCTATACATATTAACAACTATAGGGATTATAAGAGAACAACTTACCTTTTTACTAACCAAAACAACTCGCAAGTACTATTCACGCGAGTGCTTTCTGCTGGGCGAAATCAGCATTGTTCACTGTTTGTTCTGCAGCTCGTCCAGGAGATCCAACCATCCGATTGGGCTGATTTTTGGAGGGTAGACTCCTCTGACCCTTCTCTTCATCCCCACCATTCAGATTCGCCTGGGTAGGTATGCAAGTCGAGTTCTGCTCCGCCCTAGGTCAGCTCGCGATTCAGTTTTGCAGGAAGGGGGTTTGCTCGGTTTGGGTGGAGTTGCTAGTCATTTAGCCCGTGCCTTGGCGGTTAGGGTCACCTAGCCCTCCTCCTCTGCCCCTCCAAACCTTCTCTTCCATCTTAGTATCCTGGTTCAGATCTCGGTGCTCCTTCGATGTCGAAATTGTTCCTGCGCTCCTGCTGCTTCGCGGTTTGTGTTTCTTACTCGCTCGTGGGACCTGGGTTGTAAGTTTAGGAGTTCCTACTTCCCCTCCTGACCTTTTCAAGTTGGTCCCCTATTTTTTTCAACTTGCCTCCCTTGGTTTCCTTTGACGCACTCGGTCTGGTCAGTTCACGGCCTGCCCCTACTGGTGTTTTGTTGTTCGCGTTCTGCTGGGCTTCTGTTGTGCAGGGGTGGCTCCTTTTCTCTTTTGTATTGATCCACCGAAGCTTCCTTGGTGCATCCCTTATTTTATTATGGCTAGTCTTTCGTAGTTTGTGGTCTGCACTCCATCTGTTTGTGTTGTGGCCGCTTGCAAGTCTGGTGTGGCTACTCCTTCTCGTGAGGCCCAACAACCTGCTGGCTCGTCGATGGGGCCTTCCCCTTCATCTCGAAACCTTGTTGGTGGTCCTTCTGAGGTTCCACATCAAGCCAACTCTTCCAAGTCTGGCCTAACAACTTCAAAAGACAAGCAACAAGTGCCGCAAAAGGGCCCTGCTCATCAGGGTTGGTTTAGGGGCCGTAGCTGTGTTCGGTCCTCCTCCAAGCGACTACATGATTTTGCACAGCAACCAGGTGCCCCGAAGCTTGCACCTGAATGCACTTGGGCTAATGCAGCCCATCTTGCTGCGAAGGGATATGATCTCTCTTACTCTCTACCTACCTTGGTGGATAACAAGTCGGTTGTGCACCTCTCAGAAGAAGTTTTGGAGGCCGTTCATCCTAAGTGGCACGAATGCATCATTAGGTATTATGTGGGGAAGAAGTTTCCCTTTGTTGGAGAAATCTTTCCAGAATATTTTGAAGCCGACAAAACATTTCTATCAGTCTAAGTCTGGATATCGATAGATAAAGTCTCAAGAATTTATAGTCTCAAGACTTTGTTATCTCAAGACTCAAGACTCAAGACTCAAGACTCAAAATTATTCTCACTGACAGTCTTTCTAATCCAGTGTTGAAGGAAATCCAAAGTCGAGGTTTATGGTTGAGGATTTGATCCTATCCTCTGGAATAGATTCTTTGGTTGGATAATCATTTCGGATTCTTTAATTCTTACCTAAGATCGATTAAAGATCCGATGGTCGACGAAATAATCTTGGATTATTCTATTCTTGGAAACCGAGATCCTGATTGTATGGGCGAACAGGATTGATGGGCTATCATCAGATTCCTTAAATAGCTCGGATGATCTTCTTGATTGATTCCGTCCAATGGGTAGATTGGAGGAATTCCTTTGGTAAGTGCCAACGGCTATGATGGCATGAAGGAGTATAAAAGGAAGACGTTCTAGTTGTTTTAAGAGTGTGATCGATAGAAAAATTTCAAAGTCTGAAGATCCTTGATTGTTAGTCGAGACTGAGCGAAATTGTACACAGAGAGTGTTTATACTTGGTGACGCCTTGAGTGAGTGTGGTAGATCATCTACACCTAGAAATCAAGGAAGATCAACACTGTAACAACTCTTTGATTATAGTGGAATCCAGCCAATCGGCTGTCAGTGCAGAAGAGTGGACGTAGGCTTGAATCAAGCCGAACCACTATAAACTGAGTGTTCAATTCTCTCTTTCCCTTACTCAGTCTTGCGATTGAATTTTTAACTGTTGCAAATTCTCTAATTGTTTAAATATCGTGCAAGCTTCGAGAAATTTTTTTTGTATACCTATTCACCCCCCTCTAGGTACTCGTACTAGCTATCTCACCCTTTAAACTCACAGAGCAAACCTTGTTGCAGACTTGGGGCTCCAAACTTGTTGAGGTCATGGCGGACAACAAAGGCCTCTTCTACTTCCATATTCTGGACCCGGCCATTCAGCAAAAGATCCTCGAAGACAGACCCCTTATAGTGGCAAGGGTGCCTCTCATCTTACAGTAATGGAAGCCACTTATAGAACTCAAAAGGGACAAACAATCCTTTGTTCCCATTTGGATTATGTTGAACCACCTACCCTTTGATCTTTGGTCTATCCCAGCGATTGGTGGTATTGCGAGCGCGATTAGGGAACCTCTCTTTGTTGACCAACACACAGAGCGTGGGAAGATGCTGTCTTTTGCTAGGGCATATGTTCAGATTCATGCGAAGCGACCCAGGTGCACCTCAGTTGATGTAGTCTTGAATGGAGTTTCACGCTCAATTGCTATTAAATACAAATGGCTATTGATTGAATGCTAATCTTGTTGCACCTTCAGTCATAGGTGTGAGGGTGTTGAAGCCAATGTTAGCTAGGATAGACCTGTGCAACAAGATCAGCTTGCCTCTGGCCCTTCCATATCGGCATAGCCTCCTATTCCTCCTCCAATCGTGGCTGAGACCCCTCAGGTGTCACAGCAAGGGTGGAGCCAAGTTATGGGGAAGAAGAAGAAGCATCCGCAGTCTAAGGATGGCTAATTCTTGAGGCCGCCTCCTTCCAGTGAAGTGAGTGGTAGGCTTAAGCTCAAGGAGCCCATTGTCGAGAAAGGCCTGCTTCCTCTCTCTTCTCACAAGTCTTCGAGAAATACTAGCTTGTTGACACCGGCGTCCCCTCCTTCTAGCCCTACAGAGGAGAGATCTAGTCTATTGCTGGAGATTTCATCTCCCTCTCGCAAGGAGCCCTTAGCTCTAGCTGAAGCTTCTAAGGTCAGCCTACCTGGTGCGGGTGAAGATTCTAAGCTCTCGGAGAGCTATAGTGGCTTTGATGATGAGTTGCACTCCCCTAGACATTCCCCAAAGGCTTCGACCCCTACCAGAAGAGGTGAGACCATTCAGGAGAAGCTACTCGTTATTGGTCCAGCCTCGCCTCCAGTGAAGATCCCTCTTGCTTCGGCAGCTAGTAGGCGGAAGCCTCGAAGGTGAAGGTAGACCCCTTCCACCTTCAGTTCTATTTATTATATTATATATCTATGTTTTTTGGATTATGGAATGTGAGCCCTTTAGATCCCCTGGGGTGAGCTGAAGTTAGGAATTTTGTTTCTTCCAATGGCCTTTGTCTAATTGGTTTACTTGAGACCAAAGTTCCAAAGTCCTTGTTTGGGTCCCTTTTTGCTACACTCTTCTCGAGGTGGAATTGGGTTGCCAATTATGGTTTCTCTCATAGAGGTAGGATCTGAGTCGGCTAGAATGCTTCCTTGGTTAGTTTTGAAGTTATTTCTTCTAATAGTCAGGCTATCCATGGTAGCTTGAAGTTTCTCCTGTCGTCCACGGTCTATGTTGAACATACTTTCATAGCTAGATAGCCTCTCTAGGCTGACCTTATGTAGATGAAAATTTTATTCCAGGATTTGCCTTAGTTAGAACTTGAGGACTTGAGGTATGTTGGCTTCAATTATACTTGGTCTACTTCGTCTGGGGTAAATGGCAAGGCCAGAAAGATAGATCGTGTACTTGTTAATGCTAAATAGAGCCAGGAGTTCTCTTTCTTGGAGGCTTCCTTTCTGTCGCCTGGGATTTCTGATCATACTCCGACGGTGGTTAAAGTTTTGCAACCGTTTCTTCGAAGGAAGCCTTTTAAAACCTCTAACCTTTGGACCAAGCACCCTTCATTCTAGGATATTGTTTCACAAGTTTGGGAAAGCCCATGTGAAGGAGTTCCTATGTATAGATTGGTGACCAAGCTTAAGGCCCTTAAAGGCCGACTTAAGAACCTCAATAGAGAGTCATTTTCTAAAATTTTCGAGAGGGTTGCTTCGGTGAGGAATGCTTTAAGGCTTGCTCAGATCAGCTTGTAGCAAAACCCAACAAGCAAGCATCTTGCAGATTTTGAGAGGACTCACTGGCAGACCTTCGTGGAGCTGAAGAATCATGCGGAGTCCTTCAAACAGAAATCTAGGATTAGATGGCTTGAGGAAGGTGACCGGAATACCAAATTCTTTCACTAGTCTGTCATTAGGAGACAACTGAGGAATATGATTCTTTCTATCATGGATACCTCTGGTAATATTGTTGCAAATCCCACCTCGGTGTAGCACACTTTCATAGCTCACTTTCAAGAGCTCTTGGCACTGTCCACACTCCTTTCCAAACCGTCTCTACAAGATATTCAGGAGGTTATCCGGTGCCCTCTTTCATAGGATTGGGTTAGTTTTCTCTCTCGTCCTTTTACTGATGAGGAGATTCATGATACCGTGTTTTCCCTTGCTCAGGGAAAGGCACTAGGACCAGATGATTTTGGAGTCGAATTCTTTAAGCACAACTAGGAGTTAGTTGGACCTTTGGTTACGGAAGCGATTAAGGATTTCCTGGTCATGGGGAAGCTTCTCAGGGAGATCAATAATACCATCTTGGTATTAATTTCGAAAGTTTCCAATGCGACTTCTGTCATTGATTATAGACCTATTGCCTACTGTAATGCCATTTATAAGTGTATAACAAAGGTTTTAGCTAATTGTGTGGCTGTAGTCTTGGGAGATGTTATCAGCCCCTCTCAGAATGCCTTTATCAAAGGCCGGCGTAGCGGAGACAATATCCTTCTTGCCCAGGAGTTATTTGCTGGATTCCATCTTTATCCATACGTGCCCAAGTGTGTTGTTAAGGTGGACTTCGAGAAGGCCTACGACACGGTGGACTGGAATTTTCTTGAGTTGATTCTTCGGGCTTTTGGTTTCATAGACCACCTACCTTGGATCATTATAGTATGTGTTCGAACCCCTAAGTTTTCTATCTCTTTGAATGGGGAACTTCATGGGTTTTTCCTTAGCGGTCAAGGCCTTCGTCGGGGGGATCCAATCTCTCCCTATCTTTTCACGTTAGTCATGGAGGTCTTCTCTGGGATCCTTACTGCTCAAGCAAGACATCTGGACTTCAAGTTCTTCTAGAGATGCAAGGCTTTGAGCCTTTCTCACCTGTTCTTTGTGGGTGATGTTTTTCTCTTTTGCCAAGCGAATTTAGCCTCGATCTCTCTTTTGAAGGATGGGTTGGATACCTTCTCTACTTGGAGTGGGCTCAGACCTAACAATAACAAAAGTGAGCTATTTCTTGCTGGAGGGTCGGCTGACTTGCTTGATGAGATTTTGCGAACCCTTGGCTTCATTGAAGGAAAATTGCCAGTGCACCATCTGGGAGTTCCCATTATTTTGTCTCGTCTAGGTAAGGCGGATTGTATTTCCCTAGTTAATCAGATCACAGCCAAAGTCCAATCTTGGACTCAACATTTTCTCTCTTTTGGTGGTTGCCTTAAGTTAATAAGGTCAATACTTCATGCTATCTAAGCTTATTGGGCGAGTGTTTTTATTATCCCTAAGTCCTAGACCGTATTGAGCAGTTCTTGAGACAATTTCTTTGGAAAGGCTCTAGCCTAGGTAGGGGTGGAGCCAAGGTTTCCTAGGAAGACGTTTGCCTTCTGAAGGAGGAAGGAGGGCTCGGTATTCGAAGACTGAAGGATTGTAATAAGGCTTTGATGCTAAAGCACATCTAGATCTTGTCTACAGATAGAGAGTCCTTATGGTGCAAATGGATCCACTCCACTTTCCTGAAAATGAAGAGTTTTTGGATAGTTAGGAAGCCTACCATTTGCTTTTGGGTGTAGAAGAAAATTCTACATCTCATGGACGAATTTCGGTTCTCTTTCTTCTAGAGGTTAGAGGATGGTCTTTTGATGTCCTTCTGGTTTGACCACTGGCACCCGAGGGGACCTCTTCATCTCTTATTCTCCAACCCTTAGATCTATTGCTCTGGACTTCCCAAGCATGCGGCGGTTGCTGACTTGTTTTTGCCTGTTGGACAAGCCATGAGGACAATATTAGAGTCTTTGGAATAGCCCATTCCTACTCTGTCTCAGGCACCAGATCGTTTTATTTAGTTAGAAAGCTCCTCCGGTTTATTCTCTATTGCTTCAGCTTAGCAGACTATCAAAAGAAAGAAGCCTCGAGTTGTTTGGGCTCCTTTGATCTGGAACAATGGTTTAGTGCCAAGATATCAGTTTAATGTTTGGCTCATTACAAAATCGTCTTCCTACTCAGGCTTTGCTTCTTTCTTATGGTAGGATTGGGGAGGCTTCTTGTGCCTTTTGCAGGTTGGTGTCGGACTCCATTGACCATTTGTTTTTTGCCTATCATATCACTGCCTTGCTTGCATTCTTTTGGGCTGCTAGATGCAACCTCCCTTGGCGCAACAGGGTGTGGTCAGAAAATCTTCGTTGGGCATTGAAGTTTCTTGCTGTTAAGGATTTCTACGATTCCACTGTGTGTTTTGCATCTGGGGCTCTTTGCCACCTTATTTGGAAGTATAGGAACAAGATTCTTTTTAGGGATCATGTTTTGGCGGTTCTAGCCATAAAGAACCACCTTATTAAAGTTGTCAAGGATAAGGCCTTAACGTTCAGAAATGTGGAAGATAGCTTCAGAAACAAAAGACTCCAATGTAGCTGGGGGATAGATCCTTGCATTTTCTCCTCCCATTCTGCTGATTTGTAGTGTTCCCATTGGTGGCGTTGTTTCTTCATCTTTGTCCTTTTTGATGCGGTGGCTTGCGGCTTTGGTTTGGGTGTGACTGTCATGATTCGCTTCCTAGTTGCAGCTTCTTCTGACTATTGTTGCCATCACTTGGGGTTTTTTAGGGCTTGAGTGGCTATTGTTTAGCTGGCTAGTTGCCTTCTTTTGCTAGTTGGTTCTTCTGGCTGTGCACTTGTTGTGCTAGCTGGTGCCGTGTTGCTTGGTTGCCGTTGTTGGCTTTTCTTTTCCTTCTTTGGCACCCTTCCACTCATTATGCCTTTGTTCATCTTGAGTGTATGTTTGGTGCCGTTTCTCTTATAATTATTGGTTCAAAGCTTTATACAATTACCTTTCATGATAATTTGATAAATGATTGTAATGCTAATATCAATTTTTAACTTTAGCATTTCTTGTGATGAATTCTCTAGAGACTTACACAAAGTGGTTAATATGTCATATAATTTCATAACTTTATATGATCATCATGGAAATGAAATCTAATGGAATTGAAAGGCAATTAAGTGAGAAACATTACAAACTAATGAACCGACTAACGACTCGGATTAGAGACTAATTGATTTTGAGTGACAAATTAAATTTGAGAGATCAAACTTGGAGAACACGACATCTCTCTCTCTCTCTCTCTCTCTCTCTCTCTCTCTCTCTCATTTCTCCTTGTACTCGACACCCATGGTTTTCTATTCCCTAGAAACTGAAACCAACAACTTCAAGAAACACAATCATTAACAAAAATCTCATCATTACTCTAGCCAAGGATTAGCCTTATAGATCTATTTCCCTCATAAGTTTCCGAACTCTCTCTCTCTCTATTTAAAAACCGAGAAACCCATCTTCATCTTCTTCTTCTCATTTTCTCTCGGTCAAGCAGTGAAGAACCAGAAGCAAACCAGCGATTTCTTCTTCTTGCATGCAAGATTTTGGTGTTGATCTTGAAGCATCTTTGTGTTGCTTAGTAGCTGAAGCAAGGTAAGGAAAGATATAACTCTAAATTAAAAGTTATCCATTGTTTTGTCAAGAAACCTTGCGGATCTAACCAAACAATGAAGGATTTGATTTGTAGTTGCTCTTTTGTGGTTGATCTAAGCTTAGTAAGTGTTAGATTGAAGGTAGAAGCCATTGTATGTTACTTTTGAGTCTTGCATGTTTCGAAAACTTGATGAGAGTTGGCTGTTTTGATTGAGCAAAATGAAGAGATGTTTGCCGAGTGAAGAAATGAGGTGAATGTTGTGATGTGTGAGTTGAAGTGTGGATATATGCTTTGAGCTGAGCTGTGAAAGGATTTTGTGTTGAGAAAACTTGCTGAAGTTACTCTTAGTTGCTGTGGTTAAGTAATGAAGTGTTGCGGAAGAGATTTGTGGAAAAATAAGTGGTTTGGTTGGCCTAGGGATGAAGGAATCGTGTATATCTATTATGTTCTAGGAGAATATGGTTAGGGAGTCTTCTGTTTTGTGTTGTTTTCTTTATGTATGTTACTGAAAATAAGAACGGAACTATTTTACATTATAAAGCATCCATTTGATTGAATTAGATACTTAGCTATAACCATACGAATATAAAAATGTAGAGATAGAAGTGAATTTAGTAAAACCAGTAAACTGTTTTGTGAGAAACAGTTTGACCTTTATTGATTATACAAATTTTCTGTATTTACCTAGTTAGAATTGGACTTCGAATCCTTAATGAAAATTTTAGAACACATCTTAAGGAATAACATGTCAAAATGTGAGATTAAATAGGGAATAATTGGCTAGTAAAACAATTTTCTTTGTAGATAAAGAATCTGGACGTCGGTACAGAGTACTAGTAAAGATTACGGCAATTGTTACTCTTAATACAGTGAGAACTAGACTTAAATTTCTTTATGGAAAATATCAATCTATGACTCAAATATAACATACTAAAATTTGGTAGTATTTCAACAAGAATTGACATACCTTCTATGTTGGAAAGCGAAACTGTTCATTTAGCTAGTAAGCTGTCTGGACCCGAGAACATATACTAGATGTTGTGTCTTTTATATTAGATTTGTATGACACACATAGAGTCTAGTAACCTCCTAATAGATGTTAGTTGTGTAAGAGTAAGCTTCATATATCATTGGAGATATAAGTGCATATAGTATCATGCATGTGCAATGAGTGCGGTGCATAGTGCTTGATTATGGGGTAACTATCTATTCGGCATGGAATGGGACATGTTGTAATGGGTTTTATCTTATAATTATGACACGCACGTGTGCTAGGTTCATGAGAATTAGATATATAGTTAGATACTTTGAAGTCTTTTTCTTTTGCATACAATAAATGCATTAATCAAAGGTGTGGTGGTGCGAAATGTGTGCTTAAGAGAGTGAATGAACCCTTTGGTAGAGAGATACCGGTGATGCCCCTAGAAGTTTGGGATGCCCTTGTTGAGTGGTCTTGGATGCCTCAGTAGAGAGATGTTGGGATGCCTCAGAGTGAGATGCCCTTGTGTGTGATCAAGGATGCCTCGGTTGTGTGATACTGAGATGCCTCGGAGTGAGATGCCCCTTGCTGAGTGGTCTTGGGAGGACCTCGGTTGTGTGATACCAAGATGCCTCGGAGTAAGATGCCCATAATAGAAATATTGTGGAAGTCCATATAAGCTAATTTTTGGAAGTGACTCAATCACGCCGATAGCATTCTGGTTAGTGACTGATCAAGGGTGGATCATGTGCACACTAAATATAATTCTACTTGGCAAGTGAGTCCATTTACTATTGTTGCATTGCATCTTGATATGAGATTGAGTTTGAGAAAGGTAAGCATAGAAATGGATGCTCATAAGGTGATTATATACATAATGTGTTAATATCTAGTTGTTTATGCTTGTGATACACTTCCTTTAGCATCCTAAATAGTTTGATGATTCTCTTGTAATCTTGATGATTGGATTGTTTAAGTTAGAGTTTTATCATTCTTTACTGGGCAAGGTTGTTTGCTCATACCTTACATTTTCAGATTGATAGCATGGATGTACCGCCAATAGCTCAATACGGGGTGGTAGTGTGTCTTGATGTTTCTCATCATGACGTGTATAATCCCGACATTGACATGACTTTCTCCAAGTATGAGGCTACTTTATGGATGAATGACGGTAGAGCTGAGTTGATACCGATGACATTCATTGCATGGTTTATCAACCATGAAGGGAAGATATTTGGACCTTTACCCTTTGGAGCAGGAGGACCTGGAGCAGGGATGGACGGCGCCTAGACGCCTTGGATCATGTTGAGGCTGACTGACTTTTGTTTTTGTTTGATGCGGGCTTGTGTGGGAACTCGTGGAGTAGACACCCTCACCCTTTATCCCTGGCTTTTGTTACGCCTTACTTTTATTATGTATATGTGGTATATATAGGCGATGAACATGGAAAAAGTCCAGGTTGATAAATTTTTGTAAGCCCTAATGATGATAAGAAGAAATGAAGCTTCTTGTGATCTTGTTTATGTGCATGAATGATTTGGCCAATACTTAAAATTGAAGGTAGAGTGATTGCACGACAACCTCACAATATAAACTTGAGATTTTAAATATTCAATGTTATACATGTTAACCTTCAATGGTAAGCACTATAGGTTATCTTAAGGAGTTTATAAATTAGGCAACATGATAATAATAAATAATAATTCCGCTTGCGCTTAGTACGTGATGCCTTGGGATGTCACACTTGGGTTGGCAAGGGTGAGGGGTGCCCTTACTAGCATCAAATGAGAGTCACCTTCGCTAGTGTTGGTTGAAGACAGCCCTTAGTAGGGTTGGGCAAAAGCATCCCTCGCCAGATCCTCACCCTCACCTCAGTCCGACTTTGCTCCGCCATTGCCGACGGAGGGAAGAGGGAAAAAGAAAAGAAAATAATTTTGAAAGATAAAAACAAAAATGCCCTTCGACCGAAGAGGTTATGCCCTTTTTTGAGACTTTTATGTTCACTTTGAGCTCTCATTCAAAACAAGTTACATTTTATGTCTTTATTTAAGACAATTTGGTCATTTCATGCCATTATTTGAAACAACATCAACTTTGGACCCTTATTTGACAAAATAAGAGAACTTGAGGCTCTTATTTGGAATTTTCCCTTATTTTATTAATGAGTTGTATATTTCTTTCTTTTTTCAATACTATGAGACTATTATTCAAAAAATAACATAAGCATAAGTAAGAGGATAATCTTGAATAAATTGCATATAATGCCTACATCAACCACAATATTCAAATTTTAAATAAATTCTTATAAATTTGTACCAAAAATCAAAGTCGAAAATCCACGTTCATGAGGATAATCTATGGAAATGAACAAAACAATTTGCACCTAAAACTAACTTTTTTTTACTCCAATATATAATTAGGGCTTGCTTAAAGTATAATAATGGGGACTAAGTTCATAACAAACATCAATGATACATTAACATGTAAATGGGTCTAGAAGAAGCGGTTAGGATAAATAAAAAAGTTTTTTGGAAGGGACCTTGCTAAGTTTTTCCTTTAGTGAAATTGAAAAACTAAAAAGAAAAAAGGTGAGAAATAATCTTAAATAGTGTGGGCTTCACAAGTGATGATGTAGTCAATTCAATATGACAATAGGTATAAAGAACCAATAAATGGATGGAAATAGGGCGAGCTTATAAAGAAATTGGCAATTTTTTGCCTCTGCCTAAAAAAGTACACAAAAGTTTATAGAAGGTAAGATTTATAGAGATGAGGTAAGTTAGTGAGTCAAAAAAGCCAAATAAATGTTAGCCACCGTTCCAAATGAGTGATGATAATATAGAATTGACAAGTCACTCAATTGGAAAAAAGTTGATAATTACTTTAATTAGGATTGGTTGATAAGCAAGGCAAATAAAACTTAATAAATCAATAGAAAGTTGGCAAATTGGAGAAAATATAAAAAATTTGTGAGTAACTAAAATGAGACTTGGTAAACAAAAACAAGTGGGCAATTTAATAGGAGAAAAGCAGATAACTCATAAGAGTGAATATTGGTAAATTCATAGTAATTGATAGGTTCAATGCGCTTAAAAAAAAATAAAGACAATTAATACTCCGACAACATATGTTAATGAATTTAAATGAACCAAGTAAATTTTGTCGAGTAACCCAGATGAGAGTCGGAAGCATCCGGTATTGAGGACCGCCCATACACATGGTTCCAAGTCTCAAACAATGCTACCAAGTGTTTGCTAACAATAAAAAATTCAAGGACCGTCTTCAAATCCTCTTTATTCTCATTATCATAAACACGCACAAGAAACTTTAGTATAAGAAACCCGGCAAAGGTCGCGGGGGATCCAACTGAAATTAAAACAGTAAATAGACGAGATTAACTATAGTAATTAACCCGAAATATTTCCACTTATAATAAGCTCAGTTCATATCGACCGATTTTGCCCTACTAACGCACATGAACTCGAAGCCGTAATCTCTCAGACGGATACTTATGCGACGGGATAAGAAACTTTGGAGGTAATTCCACAGAGGCCACCTTCGACCCCAGAATCCCTCTGAATTCTCATGTACCCGCTCTCGCCCCAGGAGACATCCCAGGAGTTCCTGATCAACCAGTACTTCATCCCATCCGTATCCGTCCCGTACCCGACGACCGTCACCGCATGGTTCAGTTCGGTCCCGCATGGGCCAGTAAAGACACCGCCTGCATAATTCTGGAACGCGGCCCCGCTCGAGTCGAGTGCTACCGACACCGGCTGCATTGCCACGGCCTTCAGCATGTCGTCCTCGTTCGGGGGGACGTCCTTGTAGTCCGATATTTTGGCCTCGGCAACAGATGAGGCCTGCACATCGCAGGTGCTGTCGACCCCAACGTACGGGTAGTTCGTCTCGGAGCTGATGCCATTGTTGTTGATGATGTACTCGAAGCCATTGTCCATCCAGCCGCCTTGACAGCCCTGGTTCCCGTCAGTGGCGCAGTCTATGAGTTGCTGCTCGGACAGGTTTGGTAGCACGCCAGTGGTGATCTGTGTGATTGCTTCGACCGCCGCCACCACGGAGAACGACCAGCAAGATCCTGTACACATAAGGTAGTGAGTTCTGCAGTGATTATAATTCAATGATGAAAAATTCTCAGAAAAATTAATTTGTTCAGTGTTTCACAGTGTAATATTTTATGACAAGTGGATTTAAGCTGGGCAATGCAATTGCTCGCATATCTTAGTAGAGGCTTCAATAGTTAGCGGTCAATTTCTTACCACATTTGCCTTGGTTCTTTATAGGGTTGACAGCACCTTGTTTTACCCAATCGACGCTCTCCGGGATGCTATTCGAACCTTGGTACTTAAAAGAATTGACTTGGGACGAGTTCCTGCGTGTTGATGATGGCAATTTGTATCCGGTATATGCTGCCACAAATTCCTCGTTGGTCAAGTCCGAGAACTTGTTCAATCCAACCTTGTAAGTCCGGTTCACCGCGCCGTTGAACTCCTCGATGAACCGCAGGTTTTCCAAGAAAATCTTCGAACGCTTCGCCTTCTCGGCGACATCTTTATAGTCGCGTTCGTGCCGACTCATCCACTCCTCGAACTTTTTAGTCGCGGATGGAATGTCGAAGGCACGAGACGCAGCACTTGACGCACATGCACATGCACACAAGACAAGTATCAACCGTATGCAGAAATTTTTTGCAAGTTTCAAACCCATTTTCTAATGAATAGTTATGTTTGTGGTGCAGAGATTGAGTGAATCCGTTAGGTGTATTTATAGAAGGAAAAACTACACAATTGAACCTTAAGTTTTGGCCTAATGTGCAATATTGTCCCTAAATTTTTAATTTGTTCAATGCGGTGCCTGAATTTTTTGTACATGTTTAATTTAGTCTTTAAATTATATGAAAATGTTCATGTTATCCTTCTATTAAATTAAGCTATTGAAAATTGCATTTGGCTTCCAATTTGGTATGTTTGAATATGGACTAAAAATAACGTTACATCAGGATTATCCACATAAGATATTCTACTCAAATTAGAATATAATAATCATTTTAAGTTATTTAACTTGTTCAACTTGGACAAATGATTTTTCATTTAATTTGTTGATACAAATTATTATATCTTGAGTTGAATATCTTATATGAATAATCCACATGTAACATTATTTCTTCAACCATGACTCAAACTTACTAAATGGGAAGCCAAATTAGCAAATTCTGTTAAATGAAAAAACATAAGGAAAACATTGGAAATTTCCGTGTATCTAGAGACCAAATTAAATAGTTACCAAGAGTTTAGGGATGATATGTATATTGGGTCAACGTCCAGAGTCCATATGTGTAGTTGCCTCCTTATAGAAGTCAATGTGAAATTAATCTATTTGAGCAATTTAAGGGCAAAGAAAGTCGGAGACAGAGCATGGTCAATGTCATTGTTTACTCAATGAGAGCGTGTTGCACATGATGTCCAAAGCTAAAGAGAAAGATGCTTGTATGGTCCTTGATCTTTCTCTGGCTTCACTTAGGGTTTCTGTAACCATAGTGTACAAAGCTTGAGGATTTACTCGGTAGGTTCTTTTAAAGCTAAGCAGAACTAGATTGGTTTGAAAATGTCCCCAATTATATTTTACTTTTCTTCGTGCACCTTTCTACATTTCAATGCCTTTATTGACCTAGACTGATAAAAATAAGCAAAAGTAACGTGTGAGGAAGAGAGATGATTGCGCGCATGTGTGTAAGGAAGGGAGACGACCGAGAGAGAAACAACGGTAATTGAATGATCAATATTGATCAAAAGTTTTCCGTGCCTCAATAGACATTTATCTAACGAAAAACTTCCGAAACTTTATAAAATTACGAAAATTGACAACTAGATTTGCGTATGATTTTTTTTTTTTTTTGCTATTCTAAACTTTAATAGTATTTTGAATTTTGATAATAGAGTAAGCCAAAAGACACAATATATGACATACTAACCAATAGTACCAATAACCATTGGAATTCACTCCAGTGGCCACCCTTCCAACATGAAAGGAGGAGGTGAGGGGTTCAAATCTCCACCTTCTCAAGGGGGGATGGGGTGGGAAGACGTAAGTTTCAGGAATGGGTTTCAACTCCCACGCCCTGCAAGAGGCAAGGCAAAAGTCTAAGAGTGAGTGCAGAGTAGGAATAGAATGGGACTGACAAAAAAAAATCAATAGTACCAATAATTAGCTCAATTGGATGCCTATGGTGTTCCATTTCGAAGATGGTATTAATTATAGGATCGTCTTTTAGTCCAACCTCTATTAATTGAAAGTTCATCTTACTAATCTTTAATTGATGGGTTCTAATCGTTGACAACACACACATATTTTGGTCAAAGTTTCCATATGATTAATACACATGATTACTTTAACCCGTCAATCGGAGAGTTCAACTTTCTCCAATGAGTGATGGGGGGCAAATGTGGCCCTGTACATCCTCCACTTTGGTTGCTTTGAAAATCTTTTCAAAAGGCCGTGGATGGATATTTTTTTTTTATCAAAACCTCATATACCCTAATTGATCCCCATATTTTCCTTCACTTATTGTAGTGATTAAGATAGATAAACGTGGGACAAAGGCAAGAATCATCCCGTGTTTCAAGCTGACATGGGACCCACAAATTCAAAGCCACTTCCCCTTTCACATTCCTAGAGTTTAAGTAACTCCACGACATGATGTAACATCATCTAGAAGCTAGTCAATATCGAAACTCGTTTCAATTTCCAAGCGTCCGTTGCACGGAATCTCTTCCCTTTCACTTCTACAGGTTGTCATACTCTATTTTCTTTTAGATAGGCAGAATTTTATCCGGACTCATAAGGACCTTTCTAGCAAGGGAACATTGAATCAGGCATGGGTATAATTTGGACACAAAGCTTGGCTTTTCAAAGTCAAGTCAACAGGGTCGTCTCTCTTGCTTCTACAATCACGGGGTGGATACTACAATCACGGAGTATGCCGTCAAATTTAAAGTGTAAAGGTCAGTCAACCCACTTGGTTAGTCCACATGCTTGATTATCGGGAATTGTTGGAAAAAAAGATGGTCAGAGAGAGAGATCTAATTGTAAGAGAATGCTCAATATTGACAGAAAGTTTTAGGTGTGGAATCGACTTTCATTTTTAATTTTTATTATTTTTTCTACTTGTTATTGACGACATACCAAAACTAAAAACTTGTTATTCACGTAAATTGACTTTTATCTAAGGGGAATGCCTAAACAAGACGTATGAATATTGACAACTGGATTTTCTTCATATTTATTTTTCGCAATTCTAAAATTTGATCTCTTTTTTAAATTTTGATAGAAATGTCATTATGTAATTTCTTGCTTAATACAGGCCAAAATGCATGATAAATCACAGATTAATTAAATAGCTATCATGGTCTATGCTCATGGATCAAGTACCATTTTCCTTTTGTATAGATTTTCTTTCAATGGTAAAGCATTTTGGCACACATTCTGTCACGCCCCAATTATCAAGAGCGCGTCCATCCCTCACCGATCGATTAAATAGCGACGTCCTAGGACGCATCGCCAACCCATTCATTTTAAATACACATGTGGAAGTATAATAAAATCCACAGACAATAAAAGAACGAGATAGGGAAGTATGGCCATAAAATTTCAAACTTTAGTATAACAAACCCGGCAAAGGTCGCAGGGGATCCTACTAACGCACATGAACTCAAAGCCGTAATCTCTCAGACGAATACTCATGCAACGGGATAAGAAACTTTGGAGGCAATTCCACAAAGGCCACCTTCAACCCCAGAATCCCTCTGAATTCTCATGTACCCGCTCTCGCCCCAGGAGACATCCCAAGAGTTCCTCATCAACCAGTACTTCATCCCATCCGCATCCGTCCCGTACCTGACAACCGTCACCGCATGGTTCAGATCGGTCCCGCATGGGCCAGTAAAGACACCGCCTGCATAATTCTGGAACGCGGTCCCGCTCGAGTCGAGTGCTACCGACACCGGCTACATTGCCACGGCCTTCAGCATGTCGTCCTCGTTCGGGGGGATGTCCCTGTAGTCCGATAATTTGGCCTCGGCGCCTGCACATCGCAGGTGCTGTCGACCCCAACGTACGGGTAGTTCGTCTTGGAGCTGATGCCATTGTTGTTGATGATGTACTCGAAGCCATTGTCCATCCAGCCGCCTTGACAGCCCTGGTTCCCGTCAGTGGCACAGTCTATGAGTTGCTGCTCGGACAGGTTTGGTAGCACGCCAGTGGTGATCTGTGTGATTGCTTCGACCGCCACCACCACGGAGAACGACCGGCAAGATCCTGTACACATAAGGTAGTGAGTTCTGCAGTAATTATAATTCAATGATGAAAAATTCTCGGAAAAATTAATTTGTTTAGTGTTTCACAGTGTAATATTTTATGACAAGTGGATATAAGCTGGGCAATGCAATTGCTAGCATATCTATATTACAATATTATTGACAAGTCAAATCTATCACATCAGATCACAACTCAGAGTTTGCAAAATAGGGTGGGGTTTTAGTCCTCATCCAGGTCATACTCCGGATCATCCTCGGGATCCTCCTCGAACTCCTCCTCTGATTGCTCATTAGGGTCCTCTTCTTTGAGTTGTTCCTCCTCGGGTTCCTCCTGAAATGTTGTCCCACAACTAGGAGAGACTATATCTCAGTAAGTTCTACCCCTAAGACCTAATTAGGAATAAAATATACCTTATGGGCTGCCTAAGCACAACCACGAGTCAGATGGCTTACCTTGGCCTCAGTTCCTTCCTGCAAGTCAGTTCAAATAACAGATACTCACAATCACATCATTCAATCGAACAGATCGAACCATCGATTAATCGACTCAGTCAATTACATGTCATCGATACCATTACCTGGTCATTTCGATTATTTATTCTCAACTCTTAACCACAGCCTAACAGGCATAACCTAGTTAAGTGGTCATCACAGCTCCACTATCAACTTTTCTAGGTTTAGTGGAAATCACGGCCCCATTGAACAATTTTCTTAGATTTAGTGGCATCACGACCTTACTCGGCAATTTTCGATATTTAGTGGCATCACAACTCCACTTGGAAATTTTCGATATTTAGTGGCATCACGGCACCACTTGGCAATTTTCGATATTTAGTAGCATCACGGCACTACTTGGCAATTTTCGATATTTAGTAGCATCACAACACCACTTGGCAATTTTTTATATTTAGTAGCATCATGGCCCCACTTGGCAATTTTCGATATTTAGTGGTATCACGGCCCCACTAGGTAATTTTTCTAGACTAAGTGGTATCACGGTCCCACTCGGCAATTTTTCTAGACTTAGTGGTATCACGGCCCCACTCGGCAATTCTTAAGTTTGGTGAAATTTAGTGGTATCACGACCCAAATCAGCAATTCAAAGATTTATACCCACACTATCCAATTTTTGGGATAAATCCTCACCATCACCAATTTCACTCAAATATCACAATCCAGTGCTTAATTAAATAAATAGAAAGCACCACTGAACTCAGCATAAAATCCTGATCACCGACCATCTTGGTTGAATTTCTGGAAAATAAATAAATAATTAAATAATTGCGGAAAGTATTAAATAAATGCAATAAATCCAACTTAGGCCCATTATAGCCTAATTGGAAGCCGAGACGAGTTCAGAAAATTACTGAACTACTCTAGATAAATTCTATAGCTTGTCACAAACCAACCATATATCAGAGATGCATTTTCCAAAAATCAAAACCTCAAGAACCACCATAAATTCATAACCAGCCCTAACTGGAAGAATAGGCCCACTCGTACGTTTTCAATTTTAAATTCAAAAACCTACACGAACGAGCTTAGAAAATTCTGAAATTTGAATAAATTGTAGAGGACATATAGATAAACATTTTTCATGAAGGCACCTTAACCCAGATCATTCTACATTTGGCCCAGTAAATTGATCAATCCAGTACAAAATTGTGTTCGTTTTTCAGAAAGTCTATTTTCCGAAATCAGTTTGGTTTGAAGTTTAAACCATGTCAATTTGATTTGAAATTTGAGTATGTTAAATTAGAAGATATACCAAACAACTATTGTGAAGAAACAATTTTGAAATCCTAAGTCTAAGGTTTGATAAAAAAACCCCTAAAGTCCCAAAAGGTCACCAATTCCAGCAAAAACTGAGATTATATTTGAAAATGACAGAGCTAATATCTCATTCTTTTAAGTATCCAAAAATCTTGAGAAAAATATATATTGTAGCTAAGGATGTGCTAAATATTTCTCAAGAAGACATTAATCTCAAATTTATAACCTATTTCAATCCACAAAAATAGTAAAAGGCAAGGGTCCAGAAATCCGAACTGCAGGAATTGTACTTGATTCGAGTAATCCATCATCAATTGTACAAATCTCACTAATTAAGTTACACTAATTCATTCTAAGAATAATCTAACCATTCTAACTTATCACTAGTCCATCCTTAAACTAATCTAAACAACACTTAATCATAATTCACCGACTAATAAGGGATTAGTGAGCAAAACTCACTTGATTAACGCGCGAGTCAGATCAAATTGACGGGAACGGTGTAAGGGACGCTTTTCTCCAAAGCAAGCCTAGGCTTTGAGGCTCGAAAGCACCTCAAAAAAAGCCACCAAGGTGGCTGGAAACCCACAAAATCCTTCTTTGATTTGAGTTGCAAAACCGAAGAAACGAACCTAGTTTGGCACAGTGAGGCTCGAGAAAGGTAGTGGTGACGGTCTCGGTTCCAAACGGAAACTCGACAGACCTCCAGCGTGCTTCCACAATCCCTCACAGCTGCTGGATGGTAGAATAGGGCTGTAGGGGGTTGGGGTCACATGGTGAGGCCGCAAGCACGCGTGTAGGGCGGCTTATGCGTGGATGGCGTTTCGGCGACGGTAGCGGTGTGCAACTAGCTCCATTGGTTGCCGCTCCTTCTCTTGCTAATGGTCGAAAAATAGGATGGAGGGAGAGAGAGACTTGACCGGTCAAGCTTGGAGAGGAAGGGAGAGAGTGATAAGGTTGGGGGGCCTTGGCCTTGATTTTCCACAATTTTGTCCCCCATTGAACTTATCCACCAAGCTAGGATTCTTTGGCTTTCCTTCCTCTACCAAGGGTCACTCTTAGACATTTGAATTGGTCCAAAATGGCTAGGCAATGGGGGAACTACGAATTTGCTTGCCATTTTCTCGAATTGATCACTTACCGGTCCTTAAATCAACTCAATTCGGCTTTGATTAATTTCGTTATCGAGTTCTTGGTTCAATTGAAATTTTTCCTCGCTAATAGATCAATCTTGAATCCCAATTTTGTGATAAAAAAAATAGTCCTAGTTATTTTCTAAACAAAAACAGTCCTATGCCGAATTTTTCCCAAAAACTTTCGGGTTTCATAAAAATCTTCTGAAACTGAGTCGATAGTCCAAGAATTTATTGTGACATGACAGAATCTTCAATTTTTGAAATCAGACTCGAATTTGCGATTAATTTCCATTCAGCGCGTTTTTAGCATGACCTAAGCTACTGAGTAGTTTTCAGAGATTTTTAATGCAAACGACCTATGGTCGATTTTTTTCAAACCACAATGAACCCACTCAACACATTGGTGACTCCCAGTTGTTGTGAAAATCTCAAGAATTCAAATACGGACACAAGGTACCAAAACGATAGAAAAATCAAACTAATGCCGATTGATGAGAATTTTCTAATTTAGTGGTGTCCACCTATGATTAGCCACAGATCTCAATCGAATCAACCTATCTTTGATCTCATATTGTCCATAATGATCTTGGCAGATGAACATGATCGAGAAGCTGATTCCTGATCGAATTCTCAAATCTATTTGCCTTAAAAATCCTTAATGGCTTCCCGAGACAGTCTAGTTATCTCACGAGAGATCAACTTTGAAAATAGCGCTATAGGCGCATCCATTAAATGGCCAATTTATTGAATTGAAAGCAAAGACGAAAATCTTGGATGTCACAACTCTTCCCCTCTTATAAACATTTACTAATCCTTAAACAAAAAGGTGGGGGTATCATTGTCTCATTGAGTGTCACTTTCCCTGGTTACTTTTTCAGTCCCGTGGTGTTGTCGGACCACTTTGACCAAGGAGACTATCTTCATTAATTGAATTCGATCTTTCTGATTTATGATCTAAACCGGGCTTCTCACGTACAATACTCAGTCGTCCACATCTAATTCTTCAAGATTTAGTGCGTGGGTTAGGTCAGGCTTATACATCTTTAATCTTGACACGTAAAAGATGTCATGCACTTACGCTTACTTCGGCAGTAATGCAAGACAATACATTAGACTCAAGAATCTTAAATGGACCTATGTACCTCGGATTCAGTTTTCCCTTTTTGTTGAAGCGCAAGGTATCCCTCATTGGTAATACCTTATGAAAGATGCAATCGCCAATTTGGAACTCTTAAGGGCCTTCAATGCTCAACAATACAACCTTTCTAACGGCTCTGAGCGGCTCATAATCTAATTCTAATCACGACAACTGCAATCAATGACTATTGAGCTAACTCTGGGAGTGTGATCTTTCTTTGCCTATTTTTACTTCCCACAACTGAGGTTCTACACACTCTGCTATGTAGTGCTTCAGAAGGAACCATCTGAGTGTTCTGTTGAATTGGTAATCCTTGGTTTCAAATTTGACATATAATTCATCCCTGATACTCCATGTAAATGAACTATCTAATATGCACACTTCTGTATACCTCTTCAAATCGAGATCTTTTCGCACTGCACTAAAGTGAGTCGGCTTCATCCATCTATTGACCACTATCCCAACTGGAATCATTACCCCTCTGGTTCCTTGACAAGCTCGTCACAAGGTCTATCATGACATGTTCCATTTTTCCACTCGAGAATCTCGAGAGGTTGAAAATGTCCTCTCGGCTAACAAAGCTGTGCCTTGATTCAAATCTGAGCATTCGATTCAATTCTGAGGATGGCTATAAGATTTGGAAGGTAGCCTACCTCAAATTTGAAGACTGAATTTTGAGATTTCTTAAGTAAAGTTCATTCTTTAACCAGCAAATGCGCAACTGAAGACTCCTAACTCGGCGCATCATGGACTTAATTCGCCTTTCTAGGGTGATACAAAATATCATAATCCTAGTCCTTCAGAAGTTCTAATTCACAATGATGTCTCATATTCAACTCTTTTTCAGAGAATAGATACATTGAGACTTTGATGGTTAGTGAAGACCTGGAATCTTCCTCCATACCAAAGGCCTTCAATTCTTTAGAGCGAAATAATTGCTGCGAGTTCTAAGTCATGCATCGGGTAATTCAGCTCATGAGATCTCAATTGGTGGGATGTCTATGTAACAACTGTACTATATTGCATCAAAGCGCAACCCAATCCTTTGAATGACGCATCGCTATAAATCTCGAATCCTCTAGGACCAGATGGAATCGTCAGCACAGATGTGGTAGTTAGCTTTTCCTTAAGCTCTTGGAAACTACGCTCGCACTTGTTTGTCCACACAAACTTTTCTTCCTTCTTCAATGGTCAAGTCAAAGGCGAAGCTATTGCTGAAAATCCCTTAATGAACCTTTTGTAGTATTTGGTTAAATCCAAAAAGCTTCTGATCTCTAACATTGACGTCAGTCTCGGTCAACTGATAACCGCTTCGATCTTGGCCGAGTTCATAAATATTTCTTCTCCTGAATTCACGTGACTTATGAATGCCACAAGAGTCCACCAAAACTCGTACTTACTAAACTTATTGTCCAATCCATGAGTCCTTAGGGTCTGAAGTACCATCCTTAGATGACTCTCATGCTCCTCAACACTCCTCAAATACATTAGGATATCATCGATGAACATGATCATGAACTAATCTAGGTATTCCTCAAATGCTCGGTTCATTAAATCCATAACAGCAGCTAGAGCGTGTGTCGATTCCAATGACATTACAATACTCTCCTAAAGGCCACATCAAGTACGAAACGATGTCTTCGGTAGGACTTCATTTCTGATTCTCAACTGATAATACCCTGTCCTCAAGTCGATCCTTTAAAGTATCGACACTCTTTGTAACTAGTCACACAATTCATTGATCTTTGGCAATGAACACTTGTTCTTGATCGTCACTTGATCAGGTTGACAATAGCCGATGCATAGATGCAATGAACTGTCTTCATTTTTCACAAACAAAACCGGTGCTCTCTAAAATGATGCACTGATACTAGTAAATTTCTTATCTAGTACTTCTTGCATCTGCCCATCAATTCTTTCTACCCAGACACCAATATCTAGTAAGAACCTTAGAAAGTGCTTTGTCCTAGATGCGAAGTCGATCGCAAATTCTATCTATTTTTTCTGACAACAAACTTGACTATTCCCATGGAAATACATCTAGAAATTCTTGGACTATCGAGATGTCCTCAATCTTCAATTCTTCCATATATCTTATCTATGAGAATTGCTAAGTAACCCTGGCAACCCCCTTCTAACAAAAGGGGTGCCTCAAGCGCCGAGATTAATGAAATCAAGGGTTCTTCTTGACTTCCAATAGACTCGACACTTCCATAGATTTGGCACACATCTGGTGAGTCTTCTATCTCTTATCGAATGATAGCATGCACTCTTACTTGTACTGGGGTTTGTCCCAAATACCCTTATGTGCTTTCTGTGGCGCATTCACTAATCTATCCTATTGACAACGGTAACACTTGCAATCCCATCGATCTCCTAGGACAGTTCTTGGCCGGGTGACCTTGTTGGTCGTACTCAATACAAGCACCCGTCCCAACAGGGCACAGGGCTAATCCATGTCCTCTTTCGTAGAAGTGACATACAACATTCTGACTCGGCATTGACTTGTTTATCCCACATTTCCTATTGGGTGGAATAGAAACCTTTCTCTTGTCATAGGCTTCTTCCCAAACCGGTTTCCACCTCTACTGGATCTGGACCTCTACTCAGCCGCAATGGCTTGATCCTAAGTCACAATTCCAGGCCGAACTTAAGTAGGCATGGTAACAATAGCGACTCGATCTTGAGCTTACTGGTCTAACTAGTTCCCGAGGAACACTAGCGCCTGAACAATCCCGTCAAACCTAGGATCGCTCGGTGCTACTACACTCTCAATAATGACTTATGGTGGTACTCTTACGCTCACGCTAGCCTGAGCTAATGCTCTGCCACAATTGTCTCAAGCACCGATCATTGTCAGTGTTCCACCCCGAGCCATAAAGGCTACAACCCTCTTACTAAGAGTCATAAGCTCCTGATCACTCATGCTACAGGATCTTTATAGAAACCTGTTTTCTAATTATAATACCATATTAGAATTTGAGTAACCCACACAAATAAGCTACCAATCAGCTATCAATCACATGCATGGGCATGAATAAAGGCCATTCCTACTAACTATCCCATGACTCATCGCACCTTATCACTTCAATCCTAACCATTACTCTAATACCACCTAAATGGGGATGTCACACCCCGATCCTCGAGCATGCACCCATCCCTCATTAGTTGATTATTAGCGACATCCCAGGACAGATCGCCGACCTTTTTCATTTTAATACGCATGCGGAAGCAAGTAAAATTCCCAGATAATAAAACAATGTGATAAAAAAAAAGTAGGGCTATATTTTTCACAACTGAAAAACCACAATTACATTTTTATACAAAGCAAACCTCATAGTATATATTACAATACTATTAAAAAGTTAGATCTATCACATCAGATCACAACTCAAAGTTTGCAAAAGGGGTCTCAATCCTCATACGGGTCATACTCCAGATCATCCTTGGGATCCTCCTTAGACTCCTCCTCCGGTTCCTCATCAAGGTCCTCCTCTTCGAGTTCTTCCTCCTCAGGTTCCTCTTGAAATGTTGTCTCACAACTGGGATGAGACTATATCTCAGCAAGTTCTACCTCTTAAGACCCGGTTAAGAAGAAAATATGCCTGTCGCGACCAAAATTTTAGGCGTGTACCACCTAGGTTTTGGTTAATGGATTATTAAGCCTAAACTTAGCTTGGGCTCTCCCAAGTTCATACCAATTCACGAATTAAGTTGAAGTTCTTAATATGCAAATGATTTTCAATTAGGTGTCACCACCAATCTATTTTTGGTGGGTCGATTAGAAACCCAAGTAATAGGAGAAATACTTTACTCCTACGAACCAGAGATTATGAGTTTGGGGACTTGGTTACGCTAAATTTCTCTAACGCCCTTTCGGTACCTTTCTCTTTTACTTTGAAAAAAAAATGTTTGGCAAGTAGTTTGAATTAATTTTAATTTACTTTCCCATCATGTGAGGTGATCACACAGGTGCGCAAACTATCAATTTAACACCCAGGAAAGCAAATAAATAAAATGCAAGACTTACCCTATAGCAACGAAAGTATCTGGAATGTTAGATCAGAATTCATATTAGCAATCTTAGATATGATTTCTAATTAACAAGCCATCACTCAAGTTTTTGTTTTCACTTTCTAACGAGAATAAAATTCATATGCAATGCAATGCTTCTAATCTAATATGAAATGATATAGCATAGCAACATGTCCTAAACTATGTGAATGAGTAAAATATTTTGTGAATTCTTAATGAACATGCAATAATTAAATATGCAATCTAAATTAAGCAAAATGACCTTAATCCTAATGATGTGAATTGCAATGCAATGACGTACAAAATTATTTCAACTAAAATGATATGCAACATGCAATTTAATATGTGAGCTATATGTCACGCGACATTTATTAAATGACCTAATCTAATGATAGGTAATTTCTAATTAAATGAACCTAACAACAATCACTAAATGACATGCATTTCATGACCCTAATTTTAATTTTTTTTCTTTTTTTCTTTTATGAAATTCGAAATTAAAACCGCCAAATATTAAATGTGCAATTCAAATTTAAAACTAACATCTTAAATGAATGCATTTTTATTTTTTTATTTTTAACAAATTCGAAATAAAATCTCTATTTTAAATATGCAAGATAACAAGAGATATTCTAAAACCAACCTAATCTTAATTCAAATATTTTTTAGATTTTTCCTTTTATGAAAATAAAATTGATTCAAACACCACGACAGCAAATCAAGCAGGATAAGATTGATATTCAAAAATTGGCGAATCATATCTCGCACATGAGACCGGGTTGACCAATTTTAAATTAAATCGCAAACCGAATCTTGGGTATGAGATTGGATTGACGATTGTGCACGACATTGTGAGTCAGATTTTTGGCGCGAAAATTAGATTGTCAATCACAAATCTCAAAGGCAATTTCATGTCGTGAATTCTCATCCTTACACTAAGGAATAATTCTACTAAATAAAATAAATAAAATAAATAGAAAGAAAAACTACCTACTTTGCTTTTTTTTTTCCTAGGGCTTGGCAGCCCAATCAACTAAAGGGGCAACGCCAATCATCAGAGCTCCAGCGCGGAGGGAGCAACATGGCCGAAGGGAGACATCGACAGTGGCAGAAGCATTGGGGTCATTGTGGGTCGTCGCAGGGGCTTCGTGGGCTGCAAGGCCGACAAAGGTGGAGGCTACGGAGCAGGAGTGAAGCTTGTGGATCGGCAGTGGTGGAGACGCAGCAAAGGTTGCGCGAGGGCTCACGGGCTTATGGGCTGACGGGGGGAGCAGCGATGAGGGACGCGCAGATGAGCGAGCAGTAAGAGTTAGATTAGAGGCGGCATGACGAGTTGCTAAGGGTTGCAACGACGGTGTTGGCTTGGGCGTGTGGTGGCTTGATGTCCGATTCTGGCGTTCCAGGTCAACAGTAGTGGCGGAGGCATGTCGAGGCAGAGGAAGCTTTACGGTTGAGGGGCGTTGCTCCGAGGACAAGCTTGAGCGATGTGCAGGGATAATGGCGGGCGAAGACGAGGGATGGCGTTGAATCGCAGGCTAGAGGCGAGGTAGCGCAGGACGGCTTTGGGCTACTTCTCCGATGCAGCAGATCGAGGACGGAGATCGACTGAGGCACGATGGGCTTTGCTACTGGACGCGTGCGGTTCGTGGAGGAGGAGCAGTGAGGAGGCATAGAGTTGGAGAGGCGTGAATCGGTGCGCGGCTCACTTGGTGGTGAAGATTGGCGCGGCGGCGGTCAACAGCTCAGGAAGCGGCGTCGCCGGTAGAGCAGCGGCTATTGGCCACTCGGAGGTGGCTAGTGGCCCAGGCAACAGGCGATGTTCGGTGCGGGGGTTTGCGGACGAGTGAAGATGGTCGGCGAACAAATGCTACCCAAGAAGATGAACAGTGTGCAAACAGTGCAGCTCCTTTTCAGCTGAAGGAAAAGCACCTGCTGACCTTGCATTGTTATGCTTATGCTGTTCAACCCTTTGCTTTTCTTCAATTGAGCTTTTTTTTGTGCGCCGCTTTCTCTTAACCCTCGAAGAAAGAAAGGAAACTAAAATGAAGCAAAAACCTCGAGAATCGGATTGTGTATTCTGTGTGTGGCCCACTTCCCCAAACCCTACACATTTAATCTATTTATAGGCCACGAGTTAGGGTTTTCATTTTTCCAAATCCATATCCATGAAAAATCCTTTTTCCAAATGCAATATTGCTTTTGATACAATTTAGGATTGCAAGAGGATTCTTCTAAAATTTGAAATCTCGCACAAATAAATTCGTAAAATCTTTCCGAGGATACGGGCTTGGGCTGATTTACTCCCTTTGTGGGCTTAGTCCAATTCACCAAATTAAAGTTCTAAACCATCAATTTGAACCCATTTGTCATTAGGCCAATGTAAATGCAAATTAATAAATGCACCTAAAACTATATGCTATGCAATTAATTAATTAACTAATATTTTTTTAGGGGTTAAAACTAATCCCTAAAAAATATGCCTTAGGGGCTGCCTAAGCACAACCACGAGTCAAACGACTTACCTTGGCCTTAGTTCCTTCCTACAAGTCAGTTCAAATAACAGATATTGACAATCATATCATTCAATCAAGTAGATCAAACCATCGATCAATCGACTCAGTCGCTTATATACTGTCGAGACCATCACCCGGTCATTTTGATTATTTATTCTCAACTCTTAGCCACAACCTAACAGGCATAACCTAGATTAAGTGGCCATCACGGCCCCACTGGCAACTTTTCTAAGTTTAATGGAAATTACGGCCCCACTGAGCAATTTTCTTAGATTTAGTGGCATTACGGTCCCACTCAGCAATTTTCGACATTTAGTGGTGTCACGGCCCCACTTGGTAATTTTCGATATTTAGTGGCATCACGGCCCCACTCGGCAATTTCTTATATTTAGTGGTATCACGGCCCCACTCGGCAATTTTTTTAGACTTAGTGGTATCACGGCCCCACTCGGTAATTCATAGGCTTGGTAAGTTTTAATGATATCACGGCCCCACTTGGCAATTCTTATATTTGGTGAGATTTAGTGGTATCATCGCCCCACTCGGCAATTCTTAGGTTTATACCAACATTATCCAATTTTTGGGATAAATCCTCACCATCACCAATTTCACTCAATTATTACAATCTAAAATAAATAGAAAGCACCACTGAACTCAACATAAAATCCCAGTCACCGGCCATCCCAGTTGAATTTTCAGAAAATAATTAATTAATTAATTACGTAAAGTATTAAATAAATGCAATAAATCAAACTTAGGCCCGTTATAGCCTCTAATTGGAAACTAAGACGAGTCCAGAAACTTACTGAACTACTCTAGATAAATTCTAGAGCTTGTCACAAACCAACCATATATCATGGGCGTATTTTCTAGAAATCAAAGCCTCAAGAACTATCACAAATTCATAACCAGCTCTAACCGGTAGAATAAGCCCACTCATACATTTTCAAGTTTAAATTTAGAAACCTACCCGAATGAGCTTAGAAAATTCTCACATTTGCATATGTTGTAGAGGACACATAAACAAAATTTTTCATGAAGGCACTTTAACCTAGATCTTTCTACATTCGGCCTAGTAAATCACTCAATCTAGTACAAAACTGTGTCCGTTGTCCAGAAAGTATATTTTTTGAAATCAATTTGGTTCAAGATCTAAACCATGTCCATTTGATCTGAAATTTGAGTATGTTAAAATAGAAGATACAAAAAAAAAATTGTAAAGAAAAATATATTTTGAAATTCGAACCCTAAGAGTTAATTAAAACGCCTAAAATCCTAAAAGGTTACCAATTCCAGCAAAAACTAAGGTTCTGTTTGAAAATGATGGAGCTGATATCTCCTTCTTTTAAGTCCCCAGAAATCTTGAGAAAAATATATGTTGTAGTTGAGGATGTCAACAACATTTCTCAGGAAGACATCAATATGAAATTCGTAACCCATTTCGATTCACAAAAAGGGCAAAAGGTGAGGGTCCAAAAATCCAAACTGCAAGAATCCTACTGGATTCGACTAATCCATCATCAATTTTACAAATCTCACTAATTAAGTTACACTAATCTATTCTAAGACTAATTTAACCATTCTACTTTATTACTAATCCATACTTAAACTAATCTAAACAACCCTTAAGCATAATTAACCGACTAATAAACGATTAGTGAGCAAAACTCTCTTGATTAATGCGTGAGTCGGATCAAACCGACAGGAACGGCACGGGGGACACTTTTCTCCAAAGTGGGCCTAAGTTTCGAGGCTCGGAAGCACCTCAAAATGGGCCACCAAGGTGGCTAGAAACCCACAAAATCCTTCTCTAATTTGAGTTGCAAAACCAAAGAAACGAACCTAGTTTGGCGCAGTGAGGCTTGGGAAAGGTAGTGGTGATGGTCTCAGGTCAAAATGGGAACTCGACGGACCTCCAGTGAGCTTCCACAATCCCTCATGGTTGTTGGATGGTGAAACAAGGTTGCAGGGGGTTGGGGTCGCATGGTGAGGCCGCGAGCTTGTGTGCGGGGTAGCATGCGCGCGGACGGCGTTTCGGTGATAGTGGCGGTGTGCAGCTGGCTCCAGTGGTTACTACTCCTCTTGCTGTTGGTTGAAAAATAGGACGGAGGGAGAGAGAGACTTGGCCGGTCAAGCTTAGAGAGGACTGGAGAGATAGATAAGGTTGGGGGGGCCCTTGGCCTTGATTTTCCACAAATTTGTCCCCCATTGACCTTATCCACCAAGCTAGGATTCCTTAGCTGTCCTTCCTCCACCAAGGCTCACTCTTGGATATTTGAATTGGTCCAAAATGGCTAGGCAATGGGGGAGCTACGAATTTGCTTGCCATTTCCTCCAATTGATCATTTATCGGTACTCAAATCAACTCAATTCAGCTTCGATAAATTCTGTTATCGAGTCCTTGGTTCAATCGACATTTTTCCTTGTCAATAGATCCATCTTGCATCCCAATTTCACGATCAAAGTGGTCCCGGCTTTTTTCTGAACAAAAACGGTCATATGCCGAATTTTTCCCAAAAAGTCTCAAGTTTTAGAAAAATCTTCAGAGAATAAGTCGACGTTCTTAGAATTTATTGTGACATGAAAAAATCTTCATTTTATGAAATCGGACTCGAATTTGCAATTAATTTCTATTCGGCACGTTTTTAGCATGACCTAAGCTACCGGGTAGTTTTCGGATATTTTTAGTGCAAATGATCCATGGTCAATTTTCTTCGAACCACGGCAAACCCACTCGACACATTAGTGACTCTCGATTGTCGTGAAAATCTCAAGAATTCAAATACGGACACAAGATACCAAAACGATAGAAAAATCAAACTAATGCCGGTCGATGAGAATTTTCTAATTTAGTATTATCACCCATGATTAGCCACACATCTAAGTCGAATCGACATATCTCTATTCTCAAATTGATTTTATACTATATCGTAATGATCTCGGCATATGAACACAGTCAAGAAGCTGATTCCTAGTTGAATTCTCAAATCTATTTGCCTTAAAAATACTTAGGTCCTGCATGGTAATGTTCTTTTTTTTCTATGAACAAAAATTTTCTTTTTTTGTTCTCGAGAACAAAAAAAGAACAGAAACGCGTTTGTTTGCATTTTCATTCAAAAACTGTTTTTTTTGTTCTCGGACAAAATTGGAATGAAAAAAAGAAACAAAAAAAAGTTACTTTTTTGTTCCAGAAACATTTCTTGAAGGGCTGAAAAGAACAAAAACGAAACACTTCTTGTTCATGCCCTGCGCAGGGATGCTCTCCCTTTTCTGGCGTCTCTCACAGGTTCACCAACATCGAGCGATCTGGCACCTCCCAACTGGTCATTCTCTCTGGCGCCTCCCCACTCGGTTGACTCTCCGGCACCGACAGCTGCTGCTCCTCCTTCACCATTTGACAAGTGCTTCGGCGAGAACCACCCCTCGCAGATCTAGGTGACTACTGCTTGGGGCTTGAGCACAACAGGTCGCTCGAGCCAGCACTTGCCCAGATCTGCAAGACGCTCGCACTCGAGCCCCAAGCGAGCGTTGCTTGTGTAGATCTGCGACAGCGTCTACTCGCTTGAGCGAGCATGGCTGCTTTGCTCGCTTGAGTGAGCGTCGCTGATTTTTGTGTAGGTTTGCATTTCGTTGTCTTGATTTTTGTGCGAGGTTCTGCAATGTGATTGTGGATGGTCTGCCTTAAGCTCGATGTTTGGTTTTGAATTTTATGGTTAGTTTCGTGATTGTAGACAGTGTGCGGTCAAATGGGAGTGGAAGAACTTTCGGGGAGGAGCTTCCTCGGCTTGCGAAAGAAGTGCAGCGCATCGCGAACATTCGCGGATACGTCGGTGAGCTTTGATCCCTTCTTCGAGCCGTTGTGTTCAGTTGTTCATTATCTAGTGGCGAGATGCAGTTTTTGTTGATCTCGGTGTCATGACTTTGTTGCCAATCCGCCTTTCGAGTGATCATGAATTATTGTTATTAAGTTCTCCGAGACTCATTCAATTCTCGGTTCTGCGACTGAGTGGCATCGATGAGATTAGACTCGAGATTTTTTTTTATGGGTTGTAGAACTTCTTAAGGTTTAGTCGTCTCTAATCGTTACTTTACTAGGAATGGTGTATGTCTGCTCTCTATGAAAAGTCACGACTAATTTATGATGATAAATATTCAAGGGACTGCATTACAGCTTGAAGTGCTGGTTGGAGATCTGGAAGATTCAGTTTTCTTCATACATCAACAAGCGAGAAATGTCTTGTCCAAAAAAATTTCTGCTTCATCTGTTCTGATGGTAATGACCGTAGTCTTTGCCCTTCCTTTTCATGGTAGTTCTTTAGATGTTAATTTTCCTGCAGGTTATGAACCCGATCTGATTCCTCCTTTTCAATTCAGGAAACCGGACAGAGTAGAGAGAAGTTGCTTCAAGCGATAAAAACCATGAACGATATTGAGGACCTAGTTGTGAAATTACGGAGATGGGTCAGAGGTGCGGATTCATCTACTCGCTCGAGCAAGCGTCGCTGCTCTGCTCACTCAAGCGAGCATTGCGAGCAAAGCAGCAACGCTCTCCTCACTCGAGCTTTGATTTTGAAAACTCACACCATCGCCCCATCCCTAATCGAAGCCCTAAGGTAGGAGATCACCATTCTCCACGAGGTGCCCTATCTGATTCAGTTAATCAAAAGAAACTAGGAACTCGCATTGCGGATCTGGAATCTTAGCTTGGCCAAGCTCAAGAAGAGCTGAAGAATCTAAAAGAGCAATTCGTCTCAGCTGAGGTTGCAAAGAAAGTAGCTCAAGAAAAGCTTGAGAAGAAAACCAAGACAAAGTTTGTACCAGACTCGATTGATGTCCCTGAAAAGCATCATGCAAAAGAAGTTCAAGAATTGAACAACCCAAAGAGCAACCCTTTAAATGATGTTCCTGATGAGAACCATCAGGAGAATGATGTATTTGAAGTACCAGTCGAGAAGGTTGCTTTGAAGACTCAAATAGAGGTCAGCCAAATGAACAATGAGATAGAGAAGGAAACAAAAGCAATTGACTTACCAGCAGAGCCACCTGTATTTGTGGAGCCACCCCCGCACTTGCTTCAGTTGGCTGAGAAGGAGGATGAGATAAATTTGCTTAAAGGTAAGTTACTAGAAAAGGAGAAGGAACTTGAAGTAGCTGCCAGCAAACTGAAAACCTGAGAAAGCAACTAGACAGGGCAACAATGATGATATCTTCTACTCGGAGCAAAGAAGTAGAAATGGCCTCAAAGCTGAGTCAGCTAGAAGAGGAACTTAAAGTGAGCAAAGAAAACAACATCCAATTGAAGGAGAAATTAAAAGCTGTGGAAGGAGGTAAAGAAGAACTAGAAGCGGAGATGAAGAAGCTGAGGGTGCAGACCGAGCAGTGGAGGAAAGCAGCGGATGCAGTAGCTGCTGTTCTTGCTGGTGGTGTTGAAATGAATGGGAGAATTCCTGGAAGATGCGGTTCCATGGATAAGCATTTTGGAGGAGTTTTTGAAGTGCCTCATGCAAGTTATGCTGATTTTGTGGGTTCACCAGGAAATATTGATGATCTAGATGATGGCTTTGGAGGCGGGAAGCGAAAGAACTCTGGGATCAGAATGTTCGGAGATTTGTGGAAGAGGAAGGGCCAGAAGTGATCCATCATCTCTGTGCACCATTACCCTATGTGGTTCCGGTGTCATTAATGGTTGAAAACGAGGAAAATTGGCACTTGTTATTAGTCTTTTGGGTTTCGAAGTGCTAGTGCTTTTTGTTCTCTTTTGCTAGGATGAGTGGCACACTATATGCATGTATATGTCCAGTAGCAAAACTAAATCTAAACCACTATGGCATTGCTCAATTTGTTTGAGAGTTCTGATATCCGTCTTGATCATTTGTTTTGTTTCTAAGGTGCAGCTTTGATCCACAGGCAGATATCACTAACTGCAAGTTCAGATTCCTGCTGACTTGAGAAAATAAATTGAGACTATACAGAGTGTGGGAAAGAACGTATGCGAGAAAGTTGAACATCAAGACTTTGATATCTTGGCTATCGACACGAGCAGCTGGTTGTAGATGAAAATTGCATATTCCATGTTTTAATATTCTTCAATCCTCATTCTTACCTTTACCAAAAATATATATATATATATTCTTCAATCCTCAGTGCACAAGCTCGTGTTCGCAGAATCCCCATCTAAGTATACTCTTGATGGAATGATGTTCTAACAATCCATCGGTTTGATTCCAAGAAACCAATCTCTTGTTATGAATGAATGTAATTCCCACTGAATATGGCGGCAAATATCACTACCACACATACAGTTATTCAATGGGAATCACCTAGAGAAATGGGGGACGATTACTTGGGGCAAGTATGAATTGTTGATGGGCAATTGTTTTCTTTCAAGTATGCACATATGACCATGTTCAAAATGTTTTTCTTCACTCACCATGATCACAATTAAATTGATGAGCATTTCATGAGAATGAGAATTCAACACCAAGTATACAGTTTATTAAAAAAAAAAAGCACTTGAGAAAAATTTGGTACAAACTTTACTTACTAAATTTTCTACCAAGTATGCACATATGATCATGTTCAGAATGTTTGTCTTCACTCACCATGAACAAAATTAAATTGATGAGCATTTCATGAGAATGAGAATTCAATACCAAGTTTACAATTTATTAAAAAAAAAATCACTTGAGAAAAATTTGGAATATAAATTGTTTACAGTTACCAAATGTGTTTCTGTTCTTTTTCTATTCTAGAAACAGAAATTATGTACAGTTACCAAACGTGTTTCTATTCTTTTTCTATTCCAAAAACAAAACTTTTGTACAGTTACTAAACGTATTCTTTTGTTCAAATATTGTTCCCCGGAACAGAAATAGTTTTTTCTATTTCTGTTCCCTAGAACAATTTTTGAACAAAAACGTTACCAAACGCGCCCTTAATGGCTTCCCCAGACAGTCTAGTTATCTCACAAGTGATCAGTTCTGAGCATAGCGCTATAGGCATGTCAATGAAATGCCCGATTTATTGAATTGAAAGCAGAGTCGAAAATCTAGGATGTCACACTGTTAGTCGCCGAGCTTACGATGACCAATTAGTGGTTGTGATTGGTGAGTGTTGGCCTCGCTAGGAACTAGGGAGGAATGAGGTCGCCCTCTCCAAGATCTGGCTAGGCACAACCTTGCGAGCCTTGAACAAAGCTTGCCCTCACTTGTTCTAGTGAGGGCAACCTCACACGAGACCAGTGAGGCCGACCCTCATCGATTGCATCCTATGGCTTGTCATCGGAGGCTAGGCGACCAGAAAAGGAAAAAGAGGTAGGGGAAAAAAAGAAATTTAAACAATTGAAAAATAATATATTTTGTTCACATCGGCATTGTCATGCCACATAAAATAGGTGACATTCACGTTAACGAATACTAGCCAAAATTGGCTGAATCGACTCAATTGGCAAAAAATGAAAAGGTTTATGATTCAATTGGTAAAATTAAAAAATTTAGAATTGAATTGATAAAAATATAATAGGTTTAAGATTTTTTAAACAATTTATCTATGTTACAACTTACAATAACCTTCGATTCCAATTTTAAACTTCTCATGTACTTTGAAGCCGTGCATTCAACACAATCAAGGATATTCCAAGCTCACGAATTCAATATCTTCCATAAAACGGTCTCATTGATAATCTCACGACATTAGCCAAGTATTATTATAGTAAAGAACACAAAACACAACGGATGAATTAATTTTGCAAAATCTTTAAAATACACTATCGTCGGTTACCACGAGAGAAAAATCGGGCCTAATATTGAACACAAAATTGATTCACATTTTGTGGGAATTAATACGTTGTCCGCCTCATAACTCTATGGCTAGACTGTACGCTTAAAAGTAGACGACGATAGCTAAAAACATATGATTAGAAGAAGCAACACGAACAACAACTCGTACTCGTGGGACGCTTAAGTTCTGGGCATGTATGTTTTGAGTGTTATTCTTAAGCAATTGGATAAGAAGCTTCCGATGAGAGTCCGCACATTCCTTTAGAACTACCACCGCCTCTCTGAATCCTCATGTAACCGCCTTCACCCCATGCCATGCCCCAAGAGTTCCTGATCTTCCAGAAATTGATTCCATCCTCGCTCTTCCCATACCAAACGAAAACAACAACGTGGTCCAGCTGTGAGTCGCAATCCCCATTGAACACGCCATGTCTATAGCTCTGGAACACTCACCCGCTTGCTGCGATAATGACCGCGACTATTTGTTGGGCGACTGCCTTCATGAGCTCATCCTCATCGGGCGACACATCTGCAAAACCCTTGTTCCGCACCATGTGTTATGCTGCTTTCGTTGCATTGCAAGTCCTATCCATCCCATGGTAAGCATAGGTATTCTGGGAAACGATTCCTTGGTTTTGGATAATGAACTTGAAAGCATTGTCTGGGTAACCGCCTCTACAGCCATAACTTGAAAGCATTGTCTGCAAAACTGATTTGCACCGATAGTTTACCGCTTGTGATCCCCACGATTCCTTCTACTGCTGCTACGACTAAGAATGCCCAGCAGGATCCTACATTGATGTCAGGCTTCTCATAATAATATGTCAAGCATTTGTTTGGTGTAGTTGTGGCTGTGAGTAGTTACATATATTTTAGAACTATAGAACCTCAAAACTAGGTGAAACATCTTCCTAAAAGCTGTTATAAATTGTTGTAGCTATCGAGAGTTCATCAAACAATTTAATAAAAGATGCAGAACTCCTATTTCAAAATTGTAGCTACCTAAAGAGAACTATACCAAACAGGCTCTAAGTCACTCATATAACGTAAATTTTCCAGAAGTATATATGTTTTGTGTAATGCCAACTCATTTACTTGGAAAAGAAAACGAGTCTAGATGCAATCACAATGTTTGTGCTTACCACATCTGCCTTGATACTTAGGGTTTGTTCGTTTCGCGGAAAATAACATGTTTCTAGAAAACATTTTCTTAGAAGTCATTTTCCAGGAAAATGACTCTATTTTCCAGTGTTCAGCCGAAACCTAAACTTCAAGTGGAAATATTTTCCACCGTTCATTAGCTAATTTAATTGTTTGGGAAAAATTATCAGAAATTGAATTTTAATGTTTTTAATTGACCAAAAAATTAGTCTTATTTTTTATATTTTTTAAATGAATTTTAATTATTTGTATTTTTTAAAATTGAATTCTTTATTATTTCTTTCTTGTTCTTTTTCTTTTTTTTCCTTTTTCTTTTCCTTCCTCCTTCCTCCTCCTTCTTCCTCCTCCTTCTCCCGCCACCGCATGCCTGATGATGGCCAGCTGCCTAGCGGCTGATTAAGACTTAGTCGTCAGATCCGGTGAGCTGAGCAAGACTCGCCCGATCTCGCTCAAGCTCGCCAGAGTTTTGCCGAGCTCTGGCAAGCTACGAGCTTGTCGGATCTGGCAGTGGAGCTCGGACTCCCAATCCAGGCGAGCCCGAGCTCCATCACCAAATCTAGCGAGCTCGCAGCTTGCCATAGCCCGGCGAACCTCTGGCCAGCTCCAGCAAGGCCCAAGCCCCGCTTAGCTTGCCGGATTAGGCCAAGCCCAAGCTCTGTCTCAAGTTAGCGGGGCTCTGCTTCCCCCGATCTAGCGAGGCCCGAGCTCGTCCAGCTCATCCTTCAATTTGACCCTGTCCTTCTCGTCCTTCCATTCGACCTCCGGCATCCTTGCCACCGTCAGGTCCATGGGGCTGCCAACGCCGACGCCGGCAATAGCTTCAAGTCAGCGCGCCTCGGCTCGGGATCGTGGCTAGGGTTTTGAAAGCAGGCTAGCAGGGCGGCACCGTTGACTATGACTTGGTGGATTGCCGACACGATCTCTGCAGACACCATGTCCGTCTGGTCCTTACTTAGGAGGGCATGGCTACTGAGGGACCGCAACAAGAACTACTGCACTGAGTCCATCTTCGTGCTGACGGTGGCTAGGTTCAGGAACGAGATGCCGGGGTCACTATCGCCAACGAGGATGGGGACGAATCCTCCGACGGCAGCAGCGGTGCCAAAGGGCTTTGGCGGGGCAAGGTGGGCGTCACCGGTGGCAGGTGGGTTCATCGTGGCAGAGGTGGAGCGGGAGCCGTCGATCGGTGATGGGGAACTGTCGGGGGGAGTTGAAGATAGAGAGAGAGAGAGAGAGAGAGAGAGAGAGAGAGAGAGAAGAAAAGGAAAAAACCTTAAAAACTTGATTTAAAAAAACATAAAAGAAAAGGAAAGAAAAGAAACAAGTGGAAGAAGTTATAGAAAATGTTTTCCTGTTCTCGAAAGAGGAAATCATTTTCCACAATCTTAAGAGGAGATTTTCCATTGACCGAAAAATATTTTCTTTGACCATCTATTTTCCACCATCCGAACACCGGAAATTCCGGAAAATGTTTTCCCGGAAGTTGTTTTCCGCGAAACGAACGGACCATTAGGCTCTGTTCGTTTTCATGGAAAATAATTTTCGATAAAACATTTTCTAGATTTTTCGGCGTTCGTTTCAAGAAAAATGAATTCCTCGGAGAAAATGTTTTCCATCAAAGGAAAAAAAATGTTTTTCACTTTTGAAAAGTGGAAAACATATTCCTGACTTAACCTTTCTTATCAGACACCTCTACGAATCCTCACTTCCTCCTCCCCTTTCTTCTTCTTCTTTTGTTTTTTTATTTGAATTATTTTTTCATTTTCATTTTCATTTTTAATTCGAATTATTTTTAATTTCCTTTTCTTTTTCTTATTATTATTATTATTATTATTATTATTATTATTATTATTATTATTATTATTATTTTGTTTTGTTTCCCATCTTCTTCTTTCTTGGCTAGTCGTTAGACCGGGTGAATTTCAAGCTTGTTGATCTACAGCCCGCGCTCGTCGATTTGGCGAGCCTCGAGCTTGACACTCATGCTTGTCAATCTGGTGAGCAGAAAATACTTTCCTTACCGAACATCGGAAAATATTTTCCTTACCGAACATCAGAAAATATTTTCCGAAACATTTTCAAGTTTTAGCCGAACACTATAAAATAGTCATTTTCCTGAAAATGGCCAATTTGTTAGCGAAAGGAACAGGCCCTTAATATGGTTTACAACACCTTTCTCTACCTAGTCAATGTTATTGGGAACATCGTCGGCCAGATTTTTGTGGCTATATGACGTCATTTTGGCAAGCTCTGGTTGCTTGGATGCCAAGTATCCCGTATGGTTTCAGACGAACTCCTAATTGGTTAGGTCTGAGAATTGGTTGAAACCTAACTCAAAAGTTCAACTCCCAGACCTTTTGAAATCCTCAATGAACTGCAAGTTCTGGGCGAAAATCGCCTGGCATTTTGCCTTCTTCTGTGGGTCCTCGTAGGTCCAAACATATTTGGCCACCCATTGCTGGTGCTGCTCTGCAATGGTGGGCTCGCGCAACATGCGGACTGACATCGCTTGCCACGCCCAAGCGCCAAGAATTAGAGCAAGAGAGATGATGGATTCACTCTTGAACGTAAAAGCCATTGAAGTGGATGTGAACACTTTCTTTTGTGAATGTGTTTTATTCTTCTTCTCAGTGCGAGATTTTGAAGTGGATGTGATGAGATAGCTGCAGCAGAGATGTATATTCTTATGTTCTTCATAATCAGGCCATATGAAAAAAGATTGCGTCAATTTTAAGGTGGAAAATTTGTTCGCGATTCCATATTTTCTATGGAATTATGAAGCAGAAAGCCATGCTTGTTCTAATACGAGTGATAATTGCGCATACACAACCGCAGGCAAAGACTTTGTCACATTTTTTGACTAAGATAATAATATCGCATCTCCATATTACACGATATATGCACTAATGAACCACATCAAATTTTCCTGTACAAACATCATAAAATTATGCTCACATTTTGCATGGACTCTTAATCAAATCCTATAGACCTGCAACTTGATTTCTCAAACATCATTAATTTGAATGAGACTAGAACTGTCACTAACCTATACTAGACTGGTTAAGAGTCAAGTAAAGTGTGGGAGTCTGCCTTAACGTTGCGAACTAGAGCCAAGTAAGGAAGACTAGTTTTAGCTAGCGCCCATTACCAATCCCTCTTTTCTTTTACAAGAATACTCCTTCATGCAATCATTATTTATTTACTTTTATGTTTAGACATGCAAGTGTAAAGTGGTCATCCATAAATGCACAAACATTATTATAAAACCATGTTAACAATCGGATAGATTATTCAAACAATATAAGAAAACAATAAAACCGTATGGGGCAAAATTAATACAAGACCTTATCATAATGCGCCAATGCAAGACCCCTGTGAGCAAAGCGACAAGTGCTTTAGGAAGGATTAATTATACCAAACATGCAGGTGCAATGTAGAAGGCAAATAAATAAAATTTTTAAAGAAGGTGACCTAAAACTATTCCACGTGTACGGCAAGCCTAAATCTAATGCAACGGATGCGCTTTTTATATTTCTTGTATTGAAAATAAACTATTCTAAATGATAAAATAGTGCATGGTTTAATCTATATGCATTTTTATAGATTCTTCTTCATCTTCTTCTTCTTTTAATGGAGATGCCTTATAAATGACCAAGCATGTGCATGTTTTTTATTTATTTTTTTCCTTAATGCTGTACAGATACAGACTTGACTATTGTGAAAATAGTAATAAGATAAATAAATAACCAAAATGATTCTAAATGTGTAGCGCAGCACTTATTTATGGAGAAATCTAAATCTCTCTTGATTTTTTTTTAATTTCTTTAATGCAGTGCAAACATGAAACTAGTAATAAATGAATTGATTTGAAACTCACCAATAAATGAAAAAATATATATGAACCTTTTTTTTTCCCTTTTAAGTCTCATTGGTACCATGAATCGGTTAAAGATCAACAAATTTTGAAAGGCAAAAAAAGGAAGAAGAAACAAAAAGATGGCCGGAAGAAAAGCAGAAACAAAAGATATGCATATGTGCAAATGTGAAAATAGTGATAAATAGGTATCGGAGCATTTATATATGGAAAACTCTAAATTTCTTGTGACGTCCTGAAATTCAAGCCATTTTAGGGATGAATGAACGTGAATTTTGTTAATGCATTGATGGTTAATCTCACTCGGAATTAATCACTTCCGAGATACTGACCTTGAAGAGAAATGCTAATTAGGACAGAACTCATGCAACTAAAGAACTTGACCGTAAGACTTGTGTGAAGACGATCTATAGATTGGCAAGCCGATTTTAGGGACGACTAGAAGTCGATTCGCGAACGAAACATAATGGAACGACAAATGATTCCGTTTACTGTTATCGAACTCATGAACGACCCTATGTCGATTCTCGGTAAATTGTGTACTCTGAAATAAGAATCTATCTTTCACAATTTCATGTAATCAATGACGTCCATGTGTCGAGATGCCTTGAACGTGGTTTGGCATGAGTTGGTTACACGTGAATCCTCGAAGCCACCTATTAATCTAAGTTGTACCAAAATGCCATTTGGACGAAATTGACGTGGCATGAGAATCCAAGATTAGACTTTGAGTTTTCAGGAACGTCCATGATGGACTATTGGACGATGCTACTTCGATAGTCGACAATACCAGTTAAGTCGAGTATTTGGAAAAAAAGGATTTACAGACTGAGGAGCCGAGCCTATGAGGACGTGGGCCGGGCAAGACCAATGTGAGCCTCATGCCCAAGGTGGGATAGCAACTGTGGTAGACTGAGACAAGCAAGTGAGCCCGTTGAACCCAACCGACCAATTTACCTTTCGAGCCCATTATCTAGCCTTGAGCCTTTTTGAGCCAAACCAATTCCCGAGCCCATTCCTATTTATTTCCTAACCTGTTTCTTAGGCCCACCCTTCTTTTCAGCACAAGGGCAAAATAGGTAATGTGCAAGGTCGAAATGACCATTTTGCCCCTAGATATTTTGAGGGAAAGTCAAAAAAAGAGAGAGAAGATTATGTCACTTGCATGGGGAGTTGAAGCATGCATTGATGGGCCTTAATGAGGATTGACAGCCAGCCCTCACTTCACTCTCTCTCCCCCTCTTCAACCCAAGAATTCGTAGCCCTCTCTCTCCCCTTGTTTCTTCTTCTTCCTTCTTCTCCTGCTGACCTTCCTCTAAAAACTTGAGTTGTTTGTTACTTTCCCATGTGAACAACTACTCGTGCCACCCACCACATGCTCATGACATCCAGTCCGTATGCCTCATGGTGGTTGTTCGCTGGTCAGAGCCGTCGGCTGACCCCTCCGGTTGGCTAGAAGCCAGTGCCGGTTTGATAGCTTAGTCATTGCACTACTTTGCATTTTCAGCCTTTTTCCTCATATTCTGACCCAATCTCCACCCAACCCAGCCACCAGCTAGTCCCCCATTGACCCCTAGGTGCTACCAATCGCTGGCAAGCCGCTCGCTGGAGCTCCAGCTAGCCCGTTCAGCCCCTTTCCTTCTCCAGTAGTCTAGTTTTTCGGAGTTGCAGTGAGAGGCAAAGTTTGTTGCTGTTGTTTCAGCCTTAAGACCACCTTGGATTGTCGTGGTTCAGGTCCCCATGCGTTGTCTTCATCATCGCCGCCACGTTCATGTCTCCTGCCTGCTTAATAGGTGAGTTTAGCCCTTAATTCTTCATTTAGTGCCTAAATTTACTTATGGTTGGTTTAGTTAAGGCTAATTCTAGTTTAAGGGGTTTAATTGAGTTGTATGAGCCTTAAGATAGGTGGTTAGATAGATGGTTAAGAATAGTTTATATTAATCTAGCTTTTGTTAATTAATTATGGTTAGTGTTTAATTAAGCATGTTTTGCCTTAATTAATTGATTGTTTGTCTTAATTAATGATTTGCTTAATTTTCAAATTTAATTTATTAATTGTTGAATTTTGAAATTATACTCTTCATATTGCACTGTTCATCTAGAAGTGAAAGATGGTCTAATTTCATGTGTTTTTGATCTTATGAGGTGAATTGGATGTGTATAGGCATGACATCCGCATGAATTGTATGGTTTTCACAAAAAGAGGAAAATGATTTGTCCAAGGGACATTGGAAATGAACCACATTTATGAGAAATGATTTGACGTTGTATATGCAAGCATGTGTGCATTGGCTAATGCTCAAAGATAAAAAGTGGGTTGTGGTGGTATGCTTGCCGCAACAGGAGTTCAGGGGGTGATAGTCCGATTTATTGGAAACTCGACAAGGTTTGGTTGTAGCCCTGAGAGGCATTAATAATCGAAACACGTGTGGATGCAATAGTGTATGAGAAACATGGCATCATTAGTTCCGATTATGCATGAGCTGATCATATTGTTTACGGCATGCACGCATGAATCAATAACATGCAGGGTGGTAATGGTCAGGTGAGATCGCTTGTGACGTGACTAGTATGTGATCGATGAACTGCATCATCTAAATGCCATGTGCATTGCATGTATTGTACTGAGATATAATGTGTAGGGTATTGCATACTTGGTAAGGCTACATGTGAACCGACTACTTAATTATCAATTGGCCCTGGCTGTTGTTTTTTGTTGGTTTGTTTGTGAGGCGGTTCTGGAGAGACACCCCAAGTTCAGTTAGTGTACTAATTGAAGCTTAAGGGGAGAACTCGTTGAGATTTTATCTCATTGGTTATTATATAACCACTTTCAGGCCATTAGAATGGCACACCTACCAGTGCAGTGGAGAATCCTGCCTCCTCTTCATTAGAGATCAACCAAAACACCTCTAAGGACGACCTAACGGAGCCTGAGTCTGATGGGTCAGAGTGATAGAGGTGCCGAAGCCGAGGGTTCATTTTTTTATAGTTGGATTAGCCTAGCGTAGTTTCTTTTTGGTCTGGCTTAGAGGATGGATCGGCCTCTCTGGTGGGCTTGTAATTTGGAAATGATCCTCCATTGGTTAATCCAATAAAAATGTATATGCTAGTAGTTATTGTTTTTGTTGTTCATCCCTATATCCCTATTTGATTACTTGATTGTCTATTTGATTGAGGGATGGTTCATTTTCCGCTTACGCATAATGAAAGATTAAAATGAATGGTCATTGACGAGTCCTAGGACGTTGCTTTCTTTCGACCAGGGGAAGGGGTTGTTGCATGCTTGGGGTTCGTGAGAGACCGATGCACAAGCTAGTAAAGTAGTTCATAAGACTTAAGCCACCGAGGTTCAGTGGCGTGGGCAACCTCGAGGCTGCAACCCTTTGGATAAGGGATATTGAGAAGACCTTCACAATATCGAGATGTTCAAAGTAAGATGGAGTACTTCTGGTGGCTTATCAGCTTCAAGGTAACGCCAGTACATGGTGAGAAGCCACTCAAGGAAGAGTGTTCTCTAAAGGCACGGTTCAGACTTGGGGTGCCTTTTGTGAGGCTTTTAATGGGAAGTACTTCTCAGATAGTGTGAGAGAGTCAAAGATGGCATAGTTCAAATGGCTTCGTTAGAATCAGATGTATGTGGATCACTATGAGGCAAAGTTCAGCGAGTTGGCCAAGTATGCACCAAGGTTGGTAAAGGACCTTGTAGATAGGGCAAGACAGTTTAGGGATGGCTTGAAGCCGGAGTTGAAAGACGAGCTGGTGCTCTTGAATTTAAAGAGCTTTGATGAGATGTATGAGAGTGCATAGATGATAGAGAAGAACGTGGTTGAAAGGGTGACTGGATCTGGCTTGCAATTCGTGCCTAACCGAGATAATAGTCTGTTTGGAAAAGGACATAACAAAAAGAACTATGTGAGGAAACCGACATCCAATGCCATGGGAGTCTATTGGGTGTGTGGAAGGAAACATGGGAATCTTCTCTATCCTTCGTTGATAGGAACCTGCTTCGGATGTGGTCAACAAGGCCACCGACGCAAGGAGGACAACCTCCTAGGAATGCGCTGCCAAACAATCAAGGTAGACCGATAGCATAAGGATGAGTTTATGCCGTTACCTGAGGGGAGGCGGAGGATTTTCCCGTTGTTGTTACGGGTATGATACCTTACACGATCATGCTACTTACGTGTTATTTGATCCTGATGCTATGCATTCTTTTGTTACCGATTTTTTTGTTAAGCTAGTGGGGTTAAGTCTCAAACCATTGAGAGTGGTTTATAGTATTTCTACTCCGTTTAAGGATAAGATATTATTTGAGTTAGGTTGTTCTAGCTGTAAGTTAGTTGTGGGCGGTCACAAGGAAGTTATTTATTTGATTGTAATAGCAATGTATGACTTTGATGTCATAATTGGCATGGATTAACTCACCAAGCAACAAGCCATAGTGAATTGTCATGGAAAGACAATTCAGTTTTACCCAGTAATGGGTGATAGTTTTGAGTTTGTCAGAAATATATGGGGACCCTCCGTTCCTCTGATTTCGTCACTCAAGGTGACTCGGTTGTTGGAATCTAGATGCCAAGGGTATTTGGCAATAGTTGTGGATATGCTGGTAGAAGGATTAAAGGTGGAGGATATTGCAATGGTACAAGAGTACATGGATGTATTTCCCAAGGAATTGCTGGGCTTACCTCTAGAGAGGGAGATTGAGTTTGTGATTGAGTTGGCCCCTGGGACTAAAACGATTTCCAAGGTGCCTTATAGGATGGTTTTATAAGAATTGAAGGAACTAAAGGTGTAGATGCAAGAGTTACTAGATAAATGATTCATTCATCCTAGTGCATCCCCTTGGGGAGTGCCGGTATTGTTTGTAAGGAAAAAGGATGGGTCTTTGCATCTTTGCATTGACTACCAGTAGCTTAATCATGTAACCATCAAGAACAAGTATTTGTTGCCAAGGGCTGATGATTTGTTCAACCAACTTCAAGGAGCCTCGGTATTTTCTAAGATAGACTTGAGGATAGGCCCATCAATTGAGGATAAAAAAGGAGGATATACTGAAAACGGCATTTCAAATGTGCTATGGTCACTATGAGTTCACGGTAATGCTATTTGGATTGACGAATGCCCCTGCAGCCTTCTGGATTTGATGAACCGAGTGTTCAGTAAGTATTTGGACTAATTCATGATTGTGTTCATTGACAATATATTGGTGTACTCGAGAAGTCTCGAGGATCATGAGAATCACCTAAGATTAGTACTGCAGACCTTGAGAGAGCATGAGCTTTACGCTAAGTTCAGCAAGTGCAAGTTTTTGTTATGTTACGTGGCATTTTTAGGGCATGTAATTTTAAGTGAAGGGATCTCCGTTGACCCAACAAAGATCGAAGCGTTCATGAACTGGCCAAGACCTACGACGGTATGTAGCACCCCGAACCCTTCGGCGATCGCCACAAGCTCTGGCGTTACACTTTATTACCTTTCTTTCTTTCGAACAAGCATCCTAATTTGCAGACATTTTTTTTTTTTAAAACGATCGGTCCCAATGCGACTCATAGCGGAAGCAATTTAAATATCACCATCTATCCCCCTACCAATCCATGATACAAATACACACTAGCTAAACATCGGAATTTTTATAAACAAACATCAACACATTATTTACATATATTTTCAAGATGGGACTACCCTCGGGTCGGTACAAAACAAGAAAAGCTAGGACTCTGCCATGTCCTACCTAAAATCTCAAAAAGAGACCTCGACCCTCAACATCATGCTAGCACACAAACCCCCCATCGATAGTGTCGATTATCTACATCAAAAAGAGATCCAACTCCTACTCATTGCGCGCAGGTCTCACACCCAACCCGATGCATCAGGTGGTGGCGACGGCAACATCCCTCACATAGTTCCATCCCGTCGAACGTGCACAGAAATGAACTCTTGTATGACAGGGCCCCCAACCAGGCCGATATCATACATCACTAGACATCGCACTCGGATAAAAGTCAGTCCGGGAATAGAAGGACAATCTATCTCCGCACACCCGACCTCTACATCGGACGGTAGACCATAAAACACACCACGCATGACGGCAGGAAGCGGCATATTGGCTAATCTGAAATGTTATCCCCAAAAGGGGTGAGTACAACCACTCAGCAGATAGGGAAATCCAATAACAACTCAATGTATCATGCAAATTACACATGCATAGCAGGCATTACTTACCTTGAAACCAGGCACACACTATCACGCATCATCATATCACATCACATATCATCATCATCATCATCATCATCATCATGCATATCATATTATATCATGGGTGATCATCATATCACATCACATATCATCATCATCATCATCATGCATATCATCATGCATATCATATTATATCATGGGTGATCATCATATCACATCACATATCATCATCATCATCATCATCATGCATATCATATCATACCATGGGTGATCATCATATCACATCACATATCATCATCATCATCATCATCATCATCATGCATATCATCATGCCATAGTTTAATTTTTCATCTTTATCTTTCAATTTTGATCACCACATCACCCACTCATCAATCTCATCATCAATTTCATCATCAATGTCATCATCAATTTCATCATCAACCCTTCGGGCAGAAACCTCCGACAGGGCTCCCAGCATTCCAGCCATCCCATGGCCACCGGGCTTCCGGCCCCCCACATTCCGGGCATCTCGCATCTCAACTAGCATCACGAGGCATTCCCTTTGGGCAGAAACCTCCGACAGGGCTTCCGGCATTTACACTCCCTGGCCGGGCATCTCGCACCTAAATCCTGGCATCGCGAGGAACCTCCAGGCATGTATCCAAGATACAACCGGATATCCAGCCCCCCATATTCCGGGCATCCTGAATCTCCCAGGGAATCTCTGGAATTACGCCACCAGGCCACCAGACAACATCCTCCACCACAACCACTTACTCACATACCATTTTCCACATATACCATTTCTTTATCTCAATTTAACATGGCAATTGGCATGGTATCAAACAAATCACACTTGACATGGAATTCACACTTGCATCTCAATTCATATGTCATACACATGCCAAAACTTTATCCCATACACATCTCAATTCAATACATGTACAAGGACCATGTCATACGCATACCAAGACTTTATCACATATACATTTCAATCCAATACATGTGCAAAGACCTCATCACACATATGCCACACAAATAGAATTGAATCCATGGCCAAAATAAAAATCCATTTTATTTTATTATTATTTTATTATTATATTATTATATTATTATTTTATTATTTTATTATTTTATTTTCATAAATAAATATTAAATTTAATATCTATGATTTTCCAAAATCATAATATTCAAACCATCACTAAAAAAAATCAATAGGATCACAATTTCATACAAAATTCATGGCCAAATTGAATTTCTCATAATTTCACAATTTCCGCAAATTAGCACATGATATTCGGATAATGACCAGAATTGCACAGTTTTCAAATAAATTCGATTAAAATACTCATATGGCCTTCAAAAATTACAAAATTTTACAGGGTGGTATCCAACACATTTTCGTACACTTTTCATTAAGAACTCTAAGCCAAATTCCTTTTAGATTAATTTATACAACCCCACGAAACTTCTGGAACCACTACCGTGACGTCCAGAACACACCCCTCCGAAATTCTTAGTTTTTACCCATCAATTCTCTTTCGTTTCCTCTTAAATTTGAGTATGTTATATACCAAGGTGTCCTTTACAAATTTCATGAAGAGATCTAGGTCAAATAACCAAAGTATGGTCACCATTCAAGTCCATGAAGTCTCGGGTGTCTCGGAATACTTCACCAGAACCATTGTTTCCAAGATCTAGCCGATTCACCAAGCTATACTTGTTATTTTTGCTTCAAATTTGAGTATGCTGTATTTTAAAATGTTACCTACAACTTTCATGAAGACATCAAAGTCAAATCTTCAACAGAAATCAACATGCAAACAAGAATCTAGGAAGAGGTCAGCGAAAACTTCACAGATCTGGGGTCTCCGTATAACAAGGCTTTAACCCCTTAAATCTCCATCATTTTTCACAGAATTTCAGTATGTTATACTACAAGATGTTAGCTACAACTTCCATGAGACATTGAAGCCAAAATCGGACTCCAAGCACACATGCAAGCTCGAACAAGCTACTGACTTCCACAAACCGAACAAGAACAGTCACACGGTTTGAAAACAACCAACCCTTACCTCGGTTTTTCGCACAAATCACACCTAAAACCGAACATGCAACCACCAAAACAAACATGCAAGAGAAGTTAAGGACTCCACTTGCCTCTAGGATGAGCAAGAGACGACGAACGGCGGCGGGACACGGTGATCGGACGGCAAACGAACGGCGCACCCCTCCGGCTCCGCCTCCTTCCCTCTCAGTTTCTCTCCCTTTCTCTCAAACTCTCTCTCTTTCTCACCCTCTCTTTGGACGAATTGAAGCAAGTAATCCAGCCACTCTCTCTCCTCATCCCTTTTATACCCCCTTAATCCCATCATTTGCAATCATTGCTTTGCCTAAAGATTAACCATTGCATGCTCTTGCCATTTGCCACTTGTCATTTTTATTTTTGAATTTGAATGGGCTTGGGCTTAGGCCCATCCGGCCACTCCTCCTTGGGCTGGTCGAACTCCCTCTTGGGCTCTAATGGGCCGACTAGCTTGGCCCACCAAGCTTTAGGCTAATGGGTCCAAGGCCCATTCCAAGAATAACCCCCTTTTTCCCTTTTTTTTTTTTTGAAATTCCTTCTATAAATATTTCTAATTTTCAATTTTCAATCTTGGCCAAAGTCTTAGGATATTTTAATTATTGAAATTTAAATCATGTGGCCAAACATAGATTATTAATCTATTAAATTTAAATTTCCACAATCACAAGCACAAATCATCAAATTAAAAGACTAATGGCCAAAACATAAGCCATGGAAATTTTATCACCTAAATTAAAGACTTTAACACACCTTAAGGCTTGGCTTTGAATTTCTGGGATGTCACACGATAACTGAAATTCGAAGTTTTTTGGGATTGGCTAGGTATTATAGACGTTTTGTAGAGAAGTTTTCTGCGATAGCCATGCCTTTAACGAGATTGTTGAAGATGGAAAAAAAAAGTTTAATTGGACAGACAAGTGAGCTTAAGCAGAAACTGACTACCACACCTGTGTTGACAATTTCGTTTGGTCCTGGTGGGTATGAAATATACAGTGACGTGCCGTATAAAGGACTAGGCTGTGTGTTAATGCAACATGACAAGGTGTTGCATATGCATCCCGACGGTTAAAGCTTCACGAGCTTAACTATTCGATGTATGATTTGGAATTAGCGGCAATCATCTTTGCACTTAAGATTTGGAGACATTACTCGTGTGGGGAAAGGTTTTTGATTTTTATGGATCATCAGAGTTTGAAGTATTTGTTGTCTCAAAAAGAGTTGAACATGATGCAACGGCGATGGATGGAACTTCTTAAGGACTACAATTGCAAGATTTTGTATCATCTGGGGAAAGTGAATAAAATGGCGGATGCACTCAGTCAAAAGTCAATAATTGCTCAGATGATGGTATAGGAATGGATTCTTTTAGAGGGAGTCAGGGACTCAGATTTCAAAATTGAGGTCAGCCATTTTGCTAGTCTAATAGGCACTCTCAGGGTGGAGCCCGAGATACAAAGTAGAATAAAAAGTGCCCAAGCGACGGATCTTGAAGTTCTTAAGATCCTGCAGATGGATCAGGCAAAGATAAAAGTAGACTTTCAAGTGTCTGAGGATGGGACATTGAGGTTTTGGGGATGATTGTGTGTTCCAAATGATGCAAAACTTAAGGAAATAGTCCTATCAGAAGCTCATCGTAGTAACTATAGCATCTACCCTGGCAGTACAAAAATGTATCAGAATCTGAAGCCGCACTTCTGGTGGAATGGTATGAAGTTGGACATTGCAAAGCATGTGGCTAATTGTTTGACGTGCCAACACGTAAAGGCTCAGCATTGTAAGCCTGGTGGACTATTGCAACCTCTTGAGATTCCCAATTGGAAGTGGGAACACATTACCATGGATTTTGTGATGGGGTTGCTAAGGAGTCAGCGAGCAAAAGACTCAATTTGGGTACTGGTTGACAGATTGACAAAGTTAGCTCACTTTATTGCCATACGGAAGGATTTCACATTTGATAGGTATGTAGAGTTGTATGTATGTTAGATTGTACGCATTCATGGAGTTCCAGTGACGATCACGTTTGATTGTGATCCTAAGTTTACGGCAACTTTTTGGAAAAGTTTGCAATCCACTTTGGGGATGAAATTGTAGTATTGTAGGGTGTACCATCCGCAGACAGATGGTCTCTAAACTCTTGAGGGCATGTTACGAGCTTGTGTTATAGATTTTAAAGGCAGTTGGGAAGAGCAGCTTCACTTGGTTGAGTTTGCCTACAATAACAATTATTAGCAGAGTATTAAAATAGCACCATTTGAGGCTTTGTATAGGAGACCCTACAAAACTCCACTTTGTTGGGACGAGGTTGGTGAGTGAAAAATCACGAGGCCAGAGTTGGTACAGCAATCTTTGAATGCAATTCAGATTATTCGAGATAGACTAAAGACCACTCAAATTTGTCATAAGAGTTATGCAGACAAACGTCTTAGACCATTGGAGTTTAAGGTGGGTGATCATGTGTTTTTGAAAGTATCACCAATGAGGGGTGCTTCTAGGTTCAGCAACAAAGGAAAGTTAAGTCCGAAGTACATTGGACCCTTTGAGATTTTGGAAAGGATAAGGGTTTTAGCGTATCGTCTAGCGTTGCCACCGAAGCTTGCCTAAGTACATGATGTTTTCCACGTGTCCATGTTGACAAAGTATGAACCGAACCTGACTCATGTATTGAACTTTGAAGAACTAGACGTAGACGATAGGGTGTCATACGTGGAGAGGTTGATACGAATAAAGACCGTAAAAAGTAAATGCTTCAAAACAAGACTATCACCTTAGTTAAGGTGATCTGGCGACATCATGGGAAAGAGGGAGCAACATGGGAAAGTGAGGAAGCAATGAAGAAACAACACCCCCATCTTTTTGAAAATTTACCTGTAATTGCAAATTTCAAGGATGGAATTTTTGTAAGGGGAGAAGAATTGTGACGTCGTGAAATTCAAGTCCTTCGAGGGATCAATGAACGTTTTGTCAAAGTATTGTTGGTTGATCTCATTTGGAATAGATCACTCCCGAGATACTAACCTTGAGGAGAAAGGCTAATGAGGACAGAATTCGTGTGACTAAAGAGCTTGACCTGGGAAAACGACTTGACCGTGAGACTTGCGACAGGAAGATTCTATAGATAGGTAGGTTGATTTCACGGACAACTAGAAGTCGATTCGTAGACAGAACATAATGGAACAACAGGTGATTCTGTTTACTGTTATCAAACCCGCGAACGACCCTATGTCGATTCTCGGTAATCATGTACTTTAAAATAAGAATCTATCCTCCACATATTCATGTAGTCAAAGACGTTTATGTGTCGAGATATCTTGAACGTCATTTGGCACGAGTTGGTTACGCGTGAATCCTCGAAGTCGCCTGTCAATCTGAGTTGTACCAAAATGGCATTCGAACGAAATTGACATGGCATAAGAATCCAAGATTGGACTTCGAATTTTTGAGAATGTACAGGACAGACTTTTGGACGATGCTACTTCGACAGTTAATAGTGCTAGTTAAGCCGAGTGTTTGGAAAATGATTTATGGACCAAAGAGCTGAGCCTATGATGACGTGGACCAAGCAAGGCCAGTGTGGGCCTCATGCCCAAGGTGGGATAGCCATTATGGTAGACCGAGATAAGCAAGTGAGCCTATTGGACCCAACCAACTAATTTACCTTTCGAGCCCATTGTCTAACCTTGAGCCTTTTTTAGCCCAACTAATTCCCGAGCACATTCCTATTCATTACCTAAATCGTTTCTAAGGCCCGCCCTACTTTTCAACCCAACGGCAAAGTAGAAAATGTGCATGGTGGAAATGACTATTTTGCTCTTAGATATTTTAAGGGAAAGTCAAAAGAAGAGAGAGAAGATGATGTCACTTGCATGGGGAGTTGAAGCATGCATTGAGGGGCCTTAATGAGGCTTGACAGCTAGCCCTCACTTCACTCTCTCTCCCCCTCGTCAGCTCAAGAATTCGCAGTCCTCTCTCTCCCCCTATTTCTTCTTTTTCCTTCTTCTTCTCCTACTGACCTTCCTCCAAAAACCTGAGTTGTTTGTTGACTTTCCATGTGAATCACCGCTCGTGCCACCCACCATCAAGCTCAAAACATCCAAACCGTATGGCCCATGGCGGTTGTTCGTCGGTCAGAGTCGTCGGCTGACTCGCCGACCAGTTAAAAGCTAGCATCAGTCTGACCACTTGGTCTCTACACTGCTTCGCCTTTTCAGCCTTTTTCCTCCTGTTTTGACCCAATCTCCGCTCAGCCTAGCCACTAGCCAGTCCCCCTTAACCCCCAAGTGCCGTCGGTTGCCGGCCAACCACTCGCCAGAGCTCTGGCCAACTCGTTCAACCCTTTTCCTCCTCCGGCAGTCTAGTTTTTCAGAGTTGCAGTGAGAGGTAGAGTTTTTTGCTGCTGCTTCAGCCATAGGACTACCTTGCATCATTGTGGTTGAGGTCCTTGTGCATCGCATTCATCGTCGGCGCTTCATTTGTGTCTATGGCCTACTTAATGAGTGAGTTTAGCCCAAAATCCTTTGTTTAGTACCTAAACTTGGTTAGGGTTAGTTTAGTTAAGGCTAATTCTAATTTAAGGATTTTAATTGAGTTGTATTAGCCCTAAAATAGGTGGTTAGATAGATTGTTAAGATTAGTTTAGATTAATCTTACTTTTTGTTAATTAATTGTGGTTTATGTTTAATTAATTGATTGTTTGTCTTAATTAATGATTTGCTTAATTTTTTAATTTAATTTATTAATTGTTGAATTATGAAATTATACTATTCATATTGCACTATTCACAAACTACTGTTCACACATACTGTTCATCTAGAAGCGAAAATGGTCTAATTTCATGTTTTTGTAAGGGGAGAAAAATTGTAACGTCCTGAAATTCGAGTCATTTGAGGGATGAATGAATGTTTTGTCAATGCATTGTTGTTTGATCTCACTTGGAATTAATCACTCCCGAAATACTGACCTTGAGGAGAAAAGCTAATGAGGATAGAACTCGTGTGACTAAAGAACTTCACCTGGGAAAACGACTTGACTGTGAGACTTGCATGAGCATGATCTTGTAGATAGGTAGGCCGATTTTAGGGATGACTAGAAGTCGATTCGCAGACAGAACATAATGGAACGACGGGTGATTCTATTTATTGTCATCAAACCCGCGAACGACCCTATGTTGATTCTTGGTAATCATGTACTTTGAAATAAGAATCTATCCTCCGCAATTTCATGTAGTCAAGGACGTCCATGTGTCGAGATGTCTTGAATGTGGTTTGACACGAGTCGGTTATGAGTGAATCCTTGAAGCCGCTTGTCAGTCTGAATTATACCAAAATGGCATTTGGACGAAACTGACATGGCATGAAATCCAAGATTTGACTTCGAATTTTTGAGAATGTCCAAGACGGACTTTTGGATGTTGCTACTTTGACAGTTGAAATTGCCAGTTGAGCCGAGTATTTGAAAAATGATTTATGGACCAAGGAACTGAGCCTATGAGGACGTCGGCCAGGCATGGCCAGTGTGGGCCTCATGCCTAAGGTGGGACAACCACCATGGTAGACCAAGACAAGCAAGTGAGCCTGTTGGACCCAACTGACCAATTTACCTTTCAAGCCCATTGTCTAACCTTGAGCCTTTTTTAGCCCAACCAATTCTCGAGCTCATTCCTATTCATTTCCTAGCTCGTTTCTTAGGCCCGCCTTCTTTTTAGCCCAAGGGCAGAGTGGGAAATGTGCAAGGTGGAAATGACTATTTTGCCCCTAGATATTTTAAGGGAAAGTCAAAAGAAGAGAGAGAAGATGATGTCACTTGCATGGGGAGTTGAAGCATGCATTGAGGGGCCTTAATGAGGCTTGATAGCCAGCCCTCACTTCACTCTCTCTCCCCCTCTTTAGCCTAAGAATTCGCGGCCCTCTCTCTCCCCTTGTTTCTTCTTCTTCCTTGTTCTTCTCTTCCTAACCTTCATCCAAAAACTTGAGTTGTTTGTTGTCCTCTCATGTGAATCACCGCCTGTGACACCCACCACCATGCTCATGACATCTAGTCCATACGCCCCATGGCGGCCGTTCGCCGATCGGAGCCATTGGCTGATGCGTCGACTGGCCAGAAGCCAACACCAGTCTGACCATCTGGTCCCTGCACTGCTTCACCTTTTCAGCCTTTTTCCTTTCATTTCAACCCAATCTCTACCCACCCTAGCCACTAGCCAGTCCCCCTTAAGCCCCAAGTGCCGCCAATCGCCAATCACCGGCCAGACGCTCGCAAAAGCTTCGGCTAGCCTATTCAACCCTTTTCCTCATCTGGCAGTCTAGTTTTTTAGAGTTGCAGTGAGTGGTAGAGTTTGTTACTGCTGTTTCAGGCTTAGGACTGCCTTGGATAGTCGTTGTTGAGGTCCCCATGCATCGCATTTGTCATCGGTGCTACATTCGTGTCTCCGGCCTGCTTAAAGGGTGAGTTTAGCCCCTAATCCTTCGGTTAGTACCTAAACTTGCTTAAGGTTGGTTTAGTTAGGGCTAATTCTAATTTAAGGATTTTAATTGAGTTGTATTAGCCCTAAGATAGGTGGTTAGATAGATTGTTAAGATTAGTTTAGATTAATCTTACTTTTTGTTAATTAATTGTGGTTTATGTTTATTTAAGCATGTTTTTCCCTAATTAATTGATTGTTTGTCTTAATTAATAATTTGCTTAATTAATGAATTTAATTTATTAATTGTTGAATTATGAAATTATACTGTACATATTGCACTATTCACAAACTATTGTTCACGCGCATTGTTCATCTAGAAGCGACAAATTGTCTAATTTCATGTGTTTTGATCTTATGAGGTGAATTGGATGTGTAAAGGCATGACATCCGCATGAATCGTATGGTTTTCACAAAAAGAGAAAAATGATTTGTCTGAGGGACACTAGAAATGGACCGCCTTTATGAGAAAGGATTTGAGGTTGTATATGCAAGCATGTGTGCATTGGCTACTACTCGAAGATAAAATGTGGGTTGTGGTGATATGCTTGCATAATCACTAAGTTGAACCCACCGCCTTGACATGAGTTTTGGGGGTGATAGTTGATTTACTCGTCACCTCGACAAGAGTTCAGGGGGTGATAGTGTGATTTATTCGCCGCCCCAACAAGAGTTCGAGGGGTGATAGTTCGATTTATCGGAAACCCGACAAGGTTCGGTTGTAGCCCTAAGGGACAGTAATAATCGGAACACGTGTGGATGCAAGAGTGTATGAGAAACATGGCATCATTGATTCCGATTATGCATGAGCTGATCATATTGTTTATGGCACGCACGCATGAATCGATAACGTGCAAGGTGTGGCAATGGCTGGATGAGATCGCTTGTGACGTGACTCATATGTGATTGATGAACTGCATCATCTAATGACCATGTGCATTGTGTATATTGTGTTGACATATAACGTGCAGGATATGGCATACCAGGTAAGGTTGCATGCAAACCGACTACTTAATTGTTGGTTGGCCTTGGCTGTTGTTATTTGTTGGTTTGTTTGTGGGGTGGTTCTAGAAAGATACCCCGAGTTGAGTTGGTGTACTAACCAGAGCTTAGGGGGAGAACTTGCTGAGATTTTATCTCACTGGTTATTGTATAACCATTTTTAGGCCCTTAGAATGGCGCATTCGCTGGTGCGAGTCTAATGGGTCCAAGTGATAGGGGTGCTGAACCCGAGGGTTTCTTTTGTATAGTTCAATTAGCCTAGCCTAATTTGTATTTGGTCTGTGTTGACACCTAAATTTTGGCAACCCATTTAGTTATTTATCGCATTAAAAAATTAGGGGTTAATTTTTAACCCCTAAGCAGAAATATTAGAATTAAGTTGCATAGCATATAGTTTTCTGAGCATTTTTCTATTTGCATTGGACTGGCGACAGATGGGTTCAACTTGATGGTTTAGGGCTTTAATTTGACAAGTTGGACTAAGCCCGCGAAGAGAGCAAATTGGCCCAAGCTCGTGATATTACGAACCCATCTTTGCGAGATTTCAAATTTGAGAAAAATCCTATTGCAATTTTAAATATTTGAATATTCATTTTTGCAAAGGAAATCTAGAAGAGATGTGGAAAAAAAAGAAGAAGGAAATATTGCATTCGGAAAATATCTTTGTGGATGTTGATTTGAAGAAGAAAATAAAACCCTAATTCTTAACCTATAAAAGGGTTGCTACACTACAGAAGAGGGGGGGGGGGGGGGGGGAGACAATAGAGAATACACGGCCACCATTGCGAGAGGGAGAGAAAAGGTTTTTTGTTCTTCCTGGCAGGTTTTGAAAGTCCGCATAATGAGAACGCAAAGGAGGAGCAACACACGTCCGTAAGAAAAGGGAGAAGAAGACAAAAAGGTAGGTCTTCGCTTCGTCAAATAGGAGGGGGGCGAATATCTCTCTCTCGGTCAACACTGGGTACACAAAAGAATCTGGAGAGAGAATAGAGGGAGAGCGAGGTCTTTTCCTTTTAGTCTCGGCTTCGTGATTCCTCCCACCGTGGCGTTGCGCTCCCGCTACAACGCTTCCCTCGTTTAAGCCGCGATGCCGCACCCCGTGTTGGACTGAGATGACGAGCCGCCATCCTGATCTTTACCACCATGACGTCGGCTGCTCCCGCAACTCCAGCCCTCAGAGCAGCATCGCACTAAGCTGCCCTTGAGTCACTCTTGAAGGCACGCGACGGTCTCTCTTGCACCCACATCGAAGCGGCTTTTGTTGTGGTGTCCAGCAAGCCCCATCGGCGAATCCGGATTATTTCTTGCGCTTGTAGCACGCCCCATCATCACAGCCGATAAACAATTTCGCCACGTGTGAATTTTCTCTTGCGGGACTTATGGTGAATTGCTTATGAGTGAACTTCAGGAATTATGGTGTCCTTCAAACAAAAATCACACTAACCCGTGGAGTTGATGTACCGTGAGGCAGCCAGCGAGTTTCCCATGACGAGTAACCTTTGGGCAGGCAACATCAAGCTGCAACAACGTGTCTGGTTCCATACAACCGAGACCAATCCTGCAAAGTTCTATCCTTTATTTTTACTGCAGATTTATTTTATTTTATTATTATTATTTTGGCACGGTTTCATCACCCATTACACGTAGAAGATGCCACTTTCTTATTTCTTTTGATGTATAGAAGTGGCCTAAGAGGGTTGCTCGGTCAAAGTCTTCAGTGGAGGCATTCAGCAAAGAACGAGAAACGAAAAATCCCACATTGACCTTCTTTTGGGAACAGACGAAAAGCAAGAATTAACCAAGGCTTTCTTTATCATATTTCATGCCGGCGTTCCTTTAATATCATTAGTCGTGGAGTCCCTGGCGAGTTAACTGACTCGCTGTTGCCCTGCCATGCTGTGACGTGAAACCTCGATGTGAGCTGCTCTGACACCATCCTTTGGCCTGACGTCAAGACAAGCTGCCGTCACATTGAGCTCATCCCCGAACCAAGCATCGCGTGAAGTTTCTGTTTTGTAGGTTCGTTGATCGTAAGCACCACCAAGAGACCCATCAGCCAGCATCACCGTTAGTTGCCCCATTGGCCACCATTTGCGAGCCATCCATTGACAAATTTCAATTTTGAATTATATCCTTAAATTAGGTAAAAAAATCTCATCCAAATTTGATTTAGATATCATATTGCCTAGGTTGATGAGATTGATATCTAATTTAATCTTTTTGAGTAATAGGCATAAGTCAATTAGGATTTATTGCCTAATCCGCAACCGCACGTCAATTTTTTATTCCATCTATAAGGCTTTAGATGGAATAATTAATCATGCGGAAATAAAATTGATGTATTGATCTTTAAGGTTTAAGATCAATTTATCGATTTTATTAGCAAAATAATTAAGTTGATTAGATATCGTTTCCAGATTCAAACAATGGATAATATCTTTGATGATCGTGAATGATTGGTGCTTATCTTTTAATTGTTTATTTGTCCCAAAAATACAAAAAAATTGCATTTGCATTTCATGTAGATTAGAATTGATTTCCTAGATAGAATTGCATGATAGTTAGATTCTTTTCTAATTATATTAAAATGCATATTTAGATGGTATCTAGGTTAGATGATATCTTTGAATTAAATTGCATGTCGAGATAAATTTCTAAGTTAAGATAGGATTCACATTAGTATTTCCTAACTTAAAATAGATAATATCTCACTCTAGTTAGATTTTTATTATTAGTAATTTTTAATTATGAATTTTTATTAAAAAAATACAAAAATATCATGTGCATGTCATATAGAATTAGGTTCATGAAATGCATGTCATTTAGTGATTATTTCTAGGTCCATTTAATTAGAAACCACCCATCATCAGAATTAGGTCATTTGGTTAAATTGCATTGCACATAGATTAAATTTCATTAAACAAGAGAAAATCATAAATAAATAAATAAAAAGATTGAGCGAGTGTGTGTTAATTAGAAATCATATCTAGAACTATCAATATAAATTCTGATTTAACATTGTAGATGCTTTCGATGCCATGAGGTAAGTCCTCTTGCAATTTATTCATTGCTTTCTTGAGTGTTAAATTGGTAATTTGTGCACCCACATGATCATCTCACATGTTAGGGAAGTAGAATTAAAATAAATCCAAGTTGTCTGCAAAACATTTTTTTTCAAAATAAAAGGGAAAGGTACCAAAATGGCATTAGAGAAATCTAATGTAACTAAGTTCTCGAACTCATAAATCTCTGATTTGTAGGAGTAAAGTAAATCTCCCATTACTTTACTTGGGTTTCTAATCGACCCACCAAAAATAGGTTAGTGGCAACTCTTAATTGGAAAAAACATTTGCATATTAAGAATTTAAACCTAAGTCGCGAATTGGTATGGGCTTAGGAGAGCTCGAGTTAAGATTAAACTTAGTAATCCATTAGCCAAACCCTAAGTGGTGCACTCAAAATTTTGGTCACAACAGTTTGGCTTAGAGGATGGATCAAACCCTCTGGCGGGCTTGTAATTTGGAAATGATCCTCCGTTGGTTAATCCAATAAAAATGTATATGCTAGCAAGTAGTTGCTGTTGTTTTTGCTGTTCATGCCTCTATCCCTGTTTGATTGCTTGGTTGTCTATTTGTTTGGGGGATAGTTCATTTTCCGCTTGCGCATAATGAAAGACTAAAATAAATGGTCATCGACGAGTCCTAGGACGTCACTTTCTTTCGACCAAGGGAAGGGTTGTTGTGTACTTGAGGTTTGGGTGACATTTCCACATGAATTTTTTTTTCATGCAATATTATGATTTTTTTTCACTGCTAATGGTCAAACTACTAAAACATACCAAAAAGCAAAAATAGATGGAATCCTGTTGTGCGTACATGAATGGGTAGCACAAATTAAATTGCAAATAGTATGTTGGATACTCAATGGAAAAGCATCTACTCGGATGTAGCAAATCATGTGACATTCACGATGATAGGCATGCCAACAAGAATTAAGAGATGGCTAATAGGCTCACTTCATGAATAACTTGGTATAACTCAAATCACTTACCTCAAATGGAATGCCGTGCAAGGATTAAGTGGACAACTCCAAGCTTGGTCAGGCTAGAACGAAAATTCAAGGTGACATGGCGGGCCACCGACACGACAGTGAGCACTCTCAATTCATTATACTATTCTCTAAATTCTTTCCTCCGGGCAACATTTCTCATTCATATTCGTGTTCTCTTTCTATTGTTTGGTCCCCTTAGACTCCGTGAAACTCCCTATTTATGGGGTTAGACCTTCTATATTTCCTTCTCAAAAATGAATTTGAATTTCACCCCCAAATAACCCATTGAATAACCCCTAAGTCTCTCTAACCACCTTATTATTCTAACCAATTAAAAAATTGATTTTACTTTGGTGGATTTGGGGAATTAGGCGAGATTTTGCACCTGAAGAATGAAGACTCATTCTTACAAATTTTGGTAAAACTGAAGGGGATATCTCGGCAACTTTCAAAGAAGAATTGGGCCCATTTGGACCCGATCATCTATTCCAAGCCGGAATGCGCTTGATTTGCATCAAGCTAGTTTTGGGCCTCATTTGTTTAGACCGGCCCATCCGACCTGGCTTTAGTTGAACGAGGCCCGTTTGGACCAAGTTTGCCCGACAATGCAAAAAGCCAAAAAAAAAAAAAGATAAATGCAAAAAATATTTTGCCTGCATAATGAACCTAGAGAATTCCTCATTTGGTTAAGTCCGAGAACTTGTTCAATCCTACCTTGTAAGTACAATTTGCCGTGCCATTGAACTCCTCGACAAACCGCAAGTTTTCCAAGAAAATCTTCAGATGCTTCACCTTCTCGGCGATGTCTTTGTAGTTGCACCTATGCTGACTCATCCACTCCTCGAACTTTTTATTCGTGAATGGAATGCCATAGACATGAGACATGGCATTGGTCCTAAATTTTTGCTACATGTTCAAATTAATTCCTTAACTATATGAAAATGTTCATGTCGTTCTTCTATTATTCAAGTTAAAGGAAATAGGAATAAAGCTTTCAATTCAATATGTCTAAATATTGGAAAAAAAAATAACATTACACGTGGATTATCACTTTAAGATATTCTATTCAAATTAGAATATAATAATCATTTTAATTTTTTTAACTTGTTCCATTTGCAAAAATTATTTTAATTTGATGATATTAATTATTACATTCTAAGTTCAATAACTCACGTGAATAATTTGCTTTTAACATTATTTCTTTACCCACCATTCAAACTTACTAGATTGGAAGCCATATCAGCAAATTCTATTAACTTGAATTAATGAAAAGATAACGTAAAAAAAATATATATATATATATATGTAGTCTAGAGATTAAATTGAATGGTTACTAAAAGTTTAGAAATCACATTAAGCAAATTAAAAGTTCATAATGACAAGTATAGTGGGTCAAAGTTCAAAGTCCATTTGTGTAGTTGTATCTTGATAGAAGTGAACATGAAATTAAGTTATTGGAGCAATTTGATGGCAACGGAAGTCAGTGACAGAACATGGTCAATGTCATTGTTTACTCAACGAGTGCTTGTTCCACATGATGTCCAAAAGCTAAACAAAACGGTGCTCGAATGGTCCTAGATCATTCTCTGGCTTCAACGAGGGTTTCTGTGACTATGGCGTATACAGCTCGAGCATTTACTAGGCAGGTACTTTTAAAGCTAGACAGAACTTAGTTGGTCTGAAAATGTCTCTTATTATATTCCATTTTTCTTCGTGCACCTTTCTGCATTTCAACGCCTTTATTAACCTAGACTTATAAAAATAAGCAAAAGCAACGCGCGCGTGTGTAAGGAATAGAGACGATTGCGTGCATAAGGAAGAGAGATGATTGAGAGAGAGAGAGAGAGAGAGAGAGAATTAAGTGAATGATTAATATTGATCAAAAGTTTTATGTGCCTCAACTGACATTTATCTAACAAAAAACTCCATAAGCTTTACAAAATTATGAATATTGACCACTAGATTTGCTAACGATTTTTTTCTTTCTATTCTAAACTTTAATAGAATTTTGAATTTCAATAGAAAAGTAATTCGGTAATATTTTTCACTTAATATAAGCCAAAACACATAACAAATACCAGACTAATCAACGGTACTAACAATATCTCCACAATTAGCTAAAATGGAGGCCTATCATGTTCCATGTTGAGATTGTATCAATTATAGGGTCATGTTTTACTCCAATCCCAATTAATTGAAAGTTCATCTAACTAATTTTTAATTGATGGGTTATAAATGTAGATACATATATGTATGTGTGTGTATGTTTGGTCCAGTTTGCATATGATTAATATATACAAATGTGACCCTATACCCCCTCCACTTTGGTCGCTTTGAAAATCTTTTAGAAACACAATGCATGGATATTTATTATCAAAACCTCATAAACCCTAATAGATCCTAACATTTTTCTTCACTTTTTGTCACGCCCTGAACCCCGAGCACGCAACAACCCTTTCCCTTGGTCGATAGAAAGTGACATCCCAGGACTTGTTGACAATGATTCATTTTAATTTTTCATTAAGCAGAAAGCGAACCATCCCCCAGTCAAACAGACAATCAAATAATCAAATAGGGATAGAGGGATGAATAGCAAGAACAACAACAACTACTCGCATATATACATTTTCATTGGATTAACCAATGGAGGAGGATCGTTTCTTATTTACAAGCCCACCAGAGGGGCTGATCCATCCTCTAAGCTAAACCACAAAGAAGCTAGGCTAAGCTAATCCAACTATACAAAAAGAACCCTCGGGTTCGGCACCACCATAACTCAAACCCATTGGATTTAGACTCGGGTCGATCATTGGTGGAGCGGGGCCAAGATTCTCCACTGCACCATCAAGAGAGTTCAGCTCCATAGGATCCCAATTGGCATCCTTGGGGCTCCTACCAAGCGGCCCATCAAAACCTCATAGAGGAACAATCAGCATATTGTCCTCTCGGATGTACCATGCTAGAAACCGATGGGGTATCCATTGCCCTGACCTTGCATTCACCCAGATGGTGGAGAGATACTTCTCGTAAAGATGCACCCGACCTGGGAAGTGGTGACACGTCACGACAATCTTCCAATCCTTAGGGATCCCAAATCGCACCGGCGGATGCGCCATTTAAGGGCCTGAAAGTGGTTATACAATAACCGGTGAGATAAAATCTCAATGAGTCCTCCCCCCAAGCCTCGGTTAGTACACCAACTCAACTCGAGGTATCTCTCCAGAACCACCCCACAAGCAAACCAATAACCAATAACCAACAATCAACAAATAACAACAGCCAAGGCCAACCAACAATCAAATAGTCGGTTCGCATGCAACCTTATTCAGTATGTCATACCTTGCACTTTATATCTTAGTACAATACACACAATGCACATGACCATTAGATGATGTAATTCATCAATCACATACGAGTCGCATCATAAGTAATCTCACCTAGCCATTGCCACACCTTGCACGTTATCGATTCATGCGTGTGTGCCATAAACATTGTGATCAGCTCATGCACAATCGGAACCCATGATGCCATGTTTCTCATACACTCTTGCATCCACAAGTGTTCTGATTATTACTGCCCCTCAGGGCTACAACCAAACCTTTGCTAGTGTCTACTAGCATAACTAGGCATCGCCCTACCCCGTGAGGCATTGCGACATCGTGGGTCCCCCCCCCCCCCCAAAAGACAACATTCCCGAAGGAGCATGGGCCCGGCCTCTATCGCTATCATGCCCAATCCTCAAGCTCGTACCTACCCATCAATGGTCGATTATATTGTGACGTCTCCTGACGCGTCGCTGACCTATTCATTTTAATGCGCATGCATAAGCATATAAATAAATCTCCAAACAACATAAAGATGGGATAAAAAAGCAGGGCCACAAATGCATAATCAAACCACACACCTTTATACACAACTAACTAGTTTATTTATAATACTAGTCTATACACAAAGGTCTACAAAAGCATAAGGTCTACGAGAGATCGGTTCTCAAAACGAAGCTATCCTAAGACTAGCTCGTCAGACTCATTCGCCGATTCTTCTGTCTCCACAGGCTCCAGGAGCTTCAAGTCCTCCACCACACCATCAGAAGGGTCAGTTGCATCATCGTCTAGAGTAGCATCAACTACCGTAACGGAGATTTCAAAACTCCTAAGGGGACCCACCCTGAATCCATTGGATCCGTAGCGAAACCATGCTCTGAATCAATGAGGAACCCCATGAGGTAGGTCATCTTCGACTTAGATGGTGGTCACTACCAGTTCATAGACCCAATGACTTCTGGGATCGGGGTAACTAAAAACCTGCTCGGTAACCCTCATGGGCCGGCCAAAACGCTATGGAGGAGTAGCCATCTAAGGACCTGAAAAGGTTGAACCCACTACGGGGTGAAATAATATCTCAACAAGTTCACCCCTTAAACTCCAACTAGAAATGAAATACGACTAAAGGTAGTCTATGCACACACAAGACAGATGACTTACCTTGTCTCAGTTCCTTCCTGCAAATTAGTATAATTCATATACTAAACCAATCAATTCAACTCAAATCATCGATCAGCTAGTCAATTGACTTAATTCTTAATTCGATACAATTGATTTGGTCCATACTATCTATCAATTCAATACAACCACTGCTCATACAAGCTGAAATAGGTGGTCATAGCTCTCACAAGCTAATATAGATAGATAGTAACTCACACAAGCTAATATATAAGGATCGTGCTCTCACAAGCTAATAATAAATCATAGCTCACACAAGTTGATAAGGTATACTGCTCTCACAAGCTGACGTGCAAAAGGGCTCTCACAAGCTGATAAAGTATATTGCTCTCATAAGCTGATATATCAAGCGCACATAGGTGGATATAATATACTGCTCTCACAAGTCGACGTGCAAAAGAGCTCTCACAAGTTGACGTGCAACATCTTTCTTTTAGAAAATCTCACTATTCATATAGTACACAAACATATTTTTGGTGTTAAAAACTAACGCCTAATATTTTCTAATTAAAATACCGAAATTCCCCAATTTTTGAATAATTAACCAAAATTACCAATTTCACTCAATTTGCACAAATTAGCACTCAATTAAATAAACCAAGCATACCATTGCAATTAGCACAAAATTCTAATCACCGACTATCCTGCTATAATTTCTGGAAAATAATAAATAATTAAATAAATACCAAAAATAATTAAATAAATACAATTAAATGCAAAAAAATAGAAACTTAGGCCGGAAATGCCTAATTAAATATCGAAATTGGCACGAAAAATTTCCGAACCAATCTAGATAAATAATAAGATCTATCTAGTCTCTAATTAAGCCGTTCTAACTACCTAACATACATAAACAAATAATTAAATTACTAATCCGTTCTAACTAACCACCTAAACTATACTTAGCCTAAACTAATCAACCCTTAAGTATCATTAACTCCCCAAGTAGAGTTTAGTGAGTAAACTCACCAGTTTAGCTGTGATCCGGAGAGTCCACAGCGACGGCGTCGCAAAGACGAGCGACAAACCTCCTAGCGGCGAAGCCAAGTGAGGCCTAGAAGAGGTCTGAAATGGACCTTGAAGCTCATGATTGAGCTGGGCTACTCAATTTTGCTTTTGCTGGATGGAGCTACTATGGGTGACGGTCAAGGCCAAAATAGGCTAGGTAGGCGGCTAAGTGGGCAGGCAAAGGTTTCCGACGGTTGGACAGGACGACAGCAACCAAGGCAACGGTGGAGGAGGCTCAAACACGAGCTGGGGTTGCGGCACAGCAAGCTGGGGTCACATCTAGAGTAGGACGAGTGGGATGGCATATGGAGCTCACGGGCGGTGCGACGACGAGCAAGGAATCTTGGCAGCTCGGTGGCGACTTATGACAGCAGGGGGAAGACTAGAGGCTTCTTTGCAATTGGAAGCTCCAAAACACTAAAAATGGAGAAAGCAAGCTTCAAAGAAGAAGAAGAAGCCATCTGCACAATTAAGGGACCCTTTGGCCACAAATATCCCCCTCATGATCATTACATGGTGTTGCAACCTCTTTTTTTTTTTTTTTGCCGCCCGCAATCGGGTACGAGTGCCTAAAGAGGCTAATGGCTCGACTGAAATTGGTTAAGCCCGGACTCTCCGAAGTCCACCAATTCATGACTTTAATAGTCTAAATTTTTAACCTGTAAATTAATTTTAAAATGGAGTCGCCACTAATCAGTTTGGGATGGGTCGATTAGAAACCCAATCGAAGTATCGGGAGAAATACTCGCTCCTGCGCAACTAGAGAAAATAGGATCGGGGACTTGATTACACTAGTTAATCACTAATAACCTTTCGGTACCTAATCTTATTTAAACCCTGAGATTTTTTTAATATTCGAGGGATTTTCCATGCATTTTGTGGAGGAAAAACATTTTTTGGGTATTTTATTAATTTTTTTGGACTAAAAAGCAATTTTTTGGAATTTTGGTATTTTTGGAAAATATAAATCTTTTTGTGGCTTTTCTGATTTTTTTTGGCTTTTTTTTGGAAAATAAGAAATATTTTTTATTTTTTTTAGAAAATAAATTATTTTTTTATTTTTTTTAAATATTATTTTATATTATAATAATATAAAAATGAACCGGGTCGGATCCCCGGGTTGGATCCGACTCGGTTTGCAACCCACGAGACTCGGACGGGCCCGCAACGTGGGCCCGGCCAGGTTTTTTTTTTCTTTGCTTCTTTTTTTTTTTAAAAAAAACTCAGCCCATACTGGAATTGGGCCTATTTGAATTAAATAGAAAATACCCAGCCCGAGTTTAAAAACTGGCCCAACGAGTGCAGGTCCAACCTGAGGAAACCTTACCTGGAAACTGGGGAACCGGATCGGACGGACCTACGAGCTGGCCCGGTTCCCAGCCTCCTTTCTCCTTCATTCACTCGTGGTGTTGGTGAGGGGGACCGAGGCGTCACCGGGCAGACGGTGACGACCACGGTGATGGCGACGATGACGGCGGCCACGTAGACTAGACGACGACGATGGCAACGACTATAAACCGCTTACGAGGACGGTGATGATGAGCAACAACGGGGCTGCTGGTGAGGTCAGCGACGGCACGGTTTGAGATGGGGGTGTGACGGCGACTACGCAACCGGAGGCAGCGAATACTTGGTTGTGGCGAATGGTGGTGGTGACGACAACAGGGCAGCGACGACAGTCCCTCAGCTCTCGGATCCTGTGTGGTGTTGGCGGGTCAGTTGCGGCACAACGCTAGGGTGGGGAACAGCAACGACAGAGCAGTGGTCGCAGGTGGCGGAGAGCTTCTGGCTTCCCAGATCTGGCGTCCAGACGATCCTTCCTCTTCTCTGACTTCTTCTCCTCCGGATCTAGGACTCCCTCGAAACCAAACCCTCCGGCTTGACCAGATCTCTCCCTCTCCGGCCAAATCTGAGATCTCCAATGGCTTGCCTTCAAACCTTCCCCGAAGTCTCTCGAGAAAGGTCTTCGAAGCTTGCTACCGGAGGTCCCTCACTTCGCCATGCTCTCCTTCTCAGGTTCGTTCGCCGCCGGCCTCCTCCGAAGTCTCTCGGAGGGAGATCGGTTTGAGCTCAGGACCCGATTTCCGCCTTGCTCGCTCTTTGAGCTCCCCGAAGTCTCTCGAGAACCTCTCTGAGCTTGCTGGCCTCATGTGTCTCCTTCGACGGAGGTGGTGCCCCGCTATTTATAGGCGAGGAGGTCCGGTCGACGGAGGTGCTCAGCCACCGGTCTTTGGCTTACCAACCGGACGCTCGTTGCTGAACCGACGTCCCATCCTTGCTCCTCCAACAAGGCATGCTCGGCATTGAAGGAAGCCCATGATGGCGCTTGAGATCTGTCTCTTCTGGCCAACGTTGACCTACACTCCTCTGTCGTAGGTCGTCCTTCGTGCGTTGGTGTCCTCTGTGCGCGTGAGCTGCAGAGGCGTAAGGGAAGATGGAAGAAGGAAGAAGAAGAAGAAGAAGAAGAAGAAGAGAAGGGGGCCGGGCCGGATTTGGGAAAAAGAGGGATGGGCCCTAAGGGCTTTCGTGAAAAAGAAAAAGGAGGGGGCTGGGTGCAAAGGCCCAACCCCGATGGGCTGCGATTTTTTTTTTGTTTTCTTTTGTTTTTTACTTCTTCTTTTTTTTTGGTGTTTTTGTTATTTGTTTTGTTTATTATCCGAAAAAAGGGAAAATACATCAATAAAGAAACTAAGACCAAATTAATAACCTAATCAAAATTTTAGGTGTTAACAGCTGCCCCTCTTTGAAGGTGAGTTCGTAGAGGTTGCATTCAAAGACAAACTTGATACCTAAATTTTGTCTATACATATGCAATAGATTGTATCATATTTGGGACCTAGTGTCCTATGCAGAAAATGAGCAATATAACATTACACATACTAAGACAAATAAGAAGATACACGTAGTTACTTACTAGGAGTGAGTGAGATAAGGTGTGAACTCTGAGTTTTGGCAAGTATCAAGGCGTCATCTTACCTGTTGCATGAGGAGATTGCTTTTCCAGGACCTGAACCATTCTTCGGTCACCTGTTAGAGCATTAAGTGATTTTTCTAGAACCCGAACCTTTCTTCGGTCGCCTTGATGGGGAATTGCTTGTCCAGGATTCGAACCTTTCTTCGGTCGCCTGTTAGAGCAATAAGTTGGTTTATCCAGGACCCGAACCTTTCTTCGGTTGCCTTGACGGGGAATTGCTTTTCCAGGACCCGAACCTTTCTTCAATCACCTGTTAGAGCAATAAGTTGGTTTGTCTAGGACCTGAACCTTTCTTCGGTCGCCTTGACGGGGAATTGCTTTTCTGGGACCCAAACCTTTCTTCGGTCGCCTGTTAGAGCAATAAGTTGTTTGTCTAGGACCCAAACCTTTCTTTTGTCGCCTGTTAGAGCAATAAGTTGGTTTGTCTAGGACCCGAACCTTTCTTCGGTCGCCTTGACGGGAGATGCACCGACCTTTCTCAGGGCATCTGCTTGTTGGGAGATAGTACTTGGATGATCACAAGTATAAACTCTTGGGGGATACTTGGATGATCACAAGTATCGAAGGGGTACCTGGACGATCACAGGTACAAACTCTTTGGGGATACCTAGATGATCACAAGTATCGAAGGGGTACCTGGACGATCATAAGTACAAACTCTTTAGGGATACCTAGATGATCACAAGTATCGAAGGGGTACCTGGACAATCACAGGTACAAACTCTTTGGGGATACCTAGATTATCACATGTAACGAAGGGGTGCCTGGATGATTACAGGTAAAAACTCTTGGGGGATACCTGGATGATCACAAGTATCGAAGGGGTACCTGGACGATCACAGGTACAAACTCTTTGGGGATACCTGGATGATCACAAGTATCGAAGGGGTACCTAGATGATCACAGGTACAAACTCTGAAGGAAGAATCAAGGGCGTACCTGATATATTCGTGAAGGTCTCTCACCTCCTGGTATGTAGGGATATCGAGGACGTACCTGAGATATTCTTGAAGATCTCTTGCCTCCTAGTAGTTAGAATATTGAGGATGTACCTTGGATATTCGTGAAGGTCTCTCACCTCCTGGTAATTGGGAATATTGAGGACGTGCCTCGCATATTCGTGAAGGTTTCTCACCTCCTGGTAATTGGAAATATCAAGGACATACCTTTGATATTCATGAATGTCTCCCACCTCCTAGCAACATAAACTTGAATGTAGCACGAGGCTTACCTGGATGGCCGCAGGCACTCAAAAGGGCTAGAACACCTGGGTAGCCACAGGTGTATAAAGTGCTGGAATACTTAGATGAACACAAGTATTTAATGATATGATCTGGGACCACTCAAGCAGGTCCAAGTGTAAGAAAGCATACCTAGGTAGGCGCAGGCACACAAAGCAGTGGAATGCTTGAACAGCTGCTATTATTTGGGGACAACTCGAGCAAATTGAGTGTCATGAAAAGGAAGTACCTAGACAATGGTGGGTACTTGACGATATGGGGATACCTAGAGAGCAGTAGGTATTCCAAGAGATACTTGGTCAGTCACAAGTATCAATACTCTAGGGACAACTCGAACAGGTCGAGTATTAGGAAAAGGGAGTATCCAAACGGTGGCTAATACTTGAAGACAATAGGGATACCTAGACAGCAGTAGGTATTCAATGATAAATTGATACTTGGTCAGTCACAAGTATCAATACTCTGGGGACAACTCGAATAGGTCGAGTGTTGATAAGAGGGAGTACCCGGCAAGTGGTGGGTATTCAAGGACAAGAGGATACTTAGACAGTTGCAAGCATCCAAACTCAAAGGACGACTCGAATAGGTCGAGTGTCAAGGAGAGAGTACCTGGACAGTGGTAGGAACTTTAAGACAAATGGGGACAGGGATATGCTTACCTAGCAATATCTCTGATCTCGAAAGTATGTCTGCTATTTGCACAATATGCACACATGATTGTATATGCAGTAAATTCATGAGTTTAAATGGGATTAATGCATGACAATTTTGTCAGTTTTGGCATCATCCAAATTCCATTGGGGAAAATTTGAAAGACAACCTTCATTCCAAATGTAGATGTCTTGAGCATGCCAGATGAGGGACTTTCAGTCTGAAAGGACTTTCCACTCTTTCTCATGGAAAAGGCTATCTTGACCATTGATGCAGGATTTATAAGGACCACACTTCTCACTATCATTATGTCAGCAGGGGTCTAAGTATTCTAGCAAGTGGTACGACTTTACCAATGTGAGAGGTCATTGTTGAAATTGTGATGAAGACTTGGTCAATAGCTCATCAAATGGGACCGTCGAGGTCAAGGCTCATGAACGAAGTGCCGCACAATCATCTCCAGGTTTGCAAGTCAAGAGTCCTGCGAAAAGAGATAGAATAGTCTTGCTCGTACTTCTTCGAGCGATGCTTATAAACATATGAAATCCTACATTAATTGAAGTGCCCCTAGTCTGAAGAGACTTTTACAATGGGATGCAATGTAGGCTTGATTCATGTGTAAAAGGGTGAGAGCTGGTGATTGCCTTGGCATTTGTCACCAGTCTTTCTTCTCACTATCAAATGGAGGTTCTATGGACCATAACAGCAACATTTTCTTGGCTGCATTTTTGATTGGGGGGAATTGGCCTTCCTTTTACCAGGCATACTGCTTTTTCATGCCCCTATTTCTATTCCAGTTCTTCATTTATGGGCATTGACCTTGCTTTTACTAGGTACACTACTTTTTTATGCCCATGTTTTTTTATTCTTGTTGCTTGAGAGCTGATCTTGACAAGTTTAATTGAAGCACCGTTATTAGACTCTTGAGTCTTCATCTTCAACCGGCGCTCAGGCTATGACAATAATTTCTGCTTTGTCTCGATGTGAGGGTAAAACTATAGACTCACTTGGGTTGTACAATGAATACAACTGCGTAAAGAAAGAATTGCTCTTCATGACTCTAGGGCACTTAAATTAACGCGAGTGTTCATATGCAATAAAGACACTCGAAGATTGATGCAAGTGCAAGCAAGAAAATTTCTATCCCTTTTCTCACCTTGTGATGCTGACTTGCTTTCGACTTGCCCCAGGGTGGGATGGTTCTTTGATGGGAGTATAACATAAATTTGTCAGTGTATGGGGCTCAATGGGGTGAGCAATGGAATGCCTCTCACTATTTTGGTTATCATACCATTCGCGAGAGAACTCTTTACCCTACAGTCATGGAATCTTCTGCACTCATCTCACAAGTGTATAGATTGGGGGGGGGGGGGGGATTGTGTGTAGGATATAGCCTGCCTGTCATCATTTTGACGTGCCTCCTCCAGCATGCTCAATCAATCTTGTATTCTTCACTTAGCTGTCTATTCTGATAATCCTTAGTGGAATCGGTGACTTAAATAGACAAAATCATCATGCAGAATTCATCTGGAAATGACATGCAACATTTTGAATATGATGGAGTTTGAACTCTTCAAAACAAGTGAATAGTTTTGACTTGAAAAATACCCTATTCACAACTTTAGGAGTTAACATAATGGTGTTTCCAAATATGTTAAATTTTGAACATCAAAAGGGTTATTCGCAAATGGGTGTTGATAGCTGTCCCTATTGATTAGGGATATGACACATGAAGGATCAGCCGGAGTTGGGGATCTGATCGAGCATCTCTATTTTTGCCCCTGCAGAAGAGAAGATGAAAATGGATCAATCAACAGGGCCAAAATTAAAGGTGAATTGAGGCCTGAAGGATCTTCGTCATTTCCTTTGGCGATACTTGAGACACCATTTTGCTTGGGAGAGTTTTTCATGCCTCTCATTGATTTGTTATCTTTGTTTTTGATAGTCAGGTGATCCTATAAAAGATAGGAAAAAGCGTATCAGTCACGATTTTTTCTCAGGAGTTTAAACAACTGGGAGCGATACAACATTACCCTTCACTAGTTTGCAGATGATTGAATGGACTTGAAGTGCGAGTGGGACACGAAGTCCTATGTCTTTTGCTTCGTTAGGTCACCTGTTCTCTCGTAATTTGCAAGTGCAAGAGAAGCAAAAAAAAAAATTATTATTTTTTTACCAAGTGGCTAACTGCCGCGTCGAGGATTCGAACCCCCGACTTCGGACCTTTTTGCTTCTTCTCGGATACCACTCGACTAGAGGCGCCGACGGTGTCCGTAGGCCACTGCCTTTTTTATTTAACCGAACCGGCTCCAGGATGACACGTCCTTTTATACTAATTTAGGTAAATCGATATGGGTCACTTGATTTGTCCAAATTAACCTTTAAGCTTGTTTCTTCAATCCTATGCTTCCCGTCAATAGGAGAAAACATGTCAAAAGTGAGTTCAGACATTGGGAGTATTGGAAACGATACCAAATTACTGTGACACCCCGAACCCTTCGCAAGTCGTCACCAGCACCAATGATACACCTTATTATCTTTCTACTTTGAAGAAGTGTCCTAATTCGCAAACACATATTTTTTTTTTTAAACAAAACGGTCCCAGCGCGACTCATTAGCGGAAGCAAATTAAAACATCACCGTCTCTCCCCTATCAACCATGATACAAATACACACCACTAATCACCATAATTTTATAGACAAGCCACAACACTTTATTTACATATATATTTTCAAGATGGGACTTCTTTTGGATCGGTACATCAAAAAGGAAAAGTTAGGACTCAGCCACGTCCAACCTAAAACCTCAAAAAGAACCCTCGACCCATCTACATTACACGTGCACAACCCCTATCATAAGTGTAGGCTAACTATCCCCAAAAAGAAACAGCCCCTACTCATCGCGCACGGGTCTCACACCGGTGCATCAGGCGGTGGCGGCGGCAACATCCCTCACATCGCTCCATCCCGACAAACATGTACAGATATGAACTCCTGAATAATAGGGCCCCCAACCAGGCCTACGTCGTACATCACTAGACAGCATACTCGAATAAAAGTCAGTCCAGGAACAGAGGGATAGTCTATCTCAGCACACTCGACCTCTACATCGGATGGTAGACCGTAAAATACACCACGCGTGACGACAGGAAGCGGCATACTGCTAATCTGAAATGTGGGTCCCCAAAGGAGTGAGTACAACCACTCAGCAGATAAGGAATCCAATAACAACTCAATGCATCATGCACATCATACATGCATTGCAAGCATTACTTACCTTGAAGCCATGCGCATACTATCATGCATCATTATATTAATTTATAACACATACATGTGTATCATCATCGTATCATACATGTCATCACCATCATGACATCATCACATTACACATGTCATCATCATCATCATGGCATCATTACATCATACATGTCATCATCATCACGACATCGTCACATTACACATGGCATCGTGTCATATCATATATCATCATCATTATCATCACCATGCATATCATCATGCATATTATATCATGAGTGATCATCATTATTTCACATCACATATCATCATCATCATCATCATCATCATCATCATCATCATCATCATGCATATCATCATGCATATCATATCATGGGTGATCATCATTATTTCACATCACATATCATCATCATCATCATCATCATCATGCATATCATCATGCATATCATATCATGGGTGATCATCATTATTTCACATCACATATCATCATCATCATCATCATCATCATGCATATCATCATGCATATCATATCATGGGTGATCATCATTATTTCACATCACATATCATCATCATCATCATCATCATCATCATCATCATGCATATCATCATGCATATCATATCATGGGTGATCATCATTATTTCACATCACATATCATCATCATCATCATCATCATGCATATCATCATGCATAGCATATCATGGGTGATCATCATTATTTCACATCACATATTATCATCATCATCATCATGCATATCATCATGCATATCATATCATGGGTGATCATCATTATTTCACATCACATATCATCATCATCATCATCATCATCATGCATATCATATCATGGGCGATCATCATTATTTCACATCACATATCATCATCATCATCATCATGCATATCATCATGCATATCATATCATGGTTTAATTTCCACTTTTAGCTTTCAATTTGATCACCACATCACCCATTCCTCAAATCATTAATTTCATCATCCCCTCGGGCAAAGACCTCCGAGGCTTCTGGCATTCAGCCTCCCAGGCAACCGAGCATCCGGGCCCCCACATTCCAGGCATCTCGCATCTCAACTAGCATCACGAGTTATTCCCTTCGGGCAGAAACCTCCGACAGGGTTTCCGGCATTTACACTCCCTAGCCGGGCATCCCGCACCCCAATCCTGGCATCGTGAGGCATTCCTTTCGGGCAAAGACCTCCGACAAGGCTTCTGCCCCCCCACATTCTGGGCATCCCGAATCTCCCAAGGAATCCGGCAATGCATCTCTATACATTCCGTCCTCATGCTCCACCACATTTACTTCCTCACTTATCATTATCCACATTTACCACTATTTTGATCTCAATTTAACATGGCATATGGCGTGATATCAAACAAGTCATACTTGGCATAGAATTCACACATGCATCACAATTCAATGTCATACATACACCAATATCTCATCATACATGCAACAATGCATAATTATTTATTTATAAATTCAATGGAATTTATGGCCAATAAAATAATCCATTTTATTTTATTATTAGTTTTAATAAATAAATATTTAATTCAATATCTATAAATTCCCAAAATTTCAAAAATTCAAGCAATCATTAAACAAACCAATAGGATGACAATTTCATGCAAAATTCATGGCCAAATTGAATTTCAGACAATTTTATAATTTCCACAAAACAGCACATAATATTCGGATAAAACCAGAATGCACAGTTTCCGAAGAAATTCGATTAAAATATCCATGCGGTCTCCAAAAATTACGAAATTTTACAGAGTGATAGCCAAGAAATTTTTGTACAGCTTTCATGAAGGACTCCAAGCCAGATTCTTTTTAGATTATTTTATACAACCTCATGAAAGTTCTGGACCCATTACCACATCGTCCAGTGCACATATCACTGAAATATTGAGATTTCACCTACCTATTCTCTTTAGTTTTCTCTAAAATTTGGATATGTTATACATCAAGATATCCTATACAAGTTTCATGAAGAGATCTAAGTCAAATAACCAGAGTATAGTCATCATCTATGTCCATGAAGTCTCGGGTATCTCAAAATACACCAGAATCATCTTCTTCAAGATCTAGTCGATTTACTAGGCTATACTTATTCATTTCTCTTCAAATTTGAGTATGTTGTAGTTTAAGATGTCTCCTACAACTTTAATGAAGAAACCGAAGTGAGATTCTCAACACAAACCAACATGCAACCACGAATCCAGCAAGAGGTCAGTAAAAACTCTCCAGATCTGAGGTCTCCGTAGAACAAGACTTTAACCCCTCAAATCTCCATCATTTTTATGAAATTTCAGTATTTTGTAGTTCAAGATGTTAGCTACAACTCTCATGAATAAATCGAAGCCAAATTCGAACTCTAAACACACATGAAAGCTCAAAAAAGTTTCTGACTCACACGGTCCAAACACAAACAGCCACACCATTCACACACAACTCATCCATGCTTCGGTTTTTCTCATCTAACACCCAAAAATTCAACATGCAAACAACACACAAGCATGCAAGAGAAGCTAGAGGACTCCCACTTGCCTCTAGAACGGACGGTCGACGGCGTAGGGCAGCGAACATGGCGGACGGACGGCGACAACCCCTCGACTCCGCCTCCTTCCTCTCTCGGCCTCTCTCTCTCTCTCGCACACCTCTCTCTCTCTCTCTCTTCCTCTCCTTGGGCGAGCAAAATGGCCGGCCACCCTCTCTCTCTTCCCTTCTTATACCCCCAAATCCTCATCATTTGTAATGATTGCATGCCACTTAAATTAGTCAATGCATGGCATCCTAGTCTAGGCCAATGCATGAAGTCTTCTTGCCACTTGTCTTGATGGGCTTTTGGGCTTGGGCCTCCCCTTCTTGGGCTGGCAACAGCCCTCTTTAGTGGGCCTAATTTGGCCGACTAGCTTGGCCCATTAAGCTTAGGCCAATGGGCCTAAGGTCCATTCCAAAAATTGACCTTTTTCCCCTTTTTTTTTGAATTCTTCTATAAATATTTTTAAATTTTAATTTCCATCTTCGCCAAAGTCTTGGGGCATCTTGGTTATTGAAATTTAATTTATAAGGTACATGGCCAAGCATAAATGATTAATCTATCAAATTTAAATTTTCACAATCATATGCACAAATCACCTAATTAAAGGCTAATGGATAAGGTATATACCTTAGGAAATTTTATCACCTAATTAAAGACTTTAACACACCTTATGGCTTGGCTTTGAATTTTGGGATGCCACAATTACTCTTCTCCAAAGTTTGTATTTGCTGACTCCTAGGGATATTTGAATGTCGATGACGGCCTTTTTGTCGTGGCATAGTTTGACATTTCTTTCGATTGGCCTTCCTCACTCATGGCCATGTATGCATGATTGATGGTTGTCGATTTATCTTCAACGCCTTCCTTCTATGGAATTTTCTTATGTCTTTGACTATATGACCATTAACGGCATTAAGCAAAGTCACGTACTTCAAGCTTCTATGGAATCTAAGATGAGCAATCAAAATCTCCAATTCTCTGATGGCAATTACTTTTTGGGAGAGCATGCATCTGGAGCACGAAGTGAAGTTTCTAAGCCCTTAGTCATCATTTGAAAAAAAGGGGCTAGAGACTGTCTCAACTGTCTAGATTTCCTCCCTGTTGACAGTGGTCAATTCAAAGGAAGAGAAGAAATTCCTTTTATGCACTTCTTGGCTTGTCGAAGCCGAAAATCCCATTGATGAAACCGTAGCATTTAGTTGCTCGGGCATGTTGAGGGAAGAAGATGTTGCTCCGGCTTGAGAAGGAGTTGGGCAGGAGCGAGATGGAGTACACAAAGCTCCTAGGGTCGGCTTGATTTCAACCGTATGCCTGTAGCTATTACATCCTATCTTTCGTTTCCCGTAAATAGAAGAGAGAGGACATCATTTCCACAATTATATTTAGAGAATAAAACTTACATTCTTTGAAGTGGGATAATTTTTTATTCGCCCCACTGTCTTATTGGAAGAGTATCTTTGAATTCGGTGAGTTCACATGATGTGTCAGCTTCAAATGCCCCCTGTCACACTAAGTCAATGGGGATGGGGATGATATTCTGAGACACAAAGTGAGTGAGTCAGAAAGACAAATATGATTAAATCTAACATCTTGTTTTGACAAAAGCTTTTGGTGATGAAGTGTTTTTTGTTTTCAAAATATGTATTCGGGGGAGAAAAAAGCATGAGGAAGCCCAGCCCTCAGTATTCTCCTTGGATGATATTTTCTTTTCATGGTTGGATAACATCACTGGGCCGGTTTGGGATACTGCCTCATGCTTTCAAAACAAAATATTAGAATTGTACATTAGATTATTGGAATGGAAACTACAACAGTAGCACACTAGACAGGATAAGAAACATGAAATTATAAAAACAAGCAACACCCATGAAAACTCCTATGAAAAGGAGCACTTTGATAGTGCTAGTTTTCAAATCAAGTGCCTTTGAGTTCCTCGCCTCCAGTAGACTCGAAGTGTTCGCATGAGAGGACCACTTCATTGAAGCTACGAAAATGCAACCCATGCAACCAACAGCAATGCTTGCGGGGTAAAGCTCCTATGAACAGCTTTATCATTTCTTCTTCGGCCAGCTGAGGGTAGGTTTGCATCATAAAAGCTTCACACCTCCTTGCATATGCTCGAAAATCCTTCATTAGTCTTCTTCTAAAGTGAACTAAGTTCTCGCAAGACAGTTCAGTTATAATCTGGTGCTGGTACTGATGCAGAAATGTGGAATACAGCTCATTCCAATCCCTCATGAGGCTGATATCTGCTGTGACGAACCATTGCAATGCAGACCCTGTAAGACTTTCTTGGAAGGCCTGAGTTGTGAATGACATTGGGCCATAGTACTTGCTCATTTCAGCATAGAGGTCCTGCAAGTGGGCCACAGGGCAAGTCGTGCCGTTATACTTGCGGAGATTAGGTATCCACATTTCTATGGAGGTCATGATCCTATGAGGGCAAGACGAGCCTAGTATGTCTTGGTTAGGCCACTGGTTTTCCCACTGCATATTCGTTGTAGTGGTAAATTTTTCTGCTTCAAGGAAGCTGGACTCTGCCGGGATTATCCCATTGCTTTCTTCTAGGTCAAAATTTTCGAACGAGGATAAAGTATTGAAGCTATCCTCATGGTTAAAGGACGAGCTTAGTACTTCGTTAGGATCGTAGCGGATAAAGATGTATGTTTCTTCTTCTAACGGGCCTTCATCCCCGGATGAGAGTAGGAAACAGTTATACGATGAATTGTTAATTTCATTGTCGAAATAACACTGGAAGTCCTTGGGATTGTATTCTGGAGCCGGGAAGTCTTCAGGGTTGTACTCTAGGGGATGGTAACCTTCAAAGCTATATTCTTGGGAATGCTCGAAGCTTTGGTGCGGTGGCTCGTCGGCAGGTGCTGTATTGATCTGCTTAGGCTTTCTTCTCTTGACTTTTAGTCAAGACCTTTTGAGTAAGGCCCTTCGTTTTGCCAGCTTGATTTTGTCAAGGGAAGTGAGAGACATTAGAGTTTCACTGTCTGATTCACTTTCCAGGTTGATAGGGGTCGGTATTCTTTGGACCCTAGCTCTTGGAGTAAGCTTGGGGAGTTGTCCTATCGTGCCCTACTCTTGAACATGCTCTGTGTCTTTGATCTCGTACAAAGGCTCCTTGCCTTTCCTAGTGGGAAATTTTCCAGTAACAAGATATTGCTCAGTTGCCTGTTTATCATGCAAGGCTTCATTGATATGCTTTTCTCCTATCTCAGCGACTAACGGCTCCTCGTGCTCCGCAATCATTGACTCTTCATAGGGCAAGGTGATGTTAGGGGTGATGTCAATATTATACACTTGGTGAAAAACATGAATTAGTTCCCTCTAGGTTTTAAAGGGACTAATCTTCCTAACAATGTACCATCGCAAGGCAGGGCTGGTCAAGCTCGATTGGTACGATTGAATCATCCTTCGAACCAGGTAGGCCTGCAAGTAGGTCTCTGAGTGGGAGGTATCAGCATACCTTTCGCATTTAGGTGCTTTGAGCTCTTCAGGAATCTCAATGCCGGCGTAATTGGATAGGTCCATGGGATTCTGCTCCTGCAACTGGCTTAACTTTTCATGATCCTTTCAAACTGTCTATGGTACTAGCTATTTTCTGGTAAATTTGCAGGTGTCATGATGGTTTTTGAGGTAACTATAGAGTTAGGCTCAGCTTAAGTGGATTTCATTTGTCTTGAGAGTTGTTGAAGGACAATGGACATCTGTCCTACGCCATCTTCAATGTTAATGAGGCGATTTTGTACATCATTCTGATCGGGCCCTAGTGCATGAGGCCATTTGCGAGCTACTGGTGGCCTGCGATTCATAATTACCTGCTTGTTGTCAAAACAATGAATGAGCACGAAAGTAAACAAAGATTGACCCATGGCAATAGTCTAACTGCTTTTTTATTTATCAAAAGAGGATTTGTAGACTGCCAATTCCTAACATTTAAAACTTGAAATTGAAATGACATAATGAAATACTAGATATTAAACAAAAGGCCCCAAACAATGGGACGAAACTTTCACACTATTAATACTAAGGCACATGATTGCCAATTTATATGCGACGGGGAGCCTTGTTCTTGCAAGGACGCCTGCTTCCTTGAACTGGCTCTGAGGTATGCATCCAGTCCATTCCCAAATCCCTCTCCATGAGCTATGCTTGCTCGTGCGGGCTGCTCTCTCTGATTGAGTGAGGGATTGATGGCTTCCATTTTGTCGGGATACAATGGTTATGGATGTAGGACATGGAGGCGTGGTGGGCTTTTTCTTCTCCCTCAAGCCCTTCAGGTACCACGATCCTTTTGCGATGGCACTTGTCCCAGGTTTCCTGAGCGGTAGAAACTTCGAATGTGTAGTTACGGCTTGTATTGAAAAGAACTGAAGAGATCTTCCTGATGGAAGGCGATGGGATCTCCTGAAAGGCTCCATATTGTCGTGCCACCCAATAAATGTGATAGAGAATGGCGCCGATGAGGCCAAGCAACGGAATTGGGAGATCACGCTTATAAGCGAAGCGAGCTCTCTTTTCAAATAACCAACCAACACACCATTTGGAATGCCTCAGGACCTGGGTCTCTTAGGGAGCTTACCCAATTTAAACAACTTTGATTGGGAATGAATGGTCCTAAAACCATAAATTTTTGTAATGGGTTTTCAAAACCATTCATTTTAGATGATCGCATGAAGTCTCGAAATTCGCTTAGGTGAGAAAAGAACTAGACTTGTAAAATTTCAGGAGAGGCTCGCATGATTTTCTCCGAGTTGTCTTTAAAACGATTAAAAGACAAGAATGTTTCAATTAAAATCATGTTGACGTAATTCCCCCCTCTCAAGATTTGATCAACTATCCATACCATCTTAGGACTTATGACATTTCTTTGATGGGGGAAAACGATGAGCCCGAAAAAGGCCAAGAGGAAAATCTCACTTTTTTAGGTCATAGGCTGGTTTTGAAAACATGCATTCACGAATTCTAGAGGGTATGCATTATGGTTGCTTTCAAGAATTTGTCTCATGACATGGATTTTAGCTCCTAAAAGTTGCGCCAACCCACGCCAAGGGAGAGCGCCTGTCGATGGTTTGACGAGCGTTTTCTCAAGAGGCATTCTAGTGATGATGTTGTATTCTTACAGGGTTGGGGTTAGCTCAAACCTATCGAATATAAAAGTAACCGTCTTCGGGCACCAGAAATGTGCCATAGCTTGTATGACTTCAGGGCGAACAGTGATTTGGATCTACGATAGGAGATAGCCGACTTTGGCCTTCACACGCTCTTGGGCAAACTGATCTAATTGACCCCACTATCTGAAGAGCTCTGCCTTGGGAGTAGGAATGAACTGGATATCGTGTTTCCCCATCGCATATAAACTGGGGCTTGAAAAGCTTATCCTAAATTGCCATGGGCCAAATAAAAAGACTTAGTAAAAGTAAAGAAATTACTTTTGCTTTTTAAAGAAAAATGGCAAGTACAAAGACATGCGCATGGGATGTGCGACTCAATTTCTAACTGAGAAAGATTGGTGAGATTAAAAGGATATTCACCCATCGCAGTCTCGCGTTAGCAGCATACCCTCCTAACCTCAGCTAAGAAATTCGAGGAAAAGAAAGGCAACCTCATGACGCAGTCTCGCGTCCAAAGCCGTATCTTTCTTAACACCATCCTAATAACCTATGGCGGCCCAGGGCCGGCGGCCTGGTTGTGTGTGCCATGTGTAGTGTTAAAATAGTAAAGCACGCATAGCAATTTATAATCACAAGACATTTTATTTAAAAGGAAAATCTAAGACACTAACCTGCACAAAAGAAAGAAAAAAACCCAAGTCAGTAAAGCATTTAAACAAAGATAAAATGGCCTAAGTCCTCAAAGTCCCCAGTGGAGTCACTAAGCTGTCACAACCTCTTTTTTCTTTTCGGCGCCCGCAATCGGGTACGAGCGCCTAAAGAGGCTAATGGCTCGGCTGAAATTGGTTAAGCCCAAACTCTCGCAAGTCCACCAATTCACGACTTTAATAGTCTAAATTTTTAACCTGTAAATTAATTTTAAAATGGAGTCGCCACTAATCGGTTCGGGGTGAGTCGATTAAAAACCCAAGCGAAGTATCAGGAGAAATACTTGCTCTTGCGCAACCAAAGAAATTAGGATCGGGGACTTGATTATACTAGTTAATCACCAATGCCCTTTCGGTACCTAATCTTGTTTAAACCCTGAGGTTTTTGGGATATTTAAGGGATTTTTGATGCATTTTGTGGAGGAAAAACATTTTTTGGGTATTTTTTTAATTTTTTTTACAGAAAAAGCGTTCTTTTTGGAATTTTGGTATTTTTGGAAAATATAAATTTTTTGTGGCTTTTTCTGATTTTTTTTGGCCTTTTTTTGGAAAATAAGAAATATTTTTTATTTTTTTATTTTTCTAGAAAATAAATTATTTTTTTATTTTTTAAAATATTATTTATATTATAATAATATAAAAACGAACCGGGTCGGATCCCCGGGTTGGGTCCGACCCGGTTCGCAACCCACGAGACTCGGATGAGCTTGCAACGCGGGCCTGGCCTGGTTTTTTTTTTTTTTGCCTTGTTGCTTTTAAAAAAAAAAAAAACTTAGCCCATACTGGAATTGGGCCTATTTGAATTAAATAGAAAATACCCAGCCCGAGTTCAGAAATTGGCCCAACGAGTGCAGGTCCGACACGGGGAAACCCTACCCGGAAACCGGGGAACCGGGTCGGACAAACCTGCGAGCTGACCCAATTCCCGGCCTCCTTTCTCCTTCGTTCGCTCGTGGCGTTGGTGAGGGGGACCGAGGTGTCACCGGGTAGACGGCGACGATGACGGCGGCCACGCAGACTAGACGATGATGGCGGCAGCTATAAACTACTTACGAGGACGGTGATGATGAGCGACAACGGGGCTGCTGGTGAGGTCAGCGAAGGCACGGTTTTAGAGGGGACTGTGACGGCGACTACGCGACCGGAGGCGGCAGATACCTGGTGGTGGTGAACGATGGTGGTGACGACGACAGGGCAGCGACGGCAGTCCCTCAGCTCTCGGATCCGGTGTGGTGTTGGCAGGTCAGTCGCGGCACGGCGTCAGGGCGGGGAACATCAACGACAGAGCAACGGTCGCAGGTGGTGGAGAGCTTCCAGCTTCCCAGATCTAGCGTCCAGATGATCCTTCCTCTTCTCCGACTTCTTCTCCTCCAGATCTGGGACTCCCTCGAAACCAAACCCTCAGGCTTGACCAGATCTCTCCCTCTCTGGCCAGATCTAAGATCTCCGATGGCTTGCCTTCAAACCTTTCCCGAAGTCTCTTGGGAAAGGTCTTCGAAGCTTGCTACCGGAGGTCCCTCACTTCGCCGTGCTCTCCTTCTCGGGTTGTTCGCCGCCGGCCTCCCCTGAAGTCTCTTGGAGGGAGGTCGGTTTGAGCTCATGACCTAATTTCCACCTTGCTCGCTCTTTGAGCTCCCCAAAGTCTCTCGAGAACCTCTTTGAGCTTGCTGGCCTCGTGTGTCTCCTTCGACAGAGGTGGTGCCCCACTATTTATAGGCGAGGAGGTTCGGTCGATGGAGGGGCTCGACCGCCGATCTTTGGCTTACCGACCGGACGCCCACAGCTGAACCGGCGTCCCATCCTCGCTCCTCCAACAAGGCGTACTCAGCATTGAAGGAAGCCCATGATGGCGCTTGAGATCTGTCTCTTCCGGCCGATGTCGACCTACACTCCTCTGTCGTAGGTCGTCCTTCACGTGTTGGTGTCCTCTGTGCACGTGAGCTGCAGAGGCATAGGGGAAGATGGAAGAAGGAAGAAGAAGAAGAAGAAGAAGAAGAAGAAGAAGAAGAAGAAGAAGAAGAAGAGAAGAGGGCCGGGCCGGATTTGGGAAAAAGAGGGATGGGCCCTAAGGGCTTGCGTGAAAAAGAAAAAGGAGGGGGCCTGGGCGAGAAGGCCCAGCCTCGATAGGCTGCAATTTTTTTGTTTTCTTTTGTTTTTTACTTCTTCTTTTTTTTTTGGTGTTTTTGTTATTTGTTTTGTTTATTATCCGGAAAAAAGGGAAAAATACATAAACAAAGAAACTAAAACCAAATTAATAACCTAATCAAAATTTTAGGTGTCAACACATGGCCCCCCACCATTTTTTCCCAATCCTCAGCCAAATAGCAACCAACAATCTTCTCTAGCAAGCCAATGAAGTGGTCCAAATGTGGTGGAGGCCATGGCCTACGAATTTTGGGATAAATTCTACCAAATTGAGTTAAATTGGATTCAATTCAGTCCCCATAAATTCCACCAGGGTGTCCTTCACCAAATTGACATTTTTTTCTTATCAATAGAACCAACTTGCATCCTAAAAATGCGATAAAAAATTGTTCCCTAAATTTTCTAGACAAAAACGACTCTGTATTGAATTTTCGCTAAAAATCCCGGTTTGCAAAAAAATCTTTAAAGGATGAGTCAATGATCCTAAAATAAATTATGACATGATAGAACTTTCAATTTCTGAAATCGGATTCAAATTCGCAGTTAACTTTTTGTGCAATTGACCCGTGGTCGATTATTTTCAAGCCACATTGTACATTTTCAAAATATTGGTGACTCTCGATTGTCGTGAAAATCTCAAAGTTTCAAATGTAGACACAGGGTACCAAAATGACAAAAAAATAAATTTAGTGCCGATACGAAAATTTTGTAATCTTGTGGAATCACCCACACTTTGATTGCGTATCTTAGTCAAATTGACCTATCTTTGATCTCTTGTCGATTTTTAACTGCACCGTAATGACCCTTGTAGACTAGCACAATATCTGGTTGAATTCTCAAATCTATTGAGTTAAAATCCCTTAACAGCTTCCCCAGATAGACTAGTTATTTCTTGAGTAATCAGCTCGAAGAATAGAACTATAGGCGTGTCGATGAAATGCCCAATTTATTCAATTGAAAATAGAACCTAAAATTGAGGATATCACAACCGCGACTCCACATCCAGACCTCATCGAAATCGGACCATCACCCCCCTAAACTATGGTTGGGGCGGCAGGTCCAACTTAGTGATCACGCAAGCACACCCCCAGAACCCACTTTTTTATCTTTGAGCATTAGTCAATGCACTCATGCTTACATATACAACCTCAAATTATTTTCTCATAAAAGCAGTCCATTTCCGATGTCCCTTAGAAAAATCATTTTCCCCTTTTTGTGAAAGCCATATGATTCATGTGGATGTCCATGCAATGACATATCTCATTCACATCATAGGACCAAAGTACATGAAACAAGGCAATTTTTCAATTTCTGATGAATAGTACACTTGAACAATAATTTGTCAACAATGCAATATAGCAAATCATTAATAAAACAAACAATCAGTTAATTAAGGCTAATTATGCTTAATTAATCAAAAACCACAATTAATTAACAAAAAGCAAGATTAACCTAAACTAATCTTAACCATTTATCTAACCACCTATCTTAGGGCTAATACAACTTAATTAAACCCCATAAACTAGAATTAGCCCTAACTAAACCAATCCTAAGCGAGTTTAGGCACTAAACAAAGGATTATGGGCCAAACTCACTCGACGATGAATTCGACAACACAAGCGCGATTGCGATGGCGAGGGCTACGCATGGTTACATCCAAAATGTCATGGAGGTGGTTTCCGACAGAGGTGAAAACTATGAGGGAGAGAGAGAGAGGCGCAGCTTGGGTGGCCCCCAGACGGGTGGCACCACCATAGCACGACAACTCCAAAACAGTAGCAAGACGGCCAAGATGCCGGGTAAGGGTGGTCCAGTTGGTCAAAGGGGCATCCAAGGGGAAGAACCATGGAGAAAACAAGAGGAAAAGAGAGAAAATGAGAAGAAAAAGTGAGGAAGAGAATGAGAAACGAGGAAATGGGCTGCAAAATGGGGAGGGAGAGACATGAGAGAGAGAGAGAGAGAGAGAGAGAGAGAGAGAGAGAGAGCAACAAGCCAAGTCCAATTTTTCTTTCTTTACATCATTTGCCTCCATAAATTTCCTTCCACTTTTCGCTCTCTTTGTCCTTCAAAAATAAATGCCACTTCTAGAAGGGGTAAAATGGTAATTTCTCAAAGTGTAGTATATCATATTATATGTGTATATAGGCCAAGATTTTATACGGGTTTGAATAAAATTGGTTTGGACTCAAATTGTGGAGAAATGAGCTAGAAAATGCAATTGGACTCAAAGGCTTGAAATTAGACTCACTTGGGCTTGGTGGGCTTGGCTTGGGGCCCACTCAGCTGAACCTTAATGGGCACAAGGCCCATTGGGCCTTCGGTTGGCCCATCTCCTCTTGGTTCCAATTTTTCGACCCATTAAATCATTTTCTGATAAATTTTGGGCTTATCGATAAATTTGAGAATCAATTAGGTAACATCCAATATTTTAGTCTCGACATCCTTGAAAATTCAATACTCGAAATCGGATTGAAATCCGTGGTTAAAATTGATCACTCGCGACTTTAGTACAACCTAACTATTGGGTGGTGTTTAGGGGTTCTTGCGCGTTTGACCTGTGGTTGATAGCTTTTCAATCCATGATCGTGCCTATTCAAATCAGGGCGATCCTCGATTGTCATGTAATCATGAGAGGTTAATTGCTAACGCTGAGTATAGAGCCAAAAAGGAAATCGATTTAACATCATTCGCAGTCAATATCAAAGTCGTGCGAAATCACCTGCAATCTGATCTCGTATTTTTGCCAAATCAAATTATTTCTATTCGATAATTGGACTACAACAATGTGGTATCATAACCACCAGCTGCGGTGGCTCCAGTGGATAAGGCTCTGCTGATCCTTAGCCTAGAGGTGAAGGGTGCAAAACCCAAGGGAGACGCTAGGTGTATTAAGTGTGACTCAGGGGTGATGGGTCCTCTTGCTTAAGTGTCACCTGGGAGTTTACAGCGCAGCTGTCGGCTGCAAGCCGATTCCTCCAGCACCAAAAAAAAAGAAAACAATGTGGTATCATCCCCCTTCGATCCTTATGATCGAGTGGCCTATCCCTGATTGAATTTACTGGTCGTACGTGTATCAATCATTTGTTGCCTTTCTCACTAGTCAGTTAATTCATGAGGGGCCAGCTCAGAGTAAATGTAATTAATAGCGCATTGATAAAATAACTATTTCACATATGTCAAGATGGGTTAAAACTCAGGATGTCACACTTATTGTAGTGATAAAGATGGGTAGACGTCGGAGATGGGCAAGAATCGGCGCGTGTCAAGCAATCACGGGACCTACGGATTCAAATCACTTCCCTTTTCACTTTCGTGTGGTTTAAGCAACTCCACAACTTGATATAACATCATCTAGAAGTTTGTCAATATCAAAACCCTTTTCAAGTGTCCAATGCACGGATTCTCTTCCCTTTCACGTCCACAAGTTGTCATACTTCTTTTTTTTTTTTTCAGATAGATGTTCAAAACTTTATCTGGGTTCGAATTTCATTGAGAAAAACTTTTGAAACCCATTTAATTATAATTTTGTTTTGTTAGGATGTTAGCCCCAAAACGATCGTGATATGGCTTAAAGTAAAGAAGTTGGGACTTCTCAGCTCAAGCCCATCCTCTCGGGAAAAAAAATAAATATAAAATTAATAAATCAAGCCCATAGTATTGATTTTGATTCTTCTCTTTAGGGAAAAAAAAGTCATATGGAATGCTTGGTTCAAATGAAAACCTTTTGTAAATTTCAGAGTTTTCAAGTTGTATACCATAAGGTTATTTGTTTTAGATACACAAATTCGCTTGCCGAGAGGATGTATGGGTGCGTTTTTGTGTAAATGTCATACGGAATAGATCATGGCAACGTGTTCGGTTTCCGATCTCAAGTTGACCACTTCATTCCATATGCACACAAGAGGAGTTATTTTAAAACTGTAATTTCGAAGCATATCGATTTCGGTGGTTTAAAGTCCTTTCAATTCTAATGTTTGAATTATTTAAATGAACAAAAGAAAAGAGAACATCATGTCTTCTCTTTTTTCTTTTCTTTTGTCTTTTTTTTTTTTATCGTGCCCGAATACAAAGATAGAAATGCCGGTTCCTCTCCATTTTCCATTTCCCATTTTATTCCATGACCAACTTCATCCTATCGGTTCAAAGGTAGGCCTTTCTTTAAAAACAATGAATTTGCCCATTGAATTTCTAAATCAACACATATTTTGGTTTTAAATGCTTGATTTAAATACTAATTTGTTATAATTGATCATAACCCTTTGCAAACTCATTTTGTAACTCGAGTTGACAAAAGTATCTATGAACTTTTAGCATACAACTTATTCCACAAAACATCATAGGTTGGCCAATGACCTATATATCTATGGTTGAGAAAGAAGAAATTCACCATACCACAATTAAATCCACAATAACTCACAGTGACCCTTCTAGCAAGGGAGCATTGAATCGGCCACGGTAGAGTTTGGACACAACACTTGGCCTTTCAAAGTCAAAGTCAACGTGGGTCGCCCCTCTTGCTCCTACAATCACGGGGTAGACGGTTTGAAATAGAGCAGTGCCAAGCATATTAAAACTAGTCTCTATGAATTGGGGATTCTTATTCAGTACCCTAATGGTGTACAAAAGATTAAACCCAAGCAATCTATAAACGGTATTTTATTTTGGCAAATGAATTCATTCCATTAATAAATGCAAATTTCGATCTATGTAATCAATATTTTACATTGACGATGTACTTGATATAAATCTATATAATCTATACATTCAGTAATGTAATAAACAGTACAAGTGGATATTTAAGTATAGCACGTCACAAGTCCCATGGTATTGAATAGATTATACCCTCAAATTCAAAGTCTAAAGGTCAGTCCACACGCATGAACTAGAAATTGTTGAATAAAAACAAGAAATGGAGAGAGAGAGAGAGAGAGAGAGAGAGAGAGAGAGAGAGAGCTTTAGTAGTATGCGAATGCCTGAAGGTGTGGAACCTAAAGTTTTAAAGTTTTAGGTGTGGAACCGACTTTCATTTTTAACTTTTACACTTTATTAAACTTGTCATTCAGGCAAGTTGACATTTATCTAAAGATACCTGAACAAGACATATGAATAATGATAACTAGATTTTGTTCATAATTTTTTTTTTTTGTAATTATAAAATTTGATAGAAAAGTCATTAAGTAATATCTTGCTTAAAATAAGCCAAAACGCTTGATAAATCACAAACCAATTAGGTCCTATTATGTTATTCTCATGGAATGTTTTGGCAAAAACTTATGAGAATATCAATTAGCAAATAAATAAGTAAATTCCGCGGATCTTCAAACAATCATCGAGTATTAAAAAGAAGTAATTTCTTGAGATGAACTTGATAAGCTTTGTTTAAATATTTGAGATTAGGCAAAGAAAAAGGTGATGAGTTTATTATGTGTCAATGCAACTCGCCCGTCAAGCAAAGACTATGTTAGCATAATAAGTCCATAGAGCTTATTACTCAAGTTGGACATTATAGGGAGATAGGAAACAATTAATTAGCATCCATATCAAGTACCATAAAATATCATCAACATAGACCAATATTGGTTTATACAAATTAAAACTGTAGGGATTCTACAAGGACAATCTACCTTTTACTTATTCCGAGGACTTCGTGAAACTGTTGATCTATTAAATTACAACATCTCTTGTTTAGAATGATCTTAAAGGTCACACCCATCGAGTCTCACCTAATGTACTCAAATATAATATAATCATGACCTACCTTTTCTGTTCGGAGGGAAAAAGATATAAAAAATTAGTGGTGTTGCCTAAAAGGCAGGCCTATGACCCTCAATTAGGCACAGGCCCTCCCAAACTCATCTCTCGCGCAATGTTGAGGTATTCAATTTAAGCTTCAATCAACAATGAGGATTTTTTAATGAGAAGTCACTACTAGCCTATCACGAGATCGGCTAGAAACCAAGTGAGGCATGGGAGCATACCTCACATCCTATGCAACTAGAGATGTAGGGTCAAAGAATTGATTACATTAATTAATCAACTAATGCCCTCTCGACACTTAGTCTCGTTCATTTCGAGAAGATGTTTGTCAGACAGTTTGGATTGATTTTAAATCTATTCACTAACATGTGAGGCGATTATGTGAGTGTGCAATTATTGAAATAACAATTAGCAATTAATGAAACATTAAATAAATTGCAAGGCAAAGTGAGAATCAAATGCTAAGAAATAAGAAAAAATGACATTCCTAACTAGACTAAAGGGAAACCATGATCAATATATTGATGATGCGTGATCAAGTGATAATCAAAAAAGATTTATGTTGTTTTTAAGAACATTCAACCTTTGGCAAAGCAAAGCTTATTCAATTTTGAGCATAATTTTTTGCTCACCCTTTTTCCACCCGTTTTGTGGCTTCTTACATCCCCTTTCCACCTTGAATCAACTAAATTATCCCTCATCAATCTTGTGTTAAGATTGTTTCTTACCTATTTTTTTCTTTTCTTTCTTTGGAAATTCTTACACATTTAGAATTGACAAGACATATGAACTTGCAAATGGTTCGAATGGTTTGTCTTATAATGCAATTAAAATTGTAATAATTTTATTGTCAATAACTAATTCTTTCATGTAATCAAGGCAATGATAATATTTCACATAACTTTTTAAGATAATAATGGATGTTTAGAATTTTTTTTATGGAGTTAATATTTTCATATTTTGAAATCTTTTGAAAATATCTTTTAAAAAGTTGTGCAATGTTGGTAAGAATAATAATAAAAGCTGGAATATCAGATTCACCAAATTCATTCTTTAAAACTAGTTGATGATTATTTTTTATTTTTTACTTTTGCTTGTACTTTGATTATTTTTAGAATAATGGTTTACTAGTTTAAAAAAAAAAAAAAACTATACAACTGATTAACACAACAACTTGTTAGTTATCTGCCAAATAATTTTTTTTTTGGAAAAAAAAAAGGACACCAATTTCGACCCAAATGAGAAAAAAAAGGATATCAAAAAAGAAGAAATAATGTAAGAAATAATCTTAAATCAAGAGTAAGCCTCGTATTCAACCTTAATCTTTGTTGTTTGAGTTGAACATGGTAGATTTGTCGTTTAGTAAATTTCAAATCAAACAAAAAGAAGAAAAAAATGTAAGAAATAATCTTAAATCAAGAGCAAACCCATAATGGATAATTTGTTCATTTCAAGGGGTGTCAAAAGCCAAAAAAGGGTGGGAAAGTGCAATCCATCACTATTTCTACCACTCATTGACTTACGACACCCTCATTTACGTTAATTGGCTACACTATTCCTTATGGTCACGTTTGGCACTCAAGCTAAAATTTGGCATAGAATAAAATTTATCATATCCTGTATTTAGTGCTTACTTAAGACGAGATGAAGTAGAATGTAAGAGGGATATGGGTTGCATAAATTTATCCCATGAAGGAGGTGGAATAAAGATAAAATAGATCTCTAGTATCCATAATGAAAAGTTATTTATCTCAGATAAAACTTATTATATTAACAATAATGAAATTATATTGTAATATAAATAATATTTGAATTATAATTTAAGAAATTCAAAATGACAAAAAATAAAATTTATTTTTAATTTAATATTATTTTTATTTATGCATCCATCTTTAATTCTATCTTAAAAATATAAATTCAATATATGAATATAAGTATGTAATTACATTTATTACATATTTTAGGTATTTTTGTATTTTAGATATATTAGTACAGCTTACTATTTAATAAAATTTTAATAGAGAATGATGGAAGGGGAAAAAAGAGATAATAAACAAAATGATTAAAAAAGAGGGGAAAATAAAATAAAAATAAATTAGGGAATAGTGTTGTGAGAGATTTTTACCATCTATATTTGTGAACTTTTAGGTTCTTTTATACTAATATGATATTTATACCAAAAATGTGCTTAATATAATATAAATATATTTGACTTTATTATTACGATTCACCTAAAAGTAGATAGGATATAGCAAAATCTCATTATTTCATATCATATACTATCCAATTATATCTTGCTTAGAAATCCAGATGACCAAACATAACCTAAGGGTCCCAACTGATATAAGATTATTTCTTACATTCTTTCTTTTTCTTTTATTTCAATTTTACTAGGGAGAAAACTACTCATGCTTCTCTCAAGCAACATTTACTAAAGTTAAAGGTGGGGTCACTCTTGATTTAAGAATAATGTTTGCCTTTTTTTCCCTTTTTGGCTTTTTTTTTTCCTTTTCTTTATCCATTTGGAACAAGACTAATGTATCTCTTTTATAAATAAAAAAAAAGTTTATTTGGTAGATAGCTAACTAATTATTATGTTTCCAACCAAAAAAAAAAAAACTAATTATTTTATGGGAAGATTTCCAAAAGGGCTTGAAATGCTTTAGTTTTTTCAAATAATGACTCAAAATGGACATTATTTTAAATAAGGCTTTGGAGTGGGAAAATCATCTTAAATAAGGTCCATTGGTTGACGATGACTTTTTCTGCCATCAAAGAAGGGATATCTTGGTCAGAAATATTGTAATTATATTTTTAAAAGTTTTTTATTTGTTAACCTTTTTCTTTTCTTTTTTTCTTTTCTTTTCTTTTTTCCTCATTCCTTCCATGGAAATGGCCGTCAACGGCTAGCAGAGGTCACCCTCACTTGGCCCTTGCTTGAGTCGAGTGAGGGCATCCCTCGCCAAATCTAGGAGGGGCAACCCTCGCCTAGGCTTGCGAGGGCAAGGGTGGCCCTCGCCAACATCAGGCGAGGGTTGCCCCCACCTAGTCGAGCAAGGGCCGCCCTCGTTTGAGTCAAACGAGGGTAGCCTTGCTAGATCTGGCGAGGGCAACCCTCTCTTGGGTTGGCAAGGGCAAGGGGTGCCCTTACCAGCATCAAACGAGAGTTGCCTTCATTGGTGCCGGTCGAAGGCAGCCCTTGGCGAGGTTGGGCAAAGGTGTCCCTCGCCAGATCCTCGCCCTCACCTGAGTCTAACTTTGCTCCGCCATGGCCGGCGAAGGGAAAAGGGAAAAAAAAATTAAAAAGACAAAAGACAAAAATGCTCTTCAACCAAAGAGGTTATGCCCTTTTTTTGAAACTTTTATGCTCACTTCAAGCTCTTATTCAAAACAAGTTACATTTCATGTCCTTATTTAAGACAATTTGGTCATTTCATGCCCTTATCTGAAACATCAACTTTGGACCCTTATTTGAGAAAATGAGAGAACTTAAGGCTCTTATTTGGAATTTTCCCTTATTTTATTAATGATTTGTATATTTCTTTCTTTTTTTCGATACCATGAGACTATTATTCAAAAAATAACATAAGCATAAGTAAGAGGATAATCTTGAGGAAATTGCATATAATGCCTACATCAACCACAATATTCAAATTTTAAATAAATTCTTATAAATTTGTACCAAAAATCAAAGTAAAAAATCCACGTTCATGAGGATACTCTATGGAAATGAACCAAACAATTTGCACCTAAAATTAACATTTCTTTACTCTAATATATAATTAGGGCTTGCTTAAAGTATAATAATGGAGAATAAGTTCATAACAAACATCAATGATACATTAACATGTAAATGGGTCAAGAAGAAGCGGTTAGGATAAATAAAAAAGTATTTTGGAAGGGACCTTGCTAAGTTTTTCCTTTAGTGAAATTGAAAAACTAAGAAGAAAAAAGGTGAGTAATAATATGGGGTTTACAAGAGATGATGTAGTCAATTCAATATGACAATAGGTATTGAGAACCAATAAATGGATGGAAATAGGGTGAGCCTATAAAGAAATTGGCAAATTTTAGCCTCTGCCTAAAAAAGTACACAAAAGTTTATAAAAGGTAAGATTTATAGAGATGAGATAAGTTAGTGAGTCAAAAAGCCAAATAAATGTTAGCCACCGTTCCAAATAAGTGATGATACTATAGAATTGACAAGTCACTCAATCAGAAAAAAGTTGATAAGACTTGGTAAACAAAAAAGTAGGCAATTTAATAGGAGAAAATCAGATAACTCACCAGACTGAATATTGGTAAATTCATAGCAATTGATAGATTTAATGCGCTTAAAAAAAAAAAAGAAAAAACATGACAAATGATACTCCGACAAAATATGTTAATAAATTTAAATGAACCAAGTAAATTTTGTCAAGTAACCCAGATGAGAGTCGGAAGCATCAGGTATTGAGGACCACCCATACACATGGTTCAAAGTCTCGAACAATGCTACGATGTGTTTGCTAACAATAAAAAAATTCAAGGACCGTCTTCAAATCCTCTTTATTCTCATTATCATAAACACGCACAAGAAACTTTAGTATAAGAAACCCGGCAAAGGTCGCGGGGGATCCAACTGAAATTAAAACAGTAAATAGACGAGATTAACTATAGTAATTAACCCGAAATATTTCCACTTATAATAAGCTCAGTTCATATCGACCGATTTTGCCCTACTAACGCACATGAACTCGAAGCCGTAATCTCTCAGACGGATACTTATGCGACGGGATAAGAAACTTTGGAGGCAATTCCACAGAGGCCACCTTCGACCCCAGAATCCCTCTGAATTCTCATGTACCCGCTCTCGCCCCAGGAGACATCCCAGGAGTTCCTTATCAACCAGTACTTCATCCCATCCGTATCCGTCCCGTACCCAACGACCGTCACCGCATGGTTCAGTTCGGTCCCGCATGGGCCAGTAAAGACACCGCCTGCATAATTCTGGAACGCGGCCCCGCTCGAGTCGAGTGCTACCGACACCGGCTGCATTGCCACGGCCTTCAGCATGTCGTCCTCGTTCGGGGGGACGTCCTTGTAGTCCGATATTTTGGCCTCGGCAACAGATGAGGCCTGCCCATCGCAGGTGCTGTCGACCCCAACGTACGGGTAGTTCGTCTCGGAGCTGATGCCATTGTTGTTGATGATGTACTTGAAGCCATTGTCCATCCAGCCGCCTTGACAGCCCTGGTTCCCGTCAGTGGCGCAGTCTATGAGTTGCTGCTCGGACAGGTTTGGTAGCACGCCAGTGGTGATCTGTGTGATTGCTTCGACCGCCGCCACCACGGAGAACGACCAGCAAGATCCTGTACACATAAGGTAGTGAGTTCTGCAGTGATTATAATTCAATGATGAAAAATTCTCAGAAAAATTAATTTGTTTAGTGTTTCACAGTGTAATATTTTATGACAAGTGGATTTAAGCTGGGCAATGCAATTGCTCGCATATCTTAGTATAGGCTTCAATAGTTAGCAGTAAATTTCTTACCACATTGGCCTTGGTTCTTTATAGGGTTGACAGCACCTTGTTTTACCCAATCGACGCTCTCCGGGATGCTATTCGAACCTTGGTACTTAAAAGAATTGACTTGGGACGAGTTCCTGCGTGTTGATGATGGCAATTTGTATCCGGTATATGCTGCCACAAATTCCTCGTTGGTCAAGTCCGAGAACTTGTTCAATCCAACCTTGTAAGTCCGGTTCACCGCGCCGTTGAACTCCTCGATGAACCGCAGGTTTTCCAAGAAAATATTCAAACGCTTCGCCTTCTCGGCGACATCTTTATAGTCGCGTTCGTGCCGACTCATCCACTCCTCAAACTTTTTAGTCGCAGATGGAATGTCGTAGGCACGAGACGCAGCACTTGACGCACATGCACATGCACACAAGACAAGTATCAACCATATGGAGAAATTTTTTGCAAGCTTCAAACCCATTTTCTAATGAATAGATATGTCTGTGGTGCAGAGATTGAGTGAATCCGTTAGGTGTATTTATAGAAGGAAAAACTACACGAGTGAACCCTAAGTTTTCGCCTAATGTGCAATATTGTCCCTAAATTTTTAATTTTTTTAATGCGGTGCCTGAATTTTTGCTACATGTTTAATTTAGTCTCTAAATTATATAAAAATGTTCATGTTATCCTTCTATTAATTCAAGTTATTGAAAATTGCATTTGGCTTCCAATTTAGTATGTTTGAATATGGACTAAAAATAACGTTACATCAGGATTATCCACATAAGATATTCTACTCAAATTAGAATATAATAATCATTTTAAGTTGTTTAACTTGTTCAACTTGGACAAATGATTTTTCATTTGATTTGTAGATACAAATTATTATATCTTGAGTTGAATATCTCATATGAATAATCCACATGTAACATTATTTTTTCAACCACGACTCAAACTTACTAAATGGGAAGCCAAATTAGCAAATTCCGTTAAATGAATAAATGAAAGGAAAACATTGGAAAGTTCTGTGTATCTAGAGACCAAATTAAATAGTTACCAAAAGTTTAGGGATGATATGTATATTGGGTCAACGTCCAGAGTCCATTTGTGTAGTTGCCTCCGTATAGAAGTGAATATGAAATTAATCTATTTGAGCAAATTTAAGGGCAAAGAAAGTCGGAGACAGAGCATGGTCAATGTCATTGTTTACTCAATTAGTGCGTGTTGCACATGATGTCCAAAGCTAAAGAGAAAGATGCTTGTATGGTCCTTGATCTTTCTCTGGCTTCACTTAGGGTTTCTGTAACCATGGTGTACACAGCTTTAGGGTTTCTGTAACCATGGTGTACGCAGCTTGAGGATTTACTCGGTAGGTTCTTTTAAAGCTAAGCAGAACTAGATTGGTTTGAAAATGTCCCTAACTATATATTTACTTTTCTTCGTGCACCTTTCTACATTTCAATGCCTTTATTGACCTAGACTGATAAAAATAAGCAAAAGTAACGTGTGAGGAAGAGAGATGATTGTGCTCATTTGTGTAAGGAAGAGAGACGACTGAGAGAGAAACAACGGTAAGTGAATGATCAATATTGATCAAAAGTTTTCCGTGCCTCAATAGACATTTATCTAACGAAAAACTTCCGAAACTTTATAAAATTACGAAAATTGACAACTAGATTTGCGTATGATTTTTTTTTTTTTTTTTGTTATTCTAAACTTTAATAGTATTTTGAATTTTGATAATAGAGTAAGCCAAAACGCACAATATATGACAGACTAACCAATAGTACCAATAATTAGCTCAATTGGATGCCTAGGGTGTTCCATTTCCAATATGGTATTAATTATAGGATTGTCTTTTACTCCAACCCCTATTAATTGAAAGTTCATCTTACTAATCTTTAATTGATGGGTTTCAATCGTTGACAACACACACATATTTTGGTCAAAGTTTCCATATGATTAATACACATGATTACTTTAACCCGCCAATCGGAGAGTTCAACTTTCTCCAATGAGGGATGGGGGGCAAATGTTGCCCTATACGTCATCTACTTTGGTTTCTTTGAAAATATTTTCAAAAGACCGTGCATGGATATTTATTATCAAAACCTCATATACCCTAATTGATCCCCATATTTTCCTTCACTTATTGTAGTGATTAAGATAGATAGACGTCGGACAAAGGCAAGAATCATCCCGCGTGTCAAGCTGACATGGGACCCACAAATTAAAAGCCACTTCCCCTTTCACATTCCTAGAGTTTAAGAAACTCCACAACATGATGTAACATCATCTAGAAGCCCGTCAATATTGAAACTCGTTTCAATTTCCAAGCGTCCGTTGCACGGAATCTCTTCCCTTTCATACTCTCTTTTCTTTTAGATAGGCAGAATTTTATCCGGACTCATAAGGACCTTTCTAGCAAGGGAACATTGAATCAGGCATGGGTATAATTTGGACACAAAGCTTGGCTTTTCAAAGTCAAGTCAACAGGGTCGTCTCTCTTGCTTCTACAATCACGGGGTGGATTCTTGCTTCTACAATCACGGAGTATGCCGTCAAATTTAAAGTGTAATGGTCAGTCAACCCATTTGGTTAGTCCACACGCTTGAACTTTAACGGGAATTGTTGGAAAAAAAAATGGTCAGAGAGAGAAAGAGAGAGAGATCTAATTGTAAGAGAATGCTCAATATTGACAGAAAGTTATAGGTGTGAAACCGACTTTCATTTTTAACTTTTATTATTTTTTCTACTTGTTATTCACGACAAACCAAAAATAAAAACTTATTATTCACGTAAATTGACTTTTATCTAAGGGGAAATGCCTAAACAAGACGTATGAATATTGACAACTGGATTTTCTTCATATTTATTTTTTGCAATTCTAAAATTTGATCTTTTTTTAAATTTTGAGAGAAATGTCATTATGTAATTTCTTGCTTAATATAGGCCAAAATGCATGATAAATCACAGATTAATTAAATAGCTATCATGGTCTATGCTCGTGGAATGATTCTGCAAAAACTTATGAGAATATCAGTTAGCAAAAACTCACGGGTCATCAAACAATTATCGAGTATTAAAAAGAAGTAATTTATTGAGATGAACTTGATAAACTTGGTTTAAATATTTGAGATTAGACAAAGAACAAGGGGATGAGTCTATTCTACGTCAATGCATCTTGTCATCAAGCAAAAACTGTGTTTGCTACCCAATTTGCCACTTGATTGGATTCTCAAGGAGAGTGGGCCATCGTCACTTTTCTAAGTTGGCTAGAAGGGCATTACATTCTTCGAATTGATGACTGAAGGCCCATGGTATGCTATCAACAACTAATAAGCATGAGATAACCGATGTGCTCTCAGTTAGCAAGTCCACTTGCAGATTGTTGTGTAATCGGAATTCAGGTTCCTCCCTCAAAGTCAACAGTGCTCTCTTTGCAACAAGGGTTTCCCGCTCAAGTACAAACAACGCTTGTTCCTTTAGGGCGAAGCTTATGATTATACATCCCCGAGAGTCTCGACAAACTCTTTTCACCGATCTCTCTTGCTCGCCTTCGATCCAAGAGCAATCGACATTGAATTTCCAGTCCCCAAGTTTCAAAAGCATCCATTGCCTAGGTAAAGCATTCCTTTTTCCTTGCCTAAACTTCTCACTAGGGAGCCATTGATTATGATTATTACTTACCAGACCGGCTTTGTCAACAATTAACTCCAGTCTTGGCTACTGTTGTTGATATACAAAGCCATTTCACCCATTGCATATCAACCATAGTACATTCACAGTCAGCTCTTGAGGGGGGGAAATTCGAACCCGGGGTGAGTACTTTCAACACCCATTTGTTTATTGTCTATATGTTCACTAGAGATACCAATAATTTAACTCGATCTACCCAAATATTTTTGGACCAATCACAAAGTAAGAAGAGGTGTTCCATGGTCTCCGGGATTTTTTCAGCTATACAAACAAAGCGGATCAAGTACCATTTTCCTTTTGTATAGATTTTCTTTTGATGGTAAAACATCTTGGTTCACACTCTGTCACGCCCCAATCTTCGAGCGCACACCCATCGCTCACTGGTCGATTAAATAGCGACATTCCAGAACGCATTGCCAACCCATTCATTTTAAATACACATGCAAAAGTATAATAAAATCCCCAAACAATAAAATAATGGGATAGGAAAGTAGGGCCATAAAATTTCAAACTACACCAACCACACTCATATATATAACACCACTAGTCATATACGATACAAGCCAAACCAAACTTTGTTTATCCAAATACTTAAGGCTTAACAAACAAGAGTGGAGGTTTAACAACCACTGCTACTCATCATCGCTAAACTCCTCTTGCTCCACATCATCGTCCCTATTTGAGCCATCTGCCGAGTACACCAGGGACTTTGACTCTTCGAGCTTTGGGTCCTTCGCATCCTCTACCGCTCCACCCTCAAGGTCTGCTGTACATTTACCAAAGGCAACCTCCAAAAGGTACAGAGGTACATTAGATTCCAGAACAAGGCCCTCCCTTCGCCCATCATGATAGTGATAATACCATGACCGGTACTTATGGGGTACCTTTTTGGGTTCACCCACGTCAACCTAGACGATGGATTTCACCAGTACATACTCAAATCCTTTGGGGTGGGGGTGTATCGAAATGTGATAACTTATCTCAGTGAGTTCCTCTGGTATACCAAAATGCTCGGGAGGAGGTGGAGGTGCTGCCTTCTAAGGACCTGAAATGTTGTTCCACAACGGGGTGAGATTATGTCTCAACAAGTTCTACCCTCCTAAGACCTAATTAGGAAACAAATACGCCATAAGGGCTGCCTAAGAACAACACGGGTCAAAGTACTTACCTTGACTTCAGTTCCATCTTGCAAATCAACATCATTTATAGATGCCTCAAATCACATCAATCAATTAATTCATAACATCATATCAAATCGTTGATCAATCAACTTAGTCGATTACATGCTATCACGACCTCTCTCTAGTCGACCAAATCAATACTATCTAATAAGTTCGATCATATCAGGACTGCTCGTTTAAGCTGATATATCTTCCTTTTTTTTTGGTAAGGATTAAGCCAATATACCGATAGTTTAGCTCTTGCTAAGCTGATAAATAGTGTATTACATTCACTAAGCTGACATATCAAGCCCTTGAGTTGATATAGCACACTAATAATGCTCTCTCTAAGCTGATTAGGTATACTGCTCTCGCTAAGCTGATTAGGTATACTGCTTTCGCTAAACTGACATATTAGATCCCATAGGTTGATATAATATACCGTTATACTGATCACAATCTAAGCTAACATATCACCCGTACGTTGATATAGTATACCACCCCAACCATTTAACCAATTTATCGTTTTTATTATATCTGATAAAAATAGCCGTGTGTGGGTACACGGTCGGGCTTAGCCAAAATACCGTAATTTCACTTTTGATCTTCCCACTACTTTCAATAGTCCAAAATTAGATTTTTGGCACTGTATACTGACGCCCAGTAATTTTCCAATGGATTGGGATTGGGTCAAGCCCACTCAAGGGTGGGCCAAGTCCAAAACCCCATATATACAATAGAAATTACCCAAGCATAATATCCATTATTGGACCTAAACAAGTTCTTAAAAAAGTTTCGAGAGCTCCAAGATGTAAAGTAAATAGAGGGTATTCTCTCCTCTAGGGATGAGAAAATACAGAGAGGCATAGGGGGAACAAGACATGTGAGCGCTCGCGCGTAAAAATAAGAAAAGTAGTCCGATAGCCCACCACATAAATGGGCAGTTACAAACGGCTCCTGCTAGAGGAAAATCCCGATTCTTGGTGAGATAACCTTATAACCAACATCAGGGATCCAAGGACTGCCTAGAACTTTCAGATGGATATAGGTTGGGATTGGGTCAAGCCCAATAAAGGGCGGCCCAACTCCAAAACCCCGCAAATACCATAGATATTTCTCTAGCATTATACCCATGGCATTTGTATGTGAGGAATGCATTCTAGAGATAGAGAAAATCGTACATTGAACACGCCATGTCTATAGCTCTGGAACTCCCGCCCGCTTGCTATGATAACGACCGCAACTGGTTGTTGGGCGACTACCTTCATGAGCCCATCCTCACCAAGCGACACATCTGTAAAACCCTTGATTAGCACCGTGTGTTCTGCTGCTTTCATTGCATTGCAAATCCTATCCATCCCATGGTATGCATAGGTATTCTGGGATGCGATTCCTTGGTTTTGGATAATGAACTTGAAAGCATTGTCTGGGTAATAGTTTGCCGCTTGTGATCCCCACGATTCCTTCTACTGCTGCTACGACTGAGAATACCCAGTAGGATCCTACGTAATAGTTACTGACCTTATAACTATGTGAAATTACCCTATTCCGTAATTGTGATACATTGATGTCTGGCTTCTCATTATAATAAGCTAGGCATTTGTTTGGTGTAGCTCTGGCTGTGACGTAGTTGTGTTGCACTGTAGTTGTGCTATGATGAGTAGTTACATATATTTTAAAACTATAGAACCTCAAAACTGGGTGAAACATCTTCCTAAAAGCTGTTATAAATTGTTGCAGCTATCAAGAGTTCATCAAACAATTTAATAAAAGATGTAGAACTCCTATTTCAAAATTGCAGCTACCTAAAGAGAATTATACCAAACAGGCTCTAAGTCACTCAAATAACTTAAATTTTCCAGAAGTACATATGTTTTGTGTAATGCCAACTCATTTACTTGAAAAAGAAAAAGAGTCAAGACGCGATCGCAATGTTTGTGCTTACCACATCTGCCTTTATACTTAATATGGTTTACAACACCTTTCTCTACCCAGTCAATGTCATCAAGAACATCGTCAGCCAGATTTTTGTGGCTATACGACGTCATTTTGGCAGGCTCTGGTTGCTTGAACATTTTCTTTTGTGAATGTGTTTTCTTCTTCTTCTCAGTGCGATTTGGAAGTGGATGTGATGGGATAGCTACAGCAAAGATGTATATTCTTAGGCTCTTCATAATCAGGCCATACGAAAAAAAAAATGACATGTAGACCTCTCAAGTGCCATAACTTTGCACAAAATGACACTTAAGTGCCATAACTTACGAAAGGTACAGTTAAGTGCCAAAATCGGAGTAAAAGGGATCACTTGAGTCCCAATCTGGCTAAAGTCCGGCCAAAATGCCGACGTAGCATTTTTCCAGCGAACCGAGCCCAAAACAACGCCATTTTACACGCTGACGTGGCCAAATAATGCAAAAACGGCGTTGTTTTGGGCTGACGTGGTAAAAAATAAAAATATTAATTAAATTTAATTTAAAATTAAATTTAGTTAAAATATTAAAAAAAATAAAAAAAGGGAACGAGGGGGAGGTAGCTGAGCAATCAGCCCTTAGCCGCCGCCGCCGCCGCCGCTGCCTCGTCATCGCCTGCAAGGGCCGGTGATGGCAAGGGGAGGGTCGGCTAGGGCCGCCAAGCCCTAGCCAGGGGCCAGCGACTCTGGCCGACCAGTGGCGAGGGCTCACGAGCCCTACACCTAGATCGGGGCGAGGGTCGCAGCCCTCGCCCAAATCCGGAGAGGGTCAACGGGCGGTGGCCCTTAGCCTGGCCGGGCGAGGGCCGCCGACCCTCCTTGGATCTAGGCCAGGGCCGCGAGCCCTCGCTGCTGGCCACAAATCTGGGGAGGGTCATGGCCCTCACCTCGATCTAGGGCGAGGGTCATGGCCCTCCCTTTTTTAAAATTTTTTTTAAAATTTTAAAATTTTAAAATTTTATTATTTTTTATTATTTTAACTAAATTTAATTTTAAAATTATTAATTTTAAATATTTTAAATAAATTTAATTTTAAAATTATTATTTTTAAATATTTTAAATAAATTTAATTAATTAATTTTTTTTACCACGTCAGCAAAAAACGTCGTCGTTTTTGCATTATTTGGCCACGTCAGCATGCAAAACGGCATCATTTTGGGCGCGCTTAGCCGAAAAATGCTGCATCGGCATTTTGGCCGAACTTTGCCTAGAGTGACACTCAAGTAATCCGTTTTTCTTCAAATGTGGCACTTAAGTGTACATTTCGTAAGTTATATTACTTAACTGTCCCTTTGAGCAAAGTTGTAGTACTTGAAGCGTTCTTTTGCCGAAAAAAAATTGTGTCAATTTTAAGGTGGAAAATTTGTTCCCAATTCCATATTTTCTATGGAAATATGAAGCAGAAAGCCATGCATGTTCTAATACGAGTGATTCTTGCGCCTACACCACTGCAGGCAAAGACTTTGTCGGAGTTTCACAAGCTCTCCAATTCCATCGGGGAGTTTGGTAATCTTTGAATCATCTACTGAGAGTATTGAAAGTGATGTCAGGTGTTCAAATGAATGGGGCAAGAGATCCAATGACGAGCAATTGGAGGCAGAAAGAGTCTCAAGTTTTTTTAAGCCACCTTCCAAGGGAATTTTTTCCACAGAAGTCTTATCAATGAGGAGCTCTTTCAAAGCTTCCAAGCCACCCAGTTCGGCAGGCAACGTGTTGAGTTCAATGCAGGACTTCAAATTCAGGCAAAGTAATTTTTTGAGACCACCAACCGAAGGATGTAGATGGACCAATCGAGAGCATTGCTCTAGAATCAATATCTCCAAATTCAGGAAGCTAGAAAATGTAGGACTTATCAGTAAGTCAGTGCAACCAGTGAGATTCAAGACTTTCAGTTGCTCCATCTGTAAAACAGGAGAGAAAACATCATAAGGTCAATTGCCAGATAATTAACAAAACAGACGCATTAGAGCAGTAAATTGGAAACACCTTGATTTTCCTCCAGCCTCCCCAATCTTCGGTGACTTTGCTCCGTGAAAGGTCAAGAATGACCAATTCAATCAGATTAAATTCTGTTGCTTCAAAATCCCTTGGGCACCCTTGCCAACGAAGCCACCTTAACTTTGGAAATACATTTGCAAAGTTTCCACTCACGCTTGCATGATCCAATTGCAAGAATCTTATATTTGGGCTCTTGAAATTAGTTTCTGTAAATGTATGGGGACGATTATTTTGGAAGTCAAGGCAGAGGACTTCCACCTCTTCCATTCCCTACATTTACCAAGAGTAACAAATCAATCTGAAGCTATAAAATATGATTCAACATTTTTGCTAAGTAATAAAGACGAGGGTGCTTTCTTGTTTGTGTACGCAAAGGAAACCTAAAGATGGTAAAATAACCAAAAAAACTGGATAACAAATTAGACCTAATATGTCAGGGCTTTCATTATACGGGAGAAAGCAAACCATTGAACAAAAAGCCTTTACCTCTTTCCTGTTGATTGCTTCCAGATCTGAAACATGCATGCGTAGTCCGGCCCGCCTTCCAGGATATTCTTCATCTATAATTCCACTGAGGTGCTTCGACAGTTTATGCATCCACAGCATGTTGTCTCCTCCAATTTTTGCTAGGGGCATTAAAACATTATGAGAAGGCAAAAGATCTTGATCAGGCCACATATATGATGCAATTCGGCTATCCACGCCATTGGCAAAACATGCTATGTCCCAAAATATTTGTTTCTGCTTTTCATCTAATGCTTCATAACAGATTTTCAAAATCTCTGTGCAATCCTTCAAAATCTCTTGAGAGTTCTGCCTCTGTTGTCTCATCAAGTCCTCTATCTTCCCCCATTCATTTGCTCTTTTTCCACGCAGAAATGAACCCACAACTTCAATAGCAAATGGAACCTTCCCTGTAGCTTTGAGAATGCGATTCCCAATTTCAGGATAGCCAGGTATAAAATGATTTGTTCCTAAAGCATGCTTGCAAAAAAGTTCAAGAGCTTGATCATTATCCATCTCAGTCACTTCATAGGTACGAGCCAGGCCTTCAGAAACATATCTTTCGAGAATTCCACCATTTTCTGAAGTAACAATTATTCGACTTCCAGAAGCAAACCAGTCAAGCTCGCCTCCTACCAGATCATTAAGATGAGACTGTTCTTCCACATCATCTAGGACAATAAGAACTTTTATACTGCAAAATACATCCAGGAAGAAGTTGATTCCTCCTTTGAAAGAAGCAACATGGCATTCTCGCTCAAGAATATCAGATATCAACTTAGTTTGCACAAACTGAATACCACCAACATTTTGTGCTGTTTCTCCAATCTCTGTGAGAAAGCTACATCTATTGAAATAAGAGGAAAGTCTGTCATATACGGCCTTCGCAATAGTTGTCTTGCCGATTCCAGCAGTTCCACAGATTCCAACAATGCGCACTCCAACCTTCTCATCTTCTATTTCCAATAACTTGATCACATCCTTCACTCGATCATCAATACCAATAGCATGTTCAACAGTGGCGACTGAGGTCTGCAATGAACTAGGAAGTTTAAGAGCATGATTTTCATCCAAGGATAAAAGCTCATGTTCTCTTATTCCTTGAACGTTACAATGTACAATGACATTTTTCCTTCTAGTTGTTAGGATGATCCTGCTTCCAGGACCAAACCAACATAGTTTTTCAGCCAATGGTTTGATTTGTTCGAAGTCATCCACATCGTCAAGGACAATGAGAACTCTTTTTGTTCGGAATAGGAATTCTATCATTTTAGTGCCTTCACTGTAGGATTCCACTATTGGACAGTCTCCTCCCTTGAGATCTCGAATTAACTTCTCTTGCAGATATACCATTCCGTTTTTTTCAATCGTATCCGTAACATCTTCAAGAAAACTGCAACTATCAAAGAGGTGACTGATTTTGTTGTATACCACCTTGGCAAGAGTGGTTTTACCGACCCCCGGCAGACCCCATATTGCCACCATGCAGCCCTCAATCGTCTTCAGTCCTTTGACAACTTGTTCTTCCTGAAAATCCACACCAAGCTTGCGCATAATCTCTGGCACGTCTCTGTCTATTCCAACTAAATTCTCAGTCACGTCTTGCTCATCCGTTTTCAAGAGTATCCGAAGTCTGGAAACGACATTCTTTAAAAGCTCGTGATACCTACAAAATGAAAAACAAGTTTGTTTTCGTTTTTCTTTTTCTTTTTTTATAGATAAGAGATGGAGAGAGGCGACGAGCGCAACCCCTCCAGAAGTTATCCTAAGGCTTATGGTCCCGTACAGTTACGGAGTGTTCGATTTGATTTCTGGCTGTTCCCCTAATTAAAGGCTAATGGATAAGGTATATACCTTAGGAAATTTTATCACCTAATTAAAGACTTTAACACACCTTATGGCTTGGCTTTGAATTTTGGGATGCCACAATTACTCTTCTCCAAAGTTTGTATTTGCTGACTCCTAGGGATATTTGAATGTCGATGACGGCCTTTTCGTCGTGGCATAGTTTGACATTTCTTTCGATTGGCCTTCCTCACTCATGGCCATGTATGCATGATTGATGGTTGTCGATTTATCTTCAACGCCTTCCTTCTATGGAATTTTCTTATGTCTTTGACTATATGACCATTAACGGCATTAAGCAAAGTCACGTACTTCAAGCTTCTATGGAATCTAAGATGAGCAATCAAAATCTCCAATTCTCTGATGGCAATTACTTTTTGGGAGAGCATGCATCTGGAGCACGAAGTGAAGTTTCTAAGCCCTTAGTCATCATTTGAAAAAAAAGGGGCTAGAGACTGTCTCAACTGTCTAGATTTCCTCCCTGTTGACAGTGGTCAATTCAAAGGAAGAGAAGAAATTCCTTTTATGCACTTCTTGGCTTGTCGAAGCCGAAAATCCCATTGATGAAACCGTAGCATTTAGTTGCTCGGGCATGTTGAGGGAAGAAGATGTTGCTCCGGCTTGAGAAGGAGTTGGGCAGGAGCGAGATGGAGTACACAAAGCTCCTAGGGTCGGCTTGATTTCAACCGTATGCCTGTAGCTATTACATCCTATCTTTCGTTTCCCGTAAATAGAAGAGAGAGGACATCATTTCCACAATTATATTTAGAGAATAAAACTTACATTCTTTGAAGTGGGATAATTTTTTATTCGCCCCACTGTCTTATTGGAAGAGTATCTTTGAATTCGGTGAGTTCACATGATGTGCCAGCTTCAAATGCCCCCTGTCACACTAAGTCAATGGGGATGGGGATGATATTCTGAGACACAAAGTGAGTGAGTCAGAAAGACAAATATGATTAAATCTAACATCTTGTTTTGACAAAAGCTTTTGGTGATGAAGTGTTTTTTGTTTTCAAAATATGTATTCGGGGGAGAAAAAAGCATGAGGAAGCCCAGCCCTCAGTATTCTCCTTGGATGATATTTTCTTTTCATGGTTGGATAACATCACTGGGCCGGTTTGGGATACTGCCTCATGCTTTCAAAACAAAATATTAGAATTGTACATTAGATTATTGGAATGGAAACTACAACAGTAGCACACTAGACAGGATAAGAAACATGAAATTATAAAAACAAGCAACACCCATGAAAACTCCTATGAAAAGGAGCACTTTGATAGTGCTAGTTTTCAAATCAAGTGCCTTTGAGTTCCTCGCCTCCAGTAGACTCGAAGTATTCGCATGAGAGGACCACTTCATTGAAGCTACGAAAATGCAACCCATGCAACCAACAGCAATGCTTGCGGGGTAAAGCTCCTATGAACAGCTTTATCATTTCTTCTTCGGCCAGCTGAGGGTAGGTTTGCATCATAAAAGCTTCACACCTCCTTGCATATGCTCGAAAATCCTTCATTAGTCTTCTTCTAAAGTGAACTAAGTTCTCGCAAGACAGTTCAGTTCTAATCTGGTGCTGGTACTGATGCAGAAATGTGGAATACAGCTCATTCCAATCCCTCATGAGGCTGATATCTGCTGTGACGAACCATTGCAATGCAGACCCTGTAAGACTTTCTTGGAAGGCCTGAGTTGTGAATGACATTGGGCCATAGTACTTGCTCATTTCAGCATAGAGGTCCTGCAAGTGGGCCACAGGGCAAGTCGTGCCGTTATACTTGCGGAGATTAGGTATCCACATTTCTATGGAGGTCATGATCCTATGAGGGCAAGACGAGCCTAGTATGTCTTGGTTAGGCCACTGGTTTTCCCACTGCATATTCGTTGTAGTGGTAAATTTTTCTGCTTCAAGGAAGCTGGACTCTGCCGGGATTATCCCATTGCTTTCTTCTAGGTCAAAATTTTCGAACGAGGATAAAGTATTGAAGCTATCCTCATGGTTAAAGGACGAGCTTAGTACTTCGTTAGGATCGTAGCGGACAAAGATGTATGTTTCTTCTTCTGACGGGCCTTCATCCCCGGATGAGAGTAGGAAACAGTTATACGATGAATTGTTAATTTCATTGTCGAAATAACACTGGAAGTCCTTGGGATTGTATTCTGGAGCCGGGAAGTCTTCAGGGTTGTACTCTAGGGGATGGTAGCCTTCAAAGCTGTATTCTTGGGAATGCTCGAAGCTTTGGTGCGGTGGCTCGTCGGCAGGTGCTGTATTGATCTGCTTAGGCTTTCTTCTCTTGACTTTTAGTCAAGACCTTTTGAGTAAGGCCCTTCGTTTTGCCAGCTTGATTTTGTCAAGGGAAGTGAGAGACATTAGAGTTTCACTGTCTGATTCACTTTCCAGGTTGATAGGGGTCGGTATTCTTTGGACCCTAGCTCTTGGAGTAAGCTTGGGGAGTTGTCCTATCGTGCCCTACTCTTGAACATGCTCTGTGTCTTTGATCTTGTACAAAGGCTCCTTGCCTTTCCTAGTGGGAAATTTTCCAGTAACAAGATATTGCTCAGTTGCCTGTTTATCATGCAAGGCTTCATTGATATGCTTTTCTCCTATCTCAGCGACTAACGGCTCCTCGTGCTCCGCAATCATTGACTCTTCATAGGGCAAGGTGATGTTAGGGGTGATGTCAATATTATACACTTGGTGAAAAACATGAATTAGTTCCCTCTAGGTTTTAAAGGGACTAATCTTCCTAACAATGTACCATCGCAAGGCAGGGCTGGTCAAGCTCGATTGGTACGATTGAATCATCCTTCGAACCAGGTAGGCCTGCAAGTAGGTCTCTGGGTGGGAGGTATCAGCATACCTTTCGCATTTAGGTGCTTTGAGCTCTTCAGGAATCTCAATGCCGGCGTAATTGGATAGGTCCATGGGATTCTGCTCCTGCAACTGGCTTAACTTTTTCATGATCCTTTCAAACTGTCTATGGTACTAGCTATTTTCTGGTAAATTTGCAGGTGTCATGATGGTTTTTGAGGTAACTATAGAGTTAGGCTCAGCTTAAGTGGATTTCATTTGTCTTGAGAGTTGTTGAAGGACAATGGACATCTGTCCTACGCCATCTTCAATGTTAATGAGGCGATTTTGTACATCATTCTGATCGGGCCCTAGTGCATGAGGCCATTTGCGAGCTATTGGTGGCCTGCAATTCATAATTACCTGCTTGTTGTCAAAACAATGAATGAGCACGGAAGTAAACAAAGATTGACCCATGGCAATAGTCTAACTGCTTTTTTATTTATCAAAAGAGGATTTGTAGACTGCCAATTCCTAACATTTAAAACTTGAAATTGAAATGACATAATGAAATACTAGATATTAAACAAAAGGCCCCAAACAATGGGACGAAACTTTCACACTATTAATACTAAGGCACATGATTGCCAATTTATATGCGACGGGGAGCCTTGTTCTTGCAAGGATGCCTGCTTCCTTGAACTGGCTCTGAGGTATGCATCCAGTCCATTCCCAAATCCCTCTCCATGAGCTATGCTTGCTCGTGCGGGCTGCTCTCTCTGATTGAGTGAGGGATTGATGGCTTCCATTTTGTCGGGATACGATGGTTATGGATGTAGGACATGGAGGCGTGGTGGGCTTTTTCTTCTCCCTCAAGCCCTTCAGGTACCACGATCCTTTTGCGATGGCACTTGTCCCAGGTTTCCTGAGCGGTAGAAACTTCGAATGTGTAGTTACGGCTTGTATTGAAAAGAACTGAAGAGATCTTCCTGATGGAAGGCGATGGGATCTCCTGAAAGGCTCCATATTGTCGTGCCACCCAATAAATGTGATAGAGAATGGCGCCGATGAGGCCAAGCAACGGAATTGGGAGATCACGCTTATAAGCGAAGCGAGCTCTCTTTTCAAATAACCAACCAACACACCATTTGGAATGCCTCAGGACCTGGGTCTCTTAGGGAGCTTACCCAATTTAAACAACTTTGATTGGGAATGAATGGTCCTAAAACCATAAATTTTTGTAATGGGTTTTCAAAACCATTCATTTTAGATGATCGCATGAAGTCTCGAAATTCGCTTAGGTGAGAAAAGAACTAGACTTGTAAAATTTCAGGAGAGGCTCGCATGATTTTCTCCGAGTTGTCTTTAAAACGATTAAAAGACAAGAATGTTTCAATTAAAATCATGTTGACGTAATTCCCCCCTCTCAAGATTTGATCAACTATCCATACCATCTTAGGACTTATGACATTTCTTTGATGGGGGAAAACGATGAGCCCGAAAAAGGCCAAGAGGAAAATCTCACTTTTTTAGGTCATAGGCTGGTTTTGAAAACATGCATTCACGAATTCTAGAGGGTATGCATTATGGTTGCTTTCAAGAATTTGTCTCATGACATGGATTTTAGCTCCTAAAAGTTGCGCCAACCCATGCCAAGGGAGAGCGCCTGTCGATGGTTTGACGAGCGTTTTCTCAAGAGGCATTCTAGTGATGATGTTGTATTCTTACAGGGTTGGGGTTAGCTCAAACCTATCGAATATAAAAGTAACCGTCTTCGGGCACCAGAAATGTACCATAGCTTGTATGACTTCAGGGCGAACAGTGATTTGGATCTACGATAGGAGATAGCCGACTTTGGCCTTCACACGCTCTTGGGCAAACTGATCTAATTGACCCCACTATCTGAAGAGCTCTGCCTTGGGAGTAGGAATGAACTGGATATCGTGTTTCCCCATCGCATATAAACTGGGGCTTGAAAAGCTTATCCTAAATTGCCATGGGCCAAATAAAAAGACTTAGTAAAAGTAAAGAAATTACTTTTGCTTTTTAAAGAAAAATGGCAAGTACAAAGACATGCGCATGGGATGTGCGACTCAATTTCTAATTGAGAAAGATTGGTGAGATTAAAAGGATATTCGCCCGTCGCAGTCTCGCGTTAGCAGCATGCCCTCCTAACCTCAGCTAAGAAATTCGAGGAAAAGAAAGGCAACCTCATGACGCAGTCTCGCGTCCAAAGCCGTATCTTTCTTAACACCATCCTAATAACCTATGGCGGCCCAGGGCCGGCGGCCTGGTTGTGTGTGCCATGTGTAGTGTTAAAATAGTAAAGCACGCATAGCAATTTATAATCACAAGACATTTTATTTAAAAGGAAAATCTAAGACACTAACCTGCACAAAAGAAAGAAAAAACCCAAGTCAGTAAAGCATTTAAACAAAGATAAAATGGCCTAAGTCCTCAAAGTCCCCAGTGGAGTCACTAAGCTGTCGCAACCTCTTTTTTCTTTTCGGCGCCCGCAATCGAGTACGAGCGCCTAAAGAGGCTAATGGCTCGGCTGAAATTGGTTAAGCCCAAACTCTCCCAAGTCCACCAATTCACGACTTTAATAGTCTAAATTTTTAACCTGTAAATTAATTTTAAAATGGAGTCGCCACTAATCGGTTCGGGGTGAGTCGATTAAAAACCCAAGCGAAGTATCAGGAGAAATACTTGCTCTTGCGCAACCAAAGAAATTAGGATCGGGGACTTGATTATACTAGTTAATCACCAATGCCCTTTCGGTACCTAATCTTGTTTAAACCCTGAGGTTTTTGGGATATTTAAGGGATTTTTGATGCATTTTGTGGAGGAAAAACATTTTTTGGGTATTTTTTTATTTTTTTTTTGACAGAAAAAGCGTTCCTTTTGGAATTTTGGTATTTTTGGAAAATATAAATTTTTTGTGGCTTTTTCTGATTTTTTTGGCCTTTTTTTGGAAAATAAGAAATATTTTTTATTTTTTTATTTTTCTAGAAAATAAATTATTTTTTTATTTTTTAAAATATTATTTATATTATAATAATATAAAAACGAACCGGGTCGGATCCCCGGGTTGGGTCCGACCCGGTTCGCAACCCACGAGACTCGGACGAGCTTGCAACGCGGGCCTGGCCTGGTTTTTTTTTTTTTTTTTGCCTTGTTGCTTTTAAAAAAAAAAAAACTTAGCCCATACTGGAATTGGGCCTATTTGAATTAAATAGAAAATACCCAGCCCGAGTTCAGAAATTGGCCCAACGAGTGCAGGTCCGACCCGGGGAAACCCTACCCGGAAACCGGGGAACCGGGTCGGACAAACCTGCGAGCTGACCTAATTCCCGGCCTCCTTTCTCCTTCGTTCGCTCGTGGCGTTGGTGAGGGGGACCGAGGTGTCACCGGGTAGACGGCGACGATGACGGCGGCCACGCAGACTAGACGATGATGGCGGCAGCTATAAACTACTTACGAGGACGGTGATGATGAGCGACAACGGGGCTGCTGGTGAGGTCAGCGAAGGCACGGTTTTAGAGGGGAGTGTGACGGCGACTACGCGACCGGAGGCGGCAGATACCTGGTGGTGGTGAACGATGGTGGTGACGACGACAGGGCAGCGACGGCAGTCCCTCAGCTCTCGGATCCGGTGTGGTGTTGGCAGGTCAGTCGCGGCACGGCGTCAGGGCGGGGAACATCAACGACAGAGCAACGGTCGCAGGTGGTGGAGAGCTTCCAGCTTCCCAGATCTAGCGTCCAGACGATCCTTCCTCTTCTCCGACTTCTTCTCCTCCAGATCTGGGACTCCCTCGAAACCAAACCCTCAGGCTTGACCAGATCTCTCCCTCTCTGGCCAGATCTAAGATCTCTGATGGCTTGCCTTCAAACCTTTCCCGAAGTCTCTCGGGAAAGGTCTTCGAAGCTTGCTACCGGAGGTCCCTCACTTCGCCGTGCTCTCCTTCTCGGGTTGTTCGCCGCCGGCCTCCCCCGAAGTCTCTTGGAGGGAGGTCGGTTTGAGCTCATGACCTAATTTCCACCTTGCTCGCTCTTTGAGCTCCCCAAAGTCTCTCGAGAACCTCTTTGAGCTTGCTGGCCTCGTGTGTCTCCTTCGACAGAGGTGGTGCCCCACTATTTATAGGCGAGGAGGTTCGGTCGATGGAGGGGCTCGACCGCCGGTCTTTGGCTTACCGATCGGACGCCCACAGCTGAACCGGCGTCCCATCCTCGCTCCTCCAACAAGGCGTACTCAGCATTGAAGGAAGCCCATGATGGCGCTTGAGATCTGTCTCTTCCGGCCGATGTCGACCTACACTCCTCTGTCGTAGGTCGTCCTTCACGTGTTGGTGTCCTCTGTGCACGTGAGCTGCAGAGGCATAGGGGAAGATGGAAGAAGGAAGAAGAAGAAGAAGAAGAAGAAGAAGAAGAGAAGAGGGCCGGGCCGGATTTGGGAAAAAGAGGGATGGGCCCTAAGGGCTTGCGTGAAAAAGAAAAAGGAGGGGGCCTGGGCGAGAAGGCCCAACCCCGATAGGCTGCAATTTTTTTGTTTTCTTTTGTTTTTTACTTCTTCTTTTTTTTTTTTGGTGTTTTTGTTATTTGTTTTGTTTATTATCCGGAAAAAAATGGAAAAATACATAAACAAAGAAACTAAAACCAAATTAATAACCTAATCAAAATTTTAGGTGTCAACACATGGCCCCCCACCATTTTTTCCCAATCCTCAGCCAAATAGCAACCAACAATCTTCTCTAGCAAGCCAATGAAGTGGTCCAAATGTGGTGGAGGCCATGGCCTACGAATTTTGGGATAAATTCTACCAAATTGAGTTAAATTGGATTCAATTCAGTCCCCATAAATTCCACCAGGGTGTCCTTCACCAAATTGACATTTTTTTCTTATCAATAGAACCAACTTGCATCCTAAAAATGCGATAAAAAATTGTTCCCTAAATTTTCTAGACAAAAACGACTCTGTATTGAATTTTCGCTAAAAATCCCGGTTTGCAAAAAAATCTTTAAAGGATGAGTCAATGATCCTAAAATAAATTATGACATGATAGAACTTTCAATTTCTGAAATCGGATTCAAATTCGCAGTTAACTTTTTGTGCAATTGACCCGTGGTCGATTATTTTCAAGCCACATTGTACATTTTCAAAATATTGGTGACTCTCGATTGTCGTGAAAATCTCAAAGTTTCAAATGTAGACACAGGGTACCAAAATGACAAAAAAATAAATTTAGTGCCGATACGAAAATTTTGTAATCTTGTGGAATCACCCACACTTTGATTGCGTATCTTAGTCAAATTGACCTATCTTTGATCTCTTGTCGATTTTTAACTGCACCGTAATGACCCTTGTAGACTAGCACAATATCTGGTTGAATTCTCAAATCTATTGAGTTAAAATCCCTTAACAGCTTCCCCAGATAGACTAGTTATTTCTTGAGTAATCAGCTCGAAGAATAGAACTATAGGCGTGTCGATGAAATGCCCAATTTATTCAATTGAAAATAGAACCTAAAATTGAGGATATCACAACCGCGACTCCACATCCAGACCTCATCGAAATCGGACCATCACCCCCCTAAACTATGGTTGGGGCGGCAGGTCCAACTTAGTGATCACGCAAGCACACCCCCAGAACCCACTTTTTTATCTTTGAGCATTAGTCAATGCACTCATGCTTACATATACAACCTCAAATTATTTTCTCATAAAAGCAGTCCATTTCCGATGTCCCTTAGAAAAATCATTTTCCCCTTTTTGTGAAAGCCATATGATTCATGTGGATGTCCATGCAATGACATATCTCATTCACATCATAGGACCAAAGTACATGAAACAAGGCAATTTTTCACTTTCTGATGAATAGTACACTTGAACAATAATTTGTCAACAATGCAATATAGCAAATCATTAATAAAACAAACAATCAGTTAATTAAGGCTAATTATGCTTAATTAATCAAAAACCACAATTAATTAACAAAAAGCAAGATTAACCTAAACTAATCTTAACCATTTATCTAACCACCTATCTTAGGGCTAATACAACTTAATTAAACCCCATAAACTAGAATTAGCCCTAACTAAACCAATCCTAAGCGAGTTTAGGCACTAAACAAAGGATTATGGGCCAAACTCACTCGACGATGAATTCGACAACACAAGCGCGATTGCGATGGCGAGGGCTACGCATGGTTACATCCAAAATGTCATGGAGGTGGTTTCCGACAGAGGTGAAAACTATGAGGGAGAGAGAGAGAGGCGCAGCTTGGGTGGCCCCCAGACGGGTGGCACCACCATAGCACGACAACTCCAAAACAGTAGCAAGATGGCCAAGATGCCGGGTAAGGGTGGTCCAGTTGGTCAAAGGGGCATCCAAGGGGAAGAACCATGGAGAAAACAAGAGGAAAAGAGAGAAAATGAGAAGAAAAAGTGAGGAAGAGAATGAGAAACGAGGAAATGGGCTGCAAAATGGGGAGGGAGAGACATGAGAGAGAGAGAGAGAGAGAGAGAGAGAGAGCAACAAGCCAAGTCCAATTTTTCTTTCTTTACATCATTTGCCTCCATAAATTTCCTTCCACTTTTCGCTCTCTTTGTCCTTCAAAAATAAATGCCACTTCTAGAAGGGGTAAAATGGTAATTTCTCAAAGTGTAGTATATCATACTATATGTGTATATAGGCCAAGATTTTATACGGGTTTGAATAAAATTGGTTTGGACTCAAATTGTGGAGAAATGAGCTAGAAAATGCAATTGGACTCAAAGGCTTGAAATTAGACTCACTTGGGCTTGGTGGGCTTGGCTTGGGGCCCACTCAGCTGAACCTTAATGGGCACAAGGCCCATTGGGCCTTCGGTTGGCCCATTTCCTCTTGGTTCCAATTTTTCGACCCATTAAATCATTTTCTGATAAATTTTGGGCTTATCGATAAATTTGAGAATCAATTAGGTAACATCCAATATTTTAGTCTCGACATCCTTGAAAATTCAATACTCGAAATCGGATTGAAATCCGTGGTTAAAATTGATCACTCGCGACTTTAGTACAACCTAACTATTGGGTGGTGTTTAGGGGTTCTTGCGCGTTTGACCTGTGGTTGATAGCTTTTCAATCCATGATCATGCCTATTCAAATCAGGGCGATCCTCGATTGTCATGTAATCATGAGAGGTTAATTGCTAACGCTGAGTATAGAGCCAAAAAGGAAATCGATTTAACATCATTCGCAGTCAATATCAAAGTCGTGCGAAATCACCTGCAATCTGATCTCGTATTTTTGCCAAATCAAATTATTTCTATTCGATAATTGGACTACAACAATGTGGTATCATAACCACCAGCTGCGGTGGCTCCACTGGATAAGGCTCTGCTGATCCTTAGCCTAGAGGTGAAGGGTGCAAAACCCAAGGGAGACGCTAGGTGTATTAAGTGTGACTCAGGGGTGATGGGTCCTCTTGCTTAAGTGTCACCTGGGAGTTTACAACGCAACTGTCGGCTGTAAGCCGATTCCTCCAGCACCAAAAAAAAAGAAAACAATGTGGTATCATCCCCCTTCGATCCTTATGATCGAGTGGCCTATCCCTGATTGAATTTACTGGTCGTACGTGTATCAATCATTTGTTGCCTTTCTCACTAGTCAGTTAATTCATGAGGGGCCAGCTCAGAGTAAATGTAATTAATAGCGCATTGATAAAATAACTATTTCACATATCCCAAGATGGGTTAAAACTCAGGATGTCACACTTATTGTAGTGATAAAGATGGGTAGACGTCGGAGATGGGCAAGAATCGGCGCGTGTCAAGCAATCACGGGACCTACGGATTCAAATCACTTCCCTTTTCACTTTCGTGTGGTTTAAGCAACTCCACAACTTGATATAACATCATCTAGAAGTTTGTCAATATCAAAACCCTTTTCAAGTGTCCAATGCACGGATTCTCTTCCCTTTCACGTCCACAAGTTGTCATACTTCTTTTTTTTTTTTTCAGATAGATGTTCAAAACTTTATCTGGGTTCGAATTTCATTGAGAAAAACTTTTGAAACCCATTTAATTATAATTTTGTTTTGTTAGGATGTTAGCCCCAAAACGATCGTGATATGGCTTAAAGTAAAGAAGTTGGGACTTCTCAGCTCAAGCCCATCCTCTCGGGAAAAAAAATAAATATAAAATTAATAAATCAAGCCCATAGTATTGATTTTGATTCTTCTCTTTAGGGAAAAAAAAGTCATATGGAATGCTTGGTTCAAATGAAAACCTTTTGTAAATTTCAGAGTTTTCAAGTTGTATACCATAAGGTTATTTGTTTTAGATACACAAATTCGCTTGCCGAGAGGATGTATGGGTGCGTTTTTGTGTAAATGTCATACGGAATAGATCATGGCAACGTGTTCGGTTTCCGATCTCAAGTTGACCACTTCATTCCATATGCACACAAGAGGAGTTATTTTAAAACTGTAATTTCGAAGCATATCGATTTCGGTGGTTTAAAGTCCTTTCAATTCTAATGTTTGAATTATTTAAATGAACAAAAGAAAAGAGAACATCATGTCTTCTCTTTTTTCTTTTCTTTTGTCTTTTTTTTTTTTATCGTGCCCGAATACAAAGATAGAAATGCCGGTTCCTCTCCATTTTCCATTTCCCATTTTATTCCATGACCAACTTCATCCTGTCGGTTCAAAGGTAGGCCTTTCTTTAAAAACAATGAATTTGCCCATTGAATTTCTAAATCAACACATATTTTGGTTTTAAATGCTTGATTTAAATACTAATTTGTTATAATTGATCATAACCCTTTGCAAACTCATTTTGTAACTCGAGTTGACAAAAGTATCTATGAACTTTTAGCATACAACTTATTCCACAAAACATCATAGGTTGGCCAATGACCTATATATCTATGGTTGAGAAAGAAGAAATTCACCATACCACAATTAAATCCACAATAACTCACAGTGACCCTTCTAGCAAGGGAGCATTGAATCGGCCACGGTAGAGTTTGGACACAACACTTGGCCTTTCAAAGTCAAAGTCAACGTGGGTCGCCCCTCTTGCTCCTACAATCACGGGGTAGACGGTTTGAAATAGAGCAGTGCCAAGCATATTAAAACTAGTCTCTATGAATTGGGGATTCTTATTCAGTACCCTAATGGTGTACAAAAGATTAAACCCAAGCAATCTATAAACGGTATTTTATTTTGGCAAATGAATTCATTCCATTAATAAATGCAAATTTCGATCTATGTAATCAATATTTTACATTGACGATGTACTTGATATAAATCTATATAATCTATACATTCAGTAATGTAATAAACAGTACAAGTGGATATTTAAGTATAGCACGTCACAAGTCCCATGGTATTGAATAGATTATACCCTCAAATTCAAAGTCTAAAGGTCAGTCCACACGCATGAACTAGAAATTGTTGAATAAAAACAAGAAATGGAGAGAGAGAGAGAGAGAGAGAGAGAGAGAGAGAGAGAGAGAGAGAGAGAGCTTTAGTAGTATGCGAATGCCTGAAGGTGTGGAACCTAAAGTTTTAAAGTTTTAGATGTGGAACCGACTTTCATTTTTAACTTTTACACTTTATTAAACTTGTCATTCAGGCAAGTTGACATTTATCTAAAGATACCTGAACAAGACATATGAATAATGATAACTAGATTTTGTTCATAATTTTTTTTTTTTTGTAATTATAAAATTTGATAGAAAAGTCATTAAGTAATATCTTGCTTAAAATAAGCCAAAACGCTTGATAAATCACAAACCAATTAGGTCCTATTATGTTATTCTCATGGAATGTTTTGGCAAAAACTTATGAGAATATCAATTAGCAAATAAATAAGTAAATTCCGCGGATCTTCAAACAATCATCGAGTATTAAAAAGAAGTAATTTCTTGAGATGAACTTGATAAGCTTTGTTTAAATATTTGAGATTAGGCAAAGAAAAAGGTGATGAGTTTATTATGTGTCAATGCAACTCGCCCGTCAAGCAAAGACTATGTTAGCATAATAAGTCCATAGAGCTTATTACTCAAGTTGGACATTATAGGGAGATAGGAAACAATTAATTAGCATCCATATCAAGTACCATAAAATATCATCAACATAGACCAATATTGGTTTATACAAATTAAAACTGTAGGGATTCTACGAGGACAATCTACCTTTTACTTATTCCGAGGACTTCGTGAAACTGTTGATCTATTAAATTACAACATCTCTTGTTTAGAATGATCTTAAAGGTCACACCCATCGAGTCTCACCTAATGTACTCAAATATAATATAATCATGACCTACCTTTTCTGTTCGGAGGGAAAAAGATATAAAAAATTAGTGGTGTTGCCTAAAAGGCAGGCCTATGACCCTCAATTAGGCACAGGCCCTCCCAAACTCATCTCTCGCGCAATGTTGAGGTATTCAATTTAAGCTTCAATCAACAATGAGGATTTTTTAATGAGAAGTCACTACTAGCCTATCACGAGATCGGCTAGAAACCAAGTGAGGCATGGGAGCATACCTCACATCCTATGCAACTAGAGATGTAGGGTCAAAGAATTGATTACATTAATTAATCAACTAATGCCCTCTCGACACTTAGTCTCGTTCATTTCGAGAAGATGTTTGTCAGACAGTTTGGATTGATTTTAAATCTATTCACTAACATGTGAGGCGATTATGTGAGTGTGCAATTATTGAAATAACAATTAGCAATTAATGAAACATTAAATAAATTGCAAGGCAAAGTGAGAATCAAATGCTAAGAAATAAGAAAAAATGACATTCCTAACTAGACTAAAGGGAAACCATGATCAATATATTGATGATGCGTGATCAAGTGATAATCAAAAAAGATTTATGTTGTTTTTAAGAACATTCAACCTTTGGCAAAGCAAAGCTTATTCAATTTTGAGCATAATTTTTTGCTCACCCTTTTTCCACCCGTTTTGTGGCTTCTTACATCCCCTTTCCACCTTGAATCAACTAAATTATCCCTCATCAATCTTGTGTTAAGATTGTTTCTTACCTATTTTTTTCTTTTCTTTCTTTGGAAATTCTTACACATTTAGAATTGACAAGACATATGAACTTGCAAATGGTTCGAATGGTTTGTCTTATAATGCAATTAAAATTGTAATAATTTTATTGTCAATAACTAATTCTTTCATGTAATCAAGGCAATGATAATATTTCACATAACTTTTTAAGATAATAATGGATGTTTAGAATTTTTTTTATGGAGTTAATATTTTCATATTTTGAAATCTTTTGAAAATATCTTTTAAAAAGTTGTGCAATGTTGGTAAGAATAATAATAAAAGCTGGAATATCAGATTCACCAAATTCATTCTTTAAAACTAGTTGATGATTATTTTTTATTTTTTACTTTTGCTTGTACTTTGATTATTTTTAGAATAATGGTTTACTAGTTTAAAAAAAAAAAAAACTATACAACTGATTAACACAACAACTTGTTAGTTATCTGCCAAATAATTTTTTTTTTGGAAAAAAAAAAGGACACCAATTTCGACCCAAATGAGAAAAAAAAGGATATCAAAAAAGAAGAAATAATGTAAGAAATAATCTTAAATCAAGAGTAAGCCTCGTATTCAACCTTAATCTTTGTTGTTTGAGTTGAACATGGTAGATTTGTCGTTTAGTAAATTTCAAATCAAACAAAAAGAAGAAAAAAATGTAAGAAATAATCTTAAATCAAGAGCAACCCATAATGGATAATTTGTTCAATTCAAGGGGTGTCAAAAGCCAAAAAAGGGTGGGAAAGTGCAATCCATCACTATTTCTACCACTCATTGACTTACGACACCCTCATTTACGTTAATTGGCTACACTATTCCTTATGGTCACGTTTGGCACTCAAGCTAAAATTTGGCATAGAATAAAATTTATCATATCCTGTATTTAGTGCTTACTTAAGACGAGATGAAGTAGAATGTAAGAGGGATATGGGTTGCATAAATTTATCCCATGAAGGAGGTGGAATAAAGATAAAATAGATCTCTAGTATCCATAATGAAAAGTTATTTATCTCAGATAAAACTTATTATATTAACAATAATGAAATTATATTGTAATATAAATAATATTTGAATTATAATTTAAGAAATTCAAAATGACAAAAAATAAAATTTATTTTTAATTTAATATTATTTTTATTTATGCATCCATCTTTAATTCTATCTTAAAAATATAAATTCAATATATGAATATAAGTATGTAATTACATTTATTACATATTTTAGGTATTTTTGTATTTTAGATATATTAGTACAGCTTACTATTTAATAAAATTTTAATAGAGAATGATGGAAGGGGAAAAAAGAGATAATAAACAAAATGATTAAAAAAGAGGGGAAAATAAAATAAAAATAAATTAGGGAATAGTGTTGTGAGAGATTTTTACCATCTATATTTGTGAACTTTTAGGTTCTTTTATACTAATATGATATTTATACCAAAAATGTGCTTAATATAATATAAATATATTTGACTTTATTATTACGATTCACCTAAAAGTAGATAGGATATAGCAAAATCTCATTATTTCATATCATATACTATCCAATTATATCTTGCTTAGAAATCCAGATGACCAAACATAACCTAAGGGTCCCAACTGATATAAGATTATTTCTTACATTCTTTCTTTTTCTTTTATTTCAATTTTACTAGGGAGAAAACTACTCATGCTTCTCTCAAGCAACATTTACTAAAGTTAAAGGTGGGGTCACTCTTGATTTAAGAATAATGTTTGCCTTTTTTTTCCCTTTTTGGCTTTTTTTTTTCCTTTTCTTTATCCATTTGGAACAAGACTAATGTATCTCTTTTATAAATAAAAAAAAAGTTTATTTGGTAGATAGCTAACTAATTATTATGTTTCCAACCAAAAAAAAAAAAAACTAATTATTTTATGGGAAGATTTCCAAAAGGGCTTGAAATGCTTTAGTTTTTTCAAATAATGACTCAAAATGGACATTATTTTAAATAAGGCTTTGGAGTGGGAAAATCATCTTAAATAAGGTCCATTGGTTGACGATGACTTTTTCTGCCATCAAAGAAGGGATATCTTGGTCAGAAATATTGTAATTATATTTTTAAAAGTTTTTTATTTGTTAACCTTTTTCTTTTCTTTTTTTCTTTTCTTTTCTTTTTTCCTCATTCCTTCCATGGAAATGGCCGTCAACGGCTAGCAGAGGTCACCCTCACTTGGCCCTTGCTTGAGTCGAGTGAGGGCATCCCTCGCCAAATCTAGGAGGGGCAACCCTCGCCTAGGCTTGCGAGGGCAAGGGTGGCCCTCGCCAACATCAGGCGAGGGTTGCCCCCACCTAGTCGAGCAAGGGCCGCCCTCGTTTGAGTCAAACGAGGGTAGCCTTGCTAGATCTGGCGAGGGCAACCCTCTCTTGGGTTGGCAAGGGCAAGGGGTGCCCTTACCAGCATCAAACGAGAGTTGCCTTCATTGGTGCCGGTCGAAGGCAGCCCTTGGCGAGGTTGGGCAAAGGTGTCCCTCGCCAGATCCTCGCCCTCACCTGAGTCTAACTTTGCTCCGCCATGGCCGGCGAAGGGAAAAGGGAAAAAAAAATTAAAAAGACAAAAGACAAAAATGCTCTTCAACCAAAGAGGTTATGCCCTTTTTTTGAAACTTTTATGCTCACTTCAAGCTCTTATTCAAAACAAGTTACATTTCATGTCCTTATTTAAGACAATTTGGTCATTTCATGCCCTTATCTGAAACATCAACTTTGGACCCTTATTTGAGAAAATGAGAGAACTTAAGGCTCTTATTTGGAATTTTCCCTTATTTTATTAATGATTTGTATATTTCTTTCTTTTTTTCGATACCATGAGACTATTATTCAAAAAATAACATAAGCATAAGTAAGAGGATAATCTTGAGGAAATTGCATATAATGCCTACATCAACCACAATATTCAAATTTTAAATAAATTCTTATAAATTTGTACCAAAAATCAAAGTAAAAAATCCACGTTCATGAGGATACTCTATGGAAATGAACCAAACAATTTGCACCTAAAATTAACATTTCTTTACTCTAATATATAATTAGGGCTTGCTTAAAGTATAATAATGGAGAATAAGTTCATAACAAACATCAATGATACATTAACATGTAAATGGGTCAAGAAGAAGCGGTTAGGATAAATAAAAAAGTATTTTGGAAGGGACCTTGCTAAGTTTTTCCTTTAGTGAAATTGAAAAACTAAGAAGAAAAAAGGTGAGTAATAATATGGGGTTTACAAGAGATGATGTAGTCAATTCAATATGACAATAGGTATTGAGAACCAATAAATGGATGGAAATAGGGTGAGCCTATAAAGAAATTGGCAAATTTTAGCCTCTGCCTAAAAAAGTACACAAAAGTTTATAAAAGGTAAGATTTATAGAGATGAGATAAGTTAGTGAGTCAAAAAGCCAAATAAATGTTAGCCACCGTTCCAAATAAGTGATGATACTATAGAATTGACAAGTCACTCAATCAGAAAAAAGTTGATAAGACTTGGTAAACAAAAAAGTAGGCAATTTAATAGGAGAAAATCAGATAACTCACCAGACTGAATATTGGTAAATTCATAGCAATTGATAGATTTAATGCGCTTAAAAAAAAAAAAGAAAAAACATGACAAATGATACTCCGACAAAATATGTTAATAAATTTAAATGAACCAAGTAAATTTTGTCAAGTAACCCAGATGAGAGTCGGAAGCATCAGGTATTGAGGACCACCCATACACATGGTTCAAAGTCTCGAACAATGCTACGATGTGTTTGCTAACAATAAAAAAATTCAAGGACCGTCTTCAAATCCTCTTTATTCTCATTATCATAAACACGCACAAGAAACTTTAGTATAAGAAACCCGGCAAAGGTCGCGGGGGATCCAACTGAAATTAAAACAGTAAATAGACGAGATTAACTATAGTAATTAACCCGAAATATTTCCACTTATAATAAGCTCAGTTCATATCGACCGATTTTGCCCTACTAACGCACATGAACTCGAAGCCGTAATCTCTCAGACGGATACTTATGCGACGGGATAAGAAACTTTGGAGGCAATTCCACAGAGGCCACCTTCGACCCCAGAATCCCTCTGAATTCTCATGTACCCGCTCTCGCCCCAGGAGACATCCCAGGAGTTCCTTATCAACCAGTACTTCATCCCATCCGTATCCGTCCCGTACCCAACGACCGTCACCGCATGGTTCAGTTCGGTCCCGCATGGGCCAGTAAAGACACCGCCTGCATAATTCTGGAACGCGGCCCCGCTCGAGTCGAGTGCTACCGACACCGGCTGCATTGCCACGGCCTTCAGCATGTCGTCCTCGTTCGGGGGGACGTCCTTGTAGTCCGATATTTTGGCCTCGGCAACAGATGAGGCCTGCCCATCGCAGGTGCTGTCGACCCCAACGTACGGGTAGTTCGTCTCGGAGCTGATGCCATTGTTGTTGATGATGTACTTGAAGCCATTGTCCATCCAGCCGCCTTGACAGCCCTGGTTCCCGTCAGTGGCGCAGTCTATGAGTTGCTGCTCGGACAGGTTTGGTAGCACGCCAGTGGTGATCTGTGTGATTGCTTCGACCGCCGCCACCACGGAGAACGACCAGCAAGATCCTGTACACATAAGGTAGTGAGTTCTGCAGTGATTATAATTCAATGATGAAAAATTCTCAGAAAAATTAATTTGTTTAGTGTTTCACAGTGTAATATTTTATGACAAGTGGATTTAAGCTGGGCAATGCAATTGCTCGCATATCTTAGTATAGGCTTCAATAGTTAGCAGTAAATTTCTTACCACATTGGCCTTGGTTCTTTATAGGGTTGACAGCACCTTGTTTTACCCAATCGACGCTCTCCGGGATGCTATTCGAACCTTGGTACTTAAAAGAATTGACTTGGGACGAGTTCCTGCGTGTTGATGATGGCAATTTGTATCCGGTATATGCTGCCACAAATTCCTCGTTGGTCAAGTCCGAGAACTTGTTCAATCCAACCTTGTAAGTCCGGTTCACCGCGCCGTTGAACTCCTCGATGAACCGCAGGTTTTCCAAGAAAATATTCAAACGCTTCGCCTTCTCGGCGACATCTTTATAGTCGCGTTCGTGCCGACTCATCCACTCCTCAAACTTTTTAGTCGCAGATGGAATGTCGTAGGCACGAGACGCAGCACTTGACGCACATGCACATGCACACAAGACAAGGATCAACCATATGGAGAAATTTTTTGCAAGCTTCAAACCCATTTTCTAATGAATAGATATGTCTGTGGTGCAGAGATTGAGTGAATCCGTTAGGTGTATTTATAGAAGGAAAAACTACACGAGTGAACCCTAAGTTTTCGCCTAATGTGCAATATTGTCCCTAAATTTTTAATTTTTTTAATGCGGTGCCTGAATTTTTGCTACATGTTTAATTTAGTCTCTAAATTATATAAAAATGTTCATGTTATCCTTCTATTAATTCAAGTTATTGAAAATTGCATTTGGCTTCCAATTTAGTATGTTTGAATATGGACTAAAAATAACGTTACATCAGGATTATCCACATAAGATATTCTACTCAAATTAGAATATAATAATCATTTTAAGTTGTTTAACTTGTTCAACTTGGACAAATGATTTTTCATTTGATTTGTAGATACAAATTATTATATCTTGAGTTGAATATCTCATATGAATAATCCACATGTAACATTATTTTTTCAACCACGACTCAAACTTACTAAATGGGAAGCCAAATTAGCAAATTCCGTTAAATGAATAAATGAAAGGAAAACATTGGAAAGTTCTGTGTATCTAGAGACCAAATTAAATAGTTACCAAAAGTTTAGGGATGATATGTATATTGGGTCAACGTCCAGAGTCCATTTGTGTAGTTGCCTCCGTATAGAAGTGAATATGAAATTAATCTATTTGAGCAAATTTAAGGGCAAAGAAAGTCGGAGACAGAGCATGGTCAATGTCATTGTTTACTCAATTAGTGCGTGTTGCACATGATGTCCAAAGCTAAAGAGAAAGATGCTTGTATGGTCCTTGATCTTTCTCTGGCTTCACTTAGGGTTTCTGTAACCATGGTGTACACAGCTTTAGGGTTTCTGTAACTATGGTGTACGCAGCTTGAGGATTTACTCGGTAGGTTCTTTTAAAGCTAAGCAGAACTAGATTGGTTTGAAAATGTCCCTAACTATATATTTACTTTTCTTCGTGCACCTTTCTACATTTCAATGCCTTTATTGACCTAGACTGATAAAAATAAGCAAAAGTAACGTGTGAGGAAGAGAGATGATTGTGCTCATTTGTGTAAGGAAGAGAGACGACTGAGAGAGAAACAACGGTAAGTGAATGATCAATATTGATCAAAAGTTTTCCGTGCCTCAATAGACATTTATCTAACGAAAAACTTCCGAAACTTTATAAAATTACGAAAATTGACAACTAGATTTGCGTATGATTTTTTTTTTTTTTTTGTTATTCTAAACTTTAATAGTATTTTGAATTTTGATAATAGAGTAAGCCAAAACGCACAATATATGACAGACTAACCAATAGTACCAATAATTAGCTCAATTGGATGCCTAGGGTGTTCCATTTCCAATATGGTATTAATTATAGGATTGTCTTTTACTCCAACCCCTATTAATTGAAAGTTCATCTTACTAATCTTTAATTGATGGGTTTCAATCGTTGACAACACACACATATTTTGGTCAAAGTTTCCATATGATTAATACACATGATTACTTTAACCCGCCAATCGGAGAGTTCAACTTTCTCCAATGAGGGATGGGGGGCAAATGTTGCCCTATACGTCATCTACTTTGGTTTCTTTGAAAATATTTTCAAAAGACCGTGCATGGATATTTATTATCAAAACCTCATATACCCTAATTGATCCCCATATTTTCCTTCACTTATTGTAGTGATTAAGATAGATAGACGTCGGACAAAGGCAAGAATCATCCCGCGTGTCAAGCTGACATGGGACCCACAAATTAAAAGCCACTTCCCCTTTCACATTCCTAGAGTTTAAGAAACTCCACAACATGATGTAACATCATCTAGAAGCCCGTCAATATTGAAACTCGTTTCAATTTCCAAGCGTCCGTTGCACGGAATCTCTTCCCTTTCATACTCTCTTTTCTTTTAGATAGGCAGAATTTTATCCGGACTCATAAGGACCTTTCTAGCAAGGGAACATTGAATCAGGCATGGGTATAATTTGGACACAAAGCTTGGCTTTTCAAAGTCAAGTCAACAGGGTCGTCTCTCTTGCTTCTACAATCACGGGGTGGATTCTTGCTTCTACAATCACGGAGTATGCCGTCAAATTTAAAGTGTAATGGTCAGTCAACCCATTTGGTTAGTCCACACGCTTGAACTTTAACGGGAATTGTTGGAAAAAAAAATGGTCAGAGAGAGAAAGAGAGAGAGATCTAATTGTAAGAGAATGCTCAATATTGACAGAAAGTTATAGGTGTGAAACCGACTTTCATTTTTAACTTTTATTATTTTTTCTACTTGTTATTCACGACAAACCAAAAATAAAAACTTATTATTCACGTAAATTGACTTTTATCTAAGGGGAAATGCCTAAACAAGACGTATGAATATTGACAACTGGATTTTCTTCATATTTATTTTTTGCAATTCTAAAATTTGATCTTTTTTTAAATTTTGAGAGAAATGTCATTATGTAATTTCTTGCTTAATATAGGCCAAAATGCATGATAAATCACAGATTAATTAAATAGCTATCATGGTCTATGCTCGTGGAATGATTCTGCAAAAACTTATGAGAATATCAGTTAGCAAAAACTCACGGGTCATCAAACAATTATCGAGTATTAAAAAGAAGTAATTTATTGAGATGAACTTGATAAACTTGGTTTAAATATTTGAGATTAGACAAAGAACAAGGGGATGAGTCTATTCTACGTCAATGCATCTTGTCATCAAGCAAAAACTGTGTTTGCTACCCAATTTGCCACTTGATTGGATTCTCAAGGAGAGTGGGCCATCGTCACTTTTCTAAGTTGGCTAGAAGGGCATTACATTCTTCGAATTGATGACTGAAGGCCCATGGTATGCTATCAACAACTAATAAGCATGAGATAACCGATGTGCTCTCAGTTAGCAAGTCCACTTGCAGATTGTTGTGTAATCGGAATTCAGGTTCCTCCCTCAAAGTCAACAGTGCTCTCTTTGCAACAAGGGTTTCCCGCTCAAGTACAAACAACGCTTGTTCCTTTAGGGCGAAGCTTATGATTATACATCCCCGAGAGTCTCGACAAACTCTTTTCACCGATCTCTCTTGCTCGCCTTCGATCCAAGAGCAATCGACATTGAATTTCCAGTCCCCAAGTTTCAAAAGCATCCATTGCCTAGGTAAAGCATTCCTTTTTCCTTGCCTAAACTTCTCACTAGGGAGCCATTGATTATGATTATTACTTACCAGACCGGCTTTGTCAACAATTAACTCCAGTCTTGGCTACTGTTGTTGATATACAAAGCCATTTCACCCATTGCATATCAACCATAGTACATTCACAGTCAGCTCTTGAGGGGGGGAAATTCGAACCCGGGGTGAGTACTTTCAACACCCATTTGTTTATTGTCTATATGTTCACTAGAGATACCAATAATTTAACTCGATCTACCCAAATATTTTTGGACCAATCACAAAGTAAGAAGAGGTGTTCCATGGTCTCCGGGATTTTTTCAGCTATACAAACAAAGCGGATCAAGTACCATTTTCCTTTTGTATAGATTTTCTTTTGATGGTAAAACATCTTGGTTCACACTCTGTCACGCCCCAATCTTCGAGCGCACACCCATCGCTCACTGGTCGATTAAATAGCGACATTCCAGAACGCATTGCCAACCCATTCATTTTAAATACACATGCAAAAGTATAATAAAATCCCCAAACAATAAAATAATGGGATAGGAAAGTAGGGCCATAAAATTTCAAACTACACCAACCACACTCATATATATAACACCACTAGTCATATACGATACAAGCCAAACCAAACTTTGTTTATCCAAATACTTAAGGCTTAACAAACAAGAGTGGAGGTTTAACAACCACTGCTACTCATCATCGCTAAACTCCTCTTGCTCCACATCATCGTCCCTATTTGAGCCATCTGCCGAGTACACCAGGGACTTTGACTCTTCGAGCTTTGGGTCCTTCGCATCCTCTACCGCTCCACCCTCAAGGTCTGCTGTACATTTACCAAAGGCAACCTCCAAAAGGTACAGAGGTACATTAGATTCCAGAACAAGGCCCTCCCTTCGCCCATCATGATAGTGATAATACCATGACCGGTACTTATGGGGTACCTTTTTGGGTTCACCCACGTCAACCTAGACGATGGATTTCACCAGTACATACTCAAATCCTTTGGGGTGGGGGTGTATCGAAATGTGATAACTTATCTCAGTGAGTTCCTCTGGTATACCAAAATGCTCGGGAGGAGGTGGAGGTGCTGCCTTCTAAGGACCTGAAATGTTGTTCCACAACGGGGTGAGATTATGTCTCAACAAGTTCTACCCTCCTAAGACCTAATTAGGAAACAAATACGCCATAAGGGCTGCCTAAGAACAACACGGGTCAAAGTACTTACCTTGACTTCAGTTCCATCTTGCAAATCAACATCATTTATAGATGCCTCAAATCACATCAATCAATTAATTCATAACATCATATCAAATCGTTGATCAATCAACTTAGTCGATTACATGCTATCACGACCTCTCTCTAGTCGACCAAATCAATACTATCTAATAAGTTCGATCATATCAGGACTGCTCGTTTAAGCTGATATATCTTCCTTTTTTTTTGGTAAGGATTAAGCCAATATACCGATAGTTTAGCTCTTGCTAAGCTGATAAATAGTGTATTACATTCACTAAGCTGACATATCAAGCCCTTGAGTTGATATAGCACACTAATAATGCTCTCTCTAAGCTGATTAGGTATACTGCTCTCGCTAAGCTGATTAGGTATACTGCTTTCGCTAAACTGACATATTAGATCCCATAGGTTGATATAATATACCGTTATACTGATCACAATCTAAGCTAACATATCACCCGTACGTTGATATAGTATACCACCCCAACCATTTAACCAATTTATCGTTTTTATTATATCTGATAAAAATAGCCGTGTGTGGGTACACGGTCGGGCTTAGCCAAAATACCGTAATTTCACTTTTGATCTTCCCACTACTTTCAATAGTCCAAAATTAGATTTTTGGCACTGTATACTGACGCCCAGTAATTTTCCAATGGATTGGGATTGGGTCAAGCCCACTCAAGGGTGGGCCAAGTCCAAAACCCCATATATACAATAGAAATTACCCAAGCATAATATCCATTATTGGACCTAAACAAGTTCTTAAAAAAGTTTCGAGAGCTCCAAGATGTAAAGTAAATAGAGGGTATTCTCTCCTCTAGGGATGAGAAAATACAGAGAGGCATAGGGGGAACAAGACATGTGAGCGCTCGCGCGTAAAAATAAGAAAAGTAGTCCGATAGCCCACCACATAAATGGGCAGTTACAAACGGCTCCTGCTAGAGGAAAATCCCGATTCTTGGTGAGATAACCTTATAACCAACATCAGGGATCCAAGGACTGCCTAGAACTTTCAGATGGATATAGGTTGGGATTGGGTCAAGCCCAATAAAGGGCGGCCCAACTCCAAAACCCCGCAAATACCATAGATATTTCTCTAGCATTATACCCATGGCATTTGTATGTGAGGAATGCATTCTAGAGATAGAGAAAATCGTACATTGAACACGCCATGTCTATAGCTCTGGAACTCCCGCCCGCTTGCTATGATAACGACCGCAACTGGTTGTTGGGCGACTACCTTCATGAGCCCATCCTCACCAAGCGACACATCTGTAAAACCCTTGATTAGCACCGTGTGTTCTGCTGCTTTCATTGCATTGCAAATCCTATCCATCCCATGGTATGCATAGGTATTCTGGGATGCGATTCCTTGGTTTTGGATAATGAACTTGAAAGCATTGTCTGGGTAATAGTTTGCCGCTTGTGATCCCCACGATTCCTTCTACTGCTGCTACGACTGAGAATACCCAGTAGGATCCTACGTAATAGTTATTGACCTTATAACTATGTGAAATTACCCTATTCCGTAATTGTGATACATTGATGTCTGGCTTCTCATTATAATAAGCTAGGCATTTGTTTGGTGTAGCTCTGGCTGTGACGTAGTTGTGTTGCACTGTAGTTGTGCTATGATGAGTAGTTACATATATTTTAAAACTATAGAACCTCAAAACTGGGTGAAACATCTTCCTAAAAGCTGTTATAAATTGTTGCAGCTATCAAGAGTTCATCAAACAATTTAATAAAAGATGTAGAACTCCTATTTCAAAATTGCAGCTACCTAAAGAGAATTATACCAAACAGGCTCTAAGTCACTCAAATAACTTAAATTTTCCAGAAGTACATATGTTTTGTGTAATGCCAACTCATTTACTTGAAAAAGAAAAAGAGTCAAGACGCGATCGCAATGTTTGTGCTTACCACATCTGCCTTTATACTTAATATGGTTTACAACACCTTTCTCTACCCAGTCAATGTCATCAAGAACATCGTCAGCCAGATTTTTGTGGCTATACGACGTCATTTTGGCAGGCTCTGGTTGCTTGAACATTTTCTTTTGTGAATGTGTTTTCTTCTTCTTCTCAGTGCGATTTGGAAGTGGATGTGATGGGATAGCTACAGCAAAGATGTATATTCTTAGGCTCTTCATAATCAGGCCATACGAAAAAAAAAATGACATGCAGACCTCTCAAGTGCCATAACTTTGCACAAAATGACACTTAAGTGCCATAACTTACGAAAGGTACAGTTAAGTGCCAAAATCGGAGTAAAAGGGATCACTTGAGTCCCAATCTGGCTAAAGTCCGGCCAAAATGCCGACGTAGCATTTTTCCAGCGAACCGAGCCCAAAACAACGCCATTTTACACGCTGACGTGGCCAAATAATGCAAAAACGGCGTTGTTTTGGGCTGACGTGGTAAAAAATAAAAATATTAATTAAATTTAATTTAAAATTAAATTTAGTTAAAATATTAAAAAAAATAAAAAAAGGGAACGAGGGGGAGGTAGCTGAGCAATCAGCCCTTAGCCGCCGCCGCCGCCGCCGCTGCCCCGTCATCGCCTGCAAGGGCCGGTGATGGCAAGGGGAGGGTCGGCTAGGGCCGCCAAGCCCTAGCCAGGGGCCAGCGACCCTGGCCGACCAGTGGCGAGGGCTCACGAGCCCTACACCTAGATCGGGGCGAGGGTCGCAGCCCTCGCCCAAATCCGGAGAGGGTCAACGGGCGGTGGCCCTTAGCCTGGCCGGGCGAGGGCCGCCGACCCTCCTTGGATCTAGGCCAGGGCCGCGAGCCCTCGCTGCTGGCCACAAATCTGGGGAGGGTCATGGCCCTCACCTCGATCTAGGGCGAGGGTCATGGCCCTCCCTTTTTTAAAATTTTTTTTAAAATTTTAAAATTTTAAAATTTTATTATTTTTTATTATTTTAACTAAATTTAATTTTAAAATTATTAATTTTAAATATTTTAAATAAATTTAATTTTAAAATTATTATTTTTAAATATTTTAAATAAATTTAATTAATTAATTTTTTTTTTCCACGTCAGCAAAAAACGTCGTCGTTTTTGCATTATTTGGCCACGTCAGCATGCAAAACGGCATCATTTTGGGCGCGCTTAGCCGAAAAATGCTGCATCGGCATTTTGGCCGAACTTTGCCTAGAGTGACACTCAAGTAATCCGTTTTTCTTCAAATGTGGCACTTAAGTGTACATTTCGTAAGTTATATTACTTAACTGTCCCTTTGAGCAAAGTTGTAGTACTTGAAGCGTTCTTTTGCCGAAAAAAAATTGTGTCAATTTTAAGGTGGAAAATTTGTTCCCAATTCCATATTTTCTATGGAAATATGAAGCAGAAAGCCATGCATGTTCTAATACGAGTGATTCTTGCGCCTACACCACTGCAGGCAAAGACTTTGTCGGAGTTTCACAAGCTCTCCAATTCCATCGGGGAGTTTGGTAATCTTTGAATCATCTACTGAGAGTATTGAAAGTGATGTCAGGTGTTCAAATGAATGGGGCAAGAGATCCAATGACGAGCAATTGGAGGCAGAAAGAGTCTCAAGTTTTTTTAAGCCACCTTCCAAGGGAATTTTTTCCACAGAAGTCTTATCAATGAGGAGCTCTTTCAAAGCTTCCAAGCCACCCAGTTCGGCAGGCAACGTGTTGAGTTCAATGCAGGACTTCAAATTCAGGCAAAGTAATTTTTTGAGACCACCAACCGAAGGATGTAGATGGACCAATCGAGAGCATTGCTCTAGAATCAATATCTCCAAATTCAGGAAGCTAGAAAATGTAGGACTTATCAGTAAGTCAGTGCAACCAGTGAGATTCAAGACTTTCAGTTGCTCCATCTGTAAAACAGGAGAGAAAACATCATAAGGTCAATTGCCAGATAATTAACAAAACAGACGCATTAGAGCAGTAAATTGGAAACACCTTGATTTTCCTCCAGCCTCCCCAATCTTCGGTGACTTTGCTCCGTGAAAGGTCAAGAATGACCAATTCAATCAGATTAAATTCTGTTGCTTCAAAATCCCTTGGGCACCCTTGCCAACGAAGCCACCTTAACTTTGGAAATACATTTGCAAAGTTTCCACTCACGCTTGCATGATCCAATTGCAAGAATCTTATATTTGGGCTCTTGAAATTAGTTTCTGTAAATGTATGGGGACGATTATTTTGGAAGTCAAGGCAGAGGACTTCCACCTCTTCCATTCCCTACATTTACCAAGAGTAACAAATCAATCTGAAGCTATAAAATATGATTCAACATTTTTGCTAAGTAATAAAGACGAGGGTGCTTTCTTGTTTGTGTACGCAAAGGAAACCTAAAGATGGTAAAATAACCAAAAAAACTGGATAACAAATTAGACCTAATATGTCAGGGCTTTCATTATACGGGAGAAAGCAAACCATTGAACAAAAAGCCTTTACCTCTTTCCTGTTGATTGCTTCCAGATCTGAAACATGCATGCGTAGTCCGGCCCGCCTTCCAGGATATTCTTCATCTATAATTCCACTGAGGTGCTTCGACAGTTTATGCATCCACAGCATGTTGTCTCCTCCAATTTTTGCTAGGGGCATTAAAACATTATGAGAAGGCAAAAGATCTTGATCAGGCCACATATATGATGCAATTCGGCTATCCACGCCATTGGCAAAACATGCTATGTCCCAAAATATTTGTTTCTGCTTTTCATCTAATGCTTCATAACAGATTTTCAAAATCTCTGTGCAATCCTTCAAAATCTCTTGAGAGTTCTGCCTCTGTTGTCTCATCAAGTCCTCTATCTTCCCCCATTCATTTGCTCTTTTTCCACGCAGAAATGAACCCACAACTTCAATAGCAAATGGAACCTTCCCTGTAGCTTTGAGAATGCGATTCCCAATTTCAGGATAGCCAGGTATAAAATGATTTGTTCCTAAAGCATGCTTGCAAAAAAGTTCAAGAGCTTGATCATTATCCATCTCAGTCACTTCATAGGTACGAGCCAGGCCTTCAGAAACATATCTTTCGAGAATTCCACCATTTTCTGAAGTAACAATTATTCGACTTCCAGAAGCAAACCAGTCAAGCTCGCCTCCTACCAGATCATTAAGATGAGACTGTTCTTCCACATCATCTAGGACAATAAGAACTTTTATACTGCAAAATACATCCAGGAAGAAGTTGATTCCTCCTTTGAAAGAAGCAACATGGCATTCTCGCTCAAGAATATCAGATATCAACTTAGTTTGCACAAACTGAATACCACCAACATTTTGTGCTGTTTCTCCAATCTCTGTGAGAAAGCTACATCTATTGAAATAAGAGGAAAGTCTGTCATATACGGCCTTCGCAATAGTTGTCTTGCCGATTCCAGCAGTTCCACAGATTCCAACAATGCGCACTCCAACCTTCTCATCTTCTATTTCCAATAACTTGATCACATCCTTCACTCGATCATCAATACCAATAGCATGTTCAACAGTGGCGACTGAGGTCTGCAATGAACTAGGAAGTTTAAGAGCATGATTTTCATCCAAGGATAAAAGCTCATGTTCTCTTATTCCTTGAACGTTACAATGTACAATGACATTTTTCCTTCTAGTTGTTAGGATGATCCTGCTTCCAGGACCAAACCAACATAGTTTTTCAGCCAATGGTTTGATTTGTTCGAAGTCATCCACATCGTCAAGGACAATGAGAACTCTTTTTGTTCGGAATAGGAATTCTATCATTTTAGTGCCTTCACTGTAGGATTCCACTATTGGACAGTCTCCTCCCTTGAGATCTCGAATTAACTTCTCTTGCAGATATACCATTCCGTTTTTTTCAATCGTATCCGTAACATCTTCAAGAAAACTGCAACTATCAAAGAGGTGACTGATTTTGTTGTATACCACCTTGGCAAGAGTGGTTTTACCGACCCCCGGCAGACCCCATATTGCCACCATGCAGCCCTCAATCGTCTTCAGTCCTTTGACAACTTGTTCTTCCTGAAAATCCACACCAAGCTTGCGCATAATCTCTGGCACGTCTCTGTCTATTCCAACTAAATTCTCAGTCACGTCTTGCTCATCCGTTTTCAAGAGTATCCGAAGTCTGGAAACGACATTCTTTAAAAGCTCGTGATACCTACAAAATGAAAAACAAGTTTGTTTTCGTTTTTCTTTTTCTTTTTTTATAGATAAGAGATGGAGAGAGGCGACGAGCGCAACCCCTCCAGAAGTTATCCTAAGGCTTATGGTCCCGTACAGTTACGGAGTGTTCGATTTGATTTCTGGCTGTTCCCCTAATTAAAGGCTAATGGATAAGGTATATACCTTAGGAAATTTTATCACCTAATTAAAGACTTTAACACACCTTATGGCTTGGCTTTGAATTTTGGGATGCCACAATTACTCTTCTCCAAAGTTTGTATTTGCTGACTCCTAGGGATATTTGAATGTCGATGACGGCCTTTTCGTCGTGGCATAGTTTGACATTTCTTTCGATTGGCCTTCCTCACTCATGGCCATGTATGCATGATTGATGGTTGTCGATTTATCTTCAACGCCTTCCTTCTATGGAATTTTCTTATGTCTTTGACTATATGACCATTAACGGCATTAAGCAAAGTCACGTACTTCAAGCTTCTATGGAATCTAAGATGAGCAATCAAAATCTCCAATTCTCTGATGGCAATTACTTTTTGGGAGAGCATGCATCTGGAGCACGAAGTGAAGTTTCTAAGCCCTTAGTCATCATTTGAAAAAAAAGGGGCTAGAGACTGTCTCAACTGTCTAGATTTCCTCCCTGTTGACAGTGGTCAATTCAAAGGAAGAGAAGAAATTCCTTTTATGCACTTCTTGGCTTGTCGAAGCCGAAAATCCCATTGATGAAACCGTAGCATTTAGTTGCTCGGGCATGTTGAGGGAAGAAGATGTTGCTCCGGCTTGAGAAGGAGTTGGGCAGGAGCGAGATGGAGTACACAAAGCTCCTAGGGTCGGCTTGATTTCAACCGTATGCCTGTAGCTATTACATCCTATCTTTCGTTTCCCGTAAATAGAAGAGAGAGGACATCATTTCCACAATTATATTTAGAGAATAAAACTTACATTCTTTGAAGTGGGATAATTTTTTATTCGCCCCACTGTCTTATTGGAAGAGTATCTTTGAATTCGGTGAGTTCACATGATGTGCCAGCTTCAAATGCCCCCTGTCACACTAAGTCAATGGGGATGGGGATGATATTCTGAGACACAAAGTGAGTGAGTCAGAAAGACAAATATGATTAAATCTAACATCTTGTTTTGACAAAAGCTTTTGGTGATGAAGTGTTTTTTGTTTTCAAAATATGTATTCGGGGGAGAAAAAAGCATGAGGAAGCCCAGCCCTCAGTATTCTCCTTGGATGATATTTTCTTTTCATGGTTGGATAACATCACTGGGCCGGTTTGGGATACTGCCTCATGCTTTCAAAACAAAATATTAGAATTGTACATTAGATTATTGGAATGGAAACTACAACAGTAGCACACTAGACAGGATAAGAAACATGAAATTATAAAAACAAGCAACACCCATGAAAACTCCTATGAAAAGGAGCACTTTGATAGTGCTAGTTTTCAAATCAAGTGCCTTTGAGTTCCTCGCCTCCAGTAGACTCGAAGTATTCGCATGAGAGGACCACTTCATTGAAGCTACGAAAATGCAACCCATGCAACCAACAGCAATGCTTGCGGGGTAAAGCTCCTATGAACAGCTTTATCATTTCTTCTTCGGCCAGCTGAGGGTAGGTTTGCATCATAAAAGCTTCACACCTCCTTGCATATGCTCGAAAATCCTTCATTAGTCTTCTTCTAAAGTGAACTAAGTTCTCGCAAGACAGTTCAGTTCTAATCTGGTGCTGGTACTGATGCAGAAATGTGGAATACAGCTCATTCCAATCCCTCATGAGGCTGATATCTGCTGTGACGAACCATTGCAATGCAGACCCTGTAAGACTTTCTTGGAAGGCCTGAGTTGTGAATGACATTGGGCCATAGTACTTGCTCATTTCAGCATAGAGGTCCTGCAAGTGGGCCACAGGGCAAGTCGTGCCGTTATACTTGCGGAGATTAGGTATCCACATTTCTATGGAGGTCATGATCCTATGAGGGCAAGACGAGCCTAGTATGTCTTGGTTAGGCCACTGGTTTTCCCACTGCATATTCGTTGTAGTGGTAAATTTTTCTGCTTCAAGGAAGCTGGACTCTGCCGGGATTATCCCATTGCTTTCTTCTAGGTCAAAATTTTCGAACGAGGATAAAGTATTGAAGCTATCCTCATGGTTAAAGGACGAGCTTAGTACTTCGTTAGGATCGTAGTGGACAAAGATGTATGTTTCTTCTTCTGACGGGCCTTCATCCCCGGATGAGAGTAGGAAACAGTTATACGATGAATTGTTAATTTCATTGTCGAAATAACACTGGAAGTCCTTGGGATTGTATTCTGGAGCCGGGAAGTCTTCAGGGTTGTACTCTAGGGGATGGTAGCCTTCAAAGCTGTATTCTTGGGAATGCTCGAAGCTTTGGTGCGGTGGCTCGTCGGCAGGTGCTGTATTGATCTGCTTAGGCTTTCTTCTCTTGACTTTTAGTCAAGACCTTTTGAGTAAGGCCCTTCGTTTTGCCAGCTTGATTTTGTCAAGGGAAGTGAGAGACATTAGAGTTTCACTGTCTGATTCACTTTCCAGGTTGATAGGGGTCGGTATTCTTTGGACCCTAGCTCTTGGAGTAAGCTTGGGGAGTTGTCCTATCGTGCCCTACTCTTGAACATGCTCTGTGTCTTTGATCTTGTACAAAGGCTCCTTGCCTTTCCTAGTGGGAAATTTTCCAGTAACAAGATATTGCTCAGTTGCCTGTTTATCATGCAAGGCTTCATTGATATGCTTTTCTCCTATCTCAGCGACTAACGGCTCCTCGTGCTCCGCAATCATTGACTCTTCATAGGGCAAGGTGATGTTAGGGGTGATGTCAATATTATACACTTGGTGAAAAACATGAATTAGTTCCCTCTAGGTTTTAAAGGGACTAATCTTCCTAACAATGTACCATCGCAAGGCAGGGCTGGTCAAGCTCGATTGGTACGATTGAATCATCCTTCGAACCAGGTAGGCCTGCAAGTAGGTCTCTGGGTGGGAGGTATCAGCATACCTTTCGCATTTAGGTGCTTTGAGCTCTTCAGGAATCTCAATGCCGGCGTAATTGGATAGGTCCATGGGATTCTGCTCCTGCAACTGGCTTAACTTTTTCATGATCCTTTCAAACTGTCTATGGTACTAGCTATTTTCTGGTAAATTTGCAGGTGTCATGATGGTTTTTGAGGTAACTATAGAGTTAGGCTCAGCTTAAGTGGATTTCATTTGTCTTGAGAGTTGTTGAAGGACAATGGACATCTGTCCTACGCCATCTTCAATGTTAATGAGGCGATTTTGTACATCATTCTGATCGGGCCCTAGTGCATGAGGCCATTTGCGAGCTATTGGTGGCCTGCAATTCATAATTACCTGCTTGTTGTCAAAACAATGAATGAGCACGGAAGTAAACAAAGATTGACCCATGGCAATAGTCTAACTGCTTTTTTATTTATCAAAAGAGGATTTGTAGACTGCCAATTCCTAACATTTAAAACTTGAAATTGAAATGACATAATGAAATACTAGATATTAAACAAAAGGCCCCAAACAATGGGACGAAACTTTCACACTATTAATACTAAGGCACATGATTGCCAATTTATATGCGACGGGGAGCCTTGTTCTTGCAAGGATGCCTGCTTCCTTGAACTGGCTCTGAGGTATGCATCCAGTCCATTCCCAAATCCCTCTCCATGAGCTATGCTTGCTCGTGCGGGCTGCTCTCTCTGATTGAGTGAGGGATTGATGGCTTCCATTTTGTCGGGATACGATGGTTATGGATGTAGGACATGGAGGCGTGGTGGGCTTTTTCTTCTCCCTCAAGCCCTTCAGGTACCACGATCCTTTTGCGATGGCACTTGTCCCAGGTTTCCTGAGCGGTAGAAACTTCGAATGTGTAGTTACGGCTTGTATTGAAAAGAACTGAAGAGATCTTCCTGATGGAAGGCGATGGGATCTCCTGAAAGGCTCCATATTGTCGTGCCACCCAATAAATGTGATAGAGAATGGCGCCGATGAGGCCAAGCAACGGAATTGGGAGATCACGCTTATAAGCGAAGCGAGCTCTCTTTTCAAATAACCAACCAACACACCATTTGGAATGCCTCAGGACCTGGGTCTCTTAGGGAGCTTACCCAATTTAAACAACTTTGATTGGGAATGAATGGTCCTAAAACCATAAATTTTTGTAATGGGTTTTCAAAACCATTCATTTTAGATGATCGCATGAAGTCTCGAAATTCGCTTAGGTGAGAAAAGAACTAGACTTGTAAAATTTCAGGAGAGGCTCGCATGATTTTCTCCGAGTTGTCTTTAAAACGATTAAAAGACAAGAATGTTTCAATTAAAATCATGTTGACGTAATTCCCCCCTCTCAAGATTTGATCAACTATCCATACCATCTTAGGACTTATGACATTTCTTTGATGGGGGAAAACGATGAGCCCGAAAAAGGCCAAGAGGAAAATCTCACTTTTTTAGGTCATAGGCTGGTTTTGAAAACATGCATTCACGAATTCTAGAGGGTATGCATTATGGTTGCTTTCAAGAATTTGTCTCATGACATGGATTTTAGCTCCTAAAAGTTGCGCCAACCCATGCCAAGGGAGAGCGCCTGTCGATGGTTTGACGAGCGTTTTCTCAAGAGGCATTCTAGTGATGATGTTGTATTCTTACAGGGTTGGGGTTAGCTCAAACCTATCGAATATAAAAGTAACCGTCTTCGGGCACCAGAAATGTACCATAGCTTGTATGACTTCAGGGCGAACAGTGATTTGGATCTACGATAGGAGATAGCCGACTTTGGCCTTCACACGCTCTTGGGCAAACTGATCTAATTGACCCCACTATCTGAAGAGCTCTGCCTTGGGAGTAGGAATGAACTGGATATCGTGTTTCCCCATCGCATATAAACTGGGGCTTGAAAAGCTTATCCTAAATTGCCATGGGCCAAATAAAAAGACTTAGTAAAAGTAAAGAAATTACTTTTGCTTTTTAAAGAAAAATGGCAAGTACAAAGACATGCGCATGGGATGTGCGACTCAATTTCTAATTGAGAAAGATTGGTGAGATTAAAAGGATATTCGCCCGTCGCAGTCTCGCGTTAGCAGCATGCCCTCCTAACCTCAGCTAAGAAATTCGAGGAAAAGAAAGGCAACCTCATGACGCAGTCTCGCGTCCAAAGCCGTATCTTTCTTAACACCATCCTAATAACCTATGGCGGCCCAGGGCCGGCGGCCTGGTTGTGTGTGCCATGTGTAGTGTTAAAATAGTAAAGCACGCATAGCAATTTATAATCACAAGACATTTTATTTAAAAGGAAAATCTAAGACACTAACCTGCACAAAAGAAAGAAAAAACCCAAGTCAGTAAAGCATTTAAACAAAGATAAAATGGCCTAAGTCCTCAAAGTCCCCAGTGGAGTCACTAAGCTGTCGCAACCTCTTTTTTCTTTTCGGCGCCCGCAATCGAGTACGAGCGCCTAAAGAGGCTAATGGCTCGGCTGAAATTGGTTAAGCCCAAACTCTCCCAAGTCCACCAATTCACGACTTTAATAGTCTAAATTTTTAACCTGTAAATTAATTTTAAAATGGAGTCGCCACTAATCGGTTCGGGGTGAGTCGATTAAAAACCCAAGCGAAGTATCAGGAGAAATACTTGCTCTTGCGCAACCAAAGAAATTAGGATCGGGGACTTGATTATACTAGTTAATCACCAATGCCCTTTCGGTACCTAATCTTGTTTAAACCCTGAGGTTTTTGGGATATTTAAGGGATTTTTGATGCATTTTGTGGAGGAAAAACATTTTTTGGGTATTTTTTTATTTTTTTTTTGACAGAAAAAGCGTTCCTTTTGGAATTTTGGTATTTTTGGAAAATATAAATTTTTTGTGGCTTTTTCTGATTTTTTTGGCCTTTTTTTGGAAAATAAGAAATATTTTTTATTTTTTTATTTTTCTAGAAAATAAATTATTTTTTTATTTTTTAAAATATTATTTATATTATAATAATATAAAAACGAACCGGGTCGGATCCCCGGGTTGGGTCCGACCCGGTTCGCAACCCACGAGACTCGGACGAGCTTGCAACGCGGGCCTGGCCTGGTTTTTTTTTTTTTTTTGCCTTGTTGCTTTTAAAAAAAAAAAAACTTAGCCCATACTGGAATTGGGCCTATTTGAATTAAATAGAAAATACCCAGCCCGAGTTCAGAAATTGGCCCAACGAGTGCAGGTCCGACCCGGGGAAACCCTACCCGGAAACCGGGGAACCGGGTCGGACAAACCTGCGAGCTGACCTAATTCCCGGCCTCCTTTCTCCTTCGTTCGCTCGTGGCGTTGGTGAGGGGGACCGAGGTGTCACCGGGTAGACGGCGACGATGACGGCGGCCACGCAGACTAGACGATGATGGCGGCAGCTATAAACTACTTACGAGGACGGTGATGATGAGCGACAACGGGGCTGCTGGTGAGGTCAGCGAAGGCACGGTTTTAGAGGGGAGTGTGACGGCGACTACGCGACCGGAGGCGGCAGATACCTGGTGGTGGTGAACGATGGTGGTGACGACGACAGGGCAGCGACGGCAGTCCCTCAGCTCTCGGATCCGGTGTGGTGTTGGCAGGTCAGTCGCGGCACGGCGTCAGGGCGGGGAACATCAACGACAGAGCAACGGTCGCAGGTGGCGGAGAGCTTCCGGCTTCCCAGATCTAGCGTCCAGACGATCCTTCCTCTTCTCCGACTTCTTCTCCTCCAGATCTGGGACTCCCTCGAAACCAAACCCTCAGGCTTGACCAGATCTCTCCCTCTCTGGCCAGATCTAAGATCTCTGATGGCTTGCCTTCAAACCTTTCCCGAAGTCTCTCGGGAAAGGTCTTCGAAGCTTGCTACCGGAGGTCCCTCACTTCGCCGTGCTCTCCTTCTCGGGTTGTTCGCCGCCGGCCTCCCCCGAAGTCTCTTGGAGGGAGGTCGGTTTGAGCTCATGACCTAATTTCCACCTTGCTCGCTCTTTGAGCTCCCCAAAGTCTCTCGAGAACCTCTTTGAGCTTGCTGGCCTCGTGTGTCTCCTTCGACAGAGGTGGTGCCCCACTATTTATAGGCGAGGAGGTTCGGTCGATGGAGGGGCTCGACCGCCGGTCTTTGGCTTACCGACCGGACGCCCACAGCTGAACCGGCGTCCCATCCTCGCTCCTCCAACAAGGCGTACTCAGCATTGAAGGAAGCCCATGATGGCGCTTGAGATCTGTCTCTTCCGGCCGATGTCGACCTACACTCCTCTGTCGTAGGTCGTCCTTCACGTGTTGGTGTCCTCTGTGCACGTGAGCTGCAGAGGCATAGGGGAAGATGGAAGAAGGAAGAAGAAGAAGAAGAAGAAGAAGAAGAAGAAGAGAAGAGGGCCGGGCCGGATTTGGGAAAAAGAGGGATGGGCCCTAAGGGCTTGCGTGAAAAAGAAAAAGGAGGGGGCCTGGGCGAGAAGGCCCAACCCCGATAGGCTGCAATTTTTTTGTTTTCTTTTGTTTTTTACTTCTTCTTTTTTTTTTTTGGTGTTTTTGTTATTTGTTTTGTTTATTATCCGGAAAAAAATGGAAAAATACATAAACAAAGAAACTAAAACCAAATTAATAACCTAATCAAAATTTTAGGTGTCAACACATGGCCCCCCACCATTTTTTCCCAATCCTCAGCCAAATAGCAACCAACAATCTTCTCTAGCAAGCCAATGAAGTGGTCCAAATGTGGTGGAGGCCATGGCCTACGAATTTTGGGATAAATTCTACCAAATTGAGTTAAATTGGATTCAATTCAGTCCCCATAAATTCCACCAGGGTGTCCTTCACCAAATTGACATTTTTTTCTTATCAATAGAACCAACTTGCATCCTAAAAATGCGATAAAAAATTGTTCCCTAAATTTTCTAGACAAAAACGACTCTGTATTGAATTTTCGCTAAAAATCCCGGTTTGCAAAAAAATCTTTAAAGGATGAGTCAATGATCCTAAAATAAATTATGACATGATAGAACTTTCAATTTCTGAAATCGGATTCAAATTCGCAGTTAACTTTTTGTGCAATTGACCCGTGGTCGATTATTTTCAAGCCACATTGTACATTTTCAAAATATTGGTGACTCTCGATTGTCGTGAAAATCTCAAAGTTTCAAATGTAGACACAGGGTACCAAAATGACAAAAAAATAAATTTAGTGCCGATACGAAAATTTTGTAATCTTGTGGAATCACCCACACTTTGATTGCGTATCTTAGTCAAATTGACCTATCTTTGATCTCTTGTCGATTTTTAACTGCACCGTAATGACCCTTGTAGACTAGCACAATATCTGGTTGAATTCTCAAATCTATTGAGTTAAAATCCCTTAACAGCTTCCCCAGATAGACTAGTTATTTCTTGAGTAATCAGCTCGAAGAATAGAACTATAGGCGTGTCGATGAAATGCCCAATTTATTCAATTGAAAATAGAACCTAAAATTGAGGATATCACAACCGCGACTCCACATCCAGACCTCATCGAAATCGGACCATCACCCCCCTAAACTATGGTTGGGGCGGCAGGTCCAACTTAGTGATCACGCAAGCACACCCCCAGAACCCACTTTTTTATCTTTGAGCATTAGTCAATGCACTCATGCTTACATATACAACCTCAAATTATTTTCTCATAAAAGCAGTCCATTTCCGATGTCCCTTAGAAAAATCATTTTCCCCTTTTTGTGAAAGCCATATGATTCATGTGGATGTCCATGCAATGACATATCTCATTCACATCATAGGACCAAAGTACATGAAACAAGGCAATTTTTCACTTTCTGATGAATAGTACACTTGAACAATAATTTGTCAACAATGCAATATAGCAAATCATTAATAAAACAAACAATCAGTTAATTAAGGCTAATTATGCTTAATTAATCAAAAACCACAATTAATTAACAAAAAGCAAGATTAACCTAAACTAATCTTAACCATTTATCTAACCACCTATCTTAGGGCTAATACAACTTAATTAAACCCCATAAACTAGAATTAGCCCTAACTAAACCAATCCTAAGCGAGTTTAGGCACTAAACAAAGGATTATGGGCCAAACTCACTCGACGATGAATTCGACAACACAAGCGCGATTGCGATGGCGAGGGCTACGCATGGTTACATCCAAAATGTCATGGAGGTGGTTTCCGACAGAGGTGAAAACTATGAGGGAGAGAGAGAGAGGCGCAGCTTGGGTGGCCCCCAGACGGGTGGCACCACCATAGCACGACAACTCCAAAACAGTAGCAAGATGGCCAAGATGCCGGGTAAGGGTGGTCCAGTTGGTCAAAGGGGCATCCAAGGGGAAGAACCATGGAGAAAACAAGAGGAAAAGAGAGAAAATGAGAAGAAAAAGTGAGGAAGAGAATGAGAAACGAGGAAATGGGCTGCAAAATGGGGAGGGAGAGACATGAGAGAGAGAGAGAGAGAGAGAGAGAGAGAGCAACAAGCCAAGTCCAATTTTTCTTTCTTTACATCATTTGCCTCCATAAATTTCCTTCCACTTTTCGCTCTCTTTGTCCTTCAAAAATAAATGCCACTTCTAGAAGGGGTAAAATGGTAATTTCTCAAAGTGTAGTATATCATACTATATGTGTATATAGGCCAAGATTTTATACGGGTTTGAATAAAATTGGTTTGGACTCAAATTGTGGAGAAATGAGCTAGAAAATGCAATTGGACTCAAAGGCTTGAAATTAGACTCACTTGGGCTTGGTGGGCTTGGCTTGGGGCCCACTCAGCTGAACCTTAATGGGCACAAGGCCCATTGGGCCTTCGGTTGGCCCATTTCCTCTTGGTTCCAATTTTTCGACCCATTAAATCATTTTCTGATAAATTTTGGGCTTATCGATAAATTTGAGAATCAATTAGGTAACATCCAATATTTTAGTCTCGACATCCTTGAAAATTCAATACTCGAAATCGGATTGAAATCCGTGGTTAAAATTGATCACTCGCGACTTTAGTACAACCTAACTATTGGGTGGTGTTTAGGGGTTCTTGCGCGTTTGACCTGTGGTTGATAGCTTTTCAATCCATGATCATGCCTATTCAAATCAGGGCGATCCTCGATTGTCATGTAATCATGAGAGGTTAATTGCTAACGCTGAGTATAGAGCCAAAAAGGAAATCGATTTAACATCATTCGCAGTCAATATCAAAGTCGTGCGAAATCACCTGCAATCTGATCTCGTATTTTTGCCAAATCAAATTATTTCTATTCGATAATTGGACTACAACAATGTGGTATCATAACCACCAGCTGCGGTGGCTCCACTGGATAAGGCTCTGCTGATCCTTAGCCTAGAGGTGAAGGGTGCAAAACCCAAGGGAGACGCTAGGTGTATTAAGTGTGACTCAGGGGTGATGGGTCCTCTTGCTTAAGTGTCACCTGGGAGTTTACAACGCAGCTGTCGGCTGTAAGCCGATTCCTCCAGCACCAAAAAAAAAGAAAACAATGTGGTATCATCCCCCTTCGATCCTTATGATCGAGTGGCCTATCCCTGATTGAATTTACTGGTCGTACGTGTATCAATCATTTGTTGCCTTTCTCACTAGTCAGTTAATTCATGAGGGGCCAGCTCAGAGTAAATGTAATTAATAGCGCATTGATAAAATAACTATTTCACATATCCCAAGATGGGTTAAAACTCAGGATGTCACACTTATTGTAGTGATAAAGATGGGTAGACGTCGGAGATGGGCAAGAATCGGCGCGTGTCAAGCAATCACGGGACCTACGGATTCAAATCACTTCCCTTTTCACTTTCGTGTGGTTTAAGCAACTCCACAACTTGATATAACATCATCTAGAAGTTTGTCAATATCAAAACCCTTTTCAAGTGTCCAATGCACGGATTCTCTTCCCTTTCACGTCCACAAGTTGTCATACTTCTTTTTTTTTTTTTCAGATAGATGTTCAAAACTTTATCTGGGTTCGAATTTCATTGAGAAAAACTTTTGAAACCCATTTAATTATAATTTTGTTTTGTTAGGATGTTAGCCCCAAAACGATCGTGATATGGCTTAAAGTAAAGAAGTTGGGACTTCTCAGCTCAAGCCCATCCTCTCGGGAAAAAAAATAAATATAAAATTAATAAATCAAGCCCATAGTATTGATTTTGATTCTTCTCTTTAGGGAAAAAAAAGTCATATGGAATGCTTGGTTCAAATGAAAACCTTTTGTAAATTTCAGAGTTTTCAAGTTGTATACCATAAGGTTATTTGTTTTAGATACACAAATTCGCTTGCCGAGAGGATGTATGGGTGCGTTTTTGTGTAAATGTCATACGGAATAGATCATGGCAACGTGTTCGGTTTCCGATCTCAAGTTGACCACTTCATTCCATATGCACACAAGAGGAGTTATTTTAAAACTGTAATTTCGAAGCATATCGATTTCGGTGGTTTAAAGTCCTTTCAATTCTAATGTTTGAATTATTTAAATGAACAAAAGAAAAGAGAACATCATGTCTTCTCTTTTTTCTTTTCTTTTGTCTTTTTTTTTTATCGTGCCCGAATACAAAGATAGAAATGCCGGTTCCTCTCCATTTTCCATTTCCCATTTTATTCCATGACCAACTTCATCCTGTCGGTTCAAAGGTAGGCCTTTCTTTAAAAACAATGAATTTGCCCATTGAATTTCTAAATCAACACATATTTTGGTTTTAAATGCTTGATTTAAATACTAATTTGTTATAATTGATCATAACCCTTTGCAAACTCATTTTGTAACTCGAGTTGACAAAAGTATCTATGAACTTTTAGCATACAACTTATTCCACAAAACATCATAGGTTGGCCAATGACCTATATATCTATGGTTGAGAAAGAAGAAATTCACCATACCACAATTAAATCCACAATAACTCACAGTGACCCTTCTAGCAAGGGAGCATTGAATCGGCCACGGTAGAGTTTGGACACAACACTTGGCCTTTCAAAGTCAAAGTCAACGTGGGTCGCCCCTCTTGCTCCTACAATCACGGGGTAGACGGTTTGAAATAGAGCAGTGCCAAGCATATTAAAACTAGTCTCTATGAATTGGGGATTCTTATTCAGTACCCTAATGGTGTACAAAAGATTAAACCCAAGCAATCTATAAACGGTATTTTATTTTGGCAAATGAATTCATTCCATTAATAAATGCAAATTTCGATCTATGTAATCAATATTTTACATTGACGATGTACTTGATATAAATCTATATAATCTATACATTCAGTAATGTAATAAACAGTACAAGTGGATATTTAAGTATAGCACGTCACAAGTCCCATGGTATTGAATAGATTATACCCTCAAATTCAAAGTCTAAAGGTCAGTCCACACGCGTGAACTAGAAATTGTTGAATAAAAACAAGAAATGGAGAGAGAGAGAGAGAGAGAGCTTTAGTAGTATGCGAATGCCTGAAGGTGTGGAACCTAAAGTTTTAAAGTTTTAGGTGTGGAACCGACTTTCATTTTTAACTTTTACACTTTATTAAACTTGTCATTCAGGCAAGTTGACATTTATCTAAAGATACCTGAACAAGACATATGAATAATGATAACTAGATTTTGTTCATAATTTTTTTTTTTGTAATTATAAAATTTGATAGAAAAGTCATTAAGTAATATCTTGCTTAAAATAAGCCAAAACGCTTGATAAATCACAAACCAATTAGGTCCTATTATGTTATTCTCATGGAATGTTTTGGCAAAAACTTATGAGAATATCAATTAGCAAATAAATAAGTAAATTCCGCGGATCTTCAAACAATCATCGAGTATTAAAAAGAAGTAATTTCTTGAGATGAACTTGATAAGCTTTGTTTAAATATTTGAGATTAGGCAAAGAAAAAGGTGATGAGTTTATTATGTGTCAATGCAACTCGCCCGTCAAGCAAAGACTATGTTAGCATAATAAGTCCATAGAGCTTATTACTCAAGTTGGACATTATAGGGAGATAGGAAACAATTAATTAGCATCCATATCAAGTACCATAAAATATCATCAACATAGACCAATATTGGTTTATACAAATTAAAACTGTAGGGATTCTACGAGGACAATCTACCTTTTACTTATTCCGAGGACTTCGTGAAACTGTTGATCTATTAAATTACAACATCTCTTGTTTAGAATGATCTTAAAGGTCACACCCATCGAGTCTCACCTAATGTACTCAAATATAATATAATCATGACCTACCTTTTCTGTTCGGAGGGAAAAAGATATAAAAAATTAGTGGTGTTGCCTAAAAGGCAGGCCTATGACCCTCAATTAGGCACAGGCCCTCCCAAACTCATCTCTCGCGCAATGTTGAGGTATTCAATTTAAGCTTCAATCAACAATGAGGATTTTTTAATGAGAAGTCACTACTAGCCTATCACGAGATCGGCTAGAAACCAAGTGAGGCATGGGAGCATACCTCACATCCTATGCAACTAGAGATGTAGGGTCAAAGAATTGATTACATTAATTAATCAACTAATGCCCTCTCGACACTTAGTCTCGTTCATTTCGAGAAGATGTTTGTCAGACAGTTTGGATTGATTTTAAATCTATTCACTAACATGTGAGGCGATTATGTGAGTGTGCAATTATTGAAATAACAATTAGCAATTAATGAAACATTAAATAAATTGCAAGGCAAAGTGAGAATCAAATGCTAAGAAATAAGAAAAAATGACATTCCTAACTAGACTAAAGGGAAACCATGATCAATATATTGATGATGCGTGATCAAGTGATAATCAAAAAAGATTTATGTTGTTTTTAAGAACATTCAACCTTTGGCAAAGCAAAGCTTATTCAATTTTGAGCATAATTTTTTGCTCACCCTTTTTCCACCCGTTTTGTGGCTTCTTACATCCCCTTTCCACCTTGAATCAACTAAATTATCCCTCATCAATCTTGTGTTAAACTCGTCAAAAAAAAAAAAAAAAATCTTGTGTTAAGATTGTTTCTTACCTATTTTTTTCTTTTCTTTCTTTGGAAATTCTTACACATTTAGAATTGACAAGACATATGAACTTGCAAATGGTTCGAATGGTTTGTCTTATAATGCAATTAAAATTGTAATAATTTTATTGTCAATAACTAATTCTTTCATGTAATCAAGGCAATGATAATATTTCACATAACTTTTTAAGATAATAATGGATGTTTAGAATTTTTTTTATGGAGTTAATATTTTCATATTTTGAAATCTTTTGAAAATATCTTTTAAAAAGTTGTGCAATGTTGGTAAGAATAATAATAAAAGCTGGAATATCAGATTCACCAAATTCATTCTTTAAAACTAGTTGATGATTATTTTTTATTTTTTACTTTTGCTTGTACTTTGATTATTTTTAGAATAATGGTTTACTAGTTTAAAAAAAAAAAAAAAACTATACAACTGATTAACACAACAACTTGTTAGTTATCTGCCAAATAATTTTTTTTTTTGGAAAAAAAAAAGGACACCAATTTCGACCCAAATGAGAAAAAAAAGGATATCAAAAAAGAAGAAATAATGTAAGAAATAATCTTAAATCAAGAGTAAGCCTCGTATTCAACCTTAATCTTTGTTGTTTGAGTTGAACATGGTAGATTTGTCGTTTAGTAAATTTCAAATCAAACAAAAAGAAGAAAAAAATGTAAGAAATAATCTTAAATCAAGAGCAAACCCATAATGGATAATTTGTTCAATTCAAGGGGTGTCAAAAGCCAAAAAAGGGTGGGAAAGTGCAATCCATCACTATTTCTACCACTCATTGACTTACGACACCCTCATTTACGTTAATTGGCTACACTATTCCTTATGGTCACGTTTGGCACTCAAGCTAAAATTTGGCATAGAATAAAATTTATCATATCCTGTATTTAGTGCTTACTTAAGACGAGATGAAGTAGAATGTAAGAGGGATATGGGTTGCATAAATTTATCCCATGAAGGAGGTGGAATAAAGATAAAATAGATCTCTAGTATCCATAATGAAAAGTTATTTATCTCAGATAAAACTTATTATATTAACAATAATGAAATTATATTGTAATATAAATAATATTTGAATTATAATTTAAGAAATTCAAAATGACAAAAAATAAAATTTATTTTTAATTTAATATTATTTTTATTTATGCATCCATCTTTAATTCTATCTTAAAAATATAAATTCAATATATGAATATAAGTATGTAATTACATTTATTACATATTTTAGGTATTTTTGTATTTTAGATATATTAGTACAGCTTACTATTTAATAAAATTTTAATAGAGAATGATGGAAGGGGAAAAAAGAGATAATAAACAAAATGATTAAAAAAGAGGGGAAAATAAAATAAAAATAAATTAGGGAATAGTGTTGTGAGAGATTTTTACCATCTATATTTGTGAACTTTTAGGTTCTTTTATACTAATATGATATTTATACCAAAAATGTGCTTAATATAATATAAATATATTTGACTTTATTATTACGATTCACCTAAAAGTAGATAGGATATAGCAAAATCTCATTATTTCATATCATATACTATCCAATTATATCTTGCTTAGAAATCCAGATGACCAAACATAACCTAAGGGTCCCAACTGATATAAGATTATTTCTTACATTCTTTCTTTTTCTTTTATTTCAATTTTACTAGGGAGAAAACTACTCATGCTTCTCTCAAGCAACATTTACTAAAGTTAAAGGTGGGGTCACTCTTGATTTAAGAATAATGTTTGCCTTTTTTTTCCCTTTTTGGCTTTTTTTTTTCCTTTTCTTTATCCATTTGGAACAAGACTAATGTATCTCTTTTATAAATAAAAAAAAAGTTTATTTGGTAGATAGCTAACTAATTATTATGTTTCCAACCAAAAAAAAAAAAAACTAATTATTTTATGGGAAGATTTCCAAAAGGGCTTGAAATGCTTTAGTTTTTTCAAATAATGACTCAAAATGGACATTATTTTAAATAAGGCTTTGGAGTGGGAAAATCATCTTAAATAAGGTCCATTGGTTGACGATGACTTTTTCTGCCATCAAAGAAGGGATATCTTGGTCAGAAATATTGTAATTATATTTTTAAAAGTTTTTTATTTGTTAACCTTTTTCTTTTCTTTTTTTCTTTTCTTTTCTTTTTTCCTCATTCCTTCCATGGAAATGGCCGTCAACGGCTAGCAGAGGTCACCCTCACTTGGCCCTTGCTTGAGTCGAGTGAGGGCATCCCTCGCCAAATCTAGGAGGGGCAACCCTCGCCTAGGCTTGCGAGGGCAAGGGTGGCCCTCGCCAACATCAGGCGAGGGTTGCCCCCACCTAGTCGAGCAAGGGCCGCCCTCGTTTGAGTCAAACGAGGGTAGCCTTGCTAGATCTGGCGAGGGCAACCCTCTCTTGGGTTGGCAAGGGCAAGGGGTGCCCTTACCAGCATCAAACGAGAGTTGCCTTCATTGGTGCCGGTCGAAGGCAGCCCTTGGCGAGGTTGGGCAAAGGTGTCCCTCGCCAGATCCTCGCCCTCACCTGAGTCTAACTTTGCTCCGCCATGGCCGGCGAAGGGAAAAGGGAAAAAAAAATTAAAAAGACAAAAGACAAAAATGCTCTTCAACCAAAGAGGTTATGCCCTTTTTTTGAAACTTTTATGCTCACTTCAAGCTCTTATTCAAAACAAGTTACATTTCATGTCCTTATTTAAGACAATTTGGTCATTTCATGCCCTTATCTGAAACATCAACTTTGGACCCTTATTTGAGAAAATGAGAGAACTTAAGGCTCTTATTTGGAATTTTCCCTTATTTTATTAATGATTTGTATATTTCTTTCTTTTTTTCGATACCATGAGACTATTATTCAAAAAATAACATAAGCATAAGTAAGAGGATAATCTTGAGGAAATTGCATATAATGCCTACATCAACCACAATATTCAAATTTTAAATAAATTCTTATAAATTTGTACCAAAAATCAAAGTAAAAAATCCACGTTCATGAGGATACTCTATGGAAATGAACCAAACAATTTGCACCTAAAATTAACATTTCTTTACTCTAATATATAATTAGGGCTTGCTTAAAGTATAATAATGGAGAATAAGTTCATAACAAACATCAATGATACATTAACATGTAAATGGGTCAAGAAGAAGCGGTTAGGATAAATAAAAAAGTATTTTGGAAGGGACCTTGCTAAGTTTTTCCTTTAGTGAAATTGAAAAACTAAGAAGAAAAAAGGTGAGTAATAATATGGGGTTTACAAGAGATGATGTAGTCAATTCAATATGACAATAGGTATTGAGAACCAATAAATGGATGGAAATAGGGTGAGCCTATAAAGAAATTGGCAAATTTTAGCCTCTGCCTAAAAAAGTACACAAAAGTTTATAAAAGGTAAGATTTATAGAGATGAGATAAGTTAGTGAGTCAAAAAGCCAAATAAATGTTAGCCACCGTTCCAAATAAGTGATGATACTATAGAATTGACAAGTCACTCAATCAGAAAAAAGTTGATAAGACTTGGTAAACAAAAAAGTAGGCAATTTAATAGGAGAAAATCAGATAACTCACCAGACTGAATATTGGTAAATTCATAGCAATTGATAGATTTAATGCGCTTAAAAAAAAAAAAGAAAAAACATGACAAATGATACTCCGACAAAATATGTTAATAAATTTAAATGAACCAAGTAAATTTTGTCAAGTAACCCAGATGAGAGTCGGAAGCATCAGGTATTGAGGACCACCCATACACATGGTTCAAAGTCTCGAACAATGCTACGATGTGTTTGCTAACAATAAAAAAATTCAAGGACCGTCTTCAAATCCTCTTTATTCTCATTATCATAAACACGCACAAGAAACTTTAGTATAAGAAACCCGGCAAAGGTCGCGGGGGATCCAACTGAAATTAAAACAGTAAATAGACGAGATTAACTATAGTAATTAACCCGAAATATTTCCACTTATAATAAGCTCAGTTCATATCGACCGATTTTGCCCTACTAACGCACATGAACTCGAAGCCGTAATCTCTCAGACGGATACTTATGCGACGGGATAAGAAACTTTGGAGGCAATTCCACAGAGGCCACCTTCGACCCCAGAATCCCTCTGAATTCTCATGTACCCGCTCTCGCCCCAGGAGACATCCCAGGAGTTCCTTATCAACCAGTACTTCATCCCATCCGTATCCGTCCCGTACCCAACGACCGTCACCGCATGGTTCAGTTCGGTCCCGCATGGGCCAGTAAAGACACCGCCTGCATAATTCTGGAACGCGGCCCCGCTCGAGTCGAGTGCTACCGACACCGGCTGCATTGCCACGGCCTTCAGCATGTCGTCCTCGTTCGGGGGGACGTCCTTGTAGTCCGATATTTTGGCCTCGGCAACAGATGAGGCCTGCCCATCGCAGGTGCTGTCGACCCCAACGTACGGGTAGTTCGTCTCGGAGCTGATGCCATTGTTGTTGATGATGTACTTGAAGCCATTGTCCATCCAGCCGCCTTGACAGCCCTGGTTCCCGTCAGTGGCGCAGTCTATGAGTTGCTGCTCGGACAGGTTTGGTAGCACGCCAGTGGTGATCTGTGTGATTGCTTCGACCGCCGCCACCACGGAGAACGACCAGCAAGATCCTGTACACATAAGGTAGTGAGTTCTGCAGTGATTATAATTCAATGATGAAAAATTCTCAGAAAAATTAATTTGTTTAGTGTTTCACAGTGTAATATTTTATGACAAGTGGATTTAAGCTGGGCAATGCAATTGCTCGCATATCTTAGTATAGGCTTCAATAGTTAGCAGTAAATTTCTTACCACATTGGCCTTGGTTCTTTATAGGGTTGACAGCACCTTGTTTTACCCAATCGACGCTCTCCGGGATGCTATTCGAACCTTGGTACTTAAAAGAATTGACTTGGGACGAGTTCCTGCGTGTTGATGATGGCAATTTGTATCCGGTATATGCTGCCACAAATTCCTCGTTGGTCAAGTCCGAGAACTTGTTCAATCCAACCTTGTAAGTCCGGTTCACCGCGCCGTTGAACTCCTCGATGAACCGCAGGTTTTCCAAGAAAATATTCAAACGCTTCGCCTTCTCGGCGACATCTTTATAGTCGCGTTCGTGCCGACTCATCCACTCCTCAAACTTTTTAGTCGCAGATGGAATGTCGTAGGCACGAGACGCAGCACTTGACGCACATGCACATGCACACAAGACAAGGATCAACCATATGGAGAAATTTTTTGCAAGCTTCAAACCCATTTTCTAATGAATAGATATGTCTGTGGTGCAGAGATTGAGTGAATCCGTTAGGTGTATTTATAGAAGGAAAAACTACACGAGTGAACCCTAAGTTTTCGCCTAATGTGCAATATTGTCCCTAAATTTTTAATTTTTTTAATGCGGTGCCTGAATTTTTGCTACATGTTTAATTTAGTCTCTAAATTATATAAAAATGTTCATGTTATCCTTCTATTAATTCAAGTTATTGAAAATTGCATTTGGCTTCCAATTTAGTATGTTTGAATATGGACTAAAAATAACGTTACATCAGGATTATCCACATAAGATATTCTACTCAAATTAGAATATAATAATCATTTTAAGTTGTTTAACTTGTTCAACTTGGACAAATGATTTTTCATTTGATTTGTAGATACAAATTATTATATCTTGAGTTGAATATCTCATATGAATAATCCACATGTAACATTATTTTTTCAACCACGACTCAAACTTACTAAATGGGAAGCCAAATTAGCAAATTCCGTTAAATGAATAAATGAAAGGAAAACATTGGAAAGTTCTGTGTATCTAGAGACCAAATTAAATAGTTACCAAAAGTTTAGGGATGATATGTATATTGGGTCAACGTCCAGAGTCCATTTGTGTAGTTGCCTCCGTATAGAAGTGAATATGAAATTAATCTATTTGAGCAAATTTAAGGGCAAAGAAAGTCGGAGACAGAGCATGGTCAATGTCATTGTTTACTCAATTAGTGCGTGTTGCACATGATGTCCAAAGCTAAAGAGAAAGATGCTTGTATGGTCCTTGATCTTTCTCTGGCTTCACTTAGGGTTTCTGTAACCATGGTGTACACAGCTTTAGGGTTTCTGTAACCATGGTGTACGCAGCTTGAGGATTTACTCGGTAGGTTCTTTTAAAGCTAAGCAGAACTAGATTGGTTTGAAAATGTCCCTAACTATATATTTACTTTTCTTCGTGCACCTTTCTACATTTCAATGCCTTTATTGACCTAGACTGATAAAAATAAGCAAAAGTAACGTGTGAGGAAGAGAGATGATTGTGCTCATTTGTGTAAGGAAGAGAGACGACTGAGAGAGAAACAACGGTAAGTGAATGATCAATATTGATCAAAAGTTTTCCGTGCCTCAATAGACATTTATCTAACGAAAAACTTCCGAAACTTTATAAAATTACGAAAATTGACAACTAGATTTGCGTATGATTTTTTTTTTTTTTTGTTATTCTAAACTTTAATAGTATTTTGAATTTTGATAATAGAGTAAGCCAAAACGCACAATATATGACAGACTAACCAATAGTACCAATAATTAGCTCAATTGGATGCCTAGGGTGTTCCATTTCCAATATGGTATTAATTATAGGATTGTCTTTTACTCCAACCCCTATTAATTGAAAGTTCATCTTACTAATCTTTAATTGATGGGTTTCAATCGTTGACAACACACACATATTTTGGTCAAAGTTTCCATATGATTAATACACATGATTACTTTAACCCGCCAATCGGAGAGTTCAACTTTCTCCAATGAGGGATGGGGGGCAAATGTTGCCCTATACGTCATCTACTTTGGTTTCTTTGAAAATATTTTCAAAAGACCGTGCATGGATATTTATTATCAAAACCTCATATACCCTAATTGATCCCCATATTTTCCTTCACTTATTGTAGTGATTAAGATAGATAGACGTCGGACAAAGGCAAGAATCATCCCGCGTGTCAAGCTGACATGGGACCCACAAATTAAAAGCCACTTCCCCTTTCACATTCCTAGAGTTTAAGAAACTCCACAACATGATGTAACATCATCTAGAAGCCCGTCAATATTGAAACTCGTTTCAATTTCCAAGCGTCCGTTGCACGGAATCTCTTCCCTTTCATACTCTCTTTTCTTTTAGATAGGCAGAATTTTATCCGGACTCATAAGGACCTTTCTAGCAAGGGAACATTGAATCAGGCATGGGTATAATTTGGACACAAAGCTTGGCTTTTCAAAGTCAAGTCAACAGGGTCGTCTCTCTTGCTTCTACAATCACGGGGTGGATTCTTGCTTCTACAATCACGGAGTATGCCGTCAAATTTAAAGTGTAATGGTCAGTCAACCCATTTGGTTAGTCCACACGCTTGAACTTTAACGGGAATTGTTGGAAAAAAAAAATGGTCAGAGAGAGAAAGAGAGAGAGATCTAATTGTAAGAGAATGCTCAATATTGACAGAAAGTTATAGGTGTGAAACCGACTTTCATTTTTAACTTTTATTATTTTTTCTACTTGTTATTCACGACAAACCAAAAATAAAAACTTATTATTCACGTAAATTGACTTTTATCTAAGGGGAAATGCCTAAACAAGACGTATGAATATTGACAACTGGATTTTCTTCATATTTATTTTTTGCAATTCTAAAATTTGATCTTTTTTTAAATTTTGAGAGAAATGTCATTATGTAATTTCTTGCTTAATATAGGCCAAAATGCATGATAAATCACAGATTAATTAAATAGCTATCATGGTCTATGCTCGTGGAATGATTCTGCAAAAACTTATGAGAATATCAGTTAGCAAAAACTCACGGGTCATCAAACAATTATCGAGTATTAAAAAGAAGTAATTTATTGAGATGAACTTGATAAACTTGGTTTAAATATTTGAGATTAGACAAAGAACAAGGGGATGAGTCTATTCTACGTCAATGCATCTTGTCATCAAGCAAAAACTGTGTTTGCTACCCAATTTGCCACTTGATTGGATTCTCAAGGAGAGTGGGCCATCGTCACTTTTCTAAGTTGGCTAGAAGGGCATTACATTCTTCGAATTGATGACTGAAGGCCCATGGTATGCTATCAACAACTAATAAGCATGAGATAACCGATGTGCTCTCAGTTAGCAAGTCCACTTGCAGATTGTTGTGTAATCGGAATTCAGGTTCCTCCCTCAAAGTCAACAGTGCTCTCTTTGCAACAAGGGTTTCCCGCTCAAGTACAAACAACGCTTGTTCCTTTAGGGCGAAGCTTATGATTATACATCCCCGAGAGTCTCGACAAACTCTTTTCACCGATCTCTCTTGCTCGCCTTCGATCCAAGAGCAATCGACATTGAATTTCCAGTCCCCAAGTTTCAAAAGCATCCATTGCCTAGGTAAAGCATTCCTTTTTCCTTGCCTAAACTTCTCACTAGGGAGCCATTGATTATGATTATTACTTACCAGACCGGCTTTGTCAACAATTAACTCCAGTCTTGGCTACTGTTGTTGATATACAAAGCCATTTCACCCATTGCATATCAACCATAGTACATTCACAGTCAGCTCTTGAGGGGGGGAAATTCGAACCCGGGGTGAGTACTTTCAACACCCATTTGTTTATTGTCTATATGTTCACTAGAGATACCAATAATTTAACTCGATCTACCCAAATATTTTTGGACCAATCACAAAGTAAGAAGAGGTGTTCCATGGTCTCCGGGATTTTTTCAGCTATACAAACAAAGCGGATCAAGTACCATTTTCCTTTTGTATAGATTTTCTTTTGATGGTAAAACATCTTGGTTCACACTCTGTCACGCCCCAATCTTCGAGCGCACACCCATCGCTCACTGGTCGATTAAATAGCGACATTCCAGAACGCATTGCCAACCCATTCATTTTAAATACACATGCAAAAGTATAATAAAATCCCCAAACAATAAAATAATGGGATAGGAAAGTAGGGCCATAAAATTTCAAACTACACCAACCACACTCATATATATAACACCACTAGTCATATACGATACAAGCCAAACCAAACTTTGTTTATCCAAATACTTAAGGCTTAACAAACAAGAGTGGAGGTTTAACAACCACTGCTACTCATCATCGCTAAACTCCTCTTGCTCCACATCATCGTCCCTATTTGAGCCATCTGCCGAGTACACCAGGGACTTTGACTCTTCGAGCTTTGGGTCCTTCGCATCCTCTACCGCTCCACCCTCAAGGTCTGCTGTACATTTACCAAAGGCAACCTCCAAAAGGTACAGAGGTACATTAGATTCCAGAACAAGGCCCTCCCTTCGCCCATCATGATAGTGATAATACCATGACCGGTACTTATGGGGTACCTTTTTGGGTTCACCCACGTCAACCTAGACGATGGATTTCACCAGTACATACTCAAATCCTTTGGGGTGGGGGTGTATCGAAATGTGATAACTTATCTCAGTGAGTTCCTCTGGTATACCAAAATGCTCGGGAGGAGGTGGAGGTGCTGCCTTCTAAGGACCTGAAATGTTGTTCCACAACGGGGTGAGATTATGTCTCAACAAGTTCTACCCTCCTAAGACCTAATTAGGAAACAAATACGCCATAAGGGCTGCCTAAGAACAACACGGGTCAAAGTACTTACCTTGACTTCAGTTCCATCTTGCAAATCAACATCATTTATAGATGCCTCAAATCACATCAATCAATTAATTCATAACATCATATCAAATCGTTGATCAATCAACTTAGTCGATTACATGCTATCACGACCTCTCTCTAGTCGACCAAATCAATACTATCTAATAAGTTCGATCATATCAGGACTGCTCGTTTAAGCTGATATATCTTCCTTTTTTTTTGGTAAGGATTAAGCCAATATACCGATAGTTTAGCTCTCGCTAAGCTGATAAATAGTGTATTACATTCACTAAGCTGACATATCAAGCCCTTGAGTTGATATAGCACACTAATAATGCTCTCTCTAAGCTGATTAGGTATACTGCTCTCGCTAAGCTGATTAGGTATACTGCTTTCGCTAAACTGACATATTAGATCCCATAGGTTGATATAATATACCGTTATACTGATCACAATCTAAGCTAACATATCACCCGTACGTTGATATAGTATACCACCCCAACCATTTAACCAATTTATCGTTTTTATTATATCCGATAAAAATAGCCGTGTGTGGGTACACGGTCGGGCTTAGCCAAAATACCGTAATTTCACTTTTGATCTTCCCACTACTTTCAATAGTCCAAAATTAGATTTTTGGCACTGTATACTGACGCCCAGTAATTTTCCAATGGATTGGGATTGGGTCAAGCCCACTCAAGGGTGGGCCAAGTCCAAAACCCCATATATACAATAGAAATTACCCAAGCATAATATCCATTATTGGACCTAAACAAGTTCTTAAAAAAGTTTCGAGAGCTCCAAGATGTAAAGTAAATAGAGGGTATTCTCTCCTCTAGGGATGAGAAAATACAGAGAGGCATAGGGGGAACAAGACATGTGAGCGCTCGCGCGTAAAAATAAGAAAAGTAGTCCGATAGCCCACCACATAAATGGGCAGTTACAAACGGCTCCTGCTAGAGGAAAATCCCGATTCTTGGTGAGATAACCTTATAACCAACATCAGGGATCCAAGGACTGCCTAGAACTTTCAGATGGATATAGGTTGGGATTGGGTCAAGCCCAATAAAGGGCGGCCCAACTCCAAAACCCCGCAAATACCATAGATATTTCTCTAGCATTATACCCATGGCATTTGTATGTGAGGAATGCATTCTAGAGATAGAGAAAATCGTACATTGAACACGCCATGTCTATAGCTCTGGAACTCCCGCCCGCTTGCTATGATAACGACCGCAACTGGTTGTTAGGCGACTACCTTCATGAGCCCATCCTCACCAAGCGACACATCTGTAAAACCCTTGATTAGCACCGTGTGTTCTGCTGCTTTCATTGCATTGCAAATCCTATCCATCCCATGGTATGCATAGGTATTCTGGGATGCGATTCCTTGGTTTTGGATAATGAACTTGAAAGCATTGTCTGGGTAATAGTTTGCCGCTTGTGATCCCCACGATTCCTTCTACTGCTGCTACGACTGAGAATACCCAGCAGGATCCTACGTAATAGTTATTGACCTTATAACTATGTGAAATTACCCTATTCCGTAATTGTGATACATTGATGTCTGGCTTCTCATTATAATAAGCTAGGCATTTGTTTGGTGTAGCTCTGGCTGTGACGTAGTTGTGTTGCACTGTAGTTGTGCTATGATGAGTAGTTACATATATTTTAAAACTATAGAACCTCAAAACTGGGTGAAACATCTTCCTAAAAGCTGTTATAAATTGTTGCAGCTATCAAGAGTTCATCAAACAATTTAATAAAAGATGTAGAACTCCTATTTCAAAATTGCAGCTACCTAAAGAGAATTATACCAAACAGGCTCTAAGTCACTCAAATAACTTAAATTTTCCAGAAGTACATATGTTTTGTGTAATGCCAACTCATTTACTTGAAAAAGAAAAAGAGTCAAGACGCGATCGCAATGTTTGTGCTTACCACATCTGCCTTTATACTTAATATGGTTTACAACACCTTTCTCTACCCAGTCAATGTCATCAAGAACATCGTCAGCCAGATTTTTGTGGCTATACGACGTCATTTTGGCAGGCTCTGGTTGCTTGAACATTTTCTTTTGTGAATGTGTTTTCTTCTTCTTCTCAGTGCGATTTGGAAGTGGATGTGATGGGATAGCTACAGCAAAGATGTATATTCTTAGGCTCTTCATAATCAGGCCATACGAAAAAAAAAAATGACATGCAGACCTCTCAAGTGCCATAACTTTGCACAAAATGACACTTAAGTGCCATAACTTACGAAAGGTACAGTTAAGTGCCAAAATCGGAGTAAAAGGGATCACTTGAGTCCCAATCTGGCTAAAGTCCGGCCAAAATGCCGACGTAGCATTTTTCCAGCGAACCGAGCCCAAAACAACGCCATTTTACACGCTGACGTGGCCAAATAATGCAAAAACGGCGTTGTTTTGGGCTGACGTGGTAAAAAATAAAAATATTAATTAAATTTAATTTAAAATTAAATTTAGTTAAAATATTAAAAAAAATAAAAAAAAGGGAACGAGGGGGAGGTAGCTGAGCAATCAGCCCTTAGCCGCCGCCGCCGCCGCCGTTGCCCCGTCATCGCCTGCAAGGGCCGGTGATGGCAAGGGGAGGGTCGGCTAGGGCCGCCAAGCCCTAGCCAGGGGCCAGCGACCCTGGCCGACCGGTGGCGAGGGCTCACGAGCCCTACACCTAGATCGGGGCGAGGGTCGCAGCCCTCGCCCAAATCCGGAGAGGGTCAACGGGCGGTGGCCCTTAGCTTGGCCGGGCGAGGGCCGCCGACCCTCCTTGGATCTAGGCCAGGGCCGCGAGCCCTCGCTGCTGGCCACAAATCTGGGGAGGGTCATGGCCCTCACCTCGATCTAGGGCGAGGGTCATGGCCCTCCCTTTTTTTAAATTTTTTTAAAAATTTTTAAATTTTATTATTTTATTATTTTTTATTATTTTAACTAAATTTAATTTTAAAATTATTAATTTTAAATATTTTAAATAAATTTAATTTTAAAATTATTATTTTTAAATATTTTAAATAAATTTAATTTTAAAATTATTATTTTTAAATATTTTAAATAAATTTAATTAATTAATTTTTTTTTACCACGTCAGCAAAAAACGTCGTCGTTTTTGCATTATTTGGCCACGTCAGCATGCAAAACGGCATCATTTTGGGCGCGCTTAGCCGAAAAATGCTGCATCGGCATTTTGGCCGAACTTTGCCTAAAGTGACACTCAAGTAATCCGTTTTTCTTCAAATGTGGCACTTAAGTGTACATTTCGTAAGTTATATTACTTAACTGTCCCTTTGAGCAAAGTTGTAGTACTTGAAGCATTCTTTTGCCGAAAAAAAATTGTGTCAATTTTAAGGTGGAAAATTTGTTCCCAATTCCATATTTTCTATGGAAATATGAAGCAGAAAGCCATGCATGTTCTAATACGAGTGATTCTTGCGCCTACACCACTGCAGGCAAAGACTTTGTCACATTTTTTGACTACTTAGAGAAAAATATCGCATCTCCATATTACATGATATATGCACTAGTGGACCACATCAAATTTTCCTATACAAACATCATGAAATTACGCTTACATTTTGCATGGACTCTTAATCAAATCCTCTAGACCTGCAACTTGATTTCTCAAACGTCATTAATTTGAATGAGACTAGAACTGTCACTAACCTATACTAGGCTGGTTAAGAGTCAAGTAAAGTGTGGGAGTCTGCCTTAACGTTGCGAACCAGAGTCAAGTAAGGAAGACTAGTTTTAGCTAGCGCCCATTACAAATCCCTCTTCTTCTTTTCTTTTTTTTTACGAGAATACTCTTTCATGCAATCTTATTTATTTATTTTTATGTTTAGACACACAAGTGTAAAGTGGACATCCATAAATGCACAAACAATATTATAAAGTCATCGTTAACAATCGGATAGATTATTCAAACAATATAAGAAAACAATAAAACCGTATAGGGCAAAATTAATACAAGACCTTATTATAATGCGCCAATGCAGAACCATATGAGCAAAGCAACAAGTGCTCTAGGAAGAATTAATCATACCAAACATGCAGGTGCAATGTACAAGGAAAATAAATAAAAATTTTAAAGAAGGTGACCTAAAGCTATTCTACGTGTAAGGCAAGCCTAAACCTAATGCAACGGATGCGCTTTTTATATTTCATGTACTAAAAATGAACTATTCTAAATGATAAAATAGTGCATGGTTTAATCTATATGCATTTTTATAGATTCTTTTTTTTTTCTATTACTGGAGATGCTTTATAAATGACCAAGCATGCGCATGGTTTTTATTTATTTTTTTCCTTAATGCCGTGCAGATATAGACTTGACTATTGTGAAAATAGTAATAAGATAAATAAATAACCGAAATGATTCTAAATTTGTAGCGAAGCACTTATTTATGGAGAATCTAAATCTCTCTTGATTTTTTTTTAATTTCTTTAATGCAGTGCAAACATGAAAATAGTAATAAACGAATTGATTTGAAACTCACCAATAAATGAAAAAATATATATATATGAACCTTTTTTTCCCTTTTCATTCTCATTGGTACCATGAATTGGTTAAAGATCAACAAATTTTGAAAGGCAAAAAAGGAAGAAGAAACAAAAAGATGGCCGAAAGAAAAGCAGAAACAAAAGATATGCATATGTGCAAATGTGAAAATAGTGATAAATAAACAAAAGTAACGTGTGTGTGTGTGTGTGTGTGTGTGTGTGTGTGTGTGTCCAAATGCTAAACAAAACGGTGCTCGAATGGTCCTAGATCGTTCTCTGGCTTCAACGAGGGTTTCTGTGACTATGGCGTATACAGCTCGAGCATTTACTAGGTAGGTTCTTCTAAAGCTAGACAGAACTTAATTGGTCTGAAATTGTCTCTTATTATATTCCACTTTTCTTCGTGCACCTTTCTGAATTTCAACGCCTTTATTAACCTAGACTTATAAAAATAAACAAAAGTAACGTGTGTGTGTGTGTGTGTGTGTGTGTGTGTGTGTGTGTAAGGAATAGAGACGATTGCGTGCGTAAGGAGGAGAGAGAGAGAGAGAGAGAGAATTAAGTGAATGATTAATATTGATCAAAAGTTTTATGTTCCTCAACTGACATTTATCTAACAAAAAACTCCATAAGCTTTACAAAATTATGAATATTGACAACTAGATTTGCAAACAATTTTTTTCTTTCTATTCTAAACTTTAATAGAATTTTGAATTTCGATAGAAAAGTCATTCGGTAATATTTTTCACTTAAAATAAGCCAAAACACATGACAAATACCAGACTAATCAATGGTACTAACAATATTTCCACAATTAGCTAAAATGGAGGCCTATCATGTTCCATGTCAAGATTGTATCAATTATAGGGTCATGTTTTACTCCAATCCCAATTAATTAAAAGTTCATCTAACTAATTTTTAATTGATGTATTATAAATGTAGATACGTATATGTATGTGTGTGTGTGTTTGGTCCAGTTCGCATATGATTAATATATACAATTATTTTAATTTTCTAATCGGGGAGTTCAACTTCCTCTAACGAGGGATGGACGACAAATGTGACCCTATACCCCCTCCGCTTTGGTTGCTTTGAAAATCTTTTTAAAACACAATGCATGGATATTTATTATCAAAACCTCATAAACCCTAATCGATCCTAACATTTTTCTTCACTTATTGTAGTGATAAAGATGGGTAGACGTCAGAGATGGGCAAGAATCATCGCGTCTGTCAAGCAATCATGGGACCCACGGATTCATATCACTACCCTTTTTCACTTTCGTGGGGTTTAAGCAAATTCACAACGTGATATAACATCATCTAGAAGTTTGTCAATATCAAAACCCTTTTCAAGTGTCCAATGCACGGATTCTCTTCCCTTTCACGTCCACAAGTTGTCAGACTCTTTTTTCTTTCTCGGATAGATGTCAAAACTTTATATGTGTTCGAATTTCACTGAGATAAAATTTTGAAACCCAATTAATTATAATTTTGTTTTGTTAGAATGTTAGCCCCAAAACGATTGCGATATGGCTTAAAGTAAAGAAGTTGGGACTTCTCAGCTCAAGCCCATCCTCTTGGGAAAAACAATAAATATAAAATTAATAGCCCATAGTGTTGATTTTGGTTCCTCTCTTTTGGGAAAAAAAAAGTCATATGGAATGCTTGGTTCAAAGGAAAACCTTTTGTAAATTTCAGAGTTTTCAAGTTTTATACCGTAACGTCATTTGTTTTAGATAAAAAAAAAAAAAAATTCGCTTGCCAAGCGGATGTATGGGTGCGTTTCTGTGTAGATGTCTTACAGAATAGATCATGGCAACGTGTTCGGTTTCTGATCTCAGTTGACCACTTCATTCCATATGCACACAAGAGGAGTTATTTTAAAACTGTAATTTCGAAGCATATCGATTTCGGTGGTTTAAAGTCCTTTCAATTCTAAAGTTTGAATTATTTAAATGAACAAAAGAAAAGAGACCATCGTGTCTTCTCTTTTTTTTTTTATTATTATTATCATGCCCGTATACAAAGATAGAGATGCCGGTTCCTCTACATTTTCCATTTCCCATTTTATTCCATGACCAACTTCATCCAGTCGATTCAAATGTAGGCCTTTCTTTAAAAACAATGAATTTACCCATTGAATTTCTAAATCAAAAAATATTTTTGTTTTAAATACTTGATTTAAATACTAATTTATTATAATTGATCATAATCCTTTGCAAACTCATTTCGTAATTCCTGCTACTTGAGTTGACAAAAGTATCTATGAACTTTTAGCATACAACAACTTATTCCGCAAAACATCATAGGTTGGCCAATGACCTATATATATATGGTTGAGAAAGAAGAAATTCACCATACCACAATTAAATCCACAATAACTCACAAGGACCCTTTTAGCAAGGGAACATTGAATCAGCCACGGTAGAGTTTGGACACAACGCTTGGCCTTTCAAAGTCAAAGTCAACGTGGGTCGCCCCTCTTGCTCATACAATCCCGGGTTGACGGTTTGAAATAGAGTAGTGCCAAGCATATTAAAACTAGTCTCTATGAATTGGGGATTCTTATTTGGTACCCTAATGGTGTACAAAAGATTAATCACCCAAGCAATCTATAAATGGTATTTCATTTTGGCAAATGAATTCATTCCATTAGTAAATGCGAATTTCATTCTATGTAATCAATATTTTACATTGACGATGTACTTGATATCTATACATTTAGTAATGTGATAAATTGTACAAGTGGATATTTAAGTATAGCACGTCACAAGTCCCATGTTATTGAGCAGAGCAAAGCAGAGTAGAGAGAGAGAGAGAGCTTTAGTAGTATGTGAATGCCTGAACAAGACTTAGGTGTGGAACCAAAAGTCTAAGGTGTGGAACCGACTTTCATTTTTAACTTTTATGCTTTATTTAACTTGTCATTCACGCAAGTTGACATTTATCTAATGAAAAATACCTGAACAAGATGTATGAATATTGACAACTAGATTTTGTTCATAATTTTTTTTTTTGTAATTATTAAATTTGATAGAAAAGTTATTAAGTAATATCTTGCTTAAAATAAGCCAAAACACTTGATAAATCGCAAACCAATTAGGTCCTATTATGTCGTTCTCACAGAATGATTTCACAAAGACTTATGAGATTATCAGTTTGCACACAAGTAAGTAAAATTCGCAGATCATCAAACAATCATCGAGTATTAAAAAGAAGTAATTTCTTGAGATGAACTTGATAGGCTTTGTTTAAATATTTGAGATTAGGCAAAGAAAAAGGCGATGAGTCTATTCTATGTAAATGCATCTCCCCCGTCAAGCAAAGACTTTGTTAGCATAATAAGTCCATAGAGCTTATTACTCAAGTTTGGACATTATAGGGAGATAGCAACAATTGATTCGCATCCATATCAAGTACCATAAAATATCATCAACTTAGACCAATGTTGGTTTATACAAATTAAAACTGTAGGGATTCTACGAGGACAATCTACCTTTTACTTATTTCCAAGGACTTCATGAAACTGTTGATTTATTAAATTACACAATCTTTCGTTTAGAATGATCTTGAAGGTCACACCCATCGAGTCTCACCTAATGGACTCAAATATAATATTATCATGGCCTACCTTTTACGTTTAGAGGGAAAAAGATATAAATTTAGCGATGTTACCTAAAAGGTAGGTCTATGACCCTCAATTAGGCATAGGCCCTCCCAAACTCATCTCTCACGCAATGTTGAGGTATTCAATTTTAGCTTCAATCAACATTATGAGGATTTTTTTAATGAGAACTCACTACTAGCCTATTAGGAGATCGGCTAGAAATCAAGTGAGGCATTGGAGTATACCTCAACGCAACTAGAGATATAGGGTTAGAGAATTGATTACATTAACTAATCAACTAGTGCCCTCTCAACACTTAATCTTGTTCATTTCGAGAAGATGTTTGTTGGACAATTTTGATTGATTTTAAATCTATTCACTAACATGTGAGGCGATTATGTGAGTCCGCAATTATTGAAATAACAATTAGCAATCAATGAAACATTAAATAAATTGCAAGGCAAAGTGAGAATCAAATGCTAAGAAATAAGAAAAAATCACATTCCTAACTAGACTAAAGGGAAACCACGATCAATATATTGATGGTGCGTGATCAAGTGATAATCAAAATAGATTTGTGCAAACAACAACCTAACATTTGTCTTTAAGAACATTCAACCTTCTTTTTGCTCACCCTTTTCCCACGCCTTTTTTGGCTTTTTACATCCCCTTTCCACCTCGAATCAACTAAATTATCCCTCATCGGTCTTAGTGTTAAGATTATTTCTTACCTTTTTCTTTTCTTTTCTTTCTTTGGAAATTCTCACACATTTAGAATTGACAAGACATATGTACTTGCAAATGGTTCCAATGGATTGTCTTATAATGCAATTTAAATTTTCATATTTTTCTTGTCAATAACTAATTATTTCATGTAATCAAGGCAAAGATAATATTTAAAATAACTTTTTAAGATAATAATGGATGTTTAGAATTTTTTTTATGGAGTTAATATTTTTATATTTTTAATTCTTTGAAAAATATCTTTTAAAAATTTGTGCAAATTAAAATAATAAAAGCTGGAATATCATGTTCACCAAATTCATTCTTTAAAGCTAGTTGATGATTTTTTTTACTTTTACTTGTACTTTGATTATTTTTTCAATAATGGTTTGTTATTTTTTTTTTTTAATAAAAGCTGTACAACTAATTAACACAACAACTTGTAAGTTATCGGCCAAACAAATTAATTTTTAGAAAAACAAAGGACACCAATTTCGACCCAAATGGGAAAAAAAAAAGAATATCGAAAAATAAGAAAAAATGTATGAAATAATCTTAAATCAAGAGTAAGCCTCATATTCAACCTTAATCTTTGTTGTTTGAATTGAACATGGTAGATTTGTCTTTTAGTAAATTTCAAATCAAACAAAAAGAAGAAAAAAAAATGTAAGAAATAATCTTAAATCAAGAGCAAACCCATAATGGATAATTTGTTCAATTGAAGGGGTGTCAAAAGCCGAAAAAGGGTGGAAAGCCATCACTATTTCTACCCCTTAATGACTTATGACAACCTAATTTACGTTAATTGGCTACACTATTCCTTATGGCTATGTTTTGCACTCAGGATAAAATTTGGCATAGAATAAAAATTTTTAATATCTTGTGTTTAGTGCTTACTTAAGACAAGATGAAGTCGGATGTAAGAGGGATATGAGTTGGATAAAATTATCCCATGGGGGAGATGGAATAAAGATAAATAAGATTTCTAGTTTCCATAATGAAAAAGTTATTTATCTCTAATAAAAATTGTTATATTAACAATAATGAAATTATATTTTAATATAAATAATATTTGAATTATAATTTAAGAAATTCGAAATGACAAAAAAATAAAATTTATTTTTAATTTAATATTATTTTTATTTATGCATTCATCTTTAATTCTATCTTATAATATAAATTCAATATATTAATATAAGTATGTAATTACATTTATTACATATTTTAGGTATTTTTTTATTTTAGATATATTAGTACAGCTTACTATTTAATAAAATTTTATTAGAGAATGATGGAAGGGGAAAAAAGAGATAATAAACAAAATGTTTAAAAAATAGGGGAAAATAAAATAAAAATAAATTAGGGAATAGTGCCATGAGAGATTTTTACCATCTCTATTTTAAACTTTTAGGTTCATTTATACTAATATGACCTTTATAAAAAAAAAATGTGTCTAATATAATATAAATATATTTGACTTTATTATTACGATTCACCATATAGTAGATATGATATAGCAAAATCCCATGATTTCATATCATATTCTATCCAGTTACATCTTGTTTACAAATCTAGATGACAAACGTAACCTAAGGGTCCCATACTGATTTAAGATTATTTCTTACATTATTTCCTTTTCTTTTTCTTTTTCTTTTATTTCAATTTTACTATAGAGGAAACTACTCATGCTTCTCTCAAGCAACATTTACTAAAGTTAAACGTGGGGTCACTCTTGATTTAAGAATAATGTTTCCCTTTTTTCCCCCTTTTTGGCTTTTTTCCTTCTTTGTCCATTTGGAACAAAACTAGTGTATCTCTTTTATAAAAAAAAAAAGTTTATTTGGTAGATAGCTAAATAATTATTATGTTTCCAACAAAAAAACTGATTAATTCTCAAATAATTACCCAAAATGGACATTATTTAAATTAGGGCTTGGAGTGGGAAAATCATCTTAAATAAGGTCCATTGGCTGATGATTACTTTTTTTGCCATAAAAAATTGTAATTATATTTTTATTTTTATTTTTGATTTTTATCCTTTTTTCTTTTTTCTTTTTATTTTCTTTTATTTTTTCCTCTTCCCTTCCATGGACATGGCCGTCAACGGCCAACAGAGGTCACCCTCACCTGGCCCTTGCCTGAGTCGAGTGAGGGCGTCCCTCGCTAATGTTAGGCGAGGGTTGCCCCCACCTAGGCAAGCCAGGGCCGCCTTCGCTTGAGTCAAACGAGGGTAGCCCTTGCTAGATCTGGAGGGCAACCCTCTCTTGGGTTGGCAAGGGCAAGGGTGCCCTTACTAGCATCAAATGAGAGGCACCTTTGCTGGTGTCGATTAAAGGCAGCCCTTGGCGAGGTCGGGCAAAAGCGTCCCTCGCCAGATCCTTGCCCTCACCTCAATCCGACTTTGCTCCGCCATGGCCGGCGGAGGGAAGAGGGAAAAAGAAAAGAAAAATCTAAAAGGTAAAAGACAAAAATGCCCCTCGACCAAAGAGGTTATGCCCCTTTTTGAGACTTTTATGTTCACTTCGAGCTATCATTCAAAACAAGTTACATTTCACGTCTTTATTTAATACAATTTGGTCATTTCATGCCCTTATTTGAAATAACATCAACTTCGGACCCTTATTTGAGAAAATAAGAGAACTTGAGGCTCTTATTTGGAATTTTCCCTTATTTTATTAATGAGTTGTATATTTCTTTCTTTTTTCAATACTATGAGACTATTATTAAAAAAATAACATAAGCGTAAGTAAGAGGATAATCTTGAGTAAATTGCATATAATGCCTACATCAACCACAATATTCAAATTTTAAATAAATTCTTATAAATTTGTACCAAAAATCAAAGTCGAAAATCCACGTTCATGAGGATAATCTATGGAAATGAACCAAACAATTTGCACCTAAAACTAACATGTCTTTACTCCAATAAATGATTAGGGCTTGCTTAAAGTATAATAATAAGTTCATAACAAACATCAACGATACATTAACATGTAAATGGGTCAAGAAGAAGCGGTTAGGATAAATAAAAAAAAATTTGGAAGGGACTAAAAAGAAAAAAAGGTGAGAAATAATCTTAAATAGTGTGGGGTTCACAAGAGATGATGTAGTCAATTCAATATGACAATAGGTGTCGAGAACCAATAAATGGATGGAAATAGGGCCAGCCTATAAAGAAATTGGCAAATTTTTGCCTCTGCCTAAAAAAGTACACAAAAGTTTATAAAAGGTAAGATTTATAGAGATGAGATAAGTTAGTGAGTCAAAAAAGCCAAATAAATGTTAGCCACCGTTCCAAATAAGTGATGATAATATAGAATTGACAAGTCACTCAATCAGAAAAAAGTTGATAATTACTTTAATTAGGATTGGTTGATAAGCAAGGCAAATAAAACTTAATAAATCAATAGAAAGTTGGAAAATTGGAGAAAATATAAAAAATTTGTGAGTAACTAAAATGAGACTTGGTAAACAAAAACAATTGGGCAATTTAATAGGAGAAAAGCAGATAACTCACAAGAGTGAATATTGGTAAATTCATAGTAATTAATAGGTTTAATGCGCTTTAAAAAAAAAAAAAGACAAATAATACTCCGACAACATATGTTAATGAATTTAAATGAACCAAGTAAATTTTGTCAAGTAACCCAAATGAATGTCGGAAGCATCCGGTATTGAGGACCACCCATACACATGGTTCAAAGCCTCGAACAATGCTAGGATGTGTTTGCTAACAATAAAAAAATTCAAGGACCGTCTTCAAATCCTCTTTATTCTCATTATCATAAACACGCACAAGAAACTTTAGTATAAGAAACCCGGCAAAGGTCGTGGGGGATCCAACTGAAATTAAAACAGTAAATAGAGTACACTAATGGTGCCATAAGTTGTGTACGGCGCTCACTTTGGTGCCAAAAGTTTCCGTCGGATCACTTAAGTGCCAAATCGGAGGAAAAACGCTCACTTTGGTGCCACCGGCGAAAGATTCCGGCCTCCGGCGAAAGATTCCGGCCAAAATGATTTTTAAAAAAAAAAAAAATCGATAAGCCTTTAAATGACGTCGTTTTCGGTCCTCCTTAAGAAAACGACGTCGTTTTGCCGTCCTACGTGGATGGCTTCATGGAAACGATGCCGTTTAGGGGGAAAAATTAGGGTTTCTGCCGCACGGCCACCGTCGTTTGCCCGCCGTCGCTCAGCCACTGTCGCTGCTCGGCCACCGTCGCTGCTCAGCCACCATCGCTCAGCCACCATTGTAGTTGCTCGACCAGGTGAGCGAGGAGAGACTAAGATTGTTGCAGGAAAAATCAAAGGCGAGGGCGGAGGAGGAGGAGGAAGAAGATGGGTCGAAGGGGCTGCTGGTGCGCTGCTGCTACTGCTGCGTTGCTGGTGTCGTTGTTGGTGTGCTGCCGCTGCTGTTGTTGGTGCCGTGCCAGTGCCGTTGCTAGTGTGGGTCTTCAAGGAAGAAGAAGACATGAAGACGAGCTTCCCTCTCTCTCAATTTGGGGATTAGGGTTTCAAAGTTGGGGGAAAGATGCCAAACAACGTCATTTTGGTGTTTGGATGCTGACTCAGCTCTCCGACGAGCCACGTCGGCGTCAAAAATTAATAAAAAAAGGCCACGTCGGATTTCCGGCCAATTTTGTCGGAGTTGGCACCAAAGTGAGCGTTTTTCAAATTTTTTGGCACTTAAGTGATCCGACAGAAACTTTTGGCACCAAAGTGAGCGCCGTACACAACTTATGGCACCATTAATGTACTTATCCCCGAGATTAACTATAGTAATTAACCCAAAATATTTCCACTTATAATAAGCTCAGTTCATATCCACCGATTTTGCCCGACTAACGCACATGAACTCGAAGCCGTAATCTCTCAGACGGATACTTATGCGACGGGATAAGAAACTTTGGAGGCAATTCCACAGAGGCCACCTTCGACCCCAGAATCCCTCTGAATTCTCATGTACCCGCTCTCGCCCCAGGAGACATCCCAGGAGTTCCTTATCAACCAGTACTTCATCCCATCCGTATCCGTCTCGTACCCAACGACCGTCACCGCATGGTTCAGTTCGGTCCCGCATGGGCCAGTAAAGACACCGCCTGCATAATTCTGGAACGCGGCCCCGCTCGAGTCGAGTGCTACCGACACCGGCTGCATTGCCACGGCCTTCAGCATGTCGTCCTCGTTCGGGGGGACGTCCTTGTAGTCCGATATTTTGGCCTCGGCAACAGATGAAGCCTGCACATCGCAGGTGCTGTCGACCCCAACGTACGGGTAGTTCGTCTCGGAGCTGATGCCATTGTTGTTGATGATGTACTCGAAGCCATTGTCCATCCAGCCGCCTTGACAGCCCCGGTTCCCGTCCGTGGCGCAGTCTATGAGTTGCTGCTCGGACAGGTTTGGTAGCACGCCAGTGGTGATCTGTGTGATTGCTTCGACCGCCGCCACCACGGAGAACGACCAGCAAGATCCTGTACACATAAGATAGTGAGTTCTGCAGTGATTATAATTTAATCATTAAAACTTGTCAGAAAAATTAATTTGTTTAGTGTTTCACAGTGTAATATTTTATGACAAGTGGATAGGCTTTAATAGTTAGCAGTAAATTTCTTACCACATTGGCCTTGGTTCTTTATAGGGTTGACAGCACCTTGTTTTACCCAATCGATGCTCTCCGGGATGCTATTTGAACCTTGGTACTTAAAAGAATTGACTTGGGAGGAGTTCCTGCGTGTTGATGATGGTAATTTGTATCCAGTATATGCTGCCACAAATTCCTCGTTGGTCAAGTCCGAGAACTTGTTCAATCCAACCTTGTAAGTCCGGTTCACCGCGCCGTTGAACTCCTCGATGAACTGCAGGTTTTCCAAGAAAATCTTCAAACGCTTCGCCTTCTCGGCGACATCTTTATAGTCGCGTTCGTGCCGACTCATCCACTCCTCGAACTTTTTAGTCGCGGATGGAATGTCGAAGGCACGAGACGCAGCACTTGACGCACGTGCACATGCACACAAGACAAGTATCAACCTATGGAGAAATTTTTTGCAAGTTTCAAACCCATTTTCTAGTGAATAGATATGTTTGTGGTGGAGAGATTGAGTGAATCCGTTAGGTGTATTTATAGAAGGAAAAACTACACAATTGAACCCTAAGTTTTGGCCTAATGTGCAATATTGTCCCGAAACTTTATAAAATTATGAAAATTGACAACTAGATTTGCGTATGGTTCTTTTTTTTATTCTAAACTTTAATAGTATTTTGAATTTTTATAATAGAGTAAGCCAAAACACACAATATATGACAGACTAATCAATGGTACCTATAATTAGCTCAAATGGAAGGCTATGGTGTTCCATTTCCAAGATGGTATTAATTATAGGATCGTCCTTTACTCCAACCTCTATTAATTGAAAGTTCATCTTACTAATCTTTAATTGATGGGTTCCAATCGTTGACAACACACACATATTTTGGTCAAAGTTTCCATATGATTAATACACATGATTACTTTAACCCGCTAATCGGAGAGTTCAACTTTCTCCAACGAGGGATGGGGGGCAAATGTGGCCCTATACGCCCTCCACTTTGGTTGCTTTGAAAATCTTTTCAAAAGACCGTGCGTGGATATTTATTATCAAAACCTCATATACCCTAATTGATCCCCATATTTTCCTTCACTTATTGTAGTGATTAAGATAGACGTGGGACAAGGGCAAGGATCATCCCGTGTGTCAAGCTGACATGGGACCCACAAATTCAAAGCCACTTCCCCTTTCACATTCCTAGAGTTTAAGTAACTCCACGACATGATGTAACATCATCTAGAAGCTAGTCAATATCGAAACTCGTTTCAATTTCCAAGCGTCCGTTGCACGGAATCTCTTCCCTTTCACTTCTACAGGTTGTCATACTCTCTTTTCTTTTAGATAGGCAGAATTTTATCCGGACTCATAAGGACCTTTCTAGCAAGGGAACATTGAATCACGCATGGGTATAATTTGGACACAAAGCTTGGCTTTTCAAAGTCAAGTCAACAGGGTCGTCTCTCTTGCTTCTACAATCGCGGGGTGGATTCTTGCTTCTACAATCACGGGGTGGATACTACAATCACGGAGGATGCCGTCAAATTTAAAGTGTAAAGGTCAGTCAACCCATTTGGTTAGTCCACATGCTTGAACTTTATCGGGAATTGTTGGAAAAAAAAAATGGTCACAGAGAGAGAGAGATATATCTAATTGTAAGACAATGCGCAATATTGACAGAAAGTTTTAGGTGTGGAATCGACTTTCATTTTTAATTTTTATTATTTTTTCTACTTGTTATTGACGACATACCAAAACTAAAAACTTGTTATTCACGTAAATTGACTTTTATCTAAGGGGAATGCCTAAACAAGACGTATGAATATTGACAACTAGATTTTCTTCATATTTATTTTTTGCAATTCTAAAATTTGGTCTTTTTTTAAATTTTGATAGAAATGTCATTGTGTAATTTCTTGCTTAATACAGACCAAAATGCATGATAAATCACCGATTAATTAAATAGCTATCATGGTCTATGCTTGTGGAATGATTCTACAAAAACTCACGGGTCATCAAATAATTATCGACTATTAAAAAGAAGTAATTTCTTGAGATGAACTTGATAAACTTGGTTTAAATATTTGAGATTAGACAATGAATAAGGGGATGAGTCTATTCTACGTCAATGCATCTTGTCATCAAGCAAAAACCGTGTTTGCTACCCTATTTGCCACTTGATTGGATTCTCAAGGAGAGTGGGCTACGGTCACTTTTCTAAGTTGGGCTAGAAGGGCGTTACATTCTTCGAATTGATGACTGAAGGCCCATGGTATGCTATCAACAACTGATAAGCATGAGATAACCGATGTGCTCTCAGTTAGCAAGTCCACTTGCAGATTGTGGTGTAATCGGAATTCAGGTTCCTCCCTCAAAGTCAATAGTGCTCTCTTTGCAACAAGGGTTTCCCGCTCAAGTACAAACAACGCTTGTTCCTTTAGGGCGAAGCTTATGATTATACATCCCCGAGAGTCTCGACAAACTCTTTCCACCGATCTCTCTTGCTCGCCTTCGATCCAAGAGCAATCGACATTGAATTTCCAGTCCCCAAGTTTCAAAAGCATCCACTGCCTAGGTAAAGCATTCCTTTTTCCTTGCCTAAACTTCTCACTAGGGAGCCATTGATTATGATTATTACTTACCAGAACAGCTTTGTCAACAATTAACTCCAGTCTTGGCTGCCATTGTTGAAATACAAAGCCATTTCACCAATCCCATATCAACCATAGTACATTCACAGTCAGCTCTTGAGTGGGGAAATTCGAACCCAAGGTGAGTACTTTCAACACCCATTTGTTTATTGTCTGTATATTCACTAGAGATACCGATAATTTAAGTCGGTCTACCCAAATATTTTTGGATTAATCACATAGTAAGAAGAGGTGTTCCATGGTCTCTGGGATTTTTTTGGCTGAACAAACAAAGCTGATCAAGTACCATTTTTCTTTTGTACAGATTTTCTTTCAATGGTAAAGCATTTTGGCACACACTCTGTCATGCCCCAATCTTTGAGAGCGTGTCCATCCCTCACCGATCGATTAAATAGTGACGTCCTGGGATGCATCGCCGACCCATTCATTTTAAATACGCATGTGGATATATAATAAAATCCACAAACAATAAAATAGCGAGATAGGAAAGTAGGGCCATAAAATTTCAAACTACACAAACCACACTCATATATAAATATATATATGTATGTATGTATGTATGTATGTATGTATAACACCACTAGTCATATATAATACAAGCCAAACCAAACTTTGTTTATCCAAGTACTTAAGGTTTAACAAACAGGGGTGGAGGTCTAACAACTACGGCTACTCATCATCGCTAAACTCCTCTTGCTCCACATCCTTGTCCCCATTTGAGCCATCTGCCGAGTACACCGGGGACTTTGACTCTTCAAGCTTTGGATCCTTCGCATCCTCTACCGCTTCACCCTTAGGGTTGCGTACATTTACCAAAGGCGACCTCCAAAACGTATAGAGGTGCATTAGATTCCGACACAGGGCCCTCCCTTCACCCATCATGATAGTGATAATACCATGACCAGTACTTATGAGGTAACTTTTCAAGTTCACCCACGTCACCTGGATGGTGGATTTCACTAGTACATACTCTAATCCTTCAGGGTAGGGGTGTATCAAAATGTGATAAAATATCTTAGTGAGTTCCTTCGGTATACCAAAATGCTCAAGAGGAGGTGGAGGTGCTGCCATCTAGAGACTCAAAATGTTGTCCCACAATGGAGTGAGACTACGGCTCAGCAAGTTCTACCCTTCTAAAACCCAATTAGGAAGCAAATACATCCTAAGGGCTGCCTAAGCACAACACAGGTCAGATGACTTACCTTTGCCTCAATTCCATCTTACAAATCAATATCAGTTACAAATGCCTCAAATCACCTCAATCAATCAATTCATAACATCATATCAAATCATTGATCAATCAACCTAGTTGATTACATGTTATCATGACCACTCTTCGCTCAGCCAAATCAATACTATCTAATAAGTCTAATCATATCAAGACTACTCACTCTAAGCTGATATATCTTCTTTTCTTTTCTTTTTTTTGGTAAGGACTAAGCTGATATATCGATAATATAGCTCTCGCTAAGCTGATAAATATTGTACTACTCTCACTAAGCTGATTAGGTATACTGCTCTCGTTAAGCTGACATATCAAAGCCCATAAGTTGATATAGTATACCATTATATTGATCGCAATCTAAGCTAACATATCACCTGTAGGTTGATATAGTATACCACCCCAACCATTCAATCAATTTTTTTATTATATCCGATAAATAGCCGTGTGTGGGTATACAGTCAGCTTTAGCCAAAATACCATAATTTCACTTTTGATCTTCCCACTACTTTCAATAGTCTAAAATTAGATTTTTTGCGCTGATCTTCCCACTCTAGGGTGGGCCAAGTCCAAAACCCCATATATACAATAGAAATTACCCAAGCATAGTACTCATTATTGGACCTAAGCAAGTTCTTAAAAAAACTTCTAGAGCTCCAAGGTGTAAAGTAAGTATAGGGTATTCTCTCCTCTAGGGAAGAGAAATACATAGAGGCATTGGGGGGAACAAGACATCTGAGCACTCGCACGTAAAATAAAAAACAGGGTCCGATAGCCCACCACATAAATAGGTAGGTATAAACGGTCCCTGCTAGAGGAAAATCCCGATTCTTGGTGAGATAACCTAATAACCAACACTAGGGATCCAAGGACTGCCTGGAACTTTTAGATGGATACAGGTTGGGATTGGGTCAAGCCCAATAAAGGGCGGCCCATCTATAAAACCCCGCAAATACCGTAGATATTTCTCTAGCATTATACCCATGGCATTTGTATGTGAGGAATGCATTCTAGAGACAGAGAAAATCGTACATTGAACACGAAATTGATTCACATTTTGTTGGAATTAATACGTTGTCCGCCTCATAACTCCATGGCTAGACTCTACGCTTAAAAGCAGACGACGATAGCTAAAAACATATGATTAGAAGAAGCAACTGGTACTCATGGGACGCTTAAGTTCTGGCCATGTATGTTTTAAGTGTTATTCTTAAGCAATGGATTAGAAGCTTCCGATGCGAGTCCACACATTCCTTTAGAACCACCACCGCCTCTCTGAATCCTCAAGTAACCGCCTCCACCCCATGCCACGCCGCAAGAGTTCCTGATCTTCTAGAAAGCGATTCCATCCTCGCTCTTCCCGTACCCAACGACGACAACAACGTGGTCCAGCCGCAGTCCCCATTGAACACGCCATGTCTATAGCTCTGGAACTCCCGCCCACTTGCAGCAGTAACGACCGCGACTGGTTGCTGGGCGATTGCCTTCATGAGCTCATCCTTACCGAGCAGTACATCTGCAAAACCCTTGATTCGCACCGTGTGTTCTACTGCTTTCATTGCATTGCAGGTCCTTTCCATCCCATGGTATGCATAGGTATTCTAGGACGCGATTCCTCGGTTTCGGATAATGTACTTGAAAGCATTGTCTGGGTAACCGCCTCTACAGCCATAGCTAGTGGCATCCCAATCTATCAGTTGTTGCTCAAAGAGCACTGATAGTTTGCCGCTTGTGATCCCCACGATTCCTTCTACTGCTACTACGATTGAGAATACCCAGCAGGATCCTACGTAATAGTTATTGACCTTATAACTATGTGAAATTACCCTATTTCCGTAATTGTGATACATTGAGGTCTGGCTTCTCATTATAATATGTCGGGCATTTGTTTGTTGTAGCTGTGACTGCGACGTAGTTGTGTTGCACGGTACTTGTGCTATGATGAGTAGTTACATATATTTTAAAACTATAGAACCTCAAAACTGGGTGAAACATCTTCCTAAAACTGTTATAAATTGTTGCAGCTATCGAGAGTTCATCACACAATTTGATAAAAGATGCAGAACTCCTATTTCAAAATTGTAGCTACCTAAAGAGAACTATACCAAACAAGCTCTAAATCACTCATATGACGTAAATTTTCCAGAAGTATATGTGTTTTGTGTAATGCCTACTCATTTACTTGAAAAAGAAAAAGAGTTAAAACGCAATCGCAATGCTTGTGCTTACCAAATCTGCCTTGATACTTACTATGGTTCACAACACCTTTCTCAATCAGGAACATCGTCGGCTAGATTTTTGTGGTTATAGACGTTGTTTCGGCAAGCTCTGGTTGCTTGGATGCCAAGTGTCCCGTATGGCTTCGGACGAACTCCTCATTGGTCAGGTCTGAGGATTGGTTGAAACCTAACTCAAAAGTTCGACTCCTAGACCTTTTGAAATCCTCAACGAACCGCAAGTTCTGGGCAAAAATCACCTGGCCTTTTGTTGGGAAAATATAGCTTTGAATTGGGTAGAACAATGAAAATGGATCTTTAGAATACTCAAGTCAGACTTTAAGACTTGATATCACTTTCTTTAAGAATTTATTTACCCCACAATGTTGTTAATAATCACTGGAAAAAATCCTTCAAGATACAACAAAGTCTCAAATGAGAATACTAGATAGCAATTCTAGTATTTCTCCAAAGTTTCTCTAGGAAACAATCGAAAAACGGTTACAGTTTTTCCATAATGAAGGCTTGAAAATGATCACTCTTGTACTTCTGAAAATTGACAAGTATATATACAAAATAGTCTTAAAACACATGCAACTCTTCGTGAAAAATTACCAAAAACAAACAAATGTGTCCTTTCAAAAATTACCCAGCTGAACAAAGGCATCTATTCATAAAAAGTTGAAAGAACGACCAATTGCAACCCTTCAGAAAAGTTGCAAACTAAACAAGCATCTTTCCAAAGGTTGTCTTAAAAAAACACAAAGAAAAATTCGGAATAATTTCTTTTTTATAAAATAAAATTTCAAATTTTTTTATTTTAAATAATTTCCGAAAATTCTCAAAAAAAAAAAACAACCTTTGAATTGATTAAAATTAATAACAAAAAATAACAAAGGGATTAGTGCTAATTCAACTGCAGGCACGCGAAGTGCTAAGTGCACCAAATAATCACACACCCGCATGCAGGTATGGTACCCCCACCCAATCATTCCTTTAGCTACACAAAGGAAATCTCACACTTATTAATTGGCCCACTTCTTCCCACTTAATTTGTTTTTACAAACACACCTCCAACACATTTTACTTTCTCCTATGGGTCCTCGTAGATCCGAACATATTCGGCCATCCATTGCTAGTGCTGCTCTGCAATGGTGGGCTCGCGCAACATGTGGACTGACATCGCTTGCCTCGCCCAAGCGCCAAGAATTAGAGCAAGAGAGATGATGGATTCACTCTTGAACGTAAAAGCCATTGAAGTGGATGTGAACACTTTCTTTTGTGAATGTGTTTTCTTCTTCTTCTCAGTGCGATATTTTGAAGTGAATGTGATGAGATAGCTGCACCAGAGATGTATATTCTTAGGCTCTTCATAATCAAGCCATATGAAAAAAAAAATGCGTTAATTTTAAGGTGGAAATTTGTTCCCAATTCCATATTTTCTATGGAAATATGAAGCAGAAAGCCATGCATGTTCTAATACGAGTGATTCTTGCGCATACACCACCGCAGGCAAAGACTTTGTCACATTTTTTGACTACTAAGAGAAAAATATCGCATCTCCATATTACATGATATATGCACTAATGGACCACATCAAATTTTCCTATACAAACATCATGAAATTACGCTTACATTTTGCATGGACTCTTAATCAAATCCTATAGACCTGCAACTTGATTTCTCAAATATCATTAATTTGAATGAGACTAGAACTGTCACTAACCTATACTAGGCTGGTTAAGAGTCAAGTAAAGTGTGGGAGTCTGCCTTAACGTTGCGAACCAGAGTCAAGTAAGGAAGACTAGTTTTAGTTAACGCCCATTACCAATCCCTCTTTTCTTTTACAAGAATACTCTTTCATGCAATCATTATTTATTTATTTTTATATTTAAACATGTAAGTGTAAAGTGGTCATCCATAAATGCACAAACAATATTATAAAGCCATCTTAACAATCGGATAGATTATTCAATCAATATAAGAAAACAATAAAACCGTATGGGGCAAAATTAACACAGACCTTATTATAATGCGCCAATGCAAGACCCCTATGAGCAGAGCAACAAGTGCTTTAGGAAGAATTAATCATACCAAACATGCAGCTGCAATGTACAAGGCAAATAAATAAAAATTTTAAAGAAGGTGACCTAAAACTATTCTACGTGTAAGGCAAGCCTCAATCTACTGCAACGGATGCGCTTTTTATATTTCAATTTTTTTAAAAAGAACTGTTCTAAATGATAATATACTGCATGGTTTAATCTATATGCATTTTTATAGATTCTTTTTTTTTAATGGAGATGCTTTATAAATGACCAGGCATGCGCATGGTTTTTATTTATTTATTTTCTTAATGCCATGCAGATACAAACTTGACTATTGTGAAAATATTAAGAAGATAAATAAATAACCGAAATGATTCTAAATGTGTAGCGAAGCACTTATTTATGGAAAAATCTAAATCTCTCTTGATTTTTTAATTTCTTTAATGCAGTGCAAACATGAAAATAGTAATAAATGAACTGATTTGAAACTCACCAATAAATGAAAAAAATATATATGAACCTTTTTTTCCCTTTTCAGTCTTATTGGTACCTGAATTGGTTAAAGATCAACAAATTTTGAAAGGCAAAAAAGAAGAAGAAACAAAAAGATGGCTGAAAGAAAAGCAGAAACAAAAGATATGCATATGTTTAAATGTAAAAATAGTGATAAATAGGTGTCGGAGCATTTATATATGGAAAACTCTAAATCTCCACATAAACTTTTTTTTTTTTTTTTGGGTAAGGGTTTCCACATGAATTTTTGTCATGCAATATTATGTTTTTTCTTTTTCATTGCTAATGGTCAAACTACTAAAACATACCAAAAAGCAAAAATAGATGGAATCAATCCTATTGTGCGTACATGAATGAGTAGCACAAATTAAATTGCAAAAGTATGTTGGAAACTAAGTGGAAAAGCGTCCACTCGAACATAGCAAATCATGTGACATTCATGATGATAAGCATTCCAACAAGAATTAAGAGATGGTTGATAGGCTCACTTCATGAATAACTTGGTATAACTCGAATCACTTACCTCAAACGGAATTTCATGCAAGGATTAAGTGGACAACACTAAGCTTGGTCAAGCTAGAATGAAAATTCAAGGCAACATGGCGAGCGCCCAACACAATAGTGAGCACTCTCGATTCACTATACTATTCTCTTAATTCTTTCCTCCAAGCAACATTTCTCATTCATATTCTTATTCTCTTTCTGCTGTTTGGTCCCCTTAGACTACGTGAGACTCCCTATTTATGGGGTTAGATCTTCTACATTTCCTTCTAAAAATTGAATTTGAATTTCACCCCAAATAACCCTTTGAATAACCCATAAATCTCTCTAACCACCTTATTATTCTAACCAATTAACAAATTGATTTTACTTCGGTGAATTTGGGAGTTAGGTGTGATTTTGTACCTGAAGAATGAAGACTCATTCTTGCAAATTTTGGAAAAACTGAAGGGGATATCTCAGCAACTTTTGAAGAAGAATCGGGCCCATTTGAACTCGATCATCTGTTAATGGATGGAATGCACCTGATTTGCATCAGGCCAGTTTTGGGCCTCAGTTGCTTAGACCGGCCCATTGGGCCTGGCTTTAGCTGAACGAGGCCTGTTTGGACCAGGTTCGCCAGACAATGCAAAAAACAAAAGAATAAAGATAAAAACAAAAAATATTTTTGGCTACGTAATGAACCTAGAGAATTTTTATAAATAGCTAAAACAAGAATTGGCAACCGAACACTAGTTATTGGAAAATTGTCCGAAAAAGTAGTAATCGTTTACATATCTTGGGATAAGGTTTAATAGTTAGCAATAAATTTCTTACCACATTAGCCCCATTTGGTTTGGTTTTGGGAACGGGCTTTGGCATTTGGTTTGATTTTTTAGACGACTTTGGCAAGATGCAATTGCATCTCCAAATGACTCTAAGGGCCCTTAGTCCAAAGCAAGTTTAGAAGTCTTTTGGGAACTTGCATTTTTGGAATGCAAGTTCCGGTTATTATTCATCTTCTCCGGTGGAGAAACCGATCGAAGGCTGACGACCGCCGGCCAAGAGATTGTGCACGCCGACAACCACCACCTGAGAGTTGCCTAGCCCCGGCAACCGTCACTGAACCTCAAGCAACGCCTAAATCACGCAATTCTAGGCAACTAATGGCCTGGAATTGCACAACCCAAGTGGCCGCCTAAGGTCACACGACCTCAGGCAACAATTGCCAGGGTCGAGGTCGCAACCCAAGCAGCCATCGCCTGGGATCGCACACCCTCAAGCGACCGTCGCTTGGGGTCGCGTGACCTCAAGTAGCCATCGCCTGTGGTCTCCCAACCCCGGTGATTTTCCGAGGGCCAGATTTGGCCGCCAAATCCGATGGTCCGGTGGCTAGACCTCAACAAATTTTTTTTAAATTTAATAAAAGTGATTTACAAATGCAAATTTTATCAAACAATATTTTGATGAAAATTGTTTTTCAATATAAATTTTTCTAAATGTTATTTGCATTTCAGAAAACCCATTTTCACCTAAAGGTATTTGCATTTTTGCAAATGCATTCTCCAAAAGCCGAACCAAATGACCTTGAGATGGTTTATGGGATGTTATATAAATATCGATTTGTGATAAGCTTTTTAAAATGTATTTGATTTGATTTGGTTTGTAAAATTGATTTATGAGGCGAGTCTTGAAATTATTTGCGAAATATTTTGGTGATAATTGAAATGATTTGCGAATATTTTGGTTTTGTGAATTGTGGATGCCATTGTTCTAAATTGACATTAATGCTTAATATCTCTATGTGTCCAACGAGGGGCTTATGGGTATGCGCATACTAATGTAGGATATCCTTATGGGCCGAGCCACCGGCTAATAATAGGTGAAGACCTTGCCACAGGGGGAATCTTAGTCGCCTCATCACCAAGCATTGTATCGTGATCATGGTTTGATATTGAGCAACGGATTGATGAATGGAGTAGACAATTGACATGTGATATGAGTTTGGTCGATAGAATGGGCTATCGATGTGTAATTTGAGTTTAGTCGATGGAATGGACCATTGGCGTGTGAATTAATGATATTGATCAATGGATTAGACCATTGATGTTTATTTTGATGTTATTTTAATATTATTATTTTTGCTATAAATATAACTATGTCGAAGCGTTTGTAACATACTTTTACTATATGTTTGTTATATCCTAGATTTGAGTTAAGAGAGTAGCAGTTTAGTTTTGTAAATATACATAGTGGGTGTTCGATTCACTTAGAAGAGATACACTATTCACCAAGCTGTGGTTGCTCACCCCTCTATTTGCCAATCTTTTTTAGGTTCCTCAATTAATGATAAGTAGTACGAGAGCAATATTGACAAATGAACTTTTGAGAGTTGAATTTTGAAAGCTTTTAGGTTGCGTCCTTTGAGTGGAAGGACGGCCGTGTTATCCCCCATTCATGAGGGTTTTGGGGTGTGATAGGTCAACCTCACACACCAGCCACTGGTGAGGGTGAGCCTTGCCCACCAAGGGCGAGTGATGCAAGCCAAGGGTAGGCTTTCTCAAATAATAGGATCGGTAGAGTGACTCACGCACGGGAAACAAGACGAACAGAAATTTCAGCACTGCGCAAACTTAGGAGAACAATCGTATCTTTGTCGATATAGATCGAATCGACCTGATTTCAAAGCCAAATGAACAAAGAATTCTGGATCTACAATTTCTATGTTTTGGGTTTTCTGAAATAAGCACTGTAGGATGGTCGAAATTAGGTTGGAAATAACGAACAGAATATGAAAAGATAGAAACTCTGTTGGTTGCTCTTCTAGGCCTCCAAGGAAGTTGAGGAGGCACCGATTCTTCTAGATCGATGACTGCAACTCTTCAAGGATGCAGATTTCAAAAGCTCCAACTCTTCAAGGACGGATTGAAAACTCTTATAAGTTTTTAAAGGGATGAACTCTACAAGGTTCACGATACTTGCTTCAAAGCAAAAAAAAATTTTCATTCATCAAAAGCCGTTCGTCTTCTACAAGAAATTGGGCTTATATCATTAAAGAAATAAAGACGGAGCATTGAAACTAGGAGAAATAAAGACAAAACATTAAAATTAGCATAAATAGTAAAAGCATAACGTCTTCATGGCAAGGTGTCTTTCCAACTTTCGGGATGGACTCAAGATGTCGATACGGCTTCTCGGTTTCGACGAGCTTGAATGCGGGCCGATCTTCTTGGTCGAGAGAGCTGGTCTTCAATGCGGGCTGCATCATCCTCCCCATCTTTAAAAGAATTTGTCCTCGAATTCTCGCCATCATCATCAGAAAAATCTCCCACCCTACTACGCATCAACATAATCTTCTTGCCTCCAAATTCAAAAGAATATGTACTTCAATAACCATCATGCATAGTCCTCTTATCGAATTGCCATGGTCGACCAAGAATAATGTGACTAGCATCCATCGGCAGAACATCACACCATATCTTGTCACTATAAACAGAACCAATGGATAGATTAACAAGACATCGTTTTGAAACAGTTACCTCAGCACCTATCTTCAACCACAACATTTTATAAGGCGTAGGGTGCATTTTTAATTCCAACTTCAGCTTGTTTGCTGCTAGTTCAGAAATTATATTCTCACAATAACCAGAGTCAATAATTAATTGACACACCTTTCCCATGATTGTGCAAGCAGAATGAAAAATATTGGTACGTAGCCACCTATCTCCAGTGTCGTCTCGAGGAGTAAGAAAAATTTTCCTCACCATAAGAAGTTCACCAATGTTAGCATGCACTATTTGTTCATCATCCACAACTTCTTCATCATTGTTCAACTTCTCTTCAAGTGGATTCTCAACATTCTCATCAAAATCATCTTCCACCAAAAAGGCTTTACCGACTAGTCAATTCTTATTGATTCGACAATTGCTAGCACGATGACCCAACTCCCCACAAGAATAGCAACGTATTTCAGACGTAGCAAGTTGCTTTGAAACATGGGGCTGAGTAGAAGGCTTACTAGCAGATTGCTGTCTCCGAGAACGAGAGCGCTCTATTTTGAGTGCCCGTTGGTGTGCATCTCCTAAGTCCCAAATGTCGAGAACTTCCAAGGCGTCTTGAATGTAAAATTGAAGACCATTCAAGTATTTGTTCACAAGCACATCCTCCGGGTCCTAGATATTGTTACGAATCACCAAATCATTGAATTCATTATTGTATTGGTCTACCGTTCATGTACCTTGTTTTAGATTTTGGTACCGTTGGTGGAGCTCTCTCTTATATCCTTTGGGAAGAAAATATTTTTGAATATTGCCCTCCATCTTTCTCCACAAAGTGACTAGTGCTTTGCCAACGGCTTGGCGAGTTTGTTTTTCACATCTTCACCAAGCAATTGCCTTGCCTCGAAATCGCATAGCAATGATCCCAACTTGACAATTCTCCAGAACATTTCGATGCTCAAACACCTCATTCACAAGTGTTAGCTAATCAACAATTTCATTCGGAGACTCAGTACCTTTAAATTCTGGAACATCTTTCTTGACTTCCTTTTCCCAATCTGGCTCACGAATATGTTGTAAACGATGTCGAACATGCCTCCGATCGTAAATAGATTGAAAACTCTCCGAAGAGGAAGAATCACCATGGGAATCTTCAATCCTGGAATGGGGTGGAGAATTATTTGCTTCAGCCCTCAATCGCTGAACTTCTTGTGTCAATTCGTCAATTTGTTGTTGCATATTCTCAGCGAGTGTGTGCAATTCATCGAGCGGAAGGGTTATGCCACCACGACATCTAGCTTGTCTTGGAGGCATTGTCCTCTCCTCCAAAGCTCTGATACCAAATGACGCAAGCCAAGGGTAGGCTTTCTCAAATAATAGGATCAAGAGAGTGACTCACGCACGGGAAACAAGACGAACAGAAATTTCAGCACTGTGCAAGCTTAGGAGAACAGTCGTATCTTTGTCGATACAGATCAAATCGACCTGATTTCAAAGCCAAATGAACAAAAACTTCTGGATCTACAATTTCTATGTTTTGGGTTTTCTGAAATAAGCACTATAGGATGGTCGAAATTGGGTTGGAAATAACGAACAGAATATGAAAAGATAACTCTGTTGGTTGCTCTTCTAGGCCTCCAAGGAAGTTGAGGGGGCACCAATTCTTCTAGATCGATGACTGCAACTCTTCAAGGATGCAGATTTCAAAAGCTCCGACTCTTCAAGGATGGAGTGAAAACTCTTCTAGGTTTTCAAAAGAATGAACTCTACAAGGCTCACGATACTTGCTTCAAAGCAAAAAAAAAAAATTCATTCATCAAAAGTCGTTCGTCTTCTACAAGAAATTGGGCTTATATCATTAAAAAAATAAAGATGGAGCATTGAAACTAGGAGAAATAAAGACAGAACATTAAAATTAGCATAAATAGTAAAAGCATAACGTCTTCATGGCAAGGTGTCTTTCCAACTTCTGGGATGGACTCAAGATGTCGATACGGCTTCTTGGTTTCGTCGAGCTTGAATGCGGGTCGATCTTCTTGGTCGAGAGAGATGGTCTTCAATGTGGGCTACATCAGCGAACCTCAACCTTGACATCGCTATGGCCTTATCACCAAACGACACCTTATCAGCTCTCCTCCAGTTCTTGTTGCTCCAGGTGGGTTGCTGAGTGGCATACTCGTCGGCGGCACCTGAAGGTAAGACGAGGGTGGGGATGGTGTAATTGGCGCTCTGAAGACGGAATGGAGTCGTTGCGATCGCAGACTTCTTGATCCTCGGCCGAATAGGGACGGAGCAAGAAGGGGGTGAGGTGAAATTGGATGGGCGGGGGCGCGAGTGGAGGGCAGCGAGAGTTTTCAGCGCTCGCAAAGTCTTCATCTTTATTGTGGGCTCAAGGCGGCTTCTCCAAGAGTCTCATGAATCTGAAGAAGACAGTGGGTAACTTAAAGGAAGAGAGAAGAGAAGGCTTGTGAAGTTTTCTGGGTTTTCTTTCTGAAGTTTTGGCCTTGCTTGCTTGCTTCAGTTCAAAAGGTTTTAGGGGTTTCTTCATGGTTGGGCAAGGCCTGCCCTCATTAGTGGCCAACGACTGCCTAGAGGAAGAAGGGAAAGATAAAAAAGGAGAAAAAAAATAAATATAAAAAAATATTAAAAATTGTCTATATTAACGCTGACTATGTTATGTAGAACTGCCGGCGTCCATATTAACGATTTTTTACTAAAATTAATTGAAATTGACATAAATGCAAAAAGTTTATAACTCAATTGATAGAAATAAAATATTTAAGATTGAATTTGCATAATTGTAATATGTTTATTATTATTATTATTATTATTATTATTATTATTATTATTATTATTATTATTATTATTATTATTATTATTATTATTATTATTATTATTGATAATTTTTCATAATGAAAAGTGAAGTGTAATTACGGGGAGGAGCGGATGCCTTTTGAGGTTTTCTTTATAACTAATTAATTATATTTTCACAACCTTAATAGGTTCTTTCACGCCTATTATAAAATTATTTTACATATCAAGATTCCGTTTGTTCTGAAAATGAACTTTCTTGGAAAATATTTAAAAGAACGCATTTTCATTATATGAAAGTCATTTTTGACACTTCTTACAAAAAAAAAATACAAAAATAAAACGCTCATTTTTTTTTTTTTTGGTCGAAAAAAATAAAACGCTCATTTGAAAAGGAGTCTCGAGTACCATCGGAGGTCTTGGACTTGGGCATTGGGAACTCGGGCTTGATTGAGTGCCTGGGTTCTTGAGTTTTAGGTCACGCTGTCTGGAATTAAGGCTTGGCCTTAGGAGTCTCAAGCCCAAGCCCCAGGATCCCTAGTTTACTTTGGAGTGAGAGGACCCTGGATGGATTCGACTTCAGACGCCAAGGTCTCAGGTCCAAAAAGCCAAGGTCCAGTCATATTTTGAAAATGATTTTTCATTGGGCGAAAACCACCCAAATACCCTAATTTTTTTTTTTTTGTCACAAAAAACCCAAACTATATATGTGTGACACATATACTGTTTATCTCAATTTCATTCAGGGAACATTTGTTACATTGCTATAAGTTTGGAGATTTTATATGACACAAAAAAAAAAAAATTGGGTTATTTATGTCACTATGGGCAAGTTCAAGATTTTCAGTGACGTAAAAAAGGCTGAGGTACTTGTGTCAAAGTGGGCATAGTTTAAGGTTTTTTATGATATTAATCCCTTTTCATCTTAGAGGAGTAAGTGATTTTTTTGCATTTAAGTACATGTTTTGCGTCGGCTGCGCAAAAGATCTTGCCTTGACTCATTTTTCCCAAGTGACTCAGTCGGAAAAATGAGCACCCTATTTTTTTTTAAGTTAAATTTTCCACGGAACAACGGACTTAAAAGTTCCCGTGTAAGAAGCTATTATGTCATGAAAGAAAACATTCTAGATATTAAGATGCCGAAAAAGCTATTATTATTGTCTAAATATCATTATCCTTTTTCATAGGATTTATATACTGCTTCAGTCTTAGACATTTTACTAATTTTTGGGGGTTGCTACGGTGGATGGACAAAATCTTTCAAACATACCTTAAGTGACATGTCAACGTTAATATGATATCGTGTATTCCTTCTCCATAACATGCGAAGAAATCACGGTAAGCGAGGACACTTAATGGGAGTGCGTGAAAGGAAACTCCATAAAAGATTTGTTCCTAAACTGGCCCATTAAATCAAGTGATCGAGACCCAACAAACTTGATAATGGTCAAGCAAACAAATATTGTATGTTGTATAGGTCACAAAGGTCAAGCCTTCTTAATTGTTGATCATGGGAACCTCACGATGGAACCTATAGAATTAGCGGCTGAGATTACATTGGTCTACATGATTTGCAAAATATGCAATAACTTCTTGTGGTAGATGGATTGTTGGTGTCCGAGAGAGAATCGAACACGAAAATGTTAAATATTTAAAAAAGGACCTACACTGGTAGCTCGATAATTTATTCTTGATTTAACGACTAAATTATGATGATTCATTGAAAGGGGAAGGCCGAGACTTCAAATCATAATGAAATTAGGGAAAAAAATGAGTCCGTTAGAAATAAAAGGGCATTATTAATTGGATTTTTGTATAATACACGACTTGTGTAATCTATCTACCATACATGCCACATTCATCACCATCAGTAAAGTACTTATATTTTGAAACTTTCAAATCAATAGTGATGGATGTGAATTTGTAAATAAATCATTGTGTTGTGCATTCAAGACTAATCCAATCATAAAGGAAGTACTTTTCGATTGAAAATATCATGAATAATCCAATATAGTCCAACTTGTGCCCCCAAAATAGTATAAGTAAAGATCGACTATATGAGATCCACAAGTCTTTAACCTGTCTCTCTCTTCTAATTTCGACTAATGATTCATTTGACATTTTCTTAAATACACCAAGGCATGCCTAATCGGTAGCTGAATAATCAATCTCTGATGGATTACTTCACTATTAATGGCTCAACTTCATATATCTAATGTCTATTTGATGGCATATGGCGCACGCATCCTAGAACGAACACACTTTCTCGTCAACCTATTTTGTACATACATACATACATATATATATATATATATATATATATAGATATATATATATATATTTCATCAAATTTGATGGCCTACTGAATTTCTTTTATCAATTACTTTCTTTAGAGTGACAAAGAAGTGGTGATAGAGCAATTTCTTCATTTTTCGATCCCCCGGAAGAAACCAAAGAAACTTCTTGTTTTTCCTTCGACATTCCCGATCTTTTAGTGGATCTCTCAGTGAGATTCGAATCCACTTTAATTTATGATAATTAGTTCAAGAAGAAAGGAAAGATTACGACAACTTATGGAAGTAAAAGGGAAGGGATTCTGGGAATTGATGCTTGGAAATTGAAAAGGGTTTTGATATTAACTATTTTCCAAAGAGTGTTAAAGAAGCGATGATAAAGCAATTTCTTTATTTTCCGACTGCCCGGAAGGGACCAAAAAACATCTTGTTTTTTCTTTGACAATTCCCGATCTTTAATAGATCTCCCAGTGGGATTCGAATCCACTTAAAAGTCTGAGTATCAGTTCAAGAAGAAAAGAAAGAATACGACAACTCATGGAAGTGAAACGGAAGAGATTCCCTTAATGTTGTGGAGGTACTTAAAACCCTATTAATGTGAAAGGGAAAATGATTTTAAATTTCTAGGTCCCGTGTCTGCTTGACACAAGGGATAATTCCTACTCCTATTGGTACATCTTCCATCTTTATCACTTCAATAATTAAAGAGCTATATGAAATCGATTAGGGTTCATGAGGTTTTGTCAATAAATATCCATGCGTTGCTTTTTAACATTATTTCCAAAGCAACCAAAGCCGAGGTGTAGGGCTACCTTTGCCCTCCATCCCTTGTTGTAGGAAGCTTCACCCTTCGATTAGTAGGTTAAAATAGTTGCATTTATTAATTATATGCAAACTTTTTTTTTTTGGTCAGTTCAGAATACACTCACTCTCAAACTTTTGCCCTGCCTCTTGCAGGACGTGAGAGTTGAAACCCACTCCTGAAACTTACGCGTCCCCACCCCATTCCCCCTGAGAATGTGCGGATTTGAACCCCTCACCTTTCCCTTCCATGTTGGAAGGGTGACCACTGGAGCGAATCTCAGTGGTTTATATGCAAACTTGACTAAACATAAATATTAGTGATGTTTATGTTTTTAGCCTATCAGTCAAGAATTAGTTGGGCGAACTTTTTGTTAATCAGGGACAGAGAAAACATGATCTTATGATTAATAACATCGTGCACGTAAGGACATGATAGCCATCCACTTTAGCTAATTATAGATATATTATCAGTCCCACTTATTAGTCTATGGTTTATCACGTGTTTTGGCTTCTTTCAAGCAAAAGAAACGAAATATTTGTGTACATTATTCGTAAGCAAAAAAAGTTAGTCTATGATTTATCAGCACCACTGATTCGATAAATGTCAATTGACGTGAGTGACAAGATTTGGAAAAATATAAAGATGTTAGAAATAAAAAGTCATTCCACACGGAAAACTTTCGATCAATCATGAGCACTACCTTACCATTAGCCCTGTCTCTCTTTGTCTCTCAATCATCTCTTTTCCTGACACACTCGTTACTTTTGCTTGCTTTGATTAGTCTAGGTCAATAAAGGCGTTAAAACGCAGAAAAATGCACGATGAAAAGTAGAATATAATCAGAGATATTTTCAGACCAATCTAGTTCTGTTTAGCTTTAGAAGAATTTACCTAGTTAAGTGCTCAAGCTGTATACACCATGGTCACGGAAACATCTTTTCCTAGGTGTGAACAAAACCCTAATTGAAGCCAGAGAAAGATCAAGGAACCATTCACATACCTTTATGTTTAGCTTTTGGACATCGTGTGAAACACACTTCTAGAGTAGACGGAGCCGTATCCATGGGCACAGAAACATCTTTTCCTAGGTGTGAACAAAACCCTAATTGGAGCCAGAGAAAGATCAAGGAACCATTCACATACCTTTATGTTTAGCTTTTGGACATCATGTGCAACACACTTCTAGAGTAGACGATAAACACTGACCTTGCTCATCACTTTCTTTGCAATCATACTTCTGCTATCAATTAATTTCACATTCATTTCTATCAAAAGATAATTACACAAATGATCCATAAATTTTGACCTAATATTTATTGTCATCTCTAAATTTTTAATTTATTCAATGTCATCTCTGTATTTTAATTCAATATACAATAATTTCTCCAAATCTTTAATTTGTTTAATGTGGTCCTTAAACTTTTAATAGTTGTTCAATCTAGTCCTTAGACTTGTATAACCCAATATGCAACGCCGTCCTTGAATTTTTAATTTTCTCAATGTGATCTTTAAACTTTTGATAACCATTCAATTTAGTCCCTTGACTATGTGAACATTTTTAATGTTGTCATTTCCTTAATTCAAGTTAATAGAATTTCCCAATTTGGCTTCCAAATTCAGTAAGTTTGAACAATGGAGAAAAGACTAATGTTACACATGGGTTGTCCCTATAAGATATTCAACTCATAATATAATAATTCAATAATTTAAATTATCAAATTAAATGGATAATCATTTTTCCAAATTGAATAAGTTAAACAAATTACAAGGATTATTATATTCTAATTTGAGTTGAATGTCTTATGCAGATAATTTACATCAAAGTTATTTTTTTGTCTTCCATTCCAACATATCGGATTGGAAGCTAAATCAACAAATTTTGTTAATTTGCATATGTACCAAAAGTTTAGAGACCACATTGAACAAATTAGAAGTTTATAGATGATATTGCATATTGGGCCAAAATTTAAGGATTATTTGTGTTATTTTTCCTTCTATAAATACGCCTAATGTAGTCACTCATTCCCTACATCACAAAACATATCTCTCCATTAGAAAATGGCTTTGAAACTTGCAAAAAGTTTCTCCATATGGTTGATTCTTATCTTGTGTGCATGTGCATGCACATCGAACACTGCGTCTCGTACCTACGACATTCCATCCGCGACTAAAAAGTTCGAGGAGTGGATGAGTCGGCACGAGCGCGACTACAAAGATGTCAGCGAGAAGGCGAAGCGTCTGAAGATTTTCTTGGAAAACCTGCAGTTCATCGAGGAGTTCAATGGTGTAGCGAACCGTACTTACAAGGTCGGACTGAACAAGTTCTCGGACTTAACCAACGAGGAATTTGTGGCGGCATATACTGGATACAAATTGCCATCATCAACAACCAGGAACTCCTCCCAAGTCAATTCTTTCAAGTACCAAGGTTCGAATAGCATCCCAGAGAGCGTCGATTGGGTCAAAAAAGGTGCTGTCAATCCTATAAAGAACCAAGGCCGATGTGGTAAGAAATTTACTGCTAACTATTGAAGCCTATCCTAAGATAGAAGAGCACTTACATTGCCCAGGTTTATGCCACTTGTCATAAAAGATTAAATCTTATTAGCGAAACAATAAACAAATTAATTGGTCCGCCACCATTTTATGGCATCGTCTAGCCATGTGACCTTCAGCTTGAAGTTTTCTCGATTGAGTCATAATCACTGCACGACTCACCATCCTCTGTGTACAGGATCTTGCTGGTCGTTCTCCGTGGTGGCGGCAGTAGAAGCAATCACACAGATCACCACTGGCGTGCTACCGAACCTGTCCGAGCAGCAACTCATAGACTGCGCCACTGATGGGAACCAGGGCTGTGAAGGCGGCTGGATGGACAATGGCTTCGAGTACATCATCAACAACAATGGCATCAGCTCCCAGGCGAACTACCCATACGTTGGGGTCGACGGCACCTGCGATGTGCAGGCCTCATCTGTCGCCGAGGCCAAAATATCAGACCACACGGACGTCCCCTCAAACGAGGATGACATGCTGAAGGCCGTGGTGATGCAGCCGGTGTCAGCGGCGCTCGATGCAAGCGGAGACGTGTTCAAGAACTATGCAGGTGGGGTCTTTACTGGGCCGTGTGAAGCCAATCTGAACCACGCAGTGACGGTCGTCGGGTACGGGACGGACACGGATGGGACCAAGTACTGGTTGATAAGAAATTCTTGGGACGTCTCGTGGGGCGAGAGTGGGTACATGAGACTTCAGAGAGATTCTGGGGTTGAAGGTGGGCTTTGTGGAGTTGCCTCGAAAGTTTCTTATCCCGTTGCATAAGTATTTATCTAAGAGATCATGGCTTCGAGCTCGTGTGTTAGTAGGCTCGAATCGTTCGATATGAATTGAGCTCAGTCTAAGTGGAAATATTTTGGGTTAATTACTACAGTTAATCTCGTGTATTTACTGTTTTAATTTCAGCTAGACTCCTGCGACCTTTGCTGGGTTTCTTATAATGAAGTTTCTTGTGTGTGTTTATGATAATTAGAATTAAGAGGATTTGAAGATGGTCCTTGAATTTTTTTTATTATTAAGCCCTATTTGGTAACCATCCTAATAGTAATTGATTCTGATTTTTTGTTCCCAAGAACAGTTTGGGAACAAAATCATGTTTAGTAAAATTTTTGTTCCCAGGAACAAATTTGGAGTAGAATCAACAATTAAAAAAAAAAAAGTTAATTTTTGTTTCGAAAACAAATCTAATAATCAAGTCTCCTTCCATTTTCTCTTCTTCTTTTTCTCTTTTCTTCTTTTTCATCTACCGCCATCCCACGATTGCCGTCCGCCTCTGTCTACCACCGCCGTCCACCACCGTCGTCCGCCACCAACAAAAGGTCCGGCGAGCTTGCCAAGCCAAGGCGAGGTCTGGCGAGCTCGCCGAAGGCAAGCCCAACCACCGGTGAGGCGGGCCTTGCCAGGGTTGGGCAAGGCCTGCCTGGCCTCAATGAGGGTCACCCAGCCCCACTGGTGGCTATACGTCTTGCTTAGGTATTTTTCTTTAGATAAATGTCAACTTGCATGAATAACAAGTTAAATAAAACATAAAAGTTAAAAATGAAAGTCTGTTTCCACACCTAAAACTTTCGGTTCCACACCTAAGTCTTGTTCAGGCCATTCACATGCTACTAAAGCTCTCTCTCTCTCTCTCTCTCTCTCTCTCCTCTCTCTCTCTCTATCTCTCTCTCTCTCTCTCTCTCTCTCTCTCTCTCTCCATTTCTTGTTTTTATTTCAACAGTTTCTAGTTCATGCGTGTGGACTGACTTTAGACTTTGAATTTACTTTGTTCAATAACATGGGATGTACTTGTGACGTGCTATACTTAAATATCTAATTGTACGGTTTATTACAGTACTGATCGTATAAATTATATAGATTTATATCATGTACATTGTCAATGTAAAATATGATTACATATATCGAAATTTGCATTTACTAATGAAATCAATTCATTTGCCAAAATAAAATACTGTACATAGATTGCTTGGGTAATTAATCTTTTTACACCCATTAGGTAATTGAATAAGAATCCCCAATTCATAGAGACCAGTCTTAATATGCTTGGCACTGCTGTATTTCATACCATCTACCCCGTGACTGTAGGAGCGAGAGAGGCGACACACGTTGACTTTGACTTTGACTTTGAAAGGCCAAGCGTTGTGTCCAAACTATACCGTGGCCGATTTAATGTTCCCTTGCTAGAAGGGTCCTTGTGAGTTATTGTGGATTTAATTGTGGTATGATGAATTTCTTCTTTCTCAACCATAGATATATCGGTCATTGGCCAATCTATGATGTTTTGAGTAAGTTGCTGTATGTTAAAAGTTCATAGATACTTTAGTCAACTCGAGAGTAACAGGAATTACAAAATGAGTTTGCAAAGGGTTATGATCAATCATAATAAATTAGTATTTAAATCAAGCATTTAAAACAAAAATATGTGTTGATTTAGAAATTCAATGGGTAAATTCATTGTTTTTAAAGAAAGGCCTACATTTGAACCGATAGGATGAAGTTGGTCATGGAATAAAACGGAAATGGAAAATGGAGAGGAACCGGCATCTCTATCTTTGTATTTGGATATATATATATATATATATATATAATGGTCTCTTTTCTTTTGTTCATTTAAATAATTCAAACTTAGAATTGAAAAGACTTTAAACCACCGAAATCGATATGCTTTGAAATTACAGTTTTAAAATAATTCCTCTCGTATGCATATGGAATGAAGTGGTCAACTTGAGATCAGAAACCGAACAGGTTTGCCATGATCTATTTTGTATGACATCTACACGGAAACGCACCCATAAATCCACTCGGCAAGCGAATTTATGTATCTAAAAGAAATAACCTTACGGTATAAAACTCGAAACTCTGAAATTTGCAAAAGTTTTTCCTTTGAACTAAGCATTCCATATGACATTTATTTTTTCCAAAAGAGAAGAACCAAAATCAACAAAATGGGCTTGATTTATTAATTTTATATTTTTAGTTTTTACCGAGAGGATGGGCTTGAGCTTAGAAGTCCCAACTTCTTTACTTTAAGCCATATCACAATCGTTTTGGGGCAAATATTCTAACAAAACAAAATTATAATTAATTGGGTTTCAAGATTTAATCTTAGTGAAATTTGAATCCATATAGAGTTTTGAACATCTATCCGAGAAGAAAAGAAAGAGTATGACAACTTGTGGATGTGAAAGGGAAGAGATTCCGTGCATTGGACACTTGTAAAGGGTTTTGATATTGACAAGCTTCTAGATGATGTTATATCATGTTGGGGAGTTGCCTAAACCGCACGAATGTGAAAAAGGGAAGTGATTTGAATCCGTGGGTCCGGTGATTGCTTGACACACGCAATGATTCTTGCCCATGTCTGACGTCTATCCATCTTTATCACTTTAATAAGTGAAGAAAAATGTTAGGATCTATTGGGGCTTATGAGGTTTTGATAATAAATATCCGTGCATTGTGTTTTGAAAAGATTTTCAAAGCAACCAAAGCGGAGGGGGTATAGGGTCACATTTACCGTCCATCCCTCATAAGAGGAAGTTGAACCCTCCGATTAACATTTTAAAATAATCGTATATATTAATCATATGTGAACTTGACCAAACATACATACACATACATACATAAATGTATCTATGTTTATAACCCCTCAATTAAAAATTAGTCAGATGAACTTTCAATTAATTGGGATTGGAGTAAAACACAACCCTATAATTGATACAATCTCGACATGGAACACGATAGGCCTCCATTTTAGCTAATTGTGGAGATATTGTTTGTACCATTGATTAGTCTGGTATTTGTCATGTGTTTTGGCTTATTTTAAGCAAAAAATATTACCTAATGACTTTTATCGAAATTCAAAATACTATTAAAGTTTAGAATAGAAAGAAAAAAAATTGTTTGCAAATCTAGTTGTCAATATTCTTAATTTTGTAAAGCTTATGGAGTTTTCTGTTAGATAAATGTCAGTTGAGGAACACAAAACTTTTGACAACTTTAATCATTCACTTAATTCTCTCTCTCTCTCTCTCTCTCTCTCTCTCTCTCTCTCTCTCTCTTCCTTACGCACACAATCGTCTCTATTCCTCTCACACACACACACACCCGCGTTACTTTTGCTTATTTTTATAAGTCTAGGTCAATAAAGGCGTTGAAATGCAGAAAGGTGCACGAAGAAAAGTGGAATATAATAAGAGACATTTTCGGACCAATTTAGTTCCGTCTAGCTTTAGAAGAACCTACCTAGTAAATGCTCAAGTTGTATACAGCATAGTCACATAAACCCTCATCGAGGCCAGAGAACGATCTACGACCATTCCAGCACCTTTTTGTTTAGCTTTTGGAAATCATGTGCAACACGCAATCGTTGAGTAAATAATGACATTGACCATGTTCTGTAATTGACTTTCTTTGCCATCAAATTGCTCCAATAAATTAATTTCATGTTCATTTCTATAAAGATACAACTACACAAATGGACTTTGAACTTTAAATATATTTTGGTCTTTTTTAAAAAACTATTTATATATTTGATTTTTTTCAGCATTATTGTCAAAATTTATATTTAAAAAGTTGCATAAATTATTTTTTTCAAATTTAAAATATTAAAAATTTAAAAATTTCAACAAAGCATTTGGTCTTTTTTTTTAAATATATATATGTATTTGATTTTTTTATTATTGTCAAAATTTATATTTAAAAAGTTGCATATATTATTTTTTTTCAATTTTAAAAATTAAAAATTTAAAGATTCTGATGAACAATTTGTTTTTTTAATTATATATATGTACTTGATTTTTTTAGCATTATTGTGAAAATTTATATTTAAAAGTTGCATACATCCTTTTATTTTCAATTTTAAGCAAATAAAAATTAAAAAATTCCAATGAAGGGTTTGGTTTTTAAAAAAAAAATTATATATGTATTCAATTTTTTTAGTATTATTGTTAAATTTATAGGGTTAATACCTTGAAAAACCCCAAACTGGTACACCTGTGACAAATTTACCACAAATTATTTTTTTGACCACCAAAAACCCCAAACTGGTATACCTTTGACAAATTTACCATAAACTGGTACACTTGTGACAAATTTACCCTCTGTTAGTTTTAGTTAAATTTTCTTATTAAATTATAAAGTTAAATAACACGTGACAATTGACCGGTATATCAATTTGGGATTTTACACTCTGTTTGTCATAGTTTATAATTTTTTTGATTTTTTTGTGGTATCAATCTAATTTTTCGGAGGGTATATTAGTCACAAATTTATCAGTTTGAGGTTTTTTGTGGTCGAATAAATTAATTTGGGGTAAATTTGTCGTAAATGTACCAATTTATGGTTTTTTTATAGTTAGTCGAGGTAAATTTGTCACAGGTGTACCAGTTTGGGGTTTTTCATGGTCAAAAAAATAGTTTAGGGTAAATTTGTCACAAGTGTAGCAATTTAGGGTTTTTTAAGGTATTAACCCAAATTTATATTTAAAAAGTTGCATACATTATTTTTTAAAATTTTAAACAAATAAAATTAAAAAAACTATTATTAATCACCCAAAGAACTTTTCAAATGTGTTTTCTACCAAACAGCATTTCTCTCAAAATTGATTTTCAAAGCATAGTTTACCAAATGGCCTTGTATTTGCCTAAAGTCCTTTAGGCTAAACTATTTTGCATTTTCCCAATAGGTTTTCAAAATACTGAACCAAACGCACTTTCACCCACTATACATGTCATTTAATCTCTAGACTACATAAAATTTTTTATGTTATCATTTCATTAATTCAAATTAATAGAATTTGCTGATATGGTTTCCAATCTATAAGTTTGAATGGTGGATAAAAAAATAATGTTACAAGTAAATTATTCATGTGAGTTATTGAACTTAGAATGTAATAACTAATATCATCAAATTAAAATATTTTTTGCAAATGGAACAAGTTAAATAAATTAAAATGATTATTATATTCTAATTTGAGTAGAATATCTCAAAGTGATAATCCATATGTAATGTTATTTTTTGTTCACTATTTAGACATATTGAATTGAAAGCCATATAGCTAATTCTGTTAACTTGAATTAATAGAAGAACGACATGAACATTTTCATATAGTTAAGGAATTAATTTGAACACGTACCAAAAATTTAGGACTAATCAAATTAAAAATTTGGGGATGATATTGCACATTATGCCAAACTTTAGGGATCATTTGTGTCATTTTTCCTTCTGTACATACATCTAATGCATTCACTCATTCCTTACACCAAAAAACCATATCTCTTCGTTAGAAACTAGCTTTGAAACTTGCAAAAAATTTCTTCATATGGTCGACACTTGTCTTATGTGCATGTGCATGTGTATGCGCATCCAATGCCGCATCTCTTGTCTACGACATTCCATTCATGAATAAAAAGTTCGAGGAGTGGATGAGTGAGCATTGGCGCAACTACAAAGACATCACCGAGAAGGTGAAGCATCTGAAGATTTTCTTAGAAAACTTGCAGTTTGTCTAGGAGTTCAATGGCACGACAACCCTACTTACAAGGTAGGATTGAACAAGTTCTCGGACTTATTGTGCGTTTGGATGGACATTTAGAAAGCCCCTTCAAGCCCCAAAGCCCTTTCATGCCAAATTGGGGTGTTTGGCAACCATTCTTCAATAGGCTTTCAAGTGAAAGTCGACCCTTGGGAATGTTGAAGAGCTCATTTAATGAAAATAGTAAGTTGCCTATTTTGCCCTCAAAACTTTATTGAAAAACCACTTTTGCCCATTAAAAAAAAAAAAAAAAACCCTAGATCTCGTTCTCTTCCCACCCTTCCATCGCTCTCTCCCTCATGACGATTGCTTCTCGCTCAACTACACTCTTCGCTCGACTGCACTTTTCCTTTGCTCGCTCAAGTGCTCATCCTCTGCAAGTTTGTCTCTCCTCTCTCCCCCTCGCTCCTGAAGCTCAGTGTTCCCAATGAGGTTCTGTTTTGGTTCAAACCTCCCTTAACCCAAGGATCTTGGCTCGGAGGCACCAAGGCAACCGGCGGATTCGTAGAGAGCTCGCCCTCTAACCGCCTTTTTCGAGCTAGGTGGGGACCCACAGTTGAACCTAAGCCCACGAACCTCTTTGCCATGCTTGATCTGTCCTTTCTTGAGTGAGGTGGGAGTCAACTCCATTTCTTTATTTATCACTCACACCAGACCTGAATGAGTTTGTTTTGTTGAATCCTAACGTTGCTTGTTCATTACTTTTAAGTTTGGGTGTGTGCTCGAGTTCCCAACAAATCAATGTTTGCTCCCCAACTCGCTACTCACCATGTGTTCATTGAAATGGCCGAACCAAGTTAGCATATAGTTTCATTCCGTTTATGGGTTTATTGTTTGCTTGGAGTCTTATGTTTCAATGCCATTTGAGAGCTATTATGCTGGAGCGGAGATCACGTTTGCCAATCACTTGTGAAATGTACAACTTTATTTCCACATGTTAAGCTTTTCTTTGTGTCCCCCTCTCTCTTATGGAAGAATTGGAGTGAGAAGCTCCAATGATGAGCTTCACCCAACATTATTAGACTCTTTAAAAGGTCTAGAAGTTCTACAGGTTATGTCAGGTTTTGATCATAGTCTGGTCTTTGTGGCTGAATGATCTATAGTTTGAATGGGTAGCTTAAATGGGGAAAGGGCGTTGCTTCTTATCAGTTAGAGCTTTTTTGTTTTTCTAAATCCTGCATTCATGTTTTTTTTTTCTTCTATTAATTTCGAGGGTGATATTGCTGTGTAATTGATGTGTGTTGGATTTGTGATTTCTCTGTTGAGTTAATTTGATTGCTTAAAATTGGTTGTGATTTGATAATGAAAAATGTTAAAGGTATCGAATGACCATGTTTTCGAGCTCTCAGTTCTTCTTCAACTCAGAATGTCGATACACAAAAAAAGTTCTTGCTGTTGCTGATCCTCCTTTTTGTCTGTTGTACTCCGACTTCTCAGATGATAAACATGGGATTTGTAGTAGTATGCAGACGATAAGCTAATGGGTGCCTTTGAGGTTTACCCGATTATGTGAGATTCTGTCTCTTTTTGACAGTGAGGAGAATGCCTACTTTCTTTATAAGAACTTATGTGCAAATGGGATGGCTCAACCTGTTGATTGCATCTATTGTTTGTTGTCTTTAAACTCAAATTGCATTTGTTTATATTGCATTTATGAGTAGATGGCAAGTTCATCAAAGGAAAAAGTATTTTGGAGCCTTGAAGCTGTTGAAACCTTTTGTAAGTTGTGCGTTAAACAAATTGACAATGGCAATCGTCCTACAAACAACAAAAGGGATGGATGGACGGTTATAATTAAAAAGTTTGAGAACCTAAGGGGCAAAAAGTATGATAAAAGTCAAATGAATATTAAGTGGGATAATCTTAAGGAAGATTGGAAAAGATGGAGGACATTGGTCCTCAAGGAAATTGGATTATAATGGGATCCAAAAAAGAATATCATTTATGCAAGTGATGAATGGTAGGAGAGGAAAATTTAAGTTTTTTCCTTTCTTTTGTTAATTTTTTTAGTTCATCTTTTTTCTATACAACTCACAAAAATGTTTATTATATTAGGAAAATCCTAAGATTAGAGCTTTTAGAACAAAAGGCATATATATTTGGATCTTCAAGTTTTGTTGGATAGAATGTTTGGGAACATTGTTGCCACTAGAAATGTCACATGGAATCCTGCACAAGGCTTCTGTGTTGATGAGGATGTTGTGGCCACACAATTTGACATTGGTGGTTCAGTAGGATTTACTGATGAAAATATAAAGGGTGATGTGGGTGAAAAGACTAGTGAACAATATCAAAGTGATAAAAGAATGTCACAAAATTCGGTGAGGCAATCTCAAGGAAAGAAACAAAAGAAATTGAGTATAGCTAATAAGCTAGTAACGCAAATATAGAGAATTTGTTCGGCTATTGAAAGTAGAAGTTATGCCAAAGAGTTTAATCCTAACAAAGAACTCATAGAAATATTGAAAACTATACTCGAGATTAAGCAAGATCAAGAGTTATTATTATTTTTTTTTTTTTGCATTAGATTATTTTTCAAAAAAGAAAGATAATAGGCAAATCTTCATGAACTTGAATGGTGATCAATAAAAAGTCACATGGCTCAAGTATAAGTTCGCACAACATAATCATCACTAGGATATTTGCTATTTATTTTTTTTTCATGTCTAACGTTATTGTAATGTGATACATATTTGCACTACTTATTTATATTAGTTGGTAAGATATATTTATGCTATCTTGTTCCAATTGGTGTTCTTTTTATTGAGTGGAGTTTGCATACATATGATAAGTGCTTTTTGTTGATAAATGATTTAAATAATTTGTTATATCTCTTATTCTAATTCTATTTTATTACTTTAATTAGCTATGGATGATTCTCTTGAAAGGGAAAACTATGAAAAAGAGGAAAAAGAATATTGGCAACTTTGTGCAGCTGTACATACCTACGGTATTTATCAAGCAATATATGGTCAAAAAATACCGTGCATGACCTCGTCATGCACGGGAAATGCATGGTTAATAGAGTCTATGGACATTGATGCTAATCCTAAAAGGTTTTATCAAATGTTTAGAATGTATAGAACTGTATTTAAGAATTTGATGAATGATTTAGTGACACGATATGGTTTGCAAGGCACTAGAAATATTGATGTTATAGAAATGTTAGGATTGTTTCTTCATATTTTATTACATGATATAGGTAATAGGTTAGCGCAAGAGTGCTTTCAGCATTCTGGAGAAACCATATACATGCTATTTAACTTAGTTTTTGATAAAATATATGAAATGGGAGTAGATTTGATCCAACCATTCAATCGGCAATTCAAGGAAGTTCCAAAGAAGATCAGGAATAATAGAATATTTTTTCCACATTTTAAGGTAAGTTACGATTATACAATAAAAAAATATGAATTAAATATAAAATATTCTTGTTATTGTTTTCTAATTGCATTGGAGTTATAGATGGTACTCATATTCCAATGGTGGTACCTAAGAGTGAGCAACTTCGTTTTATTGGTCGAAAAGGAACACTGACACAAACTGTGATGGTCTGTGTAATTTTAACATGGAATTTACTTATGTTTGGGCTGATTGGGAGGGAACAGCTCATGAGACTTGTATCTTTTATAAAACTATTAGGAGACATGATTTACAATTTTCTCATCCTCCGAAAGATTCGTAAATTAATTGTTTTTACACATTAATATATGTATGTGTTATATGATGATTAAATTTACAACTTTTTTTGTGTAAATAAATATTATTTGGTTGATGATGGATATCCAAATCCCACGAGTTATTTGAGGTCATATAAAGAAGTTAGATATCATTTACTTGAGTTTCAACGAGATCCTCAATCGACAAGTTATAAAGAAGTATTCAACCATGCTCACTCCTTACTATGATCAGAAATTGAGCGATCTTTTGGTGTATTGAAGAAGAGGTGAAAGATTTTAAAAAGTATGTCAAGTTATCCATATACAAAGCAAGTGAAAATTGTGATAACAACAATGACTTTGCACAATTACATATAAAGAAATGCCCTGAATGATGTACATTTTGCTAAAGTGGATTTGGATCCCAATTTATATACAACGGATTCTAATGATGTAAGTAAGGAGGGTAATGTTTCACATGATGATATAGCATTTGATATGGCATGTTTACGTGAACAAATAGCTATGAATTTAGGAAATAATTAAGGATATTTGTAATTTTTAAGGATAATATGCTTCTTTCCTCAAAGCATATATTATCATGTTTTTATTGTAATGAAAATATTCTTATAATTCATAAAGAGAGCACGTAAATTTTTTCCATTTGATGTTTTTAGCAAAAAAAGAAATTTTAATTTTAATAAAATTATTTACACAACATCTTTAACATTGTTGTCAAATATAAATTAAAAAAGTCGCAAAAATTATTTTTTTAATTTTAAAAAAATAAACAAATAAACATTAAAATATTTAGATTAATCACCAAAGAGGCTTTGCAAATGTGTTTTCTACCAAACAACATTTTTGTCAAAGTTACTTTTCAAAGTAAAATTTACCAAGCAGTCTTTGCATTTCCTCCAAAGCCATTTAGGTTAACCTGCTTTGCAATTTTCTAATAAGCTTTCCAAATGCCGAACCAAACGCACCCTTAACCAAAGAAAGATTTGTGGCAGGATATACTGGATACAAAACTGCTATCATCAACACGTAGGAACTCCTCCCAAGGCAATTCTTTTAACTACCAAGGTTTGAACAGCATCCTAGAGAGCTTCGACTGGGTCAAACAAGGTGTTGTCAACCCTATAAAGAACCAAGGCCGATGTGGTAAGAAATTTACGGCTACTTTATCCTAAGATATGTGAGAAATTACTAACTTTTTGGACAATTTTTCAATAACTAGTGTTCGGTTGGCAATTCTTGTTTTAGCTATTTAAAAAAATTCTCAAGGTTCATTACGCAACCAAAAATATTTTTTGTATTTATCTTTATTTTTTTGTTCTTTGCATGGTCTGGCAAACCAAGTCCAAACGGACCTCATTCAACTAAAGCTAGGCCGAATGGGCCAGTCTAAGCAACTAAGGCCCAAAACTGGCCTGATGCAAATCAGGCACATTCCGGCCTAGAACAGATGATCGAGTCCAAATGGGCCCGATACTTCTTCAAAAGTTGCCGAGATATCCCCTTCAGTTTTACCAAAATTTGCAAGAATGAGTCTTCATTCTTCAGGTGCAAAATCACGCCTAATTCCCAAATCCACCAAAGTAAACTAAATTTGTTAATTGGTTAGAATAATAAGGTGGTTAGAGAGATTTAGGGGTTATTCAAAGGGTTATTTGGGGGTGAAATTCAAATTCAATTTTGAGAAGGAAATATAGAAGGTCTATCCCCATAAATAGGGAGTCTCACGGAGTCCAAGGGGACCATACAACAAAAAGAGAACAAGAATATGAATGAGAAATGTTGCCCGGAGGAAAGAATTCAGAGAATAGTATAGTGAATCAAGAGTGCTCACCGTCGGGTTGGTGGCTCACCATGTCACCTTGAATTTTCGTTCTAGCTTGACCAAGCTTGGAGTGGTCCACTTAATCCTTGCACGACATTCCGTTTTAGGTAAGTGATTCGAGTTTCAACATTTCTTATACCAAGTTATCCATGAAGTGAGCCTATCAACCATCTCTTAATTCTTGTTGGAATGCTTATCATTGAGAACGTCACATGATTTGCTATGCCCGAGTAGACGCTTTTCCACTTAGTTTCCAACATGCTATTTGCAATTTGATTTGTGTTACTCATTCATGTACGCACAATAGGATTGATTCCATCAATTTTTGCTTTTGGTATGTTTGAGTAGTTTGACCATTAGCAATAAAAAAAAATTAACATAATGTCATTTTAGAGTAGGGTTTTGCATGAAAAAAAATTCATGTGGAAATTTAGAGTTTCCATATATAAATGCTCCGACACAAGAACCTTTTCTCGCTATACTGTTTAGTGTGCTCTCTCCAAGGGGTGTCCGATTTACTATTCACCTGTTTTGGTTTTTTGCTGCTACTGGAGTTCCAGCCATTCGTTGGGGTTGAAATTCGGAGGATTGGCTCACATGACTTCCCCTTACAACTTTACCAAAGCATTTGTCCTAGTATGCCCTATAAGTCCTGTTATGTACATTCTGTGTTAGGGTTTGTGGGATTATTTGTGGGTTTCGGCTGTTGCTGTGGCCTCTTCGTTTGTTGAGGTGTGTGACCAGTTGGGAAAGGCCTATATTGGTGTGGATGGTGTTAGTAGGCATAGCCCCATCCCATGTGCCCAAAACCCCCAGTCCTCTGAGGTCGTGGGACAAATGGGCTCATCCAAAGTAGAAACATCGGCTTCATTGGAGGGCAAGCAAAGAGCCCGTAACGCCCTTCATGGTTCGGATGGTCCTCGGGGACATAGCCGAGCTAGGTCCACTTCCATTCGACCCCAATCTAAGACCCAACAAGCTCGGAGCTCTAAACCTTCGCCACCCAATCCTGGGCTAACGTCACACATGCAGCAGCAAAGGGATACGACTTGTCGTTCGTTCCCCCCTCTTATGTTGACAACATACCTATTGTTACTTTATCTGAGAATGTGCTGGAGGCCTGAAATGGCACTAATGCCTAGTCAGGTACTACATTGGAAGGAAAATGCCATTCAACCTTGCGAATACAGCTCTAAAACACGCCTAGGGACTAAAGCTCTCAGAAGTGATGGCAAATGACCAAGGGTTCTATTTCTTCCACATCTCAGACCCAGAGTTTCATAGGAAGATCCTAGAGGATGGTTCTCTAACAGTTGCTAAGGTGCCTCTTATCTTGCAACAATGGAAGTCTTTGCTGGAATTAAAGAAGGACAACCACTCCTCCATTTCGGTTTGGATACGCTTAAAGAACCTGCCCCTCGACCTTTGGTCTACACCAGCAATAAGTGGGATTGCTAATGCTGTTGGGAAACCTCTTTATGTCGACCAATGCACATAATAAACGAGGATGATTTCCTACGCTAAAGTGTGTGTCGAGATCGATGCGAGGCAACCTCAATATAACTCAGTCGATGTTGTCCTCAATGAAGTAACTCAAGCTGTGGAGGTCGAATATGAGTGGAGACCAGTGGCTTGTCCTAAATGTGGCACATTTGGCCACAAATGTGCGACCATTGATTCTTCACTTAACGATGAGGTGGACCTTCAGCAAATTCCGATCAATGAGGCTCCTGCTACTCACGACCGGGTTTCTGCCCCTGTTCTTGAGGTTGCGATAGATCAAGGAATTCCTGAACCATGATGGAAGCAGGTGATGAGGAAAAAGAAGCAACCCTTAGATCTAAAGAGGGGATCACTAGACTTACCAGTTGATCCTAGTGCAGCAAGACAGATTCTACAGTTGAAGGATTCCAATCTTGGAATTGTTTTGGCCTCTCCTTCTACCCATAAGGCCAAGAGGGTTCAAAGAAGGCAGTCAAAAGCTGAGGATTCCTCCGCTCTCTCTTCTGCTATACTGGTAGACATACTTGTGGAGGCTACCTCTATAGCCCCATCGTCCAGTGCTGCCGAGGACTTGGATGACTTGGCTAGTCTCCTTAGTGACTCCACTGAAGAGAACCAGGACGTGTAGTGCCCTCCATCTACGGAAGCTGTCCCTGCTACCACAAAGACTGACTCTAGGTAGTATATGGTACTGCCCCCTTGCCCTACTCCGCCCCTCCTAATTCCCCTAGTCCGGTGGCCATTCGACGTCAGTCTACTAAGCGGAGATAACCTCCCATCCCATTGCTTGTAAGCTTTGATGTTGATTCAACCAACTCCCGGGCGATTCATGGAAGATTGAAGTTTCTTAGCTCGAGTATGGATTGCTATTTATTGGTCATTTATGCCGAGCATACCTTTATTTCCAGGAGGCTGCTTTGGGAAGACCTAATTCTTAGGAGTTCCGCCCTTCAGGATTCCACTTGGTTGGTTGCTAAGGATTTCAATGCCATCAAGGACCCGTCTAACTGGATTAGGGGCATTGACATTTAGATCCCTTGCTTTGATGAGTTTAAACAATGCTTAGCTCAATCAAAGTTGGAAGATCTGAGATATGTTGGCCTTTGTTCCACCTAGGCTACTTCCTCTAGGCCTAATCGCAAGGTAAGAAAGATCGACAGGGTCCTTATGAATACAAAGTGGAGCCAAGTTTTCTCCTTCTCGGAAGCTTCTTTCCTTGCCCCTGGTATATTTGACCATTTTCCCATGGTCATTAAAGTCGTTAACCTTGTTTTACAACGGAAAGCATTCAAGTTCTTTGACTTTTGGACTAAGCACCCATCTTTCCACTCTATTGTTACTCAAGTTTGGGAGTCCCCAAGGGAGGGGTTCCAATGTACATGCTAGTAAATAAGCTGAAGACTCTCAAACTTCTCAACAGGGAGTCTTTCTCAAATATCTCAACTAGAACAGTTGAGGCTAGGAATGCTTTATGTACCACCCAGGTTAGCCTCTAGCTAGACCCGTCCAACATTATCCTTGCAGAGTTGGAGAAGACTCATCGGCGTACCTTTGTGGACCTACAGAGTCAGGAAGAGTCTTTCTATAGTCAAAAGTCAAGAGTTAAGTGGCTAAAAGAAGGTGATAGGAGCACTAAATTCTTTCATCACTCCGTTAGTAAAAGACAGTTGGGAAACAGGATTCTCTTGGTCTTGGATTCCTCCAACGTCCTTGTCTCTAACCCAGGTGTGATTTAACAATTGTTTGTCAACTACTTTCAGGACTTGCTGGTGTCGGGGGAGGTGGCGTCGAGGTCGGCTATGCAGGAGATCTAGGAGATTCGGTGCCCCTTTAATGAGGAGTAGGTTACGTCTCTTTCTCTCCCGGTTTCCAACTAGGAGATCTGAGATACCCTCTTCTCCTTATCTCGAGGTAAGGCACCTAGGCCTGATGGATTTACTACTGAATTTTTCAAACAAAACTGGGAGACGGTAGGGCCTTTGGTCCTGGAAGCAGTCATAGACTTCTTTATTTAAGGTAAGCTTCTTCATGAAATAAACAACATTATCTTAGCTCTGGTGCCAAAAGTGCCCAAAACCTCTGTAGTTTCAAACTATAGGCCAATAGCTTGCTGTAATACAATTTATAAATGTATTACCAAGATCTTGGCCAACCGAGTGACCATTGTACTTCAAGATGTTATAAACCCTTCTTAGAGTACATTTGTCAAGGAACGGCAGATCAGGGACAATATTCTCCTAGCCCAGGAGCTCTTTAGTGGCTTTCATTTGTACCCTTATTCGCCTAAATGTGCAGTTAAAGTGGAATTCCAAAAAGCCTACGATACAGTGGATTGGGATTTTCTCGAGCTTGTGCTACAAGCTTTTGGTTTTCCTGATTAACTTATTCGTCTTCTCATGGTTTGTGTGCGTACGCTGAAATTCTCCATTTCTCTAAATGGGGAACTGCATAGTTTTTTCTCAAGTGGCTGCAGGCTTCGTCAAGGGGACCTTATGTTCCCATATTTATTCACCCTGGTCATGGGGATTTTCTCAGGGATTCTAGACCGTTGTTCAAGGCAGCCGGAGTTCAAATTCTTCAGGAAATGCAAGGCAACGAGTATTTTGCACTTATTCTTTACAAATGACGTCTTACTCTTCTGTGAAGTAGATATGGCTTCAATTTCTATCCTCAAAAAAGGCATTAATACATTTTCCTCTTGGAGTGGGCTGAGACCAAATATTAATAAAGGTGAGATTTTCCTTGCTAGGGAGTCGGCACTTTTGCGTAACCATATTACTCTTGCCCTAGGTTTTCAAGAAGTGTGTCTCCCGGTTTGTTATCTAGGAGTCCCCATCATTATTTCACGACTAGGTAAGGCAGATTGATGTTCCCTCGTTGGTCGCATTACAACAAGGGTTCAATCCTAGGCCCAGCATTTCTTTTCTTTTGCCGGGCAACTCTAACTGATCAGGTCAATCCTTCACTTGATCCAGGCTTATTGGGCTAGTGTTTTTATTCTACCCAAAGTCGTGCTAGACCAAATCAAGCAAATTCTAAGACGGTTCCTCTGGAAGGCCTCGAGCCTAGGTACTGGAGGTGCTAAAGTTCCTTGGGAGGAAGTTTGCCTTCCAAAAGAGGAAGGAGGCCTGGGTATTCATAGGCTACAAGACTATAACATTGTAGCCATGCCCAAACACATCTAGATCATTTTCCTTGACAAGGAGTCCTGTGGTGTAAATGGATACATTTGACATTCTTAAAAAGGAAGAATTTCTAGATAGCCAAGAAACCTACTATATGCTCTTGGGCTTGGAAGAGGATTATTCAACTTAGGAGAGAGTTTTGGCAGTCCTTTCAATGGAGGGTTGGGGATGGCCTTTCTGTGTCTCTTTGGTTTAACCATTGGCACCCTAGAGGCCCCCTTAACTTGTTTTTCTCACACTCTCTGATTTATAGCTCAAGTTTGGCGGACCTCTACTCTATTCCTGGACAGTCACTGAAGACTGTTCTACATTCTTGGGGAACTCCCCTCCCCATTTTATCTCAAAACCCGGACCGAATGAGCTAGGTGAAGAACCCTTCAGGCTTGTTCTCGGTTGCTTCTGCATGGAAAACCATCATATTAAAGAAGGCCTTGGTGCCTTGGAGTGTGTTCGTTTGGAGCAGCACCATTATTCCGTGATATCAATTTATCCTTTGGCTTATCTCTAAGAACTGGCTTCCCACTCGGGTTCTTTTACTTTCCTATAGGAGAATCAAGAATGTGGCTTGTGCCTTTTACAATTCTAGGCTTGACTGTTAATCGCTTATTTTTTGGCTATCACATCATTGCCGGGAGATTGCGTTCTTTTAGGCTGCGAGGTGCAACCTCCCTTGGCAAAGCAAGTGTTGGTTGGAAAACCTTCATTGAGCGTTAAAGTATCTCTTGAGCAAGGACTTCCATTAGTGCATTGCTCGATTCTCCTTTGGAGCCCTTTGCTATTTGATTTGGAAAAAGAGGAACAACATTCTCTTTAGGGAAGAAACTTTAGCAGTCCTGGCTCTAAAGAACCACCTCATCAAAGTTGTCAAGAACAAGGCTTTGACGTTCGCCAATGTTGATGACACTATTAGGACCATGAGATTTCAATGCAATTTGGGGCATTGACCCTTTTATTTTTGCTCCTAGGTCAACAGATCTGTCTGCCTGACCTCCTTGCATCTCTGTTTGCTGTTGTTTTCCATTTTGTTCGGGTGGTGGGCCTACCTTAGCATCTTGTTCGTGGTTGTTGGCATAAGTTGTCACAAGTTGAGGGTGGGCTTCTCCGGTCTACTCTTCCTATGGTCTTGCTATTCCATGCTGCCTCTTGCTGCTATTTTGGCTATTGTGTGTTGCTGTTTGGGTGGGCATTGGCCCGATTGGGTTTGCTTTTACCTTATTCTTTCTTGTTGCCTCCGTTTGGCTATGTCTTTTGTCTCAACACCCTTCCACTCATACTAACTAGTTTGTCTTTTGAGTGTATGTTTTGGTTCCGGGACTCCCCTCCTTTTGTATAGTTGGTTAAAGTTCAATATATTCTTACCTTTTCAAGAGAAAAAAAATGCTCCAACATATATTTATCACTAATTTCACATTTGCACATATGCATATCTTTTGTTTCTTCTTTTCTTTTGGCCATCATTTTGTTTCTTCTTCCTTTTTTGCCTTTTGAAATTTGTTGATCTTTAACCAATTCATGGCACCAATGAGACTGAAAAGGGAAAAAAGGTTCATATATGTTTTTTTCATTTATTGATGAGTTTCAAATCGGTTCATTTATTACTATTTTCATGTTTGCAATGCATTAAAGAAATTGAAAAAATCAAGTGAGATTTAGATTTCTCCATAAATAAGTGCTTCGCTACACATTTAGAATCATTTCAGTTATTTATTTATCTTATTACTATTTTCACAACAGTCAAGTCTGTATCTACACGGCATTAAGGAAAAAAAAAAATAAAAACCATGCGCATGCTTGGTCATTTATAAAGCATCTCCATTGAAAAAAAAAATCTATAAAAATGCATATAGATTAAACCATGCGGTATGTTATCATTTAGAATAGTTCTTTTTTAATACATGAAATATAAAAAGCGCATCCGTTGCATTAGATTTAGGCTTGCCTTACACGTAGAATAGTTTTAGGTCACCTTCTTTAGAAATTTTATTTATTTGCCTTGTACATTGCACCTGCATGTTTGGTATGATTAATTCTCCCTAAAGCACTTGTTGCTTTGCTCATAGGGGTCTTGCATTGGCGCATTATAATAAGGTCTTGTATTAATTTTGCTCCATACGGTTTTATTTTTTTTCTTATATTGTGTGAATAACCTATCCGATTGTTAATGATAGCTTTATAATATTGTTTGTGCATTTATGAATAGCCACTTTACACTTGCGTGTTTAGAGATAAAAATAAATAAATAATGATTGCATGAAAGAGCATTCTCGTAAAAGAAAAGAGGGATTGATAATGGGCATTAGCTAAAACTAGTCTCCCTTACTTGATTCTGGTTCGCAAAGTTAAGACAGACTCCCACACTTGACTCTTAACCAACCTAGAGTAGGTTCATGATAGTGCTAGTCTCAGTCAAATTAATGATGTTTGAGAAATCAAGTTGCAGGTCTGTAGGATCTGATTAAGAGTCCATGCAAAATGTAAGCGTAATTTCATGATGTTTGTATTGGAAAATTTGATGTAGTCAATTAGAGCATATATCATGTAACATAGAGATGTGACATTTTTCTCTAAGTGGTCACAAAATGTGACAAAGTCTTTGCCTGCGGTGGTGTATGCGCAAGAATCACTCGTATTAGGACATGCATGGCTTTTTGCTTCATATTTCCATAGAAAATATGGAATTGGGAACAAATTTTCCACCCTAAAATTAACGCAAATTTTTTTCCTATGGTCTGATTATGAAGAGCCTAAGAATATACATCTCTGGTGCAGCTATCTCATCACATCCACTTCAAAATATCGCACTGAGAAGAAGAAGAAAACACATTCACAAAAGAAAGTGTTCACATCCACTTCAATGGCTTTTACGTTCAAAAGTGAATCCATCATCTCTCTTGCTCTAATTTTTGGCACTTGGGCGAGGCAAGCGATGTCAGTCCGCATATTGCGAGAGCCCACCATTGCAGAGCGGCACCAGCAATGGATGGCCGAATATGTTCGGACCTACGAGGACCCACAGGAGAATGCAAAATGCCAGGCGATTTTCGCCGAGAACTTGCATTCATTAAGGATTTCAAAAGGTTTGGAGTCGAACCTTTGAGTTAGGTTTCAACCAATTCTCAGACCTGACCAATGAGGAGTTTATCCGAAGCCATACAGAATACCTGGCATTTAAGGGGTACATAATAACCAAAATTTCTGTTTCAGAAATAATTTTTTTGTTCCAAACCTGTTTTTGGAAGAAAAATCTGTTTAATAAACCTATTCAGTTTTTCTATTTCTGGAATAGATTTCTATTTCAAAAATAGGTTTGGAAGAGAAATCATAAGCTAAAATTTTCTATTTCTCTATTTCTGGAATAGAAATCAGAAATAAAAATTCTTCTCATCGTTCGTCAATCGGTCCTTCATTCGTCGCCGCTGACCACCGTCCGTCGCTCGCTTGCCGCCGCCGCCGCTGCCAGTCGCCACCAGTCGCCACCGCCGCCAGTCGCCGGCCGCCCACTGCCGCTGCCGCCACCAGCCGATCAGCGACCGCCACTGCCCGTCGGGCCACCGCTGCCGGTCACCAATCACCGGCTGTCAGCCCTGCCACCGGTCATCACCACCACCGCCGCCCTCCAGTCGCCAATCGCCAGCCCCCGCCGCCCTCCAGTTGCTAATCACTGGCCCCATCGCCGCCACCACTGGTTGCCAGCCGTCCATCCCTGCGATCGCTGATCCACCAATGTCCGAAAGAAAGAAATTTTGTGTCATTATCAAACAAATTTCTATTTTTAGAGTAGAAATTTTGTGTCGTTATCAAACGGTTATTTGTAGAAATTTTGTGTCGTTATCAAACGGTTATTTTTGCTTAGAAACTCTTCTAGAAGTAGAAATAGAAAAATCTATTTCTGTTCCAGAAACTATTTTTGGAACAGAATGGTTGTCATGCACCCCCGATAAGCAACCAAAGCCTGCCGAAACAACATTGTATAGCCACAAAAATCTGGCCGACGATTTTCCCGATAACATTAACAAGGTAGAGAAAGGTGTTGCGAACCATATTAAGTATCAAGGCAGATTTGGTAAGCACAAGCATTGCGATTGCGTCTTGACTCTTTTTCTTTTTCAAGTAAATGAGTAGGCATTACACAAAACATATCTACTTTTGGAAAATTTACATCATATGAGTGACTTAGAGCCTGTTTAGTATAATTCTCTTTAGGTAGCTGCAATTTTGAAATAGGAGTTCTGCATCTTTTATTAAATTGTTTGATGAATTCTCGAAAGCTGCAATAATTTATAGTAGCGTTTAGGAAGATGTTTCACCTAGTTTTGAGGTTCTATAGTTTTAAAATATATGTAACTACTCATCATAGCACAGCTACAGTGCAACACAAATACGTCACAGCCACAGCTACACCAAACAGATGCCCGACATATTATAATGAGAAGCCAAACATCAATGTATCACAATTACGGAAATAGGGTAATTTCACATAGTTATAAGGTCAATAACTATTACGTAGGATCCTGCTGGGCATTCTCAGTCGTAGCAGCAGTAGAAGGAATCGTGGGGATCACAAGCAGCAACTATCGGTGCTCTTTGAGCAATAACTGATAGATTGTGATGCCACAAGCTACAGCTATAGAGGCGGTTACCCAGACAATGCTTTCAAGTACTATCCGAAACCAAGGATGTGGCATCCCAAAATTCAAAGCCAAGCCATAAGGTGTGTTAAAGTCTCTAATTAGGTGACAAAATTTCCATGGCTTATGTTTTGGCCATTAGTCTTTTAATTTGATGATTTGTGCTTGTGATTGTGGAAATTTAAATTTAATAGATTAATCATTTGTGCTTGGCCATATGATTCATAAATTAAATTTCAATAATTGAAATGTCCCAAGACTTTGGCCGAGATGAAAAATTGGAATTCAAAAATATTTATAGGAGAATTTCAAAAAAAAAAAAAGGAAATGGAGGTTAAATTGGAATGGGCCTTGGACGCATTGGCCTAAAGCTTGGTGGGCCAAGCTAGTCGGCCCAAGAGGGAGCTCGACCAGCCCAAGAGGAGTGGCCGGATGGCCCAACTCCAAAAGCCCAAGCCCAATCAAATTCAAAAATCAAAATGACAAGTGGCAAGGGGCAAGAGCATGCATTGGTTGGTTTTTAGGCAAAGCAATCATTATCAATCCTGGGATTAGGGGAGTATAAGAGGGAAGGAGAGAGAGAGAGAGTGGCCGGTTCTTTGTTCATTTGGCCGAGAGAGAGTGCGAGAGGGAGAGAGAGTTCGAGAGAAAGGGAGAAACCGAGAGGGGAAGGAGGCGGAGCCGAGGGGTGCCGCCGTTCGTTCGCCGTCCAATCGCCGTGTCCCGCCGCCGTTCGTCGTCATTTGTCCATCTTAGAGGCAAGTGGAGTCTGTAACTTCTCTTGCATGTTTGTTTTGGTGGTTGCATGTTCGATTTTAGGTGTGATTTGTGCGAAAAACCGAGGTAAGAGTTGGTTGTTTTCAAGCCGTGTGACTGTTTTTGCTCGGTTTGTAGGAGTCAGTAAATTGTTTGAGCTTGCATGTGTGTTTGGAGTCCGATTTTGGCTTCGATGTCTTCATGAAAGTTGTAGCTAACATCTTGTAGTATAACATACTGAAATTTCGTGAAAAATGATGGAGATTTGAGGGGTTAAAGCCTTGTTATACGGAGACCCCAGATCTGTGATGTTTTGACTGACTTCTTGTTGGATTCTTGGTTGCATGTTGGTTTGTGATGAAAATCTGACTTTGATGTCTTCATGAAAGTTGTAGGTAACATCTTAAACTACAACATACTCAAATTTTAACAGAAATGAACAAGTATAGCCTGGTAAATCGTCTAGATCTTGGAGAAAATGATTCTGGTGAAGTATTCCGAGACACCCGAGACTTCATGGACTTAAATGGTGACCATACTTTGGTTATTTGACCTAGATATCTTCATGAAACTTGTAAATTACACCTTGTTACATAACATACTCAAATTTCAGAGGAAACGAAAGAGAATAGATGGGTGAAATCTAAAAATTTCGGAGAAGTGTATTCTGGACGACGCGGTAGTGGTTCCAGAGGTTTCGTGGGGTGGTATAAATTAATCTAAAACGAATTTGGCTTGGAGTTCTTCATGAAAGTTGTGCGAAAATGTCTTGGCTATTACCCTGTAAAATTTTGTAATTTTTGAAGGCCATATGAGTATTTTAATCGAATTTATTTTGAAACTGCGCAATTCTGGTCATTATCCGAATATCATGTGCTATTTTGTGGAAATTGTGAAGTTATGAGAAATTCAATTTGGCCATGAATTTTGTATGAAATTGTGATCCTATTGATTTGTTTAGTGATTGTTTGAATATTATGATTTTGGGAAAATCATAGATATCAAATTTAATATTTATTTATGAAAATAACTAAATATAATAATATAATAATATAATAATATAATAATAATAAAATAAAATGGATTTTTATTTTGGCCATGGATTCAATTCTATTTGTGTGGCATATGTGTGATGAGGTTTTTGCACATGTATTGGATTGAAATGCATATGTGATAAAGTCTTGGTATGCGTATGACATGGTCCTTGTACATGTATCGAATTGAGATGTGTATGGGATAAAGTTTTGGCATGTGTATGACATATGAATTGGGATGCAAGTGTGAATTCCATGTCAAGTGTGATTTGTTTGATACCATGCCAATTGCCATGTTAAATTGAGATAAAGAAATGGTATATGTGGATGATGGTAAATGAGGAAGTGGTTGTGGTGGAGGATGATGGCCGGAATGTATAGATACATTGCCGGAATTCCCTGGGAGATTCAGGATGCCCGGAATGTGGGGGGCCGGAAGCCTTGTCGGAGGTCTTTGCCCGAAAGGAATGCCTCGCGATGCCAGTATTGGGGTGCGGGATGCCTGGCTAGAAGGGTAAAGGCCGGAAGCCCTGTCGAAGGTTTCTGCCCGAAGGGAATGCCTCGTGATGCTAGTTGAGATGCGAAATGCCCGGAATGTGGGGGGCCGGAAGCCCGATGGCCATGGGATGGCTGAGTTTGCCGGGAGCCCTGTCGGAGGTTTCTGCCCGAAGGGTTGATGATGAGATTGATGAGTGGGTGATGTGGTGATCAAAATTGAAAGATAAAGATGAAAAATTAAACTATGGCATGATGATATGCATGATGATATGCATGATGATGATGATGATGATATGTGATGTGATATGATGATCACCCATGATATGATATGATATGCATGATGATATGCATCATGATGATGATGATGATGATGATATGTGATGTGATATGATGATCACCCATGATATGATATGATATGATATGATATGCATGATGATATGCATGATGATGATGATGATGATGATGATGATGATCACCCATGATATGATATAATATGCATGATGATATGCATGATGATGATGATGATGATGATGATATGTGATGTGATATGATGATCACCCATGATATGATATGATATGCATGATGATATGCATGACGATGATGATGATGATGATGATATGTGATGTGATATGATTATCACCCATGATATGATATGCATGATGATATGCATGATGATGATGATGAGGATGATATGTGATGTGATATGATGATGCATGATAGTGTGTGCCTGGCTTCAAGGTAAGTAGTGCCTAGTATGCATGTGTAATTTGCATGATGCATTAAGTTGTTATTGGATTTCCCTATCTGCTGAGTGGTTGTACTCACCCCTTTTGGGGATAACATTTCAGATTAGCCAGTATGCCGCTTCCTGCCGTCACGCGGGGTACATTTTACGGGATACCATCCGATGTAGAGGTCGAGTGTGTTGAGATAGACTGTCCCTCTGTTCTCGGACTGACTTTTATCCGAGTACGTTGTCTAGTGATGTATGATGTGGGCCTGGCTGGGGGTCCTGTCATTCAGGAGTTCATTTCTGTGCACGTTCGTCGGGATGGAGCTATGTGAGGGATGTTGCCGCCGCCATCGCCTGATGCACCGGGTTGGGTGTGAGACCTGCGCGCGATGAGTAGGAGCTGGATCTCTTTTTGATGTAGATAGTCGACACTTTCGATGGGGGTTTGCGCTCGTATGATGTTAAGGGTCAAGGATTTCTTTTTGAGATTTTAGGCAGGACATGGCAGAGTCCTAGCTTTTTTTGTTTTGTATCAACCCGAGAAAAAGGAAGTCCCATCCTAAAAGAATATGTAAATAATGTGTCGATGTTTGTTTATAAAATCCCGATATTTAGTTGGTGTGTATTTGTATCATGGATTGGTAGGGGGATAGATGGTGATATTTAATTTGCTTTCGCTATGAGTCGCGTTGGGACCGATCGTTTTAAAAAAAAAAAAATGTGTCTGCAAATTAGGACGCTTGTTCGAAAGAAAGAAAGGTAATAAAGTGTAACACCAGAGCTTGTGGCGATCGCCGAAGGGTTCAGGGTGCTACAAAGGAATCGCGTCCCAGAATACCTATGCATACCATGGGATGGACAGGACCTGCAATGCAACGAAAGCAGCAGAATACACGACGCGAATCAAGGGTTTTGCATATGTGCCGCCCGGTGAGGATGAGCTCAGGAAGGCAGTCGCCCAGCTACCAGTCGCAGTCATTATCGCAACAAGCGGGTGGGAGTTCCAGAGCTATAGACATGGCGTGTTCAATGGGGATTACGGCTCGTAGCTAGACCACGTCGTTGTCGTCGTTGGGTACAGGAAGAGCGAGGATGGAATCGATTTCTGGAAGATCAGGAACTCTTTGGGCGAGGCATGGGGTGAAGGCGGTTACATGAGGGTTCAGAGGCGGTGGTAGTTCTGAAGGAATGTGCGGACTCGCATTGGAAGCTTCTTATCCAATTGCTTAAGAATAACACTTAAAAACATATATGCCCAGAACTTAAGCGTCCCACAATTACAAGTTGCTGTTCGTGTTGCTTCTTCTAATCATATGTTTTTAGCTATTGTCGTCTGCTTTTAAGGGTACAGTCTAGCCACAGAGTTATGAGGCGGACAACGCATAAGTTGAGCATTTCGTAAGAAATGTTTCACAAATCCAAAACATGTAATATTTCTCAACTTCGTTCATCAAACAAAGTATATATTTCCACCAAAAAGTTCTCACACTATTATGAAACACCAAAATGTAGTAAATGCCTGATCCAAATTTTATGCAACAAATATGCTTCTTCATATCTCATAAAATATCAAATATTTGTCATTTTGAAGACGAGTTTCTAAATTTTTAAAAGAGATAGCACCAGTCATATGGATATGGCCCAGACCAAACAATAAATAATACTCGTATCGTCGAACTCACGATCCTATCAAATAAGCGAGAAGCAATATTACAATCGAGTAAAACGCTACCTCAACTAGATTCAACTAAGCTTGAATGCTTGCAAAACGACTCCCACGTGCCAACAAATTGCTCACCCAAAGCAATTTCTCAAATCTATCTGTAGCCTGAAGCTTAAGCGCAAAATTTTTGTCATGCCATAACTTTCTTCTCCGAATCTCGTTCTAAACGTATTTATAGTCAATAGAAAGCTTTTCACATATACTACAAGAATCCCAACTTGACCGTCCCAAAATCAAGCCGAAAATCAACAATATATGGGGGCGAAGCTGCTGGACGCGCACTGTTCACTGTGCACGGGAAATTTCAAGATTTCGTTTCAAGCAAATTGTAAGCTCAAATCACAATCTGTAAAATCCTACGGCTCCACAACACCTTAAACTATCATTTCTACAAAAATACATGGCTCAATGACTCAAAAATCATCATTCGCCACTTGATTTTCCTAAAATTCCAAATTTGAGCCCCAAACCTGAAAAATACTTCGATTGGACAAAGGAGGGGCGCGATCACTTACCGGGCATCACGTTACATAGTTGCCTTGGCTTGGCGAGGCGTCCGTGATGAGAATCCCCTCCCTTTTCTTCCTCATCCTCCTCCTTCTTCTTTCCGTTCATTTCTCTCCTCCCTCTTCTTTCTACTCCAACGTGCCTCCTTCTTTTCCTTTTATCTCCTTTTCTTTTTCCTTTTTTTTTCTTTCCTCTCTCCAAAGACTCTCGATCTCTCCTCCTCCTCCTTTTTCCTTCCCTAATTTTCTTCCTTCCCTAATTTTCTTCTTCTTTTCTTTTCTACTTGTGGGCCCTACTCTTTAGACTAAGTCAAATATTACTGTGGACCCACACATTTGGCTAGTTGCCGAGGTCCAATAATCAGCTAGAGGAAGAAGGGAAAAAAGAAATAAAGAAATAAAGAAAAAGAGAAAAAGGAAATAAATCAATCAATTAATCAATCGAAAAACTAGTAAAATATAATTAAAAATTATTCACATCACCAGCATCATATCATGTAGGACGGTTGGCATTTGCGTTAGTGATTTTTGACTGAAATTTGCTAGGTAACTAAATTGGCATGAATGCAAGGTTTATAACTCAATTGGTATAAAAGAAAGTTTAGTTTTGAATTAGCATACTTGTAAAAGTTTAAGAACTTTTTTTTGTAATTCTCACATCTTCATTGGGCGTTATTTGTCAAACACATCAAAAAGAAAATCTTGATCTTGACTGCAATGTGTTGGATTTAACTTTGTACAAAATGAAAAGGAAAAGTTGCATTTGAAAATCTCGCAAAATCTCCGTCAAAAAACAAAAAAACTCGCGCAATCAGTGACATATTTATTCATATAAAGAACACAAAGCGCCACAGATAAATGAATTTGCAAAATGTTTAGATACATTAATGTTTGGCACCGAGAGAGAAAATGCAGCGCAACTACTAAGATTCGCCGCATCTCATACATTGATCTCGTCCTTCAACCCGCTAAGACCGATTTCTTTTACATATAGTAAAAAGTTGTGCAAGAGAGTAGAAAGAATAGTAAGGACTTGTTTGTTAAAAAAAATTCTGTTCCCCGGAACAAAAATTTCTATTATTTTGTTCTAGGAACGAAAAAAGAATAAAAACGTGTTTAGTAAAACTTTTGTTCCCAGAAATAGATGTGGAACGGAAACAAGAAGTAGAAAAAAGTAATTTCTTGCTCTCGGGAACAATTTGTAGAATCAATTTTTCTCTCTTCTTTTTTCTTCTCTTTCTTTCTTTTCTTCTTCTTCTTCTTCCTTTTGGCAGGCCGTCGACACTGGCCATGGCCAAGGCCAGCAATCAGCCAGACGAGGGCCGACGACCTTGTCGGAGAGTTGCCGGCCCCTGAAGACGCCAAGCCATAACGAGGCTTGTTGGCTTGAGCCTCACCATGGCTAGGCAAGGCATGGCAAAGCTCGGCCTTGCCTGGGCTGGGTGAGGTCGACCTCGCCCAAATTTGGTGAGGCCAAGCTCGCCTAGCCACCGATGAGGGTCGGCCTCACTAGGCCACCTCCAGGACGGCGTCGCCTGGCTAAATATTATTAATTGTCCACATGAATGTCGGCAGTGCCATATAAGTTAGCTGTTAACATCCACATCAATAATATCCAACCAAAATTAACCGAAAAGATTAATTGGCACTAAATTAAAAGGTTTATGACTAAATTAGCAGTAACTAAAAAGGTTTATGACTAAATCAGTACCATTAAAAAGTTTATGATTAAATTGATACAAATGTGATAGGTTTAGAACTACTCTCATACTTTTCCCAATTTTGGCCCTTTGGATAAGGTCTATTTTTTTCATCATTATGCTTTTTTATTTAATTTTATTTTATCTATATAAGACTGATTTATTTAGTTTTTTTATCATTGAGGTTTTCAAACTATCATTGAACATAATATTGCACTTTTCCATTTCCTGTCCCTCATTAATTCATACATGTGTATTTTCTGATTCTATGATATTCCTTTTTTTTCCTACTTTTCAATAGTCTTCTAAAATATTTGCTATCAAATCCAAATATAAGTGGACCATTTTATTTATTTTTCTTGAATCTACTATTCGATGAAAGAATAATATAAATTAGGTGTATTTGGTGTTACAATCAAATGCTATGGTATTTGGAAAAAAAGTATCAATAAAATCATAAACCTATTACATTTATACAAATTCGGTTCTAAACCTTTCAATTGAACTAATTTAATTCTAAACATTTTCACATTGATATTAATTCAGTCCATCCAACCAATTTAGGCCAAAAACTAGTGATGTGGATATCGGCAATCTTACATGGTATTGTTGATGCTAACATTGACATTTTAAAATAATTTTTTACCATTTTTTTTTATTTTTTATTTTTTAAAAATTCTTTTTCTTATTGTCCTTTTTTTCTTTTCCTTTTTTTTCTTTCTTTGGATTGTGGTCGGCAACCAGCCATAGGTGGGGTTTGGCGAGGTCATTGTGGTCCTCTCTGGATCAGGCAAGGGTGAGACCCTCGCGGCTTGGGTGAGGGCAGCAATCATTAGATCGAGCGAGGGTGACCCTCGCCTAGGCAACATAGGGCAACAAGGGTCTCACCCTCGCCAAATCCGACAAGGACCGTCCTCACCCAGGCCGGGAGGCTCTTGCCCTCGCCTAGGCTGTGAAGGTCTTGCCCTCGCTAGATCCAGTGAGGGTGACCCTCTCTTCTGGTCAACGAGGGCTGCGGTGCCCTTGTCGACCCCCATTTACTAGTAATGGTTGGTATTGGCCACAATCCAAAGAAAGAGAAAAAAAAAAGGAAAAATTTTAAAAATAAAAAAAAATAGAATATTTAGTAAAAAATTATTTTAAAATGTCAATGTTAACACCGGTGATGCCACATACGGTCGCTTGCATTCACTTCACTAATTTCTGCCCTAATTGCCAAATGAACCAAATTGGTACCAATGTGAAATAATTTATGACTCAATTAGTCCAATTGAAATATTTAAAATTGAATTAATATCAATGTAATAGGTTCATGACTTTTTTGGTACTTTTCCCATGATATTTAACATATTTAGTTTTAGTCGATCTCTACATCTAATGTGATGTACAAGGAGAAAACTCAGATGAGCCATAAGCGGGATGTTGAGTTCTAATATCGACATCTTAGACAACTCGCTTCTCCTTTTTTCCCACTTTTCCTAGAAAATAAAGACATGAGCTTTTGTTTGGATTGAAAAAATTGTGCTGAATACAAAATCTAATTTGGCTGCGCGGCATCATGCAAATTTCTGCTAGCGTTCCTTAAATTTCTACCTGCCATTCTCAGGCATGTCAAGAAATCATATAGAAAAAACAAAAACAAAAAGAATAGGTGTATTCAGAAAAATTGACGGAAAAAAAAAAATTGCCCTTCGTAAAAAGGACGACTATCAATACCCCTAGAACTTAATCAAAATCCGGTAGCTGGATGTTTGAGAGCTCTCGTATTGCCGATCCTCCTTAATGCTTCCGATGATTATCGATCTTCAACTATATAATCTCCCATTCGGATTCATCAAACTCGTAGTTGTTCCTCATTGTGGATGTCATATTCTCCAAAACTTCATTCTGAGACAAGAAGGTGGGCTAGAACACAACGTTACTGATCGAGATGGGATACTAAAGGTCTGGTTCATAGAGAGAGAGAGGGCAACATACCTGTATTGGTTGTTGTTCAGTTATTTCAATTAGACCTGAACAAATTTCTCCGGTGTCTACAGTAATGCAGCTCTCATCAATATTGATTAAGTCATTGACGGAATGGGACTCTTGAGCTGAGCAATCCGATCCTGCTACGATGAATATGTGATAATCAAACACCATATGAAGCAAGAAATCATATAAATTCAGGCAGCTTCATGTGTTCCTAATGGGGTTCTAATCGTTCGATTTTAGCTTTTTCTTTGTCATGGGCCTGTGCAAATATTAATTCGCATAAGTGCATCATTACTAATACATCCTGCTTATAGTTTCCAAAGAAGAAATTTCAGAAGGGGGACTATTAGTATTTAGGACAGTAGAAATAAGTAGCAGATGGTATTGAGTAGAAAAGCTATACTGTAATGAAGCAAACCGAATGGTTTCCTTTCTGCAGTAGATCATCTGATGTTAATGAAACGATGCTTTTCTTATGGAAGTGAATGGCATGTACAATCATTGCCTCTTCCATAATGCGAGAAGCCAAACACCTAGTTAACCGGACAAAGCGAGAGAGACACGGGACATGACATGGAGCTGTTGATTAGGCATCAACGGAACATTCTGGTGCTCATTTAGCAGAAATCTAGAAGCAGGCTCTGTGTTTAGCCGCTATTGCACAATTACAGACACGTAGGGTATATTTGAAGTACGTACCGATTACTTCTTCAAATTCATCTGAGGAAGCGACGTCAGGAATGAAGCTCTCATGTTCTTCTGGACTAACACAATAAAGTGATTTGACCGTACTTCTGCTGTCAGTGCAGGTATCCGAACCATTGAAATGCTCCCCAAGTCCTTCCGTCAAAGAGTCATATTCGTGTCCATCCTCGGACTTCAATTCCGTTGTTTCAGCTTGAGAGATTGGCACATGTTTCATGGCATCGCCACAGATCTCAGAGTCCACGTCTGAGTAGTTGTTTATACTACGAGATCCCTCTTCGAGGTAGTCTTCTTTAGCAGTGTCGGATGATGTGTCACTATCAGAGCTTTCCAGCGGAGGCATATTGGACAGTACCTCTTCACTCGCCTGCTCCTGAGAGGAGGTGAAAACTTCTTGCATGAACTCCAAGCAAAAGCCTCTCACTTCAGCACTCACCTTCTTCAGCTTGCTCTCGACATAGTTCACAGTGTCCTGTCATGCAAGAATTTCGGCAATTAAAGAGGACAGCACATGAACAAGTGTGACAAGAGACATGTCATTACATCTATTCAATTAGTAATTGGAAGGTCAAGATATAGGCGTATGCATAAATTGCAATGAACACGAACACCATAGTCTACTGAAAAATTTGCTTGGAACCAGACGAAAGCAAGAGACGTTACTCATGAGTGACAGTATACTAATGAAGAAGAGAGGAGTGGTAGAAGCCAATCAGTGAAAAGGGTCGAAAGGAGCAAAAGATCACCACGTAGATGACATCTTCCACATCCAAACAGAATTCTTCGATCTTCCCGCTTATGTCCCCAACAATGTCGGCCAGCCAAGTATTGCCATTAGTAATTGCCATGTCACACCGATCAGCTACCCCAGAAGTGCACCAATCTGACTCTCCAGTGGGCTTATCATGCGAGACAAAAATGTTATGCCAAGTATTCCAACGATAAAAATTAAGAAAAGTTCTGATCAAATAAATTTTCAGAGAAGTAGAAGTCTAAGAGATGTAAAGCGAAAATATGAATGATTCTCTCTCTCTCTCTCTCTCTCTCTCTCTCTCTCTCTCTCTCTCTCTCTTATGACATCATCAGACATTGCAAAACAAAAAAGCACTTCTCTTGCCGAACCTTGACGAGGAAGATGCCTTACTTAAGGCTCTCCAACTCGCTCATACATAGTTGACCATGATCTTTGGCTCACTCCTAGTAAAATCAGTGCTGTTTCACTCGCAGAAAAGCTCTCACACTATCTTCTAGGGGCCTATTCCTTCAACTACAAACTAATGGATCTGCTAAAAAAATTTCAACAAATTGGATATTCTTTTTCACGTGGGATTTCCATAAAACCAATGAAGGAGCTATTTTTTAAGCTCTTCCTAATTATTTTCCCCCGGTTTCCCTCTGTGTTGAGATAAACTAAAACAATTATGTGGCCGTGAAAGAAATTCCCCAGACATCACAAGTGATCAGTCACGATACAGGCCAAGAAAAGAATATCAACCGATCAACACATTATCATCAGTTCACCCATTGAAGACCAGCAAAGATCAGTCAAGACCCCAGAAACAGGAAAGGTCGTAAATTCATCGAAATTGCAGCACTTTGTAATCCATCTGACATTATGTTAATAAAAACCAATATCAAATCAATCCTCAACATGCAAAAGGGACACGTAGCGCCCTAGTGAAACTAGCCCAAAGACGAAAAATACGTGATCGACACTATTCAACGCCCCGGAGGCTTGACTGCAACACAATGCAAGTTACTCAAAACGTCGACGACCAACAAGAGCTCGTGTACCGAAAACGACGAATCGAAACTACGCTAAACAAAGCAACAATGCGGAACCCAGTTTCAGAATTAAGGAAACATTACGTGGGAAAACTAAAAGAAACCTGATCCTCCTTTTGGGAAAGCACAGGACCTTCAGAAACGTTGTTCTTGCTGAGAGCAGGAGATTGCAGAGAGAGAAAAAGAGAGAGAGAGATGGGGGTGTTTTGAATAAGGAAAAGGAGATATGTTTCTTTAATCTATGAGATTAGATTCAATTAACAACCACCGTTTGACTATGTTGGAACTTGACTCGAACTCGGACTCGCCAAATCCTTCGGAACTAAGGTTTAGGGTTTTGTTTTTTTTAAGGGCAAGATTAATTAAAAATTTAAAACTACAATAAAATATGCTAATTCATGAAATTTTATGAGAATATTAAATTTCATTGTAACTGAATTTTACAAATTACTTTTAACCATATAATATCGAATTATTTTATTTGGACAAAACACAAAAAAGAACACTAATGTGGATTATTTGTGTGATTATTTTATCATAGACATGTAGATAAACAATTTAACTATATACTTTAATATATTAATAGGGCTTTGCATTACTATGGAATTAACTTATGTGGTGAAGTTGTTTCTTATAAAAAAAAAAAGTAAGGGAAAAATTACATTCATTTATTTTCTGTTCCCATACTTTAACTAACGTTTAGTATTTAACTTTTATTCTTTACCAAACATTCGTTACTACTGGCAATGTAGATACAAGCATTTAAATCATATTCGAATGTCTGAATAATTTTTAAGATAGAACAACTATACTTTTACAAAATTTGAGATTTCTCCTTCAACAAGCTCAACTCTTTGAACGCCACATTCTCCATAGCAGTTAACCTCTTTCTCAACAAAAGTGTATATCAATTTTTACAACATCAAGTTGTGCAAAATTCAGCTCTTCCAATGTGAAAACTATACCTTTATCTATTATGGATAATGGATCTTAATCTGTTCACATGTAAATTCCTTTCACGTCGTTATTTGTGTAATTGTCGTTTTATAATGGACATTGCGAGGATCAATTATGATAGACAACTTCCTACATAATCAAAACCGCACTATCTATGGACTTGAATTGAAAATCAATAAGAGAAAAGGTTTCATAAGAGAATGATTAATAGGACGATAATAATGTTTTCTTAATTTTATGCTAGGTAAAATAAATGTGCTTTTCCAAGTTGAATATATTTTCTTCATTATTTGTAGAGCTTTTGTGGTGCTTTTGTTTTTGGCTTTCGCCATTGTTCTTTTTTATTCCAACTGGCATTTTTTTTTTTTAATAAGTGATAAACTTAGCTACATTGTCTACTAAACTAATAGATTCCGGATATTGGTGGTAGACAGATAGTTTTTTTGGTGGTAGACAGATGGTTTTTTTGTCATATTGATACAAGTGTAGAAGCTTTTGTGAAACAAAAAATATTTTGGATATTAGGGTTTTTTGTGGTGTGATTGTAGCCTTCTTATCTTAACAAGTAGACTACTATTTTTCTTTAACTACAAAGGTGGCTCTGATGCCAACTAAGTAATTATCAATTTTTAGTCGTCCGACCTTAAGCGACTTTCGATGATATAACGATGTACAGGTATTTAAAAACTTCTTATTGGACAGATTGCAATCAAACCTATTGGAAATAAAGATTTATAGCGGAATTACCAAAATTATTTGGAGAAAAGGTAAAAGAAAGAATTAGAAGGAGATAATGATTATGTTCATATCACGTATGGAGAGATAACTACAGCAACGAACTTAGAGAGGCTTAGAGCATGTTTGAATTCAAATCATTGTGTGAGTCTCCTGATCAATGTCATGGCGACACATGAAAAAACACATTTGTTTGATATAGATGACTACACCGAAATTTTTAAAACATGCAAAACAAATAATGTGCAATCAACCACTTCTTTAGATCCGTCCAATTTGTTTAGCGAAAAACGACGATGTAGTTTATTTTAAATCATTTCTCTATCCTACATGGCAAATGATTTGAGTGAAAACGTTCACATTAGCAAAATGACGTCGTTTCGAATAATTTACTTATACAAAAATGACGTCTCTCCCAAATTGAAGTTCTCCAAACCCTAAGTCCCAAAATCAAATTCTCCGACCTGGAGTTCCATTGCAATTTGGGTCCTCTTGTGAGATAAATTTCGACGACTATCTAATCTTTAGTTTATAAAGTTTGAGTTCGACACCCATCGCAACTTAGGTTCCCTTCTCATCAATCTCAAGCGAGCTCAACTTCATCGGGATTTGGTGAGCTTTAAGCTTATTGGATTTAGTTAAACAAGCTTGCCTGATTAGTCAAGCCTTGACCTCATTGGCCCACATCCTAGTCACCGGATTGCCAACCATTGCTAAGACACGTGATTAGTGGAGGGAGAAGGAGAATGAAAAAGAAAAGAACAAAAAAATTATTTTTTAAATAATAAAAAGTGGATTTTTTGAAAAGTAAAATTAACTAAAAATGGAAATTTTATTAAAAATAGTTTTATAAGAACAAACTTTCATTGACCAAAGGCTTGAGCACGAGTCCTAAGCACCCACACACGGAGGGTTAGGATTAGAGCTAGATCGTTAAGACTTGAGCATGGCCTTTATGGACCCAAGTTCTAATGTGAAACATCTAATACATGTAGGCACCAAGGGTTTAGGCATAGTCTTGATGGACTAGACATGGGCACTAAGAGCCTAGGCCCAGGCTCGAGCATCAAGGTTTTGAGCCTCACTTCAATGGACCCAAACCTAATTGCTAGGAAACTTGCTCCTAAGCATAGAGAATCAATGTTGGAGTTTTCATGCCCAAACAGTCCAAATTCCAATATTTAGTCATATTTTAGAGATCTTTTTCAATTTTTTCAAAAAGAAAATATTTCCCTAAATTTAATCTTTGTTAGAAAAACCTTATTATTTAACTAGGATAACATTTTCTATTGACAAATTTTCCTAAATCAATATGACCAAAAAAGCAAAATTTTCCTAAACAAACCAAATGCCAGAAAATTGAGGAAAATATTTTAGAAAATATTTTTCACCAAACAAACAAACCAGCCTTAAATCAAATTAGAATTTTTAAATGTTTTTGGAAATCTCTAGCGATGAATTTTCATTCTGGAGAGCAGCTCGTGACGAGTTGAGCGACGTCCGATTGTTCCGGCGCGCGAACGCTCCCTAAAACCCTCACAGCCTATCCCTCCACCGCCACCGCCACCGCCGTCGGCCACCGCCTCCGACCACCAAGTACCCCTCCACCAGCGCCACTCCTCCAATCCGCTACCACCAGTCCTCTCTCTCTCTCTCTCTCTCTCTCTAAGCCACCATTGCCGGGCTGTCGCACGTCCTGCTCAGCTCGGCCTCTCCACCGGAGCCCCTCTCTCCCCCTCTCTCTCCCTCTCTCTCCCTCTCTCTCTCGCTCGCTCGCTCGCTCGCAGAGCAAGGTAATGTGTTGTTCTTCTTCATTTTCTTTCAAAATCTTTTGGGTTTCCTGCGTTCTGCAGATCAAGGCCGCCGTCGCCCTGTTCCAGAACACGGTGGCCGTGTTTTGGTGCCGATGATTGTGTATTGTACTCGTGTTTAAGGTCAAACAGCTCGATCTGATCTGGGTTTTTTACCAATTCAGTGCCCTTTTTTCTGCTTTGGCTTGCACTGGTTGGGTGCTGTGGATATGATGGTGGTAGTTTTTTGTCATGTAGAAGTATTCTTGGAGTGTAGAAATGGCTGAACTGTAACACTGTTGGAATTTCTGGAGGGTAGGGAATTTTCCGTGTTTCTTTCCACTTGCTAGTGGTCTGAGTAGGGAAACATAATTGGCTTGTTCAAGAAAGGAATTTGAATGGACAACTCTGGCATCATGAAAACGTGAATTTTAGTGAGCCCTGTCATTTCTTTCGTATTGCTGAATAAAGAGGAGAAAAGGTTTCAAGCTTCAGCTCCTCTGTGGTAATTGAGCTGAGTCGAGCGAGATATAGTATTAATAATCTTTTCGAGTTCAGTTATGGCACAAACGATTGTACTTGATTGAACTTGAGCCGTGCTCAAGCTCGACATTATAACTGTTTGGCTCAGCTTGGTTATCTCCTAATTACCCACATCAACCTCTCTCTCTCTCTGTCTCTCTCTCTCTCTCTCTCTCTCTCTCTCTCTCTCTCTCAAACCTCTGAGAATTTTGCACTCTTTCTGAGCAGCACTTAGGTAAAGAGAGAAGTAAAGATGGCAGTGGACAGAGATCAGATTCAAGAAGAGGCTTCTCTTTCACGTTTGTACAAAATCATTCTTGGTTGGGACTATTTTCAAATCCTTAAAGAAGTCAATGTATTCTCTCTCTCTCTCTCTCTCTCTCTCTCTCTCTCTCTCTCTCTCTCTCTCGTGCTAGTGTTTGATTGTGCAAAAATTGATTTTCTCACTTTGATAGCAACAAGGTAGCAGGAGCAAAGAGCATGATAAAGAAGGAACTGCTCCCAGTGTAAAGCGAGTAAAGTACACATATAAAGATGTCGATGACTACATTTCTACCTTTGAGTCTCTTTTGCTTGAAGAGATTAAGGCTCAGATTGTTCAGAAGAGTGACAGTGATGAAGATGCTGGTTTTTCTTTTTTCTCATTGACTCCATTCTCTTTCTGGTGATTACTATTTTTCTGAGGAAGGATGTTGATGGTACCGTGATTTTGGACCTTTGCAGTTATCGAGTGGAAACATGGAGTGGTTACCAAGTGCAATGAGTCTGATGGGTTTCACTTGCCAGAGGTCACTTATGGCTCCTCTTATAAAGATTTCTCCATATCTCAGAATGATCTGCTTTTGCTATCTAAAGAAAAGGTTATCAAATCCATTTACTCCTCTTTTGGCTTTTAGCAGTACATTGCTCAATTTCCTCTTCAGTCATTTAGCATTGATTCAAAGTTTCTTTTGACAATGTCTTCAGTTATACCTAAATGACTTAATTCTCACAGAATGTTGCTTGATGCAGTTTGAAGAAGGCAAGAAACTCCCAACAACTTTTGCATTTGCTTTGGTGGAGCACCGTCAGATACGTGAGACAGGAGGGTCTGGGCAGAACAGTGACTGTCGCTGTCTAGTTGTACTTAGACTTCGAATGCATTTGACTGGACAACTCATGCCTATTCTGACTGATAAGGTTGAGTCTAGTCCTCGGCTGCTAAATATGCGTTCCCTCATTAGTGAAGGAGGGAAGTCCCTTTATATAATGAAGGTAAGCAGGGAAGAGTTCTCAGTTTCTGTTCCTATGCCATTGCTAACTATTAGATGACCATCGAGTTATATGAGGAAATTAGTTATCAATTGATAACAGGAGATAAAATTGCTTTTGTCATGTTTCTCTATTAATTGGAAGTTTAGGCCTGAATTTTTGTCTTCTTGTTTGTGTTACATGTAATTTTAATCATCTCTTTTTTTTTCTTTTTTGACAAGGGCATGTAGTTTTACTCTTCTCAATCCAGTTACAAGGCCTTTGTACCTTGAGTGTTCGTTGAATATTTAAAGCTAGTAGACAGATGAGAATTGAAGCATTTTTAATATGCTTTCACAGGCAACTACCTTTTTTTTTAATTGTATGGAGTGTTGAACCCTTCAGTCATATATAGTCATATATATGATGATAACACTTTTATTGGACACTAGATATTGAAATTTATGATCTCGTAAGCTTCTCTTGACCTTTTTCAGGGTAATTTCTGATTGACTTTCATGTAAAGGTTTTAATCTAATGAATAACAGTAATTCCCCTGGACAAGCCCCTTTCCTTGGGGCTAGAATTTTAATCGTTAATATCAGGTTGTAAACAGTGGTTTATTTGATGATAAGCTATTCATCATCATCCATATTTATTTGGAATGAATTTTGTAGTGACATTTAGCATTGCTCAACAGACCTTACTCCTTGGAGAACCAAACATTTACCATCCTATTCTTCTTTATTTGAATATAATCAAAACATTGGCTTTCAGAGTTCCAAATGTTAGTGCCTTTCATATGAAAAGGGCAATGGAGTTAATTATAGTTTAGCAAGAAAAAAAAGCATGGGTAATGCCTAATTTGGATATTGGTCATCTGGAGTAATATGAGCTAGAAGCTTGGACAAATGGTTTTATATATAACAGAGGGGCGATTAAATTTGGGTTTTTATTTTCAAATTTCTTATGGTGGTATTTAAATGGCATTGGAGTTGATGTAATATTTACCACTGAGTTAGAAAACACCGAAATTCATCTTCTTCTGTTTTTTTATTTGGTTATCTGTAAGATGTCTGTTGTGACTTGTAGGCTTGGATGTGCCTTTTGTTTTGGCACAATAATAGTAGGTTAATTTTCTCTCTTTACCCTATTTTTGCTAGCAAGGAGGGAGGAAATAAAAGAATTTCTGAAAGAGATGAAATTGCTGAATACTATGTTGTCTTGTGTCTTCCCTTATAAGCTTATATGGCACTAAATTTAGTGATAACGATAGTTTATCATTAAATAGTCAATATGTTTGGCTCAGCACCTCTTGTTGGCTATGCTGTTATGTAATCATCAACTATTGAATTTAGACATTTGCCTTCAAGTGGAATGATCATTGAGCAAGTCCAGCTGAATGTGATTTTTATTGTAAGCTGGAATTAACGGATGGAACACTATGATAAATGGGAAATTCTTCCAATAGATCTTGAAATTAAATTTTGCATCAGCTGGATTTTTTTCAAGTATGCATGTGCTAATCTTTGGCAATCAATTTGATGTCTTCTGCAGCTTTGCAGCTTATCTACTATTTCTCGTGAATATGTAGCTGTACACAATATTGGTTCCCTTCCTTTCAAAGACATAATACTAGCTGCTGGGGAGAAGAATCCCACTCCATCTGACCAGGCCTGGAAAATTTCCAAACCTCTGGGGGATTATATCAAAAGTAATTTGAATGAATCTCAACAAGAAGCTATAAATGTGAGTATCTCTTTCCTATTCTTTTCCCTATCAAAGGATGTTTGGATGGAGCTTTGTCCTTTCCAGTTACATAAGGTGGAAAGGGGATGACAGGCTTACACAGGACAATGCTTAATAAAGTTATTTCTGTTAACTAAGTCACCTTAAAGCTTGCTCAAATGTTTCTTAGTGCTTGTGACGGCTCTCTGTTCATATCCTCCACCCTGGCAGTCTTTTCAAATTCTTTTTGCTTTTCATCTTTAGAGTTTCTCATTCATTATCTATAGTTGCCATTTGCAGGTTGGTTTGTCACGGAAGCCATTTGTGCTTATACAGGTTTTTCTCATTTCAAACTACCTTTATATCTCTTTTTCCGATACACATGTCATTTGATATTATCTCATCGAGAAATAGATTTTTACATCTTTGGCTTATACGTAGTTTAACCCATAGCTTTACATGCTGCTTCCATACTTGACCTCGACAAGCTCTTCCTATTGCCCTTTGTAAATATACAATATTCAGATGAAGATCTTCTATGTGATAAAGAACTGATCCACTCTGCATCTAAATGTCCCTGAAAATTATTATGTCCAGAGTCCTAATATGACAATCTTTTCCTTGAAGGGATATATCAAAAACTATGAACTATGGAATCCTAATGATTTTCTCATGGAGAATCTATAAACTGACTGACTCTAGTCTAGCTACCTTGCATTTTTGTTTATTGTTAACTGTCCTTTACTGCTAGTGGGAAAAACAGTGTCTCTATAACACTTCTCATGGGAGGACTTGTACATTTTTCTCTAGGGTCCCCCTGGAACAGGGAAAACTCAGACTATCCTTGGCCTCCTGAGTGCCATTTTGCATGCCATTCCAGCTCGAGTGCACTCAAAGTAAGCATTATTCTTGTATTAATATACATTTTTACTCAAATTTGTGTCACTAACATTGCTATAACTGGTGTTTCTCATATATTGCAGAGGTAGACTCCGAGGAGTAAAGCGTGGACCAGAATTACCCATCAATGAAAAGTATGTATTTGGCAGTTATATAACCTATTTTAGAGGATATATTTTGCAAAAGTAATATATTCTCTGTCATTGTGTTATGCTGGTAACTTTTTTTTTTCTTTAAGATGCTTTTCACTTAATTAATGCTCAAATACCTGCAATCATGTTGATTTTAATTAGCATTTTCTTCTAACTATAGTTTTAAACTTTTCATCTACAGAGATGCTGCAGCTGTTAAATGAAATGTTATGCTGTTTTAATGGCAGGCTAAAACTTTATGCTTGTCGGCACAATGTGTTGAAAATATAATCTGAATGTCTCACGTAATAGCATTATCTAAGGATAGAATCTTCTAGTGTTGGAGAGATGTGTCATTTGAAGGCTCTAGATGTTGGTTGGCAAATTAGTGTATGGGATTGGAATGTAAATGGCAAGAAGAGTGGATAACTAGTCCAGACATTAACTTCATGGTCAGACAGAAAGTGTTTTCTTAAGCATAGTGAGTTGTTTGGGTCTTTGTTTTATTCCACGAGCAGTTCCAGGTCTACCAGAGTGGAACCATGACTGTTAGAAGGGCATCTTCTCTCTTGTCAATGGAAGAAAAAGCTAATGCGATTCCTCCAACTATATTTTAACTTGTCCAGGGAGAGACAAATAGACCTTTTGATGGGAGTATGTAAACTCTTACACCTATAAGAATAAATTATTGTGTTGCCCCTCTTGTTTTAGCTAAACTGCAGTGATATCCCTGGCGTTCCATAAAATGACCGTGACGCTCTTCATATTCTTCAAAAATGATAGTCACATCCGCTTGTTGAAAGATTTTGCACTTCAAAAGGACTAGAACATCTTGAGATTGCCTTAGTGAATCTCTTTTAACCCATTGCGACCTTACTATTTTAGATAGGACGAATTGCAACACTTATATATGTTCTACAATCTCGAATCAGCAGATAATTATCTTCATTTTAATTGTTGGAGTACTTTTGAACCCTTTGCAATATTAAATTCCCCCTTGTGTTGCATTGGTAATTTGATATTCTCCCACTAATTCCAGATAGAAAATAGTGATATAGCGGACTAAATGATAGGGAATAGAGTTTTTGCAGAAATGCATCATTTGATGCTCAAAACATGATCAAATTCATATTTCTATAAGCTATTTTCTGTGAAAATATGTCAATATTCCACTTATGCCTACACATGAAGACATGAAAACATATCCATGCATTTGTTCCCGAGGCTAGGGAACAGTGGTGAAGCTAGGTCGTTGTGCCAGTTGGGGGCACCAACAGAAATAATAACATACTCTGTATAGAGAGACTTCATCCAGAATTCTAAGTTTTGATGACTTTGGAACCTATCCTTTAAAAGTTGAGATCTTAGCCCCTAAACTAACACTTGTTTTTGGTCTAATGCCCCTGTTGACTTAAAATATGGATTGTGATTCTTGCTTGTGATCAAGCTGTGTAAGAACATAACTGTGTAAGAACATAACTAAGTACCAGACCATTGGTCCAAGGTTAAGCTAAAAACCATTGCATTCAGGTCGTAAGCAACAATTATCATGTCTATATCTAAAAGAGTTTCACAAACTAAAATTGCAGAAAATTTCATATCACAATTATTGCATTTGCCTAAACTAAGTCCTGAACTAAATTGACGTAGACAATAAAAAAGGTAAAATCAATATCCTTTAAATTTAGTAATTGTGTATGGATCAAGACAAAACTTCTATGTAGATAAGGGTCAGAGACCATAGTATCACAAAACTAAAAGTGCTAATGACATGGATGGTCCCTGAAATTTTTTCTACCTTTAATGTAGTCCTCAAACTTTATTTTTTTCAATTGAATACCTAAACTTTCCAAAATTCACTCAATGTTATTCTTTTATTAAGTGCGTCACCACATTACATGAATTTACTGGACATGTGACTGCCACGTCAGGTTTATTGGGCCAAACAAATGGCATGGACTGCCACATTGTTTTCCTAATTGAGCAATTTTCTTTCTTTTCTGTTTGGGCCAAAATAACAAGGGGGAGAGTGGAAGCCAAACGTGAGCCATGTGGACACTAGCATGATAAATTTATCATTAAGTTAAGAAAAATTATGGTCAAGTCAGCTATCAGTGTTTAAGTTTTGGGGGGGAAGGAGTCCCCTGAGTGGAGAGTGGATCTTTTGAAGTTCAGGGACTGGGTTGGGGGGGGAAGGGGTGGGGACCACATTAAACATTGAAGTAAAATTTAGGGACCACCCAAGCCAGTTTCCTAAACTAAAAGTTTGGGATCTGAAATCTCAATTTTCAGTCATTTTTGTTTTTGGTCAAATATGATTTAGATAATTCAGTGGAGTCAAATACAAAAGATAGTGGGGTCAGATCAATGTGATTAAAAAAACTAGAGGTAGTATCAGATTTTTCTACAAATTGAGTGGGGCAATTGGCACTGCTTCCCTCTCCAACCAGTCGAGTATTGCCACTGCTTCCCTCTCCAACCAGTCGAGTTACTTGCATAACCCACTAAGTATAATGTGGCCCTGCCACTGCTAGGGAAGCTATTGAAAGAATTTTCTTCTGTTGCTATCTTGATCAGTGACACATGTAACCTTTAGGTACATTCACTGGGGACATGCATCTCCATGGTTAAGCAATATCAACCCTAGAGATGAAAATCTGCCGACTGATGGCGATGATGGCTTTTATCCAACCACTGGAAATGAGTTGGTAAGAGAGTTTGCATTGATGTTGTTCCTATTTGACATGTGTGTATAATCTTTTGACATCTGCCTATTGTGCAGAAACCAGAAGTGGTTAACTCCTGTCGTAAATATCGTGTGCGCGTGTTGGTATGTGCCCCGTCGAACTCTGCTCTTGATGAGATTGTGTTGCGTATTTTAAATGCTGGTAAAGAATCTATCTCCGCATAGCTGCTATTATAATATCAGTTTCATGTCTATTTTACCTTTGCCTGACATTAATTAACAAGGAAGTTCTCACACATTTTCTTTGGGACACGTTATTGTGATCCTTGGTTAAGTGTAATGAAGAGAATGATGTAAAAAGAGGTCCATGTGAGGGACAGCTGTTACTAATATGGATTTTCATTCCTATAGGGGAACTAGAATGCCTTCTGATAGATTATCCTTGTTTAACTGCCATATCATTATCTTCTATTTGTTGTTAGATTAGGGCATAAAAAATTTCATTCTTGTGCATCATGAAGTCAAAAAGATGGATAAACATTCTCGAAGGAAAGGGGGTACCATATTGCTATTATCTATTGCTTAATGATGTTAAATTTGAGACCAATGCATGTGGTTAAATTTTCTGTTGGTCATTCCTCTCATCATCAACTATTAGTATGACTTTTTTCCTTGACATAGAATTATAATTTGCCTTTTCTTATTCTTCTCATCATGTAATTCTCAGGCATCCGAGATGAAGATGATCATGTGTATAATCCTAAAATAGTGCGCATTGGTCTTAAAGCACATCACTCTGTCCAGTCCGTTTCCATGGATCACCTGGTATGTCAGATGTTTAGTCACGTTGTAGTCTCTCATTTAACTTTCTTTCTTTGCTTGACTATTTAATTTGCCTTCTTGATCAAGTTTTATTTTTGCTAATGTGCGTGGGCATAAAAGTCAGTTCACACATGCAATCAACTTCAAGAAAATGCTATATCATAATTCAGTTTCTGTGCTTTGGTGAAGAAGAGATTTAATTTCCCATGTCACTTCAAGGGATTGTTCTTTAGTTAGTTGACAATAGCTATATTAAGCTGGTGGTTGAAGTTCTCCATATGCAGAATTTTTAAGGAATAAGATCTTCTATGTTGTGGATCATTTAGCTTATGGAATTAAATTATTTGGGTGTATGGTACTCTAAATTTAGCGGAAGCATCACTGAAGTCACCATCGGCACACCTACTTGCACCTGGAAATTCAATAAGCTGTGAAGATCTCTGCAATTTGTAATAATTCATAAAATTCTTTAACCCTAATCATGAATTATGGGATAAATAGAAAGCAGCCAGCTTAGTGCAAGGAAAATCTGTGGGAACATGATCCTGGACCTCTAGGATATTTTCTTTGGGCTGTCCTTGTACTCAAGTACATTGGGTTTTGTGCCTTGTTATTAACAATAGCACTTGGTATCTTCGCATATCTTGCTGTGTCCAGCAAATCTGAGCCTCAACATATGCGATATTGTAAGCCATATTGTATGAACCAAACTTATCGTGCATCATTGACAGGGAAATGGGTCTTGTTAGCACTGCTCACTTACATGCCAATCTCCATTTCAGCCCCACTCAACCCTTAATTTATTGGACCTCTTGGTTTGTATTGGTAGTCATACTCATAACACACGTCAGAATTGCCAGTCATCCAAATAACAAGAGCACCTGACTACGTCTGTTTACTCTCCTTAGTTTAGATACTTATACTAAACTTGAGGTCCACCATTTGAATGGCTAAATTAGTAATAATCTGGGTTGCTAGAGCAACAGCAGCAATTCTCTCAGAAAACAAGCTTTAACTCAGCAGATCACCCACCGCAAGGGGTTTGCCTATGGCATGAGTAGTAGCCACTAAATCATGGATGTCCCATCCTCAAGTTAATAAGGTATCAGACAACGAATCTGTCTTAGCTAAGCCAAAATAATTAATCACACAAGGCTAAGACCATCAGTTGAACTTTTTTCTTCTTAATCTATTAAATTAGATTTGACTGGCGTTGCACTATATGGGTGCTCCTCTATACTAGTCAACTTTTTGTTTTATTGTTCAGCACTTAGCTCAACCAGATGACACAGCCTAGAAGATGGTTGACGTTGGCCTTAATGGGGCTTGGGTATCAACTTTTACTCCTGATGGGACTACTATTTTTTTTCTACCTTCTTCCGTTGTAGTAAAATTGGAATCAACTATATCTGTTCCTTTTATTGATAATTTTCTTAGCTAATCAAGGTTTGGTTTCCTGAATTTCCTACTTTGTTAGTTTCAAAGTTGAATATGGTTTCTGCATTAAGCACTGATAGAAGAGTCTATACATATCATCATAAGTCATTACCCCTGAGAAAGAAGTTATTGTATATATTCAGCATGAATTTGGGAAGCCAGCCTAATCCAAAACATAAAAGAGAAATATAAACATCAATGATCAGCCTCGTGCATGGTTGCTTCCATAAAAGTTGGCTTTGACTTCTTCGATCATCAAGGGATCCTAGTATGGTGCTATATGTTAATGCAGTATATGCTGTGGAAAACCTGAAACTCTTTAATCCTTCTCTGGCTTCAATTCAACTGGTTGGGACAAGCTTCTGTTGGGTCAAGCTGCACTATGGCTCATCCAAGTCTCTTCCAGTATTAAAATGGCAGGGAGCTGCAGCCTTTGCATCCTTTCACAAGTTGGTGGTCATTCCACAATTTGTACATGGTAGTGGAGTAGCAAGTCTCGTGTTTAAACTTGTAGTCCCTCATTAAGCTTTTCATTTATAATCAATGTCCATGTCATAGTCTTAGTCAAATTGTGGCTTACATGCTAGGGAATGTTAAGAATGTTTTATTATTAAAAACCTTCATTTAATGGCTTATGTTTGGAAAAGTTGGTGGTCCCTCAATATCTACATAGAGGAAATTTACTGAATGCTGCCTACTATGGGATTCTTCTTTCTAACCCTATATTTGTAATTGTGAGCAGTTGTGGTGACTCAGTAAAGCTTTGTTTCTACTGTTGAACTTTTGGATAATATAATCTTTCAGATTGTGAAATTTTTTTGTTATTCTATATTTTCGGGTGACGGTTGACTCTTGGGGAGCATTTGCAGGTCCAACAGAAACATAGTCATGGAGTAGCTGGAACGGATGCAGACAATATAAGGGCTGCACTTTTGGATGAGGCTGCTATTGTATGGATTCTGGGCTTATACCAGGAAGTTAAATTCCATGTCATTTTTCTTCATTTTCTTTATGTAAATGGCAGGTCTTTTCCACCCTTAGCTTCAGTGGGTCAACCATATTCAGTAAACTGAACCACGGTTTTGATGTTGTAATCATCGATGAGGCTGCCCAAGCTGTAAGTATCTGAGCTGCATGCAGTATGCATTTTGATGTGCTTTCTTCCAAGTTCATAATGCTTCAGGATTATGTTAAATTGTTCTATTGATCTACTAAAAGTATTTTCTGTTGAGCTTTTATTCTTTAATCATGACATTGGAATTGCTTCATCTGTAAATATCATTCAAAAGCTCAGATTACCTTTGATTCAGATTGACAAGATCATATGCTGAAGAAGATGTTCGCATATGAAATGAAAACTTAACAATAGTCTTCATGTCATAAGCTTGGTAATTTAAGAAATTAATGTCAAATTTAAGAAGCTTTATCATGGTATTGCCAAGTCATGTACTTCTTTGGTGGTTTACTGAACTACCCTCCTTCAAAAAAAAAAAGGGGTCTAGTCCAATTAAGGGGTTGAATGTACTTTCAACCTCTAAGGACTCGTTTATGGTGTATGGCTGAAGAACTTACTTTGGCTTTCCATACTCCTGATTAGGTTGAACCAGCAACTCTTGTTCCACTGGCTAATGGGTGCAAGCAGGTTTTCCTGGTAAATTGCTCATTTCTGATGCTCTGCCTCTCAAGAAGAAATTCTTTTGATGTGTCTGTGGTACATTTAGAAATTCTAGACATTTATCGGCCTTCCATGTCTCATTGAATGAGGACACCATCCACATAAAGAAGCATGTGCATTTGTGCAGATTCTAGCTGAGGCATATGCTTAAGTTGATAATATAACATCCTTTGGTTGCTTTTCAGGTTGGTGACCCAGTACAGTTACCAGCCACAGTGATTTCTCCAATAGCCAACAAATTTGGGTAGATTGCCTCATTCTGTGATAACATTATTATGCCTCTTTGCTACATCTTAGAACAGATATTCCTCTGCTTTAAATCTAATTTTCATCATTCGTTCTTTTTTTCTTATTTTTTGTTTCCAATTTTAGGTATGGCATGAGTTTGTTCCAGAGGTTCCAGAAGGCTGGTTATCCTGTTCTTATGCTCAAGGAACAATACCGGATGCATCCTGAGGTTAATTGATAGTGGTTTTTAATTACACGTGAGACTTATTAATGGGTCACAATGCACAATGTTAGTGAGGTGTAGGGATGTTTATGATTCAGACTTGTGAGAGAAACTCTGCATCTTTTCCCTGGCCTCTCATCTCTAAGCTTCTTTAGGTGGCATCATTGCCATCAGCTTCCATTTTCAGAGCCTTTGACCTCCATCCATCTTGTTATCCTCTCTCTCTCTCTCTCTCTCTCTCTCTCTCTCTCTCTCTCGCACGCACACGCGCTCGCACGCTCAGTCACTTCCACATTCGAACAACAACCCCCACAAAACAAAAAAGGGAACAAACAAAGACTCTGGTCTGTCTATCTTGCAATGATCTGACGTAACCATTTTCATTTTTTTTTACTGGATTGTATAGTATTCTACCTAAATTGTCTCCTTTCTTTGACAGATAAGAAGCTTTCCTTCACGTGAATTCTATAATGAGGAACTGCAGGATGGGCCAGATGTCAAGATTCAGACACAACGGGCTTGGCATGAATTTCGGTGCTTTGGGCCATTTTGCTTTTTTGACATCCATGAGGGGGAAGAGTCCCAGCCATCTGGTAGTGGGTCTCGGGTGAATATTGATGAAGTTGAGTTTATTGTCAGTATGTATCTCAAATTGGTGACTAGATATCCTGAGCTCAAGTCAAGTTCAAGACTTGCAATTATATCCCCTTACAATTATCAAGTCAAGCTTCTGAAAGATCGTTTCAAGCAAATTTTCAAGGAGGAGGCAAAGGAAGTGGTGGATATAATCACTGTTGATGGATGTCAGGTTTGCATTTCCTAGGAAAATATTATGATTTCGTTGGTGTCTACTCATGATAAATATCTGGGATATATCTATGTTTCATAGAGAATAAAGAAAAAAAAATGCTTTTTGGTTATTGCTTCATGCACAATCTTTCATGCAAGATTAGATAATCTTGTGGATTTTAATCCACCACTTCTCTCTCTAAGATTTTGTTCCTCTTAAAAATGTAAAATTTTGTTAATGCTGGAGCAAGGTCCTTTATCTGAGAATGGAGGCTGTTACACTGACAATTGTGAGCTGGAAGGTTAATTTCAGACAGTTCTTGATTTCTCTTGGTTCTCAATTTGGTGAAAAGAATGTAATGCCAAAGCACTAAAAATACTATCCCTTTCTCTTAGCAGCTTTGATGATTTTGTCCATCTCTTTTGTTCCCTCAGAGGCATGCCTCTTCTTGTGAAATATTCTAAATCAAACCCTTGGCTTTGTTTCTCTCATCACTAAAAGGGTAAATCAAATCTTCTTTCAGGGAAGGGAGAAGGATGTTGTGATCTTTTCTTGTGTTAGGGCAAGTAAAAGTAAGAGTATTGGATTTTTGTCGGATTTTAGACGAATGAATGTTGCAATCACCAGAGCAAGGTCTTCCGTACTGGTAAGGATGTGAATATGGGAATTAGTTTTTTGTGCATCTCAGACATAGATAGATCGATTGTTTGACTTCAGGCGTGAGGAACCTCTTGACTTTGTCTACAGGTGGTGGGTTCTGCATCCACATTGAAAAATGATGAACATTGGGGCAACCTAGTAGAAGCTGCTACCGAGAGTGGCGGATTGTTTAAGGTCAGTCTCTCCACCAAACTCTATGAATTCTCATTGTGTACCATTGTACATTTAACTAGCCTGGAAACATGGAGCTCCTTTGTAGTTCTGCGCATTACCTGGGGCTCGGTAATCATATTTTCTGTATCGATAACAAATCATCTTATACTCCCCGTGACAACTACTTTTGTAGATGTTTCTTATGTCTTGTTTGCTTCTTAACTTAAACACGAGGGAGGCCTTTTGTTTCCTCTGCACTCCTCTTTATCTCGTAAGTCCCAAGTAAAATTTTTTGTTGCAGGTTTCCAAGCCCTACAGCTCATTTCTGTCGGATGAAAATCTGGAAACCATGAGACTGAAAAAGGATGAACATCAGCCAGACGAAACAATGATGAACGAGGTGGACACCATTCCTTCAGTATATGGCAACAGTGGTGAGGCTGAACCTGGCCAAGGAGACGACAATGACTACGGGGATGGCGATGGTGACATGGCTTTTGGCGATGGGGAAGACTAATCTGCTTAATCTTCTTCGATCGATTCATGGTTATACGAGATCTTTTTCCGACGACATCTACGCCTGTTGTTGGAAATGTTGAGCGGTCTGATGTGAAGAGCTTCCTACTCCTGTAGGCTATAATCGTCTCCTGAAACCCCGATGTCGAACTTTTCTACAGCAATGCGGGGTCCTTTTTGACACCGGCGCGGTTAGCGTCAGAATTTACCTGAAGTTTCTGTTGATTTTCAAATATTTATGAAGGAGAACAATTATATCTTATGTGATTTACTTCTCAACGATGATATTGAGATTGTTTTCCCGTTCTGCTCTAATCCATTAGGAGCTCTGACCTTTTTCATTCGGCCAGTTGCTCTGTCTTAGTTTAGGCTCTGTATGTTTGGTGGAAGGTGAATGTTTTCGAAAATACTTTTCCAAAAATGATTATACACATCACTTAAAATGATTAGTTTTTTTGGTTCATCAGAAATAATAATGTTGATCTAACTATTTTTATGGATGATATAAATATTTTTCATTCATTCATTTTTTAAAAATGATATAAGTAATCAAATCTAGGAAAATATTTTGTAAATTATTCATTTTTCATGAAATAAACGAAGTCTAGAATAGGCTTTGAAATTCTTTTTTTTTTTTGGTCCTTGTACTTTTTTTTAGGTAAAAAATTTATGACGAAAGGCCGAGCAAAATTCCTTCCCTGTTAGAAAGACATTGATGAAGTTAGGTTAATGTTAAATATTAAATAAGTCATGATTTCATCTAATAATTTAAATTTTTTAAATGATTATACACATCACTTAAAATGATTAGTTTTTTTTCATCAGAAATAATAATGTTGATCTAACTATTTTTATGGATGATATAAATATTTTTCATTCATTCATTCATTTTTTTAAAATGATATAAGTAATCAAATCTAGGAAAATATTTTGTAAATTATTCATTTTTCATGAAATAAATGAAGTCTAGAATAGGCTTTGGAATTCTTTTTTTTTTTTTTTTGGTCCTTGTACTTTTTTTTAGGTAAAAATTTTATGACGAAAGGCCGAGCAATTCCTTCCTTGTTAGAAAGACATTGATGAAGTTAGGTTAATGTTAAATATTAAATAAGTCATGATTTCATCTAATAATTTAAAATTTTTAAATAATTATCGATAATTAAGTGAAATTTCTCTTCAAGAGAGTTAAGTAATACTTTCAAATGACAATGTAGTGCGGTAACAATCTTTTCGGTTCTCATTTCATTTATTGAAATGTTTATTGAAATCAAAATACTTGTTATGGTCCTTATCCATGCAATAAATTGGTGTTCTAGCTAAACATCCAATTTTTTGGCGTTACCTGTAACCGGGATTGTAGTTCTAAAGCTCAACCCTGTGAGCTTCTTAGATGTTTAGATATACTATGAGAAATAATTTTATTTGTTCAAAAATCTTGTAACAAGGGGATACAAATAAGCGTGAAATTAGATCTTTCAAGTAAAAAATATTTGTCAGTTTGAGCAAATGTTTAAATTTCCGGATAATCGCTCAAAAGTTTCCTGAATTTTGGCACTGTTGTGCAATAACCCCTTATCGTGAAAAGTTACACATTATTTTCTTGAACTTTGATTTTTGTAGCAGTTATTAGTTTTTCCGTCTACACGACTTACTCATTTTTTTTACCCGAATAACATCCATTATGCGGTTGACGAAGTTAAAAAAATAGAAATGATGCATGGTTGAATATGTAGTCCATTTCAGGCGATAATCAACGGCGATGGGCAAATGAAAAATGAGCGATTATGACAAACTCAATATTTTAGAGGGTATTTTTAAATTTTCAAAGTTTGAAGGTGATTGCACAATGGTGCTGAATTTCAGGGGTAATGAACATGTAACTTTTGAAAATTCGGAGGGGTTGGATAGTTGGGGCGCGCGTGACAACATTTCTATTTCTCTGTTTTTCTGTTCCTCAGAAGAGATTTGAAACAAAAATCTGTTTGATAACGTAATTTCATTATTCTATTTCTGGAACAGATTTCTATTCCATAAATAGATTTAGAGCAGAAATTAGAAGTTAAAATTTTTAGCTTTTCTATTTTTGAAACATAAATGAGAAATTAAAGTTTTTCTCATCGTGCACTCTCATTACCGCTTGTCGCCCAATTGCCGCTCGTGGGATGCCAGACACCCGCCATCGGCCCTGGCCACCAGCCGCCGATTGTCGGCCACTTAATGTCAGCCGCTAGCCATCGAACTCTGGCCGCCCTTCGCCAACTGTTGGTAGCCGGATGCTGAATGCCCATGAGTCGTTAGCCGCTCATCACCAATCGTTGGATGCTGGAGGCTTACCACCAACCACTGGATGTCTGCTGCCAACCGTCCGCTGCTCACCACCGACCACCGGATGTTGGCCACCCACCTCTAAACTCCAACCACTAGCCACCTACTGCCGGCCTCCGATCGTCGAACTCCTGATGTCGAACATTGGACGTCAAACTCTGGACGTTGGACACTAGCTGTCGGTTGCCGGACTCCGAACTTCGGCTGCCCGTCACCAATCACCAAACTTCGATGCCGGAAACCGGACGTCAAACTCCAAACTTCGGCCACCTGCTACTAGTCACCGGATGACAAACGCTGGTTGCCGGACATCGGACTCCGGCCGCTAGACATTGGTTATTGCCACTCTTAAAAATAGAAATTTTATTATGTTATCAAATGAATTTTTATTTCAGAAATATAAATTTTGAATCGATATCAAACGCGTTTCTTTACTCAAAAACTCATCCATGAAATAGAATTTGGTCAGAAATTGATTTTTGTTCTAGAAATTTTGTCATGGGCGCCCTTAAAAGGTAATACAAGTGTGATAAGATAAATGCTCACCAACTAAGAAATCCATATTAGGTTACATGCCATAACTTACAATTCAATTAATACATAAAAAAAAAACATTCATTAATCAAAATGCCCTAATGTCAAGGAAACCTTAGAGGAATTTATAGATTCACCTTGAAACAACCCTATGAGCTAGGCAAATCCCAGGATAATACCCTTTTCCTTTGAGAAAATTACCTTAAAAGTCATAAACTTGTTGTAATTATATCAATTAAATACTATACATTTTACAATTATGCTAATTCAATTCATTCGGCCAATTTTAGCCAGCCGACATTGGCGTGGACGTCATTTAGCTAACACTAACGTGGCAATTTTTTTAATAAGATTTTATCTTTTTTTTGAATTTTTTATTATTTTTTTCTTTTCTTTTTTTCTCTTCTTCCTCTTTGGTTTCTTTTCCTTGCACCGGCCACTAGGCGAGGCAAGCCAAAGGAGGAAGAAGAGAAAAAATAAAACTAAAAATAAAAAGAAAATACAAATAAATAAATTGATAAATAAATAAATATATTATTAAAAAATTGCCGTGTTAGTGTCAGCCAACTAAAATTGACCGGGTTGACTGAATTGACGAAATAGGAAAATTTTTAAAATTAAATTGGAAAAAAAGAAAAAAAGTAAAATTGAATTGATACAATTGTAATATATTTAGGATTTTTTTTTTTTTTTGTAATACTACCTTTTACTTCTGAAGACAAAATAACAACCCATGGACAAAACATAAATGAAAATCGTATGTACTTATGACTCTAGAAATAAAATACATTGCATATGACTCAACAACCATAGGAAAATCTAAGGTTATATTTGTTTCACGGAAAATATTTTTCTCATTTTTTGGCATTTGGTTTGTTTAGGGGAATGAGTCGACTGAAAATGTTTTCTTGGTAAAATATATATATCTTTAAATTTAGGAAAATGATTTTTGGTCCAATACATGACTAAATATGGGCACTTGGACCATAAACTCTGCATCGGAGCATAGAAACCTGAATGTTAGATCCCAAGTCCTTAGTACTTGGGTCCGACCAAGTCTACAAAGGCCAAGAACAAGTTCCTAGTACCCATGCCTACATTCCTAGCAATCGGGTTGGGGTCCACAAAGGTCATGCTTGAGTCCTCAACACCAAAGCCTAGTTTGATAAAGTTATGCCTAAGTTCCTTGTGCAGGGGTTTGGATCCCTAGTGTTTGTGCCCAAATTGTTAACGCTCAAGTTCAGGTCTAATGAGGCGAAGGCCCAAGACCTTGGTGCTCATGCTAGGGTCTCTATCGCCTTCACTTGGGTCCATCAAGGTTGAGCACAGGAGCACAATGACTAGGCCTAAGCCCCCATGCCTAGGCCCGTGTCCATAGAGGTCAGGCTTGAGTCCATTGAGGCCAATCTCAATACCTATGCTTAGATCCCCTACGCTCGAGGTGAAAGATCGAAACCCAATGCCCACATCCTCAACACTCAAGCTCGAATACACCCAAATTAGGCCAAAGACCCTAGTTATCATGCCCAAGATCTCTTGCGCACGAGCTTGGGTCCATCAAGGCTCGAGCCTGAGCACTATGGATCCAGGCACAAGCATTGGGGTCTCAAGCCTCAGCACTAGGGACCTGAGCACAAGCAATGAGGTCTCCGGCCTGGCCTTGATGGACCCTAACCTAGACTCCATGGACTTAGGCCCAAGAGTCGAGGACCCAATCCAGTTGTCAGGGACTCGAGTACAAGTATGAATTAGGGATTGGGTATCAGGTACTCGAGCTTGAGTGCCAAGTCTCTAGCTTGTCCTCTATGGACTAGGGCACCAAGGTCTAGCGCTCGGCTTCTAGTGACCATGACCTGGATGCCAAGGGACCTCGAGCTAGGTGTCTGTGCTCTTAGAGCACTTGTCACGGGTCAATCTTTTTCGGTCGATCAAACACCGCGCGGCCTTAGGATCGGTGATCCCAAGTCAGCCTTAGACACACGCTCGCTCGAACACAAGAACCGAATGGGCAAAGAGAGTGTATTTTGCTTGTGAACGAACTGTTTACAAAGTGGGAGAGGGATCCCTATTTATACAAGAGCAAGTCGCATCTCAGCCGTTGATCGTCCCTCCGATCTAACGATTCATTTTGAATCCGTGTCATCATTACAAGCTATACAACAGGCTACTCGAAGGCTACTTGATGGTCTGCACACGGCAGGCCCTTGGGAAGTCCATGGGTTGCGCGCGTCAGGCCTTGGGCAAACCATGGGCGTGTGTCAAAAGCAAGATCAGGGTTGCAGGTCCGTCTGACATGCAATCAGCCGAACTGTCACGGGCTGCTCAAACATCGTTCATGGGTCGCTCATGGGCTGCGCATGGGCCTTCCGCTCGTTCTACTCATGGGTCATTCGTGGGCTGCTCTCGGGCAACCCCTTGTACGTGACACGGCCCGTCACGGACGATCTTGGATCATGCTTTGTCCGTGGGCCGTGTCATTCTCCCCCACCTAATCAGGCGACACCCTCGTCGCGTCCGTGGCATGGAATGCTTCAATGTGCTTCTTGAATTTCCACAGAGCCTCGGAGGGTTCCCAACTTGCTTCACTGGAAAGGCCTCTCCACCGAACAAGGTATTCCTTCCTTGGTCCCGATATTTCTTCCGTACAATCCGATCAGCCATGATGCACTCAACATCCCGATCATAGGAGGTCATCACCCCAAGGGGCGCTCGCTGTGATGTGCCCCAATCCGGATCATCCTCATCCACATGAAACGGTTTTAACATGCTCACATGGAACACGGGGTGTAGCCTGAACTTGGGCGGTAAGTCCAGCTTGTACGCCACCCTTCCAATCCGCTGTATCACTCAAAAGGGCCTTCATAGCGACGGATCAGCCATTTGTTTACATTCCTGTACCGAAGGACGAGGTGCAATTTGGCTAGCACCAAGTCCCCGACTTGAAACTCCACATGCCGTCGCGTTTTGTCAGCCCATTTCTTCGTGCGTTTCTTGGCCCTATTTAGACACACCTGAGCCAAATCCACATGTTCACCCCATTCCTTAGCGAGCTTATATGCGGACGGGATGCTTCCTCGATACCCCGAGGCGAGTGCGCTCGGCGTGAGTAGCTGCTATCCGATCACGATCTCGAACAAACTTTGGTTTGTGGACTCGTTCCGCTGCAAGTTGTAGGAAAATTGGGCCACGTCAATCAACCGGGCCCAGTTCACTTGCATGTTGCTCACATAGTGCCAAAGGTAGAGTTCCAGCAATCCATTCACCTGCTCAGTCTGACCGTCGGTCTGTGGATGCATGCTGGCGGAAAGGTTGAGACTCGTCCCTAGCAATTTGAAGAGCTCGGTCCAAAACCATCCGGTGAACTGAGGGTCGTGATCACTCATGATCATGCGTGGAACGCCCCAATACTTGACAACGTGCTTGAGGTCCAAGTGCTTGTGCTTAGGTCAAGGTCCACTAAGGTTTCGTTGAGACTAACGGGGCTTGAACCCACATCTTCCGCCTAGGTCTGGTTCTTAGGAGTACATTCCTTTTCTTTTCCAAGTTTCATCCAAATATATAATATATATATATATATATATATATATATATATATAAATGATTATTTGCTTAAAAAATATTTTTCATAAATGTAACACTCTTTGTAAAACAAACGGAATCTACGAGAATTATTCTTGAACTTCAGTACTTTTGTAATAACTTTCTCTAAAAACCCTTCAAATTGCATGAAACCTGATTTATTCAAACTGGACACATAGGACCCTTCCAACATATATCACGAGACTTTGATTGGGGAGTGAAATCCTCATCAAATTGCACGAGAAAGCAACCTTCCTGCAACCTCGCATTTAATACTTGATAACTTGTAAACTCTTTAGATGATCCTTTGTCATACAGGCTATTGTACAGCAGTGCTTAAATGCAATCGTCTTTTCATATTCAAAGTTTCCCAACAGTTTTCGACATAGCAGATATCGAGTAGACAATTAAACAAGTTGGACCGTGACGAGAGGCTAAATTTCATCATGTATTATATTTGTGAAACGACTTCTATATTTCTATCTTATTATTAGGGAAGAACAGAAGAGATTGCATTTAAAATTTGCTTTGCTTGGAAAGGAGACAAGCCGTGCTATCAACTTATCACAAATTTAGCTGAAAAATTACAACACTGTATAGCACCATAACCACGAACAGTCCAAAATAAAAGACATGTCCATGTCTTAAGAATATTGCACATCTAAGAGTACAGCACTACAACTGTTGCCACCGCAGAGATTAAATTGCCGGTAGCAAGCTACAACGTCAGCCGGCCGACCACCGCAGGCACGAGTCTTTGACCGGTTTCCTATCCATCTCATTGATTTACAATTATCACTTTAGGATGAAAAGAAAAGAACTTGTTTACAGTGTCTAACAATAAGACCTCGTCTCTCGGGACGAAGAACTCGACGAATCAAAGGACGTGAGTCGACGCCTCTTGCTCGTGATTGTCGTCCTCGGGGAGTACTCGGGCAAGTCGGGACTTTTGTCTCGAAGAGAATTAAGAGCCTGGCGAACGGAGCTCATTAAACTTTGGCGTGCCTCGGAATCGAAATTTTTGCGCTCTTCTGCAGAGCTACTGAAGACAAACGCGTTCTTCACCCGGCCTTCAAGTGTCGAGATCTCGGTCTTCACTATCTTCAGGGGAAGAACCTCGAGGGCTCGCCGCATCTCGGACAGCAGCTCAGGTCGGTATTCGCAACAGATGGTTGCCCTGAAGGAAAACTCGTCATCTCTTGCTCCGTCGCCACACGGTTCGACCGTTATCTCATCAGCATCCATCGGCACAAGGAGGCCTTTATTCGCTTCGATGGCCTTCTTCTTCAGTTCTTTCACTTGGCTCACGACCTCAGCGAGTAGCGTAGCTTTGTCCATCTATTAAGAACAGGATAAGTTCGGTGAGCATAGAGAAATTGAGATTGGCAAAGTTCACAGCGATTATCCAGTCAAATGTAGATGTCCCTAGCAGCCTCAGTAATGAAAATTATGACACGAGAATAGTAGGACTAGTTCAAATCCGTTGACTTTCTGCAGTTTCTTTCCCCGAAATAGTTTAGTCAACCACCAAAGCATCTGCATATCTATAGAATACAAATTTCGAGGAGAGTCGACTGCTCTAAATACGCAGAATCTATATATTGCCATGGCAACTCAAAGTCGGATCCAAAGCAATCATACGATCAAATAAATTATATGTTTCACACAATTGTACATTTTAGTCTTACAAGATCAGAAAGTAATGATGGAAGTATTAAAGAACGGGTTAGATCGAGCCCACAGAAAATATATAGTCGTCGAAGGACATAAAATATAGTTGAAGGCTGGAAGTCTAACAATGAATCTTCCACATAGCCATTGGTATCTTTTATTTAATGACTAAATAAACAAAGTTTACTATTTAATGGATGAATTCACGTATACGATTCGCAACAATACTCCAGGAAATGTAAACTCCATGACGTGATCCATGCCACAGTTGGCTTGTTGCCCCCACTCATTGCCCCCACTAATTATTGATTAATCTACAAATAGAAATGGCCTTCAACCGACATCAGAAGCCGACAGCCAAATATAAAATCAGTTCAAGCTTTGCAAATGTCTTTATAGGGCCACTTCTTATTAAACAAACACATGACTCTCCACTTAAATAGACTTCGAACCTGCCAAGAAGTTAGAGCTTCGATTTCTTAATAAATATTTGACTTGCAACCCACTACAGGAATTAGGCAGAACAGCTTCCGATCCACCTCAGACATTTTGTTTCAGTTCGTCTCTGAATAAGAAAGGTTCATATGCAGACAGACATCGCCAGTCATGCATTTATTTTCTTAAATCTTGTGCTCTGCCTGTTTTTATCAGGAGCAGCCTAATTTTTGTCCTATTCACTCCATGATACAGATGAACCTGATAAGGATTTAAAACGAGCAAACTAGGCTATGACGTCTACTTCACTCCACCGACGGTTAAACTATCCCGCCAATTGTATAGATGAATTGCGTGAATCATGCACCGTGTCAAGTTCCATTAAATACACGTAATGGCCAGCTCTAGTTGCAACACAGAGGGCTTAATGATAAAATACCTCCCAGTTGACACCAGCGATAGCCAAGTCAGACCTAACCTAACTCTCCACCGTTGGCAAGTTATGCAGAAAAAAGACGGGGATTTGCATTAAACTAACTACAATACACCAGACATTAAACAAACCTTCATCTAAGCTTTATAAGCAAAGCAAAATTTTTCCTCTTGTGCTTTTTGCAGGATCTATGAACAACTGTAGCAAAAAATTAGGTGACCTACAAAATTGAAAACCAAATTTCGGGAAGTTTCAGCTCCTCAAGGCATCTAGGGCATTAGGCAGAATCTAGGGCATTAGGCAGAAGATTTCAGAGTGCTGTGCATTGCTCCTGGACATACTTATTGCAATCTAACCCAGTAGTCAACAATGAGATTCCCTTGTTCTCAAGCTCACCATCATCCTATTGATTAGGTTGAAAATTCCTCTACTCCATGCTGTGTAAAAATAATAGGACCAATCAAATATATTCCCTCTGTCCATTGAGGAAATCTCAAAAGCCCAGCAGGCGCTGCAACTACATGAAAACAATCTACCGATTGAATCCAAAGACAGTTAACTATTGAATTATCTTTTTTTAACTGGTGAGTGTTATCAGTTGATATCAGTTTCTCACTGCTTGGCATCACCAATTACCAAATGCTTGAGTCATATAGCACAAATGACGAAATCAAAAATCAGTGGCTAAATTGCCATGGAAACACCAAATAGTAATCCAATTGACAAACTTATAACATGCAGCACTCAATTGAAACCAATCCACCAGTCTCCGCTCTGGCCCTCCCAGCAAAATTCATAAACCGAGACGAAGACAAGAAACTAACTTGCTTATCAGTAAATGATAACATCTATGAGTAACTTCTTTCTTTGTTGCGAAAAGGGCAAATCGGGAACGAAGAGTACCTTTTCGGTGCAGGGGACGAGTCCACGGAGAGTGTTGAGATGAGAGTTGATCCTCTCTCTCCTCCTCCTCTCAGCCTCGCTATGACTCTTCATGGCCGCCATGAGCTTTTCCTGCGTAACCCCCTTCTTGATCACGCCAACCGGAGCCTTCACGAGCTCACTCTTGTCACTGTCCAACACCAGAGACCCGCCTCGCGGGACCCCATTGATCCCACCAAAATCGCGCTGGAACGTATCGAACACGTTGAAAAAATCGGACCCAATTGGAAAACTCGAGTTGGGAGCGTACAAAGCCATGTAAATCTTCGATCTTTTACTTTTCTTCTTCTTCTTCTTCTTTTTGTCCTCTCTGTTTCACTCTGCTCTGCCAGCCCCGTGCCTTTCAGGAAAGGAATAGAAGGTGACCGGGAGGGCGAGTGGCGGGGGCGAACCAGAAGGAGAGCTTAGCAAGAGCGAAATTCAATTGCTTGCTCGCTTTAAATTCGATCATCCCGCAAGTGGACAACGCCCGCGGTCGCTTGCGAAGAAGCAGGGGAAAGAGCAGAGGAAGGGGGGTCAGTGTCAAAAGACTAAATATTTCTTCCTTCTACTCTTGAACTACAGCATTTCGAGCGTTTCGGGGAAGTGGGCAAGCTCTTAGGAGGCAAAAAACTGAATCTTCTTTTGCTTGGTCCGGGTACTTCGGGATGAATATTCTTGGAAAGGCTTGGACAGAGAAGGTATTCGAAATCAAGAAACGGCAAAGAAGTAGTAACACAGAGAGAGAGAGAGAGAGAGAGAGAGCTTGAGCTTTTACGTGGGGAAAAAAGCAGTGATTTGAGAGCAATGGGTTCCCATATATATAAACCTCTCGTCAGGCCATCAAATGGTGGGGAGGGGGATTCGACAAAAGTGGGGCTCATGTCAAAAGCGGGGCCGTTCAAAAGGCCGCTTCTTAAGGTATCCGGAAGGGCAAGATCCTGCAAAGATCTCACCGCTGACTCGCGAATGGGGGTTCGGAAATGGGATCTGGGGGAGATGCTATGCGGGGATCCCATTTGACCTTTGGAGCCACCGTTCCGTGCGCGATCCGAGTTCAAAGGCTCGAAAAGGAAAGGCCCAATAACAAGAAGCAAAGAAGGAAAAAAAAAAAAAAAACAGAGGAGGAGGCCGACGTGATGGCGGAATCTTTCTTGCATAGGCACTGACGCGGTGAAACCGTCAAGAACGCGAGTTGAATCACGAGGAAAAAAATACCACGTGTTCCGAACACTGAAAAAAATCGAGTTAGAAAAGTCAAATTGGATTTTTCGAGTTAGGGTGCGGTTTGGCTCGATTTTGGAAAACGACCTTTGGGAGCTCTAATGATTCTTGGGCATGGGCATGTCAAGGGGCTTGGAAACCTTTTTGGAAGAGCTTTTTGGGATGCACGATGCATTTTCAAAATCCACCAAAGACCCTTTTCTCTCTCTGTGCAAATTTCAGCGGCTTTAAATTTTGAGGATTTCTTGAGTGCAAATAGTTTCTTTTTTCTTTCCGGCGTTGTCCTCTCTCCAAGAGCTTCGGGGATACACATCACATTTCCAAAATCCACCAAAGAGCTTTTTCTCTCTATTCAAGTTTCAGCCGGCCTTAAACTTTAAGAATTTCTTAAGCGTCGATGAATTCTTTTTCCCTCCAACATGGCCTTTTTTAAAAAGAACTTTTGGTATACGCATCAAAATTTTCAACATCCACCAAAGACCCTTTTCTCTTGATGCAAGTTTTAGCCGGCTTTAAACTTTGAGGATTTCTTGAATGCTAATATTTTTTTTTTCTTTCCTTTCAATATTGCCCTCTCTCAAAGAGCTTTTGGGATACGCATCGCACTTTTCAAAATCCACCAAAGACTTTTTTTTCTCTCTATGCAAGTTTAGCTAGCTTTAAACTTTGAGAATTTCTTGAATGCCTAAGGTCGTGCGATCCTGACAAGGGCGGCCTGAGATCACATGACCCGAGCCTATCTTAGCCGAGGTCGTGTGACGGTAGACAACAGTTGCCGGTGCCAAATCTAGCTCACCATTTATTTATTTATTTATTTATTTATTTAAAATATATACATAAAGTCCTTTATACGTCTAATTTTTTTTTTCAAATAACATTTAAATCAAAAATGATTCTCAAGGAATCGTTCAATTACAGTTTAGTGAACACTTTACATTTCGAAAAAAATCCATCAACCAAACACAGCCTTAGACACATTTCCCAGTCTAAGCACTACATTGAACTGTAAACATGCTTTTTAACATGCTTTCCCAATTGATATTACGAGCCTTGTAACCTCTTCCCGAATTAGTAATAGGATCCCTTAAACAGTGCACAATGTCTGAATGCTCATCAGTTAATTATTGTTTACAAGTTACTAATTTTGGTATTACCTAAAATTCAAATTCTATGACAAGAAAAGATGGGTAGTCGCATGTGCCACGAATCCCAACTTCGAATAGTATATCAAAAAGAAAGGAAAAAGTCTCGCAATATTGGTTGAGTGACCAATTAAAACTCAAATTTCAATAATTTTATTAATATATCACATATTGCTTGTCTATATGGTTTTATATACATGTGATCTTCCCTATATATCAACTTAGGTTTTCAGTTTGGAAATTTAACAAGGCATCAAAATCGAAGTTCTATTTCAACTTACTTTGCGTATTGAACCCACCTCAATTTGTCAAATTTCACGTGCCGCTCTTAATTCAACTTGCACGTAAGAGGGTGTTAAAAGTATCCATATAACTTGTCTACATGATTTACATGTTTTTTCTATACATGTAATTTCTATTAGGAGTGAGCCTGGTTTGAGTTGGGCCAGTCGACCCCTATCCCAAGATCAATCCACACAGCGTTAGTCATCAATTATTGAAACTGAGGACCGACCTTATTGAAATTGAGACCAAGGACTGAACTGACTCAATAGGTTCGATCTGATCCCAGGGTCAACCCAAAGCTAACCGATAATTTTTTTGTTTCATTTTTTGTATTCCCTAAAAAAGCAAGCCTATCATTTCAAATTATATATTCGTCGACAATGCGGTGTTGTGTAACCACACTATAAATAAAACTACATATTCAACAAATTTAAAATAAGTTAATAATAGAAATTTCACACTTACTAAAAACAAAAAAAACCATAAAAACAATTAAGACCGCTCATAGAGATATGGGACAAAGTAGGGAGTTAAGTGGTGAGCAAGGAAGTTGAGCAGGGCAAGTGGTGAACAGAGAAGTTATTTCTTTCGATTTTGGCAAATTGAAGATTAAGAGGACAAAAAAACATAAAACAACGAATACTAGAAGAGGATGCCGTGAAGAGCCGTTTAGTTTTGTTTATGCCGTTTTGAACGCCATGAGGAGCCGTTTAATGCTGTTAACGTCGTTTGACTTAAGGTTTTCTCTTTAGAATATATAGAAAAATTATAAATGATATTAGATATATAAATAATATATTGGATAAACATTATATATAGTCAAGTTTGGTTCAAGTTGAACCGACCCTAAATTTCTAGGATTGAGAATCAGCCTGCACAATGTTAGTTCAAAGATTTTAAGATCAAAGACCGACCCAGTCCCTTAGGAACTAAACTAGAACCAGTAGGATTAGGCCGGTTCAGGATCAATCAATTTCTATTAACCTTTTGACTTAAGATTTCAGGTTGAAGTTTCTAACCATTTTTTTAAGTGCTTTTGGAGCAAGATGTGTCCCTTGCCTTGCTAATCAAATGGCGACAACTGTTATCGAGACATTCTTTTCGTTCAATAAAATCGAAAGAAATTCATAACACTCAACTTTCCATTATTGGCTGGCTGGACAGTCGCGTGAAACTCCAATGACACCTCCAATCCCTTTTTCATAGGGTCGATGCAATGCCAACCGATGCTTTCTGACTTTTTGCTGTTGCTAATTAGGATGGTTTGAAATTCGATGTTTGTCGTAACGTCAAGGGATGAAATTCTTGCAAAAAATTTCAATATTATATTATACAAAACCACGAAATCATTTCCACCGTGAGTAGAGACTATACAAATCGATATCAAAGCAAATCTTTCTCAACTTAATAACTGATATCGTCTTTCTAGATTAGGGTCAAGGGACAAAATAATTCAAAAGGCAAGAACCTAACCTATCGACAAGCCAAGCGGTTTCTTTTATAGACATCCCATTGACATTAGAGGTGAGTATAATTCCGGGATAGAACCTAGAACTAGAGAACCAGACCAGTGGTTTCCGATTTTAGATTTCAAAATACGCAAGGTAAGTTTTAGATTCCAAAAGTTAGAAAATCTATTTCAACAGGTAGATTTCAGGTTCTAACTACGCGGAACCTAAAATCTACTTAGAACCTGGAACTTGGAATCTTGAACAAATTGTTGTGTTTTCGCACGATCTTGCAATATTTTATTGTGTTCGATGATGAATATATAATCTCCATCTTATAATTAAAACTTTTATTTACAATCTTTGCATGTCTAAATATAAGTTATAGTCAATAAATTGTAACAGCGAGTAGTGATTATTAAAAGTGATGATTCACTACAATCGTTTAATTAATAATATTAGTGGAATCTAGGTAGATTTTAGAATTGACCTTGAAATATGTGACAAGATAAATTTCAAATTCTAATGAATATAAGATAAGTTCCGAGTTTCAAAAAATATGTGACATGTTTTAACCGGTAGATTTTAGGTGAAATCTATATAGAAACTACTATATCGAATTTATAATTGCTCATCCCTAGTTGACATCAAGATTCCAACTCCTCGTAATTAATTACTATATATAAACGAGGAAAGATCCAATTTTTTTATTTTCGCTTGCACAAATGACCCATTATCTCAGTTTGCCACAAAGGCCTTGATCTATCGTCATCGTTTTGACATTAGAGATTAATACTTATTTAAATATGGACTTATATATATATATATATATATATATATATATGTATGTATGTGTGCGTGTGTGTTTTTATCAATTCTATTTGCTTTTTTGACCCACCTTACACATATGTTTTGCTAATAATAAATAGATTAAGGGAAAATGTGTGCGCTTTGATTTAGTTTTAGAAAACTACAATTTACATTGTTGTATGAAGAAAAACATTGCGTTTATGTTAACATTCTATGAGTTGATTATATAATAGTTATGTTGGCAATGTGTATATAGTCACATATTAATATTATATACATGTATCGACAATTCCATCAACGTATTTGTCTATATATATCTACACATATATACATCTATACATACGTATCTATAATCGTTATTCACTTTAAAGTGCTAGGGTTACATCAAATTTTCACATGAAACTTTTGAGATAGAAATATGTTTTACGTGTTTGAGGTGGATTTTATTTTCATTTTTCTCTCGAATTTTCTCGCTCAAATTAACCTTAAAAATCACACCTATCATTCTACAAATCGAACATTTACCTACACTTGTAGATAAGCCCGTTTACTTGTGTGGGACTAACGTAGCCAAAGATTCGGATACCCAGATCGTAAAAAAAAGATCTTGAATGCTTATTAATTAAATCAAGTAATTAAAATGCTCCTGATTAATCTCATTTAATCCGAAATTTTCCTACCAATGTGAGTTGAATGGACATGATTGATCTGCATTTTAATTTGTTGAGATCTTACTATGGAGGTTGAGAGTTTTGATGTGGATCTCTTCAAACAATTTTGTTGCAAAATGTCAACTCGTTTACTTTTTCGACCACAAAAAACAAAAAAAATTTGACTTTCAGATTTTATTTTTTATTTTTAATTCGGAAGACTTTCAGAGGTGAGCTGATTAGAGTTGATGGAGAATATTGCGGCCGAAGCGGCCGAAGCGGCCGAAGCTATAAAGTCACAACGCCCCTTTGAAAAATGGACATGATGCATGGGTGACCACAGCTGCATTATTATAATATAAATGCCGGCGTGGCCTTTGATAAATCCCGAATTGATCTTGTGAATATTCGGGTAATAATATTATCGATTTATATTTTACGAATCGATTCTTCTACAATTATGAATATTCCAATAACTAATGTTTAAAGTAGTTAATTAGGAAAAATTATAAATAAAGATATGAAGTGTTCTCATTTTCTCAAATAAAAATATAAAGGAAAAAATCGAAAAAAAATCACAAACTTTGTCCAAAGTGACAAATTTGCCCCAAACTTTTTTTGTGACATGAAAAACCCTGAAGTTTGCCAATTGTAACACATTTACTCCAAACTTTTTTTCGTGACAAAAAAAAAAAAAACCCTCAACTTTTATCCATGTGACATATTTATCCTAAATTATAGAGTATTTTTGTCTTTTTACTTGCTTTCGATTTACTCAATTTGGTCACTGAACTATTAACAAATATTTCATCTAGTCCTTCCATTTGTTCAAACCGTTAAGTGATGACATGGATCATTAATCGATGATGTGGAACTAAGTTGGATTAATAGAATTATTAGTCAATATATATTTTAAAAAAGGAAAACAAATTAGGGATCAACTGAAGATGAGAGCACTGATCACAAAAGTAGAGAGAAGAAGTGATTTTGCATCTCTTTTTTGGACGGTGGCCATAATTTGACTTGCTTTAAAGGTAATTTCCATGTGGATATTCCACATGTCCTTTTTTTATTTTATATTTAAGAGACTAAAAGCCATGTAAGCCAATTCCGTTAACTTTAACTAACGGAAGGACGAAATTGGTCAATTTTTAAATATTCATGGACTAGATCGGACATTTATTGATAATTTATGGACCAAATTAAACAAACTAAAAGTTTATGGACAATATTGCACATTAAGTGAAAGTTTAGGAATCGTTTGTGACATTTTTCCTTTACTTTTCAATATTTTTTTTTCTTCTTCTTCTCTCTTCTCTCCACCAACCATGGTGAAGCCAACTACCAGCGAGGGCTGCCCTCATTGGGCTTGCTAGGGCTACCCTCGCCAGCGTTGGGCAAGGGCCTCCCTCGCCAGATCTGGCGAGGGCACCCATCGCCCAGCATCGACGAAGGCACCCCTCGCCAGAGTTAGGCGAGGGCACCCCTCGCTAGGCCCTCCCTGTCAGGCGAGGGAGAACCTCGCCCGACCTAGCCAAGGGCCGCCCTCGCTCGACACCTGTGAGGGCGACCCTTGCCCGACATCAACTTCCCTCTGCTGGCTTTGCCATGGCCCGCGGAGGGAAGAAAGAAGAAGAAAAAAAAAAGAAAAAAAACAAATAAATATGAAAATACCATTAATGGAGTAAAAGTGTTATAGTTTGAAAAGTTTGGGATTTTTCAAATCACAAAAAAAAAAAGTTTGGGGTAAATTTGCCACTTTATGTAAAGTTTAGGGTTTTTGGTGGTATTTTCCCAAAATTTAAAGCGAATTTTGTTTCAAATAAGAGTCTAAAGTAGTTATATCAATATTTGAAAAGACCTAACCTCATTGGCCAAAGGGCATTTTCGGGTTTTATTTTTAATTTTTTCCTTCTTCCTTCTGCCAGCCATTGTAGAGGTCACTAGAGTTAGGCGAGGGCTGCCCTTGCCAACGTCATATAAGGGTTGCCTTTGCCCAATTTAGGAAGGGTTGCCCTCACCCACACAACGCAGGCAAGGCAACTCTTGCCCAACTTTGGTGATGGTCAAAAGAGGAAAGAGGAAAAAGAAATGAAAAGAAAAATATTTTTAAAAAAATCAAAAATACTCAGAATTTTTTTTTCGAAATACCCTTCTTTGATGGCTAGAATAGTCGCCGGCCTACCAAAAGTCTTCATTTAAGACAATTTGATCATTTTATATTCTTATTTGAAATATTGTTTACTTAATGTTCTTATTTAAAAAAATGTGAGTATTTTAGACTTTTATTGGAAATTTTCTTAGTTAATTATGTATATGTAGATTATATATATATATATATATATATATATTTATGGGAATAATGCGATAGTTAAATCATGTTAAGAGCGATTTGATGCTTCATGAAGAGACCAGTCTTCTTGATGTGGTGGTCAACACAACAGAAGGCACTTGACGGACACACTTTTTGGCAGGAAGAAAATCAGAAAATGTCGCCGGTCTCCATCAGATGTCGTACGCTCTTACGTGTCTCTTGTCGAGTCATTGGCAATAATTTATTCGTTAATTATTCAGTAACAAATGCGAGGTTCTAGATCGCTGTCGTTAGCAATTTTCTATCAAGATTTTAGTCTATTCGTGTTGATGGTGGATCTTTCTAAAATCGCGATACGTTTTCGATGAAACGACGTTGGGGGTCACTCTCGTGTGATGTAGGGATACGAATGACAAGTTCACCGTACGCGTAAAGACCTCGAGCAAGCGGCGGCAATGCGCGCGAGTCGTGGTGATGGAGACCGGAGAAGGAGAAGGAGGAGGAGAAGGAAGAAGCAAAGAGAGAATGCCATTCTAGTCGACGTGGAAAAGGAAAATGACATGGTGGTCGTTCAAATAGTGAGTTGTAAGAATACACGTGGATGATGAGTTGGATCTTTAAGATGGGCGGTTAATGGGGCCAGATTAGAAATTTAGTGAAAGTTTGTGATTTTTATAAGGAAAAAAATTCGTGCTAGAATTGAGGTCCTACCTAAAATCAATGTTTTTTAAGTGAATATTATCTTTAAGTAAAACATACGTCGATTTTTATCTTTGCGTCATGTTTACCGAAGAGCCTATTATCTTTGATGTTATAGGTAACCTTACTTTAGATCTGAATCAGCAAAAGTGCCACATCCCTAAGCGCGTGAAAAGTACGAAATTTATGAAAGGTACGAAAGTTATGGCAGACGAGGAGAAAAAATGATTCGACTTATTTTAGAAAATATGTTTTAAGTTATTGCAGAATTTTCTTTTTTAAAGTTACATAAAGTAGAGTTTACATAAGAATGTTTTATGGTTGATAGAATCTTGGGAAGAAATCCCTTAATGAAAACAATGGATAATTCTTTGAATATTCTCTCGCAATCTAATTCTAAATCTCGGAGTTTAAGTATTGCATCTCCGGTTATAATGATGTTCAATAGCTCCACCATTAGATTTGCGTTGGTTTAACATATTTTTCTTAGAAACTTTAGTGTTTCATTCTCGCTAAAGGGCCTACTTTCATAGGTGTCAGATTCGAATTTGGTCAACTTGTTTTTGTTATCCGAAATACATTGGTGGCATTAGAGACGCTTGAACTCAGGCACACAACGCCAAAAGATAAAGTCGTAGTTACATATAGAGATCTTAACATATGCTAATCACTGATAATGATGTGTGATATAGTGATCGGTCATCGATCATTTTGCTTAGATACGGTCACAATTTTTTAAAGGATGAGCATATGCTTATGTCAATTGACTATGCTCTGATGATATACATTGATTTCTTAAATTATGGGCTTACTTTTTTGTGGTGATTTCATGAGATTTCCCATGGATTATTCCACGTATCATATTGAAGTGAATGGAAACTTTCTTTAACCCAAAAAAGAAGTAATTTATAATCAAATTGCTCCGATTCAACCGGGGGCCTTGGACTTCCTATAAGTTGAATTCACCTTCAGTGGAAGCCAAGGGATGCTACTACCTATGAGGGCTATCACCGGTAATTCCCTAAAGGAATGCTCAGTATAATTGCGTTCATTATTTTAACATACCAGTACTCACATGTCTCACACCCCCAAGTCGACTATAGATATTTTTCTTCCCTACAAGTTAGGAAATACCAATAATTTCACACTAGAGATATGGTGAACTTTGGTAACATCCCGCTTTATATTATTCCCACACCAGGTTCACGCTAGAGGGTCATTAAATGTGTGTAAAGTGAGTAATCTCTGGTTATAATGAATAACTACAACCAAAGGGCATAAGAATTAGGGGAGAGCAAAAGGCACCGCTTGGATGGGACCGAATCGGCCCATTCCGAGTGATTCCTTAGGGCAACGGTCCGGTTCTCTATTTCAAACTTTTTAGTCAAAAAGAAATTTCCATTCATTACTAAATTGATACATTAAAGGGAATCTCGAAAGTCATAATAATTAATATAAACTCATATATCTCCAAAATAAACAAAAAATAGAAATCAAGGCGTTTCGTCATAGCATGATTGGCAGAGATCATCACAAGCTTGTCCTTCAAAAGCAATTCTGTAACTAGATTCAAAAAACATAATTGACGGCAAATTACTGAATCACACAACACCATCAATGATAAGCATATGCCGATATCTCTATTTGTAATTATGGCTTTGCCTTTTAATGATGTGCGCTTAGGTTTGGTGTCCCCAACACCATCACATACGGAGACAACATAAATATATTGAAAAATCTCAAATCCAACACCTATAGCCAAAGCAAGACCTATAGCCAATGCGAAATGCTAAAACTTTGAGTGAAAAAACGTTAAATGAGCATAGATTTGACACCGAAATTACTGTGAACATCATTAAAACTAGAGGTAGAGTACTTATTCATTAAAACTCCAAAATCTAAAATTAGATTGGAGAGAATAGATCAGGGGAATTGAGAAAGGAATGAAAGGAAATAAAAGGAAAAGGAACTGGGAGGGGAGCGAAAGATTTAGGTCAAATCCCTCCCCTCCAAAAGTGGAAGAGACAAAAAAGGGTTGAGAGAGAGAGAGAGAGAGCAAACTGTAAGATTCTTTTCATGTTTGAATTGGTGATTTTCGGTCTGGTTCTCGATTTCATATTTAGAACTGCTTGAACCACTTGTACTAGATTGATTTTATATCATTTAATTTTTAATTTTTAATTTTTAATTTCTTTAAAAACTGTAAAAGCCAAAAAGCCCTAATCCCTCTTTCACAACACAAACCTTGGTCAATTTTTTTTTCTTTTGTTGGTTGAACCGAGCAACTTTAAACAAATTAATTGAGTATTAGTCATTATGTGGGTGAGATGACAGGGCGGAATTTCCAAACAATAAACGCACAACAAGAAATAAGGGGAAAGGCATATCCACGATCAAGTAGCACAAGTACAAAATGACCCATTAATGAAAGGATTCAGCCAGATTTAGGTATTTTTACTGCTAAAGCTAGTGCATCTGCTTGCAAAAGTTTTCCAAGGAAAACCGAGCCGAAGCAATTTTAGGCCCTATTTGGTTCAGCATTTGGAATGCTCATTTGGGCTCTAAAATCCCTTAGCCAAATGCAAAATTGTTTGGTTCGTTTTTTAGCGCGACTTTGGTGAGATGCAATTACATCTCCAAGTGGCGCTAAGGGCCTTTAGTCCAATGCAGCTCTTAAGGTCCTTTGGCAAGTTGCATCTTCGGAATGCAACTTCCGGCATTGTTCATCTCTCCGGTGGAGAAACCAATCGGCCGTCCGAATAAAAATAAATATGTTTATATTTTTATATAAAAAATATATTTTTTATATTTCATATAAATATATAAAATAGATATGTTTATATATATTATATATTTTTTTATACAGATATAAAAATATCCATTTTTATATAAATATTTTTTATGTTTAATAAATAAATAAATAAATATATTTATAAATATAAACATATCTATTTTTTATATATATTTTATGTTTTATATTTTTATATTTTTATATTTTTATATAATTTTTACATAAAAAATATAAACATATTTTTTATTTAGGTGGTTTGGCCGCCGAATTCGGCGGTCTAGTATAAATATATAAACATATATTTTATGTTTAATAAATATATAATATATATTTATATAAAATATATATTTATATATTGGTATATATAAATATATATTTTATATAGATATAAACATATTCATTTTTTATATAAATATATTTTATGTTTAATAAATAATATATATTTATATAAAAATATCTATTTTCTTTATATATATTTTATGTTTAATAAATATATTTTATGTTTATATGTTTATATTTTTTTATATAAAAATATGTTTATATAACAGGCGATTCGGTTGCTGAATTCGGTAGTCCGATGGCAGGACTTAAAAAAAAATATATAAACATATTTTTGCTTTTTTAATTTAATAAAAATTAATTACAAATATAAATTTTACCAAACGGTATTTTGGCCAAAATTGTTTCTTAAGCAAATTTTACCAAATGATATTTGCATTTCGGAAAACCCCATTTCACCCAAAGATATTTACATTTCTGCAAATGCATTCCCCAAAAGCCGAACCAAATGGGCCATTAATCTTTCATCCACAAGCTCCATTGACCATTCGAGGATGGAATAGTTTCGATTCCCAATTCCGGAAATTGAGAACTTGCTCCTCTGACCCAGTTCCTGGTTCTTAGATGGGAATCAAACTATCCGAAAATTGATCACCCCTCGTAAGGATGCAATTGAATTGATTATTAATTATAGCACCGAGTAAGTGATTGGGCCTGGGTATTCATCAAAAGAGGAAACGCTATTGGGCCCATGCTCGCATCTTGAGAGTAAGGCCCAGTCGCCAATCCTTTAGAAAGCCCCCAGTACGGACGCAAGATTGGAGAACTTGGCTACCGTTCTGTAGGCTGCGAGGAACTTGCTCTTGTGAAGGTGTGTGCTCTGCTCTGTTCATTGTTGTTGTTCTTCTTCTTCGGCCTTTCGCAATTGGGTTTGCCGAGATTGCGTTTGACAGTGCTTCTCCTTTCGGGGTTAGTTTCAATCCGTGCTTGGAATAGGTACTTCGATTTATCATGTTGTTAGTTCTCATTCGGGATGTTACCATTTGTCTGACTGAGGTTATGGGCAAGTTTTGGCCGCTTCTTTGATGTCGAATCTGAATTGAGAAACTTACGGTGTTGCAAAAGAAATGGAACTGATGATGACCCATCATCTGCTATGGTTATATAAACCTGGTCCGCCAGGAGGGATGCTTGTGAGATTTGTCTTTTGTTGTGAACCCTCGCTGGTTTGATTGGAAATAACTGAAGCAGCAGAAGATGGTGTCTTTCTTTGAATGGTTTTAATAGGAAGGCTGTGTAGGAAGTGAGTTTGCATGCCTTAGATGGGAGGACTTCCTAATAGAGCCAATGAACTTGGGTTGTTCTCTGAGATGTACCCCTGTGCAGGGGGATGTTGTGATTTGACTTGTGGTTCAACATGGCTAGCTCGCGATGTTGCTCAGTTGAGTTTATTTTTGAGGTTTGAAGTAATCCTAATTGTAAGGTAGTTGATCAGCTTAATGTTAGTGTAGGAAATATGTGAAGTTAATGTGAATCTCTAGATTGCTTCAGTTTTTTGCACATAAGTTTCACTTGTGGTATGTAATGAGCACTCCCTTCCACGTCTATGGGCCGACACAGAACTACTTAGTTAGTGGTCCACATGTGGAATTGCACCATGAGAGGGTCCATTACGTTTCTTGGTTTGGAGAGGTATGATTACGAATATTTTACTTAGATTTATCTATTAGTGATGTGATGGGACAGAACTGTTAATTATGCGACAGAAGGTAGCCTCAGCACTCAAATTTGTGGGTAAAGCAAGAACTTGGCCTAACTCTTTAGAACCTAGCTCGGGTGCTCCATCGCATATAATTGATGGACTTTGGTGACCAAAATATCATAGCTGATCTTTAAATCCTGGTTCTTTATATATTTTCTTTCAGCCTCTTATGTGGTCCCTTTTCAAAGATTCAGTTCTTCGTCTAGGTACTTTAATCATCTAAGACAACTTTTAATTTTTTCTCTCTGTATCATTCTCTCCATGGTGAACAATGAGCAGCTATTCTCTTTCAATGTTGTCACTTCCGTTAGAAAAGAGGTTTTGCATTGGACTAGAAGGGTCTTACTTGATGAACTTCTTTCTACCTGGATGTGGAAGTGTTTTCATTGGACTGTAATGATTTTACTTGAAGAACTTGGTTCTACCTGGATGTGGAAGAAGGGTGGATGAGTACACCTGCCAATCTGACTTGAAGGTTGAAGAATTGGTACTCTCCTTTAATTGTAAAGTTGGATGAAATGTTAGTTCGTCCCTGTATGAGCAGGAGTGATGGACTTTAAGATGATTAAATTTGAAATTAGGAATGTAATGAACTCTAAAGTTAATGCAAAGAACAGTTTTAGGAGTTTCTCATTACTGTACAAGCTTTGGGTTTGCCATAGCGCCTCTTATATATTACATATATTCAATGTAAAACTACGTTATGCATATTATGTTTCTCCTGACTATTATCTTGTCATTTCGCCTTCAGCATCTTTGTTGCTTCAATTACTCTGCAAGATGGTTCTGTTCTGGTACAACTTATGATGAATTCACAGCTTGTTTAAAATCACACTTCTTCAATTTGGAGCTACTTATTTTTTGCCCTGTAAGTCTAACGAATGTGCTAGTTAAGGGTCCTTCCCTGGTTTATCTGCACGCTGATGTTATGCATTTTCCTTTTCCTGAGATTACTTCTGGCAATACATGCTTGGTTCAATTTAGTTCCTATTTTTAGTGTGATGGTAGATACAGATAATTTTTCTCGACACTTTTGCATATTATTATTGTTCTCATAGCTACCGACTTCCGAGCATTAGTGACTTCCTTGATCTTTCATGAGTTCTGGATTTCTTCTGGCAATGCAGAAGGAAGTCTGGTGATTGCCGAGGCGCCAATGGAAGCAGTCAATTCTGCCGACACTGGCTTCGTCCCAAAACCTCAAGTAATTTACCGCTGTAAAAAATGCCGCAGAATTGTTGCTTCGCAAGAGAACATAGTTTCACACGAGCGCGGGAAGGGAGAAGAGTGCTTCAAGTGGAGGAAGAGAACGGGTGACTCGAACGACTGGCAAAAGGATCCAGCTGAATGCTCATCCATATTCGTAGAGCCCATGAAGTGGATGCAAGCAGGTGAACTTGGCACACTTATGAGCATTGCTAATCCTTCTTTCTTTTCTTTACGCAAGCCATTTATAAGAAAATTAGGAAATGGAGGTGAACTTGGAATCGTGTAAACTGGGGATGTCCTCAGTACCCTTAATCCAAGGGCGGCACATGCCTGATGCACATGATTACGAGTTCTCACGCTGTACTTGTCTACTTTGGTCAGCTCGAGTTTTGTGATGTTGGCCAGTGGAAGACGCCTACGTGGAAGAGAAGCTTCAGTGCAAGGGCTGCAACGCTCGCTTGGGTTCCTTCAACTGGGCTGGCATGCAGTGCAACTGCGGAGCTTGGGTGAATCCGGCATTCCAGCTGCACAAGAGCCGGATCGATGAATGCCATACCTGAAGCACAGAGTAATGCAAAACCATCTCCACTAGAGCACTTCTGTGGTCTGTACATAATCTCATTCTGTGGAATCAGCGATCCGGCTTGTAGGCGGGGAATGACAAAACTCTGAAATCGAACCTGGCACTGATTAAATAGATCATTCCCTATGTATTTTGGCATCCCAAGTTGCATACATCCTTGTTATATGAGAGATGAGAGTTCTTATCCTAAACGAACCAACCCCCGCACCATGGCGCCAAGCGTTTCGTATGAGACATGTTGGGCAATGCTGCCTCATCCGTTTTGATGCTAAATTTGAACTATGATTGCAGAGTATGGTCATGCTAAAATATTCTTTTGGGGCCACTGTTGTCATTCTTTAATAAGGTGCTGTTTCCTAATAATTCAGCTACTGAACAATTAAGTCAGCCGAAGATGCAAGCATATCTCAAGCCTTGATATGTTCCCTTGTGGGTCAGTGTGAAGGCGTGATAGAACAGCCCATGTGATATCGGTGTTGGACCTCTTTGGAATTTTTTGCTTATTATTTTTTATAACCCACTTTCATATCATGCCTTTGCTTTTGAATTTTGGTAGGTACTAATAATGCCATGAGCTACATGACATAAATTTTTTTAGTTGACTTTATAGTGTGTGACCTTACTTGCATTACATATCAGCATTTTTAATTGGACCTTTGCCGCTATATTCTAATGCTTTATTCTCTAAAAAGTAATAGTAAATTGATAAGGGGAGGACGAAACGAGATATTGCCTCGTAGGTTCTATTACCGACGATGGACCTAATAATAATTTTTTCGGGTGATTAAGTAAACTAACTTATGATATATGGGTCATTAATGAGAGAAGCAAACAACCAAAATACAAATTGAGTGCTCAGGTTTTAGTTTGATTCGTGTATGGATATAGTCACTGAAGTATAAATTGGTCAATTTCTTGTTTATATTCTTCAAAAGAGGCATTACCAAAGGGTCTGTATTAACACTTTTCTTAGGTTCTATTTATTTAATGGGAAATAAATGACATGGAAAATATTTTACTAAAAATTATCGCTAATATCATAATTATGACTTTGTTAAACATTTTATATGTTTATAATTTAAACTACTACCATCCCCTCTCTCTAAGGAGAAGTTGGATACTGATGCAAAAGTCATTTCGTCTCACACACCAATATGTAAAATCTATCGTAGTTTCAAATTTAGGTTTTCTTTTCCCTAAGTTTAGCAACTTCTGAAAATAATTTAGGGAAAAAAACTCCGATCCCTAATTGGTGAATTGGATCAAGATGCAAATTATTAAAAAATGGAATGTCTCCACAATCTATAATTCTGAGTGTATCAGATAAAACTAGGAGAGTATTATGTCCGAGATTTTGGTTTATTTCAGTTTGTCATATGTTTAATATCTAGCACATTTTTCTGGGATGTTATGCGATTTTATTTATATTTTACGTGAATTATCTAGATAGGTCGGCAGATAGATTTAGTTTATATTCATTTACTTGTTTACTAATCTTAAGATTCCAGATTGGAAAGCTTGAATTAATTCCAGGAGATTTTGTTTACCATTTGGTAACCATTTTATTAGATTAGATAATTTGCTTAGGGTTTTTTTCCAATTACAGAAGGCTTGCAATCAATGTTTCTCAAAAGGAATAATGACATAAATGATCCCTGAACTTTAACCTAATATATAATGTAGTCATTAAACTTTAAATTTGTTCAATATGGTGTATGAACTTTAGCTTAATGTATAATATGGTCCATGAACTTTAAATATTCATTCAACTTAGTTCTTGAATTATTTGAAAATATTCAACATTGCCCTCTCATTTATTTAAGTTCAAAGACAACATTAAACATTTATGTATAATTTAGAAACTAAATTGAATATGTACCAAAAGTCCATGAATCATATTGAACAAATTAAAAGTTCATGGAACATATTACATATTATGTCAAAATTCAAGAACCATTTGTATCATTTTCCTTTTTCAAAATGAATTAAAAGGGGTTTTTTTTTTTCGTGGAATTTGCATCTGTATTTGCGGATTGTCAAATCGTGTTCATCATTGGTTTCTGCCGTGTCAATTGGTATTAGAGCCAACAAGATTGCAAGAGAGCTAAGCCATGTCCGGTGCCGACGGTAATGGAAGCAATCGTCCTGCTAACGGACGTCGGGAGATCCGAGCCTTGTCGATGGCTTTCCGTCGTCTCGAGGCATCTCAACAGACCATGGAGACAGATCTACGAGGGACTCTAAACATGATCATGGAGCGACTCGGTATGAGGAGAAACCCAGAAAGTGCCGACGAAGTGGCGCTGCGATCGAATAACGCCGGTAGCCATCAGCTCGTAGAGCTCACTCCGATGATTCAGACCGATCGCCAATCGACTTGTCCGAAGGAATTCGATTCGAATTGGGATATCCTCCGGTGGAATCACTTTGGCAGGCGACGCGGAAGAGGTCGTCGTGGTGGCGGCGGCAATTGGTGGAAACGCGGAGGTGGACGATGGGGCTGGAATCAATACGGCAGGCGACGAGGGAGAGGTCGTCGCGGCGGCGGCAGCAATTGGTGGACGAGCGGTGGTGATGACCGTGGTTGTCGGCGTCGCGGCAGCAGGAGGAATTCAAGCTGAAATTGGTTATAGGCGGCAGGAGAAAATTATGTCCAAGATTTTGAGTCATTTAATTTTGTCATATGGTTAATTTTAGGACATTTTTATGGAATCTTAGGTGAGTTTAATTTATATTTTAAATGAGTTACCTGATTAGGTTAAGAGATAGGTTTTAGTTTGTCTTCCTTTACTTCTTTCCTTATCTTTAAGATTCTAGACTATAAAGTTCGAATTATTTTTGGTGATCTTCTCTAGCATTTTGTTTAATTTTATTATATCAGATATTCTAATTAGCATTAGCTTCGAATTACCTAAGTTGAAGGGGGCGTACATTTGTTATGTTCGAAGTATCGTACAGCTCTTTTTTATCGTTCATTTAGATATTCAGAAAGAGTTTTTTTTTTTTTTTCTGGTACATCAAATTGTGTATGCTGTGAATTGATTATTTGTGTGTTTCACGTTTTTGGTGCCTCAAATTGCGAACTTGAAGTGTAAGAAATTAGTGATTAAACAAAAGCAATTATGCACACGCGAAGAAAGTTCTGGAGGTCCCGTCGTCTTAGCATGGAAAAGTTCTCAAAAAAGTAACTCATTGCACAGTATCATGAGAAAATTACTAAAATAATCATAAATTTATTGTATTTGTGTCAATTTAATCATAATATTTTAATTTAGTCAATTGAGTTTTAAACATTTTGACGATTCATTAATGTATTTTATCTCAATAAGTTTGTTCGAAAATCACTGACATGAACATTTGCTGTTTTAAGTAGCATAATTTTTACAATTTTTTAAATTAAATTATATTTTTTTCTTTTTTCTCTTTATTGTAGTCCGTGAGGGCTGGCCCATCCATTGGGTCTTCAACTAGCCACCAACGAAAAGGAAAGAAAAAGGCAGAAAAAGAAAAAAAAAAATTAACTATTTTTATTTTAAATTGTCCATCTCACCGCGACCCACAACAGATATGATTACTGTCAGAGGATTCTGTCCATAATTAACTAAGCTTAAAAAAATTAATTAATGGAGAAAGGTGCAGCGCTTCATCACATGCACAGCGAAGCTAGCAACAAATGGGGACACTCTCGCTGTTAACAAAACAGTCAAAAGTAAAAGGATTCAAAGGCTATTCTCGCACCACTTAGAAACTGTAACCCAAGGTTGAGGTTGGAGGTGCTCCCATCGGAGAAGAAATCCATGCCCGCCCATCGCACGCCGCCCGCACGCGCGCCGCCTCCCGCCGGCTGCTCGTCACCGACATACCCGCCTGCCTCCCGCACGCTCGCCCACCGCTGCACGCCCACCGCCTCCCGCCCACTACTCACTGCTCGCCCCCATCCTACCCACCCGCCCGCCTATCCCCCCTTTCCCAACCAAATCCAATGTCATGTTCGTTGCTTATGGGTTCTCAAAGTGTGCCTTAGTTGTGAATTGGACAACTCAATCCCAACCAGTTTAATGTCATACTACCCTTTGAAAGTGATCTGCCAATATTGTACGCTTCAAGAGATCGCACTATCCCTCAAGCTAGGGTTATATCATTTCGACTATCGCAAAGAAGTCGTCAAACTAGACCAAATTGAGCTCATCAAAACAATGGTTGAAGAAGCCATCAAAATATCAATGGGTTTTTACCAATAAATCGTCAAAAGGGTTTATAATTGAGTTGACATAATTTTCGATTAAAATTGACCTAAATGATTATATTGGCAAATTGTTAAAATGTTTAGAATGAATTTTCATTATAGAAAATTTTATGATTGAATTGATATAAGTACAATAAATTTATGACTTTTTTTGTAATTTTCCCTCATATTATGTTTCTTAACTAGCAACTTATCCTCACTTATAGCCAAACATTTTGATGCCATTGATTCCACAATTTAAAATACATTTGTTTCATGGAAAACTCTATGACAAAGGAAAATACTTTTTGTGGAAATCATTTTTCAACGAAAATGTTTTCTCTTTTTAGGTTAAGGAATTCATCTTATTAACTACAAACATCACATTTGCTTTAAGCATAAATGATTTTCAATTAACTAATTATTTCAACAAACCATATAGGATGTGTTTTTCATGGAAAATGAATAATTTGAAAAATAATTTCCAAAAATTGATCACCCGTATCACTATACAAATGAGTGAATGAAAAATATTTTCATCTTCCACCAAATTTTCAATTGTTCAAGCTCGTGTTGATTAAAAATATAAATTGTTGTCAATAACAAATACATTTTTTTTTGTTAGCTACTCATTTCAAGCTATACAAGCAATCAAATTTTTTTTTTAAATATTTTTCAAATCATTCGTTTTTTCTTTTTTTTGCGAAATAAACAAAGTATAAGTGAATATGAAAAACTAATTCATAAAAAACCGTTTCACTCAATCAAACACGCCCTAAATATTGTCATGTCAATGAACATGAGGATAGGACATTGTGGGATCGAACATACATTATTTCGAACGATGACATTTTCTCTTTCCTTTTTTCTTCTTATTTTATTTTGCTTTAAAAACGGTATGGTGGTGAATAGGCAGAGTCGTTTTCCTAATTAAATTTTGACTTCTTGCTTGACTAATTTTATAGCTGAAATCTACCACATGTCCATTTTTTATTTTTTATTTTTATTGTTGGGAAGGGAATCATCCATGAAGCTTCGGAGCACCATAACACCATCTTTTCTATATAACTAAACCTGTTTCCAAGTCTAAAGTCATATTTTACACGATTAGCGCATGTAATATATTTTAATGTAGGATTAGGTCTGATGCGCGTTTGAAAAATCAACATCATAAAGTAGCTGAACGAACCGAAAGAAAGTCATTCTTTTAACAAAGCACCACAGTGTGCACACCCAATAGAAAAAGCTGGCTAGTAAGCGCGTAATTAAGAAACCGAGGAGGAATACTCAATGGACTAATTAGTAATTATCTTAGATTGGGTCTCAAGTTTGGGCTAGTGAAAGAAATCCGATCCAAATGGAGATTCCAAATCCCAATAAGACTTATGGGTTTTGCTTTGGGTATAATTTAGAGTTAAAAAACATTTGAATGATTGTAACCTTATATTCCTTCAAATTCATAGTGGATATTGTTGCGCCTCATTCTTCCTATGAAGTAACGGTACTTGGACCAAACTATGCAAATCACTTATGTATATATGTTCATTATTGATTATTTTGATAATTTTTTTCTACTTTTGTTAGACTTGAATTGCAAGAATTGTTAGTCATGGGCATTTAATTAATCTAAGTCTTTATCTAATACTTTGGGCAATATGTATCCGGAGGGCAGATATTTTGACCTTGATTTAAGTACCTTTTTGGAGTTGAACTTGCGAAGAAAGTTGAACTTGCGAAGCAAGTCTTTTCCTAAAAAGAAAGAAAAAAAAAGAACAAAAAATTGTTCCAAAAGCTTTTAACGTAAGCAAGTTGAGCAAAAGAAAAAAAAAAAAAAAGGAGAGAAAGAAGGGCGGTTTGTGGGGGGGGGTCATGGAGACTAAAATATTATCTCCTATCATCCTTCCTCCCCTCTTCTCCTCCTGCTTTTGTCATTTCAGAATGCATTATAAATACTCCCTCTGATTCAGGCTGTTTGATTCATCCGCTAATCACAGCATATCTCTCTCTCTCTCTCTCTCTCTCTCTCTCTCTCTCTCTCTCTCAGTTAGCAAGTCTCCATCCGTTCTCTCTCCATCCTTTCAACATGCCGGTTAGATCTCTCTCTCTCTCTCTCTCTCTCTCTCTCTCTCTCTCTCTCTCTCTCTCAGACACACACACACACCAGATGCACAGGGAGATTTAGTGCATGCCATTGATGATCTGCAGAAGCTTTTCGTGTGACTTCCTCCATCCATGCATGTCTTCTGGGGTGGTTTTTATTTAGGTTTACATCTTCATCATACACCCTCTCTCTCTCTCTCTCTCAAGATGCATAGGGAGTTTTGCTGCATGCCACTAATGACCTGTAAAAGTTTTACGTCTGATTTCCTCCATGCATGCATGGGTTCCATTGCTGATTTTGATCTGGGGTTTTATCTTCGCTCTCCGTCAGTTCTTGAAAAGGAGATACAGCCACACGTCCGACATAATCTTCATGGACGTTTCTCAGTCTCGTTGTCGGACGATTGTCATAGAAAGATGGCTTATCAAGAGATTTTTTTATACATTATCGAGAAAATTTCAGGAAATGGTGCCCCTTTTTCTTTTGTTTTCTTTAGAAAGATGCTTGATAGTTGGCATGCATTATGGGTCCATCTATATAACTCATTTACTATATGGTACTATCTTGAATTGAGCTGTAAATTTTGATATTTTTCTAATACCTTGAAAAAAATTTGAGTTTTTTTATGTTAAATTTAGTGTGTTTTTCCAGTTGAATGAGGGAAAGTTACGGTTATACGAAAAATTGTTTGTATTTTATTGTACTTTTCAACGTTATGGATTTTTATCTCATTTTGTGTGCTTCCCTCTCTCCTTGTATGCTAACATATTACGAATTAGCAATAACACAACATACAATCCAGCCAAAAAAAAAAAAATTGATACGTACTTATTCATCGTGTTATTTATTCATTTAGTTATTCATTTGTGTGTGGCTGCAAATTATACACATGCATGAACCGTGCACTTCATTCTAATTTGATATATAAGAATTTAACTTATCTAAATTCTTATCTTTGTTTCAATTACATATGTTTTTTGATCATGCCATGATGAACTCAGGCTTGTAATTAAATCAAGTGAGATTACTATGGCAAAATTCTAATTATAATGACTTAGTAACTTTTTTTCTATGTTTCAGATTGTCGAGATGTATGTGCACATGGACTGCGCTGGATGCGAAGATAAGATCAGAAAATCCCTTCAAAAGCTAGAAGGTAATTCACAAACTTCATTAAACTTTGATTTATCAATGTAAAATCTTATGTCTTCGGCCTACTCTTTTGTTAATAAAATCATGATACATATTCTTCTACATAAAAAAAAAAAATCATATACACTGCTTTAATGTTAAATTTTGGACTTTTCAATTTCAAGTTAAGAAAGAACTAATCAAGTAATTTTGATTTACTCAGTTTATTTATGTAGCAAGGTGATCTAATTGAAAAGAAAGAATATAAGCTATACCCGGAAAGAAAAAAGCAATCTCATGTACCAAAAAAGATTATAATATCCTTTCAATTAGCGCATTAGCATTCCAAACGTCGGTCACAAAAAGAGTCAATTCAAAATTTTGCATGGTTAAACCTCATTAGGAATAGCCATCATCAATTTCTTTTAATTAATTTTTTATTAGATTAGATGGACAATTCATTTCCTTTATCATTAGGGTCTCCAATATGACAAGTGACAAATTATATTTTCCTATGTTCACTTCAGGAGTGGATGAGATAGACATTGACATGGGGATGCAAAAGGTGACAGTCATGGGGTGGGCTACCCAAAACAAGGTTCTTAAGGCAGTGAAGAAGACAGGAAGACGAGCAGAGTTCTGGCCATTCCCATACAACCCTGAGATCAACAACTTCGACCCGCAAAATTACTACAGTAACAATAATAATCGCCATGAGCACAATGAGAATTACTATTTCCACCAACCTAATTACACACATCACTCCTATGAACTGCCGCAAATACCCTCCTCATACCCCTATTATTACAAGCAAGGCTACAGTAGTAATGATGACTATGGCTATTTCCATCACTCACCTCCTTCTACTACGGTTGATTATCAAGCTAGCTCTATCTTTAGTGATGACAACCCCCATGCTTGCTCAATAATGTAAATGAGGGGACTTTTTTTGTAATTTTGTTAGGTGTTTTCCATATGTAATCTTCATTTTGTGATAATTTTTTGATTGATTTTTTGTGAAAGGAATGGACTTTTATAATGCATAAAGTGGTGAAATGTTATGCATAGTGTGAAGTTATAATACAATAATCTATCTCAACAGTAGAGATCTTATTGACTCGAGTGACTACCTTTACTTTTATATGTGTGTGTGCGCGCGCGCGTGCGCATATATATCTCTTAGCTTTAAACTTCACCAAGTGTTATTCATTCTAAAAATTCAAACATAAATTTCTCTCAATCAATAACTATTTCACATCCTAAAAGAAATTAAAATTTCCACCTTCTCTCCAGTATTCATTTTTTTCTTGCTCTTTTCACAGCCAAACTTGTGTCTAACTTTAGTCTGCTTCATGCTTTAACTTTCTGTTCAAATTCTATCCGGATAAAAATACACTAGAAGACATCTGAAATATTAAAATGATGAACCGATTTTTTTCTTTAAAAAAAAAAGAAAAATTACTTGATTCCGTAACAACAATCATGAAGGAAGTTGTTTTCCACAAAAAGGTGGCCCACGAATAATTGGCGCGATATATAATTTACGTTTACATTTAAATATATATATATATATATATATATATATATATATATTGGTCTCTGCTGTGTTTCATATTCTTTTTCTACTAAAGTTTTATCTATTCTTTAAAAAAATCATCATTTTGAATCATTTTTCCCTTTTTCTTTTCAAATCTAACATTAAATTACTATACGTGTACATCAGAAAAATAGGAAAAACAATTGAGTTTGAATTTGTTAATATGGTCATGGGGCCTTAAAGGTTTTTCAATTTTTTTTTAATTTATCTTCAAAACATAATCTTACTTTTTAAAATTCATACTTGTATGTATACACTTACTTGCAGACTGGGATGACCCCTCCCGACCCTCAATCTTGACAATGACTACCTCTTTTCAGTCTTCGAGTGTTTTCTCTACATCCTCCTCTTGGAATTTGTTGCGGCCTAGGGGACGGGTAGTTCCCTAGTCCTCCTTCATATGGAATTCCACCTTGCCACGGCGCTATCAATCCCACCTATGGCTTATTACCCGTAATAGGCTACCGACCCAGGTACTTTTACTTGCTAATAAGAGAATTCAACATGCTTTATGCGCCTTCTGTTCTGCTAGGCTAGACTTAATCAACTACCTGTTCTTTGGTTGCCCAAAAACGGGTAGTCTTGTGCTATATTGGGCGGCTAAATGCAACCTCGCTTAGCAAAATCATTCCTGGGGGGAAAATCTGGATTAGGCTGCGAAGCACTTATCCGATAAAATTTTCACCAATCTTTAGCCCACTTTGCTTTTAGCGCCCTATGCTACCTTATATGGAAAGTGATGAACAACTTTATCTTTCACAATCAAAGGTTCTCCCTAGCGGATTTAAAGCTACACCTCAATAAAGCGGTTAAGGACAAGGGTTTAACTTTCAAAGGGATTCTGGACACCCCTAGAAACATAAGACTCCAACTAAGCTGGGGATTGCATCGTTCTATTTTTGAATGATCATGCCGTCTCTCTATCTCATCCAGTTGGGTCGTGGCTACCTTTTCACTATGAGTGCTTTCTATGTTTGCGGTAGAGGGCTAGCCATCTCGTTCTTTCCCTTGGAGGGTCTATTAGGTGCTGCAGACTTGGTCTCATCGAAGATGGAGCTGCTCGCGGCCAACAGAGATGCAATTGGGGATGGATTTGTCTCTTTGGAAGCTGTTGCCGACTGATCCTCATTTGTGCTGGGTCGTCGCTAACTAGTTACTGGAAGTGCGCTCTCTGAAGATGGAGGTTTGGACTTTTTGAAGATGGAGGTGCTCGCGGCCTTCAAAGTTGCGATTGGATGTCTTCTCTTTTTCGGAAGCTGATATCGTCCGATCCTCCTCTGCGGTGTCGTCTCCTTAGTCTTTATTCCTGTCCTTGCTTTGTTTTGTTTTTCTTGGGGTGGTTCTGTGTTGTTGCGGGATACCCCACTCTTAGTTTGTTTGTGGCCATTGTTTGGCTGTTTGCTTTTTTATGGTTGTCTTTTCTTCTCCTTTTCTGCTCTTCCCTCCTTGTTTCGACACCCTTTCACTCGGTTTGACTATTTTGTCACATTGAGTGTAAGTTTTTGTGCCGAGTCTCTTGTTGTACAGCTGTATAGCTTATTGGTTTAAAGTCAATATATATCTTACATTTTACCCAAAAAAAAAAAAAAGTAAAACTTCATTCGATCAGGATAGATGATTACAAATGATAGTGGCCAGTTGTGAAATGTCGAGAATAGTCCTTATGGTCGTTTGTGGTATTCAACTTAATGTTTGAACTTTCAATTTAGTCATTGTGCTCTATCGCTAGAATTAATTTAATCTTAAAATCAGTTTGATCTTATTGGCATCTCGAGTGATAATCTAATTCACCTATGGGATCATGATGTGGTTGTATACGTCATTGCCACATCAGCAAGATTTGTCAAAAGAATAGATTAACAGGCAAAAAAGAAAAGCGTTCGATTTCTTTAAAGAAACATAGCACATCACAAGGTCAATTTCATGATGGGTGATTACTAGACAAATAACGCAAAATCTATCATGTTAAAAACCAAACTAGTTGGAGATCGGCTTGGGAATCGAGCTTAGATAATAATAAAAATAGTTCATAAACTTTATCCCAAAATGCAATGTTATCTCTCAACTTTTATTTTGTGCAATATGGTTCATGAACTTTGACACAATATGCAAAGTTGTCCTTAAACTTTTAATTTGTTTAATATGCTCTTTAAATTATTGGTAAATTTTTTAATCTAGTCCTTTTGTTTGCATCATTTTCACATATTTCAGGGCCTAAATAAAAAATATACCAATAGTTCATGCATTATATTTCATAAATTAGAAGCTAAGGGACAACATTGTATATCGGACTAAACTTCAGACACCATATTAACTAAAGTTTATAGACTATTTTTGTCATATTATTTTTAAAGTAATAAAAACTAATATTGATGGCAACATATCAAACATCCAACACAAGTTTTGGCCCCTTCTCTCAACCTTTTGAACGCTAATCTATCACAATACCCCCGACCCTAAAAAGCTTCATGATTTATAAAGTGGCAAGTAGAAAACATGCTTGCTGAACTAGTTTATCCTATCAATAGCTGAAACTCGGACAACCGACCAGACCCATTAGAGCCAATCCAAGACCTTGCCCAGTCCCCATGTCATCCGACCCCGAGTAAAGATCCGTCGATTCGGGTTATCGGATTGAATCGGTTCGGTTGTTCACCCATTGGAGCTCATGCCACAGCTCAAGGACCAGCAAAGGAGAGCTAATACTACCTCGTTCCCTTGTCTTCTACTCCTTCACAGCCTTCAAGATTTCTTCCCTCCATCGCCACCGCACAGGTGTCCTCTCTCTCTTGGCCATCGCTTTCCGCACGAACGCCAAGATCCATCGATTCTTCCCTCCTACCCGTAATTCACAAGGAGACCCACGAAGGAAAAACACTCCCAGCTTTTGGCCTTTTGCGGGGGTGGCAATCCCGATTCTGCACCTGGGTTCCCGAAGTAATTCCAGAATCTTTTGGTGGGTCGTGCGTGCGTGCGTGTTCTGCCGCCCCATGCCCGCGCGGCGAGAAGGCCGAGGAAGTATGGGCTGCTTGCCGTCGTCGCGTACTGTCGTCGCTTTCTTCTTCTGAACAGAGCAGAGAGGAGGAGGAGGAGCAGGAGGAGGAGGATTAGCGAAATTCATGGCGATTGGTTGAACTCCCCCACAAAAGTTGCGCCATACCCATCTCTCTTTCTGCTGACCCTCTTTTCCCGTGCTTCGTTTGCTGCGCCCCATCTGGAACCCGCTGGCTCTGTCTATAAGAATGGCCGCGGCCCCTTTCGTGCACGCGCGGTGCGGTTGCTCGCCGAGGCTCGCGGGCGGTTTCAGGAACGGCTCGCCCGGCTCGTACCCTTCTTCATCTACCACGCCGTGCTCTTCCTCTTCTGCTTCTTCTCCGTCGTCGTCGTCGTCGTCGTCGTCGTCGTCGTCTTCCTCTTCTTCTTCTCCTTCTTCTTCGATTGGTGAGTCCTGTTTCGAGTTTCTTTTACACGGGCTTCTGGTTTTTTGGTGTCTTTTTGGCTTTAGCTATTCTGGGTCTTGCTCGTTGGGCGCTTGAGATATTGCCCGCGAGGATCTTGGTTTCCTGGATAGGGGCTGTCGAACAAAGGCGGAGGTACTCGGTGGTGTGTGTGATTTGATTAGCTCGGGTGGTGAGGATGAGAAGTGGTGAAAATGAGGAGAACATGAGCTCAGGTGCCACCAATTGTGTTGTTAATGAAGTTTGGGTGATACGAATTAGGTGTTCTCGCTTATATATGCGTGGCTAGCATCTAAATAGTGTCTTGAATGCAGCAAATCTTGGGGTGATGATGTTATTTGCTTTTCTCCAAATGATGGTGTGTCTGCAGAAGTTATATACTAAATTGATGACGAGAAGTGATGATCATATCCGACTGTTATCTATGAATCTGCTTTTGGACTGATGTTGTTGTTGCTGCAAGACTAGCGATTGCTTCTAAGCAGATCTGAGCTTCAACTATGCATATTTTATTACACTTTCGAAATGAAAACACACTTGTCCAAGGACCAGCATATCATATACGTTTAAGACAGAAGATTTTTTCATACAGAGAGCCATATAAGTTCATATGCATCAGAAGCATCTAATTAATCAATAATAGCAAAGCAACATCAATGGTCCAGTTAACTGACTAATCTAGTGCTCATAGTCAAAATTATGGCCCCGCTTAATGCCCTGTAGCTACGTCCACCAAGATTCCCCCTCTTGGTGATCATAATTAGTTGCGACAAATCATTGATTCTTTGTCTCTAGATGAAAAACAAAAGTAGCTCGACTGTTGATGTGTGCATGTATAAGTGTAACTTTAAGAAAACTATAATAGACATTTGATGAGATGAAGACCTCTTTCTAACTGTCATCCTTCTACACTGCTGTGGAGAATTGTATCCCTCCTAAGCATGGCTATCAGATAAAATGCTATCAACTTACTTTGTGGACTAATTGATAAGATTTTAGGATGTGATGCTAACCTTTTTGTACCTGTATACTTGTATCAATCAATCCAGCTTTACAACCCTTTCTTCTAAAATATTGAATAATTCTGTTGAACAAGAACTTGGAGCAGTGCAAGGGCTCGTAATTTAAAAAATTCTGAGAAAATGGAATAAAGCTAAACTCGTTGGTGATAGAATTATTGTGGATATATTTTGAAGGGACCTATTAAATCAGTTTTAATTGGATAGGTGAGGAAATGGTGCTTATGAAAGCCTTTATGATCATCTGGACATGCAGTGAGTTATAGATACTCTTTAAGCATTTCAATAAATGGCAACGACCCACTTTAGTCACCTGGGGTTCATGACTTGTAACTTGTTGCCTCTTTACCAACACACACAGATAAGCAACTAATTTAGGAAATTGGATGAAATGTAAAGGAGATAATTTCATTAAATTCTTTAACTGAACTGGACTACATCTTAAAGTTTTGCATGGCAGATGAAAGAGCAACTCTGCACCAACTTGGCGCTGGATCTTTTGAAACTAATGGTAATAATGCACTTCTAGAGAAGAAAAAACCCAAATCCATGCTACTTAAAGAAGATATTGAGGCAGTAATCTTGGATGTCTAATTCATTGGATCATTTGCCTGTTCTATGATAATATCACTAGATGCATGAATGTTCTCACTCTTTGTTTCTTTTGTTTTTGGGGGCCATGCCTTCAATGTTATTTAGCCAATTACACTGTAATAGATTACTGTGCTGACAGTAGAATGAGTTAAAATTTCGTAATTAAAAATGAGCGACTATCTTTGAGGCATCTATCATTGACCAGTGCATGTTGATCATCATTTTCCCTCAATATAGTCTCTGTTTAAGAGACTGCATTTTGATCAAGAAACTGAAATTGTTAGGCGCGTTTTTGCAGGAAGAAGTAACAACAGAAACTGCCATGGTTTGAGGGCTCAAGCTATGAGCACTACTACTCGAGGAAAATCACCCTGGGGAACTACAACTCTAAAAAATGAACCAGATCATCTGCTTGTTCTGGTACATGGCATCCTAGCAAGGTATTCCTACTTTAACAGCTATTAAGCAGTAGGATCTGTTAGTATCTGCTCAAGGGATTATGAGAATTAGACTACCCTAATCATTCTTGCATGCCTGTCCTAGGGAAGAAAAAGTGTACAATGGTAGACACATGACAATGATAAAGAGTTCTTGTCCTAGGTGCTCTCAAGGGCTTCTTTATCTATCTTATATTTTCTTTTGATTTTTATGTTAAATCTTGTCCTTTGCACTGTATGTAGTGCCAGATCCTTCCGCGAGTACTGTTGGTTACACTGTCCATCTGTATTTATCTTGTAGTGTCAGTTTGAGGTGTAGATCCTTCTATTAGGTGGATATCTTGGTCCCAATTGGAACTTTTAACTAAAAGTTGTGCTATGATAACCAGTATGAGCTGACTATATTAGCAGCCCTTGGCTTCTATATCTCTTAATGAGAAAATTGACTGTATAGAATAAACTTGCATGGTTCAGATTCAGGAAAATGCTGAAGTCAATTAATGTCATTGGAATTGTCTTGATTTGTGATAGAGGCAATGATTTTAAATGTTCTAGGCTTATATCCAGAAAATAACAAATATAACTGATTCCTAAAGTGTTGCAGCCCAAGTGACTGGATATATGTAGAAGCAGAACTTAAAAGGCGCTTGGGAAGAAACTTCCTCATATATGGTATGTTCAGTACTACTATTTTAATTTCTCTGCCAAATAGATTTGCCAGCTTTGGGTATCTCAATTTGTAGAAGTAGGGTTGCCTGTCATGATTGATTAACATTCTCAAAGGGAGTAGTACTCAGGAGTCAGGTGAGAAGTGTTATTGTCATTAGACTTGTTTGGTCAAGCTTTTTGAAGATGTAAAATCAGGTGATGTCTTGATTTCTGGTGCTTTTTGTATTTCGAGATCAAGACATGGACCATGATTGCCATGAGCTTCACATAGATAATTACATTCATTTCTAACTAATTTAAAGAGTCATGAGTTTGGAATTCTTAAAAAGTGCTGTGACATCCTAAGTAGTGCCGACATGCGACATGAGACGGCACGACATGTTGACATATCATTTCTTAAAAAGTAGAGAATTCTAATACGTTGGGACATGTTGTATGATAAATATATGTTTTTATATATACATGATAAATTATCATTTTTATGATTATTTCAATCAAATTAATTTGATTCGAATCCACAAATAAATAAATAATAAAAAAGAGCCTAGAATGAATTTATAATAAAAATATTAATCCACCATTTTATTAATATCATTCATTGTTTTAATTTGACAAATTCAATCACATTACATTCCAATAATCCATGGAACTTGGGGGGGGGGGGGGGGGAATGAGCAATCCACATTCTACTAGTAGATTTAACGTTTAACAATAAGTTGGGGCAAAAAAAAAAAAAATGCATATTTACTATCAAAAGATAGGGTTTCCCTTCTCCCTTTTCTTTTATTTTTTATATTTTTATAAGTTGGAATCGCATGTTGGGATTCTGGATTTGCGTGTTAGGAGAGTTGACTGCGTGTCGGATGTCCGATATTAGTTGAATGCGCGTCGGAGCGTGTTGGACACGTGTCAAGGTGTCTGACACCGATATGAAGGCTCTTGGAGAGTATACATGCTTCCTAGGTGACATCAATCCTTAGAAGTTGAAACAAGTAAATCGAGTTATGGCTCGTCACCTCTAAGTGAGACTAATTCAGCATCTTTTGCTTAGCAAGATATTTCAGCATTAGAGTATATTAGAGCTTTCTTAAATGATTAGTTGACTCAAGCTTTACACCATCTATTTCCAAAATTTGTGGCTCATGCTTCTAGGTAGGAGAAGGTTTCAGTACTGATATTTAATCTCTCGTATTTATGCTTATTTTTCTGTCATCTGGCATTGGAACTATGATGATTCCGACATTCTGAAACGTTTGCATCTGCTTCCTCATTGCAGCGAGTTCGACTAACACTTACACTAAAACATTTGATGGTATTGATGGAGCTGGAAGACGACTAGCTGATGAAGTGAGCTCTCATTCTTCTCCCATTAGCGTGTTGTTTTCTTCTTTTTTTTCTTAAGTCAATTTTCTTTGTGTTTGCCTACCTTCATTTCTTCCTGCTATAACTGATGTTTCACTGGATGACAGTATGGCTGCTAGTTATATACCCATGTTACAGTCCCAAATTGACATGTGCATCACGTGCCCATGTACATGAGAGAGATCCTCATAATTTGAGAGTGCTCTAGTTTTTCCCTAGAGTTAAATAACAATTAAGGATGATATGATAATAATGCTTCTATATGATTCTTTCATTTTTTTTTTTTTTTAAATTTTGGGAAAGTACCAAGAACGTATCTCACTTTTGACCCAGTGATCAATTACATACCTCTACATTTGGTAATACCGTTCACATACCTCTAAATAAAATCCTGCATTAAAAAGACCAAATTATCCCTCTTTGCAAACTTATCGTAACGTCTTGCTGAGGATTTGGATGTGATTTAGTTAGTTGGTTTTTAGTGTTTGGGATGGATGTGGTTGTGGGTATTTGTGAGATTTTGTGGGACCACTGCCAACTGTTCTAAAAGTTTAAGCTGTTAGATGAAGACGTGGTTAAATATTCTAACACTCTCCCTCACGCTTAGTCCGGTCTTTTGCCTAGTACTAAGTGTGGAAATTTAATTGGGGAAGCAAATAGGGGCCTGGAAAATTCGAACTCAGGACCTCATAGCTCTGATACCATGTGAGATTTTGTGGGACCACTGCCAACTGTTTTAAGCGTGGTTAAATATTCTAACAGTATTTTTGGAAAGAATTTGGCATTTATGTGAATGGGGATACAAAGATATTAGATGTGAAGGTGAAAAGTGGTTTCCAAAGGTAAAACTTAGGTATATATTTGGTACTTTCAAAAGTGGAGGTATGTAAGTGATCATTGGTTGAAAGGTGAGGTATGTTTTTGCTAGTTTCCCTTTCATTTTAATTTTTGTGCGTGAGTGTGTTGTGGGGACTAAGGGAAAAGGGAAAAAAGAAGAAGGGGGGGTGTCCTATCGGCTAACAGTATGAAAGGCAATTCTTCTTTCCATAATTGTGGTCAATATTGATGCAGCATCTGTTTTAGACAGTGTAGTGGTAATGATTCTTTTTTGTCCTTTCTGGTTACAACGTCTTCTAATTGATGTATCTGCCGTGATACGAAAATGTTTCATTACAATGTGTTTATTAGACTGTTGCTTAGCTAAAAAGCAATAAGGGGTTTAAACACAAGAAGTGGAACCTTCTGTTTAAAGTTTGTGTAGCCTACAGTTTTACGCTGAGTTAAGCCAAGCACATTGTCTAACTAATAATCTTATTTAAAGTAGGTCATGCAAGTAGTTCAAAAGACAGACGGTCTGAAGAAGATATCCTTTTTAGCTCATTCCCTTGGTGGATTGTTTGCAAGATATGCTGTAGCCGTGCTGTACTCTGCAAGTGCTGCGCTTAGAGACCAATCAGGGAATTATAGTTGTGCATCTTCAAATTTGGATAAATCCTCATCCAAGCAAGGTTTAATTGCTGGATTGGAACCAATGAATTTCATTACTTTGGCGACTCCTCATCTGGGGGTGAGAGGGAGGAGACAGGTCAGTTCTAAAGTTTGATGGTTGATTTTTCAGTTGTTTTTCTTTATGTCTTACTCTAATTCTTTCTCATCTTCAAAAAAAAATTGGTGGGAAAAATAGAATAATGGCATTAGAATTTTGCCCTTTTTGTAATTGGACACCTAAATTTTCATTGTGAGCCAAAATCTGTGTATTCTTCTGATAGACCTTTAACCTTGTATCAATTTGGTGATTGTTACGTAAATTGATCTCTGACATTTTCTATGATTGTTTCATCTCTTTAAGTCAGTTAACAATTATTTTGCAAGTTCAACGCCACACTTACCCACTGATTTAATTTAGTGAATTTACAATCCTCTGCTTTGTTTCTCTTCACTCTTCCTTGAGTAACATTTCTATTCACCAACCTCCATAGTGTCCACTACAGTTTGAAATTAATCCTTTGTACTGTACACGTGTAAGTACTTTGTGACTTACACAATTGCATATATTTCCTTTAGAATTTGTTCTGTAAAATCTTATCCTGTACAAAACCAAACACAAATAATCTTAAGACTACGCTGAACAGATAACAGACTGGGTTGGTGTCGAACCACTAAATGTTAAATACACATTCAACTTTAACTTAAAGACTATGTATCCTTTGATAGCAAGAAAGAAACTACTGGAAAGAATAATCTCTCCATATCCATAAAAAATAAGAAACGACAAGATTTAGGGATGATTTCTGATCGATCATGTTCGATTTGGAGTGTTGTAACTCCACCCCAAGCCAGACCAAACTTGTCTAAATGAAAAATTTTCGAACTAAAACCAAATCGAATCATCAAGATGGTTGAAGTCTTTTCCCAGACCGTAGGTTTATCTTGAAGAAGTTGCAATTAATTTGACCAGAAGTATGCTAGGATTAAATGGTTCAGAATGCAATATTACCCACACCCACCCTTCATAATCTTTATCAGGTAGGGAAGACGTGACAATTGAGTGTCTAAACCTGCAAATAGGCTTGACAATCGACCTGTTCTTATGTGAATGTGCACTTCTTTATTATTATATTTACATTTTTTACTAGATATTTCCTCTCTATTATGTACTTTCTTGTTACGTGTCTATAAAGTAGGATATTATTAGAAGAATATGCTACTTAATGTCAGAGGATTAGTGTTCTAGAAGTTTGAACTTCTTTCATGATGATTTTACTTTGTGGGATGAAAAGTTATATGTGTCCGTGGGATATGTGTACCCTCTTCCAGGGTCCTTCACTTCCTTCAGAGCTTCTTGCTGCTTGTAAATTTACATGTTGAACATACTCAGGTCATAGTGATATTCCTGCCAACTCCTTCTGTTTTCTTGATAAGCTAGATCACTGATTCATGCTATAATTTTGAATTTTTCAGCTTCCATTCCTCCTAGGAGTCCCATTCTTGGAAAAACTTGCTGTACCAATGGCTCCATTTGTAGCTGGCCGAACTGGAGCCCAGTTATTCCTAACAGATGGAAAACCTAACAAACCTCCTCTTCTATTGAGAATGGCGTCTGATTGTGAAGATGGAAAATTTCTGTGAGTGAAGAATGCTTAAATTGAGCATAATTCAATCAATTTGTCCTTGCAGTATTACTGACGATTGACTTGTAACGCTGTTATGGCTTTGCAGATCTGCTCTTGGTGCATTTAGATGTCGAACTCTTTACGCTAATGTCTCGTACGACCGTATCCTCTGCTTTCGATGATTGTGGTGCTTTTTTGTTTGATTTTTGGTCCTATGGTTCTTCCTTTCTCCTCCAAGTGAATTTCTTAGCATAAGCAGACATGGTAGGCTGGCGGACATCCTCTATAAGGAGGGAAAGAGAACTTGTAAAGGTGAGCAACCTGATCCTGTATATTGCAGCATCAAATGCACCCAACCATTATAGAGAAAAAATTTGGATGAGTTTTAAGTTTGATGTGCTCTTGACTTGTATATATGTTATCACCAAAAAGTGGGTGAGGATGCTGGGGTGGTGTTTCTCTTTATCACGTGGATACAGAGATGAAGTAACTTTTGTCTGAAAAGAGTACAAGCAACCACAAGTATAATTAGAGTACTCATTATGCTTTCCTTTTCTAAGTGGGTGGAACAGTGTTGGTTTCAAGATGATATTATGCGACCATTATGATAAGTGAAAAATGTCTATACCAGGGAAACATTTTGTGTTGACATGCGACTACTCTATTCTTGTAGCCTCCTCGCCGTTCTTTGGATGGGTATAAACACATAGTAGACGTTGAGTATTGTCCACCCATATCCTCCTCAGATGGCCCACATTTTCCACCAGAAGCTGCAAAAGCCAAAGAGGCAGCACAGAATGAACCTAGCATAAAAAACACTGTCGAGTACCATGAAATCATGGAAGGTAACGATCTATTTCAATTGAAACCATTGTTCTCCATCATTGTTCATTAGAATCTGCGAACAACGCTGTGTACCAGTGGAGTCACGGTGTTCAAACGATTGCAGAGGAAATGATACGTGGCTTACAACAGCTGGGATGGAAAAAAGTTGATGTCAGTTTTCACTCGGCATTCTGGCCCTTCCTGGCCCATAATAACATCCATGTAATCTTTTTCTACCTATCTACTGTTACCGCCAGTGATTTTCTCCTGCCATTTGACACTTGATATAATTTTGGTAATTGGGCAGGTGAAAAATGAATGGGTTCATAATGCTGGTGCCGGGGTGGTTGCTCACGTTGCTGACAGCCTGAAACAGCAAGAGTCCTCCGCCATAATTGCTGCAAGCTTATAGCAGTTGTAATGTACAAGTGTACATTAATATCCTGAATTAATGGTAAATACGTTTGGTCTACTGTCCTGAGGCTCTAGTTTGCCATTCCTAGAGTTCCCTTTTCCTTTCTGTGACTGCACTTGTGACTGCAATCCTTGCCGCATACAGCACTCTTTAGATGTACTTTCAGGCGTTTGTTGTCAAAAGAAAATGTAGCAAATCTCTTTCGTTCCTAGATCCGAGCCTTAAATGAAATTCGCGTGATGATGTTTCTCGTTCATCTTGAGCATGCATCTTTCAACTCCGACGGGTAACTTCCCCGTGGTGACTCGGTATCTGTCGATTGGCGGCATTTAGTTCAAGAAACGGCCTTGTTAACGCCTAATATTATTTGTTGATTTCACACATACAATGGGGAAAATTGACCTTGTCCCACTAGGGGTCACGCTAGATAACATCATTCTGATGCCCTGTCCTTTTCAGCCTCGTCTATTCATTTCGGAAACCATTTGGAGGCGACATTCATTCGACGCTCGAAATGAAGCTGTTCGACGATGTGCTCCTAGCGGATTGATTATTCAAATTTTTCTTAGTGAGAGACGACCGTCGATTGATTGTGCAAATGCGGCTTTGAAAAGGAGGAAAAGAGATCATTTTCAAAGAGATCATCTGATGTATTTACTTCAAATTGACAATGTCAATCTTCACGAGCGCCATGGAAGAACGTAAGATGCAAGGGGAGATGACGGCGAATCCATGCTTTCCTCGGTTGCTTAAGCACAATCTCTCGAATGGGAATACAATGATGTGGTCTGTCTACTCTTCTTTTGGTATAAAAATAAAAAATATAAAAGTATATCTGCAGGAGCATCTTTTGAAAAGGGTTTGACGAAACTATTGAGTACATGGACAAAAAAAATGGAGGACCACTTTTCAAAAGTTGTAGGCCACCTAAAATGGATCAGCCCCTAAAAATATTCTTCTCACTCGGGTTAGGAATCCACGTACAAGGAGCGACTACATATTTTTATGACTTAAATGATTATTGTTATCATTATCTTGGTTGATGTCAATATCACTATCAAGACTGGAAAATTTGCATTACATATATCTCCAAATTCCAAGGTATGCTTTGAAATGCAGTTTCATGTTCACCTTGGCGGTTGTACGACATAATCTCGGGTTCATACATCGATAAATTCGATCTTGTGAGATAATGACGGAAAAATGTGGAAAGAACCATATCTTTAAATCTCCTATGATTGCATTGCATATATTATGAATTGATTAGTGCTCATGTTAGTACAGATAAATTAAACCAAGCTTAATTTACTAGAGATGACTATAGGTTGGGTTTTAATAAGGCAACAAACCCATCCCAACCCCTAAATAGGCTTAAATGGATTGCAGTTTAGAGGTGTTGGACAAGTTTGAAATTTCATTTTCAAAACTCGATACCTGCATTTGACCACTAAGATATGGATTGGGATATGATAAAAGAAAGTGAGATAAAAAATCTCTCAACTTGTTGGTGTGGACATATATAACCGCATCAAGTATTCGGTATTGTTTAAGATGGGATTCAAAAGATTGAAAAGTTCAATGAAGTAAAATATTAGATTAGAATGTTCAAATAAATTAAGAAAAATGAAACGGAAAAAAAAAAATCCTCTATCTAGGAATTGTGGCCGCCACTATTGCCACAAACATCACTAGTGTCGTAGTGATCAGTGCAATGTAAATAAGAGGGATCAAGGCTAATAGGGGCATGGTCGCAAATATTAGTGACGACAACGACATTAATGTTAATAATAATAATAGTAATAATAATAATAATAATAATTATTATTATTATTATTATTGAATAGTCATTATATTTTTATGGATAAAATTTAATTTGCTCATACTTCATTCACTATTCTCATTCAAAACAAAATTCTTTAAAAAAATATTAATGGCTATATTAAAATTGAGGCCCAACGACAACAACAAAAGGAGTCGAATTATAAAAAGTTGGATACTCATTAGATACTTTTAGATGGTTGGTTAATGCGGGAAAATGATCGATCAATAATTTCCTTTTAAATATCACCTTAGAGTTGGGTTTATAATTTCCTTTTTGGAGTTGGGGACATCATTTTCCTCTTGTCATTTTCAAATATTATTATTATTAATCAATTATTTCTTTACCATAACTAACACTTCAAATAAATATATTAAGTGACTAATTTATGCCAATCATTCTTTTTATTGAGGCCCTTTTCTTTTTAAGTAATTTATGTTTACTCATTTTCCAAAATTATATTGTACAGTTTTATTTATCAAAAAAATATTTTTGATCGAATTTATCAAAATTTGAAACAATTATTTTGCCTAATAGTACAAATTAATTTTTTTTATTACTTATATTTCAATCGAATATTATTCTCCTATTTTCCATACATTTTGTAATTTTATACAGCAATTAAAATTTACAAAAGAAGTTCCTTTCAATGAAAATATATTTTTACCCACTCACAAATAATGCACATCATAAATATTAATAAAAAAAATTAACAGAGGGCCAACGGCTGAAGAGAAAAAAAGAAGAAGAAGAAAGGCATTATGTAATAATTAAAAATTTGGGACCAAGCGTATACTACTCCTTGATGGTAAGTAATATTCCTTTTTCCCTTTTGTACTTTTTAGTCCCATGAAAAGACCTCACTGTAAAATGAAAAGAGGAATGACCCAAAGGAAAGGGAGCAAAAAAAAATTAAATTAAAAAATGGAAAAGAAAAAGTGGAAAGCCTGGTGTCAAGACAAAAACATGGAGAGCAACTATCTAGACATTACACAACCAGAAAAAAAAAAAAAAAGGCCCTGGAAATTGGAAGGTCTCACCCACGCGCTACGTCCGGAGTGAACCGCACGCTCCGTCGCGATAGATTTCCACGACAGATCAGACGGTCTCGAGATCGGCGTGATGGCCACGCGCGGAACTCGCGCTTGGCGGAACGCCATTCCGCTCACCTTCCCCTCCGCCCCCAGAGAGACCAAAACCCGGACCGCGCTCGCTCGCTCGCCTCCCTCCGCGTCGTCCTCCTTCCTCCTCCCCCTTCCTCACCAGCCAGTCGTCGTCTGCTTGAGGGCTAGAGAGAGAGAGAGAGAGAGTAGAGAGAGAGTGTAGAGAGAGAGAGAGAGAGAAGGAGATGGCGTCGACGAAGGAGAGAGACGGCTACGTCTACGTCGCCAAGCTCGCCGAGCAGGCCGAGCGCTACGACGGTTCGTCCTCCGGATCGATCTTGTCTTTTCGGTCTCTTGCTGCTTCTTGACGTATTTACTCCATCTGGGTTCTCGCCGCGCTGGTCAAGTTCGGATTTTTTCGTTCCCGATCTCGTCCGTGGCGTTCCTGTTGACTTGGGTTCAATTTCTGTTTTTTCTGGGTCTGATGTTTTCGGTTCTTTAGGGTGGAGTAGAGGGTCGGGCTGTGTCGGAGTTTTCTAAGTTGGGAAATGGTGTGCTTCATCTGGGTTGTCGAGTTTGTATGGATTGATTGGAATTTTTGGCCGTTTTGGATGTGGCAGAAATGGTGGAGGCCATGAAGAATGTGGCGAAGCTCGATGTGGAGCTGACGGTGGAAGAGAGGAACCTGCTCTCCGTCGGTTACAAGAACGTGATCGGCGCGCGGCGGGCGTCGTGGAGGATCCTCTCTTCCATCGAGCAGAAGGAGGACTCGAAAGGGAACGAGCATAATGTGAAGAAGATCAAGGAGTACAGGCAGAAGGTCGAGGCCGAGCTGGCGAATATCTGCGGGGATGTGATGAAGGTGATCGATGAGCATTTGATTCCTTCGTGTGCTGGCGGAGAATCAACCGTGTTTTTCTATAAAATGTGAGTGGCTTTTCTCGGATTGGATGTTTTGGATTTTCGTGTTGTTTATTTGCGGTTGTTGAGGATTTGAGGAGTTTGAGTGCGTTATATGTTTCAGGAAAGGAGATTACTATCGGTACTTGGCAGAGTTTAAGGCTGGTGATGACAGAAAGGAGGCAGCTGATCAGTCTATGAAAGCATATGAGGTGCTCTTCTTATCATAGTAATTGCATTAGAAACTGTAAAAATCATATGTGTTTGGTTTACGCGAATGAGTACGTAAATGAGGGTATGGATGACCGAACTATATCTAAAACGAGAGAAAAAAGATCCTTAAGTAATATATGAGCTTGACCCCTTATTTTACTTCTTGTGGTTTAGTTGCTGCTGCTTTAATGATAAAAGAAGGGATTATGATTCCGTTCTCTACTGGTCGATTCACAATGCTTTGAATCTCTTTGCAGATTCTATTTCTAGCATTTGGAAAAGATATAATCGGATGTTATCCTCCTCTTGAAATTGATGTACTTACTATGAATGATGGATGTATTTATAGTTAATTATTTCACTTACAATCTTTTGTGACTGACGCTTTGCTTGCTTCCTGGGTCAAGCCGCATTAAGTGTAGGTTAAAATAGAGAAATGTGAGGATTTTAATTAGAAGTGATAACTCTATATTTGTCATCGTTTAGTTTAGAATAATGACCACATCTTGTAAGGAAAAAGCATCTTTTGTCAAAAAAAGGCTTTAATGTTACCTTCTTCTGTTTATTTTTTCAAGAATACCCAAGTGTTAAATGACTGAAAACATCATTATAGCAAGAAAGAAGTCCTCGTGAAGGCTTGCCAAACTAATATTTTTAGAAAAAAAAAATAGAAGTACGGTCTTTGTACATTTCAACAGGTCTTTTGGATTCTGGAGTTTGTTTGTTGTCTGTCTGTGCTCCTCTTAGGCTGCGCATGATAAAATTTCTGTTTCTTGATTTCTCTGTTCCCCGGAACAGGTTTGCAATAGAAATCCATTTGGTAATGCAATTTGATTTCTCTATTTTTTAAACAGATTTCTGTTCCAGAAATAGATTTGAAGAAGAAATTAGAAGCTAAAATTTAGCTTCTCAGTTTCTGAAATAGAAATTGAGAACTCAATTTCTTGCTAGAAATCAATTTCTGTTTCAGAAATTTTGTCATGCGCACCCTTAATGATTTAGTTTTTCTTTGATTGGGAGTCTGCACTTTAAATATTGGTTGATTTCCATCTTTCTTGTATAATGACTCTGAGCTGCCATGATGCCTTCTTTTGTACAGCTGGCTTCCACCACAGCAGAGGCTGACCTATCCCCGACACATCCAATCAGATTGGGTTTGGCATTGAACTTTTCTGTCTTCTACTATGAGATCATGAACTCTCCTGAAAGGTATGTGCTGGATTGCTCGTCGGTTTTCTTTCGAGCAACCAACATGAGCCCATCTAATGGGACATCTTGTATGCCAGGGCCTGTCACCTTGCAAAGCAGGCTTTTGACGAAGCGATCTCAGAGTTGGATACTTTGAGTGAGGAATCCTACAAAGACAGCACATTAATTATGCAGCTTCTAAGGGACAATCTGACATTATGGACTTCTGACATCCCTGAGGATGGAGGTAAATCAGTGATCTCTGCAATGCTCAAATGTCTTTAGATTTGGTTTTTTTTTTTTCTAAGCTTTCGTGCAATTTTTTTTTGTCAGAGCTTCTATGTAGATTAAATTTATCGTTTGCTGCCAAATCATTACTTTTTTCCCTAATAGATCTTTTCATAGAATTATGTTTTCCTTCTTTTACCACTTCGTACCTTAGACTCAAAGTGCTTTGACACTTCCCTGGACCCCATGCATTGGTGGAGCTTTGTATACTGGGCTGCCCTTTTTTCCTCTTGTGTGGTGACAGGAAAATTTTCTGTTTGATGAATGACTTACCTTATCTAGGGCATTAGTGTGGTGGTTTATCCTGAAAAATCCCATCTAAAGTGTCTCTCTGAAGTCTCCTTTTCCTCCATTTAAGCTTGATGATTGTTGTCTCTATGAGTCCATGCAGTCACTTTCTTACTTCCTTATCTGTTAAGCGTTCAGTTAAGAAGGTTAAATATTACTGAAGTGGATAAGAACTTTATACTACTCTAATTTGACATCCTGCTCAATTAAATCTTATCTATCCCTTGATATGGTGTGGCAGCAAGGTATACTATTTATAAACATCTGAGACTGTTACTCTGAGGTCTATTTAGTTTCCTGCAAGCTTCTGTGTCAGTTACTTTAATCTCCTAATTACATAGCAGAGAACATGTACAAGTAAGTGAAGGAATCCATTCTACACTTCAAATCATTGCGTGTGATGTCTCTTTTTCTAATCTGTCATATGATTATGATCTGTCCACTGTATACGAATGCTCAACAAGTTTTGGGCATTGTATGCATGTATTGATCATTGAAGTATCAAATTGATATATCACCTTGACCTGAAGTGGGTTAGTATCGCACTTCTGGCTAGTATGGGTTCTCGGTTTTCTTTTGCTTTTGTCTTGTTAAAGGATGAAGCATGGTCCTTTAATGTGAAGGCTTGATCCTAGTAGTAGGATTTGAATATGGATGTATGATTGCAAAAAAGATGGCCACATGCCTACCACAGAGTCTTCCTTTTGTTGATATGGGTTTTCAAGTTGTAATTGTTGGTCTGGATTCAGTTTTCTTAACTGAAGAAAGTAAAATTTAAGTAGCATTTTTTTATATGCCATATGGCAGGTCATGTTAGGTTGAATCCAAAATGTTGTTGGAGATGACACATGTCGATGTTCAACACAGCTTCTGTTGATGTTTTCTTTACCAAGTAAAAGGCCATTTGAGTATATGCTTCTGTCAAAACCGTATTGCACTACATCCCATTACAAAAGCTGTCATGATTGCTGGTATACACGGAATGTTTTGGTTGCTGTGTTCTGGAGTGATAAAATCATATAAATATTGCATGGTGAATGTTGTGTTTGTCTTATGACGATCCCTACTGCCAGGGATTTTCCATATGTCAAAGGTTTATAGAGCACTTTTAGTTGCTCCCTGATTTTACGATGATAATATTCTCATCATCCAGTGAAAGGGTTAATGCCCTTTTCTATATATTTGAAGTTAGTTGGAATTCAATGAGGTAATGAGTACGCACTGTTGTTCACATTGTTGCCTACAATGATACAGCCGAAGATGCTCAGAAGCTTGACAATGCTGCCAAAGCTGCTGGAGGTGAAGATGCAGAGGTGGTTAATTTGCTTCTATAGATGGTGGTTAAATTTATAGGATGTCTCTTTTATTTTGACCTCTGGTTTGTGCATTGCAGTGAGGCAGAGTGTTGCTTGGGAGCTCATAAAGGGAGTCAAATGGTTTGAGGGTGGTGTTTCCTTGTCTGAAGGCATATTGAGAGACTTTTACTTTCTGTTTCCTTCACTTTTTTCGTTTCGTCGTCCTCTTTTGCTTCGACATTGCTACTAGCTAATTATTTGGTGCTTGTTCTGTGCTCCCATTCTCACGACTGCTGATTAAACCTGATAAAAATTATGTCAAGACAGTCTGTTGTACGATCTAAGTCTGTTTAATTGAGAATGTAGCGTTATTAGATGATGAATCTCAACAGTTGTGCAATCGGATGTTAAGGCCTACTTGTTAATCTATTTGCGGCTGTGGTCCCATGTGCTTCTCATATTGCCTATTGTCCTCAAGGGGAGAAACCAGAATCAAATCTAATCTATGTTCTAATTGACTGTCGGAATGGACGCAGAATCTCTGTTCAAAGATGATTATCTGCTTCATTCATTCCACCCTTGATCTTTCAAATTGAAGCAACTCCTCAGGCGTAGGAGTCTGCAGATGTAATGAGAGAACCCTCTGACTATATGTTCTCTATAACCTCGTATGATCGGAGGACACTCGTGTCTCTGAACCAGACAATGCCATGCAATTTTTCATGCTTGTTATCAGTGCTATTTCCCTAGTCGGCTTTTGCTGAGATTGTCAGTCTCGACTCCGGTAGTCACTTGCCGTTCCAAGCCATCTGTTTAGAACACTGCCCGCCTCGGCCAGGGCTGGCCTGGTAACGGAGAGGGCTCGCCCATGTCGAAATTCATCAGGCAGCCGAAACATCAATGGCACAAGTTGGACCCTGTATTTTTCGCCTCTATTTAAAGATCTCGCCCATGCTCAATCGGACGGTACCGTTTGTCCGAACTCTTGTGGCAGCCTCTTCGTGCTGGTAAGTAGCTACCATCTTTAACGGATTCCATCCTCTCTTAAGATCAACTGAATAGTCATTATGTGCCCTCTTGACAAGAAATGGCTAGAGAGAGAGAGAGAGAGAGAGAGAGAGAGTCTTGGTCATTATGTGCCCTCTTCACAAGAAATGGTTGCTCAGAGAGAGAGAGAGGGAGAGAGAGAAGCGGGTCAAAAGGATTTCCAAACCACAGGAGGAGAAGGCAATGACCACCTCACAAAAATAACTGCAATTAGGACATATCAAGACCTTCCCAAAAATAAACTGCTTGACTTGGCCTTATAAAAATAAAAAGATAAGCCCTGAAATTCTTCCTAAGACCAGAGCCCTCCTCTCCATACACAATCTCCATCTTTAAGTCCAGAAAACCCCCAACAGAGGCAGAGAAAAGCATCACCGCAAGCAATGGCAAAGTCTCTACAGGCTATCATCTTCCTGGCCTCGGCCCTCTCCTTCTTGTCCCTTCTTGGTGCCGTGTACGGCGATTCCCGCTTCTTCGTGGAGGGCAAGGTTTACTGCGACACCTGCCGCACCCAGTTCATAACCAAAGTCAGCAAAGACATGCCAGGTTCGAATTCCCCTCGTTGCATCGCGAGAACAACACCATCTGATCTTAGTTCCAATGCTAAAGATATGATACCAAATGCATTACATGAGTAGCTCATGTTATTAGTAGGGCCGAGCATTAAAAACACTGACATTGTAATGCAAAATAGCTCTCTCAAAGATCATAACTTCCGGATATATATATATATATATATATTTTTTCATGACTAGGATTTGGATCAATCCGAATGTTGTTGTTTTGTTGTACTTGTACATACAGCTTTCATTTCAAGCTGTGCAAAATTATCGTTAGTTGACCAAACCACAATTGCCCTTTTCAAAATGCCTCAATGTTTCGCTTGCTCCCTACGTTAGATTCATTGCGCATGATCTGTTTGATGACTCCGGCAAAATATGTGAAATCCATGCGAAGAGATCCTGGAAATTTGTCCACATGAAATGGTTCCAATATGGCGTGCAGATGCCAAGGTGCGGTTGGAGTGCAAGGACCGTGAAGGCGGAAGCGTGACCTACAGCATCGAGGGCGTGACCGACAACACCGGGACCTACCGCCTTCCGGTGGACGGAGAGCACGAGGAGGAGATCTGCGAGATCGTGCTCGTCAAGAGCAGCCAGCCCGGGTGCGAGGAAGTCAGCAATGACCCTTTCCTGAGGAAGACCGCGAGGATTAGCCTCACCAAGAACAACGGCATGGCCACCCCGGTCCGCCAGGCCAACCCGCTTGGCTACATGAAGAACGAGTCTCTTCCCGAGTGCGCCGATGTCCTCAGAGAACTCGGAATGACCTCGACTGGCCTTGCTTAAACCTCAAAGTTTTAGTGTTTTTGCTTTTCCATTTCACAATGTAATGTCCTTAATCTGTGTCCTTACGCAGGAGGTAAACAAACGTTAAAGTACCGATATGAATGTTTTGCTTGCCCATCGAATTGTTTTAGGTTTCGGCTTATGGTGAAAAGCGGGCAACCATTTCCTTGATTGAACTTTATGTATACGTAGTTTGCATGCGTGTTGTTGGTCAATGACGAAGCTGCAACTAAACATGTGGAAGAATAAACAAAAATAAAGTAGTGACTACTACACTTCGAACCGGGTTAATCTTACAAAATGTTCTGGCTTTGAATCATATATAAATCTATCACTAAAACCATAATGCCCACAGGAGATATATCGCCCTTCCATTGAAATTACTTGGGGTTTCATCGATAATGTGTGCAAAATAATCGGGAACTGTTTGAGCCAAAACGAACTGGACTAAACCGGTCGATTCTAGATGGGTTCCTATGGGAGCTGATTCGATTCTTGGTTCTAATTTTTTGAACTGGCGAATACCGATCTGATTTCTTGGTTGGAATTGCCCACCCAGACCACCCGGATCCGACCAGTACACACACATAGTTTTTGGTCCTCAGTCGTCCTCAGGAATGATCAACTCTCGTGTCCTTGCCTCATCTCGCTCTCACGAATCTATCTCGACTCTTTCACTTTGCTCTGGGCACTCGCAGGTCGCATCATCGATCACGAGTCACAACGCTCGTCGCTATTCTCGTAGGCTCGGTCAGCTTTTTTGCATTGCCAATGGGTCTTCTTAAAGTTTATTAATATTTGGTCAGCTCTGGGATGCTTTGGACGGAAGAATAGACGAGTTATCTGAAAAATCTGCAGGGCCTATGGAGGCAATTCATGCTTTAGGTGCAGATATTACATGTCCATTTAGAAGAAACTCATAGGCCGTCGACAAATTTCTGAACGCCAATAATCCATTTGGTTGGCAATTTATCAAGAGGGCGAGCAGAATTATACTGCCAAGAAAATGGTCACGAGCCGAAATGCGAAATACCTGCGGACCGAATACCACCATGCACATCGTCTCTATCTATCCAACTTGTGAGTTTTGTGAAGCTGATGACTCGGGATTTTTTGCGCCTGATTTTCTGATCGTAATTAAGGAATTCAAAAATTTGCACATGTACATTGTCAACATCGACCTAAGCTTGAACGGAGCCTTCTGATTAGGCTTGATGAGGGAGATGCACTGATATGGGTGGGATAATCGCATCAAAGAATGCCGGGGGCAAACATCATTTCGAGCTTGAAGAGCGATGCCATCGTCTTCTGCTCGCAATTTTAAATCCGACCTCGTCTCAATGTCGTCGCACACCAAATCCTGGACGTTCCCGAGTCGATAAATGGGACGGTCATGCGATTTTGACTCGACTATCTTTGCATCCGGGTCGATTCATCTAGGCGCATTTGAAGCATATCCACCCAGGAACCATACGAACTTGAGGAACTTCTTCCGGTTGTCTTGATCCAAAGTGTAAGTTACGGGTGGTTTTACAGTAAGACTAGGGATGTCAAATTCCCGAACTCTTCGACCAAAAACTATTAAAGAAAAAAAACCCAATCGGCCCGACCGACCTGATTCGACCTGAACCGTACCAGCAATGAGGTTAGCTTGTCTTTGTCCAATTCCCTTTTGCAGTGGGTTGGCCTTTCTTATTTTCCTACGCTTCCCAAAAGTTCCATTGTCCTCTTGCAGTAATCCGCCCCGTGAAGAAAAATGTCATGACGTTATCACTGATGGTCCAAAGCACAGCGAGATGCATACCATAGTTACGTTGTTCAGCATATTCGAATGCCTCGCATTGATTGATGGTACAGATATCCATCTCTCTTCTAAGAAACAAGGTCGTAGATGAACTTGCGTGGGATCGTGGATTAGGCCATCTAGAAATTCAGGACCAAGCCCCAGTCTTTCAATGCAAAAATTTCGAGTTTATGTCGCGCTTACTGATGATTGTATTTATTGAAGCGAAAAATTGGATTTTCTTTGAGATTTTCCTATCTTTTGATAGGTTAGTTGAAAATTGGATTGTTAGGAAAATCAAAAAATTTCAATTGGATGGGAGGAGGTGAATTCACAAACAATAGTTTTCTTGTGCATCTTTATGAATATGACATGTAATAGTAACTCTCTTGTCTAGGTACACTAGAGCAAAATGGTGTAAGTGAGAGAAAATATCAATAAATTTTTGAAATCACACTTGCTACATTATTTGAGGCCTCTATGTCACTCAACCATATGGTGGCGATGTTTACAACAACAATTTGGGTAGATCGACTTTTCTCCATTGCTTTAGGCAATCGAGGCCCATACTCGGTCTTATTCAAGACTATTCATTACTCTTAAGTGTTTGGCTCTCATTGTTATCAATATCTACTCAACTATAAGATGAACAAATTTGACAATTTCTCTTTGTCATGTATTTTTGGGATATAGTGAAAAGTACAAAGGATGTCATTGTCTTCATCAATCTACTGCTATATACATACCTTGACATGTTTTTAATGAGCATTATATTCCTAAAACTCCACTTCTCAAATTATTATGACTCAAAGTTCATCACAAATAAAAGCCACTGGTGATCATTAGACCATGCTCCAATTTAATCTAGAAATTGTTCATAATGATTGTTCACCAACAAATCTTGACTGTGCATGCAAGCGTAAATGTCTATTTACTGAGATGGAACCGAACTCAAATGCTTCATCAATTATTCTCACTGATCAAGTGCCATGACTAGCAGAGAGTGAATTTTAGTTCAATGTCAATTTGAAGCTTCCAAATCCTTCTTGTATCCCATGATTACCCGTTCAAAGAGCAAAATCTCAAAGCCAAATCCAAAGTATGCCAACCTAGCAATATCACCTATCCTTCTCGTGCCACGTGCAGTCCATTTGCCTTAAAACACACTAGTTGGACAGCCATCATACTTGAGAGTTGGAAGCTTTTGCAATCAACAAATCATAGGAACTTCTTCCCCATTATCCCCTCAGTGAATGTGGTGGGATGTCGATGGATGTACAAACTTCAAAGCAAAGCTAACTTGTTGCAAAAGGATTCCATCAGGATGAGGGTGTTGATTTCCTATAAACTTTTAGTCTAGTGGTCAACCAAGCCACCGTTCTATCCATTTCTACCATTCAAAACTGGAAATTGGCTAATTAGCTGCTAAGAATGCCTCCTCCCATACAATCACCCAGCTTTCATAATGTAACTTGCCCTGATCATGTTGGGTTACTTCGACGTGAGTTATATGGGATCAAACAAGCTTTAGGGCATGGTTCAACAAGTTGATCAACTTTCCTTTTTAATATAGATTCTTTTACAACACTACTAATCGATCAATGTTTGTTTATCATCATCGAGATGATATTATCATTCAATTAGAAATAAGGACACAAAAATTATTATAACTTGTATATAATGTTCACTTTAGTGCACTTGAGTGCCAATTACCTCCAAAAAAATTTCGTTTGAGTACTACAACTTTCAATTAATCACTTAACTGCAGTAACTTTTTAAAAAACTTACACTCAAGTGCTGAAAATTCAACATAACATGGCACTTCTTGTTAACAATTTAAAAAAATTATGGCACTCAAGTAATCATTTGAAAAGTTATATGACTCTCAAATGATTAGAACAAACAATCATGACATTCAATTGAATATCGTACAACTCTTCGATTGCAATGACAAGGGCTTTTTTGTCCCAAATCTTCCAAGTGTAAATCAAGAAAATCAAGTTCCCAATAGCATTGGTGAACTGCCACTATCGACAATGGAGCCCAGCCCCACCAGTGCAACTATGGAGGTCACTAGCATCGCACATCAATAGACATGAGGTCAAGCAAGGTGCACAACCTACATCAAAGTGAGTAGGGCCGCGAGTCTCTATCCGTTGCTCCAAAAATTAATCGAATCGACTAAGTTGAGCCCCGACACTATGGCCAGCCTCACGCAACCACAGATTGATGGCCGCGCAAGGCTATCGACCTATGTCGAAGTGAATCGCGGTAGGTAGCCGCGACTTCCGTGGACATATCGGACGACTCGAATGGGTGAGGAGTTAACGTCGCCGGCGGAGGAGATCGTTGCAGGCAGGTGGATTGATGCCCAAAGGTGAAGGCTAGCGACAGCGAGTGGTAGTTCCCTCATCCTGTGGGGTCTTAGTCCTGCGCAGATCGGAGTAGATGATCGAAAATGAAGAAAAGAGAAAAGGGAGGAAAGAAACAAAACAGATAAGAAAATATGAAGGACAAGATAAAAGAAACACGCGAAAAATTGCCCCGCCATTGCCGCAAAAAGTTGCATGTGCTTTGTCGACTAGCGAAGAATTTCGCTGGCCAGCGAACTGAGCGTGATTTGAGATTGAGAACGTGAATACTCTGTTCGAGAAATTAATTTCATTAGAAATTAATTTTTTATTTCTATTTTCCAGAAGAATTTCTATAAAAAAAACACGTGTTTAACAATCTTACAAAATTTTTGTCAGTGAAATAGAAATTTGTTTAATAACAATATAAAAAATTTGCCCTCTCGAATAGTGATGGGAGGTGGCCGGTAGGCAATGGGCAACTAGCGGCGAGCAATAGGTAGCAGGCGGTGACGAAAGTGAACGATGAAAAGAATTTTCATTTTTCACTTTTTTTTCAGAAATAAAAAAACTTTTTTTTTGTTTTAAATTTATTTATGGAATAGAAATCAATTTTAAAAGTAGAAAAATAAAATTACATTATCAAACGAATTTATGTTTTAAACCTATTTTGAAAAATAAAAAAATAAAAAAAAATCGAGAAACTGAATAGTTATCATGCACTTTTCATGCTATTATTTGAGATGAAGATCCATTCTACGGATTCTTTGGAGAAAATGACCCACTTCAAGTACTATTCGAAATTTTCCCTTCCTATTAACCAAATAATGCTCCACAATTCCACATAACTAGCAATTAAGAGAAAAAATGACGCCGTTTTGCCCGTGAGCAACTCCCCCAAAAAAATAAAACAAGCAAAGATCATGCAGCAAGATTTAGTTGAAGAATAAAATCAAACCAGGCTCGAATATATCAGGAGAACACCTAGCAAATGATGCCATCCTTTGTACGACGGTGCAGAGAATTGGAAGCATCCATCTTATGCTAGCACCGGCAGATAAACTCTCCCCAAGAACACAGTATGCAACGATGATTCGAATTCGACACCCGAATGTGAAATTGAAGTGACACCATCTCTCACGCTTCACTCCGAGCTTCGCTCCGTAAGGCGAGTTGGCGGAGCTGAGGGCTTGAAACCCTCACCTCCCGTTTTGCACTACCGCCCTTAGCACTTTCACGCCTTATCTGGAATCTAATAACTCTTATGTTCACATTTCGCCTGGAAATACAATGTCATGACGGCAAAAACTTTCTATTTCTTAAAGCATGAGGCATTCTAATCAATGCAAAATCAAAAGAGCCGTGGGTGGGGAAGCTTTCGCCCGACCTCGAATCCATCAACTCCGGTCCACTATAGCTGTTGATTTTTGTAAAAAGGTTATACGTTAAATCCACAAACTTAATGATCCCGTCAAAAGATGAAAACAATGCTGCACCGACGATCAAGTAGGTCGATGGTTCTAATTTCTTTACTTGAGGAAAGTAGGGGTGATCGGGTCCATGGTAGGTAGGTTTTAGACTCTGACCCTGTACCCGATCCTGTTATAACCGGATCCCTTTTTTTGAACCCTATACTTGATCGTGTTTGCATTGGACTCTGTACTCGATCCACCCTATTTTTTTGGTCTGGTTCCAAGGTTAACTCTATTTATATTATAACTTGTTTTGCAACCGCCCATATACGCGATGATTAGCTACACACAAATTGTCATTCTATATAAAAATTGTCGTACAGCAATCTCACATGTCAATTTCTTGAAAACAAGTTCTCTCCTTTCTAGGCATGTCAAGTTCCTCAATTTTTTAACAGTTCAGACCCAAAGCTAATCAAAATCACATACTTAATCAATATCCTCTAATTGCGTTACGCCATATTTGCATAGCAACGAGCTAATTTGTGTCTCTTATTTTCGCTTCTCAAACCGGTTTCCAAACCGATCCGATCAATCTAGTTCCTGAGTGAGTAATTTCCTAAGAACTGATTTCCGGATCGATTTCAACGGAACTAATTCCCGACTCCGTTTCTCAGGTGGACCAGTCTAGGAACTGGGTAAACCCGGTCAAGGTGCACGCCTCTAGAGGGATGTGGCAATTTTCTGCATTAATTTGCCGTCTCCTCCGGCCGTCTCCATATAAAAAGATGGGCCCCACCTTCTCAGCCTGCTCCATAATGCAGTACGGCGGGGGAACTGCTTTCGGCTGCCCTTTCCACGAATGACGGCCCTTGGCCGGCGGATCCCGCGTGATCCGTCTCTCGAATTCCGGACCCCACGATGGGCACCCCTCCCCTCGGTCCCTCCCCTCCCTCGCCATCGGATGCGTCGCATCCGTTCGTCCACGTACGGCGATCCGAATTTCAAATAATAATTGATGACCATCGAAATCGTCCGGGCGACCCTAAGATCTCGCAAAAGCCAACTAGTCACGGCCCCTGTGAGTTCCTTTCTGACTTTAATATTGGGGCTTAAAAAGCTCGATCGTATTCAATTTCTATTTCAATTTCACTTTAAACTTTTTATTATTCTACGAAGAATTTTCAATTTTAAATCTAATCTCAATTCTATTCCGAATTTCATTTTGTCTCGTAGAAAACTATCAATATTTATTTGAGTCCTAAAATTATCCCCATAAATTCTTTTTCCAAAATTTCTTTAGAACTCTTCGGCACGAATTGTTCGAGTACCTCGAGTTAGGACATAGTTAAATATAGGACTCAATCAAAAGTTCGTACTTTTTATGAGAGATTTTTTGCTTTTTAGAATAAAATTAAGACTAGACCTCAAGTTGAGCAAAAGAAATTTTAGGGGGCTCTCTCTTGGGTAATTTTCTAGGAGAAGTGGCATACGAGAAAGGAGAGAGAAGTGAGAGATTAGACTTAAGTGATGGAAAGTAGATTGATATAATTTGAAATGACAATAATGAGAGGAAAATCAACTCTCATAAGCTAAAAATCTTGGGCAAAAAGTATGAGTCGAATGGAGGGTTGTGGGCTATGTGAGTTAGGGGCTTTACTTGGTTATGCTCGTCTAAAAACTCTTGAGCTTCAAAGTGAACATAGAAGAATAGATGTGAGAGCAAACTGGCCACCAAAATTAGAGCATTGAGGATAAATAAGGGGAGAGGCTTGCGGCTGTGAGTTTCAAGGGAGGTTCTCGAGAGCGGTTGGCCATTCTTTCCTCAAAATCCCCTAGAGCTCTAAGGTGGAATTAGAGAGCAAAAATGAGAGAAAATTGTGTGCAAAAAAGAGAGGAAATTGTGCATAAAAATTGGGCAAATCCAGATGAGCAAGAGAGCCACTGTGAGCGAGAGTTTGAACACCTATTTTGATCATTCTAATCTCTCTCTCCCTCGATAAAAACAAGCTATCTCGATTCCTTTCCCTCCTCGTTAGAATCTCACCAAAGGTAGGGAACACTTTTCTTTCAAGTTCAACTTGCTAAAAATGCCTTGCTAAAACCGAAGTTCAAAGTTGAGCCATGATGGCTTGTATGTTTCTAGTAGGTGCCGTGAGCCTAATGCCTCAATTTTTAGGTTCATTGAGTTGGCTGTGGCACTTCTACATTTTGCTATTTTCAATGTTTTGGCTAGTTCAGCTCTTGCATATCTAGTATGCTCTTGAGTCAATTATGGAGTAACTCGTCTTGTCCGCCATTTATCTTGGTTTTTTATGTGCAAATATATTGGTGCATTCGATCATTCATCTTTGTAGTGTAGTATTTCGCCGTATCAAACCATAGGAGCCATTTGGGATAACTTCGTTGCCGTTCGTATCCATTTGATCCAAAAATGAGCATCGACAGCCTGTTGTCGAGCATTTTTAATGCATTGTACAGTTCCTCTTTTGTCCTATTTGAAGATCTTGAACGGTATTGGGATGTCCTTTTTACTAGTGTAGGTCACTCGGAGCGATTCCGAGCTCGTTCAGGTGGGCCTTGGGCTCTTATTTAGCTTTGATGACAGTTTCGGGCAATCCCAAAGTGCTCTTAAAGTAATGGTGTTGGAATCATTCATATATATGTTTTTTTTTTTTTGGTAAGGATTCATATATATGTTATTATGCTTTGATTAGTGTAACCGTGGTCTATTTGTGGTTTATCGTGTTGTTTATTCTGATCTTAGCTTTAAAGTTAGTTGCCGTTAGCATAGGTGAGAAAGTGGCATGAAAAGCATGTGAACAGAAAAGTACAAAAAGAATATGGTATAAGAGTATTAGAAACCATAAAACTTGTCACAAAAGTGAAATTGAGTCTTAATAAAACTTTCAAAAAATGCATTTAAGTTTTAAAACTTATCACCAAAGTGCAATTGAGTCCTAATATATTCAAAAAGTACAATCAAATCTTGAAACTTGTCAAATGATCCAATCAAGTCATTTTGTAATTGCATTTTTTTTTTAAATTTGGACTCAATTATATTTTTGTGATAGTTTTAGGATTTGATTGTATTTTTAGAAAATTTTAGGACTTAATTACATTTTGGTGACAAGTTTATGACATGTTTGAAGTTTTTAGAAATTTTATGACTTAATTATACTTAGTGACAAGTTTTAGGACTTCCAATGTATTTATCTCAAAAACATATATAAAAAAAGGAGATATTAAAAAAAATGTGTAATGTTCCATTGAATAGAATTTCGTTTAAGGATATGAAGTGTCGGACACTTAGAGTCCCAAAACTTGGCACATGGGACACTTAAATGCCAAAACTTGGCATTGATGACACTTAAGTGCCAAAAGTTACGAAAATAACACTTAAAGTATCGGGATAAGTACACTAATTGTGCCATAAGTTGTGTACATCGCTCACTTTGGTGTCAAAAGTTTCCGTTGGATCACTTAAGTGCCAAAAAATTTGAAAAACGCTCACTTTAGTGCCAACGCCAACGAAATTGACCGGAAATCCGACGTGGCCTTTTTTTTTATTAATTTTTGAAGCCGACGTGGCTCATCAGAGAGTTGAGTCAGCATCCAAATACCAAAATGACGTCGTTTGGCATCTTTCGCTCAACTTTGAAACCCTAATCCCCAAATTGAGAGAGAATGAAGGCTCGTCTTCGTGTCTTCTTCTTCCTCGAAGACCCACACTAGCAATGGCACTAGCACAACACCAGCAACATCACTGGCAGCACACCAGCAGCGACACCAGCAACGCACTAGCAGCAGCAGCGCACCAGCAGCACCTTCGACCCATCTTCTTCCTCCTCCTCCTCCTCCGTCCTCGCCTTCGATTTTTCCTGCAACAATCTCAGTCTCTCCTCGCTCACCTGGTCGAGCAACTACAATGGTGGCTGAGCAACGGTGGCCGAGTAGCGACGGTAGTCGGGCTGTTAAAATATGTCTCGAGTTTAAGCCCAATGCAAAATTACGAATATTCCGAATTGGATATGTTGCGGATTTTCGAAATCGAGCAAAGAAGATCCGAAGATCAACTTCCCAAAACTCAAATCTGCGTTGGAGAGTTTGGATGTTAAAATAGGAAAGTCCAACTTTGACTAGGACTTGGATTTTTTTTTAAAATATACAAAGATATGTTTTGGATAGGAAACAAAATCCTATGAGAAGTTGGCAAAAGAATAAGAGTTTTACTTATATATAGACTTAAGGCCATGGGTGATAGGTGTGGATCACAAGTTGTTTTGAAGCGCCACGTGAGTGTTTGGTGTTTCGCCGTTGATCGTGAAGAATTGATCTTGAAGCGCCGTCTCGTTGTCGAGTGCTTGGGAGGGATTTTCTTTGTCGTGAATTACATCCAAGAAGGTTTAGTGTTAAAGCCAATTAAATCTTGTGGTAAGATTTGCATGTAATTCCTTCGTGAGATTGAGAGATTATTTCTTGAGGAATTTCGGGGCTAAACACTATGTGTGTTATTGGGTGTAATTGGGGCTTGGGAAACACCGAGAGAGTGTTTGAGTGACTCGAGTGTGTAATCTCCTTGTATCGCTTGATCTATAGTGAAATTCGTTGCTGCTCTCCCCGTGGACGTAGGTCTTTACGACTGAACCACGTAAATCTGGTGTCCGATTTATTTTCTTTTTCTGTCTATATTATTGTTTGATCGCTAGCCCCATCGCAACACGGGCAATAGTGGCCGAGTGATGGCGGACGAACGATGGAGGCCAAGCGGCGAAAACCCTAATTTCAATCCCCATGTGAGCTAAGCGACATCGTTTCCATGAAGCCATCCATGTATGACGGCAAAACGACGTCGTTTTCTTAAGGAGGACTGAAAACGACGTCATTTAAAGGCCTATCGATTTTATTTTTTTTAAAAAGCCACGTAATCATTTTAGCCAGAATCTTTCGCCGGTGGCACCAAAGTTATCGTTTTTCCTTCAATTTGGCATTTAAGTGATCCAACGGAAACTTTTGGCACCAAAGTAAGCGCCGTACAGAACTTATGGCACTATTAGTGTACTTATCCCCTTAAGTACCACTTTTTTTTTTTTTTAATGGGACACTTGAATGTTAAGTTCGGCAAAAGTAGCTAGAAATCCTACATGGCAATTTTTTGAAAATATAACTCACTTACATGGCACACTGGAGAGTTGAATCAATGATGGAAAAACCAAAACGACGCCGTTTATAAATGTTAATCAAATTAAAATATTTATATTTATAAAAAAGATTTAAAAAAAAAAGAGAAAAAAAAGGAGTAGGAGGAGGCGGCGTTGAGGGCTCCACTCTCAAACACCTGTAATCTTCATATTCTCCCTCTTCTACTTTTTTCTTTTTAAAAATAATAATATAAAAATAAATTTATTTTTAAATGTAATTTAATTAATTTTTATATTAATTATATAATCATGTCAGCAAAATGACATTGTTTTTGCACTTTTCTAGCCACGTCAGCGTGCAAAACAAAATCGTTTTACACTTGTTTCGTCGGAAAATCACTAATGTCAGCATTTTAGTTGGATTTTCTTGTCGTTGGTATTTAATTGATTCATTTTGCTCCGATTTTAGCACTTAAGTGTCACTTTTGTAACTTTTGGCAATTAAGTATCCCCGTGCCAAGTTTTGGCACTTCAAGTATTCTTTTGCCTAGGGATGTGCTTAATTTATTGATAAGAATTTCATTGATAATACTTAGCTAGTCATTTTGTCTTATCCCGTTCGTGGTCGTTTCGTGCTATTTAGTTTAAGACATATAGGGATAACTCGTTTAGTGTTCCACTCACAGAGATCCTATCCTGAGGTGTAATAACAAGACCATGTATATCCTTTACTCAATACGGTATTGAATTTAACTTTTCACACGCTTTACATTTTGTCTGCCTTAATGAGATAGATGCTCATGGTGTGTTGTTTTATTATAAATGTTTGATTGATACCCGTTTTGCAAGCTACCATTCATGATTACTTAGTGGAATATACCTAGGAGCTTAAAATTTTAGCAAGACAGCTTGAATCGCGTTTTTGACAAACAAAGCGATTTAAGCCTCGAAAAGGTGCTAGTTAGACGATTAGCGTAATCAATTCTCCATTCCTAGAATATTTAGTTCGTGGAAAGTGGAATGTCCTCTCACATTTTCCTTGGCCCTTAACTAGGCTAAAATAGTTTAGTAATGACTCAAAAATGAAAAAAAAAATGTGGCTAAGCATAATAAACCGAGTTAACCAAGTGTTGTAGATTTTTTTTTAATAAAATCAACGCTGAGCGTTATTATATCCTTATAAGAGGCTCTAACCACACGTGGTAAGCCATCACCCTAACAATGCCTTATCCCCCTATATCGGGTGAGTAAGGTCGCGACACTCTACAACAAGTTCATCATTTGCATTTTCTTTTTTTCCTTTCAAGTAGGTCGAGATTAACTCAACCAATTCACTCTTATTCAAGTCAATGTTTTAGGTTGGGGTGAATATTGGGCTTTCATTCGAGAAGTAGGTCGAGCTTTCCTCAATGGAGTTTTACAAAACAGAGTCTATTTCACTTGTGACCCTAGACTTGGGGGCCTCATTTGATAATATACTATGATTTTCACTGCAAACAAACATAAAGTCATAAAATGAAGAAAAAGAAATTAATGATAAAAATACACGAAACAAACAAACCTAGGATGACAGTTCTCTCAACCATCCAAAATATTTGGACATTATCAATCCATCTAAATATCTAATAATATTTCCTTATATCTTATTATGTCTCAAATTGCTTAAGCCATAATATCTGTAGCTCAATGACAAAAGTGAATTCTCTAATACTTGTTAAATTAATTTATTTAAGTCATTTCATTAATTACACTTTTTAAAAGTTATAGGATTCGATTGTCTTTTATAAAATTTTAGGATTTGATTAAACTTTTTGAAAATTTTAGAACTTAATTGCATTCTTATTGCAAATTTAAGGATTCCTAGTACACTTATCCCTATAGAATACTTTAGAGGCTTTTTTTTGCTAAAACTTCAAAAACGAAAGTTGTTAAGAAGATTCTAAATTGTAAATGTGAAAAAATTCATAAAATTTGAATGTGATTTTGTTTGTCAGTTTGATTAAATTCGGGTAAGGCCAGATTTGACCCCTAAAACTATTTCCAAATGAGCCCGGGGTGTTAATTACATGTTTATTAGTATTTGGAGGGCTTTTTTACAAAAATTGAAAACATTAAAATTGAAGAGTGCATTTAGGGCTAGCTGTCCATAAAATTTGGCGCAAATTGGAGCTTGCTGACATTTTTCCCACATTTTTCCAAATCAGGTCCAAACTGGGCCCAAATTCCAAGTGGACAGATTAAATTGATAAATTGTACCAATTGGGTCATAATTGGGGAAAATATTCTTCATGAGAGTTAAAGTAAACTTCTCAAGCTTTCATTAACTATTATAATTTCTTAAGCAAAGTCCATTAGGTACACTCAATCAAATTAAATCATAATTATGTAGAAATAAGAGAAAAACAAAGAAGTGACCCAAGACTTGATTCCGAAGGCTAATTAGCCTAATTGCATGCTAATTAACCTTACCCATAATTGATTTCTTTAATTTCAATTAGCGATGCATGAACTATTCGGCAGGTATACTAGAGAAATGGAATTAGACACCAATTAAGTACTAGTGACTTAGCCCACCACTTTGTGAAATGTAAGTAGAGAGGTTAACTATCACTTTAACATTAATTAATCATTAATTATATGAGGTGGATGGGTGATTGAAACGCATGATCAATACTTAAATCTCGAATTGAACTTGAATCTTGATTGTTGATTGACTTGCGTAAACCTCTTAATGCTTGATTTGAGTGATTGCATAATGGCATTAGTGGTTTTGTAATAAAATTAACATAGGTTCTAGCTAGAATAGTTAACAAATAAAAATCAAATAAAACTTAGCGTCATTCTTTTAGTAAATTTTTAACTTAGTCTAGATTAGTATTATCACCTTCAATAAAATTGAGCATAATTTAGGGTCACCCTAGTCTAGCCCAATTTTAAGAATAATGATTAGTCTCCAATATCAAGCTTATGGGAGATAATGTCCCAAGGCTCATAACAAAGCAATGCAATTTTTTTTTTGCCCAATTTAGCATCGTGTCAAACTTATGAGGGTGCATGCCTCGAAGCTTGCAACAAGGCAATGTAATATTCTTTGTTTGACTACAATCAGAGTTACATTCTGCATTTTACATTAAGCTTTAATAACTCGAGTTTTTAATTACCACATTTTCAATAAATTGATTGTTCTTTTCTTTCTAGATTAATTAGAATCACTCTTATAACTATAATAGAACCTTAAGAACATTGCTTAAACATGTAACAACATTGAATACCTTTAGGATCACGATTGGTAAAAAAGATGTTTAATTAGTTAATTGAAAGATCTCACCAACTTATATGTACCGATAGGGCATGATAAGACAATTAGCGTAATCAAGTCAATAAAATAGTTAATTTCAAGTTGCATAAAAAATGAGATAAAGCATTCACGTTTTATTTGATTTTTGGCCAACTCTGAAATGCTGGTGACGACTCCTAGGTTCCCTTAGGCTAAATCAAAATTTTAAATAAAATCCAACAATATAAGGTATTGGTTTTGGAAATCATGCACCTAATTGAGGCTTGTTAGCCTACCTTTGGTAATACTTTTATACTTTCTTCCTCTTTTCCATCCATCAATAGAAACTCAAGGAGGATTATGATAATAAGTCCTTGATCTAAGTATTTCTAGTTCATGGATAGTGAAATGTCCTTCCACATTTCACTTGACTTCTAATTGGCCTTGAAAAGGTTATTGAAAATCCAAAATAAACAAATAAAAATATAGCTATTCATAATGAATCGAGTCAATCATGTGTCATGGATTAGTAAGGTTTGGGGAAAACTACACTGAGTATTAGTAGAATCTCATAAGAGGCTATAGTCACTTTTACTAGACTCCATATCAATTTGGGGTAAATTTATTACATGTATACCAATTTATGATTTTTACTGACTCAAAAATTAATTTAGAGTAAATGTCATAGGTATACCAATTTGGGAGTTTTTATTATTTTAACCCTATATATAACTAGTCCATTCAAAAGTTCACTTGTAATCTATTTATCACTTCGTATGACAATTTTATCAACTATCCAAGTACTAAGATATTATTGACTTATCAAAATAAAACTTAACAATATTTCCTCACATCTTTTTACATCTCAAATTGGTTAGGCCGTAATATCTATAGCAATGATGTTTTAATGTAAAAAATGCATTCCTTGAATGTGCGACTATTTACAATAAACCTGCCCGTGCTCGCTAATATGTGAACTTTTTCAACATAAACAAAAGTCACTTTTGACTTTCCTAATCACAATTTAAGTATCGCAAAAAGTATGATATCAGTATTTCACTATGCTGATAAAATTTATGTATTCTATAATAATATCATAACATCTAAAGTAATGGACCCCAAAGGTTGTCATTATTTCATTATCTCCTTAAAAAAAAGAAAAAGCCTAAACCCTTTTGTTTTCATGCTTTCCCCTCATTATCAGCAATCCCTAACTCACACCATCATAGTCCTCCATTCCTTCTCACACTATTTGTCAAGGATTTTAAACCTGTGACAACTGATTTTTCTATGTTTATTGTCATTTCAAATTACCTCAATCAATCCTTCATCACTCAAGTCCAATCTTTCACTTCCCTCTCCTTTCTTGCACGCCAATTCTTCTAAAATCCACTGAAGAGAGAGTAGATTTTCTAGCTCAATCAAGCCCAAACACTCGACTAAGTTTGATCTCCTAGTTTAGTGTACTATCCACGAAATCCTGTTCTCGGGCATGACAACTAGGCCATGTATATTCTTTATTTGATAATGTATGGAATTTTATATTTCTTGCACTTTACATTCCGTTTTCCTTATTTACATTCTCATCTTGACTTGATGTGCTATTTATTCTATATGTTTGATTAATACCTATTTTGCAAACTACCACGTATGATCACCTAGTGGAATGTACCTAGGAGCTTAAAATTTAGCAAGACAACTTGAATCATGTTTTTGACAAACAAAGCAAGTTTAAGTTCCAAAAGGGCGCTAATTAGATGATTAATGTAACCAATTATCCATTCCTAAAATATTTGGTTTGTGAAAAGTGAAATGTCCTCCCGCATTTCACTTGACCTCTCACTACCTAGTATAGGTTAATGGTGACTCCAAAATAAAATAACATAGCTAACCATAATAAATCAAGTAAGCTAAATGTTGTGGATTGGCAGAGTATGGGAGAATCCGCATCTACCTCATAAGACGCTCTAACTTATCCAACTTAGCAAGCCATCACCCTAACATACGCCTTATCCCCCCATCTTGTGTGGCTAGGATCGCAACACTCTATGCTCATCATTCGCATTTCCTCTTCTTCTTCTTTTTCCTTTTTTTTTTTCCCTTTCTTTGGTGATCAAGTAGATCAAATTTTACTCGACCAATTCATTCTCATTCAGGTTGACATTTTAGATTGGGGTAAATATTTGGTCAAGCTTTCCTTGACCGAGTTTTACAAAATGTCTATTTCGTGTGTGACCCTAAACTAGGGGTCTCATGTGATGATGAACTATAATTGTCACCCCAAATAGAAATAAAGTCATTAAATTAGGAAAAAAAATTAATGATAAAAATATATGATGCAAAGAAATTGTATTAATATATGTAGAAAGAAAAAAAAAGAGTAAAATTTGACATTCTTTATAAAAATTGTTGTAAGATAGAATGTAACCAAATTTTGGTATTGAAATATGTGAGAGATAAAACATTTATGGGCTTATAGGTTTGTTCATGAGCATAATATTTGCATGTAAGTAAGGGTTAATATCCTGAAAAACCCCAAACGGGTACACCTATGACAAATTTATCCGAATATATTTTTTTGATCACAAAAAATCCTAAACTAGTATACATTTGACAAATTTACCCCAATTGATACAATTGCGATAAATTTACCTTATCTTAGTTTTTGTTAAATTTTATAGTCGAATTATTAAGTTAAATGACACGTGACAGTTAACTGATATACCAATTTGGGATTTTATGCTCTGTTTGTCACAATTTACCATTTTTGTGATTTTTTTGTGATATTAATCCGATTTAGTAGATGGTATATTTGTCACAAATGTACCAGTTTGAGGTTTTTTGCTGTCGAATAAATTAGTTTGGGGTAAATTTGTCATAAAGGTACCCGTTTATGCTTTTTTTATAGTCAATCGAGGTAGATTTATCACATGTATACCAGTTTGGGGTTTTTCATAGTAAAAAAAATAGTTTGAGATAAATTTATCACATATGTACCAATTTAGGGTTTTTCATAATATTAACCCTATAAGTAATTAAGAAAATTTAGAAAGGAGAAGAACGAGAGATATTCCTTAAAAGTAAGATATTCTCTTTACATTATATAATAATATATAATTATTTTTTAATGAACATAACAATACCAATGTCAAGGAACCTTTAGAGTTGGGCTAAACTTGTAATATTGATTCAAGAAATTAATCAAACAACCTCAAAGCATCTATAAAATATAACATCCGTTAAAAGGTTTACTTGTAATCTCTCATACCACTTAGGATACATTTATTTTGTGAAAAATAAATTATTTGAACTCAAACCCTTTTCCTAAAATTATTGCTTGTATTGCTACAAAAATGAACAAAACAAAGAATATTTTAATTGATTACAAAAAATGTTTAGACACTAATTGTTGTCGGTGATAAAAATATTTTTATAGAAAATTATTTCAAGAGATATAAGTCATTATTTTTAGTTAAATATTTTTTGAAATTATTCATTTTTCGCAAAATAAGCGAATCCTTCAATATGTGAGTTAAACATCCCAAATATCTAGACATTTTCAACCCATTTAAATATCTAACAATATTTCCTCACATCTCATTAATATATGTAGGGCTAATGTTTTAATAACAAAAGTTTATTCTGTAAATGTTTGAATATATATCACAAACATAAAACTCAGCTTGCTAAATTTGCCATCCTTTTTAGCACAAGCGAAAATCACTTTCAACCTTTCTAATCAAGGTTGTTAAAATGTCATAAGGAGTACGAAGTCAAAATATTAATATATTAATAATATCCGCATACCTCATAATAAAAAGAAAACTAAAAGAAAAAAAAAAGGTCAGAACATCCAAAGCATTCATCCTATATATATTGTGGGCCCCAAAGTTCTATCATTATACCACTTTGTATAAGGATTTAAAAGTTAACTTGTACTCTATTATATCATTTCGTATGACGATTTTATCAACTATCCAAATACTAAGATATTATTGACTTATCAAAATAAATACCTAAGAATATTTCCTCACTTCTTTTTACATCTCAAATTGGTTAGGCTGTAATATCTATAGCAATGATGTTTTAATGTCAAAAAATGTACTCTCTAAACATGCGACTATTTACAATGAATTTGACCATACTCACTAATTTGTGATCTTTTCAACACAAACAAAAATCACGTTTGACTTTCCCAATCACAATTTATGATATCTTTCACAATTTAAATATTGCAAAGAGTATGATATCAATATTTCAATATGTTGATGGAATTTATGTATTTCTCTATAAAAATATCACAACATCTAAAGTAATGGGCCCCAAAGGTCATTTCTTATTTATTATTTCATCATCTCCTTAAAAAAAAAAAAAAAAAAGCCTAAACTCTTTTGTTTTCATGCTTTGCCCTCATTATCAACAACCCCTAACTTACACCATCATAGCCCTCCATTCCTTCTCACACTTTTTGCCAAGGATTTTAAGCTTGTGAGAGATGATTTTTCTATGTTTATTGTCACTTCAAATTATCTCAATCAACCATTCATCACTCAAGTCCAATCCTTCACTTCCCTCTCCTTTCTTGCACGCCACTTCCCCTAAAAATCTATTGAAGAGAGAGCAAATTTTATAGCTCAATTAAGCCCAAACACTCGGCCAAGTTTGATCTCCTAGTTTAAGATACTACCCATAAAATCCTGTTCTCGAGCGTGGTAACAAGGCCATGTATATTCTTTATCCTATAATGTATGGAATTTTACACTTCTTGCACTTTGCATTCCAATTTTCTTATTCACGTACTCATTTTGATTTGGTGTGTTGTTTGTTCTATATGTTTGATTGATACCTGGTTTGCAAGTTACCATGCATGATCACTTATTGGAATGTACCTAGGAGCTTAAAATTTAGCAAGACAACTTGAATAACATTTTTGACAAACAAAGCAAATTTAGGTCGATGTTGCTCTAAAATAAAAGAATATAGCTAACCATAATGAATCGAGTCAGCTAAGAGTCATGGATTTATAGAGTTTAGGAGAATCCACATCGAGTATTATTATAACCTCATAATAGGCTGTAACTTCTCTAACTTGGCAAGCCATCACCCTAACCGATGCTTTATCCCCCCCATCTTGCGTGGCTAGGATTGCAACACTCTATGCTCATCATTTGCATTTTCTCTTCTTCTTTTTTTCCCCCTTTTTTTTTCTTTCTTTGGTGGTCAAGTAGGTCTAGTTTTACTCAACCAATTCATTCTCATTTAGGTTGACATTTTAGATTGGGGTAAATATTGGGCATTCATTCGAGAAGTAGGTCGAGCTTTCCTTAATCGAGTTTTGCAAAATACCTATTTCGTGTGCAACCCTAAACTTAGGGACCTCATGTGATAATGAACTATGATTGTCACCCCATATATAAATGAAGTCAATAAATTAGGAAAGAGAAATTAATAATAAAAATACATGATGCAAAGAAATTGTATCAATATATGTGGAAATAATTTTTTTTTGACATTTTTTTTTATAAAAATCATTGTATGATAGATGTAACCAACTTTTAGTGTTGAAATATGTGAGAGATAAAACATTTTTGGGCTTATACGCTTGTTCATGAGCATAATATTTGCATATAAGTAATTAAAAAAATTTAGAAAGGAGAAGAACGAGTGATATTCCTTGAAAGTAAGATATTCTCTTTGCATTATATAATAATGTAGATCTATTTTTTAATGAACATAACAATACTGATGTCATGGAACCTTTAGAGTTGGGCTAAACTTGTAACATTGATTCAATAAATTGATCCAATAACCTCAAATCATGTATAAAATATAACATTCATTAAAAAGTTTACTTGTAATCTGTCATAACACTTATGATACATTTATTTTGTGAAAAATAAATGATTTGAATTCAAACCCATCTCCTAAAATTATTGCTTGTATTGCTACACAAATGAACGAACGAAGAATATTTTCATCGATTACAAAAAGTTTAGACACTAATCATTGTCAATGACAAAAATATATTTTCTAAATTATTTAGTTTTCGCATAATAAGCAGATCCTTTAATATATTAGTTCTCTTAACTATCCCAAATACCTAGATATCTTCAACCTATCTAAATATCTAACAATATTTCCTCACATCTTATTACATATACTACATATATGTAGGGTTGATGTTACAATAAAAAAAGTCTGTTCTCTAAATGTGCGACTATTTATAGCAAACACGAAACCAAGCTCGCTAAACTTGCCATCTTTTTCAACGCAAGCGAAAATCACTTTCAACTTTTCCAGTCATATCACAAGAAGTACTATGTCAAAGCATTAATATATTATTAAAATCCACATACCTCCTGATAAAAACAAAACTAAAGGGAAAAAAAAAAGGTCTGAACATCCAAGGCATTCATCCCATGAACAAAAGAGTAGTGGGTCCCAAAAGTTCTGTCATTTACTTATATTATTCCATTATCTTCCTAAGAAAAAGCCTAAACCCACTCCATCCTCCCATGCTTTCTTCCCCACTCTTCCTCATTATCAGCGGCAGCCCCCCCTCCTCTCCCTCTCACCTAACGTTTACCGCCCACCGGAGCCCCAAAAAATTTAAAAAAAAAAACATAAAAAAAAGTTTAAAAAAAAGAAAGAAAGAAAGAAAGAAATTGGTGCACGGACAAGACGACATCACCGAACGAACGATCCATCGACGGTCAAAGTTCGACCACAGCAAAGCCCGGGCGGGGGGGGGGGGGGGGGGCAGGGAAGAGCGGGCGAGAGGAAGAGAGAAGGAAAGAGAGAAAAGAAGATGCCGTTTCCAAAACGCAAGGCGAGCCGAGCCGACGACCGAAAGCCGGCCCACGAACGGGAAGGAAGATCCGACTTGTCGTCACGCGCTCCCCTCCCGGCGACTCTCTCTCTCTCTCTCTCTCTCTCACCTCCTTTCCGGAATTGCCCCTCCCCACCATTACGCACGCGTCTCGTATTCGTCACCGGCAGCCACCCAAACACCGACGCTATTCCCCCCACCCCACCCCCCAAAAAAATCTCTCCCTTTTCCGCGATCGACCGAAACCCTAGTTCCGCCGCCGCCGCCGCCGCCGCCGCCGTTGCTGCTCCGGTGAACGACCGCCGACGCCGACGCCGACGCGGACGCCGACGAGGAGGAGGAGGAGGAGGAGGAGGATGGGGGACCTGATCGAGTACGTGTCCCCGTCGCCCTCACAGGGCGGGGGCGGGGGCGGGCACGGGCGGCCGCTGCCGGTGAGGGAGGACTGCTGGAGCGAGGAGGCGACCGCGACGCTCATCGAGGCGTGGGGGCGGCGCTACGTCGACCTCAACCGCGGGAACCTCCGGCAGAAGGACTGGCAGGAGGTCGCCGACGCCGTCAACGCCCGCCACGGGCACTCCAAGAAGACCCACCGCACCGACGTCCAGTGCAAGAACCGGATCGACACCGTCAAGAAGAAGTACAAGATCGAGAAGGCGAGGATCTCGTCCGGCGGCGGCGGCGGCGGCGCGTCGCCGTGGGTGTTCTTCGACCGGCTCGACGCGCTGATCGGGTCCAGCTCGTCGTCGTCGTCGGCCGGGAAGAAGCCGTCGCCGTCGCCGTCGGTGTCCCCGCTGTCGCCGCCGGTGGCCCTGCCGCTCCCCTACAAGAAGACGCCGTCCGCGGTGGTGGCGGCCGTGGCGCTGCCGCAGAAGAGGCCGGCGGAGAGGGTGGACGAGGGATACTTCAGGAGGAATTACTCCGAGGTCGCGGCCGCTGCGGCCGCCGCGGGGGTGGACGACGAGGAGGAGGATGAGGAGGAGAGAGATGAGGATAGGGATAGCGAGGAGGACGAAGGCGAAGGGATGAGGAGACTGGCGAAGGCCATCGAGAGGTTCGGAGAGGTGTATCAGAGGGTGGAGGCTGAGAAGCTGAGGCAGATGGTGGACTTGGAGAAGCAGAGGATGCAGTTCGCCAAGGATTTGGAAGTGCAGAGGCTGAAGATGTTTATGGATACGCAGGTTCAGCTCGAGAGGATAAAGCACGCCAAGCGCTCGGGCTCTGATGGTGAGAAAATAAAAAATATAATCTTTGGGTGCGTGCGTGTGCTATTTAGATGTTTGCCGAGAGCTTATCCGTCAAATTAGTCTTGGTTAGCCTCTTTATGTTTCTTATTGTTGTTTTTTCTTATGTTCATTTGCAGTATTAAGGTGACATCAATTGATGGGAAAAAGGAATATCGTCATTGTGGATCCCTTTACACAATGATTAATGGATTGTTTTCATTTTCATGGATTTCCAGTTTCTTACTTGATTCTGGAGATTCAATAATTTTTTGGGCTTCGTGGGTAGATGTCCTCCTTAACTGTTTAAAAAAGTTCATAAAGGGTTACAGCGCATTGTCACTGAGGTCATTATACTAAATAACATGTATGTAGAATGTGAGATGTTTTGTTGATGGTCAAAGCTTCATTCATTTAGCTGTCTAAATTTCTTGGAAAATAATTTTTATGGTCAGTTCTTTAATCTTTTTTGGTTGCAGGATTTATTGGTGAAGAAAATTGATGCCATCCCTGATCTTTTTGTACAGATGCTAGGCACTGAACTTGGCAAATGCCTTTTGTTTGCATTAGATATCTTTAGTGGAGGGTTGGGGTGAGACTGGGGTGGTGTTTAATTTTAGAGGCATTTCATGTTATGCTTGATCTCTTGTTTTGTTAGAGCTGCGTCTGAGGATCAGGTCTCTAGTTTGGAATTGTCTCTAAGGGAGTGGAATAGGACAAGCAGTGTTAGATGTCCATGTAGCGAAAAACATGGTCTTGCATCATGTCCTGAGTGATCTTGTTGGTATCTGTGGATCAGCAATTGTTTTTAACACGTACAGACTTAAAAGCTGCGTTAAGTTCTTATTCATGATTTCTTGAGACTGAGATATATGGTGGGAAATTGGAAGCACAGCCAACTGTTTTGGAAATTATTAGAAAATGTCCAGGTGAAAAGTTATAAGCAAAGGCTTATAATATCAGACTACATATATGACCTCTATCCCCTGTTTGTAGATGGCCGTGGTATGCAGTCTACACATTCCGAATTCCATCTCAGTTTCTGCTTTGTGGGAGGGGGGACTCTGGAGAATGGAGTGGGTTTAGGTCTGATCTCCATTGTCAGAACATTGTTGTTTAATGCTTTGTTTGAATTCTTGTGGTACATCGAAATTCTATTTTTCAATGTTGGATTGTAATCTCAGTTTCTTCTCCTTTCCATGTGACACTACCGATTTCTTTACTGCTCTTTTTTATTGTCTACTTAATTGAATCCATGTGTTTCTTAGTGAAATGATCCTTAGCTACAATAGGCTTCTGTCCTATATCGATTAACTCGTCTGATCATGGGGCCTGCTGTGGTTATCATTGAAATTAGCAGCAGTATGTTCAAAGAGTTAAGATGGAATATTCTTTTTCCGTCTTTTTTACTTTTGTGATGTGGGTTTTGGGGGTTTCTTATTTTTTGAAGGTTCTGTTATCTGCAATGTAATGAGAATGTCGGCTTTTATGTAAATAGTCTTAACGAAATTAAAACTTGACAGGTTTTTATTTGGTCAGTCCTATATGGCTATTTTTCTCTATTCTTTCAAGATTAAGCACGTACTCCCAAAAGATGTCATTCAAGAAATGTAAAATGACCAGTATAGAAGTGTTGTAAAACCAATCACATTATTATTATTATTATTATTTTCCTTCTGTGAATCAAGTACCATGTTCCTTTATGACAGAGAGATATGAAGCCAAAAGAGCTCGACATTTCCTTTCAAGTTGTTGACTCTTTGATGGAATTAGGGGTCTATCCTGCTGTTGAACTGGCAATGAAACTGTTAGGTGTTTAGATCAAAATCAAGTTTGATCTTTGACATGCTTGGCCAATGCTTGTAGTAGTGGTAGAAGACAATATTTTGCGATATTATTTGTGCTACTTTTGAATAATGACTTCGGACAATGAATGGCTCATATTGAGATAATTTTCTATTTATGAAGTTGACATAGAATGAGGAGATGTTAGCTATGAGAATTCTGCCATCTTTTGATGTAGAGTTTAGGAAACTCTGGAGGATGCAGTGGGCTCTTATATGAACTCTGGCTACCAATTGGTTTCACAGATTGTCAGTAGCATTAGCTGGCATATTTTGCATGCTTGGATGTTGTACAATGTTTAGTTTGCATGACGGAGCAACTACTCAAAGAATTTTTTTATATTAAAGAGTGGAGAAATTTCCAAAGGTACTCCTAAATCTACATGTAATGGAGTGGTCAGCTCTAGGTTGATGCATGAAATTGCTTCAAGTGTTATGATGGCAAGAGTCCTCAGCCAACAGTATCAGCAAATCCTCTTGCTGATATTTGCCTTACTCTCTGTTAGCCGGTTAGTAAATAGTGGCAGGTAGCCTTTAATGATACACCTCAGCATTTGCTGAAACGGAAGAAGCAAAATCAATGAGGAGAACCGAATGGGAAAGGGAAGAACCTGATAGAAGCGACAGCAGATAGAAAGCTGAAGCACTGAATCTGGGTTGCATGAAAGTCAATCGAGCATCTATTTGTCTTCATCTTCTTTCCATGTATGTTAGGCTTTACCACATTTAGGGCTCTTTCAGCTTCAGTACTTAAAAGATAGATTTGCACCGTTGTGGAACTTCCAATTTTTGTTAAATGTCGACATCCATTATACCATTTGCACAGGGCTCGATGTAAAAGGTTGTTTCATTGTCTGAAGTTTGTGATGTTTTTTTTTTTAATTATATTCAGTTGATGATTGCTTGTTCATAAAGTTTTACGTTGATAAGTAAGGTTAGTTAACTCTAGTAGAGCAGAGGACTGAAAATCATCTTGTCCATTTGTTTCTTGCTTGTTGTTAAGTTCAACAAGCATTGTGTCCTGCTAAATAATTGATGTGTAGGAAGTATGTAGCTCACCTAGACAAGAAATTCTTGTGATACTTTAGTGCGATGACCAACTGTTACTGGCCTATGTAGTGCTTAAATGGTAGAGCTAACGTAGAAAGATGCTGAGTTGAGGTTTGAGCATTTTAATGGTTTTGAAATATGATTTGCACTTCTGCTGATTTGTTTTGCAGATGCCGGTTTTTGATGATGGTTCTTTTTTTCCTTTGTGACAGATATTTATAGCTAGCCTTATGGAAGTGACGCCAATCTCGCCATGTCGCGTCGATCCGTGTTGTACTTACTAAGTGCACACTGAAGTCCAGCTGCGTCGCAAAATTATAGGTGGAGAAGATTGTCGGAGTAATTTAAAGTTAATTTTGCAAACCTAATTATCGCATAGTTTTTCTTGTGCAATTTCTGCCTGCCCTACTAGTTGTACTACCGTAACAATGTGAGTCTGTTCTTTTTCTCTTTTCGTCTTACTTTGATTTTTCCCTTTCTTCTTTACTCATTTTTCTTGTTAGTGTCGTCTCTAGGAATCCCTGTTAATGAATGATTTAGGTGAGTTCGACTCTTTAATTAATTGTAGCTAGCGTTGTAGAAGGTACTGCTTCCGTCATCGTTCGCTGTACGAGTCTGTCTTTGACCTACGCGAAATGGCACCGTGAAGCTAGCGGCTGCCCGGTCAGTTCTGTGTTGCTCCGGCCCGGTCAGTTTGGGTCGCCGAGACTCGGACACTTCTCCTACCTTGACATGGATTCTAGGATGCTCTTGCAAGTGAATTGGGAAAAATGGGATCCTGGCTCGGGATCAAACCTACCCCCACTCACTGTTGTCGCGCCATGCTTGCTTCTGTCGATGGTACACGAGCTTGCGTGTCGGACAGATGATTCTTCGATGTCATCTTCATGCTGATGCATGTAAAATTGAGAATCCAGCCATCAAAGCTACTCTGACTGAAGATTGATGTGTCCGAAACATGCTGTGCTCTCCGACAACATGAAGTCGTCCTCAAGCCACAACAAATGATTGTTTCCCTCTAGAAATCGAATTGTTACTAATTCGTTTCGACTGCCGCATTGGCTCTTATGATGAGTCCTCCGTCGCGAAAAACTGCAAATGGTGACATGATTATACAGTACTTGCTTGTGACTGGGCTGTATCTGCCTATCCTGTCTTCCATGGGGGGCCTATATTAGAGGTCATGCCATCGAAAGTGTCTGAACTTTTCTTCAATGAGTAATTCAATACCTTGAAGGTTTTTCTTTTTTTCTGATTAAGGGACTAGAATTTTCGAGCATGGTTTAGTGTTCAGACTTCAGTTAAGCACACGAAAGATTTGTTGACGTGGACACTAACACGGTTGTATAAATTGTTCGATATGTCGATGTTGGCATACAAACCGATAGATTGTTGTGTGCGGAGGAGAAAATAAGGAGAAACTCGTGGGGGGTGAAAAGATTGGTTTTCTTCGACATACATCCCAGGCAAATTTAGTAGCTTTTTAAGGTCCATTTGTTTTGTAAAAAATGAATTATTATGAGAATATTTTTGTAATAAATGATCGCTCATATCACTTATAAAAGTGAATGAATGGAAAATAATTTCATTGTCCACGAAAATATTTAAATATAAATTGTTGTTGATAATTAAATATTTTTCATTGAATAATTATTTTAAGATTTCGAGAATCATTGTAGGAAAATTATTTTGTAAATTATTCATTTTTTTAAACAAACGGAAACAGAAATTGAGTCATTTGCTTGAAGACAAGAGATCATAAGGATGATGGTAGTTGACTTTGAGGGTGAGCAATATGAACTGACCGAATCAAGAACCATCTGGACCGAACTGAAATCATCGGTTGGGTCTGATTCCCAATTTCGAAAAGTAGAGCCAATGTTTGAGTTGGGTCCCAAGGAGGGAATCAGATCATTCGGATTTTTTTTTTTTAATTTTTAAATGTTTCATGCACTCCTCATCTCCTCTTTCAATATTTCTATTTCCCTTTCACCCCATGGCGCTCATTTCTACTATGCTCTTTCAATCTTTACTTTTTTGTGCATCTCCTTCACCTCTCATGGAGCTTGAGGCATTTTCTCCTTTAAACTCAACTAGTTCCACTGAATCAATTGCTCAGGAACTGGACCAATGGTCCTCCGATTCAATCCCCAATTTCAAAAACTAGGAATTGGTCCCTCTTGTTTGGTTCTCATCCTAGGGTGGGATTTGATTAGATCGAAAACTGATCACCCCTAGTCAACTCTCAAGATGGTTCTCTCTCAATAATCAACACATTGCGAGTACACTTATGATATCGACAAACTTTTGGGGTCAATTTAGGCTTTATCTTATTTGAAATTGCGATTTTGGATTAAACATTTTTATTTATGCTATTCAACTCATTTTTTTGCAAAGAAGTCCTTTGATGTCCAAACAATGATATACCATAGTTTTTTCTCTATGGGCTCTTAGCATGCTTGTGGTTGCTATAATAGCTCAATAAAGTATGATAAAGGAAAACTACCAAAACAATCCTCAACTTATTTTATATGTACCATTTTAGTTATAAGTCTTTCAATTTGACTAATTTAATTCTAAACATTTGCCAATATAGTTTTTCCGATCAATTTTGATTGGAGATTGTTGACTTGAACATTGCCTATCCGATGTGTACGTGGCACAACTAACTAAATGTGGATAATTTTTTAAATTTTTGTGAATTATTTCTTTTTCTTTTCCTTTTTTTTTCTCACTGTAGACAACATGAGTCACCAAGAATTGCCTACCACTAGGTTAGGGCCACAAAGCCCTCAATAGCCATTGGCGAGGGTCACAGCCTCCCTTGTAGTCAACAAGGTTGGCCTTGTTTAGATTTATGCAAGGCAGCTCGAGCAAGGCCAGCCTCATTAGCCACAAATAGGCTACTTTAGCTTGTGCCTAGTGACTAGACCAAAGCTTACCACTATGAAAAAAAAGAAAATTATAAATAATTAATTAATTTACAAAATTTGAAAAAAAATTCTCGACGGCAATTTTGCCCATGCTTTGTAGGATAGTCAGTGGTTACTTTGGTAATCTTTTTCTTCAATTGGTCAAAAAAGACTACATTGGCATATCGTCAAAAAGGCTAAATTAGAGAAAATTATCCAAAAAGTTTTAAACATATTGTGGTTTTGTCAATTCAATCCTTACATTTTTCACATTTTTTCAATTGAGTTTATTTGATCAATTTTGATAAGAAATCGATGACGTGAACATTGGTCATTCTATGTGGCACAATTCACACTAACATTGACAATCTTTATATAACATTTTGAATTTGATTTCCCTTTATCTTTTATCTTTTTTTTTTTGGTTGACGACCATCATTGATTGCAGGCCAAGGCCTTCTTGGTCCTATCAATTGCAAGTGATGTGGCACTCACGATGAGGGCCTTTGTGCCTTGGCCTGCAAAAGGTCCTCACCCAAGGCCATCATGGCCTCGCCAACCGTTGGCAACATGGCAAAGGCTTTGCAACCCTGCTAGTCATGGCCAAAGTCACGAAGGCCCTCTCCAAATTTAGGCAAGAGAAAGTCACGAAGGCCCTCTCCAAATTTAGGCAAGAGCCTTTGCAACCTTGCTAGTTGAGAGTGAGGCAACTCCTTGCCAAGTCTAGGCAAGGCCTTCACGGTGACCCTCGTCGACACATAAAAGAACATAAATTTTTTATAAAAATAAAAAAATATTAAAATATTATTAAAAATTATCTATGTCAGCGTTAGCTATGTCACATAGGATGACCAGCTTCCATGTTAATGATTTTCATCCAAAATTAGTCATATGGACTGAATTGGTAAAGTGTGAAAATGTTTATTACTCAATTAGTAAAATTGAAGGGTTTAGAACTAAATTGATGAAAATGCAATAAGTTTAGGTCTTTTTGGTAATTTTCCCAACTAAATTCACCAAACTGAAAATTTTAAATTGAATTGGCACAAGCGTAATAGACTTAATACCTTTTAGTAATCTCCCCTTATTTTGTAGTGGGGATTCGACTTTGTCTAGGTGTACATTTTCTATTTAAATGGTTGTAGAGTTTATGTGACTAGGAGCGATCAATTTTAGGGCGAGCAATTCTCATCATCAAACCAGGAACCGTCCCACTATTAACTAGTTTCACAAAGTGAGAATGGACAATCCAATTTTCGAGTGGATCCATACAATCGGCCGTGTGACAGTGAAGGCCATATAGAAACGTCAAACTAGATAAATCACCTCGACCATCTCGATACCGTGATGAAGTTTTTGGGTCCGTTCACTTACATTTTGAAGACCAATGTGTATTTCCAGTACTTTTCGGTCCGCAGGTGTTTGAAACACCTCAAAAAATGCCTTATATATATTTTGATACTTTTCCATTTACATACTTTTCATGCCACTTTGTAACCTACGCTAATGGCAACTAATTTTAAATCTAAGATCATAATAAAGAATACGATAAACCACAAATAGACCACGGTTACACTAATCAAAGCATAATAACATTCAAACATGCGATTCCAACACCATTACTTACACTAGGATAAAAGGAGCACTTTGGGATGGCTCCGACTGACCTATACTAGTAAAAAGGATGTCCCGATACCTTTCGAGATCTTAGAATGGGCCATAACGGGACACGTAGTCTAATGTATGGTGCGTTAAAGGCGCTGGACAAAAAGTTGTCGATGCTCTTTTTTGATCGAATAGATACGAACGGCAACGAAAATATTCCGAAGGACTCCTATGGTTTGATACGGCGAAATACTACACTACAAAGACTTGAATGACTGACATGCACCAACGTATTTGCACGTTAAAAACCAAGATAAATCACGGACAAAACTAGTCACTCCGTAATCAACTCAAGAACATACTAGACGTGCAAGAGTAGAACCAACCAAAACATGAAAATAGCAAAATGTGGAAGTGCCATAGCCAGCACAGCGAACCTAGAGATCAAGACGTTGGGCTTGCGGCGCCTACTAAAGTGAGACAAGCCATTGTGGCTCAACTTTTAATTCCGGTTTTAGCAAGGCATCTTTAGCAAGTCAAACATAAAAAAAAAAAAAAGGTGTTCCTTACCTTGAGTGAGACTCTAATGAGAAGGCAAAGGAATCGAGATGGCCTGTTGTTATTAGGGGGAGAGAGAGATTAGAATGACCAAAGGAGGTGTTCAAACTCTTGCTCATAGCCCCTCTCTTGCTCTACTAGATTTACCAATTTTTAACCCAATTTCCTCTTATTTTTGCTTTTATATACCACCTCAAAGCTCTAGAGGATTTTGAGAAGAGAATGGCCAATCACTCTCAAGAACCCACCCTTGAAATTCATGGCCACAAGCCTTCCCCCTTATTTCTTCTTAGTTTGCCCCAGTTTTTGCAGCCGGCTTGCTCCCACTTTTATTCTTCCATGTTCATTTTGAAGCTCAAGAGTTTCTTGCTCATAACCCCTCTCTTGCTCTACTAGATTTACCCAATTTTTGTGCCCAATTTCCTCTTATTTTTGCTTTTATATACCACCTCAAAGCTCTAGAGGATTTTGAGAAGAGAATGGCCAACCACTCTCAAGAATCCACCCTTGAAATTCATGGCCACAAGCCTTCTCCCTTATTTCTTCTTAGTTTGCCCCAGTTTTTGCAGCCGGCTTGGTCTCACTTTTATTCTTCCATGTTCATTTTGAAGCTCAAGAGTTTTTACTGAAAAGAATGACCAAGAAGAGCCCCTAACTCAAGCCGCCCACAGCCTTCCATTCTACTCACACTTCAAGTCCAGAATTTTCAGCTCGTGAGAGCTAATTTTCCTCTCGCTTGTCACTTCAAATTATCTCAATCAACCCTTTATCCCTCGAGTCTAATCCCTCTCTCCCCTCTCATTTCTTACAGGTCACTTTCCTTAAAAATTTGCTGTAGAGGGAGCTCCCTAAACTTTAATCCTACTCTAGACTTTTTTTTTTCTCTCATAAAAGATAACCAATTTTTACTTGAATCTCATATCTGCTTCCTTCTTGGCTTTAGATGCTGGAACAACGGAGAAATTGATACTAAATCTAAAAGTTGGGAATTTTTTATAAGAAAAAAAACCAAGGTAAAATTGAAACCGGATCTATCGGAGTTTTTTTAGGGTATATCACTTATGTCATGGCCGTAATTAGTTGGCTTTTGCAAGATCTTAGGATCGCCAGGACGATTTCGATGGTTATCATTTATTTGAAATTCGGGTCGCCGTACATGGACGATCAGATGCGACGCATCCGACGGCGAGGGAGGGATCGGGAGGGTGCCATCGTTGGGTCCGGAATTCGAGGAAAGGATCACGCGGGATCCGCCGGCCAACGGCCGTCGTTCATGGAAAGAAAAGCCGAAAGCAGTTCGCCAGCCGTACTGCATTATGGAGCAGGCTGAGAAGGAGGGGCCCGTCTACATGGAGCAGGCCGGAGGAGATGGTAAATTAACGAGGAAAATTACCACCTTCTTCTAGCAAAGAAATCAGAAACCATTGACGAACTTGATTGTCGGTCCAGCATAGTATCATTGATTATGTGGTTTCACATATGGCATTTTACAAAAATCAATGACTTTGAAATTGATGGATTTGAGTTTGGGCAGTAGTTTCCCCTACCACGATTCTTTCGATTTTTCAACGATTAAGAATGTCTTGTGCTTTAAGATACAGAAAATTTTATCCTTTTGGTGTTGTATTTCCTTGCAATTGTGAATATAAGAGTTACTCCACTCCTTGGCAATGCTTGGACTCAGATAGGCTTAATCGTGCTAAGGGTGAATATGAGATCATTTATAGTGGCAAGCGGGAAGCGAGGGTTTTGAACCTCAACTTGGCAACTTGCTCCACGGAGTGAAGCATGAGACTTGGTGTCGCTTTAATCCCACCTTTGGATGTCAGGTTCGAATTATCCTTGCTTACTCACTTCTGACTAACCTAGGTGCAGTGGTGGCTACCCTTTTGCACTCCTGCGGAGAGTTTACCTACTGTAACTATACCCATCGTTGTACAAAAAATGACATTATTTAATAGGTGTGTTCTCTTGATACACTCGAGCATTGTTTGATTTTATTCTTTAATCTAGTCATGTTGCATGATCTTGCTTTTTATTTTTGTGGAGTTGCTCACTGGCAAGAAAGGCATCGTTCTTTGTGTCAGTCGCTCTTTATTTGGAATGTTGTTTGGTTAATAGGAAGGGAAAATTTCAAACAGTCCTTGAAGGTGGCTGTTTTCTCCCAAAATATCCATAAAGTAGATCATATCTCAAATAAATCCTTGAAAATGATTAGTTTGATCTCAAATCATGCATAGCTCATTGGCCAGCGAAATTCTTCGCCAGTCGACGAGGAAATGCAACTTTTTGCGGCAATGGCAGGGCCATTTTTTCATATGTTTCTTTATTTCTTCTCCTTTTATTTTCTTATGTGTCTTTTTTCTTCTCCTTTTATTTTCTTGTGTCTTTTTTTTTCCTTTTTCTCTTTTCTTCATTTTCGATCTTCTTCTCCAATCTACGCTCGACTGGAGCCCACAGGATGAGGGAACTCCCACTGTCGCTGGCCTTCACCATTGTGCATCAATCCATCAGCAATGATCTCATCCGGCGGCGACGTTAACTCCTCATCCATTTGAGTCGTCTACTACGCCTTCGTCCCATTTTCTCTTCGTGCAGAGTTCGTGAGCTATTTCCGTGGAAGTCGCGACTTCCGGTGATTCACTTCAACATAGGTCGATAGCCTTGCACGGCCATAAATCCGTGGTTGCGTGGGGCTGGCCATATTGTCAAGGCTCAAAATTAGTTTAGTTGATTCGATTAATTTTTGAAGCAACGGAGACTCACAGCCCTATTCACTCTGATGGAGATTGCGCAACTTGCGTGACCTCACATTTGTGATCGTGCGATGCCGGTGACCTCCATAGTTGCAATGGTGGGGCTAGGCTCCACTATTGATAATGGGTTCCCATGCTTTGTAAATTGTGAGGGCTTCCACCTTCTCAAACATGATGGCTGTCTAACTAGGGTGTTTTAAGGCAAATGGAATGTGCATGGCTCCAGAGGAATAGGCGAATTGCTAGGCTGGCATCCTTTGGATTTGGCTTTGAGATTCTGCTCTTTGAACGAGTAATCATGGGACACTCCAAGGATCCGGGAGCTTAAGGTTGAGGCTCAACTAAAGTTCACTCTTCACTAGTTACGGCACATGATTAGAGAGAGTAATAGATGAAGCACTTGAGTTTGGTTCTATCTTAGCAAACAAACGTGCATGCTTGTGACATGGCCTAAGGATGAGTATGATCCAAAACCGTCCAAAATGATGGGGCCGTGTCCCATGCAAGGCCTAGCCCACGAGCTGCCCATGAACAACCCACGAGTGACCCATGATCAATACAAGAGTCAGCCCATGTGCAATGCAGGGACAAGCTCGTGATCGTTTGGCTTCCTTGAGTTAGGCGACCCTTTGGCTTCCCCATGGACTAATCCTACGGACCCATGGCAAGCGTCCCTTGGGCTTCCTCACGTCCTAGGGCCTTTTTAGCTCTTCTTGTAGCCTTGTAATGATTGTATATATTTGAATACTACTGTTAGATCAGAGAGGGATCAACAACTGAGATCAATATCATCCATGTATAAAAAAGGAACCCTCCGCCTTTAGTTGTACGTGCTGATTCACAAGCAATACATTTGAGCTTCACTTCCATACTTCGTCCTTGTGAGCTGAGTGCGTATAAGGCTGACTTGGGATTAGGCCGCGCAGGTGTGTGATTATTTGGAATCGACCGATCCCTGACACTTGCATGCCGAGTCAAGATTAGTCGGTAAACAACGATTATAAACAATTTCTACACTAGATTGGAGCATATTCTAATGATCACCGGTGGCTTTTGTTTGTAATGAACTTAAAGTTAAAATCCATTGCATTAACTCCCTCTGAGTTGCAATAGCTTGAGAAGAGGAGGCAAAAGGAAAATAATGCTCATTAAAAATATATCAAGATATATACTAGTAGATTGATGAAGATAACGATGTCCTCACTATATCCCAAATATACACACAACAAAGATGAATTGTCAAATCTGTTCATCTTATGGTTGAGTAAATATTGACAACAACGAGAGCCAAACACTTGGAGTAATGAATAGTCTTGAATAAGACCGATTATGGGCCTTATGTTGACACCTAAATTTTACAATTTTATTATGTACAAGATTATAAATTAGCCACTAAAAAAAAAACAGCAAACGAAAAAAGAAAACAAAAGGAAAAGAAAAAACAACAAAAAATAGAAAAAAGAAGACATGGAAGGGGCCGGGCCGGATTTCACCTTGGCCCGGCCCATTCCGCTTTCTCCTTCCTCCACTTTCGGATGAAACCCTAGCCGTAGCAAAAAAGGAAAAGGAGGCACAGTAACAGAGGGAGAGAGAAGGAGAGAGAGGGAGCAGGAAAGAAGGAGCCTCAGCGGCTCCGCCCCGCGGCCGCGGGAAGCCTTCGCTGCGTCGGCCGCCACGCGGCGGAGCCGCTCGTCCGCGAGCACAGCGCCACCACCGCCGCGCCCCGAGCCACCGCGCTACAGCCCGTGCCGTCGCTCGCCCGCCTCCACCTACAATCCAACGCCGCCGCAGCAACCTGCTGCAACCGGCTCCGTCACTGACGCCGCAGTGACCACCAGCAGCTCGAAGCCGTGATGCCGCTGCAGCACCCGCAGCCGCGACGACCATCGCGCCAGCAATCGGAGCTCGAGAGAGAGAGCTCAGCAGAAGAGCAACCCAGAAACAGAGAGAGAGAGAGAGAGAGAGAGAGAGAGAGAGAGAGAGAGAGAGAGAGAGAGAGAGAGGCGGCTCCGCCCCCGCGGCCGCTCGAAGCATTCGCTGTGTCGACCGCCTCGCGGCGGAGCCGTTCGTCCGCAAGCACCGCGCCACCACCGCTGTGCCCCGACTCGCCTGCAGCCCGAGCTTCCGCGACCCCCCTGCTGCAACTGCAACGATCAACAGCCCGCCCCTGCCCAGCCGCGACGCCACCGCCGTTGCCGCCGTCTCTGCTTGACACTAGCAGCTCGTGCCGGCCACCGCTCCTCGGCCGCCCTGCCGCGCCGCCGTGACCAACTTCCGGCACTGGCCACCGCTCCTCGCCGCGAAGAAACCCTAGGGTTTCGGCCACAAACCGGGTCGCGCAAGCCGGGCCGGGTCCAGTCAACCGGGTAGGGTTTTTGGCGTATTGGGCTGGGCATACTTGGGTCGGGCTTGGTTTATTTTTGCATGTGGGCTTGTGGGCTTGTGGGCTGGTCTCATGCAGGCTTAGGAAATAGGTGGGCCTTTTTGACTTTCTTTGGGCCCTGGTTAAAATATTCAAAAAAGAAGAATTTTGGGCCCACTCGGGCCTGCTGTCGCCGATCGGGCCGAACCCGGGTCCGGTCTCCGACCGGACCCGATCTGAGCCAACCGGGCCGGGTCAAACCGAACCCGACCCGGTTCACCTTTTAAAATAAAACAATTTAATTAAAAATTTAAAAAAATATTTTCTTTAAAAAATCAAAAATTAAAAAAAAATTAAAAATTAATTAAAACAATTTCGAAAATCCAAAAAATATTTAAAAATTAGAAATTAGTTATTTTTCTTTTAAAAAAATTAAAAAAAATTAATTAAAAATTTCGAAAATTCAAAAATGATGGGGTTTGATTAGGACTTGCCATGTATTGCCATTTTAGTGTAATTAGACCTTTATGTGCTTGTATGTTGATTACGTTACATGTTTTATTTGCATATCTAATTATGTTTGATTGCATGTGTTTAATTTTATGGCAATTAGGATCTTGATAGTTATGATTATTACTTTAATGATTGCGCACCTGCATGATCACCTCATATGTTAGTGAATAAGTATAAAATTAATTCAAACTGCCTGTCAAAAATCATTTTGTTAAAATGAACAAGATTAGGTACCGAAAGGGCACTAATTGGTTAATTAGTGTAATCAAGTCCCCGAACCTAGGATCTCTGGTCACGTAGGAAGTGAGGCACGCTCCCATGCCTAACTTGGTTTCTAGCCGACCCCAATAGGCTAGTGGCGACTCCTTTTGTGCAAAAATTCTAAAGAATATCCCAATGTCACGCGGGGTATGGGCTTGGGAGAGCCCACGCCTGATCACGGGCCTTAGCCCCGTCCTTTAGGCAATACCCCTAAACATGTTCCCTCCCCCCGAGGGTAGGTCGCGACACCTTAGTTGCCTAGAGCAATGGATTTAAGCTGAGTTGATAAATCATTTGTCATTGTAAATGATGTCACCATATAGTTGAGTGACATAGAGGCCTAAAATAATGTAGCAAGCTCGAGTTCAACAATGTATTGGAGTTTCCTTTCACTAACGTTGTTTTGCTTTGGTTTACCTGGACAAGAGATTTGTTATTGTATGTCGCATTAACGAAGATGTGCAAGAAAATTACTGCTTGTGAATTCACTTCCTCCGTCCAATTGAAATTTTTTAATTTTCCTAGAGATACGATTTTCAATTAATCTATGAAAGATAGGATAATCTAAGAAAAAAATCTGACTCCGCTTCAATAAATACAACCAATAGTTACAGAAGAAATCATCGGTGAGCACACCATAAACTTGAGTTTTTACTTAGCAGGGCTTGGGCTCGGTCCCCAGTTTCTGGATAGCCTAATCGGCATTGCCACGCGAGTTCTTCCACAATCTTGTTTCTTATAAGAGAGATAGATGCGTGTACCGTCAACGGAAATTGCTAAGTGAAGACATAATGTGGGAAGAGGGATGCAAGGCATTAGAGTATGTTGAACAACGTAACTTTGGTATGCATGTCACCGTGATTTGGACCATCAGTGATTTTCTTGTTTAGAGTGATCAATCTGCATGGTGCTCGGGACGATTACAAAGCATGCCTGGAGTGTGATTGGAACATCGCGATTGCACCTAAGCGATCACCGATTGCTTTATCCCCTTCAGTAACAACACCAAAAAAAATGAATCAAAGAAACTTGTCATATAAGTCCTCTCAAGTCATGAAAGATTTTGAACCTTATTCAACAAGTTGGAACCACTCTGGCATCTTTTTTTTAGGGAGACGAATACGGCAAAAATAATTATGTTATAAAATAGACAGTTAGTAAGTACCCAAGTAGAAGCATTCAATTTGAGTTTAGTAAGTAATCCTAGTGAATTCCACTTCCAACTACAGCTCTATATATGAGCAGGAATCCATTGATCGTTGCTCACATAAATATAAAAGAAAATGCTCAATTTAAGTCAAAATGCCATACTAATTAGTTTGGACAAACTAAGATGTCTTAGCAGCTAGTGTAAAGGATTCTGAATCAAACCTAGCCAGCAGAATATGCTTAATTTAAGTCTAAAGGATCCCTAATAATATCTTCCTGCTAATTTGTAGTAACAAAAGAGAAGATGCTTTTGGCCAATGAGGCAAAACCTCAGGTCACCATTCGGATATAAAACAGGGTCTTGCATCAAGGTGGCAAAAGAGCCATAGAACTATAATATGACATTTAGGGTTTTGTCAACCCTTTGAATACATTGAAGAAGGTAAGCATGGCCCAATCAATCTGTTGCAAAGTTTCTACGTCATTGATGAGGCTCAAACTGAATATTAAATAAAAAAAATAAGTTGTTGGTCCTGTATGGGAAATCAGCTGCTTTTTTGTTTGGTTAAGGCTCACAATCGAAGGTGTACCCTGCAAAGAGGGATGCAAAAGAAAATCACTTCACCTATTGTCACATCTTCCAAGTTCAAACTTGCGGAAAACCCTTAAAAAAAAGTAAAAAGAGAAAGAGAAGTGTATTGCACAAGAATTGGGGTGAGAATTGCGCAAGTATCTTCTCTCTCTCCCACTTCCTTGCCCCCACCTTTGCTGTGGTCACGACTGGATTGAACTTCGACTGTCGATCGATCGTTCGTTCGTTGTTGTTGGGGTCATTGTTCGATGAGGTTGTCTTGTCCGTGCATAATTTCTTTGTTTTTTGTTTTTTTTTTTTTTTTGTTTTTGGGGCTTTGGTGGAAGTTAAATGCTAGGTGAGAGGAGGGGCTGCTGCTAATAATGAGGAAGAGGGGAAAGAAAGCATGGAAGGATAGAGGGGGTTTAGGCTTTTTCTTAGAATGTATAAACAAAGGACGGACTTTGGGGCTTACTACTTTTATATAGAGTATGGGTTTGATTTTTTTATTAAGAAATATTTGAACTCAATCAAAATATTGATATTTGGACCTGGTACTCCTTAAGATATCTTAAAAATTTTGATTGAGGTCGAAAGTGAATTTTGCAAAAAGGATTGCGAACTTCATGAGCTTGGTCTCATGTTTGTCATGAACAGGCATGTGTCACGGGCTGATCGATCTAGTGTTCCCTTACCTATGCAACCTTAGGAACTTCTCCCAAGTCAGCCTTTCTCACACTCACTCACAAAGATCGTAAAGAGAGAAACTCTTGAAAGAGAAGCTCTGGATTGTATTCACTTATGAAAATGAGATGATACAAATGAGGGGAAGGAGATCTCTATTTATACAAATACAAGGCAAACCGTATCCATAGATCTCTTCTCGATCTAACGGTAGAAATTACATCTCTCCAACTACTAACTACCTACATTTATTACATATGGATACATTTACAGTATCGCCCGCCCCTAGGAGTATTCTAGAATACTCGAGAAAACCCTAAGTCTCAGGGATACAAGCCGAGGGTCGGATCTATCACGCCCGTCTTGTAGGAACTTCTTGGATATGCTTTCTTTCGGGCCGTGACATTCTCCCCCATCTAATCAGGCGACGCCCTCATCGCATCTTCAGCATGAAAGGCATCAATCTCCTTCTTGAACTACTAAAGACTTGCCGCGAACTCCCAACTTGCTTCACTCTCCGGAAGACCCTTCCATCGAGTCAAGTACTCTTGCTTGGGTGCGCAATATTGCTTCTGTATGACTCGATCTGCCACGATACTTTCGACTTCTCGATTATACGAGATTTTTGCCCCAAGTGGCGCCCGTTGCGACTCTCCTCAATCCGAATCTTTCTCATCAACCTGGAAAGGTTTAAGCATACTCACATGGAAAACCGGATGTACCTTGAGTTTTGGTGGTAGCTCCAGTTTGTATGCGACCTTCTCAACCTGTTGTAGCACATGAAATGGCCCATCGTAGCGACGGATCAACCCTTTGTGCACGTCCTTGTATTGAAACGCCATGTGTAGCTTAGCCAACACTTGGTCTTCGACTTGGAACTCCACATGCCGTCGCTTCTTGTCGGCCTATTTCTTCATGCGCTTGGACGTCTTGTGTAGACATGCCCCTGCCAAGTTAGCCTGCTCTTGCCAATCCTTGGCAAATTTATATGCGGGGAAACTACTCCCTCGCTAATCCGATGCGATCGCACTCGAGGTATTTGGTTGTTGCCCGGTCGCGATCTCTAAGGGACTCAGTTGGTTGACTCACTCTGCTACAGATTGTAAGAGAATTGGGCTACATCGATCAACATTGCCCAATTCACTTGCGTTGTACTCACGTAGTGTCAAAGATAAATCTCCAAGAGTGCATTAACCCACTCCGTCTGACCGTCAGTTTGGGGATGCAAACTCGTAGACATATTTAACTCCGACCCCAACAGCTTGAACAACTCAGACCAGAAACGCCTCGTGAAATGAGGATCACGATCATGAACGATCGTTTATGGCACACCCTAGTACTTGATCACGTGCTTCATGTACAGTTTGGCCGCCTCCTCGGCCGGACAATCCTTCGTTGCAGGCACAAAGGTCGCATACTTGGAGAACCTGTCCACCATGACCATGAGAGTCCGACACCCTTCAGACTTTGGTAGGTTGACAATAAAGTCCATGAAGACACTCTCCCATAGACGAGTTGGAACAAAAAGCGGCTCCAACAGGCTCGGCGTCGAACGTTGCTCCAGCTTGTCTTGTTGGCATATCATACAAGTCTTCACATAAGCCTCCACGTCATCCCACATTTGCGACCAATAGTATCGATCTTCGACAAGAGCCAAGGTGCGGTGGATCCCTGAATGACTTGCCCATTTCGAGTCGTAGCATTCGCAAGATCTCCTTCCTTAGCTTTCTATGGAATGGCACATACAGACGCCTTCCCTTGGTGTAGAGGAGCTCGTCCTCACACCAGAACTACCGGGTCTTGCCTTCCTTCGCATACTTGATGAGGGATTGTGCTCTTGGATCATGCTTCAACCCCTTCTTGATGCGGTCGACCCAAGGACAACTCGGTCGACTCACCGTGTTTGCAAGCTCCACTCTTCGACTTAGTGCATCCGCCACAGAGCTGGCCTTCCCCGACTTGTACTCTAGCACATAATCGAATTCCACTAGAAAATCCTACCATCGAGCTTGCTTCGGACTCAGCTTCTTTTGAGTCTGGAAATAACTCGTGGCCACGTTGTTCGTCCTCATGACGAACTTGGACCCCAAGAGATAATGCCTCCACGTCCGAAGGTAGTGAACCACCGCAGTCATCTCCTTCTCTTGAACGGTATACCGATGCTTGGTATTGTTCAACTTTCGCAACTTGTACGCCACTGAATGTCCTTCCTTGTCCATTAGCGTGCAGAATGTAGCCGGAGTGTTAGTCAGGCCGAATGGCATGATGAGGAACTCGTAGGACCCATACTGCGTCACACAAGCTGTCTTTGGTTCGTCCCCTTCGGCGATTCGAACTTGGTAGTAGCCCGATCAGAGATCCAACTTGGTAAACCACTAAGCTCCACCAAGTTGATCGAAGAGATCCGTGATGAGCAGGATCAGGTATTTGTTTTTCACCGTCAATTTGCTCAACACCCGGTAGTCGATGTACATCCGAAGTGACCCATCGTGCTTCTTTTGGAACAGGACTAGTGCACCAAACGAAGCCTTGGACAGCCGCATGTAACCTGCATCGAGCAACTCTTTCAGCTGCTTCCTCAGTTCTTCCAATTCCGGGGGTGCCATGCGGTATAGCGCTATAGTAGGCGGTTGAGCATCAGGCACTAGCTCGATCTGATGATCCACATCTCTCTTGGGTGGCAATTTCGAAGGCATCACGTCCTTGAACGTGATGAGGACACAGGTCACCTCCGTCGGGGTTTCACCCCCTTCACCCTTCTGGTCCTCCACCTTTAAGGCTGCAAGGATTGTCATCTCACCATTCCTTGCTCCATTGGTGAGTTGCATAGCCGAGATCATCTTCCAATCATGGTCCGATTCATGGTGAATCGGAATCACGCATTGGCAATGCTTGTCCAACACGCATATACACTTGACAAATGGGACTACAACTGCATAGATTCTATCTAGGAATTTTATTCTAATGACAATAACGTAATCGTCAAGTAGAATTACCTCGAGAGTCTCATTGCTCTTCCCCCAAGTTGAAGTTCCACGTCCCTCGCAACACCGATTGCAGGGACTTCCTTTAAGTTCACCGTCTTGAACCACCTGGCTCCCTTCTCAACCCGTAGGTTAAGTTTCTTCGCGGCTTCCTCTGATATGAAGATGTCGGATGCTCCCGTGTCCACGAGCACACTCATTGTGGACTCTCCGATCTTCAAGTCCGCGAACATCAAGCCTTTAGGCTCCTTTGCCTTTTTGGACTTGATGGTGCTAAGGAGTTGCAGTGAACCCAATTGGGATTCCTCCTTAGGCTCATCCTTCTTACACAGGGTGGCCAGCTTGCCTTATTCGGGCAATCCCGTGCCATGTGCGGACCATCACAAAGAAGCCTTTATAAGATCGTACCTTTCGTTGTCCTCTTTCGCTCAACTCAGCATGAGCTTTGTGAAGATTAGCTGGTGGTCTACCTCTAGTCGGACGGTTGTATCTCCCCCGATCTCCCCCACCAATGGCTTTGTCTCTTGGACATTAGTCCAATTGGGATGTGGAAGGTGTCTTGTATTCCACAAGCGATTTGACTACTGTCATGGCCGTCGTGAGATCTCCCACGTTGAACCACTTTAGCTCTTACTTGGTGCATGGCTTGAGACCACTCATGGACTAGTGATACGCCTCAACTTCATTCATCGAGGGGATTTGGAGTAGCAACTCCGAAAACCGATTGATGTAGTCACGTACACCACCCTTTTGCTTGAGACATTTTAACTCGTCATGAGCTTCCTCCTCCACATAAGCGGGGAAGTAGTTTCGTCAGAACTCCTCGACGAATCTACCCCAAGTTGTGATAAGATCCCCACGCCTAGCATCTGACCAACGACGCCACCACAACAATGCACTATCAGCTAAATACATCGAAGCAGTGTTTACCCGTGTTTGGTCATCGTTGATCCCCATGGCTTGGAAGTACCACAACATATCCAAAAATGCTATATTTTTTTTCTTTTTTTCTTTGTACTTTTTTATTTACATACTTTTCATGCCACTTTCTCATCTACACTAATGGCAACTAATTTTAAATCTAAGATTGTGATAAACAATACGGTAAACCACAAATAGACCATGGTTACACTAATCAAGGCATGATAACATTTAAATATGCAATTCCAACTCCATTACTTACACTAAGGCTCTGTTCGTTTCACAAAATTTTTTTTCGGGAAAACGTTTTACGGATTTTCTAGCGTTCGTTTCACGAAAAATGAATTCCTTGGGGAAAATATTTTCCATAAAAAGAAAAAAAAAGTCTTCTAAATTATGGGAAAATGTTTTCTACTTTTGAAAAGTGGAAAACATTTTCCTCACTTGATCTCTCTTATCTCACATCTCTACAAATCATCACTTCTTCCTCCCCTTTCTTTTTCTCTTCTTCTTTTTTTTATTCGAATTATTTTTAATTTCCTTTTTCTTTTCTATTTCTTTTCTTTTCTTTTTCTATTTCTTTTCTTTGTTTCCCATCTTCTTTTTTCTTGACTAGTCGTTGGCTATTGCTAAGCGAACCTTGAGCTCATCGATCTCAAGTTCGCGCTCTGCACTATTGCTTATCATTTTCTTTATTTACTCTACCATACATTTGAACATTGCTCAAGCAAATGACTCTACATACTTTGCTTCTTTTATCTTTTATTTATTAGAACACAAAAGACGCAAGGGGACAACATGCCACTCAACTGGAAGATTCTCATTATGGCTGTACATGCTTTGCTTCTTTTCTCTTTTACTTATTTTTAAAATCCATATGAACATTTTTTAGAGTAGATGAGCATTTAGCGACAATGAGGGAACAAAGATATGAAATAAGTTTGCCCGGATTTAAAGGCAAGTTCATATTTGATGGATTTATAGGTCGGTAAGTGATACATGCTTAAGTGGTGAAGTTTTAGAAAATATTTTCCTTACCAAACACTGGAAAATATTTTCCGAAACATTTTCAGGTTTTAGCCGAACACTTGAAAATATTGTCATTTTTGGGGAAAATGATTTCCAGGAAAATATTTTTTTTTCCGGAAATAATCCATTTTTCGCCAAACGAACAAACCCTAAGATAAAATGAGGGCTTCAGGATTGCCCGGAACCGTTACCAAAGCCAAATGAGAGCCCGAGTTCCACCCAATCGAGCTTGTAAATGCTTCGAGTGAACTTTACTAGAGAAAAGGACATCTCGACCCCGTTTGAGATCGAGTCTGTTGTACAATGCATTAAAGGTGCTGGACAACGTGCTCTCGATGCTTGTTTTTGGATCAAACGGATTCGAATAGTAATGAAAATATCCCAAATAGCTCCTGTGGTTTGATACGGCGAAATACTACACTATAAAGACTTGAATGACTAACATGCACTAACATATTTGCAGGAAAAATTACCTAAAAAGTCTTAAACCTATTGCAATTGTGCCAATTTAGTCATAAACTTATTTTTTTGACCAATTAAGTCCTAAACCTTTTACAATTATTTTCGATCAATCCATTCGGCTAAAATTTTCCTGCCGATGCTAATGGCAGCTGGCCGACGTTGGTGAGTCTTTTTAAAAATATTTTATTTTTTTGAAATATTTTATTAATTTTATTATCTTTTTTTCCCCTTCTTCCTCTTCCTCCCTCCTCCCTCCTCCCTCCTCCTTCCTTTGGCTTTGGCAAGCTCACCTCATGGTCGTCGAGTGAGGTGAGCCCTTACCAGACGCGACAATGAGCCCCCCTCGCTGGATCTGGCTCGCCTTGCCCAACAATCGCAAGGCAAGCCCTCGCCAGATCCGACAGGGTTTTACCCTGCCGTTGCTGGGCGTGAGCTCGCCAACTGGTGGGGCTCCCCTCGCCAGAACCGACGACGCCAAGGCCCCCCTCATCGGATTCGGTGAGGGCTTGCCCTCGCCTAGCGACGACGAGGCGAGCTAGCCTAGCTACCTCAGTTCGACGACTGACTTGGCAACCAGCCCGCCCTCTGGCCGATCGCCAGAGCCAAAGGAAGAAGGAGGGAGGAGGAGGGAGGAGGGAGGAGGGAGAGGGAGAAGAAAAAAAAAAAAGAGAAAAAAATAGATAAAAATTAATAAAATATTTCAAAAATAAAATATTGTTAAAAAAAAGCTTGCGATGTCTGCCGACTGCCACGTTAGCACCGGCTAATCAATTTTGACCGGATGGACTGATCATGAATAATTGTAAAAAATTTAGGATTCAATTGGTTAAAAAAATATGTTTATGACTTAATTGACACAATTACAATAGGTTTAGAACTTTTTTGGTAATTTTCCACATATTTCCATGTAGAAAACCAAGATAAATCATGGACAAGATATAATCGACTCAAGAACATACTAGATATGCAAGAGCAGAACTACTCAAGAACATATTAGACATGTAAGAGCAGAACTAACCAAAACATTAAAATAGCACAATACAGAATTGTTGTAGCCAGCTCGACGAACCTAGAGATCAAGGCCTTGGGCTCATGATGCCCGTTAGGGTGAGACGAGCCGTCATGGCTCGACTTTGAACTCAAGTTTTAGCAAGGGATTTTTCATGCAAGTCGAACATGAAAGAAGACTGTTTTCTACCTTGAGCGAGACTCTAACAAGAAGGCAAAGGAACTGAGATAGTGTGTTTTTACCGAGGGAGAGGGAGATTATAATGACCAAAAGGGATGTTCAAACTCATGTTCGCAGCCCCTCTCTTACTCCACTAGAGTTACCCAACTTTTGTGCACAATTTCCCCTTTTTTGCTTTCTAATTCCACCTCAAAGCTCTAGAGGATTTTGAGAAGAATGGCTAACCACTCTCAAGAACCCCCATTGAAACTCACAGCCACAAGCCTCTCCCTTATTTCTTTTAAGTTTGCCTCAGTTTTTGCAGCTGGTTTGTTCTCACTTCTATTCTTCCATGTTGACTTTGAAGCTCAAGAGTTTTTAAAGAAGGGAGTGACCAAGAAAAGACCCCCAACTCACGTTGCCCACAACCCTCCATTCCCCTCACATTTTATGTCTAGGATTTTCAACTTGTGAGTAAGGGTGTGCATGGTCTGGGTGGGCAATTCCTAGTCTAGAATTGGGAACTGGCCGCTAAGGACTGACTCCGAAAAATTGGAACCGAAAACCACCCGTTAGTTGCATGGATCTACCTGAGAATCGGACCGCCGGTTCGGTCCGGTTCCCGAGTGGATCTATGGAACCGGTCTCACTAATGATAATATCATTTTCCAAATCCCATTATGAGTACTCTTCATATCTAGTAATATTTTTCTTTAAATTGAACCGGCCTAATTAAGGATACCATTTTTCTTTATTTTATTGGAAAATACTACCAAAGAAGAGAAATAGGTTTTTTTTTTTTTCCTTTCTTTAATCATTTTAGTTGAAATCTAAAATATTATTTAAGTTCAAGGTTTTGGATGATCATCATATATAGATCGTCTTTTCCTTTATCTCCTAACAATGCTCAATTTCTTACAACCTTTGCTTTACTGAATTCTTTCTATAAAAATAATTCCATCAGTACTCCACATATTCTTGAATACAATGTCCTATGTAAATCCTGGAAGTATCCTTTGAATGAGCCATTTGTTGAGTTGCTGAAAGGCAACTTACACTTTACTAAATTCTTATAAAAACATGAAAATCGTGAGAGGAGATGAAGCCCTAAAATATAGGTTTGCTAATTAATAATTTCAGAATTTATTTTAATATTGAAAATTAATATATTATTATAATATAAGTGGTCTGGTCCGGGTGGGCAGGTTCGCCCATAGAACCGGGAACCGAATTAGTACCCACCGGTTCCATAAATTGAAACTAGGAACTGGACCGATTCCCTTAAGAACCACCGGTTTCAGGCGGTTCCAATCTAGTTCCGGGCGGTCTGAGCAGATCCTAGTTCTTTTGCACATCCCTACTTGTGAGAGCTGATTTTCCTCTAACTATTGTCACTACAAATCACCCCAATTAACCCTTCATCACTCAGGTCTAATCCCTCACTCCCTCTCTTTTCTTGAGTGCCACTTCTAAAAAATTGGTGAAGAGAGAACCCCCCAAACTTTTTTTTTGTCAAATAAAAAAAATCCTTAATTGTATGTCTTATCTTAATCCTACTTTAAATTTTTTTCTCTCATAAAAAATGACTAGCTTTTACTTAAATCCCATATCTACCTTCATCTCAACTCGAGATGCTCAAAAAGGTTATGCTTGGGATTTTTCTCATGACCTATTTGGAAAGAAGAGTTAAAGGGGATAGATTTAGGACTCAAATAAACATTGGTGGTTTTTTATGAGACAATAAATTCAAGATAGAATTGAGACTAGATCTAAAGTTGAGAATATCTTTATAAGATAAAAAAATTTAAGTTATGATTGAGACTGAACCTAAACTAGAGATTTTTTATAATATGAATAAAATAAGGTAAAATTGAAGCCGGATCTATTAGAGTTTTTTTTGGGGTATTATGAGTGAAACAAGAGTCACAAATATCACGGCCATAATTAGTTGGCTTTTGCAAGATTTTGGGATCGCCCGGACGATTTCGATGGTTATCAATCATCAGAAATTTGGACCGCCGTACGTGGACGATGAGATTGCGACGCATGGGACGGCGAGGGAGGGAGCGGGAGGGTGCTGCCGTGGGGTCCGGAATTCGAGGAAAGGATCACGCGGGATCCGCCGGCCAAGGGCCGTCACTCATGAAAAGGAAGGCCGAAAGCAGGCTGAGAAGGTGGGGCCCATCTATATGGAGCAGGCCGGAGGAGACGGCAAATTTAATGAAGAAAATTACCACCTTCCCCAAGCAGAGAAATTAGAACCATTGACCCACTTGATTGTCGGTTTAGCATTGTCTTCATTTTTAGGGCATCGTTAATTTTTACAAAAAAAAATCAATAGTTATAATGGACCCGAGCCACTAGATTCGAGGTCGGGCAAAAGCTTCCTCGACCACTGCTCTCTCGACTTTACACCGATAAGAATACCTCGTATCTTTAAGAAATAGAAATATTTTGTCGTTATGGTGTTGTATTTTCTTGCAAATGTGAACATAAGAGTTATTAAATTCCTTGGCAATGCCTAGATTCAGATAAGGCGTGAAAGTGCCAACGACGAGTATGGGATTATTTGATGGTAGTGAGAAACGGGAGGTGAGGATTTCGAGCCTCTGCCAACTCGCCTTACGGAGTGAAGTGTGAGAGATGGTGTCGCTTCAATCCTACCTTCAGGTGAAGAGTTTGAATCACCCTTGCATTGCAGCTAGCATAAGATGGATGCTTCGAATTCTCCTCATCGTCGTACAAAAGATGGGATCATTTGCTGGGTGTTCTCCTGACGAACTCGAGCATCGTTTGATTTTATTCTTCAACTAAATCTCATTGCATGATCTTGCTTTTTATTTTTTTGGTGGAGTTGCTCTCGAGCAAATATTGCATCGTTTGCCAACAAGTGGTTGGTCTAGTGGTAGCAGGTCACGAACTTTACCTGCCAAAGGCAGGGGTTCGAAACTCGGAGAGACCCTTACTAGGAGGAGAGAAACCTTGGCTGCTCTAATCCCCGAGACCAAATTAGTCGGGCTTCGATTCCGATACTGGACGGGTTATACCTTACCACCCAAAGAATATTGCATCGTTCTTTCTATTAGTTGTTCATTATATAATATTGCATCGTTCTTTCTATTAGTTGTTCATTATATAATATTGCATCGTTCTTTTCATTAGTTGCTCATTATATAGTGTTGTTTGGTTCATAGGAAGGGAAAATTTCAAATAGTCCTTGAAGTGGGCTGTTTTCTCTAAAGAATCCATATAATGGCTCTTTATCTCAAATAAGCCCTTGAAAATGATTAGCATAAGGCGCACACAATAATCATTCCATTTTTCTATTTCTTTATTTTTCTGTTCCCTAAAATAGATTTGGAACATAAATCTATTTGGTAACGCAATTTCATTTATAGAAATAGATTTGGAATAGAAATAAAAAATTAAAATTTTTAACTTTTTATTATTTCTGGAACTAAAGTGAAAAATGAAAACTCTTTTCATCGTTCATTCTCATTACTACCCGCCGCTCGCCTATTGCCTATGGACTGCCTTCCATGACCATTCAAGAGAGAGAAATTTTATGCTGTTATCAAATAAATTTATATTTGAAAAATAAAAATTTATTAAGATTACTAAATACGTTTTTTTGCTCAGAAACTCATCTAGAGAATGAATATAATAAAATTAATTTTTGATCAGAAATTGATTTCTAGAATAAAATTATTATTATTCACGTTCTTAGTTTCAAATGATGCTTCATTCACTGGCTAGCAAAATTCTTCGCTAGTCGACGAGCACATGCAACTTTTTGGGGCAATGGCGGGGCAATTTTTCGTACGCTTCTTTTTTCTTCTCCTTCTATTTTCTTCTCTGTTTTTTTTTTTACCCCTTCCTTTTCTCTTTTCTTCATTTTCGATCTTGATGGATTTATGAGATGGGCCTGAGTTGGCCCGTCCGCCCAAGTTGGGCCCAAAAGGCCCGGCCCACGGGAAAAGGGACCGTGGAAGGGGAGAGGTATAAAAGGGAGGAGAGAGAGAGAGAGAAACGCACCCTTTGGCACAATCAACGTACGTTTCTCTCCCGCGCGTTTTCTCTCCCGAAGAACAGTAGGCATACGGCTTCCAATTTCTTCCCTTCAAGGCTTCATCGACCGGATTCTCTTCCTCCATTGACGACGGTGTTTAATCTGTGGCTAACAAGGTACGCTCGAATCCGTGGTGTGCTTTACGATCGGTGATGCGTGTTTTTCCCGGGCTTCGCTTCCGCATTGATTTAGGGGTTCGATTTAGTGTCGAATCCGGTTTTCGGGGATTAGTCATTCCCAACATTAGTATCAGAGCCCTGTTTCACGTCTTTCCCGATCAATTCTGATGTTTTTGATTGATTTTTCGCGAAATCCCTTCGGCCGTACGGAACCGGGCGAAAATCCCGACACCCGAGCGCTTTTCGGCCTTTTTTTTCTGAGTTTTCGTAAGTCGAAATAAAATTCTGAAGACACTGGGAGAAGCGCAACGTCGAGACGAGTCCGGCGATATGTCGATCGCCGCCGGAAGCCGCCGCACGCGCCCACACGCGCGGCCGGAAGGCGCTGCGCGTGGGCGCGACGCGCCTGAAAGCGTTGGCTTCGCCAGCGTGTGCGCCACATGCGCCGGTGGCGAACCGGCACGTGCGCGCCGGCGGCCGGCGAACCGGCACGCGCCGGTCCACGGACCGACGCGTGCTGACGTCACCCGCTGACGTCATCGTGACGTCACCAACGGTCGATAACCGTCGGGGATGACGTCATTGATGACGTCAGCGCCGACGACGGTTCGCCGGCCGGTGACCGGCCGGCGAACCCGACCCGGTGGCGACCCGACCTGACTCGCGAACGAAGCACGCGCCCCGCACGTGCCGGATGACGTCTGCGTGACGTCATCCCCCGCACGCGCGAGGCACGTGCGTTCGGTCCGTGCGAGCGGTCCGACCGGCCCGTCCGGTCCGACCGGTTCGACCGTCGCGACCGGTCCGACCGGTCCGACCCGCGCGCCGTTGACCCGACCCGTTGACCGTTGACCGACCGTTGACTTTGACCGTTGACCCGAAAAAAAAAAAAAAAAAAGAATTTGTTTCTTTTTCAATTATGTCTGTGTGGGTTGTAGGTAATCCATTTTTATTCTGCATTTGTTGCATGAATCATGGAAATTTATGTATTTTCCATTTTGTTTATTATGGATTATAAGTGATCCATTTTAGTTCTGCATTTGTTGCAGAAACTATGATGCGTAATGCACGGATACCTGCAATCCCGAGAACGGACGAAGGAAGAGCTAGACTGAAAAGGCTGATGAAAGAGTTAGCTAATTTTCGATGGCTTGATGGTGATTTAGTATCACATATGGTCAAGGTCAATCAGATGATACAGGAAATCATCAATAATGGTTATCTTATGCCGGATTTTGAGAAGGTGCCGGCTTTGTTGAACACTCTTCCACCTGAATGGCAAGTAGTGTTAGATCGGCTATGGGAGGTCAACGTGGTCCCGGGTTATAGAAGGCTGGTGGAAGCTTTTGTAAGAGAGTACTATAGGATTGAGTTGGCCAAAACTTCAACCCTTAGATTGTGCTCTACGTGGCGCAGAGTGAATGCGCCTTGGTGGCGACACGAAAACTCTCCAAAAGTTTTTCCATGGTTGGCAAATGTACCTTCAGTTTTCTCAGATGTTTTGACTGATAGATTAGAAGGGACTTTCCCTAATTATTTCTTAGATTAATTATGAGATGTTTTATGGATGTAAATATCTCTTTCCAAGTTGATATTTTTTCTTTGTATATATTGCTCAGTGTAATGTATAGTTATATTATGTGAAAGCACTATTATTTTATTGGATGTTAGATAATATTTGCTTTCTGTTACTGCTGATTGCTGTGGGTAGTTAGCTGTGGGTAGTTATAGAAGTTTATGTAACTTCATAGAATTGATTTTGCATATGACAATCATATTAATGATAATTTTAAGTTAGGATTTTTGGAGGATGATTGGAAACATAGTGACCTTTTGATTCTGAAGCCTTAATTAAAATTATTTATTAATATGATGGGTCTATGCAAATAGGGATGCATAAATGATAGGCATTAATTATTCGTGCATGTATGTTTGATGTGTTCAGACTGATGGTTTCAGCAATTAAGAGCGTGATTGCTGATATGAACGGCTACAATTGTGAAATATTGAATATGAAGATTCAATATGTGCTGGAAAAGCAAGAAGCACTATAAGCTCTTGACCATGTTATGGAAGATCTTGAGAATGTTGTGCGCCACCTTAAGCTGGTAAAGGACCGCTTAACGGCATGTGAGCTGAGAATAGATATTTGCAATGCTGGTTCTAGCTCATAAAGAGTTTTGAGCTCTAAGCGCAAGCGTATTGATTCGTTCAATATGTGGGAATGCAAATGATCAAGTCCTTATTGCAAGAGATCAAGAGTTAACCAACATAAGAGAGGAAAACGTCCTCAATTGAAGAAAATGTCAAGAGTGAAATGTTACAACTGTGACAAGAAGGGTCACTATGCTCGCGACTGTCGTGAGCCAAAGAAGGCATACACCTCTTGTACATTTGAGAACTTTGATTATGTGTCAAGTTCTGAATTATTGGCTGAATCCAATCCTTTGTGGAATATAGATTCATGAGCGACAGACCATGTAGCAAAGGATAGAGGATCCTTTGTAGAATTCCGACGAGCACCAACTGGAACTGAGTGGATCCATATCGGAAACAACTCTAGAGCTGATGTAAAGGAATTGGCACCGACCAATAGAACATGCATGGTGGACGCATCTTGATGTTCTATATGCTCTGGAGATTCGTCGAAATTGAGTGTCTGTCTTAGTGTTGGTTAAGCTTGATTTTGGTATGAACTTCCATAATAAATGTGTAGGTTTGTGTTTAGATACAAACTACTATGGTTGTGGTCACTTTCTAGATGGTTTTATTGTACTAAATGTTGACTGTGATGATGTCAATATGTTATCCCCTTGTTTCACGTCTTCTATCTTATATGATAATGATGTGAATATGATGGCATGCTAGACTTGGTCATATGGGCCAACAACATATGAAAAGACTAGCCAAAAAGGGCTTATTGGGCAATATTGAAAAAGTTGATTTGTCCATATGTGAGCATTGCCTAGTAGGGAAAATGACAAGGAGACCATTTGGAAAAGGTAAAAGAGCTGAATTTCCTCGGCATTTAATCCATTTGGACGTCTGTGGTTCAATGAATGTGAAAGGAAAGTAAGGGGCTGTTTGTTTCATCACTTTTATAGATGATTCTACTTGATTCGGATATGTCTATTTGATTTCTCATAAATCTGAAGCATAAGTTGTTTTAGAAGGTTTATGAACCTGGTAGAAAATCAATTAGACAGGAAAATAAAGGTATTTAAATCCGATCGAGGTTGAGAATATTTATCTGATGAGTTCAGAAAATTATGTGATGAAAAAGGAATAGAAAGACAGTTGTCTATTCCACATACTCCTCAACAGAATGGTGTTGCAGAGAGAAAAAACAGAACCCTACTGGAAATGGTTAGGTCCATGATGGCATATGCTAACTTACATATCACTTTTATGGAGTGATGCGTTGTTAACTACTGCCTAAACACTTAACCGGGTGCCTTCCAAATCAGTTAGTTCCACTCCATATGAGTTATGGATAGGTAGAAAACCGGACTTAAGTTTACTTAAGCCATGGGGTTATGCTGTCTATACTCATATGTCCTCTCACAAGTTTGGGAAATTGAGTCCCATATAAAAGTAGAGTATTTTAATGAGATACTCCGAACACTCAAAAGGGTATGTGTTCGTAAGTGAGCAGGAAAGTGGGAGAATAACTGAATTTGAATCACAGGATGTCACATTCTTTTTTTTGGGTAAAGGTAAGATTTGTATTGATTTTGCACAAAATACACAAGAAGCTTGGCACCAACAAAACAAACACTCAGGAGGAACAGAGTCGCGGGAGAGTGAAAGGGTGCCAAGCACCAAAAAACTGGCTAGAACTAAGGACCACAGAAACTAAGAAAGAAAAGACTAAACTAGAACTAAAGACCCTCTATTACTGGAAAATAGACGGACTCAAGCCCCAGCTCTGCTGCAGTCTTCTATTCCTAGGGTTATCCACAATATTCTTCAGGGTCGACGATTTATCCTTGAAGGCTTTCTGGAGATGCATCTTCATTGCCGGGACAAAAAGTGTTTGATCACGGAAGATGATGTTGTTACGCTCCTTCCATATGATATAACAAAGAGCTCCAAAGCTAAACCGGGCCATTACATCATAGAAGCTTTCGGTGGAGAAGCGACTAGCCACACAATCCAAGTTCTCACGCCACGGTTTGTTATGCCAGGTAATATTAAACTTCGACGCCCAATGGTTGGCAAGATCACCAGGGACACGGCAGGCAAAAAATAAATGATCCACAGAGTCCGGCCTACTCAAACAGAATGGACAATTGACAGAAGCGAGCCTACCAACCGAATCGAGCAGGACCTGGGTCGGCAATCTGTTGCGGGTTATAAGCCACAAGTGGGATTGATATCTCGGAGGCATAGCTGAATTCCAAACAAAGGAAGACCAGGGAACAGCATTTGCTTTGGGCCTAAGGAGATCCCATGCCGATGCTGTAGAGAAACGACCAGAGGGGTTGCGGATCCATTGGATCCGGTCTTCTCGATGGTTGAAGGTAGGAAGGGGATCCCACCACCCGGCATTAATATTAACAACGTACCAGCCCAATGGAGACGAGAAGGCTTCAGCTACAGAAGCAGACCGGGGAATACCAGAACGATAAATGTCCTGGTTAGAGAAGACCTTATAAAGCGGTCCATTAGAATGCCACGGATCAAACCAAAAAGAAACAGAGCGACCATTACCAATATCCCATCTGAAATGCGGCTGATAGAGGTCCCGCATCTGGAGGAGCTTTCTCCAGGCCCAGGAACAACACGTCGGAATAGGGACCACCCAGAAGTTCTTGCGATTTAAAAAAGTGGAGTGAATCCACTTGCACCACATGGACTCTTTGTCCGAGAAGAGAATCCAAATGTGTTTGAGCATCGAGGCAATGTTATTCTCCTTCAAAGACCTGATCCCAAGTCCACCTTCCTCCCTCGGTAAGCACACATCACTCCAGGAGACTTTAGCTCCCCCGGTACCCATCATAGGTCCTTTCCACAGAAATTGACGAAAAATTCTTTCAATACGCTCTAACACAGCACAAGGTAGGATAAATACACTTGCCCAATACACTTGAATAGAGTGGAGAACCGACTTTATAAGCTGGATTCTACCGGCAAACGACAAAAATCTGTGAGTCCAAGATTGGACACGCGTTGTAATTGCATTAACCAAAGCCACACAATCCGCTTTTGCTAATCTTGAAGAAATCACAGGGACTCCAAGATACCGGAATGGGAGGGTACCAACCTGGAATCCCAGCTTGCTGACGATGTCATTACGCAGGGTAGGCGATCCACCGGAAAAATATACCTCACTTTTCGTCAGATTCGGCTCCAAACCACTCCAACTAGAGAAGGAGTCAATGCCAGCTTTCAAAAGGTCTACCGAGGCGATGCTTGCTTCAGAAAATAACAGCACATCATCGGCAAAGAATAAGTGGGAGAGCTTGGTGGATTTACATCTCCAAAAGAACCGAAACAATGGATGACTTGTTTGGATATCCAGCAAACCAGTGAATACTTCCATTACTAAGGTGAATATATAGGGGGACATTGGATCTCCTTGATGTATACCTCTTCCACTTCCGAAAAATCCATGAAGCTCACCATTCAGAGATATGGAGAATCTCGGAGATTTAATGCATATCATAATTCGGTCTATGAAAATCTGGGGGAATCCGAACGCTTGCATACAAACTTCAATGAATTCCCAACACACCGTGTCATATGCCTTTCGAAAGTCTACTTTGATAGCACATTTGGCCCGGTATGGGTCATGATGGAAACCACTAAACAGCTCTTGGGCGAGCAAAATATTGTCACTTATAAGCCTTCCCTTGATAAAAGCACCTTGGGGAGGACTAATGATACTAGGCAGCACATGAGACATCCGGTTTGCAATGAGTTTAGTAATGCATTTATATATGGTGTTGCAGCAGGCAATTGGCCGAAAGTCATGGACATTTGAGGCATTCGGGATTTTGGGCACTAGAGCAAGAATGGTAGTATTAATCTGTTTCAATAACTCGCCCGTTTCAAAGAAATCTCGCACTGCCAGTAATACTGAAGCACCAACAATATCCCAAGAATGCTTGAAAAATTCAACGTTAAAACCATCAGGCCCAGGGGCTTTGCCTACCGAAAGAGAGAAAAGAGTATCCTTGATTTCCATATCCGAGATAGGTCTAGACAGATAACATACCTGGTCTGCATTGAGCGAATGCTTCAGGACCGCCCGAATCTGATCCAACGATGGAGAAGCCGAGGATCGGGGAGCAGCCAAAAGTTTGCTGAAGTGATCAACAAATAACTTTCGAACTTCTGCCGGCTCAGAGGTCGTGACACTACCATTGGTCAATGAGATAATTCTATTTTGAAGCTGCCTTCTGTTCACTACTTGGTGAAAGAACTTAGTATTTAGATCCCCATCTTTCAGCCAACGAACTCTAGATTTTTGACGATAGAACGATTCCTCTTGGAGCCTTAACACTGAAAAGGCTTGAATCTGCAAATTTTCAGTCTCAGCAAGGGAAGGATTCATAGGATCAGCTTGAATAGCATCTTGAATAACCTGAAGGTTCCGCCTAGCTTCCTTAGTTCTGGCCGATAATTCCGAAAAAGAGTCCTTATTGAGCTGCTTGAGTCTGCACTTAAGGAGGCGAAGCTTGGCACATAAAATAAACATAGGCAACCCATAAGTGGAGGAAGCCCACACTTCCGAAACCAGATTGGTAAAGTCCGGGTGAGACATCCAATAGTTGAAGAACTTAAACGGTTTGGTCGACCTAGGGACAGGCATGATTTTCACCACCATCGGGGTGTGGTCCGAGATGCCAGGAGCTAAAAAGGAGGCTTCCGAGAAGGAAAACTCAGAGTTCCACTGGGCATTGACAAGGACTCTGTCAATTTTTCTTTGCTTACGATTAGACCCAGACGAAGTAGCCCATGTATACCTATAGCCAGTGTACCGAAGATCATCCAAACCAGCCTGAACAAGGCAGTCTCTCAGCTCATCAAAAGCAGGAATCCAAGCATTAGAACCACCCATCCTATCAGAGGGATCACGGATAGCATTAAAGTCACCAGCAATGATCCACGGCGAAGAAGAAAGCATTCCACTAGTTCGAATGAGATCTTCCCACAGCAACCGTCTCAAAACAAAGCTGTGTTCCGCATAAACAACCGAGATAAAGAACGATTTTCCAGAAGCGAGCCAAGTAAGGCTACCATGAATAGCTTGCACCGAGGAGGCATTAACCAAAAAAGTGACCTCCCGGGGGTTCCACCCCACCCAAATTCTCCCCTTATGAGAGTGATTATAGTTATTCGACCAACTCCAACCCGGAAGTAAAACAGAGATAATAGTACTAAAAGCAGCTTGGGGAATTTTCGTTTCGACAATTCCCACACAACATAGATTGTTAGTCCTAACAAAAGTTCTGATTTCAGCCCTTTTAATGGGGTCCCCAAGGCCCCTAATATTCCATATACCGATAATCATAACAAAAACAGGGGATAGGCGAGAGAATTACCGACGTCTAGGGGGCTTCCTCTTTTTCGTCCCTTTGGTAGAGGCGATAGAAGAGATGCCCTTAGATTTCTCTTTTTGGCCACCTTTCGAGGGGGTGGCTTCAGCAGGTATAGGATCTTCCTGTTGGCTAGAGAGAGTGTCATGAGGTTCCTGATTCTGTTCCTGACTCTCCGCAGGAACTAGGTCTTCTTCCTCTTCACTGCTGCTATTTACCGCGCTTGCCTCTTCCTCCGATTCCTCTGAGGATGGGATCACAGTGGAATCAATATTCTATATGACAAGGGCCATAGACTGACCTGCACTCGCCGCTTCCATCATGATTTGCTTATTCTGAGCATCAACTGCCGAAGAAGACGGTACTAGTTCCGCAGCATTATTAGCTTCCAATGCTGTGAAAGGCGGAGTGGAGTCCAACTTTTGTCCCCGTTGATGATTCTTCTTCCTATTCATAACTTGTTTCCAACCCATAAGTTGATCCTGCTCCTCATTCCCATGGGGAACAGCCGATTTTGCAGCACCAGATGGGGCCATCACAGATACAGGGGTTTGTTTGGGGATCTCTTCAGCCAAGCAATTATGGCCAAACACCCAGCACTTCATACAAGAGTTTGGTCTCCATTCATACAAGACCTGCACAGAGAAAACCTTCTCTTCCACCCATACCTCAACCTCCTCACACCTTTCCAATTTTGCCGAGATTTCTACACACACTCGAGCAAATGATAGACGCTTCATTTTCTCAGTTAGCGGATCAACATACAAAGGCTTCCCTACTGCACTAGCAATCTCACTAATGCCCGGGGCTGACCAATACGCGAATGGTATATTTTTCAGACGAATCCAAACAGGGACCGTCGACTGGAGCTCTTTCTTCAACTCCATATCCTTATGCCATTGTTTCAGGACTAGAGGAACTCTAGCCACAGTTACGTGACCTTCATCCAACAATCTCATCCTGAATTCTTCATCCGGGATAATGAAGAAGTAGAAACCATCATCATTAGCCAGAACTTCTGATAAATGGGTGCCCCAAGTCTGCTTCAGAACCGTTTCTGTGATTCTAAACGGCACATTCTTTCCTACAAAGTACCCAACTAGGCAATTATTCCATTTCGGGTCTCCAGCACACCTAGCATTATCCGATAACCGCACAATAGACTTCTTTCCAACCGATACAGGGGGTGCAAAGTCTAGATTATAGCCTTTCGCAGACAAACTTGCAACATTAGCCCAAGACCGGGTCTGTGGGGCTTTAGATCTACCTCTGTTCAGCATATCAGGACGCTTTCCTTCACGGCCTCGAGAGGCATTCCTAGCACGACTGCGACTACGACCATTGGTAGTCTGCGGCCTGCCCTTTCCCGGCCCCATTGGATCAGAGGATGATGCCATCAATTCAGGACAGAACGAACCAGAGAACTCTCACAGGCACCAGACCACAGATCACCAATTATACCACACACAGGCCATAGCTAGATTATAAATGAAGGGATTATACCAAATTCACCTCCAGAAGTCGCTACTAGCCAAAGGTAGGGGACTTCGATTCAAATCAGACAACAGACTCGCACCAGAACCGTACCCACAACTAATAGATTCAATGATCCAGAGTATACCAGCTAAAATGCCTCGGTCAGTCTCTGACAAGGATAAAGGCGCACCTTCCCTCCAAAAATCGCAGCTGATCGACGGCCAGCTGAGTCGCAACAGCTCGGACACCAGAAGTAGAACTGGTTCGCACCAAAACCTACTCGCGAACGATGAGATCCACAAATACGAGCCAAGCCAGACTAATCGCTTCGGTGAGGATTTAAGGAGGGTATAGGCGAGCCTTCCCACCAAAAATCGCGCCTAACGAACGGCCGGATGGATCGCAGTAGCTCACACCACAGAATCGGAGCTACAGTGAAGCAGTCGCCCGGTTGAGAGCATACATGAACAGTACCCCGCGACCTATCCTCCCGGATGTCACATTCTTAGTGGATGAATTTCCTAAGAAGGGCGAAATAGGGGAAGATTACTTCCTATTTGAAACCTTGGATTAAGATTATGATATTAATGGAGTTCATCCAAGTGGGAGTAATATAAAATGTGATGAATTGAATTCAACTCATTCTCAATTGCAACCACCTGATGTGACGACATCATCATTACCTAATCGAAGTGGGAGCATAATGGGGAATGATGTGCTAAGTGTACAATCTCCCATACGGTGAACAAGTCGCCAAAGTATTCCCCATCGATGTTTTGACATTGAAAGGGAAACTTTTATGGTTGCTCCACAAGATGAGTATGAGCCAAGAAATATTAAAGAGGCTCTGAATTGCCCTAGTAAGAAAAAATGGATTTATGCAATGAAAGAGGAGATGGAGTCAATGAAATCAAACCAAGTCTGGGAACCGGTTGATCTTCCAAAAGAACGCAAAGCCATTGGGAATAAGTGGGTTCTCAAAATAAAGCAAAAGGTTGATGGCTCGATAGAAAGCATAAGGCTCGCCTTGTGATAAAGAGGTATAATCAATAGGAAGGAATTGATTATGAAGATATTTTTTCTCCTATAGTAAGATTTGTCTTGATTCGCATAGTTCTGGCAATAGTGTTTAGTATGGATCTTGAGTTACATCAAATGGATGTAAAGACTACTTTCCTCAATGGAGAATTAGAGGATGAAATATATATGGAACAACCTGTTGTTTTCATAGTGAAAGGCCAAGAAGAATAGGTATGTCGACTTTGGGGGTCGATATATGGCTTTAAGCAGTCGTCAAGATAATGATATATACGTTTTTATAATGCCATAATGGCATATAACTTTACAATGATAGATGAGGATCATTGTGTATATATCAAAAGATCCAAGAATCAATTTGTGATCATATCATTATATGTTGATGATATACTAATTGCCGGAAGTAATATGGAGCTAGTCAATACTGTCAAAAGTTGGTTGTCTTCCAAATTTTGAATTGAATGATATGGGATTGTAAACCCATTGACGCTCCTATTGCAAAAGGTGAAGGATTGAACCATAGACTGTGTCCAAGGACTCCACAAGAGAAGCAACAAATGAAACATGTTCCTTATGCTAGTGCTGTTAGAAGTTTGTTGTACGCTATGATGGTACAAGATCTGACATATGTTTTGTAGTTGGAATGGTGAGTAGTTACCAATCCAATCCAGGTCAAGCACATTAATAAGCCGTTAAGAGAATACTGAGGTATCTAAAGGGGACTGCTGATTATATGTTGAGTTATTATGGAAAGGATCTGCGACTCTAAGGCTATTCTGATGTTGATTGGGGAGGAGATTTAAATGAAAGGAAATCTACCTCTAGGTTTGTTCTCTTACCGAATAATGGCACCATGTGTTGGAGCAGTAAGAAACAAGAGTATATAGCCTTGTCCACGATGGAATTGAGTTCGTGGCATTATCAGCAGCAGTATAAGAAGATGTTTGGCTTAAGAGATTATTGGATCATTTAGGTGTTATTGGAAGTGCTGCAGATTTGTTATTAGTTAACTATGATAATCAAGCAGCAAAAGTATACACTAAAGATCCAAATATCATGGCAAGACCAAACAAATAGATACCAGGTATAATTTTGTCATGGATATGATTGCACGAAAAGATGTGAACTTAAAGTACATACTACGCATAGAATGGTAGCAGATCCTATGACAAAGCCAATACCTAGAGATGTGTTTTGTGGCCATGTGAAATCTCTAGGATTGCGTAGAGGATGATGTACTGAATATTGTAATTTCCCTAAGAGTTCACATTTGATGAATTTGTGTTTTCATCATTAATGCCTATGAATCTTTGTTTGATCTTTATGCATCTTAATGCTCAGTGCATTACTTTAAGTTAGAAGAAGTATGTCGGATAGATGAGATTAGCCCACTCACACGGGTAATCGCCTCTATTTACTGTGTGATAAATAGAGATGAGACTGTTTTTAAGCTTATTATCTAGGTGATAATTGAGAGCTCAAGCTTAAAACACGTATGTCGCCTTAACTAGGTGTTAAGATGAGGACATAATACTTACTATGTCCGAAAGTAAAATACCCCACATATTTTACTTTATCTGTCTAAGATGCCAGATGTGAGTTCTGATGAATTTTGTGAATGAGTAGATACGTGAACTCAAGTTAGACATTGGGTATGTTTGAACTATCATCTGTACGGTATTGAAAGGTGTAGACATACGCTCCATGGGAAAGGAGTTAATACCGTAATACGTATTTCATACTACGTATGCATGAGACGACCAATAAGAGTGGCAAAAGTTTGATCTCAACTTTTTATATCGTGTGAGACTCTTGAGGAAAGGAGTTCCTCAATTTCTTAGTCCCCTCATGACTCTTACTTATTCTCAAGATTTTTATTTAGTGTTTGCTATCTTAGGATGTTGCCAATGGTCATGAGTTTGATTCGATCTAATGGGGCATTTCTAGAAAAGCAAGCTGGACTGAAATTGAGAGTTTGAAGGAAAGAGGAAGATCGATTTTTGGAGAATCACATTATAGTTTTGTATTCACCGGTTAACCAATTATGACTGTCTTTGTGATAATCATAATTGTGAATACAATATATATATCATTGTTTAAAAGAGATCAAGAGAGATATAAATGTGATCGATCGATCTAGGGTACTGCATACTAAATCTACTCAGAGTGTGTTGCCCATTATGAGCTGCTATGTATTCCTAACAGATGTATGGCAACGAGCTCTCAAAGTATGCTGGTCGCACGGATTATTCACCGGTATGAATGTTGAATAGAGGAAAAGAGGATTATGTTCGACCCACCATATTAAGAGAAAGTCTATGATGGATTTTTCTCTAATGAGGCTGAGTAGGGCTTGTCCGCCCATGTTGGTTTTGTACCACCATGTGCGAGTGGGAGATGATGGATTTATGAGATGGGCCTAAGTTGGCCCGTCCGCCCAAGTTGGGCCCAAAAGGCCCGGCCCACGGGAAAAGGGACCGTGGAAGGGGAGAGGTATAAAAGGGAGGAGAGAGAGTGGGAGATGATGGATTTATGAGATGGGCCTGAGTTGGCCCGTCCGCCCAAGTTGGGCCCAAAAGGCCCGGCCCACGGGAAAAGGGACCGTGGAAGGGGAGAGGTATAAAAGGGAGGAGAGAGAGAGAGAGAGAGAAACGCACCCTTTGGCACAATCAACGTACGTTTCTCTCCCGCGCGTTTTCTCTCCCGAAGAACAGTAGGCATACGGCTTCCAATTTCTTCCCTTCAAGGCTTCATCGACCGGATTCTCTTCCTCCATTGACGACGGTGTTTAATCTGTGGCTAACAAGGTACGCTCGAATCCGTGGTGTGCTTTACGATCGGTGATGCGTGTTTTTCCCGGGCTTCGCTTCCGCATTGATTTAGGGGTTCGATTTAGTGTCGAATCCGGTTTTCGGGGATCAGTCATTCCCAACAGATCTTTTACTCCCATCTACGCTGGACTAAGACCCCACAGGATGAGGGAACTACCACTCACTGTCGCCGGCCTTCACCTTCGTGCATCAATCCACCAGCAACGATCTCCTCCGGCGGCGACGTTAACTCCACACCCATTTGAGTCGTCTGCTATGTCCGTGGAAGTCACGACTACCTCCTGCGATTCACGTCGCCATAGGTCGATGGCCTTCTGCAGCCATAGATCTGTGATTGTGTGAGGCTGGCCATAGTGTCGGGACTCGACTTAGTTGATTCGATTAATTTTTGGAGCAACGGATAGAGACTTGCGGCCCTACTCACTCCAGTGGAGGTTGTACGCCTTGCTTGACCTCACATCTATTGCCATGCGATGCCAGTGACCTCCATAGTTGCGGTGGTGGGGCTAGGCTCCATTGTCGACGGTGGGGATTCGCCGCTACTGGGAAACTTGATTTACACACAAAAGATTTGGGAATGGAAGAGTTGTATGATATTCAATTGAATGTCATAATTTTTTGTTCTAATTATTTGAGGGTCGTATAATTTTTTAATTGATTACTCGAGTGCTATAACTTTTTTTAAAACGTTAACAGCAAGTGCCATGTCATGTCGAATTTTCAGCACTTATGTGAACGTTTTTAAAAAGTTACTAGAGTCAAGTGATCAATTGAAAGTTATAATACTAAAATGAACTTTTATTTAGAAGTAATTGGCACTCAAGTGGTTAAAAAAAAATTATAACACTAAAGTGAATATCATACGAAAGTTAAAATACTTATGGTGTCTTTATTCCCAATATAATGACTTATGACCTTGATGATGACAAACAAACACTAATCCATCAGTAGTGCTGCAAAAGAATCTATATCAAAAAGAAGAGTTGATGAATTTGTTAAATCATGCCTTGAAGCTTGCTTGAGCCCATATAACCCACTCCGAAGTAACCCAACATGATCAAGATGAGATAAATCATGAAAGCCAGGTGATTTGTCCATGTAAGTGTGAACATCGAGATCATAGTGTAGGGTGGCATTCTTAGCAGCTAATTAGCCAATTTCCAGTTTTGAACGATAGCAATGGATAGACCGGTGGCTTGCTTGACCACTAGACTAAAAGTTTATATGAAATCAATGCCCTCATCCTGATAGAATCCTTTTGCAACAAGTTACCTTTGCTTTGTACATCCATTTACATCCCACCACATTCATTGAGGGGATAACGGGGAACAAGTTCCTATATTTTGTTGCTTCCAACTCTCAAGTATGATGGTTGTCCAATTAGGGTTTTTTAAGGCAAATGGATTGTATGTGGCATGAGAGGATAGGTGATATTGCTAGGTTGGCGTACTTTGGATTTGGCTCTGAGATTTTGCTCTTTGAACGGGTAATCACGGGATATACCACGGATTTGGAAGCTTCAAATCAACATTGAACTAAAATTCACTATTCACTAGTTGTGGCACATGATTAGTGAGAATAATTAATGAAGCATTTGAGTTTGGTTCTATCTCAATAAATAGACATTTACGCTTGCATGCATAGTCAAGATTTGTTGGTCAACAATCATTATGAACAATTTCTAGATTAAATTGGAGCATAGTCTAATGATCACCATTGACTTTTGTTTATGATGAACTTATCAGTCACAGTAATTTGAGAAGTGAAGTTTTAGGAAAGTAATGCTCCTTAAAAACATGTTAAGGTATATACTAGTAGATTGATGAAAACAACTATATCCTTTGTGATTTTCACTAAATCCCAAAAATACACACAATAAAGAGTAATGGCAGAAGAACAGCCCAAGTGCTATAACTTGGCACGGGGGGACACTTAAGTACCATAACTTCAAAATGGTACACTTAAGTGCCACTTTCTTTTTCTAGTGGGACATTTAAGTACCACCTTCGGCGACCCTTGCCGGAAATCCTACGTGGCAATATTTCATTATTAATTTTTTTTGCCTACGTGGCTCGCCGGAGAGTTGAGTCGGCTCTAACTCACTAGAAATGACGTCGTCTGCATAATAAAAGCCCCAAATCTTCCAAAAACGACGTCATCTCCCCAAATGCCCCAAATCTAAAACCCTAAATCAGCCAAAATCCCCATTGAAGTGCTCAAATCCAAGTCTCGAACCCTAATTTTCATTTGCCCAAAATTCCTTCGTCGAATCTTGGAAATGGAGAGCAGGACTCGCAGCAGCGCCTCAATTTCCTCTCACCGAAGCGAAGGAGAAGACCAGCGTTTCTGTTTTTGTGGGTTACCGAGTCCAATAAGAACATCGTGGACTCAAATCAATCTTGGGAGAAGATTTTATGGATGCATCCGATATAAAGAAATGTCGAAGTGCAAATACTTTAAATGGATTGATGCGAAGTTCTCTAACCGAGCCACAGAGGTGATATTGGATCTACTTCATAAAAGATAGCAATCTCCATCTGTGTTCGTGGACGACTTGGACGATGTTGACTAAATGCAAGCTCAAGCGTCTTCAGTTAAACTTTTCAATAATGAAGTCTTAATGCACGCTTAAGCATCTTCAACTAAACCTTTCAAGAATGAAGTTTCAATGATGAAAATTGAACGAAAGTGTTACCAAGCGTTTATTATGGTGTTGTTTTGTTGTTTACTGTACTTTATGATGAAATGTAAATTACTTGAAAATGAGAAAAAGTTTCTCCGACTGCCATAATTAAAAATGGTGTTGTTATGGATTAAACGTAGGCTTTTTTCTTTTTGAAAGATGCGAAGAAGTTTGTGTTGTTCCACAAGATCATTGTGGCTTTGTTGTTATTTGTGCTGTCATATGGAGTTGCCATAAGTTAAATTACCATCATCTTCTCTATTTTGATGTAGAATCATCTTCTCTGTTTTGATGCAAACCAACATATACACAAGACAAACACGAGTGATTAGCCGAGTGCCATAAATTGTATTTAGTAATCACTTAAGTGCTAGTCACGATGAAAAATGACCGCTTAAGTGTCAAGTTATTATTAAAGTGATCGGTTAAGTGTCACTTGTAGTTAAAAGTGAACAGTTAAGTGCCAAGTTTTTTAGAATATGACCAGTTAAGTGCCAATTTTTTGTTGGGTTTTCTCTAAAAATTGCGCCAGCCACCACCACTGGCTGCACCACCAACCATCACCACTAGCCACACTACACACTAGGCACTCCAGCCACCACCATGCTGGTGGTGTTGCTGCACAAGGTAAGCTAAGCCTTGCACTAGCTTGCATCAATACACATAGTGTAAGATGTGCAAACTGCACACTTGTACCAGGTGTAGGTGTAGCTGCTTAAGCCTATAACCCCCACCACAAACCCATAATCACCGAGCATCACCACCAACCACACCAGCACCCAGTCACCACATTAACACCCCAGCCACCACATTAGCACCCCAACAACAAACTCACTACCATCAAACATCACCATCCACCACCACCATATACACCGGCACTCTAGCTATCACCATAGAACACCAACAGTAGCAGCAGCAAGTAAAAGCAGAATCCATGACAAACAACAACAACATAAATTGACAAGCAGCGCAAGATCATTTCATTGATATTGAAATTAAGTCTGACAACATCAATGAATGACAAACTAAAAAAAAAGAAAAGATAACCATCCATAGTAAGTTTAACAACATCAACGTTTACATAACTGTTTTGACTCCTAAGCTCCACAAATCCTATCACATATGCACGACACCCCCTGTTCGTGCTCCTTTCAATGGGCCTTTCACTTGATTCATAATTCTTGCAATATTTCTAACTGGACGTGCAACTTCTTCTTCAACCTTCTCAGTATTCACTGACTCAGATGGAGCTGCAAATGTCCTAGGCCGAATTGATTCAAAAGGAGCTGGAGCTGGAGTTGGAGCTGGAGCTGGGTTCTTTCTCTTCTTTCTTGTTGGCATAGTTGATGTTTTCTTTTTTATTGGTGCAGCCGTTGATTCTTGAGTTGAGCCTGAGATAAGAACCTCTGAACTTCTCCTAGGCTACAAAAAAACAATAAATTGTTAGCAAAAGTCTACAGTATAAATTAAATTAAATGCAGCCAATAAAACTTACATTGAGAATAACTGTTCCAGTACGCTCATCTGTATAAAGGTCATTGCCATATTGTCTTAACCTCTTCCCAAGTGCCCCTCTTGTTTGAATAGGGGCGTCACTTTCAGGAACTTGTGATTTGTTGGCTCTTTTTCTTGCTTTCTTGGGCCCTTTAGCTACAACTGGGGCTTCTTCGACCAATTCTTCAGCTGGTTGTCTTCTAGATGGCCTTTGTGTAGTTGCCCCTTCACCTGGCCTTGTTCTAGTTATCCTTCTGTGTAGCCCTTCAACTTCAATGACACCTCCTTCTGTTGGGCCTTTTGGTAGTACTAGTGGTAGTACTTATGGTGCCCCTTGCAGTGATTCTTTTGGTGGCCCCTGTGATGATCCTTGAGGTGGCTCTTGTGATGGCCCTTCAGTTGGCAGTTGAGTTCCAACTTGCTTTCTTCGAACCTGAGAAAAAGGCCAAAAGATACCATAAATATAATATCGAGACAAATAATAATATAAAGAAAATGAAAAACTGAATACAAATGGTTAAATTTACCACTGGGTATTTCTTTCGCTGTTGAAGAATAGTCGACTGCACTGGCCGTGATGCTGCTTGGGCTAATCCTTCAGCTGGCCATGATGCTGCTTGGGTCAATCCTTCAACTAGCCGTGATGCTGCTTGGGCCAATCCTTCACCTGTCTGTCTTCTACCTTGCCTTCTTCGAACAGGCTATTCAGTTTCATGACTTACTAAGGTTCTTCTTGTGACCTAACAAACACATTACATACAAGGCCAAATAAGATATTATGTACATTTTTATGATAAACGACAAAGCAACATAAACATAAAATAAATTTCATGACTTACCGGGGTTCTACTTGTTGACTGAAGAACAGTCGACTCACTTGGCCCTGCTGTGTGCATTTCTCCAACTGTCTCTTCACTAGGCCATTCACCTTACCTCAACGGTTGTTGTTGCTTCCTCAATTGACAACCTTTAATATTGTGGCATGCTAGGCGACAATAAGAGCACGTTATCTTTGCACCCTGCCTGCTCATTTTTTGCTGACTCGAGACCTCTCCCTCCGCCATTCTTCGTCTTTGTTTTGTCATTCCAATTTTCTTCTTCAGTGGCAAAGGTTGAGGTGCTTCATGATTCGTGGGCTCCCAAAACTTGCTACTTCTAATTGACTACATCATGAACTGATAGGAAGTAAGATATTTTGATTTATGATACAAATCATCGATGTAATCATCTGTATTGTCGCCCTTCAACTGGATGGCACATATGGCACGTGCACATGGAATTCTACTTACTTGCCATGCTCTACATGAACACTTCCTACTTCCTAGATTGACAACATACTTATCAGCACCCTTCATTATCTCATATCCGTCATCTCCATTCCAAATGGGATGACAATGCCTACTTACAGCCAAGTTTTCATCCAATTTCTTGGCAATCCTAGGACCATATTGTCTTGTCCACTTTGCAGCCTCATCTCTTTGTTTCTGCAACTAAGTCATAATCGCAACTCGTATATCTTTAAGCATTGAGATGACTGGTTTGCATCTGGCATCTATTATCTTTGAATTAAATACTTCACAAATGTTGTTGTCGACGTTATCGCACTTGAACTCCTCACTGAAGAATGCCTTGCACCAATGCTTCGGTTCTAGTTGAAATAGGGTAGCACAACATTCCTTTGTCAACTGAAGCAGTCCTTCTTTGGCTATTCTAAAGTTAGTCATGTTTGCACTCTTTGCTAATTGCCAAAATTGCAATTGCAGCTTATCCCCTTTGTAGGTCTTTGCTCAATTTTTGTATATGTGCCGCGCACACATTTGATGTTCAGCATGAGGCAACAACTCAGCTACTGTCGGAACCAATCCCTGCAATAATTTAAAGTTAATAAATACTAGAGAAAATTACATGTTCATATTACAAAGCAAACTATTGACTAAATTTTTCAAAAAGCAAGCATTACCTTTTGTTGGTCGCTCATGAATGCCCACCCTTCCCCGTTTGTTATCTCCAAGTCAGCTATCAGATTTTTCAAGAACTAGGACCAATTGTCATTGTTCTCAATCTTTACAATAGCCCAAGCTAGTGGGAACATTTGGTTATTCGCATCTCTTCTAATCGCTGCCAACAATTCTCCCTTGCACAAGCCCTTCAAGAAACAGCCATCCAATCCTATAATCCGTCTACAACCAGCTAAAAATCCTCGTCTACATGCATCAAAGCACACATAGAACTTATTGAACTTGGTCCCATGATCAAGAAGTGGTCTCTCAACCACCTCTACATACACTCTACTTGTAGGGTTTTGCAGCTACACTCCCAAGCATATTCCCACACCTGCCCATATTCCTTAGCATACTGACCAATAAGTATATTTATCACATTTTGCTTTGCTCTTTTGCATTGATTCCTAGATACATCGATGCCTACACGCTCCTTCACCAGCATCCTAAAGTTAGAAATTTTCATCTCTGGCATCAGCTTGATCAGATCGAAGAAGTGTTTGGACAACCATGCACTTGTTACCCTTTTGTTTTGAAAATTAATGGAACAAGTGTGTTCCTCTTGGTAGGCTCTAATCTGGAAAGACCCACTCTTCTTAACAAACGCACCGTAAATCTTTCATGGACAGTTTTGCTGCAAACACCTAACTTTTACAAATTTCTTGGTATTTCTAATAAAATCAATATTTCTTTGTGCAGCAATGGAGTTCTTCAGTATAGCTTCCCTAAATTGTATCGCATCATGGAATTTCATACCTACTGACAAAGTAGGAGAAGCAACAGATGGATCACAGGAAGGAAACTTACTTTTCCTTCTACGCACAGCTCGTTGATCTTCTTCAACTTTGTCTTGGGAAGTTGCGGTGTCGATGCTTTCTTCATAATTTGTCTCTAGGACCTAGCCAGCAACACCAACATCTGCAGGGCCTTCGTCTCTGTTTGGAACTTCATCAGCTACATGCAAAGTTGCAAATCTATCTGACAAAAAAGTCCCTTTGTTTTTTCCTTGATTGTGTAAGCTCCTCATCGTCGGCGTCACGTAAGATTAATAAATTTTCAGCTTCAGCAGCCAACCCTTCATCGTCATCGTCATCATCACTGTCATTGGATTCAACTACTTCCCAATCTAATTCAGTGATGGTGACATCACCCATGTCACAATCACTCTGGTGAACAGCATTTGCGCCCCTCTCCTCCCCATCCTGTCCATCATGCCCTACTTCATTCCTAACCTCAGTACTAGCTTGAATACCATCTCCTCCTTCTCCTACTTGGGTGTTATCTCTGTCATCATCTTCGTACTCACTATCACTATTGTTTTCAATAAATACTTTCGCCTCTTCGCCATGAAGATAATGATATAAGACATCCCTAAAACCATTATCATCTTCCAAAACTCTCAAACCATCTCTCAAGCCTTTCCCAGGAACACAGTACAGTAACTTTTGTACTCTACAAGGCAAAAATGTCATTATATCCCTAACAAATCCAATATAAGATGCCTTCTTTATATCTACAAAGATAGTACCCTCATTCCCCCCTCATACTCCCACTCATCCTCCCCAATTAGAAAATCCCCACCGTAGTAAACGATGACAGCAACATAGTCTTTATCATGTGTCATTTCTGCAACAAAAGAGGACAAATATACAATTAACTTTTGGGACCACATTTACAAAGGACAGACAATTGCAAGTGGAGGTCCCTACACTCTTTATTAAAGAAAAGAAGAAAGAGAGAGGGAAGATGCATAGGTCAGACGACAGCTGCAGCTGAAAAGAGGCTTCAGGATAAGGACAAATAGAGATGGGACCCGACAACTACTTTGATTATGCCATTGCATTCCTTTAAAATATGGAGAGATTCCTCAGCATGGGTCCTCAAGAATGCAATTTATTAAAAAAATGCCCAGAAGTCCTCATCCCCACAACCTTCGATTCGAACATGTCCAAAGTCCAATACTCTGAACTCTAACAATCACCAATCACCATCGCATATTTCACATCCAACCACTACAAATTACTTTCGCAAATCACAATTCAACACCTTGAATGAATCACACATCACAGTAGATGAGATACCGTTGAGCCCTACACCGAGCCCTAATTTTCCCTCGGTCGAGCCCTACACCGAGCTACATTTCAAGGCCGCTCCTAAATTGTCAATTCGAATCCCCCAATAAGATTGTAGCATCGCATCTGAGCCATAAATCTCACACCAAGCCTAAGCTTTCCCAGCTGACCCCCAAATTTCAAGTCCGAGCTCTAATAAACAAGTCAGAGCCCTAATTTCACCACAGGGGAAAGGAAGAAGAGAAAAAACCTGACCAAATCGACGACAGTGGCGAGCGACGACGACGAGCGACGACCTGCGAACGGCGACCTATGAACGGCGAGCTGTGAACGGCGATGGAGAGGACATCAGACCTGGTGTGAACTGACGAAATGTTAAAATCCAAATAAGCAAAACGACATTATTTAGCACTAAGGAAAAATGATGTTGTTTAGTTTGGCCAAATGCACAGTGGATGGGGCGACGTCGTTTTCCTCTTCCACGTTGTCGCGACCCGATCTCGCCGCCCCTCGAAAATTATCCAAGGAGGGGAAAGGTCGGGTTTAGGGGTACTTGATCACGAGAGTTTCCTCACGAGATCACGAGCTCTCGCAAGCCCGTACCCCGCGTGACAGTGGATTTATTTATACGATCTAGGTATTTAACAACCTAAAAAATATACAGGAGTCGCCACTAACCTCATTTTGGGGGTCAGCTAGAAACCCAATCAAGGGTCGGGAGTGTTCCCTCGATTCCTACGTAACCAGATATCTAGGTTCGGGGACTTGGGTTACGCTAATATTGCTATTAGTGCCCTTTCGGTACCTAAACAGTATGTTGTGTTTTTTCCTAACATGTCCATGCATTTCTTTTTTTTCTTTTTTTTTTATATTTTCAAAATCGTCAATTCTATACTAAATGATCATGAGTTAAAAGAGATCATTAAAGTGCAAATCCTAGTCAATTCTATATTTTCTTGAGATGAAATAATGATAAGAAGTGTATATGATCCCAGTATCATATAACATCCTCTTATCAAAATTTCTTCAAAAGAAATTATACAATTGAAAAGGAGCGACGATAAATATTTAATCAGAATGCCCATTTTCTAAAAATTACATGAAAATGTTTATGAATTTCATTCATCCAATCGAACAATTACAAGGGAAACAAAACCTTGCTTTCTTGAAGCTTACAAAGTGGTTCGATTTTACATGTGATTTTACATGTGATAAGAAGATGAATACAAGTAAATCTTGATAGAAATGAGGGAAACACAACAGAATTCCCTTTACAAGAAAAGAAATATGAATTTGAAACCTAAGAACTAGGTGGGATCGTGTGGAGACACTTGTTATCATGGGCCAAGCGTTCCTCATCGATCAAGGCATCGTCTTCTTGTTTGATAATATGAGCTCCCCGAAATCCCTGAGGCTCGAGAATTTTTCCACAGTCTTGATGTCTTGGGTCGAGATTCACCAATAGTCTTGAGATTCCTAAGCATGGGATCACATCCACTTCAAGTTTACCCATCTAAACCTAAACCTAAAGGGGCACTCATGATAAAACATATTGTCGTTGGAATATAAAACGCATAATTGAAATATGGAAAGTAAAAAGATAAGGACGATAAAAAAGGAACGATCACTTACCCACCAAACACATGGCAAGCACAAGTCACATGTCGCATGAAACTGTGAGGTTTTGACGCCTAAGGTGAGGGTGATAAAGGCTCAAGGTCCTCATCCCAAAGGATAAAAATAGTTTACCCACCGCTACTATCGTTGGTCAGTGCTATTTTTATCGGTTGGGATGAGCAGGTTTATGTAAGTAATGGATTACCACGAGCATCCACTCGCAGATTCCACCCATAAACCCTCCTAAGGTCATAAATTGGGCGATCGGGGTTTTAGACCGCGGTTGTGTGTGTGGTGTCGTGCTAAAGCTGGTAAACATGCATTTAAATTTAAACATCCAACACTTCAATATAAACCCACATACATTCATTCATCCTTACACCACCTGCAAAACAAAGGGTTTACAAGCACACCTCCCCTTATAACTCCGACTTACAAAACCATTTAACAGGACGTTAGCGACTAACCTGATTTTCCACGCGACTTTGACATGCAGACGATCCTACATAAGACATGTTAGTCAAAACACAACAACCATTTTTTAAACGGCTTCAAGTCCTCTTAACCTAGTAACCAGTCCCCAGCGGAGTCGCCAAGTCTATCGCGACCCGATCTCGCCGCCCCCTCGAAATTTATCCAAGGAGGGGAAAGGTCAGGTTTAGGGGTAATTGATCACGAGAGTTTCCTCACGAGATCACGAGCTCTCCCAAGCCCGTACCCCGCGTGATAGTGGATTTATTTATACGATCTAGGTATTTAACAACCTAAAAAATATACAGGAGTCGCCACTAATCTCATTTTGGGGGTCGGCTAGAAACCCAATCAAGGGTCGGGAGTGTTCCCTCGATTCCTACGTAACCAGATATCTAGGTTCGGGGACTTGCGTTACGCTAATATTGCTATTAGCGCCCTTTCGGTACCTAAACAGTATGTTGTGTTTTTTCCTAACATGTCCATGCATTTCTTTTTTTTCTTTTTTTTTTTATATTTTCAGAATCATCAATTCTATACTAAATGATCATGCGTGGTGGATTACTTTCATTCTATTCTATTCCTAAAAAATGAAAGGAAAGCAATAAATGAAAATTAAATTGCAAGACATGAAGTAAACAATCGAGGGAAAGCAATTAAACCTAATCATACAATTCTAAAAATGTAAAAGAGAAAACAATTGGGAAAGAAAGAAAACCCACAACTCGTCGGGTTTTATACAATGCATGGAACCCGAGACATATGTCGGGAAAACGAATAGTACATGACAACGGTCGGGATGGACATCGACCTCCACCATCTTCACACCTTCTCCATCTTCAAGATCCTAGTCTAAACCTAATCTAAGAAACATATTAATAGGTGCATACAAGTGAAAGAAGCAAATTTCTAAATCAAATGGTATGTAAATGATGCAAAATTAACATCATCTGAAATATTAAGATGAATCTTAAGACTTCCTAATAGGGTTCAAGTCCAATCAAGATCTAATTGATGGTCAAAAATTGATATTTGTGAAATCGCGCATGTCAGCCACTAACAAAACAAAATACAATGCATGTTTAATGGTTCATAAGACCACCTAGACAATGCATAAAAATGTGAAACTTGCACATGACATAAGGTTGAATGCGAAAAAAGTTTGGGTAAACATTTAAGCCCATATCAGAATGCAAAGAAATCACACAAGTCATTAACATTGCAAAGTGACTTAGAACTAAGAATGTCATGCATGACAAATTTCAATTGCAATTAGCCAATGAATGCATGATATTCACATCAAACGAGATTCAAATATGATATGCCATGCGTCTTTCCGAAGTCTGAAATGCCCTTTATGAATATCTACAACACATCGAAGGCAATTGGACACATCTACTAGCTCATTCAAGGCAAACAGTAATCCGGTCACAGACAAGACAATCCACACTAAGGACGATTTAATGAGAATTTTCCTAATCAAATCAACTCCAAAAAATTCTGAAAAAAATTATATGTTGTAGCCAAGGACATTTCAAGCAACTTTTCATGAGACACCGATCTATGAATTCAAGTACAAAATTCAGTAGGAAATCAGGAAAACAGTCAAGGTCGAACAATGCATAACAGTAAACTACAATATATCAGTTTTCCATAATCATCTCCTAATTTTCGAAGAAGATTTCAGATAGCTAATAATATCGGATCAAGACGTGCTATAGCTTGTTAGAAAGCTAATCAAACCATTTTTGACTTTCATGAAGACATCGAGCACCAAAAAGCACATATACTAACTCAATTCTGGGCATACGCACAAAGAGGTCTGTTAGGAATCCGAGGTTGCAGAACAATTGTCATCCAAGTTCAAAAATCATAGAACCAAAAGATCTAACTGTAATCAACTCTAAATCAATCAAGTATTGATTCTAATCAGATTCGCAATGCATCCTGGCCCCGAACCTTCGTTGTCGAGAATGCATTTCGACATGAGAAGCTCTCGCCTCATCGGATGCTATTAAAAGGAGTTTCAAGCACTTACCTTGATTGAATCGGCGAAGAACATGCCTTCGAAGATCTCTTCATTTAACAATGACGAAACTGCTATTTAACATAAAAAAAATATTGAAATCAGCGGAGAGTCGAATTTTATTTTGTTCTGTAATCAAAACAGAAAAAGGAAATGGAACGCTTAGCTTTGATTTTGCTTCGAGGACTACGGAACGTGAAGAATACCGAGTCAGATTCTGGTATAAGAGCTATTCAGCACCGATCTTCAAGCTCTGACTTATGACTTTCGCAGATCATGATCACTCTTCTCTAATCCTTTTTCTAGATCAACACTCAGAGATGAACCCATCGGTGCATCGTAGTCGCTGGACTTTGCTGAAAATACTAATCACCTGATGAAGAAACGATTGGACTTTGCTCGGGACTTCGTTCGACATCGATCTCCGATTTTTGACTTACGAGGCTCATCAACGGACGCTAATCAATGAAATTGAAGAGATCGACGTCAACAAAATCTGATGTAATCAGAGTCCAAGCACACCAAGTATACGAGTAGAGATTGAGAAGACTTAACCGAATCCAGAATCCCAGCTTGTTCTGATTTCAGTTGTGGATAATCTCCTTGGATTGTGCAACGAAACTCGTGAAGATCTCGATTATTCCCTTCGATAAAAAACGAAATCCGTTGCCTCTATCGAAAGATTGAGTGGACTAAATCCACGAAGAGTCCATGAATGGAGAATTTCTGCACAGATTTGCAGAAGTTCACCCGTAACATCCTGGGAGAGAGAGAAATCGTGGAGAATTTTTTTCTTCGCTTTTTGTTGATGGGGGGTCAAAGAATGATCGAACAGAAAAAATCCGTGAAGCTATTGCCTTCCCCTCCGAGAGAAAATAACTCGAGCCAGTTCCAGAGAGATTTTTAGAGAGAGAGAGTTATAGTCAGAGAAAGTAGATTTCAAGAATCCCCCCCCCCCCGAGAGAGAGAGTCTCGAGAATAGAGAGAGTTCTTTCCCGCCAGCGTTCCCTGATTCTGTTTTCTATTTTTTTTCTTTTCTTTTATTTTTTTCTCTTTCTCTCCTTTTTCTTTTTTTCTCTATTTTTTTTCTTTTTTTCGTTTTCTTTTTGGCTCTTTATTTTTTTACATTTTTGCAAACAATGGATGATTAAAATGTTGACAAAAATTTCGGGTGTCGACACACGTGTGCTTTTTTTTTTTAATAAAAAAAATTTCCACATCGGTTAAGCATGTCGCCGGAAAATGCCACGTCTGCATTTTGGCCGGTTTTTTACTGGATTGGCACTTAAGTATTCCATTTTACTTCGATATTGGCACTTAAATGTAACATTTCAAAGTTATGGCACTTAAGTGTTCCTCCGTGCCAAGTTATGGCACTCCAGGTGTCCCAACCTCAAAGAATAATTGTCAAATTTGTTCATCTTAAAGTTGAGTAGATATTGACAACAATGAGAGCCAAACACTTAAAGAGTAATGAATAATCTTGAATAAGACTGAGTATGGGCCTTGATTGCCTAAAGAAATGGAAGAAAGCCCATTTATCCAATCATTTGTCGTTGTAAATGCCGCCACCATATGGTTGACTGACATATAGGCCTCAAATAATGTAGCAAGCTTGATTTCAAAAATTTATCAATGCTTCTTCTCACTAACACTATTTTGCTCTAGTGTACCTAGACAACAAAGTTGTTGTTGCACGTCACATTCACGAAGATGTGCGAGAAAGCTATTGCTTGTGAATTCACCTCCTTCCGTCTAATTGAATTTTTTTATTTTATTTTCCTAACAATCCCTTTTTGAACTAACCTATGGAAAGATAGGAAAATCCCAAAGAAAATCTGATTTTCACTTCAATAAATACAAACAATAGTAATGGGAGAAATCATTAGTAAGCATAACATAAACTCTAAAATTTTGCATAGAAAGATTGGGGCTCGGTCCTGAATTTTTGGATGGCCTAATGCACGATCCCACATGAGTTCATCAATGAACTTGTTTCTTAGAAGAGAGATAGATATGTGTACCTTCAATCAATGCAAGGCATTCGAATATGTTGAGGAACCTAACTATGGTATGCATCTCACCGTGCTTTGGACCGTGGGTGATAATGTCACGACATTTTCTTCACGAGGCCAATTACCGCGAGAAGACGAGGTAACTTTTGGGAAGAGTAGGTAAAATAGGAAAGGCCAACCTACTGCAAAAGGGGATCGGACAAAGACAAGCTAACCTCATTGGTGGTTCCGTCAAGGTTGCATCGGGTCAGTCGGGCCGGTTTATATATATTAGAATTTTTGGTCGAAGGGTTCGGGTATTTGACGTCCCTAGTTTTACTGTAAAACCACCCGCAACTTACGCTTTGGATCAAGACAAGCATTAGAAGTTCTTCAAGTTCGTAAAGTTCCTAGATGGATATTCTTCGAATGCGCCTAGATGAACGACCCGGATGGGAAAATGGTCGAGTCGAAATCGCATAACCGTCCCATGATCTACCCGGATCACGAGCAGAAGACGATGGTATCGCTCTTTAAGCTCGAAATGATGTTTCCCCTCGGTATTCTTTGATGCCATGATCTCACTTGTGACAGCCCGAGCGGCGGTGTGCAAGAAGGATTGATGGCAGTGCGCGTCTGCACCTCGGTCCCCAGACGTGCACAAAGAAAGGGTTTTGTCCCACATCGCCTAGTTATAGAATTTCGAGCTGTCTTATAAGGCAATGAGTCATCTAACAATATAAATGTGTTTTCTTGGGGTAGTATGGACTGTCCCAAGAAGAATAAAATTGTGAGAACTTAATGTTCAAAACGGACAATATGTATGTGCAAATTTTTGAATTCCTTAATTTTATTTTTTTACAATAAAAGAATCAAGCGCAAAAAATCCTGAGTCACCAGCAAGACAAAACTCACAAGATTAAGAGACAGAAACGATGTGAACGGTGGTTTCTACAGTGCCTCGATGGACCAATGCACCGTGCTCAACTTGTTGTATCTAAATGCATTTATGTTGTATACGAAATATCAAATTTTATGAATTTCAATCACGAAAAATTTTAAATTGATATATCCGTGATAAATTTAATCTCTATTAATTTTTATTAAATTATATTATCAAATTATTAAGTTAAATGACATGTAATAATTGATGTGTATACTATTTTTTGGTTTTATCTTTCGTTTCTCATGAATATCTCAATTTAAAGTTTTTTGTAATATTAATCTAATTAAATAAAAATTAACGAAAAATAAATTTATTACAAAATTTGAGATTTTTTATTGTCAAAAAATTAGTTCAGGAAAATTTGTTATTGGTATAATAATTTTAGATTTTTCATGATACTTATCCTTTTTTTATATTTACGAATATATTTTCAATCTTCACTTTATTTGTTTTAGAAAAAGAAAAAATCCTTTATCACAAATATCCAGAAGAGAAAGGATAAAGCTCATCACTGGTTTCGAAGCAGCCCTTTCTACTGAATATCTTTATTTGGCAAACAGAAAAAAAAAAATTAAAAAATTAAAATTAAAAAATTAAAAACTAAAAAGACAAAATGCCCCTCGGCCTCGCTTCCGATCCGAACCAGCAATCCACAAAGTCAGCTGAAAACTCCAAGGCGCAAACCCCGACCCACCAACCGCCGCCGCCGCCTCCGCCGCCGCCGCCACCTCCGCCGTCGCCGCCACGATGCCCATCTTCAAAGCCCCCTTCAACGGCTACTCCGTCAAGTTCAGCCCCTTCTACGAGAACCGCCTCGCGGCGGCGACCGCCCAGAACTTCGGCATCCTCGGCAACGGCCGCCTCCACGTCCTCGCCCTGCCGCCCACCCCGGGCGCCCCCGTCGCCGAGATCGCCGCCTTCGACACCGCCGACGGCGTCTACGACGTCGCCTGGTCGGAATCGCACGACTCCCTCCTCGTCGCCGCCGTCGCCGACGGCTCCGTCAAGCTCTACGACTCCGCCCTCCCGCCCGCCAGCAACCCGCTCCGTTCCCTCCACGAGCACACCCGCGAGGTCCAGAGCGTCGACTACAACCCCACCCGCCGCGACTCCTTCCTCTCCGCCGCCTGGGACGACACCGTCAAGCTCTGGACCGTCGACCGCCCCGCCAGCGTCCGCACCTTCAAGGAGCACGCCTACTGCGTCTACGCCGCCGCCTGGAACCCCCGCCACGCCGACGTCTTCGCCTCCGCCTCCGGCGACTGCACCGCCCGCGTCTGGGACGTCCGGGAGCCCGGCTCCACCATGATCCTCCCCGCCCACGAGTCCGAGATCCTCTCCCTCGACTGGAACAAGTACGACGACTGCGTGATCGCCACCGCCTCCGTCGACAAGAGCATTAGGGTTTGGGACGTGCGGAGCCACCGCGTCCCCGTCGCCGTGCTCAACGGCCACGGGTACGCCGTGAGGAAGGTCAAGTTCTCGCCGCACCGGGGAAGCCTGCTGGCGTCGTGTTCCTACGACATGACGGTGTGCTTGTGGGATTACATGGTGGAGGATTCGCTCGTGGGGAGGTACGATCACCACACGGAATTCGCGGTCGGCGTCGACATGAGCGTGCTTGTCGAAGGGCTTCTGGCTAGTACAGGTTGGGATGAGCTTGTTTATGTCTGGCAACATGGGACTGATCCTAGAGCTCCTTGAATTGGGATTAAGTTTGATTCTTTTTGGGGTCCCCTCCCCTCGTTGAGCTGATTTTCTTGTTCTTATTTATGAACTTGGAATCTCAATTCTGGATGGCAGAAGTTGAAAGTGTGGCTGTCATTCCACTGTTGATCTTGGTAAATGGCTCGCGAATAGATTGACTGTATATTAGATTCAATAAAGCAGGGCAAGTTTCTATGTGCATTTTTGGGATGATGAGTTTGCGCTTTTTAAGTTCACCTTGTATGGTATAGCATCCGTCATGGTTCTTCCGTGTTTGTTTGTTGCTGTGATTGTTTGAACTCAGCTTTTTAGTCTTATTATAAGGATCTAGTTGCTGTTGCTCTAGTGAAATTAATGTCTTGGCTATGAATTTTCCGTGTTGCCTGGTTTGATCAAGGAAAGACCATGTGGCTGCAACTTCTTTGTCATGCGAGGATGAGGTTGACTTTCAATATTATCAGTTCCTTTGTTCGGTTAGTGCAGCATTCTTTGATACTTATTACTTTATGGTCACTCTTTCCAACTTGTATATCACCTGTTCCGGGCATGGGAGTTCCAACTTCTTTGACAAAATAATCGTGGCGCTTTGTCTCAGAACATTGTTTGTTTGTTAATTGTGTTTTTTGAGCATTTCAAATGATTTGAATTGTCATTTTAATGCCTCTCTCTGATGCGTCTAGTTGGGTTACTTACTATTCTCTGATCTTCCTATGGACAAAATGGGCACTTTTACAGACAATAATTTACTTATGTTGAGTGCAACTATTGGCCGAAAGTTCATGCTGTCATTGAGTTTGGTTATAGGTTTGCTGAGTAACTCTGCTAAAGACAGTCATTGATATAAACTGATATATAGAAACTTTTAGCAATATGAATCTATTGTTGATAACCATGGGAGATCCAGCAACAATAGTTTTTCTGAACCGATCTTTCATAAATATTTGAAGATAGAAATTGCTCATAGTTAAATTCTAAAGCTGAAGTGATCAAAATGCAAGATTCTTGGAATATTGTGTTTTTCAAATTTTAGTTTTTTCTTTTTTGGGTGCAATGTCTTATCTACATGCTGGTCAGAGCTTTTTGCTGGGCTCTGTCCCCTGCTTCAGTCTTTCAATTCTCCTAGAAAATTTGAGCCTTACAAGATATGCAATCCCCAGGTATGCTTAATGCTGCTTCCCAAGTGAGGCGATTCTCTTTCTGATTTTAGTTGCTAAGTCTGGGATGATGTTGAGGGTCACTTGTTTACTCATGGCAGAACAATGGCTTTCATGGAATTGGCTTCTTAATATTTTGTAATTTTGTGCATGGAAATTTCTGTGGTGTTGCAGGATTGGTAGTACACTTCCAGGCATTCTTTGTTCTTATGAGTTCCTTGTTGGCTAATCTTCATACTTATCAAGGATGCATCGTCATAATTGTGGCTGCTTCACTCTGGAGCCTGATTTTTGAATCGGTCTCTTGCTTTTACAGATAAATGGCTTTTCATAAGTTAGTTTCCATCCAGGTCAGGTTTTTCAATTGCTAGCGAAGAATATTACCATTGGATGCTCCTGGTAATTTGACTTATAAAGAGTTTTGCCTTATCTAGCTGGGAAACGGTATTGGGATCTGAGTGCAAGTTGGAGTTTGATCCTGTCTTGGTTGTACGATATGACTCTGTTTTTGTGGGATTACATGGTGGGGGATTTGCTTGTGGGGAGGGCAAAACCAACCGACAGGATTTTGGTTGACCTTGACATGAATGCACTTGTCAGAGGGCTTCTTGTGAGTTCTGGTTGGGATGAGCTTGTTTATGGTTGGCAAATTGGGACTGATCCTAGAGCACCTTAAAGTAGAGTTAAGTTTTTCTCCCCCTTTCTTGTGTGTACCCTTATTGAGCTGATTTTGCTGTGGTTGTTTAAGTACTTAAAAGCAGGATTTTGAATGGTTGACGTCAAAAGTGTAATACGAATATGAGGGTGCTTTGCCTGTTGGACTTGACTAATAAGAATAATTTATGAACAAGTACACTGCATATATAAATTTGGAATACAGGAAAAATCTATGCTTGAACTTGCATATCATGATTAATTATCTGCTTATCGAATTCACTGTAAATGGTATGGCAGTAAATAGTAGTTGTCCCGTTTTCATTTGCTCCAGTGTTTAAACTAATTGGTACAGTCTTCTAATATGGATAAAAGTGCGATGGCAATAGTTAATGTTTGTTACATGGAGTTTTTGTCAGGCTTAACAAATGAATGCCTTTTAAATGTTTAAATTTCTTGTGATGAGAGTGAAAACTCAAGTTTCAGTTTACCAGTTTTTTTGTTTGGTTGTGCAACATTCTTTTGGCCCTTACTTAAATTCACAGTCACTGTATTCCACCATCTGTGGCTTTTCGTGGGTTTGTTTCTGCCTTATTAGTGCAAGTCTTTCACCTGCTAGCTAAGAGCAATACTATTGAGATGGTCCAAGTAATGGAAATCTAGAAAGTTCCCTCTTAATCAAGCTGTGAAATGGTATCAGTATCTCAAAGTTGGTCAAAGTTTTGATGTTGAGCTTACTTTGGCAGCATGTGATGAAGTGATGTGAATGAAGATGTGAGCTAAATCAAGTTAAACAAGTTACATCTAGTCAGGCCACAAGTTTGATTTAGATGTGAATAATGTGTGGTTAGGTAGCTGTGATTATTGGTGCTTTTTGTACAGATGTACGCTCATGCATTTTTTAGCTCCTGAAGAACTGCAATTGCTTATGAGGTTGATGATGGTTCTATAGGGCTTTATATAGAATCTTTCTTACTTTTAAGATTAGTGAAGCTGGAATCATTTGCTGAACTTTTGTTCTTTAGCGTCAATTGTCTCCATGTTGGGTTAGTCGAGAATCGTTTTGAGGTTTCTAATCACGTAAATCACGCAGAGTGAGTGGAGGTTGACAGGTGATTTATTTAGGTATTTTCCAATCAAATTGATGGCCTGGGGGCTTTCACCATGGAGTCAAAGCCATTTCTTCATTTCTATATTAAAAGATAATCTAATTTTTCCCAGCTTCTGTCTGTAGTTGATGTCTAGTCTTTGTCTCAGTTTTTCTGTCATTTAATCTTTGACATATCTCCTTGTCATATCCTAACTGAGCTAAGGTTTTGAAATGTGTAAGGCTGATTCTATTCCTGTATTCCAAATTCCTCTAAACTTACAATCCTTCTTCAATTCAAATTGTGATGGCTCATGTATTCATAAACTGATACTTTTGTTTTACTATTGGGTCCAAAGCATAAAGCATAAGATCTCAAGATTAACTTACCATAAATGACCTTGGCAGCTGGTTAAACTCTTTTTTACCTTGCTATAGAATATTTAGTCTTCTTTATCCCTGATATTGAGTTCCTATCAAGATTTGCTTTTTTAAGTTTTGCCGCTCTACCTAGTTTTGTGCATATGTTATACTTCCCTGTGAAAGATCAACTGCATTTGACCCCCTTGATCTGCTGTTTGAGTTCTGGTTGAAGGGGAATACTGCAGAGGCATTAGAAGGGTGTGAGAGTTAAATAATTCGATTCCTTGGGGAAGATCAACTGCTATGAGTCTCTTCAATAGCTCACTCTCCTTGCCTTCTTGCTTAAGGTTTGTGTCTACAGGGTCAAATCTTGAGAGGGTCTTGCTGTGACTAGTGGATAGTATGTACTGTTGAGAGACTTTTTGGTGACTACTACTGTGAGGAGATTCTCGTTAAAGGAAAAATTTAAATAGATTTATCTGTCTTTATCTGTGACTAGTGGATAGTATGTTGCTCAGGCTTTTGTCATGACATTTGGTTGTTGTGTATTGTGGATAAGGACATTCATTTACTGGTCTTGTAGTATGGGGTCTAGAAGATGAATACTCTGCCATATGAAAGAAACAAAAGATTCTCGGTTAGTTTTGTCCTTGTGAAGCAACCTGGTTCCTTTTGCTTGTTTTTTGAATAGTCGACATTGCATTGCCTGTGTATTCACTTACCAAAATCAGATTGTTGATTTGCCCCAAAGAATTGATTTTGGCTAGGGTTGTTAGCTGAAATAATTGAAAAGATTCTGTTGATAAGTCCAAGTAGATTCAGTGAATAACCCTTTGTGGGAAATTCATCTCAAATTTATGCTGAACATACTGTCTGACAACGTTTGGAGATGCATGCTTAGGGGGCCTTGTCTGCTTTGATGAATCACGTGAATGTCCAATGTTGATCAAGAATTACTGTACACCATATTGCATCGTTGTGACTTGAGCTTTCTGATATTTCCTGCTATTTTCCATTTCATGATGAGCAATGAAGGTGGCAATCCGCAGCAAACTGCTTTGAGGTAATCTAATATGTGCTCTTATGTGTAGCTCCAAGCCTGAAACTTTCTTACTCAGAATCTCAGTGCTTGAGATGCAATCCGATTCTTCATTTCAATCTTTTGGCAGACGATTATTTGTTCTTCCTGTTTTCTGGATTCTATGTGATGCTAATTCTGGATTGCTCGGAATATGACTGTCCTATTTGTTTTCTTTGCTAGCTAGTGATGCATCCCTTGAACACCAAACCTAGAGCGGCAAACCGCATCTGGTTGCAGATGAATTCGCTAATCTCTCCGTTGTGAAGATTTGCAGGATATGATGACCCCAGTCATCGTCCTCAAATTGCTGGAAAGGCCCTCGCTTCTCGGTTCGAAATTTGAACCAAATTTTTCTCTGCGGTAACTGTAAGAGGCTAAAGCTGCATCAGTAAGTCCTCCTGCAGAAAATGGAGAAGAAGAAAAAAGAACAAAGAAAATATGAGGGTTAAAACCCTTTTTCCTTCTGGGGGTCCTCTCTACTCGTACAAATCCTCAACCCCACCTAACATGAATGCTCGCTCTGCCCTGTTGCGGAAGCAGTCGTTGCAATGAATTGAACACAATCGCTTCTCTGTTGAGCAGTTGCAGACACGTTTTCCACATTCCCAGTCCTGATAAATGCTCTACTCGATTCGCTTACTCGATGCTGGAAACTGGACTCAAGCTCCATAGAGTATCAGAATTTAGGCTCGAGCTTGACTCGAATAGAAAATTCAGATGGTTGAGCTTGAGTCAATCATAATATAGTTACATATGCAATCGAGCTTAAGCTTAATAAGTTCGGATATTTTTCTCACGTTCATACATGTGATGGGACAATATGTAATTTTATAGATTTTTGTGTCTTCTTATGTAATTGTAATATATTTCTTAAAAAAAGTAATAAAAACTCGATTAGGCTTGTTAGCTTTCCGAACTGAATGTTGGCAAGCTTGAGCTCGACTCGACAAAATACTCGAGTCCCTTGAGCTCAAGCTCGAATTACGGTTGAGTAGCATCAAGCCCGACTCAGATTCACCCCTAGCTATGGATATGTCCGTGGCAAGGTTTAACATTGTAACCCTGGTCTTTTATTTCTTCTTCAAATTTGCGACTCTTGCGACAAAATCTAAATGTCAGGACAAGTTTTCCTTTCCAGCATCTATGTCCACAGGAAGATATCTCACGCTGAACTCATTGATCCAAGAGTTTTCTGGCCTAATTCCCCCCCCCCCCCCCCCCCCCAAAAAAAAAAAAAGGTTACAACTTTAAATCAAATGAGAATTTTAGCCACAATTTTTTTGTCTCATAAAAAAGACACTAACTTTAGGTCAAATGACAATTCTACGTACAATTTTTTTTTGTCTCGAAAAAAATCAATTTTCATTTAAATCCCAAATTTGGCTCCCCTTAACTTAGAACCATTATTGTCCTCAGCGGTAAATTCATATGCACTCGCTGGTTGGATTTAAAGCACTATTCATTGTCTTCTTCTTTGAGCCATCGCTTGGAGAATAATGGTTAACCTGTTCATCGTCTCATACACTTTACTGACAAGTCAGAAAGGTTTCCAAATTGAATTTCTCTTACTAGACTTTGTTGTTTTATCATAATTTGAAGTCGTAGAGCACCACCTGTTGAGAGACACCCTAGATAAGATTCGCCAAGCTCGTGACTAGAACTTTTTTTTCCCAAAACAACGCTGGTTTCAAACAAAGAGTTAATGGTGGGGCCAGATTTGGGATAAGGATGGAAGTTTGTGATTTTTTACGAGATAAAAAAAAGTTGAAGTCAGAATTGTCATGACCTAAAATTAATTATTATTATTATTATTATTAGTTTTGGGAAATTAGCCCAAGAGTTCACTATTCTATAACAGGCATTTGGCCACTGAACTGCCATTTCTCCCCTTTCTGTCTTTTTCAATGGAAAACTAGGCAAAAGAAAGACCTTCTGGTGAAGCGAAGGCTCGAGGGGTTGTCCCTTACTAAAAAAATCTTGCAACCCGTATCACGTTGTCCATTTGCAAAAAACAGCAGCAAAGGAAAGGGTCCCGTCTGATTTGACCAAGATACACGTCCTCTCGCCAGCTCACGGACAGGGCCGTAATGTAGGAAATCAAAGTCGCCACCACCACCTCCCATCTAATCTTCCTCGTTGTCTGACCCATTTCTAAGCTTTTCTCCACGTAAATCCTGTCCCAGTACCGGTAATTCAATTGAATGGTAGGTGTACCTGTCCAAGTTCAGCTCATTCCCAAATTTAAGTTGTTCTTTTTCGTCTATTTTGTGTGGGGACATGTGGGTTTTCTAATTAGTTCAGAAGGGGGAAGGGAAGAAGCTTCTAATCCTGTTGATGCTATTCCCAATTTATCAGGAATAGATAAATGAAAAATAATTAGCAGATCTTGAGCTCAGCACTTTGAAATTAAATAAATCCAATTTATAATTTACTGGTACCTAACATGGCTATCAACAAGAGCCTGGACTACTTGTCACCGAGATTCTATGTCTAGTGTCCTAACTATGTCCTCGGTCTTGTCTCCATCCTAGAGAGTGACTTCTCTAGTAGTAAATAGATTATTCATTTTGGTATAATTAGCTATCGGTGCCTTTTAAAACATTCGAGTGATTTTCTGGTGCCGCCACCATTTAATAGTTATCGGCTAAAAAAAAGCCTTAAGGCTAGCCCCAACCCAAAAGAAAATGTTGGGTTTGTGCCTAGATTTCACGATTGTGTTTTGTATAGTGTCATTAATCAGGTGTCGAGTTTTAATCAACTCAAAAGCTCTTAGATTAGGGAGGGGCCACCTTACATCCAACAACCTTACAACATAGGTCGGCTGAGAGATATTTTGAATAGAATTGGCAACCTTGAAATTTTTTTTGGGGCTATTATCTTTTTTTTTTCCCTCTTTTAGTGAGATAATGAACACTATCGTCGGCAAATCTTGAAATCTCCAAGATATTTTCTCATCGAGTAACGTTAATATACTAAGACTATTTTATGAAGCTAGTATAAACAATGATGTGGCAAACCGCAAGTGGCCATATGTTATGTCACTTAGAATACTAACTCTATAAACCAACCTTACTTTTTTGATTGTCCAAGGACATGGGCATGGAGAAAAGATTATCTTGAGGTCTATGAAATACTCTATAGCCTAAAAAATTAGTTAAGTCTAGACTTTTGACCTGTGCAAATAGTTTTAACTGTAATCAATTGGCATGTAATTGGCAAAATTTGGATAAATGGTTTCCAATTCTTGAATTGCAAATTCCCCAATGCCTCAATCAACTAGGCCAATCCTACTATGTTAACCTTGTTGTGCATGTCCTGTCTCTCTCTCCTTTCCACGAAGTTTCTTGTCTTTTGCAATAGAAATAGTTCTGGAGGGGGGAATCCAATGTGATTTTTTTTTTTTTTAATTTACTTGACCTACAGTCAATTGGCGTGAATAAGCAAATTACTCGCCTTTTGAAGTTGAAAAAAAAAAGGCATTGTTAGCGCATGCCCCAACGAAACTCGATAACAATTTAAAAATAAGAAAGAAAGAATGTGGATAAGAGGACATTGAAGTTGAAAACATATTCTCTTTCTAGCATGTCATGTATAAAAGCACGAAATTGAAAGTAAAACTAATACTTCTTATCAAGTGTCCTATGGGTATTATTTTTAAACAAAATCTTTTGAAAAAATGCGAGCCGTTAATGAAGTTTGAATATTTCCCATCTAGACACATTTTATTTTCGCACATAGTTCTTTTTCCCAACATGCATGAAAGAAAAGATCAATGTGCAACGAATGTGTAATTCATTCTAGTTTGAAAACTTTTAATTGTTTCCACGTTGTTATCTTTGACAAATTGCTTCCTACTGAATATTTTGCTCCCGTCTGAACTCAAAATGCAAGTCTCGGGTCTACAACTTGAGCAGATGATCTTTGCTTTTTATCCAATTAAACCGATTTTACTTCGAGAAAAAATCCAATTCGATAAATTGTTAAATTTTATTATATGTCGTCGAATCATTCACAATGATATATCCTTCACTAAAATTTCATATTTATGGCTCATTCTATCCACCACATTCTTGATCATATTTTCCGCATACTATAATTGACTCCATAATGTTCTTTTTAACCTAATTACAGTGTCTATGCATATGAGCGAGAGAGAGAGAGAGAGAGAGAGAGAGTAGTTGGATTGGACTGTTAGATTTCTTCCCCACTTAACTCCCTAGTCAGGGCCCATCAAAAAAAGGGGGAAAAAACCCTGGCCAGAACTGTCTAAAATGCGGACCTATGCCAACTAAATTTGAGCTTGATATGCAGATCTTGTGTTGTGTCCCCATTATAGAAGCTTAATCATATATGTTGGGAGTGCCTCATTGCTTCAATTTGACCTCCTTGTTGCTACCAACATTGCCAACATGGGTTCACAAGAACACCATGCTTTTGTACGATGCATGTCAATCTGGTGTCTACAAGGAGCAACCCCTAAAACCTAAATCTACACATCCAATTTTGGATTCAAGAATTTCAATAAGAAAATACCCAGTGTCATATGGGGGAGGGGGGGGGGGGGGGGGGAGGGGTGAGCCCAATGCAATATTCATAGTGCCTAAATTTATGTTAAATTATAATCTCCTTATATATTTTGGTATTTTCGATGACCTTGATGTGCCATAGTCAGACCATTCCCATGAAAAAATCTGATAGCAAAAGTGTCAAGAGAAATATATAGCGATACTTAAAAGTCAAATTTCGATTGATCATATAGCTCCGAACAGAGCTACCTATTATAAAATTTCGAAAGTCATTATCATCACAAGAGATGTTGATTGTTAATCCAATGGAATTAAAGCTTTTGTCATCCGTCATTGAAAACGTGGGAGACTGAAGCACGGACAGGGAAAAGGGAAAGAGAAAATAAGCTGTTGAGCTGACTGGTAGGCGATGCTGCGAGTTCCCATCTTATAAACAAACCCCATACAACGAGAGAGAGACCAACTCTCACGCCAAGCTCAACCCAAGTTGAGAGAAGGTCATCATGGGTTCTTCTCCAAGAACTCATCATCAACTAGGTCTTGCCATCCTCTTCTTTGCTTCCCTCGCGAGCCTGTCTCTGTCGCACGCCTCTCTCCCCAGCGAGTACTCGATCATCGGCCATGGACAGGACCTGAACGGCGCCGTGTCGGACGAACGAGCCGTCGAGCTCTTCCGGAGATGGCAGGCGCAGCACAAGAAGGTGTACAAGCACGCCGGGGAGGCCGAGAGGCGGCTCGAGAACTTCAAAAGGAACCTGAGGTACGTGATGGAGAGAAGCCGGAGGGATGGCGGCAAGCAGCATGGCGTGGGGCTGAACAAGTTCGCCGACCTGAGCAACGAGGAGTTCAGGCAGCGCTACCTGTCCAAGGTGAAGAAGTCGGTGAACCAGAAGTGGAGGACCAAGAGGGAGAGCTTGATGAGGAACAAGAGGAAGGGAGCGGAGTTCTGCAAGGCGCCGTCGTCTCTGGATTGGAGGAACTACGGCATTGTCACCGGGGTGAAGGACCAGGGAGAATGCGGTACGTCTTTTGACCTTCTAATTTGATTGGTTTTCGCTTCTTTCGATCTTAATTATTAGGAACATACCTTGTCCTTTCCTCTAGATTTATTTATTTATGTCGAGTCGATTACATTTCAAGAATCAGGACGACCCACATGAGCACGCACGACGTTAGACGGAGCTGTATCTGCAATATGAGATTTGTATTCCATCTCGCTCGGACTAGTCATCACGTTAGCTCGATATCAAGCTTCATCATGCCTGAACATTCCATAAAAATTGTTTATGGTCGATTCTGTTTCCTTAGTTGGCAAGTGAGATACAGTAGAGAACATGGTCTGCACGCACCTGACCAAGCTGCCATTGAATTGACCACTAGAAAAATTCTCCCTTTGTCGTATATTATATGGTTTGGTCAAATATGAGAAGGTGAGACCTTTAGGTTCAAAATCATAATCATTAAATTATGATTTTGTGATAAGACCATATGAAAAAAGTTGCGGGCCCTTGTTGTTTGCGGGCGACTTCATGATAAACGTGGCCGAGTTTCAACCCCATAGCTGCACCGCAAGAACATTAGGTAGAAGCTTGGAGGGTTTTGGACTGATTGTGTAGCGATGTCATAATCTTTCTTATCGAGGTGTACGAAACGGGACCACCTTGACCGGTTCTCGAGAGTGTTAGTCTGGTTCTGAATTCCAAAACTAAAACTAATGTCCAACTGATCCGATTTCTAATTCCAAGAGTGAACCGAATTGACTAACTATATATTTATTATTATTATTTTGAAAAAAAAAAGTAACTCGCTTTTTTTTTTCTTTTTTTTTCTTCATAACACATAGAATCAAGTAATGGGGAAAAAAAGTGATAGGTTCTATTGGACTGGTCCGATTTCCGATTTCACCTTAGGATCGAACTGCATTGAAAATCGATTGCCCCACCTTTTTAATCAAGGGACATCAATGTCTTTAAGGACTTTACTATAGAAGGTCCGAATTGTAACAGAAACTCGCAAAATTTACACTAATAAATGTAAAAGCTTAAACTATTAGGAAATGACGGGTCATGCTATCGCCTTCATGTTAAAGCTAGAAATAGTCGGACGGAACGGTGAAATCTTGGAGCGTTTGATATACGAAAGAGGTTTTAAGAATGCTGAATATGCCTGCAAAATTGACAGAAGAGAGTTGCCTGATCCTAGTAATATTTCATATGGTAAGACTGGAAGAGGATCGGAAAGCCTCCCTCAACTTGACGATCTGAAAGTTTCTCTACACATGCTTCGACCGGGACGACGACTGGAAAATTTGCCGATCAACCAGAAATACAAGAATGAGCTTCGGAATGGCACTGTGGCCGTATGAATCATTCAAAATTGTGTGTTAATTGTGTGTTTTCGGGGGATTTGCTCTTGAATAATGTGATGTTCGCCTGATTTTCGCACTCGATCCATGATCACAGGAAGTTGCTGGGCGTTCTCTTCGACCGGAGCAATGGAAGGAATCAATGCGCTCAAGAGCGGGGACCTGATCAGCCTTTCCGAGCAAGAGCTCGTGGACTGCGACACCACCAACGACGGCTGCGACGGCGGCTACATGGACTATGCCTTCGAGTGGGTCATCAACAACGGCGGTATCGATTCGGAAGAAGACTATCCCTACACCAGCGTCTTTGGCGAGGGTGGTATCTGCAACGTCACCAAGGTTCAGTACCATATAATTCCTATATTGATATATCCCGAGAATAATTGACTGTCGTACAATAGGTTTATAACTTTTTAGACAATTTTTCCTGATTTTTCCATACGTGCAAGTCCGAGAGTTCTTAAATCTTCCTTATGAACTTGATTAGCATTTTCTTGATGAATTATGGGTGACATCACAGGAAAACATGATGAAAACATCAGTTTTTTTACCCTGTATCTGATGTATAGATTGGATCTTGTTCAATCAGGAGGAGAACAACAAGGCGGTCACCATTGATGGGTATGTGGACGTTTATCCGTCGGACGAGGGCCTTCTCTGCACGGTCATCCAACAGCCGATTAGCGTCGGCATGGACGGCTCGGCGATAGATTTCCAGCTCTACACTGGGGTAGGTCCTAATTCCTGATGTTCTTGTGTTAATACACTTGCATGATGAGAGCTTTTGCATACAAACTGCTTGCTTGATGCTGCTGCGAATTGGCGCTTCAGGGCATCTACGACGGTAGCTGTTCAGCGAATCCCGACGACATCGACCATGCGGTCCTGATAGTTGGTTATGGCTCCGAAGGCGGCGAAGATTATTGGATCGTGAAGAACTCCTGGGGAACGGATTGGGGAGTGGAAGGATACTTCCTGATACGAAGAAACGCCGACCTGCCGTTCGGCGTCTGCGCCATCAACGCGATGGCTTCTTACCCGACCAAAGAGTCCTCCGCGCCGTCTCCCTACCCATCTCCAGTCGTTCCGCCGCCCCCACCGCCGTCCCCACCGAAGCCAACGCCGCCACCCCCGTCCCCACCGAAGCCAACACCGCCACCCCCGTCTCCTCCCCCCAGTGAATGTGGCGACTACTCGTATTGCCCCGGCGACGAGACATGCTGTTGCCTCTACGAGTTCTACAATCTCTGCCTGGTTTACGGCTGCTGTCCTTACCAGAACGCGGTGTGCTGCACCGGGACTGACGATTGCTGCCCCGGCGATTATCCGATCTGCGATGTCAAAGAGGGACTTTGCCTCAAGGTATGTGAACTCGGGTCTTAAGAATTCAGGTTCTTCAGTCGATTTCAACATTGCTCATTCACATCACGAATTCACTGACCTTACACTTCTCTTGCTCAATCCTAACAGAATGCTGGAGATTACTTGGGAGTTGCCTCGAAGAAGCGAAAGATGGCGAAGCGCAAACTCCCGTGGAACCGGTTCGAAGAAAACAAGAACAAGATCTACCAGCCACTGGTGTGGAAGAGGAACCGTCTCGCGGCGATCCGCTGATGACTAGAGAAGCACCGATCATACCGAACATTTATCACGCTTCGGTACTAGTAATAGTCGGTAATCTCATCTTACTCCGGTCGATAGGCATCGACAAAACCTTGTATCAGGCCCATGTTCATATGTATGGGACTTGAGCATGTCCTGGCTTCAGGTCAACGGTTGTTTTTTTCACTGCATAATGTGTATTAAGTACAATACTTGCAATTGCTGCTACTGGTACTTATTGTTTCGTTCTCGCCTGAGTCGATGCTCGAACATGTTTGCGCCATCCGGGATTCTGAAAATAAAGAGTATATACTCAAAATGTGTGTTTTCTACCTTATTTTTCTGCATCTCGGTGAGGAATTATTAGAGCGTTCTTCAGATATCAAATGCCATTCATAGCCATTAAGGCACATGCTAGGAAGCGAACATGGAAATCTTAAGTTTCATTCAGCTTGGATATATGATCTCGTTCACCCTTTTCTTTTCACCAGTGAGATCGGAGAATCCTCGCTCGACCACAGGCAAGGACAAGCACCCTCGCACGCGGTAGTGGTGCCACCAATTAGGGGTGTCAGGAACCGAACTGAATCAAACCGAAAAATTCAATTTTTTCGGTTCAGTTCTCATTAAAAACCAATATTTTTTTATTGGTTCGATTTTTATTAGTTAACCGAACTGAACCACAAACTGATAAAATCTGTCATCTCCCGTTTCGACTACACTACACCCAGGAAAAAGAGATGAACTTGGTGACGCCATGGAAGCTGAGACCGACGCTGAGACCGAAGCACCCTCTCGCTCCTGTTCCCTCCGGCCTCAAAGCGACTGCCTTCCGCCCACCTTCTCGCCATACCCACAATTGCTCATCCGCTTTCCGCGCGTGCCCGTCTCCGAACAGGGCATTCGCGTCACTCGCCAGGAAGCGGGACTCGCAGCCCGAGCCGGTCCTGAAGCCGACCATCGTCGAGGAAGTGTCGCCAGGGCGGCCGGCCACGGTTCGATCCGTCTCGGGCCCCCCTGCTGGCCGCCTTCGTCTAACCGAGTAGGGCCCTGTCACCCAAGCGCACAAACGTGCTCCTTTTTGCTCTGTTTTTCGGCTCGCCGGATCGGAGCTCGCGGCTCTTCGGTTCGCCCGAGTTCCGGCCCGACCCCGGCGGGCTGCGATTTGTTGTCTCTAGACTTTGCTTGGTTGTTGTTTCTGCTTGGATTGTTGATTGATCTCCCGGTCGAGCTTTCGTTAGCTTTTTCGTGGGCGCACCCCAGATGCTCGACGTTTTGTCTAGGCCAGATTCGCGTAGATTTTCTTTGGTTTTGTGGGTTGGTCGTGGACGGTTCGAGGAAAGGGAAGGTTAACGGTGTTGGCACGGGTGGGTGTTGGAAGATGTCTGCATCAGCACTACCTCGAACGGTGCCCGGTCGATGGGGCCGAGTTCTATCTTCCCGGCCAAGCTCGGTGGAGGCCGAGCCAAGTAGTCCGCCGGTCGGAGGGAACGACCGGCAGAGGGTGGTGGTTCGGTGACGGTGTGGGTGCTGGCTGCCTCGGCCGGTGGTGTTTTTGGGTGAGATTTGAGAAAAGCCTGTTTCGGTGAAACAGGGAAGCTGCAGGCGTTGTTCGGGGGCGGAGAAGAACGCAAGGAAGAAGAAGATTTAGGGAATAAAAAAAGATTAAAAAATTGAAAATAAAAAAGAGAAAGAATTGAAAACCAAAAAAAAAAAACAAAAAAAAAAAACCAAAAGCTGAAAACCAAAAACTGAATTGAACCGCACGGAAATTTGGTTCGGTTCGTATTCGGTTTGAGTCTTATTCGGTTTGGTTTGGAATATTTTTTTAACGGTTCGGGTCGGTTCGGTTTTTAAAAAAAACCGAACCCTTGACACCTTTACCACCCGTCGCCTGAACCACATGAGGACTGGCCGACCCTTGTAAGGTCGAGCAATGGTGGTGCAACCACCTGAAGAGGCTTCATTAATCAAGAATTGATTTAGTGATTCAAGTACATGGATCCGGTGTATAATATAGATTTGATTTTTCATGCCAACAATACAATCTCTAGTTTTGGACAACCAATTCAAGCTCCAGCTTGCATGTTAATTAGCATATAAAGTGAAATACATGTAGCTAAAGGATTATCATTAGGTTCATCACTAATGTAATTAAAGAATTGCACATTTACCATTAAATGAGTTATATCTGTTTGAATTGGTTACGACTTCATGATAAAAAATAAAAAGAAAAATACTTTCTAGAACATGGAAAATATTTTCCCTTTTCAAATTAGAGAATCCATTTTCCTAATTTTATGCATACATATTTTCTTTGACCATAAACGGTTTTCCATTGATCGATTATTTTCAGTAAACCAAAGGCATGCAGTCCAGAAAACCAATCTGCTGAAAAATTTTGAAAAAAAATCTTGAAATGCCCAAGCGAAAAATAGATTTTACATATTGTTTCACAGATAATGTTCTCAAACCATCTTTCACTGAATGCTAGTTGTCAACTTTTTATTTGTATCGGAATCTATGTCGTTTTAGAAAAAAAGTTACGGATTCTATTACAATCGTGATAAATAAAGGATAAATCCAATGCAATTAAACGTAAATACAAAGTAAAAATAACTAAAGCAAGATAGCTGAAAATTGAGTATACTAGGGTTTTCTTGTTCAATTTCATGATCCTTTACAATGACGTTTTTCCGACTATTAATAGTGAAACTAAGAAAATAACTGCTTTGACAGTTATGTGTTAAAATTTAAATAACCCGGTATATTCGGGGCTTTTCCAATAACAATATTGCCTTATCCTTGATTGGAACCGAGCGTTCCGACAATTGGCATTTCCCTTATCTTCTTACGCAAGAGTGATCATCGGTACCAAACCGTCGATAACTACGACAATGGTTTTGCCCAAAATCCCATGGACTTGTGTGTTTGATTTGGGTCCAGTGGGCTTCATTGGTTGTGCTGGCCCAGTAAGCCATCTTTTATGTTAACACATAAATAACGATGACAGATAACGATGCGTTTTGATTTGAGTTAATACCTTGAAAAACCCTAAACTGATACACCTGTAACAAATTCATCATAAACTATTTAACCCCAAACTAGTATACATTTGAAAATTTATCCCAAACTAGTATACTTGTGACAAATTTACCCTCTGTTAGTTTTCGTTAAATTGTACTGTCAAATTATTAATTTAAATGACATGTAACAGTTGACTAGTATACTAATTTGAGATTTTACGTTCCATTTATCACAATTTACAATTTTTGTGATTTTTGTGTGATATTAATCCAATTTAGTGAATGGTATATTTATCACAAATTTACTAGTATGGGGTTTTTTGCGGTTGAATAAATTAGTTTTGGATAAATTTGTTATAAATGTACTAGTTTATGGTTTTTTATGGTCAGTTAGAGTAAATTTGTCATAGGTATATCTATTTGGGGTTTTTCATGATCAAAAAAATAGTTTAGGGTAAATTTGTCACAAATATACCAGTTTGGAATTTTTCAGGATATTAGCTCTTTTGATTTCGGCCAAATACTTTCAAGATTTTTGGTCGAGGAGCATTTTAGCGATTCGGAATGTGTTTCTTTACCTACCCGTAGATTATGTAAATCAATACCATCTTGACCATTAATTGTACAACGCTCACCATGGGCCCTTTGTGACAGACGGAGGATATAGTTTCTATAGACCATACGATAATTTTTCTGCGTGCCTATCGAGATTCGAGAGTCGTGAGAGATGGGTTTGAAGAGGGATTTTTGGTAATGGCTCACCGGTTCAGTTTGCAGAAGCTTATGGGCCGTGATTTTGGCCCATTTTACTATTAATCCAAAAACGGCCCATTAATAAGAAAGCCAGAAGTGCATAATCATTTTTGTCTGAAACTATTTAAAAAAAAAAGGCGAAATGTCTTAATTTATAAAATTAATTATGTGAGGTACCTACTTGCAACAAATTGAGAGCACAAATTGCGGCAATAAACTCCTCTTAAGTTAAACTTGATTACTCGTGATCGTCCATCATTCACATGTTGATGATATTGCATCTTTAAAAGCTCATCAATAATGAGTATTTTGTGTTTGGTCCAATATCAATGATGAGATTTCAAAAATTGAAAAAACAATGAGGGAACATATTCTAGCAAGAATATGGAAAGATGAGCATGACAAACCCAATCTGGTATTATTGAGGCTCGTTTCAATTTCCTAACTTGTAGTGTTGTGCAATTTAGTTTTGCAATATCGTTTTTAATATGAAAAAAAAGTCCTCAAATCTCTTCAATGGGCTAATCAACAGTTAGTAATTGTTATAGCATCCAACCCAAAAGCTTAACTGAAAGGTGGATGGAGATATTATCGAGCAATGAAGGATATTTCAATACCCTCTCTCACATGCAAGCCAGATTACAAGTGGCGTATGGAATTTGATTAACAAGAATGGGAGCACAAGAGAAATAAATTAGGGCAAGACTGGCTCTAGTACCATAAATAAAAACAAAGAATTGATTGAACAAAGGGGAAATTGCAAAAGTGAAAAAGAATTTACGGCTGTTATAGAGAGATAAAAAGTGATTAAAATGACGACAAAGGGAAAAGGGAGGGGGTCGAGTGGCAAGACATTCTTGGGCATATCAAAGACATGCGAGTTTAGTTTGTTTTAATCATGAGACCCGCCAAAATCAAAGATTGGAATGCAATGGGTCACATGCATCTGAAGCACATACGAATCTTTCCTAAGTGGCAATAGGGTCCGACAACTCTCATTCGTGCATATTAATTATTTGTCACGTAAGTAATGTCGCGTCAATCAGTCCTTAGTCATCGGCTACATTTGTGGACTAGCTTGTCACTCCTCTACAAATCATCCTACCTTTTGCCTTTTGTGGAGTATTTATCTAGCTAGGTAGGTTACACTCCTTTGCTAATAAAGGCTTGAGATGCGGAAAGATAGCAAGGATAGCACATGGCAACCTCAAAAAAGATGTATTACCTTTTGAGATTGCCTAATCAATTAATAGTATGTCCTCTAAATTTTATTATTTCATGTGTATGAATGGACAATTTATATGTGGGACAAAGCCTATAAAGGTCGAGCCACAAGAGGGCGCCGACCAGCACTTGTCTTTTGTGGTGACATATGCTTTCTGACAAATAGAATGTTATCAATTATGTTTTAGGGCCTTTGAATAGATCACGAGCAGATTAGTGGATAATCAAGACATGTTTTATGGCATCCATTAAATTATGCTCGAAGGAATCAAATTCTAGCATTTTGTAAAAAAAAAGTAAGGGTGCATTTGATAATTATTCTAAACAATTTATGCTCAAAGATAGTTTCTTTTTTTTCCGTATGACTTTTTGAGCATTCAAATGAGTTTGATAATTGCATAAAATTTTTATTCCTAGAATATAAAAAGAATATGAATGAGTTTGATACTATCCTCAATTTTTTTTAATTTTTTTATAATATATTGAGATTTTTCTTTTCTTTTTTCCTTCTCTTCTTCTTCTTCTTCCTCTAGCTGGCGATCTTGCTATGGTTAGGCAAGGCTCCGGCAAGGTCACCAGACCTCACCTTTGCCATCGCCGAGCCCAGCAATTAACTAGAGGAGAAAGAACAAGAAAAGAGAAAGAAAAAATAGCTTGATTCTAGAATGTTTTTGGGAATAAATAAGTAACTTTTTCCTACTTCTTGATTCTATTTCAAATCTATTTCGCAAACAAATTTGTTATCGGGAATAGACATCATCAAACAAATTTATTTATTTATTTTTATATTTTTTGGTTTCCGAGAGTAAAAAAATAGAAATAGTTAAGAATTGACTAGACACTAAACAGTCCCCAAGCTACCCTTGGTGAATTAATGGAAGCCGAAAAAATATCCTTTATTTGAACTTGAGTTAATATCATTAAAGATATCATACTGATACTCCAAATTAATTTTCATCTCATAAGTAACTCCAAATTAATAATCCATAATAAATTTATAGCAAACTAATTTTTTTCTTGTGAAAAATTCGACTGCAACTCCAAATCCAAATTACCCTCGCGAATAGTTTGAGACATGACGCAAAGAGTCTATTTGGGTCTAAGGTACGGGTCTAAAATCTTTTTGTGAGACGAAATCTAGTTTGGTCGTAAATGTCTCGTGAAATATCGATTTGAGATTTTTTTGTGACATAGAAATTAATTTCAATTAGATACTTTGTCACCAATGATGAATCGGTTTGGAATTTTTAATGATATTTCAAGTGGAAAAATTGAGACCATCAGATGAGGTGTTTTATCGTTACTGTTGTCTTCATGACCTGTGTGGGCTAGTGAATTATTAGGGCGTGGAGACTGATGGTTGGACAAAGACAGCAGCCTGAGTCAAGAGGGGACATGAATGTGTGGATAACTGTCCCCTTCTCTCCCGTGACCCTCCACTGAATAATCCCCATCACCTTCAAAGGAAAAAGAATCAGTCATATTATTTAATTATTCTAATCATCCGAAAAGCCCTAGAATCGAGCCTGTTTGTCTACCCCGCTCAAGACTTTAAGTCGTTTCGGTTAGGGTTCGTACTATTAAAAATTCCAAGCCAATTTGTTTGGTAGAAAATTCCAAATCAATAACACATGACACATTTACTTCAGAATTATTTTCATCTCACAGAAATCCCAAATCAGAATGAAATAAATTTACATTCCTTTAAAATATATATGTCGACACACTAGAATTTTTCCCATCGGATAGTTCATTCACCAAAATGGATCTATTCTACAGTCATCCACTATGTGCGTCAACACGTATGCATTTTCACAAAATATTAGATACAAAGCTAACTGATGATTGGCCTTGATTTCTGCCGATTGTCTCGTCCTTTCCGTTTGGGCAATGGCATTTTGTTTGGTTTTGGCTTGGGTTGTCATTGTTTGGCCAACTGGTTGCCTTCTTTTGTTTGGTCCATCTTTTGGATGTTGCTGTAGTTGTGCAGCTTAACCACGTTTTGTGCCTTGTTGGCTTCCATTTTCTTCTTCTTTTGGCACATTTTCACTATTATGTTTGTTCATTATAAGTGTATGTTTTGGCGCCGTTTTTGTCATAAATATTAGTTTAGCTTAATATGATTACCTTTCACTGAAAAAAAATAAAGCTAATCAATGATTGGTCAAATCAAGGTTACTGATTTGGATTTTTTTTTTCTTTTGTGAAAGAAAAATCAATTTAGAACATCGACTTGAGATTTTTTATGAGGAGAAACCTAAATTGAGTTAATTGTGTGCCGGGAGTTGTCAATTTGAGACTTTCTTTTATGTTATCGAAACCCATTTTATATTTATGATTTTCAAAGACCATTTCAACCTATGTGCTTAAAGAACATATTGCTGCATGGACATGCATCAAAATCACCTTGCTTTGGGTCAATTCGAGATTTTTTTTTTTTTTTTATATGTTATCGAAACCCATTTTATATTTACAATTTTAAAGACCATTTCAACCTACGTGCTTAAAGAACATATTGCTGCATGGACATGCATCAAAATCACATTGCTCTGGGAGATTTTCTCAGACAACTTGAGAGAAGACAAAAATAAATATCAAAACTAAAAAAAGAAGAAGAGGAAAACAAATTCAGATCAGTAGGTTATCAACGGCCGACACGAAAAATGATTAATCAGGGCAACAAAAAGAAGGAGAAGTGAAAAATCAGAGGCGCGTGCCCCGCAAACGCGACAACCCTTACACTCCAGGAAGCAAGCACAAAAGCACACCCGTGTCTGATCTTCTCTCTCCACGACGATAAAAGCGCAACAAAGCTTTGGACTTTCGAATCCCCTCCCCACTCCCCTGAATTCTCTTTCCTTTTCCATCCCTTGCCGTTGCCGCTCCTCATTGTTTTACTTTGTTCCCACTCATCCCCTGAATTCTCGCCATCATTCTTGGACCCAAGAGGTGGAAAAAGCATCACCAACTTCTGCCTCCCTCTCTCTCTCTTCCTCTCTCTCTCTAAAACCCAATAATGGCTCCGAATTTTCGTGACTGAATTTGGCTACTGATGATGACCGGTTTGAACGAAATTCGGACTCCACCGGGCTCGTGCTCCCCCCGCAATTTCATGCTGATTCCGTGACTGGGTTCTTGCTGTCCTGACGTTCTTGCACGGTTCTTGTCGGTTAGTCTCTGTTTTCTTGAATCGTAGATCAGGACACTTTTGGTGATTCGGAGATCGTCCGGCGCGTTGGTCTTTGGTTGAGCTTTTAGTTCGATCGTGTGATGTGTTGAGGCGGATGTCGAACGTGTCCGTCTTCTTGAAGTTTCGTTGCTGCTTCGCCTTTCGCTACCGGCACTGTTTACTGGCTTGTCTTCAGCAGCTGAGTGTCTCTGTAAATCTCCATTGGGTATGCGGATATGGTCTAATCTTGGACTGTTTCTTCTTTTGAGCTCCATTTTGCATATCGATTTCTCTCGGCAGTAAGAGCTCACTGGAGGCCGGGTGATCATCCGACTTTCTTGAATTTTTTCTCGTCCTGAGAATTGCAGAGCGTCAGGGATGATTTATCGATATTTCTTTCCTTTTTTTGTTTTTTTCATGTCACTTGATCTGCAGAAGAGACCATCTTGTAATTTTCAGGAAGTAAATTCGACAATTCGCTTCGTCGTTTTCAATATTTGGCTTCTGCAAAGATCCGAAACTGCTCTGGTTCTCAACATTTAGTAGCTTCTTTTCGACAATTTCTCATTGGTTGTGCCATCATAATCAATTTGAGGAGCTTCCATTTCACTTTCTTGCTTATGCTTACAGATACTACTTGGCTAGGACAGGGTTTTCAAGTTGAAGTGAGGCTTTTACTTTTGTATTGTTGTCCTTATTTCCCTTTTTTGTGCGCAGATGCTCTCGAAATATACCATTCGAAGGTCATTTACAAACTTCCTTGGGTGCAATATACGTGCCAAGAAACTTGAATGAGCTGGTAACCATTTGAGTATAGCGAGGGTCAGAATCTGCTAGCCGTGACAAAGAACGGGAGAATCGCCAGAATGGAGGAAAGAAAACTGAATTTCAACAGTCCGCTCTTGTCTGTGAGGCGATATTCGATGCCCACATCTTCGAGTTCAAACAAAGGGAGGAAAATTCAGAAGTCCTTATCCAGTCGACGGCACACGCTCCCCTCGAGTGATTCAGACTCGAACATGGATCAAGTAACTGAACCAGTTGCTGTGCCTTTTACATGGGAACATATTCCTGGCAAAGCTAAGGACAATGATCAGAAATCTAAGGTCCTGCTTTTAGAAGGACCTAGTGTTTCTCCGAGGCTGCCTCCACGAAGATCTCGGGAATTTCCACTTGCAAGACACTTGGAAGGACCCAGCTCAAATAATATCACTGCTAAATTAGATAGCTTCAAACAAGAAAGAACAGGTGAAAAGGAAGGTGACTTCAAGGAGGATGATGACGATGATGATGAGGATGCTTATTCCGATGCAGTTGAGACATTGTCTCCTCCGGAGTCACTCTCATTTTCTGTTAATTGCAGCGTAAGTGGTTTGAGTGGAACAGATGGGCCAGTTATGAAGCCTTCGGGAACCTTCTCAGTAGATTCACAGACTCGAGATTTCATGATGGGTCGCTTCTTGCCCGCAGCAAGGGCAATGGCCTTGGAAGCTCCTCAATATTCTTCCAGAAAGCAACCTGCTACAACTGAGCAAACAAGAGATGTTAAGAAGCTCATTGTCAGTGAAAGTCGACCTCCTCCGAAGCAATACAGTATGGAAATTGTACAGTACTATAAACAAGACGCATGGGAGGAGGAAAGTGCAGATGAAGATGAAGATAAAGGTGAAGAGAACAATGATTATGGGAGTGTATCAGCCAAAGGTTGTGGGTTACTTCCTCGTCTATGCCTCTTAAATCCAATTCCGGGAATGAAACCAAGGTCGTCAAGTCCCATCTCTTTCATGTCCCGAATAAAAGGAGCAAGCAAGGATGGTCCTCCTCGATCACAAAGCCAGCCTAAGGTATTATGGTATTCTGCTTTATGCTTCTGTAAATCATGATTTTGCAGACATCACTAGTACGAGTTTTGTTAATTATCTCACAGGAAAGTTGTTCCTTATACCTTGAACTATGGGGGATCCTGCATTTGACAACCTAAACAATAAAATGCAGGATAGCACCATCCTATGGTTTCATATGACCTCAAAACTCACAATCAAATCAATAATTTTTATATTTATGCTTAAAAGGACCACCACTATATTTAAGTGTAAAACCAAATCTCCTTTTCTTAGCAAATAAAGAATATTAGTCCGTTGCTCAGAGTGCTCTGGATGTCAAATTTGCAGAGAGCTGATTCTGAGCACAAGTTGGACCATGGTAATCTCACTCCTAAGTTGCCAGGTGTCGAGAATAGGATGCTTAGCAGCTCTAGTCGGTTTAATTATTCTGGTGAGCTGAGGGCGAGAGGTGGATTATCTCCTTACAGGCGTTCTAGAAATGACGGTGTTTCTCCACAACGAAACAGACCAGCTCTGCCTCCTCCTGAAGGATTTGGATTTCTTGGGCTATCGAAAGAAGCCAATAACATTGACCCAAGCAGGTTGAAGTTGCTTTTAAAGAAAGTCGACAATATGCAAAAAGTTTCAACAAAGCTTACGGCAAATCAAAGCAATGGTTTGACCAGCCCTGCTGCAGAGAAAACATTATATGTAGATACTGTAAATACTGAGGCAAAATCACGTTGCGATTCAAGTTCCTCTAATTTGGAGGTGCTCTCGAATCGTGCTGCAGAAGACATGGAAAGCCGTTCTGACACAAGAAAAACAGAGGAGAATCCTTCCGAAGAATCTTCTTTTCAAGATATAGAATGCTTGGATTTTCAGAAGTCAGGGACCGCCTTGGGACAAGATCTCTCTGTGCCGATAGATGCTAGTCCCTCTTCTTGTTTCTCTACTCTCACAGGCCAAGTTGAGACCATGCGCATATCGTCTGATGGAGATTCAAACATCAACACCACCCTGATGGTGAAAAATGTTGATAAGGAGGAGATGGATGTCACTTCACTTCCCTTGCCTTTACTGAAATCTCCTTCTGAGTCTTGGCTTTGGCGTACCCTGCCCTCCATTCCATCGCGACATCCATTGTCACATTTGACCTCAACCACTAATTCCAAGAAGCAGGATGCAAAAGTATCCGGTGCCGATACCAAGTGGGAAACCATTGTAAAAACTTCGAATCTTCACCATGATCATGTCCGGTATTCTCAGGTAAAATCATTATATGAAACTATACATCTTGCACATCATTATGAGCTCACCGAGTGATGAGAGAATTGATTACCTGATGAATTACACTGCAGGAATTAATTTCTCATATTTCAGAGCAACCCAAGTTCTAGATGTGCAAAATCTCCGTTCACAGATTGAGGAAGTTGCCTGCTTTGGAATCTGCGGTGCATGCATAAGGTCAAAATGGCACGTAATTATTTTGGGTAAAATTCTTTTGGGACTGTTCTTTTGTTCTGCTACAGTGGATGTTTCATGTGCTCATTTTTAGTTTGAGTTACACAATTGTTGTTCCTAAGAGAGAGGATATGGCTGTTCAAAAAAAAAAAAAAAAAAGAGAGAGAGGATATGGAGCTGAGCTTGGAGAAACAGCAGCTGATGAAATTCTGAACAGAACCAAAGTGCCTCAGCCACTCCCTCTTTTACTCTTTTTTTGGTTAAATTTTATATATAGGTCAACTAGATATATTCCAATTGCGAGCCCTGTTTGAAGTGGCGATGATAGTGTTGTCCATTATACTTGAGGAATCCATTAATTTGATGATTGAAATCTGTTTGAATTTGTTGGTGTTTGTTCCTTTGCATATTTAGAAAAAGACGTGCTTTACGCATAGAACTGATTGTCCCTGCAACTATAATATCCTCAGGATTGTAACATAATCTGGAGTTGATTCTAACAAGTTTGTAGTCAAATGAATTATTGTTGAAATACGGTAAGTGTTGTGCTCAAAAGCATATTGATTCATCTTTGATTGATTATGCACGGCCAATGAGCAGATGCATTCAGAAGAATAAGCATACCGAGGAGTGTATGGAGGAGGTCCTCAGGTACTTGAAGTTTGAAACATAGAGCAGCTCTGTAAAAACTATGCAATCCATCATCCGATTTTTGTTGGTTTGTTTTGCTAAATACTAGTAGAGCGCATCTGATATACTTTCTCGAAGTAGATTTGAACTCCAAACATGGGTGGCTTAGTCGCCGCTGTATCCAAATGGAGCTGTATTATATCCCACACATAGGTATAATGTGCAGTGTTCAGTTTAGCCTTGGCCAAGGATCATATTTCATGACTGTCAGTCGAGACCTCTATCCATGTTATTTTTGGTTTTGCATTGTTAATTTAGTCCGGGGTGTTGGTCTCTTTCAGCAGGACCTTCTCGACTCTGAAAGCTAGGAGAAATATCATATAGACGAATTTATAGATGATGTGGTGTACACACCCTGTGCTGTATTGTACTTTTTGCGAGTCTATTGTGCAATTGTGGATTCACCCATTTCTTGATTCATGGTCTAGTAGAATGGATTTAGACTACATCAAATCGATCACAGTAAATCTTTTACGCGGGATTGGTTTGGTTTGATATAATCTGTCTACATTGACCAATTTCCACTTTCATCAAGGGAGATAGACGTATGTCAACAGGCAAAAGATCTATTTTGGTTATGATGCAACTTGGCCAGACAAGATCTTGAACTGTTAATTTGAACTCAACTTTTCGATTCTTTTCTGCTAGTATATTACAATGGAAAGTCGTCCTTCTCATAATGTTAAGAGGCTACATCTGATGCCCTGTCCAGATCTCGGGATCTATTAGATGTAAAACAATAAGATGATAGAGTCGGGTATAGAGCTTGAAAAATATATTGTACCAACGAGGGGGAGCAGGGCATGCGGGCATCGACATGTTAACATCAGAAATGTAGTCTAGTAGCCCACGGTATTGTGAAAAGGCGTAAACAACCCTTGTTGGTTGGCAACAATCTGTGTCTTCGTGAGGTTCCTTGTAACTAGCACCAAGAATCCAATGCAAGCCCCCTGATCTATTACAATGGAAGGAGCTAGGGCAAGATTATCTGGGCTCGCTCAACACACAATGATAGAATATTAGTCATTTCGTTATAAAGTTAGGCCACCTTAGGTTTTCAACACTTAGGGCACATTTGGTAACTATTCCGTTTCCGGGAACAATTTCTTATTGAAAATGATTCTTTTTTATTTTGCTCTTGGAAACAATTTCTAAGTATTTTAAGGCGTTTAGTTACTGTCCAAAATTTATATACCCGAAATAGAATTGCGTTTGACATAGTTCTCAAATTTTTTACTCCAAACCATTTTTTTTTAATTTTTAAATAATTTTATCACTTTTTCCTCAATTTTTTTTCCTTTTCTTTCCCTTCTTCTTCCTCAAGCTTTGGTTGATCACTGACCTTAGGATGATCAACAACTGGCTAGACGAGGACCGGTGACCTTGCCTGAGTATTGCCAACCCTTGGCAAGGCCGCCCCTTGTTGGCCAAGCCTCATCAGCAACTAGGCTAGGCTTGGCTGAGCCTTGGTTGAGCAAGCGGCCTCGCCAAATTGCCTAGTCGTCGACGGGGCTTGACCTCACCGAGTGGTCAAGCCCCGTTAGTGGCTGGGTGAGCTCGGCTAAGCCTCGCTCGACTAGGGGAGGCTCCTCGGTGGCCAGGTGATTCTTTGGTGAGCTCGCTAGACCTCACCCTAGTCTGGCAAGCCTCCACTGAGGTCATCGGACCTCACCCTAGCTTGGCAAGCCTCTGCCGAGGTCATTGGACCTCACCCAATTGATGACCGGCGACCGATGGTGGCGAATGACAATAGTGGCGACGACGGCAGTGAAAGAAGAAGAGAGAATGAATAAGAACAAGAAAAAAAGAAGAGAAAAGAGAAAAATGGATTGGCTTGATTTTGGAATTGTTCTCGGAAATAAAAAATCAATATTTTTTTTACTTTTCGATTCTATTCCAAATCTATTTCCAGAAATAAAAAATTTACCAAACAAATTTCTGTTATAAATCTATTCTCAAGAACAAAAAAAAAATATAAATTTTTATTATTTGGCAAGTTGCCAAATGTACTCTTAATCAATTAGAACAAAAAACTAACTACTGCCATGAAAGTACATAACTTCCCTTTTTTCCCTGACGTTTTGACATTCACGTCCATTTAGTCGAACCAAATTCAAGGCACTCTGGCGTGTTATTTTCTCTTGTATTGAACGAACTCATAGACCACACTACTACACACTCGCGAGACACACAGTGCAAATACACGCTCAACGGAGCAAGAAGCAGAGAAGACTCTTAAATTTAACTGATGGCAAATGCAAAAGCTCTCTTACAAGAACACTGTCCAGAGATACGCACAATAGTAAAACTCTAGGGAAGAACTAGGTTAAGACACAAGTTTGAAGGAAGTGCAGGGATTAAATCCACAGTGCTTCCTGATCTGCGCAGACGACTTTGCTCGATTCGGAGGATTATGATCCATGTGATTTTTGGGCTTCATTATGTATGAGTAGCTTTTGGCTAGAACTGGTTGCAATTGCTTTATCTTGATTGAGTTTTGATGTAGCTGTTTTTTTCCTGGAGTGATTCGTGGCGTAAGTTCCAGGAGATTTGAGTATGTGATTGGATGGTTTTGGCACCTCTGAAGTTCTGCAATCGAAGGATTTACTTACTCCTTCAAAAAGGTCAAACTAGGAACTTCTATTCTTTTAACCTAGAATTCTTAGAAGTAATATTTAAAATGGACAAATGCATTGGAAGTCCTAAAATTTTCAAAAGGTGTAATGAAATTCTAAAATGTCATGAAAGTATAATCGAGCTTTATAACTTACTAAGAAAATGCAATCAAATCCTAAATTTTGTCAAATTGTCCAGCTTTTTTTTTTTTTTTAAAGTTTTAGGCTTGATTTCACTTTCATAATTAGTTATAGGACTTGATTACACATATTAAAAGTTTTAAGACTCGATTATGCTTTCTTGACAAGTTTTAAAACTTCATTGCACTTTTTGAAAGTTTTAAAATTCAATTGCATTATCTTGTGGTAAGTCTCAAGACTACCAATGCACTTATTCTCATTTTAAATAATAGAAATAAGGAAATTAGACTAAATTGCAATCACAATAGCCAATTTCCATTTCATTCTTCTCTATTTGGGAAAACCACAGACCGAGTTATGCACGCTTGGTGCTCCCTCAGTGGGAGAAAAACTAGACCTCAGGACAGGGTGTCAATCTCGAGAAAGTCCAGTAGTATCTTTTTTAGCTCAAATTTCAGTGACTTGGAGAGGAGGAGGTTGACTGAAATTCTTGGCATCAAGCAAGTACGAAAACCTGGCAATTGTCTTGGATTGCCTACCTTGTGGGGAAGAGCAAATAATAGCGCATTAGAGCTGCCAAAGAGAGGATTCTGAGGAGACTCGACTGTTGAAAGGCCATACTTCAGTCTAAAAGAATTGCAATGGCTATTGCAATCCCTACTCACTCCATGGGATGTTCAGAGTTTCTTAAAAATCGGTGCCAATAATTTGATGCAGCTGTGGCTAGAGTTTGTGGGGACAGAGGAATGGTGAAAGAAAGATCCATTGGAAGAATTGGGAGTCTCTTATGGCAGCCATGGCAGCAGGTGGGCTTGGTTTTAAGGACATTATACGATTCAACTTAGCTCTTCTAGCAAAACTGGCTAGAATTAGGAGAATTTATCACAATCCCAATAAGCTTAGGTTCTGCATTCTAGACGGACTCTACTTTCCTATGAGTGATTTCCTGGAGGCCAGAAAAGGAAGAGGATCTTCATGGGAAAGTATATGTGAAGGGAAGGTCCTGAAGGATGGTGGTCTCTGGCAGATTGGTGATGGTAAGCAGCGTATCTTTTGAATAGTAGATGAAGCCCATCTACCTGGGACCATAAATTGCATCCTATTGCTGTCAATCCTGAACTGGCTCATATGAAGGTTGTGGAACTCATTGATACTAATATAGGATGCTAGGGATTATCTGCAATACAGGATTGTCTGACTGATGAGGAAACCAGGCATGTTCCAAGTATTCCTTCGTACGGTGTTAGACATCTGGATCGATCGGTGTGGCCATGGGACAGAAGAGGGTCTCTCTCCGGCAAATCTGCCTAACTTTTTCTCGTAAAAACTGCTTCCGCTAATGTTCATGCTAAAGCCTCTAGCTCAAGTCAGGTGCATAGCAATCTTTGGAATATAAATTTGGGAAAATATTCTTACCTCCCGTGCATGTGCTTCTTGCGGAAATACTGAGACAGTAGAGCATCTGATTCTTTAATATGAAAAGAGTAGAGCTGTTTAGTTTGGTTGCCTTGGTTACGGAGTGCAGAAGGAGAAAGTCGCTACCCAATGGCTTCTAACAAATGGCTCGGCTGAAGGGTAGTGAAAGAGAAGATTACCTGTCTAAATGTGCTTTCATAGCTTAGCACATTTGGAAAAGAGGAAATGAAGGTCTCTTTAATAGGGAAATGCCTGGCCCTGATGAAATAATAGCCAGGGTGAATCAAGCCTACACAGAATTTATTGAGGTATCTATCCAACCAAAACTCAAGGGCTGTCCTGCGTGAGCAAGACGCTCCTAACTAATGCTACTGATGTAGATATGTTTTGGCAGAAACCGCCCCCAAAATGTCATTAAGGTGAATTTTGATGGTGCCTTTAAGGAGGTTACGTGAAGGGGCTATTACTGGAGTCATAATAAGAGATGAGGAAGCGAAGTTAGTAGGAGGCTCCGGAAAGAGGGCTTGGGTAGTAGCCTGCATAAATGACTAAGGTGTTGCGTGGTAACATTTCTGTTTCTCCGGATTTCTGTTCTTTTGTTCCCTGGAACAAAAAAATAAAAATAAAAATAGAAATCCGTTTGGTAAAACTTTAATTCCCAACAACAATTTCTTCTTTTTTTTTTTTCCGGAAAAGATTTGGAACAAAAACAAAAAACAAAAAAAAAGTAACTTTTTATTCTCGGGAATAATTTCTACAAATAAGCCAATTTTATTTTTTATTTTTCTTTTGTTCCTCTCTCTTGCCGCGACCACCTCCGACTGCCCAGAGCCATTGTCGTCTACCGGCTGCACGGTGGCTGCTGCCGCCCGTCACTGCTCGCCATCGCGGTTGACTGTCGTGCGGTGGCGGCGGCAAGCGGCGACGGGTGGCGGCAAGCGACGGGCAGTGGTTGACAATCTGTGAGCAAGAATAAAAAATAAATAAATACAAAAAATACAAAATCTTACCAAACGCATTTATATTCTTTTTCTATTTCAAGAATATAAATTTTGTGTAGTTACCAAATATCTCATTTTATTCGAAAATTGTTTCCTAAAATAGAAATAGAAAATAATTATTTTTGAAAAGAAACTGTTCCTGGCTAAGAAGCGTTATCAAGCATATCCTAAATTCCTGGTAGTGAAGGAAGGTTTACGGTAAATTGACTCGTAGTTTCCACAACATCACTTTCGCATGTCGGGTGTCCCTTCTTTTATGTCAGGAACTTCACTTCGACGTGACAACACGCCCATGACCAGACTCTTCTAACACCGATTTCCCTTCCTTGAAAATTTGATCAGCTCATTCATATTTGACCTCATTGTAGCGTATAAAACGATGACCGAACTATTCAAGACTCACAAGCAATCTTTTGAGCGGTGAAATTCAGAAATGACTATTTGGTAAGTCTTCAAGAACATCATGGACAAGATTACGCATGTCTATCGATCCTCAAACTTCTCTCGAAGTTTTGCATTCCCATTTGGTCTTGCATATGGGGCGATATATTCGACCACTTTCTTTGCCACCGTACACACGCTTTCAGTTTTCAAGTCAAAGGATTTCTGCAAAGTTCATCGGCAAGTTCCACCGGTTCAATGGCTTTCGCATCTTCGACAGTCTCCTCATGCTGTCTCGCCTTCCTTCCAATGATCCTCGGTTAATCTTTTCCCATGGTAACCTCATACCCTTCAATTCATACTTCACTAATTGCACCATTCTATGCACCAAGATATTCTTTAATAAGTGAAAAAGGAAAATCCAGATTGAAGTGAAAATTCCTCTAATTCTCATCTTGCATGTAATGTTGATTGTTGATTTTTGTGCTCTACTATGTTAATCACATCCACTGTACCATCACAACCTCCCCAGTTATAATGAAACTGATAACCGTCATAATTGCTATTAGACTGTGTCGACACCTATATTTTGACTAAACATTTAAAATTAATTTACATAGAAAATTAGGGATTAATTTAATCCTAAAAAAAATATTTTGTGCATCAATTAGGTATTAATTTTTATTTGCATTCATTAATCTTTTTTTTCCTTTTTTATTACTTATTTTTCACTTTTTTTTTGTGTGGATAATTTACTAAAAGAAAAAGGGGGCAACCACTGGGCCTGGGCCTTCACGCCCAGCCCTTTTTCCTCCTCCCTTCCCCCTCGCACGGGCCCGAGGCCCACTCCTTCTCTTCTTCTTCTTGGCCTGGCCCCCTCCTTCTTGTATTCTTCCTCTGCCTTTGCAACTCGCTCACAGGACACCTACGGCCAATAAGGGAGTAGGCCGACGCCGGAGGGGATGTTTCCCATGCGCCATCAATGCCCGCCTTCAATGCCGAGCATGCCTAGGTGAAGAAGAAGGGATGGGACACCGGTTCGGCCAAGAGAATCCGGTCGGCGAGCCGAGGATCGGCGGCCAACGCTCCTCCGTTAATCGGACCCTCCTCGCCTATAAATAGGCAGGTTGCGATCACTGTCGGCAGCGAGCGAGCTTATAGAACTTCCCCAGAGAGACTTCAGGGGAGGCTCGAAGAGCAAGCGAGCCACGAGGGAAGAGAAATGGGGGCAACGAGCTTAAACGACCCCCCTTGAGAGACATCAGGGGAGGCCGGCGAGCGAGCGAACTCGAGAGAGAGAGGCGGGGTCGAACGAGGGTTTCGCAGTTTGAGAGAGATCGTGGGCGAAGGAAACCAGATCTGGGGGTTGCAACGTCGCCAGCCACCGCACCTGCATCACGGTCCGGTGACCCACCACCGCGTTTCTTCCTCAGTGAACTAGGGTTTCTTTTTATTTCTCTGTGTCTTAGGGTCATTAGGCCAGAACTTGCGGCCGTTCGCCTCATATGAGTTTTGGCCCTGACCGCCCATCCTCCAGCTGCCTTGGATTTTTGCCCGTTGTCCACCTTGAGTCCCGACATGATCTCGACTTTGAGTGGTTCAATTTCTCTCCTCCCAGCCAGCGTCCTCCAGGCGTTTGACAAAATTCCCAAACGACTGCAGCGGCCGCAGCTGGATTCGCGGTGACTGGCAACGATGGTCAGTAGCAATGGCTGGCTGAGCGAAGGCCGACTTGCCGGCTTAGGGGTGGCTGAGATGGTAGCGGTGGAGACCCAAACTTAGACCAGACGAGCTCAGTCGCCTCTGCCGCAGATTGTCGGGAGTAAGGGGCACGAGGGGAGTTTGGTCTGCGAACGTGACGTCGAGTCGGGAACCGGGTCAGACACAAGTCACGGACGAGTAAGGTTTGGTCCTCGAATTGGGTCGGGCGTGGGTCGCCATTCGGGCTAAGGCTTCATTGGCTTGGGCCAACTAGGCCCGTTTGCATGTGGGCTGATCTTGCGCGGGTCTGGAAGATGCAGACCCGTTTTGTCTTTCTTTTAAATTGTGGGCTTTAATTAAAAAAAGAAAAAAAAAAGAAAGGATTTCTGGGCCGAGCCCGCGCTTCAGGCCCATTTCGAGCCCCTGGCTTCAGCGAACCGAGTTGGTCCCAACCCTGGAATCCGACCCGGGTCCCTTTTTATAATATATATAATATATATATATATATATATATATATATTAATATATAATAATATTTTAATAAAAAATAAAAAATTTATTTTTAGAAAAATCCAAAATATTTTACATTTTCATAAAAATAAAAAAACTCAAAAAATGATTTATATTTTCAAAAAATAAAAAAAATCCAAGAATGCTTTTTATGTTTAAAAAAAAAGAAAAAGACCAAAAAATGTTTTTTCTCCACAAATGCATAGAAAAATCTTGGAAAATCCAAAAAGTCTTAGGGTTTAAACAAAATTAGGTACCGAAAAGGCATTAGTGATTAATTAGTGTAATTAAGTCTCTAATGCTAGTTTCTCTGGTTGCGCGGGAGTGAAATATTTCTCCAAATATTTCACTTGGGTTTCTAATCGACCTACTCCAAATTAATCAGTGGTGACTCTTTTTTAAAATTAACTTATAGGTTAAAAATTTGGACCATAAGTGGTAAATTGGTGGGCTTGGGAGAGCCCAGGCTAAGCCTAATAGACTTAGTGAGCCATTAGCCTCCATCGGCACATGCGCGATTGGGCACCGAAAAAGAGGTTGCGACAGCTTAGCGACTCCGTTGGGAAAATTTTGTGGACTTATGCCTTTTTTTATCTTGTTTAAACACTTCACTAACTTGGTTTTTTTTTTTCTACTTTTTTATGCATGTTAGTAGCTTAGAGATTAATTTTAAAATAAAATGTTTTATGATTATAAACTGCCATGCATGTTTTAATGTTTTAGCACTACATGTGGCACACACAACCTGACTTGGGCTGCCATAAGATATTTAGGATGGTGTTAATAAATATACAACCTTGAATGCGAGACTACAATGTAAAGATTGCATTTCTTTTCCCCGAATTTCTTTAGGTACAGCCTAGGTTAAGAGGATATGATGCTAACGCGAGACTGCGATGGGCAGACACCCTCTTAATTTTGCTGAACCTTCTCAGCTAGACATCGAGCTACACGTATCATACATGTCTATGTGCTTGTCATTTTCTTTAAAAGGAAAGTAATTTTTTTTTTTTTTACTCAGTTTTCTTAGTGGCTCATGGCAAAATAGGTTGGTCGTATAACTCCCCGTTTTGTATGCGATGGGAAGAGTTGACATTTAGTTCATTCTTACTCCCAAGGAAGAGCTCCTCAGATGGTGGAATCAGTTAGATCAGCTTAGCAAAGAACGTGTCAAAGCAAGGATCTGTCATCTCCTCCCATTGCTTTGAATCAATGTCCACTCTGGGGTCATGCAAGCACTACCACATTTCTGGTGCCCTGAAACATCCACCTTTGTATTTGACAAATTTGAAGTAACTCCGAGTCTCGAAGAGTATAGTCTCGCCATAGGAGTGCCTCGAGGGAGGGAATTTGTTAGGCCACTAACAGGCATTGACCCTATGATTAGTCTATCACAGTTTTAAAGAAATCATTTAGTAAGAGGAATTGTTAAAGCCAACAATGATGTTTTCTCATTATCATCTTTGACTGAATGTTTTGAAAAAAAAAAATCAATGGCCTAGAAAAACAAGATCTTCCTCTTAGCGTTCTTTGGATTTATTATCTTTTCCCATCGAAAGAATGCCATAAATCCTTCAATTGCATGGGTGGTAAATCAAGTCGATATTGGGATAGGATATGTAAACATGGCTTTAGCCGAAACATATTTGTCCATAATCATTTCAAAGAAAACAAAGAAAAAAAATCATGAGAGCTACTCCGAAAATTTTACAAATGTGGTTCTTTTCCCATATCAAAGGGTTTGGGCACCTCATGCAAATATTTGAAATCAACAAATTCAAGTACCAACTACGAAAGTTTCAAAGCTTGGAAAAATACTCCTCCAATAGGGAATACTTTTATTGGATTAACTTACCAAGCAACCCTATTCCCGAGGCATTCTTATGGCGAGCTAAATGGTTCAATACAGGAGAAGCTCGCTTTGCATTTGGATATTACGACCCCATCCTACTATTAGGTCTATCTGGAACCACCTCATATTACCCATATAGGGTGGCTCGTCAGTACAAGGCCCTTCAAGAAATCCAGCCATCGCTCAAACTAGGATTGTTTCGAGTCCTCTTCACCTATATGGGCTATGACTACTTAGATGATATCCGTATAATCCAGAATGCGTGGAGTAAATGCCACATCAAAAGGATTGTTGTTCCCAGAAAGCTAAAGGGATAGGAAAAAGCCCATCATGCATCCACGTTTTACATTCTCAACCATGGGATTCCCAATGAGCTACAATTGGTGATCCCTGACGTAGTTGATAAACTCACTCAGCAAGAATGGATTGAATCTCTTGAAGGAAGTTTGGAGACAAGCAGGAGACATGTATCGAAGCTAGTTCGAAAGAATAGGCAGCTTCTCAAGACTAGGACTTCCCATCGCATATAAAAATAGGCAACTTGGTCTTCTAATGTGAATATTTAGGATTGTTCTATCTACTTTCTATCTTTTATGCCTTGTTTAAAGAGTCCTTTTAGTGTTATGTAATCGATTGGACCCTTGCCAGGGGTCAATGTTCTATTAACTTCCCTCACTTATGTTCCTTTTATTGTGCGCAATGAAGGTAATTACAGCATAGCCGCATTCACCATATCCAAAAGCAAGAATGGCTGAAGAAAACGTATCAAGCCATGTTGCGGTTGTGGAAAGTGAAATGAAGCAAGTCTTCAATGTGCTTCAACAACTCTCTGTCGCAACCCAATCTCACCGCCCTCGAAGTTAATGGTGGGGAAAGGTCAGGTTTAGGGGTACTTGATCACGAGCGTTCCCTCACGAGATCGTGAGCTCTCCCAAGCTCGTACACCGTATGATAGCAGGTTTATTTATGCAATATAATTGTTTAATAACATAAGAATATACAAGAGTTGCCACTAGCCTCATTTTGGAGGTCAGCTAGAAAACCCAATTGAGGGTTGGGAGTGTTCCCTTGATTATTACACAATCGGATATCTAGGTTTGGGGACTTGATTTACGCTAATATTTCTATTAATGCACTTTCGGTACCTAAACAGTATGTTGTATTTTTTCTAACATGACCATGCATTTCTTTTTACATTTTCGGGATCATTAGTTATAAACTAAGTGATCATGCATGGTGGATTACTTTCATTCTATTCTAATTCCTAAAAATATGAAAAGAAAACAATCAATGAAATTGAAATTGCAAGACATGAAGTAAACAATCAAGGAAATGCGGTAAATCCATCATGTTATCCTAAAAGTATAAAAAGAGAAAACAATTAAGAAAAATGAGAGAAAATGAGAAAACCCGCAACTCGTTGGGTTGTATACAACACAAGCAACCCAAGACATATGTCGGGAAAAAATGAATATTACATAATGATAGTCGGAATGGACATCGACCTCCACAATCTTCGCGCTTTCTCTATCTTCAGGGTCTAATCTAATCCTAGCTTAAGAAATTTGTAACTAGGCACATACATATGAAAGAAACAATCATCACATATCAAAACGATAAAAAACAAGACATCTTTTGTGTTCAAGAAGAGTAACCAAAGTCACAAAGTCTATAGGTCAAGTTCTAGGTGATACCCCAAGGTTTAGCATTATTGTATGTCATACCTAAATCATTTATCTGACAATCACATGTGAAACTATAGCATGACAAGCATTCAAGCCATACGACCTTATTGTCAGATACAGAACATACAATTTTATAAAAATTGATGAGCACACAAAAATCATTCTGGAACAGCAGACTTTTAGATATGAGGAGCAGAATTCATGAAGACATCGACTTCTATTTTGCAACAAACATATGACAAGGCAAATGGTGGTCAAATCGCATGTATAATATGTCTATGGAAAGCTTGAGAAGTCTATTACAAATCTCTAGAAGACATTAAGTCCTAATAACATCATCTACTAGCTCATTCCAGTTAAAACAGAAAGTCGCAGTAAGTCCGAACAGCAAATCAATCTAAAAAAAACTAAAACTACTGCAAAATCAATAGAATTTGTAGGTGTTTTTGAGCAACCAAACGACATCCATTATGGGCTTGCAACATATCAAATCGAAGCTCTAGAAGTGTATTTTTTTTTTTATGTCTAGAAGAGCTCGAGGTCAAAAAACCTCATCTAGCACTTCCTTTCAGTCAAAATAGTAAGTCCATCACAAAGATACGAAATTGCATATTAATACAAATCAAACTCAATCAACCTCGAATTCATGATCATTGATCATCAAATTAAGGTGCTTATTTAGGTGCTTATCAATGTGCACACACATATAACATTTGCATTATTCCTCACATAACAGAACATGTAATTCATATTCACTCTTGGTGGACAAAATCAGAACATGCTAAGCATCCAGATCAACTCAATTACTCAAACTTGGAGAAAAAATGTCATAATCAATCTCAGTTTTCATACGTGCGATTCTTGATCACCACTTAAGATCAATTAACAAATAATTGTTGTGGAATGAGGCCAACGAAATGGACTAAAACTGAGAATGAAAAATAAGCATGGACCAAACAAGCAACGCACAAACGGAGACTCGGCGGAGCAAAACAATAGATCAATTCAAAGGCACAATGAGGAGATCGAACAAATACATCTTAGTTTGAACATCGAATCATCAACCAGATGCTAACATGTAGGAACTTTACTGAAATTCGTACTCTAGTTTCATTTAGAAAAATCATCGAACGTATGACAAACACTTTCATCCAATGATCCATATGCAGGAATACGTCAACAGTTCGTCTCCATATCATCACCTGAGGTAAAGTCACTAATAGCAACTCGATTACATAAGATCCAAACATGATCAATATCTAAAATTCTTGGCTTCTATATGTTAAAGAAAAGCATAGCGCACGTACTTGATTGGATATATCATACTCACAATAACCACCAATTCAGCAACCAGTAAACAAAAACGGCTAAAGAGAAATCCACAAACAAAATCACCCTGTTAGAGCATCGTCATTTCAAAATCTAGAGCTCGTCCGGTTCAAATATCAAACCTAGACAAGCTTTTCCATTAACGAAACTTCAAGAGAGGACAGAGATCACCGAAAAGAGGAAGCAACATACTGATGCCACCGAAGTCTCTGGCGACAAGGACCAGCTTAGAAGATGCTGAGGACAAGGCTTTGGAATTGGTGGCGAGCTCGGCAACGGGAGACTCAATCACCTCCTCTTTCACAATGTTAACGACAGGTGCCGCGGCGGCTCTTCTGCCCGAGCTCGAAGTAGTAGCCTCGGAGGAGCTACACCAGCGAGGGATACTCAGCGAAGAACGGACGAAGACGGTGGATCTCCGAGAAAGAGCCAAAGAATGTCCAATCGAGAGCCTCCAAAGCCAAGTCTAGCGAGAGAAAATCTGATCAAGAGACTCCGAGCCGAGAGAAAGAACTAATCCCCATCGCGATCCTTAACCGCCAGCCTTGAATCTTTGATCCTTACTAATGAGATCTTCGCTAATGAGAGAAAACCCTGGCCTGTAACTTGAGCTCGACAAAGAAGCGTTGGAGACGGAGGTGGAAGCTCCTTTCGGTGGACGGCAAGTGAGGCCGAGATTTTCTCCTGAGGAATGACGAATTTCTATCGGAATTGCCCAAGGCTAGGGTTTCGAGGTCTACCATGGAAGCTCCATCGAGTAGTTACAGAGAGAGAGAGAGAGAGAGAGAGAGAATCTAGAGAGAATGTGAGCGTCCGAGAGAGAGTTTCTCTCAGAGAATGTCAACTCGAGAGAGTACGTGAGTCGAGAGGTTTGTGAGAGAGAGAGAGAGAGAGAGAGAGAGAGAGAGAGAGAGAGAGAGAGAGAGAGAGAGCTCATGAGAGAGAATCCGCACACGAAAAAATGAGCGAGCCCCTGTCAGCGTTTTTCTCTTTTTCTTTTTGTTTTGTTTTGTTTTTTTTTTTTATGTTTTCATTCATTCATTTTTTAAAATATTTTTGGCTCTTTATTATTATTTTATTTTTTTTGCAAAATGGATGATTAAAATGTCAACAAAAAATTTCAGGTGTCAACACTCTCAAAGCAAATACACTCCATCTAGGGCAAACTTGTTCCCAACCCGGCCTCAATCGAAGTATTGTTATCGTAATCATCTACCAAGGGAGATCAAGGAATAGATACTGACGATAACATGCTCGAATTGGAAGATGATCCACACGAAATCACGTCTGAGAAAGCTAAGCCTAACAATTTGTCTAAAATTGAGCATAACAAACACCTTGGGAAGCTTGAAGAGAGGCTGAAACAACTGCAAAGCCTCCAAAATCCTACTCCAATAGACCTCTTCGTCTATTCCAAGGTCAAAATATCAGAAAAATTCAAAATGCTCGAGTTTGAGAAGTATAATGGCATGACTTACTCGAGGGCTCATTTGCAAATGTACTTGGTTCGAATGACCTAGTACATCGATAATGCACCATTAATGATCCAATTGTTCCAATCAAGTCTAATAGGCCCTGAGTTGAGATGGTATATCTAGAAGAACATGAACCTCCTTGAAACATAAAAGCAAAGTGAGTGAGGCATTCCTCAAGTAGTACAAGTTCATAATGGACATTACCCCTTCTTGTGAGGATCTTGAGTGTACCGAGAAGAAGAAGTATATATCATTCAAAGAATATGCCATTAGATGGAGTAATCTATTGGAGAAAACTTCCTTAAGTGTTTTGAAGTTGACAAAACATTTTCATCAGTATGGTCTGAAAATTTGCAGACCCTTTCATCAAAGTCTAAAGACCTCAGGACTGTCAGACTCAAGGCTCAAAGTCTATCCTTATTGACGGTTTCTAGACCGTCAAAGAAAGCTTATCCATAACTGTGTATTTCGTTAAGGATTTGATTCTATCGACTAAAGAAGATCTCTTGACTGGATATAGCATGTCGAAATCCATTATTCAAATGAAGATTGATTTAGGAATTTTGGATTCGTTGATTGATAAAGTATACTTGAAAGGTTTTACTTATGGAAACCTAGATCCTGATTGTATGGGCAAGCAGGATTGGTGGGATATCGTCATATTCCTTAAATAACTCGAAATCTCCCTAATTGATTATGTCAAACGGGTAGATTGAAAAAACTCCTTTGGTAAGTGCCAACGGGTGTGATGGCATGAAAAAATATATAAGGAAGATGTTCCAGTTATTCGAGTGTGTGCGCGATAAAAGAATTCCAAAGCCTGAAGCTCCTTGTTCTTAGTCAATTCAATTGTTGAGCGTAATCTTGTACTCAAAAAAGAGTTTATATCTTTGTGAGACCTTGAGGAAATGTAGTAAAGTCTCAACGCTGTGGAATCAAGGAAGAGCCATACTGTAACAACTCTTTTGATTCATAGTAAAATCTAGTCGGTGGGCTGTCAGTGCGAAATAATGGACATAGGCTTGAATTGAGTCGAACCACTATAAACCTAGTGTTCTTATTCTCTTCCCTAAGCTCTTTTATTTTGATCGTAACTTAATTTGTTTACAAGAGTCTAATTTCTTTTTCATAATATATTGTTAATTAGAATTACACACTTCTCTCTGGAAAATTTATTTCTGCACCTATTCACCCCTCTCTAGGTGCTTATACTAGCTTTCACAATTGGTATCAGAGCATGTGTACTCACTTAAGTTGAAGTGTTTTACTTCAGAGTTAAAGATCCATGGCTAGTATGTTGGCTTTAGATCTGGTTGAAGGGCAAAGCAATACCAGACCGCCTTATTTTGATGGAAAGGAATACAACATATGGAAAGATAAGATGAAGGCATTTCTAAGATCGAATGATCTTTTGGAATGGGACGTGGTAAACAAAGGAATCATTTCTAAAGCAACGCCAGTCTCAGAAAGAGGAAAAGAAGCTGTTGAGTCTAGTGAAATGACTCAATAAGAGATAACCAAGAAATAAGCTCTTGATGCAAAAGCAATTTATTCTTTATATTGTATATTATCTCCTACTGAATATAACATGATATTTTATTGTGAAACAGTTAAAGAAGTTTGGGATAGATTACACATCAACAATAAAGGATCTGATCGAGTGAAAGAAACTAGAATCAACATTCTGCTTAGTCAATATGAAGCATTCAAAATGAAACCTAGAGAATCTATCACTGACATGTTTAGTCGTTTTACAGAAATCGTGAATGATCTTGAATATCAAGGTCAACCAATTTCTAGACCCATGAAGGCAAACAAGCTACTGCGTGGACTGTCCAATGATTGGAATCACATAAAAACCTCAATAAGGGAGACACAAAGAATCATACCACTCTCTGTTGACGAATTAGTTGGGACTCTTCAGTCTTATGAAGTGGAGCAAATCAACGAAGATGAAGATTCTAAAGGTAATAAATCCATTGCATTAAAATCTAATGATGATTATGATGTCACGGATTTTGAAGATGATATGGATGATGAAGAGTTTGCTCTAATGATAAGAAGGTTCAAAAAACTGAACAAAAATGGGAGAAGATTCATTCTAAAGAAACAAAGCTCTCAAAAGCTACAAAATAAACCAGATGAGAATGATGAATCCAATAAAGAAGTAGTCTGCTTTGAATGCAAGAAAAAAGGGACATATCAGATCAAATTGTCCCCTGCTGAAGAGAAAGAAAGGATCTGAGAAACTGGAAAAAATTCTTTCTGCATAAAGACCTTATTTCAATAAATCTAGTTTGGGAATGACTGCGGAAACCATTCCTCTAATTGATCCTAAGGTAAATGAAAGAATTAAACAGAAACCTACAAAAGATTTTTACAAAAATCGTTTCCAATTTTTTTTTTTTTTTTGTAAAATCTATAAGCCATAGTGCTCTCAAATGTTCTAAGTGTAACAGCTCAGAACACTTTGAGAAAGAATGTCCTATGGTTTGGAAACCTGTGAAGAAGGTTTGGGCAAAGACTGTATATCACACTAATTCCATTGGACCCAAGAAAATATGGGTACCAAAGAAAGCATGAGTTTCTTTTTTAAATGCAGGTCACTATTAAGAAAAATGTTAAATGGTACTTAGATAGTGGATGCTTGAGACATATGACAGGAGACTTAAACTGCTTTACAAAGCTTGTGCAAGTTAATGGTGGAAAAGTTTTTTTTTTTAGGGAATAGCAAAGGAAGAATAGTGAGATACGGGACTGTAAAGATTGGAAGTCTCACGATCAGTAACGTTTTGTTAGTAGAATGACTCAACTACAACTTGCTGAGTATTAGTCAACTGTACAACACTGATTTCATAATCAACTTTCAAGAAGGAATATGTTCAGGAACTAGTAAAAATTCCTCTTAGACTTTTACGGGGCGAAGACATGGGAATATCTATCTCTTGGATATTAAACAAAAAAAATCCCAACGTCTAATCTCAATTCAAGAGGAAGCAAAATTATGGCACAGAAAGCTTGGGCACATCAACGTGAAGCACATAGCCAAGATCTCTACCAAGAACTTGTTCGTGGACTATCCAATCTGACATACCAAAAGTCTGACCTATGCACGCCATGCGTGCTGGGAAAATAGGTAAGAAATTCTTTCAAACCAATAAATCAAGTATCCACTAATCGTGTGCTGCAGCTCTTGCATATGGATCTCTTTAGACCAACCAGAACTCAAAGCATTGGAGGTAAGAAATATTGCCTAGTAATTGGGGATGATTATTCATGATTTACTTGGGTATATTACCTGGCAAGTAAGTCTGAAACCTTGTCTTATTTTATAAAATTTGCTAAGAAAGTTCAAAATGAGAAAGGGTATATTATTTCCAGTATACGGACAGATCATGGAGGTGAATTTGAAAATCAAGATTTTGCTAAATTTTGTAATGAATCAGGTTTTCAGCATGTATTCTCCTCTCCTTACACTCCAGAGAGGAATGGAGTTATGGAAATGAAGAATAGATCTTTACAAGAAATGACTAGAACTCTTCTAATTGAAAATAACAATTCTTTTCGTTTTTGGGCTGAAGCAGTCTCTACAACGTGCTATATTATTAATAGAGTCTTCTTAAGGCCTATTATGGAGAAAACTCCCTATGAATTATTCAAAGGAAAGAAGCCAATTGTTTCGTATTTTCATGTGTTTGGATGCAAATGTTTTATATTGAAAAACGCAAATGATCAAGTTGGTAAGTTTGAAGAAAAATCAAACGGAGGCATATTCCTTGAAAATCAAGATTTTGCTAAATTTTGTGATGAATCAGGTTTTCAGCATGTATTATCCTCTCCTTACACTCCAGAGAGGAATGGAGTTATGGAAATGAATAATAGATCTTTACAAGAAATGACTAGAACTCTTCTAATTGAAAATAACATTTCTTTTCGTTTTTGGGCTGAAGCAGTCTCTACAACGTGCTATATTATTAAGAGTCTTCTTAAGGCCTATTATGGAGAAAACCCCTATGAATTATTCAAAGGAAAGAAGCCAATTGTTTCGTATTTTCATGTGTTTGGATGCAAATGTTTTATATTGAAAAATGCAAATGATCAAATTGGTAAGTTTGAAGAAAAATCAAACGGAGGCATATTCCTTGGATATTCAACCACCAGCAAAGCTTATAGAAAATTCAACAAAAAGACTCAATCTGTGGAGGAATCAATGAATGTCAAATTTCAAGACTTTATGCAAAATCAATCGATTCAGGCTCAACCTCAAGAATTTGAACCTACTTTAGACTCTACAAAGTCTAAATCTTTAGAAGCAGTTCAGACTTTAGAAGACCAGCAGCAAATGATCATCGAAGATTCAAATGAGAAAAATGATCAACAGTCTGACAAATCAACCAGCAACTAGAAGCATAAATCCAGTCATCCCAAAGATCTCATTATTGGTGATATTAATGAAGGGATTTGCACAAGATCCAAAAGGCGTGAAGAGTCTAGTGCTATGGCTCTTATTTCTGAAATAGAACCTAAAAGCATAGAAGAAGCTTTAACTGATAAAAGCTGGATTGAAGCTATGTAAGAAGAACTCAGGCAATTCAGTATCAATGATGTCTGGGAATTGACTTCTAAATTGAACGGTATATCCATCATTGGAGCTAAATGAGTTTTCAGGAACAAGATGAACAAGAAAGGAAAAGTCGTAAGAAACAAAGCAAGAAGAAATGATAGACTATGATGAGACTTACGCACCAGTAGCAAGGTTAGAAGCAATTAGATTATTACTTGCTTTTGGACGTGCGGACCCCTCAAGTGCCTTAACTTTGCCTAAAGGGACACTTAAGTGCCATAACTTACGAAAGGTACACTTAAGTGCCAAAATCGGAGTAAAAGAGATCACTTGAGTGCCAATCCGGCCAAAATCCGGCCAAAACGCCAACGTGGCGTTTTTCCGGCGAAGCGCGGCCAAAACGGCGCCGTTTTGCACGTTGACGTGGCCAAAACGGCGTCGTTTCGACTGACGTGGAACAAAATAAATAAATAAATAATTTAATTTAATTTAAAATTAAATTTAGTTAAAATATTTTAAAAAATAATATTTAAAAATTTAAAAAACTTTAAAAAAATTAAAAAAAATTAAAAAAAAAAAAAAGGAACGGGGGGAGGCGGCTGAGGGATCAGCCCTCAGCCGCCGCCGCCCCCGCCTCGCCGCCGCCGGGAAGAGCCGGCGACGGCGGGGGGAGGGTCGGCCGGGGTCGCCGGGCCCTGGCCAGGGGCCGGCGACCCCGGCCGACCGGCGGCGAGGGCTCGCGAGCCCTCGCCGCTGGATCTGGGCGAGGGCTCGCGGCCCTCGCCGGTCGACCGGCGGCGAGGGCTCGCGAGCCCTTGCCGCTGGATCTGGGCGAGGGCCGCGAGCCCTCGCCGCTGGATCTGGGCGAGGGCCGCGAGCCCTCGCTACTAGATCTGGGGGGGCGCGCGGCCCTCGCCCAGATCCGGCGAGGGTCGGCGGCCCTCTGTGACACCCCGAACCCTTCGCAGGTCGTCACCAGCGCCGGTGTTACATCTTTTACCATCTCTATCTCTTAACTAAATTAAGCCTTGCTAGATTTCCGGCATTTTTTTTTTTAAAAGCCGTCCCATGCGCGACTCATAGCGGAAGCAAATTAAACATCTCCATCTCTCCCTTTACTAACCATGATACCAATACACACCAACTATCATCAAGATTTAAAAGATAAGCCATGCCACTATTATTTACATAATATCGATGGGTTTTTCACGGGTCGATACAACAAAAAGGAGACCAAGAGTTTCAGCCACACTCGGCCTCATCCCAAAAAGATACTACGACCCCTAAAGAAAATCACATGACATTTCCCCCATCCAACAGTGGCGGCTACTCCCAAAAAGATGACACCAGCTCTCTACCCTTCACACAACCATCACACCCATCCAGGTGCATCGGGTGGTGGTGGCGGCAACATTCCCCTAAACACTCCGTCTCGACGGACATGAACAGACAAAAACTCCTGGATGACGGGGCCCCCAGCCAGGCCCACGTCGTACATGACCAGCACACGCACTCGCATAAATGTCAATCCAGGGATAGTGACGCAGTCGATCTCCGTACATTCTACTTCTACATCTGATGGAATACCATAGAAGGTGCCTCGCGTGACGGTAGGAAGCGGCATCTTTCTAATCTGAAATGTTATCCCCAAAAGGGGTGAGTACAATCACTCAGCAGATAGGGAAATCCAATAACATTCCAATGCATCATGCATATCATCACACGTTGCAAGCATCACCTACCTTGTAATCATGCGTATCATGCATCATCACATCATATATATCATCATCATCTTGGCATACCACATTATCATTAACCATGCATCACCATGCATATCACATCATCATTAGCCATGCATCACCGTGCATATCATATCATCATTAGCCATGCATCACCATGCATATCATATCATCATTAGCCATGCATCACCATGCATATCACATCATATCATCATTAGCCATGCATCACCATGCATATCACATCATATCATCATTAGCCATGCATCACCATGCATATCATATCATCATTAGCCATGCATCACCATGCATATCACATCATATCATCATTAGCCATGCATCACCATGCATATCATATCATCATTAACCATGCATCACCATGCATATCATATCATATCATCATTAGCCATGCATCACCATGCATATCATATCATCATTAACCATGCATCACCATGCATATCACATCATAGATCAATTTCCACTTTTATTTATCAATTGATCCCCACATTATCTTTTCTCAAATCATCAAATTCACCATCATCACCATCCCTTCGGGCAGAAACCTCCGACAGGGTATCATTATCAATCCTTCGGGCAGAAACCTCCGACAGGATTCCATGATCAATTTGATCATCACCCTTCGGGCAGAAACCTCCGACAGGGTTCCCAGTATCCCAGCCATCTCATGGCCACTGGGCTTCCGGCCCCCCACATTCCGGGCATCTCGCATCTCAACTAGCATCACGAGGCATTCCCTTCGGGCAGAAACCTCCGACAGGGCTTCCGGCCTTTACCCTTCTAACCGGGGATCTCGCACCCTAATCCTGGCATCGCGAGTCACTTCCGGGCATGTATCCCAGATACAACCGGACTTCCGGCCCCCCACATTCCGGGCATCCTGAAACTCCCAGGGAATCTCTGGAATTACGCCACCAGGCCACCAGACAACATCCTCCGCCACAACCTCTTACTCACATACCACTTTCCACTTTTTATCATCCTTTTCATCTTATTATTTCATGGCATATGATCCACACACATGCATCATGATTCATAATCATACATGCATCAATGCCATATAACAATGCATCATAATTCATGATCATTCATACATCAATGCCATATAACAATACATCATAATTCATGATCATACATGCATCAATGTCATATAGCAATGCATCATAATTCCATAGGACTCATGGCCAATAAAATAATCCACCTTTATTATTTTATTATTTTATTATTTTATTATTTTATTATTTATTTTCATAAATAAATATTATATTTAATATTTATGATTTTCCAAAAATCATAATCTTCAATCAATCATTAAACAAACAATTAGAATCAAATTTCTCATTAAATCCATGGCTAATTTGCATTTTACATAATTTCCGAAATTTCCACAAAATAGATACAACATTCGGAAAATGGCCAGATTGCACAGTTTTCGAATTAATTCAATTAAAATACTCATATGACCTCCGAAAATTCCCAAATTTTACAGGGTGATAGCCAACACATTTTCGTGCATTCTTCATGTAGAACTCTTCGCCAAATTCTTTATAGATTAATTTATACAACTCCATGAAGCTTCTGGAACCTCTACCGTTTCGTCCAGAACGTACATCACCGAAAAACTTAGGTTTGACCCATCAAATCTCTTTCTTTTCTTCTGAAATTCGAGTATGTTATGTATCAATGTGTCCTTTACAAGTTTCATGAAGAGATCTAGGTTAAATAACCAAAGCATGATCCTCTTTTAAGTCCTTGAAGCCTCGGGTATCTCGGTTCACTTCAACAGAACCAAACATCTCAAAGATCTAGCCGATTAACTAGGCTATACTTGTTCATTTCTCTTAAAATTTGAGTATGTTGTAGTTTAGGATGTTACCAACAACTTCCATGAAGACAACAAAGTGAGATCTCCAACAGAAATCAACATGCAACCAAGAAATCATCAAGAGGTCAGTAGGAAATTCGCAGATCTGAAGTCTCCGTGAAATAGAACTTTTGACCCCTCATATCACCATCGTTTTCCATGAAATTCGAGTATGTCATACCTCAAGATGTTAGCTTCAACTTTCATGAAGACACCGAAGCCAAAATCACATTCCAAATACACATGCAAGCTCGAATAAGAAACTGTCTACCACAAACCGAACGGAAACAGCCACATAACATGAACACATTCAACCCTTACTTCGGTATTTCGTCCAAACCACACCTAGAATCTAACATGCAACCATCAAAACAACATGCAAGAGAAGTTATGAACCCCCACTTGCCTTAAAGAAGAACACACAGCAACACACGGCGGCGTAGGACGGTCGGACTAGGCGGCGACGGCGAATGGGCGGCACCTCCCTCTCGGCTCCGCCTCCTTCCCTCTCGGTCTCTCTTCCGCTCAAGCCCTCTCTCGCACACTCTCTTGGCCAAAATGAAGAAAACGGCCACTCTCTCTCTTCCCTCTCTCTTTTTATATCCCCATCTTCTCATGATTAGCAATCATGAGATTGCCTACAATCCCACCAATGCATGCCATTTCTTTATGCCACTTGTAATCTTTATTTTTGAAATTTGATTTTCAATGGGCTTGGGCTTAGGCCCATCCGGCCACCCCCCCTTGGGCTGGTCGAGCTCCCTCTCTTGGGCCCAATGGGCCGACTAGCTTGGCCCACCAAGCTCTAGGCTAATGGGCCCAAGGCCCATTTCGAATTTTATCACTTTTTCCCTTTTTTTTTGAATTCCTCTCTATAAATATTTCTAAATTCAAATTTCATCTTGGCCAAAGTCTTGGAATATTTCTAATTATTGAAATTTAAATCATATGGCCAATCATTAACTAATTAAATTTAAATTTCCACAATCACAAGCAAAATTCATCAAATTAAAAGACAAATTGGCTAAAGCATAAGCCATAAAATTCTACCACCTAATTAAAGACATTTAACACACCTTAAGGCTTGGCTTTGAATTTCCGGGATGCCACACCCTCGCCCGGCCGGGCCAAGGCCACCGCCCGCTGGGGCGACCCCCGGCGGGCGGAGGCCCTTGGCCCGGCCGGGCGAGGGCCGCCGACCCTCGCCGCCGGTCGGCCGGGGTCGCCGGCCCCTGGCCAGGGCCCGGCGACCCCGGCCGACCCTCCCCCCCGCCGTCGCCGGCCCTTCCCGGCGGCGGTGGGGCGGCGGCGGCGGCGGCTGAGGGCTGATCCCTCAGCCGCCTCCCCCCATTCCCTTTTTTTTTAATTTTTTTAATTTTTTAAAAATATTTTTAAAGGTTTTTAAAGTTTTTTAAAATATTTTAAATAAATTTAATTTTAAAATTATTATTTTTAAATATTTTAACTAAATTTAACTTTAAAATTAATTTAATTAATTTTTTAATTTTCTTTTTGCCACGAAACGGCGTCGTTTTGGGCGCGCTTCACCGGAAATACGCCACGTTGGCGTTTTCGCCGGACTTTGGCCGGAGTGGCACTCAAGTGATCCGTTTTTTTTCGAATTTGGCACTTAAGTGTACCTTTCGTAAGTTATGGCACTTAAGTGTCCCTTTGGCCAAAGTTATGGCACTTGAAGCGTTCTTTTGCCCTTGCTTTTGCTTGTTATAAGAATTTCAGGTTATTCCAAATGGACGTCAAAAGTGCTTTTCTAGATGGATTTATCCAAGAGGAAGTCTACGTGGAACAACCACCCAGTTTTGAAGACCCAAGGAAACCAAACTCTGTATTCAGACTAAAAAATACTCTATATGGTTTAAAGCAAGCACCTCGAACTTGGTACAATAAACTAAGTAAGTTTTTAATTCAAAATGGCTTTGTCGAAGGTAAAGTAGATACTACACTATTTATCAAAAGAGAAAGCAAAAACTTTTTACTAGTTCAAATTTATGTTAATGATATTATTTTTTGATCTTCTAATGAAAATATGTATAAGAAATTCTCTAAGTCTATGCATGATGAATTTGAAATGAGCATTATGGGTGAACTAACCTTCTTTCTCGGGCTTCAAGTAAAACAATTGAAGGAGGGAATTTTTATTCATCAAGAAAAATATGCCAAAGATCTTGTCAAAAAAATTGGGCCGAAGAATTGCAAAAAGACTGATATACCAATGTCAAGTTGCTAGACAAAGATGAATGAGGAAAAAAAGTTGATCAGAAACTATATAGGAGTATTATTGGAGAAAAATCAATTTGAAGGCTGAAAGTCTAAAGACACTCAGACTCAGACGATCAAGATTCTCGACTATAAGTTATCTCTATTTTAGAAATTTATCTCTCGGATAAAATCTCAAAAAGGTACAATCATCCATCCATAATTGATTGATGTTATCTTCCCTAATTTACGTGATTATTGCAATCTTTCCTTTTCAAAAAAGAATTTATTTTTGAAATAACGGTTATTTAAGTTTTCAAAAATGCAATTACTTTTTAAAAGGCATCTTTTACTTTTCCTTTTACGACGTTCTGTATGCCTCGCTTCAACTGCCTTATACACGGGTGGTTCCTCTTTGTTTTACTCATAAAGACCTTAAGAGAGCATAGATCTTCAACTTCTCTTTTCTTCTCTTGTTTAATCCTCGAAAAGTTTTCACCTTTCTCGCGAAACAAGCTTGGAATCTCTCAAAGACTGTAAAGGATGTTGTCTCAAAGAAAGTCTTCGAGGATCGTGAACAAGGGACCACAGCAAATGCGTGAGGGTCTTACGCATTTTGATTTCACCGAGGAAGAAGAATCTCCTAACCAATAGTAGAGCCCACAACATTCTCAGAAGCGTCAATCTCCTCCATCTAGATCTCAGAATATTAAATATCGAGAAGAGGAAGAAATCATCGAAAATGCAGAACCCGTAAGAACTCTAAAGCCCGCTTTTACGTATAAGCTTTACTGTGCTTTGAAGAAGGGCGGTATTCTCTTGAACTATATTGATGAATTTTTTAAAGATAAAGGGTATTAAAATGAAACCTACTTTTTACGCACAGTGGAACAATTGGGAATTGCTCCTGCGGGGTCAGTAGAAGAAGCATTTGCAAATGTTCCAACTGATCCATGTGTTTGAGGGCCGAGTCAACCAGATAGGAATGATGATGATAGGATGTACACTCATTTTAAGCCTAGAATGGGTGTTGCTACGAAAATCCAAAGCAAAATGGTAGATTTATTTCGCTCGAAGGAACACAAGCGACTATACTCTAAGTTGCTAAAGCGTGGTGTGATTAACCCTAGAAGTGTGGATTTTGATTTTCTTGATTCTTTGAATGTCAAGCTGCGAGAGAAATTTAATCTTCTTTAACTGGAACGATTTTGTTCTGAAACTACATAGGCTTATATTGAACTCACTGCTGACTTCTATTCTAATCTAAGTTTCTTGGATGCGAATAGATTCTCTTTTAGTGTTTGAGATCAAGACTATGTAGTTGACATGGATACATTGGCTGATGTGATTGGAGTTGAAAGAGGGAAATTCCAACCAATCAGCGTGTCTATTGGTCATGCAACGGTAGAGCTTGTTCGGGATAGAACAGCGAAAGCAAAGATTTCATATTCGAGGATGAATGCCTTAAATATCTTACTTCACAAGATAGTGATCAACTACCTTAGACCCAAATCGACTTCAAAGACCGATGTTTCAAACTCAGTGGCAAAACTGATGTATGCCATTAACGCTGGCAAAAAGTTCTCTCTTCTACACACTATTATGTCCCACATGTACATAACAATGGTGAAAGACAAGGGTCAACTTCTTTACTTAGCACTTGTCACTAAGTTATTTAGACATTTGGACATTTAGCCTCCCAGGATTCTTTGTGTTCGAACATGCGATCAAATGGTGGTGGGACTGAAAATGGTTTCAAAAATGCGTCTGAAAGAACTTAACAAGGCTTTGGAGCGATCCAAAGAGAAAACCCCTGTCCCCAGACTCTTCGGCTGCAAAACGGAAAGGGAAGGAGCCCATGGTTGCTCTATCCAAGAAAAGAAGAGCACTCATCTTGGAGGATGAACAGGATGAGGATGATATCACAATTTCTTCTCTTGCTTTAAAAAACTTGAGTTGTTATGTTCCAGAGACAGAGGTGAGACAAGAACAAGATAGAGAAGAGATCGAACAAAGGAGTGGAGAGAAAGAATCAATGGAGAAAGGATTGTGGAAGAAGCAGAGGAAGAAAGGATTGCGGAAGAAGAAGAAGAAGAGGGCAGAGGTGAACCAGAGGGAACAGAGCATGAAGAGTACTTCTCACTGCCTGAAGGCAATGAAACAGGGGGAGATGCTGAGAAAAGAGGTACATCTTCAATTGCTGCTACTAGTGAAGGAGTAAGTCGTTCATCGGCAGATCTAGAAGACATCTATGCCTCTCAATTCCCTGAGGAAGGTCATGAGGTTTCATCGCCAAATCTGAGTGATCATGCTGACTTGCCATCATCTGCCAATACACCTACTGATCATGCATAAGCTAGCACTCAGAGTGATAATTCAACAAACTTTCGCAGAGTGTTTGATATTCTTATGGAGATGTGAGGCCAAATTTATGCTCTGGGATGCGAAGTTTAGAACTTGCAGAATGCAGGTCAAGCCTCTTCAGTTTCTTTGCATGATCAAATTCATGCCCTTATGCTTCAAATGCAAGCAAATGCCAAGGGTGAAGATGTTGCTCAACTAAAATAGGATTTGAAAAAGCTGGAAGGGATTGTCCAGTCCATGGGAGATTTCCAGCTTATTCGTGTTCCAAAGCAATCCTAATTCCATTCTCTTTTCATCTCTACTTTTTCAATGCTAACAAAAAGGGGGAGAGATGTGGTGCATATTTGATTTGGATTTAAACTTCTTTTGACTTCTTTGATTGACTTTACTTTTGTGTTTGGCTGTTTGGATATGACTGGATTTGGATTTGAAATGTTTGATCGTTTGTCTTAAGCACTATTGTATTTCATGGCAAAGATAGTTGCTCATTTATAGGACTAACTTATTTAATGTGGATGTGGATTTTAATGCTAAGAGAATTATCTTTTGTGAGATATTCATGTTTGCTTGAGTATTGTTTTGCAGGTCAAAGTTATCCAAATCTACATGAAAGTTTTGTCACCATCAAAAATGGGGAGATTGTTAGAGAAAACTTCCTTAAGTGTTTTGAAGTTGACAAAATGTTTCTATCAGTCTAGTCTGAAGAATTGCAGACTCTTTCATCAAAGTCTGAAGACCTCCGGACTACCAGACTCAAGACTCAAAGTCTATCCTCATTGACAATTTCTAGACCGTCGAAGAAAGCTTATCCAGAACTATGTATTTCGTTAAGGATTTGATTCTATTGACTGCAGAAGATCTCTTAGCTGGATATAACATGTCGAAATCCATTATTCAAAAGAAGATTGATTTAAGGATTTTATATTCGTTGATTGGCAAGGTATACTTGGAAGATTCTACTTATGGAAACCTAGATTTTGATTGTATGGACAAGCAGGATTGGTGGGCTATCGTCATATTCCTTAAATAACTCAAAATCTCTCTAATTGATTCTGTCCAACGGGTAGATTGAAAGAACTTCTTTGGTAAGTGCTAACGGGTGTGATGTCATGAATGAGTATATAAGGAAGATGTTCCAGTTATTCGAGTGTGTGCGCGATAGAAGAATTCCAAAGTCTGAAACTCCTTATTCTTAGTCAATTCAATTGTTGAGCGTAATCTTGTACTCAAAAGAGAGTTTATATCTTTGTGAGACCTTGAGGAAATGTAGTAGAATCTCTACGCTGTGGAATCAAGGGAGAGCCATACTGTAATAACTCTTTTGATTCATAGTGAAATCCAGCTGATGGGCTATCAATATAGAAGAGTGGACATAGGCTTGAATTAAGCCGAACCACTATAAACCTTGTGTTCTTATTCTCTTCCCTAAGCTCTTTTACTTTGATCATAACTTAATTTGTTTACAAGAGTCTAATTTCCTTTTTATAATCTATTATTAATTAAAATTGCACACTTCTCTCTGGAAAATTTGTTTTTGCACCTATTCACCCCCTCTAGGTGCTCATACTAGCTTTCACATAATCTAGCCGCCAAAATCAGTCATGAACCAACCGATTTTGAACTAAGAAAAATGTTTATCAAAACCCTCCCCTGCGAATACCACAATCGAATGGTGACCACGATCGCTGAATCGTTTAATCAACTCATTCCAGTAAAAAAGCAAATTGAGATAGGACTGAGGAATGGTTGGTTCACTGAACCTACAGCCGCAAGTAGGAGGATCAACATGAAAAAAGAAAAAGAACCCTTGGTGAATATCAATGCAACCTACACAACAAACACCAGTCATCCCTCGATCATTCAGACAAGCGCAGGACAACAATAGACCACCAGCCGTCCCTGCATTACAACAATAGGAGGCAAATTATTCTGCTTCCTGGACCTCCATCGTAGGTATTGGCAATCCTCCGGAAGAAAAACCTCCTCTCAATTGAGCCAAAATGACGAAAACTTCTCCAGCTATGACCGGTCCAAAAAATGCGACTACCACATGGGAGAAGTGGAACACTCAACTTACAAGTGCTTCATCCTTAAGCATCGGATCTAGAACTTGCTAGATACTGGCCTTCTCATTCCAAACTACAAAGCCAAATGTCCATAGCAATCTGCTCCTCGACCACATAGACAAAGTAAATGCGGCATTCAATTCTAAAGCTAGCCAAACACACACTATTGACATCTATCGAGGGTTGGTACAGGCTGGGTATTATTTAGGCAATGAAGTACCACCCTTAGCAACAATGAAAGAAAGGGTATCAAGAATGATGGAGATTGGAATAATTGTATATGCCAACCACACTGGCATAGTCTCTACTATATCTCAAGTCATTATTGATTAGAATGAAGAGTTTGCCACGCTAAACTTGGGGAAGGAAAAGATGAAATATGCCCCACCTAAAAGCGCATTTGAAGGGAAATGAGCCAAAGCCCAAGCATTGACAGTCGAGGCACATATATTTATTGAGATCACCCAACCTTATAAATATGAAAGCAACAATGCAGTTCCTTAGTCCTACGACCTTGACATTGGCTTAATCACAAGGTCTGTGCGAACCTATGCTTAAGTCAATACGCCACCTGCCAAGCTCGTCACTAATGAAGAAGCCAAGGAATTTTATACCATAGTCAAAGCCAGTGAAGACAATGTGGTGGAACAATTGCAGAAATTACTAGCACAAATTTCTCGACTGGAATTACTTTAAACATCTGTCAAACACCAGAAATCCCCGATAAAGGTATTAAGTGAAGTACATGTCCCTGAAACGATCAAGCATGCCAAACTCGAGGAGTTTGTCGGGGTCATCCTTCTAAAAGTTCAAATGGCTTTTTCTGATGAAGAGATCCCCAAGAAAGGTAGAGGGCACCCCAAAGCCCTCTACATATCAATTACGTGCAACGCCTCCCACATCACTCAAGTATTGATTGACAACAGATCTACTTTAAACATATGTCCACTAGCGATGCTCCATCATCTTAAAATAGAATCGCCCTAGATCCAGGTAGCCAAGACTTTCATTCGAGCATTCGACAGGACAAAGAAGGAAATGGTGGGTGAAATCGAGCTCGACGTTCAAATAGGCCTAACTATGTTCAAAATTTTGTTCCAATTAATGGACATCCCCCACAGCATTCAATTTCCTCTTATTTCGCCCATGGATCCGTGTCGTTGGAGCAGTACCCTCAAGTCTTCACCAAAATGTAAAGTTCGTGGTTGAAGAAAAACTAGTCACAATCTGTGCAGAAGAAGACCACCTTATCTACCACGAGACGACCATCCCTTATGTTGAACCTGGTGGTAGGAATGAATCCAGCTATCAATCATTCGAACTCATGTTTGCTATACATAGGACTCAAGGGACTCCACCACTTGTCCCTGACATGTCAAACGATGCAATCATGGTAGGGAAAATCATGGTTGGATACAATTTTACCCCAGGTCAAGGGCTCGACAAGGGAAGCCAAGGCATATGTGAGCCTAACAAAGCCTTGAGGAGATCCCACACCATCAGTTTAAGATATTACAAAGAAAGAAGGGCCAAATGACATGAATACTATGTTTGGAGACCTTTTTATAGGTACCATCGAGGAGGAACAACTAGAAGGAACATGTGATAACTTCTCGTTTGGCCAACTTCAACGTCAAGTTGACAAACTACACGAGGCCGTACACCACTTGACAGAAAATTTCACTCTAGCTGCTTTTGCATTCCTCTCTCACCACAGTGAAGAGTCGGTAGCTGAAATAAATGAAGAAGACTCTACTAAAATGACCTGGCAAGGAGCTCAGCTACCCTAGTTCTCAAGCAACACACGATCATATTCGCCGTTGCCTAAATTGATGGCCACTATTTTCGCCATCCTCTTAGAGCAATGAATGATCTCTAAAGAGCTCAGGCGTTGGCTCCCAAGTACTTCCCTGATTATGATTCATCCAAGTATTGTGACTACCATTCAGGGAAGTTGGGGCACTCACTAGATGATTGTACTATCCTAAAAGACAAGGTTCATGATCTTTTGAATGTTGGGGTATTCACGTTCTACTCTTCATGGCTATGTTATGGCAAAGATGACCTCCCCGTGGTACCTAGCACCCGTACCATGTTCCCTGAACACACTAAGGAGACACATGGAGGAAAAATAATCGTGGACACCTTGTGTCAACCGATTGGTAAATTGGACAACTATGTTAACTACTTGGCCCCTCAAGGTTTCTATGACCATCATCAGAACATTGTCCCCGATGGATGGGGAGGCATGGATGATCTAAGATTCACGAAACTAGGAGCACAAGAAGGCGTGGCTAGTGACTGGTATGAAGATTTCTTCGTGAGCGCTATCATCGAAGGACCGTCAAGGGGGATGGGTGCAAGCTCGCTCGAGTAGAACCCTTTTTAATTTCCTTGCATATTCTCTTACATGGGAGCCTATCCATCTTTCTTAAGTCTGGCTTGTTTGGTTTTTAACATCAGTTTCACTTGAGGAACTAACTTTTGAAATCACTCTTCCAAAATGTAAATCCACCTAGTGCTAAATAAAGTTGAAAATATTTTGAGGGCATGAGGAGACACACCAAATCGACCCGCTGATGATATCCAATCATGAAATGAAAGAAGAAATCTGAGGCCTAGGTTTCCTTATGCTTTCTCGTCTGAGATCTTCAAAAACAATTCATCACACTTTCAAAAGAAAAAGAAGCATACATGATGTTAACCTTATTTGTTTCATTAACCTATCTACTTTATGACGCAAGCATAATCTAGCAGCTGGCATGGGTACAAAAATGGTCCAAACCAACACCGTAGGTAGCCATGATAGCAATTCTGATAATTCAAATGAAGATTCTAACGAAATGCAATGGAATTGGGAGCAACATGAAGAAGCAAGGCCCCTTATTACCAAGGACATTATCACCATCAATGTGGGCACCATAGAAAGCCCCATGGAGATAAAGATCAGCACAAACCTTTCCAAAGAAGAAGCTATAAGCTTAATTGTCCTCCTAAAGAAATATCAAGATGTATTTGCATGGTCATATACCAACATGCCAGGCCTCAATCTAATGATCATGGAACATAGCCTGCCAACCAACTCTAACGCCGCCCCCAAGAAGCAACAACTAAAGAGAACCAAGCCGAAGTTGTCAAAGAAGATTGAAGAAGAGATAATGAAACTTTTATAAGTGGGCTTCATCGAAGTTTCATGATACCTTAGTTGGGTAGCAAACATCGTGCTAGTGAAAAAGAAGGATGGCCGAATTCGAGTCCGTGTCGATTACCACGATCTAAATAAAGCTAGCTCAAAGGATGATTTCCCACTATCACACATAGATGTTCTTGTGGATAGCACTGCCAAATTCAAACTATTCTCTTTCATGGATGGATTCTCGAGATACAACCAAATAAAGATGAAAGAGGAAGACAAGGAAAAAAACAGCATTCATCACTCCATGGGGAACTTTTCACTATAAGGTCATGCCTTTTGGCCTAAAAAGTGCTAGAGCAACTTACCAACATCCTATGGTCACCCTTTTCCATGACATGATGTACAAAGAAATTGAAGTTGTGACATCCGGATTTTCACCAGACCTCGAACATGTGACGGTCCGTGATGGGTCAATGGAAGTATTGTCGGATTGCGTCATTAATACCAATTGTGGACACTGTTTTGTCATCATCGTCAAATTGAGACATTACGTCCGTTGAAATTCCCCTACCTCTTGTGAGACCAACCTCATCCGCATTTGCACTATATTGAGCTAGCCTCCCATACCAACATTCAACGTCTTCATGTACATGTTCGATATGACCAACTATGAAGGGGAAAAACAACAATTTCGGACCGCCCCTCTCCTTAGATGCTACGTGAACAATCCCATAATGGCCATGCATGAGGACCATGCACGATTGAACCCACTTCTTAATTGAGCAGCAAGGGAATGAAGTATTTCCCATAGCCATGCGTCCTCCTCTTGGCTTGATCGGTCAACAACAAAGGGGGATTGTTGACCAAGAGAGGGCTAGCAACGGCCACGTTGCTTCGGAAGTCGATCGCTAGCAAAAGCCTAAGGCATTGCAAGCAGAAGACACGTCTCCCCCAGCTGTCCCTTGACCAAGCTGCCACCGAATCCTTTTGTTGACTAGGACAGTCAACAAGTGGTGAATCGTAGAAAAGCATAAACGAGAGCAAGAGAGAGAATGTTCGAGCAAAATAGGGTAGAAAGAGAGAGGAGGGAGAGAGAGCAGCAAGTGAGAGTGAGAGGGAAAGAAGGAGACCATCCTTTTTCGTCCGTGCATGCACACCGTCAACGTTGCTCGCACTTGCTATTATCAAGCCGTGTCCATGACCGCAAGCTTCTTGATTTGTTGTCATCAACACCACCGAAACTTAAGGCAAGTGAAAGTCCACTAGCCATGTAATGCAATGCTATTGTTGTGTGATGTAGTGCAGTTAGATTTGGAAATATTTGACTTTGGATGTTGGATTGAGGAAATGCTCGGATTTTCTATGTGTGTTTTCGATTCCTTTGAACTTCAATCGAAAAAAGATTTTGGTGGACTTTTGGAAGTAAGGTAGCCAAGGTGTGGGCGTGGGTTTCTACTGAATCCATATTGCCCAGAACAACTCGTGTGTAGCTCTATAGCTTTGTAAATTTCTATAGAGATTTCTAGTACGAATTTGGTCCCGACTTCTTCATGGAAGTTGTGAGAAATTGTTTAAACTAGGACATATATTCTTGTCAGATTTTCGGGATCAACATAGTTGGCATAAACTTATTTTAGTGTGTAGTGCGTTTCTGTTGGAGTGTGAATTCTAGTCGATGGAAGAAATCTGGGGCTGAGTTGTGTGATTTACTGTTCTTTGTACATGACTAATTAGGTTTAGTGTCCTTCATGAAATTATTTCCCTTAAGTCTTATTTATAACATGCTAAAAATTTAGAATTTACTGAGTTAATTTATTGGTTCTTCCAAAATTATTACTGAAACTATACATTTTGATTTCGGTTGCCTTTATTCCGAATTTGCTCAAATTTATCTCAAAGGTGAAGGAATCTTGGTTTATTGCCTAGTAACAATGGTTTTGGCATTCAGTAAATCATTCAATACTGAAATTTCGATAAAAATTCAAGGGATTTCAGATGTCGGTGATTTAAAAATGTTTTGGTATTGAAATAATTTGATGTGTCATTGTTGCCGTTGGACCCTCGGGTCGACGATGCCCAGGAGTTAGGTTGCCCATAGGATCATAGGGGCCAATGCCTCTGGATGCCTGGAGACCGGTGAGCCCCAGAGGTTCCCTGAGAGTGTCGGGATGCCCAGATGTATAACGATATGTATTCCATAGGGTAGGGGCAACCATTGCTGTGGTTAGTCCCGGAGATTCCTTGTGATGTTGGGTGAGGTGCGAGATGCCTGGAGGTGAGACATGACACGCTCTGGTTGCCCGGTGATTGAAAAATGAAACCAGAGGCTTTCGTGATGCCAGGTTGGGTGTGAATGCTTGGAAAGATGCAAACATTGGTCCTCCAGGAGAAAAATCTTTTCAATTTTAAAACCTAATGTGCTACTGAGTTGCACTGGATTATGAGACAAAATTGTGTGCCACGGAATAGGACATGTGTCATAACAGTTTGGTATTATAATCGAGACCCCTGTGATTGAAATGATGTGTTCTGGTTTTGAAACTGCACTTGTTATTACTTGGAAAAGTTCCATTGATCTGATGCATACTCATTCCTTTGGTTATATGTTTTGTAAATTTTGCATGAAATTAGATTGTGATGGTTCTGCACGATATAGTTTAGTAGATCTTTCGTTGCTGGGTAGTTGTACTTACCCATTTTAAGGATTAACATTTCAGACTAGACAAAATGCCTCTGCTACTCGCACCTCCCAGTACATTCTATGAATTCCCAATCGACTTACAATGGGAGAGGTCAGAGTATCAGGACCCTGAGGTGCAAGGGCTGACGTTCGTACGGGTGAGTCATTATGGTGTTCGATACCAGTCTTCCCACCAACCCTATACTCCAAGAGCACATCGCCGTATTTGTCCGTCGGTATGGACGAACGCTAGGGCCACTGCCACTGCCACCAGCAAATGGACTGAGTGGCTGGGTGTGACCGTCTAACAGGCAACCGAAGAAAAGTTTGGATCCTAGAAAGGCAATTTCCCGTCGAGGTGATTGAAGAAAGGTTCAGATCCTAGACAAACAACTTATTGCTCTAACAGGCGATCGAAGAATGGTTCGAGTCCTGGAAAAGCAATTTCCCATCAAAGCGACTGAAGAAAGATTTGGATCTTGGAAAAGCAACTTCCTCACATCATTAGGTAAGATGATACTTCATACTTGCCAAACTCGAGATTCGCGCCATATCTCACTTGTTCTTAGTAACTACAAGTATCCCTTTATTTTGTTTTAGCATGTATAATGTTATATTGCTCTTTTTTTTTCTTTTTTTTTCTTTTTTTTTGCATAGGGACACCTGGCCCCAAATAAAATATAATATACTACATGTGCATGGACAAAATTTAGGTATCGATTCGTCTTTGAATGCAACCTCTGCGAACTCACCTTTGAAGAAGGGCATCTGTTAACACCTAAATTTTGACTAAATATTTAAAATTAATTTTCATAAAAAATTAGGGATTAATTTAACCCTAACAAAAATATTTTGGGCATCAATTAATAAGTCTTAGTTTTTATTTGCATCTATTAATCTTCATTTTCCTTTTTTTTTGTTACTTATTTTTCACTTTTTTCGGATAATTTACTAAAAGAAAAAGGGGGAAGTTGCTGGGGCTAGGCCTTCGCACCCAACCCTTATTCTTCTTGGCCCGACCCCCTCCTTGTCATCTTCCTCCGCCTCTGCAACTCGCACACAGGACACCTACGACCAAGAGGGGAGTAGGCCAACGACGGAAGGGATGTTTCTCAGACACCATCAATGCCAACCTTTAACGCCAAGCACGCCTCAATGAAAAAGAAGGGATGGGACATCGGTTTGGCCAAGAGAATCCGGTCGACAAGCCGAGGACCGATAGCCAACGCTCCTCCATCAACCGGGATGGGACACCGGTTTGGCCAAGAGAATCCGGTCGACAAGCCGAGGACCGATAGCCAACGCTCCTCCATCGACCGGACCTTTTTCACATTATCCACCTTAAGTCCAAATGTAATCTTGACCTCGAGTGGCTCGGTTTCTCTCCTCCCAGCCGGTGTCCTCCAAGTGTTCAACAAAATTCCCGAATGAGTGTGGCGGCCGCAGCTGGATTTATGGTGATCGGCGACAATGGTCAGTTTCGGTGGCTAGCCAAGCGAAGGCCGACTTGTCGGCTTAGGGGTGGCTAAGACGATACCAATGGAGGCTCAAACTCAAACCAAACAAGCTCAATCACCTCTGCCGCAAATTGTCAGGAGTTAAGGACACGAGGGGAGTCGGGTCTACAAACGCGATGTTATGCCGTGAACCAGATCAGACGCAGGTCACAGACGGGTAGGGTTTGGTCCCCAAACCAAGTCAGGCGTGGGTCGCTATTCGGGCTAGGGCTTCATTGGCTCAGGCCGACTAGGCCCGTTTGCTTGTGGGCTAATCTTGTGCGAGCTTGGAAGATGTGGGCCCATTTTTTCTTTTTTCTTTTTAATTGTGAGCTTTAATTAAGAAAAAAAAAGAGTTCTAGGCCAAGCCTACACTTTAGGCCCATTCCAAGCCCCTAGTTTTTAGCAAATCAGGTCAGTCCCAACCCAGGAGTCCGACCTGAGTCCCTTTTTAATATATATTATTATATAATAATATTTTACTAATAAAAATAAGAATAAAAATAATTATTAAAAAAATCCAAAATATTTTACATTTTCTGAAAAATCAGAAAAAGTCAAAAAATGATTTATATTTTCAAAAAAGATTAAAAAAATCCAAGAGTGCTTTTCATGTTTAAAAAAAATAGAAAAAGACCAAAATATGTTTTTTCTCCACAAATGCATAGAAAAATCCTTAAAAATCCTTAAAAATCCAAAAAGCCTTAGGGTTTAAACAAGAGTAAGTACCGAAAGGGCATTAGTGATTAACTAGTATAATCAAGTCACTGATCCTAGTTTCTCTAGTTACGCAGGAGTAAAATATTTCTCCCAATATTTCACTTGGGTTTCTAATTGACCCACCCCAAATTGATTAGTAGCGACTCCTTTTTAAAAATTCGGACAATAAGTCATGAATTGGTAGACTTGGGAGAGCTCGAGCTAAGCCTAATAGATTTGGTTAAAAATTCAAACCATAAATCGTGAATTGGTAGGCTTTGGAGAGCTCGGGCTCAGCCTAATAGACTTAGCGAGCCATTAGCCTCCACCGGCGCCCGTACGATTAGGCGCCGAGAAAGAGGTCACAATAGACTGCTTATTGCTATCAAAATGGCCTGTGCCTTCATATCTTCATCAGCGAGATGGTTGTCGCCCAAGACATCATTATCAAAAGATCAATGCTTCTCAATGATTCTCCTGCTCTTGCACCAATTAAGCTATACTTCCAAACATAAACTTTTAGTTAGCTTGATATTTCTACAACTTTCATTAATATAAAATTTTCAATTTTCAATTTTATTTTATTTTTTAATTAGTTAAGTTTATCAAATATTTATTCAAGTAATGAGAATACTTTTTAATTTTATTTGACGTTTTTCAGATTTAAAATTAATAAAATATGACAAATATAACTATCTTTATCCTCTCTATAATGACAAACAAAAATCTGAAAAACAACTGGACAATCCATAGGGGTGCAGTACCATATAACCGTTGAGACTAAACAAATTAAGCACTTAAAATACTCTCACCCTTTCAAGATTCACCTTTAAGTAGATGAGATCCATTTCAAGTACTCATGACATCTTTCACTTTGGTTATAAGTTTTACTTGACTAGAATTATTTTCTCCTGGCAATTCTCCATATAACTCCTAAGTTTGAGAGATCTTTGAACAAAAGGAATCAAGAAAGACCCAGCTTTGTGCAGATCTCTTGGTGGCTCCTATATTTAGTCTGCTCGTCAATATCTCCAAGCCCTTGGTTTAGCCTCAGCTGCAAATCAATCAACCATTCCTTGCCCCTTGACACACTCTGTTGGTTTAGCTGAATTAAGAATAGATAACACAGTTAAGCAAAGATTTAATAACACAAATAACAAAATTAAAAGAGCTAGACAACTAATAATGATGCATTAAGAACTTTTCAAGAGGACATTACCTCAATCTGACATGAAGGGTCTAACTTCATCTCGAGTTTGTTGGATTTGAGAATCGGATCAAACATGTCAGAGTTGTATACCCCAGCATTAAAATGAGTGTGATGATGCGGTTGTGAATGGCTGTTAGCCCAAATGCTGGTTGAAATCTTTTCATTTTTCCATTGATTTGTAATTGCTCTTTCTGGAGGCCACCTCTTTTCCTCGAGAAACCGAGCAGGTCTCATCGGGCCGAATTTCGTGTACTTATCAATTGGATAGATTTGCTTCATAGCCATCAACTTATTCCAGCGTGGAAATAGAGTTTGTGCTCTTAAAGCTTGCTCGTCAAAGGCCAATGGTAACTGCCTATAAGAGAGAGAGAGATGTGAGATTGTTGGAATTTGTGATCCAATTTCTGACATGCACTTCTCTAGTCCAATCCAGATAACTCCAATGGACGTGAGAAACAAACAATGAAAAGACAACGAACAAGCTGCTAACTTGTATGAAGACATCCACACCATCTCTTATCTTTTATAGAACCTCCATCTTTTGTTACCATAAAATAATAGTAGATAGTGGAGACTTCCTCCACCGACTTTGGCAGCCTATATGAAGGAGCAAGTGCTCTATGTTTTGTGTGGAGCTGACCACAAAGTCCACGTCATGTAGCTCCACCATCAACGCATCCTTCAATTATCATAAAATAATCTTTATAAATCAATGAAACTATCTTTATCCCATAAACCTTCTCGAAATAGCCTACCCATATCCATCTTCTATCAAATATACCATGCTTCCGCGCACATTTAAATTTTTAACAGAGATAATGCTCCTCAAATCAAGAATGTTTCAATTTATAGGAAGGCTGATTCAAATCACCACATTTGATCTTCAAATGGGAAAGAAATTCTCTAACTTTTGGCACTTAGAAGAGAGAAACAGTCACAAGAGTGACATAAATAGTGGCAATGACGAACTATACTATGGTCCTTCCTGATCAGACAGACTTACTGTTGAGTTTAATAATTGAGATTTCCGTTACAAAATTGGCATTGATACCATCTAACCAGGATCAAAGTGAGACATGCATAATGCATTTTGTTATGCTGCAGTAATAATAGCTTTTGAATACAGATACCTTGAAAAGTCTGAATCCGAATAATTGCTGTCTCCACAATGGTTTCTAGCGAGAACAATTCTTCCGTTCTCCATCCTGAAGTGATGGTCAGGACCAGTCATTTGATGAATCTTTCTAATGATATTGTTGTCTCGTAATCGTGTCAATCCATAACCATGCAATACTGCAAAAAGAAAAATGTTAAAATACAGATGTCTTAGGTGTCTTAGTAGAAGATCTTGGGAAAATTGTACATTTTAGAACAATGAAGTTCGACTTTTAACGGCTGCAGTTCTACTGTAATGATAGATTACTTAATGTTAATATATTGTGTGATAATTCACCTTGTCCGACCTCATCAAGCTTCCTGCTTCGATACATCTGCATTCAAGTTGCATCAATATGACAAAATGAAATGAGGAACAGTTATAAGCTTTGAATCAACGAAAGTTGGTAGTCAAATACTAAGCTATAGACCTGCAAGTGACTCTTGACATGGTTAATGCTGAGTCCCTTCACATTCATTTGCTGAAGAACCGACTTTGGAGTGGCCCCTGACCAACAAAAATCGAGTAATTCCAAGCGGAAATTGATAATATACATCTCCATTTTTCTTGCACAATGGAAAGGAAAAAAGAAATTTTCAATTAGAGAATGAAGGGGCAGGAGTTCACTTTCTTGTCCTCCAAGCCTTTCCACGGCTTGGACAAAGGAGTAATGTAGCTGGGGTGTCCATCGTAGCCGAGGCATCTTCGATCTCACATATTGTCGTGCTGCTTTCATAGTTTCAGAAGACTCAGCATTCCTATTTCCAGGCTTATCTTCAGCTTCTCTAATGCTACTGTTGTCATCTTCATCAGAAATGAGGTCATCGTCCTCGGCAGGGCTATCATGCTCATCAAAGGTCGCTTCTTCATTCAAGTCAAAGGATGAGAGCTTCTGAGAAGAAACGGCTGGTGATGATTTTTCACCTTTTTCCTCACTCTTTTCTTGGTGATCCTCTGTACTCTCTAGGCTCCTCATGGTTTCTCTCATAGTCGAGTGCTAACAAAAACCGCTTCTTCTTTATAAGTTTCTGCAGTAGCAAGGAGGGGGAAAAAGGAGGAAGTAGTTGAGCAGAATTTAGGAACAAAAGAACAATTGTACTTATTGGAACCTCATTGACACATTTTTGGCAGCCTTTTGGTCACAGAGAAACAAAAAAAAAAGAAACAAAGGTTAAACACTTGAAAAGCAAGTTGATGACCTAGCATTGGTATTTTAATTAAAGAAACTCCGTCTATAACATACATATATATTCAAGAGTCTACATTTCCAGCATAGTGAAATTTCTCAATGTTTTAATTCTAAAAAAAGAGAACATTAATTTAGGTTGCTGGCTAACCAAAAGAAATCACTGCTCTTTAAACCTAATCTGTTGAATCATATAACGGGGAATTATTTTGCCTAAAGTTCATCAGCCACCCGCATCAACGGAAGCAGTTTGGAATCATTTACTTTAGGTGAAAGAATGCCATACTTATACTCCAAATAAACAATTTCACTCATCATTCAGGGTAATTACCTCGGACTGGCTTTCAAAATTTTGTTTCCAGACCCGTGAAGAGACAACATTAATTGTTGAACTGAACAGTATTCAAGTTATAGAGATGGAAATGATGGATGGTTGTACAAAGCATGAAATCTGAAACCTACTACAATTGAAGTCATTTAGGTACGAACAGCATCCTATAATGCTACCATTATAGGAATATATCTGAGAGGGAACTAAAACCCTCGTTCAGGAGATCTTTGGTAATCACATGCATCTCACTAACTTGTCAACCGTGACTATTTTCCCCCTTTTTCGGAGTGACAGTTGGGTTTGTTGTGTGTCAACACTACAAAACTCTGACAAAAGCAGCAAAGGTCATTGAAGACTACAAGAGTATGCCTTTTCATGTAACGAAGATATGTATTGGGGTTGCTAGAAGTCAAAACTAGCCCGTATGCGCCTAGAAAAACCTTGCTCTGTGCGTTTGTGTGTGTGTGTAGAGAGAGAGAGAGAAAGATCAGGTGCTGAACTAGATCAAGGGAATCAGTAAGAGTGATGATCGGGGTGCTATATGTTGAGAAATTGGAAATTCTGCTTTGGCAAGAAAAGCACACCTATGTGAGTGAAAAGGGAGGAACCTCAACGCAGATTATCTCCATGCGATACAGACAAGCCACTTATCTTCGCGGTATCGCCCTGTGCCCCTCGCTGCAGATTCCTCGTGTATTCCTCTCCTGATTTATCCTTCTTCGAAGATTTATTAACATCCTAGACGCCACATTTATATTTGGTAGGTGTAATATGAAGAAGCATCTGATTTGTGCTTGAATATCTTAGCAATGGACAACAAAGGAAGAGAGAGAGCGACAGGGAAAGAGAGAGAGAGAGAGAGGGAGGGAGGGAGGGAGAGAGAGAATATGGTATTTGGGTTCTTATTCTTTTCATTAATGAAGCTGTTGCGGTTGAAGTCATTTCCATATGCAGATATTCCAACTTATTGTAAGACCCTTCCTCTCATGCGTGTTTAGTTCAGTATTTAGAAAGTCCATTGCGAAAATGCAAATAGTTTAACCTTAAGGATTTTAAATAAATACAAAAATTATTTGGTAAACTATGCTTTGAAAAACAACTATGAGAAAAATGCTATTTGGTATAATAAAAAAAAAACACATTTGAAGAGCTCTTTAGATAAGTAATATTAGTTTTTTAATTTTTATTTATTTAAAATTGAAAAAAAATAATGTATATAGATTTTTAATATAAATTTCGACAATAATGCTAAAAAAATCAAATATATATAATTTAAAAAAAAAAAAAAAAAAGACCAAACCCTTCGTCGATTTGGCAAAGGACTATAGTTGTCAGCAAGCCAAATCTAGCATTGGCGACCATTAGTCAAGGTCAGTCGAGGTCAGGTGACATCCGACGAGGGTCAAGCAATCGTAGCGAGGCCCGGCGGAGGTCACCCAACCTTGGGCAACCCTCAGTGAGGGTCGCGCAACCAAATGTGGTGCACGACCCGAGCAATTGCCACCTGGGTCTTGTAGCCTCAAGCAAGGGTCGCTTGAGGTCACAAGATCCAGGCAAGTCGCTTGTGTCGCACGCTACCTAGGTCGCCTGAGGCCGTGTGACCTTTGGCGACCCTTGTCAGGGTTGTATGACCCTTGCCGGAGATCGCTTGATGACCGACGACCATCAATGCCAAATCTGGCTCGCTGGCCAAGGGTTTGTCTTTTTAAAAATATATATATTTGATTTTTTTAGCATTTATATATTTGATTTTTAGCATTTTAAAAAATAATTACAAGGGAAAAAAAATAGAAATTTGAAGAATGGATAAGGGTAGTTTTGGAAAAAATGAGTTTTAGCATTTGACTAAATGCTAAAAGCTTAATGCTAATCCCTATTAACATTGCTTTTCAGTCTTTTCAATACTAGTTTTTACTTCAAAGTTACTTTAAAATAGTTGTCAAACAATTCAGCATTTCCCTAAAGAATTTTGGAGGCAAAAAACCCCTTAAAAATGTTGAACTAAATACATCCGAAGAAATCAATGATGAATGAACCTTCACTTGTTCCTTTTCACGATGCAATAAAACCCCAAAATAGATGTTAGATGCGACAATTCTCCTTTGGTCTTCATGTGACTTCTTTGAACTTTCCTCCTTTGCATAAACCTGGATTAAGTCCAATAGATTGGATAGACCAAGAATCGATCAGACTATTATTGATCATCATCACTCTGGTCACAAGTTATGAAAAACGAGCAATTGAAAGTCGTCTAAGCTATCGTAGCAATCGGGATTGATTTGGTCTTGTGCGACCGTCGCAAAAGACTAAGAAGCCTCATGCGTGTAATTTAATTTTGTCTTTCCTCTTGTGACTATCTTAACTGTTTGACCTCCAAGAAAATGCCGTCGTTGTCACCGTGACAATCCAGGCTTTGTTTTTTTCTTCAAATAGATTGAGATTTTCAACTGGTGTCAGAATGTGGGGCCCGTTCTCTTCATCTTGATCAACCCATCAATGTCATCCTTACCGAAGCCTCGACTTTCTTCCCCAAGTCGTGGCACTATTTCCCTGTCCTCACTCTCTCATTTTCAGCGTTCACATCAAGCGATGACTGAACATAGTCCGTGAGACACTTTGAATTCTAGACCCACTTTGAAAAGTATTGACATAAAAGAACAAAAAAAAAAGGGAAAAGATGTAGATGGTGGTCCATTCTGATGGACTTGGCGTCCAGCATTTCAAACAGCCGGGGGGGAATAGAACCTTTCTCCTCAATTTTCAAAGGCCTTGACAAGATTAGATTAGATTAGATTAGATTAGATTTTTTTTTTTCAGATTTACATAATTATATCAAGTTTGATGAGCTATGTGGGGTTGAGTCCTGCTAATTAGGAAAATAAAGAATTAATTAGTGAAGACTTACAGTTGTATCACAAGTGGAATTGTTGGAAATCTTGCGAGAATCTAAGATATTCAATTTGTAATTTTTAAGAAATTCATAATATTCCCTTCCCCCATAATGCAGATTTAAAATTCCCTTGATTTACTCTTAGAATAAGAACATTCAAACGTTCCTTCGTTTTCCTGAGGAAAATCGGTTGCCAACAGTTGGTTATTACGATGTTTTACATTTGTTGATACTTCAAGTCAATTATTTTGCTCAAAAAATTGTTCGTTTTAAATAGGTTGCATCATAGTTACTGTTTAATACTGTTTACGTACATTATTGGTTATGTAGACATTCATGTCTTTACGAGAATTTGCTAATATTTAATCAAAAGGAGCGTGAGATATTGTTCAGAATTTACAATAAAATTATGATGTAGACCGTATTTTGAACTTGTTACTGAATATCGAACTGTCCCGTCCTAAGCCTAGGGTCAATCAAGGGGCTACCAGGAAGAGAGCCTGCCACCACGGTGGTGACGGAAGTGGTGGGAGCCTGGGCAGCGGTGGAGGAAGGCGGCATTGTAGGCGAAGAAGAAGAAGAAACGGCGAACAGACCCTAGGAAAGCAAAATGTTGGCCCAAGAACCCGAGTGTGCCATTTGGTCAAGCTTAGAGAACTTCCGTGGAGGGTGAATCTTGGCAAAGAGCAATCCCAAGAAGATGTACATTAAAGCAAAAATGATGGAATCTAACCCTTGTTGAGAAGCTTTTTGCAGAAGTCTATGGCCGTGAAACGATCTGAGAGTCCGGACAAGATGGACGGAAGAGATGGAGGGGTAGAAGAGGGGGTGCGATGATCCTGATCAAAACCACCTGATCCAACGGTAGTGAAGAAGTCTCAGTTCAACTTCTCAAAAACGTTTCACGCGGATCTCAAAGGAAAGGTAAGATTGACACATTACACACCTATTTAATCTTACAGGCTCTCGGGGTAAACTCGATGTGTTTGAGAGTTGGGAGCTAGTGATATTGGTGGATATAAACCAACAGTGAATACTCAATGGCTACGTTTGGTAGTCCGGATTTGAGTCTGGATAGGATAATTTGTTATCATATCCGATGTTTGGGAATATCCATCGGATCGGACAAACCCAGATACATCTGGATAAAACGCCAGATAAATAATCCGGGGGAGGGGTGGGATAAGTCCGATTAAATAATTTTTTTTTTTTTAAGGAAAGAAAGAACTTAACAAAAAGAGAAGATATCATAAGCATCTACATCAAATAGATGCCTCCACCTCTCTGATTCATTGTCAGCCCTCTTCTTCCACTTCTTCTCCCATCTTCGCTTCTCGTACGTTAGCAATTGGGTGCCCCTTCCTTTGGATCATGGACTTGCTGAATCTAATGACCAAGTACATCGGACGTCTCAGAGGAAGAGGGGAAGATGGTGATGGTGATGCCGCAGCTGTAAATCTTTGGCATCGTTGACAATTTGGGATCTCGATTGATTTGAGGCAATGCAAAGACTACTTCAGTGGTTGCCTAATATTCCCTCACCTCCCCCCCCCCTTCTGTCGTAGTCTAAGATTTACCAATTTGCGTTGCCGTTGCACGGCGATGTTGGTGCTTGCTGTTTTCAATGGTGGCCACTATAGAGGTGGCCATAATTCCTAGATCTAGGGCTTTTCCATGGCCTTTAATTAATTGAATTTTTTATTTTTTTTATTTTTTAATTTAATTGAATATCATATTTGTTTTTTAATCTTATCCTAAAGTGCACCAAAAACTTGATAGGATTAGATATGTCCACATTTATTATCCAGATGATTTAATATCCTACTTTATTATATCTTATCTTGATTATTATCTCAATGACCAAATGCAGCCAACATGTTTTCCTCTTGGACCCTTCAAGGACCACCAACCAAGGGGGGTCGGACTGACGACTAGTGTCACCTATGCCGGTCGGATGAACCATACCCAAACCCTCAAACTAAGTAAGCTCATCCTATTTGAGAAGATCCCGGTCTATCCACAACCCAAAGGACGAATACCTATTAGCCCTCCTCCACAGCTTAACAATCGCCCATCTACCGGGATAGCGCGGCGACGACCTATCCACCAATCAAGGAAAACCCCCGTTGAAAAGTGAGCTTACTGATAGATAAAGACTCTCCGTGTCCAATGCAAGTCACAAACCCTAATGCCTTAACTTGTTATCCATGGGCAAAAGTCAATCTCTTGACTGGAGCTGTGGCGGACTATGCAAGGTCAGATTGCGCATCAGTACTGGTCTACCTTCAATTGTGAGGTCATGGAGATATATGTAGTATTGCTATTTTTTTTTTCTTTAATTTCATGAGACACGAAGAACCATTATGGAGCATGAGATGCGAATGCAAACATAGGACCTCATATTTTTCCAGGACTTTTTAGAAAGAGCTTGAGGCTGCACTTGTCTTAATCATTCATGACATGCGAGAGGTCTTCTTCTTTTGAGTTTCTTTTATGTAAAGAAGAGAAGGAAACAAAGCTCACACCGGTGAGGTTTGACGAGAAGACGTGCGTGGAGAGAGCTGCTCGATGTCAAAACTATCTATATAAGTCAAAAATATGGACCTAATCGGTTTAAAGAGCGTGTAAAGTGTTTCATAGGTTTTCAGGTAATTGAATCTAATATTAAATAAATGAAGGACGCTTGACCAACTCAAAAGAAGGGAGAGAGAGAGAGAACCTTTATAATTTGTCTTATCCTATGGGTGCACTATATTGACGCTCCAAAGAATCTTTTCTATTTTATTTCATGGATGAAGACTTCCGAACTTCTCTAATAAAACATGCCATCAAGTAATTCATGTCTGTCCAGATATTCTAAAGATAATGTATTAGTATGAAACGACTCAAATGACCATGAAAGAGAAAGAACACCGCTAGCAAGCATGTAATCACAAACCGACTTTTATAAACAAGGGGAAATTGCTAAATTAATCCTAAACTTATTATAGAGATATTAATTCATTTCTAAATTTTTCAATCTTATCAATTTAGCCATAAAATCTTTGTGCAAAATTTTAATGTAGCATTTCTAATCAATTTCACCGAAAATCATTGACGTGACAATGTGCCATGTAAGACGTCCAGCAATTTCAAGTGAAAATTGACCAAGAAAACTACTTTGGAATTTTCCTCAAATATTTAAAATTAAATTGGCAAAATTTAAAAGTTTAAAACTAAATTAGCATTCACACAATAAATTTAGAACTAATTGGGTAACTTTCCCTATAAACGCTGAATTGCATCAATAACGAAAATTTTGTGATCATGGCATTACACATTTATAAATTCCCCCAATCACACTATTCATAAAAGAATTAATGCAAAAATCATAATGCGTACTTTATGCATGCCAATTTGTAGATCAGTTGGGTCTATGCTTAGGCAATTTGGATCAACGTAACTTATCAAATGGCATGATAAATTTTAAAATAAAGCGTGGATATATATTCTATCGCCAAATTAATACATCTTTAATTGATCTTTTAATTTATGCATATGATGAAATCATATATTATGATAGTCCTATTCAATTCATTAATAAAGAATCACATGGTCCCAAGACTGATGTCTAGAGTGTTGAGTTGTGGTATGTATGTTGCTTTGGGGAGTTCATTCTTCACCGTCGAAAACTTCATTGTTAGTGGGAAAAAATTAAGTGTCGGACCCAGCAATATACGGACTACAAGCTTACGAGGTAAAGCCCAGTTGAAAAGGGCCAATGGATAGTTTAAGCTATAGCGTAGGCGAGGAAAGTAGCTTGTAAACGACATTGGGTTAAAAAAAAAAAACAAAGGACGGGAACGATGCCACGAGGGGACCAGTCAAGAAGATTAGTTAGATCCACTTCTTTTCAAGAACCATAAGCTTCATTGAAGGACCAAAGTTAGAGGTAATGAAACTGATGGGATGGAACTCAAAAGTTAGCTCGATGTTCAATCTTACAATTAGACTTTTGCCTGTTTGATCAAGTGCCATAACTTTTCAATAACTTAGATCATTTTGTCAAAATAACTTATTGTAATATAAGTTGACGTGACTGGTTTGGTCATTAAGCTGCCCTTAATAGTTCATATCAAACATTAATATTGTCTTCGCCAACTCTATTAATGTATTTGGAGTAGCCAGTCCTGAGTATGTCTTCAAATCATCGGGATGTTCTTCTTCTTACGAAGCAAACCCTCCAAGTTTCCGGGCACTACCTGATAATTATGCCATCTTAGTTTGCAAAGTGGAACTCATCATATCGAATCGAGTGGTATATGCGGCATACAAATTCCAGAGCCAACTCATTGTTATCGCTAATATATATTCTATTAGTAACCTTGTCACCTAATTTCAATTTTCATATTAAAGAACAATGAGAGTTTTGAACCCTTCTACCTGAATCTCCAATATAAGCTAGTGGTTGCCAGGAAAAAAAAAAGCTGAAATGTAATATGTTAGGAATTTCACTTTCATGGCCACTCCTACTTAAGGAAGGAATCACCCTCCTTATTCAGATTGAGCTCACGTCATGTATGGAAACATAATAGGTCGATTGTTTGAAGGATAATCTTTGGCACTCAAGGCATCCGCGTATCACTTAAAACTTGCAAGAAGTCCCTACAGATTTCGGCAACCCTCAAATCGTGTTGCGTCAAAGTCGAAAGGCCAACACTTCCGCTATGAATTGTGGAGTAGAGTATCAACACACACATTTCCTCGCATGTCTTCTCAATATATTGTATGTCGTACTCCACCTTATTCATACGTCTGGAGGGAATTTTTCAACTTGCCTTCCCTACATTATGTACAAGACCTTCAACTCTTGATGTCTCATTGGGGGTGGGTCTAATATATTGAACCCCTCTAAGTATGCTGGCCACGGAATCATAAAGCTAGCAAAGACCGTTTGGCACGCATAAGTTAATGTGGTGGCAAATGTACCGCACATAGAAGAAATTTCCATTACAAATGAGATATAATTGTTGGGCTAGACTCCAAATCAAGGGAATGTTCACTCTGGCATTATCTAGCGTGATGTTGAAGATTTTATCAGAGATGCCAAATTCATTGACAACTCTCAGTATTTTAGCAGCCACATTTGGAGAGGCAAGTGAAAATATTTGCTTTTTGAACGTAAGAGCTCGATGACATATTTCCCATTCCCATTGACCCAATGACCGGTGACGACACAATGTACTTAATTTCTAAGGTAAATCCATAAATCCAAAGTGAAATAGACTCTAAAATTGTCAATGAATTTGGCATTTCCGAAGTCAAATGCACCAATGTCGCCCTTTTCTCTTTATACAGGACTTGTAGTTTCTAGAGATCTGTTCCCTGCAGAACGACTTGAACTGAGCTTGCAAAGTTGTCTGCGTGTAGTCTATGAAGCACAGACACATTGCCCGTGCTTCCGTGTCGTGTCCGAAACGTGTCAGAGCGTGTCGGACATATCAACACGCTCGAACGCGGTTGGATACGTGGTCAACTTTTGCCCGACACGTTTGGACACTTGTGTCCAGCAGACGATGGAGGGTGGAAGCGACGATGAGGGAGCAGAGACGAGGCCGCAAGTGACGGCGAGCACGTGACAGCGAGAGATGGCTAGAGAAAGAGCATAGATTGAGGTGAGGGCCGCCACTGTGATGCTAGGGAGAAAGGGCCGAAGGTGAGAGGAAGAGGAGAGGAAGGCGGTTGTGCGGCGAGGAGGAGAGGAGAAGGATCAAGAGGAAGAGGAAGAGGAGAGGAAGGGGGTCGTGCGGCGAGCAGCGAGGAAGGAGAAGGATCGAGAGGAGGAGAAGAGGAAGGGTCATGCGGCGAGCGGCGAGGATAAGGTAAAACTAGGGGTTTTGATAGGAAACTTAGAAGTAATTAAAAAAGAGGACTCTGATGGCCATCACGTATTTTGGGGGGAGGGGAAGTGACAAGACAGCTTGTTTGTCACTGTCAATGGTGGGGAGGGAAAGAAAATTGAAGTGGGGGAAAATGGACCACGGACCACGGTGGGGCAGAAAAGAAAAATAAAGTGGGGGAAAATGGACCACGGTGTGGAGGGAAAGAAAAATAAATTTAGGGGCGGGGGAGGGGGGTGGGGGTGGACGAGGGAAATAAGATTTTTTTTTAATCAGAAAAAATAAATAAATGAGATTAAAAAATAATTTCGAAAAATAAAAATATAGATTTTGAATTAAATTTATTTAAAATAAAAATATTTATTTAATCTACAACATGTCGAAATTCTCTATTTTTAAAAAATAACGTGTCACCATGTTATATCGTGTTGTATCGCGTGTCCGTGTCGCATGTCGGTGCTACTTAGCATGTAGTAGTCCAAGTGTAGATCTTTAATGAAGCTAAATGGTTGCTCGGCAATAAGACAATAATATACAAGCTTCCACTTATTCCTCGTATCGCCATACTTAAACGAGTTTTAAATATGTGACATGCTTGAAGAGTGTTAGAATATTATAAAATTAATTTTTGAAGATTCAGGCACGTTGGTTGCTAAGCTCCAGATTTTATTGTTAGAATTCCTTAAAAGGGCTTGATTTATGGTGGGGCATCAGGAGAAAAAGAAAACGAGCCGGTGTGTTGATGTTTGTGAAAGATTGAAGAACAAAAAGTCTACAAGCATTTAATGAAGAATATGTACTCAAGAGGAAGACAAAGAATGCAAAAAAAGTCTCCTTGGATTGATACGCTTCTTCTTCTGCATTTATTGATTGTGTGCCGTTTCTTCTTTTTGCTTTGTGAACTTTATTGTCAGGAGCGTCGAAGACTTTATGTATCTGTTAAGTGTGAGTGTTCTGCTTTTATATAAAGATAGAGGGTGAGTGTTGTAGATTGATAGAGGCCACCGGAAAAGTATTCTAAGAACTATTTCTCCCTCCAAATTGTGCCTCGTTCCAAATTTCCAGGATAGTCATTATTTTTTGGTTCCAACATTTGGTATCAAAGTGAGAAATGACATCTACTTGTTCTACTCAATTGCAACTTCCAAAGTTGAAAGGAGAGAATTTCAACAATTGGTCCATCTAGATGAAAGTTCTCTTTAAATCACAAAATTTGTGGAATCTAGTTGAAAATGGCTATACTGAAGTAAGCGATGCCAAAGCATTTGAGGCTTTAAGAAAGGAGAAAGATGCGTTGGTAGAGTCCCGAAAGAAAGATCATAAAGCATTGTATGCAATCTTTCAAGTAGTGGAGGAAACGATATTTGAAAAAATATCGAGTGCGAAGGCCGCGAAAGAAGTGCTATTTTGTAAAAATCCTTTAAAGGCAATGATCTTGTTCAACAGGTAGGGGTGATGGATCCAAGGTGGATAGGGTCCAGACTCCATATTTGAACCTTATACCCGACTCTATTATAATCATTTTCCTTTTTTCAAACCCTATACCCAACTTTGTTTACATAGACCCTATACCCGAACCACTCTATTTTTCTGATCCAGTTCCAAAGTCAATCATGTTTCCACTAGAACCTATTTTGCAACCATCTAATATCATATACAGCTTAGAATTTTACATCAATACGTGGGAAAACAACATAATTCTCATAATTTATATTGAAACATTAAGCACACATAATCAATAATTACATGAACTTTTTGACTAAATGAAAGCCTAAGGATCCGCAAGGTTTATTATCATAACCAAAATCATCAAGCAAAGCAAAAATCCTACATTGTATAAATGTTAGCAACAAGTATGGTTCTAATATTAGTTTCATTCCTATAACTACTACATGAAGCTAATCATTTATCTAAAATGATTAGCAAATCTGTGCTGTAAGCATAATTCCTCCTACAAAAGTGAAATTGAGTGAGCCAATCCACATGGTCCAAAATTTCTAACAAAAACCTGAAATTCATACATAAAGAAAAATCAACAAGAAACCATGCTCTAGATACATATGCAAAAGTTATGGTTTAATAAAATCTATTTACTTACCACAAAATCAGAGTTTTTACAAAATGAAGTCTATTTTCCAATGATAATGTCTTCGGTAAAACAATCCAAATCTAAAAACCAAAAAAGAGACTAAATAAAACATTCACTTAATAGATAGTTATGCAAATGAGTTACAAGATAGAAAGAAATATTTATGACTTACCCACCTCAAACTTTTCCGCATTCTCGATACACTATTTAACATTGATCGACACGTGAACAACTCTCAAACAATCTTGAGTGCAAAAGAAACATTCTACCATTCTAGGAATCAAAGAACTTCGAAAGCCATCAAGTACACGTCCCTATATACTAAAAGTCAACTCGGTAGACACGGTAGTCACGGGAATAAAAAATATATCTTGAGCCATCGAATATACAATTTTATACTTTGACCTAGTACTCTTCCACGACATCAAAAGGTCGCGATTAAGGACATCTTCAGTTTTAGCTTCAAGATATCGATCAAGCTCAGATTTGTTTTCATCCAACACTCTTTTCTTCGCGTGGAGAAAGCTTTTATGCCAAGCATGGATTTCACACTCATTGCCGTCAATATCGGCATTGGAAGCATTGCTACTATTACTCACACTTGAACCACTAAGATTTTCTTTACTTGAAGAACCAACCAAAGATTGCTCATAAAATTTATATAAACATTCCAAGGCAACCTTCACTTTATCATGTATCTCATCAATTTTTGCTTCATCATAATAAATTTGTTCAAAAAAGAACTTTACATAATTCAACTTCTTTGTAGGATCCAATGCAATCGCATTCAACACCATCATATTTACTTTATCCAAACTTTTATAATACTTGTCGAACTTCTCTTTCATTTTTATACCTATAGCTTGAAGCTTTGGGTCCAAGGAATTCGCCACATTATTCAAATATTTATACAACATAGCCATCCCCTCAAAATAATTATTTAAAGTAACATATGAACTCCCCAGCATCATTTTGGTTACATCATAAAACTGTTTGAGAAATTTAGAAAGAATGATGGCATTTTTCCAATTTTCATCTTGAGGAGAATCATTGTCAATCTCCCTAAACAAAGATAAATCATCTTCTTCCATCCTTTCAAAAGCTTTTTCTAAACTTTATGGCAGTATTTAACATCATATAAGTGGAGTTCCATCTAATGCAACATTAAGACAGACTGAATCCTTTTATGCAATCATCTCACTCCTAATACACTATTTTAATGTCTTAGTTCCAGTGGGAGAATTCCTCACATACCTAATTACGTTTCGAATACGTGCAATAGAATCATGCACCTTATTCAATCTATCTCTTACTATCAAGTTAAGTACGTGAACAGTGCACTTCATATGTAAAGCATCGCCATTCAAAACCAAAAACTCTTCTCTTGAAAAATTTCATTCAAATAACCAACAGCCACATCATTTGAACTTGCATTATACATGGTTATTGTAGATATCTTTTTTTCTATTCCCCAGTCATGAATGCATTTCTCCACCATTTTCCCAATATCCCTACCCTTGTGACTATGCATCACCACATAATTGATGATTCTTTTATGCAATTTCTAATTTTCCTCAATAAAATGTGTACTGAGACATAAATAGTTCAAATTTTGAATGAAACTCCACATATCAGTTGTGAGTGCAATCATAGATTTAAGCTTACCAAAGTAAGCTTTCAAACAATTCTTTTCACTCAAATACAATTTCATATAATCTCTAACCACCATGAATCTTGAAAGATGTTGGAAAAGAAATTGTAATTCAGTAACAAAATCACGAAAACCAACATGTTCAATCATGGAAAACAGCTGTTCACCAACAACAATCATCTGAGTAAGCATGTACCTATAACGTTCTTGATCAAACTTCCACGTCATTAAGACGTTATCACCACTAGTAGTATTTTCCCCTACCTTACCGGTTACATCTTTTTTAGGTCATGTAAACAACATTTGCCTTTTATCTACATGAAGATACATTTCGCACTTTTTCAAGTGCTTCCACATAGTAGATGTTTCATGATCAACATTATGCACATAACCAACCCCATGATGAATACACTTCACCCTAACTATTTTATGAGTTTTCTCATCTATGATTCTCAAAAAATTATCCCAAGCCTCTAATTGATTAGTGCGCTTTTTACCTAGAGGAGGATGAGAGTTAGGTGTCCTCACCTTGTTTGTCGCCCCACAGTCGCAGATTCTACTTCATTAGCTCCATGGAATGGCAATTCTGTAAGCGAACTCATTTCATTATGTCCATCTACTTTCATTGATATTTTTTTGTCTTGATCCATCGACTAAAAACAAAAAGAGAAAATCAACCCCAGATAAGCGCAACCGAGACCTGCGAGAAAATCATAAGAATCTTCACATCAGCTTTGGAGAAACTGAAGCAAGGTCGATATGCAGACCTTGCAATAGCAAAGATCTCAGAGATGAGGAAGTCGAATAGTTTGGACATAAGCTTTTGTGTTTTGATTTATGCAGATATTTCATGAGCTCATCTTAAATTGCTCTAAAAATTATTAACCTAATTTTCCATTGATCCTTCTTGAAGAATGGCCCCACCAAATCACTTTTAAGTGTGGTTAATGGAATTCTCAATGAGAGCATCGAAAGGCAAAATAGCAAAATACCTCATGTATGCTAAACAATTCGCAACCAAAGTGGACATGTTCATACACATGTTTTACACTTACAATGAACTATTACTTACAATTTTTACTGCTATTCTTGCTCAAGGTGTTGCGTGCCTCTTGAGAAAAGTTGTGCAGGAGACAGGGCAATGCATGTCAACTCAGGCCGAACATTTAAGAACTATAAGATGCATCTAATTATTCTTGACACCCTATTGATTCTATTAGATGATTGCTTAATAAATGCGTCATTCATTAAGCAAAATAGTCTCTTCAAGTCTTGTGAGGAGAAGTATCAGTCTAGGATTAAGGTATTTGAAAAGCTGGCAACTAGATCTTGCGAGGAGACAAAGGTCAGTGAAATGATCAACTTGGTGCAAATGGAAGGTCATATTCGGGTTTATGAATATGTCAGATACATAATTCATAATGTACATTTCATTATGCATAGATTTATGTGGATCGACTTCAGCAACTTCAGGTGAAGTGCCAGTTTTTTATCATGAGGCATATTTTCTATCACAATTATGAATCCATGGGAACATCAAGAAGACACTTGTGATATGATTCACTGGTGCTCTCATCACGCAAACTGAGAAGGTCAAGAAGGAAGAGAAGATTGAAGAGAAGAGGAAGCTTGAAGAGGAAGACCTAGCTAGATTGACTAAAGAGAAGGAAAGTTATAACTTAGAAATCTCGGCACTAAAGCAAGAGCTGGAAATGACAATAAGAGTTCAGATGAGAAGTTGCCAACTTCCCAGACCACGAACATCCAAAACATCACCCGATTCCACTTGCTAACCGTATCATTAGATTCTCAGTAAGTGAACTACCTGAAGTTCTCTTTTTTTTAAAAAAAAAAGTACTTAAAAGTTCACGAAAGGTTGCCTCCTCAATTGTTAACTTAGATGCTATTCCTGCAACTTGCTTGTACTTCTCTTCATACTCTTTGTCAAGTAACTCAGCCTATGATGTTAATAAACAAACAAAACCAATTACAAGATCAGCTGTTGGTAGTGAATACCAAACAAGAAGCCAATATGAATAATCAGCATACTAACGACATTCACAAGTTTTAATTTTTTTTCCTACTCAGTCCCAATAGAAACAGTCAGCAGACTAACGACATTAGTAGAACAAACCTTCGACCCTCCCAAATAAGCAAAGGGAAAAAGGGTTTACCAAAAAATTTCAATTTCAGACTCACATCGCTATGGATAGCTATGTCGAAGTCAATGAGATGCAAAAGAGAGGTGATGGTAGTGATTTTGGGTCTAGCGAGTCACTAATGATGAGAAGCCTACTTGTCTTCAGTCGAAGAAGATTTGTCATTGCCGAAAACAAGCCTGACAATAACCTATGCAAAACCCTTTTTTTAAGGTGAACATATATCATCAAGGATAAGCAACCATTCAACACCATTTTGTGACCCAAGCAACCCCAGTGCAAATGCCCGAAGTGCAATGTCTATGCAAAACAAAAAATCCCCAAAACCACGACAAATTACCTTGTATCTTGATGTCAAATCCATCCTCTCCTCCTACCGTCATTTCCCAAGCTCAATCAATCGATTGAAATCGCGAACCCACCAACAAGAGGCGACAACAAGTTGTGCTCCAACGACGCACCAACGAGAGGCGAACCAGCTAACAGCGATGGTGGCAATTAGCGAGGGTGCGACGAATCCAGGGTTGCTATCTGTAGGCTTGTTGCTTGCTACATATAAAGGGTTCTAGCAAATCATAGGCTATGATTGAGAAAGAGAGAGAAGCAAGATCGCACGAGCTCGAAGAGAGATTAAGAGATAGAATTACATATTGCAATTGAGAGAGAAGGGCAGGATTGTAATCGCACAAGAAGATTGAGAGAGAGAGAGAGAGAGAGAGAGAGAGAGAGATCAGAATGCTTAGGGTTTTACTTTTTTTAGCAATATCTGAAAACTAGGTCCAAAACCTGTTCGGTTCCCAAGTGGGTCTTCACTCAGAATCGGGAACCAGACCGGTTCTAACCAATTCTCAGACCAATTTTCCAAGTGGTCCGATCCGGTTGCACACCCCTATCAATGGGTGCGACTTCAAACACTTCGAGGTGATTTTGAATCTTTACACATGAATGACTTTAAATCAATCTTGGCGTACTTTGATCGTGTGCAAACCATCGTTAACCAATTGAGAGTTAATGGTGAAGAACTCTAAGATGTACGAGTCGTAGAAAAAATCTTAAGGTCTTTGACTGAAAGATTTGACTACGTCATCACAATGATCCAAGAAGGGCAATATGTGCCAACCCTAACATTAGAGCGGTTGATGGGTTCATTGTGCTCACATGAGCAAAGAATGAATCAAAAGTACATTGGTTCAAATCCTGAGCAAGCATTGCAGAGTTGGGTCGCTTCATCAAGTCAAAGAGGCTATCAAGGAGATCGAGATTGTGGAGGAGGCCAAGATAGAGGTGGAAATTCAGATTTCATTAGAAAATATAAAACATGTGACAAATCAAAAGTCAAGTGTTTTAAGGGCAATAAATTTGGACATTATAGATCCAAATGCCAAGCAAATGTGACATACGAGCAGGCAAAATGAGCACATGCCACCGATGCTAAAGAATATATGGTGCCAGCATATAAGAAGGGTGACTCAAGCACCATAGACACCAACATATGGTATCCGAATACTAGTTGCAACGATCATATGTCTGGCCAAAAGGGGTTATTCTCGTAGTTAGACGAGACGAGTCGTGGTGAAGTCAACTTCAGGAATAAATAAATAAAAATTCTCGTAATGGGCAAAGGTAACATTAGTATCAAGTCCAAAGATGATACTAATGTTGCCATGACTATTTTGGAATTTGCTAAGTGCTGGGCAACTTTTCGAAAAAGGTCACAAAGTTCATAGTGAAGATGGAGTTTGCGCCATCAGTGGCGTTGACAACAAGTTGATTATGACGGTGTAAATGACAAAGAAATGGATGTTTCCCCAAACTCTTCAGACGAAGAGTTTCTTGAGTTTTTGAGCAATGATGAAAGACGGTAACTGGTTATGGCATCTCCAGTTTGGGCATCTAAATTTTTGTGGACTAAAATTAATGTTGCAAAAAAAGATGGTGACCAGCATGCCATTGATTGACTATCCATATCGTCCATGCGAAGGGTGTTTGGTTGTGAAACAACATCAAAACTCTTTTCCAGTTGGTAAAGCTAGAAGAGCAAAACAACCATTGGAGTTGGTACATACAAACATTTGTGGCCTTGGTGGGGTGGAGTCATTTGGACAAATAATGTACATATTAATTTTTATGGATGATTTTACCCAAAAAAAAAAAAAACTTGGGTATATTTCTTAAGAGAAAAATCAAAAGCTTTTGGGAAGTTTAAAGAATTTAAGGGTGTGTCTGTTTTGCAAAAAATAATTTATGGGAAAACGTTTTCCTCATTTTCCAGCGTTTGGTTCATTAAGAAAAACGAGTCAACAGAAAATGTTTTCCTTCCAAAGCTTAAATTCAAGAAAACGATTTCCCCTTTGAAAGAACCGAAAAACGTTTTCCAAAATGTTTTAATGTTCTCACTTAATGAAAAAATTATTATTAAAAAGAATTTATAATTAAAAATTTTGAATTTATTATTATCATATCTTTTCCTTTCTTTCTTTTTCTTTATTTTTTCTTTTTTCTTTTCTTGTTTTCTCTTTTCTTTCTTTGCTTGTAAACATAAACCCAAACTCCTCCTCCCCTCCCTTATGTCACCACCGCCTCCTCCAACCCTAGCCCCTCCTGTGCTCCTGTTGGCTTCACTCCCTCCTCTTCCTCTTTGTCGGCATCTTATACACCTTCAATCATTTTTTAAATACAATCCAAACACCAGAAAATACTTTCAGTCACATATCACCAAACAAAGGAAAACTAACCGTTTTCCTGGAAAATGGTTTCTCGGAAAACATTTTCCAAAAACGTTACGTTTTCCATGAAACAAACACACATTAAGTCTATGTTGAAAAACATAGCAGCTTTAATTTGAAGACGTTGAGATTGGACAGAGGAGGAAAATTTACCTTAAATGAATTTGACAAATATTGTAAAATTCATGGAGTTAAATGTCAGTTGACTACCAGTTATACTTCTCAACAAAATAATATAGCGAAAAGAAAGAATGGGACAATTCCTGAAATGGCAAGAAGTATGCTAAAAGCTAAAAATTTACCCAAGAAATTTTGGGCAAAAGCAATTGCGTAAGTTGTATTTGTGCTAAACAGGTGTCCAACAAGGAGTGTTCTTGGAAGAACCCCAGAAAATGCTTGGAGCAGCAACAAGCCAAATGTTTTGTTCCTACAAGTATTTGGGTCCATGGCATATCCCCATATATCATATGAACGAAGGAAGAAGTTGGATGACAAAAGCGAGAAGTGCATCTTCATTAGCTATACTAACACGATGAAGGGTTTCAAGATGTATGACCCAATCATTGAAAATGAAATTATCAGTAAGGATGTCTAGTTTTTAAAAAATGAAGCCTGGGACTAGAACCAAAAGGGTGACCAAAAAAGCATTACCATCAAAGAGGAACCATTAGAGGGAGATACGAAAAAGCCTCCATCATCTTCAATAGGTGGTGCTTCTTCTCCATCATCTTCGACCGGTAGTGCATCTTCTTCACCAACAGCAACTTTGAAATCACCATTACATTGTTCACAACGATTGCAGGAGACTCCAGCAAAATTCAAGGATTATGTGGTCACAAGAGATGATGACAGTGACAATTAAGGAATCACTAATGGAATAATGGTAATTTTTTGTCTATCTATTGAACGTGACCCAATATCCTATGATAAAGCAGCTCTAGATGAAGAAATCTACTTCACTGAGAAAAATGACACATGGGTGCTAACTTCTTTATCTCCCGATAAGAAGCCCATTGGTGTCAAGTAAGTGTACAAGATGAAGTATAAACTCAACGGTCAAGTGGATCGTTACAAGGCTAGACTAGTTGTAAAGGGCCAAGCAAAAGTCAAGTATTGATTATTTTGAAGTATTTGCGCCAATGGCCCAAATGGGTACAATTCAGATGATCTTAGCACTTGCAGCTCAAAATCATTGGAGCATCTATCAAATGGATGTGAAATCAACATTTCTTAATGGTTTCCTTGAAGAGGAAGTTTATGTAGAGCAACCACAGGGTTATGAGAAGAAAAGGCATGAAAGCCAAGTTTGCAAGCTAAAGAAGGCATTGTATTGGCTAAAACAAGCATCTCATGCTGGGTACACGCGAATCAACATGATTCTGTTAAAGCATGGTTTTCAAAAGTGCTGCTATGAACATATATTGTATATCAGGTCAAATACTAATGGTGACATAATAATTATGTGCCTTTATGTTGATAACTTGATATTTATAAGGAGCTATGAAAGATGTTTACCAAATTCAGGGAAGCTATAAGTAGCCAGTTCGAGATGACAAATTTGGGATTGATATCCTATTTTCTTGGCCTTGAAGTGAAGCAAACAAATGATGGCAACTTAATTTCATAGCAAAAATATGCTAATGATATTTTGAAGTGATTGAAAATGGAATCACTCAAACCAATATGGACTCCCATGCTGGAATGATTAGAGCTTAAGAAAGAAGAAATCAGTGACCTAGTAAATCCCACTTAGTTTAAAAGCATTGTCAGGAGTTTGAGATATTTGGCTTCTACTAGGCCGGATATTACTTATGGAGTGGGAATTATTAGCAAGTTCATGGAAAAACCATGCCAATTACATTTGTAGGCAGCAAAAATAATATTAAGGTATGTCAGTAGAACTCATGATAATGAATTTTATATTCTTATATTTACAATTTCAATCTAGTGGGGTACACAAACAATGATTGGGCAAGTGACACTAAGACTCAAAAGAATACTTCTAGATATGCTTTCTTTCTTGGATCAGGAGTAGTTTCTTGGTCCTCAAAGAAACAGGAGGTTGTTGCATTCTCAACCGTTGAAGCGGAATACATGGTGTTAATTTCGACGGCATGTCGAGCAATATGGCTTTGTAGGATGATGTGTGAATTGAAACATGAACAAACAAATCCTACCAAAATTATGTGTGACAATAAGTTAGCTATTGCATTAGCCAAAAATCCAGTTTTTTCATTGCGGGAGCAAACACATCGATATCAAGTATCACTATATTCATGAGCGAGTCAAAAATGGTAAGATTGAGCTTAATTTCTATTAGAAGATCAAATTGTAAATATTTTGATGAAACCGTTAAAGGCTAATTTGTTCAAAAAATTAAAGATGATACTCGATGTTGTTGAATTCAAGAACCAATTTTAAGGGAGGCTATTAGAATAGTATAAATTTGATTTTTGAAGATTCGAGAACATTGGTTGCCCAGCTCCATATTTCGTTTTCATAATTCTTCAAAAGGCCTCGATTTATGGCGGGCATATGAAGAAGAAGAAAACGAATCGGTGTGTTGGTGTTTGTGAAGATTGAAGAACAAAAGGTCTACAATCATTTAATGAAGAAGACCCACTCAAGAAGAAGACAAAGAACGCAAACAAAGTCTTTGAAGAAAGTCTCCATTGATTGATACGCTTGTTTGTCTGCATTCATTGATTGTGTGCTGTTTCTTCTTGTAGCTTTGTGAACTTTATTGCCAGAAGGAGTTTCGACGACTCCAAGTATCTGTTAAGTGTGAGTCCTTTGCAATTATATAAAGATAGAGGGTAAGGGTCGTAGATTGGCAAAGGCCACTAGAAAAGTTTTCTAAGAATTATTTCTCCCTCCAACTTGTGCCTTGTTCCAAATTTCCAAAATTGCCATTACTTTTTGGTTCCAACACAGAGATCCCCCGACTTTGGACATCTCTTCCTCGTATCCACGTTGGTGCCTCCTCAAATAGCTCGTCCCACTCGAGTTGCCTTTTAATAAAGTATGAGATATCATGTAAACGGCTGCCTTGACACAATTGGCATCGATTTCAAGCTTGAATATCTTCAGAATAATTGATGTTTTTCTCTGCAACAGCGGTGCCGCAATTGGTTCAGGGTTTTCTTTGCTAGTAGGGTATTGTCTGGAGCAGTGTTTTAGCGAAACCTAGCGTTCGTGGTTCTCCCCTACTATTCCTTCTAATCATCGGGTTATGGTGTCTCGTCGTCATCGGTCTCAGCTTGTTGGGATAGAGTTAACAAGAATACATTGTCGTCATGGTACTCACTAAAAGAGTTTCACAACAATTGTTAAATGAAGTCCAAATTGAGTGGGGATGATCAAACAATATTGTTGTTATTTGTTCTCCATTGCAATATTTAGAATGCCATTAAATGTTTTAAGGAGAAAGAAATAAATGAATTTCACGAACAGTTTAAAGAGCAAGAGCGTTTGAAATTGTTATAGGGCCCCACAGTTAGCTGTTATCAGCTGGCCATTGGATCTATTGGGCCACATGGCTTGACTAAGAATTCAAGTATACGGGTGAGCGATTTCGGGTCAATTTAAGTCTTATTTGAAATTTGAAACCTACATGTTAGGACGATTCCCAATTTATATAACTCGGAACCTACTTTACATACTTTAAAACCAAACCTATGGTTCCAAGATCGATTCCAGAATTTATCAGGAAACCAACTAGAGACAAACTCAATGTAGACTTGGTTTATGGATTTCATTGAACACATGGTAAGTAGTTTCGTGAAGATGTTGACAAGCTAATTAAATAAACTTCACAATTTTGTTTTTTCGCTTACATTCAAATTCTAAATTGCAAACAAAAGACAATTAGTGAGCAACTATACTCTCAAAGTTGTTACCATATTTTTTTCCTTGTTTGCCGCACTCATTGATGGCTCTTCTTCACCTCCATGGCCCGACAATTATAATTTTGTAATCGAACTCATCTCATCATATCCCTCCACCTCCATTGATATGTTATGTTGGATACATCAACTTCACATAAACATAATAATAACATAAGATAATCAGAAATTTCAAATAACATAATATAATTAGAAATTTCCAAGTAAAGATCGAACATTTACGAACTGAGGGTTAGAAAACTGTACGATCTTCAAAGGGTGAACTAACCATAATACTTTTCCCGTAATTGACAGTAAAACTGCTGATAAGGTAGCAAACAACAAACAAAGGTGGCTCCATTTTCACTCCAACCAGTTAATTCAGTATGCATATTTCAAGTTGCATTAAGGTTTTAATGAAGTCAGCCTCGTTTATGTCGCTTAACCCCACCTGTGCATAACACTCTCCTCACACAGCCCACACGCAGCGGCACGCCTTCACACACAAAATCTCCGGTTCTTCAGTTTCCGATTTCCAGTCTAGGAACTAAACCGCACGGTACCGGTTCCAAAAAATTTGGAACCGAGAATCAAACCTGAGCGATGGAGAACCAGGAATTAAACCTAACCGACCCTAAAAATTGTTTCAATTCCCGATTCTACCCAGAACCCATAGTCACTCATATTCTAAAAGATCAAGTCCAGTAGTCACGTTCAATCGAGGACAAAAGAATTTTATTGAGCCTGGGCTGGCCAATTATGGGCCATTGCCTTGACCGGCCCAAGCCCAAAATGAGGCATGGCCCAAGCACGGCTTGCTACATTTGTGGTGTGTCGATGTGTTATATGACATATTTGTCTGCACACGACGTGTAAAGTGTTTTACTCTTAAAAGTACAAGTACTTTCCGTTAATTTACCATAAGTGTGAGAGATGCGTTTTTTATTAAAAGAACAAATTATCAAGATCATGTTAAGATATAAAACATATATAAAGCATACTAAAGATCTAAGGTTGCATTTGATTGTCTGAATTTTTAATCAATATTAAATTGCATATGATTTAATATAAACTTTAAAAATTTGTTATATCATATGCATTATTTGGCAAATCATATTAATAAAGCCAAATATTTTATATCTTATTAAGTCCCTCATTCGGTGGAAACTACATATCAATGTAAATGAACTCGAAAATGCACAAAAAAAAAACTGTGAGAATCTCTCACATTCACTATGAAGGAAATCACAAATACACAAATGGAGACAACCTCCAACAATCAAACAATGATTATTGTACGATCTAAACTTCAATAACGAAAGAGCTCATTATAGCATTCCATAGTCACAAGTTTTACCATGACAAGCAAAATAATGGGCCACAACGACAAACAAGTTTGATCGGCCAACAAATGCCAAATTTTGTAAGAGAGAGAAAAACATAATCATCCACTTTTGCGATTTTGAAAAATGGAGAGTTTCAACTTTCTCACCACTTTCATCAAATTTCAACATAAGCCAGAGAGCTATGAATGAAAAGGAGTTTTGATTTTCTTGTCATTTTCGTAAAGCTTCAACGTAAATCAAAAAGTTACAAAGAAGTTGTAAAATTATAATGTGAACTAGAGTTGAGGAGGAGAAAAAGAATAAGAGGATACGTTTTTTTTTATTTTTTCAAAGCTCTTTACCCACGTTCTTCGAGAATCAAAAAATCCTTTCTCGAATTTGAATTCATTCATTTAAAATCCTATTCTTCTATCTCATTTTTATTTACTTTTCCCATTCTATTTTTTTCCTTTTTTAAATCCCTTTCATCATTCATTAATCAAATTTTTTGCCAAATAACAAACTACACTAATATTCCCGAAATTTATAGTAAATATAATAATAAATACATATATATGTAAAATAGATATTATAGGATAGAAATAAATTCAAATATTTTCATAAAAACAGGAATAAATAAGAACGCAGATTTTTTTAATTTTTTGTTTTGTTATTTTGAATTTTCTTTTCATATTATAATTGAAATATTATTTATATTTAATTATTATTTTATTTTACCATTTTAAAAAGTTCATTATTAGAGAAAAATAGCTTTTCTACTATATAAATAAATAAATAAATAATCGTATCCACTTTTATCCTAGCCCTCACAAAAAATATTTTTATCCGGACTATATTTATCTTATATTTGGTGTTATCTTGTCTTGAGTAGAAGCTAAATGTGGGACATGGTAAATAGCTTTCCGAATTCTAAATTGATGTCAAGATAATGTAGGTAATTTTGCTGATGTCCAAGTAGCAAGATTTAATGACATGGAAGTACCACGGATCCGCTCGCCACCCCTTTGGGATAAACAACTTAAAAGATGGATGACCCCACTCAGCAATTCACACAAAATCCAGATATTATGAGATACAAGGCTTTGCACTAACGATGACAATGAAATATCATAACGCTGTGAATCGAAAGTTTATAATTCATGACATTTATGCTTAATTATAATGAAGAATTGTAATGTGGTGCAATATTAAAAAAACTAGCGTGAGCTTACACAAAATGCAACGTAGTTGTCAATTAGGAAGCTCGTGATTTTGATGAATTGAGGCTAAGTCAATGCTATTAGAGGTGATTGATTTCAATATAGATTGATTTCCACCTTGAAATCGAGAACAGCCCACAAACTGGGCCGACTCTCGGTTGGGTCTAGGAACCTCCGCCCTACATTTTGGATTGGCGATGATGGCGAAAATAGGCATTGGCAACTCCAATTAAAGGTGTTGGTGTATGGGCTGAACAATCTCGAAGGCAAAACCTCTCTAAAGCAAAAGGGTAATGACATGTGACGGCAAAGGCCAAGACCACCACATGGATCTGTTAAAGCATTGCAGTGCTTTGGAACGTGCAAGGAACTCATCGGGATTGCTGCTGAGGACTGGAGTTTACAGCAACGACGCTTGGACTCATGCTAATGCTGGGCAAAGAAGTCTAGGCGCTATTAATCACCGGAAATCATCGGAAAACCTACAAAAAAAGAGCTCGAGTGTGGCAATGGTGAGTGTGGAGGTGTGGGGACAAGGAGACCATTGCCAGAACCACCGGTTGAAGGTTGGAAGGCGCCGGCCAACTTAGAAGCTCGGTAGGTGCTCTAATTAGTATATTAAAACATAAGAATTCAAAAATATATTTATATCGAGCTGGTCCAGGTGGTTGAGGTCCATACTCGAAACCAGCAACTGGACCAATTCTCGCAAGAACCACCCAAAACAAGCTAATTCAGTCCGGTTAGCGGGTTCTCAATTCCGTCCGGTTATTTTGCTCGCCTCTATATGCTACGACACATGGCGGCAGCGGCGGTCTTGTGGTATGAACTAATGCACTGGCGTGAGGTGAGGTTATCAGTTTCATACTCAGCTTGCGGATATAGCGTCAGCATCTCACTGTGGTAGATGATGAGCTTTCGACCTGCAGCACCTCAAGAGGCTGTCGCACAAGCTCCCCTCCCTCAACCGACGGGGATGCTGACTGACAACCCCTTCGCAATCTCGAACGTTTTCACGATCGATTCGGAATCTTTCATGAAAAACATCGGGAGAAAGTGGTCGTGTCGATTGCCTTCTTGCCCCCACCTCTTTGACTAGCTCCGAAAGTTTCTTTATGCAGACATTATTAGTTCCTTATTTAATCATAGTCTCGCCACGAATGCTGCTGTTTTCTTATAAATCCCATGTTTCCTTTCCTTTAAAAAAGGAGAGGAAAAGGGGAACAAAAAAAAAAAAACTGGTGAGGGGAGACAAAGAGGGAGGCACGCTCGAAAATGTTAGAGAGAGAAGCGCGTCCGACAGCAGCGGAAGTGGGGGGCCTCAACACCACTCAATCCCATCAACCGCCACCTCTGACAGTTGCTCTCTCTCTCTCTTTCTCTCTCTATAGACGAACAACCAAATAAACTAAGAACGATGTGGAAAAAATGCGAAGGAAAATAATGATAACGAAAGAATGTAATTCCATTGTCAGCAGCCGTCAGGACCCACGAGATGGCAAACATGCAGCAACAGCTTATTACATACTTTTTTGTGGGGGTGGCCGGTTTGGTTGGTGAGAAGTTAGAGAGAGAGAGAGAGAGAGAGAGAGAGAGAGAGAGAGAGGAAGAGAGAGAGAGAGAGGGAGAGAGGGGGGGGAGGGAGGGAGATGGCAAAATAAAGAAAAGAAGCTGAGCGGAAAACCATCCTTTGAGAGAGAGAGAGAGACCACGCCAGAAAGATGGTCGACGACGACGGTGTCCTCTGAGATCATCACCGTCCTGCGAAAGAACGAGAAGGGCAGTGATCGAAAGGAGAAAAACTCAAAGGATTTAAAATAAAATTCCCTTTGAAATTCTATCGCCTTCTTCATCGCCATTACCAATCCCATTTCAACCCTTCCATTAAGAATTTTCAAGCACTTATTATCGTGTTTCTCTTGTTTTTCCTGATACTGCCTTTTGGGATTCATCTCATCTCATCTCCTCCTGCACCCTTCACCCTCTGCCTCCATTTCTTGACGTTTATAATTTTCCTCACTAAAGAATTCGTTTTCCTTTTTCCCTCCGACCTTTTGTTGTTGCGTAGTCGTATCATTCCAAAACCAAATCTCCACTCCTCGTATCAAGGAAAACAGCACAGCAGCTGCGAAAAGGTTGAGTGTTCGGACACCCTTTCGGCATTTCTTTATGCTCGGATTCGCTCTGCTTTATTTTTTGGATCGCTTGCTCATGAGGGTATTCTTGTTCTTCCCTTTTTTTTTGCATGCTGCTTGCATTTTTGCAGATTTGCGAGCTCTGAAGAGGTTCATGCGATTTTCTCCTAAAGGGGTTTTGTAGCAGAATTTACAGAGTACAAAGATGAGGGACCCTGATGCGATGATGGAGGGGAAGCTTTCACGTTATTGCATTTCTTAGAAGCGTAGTTTTGTAAATCTGTAGATGGTGGTGGAATGTATAAGAAAAAAAAATATTGAAGGAGGTGTTTTTCTCTTCAACTTTTTTTCTCCTCGTTGAAGAAAACCTGGCGAGATTGCATAGCCAACATTGCGGCAGTCGGTACATCAAGCGATGGGGGCAAGATGGAACCCACTTGGATTCCAGCTCCCTTGTTATCTGCTTTTCTTGATCCTCGGTCTGCAAATTTGGCATTGTCGGTCTCTCAATTCTGAAGGTGATTGTCGTTTTTCGTGTTATATTTCTATCCAAATCGAGATTCTACGTTCCTTAGAATTGTACCAGAAAAGTTTGAAATGTTGCATCCATGTGTAGCTATTCCTGAAGATTTTTGTTACGTGAGCAGAGAAGTGGATGTCTTAATTCTTGCAAACCACAATTTTTGGTTGAAGGAAAAATAATAACTTTCATATTCAGAGCTAGGTCCGCTCCAGCTTGATGAGAACTAGTTCGACGAGTTCCGCTTAATATTTTTAGCGGTTCTCATTGGATTCTGAACAGATGACGTGCTTCGAGTGAATTTCCTCCCTCTCCTTTTATCACATCGCTCCTGTTTTTGATTGAAAATGCAGGACTTGCTCTGTTGAAATTCCGTGACAAAGTGGATCTCGATCCATATGGGGCTCTTGCAAATTGGAGCGCCAAGGATGATGATCCGTGTGAGTGGTTGGGCATTCATTGTGTGGATGGTGAAGTTCAAAAGCTGTAAGTCACCCCTTGTGATTCAGTTTTCAATCAAGTTTGGGGCAATTCAAGCTTGTCTTCTGGCAGCATACTATCTCAATGATTTGAAAGATTGAACAAGCTGAACCAATCGCAAACTCTCTCTCATTCAGCTCAACCATTGCAGGGACCTGACTGGGTTTTCTTTGGAAGGGCTGCTGGCGCCGGAGCTTGGAAAGCTTTGTCAATTACGATCCCTGTAAGGAGGACATTTCCATGTCTTTGCAGTTGAGGAGATCATACTGCATGGCATTACTGTAAATTACACGTCCTAGCAAAATTCGGTTACATTCTGTCTGCCGTAGGGCGACTTCTGGTTAATGCGGAGAAAGCTGCAGTAGATCGCCTGGCACTTTTATCTAAAAACAAAAGTTGCATTTGCTGGGCTGGGAGTTTTTGCCTGAAATGAAGTGTTAGGAAGTTGACAGTTTCATTGTTATTTTCATAACTGATACATAAGTCTGCAATCTCTGGTGAATTTTAGGATGATCCTCTGTACTCCTGATAGACCCTAAGTTTGTTGGTTCCAGGTGTTCTAACATGTCCATGTACCTAGTTTTCTGGTACTTTTTAGGATTACTAGGGGGATGTCGCACTTTTTTCCATCCAAAGCTGCTTGAGATTCGAATTGCATTTTCTTTTCATACCGTTTGATGAGTTTGTGTTCGATAAAAAGAAATAAGTGGAGAACTTAATGTAGTTTTCATTTTCTTGCCACCATTTTGGTCCAAGCTGGAATGAATGTAGACATAGACAGATAGCAGTCCTCTTATGTCTTGCTGACACTAGGTGGAAAGCTTTTATTTCCTATTATCTCTCTCTCTCTCCCTCTCTAATTTCTTGTTTTATGTTTTTTTTCCCTGCTTGCATTCAGACTACTCTACCAGAATCACTTCTCTGGTGCCATCCCTGGAGAAATTGGAGACCTGACAAAGCTGGAGTTATTGGATTTGAGGGGGAATAATTTGACTGGAACAATTCCACCTGAAATAACCAAGATGGTGTCTCTGAGATTCTTGTAAGTGTAGCCTCATACTATCTGATTCCTAGCAATTTGACTGGTGTTAATATTTGTCACCGGCTTCTGTTTTTTATGGTAGGTTGCTTGGCGGCAACAAACTTGAGAGAACTGTCCATATGCAGCTTGAGGAGCTAAATGTCCTTTCTAAGATGCAGTCCGATGAAAACTTCACATTCGACATGACCGCTGGAAAAGGATGCCTGAATAGAAAAGTTGGACTCCGGTAAGAAACTAGTAACCACATCTAACAATGCCTTTCTTTCCATCATTTGCTCCGAGTTTCAGTTCTAAGTCATCTTCTAGGTTTATGTCCTCTTTTTGTTCTTTTAATCCACATATTGGGCAGCATTTGGCAGAGCAGGTGGAAACATCTGCACAAGGCAGGTTCACTCTTTTTCCCGATGAAAGGAGCTTTTTCACGTTACCTCAACATCTTTGGATTCCCACAGTATGTATTTCGCTCGTTTTTTTAGGGTTAAGCAATTTCATCGTCTTGCTTCAGTAACATAATTTTTTAGCTCTTTTTATAAGTTTCAGGTTTGCTAAGGACTCCCCATACGGCCCTGGAGGCAATTTGCGTGATGATATTGCTGGTGAGTAGAGACTAACTAAATCTGGCTTTAGACATATATCTCTGCTGTTCAGAAAATGCAATTTGTCTTATTTATTTGTACAGGCATCGCAGAGCCAGAAATGCTCCTGAACACACAAAATGGATTTTCATCACGCCGGAAGTTACTTGGACAGTCAAGTAATCTTGCTGCTGCCCCTGTTGATGCTGGTTCTCTCCCTTCGGAGATCACAACTGTTCCTATTACCCGGAGTAGCGGGTCCTTCCCAGCTGTACCAGATGGAAAGCAGAAACAATCTGCTGCACCACCGGCCCCACCGCCTTTACTTCCGAGCCCTCCCTCTCAGAATTCATCCAAGCCTAACGATGCGTCCTCCCAAACTACTAATTCAGATTCCTCACCCAGTGGACTTTCTGAAGAAGCACGGAGATATATCATCATTATCGTTCCTAGTGTGGCCGTCTTGCTCATCATTGTCATCTCCACGTTCATCTTCTGCCGAAAACGAGGAGTGGCAACCATCGGTCCATGGAAGACTGGATTGAGTGGCCAGTTGCAGAAAGCATTTATTACAGGTGAATCCATTATGAAATACGATAAGTGTTTCAACATCTTTGGTTTTCTTCTGGATTGATTTTTAATGTTATCACACAAGACACGATGCAAACTTAGAAACCAGTCTTTGCCTTTTCTATACTGACCCATATCAATGTGATGGGCGTTGCTATGCTGCAACCAATGCCTTAAACAGGCTTCTAAATGTCCTCATTCGAAGAATTGAACCCCTTTATGATGAAATGCAGGGGTCCCCAAATTGAATCGGTCGGAGTTGGAAGCTGCTTGCGAGGACTTTAGCAATATCGTCAGCACAAATAAAGGATGCACTGTGTATAAGGGAACATTATCCAGTGGGGTTGAGATTGCTGTCACCGAGCCCACTGCAATTTCTTCCAAAGACTGGTCAGCAAGTGTAGAGAAAGCTTACCGGAAAAAGGTGCGCTCTTTCCCCGGCTGCGGTCATTGATCACTTGACACCTAGTTGATTGAAACTGTCTAATCACTGGTTGCTCCAATGCATCACGCTTGTCCTGCTTTTCTTTCCTAACTTTCTAAATGTTTGAAATCTTTGTAGATTGATATGCTGTCGCGGGTAAATCATAAGAACTTTGTCAACCTCATTGGCTATTGTGAGGAGGAGGAACCATTCACTAGGATGATGGTGTTCGAGTATACTCCAAACGGTCTACTTTTCGAGCATCTCCATGGTAAACTTCAAAAGTCGTCTGAATTAGTCGGTTACAAGAGGGAATTTGAAAAGCTGAACTACATTTTCCCTTTCCTTGTGGCTTTTAGTTAAAGAAGCAGAACATCTGGACTGGACCACAAGGGTGAGGATCATCATGGGAATTGCTTACTGCCTCCAGTACATGCATCACGATCTGAATCCACCCATGGCACATACCGGTCTTTCTACATCATCGATATACTTGACAGATGACTATGCTGCTAAGGTAAAATTTTGCACCATCAAATGTCAATACATTTCCATTTTACTCTTTTTTGCTGTATCGCATTTCCATTCACTTCTCTAACGTGTCGTATCTCAGGTTGCAGAGACCGTCTGGTCAGGATTTCTATCGAAGGGGAAGAATGCTGATGAAGATAAGTCGGAACATTCTGAATTGCCACCTCATGCCGATCCGGAGACAGATGTCTATAATTTCGGGGTGATGCTGCTCGAAATTATTTCAGGAAAGCTCCCTTTTTCGGATGAACAAGGACCTCTTGTTGACTGGGTAAGTTGGTGATTGCTCTACAATCAAAGGAGGGTGGTGAGGAAAGCTAGTGCTCTGATCGAATATATATTGTTTTCCACTGTCATAATATGATCAATGAATTCGACAGGCCTCTCAGTACTTGTATGATAAGAAGAGCACAGGCTGCCTCATTGACCCTACTCTCAAGAACTTCAAGAACAATGAGCTCGACATCATCTGCGAGATCATCATTGAGTGCATCAAACCAGATCCGAGGCGGAGGCTTTCGATGAGGGAGATCACAGCGAGATTGAGAGATGTGATTGCTATTTCGCCGGACCAAGCGACCCCGAGACTCTCTCCCCTTTGGTGGGCTGAACTCGAGATCTTATCCGTGGAGGCAACCTGAGCTCCCTGTGATTCTTTCTATTCAGTGCCAATTTTATTTCACCGCTCAGACGTATGCTTCCCACTGCTCAGCTCAAGCTAAAAACTCTGGCATTGAAATAAGGTTTTTGTCTGCATTTCTTACATCTCTCTATGATTCCACTTCTCTCTCCGATTGTTCATTCATGATGTTCTGATACCGCCGCCGCGTAAATGGCGCACCAAGCTCAGGCTACATATTACCATCCATAATACGTACACCTAATGTATTCTTTTCTTGGCAATGTAACTTGCGAAGAGTCTGTCGGGTTTCTGCACTTCCTTTTTCTCGTCATTCCGGTGTCCCCGTCAACATTGTAGAAACTTTGACTCGTAACTATATTGTAATTCATTCATATCTGGTTTGTAAAAAATGTTGTTTGATTAATGAACCGTTTCCGTGTATTAAAACAGTTTTTTAGACCTAAATGGTCTTTTCTATCTCTCGTTTCTTTAGTTCCAGTGTTCTTTCATCAGAAAATGAGTTAGTCCTTCCAACCTGAAGGGTTCGGTTCTGGACCTTCTTTCTTTGTAATTTGAACATCGCTTGAGCCAAAAAAATGAAGCATGGGAAGGTTTGAAACTCGGGATTTCTTCCATGTTTAATCTCTATTCTCAGTTCGTTCTGTCTGGGAGCAAGTGGGATCTTAAAGAAGTGGTAGGGGGGAGAGGAGAAGATTTTGAAGCACTTCATGATGACTGACAAGTTACCCAAGTAGTCACTTTAGGACAAAGTACCATGAAGGCATATGTGACGGTAGATCGAGACATTCGTATCAAATACACTTGATTATTTGCGTGGACAGTCAGGCCATGCTTCAACAGCATCTAAAAATCTTTTAGTCTCAAAAATTAGGATAAAGATAAAAAGAAAAGACTGTGCTATACCTCTGGAACGGTTTTAGTCCCGACTAGTAGGAGCGACAATTAAAGGCGCAGACTTTTGCATTCAGGACCAATTTGACTCATGTCGCCCCTTTCAAAAACTATCTTTTAGTTATCTTTTTATTCTTCACAGCTCTACATATTTACATAATTGCCATCAAAGCGATATTTTCTTGGAAAGGACAATTTTTCATTCTTTATTTGTTGGCCCCCCACGTTATTATTTTCAGAATACATTTTTACCCTAGCAAGGATTGGACTACACACTTCTGCTATTATATAGTTAAGAGATTGGGCATAACAAGTTCACAGATTCTTTATTAGGAATTGCAAGAGTCCACGTTGTGTGATGGACCTACATGATTTAAGACTATCCAATTTAACGGACCATCAAAGAAATAGATTTTCCGACGGGAAAAGGTTCAAAAACCTATATATATTTTAAAAAAAAAAACTCAAGAAGTTAAAAAGATTATTGAATATGGAAGATGGGGAAATAGAAATTAAGTTCAATAAAAGTCGATCGATGAAGTTGAACATTGTAGAATTGAACAAGGAGAATTCACCTACAAGAATTTTAATAATACCATTTAGGTCATCATGTGGGAAAATTGTTCAATGATTCCTAAATCTATTGCATAGATGTCAATTCAATCCTAAATTTTTTAGTTTAGCCAATTTAATCATAAATCTTTGCGCAAAATTATAATGCAGTCCTTCCAGTCAATTTTCTTTAGAAATTGCTCATGTGATGATGTGTCACGTAGGAAAACTAGCAATGACTTAACTACCACATTAGTGATTTTTAATGAAAATTGATCGAAAGAACTACATTAAAATTTCACACAAAAATTTAGGACTAAATTGACAAAATGGAAAAGTTCATTACTAAATTGGCATATGTGCAATATGTTTGGACTAAATGAGTAATTTTCCCATCATCATGCTCATCTATCTCAGAAACAGATCATGAGAGATTAGTTTCTAAGTGAATTCCGAAAACAGAAGACCAAGTAATACATGTACTTATAGAATTGATCAACCCTAACAAAGGTAGGATACCCCAAGACCAAGCTCACTTACATTTTCAAACTCCCCAATAAACATTTGGGGAAATGACACAAAGGATCCATAAATTTTGGCTCAATGTGTAATGTAGCTCTTGAATTTTTAATTTATTTAACGTGGTCCCTGAACTTTAGTCCTATGTGGAATGCCGTCCTTGAACTTTTTAATTGTTCAATATGATTCATGAACTTTTAGTGTATGTTCAATTTAGTCCCTAAACTATATAAAAATATTCAATATTATGTATTACGAATTAAATTGAATATGTGTGAAAAAGTCAGGAACCATATTGCACAAATTAAATGTTTGAGGATCAAATTGCACATTGAAACAAAGTTTATGGACCATTTTGAAAAAATTGACAGTGCATGGACTATATTAAACATTAAGCAAAAATTCATTGACCATTTATATCATTGTCCCTAAATTTTGACATTTTCGTCAAGATAGACCATAAAAGTTTAAAGAAGATTTGCCAATTTGAGAAAAAAAAAAATGAGGGACAAAGAAAACGGTTTTTAGAAACATACACTGTTCATAAGAAAAGAATGTTTTCCAAGAACAATGGCATGTAGAAATAAAGGGGAAAAGATCAAATTTGAAATCCTATAATTGGTTTCTTCCTGAAGTAAGACTAGGAAGTATAAACAAGATAGAAAAATCATTATACAACTTATACTACGTTATATGGAAGACTTCATGCGTTATAAGGGGTTACAAGGGGTGGAAGAACTCATCCCAAAAAGTTAGCTCGCCAATAGAAAGAACTCAACCCATTCTAAGCCTAAAAAATCTCCTTCATTTCCCAAGGTGGGACTTTTGCCCGCATCATCCTTCATCGCTTCATGATTCTACGGCCTCGTAGAACAATCCCGAGGACACAGCCTCACGGCACCATCAAGGGACCGTGGCCCTAATTATAAAGTACTAGAAGGTGGGTGCCCAAGGAGTGGCTCTAATATCATGTTGATGTGAAAATCACTGACAAATGTGTGATATGTAGGACAGGCAACGATAACAAGATTTGGGTCTATGCAACTGGATCGATTATACTCAGGAACCAAACTAGACCACTTTGAGAACTAGTCCAATCTAGAACCGGTCTAGTTCCCAGTTTCGAGTGATGAACCACCCGAGAACCAAATCGATTAGACCAAATTTGAAACTAGTTTCACAAAAACTAAAAATCTTTATTTTCTCTTGGCATTTTTTCTATCTCTCTCTCTCTTTCTTTATTTTCTCCGACCTCACTTGGCTCTGCATTTACACTCCTCCTCACTCACTCACAGGTCATCCTCAATCATTCAAGCCTCACAACTCTCGCTCATTCCTAACTCACCTTTGCTTACTCAAACTCGTTCATCTTTTACTTTAAATTGTTTTGTTACTCATATGGTTTTGTTACAAAAAATAAAACCAAAAAAGGGACAAAAAGAAAGAAAAAATAGGGGTTCTCGAGTAGACCCTAGAACTAGACTGGAAAAATAAGATAGGCTATGCACCCTTTAGTCCATCGTTAGTCCTACGGGAAGGGGACCCTACCATTCCCGAGCACTGCTATGAGTTCAAACATTGTTCCTTTTGGGTGCATCTGATGGGGCTTCCAAGAGCTACTATGTCGGAGGATTGTATACACATGATTGCTGGAAAAATGGGAGAGGTAGAGGAAGTTAGAATTGATGCTCGGAATAACAGCTCTAGAAGAATTGACAAAGCAAGAGTAAGGCTGAATCTGTTTAATCCCTTGAAAACTGGAACAAAAATTCATGTGGGTAATAGAAATTGGTGGATTGACTTTAAATATGAGAGACTACCACACTATTGTTACTCATGTGGTTACATCGGCCATTATGCAAACTATTGCCCGACATTTCCCTACGAAGAATCTGGACTTCCTCAAGACAAACCGGGACATTATGGATCTTGGTTGAAAGCAGAGATGAAGACATGCAGCCCTTGTTGGACTACCTTTTATGGGGAGATAGATCTCACCTTATCTGAAGAGGAAGTGATCCCCGAGACACCGGTTATCCCTTCCACTGGTGACTCAAACAGCAAATCATCAACAGATGGCAGCCAAGCCATTGTTCTTTATCATCCTACAATACAAACAATACCAGAATTATCACTCTCAACAGAACTTGCAGCACAGAAAAAAGGCAAACGCATCCAGCAACACTTGGAACAACCAATGGAGCATCTAATGCATTATGCAGAGATGGGGATTACAGGAGCAGCCAAATCTGGGACAAAAAAATAGATATCAAAAAAGATAAAATGATTCACCCCATATGAGAGAAAGAGCAGTATGACAACCTTTGTGGACATGGACAAATTTCTGGAAACACCAATTCAACTATGGGAAGGCGAAGCAGCAGGGGCTTTGGTGGCTAGCCCTAATAAGCCAACAAGAAAACCATGAAGGTGCTAAGCTGGAACTATCAAGGTTTAGGTTCTCCCTTGACAGTCCAGTGCCCCCTAGTGGCTCGCGAGAGACCTAACCTAGTTTTCCTTATGGAAACCAAAAATCAGTACCATATGGTGTAAAATATCAAAAGAAGCCTAAATTTTTCTTCTATGTTTGTTGTTAATCCTATCGGCACAGCGAGAGGCTTGGTATTACTTTGGGATGACTTGGTACAAATTACTATTGAGCACAGCCGCCAAGAGTTCATTGATCTCTCATGTAAAGTGGCTGGAAATGGTTCAAAAATGCAGATCTCTTTCCTACATGCATCAACTAACTTCCAAGAGAGAGTATCTCTTTGGAACCTACTTTATACTAGACATGGATCGACAACAGCACCTTGGCTTTGTATTGGTGACTTCAATGAGGTGCTATATCATTGGGAGAAGATGGGCCGAAGATTAATGGAAAGATTTCGAATGACGGCGTTTCAGCATTTTGTTGACTCCTGTTCTCTGATAGATATTGAAAGTAAGGGGTGCGCATTCACGTGGACAAACAAAAGAGATGGGGAAGATTCAGGCAAAAAAAGGCTTGATCGAGTCTTTTGCAACCTCAATTGGAGGCTCCTACTTCCCAGTGCCGAAGCCTTTGCATTTCCAGCAATAGGATCTGATCATAGTCCCCTATTATTATGTTTAAATGCAGGTGAACAGAAAAGACATAGACTATTCAGGTTCGAGGCTTTCTAGCTAGATCATCCAGAATGTGCAACTATAGTAGACAACGCTTGGAAGTCAGAGAATTGGCAGCCAGGAGATCTAGTCCAGAAAACAAAAATGGTAACCGAAGATTTGCGAAAATTGAGCAGGGCATCTTTTAAAAATGCTTCTAAACAAATTGATCAGCTTAGCCATCAGCTCATTCAGATCACCAACAAGGCAAATCAGACAGACAAGGCAGAGGAATATAATACTATCACAGAGAAAATCAGCTCATTGTGGCGCCAAGAAGAAATGTATTGGGGCATTAGATCTAGAATCAACTGGTTAAAGTGGGGCGATCGAAACTCAAAATTTTTTCACGCTACAACAATTCAAAGGAGACAAAGAAATCAAATCAAGATGCTGAAGATTGAAGAGAATAGGTGGAGTCGAGAGCCTCACGCCATTAAACAACACATTACAACTTATTACCAAGAGCTGTATAGATCTATGGGTCCTCGGCATTATCGACCAATTCTAGAGCATTGTCCAATTGATGTTTCTGAGGAAATGAATGAGTGGTTAACAGCACACGTTACTATGGAGGAGGTGGAGCAAGCTGTTTTCCAAATGGGGGCAGCAAAAGCCCCTAGACCAGACGAATTAAGTGGTCTATTCTATCAGAGTCAGTGGGCTACTATTCAAGAAGACATTTCATCTAGTGGATTCCTTTTTCAAAGAAGGCATATTCGATATAGCCTTTAATGAGACCTTTATCACACTTATTCCCAAGGTTGCAAATCCTGAAAGCATAATAGAATTCAGACCCATAAGCTTGTGCAACTTTAGTTACAAAGTCATTACAAAGGTCATGGCAAATAGACTCAAACCTTGGCTCCCATCCATTATATCCCCGGAACAAAGCGCATTAGTAGGGGGTAGGCAAATACAAGACAATATTTTTATTGTTCAAGAAGTCCTACATCAACTACGGGTTCGAAAGCGACGTTGAAAATTCCAAGCCGTGCTGAAGCTAGACATGCAAAAGGCTTATGATAGAGTTGAGTGGGACTTTTTATGTGATTGTATGAAGAAGATGGGCTTTAATGAGCACTGGGTGAATATGGTCAAATTTTGTATCTCCTCAGCTCACTAACGTGTGTTAATTAACGGCCAACCAAGGGATTCTTTCACTCCATCTCGAGGTATTCGACAAGGGGACCCTCTCTCACCATATTTATTCATTATTTTGGTGAATGTTCTCTCCTATATGGTGACTAATGCTATCATGGATGGGACCTTAAAGAGTATCAAATTAAATCCACACTGCCCTATCTTATCCCACCTATTCTTTGCAGATGATGCTATTTTCTTCTTGGATGGTACTCTTAGGGAAGCTCAGAATCTTGCCAATATTCTAAATTGCTACTGTTTTGCATCTGGTCAATCGATCAACCTTAACAAATCTGGTGTTTTTCTTGGGGCCAGCTGTCCACAGGATTTAAAACAAAATATTGCAGCTGAACTGAGGGTTCCTATCCTAGAAAAAACTGGGAAATATTTAGGGATACCATCTGATTGGGGTCAAACTAAAAAACAAATGCTAGATTGGATCATGGCACAGGTGGACAAAAAATTGGAGGGATGGAAAGAACAATTAATATCGAAGGCAGGGAAAGAGGTGTTAATTAAAATGGTTGTTCAGGCATTACCCCAATATGCCATGAATATCTTCAAAATACCTCTATCTATTTGTCGAGCAATCGAAAGAAAAATCTCAGCCTTCTAGTGGAAACAGAATGCACAGCAAAAAGGTATTCACTGGAAGAGTTGGGAAGTTTTGAAGAAGAGGAAGGCACAAGGAGGAATGGGGTTTAAAGATTTAGTGGAATTAAACAAAGCTATGTTGGGAAAACAAGCCTGGAGATTAGAGAAAGCCCCTGAGGCCTTGTGTAGCAGAATATTTAAAGGCCTCTACTTCCCTAACGGTAATATATGGACTACTACAGGAGGAGCTAGACCATCTTGGGGTTGGCAGAGTCTTTTAATAAGCTACGATGCCCTAAAACCTTATCTGAAATGGGAGGTCGGAGATGGCAAATCCATCAACTTGAGAGATGACCGTTGGTTAATGTCAGGATGTATTGGGGGACCGGCGAACCGAGATGATCCTAAGTTAGTGGCAGAGATCATTGACCCAACTACACGCACATGGAAACATCATATTATCACAGAGCTTTTTGATAGTCACATCTCAGAGGAAATTCAAGCAACCACACTCAATAGATTTACCAGACTTGACCATATAATTTGGACAGGACATAATTCAGGGAAGTATAAGATCAAAAGCGGGTATCATAAATTACGAGCAGCCAACACAAGCATAACAGAATGCCATCCATCCTCTTCATATCAGGTACCGAAACAACTATGGATAGAAATCTGGCATCTACAGACGACACCCAGAATTAGACACTTCATGTGGAGGTTATGCAACAAAGGCCTCCCTACCAGAGCCAATCTATACCGGAGAAAGATTATACCTAAGCCGACATGCCCACTATGTAACCAATTTCCAAAGTCCTCTGAACACCTCTTTGGACTTTGCCTGTGGACAAGGAAAATTTGGCAGCGTTATTATACCGACATGGATGTTTCCCCAACCTCTATAACAAGAATAGACCGATGGGTGAGTGAATACCTCAAATCTGGAATCACAGTAAGTCAAAAAGCAATTTTCGCGACCACGCTTTGGCTCATCCGGAAAGCCCGCAACGCTTTGATCTTCCAAGGTAGGCGAAAAACACAGGAACAGATCGTTAATGAAGCCCTTATCTCTCAACAGCTTTACGAGAAATGGAACCCACAGACAAAAGCAACGAGATCAGATCAGCGCACCTGGGTGCCTCCAACTTCGGGTACCTTGAAGATCAACGTTGATTGCTCTTGGCTGGCCGAAAAATTGGAGGGATCTATTGCTGGTATATGCAGAGGAGAGGCGGGGGTGTGTATCGGAGGTTTTGCGCAGAAATTTCAAGCTCAATCGGCTCAAGTGGGAGAAACCCTAGTTGTCCAACAGGCTTTACTTTGGTTAAGAAGACAACGAACTACTCTAACAAAACTCCCGTCTAGCGCACGAACTCATCTGCTCTTCTCTTCCCCCGAGTGTATCTCCAGCGACTACACTTACGCCGTGGACTCCATCTTGGGCCAAAAAGAAGTGACATGGGCCTCTCATCCGACTATCCTAGATTGCAGAGAACTACTGGCCAAATGCCGAACGTTTCATTGAGATACGAAGCACGAGAATCCAACCGAGCGGCGGATTGGATTGCCAAGTCTCACAACACCGACTCTTTACCAAGAAATTGGGTTTCCCATCCCCCGCTGGAACTTTATATTATATTATGTTTGGAATTTCAGTTTAGTTGTAATTCGGCATCCCCGTACTAAACAATGAAATATCTTTCCGACCAAAAAAAAAAAAAGTTCCAAAAATTGTAAATCAATTTTAATATGGTAGGTTATAGGTTCCAAGTCTAGAATATATCCACTCTGAAAGTGATCACCCCTAGTTGGACCACCACAATAGTAATTTTCAATTAAAATTGATCAAAATGATTACCTTAGAACTTCATGCAAAAGACTAATTAACAAATTTGAAGAGTTTAAAACTAAATTAATGTATGTACAATAAGTTGAACAACAATTGGACAATTTTCCCGTTTTATGTCCCCTTAACCGACAATATGTCATCATGGAAGCAATTGTTTTGGTTCATTTCAAACTTTCTAGTCAATTTTTCTCTATCCACTAATTTCCATAAATGATTAGCACAAGAGACGTGTAACCTCTATCTCTCGAAGTTCAAATATCGGTCTTTCCTAATTTTATCTTGAAGGTAACTCAGTGACAAATAATATGTTTGCACCTATATTGTATGTTCATACAATTTTCTATATTTGTTTTTAATTATATATAGTAATACATTTAATTTAGGTTTTGTATACCTTTTTTTTTTCGTGCAAGCATATAAATATTACATCTATATCATGATGTAGACACAAATCTTACCTCGATTTATTGAGAATTCCGTTCTTTAATCTTGTGTATTTGTGGATTGGCAGCTAGTTTGAAATTATAACGATTTTATGGAATCATCGTGGAATTATCTTATACTGTCGAGCTTTAAGTCATAGTTATTATCCATTGAAATAATGTAAGTGGTATGTACAACAATAATCCGTCGGTAATATGACTAAAAAGGTTGAGGTAACACAAACAGCCTCGGACTAATGCTTTATATAGGTGTCTAGGCGGGGGCAATAGGTATCATTGACACATGAATTTCATACTTCGTAAATGTTAAATGAATTATAGTTTCTTAATACATCACATATCATTTTGTCCCACCGAAAACTCTTTGTTGCTGAAACTCAATCTCCTATTTTAGTGAATCGAGAGCCTCAATAAAAATAGGTGTTACAACATATCACATCGAAACAAGATTAGTACTTATTTTGATCGGATTTTACAACTCTATCTGGATGATCGCTTGAAAAGGAAGCTGTATTTTTTAGTGATGCGTCATGGTCTTATTAAGATAAGACTAAGGAACTCAACTTCTAATAGGATTGTGCTGTTTTGGTTAGTGAAAAGTCTACAAAATCCTTTTCCTTCTATTCGTTTGTTCACGGAAACATGAGTATTCTTTTTTTCTTCGTCTAAACATCCCATCTCATTTATTCAAAGGCAGAACATAATAAGCGTTGATGATAAGAGTTGATACATAAAAGTTCTCAAAGAGTTTGGACTGGTATTTACAGCCAATTGGAAGGAAAAATTCCTAAATGGTGGAACTTGGCGGTCTAGTCCTCGGCTTGGTTGGCTTCCCTTGAGCAATGGATAATAGATTGAGCATGCCTTTCAAGAAACATTATGGAAAATATTTTGAAGAAGTTGGGATCAATTGACCGATACTTGTGCAATAGCCAGGCATGTTTGCCATTCTTCCATTAGGGATCTTACCGAGTGTAAGGAAACAAATCGCATCCCATTCTTTCATGAAAATAAATCACATTATTGATGGTTCCAACGATAAATAATTGTCATGATAGGCGTAATTTGTATGATGGGATAGATGATAAGACTTATGACATGCAATCAAGTGTGCGCTATAATAGAAGATGTTGAGGCTCTAGTGATGGATGGTTTGCGACTCTCCTTGTCCTCACGGCTTTTATTTATGGGTTCCTAAAGTTAATTTGTGCTAGGATCCGTATCTATCTTTGAAGAATTGGGTGCTCGGAGCAATTTATGATAGAGTATGATAGATTAGCACTCATTAAATTGGGTAACAAATATTGGACTTATGTCGACGCATGGTTGGAGCAATTTTATGATGTTCAATATTAGACTGAAGTGTCCATACAACATTTTCATTGATGTTGGCCATTTGGGCCTAGCTTGTTTTGGTCAAATAGTTGATCAGAAGAAACAAGACAAATGAGAGAAAGAGCTTTGTGATATACAATAAAGAGTCTCGAATTTATAGGACTTGGTGTACCTCTCATGCATGCAAAAGTGTTGAAATAACTGTTCAAAACCAGAAGCATCTGTGCATTGTAATGCGCATTAAGCATGAAGAACACACATTTTGCATTGCATCCGAGCTTGTTATTATTGGCCAAAAACTAAAACAGAAATTACCCAATTCCCTCTCATACGGACACATCTCAGTCTCCTGTGACTAGAGAAACAATGACATTCGAGATTGACTCGGGAAAAATTACCAATTAGTCCTACCTATTGTAAGGGAGCAAATCTACTCTTAAACTTTAGTCCCAAATTTTGACGTAAAATTTCAATGTAGTCATCCCAATTAATTTCCGCCGGAAATCTCACTAACATGGTGATCTAATCATCGTTGACCATCCTACATAGGGGTGTCAAAAATCGAACCAAACCGAAAAAATCAGTTTTTTCGGTTTGGTTTTCATTCAGCTTGGTTCTCATTAAAAACCGAAATTTTTGTTATTGGTTCGGTTTTAACTAATAAGAGCTTATTTCTTGGAAATAAAATATATATAGAACAGAAAAAAAAATGCAAAAACCGAAAACTTAAAATTGAAAACCAAAAACCGAAAAACCAAACTAAACCAAAATTTCGGTTCGGTTCGTATTTGGTTCGAAGTTTTTCCTAACGGTTCAATTCGGTTCGGTTTTTCAAAAAAAGGGAACCGAACCAAACCATTGACACTCTTAATACTACGTGGCACCTACCACTTAAACAATTGATTGGAGTGATTACTGTCAAATTTTGAACTAAAGTTTAAGATTAAATTGATAAAATGAAAAAAAATTTAAAACTAAATTAACATCTCTACAATAAATTTAGAATTAGTTGAATAATTTTCATCAACTCATCCTCTTCGTCACCGAGTCCTCGTTGGCTGGACGTGAGCAACGAGGGTATTTCGAGCCCCCTAATACATTGCCAATTCAATCTATTTTATTTGAATATGATTGACTATATGATTCATTTATATTTTGTTTTTATCTTATTTTCTTCCATTTATGCAACCTCATGTGAAAAGAGCGTTCTTCTGTTACTAACCAAAGCTAAGATATATTTTGACTCTAAAAAAAAAAAAAGGCCAAGATATACTGAGAGATTTTACTTATTTATTTAATGTAATTCGAATGCTTGCGAATTGAGTTGAAGGCCACAACCACGCATGAATAGTTCCACTCTTCTCATATCATTTTTACTAAAAAGAATACGAGCAAGCCCTTAAATATGTGCAAGTTCTAAAAAATTCACTAAAAAATATAGTTAAGTTATCTACCTTTCAATTGGTACAATTAAGTCCTAAATCTGTTGGAGAATATTCGATTGGGTTCTAAAATAAGAAGTGCAATTTAAGGATGTCGCGTAGGCAATCTTTTAGTGACAAATAGTCGATTTTGGGTATTTTTCATTAAAGAGAGTCGATTGCATTTTTAGAAAATGTTCAGCACTTAAATGAACCGATCCACATATATAAGCCTTGATTGCGTTCCAAAAAATTGAGGACTTTTGGTGCACGTTTTCCCGATAACGTATAAACTTCTAAGCTTTCATTTAATCTTGTTGCCACATTTTAACACATGAGTTTTGCAAATTTTTGCAAAAGAGATCTCCTCTCTTTACGGGTGAATCGATCCTAAGAATTCTCGAGAGAAAACTCATGTGTTTATCATTTTATTTATATAATTTTTAAAATCATATATATAACTATTAATAGTAGACATGTTCTTCAAATAATTCATTATTTCATTAATTGATATATACATAGATATATAGATTATAAAAAATCTCATGTAATGCTAACTGAGACGATCAGTAAAAAATGGAAAATTTACCTCGAATTACAACAATATACAAAAAATGAAAATAAGAACATTGGGTCTACCTTTCACCTTGATAATCACTTCCTTTTAAATTTGCCTAAAGTATAATTAATCCGGATTAAGCTAGCTTTAGCAATTAATTATTTACATTTACATATATATATATTGAAGTTAAACAGAGGAGAAAAAAAAAGAGAAATGAGGACTGAGGAGCCGACGGGCCCCTCTTGATCAGATTCTCTCTCTCTCTCTCTCTCTCTCTCTCTCCGCCCTCCTCCGCCCTCCTCCGCCGCCGCCGCCGCCGTCTCCGCCGCCTACCCTCCTTCTCCTTCCTCCTCCTCCTCCAAGTTTCAGTCTTTTCAGACTTCAATGGGGTCGCCGGAGCTGTATTTCAAGGTAACAACGGTCCGCCGCGTCGTTGTTTTCGTTTCGTCTCTGATCATGTTTACCCGTCATCTCACATGGTTTTCTGGCCTCCCGGAATTATTCTGTTCCGGCGCAGCGGGACATCGCCGTCCTCCAGTTCCAGAACCAGAAGCTCGTGCAGAAGCTGGAGTCGCAGAAGGTGGAGCACGCCGCCCTCGAGAGCAAGCTGTCCCAGCTGACGGAGCAGCAGCTCGGCTACGATTCCAGGCTCGAAGTGGTCAAGAATTCTTGGGATGAGGTTGCCCTGTCCGTGTTCTATTTCGCTTAGGGTCTTTTGGGTTCTCTTCTTTTTTGGGTTCTGGGGTGGGGCTGTGCTGCTGTTCTTGAATGTGATGGTGGACTTCATTTTTTTGTTGTGATGACAGCTGCTTAGTAATTTGCAATCACGTTCGGTCTGTGTGGGCGAGTCGGGCAGTAGTGCTGCCGTCGGTCAGGATGTCGAAAGCCTGGCTAACTCGAAAGGTTCGGATGACCTGTGTCCTATAATGCTATATTGATGATGAGGCAGATGCTCTTGTTTGTCGGTCACAACTAGGTGAAATGTTTTCGCGATTTTGTTCCGGGTAGTCCATTGTTGTCGGTGCATATAAAGCATTCGAAAGGGAAAGGTTGTCTTTTCCAGTTATGAGCCCTGATTTCTCCTGCCTGCGATCTTTCTATTCGATTCATGTTAAGTCGTCTTCCATGTTGTTATTAGATGAGGATCACCCGTTGCCCGAGGACATTTTTCTTAGCCGCCTCATAGAGACAGGTGTGGACGGGAGTTCCTCCGTGGATAGCTGTTCAAATAATCCACATGATGATCTGGAAATAGCTTCAGAGAAGGCCGTGAAGACAATATTACGTAATATAGCGTTGGCTATTGATGGCATTTATCATGAGAAGGAGGGGCTGCATTCTGCTGTTTTGGATGGACTTCCCCCAAATGGTACTTATTAAGTATTTCTTGATGTTTTTCTGGCTTTTCCAATTGAGGATGTATGTCAGTGTCTTCCTTATTCTTGTACTTCTCTAGCTGCAAAAAATTTCACACGCATTTCTTCCCTTTGCTAGATTCTGGTAGACAAAGGACATCCATGGATTTGGCCATGCAATTGAAGAATTCGAGAGCATTGCTTGGTGAACTTCATTTGAAGCACAGGCTTTTGGCAAGGGAGTTGCAGAGTCATCGAGATATTGATGCGAAAAACAAAGCTGAGCTTAAACGTCTGAAAGGTACCCATGGCAATTTTTGCCTGAACATTTAATTCAGATGAAATGTGATATTACATGGCAAATCTAGTTTTCCATTATGTTATTATGTTTCCCGAATATCTGCTTATTTTCCTTATTTAGTTGTTAGCCATGTAATTAAAGTACCATTACGTTTATATCTATCCCAAACCACAATACTTAGGTGATACATGGCTGGTCATATGCCCTATCCTGATTTTTGTGGACTGTGGGGTGAATCGATTCCATGCAAAGAAGGGTTTTTTGGTAATGGAGTAGGTATTGACATGGCAAAGCAACCCATTTGAAAGGTTACAATCAAACTTTTCTTGACTTTGAATGGAATTAACTTTTGAAATGACAAGAGGTTTATGGTGGAGACAGCATGTTAAAGGCATCTTATGAGCTTCAGGTTTGGATTATGAGATTGTTGCAGCAGTTTTTGCTCTCAGCTTGGTTGATACCTTATGTGACTTAAGAGAACATAATGGTGGGTCTGTTAGTTGGCCTGAGAAATTTCAATGGAGAGATTGAAGGCAGGGTGTTTAGAGTTGAATTGGGTTGTTTACTCAAGAAATTCAATCTAAACAAAATTAAATGCTCATCAAGTATGCATGTTCTAAACGCAATATCAATTAGGATAGGTAATCTAACAAGAGAACTATCAAATGTCAAATCTACTAACATTCATAAAGAAATAAGGATAGAGAATTGATTATAGTGTTTGGGCCTGTCAAAGTATCCCACACCATCTGTGTATGAGGTTTCAATAGGCCTTACAAGCTTAAGTTTTTAGGTTGGACTTTCTAACATAGTATTTGAACCACAATCCGCCTCAAGTTTATGTCGCCTATGAGGTTCCCTGTTCATCAATTCCACATTTCGTTCTTAGTTCAGTATGCACATGCAAATAGGTGTTAAGTATCCCATGTCGCTTGTCTATAGGGTTTCCATAGGTCTTGTATATGTGTAGTTTCCCTCCATTCGTCAGATTAAGCTTTAATATAAGACTTTCTAACAGAACCAAACTTGACAACAATATTGACTCCTAGTGAGTAAACATAGATACTAGAGAGCAAGGACAGAAAAAAGGAAATTGGGTTCAGGTTGAGGTTCTAGACCTTTACTCCTTGGGTTTCAGAATCCCTAATCTTCAAAACTTATTCAACTTTGTTGATGGCCAGGAGGCCAACTCTCCTCTACAATCGACCGATGCAGGCCACAAGACCATATAAGTTGTTTGTGGCCAAAAAAACTAATGCTATTGGCAAGTTGCAGTGACCAACAGCTCAAATAAGAGTTCTAAAAGGATTAGGGAATTAGCATTATTATCTAGTATAACTTTTCGTCTGCACTTGGAAAATGATAATTTCACTTTACTTGTATGGTATAATTCTCTAGACTCAATAGTAGATGTTGATTATTGACATTTGGCAATTTTATTGCTTTTGAATTGCGTGATGCAATACTTTTCTGGCAAGTGAGGCCTCAGAAATCCTAAGTGTGATGCCAAAACAAACTTAGTCTTTTGGAGTTATTGTTCATGAGAAAAACGCAGGCTTGCTACTTTAGGACTTGTTGTCCTACATACAAAATAATGTAGGACAATAAATGTCGATATGGTGAGTCTGATTTGCTAGATGACTCAAAAGGAAAATTGCAACTAACGATAGTTCAAAAGGAATGCATGCAGTCAGACATCACAAACAAAACTTCCTAAGGATCGCACATTGGGGCAACTCAAGCAACGCAATTAAGAAAAGAGTTGTATCACACAATTAAAAGGCAAAGATTAATGCAAAACTCAATGATTCATCGACTCTACTGAAAATAAAGAATTACAACAATAAATATAGACTCTTCCAAATAATGCTACTGCTAGTTGAAATGGGAAACCTAAATAAAAAACAGCAATCCTACCTAAAACGGAATCAGGAAAGATGAGTATCTGCTTTATTTAGGAAGTAGAAAAATTTTTAAATTCTACCACAATTAGAATCCTACCATGTACGACTATATATTTAATTCAGAGAAGAATCTGATTTAGGACTCTTATTTGAGTTATGAAGTGATGCAACAGTTCCTCTTCAGCAAAGCTTAATAAATTAATAGGCTTAAAAATGTCAATTTGATCAGTCGCATGGGCTGCATCATGAATTCTTATGGGGTAGAGACCCAGAGACGAGGAAGGGCGTCGTAAGCGGCGAATTGCTTCAAAGAGGCCAAGGTCCTGAAAGGATCACTAGGTTACTATGCTCTATTTGTTTAGAGTGGCGTCCCAATCTTTATCATACTAGCAAGTAATGGGATTAGATTGTGTACCATAAGAGTATCTCAATGTTGATAGCGAGTTTTGGTCGATCTTGATTTCATTCTGATGAGCATGTGTCATCTCTGGGATATTTTTATTTTGGTTTTAATCACTGCTCAGTTCAACCATCCAATCTTCGAATTTCAGTTGTCTTAAAGTGTCCAGTGGAGAACTTAAGTTTGAGACCTTTATGTGGGATTCTTTTTACCCTTGATGGGTTTCCTGTCATTAATCGATTCAATCTTCTGGTTTCAACTCATACTTCTGGCTATAAAGATTGGGTACCCAATCTTCTGTTTTCAATTTGTTCTCCTGGTTTATAAGAACTGGACTTCCGAATTCTGAATCTGCAGCCTGCTTTTTCTGAAGAATATCTAATTTTCATTGATTACTCAAATTGTCACTATTACTTCCTATCGCGTTCCTGTTAGTCTGATCTGCAGTAGATTAAACAACTTTTAGTCACAAATATAGCTTAGACGGTGAAGAAAGGTTTAGAGACATGAAGAAATGTTAGTAGCTGAGGGTGTCATCATTGTTAAAAAACAGGGGATCGGTATTTTTTATCATTTCAATGATGACAAAACTTAAATGAAGCTTAAAAACAACAAATAGCATTTTCACTATAACTCCCCGTTGTCCAGATGATTGGGGGATTAACGAGGGCCCTAACTGTTCTCCTGATGTGTTTTCTTCCTGAGCAAAACATTAAACTTGTCTAATAGCTCAATTCTCATCTGACGGACTATGTTCCAGTTTATAGGGTTTTATATTTTGTTTATATCATAAGAATCGATAAAAAGATTCACATGAATCTCATGCTTTGGTTTTTAACTTCTTTTATGCAGGGGAATTGGAGAGCACCGTTTCTGAGTTGGAAGAAAGTCATAGTAAGCTGGCCACTCTTAAAGTTACAAAGGATTCAATAAGAGGGGTGTCTTTCCCTGTTTTGAACTTTGGAAATAAGCATACTCCAATTGAGAAAGTTAGAGATAAACAGAGGGATCTTCAAGAAATGGAGTCAGCTCTGAAGGAGCTACAGGTTGGCTACATTCCCCCCACAACCCCACCCCCCCCCCCCCCCCCCCCCGGAGTCTCTTCTAACTTAATTTGAATAGCTGAGTAGCTGACTGGCTGAAACTTGTCAGGACCAAGCAGCATCTCGACTGGAAGAGTTAAAAGCCCTTTATGAAGAACGAGTGAAGATACTGCAACAGCTACCAACATTGCAGGTCAGCTTCTACATCAATCCCCAGTGAAATTTATTTCTCCTGTCTAAAGAATCTCTCAAGTATTGTGTTTGTATGGTTAGAACAAGATAAAGAATTTGAAGTGCATTTCCTCATCTCAAGCCTTAATCTCCCTGAAAGACCAATTGGAGATATCTAAATCAGAAGTTTTGCGCTATCAAGCATTGTACGAGAAACTGCAGGTTGTAGACTAATTTCTTCTCTATTTTGTACTGTTTTTACGCAAGGATTTGTTTGCACTACTTATGTACATTTATTTTTGGAAATTGCAGACGGAGAGAGGGGGCCTTTTCTGGAAGGAATTGGAATTGAGTATAAAAACCGACATAATTGATGCTTACAAAAGATGTTCTGCAGTTGCTGAGTCAAGGATGATTGAGTTGGAGACAGAAGTAAAAAAGCAGATGGAAGATAGAAACATTATTGAAACTAAACTAAAAGAGGCGTCAAATGAAGCAGGTTGTTGATGGTCTTGCGTGGCATCTTGATCTATGGTGCTTTGTATAATGTGAACTTATGAACTCACTCTTGATTTATTTTATATGGCCCTTTTAGGAAGACAAGATATTGTCAATGACTTTAGAGCCTTGGTCTCTTCATTCCCAGAAGAAATGGGAGCAATGCAAAGTGAACTGAGCAAGTATAAAGAGGCTGCTGTGAACATTCATTCGCTTCGAGCTGATGTGCAGTGTTTTTCTCGTGCTCTTGACAGGATGGTAGTTATCATATTTGCATTATTTCTAAACTCTGTTTGATGCGGCAGGCCTGCTAAAAATTGTTCTTTCTTTTCAAACAGGTAAAAGAATGTGAGATATTATCTGAGACATCTGCTAGTGAAGTTGCTGAAATAGAAAAGTTGAAAACTGTGGTATGGTGCTTCTTTGTTCTTTCACACTGTGTTTACTTATTTTACTATATTTTTCATGTTCTTTCTCTCTCCAGTTATGCCCCCAAACTAGTGGACATGAAATTTCTAAGGTAGCTGCGTGTCATCTTCCTCAGAGAGTCCAAGAGTTTGCCATTTGAGACCTTTTTTTTTTTTTCTGGGATCTCCCAATTGGCAAAATTGCATCTAATAGTCAAACCAATCTGATGGTCATGTACATCAGGTCTGTCCAAATGGACTTAAAGTTTTTGCATTTTGCTTGATCTAAATTTTGTACGTCATGCACTCTGACCTTTCTAAAATTCAGAACTCCTGAAACTTTCACAACAGCTAATTGCAAATACGAAGATTCACATAATTTTGTATAGCCCTCTGGAATTTGGATAATATTTTAAATTTTGGTGGGAAAAGAAGTACTTTTTGCTTATTTGTGAGTTTAAGAAACAGGCCCTTCATTTTGTGCTTTGGAACATTGCTAACATTTATTATCAAAGCAATTATCAGCAAGCAAGTGATAGTTCTTCCTTACTTCCAACTGGGACAATTGGGGAAATTGTTTTGCTTAATTAGAAGGTTCTTGAGAAGTCTTGACCTGTGATATAATTGGGGAAACTCTGTCACTGCTTTAAACCTTCCACCAAATGGAAGGCTTTCATGAGTCAGTCTATGTGGTGAGTTGATTCCATTCAACTGTTGCATGACTCTTCCCCTTTTGTGTCACCCCAGGGATGTTGATGCTGCAATAACCAGAACTAGTCACGTTAAGAGATGTGTTTCCTAAGGTTTTTGATATGCCTTCATCTTATGATTGAACTCTCTGCCAAAAAAATAGTGCCAGATATAGGGTTTCTGTTTCACTGGTGACTGCTGGAAGTGCAGATTACTAAATGGGAAAATCTGAAGTTTTGATATTAGCCGATCTTATATTTATGCAAATGTCTTTGATTTACAAAGGCGAGCACATAGGTGACTTGACTAACCTCCTGCAGAAAAAAGCCTCTTACTTGGAGAAAATAGTCATCATTACTGCATAGTAGCATAAATTTGCATAAATTTGCATTTCTTCAATGTTAATCTTAAATACAAATTTTGAAGAGTCTGTATGCATCTAATCTCCTTGCAGGTCCAAGATTCAGAGGGAAGTATTCTGGAGCTGAAGCTAATTTTGGAAATGTATAGACGTGAATCCACTGATTCAAGGTTAAGAATTTACAGGAGAAGCATCTATTTCTGTTTCATTGCATATCTGTGCATTGGACTTCTTTAATGTGCAATATTACAACTAATTTTATCTTTCAGATTCTTACTTCCTTCTCCTTTCTCCTTCTTGTGATGAATTGTGTCAGCATTGAAATGTGTATTTTGCATCATGTATTCAACTTCAATTTTTTCTCTTTTCTTTATTGTTTCAAAAGTGTGTATGATAATTTATTTGAGGAATGGCTCATTTGTGAGTTGGGTTTGCATTATTAGTTTAAGCAGTGTCCTTTTTTTGCTATTGCCAAGTTTCAAAAAGGAGTGTCTATTGAGCTGCTTCAGCTATTAGTTACTGGAAGTGCTAGACGGTCAATTGTCGGTGCTTCTAGTAGGCAGTTCCTTCAATTGACACCACTTTGTTAGTCATTATTACAGAATTTCCTTGATTGATTAAGTGGACCCCACAAAATTTTGGATTTGGATCCCACATGACTATTTTGACTATTTTTTTACATGCTAATCTTAAAAAACAAATATGCATGTGACATGAACAAAGAGGCCCAAAGTTGAGGATTAATAAACCTGCTCGAGCCTAAACCTGAATAAATACTAGGAAAAAGGGAAAGAAGACGACATAATAATGTTGAAAAAGGTTAAAACTGACTAGTAGTTTTTATCTTAAGTTCTTTTGCATGGACAGTAGAGGACACAAAGGACAAACAACCCTCGTGGTGAAAAAGCAGAATTATACTTGACATTCGCTTTTTGCAAGCTTGTTTGTCCTGAATTTGTTGCACTCACTGACACTTGCTTCACCACCGCTTCCAGATAGCATCGGATGCATTAATATTTTTATTTTGCTGCAGGGTAGTAGAAGAAGCCAAGGATTCAGAATACAAGGCATGGGCTCAAGTTGAGAGCCTAAAGTGCTCTCTAAATGAGCACCAATTAGAACTACGTGTCAAGACTGCAATTGAAGCTGAGGCATTGTCCCAGCAGAAGCTTGCTGCTGCAGAAGCTGAAATTGCTGACCTGCGACAGAAATTGGAAGCTTCCAAAAGGTTTTGCTTGTTGGTGCAGTGGAATACTTGTTTATCTTCCTAGTACCACCTGAATTCCCAAACATTTGCTTTATCTTACATGATTGTCTGAGTATGACAATTGTGTCAATTGTGTTCATTGATATATAGTTGACCTTTAGATTCATTCTCAGGTGCTAGCTGTAGTTCTGATGTTTTGTCTTACTGAAATAACCCGTCAGAGATCGTTGTCATGTTTATTTGCATCAATCCTCCTGAAGCTCAACTAGTGTACAGGGTTCTGAGAAATATTACCTGAGCAATTATCTTCGTGATAAAGCATGTCTCTGCTTCTTTGGTGACTACCTAATAAAACTGGAAAGTTGTATAAACATGTGTCTGCGTATGTTGAACATTCCAAATGAAAAACAATTCTTGTCTAGCCTTACGGAGATTTTGCCTTTCTTTTCCACTGACCATGACCATTTTTTTAGGTCTAAATCATCTGCAACTCTGTCTAAGATCTTGCTTTAGTTATTTCAAATAATAATGTCCTGGGCGAATATGGTAATTTGTAATCTGGATATTATGGTTTCAGGGAGATTTCTCAGCTTGCTGATGTATTGAAATCCAAAAATGAAGAAAACGAGGCGTATTTATCAGAAATCGAGGTTGAGTTCATTTTACTGAATTAGAAATTGATATCTTTCTTGAAAAATGTTACTATGCACAAGATGCAATTACTTGGTGCGGGTGAGCCCTTGGATTAGGTGGGTCTCACTTGCACTGAGTGTACCCAGAAAAAATTACTTTTCTTCAAGTTTTATGTTAGTCTGAGATTTTCGCTTCCTCAGTCAATTGGACAGGAATATGATGATATGCAAACACAAAACCAGCATCTGTTGCAGCAGATTGCCGAGAGAGATGACTACAATATAAAGGTGAATAATCTGTCTAAAGTTTTGTGTTATGTCCCCTGCATACTATCGTGGCTTGTATTTTTCCTGTGTTTTAATTATGATTGATAGTTGAAGTGTTAGTTAACTTGCATGCTTGTTGATAAAGTAATCCTTGGTTAGAAATGGAGGATTCTCTCCCCTTATGTGGCGGAACACTTTCAACAATCATGTGGTTGTTTAATGACTTTGATCAGTTGAGATATAGTTGTTTTTGGCATAAACAAGGCGGTCACCTCAAAAAAATTGAGTAATCTATGAATCTCTACTGGTGATAAGGCTAGCCTATTTAAGTGTACATTCTGCATGGTGCTCAGTAGCTGCTAGCCTGTGAGTTTCTTGGCTGGCACTCTTAAGTTAAATATTCTTCAGTGAAGATAGTAACTCGTTCTGTAATGCATTTCTTAGTTACCTTAGATTGACGTTTTACAAAATCTTGGTAAATTTGTGGAAGTTACTTCAGATTGGTCTGGCCATTTGAGTGCACGTTTCGTTTTTTAATGGTCTTGAAGCAGCAGATTGCCTTTTGTTGAAAGGAATATCAAATAGCCAACTACTTTTACTCATAGCACATGCTTCCAATGCTCTTGGTGAAAGCTGGAGCTATCCCAAATTCACCTTTAGCTGTCACTTAAATACTTAAGTGTTCACGGGGCCTTCAAATAAATAATTACCAGTCATTTATGGGACCTGATATCTCCTACTTGGAAAACAGCCATATCAGTGTTTTTATACTCTGCTGTGTTTTTGGTTGCATTAAACATAGTGCTTGATACTCGCCTGCTTGGAAGATCCGTATTCAGTCGGCATTCTTTCTTTTGTGGCCTATCTTCATCTGCTTCATGTGATATGAGGCATTGTAGCAATGGGAAGCGGAACTTTGATAAAAGAAATTATGTTGCATGCAACCGGTACCCTGTCTGAAAAGATTCCATGCAGCCAAACATGCTGAAGAAGCATTTTGGCCCATCTTAGTATATGATTAGATGAGCCCACCATGACAAAACAATAAAATTTAACATCTTAAACCCTCATTGCTTTAGTTCATCTGATCAGCTAAATAAAGTGTAGAACAATGATCTCAATGTGACTTCAAGCTGAAGCTGAGAATTTGTACTTGCCACAAATATGTACAATGTGGTATAAGGCTATGAGCCTATGTTCTTAATTCTTTTTGTTTGTTTCGACTATTTTTTCCCGCTTGGCTTCAAATATTTATTGAGTAGATACTTGTCTCTATACATGCATTAAGTCTGTCTTGTTTTCTGGTTGGTTTCAGCTTGTGTTGGAGGGTGTTAGGGCACGGCAGGTAAGAGATTCTCTATCGGCAGAAAAGCAAACATTAGCAAGGGAGATTCAGTTGGCCAATGCATCTGTTGATTTTCTGAACATGAAGGTTGTGAGGGTAGAAGATCAGGTACTTCTTCAAGCATTTACAGTGGTGTTTCACTTATTGGGGCATGCATCAAATGATCAAATAATCTAAGCTAAGCATGCCTGTTTTGCAGTTGAATATTTGTACGGAAAAGGTTCAGAAACTTGCAGAGGATCGATTGCAAGGCTCAAATGCCCTGGATAATACCCAAAAAAGATTGTCAGATGTTAGAAGAATGTCTCACCAAATAAGGGAGTCACTGGAGGAGCTTCAATCTAAAGTTGACAAAAGTCGAGGGACTGCAGGAGAGCTCCAGGCAGAGCTTGAAAGGGAACGGTAATGAACAGCACTGTGTCCATCATCTCTTTCAGCATGCTGGTTATCTGAACTCCATTTTCTGGTTGCATCACCAGGTTCAAAAAGAAGAGACTAGAGGAAGAATTAGAAGTAGTTAGGAGAAAGGCTATACATCTTCAAGCACAGGTAGTGACCCCAGTTGTGGAAAAGCTTCAAGAGGAACTTAGAGGATACCAGGATATCCTTAAGTGCAGTATATGCCGTGACCGGCCTAAAGAGGTAAATATTTTGTTCATAATCACAATGAATAATCCAGCTGACATGTCTATGAGGGAAGAAAGGTTAGAAGTATGACTCTTACTGAAAATTTTGTAGATCTAATCTGCCACGACAGTGTAGGTACCAATCTTAAAAATCTCTGCACTATTATATTGCTTTGATAAGTACCTGGAAGAGAATATCTTGTTAATTTATCCCCATCTCTAGACACTAGAGTATGTTAACTCTATTTGTTGGCTCTAAGAATGGGATAGAGTTTGTCGTCTTCTTTTGGTGCAGGATGTTCCAACCCATGTCCTGCTGCATCTGATATGCGATAACTTGAAATCTTACTCTTTGTATTTGCTTTTAAATCCTCAGGTTGTCATCACGAAATGCTATCACCTCTTCTGTAACACCTGCATTCAGAACTTAGCAGAAACCCGTCATCGCAAATGCCCATCCTGCGGGGCTAGTTTCGGGCCTAACGACGTCAAGCCTGTTTATTTCTGACACAGGAGACTCGCTCTGCAAAAAAATTTGTGGTGAATTAACTGCACCCAAGAAGGGGATGCCAGAAGTTAGCTTGTCCCTTGTCTTGTTCTTTAGGCAAAGTTCTTGTAGATATCTTTCTTACTGCTAAATTGCGCATTCTTGCTGAGCAACATTGCTTCTTTTGCTCCCTTAAGCACATTCACTTTTTATAATGGGGTATTGAATGCGACTTTTGCGATGTGTGCCCGCGGTTAAATTTAAGTCTTGACTTTTTCATCATTGTCAATTGTAGCTTGGATTCCCTTCCCTTTATTCTCATATAAGCATTATGTGGAGGAAAAACTTCTATGGACGTGACGTGGGACTATTCATCAATAAAAAGTTATTGATGTTGAAAATCTCTCGAGTCTGGATGGGTAAATTTTCTAGTATGCTGTATTGAATAGTTTTGCCGATTTCGATATACATTTAACACGTTGACGAGGAGAAATGAATTTCAAAAGTGTGGTTTAAATGGAAGATGGAAGGTGGTAATGTCATGAATTAGCCTTGTAGAAAAAGACAAATGTCAGGTGTTTATAGCCAGTTTCGTGGGCAAGCAAAATTATCTTTGCGTGAAATTTTAATTTAGTTATTTTAGTTAATTTTTATTGGAAATCACCAACGTGGGGATCCGGTCATCCTTGGTAGTCCTACGTGGTAGCTTGTCACATTATCAACTTCCGGGTAAAATTGATTGGAATGATTAAATTGCAATTTCGTTTAGGTTAAATCGGCAATATTAAAAAGTTTTGCATTTAATTGGCATCCGTATAATAAGTCTAAAGTTAATTGGATGATATTTCCCATAAGATTACATTTTCAATAAGATAACAGATGAAGATAGTTTATAAATAATTTTTATTGAGAAACTAAACTTTTACAACACTATCTTGCTGACAAATATGCTTTCACAAGCGTGCTCTAGGAAGGTTCTACATGGATCGGCAAGGGAGAGTCAATGCTCGCCAAAGACAAAAGGTCTATATATATATATATAACAAGAACAAAAGAACTTATTTAGTTTATTCTCACATAGTATCTATGGTGATTGGAAATTTACCAAAAGAAATCATAAATTTATTGCACTTGTACTACTTAAGTTATAAACCTTTCAATATGATCAATTGGGTAATAAATCTTTTCACTATTTGTTAATGCAATCATAAAAGTTTAGATGATTTGCTAATTAGTTTTAAACCTACTGATAATTTACCAATTTTGTCTTTCCGGCCGATGTACATAGTGCTGGAGTTATCTGCAATTATTCTCACGTAGTCATTCCCTTGGCTGACTTGATTCATCTCTTCCTACCAATAGAGTTTTATGCTATTACATATAGCTCTAGCGCTTAGTTGTGTGATTTGGTCTTCTATCTTTTATTTTGTACGATTTATTCTTCTACCTTTCTCCACTTTTGTGATTGGTCCCTTAAGTTTTATATTGTGAAATCAAGTTCTCTGAATTTTTTAAATTTTTGTGCAGCCAGTCGCTTCGTATTCCAGCTGTAATAAATACGGTCAAACTAGTTTTTTGTTTTTTTGTTTTTCCATTTTTTCCAATTTATTTGTTAATCTTGCGATCATTTGACAGTTCAGTTGAGAAAGTTAGAGGACTTAAATTTAGAGGATCAACTTGTACATATCAAAGGACTTGACTGAATAATGAGTACTGTCAAACTAGGTGTTTTTTTCTAGTTTATTTGCTAAATTTACGACCATTGGACAGTTTAGTTGAGAAAGTTAGAGGACCTAAATTTGGAGGATCAAATTGTACAAATCAAAGGACTTGACTGAACAAATTAAAAGAGAAGCCAATTACGTAGACACTAAACTTCAAACTGTGTGTGTTTGTGTGCATGTGTGCTTGCAGGCATGTACGTGCGGCCCGACCTGATTTATGTAAGCTAAACCTCGAAAATCACTTGGAAAATTCCGACCAAATTCACGTGGGACAAGTCTACAAGAAATAGCAAGGTATAACCACTAAAGGCTGTGATCATTTCACAATCGACGCACTTACGAAGCATCTCATTTCATTGTGTTTAAAACCAAAATATAGTGAGTAAGAATTGAATAGCAGAACAGAGGAAGGGATATGTTTGTATTTTTTTTTACTATCGTATTTAGGCTCTAGTTATAGACTTTCACAAGAAGATCAATGTCTACAATCAAGAGGTTTTTGAAAGGAAACGTAATTGACTGATTGGAAACTGATGTAGTGATTTGTTGATGCTTGATTTGTGGGGATTTGATTCTGTCAATTTGTTTCTTGCTTTGGTGGAGAGTGCCTTGTGGGTTTCCTTCTTTTGCTTGATTCTTCCAATCTTCTTCTTTGGTGTCACCATCTTTGGTGGAGCCAGAATGTTGCTGATTGCTTTGATTGTTGCAGATTTCTTAATTGTTGCTAATTTCTTGAATTACGGTGATTGATCGATTCTCTTACCACATTGGGATATGTGGTGTCACTCCCCCTCTTAAAGGGTCTATTTGTTTCGCGGAAAATGGGTCATTTCCGGAAAATATTTTTCCATAAGTCATTTTTCAAAAAAATGATAATATTTTCTGATATTCGGCTAAAACCTAAATATGTTTCAGAAAATATTTTCCGGTGTTCGGTAAGGAAAATATTTTCCGCTCACTAGATTGGCGAGTGCGAGCGTCAAGTTCGAAGCTCGCCAGATCGACAAATGCGAGCTTGAGATCGACGAGCTTGAGGTTCACCTAGTGACGGCCGACGACTAGCCAAGGAAGAAGAAGATGAGAAACAAAGAAAAGATAAATAAAATAAAAGGAAAGGAAAGGAAATTAAAAATAATTCGAATTAAAAAAGAAAATTAAAATTTAAAAATAATTTGAATTAAAAAAAAAATGGGAGGAGAAAGTCAGGATTTGTAGAAGTGTAAGATAAGAGAGATCAAGTGAAGAAAATGTATTCCACTTTTCAAAAGTAGAAAACATTTTCCCTTAATTTAGAAAACTTTTTTTCTTTCATGGAAAACATTTTCCCCTAGGAATTCATTTTCCATTAAACGAACATCAGAAAATACGAAAAACGTTTTCTGGAAAATATGAAACGAATGTCGGAAAATCCTGAAAACATTTTCCCAGAAAACATTTTTCGCAAAATGAACGGGCCACAGTATCAACATCCTTGTCATTGTCTGCCCATCCCGTCCGACACACTCCTCTAATGTCCTATTTGATCTATTCACCTCTCATGGTCATTCTTGAGCTGCGCCAAGAGCCACACTCAGTTCAAAACTCTTGTCCCGGTGATCACTGACTTCCCTTCTTGGATAGATTGGTCTTTAATTTGATACAATCTGTAATGACTTGGTCATGGATATCACTCATCAATTATTTCGCAAAACTGTTCCGTAATCTACTGGAGGCTTGAGTCCCTCCCTGGGTAATAATTACTCTTCAAAAATGAACACTAAATAAGTTGCAACGCGCATCGAGAAGTATTTTTACCATCTTTTCCGGTATTCTTACAACACTCATTAACAAAACTCACATGTCGAACTTCCGCGTGAGAGAGATGACAAAAAGTGACTCCTCTGTATATGAAGAATTCACATACAATTCTAGCATGATCCTCATTCTATGTATTAACAAACACTAAATGGCTGCGGTTGACAGTTAGGATAAAATTCGAGATAGAATATGATTTATCCTATCCTATGTTTGGTGTTCGCTTAGGACAGAATAAAGTCGAATATAAGAGGAATATAGGTAGGATAAAATTATCTAACAGGAGAAGTGGAATAAATGTGAATAAAATTTCTAACGTCCATAATAGGAAAGTTATTTTTCTGGAATAACAAACTTATTAAATTAACAAAATTGAAATTATATTTCAATATAAGTAATATTTGAATTCAAATTTAAGAAATTAAAAATAAAAAATTATTTTTAATTAATCTTATTTTAATTTATATATTCAACTTTAATTATATCTTATAATAAACATTCAATCTATAAATTAAATATTTATATATATTATATATTTAGGTATGTTAGTACAATTTACTATTTGATAAAATTTTATTAAAGAATGATGAAAGGGGAAAAAAGAAATAATAAAGAAAATAATATATATAAAAAAGGAAAAATAAATTAAAAATAAATTAACAAATAGTGTTACGAGAGATTTTCATCATATCTGTTTATGAATATTTAGGTTCATTTATAATGATATGTTGTTTATATCAAAAAAATGTACATGATATGATGTGAATATATCCGACTTTAATACTACGATTTACCAAACAATTAATGGAATATAAAAAAATCCCAAAAGTTTATATCATATCCTATTCAATTATATCCCGATTAGAAATCCGAACGACCAAACATAACCGATAAATTTCAAGGAACGCCTGGATAAGGATTCTAATGGCCTTTTTCAGTATTCTTCCGACATTCGTTAACAAAACTCACATGTCACATGTGGAACGTGAGAGAGAGACGACGAAAAAGAGACTTCTCTATATACGAAGACTTCGCATATGATTCCGGCACGACCCCCATCTCATCACCTACCTCATGAGGCTCAGCCAAGCCCAGACGGTTAAAAAGAAGAGGAACAATGCTGCAACAGGGACTCAAGAGACCAGTTGGTATCCATCGCTGTGCATGGATTTGGACCCATGCTTTCTGAAATCGATACGGCGCCAGAATCGCAACATCAGTGATCGGCCTATGCTTGTGGCTCCAATTTCTCAGGGCCACCACTGAGATCTTCCCACGCGCCCACGGCGACGTCGGCCGGCCACACGGCGCGCCACACGTCGCCTCCCTATTGATGAGAACACGACCGGCGTGGTCCAGCGACCGGAGTGGTTTGGCTTGAACCGAGGAAAACGACATCGATTGGTCCCTGTCGTCTGGGTAGCCTGTTTTAGGAGGACCTCTGCCACCAATCCACGGCCAGACATATCTTTTTTAGGAGCACTGGGAGGAGCTTACCAGAAATTATTATAAAGCCAAAATACAGCAATAAAAGCCAAAAGAAAAGGAAAAAAAAAGAGCAGAATCCATTGAAAATAAGAACCCGTTGCATCCCAAATTTGGATAAGTCAAATTTCCCGAGCACCCATTTATAATTAGCAAATGTCGATAAATGTCATTTCCTAATTTAGTCTTTATGTTTGATTCATGCGTCACATTATAGATATCACGACACTAAAGTTTCGAAGACCCAGTAAGTTGATTGTCGCCTTTCGAAACCATGCAAATAGTGGTTATCAATAATTCAAGAATCGCCCCCATGAAATCCGGGTCAGCATTATACGGTATGCCTATGCATCTATAAGAACAATTGAAAAAAAAAAAAATAGGATAAGCGCATTAAAAACTTTGAAATTTATCATGCCGTAGAGCCGGTATCGAGCTTTCAGTATTTTATGAGCCTGCTAGTTTTTTTTTCTTTTTCTTTTTTTTAGGGGAAAATTAGTCCAATTTTACACGAGACTGGCAAGTTTAGTGGGTACTCTGCATTTTCCTCAAATTCTTAGTTTATTCTCTCTCTCTCTCTCTTTTCCTTTTGCTTAAATTTGGTGTTTTCTGTTGTAATTCTGACCTGGACAGGACTAGGCATTTCCAGAACCTTTATCACCACCACTTATATTCTACTTTTCTCATCCAAATCCACTCCAGAAATTGCCCGTACATTCTTTCCTCTCGACTCGATTTCCTTTTCTTTTTCTTTTCCCCCTTTTTTCTGGTGTTGAATCGTCAGTAATAAGCTTAGAATTTCCTAGAATTTATGAAAGCCAGTGAATTAACAGCCATTAGATTATCTAAATAAGGCACAACCATATGACTCATCGATTACTATCTATAGAAACTAGAAAAATCATCCAATGAATTTTCTGTGGAAGAGGTTTGCTAATTTTAGGTTCTAATTTGGTAAGAAATCCGGTGTTCTCTTCATGAGAAATTTTGTTTCTAGCTTCTGTAAAACAATAAATAAAGATTGTCTCTGAGCCCAGCATTTTGGCAAGGTCGGAAGTTCCTTGGTCCCTTCGTCCTGCCCTTTTCTCTGTCCATTTTTTCCTGGAAATCATCTGGTGATCCTCCTTGTCCCCAGATGAAGGAGAGACATCAGAATGGAGCCAGGACAGTGGTTTATGTTCCAATTCAATAGATCGTCATCCTGTAATCGGTTTCATCTTCCGATTGGGTCTTAGATTGGGAGGGAGGAGGGAGAGAGAGGATGGAGAAGAAGGGCGTGACATTGATGCACCGGTACGAGGTCGGGCGGCTGCTAGGCCAGGGCACGTTCGCGAAGGTCTACCACGGGCGGAACCTGAAGACCGGCCAGAACGTGGCGATCAAGATCATCGACAAGGAGAAGGTGCTGCGAGTCGGCCTGATCGACCAGATCAAGCGTGAGATCTCCGTGATGCGCCTCGTGAGGCACCCCAACATCGTGCAGCTCTACGAGGTCATGGCAAGCAAGACCAAGATCTACTTTGCGATGGAGTACGTCAAAGGCGGCGAGCTGTTCAACAAGGTGGCCAAGGGTAAGCTCAAGGAGGACATGGCCCGGAAATACTTCCAGCAATTGATCGAGGCAGTCGACTTTTGCCACAGCCGAGGGGTGTACCACCGTGACATCAAGCCCGAGAACCTCCTCCTTGACGAGAATGGCAACCTGAAGGTGTCCGACTTCGGGCTGAGCGCACCGTGCGAGTCCCAGAGGCAGGACGGGCTGCTCCACACGACGTGCGGGACCCCGGCGTACGTGGCCCCGGAGGTCATCAACAAGAAGGGCTATGTCGGGGCCAAGGCCGACATCTGGTCGTGCGGCGTCGTGTTGTTCGTCCTCATGGCGGGGTATCTTCCGTTCCACGATGCCAACCTCATGGAGATGTATAGGAAGATCTCCAAGGGGGACTTCAAGTGCCCGCAATGGTTCCCTCATGAAGTCAGGAAGCTGCTCTCGAAAATCCTTGACCCCAATCCCAACTCAAGGATCGGGATAGACAAAATCATGGACAACAATTGGTTCAAGAAAGGGTTCAAGCGGTTCGAGCCCCCGCCGATTTCTCGGATCAATAGCAGCGTGACAATGAAGGACATCCAGGCTGCATTCGAGCCATCGGAAGTGTATCCCGAAGCGGAAGCAGCATCAGCAGCAGCAGCAAAACCGCCAATAAGCCCGCTCAAGCCAGCCAGCTTCAACGCGTTCGACATCATATCCCTCTCGAAAGGATTCGACCTGTCCAACCTATTCGAGAATCACGCGAACCAGAGGCCCCAGGCGCGGTTCACAAGCACGAAGCCCGTGGCGGCGATCATGTCCAAGTTCGAGGAGCTGGCATCCACAGAGCAATTCAAGGTCGAGACGAACAACGGGGTGGTGAAGCTGCAGGGGAACAAGGAAGGGAGGAAAGGGCAGCTCGCCATAGATGCAGAGTTCTTTGAGGTCACTCCAAGCTTTTCGTTTGTGGAAGTCAAGAAGACAGCAGGGGACACACTGGAGTACCAGGAGTTTTGCGACCATGACTTGAAGCCTTCCTTGAAGGATGTTGTGTGGGTTTGGCATGGAAATATGCAACAACAGTCTCAAACTGCTTAGGTTTTGAATTTTGTTTGCTTTTTCTTCTTCCCTCTTTTCTGGGTTTTTGCTTGGGCGAAAGGATTTCTTGAGAACGTGCTGCTACTCCGTTAAGCAAATTAGTTGCTGCAACAGGAAAATTGACAAGTTGTATCTATCTCTTGCTACCTTATGTGTATATTTTTATCACAAATGGACAACACCTTAAGTTTATGATACTTAAGATTATAAAATTTCCCTTCCTGTCAGCTTTTTAAGTAATTGTCTTTGTAAAGTGTTTTTTAATGTTAAAAGAGTGCCCTCAAGGCACTTGTTAAAAGTTTACTAATTGTGCTTTGGAAATACTGACATTGTTTTATAGAGAAAAGATATATTTAAGTGTTATGACTTTTGAGCATTATTCACCTGAGTACCATAAGTTTTCATCGGTCACTTGAGTTGCAGAACATACATTTTATTAGATCATATGAGTGCTACAACTTTCATACGATTTTCATTCGAGTGTCGTGATTTTTCAATCGATCACTTGAATTTTATATACAGATGTCATATCATGTCAAATTTTCAATACTTGTGGTGAATCTTTTTTAAGAGTTATGACACTCAAATAAATTATTTTTTATTCTAATAGTCATAACAATCAAGTGATCGGTTGAAAACTTATGACATCCAAGTGAATGATCAATAATTAATCATACTCAAGTAAGCGTCATATGAAAATGGTACTGCTGGAATTTCTCCCAGAAATTTTGCTCCTTTCTTTTAACTTGTTTTGGCATTCCTGGCCTAATTGAATAAAATTTATTCCTTGCAGTCGCAGTGATCATGCCAAAGATTGAAAGTCACTCGCATTTTGTAACATGAGAATTGAATAAGTACTAAACTTCTCTATAAATCCTCTACTGGCATTTTTTTTTTTTGTGACGATGTGCACACTGCACAATTCACTATTGATGCCGTTTCAGTATTATGCTATCTGAGGGGAGAAATCATAGATTTTCAAAGGGTTTGCACATAAATGATTTTAATCAAAGAATTTATTGGAGGATTAAAATTTTTCTCCTTAAGTAGCAAGTTTTTTTTTTGGTCAGAAAGTAGCAAGTTGAAATGAGGGTTGATAACACGCCAAATGATTGAAAAAGTACTGACAAAGCCAATTTTTGATCAACATGCCGTATACGTGTCATCAAACCACCAATAATAAAATGACTAAGTAACCCCTACAATTAGGGGGAAAAAGGAAGAGGACTTAACTACGACAAAAAGAAATCTCAAAAAGCGATACCCGTGATATATTTAGCACTAATTGATTTTCTTTCACAAAAAATCTTAAACCAGTACCTCATGACACATAAATTGCCAAATTAATTTTCGTATCACACATTTATGACACTTTCACCCCATATATATGCCCTCCATTAGCTATATGGAATTTGACGTAGAGGATAGATTTGGGTTTTGGATGCCGGTTTGGGGTATTCAATAAAATGAAAATTTTACTAAAGGCAAATACATGATAAAGTATCGATTTGAGCTTTTTATGAGATGAAAATTAATTTGAGATAATGTGTCACGAAGTACCAATTTGAGATTTTAAATGGTATTACTTTATTAAAAAAAAAATTGTGCGAAACCGGTGATTATGAAAGGATATGTTGATATCATATGGGGACGACTACGAACATGATGATTGGATCGAAAACAAGCTCAATCAAAATGTTGAAGCCCAATATCAAACTGGGCTTGCATTTCAATTTTTAAACTATTTTGCAAACCGGTGCTCAACTTATCATGGATTTGCAAAGTGGATGGTTTTTCCTTTTTTTTCTATTTTGCGCGTAGATAACTTGGAAATTATACTTTGGCCCAAGTAAAGTGGACGAATATTATGGCCATCGTGAAGTGAAATCGTGATTTATTTTGGGCCAAGAATAGTTGAATCAGATAATGAGACCCAACATTATATACCAAATTAATTAATTTCCACTAATTGATTTGATATCTAGCTCTAATTTATTCCACTAATTTTTGTACTGTTGAGATTATGTTCGGAGATTAAATGTCTTGAGGAAAACCCAACGTCAACAGAGAGTGTGGAAGCTCGGCCGCGTGAAAGTAAAGAAGATGATCTTCTTTTCGGACGTCCGATCTCGAGGTGCAAATCATGGCAATTTCCATGTTTGAAATCAGCAAAGATTTCCCTAGTTTGTATACATTTTCCTTCTTTGGCTCATTGGCAGGCGATCGACATGTGGGGAGCAAACCTATGCTTTGGCGGCTTCCCACCAGAAATCTGTAAGGTTCATCGTCGTACCATACAATTACAATGCTCTAAACTCGATACCAATGTTACAACCAGACTATTTAACAATCACATATGCTTGCACATGTGCATTTGTGAATCGATTATCTACATCGGAAAAGATACTTCTATTTTGTTATTATGGTTTTGGTATACAAGTGCAATGTTAAGATTTTAGTATTAATTGAGGTACTTTTTTTTTTGTGAAAATTGAGGTACTTTTTATTTCGTATGTAATTTCTTAAATCTTCATGCACCCCTTGGCTTTGGTTCGATTTTTCCTGTTGTTTGTTTTTCTTAATTCCTTGAAGCTTGATTGGATCTTTTGGTGCTCTTTTTTAGAATTCTCTGCAATTTCTACTCCTCGTTTCATTTCTTAAAAATTAATGGGTTTTAGAGAATTTTAATTTTTGTAGGAATGGATGTAATTAAGTCTTATCTTGAACGTGGCTTGAATAGATTTTCTTTTAATGTTCTTCTTTCCTTTGCCACTTATTAGACTTGACAGCCATTATTGGACGTGAAAGAGGGCGGGAAGTATCAATGGATAAAGGGAGAGGCTAGCCTTGTATCCTCTTTTTTTGTTTCGAGCTAGGGTATATATGCACTCGATGCATATGAGCGCGATACATGTGATGTGAATCATCAAATTGGGCTAGGGATGGCAATTTGAATCGCCCTAGTAAAATTTGTATTGCCCAGCCTTTGATGGGACTGATAAAATGCCCTACATGTGTAATTTGGAGCGAGGATAGGGTCGAATGTATTTCCCTACACACAAGGTGGGGGTGGAGATTGGACATAGGATGACTTACCCCCACAGAATCTGCCCCTCCTTCATGCACCTTGTCTTTTAAAATGTTAAGCATTTTAAGGCTACGTTTGGTAACGTTTCTGTTCAAAAATTATTCCCCTGAACAAAAATAGTTATTACCAATTCTGTTCCGAGGAACAATTTTTGAACATTAGAATATGTTTGGTAATTACATAAAATTTTTGTTCTTGAAATAAATAAATAAAAAAGAACAAAAACACGTTTGATAAACTTGTAAAATTTTTTTGTTTTTTTGTTTTTTCTTTTTTCTTTTTTCTTTTTTCTTTTTTCCTTTTGACCGGTCGCCGACCTCGGCCATGGTCGGCGACCAGCCGACAAGGGCCGGTTGCCTTGCCCAGCCATGGCGAGGCTCGCCAGGGGCTGGCAACACTCCAGCAAGGTAGCCAGCCCTCAACGGTCGGTCGCCGGCCATGGCCGAAGCCAGCGACCGGCCAAAGAAAAAAGAAGAAGAAAAGAAAAAGGAAAAAAATAGCAGAGAGAAAATTTGTTTCTTGGAAGTGTTCCGAGAACAAGAAACAAGTTCTGTTTGTTTTTTATTTCTATTCCAAATTTGTTCCCGGGAACAAAAAAATAAATTTAGAATAAAAACGTAAACAAATGCGTTCCAGTTCTTTTTTTGTTCCCCGGAACAAAAAAATAGAAATTGTGTTCATGACAACCAAAATAGAACACAAACAGCGCCTAAAGTTACATAAAAAATGTTCTTATTGTTTTCCCCCTCTTTTTGCCATCAGAATGCTAACTTCCATTCATTATTATTAGATTTTCAAAATTAAAACATTGGCACGGTACCATATTTTAGCTCACTTTCTTCAATTAAATCCAAACTTAAGATAAATATGGGTCGAGATGACTGACGGACGAAACTTGATTGCTGCGAAGGTGGGGATGAAGCATACCAACTTGCCGTGTGGGGGTGGACATGAGGCCTCCCGGGATGGAAGATTCAATCCCCCACTCTCGTCCTTGCCCCCATCGCCATCTCTAAGTTAGGTGGATTTTACTTGACACCAGCCAAATCTAATAGTCCATTAGTATTTATCTAGTTTGCCACTTGGCAAATGGTAATAGAAGAGTTAGAATTTTCACCTTATTATAATAAGTATCACTTGACTTGATCTTAGGAAAAATTTCCAAGGACTTGTCCAAAAACCATAAGCAATCCCGACAATGATTACAATCACCAATTGCGGTGGACTCTAGTCTAGACAAGTATTTTCCCTAATCTTACAAGTCACGCGTTCATATAATTTGTCACTAGACAAGCAATAGAAAAGAAGAGTCAAACCTCCACCTTACTATTGTATATGGATCTTTCGCTATAATTACCCTAAATTGATCAAAATATTCCTATTTTAGAAAAGTTATCTCAAAATTCTTTACATCTATCCTATCCTCCCTCCCTCTCCTTGCCACAGCTGTGCCCATCTCACCTCCACAACGCACTTCTACCATCGCTCATTGCTCAACACTCCCGCTTCATTGCATGTCACAGCGTGCGTGTGTGCGTGTCCGTGCACGAGGACAATGCGAGCAAGCGTCGGGCAATTCAAAATTTAGGAGCATTCGAGGCTAGACCTCATGGCAACTACAAAGACGTCGCATTGTCATTGGAGGGGACGGGGACAAGTAGCGTTGCATTGATCACGAGACTTTTTACGACGGAAAAGGAATAAGGAAAGGAAAGAAAATGGGAAAAATACAATCGAAGGAAAACTATATGGACAATCTAAATTGCACTAACCCTGAAATGACGGCCTCTCAATAGGGTGAGAGCATCCGGACGTTTTCAATGGGATAGAATGACACGGATAGATTCGAAGTGGGATTGCATGGACCTTTGGAGTGAAATTTTCCAAAGTCACCCACGTTCACATGCCCAATGGCTAATTCCAAATCCAAGCGCCCACTAGCTCATCACATCTCAGCAAACGGCGGATTCCCCCGAAGTGCAATCCAGTTGTCACGAGTTCAGCCCCAAAAGAGCCCCACCTTTCGTTTAACTTAATGACCGAAATCCCCCCTCCCTCGAAAGCTGCAGAGATTAGGGCAAGAACTGCCCCCCCACTGAGCCGCGCCACAGCGCCGGGGGAGAAGAAAAAGAAGTAGTAAACTAGTCACGGTTACCGATACAGATGCGAGGACAGATTGAAAAGATGGGGACAAGGCTTGGTGACACTTTGCGTTCGGATTCACGATGTCGTACTAGAATGTCTGTAACCATCGTGGAGGGTTAGGTGTCATTCCCTTTGGAATTTCGGGTTTGGACACATGTGGGTTTGGTTGATCCTGTCGTTGATTGAAGCTCTCCACCTCCAAGAGAATTTGAACAGATCGATTAGTTTAAGTGGAACGTGGGGGGTTGGAGGGAGAAGAGAGCAGAAGAAAGAGGGAGAGAGGGAGGGGAAAATGAGACAAACGCCACGTGATGGGGGCAGGTGTAGTGGAGGGCCTTTTTATTGAATTGGGTGGGATTGGGATTGGGATTTGGAAGGAGATGATGACTTCAGGTAGCTTATCAAATCAACTTCCATGTGATTGGCACTCACTAACGAGGAATAGACTATAATAAATATATATAAAAGCTAAAACTTTAGGTTGATGAGCGGGAGTTGAATTCGATGTCCAATACTTAGTCCTTGAGACATCTTGGCGGTGGTAATTATTAGAATGTTCTAAACCACTTATTTATGATATTTATAAACTCTTTATATACATATGATTTCCTTTTACTTGTAAGTTTAAATTTTTGATATCGACTTTTTATCATGGTACTAGAGTGGGATTGGCCATTTTTATCATGATATCAAAATCATATTCTGCCCGGGTTTATATTATATGTGGAGCTCCTTATTTGTCAAATTTGAAAGGATGATGAAATATCTCATATTATTTGTCTTGAGAAGTTTATGTGCCATTTGCATATATATGATTGTCTCCACCTATAATTTTAAGTCTTTGTTCGCCTATTGGATTATAGAAAGTACACTATACGAGAAGCAATAATGAAGAGATCAAGTTCAATTCAAGGGTAATGAGTTTCCTCTAGACACCTATGGTGCATACTTTAATTATATATTGTGGCAAAAGTACACCACAAGTGTCAAAACTTGACACGATGGGACATTTAAGTGCAAAAAATTAAGAATGTGACACTTAAGTACCACTTTTTTAAAAAATAAAACACTTGAGTGTCACCTCCAATGAACTTTACTAAAAATTTTATGTGGCAATTTTTTTATTAATTTTGCTCACCTACGTGACTCACTAGATAGCTAACTCGGCAAAGAATGCAAAAACGATGTCGTTTTTGCATGAATTTGAATTTTAATATAAAAATAATTAATTAAATTATAAAAATTTAAAAATAAAATAAAATAAAAGTGAGGGGGGTGGGAAGGAAGACGGTTTCAGGTGCCTAAGGGTTGTGCCCTCGCCATCACTATTGCCGCTTCCCCACCGTCGTCGAGAAGGGTTGGCAACGATGTGGGGAGGGCTAGGGCCTAGCGACCCCGGCCGACCGGAGGTAAGGGCCCGTGAGCCCTTGCCCAGATCTGGGGTGAGGGTCACAACCCTCTCCCAAATCCGACGAGGGTCGCTAGCCCTTGCCCAACCAAATTAAAGGTCGTCATTGGGCTAGGGCTCATAGGCCCTCACCTTTAGTTGGCCGAGGTTGTTAACCCCTAGCCATGGCTCGGCAACCCCGGTCAAACCTCTCCCCACCATTGCTGGCCCTTCCCGACAACAACTCTCTCTCTCTCTCTCTCTCTCTCTCTCTCTCTCCCTATATATATATATATATATATTTTTTTAAAATTTAATTTAAATAATTTTATATTAATTATTTATCCATGTTAGTATGCAAAACAATGTTCATTTTTCCCTTGCATCATTGGATAAGTATTTTGGTCAAATTTTCTTGCCATTGGCACTTAAGTAATTTATTTTACTCTAATTTTGACACTTAAATGTCACTTTCCTAACTTTTGATACTTAAATGTCATTTCGTGCCAAGTTTTGGCATTTTCGATGTTTGGCACTCTATATATTGTATATATGGAAATGGATGTACATCTAATAGACAGTGACAACCTATCAAATTCTCCTCTTCTTCTTCTTTTTTCCACCTTATCAATCATTTTCTTATTTATTACAATAAAGTACCTTTGTTTCAAGCCCATTGTAACCGAATACATTGACTATGTTGAGTGACTATTTCGATTTATGGAAATGAAATTTTCTTTTCACCAACATAAGGAAAAATAAAATTGGCTAGATCAACCCGACAATAAAATCTCGCTTGCACAAATGATTCATTTGAAGAGTGGACATAAATCTAAAACAGTAAAGAGAGTGCATTTGGCTTGAAAAAGTCCATCGGTCATTATTCGTTAATTTTCTCCTTTTGTCAATTAATCTAGCCAGAAGATCAATTCAGAGAATTAAAATGATGCATTTTGATACGGGATGCTCTAAGGAAGTTCGTCGGGTATTTTCCAATCGTGATCGAAAATAAACAAGTCCATACATTTTGGGTGGCCTTAAAAATTGACAAGTAAAATAATCCGAACCCAGATTTTGGATGAGAAAGACAAACACGTTTACCCAGTATCGAGTAATTCTTCCAAAGATAGACGTTCGAATTTCAAAAAGCATTTGATAAATAAATAAAAAGATTTGGAGGCTTATTGTCTATATACGGCCCACCTAGGGAGCACCAATTGTTGTTAAATTATTAGCTAAATCTATTTTTTTTTTAACTTATTACTGTTTTAATATAGTTTGACATCTTTCAATCAATAATTGAGGATCTTATTTTGTCTTTGCATGGAGTAATTCAAATTGATCTGCATTGGATTTATCTCCCTTCTGCTGCGTCTAGCAAATAACCAAACACCCGTGAAGCAAGACCAAGCACCAAAAAATTGTAGCACTTGATGTTATGAGGCTAGATGAGGATACCTCGGAAAAATCACGACAACTAGCAAAAACATATCAGTGCAAATTTAGGAGAATTATCAAATAAATTCTAAATTTATTGTTATTGTATCTATTTAGTCATAAACTATTTTTTTTTTCAATACAATCATAAACCTTTTACGATTGTATCAATTTAATACATTCAGCCAAACTTGTCTAGCTGATGCTAACGTGGACAATTTTAATGGAATTTACGTGATTCTATTCATACGACCCATGCCATTCGAAAAACCTAGCGGAATCCATGAGGTCGCATGCCAACTCGTGACCGGAAGTAAGGGAAGGCGCTTCAAACTTGTCCTTGAGAAGGCATCGACTGGCTTTACAAGGAGGGGCTCTTTGAATTTGGAGTGGATGAGTTTGCTCTTTGGTTTTAGTCGGTCAAGGTCGTCGCACGTGACAAAGAATTCAGTATGTAACATCGAGTATTCATTTGAATCTTCTGGGTTTTATGGGGGCATAGGGTTGACTTATGGAAAACCAAATGGTTGAAAATTAGAGGGATTCCCACAATGCACCGAATATAAACGCAGGTTCACCGGCTTGCGTGACTAATTGATCCTACATTAGTGGGATTGACATTTCGTGCGAGAGAAAGGCGGTATGTATTAAATAAGCTGGATCGGATTTAGTCCGGTCATTGCTAAAGATGAGGAGAAATAGGGCTAGAAGGGTGACTACCAAAAAAATTAATGAACCAAATTGTAAAATCAACTTGGATTGAATTTTTTGGTTGGGGTGCCATCTCACATTACTATTGTGAAATAGGAAAATTATGATTTTTGCCCGATTTGTAGATTGTCGTCTTTTTATTTCCATTGAATTATTCTTAGGTTCCTCACTTATTCTTACGAGGGAGAAGTCCTCTTTAAGTAGGTAAAACCAGGACACATGGAAGAATCTCACTAAATTCATGAGCCAAGAATGAAAATCTACTTAATTAACCCTAGAACAAACAATGTTTTAAGAGATAACCTTAGTTGTGCTTATAATAAACTATCTATGTTCCATGTATTTCGAAGCCAAGGACCATTTTAAATCATGAACGTTTCTACCAAATTTCAGATTGAAATACGGTAGATCTCAACTATTCAATAAATCTCAGTTTGGACAATCGAGATCTGTTCCTTTTCGATCCAATTATGGAAGTCCAAGGAGGAGCCAGCCAAAATTTTACTATTGCTAGTATTATTTTTCCGACAATTCACATGTCATGCTTACGTGGGAAAAAGTGCCTTATGTCGCGTGGATATGGTGTTACCCAACATTGTCGTATCAGCCCAAAGGAAATTAAAACAGAAATCCGAAAAAAAAAAAAAAAGAACACGAAAAGAAGAGACCAAAATCTTCCGGTGAGAGTCGAAGACTCGAACTTGCTCACCGAGCTCCGGCGAGTTGTATGCAAGCCAGAACTCGCCGGAGCACATTGACATCCGAAAAGAAAAGTCAGGATGAGAAGATGAGAATCACAAAGCTCCCTTCACTTTTTTGCAGAGGAAGCAATGCTGGACTTCATCAAAACCGTTCGATAAGATGACTTTATCTATTAATGTGTCGGATTGTGGACGACACTTTAAATGAGCGAGCCATATCGAGAAATCAATCAACTCCAGATGAAGACATTGCTCGGTATATTAATTTGAATTATGCCTAAAGTCAATAGTAGAATCCTAACGTGCCGTTCAAACTCGGGAAGGAACTTTTTTGGTCGCAATCACCGCATAATTACATGCTGCTCACGTTTAAAAGACTCCGCCGCCCGAGTCAACGCCCTCACGGGAATGACCAGTCGAGGCTCCCTCCTTTCTACGATATTTCCTTTATTTTGACTATTGCCCAATTCGAAGAGAATAAAAGGACTAAATTTGATTTGTTAATGAGTATTTTAAAAGCAATTTTTGCGTATAAAACTTCAAATAATTTGATTTGCAAATTATTTATTGCGCGTGAGATGAACTATGCTTCAAAAATAACATAATTATCTAACTTAGTCACTTTTGGGCACTCGTTAAAAGAATCCTTTGAAAATCAATGGTGATTATGTGGGAGTGGTGATTATTCACAAGATTGCAACTCCAATAAGGTAGGAACAAGGAGAAAATCATTGAAAAAATTTATTGACATGACTTTGGGTAGGGTGATTAGTCGACTTAAAAGTGAGCAAGGGAGAAAAGAAAGTTTTAGACATAAGATTTTCAAGGAGAATTAATAACTTGAAAAGTATTTTCTAAAAAAATAATCAAGGAAATTGGCATCACTTATATCGCTTACAAAAATAAATATAAGAAAAATATTTTCATCACAAAAATATTTAAATTTAAAAATCAATTGTTGTTGATAATAAAAATACTTTTCATTTGCTAATTATTTTCAACAAATATTTTTAAGAAAATATTTTCAAATCAATTTTTTTTAATGAAACAAACAAAACCTTAGTTCAACAATAATTCATGAGCAAAAAGTTGTTCTTTTAGTTTAAAGTTAAAGTAAGCTGAGAAATATAACTCATTGTGTCAATAGCGTAGATAACACCAACATAACTATTTAAAGCTAATTGATGATATCACACTATATAATATTATGCAAACAACACAAATAAACCATAATTAAACAACCTTTAATATGATATATAGCATATTTCGTAATGCAAGTTAACTTAATTGATATTTGCTTGATTGACTATTACAATTACATCAATTAAAAAAAATTAAAATATATACTTATAAAAGAAAATGTAAATCAAACAAAATATGAATGTATTTCTTATCGAATTATCTCTAATAGAAAATATGCCAAAGTCAAGCACAAGATAAAATTTAGTTATCAAATACACTCACTTTATGTATAGATAATATTAGAGTTAACAAAAGAAGAAATTAAAGATGCCACTTATAAAAAATAAACTAGCAGAATTAAAAAAAATAAAGTATTCCACCCTATAAAAAATAGATATAATATAATACATTAAGTGATAAAGTCCATTTGATCTAACAATACGAAATGAACAACAATTGAGCGTAAAGTTATGTTGTTTTATTTTCTATTGCTTGCTATGTATAAATTAAGCTCGAAATGATTAAAATAATGAAAAACAAAAGTGATGGCGCATTTATAAAGACATCCACTTAATCTCTTTTTTTTTTTAAATAAACTTATATGACTTATTATGTTTCCTATTACTTTAATAACCGTACATAACTTAATAGTATGTGAATAAGTTATTGTCATTCCATTTTTCCTGTATTTACTCATACTTTTGATATTCATTTGTTATAAACTTGCGATTTCCCTCAAATAACGGTAAATAAGGATATATCTGTATTAGAACTCAATCAATGAAAAATTGAACTAAATTTTCATCTTAAAAATATGACACTGGGTAGGGATCTCCATTTTCTAAAATAAAAAAAAAAAAATCCTGCAATTATGCTCACACTCTTCCAATTCCTATATATATATATATATATATATTTTATCATATATCTGTTTTAACTATACTTTCGTTTAAAATACTCGCGTGATGCACTTTGAGCATGTCCTTTTCTTCTGTTTGTTCAGCTTTATAGAACGCTTTCCTTTTCAGTATTTATGCACAGGGATGCGGTGCAATAAATTCATAGAAGTACCACAAGTGACAACATCCTCGATGTCATAATTGGCGACAATTACATGCTAATATAAATAATATAACATGTAGAATGTCTTCGACCCAAGGAAAAAAAATGCGTAAATGCAAATACAAACTAATAAAAACACGAATATCAAAGTTGGGTAACTTTATAATGATTTATGAACTTTGACTTAATATGCAATATTATTTGTGAACTTCTAATACTTTAATTGTGATTTCTCAATTTATAATTTGTTCAATGTAGTCATGTAAATTTTTAATACATATTTAATATAATTCATGAACTATATTAAACATGCACAAAAAGTTTAAAAGGTCATATTACATGTTGGGCAAAATTTAAGGAATAATTGTCTCATTTTCCTATTTTACTTTGACTCTTCTAACAAATTCCATGTTTGAAATTGGATAAAACTCAAGAAAGTAATGGTAGACAAAGATTACTTAACGATCTATTATTGCTTACACCTTGCTCATTGTAAGCCCATTGCAAGTGAATAAGTAGATTGAGTAAAACTCACCTAACGCCCACATGATGAGATGCCTGTAAAATTTTCTCAGTTAGAGTGGGGCTAAAAGAACAATCAATTCAGCGCTCCAATAAGCTTGAGCACATCAACTTCACCATGCTCAATTTGACGGTACGGCACTCACCGACACCGATAACATGATTAAAAACGCGTCAGCTGGACGATCGATATCATCACTTCGTTTGACGGTTGACAACAATCGCGGGAAATTTCCGTGCAAGACAAAGTCCAATTCTTTTTTTCCTTTTGCTTGTTGAGGGGCAAAAACAAAAGTGGAGGTCCATGAATAGAGAGTAATTAGATCCCTGGCTAAAACTAAACTCCATAGGAGAGAAAAAGGGAAGGAAAAAGAAGAAATAGAAAAGAAAGATCTCCCCCACTCCACAGTCCACACAGAAAAGGGAAAGAGGAGGAGAAAAAACAAGGAAAGAAAAAGAAAGCGAGGGCTTCACGGAGAAGCTCTCCTCCCTTTCCCTCGGGTAGCCACCTCAGCAACGCTTTATCCATTCCGAGAGCGACACGTGTCGGTTGTGGGCCCACCTTCCTTTGCGAAAATTCCCTGCGACCGCTTGACGACCTCCTCCTTTTAGTCCTAGCTACTTCACTACCACCGCAGACGACCCCGGTCAAAAAGCCAAACCAAAACCACCACCACCACCGCCTCCACCACCATCTCCGACCGATAAAACTCAGCAGCCAGCATCTCTCTCCCTCCCTCCATGCCGCCGGCGACGGCGATCGATAGCCCCTGAAATCTCCGGCATGGGAACGACCGGCGGGCGCCGCCTCCTCTGGCCGCTCTTCATCGCGCTCGCGTCGTCGTGGCTCGTCCTGGCCGACTCGGCATGCAACTCCACCGCGACGGCCGACGACCAGGATCCCGTCTCCCTGGCCTTCGCCTCCGTCTCCGGCTTTGACCCTTCCTGGCTTCGCTCCGCCTGCCCCGCCGACATCCGCCTCCCCTCCCGGAACCTGAGCGGGAACGTCGCGTGGCAGCACCTGAGGACCCTGAAGGGCCTGCGCACCCTCGACCTCTCGGGCAACTCCCTCCACGGCGCCGTCCCCGGGTGGCTCATCTCCGACTCGAGCCTCGTCGAGCTCAACCTCTCCTCCAACCGCTTCGGCGGCGGCATCGCCTTCTCCGGCGCGGGCGCCGGGAACGTCTCGTCTTCGTCGCCCTTGGAAGTCCTCGATCTGTCCCGCAACCGGTTCACCAGCTTCGGCAATTTCTCCCGCTTCTTCTCGCGCCTCCGCGTCCTCGACCTCTCCGGCAACAAGCTCAGGGCCTTCCCTCCCGGCCTCTCCGATCTCGCGGCGCTCGAGCGGCTTGACGTTTCGGGCTGCATCATCTCCGGCGGCCCGCGACCCGTTTCATCCCTCAAGTCCTTGAGGTACCTGGATCTTTCCAACAACTCGCTGACCGGCGTCTTCCCGGAAGATTTCCCTCCGCTGGCCGGCATCTTGTCCTTGAACGTCTCGCTCAACGACTTCGCCGGCCGGGTCAGCCCCGGGACTCGCCGGAAGTACGGGGACTCCGCGTTCATCCACGCCGGGAAGAACCTCGTTTTCGAAGCCGACGCTAGGAAAACCCCGAGCCCGGCGATGCGCCACCGAAACTCGACGAGCCCTGCTACCCGACCCACCGAGAAACTAGCCGCGGGCAAGAGACCCGACTCGCGGAAGAGGCGGCTGGTCCTGATTCTGGTTCCGACAGCGGCGGCGGCCCTGGTCGCCGCCGCTCTCGCCGCCCTCTGTTGCGTCTACTTCGGGAGGGGGAGGAGCTTCGCCCGAAGGAAGAACAAGTGGGCCATATCGGGCCCGGCCCGGCCCGAGTTCCGGATGGAGAAGGCGTCCGGGCCGTTCGCGTTCGAGACGGAGTCGGGGACGGCGTGGGTGGCGGACATCAGGGAGCCGTCGTCCGCGGCGGTGGTGATGTTCGAGAAGCCGCTGATGAGCCTGACCTTCCGGGACCTGATCGCCGCCACGTCCGGGTTCGGGCGGGAGTCGCTGCTCGGGGAGGGGCGGTGCGGGCCGGTCTACCGGGCGGTGCTGCCGGGGGACCTCCACATGGCGATCCGGGTGCTCGACGGCGCGAGGGCCGTCGGCCCCGGCGCCGCCGCGGGGGTCTTCGAGGGGCTCGCCAAGCTCAAGCACCCGAACCTGCTGCCCATCTCTGGCTACTGCATCGCCGGTACGTGGCTACTGCTTTGCATTCCTTTTTTTTTTTGCTTTTTTGCGATTTTCATTCTCTTTTTTTGGTAGCTTACTTTAAAAATTTTGCTATTTATTGCTCATGATTACACAATCAAGTCCTAAACTTATTTTATCCTTATGATCCTAAATTTTACTAAAATTTCGTGCAAAAATTTAGTATGGGCTATACACTAAGCTCATAATTTGCATATTCTTCTTTTTAGTTTTTCATTTATTCATTTGTTAGCTTACTTTAAAAGTTTTACTATTTATGCTAAACTTAGATTGAAGAAATATTTATCCAATCCTAAATTCTTCAATTTTATCATTATAATCCTAAATTTTATTAGAACTTGGCACAAAGATTTAGTATTGCATTAGCCAAATTGAAAAATTAATAATCGAACCGTACTCAAAGATTCATAATAAATCTTGATAGGAACTTTTCTTGAAGCAACTTAGCTGCCGACTATACACTAAAAACTTGTTTTGAAATATCAATTATGAATTGTTTAATTTTACCATTAGTCCTAAATATCACTGAAATTTTTCAGAAATTTAGTATTATATTGACACGAATTGGAAAATTGACAACTGAATCAATATCTATGCACTTTAAAGGCGGCAGTCTGGCTCCAAAGGTTGCATTGATTGACTTTTTTTTCCAACTTTTTATGCTTGGGGAATGGCCATCTTTTTGCCTGGCACTGCTGCTGATGTGCCTGAGCCTTTTCAGGGCATTGACCTACCTCTGTCTCTCTGTTTCAACTACCGGCATTTAAATTACTTCACCAAAAAAAAAAAAAAACTACCGGCATTTAAATCGGGTCACGGGGATCTCCGGGAGTTTTGTCCCAATTTTTCGATTTCGATTTCTTGCGTCCGTGCGGCGGTGTCGTGCTCGCCGGACTCTTCTTTTTCTTCTCTCTCTCTCTCTCTCTCTCTCTTCTCCCGTGAGGTTTTTTTCATTTTAGGGTTTTTGTACTCTTTCCGGACACGCAAACCGACGCACGGCCGTCATGATTACACTTTCGGATCGTCATCAGAACTTTTCTCTCTCAGAGCCCTAGATTTTGCGTTGGCATTTGTGATCAAATTCAAGCTCTTCATTTTCAAATTTTTTTGGCCAATATTCAATTTTTTTTACTCAATACCACAAAAAATTCAAAATTATGTCCATTATGGTATAAATATGTCGAATATTTTTGTCATGAAAGACCCGAATTTTGTACCTGTGCATTAAATATTTTATAAATGAAATTGACATAGAAGGTATATATGTCTGTTTAAGTTTAGGTTCTTTATAACACAAAAAGAAAGGGATTTAGGGTTTTTGTGATGTAGAAAAAATTGGAATATTTATATCACATTATCTTTAGTTTTGGGTTTTTTGTAATTTTCGTCTCTCTACTTAATATAATTTTGAATATTTGTATATTGGAATAACATGTGGGAATTATCATCGTTATAGACCTTAATTAGGTGACGCTTTTATTGTTTTCCGTATAGATCCATTTCTTCATTTAATTTTTGCGTACGAATGAAAGAGGACTTTTCTCTTTGAGTTGCAGGCAAGGAGAAGCTGGTGCTGTACGAATTCATGCCCAACGGTGACCTCCGCCAATGGCTCCACGAGCTCCCGGCCGGGGCACCCAACGTGGAGGACTGGAGCACCGACACGTGGGAGCATCCCGGTGGCGAGTCGTCCTCCCCAGAGAAGGGCGACTGGCTTACGCGCCACCGCATTGCGGTCGGGGTCGCCCGGGGCCTCGCCTACCTCCACCATGCGGGGTCCGCCCACGGCCACCTCGTCGCTTCCAACGTCCTCCTTGCCGACGACTTCGAGCCCAGGATCTCCGACTTTGGGATCCAAAATTTCGGGGGTGGGAGAGAGCAATTCGGGGACGGGAGAATCGAGCGTGCCGACCCGGTCCCGGAGACGGACGTTTATTACTTCGGGATGATCCTGGTGGAGCTTTTGACGGGGCGAGAAGGGAGCGAGGAGAGCTTGGCATGGGCGAGGAGGCTGGTGAGGGAAGGGCACGGCGAGGAGGCGCTCGAGAGGAGGCTGAGGATCGACTGCGGCGGCACGGTGAGCGAGATGGTGGAGTGCCTCCGCGTGAGTTACTTGTGCACGGCGGAGTCGCCCGGGAAGCGGCCCACCATGCAACAAGTGGTGGGCCTCCTCAAGGACATCCGCCCCCAGCCGAGCTAACAAGCCAAGAGTCTATCAAGTAGCTCAAACTCAGGCTACGCACCAAGCCGACATAGGCCGCCCCAATGCTAAGGAGGCACGGGAATTATAATTGAGTCTGTCGTGTAAGTCGCACGTGAGGTCTGCTGCCACAATATTCCCGATCGATTGGTCACGTCCCTTAAACATAGGAAAGCTCTCAATTGAGTCGCTGATATCACGTCAGTATGTCGGGTGATGTAAAATTCAGGTCGATTTTTTTTTTTATATATTTTTGGAAATTGCATTTCAGTTTGGACCAAGGCTTGGTGTCCATTGGGTATTTGTTGTTGTGGGATTTAGATTTTTTTGGCCATGTATAGACAAGATCTTAAAGTAAAAATAAAAAATAAAAAAACAAAAGAATATTAACTAAATTAAAGAAAAAAAAAGGGGAATGAATGAGGTGAGGTTGTGGGGGCTTAAGATTGGGGGTTGTGGGGGTTAAGATTGGGGGATGTGGGGGAAGATGTTGTTCTTTAAGGTGAACAAGGAGATCAGAGAATCCCACTTATTGTTTGTCTCTTCTGCGACATCTTTCGCCAACGATTCCTTTCAATTCATCGGATTCTCGTTTTTTTTTTTTTTATATATATATATAAAATTTCCTTTCTTTTGCTTTTTTGTTTTTGTTTCCTTTTGGGCCCTTTATTCTGTTTGAATGAATTTTTTTCTCCCATTTTTATTATTTTTCTTTTGCTCTTTTTGTTTGGCAATCTTCCTTTTCGGTTTGCCAAAAGAGAAGATTATCGATGTTGCGTGCACGTCTCCTGCTCTGGGCCTTGTTGGATTTATCTTGGACGTGGAATCTATTTAAGAAAACAAAGGATAGAATTATGTGATAAAGTTTTCATTTTTTGCATAATTTCATTACAAGATATTCCTATCCGAGCATGAAAATTCCAAATATCGAGATTCTCGTTCTTTAACTAATTGAATTTCATGTTAAATGAATTTGTTAGTACTTTGACATGACGTTAAACGTGTATCATACCAAGTTCTTGAGTCATTTTTTTCAACAAAGACGAGACGTATAAGTCATAGAAGCCTTTACCTAAATCTGAAAAATAAAAAATGTGAACGGGATAAATGATAAAATTGAATTCTAGGGCAACATCAAGTCACCGTGCCCCTAATGTTTTCACTTTTCAACAACACTCATGCCAATGGTTGAGACAAAGGGTCGCAATCTAGGGAGGGTGAGCTAATTTGAAAAATCCGTCTCCAATTTGAATCGCAGGCTGCACATCATCTATAAAGTCATTGGAGGCATAATATTATATTTAGTATAAATTAATGCGATTCGAAGGACCGACTTACAATTCTTGAGAAGAAACGATTAAGCAATTGTTAAGAAATTCTGCTGCTAATCTTGACCAATGACTTCACACACGCCCAACTTAGAAAGAGAATTTCTTTTGACCTTTGCCAAGTCAATAATTATATTTTTCCCCCTGTTAATCTGTTGAACGAAACCCACAAAAGTTACGATAATAATAATAATAATAATGACAATCCCTTTCTTTCCATTTCACGATCGAGGTTTTGATTGATTTGGACATGCATTTTCGTACCAAGTTGTTATCAAATACGTAAGGCGGATTTGTCAGTCGACATCTACTTTTTTAGGCGTTTTCATTACAACTTGCGAAAATCACAATCAATCAAGAGGGAGAAATCGTGTGCGGCTAGGTCCCGCGAAATTTGTCCTGCATGTCCATGATTGAATGAGGAACTTGTATATAATTTTTTTTTTTTGGGATATATAATTAATAAAGATATGTGTATTTTTTTATCTTCTCGTTTTCTCCACTGAGAAAGTTTTCCCATGATGCATGCTAGATGTTAATATATATATATATATATATATATATATATATATTTTTTTTTTTCTACGGGAAATTGGAGAGACCCAAGAAAGAAAACACGTGAAAAAAAAAATGGTTGGTCCAATCAGATTAAATTTCTATTTTATTGTTGGAACAAAATGAAATGCTAAGGAATTTATCAAAAGGAGAAAAAGAAAGTAGGAGAAAGACAATACTAAGTGCGTAAATTGTACACCTTCGTAAAGTACATGAGAATAAGCTAAGGCTGCGTTTGGTTGTATTTCTTTTTTTTGTTTTTAAACACTTTTTCTGTTATTTTGTTCCTGGGAACAAAAAAGGAACAAAAACGCGTTTGGACGCGTTTCTGTTCTTTTTTTGTTCTTTTGTTCCCAGGAACAAAAAAGAAACAGAAACAAGAAACACAAATTTTGTGTTTCTTGTTTCTGAAACATTTTTGAGAAACACTTTTTTTTTCTTTTTTCTCTTATTTTCTTGTTCTTTTTTCTTTTGGCCGGTCGCCGGCCTCAGCCATGGCTGGCGACCGGCCGACGAGGGCCGGCAGCCTCGCCCAGCCACGGCGAGGCTCGCTGTCCCCCGGCGAGGCCGAGGCTCGCCGTAGCTGGGCGAGGCCGACCTCGCGCCGGCCTGGGCGAGCTCGATCTCGCCCAGATCTGGCGAGGCCGACCTCACCCAGCGGCCAGCGAGCCTCGGCCTCGCCTGGCGGTGGCCCGGCGAGGCCGCGCCTCGCCCGCCGCTGGGCGAGCTCGGCCTCGCGCCGGCCTAGGCGAGCTCGATCTCGCCCAGATCCGGCGAGGCCGAGCTCGCCCAGCGGCCGGCGAGCCTCAGCCTCGCCGGATTTGGGCGAGTCGGCGTCGCCTGGCGGTGGCCCGGCAAGGCCGCGCCTCGCCCGCCGCTGGGCGAGCTCGGCCTCGCCGGATCAAGGCGAGGCCGACCCTGGCCGGCGACCGGCCAAAAGAAGAAAAAAAATGAAAAAGAAAAAAAGAAAAAAAAGGAAAAAAAAGAAAAAAATAGAAAAAATAAAAGAAATAAAAAAATTATCCAAATTTACCAAACATGTTTCTGTTTATTTTTTATTTCCGGAACAAGTTTACCAAACGCGTTGTTTTGTTCAAAAATTGTTCCCCGGAACAGAAACACTTTTTTCTATTTCTGTTCCCTGGAACAATTTTTAAACAGAAACGCAAACAAACGCACCCTAAATGACTATGGTGTTTTCTTTTCTCTAATATTTTATCCAAGGATAAGTTCTGCTGATTCATCCTATTCTTACAGATTTACACAGACCTGGTCCAATTCAATCCAAATGAGAGAAAGGCCATGTCCATTACTTTATGGGAGAAAATTTAGGGTTAATACTATGAAAAATCCAAAACTGGTGTACCTGTAATAAATTTATCTAAAACTAATTTTTAAATCATCAAAAATCCCAAACTGATAGACATTTGACAAATTTACCCCAAATGATCATAAAGCACCCTAAACCGTTATACTTATGACAAATTTCTCTTAAATTTTTTTTTTATCATCAAAAACTTCAAACTAGTACATATGTGACAAACATACCTTCTATTAAATTAAAGGGATAAGTGCGTTAGAAGTCATAAAACTTGTCACAAAAGTGTAATTGAGTTCTCAAACTTTCAAAAAGAGCAATCAAGTCCTAAAAGTTATTATGAAAGTTTAATTGAGTCATAAAACTTTCAAAAGGTCTGATCAAGTCTTAAAAATTGTCACAAAAGTGCAATTAAGTCCTAAAACTTTTAAAATATGCAATCAATGGAAGGATTTAGATTGAACCAAATTGACAAGTTTTAAAATTTGACTACACTTTTTAAAAGTTTTAGGATTCAATTGCACTTTGTGACAAGTTTTAGGACTTAATTGCACTTTTTGAAAGTTTTATAACTCAATTGCATTTCATGACAAGTTTTAGGACTTCCAATGCATTTATCCCTAAATTTTTGTAATACTATAAAAAATTCACAAAACTAGTATAATTATGACAAATGAAGAGTGAAATCTCAAACTTATATAATTAAAAACTACTAGTAAAGTGTCACGTATCATTTAACTCAACATTTTGACAGTCAAATTTAACGAAAATTAACAAGAGGTAAATTCATCACAAATATACTAGTTTGCTAAAAAAATTGTTATAGGTGTACCGGTTTGGAGTTTTTTATGGTAAAAAAATTAGTTTGAGATAACTTTATCGCAGATGTACCAGTTTGAGGTTTTTTATGATATTAAACCTAAAATTTAAGTCCAATCGTCAATTCATCTAAATTCTAATTGTGATATGATAAGATAAATTGAAATTAGAAATTTACTCACTCAATATATTGTTTACTTTGACTCGTCCCACATTGAAGGTGACCTTTTTGTCTTTGGCATATAGGTAGACACTTTCCAAAAAGACTATCCATCCTAGTAATGCTTTAACCTAAGCGTAGTTAACTTTGAAATTCTAAAGCAAAATTTGTCGTTTTGTCAAAAGACGCATTCATGAGTTAATTCCAATTTTCATGCACTCACATGCACGCACGCACACACACATCTCAAAATTGCTTTATCCATTTCGGTCCACAATCCATTTCATTCCTGCCCTCTTTGCCATTTTAGAAACTTGTTAGGAGTCACCCCTTATCCAAGTCCTCTAGTCTCGGCAACTACTTCCCACTCTACCGGACTAGATCATTACAAATTTGAGTTCTTTAATGTGAAGTATAACCTCTCCTTTTCACACTCAATCATCAAAACATGATTAGTTGGTTGCCAGTGGTCAAAGGCAACACAATTGCACAACGGTCGATGAAGCTATTAGGATGTATTACTCCATCACTCCATCAAAGGATAATAGGGTTTGTTAAGTTATTTGCATTTTTTTTTTATCAATCTGGGTTTATCCCATCCCTTATATTAGATTTCTTATCAAGATATATCTGAGTTTATAATGTTTTGAAGACATTGCCATATATTGAACAAAATAATTTGTTATTCTATTCGCTCGCGTGCACGCACACACACACATGTCAAAATTGCTTTCTCCATGTTCAATCCACAATCCATTTCATTCCTACCCTCTTTACCATTTTAGAAACTTGCTAGGAGTCACCCCTTGTCCAAGTCCTCTAGTCTTGGCAACTACTTTCCACTCTCATTGGACTAGATCATTACCAATCTAAGTTCTTTAATGTGAAGTACAACCTCTCCTTTTCACACTCAATCATCAGAACATGATTAGTTGGTTGCCATTGGTCAAAGGCAACACAATTGCATGACGGTCAATGAAGCTATATTAGGATGTATTACTCCATCAAAGGATAATAGGGTTTGTTAAGTTAGTTGTATTTTCTTTTTCTTTTTTTATCAATATGGGTTTATCCCATCCCTTATCTTGGATTTCTTATCCAGATATATTTGAGTTTATAATGTTTTGAAGACATTGTCACATATTGAACAGAATAATTTGTTATTCTATTTGCTCGAGTGCATGCACACACACACATCTCAAAATTACTTTCTCCGTGTTCAATCCACAATCCATTTCATTCCTCCCTCTTTGCCATTTTAGAAACTTGCTAGGAGTCATCCCTTGTCCAAGTCCTCTAGTCTTGGCAACTACTTCCCACTCTCACTGGACTAGATCATTACCAATTTGAGTTCTTTAATGTGAAGTACAACCTCTCCTTTTCACACTCAATCATCGGAACATGATTAGTTGGTTGCCAGTGGTCAAAGGCAACACAATTGCACGACGGTCAATGAAGCTATATTAGGATGTATTACTCCATCACTCCATCAAAGGATAATAGGGTTTGTTAAGTTATTTGTATTTTTTTTTTATCAATCTGGGTTTATCCCATCCCTTATCTTGGATTTCTTATCCGGATATATTTGAGTTTATAATATTTTGAAGACATTGCCATATATTGAACAGAATAATTTGTTATTCTATTTGCTCGCGTGCATGCACACACACACATCTCAAAATTACTTTCTCCATGTTCAATCCACAATCAATTTCATTCCTGCCCTCTTTGCCATTTTAGAAACTTGCTAGGAGTCACCCCCTTGTCCAAGTCCTCTAGTCTTGGCAACTACTTCCCACTCTCACTGGACTAGATCATTACCAATCTGAGTTCTTTAATGTGAAGTACAACCTCTCCTTTTCACACTCAATCATCGGAACATGATTAGTTGGTTGCTAGTGGTCAAAGGCAACACAATTGCACGACGGTCAATGAAGCTATATTAGGATGTATTGCTCCATCACTCCATCAGAGGATAATAGGGTTTGTTAAGTTATTTGTATTTTTTTTTATCAATCTAGGTTTATCCCATCCCTTATCTTGGATTTCTTATCCGGATATATTTGAGTTTATAATATTTTGAAGACATTGCCATATATTGAACAGAATAATTTGTTATTATATTTGCTCGCGTGCATGCACACACACACATCTCAAAATTACTTTCTCCATGTTCAATCCACAATCCATTTCATTCCTGCCCTCTTTGCCATTTTAGAAACTTGCTAGGAGTCACCCCTTGTCCAAGTCGTCTAGTCTCAGCAACTACTTCCCACTCTCACTATACTAGATTATTACCAATCTGAGTTATTTAATGTGAAGTACAACCTCTCCTTTTCACACTCAATCATCGGAACATGATTAGTTGGTTGCCAGTGGTCAAAGGCAACACAATTGCACGACGGTCAATGAAGCTATATTAGGATGTATTACTCCATCACTCCATCAGAGGATAATAGGGTTTGTTAAGTTATTTGTATTTTTTTTTATCAATCTAGGTTTATCCCATCCCTTATCTTGGATTTCTTATCCGGATATATTTGAGTTTATAATATTTTGAAGACATTGCCATATATTGAACATAATAATTTGTTATTCTATTTGCTAGCTTGCATGCACACACACACATCTCAAATTACTTTCTCCATGTTCAATCCACAATCCATTTCATTCCTGCCCTCTTTGCCATTTTAGAAACTTGCTAGGAGTCACCCCTTGTCTAAGTCCTCTAGTCTCGGCAACTACTTCCCACTCTCACTAGACTAGATCATTACCAATCTAAGTTATTTAATGTGAAGTACAACCTCTCCTTTTCACACTCAATCATCAGAACATGATTAGTTGGTTGCTAGTGGTCAAAGGCAACACAATTGCACGACGGTCAATGAAGCTATATTAGGATGTATTACTCCATCACTCCATCAAAGGATAATAGGGTTTGTTAATTTGTTTGTATTTTTTTTTTTTATCAATCTAGGTTTATCCCATCCCTTATTTTGGATTTCTTATCCGGATATATCTGAGTTTATAATGTTTTGAAGAAATTGCCATTATATTAAACAGAATAATTTGTTGTTCTATTCGGAGTCAAATCCGAACTAGCAAACTAGGCCTTAAAGGTTTGGGATACTCTGTTTACGCAATTTATAGAACAATAAATAGCTAAACATGATGTGAATTTAATCATGTTCATGTCATAAAGGGTTATCCCATTACATTAGAAAAATGGCATCATTCGCACATTTAATCATTTCAATTGATTATGATTTAAATTTGACGCCTTTAATTAAGCTGTGTAACATTTATCCCATTATACGAATTTTGGATGCATTGAAGCACGTTAATTTATGTTAAAATACATTTACATGAGAGTTTATAGTTCATGCATGTTGACTATATCATGACATGTGACCCATCCAAATTCCGATAAGCCTAGTCCACAGTTTGGGATTTTAAAAATCTGGCAACAATTAATAAACATGTCATGTTCTGACAAAAAATTAACACCAATACTATTATGACACAAAAATACGAGCCATCAGCCCTATCCTGACATGACTTCGCCTTTTCTTTTCGTATTTTCAAAGGCTAAGGAATATTTTGCTCAAAAAAAAAAAAGGCTAAGGAATATGCCAATGTCTTATGTGGATCCTATAAATCGGGAGTCGAAAGATTAAGCAAAATTACTTTATATTATGAATATTGAATCATCATGTATGAAAGGCATTTACTGAGAAGACTATACAATTCGAGGAAATTATGTATGTGGAAAGATGCAAAATATTTCAAGATTTGAAATCATTTTTAGGTTAGTTGTTGCAATATTAAAAAAAAAAAGTTAAATTTTAATATCAACATATGAGAGATAAAATAGAATTATGAATTTATAGATTTGCCCATCGATAAAATCTTTGTAAGATAAAAATTACTCAAATATTTAAATAATAGAAGGTTCTCTTTGCATTAGATAATACTATGGATAATATTTCTTTGCATTCTGACATGAATAAACCTCGTAATAGGCCTAATGCAAGAGCCGAATTATGTTTTTTTTTCCGTTTAGGTTTGCTTGTGACGTCACCGTGAGGCCCTAAAAGAAAAATAATCTTATTTATATCATTCACCTAACCAATTTTTTTCCCATTTAAGCCAAAGGTTTGCCTTGTGGCGAATTTCTGACAGTTCTATTATATGTGCAAATTGAAGCGAATCTCTTTATCAAATGAAATTTATTCACTTTGCAAATACACTATACTTCAAATCGAATAAAATATATTTGACAAAAAGCTTTGTTTTCAATTCATTTGGAGTTCTCTTTTTAAATCAGTACGATATATCATGTTAAATTTCCAAAATTAATTTTACTGTGGTATCTAAATGTTTAAGGGATGACATTTCATTATAAATGATTATTGTAGTTAGATCTGCTATATTTCAAGTTGTAAATATTAATATTTAATTTCCAATTAAGGGTACTTTTTATTAAGTAACAATTCTCATATGAAAAAATCTACATATGCAATGTGGTAAGTTTTTTTTTTATGAATAATGTATATAATTGACATATATTATTATTTGTGACTTTTTATTTACTTTAAGTTTAACTCAAATGGTTTCTGCTGTTGTCGTAAAATCTTTCTAAAATAAGCTATATGGTTAAGAATGAATATGGAGATACATTCTCTTTATTCCTTTTTCAAGTAAGAACTTGAGAATAAAAAATAAATAAACTAAAATGGACTATCATTAAGTCTATTGTCATTGTAAATATACCTTTACTCGAATTGAGATTGTTAACAATGTTATCATTCATATGTCCACTATGTAAAAGTAAGAGTGTAAACTATTTTTATATTAATAAATTGATATTGAACCAAATAAAAATCCAAAAGTTTTTTTTTATCAACAATATACAATTGAATACATCTCTGCCACGTGTTTACCACGTGGCAATTATACATCCAAAGTATAGCTCACAGGACGAGTATACACATGAACTTCATGTTCCAGAGTAGAGCATCACAAATTTGCAGGTTTTAATTTAAAAAATGTGAATGCTTTGGTAAAGTTCTCCGTTAGTTTTAGAATGACAGATTTGTTGACCACTAATCTCTTTCACAAGTCTATAGCAACCGATTGGACTTGTGGAATTTCAAATATGTATTTTATATAATTTGAGAGTCGTTGTTTCCTAAAATTGGATTTGCTTACATAACAGTTTCCGAGTCACATCCAATTTTGAATTTTTTTTTTTTTTGGAGTTATCTTACCGAAGGTCCACTCTACTCTAAGGAAGGGATAAGATAAGAAGAAAAACGAACTCAATCGACCTTAATTTTTAAAAGAGAAAAAGCCAAATCGACAAATAGAGAAATGTGTCGATCGAAGATAATAATCTGAAAATTGAGAACTTACACCGAAGAGAGCTTGATTATCATCGTAGAGGTCCCGGCAGCACGCCGCATTCGTCCGGTGACGCCACCGGTCTGTGACGCCGAGTTGGATGCATTTAAGTTTGCCTTTGCTGAATATAAGTATTGGTGTTGAACGGACTTGAATGTGTTGATTTTTTGGAGGGAAGTTTGGGGGGGAAAGAAAAAGACATCGTTATCGAAAGGCATAGTCTTATCTTACAGTTCAATGATCTAACTCCACTCAAAGTCGAGTTTAATCAAACTTGTTTTTTAAGCTCAAGCTAGAATTAGATAAAATTTTCAATCAGGTCGTGTTCGAAATTTAAGTCAAACTTGAACTCAAACTCGAATATATTAATAAATTAATTATATTCTATCTCCCTATTTTGTCTCTTTTAGTTGATGAGAGAATTCCACTTATTGCTTGTCTCTTCTGCGACGCCTTCGTCGACCATTCCTTTCGATGGTCCTCTTTTGAATAATTTTCTTCCTTCTGCTTTTTAGTTTTTGTTTCTTTTTGGGCACTTTATTCCTTTGAAGGATTTCTTTATTTTTCTTTTGCTCTTTTGTTTTGCATCCACCTTTTATTTTGCCAAAAGAGAGAGGAATATCGACGTTGCATGCACATCTGCTACTCTGGGCCTTGTTGGATTTATCTTGGAATTGGAATCTCTTCAAGGAAAAGAAGGGGGAGTACGTAATTGGAAAATTTTATTATAATCTCTCTCCAAGAATGAAAATTCTAAGTATCCAGATTCTCAAACAAACTGCATACGGTGGCCCAACTCTCTTAAATCCCAAATGATTGGATCCTAATTCTGACCCGACCTTTTTTCTCTCATAAAAAATACAAATTTTAGGTCGAGTTTCGATTCTTATCCAAACTTTTATTTATCTCATAAAAATTCGTAAATTTTAGGTTAGATTTCAATTTTGGCTGTTATTTTTTTCTCATAAAAAGGTACAAACTTTCAGTTAGTACCCAAATCCGATTCTCGTCAAGCAAAATCACATGGGGGCAAAGAGAGATCTTTAGCGGTACCACTAGACTGAAACTTGACGTGGCCAAATTTGGGTATAGACTTAAAGCTTGTGTTTTTTTATGAGACAAAATAAAGCTTGAGCCGAAAGTAGGATCCAACCCAAAGCTAGTATTTCATTACAAGACAAAATCAAATCGGGTGAGAATTAATGCTTTTTAAGGGAATTAGGACTTTTGAACCAAAAAAAAAAGGGGGAATTAGGACTTTACACGGCAATCCTAGGGTTGAACGAAACTACACCACAACGTGTGATGTGGCCATACAAAAAAGACACCCGATAACGTGAAATAAGCATAATTTAATGAGTGAACGAGTTCATAGGTATTTTTATATCAAGTTAGTAATGACCGGTTTTCATTTGATGATCGAGTTTTGATTGATTCCGACACGCATTTTCATGCGGCGTTCTTGTCAAATCCGCGGGCTGAGTGGGCAGTCAGAGGCGCATTCACAACCTGCCAAAATCACAATCAAGGGAGAGAAATTGGGTGCGGCCTGGTCCTGCAAAATTTGTCCTGCATATCCATGATTGAATTGAATGAGGAATTCGTATACCATGGAGAATAATTTTCAATTTTTGGGATACATAATTGCTAAAGATATTTGTGTTTCTTGTCTTCTCGTTTTCTCCACCGAGAAAGTTTTCTCATGATGCACGCCATGTGTCTGACCATTTTCATAATTCCAACATACTCGAAATTTTCCTGGCCATAAGAAGCACATGCCCTTTTTCTACGTGTGTAAAAAGTGGAAAATTGGAGAGATCCATGAAAGAAGAACGTTAAAAAAGAAAAAAAAAAAATTGGCCGGTCCAATCAGATTAGTTTTCCGTGTTCTTCTCGGAAGAAAATGAAATGTTAAGGAAAAGAAAGCAGGAGAAAGTAGGAGAAAAAGAATTGACTTAAATGACTTTGGTGTTTTCTTATCTCTAATATTTTATTTGAGTACATGCTCTGTTGATTCGTCCTATTGTTGCAAATTTACGCCAACCTAGTCCGATCCAATCTTAAAGAGAGAAAGGACATGTCCGATCCTTACTTCATTGGATAAAATTTAATTCCAACCGTTATGAATACTTCATAATGATTTCTCTGTATTTGATCGGAATTTGGATTGAAATATAATAGGATAAAGTGGGATTAAAAATTCTCCGAATATCTTCTAAATATTTCGTGCGATCTAAAATACAATTAAAAATCTTTTTTTTTTCCTGAAAATCCTACTTGCCTAGGTTAATTTCCTGCGGGATCTCCAGATCTTGCTCCTCGAGCTCCCTTACTAGCCGGTCAAACCGTTCTCCTCAACTCCTTCGATTCATCAGATCCACCATCTTCTCCAATTCCAAGTCGTAGTCCTCGCTTAGCTTCATCATGAGGCAATTTGGACACCAGAGAAGACAAGCATTGGTTCGGCAGGGGTGTCGTGAAGCGATCAGGGGAGGCAGTGGGCACGGTCGACCTAATAGACGACGCAATAACACCAATGCGGAGGCGAATGGCGGCAAAGCGGTGGCAGACATCGGCTCCGTTTGGGAACAACTTTCCCTAGGGTCTTTAGGGGCCTAAAAACCTTTGGGCCAAATGTCTACGGCAATCTTTTTTTTACTTGCCTTTATCAAAGGCAAGCCTTCCCAAGGCTAAAAGTCCAAAGCAGGTTGGGGGTTGTCTTGGGCATTCATGCTTGCTTTGAAGGCAACGAAATTTTTGTTCTGAAATTATCCTCGTTAATTTTTTGTTTTTCCGGCATTATCCCGACAACTGTTCATCATCTTCATCCTTCCCTTCTCTCTACTGAGAACACGGCCAACATCTATGCGCGGTTGCTGGCGAAGGGTAGGTGGTCCAGCAAAGGACAAGTGGTGCGGCGAAAGACAGGTGGTTCGGCTAGGGTCCCATGACCCTCCGATGAGGGTTGCTACACAGAGGACACCGGCAACCCAGATCATGCGCAAATCTGGTCACGCAGATCTAGGTCGCAGCGACCAGATCATGGGAGCCGGCAACCTTCGCGGCACAGTGAGAGTCATGGTGACTAGGATCTTGCAATGAGGGTCGATGCGACCAGATCGAGATCTGGGTTGCGGCGACCCTCGTCGAAAGGTCGCGCAACCCGCTACGCCGCAACCTTTGTGTACAGGTTGCCGGTGCTGCTCAATCTGGTTGTGGCGCCCAGATCGCAAGAACCCGGTCATTGCGACCCTCACGGCGCTGTGTGCAACCCTAGCCGAACACTACCCTTTGTCGCACCGCCCCCCTCCCCCCTCGCCGAACAGCCTACCCTTCACCATGCCGTCTCCCCCTCACTGGATCGCCTACCCTTTGCCGGCGATAATCGGCAAAGCCCTTGGTCGGCAAACTCTCATTTTTTCCCTTTTTTTTAATAACAAAAGCTTTTTTGCAAATTTAATTTATCCAAATATTATCTTGCTTAAAGATACTTCATAATGAATTTTCACAATGGACTTTCATAAGTATAATTTACCAAACATAATTTGCATTCTGAAAAACTCATTTAATTCAAGTGCTTTTACATTTTCTTAATGACTTTCCCCAAAATTCTTTCCAAACGCACCCGGTATCGTGTGCATTGCTTGGGCACCACTTGATGCGCAAATCAAGGATCTGGGGGGTAACTACGGTTGGAGAGGAGGTTGATGGAGGTCCACTAGTCAACGACGTTAGGTAGGGAGTGCCAACAAGGGCATGTACAGCTCTGTTGTTCTTCGATGTGAAGTAAAACCAAAACCTCTTATTTTCACCCTCAATTATGGAAATGCAGGCGGCTGTCTGGTCGGTGGTGGCGATCAAAGGCGACAACAAGGACGAACATGCAGTGATTGGGAGTGACAACAATCGGTAGTCATCAGGGGGGGTGCTTGGTGAACCTATAATAGGATGCATCACACCATCACTCCATTAAAAGATAATAGGGTTCGTTTAAGTTATTGTAATTTTTTCATTTTATCCAGATTTATTTCACCTCTTGTCTCGAATTTCTTATCCAGATATATTTGGGCCTATATGGTTCGGAAGATGTGCCAAATATTAGATAGAATAATTTATTATTCTAATTGGATTCAAATTCAGACTACTAAATAGAGTCTTAAATATTGAGAATACTTTCTTTACACATTTCGTCAACAAGACATAATTAAAGGTAATGTGAATTTAATCATATTCATGTTTTAAATGGGTTAGCCCGTTACAAAAGAACAACAAAGGTGTCATTTGAGCATTTAATCATTTCGACTGATTATGATATAACACGTTTAATTAAGCCGTTTAACATGTTACCCGTAATATTTAATTTATGTTTAAAAACAGTTACATTAAATTTTATAGTTCATGCATGTTGAATGTGTCATGACGCGTGACTCACCCTAAAGATTTGGTACCAATTGAAACACGTGTCATGTTCTCAGACAAAAGTTTGTCACCAATCTGGTTATGACACAAAAATATGGGCCGTCAGTCCTATCCTGACATGACTTCGCCTTTTCTTTTCGTATTTTCAAAGGCTAAGAATTATGCAAATGCCTTACATGGATGCAATAATCAGAAGTCGAAAAATTAAGGAAAATTACTTTATATTATGAATATTGGATCATCACGTATGAAAAGCATTTACTGAGAAGAATGTATTCAAAGAAATTATATATGTGTGGAAAGATGTATAATATTTCAAGATTTGAAATTATTGTTAGGTCAGATGTTGCATGATAAAAAAAAATGGACTCTAATTTTAATATTGAAACATATGAAAGATAAAAAAGAATTATAAATTTCCTGTTTCCCTATTGATAAAATCTTTGTAGAATAAAAATTACTCAAATCTCTCAATATTCTTTTCACATTATATGATACTATAGATAAGTATCTCATTGCATTCTAATATGAACAAACCTAGCAATAGGCCTAATGCAAGGGCCAAATCATATGCGTTTTGGTTTGGTCTGCTTGTGACGTCAATGTGAGGCCTTACAAGAAAAATAACCTCTTATTTATATTATTCACATGACCAGATATTTTCTCGTTTAAGTGGAATATCTAGCTAGTGGCAAATTTCTGACAGGTGGATACAATGTAATTATTGTGTATGCAAATTGAAGCGAGTTTCTTTATTAAGTGAAACTTATTCACTTTGCTAATAACCTATGCTTCAAACTGAAGTTATTAATAAATTTGATTAAAAAAAGCTATGTTTTTAGTTTGTTTGGAATTTCTTTTTACATTAGTAAGATATATCATATTAAGTTTCGATTCGTGTAATTAGATCAGCTATATTACAAATTATAAATGACTATTTAATTTTCACTTAAGTGGAGTTTTTTATCAAGTAATTTTTTTTGTATAAATAATGCATATAACTGATATTTGACTATTCATTTTACTATAAGCTTAACTCAAATGGTATCAATGGCTATCATAAAATCTTTTCATTGTAAGTTATAACATTTAAGAAAAAATAAGGGGTTTTTTTTTTTCTCTTTGTTTGTTTTTCAAGGCTTTTTTTTTATGAAAAAGAAATTCTCATTTATTACCAAACTGATACATGAAAAGGAATTTCAAAAGTTACAATAACAAAACAAATTTATAGATTTCCAAAATAAACAAAAATTCAGAAATCAAGGCATTTTATTATAGCATGGTTGGCATAGATCATCATAGGCTTGTCTTTCAAGAATAATATGTAACTAGATCCAAGCGAAAGGATTAGCGGCTAATCATTGAATCACACAGCACCATCAATGATAAGTACACGCTAAGATCTCTATCTATAATTACATTAGGTTTGGCGTCTCCAATACCATCATTGTACGGAGACGATACAAATATGTTAAAAAATTTCAAATTTGACACCTGTGAGAGTGAGCCCTGTAGTCAATGCAAAGTGCCAAAACTTTGAGTAAAAAAATATTGAATGAGCATAAATTTAATACCAAAACTACTGGGGACACCATTGAAACTAGAGGCGAAGAACTTATTTATTAAAACTTCAAAATCTAGAATTAGATCGGAAATAAAAGCTTTTATATATAAGATCGAGAGAGCAAAGCTCTCAGATTTAAAACTGTATTGAGAGAATTAGGAAAGAAACAAAAGGAAATTAAAGGAAGAGGAATTGAGAGTCCCTCTACAACTGGAAGAGACCAAAAAAGTTGCAGAGAGGGAAAGAGATCGAGAGAGGGCAAAGAATTTGAGAATGACCACTAAATAAGATAAATTACTATTATAGATCTATTGTCAGTGTAAATAATTTTTACAGAGTTACGGTTGGATGGTTGACATATCTATCTAAATTTTGATTAGGCGTAATTCGTATGTCAAATATCTAAAGGTAAAAGTGTAAACTTTATTTTATATTGATATTAGACTTAATAAAAATCCAAAAATTATTAGTTAAATATATACGATTGGATACATCTCTGCCACCAGTTTACCACGTGGCACTCTACATCCCAAGCAAAGTTTGGAAGGCGAGTATAAACATGAATTTTTTGGTCTAAACTCCAAAGTAGAGTATCACAAAGTAAGTAAAAGAAAAAAAAAAATGAAACGAAAATGTCATGATAACATAATCTTTTAAAATGACAGATTTGTTGACCGCAAATTTCTCCCGCAAGTCTATGCAACTGGGTGGACTTGTGGGGGATTCTAAATATGTACTTTATGAAATGTGACAATGGTAATAGTAGAGATTTCCTTGCACGTTTTCAATTTTGACTTTGCAAACTATAATGCCACTTTATGAACCCAAAAAAAAAAAAACTATAGATGCCACTTTCTTGATTTAGAAAATATCTCAGTAAAACAAGAATGTCGTATATAATCACTTTCCTGAAATTTGAAAAATCCCTCTTTTTTAACACCTTAATTTTTTTCCCAGAAATCAAGTATACATTATTGTTAAAAATTAAAAAAAAGGAGGAGTTTTATTGATAAAATTTCGAAAGTTAAATCTAAAAAAAAAACAAGTTGGTTGATGGAAGCTGCCGAGTCTGGTATTGGTGCTCAATCTAATCTCAATTTGATCTTGAGATGGAGATTGGGACTGGGCCGTGCATTATTAGAGGCTGTAAATATAATAATTACAAATTCTACGTGGCATCATGGGCTTGAGCAAATTCGGCTGGTTTAAAATTTTCACAGGATTTTGACACCCCTAGGCCCGATTAACGGAGGGATGATACGTAAGACCAGGTCCATAGAAAATTTGATATGGGCTCCAATGGCCCTAGGTTTAAATTTTTTGGCCCAATTTTTATTTTTGCCACCACTACACTGTTACTGCTCTAGCCGTTCTGAGATAAATTTGAAATTCAACATTCGAAATGCGTATAAAACGGAGTTGGCTATTTTATGGAAGTTTGATCCATGTTGGATAAGCGACGCCATTTGGCCAATCCACATAGACTGGATTTTTTTTTGAAAATCCACTTAGTCATTTTTTTTAAATTATAAAAGCCACGTAACTATTTTGGTTGGAATTTTTTGCCAAAGACACTTAAGTGATTGTTTTTCTCCGATTTTGGCACTAAAACGAGCCGACGAGTAGTCGTGGCAAGTTAAGGCACTCTTGGTGTACTTATCCCTCAAATCCACTTACCTTAGAGATGGAGTCCTAATGGTGCTTCTTATGCATCTTCTTCTTCACTCCTTTGACGTTCACATCCAAATCTTTCCCTTTTAGCTTCAGCTTCAGCTTCCCTCCAACAACATTCTCATGGCTGAATATCTTATTTGTTGTGCAAATGAGGTCAAATCCATATGAACAAATTTAGATCATCTCTAACGTTAATAATTAAATCTAATATTAGTCAAAACCCTTTGCAATCTATGCACCATAATTCCTGGTTATTCGATTGGAAAATATGGGACTAATTTCCATTCTAGGATTTCAAATGTATTGATAGGGTAAGCGAAATTCTAGAGAAATCGAAACCGAGTGAAAGAATGAAGAGATGAAATCGAGGCCATGCACGATAGAATAAGCAAAAATAGGATGATTGATGAACAAGCATGGAAACATATATCAAAATAAAATCATTAGCACATGAACCCTAGATTCGTACTTGAAACGATCGGCTTGCAAGATTTCTTGGCTTCATAGTGTTCATTTAATTCTACATATCTCGCTCTCTCTTCCTTTACTAATTTCTATATCTTGACGGGTTATGAAACATGTCAAGGTTGATTATTTGATGGCCCATTTTGTTATGGCCCTATTTAGGCTCTTTGGGCTCTATTGCAATTAATTGAGGATTTGATTTGTCATCTTGACCACGAGGCAGTGATGTCATTTTGTCAAATTATCTATGTTAACACTAATCAACAAATTATGGCTAACAAGAATATATGCATTAGATGGTGATAATGAACCCACGAACATTAATTTTTCCATATAAATCATTTTACCAATGCATTGATTAGTTTGATTTGCCAAATTGTTATTACCAATTTGAGTAATTTGAATGATGTTGTCTCCATATTTTTGGTCTTGATTTGAAGATTCAGGCATTTGCATTATTCTTAGAAGGGCTAAACAATATGACATATCATTGATAGTATTGGATATGTAGGAACTAGAAATGTACTACTCTGTTACCATTGAAATGACCTGGAATGGTGGTGGTTTCTCGATCAATCCTAGTCTCAACAAAGCATCGTTCGTAGCATTAATGACAATTGACTTGATCACATCCAACATGTGACTCATGATATAATTAGCCATATGATATGCTATTCTTTAAGCAATCTTCTCAGGGTATACACCATCATGGAGCAATATCCTATAATTGCTATTAAGTAAAAAGCCTTGGAAGATTATCTCCTTATGTTGATTTCCTCTTGTTGTTCTCCCAGTGACTGAAGATACAGAATAGGCCTCAATTATCACCAATTTATGGCACTAAATTGTTGTTGGTGGCAACATTACCAAACTTTTGTTAAATTTTGATTCTTGCTATCACATTCTCCTCGAATTAATAAAATGGGTACCCTGGGCATAACAAAAATATGTTTCATTAAAATAGCGAAAACCTTTCAGATATGATAGATTTTTTTATCAAATTGATGAAATATCTTCTTAGATATAAATGGATCTGTGTGAATCAACAAAGGTATTGAGGATTCGTTTATTGATTTTGGACAGAAAAGTAAATCACAAGGAGACAAGAAATAATTACTGTCAATGACGCAAATTGTGAAAAGATAAATTGTAGGAAGTAAAAGCAAAGGTAAATTTGTAGAAGAGCTATATATATATATTTTAAAGAATATGATGTGAGTTTATAATGATGATTATTTACAAACAACATTTGAATATGAATATGTATATATAACTGGTCGACAATTATATTTTTGTGCTAATTTTTGATGCACCGGCAAATCTTTGCCCATTAATTGCACTATCTCAATACTTAGCCAAAATTAGGGATTTGTCGCTCTTAATGACTCTATCAATCAACTTCTCAAGTCTTAATGAAGGCTCTCATCGATAATTTTCATATTATGTGATTTGATGACTCAATTATCCCTTCAAGTTGTCGATTGCTCTATCCGTTGGGGCTTCTACTGACTAAATTCTATTTTCATCGATTGAGCTTACAACTCGTCGATTATAATAAAAATTGATCATTTTTTGGTGTTAACGAACGTACAACAACATAAAGTCATCAATTTCTATTTTTCCTTTACTTTGTTCTTGTGCCTTTTCTATTATCATAGACATCAACAATGAGATGTAAGATGGGAGATCACCAAAATTTGGATGCTATATTTATGTTCAAGTCGTGGATATCTAAGATCATACTATTCGAGCATGTGGGGCCCTACCTTGATTGGCTCCAAGGCATTTTTGTGTGCTTATTGGGCTTGGTCACTATTAAGTCTAGTCTTGCCAAGATAGCATGACTTGTTGACAAATTGAACTAAATTTTGAAGTCATTGGATATCATGGGCATTCTATTTTTGTAAAATTTTAACATAATAATCACATTAATTATATTTTTCTCAACCGCATGTTTTTAAATTCTAATGAGGCTTTTTGAAGGCACCTAAATGTAGGAGTGATCGGTTCCATAATGGGCCAATTTTGATATTGGAACCTTGAATGTACTTTATAGGGCTTAATTATGAAAAACTTAAACTAGAAACTTAAGGCTGCGTTTGTTTTTGTTCTTTATTTCTGTTTTTAAACACTTTTTTTGTTTTTCTGTTCCTGGGAACAAAAAAGGAACAGAAGCGCGTTTAGGTGCGTTTTTGTTCCAAAATTGTTTTTTTGTTCCCAGAAACACATCTGGAACAGAAACAAGAAACAAAAAAAAGTTGTTTCTTATTTCTGGAACACGTTTAGAAACGCTTTTTTGTTTATTTTCTTTTCTATTTTTTCTTCTTCTTTTCTTCTTATTTTTTTCTTTGTTTGTTTTTTGGCCGGTCGCCCGCCTCGGCCAGGGCCGGCGACGCCGTCGGGGGCCGGCGAACTCGTCGGAGCGTCGCCGGCCCTTGGCGAAGCTCGGGCTCACCTTTGCTGGGCGAGCTCGAGCTCGCCCAGATCTGGCGAGCCCGACCTCACCCAGCGGCCGGCGAGGCTCGGCGTCGCCGGGCCACCGCCAAGTCGGCGCCCGGCTGTGGCCCGGCGACACCGAGCCTCGCCGGCCGCTGGGCGAGGTTGGGCTCACCGGATTTGGGCGAGCTCGAGCTCGCCCAGCCAAGGTGAGCCCGACCTCGCATCAGGCTGGGCGAGCTCGATCTCGCCCAGATCCGGTGAGCCCGACCTCGCCCAGCCAAGGTGAGCCCGACCTCGAATCGGGCTGGGGCCGCGCGAGCCTCGCCGTGGTTGGGCGAGGCCGCCGGCCGTCGTTGGCCGGTCGCCGGCCATGGCCGAGGTCGGTGACCGGCCAAAAGAAGAAAAAAAAACGAAAAAAAAAATGAAAAATAAGGAAAATAAATAAGAAAATAAGAAAGAAAATAGAAAAAATATTAAAAAATAAAAAAATTATACAAATTTTCCAAATGTGTTTCTGTTTATTTTTTATTCTCGGAACAAGTTTATCAAACACGTCTTTTTGTTCAAAAATTGTTCCCCGGAACAGAAATATTTTTTTCTATTTCTGTTCCCTGGAACAATTTTTAAATAGAAATGTTACCAAACGCGCCCTAATTAGTTGATCTTGGAATCGGCTTGAAATTGAACTGGCCAATTCACGACTAAACCCAATAATCGAATTTGATGTGCGAAAGCCACACGGATGGTATCATATGTCAAAAAAAATTTAGCCTGTGGCTAATAAATTCTTATTAGCAGATGGTCTTGTGTATCTTTTCAAGTTGGAGGTCGTGGGTTTTATTCTCTCAAGTTGCATCTCACTAATTTCTTCTTAAATGTAACGTGTAAGACCATTTATAAATCGAAACCGGTTGAAGGCTGGTTCCAAGTGTTTGGAGTCCAAAGCCAGATAGGTTCTTTTTAAAATTGATCGGCTAAGAGGTTAGTTTGATTCAATACTCAAATTGAGCTGATCTGGTTGCTCATCCTTACATAAATATAAACTTTTTAGTACTCGTAAATTACAAGCATTCTTTAGCCCTTTTGGACTATTTTATCAACTTCTTTGACATTTATAAACTTTAGCTTAACTCGTGAAATTAAATATATGTCACAAGTCTTATCAATCACCTTCATAGATCAAAACCAAATGCTCCCCACATATACGGAAAAGGGAGGGGTCTGGTGGGATATTCCCGCCTGGAGTTCTCGAAACGCCCAGAGAGAGAGAGAGACTAAACCCTAGTCACGCCTTTTCAGTTTTGCCTTCAATTTTCCCTTCGCTCCCCACTTCACCGCCTCTTCACTCCTCGCGCTCTCCCTCCCGCCCCGCCGCTCTCCGCCGCCGGCCGCCTCGCCGGAGCTCCCCGCCGCCCCCAGCGACTCCCGCCGCCGCATCCGAATCTCCCGCGTTTTGGCCGGACTCGACTCTTCGTCGCGCGGCTTGTGATCCGCGAGCGCTCGTCGCTGTAGGTCTCTCTCTCTCTCTCTCTCTCTCTCTCTCTCTCTGTGCGATCTGTATCTCTCTCTGTCGCCGTCGCTGTTCGAGCTTACCGCCGCTCGAGCAGTTGATTCCGGCGATTCTGAATCCCGCGTCGCCGGCCGGTTCGAAATGCTTTTGATTCTGTGAACCGGAAACGAATCCGTTCCTCCGATCGATGAGACGTTTTGAAACTTCGCGTGTTGCGTTTGCTATACCTGCTTGCTTCGGATCTCTCACGTCGGATTGCGTCTCTTTTTGTGCTGGTTTTAGGGTTATTTGCTTCTCGAAGCAAGAGCAAAATGTTGCACTCTCCGATGCTCGTTCTCAGTAAGCTTCTGCATTTCTTCACTGGCTCTCTTTTGTTCTTCTAGTTCCGTCCTGTATGATCCTGGCCGATCTGTTAGTGGTTTATTGTAACAGTTTCGTTAGATTACTATTTTGTGCTTTTGAAGTTTATTTCACAGTGAGCTACATTTTTAGGGTAGCACTGCCTTCTCCCATCCCTTTTTTCCTCAAGGAAATGAGCATTGTCATTGCACCAAATTTGGTTTTTGGAGAGGGGCAGGGTTGGGAGAAAAGGAGCAAAAGAATGGGAAAAATGATATCTTGAGCTTGTTTTTACTCTGTTGGATGTGTTTGGGCACATTCGTGCTTTGGGGTGACAATGATGTGGTTTCTAGTAAGGTTACTGTTGCCAGTCTTATGTCCCTGCGAATAATTTGTTAATGTTGCATGGAACAGAGGATTCCTTGAAACGTGAATCTGGAAGCAAGGTACACCATGCTAATATCCAAGCATCCAAGGTGAGCGGCTTTTTCATTTACTTTGTGAAATTCTGTCTGGGTTCCTGTGGCTGCCAAATGTAATTGAATCATGTGTTATGTCTTGACCAAATGATGGGCTCATTCCAAGCTTATGTTTTGGAACGGGTATAATTTGCACATCACTGTTTTCAGTGATGGGAAGTTTCCTAGTTAAGAAGCTAGAAGCCATTAAAATAATAGCAAAGCAGAGGACCTCTGCAGGAAATCAGAGCTCTTCCTCTTTTAAAATTTTTCTAGAATCACCCATAAGAACGTTTTATATATCACTCTGCATGGCCTGAATTTTAAGGTAGATTGTTGGAGAAATTGAATTACTTGAGTGTCATTATTTTGGTTTCGCATTTAGGTGGATATGGATCTTTTTGTCGAGTGCCTTTTTTTTTTTTTTTTAAACTAATGTTTTTGTCTCTGTTCTCTTGCTGTCAAGTCTTTTTAACTTGTACTAATACATGTGACAGGCTGTTGCTGATATTATCCGCACCACCTTGGGCCCAAGGTCCATGTTGAAGATGCTACTTGATGCTAGTGGAGGTGAAGTTCTGTTATCTCAGCTTGTCTAATGATTAATACAATGATCAAGTCGATGAAATTCCATCCCACATTTCAGATCAATTATATCTATGTATAAAAATTTCCTTTCAGTCATGGGATTGTATAGGTGCTTTCCTGTTCCCATTGCTTTGTTTGAATTCTAATTTGCGAGCTTGGGCAAACAATGCTTCCCCTTTTCAATGATACCCAAATTTAACAAAAGATAAAGTGACGAATTTTCTCATGTAGACTTGATTTTTGTTTGCTTTATCTGTCGTCTACAAGCATTATGTACATGTTGACAACTATTCATTTCCATTACATTTTGCGAATTCTAAATGAGGCAAGAGTGTGAATTATCTCATCATTCTCTTCAAAGCTTTCTTTTCTTTCACCAAATACAAGCAATTAAGCTTCATTTGTCCAATTGACTATTCAGTTCCATGACATATTTGCTGTATTTTAGTAAGTGGCAGTCGATGGAGTGAATTTCTTTTCCTGTCTTTAATTATAGTAATCATTTTAAGTCTGAGCAAGTATTCATTTCTCACTTGGTGCCAATAAGAAATGAGACTTTGTACTTGAACAGAGAACATGAAGAATTGGTTTGACAATATTCATCTAAGACGAGTAGACAAGGTGGGAATAAAGGAATCAAAAGTAATATTTAAAAGAAATGTCACATTGTTTTGAGAGTTTAAATATGGATAATAAATTGGACGAGTAGCAGCCATTCACTATACGAGGCTAGTATAGTTGCTAGACTTGAATTTAACATAGTGTATAACTATTGCTTTTCATCAGTCTGGAGCTTCATGGATTTATGTGTTTTACATTTTGGCTAAAATCATTTTCCTTATTGCATGCAGGAATTGTTGTGACAAATGATGGAAATGCTATTCTTCGTGAACTTGATATTGCACACCCTGCTGCAAAGGCATGTCTTGACATGACTCTTGAGGGCTCACTTTTCTTCCTAGATCTCATTTATTATATTGCTTACAACCAAATTTCAAGATGTTTCAGCAGTGTACTTTTGATATTATCAAAGCAGTTTGAGTGCACATTTACCTTTTTCAAGATAATAGGCATTGTATACACACTTGCACACTTGTATCAGTGTATCTTTCCTTTATTGCTTTGTCTAACAATTGCTGCATGGTTATGACAGTCGATGATTGAGCTTAGCCGCACCCAAGATGAAGAAGTTGGAGATGGAACAACTTCTGTCATTGTCCTTGGTATGGCTCTGATATGCTTCTTATGGATAGTCGCAGATAGTTGTGTCTTAGGCAGTTCCTTGTATTTCAGGGCACAAAATTACTAAATATCGGCTTCAGTGAAAAATGCTTGCATCAATGTTCAGATTACTTGGATTACTGTTCGATAAGAATTTTGTTTCACTAGGCAAGTCTAGGCTAATGTTGCCAAACATATCGAATTATGAATTATCCTTTTAGGTGGGACCTTGGGGTGGAAGTTGGAATTTATTGATAACAATGCAAAATGATTCATCACGATCTATTTGTGGAGTATTGATTTAGAGAGAGCAATTCTTTTTGACTTTTTTTTTTCGAATTTCATCCAATAAAAGGCTTTGGGCTATGATTGATTTTTTTTTTTTTTTTTGGTTGTGGACTTGTAAATAATCTATCTATTGGAGATGTGACCAGGTTAACTGAATAGACTAATACATAGAATTGAATTCTATGCAAGAAAACAAACTTTTGATGAACAAATGGTATTGGGATAGTAACTGTTGAAATTATAGAGTTTCCAGAGGACGTACCCTATTGTTCAAGACTCCAAATCGTCATATTAAATTGATCCCAATTAAGAGCTTCCAATTCATTGTAACCCTAAATATGGTGACTCAAAAGTGGATTGGCCTTCTTGTAATTGTTTTTAAGGTATTTAGAAGTCAGAGGCCATGGAATTGGTGGATGGGGATTTTCAAATCCTGCTGTATAATTTTTCCAGAGAGTTGAAAGATTTTGTGCAATATTTGACAGATTCATAATTGTATGTTCTAGGCAATGGATTTGAATTTAAGTCTGTCGAAATGGAAGTGCACTATTCTGCGTACAGTTTACTCCGCAAACTTACTTTCTTGATGTTGCCGTATCAGATGAGATTCCTCATCTTGGGTTGTATTCCATTTGGTTGCTAAGCTGTTGCCGTATCATTGGTTTTTATGACCTTAGAATCTCTTTCGAGTTATTATGGATCACAAATTGGAGAATGTGTATTCAAAGCATTTTATATTAACAGCTTCCATATCCTCTCGACTGATCAAGTGTCTTACATTTTAAACTTAAATATGTTGGAAGCTGGTGAAATGCTCCATGTTGCAGAAGCGTTCATTGACAAGAACTATCATCCTACTGTCATTTGTCGCGGTAAGAAGATTGCAATACTCAATTGTATGTTTGAAGAGCATCTGTTGTATCATGTGTAAATTAAATTAAAAGAACCTTTTGCTTGTATGACAGCCTATAACAAAGCTTTGGAGGATGCTATTGCTGTATTGGATAAAATTGCAATATCAGTTGACGTTAATGATCGTAAGTTCCTTGCATATGGGAATTTCACCCGTTTGGCTGCTCATGTAATTTTGCATTTTACTAGCTTGGCTTTTGTGGAAATTGTCGTCAATTGAAGAAACTGTCAATTAGTTTATTGAGCTGTTACCACTTGCGTGTTTACTCTAGAGCATATCATATAATCCTCTCTCTGTTTTTTTTTTAAATGTAGACTGGTCCAGGTGTTCCCTAGTTTGAAGCTTCTGAAGATGATGAATTTGTTGTTTTTTAGTCTGAACTTTCAATTGGTTGTTAGTTACCTGCATGTTACCATTGGAACAAGGTCAATATTAGGAGGGTTATCAATTAGTATAACTTAATATTGCTGGAGGAAAATGCAAAGGCACAAGTTTTTGTAGCTAATTCCTTCCTATATTTAACTCTTGTACTCTAGGTCTACTGGTCCTAGACAATGCAGACTGCGCATACCTGCAGATGTTATGCACCACTGGTTATACTTCTGTTCTTAATCTATATGGTGTGGTAGTTTGTCATTACATGCTTGAGATGCACAAGACCATGAAGCCATTATTTACTCGGTTTGACTTGGTAGAACTTCTTGCCGTCTTTTCTTCTGGCCTCATGATCAGTTGATTTTCGAACATATCTGCCAATTATCCCCATTGTGGTCCCCATCCATTATCATGGCTGTAGTCGGAGTTTTCACGTGTAATTATTTTGTGGAAGAGCGTTGAAGAGGGGATAATACTGTCTCTGATCATCTCATGATGATGAATATTTTATGTGAAATTAATAGGGGTAATAATTCGCAGGTGCTAGCATGCTTGGCCTTGTTAAAAGTAGCATTGGTACAAAGTTCACCAGTCAGTTTGGGGATCTGATTGCTGTAAGTACTCTCTGATGCACATTTGTTATGAATAATGCATATTGGTGAATTTACTTAACATCACGCTGGAAATTGTATGTGTGAAGGATGAGGCATGTGCATTGATCTTTGACTGGTGACTAAGTCTTCAAGAAAACTCAGTGAAATCCCCAGTATGTCTTATGCCAGTGACATTGTACCAATAAGCACATATAGCTTAAGGAGTTGTTCACTTGACAAAACTGTACATGATAACAGAAAAGTAAAACTAGGAGTCATACCTCAACCAAGCTTTGTAGCTACTGTAGGGTCTCGATGACGACTTGTGTCCTGTACTCATCTAGACTAGTGCTATGTAGCTTGGTAAATACTTCCGTGGCTACAGTGGTGTGTGTTTTTGATTAAGTTATTGTTGACTCTTCTAGAGCTCATTCTGTTACTTGAAATCTTAAAGTTGGTGCCAAGAGTCACGTGCATCTACCAAGATAAAGTTTGGTTTTTAAGAATTTCATATGTTCTTTTTCAGGATTTAGCTATTGAGGCTACCACAATTGTTGGTGTGGATCTTGGTCAAGGGCTGAGAGAAGTGGATATAAAAAAGTACATAAAGGTTGAAAAAGTCCCTGGTGGACAGTTGGAAGATTCGAAGGTTCTTAAAGGAGTTATGTTCCAAAAGGATGTTGTCGCTCCCGGAAAAATGAGAAGGAAGATTGTCAACCCACGCATCATTCTTCTTGATTGCCCCCTTGAGTACAAGAAAGGCGAGAATCAAACAAATGCCGAGTTGGTCAAAGAAGAAGATTGGAGCATTCTTTTAAGAATGGAGGAAGAGTACGTTGAGAATATATGCATGCAAATACTGAAATTCAAACCGGACTTGGTGATAACGGAGAAGGGACTGAGTGACTTGGCATGCCATTATTTTAGCAAGGCTGGTGTTAGTGCCATTAGGAGGTTGAGGAAGACGGATAATAACAGAATTGCAAAGGCTTGTGGGGCCACGATTGTTAATAGACCAGATGAACTGCAGGAGTCGGATGTTGGTACTGGGGCTGGTTTGTTTGAGGTTAAGAAGATTGGGGATGAGTTCTTTGCATTTATTGTTGATTGCAAAGATCCGAAAGCTTGTACAGTACTCTTAAGGGGTGCAAGTAAGGATCTTCTGAATGAAGTTGAAAGAAATTTGCAGGTATTCTGTGGAACTCATAAACAAACTATTTTTACCTGAATCTTATTAGGTTCTGAAGCTAGTTGTTGTGCAGGATGCCATGTCTGTAGCAAGAAACATCATCAAGAATCCAAAACTTCTTCCTGGTGGCGGAGCTACAGAGTTGACTGTTTCTGCCATGTTGAAGCAGAAGAGTTCCTCGATTGAAGGCATAGAAAAGGTCTGACATTCATTTTGTATTGTGTTGTTGCCTGTGATAAGACCATTTGAATTTCAATGTTGCTGAGACATTGAGAGGAATCACATTGTAAGATGCGATGATAGTTCCCATTTTGTATTTCATGCGACGTTCTAATTGATGCAACGCTTGATGATTGTGACAGTGGCCTTATGAAGCTGCGGCTATTGCTTTTGAGGCTATTCCTCGGACTTTAGCCCAGAATTGTGGAGTAAATGTGATAAGAATCATGACTGCCTTGCAGGGAAAGGTAATTGTCTGTCCGATTCTGGTCTATTTCATCTCGAAAGGTTTTATATTTTGAACCATTGTTGATGCTCTTCTAAACCTTGGTCGCACATAACGCAGCATGCAAATGGAGAAAATGCATGGATTGGCATTGACGGAAACACTGGTGCTATTACTGACATGAAAGAACGGAAGGTATATATATCACTTTAAAAGGAGTCTTTATTTTGCTGATCTCTCCTCATTCTTTCATCAGCATCTGTCTGGACCAAACCATATTATGTTCCCTTGATCAGAAATTGCACCTATTGGCATATATTAAAGTTTAGTGTACTAGATTTTGAAGTGCATTCTCTGCTAATGTAATTGCGATCCGCAAGTGTCATTTTCAAGAAGTGAGGCACACAACTAGATTCTGCAACTGGCGTCCTGCATTTAAGTCTTGGTTAGGCATTACTACATCTGGCTTGCACCTGGTGGTTAATTCGCAGTATTTTTGCTGGAATGAACTCGAGGATGCTAATGAGGTTGCAACTCATATATTAGCTTTGAGTGAAGAATAGACAGTTTCATCTCCCATGCTTTTTAGTCATGACCAGTAGTTTGTCCGTGTTTGTAATTTGCCAATCAATATGTTTGGTAGCAAAAAGATGTGTTTTTTTTCCTCCGGTTTATTGGCGAATTCGAAGCATCTCTGATTCTGTTTTTCGTTCCATTCACTTCACTATCAGATCTGGGATTCCTACAACGTGAAGGCGCAGACATTCAAGACAGCCATCGAAGCTGCTTGCATGCTTCTTAGGATTGATGACATCGTGAGCGGTATCAAGAAGAAGCAGGCGCCCGGAGCTGGTGCTGCGCCGAAGCCGCAGGTGGAGACCGAAGCCGATGCCGACGGCGAGCAAATACTCCCTGACTAGGGACACCGCGGGCGCACCCCATGCTCGTTGGCTTTTTGTATACCTCGGATTGTCCTCTTTTCAAGCGCTTTTGAACCGAGCAGTTGCCCTCGAGTTTTTGAGTTGCTTTAAATGGCAACTGAAGCTGATTAGGATTGTGCTAGAATGTGTTTATTCAAGAACCTTTCTGAACCTTTCATTTTGATCTGCTGCTCTCCTTTTCCCTATGAAGTTTTGTACTGTCTTTCGATTTAGTTGGTGATTCATTTCGTAATATCCCGAAGAAATTCAAAAAGAAGAAGAAGAAGAAGAAGAAAGCTTTAATGATAGTTTTTGGCTCCCATCTCTGTTTATTTACGCTTACACTCACTTGTCTCTCTACCATTCAATTTTCGCAATCCATCCTTTCCAATAGAGAAGGATTTAGAAAGCACGGATACTGTCTGGAGTCTTCATGTCAGCGTCGGACGTGCGTTCGGCATATTTTTTGACACACGGTCAACAGGTGTTGGACATTTTACATGTGGTCAATGCTTCGGACACGTCAGGGACATGCGGGTCTGGCACATTAGTGTTAATTTTAAGCATTTGCTAAAATGTAAATCTATAAAAAGGAAAAAGAAAAAAAAAAGATAGAAGAAATCTTAATCAATTTTAATGGTGGAATGTGGATTGTTTGTTTTTCTCTCTAAAGTTCTACGGATTATTGGAATTAAATATAGTTGGGTTTGTTGATTTGAAACAATAAATGATGTTAATAAATAATGAATTAATATTTTTAGTGTAAATTCATTCTAGGTTCTTTTTTATTATTTATTTATTTGTAAATTTAAATCGAATTAATTTGATTGAAATAATCATAAAAATGTTAATTTATCATGTATATATTCAAATACGCATCCAATACACGACGAGTAGTTAGAATTCTTTATTTATTTAGAAAAACATGTTATGTCATATTGCGTGCCAATTTTAATGCTATCAAAGGATACATGATTTCTCATTGACCTTGATGATAACTAGTACAAGGGGGATTGCAAGTTATAGTCTCCGCCGCCTTTTCATCGGCCTCGATGACGCTCCCGCTTGAATTATAGAAACCTTATTGTGGAAAAGGTCGAAAAAGAATTCTTAGTACCTGTTTTTTTTTAAACTTTTATTTCCAAACCAGTCGAATTCTTGTAATGTTGATTTGTTTATTTAATTGTTGTGAAAGTTGCTTAGATTTCCAATCAGGTTTGCTTTTCCCTAATAGTCCCAAATGCCATACAAGAGGTTTGGCTTGGACTTCGAGCATATTTAAAGCATAATATTTTGCAAAAGTCTTCGAAATTCTGTTATTAAATACCAAGGAAAAATGAAAAACGTTTTGAACTTATTGCATTCATCGATATCAATTCAATTATAAACTTTCCGATTTGACCGATTTAATTTTGAATATATTCATATTTATATCAATTTCATCTACTTAGCTAATCGCCCAATTGCTAATATGAGTATAATTGGTGTTAACGTGAACCTTTTTTAATAATATTTTTTAATAATTTTTCATTTTCATTTTCTTTTCCTTTCAATTTGGTTGGCAAAGGCTGTCTCACTCAAATCTGGCAAGGCTGCGAAGGCTCTCAATAGAATTGGGCAAGAATCGCCTTGCTCACTAAAATTAAGGAAAATAAGAAAAAAATCATAAAAAATTCCAAAAAATTATTAAAAGATGTCACCATAAACACTGATCATGTTATGTAGAATAGCCAACATTATGTGAATGATTTTTAATCAAAATTGATCGGGTAAACTTACGATAAATTGATCAAATTAAAAAGGTTTAAAATTGTATTAGTATCAAAGCAATAGCTTTAAAAGTTTTTTTTTTGGGGTACATTTCCCATTAAATACTACAATTTTGGCTCGAGGGTTTGTGGAGGGAAAATGGTCATTTATGAGAGATTACTAAGGGCGTAAATGATAACTATTCTATTTCATAAATCAATTTCTTACAAGAAATAAATTTTTATGTTTCTATTTCTCAGACGAGTTTCTGAATAAAAATATATGTTTGATAAAGATATAAAATTTTTGTTCCAAAAATAAAATTTCATTTGATAAAAACATGAAATTTCTCCCCTGTTGGTGAACGGACAACAACGAGCGATGTGGGCGAGTGGCTAGTTAGTAACGAGAACAAGCTATAAGAATAGTTTTTATTTGTTATATGTATTAAGAAATAAAAATTTAGAAATTTTTTACTTTTCATTTTTGTTCCGAGCTAATAAATGAAATCGGGTTATGAAAGGAATTTTGGCCCTAAACCTGACTCGAGAATAAAAGAATAATTCTGACCTGAAATAGAATGATTATCCTGCGTCTTAAAACGCACCGCATCGCACCCTGTCGCACTCTCTCCCTCTCCCTCTCTCTCTCTCTCTCTCTCTGAAATCTGCTTCGTCCCTGAGTCCCTCTTTCGCAACTAAGCCTTCCCACCGAGACTCTCCTCAGTCCCCCACCTTCGTTCTCCACAACTCAAAAACCTCCTCCTTCCTCCTCCTCCTCAGCAGAGGCTCGATTCGATAAAGCCAAAATGGCCGCCAACAGGAGGGAACCGGAGGGAATCATGCTCCTCTCGGTCTACAACGACGACGAGGACGACGACATGGACGACGCCGAGGACGACGACAACGGCGCCGGCGCCGGCGCCGAGCAGCCGCCGGATCCGTGGGACGCCGTGGAGGCGGAGTTGGCGGGGAAGGAGAGCCCGCCGTCGGAGCTCGCGGAGGGCGATCCCATGGAGGCCAGCGATGGGGAGGACGGCGGGGCTAGGGTTGGCAGCGAGAGAGGGGCGGCGTCGGCGGCGGCTAGCGATTACGGTCACGAGAGCACCTTGACGGCGGAGGGCTCGACGCCGAGCCAGCGGGAGCAGCCGCCGCCGCGGCAGCAGGGGGCGGCGGTTTCCGTGGAGGCGAGGAGGAGGAGGACGAGGGAGATGCTGAGCATCGTGGATTACGCGCACGATGAATTCGCGATGTCTCCGGAAGCTGAGGTAGCTTCTCGTTCGTGGCTTATTAGGGCTTTTATTCTAGCGTCGAGTCGAATTGATGTTTTCTGTTGTTGCTGTGGGTAACCGTAGCAATAATATTTCGGTTGGGCAATCCATGTTATCCTGGGTACCAGTAGCAAAAATATGTAAATTGGCTTCTGCGCTCTTTTTCTTGATGAGGGAGATTGAATTATCATTATTGATATTCGAGGTTGGCCATTTTTCTGATCATTTCTGCATATGAAGAGGTTTTGGGTTCGTGCTTTTCTTCGTGTGCAGAATCAGATGTGTTTCTTCGTATTTTGGTGTTTTGTATGATGGCTGAAAGCATGATGATCATTTACGTTGCTTTTGTGTTGCTCAATCGCAGGAAGGGGAAATAGACAGCGGCGGCAACTTTATGCTTGATGAAAGATCCCAAATGGGAAATGGTATGTATGTGTTTCTGGAGCAGTGCCGTGCATTTGGGTATTTTTCCTTTCTTGTTCTTTTGGTGGGTATTGCCGGTTTTGGGTTTCACTTGGCTTGAATGAGTTTTTATTTGCACCTACCTGTGTCGTGCGCCTGAGTCAGATCTGTTTTTCCTTGAGCAGGTTCAGCTTTTATCCTCACATCTGTGGCAGAACCTAGTTGCATGTTAGTGGGATTTTGAATTGGATACCCTTGATTCTTTCACAATCTTATATGATGATGTTGATAGTTTGTTTCCTTCGTAATGTTTCCTGGGTGATGGCTTTAACATGTGGTCACGTGACCTAATCTATTGTTTTTAGCTTTAGTGAACCCTGAGATGTGGGACTGTTTTGATTTGTTCTGTTTTGTTTTACATATTTATTTTGTCCTTAAATCAGTTGAGTTGATTGGTTGAGTTAAGTTAAATGGAGGATAACATAAAATCTTTTAGTGTTATTTTGCCATGTGTCGTCTTCAAATTCTAAAGAAGATTTAATGCTTGTTAAGTCAAAATGGTTTCTTCTCATTGATGTGCTTGTATCTGATAAAAATAACCTTGTTTTGTTACAGTGACATACATATGGGGCACTCTCTGCTCGTTCGTGTCAGTTAATTTCTTTTATTGTTGCAGCAGGTGATTACCAAGAAGAGCCTACTCAACAAACTGTACAGGTTGTGTCACCAAATAACCAAGATATTTCTCTATCATCTGGACATACAGAGCCACCACAACCTGATGTTAGAAATGTTACAGAAGCACAAGCCCCAGAAGTTGAAGATTCTGCTAAGGTTTCTGACGACATTGATCCGTTGGATAAGTTTCTTCCCCCACCACCAACAGCCAAGTGCTCAGAGGAGCTGCAGGTAATCTTCTTACTTTTGGTCCAGCTTTTTTTCCCAATGCTATCACGTATTGCGAGTGGTCTAGGCATTGATCAACTTGAATCCGGGAACATGTGTAAATGTTTGTGCGTGTACTGCAGTTACATGGCCATTAAAATTTTTGGAGGATTTTTTTTGAATAGTTGTTTGGACTAAAAGCCATTAGTCAACGATTTGGATCTTTTAGCTTGGGGCTTTTGTTTAATTAGTGTACTGATTTCTTAGACTATAATGCACCTTGCTGCTGTCTGAGAGATGGCATTAGCTGTATGTTATTTCGTATATACAGACTTAATACTGTATATCATTCTATCACATGATGAGTTGCTAGACTACATGTGTTGTATTCTGTTGTTGTTTGGACTGGACGGTCTAATAGTAAATTATTCCAAGAGATCTGGAGCTATAAACCTCATGGCTTTAGTCGGCTTCCCTGTAGCAATTACTCTAAATGCTAAAACTTGTGAGGTGCACTATTGGATCATCCTCATTTCCGGAAATTTACTTTCTAGTGGGCGAAGAAATAGCTGACTGATTGGCCTTAAGCCTATTAGTCCAACATCAAACTCTGGCAAGCATAAAAGACATTAACTTGGCTAGGCTGCCCAACTAATATCTCTTTATGGACCGGAAGTCCCTGAAGAATTAATAGGTCCTTGCAGTAGAATTGGGTTCATTCTCATTTGGCTTTTGAGACTTTAGAAGCTATAATTGGCATTATTGGCTTCAAAAGCCACTTTTCTATGTTCTTGTTGGTGTACACTAGGAAAGAACTGGAAGATATGACTTATATAGAGTTAGAGTGAGTTGGTGAAAAAACAGAATGATCTCAATGACTCCAGCCTTAGAACTCTTCGATTAGTGTTCCTCCACTTATTTAATTCCATTGAAAGCGATTACTGAATCTTGAATCTATGAATTGTCGAATGAACTATAGCCATATGCTTTTTCTACTTGATCATTTGTGCCTACTTCACCATATCAGTAATACACTAAAACATGATGAAAAAACAGAGTAAGCTGTCTTTTCCAATTGTTTTTCAAGGTTGTAAGCTGGAGAGTTAAGAACTCTTGGATTTTACAGATGGAATGTGTGTAAACAGCAATTCTTGTTGATAGATGTGGAAAGTGGCATTACAGTTTAGGGTTGGTCTCTCTGCTTAACAAGCTATAAAGAAAATGAAAAGTCACAATATTGAAAGAAGGGGCATATTATTGCGGCAGATGTTGGAATTATGAACAAGAAACTGTGTCACAAATGTTCATTTTCATTGTCGGGGGATTGATGGAATAGGGGTGAAGGTGAATGCTTTCTTAGGTTGGTTCTTTTTTTTTTTTTTTTTTTTTTTTTTTTTTTTTTTTTTTTTTTTTTTTTAACTGGTACTTTTAGATGAGTGTTGGGTTGGAGCGGATTATGTGTGGCCAGTGGCAGATAGAAAGGAAGTTAAGAGTTTTGCTTGCTGCTGTAGTTTCTCACTGGATTGTGGGTGGAATAGAATGACACACACAGGGATTGATACTTGGGTACTGAGAGGTAGCTGGATGTTTTTCTTTCCCAAATGGAATAAGGCAACATTTTTCAGATAAATTAACACCTTAGAATTTCGTAGATAGCCTATTTGATTAAAGGATAATATCGATAATTTTAAAAATGGTTTGATGCCCATGTTGCTCCCTTTTTATATATTTCTATCTTATAGAAAGAACACTTGCACTTTGCCAATGAATGCATGTAGCATGACTAGAGACAACATATGTTTGTTTCTTGATATCAAGTTGGGATACTTTTCTTTGGAAAGTTTCAAGGCATATGAAACAGCCTAAGCATTCAGGAGGTGAAGTGCCATAAAAAGAGGGTTCACATGTAATACTCATGATTGGCTCAACCTGTCTGGACAGATGCTCTTTTGTTGGATATTTGGGCATTAATGAAATTTGAAACGTAAGGATGGAAACAGACAATTGGCACTAGTAAAACTTACCATTTTGATAGTCTCAACATAATTAAAAAAAAAAAAAAAAAAACGAAGAGCAAAGAAGATAGAAAAATGAGTCCAACTGGACAAACTGATTAGGGCGACTTTTGATTCAAGACAGAAATTTGGAAACAAAGAGTCATCTTTCACTCTTATCTACAGTATCAACTGGTAGCCAATGATAAAGCCTCTTTGCTGTAGCTGCAGCGCCAAAATAGGAACGCTGACTATCCTTCTTCATGAGTCCCGCATACTTCCAGATTTTGTTTGCATTTTCTAGGAAAATCTGATATCTTATTGCCTTGTTAAAGATTTTGTAGAGCTCCCGCTTCCATTATTAATAAGAAATCAGACAATTGAAATATGTGGGTGACATTAGAAAAAATAAACTCCGACTGGACAAACTTATTAAGGCAACATTAGATTCAAAGCTAGAGATTCAGGAACAGAGAGCAATCCTTCACTCTCCTCTACAATGACAGCTGGTAGGCAGCGGTAGAGCCACTTTGCTGCACCAAAATAGTGGCAGCGATTACCATTCCTCTGATGAGTGCTTAATTCCAGTTCTTAGTTGGGATTTATCTGACAATTAGACATCTTATTTTCTTTTTCAAGATTGTATGGAGTTCCTTCTCCATTTATTAAAATTATGAAAGAAAATCAAATGATTGAAATCTTTGGATCTGATCTTTTATAGTCACATGTTTTTATATGGTTGAATAGACTAAGATTATGTATGATTAGTCAGTTGAGAACTTGATACACTTAAGTTTGAAATTGACAGGTCTTATCCTAACTTTTGTTGCTGATTTATAGATTGTGTTGTGGCTTCAGAAATTTGATGTTGAACCGTAGGTGGTGGTACCATTAAATTAGTTGTTGCGTCTATAGAATCTTGCAGATCTGTTATACGAAGTTTAAGAAGTCTTACTCTTTCTTACTTCAGTATTGCTACCAAATTTCATAGGACCTCATCAATCATAGTTACAAAAGTGACTTTGAGTACCTTGGGCATTACAGGTTCAATTCAAATAGGTTTTGAGCACAAAGATTGCACTATTTTTGGGGAGGGTTGATTGGTTTTTGTTTTCTCCTTTGTCTCTTATCTAAAATTCTAAATGCTCCTTGTCTTCTCTGAGATCCCATGGTTGAGATTGGAATACTTTCTCCTTAAACGTTTTGACCTTTTATTTTCACTGTAATTTTAGTTCTATAGCATATAGAGAGCTTGTGGAGACATCCCATTGTCATAGGATAACTGTGACACTTCAGGTATTTATAGAATAATATGTCAAGTGCAAATCTGAAGTACGACAATGGGATTTTACCCTATTTTAAGCCTATCTCGATATACCAGATTTGTACCTGAGTTCAGATTTAGGCTTAAAATTTCTGACTTTGAATCTAACATTCCCTATTTTAACCCTATTATATACCAGATAGGCTTTGAGAAGAGCATAAATGGTTGTAGTTTTATCCTTTTCAGACAAGAGTTTGAAGTTTGTTGGATTTTTGTGGGATCATTGCCAACTGTTTTAAAAGTTTAGACTGTTGACAAAGGCGCGTTTTAATATTTAATTATTATATTAAAGTTCATTAAGTTTTAGCTGTTCTTTTATTTTGAGTGTATGAGGCTATTCTAATGTTAAACGTGACACTGTCTAGATGTGATAAAGATGAGTTTAATGAGTGATTGAAGCTCATTAAGTCTTAGCTGTTCTTTAATTTGATTATATGAGGCTATTCTAGTGTTAAATGTGACACTTAAATAAAGTCTAGGTTTGATAATGATGAGTTTACATTTTGGGAGTTCCTGATCATTTTTTATTGCCTTTCATTATACATCAGGATGTTATTCCGCGTTCATCTTGTGGGCATGGATGGCATCTTTTGAGTTTAGGTTCATTGCATTACCCCCAAATCTGGATCCGTGGCTATGACCAGTGGCTTGGCACTTGCTCTACCTTATTTTGTGAAAGTTTAGACGTTTTTTAAATTGCGACAGGCACATTTATATTTTCACAACCATCAATGTTTTAAGAAAAATAATGCTGAAAGGAATACGTTTGATATGTGTTGAGAAGCAAGCAATTTGGGAAAGATGGGTTAGAAGGATTGTTATTTTGGCCAATAAATTCGAAGGATAGAGGAGAGAAAATTATGTTTAGTGTGTTTATAGTATGAGAATGATGGATCATGTAGTTTCGGTTGTTTCAGAGCTAAAAAAAAAGTTTTTTGAAAAAAAAAAGAAGAAGAAAGAAAGAAAGAAAGATCTAGGGACGTCATGAATTGGTTGTAACATTTTTTGAGATATTTTCCTTGGTCTCTTATCATCTTGCACTTCAAATTGGGGATTGTTGAATAAGTGATGCTGGGTGACATATACTACCACGTCGAACTTATAAGTTGCTCGATTGTTTAAAGTTCTTTAGAGTAAGGTTTATACAAAAATATGTCTCTTGATGTTGTAAGATGTAAAATTAGTTTCTTCTATTGATTTCCTTGCGCATTGTTTGTGCAGGAGAGAGTGAGAAAATTTATTGCGTACAAAAGAGCTGGAAAAAGTTTCAATGCTGAAGTGCGCAACAGGAAAGACTATCGAAACCCAGACTTCTTGCTACATTCAGTTAGATATCAAGATATTGATCAGATAGGATCTTGCTTCCGCAAGGAGGTGTTTGATCCCCATGGTTATGATCCAAGTGACTATTATGATGAATTAGGTTAGTACCCTTTCTTCTCAACATCCCTTTGCCTGCATGCTGTGTGTGCTGTGATAATAAGCTGTAATTCTGCTGTTCTCTTGTTTATTAATATGTTCTTTTCTCTCATAAGGTTTGCGTTTCCTTTTGGCTTGTTGAACTGCATACCATCTTTCAAAAATTTCTTTTGTTTGTGTTTAGTTGATCAAGGGGTGGACAGAAGCTGATGTTTCCGTCAGGTGACTGAGGAACAGCATTGGTTGTATGCTTAAATTTATTGCCTTTCATGTGATTACAAGCTGTAAATGTTACTTAGAAACACTTGATGGTCTCTGTCAAGAGCAATCTCCATTTTCCATTATAATTGCTTTTGCCTTGTGTTATTTGGACAATTAATTGGCATATTCCATGAACAGAGGTTGACATGAAACGAGAAGCAGAAAGAAAGGATCAAGAGAGGAAAAAGAGCCAGCAGGTCGAATTTGTTGCTGGTGGAGTTCAAGCTGGAGCACCTGCTATCTTGCCCAAAGTTAATGTGCCTGTCGCAGGTTGAACAGCAATCCATTTAAATGTAGTGAAGGATTGGTTTGAACAACTCTATAACAGGGCAGCCATTACCTTTCATGTTCTTATCCTCTTGCAGGTGTCCCAACTGCCGCTTCTGGTGGCTTGCGACTAAGTGATCCTACTGCTCGGGATGGCCGGCACAACAAAAAATCAAAATGGGATAAGGTCTAACTTGTTCTTGCATGTGAGTATCCACTACTACATTTTATTCAGTCAACTGAATTGAAAGATTCTGCTTTTTATTTCAGGTGGATGGTGACAGGAAAAATCCCCTGCCATCAGGAGTACAGGAATCTGTGTCCACTGTTGCTGCTCACGCTGCAATGCTATCTGCTGCAAATGCTGGTGCAGGTTATACAGCCTTCGCGTGAGTCCACGATCTTCTTTTTTTAACTTAATTTTACTTAGAAATAGTCAAGCAAGTCAGAAGTATCAAGGGTTGATTCTGAACAGTTTACTTTCCTTGTCGTCACTAATAGTGATAATGACCTAAAAGTGCTCCACTGTGAAGGTTTTTCATTCCCGCTTCAAACATCAACTCCTGTTCTTTTCCCATGCATATTTTGGACTTATACTCACGGATTATCCCTGGTGCTCCTGAGTGATGATCCAATTTTTATTTCAAATGACAGCCAACAGAGACGAAGAGAGGCAGAAGAGAGAAGATCTGGCGAGAGGAAGTTGGATAGAAGATCTTGACGTCAAAATTCATTATAGAAGCATCAGGTTGACTTTCTTTATCAATCCTAGTAGAGATCGCTAAGGATTCCGAGATCAGATCGAATCCTGCTAGACATCGTGCAATACTAATCGTGTACCTTCATTTTTTTCTTCCTAACTGAAGGAGACGATGTTCTTATACAGAGTGTTAACTTCTCATATGTAAAGCAAAAATTTTCCAGAGATGTATTGTTGGCGTGTTTGATCTCTCTCTCCCAGACAGAGATTTCTTCCATCTGTCCTGTATCATGTACCGTCAGTGTAACTCTGCATTGAACTGTTGGGCAACGTTGGAATGAGTAGATTCGTGAAATAATTTGTCGGGGGCACTCTAGAATATGGAAATAGTCATGACGCTTGAGAAGCAATTTCTCTGTCGAGCTGTGTGTTAAAAAACGAGGAATCTCCTAAATTATGTTCTCAAAGTCGTCAATAACATTGAATTCGTGATAGTTTTTAACTCGTGGATAGCCCGTTAACGACTTGTGTCATATCTAAGGAAGTCTGCCTTCACCGGAATTGGAAGGAGATTTCACTTCAAATTTGCTTGGGGAACTTCATTTTTCTTCTAGTGCTGTCAAATTGTAATGTTAATTATGTGTATTATTCTCATCCTCGAGGGCGCATCAATTGTAACTGTGTTTGATGTCGGCGCCAGACAACGAGAATGGGCAAGAAACCAAGGAATGATACGGTCTCGAAATTTTAGATGGAAAAGCATCTTCGGGCGAAATAGGATTTAATGATCAACATGTCCGAGTCGACGACGGCCAAGGCTTGGTTGAGCTTGCGAGTTTGCCTCCTTGATTGATCACGGACAGCATCACTTCCAAGTTCTGATGAAGATCAGAAATCAATTTCTTTCTTCACCGTGGCGTTAAAAAAATGAAACAATTCAACAAAGCCTTCTTAGCCAGAAGGTTGAAGACTGGGAAAGGAAAGTGCAAATGACAGATTGAAGCCTCAGCAGCCAAATGGAGTAAATGTGGTTAGTGAGTAAGAACTCAGATCATTGAAATTGTTCTCCTGAGCTCTGATCCTGAGAAATTCGGCAGAAACATGCTTCTTGCCGCGACCCCTTTTGCCATGTACAAATCTCTTGTCGAGAGGACGAAAAAGAATTAATAGGAATTTCTCGCAGGCATGAATTGGGAGAGGGAGGGGGACCTGCACATGCATTCCGGGCACCTGGGCTGGCGATAAATGCTCCGCCCGAAGCGCCTCAGTTGCACCATCTGGCCTTCCTCGATCAACTTCTTGACTTTATATTCGAAAGTTTTCCACCTTATGGTGGCGTTCCGCGACAAAATTGCCGCTAGCCTCTTCTTGCCGGGCCGCAAGGTGGGAGCGTGTTCTCCACCGTAGTAAGTGCGGAATCCAGACACCAAGGAGGACAGTTGACTCCCCGAATCGGTCATGGCAAACACGTCGGCAGTTGCACATACGATGAAGTCCAATGCCGCTAGCTGCAATAAGATGATCAGCATGTATTGTCAGGTCATTATGCTTCTGACGTCCGACTGTTGGTTATTACAGTTCTACAATCTGCGCATTGTAATCAAACTCTGTCCACTTCAGGTGAAAGGAAAACCGCCTGCATGAACTTGTGAACATTTCAGGAGTATGATCACGGAATTTTTTGGAGGATACAGGAAGTAAAACTGTTGCAGTGGTAAGAAATCTGCTGCTACAGAAGAAGCAAACCCATGTTGATTTACCTGGGAGGAAAAGTTTCTGAACGGAGAGAGTTCGCTCTGAGTGAGGAGAGTTTCCTTTGTGACCAAGTTGGGATAAAGGTCGGTGAGCGGTCGCATCCTCGACATTCCTCCATATATGTCGGACCCGGCTAGGTAGATGAACGTGTCTCGCTTAAAGCCGAGACCAGCGAGAACAAGTGCGGCTTCTTCTGGTGTTAGTGGGCACCTACCCAACTTCCTCAGTTCTGCTGGAGACACATACCTGTCAATAGAGCAAATAGAAGGATTAAAGTTTGAGCAGAAGTTGTTGCAAAGCCAAGCAAGAAACCCATTTAGTCAACTAAGAAAGAGAAGTCATACTTGGTCTTCTTCAAGCGCTCCATCAGCAGAGGAAAATGAACTTCACGATAAGCTTGGAGTTCCTTTCTCTCATCTTTGCCACCTCCAAATTCACATCGGGAATACGCTACCATGTCCTCTTCGAATCTCAAATGCAAGGCTAGGTATTTGGACCGACCTTTTGCAATGTCGTGTCTTCCTAGCGGCGGTGCTGGAAGGAAGTTTCCGAGCAATTGTTTGTCTAAAATGTTTTGAGAAGCATCATACTTTCTGATCCTCTTTACCAACAATGAACCAGCTCCCTGGATTTTCGGGATGAACTTAAGGGCGTGGAAGTTGCATTTGCATCTTAATCTCTGCAACGTAATTTGGAGCATAAATAGGATCCAAAATGATGCATAGATAGAGAAGCGAAAACCAAACCCCAGTCAAAGACTTGAAATGTATATGAGTTGGTTAACTTCGGCATATTTCTATGCCAAATCTGTACCGTCTACATAGAGGGAAGTAACTCACCTGAAGATTAAATGGCACTGGATCAAAGCCTAGGCGATTTCCGAATCCAAGAAAATGTACAATTCCGTTCCGTTTTAGGATTGGAAGCACACCTGAGATATAATCAACTGGCTTGGCCTCCTTCGCAATATCTGCATCAGTAATCTGGTACAGCAATTAGAATATAGTTTCCCAAAAAAATCAAATAAATATAGGCTGATTACAACGACATACTTGGCTACCAATTGCTTCAAAATCCAAGGATCTCAGATGTGGTGGAAGTTCCTTCACAATGTTTACATCTCCTTCCAGAGTCTTTATGAAGTATTTTTCTTGGTAGATATGCCCAAACTGACTGCAATTTCAACAATCAATAAAGCGTGCTTCACTGAAAGATTCAATCATGCATGCAAAGTAGGCGTTACAACTGCTCCAAGCTAGAGACCAAGGTATCTTTAGACAGAAATACTTGAATGAAAACTCGTTCATGAGTGGCAAAACTGCCAAAACACGCAATATATTCATCCCATTGAAGATCGTTTTAAGGAAGAGTTCGCCGATGTAATGCTTAACATTAGATCTCATCATACGATTGTCATAGGTGGTCAGGGCTAGAAGCATGATTGTCAGGTAGGGACTTTGAAAGGAAATGAACAGAATGATTTCATTCTGTGCCAACCTCCATTAGCAGTTTCTTCAGACCTATGATATGCTTAAATTGCAGAGGAATTTCTAGAGCAGGCTGATCAGCTCAAGCTGAGAATGGGAGCTGTAAGGCTGAAATGACAATCACGAATTTAGCAGCTATGGAAAGACTTTAAGGGCCCCGTAAATCAATTGATAACCAACTCAGAAATCAGAATCATTCAAAATTGGGGTTCAGTTCATGCATTGTTAGGTCAACCCTTGTATGAAATTTGCATCTGGAGTCAGCATCCTCATTTGTGAACAATCCAAACTTCATGTTTAAAGAATTACTTGGTCATTTTCTCTTACACTGGGAGACATCCTTATCTACCTAGAATTTGGACAATATCAAAAATGCCTGTAGGCTTTCTAGTAATTCAAGATAAACACTAGCTATGATGTTTCCTGTGAAAAACAGTTCCTTTTGTAGCTTCCTTCCGTTGTTAAGGTCAGTCGAGAACTATTCCTCATTTGTTGCAATCCCGCTCCGATTACTTGGTATATCAAAATATGCATTATCTCTGGTCTGAATCTATGGTGCATAACCCAAATACAATTTCAAAAAAGAAACGAGCAACTTGTATTCTTAGCCGACTCATTCAATGTGAATTTGCAAACAATTGGTGAACTGGGATACTATTTAGCTACAGACTAAAATTGTTTGAGCACTTGATGAATCAAGAAAGTGTGTAAGGCGGCAGATCATAAAATATTAATCAGGAGGAAAGTACTGCCCCCTAGTTTAATGCAGTTTTTTTACTGATACCCCCATATCTCTAGCATGATAAGCAAATTGAACAAAACCATTTCCTAACACATCTAGAGTTCTACTTATTATGACGAGAGTGGGCTAAATAAAAGGTTACCATAGAGTTATTTAATCAGCTAACAAGGTGAAATAGTTGCTGCAAAAGATGTGACGAACTATGTAAGTATAACATGAAGTCGGGGCAAACCTGGGATCCTTCCAGACGTTGCTGTACAGGAATCTTGGAAGAATCAGAGTGGCGTTAAGAAGAGATGCAACAGCGACAGCATTGCAGATCTGCATAACTCAGCCACAGATTGTCATTACACCATGTTCCTTTCAGCTGTCAGAGATGGAGAAATTGCAAAAGAAATAATCGTAATATGGTCATAAGTCAGGTAAGCATTGTCAAGTTCCGTAGGTCTTGGAAAGAAATTTTAATGAGACTATAATTGATTTTAGAGAACTGAAGACTGCACAAGGAACAAAGAACCGAAAGTTCTATCCTCCGTTTGGTCTCAAGGTTCTGAAAAGACTATCGCTAGTACAAATCTTGTTATGAAGTCATGCAATACAATGCTGGCAAATTCCCCTTTTTTCAGGTGAGCTTGATCAAGAAATATCTCTTCTTGTTTTCAGTAACAAGGAGCTTTTTGACTGCTAATAATAGATTCCTTAAGATCTACTTTCTCAAGCATGACAGGAAAACATTCAGGCAAATGCGATTAGCACAAACCCATACTGAATCAAATTCTAGATAGGGAAATTATACTCTTTAGGAAGGCACATATTAGACAAAATGATTTAAGAGATAATTTGACATTGTTGATGGTTTTACATAGGGAATGAAACAGGATAAAAGATGCTCTAAGCATCGCACTGGTGTGATATTCCAGACCAGCAAATTTTGACAGCACATAATTGTAGCGAGAGTGCAATGGATTGCTGAAGATATTTATAGATTTTCTCTCAAAGTTTCTATTTTTTCCTCTGTTTGAGGATAGACATAATAAAAGGTCAAGACTGTATGCTTCCATGACTATTAATGGAATGATGAGTACTCATTTTCCTACACGGATGGTGATTGGTGTCTGCATAAACATACAACAGTGAAGACTCCATCTCACTCTTTATGTGAAAAAATATGCATGCTTTTGTGTGTATAATCAAATTAATTGCTTCCTTTCATGACTTGAGGGCAAAAAAGAATGTTACTAAATTCCTTTCTTCTGTTTACACATTTAAATCCTAGCTGCATTTCTGATCACAGCTGACAGGCGTTTTAACGCAATACAGAATCACAAGATTGAATAGTTGATGCTTACCGCCACTCGCTGTTGATTTAGACCACCGTTAGCGCTGACTAATATGTAGCCATTATCTCCACGGCTATTACCCAATTTTCCTGGTCACAAAAGAATACGTAATATTAGACTTCTTAAATTTTGAGTTATATCATTTAGGATTTCACTGCTAAATCATTTAGTTTGCCCACCGAGGGATCAAAATGCTGTTAAAGATAAATAAGTTTCACCGCTGATGTGCAAAATCCAGTCAGGTGTGTTCTGTACCTGAACCTGTGGGGACTTTTTTGTCTGCACAAGGCTTCCACAGAGAGGCTTGCCTTTGTGGTTTCTCCCAGAAACTAGATGACTCCTGCTTGAACTCTTTCTAAAAGCACAGGCGACATTTAACATCACGTTTTGGGAAGAGTTTTATGTCAATAAACCAGAAATTTGCGTCATTTGATGGCATACCTCAGTGAGCGCTGTTGAGGCCATATGCAGAAGCCGGTCGTACATTTTCACCGCTGGCTTTTCAACTTCACCAGAGGCATTCCTGTCTTCCTTTGGATAACAAAAGAAAGAGGCAAATGATATAATCAGAGACTGATTGTATACGGTATCACATGCATTATATTACAAAAATGAAGACCAAAAGCACAGTAAAGTTCAGTTGATTCGCAGTACGAGCTAACACAAGTTCCATGCCTCTAAAATGCCAAGTCCCATTCAAGACAGACGTGTCAGAACATGATCAATTCTCCTGTGATGAGAGTCAGGAATCATCGTGCATGTTGGTAATAGAGCATCGAGATTACAGTGGGAAGGCTTTGGAGTCAAATTAGTATGATGAAACAGTTTGCAAGAGCAAAAGCCAGATTGTACCTTTGGCCAACTTGATCTGGCTTGTCTTGAAACATTGCGGAGATGTACCGCATCAAAAACAGACACCATAAACTCATCAAACATGATGAAGAAAACCATCCACAAAAACACGAAACCAATGGTCTTAACATGCCTACGGAACGACCAAGTCCTTCTACCCGCAGAGACCCCCTTAAAAGCGCCAAATTTCGCAGGCTCATTCTTGAATCCATGCATTTGCATGGCCTTGTTCCAATGATTCTCACACCCTGACATTTTCCTACTCAATCAAGGATCAATTCCCATCAGACCTCAAAGCACTGACACTGCTGATCTTTCTGCCATAAGAAGTCTAACATTTTGGAAATCGGGATGAGGACATCTAAGCGACCCTTCCCTTCCCATTGAAGTAGCAAACTTTCTAAGGCTTCAACTCGCCTAAATCAACCAAGCAAGAATGACTCCCTTCATTATGAGCAAGCACTCCAATATGATCATTGATAAAGAACAAAACGCCACGAGAGAGAAGCTAATGTTAATTCTCTTTCCCTGGTACTGTTTGTGATAAATATAACCTTACTCCAACTCCAACTCCAACTGAAAGTGACTCATCAACTGGATTCAGACACATTCAACTTAGTTCTAAAGTTTGGTTGAGGAGACTGAATCAACAAAGAAACGTAAAATCCAATAATTTAAGAACATCCGATGGGAGCATGATTTGAATTGAAGCTAAGAAAGTAGGTGAAGATTGGTATTAAACTTGACATATACAATGGGTAGTGTGAGAAGAAAGCGAGAGATCAGGAACGAAAAGAGAAGGCACCTGAGACACATTACCTTCTGGTTCAAGAATATCGTCACCTCCAAACCCCAACAGCTACTTGCCACCAAACAGGACCAGCTTAGCGTTTTCAACAACTTAATTTATGTTCATCTTCGTTCCTGGGAAACCTTGGAGCAGAAGAAGAAGAAGTAGAAGAAAATCTATGTTGGTTTTCGGAGGACGCACATATGAAAAATGGTTGAATCAGGACACGTACGTGGGCCAAGCCAACCGCGTGGGTAAATCAAATACAAACTATCTCTCCAACAAACCAAAACTTAGTTCCCAATAAAAAAGGGTTGGTATTACGAAAGACCTTAGACCAATAAACTTCTAATAAATTTACCACAAATTTATTTGTTAACCATAAAGAACTCTAAACCGGTACACATCTAATAAATTTATCCTAAATTAAATTTTTTATCATGAAAAATCTCAAACTAATATATTTGTAATAAATTAACCTCCTGGTAGTTTTTGTTAAATTAGATTAACACTACAAAAGCAATAAATTAAAACCTCAAACCGGTGAGTCTGTCAAATTGATAAATAATTTAACGCAAACTAACGGAGAATAAATTTATCATTGAGGTATTGATTTGGGATATTTTTTTGGGTAACCCAAATAAATAAATAAATAAGTTGTTGCTTGGCTTTCCAAAGATCAAGAAATCATCAGTTAGCCTATCGCCAACAGAGTTGGTTTCGGTCTTTCGAACTGAAAATGTCAACAAACTCAATCCACCCGCAGCTTCAAAAGTCAACTTTCGTCGGAAAACGACATAGCTGCTCTAAAAGTGCTCTTTCTTCATTGTACCAGAAACATTGTGTCGAAATTTCCTCTCTTCCTAGGACTCCTCCATTGGGATGGTGTTTACGAGTGGCTTGGCTCTTTGATTTGCTCTGCTTTATTCTGTTGTCGTTAACCTTCTGTTCTTCCTTCATCGGCGGCGCTCCGGCGAATTTCCGGCCACGTGCACGGCATGAACAGATGCTTCTCTTCACCTTGAGCCGTTAGGACGTGACGAATTGCGAATCCGACTTTGTCATTTGAAACGCACGAGCATCCACAAGTGCAGTCGCCAGCCGGTGAATAATAACTTCCTCGCCAATACATTCTATTTGGATTGGATGAACCATGTTACGGACTTCTAGGATTACACGGGATCTCTCTAATGACGCGAAAATTACACGATTTCATCATTTGGAGAGTGAGAATTTAGTCTCTTAAAGTTGGTAAGGTGAAAAATCTGAAAATTCTGAGTTCGTTGTGAGTGCAGTAACTAGGACGGGACCCCGGCTTGCCGACTCGATTGCAGTTCCGTTTTAACTATTGTACTGGGCAAGACACTATGATATGTAGATCTTTTGGAAAATTTTGGAATTATTGAAAAATTTACGAAAATTAGCATAGTTACAAATTTGTAGCTTTTAGTGGATTGAAATTATTATATTGTATTTATTATTCGGGGAAAATTAATAATGGTCACTTTTGTTATGGGGTACTTTTAAGGAGAATAATTTCGTACGCGGCAGTTTCGGAAAATCGTGAAAATCTGAGAGAATAGTGTACTAGAAATGTGAATTTTTAATTCTCTGAATCTTTAGTTTCTAAATATTGGTAGTGGAATTTCCTGTTTTGTAATCTCTGAAATGCTTCGTGCTATTTTTTTTTTTTGAAGGAAACTGCCTAATACCATAATAATTAGAAATTTCAATATTAATGGGTTATTGGTATAAAAAAACTACTTTTCGTTAATTAATGGCGCCAATAATAACTATTCTATTATAGAAATCAATTTTTGGCTGGAAATTGATTTTTCTATTTCTATTTTCCGAAAGAGTTTTTGAGCAAAAATACGTAGTGAATAACCTTATATAATTTTTAATCCTGAAATAAAATTCGTTTGGTAAGGGCACAAAATTTCTTACTTCTGAATGGTGGTGGGAGGCATTTGGCGGTCAACAGGCGACTTGTGGCAAGAGGTGGTAGGCGGCGTTCGGCAATCGATAGCCGTTGGGGGGAAGGGTGCAGGTGCCGACCAACGATTGATGGCGGGAGGCGAGCATGCAGCGTCCGACAATTGGCAATAGGCAGCTGATAGCTGGCGATGGGTGTTCATTTCTTACTTTTGTTTCATAAATAGAAAAGTTAAAATTTTTAAAATCTAATTTCTAGACCAAATTTATTTTTAAAGTAGAAGTTTGTTCCATAAATAAAAAAAAAATGAAATTGCATTATCAAATAGATTTATATTTCAAACTTATTCTAGTGAGCATAAAAAAAATAGAGAAATAAAACAATTATCATTCGCACCCTAAGTATTGGATATTATTTTCCAGAGTCAAAATATTTTGGGTCTAATTGGATGTATAATGGGCCCATGAGCTGAAAATTGGACCTCATAGGGCATTCTCGTAATTTTTCACTCAACTAGCAATCTATAAAGCACCAACACTCTCCAAGAGTCTTCGTGTTGTGTTGGACACTTGGATACGTGTTCGACACTTTCCGACACTCAGCCAACATGTGTTGGAAAATCTGATACCTAGTCAACTTTTCCGATATTCTCTAACACTCGAGTCGGAATTCTAATATACGAATTTCTGATACGTGATTATCGAGGTCAATTTTAAAAATTTTCAATAAATGAAAAGTCAATATATATATATATATATATATATATATATCTTACCTTTACCAATATATATATGTATGTATGTATATGTATGTATATATGTATATATATGTAAAAAAAAAAAATAAAACACAATAATAAAAATAATAAATGGAGAAAGTAGAAAAACCTAATTTTCTATTCTCTTCTGGCTCCTATTTCCCGTGATACACAGTTCACCCCTTAAGTTTTTTTTTCTCCTCTTCCAACATATCTAACATGTGAGTCCATAATATAGATTGCTTGTTTTTTTTCCCAAGTTTTATGAATTATAAAAATAGAGTTGAATTTGTCAAATTGAAATAATTAACGATATTAAAAAAATGGTGGATTAATGTTTTTAGTGTATCTAGGAATATTTATTTATTTATAAATTTGAATCAAATTAATTTGATTAAAATAATTAAAAAATGATAATTTATTATGTATGTATATATATATTTAATATATAACGTGTCCCAACGTGTCGGAATTCTCTATTTTTTGAGAAATGACGTGTTGACGTGTCGTGTCGTGTCGCTTGTCGCTTATAAGTATCGATGCTACTTAGCTAGCAATTTTGACCAAGGTAGTGTTAATTGCTAGTTTTAGTCAATATTTTTTGGAGTTCAAAAAGTTTCAAAACTATTATATGATAACTAATTCAATTACAAATTATTCGGTTTAGCCAATTTAGTCTTTAGTCTTTTGAAGATATTCCAATATAGTCAATGTGACCAATTTAAGTTAGAAATTGCTAATGGTACAGTCCATTCAATGTTGGCAATTCTACATGGTACAATTAGCATTGACATAAAGAATTTTTACAATTTAAAAAAAATGATTTTTTTTCTTCTATTATTCCTTTCCTTTTCTAGCTTTTTTTTTCCCTTCCGATTCTCGTCTATATCAAGTATTGTCACTATTCTCCTCTAATCATTCATGTGTAGAATTTAGGCTATTTTCTAATCATGACAAGATCAAATGTGAAGAAGCTAGATCTAACACCTAGAGGGAGATGAATAGGTGTTTAAAAGAAATCTTGACAAATAAACTCAAACTAAAATAAATTGCAAGTAAAGTCTGGATAAAAAACAGAATCAGTTTCGAGGAATACCAGACTTATTAACCAAAGAGTATGTAACAAACTTAAAATAAGAGGAGTTGAGAAAAGAGAAAATTGCATACGAATTTTATAGTGGTTAGGCTTAGATTAAGCCTATGCCCATTTTCACGTGCTGACAGCCTACTAGCTGAATATCACTACATGATCAATAAAAGATCATAATTTATGAGTGCAAACACTTAGTAATAGATTTCCTTAGCTCACAAAGACACTCTTTTTGTGTATTTTTCTCTTGATCGCAATTTATAATGCTCTCAAACAAAGATAGGTGATTGAGAGAAGTTTCAGACTTTGGAATTCTAATTTCACTTTCCCTTCTCAACTTGGCCAAATGACCTTCATTTAAATACTCCTCCATGCAACACTAATTGTAGACATTCTCTTCTTCCAATCAAGCCGTTGGACAGAATCATTCAAGGAGATCTTGTGGCCATTGAAGATAGGAATGAAAATTTTACTTGTTTTTGTTCGCCCATACAATCATAATCTTGGTTACCACAAGTAATGCTCCCTCATATGGAACTTATCTTTGAGATGGATTTCGTCCAAAAATAATTGATTCAATCAACGATTCTAAATAAAGTAAGTAAAATTTTTGGCTATAAGATAGTCGTTGAAGAATTGTTTCTAGACAAAGTTTATTTTGGATTTGTGTCATAACATCAATGGATCCGATTCTGAACTATTCCTTGTTCTAGACAATATATCATTTGGGCTCATCAGAGAGGTATATACTTTTGGAAAAGTATTGTTATAAGTCTTCAAAAATTCCTCAGAAGTAAAGACGATAGAAGCAGAAAGCTTTGTCAACTTCAAAACTTGATAGGAGTTTTCTCAACAAAATGTACAAGTGTGATAGTAGTAGTGGTGTCTTGATAGTATGATCTACATGTTGAAAGGAGCAACACTTGCTATTATAACTTATCTTGAAAATTACTAGTGAAATCTAGCCTATATTAAGGCAGTTACTGTGGAGGTAGCCTTGGGAATAAAACCAAACAACTATAAATTGATGTGTATTTTACATATTTAGTTCATTATCATCGGCATCTTCTTATTAGTACCATCTACACATAACATTTGTTCATTAGCATCTTCTACATATAATTGTCATATCCTATTTCTAGTGTTGTTGAATAATATCTTGCAAAGTTTTTTCATAATTCACATACAATTGTAAGCTCGCAAATTTCCTCGGTTTTTTTAGAATTTTCTTTCAGATTGAAGCAAGGTTCTTCTCGGTTTTTCTCAATGTTTGGCCCATGGCGAGCTATAAGTATACATAATTTAGCATCAGTTCTCAGGTTGACTTTGTCCCTCTCATCAGCATTCTCAGGAGGAGGAGATAACATCTATGATTGGAGGAGAAAAATTGAGATGATAAGGAACTTCAAAATAGTTTAAATAAATTAATACCATGTTTTTTTTGATAAAATAAATAAATACCATGTTGTCCTCTAACATGTCTTAAATTTTTTAAAATAGAAATCTCATGGTTCTATAAATCTTGTGCATATATGCCAAAGATTTTTCTCTTTTTCTTCCATTTTCTTGCTAAACACGCAAAAGGTCATATAAAGACTTAGTTTTTTCCACCGTATTGGTCTTATCTCAACTAAGACTCCATTTGTTTCATAAGAAAAAAAAATGATTTGGACAACATTTTCCTAAAAATGATCGTTTATATCGCTTGAAAGAATTAGTTAATGAAAATTGTTTCATTGTCAATAACAGTTTATATCTAAATAGTTCATTCTCAATGATTTTTTTTATTTGTTTATTTTTCTACAAAATAAACGCATCCTAAATAAATGAGTGGGGTTGCAAGATTAAGAGTCCTAGGGAGGACCAACCATAAATTTGGGAGTCCAAGTTTGGAGGGCTTTTATGATCTTTTGCTCAATTCACCATCGTAACTAACATGTCATGTTCTAATGCATTTTTTTCTTTGTAATTCCTACACAAAATCATCGTCTCATTTGCATTTATAAAGTGATCAAATGGAAGACTGATAGTCTATTTGTTTCTCCAAAAATACACGTTTGAGAAAATATTTTTCTAAAAATGTGGTTATATCACTTAAAATAATTAACCAATAAAAAATATTTTCATTGCCAAAAATAATTTACATTTACATTTATATTTTTTGGATAGTAAAGATATTTTTTATTCATTAATAAGCGATGAATTTTTAAAAATATTTTTTAAATTATTTATATTTTTTGCGAAATGTATGAATCCTGAAATCTATTTATATTTATGGTTTTAATGACCACAGATCCTACGCAAAATCCGCAGCAATTGCTTTGTTGCCAGGGACTGCTCTTTGTCCGCACCTGCAAAAGTTTGTTGCTTGCAGGTCTTACCGTGTGAAAATCGTGAAATCGGGTGCCGTCCGGAACAAACAAATGCATTTCCTGAGGCGCAATAAAGTTTCATGAATGCTGCATGGAAAGGGAAAAGGATTTCTGTTTAGGTCAACGTAACTGAAATCAACAAAATCCGATCTTTCGTGCATGGCAGAGGCCATTAATGCCATCCTAGATCTCCCAAGTTAATGACCCACGAAGAGCTGTACATATACCTAGTCGAGCTGAGTAATGCAGCATTGTGCTTGCTTTGATTGTCAATGGCTTTCAATAAGGTGGCTGTTCTTAGTCTTGCTCTGGCTTTGATTTTCTTTACTTCTACGCTCGGATTGTCTGAAGGAAGGAAATGGAAGCTGGAGAAGAACGATTTCCCCTCAATGTCGAGCACTGGAGAATATGAGATGATGGGCGAAGAGGACAACAACAATCGTGGTCTCTTACAATTGCGAGTTGTGTTCCCTCCAGCGCCGGCTCCATCAGTAGAGGCATTTATGCCTGCCAGTCTTAAGTCATTCTCCTGGAGATGGACACCCTGAACATACTCTGATGTCGACCGGCAGAAAATATGAGGGGATGATGGCCAAAGAGGACAACGACGATCATGTTCTCAAGCAACCACATGTTGTGAAATCTCCAGCTTTGGCTCCGACGGAAGAGGCAATTAGCCCTAGTCCAGATCATAGTCGTGGAGTCGGACACCCAGTACATCCTCCAAGTTATGATCAAGTTGCAGCATTTAGACCGACGAGTCCTGGGGCTGGACATAAGTTACCTCCCCTCGCCCCCTAAATCCCTAATATGTGGTTTCTCACTACCCCTAGTTGAGCATGGAGCGATACACATGTCGTCGTGTTCATCATGGTGACATTTCTGTTGCTCTTATGATTGTATACATTAATAAATTTTATTTTCCTTATGCCTTGCATAATTTGACGACGATTACATGGTATAACAAAGCGCTTGCATACATCCGTAGATAGTATACTGCTCCTTTGGCAATATGTGTGGTGATCTCAAATTGCAACGTGCAAAATTTTCATCTACTAATCAGCAATCAATTGATTGTCCAATTGGTGGCTGACGTACAACATCTTTACCAACTAACAAAGGTCAGGGCGAGATTGAATTTAATCGCTTATCCTTCACTTCCTGAGGAGTCTTGCAAATAAGTTGATCGGATGATTTAAATAGGGGCAAAAGAGGCCGGCTCGGCAATCGCGGAGTACGGATTTATAAGAGGGAGTGCGGTATTGGATATCTTATACTTTATACAAGTAATCTATTTTAGAAGCATCTGAACTGCTAAAAGATGAGGATGGATCTATAGACATAGGGGCAATAGAAGTAGTTAGTTTTGTGATGTTGGACAAGATGAGAATTATTCTCTAGTCTATTAATGTGTCGGCAAAATATAATAAATCTTTAATGGGCTGTGTTTGATAGTTCGAACGGGATAATTTTTTTTTATCTTATTTGGTGTTCTCGGACATCCTCTGAACTAGATAAATCTGGATATGTCCAAACAAAATTTGGGGAAGAAATCCTGGACAGGGAGTAGGATAGACATGAATTGGATAAGAAATGTAAAACGAATGACAAAAGGAAAACAAGAAGTTGCTGCTTGCTGCTTATGAAGATCAGGGCTGCCATGAACGCCAATGGTGGTGCAGCGTGCAACCACCGCAAGATAGAGAACCTCTCCATCGAGCAAGTTGCGCAGATGGAAAAGCTCGTCGGAGTAGCACGATGAAGATCTTTGCACGAGGAAAACGAAGACTTTCGCAGGGCTCTGCAGAGACCTCTACGCAGCCGTGCACGAGTGACACTGGTGCTCGCCGGAAATTTTGTTGCTCTATCGGGATCTCAAATCAACGGATCTAAGGCACACTCCCCAAGTAACGGTCGTAATTTATAACTAAATTTATTTAACTTACGAAATCATATGTAACTAATTTTATGAAAACTTTCTCAATAAATAGGGTGAAGAAGGTTTTCATAGTTAGATATGATAGGGTGAAGAAAGTTAGAGCAAAAAAAAAAGGGGTGAAGAAAGATTATATTAGTTAATTTCCCGAATTCACATGATATGAAAAAAGAAATATATCATTTATGTAATTATATTTAGTCATACGGAATTGAAGCTAAAAAAAATAGCATGAAAAGGATCAAGGAATAAACGAATGAAGATTTGTCTGCATATTATATCTTTTAAGGAGCTAGCCGACTCAAACTTTCGAGTGGGACTTTTGTACAACAAATCTTATTAGCTTTGCAACAAAAGGTCTTGATCATGCAATGATCGCACTATATGCAGAGAGAATTACGTTAATGGCTATGGGAAGATACATAATATGTTGAATCTAGATATTCTTGTAGCTATTTTGGGGTTGATATCCTTATATTTCGATGAATTCTATTATAAAGTAACAGAACTTAAGGATATTTGGTCATCTAGCTTTATTCTATATGTCTAATTTGGAGCAAATAAGCAGTTGTGAGGGCTTTTGCAATCACTGAATTATGCTTTGAAGGGAAAAAAGAAGAAGGGAGAAATGATTATGTAATAGTTTTTAATTTACTATTAGAATAACAGTCTATTTTGGATCACAAAAAATCAATAAGGTTTACTTTTTTAAAAATTTGTGGCTCACAATAAACTGTTATTTTCACAATAACCCAAAAAATCCTTCTTTCTGGGTTTTACTAGCACAAAAGATTTTGGACTAATATGAGAATAACAGTTTATTAAGAGCCACAAATTTTTAAAGAGTGAGTTTCACGATAATTTATAATTATTTATTATTTGATTTTGGTAAGAAAATGAGGAAGGGCTGTAGTAGGACCCTTGACTCTTATTTTACCTTCAATAAAAAAAATAAAGTCAATAATTTGTAAGATTAACCCCTTTTAATGTGAAATTCTTCATTAAGAAGTTTGAGAATTTTATGTACAAGCATAATCTCTTATGACTTGCTAACAAAATAAATAATTTACCTGCCTCAAGGTCCGTCATAGCAATTGTATGATAAGGGTCAAATATCATTAAGTAAATAAAACCATAAAGATTGATGTATACAAAGTCAACATTTTGAAGTTAAAATTCACAATATCAACCCATGTGGATCCATGGCGAGGAACCGTTAGCTTGCCTAGGCACCTCCATAATTTCAAAAAATTATAGGAAAGTAGTAACCTTCAATTCTATAAAACACATTATGCTACTCTTCTATGTGGATGATATGATTATTACTGGCAATGATTAGACTGACATTTTACCTTAGTAAACAGTATGAAATGAAAAATTTTGGGCGACTAAGCTATTTTCTAGGCTTGGAGGTTGCGTTTAATACTTCTGATTATAATCTCTCACAAGCAAAATATATCATTGATCTTGTTTCTCGAGCTAGGCTCACTAATAACAATATTGCTTCTACTCCCATTGAGTTGAATGCAAAATTTAATGACAAGGATGGAACTCTTTTTTCCAAATACTACACTTTATCGGCAATTGATTGGTAGTCTTACATATCTCATTATTAGCCATCCTAACATTGCTTATGCTCTTAACATTGGTAGTCAATACATGACCATGCCTTATACAACTCATTGTTTGACAATGTTAATTTTTTTTCCCAAACATGTGCTCTCTCTCTCTCTCTCTCTCTCTCTCTCTCTCTCTCTCTCTCTCTCTCTCTCATTTGAAAAGCATGACTAGTGCGGTGGTCGCTAGGGGTGTGCAACTGGACTGGGTTTACCTGGTTCTCGGACTGGCCCACCTGGAAAACAGGGTCGAGAACTGATTCCAATTGAAACAAGTCCGAGAACCGGTTTCCAAAATTCAAAACCGGTTTGAACTGGTCCGAGAACTAGTTCTGAGTGATTACCTACCCAGGAATAAGATCGATTGGACCGGTTTGGGATCCAATTTGAGAACCAGTTTGTAAGCCCAACCCAAAAGTCCAAAACCCTAATTTGTTCCCCTGTTTCTTTCTTTACCTCTCGCACTTGCAGACTTTAGCATTTTCCTTCATCGTTCATCTACTTCCCAAATCAAACCGACCTTTCAGCTCCAGAGTTCTTCGTGCCCCACAAGTTCCGTTGAAAATTTCTCAACTTCTTGGGAAAGTTCTTGTTCGGACTTCTGTTTGGGACAAAGACACGAAAAAGACCTCTTCTTCGAGCTTGCCTTGGATTGAGGAGGACTAGGCAGGGTCCGAAATCGGCATTTTCCTTCATCATTCGTGTGTCTTCCTTGCTCGCTTCCATCCATCATTAGCTGACTCATAGTTGCTCCATCGCTAGCTCCCCATCGCTCTATTTCATCCATTGCCAGCTTCCTCATTTATAAGCTCGCAAATTTCCTCGGTTTTTCTAGAATTTTCTTTTAGATTGAAGTTGGGTTCTTCTCGGTTTTTCTCAATGTTTGGCCCATGTTGGGCTGTAAATATACATAATTTAGCATCAATTCTTAGGTTGACTTTGTCCCTTTCATCAGCATTCTCTGTCTCCAAAGTTATGTTGAGAGATTTGATTTATATGAAATAAGCATCTGCCTATCGGTTTGGATTTTGAGATTCGTATATACGAAAATAGTCTAGCCGCTAGAGCACCTTGTAAGTGCCTTTGAGATCTGCCTCTGCAATAGAGAGGTTCCGGTTACATTAGCTTTCTTTGAAAAAGAAAAAAGGAGGTTCTTTCATCATGTTTATCGGAGGTTCTTTCATCATGTTTATGCTTTCAAAATATATATTTACCCACGTTAGTTCACAACCTGTGTGATAGCCGATACTTGTTCTTTTGATTTTGCTACTCGAGAGTTTTTTCTTTGATACGAAATTGCTAACCTAAGTTGCTTCGCATGTGCCTCTATTCTTTGTACCCTACTTGTTTTATATATCAATTATGTACTTGCATACCTATATAACGGTGAAATTCTTCTTGTTAACTGCCTCTATCTTTGTTTACAGGCATGTTGCAACCGAATTGGCAACTAATATTGTGATCATTGGGGATATCAAATTTTATCTGCACATGATAAGAGAGTCAAATCGTGATTATTTAGATGTACAATGTGCTGTATATTGACTTGTCATGTGGTAATAAAATAAAAATGGGGCCCTTGAGAAGTTTTATTATAAACCATAAATGGAAAGTAAACTATAGTCCCCAGTTTTAATTATCAATTGGAAATCGAGAATCAAATAAAGCTTGTAAATCATCTGGATGGACCTTTACAAACCACACAATTCGGAGTTCCTTCCATCATAACCATGAAAACTAATTTGCTTTTGTAGAATCCTAATGTTGTATAATTTGTTTTCAGTCAATGGATCAAGACAAAAACATATCAATGAAAGTGGAGGGACATAATGAAACGAGTCTGCTCATGGAATTGTCATTCCATGGAGCTGATGAAGTGGAATCTGCAACCATGGGTGCGATAAAGAATGTGAGGTACCTAACTCTCATCCTCCTCTGGGTAAAAAGCGAGCTAATCAATTAGAGACTTGGGGATAATTTTTCGAGAATCATAGATGAGAAAACACAGAAAAAAGTTAAGGTGAAGTGCATTCATTGCAGGATTGATTATGTGTATAATGTTGATTATGGAACCTCTACTATGTGGAAGCACTTGAGAAAGTGCAAAAAGTATCCTCATGCAAATAAAAAGCAAATGTTGTTTGCATCACATGATAAAGATGTGGCTGGTGAGGTAGGGGAAAATACTATGAGTGGTGGTAGTGTCTTAATGACATGAAAGTTTGATTAAGAACGTTGTAGGCATATGCTTGCTCGAATGATTATTATTGATGAACAACCATTTTCCATAGTTGAACGTGTTGGTTTTTGCGATTTTGAAATTGAATTACAACCACTTTTACAACATCTTTTACGATTTACGGTAGCAAGAGATTGTATGAAGTTATATCTAAGTGAAATGACTTGTTTGAAAGCTTACTTTGGTAAGCTTAAATTTAGGATTGCACTCACAATAGATATGTGAAATTCCATTCAAAACTTGAACTATTTGTGTCTCACTACACATTATATTGATGAAAATTGACAGTTGCATAAAATAATAATCAATTATGTTGTGATGCATAGTCATAAGAGTATGGAGATTGGGAAAATGGTGGAGAAATGCATTTGTGACTGGGGAATAGAAAAAAAGATATCCAAAATAATCGTGGATAATGTTAGTTCAAATGATATGATTGTTGGTTATTTAAAAGAAAAAAATTTCAGAAGAAGGATTTTTTATTTTGAGATGCACCGCTCATATACATAACTTGATAGCAAGAGATGGATTGAATGAGGTGCGTGATTCTATTGCAAGCATCCAAAATGTAGTTAGGTATGTGAGGAGTTCTCTAGCGAGAGCTAAGACATTCAAATCTTGCATTGAGAGTGAGATGATTGCATACAAGGGTTCGGTCTGACTTGATATTGTCATTAGATGGAACTCCACTTACATGATGTTAGACACTGCCATAAAGTTCAAGAAGGCTTTTCAAAGAATGGAAGAAGATTTATTTTTCTTGAGGGAAATTGACAATGATTCTCCTCAAGATGAAGGTTAGGAAAATGCCATTATTCTTTCTAGATTTCTGAGAAGGTTTTATGATGCAACCAAAAAGGTGTTTGGTAGTTCATGTGTTACTTCAAATGATTATTTTGAGGGGATAGTTATGTTGTATAAGTATTTGAATAATGCGGCGAATTCTTTAGGCCCAAAGCTTCAAGCTATGAGTTTAAAAATGAAAAAGAAGTTTGACAAGTACTATGGGAGTTTGGATAAAGTTAATATGATGGCATTGATTGCAGTTGCATTGGATCCTACAAAGAAGTTGAATTGTGTAAAGTTTTGTTTTGAACGAATTTATGATGATGAAGCGAAAATTGATGAGATGTATGATAAAGTGAAGTTCGCCTCGGAAAATTTATATAAATCTTATGAGCAATCTTTTGTTGGCTCTACTAGTAAAGAAAAATTTGGTGGTTCAAATGTGAATAACAATAGTAGTGCTTCCAATGCCGATATTGATGACAATGAGTGTGAAATCCATGCTTTGCACAGAAGTTTTCTCCACGCGAAGAAAAAAGTGTTGGATGAAAACAAATCTGAGCTTGATCGGTATCTTGAAGCTCAAAGTGAAGATATCCTGAATCTCGATCTTTTGATGTGGTGGAAGAGTACTTGGTCAAAGTATAAAATTTTATCTTTGATGGCTCAAGATGTTTTGTCTATTCCCGTGACTACCGCTGCTTCAGAGTTGGCTTTTAATACATCGAGACGTGTACTTGATGGCTTTTGAAGTTCTTTGACTCCTAGAGTGGTGGAGGGTTTGATTTGTACTTAAGATTGGTTGAGAGCTGTTCACGTACCGATTAATATTGAAGAGTCCATTGAGAACGTGAAAAAGAGCGTGAATCATATATATTTCTTTCTATTTTGTAATTCATTTGCAGAACTATCTATTAAGTGAATGCCTTATTTAATCTTTTTTTTTTTTTTTAAGACTTGGATTGTCTTACTAAGGACATTATCATTGGAAAATAAACTTTATTTTGTGGAAACTCAGATTTTGTTGTAAGTAAATAGACTTGATTAAATCATAACTTTTGCACATGTCTTTAGAGCATGATTTCTTGTTTATTTTTCTTTATATGTGAATTTTAGGTTTTTGTTAGTGATTTGGTATCACGTGTGAGTAGTTATGTTAATTTCACTTTTGGAGGAGTAGTTATGTTAATTTCACTTTTGGAGGAGTTATGCTTGCACCAAAGATTTTTTTGACCATTTTAGACAAATGAAAAGCTTTTATATGTAGTATTGTTGCTCATGACAAAGAAAGGGAAGAGATTCAAAGGATCATATGGGAACGTGGCTGAAGAAGGAGAAGAAGATCAATCGCATCAAGGACAAGGTTGAGATCCCCAAGTCCACTCCTTGGCCTCTTTCTTTCAAGCTCATTTGAAATTCATCTCGCTCTCTCGTGCTCTCTCTTTCTCCAATTTCGTTCGTTTGTGTAGTTGTAGCTATACTTCTGATTTATTGATTGGCAATGGAATATGAAGCTATTTGTATAAATCGTCGGCGGATTTTTGGTTGGGATTCACTTTGTATTTCGGTTTTGAGATTAGAGAAGTTCTATTTTCTTTGAGATCAATTGTTTTGTTGGTTTGAAAGTGTGCATGATGATACTTAGGAACTTTTGGATAAGAATGAGAGTCATTAGCATTTCGATTGACAGTGTTTTTAATCGCTAGTCCTTACAGTTTGCTAAAAGTGAGTGATTTGACTGTTGATGACCGGAAAAATTAGAGAATAAGTTTATCTTTGGTGCAAAGCGAGGATAAGGGACACATGTTAGCTCGTTGCTATGCAAATATGGTGTAACACAATTAGAGGATATTGGTTAAGTATGTTGTTTTGATTAGCTTTGGGTCTGAGCTGTTAAAAAATCGAGGAACCTGACATGCCAAGAAAGGAGAGAACTTCTTTTCAAGAAATTAATATGTGAGGTTGTTGTACAACAATTTTTATAGAAAATGACAATTTGTGTATAGCTAATCCATCAATGACCACCGGGCTCATTAAGGGGATAGAGATCATAGCCATCCTAAAACTTTCATCATTAACACGGTAGATTATGCTGCTGACAAAACTCGGGTCTCACTACAAGTGCATTGATCTCATTAGTACTTCTGCTGGTGAGCGTTGATTGTAATGCAATTAGATTATAGAAATTAGATATTTGGCATCGCTGCTGTCATCATCATGGATGGCTCTACAATTTATGTATTGTGACCTGCCTGACAAATCCGGGGTTAGCTCCACAAGGTCTAGTGCAATAATAAAATAAATCAGATCAAAGATAACAGTCCTACTGAAATTGTTAGAGCATGAAGAATTGGGAAAAGTACCAAAAAAGTCATAAACCTATTATATTGGTATCAATTTAGTCTTAAACTTTTCAATTGGACCAATTCAGTCCTAAACCTTTTAATATTGGTACCAATTCAGTCCATCCAGTCAATTTTGACTGGCCGGTGCTGACGTGGATATCGGTCGGTGGCCAGACGCTTATGTGGCAATTTTTATGATTTTTTTTCGAATTTTTTTTATTAATTATTAATTTTTTATTTTTTTAATTTTCCTTTATTTTCCATCTTCTTCCTGGCGGTGGCCAGCAAGGGCTGCGAAGCCCTCGCCTATCGCTGGCAAGGGTCGCATCCCTTGCCCAGCCTCTCCCAAGGCTGCCGGCATGGCGGCTTCACCCGAATCTAGGCAAGGCTAGCCTCGCCTATGGCTACGAGGCCATGGCGGCCATCGCCAGGGCGAATGTGAGGGCCACAAAGCCCTCGCTAGCCGCCAATGAGGGTCGTGACCCTCGCTTGGCCTCGCCTAGGGCTGTGGGCAAGGCGGCTTAGCCCAAATCTAGGCGAGGCTAGCCTCGCCCTAACCTTGCCGCTAAGTCCCCGGCGTCTCTTCCGCTGTCGACCCTGGAGCTTCTCGACCTCGTCACCGCCGCCCTCACCTCCACAAAATCCCAATTCGAGGCCATGCTCCCCCACCTCCCACGCCTCACGCCAATGCTCCTCTGCCTGATCTTCGCCTCCGAAACCCTAGCCTGCCGCCCAACAATCGAGGGCTTCGCGGCCCTCGCCTTCGCCTTGATGATGGCCGCCATGGCCTCGCCTAGATTCAGGCAAAGCCGCCTCGCCAACGGCCCTAGGAGAGGCTGGGCGAGGACTGCGACCCTCGCTAGCGGCAGGCGAGGGCTTTGTGTCCCTCGCCCAATGGCTGGTGAGCCTCACCGGCCACCGCTAGGAAGAATGCGGAAAATAAAAGGAAAAAGAAAAAAATTAATAATATATAAATAATAAATAATACAAATTAATAAAAAAGTTCGAAAAAATCATAAAAAAATCATAAAAATTGTCACGTTAACGCCGATCAACCAAAATTGGCCGGATGGACTGAATTTATACCAATATTAAAAGGTTTAGAATTGAATTAGTCTAATTGAAAAGTTTAGGACTAAATTGGTACCAATACAATAAGTTTAAAACTTTTTTGGTACTTTTCCCTGAAAAATTATGTTGTTTTTTTGTCTATTAATATAAAATTCGAAGTCGTATAAGATGGACGGTTGCAAAACAAGTTCCAATATAAACAGGGTTAACCTTGGAATCGGACCAGAAAAACAAGGTGGGTCGGGTACAGGGTCCAATGCAAACAGAGTCGGATACAGAGTCCAAAAAAGGGGAACCGGTTATAACAGGGTCGGGTATAGGGTTCAGGTCTGGAACCTCCCATCTTGAACCCGATTACCCCTATTGACCGCACTCATGATATAAGTACCCGGTTTATGTAAAAGCCCCTTTAAGAAAGAACTCAAGGCCACATGAAAATTTATAGCAAATCCATGTCAGTTTTCATTATGTTCCTTTAGCTAAAAAATTAGAGATTAAATTTTGAATTTCAATTTTTTTCTTTGTGATTTAGAGTTTACAATTCTAAGTTTGTTGTCTCAAAATTTAGTGGGGCTAAAATTCCACAAAAATAATAGGGTAAAATATACACCGTGCATCAGAATTTGTTGGTAAATAGAAATATAAGTAAAATAAATAAATAAATAAAAATTGTGGGGTCGACTTACCCTAGCAGATAGAATGGCGCTCCGTTCCGTGCCGGTAATTTTGTCGGTCGGGGTTGTCCTTTGAGGTTGTCTCCAGGTGACCACAAATTACGGTACGGTGTAAAAAATTCTTATCTTTTTCAGTATACTACGCATTTAATGTTGCCTAACTGAGAGAATATTGGAAATTCTTATGAAGGGGAGCTAACATTAACTTTATAATAGTTTAGTTTGTGATGATATGTTATTATTAATTAAATAAAATATATGAGAAGATGCTTGATAGCCCGAACTCGATAATGTGAAACAAATTATATTGGGCTTAGCACACTGTTCGGTATCAAAAAAGTTGGGTGGTTAGTATAAGGTAGTATTTTAATAGTTACTTGTGGAGCACTCTTTCACTTCTTGTTCTCAGCACTTGTCGTTATCCATAAAGACTGTCTGAGGGAGGAGAAGCAGACGAAAACCTAATCCCAAATGCTCGTGTGGTATCATCCTCACTGGTCGATTCAAAGATGTTAATTGGCAAATCAGGGGTGTGATTTTGATGTTTCATCAAAACGGATGACCAAATACCTTTAGGATGTGGGATAGGTCAATGTAAATCAACGAAGGTTGCGATGGTGTTTTGTTAATTTTAGACAATAAATAACAAGGAATTTAAAGTGCACTGAAAACAATTGTTACCAACGATTTGAATGGCAGAAAAGTAAAGATAAAAATAAATTTGCAAAAGAGTGTTGATTTATGTGATTGATTTAGGGCATTTACAAACGATACAGTGTGAGTATTGTAACCCATAACTGATGGCTATTAAGGAATTTTACATGATCTACGTGGCTCCCATTGATTAGCAACAACTAGGGGTGAGCGTGGTTCCCGGGTAGAACCGGGAACCGGAGAACCGAACCGGAGGTTCCACTCCGGTTCCCGGTTCTAAGAGGGCCGGTTCCGGTTCCCGGTTCTCTTTTTCTGGGAACCGGAACCGGCCAAGGTAAAAAAAACAAACCCTAATCCCCTCCACGTCATTTCCCCCCTTTTGTTCAACCTTCCCCCCCTTTCCCTTTCTTTTTCTCTCTCCATCTTTTCTCCCCTTTTTCCTCCTCACGTCACTTCCCTGTCCTCCAACTTTTTTCTTTTCCTCTCTCTCTCTCTCTCCTCTTTCCCCCTCTCTCAGCCGAAACCCCCCCCCTTCTTCTTCTTCTTCCTTCCTCTTGGCCGAAACCCCCCCTTCTTCTCTTCTTCTTCTTCTTCTTCTTCCTTCCTCTCGCTGGCTGCTGCTTCACCCACCACCACACCGCCGCCCCACGCCCTACTCACCACCATCTCTTGGCCACCAAACCCCCACCACCCACTGCTCGTCCGACGAGCCGTCTCGCCGTCCGTGCTGCTGTGAGGTACCGCCGCTGTCCCCAAGCCACCGTCACCACCTCTTGCCGTCGCTCGCTCAGCTGTCCGGGTCGTTGTTGCTCCGAACCGTCACCACCTCCGCCTGAACCGAGCTCTTCCCCCCTTGGCCGTGGGTTGAGCCGCGACCGCCGCTGCTTTGCCTTCGCCGTGACCCACTCACGCTCTGCCCTCTGTTCTCTCCTCGCCATTTGCTCAACGCCACCAAGTAGCATCCCCGCCGCGCCTCGCCTCGCCTCGCCCGCAGCTCGCACCGACGTAGCTCCTGCTCCGCCCGTTGCTGCCTTCGCCGCGCCTCGCCTGCAGCCCTCGACGTCGCTGCTCTGCCTTCGCCGTGCCCCGAAGCCCGCGACGCCGCTGCTCTCCCTTCACCGTGCCCCGAAGCCCGCGACGCCGCTGCTCTGCCTTCGCTGTGCCCCGAAGCCCACGATGCCACAACTCTGCCTTCGCCGTGCCCCGAAGCACGCGACCCGCAGCACCCTCGCTTAGCTCCGAGCTTTCCCCGAGCGACGCTGCTGTAGCTCGCCGCTTGCCCTCGACGCCACTGTCGCTCGCCCTCAACCACCACCGCTCGCCCTCGCCACCGCTGACCTCTACGCTTTCCTCTTCTTGTGAGTATTCTCTCTCTGTCATTTTGAAACTCATATTTGTTTGTTCTTTGTTGCTCATAAGTTGTGTGGAAGATGTTTGGGTAGAACACATGTTATAATTTGTAACAGTTTGCTAGCCGGAACAACTCTAACAGTTCATTGTAAATCCAAAGACGACAATCTCGGGATCCATTATATAACGAGCAGCTAGGAGTTCAAATTCAGACCCAGTTTGTTAGGGAAAACTTTATTTTTTTGTAGCTTTGCATGGCCGAATAATTTTCAGCGGTTTGATATATATGAATGTGTCGATTTGTTAAGTGCCATTTATAGCTCCTAAGTGGCTCGAGTATGGGGAAACTCCCTATTCTGTGACATTTAAGCCAACGATGGTGGTGAATAAGGAATTCATCTTATAGTGTCTGACTTTTTAATTGCATTCGTTATCGCTTATGATCGGAGGGGAAGAGGCTAATGGGTGCACCTGGCAATTGAGCAGGTGAGGGTCTTGGAAGCTCCAGAAGTGGTATTGCTGATCCAATCAGGGCTGGTGAAGTGAAGAAAAACAATTTGGGCATTGGTGCTCATAATTCTGGAGAGGTGGCGCCAGAAGATGATATATACGAGCAATTATGGTCACTGTTAGAGTACATTTCATCCATCATGTGCTCGAACTACTGGATTGTTCGTGAGTGTAAAAACAGTTTATTTATTATTGCTTCTAAAATGCTGTTTGCTGGTTGTGTTATATTCTCTTTGATGAATGAGAAGTTTGTGTATTATTGCTGCATTTATTTCCATTTTTTTTAACTAAAAAAGAAAAAAAGAACCTGTCGGAACCTGTTGGAACCTGGAACCGACCCCGGAACCTGTGACAGGGTAGGTTCCAGGTTCTTGGTTCTGACGGGTAGGTTCCAGGTTCCAAAAAATGAGGAACCTGTACCCGAGGGTAGGTTCCAGGTTCCAAGCGGAACCTGTAAGGAACCGGGAACCGCTCACCCCTAGCAACAACCACCCACAAATTATTATATCCAAGATTGTCAACTTCACTACTCCATAGTTATATCAACTCTACTATTCAATGTTTATATTCCAGTCCGGACCAGTTGCTCGTCATTTTCCTATACCCAGCCTAGTATGCTAGGAGAAGGGCATCGCGGGAATTTGAGCTGGGGGATCCTTGCATAGGGTGGTCCGGTCCCCCGTGGTTAACATTGCCCACATTTTACGTCTGTGGGCTGTTTTCGACCAGACGGAGCAGTTTAAGGAGCTGCTCAGGTCCTAAGATAAAAATAAATTTGCAAAAGAGTGTTGATTTATGTGATTGATTTAGGGCATTTACAACTGATACAGTGTGAGTATTGTTGTAACCCATAATTGATGGCTACTAAGAAATTTTACATGATCTACGTGGCTCCCATTGATTAGCAACAACCACCCACAAATTATTATATCCAAGATTGTCAACTTCACTACTTGACAATTATATCGACTCTACTATTCAACATTTACATTGACTTCACTAATACTCTATTGCTCAATGGTTTCTATTGACCAAGCTATCAACTACAACACTTGGACCTTTTTTTTTTTTTGGGTGTCAATAGTGTGTATATATTTTAAATTCTATATACGGAACTACATTGTTGAATTTTTTTACACCAATTTCTTGTTCCATATCAATATTTGCGTATTGTGCAACGTTTAAGAGAGAAAAAAAAAATGTCTTCTTTAATATGTATGAAATAGAACCGAAACTAGCACAATTTACAAAATGGCCAAGAAAGAAAGTTGATGCGAAGGTGATCAGTGAAGAGGTTTCCATTGTGCTAGTATGGAGCTAGCCGGGGACTCATCTTTCTTACATGCCCTTTCTTTTATTTTTTCTTGCTAGAACTTCTTATCTTTTTTACATGGCCAATCGAATCACTACTGATACATAGGCCACTAAACATGGTAACTCAGCGAAACACGTGGAATCTTGTTTATAAAAGAAAAGAAAAAAACATGCACTTAGATAAATGAAGAAGCCATGAATGTTCATGTCAGGGAGGACTTGAAGTCGATGGGATATCAAGAAACTCACCAACTTTGATAAATGATAAACTCAACCGAGGACCGGGGGACCATCTCTGCTTGTTTCAAATCTCGAAGCCCCAGTTCCCAACCTGCACAATTAAAAATTACACCGTCTAAAGCTTTCCTGGTCTTACGTTCCTGATTGAAGTATTCTAAACATAAAATTTTAAAAAATAAAACTTCACGTCTTCCCACCATCTGCCTTCTCGAGAAGTAATAGGTTACAAGAGGGTGCTGTCATCTGTCGTGTGAGTATAGGCTACCCTGCTTTAAGGAACAAATAGAAGAAAAAATTGAGGAGAAACTAGGGAGAAGAGAAGAACGATAAGAAAGTTGAGCTCTTTCTGTACTGTCAGAAGATCTCGGGGAGCTCCTTTCATTGGTTCGAAACCCACAAAAAGACCCATAAAAGTCGCTCATTGAGTGTAAAGTTCTCAAGAGGAGAAACAAAAGGAAGGAAGAAGTCTTGTCTGGTTGCTCTTCTTCCATGGGAGTGGAACTGGTTCTTTTCTTGTTCTTTCTTCTTGCTCTGGTTGTTAGAGGCTCTGATGACAGTGTTCTCTCTCCAAAGGGTGTCAACTATGAAGGTCGTCTTCTCGAGAAAAAATGTTTCCTTAGCGTTGTCTTGTGTTTCCAGGGATTGGATGAGTTCGAATTTGCATTTTTCTTTTTCCTTTAACTCAAAGATGTTTGTGAATGTGCTTTTGTGCAATTTTTACATGTTTTAGTGGCTGCGTTGATGTCGGTGAAGAGCAAAATGATGGACGAGCAGCACGTTTTGGAAGGTTGGGACATTAATTCTGTGGATCCGTGCACCTGGAACATGGTTGCTTGCTCTGCTGATGGCTTTGTCAATTCTCTGTAAGTAATGCCCCTCATATCATCTTCCTAGACTTTCCTTTTTGTTTTCTTTTTTAATCTCTTTAACATCGTTTGAATTCATAGTTTTGCTGATTTTGTCTGCTATTTTCAGCGTAATGGGCAGCGTTGGACTATCAGGAATGCTTTCACCGAGCATTGGAAACTTGAGTCACTTGAGGACATTGTAAGCTTTTCAGCATCCTCCACCTTTTTGTTTCACTTGTTTTAGATTATCTGCTTTTTCTGCAGAGAGAAATGCTGTTTTTAAAAAAGTTTACTTTATTTTATTGTTAGGTGATGGCTTGATCGTTTAAAACTGAGCATTTTATCTGTGATTCAAGTAGCTTGTGTCTTTAGTGTTTGTGCAAGTCATTGACTAGTTGGAGGGTGTCAAGCTGGACATCAACTATATCAATCTAAGTTTCATATCTTCTGTACATTGCTAGTGGATAAGTTGATCTTCATGCCATCATAGTACAATGCAATAAGTCTACTAGCATTTTTGCAATTAACTCTAGTGTTGCCTGTATGTATAGAAGATTGGCACTTGATGATGTGTTGATGTCACTTGCTAAATTCAATCTTTTTTTGCGAGATGTGGACGGAAGATATTACCATTTGATTCTGTAGTGACTCACTAATCTTGGGTGTTAATTGACATGATCCGGAATAGCTTTTAGAAAGAGCCATTTCATTATCACAAGTGTTTTTACGGATATCAGGCATCAAGTTTCATTTGTAGATTCTAAGTTTTTGTCTTTATCGAAGATTATTGCAGAACAATCAACTATCTGGTCCAATCCCAGCTGAGATAGGAAAGCTTTCGGAACTTCAGACTGTTGATCTTTCAGGAAACCAATTTTCCGGGGACATCCCAAGTTCACTAGGGTTCCTATTTCATCTGACTTATTTGTGAGTATTGCTTTGCTGATACCGTTTTTTCCTTCTCCTCTATTATTTGCATTGTACGTGTCAATGTCGGGTCCTCTAAACCTTCTCCATATTAAGTTGTTTAGGCGGCTGAGTAGAAACAAGTTAACAGGGCAGATACCTAGCGCGGTGGCAAATCTCTCAGATCTTTCATTCTTGTATGTGTTCCGTTCCACTCTATTGGTTTCTCATCAAGTTAAGTCTTTTATATCTGTGATTACACTTATAAATCGAATTAAGCAGGGATTTATCTTTCAATAATCTTAGTGGTCCAACTCCAAAAATACTTGCAAAGGGCTACAGGTGAGCACCATCTAACAACATATCTTATTATCAAGCTGCATGCTTCTTTTCCTGTCAGTGCATGATATATTTATGAGCTGTGATTTTCTCTATCTGACAAATGAGTTTAGATGTATCAACTAAATTTGACGGAAAACAAAAGAAAATGTTGGTTATCCATGGACACTTCTTTTCTCGGGGTCAAGTGTAGTGAAGTAAGAGCAAATCATAGGATGTACATATTAATCATATGGAAATTGTATGATGCATCTGTCTATTGGAGTGCTACAAGAATTTTTACAATGTTCATTTAACTACATCTTGATGTCCCAACTCCTGTTTTTGTTTGTCAAACAAGGTGTTGACTGGCCTTAGACTTCAAACTCTTGCTATGCCTTACCATCATATGATCAAATAAATTTCAAGATACATGTGCTGGTCTGTACATTTAACACTTCATGGTATTTCTCGTAGTGTTTCAGGAAACAGCTTCCTCTGCACTTCAAAAGCTTGCACAGGCCTCTGGAAACCAATGAACGGTAATGCAGTCAGTCAACTTCTTTTGTATAATAAATATTCACAAGAATGCAAGCGGAGTTCATATACTATTTTGGAGCAGGAACAGCTGCAGCATCTTCACCTCAGAGGGCAGACGGTCATAACAGATGGGTTCTTTCAGTAGCCACCGGTATCAGTTGTACGTTTGTGGTTTCGGTTATGTTGCTCATTTGCTGGGTACATTGGTACAGATCACGTTTTCTCTTCGGCTCATATGGTACTTCCTAGACACAGTTCTGGGTTTTGCTTTCATCTTACATAATCCTTCTTTCTAATGACTTGGGAGCCTTTTCCATCATGTGAATTCACAGTACAGCAGGATTATGAATTTGAGATAGGCCAATTGAAGAGGTTCACTTTCCGTGAGTTGCAAACAGCAACTGGAAACTTTAGCCCCAAAAACATCCTCGGTCAAGGTGGATATGGAGTAGTCTATAAAGGATGTCTTCTCAATGGTACATTGGTGGCAGTCAAACGGCTGAAGGACCCAAACTATACTGGTGAAGTGCAGTTCCAAACTGAAGTCGAGATGATTGGCCTAGCTGTGCACCGAAACCTCTTAAGACTCTATGGCTTTTGTTTGACGCCAGAAGAGAGAATGCTTGTCTATCCTTACATGCCAAATGGAAGTGTGGCTGACCGATTGAGAGGTTTGATTCCCCTTTTTTGTAAGCTTGCTTCTCTGCTTGCCAATTGTCGCGTTCTTGATCCTTTCTTCGTCTTCATTTCTTCTTTTGAAATCAGGAGATTAGATGCTGGACAGTTGCTCATGGCAATTGATTGTGCTTCCGTATTTTATCTTTGCAAAAAATTGGTAATCAATGTTAATGTCTCACATTCAGAATTATGTAGACTCAATCACAGGGAAACTTGCTTATCACAAGCTTTTACTGTTGAATTGTTACACGGAAATTTACTTACCTTTTAATCATCTGTGCTTAGACTCCCCTAAGCCCTATTACGACTATGTGATGGGATTTTCATCTTCTCATGAGATACCAGTTTCATCACTTGTGGCATTAACCCTGAATAATTTATCTGGAAGAAACTCATTATGTGATGGGATTTTCATCTTCTCATGAGATACCAGTTTCATCACTTGTGGCATTAACCCTGAATAATTTATCTGGAAGAAACTCATTCTGATATTTTGAGATGGAAAGGTGTATAGATATGATGCTACAGTAATTGAAGCAAATGTGCATCTTTATCGATAGATTGAGGACTTCAGAGTCACTTAACAAATTTAAGTATTGCAGAATATTTATACGGAGCAGACTTCTTGTGTGTCAAATAAATAATTCTTTTATCTTTGAACAATAGCTTACTCTGCCGTCTCCTATCATGACCCATGAGCTTTTGGATTCATCTTATATTTTGCCCTTCCCAGTCTCATTTGTAAAACAGAACATAATAGTCTTATTATCTTACTCTGACATTCTTGAGTGCCTTAAATCTCTCCTACAGAGACTTCTCGTGAAAGGCCATCTTTGGACTGGAAGAGAAGAATGTGTATCGCCCTTGGCACTGCGCGTGGACTTCTGTATTTGCATGAACAATGCAATCCTAGAATAATTCACCGGGATGTGAAGGCAGCGAACATCCTTCTTGATGAAAGTTTTGAAGCCATAGTTGGTGATTTTGGTCTAGCTAAATTGCTAGATAGGAGGGAGTCTCATGTGACTACTGCAGTACGTGGTACCGTGGGACACATCGCCCCAGAGTATCTCTCAACCGGACAGTCCTCGGAGAAAACCGATGTCTTTGGATTTGGGATACTGCTTTTGGAACTCATAACTGGGCAAAAGGCACTAGATGCTGGAAATGGTCAGGTTCAGAAAGGAATGATTCTTGATTGGGTTAGTACTTACTAATACTGAGCAAAGGAATGTCAAGTTATGGTCTATTTCTATAGTTAGTGAATGATACGAACAATTTTCTCTCACGCATCATTCGTTTATCATTTTCTGTTTAGGGCATAAATTTGTTGGACCGTATATGCTCAATGCGTCTTTGTTTGAGCCTGATTATTGTGGTTAAATATTCTGACTCAGTACATTAAGTTGATTGAATGAACAAATGGACCTCTTCCCTTAATCCATATCTGAGGCTTACTTTTTTCTTTAATGAATGAAGAACTTTTCAAATCTTTTCTTTTTTTATATGAGTGCACATCGCTGATTATTTCCCATTTTCTCTTCTAATTGGTTGTCTGACTTTAACATCATCAGAAGAACTTGGAGCAGCGATGTATTGTGATCAATGAACGTAATATATCATTTTCTCTATGCATTATAGAAGGTTTTCTGTGGCTTATACTGTTCGGACTGATTATGATTGTTCTGATTACAGTCTGCTTTAGGAATACAGAGTTTGATCAATTTTGCTTGTACCCTAAGTAACATGTTGAATATCATATCCAATTTGCCAGGTGCGAACCTTGCATGAAGAAAAGAGGCTTGAAGTCCTGGTAGATAGGGATCTGAGAGGGTGTTTCGACGCGCTGGAGCTAGAGAAGGTGGCAGAACTGGCCCTGCAGTGTACTCAGTCGAATCCAAACCTTCGGCCGAAGATGTCTGCTGCATTGAATATCCTAGATGGTCTTGGACAAGTGGAAAACATGGAGGATTCACATGGTGGGAACACCAACCTAGGAGAAAACAGAGAATGTAGCTTCTCTAGGAACTACAGCGACATCCACGACGAGTCATCTTTCATAATTGAAGCCATGGAGCTCTCTGGACCCAGATGATGAGGTTTTTTTGCTCAACGCCTGCACCAGATGCTACTGTATATAATATGAACATCCGATATCTGAACTTACAACATATCAGAAAGGATTTTCGGGAGCGAGTCTTCGAGAGGTTCAGCACGCAGCTTGCCTAAGAATTTTGTCCTATGGACGTACCCTAATATTCCAAACAGATGATGATCATATCAGATCTAATACACAGAAGAACATATGTATGCTTTTCTTTTCCTGACTAATCCACTGTTTTTTATTGACAGGAATCAAGATATTTTAGCCCTCAATTGCATCCGAACGTGGTCATTTCCCGTAGTTTAGGTGCTGATTCGATACTAGATGACTTTCCCATTCGAATGTTCGGTCCATGATAGCTTGTAATCAGCAAGAGAGTCCATGCCACGGTCTAGTTAAGCTATGTTGCCGGTACTGCATTAGGGGATCGCGATAATACATTACTTTCTCGTGACCTTACTCGAGACGGAATCCAACGTTAAGCCGTCAGCCCTTCAGGAGATGCCGAGTCTTAGTCAATTCATCAATTTGCTTAACCGATTGATCCATGTTAGGGCTTTTCTAGTTGCTTCAGGTTGAAGAATTTCTAGTTCTGGCCTACAGAGATCATAAGTGATACTTTTTTCCTCAAGATGCTGTTGTTTCAGGAAGCAATACCCAGCCATATATATGGTTTTCAGATGTCACGTAAAATGATATTATGTGAAGGGAAATTGAAATAAATGGTCATTGAAATTTGGTTTAATTTGCAATGTCATTTATAAAATTTATGTTGGTTAAATGTGATTTTTAAACTTTGATCCAATGTGCAATGTTATTCTTAAACTTTTAATTGATGTAATATGTCTTTGAACTTTGGTTCAATATCCAATATGGTCTCTGAACTTTAAAATATTAATGAAGATATACCAATAATTCATGGATCATATTAAAAAAAAATTAAAAGTTTATAAACGATATTGTATATTGGATCAAAATTCACAAATCAAATAGCACAAATTAAATGTTCAGGAACAACATAGAAATTATTTGTGCTATTGTCCCCATAGGAGTGTGATATCAATATTATTTGGGGATAGAATCTGATTTAGGCCCTCTACTTATACTACTCTTTCAATTCGACCCTTCAGCTTCTTTTCGTCCAATTTCGAAACCTCTAATTGGCTTGATATTCGCAATCGAAACAGCGCCACCCGTTTTGCCGCGTTCGTTTTATTCCCATTTTTGGCTCCTTCTCAGGCACCTATTTTTCTTTTTCTTTTCAATTTGGTCCAAGTTTTGGTTTGGCTCAGTGTGTTGTGCCCTTCATTATCTCATGAATATTCTTGTGGTACAAAAGGAAAAGCATAATCATTTACCAACTTTCTCCTATTTCTGCACTTTTCATGTTCCATTTTCAGAATCTAAAATTCATATCCAAAGGTTAGGGATAAAAATATTACAAGCGTCAAAACTTTCGGGAGACATTCACTTGAATGTTGTAACCGTTTTTTTTTTTTTTAAATCATTTGACTGTCATTGGTGATTTGTGTGGTTGGAAAATCCAACGTGGCACTAATTTAACATAATTCGTCTAATATAGCTTGCTAGCAAAATCAATCAGCGAAACAGCATAAAAACGATGTCGTTCCACTCATTTATCTATCCCAAATTAACAAATCGGGGCTAAATTAGAAGTGTTTCAAAATCCTAACCCCATTTTCTCAATTTGGGGAAAAGCAGGAGCTGACAAGTGTAGATTGCGAGTAAGATACAATCAGCCAAGCAACGTTTCACACTATTTCTCTGTCTTCTTCTCCGGCTGAGCTCGGAGGAGAAAACGCTCCGCGAGGATTAGGGTTTCTTTTTTAACATCAATTTGGCGAAATTTTTTTCTAAAAAAGCTATGTCATAATATAATTCAATTTTTTTTTTTGGTCGATAATATAATTCAATTTAAAAAGCTATATAGGATGAATTGTTGGGATTAGCACTTAACAGAACGGTTTTTCGTTGATATGGTGCTGAAGTCATAAAAAAGGAAGGTTACAACATTCAGGTGAGTAATATACAAAAATTACAGCAATTATGATGTTTTTATCCCTGAAAAGTCACAAAAATAAAAAGAATTGGAGCTCATGTCTTGAGACTTAGGAGCGAGCAAAAGGAATTGCCAGATTGGATCAATTGGGCTTTCCCCGAAGTGCCAGTTTAGTTCTTGGTTTCATAAAATTGAAACCGGTGATTTTCAGTCCGATTTCTAATTCTAGGTGTCGAATTGGCCAGACACAATTAATTATTTTATTTTATTTTTTTAATTTCTTAAAAATCTTTAAAGAAACTCTAATCCTAATTCACAATTACGCTTGCTCTTTCCCTCTCTACTCTCACGCCCCTTTCATAATCACAAACCCTAATTTCTCTTTGCCTCTCAGGCTTCTCTCCCTCGACTGTTACTCACGACTCATGTCTCTCTCAGTCGCTTTCTCGCTCGACTCTCGAACAGCGCCCCTTTACTTTGCTTGAGTTACGTCCCTCTCTCTCACTCAAGCTCGATGGCTCCCCCTCGCGGTCTCATCTCGAGTCTCCACTCTCGCCTCCCCTCTCTTGCTCGATTTTTCGCATCTCATCAAAGTCATATCCAATGCTCTAATTTTTTTTTTCTTTTTCCGTACAAAATACAAGTTATAGGCCAACTAGAATGTGAAGTTGGGTGATTTGTAGTTTAGGATTTTGCTTACAATGGTGGGAGTGTTTATGGTTTTCAAAACTCCCGAAACAAGAAGATGTTATATGTTCCATTAGATCACCTGGGAATCGAACCGATTGATCCAGTCTTAGGACTAGATAGTCAGGTTCCTCATTCCAAAAAATAATAAATTATTTTCTTTGGTCCGGTTCTTGATTCTTGGATAGGAATTGAATTGCCCGGGAATCAATCACCCCGGTTAGGACTCAATATCCCGAGATGGTAAACTATCAAATATGGTATGGTGTGGTTTGTCACGATCAATTTATAGACTTCAATGGAAAAATTAGTTTTCCTGCTTCACATCAAATCACTAGACACGTTCCGAGCATGTTGTTAGGGCAGAGTGGACCGCGGTCCCCTACATTTGACCAATTCGAATAAGTTAATGCAATTTTTCTCCGACAAAGAGGAGCGGCGCCAACTAGGCACGAAATTTAAAAAAATAGTTAGGTGATCTTGGAGATTTCTTTAAAATATGTGAGGTTGTTGTCACCGCCATGTCTCTCCAGTGGCTAACAAAATAATCACTTTCAATGCTCTAAATTCAGCAAATATTTACCCATCATCACTGTAAGGAGGAAGGCAAGAAAATAATATTGAAAATCAACATACCACAATGCATTCAATGACCACTTCCATACTTTTACTTTGCAAAACATTTTGTACCCGGGACCATAGACGCCCTCGAACCCCCACCCCTACCACAGTCATAGTCACCAGACGCCACAACGGCTCGTGACCTCGGCCGGAGGTTGTGAGCCGACATGGTCGACAACGATTGAGGTGGTCCATGGCTTGAGAGGAGGTCGGCTGATCAAGAGAGATCTCCGAGCAATTTTTTATAGAGGGAGGAAGGCAAGGGCCTCGAGGTTGGCATCGGGGCATGGCCGGCCAGGTAGCGTCGGACATGGCGGCCAGCTACCTGGCCGGCCAGCGGGAGACACTGGCGTCATCTGAGAGGGCCGGCAGTAGCGACTTTGTAAATGCCGATTTTGAAAATAAAGACAACAATAACTGATCTGAAGGTGCAGAGTGGTACTTGGAATCGAAGCTCCAGGTGCAAAGCTGCATAGTCAAAAGTAAGAGCCAAAAAGATTTCCGACCCGTTAGCAGAACGTAAGATCAAGTCCTCGCCTGGACTCCTGTACAGATCTATGCACATCTTGGTGCAACATTTGCTAGGGAAAATAATACCGAATACGTATGGCCGCAACGATGGATCGAGACGAAGTGTAGTCATTCGACACTGCAGGATCGAGATCAAAGGGCGAGCGATCGGCATTGCTATCAGCTACGGCCATTGCTCTTCCTCAAGCCAATTGCAAATTCTCAACCTCGTACGAACACCCTTTTAAGCTCTTTGCCAAGGCTAGTCGGATCGATGAACCAGTGCTACTCACCAACTTCCAATCGCGCGAGAACTCGCAACATACAGTACCCACGCACGTTGAAATACAGCTAGAGGCAGAGAGAGCAACGAGTAAAAAGCAAGCTACCAAAGCGATCTTTCTCAACCCGAATAAGCTCAAGATCAATCAGATTGCGCAAGAAGACATCGAGAGCTTGGTAGATACGAAATCGATTGCTTCTTGCTCGGCAAATAAGGAAAACTATGTAGTCAATGAGACGCTCATTAGGGAGCAATAATGAGATACATTGGTGTCGTACAAGCCTCTAAATTCTACTAATCAGAGCAATGCTTGCAACAAATGAAACTAGCTACTTTTTCCTACATCTTGAATAGGATGTTTTGTCACTGTGTCAATGAAATGCTAATTAGGGGAACATAAGAACGTACATTGGTGTCATAGATGCCTCTGATCCTACTAATCCAAGCAAAGTTTTCAAATGGAACGAGCTACTTTTAACTCCTTGAATAGGGTGTTTGGTCACCATCTCAAAGACACAAACTTATCTTTGGATCTCTTGCATCATCTTTTTTTTTTTTTTTTCCTGAGAAGGACTAAAAGCCCAGCTCTCGAAAATTTCCAGGGGGAAAAAGCTCAAAGCTACGGCGCTCTCCTCGTGCATGCATCGACACTTAATCGAGCTTCCAATTCTTGTAGATGGAAATAGATCATATCTAATCTAGTTTACCCAAATGAACAGAGGACTAACAATTAAATCTAGCAACTTTCAAGCTCAAACGGTGATAGCATTTTCAACATTGCATATACATGCAAAACAACCACCTTTATGAGTCATATAACACACAATAACCCAAAGCAACATGGGAAATAATTAATGAAAAAATTCACCCTCTGCAATTCAATTCTCTCTCGCCAATCTTGTGTTATCCTCCCCCTCTCTGCCCATTGAACCCTCTTCTTCATGAACACCCTTTTGTGTATGACGAATCAAACAATTAAAATCAACACTACCTTGCCAAATTTCTCCCCCATCTACTTCTATAATTTCCTAATTTAGCAGCAATGAGTTCTGGTATATGCATCATTTACAGCATCTAGATAGGAGAACCAGGAACACAATAAGGAACACGATGGAGGAAAGGGCGATCGCGAAACCGAGAACGACCTTATTCGGCCCATGGTGGTGGCTGCTCTTGCCGGAATCGCTGCTGTCACTGTCGCTGTAGTCCGACGTGCCGCTGTCGTCCGCCGACGAATCCCCCTTCGCAGGCGGAGGCGACAGTGGGAGCCCGTGCTTGTCGCAAGGCGCGATCCCGAGCTTCACTTTCGACGACATGACGGTGTGGTTGTAGCACAGGTTGCTGTTCTCCCCAATCTTGAAGACCACTAGTTTCTTGATAAACGACTCATTGAAAGGCATGATCCCATGGAAGTTGTTCTTCTCAAGATTCAAGTACTTGAGGCTTTTCATCTCGGTGAAGAACTTGGGGATGGTCCCGTTGAGCTGGTTCGAGCTCAGATCGACGTGGACGAGGCCCGGGATTGCCGACATCGACTCCGGGACGCTGCCGGAGATCGAATTGGACCCCAAAGACAGGTTCTTGAGCGATATCAAGTTGCCGATCTCGGTGGGTATCACTCCGGCGAGCGCATTGGAGGAGAGATTCAGCAATTGGAGGTTTTCCAGGAAGGTAATGGAGGAGGGTATGGGCCCCTTGAGCAGATTACCGGACAGATCGATGTGGGTGATGTTGAGGTCCCAGTGGCGGGGGAGATAGCCGGTGAAGTTGGCGCGGGAGATGGTGAGGGACCGGAGGTTCTTGATGTTGCCGAGGATGACGTAGAGGCCGGAGGCGTTGACGGGGACGTCGGAGACGGCGAGGTCGGTGAGGTTCCTGAGGCGGGAGAGCCAGACGCCGGTGAGGTGGCGGAGGCTGTGGACGCAGGAGAAGGAGCGGAGGGAGGCGGCGAGCTCGGCGGGGAAGCGGACGGGGGCGACGGGGCAGTTGAGGAAGGCGAGGGACTGGAGGGTGGAGAGGGACTTGAGGGCGGTGAAGGAGAGGGCGACGTCGTCCGGGGAGCAGTTGGCGAGGCGGAGGGAGGTCAGGTGGCGGAAGGGCTTGCCGGCGTCGCAGGCGGTGGCGGCGGCGGCGGCGGCGGACAGCGGGGAGCAGGGGTCCTTGGGGATGGGGATGTTGAGGGAGTGGAGGGCTTGGACCTGCTTCGGGTCCAGGCCGGAGGAGGAGGAGGAAGGGGCGGAGGGGGTGGTCGGAGTTGATGGGGCGGCGGGGGAGGCGGTGGGGGAGGTGGCGGCGGCGGGGGCGGCGGCGGCGGCGGGCGGAGAGGTGGCGGGGGAGAGGCTGTGGTTGCGGGTGGGGGAGGGGGTGGCGGTGGGGGAAATGGCGTGTGGTGGAGAGACGGAGGAGTTGGCGGCGGCGGCGGCGGCGGCGGCGAGAGCGGCGGTGGCGGCGGCGGAGAGGAGGAGGAGGAGGAGGAATGTGGCCGGAGGTGAGGGTGGCTCCATGGTGAGCTAGAGAGAGAGAGAGAGAGCTTGGTTTAGTGAGAGAGTGAGGACTGAAGTGAGAAGTGAGGACTTGAGGAGAGAGAGAAGGGAGCAAAATGACAGTTGAAACTTTGCAGGACAGATATGTCCCTAGTTGTTGGGCTCCAAATGACTAAAGTACCCCTGGGCATGATTACCCATCACTGCCACGGTAACTATATGATGAAAGGATCTAAGGGTCATTATTGAGGAGTTCTGACCAAACAAGTCAAACTAATAAGGACCGGTTAAAAACTTGCACTTGACATTCTAGCTATAATTGCTTCTCAAAAGTTTGATGAAAAAGGAAAAAAAAACTTTTCATGATGAAGAATTCATTTTTCTAAATTTAAGCATGCATATAGTTTTAAGATCATTTTCAATAAATCGCATGAAACGTCCTAATCATTAATTCATGGATAATTTTTTTATTCAAACAAATGCATCCCTAATAAGCAACCATTAGAAAAAAAAGCACATAAAAATTTTTACGACATGAAATCAATCCTTATACTGTTTTTTTCCTTACCTAATGTGAACTTATATTGAAAAGACAAAGATTATTCGGTATGAAAGCTACCATAAGATTAAAAAGTTCACTTATTATACAAATGGATACTTGTTGTGTGACCAATCAATACATTATCACAAATATCACAATAATTGAATGAATTGATTTTTAAATTTAACATCAAAAACTAATGTTGATCAAATTTAGTTTCGGTCCGATGGTAATGTTGAATTAGAAATTAGAACTTTGATATAAGAGTATGTCTGTTTTGTTGAAAACTTCATACTAAAAAAAAAAATTCTTGAGAATCATTTTCAAAGAAAATTGTTAGTTTTAATTTATTCGGTGGTTTAAAAAAAGAAGTTGTTCTCCTTCAATTTAAGCTTGCCACTTTTCAGCCTATGGAAACATTTTTCATAATTCAATTAATTTCCATCATTTAAACACTAAAAAGTCGAAAATAAGTTTCAAAACAATTTTCCTTTAAAGAAACATATCCTAAATTATGAAAAGTTGGGAGGAAGCAATTGGATCAAACTAGGTATTTCATGCCTCTAATGATCTTTAATATAACTTAAATGGATTTAGGATTTCGGGTTATGAGATAGATTTATGATTCTATTGATAAAATCTTTTTAGTTTGGGGCGAATTTAGGACAGTAATTAACTAATGTAACATTTTACATCTTAAAATGCTACAACGGTTATAATTTAATAGCTTGAAGAATAATCAAGATTTACCATGAATGATTTGGACCTCATAAAGTTCAATGCGTCCCCATTTTTCTTCCTTCGGTACTTAAATTAATACATTCATTATCATTTATAAATGAGCAATCCTATCATTTAATTAGATTATAATTGACTTTTACATTCTACAATCATCGACTTTTTCTCTAATAATCTTATATCATGTATTATATTTTTGTCGGTCATTGCTTACTGTAATGTTGAAATATTCAATGTTAGATAATTAGAAAGACAAGGGTCAAATTGGAATTCAACAGACGACAAGCCCAGAATAAAAAAACAAAAAACAAAAGTGGTACTAAATAAATAATCCAGTCCATCAACGTAGACAGTTGTCCTTTTTCTTATGTACATAAAAAGCGTCCCATGTTAACTTTTTCTAATTGGTTTGGCCAAAGAAAAAAAAAAAAAAACCCCTTTATTGTATTTCTCGGACGTCCGAGACGTCCTTGACTTTATATAGATTGTTTGGAACTAAACACGGTAATATTTCTTTTTTTTTTTAAAACCGTTTAGTGTTCTTATGCACATTAAATCATTTTATAATAATAAGATCGCAAGGAAAACTTTCAGAACACCAAAACAACAATTAGATAAATAAATTCGCACATAAGAAAATGAAAAATGTTAGTTCCATTTTTTTAAACATTTCCCGGAAAAAAACTTGGGTAACTTCGTTAATTTTATAAAATAGGGTTAATATCATTAATAAATTGAAAGTTGTAATCCCACGACATATGACTTAAAAAATAAAAATTGTTTTACCAAAAATTCAAACTAGTATCGTGCAATTTATTTGTCACATATTAACTTTTATCTCAAATAAAAAACTCGCATGTCATTATACTTTAATGTTAAAATAATTTTCATATCACAAAAAAAAACTTAACCTAACCCAAATCTACCATCCCTAGGCATCGCTTCCAATATCTTGTAAAAAATATGTGTGTTGCAAGAAGTTCGACTTCAAGAATAAACAAATTTGACATGGAAAATCCACAAGCATTGAAACATTCAAATGACGGTTGATTTGTGTCCGGAGTGTCGATTTTTGGAATTTTTTTTTTCGTGAGGCAAAAATCGATTTGAAGAAAAACACATTAGGAAGGTATTGGTCCGAAATGTTTTGCGAGACGAAAATTAGTCAGTGGCAAATATTTTCATGAGATACCGGTTTGTGATTTTCAAATGTATTAACTGTATAAAGTATTTTTGTTAATTATTATTCACATAATATTAATAAAAACCAGATGAAATGTTTTCTTTTTAGCTCAAGCTGGACGTGCGTGGTTTCCAGCTAATTTCCACGCAACCTTTTTTTGGGTGCGGCCAAACTTATGAGCTGTGATGATGGCCTCATCATTCTCCGTAACATGGTCTATTTCCAAGGGAAAATGAACAGAAAAACTCATCTCCCACGCGCTCGAGCACCGAAATTTGGAAACTCGCTACGAGACACGGGAAGTCACCGAATCGGACGGCTGTAAAACCGCGAAGATCAAGCGCGTGCAGGCGAAGCTCCCGTAGCGCGTGTGATTTAAAAATCATTTCTGAACGAAAAATTGAATTTTTGATAATTCCAATATATATATTTTTTATACATGGCAATTTTTTGAAAAGTCTGAAACCGAAAATCGAATAAATTGCTTGCACGACACAGATCCTTCAGCTTTTCCCTCTCCCTACGTTTCCTGAGCCTCCTTTTTTGTTTTTTGTTTGAGGCATAGAAGACAAAAAATTCATTAAATAATAAAAAAGAGGAAAAAAAGGGGAAGGTATCATAATTTCTGAAAGAAATAAAGTAATTTCCCCTTTTTTATTATTACTGTTCTCATCGCCACTTTTTCTTTTTTGGGTTATTTAACAAGGGGCTTCCCATTTTTAGGGCTTCTTCCGTTTGACTTCTCCAACTTCATATATTAATGCAAAAGAGCAAGTATAATTATTACGGTGGTTGATGAAGATTGCTTAGTTGCTTTCCTAATTCGTGCTACCAACTCTTGTAGGTATTAACTCAATGCGTGGCGGCCCGATTGATTACTACCATAAATATTTCGAATTCATCGTCTGGAAGTTATTCCCTCACTATTACTATAGTTTGATAATTCCATTTCTTGCTTGTACGTCAATTTGCAAAGTGAATATTATGAGATCAAAGTTCCGTATATTTAATGAAAAATGAATGATTTGAAAATTACTTTTCAAAAAGTGATTGATTGTGCAGCTTGAAATTATTAGTCAAAGATTTTTTTTTTTTCATTATCAACAATTATTCATGTCTAAACATATTCATAGACAATACAAGTATTTTCTGTTCATTTATTTTTTAAAAGCAACACTGCAATCGTTTTTAGGGAAAATATTTTCTAAATTATTTGTTTTCCTATGAAAAAGATGCATTTTAAAAAAGTAATTTGCATGCATGATGCTCCTTTTCGTACGTAACATTTATAGTTAGAGAACGACACGAGTTTCCTCTTCATGTTCTGTTCGAATGTTGCTATCAAAAGAGTCGGTTGGAAAATCACACTCTACTGTATTGGTATTGGAGGAGCTTCCAAAAATTTCTTTTAATATTCGGTAGAAAATGGGGAAATAAAAGGTATAATCTTGTTCATCCAAATTCAAAATTGAACAATATGATAGTCATGTTTTCATTCCATACATTATCTAATAATATTTCATGGGGTTTTTTTTTTTTAAATATCTTCATTGATTTTTTTAGTAAACAAGTTTTAAAGACAATTTCTCGCTCACTTTTGTGTGTATAATTACCTAAAATTCATCATGTTTTTCTAGAGGGACGATACCATTAAAAGTCTCGAACTAATACCCCATGATATATTTACTCAAAAATAATTTTCGTCTTGCAAAAGATTGAAACTTTTACCCATGATCCAAATTTATTTTCCACTAACAATCCATTCAATGTTTCGCTAAAGTTTATACATGTCAAAAAAAGCTTGTGGATAACCCAAATTTATTATCCACTGGCATTCCATTTAATATCCTAATAAAGTTTATATGTGTTTAAAAAAAGTCATGTATTTTCCCTCTTGAATCTATTATTTTTCACATCAAATCCGACTTATAGTCATTTGTCATATGTGTCGACACATGTATTTTCAACAAAATGTTGGACGGAACATTAGTAACGAATAGGTTTAGATTCGGGTATAATGTCTTGGGTTTTCTTGTGAAGTGAGAATTAATTTAACATAATCATGTCATCGGGACTATTTCAATATTTTTAATGGTACTACCCCTTTTCTCTAGAAAATTCAAAGTTCTTCAAGGTTAGCATATATTTTTGGTCAACGCAAAATTATAAGAAGTTTTCTTCCCCAAAAAAGTCACGTTTCTCAAACTTCGAAAATACATCCATCCAATGGACCAATACCAATACCTCAAAAGAAGAGACTTCTTATTGATCTCCTATTCAAAAGTTGCTTCATGATAAGATCGTCTCGCTTCAATGGAAATGATCATGTTCTGAACAAGAAGATTTGCCTAGCACCCAACCTATGTGGCATCATCAAATTGGACCAATTAGACCCAAAAATCAATGCAAATCAAAAGCGTCTAGGAGGGATTGATGTTTACAACGTTTTGATTATGTCCTCAGATTGCTCCAATCACAACTCCATTCTCTGTGTGCAGATCACTATGCACGCGTGTGATTTTAAAATCATTTCTGAAAGGAAAATTGAATTTTTGACAATTCCAATATATATTTATATATACATGGCAATCTTTTGAAAAGTCTGAAACTGAAAATCGAATAAATTGCTTGCACGATACAGATCCTTCAGCTTTTCCCTCTCCATACGTTTCCCGAGCCTCTTTTTTTTTAATGAGACATAGAAGACAAAAAATTCATTAAATAACAAAAGAGGAAAAAAAAGGGAAAGTATCATAATTTCTGAAAGAAATAAATTAATTTCTCTTTTTTATTATTACTGTTCTCATCGCCATTTTTCTTTTTTGGGTTATTTAACAAGGGACTTCCCATTTTTAGGGCTTCTTCCGTTTGTCTTCTCCAACTCCATATATGAATGCAAAAGGGCACGCATAATTATTACGGTGGTTGATGAAGATTACTTAGTTGCTTTCCTAATTTGTGCTACCAACTCTTGTAGGTACTAACTCAATGCATGGTGGCTCGATTGATTACAATCATAAATATTTTGAATTCATCATAGGGAATTTTTTTTTTGGTAACCGATAATCCGCCGGAACCACCTTTCGCTTACGTTAATCGGTAATCCACGGCCTGTACAGTGCACGGTGTATCTCGAATCAAGCACCAATACCCCGGGGGAGGCTAGCATAGGACCCTACCACCATGGCTCTCCATTTAAGACATGTTAGCAGTTGCGGAGTTTCGACCCTAGGACCTCTGCAGTGAAGTACCAAAAGCCCAACCAATTCAACTGTCCACCGGTGGGTCATCATAAAGAAGTTATTCCCTCACTATTACTATAATATGATAATTCCATTAAGATTCCATATGCTTCATAAAAAATGAATGATTTGAAAATATATTTTTTAAATGATTGATTGTGCAGTTTAGAATTATTAGTCGAAGAAATTTTTTTATCAACAACTATTTATGTCTAAATATATTTATAGACGATATAAGTATTTTCCATTCATTTATTTTTTAAAAGCAACATCGGCGATCATTTTTAGAGAAAATATTTTTTAAATTATTCATTTTCTTATGAAAATGATGCATTTGAAAAAAGTAATTTGCGTGTACGGTCCTCCTTTTCGCACTTAACATTTATAGTTAGAGAACGACCGGAGTTTCCTCTTCACGTTCTGTTCGAACGTTGCTGTCAAAAGCGTCGGTTGGAAAATCTATTGGAGGAGCTGCCAAAAATTTCTTTTAATATTCGGTAGAAAATGGGGAAAAAAAGAGAGATAATATTGTTCATCAAAATTCAAAATTGAACAATATGATAGTCATGTTTTCATTCCATACCTTATGGTTATTTTTATTTTTATTTTTATAAATATCTTCATTGATTTTTTCAGTAAACAAGTGTTAAACACAATTTCTCGCTCACTTTTGTGTGTATAATTACCTAAAATTCTTTGTGTTTTTCTAGAGGGACAATACCATTAAAAGTCCTGAATAATACCTCATGACATATTTAGTCAGAAATAATTTTCGTCAAGCAAAAAATCCAAACTCATACCCATAATCTGAATTTATTTTCCACTAACAATCCATTCAATATTCCAATAAAGTTTATACGTGTCAAAAAAAGCTTGTGCATAACCCAAATTTATTATCCATTGGCATTCCATTCAATATCCTGATAAAGTTTATATGTGTCTAAAAAGAGTCATAGCTTTTTAGATCTATCTTAGGTCATTTGTCATGTGTTCTTTTTTTTTTTTTTGAATTTTTCATATGTGTTAACCCACATGTATTTCAACAAAATGTTGGATGGAACATCAATGAGTCATTTGTCATATGTGTTAACACATGTATTTTCAACGAAATGTTGATGAGGGGTACCGGCTTTGGTTCTCTGGTGAAGTGAGAATTAATTTAACATAATCATGTCATCGGGTGCTATTTCAATAATTTTAATGGTACTAATCCTTTTCTTTAGAAAATTCAAAGTCATTCAAGGTTAGCATATATTTTTTGGTCAACGCAAAATTAGAAGTGGTTTTCTTTCCCCAAAAAAGTCATGTTTCTCAAACTTCGAAGATACATCCATCCAATACCGAGACCTCAAAAGAAGAGATTTCTTATTGATCTCCTATTCAAAAGTTGCTTCACATTAAGATCGTCTCACTAAGATGGAAATGACCATGTTCTGAACAAGAAGATTTGCGTAGAACCCAACCTATGTGGCACCATCGAATTGGACCAATTAGACCGAAAAATCAATGCAAATCAAAAGTGTCTAGGAGGGATTGATGCTTACGACGTTTTGATTATGTCCTAAGATTGCTCCAATCCTAACAACAAAATCCCTCCAGCAACAACTCCATTCTCTGTGTGCAGATCACTCTGAATATCCAAGCTGCGATCACCGAAGATAACCCATGTATCTACTGGCTCCGTTGACGACAAACGCCAGCTCTAATTGACAAGATGTCGTTCTTAGGAGAGCAACAAAGCCGATTTTCTCATAAGTTCATCCCTACCCACCAGCCACAACCGCCTCCGGGGTTGGATTTTTCTATTTAAATTCCAACCTTACATGCTGGTCAAACAATGCCCGCACCAGAGGCATCGTGTGGAATCGCGGTCCTTCATGAATTATTTGCTTCAAATTGCGAAAAAAATTTTCCTAACAAAAGCTATATATGATCATGAAGGTTGAGATCGATGACATTGACAAGATATTGTAATAGAATGAATTTCGCTCGACATGCCAGATTTGTGCCAATGCAAAAAGAAAGTAGAGATGACATGGATTTGATCTCAGCCATTCTTTTTATCAATATAAAAACCGATGAACTCTGGTGGATAAATTACCGTGTAAAGCACAACATTCACCGTGACTATATTGATTTTCAACTTTAAGAAAGGTCAGTACGCTATATTACCCCAGGGCATTCTTGAAGCTTCGTTCGGTGGAGACTCAGCAGCCCTCCTGCTGTAGGATGCAGCAGCCGCATTGCTGAGTAGTAATGGCAGTTTACCTGAGGGCAAGTCCTCAGCTGGTCTCGCCTTAAATTCTAAGCATACAACAATCGTGAACATAAAAAGCCCCACCAGCTCATCGAGAGTGTCCTCCGTCATGTGGCAGAGAAGCTCCTGCTTTCCACAGCTTCGGGCTGCACAACTAGGAAACATTATAGACTTTGACCACTTTGGTTGTGTCGCAGACAACGAGGTTCTCAGTTGCAGCAGGAGTTGTGCACAGCCAATTCACCTGCACATGTGAAGCACTGTGATTTAGAATGACAGAAGGACGTAAACATGTACATCAAAGAGATTATGAAGGTAGATGCAGCAGGAATAACTTACTTTTCTGCCGAGATCAATGTTCAGATGTAAGAGATCACGATGATCACTTTGGCTGCCACTTTGGTCCATATCAATGTACTTGAACAGATTCCACAACTTGATGGATTTATCATTTCCCCCCGAGATTATGAACTTCCCTTGCTCACCAAACATCGAAAATGCCCTGAAAATATATTCCTGCTATTCAATATGCATATATTTAACTTCTGGTGTAGCTAAATTAGGTCAGCCACTTACACACAAGAAACAGCAGCAGTATGACCGCCCAAAGTGTAATCCAAGTGTAATCTCCCCCGAGTATCTGTATTTTCTGCATCACTTGATTGGGAGTGAGATCCCTTTCGGGGTTTAACAGAATTTTTTGTCCTGTTAGCAGCAAGTTCCGATCCAATGTTCATTACATCGATGCCACCATCACCCCGTGCCACGACACAGATTTTGCCCAACTTGTCCAGGATATCAACATCTGGAACAGCTATTGAGTGAACAAAAGCAGGATTGAAGCATTGCCCTGTGCTACTGCCACTTTTCATTTCAGATGACCCTGCAGTAAAGAAAATGAAATAGGACTCTTATTTTAGACCTTTCAAACTACAACAACACTAGATGGACTCCAAAAATAGAAATGGTGCTGCTGTACTGTAAAACAAGTAGCTGAAGTTGTACTACAGTACTTTGCCAAGAAAAAGAGATTCTACAGGAAAAGAATTATGAGAAGTTGTTATAATAATTGAGAGCTGATCAAGTTCTCTAGCTCTGGAAATCCAATACAGAAACTATCAATCCAACATGCAAAAGAGAGTTGTTCAACCGCCTACATAACTAGGAAATATCTCAACAATTGAAAAAGAAAAAAAAAGAGATGATGCATGATGAGCCTGCCTAGGTGTAACTTCAGCTCACATTCTAGGAAAATTGACAAGGTGAATTCAACTCATGATGAAGAATGTTACAGGAGATAACAATCATTAGCATCCCAAATGTATAACCTATAAGAGTACATGCTCATTCACCAAGATATGCAACCTTTCAGACCGGAAATATGCTTGCAGAAACTACTATAGCACAAAAATAGAGCAAAGTCAAAATTTCAGTTCCGCGACATCAGCTCAAGATAGAGTTCCAGACAGCCTACTCAAATGTGCAAAGTCATAAAAGAAATATCTTGAGACACTATGAAATGGCCACTACTCCCCTTTATGTAAGTTGAAACCCATCTGAAAGGAGGGTTGCTAAGGGTTTGAGTAGCAAGCCCTACAAATTGATCACAATCTGATCAACCTAATTTAAAGATACTTATCCATGGATATACTGTAAACGATCTCCATAAAAACTTACCTAAGTCTACAACTTTGAAAGGTCTCCCTTTGGAGAAGTCCCACATCACTAGCTTTGAATCAAGGCCTCCAGTGATGACTGTAAGAAAAAAAAAACAAAAAAACAGATTGATGTATAGATATCATTGGAAAAAGAAGTCAAAATGTGAGTTTGTCAAGTTGAGAAAAACATTAATTAGCAACGCTTATTACATCATTGCGGACTTTGAAACTCCTAAAGGATTCTTAAATTGCATTTCTATAAGTTCTCTAGCTTTAGGTTGTACTTCATAATGGAACCGCATATAATTTCAGTAGGTAAAGTATTGCTTAAACAGCTTGTACTTAGAATTTCGCAGAAAAGTAGTTTGAATAAACATCAACTCATTGTGCTGCATAGTCCATAATCCCGGAGTAAAACATGAACCAGTCAATATGTACAGCTTCCAAGGATTGAATGATCTATATCCAGTTCACAACTCATCAGGAATTGAATTTTTGTTTATTGTCAACTAAAGTATGATTAACAAAGTAAAGAAAATCCTAAAGTATCTGCAGGAGCATCCTGATTGTATCAATGAAAGCAAGGACAATTAAGGACTTCAAGACAAAGATGTGGAAGAAGTTTCACATTAAAGAAAATTAAGTGCACCAGAATCTCCAGTTTAAGATCATTACTTGAATATGAAAACAATGTGAAGCCAAAAAAAAACAGGTCCAAGATCACAAATTTCTATTTCTTTTCAGGAAGTTTAATGTCCATGATGATCGATTTCTTCAATAGCATGACTCCAAAATCTTTCAAATTCTATCACCCAATATCATATTACAGACCTATCAAATAAGTGTCAGGTTGTACATTAAATTTATTGCAACCTTAGCATTGGTAGCTTATGGCCAATTTTAAAAAAGAAAAAAAAGAAAAAAGCCTTGGTAGCAAACTACAACGGTAATAGTACCTTCCCAAGGTTTCCAAGGGAGAAACTGCACGCTGCTACAAATCTACACTCCAGAGTCAAGGGCCAGCAACTCTTACTAGAGATTGGAATTAAATTATCAGCTAATGCAACACAAGAACCGAAATAAATTCAAACGGGGCAATGAAAGGCTACTAAGCTGCAAATGCTACAAATATATTTTTCAACTCATGGTATTGCATAATCAGCAAATACGACTGAAATGATATGCTAAAAGAAAACTGAGAAGGATACACTTGAATGGCCATTTCTTAATGTTTTGTAAAGACATTGTTGACGAATGTCAATAATCTGATGCACCAAAAAAAAGGAATAAGTTAAAATGCAGGAAAAGTAGCATGATCACAGTATATTCAAGAATTTACCGCATTCTGTAGAGACATAGGCTCTTATAAACCAAAGTCATCTGTACGCTATGCATTAAAATGTGAAATGACAGATGCCATATATTATGTATAGAGAGAACTTCATGCAAAAATTTCTCATCAATAATAATGGACACTGTCTTATCAAACATTTGTACCTTTATCTCGCCACCATCATCTGCTGCAGCAAGGAATGACTTTGAGCTGCATACAATCTGCACAAGGCAACACACACCTGCATTATTTTAAAAGGTGTAGCACAAAATACCCATTTAAGAGGAGCACACAACATTTTATAAGAATCAGAAGATGCCTATTATGAAGAGTCAAAGATCAAACTTCAGCCATCACAAGCAAAATTGCAAGTAAAGTCTCATTCGTATATTAGCTGAAGGACAACAGTCGAAAATCATAGAGTATTTTCTTTCAATTGATTGGATTCTCTTCAAAAATATTGGAAATTCAATCATCCTTAATTCTCACACCAAAAAAAATGAACCATATTGATTTGTAAAGAAGAAATAAACTATTTTGATGGCCTAAAGCATGAGAAACATAATGATATGCATTTAGAAAGATCACTATAACTAAATAAGGCCCGTTATGCACCAACATAAGGTCAATTAAGATCAAGAAAGACCGGAACTATCTACCTGGTTTATTTCTTCTTTGTTGTAATCATAACACTCCAATGGCGTCCATGAGGTACCCTTAAACATGAACGAAGGAGCCGATTGTTAATAAATGCGATGCAGTAATAGGGGTTCAGAAGATACTATAATACACTCACAATTCAGACATACATCTAGAATCAGGTAACAAGGAAGTGAATAACATACAAATGAGAAAAGAATCTGGGCAGACATCGAAATTGTTATTGCTTACCAGACGAACATCGAAGCACTTGACTTCCTTTCCAGACGAAACATATATGGTATCCTCCTTACCTATCAAAACCCAAAATTTAAAATCAAAACGAAATCAGCTAACACTGGAGATTGCTAGTTCAAGCATACCTACATGTACAACCGCAGGCACCATATCAACTTCAAACAACACAATCCCACATACCCGAAACGATCCTTTTAAGTCGGAAACAAAGGGAGAGACAATTTCCAAGCAGAAGAACACAAACAGCGAAAATCAACACGAGGGGAAGGAAACTGACCAGGCTTGAAACACAGGGACGATACGGGTTCCTTCCCAATTTCCATGACGAGCTGGACGTCCTTGCAACGCATGTCGAACCAGCAAACGCAACCATCCTGTCAAAATACCCAATTTTTTATCAGAATAACAACAGCAACAAGAATTCCATCCGACACGAAGAACAACAATTACAACAAGTCCGTCCATCACTGCTCGAATCGTAGACAATCTAAAGCCAAGGGACGAAGAGGGACGAAACGTATATTACTTCGCCGGCAGTGGCGACGAGGCCGGGGCGGTCACGGGAGGCGATGCAGCACGTCGCCGTCGCTCTGTGGCCCCTCAGCCGTCTCGGCTCCGCCGGTGAGCTCATGGCTTCTTCTCCTTCTTCACAGCACTCGCCGATTTTCCCGTTCCCTGCTGCGAAAGAGGAAGAAACTGCAAACGAAAAGGGCCGGGCCGGGCCGGTCCGGGTCGGTTCGGGTCGGTTCGGTCCGGGTCGTATCGGGTTGGGCTTGGCCTGGTTTATTTATGGGCAGTGAGATTAGTACGGGCTTTTTACTACTTGAATTATGGCCGGAGATAACTTCTCTATGGACAAAATTTCATCCATAGGGAAAATTTAAAAGGACCATCTCGAGTTTTCGTCCCAATATCAATTTACATCGTCGCTTTTTGAAAACTTATAATTAGCATCTTCACATTTGTTAAGTTACACCTAACCATGAATTTATCATTTTCCTCTCGAATTTGTCATTCTTTCTATTCCAAATTCACTCGAGACATTCACGATGGCGAAACCTACTTACTAAAAACCCTAACTCTCTAGTCCACTGCTTGACCCATCTCCTTTCTAGCACTGCCGACATCGGTCAATGGAACCAAGAACCAAACAAATTCTCCCTAGAACTGGTTGGTTAAGTTCATTTCCCGAGTCGAATGGTCCTAGTTCTCACCTCAAATAATTCGCTAGTGTAATGAGATTGGATATTGCGAAGGAATGCCCCATGACATGCAAAGCAATTGTCGTAGGAATTATTAAAGATCTGTAAAATTAAACGGTCTTGGCAGGTTTGTTTGAACTGGACTTAGTGCTCACCCTAAACAATAGTTAAGCATAATAAAATTGGATGTGTCAGGGAATGTCCCAAGACACAGAAAACGTTTATTTCACGAAAACTAATGTCCTGGAAAAAATATTTTTTAAAAGATAATGGCTAACATTCCATGGAAAAAATTAATCAATTCGAAGTAATTTCATTATCAACAACTATATGTGTCTAATGTTTTCATTGATAATGAAAATATATACATTCATTATTTATGTAATATAAGTTATCATTTTTAAAGAAATATTATCCAAATCATTTATATTCTATAAAATAAACACGTCATAAAAAGTGTCCTTTTTATACCATAAGATGCGGAGGAGAGTGTTAGGAAAAATGTTCATAGAAGTGTACAATATATTTCTTATCAACGGTCAGAAAATGAAAAATCTCATTTATTAATTGTGGACCAAAGTCATTTATCGCTATTAAACGTAGTATGTAGATCTATCAAAATGAGTTATAGGCCTATTTCTTAACCCATATATGATGGACTAACTTATTATATGAGATAGTTATGTATACCGAATGGGTTATAATGGGCTTAGATTAGTAAAACCCAAAATAATATGTGTGTTATATGGATTCATAATTTACTTAGATACAACTTACTTTTATAATTTTTTTTGCCTTCACTCATTCTCATGCTTGCTTGCTTGTTGCTTTCACCTTAGTTTGGCTATAAATTTTCCTAAGTTGGGCTAATTATGTAAGTGTTTTAGCGAATTGAGTTGGGTCAGCATGAGTCATTAGATTTGCATCGCATTAGAATTGATAAATTTAGGTCGGATCATTTTTTATGCAATTCAACTCATCCGTTTGATGGATCTAATGGTATGTGTGTCACCATCTTAACACTACTTGTATAATGATTTATTTTATATTTTCATTATACCAAATAAAAGTCCAAATAGAAAATTAAAACAAATCCAACACTCCAAAACACATTTCTTCTATTCTCATTTGAGAAAATATTGTGTGCACAAGTTGTGCTAGCACAACAAATTAGAAGGAGCATGAAATTGCAACATGTGTTAGGCGTGGCCCAAGTTGTTAGATGAAATTTTGAACTTGAGCCGCACTTCTTGAGGAGAAAATATTGTGTGCACAAGTTGTGCCAATGCAACAAATAAGAAGAGACGTGAAATTGTGACACATGTTGCAAGTGGCCCAAGTTGTTCGACAAAATTTTGAACTTGGGCAGCACTTCTTGAGGGAGACAGAGAGCGTTTTCTCTCCCTTGCATGCTTTATCTTCTCAGTTGATTCTCTCTACCTCCCTCTGACCGACAATCCATCATGCCTGATCGATGAACCACCGCATCGCCCCTTCGACTCTTGCTTTGGCTCTGGCTCATCCTACATGCTCTCTCTCTGTCTCTCTGTCTCTCTGTCTCTCTCTGTGCGCCCGACACTCTTGACTCTGCTTGCTCTCTCTCCCTCCGACAAACCACTGAGCCCTTGTCAAACAATGGTTCATCGGACGAGGGCTTGGTCGTGACTTGAAGGGAGAGAGAGAGGGAACAGCCTAGAGGGGCTAATGATTCGGCAACGGCGAAGGCAATGGACGAGCTCGAGCTAAAGTCAGAGGGATGGTGTAATGGCTCATCAGTTGGGTGAGTGCTTGGTGGTTTGTCTAAGGGAGAGGCAACGAGCAGAGTCGAGAGCATCCAGTGAAGAGAGAGAGAGAGCCTAAGCCGGAGTCGGAAGTCGGTGCCCGAGAGGCGGCATGGTGGTTTATTGATCGGGTGTGGTGGCTCATCAGTCGGAAGAGGGTTTGGAAGGAGAGAGAGTCAAGTGCGAGGAGAGAGAGCGTGTAGGGGAAAGAGAATGCTTTTTCTCAAGAAGTGCCACTCAAGTTCAAAATTTCATTAGACAACTTGGCCCACCTGCAACACGTGTAGCATTTCACACCCCTTTGTATTTGTTGTACTAAGCACGTAATATTTTCTCTAAAATCTTGTTTGACAACTTGGCCCTCCCACGACACGTGTCACAATTTAACGTCCCTTTGCCTTGGCACAATTTGTGCACATAATATTTTCTCCTTATTTTCCGATAAACATAAACCAAAAAAGAGGAAAAAAATTCTTAGTAGAATTAGAATTTGCAGTCTCCAGTCAACGACGAACAAGAATTCGTCAGTTAAATAGGTCAACCTCTCTCCAAATTACACTTAAACATAGCTAAACTCTTCTTGCCCTCCTACTTGACAGCACTGGCTACTGCAATGGCCCAAGACCTGAGATGCTCTCTCATGGCGATCCCATCGCTCAGCGGAGGCATCTTCTTCACCGCTTGGACTCCGCTCGCAACTCCAGACCCTTGACGACGATGATCCACGAGGAAGCGATTCTCCTCGAACCCGGAAAAATCCTCCCCATCACATCCCAGATCAAGCTCCCCAAGAACGCTCCTCCTCCTCCTTTCGCGGAACATCCTTCTGCTCCTCTGTCTCCTCTTGCTTCTTCTCGTCCACTCTTTGAGCTTCGACCCTTCCTCTGCCAACTCCGGAGTCCCCACAGCTTCCATGGCTGAAGATTTCATCACTCCTAGCTCTGCAACTTCAGCGTCAAGATTTCCGCATCTGGGGCATCTCGGAAGCGAATCTGCGGTAGTTGTGGCAACGGGCTTGGCTCGTGCTGCTTCGTCCTCAGGTCCATCCGCCTGGTTCTCGACGGGCTGCTCTCCTCCTCCTCCTCCTTTCTCTTCCGTTTCTTCCGCTTCAGCAGCAGGAGACAGAGGCCCCGCTCTCGAGAGGACGTTGCTGAAGAACCAGAGATTGTCCAAGCTCTCCACAGCAGCCCACGAGCGCTCCATTCTCGCTCCCCCGTGAGCGCACGAACGAAAAAGCAGCTGAGGAAAGGGGGAGGAAGAAGATCTGCCGCTGAAAGAAAAAGGCGATCTCCGCCGCGACCTTTTCGTCTCGGACAAAACAAGACGGGACGCGAGTTGCGAATCCTCGTCGGTCATGTCCGAATGGCGAAAATGGTCCTCGCCTCGCGGCTACAACGGGAGCCAACCGCGGGGGTAGTTCCGTCCTTTCGAGGGAAAACTGGTGGCGCAAGCCGGTGGGTGAATTTTCGGGGTCGTGATCGTCGCTTTCTCCTTGGATTTTAAGTGGTGCGTGCGATCCACGCGCTGCGGAGGAAGGTGAGGGTTGGCGTCTTCGCGGCGGAGCGTAGGTAGGGGAATTAGGTGGAAATTAACCCCAACGGTCGACTACAACGTCGACACAGCCATACAGGTAATTATTAGCGTCATTAATCATTACTATTATATATATATATATATATATATATCTCTCTCTCTCTCTCTCTAAACTAAAATATAGATTCAAATTGAAACATAGCAGTTGTATGTCTGAAGATAGATTACAATGCAAACTTACACATTAATTTCATAGTTTCGAATTAATGGTGTCCGCTTGGATTGACACAAGTTTGCATTCGAATTCACTGTAATTGGCGCAAGCTCTCTCTAAAAGAAACAGAGGAATTTCACGAAGTGTTTTATCAGCTCAAACTTGATTGAAAATTTAACTTGGTTTAAGTTCAAGTTCAAATGCGAGTTTTATTAGTACCACGGAACTAGAAATAGTGAGGTATCACAATTTCGAAAGTCTAATCATAGCTAAGATATCAAAAACCTACCATGCTCATGAGTTAGAGTTATTCGAATGAAATTATTTATTTTCCTACTTGTGGGCATACAATAATTGAGTTATTCGGACTCAATTGTGTATCTTAAAAGATGATGAAGAATGATTTGAGTAGTCCATAAGTCGATATTTAGAAGAACTTATGTGTAGTTTGCCTATGTCTCATACAAATATGATTGATGGTAATGGGTCAAAAGGTTTAGGTCGATCAAGTGTCAAATTGAGAGACTTTAGTTGCCTAGCTTTTACAATTTGAAGTTGCCTTTCATCTTTGTAAGAAAACATTCATCACTTTTATTCACAACACTTAATCATCATAATTGTATGAGTAAATAATGCAATTAGATTAAATTTGATAATGGCTAGATTTGAAACATTCATATTAATAGATTTGATCACATTTAAACATTGACCTATAAAAAGCAAATAAAGAAAACATCGACTAGGCTACTGGGTAGTAACTGTGATCCTCAAGATTATTCTGAGTGGGAGATGTACTTTGTAACCTGATCTTGAAATCCCACATCCAAACCCATTGATTTGTCACTAAACCAAACTCCTCATCACTTCTATTTGAGGCAAACTTCACTTGCAAAAAGTACTTTGAGGGGCATGACAACATACACTTGCCAATGAAGAAGCGAGATTAGTCACTTCCAAAGGATAGACTCTTGTATTAACTTGGGTCCATGTATTGAGTGCAATCACGACCATTGATGATGGGGCCCCACATGTAGAGCTCTCATAAACAATGACAATGATGAATCTAGTCCATGTGGACTTGGGTGTAGATAAGAATTTGCCCTTTAAAAGACACGTACTTTTTGTTGCCAAAAGAAAGAAATATGATTTACTTTACTCATGAAGATGCATTATGAATTGCATTATGGCTGGAGATAAATGTACATATATATTTGGAGATCACTTCTCTTTTTTCCCAGAAAAAAGAAAATGGAAGCAAGTAAACAAGATGGTTTCTACATAGAATGAAAAATTTGTTAGTGCTCGGGAAGAAGAAAAAATGAAACCATAACTTGCATTGATTCTCTATCTCTCTTTAAGCCATCAACTTGTTGATGGTGGAGTGGGAATTACAGGGCATTTCTCCTTTGGCAGGACAGAAGCTATTTGACAAAGTTCAAGGGATTTGCATGCAATGTCTCTCTTTTGCCAAAGGAGAATTGCATTGTTATTTCACAACTTCTTACTCTCTCTCTCTCTTCCCACCCCCCCTCCCCCCACCCCTTTGATTAGCTTAGCCTGGGTCTTGTGAAGGTTGAACCTCCTTTTTTATAACCCCATTGTTCGCACAAACTTTCGGATATGCTGGGTAGATGGAACAGTATATGCTGGAAGACTTCTTATGTAGGTTCTTTTTGAACATGGTCCCAAAGTCTTGACCCATCTTTTCCTCAAAGAAGCGAAAAGGCAAGTTGATGCCCAGATTTCTTTTCTCCTCTCTTTTTACATGCAACTGCATGGAGGGATATCAAGTGCAAGACTTTTCTATTTATTGCTTATTTAATCTAGAGCTATTATGTTGTGGCTAGGATTATTATTATTTTTTTAATTTGCCTTTGACTCGAAGTGGCTATAGCCAATTAGAATTCTATTATTCCGTATTAAAAGATGCGAATTGTTTTTCAAGTGAAGGTACACTTTAATTAGCGTTGATAAGTGTCAAAATTATTTTGATAGAAAGAAAAGGACAATTCACTTTTATTTAAAAGTAGTTTCGGTAGTTCTGCTACCTTGTGTTGTTATCAGAGTCCCCATGTTAATTTGGTTGGTCAGAATGTCAGAAATGGATGTCCGAATACATGTGGCATGCTCCCATTCGATCAAATTGCTTACCAGGCACCACATCAATAACCTAAAAAAATTGAAAAAGGAATTGGGTGCGAGAGAGAGAGAGAGAGAGAGAGAGAGAGAGAGTCGGCCGTGGTTTGTAACACTACTGAGGTTAGCCAAGACAGTGGCCACCACCTGATGTTGCCTCGGTTGGAGATGATTATTGCACCTCGTGAATGATCGTAGGACCATGGGAGGATTATAGTGCCGCCTCTTTTTTAGGTTTTGTCTCTTCTTTTTGTTAATTGACGATCAATTGTTTATTAGATTCTTTAAATCTCTCCATCTCTCACTATTCTTAAACAATTTGACCTTGAGATCTGGTCAAGGAAGAAGCATGCTCGGTGAGAGTCATGTGATAAATGATTGGAGGAAGAGAATGAAACTCAGATGTTCTTCAAAATTACTGAATGAGCTTTTAATTAAATGAGCTTTGTTGAACTAGAATGCCAGCATGAAGTCTAGAGAGCTGAATCAAACTTCTAATTTCTAATTTAGAGGGGAGTTTCAGCAAAGCAGTCTAACAATACAACGTAGAGGGGGAGTAAATATGTTCTTTTTTTTTTTTTTTTTACTTTGAAAAATTTTTGTGGAAAATTTCAAGTTTTAAATAGATATGGAAATAAATTGATATATTCAGATATGGAGACTTCTATCAAATATGTATATAATAATAAGCAGATAAAAGACATTGGACACATACATATAGTGATTTGGCTTATTTTCGGTCTATATATGTGACATATTGATTTTCAGGTTCTGATTTCGATCGAATAAGTTGGGCTTTTCATCGACGCGACTATAGTGTTTTTCTCTAAGATGGCTACTCATGAGATAACTAGATGATCTAGGGAAGTCATTAAGAGATTTTAATGCAATAGACTTGAGAATTCGACCAGGAACTGACTATTCAACCATGTTAATCTACCGAGATCATTACGACATAGTAAGATCGATTAGAAATCGGAGATAGGTAAGTTCGACTGAGACATGACAAAGTTCTCGTCGATTGGCACTAGACTGATTTTTCTGTCGTTTTGTTATCCCGTGTCTATATTTGAAACCTCGAGATTTTTATGACCATCGAGAGTCGCCAATGTGTCGAAGGGGTTCATTGTGGCTCAAAGAAAATTCGACCACATGTTATTTGCACTGAAGATTTCTAAAAGCTATCAGGTCGCTTAGGTCACGCTAAAATCGCGTCATATCGAAATTAATTGTGAATTTGAATCCAATTTCAGAAATTAGAAGTTCGGTCATGTCGTAGGTCATTTTAGGAACATTGACTAATCTTTTGAGGAATTTTCGGTGACTTCGGGATTTCTACGGAAAATTGATTTGGATGATTCAGAAAACGAACGGAAATTTGGGTTGGCCAAATTGAAAGGATTTTTAGCCTCCGGTGTGAGTTACTTGGTGAATGGAAGTGGCGTGGGCTTTTTCTTTAACAAAATTGGATATCAATTGGAGAGATTTGTTCAGAAATCGGATTTCGCGAAAAAGGAAATAGAATTTGGAATCGAAGGAAATTGTCGTTTTTGTTGCCCAAGACTTGTTGTTTGGGGGAAATTTGGTGCGAGAAAGCAAGTGAGGATCAAGTATTTTAGCATGGGGATTTTTGGGGACCAAATTGGATTAATCAAGCGCAAGTGGGATCAAGAATTTTGGTTATAGGAATTTCTTTTAATTTTCTTTTCTTTCCCCCTCTTCGGCCGCGCGTTCTCCCCCTAGCGGAGCGTCCCCTGCACATTTGGTCTCCCATTTCCTTTCTTTCTTTAACTTTTCTCTCTCTCTCTCTCTCTCACCCCCACCCCCCCCCCCCCCCCCCCCCCCCCCCCGCGCTAAAAAAAACCAACAGCCCTCTGCCGTCTCCCACCTTCTTCCCCAGTTCTTTAACTTTTGAGTCATACTTATCCTCTCTTTTCCCTTGCGGACGCCACACTCTCTCTCCTCTCTCTCTTTGTCGCACGTAACTAGCTGCCCCGACCGGATCTGATTCTTCTTTGCTTGCGTTTTCATTTTCCTCCGAAGCCCTCCATCTCTCTCTCCCTCAAACCGAAGCCGACCACTTGGAGCCGAGCCCAATAAACCACAGATTCTGCCCAGCTCCGCAACTTCTTCAACAGCCCGCTTGAAGCCGCAAGTCCCGCCGTTTCTTCCTCACTGAAGCAGCCGCTCGGAGTCAGCCCAGCAACCGCGGAATTCCTGCAACAACCGCGGGCTTTGTTGGCTGTTTTCGGCCCGGCCCAGTCTCCGTTTGGCACCGCTGCTTTGGAGCTTATCGTCCCTCGCCGCATCTCCGTCATTTTGATTCGAGTGGATCATTTAACAAGTGAGTTTACTCACTAATCCTTACTTAGTAAGTTAATGATATTTAAGGGTCGATTAGTTATACTAAGCATGATTTCGTTGGATTGTTAGATTAGATTAGCAATTTAATTAATTGTTATTGTATGTTAGATGGTTAGAGTAGTGTAATTAGAGCCTAGACAAGCTTTAGTGTTTAACTAGAGTGGTTTGGTAATTTTCCGAGCTCATCTCGGCTTCTAATTATGCTTTACGGGCCTAAATTCTATTTATTGGCATTTATTTATTATTTTTCATAATTAATTAATTAATTAATTAATTTCCGAAAATTAGACTGAAATAGTCGGTGATTGGAATTTTATACTGATTGCAGTGTTGTGATCTGTTTATTTAATTGAGCTTTAATTTGTGCAAATTTTGTATGATTTGTATTTTAGGAATTTATTCTTAAATTTATTTAATTTCTATAATTAATTGGAAAATTACCGGCGTTGGTTTACAGTGCCAAAAATATGTTTATGGGCCGTTGAAATTGGTGGAATTTTCAAATGTGAAAATATTATATTTTGGCTAAAGCCCACCGTGTATCTATACACGAGTATTTTTATCGGGTATTTTTAAAATGAAGGAAATAGGCCATGACATGATTTGAATTGAAGAATTTGATTGTGAGATACAAAGTCTTTGGCTATGGATGAATAATCTTGTGAGGTTAAGATTCAAGTTAAGAAAACCACCTAATAAGGTTGTGCCTGGGTTGTAATTATCCACCTCATAGAGGTTGTGCCTTTTGGGCCGTAATCATCCACCTCATAAAGGTTGTGCTCGTTGGACTGTAATTTACCACCTAACTAAGGTTGTGCTTGTTAAGCCGTAATTATCCACCTCATAGAGGTTGTGCCTTTTTGGCCATAATCAACCACCTCATAGAGGCAGTGCCTACTGGGTCGTAATCTACCACCGCACTTGGAGCAGGTTGTGCCCAGTGGGCCGTATTTAGGCTGTGCATGACAACGCTTCTGCCCGGAGAAGAGTTATTTATTTATTTGTTTTTATTTTTATTTTTATTTTTTTTTCAGAAATAGTTCTTTTCTATTTCTGTTCTGGGGAACAATTTCTAAGTAAAAAAATCTATTTGGTAACTATACCAAATTTCTACTCTTGGAATAGAAAAATAATAGAAATGCGTTTGGTAACGCAACAATTTCTTTTTTGTATTTATTCATTTTTTATTTTTGCTTACGAATCGCCACCGCCGCCGGTGGTGGCGGCGACAGGCGGCCGGTGGTCGGCGGTGGCTCCAAGCGGTTGATGGTGGCCGCGGTAAGAAAAAGAAATAAAAGAAAAATAAAAAAGAAAATTAGCTTATTTCTAGAAATTGTTTCCGGGAACAAGAAGCAACCTTTTTTTGCTTCTCAAAATTGTTCCTGGGAACAAAAAATTAAAGAAATTATTCCTGGGAACAAATATTTTACCAAACAGGTTTTTGTTCTTTTTTTGTTCCGGGGAACAAAAGAACAGAAATTGGGAGAAACAGAAGCGTTACCATGCGCTACCTTAGTAGTAGGCTGTGCTCGAGTGTGGCTGTAATTAATAGTTGAAATGAATAATTGAAATGACCGTGGGATGATCTTAATGACATGTAATCGACTGAGTTGATTAATTAATTAATTGATTGATGTGAATCGTAAGCATTTAAATTATACTGACTTGCAGGAGGAATTTGAGACAAATGTAAGTCCTCTATCTCGTGATTGTGCTTAGGTAGCCCTTGTGGGCATATTTTCTTCCTAGTCGGGGCTTAGGGGGTTGAATTTGCTGAGATGTCATCTCATCCCATTGTGGGATAACATTTTAGGTCCCTAGACGGCGGTCGTGGAGGATCGGAAGCCCTGGAGTTTGGGAAGGTAGAGATTGAAGAATCGGCGAACGTGTTTGACTAGTGGGTCATAGGACAGTTCCCTATTTGTTGAGCCGATATTTTTATAAACAGCCTGGTATTGTATATAAACCTGTTTGTTTATAAAAGGCTTGTTTTGATTTGAAAATTTGTGACCCTACTTTTTTATCCCATCTTGTTATTGTCTGGGGATTATATATTTGCTTCTGCATGCGCATATTAAAATGAAAGGATTGGCGATATGTCCTGGGACGTCGCTATTTAATCGACCGCAGAGGAACGGGCACGCTTTCGGAGGATCGGGGCGTTACAACATTTACTCTTTAGTCTAACATACACCAACAGAGTCGAAATCTACTAGTAATCTCAAGAGATGTTAAAAAGTAGCAAGTGTGGCTTCAACTCGAAACTAATAGATTCGACTATCCATACACAAACATTGCAATTACACTTGTACACTTCTCTATTTGCTTATTACAAGCAATAAACACTCTTAATAGAGAGAATTTTGGATGAGTAAAAGCCCATGAGCACAACATAGATAATATGACAATATTGGAGTTTAAACTTTCTCAATTTTGCGCTATCCCCTTCAACTTGCTTTGATCTTCTAATATAGATGTCCCAACTCCAATTTAGCTATTAGAGTCTTCAAGAAAGTCAAAGAACTATTAGGATCAAGTAGAAGTAATCACTAGCAATCCAGCCATCCATATAGTCTGATCTTCTTGATAAAAGCAAGGTTTCCCAAAATGAAGCTTGCTGCATCTATCATCTGTTCCTTCCTTTGATTGCTTGAGCAACATCGGTAAAAACTGTTCAGGCTCAACCCTATGCTTTTTCTACGATCTTCAAGTGGCCGTATCCCTTTTGTCCTACATTCGAACCAAACGAAAAATGAACAATGTCTTCTTGGATAATTGATAGAAGCACAGCAAGCATCTCCTAATCAATTGATAAAAGAAGATGCCTTTGCCAGTAATTTAATGGCTCAATCCATACTGCTTTTTGCAGGTTTAATTGTGATTTACTATTTATTGGTCTTCCTAAATATACCATCAGTCAAGACTCTATCAAGATGTTCACCTTCTATGGTCCTATTAAGTCTTCACAATACTTGTTCTCCTTTTGTCTAGGGTTATCTATTTGTAGACTACTTTCTGCTGTAAGCTGAAGACACCACGAATATTGGCAAAGTCTTCCTTATATCAACAACACTTGATTATACCAACATCTGCGCTTGTCAATTAAGAATTAAAATAAATGGTTTTGTCATCTTCAAAATATATAGGGAAGTTTTCTCAACAATCTTCCCTTTTTTTATGATGACAAAATTATCCATGCAGTCCGCAAACAAGTAAATTGATTATGGGTTTCAACTAAATTAAAATTTTTGTCAAACATGCACTGAATATGTGCGATTTAAGCAGAAGAGCAATTGAAAGAGTCTCCATGTATTCATATGACCGCTGAATAATCAGAGACAACTAATAGAAGTAAAAGTGAACATTTTGAAAGAAGTGGGAACTTTCTCTAGCTTCTATTCAAGGATGATTTCATGAAATAGAGGACGAAGTGAAATTCTACCTTGATATGCTTTGTTCTAGCATAAAAAGTGGTTCATTGTAAGATATGTTGCCCCTAGGTTGTTGCACCAAAGGATAAAGATGCCCATTCTTATAACAATTATTGCAGCCATACCACTTCTATTGTGGCATCTACCAATGCTTAATGCTTAGATTCAATTGAGGAACATGGATGGGTATGCTACTTCTTGGCATACCAAGAAACCAGATTTTGACCCATCTAAATTATATAACCTCCTGTTGAGTGTCTATCAACATCACCATATGTGTGGAGCTCTATGGTGGATTGGGAATTGATGAGTATTCCTTGTGAAACAATTTCCTTTAAGTAGTGTAGGATCCATTTCACCACACTTTAGTGGTTGTCTCTTAGTTCTTTCAAGAACTGATAGACTTTGTTTACTACATAAGAGATATCTAGTCGAGTTAGGGTGGCATGTTAAAGGGCTTCTACAGTGCTCCTGTACAAATTGATATCTTCAAGTGGCTTACCTTGATTGATTAAATTGGTATTTGTATCCATGCATGTGTGAACCGATTTAACATCGTCTGTTTTGGTTCAGTGAAGGAGATCTATACCATATTGCTGTTGTGATAGGTGGAGCCCTAATAGATGTTTGAGCACCTCAATTCCTAGGAAGTAATTAAGTTTGCCCAAGTCCTATATGGAGAACCCCTTATTTAAGTAGTTAATAGTGTCTTGAAGAAATGTCAAATTGGACCATGTAATAACAATGTAGTTAACATAGATGAGCATGTAAATAAAGAAATTAGGCTGATGTGGATTTTTATAGCTTGCATATATGGTTTAGCCTTTCTTTATCAATGAAGCCTTGGGGTTGGGCCATGTAGACTTCTTCGGTCAAGTTACCATTCTAACATCCAATTGTGGGAGTTTCCAATTCTTTGTCACAACCAATGAAATAATTGTACGAACATTGGTCGCTTTAACAATTGGACTAAATGTTTTTGTATAGTCAATGCCCTCTTGCTGATTATAGCCATTGGCCACTAAGTGGGCTTTATACTGGTCTATCAAACCATCTGGATGTATCTTGGCTTGAGAAACCCATTTGAAGCCCATGCCATTTGCTTTGGGATTTGGTGGAACCAAAACCCCCGTTCCATTATGCAACAAAGCATTATATTTTTGGAGCATTGTGTCCCTCTAACTTTCATGTTTATTAGCTATAGTGAAGTGCCGTGGCTCTTCTTTAGAGCTTATTTCAGTCAGGTTCACATCTGCCAATAGATATTTAGTGTTGGGGTTTGGGTTTTGTCGTAGCTGCATTGAATGGGTTCTTGGTTTTTTGATAAACTTGTTGTGGAGGTATCACAACAGCCTACTATGGGGAGGCATTTGAAAGAGCCTCATTAGAACCTATAATAGCATTAGATGGACTAAAAATTAACGTGTTAGGTGTTAAAGAAGTAGTAGTATTGGATAATATTGGTAATGATTTTCAAAGGTGGGTGGGGAGGTGTTAAAGGGTGGAGTAGAAGGTAGGATATGGTCATGAACACCACGGTTCACATGAGAGGACATACCGGAGATCGTTAGCCAATGATGTGATGGTGAGCCAATGATGTGATGGTGAGGATATTTTAGAAGGGTGTGAATCAAGTGTGGCGAATGGATAAATGAATAAATATTTTCAATAAAATAAGCATGTCTTACAATATACATGAGCCCAATTTTGTAATTTAAACAGCGGTAACAACATGCAATTGACTATATCCTAAAAACATACTTGAGTAGATTGTAAACTTATGCGAATTGTATGACCTTAATAAAGAAAAAATAATACAACCATATATTTTTAAAAACTTGTAATCTGGTTGTTGATGGAAAAGTGTTTGAAAGGGTGAGATGTTGTTTAAGAGTGGTGTGGGTAATTTGTTAATGGGGTAAATTGTGGTTTCAAAAGTGTAAGGCTGACACTAAAGGGGAAAATATGCATAGGCCAATAATGTAAGATTGGTATCAACAATATGACAAATTTTTCACTCAGCTTCTCTGTTTAGCTTGTGAGTGTTTGGAGAAGCAACACGATGGAGAATTATATCTCTTAAAAAAAATTATTCAGGGTTCCATATTCTCCACCCCAATAAGACTGTATGAATTTGATGGATTTTTCAAATTGTTTTTCAGCCATTTATCTATTTTTTTTTTTTTTGAAAATGGAGGGGACGATAGACTGATTTCGAATATATGATAGTATGAGGTATCTTTGAAAAAAATCATTAACATATTCTATCTTATTTTGGTTTGATTTGATTTATACACTACTTTCCTTATTTTTTTGGTCAAAAATTTATCTACTCTCAACATATTATGAACAACCACTGGGGGTTCGCCCCAGTGGCCACCCTTCCAACTTGAAAGGGGGAGGTGAGGGGTTCAAATCCCCACATTCTCAGGAGGGATTGGGGTGGGGACGATTTCATTTCAGAAGTGGGTTTCGACTCCCACGCCTTGCACGGAGGCACGACAAAAGTCTGGGAGTGAGTGTTAAAGTAGGATTAGAGTATGACAGACAAAAAAAAAAAAAAAAACATATTATGAACAACTGTAGTTTTCCAATCTAGAGTACATATCAATATGTCTGCCCAATCTGATGAGGGCTCACCTTTGTAGTTGCTGCGTTATCTCGTCCAAGCCCAACAATGATGAGGTTGAGCTCGTGCAGCCATTGGCGAGGTGACCTTGAGTTCGGTGACCAGCCCTTGCCTTTGCCGATCACCAAAGCCAGAGGAATAAGGAGGGAGGATGAAAAGAAAAAGAGAAAGACAAAAAAAGGAAAAAGAAAGATAAAAAATTAATAAAAAATTCAAAAAATAAAATATTATTAAAAATTGTCTACCGGCGCCGGCCCACATCCACGTTAGTAGGGACTAGATTGATATAATTATAAAATATTTATGATTCAATTGACCAAAAAAAAAAAAATAGAATCAAATCAGTATAATTACAATAGATTTAGAACTTTTTTTAGATAATTTTTCCTGAAGAAATTATATGCTATTTTAAAGCTTATCAGATGCCATACTTGATCATGAATATGTTCTTTGATGAAGAATTATCTCTAAAAAGTTACTTGCAAATAAATCTTTTCCAGGTAGACTATTGCAAACTTGATTGGCCGCTAGCTCAGGTAAACAATTTATTTCTTGGACTCAAATTACTTGTGTAGTCCCACTTGAACTTATTTAGATTATTAATATGGAATAAATGGAGAATATTAATAATTTCAGACGAGCTTGAATAACGAATTTCAAGCTCGAGATCCGGCTGGAATCGTCCATTGATCAGGTCTACAAAAGCATTCCAAGATAAGCAAGCCCCGTCATCTTAGCCTCGTAGATGTATTAGATGTCCAAAATTCCGTACGTATATTTGAACTTGCGATCCACTGTATGGCCGCCACACTGCATTTGAAAGGGACACGTCTCGCACGACCGGAATCCAAAAACTTAGTCGAGCGGAAAGAACCCTAAAATCGGAGGCTCGCCTTCCCGTTTCTCTTGATCGTCGACCCCACACGGTGAAGAAGCAATCGCAGACCTCACCGTCGTCCTCCACTTCTCCTTGGTGCGACACCCCTAAGCGATGACGCTGATCAGTGATCACATAAGCACCTAGCCTAGGACCAACTCGCACAGTGCTGGTGGAGACTCAGTGATCCCTTACTCTTTGGGTTCAGAGCTCCACAGGGCAATGGTGGAGATTCGCCTCCTAATACACGCCTTCATTGTCATGGCTGAAAAAGAGGGTGAGTGGTGTCGGTTTACCGGCTAGTGAGGGTGGTCTAGCGTTGGTTGTTGGTGCAGGTCTTGCGTTGAACAGGGGCATTTTAATGAGTAGAGACATTAAAGGTGGTGGCCGTGAGCACGGCGGCGGCGGCGACTTGGTGGTGAACTTAGGTAAGTGATGGTGGTGCTTAGTTTGTATAGGAAGTGTAGATAACGGACGAAACCTTGGTGGTTGTTTTGCGTTCATGGTTCATGGTTCTTCGTGAGAGAACAGGCTGTTGTTTCGGAAGGAGAAAACAAACGTGGAAGGCGATAAGAGTAGATAGAAGAGAAATATATGGTTAATAAAATTGGGCCTATTTTGATCGCAGGAGGAAATGGATTACAAGTTGGGCTTCAAGTGGTTACAAGGAGGGGAATAGATTTAGTCTATGGGTCTGTTTATTAACTGGTCAATAGTAATTGACTCTATTTTTTAACTCTCCAAAAAAAAAAAGAAAAAAAAGAATAGAAATCCATTTGATAACTTTTTTATTCTCGAAAACAAATCTATTTCTAGAAATAAATTTGGAACAGAGTCAAGACGTAAAAAAGAGTTGTTTTTTTGTTCATGAGAACAATTCTAGAATCAAGTCAATCTTTTTCTCTCTCTCTCTCTCTCTCTCTCTCTCTCTCTCTTCTCTTCTTCTTCCTTATTGCTGGTTGCTGACCACCGCCAGTGTAATGTTGGCCTCGCCTTGGCCTAGTGAGGGTCGGCCTTGCGCCAGCATGCCCAGCCACCGGTGAGACTTAGCCTCGCTAGGCCAAGGCGAGGCTGGCCTTGCGTTGAGCCTTGCCCAGAGCATGTTTGAGTAGGTTTATTTTTGACGAACTTGGACTTGTCTAATTCGGGGAGTTTGGCCTAGATTTGGTTTGGATCACTTTGGGTCTAGACAGTTTTGGTAGATTTGGGCTTGGCCTTGTTCAAATGACTGTGGGCTGGGTTTTTTTAATGAAATGGGTCTAGGGAGTTTGGGCCTGACACTAGAGGCCCAATTGGTTTATTGGACCTGATTTTGATTACAGCAGGAAATGGATCATAGGACCCTGCTAGCATGATGGTATGATCATGTTGAATTTTTAATGGTTGCATGTTGATCACAATTTTCACTTTGTGAAATGTGGAAAACCGGATATGGGAATTAAGGCAGGGAGGGTTTTGGGCTTTTATTTTATTTAAGGAATACTGTCACCTTTTATCCTTCTATCTTTCTCCAAAAATTAATTATCCCTCTATATTTATTTATGTTAAAAGCCGCTTTCAACTTTTAAGAAAATGTCCCATTTAATTCTTTTCTCTTGCTAGTCAATTTCTATCTCCAATTTTTATGTGTCATGTTACAGATCATTCAACAATGCTATATGACGTCGAAGAGATGCCATATTAAACAATATAAATGAAAACAAAACTATGAAAGAGATAGAGTCCATTATAGCTGCCATAGTGTAGGCTCAAATTATAGCTTATGGCAACCGTGGATGTTCAAGCTTAGGTCTATGGACATCATAGGAACTCGAGCTTGTAGCCACGACCACTTAATTTAAGCTTGTAATGGCCATATGTGCAAGATTTTTTTAATCGTGAAGCTTGCGGTGGTCATGTCCACTAGATCTTTTCGAGCCACGAAGCTCGAGGCTACCATGATGCTTGAGCTTTGAGCTAGTGATGGCCATGGCCACTTGAGCTTCAAGTCATGAAGCTCGAGGCCATGGTTACTTGATCTGAGCTCTCAATCATGGTTACTCAATTGGTGATTATGTGAATAGTTACATAATGATAAATTTTGTATTGTTGTGGGTATCTTGTTGGTCTTCTCCACATAAATCATTTTCCTTATTTTGTCTTTATCCCTTGAGGAATTTCACTGTCATCCCAATAATGAAGATATTCCTTTCAAATTTCTCAAATAAACAGGCTAAACAATTTAACCGATTTCTTTGAGAAATTGAAAGGCAAGGAAGGCACGATCTCTTTTTAAAGAGGAAAGGTGCCGTTAGAAAATCATTTCTCATTATCATAACAATATCCTAGTAATTATGCCTATGACTGAACTTGATACCCCCGGACCATGTGAACATCCTCAATGTTGAGAAACCGACATAATTCTCATTAGGTCGCAAAGCATTTCAAGCACCTAATCTCGACTTGGGTAAGTGAAGCTCGAGAAAGTTTTCTCATGCCCTTTGCTGAATGCATATCTCTAGAATCCATGTCCAACAGTGAAATGATTGGCCTTACTCCAATCCATGTCCAACAGTGAAATGATTGGCCTCACGGGAGTAAGATGAAATAATGTCGGTCTAGTCACAGCTTCTGCTATAATGCATCGGCTTCGATCTTCCAATATTTTACAAGCTTGTCAAAAGCCTTTCACATCGATCATCAGGAATACTAGTTATTCGGGGGATGTTGGTGGAAGTGAAATCTGCATTTGACATTTTAAATAAGTGCTTCATCATAGCATCATTACGATTTTGGCTTGCGAACATCTACTACATAATCGATGGATACAGGAGAGTCTCTGATTTGAAGTGTGCCGTCCTCAGCTTGCAGAGTAAAGGGTTGATTAATTGTCTGACAAAGGTATCAGAAAATTCAAGAAGAGTTGTTTGCGACGGCCTAATAATATTAGAACTATCACACACAAGGCTTTCATGCTTGGAGGATCAATGGAGTATTTCTTCACTGGAATATTTAGTTTACAAGAATTAAGTTTCTCCAGCAATAAGAACTCGGCTTCTCTCTTTCTACATGCAAGTCGAATTAGTACGTAACAATTACTATGGTCGGAGATGGGCATCTAGTTGTCTTCATAGAATCATGATGCTTGCCATTAATAGAAGTGAATCAAAGCAAATATGAGCTTTCCAAATATTACATTAACATTCAAACATTGTGCTAAAGTTGTCAGCTGTCCCGAGGCACCTTATTCAATTTGCATTTCAAACAGATATGAATATGGCCTATGAAGAAGCAGAAATTAGAAGTTGATATAAGTATCTTGGTTCTCATCATTTTTTAATAATTGGCATGAATTAGATTGAGACATCTAATCTTCTTGTCTACAACAGTAAAGCAACAACAAATTTTGTCCCTATGGGAAAACCAGGCTCTCCACCATAGTTACTAGATCAAATCTCCCCAATTTTTGAAGGAGTCGGGTCAGTCCCACACTAGGATCCCACGAAATCAGCTCATGTTGGTACGTTTGCATAAGAAGCTCGCCACTTCTTGTGAAGCCGTGAAATCTTGACACTCCTTCATTGAGATCCAAGGTATGCAGCTTAGTCCAAGAATCAGGCATGCCATATTTAGTCATAACCCAAATGTAACACTTCTCGTAAGATCGACCTATTAGGTCCCTACGATTAATTAGCAGTGCCAACGAGCTATTAAGTTCTGCTAGATAAGCACGATTATACGTGATTCCAATGAAACAGTTCTTCGGCAATGCCATTTCGTTGAAGACCTCACCTGCTATCCCAAATGTGATAATTGATCTAAAGGATCGGCGACGGTCCTCATCGACACCCATCGATAGCCAATGCAAATTTCCATTGAAAGAGACCCTCGAAAAGTGGCTCAGCTCGCACTTGAAATTGAATGGGACTGTTCGCCACAAATTCGTACCAAGGCTATATACATCGACTTTAGGATCTATTTCGCCCAAGTATCTTCCATATTTATCAGGAAAATAAGTAATCCTGACAACCTTGTAGTCATCAACCCTATCGCTGTATCCAAATCCTAGAACCATATGAGCAGCATACATGTCAACAAACGGATAATCTGGAAGCAAACTTAGAATCGCCCTGTGCTTTCTAGTGAATAAATTCCACAAAAATATCCTTTGAATGCGATCTTCAGCATTAGTCTCAGCAAAACAGATCAATCCATTGCACGAACCCACGACACCATAATAGCCGGGAAAAGTGCCAAAAAAGTCCTAAACCTTTTGCCTTTGTGCCGATTTAGTCCTAAACCTTTTTTTGGTGCCGATTCAGTCCTAAACCTTTTTAAGTTGTGCCAATTCAGTCCTTTCCGGCCAATTTTGGCCGGATTTTGCTGACTGGATGCCGGCCGGTTGACGTGGCCTAATTGGCGCTGACGTGGACAATTTTTAATAATATTTTAATAATATATTTTTATATTTTTATATTTTTATAATTTTTAATTTTTAATTTTTTTTTGTCTTTTTCCTCCGGCCGGTCGCCGAGGTCCGGCGACCGGCCAGAGGCCGACCTCGCCGGATCTGGCGAGGTCGAGCCTCGCCGGCCCTCGCCGGCCATGGGCGAGGCTCGCCCTCGTCGGATCTGGCGAGGCGAGCCTCGCCCATGGCCGGCGAGGCTCGCCTCGCCAGATCCGGCGACGGCGAGGCTCGCCCATGGCCGGATCTGGCGAGGCGAGCCTCGCCGGCCCTCGCCGGCCATGGGCGAGGCTCGCCTCGCCAGATCCGACGAGGGCGAGCCTCGCCCGACCTCGCCAGATCAGGCCATGGGCGAGCCTCGCCCTCGCCGGATCTGGCGAGGCGAGCCTCGCCCATGGCCGGCGAGGCTCGACCTCGCCAGATCCGGCGAGGGCGAGGCTCGCCCATGGCCTGATCTGGCGAGGCGGCCATGGGCGAGGCTCGCCCTCGCCGGATCTGGCGAGGTCTAGCCTCGCCGGCCCTCGCCGGCCATCGCCCTCGTCGGATCTGACGAGGCGAGCCTCGCCCATGGCCGGCGAGGGCCGGCGAGGCTCGACCTCGCCAGATCCGGCGAGGTCGGCCTCGCCCTCGCCCTGGCCGGCGGTGGCCTCTGGCCGGTCGCCGGACCTCGGCGACCGGCCGGAGGAAAAAGACAAAAAATAAAAATAAAAATAAAAAATTTAAAAAATTTAAAAAATTTAAAAAAATTATTAAAAAATTATTAAAAATTGTCCACGTCAGCGCTGATTAGGCCACGTCAGCCTGCCAGCGTCCAGTCAGCAAAATCCGGCCAAAAGGACTGAATTGGCACAACTTAAAAAGGTTTAGGACTGAATCGGCACCAAAAAAAGGTTTAGGACTAAATCGGCACAAAGGCAAAAGGTTTAGGACTTTTTTGGCACTTTTCCCCATAATAACCCTTTGGGCTAATAAATGGAACATCAATTTCTGATTGAGAAGCCAGTGTAAGAGACTTTTGTGGATACAGAGAGCTTCTTTGATCGCGAGAAAAGTACCAATCTGTAAGAAGAATAGACCAATTCGTGCCACTCAAAGCGGAGTGCTTCAAGTGCATGGCCACGAAGTTAGGATCTTCAATTGTGCAAAGCCACAATTTGGAGACACATTTGAATCTCATGAGAGGCTTCACAGGTAATCTCTTGAGAATTTCGAGGACTATCTCATGAGGGAGGTTGTTCTCCAGCCTCATCATCCTTGGAGCTAGGCGAATCAAGACAAAAAGCTCTAAACCAAAGTTGATTCTGATCGGATGAAGAGTAGTTTTTGTGAGATCTAAATGTTCTAATCTCTAGAAAGAGGATTAAACATTGCTCACCATACTTAGTCTTTATGTTGTCCGTCAGGTTCAATTTTGTAACCCTAGACTTCTTATATATTGATCTTTAAAGGGAAACAAATCTCAAAGTTTGAAGAAAGGGAAAGAAATCTCAATGTCAGAGCAGAACTTAGTTGTGTTAGAATTATAGCGAAAGCAGATCTATTCATCGATTTATGTCTCGTGGCTGTTTGAGGCAAACTTGAAGGCCACACAGAGACCTCCTAGAGCCATTTTCTCGTGGTCTTTAACCACGAGGGCCAGGGTGTTGATCTAAATTTGCCCAAGGACCCCCAACGGCCTCTATCCTGCTAATCTTTCTATAATTTTAATTGTGATTTTTAAAGGTTCTTAGTGACGAAAACAATTTTTTTATTTAAATAATTCCATTTTTTAGACGTTATGTTAACAAATTAAAGTTGGAACACAATGAAAAGGAATTCATGTCTTTTTATCGAATATGTATTACGAGACATGAGGGTGACCCTTTTCGATGGGACAATAGTCAGAATAATAGAGATTAAGGAATTATAGTCCATTGGACAGTAAATTGTCAATTTAAGGGTTTGTTTCTTTCGTAAAAAATAAACAATTTAGAAAATATTTTCTTAAATATGATCATTTATATTATTGAAATAATTACCAATGAAATTTGTTTTCATTGTAACAATAAATTATCGGTAAGCATTTTTGTGGAAAATGAATTTTTTTTGTTCATTTATTTTGTGAGTGAGACAAACGACCATTTTTAGAAATATGTTTTTTAAATCATTCATTTTCCGCAAATGTGTGCATGCATGTATATGTGCATTTGTCTTTTATTATAAGTATGTAGGCATTTATTTAGCTTTATTACAGTTTACACACTTGTGGAAAGAGTACTAATGCATACTTTAGGTGAAATATAGCAGTTACATTATTATTTTTTGGACTATTCAAATTAATATTACTAATTCATTTGATTCGTTCTCAAAGCCAAGAAGCTATACCATAACCTAAATATTTGGTCTCCAAATCATTAAACGATGTAATGTATATGCATATACATAAAATTTACAGTGATGGACACATAAATCTAACTCATGAGGCGAGATAAAAATTCCTACAATACCTAAGTAAATGGGACGTTATAGGAAGTTTGGGATAAGAACACTATGAGTATCAAAATTTTCGTACAACGCTTATTTGAATATCATATATTTTAAAATCGATCACTTGAGTACTATCGGCAATTTATCTCGTTGGAAAATCCGACATGGCATTAATTAAGAACAAATCATATGCTGTGGCTCGCTAGTAAGATGAAGTCAGCAATTGAGAGAGCAAACGACGTTATTTAGACATCTAGTAAAAGAATCCTAACCTATTTTAAAGAAATTGGGGAATGATTTAACTTTTCTTCTTGACCCTAACCAAACCCTCATACCTCAAAGTGGGCCAAAACACTTCATCAATTTTGCAATGGGGAGCATAAGCAGGAGTAACGGCTCCCCATTATATTAAAAAAAACCAAGATAAAGGTCAAGCTTTTTGCTATTGCGGCTATGAAGTCCAACAAGATTCGGCACGTACCAAGCCCTGATTTCTCCCTCCACATTGTAGCCTTTTCCCATGCCTTTAGTCTCTATTAAGAGAGATGACATTGAGTGAGTGAGAGAGCGAGTGAATGAGTGAAGAAGACAGAAGACGCACGGAAGAGAGGAAGCTTTTTCTTCTATGGGTCTACAACTTTCATATAGGAAGCTTTCGGGGAGAGAGAAATGTTATCGTTTGACAAAGCATTTAGAGAGAGAGACATTATCACTTCAGTAGAGGAAGCATGTAGAAAGAAGGAGAGAAATACATACATTTTTTAAATTCGCAATGTTGGACGAAACATTGGACTTAGAAAACCACGTTGAAATATAAAATTAAGTAAAAAAGCCATTTAGGACGAATTGTTGAAATAATCACTCAAATGAATGATTTTACATTGATGTGATACTCAAGTGAGTGGAAAAAAAATTATATCACTCAAGTGAATGCCGTATGAAAATTATGACACTATTAATGTTCTTATCTCTTGAAAGTTCATATGGAATTTCATAGAATAAAGTTACTAATATATAGTAAAAAAATGCAACAAGCATATTGGCGTTTTCTCCCATAAGCTTTCATTACCCTTTGTCCATTGATTAAGTTGACTTTTTACAAATTAAGTTTTAAAAAAATACCACGCACCAAAGAGCCAAAGGGCGCGGTGACCCCCATCAGCTAGGGTGTCACAAATACCCAAACCAACTTAACTCGAACCGAATATATTGGATCTTTTAAAGTCAGGGCTTTTGTCGGTTCATGTAATAGCTTAAAACATTGGGCTTTATGGCAGTTTGATTCGGGTAAAAAAAAAGCTTTTGGATTTTCACTTGCATCAACGTGATAATCGTCATTCAAGCAAATGAAGATGGTCATATTTCCTTATTCCAAATCACATTTCAATAATTAATTCACCCCATTCGCATCAACGTGCCCATGAGTCTGGCGGGCCGGGACCCTTCAGCCCCCATGTACACTGCGTTTCCCGGCTGCTTGCGGAGCTTTCTGGCAAATGGAGACCGACGGAGGAGGGTCACCGTGCGTGCTTCCATTTCAGCTTCAGTTCTGACAGACTGCTTTTGGCTTCTCAGCTTCGGATGTCATTCGGGCGTTCTTTTTGCGACCTCCTAATAGGCTGTTTTCCGACTCGGTTTGGTGAGATTTTAGTTGGATTTCTTTCGACTGGCAGGTGAAGATGGCGGAGTGGAATCCGGAGAAGGCTTTGCTGGCCATGGTCACGGATAACACGAAGGTGTGGGTGCTTCATCGCTTCAATTGGCAGAGGCTGTGGACAAATCTCTCCTGGGTATTGCTTATAGACTCGAGAAAGTTCGTTTCTTCAATGATGGCTTGGTGTGCCCCTCGAGTCATTGGCCTTATCTTGGGATTTATCTTGTTGTACTTCTTTAGTGTTGACCATGCAAAAGTGACGGTGAGAATCCTACGGCCAAGCCCCTTCATCGGCGCCGCCCTTTGCTGTTCTGTGACCTAGCTGCCGTCCACCGCTGCTTCCCGTCGTCCGCTGCGCCACCGACGATCAACCTTGCCACGGTCCCTTCCGACAACCAAGTAACGATTAAGTCCGGGCCCGTTGACGAGCTGTTTCTATCCCTGTTCCGCCGCTGCTGCTGCGTCAAGCCAACACGACTGAGTCGTCTCTGCCCCTGCTGTCCCGAGACCCCACGACGATTGAAAGCCCACGACAATCAGATTTCCGTGGCTCTCGCAACGTTCCAATTGGCGAAACTGAGAGGATACGGCCACATTGAGGGAGAGAGATATCGCGGGTGTGTCTTCTCGCTGAGTTTCACTTACCCAGTAGAAAAGCCTTAAAGAGAGTGTCACAGAGAGAGAGAGAGAGAGAGAGAGAGAGAGAGAGAGAGAGAGAGGAACTTTGGCTTCTTTCTCTGCCACGTTCTCACGTTCCAACACGACTGAGCTATCGCTGCTCCATCCGTCTCGCATCGCCGCCAATTGTGACAGCGACGTATAGCAATCACTAGCTATAGCTCCGTTGCTCCGACGCTCTTCCGGGCGATTCCCAGTTCCGCGCCGCACAGGAATTGAACCCTCCGTGCTAGGTTTCCTCCTGCGGTCGTTGCTCTTCATCCACGACGTTGCGACGCACTCGGCCTGAGAGACCCATTGTTGTTCCTTTTCCTTTTTGCAGGTTTTTGCTGAACCGCCGTGCGAGCACCGCCACGGCTTAGCTTCGTGAGCACGCCCACTGCTCTCCGTGACCGAGCCTGCTGCCCTGCCGCTGTGCCGAGCTGCTGCGACAAGCACCACTGTTGATGCCGCCGTCAACCACCTCCATCGAGTCCGGTTTGATTACGTTGAATTCGAATTTGGTAATTCGAAAGTTAATCTTCGAGTTAGGCAATTATCTTATCTTTTATTTGAAATATTTAATTGTCTATTTTGAGTGAATGCTATATCTCGTAAAATATTCAATTAAATATGCATATCCACAAAATCTACAAAACAGTCCAAGTTCTTGTGTTTGGATAGCTATCCAATCTCTAACTACAAGATAGGATATGGGCGGAAAATCTTCTATCATATTCATAACTATTTGGATACGATGGTTGATTTACCCATTTCTAAATTTAAACAAATAACTTTCCATCAATACCCTTATCCACACGAATATGATTGTTGGCTTATTCTGATTCGTAATTTAAATTGATAATATAAATTTTGTGGATTGCTTATTTGATTGAATATTCATCATATTGCTTGATTATTTCCAAAAAAAAAAAAAAATCCAAAATAATCAGATATTTTGATTTGATTTTTTTTAGTAGTAGATAGATGATTTCTTTATTCTGAATTTCAAGAATAAAAATACAAAAACATTGCTTAGAATTGATTAGATTTGTTTTTTTTATTTATTATTATTTGAATTGCATGCTTTTAATTATAAATTTTAATTAAAAAGAAAACATGAATATACCATGTCCATGTCATAGAATTGGTTCATCCATTGCACGTCACTTAATAATTGCTTGTTTTGGGTCATTAAATTGAAATGTATGATATGTTAGGATAGTTGCATTAGTAATTATCTGTCTTTAGAATCATGTCATTCAATTAAAATGATATGACATATAGTTTGTACGTTAAGTTACATGTCGCACACCATTTTAGTATAGACATTTTGTATGTCATTGCATTTAGAATAATTGCATTACATTGCATGTGGTTTGCATTTCATCAAATAAGTGAAAATCCCAAGAATTGGGTGATTGCATCTTAATTAAAAATCAAATCGAGGATTGATAATGTGACTTTCAAGTTAACATAACAGATGCTCTCGATTCTCTTAGGTAAGTCTTGTGATTTATTTACAACTTTATTGGGTGTTACATAGGTGATTTACGCACCCACACAATCATCTCGCATGTTGGGGAAGTAATAAAATGAATCCAGGTTGCTTGTTAAATATCTTTTTTTTTTATCAAAAGAATATTACCAAAAGAGTATTAGAGAAATCTAGTATAATCAAATTCTTGCTGGCTCGTAAGAGTAAACTATGTCTCTCATTACTTTGCTTGAGTTATAAACAACCCGGACCATAAGTTATGAATTGATATAAGTTTGGGAGAGTCTAAGTTAAGTTTTGGCTTAATAATTCATTAGCCGAACCCTTAAGTGGTGTACCATGAGGGTAGGTTGCGACACCAATATTAGTATAACATAGCATCCAACTCTTGGTGTTGCACTTTCCATCGATGCTGATGCTTGTTGACACTCGAATTTTGTTGAACATTCAAGTGTCCGATTTTTTTGTAAAAAAATTTAAAAATACGAAACAAAAAAGATAAAGAAAGAGAGCAAAAATTTAATTTTAAAAAAGAGGATATCAAAATAAAATCGAGTGGGCTGGCAGCCTTCTAAGCCCCCTCCCTCCATTAGTCCAACCCATGTCTATTATTTCCTTTGGCCCATTTCGTGTATATCTTCATCACTCTTTTGGAGCCCATCCAAGCTTTAAAAAAAAAAAAAGGACGGCCCAGCCCATCGCTCCGTGGAAGGAAAAGCGGCTGTGACGCTACAAAGGGAACAAAGGCAACAGTGACGTGCAGGTGACCGAGAAGAAAAACGTGCGCCAGGGAGCTGTGAGCGACGAACAAGAACCGCTGCGACACGTCCTCTGTTCTGTTCCCGGCGCTCCTCCCCTCCGCCCCTCGCCGGAGAAGATCATGGACGCCACCGACGACGACATAGCCGAGGAGATCTCGTTCCAGAACTTGTACGACCACGACGACGGCTGCAAGTTGCTTGGCGACCTCCTCAACGACGTCCTCCAGAGAGAAGTCGGGGGAAAGTTCATGGAGAAGATCGAGAGGAATCGCATTCTGGCTCAGAGCGATTGTAACATGACGACGGCTGGAATTGAAGACGACGTGGAGTTGCTAGAGAAGCAGCTCTTTGAAAACCATCACATGGGGGGCGGCTCTAGTCGCCATCTTCTTCTACTCTCTCGCTCCCGCTAGATCACGGCCAAAGAAGGGGAAGAAGAAGGAAGGAGTGTTGCTATCTCGTGGAACCTCGCTGATACTGCTGTTCTGCAGAGGGCGTGTTTCCAGGCCATGGAGAGGATACGGGGGGCAACGGCGGTCGTTGTTGATTCAGCCAAGGTTTGGATGAAGAAATCACATTCAAGCAAGCTGATCTTGTGAAACTCGTCCTCTTCGATCCTATAATCGAAGACCATCTCGGAATCCCAACCCTGGATGGAGACGAAGCTCTTGCTGTGGACCGTGGCAATGTCGTGGTCGCCATCACCGGAGCTGGAAGCGGCGGCGAGGGAGGCAGCCATGTTGAGGGGTTCCTACTCGACCTCAGTCGTCATTCAAGCTTGGTTACCTTCAATTCGTGGCTGTTCAGCAGAAGAAGAACCAAAGCTAAGTCCAAGTCTCCTGTTTTTTCTCTGGCTTTTGATTTTGGTTTGCTCTTTAGTGCTGAAATCTCGGTTTCGTTCTAGGGTTCTCAAAGTTTCGTTTTCTATTCTGGAGTAGTTCATCTTCATGGACGTGTTCGTAGCCTCCTCCTACCGAACCGAAGATTACGGCAATGGATCAAAGCTAAGTGATTGTGTGTTTCTTGTAGAACAGCAGCTCCATCTTCAATGAACGTCGGACAAATCTGAAGGCTGGTTAAAAAACTCGTTTATACTTCATCACATGCTTGATTGTTGCTGAGGTTTGTTTGATCCGTACTTAAGTTAGATGGGCTTGTTAGATTAACTTCGGCCCGAACTTGATCCATTGGGATTGGGTTTGGTTAAATGGTGAAGGAATGGGGCTTGTAATATGAGTTGAACCCAATTTGTTTTCTTTTAATCGATTACAGCCTTTTTATGTGTAAAGCCCATTCGTGTCATTGAGCAAGATTCATCTGAACTGTAGCAGTCCATTTTCAGGCTGGGCCACAAGTCCCGGCCCGGGTCCTTATTTTCGGAATAAAGTATCTTTATATATATTTAAAAAAATTAAAACAAGAGATTTTAATAAAAATATTAAAAATCCAGAAAAATAATTAAAAAATTCGGAAAATTATAGAAAATTAAAAAATTCCTAGAAAATTTAAATCTAAAATCTAAAATTGAACAAGCATTTAGGGTTTTTCAATAGGATTCTTTGTTTTGGATTGTCATTTTTTTTAGAGATTTGTGGTTATACTCGGTTGCACATTTCAATATCTTGGATGTTGTTTTCTTTATTTTAGAAAAGTTAGGACAAAACCTAAATTTCTTCGATAGAGCATTTAATTATGTTAGGTACCAAAAGTGCATTAGTCTTAGAACTAATGTAATAAAGCCCTTGAATCTAGAGTTTTTGATTGTGCAAATAGTAAAGTTTTTGCTTGTGCAAATAGTAAAATATCCTCCCATATCTTACTTGTTAGTGGCAACTCCTTACATAGACATTCATTTAAGATTAATTATTTAAAATTTAAATGCCCAACTATCATGCGAGATATGGATTTAGGAGAGCCTGAGTCAATGAAAGGCCATTGGCCCAAAGTTGGCATACTCCTAAACCTAGTTCCCATTCCCTAGTTAGAAGGGATTATGTTGCGACAATGCCTACCGGCTTCTCTTTTGGTCTTACAAGCTTGGCTAAAGGTGGTAAAACTCTTCATTTCAAAAATGTAAATTTTATCCCTTTGTGGAGAGGATAATGGCGACTCCTTACATAGACATTCATTTAGGATTAATTAGTTAAAATTTAAATGCCCAACTATCATGCGAGATATGGATTTAGGAGAGCCTGAGTCAATGAAAGGCCATTGGCCCAAAGTTGGCAATACTCCTAAACCTAGTTCTCATTCCCTAGTTAGAAGGGATTAGGTTGCGACAATGCCTACCAGCTTCTCTTTCGATCTTACAAGCTTGGCTAAAGGTGGTAAAACTCTTCATTTCAAAAATATAAATTTTATCCCTTTGTGGAGAGAATGATAATGCAGGAAGTGATAGAGCATCAACTATATCTCTAATTTTTGGTAGAGGAAGACGATATGCGCCACCTATAGCTAAACCCAAAGGTAATTCATAATGAGTATTCTGCTACTTAGAATTGTATAGCGACAATAACCCCACAAGATCAAATCCAAGATCGGTCAAGTGCATGCTGGGGAAAGTTGGGTCTTTGATCTCTACATGATCCACTCACCCATTACAATCCATACTCAATCACAAACATAATCTCTTTCAAAGAGAATTAGCGTAACAAAGACATTTATTTCTACAAACACCCCTATCTTATAATTGTTGGATATTTCAACAGTTTTGAAATATTTGTTAGAAGTTATGGCTGTCATGAAAACCATATTTTTTGTAACGATTTTGCAATGGTCGTATAACGACATTTTAACGGCTTTGAAACTGTTTTATTACATGTTTATAATGTTTGATTTATTTCTTCATTATTTTATAATGGCTATAGAACAGTCATATTCTTTTTTAATTATCAATTCATTTACAATAGTTTTTAAATGGTCTTCTCTTTCTTGCTAACTACAAATAGTCACTTTGAACGTGATTGGAAAGTTATAAAGATACATCAAAACCAAAGTACTCTCATTTCTCTTTTCATATCTTTTCTTTTCTTTGCTGGGTTATACACATAACATTGTTCTTGTTTCCTTCTATTATTTAGTGTGTAATAAAGAAGAATGACTGTTACATCTTGGAAGGATAGTTGGTAGAGCTGTACACACCAAGTTTCATACTCTCAAAGGTGGAATTATCCTTAAGGATTGTGCTTACATGCCCAAGACAATTGATTTTATTTTCTGTTTTTTGTTTTCAATATATTTCCAACAATTATTATTATGTTCATGTTATCTAATACTTTTCCAACAATAATTACTCCCCTAATTGTCATTGCCTCAATCTCACCATTTCTAGTTCTCTCGCTGTGGATCTTCACATGTCTAACTCTCTTGCCACAGACTTCCATTGGATACATTCATTGAAAACTTGGCGCATCTCCTCTAGCGTTTGCTCTAGTTTCCCTGACATTATTAAGAAGAAGAGCATCCACGTGATATTTGCAATCTCTGTGAAAAAGAAGGTAGCCCAATCGAGGGTGATCGCTTTCTTCAGTAATAAGAATGCCAATGTTATGATAGCACTCATCAATTGGATCATAGCAAAAGCAGTTGCTCATGCCTACGAATGCAGCCTTAGTGGAAATATTTCTAAGGTGTAAACCGATGTGATCAGCCCCATTCCAATAGAGTAGGAGGCCACATAAATGAACAATGAGGCCAAGCATATGTGTTTGGGTCGCTTTGGTTGATGTACTTTCAACTGCTTTAGTTGAGGATAGTTAGGCACATAGCAAGGTAGATGAGTGAGACAATCATCCACTAATGCTGCTTTGTAGCAGCCACCATTGTCCACCATGTCAAGAAGGAAGGTGACAACGGGGATGAATAGCGTCATTACGAAGTCAACTGTCATGGTCCATAAGAGCTTATTATTGGAGAAGGTGATGCCAACCTTTTTGAAAATTCTAGGGCTGTAGAGGAGGATAATGTCAATGTCCCAAGCTTGTCAAAAGATTTGGATCCCAATAGTATAAAAGAGTATGTGGTGGACACATAAGGTCAAGAGAAGGAAATCCCAACACACGTCTTACACGGTGCTCTTCACATTGACAACATCGTTGTTGCAATCTTCAGGGAAGTTGACAACCTTCTTGATGTTGACACACCAAAGCGCAACCTCTTGCTTAGAGTTGGAGATCCTAATATTGACGAGCCTTGTATTGGCCAAGCGTCCCTGCATGATAAGCCACTAAGGGGAATCCAACTTGGCAAGGATCGCTGTTGGAGAAATCTTTCCAGAATATTTTGAAGTTGACAAAACATTTCTATCAGTCTAGTCTGGATATCGACAGTTTAAAGTCTCAAGACTTTGTAATCTCAAGACTCAAGACTCAAGACTCAAGACTATTCTCACTGACAGTCTTTCTAATCCAGTGACGAAGGAAATCTGAAGCCGAAGTATATGGTTGAGGATTCGATCCTATCCTCTGGAAAAGATCTCTTGGTTGGATAATCATTTTGGATTCTTTGATTCTTATCTAAGAACAATTGAAGATCCGATGGTCGACGAAACATTCTTGGAATGTTCTATTCTTAGAAACCAAAATCCTGATTGTATGGGCGAACGGGATTGATGGGCTATCATCATATTCCTTAAATAGCTCGGATGATCTTCTTAATTGATTTCGTCCAACGGGTAGATTGGAGGAATTCCTTTGGTAAGTGCCAACGGCTATGATGGCATAAAGGAGTATAAAAGGAAGACGTTCTAGTTGTTTTAAGTGTGTGATTGATAGAAAAATTCCAGAGTCTGAAGAACCTTGATTGTTAGTTGATACAGTTCGAGCGAAATTGTATACACAAAGAGTGTTCATACTTGGTGACACCTTGAGCGAGTGTAGTAGATCATCTACACTTAGAAATCAAGGAAGATTAACACTGTAACATCTCTTTGTTCATAGTGGAATCCAGCCAATCGGCTATCAGTGCAGAAGAGTGGACGTAGGCTTGAATCAAGCCGAACCACTATAAACCGCGTGTTCAATTCTCTCTTTCCTTTACTCAGTCTTACGATTGATTTTTTTAATCCTTCATCTGTCTAAGTATTGTGCAATCTTCAAGAAAATTTTTATAAACCTATTCACCCCCTTCTAAGTACTCGTACTAGCATTATCAATTGGTATCAGAACTTGTGTTCTTACTTCATTTGAAGTGTTTTACTTCAGAGTAAAAGATCCATGGCTAGTATGCTAGCACCAGGGCTGGTGGAAGGGCAAAGTAATACCATACCACCTTACTTTGATGGAAAGGATTACAACATCTGGAAAAACAAGATGAAAGCTTTTCTACGGTCAAAGGATCCTCTGGAATGGGATGTGGTGGAAAGAGGAATTACTCCTACTGCTGCATCGGTATCCGAAAGAGGGAAAGAAACTGTTGATACCAGCGGAATGTCTCAAGAAGAGATAAACAAGAGACAAGCACTCGATGCAAAAGCAATTTACTCTTTATATTGTGTTTTATCACCAACTGAATATAACAGAATATCTTCTTGTGATATAGCAAAAGAAGTCTCGGACAGATTACATATCACTTATGAAGGGACAGACCGAGTGAAGGAGACCAGAATTAACATTCTCCTTGGTCAATATGAATCCTTCAAAATGAAACCAGGAGAATCTGTAACTGACATGTTTAGCCGTTTTACAGATATTGTCAATGGCCTTGAGAATCAAGGATAGAAAATTTCTGATCCTATGAAGGTGAACAAGCTACTGCGTGGACTCTCCAAGGATTGGAATCATATAAAGACTTCAATAAGAGAGACGCAAAGAATTATGCCATTATTTGTAGACGAGCTGATTGGAACTCTTCAGTCTTACGAAGTGGTATCTTGACAGCGGATGTTCAAGACACATGACATGAGACTCAAATTGCTTCATAAAGCTTGTTCAAGTGAATGGTGGAAAAGTCTCATTTGGAGGAAACAACAAAGGAAGCATTGTGGGATTTGGAACTGTGAAAATTGGAAATCTCACAATAAGCAATGTCTCTCTAGTGGAAGGACTCAATTACAATCTTCTAAGCATTAGCCAATTGTGTGATGCTGGTTTCAAGATCTCATTTCAAGAAGGCATATGTTCTGGAATTAGCAAAGACTCAACTCAGTCTTTCATGGGTCGAAGGCATGGAAATATCTACCTTCTTGATGTAAAACCAAATGAAGCACAATGCTTAATCTCAATTCAAGATGAAGCAGTCTTATGGCACAGAAAGCTTGGCCATGTCAACATGAAGCAATTAGCCAAAATCTCATCAAAGAAACTTGTTCGAGGTCTACCTAAATTGCCATACCAAAAATCTGATTCATGCACTCCATGCATTCTGGGAAAGCAGGTAAGAAATTCATTTAAGCCAATAAATCATGTCTCTACTAATCATGTACTACAGTTGCTTCATATGGATCTCTTCGGACCAACCAGAACCCAGAGCATTGGAGGTAAGAAATATTGCTTAGTAATTGTGGATGATTACTCCTGCTTTACTTGGGTATATTTTTTTGCAAGTAAGTCAGAAACCTTTTCGTATTTTGAAAAATTTGCCAAAAAGGTTCAAAATGAAAAAGGATGTGCAATCTCAAGCATAAGAACAGATCATGGAAGTGAATTTGAAAATCAAGATTTTACGAAATTTTGTGATAAATCTGGTTTTAATCATATGTTTTCCTCTCCATATACTCCAGAGCAAAATGGAGTTATGGAAAGAAAAAAATAGATCTCTTCAAGAAATGGCTAGAACACTTTTAATTGAAAGCAAAATTTCTTCACGATTTTGGGCTGAAGCTGTTTCAAGAGCATGATATATAATAAATAGAGTCTTTTTAAGACCTATTTTAGAGAAAACCCCCTATGAATTGTTCAAAGGTAAAAAGCCTATTATTTTATACTTTCATGTGTTTGGTTGCAAATGTTTTATTTTGAAAAATGCAAATGATCGAGTTGGTAAGTTTGAAGAAAGATCAGATGAAGGCATCTTCCTTGGATATTCTACATCAAGCAAAGCCTACAGAGTCTATAACAAGAAAAGCCAGTCGGTGGAGGAATCAATGAATGTTAAATTCCAAGACTCAATGCAAGATGAATCCAGCCAAACTCAGTATGAAGAGTCTGAACCCACTCTAGACCTTCCAACGCTTACAACTCAAGAAGCATCTCAGTCTTTGGAAGTCCAACATCAAGAAGCACATGAAGATTCAAACAAAGAAAGAGATCATCAACCAGGCAGATCAATCAGTAACTGGAAGCATAAATCCAGTCATCCCAAAGATCTCATTATTGGCGAAATCAATGAAGGAATCCGCACCAGATCAAAAAGGCGTGAAGAATCTAATGCTGTGGCTCTCATTTCTGAAATTGAACCAAAAATTATAGAAGAAGCTTTATCTGATGAAAGTTGGATCGAAGCTATGCAAGAAGAACTCAGACAATTCAACATCAATGATGTCTGGGAATTGACATATAAACCAAAAGGTAAATCTGTTATTGGAACCAAATGGGTATTTAGGAACAAGATGAATGAAGAAGGAAAAGTCGTACGAAACAAAGCAAGACTCGTGGCCAAAGGATATACGCAAGAAGAAGGAATAGACTATGATGAGACTTACACTCCAGTAGCAAGGTTAAAAGCTATTCGTCTATTACTTGCGTTTGCTTGTTATAAAAATTTCAGGTTATTCCAAATGGACGTCAAAAGTGCATTCCTAAATGGATTCATCCATGAGGAAGTTTATATGGAACAACCACCTGGGTTTGAAGACCCAAAGAAGCCAGACTCAGTCTTCAGACTGAAAAAGGCATTGTATGGTTTAAAGCAAGCACCTCGAGCTTGGTACGACAGACTAAGTAAGTTCTTATTACAGAATGGTTTTGTCAAAGGTAAAGTAGATACTACTTTGTTTATCAAAAAGGAAAGCAAAAGCTTTTCACTTGTTCAAATATATGTGGACGATATTATTTTTGGATCATCTAATGAAAGTCTATGCAAGAAATTTTCTAAGTCTATGCAGGATGAGTTTGAAATGAGCATGATGGGAGAGTTAACATTCTTTCTTGGACTCCAAGTGAAACAAATGAAGGAATGAACTTTTATCCATCAAGAAAAATATGCGAATGATCTTGTCAAAAGGTTTGGATTGGAAAAGTGCAAAAAGACCGACATACCAATGTCATGTTCTCAGAAGATAAACAAGGATGAAGAAGGGAAGAAAGTAGATCAAAAGCTGTACAGGAGCATGATCGGTTCACTTCTTTATCTTACTACTTCTAGACCTGATATTTTGTTAAGTGTTTGCATTTGTGCTAGGTTTCAATCAGATCCTAGAGAATCCCATCTCAGTGCTGTAAAACGTGTTATCAAATACGTTGCCTCATCTTCAAGCATCGGTCTCTGGTATCCCAAGAAGGGAGACTTTAATCTTCTAGGATACTCAGATGCAGATCTGGCCGGTTGCAGAGTCGATAGAAAAAGCACTTCTGGAACTTGTCAACTGCTTGGAAACAGGACAGTGTCTTGGTTTTCGAGGAAGCAAAGCACTGTAGCTCTCTCAACGACAGAAGTAGAGTATGTAGCTCTTGGAAGCTGCTGTTCGCAAATTCTATGGATAAAACAATAGCTACAAGACTTTGGGATTGAAGACTCATGCACAGAAATCAGATGTGACAACACCAGTGCGATCAATCTCACCAAAAATCCAATCCTTCATTCAAGAGCAAAGCATATTGAGATTCGACATCACTTCATTAGAGATCATATTCAAAATGGAGAAATCTCGATTCAATTTGTTGATTCAAAGAGTCAACTAGCGGATATATTCACAAAGCCTTTGGAGAAAAATCAATTCGACTTCATCTGTTCAAGACTCAACATTTTGAAGCTTGAAGAAGTTAAAGTCTAGAGACTCACCAACTCTAAGACTCTAATCTTTCAGACTTTAAATATTCAGACTCAGACATTCGTGGCTATAGATTGTAAGTTGTATTTCATCTAAAAGGTACAAATTTTCGTTTAGTTACTTTAACTCGAAAAGGTACGATCTTTCGTTCAGTTATTCTATAATCCGCATGAAATTTGAAGACTTATCTTTTTAAAGGAATAATTTTGGTAGTTATTGATTTTGAAAAGAAGTGATCGTTCACTTTCCTTGCACCGATTGAACTTCCCTTTTCAAAACTGGGTTATATATATACAGTTTTTCTTTTCCCAATCTTCAAAACCCTAAAAGGCACTCTCCTCCCGATACTATTTCTACTGCTTGTTCGTCGTCGAGAAAGTGATCATTTTACTTGGGAAAGCAAGTGAAGGAATCTTCCAATCGACAAAGAAAGATGTCTTCTTCGAGGAAATCATCAAGAATCGCAAGCAGGGACCACAAAGAATGGAGAAGGGACCGACTCACTTCGATCTTACTGAGGAAGAAGACTTAACAAGTCAGAGACAAAGTCTGATTCGCTCTCATCCACGTCATTCAACGCCTCCTGCCCCACAAGGTGCAAGTCATCATCTGGAAGAAGAGATAATCGAGGATGCTGACCCAGTAAGAGTCCAAAAGCCCTTCTTTATCTATAAACTTTATCGTGCGTTGAAAAGCACAGGTACTCCATTGAATTATATAGATGACTTCCTTAAGGACAAAAATTATGGGAATGAGTATCTTTTTCTGAAGAAAATGGACGAATTGGGAATTGCCCCGAAAGGAAAAGCAGAGGACACACTTGCAAACATTCCAAGTGATCCTCGTATGCTAGGACAAAATTTAATTGAAGGGAACGATGATGACAGAATGTTCCTTGAATTTCAACCGAAAATGGGAGTGGTAGCAAAGGTGAAAGGAAATCGGATGGATTTGTTCAAATCCAAGGATCAGGAAAAAGTGTATTTCAGGTTGTTGAAAAGAGGGGTGATAAACCCTAGAAGTGTCGATTTTGACTTCCTGGACGCCATCAACATAAACTTAAGAGAAAAGTTGAATTTGTTTCAACTTGAGAATTTTTGCTCTGACTCTACGGACGGGTATGCTCATTTGACCGCTTATTTCTATTCAAATCTTAGCTTTCTGGATGCGAATAGAATTTCATTTAGTGTACGAGACCAAGACTACGTGGTAGATGTGAATATGTTGGCTGACATAGTTGGAGTTGAACGAGGACGTTATCTACCAATCAAAGTCTCACCTGCTCGTACTACTCTGGAACTTGTCAAAGATAGGGACACAGAGAAGAAAGTTACCTATTCCAGGATGAATGCCATCAACATTGTGCTTCATAAGATCGTAATTAACTGTCTTAGACCTAAGTCTATGTCAAAGACTTCCGTGTCTCTTTCTGAAGCAAAGTTTGATGTACGTGATCAACTCAGGACGGAAGTTCTCTCTCCCGCACACTATTCTCTTCCATATGTACAGAGCAATATCGAAAGACAAAGGACAATTGCCTTATCCTGGTCTGGTGACCAAGATCTTTAGACACATAAATTTTGAACCGCCACAAACACTTTGTGTTCAACCGTGTGATAAGATGGTGGTAGGTTTGAAGATGTTAACGAAGATGCGTCTGCAAGAACTCTCCAAGGCAATGGAGAAATTCAGAGTGAAATCTCCAGTTCAGTCTGCTTCAAAGAGAAAAGGAAAGGAGGCCATTGGAGCCCCATCGAAAAAGAAGAAAAGATCTCTCATCCTGGAGGATGAAGATGAAGAGGATGAAGATCCTACTATCCATGCACTGATAAGAACCAGACGTTCTGTGTCTCAGCCGACAGAAGTTCAAAAGAAACAGAGAGAAGAAGAAGAGCAAACCAAGAGCAGAGAAGAAGAAGAGCAGAGAGAGAAGGAGAAAGAAGCTGAAGAAGAGAAAGAAAAGTCTGCTGAATCTGGAAAGAAGGGAAATCTAGAGCATGATCATCACTCTTCCCCTTTGGATGTCCTAGAAACAGGGGGAGTTGGCGAGCAAGAAAGGTCTACACCTCATGCTGCAGATAGTGAAGGTCCAAGACAATCTCCAGCAGACCCAGAAGAATTTCAGGCTTCTCAATTACCTGAAGAAGGTGATACGTCGACACCAAATCTGCAAGACTATACAGAAGGGCCATCGTATACATTTACTCCATCTGAAAAAGCTCATGCCAGTACACAGACAGACAATTCTGCAAATTTTCATCGAATCATGGATATTCTTCTGGAAATGCGTGGCCAGATATATGCTCTGGACTGTGAAATTCAAGCCATGAAGAATGTTGGACAAGCATCTTCAGTCACCCTGGAGGACAAGGTGAAAGACCTCGCTCTGCAACTTCAAGCCAATGCCAAAGGAGAGGAGGTAGCTCATCTAAGGGAGGACTTGAAGAGGCTAGAAGGCGTAGTCCAATCAATGGGAGATTTCCAGATCGTGCGCATTCCCAAGCAGACATGACTCATTTCTCACCCTTTTTAATGATGACAAAAAGGGGGAGAACCAATTTGAACCTACATTTTTTTTTTCAACTTTGACTTTTATGGTTATGTTTATTTTTGAGTATGACTTGAGAACTTGAACTTGGGTGTGAGACTGAATTGGTTGTGGATTCTGATGCTTGACTGGTTGCATTTATATCAAGTATTATTATATGGTATTACTCATGAAAGACTAACCAATTTGCTGTGGATGCAGAGTCTGGTTGCTTTATTAATCTTTATGAGTTAGCCATATTGCTTGAGAAATGTTTTTGTAGGTCAAAGTTGTTCAAATCTACAAGAAAGTTTTGTCACCATCAAAAAGGGGGAGATTGTTGGAGAAATCTTTCCAGAATATTTTGAAGCTGACAAAACATTTCTATCAGTCTAGTCTGGATATCGACAGTTTAAAGTCTCAAAACTTTGTAATCTCAAGACTCAAGACTCAAGACTCAAGACTTAAGACTCAAGACTCAAGACTATTCTCACTGACAGTCTTTCTAATCCAGTGACGAAGGAAATCCAAAGCCGAAGTATATGGTTGAGGATTCGATCCTATCCTCTGGAAAAGATCTCTTGGTTGGATAATCATTTCGGATTCTTTGATTCTTATCTAAGAACAATTGAAGATCCGATGGTCGACGGAACATTCTTGGAATGTTCTATTCTTGGAAACCAAAATCCTGATTGTATGGGCGAACAGGATTGATGGGCTATCATCAGACTCCTTAAATAGCTCGGATGATCTTCTTAATTGATTCCGTCCAACGGGTAGATTGGAGGAATTCCTTTGGTAAGTGCCAACGGCTATGATGGCATAAAGGAGTATAAAAGGAAAACGTTCTAGTTGTTTTAAGTGTGTGATTGATAGAAAAATTCCAGAGTCTGAAGAACCTTGATTGTTAGTCGATACAGTTCGAGTGAAATTGTATACACAGAGAGTGTTCATACTTGGTGACACCTTGAGCGAGTGTAGTAGATCATCTACACTTAGAAATCAAGGAAGATCAACACTGTAACATCTCTTTGTTCATAGTAGAATCTAGCCAATCGGCTATCAGTGCAGAAGAGTGGACATAGGCTTGAATCAAGCCGAACCACTATAAACCGCATGTTCAATTCTCTCATTCCTTTACTCAGTCTTATGATTGATTTTTTAATCCTTCATCTGTCTAAGTATTGTGCAATCTTCAAGAAAATTTTTATAAACCTATTCACCCCCTCTAGGTACTCGTACTAGCATTATCAATCGCAACAATGAGCAAGGCCAAGGAGATGACTCCCATGGATAGTGTGACAAACCACCAGTTAAATAAGAGGTTAAAAAAGTTATAATTGGCCATCTAGCCAATAATGACACCCGCGTTAATGAACACCTAAACTATCAAAATAGATTCATATGTACAAAAAAGCAAGAGTACCATATAAAAAAATGGAAATGATGCCACTAAATTTGAAAAAAAAAAGGAAAAGAAAATAAGTGAGTACCATAGGCAAAGAGGTGAACAAGCCGCGAAAGAAGGTAGGAGAAATCTTGGCAATGTAGGCAGGGGCAATCATTAGGGTATAGCTGACACTAATTTGAACGACAAATCAACCCAGCAGCATGAAGGTATAGTTGTAACCGATGCCTATGAGAAAGGCCTCGACAAAAACGATGAACCCCACCAAGATTATTGTGTAGCGGCACCCAATTCGGTCAGAGGACCTAACTGCCATACCGAGCTGATGAGTACCTACAAGTGGAGGAATACCATCACGATCTCAACATGAATAATTGAATTTTCAAGGAAGGTGGCAATAAGGATGAATGACATCTTTACAAAGTTCACAACTATGGTCCATAAGAGCATATTGTCGAATAAGGTGATACCAATATTCTAAAAAAAATTGAGTGCTGTCAATGCTACACACTTGTCAAAAAATTTGGATCTCAATAGCGTAGAAGAGTACTTGAAGGATAGAGAAGGTCGGGAGAAGAAGATCCCACCACACACCTTTCTTGATGCTCTGCACATTGATGACATTGTCGTTATAATCTTCAAGGATGTGGACAGCCTTCTTAATATTGGCACACTAAAGTGTGGCCTGCTGTTCAGGGTTGGAGATCCTAATAAGAACGAGCCTTGCATTGGCTAAGCATCCCTACATAATGAGCCACTGTGGGGAATATGGCTTGGGAACGACCACAACGATGAGTAGGGCCAAGGAGATTGCTTCCATGGATAGCATGACATTCCACATGCTAAATAAGAACTTGGAAAAGATATAATTGGACATGCAACCAATAACAATACTTGCTTTAATAAACACCTAAGCCACCAAAACAGATTCATAAGTATAAAACAACAAAATACCATATAAAAAGGAAAAAAATTGATAACTGTTGATGTATCAAGACTACACGTTCTGTTTTTTTCTTCTTTGTTTTGTTTAGTCAATTTGTTGGTGACCCGTTTTCTAAGAGTTGGTTAATTGTTGTTTTACTTGGTCAATCTTATCTTGTAGGAGCACTTAGTTGCATGTATTTTAGCTGTTTTGGTTTATGGTTTTGTGAACCAAGCAAGCTATTAGTGAGTAATGTGGGTTTATGGTTAAGTTCTAGTATGTATTTGAAGATTTTTTTTTTCCAGTTTTTCTAAACATGATGCATAACTTTTGTTGTCAACTCATTCTCTGTTCTTTTCAGAAACAACACTTGTATTAGAGCTTTCTTGATCTTAAGGGGCTGTAAGTGACTTGTGAGATTGATTGAGAGGTGTGTCTGCATCCATAGAAGTTAAAAGCAAGATGAAGGCATGATCGAGTGGTTTTTCAGCAATGACTCCACCAACGTTTGATGGAGAAAATTATCAAGCCTGGGTAGCGAGAATGCGAGCCTATCTAGAGGGTTGTGATTTTTGGAAAGCTGTGGAACAAGTTTATGAAGTTGCTCCCCTTCTTGACAATCCAACCGTCAATCAAATCAAGTTTCACCTAGGTTGCACCGACATGGACACGCGACACGCGACACGACACGTCGACACGTCATTTTTCAAAAGTAGAAAATTTCAACACATTTCGACATGTTATATATTAAATGAATATTTTTATTTTTAATTAATTTGATTCAAATTTATACTTCAAAAAAAAATCTACAATGAATTTACAACATACAGTACTTTTATTTTTCAAAATTATTTTTTAATTTTATTTAACAATTTTTTCGATTAAATAAAAAGCCCCCTACCCCTTCGATTAAATAAAAAGCCCCTACCACCCTCCTCCCCCCTCCCCGCTCCCCCGGCGCCCAAACCCCTTCCATTAAATAAAAAGCCCCCACACCCTCCGTGTGCCCAAACTCCCTTTTCCCTCGTTTCTTTCCCATCCCCAAAATTTTCACTTGTTTTTCCCTCCACCTGACACCTAACACCATCGCTTCCCCCTCCCTCCTGTCACTTCCCCTCCCTCCAACACGCCAAATCCCTTTTTTTTTTTTTTATTCTTTTATTCTTAAAACCCTATCAACGCTTTTTCTCCTCCTCCTCGCTGCACGACACATTTCCTCTCCTCTTCCTCTCGATTTTTGTTTGCCAGGGATGGAACACGCGGTCTGTGCACCGAGAGGCTGCACACCGCCGCGAACTCCTCCTCCTCCCCCTTGCCGCCGCCATCGCTGCCTCTCTCGACGACACCGCCCTCCCCACGCGCGCCTCCCTCAGTGAAGTTCCTTCTCATGGCCCTCGCCTCAGTCTCTACTCTCTCTCTCTCTGCCATCTCTTGTCGTCGTGGGCTCACCTTTGCTCGGTTCATGGCTTCGTCTCTCCTCCCTCACCATCGGACACGCGTGTCAAAACGTGTCGACAAAAGTTGACCCCGTGTCAACAAATCCGACACGCGATCAATGCGTGTCCGAGCGTGTCGACGTGTCCAGCACGCTCCGACACATGTCGGACACGACACGGAGGCACATGTGACATGTCCGTGCAACCTAGAGCTTTACAAGGAGAGGACAACAAGGAAAGCAAAGGCAAAGTCTTGTTTATATGCTGCTGTCTCACCTACCATTTTCAGCAGAATTATGGCTTGTAATCAACCAAAGCTATATGGGACTTCCTCAAAGTTGAGTATCAAGGAGATGAGAGGATTAGAAGCATGAAGGGGCTAAACTTGATCATAGAATTCGAGAGACTGTAGATGAAGGAATCTAAGACAATTAAGGAGTATTATGATAAGTTGATAAGCATTGCAAATCAGGCAAGAGTTCTAGGCACTGACCTCTCTGATAATAGGTTAGTGCAAAAGATTCTTGTCTCCTTACCCAAAGAGTTTGAGGCAACCATTACCTCTTTGGAGAATACTAAGGATTTGTCTCAAATCAAGTTGGCAGAATTGCTAAGTGCTCTACAAGCACAAGAGCAAAGGAGGTTAATTAGGCTGGAAGGAAGTACAAAAGGAGCTATGCTAGCCAAAGAACAGCATAATGTAGCAAGAAAAGTCAAGAAGTGGAAAGGGAAGAAAGGAAAGGGCAGTAGTGGTTCAGAAGCTGCTACAGGAGAGAATAGTGCCGGCAACTCCAAGAACAATTAGGGAAGATATTCCTCATGTCAACACTATAAAAAAGAATCATCCACACTTTAGGTGTTGGAAGAGGCCAGATGTAAGGTGCAAAAAGTGTCATAAGTTTGGACATATTGAGAAGGTCTGCAAAGAGAAGAGATCAGCAATAAGGTGAGGCACATGCTGCAGTTCAGCAAGAGGTAGATTAATTGTTTGTTGCCTCTTATTTCTCCTCTAGTACTCCATGTGACAGTTGGCTTGTTGATAGTGGTTGCACAAACCATATGACAAGTGATGAAACGTTGCTTATAAACCTTGACAAGTCGTTGAAATCAAGAGTGAGGATTGGGAATGGGGAGTACTTAGAAGTGAAGGTAAAGGGACTGTAGCAATGGAGAGCTGTGCTGGAACAAAGCTGATTTTTGATGTGATGTATGTGCCTAAAATTGATCAGAATTTGCTGAGTACGGGGCAGTTGGTAGAAAAGGAATTTAAGGTGATATTTGAAGAAGAGAAGTGTTTGATCTTTGACTCTAGTGGTCAGGAGTTGTTCAAGATAAAAATGCAACAGAAGAGTTTTTCTTTGAATTCTCTTGAGAAGGAGTAGATGCATTCAAGTGTCAGGCTAATGACAACTGGGTTACCAAGCTTGGAGGAGCAGATCACAAGGTGCAAAGCTTGTTTATTGGGCAAACAGACAAGACTTCCATTCAAAGAATCCGCTTGGAGAGCTATAGAGAAACTGCAGTTGATTCATACAAATCTATGTGGTCCACAAGTGACTCCTTCACTAAATGGCAGCGGGTATTTCATTATTTTCATTGATGATTATACTAGAATATGCTGGATTTATTTTATGAAGCAAAAGTCAGAAGTTGCTGAGGTATTTCTGAAGTTTAAGAAATAGGTTGAGAACCAAAGTGGCTGCAAGATTCAAGTTATTAGATATAATAATGGAAATGAATACACCTCATAAAGGTTTAATTCTTTCTGTGAAGATGGTGGAATTGAGTATCAGCTTACTACTCTTTACTCTCCACAACAAAATGGAGTTAGTGAGAGGAAGAATAGAACCATTATGGAGATGACCAGGTGTTTGCTATATGAGAAGAATCTACCAAAAGAGTTTTGGGCAGAAGCAGCAAACACAATAGTTTTTCTGCTGAATAGACTACCTACGAGTGCATTGGAGATGAAAACATCCTTTGAAGCTTGGTTTGATGTCAAGCCAATTCTAAGAAATTTGAAGGTGTTTGTTTGTTTGTATTTTTCTCATATTCCACAGGTCAAGAGAGACAAGTTGGGAGAGAAATCTGAATCTGGGATCTTTGTTGGTTACAGTTTAGTGTCAAAAGCTTATAGGATCTATCACAGATAGAGAAGGTGATCACTAGTAGGGATATTCAGTTCCTAGAAGATGAGAAATGAGATTGGACAAATAAGCCACAAAGCAAGCACAAAGAGGTCTCATTGGAACCTGATGAACTGGTGGATGATGTTCTAGTTAGAGGTATTAGATCTTTGACTGATATATATCAAAGGTGTAGTGTGGCTGTTTTGGAACCTGCGGGTTATGAGGAACCTAAAAGCGATCAGAGGTGGATGAATGCAATGAAGGAAGAGTTGGCTATGATAAAAGAGAACTTGACATGGGAACTAGTGGAGAGGCCTGAAGATAGGAATGCGATTGGAGTAAAAAGGGTTTTCAGGACCAAATTTAATCCTGATGGCTTAGTGAATAAGCATAAGGCTAGGTTGGTGGTGAAGGGATATGCACAGGTTTTGGGAGTTAATTTCTCAGAAACCTTTGCTCTCGTGGCAAGACTTAATACAATTAGAATGATTCTTGCTTTGGTAGCTCAACAAGGATGGAAGGTATATCAATTAAATGTGAAATCTGCATTTTTGAATGGAGTGTTGCAGGAGGAGATTTATGTTGAGCAGCCAGAAGGCTTTGTCACACCAGGCTAGGAGGAGAAAGTTTATTTGCTGAGAAAGGCTCTCTATGGCTTGAGGCAAGCTCCCAGAGCATGGTACGGTAATATGGATGAGCACTTGTTGGGGTTAGGTTTCAAGATAAGTCTTAGTGAATCCACTCTCTATGTCAAGAAGTTAGTATCCGACTTAGTGGTGGTGTCTCTTTATGTGGATGATATGTTGATGACAGGGAGTAATAGTGCTCAAATTACTACATTTAAGCAAGAGATGATGAAGATGTTTGAAATGACTGATCTTGGTGAGATGTCATATTTTTAGGAATGGAGGTTAGGTAGACTCAAAATGAAGTTTTTATCTGTCAAAAGAAGTATTTGAAGGAGATCCAAAAGAGATTCAACATGGAGGAGTGCAAGGGTGTGAGTACTCCAATGGGTCATAAGGAAAAGCTTCAAAAGAAGGATGGATTAGTACCTGCAGATGAAAGAGTTTACAAAAGTTTGATTGGCTGTCCTATGTATCTTACTGTAACTATGCTAGACATCATGTTTCTTGTAAGTGTCTTATCTAGATTTCTCAGTTGTGAAAGTGAGTTGCATATGGTAATTGCAAAGAGGGTGTTGAGGTACTTAAGAGGTACTCTTTCATATGGGATTAAATATTGTAGAGTTCAAGAGTTTAAATTGTAGGGGTATTCTGACAGTGATTGGACAGGATCAGTGAATGATATGAGGAGCACTTCAGGTTATTGCTTTACATTTGGGTCAGCATGTTTTTCCTGGTGTTCAAAGAAGCAGGAAATAATGGCTCAATCAACTGTAGAAGTTGAGTTCATTGTAGCTACTGCAGCTGTGAATCAAGCATTATGGTTGAAGAAGCTGATGGATGATCTGCATATGCAGCAAGAAGAAGACATAGAAGTGTTTGTGGATAATCAAGCTACTCTGGTCATTTCACAGAATCCAGTATTTCATGAAAGAACAAAACATTTTAAGGTCAAGTATTACTTCTTGTGTGACATCCTGAAATTCGACCCCGTTTCGATAAAGTGAAATGGGCATGTCGTCAACGTGCCTATGGTCCTTTTTTTCTGAGCTGATCATTCACGAGTTAACTAACCTATTGGGTGAAGCCGTTAAGGGATGTATCCGCGGTAAAATCCCTAAAAACTACTCAATTGGTTGGATTGGACTAAAATCGCGTTTGATTGATTCTAACCATGAAATTTAAATTGGTTTCGGGAATCGAATATTCGAGCATGTCCCAATTCATTTTTAGGATCGTCTCATCGTCTATCAATTTATTGACGAGTCCGAAATTTCAAGAAAGAAATTATCGGAAGAAAAATTGAAACCCAAAAGAAAATAGAAAGGAAAAGGAAAAGAGAAAAGGGAAATTGCATAAAGGCATTATGCATTTTATTTTTCTTTTTCTTTCTCTCCCTTTTCCCTTTCCTTTTTCTCTTTTTTCTTTCTTTTCTTTCTCTCTCCTCTCCCCTCTCCCTCGTGCGATTCCCCCCACCGCTCACTTTCCCTCTCTCTTTTATTGACCGGTCAACCCTTATCCCTTTTCTCTCTCTCTCTCTCTCTCTCTCTCTCTCTCTCTCTCTCTCCCTTTCTTTTTCTTCTTCTTCCTCCGCACGCTCGACCGAACCAGCTTCTTTCTTCTCCTTCTTTTCTTCGTGTGCGAACCAGGAGCTCGGAGCAAAAGCAGCGCAGCTCATCCCTCCGCCGCACTGCCGCACCGCCGCCCGCGCCGCGCTCGCACGCCCGTCGCCGTCTCGCCGTCCGCGCACGCCCAGGCTGCGCGACCCAGCTGCTGTTCGCTCCTGTTCCAGCTTCGTCCAGCCATCCCCGGCCACCTCCGCCCACCGCCCAGCCCCGCCAGACCTCCCCCGCAACCCCCTCGCCCTCCGCCGGCTTCCCCTCATCGCCCTAGCCGCCGGAGTAGCCCAGATTGGCTCCGTCCAGCAGACCCACGGAGTGGGTTTCAGCATCTTCGGGCTCGCTTTTGGGCCGTTTCCCGGCCCCGAACCCGAGCCGTGCTTTGGGAACAATTGTTCCTCGCGTCGCCGCCGTCGGATTGATCCGATTTGCATGCGATTTGGTGAGTAATCTCACTAATCCTGGATTAGTTGGCTAATTATACTTAAGGTTGGTTTATATTTAATTAATTATGTTTAGGTTGTTAGATTAGAATAAATTAGCAATTATTAGTCAATTGTGATGCGATTTACATAAATTGATTGTGCAATTAGCAAGTAGATGTGGTCTACTAATTATTGGAAGTGCTTCGGGATTTTTCCCGACCTTTAGTGGGCTCCAATTAGGCTTTTCGGGCCTAAGTGGATTTTTTTGTATTTAAATATTAATTTTCGGAATTAAATTAAATAATTATTTATTTTCTGAAAATTCAACTGAGGTGGCTCGGGACCGGAAAATTATGCTGATGATCGTGGTGAAGTCCGTTTATTTAATCGGCCTTTATTTTGAGCTAAATTGAATTTTTAATATTAATTATTTAATTTTCGAAATTAATTATTTAATTAATTATTTTTCAGAATTTAAGATTTTGATGGCCGACGACCAAACTCTCGTGCTGATCGTCGTGGCGTAGTCCTTTTATTTATTTGAGCTCTACGTCGTATGGAATTGAATGGATTGTGATATTTTAGGGATTTACCCTAAATTGATTGGAATCGATTGAGATTGAATTATTGATTTGGTGTTTGGCCAAGTATGTTATTCAACATTTATAATGCTTTGTTGAGTTGATTTAATTATTTGAATGAGAAATCGTTGGGCATTGGTTGTTGGTATTGAAAGAAGATTGGTAACCACTTGAAAGAGGACACGTGGACTCGGTCAATTGGAATGTCACCTGGAAAATGCACGTGAGTTCAGTGGTTGAATATGTCACCTTGGCGAAGAGGTCACCTGAGAGAATGCACGTGGGTCCGAGGTTTGAGGCACGTGGCTCGGAGACTTGGAAGGTCGTCCTAGAGAATGCACGTGGCCTAGCTTTTAATATCCCACAGTGGGGATTGATTTGTATGACATGTAATCAACTAGTTCGATTTGTTTGAAGTGAATGGCTGTTTATTGTGAATTTTACTGACTTGTAGGTGAGATCTGAGGTCAAGGTAAGTCCTCTGCTCTGTGCGTGTTTAGGCAGCCTGTGGTATAATGGTTTATCTAATCGGGCTTAGTGGGGTAGAACTCGCTGAGACGTAGTCTCATCCTAGTTTGGGGAAACCATTTCAAGACCCCGATGAGGAGCTGATGAGGAGGAGTCTGAGAAGGAGAACTCGTAGGTGAGACTTAAGGAGAAAGATTTTTGGGAGAAGAAGATAATCCCGAGAAGAGCCTTGAGTACGACCCGGATGGCTGAGATGTTATCTTCTCTGATATCTCCATTTTGATGTGAATAGAGTTTAGAATAAAAAGTTGTGAAGTGTTATGGTTTGTGTTTTCTATAAAAGTTTGGTTATAAGTTTCAATATGAAAAATATGGCCCTGCTTTTCTATCCCATCGTTTTATTGTCTAAGGATTTTAACTGCTTCCGCATGTGCTTAATAAAAGAAAGGGTCGGCGATACATTGTCCTGGGATATCGCATTATAAAATCGACCAAGGTAGAAGGATGTGTGCGTGTCCGAGGATCGGGGCATGACATCTTGAGAGAAGTGTAGAAGGCTAGAGAGGTGAAACTGATGTACTGCAGTTCAGAAAACCAGATTGCAGATATATTCACGAAGTCATTTCATGTTGGTCGATTTAAACATCTTAAGGCAAAGCTAGGAGTGCACAGTACTTGATCTAGGAGGAGAGTGTTGATGTATCAAGACTGCACGTTCTGTTTTTTTTTTTCCTTCTTTGTTTTGTTTAGTCAGTTTGTTGGTGTCCTGTTTTCTAGGAGTTAGTTAATTGTTGTTTTACTTGGTCAATCTTATCTTGTAGGAGCAGTTATCTGCATGTATTTTAGATATTTTGGTTTCTTGCTAGTTTTGTGGAGCAAGCAAGCTATTAGTGGGCAACGTGGGTTTATGGTTAAGTTTTAGTATGTATTTTTTTTTTCAGTTTTTCTAAACATGACGTATAGCTTTTGCTATCAACTCCTTCTCTATTCTTTTCAAAAACAACACTAACACATAAAAAAATGGAAATGATGCCACTAAATTAGAAAAAAAAGGAAAAGAAAAAAGTGAGTGTCATAAGCAAGTAGGTGAACAAGCCACAAAAGAAGATAAAAGAAATCTTGACAATGTAGATGGGGGCGATCATTAAGGTGTAGTCGACGCCAATTTAAGCAAGGAACCAGTTCGCAAGATCAAGGTATAGATGGAATTGATGCCTGTGAGGAAAGCCCTAGCAAAGAAGATGAGCCCCACCAAGACTCTTGTGTAATAGTGCCCACCAAGACTCTTGTGGAATAGTGCTCGATCTGGTCAAAGGTCCTACCCGCCATCATCAATTTAAGGAATGCCAACAAGTGGAGGAACACCTCACGATCTCAGCATGAATAATCAAATTTTCGAGAAAGGTGACAACAAGAATGAATGGTGTCTTTACAAAGTTGATTGCCATGGTCCAAAAGAGCTTATTGTTGAATAAGGTGATATCAACCATTTTGAAAATTTGAGGGGTATAAAGGAGAATAGTGTCAATATCACATCCATGTTGAAAGATTTGGATCCCAATAGCGTAGAAGAGTACACGACGGACAGACAGGGTCGGGAGAAGGAGATCCCACCACACGCCCTTCACGGTGCTCTGCATATTGACAACAACATCATTGTAATCTTTAGGGATGCCAATAGCCTTCTTGATGTCGGCACACCGAAGTGTGGGGTTGGAGATCCTAATAAGGATGAGCCTTGCATCGGCCAGGCATCCTTGCATGATGAGCCATTAGGGGGAATCTGACTTGGTGACAGCCGCAATGATGAGTAGGGCCAAGGAGATTGCTTTCATGAATAGTATGACATACCACCTATTAAATAAGAGCTTATAAAAGATATAATTGGCCATGTATCCAATAACGCGTTAATGAACATCTAAACCGCAAAAAAAGATTCATATGTATAAAAAAAACAAGAGTACCATGTAAAAAAGGCAAAAAAAACATATAAAAAGAATGGAAATGATGCCACTAAATTAGAAAAAAAAAGGAAAAGAAAATAAGTGATTATCATAGGCAAGGAGTTGAAGAAGCCACGAACAAGGCAGGAGAAATCTCGATACTATAGATGGGAGCGATATTAATTCCCTTTTTTTATTTAATGCGTGCCCCTTTTGGTGCCACACAAGCAAAACCTAGGCTTTTTTAGAAGAAAATATTACGTAAGTCTTGTGTGCCAGCGTGAAGAATAGGAAGGCACTCCATAACGTGACATGTGTTAACATGTGAGTAATTTTTAATATGAAGTCGTTACTAATCAATTTACGTTGAGTCTATTGGAACCCAAACAAAGTTGAGAGCGATTTAAATTAACTCTTACGAGCTAGAGATTTTAAGTATGGAGGTTTGGTTATATTAGATTTTTTTAGTGCCCATTCGGTATCACTCTTTTTATGAAAAAAATGTTTATCAAACAACTTGGATTCATTTTATTACTTCTTTAACATGTGAGGTGATCATGTCGGTGTGCAAATCACCAATGCAACACTCACTAAAGCGATAAATAAATTGCAAGATTTGCTTTAGAACAAGGAAAACATCTAAGATGTTAGCTTAAAATCACATCAATAATCCTATATATGTTTTTTGCTTAAGACTCAATCACTCAATGCTTGAGATTTTCACTTATTTCATGAAATATAAACTACGTGCAATTCAATGCAATTATTCTAAATGCAATAATGTACAAAATGCCTATACTAAAATGACATGGAACATGCAATCTAACATACAAACTATATGTCATACTATTTTAATTAAATGACCAAATTCTAATGACGGGCAATAAATAATGTAACCATCATAACATGTCATACATTTCAATTTAATGACCCTAAACAAGCAATTACTAGATGGCATGCAATAGATGAACCGATTCTATGTGACATGATCATGACATTTTTTACGTTTTCTTTTTAATTAAAATTCGTAATTAAAAAAAATGCAATTTAAATTAAGAAAAAATGAATCTAATCTATTCTAAGCAATATACATACATATATATATATATATATATATATATATATATATGTATTTGTGTTTTTTATTCTTGAAATTCGGATAAAGAAATTATCTAATCTAAGACAGCAGGAGGAAACCTAGCACGGCGGGTTCGATTCTTGTGCGGTGTGGAAATGGGAATCGCCTGGAAGAGCGTCGGATTTAACGGAGCTATAGCTAGTGACTGCTATACGTCGCGGTCACAATTGCGGTGAAGCAAGGCGGATGGAGCAGCGATAGCTCAGCGGTGTTGGAGCGTGAGAACGCGGCAGTGGGAGAGAAAATTCTGCACAGGAACTTTGCCTTCTTTTCGTCGTCTCCTTCTCCCTTTTTCCTGAAAAGAAATTCTCTCCTTCCTTCTCTCTTCTCTCTGTACACTCTCTCTTAAAGGGTTTTCTACGGGGTAAGTGAAGCTCAGAGAGATGTGCCCGTCTCCTCTCAGTTTCGCCAAGTGGATCGTTGCAAGAGCCACCGAAATCTGATTGTCGTGGGCTTTATATTGTTGTCGTCGGCACAGGAGGCTCTCCTCGGCAGGTGGTCGTCGTTGGAGATCAGTGCCTCGGCTGGACAGCAAAATCGTCGTGCGGTCCCAGGACAGCAGGGGGCAGAGATGACTCAGTCGTGTTGGCTTGACGCAGCAGCGGCAGCGGAACAGGGACGGGAACGGCTCGTCAACGGGCAGGGAGGAATTGACAAGGCCGGGACTTGATCGTGACTTCATCATCGGAAGAGATCGTGGCAAGGCTGATCGTCGTTGGTGCAACGGACAGCAGGAAGCGGCGGCGGACAGCAGCTGGGTCACGGAACAGCAAAGGGCGGCGCTGATGGAGGGGCTCGGCCGTAGGAGGGTCAGTGGAAGTGAACATATCCAATAAAATCCTGTCAATCTTTCCTTAAAGAAAACTGAATATATATTCTCTGGCGGAAGTTTTACTCACCGTCACTTTTGCATGGTCAACACTGACATATGAAGCGATGAGAAGCATAAAATAATCCACCCCACTACTCTTTCCTGTCTATGACCATGAAAATTGACCATAGAAGATCATGCCGATTGTGTTTTATGTGACCCAGAAATCTCGTTAAAAAGTCACCAATTTTTCCTTGTTTTTTGAAAAGTTTTGGCTTTTTTTTTTTTTTTTTAAGAGTGCAGGACTTAGCCGAATTCGTTATCACATTGGCTTAGTCCAATTAATTCAATTAAGCTCAGATTTATTTGCTCAAGTCCATCTACTGCCTATCCAATAGTAATGCAATATGCTTACAATTTTAACTTAATTTTTTTTCTTGAGTTGGAGATGATCTCTCATTTTTATATACAATAAATGAGTAACTAAGTTGCCAAAATTTAGGTGTCAGCATTACAAATTCATCAATTATTTGCTGGGTGGTAAATTAGGGTCAGAAAAAGAAGTACACGGATTTGCTGATGGTGCAAAGATCAACTTTGTCATCTGGTCGAATGATGGTAAACATTTGTCCTTCAGCATTCGATTTGATGAGGAGGACAATAGTGGTGGTAAGCTTCAGCTTTGGTTGCTAATGTGGAAACAGGGAAAGCCAGACCTTTGTTTGAGTCTCTGAGATCTGCCTAAATGCTGTTTCTGGAAAATTGTCTTTGGATAGATAACTCCACACTGGCAGTTTGCAAAATACCCTCGCTCCATGGAGAACCGCCTTCCTGGTGGTCTGGAAATCCAGTCTAATTAGCAGAAGAATGTCATTCAAGTCAGAACATTTCAAGACATGCTGAAGGATGAATATGACGAAGATTTATTTGATTACTACCCAGCGTCTCAAATTCTTTTGGTTACTTTGGATGGAAAAGCCGAGGAAATTGGTCCACCAGCTGTATATACCTTCAGACGGGAACTACCTTTTAATAACCTCAATTCGTAGGCCATACTCTTTCCTTGTACCTTGGGCAAGATTTCCCAAGAAAGTAGATGTACGGACTGCCGATGGACAATTTGTCAGAGAACTTTGCGACTTGCCTCCCGCAGAGGACATCAAAAATTGAATTCAAGGCGGAGAGCTGATAAACCTTCTACCTATACTAGTAATTGTCTGAAAATCTTAAGTTTTTTTTGTTTTTGTTCCTTTTCTGTGTATTTTTTGTGTCAGTTTGATGATAAACATTCAGACCTTCTGGTGGTGACCATCGATGCATTTTTTTTGAAGAAATGTAAGGGCATAAAAAAAAATGCATTAGTCATTTACTGTTAGCAATTAGCAATAATTTCTTCCTGTTGGTTCAGGAGATTGGATGCCTCTCTCCTTTTTTTTTTTTGGTTTTACTTGTCTTTTTATATATTGGAAATTTCCTATAATATAGACTTATATTAATTAATTGATTTTCTATTTTAAATAATCAGGTTAATGGATATTCCAATATATATTAAACCTTTAAGTGATCTTATTTAATTGGGTTTTGGAATCTATTAATAATGGGCCTAGTTGAGTAGTAAAGTGTAGACAATTGTATTTAATTGACAATCGTAATAGGAGGGTTCTAGTTGACACATTATTGATTGTGGTTTGTTATGTCTCATCTCTAGTCTATAAAAATGATAGGTCCCATTAAAAGCTATTCAGTAATAAAGAGGAAGATTTGACATTCCGATAGATTTTTGATTATAAATAGGTTGATATATTTTTCTTCAAGTGAAGGAATAACTCAAACATGTACGTTTTAATTCCGCTGTGGATATCATTTTTTTTTTTGGTATTTCACAGTCATTTATGGATCTGATTATCTTTTGGTTAACTAGTTGTTTATGTAGATAATATTTTACATGTGGTATCACAGGTCATATATGATTGTAGAACCCATTTTTTTTTATGAACATATTTGAAATTTTTCTCTTAAACCAAATATTATTGTTATTTTTTTCATGTGGATTTTTAGATTGATTGATTCCAAAACCTTAGATTTTTTGTTCTACATATCAAGATCTTTCCAACAATATATAATTTGTATAGTTTCATTGAGAATTGAGTGAGAATTTTGAATATGAAATTCTAGGGTTTATACCTTGAAAAAGTTCTAGAAAATTTAAATTATTTTCAATTGAATGATGTTCATTGTAAATTTTTGCATAGGTATTGTTATATATATATATATATATATATATATATATATAGTATCTTTTGGTTGCATCAATGTGAGTTTTTTGGGCTTAAACTTGAGAAAACCGAATTTCGGCCATGGATGTCAGATCCGAAATTTTAAAGCTTGAATATGGATGATATTTTTGTTTGTTCTTCGTTTAATTCACTATGGTCAATTTATAATGATGTTAGAAGCAAGACCCTTGGATAAATTCCATCAAAAATCAACAATTATGTGTTTTTTGATGTTCGGGTTGAAATCGGGTCATGTGACCAGGTTTCAAGACTTGGTTGGAGGTTAAAGAAGACCTCCAACTGAGCCAAGCCTGTATCATGGGCATAAGCCCATTTTTATTTTTATTTTTATTTCTTGTTTGTTCCTAATTCTGGGCCTGAGCCTAGAATCATTCTACTAGGCCAATATATGGGCATAAGCCCATTGTTTTTTCTTTTGTTCCTAATTCTGGGTGTGAGCCTAGAATCCTTTCTATAGAGCCTATTGAAAACGTGGGCCTGTAGCCCAAGTGGGGGCCAATATTGATTACGTGGTGGATCTTGGGTGCAGCTCCTATGAGTGGATCTTAGGCTTAGCTCCTACGATTCCTTTGGGCCCTTTGCGGCAATATTCTAGCCCTGTTCCAAGCAAGAAGTTGAACCGCTTGGGCCAGGTGAAGGCTTGGGCCTCGCGGGTCCAATGACTCTATTTTCAATTTTTCTTTTAATATGCCTAACTTTAATTTAACAAACATTTGGTACGATTAATTATAATTTATGCATATTTAAATATCTATTTGGAATTATTTATTGTTATCCATATTTAATTACATGGAAAATATAGAATAAAAAAATAAAAAATAAAAATTGTGGCAAAAATTGTTATTTGATAAGTGCAATAAGATATTGGAAAGCAAATGTCATAAAGTACTTCATATTGTTAGATGAATTTTGGGCATTGATTAAATGGAACATTATAATGTTTTTTTTTTTTGGAGTTTCCTATTGATAAAAATTAGTATATACAATTACTCACCTAAAGGGGGTTATTGTGTATATTAATTTGAAAAATTGCTTGAAAATTAATTCCCAATTTAAAAGATGGGGATGCATATTTGAAAAATATTTATCTACCCAAATGAGATAATTTTTTTGAAAATTATATGTAATTCCCCTCTATATTGATATAATAGAGAAGATTGATGAGGATGTATGACTCAAAAGTTCTATTTTCCTAGATGTGATAAATTTTTAGAGTTATATGTAATTCCTCTCTTTGTTGTGATAATGGAGATGTATAATTTAAAGGTCTTATTTGCACAAAGCATATATGCCCTTAATGATTATATGCAATTCTCCTTATCATATATATATATATATATATATATATATTGATATTGATATCATGGAGATATATAATGTAAAGGAATTGTTTGCCTAAAGGGGATGGATCCTTGACAATTATATATAATTCTCTTTATTGTCGCTTTATAATTTTCATAATGTACTAATTATTTTTGTTAAATTACTTATTGCCCATAATTGATCTTATTGCATCATGTATGACAAACAATTACATTTACTGTAAATAACAATAATGTTATGGTTGAAATGTTAATTGGATCAAACTTCAAGAGACGGAAGCAAGATATGAAGTTTGCTATAAGAATTGTGGATATGGACTTAGCTCTACGTGAGGATGAACCTTCCAAGCCTAATGATCAAAATACTGTAGATCAAAAGGCCCATTATGCTAGATGGGAAAATTCCAACTGACTAAGTCTCATTACTATGAAGAGGTCCATTACTGAGCATCTCATTAGTGGTTTACCGGAAGATATGAATGCGAGACAGTTCCTTGAGGTAGTGGAAGAAAGATATAGAGTCTCAGATTAGGCTGAAGTTGTGAACTTACTAAATGAGTTAACGAACATGAGATATGATGCTGCTATGAGTGTTAGAGAATTTATACTGAAGATGGTCCATATTCAATCCAAACTTAAGACCTATGAAATTCTAATTTATGAAAATTATATTGTGTATCACGCCTTAAATGTTCTGCTAGCTAAATTTAGCCACATTAAGATTGCTTATAGTGCTTGGAATGAGACATGGAGTGTCAATGCCATGATTACCAAATGTGTGACTAAGGAGGAGAAGTTAAGTAATGAGAAGTATGAGTCTGCCCACTTAATTGCCAATGCCAAGTTGAGTTCATCTAGAGAAAAATGAAAGCTTAAAGGGTCAAATGCTCATGGTCCAAAAAAAGGCCAAAACTTCAAGAAAAATGAAAATCATGGGAGAAATGGAGATAAAGATTTTAAGTGTTTTCACTACAAGAAGTAGGGTAACAAGAGAGCCAATTGCTACAAGTTCCAAGCTTGGCTAAAAGCTAGAAAAGAAAGTCACCAAGATGAGTTGTTGATTTGTTTTAAACCAAATCTGATTGATGTTCCTTTGGATTCTTGATGGCTTGATTTTGGTTCTACTGTTCATATAACTACTACCTTATAGGGTCTTACAAATATGAGAAATCCAAATTTGAGAGAGTCAACGCTTAAAGTTGGAAACAATATTGGAGTTGATGTGGAGCGTATAAGTATAGTTGTTTTGAATTTAGACTTTGGTTTTCAACTTATTTTGAATAATGTCTTTTATGTTCCTAAATTTAGGAGAAACTTGATATCTCTTTCTTTGCTTGACAAAGCTGGATATTGTTTTTATTTTGTAAATACAAAAGTGGATTTGAGTTATGATTCCAGAATTATTGGGAATTGTGTTCTGTTTGATGGATTATATCGGTTATCCTTATCTCCTGATATACTACATTGTTTTTTTTTTTTTTTAATGTCGAGAGTAAGGTTACTAAGAAATCCTTAATCAAAGAAAGATTTTCATTGCTATGGCATAAACAATTAGGGCATATCTCCAAAGAAAGGGTAAATCAACTCATTAGGGCTAATATTCTTCCTCCTTTTGACTCAGATGATACTGAGACTTGTATTGATTGTATGAGGGGAAAATGGACTAAAACCAAGAAAAAAAAGGCACTACTCGCAATCAAAATCTATTAGAGATAATTCATATGGATATTAGTGGGCTATACTCAACCACCTTGTGTGGAAATAAGTACTTCCTCACATTCATTGATGATTTCTCTTGTTATTGTTATGTTTATCTAATTAAGGAGAAGACCGATGCTCTTAACATGTTCAAAGTGTTTTGCACTGCAATTGAGAAATAATTGGGAAAAATTATCAAGATTGTTAGATTTAATCATGGTAGTGAGTATTATGGGCGATATACTGAGACTAGATAACAAATGTGACCATTTGCTAAATATTTGTAGGATTGTGGTACTGTCACTTGATATACAATATCCAATAGTTCTGAATAGAATGGTGTAGCGTGTTACAAAGTGTCAATTCAAGCTGCTTGGCTCAGAAATTTGATCTTAGAATTGCGAGTTGTGGACTCTATTGTCAGACCTATCGTGATATACTGTGATAACACTACAACTGTGTGTTTTTTTTTTTTTTGCAAGAATGACAAGATTAGCAATGTGTCCAAATATATGGAGATCAAATATTATACTCTTAAAGACTTGGTTAAAAATGGAAACAACATCTTTAAACAAATTTTTATTTTAAAGACAACTGGATGTCACTAATTATGATATCTCATATTGAATTTTGACGTAGTCGTGCAATTTCATGTTGTTTAGAAATTGCACTAACGTAGTTTCATGTCATTGAGAAATTGTATTAAGGACTAATAAGAAATAGTATATATTTTGATCACATGTTGGCATTATTCCTTACTACACTACTAAGTCTATGATTCATGAAAATATAATACTTATTATATGTGATAATGGAATGTCATGTATTGTAGTATTTTCTTAGTATATTGATCTCTATAGTCCTATATTGAGGTTATATAGGATTGTATTTGGTTTTGAGATGTCGTCATTGGAATATTATTTTTTAAAGTTGTGGTCATATAAAACAAAATTTCAGTTATTAACTTCATAGTGTCGTTTTCAATATAATTTTTTAAATAAAAAATAAGTTAATTAATGTAGCCCAAGTGGGAGAATGTTGAAAATTTCCTATAATATGGGCTTACATTAATTAATTGATTTTCTATTTTAAATAATCGAGTTAATGTATATTCCAATATATGTTAAACCCTTAAGTGATTTTATTGAATTAGGTTTTGGAATCTATTAATAATAGGCCTAGTTGAACACCAAAGTGTAGGCAATTGTTTTTAACTGAAGCCTGTAATGGGAGAGACCCAGTTGACACACTATTTATTGTGGTTTGCTAGGTCTCTTTTCTTGCTTATAAAAGGGTAGGTTGTGCTTATCAGTCGTTTAATCCCATTAAAAACTACTATACTAAAATAGGTCATAAAGAGAAAGATCTAACATTCCAATAGATCTCTGATTATAAATAGGTTGATCTATTTTTTTTTCAAGTAAATGAATGGCTCAAACAAGTACATTTTAATTCCGATGTACATATCGTTCTTTTGATGTTTCATAGTCATATATAGATTTAATTGTTCTTGATTAATTAGTTATTTATGTAGATAATATTCTTCATTATATACTTAATGCAAAGTGATTTAGTAATGAATCATGGCTAACCAACCACTACAAGAGACTCAAATGGCTACTTTTGCCTTGCGTTGCAAACATTGTAACATTTTGTCAATTTTCTGTTCAGAGTTTCATGGTGTGATGATTCATTGGCTCGGGTTTAAGTCTCGGTACAAGACCCAAAGGACAAGAACTTGGGTTATTTCTCCTGGATCCAAGGACACAAAGCTTCACCTACTATTTGATAGGTCATCTGAAGATGTGTACTCAGATCCTTGTTCTCCAATGCTTCGAAGAATGCCGGCTGGGACCCATGTCATTGTAAAAGTGAAGAAGGAAAATGATGAAGGCACTTATGTCCTATTGAATGGGAGTGGTGAAACATTAGAAGGGAACATCCCCTTTCTTGATTTGTTTGAAATGTAGGTTTCTGTAAGTCCATGCTCTCCATTCTCCAGCAGGTTTTTTTTTTTTTTTTCCTTTTAGCTCTCAAACATTGGCATTGTTTTATGACTCATGTTCGTTTAGAAATACCAGCAGCAAGGAACGAATATGGCAGAGTGACAAAGGAAAGTATTTTGAGACTGTTGTCGTTTTAATGTCCGATTAAAATGATGGGGATGTTAGTCTTGATCAATTGAAGATCTCAACTTCAAAAGAATCAGAAACTGAAAATACACAGTACTATATCATGGGCTGGCCAGATAAGAAAGCATGCCAAATTACAAATTTTCCTTATTCTTATCCTCAATTGGCCTGTCTCCAAAAAGAGATGATACGATATCAGGGGAAGGATGGGTTCAGCTTACAGTAACACTTTTTTTGCCACCGAACTATGATCCATTAAAAGAGGGTCCTCTTCCCTGTCTAGTCTGGTCATATCCTGGAGAATTTAAAAGCAAAGATGCTGTTGGACGGGTCCATGGTTCTTCTAATGATTTTGCTGGGAGAGGTCTGACATCAGCTCTTCTTTGGCTGGCTAGAAGGTATGGATTTCCATTGTTATTTTCCTCCTTTCCCATTTCTCTGTGTCGAGGCATCTGTATTGACTGATTTATGCGAATTTAGGGACTCGTATTTTTTTTTTTAGGTTTTATCCCTTCTAGGTTTGCTATTTTATCTAGACCAACAAATTTACCCTCCGTTAGTTTCTATTAAATTAGATTAATACCATGAAAAACCACAAACTAATACAATAATGACAAATGGATGATAAAATCCTAAACTGATATACCCGTTATTGTCATATGTCTTCTAATTTAGCAAATTTAATTATAAAATTTAACAGAAACTAATAAAAAATAAATTTATTATTGACGTGCCAGTTTGGGGTTTAAGTTTGAGGGCGTAGTAGAGTTTTTCATTATATTAACCTTTGAAAGAAAAGTGACTTATCTTTTTTTTTTAATCACTAATTTTTTTGACACTTATCAACTTGTTGAAATTTACGCATTAAAAAAATCCGTTTCCATCAGTACCGAATATTGTAATTCTATGAGGCTATAGCCACGTCGAGTCAAAGGCAAATTATAAAAGAAAATTATCCTAACCACAACGTAATAGCTCTTGTATTAAAAAGCAATAACTAAAAAATTCTTGCACTTCATAAATTGCTCTCCTGCAGTATCTCTCCATGCAATGGCACGTAAAAAAGAGCATTTCTTGTGACAAGAAAAAATATCCATCTTGACATTGACTTGCCCTTTTGCTTCTTTGAAGAAAAAATGGGTCAAGAATCTGGGACCATGTCCGAAAAGAACCTACCCAAGAATTGTTCTAGCATATACTATTCTGTCCACTTAGCATATCCAAAAGTTTGAGAGAGAGAGAGAGAGAGAGAGAGAGAGAGAGAGAGAGAGAGAGAGAGAGAGAGAGAGAGAGAGAGAGAGAGCCCACAATCTTTATCATATAGCTTCTACTTTGCCAAAGGAGAATTGCCTTGTAATTCCCACTCCACCATCAACAAATTGATGGCTTAAAGAGAGAAAGAGTTCTAACTCAGAAAAAAGAAAAAAAAACCGGAGAGAGATAAACAGTCGGTGCAAGTTATGATTTCTTCTTTTCTTCTTCCTAAGCACCAACATATTTTCATGTCACGAAGAAACCATTTTGATTTACTTGCTTCCATTTTATTTCCTGGGACAAAAGAGAATTGAGTTCCAAATAGTATGTACATTTCTGTCCATATATAATGCAATTCATAATGCATCTTAATGAGTAAAGTAAATCATCTTTCTTTTGGCAACAAAAACTTTTGTATTTTAAAGGGCAAATTCTTATTTAGATGCGGGTTCATATGAATCAAATTCATCATTGCCATTATTCGTGAGAGCCCTGTGTGGGCGCACATCATCAACTACGATTGCACTTGGTACATGAATCCAAGTCAACGCACAAGTCTCTTCTTTTGAAGTGACTAATCTTGCTTGTTCATTGACAGGTGTAAATCATGCCTCTCAAAATAGGTTTGCAAGTGAAACTTGGCTCAAATAGAAGTGATAATCCAAAGGAAGTTGGTTTAGTGGCAAATTGATTGGTTCGGATTCGGGATTTCATTATCAAATTACAAAGCACATCTACCTCTCAAAATAATTTTGAGGATCACAGTTACTATTTTGGAGCCTAGGCTATGTTTTCTTTCTTTTTTACTTTCTTTGTATTTTTTTTCATAGCTCATTGTTTAAATGTGATCAAATCTATTAACATAAATGTGTCAAATCTAGCCATAACCAAATATAATCAAATTGCATTATTTAATTATACAGTTTTGATAATTGAGTATTGCATGTAAAAGTGATGATTGTTTCTCACAAAGACGAAATGCAGCTTCAAATTGTTAAAGCTAGGCAACTAAAGTCTCTATGATTCTACACTCGATCGACCTAAATCTTTTGAACTAGACTGTTAACGATAATTTTTATGAAGCACAGGCAAACTGCACAAAGTTCTTCTCAATATCGCCTTGCGGACTATACAAGTCATACTCCATTCTATTTTGATTAATATGATTGAATCTAATTAACCCAATTATTGGATTTCCACTTGATTGAAAGTGAATTTTTTTATACGAAAAACTCATGAGCATAGTTAATGTTAGATTTCCGATATTTTAACCATATTTAGATTTTTCTGAATTGCATCATTGTTTCTATTTTGCTATAGTGACAAAACACTTGTTTGAACTTGAGCTTAAACTTAATTAACTTTTTATTCGAGTTTGAGCTCATGAAACACTCCATGAAATCCCTATTTTTACTCTTAGAGAGAGCTTTCATCGATTATCAAGCACCGTCAATTCAAATACCAAAATTTTGTCAATTCAAGCTGACTCCGTTAATTCGACATCGACAATGGCCGACCTCAGTAGTCTCGTAGACCACAGCTGACAATAGTCCCCCCCCCCCTCTCTCTCTAAACTTTATGATAGTCCTCTCTCTCTAAACTTTATGATAGTCCTCTCTCTCTCTCTCTCTCTCTCTCTCTCTCTCTCTCTCTCTCTCTCTCTCTCTCTCTCTCTCTCTAAACTTTACACGAACCAGGTGGTGGAGAGCTAGCAAAATGGGTTCATTACCTTTTTTGACTCAAATTTCACTCTCAACTTTACGCGAACCAGGTGGTGGAGAGCTAGTAAAATGGATTCACTTACCCATTTTTTTTTAACTCAAATTTCAATAGGCTGGATGATGTATGGGTTGTTTAAACATTAAAAAACATGTTATATGGATTCACAATATCGAAGCGCAACTAGATATGGGTCTTCGTGGATCTAAAATGAACCTATTTTATCCCTAAAAGTTCATGAGCTAAAAGAAAAAGAGAAGATATAACTACAAGAGGGCCGCAAGCAAAAATGATTGTCTTCGTCTCTCTGATCATGCGGAGGTCTTTGTCTCTCCTTCGATATCGTCAAATATTTGTGTCTTTTCTTTTCTTGCACTAATAAAGTTTTTGGGCTGAAATGAGTTGGAAATGGGTTCATTTTAGACCCATTAAGACCCACATCTAGTGGGCCTTTGATATTGTGAACCTACTTTAACCTATTTTTAAAATATCAAACAACCCATGTCTCACCCAGCCCATTGAATTTGAGTCAAAAAATGGGTAATGTGGTCCGCAAGACTACTAAGGTCGGCCACGATGGGGGCTACCACCCGATTTGCACGCTGTTGCCTCAGGTAGTGATGATCATGACCACCTCGTGGAGGGGGTACAGGATAATGTGAGATTAGTAGTGCCACCACACTTTTGTGGTTTTCTCTCTCGTTAGTTAAATGATTATGCAATGATTAAATTTCTCTAAAATCTCTCCATCTCTCTATTCTTGAACAATTTGACCTTGTGATCTGGTCAGAGAAGCTCGTTCAGTGAGAGTCATGTGACGAAGGACTAGAGAAAGAGAATGAAGCTCAATACTTCGTCGAAATTACTGAATGAACTTTCAGTTGGCTAGCTCCTTTTTTTTTTTGGCTCTAACTTTCTTCACCCTATCATATGTAACTAGATTTATGAAAACTTTCTTCACCCTATTTAATAAGAAAATTTTCATAATTTAGTTACATATGATTTCGTAAGTTAAATAAATTTAGTTATAAATTACGACCGTTACTTGGGGAGTGTGCCTCAGATCCGTTGATTTGAAATCGCGACAGAGTGACCGAATTTCAGGCGAGCACCAGCATCGCTTGTGCACGGCTGCATAGCGGTCTCTGTCGAACATGAGGAAGTCTTCATTTATCTCATGCAAAGATCATCGTCGTGCTATTTCGACGAGCTTTTCCATCTGCGCAACTTGCTCGATGGAGAGAGACTCTATCTTGTGGTGGTTGCACGCTGCACCACCACCATTGGCGTTCATGGCAGCCCTGATCTTCATAAGCAGCAAGTAGCAACTTCTTGTTTTCCTTCCTTTTGTCATTTGTTTTACATTTCTTATCCAATCCGGATTTATCCTACTCCCCTCCTAAATTTTTTCCTCAAATTTTGTTTGGATATGTCTGGATTTATCTGGTCAGAGGATGTCTAAAAACACCAAATAGGATAACAAGTTATCCTGTTTGAACTATCAAATGCAGCCCATTAAAGATTTGTTATATTTTGATGATACATTAGGAGACTAGAGAATAATTCTCATCTTGTCCAACATCACAAAACCAACTACTTCTATTGCCCCTATATTTATAGATCCATCCTCATCTTTTAGCACTTCAGATGCTTCTAAAATAGATTACTTGTATAAAGTCTCTTATTTTTCTGACGAAGATAAGATATCCAATACCGCACTCCCTCCTATAAATCCACACTCTGCGTTTCCCAAGCCTACCTATTCCCCGCCCCCCAATTAGATCCATCCGATCAACTTATTTGCAAGACTCTTAAGGAATTGAAGGATAAGCAATTAAATTCAATCTCGTCCTGGCTTAGTTGGTGAAGATGTTGTACATCAGCCACCAATTGGACAATCAATTGATTGCTGATCAATAGATGAAAATTTTGCCCGTTGCAATTTTAGATTACTACACATATTGCCAGAGGAATAGGATACTATCTATGCATGTGTGCAAGCGCTTTGCTATACCATGTTAGGGTGGTCAAGTTATGCAAGGCATGAGGAAAATCAAATTTATTAATGTATATCTTCATAAGAGCAACAAAAACGCCACCATGATGAACACGACGACATCTCTATGACCAGGACTTGTCGGTCTAAATGTTGCAACTTGATAATAGCTTGGAGGATGTAATGGGTGTCCATCTCCATGACTATCATCTGGCCCGGTAGGACTAATTGCCTCTTTCGTTGGAGCCAGTGCTGGAGATTTCACAACATGTGGTTGCTCAAGAAAATCATGATCGTCATTGTACTCTTCAGCCATCATCACCTCTTGTTTTCCGCCTGTCGACGTCGGAGGATGTACTGGCTGTCCAACTCCAGGAGTATGACCTGGACTTGCAGGCATAAATGCCTCTACTGATGGAGCTGGCACTTGAGGGTACGCAACTCATGGTTGTGAGAGATCGCGATTATTGTTGTCCTCTTCGCCCATCACCTCATATTCTCCAGTGCTCAACACTGAGTAGAAATTGTTCTTCTCCAGCTTCCACTTTCTTCCTTCAGACAATCCGGGCGCAGAAGAAAAGAAAATCAAAGCCAGTGCAAGACTGAGAACAGCTACGTTATTGAAAGCCATTGACAATCAAAGCAGGCACAATGCTGCATTACTTCGCTCGACTAGGTATATTGAGAAGAACTTATGGGTAGTTTGCCTATGGTTAAGTACAAGTGATGATCTTAGTTTAAAAGATTTAAGTCGATCAAGGAGTAAAATCAAGAGACTTTTGTGGCCTAGCTTTTAATATTTGTTGATATTAATAGTTTTGCCTATATTTAACGATGAGCTATAAAAAGGAGAAAGTAAATGTTGATAAGGCTTCCAGATACCAACCGTGATCCTCAAGATTATTTTGAGGGGGAGATGTTGGTTGCAATCTGCTCATGAAATTCGCCACATCCAAACTAATTGATTCGCCACTTAACCAATCTCTTGAGGATATTAAACTTCTATTCAACCCAAGCTTCACTTGCAAAAACTACTTTTCTATGTACTTGTGCCAATGAAAAAGTGAGAATAGTCACTGGAAAAGGAGTTGCATTGACTCGGGTCCATGTATCGAGTGCAATCACAGTCATTGATAATGTGGGCCCACATGTGGAGCTCTCACAAACAATGGCAATGATGAGCCCGGATTGTCTGAAGGAAGAAAGTGGAAGCTGGAGAAGAACAATTTCTACTCAGTGTTGAGCACTGGAGAATATGAGGTGATGGGCGAAGAGGACAACAATAATCGCGATCTCTCACAACCATGAGTTGCGTACCCTCAAGTGCCAGCTCCATCAGTAGAGGCATTTATGCCTGCAAGTCCAGGTCATACTCCTGGAGTTGGACAGCCAGTACATCCTCCGACGTCGACAGGCGGAAAACAAGAGGTGATGATGGCTGAAGAGTACAATGACGATCATGATTTTCTTGAGCAACCACATGTTGTGAAATCTCCAGCACTGGCTCCAACGAAAGAGGCAATTAGTCCTACCGGTCCAGATGATAGTCATGGAGATGGACACCCATTACATCCTCCAAGTTATGATCAAGTTGCAACATTTAGACCGACAAGTCCTGGTCATAGAGATGTCGTCGTGTTCATCATGGTGGCGTTTTTGTTGCTCTTATGAAGATATACATTAATAAATTTGATTTTCCTCATGCCTTGCATAACTTGACTACCCTAACATGGTATAGCAAAGCGCTTGCACACATGCATAGATAGTATCCTATTCCTCTGGCAATATGTGTAGTAATCTAAAATTGCAACGGGCAAAATTTTCATCTATTGATCAGCAATCAATTGATTGTCCAATTGGTGGCTGATGTACAACATCTTCACCAACTAAGCCAGGACGAGATTGAATTTAATTGCTTATCCTTCAATTCCTTAAGAGTCTTGCAAATAAGTTGATCGGATGGATCTAATTGGGGGGCGGGGAATAGGTAGGCTTGGGAAACGCAGAGTGTGGATTTATAGGAGGGAGTGCGGTATTGGATATCTTATCTTCGTCAGAAAAATAAGAGACTTTATACAAGTAATCTATTTTAGAAGCATCTGAAGTGCTAAAAGATGAGGATGGATCTATAAATATAGGGGCAATAGAAGTAGTTGGTTTTGTGATGTTGGACAAGATGAGAATTATTCTCTAGTCTCCTAATGTATCATCAAAATATAATAAATCTTTAATGGGCTGCATTTGATAGTTCAAACAGGATAACTTGTTATCCTATTTGGTGTTTTTAGACATCCTCTGACCAGATAAATCCAGACATATCCAAACAAAATTTGAGGAAAAAATTTAGGAGGGGAGTAGGATAAATCCGGATTGGATAAGAAATGTAAAACAAATGACAAAAGGAAGGAAAACAAGAAGTTGCTACTTGCTGCTTATGAAGATCAGGGCTGCCATGAACGCCAATGGTGGTGGTGCAGCGTGCAACCACCACAAGATAGAGTCTCTCTCCATCGAGCAAGTTGCGCAGATGGAAAAGCTCGTCGAAATAGCACGACGATGATCTTTGCATGAGAGGGGCGGGGGCGGGGCGGGGCGAAGAGGGAGAGAGAGAGAAATACTAAGTGCAAGACTTATCTAGTTATTGCTTGTTAATTCTAGAGCTATTATGTCGTAGCTAGGATTCTTTTCTTTTAATTTGTCTTTGACTCCAAGTGGCTTTAGCCTCACAGAATTATATTATTCCGTACTAAAAGATATGGAACGTTTTTTCGTACCAGTTTTAACAAGTGTTGATAAGTGTAAAAAAATTAGTGTTAAAAAATAAAAACAAAGTTAAGCCACTTTTCTTTCAAAATAGTTATGGTACTTTTTTTTCAAAAAAAATAAAAATAAAAAACTGATAGTCCCTTAGCTAACAAATTGTTCCACTACTTTTTAGAAAAACGAACGATAGTCCCTCGGCTAACTTGTGTTGTTATTAGAGTTTGTATAACTAAGTCCGAATGTTGGTGGGGAGAAAGAGAGACCCAACGCAACCTAGGTCAATCCAACCTCACCTAGGGGTGTGCAAAAGAATTTGGAATCACCCGGACCACTTGGAATCAAATCGGATCGGATCGGACCAGATTCGGCAGTTCCCAAGGGGGTTGATTTGGTTCTCAGTTCCAATTTATTGGAACGGGTGGATATTGGTTTGGTTCTCAATTTTAGGTGTGGAACCTTTCACCTACCCATCCGAACTGGACCAATAATATATAAATATAAATTAATTTTTAAGAAAAGTTTCCAACCAAAAAATAATTTAAGAAAAATGAAAATCATAAAACTCTTAATTTAGAGCTCAACACCCATTAAATGATTGCTCGTCTTGTCCCACTTTTAACTCGTTTGAGTTGTCGCACTATCTCTCACTCACGGCCTCTACTCTCAAACTCAACACACATTGACTCATAGTGTCAGCTCTCAACTTTTAATATGTGTTCATCTTTTTATTGATATTGCAACTTAGAATATGGAAGTTCTTTGTTTTTTTGCTTTACTTAAGCTTGCTGGAAAATGTTGCACTAAGTGTGTGAAGTTTGGCAGGACCGGTTCTATGGACCTACTCACGAATCGGACCACCAATGCAGTTCAATTCTTGGGTGGGTTCATGGAACTAATAGGTGGTTCCCGATTCTAATTTTTCAGAATTAATCCTTAGTAGGTGGTTCCCAATTCTAGAGTGTGAACCGCCCATCCAAACTATGCTCACCCCTTCACCCATATAACCTACCCAAAAAATAATGAAAAAGGCCAAATAGATCTGCAAAAATAAATAAATGAAAAATAAAAGGAATCTCCATCGTTGGTCCTCTTCATTTAGACCATGCAACCATTAGCATCCGGTGGCTCACGAATGCATAAAACACAGATAGATAATCACCTTCACGGGGAGCATTAGAAATCGAGAATCGGGAAGTGATGAAGAGTTTGAGCTTGAGAATTCATAAGACTTTCTCTCTCTTTCTATGGACACTCCTTTCTGAACTAAATGTTCAATTCAGCTCTCTAGACTTCATGTTGGTATTCTACTTCAATGAAACTCAATTTAAGTTTGAACCAATCAGAATTAAAATGGAAAGTTCATTCAGTAATTTCAGCGAACAATTGAGCTTCATTTTCTTTCCTCTAGTCCTTCGTTGCATGACTCTCACCAAACGAGCTTCTCTGGCCAGATCACATGGTCAAACTCTTAATTGAGCTTCATTTTCTTCCTCTAGTCCTTCGTTGCATGACTCTCATCAAATCAGCTTCTCTGGCCAGATCACAAGGTCAAACTGTTCAAGAATAGAGAGAGATGGAGAGATTCTAGAGAAATTTAATCATCCCAACATCATTTAACGATAATGAGAAAACCCCAAAAATGAGGCCACACTAATACTTACATGATCCTGCAACCCCTCCACTGGTGGGAAAATTATTCAAAAAATCCTAAACCTATTGCGCTTTTGCAAATTCAATTTTAAACTTTTCAATTTTGCTAATTGGGTCCTAAAACTTTATACCTTTTGCCAATTGAGTCCATCCGTTTAATTTTGGCTGGAAATTGCTAATGTGGATAGCTGGCGCTATTATGGCATTTTTTTTAATAATACTTATTAATTTTTTGAATTTTTTTGTGTTTCTTTTTCTTTTTATTTTTCTTGATTTTTTTTAAATAGAGAGAAGAGTGGTGAGGTCGCCGACCAACCCTTGCCAGCCTTGGGTGAGCCTTCACCAACTTTAGGTGAGGGTTGCGACGCCCTTGCCAACGAAAGTGAGGGCGCATGAGCCCTCGCCCAAATTCGATGAGGGCCACCACACTTGGGGCCAGCAAGGGCTTGGTAGCCCTTGCTTGGCTAGATCTAGTGAGGGCGTTGCGCCCCTCATTGATTCTGGGCGGGGGCTCATGTGCCCTCGCTTTCGCCGACGAGGGCGTCGTAACCCTTGCCTGGTCTTAGTGAGGGTTAACCAACCCTCACCTATGGCCGGTGAGGGTCACTGACTCTCACTTTTGGTTGGCAAGGGTCGGCTAGCCACCCTCACTAGCCTTCTCTTTAAAACCTTAAAAAAAAAAAAAAACAAAGAAAAGTAAAAATAAAATAAAATAAATTAAAATATCATTAAATATTATTTAAAAATTGTCATGTCAATGGTAGCCTCCGTGTTAGTAATTTCCGATCAAAGTTGATCAAATGGACTCAATTGACAAAAAGTGAAAAAATTTAGGATTCAATTGGCAAAATTAAAAATTTTAAGATCGAATTGACAAAATTGCAATAGATTTAGGACTTCTTGGATAATTTTTCCCTCCACGAGACAGTCATAATCATCACCACTTGAGGCAACATCATGCACATTAGATGGTAGCCACCATTGTGGCCGGCTTCATAAGTCTTGCGGACCACATTTCCCATTTTTGATTCAAATTCGATGGGCTAGGTGAGTTATGGGTGTTGCAGAAAACTCTTATGATGTTTTGAAGCTTACAAAACTTATCTAAGTTCTATTTTGAAGAATGCCAGACTTTTGTGTCAAAGTCTGTCTTATATCAGAAGTCTATCCACTCTGATAAGTTCCAGATTGAACGCAAGAATGAAGACTTAATCAGACTCAGGATTATTTTCTTCCCGGTTTCAGTACGTACAAGATATATCGGGCTTTCTGGTTGGAAATATCACTTACCATATTGGTTATCTTAATTGGAATCAATTTTGAAGAAGCAAATCATTTTGGAAGGCAAGTTTATTTGGAAAGAACCTACTTATGGAAACTAAGATTTTGATTGTATAGGCGAATGGGATTGATGGGCTTTCATCTCAATCTTCAAATGGCTCGAGATCTCATTGATTGATTTTGTCCAACTGGTAGATTGGAAGAATTCATTTGGAAAGTGCCAATAGTCTAAAAGGCATTAAATAGTATTTAAGGAGGTTTTTCAAGTCATTCGAAGTAGAGCGTGAAAGAAGATTTCCAAAGTCTGAAGCTTCCAAATCACTTGTCTTTCATCATATAGTGCTTAAACTTGTATTCGAAAAGAGAAACTCTAAAGAGTGATTGTTTGAGAGCAGTAGAATCACCTCACCGAAAAGTTGAGATCATAGGGCTATAACATTTTCTTTCGATTCATAGTGGAAACCAATCATAAAACTGTCAGCATAGGCGAGTGAATGTAGGCTTGATCTAAGCCAAACCACTATAAATTTTATGTTTATTTTTTTCTTCCCTAAACTCCTTTACCTTATTTACTGCAATATACTTATGTGTTTTCAAATAGTTGTTAAAGTATGAATCCTTCTACAAAGTCTATAGTCATTTCGCAAAAATCTATTTTCACACCTATTTACCTCCGTTTAGGTGTTCTACTAGCTCTTTCAATGGGATGCTTGAAAACTTAAAAATAGGTTAAAGTGGGTTCACAATATCAAAGCACGACTAAATGTAGGTCTTAATGAATCTAAAACGATCCCTTTTTCAACCCGTTTTAGCCCAAAAGCTTTATTAACAGAAGAAAACAAATGATACAAATAACTGACGATATCGAAGAAGAGAGGGAGGAAGAGTGAACAGAATCGCTATCGATGATGCCCCACCGCCATCGGCGATGTTGCCCACTTCGTTGGTCTCGCCAGTGGCATTGTCAGCACCAGCGACAATCTGGCCAACAACAGTCTCACATGCAAATGTAACAGTCTTCAGCTCTCTGATCATGGTATAGATCTCTCTCTCTCCCTCTCTCTCTCAATCATGCGACATACAACCACTGGGAGTTCGCCCTAGTGGCCACTCTTCTAACTTGAAAGAAGGAGGTGTGGAGTTCAAATCCCCACATTCTCAGAGAGATTGGGGTGGGGACGATTTCATTTCAGGAGTGGGTTTTGATTCTCATGCTCTACAAGGAGGTAGAACAAAAATTTGAGAGTGAGTGTTAGAATATGATTAGAGTAGGACAAAAAAAAAATAAAAATAAAAAATCATGTGACATAACTCTCAATAAAAGGATGTTATTGATCGTGCTCAACTATTACATAAGCTCAACAATCAGAAGGTGATTATCAATTCTCAAGCTAAAATTCTTGGTAACTTTTCGATTCTCGATTTCGGTGCTCTATGTGTAGGTGATTATCTATCGGTTCTCTATGTGTTCGTGAGCCACCGAGTGTCTATGGCTGCGTGGTCGAACAAGGAGGACCAAGGACGTTAGTGATCAACGGAGCAGGCGGCAACGCGAGAGGAGCAATGACGTAATTGGCAATGACCGGAGATTTCTTTTATCTTTTGTTTATTTAATTTTAAAAGTCTATTTGGGCCCGCCCTCCCGCCGCTTCTCTCTCTCTCTCTCTCTCTCTCTCTCTCTCTCTCTCTCTCTCTCATATCAACACTTGGACTTAATTATACAAACTCTAATAACAACATAAGTTAATTGAGAGATTATTGGTGATTTTTCTAAAAAGTACTGAAACTATTTGTTTGTTAAGATATTATCAGTGATATTTTCTAAGAAGTACTCGAACTATTTTGAAACAATGATTAATGTCTTGAAAGACATCAAAATAGTATATGTTTGACAAATTTATCTCAAATTAATTTTTTGACCGCAAAAAATTCCAAATTGGTACACTTATAACAAATTTATTCCAAATAATTTTTTGACCGCCAAACTCGTATATTTGCGATAAATTTATCATCCGTTAGTTTCCATTAAATTGGATTAATATGGCGAAAATCCATAAACTAGTACACTAGTGACAAATGGATAATAAAACCCTAAATGAGTGCACCCGTCACTACAACGTGTCATCTAACTTAGTAATTTAATAGTAAAATTTAATGGAAACTAACAGAAAACAAATTTGTTAAAGATGTGTCAATTTGGAATTTAAGTTTGACAGTGTACTAGTTTAGAATTTTTCAAAATATTAACACTCAAAACAAAAGTAACTTATATTTTTTTTTATCACTATTTTTTTTTACACTCAGCAACTTGTTGAAAATTGCTCACAAAAAAAAAAAATCTGTTTCCAGCACTACCGAATAATATAATTCTATGAGGCTACAGCCAAGTGGAGTCAAAGGAAAATTATAAAAAGAAAATTATCCTAGCCACAACATAATAGCTCTCGAATTAAAAAGCAATAACTAGGAAAGTCTTGCACTTTATAAATTGCTCTCTCTCAGTATTTCTCCATGCAATGGCACATAAAAGAGAACATTTCTCTTGACGAGAGAAAAATATCCATCTTGATGTCGACTTGGCCTTTCGAATCTTTGAGAAAAAGATGGGTCAAGAATTTGGGACCATGTCCAAAAAGAACCTATCCAAGAATTGTTCCGGCATATACTGTTCTATCTAAGGGGCATATCCGAAAGTTTGTGCGAACAATAGTGTTATAAAAGAGGAGGTTGGATCAAGGCAAGGACTCGAGCTGAGTTAATCGAAGTGAGTGCGCAGAGAGAGAGAGAGAGAGAGAGAGAGAGAGAGAGAGAGAGAGAGAGAGAGAGAGAGGAGAATGGAGTTGTGAAATAACAGTGCAGTTCTCCTTTGGCAGAAGATAGACATTGCATGCAAAGCCCGTGACCTTTATCATATAGCTTCTGTTTTGCCAAAGGAGAATTGCCCTGTAATTCCCACTCCATCAACAATATGATGGCTTAAAGAGAGATAAAGAGTTCTTACCCCAAAAAAAAAGGAGAGAGATAAATAGTTAGTGCAAGTTATGATTTCTTCTTTTCTTCTTCCTGAGCACTAACATATTTTCATGCCACGTAGAAACCATCTTGATTTACTTGCTTCCATTTTATTTCTTGATTAAAAAGAGAAGTGAGTTCAAAATAATTTGTACATTTCTCTTCATGCATAATGCAATTCATAATGCATCTTCATGAGTAAAGTAAATCATCCTTCTGTTGGCAACAAGAACTTTTGTATTTTAAAGGGAAAATTCTTATCTAGACTCAGGTTCATATGAATCAAATTCATCATTGCCCTTATTTGTAAGAGCCCTATGTAGGCCCACATCATCAACCGCGATTGCATCTAATCCAAGTCAATGCAAGAGTCTCTCCTTTTGAAGCGACTAATCTCACTTGTTCATTGGCGGGTGTACGTCATGCCTCTCAAGTAGGTTTCCAGGTGAAGCTTCGCTCAAATAGAAGTGATAATCCAAAGGAAATTGGTTTAGTGGCAAATTGATTGGTTTGGATGCCGGATTTCATTATTAGATAACAAAGCACATCTCCCTCTCAAAATAATCTTGACGATCAGAATTACTATCTGGGAGCCTAGTCTTTTTTTTTTTTTTTAAATTGTAGCTCATTGTTTAAATGTGATTAAATCTATTAACATCAATGTTTCAAATCTAGCAATAATAAGATATGATCATATTGCACTATTTAATTATACAGTTTTGATGATTGAGTATTGCGTATAAAAGTGATAAATGTTTCTTACAAAGATGAAACGCAACTTCAAATTGTAAAAGCTAGGCAACTAAAGTCTCTACGATTCTACACTTGATCGACCTAAATCTTTTGAACTGAGACCGTTAACCATATTTTTATGAAGCACAGGCGAACTATACATGAGTTCCTCTCAATATCGCCTTGCAGACTATTCGAGTCATACTCCATTCTATCTTGATTTATGTGATTGAGTCCAATTAACTCAATTATTGGATTCCCACTTGAATGAAAGTGATTTTAATATTTGAAAAAACTCATGAGCATAGTTAATGTGGGGTTTCGATATTTTAATTATATTTAGATTTTCCAAATTATAATTTATCGTTTTTTCTATTTTGCTATAGCGACAAAACTCACTGTTTGAAGTTGAGCTTAAACTTAATTAATTTTTCATTCTAGTATGTGCTTATGAAACATTCCATGAAATTCCTTTTTTTCCTTTTAGAGAGAGCTTGAATCGATTATCAAGCACGGTCAATTCGAATACGAACTTTAGTTAATTCAAGCTTACTCCATTAATAATTCAACATCGTCAATAGCCGACCTCAGTAGTCTAAACGATATTCCTCTCTCTCTCTCTCTCTCTCTCTCTCTCTCTCAACTTTGCGCCAACCAGGTGGTGGAGAGCTAGCAAAATGGGTTCATTTTCCATTTTGGACTCACACTGGATGATATATGAGTTGTTTGAAAATTTATAAACATGACATATGGGTTCATAATATCAAAGCCCAAATAGATATGGGTATTCGTGGGTCTCAAATGAAGTTATTTTAGCCCTAACAATTTATTATCTGAACAGAAAAAAGAAAAGAAAAGATATAGCGACAAGAGTCCCGCAAGCAAATATAATTGTATTCGTCTCTTTGATCATGCGTAAATCTCTCTCTTCTTCGATCTTGTCAATTATTTGTGTCTTTTCTTTTCTTCAACTAATAAAGTTTTTGGGCTGAAATGGGCTGAAAATGGGTTCATTTTAGCCCGTAAGCTCACGTCTAGTGGGCTTTGATATTGTGAACCCACTTTAACCTATTTATAAATTTTCAAACAATTCATGTCTCGCCCGGCCCATTGATTTTGAGTCAAAAAATGGGTCATGTGGTCCACAGGACTACTTAGGTCGGCCACGATGGTGGATACCATCTGATGTGCCCGCTGTTGCCCCAGGTGGGGATAATTATGACCACCTCGTGGAGGGGCTGCAGGATTATGTGAGATTAGTAGTGCTGCCTCATTTTTGGGATTCTCTCTTGTTATTGTTAAATGATGATGCGATGAATAAATTTCTCCAATATCTCTCCTTCTCTCTCTATTCTTGAACAATTTGACCTTGTGATCTAGTAAGAGAAGCTCGTTTGGTGAGAGTCATGCGATGAAGAACTAGAGGAAGAGAATGAAGCTCAATCGTTCATTGAAATTACTGAATGAACTTTCAATTTAAAGTCTGATTGGTTCAGACTTAAATTGAGATTTGTTGAAATAGAATACCAACATGAAGTCTAGAGAGTTGAACTGAGCATTTAGGTTGGAGATAGACGATGGCCTCGACAAGGCGGTTGTAATCATCCAAGGCTTGCAAAGCAATGTGGGGGGGGGGGGGGGATGTGGAGAGAAAGTCCATGTTAGAAAAAATGTTTATGCCATCAAGTCCACATTGGCAAATCTCATCATTGAATTTTAGGGGTGAGTATAGTCCAGACAAGCCATTTCCATCCGTTCACTAAATAGCTGTTTCTAAAAACTGGAATAGAGAATTGAGCTACCGATTCAGTTTTTGGATGGATTTATGATACTGATCCCCAATCCCTATAAAATTATATTCATAAATTATGACAATTAATAAAACACATAGTAAGAAGCTATAGTCTGCTTCGCCATTTCCACTCGTCCTTCGCTCAAAACCCCTTGAACTCAAAACGCTTCAACCAATCAAACTCCCCACATTACCAACACCAGCGCAGGAAAATCTATCAAGATCAAAACCCCGCCCTTCAAACGCAGCTCGGAGGAAATGCCGATCGCTGCTCCTCAATCCTGCGGCCACGGACCGAAGATGCCTCAGCTCGGATGTGCAGGGGAAACCACGACACGAGAGAGAAAGCTTTCCCCGACTATAGGAAGGAAAATCGCAGGGGAAGATGACGAACGAGATTGATGTTTGCTAAGATGCCGCAGTTCACTCCATCCAACAGTTGGCACGCGAGAAAGAGAGGGAAAATGCGAGAAAAGAGAGAGAACATCACGGAGGGAGGGGGACCAGTTGCAGAGAGTTAATAGAGACGTGAATGTAGAATGTTGTGGATAGGAGGTAGGAAATAAAAAATAAAACGGAAAAGGCTCACTTTCAGTGTAAGTGAGCTAGATTTATATATATACCTGTCCGAATGGATGGGTGGGCAGTTTCACACTTGGGATTAGGAACTAAACTAGTATTCACCGGTTTTGAACAAGTTTGATTCGGTTCCAAGCAATTTGGCCAGTTCTTGTTTTCTTTGCACGTCCCTATAGGATCTAGTAAAAAAAAAAAAAATGAAACATAACAAAGAAGATTGCAAATTTATGTTAGTATAGGACTTATGATCACATTATTTCTTTTTAATTTATTAATTTTTTTTATAATTTACAATTTTTGTTTGTTTTTCGTATTGACCCCTTAAAACATCCTATCTTTATTAAAAAAATTATCAATAGTTAACCAGAGCCACTATTAAAAAAAAAAAAAAAACTAGAGTCACTAACTTTTCTCCAAATAAACTACTAATTAGCTTTTTATTATCAATTTTCATTTTTTTAATTACCATTTTTTCTTATCTTTTACAAATTCTTATTCATGCTGTTTACCGATGTCTTAAATTTACTAACTCTGATAATAATTACTAACTTTATTTTAATGAATTATCAAATTTTTCCGATTAAGTTACAGATTAGTTATGAATTGCCAATTTTAATTTAAGTCAATTACTTACTTTTGAATATAATAATATTTTATTGGGTTACCAACTTTTTTTTTTGGTCAAATTAACTTATTTAGATTTAGGTTACCATGTGCATGAATTATTAACCTACCTTCTAGACGAACTTACAAAAGTATATGTGTGCACCGAGTTTATTAGTTTTTATTTGCACGACTTACCAAGCTTTCCGGTTAATAGGTACCAATAAATTTTTGGTTAGCAACGCTGATGCGATACACTAACAATTTCAACTGATTCATGCAAATATAAAGTTTCCAAGTTTTATAGTAGCTTGCCTTTGTTTTAAAGTTAGCTACTCTTATCTAAATTCAATGGTCACAATTTAAGAGACTTCGCATATTTCACATGGTTCTGTCTAAGTAAGGAAATAGACAGTAATTAGCAACTGCTACGTCGATTGCTGATATCTTATATTTACTATCTCGATCTGTCTTGCATCCATCCACTCAAACTCCGAACTTGCATTAGCTCAGTGTTACTACACATATTCCCGCTTGACCATTGAAGAATTTGCTTTCAAATAAATATGTATATTATGAAAAGTTTTCAAGTTTATCCTGAAGTTATATTAACTTTAGAGTTGATGACAAAAAATTGGTAATCTAATGGGAGAAAATTAACTAAATCGTATAAATAAAGGTGTGTGAATTTATATAGAATCAATATATGTATGACCTGTATAAGAAACAAAAAGAATTAGTAAATGACAAAATGTTAGTACTTTTTAAAAATAAAATAAAAAATTGGTAGAAAACTCAAATGAGAGCTGATAACTTAAAATAGTTGGTAACAATCAAAAGAAAAAAGTTCTACACCACTCAAATAATGATCAACAATTTCATATTGTAGTTGACAAACTGTAGTTGTGGATAAGATATACAAAAAAAGTTGATAAAAGATAAGAATAATTTGCAAATTAAAATGACAAACTTTGGTAAGTAACTCAATTGAGAGTGAGTAACACAACGATAATTAGTAGCTTAATCGGAGAAAAGCATGTAATTCGTTCAAAGAAATGCTGGAAATTTCATATAATTATTGTTACATATAAACTGTCGGTAAGCAATGTACATAAATGTTGGTAAAAGACAAAAGAAGTTTTTTCTTTTTTTCATTATTAGAGATAGAAAAACTTGATAATCAAATTAACATGAATAACTAACTCAAATCAAAGTTGGCAACACAAACTAATTACTAATTTAATAAAAAAAGTTGACAATTACTCTAATTAAGGTTTCTAATTTTTTTAAAAAGGATTGTGAATTTAGTGGTTGGTAAGTAAAGCAACTAAAAGTTAGTAAACAACAAAAGAAAAAGGTCAATAAATTTAAAAAATTAAATATTTGTAAGTAATTCAAATGAAAGTCAATAATTACTAATCAATCGGTAAATTAATTGGAAAGGATTTGATGTGTCACACAAATAAAGGTTATTATTTTCATATGGTCTTTGGTAAGTCCATTAGTTTGCAGACGATTCAATGCAGTGACTCTTGCGCGGGGACTGGGAAAGGGCTTGTGAAGGACCTGATTGACCGACGACAAGCATTCTAAATCATTGGATGCTGCGCGATGAAAAGGCATTGGTAAGGAAAGCAGATAAAAAGTGGTAAATGATGAGTGAAGATTTCATTGTCCCAGCTTCGAAAGGATTTTCTCTCTCTGAAAGGGAAGAGAGAGAAGCCATTCGGGGTGACCTCATCCAATTCCAAGAATATACCTTTAAGATTTTAGCGTGTAAAGTGTGCGATTATTTTAGATGAAAATAAGATAGTTCATCAGACGAGCTTGTAGATGGAATGTCAGGCTCCATAACTACATAAAACAGTCCAGAAAGAAGACGGTGAAAAGAAAGAACTTGAAAATTTCTTGCACTCTCCATATAAGGTAGTAGTCCAAGACTCTTTGGCCTAAATGCTCTAACTTGACTTGGACAATGTATGGAGTGTCCAACTCCAGGGCCATGACTAGGACTCGTTGGCCTAAATGCTTCAACCTGATTCGGAGGATGTATGGAGGGTCCAACTCTAGGACCTTGACTAGGATTCGTTGGCCTAAATGCTTCAGCTTGACCCTGACTCGGAAGAAGTAAGAAGCGTCCAAATCCCGGACAACTACCTGAACTCTAAGCAGGCGTTGGAGATGCCTCACTGCATGGTCCTCTTCGGCCATCATCATCTCATATTTTCGGCTGATCGACATTGAGTGGAAATTTGTTCTTCTCCAGCTTCCATTTCCTTCCTTCAGTCAATCCGAGCGCAAAGAGAGAAAATCAAAGCAAGTATATGACTTAGAACAGTTGCCTTATTCGGATCCTTTGAAAATCAAAAGCATGCAGCTCACCTCGACTAATTATATACATGGCACTTTGTTGGTCACTAAGTTGGGAGATCTAGAAATGGTACTAATGGCATTGCTATGCATGGAAGATTAGATTCCAGTTGCATTCGCTTGAAGACAAATCCTTTTTTCCTTCACGAAACTTCCGGTTGTACAAAGTCCAGCATGTATTAAAAGAAATTGCACCTTCTCGTTATCAAAAGTAGCCCAAATTTCCCTTAGCAAAAAAAAAGTAGCCCAAATTTCAAAACATATTAAGCAAACGGTGCTATTTCCACACTCCTTTTGACTAAAATGCACCTTTTTTGAGGTGACGGGCTAATATACCCTTGTAACAGCAGATTTGGTCATACATTTATTGATAGACTTTTTTCCTGTCATTCCTAATTTATGAGTTACCGTTTTCATATCTCAAACTATTTTATAATATTGCCTTCTTTCGTTTTTTCCCCGTACAGGAAGAAGTAGACTGGTATTTTTTTTCTCCAAAATGGAAAAAAAAATCATTATAATATGGAAATGGTTAATTTGTTAGAAGCGTGGGGAGATGTTAAAATGTCTATCTTTATATCATATTTGAATATCAACAAAAAAAAAGTACAAAAAGAAAAAAAATAAAGAGAACTTTTTGCTGTTCTACTTCTAACATTATAAAGAATATAATTATATTAATTGAAGATTCAATCTCATAGCAAGTGGATCAAAACCTTAAAAAATTTCTCTAAAATAACGTGACGTGAGTTTGACAATAAAGAATGTGTAATTAGAATTTCAACTCCCTTTGCAATTCAGATAGGACGTCTAAAAGCTTAAAGTAAAACACAAAGTAAGTCATCTTTCTTGATAGAAACCTACTAATTTATCTGGCCAACGCTTACAAGGTCAAGGTCAATTAGATAACTAGATTGAAATTGAAATTTAATTTTCCTTTCTAAGATATAGTTTCGCTCAAACTATTTAAAAAAATAATAGGCAATCAATTGTTTATTCATATGCCATCATGAAAATAAAATCTTATTATGGAGTTTTTGTGATTCGAAAGATGAAACCATAAATTTAAATTGATAACCTTCTATAGGCCAACTGATAAGAGGATACTAGAGAAAATAGTATCTTGCTGGGAGTGATGAGGCATTTATATCGTGAAAGTAATGAGAGAGGCGATAAATAAAGTTAGTTTTCTTGGTTAGATGGGATGAAAAAGGAAACAAATGGGGAGAGAGGGAGGGAGGGAGAGAGAGAGAGAGTGAATTCACTAGAAAATTGAGTGTCTACCCAAAATGGGGGTGGGTCCTCCTAAACTTTTTTATGAAATTTACCTTTCAGAATCAGTCTTTAACTACTCTTAACTTGCTTCCGTGTCGTGAGATGTAGCTAATTTAATATCAATTAAGCTAGTATAAGACAAAAACATAGTAAGAAATTAATAATATAATTCAATAACTCAAGAAAAAGCTCTCCATGCTACTAGAATTGAATTTGAAGTTGGTTTTCATCTTTGTAAGGAAACAGCAATCACTTTTACACACAATACCCAATCAGCAACAATTCGAATAAACTGGATAATGGCAAACAGACCATGGCCAGATTTAGAACATTTATGCTAATTAGCTTGGGAAAATTCCAAATAAGGATCCGAAGTTGACCGAATTTCTCAAATGAGGATCCAAAATGAACTTTGTGTCAAATAAAGACTTAAAGTGGACCAATTGTATCAAATAAGGACCCGAAGTGGTTGAATCAATTCCAAATAAGAACCTGAGCTTGCTGGTCAGCCAAATATTCGCCAGCTATCAAGCATGTGACATTTTCGACAATCAGAGTTTGGGCAATTTTGTCCTCTATATATATATAGGGAAAATTAACAAATCCTAAAACAGAAACAAAAAAACCCTAGGTTTTCTATGGTCTCCCCGAAGTTAAAGACCAAAGTTCTCCCATTCCTTGTACCCATCCTCCGCAAAGTCGAAAACCCAAATTCTCCATTGATTGAGGCACGAATTCATAAACAAGAAGAAAACTAGATGCTTTTTTCATTGTTTGTGGAGACCCAAATTCTCCACTGGTTGAGCAAGGCGAGAAGCGACAAGAATTGAGTCACGATGATGACCGGGCAACGATTTGGTTGAGGAGCAGCGGGGGAGAAGAAAGAAGAAAACGTAAATATCTAAATGAATAACCTAAACTTAATTAATTTAGAATTTTCCCTTTTTTTCCAATTACAAATTTCTAAAAAAATTGCCCCTATTTTAATTGCCAAAAAATGTCTGCCGATGAACTGAGATCCTCAATAGATATTAACTTGATTACTTCTGGTCCTTATTTGAAACAATGAGTCCACTTCGGGTCCTTATTTGACACATTGTTTACTTTAGGTCCTTATTTGAGAAAATAGATTCACTTCGGGTTCTTATTTGGAATTTTTCCAATTAGCTTTGATCATATTTAAACAAGGAGCTAAAAAAAAGAAAAAAAAAATCTATTAGGTTCATGGATAGTAACTGTGTTCCCCAAGATTATATTAGTGAGAGATGTACATCGTAATCCGATCATGAAATCTACCACATTCAAACCAGTTGATTTGCCATTTAACCAACCTCTTGAGGATTATTAGTCCTGTCGGAGCCAAGCTTCACCTGTAAAAACAGCTTGCAAAGGCACGACGCAAAGCTGCCAATGAAGAAGCAAGATTAATCAATTTAAAAAGAAGAGACTCTTACATTAAATCGGGTCCAACGTACCAGAGCAGTTACGACCGTTGATAACATGGAATACACGTGTGGCGCTCATAATAATGGCAATGATGAGTCTGGTCCATGGACATGGATCTAGGTAAGAATTAATCCTTTAAAACACTTTTCTTGTTTCAACGGCAAGAAGAGAGATGTACATGGTAATGGCAATGGAGATGCATTATGAATCATGGTACGTAAGGAGAGAAATGTACTTATCTATTTCAAACTAACTTTACTTGTTTCCAGGAAAATATAGTGGAAACATACAGATTCACATGTTTCTACATGGCATAAAAAAATTGTCAGTGCTAGGTAAAGAAGCAACAAAGAAACCGTCACTTGCACCCACTCTATATCTCTCTTTAAGCCATCAACTCGTTGACAGTGGAGTGGGAATTACAGGGCAATTCTCCTTTGGCGGAAGAGAAGCTATCTCAAGACCTTTGCATGCAATGTCTCTCTTTTGCCAAAGGAGAACCGCACTGTAATTTCACAACCACATACTCTCTCTCTCTCTCTCTCTCTCTCTCTCTCTCTCTCTATTCTTCGACTAACTTAGCTCGAGTCCTTGCGTTGATCCAACCTCCTCTTTTATAACACCATTGGCCGCACATACTATCGGATATGCCAGGGAGGCGGAATAGTATATGCCGGAATAATTCTTGCGTAAGTTTTCAGACATGGTCCCAAATTCTTGACCCATCTATTCTTCGAAGAAGTGAAAGGACAAATCACCATCAAGATGGATATTTTCTTCTCTTCATGAGAAATGCTATCTTTTTACGTGCCATTCCTTGGAGAGATATTGAGACAAATTGCAGACTTTTCTAGTTATTGCTTTTTAATCTTAGTCCTATTATATTGTGGCTAGGATTATTTTCTTCTAATTTGTTTTTGACTCCATCTGGCTATAGTTATGCAGAATTCTAAGATACCGTGCTAAAAAGTATGGTTTTCTTTTTTTCCCATACCGATAAATTTTGATAAGTGTAAAAAAAAGAAAAAATAGTCAAATATTTAATAAATCACTTGTTTTTCAGTAAACTTATCGGTAGCTTACCAATACTTTTTAGAAATTGCCATGCCTGTTTGATAGTTTGCAAATGACACCAACTTTCAAATTTACTAAGTCTTATATGAAATTATCAACCAAGGGACTTATGAACTTTGTCGGATTAAGTAACCTATTAATTTTGGATTATCAACTTTCATTTCGCTTCCTAATATTTATATCTTGTTAATTCATCATTTATTTTATTGGGTAACAACGTTTAATTTTCCTTGGCCAATGACCCATTAAATTTACTCTTTTTTCTTTTTTTTTTTAGATTACTAACCTAAATCAACGTAATTTGCTAATTTTTTCTGCTATTAAATCACCACATGGTATTGGGCTACTAACTGTCAATTGAATTTCTCCCACTATAATTATTTTTTTAATGAGATAATATTGCCAAAAGTCCCTATGCTTAGGGTCCACCATTCTCAACGTGACTAATTGTCAGAAGTCCTATAATATGGTCAACAATTCTCAACAAGACTAGTTTGTATGACATGACATTGCACAAAATTGAACAGGTTTGCGTTTGCATAAAGAGTTAGTGTAATGAAAAATTGTGTCTTAGGTCGATTGATTTGCTTAACCCATATAAACTGGAATTGACATGATTAAATTGATGTGTTATTGTCCTTGAGTTGATGCTATAGACTTTTTTTGAGATGACATGGATTTCCAACCCTGCCCATACTATTGTTTGAAATTCAAAATTGTCCAGATTACCTTTTTTTTGTTTGTTTTAAAATAATACTAGTACATTTAAAAGAATATCCATCTTTAGTCTCTTTTTGTTTTGTTATAAGCATCCCTATGTTAAGTTCGTCCATTGAGACGCTCAACAAGATGTGGGTTAGATGTGTCCTATGCTGATTGTTTCAATTTGCTTCCAATACACCTTGTCAACAGTCCAAAAAGTTCGATGAAGAAGAAGATAAACGCAAGGTGTAGTAAAAAGAGATAAAAAGACTAACAAGTGGGCCCATCTGGACATGTGTCGAGCACTGAATGGAGCGTGCTATCGCCTACATGGCAAGATTGGCCTACATAATATTTTTTTGAGAGAGAAAGAGAGAAAAGGATTGGAAGGTTTTTTTTGGGGGGGGGGGGGGGGGTCAGGTTGCGGTCATTCCATCTTTGAAGAAAAATCAACACGGTTAAACCTACCTCCATATGATCCGCCCCTTTTTGAAAAGCATAAAAAAGATTTTAATTTTTTATAATATTGCAGGGACTTATACTGACACTATCCTTTTTTAATTTGTCAACTATTCTTGATGCTGACAAACTTTTATTTGTCAATATTACCGACATCTTAAATTTCACATCACTCAGAATTACTAACTTTAACTACAGTTACCAACTACTATCCAAATAAGTTACTAATTAGCTTTGACTTATCAATTGTTATTTAAGTTACCTACGGCATTTTATTATTTTAATTATTATTTTTCTTATCTATTACTGACCATTATTTATTTTTCTTAACCATGCCTTAAAATTCCAAACTTTTTATAAAAAGTTATTGATGTTAATTTAGGTGACTAAAATAATTTTCTAGATAAGACCAAAAGTCCTAAAATTTGTCATAAAGTGCATGCCTTAAAATTTTCATAAATGCAATTAAGTCCTAAAACTTATTAAGTTGATATTATCAAGTCCTTTTGATAACTCCTTTTAACTTGGCTAACAAAAAAAAAATAATGCTGACATATTTTTTTCTTGTTATCTTCTCTCTTCGTGGTGTCAACATACAAAAACATGAAACATAAGGTTAAATCAACACTGTTATAGTCTAAATCTTTTTTTCCCCAATTCTTACTTAAATTAGGTTAAAAAAGGTTAAATCTAAAAAAAGAAAATGAAGAAAAAAACCAGGCCAAGGCCTGTGGACCCTCTCACAACTGCTCCACCATTGCCAGAATGGGCTAGTGGGGGTTGTTAGGGCTTCAACAATCATTGAAACCCTCACTGACCCCTTGGCTAGATTTGGGCAAGAGTCACTAGACTGTTGCTCGTTGTCAACAAGGGTTGCTAGCCATTGCCCCACCATTGATGACCATTTTGCAATGATGGTGTGATGATGATAGCGAGGGCCTAAAGGGCTTTTTTTTTTTGAACAATTAATTTTACCCGCATTCCCACAAGGTTTCTTTCAATAATTCTATGTCTTTTCTCTGGATTTTTTTTTTTTGCCATCTCACTCTAATGTGCACGAGAATCTCCGTTTTCATCAAATGATCGTCGATGCTCTTTTATAAAAAGAAATTCCAGACTTCCCTTTGTTTTTAGAATCTCACGATCTCCTCAATCTTTCCCCTTCTTCTTTTTCTCTCTTTCATTTCCCTTTGTTATTTGGCTGAGATTCCCTTATTTTTCATTGATTCTTGGGAAAATTCCAAATAAGGATCTGAAGTTAACCGAATTTCTCAAATAAGGATCCGAAATGAACTTTGTGTCAGATAAAAACCTAAAGTGGACCAATTGTCTCAAATAAGGATCCGAAGTGGTTGAATCAATTCCAAATAAGAACCTGAGCTTGCAGGTCAGCCAAATATTTGCTGGCTATCAAGCATGTGACATTTCCAACGATTAGAGTTTGGCAGTTTTGTCAAAAAAAAAAAAAGAAGAAGGGAAAATTAACAAATCCTAAAACAGAAACAAAAAAACCCTAGTTTTCTATGGTCTCCCCGAAGTCAAAGACCAAAGTTCTCCCATTCCTTGTACCCATCCTCCGCAAAGTTGAAGATCCAAATTCTCCATTAATTGAGGCACGAATTCAAAAACAAGAAGAAAACTAGATGCTTCTTTCTTTGTTTGTGGAGACCCAAATTCTCCACCGGTCGAGCAAGGCGAGGAGCAACAAGAATTGAGTTGTGATGATGACCGGGCAGTGCTTTGGTTAAGGAGCAGCAGGGGAGAAGAAAGAAGAAAACGTAAATATCTAAATGAATAATCTAAACTTAATTAATTTAGAATTTTCCCTTTTTTTCCAATAACAAATTTCTAACAAAATTGCCCCTATTTTAATTGCCAAAAAATGTCCGTCGACGAACTAAGGTCCTCAATAGAGATTAACTTGATCACTTCGGGTCCTTATTTGAAACAATGAGTCCACTTTGAGCTTCGGGTCCTTATTTGAAACAATGAGTCCACTTTGAGTCATTATTTGACACAATATTCACTTTAGGTCATTATTTGAGAAAATAGATTCACTTCGGTCCTTATTTGGAATCAATCCTTGATTCTTTCTCTCTTCTCCCTCTTTGTGAGTTTCCTTTTACCTCACCCATCTATCTCATTCCTTGTTCAGATGCAGCAATGATCAATTACCTTAGCTGGAGGTAGCTTAAATATGGCATGCTTACTTTCCATTTCACAGAGAGAGAGAGAGAGAGAGAGAGAGAGAGAGAGAGAGAGAGAGAGAGAGAGAGAGAGAGAGAGAGAGAGAGAGAGAGAGAGATGTGGGCGATGTTTGGTTCATAATATTCGCGATTTCGCTCAAATAGATATTTAATCGGCATCCTATCCTAAAATTTTAGTGCGAGGAATGAGAATACAAGACTATGAACTTCCTGGTGGAAAGGATGGGACGCTGAGGGCTACCGACAACACTTCCTGGCAAAAAGAAGCGAAGTACTCTGGGATATAAAAAACACTTTTGTGCAGGAAACATCATAATCAAAAAAAGGGTGCTATTGGCTATAACAGCACTTCCTGGCAGAGAGCTTGGAATGCTCAGGGCTACAAGCAGCACTTCCTGGCAAAGAGGCGAAAAGCTCCAGGCTACAAAAGCACTTCCAGACAAAGATACGCTGATGGCTATTGCAGCACTTCTTGCTGGAGAGGATGGGATACTCAGGTCTATGAGGAGCACTTCCTGCCTGCTAAAAGGAGGTGAAACGCTACAGGCTACAAAAGCATTTCCGGTTGAAGAAAACGATCAGGGCTATGGCAGCAGTTCTTGGTGAAGAGGAAGGGATGCTCCTTCCTGAAAAAAAGAGGTAAAATGCTCCGAGCTATAAAAGCTCTTTCGGGCTAGCATGTCAAAGCAATCATATTTCTTCGAACAAAGTTTATGTGTACATTCAGAAATCATTACTCGTTAAAAAGATAATCTTTGGCTTCACATCTTTGGAAGGAGATAATAATTTGTTTTGGAATTGAGCAAGACTAAGCAGGACTATTTGTTCAAACTTTGTATTGCAAAACTTTGCAGGAAAGAGTTATCATTAGAGGAATTTTCATTCATCAAGGGGCTTACTATAAATGCCAAATAAGAGTATTTCTATATGAAAGGACTTCTGTGGAACCAAATCACAGACCTCAAACTGTACGAATAATGGCAATGTTGGACCTAGTCCAAGTGAATCCAGGTTTAGGTAAGAATTTATCCTGTAAAAGACATTAATCGGGTCCATGTGGACCCAAGTCTTGGTAAGAATTTGCCCAAGGTAAGAGACATGTTTTTGTTGCCAAAAGGATGAGATATGATGTACTTTACTCATAAAAATGCATTACGAAGTATGTTATGTATGGAGGGAAATGGACATATCTATTTGGAACTCACTTTTCTTGTTGAAAAAAAAAAAAAAAAAGGAAGCAAATAGATTGAGATGGTTTCTAGATGGCATAATACTTTTGTCAGTGCTAGGGAAAAGGGAAAAGAAGAAACCCTAACTTGCGCTGATAATCTTTCTTTAAGCAATCAACTTGTTGTTGGTGGAGTCTGAATCACAGGGCAATTCTCCTTTGGCGGAACAGAAGCTATTCAAGACCTTTGCATACAATGCCTCTATTCTGCCAAAGGAGAATTGCACTGTTATGTCAAAACCCCACTCTGTCTCTCTTGCTTTGACTGGCTTAGCTCGAGCCCTCGGATTGATCAAACCACCTCTTTTATAAAACCATTGTTCGCACAAATTTTCGGATATGCCGGGGAGATGAAGCAGTATATACCAGAACAATTCTTGTGTAGTTTCTTTTCGGACGTGGTCCCAAATTCTTGACCCATCTTATCCTCAAAGAAATGAAAGGAAAAGTCGACATCAAGATGGATCTTTTTTCTTATCATGCGAAATGCTCTCTTTTACGTGCCAGTGCATGGAGAGATATTGAAAGAGCAATTTATGAAGTGAAACTCTTTTTTAATTATTGCCTGTTAATTCTGAACTATTTTGTTGTGGCTAGGATTATATTCGTCTAGTTTGCCTTCGACTCCACGTGGCTATGGCTACGTGGAACTCTATTATTCTGTGTTAAAAGGTATGGATTCTTTTTAAATACTGATAAATTTCAACAAATGTTGATAAGTGTAAAGAAGTTATTGATTTTAAAAAAGACGTCACCATTTTTCTAGGTAATTTTTTTTTGGCGATTTACCACTAGATTTAATAAATAAACTTTTTTGTTTGTTAGCTTGCAAAATGACCAAATATTAGACAGTTTTACCAACTTTTATTTACATAATTTATTAACACTTGAATTTAATAATTCCTATATAAAATTACCAACCTAAGTTAGAACGACTTATTAGCTTTTATCAAATTAAGTTAATTACTAGTTTTGGGTTGCCAACTTTTCATGGGATAGCTGCACAAATGGTTTTTGAACTTCGGCCCAATGTGCAACGTCGTTCTTGAATTTTTAACTTGTTGTGTGGTCTATGATATTTTGCCTAATGTACAATGTTGTCCCTGAACTTTTAATTTATTCAATACAATATCTAAATTTTGTTTGTAAATATTTAATCTAGTCTATACCATATGAAAATATCCAACACTATCCTTTCATTAATTCAAATTAATGTAAATTGTTGATTGGGCTTCCAATCCAGTAATTTGAATTGTGTATAGAAGAATAACCTGACACATGGATTATTTTCGTGAGATAGTCAACTCAAATGAAGATAAAATTATCTAAGTCATCAATAACATGGATAATTACTTTTCCAAATTGATCAAATTAAACAAATTACATGAATTATTATATTTTAGTTTGAGTTAAATATCTTACGTGGGAATCTATGTTCAGCAAATTTTTTTGTCCATCATTTAGATGTACCAGATTGGAAGCCAAATCAATAAATTATGTTGATTTTTTTTAAAAAAATAGAAGAATAACATTGAACATTTTCACATAATTTGAGAATTATATTAAATATGTATCAAAAGTTCAGGGATTGTTAACAACTAAAATATTGTTGTTCCATAAAATTAGGAATCGACATGACCCCTAAACAAAAATATCAAAGTCGCATATCTTACATTTGGCGTTGCATCACATTGCATGTATGTACTAATAGCATTTGGGACTAATTCATTTGCATTAAGTAGGTCGTAGGGGCAAAGCGGATAATGTTGGCACAATCTCAATTCGTTTGTTCAAATTTGAATTCTAGGATTAATTTGGACTTCAAGATAGGAAATAAAGATAAAATAGGATAAAAATGGTGGGATAAGGAATCGGATCATGGGGGTTTATAAGGTAAAAGCTTGAAAAAAAGGTAAAAGATAAAAATGATGGAGCAACTGGAACTTGAGCTCTTAAAAGCCAAACAAACAGATCGCCGTAAGTGCAAGTGAAAGAGAATATTACAAAGAGGAGAAATCTTGGCCGATTCGAAGAGGAGGGCAAGCGGTTTACAAGGATTAAATGACCATTTTTAAGATTAATAAAGGGGGCAAATTCGTTGTAGTCTACTTCGTAAAATTCTAAGCATGATTTGGTGAGATTGGAATAGAAATGGAGATCAGAGAGCGAGCTTGAAGTGAAATCCGCTAAATGAATTATAGCTAGATCTACCAAAATGGGACATAGATCCATTTCTTGACCTATCTTTGAAAATACTGAATGACCTTTCAGTTATAATTCAAGCTGGTTCAGACTTAAAATGAGCTTTGTCCAGCTAGAATACCAAAAAGAAGTCCAGAGAGCTGAATCGAACATCTAGTCCGGAAAGCAGTGTAAGCAAACCAGTCAAGAAGTGGATTATAGTGTTGTTGTCCACAGAGATTAGAAGTGGACCCAGCAAGGTGGCCGTCGTCCGACACTTGCGAGGTGATGATAACCACCATTGCTTTAGCTCCACAGCCATGACCACCACTCCGATCTTGATTTTCAAATCAGAGAGAGAGAGAGAGGACGCCAGCAGGGTGGCCGTTGTCATCTGAGGCTTGCGAGGTGATGGCGACCATAGTTGCTTAAGGTCCGTGGCCATGACCACCGCACCAGTCGTGCTTTTCAAATGAGAGAGAGCTGGTCTCGTTTTTGAGAGACAGAGAGAGACAGAGAGAGCACATGTTAGGAAAAAAAATTAACATTGTCAAAGAATGAGTTGTACAAGGCGTGGTCACATACTGACTAACAATATTAAGAGCACAAGCATTATCAAGAGGGTTAGTAGTGAGATAGGTATGACTACCAACCAATTGCCGATAAAGTGTAGGATTTGGAAGAAGATTTCCATCCTTGTCATTAAATTTTGCAATCAACTCAATGGGAATAGAAGCAGTCTTATTATCAATGAGCCGAGCTTGAGAAATAAGATTAGTGACATATTTTGCTTGTGAGAGATATTAGCCAGAAGCATCAAACGCAACCTCCAAGCCTAGAAAATAGCTTAGCCACCCAAAATCTTTCATTTCATACTATTTACTAAGATAAAATGTCAGTCTAATCATTGCTAGTAATAATCATATCATCCACATAGAAGAGTAGCATAATGTGTTTTATAGAATGGAAGGTTACTTTCCTATAAATTTTTTAATTTATGGAGGTGCCTAGCCAAGCTCACCATGGATCCACATGAGTTGCGATATTGTGTAATTCAACTTCAAAATCTTTGTCTACAGAAACCTTTACGGTTTTATTTACTTAATGACATTTAACCATATATCATACAATTAGTATGACGAACCTTGAGGTAGGTAAATTGTTTATTTTGTCAGCAAGTTATAAGAGATTATGTTTGTACATAAAATTCTCAAACATCTTAATAAAGAATTTCACATTAAAGTGGTTAATCTACAAATTATTGACTTTATTTTGTTGAAGGTAAAATAAGAGTCAAGGGTCTTGCAACAACACTTCCTCATTTTCTTACCAAAATGATAATTCTTTTTTAATAAATGATTGCATGACAGTTTTTAATAAAACTGTTAGAATAATAGTCTATTCTAAACTGCAAAAATAAAAAATAACAAGTAACAAATACTTATAAATTGTTGTGGAGCTCACTCCTTTAAGAATTTGTGGCTTACAATAAAATGTTATTCTCACAGTAGTCCAAAATCTATCAAGCCCTTCTTTTTTCCCTTCAAAGCATAAGTCAGTGATTGCAAAAGCCCTCACGGCTGCTTATTTGTTCCAAATTAGACGTATAGAATAAAGCTAGATGGTCAAATGTCCCTAAATTCTGCTACCATACTATAGAATTGATCAAACTATAAGGATATCAACCTCAAAATAGCTAGGAGAATATCTAAATTCAACATATTATGTATCTTCCCATAGCCATAAACGTAATTCTCTCTCCATATTGTGTAATTATTGCAAGATCAATACCTTTTGTTGCAAAGCTAATAAGATTTGTTATACAAAAGTCCCACTCAAAAGTTTGAGTTGGCTTAGCTCCTTACAAGATTCAATATGCAAACAAATCTTCCTTCGTTCAATCTTTGATGATTTTCATGCTTTTTTTTTTTCTAACGTTAATTCTGTATAACTAAATCTAATTACATAAATGATAATTTTTTCATATCATGTGAATTTGGGAAATTAACTAATATAATCTTTCTTCACCCTATTTAATAAGAAAGTTCTCATAAATTTAATTATATATGATTGTGTAAGTTAAATAAATTTAGTAATTAATTACGACCGTTACTTGGGGAGTGCACCTCAGATCCGTTGATTTGAGATCGCGACAGAGCGACAGAATTTCAGGCAAGCACTAACCTGGCCTGTGCACGGCTGCGAAGAGGTCTCTGCCGAGTTGTGCAGAAGTCTTCGTTTTCCCTGTGCAAAGATCTTCGTCAAGCTATTACGACGAGCTTTTCCATCTGCGCAACTTGCTCGATGGAGAGGGTCTCTATCTTGTGGTGGTTACACGCCGCACCACCACTGGCGTTCATGGCAGCCCGGATCTTCATAAGCCGCAAGCAGCAACTTCTTGTTTTCCTTCCTTTTGTCGTTTGTTTTACATTTCTTATCCAATTCAAATCTATTCTACTCCCTTTCCTAGATTTCTTTTCCCAAATTTTGTTTGTAACATATCCAAATTTTTCTGGTCCAGAGGATGTCCAAAAACACCGAATAGGATCACAAATTATCCCATTTGGACTATAAATGTAGCACATTAAAAATTTATTATATTTTGATGATATGTTAGTAGACTAGAGAATGATTCTCATCTTGTCCAACATCACAAAACCAACTACTTCTATTGCCCCTATATCTATGGATCCATCCTCATCTTTTAACAGTTTGGATGCTTCTCAAATAGATTACTTGTATAATGTGACATCCTAAAATTCGACCTCATCTTGATAATATGAAATGGGCATTTCGTCGACGTGCTTATGGTTAATTTACTCGGAATTGATTACTCGCGAGTTAACTAATATATTAAGTGAGGTCGTTAATGGATATAAATGCTAAAATCGGCAAGGGTCAATACGATACCGTTATAGTCGAATTGTGATTGAATATAAGTCGATTTGACTGAAACATGTAATTGAATTGTGGGTGATTTCGCATGACTGCGAAATTCACGTCGGCACTAACCCGATTTTCTGTCGATTTTATACTTAGTACACGTAATTGAAACCTTGTGATTTTTTACAAAAACCAAGAGTTGCCTATGAGTCGGAGATGCACAAATGTGGATCGAAAATTATTGACCACGAGTCAAACGCGCTAAAATCTCTAAAAGCTACCTGATATGTTAGGTCGTACTAAAATTGCGTTCGCTCGATTTTAACCACAAAATTTAATTTGGTTTCGGGAATCGGACATTCGAGCGTGTCACGATTTATTTATAGGTTATTGTCTCATCTTTTAGAGAAATTCCGTCAAGGCTGGAATTTTGCGAAAAAAATCGGTTTTAGGCAAAAAGAAATAAGGAAATTCGGATGGCTGAGAAAAGGGATTTTCTACTATCAATTTGGTTTTGTTTGTGGAAATTATGACTATTTTCTAGGTGGTTGGTCCCTTGACAAAAATGGCTGAAGACTTTTGAGGCTAGCACTTGAGTGTGAGATATTTTTCCAAGGCTTTTTAGTGGCTGTGGTCTTGACTTTGTTTTCCCTTTCTCTCTACCTCTCTCCCTCTCTATTCTCACGAGTGAAGTCCCCTCCTCTATGCAGAATAGCCCACATTCCTTTTTCTAGACATCTTCAACTAGGACATATATTTTACTCAATATTTTAGAGATTTAAAAGAATAAGATTTTAACCTTGTCATTTGCAAAATAGAATCTCTGGTTGGTATTGGAACTTGTGACCTTTTGGTGTTCAAAGGATTTTTTTTTCAACTCTTAATGTCTAATTTTCAAAAGAGTTTCTTAGTAAAAGTTGTTCATAACATTTTTTTTGGTTTAACATAGTCAAATTTCAGATCAAAGGAACAAATTTTGAATCTCGAACCAAACTGGTTTTGGAAAACATAATTTCTAGAAACGGACACAAGTTTTTTATAACGGTTTGAGCGATTTACTTCTCTTAATCTAGAAAGACCTAGGTCAAGGTGTCTTCACAAAAATGCTCGTTTAAGTGTTGTTTATAGCATATTCAAATTTAAGAATTTTTTGAACTCGTTTGGTTAGTTTTTGGAATTAATTCTTTAGACATGCGAGCAGACCAGGTTTCTGCCAGTTAGGGCCGGTTGTGGTTTTGTGGTTGTTCTTGGTGTCTTGCTTGCTGGATAATGTTTATTTGGTGATGTGGTTGACTTTTGGCATGCCTAGTATTTATGCATGATATTATGTGAATGGTTGTTCTATGGTGATTGTTTATTTTTATTGTAAAATATGGCCTTGTGGGCAATTTATTAGAAAAACAATGAGGTGTCGGGTTGGACACCAATGCTTATTTGCTCATCAAAACAATGAGGTTTTAAACTAGGTACTTACAAAGTTTGACGGATTAATTTTGAGTATGTGAGCACCTATGAATTTCTTTCCAAAAGCTTTGAACAAAAAAGAGAGAGAGAGGGATTACCCAAGTTTAGTTTAAAAAGGGTGGTTGGGAAAGAAAATAGAAAATAAAAAATAAATAAGGTGTCGGGTTTGGACACCAAATTTTATTTGCTCAATAAAACAAAGAGGTTTTATGGTAGAAGTGTGCAAAGTTTAACGGGTTAATTTCAAATACGTGACCCCGTACAAATTTATTTCAGAAGGTTTTGAAAAAAAAAAGGTTGCAAGGTTATTGTTTAAAAAAGAATTTTGGTATTTTGGGCTAATTGACGGAAGATAAGAAATGGATTTGATTGATGCATGCTTGCATGGTCACTAAGTGGAACCCGTCATCGAACGGGAGTTTGGGGACGATGACCAATTTTTATCGAATGCCCGGTGGGGGTTTGGAAGCTGGTCACGGTGGAGGTCGGACCGATGCTCCTTTGTGGAATGCCGTCTAGGCAGGGGTTCTAGATGTTGCTGTGCTCGGCAGAGCGGGACGATGCCCTGTTATGCCAAATGACCACCGGCTTTCGAGTTGACCGTGGCTGATGGGTCATAATAACTGGAACACGCTTGAATGGTTTTGATAGCGGCGCTTGATTATGGGACAAAATTGCGTGGCATGGTATGAAACGTGTCATAACGGTTTGGCCTTATAATCGGGACCCATATGATTGTTTGCAGGATGAAAATGATGTGTTCCAATTGTTAATTACGCTTGCTGCACTGATGATGGAATATATGTTGAGCTAACGTGCAAGTACATGCCGAGGCGAGGTAAGTTCTGTATGGTGTGTGCTTAGAACCGCCTTTGAGGTGAATTTGCATCCTAATCGGGACTTAAGGTTTTGACTCGCTGAGATTTTTATCTCACCCCATTGTGGGCTAACCTTTTTCAGGGTCATAGCGTGGACTGTTGAGTGAGGATGTGGTGGGCGCGAGAGGCGACATCTTTGGCTGGTCCTGTTGCCACTGAAGTTTAGGGTGACCCTGATCCCTGAAGGTTTTTGAGAATGTTAGTTGGAAGTTGATAGCGTAAGGACTGGTAAATCATTAAACTCCCTAGGGACAACAATGGTTAATTGAATAAGTTGTTTTCAACAACTTTTGTGGTGTGTTTGTACTATCCCTAATTCTGATGATTGACTGGGTGGTGTATTTAATTCGCTTCCGCATGTGCTTACTCGAAAGAATAAAAAAAAGGAATGGGTTGGCGACGTGTCCTAGGACATCGCATTTTTAATCGACCGTTGAGTGATATACGTGCGTTGAGGATTTGGGGCGTGACATATAAAGTCTCTTACTTTCGTGATGAAGATAAGATATCCAATACTGCACTCCCTCTTGTAAATCCACACTTTGCGTTTGCCATGCCTGCCTCTTTTGCCCTTATTAGATCCATTCAATAAACTTATTTGTAAGACTCTTTAGGAAGTGAAGGAAAAGCAATTAAATTCAATCTCGTCCGGGCAATTGTTTGTTGGGGGAAGATGTCGTACATCAGCCTCCAATTGGACAATCAATTGATTGCTGATCAATAGATGAAAAGTTTGCCCGTTGCAATTTTAGATTACCACACATATTGCCAAAGGAACATGATACTATCCATGCATTTATGCAAGCACTTTGTTAGACCATGTTAGCATGGTCAAATTATGCAAGGCATAAGGAAAATCAAATTTATTTATGTATATCATGATAAGAGCAACAAAAACACCACCATGATGAACACGACGACATTTCTATCGCTCCATGCTCAACTAGGGTAGTGAGAAGCCACATAATAGGGATTTAGGGGGCTAGAGGAGGTAACTCATGTCCTACCCCAGGACTATGACCCGGACTTGTCGGTTGAAAAGCCGCAACTTGGGGAGGTAACTCATGTCCTACCCCAGGACTATGACCAGGACTTGTCGGTCTAAAAGCCGCAACTTAGGGAGGTAACTCATGTCCTACCCCAGGACTATGACCAGGACTTGTCGGTCTAAATGCCACAACTTGTCGGTCTAAATGCCGCAACTTGGGGAGGTAACTCATGTCCTACCCCAGGACTATGACCAGAACTTGTCGGTCTAAATGCCGCAACATGGGGAGGTAACTCATGTCCTACCCCAGGACTATGACCAGGACTTGTCGGTCTAAATGCCGCAACATGGGGAGGTAACTCATGTCCTACCCCAGGACTATGACTAGGACTTGTCAGTCTAAATGCCGCAACATGGGGAGGTAACTCATGTCCTACCCCAGGACTATCACCAGGAATTGTCGGTTTAAATGCCGCAACTTGGGGAGGTAACTCATGTCCTACCCCAGGACTATGACCAGGACTTGTCGGTCTAAATGCCGCAACATGGGGAGGTAACTCATGTCCTACCCCAGGACTATGACCAGGACTTGTCGGTCTAAATGCCGCAACTTGGGGAGGTAACTCATGTCCTACCCCAGGACTATGACCAGGACTTGTCAGTCTAAATGCCGCAACATGGGGAGGTAACTCATGTCCTACCCCAGGACTATGACCAGGACTTCTCGGTCTAAATGCTGCAACTTGGGGAGGTAACTCATGTCCTACCCCAGGACTATGACCAGGACTTGTCGGTCTAAATGCCGCAACTTGGGGAGGTAACTCATGTCCTACCCCAGGACTATGACCAGGACTTGTCGGTCTAAATGCCGCAACTTGGGGAGGTAACTCATGTCTTAACCCAGGACTATGACCAGGACTTGTCGGTTTAAATGCCGCAACTTGATCATAACTTGCAGGATGTATGGGGCGTCCGTCTTCACGATTATTATCTGGACCAGTGCCCGACATTTAGGGGAAATTGTTCTGCTCCAACCTCCCTTTCCTTCCTTCAGACAACCTAGGCACAAAAGAAAAGAAAATCAAAGCCAGTGCAAGACTAAGAGCAGCTACCTTATTGAAAGCCATTGAAAATCTGAGCATGCACTGAGCATGCACAATGCTGTATTACTCAACTTGACCCAGTATATATACAGCTCTTCGTGGGTCATTAACTTGGGAGGTCATTAATTTGGGAGATCTAGGATGGCATTAATGGATGCACGAAAGATCAGATTTTGTTGATTTCAGTTGCGTTGACCTAAACAGAAATCATTTTTCCTTTCTTTTTCAAGGGATTGAGCATAATTATATATGGAAAATAATCGCAGCTCAATAACTAATATCAACACATATGCCTATTTATATTCTTTCGCTCTTTTGATAACAATGGAAAAGTATCACGCAGAGAGTATAAAACCATAACAAATATCTTGCATGAAACACAATTTCCAAAAAAATCAGCTTTTATAAAGTAAGTCAATTATCAAGGATATGTAATATCTCACTTCGATCATATATATATATATATATATATATATATATATATATATATATATATCAGCAAATATCCAATAAAAATCATGGATGCATTATAAAATTCACTTACCTTTTTTGTCATAATAAAATGATAATGTAAATAAAAGATTTGTTAATAACAAAATGTAATAAAAGATGCACTAACTGGATTTTGTAGAACTTAACAAGTTCTGACATATTCACCTTTTTCCTTCCTTCCATAATAATCAAGATCATGGTCAAGTCAATTTTTTTTTTTTCCCATAATTGATCAATGCTCCCTCTCAATTTATTGCCTTTTTGAGGTGATCACGATTCTTTCCCTTTCTTTTCGATTCAATTACTCCTTCCATCATCAGGACAATATTTGCCAATAGAATTAATTGCAGCTTGTGCACGGAATATTTTTCCACTATTTCCTTCGTAGCAACAACATCTGCAATGATCGTTTGCTTTTCGAAATTCGAGATAGAAAATTTATTTTCTTCAATCAAGCTCGTCTTGAATTCAACTTGCAAAAACTTAACAAACCTTTTGCACAAAGAAGCTATTATAATATCCATGTAATATATAATTCACTTTTTTCAAATATATAAATCGAATATTATATATAAAATTATCAATTAAATAAATTCTGAGCTACCCAACCTTTCAAACGACACATTAGGGACTTCCTCAATAATTTGCGAGAACTCTGTACAAGGAAGAGAATTTTTGAGTCTCCAAAAAATAGTATAGAATCTCCACGATTTTTGAATTAAGCCTTCCAAATCCATATGAAAGATTCTTTTGCCACCCAAGGTATATGATTGAAATATACCATTCATTAAAAAATGATTATTGCCAATCTTCGCATGAGATACTTTTCTGATTACACTATGATTTGGGTAGATTTGCAACGATTCTTCCCTTATAGAATTTCGAGCCATGAACTCATTTCCTTTTTGGTATCCATGAATTTGGATTCTTCCATTTCGTTAGAGCCCATAAATAGAGCTTCTTCGTTTATAAAGTTCTTATTTTCAAGATCCAATTGTGAATGAATTAGATTGAGTTAATCAAATCTATCTTGATGTAGAATCCAAACCAGATTAGTAAGTGCTATATGTTTGGGGCTTGTGTTACTTTTTGTCAAGTTGTCTCGTTCTAAACATGCTTCGTTTTGAATCTACTACGTAGTGAACTAGTGTCTCGTCCTAGACCTAGTCACGTTCTGGATGTAAAGTCTACGTGCGTTTTGTCGGAAATAAAGTTTGAGCGTCTTCCGTCTGAAGTAGACTTTACAATCTTGAAGTAAGTGTGAACATATTATGCTTCTGAACATTTTTAGCCTTAAGGTCCGGACACAGTCTTAATAAGTTCAGCTTCAGCATAAAGTCTATCTTCTAGTTCTTTCAAGTATAGACTTGGACAATATCATTTACACATTCTATCATCTCCATAATCTATTACTCAATCATTTAATACGTTAGTAGCCTTTGATTTATTTTGTCATCTTCAAAAGATCATAAGAGATTTCCCCAACAATAGTGAGATAAGTAAGACTATCAACCAACTGCTGATAAAGTGTAAGATTTGGAAGAGGAGTTCCATCCTTGTCATTAAATTTTGCAATCAACTCAACGGGACTAGAAGCAATCTTATTATCAATGAGTTGAGCTCGAGAAATAAGATTAGTGTCATATTTTGCTTGTGATAGATATTAGCCTGAAGCATCAGATGCAACCTCCAAGCCTAGAAAATAGCTTAGTCGCCCAAAATCATTCATTTCATACTATTTCCTAAGATAAAATGTCAGTCTAATCATTACTATTAATGATCATATCATCCATGTAGAAGAGTAGCATAATGTGTTTTATAGAACGGAAAGTTACTTTCTTATAAAATTTTGAAATTATGGAGGTGCCTGGCCAAGCTTATAGTTCCTCACTATGGATCCACATGAGTTGTGATATTGGGTAATTCAACTTCAAAATCTTTGTCTACAGAAATCTTTACAGTTTTGTTTACTTAATGACATTTGACCTTATGTCATATAATTAGTTTGATGAACTCTGAGGTAGGTAAATTATTTATTTTGTAAGCAAGTTATAAGAGATTATGTTTATACATAAAATTCTCAAACATCTTAATTAAGAATTTCACAATAAATGGGGTTAATCTTACAGATTATCTACTTTATTTATTTATTTATTTATTTATTTTTGTTGAAGGTAAAATAAGAGTCAAGGGTCTTGCCACAGCACTTCCTTATTTTCTTACCAAATGAAAATTCTTTTTTGAGAAGTGATTTCATGACAATTTTTAATCTACTGTTAAAATAATAGTCTATTTTAAACTGCAAAAAAATAAAATAAAAAAATCAAGTAACATACAGTTGTAAATTGTTGCGGAACCCCACTATTTTAAGAATTTGTGGCTCATAATAAACTGTTTTTCTCACAGTAACCCAAAATCTATCAAGCCCTTCTTTTTTCCGTTCAAAGCATAAGTCAGTGATTGCAAAAGCCCTTACAACTGCTTATTTGTTCCAAATTAGACACATAGAATAAAGCTAGATGGTCAAATGTCCTTAAATTCTGTTACCATAGAATAGAATTCATCCAACTATAAGGATATCAAATTCAAAATAGCTAGTAGAATATCTAAATTCAACATATTATATATCTTCCCATAGCCATAAATGTAATTCTCTCTCCATATTGTGTGATTATTCCATGATCAAGACCTTTCGTTGCAAAGCTAATAATATTTGTTACGCAAAAGTTCCACTCAAAAGTTTGAGTTGGCTAGCTCCTCACGAGATTCAAGACGCGGACTAATCTTCCTTCGTTCATTTTTTTGATGATTTTCTTGCTATTTTTTTTCTAATGTTAATTCTGTATAACTAAATCTAATTACATAAATGATATTTTCTTTTATATCACGTGAATTTGGGAAATTAACTAATATAATCTTTCTTCACCTTTTTTTTCCCACTAACTTTCTTCACCCTGTCATTTGTGACTAGATTAATGAAAGTTTCTTCAACCTATTCAATAAGAAAGTTCTCATAAATTTAACTATATATGATTGCGCAAGTTAAATAGATTTAGTTATTAATTACGACCGTTATCTGGGGAGTGCACCTTAGATCCATTGATTTGAGATCGCGACAGAGCGACAGAAGTTCAGGCAAGCACCAACCTCGCCTGTGCATGACTGCGTAGAGGTCTCTGCCGAGACGTGGTCTTCGTTTTCCCCGTGGAAAGATCTTCGTCATGCTATTACGAGGAGCTTTTCCATCTGCGCGACTTGCTCGATGGAGAGGGTCTCTATCTTGTGGTGGTTACACGCTGCACCACCACTGGCGTTCATGGCAGCCTGGATCTTCATAAGCCGCAAGCAGCAACTTCTTGTTTTCCTTCCTTTTGTCGTTTGTTTTACATTTCTTATCCAATTCGGATCTATTCTACTCCCTTTCCTGGATTTTTTTCCCCAAATTTTGTTTGTAACATATCCAAATTTATCTGGTCCAAAGGATGTCCAAAAACACCAAATAGGATCACAAATTATCCCATTCGGACTATAAATGTAGCCCGTTAAAAATTTATTATATTTTGATGATACGTTAGTAGACTAGAGAATAATTCTCATCTTGTCCAGCATCACAAAACCAACTACTTCTATTGCCCCTATATCTATGGATACATCCTCATTTTTTAGTAGTTTAGATGCTTCTAAAATAGATTACTTGTATAATGTGACATCTTGAAATTTGACCTCGTCTTGATAATATGAATTGGGCATTTCGTCGATGTGCATATGATTAATTTACTCAGAACTGATCACTCGCGAGTTAACTAATATATAAGGTGAGACTGTTAAGGGATATAAACACAGTAGACTAGAGAATTCGATTGGAAATTGACCGCTCGACCTTAAAAATCATCAAGGGTCAATACAACACCGTTATAATCGAATTGCGATCGGATATAAGTCGATTCAATGGAAACACGTAATTGAATTGCGGGTGATTTCGCATGATTGAGAAATTCAAGTCACACGGCATTAACCCGATTTTTTGTCGATTTTATACTCGGTACATGTAATTGAAACCTTGCGATTTTTAACGACAACTGAGAGTCGCCTACGAGTCAGTGATGCACAAACGTGAATCGAAAATTATTGATCACGGGTTAAACGCACTAAATTCCCTAAAAGCTACCCGATATGTTAGGTTGTACTAAAATCGCATTCGCTCGATTTTAACCACAATTTAATTCGGTTTTAGGAATCTGACATTTGAGCGTGTCACGATTTATTTATAGGACGTCGTCTCAACTTTCGGAGAAATTTTGTGGAGCCTGGAATTTTGCGGAAAAATCGGTTTTCGGCAAAAAGAAATAAGGAAATTCGGATGGCTGAGAAAAAGGGGATTTTCTACCTTCAATTTGGTTTTGTTTGTGGAAATTATGACTATTTTCTGAGTGTGGCTCCTTGACAAAAATGGCTGAAGACTTTTGATGCTAGCACTTGAGTGTGAGATATTTTTCCAAGGCTTTTTAGTGGCTGTGGTCTTGACTTTGTTTTCCCTTTCTCTCTCCCTCTCTCCCTCTCTATTCTCACGAGTGAAAGTCCCCTCCTCTCAACCACTGGGATTCGCCCCAGTGGCCACCCTTGCAACATGGAAGGAGGAGGTGAGGGGTTCAAATCCCCACATTCTTAGGGGGGATGGGGTGGGGGCGCGTAAGTTTCAGGAGTGGGTTTCGACTCCCACGCCCTACAAGAGGCATGGCAAAAGTCTGAGAGTGAGTGTAGAGTAGGAATAGAGTATGGCTGACAAAAAAAAAGTCCCCTCCTCTCTACAGAACAGCCCGCATTTTTTTTTTCTAGACATCTTCAGCTATGATATATGTTTTACTCAATATTTTAGAGATTTAAAAGAATAAGATTTCAGCCTTGTCATTTGCAAAACAAAATCTCTGGTTGGTGCTGGAACTTGTGATCTTTTGGTGTTCAAAGGATTTTTTGAACTCTTAGCATCCGATTTTCGAAAGAGTTTCTTCATAAAAGTTTTTGGAATACATAATTTCTGAAAACAGACATAGTTTTTTTTTTTTTTTTGTAACGGTTTGAGCAATTTACTTCTCTTAATCTAGAAAGACTTGGGTCAAGGTGTCTTCATGAAAAAAATGTTCGTTTAAGTGTCGTTTATAGCATATTCAAATTTGAGAATTTTCCGAACTCGTTTGGTTAGGTTTCGGGAATTAATTATGTAGACAAGCGAGCAAACTCGGTTTCTGCCGGTTAGGGCCGGTTGTGGTTTTGTGGTTGTTCTTGGTGTCTTGCTTGCTGGATAATGTTTATTTGGTGATGTGGTTGACTTTTGGCATGCTTAAAATTTATGCATGATATTATGTGAATGGTTGTTCTATGGTGATTATTTATTGTTAATGTAAAAGATGGCTTGGGCAATTTATTAGAAAAATAATGAGGTGTCGGGTTGGACACCAATGCTTATTTGCTCATCAAAACAATGAGGTTTTAAACTAGGTTCATACAAAGTTTTTAAGTATGTGAGCACCTACGAATTTCTTTCCAAAAGCTTTGAACAAAAAAAAAAAAAAAAAGAGGGATTACCCAAGTTTAGTTTGAAAAGGGTGGTTGGGAAAGAAAATAGAAAATAAATAAGGTGTCAGGTTTGGACGCTAAATTTTATTTGCTCAATAAATCAATGAGGTTTTATGGTAGAAGTGTGCAAAGTTTGACGGGTTAATTTCAAATATGTGACCCCGCACGAATTTATTTCGGAAGGTTTTGAACCAAAAAAAAAGGTTGCAAGGTTATTGTTTAAAAAAGAATTTTGGTATTTTGGGCTAATTGACGGAAGATAAGAAATGGATTTGATTGATGTGTGCTTGTATGGTCACTAAGTGGAACCCATCACCGAACGAGAGTTTGGGGACGATGCCCGATTTTTATCGGGTGCCCGACGAGGGTTTGGAAGCTGGTCATGGTGGAGGTCGGACTGATGCTTATTTGTGGAATGCCGTCTAGGCAGGGGTTCTAGATGTTGCCGTGCCTGGCGGAGCGGGATGATGCCCGGTAACACCAAATGACCGCCGACTTTCGAGTTGACCGTGGCCGATGGGTTGTATTAACTGGAACACGCCTAAATGGTTGTGATAACCGCGCCTGATTATGGGACAAAATTTTGTGGCATGGTATGAGACATGTCATAATGGTTTGGCCTTATAATCGGGACCCATGTGATTGTTTCAAGGATGAAAATGATGTGTTCCGATTATTAATTGCGCTTGCTGCACTGATGATGGTATATATGCTGAGCTAACGTGTAGGTATGCGCCGAGGCGAGGCAATTTCTATATGGTGTGTGCTTAGGACCGCCTTCGAGGTGAATTTGCATCCTAATCGGGGCTTAAGGTTTTGACTTGCTGAGAATTTTATCTTACCCCATCGTGGGCTAACCTTTTTCAGGGTCATAGCGTGGACTATTGAGTGCGGATGTGGTGGGCGTGAGAGGCGACATCTTTGGCTGGCCCTATCTCTAGTGAAGTTTAGGGTGACCATGATCCCTAAAGGTTTTTGAGAAGGTTGGTTGGAAGTTGACAGTGTAAGGACTAGTAAATCATAAACTCCCTAGGGACAACAGTGGTTAATTGAATAAGTTGTTTTCGGCAACTTTTGTGGTGTGTTTGCACTATCCTTATTTCTGAAGATTGACTAGGCGATGTCTTTAATTCGCTTTTGCATGTGCTTACTCGAAAGACAAAAGAAAGAATGGGCTGACGACGTGTCCTAAGACATCGCATTTTTAATCAACTGCCAAGGGATATGCGCGTGCTTGGGATTCGAGGCGTGACATATAAAGTCTCTTATTTTCATGGTGAAGATAAGATATCCAATACTGCACTCCCTTTTGTAAATCCACAATTTGCGTTTGTCATGCCTGCCTCTTTTGCCCCTATTAGATCCATCCGATAAACTTATTTGCAAGACTCTTCAGGAAGTGAAGGAGAAACAATTAAATTAAATCTCGTCCTGGCATTTGTTTGTTGGGGAAGATGTTGTACACCAGCCACCAATCGGACAAATAATTGATTGCTGATCAATAGATGAAAATTTTGCCCGTTACAATTTTAGATTACCACACATACTGCCAAAGGAACATGATACTATCTATGCATTTATGTAGGTGCTTTGTTAGACCATGTTAGCGTGGTCAAATTATGCAAGACATAAGGAAAATCAAATTTATTTATGTATATCATGATAATTGCAAAAAAAAACACCACTATGATGAACACGACGACATTTCTATCGCTCCATGCTCAACTAGGGTAGTGAGAAACCACATAATAGGGATTTAGGGGGCTAGAGGAGGTAACTCATGTCCTACCCCAGGACTATGACCAGGACTTGTCGGTTGAAAAGCCGCAACTTGGGGAGGTAACTCATGTCCTACCCCAGGACTATGACCAGGACTTGTCGGTCTAAAAGCCGCAACTTGGGGAGGTAACTCATGTCCTACCCCAGGACTATGACCAGGACTTGTCGGTCTAAATGCCGCAACTTGGGGAGGTAACTCATGTCCTACCCCAGGACTATGACCAGGACTTGTCGGTCTAAATGCCGCAACATGGGGAGGTAACTCATGTCCTACCCCAGGACTATGACCAGGACTTGTCGGTCTAAATGCCACAACATGGGGAGGTAACTCATGTCCTACCCCAGGACTATGACCACGACTTGTCGGTCTAAATGCCGCAACATGGGGAGGTAACTCATGTCCTACCCCAGGACTATGACCAGGACTTGTCGGTCTAAATGTCCTAACTTGGGGAGGTAACTCATGTCCTACCCCAGGACTATGACCAGGACTTGTCGGTCTAAATGCTGCAACTTGGGGAGGTAACTCATGTCCTACCCCAGGACTATGACCAGGACTTGTCGGTTTAAGTGCTGCAACTTGATCATAACTTGTAGGATGTATGGGGCGTCCGTCTTCATGACTTTCATCTGGATCGGTGCCCGACATTGAGGGGAAATTGTTCTGCTCCAGCCTCCATTTCCTTCCTTCTGACAACCTAGGTGCAAAAGAAAAGAAAATCAAAGCCAGTGCAAGACTAAGAATAGCTACCTTATTGAAAGCCATTGAATATCTAAGCATGCACAATGCTGCATTACTCAACTCAACCCAGTATATATACAGCTCTTTGTGGGTCATTAACTTGGGAGGTCATTAATTTGGGAGATCTAACATGGCATTAATGGATGCACGAAAGATCAGATTTTGTTGATTTGAGTTGTGTTGACCTAAACAGAAATCATTTTTCCTTCCTTTTTCAAGGGATTGAGCATAATTATATATGAAAAAATAATCGCAGCTCAATAACTAATATCAACACATATGCCTATTTATATTCTTTCCCTCTTTTTTTCATAATAAAAAAGTGATAACAATGGTAAAAGTATCATGTAGGGAGTATAAAACAATAACAAATATCTTACATGAAACACAATTTCCAAAAAAATCAGCTTTTACAAAAAAAGTCGATTGTCAAAGATATGTAATATCTCACTTCGATCATTTATATTAGCAAATATCCAATAAAAATTGCAGATGCATTATAAAATTCACTTACCTTTTTTGTCATAATAAAATGATAATGTAAATAAGAAATTTGTTAATAACAAAAAGTAATAAAAGATGCACTAACCGGATTTTGTAGAACTTAACAAGTTTTGACATATTTTCCTTTTTCTTTCCTTCCATAATAATCAAGATCATGATCAAATCAAAAAGATTTTTCCATAATTGATCAATGCTCCCCCTCAATTTATTGCCTTTTTGAGGTGATCATGATTCTTTCCCTTTCTTTTTGATTCAATTTGTCCCCCCGTCATCAGAACAATATTTGCGAATAGAATTGATTGCAGCTTGTGCGCGGAATATTTTTCCACTATTTCCTTCATAGCAACAACATCCGCAATGATCGTTTGCTTTTTTAAATTCGAGATAGAAAATTTATTTTCTTCAATCAAGCTCATCTCGAATTCAACTTGCATAAACTTAACAAACTTTTTGCACAAATAAGCTATTATAATATCCACGTAATATATAATGCAATTTTTTCAAATAAATAAATCGAATAGTATATATAAAATTATCAATTAAACAAATTTTGAGCTACCCAACCTTTCGTACGACACATTAAGGACTTCCTCAATAATTTGTGAGAACTCTACACATGGAAGAGAATTTTTGAGCCTCCAAAAAATAGTATAGAATCTCCACGATTTTCGAATTGAGCTTTCCAAAATCCATATGAAAGATTCTTTTGCCACCCAAGGTATATGTTTGAAATATTCCATTAATTAAAAAATGATTATTGCCAATCTTCACATGAGATACTTTTATGATTTGCACCATGATTTGCGTAGATTCGCGATCATTCTTCCCTTATAGAATTTCCAGCCATGAACTCATTTCCCTTTTGGTATCCATGAATTTGGACCCTTCCATTTCATTAGAGCAAAATATGAAAATAGAATCTTGATTTCCATAAGTAGAGCTTCTCCATTTCGAAAGTTCTTATTTTCAAGATCCAATTGTGAATAAATTAGATTGAGTTAATCAAATCTATCTTGATATAGAATCCAAATCAGATCATTAGGCATTATATGCTTGGGGCTTTTGTTAATTTTCGTCGAGTTGTCTCATTTTGAACACGTTTTGTTTTGAATCTGCTATGTTGTGAACTTGTGTCTCGTCCTAGACCTTGTCACATTTTGGACTTGTGTCTCATTCTGGATGTAAAGACTGAGTGCATTTTGTCGAAAATAAAGTCTAAGTGTCTTTCTTCTGAAGTAAACTTTACAATCTTGACGTAAGTGTGAACATATTCTACTTTTGAACATATTTAACCTTAAGGTCTGGACACAGTCTGAATAAGTTCAACTTTAGCATAGAGTCTAACTTCTAGTTCTTTCAAGTATAGACTTGGACAATATCATTTACACATTCTATCATCTCCATAGTCTATTACTCAACCATTTAACACGTTAGTAGCCTTTGATTTATTTTGTTATCTTCAATAGATCATAAGAGATTTCTCCAACAATAGTGAGATAAGTAAGACTACCAACCAACTGCCGATAAAGTGTAAGATTTGGAAGAGGAGTTCCATCCTTGTCATTAAATTTTGCAATCAACTCAATGGGACTAGAAGCAATCTTATTATCAATGAGTTGAGCTCGAGAAATAAGATTAGTGTCATATTTTGCTTGTGATAGACATTAGCCCGAAGCATCAGATGCACCCTCCAAGCCTAGAAAATAGCTTAGTCGCCCAAAATCATTCATTTCATACTATTTCCTAAGATAAAATGTCAGTCTAATCATTACTAGTAATGATCATATCATCCATGTAGAAGAGTAGCATAATGTGTTTTATAGAACGGAAGGTTACTTTCTTATAAAATTTTGAAATTATGGAGGTGCTTGGCCAAGTTGATAGTTCCTCACCATGGATCCATATGAGTTGTGATATTGGGTAATTCAACTTCAAAATCTTTGTCTACAGAAATCTTTACAGTTTTGTTTACTTAATGACATTTGACCTTATGTCATATAATTAGTTTGATGAACTCTGAGGTAGGTAAATTATTTATTTTGTAAGCAAGTTATAAGAGATTATGTTTATACATAAAATTCTCAAACATCTTAATTAAGAATTTCACAATAAATGGGGTTAATCTTACAGATTATCTACTTTATTTATTTATTTATTTATTTATTTTTGTTGAAGGTAAAATAAGAGTCAAGGGTCTTGCCACAACACTTCCTTATTTTCTTACCAAATGAAAATTCTTTTTTGAGAAGTGATTGCATGACAATTTTTAATCTACTGTTAGAATAATAGTCTATTTTAAACCGCAAAAAAAAAAAAAAAAAATCAAGTAACATACAATTGTTAATTGTTGCGGAATCCACTCTTTCAAGAATTTGTGGCTCATAATAAACTGTTTTTCTCATGGTAACCCAAAATCTATCAAGCCCTTCTTTTTTCCGTTCAAAGCATAAATCAGTGATTGCAAAAGCCCTTACAATTGCTTATTTGTTCCAAATTAGACACATAGAATAAAGCTAGATGGTCAAATGTCCTTAAATTCTGCTACCATAGAATAGAATTCATCCAACTATAAGGATATCAACTTCAAAATAGCTAGTAGTATATCTAAATTTAACATATTATGTATCTTCCCATAGCCATAAATGTAATTCTTTCTCCATATTGTGTAATTATTCCATGATCAAGACCTTTCGTTGCAAAGCTAATAAGATTTGTTATACAAAAGTTCCGCTCAAAAGTTTGAGTTGGCTAGCTCCTCACAAGATTCAATACGCGGACAAATCTTCCTTCGTTCATTTTTTGATGATTTTCATGCTATTTTTTTTCTAATGTTAATGCTGTATAATTAAATCTAATTACATAAATGATGAAAATTTTGCCCGTTGCAATATTAGATTACCACACATATTACCAAAGGAGCAAGATACTATCTCTGCATTTATTCAAGCGCTTTGTTATACCATGTTAGATGGTCAGATTACGCAAGGCATAAGGAAAATCATATTTATTAATGTATATCTTCATAAGAGCATAAAAAACGCCACCATGATGAACATGATTACATTTCTATCGCTCCATGCTTAACTAGGGGTAGTGAGAAACCACATAATAGGGATTTAGGGGGCTAGGGGTGGTAACTCATGTCCTACCCTAGGACTATGACAAGACTTGTCGGTCTATCATATGTAGGATGTATGGGGCGTCCATCTTCACGACTATCATTTGGATCGACAGGGCTAATTGCCTCTTCTGTTGGAGCTGGTGCTGGAGATTTCACAACATGTGGTTGCATGGGAAAATCATGGTCGCCATTGTACTCTTCAGCCATCATCACCTCTTGTTTGCCGCTTGTTGACATTGGAGGATGTACTGCGTGTTCGAGTCTAGGAGTATGACCTAAACTAGCAAGCATAAATGCCTTTACTGATGGAGCCGGCACTTGAGGGTACGCAACCCATGGTTGTGAGAGATCACAATTGTTGTTGTCCTCTTCTCCCATCACCTCTTATTCTCTGGTGCCCGACATTGAGGGGAAATTGTTCTTCTCCAGCCTCCATTTCCTTCCTTCAGACAATCCAGGCATAGAAGAAAAGAAAATCAATGCTAGTGCAAGACTAAGAACAACTACCTTATTGAAAGCCATTGACAATCAAAGTAGGCACAATGTTGCATTACTTAGCCCGACCCAGTATAGATACAGTTCTTTGTGGGTCATTAACTTGGGGGATCTAGGATGGCATTAATGGATGCACGTAGGATTGGATTTTGTTGATTTTAGTTGTGTTGACCTAAACATAAATCCTTTTTCCTTCCTTGCAGCATTCATGAAACTTTATTGCGCCTCGGGAAATGCATTTGTTTTGTTCCGGACAGAACCCGATTTCACGATTTTCACATGGTCAGACCTACAAGCAACAAACTTTTGCGGGTGTGGAAAACGAGCAGTCCCTGGCAATAAAGCAATTGTCATGGATTTTGTGTAGGACCCATAGTCATTAAAATCATAAATATGAAAAGATTTCAAGATTCATTTGTTTCACGAAAAATAAATAATTTTAAAAATATATTTTAAAAGTTGATGATTTTTTATAAATAAAAATATGTTTATTATACATGAAAAAGTATAAATATAAATTATTTTTTGTAATGAAAATATTTTTTATTGCTTAATTATTTGAAGTAATAAAACCAATCATTTTGTCAAACGTGTATTTTTCGTGAACCACTGTATGACAACGTTTCTGTTCCTTAGAATTTATGTTCTTTTGTTCCCCAGAACAAAAAAAGAATAAAAATCCGTTTGGTAATGCTTGTGAAAACTAGTATGAGCACCTAGAGGGGGTGAATAGGTGTGAAAATAAATTTTGCAGAGTAAAGATTATAATTTTACTTTTGAACCGACTTTGTTTAGCAATAGATTATGAAAAGGAAATTAGACTCTAACAAACAAATATTGTTATGATCAAAGTAAAGAGCTTAGGGAAGAGAATAAGAACACATGGTTTATAGTGGTTCAGTTTGATCCAAGCCTACGTCCACTCTTCCGCACTGACAGCCCACCGGTTGGATTTCACTAAGAATCAAAAGAGTTGTTACAGTATAACTCTTCCTTGATTCCATAGTGTAGAGACTCTCCTACACTTCCTCAAGGTCTCACAGAAATATAAACGCTCTTTTGAGTACAAGTTTTCGCTCAATAATTGAATTTGACAAAGAACAAGGAGCTTCAGACTTTAGAATTCTTCTATTGCGCACACACTCGAATAACTAGAATGACTTCCTTATATACTCCTCCATGCCTTCATACCCGTTGGCACTTACCAAAGGAGTTCTTCCAATTTACCCGTTGGATAGAATCAATTAGGAAGATTTCGAGTTATTTAGGTAATATGACGATAGTCCACCAATCATGCTCGCCCATACAATTAGGATCTAGGTTTCCATAAGTAGAACCTTCCAAGTATGCTTCGTCAATCAACGAATCTAAATTACCCGAATTGAAATCAAAATGAATAATAGATTCCAATATGCTATCTCCAGCCGAGAGATCTTCTTCAGTTGATAGAATCAAATCCTTAACAAGATACTTAGTTTTGGATAAGTCTTCTTCGACAGTCTAGAAACTGTCAATGAGGATAGACTCTGAATCTTGAGTCTGGCGGTTTGGCGATCTTCAGATTTTGACTAAAGAGTATGCAAGTTTTCAGACTAGACTGATGGAAACGTTTTGTTAACTTCAAAACACACAAGGAAGTTTTCTCCAACAATCTCCCCCTTTTTGATGGTGACAAAACTTTCCTGCAGACTTGGATATTTTTGACCTGCAAAACAGAACTCAAGCAAACATGGATATCTCACAAAGATAATTGACTTAGTAAAGACAACATTGTATCTGCATCCATAGGAAAAAAAGTTAGTCCTGTAAATAAACAACTATCTTTGCCATGAAATACCAATAGTGCTTAAGATAACCAAAGGATCAAACAAACCAAACCAAATCCAGTCACAACCAAACAACCAAACAAGAGTCATTTGAAAAAGTAAACCAAACAAAAGTCAAGTTTCAAATTTGCACCATCTCTCCCCCTTTTTGTCAGCATTAAAAAGGTAGAGATAAAAAGATAATGAAATCATGGTTGCCTAGGAACACGAATGAGCTAGAAATCTCCTATTGACTGAACAATCCCTTCTAGCTTCTTCAAATCCTCCTTCAGTTGAGCCACATCTTCACCCTTGGCATTTGCTTGAACTTGAAGAGTAAGGGTGTTAACTTGATCATGCAAGGAAACTGAAGAGGCTTGACCTGCATTTTGCAAGTTCTGAACTTCACATCCTAGGGCATAAATCTGTCCTCGCATCTCCATAAGAACATCAAGAATTCTGCGAAGGTCTCCTAAATTTTCAGTTTGAGTACTGGCTTCTACATGATCAGTAGGAGTATTTGCAGCTGATGGCAAGCCAGCATGATTACTCAGATTTGGCGATGAAACCTCATGACCTTCCTCTGGAAATTGAGAAGCATAGATGTCTTCTGGATCTGCAGGTGAGCAACTAACACCTTCATTAGTAACAGCAGTTGAAGATGTACCTCTTTTCTCAACAACTCCCCCTATTTCAATGCCCTCAGGAGGTGAGAAGTACGTTTCATGCTCTGCTTCTGCATGTTCACCTCTACCTTCTTCTTCTTCTGCAATTTTTTCTTCCTTTGCTTCTTTTTGCATTGATTCTCTCTCTTCACTCTTTTTCTCTTTTTCATCTCTGTCTTGATCCTCTCTCCCCTCAATCTCTAGAACAACACTTTGAAGATTTCTCAGCGCAAGAGCAGAAATTGTAACATCGTCCTCATCCTCTTCATCCTCCAAAACAAGTGCTCTTCTTTTTTTGGATGGAGCTGTCATGGGCTCCTTTCCTTTCCGCTTTGCCACTGAAGAACCTTGGTGTGACTTGATAGGGGTTTTCTCTTTCAATCACTCCAAAGCTTTGTCCAGCTCTTTCAAACGCATTTTGGAAACCATTTTCAGTCCTGCTACCATTTGATCACATGATCGAACACATAAGATCCTGGGAAGCTGAATATTGAAACATTTGAAAAGCTTTGTAACAAGTCCTAAGTAAGGAAGTTGCCCTCTGTCTTTCACCATCGTTCTGTACATGTGAAACATGATTGTGTGAGGCAGAGATAATTTCTTGCTAGCGTTGATGGCATACATCAACTTTGCTTCTGAGTTGGAGACGTCTATCTTCGAGGTTGACTTGGGTTTGAGGCAATTGATCACAATCTTGTGAAGCAAAATGTTAGAGGCATTCATCCTTAAGTACGAAATTCTTCCTTCAGCCATTCCATCTTGAACAAGTTCTACTATCGCACAACCAATAGACACACTATCGATTGGAAAGCCCATCGCTCCACTCCAATCACATCTGCCAATATGTCCATGTCAACAACATAGTCCTGGCCTCAAATACTAAATGAAAATCTATTCGCATCCAAGAAACTGAGATTAGAATAGAAGTAAGTAGTGAGTTCTGGATATGCCTCTGTAGTCTCAGAACAAAATTGCTCAAGCTAAAGTTTAGTGAATTTCTCTCTCAGTTTCATATTCACAAAATCAAGAAAATCAAAGTCTACACTTCTCGGATTGATCACCCCTCTTTTTAGCAACTTAGAGTAAAGTCGCATGTGTTCATCCAAGCGAAACAAGTCTGTCCTTTTGCTTCGAACATTCATTGCAACACCCATTCTAGGCTTGAATTGAGTGTACATTTTATCATCATCATTTCCATTAGGCTGACTAAGACCTCCAACACGTGGATCACTAGGAATATTCTCAAATGCTCGATCTGCCGACCCCGCAGGAGCAATCTTCAATTGTTCCATTGTCCGCAAAAAGTGGGTTTCTTTTCGATACCCTTTATCTTTCAAAAATTCATCAATATAATTCAAGGGAGTCCCTCCCCTTTTTAAAGCAGAATAAAGTTTATACATAAAAGCGGGCTTTTGAGATCTTACGGGTTCTGCGTTTTCAATGATTTCTTCCTCTGATCTACGAACACTACCTTGAGGTCTAGCTTGAGGAGATTGACGCTGTTGAGAATGTTGTGGGCTCTGCTCTTGTCTTGGAGATTTTTCTTCCTCGGTAAGGTCAAAATGTGTAGGACCTTCACGCATTTGCTGTGGTCCCCTATTCGCAATCCTTGAAGACTTTCTCTGGGATGCCATTCTCACAGTTTTTGAGAGATTCCAAACTCGATTCGTGATAAAGGAAAGAACTTGGAAGATTAAACTAAAGAGTAAAAGTAAGAAAATGAAGGTCTATGCTTTTAGGGTTTTGAGGAAGACGAACAGTATATAAAGCAGTCGAAAAGGGGCATGCGGAACGACGTAAAAAGGAAAAAATAGAAAATGCCTTTTAAAAAATAATTGCCTTTTTGAAAAATGGGTAACTGTCTTTTAAAAAATAACTCATTTTTCGAGAAGGAATGATTGCAATAATTACAAAAATTGGGGAGATGATCGTGCCTTTTCAAGGTCAATCAATTACAGATTAATAGATAATCGTACATTTTCAAGATTTTATCTGAGAGATAAATTTCTAAAATGAAAATAACTTATAGTCGTTGATCTTAATCTTCTAAGTCTGAATATCATTAGACTTTTATCCCAGAGTTTGAACTTCTTCAGACTTTAAGATATTGAGTCTGGAACGAATAAGCTCCAATTGACTTTTCTCCAAAGGCTTTGTGAAGATGTCCACTAGTTGATTCTTTGAGTCAATAAACTTAATCGAGACTTCTCCATTTTGAACATGATCTCTAAAGAAATGATGTTGAATCTCTATATGCTTTGCTCTTGAGTGAAGAATTGGATTCTTGGTGAGATTGATTGCGCTGGTGTTGTCACATTTGATCTTAGTGCACGAATCTTCAATTCCAAAGTCTCTTAGCTGTTGCTTTATCCACAGAATTTATGAACAACAAATTCCAAGAGCCACATATTCTGCTTCTGTTGTAGATAGAGCTACGGTACTTTGCTTCCTTGAGAACCAAGATACTGTCTTGTTTCCAAGCAATTGACAAGTGCCCGAGGTGCTCTTCCTATCAACTCTGCATCCTGCTAGGTTTGCGTCTGAATATCCAAGAAGAGTAAAGTCTCATTCTTTAGGATACCAGAGACCTAACTTTGTAGTAGATGCAATGTATTTGATGATGCGTTTTGCAGCACTTAAATGAGATTCTTTGGGATCTGATTGAAATCTGGCACAAATACAAATACTAAACAAATGTCAGGTCTAGAAGTAGTAAGATAAAGAAGTGAACCAATGATACTTCTATATAGCTTCTGGTCAATTTGCTTTCCTCCATTTTTGTCCAGCTTCAAGGAACTTGACTTTGGTATGTCAATCTTTTTGCAATTCTCCAAGCCAAACTTTTTCACAAGTTCTTTAGCGTATTTTTCTTGGTGAATGAAAATTCCCTCATTCAATTATTTTACTTGAAGTCTGAGAAAGAAGGATAGTTCACCCATCATGCTCATTTCAAACTCATCCTGCATAGTCTTAGAGAATTTCTTGCACAATTTTTCATTACGAAATCCAAAAATAATATCATCAATATAAATTTGAACAAGCAAGAAATTTTTGTTTTCTCTTTTGATAAACATTGTAGTATCTACTTTACCTTTAACAAAGCCATTTTGGATCAAAAACTTACTTAGTCTGTCATACCAAGCTCGAAGTGCTTGCTTTAAACCATGTAGCGCCTTTTTTAGTTTGAATACAGAGTCTGGTTTCCTTGGGTCTTCAAAACCGGGAGGTTGTTCCACATAGACTTCCTCTTGGATAAATCCATTTAGGAAAGCACTTTTGATGTCCATTTGGAATAACTTGAAATTCTTATAACAAGCAAAAGCAAGTAATAGTCTAATTGCTTCTAACCTTGCTACTGGTGCGTAGGTCTCATCATAGTCTATCCCTTCTTCCTGTGTATATCCTTTGGCCACGAGTCTTGCTTTGTTCCTTACGACTTTTCTTTTCTCATTCATCTTGTTCCTGAAAACCCATTTAGCTCTAATGATAGATTTACCTTTCGGTTTATGAGTCAATTCCCAGACATCATCGATACTAAATTCCTGAGTTCTTCTTGCATAGCTTTAATCCAGCTTTCATTAGTTAAAGCTTCTTCTATGCTATTGGGTTCTATTTCAGAAATAAGAGCCACAGCACTAGACTGTTCACGCCTTTTGGATTTTGTACGAATTCCTCATTAATGTCACCAATAATGAGTTCATTAGGATGACTAGACTTGTGCTTCCAGTTGCTGGTTGATTTGTTAGACTGTTGATCATTTTCTTCATTTGATTCTTCAACGATCATTTGTTGCTGGTCTTCTGAAGTCTAAGCTGCTTTTGTAGATTTAGGCTTTGTAGAGTCTGGAGCAGGTTCAGGTTCTTCAGGTTGAGTTTGAATCGATTGATTTTGCATAAAGTTTTGAAATTTAACATTCATTGATTCCTCCACATATTGGGTCTTTTTGTTGTATACTCTATAGGCTTTGCTGGTGGTTGAATATCCAAGGAAGATGCCTTCGTCTGATTTTTCTTCAAACTTACCAATTCGATTGCATTTTTCAATATAAAATATTTGCATCCAAACACATGAATATGAAACAATTGGCTTCTTTCTTTTGAACAACTCATAAGGAGGTTTCTCCAGAATAGGCCTTAAGAAGACTTTAATAATATAGCATGCTGTTGAAACTACTTCAACCCAAAAACGAGAAGAAATGTTACTTTCAATTAGAAGAGTTATATCCATTTTTTGCAAAGATCTATTATTTCTTTCCATAACTACATTCTGCTCAGGAGTATAAGGAGAGGAGAATACATGTTGAAAACTAGATTCATCACAGAATTTAGCAAAGTCTTTATTTTCAAATTCACCTTCATGGTCTGTCTGTATATTGGAAATAACATATCCTTTCTCATTTTGAACTTTCTTAGCAAATTTAATAAAATAAGAAAATGTTTTAGACTTGCCAGGAAATATACCCAAAGTGAATCGTGAATAATTATCCACAATTACTAGGCAATATTTCTTACCTCTAATACTCTAAGTTCTAGTTGGTCCAAACAGATCCATATGCAAGAGCTGCAGAACATGATTAATGGACATTTGATTTATTGGTTTGAATGAATTTCTTACATGTTTTCCCAATACGCATGGTGTACATAGGTCAGACTTTTGGTATGTCAGATTGGGTAGTCCACGAACAAGCTTCTTTGTAGAGATCTTGGCTATTTGCTTTATGTTGATGTGCCAAAGCTTTTTGTGCCATAGATTTGCTTCCTCTTGAATTGAGATTAGACATTGGGATTTTTCTGGTTTAATATCCAAGAGATAGATATTCCTATATGTCTTCACCCCATAAAAGTCTGAGAGGAGTCTTTACTGGTTCCTGAACATATTCCTTCTTGAAAGTTGATTTTGAAACCGGTGTCACACAATTGGCTAATACTTAGCAAGTTATAGTTGAGTCCTTCTACTAAGAAACATTACTGATTGTGAGACTTCCAATCTTTACAGTTCTGTATCCCACAATTCTTCATTTGCTATTTCCTCCAAAAAAAACTTTTCCACCATTAACTTGTACAAGCTTTATAAAGCAGTTTGAGTCTCCTGTCATATGTCTCGAGCATCCACTATCTAAGTACCATTTAACTTTTTTCTTGATAGTAACCTGCATTTAAAAAAGAAACTCAAGCTTTCTTTGGTACCCATATTTTCTTGGGTCCAGTGGAGTTAGTGTGATATACAGTCTTTGCCCAAACCTTTTTCACAGGTTTCCAAACCATAGTACGTTCTTTCTCAAAGTGTTATGAGTTGTTACACTTAGAACATTTAAGTGCACTGCGGCCTACAGGTTTTACAAAAACTTTTTGGAAATGATTTTCGAAAGAATTTTTTGTAGGTCTTTGTTTAATTCTTTCGTTTAACTAAGGAAAATCAATTAGAGGAATGGTTTCAACAGTCATTCCCAAACCTGATTTGTTGAAGTAAGGTCTTTGTGCATAAATAATTTTTTCCAGTTTCTTAGATCCTATAGAAAACCTTTTAGAAATGCTTGAGATATCATTTTTCAAGAATGCATTTTCTTTTGAAAGATTATCTGCATTTTCTTTTAAAGTAATAACGGTTTTGTCTAAACTTTCGACCTTTTCTTTCCAAACAATTTCCTGTTGCTTTGGTGCAAAATTTTCCCTTTTAAATTCCGAAATATATTTGAGATTAAGATACAATATCAATATATTTAGAAACTTTAGTAGGAGTTTTTAAATTACTTACCTCGATTTCACTGTCTGAGTCTGAGTCTGTTTGAGAGTCTAAATCTGAGCCTGATTGTGCGATGAGACAAATATTGGCATAATCATCATCACTTTCCTCACATTCAGTGTCACTTCAAGTTTCTGCTTAAAGTGATTTTCGATATTTCTCAGTTTACTTTCTTTCTCTTCAGCAGAGGACAGTTAGGTCTGATGTGTTTCTTTTTCTTGCATTCAAAGCAGCTACATCCTTGTTGGATTCATCATCCTCAGCTAATTTATTTTATAGCTTTTGAGAACTTTGTTTCTTCGGATTGAATCTTCTTCCATTTCTATTCAGTTTTCTAAACCTTCTTATCATGAGAACAAGCTCTTTATCGTCCATATCATCTTTAGAATCAGTGACATCAGAATCATCATTAGATTTTAATGTAATAGATTTCTTACCTTTGGGATCTTCATTTTCGTTGATTTGCTCCACTTGATAAAACTGAAGAGTGCCAACCAATTCATCAACAGAGAGCGGTATAATTCTTTGTGTCTCTCTTATTGAGGTCTTTATGTGGTTCTAATCTTTGGAAAGCCCACGCAATAACTTGTTGACTTTCATGGGTCCAGAGATTGGTTGACCTTGATACTCAAGACCATTCATGATTTTTGTAAAACGACTAATAAGTCAGTAGTAGATTCTCCTGGTTTCATCTTGAATGCTTCATATTGACCGAGCAGAATATTGATTCTGGTTTCTTTCACTCGATCGGTTCCTTCATAGGTGATGTGCAATCTATCCCAGACTTCTTTAGCTGTTTCACAAGAAGATATTCTGTTATATTCAGTAGGAGATAATGCACAATATAAGGAATAAATTGCTTTTGCATCAAGAGCTTGTCTCTTGGTTATCTCTTCTTGAGTCATTTCACTGGACTCAACAGTTTCTTTTCCTCTTTCTGAGATTGTTGCAACTTTAAGAATGATTCATTTGTCTACCACGTCCCATTCCAAAGGATCCTTTGATCTTAGGAATGCCTTCATCTTCTTTTTTTTTTTTTTTTTCATATGTTGTATTCATTTCCATCAAAATAAGGCGGTTTGGTATTACTCTGCCTTTCAACTAGACCTAGAGCCAACATACTAGCCATGGATCGTTAACTCTGAAGTAAAAACACTTCAATTTAAGTGAGTACATGAGCTCTGATACCAATTGTGAAAGCTAGTATGAGCACCTAGAAGGGGTGAATAGATGCAAAAACACATTTTGCAGAGTAAAGATTATAACTTTACTTTTTAACCGACTCTATTTAGCAATAGATTATGAAAAGGAAATTAGACTCTAACAAACAAATATTGTTACGATCAAAGTAAAGAGCTTAGGGAAGAGAATAAGAACATAGGGTTTATAATGGTTCGGCTTGATCCAAGCCTACATCCACTCTTTCGCACTGACAGCCCGCTAGCTGGATTTTACTAAGAATCAAAAGAGTTGTTACAGTATAGCTCTTCCTTGATTCCACAGTGTAGAGAATCTGCTACACTTTCTCAAGGTCTCCCAAAAATATAAACACTCTTTTGAGTACAAGTTTTCGCTCAACAATTGAATTTGACAAAGAACAAGGAGTTTCAGACTTTAGAATTCTTCTATCGCGCACACACTCGAATAAATGGAATGACTTCCTTATATACTCATCCATGTCTTCATATCCGTTGGCACTTACCAAAGGAGTTCTTCCAATCTACCCATTGGACAGAATCAATTATGAAGATTTTGAGTTATTTAAGTAATATGATGATAGCCCACCAATCCTGCTCGCCCATACAATCAGGATCTAGGTTTCCATAAGTAGAACCTTCCAAGTATGCTTCGTCAATCAACGGATCTAAATTACCCGAATTGAAATCAAAACAAATAACAGATTCCAAGATGCTATCTCTAACCGAGAGATCTTCTTTAGTCGATAGAATCAAATCCTTAACAAGATACTCAGTTCTAGATAAGTCTTATTCGACGGTCTAGAAACTGTTATTGAGGATAGACTCTGAATCTTGAGTCTGGTGGTTTGGCGATCTTCAGATTTTGACTAAAGAGTATGCAAGTTTTCAAACTAGACTGATGGAAACGTTTTGTCAACTTCAAAACACACAAGAAAGTTTTCTCCAACAACGGCAAGATGTTTTTCTATTCCCGTGGATAGAAATTTAGCTTGGGAATAGATTTAGAGCAGAAATGAGAAGCAAAAAAAAGTTACTTCTTGTTCCTCGGAACAATTTCAAGAAATAAGCTAATTTTCTTTTTTATTTTTCTTTTATTTGTCTTTCTTGCCACGACCATCTTCAACCGCCCGGAGCCACTACCCACTGTTGGCCACCGCCCATCGTTGTTGGCACCGCTAGGTCGCTGACCGCCGTTGTCACTGCCGGTCGTTGGCCGTCGAACGCCGGATGCTGCTGCTACCGCTGGTCGTCGCCGCTACCGCCGGCTGTCGGTCGCCAATCACCGCCGCTGGCCGTCGGTCACCGTCGTTGCCTATCGCTGACGGGTGGCGATCGGCGGCCAATGAGCTGTGTGGTGACGGTTAGCGGCTGGCGGTCGTGCAATAAAGGTGGTGGGTGGCGGGCGGTGGCGGCGATCCGTAAGCAAGAATAAAAAATGAATAAATACGAAAAAGAAACTGTTATGTTATTAAACGCATTTCTATTCTTTTTCTATTCTAAGAGTAGAAATTTTGTGTAGTTACCAAATGGGTTCTTTTACTTAGAAATTGTTCCCCAGAATAGAAATAAAAAAAAATTATTTCTGAAAAAAAAAACCTCTTTCCCAACCAAGAAGCATTGTCATGCGCAGCCTAAGACCATCGCTATTCCTATTGTTCACTTTATTAATGCAAATGATATGATGATTTTATGTAGGAATCACGAAAAACAATGCATTAGAAGATGACATGCTAGTTACAGTGGTGACTTGAGCAAAAGATCATGAAAGGCCTCCACACTTGGATTCCCCACATTTATGGTTGGTCTTCCTTAGGACTTTTAATGTTGCAACCCCACTCATTTATTTAGGATGCATTTATTTTGTAGAAAATGAATGATTAGGAAAAGAAATTCTAAGAATAATCTCTTGTATGGCTTAAAAAAATAAATGAATGAATAAAAAAATTAATTGAGAATGAAACTATTTAGATACAGATTGTTATCGACAATGAAACAATTTTCATTAACTAATTATTTCAAATGATATAAACGATCCTTTTTAGGAAAATATTGTCAAAATCATTTGTTTTCATGAAACCAATGAAGTCCTAGTTGAGATAAAAGGTGGCTCACATGTGACTCAAGTCACCATATAACTTTTAGCCCTTTACCTACTCACAACCCATTTGGTTTCCTCAAGACAACGCATGTGATTGCATCAACACATCACCTCATCTTTCAATAGTCCTCACATAATCACATATTCACGTATCACCCTTCAGCAACCATCTTTTGCCGTGACCATAAACTATTGTCATAGCACAATCATTCAATTATCATCATGCACAAGTTCCAAGCATGTTACAAACCAACCATATCTTCAAATATGTGCAAACTAGCAAGCATTGCACCAAGAACACCATAAAACCATACCTAGCCCATAAAACAAGTTCAGAAAATTCCTAAATTTTATTATGTTGTAAAGGACAAATAAAAGAACATTGTTTATGCAGACACATTGTTGACACCTAAATTTTGGGCAACCCATTTAGTCATTTATTGCATATAAATTAGGGATTAATTTTAACCACTAAGAAAAAATATTATAATTCAATTGCATAGCATATAATTTTTAGGTGCATTTATTTTTAATTTACATGTTTTGTATTTTTTTTAGGACAGGTGGTGGATGGGTTCGAATTAATATTTCTGAGCTCTGGTTCGACAGGCCTAGCTAGGCCCATGAAAGGAGAAAATTAACCCAATCCCGTCGTTATTTTTAATTAATTATCTTGTGAAAAATTAAGATTTGATGCGATATTATCATGATTTTTGGAAATTAAGAAAATCGCATTGAAATCTTATCTTTATCAATATATGATGAAATTGGGGGAGAATATTCATGGGATAAGGATTTTTGTGATCAAGAGATTATAAGCAATATTCATGAGATGAAAATATTAACAAAAAAGATCACGTTTTGTTTCGTCTATAAAAGGATGCGTACGGAGTTCAATCGGGGAGGCTCTTTCTCGATTTTCGAAGGAAAAATTCACAAGAGAAGCTAGAAGTTTTCGAGCTTTAGGGAGTAGAAAAGTCAAACAGAATTCTTTAAGGTTTCTACTGGAAAGCAGAAAAATAAAAGGCAAAGAGAGAGAGTGTGTACGAAGACAGAGTGAGAGGGACGTGCGAACAAAGAAAGAGAAAGTAGATGAGAGAGAGGAAAAAGTTAAAAAAAAAAAAAACACACTGTTTCTCTTCTTCGGTGAGCCCCTTGCCAACCAACACCAGCGCTCGTGCCACTGCCGCTATTCCACCAGTCGTCCTGACCCACACTAGTCACAGTCCCTGAAGCCCAGCAGCGATGCTGTCTCCATTCAATCGCCTACACACCTTTGAAGCCATCCGAGCCCCACTCGCCGGTCTGAGATCTGTTGTCGCTGCTTCCCCACCTTTTGTTTGGGTCTCTGCAACTCGCGACCTAGCCGATTCCAAGTTGGTCTGTCGTGCCTCCGTCAGTGATGCCAGCAAACCACCTCGCAACCCGCGAGAGCACCCTTGTCGCTCCGGCAGCCCATCCCGCAGCAGCTCGCCTCCTGCCGATCGCCGCTCCCGCGTCGGAGTGACCACCGGCCATCACTACTCGTTGCTCTGCCCGCCACCGTCACGTCTCGCCTTTAGCCCGCGCTGACTCGTGACGTCCCCGATGTTGCTTCTGGTTCGTTCGTAGCTGGTTCGCTCACTATTGACCCACAATGCCACCCGCGACCTGCTGCTGTCGCCAGACTACTCGCTGCCGATCTAGCCATCGTCGATCCTCGTCGGAGCTCCGACGGACAATCTCCCACTCCGAACGGTGACCCGTTCCCCCGGTGAACCACCCTTAGTGACACCATTGCCGCTACCCTTGCACCGGAGTTGCGTTGGTCTCCATTGGGGTTCAATCTACAATCGGATTTTTAAGGAAAAAAATCCAAATTTAGGTAGAAATTTGTTTTATCTTATTTGATAGGTTTCTCTTTAGGTAGATTTAATTTATTTAGGTAAATTTGCTTTATCTTATTTTAGTTTCGATATATTATTTCTTTGTTTGAAATAGTTCCCAATGCATGGTTGAAATCCCTGATGTAACGTCCAATTCGCAACCGCATGAATTTTTATTCTATCTATAAGACTTTAGATGGAATAATTATTCACGCGGAAATAAAAATTGATATTTTGATCTTTAAGACTTAAGATCAATTTATTATTTTTCTTAGCGAGATAATTGAGTTTATATTTCAAGTTGAGTGACAGATAACGTTTTGAATGACCATGGATGATTTGAATACACAAAAAAATTGCATTTTGCATCCCATGTAAATTAGGATTGATTGGACGATAGGTTAGTTGGTCATTTTCTAAAAAAATGTATATTTTGATGATATCTAGGATATATGATATCTTTGAAATAGATTGCATATTTAGGATAGGGATTTTATTTTGATTTTTCTTTTGAAAAATAAAAAAAGTATTCATTTAGGATGTTAGTTTTAAATTTGAATTGCATGTTTAATTGTTTGGCAATTTTAATTTCGAATTTCATAAAAGAAAAAAATTAGAATTAGGGCATTTTGTGCACGTCATATAAGATAGGTTCATAAAATGCACGTCATATAGAATTAGGTTCGTTTAATTAGAAATTGCCTATCATTAGAATTAGGTCATTTAGATTGCATTTAATTATTGCATTTCTTTATGAATTACTTTACTCATGTCATATAGTTTAGGTCATGTTGCCATGTCATATTATTTCATATTAGCATGCATTGCATGATTCTCATTAAAAAAGTGAAAACAAAAATGGAATGTTTGCGTGTTAATTAGAAATCATAACTAAGATTGTTAATGTGGATTTTAATTTAACACTGCAGATACTTTCGTTACTTTGAGGTAAGTTCTGCAATTTATTCATTTGCTTTCTTGAGTGCTAAATTGATGATTTGCGCACATGCATGATCACCCCAAATGTTAGAGAGGTAAAATAAAATCAATTCAAGCTACCTGGAAAATATTTTTTAAAATAAAAGGGAAAGGTACCGAAAGGGCATTAGAGAAATCTAATGTAACCAAGTCCCCGTACCCTTAGTCTCTGGTTCATAGGAGTAAGTACCCTTAGTCTCTGGTTCATAGGAGTAAAGTAATTCGCATATTATTTTACTTAAGTGTCTAATCGACCTACCATAAACTGATTAGTGGCGACTCCTAAATAAAATCCATTTGCATGTTAAGAAATTTGAACCTAAGTCGCAAATTGGTATGGGCTTGGGAGAGCCAAAGTTAAGTCTAGGCTTAACAATCCATTAGCCAAACCTTAGGTGGTTCACACCTGAAAAATTGGTTGCGACAGCTTGGCGACTCCACTGGGGACTTGTGTTAAAACACTTAGTGGACTTAGGCCAATTTTTCTTTTTCTTTTAAAAATGTTTTTGTTTGGCAGCGAGGATCTCAGGTACGTCCCTAACATTCTTAAGGTGTTAAATGTTCTTGCAAATGGGATGCATAAGGGGAGTAGTCTTTGCTAACCCCTGTCTTGCACGTTGGAGTTAGGGATGAATGTTTGAATTAAAACTATGGAAGTGCTGTTTGCATTTAAATTGTTGTGCATGTTTTATTGCTTTTAGCACTACACTATTGCACACACAACTTGTGGTCGGACCTAGGCTGTGATAGGATTTCTAGGATGGTGTTGAAAATGATACTTCCTCCAAAGTGAGACTGCTATGTAGAGGTTGACCTTCTCTTTCCCGAAATATCTTTCATGGTGTCGAATGCGTTTGTCCATATCCGCGAGACTGCATGATTATTGGGTATTCCATTCGACTAAGCCGGGGTTAGGAGGACCTGACACGTTAATGCGAGATTGCAACGGTCAAATCATCCTCTTAGCTCCACCTTGTTAAGGCATTTAGACAAAAATTGAGCCTCATTTTTCATGCATGTGTCTATGTGATTGTCATCCATTTTCCGGTGAAAGTAAGTTGTCTAAATTCTTCGCAACTTATTTACTTTATTGTAATTTTTTCGGTCCATGGCAATAGGTTTCGTTGTCAATCTTGTTTTATATGTAATGGGGAAAACCGATGTACAATTCATTTCCGCTCCCAAAAAAAGATCAAAATGTGGCTGGACTAGTTAGATCAAGGTGACTAGGCCTTAGGTCCAGTAGTCCCTGATGTGATTGAGAAGCCCACTCAATGAGCACAAATTGAATCTTAAGCAGATAGTGGAAATGATTGAAGCGAAAAATAAGAAGCTTCGCAAGGCGTTGGAATCACGAAAGCATATAAAATGAGATGTCTTGAATTTCAATTCTTAGTTCAATGTTTAGGGACATTGATTTCTAGCTCAATGTTTTCAATTTTTAGATTCAATGTTTAGGGACTTTGATTTCAATTCTTAGTTCACTGTTAGGGAATTTGGTTCAAATTTCAAATAAAATCAGGCGATTAGACCATTGTCATGGGCCATTTTCCTATCTTGTCATTGGTTCTTACATTACTTTTATCCAATTAGGTGATAACGGATGGCCGACCAAGTCGAAATGCGAGATCGTATGTCTGCCGTGGAAGACCAACTCAAACAGTTGTTCACCTTTATGCAACTTATGACAACTCAAATGCAATATCTCCAAGTAAATCAGACTCTTACGCCTGCTCCCCCCGAGATTGTAGTCCCAGAGCAGACGAACAAGACTCAAATTGACAATGACAACATGCCTGAACTGGAGGATGACCCACTATTTGTCACTACCAAAAAGGTTAAGCCCCACAATGTCCCTAAGGTGGAACAGGATGAACGCTTCGCCAAACTTGAAGAGAAACTGAAACAATTGCAAGAGTCGCGGAGTTCACTCCCATTAGATTTGTCAGTTTACGAGAAAGTCAAGATGCCGAAAAAGTTTAAGATGCTGGAGTTCGAGAAATATGACGGTACTTCCTGCCCAAAGGCTCATTTGCAGATGTACCATGTACGCATGGCCCAGTATGTGAAGAATGAGCCTCTCATGATCTAATCGTTTCATGCAAGTTTGACTGGGTCCGCTTTGAATTGGTATGTGATGAAGAATGTGAACCTCTTTGACACTTGGAACGAAGTGGCTAACGCGTTCCTCAAGCATTATAAGTTCAATATGGACATCGCACCTTCCCGAGAAGATCTTGAGAGAATTGAGAAGAAGAGGAGTGAATCATTCAAGGAGTATGCCATGAGATGGCGAAATATGGCAGCTCAAATCACTCCTGAGCCTACTGATAAGGAATTTATGAAGTTGTTCATCAAGACTCTTCCATCTGAGTTCCGTAACTGGATGGCTAGCACATATGTCGAAAACTTCAACCAACTTGTTCCCGTGGGAGAACAAATTGAGATGGGGATAAGAGAAGGGTGGTTTACTAAGCCATCTAACAAAAGGTTTTCTACCAAGAGGGAGAAGGACCTTGAAGCTGAGATTAATATGACATATTCTCAACCGAATCATGGTTGCACTCTAGTAACTAAGATTTCTACTGATCAACAAGGTGGAGAACATCAGCTCCCTAATCGACGATGTAATGTTAGAAGACAATTCACACCTCTTCCTGGGCCCCTATCCAAAGTTTTGCCTGTCCTCCAAAAGAAGGGATTACTTTCTTTGGAGCCAAAGCGACCAAATCCTGAGCACTATCCTGCATTAATCCCTCCGAAAAGTGTGACTATTACACGGGAGAGGTTGGTCACTCCATTGATGATTGCTATGTTTTGAAGCATAAGGTCCAAGATCTCTTGGATACAAAGGCATTCTCTTTCAGCAGTAATCAGAAAAATCCTCTGCCCAACCATGATGAAGGCACAAATGCTGTCACTGAGTGAAGAAGTTCTTATCTCCTAGGATTTCAAGTTTTGTTTAGGATTCTCTGCTTTTTGAAATTTCAATTATCGCTTTCGCTTTTAGGGTTTGGCTTGTTTGCATTTTTCATTCCAATAATGTAATTCATTTGATTCTATTCAATGAAATTACAATTTTATTTTCAATTTTGGGGACATGATGGAGTATACCAAACCAGTCCAATGACGATATCCAACCATGAAAAGAAAATATCATCTACGGAGAAATCCTGAGGACTGGGCTTCTTCATGCTTCCTCATAAGAAAATTTCAAAAAGTACAAAAAAAAAAAAATTCCCCAAAGCTTGTAGCAGATTAAACATGTTTGTTTGTCTGACACATTTGCTTCTTGTCTCAGAGCATAATTCTATAATTGTTATGACAAGGGACATATGAGAATAACTTATGAAGTTTCAATGATCATAAACTTGATTTGTGATCAACGAGTTTAGAGCGCACTTGCAATGAAAAAGATTTGGGGCAAGTAAAAGAGGACCATCATTCCTTAGTGGAAGAGATGACCAATTTGGGACATAACAGCTTTTGGTAGTGACCCGATTGGGATAAAATCTCGATTTGAGCCAAAATGGATGTGCAATTTGAATTTACTCTGATGTTGCATAGTATCATATTGATGCACATTCTCTTGTGTAGGGGCAAAAGTGAATTTTCAATCCTCAATTATACGGACAATCCAAAGACATCAACTGCTGAGGCAATCCCTTTGTGGAGCAACCCCTGAATAAATGCTTAAAACCATTTTTTAGTGTGGAAAATTGTTTGTTTTAAAGTTGACAATATTTCATGCCTAAAGCTGTTGAGCTCTTTTAAAAAGAAAGGATTTTGCATGATGACTCTTACATGTTTTATCCACCAATTCCACTAAAGAACATCAAGATGGACTAATTTAATGAATGATGTGGCATTGTTTGAGCATACTAAATGAGACGAGTCAGGATGATGAAAGACAAACATTATCCTATACACAGTCCCCTACTCATACACTTGTGAGATAAGTGTAGGAAGGTTCATATACACAAGGTAAAGAGTTCTCTCGCAAAAGGTACGGCAACTGAAATGATGAGAGGCAATTCATTTCTCTATCCCAAATACTACAGGTGATCCATTGCTTAATCCTTTTGAGCCCATACATTTATGGATATTCTTTTCAAATCACCCTTGTCAAGAATCACCCCACATCGGGGTAGTTAGGAAATAAAATGGCATCTTGAGGTAAGGGAAATGAATTGAAATTTTCTTACTCTCACTTGCATCAATCTTCAAGTAGTTCTATTACATTGAAATCATGCGTTAATTTAAGTGCCTTAGGATGATGAACAACATTTCTTTCTCTATCCCATACACTTATATCCTTTGCATAGCCCACTTGAGTCTGCAATTTCATTTCTTTAAACCCAGTTGGTGATCATCCCCTACACTGGGGCAAGGCAAAAGGCAGATGAGGACCTTTGAAAGTTCAAGTGTCATTCAAAGTAAGAATTGCATTCAAAATAGAACTAATGGGCATGAAAAAGTAGTGTGCCTGGTAAAAGCAAGGCCAATGCTCATGAAAAAAGAAGTGAAGAAAAAATGCATAAGAACTAGGGGCATGAAAAAGCGGTGTGCCTAGTAAAAGCAAGGCCAATGCCCATGATGAAAAAAAAGTCAAGATAGGTGACTGTCAATTACAAGAATTGAATCCCAATGGAGCAATACCCAAAGAACTCAAATGCCAAGTTTCTACAATCAATGGGGGACTTCATGAAGATAATCCCCGATGGTGAAAAACAAAACTGGTGGCAATGCCAAGATGATCATCAACTCTCACATTTTACACACATTTTGAGCCTAATGATCCTTTCATTTCTCAACCCATGAACCCAACCTACGTTACGTCCCATACAAAGTCTCTTCAGATTAGAGCATTTGAATTAACGTAGGAGTTTATATGTTTATAAGCATTGCTCGAAGAAGTGCGAGCAAGATTATTTCTTTCATTTTGCAGGGTTCTTGACTTGTAAACCTGGAGATCTTTACGAGATTGTTCATTTAATAGCCTTGACTCAAAGAGTCCATTTGTTAAGCCGTTGACCAAGCCCACATTATGGTCCCTGTTAAAGACCTCTTAGATTGGTAGGATCGTACCGCTTGCGAGAATTATCGGACCCATGTTGATATGATGAAATTGAGTGATTCGCATAAAATAGCCATTCTAAATGAGAGTGAGCGAAAGTCATTTTTAATGGAAAGTCTCTCATTTAGTATTCTTAAGAAATCCATGTCATGTGTGAAAATTGTCTTGAACGATAATTCTCTCTAGTGGAAATTTGGGCGATGCAAAAGTCATTATGCATGAACCTTGATTGAATTGATAAAAGCTTCAGTAGATTTTGAAGTATGCATTCCAGAATAGCCTTAATTGCTTATTTCTTTGGTGAATGCATTTTTGTTCTAATCATGTCCAACAGATAAATGTTTTCTCAAAAGACCCAAGAGCTCCCGACATTCAGGTTCCTTTCAAAATACCTCATGATATTAGGAGATGAGAAACCATCATGAACATTCAAGGTGCATCCTTGATGTTCCAAAATTTATTTCTACCCGGAGGTGAGAGGCCTCCACAGGATATCTAAGTTCCAGAAGACATATCCCCAAGAATCAGAGATATCATCAGGTAAGTATATCTCTACCCATTCTCGACACTTGACTTGGTCAAGCTGTCCTTTTAAATTGACCCGGCGTGCTTTTGTAGCCTAGTGTCCATTTCATTGACCTGACGTGCTTTTATAGCCTAGAGTCCTTTATATTGACCTAGCGTGCTTTTGTAGCCCAAAGTCCCTTTGTATTGACCTGATGTGCTTTTGTAGCCCAGAGTCCCTTTATATTGAGCTGGCATGCTTTCGTAGCCCAGAGTTCATCTTTATTGACTCGGCGTGCTTTTGTAGCCCGATGTCCATTTATATTGACCTGGCGTGCTTTTGTAGCCTAGGGCCCATCTTCATCGACTCGGCGTGCTTTCGTAGCCTGATGTTCGTTTATATTGACCTAGCGTGCTTTCATAGCCCAGAGTCCCTTTTAATCGACACTTGATTGAGTTGTCCCCAAAGATTCTTCCCCATATTGCAACGTTAGGTGATCGAAGAATGGTTCAGGTCCTAGCCAAGCAAAATCTCAGTTTAGGCGACCGTAGAAATGTACGGGTCCTAGACAACCTTATTGCTCTAACAGATGACCGTAGAAAGGTACAGGTCCTGGAAAAGCAATTACCTCAGTTTAGGCAACCATAGAAAGGTGCATGTCCTAGAAAATGATTCCTTATTCAGGCGACCGTAGAAAGATATGGGTCCTGGAAAGCGAATCCCCGTTTAGGCGACCATAGAAAGATACGGGTCCTAGACAACATTTATTGCTCTAACAGACAACCGTAGAAAGATACGAGTCCTTGAAAAGCAATTTCCCATTCAGCGACCATAGAAAGGTACAGGTCCTGGAAAATCAATTTTTTCGTCAAGGCGACCGGAGAAAGGTACGGGTCCTCGATACAACCAAACACTGCCCTACTAGGCGACCGTAGAAAGGTACAGGTCCTAGGAAAGTAGTCTATTCGTTACTATTTTAGGCGACCGTAGAAAGGTACGAGTCCTGAACATGTAACACCAACTATCTTGAATCACTATACCATTCTTGAAGGTAAGTCATTCTAGGTAGGTTCTTTTATCATCTGCATTAGTATTTCCATGCATCATATAAGTTGCATCAAAAAATGGAATTCATTTTCCAACAAAAATCATTCATTACATACGCATGACCAAAATTTAGGTCTCAATTTATCTTTGCAGGCAACATCTACGAGCTCACCTTCAAAGAGGGGCAGCTGTTGACACCTAAATTTTGGGCAACCTATTTAGTCATTTATTGCATATAAATTATGGATAATTTTTAACCCCTAAGAAAAAATATTATAATTCAATTGCATAGCATATAATTTTTAGGTGCATTTATTTTTAATTTACATGTTTTGCATTTTTTTTTTTTAGGATCGGTGGTGGATGGGTTCGAATTAATATTTCTGAGCTCTAGTTTGGTAGGCCAGGCTAGGCCTATGAAAGGAGAAAATTAACCCAAGCCCGTCGTTATTTTTAATTAATTATCTTGTGAAAAATTAAGATTTGATGCGATATTATCATGATTTTTGGAAATTAAGAAAATCACATTGTAATCTTATCTTTATCAATAGATGATGAAATCATGGGAGAATATTCATGAGATAAGGATTTTTGTGATCAAGAGATTATAAGCAATATTCGTGAGATGAAAATATTAACAAAAAAGATCACATTTTGTTTCGTCTATAAAAGGATGCGTACGGAGTTCAATCGGGGGGGCTCTTTCTTGGTTTTCGAAGGAAAAATTCACAAGAGAAGCTAGAAGTTTTCAAGCTTTAGGGAGTAGAAAAGTCAAACATAATTCTTTAAGGTTTCCATTGAAAAGCAGAAAAATAAAAGGCACAGAGAGAGAGAGAGAGTGTGTACGAAGACAGAGTGAGAGGGATGTGCGAACAGAGAAAGAGAAAGCAAAGGAGAGAGGAAAAAGTTAAAAAAAAAAAACACACCGTTTCTCTTCTTCGGTGAGCCCCTCACTGACTAACACAAGCGATCGCGCCACCGCCATTGTTCCACCAATCATCCCGACCCACTGGTCGCAATCCCTGAAGCCCAGCAGTAACGCTGTCTCCGTTCAATCGCCTACACACCCCTGAAGCCATCGGAGCCCCACTCGTCGGTCTGAGATCTGTCGTTGCTGCTTCCCCACCTTTTGTTTGGGTCTCCACAACTCGCGACCCAGCTGATTCTAATTCGGTATGTTGCGCCTCCGTCAGTGACACCAGCAAACCACCCCGCAACCCGTGAGAGCACCCTCATCGCTCCGGTAGCCCATCCCGCAGCAGCTCGCCTCCTGCCGATCGCCGCTCCCGCGCCCGAGTGACCACCAGCCATCGCTGCTCGTCACTCCGCTCGCCATTGTCGCGTCTCGCCTGCAGCCCGCGCTGACTTGTGATGTCCCCGACGATGCTCCCGGTTCGTTCGTAGCCAGTTCGACCACTACCGACCCGCAACACCACCCACGACCTGCTGCTGCCGCCATACCGCTCACTGCCAATCTAGCCATCATCAATCCTTGCCAAAGCTCCGACGGACAATCTCCCACTCCGAACGGTGACCCGTTCCCCCGGTGAACCACACCTAGCGACACCATTGCCGTTGCCCTTTTATCGGAGTCGCGTTGAGTCTCCACTGGGGTTCAATCTACCATCAGATTTTTAGGAAAAAATCATAATTTAGGTAGATATTTGTTTTATCTTATTTGATAGGTTTATTTTTAGGTAGATTTAATTTATTTAGGTAAATTTGCTTTATCTTATTTTAGTTTTGATATATTATTTCTTTATTTGAAATAGTTCCCAATGCATGGTTGAAATCCCTGATGTAACGTCCAATTCACAACCGCATGAATTTTTATTCTATCTATAAGACTTTAGATAGAATAATTATTCATGGGAAGTAAAAATTGATATTTTGATCTTTAAGGCTTAAGATCAATTTATTAATTTTATTGGCGAGATAATTGAGTTCATATTTCAAGTTGAGTGACGGATAACGTTTTGAATGACCATGGATGATTTGAAAGACCAAAAAAATTGCATTTTGCATCCCATGTAAATTAGGATTGATGGCACGATAGGTTAGTTGGTCATTTTCTAAAAAAAATGCATATTTGGATGATATCTAGGATAGATGATATCTTTGAAATAGATTACATATTTAGGATAGGGATTTTATTTCGATTTAAAAAAAAAATTGTATTCATTTAGGATGTTAGTTTTAAATTTGAATTGCATGTTTAATTATTTGGCAATTTTAATTTCGAATTTCATAAAAGAAAAAAAATTAGAATTAGGGCATTCTGTGCACGTCATATAAGATAGGTTCATAAAATTCACGTCATATAGAATTAGGTTTGTTTAATTAGAAATTGCCTATCATTAGAATTAGGTCATTTAGATTGCATTTAATTATTGCATTTCTTTATGAATTACTTTACTTACGTCATACAGTTTAGGTCATGTTGCCATGTCATATTATTTCATATTAGCATGCATTGCATGATTCTCATTAAAAAAGTGAAAACAAAAATTGAATGTTTGCGTGTAAATTAGAAATCATATCTAAGATTGTTGATGTGGATTTTAATTTAACACTGCAGATGCTTTTGTTGCTTTGATGTAAGTTGTGCAATTTATTCATTTACTTTCTTGAGTGCTAAATTGATAATTTGCACACCTGCATGATCACCTCACATGTTAGGGAGGTAAATTAAAATTAATTCAAGCTGCCTGGAAAATATTTTTTAAAATAAAAGGGAAATGTACCGAAAGGGCATTAGAGAAATTTAATGTAACCAAGTCCCCGTACCTTTAGTCTCTAGTTCGTAGGAGTAAAGTAATTCTCCTATTATTTTACTTAGGTGTCTAATCGACCTACCATAAATTGATTAGTGGCGACTCCTAAATAAAATCCATTTGTATGTTAAGAAATTTAAACTTAAGTCGCGAATTGGTATGAGCTTGGGAGAGCCCGAGTTAAGTCTAGGCTTAACAATCCATTAGTCAAACCTTAGGTGGTTCACACCCAAAAAATTGGTTGCAACACACATTAATCCAGATCTTTCTTGATTTAGCCCAATAAATCGGTCAATCTAGTGCAAAAACTTGTTCTGTTTCCAAAAGGTCTATTTTCCAAAATCAGTTTGGTTCAAGGTCCAACACTTGTCCATTTGATCTGAAATGTGACTATGTCAAACTAAAAGATGTGAAAAACAACTTTCGTGAAGAAACTATTTTGAAATTCGAACCCTAAGAGTTAATGAAAATCCATTGAATCCCAAAAGGTCACTAGTTCCAGCAAAAACAAGGGTTCTGTTTGTTTTTGACAAAGTTGAAATCATACTCTTTTAAAATCCATAAAATCTTGGTAAAAATATACGTTATAGCACATTTTTCAAGAAGGAATCGACCTCAAAGTCTTAGCACATTTCAATCCACAAAAAAATGGTAAACATTGAGGGTCCATAAACTAGATCTGTAGAAAGTCCACTATATTGGACAAATACATTCTCATTAGTGCTAATCTCATCATTTGATTAACACTAATCCATTTTAAGACTAATCTCACTTACTACAAATCTAAATAAGCTAATTAATACTAATCTAACTCCTTAGGCGCAATTAACAACATAATCAATGATTAAGGTGTTAACTCACCGGATTAGTGAGCAAATGGGTTCACAACAACGGCGACGTGATGGCGGTGAGATCCTGTGCCTAGGGCAGCCCCAAAGGAGCCTTAGAAGGCACTAAAAAACAACAAATAAGTCTACTGCTCACACTGGAAAACTGGTTCGGTTGAAGGCTGAGAAGAGCTGGTTGATAGGCTGGTCGAGAGGGTTAAGACGGTGCTGACTGCTGGCTGAGGTGGCTAGCTTGAGGAGGGATGGCAGAGCGGCGAGTGGAGGTGGCTGTGACGAGCGGCCCTAGCTGCAGTTGGACGAAACGCGAGCAGCTCGAGCGGACGGTGGGGGCTGGTCACGAGTGAGTGGTATCTTCGGCGGGTGCTAGTGGTTTCGGTGTAAGGGCTGGCTGGCTTGGTTGAGTTGGCTTGGGTTGGTTCTCTAGTTTTGCTTATGAGTTGCAGCAAGGACAGAGAAAAAAATGGTGAATTCAAAGGCTGAAAATGAAGAAGTTGAGGAAGAAGAAGAAGAAACAGCAGTAACTCTATAGGGGGAACAAAGGGGGGACAAGGCGCTTTCAAACTCCACCCTAAATATCATAAATACTTGAGTGTAGCCACCAAAGTTCAAGCTCTATCTAGTAGCCACCTTTTTTCCTCCCAAAACTTCTTGAACAAGCCAAATTGAATGCCAAAGATGACACCTTTAGCATCCCTACAAATTTCCTTTCTTTTCCCAACCATTTAATTCAATTTGGTGGCCCAAAGTTTCTCTAATTCAACCCAAGGAAGTCAATATGCCACCCAATGGTTAATTTCTCTCCAAAGCTTCACAAAACAACCCAATTTGGTAACCAAAAATGGCAGCCAATGTGCCCAAACGAATTTCCAGCCCTTTTCTCTCGATGTCCTCACCAATTAATTCAATTTGGTGACCGATTCATCTTCTTGAAGCTGCCCTATGAATCTCCACCATTTGCTCCACAAAGCAAAACGATTTGGCGGCCAAAAATTCACTCTAAGGTGCCCAAAAGAATTCCATAATTTCCCTCACCAATGCACTCATTTTGAAGGCCAAAAATCAACTTAAAAATGCCCCTCTAAAATTCCTTTGTTTAAATTTGCCAAATTTCAATTTTCTATAAAAATTCATGACTCGACAAAATTTCTTCAAAAGATGAGACATGATTGTAAAAATAAATTGTCACACGGTCAAACTTTTGATTCCCAAAACCGAGTTTAATTTCATGGTTAAAATCAACCAGACGCGATTTTAGTGTTATCCAACCTGCCGAGTAGCTTTTAGGGATTTTACCATGGTTATATTCCTTAACAGCTTCACCTAATAGGTTGGTTAACTTGTGAGTGATCAGCTCCGAGAAAAAGGACCATAGGCACGTCAGTGAAAAGTCCATTTAATTTTATTGAGACAGGGTCGAAATTCAGGATATCATAACTCTTCCATTCTTATAAAAATTTCATCATCAAAATTTAAACCCTTACAATTCTTCTTAAAAAACGTGAGGGTATCATCGTCTCATCAATTCTTTGCTTTCTCAAGTAGCTCATTTTGTCCCATGGTGTTGCTAAACCACTTTCGCCAAGGGGATTGTCTTGGTACGCAGCACTTGCTCTTTTTGATCCATTATCAAAATCAGTCTTCGCCGCTTATCTGCATAACTTTTCTGATGACTCTAAGTAGTCCTAAGTCTTTCTTAAATAACTATGATGATATCCACTGATTGTTGAACTAACTCTAGGCCAGCAACCTTTCGTTCCCTAACTTCATCCTAATAAACTGGAGTTCTACACTCTCTACCATACAATGCTTCAAACAGTGCCATCTAAATGCTCTGCTAATAACTATTGTAGTAGAAGACTCAACTAGATGAAGTTGTTCCTCTCAACTTCTTTTGAAGTCTAACACACAAGCTTGTAGCATGTCCTCGAGGGTTTAAATCATCCTCTCAAACTGGCCATTCATCTGTGGATGATAGGTCGTGCTATACTGCAACTTCGTTCACAAGGCGGTCTGTAACCTTTGGTCTCGATTTGACATGATCGTTGCTAGTACTCCATGCAGTCGAACTATCTGGTGCACATACAACTCAGTATATCTGTCCAATGCAAAGTCCTTTCATACGACCACAACCCATACCGAATCATTACCTCTCTGACTCATTGGTAACTCCATCACCAAATTCCATCATGATATGTTCCCACTTCTACTCGGGAATCTCAAGAGATGCAAACATCCTCTAGGTTTGCAATGTCGTGCTTTCTCTTGTTAGCACGTCAAGCACTTGGCGACATGTCTAGTGGTATCTTTCTTCATTCCAATCTACCAATAGTGTTGACGTAGATTCTAACACATCTTCGTATTGTCTAGAAGAATACTGTAACTACTACGATGAGTTTCTGACAAGATCTCTCGCTTAAGCTCCACATCATCAAGTACACACAATCGTCCATGAAATCTTAGTGTTCTGTCCTTGATGACTTGAAAATTCGCCTTTCTCTTGTCTGTGTCTTCCTGCAGAATCTTTTAGATCTCTGGGTCTATCAACTGCAACGTCTTGATTCTTAGCTATACTTCCGGTTTAATTATGAGGATGGCCATAAGACTTGAAAAGTGGCCTACCTCAAATAGATCGTCAATCCTTTGCAACGGATACTTGTTCTTGATCATCACTCAGTTGAGTTGGCGGTAGTCGATGCAAAAGCGCAACAACCCACCTTTCTTCCTCACAAATAGAAATGGTGCTACCCAAGGTGATGCACTAGGGTGTATAAATCCCCTGTCTAACAATTCCTATAAATGCACATTCAATTCCTTCAATTTTGACAACGCCACATGGTAAGGAGCCTTAGAGATTAGCTCCGTCTTAGGGGCTAACTCAATCATGAACTCGATTTCCCTTTTTGGGGGCAAACCAGGTAATTCTTTAGGAAATGCCTCAGAAAACTCCCATACCATGGCTATGTTCTCCATCTTCGGTTCCTCAACTGTTGTATCCACTACAGTTGTCAAATAATCTTGGCAACCTACATCTAGAAACCGGTTGCCTTGAGTGATGAATTTTAAAATAATTGAGGGTCATTCTTGTTTCCCCACAACTCAAAACTTCCACACACTAACAGATTAAACTATATTACTTCACAAAAACAATCGATTACAACAAGATGTTGCTTGAGCCAAAGAACAATTCAACACAACTTGTTGCTTTTGGAACCAACCTACTTTAATTACAATAACTAGGTCAACATAAGCAAAATAGTCGAGTACAACTCTAACCAGCGATTTTCCTTTTTAGAACTTCATTTCAACAAATTGAAATTCTTTAAACTTAACCACCAAAATTCTGTTGCGCCACTCTAATAAAATTACCCCAAAAACATTTTTTCTTTCCTTTAATCGACGCATCGGTCGGTTCATTCCTATCTCCTTCTCCATCCTAGTGGCGTCCTATCTGTGGTGCATTCTCTCTGTTTTGTCCCATTGGTGGCAGCAGTAGTAGCTGCTGTGGTCCCATCTTCCTGCGTAGACAATCCATGAACTGGTGGTCATGCTGGCCACATTTAAAATAAGCTCCCGTCCTAGTATAACATGGAGCTGAACCATGTCTTTTCCTGTAGAAACGACACACGTCGTTCGAGTTGCGCATTGACTTTCCAATCCCATCCTTTCTATTAGGCAGAATGGGATATCTTCTTCTGATCACCGGCTTCTTCTCAAACCAATTTCCATCTCTGTTGGACCTAAATCGGGACTCAGATTCGGTGGCTCGTTCATTCAGGTTTCTCTCGATCAACTCTGCCATTTCATACAAATTGTTGTAATCCTTTAGATTAAACGGCACCAATGGATTCTTTGGCTTCGATCTGAGGCCATTCCTGAACCTTCTAGCTTTGTCTGCCGAATCCTCTATCAATCTGGGAGCATACTACGATAGCTTAACAAATTTTTCCTTGTATTGGTCTATAGACATTAGACCCTGACGAAGGCACTGGAATTCCTACATCTTCTTTTCCTTGGCATTATCAGAGAAGTATTTCCCATTAAAAGCTTCAAGGAAGGCATTCCACATTGGAACCACGCCTTCTGGGATCACTCTCCCTTCGATGGCCCTCTACCAAGTACTTGTATTGCCCTACAACTGATAAACTACAAGGATAACCTTGTCTTCTTCCGAGCACCTTAGAAATGGGAAGGCCTTCTTTAAATCTTGGATCCAGAGGGTTGTGGCCTCGGGATCGCTTGCTCCTAAGAACCTCGGTGGGTTCAGCTTTAGAAATTGCCCTACCAACTTATGCATTAGTCTCTCCTCGATCATATTCCTAGGTTGTACTCTAACTGGTGTGGCTGCAATAGCAGCAACGACAGCTTGATTTGATTCTAAACTTGCTGCCCTATCAGATTCCCCTAAGTCTCGAGTGCCTGCACGATCCCATCCATTCTAGGATCGCCAGGTGCTGTTACACTAATACTGGCCTGCGACAGTACTCTCTCACTCGCACTAGCCTGATCATGCACTTTATCTCGGGCACCAACCCTAGTCGACGTCCTACCTCGAGAGGCTGGTGCAACGCTCCTCTTCTGAGGAGTCCTTGGCTCCAAATCACTTACCTTACAAGATCTCTACAGAACCTGCTTCTCAATTCCACACAGAATTAGAAAACTGAGCGACCCACACCAACAATCTATTGATCAGCTATTCAATCACATGCATTAGCATAAGAAGAAAGTCCTTCCTACTAACTATCCCAATACCGATCGCATCTTATCACTCCAAACATTGACCAACTCTGAAACTACTTCGGGCGGAGATGTCATGCCCGGAACCTCGAGCATGCGCACATCCCTTGGTGGTCGACTAAATTGCGATGTTCCTAGGACGTGTCACCAAACTTTTTTATTAGATGCACATGCAAAACGAATTAAATAAACCCTAGGCAACCATCAAACATGGGATAGTAAAAGTAGAGACAACCATTTTTCATGAACCAAACTTTATAAACATAGCAAGTCGGTCCTACCAGTCTATACACATAGGTCTCATCTCAAAAGAAACTACCAAACCACCAAAACTCTGGACCCTTCCACCTCGGACTACGGATCTTCCATTTTAGGGACCTGAAAAATTGTAAACAATGATAGGGTGAGAATAAATCTCAGTGAGTCAACACTCTAAACCCTAATTAGGACGAGAATTCATTCAGAGGCATCTTAAACATGCACCACTCATGACTTACCTCATCTCAGCATCTTCCTGCACATTAATGCTTCTCATAAAACACATGCACATGGTAAATGCATATAATAACTTGAACGCATCATATCATTCATCAAACAATTCACAGAGATCCTGATTATAAGGCTAAATCGTTATGATACGTCCCATTCCGTGCCGCACAATTTCATCCCATAATTAAGCATGGATATCTTCTACTGATGGTTCAATCCACACTTAATATTCAAATTCAGTATTCAAACTCAAGATTTTAAAGGTGACCCCCACGAAGTTCTGTTATCGTGTGGCACTTAGTCCTTAACCACAATCAGCAACTGTACAAGGTTCTAGAGGTGGCTCTCACGAAGTCACACTGTCATGTATTACTTAGTCCCTGACCACAATAAGCAATAGCTCAAGGTTCTAGATGTGACTCACATAAAGTTTCTTCGTCCTGTAGCACTTAGTCATTTTTCCACAAATAACAATAGTACAAGGTTCTAGAGGTGGCTCCCACGAAGTCTCTCTATCGTGTAGCACTTAGCCCTCAACTATGAAAGACAGTAGTACAAAGCTCTAGAGGTGGCTCCCATGTGACTCAGTTCACCATATAGCACTTAGTCCCTGACTACAATAAGCAATGGTACAAGGTTCTAGAGGTGGGTTACATGTGACTCAAGTCACCATGTAACACTTAGCTCTTTACCTTCTCATAACCCGTCAGTTTCCTCAACACAACACATGTGATTGCCTCAACACATCACCTCATCTTTCATTAGTCCTCACATTATCACATATTCACGTACTACCCTTCAACAGTCATCTTTTGCCATGACCATAAATCATCGCCATGGCACAACCATTTACACATCATCATGCACAAGTTCCAAGCATGTCACAAACCAATCATATCATGAAATATTGGCAAACTAGCAAGCATTGCACCAAGAACGCCACAAAACCAAAACCAACCTTGACTGGTAGAAATGGTCCACTGGTGCATCTCTAAGTTCAAATTCAGAAACCTAATCAAACAAGTTCGTTTCTAGTATAAAAACTAGGTCCGTTTGCAGAAAGTCCGTTTTCCAAAATTAGTTTGCTTCGAGGTTCAAAACATGTCCATTTGATCTGCAATTTGAGTATGTTAAACTTAAAGATATGACAAAGAAATTTAGTGAAAAAACCATTTAGAAATTCAAACGTTAAGAGTTAATGAAAATCCATTGAATCCCAAAGGGTCACTAGTTCTAGCAAAAATAGGGGTTCTATTTGTTTTTAACAAAGTTGAAATGATACTCTTTTAAAATACATAAAATCCTGGGAAACATATATGTTATAGCTGAAGATGTCTAAAACATTTTCAATATGGAATGGACCTCAAAATCTCAGCACGTTTCGATCCACAAAAATGGCAAACGATGAGGGTCCAGAAACCGAATCTGCAAAAAGTCTACTAAATTGGACTAATATATCATCATTAGTGCTAATCTAACTCATTTGATCAACACTAATCCATCTTAAGGATAATTTAACCATTCTAGATTAGCACTAATCCCTCTTAAGGCTGATCTCACTTAGTACTAATCTAACTAAACTAATTAACACTAATCTAACCCCCTTAAGCGCAATTAACAACCTAATCAAGGATTATGGAGTTAACTCACCGGATTAGCAAGCAAACAGGTTCACAACGATGGCGGCACGAAGGTGGTGAGATCCCATGCCTATGGCGGCCCCGAAGGAGCCTCAGAAGGTATTGAAAAACAACCAACAAGTCCACTACTCGCATTGGAAAAATGGTTCGGTTGAAGGTTGAGAAGAGCTGGTTGATGGGCTGGTCAAGAGGGCTTGGATGATGCTAACTGCTGGCTGAGGTGGCTGGCTTAAAGAGGGATGGCGGAGTGGCAGATGGAGGTGGCTGTGACTGGCAGCCTTGGCCGTGGCTAGACGGAACGCGAGTGGCTCGAGCGGACAGCAAGGGCTAGTTGCGAGCGAGTGGTAGCTTCGGTGGGCACTGGTGGTTTTGGTGCAAGGGCTAGCTGGCTTGGCTGAGTTGGCTTGAGCTGGTTCTCTAGTTTTGCTTATGAGTTGCAGCAAGGACAAAGAAAAAAATGGTGAATCCAGAGGTTGAAAAACGAAGAAGAAGCTGAAGAAGAAGAAGAAGAAACAACAGCAGCTCTGTAGGGGGAACAAAGGGGGGACAAGGAGCCTTCAAAGTCCACCTTAAATATCCTAAATACTTGAGTGTAGCCACCAAAGTCCAACCTCTATCCAACAGCCACCTTTTCCCTCCCAAAGCTTCTTGAATAAGCCAAATTGAATGCCAAAGAAGACCCCTTTTGTGGCACCCCTCGAACAACCCCCAATCCGTTTAAGTCGTCACAGTTCGTTTATCTCTCTCTTACAAGACCTGAAGGTCTATAAATCCTGGGGGTTTATAAACTTTTAGATCAGTCCTTGCGCAGTTTATAAATGTATAGCGGAAGCAAAAAATCACATCTCTCTATCCCAAAATTTTTGAAATGATGCACACCCACTAGATAGTTTTATAAGTTAAGCCGGACACTTTTATTTACATAAGCTTGATAGACATCATAAGTTGGTAAACCAAAATTTGCCGTGGTTTTTTATACCCGGCTACATAACAAAAGATAACTCGACCTTCCCTCAGCTTTCCTTTCCATTCAGCCCTATGTGAAAGTCTATCAGGTAATGCCGGCAGTCCAAAAAGTTTCATCTGCTACTCGTCACACACAATCATATCCAGCCCGGTCCATTGGCTAGCGACGGTGACAATATCCCTAGCATGATCCCATCACGTCGAACGTGCATCGATAGAAACTCCTGAACCACGGGGCCATAAGGTAAACCGACGTCATACATGACTAGAACCCGTACTCGAATGAAAACCAATCCTTGAATCCCTACATGAGTGTGCTTTGAACACATGCACTCAACGTCGACTGGGACACCATAAAAAGTGCCGCGAGTGACAGGCAATGGAGGCATATTTAATCTAAAATGTTAGTCCCCAAATGGGGTGAGTACATCGACTAAGTAGTAAAAGATTTGTCAAACTATATCAAGCATTACCATCAATATCCAGATTCATGCAAGATAGACAAAAATAGGTAACCAAATGATAAGTATGCATCAAAGTCATGGAATTCTTCAATGTAGTGGCAAATGCAGTTTCAAAGGATCAAAACACCTCATGTCCAGTTACACAAGTCCCGATCATAGGGCTAAACTGTAATGACATGTCTCATTCCATGCCATACAACTTAATCCTATAACTAGACCACATACACACATAGTAGAATCATCCATTTTATCATTCAAAAGGTTTCATCCCTCGAAGGACCAATGTTTGCGTCCCTTCGGGCATTCGCATCCACCCTGGCATCACGAAAGCCTCTGGCATTCAGCCACTAGGGTTACCGGTAATCTAGACCGTACCACACCTCCAGGCATCTTGTACCCCACCTGCCATCATGAGGAACCCTCTAAGACTCATCATGAAAATGGTTATCCCGGCCCTCCGGATTTACGTACTGACTAGCATACAATTGGGCATCCCGAAGCTCCCGAGGAAAGACCTCCGGCATTCAGCCACTTAGGGCCACTGTGCATCCACAAGGCATCGACTCATTCAATCCTTTGGGCATCCTGACTCCCAAGGCATTGTTGACCCGAGGGTCCAACGGCAACAATTAACATCTTAATTTCCAAAAACACCTTTCAATGCAATAACAAGATGTCCCAAGAATACTTCATCAAATCTCAATATTGCATGATATGCCAATGCCATTATCATCATGTCACATAACAATTCAAGATATGCTCATCATTGGGACAATTTGTGCAAATTTTAAAGATGAAACTTAGAAAATGCACAGTTCTGGTAAAAAAAAATCGGAATAATTCCCAAATGAACTTAGAAAATTCTGAAATTTTGATATGTTATAGATGAAACCAAAAGAAAGAAATTTCGTGAAGGATACTAAGTCAAATTCGTTGTGTATAAAGAGTAATAGTTTGCTGTTTCCTTCAAAATTCTGCAGTAACTTTCATATTCAGTACCTACAGAAGAAAATTCGTTTCACCAACTAAATCTTGTTCCTTTGTCCTCAAATTTTGATATGTTATTCTTAAGGATGTATCCTACAACTTTAATTCAGGGTTTGAAGTCCAATTCTATCTATAAAATTACAGAAAATTCACGGAATCATCAAAGGTCAAGCTGTTCTCTACAAAACAGAGTACTGGTTTCAATAGATTCACTCCTATCTTCATGTTTTCACATTCATATGGCTATATTTAGACGTCTAACTCAATCTGATAGGTGTAATATTTAAATAAAATGGTTTCTTTCCTTATTTTCATCATTATAAATCAAAGCGACGCCAATAACAAGACTTTCTATCCATACTCCTCTAAAGCAAAATCTTCATGTATGGTTTTCTTCATTTCTAGCTCAGTCCAACCATTTTTTTCTCTACCAATCTATCCTACAGCACTTCAAGTCTCTTCCACAGCATCTAAGAACACTTTCAGCAAGTTCTTATTAATAGAGAAACCTTCCATAGTTCGGCTCAAAGCCTACATTCATCCCTAAACTCACTCATCTCAACATATACCACATCCTTTCCCTCGGCAACCCTTTTCTCTCCTTGCTCGATCCACACAGCCATCTCACACTCAATTTTCGAGACAAGCAAGACTCACAAACAACAAGCAATGATTTCTAACTTCAATCTAGTTCCTGTCGAGCTCAATCTAACACTGCACAGCAACAAAACATTTAGTTCTCCATAGAATAGCACTCAATCTTCATCTCAATCATCCACAAACTCAACATGTAGCTTCCTATTCTGCATTTTGTCACATCTACCAGCATTTCACCAGAAAATTGCAGCATGCAACACATAGATCAGTGAACTTTCAGTTGCCTCTAATTCTTCTACTTGAATGCAAGCAAAAACAGGGGCTTGGGGGGTCTCAGCTCGGCTTGATGGTGATGAATATCGGTGGCGATGGCGGCAGCAACTTGCACATGGTGGAAAGTGATCCTCCTCTTCCTCACTCACGGCTCACACCCGTGCGTTCACTCTCTCGCTCGAACTCTCTCTCTCTCTCTCTCACTTGCTCACCCGCTCACTCTCTCGGTCTCCCCCTCTCACTTGCTCCATCTAAATGCTTTTGCTTTCTCGATTAATTGATTTGTGAATTTTTTTTTGCTTGCAAGTGACAAGTGGCTTCAAGGAAAGGACAAGTAGAGGGTGGTGTGGTCTCCTCTATCCAGTTCCCCCCCTTTTGGTCGACAAACTTGGAGGCTTCTCGGGCTTGCTTGGGCCCGAAAATTTGAGGCCACAAGGTCCAAATTAAATGGCCCATGATCTTCAAATTTAAGCCCATAATTTATGTACAATTACAAGGCATTTTGGTTTCCATAGAAATCAATTAATATTCCTATAATCAATTTGCCTCATGTACAAGTACATGACTGAAACCCATGTGTGGAGAAAGAAATTGGCAAGGCTGCACAGGGTCGCGACAATGTACATAGGAGGTTCGGTCCAAGACATAAAATAATGTGGCTGTTGGTGCAATTGTCCATATGGCCATTCAAAGATGAATTTCCTTTTTCTTCAAAAGTAAATATTTCGGGTCGTCGAGATTCTCGGATGCCACACCTTCAGCATCCCTACAAATTTCCTTTATTTTCCCAACCATTTAATTCAATTTGATGGCCTAATGTTTCTGTAATTCAACCCAAGGAAGTCAATATGCCACCCAATAGTTAATTTCTTTCCAAAGCTTCACAAAACAACCCAATTTCGTAGCCAAAAATGGCAGCCAATGTGATCATACGAATTTCCAGCCCTTTTCTCTCAATTTCCTCACCAATTAATTCAATTTGGTGACCAATTTATCTTCTTGAAGCTGCCGTACGAATCTCCACCATTTGCTCCATAAAACAAAACGATTTGGTGGCCAAAAATTCACTCAATGGTACCCAAACGAATTCCATAATTTCTCTCACCAACACACTCATTTTGAAGGCCAAAAATCCACTTTAAAATGCCCCTCTGAAATTCCTTGGTTTAAATTTTGCCAAATTTTGATTTTTCATAAAAGTTCCCAGCTTGATGGAATTTCTTCAAAAGATGAGATGAGATCATAAAAATAAATTGTGACACACTCGAACGTTCGATTTCTGAAACCGAGTTCAATTTCGTGGTTAAAATCAATTGCATGTGATTTTAGTCCAATCCAACCTACTTGGTAGCTTTTAGGGATTTTACCGCGGTTGTATCCCTTAACGGCTTCACCTAATGCTTAGTTAACTCGTGAGTGATTCACTTCGAGAAAAATGACCAAAGGCACATTGGTGAAAAGCCCATTTCATTTTATCGAGATGGGGTCAAAATTCAAGATGTCACATCTTTGAAATATATCATTGATTAAAAAATGATTATTACCAATCTTTGCATGAGATACTTTTCTGACTACACCATGATTTGCATAGATTCGCAATCATTCTTTCCTTATAGAATTTCTTGCCATGAACTCATTTCCTTTTTAGTATCCATGAATTTGGACCCTTCCATTTCATTAGAGCAACATATAAAAACATAATCTTGGTTTCCATAAGTAGTTTTTCTTTGTTTAGAAAATTCTTATTTTGAAGATCTAATTGTGAATCAATTAGATTGAGTTAATCAAATATATATTGATATAGAATTCAAACCAGATCACTAAGTGTTATATGTTTGGAGCTTATGTCATGCCCCGAACCTCAAGCGTGTGCCCATCCCCCGGTGGTCAATAAAATTGCGATGTCCCAAGACACGTCGCCGACCCAACCATTTTAATGCACATGTGGAAGCAAATTACTAATCCCTTAACCACGACAAACATGTAATAGAAAAGCAGGACAACTAATTTCAAATCAAACACACTTTTATAACCAATCTAGTTTACACATAGAGGCCAACTCTAAGATCTATGTACAAGAGGTCTATCTCGAAAAGAAACCTCTAGGCCACCTATGCTCTTGACCTTTCCGCCTCAACCCCCGGGTTCTTCACACTAGGGACCTGAAAAGGATAACCCATGATGGGGTGAGATATAAATCTTAGTGAGTTCACACCCTAAACTCTGATTAGGAAGATAATACACCTAGGAGCATCCTAACCACACAATAACATAGCCACACAACCAATGAGACTCACCTTGCCTCAGTCCCTTCTAGCATGTCAGCACAGTTCATATCACAGATGCATATAATAAACGTACACATCAATTGGAATGTCTCACATAGCTCAATCAATCACAAGAGCCTCAATTATAAGGTCAAATCGTTATGACACATCTCATACCGTGCCACACAATTTTATCCAGTAATATCAAATCAATCAATCATGTGTTCCAATTGATTACTACCCACACAAGCACGATCTACTCGTCACACAGTGGTCTTCCGGCGTAACCGGGCATTGTCTCACACCATCGAGCACGACAACGTCTACCTCAAGATGACTTTCCACATAGAAGCATCGGTCGAGCTTCTGCTATGACCGGTATTCGTTGTCCAGGGCTTTCCACATAGGAGCATCGGTCGAGTTTCTAGTACTTTCCACATTGGAACATTGTCCACCCAACGCACATCGGGTGACGGGCTCTCTTAACCATCACACACACATCCAATCTCGGCCAAGGATATCGTGCATTGCAGTCAAACGCCTCATTTAAAATGATGTGCTTGGCCTATTTTATTCGTATTAAAAATACCCAGTGAAAATAGTTGTGTGTGGGTACACAGTGGGATCAAACCAGAAAAATTGATATTCTTCTTTTTAAAAATCTCACTATTTAATATAGTACCTAAAAACATTTTCGATGTCAAAACCCAACACCTAGTATATTCTTATTAAAAATAGAAATCTCATATTTTTGGAATAATAATTCAAAATTTAACACTTAGCATCAAATTACAGAAAGTAGTGCTCAATTGCATAATTCAACCACATCATGACAATTAGCACGAAATTCTAGTCACTGACCATCCTGGTATAATTTCCAGAAGATAAATAAATAAATAAATAATTTACAAAAATAATTAAATAATGCAAATTAAATCAATAAATGCATACTTAGGCTAAAAATTGCTAATCTAACCACCTATTAAACTAATTAAATTATCCTAACCATTCTAACTACAATGCCACATAATAAACTATCTAACTACAATTTCTAACTACCTAATTCACTAATTTAACTGACCTAAATCAACTAAACAAGCTAATAACTACACTAATCCAATCTTAAATTAATCTAAACACCCCTTAAACGTCATTAGTCCCCTAATGAGAATTTATGATATAAACTCACCAGTTTAGTGCAAAAAAACCAGTTCACAGCGATAGCGGCCAAAACTTGGGCCTACGACGGTGCCAAAGGAGGCATGGACAAGGCCGAAAAGGCGTTGTAATCCATGGCCAGAGCTGGTTGAAGCGACAAAGTTGAGGGGAGTTGTTTCAGTGGGTGATGATGGCTGCTTGGTTTGATGCTGGACATGTGGCTGGAAGCTGGGGAAGATGGAAGAGAAACGAACAAGGGAGGGAGATGAACGGGCGAGTGGCAGCGTGAAGGAAGGATCGGTGGAGGGAGACATCCGATGGTGGTGTAGTAGAATTCGGTCACTACTTGGGGGAGTGGGCGTGGAGATGTTGGTCGGTGATGGCATGAGATGGGGGATGAAGTGGGTGGGTGAGATGATGATGGTGATGTTGGATGATGCAATGGATGGTTGGTGTGAGGGTGTGCAACAACAAAATGGAAGGACGTGGAGGAAAGAAAAATGAAAAAGAAAAGGAAATGGAGAAGGAATGAGTTTGCTAGTGGTGTGGGGAAATAAGCGTGAAAGGAAAATGAGAAGGAAGACCGAAGCAGTTGGATTCGGGGAAGCAAGAGGGCTCGCATGAAGGAGGAAGGGGGAGGGGGGAGAGAGAGAGAGAAGGAACAAGGCCTTCAAAGTCAAAGAAATATCTAAAATTCATCATTCTTGGTCCCCAAAAGTCTTCATGCCTATCCTCATGGTCCCCTATTACTTTATTGCATATAATTTTTCCACAAATAACTCATTTTGGTGCCAAATGTTGCAGCCCCCATACCAGCCCAGGAATTTCCCTCAATTGGACTTCAATTTCATCACAAACTTCCCCAATTTGATGACCAAATTAGCTGTGAAGGAAGGCTACATAATTTCCACAATTTTCCTTCACCAAGTAGCTCACATTGGAGGCCAAAAATCTCCTCAATTTGGCCCCTCCAAGTTTCCTTTCTTTTCTGAATCATCCGAATTAATTTTCCGTAAAAATCCCAAACTCTTCGAAAATTCTTCAAATGATGAGTCAACGTTCCTAAAATAAATCGTGACATGACAGGACTTTCAATTTTTAAAATCGGGTTCAAATTCACAGTTAATTTCAATCTGACGCGATTTTAGCGTGACCTGACCTACGGAGTAGCTTTTAGGAATTTTTAGTGTAATTGCTCGTGATTGATTATTCTCAAGCCACATCGTACATTTTCGATACATTGGCGACTCTCGATTGTCGTGAAAATCTTAAGGTTTCAAATATGGACACAAGGTACCAAAACAATAGAAAAATCGGTCTAGTACCGATTGACAAGAATTTTGTAATTAGGTGGAATCACCCGCACTTAATCATATACCTCTGTCAAATTGACCTATCTCCAGTCTCTGATCGATTTTGACGGTGTATAATGACCTTTGCAGATTAGCACGGTCGAGCAGTTGATTCCTAGTTGAACTCTCAAGTCTATTGTGTTTAGATTCCTTAACAACTTCACCTGATAGACTAGTTATCCCGTGAGTGATCAGCTTAGGGAAAAGAACTATAGGCGCATCGATGAAAAGCCCAACTTAGTCAATTGAAAACAGAACTTAAAAGTCCGAATGTCACAGCTTGTGTTACTTTTTATCAAGTTGTCTTGTTCTAAACATGTTTCATTTTGAATCTGCTACGTTTTGAACTTATGTCTCGTTCTAGATGTAATATTTGAGTGCGTTCTATCAAAAATAAAGTCTGAGTGTCTCCCGTCTAAAGTAGACTTTACAATTTGGACGTAAGTCTGAACATATTCTGCTTTCAAACATATTTAGCCTTAAGGTGTGGACACAATTTGAATAAGTTCAGCTTCAGCAAAGAGTCTGTCTTCTAGTTCTTTCAAGTACAGACTTGGACAATATCATTTACACATTCTATCATATGCATAGTCTATTAGTTAACCATTTAAGGAGTGTTTGGTAAATTTTTGTTTCTGTTCCATGGAACACAAATTTTGTTCTTTTATTTCGAGGAACAAAAAAAGAACGGAAATGTATTTGTTTACAATTTTGTTCTTGGGAATAAATTTAGAATATAAACAAAAAGTAGAAAAAACTTGTTTCATGTTCCCGGGAACACTTTGGAGAAACACTTTTTATTCTTTCGTTTTTTCTTCTCATTTTTCTTATTATTTTTTCTCTTTCTTTTCTTCTTCTTCTTCTTCCTTTTGCCGGTCACTGGCCTTGGATATGGCCAGTGCTAGAGACCGGCCAGACGAGGGTCGGCGACCTCATCGGAGCGTCACCGGCCCCTGGAGTGCCTGAGCCTCGCCGTGGCTAACCATGGCCATGCGAGGCCCAGCCTCGCCGGGCCACCTCTAGGACAGCGTCACCTTGGCTTGGCAAGGCTTTGGCGAGCTCGTCGAATGTTGCCCAGCCGGTCGTCGGCCACCACCATGACCCGCAACTGGCTAAAGAGAAAAAGAAAAAAGAAGAAAAGAAAAAATATAATATAAATATTAAAAAATTGAAAGAAACAAAAAAAAAATATACAAGTTTACCAAACACGTTTCTGTTCTCTTTTAATTTCAAGAACAGAAATTTTGTGCAGTCACCAAACGTGTTATTTCGTTCAAAATTTTTTCTCCAGAATAGAAATAGTTCTTTTTTAATTTCTGTTCCAAAGAAAATTTTTTGAACGGAAACATTACCAAACGCAATAGTAGCCTTTTGATTTATTTTCTCATCTTCAAAACATCATATGAGCTTTCCCTAACAATACTGAGATAAGTAAGACTACCAACCAATTGTTGATAAAGTGTAGGATTTGGAAGAAGAGTTCCATCCTTGTCATTACATTTTGCAATAAACTCAATGGGAGTAGAAGCAATCTTATTATCAAAGAGACGAGCTCGAGAAATAAGATTAGTGACATATTTTGCTTGTGACAGATATTAGCCAGAAGCATCAGACGCAACCTCCAAGCCTAGAAAATAGCTCAGTTGCCCAAAATCTTTCATTTCATACTATTTCCTAAGATAAAATGTCAGTCTAATCATTACTACTAATAATCATATCATCCACATAGAAGAGTAACATAATGTGTTTTGTAGAACAGAAGATTACGTTCCAACAAAATTTTGAAATTATGGTGGTGCTTGGCCAAGCTGACAGTTCCTCACCATGGATCCACATGAGTTGCAATATTGGGTAATTCAACTTCAAAAACTTTGTCTACAGAATTCTTTACGATTTTATTTACTTAATGACATTTGGCCTTATGTCATACAATGAGCTTGATGAACCCTGAGGTAGGTAAATTATTTAAGAATTTCAAAATAAATGGGGTTAATCTTATAAATTGTCTACTCTTTTTTTGTTAAAGGTAAAATAAGAGTCAAGGGTCTTGCCACAACACTTCCTCATTTTCTTACCAAATGAAAATTCTTTTATGAGAACTGAATTCATGAGAATGTTTAATCTACTGTTAGAATAACAGTAACCTAAAATCTACCAAGTAACATATAATTATAAATTGTTGTGCAAACCACTCTTTCAAGAATTTGTGGCTTACAATAAACTGTTATTTTCACAGTAATCCAAAATCTACCAAGCCCTTCTTTTTCTCCTTCAAAGCATAAGTCAGTGATTGCAAAAGCCCTCACAACTGCTTATTTGTTCCAAATTAGACATATAGAAAAAAGCTAGATGGTCAAATGTCCTTAAATTCTGCTACCATAGAATAGAATTCATCCAACTATAAGGATATCAACTTCAAAATAGCTAGTAGAATATCTAAATTCAACATATCATGTATCTTCCCATAGCCATAAAGGTAATTCTCTCTCCATATTGTGTAATTATTGCATGATCAAGACCTTTTGTTGCAAAGCTAATAAGATTTGTTATACTAAAGTCCCACTCAAAAGTTTAAGTTGGCTAGCTCCTTACAAGATTCATTACACAGACAAATCTTCCTTCGTTCATTTTTTGATGATTTCCATGCTATTTTATTTGCTAAGTTTAATTCTGTATAACTAAATCTAATTACATAAATGATGTTCATTTTCCCCGTGCAAAGATCTTCGTCATGCTATCACAACGAGCTTTTCCATTACGCAACTTGCTCGATGGAGAGGGTCTCTATCTCGTGGTGGTTACACGCTGCACCACCACTGTAGTTCATGGCAGCCCAGATCTGCATAAGCCGCAAGCAGCAACTTCTTGTTTTCCTTCCTTTTGTCCATCGTTTTACATTTCTTATCCAATTCGGATCTATTATACTCCCTTTCCCGGATTTTTTCCCCAAATTCTGTTTGTAACATATCCAAATTTATCTGGTCCAGAGGATGTCCAAAAACACCGAATCGGATAGCAAATTATCCCATTCGGACTATAAATGTAGCCCATTAAAAATTTATTATATTTTGATGATAAAATAGTAGACTAGAGAATAATTATAATCTTGCCCAAGATCACGAAACCAACTACTCCTATTGCCCTTATGTCTATGGAACCATCCTCATCTTTTACCAGTTCAGATGCTTCTAAAATAGATTACTTGTATAAAGTCTCTTATTTTCGTGATGAAGATAAGATATCCGATACTGCACTCCCTCTTGTAAATCCACACTTTGCATTTGCCAAGCCTCTTTTGCCCCTATTAGATCCATTCGATAAACTTATTTGCAAGACTCTTTAGGAAGTGAAGGAAAAGCAATTAAATTCAATCTCATCCTGGCATTTGTTTGTTGGAGAAGATGTCATAAATCAGCCACCAATTGGACAATCAATTGATTGCTGATCAATAGATGAAAATTTTGCCCGTTGCAAATTTAGATTACCACACATATTGCCAAAGGAACAGGATACTATCTATGCATTCATGCAAGCACTTTGTTATATGTTATCGTGGTTAAATTATGCAAGGCATAAGGAAAATCAAATTTATTAATGTATATCATTATAAGAGCAACAAAAACGCCACCATGATGAACACGATGACATTTCTATCGCTCCATGCTCAACTAGGGGTAGTGAGAAACCACATAATAGCACTTTAGGGGGCTAGGGGAGGTAACTCATGTCCTACCCCAGGACTATGTCCAGGATTTGTCGATCTAAAAGCTACAAATTGCGAAGGTAGCTCATGTCCTACCCCAAGACTATGACCAGGACTTGTCGGTCTAAAAGCTGCAACTTGGGGAGGTACCTCATGTCCTACCCCAGGACTATGACTAGGACTTGTCAGTCTAAAAGCTGCAACTTAGGGAGGTAACTCATGTCCTACCTTAGGACTATGACCAGGACTTGTCTGTCTAAACGCTACAACTTGGGGACGTAAATCATGTCCTACCCCAGGACTATGACCAGGACTTGTCGGTCTAAAAGCTGCAACTTTATCATAACTTGTAGGATGTATGGCGCGTCCGTCTTCACGAATATCATCTAGACCGGTGCCCAACATTGAGGGGGAATTGTTCTCCTCTAGCCTCCATTTCCTTCCTTCAATCAATCCAGGCATAGAAGGAAAGAAAATCAAAGCCAGTGCAAGACTAAGAACAACTACCTTATTGAAAGCCATTGACAATCTAAGCAGGCACAATGCTGCGTTACTCTACTCGACCCGATATATAAACAGCTCTTTGTGGGTCATTAACTTGGGAGATCTAGGATGGCATGAGTGGATTTTGTTGATTTCGAATGCGTTGACCTAAACAGAAATACTTTTTCCTTCCTTTTTCAAGGGATTGAGCAGAATTATATATGGATAGATAATCGTAGCTCGATTACTAATATCAACACAATTTTGCATCCTTGACATTAAATTTTGTAATAAACTCAATGGGAGTAGAAGCAATCTTATTATCAATGAGCCGAGCTTGAGAAATAAGATTAGTGACATATTTTGCTTGTGACAGATATTAGCCCGAAGCATCAGACTCAACCTCCAGGCCTAGAAATTAGCTTGGTCGCCCAAAATCTTTCATTTCATACTATTTCCTAAGATAAAATGTCGGTCTATTCATTACTAGTAATAATCATATCTTCTACATATAAGAGTAGAATAATGTGCTTTATAGAATGGAAGATTACTTTCTTATAAAATTTTGAAATTAGGGAGGTGCCTGGTCAAGCTGACAATTCCTCAGCATGGATCCACATGAGTTGCAATATTGGGTAATTCAACTTCAAAAACTTTGTCTACAAAATTTTTTACGGTTTTATTTACTTAATGACATTTGACCTTATGTCATACAATTAGTTTCATGAACCCTGAGGTAGGTAAATTATTTATTTTGCAAGCAAGTTGTAAGATATTATGTTTGTACATAAAAATCTCAAACATCTTAATTAGGAATTTCACAATAAATGGGGTTAATCTTACAAATTATCTTCTTTATTTATTTACTCGATTTTGTTGAAGGTAAAATAAGAGTCAAGGGTCTTGCCACAACACTTCCTCATTTTCTCACCAAAGGAAAATTCCTTTTTGAGAAATGATTGCATCACAATTTTTAATCTATAGTTACAATACTAATCTATTCTAAACCGCAAAAAAAAAAAAAAATCAAGTAACATATAATTATAAATTGTTGTGGGGCCCACTCTTTTAAGAATTTGTGGGTAACAATAAACTGTTATTCTCATCGTCATGACAATTTTTAATCTACTGTTAGAATAATAGTCTATTCTAAACCGCAAAAAAAAAAACATCATATAATTATAAATTATTGTGGAGCCCACTCTTTTAAGAATTTGTGGCTCACAATAAACTGTTATTATCACAGTAACCCAAAATCTGTCAAGCCCTTCTTTTTTTCCTTCAAAGCATAAGTCAGTGATTGCAAAAGCCCTCATAACTGCTTATTCGTTCCAAATTAGACATATAGAATAAAGCTAGATGGTCAAATGTCCTTAAATTCTGCTACCATAGAATAGAATTCATCCAACTATAAGGATATCAACTTCAAAATAGCTAGTAGAGTATCTAAATTCAACATATCATGTATCTTCCCATAGACATAAATGTAATTCTCTCTCCATATTGTGTAATTATTGCATGATCGATACCTTTTGTTGCAAAGCTAATAAGATTTGTTATACAAAAGTCCACTCAAAAGTTTAAGTTGGCTAGCTCCTTACAAGACTCAATACGCAAACAAATCTTCCTTCGTTCATTTTTTGATGATTTTCATGCTATTTATTTTTCTAACGTTAATTCTTTATTACTAAATTTAATTACATAAATGATCTTTTTTTCTTATCATGTGAATTCGGGAAATTAACTGATGTACTCTTTCTTCACCTTTTTTTTCCACTAACTTTCTTTACCCTATCGTGTGTGACTAAATTTATGAAAACTTTCTTCACCCTAATTAATAAGAAAGTTCTCATAAATTTATTTATATATGATTGCGTAAGTTAAATAAATTTAGTTATAAATTTCGACCGTTACTTGGGGATTGCGAGTCAGAGCCGTTGATTTGGGATCGCGAGACAGCGACAGAATTTCAGGCAAGCACAAATCTCGCCTTTGCACGGCTGTGTAGAGGTCTCCGTCCAGACGCGCAGAAGTGTTCGTTTTCCCCGTGCAAAGATCTTCGTCATGCTATTACGAGGAGCTTTTCCATCTGCGCGACTTGCTCGATGGAGAGGGTCTCTATCTTGTGGTGGTTACACGCTGCACCACCACTGGCGTTCATGGCAGCCTGGATCTTCATAAGCCGCAAGCAGCAACTTCTTGTTTTCCTTCCTTTTGTCGTTTGTTTTACATTTCTTATCCAATTCTGATCTATTCTACTCCCTTTCCCGGATTTTTTTCCCCAAATTCTGTTGTAACATATTCAAATTTATCTGGTCCAGAGGATGTCCAAAAACACTGAATCAGATCGCAAATTATCCCATTCAGACTATAAACGTAGACCATTAAAAATTTATTATATTTTGATGATACGTTAGTAGACTACAGAATAATTCTCATCTTGTCCAACATCACGAAACCAACTACTTCTATTGCCCCTATGTCTATGGATCCATCCTCATCTTTTAGCAGTTCAGATGCTTCTAAAATAGATTACTTGCACAAAGTCTCTTATTTTCGTGATGAAGATAAGATATCCGATACTGCACTCCCTCTTGTAAATCCACACTTTGCGTTTGCCAAGCCTGCCTCTTTTGCCCCTATTAGATCCATCCGATAAACTTATTTGCAAGACTCTTTAGGAAGTGAAGGAAAAGCAATTAAATTCAATCTTGTCCTGGCATTTGTTTGTTGGAGAAGATGTTGTACATCAGCCACCAATTGGACAATCAATTGATTGCTGATCAATAGATGAAAATTTTGCCCGTTGCAATTTTAGATTACCACACATATTGCCAATGGAACATGATATTATCTATGCATTTATGCGAGCGCTTTGTTATACCATGTTAGCGTGGTCAAATTATGCAAGGCATAAGGAAAATCAAATTTATTAATGTATATCATGATAAGAACAACAAAAACGCCACCGTGATGAACACGACAACATTTCTATTGCTCCATGGTCAAGAAACCACATAATAGCGCTTTAGGGGGCTAGGGGAGGTAACTCATGTCCTACCCCAGGACTATGACCAGGACTTGTCGGTCTAAAAGCTGCAAGTTGGGGAGGTAGCTCATGTCCTACCCCAGGACTATGACCAGGACTTGTCGGTCTAAAAGCTGCAAGTTGGGGAGGTAGCTCATGTCCTACCCCAGGACTATGACCAGGACTTGTCGGTCTAAAAGCTGCAACTTGGGGAGGTACCTCATGTCCTACCCCAGGGATATGACCAGGACTTGTCGGTCTAAAAGCTGCAACTTGGGGAGGTAACTCATGTCCTACCCCAGGACTATGGCCAGGACTTGTCGGTCTAAATGCAACTTGGGGAGGTAACTCATGTCCTACCCCGGGACTATGACCAGGACTTGTCGGTCTAAATGCTGCAGCTTGATCATAACTCATAGGATGTATGGTGTGTCCGTCTTCACGAATATCATCTGGACCGGTGCTCGACATTGAGGGGGAATTATTCTTCTCCAGCCTCCATTTCCTTCCTTCAGTCAATCCAAGCAGAGAAGAAAAGAAAATCAAAGACAGTGCAAGACTAAGAACAACTACCTTATTGAAAGCCATTGACAATCTAAGCAGGCACAATGCTGCGTTACTCTGCTCGACCCGGTATATAAACTGCTCTTCGTGGATCATTAATTAACTTGGGAGATCTAGGATGGCATTAATGGATTTTGTTGATTTCGGATGCGTTGACCTAAATAGAAATCCTTTTTCCTTCCTTTTTTCAAGGGATTGAGCATAATTATATATGGAAACATAATAGTAGCTCAATAACTAATATCAACACAATTTTGCATCCTTGTCATTAAATTTTGCAATCAACTCAATGGGAGTAGAAGCAATCTTATTATCAATGAGCCGAGCTTGAGAAGTAAGATTAGTAACATATTTTGCTTGTGACAGATATTAGCCCGAAGCATCTGAATCAACTTCCAAGCCTAGAAATTAGCTCGGTCGCCCAAAATCTTTCATTTCATACTATTTCCTAAGATAAAATGTCAGTCTATTCTTTACTAGTAAGAATAAGATAAAATGTCAGTCTATTCTTTACTAGTAAGAATCATATCATCCACATAGAAGAGTAGCATAATGTGTTTTATAGAACGGAAGATTGCTTTCCTATAAAATTTTGAAATTATGGAGGTGCCTGGCCAAGCTGATAGTTCCTCACCATGGATCACATGAGTTGCGATATTGGGTAATTCAACTTCAAAAACTATCTACATAAATCTTTATGGTTTTATTTACTTAATGACATTTGACCTTATGTCATACAATTAGTTTCATGAACCCTGAGGTAGGTAAATTATTTATTTTGCAAGCAAGTTGTAAGAGATTATGTTTGTACATAAAATTCTCAAACATCTTAATTAGGAATTTCACAATAAATGGGGTTAATCTTACAAATTATCTTCTTTATTATTTACTCGATTTTGTTGAAGGTAAAATAAGAGTCAAGGGTCTTGCCACAACACTTCCTCATTTTCTTACCAAAGGAAAATTCTTTTTTGAGAAATGATTGCATCACAATTTCAATCTACAGTTACAGTAATAGTCTATTCTAAACCGCAAAAAAATCAAGTAACATATAATTATAAATGATTGTGAGGCCCACTCTTTTAAGAATTTGTGGGTGACAATAAATTGTTATTCTCACCATCATGACAATTTTTAATCTACTGTTAGAATAATAGTCTACTCTAAATCGCAAAAAACATCAACATATAATTATAAATTGTTGTGGAGCCCACTCTTTTAAGAATTTGTGGTTCACCATAAACTTTTATTCTCATAGTAACCCAAAATCTATCAAGCCCTTCTTTTTTTCCTTCAAAGCATAAGTTAGTGATTGCAAAAGCCCTCACAACTGCTTATCCGTTCCAAATTAGACATATAGAATAAAGCTAGATGGTCAAATGTCCTTAAATTCTGCTACCGTAGAATAGAATTCATCCAACTAAAGGATATCAACTTCAAAACAGCTAGTAGAATATCTAAATTCAACGTATCATGTATCTTCCCATAGCCATAAAGGTAATTCTCTCTCCATATTTTGTAATTATTGCATGATCAAGACCTGTTGTTGCAAAGCTAATAAGATTTGTCATACAAAAGTCCCACTCAAAAGTTTAAGTTGGCTAGCTCCGTACAAGATTCAATACACAGACAAATCTTGCTTCATTCATGTTTTGATGATTTTCATGCTATTTTTTTCTAACGTTAATTTTGTATTACTAAATCTAATTACGTAAATGATGTCTTTTTCATATCATGTGAATTTGGGAAATTAACCAATGTACTCTTTCTTCACCTTTTTTTTCCACTAACTTTCTTCACCCTAATTAATAAGAAAGTTCCCATAAATTTATTTTTATACGATTGCGTAAGTTAAATAAATTTAGTTATAAATTTTGACCGTTATTTAACAATAATATTTTATTAAAATAAAAAATAATTTACTTTTCAAGAAATATAAAAAAATCAAAATATTACATGTTTTCCTAAAAAGTCCAAAAAATCAGAAAAAAGTCAAAAATGATTATATTTTCAGAAAATGATAAAAAAATCCATAAAAGTCCCCCCTTTTCTTTTTGGTAAAGGTAACGTGTATAATAACTTTCACCCAAAACGGGAATATACAAAAGAAAAGAGACTTGACACCAACAGAAGGCCTTGCACCCAATATGACAAAAGGATTGTCAATAGGGGTGTAAGGGTGTCATGGTAACCCAAGCAAGATCAAAAGGGAGGGAAACACCCTTCACAAAACAAAGACAATGTAGAAAGAAGGAAACAATTCAGTCCAAGAAGATAGACGGGTTGAGGCTCTAGCTCTGCTGTAATCTTCTATTGGCATGAGTATCTAACACTTGCCGGAAGGTCAAAGCCTTATCCCTAACAACCTTGTCAAGCCATTTCTTCATAGCCAGCACAAAGAGTTCGTTCATGGAAAAGGATATTATTCATTTCCTTCCAAATAATATCACATAAAACTGCAAAAGCAAACCGAGAGATGGTGATGTGAAAGGAATCACTAGATAAATACTTAATGGCCCACTAGTTGTTTCACCAGGGAAGATTACACCTAGCAGCCCAAAAAAGAGCAAGAGCCCTAATAATATGACAACCAATGAAAAGGTGATTTACAGATTTAGGATGCAAGAGCAAAAAGCACAATTAGCATAAGAGATTTTGCCATGAGCAAGAAGCATAACCTGGGTGGGCAGTCTATTTCTGGAGATGAGCCACAAAAGAAATTGGTGCCGAGGAACTAGTGAGCTATTCCAAATAAGAGGGGACTAAACGATAGATTGACCTCTCAGCCGAATGACATCCCAGGCCAAAGCAATAGTGAAAACTCCTGACCGATGGGGCAACCAACAGAAACGATCAGGGACCTGGTTAAGAATAAGTAAGGGCTCGTTCCATGAAGCAATCTCATGCATAAGTCCAAACGCCTCACCAGAAAAGAAGTCAGCAACCGAAGCTTTCCTTGATAAACCCGAGTGGTAGATGTCTAGGTCAGAGAAGATAAGATTGAGGGGTTCTCTAGGGTGCCAATTATCAAATTAAAAGGATATGGAACGCCCATTACCCAAATGCCAATAGAAGAATTGGCAGAAGTCCTGCCGAAGGTCAAGCAACTTCTTCCATGACCACAAGTAGAAGGTTGGTTTCACACCTATCCAGAAGTTCTTATTATTCAAAAAGGTGGTGTGAATCCATTTGCACCGCAAGGATTCATTATCTGTGAATAAGAACCATATGTGTTTAAGCATGGCTGCCTTGTTGCTTTCGCACAGTCTCCTAATACCCAAGCCACATTCATTCTTTGAGAGGCAAACATCATTCCAAGCAACTTTGGCAACTCCCGTACCTAGGTCTAGACCCCTCCAAAGGAATTGGAGCAGGATTTGCTTAATTTCATCAAGTACCGACTTTGGCAGAATAAAGACGTTAGCCTAGTAGACCTGGATAGAGTGTAGCACTGACTTGATAAGTTGTAGCTGACCTGCAAAAGAGAAAACACAGTGTCCACAGCTGCACCCTCGACATGATTGTATTGAACAAAGTAGAGCAGTCAGCTTTGTGGAGCCTTGAAGCAATAATAGGCACACCCAAATACTTAAATGGCGACGAGCCTACATAAAAGCCAAGGAAGTCTATAAAGAGGTTACGCGCTTCATAGGAGACTCCAGAAAAGAAAATCTCACTTTTATGCACGTTCGGAACTAGACCACTCCAAAGGGAAAACCTATTAATTCCAATCTTCAGTAGGGATGAGGATTGCATATTTACTTTAGCAAAGAGTAGGATATCATCTGCAAAAAATAAATGGGAAAGCTGTCACGCCCCGATCCTCGGGCACGCACACATCCTTCTACTTTGGTCGATTTTATAATGCGATATCCCAGGACAATGTATCGCCGACCCTTTCATTTATTAGCACATGCGGAAGCAATTAAAATCCCCAGACAATAAAATGATGGGATAGAAAAGCAGGGCCATATTTTCCATATTGAAATTTATAACCACACTTTTATACAAAACACAAACCATAACGCTTCACAACTTTTTATTCTAAACTCTATTCACATCAAAATGGAGATCTCAAAAGAAGACAGAAACTTAGATAAACTAGGCCGTACTCAAGGCCTCTCTCAGAATTGTCTTCTTCTTCTAAAAATCCTTTTCTTCAGATCTCACCTCCGACTTCTCCTTCTCGAATTCCTCCTCCTCAGCTCTTCAGCGGGGTCCTGAAATGGTTTCCCCAAATTGGGATGATACTACGTCTCAGCGAGTTCTACCCCACTAAGCCCGATTAGTAAACTACTATACTAAAGGCTGCCTAAACACGCACAGGGTAGAGGACTTACCTTGGCCTCTGATCCCACCTGCAAGTCAGTACAATTCACAATAAACAACCATTCGCTTCCAACAAATCGAACTAGTTGATTACATGTCATGCAATTCAATCCCCACTGTGGGATATTTAAAAACTAGGCCACGTGTATTCTCCAGGACGACCTTCCAAGTCTCCGAGTCACATGCCTCAAACCTCGGACCCACGTGCATTCTCTAAGGCGACCTCTTCGCCAAGGTGGTACATCAAGCCACCGAGCCACGTGTCCTTTTTACGATGTCCGGGCCCACGTGCATTCTCTAAGGTGCTATCTCACCAAGGTGATGCATCAATTCACCGAGCCACGTGCCCTTTTAGATGCCATTCCGGAATGTTGGACCCACGTGCATTCTCTAAGGTACTTGCTTACCAAAGTGACGCATCAAATCACCGAGCCACGTGTCCTTTTAGATGCCAAATCCTATCACCGAGCCACGTGCATTCTCCAGGATGACATACCGAGTCTCCGAGCCACGTGCATTCTCTCAGGCGACCTTTTCGCCAAGGTGACATATTCAACCACTGAACTCACGTGCATTTTCCAGGTGACATTCCAATTCACCGAGCCACGTGTCCTCTTTGCAGTGGTTACCAGTTCACTTTCAATGTCGACAACCAATGCCCAACGATTTCTCAATCAAATAATTAAATCAAGTCAACAAAGCATTATAAATGCTTAATAACATACTTGGCCATTTACCGATCAACAACTCAATCGCAATCAATTCCAATCAATTTAGGGTAAATTCCTAAAATATCACAATTTAATCAATTCCATACAACGTAGAGCTCAAATAAATAAACGAACTGCGCCACAACGATAAGCACGAGATTTCGGTCGTCGGCCATCAACCTCTTAATTTCTGAAAAATAATTAATTAAATAATTAATTTTGAAAATTAAATAAATATTATTAAAAATTCAATTTAGCTCAAAATAAAGCCCGATTAAATAAATGGACTTCATAATTTTCCGGTTCCAGATCATCTCAGCTGAATTTTCGGAAAATAAATAAATAAATAATTAATTTCGAATATTAAATAATTAATATTAAAAATCCCATTTAGCTCAAATTAAAGCCCGATTAAATAAACGGACTTCACCACAGTCATCCTCATAATATTCCGGTTCCGAACCATCTCCCTTGAATTTTCGGAAAATAAATAATTATTTAATTTAATTCCGAAAATTAATATTTGAATACTAAAAATATCCACTTAGGCCCGAAAAGCCTAATTGGAGCCCACTAAGGGTTGGGAAAATTCCCGAAGCACTTCCAATAATTAGTAGACCACGTCTACTTGCTAATTGCACAATCAATTTATCTAAATCACATCACAATTGACTAATAATTGCTAATTTATTCTAATCTAACAACCTAAACATAATTAATTAAATCTAAACCAGCTTAAAGCATAATTAGCCACTAATCCTGGATTAGTGAGATTACTCACCAAATCGCGCGCAAATCGGATCAATCCGACGGCGGCGACGCGAGGAACGATTGTTCCCAAAGCACGGCTTGGGTTCGGGGCCGGGAAACGGCCCAAAAGCGGGCCCGAAGTGCTGGAAACCCACTTCGTGGGTCTGCTGGTCGTGGCTGAACGGAGCAGCTCCGGCGGCTAGGGCGGCAGGGGAAGGCCGGCGGAGGGCGAGGGGGTCGCGGGGGAGGTCCGGCGGGGCTAGGCGGTGGCCGGAGGTGGCCGGGGATGGCTGGACGAAGCTGTAACGGGAGCGAACAGCAGCGAACAGCGGTTGGGTCGCGCGGCCTGGGCGTGTGCGGACGGCGGAGGGCGCGCGGGCGCGGGCGGCGGTGCGGCGGTGCGGCGGCGGGACGAACGGCGAGCGGTTCTCGGCGAGCTGCAGCTCCTGGTTCGCTCGAGCATGAAGAAAGAAGAAGAAGATAGGAGCTGGTTCTGTCGTGTGGGAAGGAAGAAGAATGAGGAGAGAGAAGAGAGAGGATAGGGTTGGACCGGTCAAAGAAAGAGAGAGGGAAAGTGAGCGGTGGGAATTCACACGAGGGGGAGGGGAAAAAGGGGAGAGGAGAGAGAAAGAAAAAGAAAAAGAAAGAAAAGAAAAGAGAGGGAGAGAGAGGAGAAAGGAAAGGGAAATACATAATTCTTTTATGCAAATTTTCCTTTTCACTTTTCCTTTCTATTTTCACTTGGGCTTCAATTTTCTTCCGATAATTTCTTTATTGAAATTTCGGACTCGTCAATAAATTGACGAGCGATGAGACAGGATCCTAAAAATAAGAATTATGACGCGCTTAAAATTCGATTCCCGAAATCGAGTTCAATTTCGTGGTTAAAAATCGATCAGACGTGATTTTAGCTCAATCCAACCAATTAGGTAGCTTTTAGGGATTTTACAGCTGATACATCCCTTAACGGCTTTACTCAATAGATTAGTTAACTCGTGAGTGATCAGCTCAGAGAAAAAGGCTATAGGCACGCCGACGAAATGCCCATTTCACTTTATCGAAATGGGGTCGAATTTCAGGACGTCACAACTCTTCCCCTCTTATAAAAATTTCGTCCTCGAAATTTAAACCATTACACTTTGCTCAAAAAGGTGGGGGTACAACTGTCTCATCGATTCTTCAGTCTCCCAAGTCGCTCCTTCAATGCCGTGGTGTTGCCAGACCACTTTGACCAACGGGATGATCTTTGTACGCAGAACTTGCTCTTTACGATCGACAATCTGAACCGGGCTTTCAACGTATGACACACGGTCATCCACGTCCAATTCCTCGAAATTGAGCACGTGGGTCGAGTCAGGCTCGTACTTCCTTAACATCGACACGTGAAAGATGTCATGCACGTGCGCCAATCTTGGCGGCAACGCAAGACGATACGCTAGGTTTCCGATTCTTTCAAGAATCTCAAACGAACCTACGTACCTCGGACTCAGTTTGCCTTTCTTACCAAAGCGCGAAGTTTCCCTCATTGGTGACACTTTTAGAAAAACGTGATCACCAACTTGGAATTCCAAAGACCTCCGACGCTTATCTGCATAACTTTTCTGCCTGCTCTGCGCTGTCTTCAATCTGTCTCTGATCACTGCCACGGCATCTATTGATTGCTGAACCAACTCTGGGCCTGTTATCTTCCTTTCTCCGACTTCATCCCAGCACACTGGAGTTCTGCACGCTCTGCCATATAACGCTTCAAATGGAGCCATCTTGATGCTCTGCTGATAACTGTTGTTGTAGGCGAATTCCACTAAATGAAGCTGATCCTCCCAACTTCCTTTGAAGTCTATTACACACGCTCTCAGCATGTCTTCAAGAGTCTGAATTGTCCTTTCAGACTGGCCATCCGTCTGAGGATGATACGCCGTACTGTACTGAAGCTTTGTACCTAAAGCACTCTGCAAGCTCTTCCAAAAAGCAGCAGTAAATCTTGGATCTCTATCAGATGTTTTCGTAACCGGCACTCCATGCATACGAACCTCATGACGCACATACAGGTCTGCGTGTCTATCTAGACTCAGGTCCTTTCGAACTGCAATGAAGTGAGCCGACTTTGTCAGCCTGTCGACTACTACCCAAATCGAATCATTCCCCCCCTGACTCCTTGGTAGTCCAGTCACGAAGTCCATCGTGATATGCTCCCATTTCCACTCTGGGATCGCGAGAGGTTGCAAAAGTCCTCCCGGCTTGCAATGCTGGGCTTTTACTTGCTGACAAGTCAAACACTTGGCCACATGCTTGGCGATGTCCGCCTTCATACCTGATCACCAGTAGTGTTGACGCAAATTCCGATACATCTTAGTGCTTCCAGGGTGAACGCTGTAATTGCTACGATGTGCTTCAGATAAAATTTCTTCTCTAAGCTTTACATCGACAGGTACAACCAAACGTCCACGAAACCTCAGTACCCCATCATTAGAAACTTGAAAATCGGCTTTTCTTTTCTCGGTATCCTCTTGAAGAATTTTCTGTACGTCTGGATCTGTCGGTTGGAGTTGCTTGATTCTGACCTGGACATCCGGCTCAATTCTGAGGGTGGCCATAAAACTCGAAAGGTGGCCTACCTCAAATTTGAATTCCGAATCTCGAGCTCTCTCGATTAAGTTCCACTCCTTAATCAAGATTTGCGCTATTGAAGACTTCCTACTCAATGCATCGGCAACCTTATTTGCCTTTCCCGGGTGATATAAAATATCACAGTCATAATCCTTCAACAATTCCATCCATCGACGCTGTCTCATGTTCAACTCCTTCTGAGAGAACAAATACTTGAGACTCTGATGGTCCGTGAAGATCTGAAACTTTTCCCCACACAAGTAGTGCCTCCAAATCTTCAACGCAAATATGATGGCTGCGAGTTCTAAGTCATGCGTCGGATAATTCAATTCATGAGGTCTCAACTGCCTGGAAGCGTATGCAACAACTCTGCCATGTTGCATCAGCACGCAACCCAATCCCCTGAATGACGCATCACTGTAGATCTCGAATCCTCCAGGACCAGATGGAATCGTCAGCACAGGTGCGGTAGTCAGCTTTTCCTTCAGCTCTTGGAAACTACCCTCGCACTTGTCTGTCCATATGAACTTCTCATTTTTCTTTGTGAGCTTGGTCAAAGGCGACGCTATCGATGAGAACCCTTCCACAAACCGTCTGTAGTAACCTACTAACCCCAGAAAACTTCTGATCTCTGCCACTGATGTCGGTCTCGGCCACTTGATCACAGCTTCTATCTTGCTCGGGTCGACGAAGATTCCTTCTCCGGAAATCACATGACCTAAGAACGCAACACGAGTCAACCAAAACTCGCATTTGCTAAACTTAGCATACAGCTGATGAGTTCTTAAGGTCTGAAGCACTAATCTTAGATGATTCTCATGCTCTTCATTACTTCTCGAATAGACCAAGATATCATCTATAAACACGATCACAAATTGATCCAAATATTCTTTGAACACTCTATTCATCAAATCCATAAATGCAGCTGGAGCATTCGTCAATCGAAACGGCATCACTGTAAACTCGTAATGACCATACCGGGTACGAAATGCTGACTTAAGAATATCCTCCTTCCGAATTCTCAGCTGATGATATCCTGTCCTCAAGTCGATCTTCGAGAATATTGACGCTCCTTGCAGTTGATCAAACAAGTCATCTATCCTCGGCAATGGATACTTGTTCTTGATCGTTACCTGATTGAGCTGTCGATAGTCGATGCACAAACGCAACGAACCATCTTTCTTTTTAACAAATAGAACTGGTGCTCCCCAAGGTGATGCACTAGGACGAATAAATCCCTTATGCAGTAATTCTTGCATCTGCACCTTCAGTTCCTTCAACTCAGATAACGCCATTTGATAAGGTGCCTTCGAGATTGGTTCTGTCCCTGGTGCTAGCTCAATTACAAATTCAATCTCTCTTTCTGGCGGTAATCCTGGCAATTCTTTTGGAAAAACATCTGGAAACTCTTGTACCACTGCAATATCTTCCATTTTCAACCCTTCAACTGTCGTATCTACGACAGTCGCTAAATAGCCTTGGCAACCCTCGTCTAACAAACGAGTTGCTTCCGGCGACGAGATTAGGGAAATCGAAGGTCCTCCTCGATTTCCGACAAACTCGAAACTCTTACCCTCTAACGGGTCAAACTGTATCGCCTTGCGATAGCAGTCCATTTTAGCTCGTTGATTGGTGAGCCAGTCCATGCCAATTATCAAATCAAAATCATACATGGCTAGGACTAACAAGTCAATTTTCCCCACTCGCTCACCAATCTCTAACTTGCACCCCGAACATCCCAAAGCAGCAATAACTTTATCTTTCAAGGGTGTAGATATGCAAATTGCCGATTCTAACAATACAGGATTCAATCCTAGCATCCTAACATATTGTTCGGCAATGAAAGAATGGGTTGCTCCCGAATCAAACAAAGCATAAGCAGGTTGGTCGTTGAGCGAGACCGTACCTGTAATCACGCCAGGCGCAGCTTCGGCCTGACCCTGGGTAATCGCGTACACAGTGCCCTGAGCTGGAGGTCTCTGCTATCCTCCTTGCGGTGCATTCTGAGGGGCATGCCCTCCTATCTGTCTCATCGATGGCGGCGGCGGCAACAGAGGCTGTCTTCTTTGCTTCTTTGGACAATATCTTGCTATGTGGCCCTGTTGGCCACATTCGAAACATGCACCCGTCCTAGCTGGGCACGGTCCTGCCTCGTGTCTTCTTCCGCACAAGCGACACGCATCATTTCTAATAGGTCCTGGCCTATTAAATCCACTCCTCTTGCTGGGCGAGCTTTGGAATCTATTTCCAAACATCGGCCTCTTTCCTTGGTGGATGTTGTCTCTGTGCGAGTTAAACCTCGATCCAGATGAGGCTGCTTGCTCTGATATACCTCTCTCTATCATCTGAGCTCGACGGTAGACTTCACGATAATCTACCAAATCCAATGGTAACAGAGGTTGTTTCAGTTCTGTACGAAGACCATTCCTAAATCTCCGAGCTTTCTCCTCGGGGTCCTCGATCAATCTTGGGGCATACTGAGATAGTTCGGCGAACTTAACCCCATATTGATCGACAGTCATCGATCCTTGACGAAGGCGTTGGAACTCCTCCATCTTCAACTCTCGGGCAGCACTCGAAAAATACTGATCATTAAAAGCTCTGAGGAAGGTGTTCCACACCCTTGGTACTCCTTCCGGGAACACAGCATCCTTGGTGGCTTTCCACCAAATGTTGCCATTATCTTGAAGTTGATACACAGCTAGTATCACCTTTTCTTCTTCATTACACATCAAGACTGCAAATGCCTTCTCCATATCTTGTACCCACTGTGATGCAGCCTTAGGGTCTCCAGTACCCCTAAACCTTGGTGGATCTAGCCTTCGAAAGTGCCCCACTAGCTTACTTATTGATCTCTCTGCAACCACTATTCCCGGCTGACCTTCAACGTTCAATGTAGGAGGAACTATGGCAGGTGCGACTGCAGGTGCAGCGGCAGGAGCGGCCTGAGCAGCGGCGGCAGCTACGGCATTAGCGGCGGCCTGAGCGGCGGCTTTAATTGTCGCGGCTTGCTGATCCATTCTGGTACCCATCTCTTCCAGAATACGCAAGATCCCATCCACTCTGGGATCATTAGGGGCTGCTACTCCGACATCTATAACAGGTGGATTCACTCCACTCGCGCTAGCCTATGCTGGCGCTTGACCACGTCCGCCTCGGGTTCCGACACGAGTCGGAGCTCTACCCCGAATAACGGCCCTACTGGTCCTCTTTACAGGAGTCCTCGGCTCCTGATCGCTCATGGTGTAGCTTTACTCAACTAACACCTGTTTCCAATTCCACACCGAATTAGAAACGGAGCGATCCAAACAACAAACAATTCTAGCACTCAGCTAACACAGACATGCATCGACATGAATTTAAAGGCCTTTCCTACTAACTATCCCATGGTCATCGCTCCTTATCACTCCAATCTTCAACCTCGCTCTGATACCACTTAAACTGGATGTCACGCCCCGATTCTCGGGCACGCACACATCCTTCTACTTTGGTCGATTTTATAATGCGATATCCCAGGACAATGTATCGCCGACCCTTTCATTTATTAGCACATGCGGAAGCAATTAAAATCCCCAGACAATAAAATGATGGGATAGAAAAGCAGGGCCATATTTTTCATATTGAAATTTATAACCACACTTTTATACAAAAAACAAACCATAACGCTTCACAACTTTTTATTCTAAACTCTATTCACATCAAAATGGAGATCTCAAAAGAAGACAGAAACTTAGATAAACTAGGCCGTACTCAAGGCCTCTCTCAGAATTGTCTTCTTCTTCTAAAAATCCTTTTCTTCAGATCTCACCTCCGACTTCTCCTTCTCGGATTCCTCCTCCTCAGCTCTTCAGCGGGGTCCTGAAATGGTTTCCCCAAATTGGGATGAGACTACGTCTCAGCGAGTTCTACCCCACTAAGCCCGATTAGTAAACTACTATACTAAAGGCTGCCTAAACACGCACAGGGTAGAGGACTTACCTTGGCCTCTGATCCCACCTGAAAGTCAGTACAATTCACAATAAACAGCCATTCGCTTCCAACAAATCGAACTAGTCGATTACATGTCATGCAATTCAATCCCCACTGTGGGATATTTAAAAACTAGGCCACGTGTATTCTCCAGGACGACCTTCCAAGTCTCCGAGTCACGTGCCTCAAACCTCGGACCCACGTGCATTCTCTAAGGCGACCTCTTCGCCAAGGTGGTACATCAAGCCACCGAGCCACGTGTCCTTTTTACGATGTCCGGGCCCACGTGCATTCTCTAAGGTGCTATCTCACCAAGGTGATGCATCAATTCACCGAGCCACGTGCCCTTTTAGATGCCATTCCGGAATGCTGGACCCACGTGCATTCTCTAAGGTACTTGCTTACCAAAGTGACGCATCAAATCACCGAGCCACGTGTCCTTTTAGATGCCAAATCCTGTCACCGAGCCACGTGCATTCTCCAGGATGACATACCGAGTCTCCGAGCCACGTGCATTCTCTCAGGCGACCTTTTCGCCAAGGTGACATATTCAACCACTGAACTCACGTGCATTTTCCAGGTGACATTCCAATTCACCGAGCCACGTGTCCTTTTTGCAGTGGTTACCAGTTCACTTTCAATATCGACAACCAATGCCCAACGATTTCTCAATCAAATAATTAAATCAAGTCAACAAAGCATTATAAATGCTTAATAACATACTTGGCCATTTACCGATCAACAACTCAATCGCAATCAATTCCAATCAATTTAGGGTAAATCCCTAAAATATCACAATTTAATCAATTCCATACAACGTAGAGCTCAAATAAATAAACGAACTGCGCCACAACGATAAGCACGAGATTTCGGTCGTCGGCCATCAACCTCTTAATTTCTGAAAAATAATTAATTAAATAATTAATTTTGAAAATTAAATAAATATTATTAAAAATTCAATTTAGCTCAAAATAAAGCCCGATTAAATAAATGGACTGCACCACGCTCATCAGCATAATTTTCCGGGTCCAGATCATCTCAGCTGAATTTTCGGAAAATAAATAATTAATTAATTAATTTCGAATATTAAATAATTAATATTAAAAATCTCATTTAGCTCAAATTAAAGCCTGATTAAATAAACGGACTTCACCACAGTCATCCTCATAATATTCCGGTTCCGAACCATCTCCCTTGAATTTTCGGAAAATAAATAATTATTTAATTTAATTCCGAAAATTAATATTTAAATACTAAAAATATCCACTTAGGCCCGAAAAGCCTAATTGGAGCCCACTAAGGGTTGGGAAAATTCCCGAAGCACTTCCAATAATTAGTAGACCACGTCTACTTGCTAATTGCACAATCAATTTATCTAAATCACATCACAATTGACTAATAATTGCTAATTTATTCTAATCTAACAACCTAAACATAATTAATTAAATCTAAACCAGCTTAAAGCATAATTAGCCACTAATCCTGGATTAGTGAGATTACTCACCAAATCGCGCGCAAATCGGATCAATCCGACGGCGGCGACGCGAGGAACGATTGTTCCCAAAGGACGGCTCGGGTTCGGGGCCGAGAAACGGCCCAAAAGCGGGCCCGAAGTGCTGGAAACCCACTTCGTGGGTCTGCTGGTCGTGGCTGAACGGAGCAGCTCCGGCGGCTAGGGCGGCAGGGGAAGGCCGGCGGAGGGCGAGGGGGTCGCGGGGGAGGTCCGGCGGGGCTAGGCGGTGGCCGGAGGTGGCCGGGGATGGCTGGACGAAGCTGTAACGGGAGCGAACAGCAGCGAACAGCGGTTGGGTCGCGCGGCCTGGGCGTGTGCGGACGGCGGAGGGCGCACGGGCGCGGGCGGCGGTGCGGCGGCGGGACAAACGGCGAGCGGTTCTCGGCGAGCTGCAGCTCCTGGTTCGCTCGAGCATGAAGAAAGAAGAAGAAGATAGGAGCTGGTTCTGTCGTGTGGGAAGGAAGAAGAAAGAGGAGAGAGAAGAGAGAGGATAGGGTTGGACCGGTCAAAGAAAGAGAGAGGGAAAGTGAGCGGGGGGGAATTCGCACGAGGGGGAGGGGAAAAAGGGGAGAGGAGAGAGAAAGAAAAAGAAAAAGAAAGAAAAGAAAAGAGAGGGAGAGAGAGGAGAAAGGAAAGGGAAATACATAATTCTTTTATGCAAATTTTCCTTTTCACTTTTCCTTTCTATTTTCACTTGGGCTTCAATTTTCTTCCGATAATTTCTTTATTGAAATTTCGGACTCGTCAATAAATTAACGAGCGATGAGACAGGATCCTAAAAATAAGAATTATGACGCGCTTAAAATTCGATTCCCGAAATCGAGTTCAATTTCGTGGTTAAAAATCGATCAGACGTGATTTTAGCTCAATCCAACCAATTAGGTAGCTTTTAGGGATTTTACAGCTGATACATCCCTTAACGGCTTTACCCAATAGGTTAGTTAGCTCGTGAGTGATCAGCTCAGAGAAAAAGGCTATAGGCACGCCGACGAAATGCCCATTTCACTTTATCGAAATGGGGTCGAATTTCAGGACGTCACAAAAGCCAAGAATGGCTACATCTCCAATAAAACTTGAAAGTTGGCTAGGAAGTTTACAAGTTAAGGATACCTGTAAATACCTCCATCACCATAGTAAAAAGGTAAGGTGATATAGGATCGCCTTGTATGATTCCTCTACCACTGGGAATGAAACCATGGAGCTCACCGTTGAGGGAGACCAAAAATTTAGGCGCTCGAATGCATATCATAATTAGCTTAATCAAGTGTGTGGAAAAACCAAATGCTTGCACTGTTAGCTCAATAAACTCCCAAGTTCACCATATCATACACCTTGTGAAAGTCGACTTTGATGACACAATTAGGCAAATATGGCTGCAAATGAAAGCCTGCAAAGAGTTCCTAGGCTAGTAGAATATTATCACTAATGCGTCGTCCCTGAACAAAAGCATTCTATGGAGGGCTAATAATTGACATCAAGACAGAAGCCATTCGATTTGCCATAATCTTAGTAATACATTTATAGACGGTATTGCAACAAGCAATAGGTTTATAATCATTGACCGAGTTAGCATCGGGACATTTTGGTACCAATGCTAGGATTGTATTGTTGATCTCCCAGAGGAATTTGTCCGAAGCAAAAAAGTCATTAATTACCGAGATTATTGATGGGCAACAATGTCTCAGCTATGCTTGAAGAACTCCACATCGAATCCATTAGGATGAAGGGCCATACTAGGAGGTAACATATGGCGACTCATGATCTTAGGGCCTGTCACTCTATTTATTGGTCCCTGCACGATTTTACTAGCAGAAGCGGATACATCAACTCCCTTAACAACTCTTCAAATGATGCACACGATATAAATACACATATAAACCATGCACTTTTATTTACATATATTTTTGTTAGACGACGTTCATCGGTACACAAAAGCCAAGGAAGTCTGTAAAGAGGTTACGTGCTTCAAGGGAGATGCCAGAAAAGAAAATCTTGCTTTTATTCACGTTCAAAACTAGACCATTCCAAAGAGAAAACCTATTAATTCCAGTCTACAAAAAGGGATCAGGATTGCATATTTGCTATAGCAAAGAGCAGGATGTCATCTACAAAAAATATATGTGAAAGCCAAGAATGCCTACATCTCCAATAAAAATTGAAAGTTGGCTGGGAAGTTTGCAGGTTAAGGATACCTGTAAATACCTCCATCACCATAGTAAAAAGGTAAGGTGATATATGATTGCCTTGTCTGATTCCTCTACCACTAGGAAAGAAACCATGGAGCTAATAGTTGAAGGATATCGAAAATTTAGGCGTTTGGATGCATATGATAATTAGCTTAATCAAGTGTGTGGAAAGACCAAATGCTTGTAGTGTTAGCTCAATAAACTCCTAGTTCACCATATCATACGCCTTGCGAAAGTTGACTTTGATGATACATTTAGGAAAATATGGCTACAAATGAAAGCCCTCGAAGAGTTCCTGGGCTAATAGAATATTATCACTAATGCATCATCCCTAAACAAAAGCATTCTGTGGAGGGCTAATGATTGACGGCAGGACAGAAGCCATTGGATTTGCCATAATCTTAGTAATACATTTATAGAAGCCATTGAACAAACTCCATGTGCACTGGACCCAAAGCGAGTCCAGTGTCTATAGTCACAATCACTCGAATCCAGGCGAACATGAGTCCTAGCAAGTCGGGGTCAGGGTGCTTTGTCTGCTCCCATCGCAAGTCAATGGGGATGTCCTAAAAGGGACCAAAGGACACATGCAGCAATGGAATCTTTATAAATTTGTAATACGTTAGCCCCATGAGGGGTGAGTACGGCTACTCAACATATGGTAGCTTGCCAAACCATATTATACATGCCTGCCTCAACTCTACTTATGAGATTCTAGCATACAACGCGTATGGAAAAATAACTCAAAGCACCATAAAGCTACAAGGGTAATTCAAGCAAAGTATTAGGAAAACAAGTAAGCAGCTATAATATTTCATAAGTCAAGCCAACTTTAGTTCTAACTACTATCATCTTCAAGAGGAATTAGTGTTTGCACACCTCCAGGCATATCGCACTGTACCTGGCATCACGAAGTCCTCCAATTCCATATTTCAGTCACCACTCATTCGGAGCATGTTACATCACACCTCAAGGCATCCTACACCCCACCAAGCATCACGAGGAACCTCCGGGGCTCACCATGTCAATGATGTCTCCAGGCATCTGGAACATATTATGTCACACTCTCGGGCATTCTGGGGAACCTCCGGGGCTCACTAGTCCCCAAACTTCCAGAGGCATTGCCATCACGATCCTTCAAGCAACCCGACACCTAGGGCATCGTCGTCCTAGGGGTCCGACGGTATCATTAACATTTCAACCATGACGCAGCACCTAAAAGGTTTTATTAGAATCATCACACGCATTTACCCGAGATTCGTACCTCTTTCTATTCCATCCGACTTGATTCCGATGACTCACCTAAGGTCTTCTAGTACTTGACCCTAAATGACATATATATATATATATATATATATATATATATATATATATATCCAGCTTACTATAAGCCTGAGCTGTTCCACAATAAACAAGACCGATTAGCAAGACCGATTCCACTAAAAGTAGGCATAACAATCCCACGAGCATAGGAGCTCATAGCCTCATATCCGAACCCGCGCTGATCCTACTAATGGTCGTCACGCGCGAAATGGGATCACTCAACGCTAAACTCGACTCGTTTCGCCGAGGACATATCCGTGCCGTCTAGACGTTGTACCTTTCAAGCCTCAACATCAATAATTTCGACTGGACCGCCTACAAGAATGACTAATGCCAATTCCGTACCATCCATCCCACAGCCAGCACACTACTGAAACTACATGCGTGCAACTTCATCTACCACACCCCCGACGATACACGATTGTTCGATCATCCATCCGACTCCCGGTCGTTCAACGCACCAAATTTCCAATCGCTCAACGGACCTAAACTCCGATTCTCCTATCGCATTCAGACTTCAATGTCCATCCATCCTAATCCGGACACACGAGCAGGGTATTCTCGCACAATATAGAGCGATAGAACTACCACTTTCCTCGGGTCATTAAGATGTGAGCTGCAGGCGTGGTTGTGGCGAAGCGGCAGCAACAGCCGCATGCGGTGTGGCGTGAGCTGCTAGTCTCCCGGTCCAGCGGCAACTGAGGGACGGCGGTGAGGCATGAACATCGGTGTCAATGGCTGGCGGTGGTCGTCGGCAACAAACCTCCAGCGAAGCAGGGAGAACCTCCTGAGGTGGCCGGCTGGGAGGGCTGTGGTTGGGATTTGGTGACGCAACAGCGATGAGGGAGGCAGGTGGCGCGATTGTCGATGGCGGCATGGCCGCGAGCGAGGGGCGAAAGGTCGGCTACGATGAAGAAAAGGAAATCGCGATCTCTCTCTCTCTCTCTCTCTCTCTCTCTCTCTCTCTCTCTCTCTCTCTACTAGCTCCTCTTTGTAAACTGCGCCTGTTCCCTTCTTTGTTGGCTCCTTAAGTCAATATTTGAGGCGTGCAGTGGCTGCCCAAGCCGAGTGCAGGTGGCAGGAGGGGCGCCAGCAAGGTAGCTGCGCGCCAGCTTGCATGTCCCATGCAAGACGTGGCCACTTGGTTTGGCTGAAGGAGAAAAGCTGTGGCGGCAAGGGTCATCGCTCCTTCTTCGGTTGACCGGTTGAAGAGGAGGAGAGGACGCGGCTGTGGCGCGGCCGTGCTTGGTCGATTGTTCCTCGGTTGACCATCACATGGATGCGGTTACATGGTCATTCAATGAAGCTATGGCAGTCAGCGATCCTTGGCTAGGGACGGTTGAGAGTCGACGTGAGGTAAATAGGGAAGTCTGCGACAATTTTCATCGTTAATCTTTACGTGTGCATGGGGTTGAAAATGACTTGCATGGAAGGTTCGATTAGCAAGGTACAAACGTGGGTGGATGTTGGTCTCATTTGGGGTGTTACGTCAGGAAATTTTCGATGAGATGTTAAGTTACAAGGTGATAGGATCTCACGACGCGACAAAGGCATGAGTATGAGGATACATCGTACGATCATAACAAAATGTGACATCTCGGTTTGGCGATGATGATGATAAAATGACATCCACTAGTGGCGCCAACGACATAGTCTAATGACAACTCGTCGACCCGTCACGGACCGTTACGCACTCAAGATCCGATGAAATTCGGATATCACATAACAAGAACAATGTATCATGGATTTCTACCTCCGTTACAGGCCTAGAGAGAAGATTAACCTGATCATTGGTAAGAGAATGCATCATCACCGAGCCGATTTCTTGAACCAAGGGGAGAGTAGAGAGGTTAGAAGGTGCGAGAAGACCTTCAAAATGGGAGACAAAATACTGGTGAATAAGAGGCAGATCCTGAGTCAAATTTCTAGCTTCATCCCTCACCAATAAGATTCTATTATGGAGTTGCCTTCTGCTTACAAAATGGTGGAATAACTTGGTATTGAGGTCTCCCTCCTTCAACCATTGAATTCTAGACTTCTGTTTATAAAACATTTTTTCCTAGAGACAGAGGTCCGTAAATGCCTGGAGATGGTCTCTCTCACTATCAGCCAAGTCCTGGTTAAAAGGGTCAAGTTGAAGAGCCTCCTGGACGAAAGCTAAAGCATTTCTAACTTTAGCGGTCCTAGCTGAGATGTCGGAGAAAGAGTCTTTATTGAGCTGCTTAAGCCTAGCTTTCAGCCGTTTCAACTTGTAACAAAGGATGAACATAGCTATTCCAATCATTGGAGAGTCCTAAGTTTGCTAAACAATCTTACTGAAAGACGGGTGTTTCATCCAAAAGTTGCAGAATTTAAAAGGCTTCCTCGTGTGAGGAGTGGAAGATTTTGATGACCATGGAAGAGTGATAAGAAATTCCAAGCAGAAGAAAAGACGTCAGGATGCATTGAAGTGAAAACAGTGCTCTAGGAAGAGTTGACAATAACCCTATCAATTTTCCTTTGTTTTTTATTCTCACCTATTGAAGTGAACCAAGTGAATTTGTATCCAATGTATTTAAGATCATCAAGTTCTACCTCCAGGATGCATTGGCCAAACTCTTCATAGGATGGCAGCCATGTAGAGGAGTTGCCAAGCCGATCCGAAGGATGTCTAATGGCATTGAAGTCACCTGTAAGTAGCCAAGGGCTTTGAAGTAGCCCGGAGTTGGATTGGATGATATCCTGCCACAGGGGCCGTCTTAGCACAAAAGTGTGTTCGACATAAACGACTAAGAGATCGAAAGCTTTATCTATTGATAAACATTTTAAATATCCATGGATAATTTGGGAGGATGAAGAATGAACAACAAAATCCACCATTCTTTGGTTCCAACCAATCCAAATTCTTCCTCTATGGGAATGATCATAGTTAGCAATCCAAGCCCAGCTAGGAAGAAGACCTTCGGATATCGTAGGGAACCAAGTGGAAAGAATCTTTGTTTCCAAAATTTTGACGCAACAGAGACCATTAACTCTAACAAAGCTCCTAATTTCAACTTGCCTTAAGGGATCCGTAAGTCCCATAATATTCCAAACAGCTATATACATATGTACAAGGAGGGTGGGAGGTAAAATTACGTCTTACCTGCCCTCCAAAAAAATCCCGTTTATGTTAAAAAAAAATAGAAAAAGACCAAAAAATATTTTTCCTCCATAAAAGCATGGAAAGTCCCTCAAAAATCAAAAAAACCTTAGGGTTTAAACAAGATTAGGTATCGGAAGGGCAAGAGTGAATATTCCTCCTAATATTTCTCTTGGGTTTCTAATCGACCCATCCCAAATTGATTAGTAACTACTCTTTCTTAAAATTAATTTATAGGTTAAAAAATCAAATCATTAAATTGTGAATTGGTGGGTTTGGGAGAGCTCAAGTTAAATCTAATAGTCCTAGCCAAACCATTAGCCTTTGTAGGTGCCCATCTCTAATTGGGCGCCAAAAAAAAAGATTGCGACAGCTTGGCGACTCCACTGGAGACTTTTTTGAGGACTTAAGCCATTTTATCTTATTTAAATGCTTTACTAACTTGGGCTTTTTTTTTCTTTTTTTATGCAGGTTAGTAGCTTAGAGATCTATTTTAATTTTGTTAAAATAAAATGTGTTGTGATTATAAATTATTATGCATGCTTAAAGTTTAAGCACTACACATGACACACAACTCAACTGCCAGACTTAGGCAGCCATAGGATATATTTAGGATGGTGTTAAGAAAGATACGTCCTTGAACGTGAGACTGCGATGTAGAGGTTGCCTTTCTTTTCTCTTGATTTCTTTAGGTAGAGCCAAGGTTAAGAGGGTATGATGCCAACGCGACATTGCGATGGGCAGACACCCCCTTAATTTCTCTAAACCCTCTTAGTTAGACATCGAGCCATACATATCATGCACATGTCTGTGTGATTGTCATCAATTTTCTCGCGTAAAGTAAGTTTTTATTCATGCACTTTGCAATTTACTTACATTCCTGTATATATTGAGAGGTCCATGATTAGTCTAGGATTTCATACTACGATCATTTAAATTTGTAAATAATTGTCATAAAGTTTTTTAAAAATTTAAAAAAAATTGCAAAATAAGTTACTTTCAGTTGGTGCATTTATTTCCTCAAGTATGTTACAAACTTCTTTTCCACAAGAATTTTCTTCCGTTTCAAAAAGGGATAGAGGTTTTTTTTTGAAAATTTATTTTTGAGTCATGCTTTCATCATCTTTCAAATTGAATACCTTTTTAATCCATGCTAACATGTTACATGCTTTTTTTCAATCCATGCTTAGGAAATCCTCTACCTTTTCATGAACAAACAAAAAGAGCCGGATTAGATCGTCATCATGGATTGACTCCCTATTTACGCCTTGTGTTCAAACATGCTGTTTATTTATGACCAAGTTATCACAGAACGTCAACGTTCGCCAATCTAGACTCGCTCAAAAGCAAGAGCAAGAATGGCCAAAGAGAATGTACCAAGCTGTGTTGCAGTCGTGGAAATCAAAATGAAGCAAGTCTTCAATGTGCTCCAACAACTCTGAAGCATATAGACTCCATCCAGGGCAAACTTACTCCTGCCCTAGCCTCAATCGAGGTATTGTTACCACAATCATCCACCAGGGGTGATCAAGACAGAGATACCGACAATAACATGCCTGAATTGAAGGATGATCCGCACCAAACCGCGATTGAGAGAGCTAAGCCTGACAGTTTGTCTAAAACTAAGCACGACAATGCCTCGAGAAGCTTGAGGAGAGGCTAAAACAACTGTAAGGCCTCCAAGATCCTACTTTGATGGACCTCTCAATTTATTCCAAAGTCAAAATGTCGAAAATATTCAAAATGCCTAAATTCAAAAAATATGACGAAATGACTTGCCCAATGGCTCATTTGCAAATGTACTTGGTTCAGATGGCCCAACACATCAATAATGCACCCTTGATGATCCAATTGTTCCAATCAAGTCTAGTAGGCCTTGCCTTGAGGTGGTACATCACGAAGAACATGAACCTCCTCAAAACATGAAGCAAAGTAAGTAAGGCATTCCTCAAGCAGTACAAGTTCATAATGGACATTACCCCTTCTTGTGAGGCTCTTGAGCATACTGAGAAGCAAAAGTATCATTCAAAGAGCATGCCATTAGATGGAGAAACTTAGCCGCTCAAATCGGTCCTGAACCAACCGATTTCGAGCTGAGAAAGATGTTTATCAAAACCCTTCCCTACGAGTACAGCAATCGAATGGTTGGTTCATTGAACCTATACCCGCAAGCAGGAGGCTCAACATGAAGAAAGATAAACAACCACCGGTGAATGTCAATGCAACCTACACCGCAAATACCAGTCATCCCTCAACCATTCAAATAAGCGCGGGACAATGACAAACCACTAGCCATCAGCCATCCCAGCACTACAACAACAGGAGGCAATTTACTCCACTTCCTAGATTTCCATCCCAAGTACTGGCAATCCTCCAAAACAAAAACCTCCTTTCAATTGAGCCAAAATGACCCAACACCGAAAGCTTATCCAACTACGACCTGTCAAAGATGTGCGACTACCACATAGGCGAAGTAGGGCACTTGACTGATGAGTGTTTCACCCTTAAGAATCGAATCCAGAACCTGTTGGACACTAAAGCTTTCTCATTCCAAAGCATCGAACCAAATGTCCAAAGCAATTCACTCCCTGACCATATTGACAAAGTAAACACGGTCTTCAGTTCTGAGGTCAGTCAGATCAAAAATGTTAAAACACACACCATCAACATTTATCCAGGGCTAGTAAAGGCTGGGTATTATTCAGGCGATGAAATACCACCCTTAGCAACAATGAAAGAAAGAGTATCAAGGATGATGGATGTTGGAATAATTGTACATATCAGCCACACTGGCATAGTCTCTACTATATCACAAGTCGTCATCGATTGGAATGAAGAGTTTGCCACGCTAAACATGGGAAAGGTGATCCCACCTCGCCTGAAGACATCTTTGAGGGAAAAAGGAGCTATAGCCCAAGCATCAAAGGCAGAGGCACATATAGTTATTAAGACCCCCCCAACCTTATAAATATGAAAGCAACAATGCAGTCCCTTGGTCCTACTACCTCGACGTTGGCTTAGTCACGAGGTATGGGCAAATCTATGCTCAGGCCAATATACAGCTTGCCAAACCTAGAAAATCATGGTTGGATATGGTTTCACCCTAGTCAAGGACTCAACAAGGGAAGCCAAGGCATTTGTTAGCCTATCAAAGCCCTAAAGAGACCCCCACTATCGGATTAGGGATTGCCATGAGAGAAAGGAAAAAAAGATAGTCGGCTTGTATATTCTCACCTCGAGGAAACCTTCCCATGCCTTGTAAGGATGATGCATGAAGAAATGATTGGTGCTCCAAAACAATTCAACCACGAAAGCTCGAAGTTCCCCATTTACTTAGGCATAGGTCAGGAGAACATAACTCAACCAGCTCTCACAAAGAAAGAAGGGCTAGACAACACGACCACTATGTTTGGAGACCTTTTCATAGGCACCATTGAGGAGAAACAACTAGAAGGAACGAGTGATAACTTCTCATTCAGCCAGCTTCAACATCAGGTCAATGAACTACACGAGACAGTACACCACTTGACAAAAAAATTCGCTTGAGCTACTCGTGCATTCCGCTCTCATTATAATGAGGAGTTGACAGCCGAAATAAATGAAGAAAATGCTACTGACACGACCTGGTAGGGGGCTTAGCTACCCTAGTCCTTAAGCAACATGAAATTGTATTCACCACTGCCTAAATCGATGGCCACTATTTTCCCCATCCTCCTAGAGCAAGGAATGATCTTTAAGGAGTTGAAATGTCCTACCCCCAAGTACTTCCCTAATTGTGATCTATCCAAGTCCTGTGACTATCATTTGGGGGAGTTAGGACACTCGTTAGATGACTGTACCATCCCGAAAGATAAGGTTTAGAACCTTTTGGATGCCGGGGTATTTACGTTCCACTCTCCATGGCTATGTTATGACAAAGATGCCCTCCCTGTGGAACCTAGCACCTACACCATGTTCCCCGAACATGCTAAGGAGATGCGTGGAGGTAAGGCAATCATGGACACTTGGGTCAATCAAGTGGTAAATTCGATTACTATGTCGACTATTCAACCCCCAAGGCTTCTATGACCATCATCAGAGCATCACCCCAGATGGATGGGGAGGCATGGATGATCTAAGATTTACGAAGTTCGAAGCATAAGAAAGTGTGACTGGTGATTGGTACGAAGATTTCTTCGTAGATGCTATCAACAAAGAACTGTTAGGGGAGATGGTTGTAGGCCCACTCAAGTATAACTTTTTTTTCTTGCATATTCCTTTATGTGGGAACCTGTTCATCTTTCTTAATTCTGACTTGTTTTGTTTTTAACATTAGTTCCACTTGAGAAACTAACTTTTTGAAATCACTCTTCCCAAAATGTAAATCCACCTATTACCAAATAAAATTGAAAAAATTTTGAGGGCATGAGGAGATACACCAAACCAGCCTGGTGATGCTATCCAACCATGAAAAGAAAATACCATCCAAGGAGAATATTGAGGGCTGGGTTTATCCATGCTTCCTCCCCCAAAATATATACTTTTGAAAACAAAAATACTTCATTACCAAAGGCCATTGTCAAAGCAACATGTTAAATTTTGACTTACTCACTTCATGTCTCAGAAATATCATCCCTTTTGACTTAACGTAATCGGGGGCATTTGAAACTGGCACATCATGTAAAATCGCCAAATTTGAAGACACTCTTTCAATTAGGCAAGGGTAAATAGAAAAGATCATCCCGTTTCAAGAAAGAAAAAAATTCCACAAAAGGAAAGTGTTGAAGATGAATCAATGACCATCAATCGTGCACACATGGCCACAAATGAGGAGGGTCAATCAAAAAAGATGTTGAACTATGTCAAGACAAAAGGTTGTCATCGACATTCAAACATCCCTAAAAGTTAGCAAATCAAACTCTGGAGAAGGATAATTTGGTATCATTTTGGATACTCCCTCTCTCTAAATTCGCTTTTGACATACTTTCCCTTATCAACAAGAAGCATCAGGATTCAAGGACCAAACTCAATGGTTAATTTGGGCAAATCAATGCCGGCCAAGCTAGCACATGAAAATGACCCGAATTGAATTCACATAACTTGGCATAAAAGGATGTGTCATCCAAGAGCCAATTTAGTTAAATGTAAAATAAGTGCTCCATGAACACCACCAGTACCGTGGCTTAGTGGTATGGGGAATGAAATGATCCAGAGGCATCCGAGGTTCAATCCTCGGAAAAGGCAATCGGTTGCCATGTATAGAAGCTAATCAAATGTTTGCTTCTCTTGCAATTGCAAAAACGAGAAAATAATTGACTTAACAAAATGGAAGATGTAAGACTTTACATCCTTCTCATGCTTCAGGTCTATTCAATCATCTACAAACCAATGAAGGGTAATGTTGTATCGTTTTCAGTTGTTCGACTCCTGAAAGAGTTCGTGACTAACATAATTCCTCTTATCTATTGTAGGATCACTTGACTGTTAAAGATACGGATAACAAGTCAACGAGAGACATGTCAAACTTTGATAAGCTCTCCCAAACAAAATGACGCCTCAAATATTGCCAAAGCAGATGATAGAAACTTTTCAGGCCTCGATTCATGTGTGATCTTGGCCCTATTGATTGATCTATTTCAACACTTTTCTGCCGGGGCAAAAGCAGAAGTGCCCATCAAATCAATATCAAAATCCCAATCCTGGTTGATCCTTCTTGTGTCATCTCCCTATTCAATAGGGACAATTCATTGACACCCATTTATGAATAATTCTCTAATGTTCAAAATTTAACATATTTGAAAGTACCATTTCGTTCACCCCTAAAGTTGTTAATAAAGTCTTTTTGAGTAAAAACAATTCATTTGTTTTGAGAGTACCAACTCCATCGTATTTAAAATGTTGCATGCATTTTCCAATTGGATTTTGCATGATGTTTTTGTCTGTCTAAATCATTGATTCCATTGAGGTTTATCAAAATAGATAGCTAAATAAAGAATATAATATTGATCGAGCATGCTGGATGGGGCACGTTAGGATGATGAAAGGCAAGCGATATCCTACACACAGTCCCCTATTTATACACTTGTGAGATGAGTGCAAAAAATTCCATGTCAGTAGGGTAAAAAGTTCTCTCGCGAATGGTACGATAACTAGAACAGTGAGAGGCATTTCTTTTCTCTACCATAGGTCATCTACTGCTTACCCCATTTGACCCCTATACACTAGTGAAATTTATGTCCTACCCCCGTCAAAGAACCACCCCCACACTGGGACTAATCGGAGGCAAGGTGGCATCACAAGGTGAGAAAAAAAACATAGAAATTTATTGCTTGCACTTGCATTAATCTTTGGGTGTCTTTATTGCATATTGAACACTCACGATAATTTAAGTGCCTTACAATGATGAAAAGCAATTTTTTTCTCTACGTGCTTGTATTCATTATACAGCCCAATTGACTATGTAATTCCAGCCTCACATAGAGGTAAAGCAAGAATTACTACCATTCAAACAATATAGCCCGGAGCGTCGGCTAAAGATGAATACTGTTGACACCTAAATTTTGGCAATTTGGTCATTTATTTATTGCATAAAAATTAGAGATTAATTTTTAACCCCTAAAAAAATAATTAATTAATTGCATAGCATATAATTTTAGGTGCATTTATTTTTAATTTGCATTTGCAAGGGACTAGTGATTGATGGGTTTGACTTGATGGTTCTAAATTTTAAATAGACGAGTTGGATTAAGCCCGTGGTGAGAGCAAATTGGCCCAAGCTTGCTATTCTCTAATGATCAAAAATTGACTTATGAGGAATGATGATTCGATGTATTCGTCGAATCTTTCATATATTTATTAAGTGATATATTCCTTGGCATGGGAAAGTTTTAGATGAAATATGGAGCAATTGAAAAAGGATCTTTTTTATGCAAGGTTGTATATTCATGACAATATCCGGTCAATCAAAAAAGAAGGAAATAGGAAATCGGCAGAATATTTCAATAAGAGCACTTGCGGTGGCCGATTCTCGTCTTTGCGGAAAAGAAAGGACGTGACTTGAGCCCAGAAGGAAACTAAGTATATTTGCATGTTTAAAGGCACAAGTTCCCAAAGGAAAAAAAGAAAAAACGAATATATGTATCCACAATCACCTTCTCTTCCTAAAGAGGGCTTCGTACATGCAAGGGGAGGTCACACATATAATACACGGGAAAAATTGCAGAATATAAGAAGGGGGATGACCACAATTCTAAGAGAGCATAGAGAGACGTACGTGAGAAAAGAGAGAGGAAAGAAGGGGAGTTCTCTTGGCCAAGCTTTGGCCGAGACCCACGCTGTCACTACCCCCCACGCTCTCATCATCCGCGACAACTTGTCGACGAGCCACAAGCCTTGCCATGCTGAGCTTGCTGTCCTCAATCTTGACAATGCTGCTGCTCTAGTCTAGCTGATGGGTTTAGTCTATGACTTGATGGGCATAAGTAGGCCCGTCTGCCCAAGTTAGGCCCAAGAACCCAGCCCGCAAATTAAGAGATGTTACGTTAAGGGGTTGTGTCTTTTGGATGAACGTTTTAAGTTGAAGGAATACGTCCTTTGGAGAGGACATTTTAAGAGAGAAGAAAAAAAAAGGGAACGTACCTTTTAGCGTACGGAAGTTTCAGTCTCTCTTTGCCATTAAAAAGCGTAATAATAGTACGCTCCCAAAAACACCGTTTTCTCTCTCATATAGCAACAGTACGCTCCTTGCTAGAACGGGATCAAAATTCTTCCTCGAACTTCAACATTAGTGTTTAATCTATGGGAAATAAGGTACGCTCGATTCCATAGTGTATCTTTGATCGGTGATACATGTGTTTCCTAGGCTCGTCTTCCGCGTTTGATCTAGGGGTTCGATTGAGTATCGGATCCGTTTTAGGGAATTCGTTATTCCCAACATCGGTATCAGAGCCATTGTTCATGTTTTCCGATCCCTTTTCATGTTTATGAGTTGTTTTGATTGAATTTTCGTGAAACACCGTCGTCAGCTGATCGAGGATGGAAAAATCCTGACACCCGCATACTGTTCACCCCGTTTTTTGATTTTCTGTAAGTCAAAATTTGTTTTTGATAGCGTAGGGTCGAAGCTCTCATCAATACGAGAAAATTGAGTGGCCGATCACCGTCGGACGTGCCGCAACATGTAATCGAAAGGAACCGGTGTCGTCGGCATGTGCAATCTTAGGCAAGTGCGACGCACATGCCGTTTTGGCCCACGCACGTGCGATGCATGCGAGCGATCGCTGGCGCGTGCGTGACGTTAACATGACGTCAGCCCGCGCACACGCGCAGCATGTGCTAGTCAATTCGTCCAACCCGGCTCGGCCCAACTAGACCGACCCAACTCGACGGCCATTGACCGTTGACCCCTTTGACAATTGACCATTGACTCCTTTGACCATCGTTGACCAGTGTTGACCAATGTTGACCAGCGTTGACCATCGTTGATCGGCATTGACCAGAAGAAAAAAAAAAGAGAAAGAAAAATTTTGTATTTTCCAATTTGTTCATTGTAGATTATAAGTAATCCCTTTTTTTTTTGTTCTACATATGTTGCATGAACCATGGAAAATTCTGTATTTTCCCTTTTGTTCATTGTGGATTATAAGTAATCCATTTTTGTTATGTATTTGTTGCAGAAACTATGATGCATTATGTATGCATACCTGCATTTCCGAGAATGGACGGAGAAAATGCAAAACTTAAAGGGCTAATGACATAGTTAGCTAATTATCAGTGAAATGATGGTAACATAGTATCACACATAGTCAGGATCAATTAGATTATACAAAAAAAAAAAATCATCTGGAATGGTTATCCTATACCGGATTTTGAAAAATATACCGGCCTTAATGAACACTCTTCCACTTGAATGGCAAGCAGTGTTAGATCGCCTATGGGAGGTCATCGCGGTCCCGAATTATATGAGGCTTATAGTAGCTTTTGTAAAAGAATACTATAGAATCGAGTTAACTAAAATTTCAACCCTAGGGATGAGTGCCACATGGGGCAAAGTGAATGCACCTTGGAGGTAGCATGAGAGGTCTCCAAAAAAATTTCCGTGGTTGGCCAACATGCCTTCAGAATTCTGAGAGAATTTTACTAATAAATTAGAAGACTTTCCCTATTTATTTTTTAGATTAGTCTAAGATGCTTTAGGTGTAAATATCTCTTTCTATGTTGATATTTTCCTCTGAATAAATTACTTGGTGTAATAGACATGTTTAACTATTGAAAGTTCAAAGTTATTTATTATTGTAAATTAGTATGTTGATTTACAATTCGTTGCGGGAAGTTCAACAAAATTTTAGTGACTTTGTTGAACTTATTTTGCATAGAATATTATATTAATGATAGTTTTAAGTTAGGATTTTTTGGATGATGATTGGAAACATAGTGACCTTTTGATTCCGAAACCTTACTTGAAATTATTCATTAATATGATTGGTTTGTGCAAAATGGATTCTTAAACGATAGGCATTAATAATTTGTGCATATGTGTCTAATATGTTCAGATCAATGGCTTCAGCAACTAAAAACATAATTGCTTATTTGAACAAAAAAGACAAATTGAACAGTGAGAATTGTGAAATATTGAATAAGAAAATTCAATATGAGCTTGAAAAGCAAGAAGCACTAAAAGCTCTTGACCATGTTATGGAAAAACTTAAGGATGTTGTGTGTCACCTTGAGCTAGCAAAGGACCGCCTTAAGACATTTGAGTGGGAAACAGACATTTGCTGTGTTGTTTCTAACTCAAAAGGGGCTTCGAGCTCTAAGCACAAGCGCATTGATTTGTTCAATATGTGGAAATGCAAGGGATCAAGTCATTCTAACAAGAAACTGAGAGCTAACCAACATAAAAGAGGAAAACGTCCTCAAGTGAAGAGTATTTCAAGGGTGAAGTGTTACAACTGTGACCAGAAGGGTCGCTACACTTGTGACTATCGCGAGCCAAAGAAGGTACTCACCTCTTGTTCTCTTAAGAACTTTGCTAATGTGTCAAGTTTTGTATTCTTAGCTGAATATAATTCTTTGTGGATTGTAAATTCATGAGCAACAGACTATATAGCGAAGGATAGAGAATCCTTCGTGGAATTCCAACGAGTACCACCTGGAACTAAGTGGATCTATGTAGGAAATAACTCTAGAGCAGAAGTAAAAGGGATTAGCACTTGCCAACTGAACATGCGTGGTGGACGCACTTTATTCCTACATGATGTATTGTATGCTCCGGAGATTCATCGGAATTTAGTGTATGTTTTAATGTTGGTTAAGCTTGGTTTTAATATGAACTTCCATAATAGTGGTGTGGATTTGTATTTGGATACAAATTACTATGGTTATGGTTATTTTCTAGGTGGTTTTATTGTATTAAATATCGACTATGGTAATGCCAATGTTTGTTATTCACTTTTCACGTCTCTTAATTTATATGATAATGATGTGAATGTGTGGCATGCTAGACTTGGTCATATTAGCCAACAATGTACAAAAAGTCTAGCCAAAGAGGCTTGTTGGGTAACATTGAAAAAGTTGATTTGCCCATATGTGAGCATTGCCTAGTGAGGAAAACGACAAGGAAACCATTTGGAAAAATGTAAAAAAACTGAATTTCCTTTGTATTTAATTCATTCTAACGTCTGTGGTCTGATGAATGTGAGAGGAATGTATGGAGCTGTTTATTTCATCACATTTATAGATGATTATACTCGATTCGGATATGTCTATTTGATTTCTCATAAATCCGAAGCATTAAGTTGTTTCAAAAGGTTTATGAACTTGGTAGAAAATCAATTAGATAAGAAAATAAAAGTATTGAGATCTGATCGATGTCGAGAATATTTATCTGATGAGTTTAGAAATTTATGTGATGAAAAAGGAATAGAAAGATAGTTGTCTACTCCATATACTCCTCAACAAAATAGTGTTGCGGAGAGAACGAACAAAACCCTACTGGAAATGGTTAGGTCTATGAAGACGCATGCTAACTTACATATCACTTTTTGGAGTGATGCGTTATTAACTGCTACATATATACTTAACTGGGTGCCTTTCAAATTAGTTACTTCCACTCCATATGAGTTATGGATAAGTAGAAAATCGGACTTAAGTTTTCTTAAACCAATGGGTTGTGCTGCCTATACTCATGAGCCCTCTCACATGTTTGAGAAATTGGGTCCAAGAGGAAAGAAGAGTATTTTCATAAGATACTTTGAACACTCGAAAGGGTATGTGTTCATAGGTGAGCAGGAAAGTGAATGTATAACTGAACTTGAATCACGAGATGTCACATTCTTAGAAAATAAATTTCCTAAGAATGGCGAAATAGGTAAGGATTTCTCCTTATTTGAAACCTTGGATCCAGATAATGAATTTAGTGGAGTTCATCCAAGTGGGAGTAACATGAGAAGTGATGAATTTAATTTAACTCACTCTCAATTACAACCACATGATGAGACGATATCATTATTATCTAATCCAAGTAGGAGCATAATGGGGAATGATGTGCAAAGTGTACAATCTCCCATACGGCGAACAAGTCACAAAAGTATTTCCCATCGACACTTTGACATTGAAGGGGAAACTTTTAGGGTTGCCCCACGAGATGAAGATGAGCCAAGAAATGTTAATGAGGCTCTAAATTTCCCTAGTAAGGAAAAATGGATGCATGCAATGGAAGAAAAGATGGAGTCAATGAAGTCAAACGATGTTTGGGAATTGATTGACCTTCCAAAAAGACGCAGAGCTATTAGGAACAAGTGTGTTCTTAAAATAAAGCGTAAAGCTGATGGCTCGATAAAAAGGCATAAAGGTCGCTTTGTGGCGAAGGAGTATAATCAACATGAATGAATTGATTATGAAGAAACGTTTTCTCCTGTAGTGAGATTTACCTCGATTCGCATTATTCTGGCAATAGTGGCAAATATGGATCTTGAGTTACATTAAATGGATGTAAAGACTGCTTTTTGCAATGGAGAATTAGATGAAGAAATATATAGGAATGACCTGCTGGTTTGATTACGGAAGGCCAAGAAGGAAAGGTATGTCGACTTTTAAGATCGATATATGACCTTAAGCAGTTGTCGAGACAATGGTATGTACATTTTCATAATGCCATAATGGCATATGATTTTACAATGATAGATGATGATCATTGTGTACATATCAAAAGATCCAAATATCAGTTTGTGATCATATCAGTATATGTTGATGATATACTGATTGCCAAAAGCAATATAGAGTTTGTTAATACTATCAAGAGTTGATTATCTTCCAACTTTGAGATGAAAGATATGGGTGAGGCTGCATACATTCATGAAGTTAAGATTTCAAGAGATCGTTCGAAAAGATCATTATCTCTTTCGCAAGAAAAATACATAAATAAGGTTCTTGAACGATTTCGTATGCAAGATTGTAAACCTATAGATACTCCTATTGCAAAAGGTGAAGGATTGAGCCATAGAGTGTGTCCAAGGACTCCACAAGAAAAGGAACAAATGAAACATGTTCCTTATGCTAGTGCTGTGGGATGCTTAATGTACGCTATGATGTGTACAAGACCTAACATATGTTTTACAGTTAAAATGGTGAGTAGATACTAATCCAATCTAGGTCAAGCACATTGGAAGGCCGTTAAAAGAATACTGAGATATCTGAAGGGAATTGCTGATTACAGGCTGAATTACTAAGAAAATGATCTGCGACTTGAAGGCTATTCAGATGTTGATTGGGGAGGAGATTTAGATGAAAGGAAATCTACCTCTGGTTTTGCTTTCTTACTAAATAATGGCACAGTATCTTCGAGCAGTAAGAAGCAGACATGTATAGCCTTGTCCACGATGGAAGCTAAGTTCCTGACATTATCAACAGTAGTACAAGAAGGTGTTTGGTTTAAGAGATTTTTGGATCATTTAGGTGTTATTGGGTATGCTATAAATCAATTATTAGTTAACTATGATAGCCAAACAGTTATAGCGTACACTAAAGATCCAAAATATCATGGTAAGACCAAACATATAGATACCAAGTATAATTTTGTCAAATATATGGTTGCACGAAAAGATGTGAACTTATAGTACATATATACGCATAGAATGGTAGTAGATCCTATGACAAAGCCATGTGTTTTATGGTCATGTAAAATCTGAGCGCAAAAAGAGAAAATCAAAGCAAGTATATGACTTAGAACAATTGCCTTATTCGGATCCTTTGAAAATCAAAGCATGCAGCTCACCTCGACTAATTATATACATGGCACTTTGTTGGTCACTAAGTTGGGATATCTAGAAGTGGTACTAATGGCGTTGCTATGCATGGAAGATTTGATTCCAGTTGGATTCGCTTGAAGACAAAGCCTTTTTTCTTTCACGAAACTTCCCGTTGTACAAAGTCCAGCATGTATTAAAAAAGAAAAATTACACCTTGTTATCATAAGTAGCCCAAATTCCAAAACATATTAAGCAAACCCATAAACTTTGGCGGTGCTATTTCCACACTCATTTTGACAAAATGCACCTTTTTGAGGTGACGGGCTAATATATCCTTTTAACAGCAGACTTGGTCATACATTTATTGATAGACTTTTTTCCTCGCATTCCTAATTTATGAGTAACCGTTTTTGTATTTCAAACTATTTTATAATATTGCCTTATTTTTTCTTCTTTTTTTTTTCCCGTACGGGAAGAAGTAGACTGGTATCTTTTTCTCCAAAATGGAAAAAAAAAATCATCATAATATGGAAAAGGTTAATTTGTTAGAAGCGTGGGGAGATGTTAAAATGTTTATCTTTAGATCATATTTGAATACCAACAAAAAAAAAAAGCAAAAAAAGCACAAAAAAAGAGAACTTTTTGCCGTTCTACTTCTAACATTATAAAGAATATAATTATATCAATTGTAGATTCAATCTCATAGCTAGTGGATCAAAATCTTAAAAAATTCCTTCAAAATAACATGATGTGAGTTTGACAGTAAAGAATGTGTAATTAGAATTTCGACCCCCTTTGCAATTCAGATTGGAATGTCTGAAAGCTTAAAGTAAAACACAAAGTAAGTCATCTTTCTTGATACAAACCTACTAATTTATCTGGCCAACGCTCACAAGGTCAATGTCAATTAGATAACTAGATTGGAATTTAATTTTCTTTTCTAAAATATAGTTTCACTCAAACTATTAAAAACAATAATAGGCAATTAATTTTTTATTCATATGCCATCATGAAAAGAAAATCTTATAATGGAGTTTTTGTGATTCAAAAGATGAAACCATAAATTTAAATTCATAACCTTCTATAGGCCAACTGATAAGAGGATACTAGAGAAAATAGTATCTTGCTGGGAGTGATGAGGCATTTATATTGTGAAAGTAATGAGAGAGGCGGACTGTGCTGCTAAAGCCCAGGGACGCAAAGCCCTTCCTTCGAACTGGTCTATATCACCTCCCCAACCTCTTTTAGATCTCTTATGTTTTGAAGCCCTGGTTATGGGCATGTTTGAATTTCCAATATAAATGAAACTCTCCGTTTAGACCAAAAAAAAGGAAAAAAAAAGTTAGTTTTCTTGGTTAAATGGGATGAAAAAGGAAACAAATGGGGGGAGAGGGAGAGGAGAAAGGGAAGAGGGGGCCCGGGGGAGGGGGGGGGGGAGAGAGGGGTGGGCGTATTCACTAGAAAATTGAGTGTCTACCCAAATGGGGGTGAGTCCAAACTTTTTTATGAAATTTACCTTTCATAAGCAGTCTGACTACTCTTAACTTGCTTCCGTGACGTGAGATGTAGCTAATTTAATATCAATTAAGCTAGTATAAGACAAAAACATAATAAGAAATTAATAACATAATTCAATAACTCAAGAAAAATCACTCCATGCTGCTGGAATTGAATTTGAAGTTGGTTTTCATCTTTGTAAGGAAACAGCAATCACTTTTATACACAATACCCAACCAACAACAATTCCATTAAATTGGATAATGGAAAACAAATCATGGCCAGATTTAAAACATTTATGCTAATTAGCTTTGATCATATTTAAACAAGGAGCTTAAAAAAAACAATCTACTAGGTTCATAGATAATAACTGCGCTCCCCAAGATTATCTTAGTGAGAGATGTACATCGTAATCTGATCATGAAATATACCACATTCAAACAAGTTGATTTGCCATTTAAGCAACCTCTTGAGGATTATTAGTCCTGTTGGAGCCAAGCTTCACCTATAAAAACAGCTTGTAAAGGCACGACGTAAACCTGCCAATGAAGAAGCAAGATTAGTCAATTTAAAAAGAAGAGACTCTTACATTGAATCGGGTCCAACGTACCCAGAGCAGTTACGACTCTTGATAACATAAAATATACATGTGGCGCTCATGAATAATGGCAATGATGAGTCTGGTCCATGGACATGGATCTAGGCAAGAATCAATCCTTTAAGACACTTTTATTGTTTCAACGGCAAGAAGAGAGATGTAAATGGTAGTGGCAATGAAGATGCATTATGAATTATGGTATGTAAGGAGAGAAATGTACATATCTATTTCAAACTAACTTTTCTTGTCTCCAGGAAAATATAGTGGAAGCGTACAGATTAAGATGTTTGCTTATGGCATAAAAACTTGTCAGTGCTAAGGAACGAAGCAACAAAGAAACCGTTACTTGCACAAGCCATCAACTCGTTGACAGTGGAGTGGGAATTACAGGGCAATTCTCCTTTGGCGGAAGAGAAGCTATTTCAAGACCTTTGCATGCAATGTCTCTCTTTTGCCAAAGGAGAATCGCACTGCAATTTCACAACCACATTTCACAACCACATTCTCTCTCTCTCTCTCTCTCTCTCTCTCTCTCTCTCTCTCTCTCTCTCTCTCTCTCTCTCTCTCTCTCTCTCTCTCTCTATTCTTCGACTAACTTAGCTCGAGTCCTTGCGTTGATCCAACCTCCTCTTTTATAACAACATTGTCCGCACATACTATCGGATATGCGAGGGAGGTGGAATAGTATATGCCAGAATAATTCTTGCGTAAGTTCTTCTCAGACATGGTCCCAAATTCTTGACCCATCTATTCCTCGAAGAAGTGAAAGGACAAGTCACCATCAAGATGGATATTTTCTTCTCTTCATGAGAAATGCTATCTTTTTGCGTGTCATTGTGTCATTCCTTGGAGAGATATTGAGATGAATGGCAGACTTTTCTAGTTATTGCTTTTTAATCTTAGACCTATTATATTGTGGCTAAGATTATTTTCTTCTATTTTTTTTTTTTTTTACTCCATCTGGCTATAGTTATACAGAATTCGATGATACCATGCTAAAAAGTAGGGCTTTAAAAAAAATACTGATAAATTTTGATAATTGTAAAAAAAAAAAATAGTCAAACTTTTTGGTATAGTTATACAGAATTAATAAATCACTTGTTTTTCACTAAACTTTTTGGTAGCTTACCAATGCTTTTTAGAAATTGCCATGCCTGTTTGATAGTTTGCAAATAACACCAACTTTCAAATTTACTAAGTCTTATATGAAATTATCAACCAAGGGACTTATGAAGTTTGTTGGATTGAGTAACCTATTAATTTTGGATTATCAACTTTCATTCCGCTTACTAATATTTATATCTTGTTAATTCATTCATTATTTTATTGGGTAACAACTTTTATTTTCCTTGGCCAATGACCCATTAAATTTACTCTTTTTATTTTTTATTTTTTTTATAGATTACTAACCTAAATCAACGTAATTCGCTAACTTTTCTGCTATTAAATTACCACAAGGTATTGGGCTACTAACTGTTGTCGCGACCTCTCTTTTTTCGGCGCCCGCAATCGGGTACGAGCGCCTAAGGAGGCTAATGGCTCGGCTAAATTTAATTATGCCCGGACTCTCCCAAGTCCACCAATTTACGACTTAATGGTTCAAGTTTTTAACCTGTAATTCAATTTTTTAAATGGAGTCACCACTAATCGATTTGGGGTGGGTTGATTAAAAACCCAAGTGAAGTATCGGGAGAAATACTCACTCCTGCGCAACCAGAGAAATTAGGATCAGGAACTTGATTACACTAGTTAATCACTAATGCCCTTTCGGTACCTAATTTTGTTTAAACCCTGAGGTTTTTTGGATGTTCGAGGGATTTTCCATGCATTTTTTGGAGGAAAAACATTTTTGAGTCATTTTCTAATTTTTTGGACACAATGGGGATTTTTTGGGGTTTTTTTGGGTATTCTTTTGGAAAAATACAAGTCTTTTTGGCCTTTTAATGATTTTTTTGGCTTTTTTTGGATTTTTGGCATTTTTTGAAAAATATGAAATATTTTTTATTTTTTTTATTTTTCGGATAAAATATTTTTTGAATATTTTTTAATATTTTCGGAAAATAAATTATTTTTTTTGATTTTTTTGATTTTTCGAAAAATAAAATATTTATTTATTTATTTATTTAAAATATTATTTTATATTAAAATAATATAAAAACTGACCCAGGTCGGATCCGCGGGTTGGGTCCGACCTGGGCCAGCGATCCGAACGAGGACAGGCCCGACTCGAATTTTTTCATCTTTTTCTTTTTTTTTTATTTACTGAAACGATGTCATGGCCCGTTGTTTTGGGAGGGATCCAGCCTGGCCCGACAACCTGGCCCGACAACCCGCTCCTCGACTTGACTCCCCGTAAACCCTATCCAGATCCGACCCGAACACCCGACCCGACTCCCGCCGCCCACAGACCGCGAACCCTACCCGATTTTCCGGGTCCAGATCCGCTTCGCGACCCAGAAAATCGCAAACCCTAGGGTTTACGAATTCGCAGCGCCGAGGAGCTCCAATGACGACGACGGCAGAGACGGCGGCGACAGCGGAGATGACTGGGCTATGCAAAGGGGGATGGCGATGGCGACGGGGACAGCGCGATACCTGCTCAGTGACGGCGCGACGAGGGCAGAGACGGCGACGGCGAGACCCACACGAATTCCTTCCCCTCCTGCATCTCTCTCTCTATTCTCCCCTCCGGCGAGGCTCAGATCTAAGGCCGCGAACCCTCGACCCCCCTGAAGTCTCTCAGTGGGGTGTCCAAGGGCTGCGACTCGATCTGGCTCCGTCTCTCTCTCTCCGGGATCTCTGTGCTCAGCCTCCACCCACTCGGATCTCTCCCCCTCGTCTCCGGCCGCGAGTTCTCTGATCTCGGCCTGCTCGTCCTCGGCCCCCTATCTGAAGTCTCTCAGTGGGAGGTTTCGAGGATCTGCAGCCTTCGATCCTTCTCGGTGTCCGTGTCTGTCCCTCCGACGACGGAAATGGAGGCCTATTTATAGGCCGAGGGGCGGCCGGTCGATGGAGCTCGACCGGCGGCTGCCGTGGCCCTCGCCGGCCAAACCGGCGTCCCATCCGACGCTAGCTACCCCCTACTCCATGTGCCATCGCCGTCTGGTGCCAGCTGCTCCATGTGCATCGCTGTTCATTCCATTTGCTCCGGCGTCGCGCCCCCTTGCGCATGCACTACAACTACACGAGGAAGAAGAAGACCCGACTGGGCTGGGCTAAGGCGGAAATGGGCCAAGGGCCCATGCGGAGGCTGCTTCTCTTCTTTTCTGTTTTTTTTTTCTATTTTTTTCTGTTTGTTGTTATTATTTTTTTATCCGAAAAAGATAAAATAAAATAAATAAAAAAAATAAAACCTAATTAATTAAAAGGAAATTTTAGGCGTCAACAACTGTCAATTGAATTACTCCCACTATAATTATTTTTTTTAATGAGATAATATTGCCAAAAGTCCCTACGCTTAGGGTCCACCATTCTCAACCTGACTAGTTGTCAGAAGTCCCATAATATAGTCAACAATTCTCAACACGACTAGTTTGCATGACATGACACTGCACACAATTAAACAGGTTTGCATTTTGCATAAAGAGTTAGTGTAATGAAAAATTGTGTCTTAGGTTTATTGTGCAGTGCCTCTTAACATGATACGATTGGACACTTTTAATACAAATATATGTAAACACTTTTTTATACTTTCAAGTTACACCCATCTTAAAAAGAATAAACAGCAAAATAAAAACATATATAAGACTACAAAAGACAGTATACATGAAAGTATACTAACTCAATAAGACACTTTAGATGTGACACGAAGTGAAATTAATCTTGTGATAAGAAGTGAAATTAATATTTGTGTTAAACTTGTTAACACAAATTTAATGTGCATGGGTGTTTTTATGTGTTTATTATTTAGATAGGTTAACATATATTCACAAATATGAATCATGTCATTCGATACGAGACAAGACAACACATTTTATAATGGTGTTAGTTGTTTTGTACCATGTGTCGTGTTTGTGTTGAGGTAGTTAGACACTGTTTATTAAATGCATTGTTTTTTAGTTGATGCTGTAGACTTATTTTGAGACAACATGGATTTCCAACCCTGCCCATACTATTGTTTGAAATTCAAAATTGTCCAGATTACCTTTTCTTGTTTGTTTTAAAATAATACGAGTACATTTAAAAGAATAGTCGTCTTTAGTTTCTCTTTGTTTTGTTATAAGCATCCCTATGTTAACTTCGTCCATTGAGACGCTCAACAAGATGTGGGGTTAGATGTGTCCTATGCTGATTGGTTCAATTTGCTTCCAATGCACCTTATTGACATTCTAAAAAGTTCGATAAAGAAGAAGATAAATGCAAGGTGTAGTAAAGAGAGATAAAAAGACTGATCAGTGGACTACCTGGACATGTGTCAAGTACCGAATGGAGTGTGCTATGGCCTACGTGGCAAGATTGGCCTACATAATATTTTTTTCAGAGAGAAAAAGAGAAGGATTGGGAGGTTGGGAGGGGGGGGTTGCGGTTATTCCATCTTCGAAGAAAATTCAACACGGTTAAACCTACCTCCATATGATCCGTTCCTTTTTTAAAAGCACAATCTTTTTTTAATTTGTCAACTCTTCTCGATGCCTAAAAAATTTTATTTGTCAATATTACCGACATCTTAAATTTTCACATCACTTTTTCGGAATTACTGACTTTAATTAGAGTTATCAACTACTCTCCAAATAAGTTACTAATTAGCTTTGGCTTATCAACTGTTATTTAAGTTACCTACGACATTTTATTATTTTAATTATTATTTTTCTTATCTATTACCAACCGTTATTTATTTTTCATAACCACGCCTTAAATTTCCAAACTTTTTATAAAAAGTTATTGATGTTAATTTTAAGTGACTAAAAGATTTTTCTAGATAAGACCAAAGGTCCAAAAATTTCTCATAAAGTGCAAGTCTTAAAGTTTTCATAAATGCAATTAAGTATTAAAACTATAAAATCAATACTATTAAGCTCTTCCGATAACTCCTTTTAACTTGGCTAACAAAAAGATGCTAACATATTTTTTTTCTTATTATCTTCTCTCTTCATGGCGTCGACATCAAAAAAAACATGAAACATAAGGATAAATCAACACTATTATGGTCTAAATATTTTTTTCCCCAAATCTTACTTAAATTAGGTTAAAAAATGTTAAATCTTATTTTTTTTAAAAAAAAAAACCAGGCCAAGGCCTGTGGGCCCTCTTGCTACTGCTCCACCATCGCCAAAATGGGTTAGTGGGGGTTGTTAGGGCTTGGGCAATAACCATGACCCTCACCAACCCTTGGCCAGATTTGGGCAAGAGTCGTCGGGCTATTGCTTGTTGTTAGCAAGGTTTGCCATCGCCCCACCACTGCCGACCATTTTGCAAGAATGGTGTGATGACAACAGCGAGGGCCTGGAAGGCTTTTTGTTTTTTTGAACAATTAATTTCACCTAGGGGTGAGCCCTTGGACCGACCCTGGACCGGCCCAATCCTACTGGTCCTGGTCTAGTCCTTATGGAGATTAGGTCGGTCCTTGGTCCCATAATTCCTTGACTAGCACTGTGCGGATCGGTCTTCGGTCCTGAGAATTCTAGGTCAGTCCAACTCGGACCAACCCTAATTATATATATATATATATATATATAATATTATTTATAATTTTTTATATAGAGAAAACCTTAAAATAAACGATGTCAACAACATTAAACAACTCTTTAGTGAGGAGTTCAAATAATTTTACATTGTTCTTTAATAACTTAGGTTTTTAATGTCTTTTACGGCATCAAGAGTCATAATTTATGAATGAGGAAAATGTTTTTGTAAAGAATCCTCACAGAATCCAAAAAGGCACCTTATGACATCCTCCTAGAGTATTCGTTTTCTTTTGTCTTATTTGTCCTTTTAGTCTTCAATTTACTAAAATCAAAAGAAACAACTTCTCCACTTGATATTCAACACTCGCCTTGCTCGCTTTAGGTCACCTGTGCCGCTTACCACTTCATGCCACTCACCGTTCGATGCTCACTTGGCTTGTTGCTCCCCGCTCGACATTCGATGCTTATTTTGTTCAACGCTCACCGCACTTGACCCTCACCACTTGCCTTTCTTAGCTGACCTCGCTCATCATTGAAACATTGGGTCGGTACAATCCCCGATTGCCTTTTCAAGGAGTACAAAAAATAAAATAAAAATTATTGGTTGGTACCTTGAAACCGGACCAAACTCATTGGATCACTTCGGTCCTCAATCGCATTTTTAATAAGTACAAAAAATGAAATAAAAAATTATCGGTTGGTTCGGGTTGACCTTGGAACTGGACCGAACCCATTGGGTCAGTCCGGTCCTCGGTCCCAAGCTCAATAGGGTCAGTCTTCTGTCCCAAAAATTGAGAACCAACACTGTGCGGGTTAGTTCTAGGGTTAGGGGGTGGACCGGCCCAACCCGGACCATGCTCACCCCTAATTGCATTCCCACAAGATTTCTTTCAATATTTCTATGCCTTTTCTCTGGATTTTCTTTTTTTTGCCATCTGGCTCTAATGTGCACGAGTCTCCGTTTTCACCGAATGATCGTCGATGCTCTTTTATAAAAAGAAATTCCAGACTTCCCTTTGTTTTCAGAATCTCGCGATTTCCTCAATCTTTCCCCTTCTTCTTTCTCTCTCTTTCATTTCCCTTTTTATTTGGCTGAGATTCCCTTATTTTTCATTGATTCTCTCTCTTCTCCCTCTTTGTGAGTTTCCTTTTACCTCACCCATCTCTCTTATTCCTTGTTCAGATGCAGCAATTATCAATTACCTTAGCTGGAGGTAGCTTAAATATGGCATGTTTACTTTCCATTTCAGAGAGAGAGAGAGAGAAGCGGGCGATCTTTGGTTCATAATATTCGCGATTTCGCTCAAATAGATATTTAATCGGCATTCTATCCTACAATTTAGTGCGAGGAATGAGAATACAAGACTATGAACTTCCTGGTGGAAAGGATGGGACGCTAAGGGCTACGGACAACACTTCCTGGCAAAAAGAAGCGAACTGCTCTAGGCTATAAACAACACTTTTGTGCAGGAAACATCATAATCAAAAAAGGGATGCTCGAGGCTATAACAGCACTTCCTGGCGGAGAGCTTGGAATGCTCAGGGCTACAAGCAGCACTTCCTGGCAAAGAGGCGAAAAGCTTAGGGCTACAAAAGCACTTCCAGACAAAGATACGCTGATGGCTATTGCAGCACTTCTTGTTGAAGAGGATGGGATACTCAGGTCTATGAGGAGCACTTCCTGCCTGGTAAAAGGAGGTGAAACGCTACAGGCTACAAAAGCATTTCCGGGTGAAGAAAACGATCAGGGCTATGACAGCACTTCTTGGTGAAGAGGATGGGATGCTCCTTCCTGACAAAAAGAGGTCAAATGCTCCGAGCTATAAAAGCTCTTCCGGGCTAACATGTCAAAGCGATCATATTTCTTCGAACAAAGTTTATGTGTACATTCAGAAATCATTACTCGTTAAAGATAATCTTTGGCTTCACATCTTTGGAAGGAGATAATGATTTCTTTCGGAATTAAGCAAGACTAAGCAGGACTATTTGTTCAAACTTTGTATCGCAAAACTTTACAGGAAAGAGCGATCATTAGAGTAATTTTCATTCATCAAGGGGCTTACTATAAATGCCGAATAAGAGTATTTCAATATGAAAGGACCTCTGCCTGTCTCTATTGAGAAGTTCTCACATATTTTCTTGAGAACACTTTTTTTTTCTCATTTTTGTTTCAAAAGTAGAAAAGTTGAAATTTTTTACTTTTCATTTCTATTTCAAGCTTATTTATAGACTAAAAATTTGTTCTAGAAAATGAAAAATGAAATTGCATTATCAAATAGATTTTTGTTCCAAACCTGTTCTAGGAAAAAAATAAAAAATAAAAACAGAATAGTTATTATATGTCACGCCCCGAACCTCGAGTGCGCGCACATCCCACTACGGTCGATCAAAAATGAGACATCCTAGGATATGTTGCCGACCCATTCATTTATTTACGCATGCGGAAGCGAAACAAATCCCTCGACAACATTTAACTTGGGATAGAAAAGCAGGCAATCAATCACAATACCAAACACTAATTTACAAACACAAAGGGTTTAAATACAACACTAGACTTTCTACAAAATAGACCAGCTCGACAAAAGGGGAACTATTCTACAACCAACTAGCAGGACACGCTCTCCAACCCTTATGACTTCACCTCTGCAACTCCTCAAGGCCAACCAAAGCTATCTGGCCGCTCCGTCCACCAGGGACCTGAAATTTTAATCCCACAACCAGGATGAGATGATGTCTCAGCAAGTTCAACCCCCTAAACCCCTATTAGAAAGAAAATACGCCCCGGGTGGCTTAGCCATATCACACAGAAGACTTACCTCGCCTCAGCCTTTATCTGCAGGTTAGCACAATTTATATAAACCAACCACGTGCAATTATGATAACCAAACAACCATGGCACAATCACATTATCAAACAATTCAACCACTTGGATCGTCTCAGCGATCAATCGACTCGGCCGATTACATGTCATTCTAGCAAATCAATCATTGCTCTCAACTACGGCCCTACTCGGCAAATTTGAATAAGTGGCATCACGGCCCCACTCGGCGCGACCTTTAACAGGTGGCAATTCACGGCCCCATTGGGCGCGACCTCTAATAGGTGGCATATCATGGCCTCACTGGGCACGGCCTCTCATAGGTGGTTTATCACGGCCTCACTAGGCACGACCTCTCATAGGTGGTTTATCATGGCCTCACTGGGTACGACCTCTCATAGGTGTTTTATCACGGCCTCATCGGGCACGACCTCTAATAGGTGGTATTTCATGGCCTCACTGGGCATGACCTCTAATAGGTGGTATTTCACGACCTCACTGGGCATGACCTTTCCTAGGTGGTACATCACGGCCTCATCGGGCACGACCTCTAATAGGTGGTCAATCACAGCCAATCTCCCATCAATTTCTACACTTAGGATTTATAAAGAATCCCTATTTATCACAATCACACTCCATTTGCCACAATCAATTATCAAATTCAAATTATAAATACACAGCAGCGATCAGCACAAAATTCTGAGAGAATAAGGTTCCAAACTAATTTTTCAGAATTTATCAAATAATTAAATTTATTCTGAAAATTAATTAAATAATAATATTCATATTTTTCACGATCCACACTCAATTTAGAATATCCAATCATCAATTTCAAAATCCGACTACACAGCAACAACCGGCACGAAATTCTAAGAATCTAAGGTCTCGACAAAATTTTCGGAATTTAACAAATAATTTAATTTATTCCGAAAATAATTAAATAATAATAATTTATTAATTTCGAATAAAATATATTATTAAATTATATAATAATTTCGAGACATTTAAATAAATCAAAAGTAAATTCATTTATGTCAAATCAAGGCTTAAAATAAACCTACTTACCCTTAATTAAACACACTTTAAATTAAACCACAACCTTAATCAAATCTACTCTTAATTAACCTAAACTAACAACCTAATAATACTTAACATAAACTAAACCTCCCTAAGCATAATTAACCCTCTAAGCGAGGTTTAGTGAGCTAAACTCACCGGATTAGCCAGCCGAGTGGACCAAAACGACGAGGGCGACGCGAGGATCGACTTTCCTCAAAGCGGGCCGAGCATCCGGGCTCGGGAAGGCAGCCAAAACGGCCCACAAAGGGACTGCCATACCCATTTCTGCAACCTTCTGCTCGCTGCTGGTTGGGGGCAGATCCGGCGCCGGTTGAGGCGCACAAGGGCCTAGATGGACGGGGGAGACCAAACCGGACCTAGGCGAGGCTTCACGGTGGCCGGAGGTGGGCTGGACGGCTCCGGCGGAGCTCCACCAGATCTGAAATGGCCGCTGGAACAAAGAAGAAGAACCAGCGACTCGGCTTGCTGGAAACGGGCAAAGCGGGGCTTCGGCGGTCCAGGCGATGGTTTCGGTTGCTGCACGGCGGCGAGACGGTGGCTCATGGCTGGAGGACGACCAAGAACAGCGGCCAGGGAAGCTCGGGACGTTGCTGGACTCAAGACGGGCGCGAAACGAGCAGGAAGCTCGCGGGGCTGGCCATTGAGCACGACGGGCGAGTCAGCTGATCCGGCGGCGAACGGCGGAGGGCGGAGGCGCGAGACAGCAGTCCAGCAGCTAGCTGGCTGCTCTGTCGTCTTCCCAGATCTGCTGGGTTTCGAACAACACAAGGAAGAAGGAGAAGAAGCCGACACCAGCAGAAGGGGGAGAGAGGGGCGGAGCTGCGTGCGGCTGGACGAGCGACAGCTTCCGGCTGGGACAAACAGCGACGAGCAGAGCTGCTGCTCGGGCGGTTCTTCTGGTCTGCTGAGGTCTCGTACATCAGGGAGAGGAGAGAAGTGACGGAAGAGAGAAGGGGAGGAAGAAGAAGACCGGTTCTCTCTCTCTCTCTCTCTCTCTCTCTCTCTCTCTCTCTCTCTCTCTCTCTCTCTTTTCTCTTTCTCTTTCTCTCTCTTTGGCCCCACCATGACCTCATGGATGATGTCACACCCCACTATCTCCCACAACCTTAATCCAATGGGTTCAATTTCATTTTCCGCCGTGGCATAAAATCTTGTACACTTAATTCCGTCAATTTTCAATCAATTCCATCCAATTGAAGCTCAATTAAATTAACCCATGTGTCCTCGGCCTTCTCATGACATTTCCCCATCAAATGATCCAACTTGCATCCCGAAGATTCGATTAAAAACGGCCCTCTGACAATCCCTAACAAAAACGGCATTACTTTGCTTGTCCGCCAAAAATCTCGGTTTGTAGAAAAATCTTCTGAGGATGAGTCGACGTTCCTAAAATGAATTGTGACTTGACAGAACTTCCAATTTCTGTAATCGGGTTCAATTTCACGGTTAAATTCAATCTGACGCGACTTTAGCGCGTCCTAATCTATCGGGTAGCTTTTAGGAATTTTATGTGCAATTAACCTGTGGTTGATTATTCTCAAGCCACAAGTGCATCTTCGACACCTTGGCGACTCTCGATTGTCGTAGAAATCTCGAGGTTTCGATTACAGACATAGGGTACCCAAAACGACAGAAGAATCGGTCTAGTGCCGGTCGACGAGGATATTGCGATCAGGTGGAATCACCCACACTCTAATCACATATCTCAGTCAAATCGACCTATTACTGATCTCTGTTCGATTCTGACAGTGTCGTAAGGATCCTTGCAGATTAATACGGTCGAGTAGCCGATTCATGGTCGAATTCTCAAGTCTATTGCGTTTAGATTCCTTAACGGCTTCACCTGATAGACTAGTTATCTCGTGAGTGGCCAACTCAGAGGAGAAAGCTATAGATGCGAAGATGAAATGCCCGACTTATTTAATTGAAACCAGAATTGAAAAATCGGGATGTCACAACTGCTTCGCACTGCTATCCAAGATCCTCGGTGCCAACGAAACATTTCCAAATTGACCAAACCAATTCTTGATTCCTAAAAAGGCTAAGCACTTGTCCAAATTTACAAAAATGAAAGCTGCAAAATTTTCGGTTCTTTTTCTTTTTTCTTTCTTTCTTTTTATTTTTCCACAAAGCGGCTAACTGCCGCGTCGGGGATTCGAACTCCTGACTTCGGACCTGCGGCTTCATCCCGGATACCACTCGGCTAGAGGCGCCGACGGTGTCCCAAACAGCTTTCTTTTTCCATTTAAAGCCAAATTTCCTATTTGAACCCAAACGTGAAATATTCCACCATTTAAACAGTTCCGGCTCTCCTTTCTTAACAATTCGAGATGTCCCTATCCTAGGCGACATCCAATGATGAACAGGATTCTCAACCTGAAAATTCAAAGATTTTCGACACTTAATTGCGTGAATTTTCCCGGCAACTCTAAGCAGTCCTTAATCCGTCACTAATATTTGCAACTGAATCACTGATTTTTTTTTAACCAACTCTGGACATGCGATTTTCTGATCTCTGAACTCAACTCAACCAACTGAAGTTCTGAATACTCTGCTCTGCATTGACTAAAAATGAACTACCTGACTGATCTGCTGAAACTGAGAACCTCTGGTCAAGATCTTATATAACTCCGACACTGACACTCTATGCAAACGAATTATCTGATGCACAAACACCTTTGCATGCATAATCAAAATCAAGATCCTTACGCACCGCCACAAGGTGGGCTGATGAAATCAGCCCATCAATTACTTCCCAAAACGAAATTATTACCACACTGACTCCTCGGTAGACTTGTCACAAAAATCTATTGTGACATGTTCCCACTTTCTCACGGAGATATCAAGAGATTACAAAGGTTCTCTCAAATTGCAAAACTGTGCTTTCTCTTGATGGCACATCTGACACTTGCGACCTGTCAGTGATATCTGTCTTCACAACGGTCTACTAATCCTGTTGATGCAAATTCTGACTCATCTTCGTACTGTCTGGACAATGCTGAAGCTGCTATGATGAGCTTCCCATAAGATCTCTTCTTTAATCTTTGCATCATCAATCACACAGAATCGTCCTCAGAACCTTAGCGATCTGTTTTTAGAAATCTGGAAGTCAACCTCTCTCTCATATGCATTCTCTTATAGAATCTTCTGAATTTCTGAATCTGTCCACTGAAGCGATTTGATTCTGATCTATACTCTCGGCTCAATTCTGAGGGTAGTCATAAGATTCAAAAGGTGGCCTACCTTAGATTTGAAAGCTGAATTTCAAACTTTCTCAAATGATATTCAATCCTTGAGTACCAACTGTGCAGCTAAGGACTCTTGACTCAGTGCATCTGCGATTTTGCTCACCTTTTCAGAGTGATACAAAATATCATAACCACAATCCTTAAGGAGTTCCATCCCGTGATGTTGTCTCATATTCAACTCTCTTTTTGAGAATACATACTTAAGACTTTGATAGTCATTGACGATATGAAATATTCCTCTGTACCGATAGTGCCTCTAAAATTCCAAACGAACATAATTACTGCAAGTTCTACGATGTGCGTCCAATAATTTAACTCACAAGATCTCAACTAATGGGACGCATATGCAATAACTCTATCATGCTGCATCAACAAGCAACTAAATCCTTTAAACGATACATCACTGCAGATCTCATAACTTTCAGGACCAGATGGAATGATCAGCACGGCGTGATAGTCAGCCTCTTCTTAGGCTCTTGAAAACTACTCTCGCACTCATATGTCCACATAAACTTTTCTTACTTCCTCAGAAGTCTTGTCAATGGCGATGCTAACACTGAAAACCTTTCTACAAACCGTTTGTAACACTCTGCTACGACCTAGAAAAACTTATGATCTCTGTCACTCAGTCAATATCGGCCAACTGATCACTGCTTCCATCTTGGACGGGGTCTACGGAGATTACTTCGCCTGAAATCACGTGACCTAAGAACGCAACACGAGCCATCCAAAACTCACATTTGCTAAGCTTATTGTAAAATCCAAAAGTACTCAAAGTCTGAAGTACCATCCCCAAATGCCTCTCGTGCTCCTCAGCACTCTTTGAACACACTAGGATAACTTCAATGAACACGATCACAAATGATTTAAATACCCTTAAACATTCTACTCATTAGACCCAAACAACCAACTAAGGTGTCCATCAAACCACACGGTATTACAATGAACTCATAACTGCCGTATCGAGTGCGAGATGCTAACTTCAGTATGTCCCTTTTTCCTGATCCTCAACTAATGGTACCTTGACCTCCAGTCGATCTTGAGGAATATCGATACACTAACACAATGAACCAACTTTCTTCTTCATGAATAGTTTAAGTGCTCCCCAAGGTGATACACTGGACGTATGAATCCCCTATTCAACACTTCCTGCATCTACACCTTCAGTTCTTTTAACTTGGTAACACCATCCGGTAAGGAGCCTTAAGGACTGGCTTTGTTCCGGATGCTAATTCAATCACGACTCTATTTCCCTTCTTGACAACAAACCTGGCAATTCTCCAGATATTACCTTAGAAAACTATGTACCACGATTAAGTTTTCCATATTCGGCTCCTCAACTGACGCATCCATTACAACTGCCATGCAGATTCGGTAACCAACAACCTGAACCAAGTCATCTTCAGTGACGAATAACAGGGATCGAAGGTCCTTTCTGACTTTCAGTAATTCAAAACTTTCATACGCTGACTGAACAAACTAAATTATATCACCAACATGATTCAAAACAACATAAAGCTCCTTGAGCCAACCTTTTTATAAATGACTTCCAAGTCATACTTAAGCAAACTCTTTAAGTACAACTATAGTCAGAAATTCACATTTCTCTTACCTTATTACCACAACGAAAACCCTACAACCTTCACTGAAAATTCTGCTGCATTACTCTACATAAAACATCTCATAAACATTCTTCTTCTGATTGATGCATGGTCGATCCCTTCATGCTCCTCTAGCCATCCTAGTGGCGTCCTATCTGCAGCAGTGGTACTTACACTCTCATGGACTTACGCAGGCAGTTCCTAACTCGATGGCCGTGCTGGCCACATTCAAAGCACGTTTCCCTTTTTTTTACTTTAACACTAGGCTGACTCGAGCCTCCTTTCCACAAGCTCGGCACACAATCAGAGAGTCATCTACTTCCCATCAAGGAACATTATGCACCATTCCTTGCACTGGGATATGTTCCAAGTACCCCCACTAAATGTCCCAAAGCATGTTTCTCCTGTTCTGTCTTATCAACGACGATGCAGAAACAGCTATAGTTCCATCCATCTATACGAGCCATCTTTGATCAAATGGCTTTACTGGTGACACCTGTAACAAGTCATTTCCCTCTTACAGCACGGAACAAATCCATGTCTTTTCTTACAGACACGACACGCATCAATCGAGTTGAGCACTGACTTTCCAACTCTACTCTTTCGGTTGGGTGAAACATGGCATCTTTCTTCTAACATCGGCCTTTCTCCCCAACCGATTTTCATCTCTGTCTAAACTGAACTTTGACTCAGATACGGAGGCTTGATCCTCGATCACAACTCTAGATTGGGCCTCAACAGGTGCGGCAATAACAACGGTCACAACACTGGCAACAGTAGAAACAACAGCAACAACAACGGCTCGGTCCTGCACTTACTAACCCAACAAGCTTCCAAGGAACACTAGCACCTGAACGATCCCAACGAACCTAAGATCGTTCGGTGCTGCTACACTCTAAGTACCAACTTGCCGCGGTACTCTCACACTCGCGCTGGTCTAAGCCTGCGCTCCACCTCAGGTACCGACTCTTGTCAGCATCCTACCCTGAGGTATAGGTCCTATCGACCTCCTCCAAGGCTCCATGGAGTTCTCCACTCCTAGTCACTCATCCTACAGGCTCTTTATAGACACCTGCTTTCCGATTCCAACATCAGGTTAGAATTTGAGTGACCCCACAAACAAGCTACCAAGCAACTATCAACCACATGCATCAGCATATTAAAAGCATTTCCTACTAACTATCCCAAGACTCATCGCACCTTATCACTCCATACACAGACCATGCTCTGATACCACTTAAACGGGGATGTCATGCCCCGAACCTCGAGCACGCGCACATCCCACTACGGTCGATCAAAAATGCGACATCGCAGGATATGTCGCCGACCCATTTATTTATTTACGCATGCGGAAGCGAAACAAATCCCCTGACAACATTTAACTTGGGATAGAAAAGTAGGCAATCAATCACAATACCAAACACTCATTTACAAACACAAAGGGTTTAAATACAACACTGGACTTTCTACAAAATAGACCAGCTCGACAAAAGGGGAACTATCCTACAACCAACTAGCAAGACACGCTCTCCAACCCTTATGACTTCACCTCTGCAACTCCTCAAGGCCAACCAAAGCTATCTGGCCGCTCCGTCCACCAGGGACCTCAAATTTTAATCCCACAACCGGGATGAGACGATGTCTCTGCAAGTTCAACCCCCTAAACCCCTATTAGAAAGAAAATACGCCCCGGGTGGCCTAGCCACATCACACAGAAGACTTACCTCGCCTCAGCCTTTATCTGTAGGTTAGCACAATTTATATAAACCAACCACGTGCAATTATGATAACCAAACAACCATGGCACAATCACATTATCAAACAATTCAACCACTTGGATTGTCTCAGCGATCAATCGACTCGGCCGATTACATGTCAATCTAGCAAATGTGGCATCCCGGAAATTCAAAGCCGAGCCTTAAGGTGTGTTAAATGTCTTTAATTAGGTGGTAGAATTTTATGGCTTATGCTTTAGCCAATTTGTCTTTTAATTTGATGAATTTTTGCTTGTGATTGTGGAAATTTAAATTTCATTAGTTAATGCTTGGCCATATGATTTAAATTTCAATAATTAAAATATCCCAAGACTTTGGCCAAGATGGAAATTGGAATTCAAGAAATATTTATAGAAAAGAATTCAAAAAAAAAAAGAGAGAAAAGGGTTAAAATTCGAATGGGCCTTGGACCCATTAGCCTAGAGCTTGGTGGGCCAAGCTAGTCGGCCCATTGGGCCCAAGAGGTGGCTGTCGACCAGCCCAAGAAGGAGTGGCCGGTTGGGCCTAAGCCCAAGCCCATTAACCCAAATCAAATTTCAAAAATAAAGATTACAAGTGGCATAAAGAAATGGCATGCATTGGTGGGATTGTAGGCAATCTCATGATTGCTAATCATGAGAAGATGGGGATATAAAAAGAGAGAGGGAAGAGAGAGAGTGGCCGTTTTCTTCATTTTGGCCAAGAGAGTGTGCGAGAGAGGGCTTGAGCGGAAGAGAGACCGAGAGGGAAAGAGAGAAGGCGGAGCCGAGAGGGAGGTGCAGCCGCCCGTTCGCCGTCGCCGCCTAGTCCGACCGTCCTACGCCGCCGTGCTTGCTGTTCGTTCATCTTGGAGGCAAGTGGGGGGTCCATAACTTCTCTTGCATGTTGTTTTTATTGGTTGCATGTTAGATTTTAGGTGTGGTTTGGACGAAATACCGAGGTAAGGGTTGCATGTGTTCATGTTATGTGGCTGTTTCCGTTCGGTTTGTGGTAGACAGTTTCTTATTCGAGTTTGCATGTGTATTTGGAGTGTGATTTTGGCTTCGGTGTCTTCATGAAAGTTGAAGCTAACATCTTGAGGTATGACATACTCGAATTTCATGGAAAACGAAGGTGATATGAGGGGTCAAAAGTTCTATTTCACGGAGACTTCAGATCTGCGAATTTCCTACTGACCTTTTATTGATTTCTTGGTTGCATGTTGATTTCTGTTGGAGATCTCACTTTGTTGTCTTCATGAATGTTGTAGATAACATCCTAAACTATAACATACTCAAATTTGAGGAGAAAAAAATGAGTATAGCCTAGTTAACCAGCTAGATCTTTGAGACGGATGGTTCTGTTGAAGTGAACCGAGACACCCGAGACTTCAAGAACTTAAAAGAGGATCATACTTTGGTTATTTAACCTAGATCTCTTCATGAAACTTGTAAAGGACACATTGATACATAACATACTCGAATTTCAGGAGAAACGAAAGAGATTTGATGGGTCAAACCTAAGTTTTTCGGTGATGTACGTTCCGGACGAAACGGTAGAGGTTCCAGAAGCTTCATGGAGTTGTATAAATTAATCTAAAAAGAATTTGGCTTAGCGTTCTACATGAAAAATGCACGAAAATGTGTTGGCTATCACCCTGTAAAATTTGGGAATTTTCGGAGGTCATATGTGTATTTTAATTGAATTAATTCGAAAACTGTGCAATCTGGCCATTTTCCGAATATTGTGGAAATTTGGGAAATTATGTAAAATGCAAATTAGCCATGGATTTTATGTGAAATTTGATTCTAATTGTTTGTTTAATGATTGATTGAAGATTATGATTTCTGGAAAATCATAAATATTAAATATAGTATTTATTTATGAAAATAAATAATATAATAATATAATAATATAATAATAAAATATTAAAAAAAGGTGGGTTATTTTATTGGCCATGAGTCCTATGGAATTATGATGCATTGCTATATGACATTGATGCATGTATGATCATGAATTATGATGTACTATTATATGGCATTGATGTATGAATGATCATGAATTATGATGCATTGTTATATGGCATTGATGCATGTATGATTATGAATCATGATGCATGTGTGTGAATCATATGCCATGAAATAATAAGATGAAAAGGATGATAAAAAGTGGAAAGTGGTATGTGAGTAAGAGGATGTGGCGGAGGATGTTGTCTGGTGGCCTGGTGGCGTAATTCCAGAGATTCCCTGGGAGTTTCAGGATACCCGGAATATGGGGGGCCGGAAGTCCAGTTGTATCTTGAATACATGCCCGGAGGTGACTTGCGATGCCAGGATTGGGGTGCGAGATCCCCGGCTAGAAGGGTAAAGGCCGGAAGCCCTGTCGGAGGTTTCTGCCCGAAGGGAATGCCTCGTGATGCTAGTTGAGATGCGAGATGCCCGGAATGTGGGAGGCCGGAAGCCCAGTGGCCATGAGATGGCTGGGATACTGGGAACCCTGTCGGAGGTTTCTGTCCGAAGGGTGATGATCAAATTGATCATGGAATCCTGTCGGAGGTTTTTGCCCGAAGGGATGGTGATGATGGTGAATTTGATGATTTGAGAAAAGATAATGTGGGGATCAATTGATAAGTAAAAGTGGAAATTGATCTATGATGATGTGATATGCATGGTGATGCATGGCTAATGATGATGTGATATGCATGGTGATGCATGGCTAATGATGATGTGATATGCATGGTGATGCATGGCTAATGATGATATGATGTGATATGCATGGTGATGCATGGCTAATGATGATATGATGTGATATGCATGGTGATGCATGGCTAATGATGATGTGATATGTATGGTGATGCGTGGCTAATGATGATGTGATATGTATGGTGATGCATGGCTAATGATGATGTGATATGCATGGTGATGCATGGCTAATGATGATGTGATATGCATGGTGATGCATGGCTAATGATGATGTGATATGCATGGTGATGCATGGCTAATGATGATGCATGATATGCATGGTTACAAGGTAAGTGATGTCTGCAACGTGTGATGATATGTATGATGCATTGGAATGTTATTGGATTTCCCTATCTGCTGAGTGGTTGTACTCACCTCTTTTGGGGATAACATTTCAGATTAGCACTATGCCGCTACCTGCTGTTTCGCGTGGGGTATTTTACGGTCTACCGTCTGATGTTGAGGTGGAGTGTACGGAGATAGATTGTCCCTCTGTGCCCGGATTGACGTTTATCCGAGTACGATGCTTGGTCATGTATGATATCGGCCTGGCTGGGGGCCCTGTCATACAAGAGTTCATTTCTGTTCACGTCCGTCGAGATGGTGTTATGCGAGGGATGCTGCCACCGCCACCACCTGATGCACCGGGTTGGGTGTGAGACCTGCGCGCAAGGAGTAGGAGTTAGATCACTTTTTGATGTAGATAGTTGACGCTGGTGATGGGAGGGTTTGTGTTCATGTGATGTTAGGGGTCGAGGTTTCTTTTTGAGATTTTAGGTAGGACATGGTAGAGTCCTAACCTTTCTGGTTTTTGCACCGACCCGAAGGAAACCCCATCTCGCTATATGTATGTATGTAAGCAAAGCGTCAACGTTATTTATAAAATCATGATGTTTAGCTGGTGTGTATTTGTATCATGGGTTAGAAGGGAGATAGATGACGATGTGAATTTTGCTTCCGCTATGAGTCGCGCATGGGACCGCTTTTAAAAAAAAAAATGCCTATAATCTGGCAAGGCTTAATTTAGCCAAGAGATAGAGATGGTAAAAGATGTAACACCGGCGCTGGTGACGACCTGCGAAGGGTTCGGGGTGTCACAGCCGCCCTTTTTGGTATCAGAGCCAGGTTATAAGTGGAGTGATAAGGAGCCTCATTTGGGATTGAGGAACATGATGACAATACACACCATAGGATGTAAAACGTAATAATTGAATAACGGGTGATGGGAATTCACTCGTAGATCCTTAGTAGTTTGTTTTGAATTGCCTTTAGGTGCCAGTAACATGTATATGTTACTTATGTGGTAGTGATAATTGCTTTGAGTGGAGGCAGTGAGTCCCAGATTATTCCTGAGGCAATGCTTGGAAATTGCAGGAAAGTCATGGTGCGAGCTGGAAGTGCTCATCCATCAAGGGCTGAAGCCTCTGCTGCAAGGGCTGAACCCCGAATGGAAGATATCCTGCAGGCATTAGCCAATATTGGAAATCTGATGGAGAGGCAGGCGCAGCAACAGCCCGGAGCAGAACGCCGTACTCAAGGACTAGTGGAGCAGTTTTTGAAGCTGAAGCCACTTAAGTTTAATGGAATGGGAAGTCCTGAGGAGGCAGAGCAATGGATTGATGGGATGGAAAGAATTTTCCGGCTGTTGGACTGCACTAATGCTGAGAAAATAGTCTTAGCAGAGTACCAATTGGAGGGAAATGTAAAGTTTTGGTGGAGAGCTTCGAAGGATATAATCTTTCCACCAGGTACTGATGTGAGTTGGGAGGAATTTGTGAGAGCTTTTAATAGGAAGCATTTCTCTGATTGTGCTAAGGATAGGAAGATTACTGAGTTTGTTCAGCTAGAACAAAAGGGGTTGACTGTAGATCAGTATGAGGCTAGAATTTCTGAATTGTCTAGATATGCTCCTAGATTGATTGAGGATCAGGAAGAGAAGGCTAAGAGATTCCTGAAAGGGTTGAGGACTGACATTAGAAAGCAGTTGGTGCCTTTGAACATAAGAGATTATAATGAGATTTATGAAAGGGCGCAGTTAATGGAGCAGGAGTTGTTGAGGGAGCGGTCAGAATTTAAGAAACCATTTAATTTTAGTGATGTGAAGAAGGGGAAGAGACCTTATCCTGGTCAAGGTCAGACCTGGAATGTGAAGAAGAAGGGAAATTTTGGAAATTTTGGAGGAGCAAGGAGTGGTCTGAATATAGGGAAAGCACCCTATCATCCTGGACAACAGAAATGTTTTGGATGTGGACAAGTGGGTCATCTTAGGAGGAATTGCCCGCGAGAGAGGTCGCAAGTGAGTGTTGGCTCAGTGCGACAGGGATATCAGAGTGCTGTTAGGTCGAATCCGCAAGGAAATCCTCAAAGACCACCTGCACAAGGAAGGGTGTATGCAATTACCCAGGAGGAAGCGGAAGCTTCCAAGAATGTTATCTCAGGTACGATTCTTATTAATGGTGAAAAGGCATATGCATTGTTTGACACGGGTGCAACGCATTCGTTTGTGTCTGAAAGATATAGATGTTTGAATAAGATAGAAGTTATGCCGCTTGAGATGCCTCTTTGTGTTTCCACGCCTTTAAAGGATATGGTATTGTCTACACTGGTGTGTGGAAATTGTAAGATATCCATGGGAGGAAAGGATATGGAAATAGACTTGGTTGTAATGGCTATGTATGATTTTGATGTTATTATAGGAATGGACTGGCTTTGTAAGTATCGGGCTAGAATGGATTGTTATAGAAGAGTGGTGCAATTTGTTTTACCTGATCAGTCTAGTTGTGAATTTTTAGGAGGTCAGGCCCATTTGCCTGTAGCGCTTATTTCAGCGGTAGAAGCTTGTAAGTTACTTGACCAATGATGTCAAGGGTACCTAGCCATAGTTAGAGATTATGCCAGGGAGGAGCCTAATCTTGAGGAAGTTCATGTGGTTAACGAATTTCAAGATGTATTTCCTGAGGAATTGCCTAGATTGCCGCCAGAGCGGGAGATTGAATTTGAAATCGAATTAATACCTGGAACAGGACCTATATCAAAAGCCCCGTATAGGATGGCTTTAGTTGAATTGAAGGAGTTGAAAGTGCAATTGCAGGAACTGCTTGATAAAGGATTTATTAGACCAAGTGCTTCATCTTGGGGTGCACCGGTCTTGTTTGTGAAAAAGAAGGATGGGTCAATGCGTTTGTGCATTGACTATAGGCAGTTGAATCAGGTGACCATTAAGAACAAGTATCCTTTGCCTAGAATTGATGATTTATTTGACCAGCTTCAGGGAAGTTCAGTTTTCTCTAAGATTGATTTGAGGTCGGGATACCATCAGTTGAGAATTAAGAAGGAGGACATTCCTAAGACTGCATTTAGAACTTGTTATGGGCACTATGAGTTCCTTGTTATGCCATTTGGATTGACTAACGCCCCTGCTGCATTTATGGATTTGATGAATAGGATATTTCAGCCTTATTTGGACCAGTTTGTGATTGTGTTTATTGATGATATTCTGGTATATTCGAAAGGGCCTAAAGAGCATGAGCATCATTTGAGAATAGTTTTGCAAACCCTGAGAGAGCATAAATTGTACGCTAAGTTTAGTAAGTGTGAATTCTGGTTGGACCGGATAATATTTCTAGGACATGTGGTGTTAGGAAAAGGAATTGCAGTAGACCCGGCAAAAGTTGAAATGGTAGTGAATTGGCCGAGACCGACGACACCTACTGAGATAGGAAGTTTCTTAGGATTGGCTGGTTATTATAGAAGGTTCATCGAAGGATTTTCAAGGCTAGCAGGACCTTTAACTAAATTGACCCGAAAGAATGTGAAATTTGAGTGGAATGGAGAATGTGAAAGGAGTTTTCAGGAGCTTAAAAGGAAATTGACTTCAGCTCCAATTCTGACTATACCCACTGGACCTGATGGTTTCACAGTGTATAGTGATGCATCTCATAAAGGACTAGGATGTGTGTTGATGCAGCATGGCAAGGTTGTAGCCTATGCATCCAGACAATTGAAACCTCATGAGCTAAATTACCCGACGCATGATTTAGAGCTAGCAGCTATAGTGTTTGCCTTGAAGATATGGAGACACTATTTGTATGGGGAAAAGTTTGAGATCTATACGGATCATAAGAGTTTAAAGTATCTGTTCTCACAAAAGGAGTTGAACATGAGACAAAGGAGGTGGATGGAGTTGTTGAAGGATTATGACTGTGAGATAAGATATCATCCAGGAAAAGCGAATAGAGTAGCAGATGCTCTTAGTCGTAAGTCGGCCATTGAGATAGCTAGTTTGAGGATGGCAGAATGGAAATTGTTAGAATCTGTGGCAAATTCCGAATTTAAGTTGGAAGTGGATTGTCTTACTGGTATGCTTAGTGAATTAAGGATTGAGCCAGAGATTATCCATAAACTTAAAATTCTGCAAGAATCTGACCCAGAGATTTTGAAAGTGAAAGATACATTATCTTTAAGGAAAAGATCAGAATTTCAGATCTCTGATGATGGAATAGTAAGATGTCAAGGACGACTTTGTGTTCTCGACAATGAGGAATTAAGGAAGGAAATTCTGTCGGAGGCACATAAGAGTAATTATAGTATCCACCCAGGTAGTACAAAGATGTATAGAAATTTGCGTCAGCAATTTTGGTGGAATGGTATGAAGGCAGATACGGTTAGATACGTATCTCAATGTTTGACATGTCAGCAAGTAAAAGCGGAGCATCGAAAACCCGCAGGACTTTTGAGACCATTAGACATTCCTGAATGGAAATGGGAACATGTAACGATGGACTTTGTGCAAGGACTGCCAAGGACATCAAGTAGTCACGATTCAATTTGGGTTATAGTGGATCGTTTGACTAAGTCGGCTCATTTCTTAGCAATTCGTATGGATTACCCAATGGATAAGTATGCGGACATGTATGTAAGTCAAGTGGTACGCTTACATGGTGTTCCAGTGACCATTACTTCAGATCGAGATTCGAGGTTCACTTCGAATTTTTGGAAAAGTTTTCAAGTTGCGTTAGGATCTAAGCTTCAGTTTAGTACAGCTTTTCATCCCCAGACAGATGGTCAATCGGAAAGAGTAATCCAGATACTGGAGGATATGTTGAGAGCTTGTGTGATTGATTTCAAAGGAAATTGGGATGAGAGATTGCATTTGGTAGAGTTTGCCTATAACAATAGTTTCCAGAAAAGTATAGGCATGGCTCCTTATGAAGCATTATATGGAAGGAGATGTAGGACTCCTGTCTGTTGGAGTGAAGTAGGTGAAAGGAAATTGACAGGACCTGAATTGATACAAGTTACCGTTGAGGCTGTTGATGTTATCAGAGAAAGGCTTAGAGCAGCTCAGAGTAGGCAGAAAGGCTACGCAGATAGACGTAGGAGGCCTTTGGAATTTAGTGTCGGGGATCATGTATTCCTTAAGGTATCTCCAATGAAAGGAATATCTCGATTCGGGATAAAGGGTAAGCTAAGCCCCAGATTTGTTGGACCTTTTGAAATTCTTGAGAAGATAGGAGATAGGGCTTATCGTTTAGCGTTACCTCCTAAGTTAGGAAATCTGCACGATGTGTTTCATGTATCGATGTTGAGGAAGTACCAGCCGGATCCTAGTCACATACTCGATCATGAAGCCACCAAAATGGATGAGAAAGTTAGGTACATTGAAGAGCCTGTGCAGATATTGGATCGAAAGGAGCAAATTCTTAGGACTAAAAAGATCCCATTAGTTAAGGTGTTATGGCGACATCATAATGTGGAGGAAGCCACATGGGAAAGTGAGGATCAGATGAGGGAAAAGTACCCTTATTTATTTCAAGAAGGCGCGAGTAGTGCTTGAATTTCGAGGACGAAATTCTCTAAGGAGGGGAAAATTGTGGCATCCCGGAAATTCAAAGCCGAGCCTTAAGGTGTGTTAAATGTCTTTAATTAGGTGGTAGAATTTTATGGCTTATGCTTTAGCCAATTTGTCTTTTAATTTGATGAATTTTTGCTTGTGATTGTGGAAATTTAAATTTAATTAGTTAATGCTTGGCCATATGATTTAAATTTCAATAATTAAAATATCCCAAGACTTTGGCCAAGTTGGAAATTGGAATTCAAGAAATATTTATAGAAAATAATTCAAAAAAAAAAAGAGAAAAAAGGGTTAAAATTCGAATGGGCCTTGGACCCATTAGCCTAGAGCTTGGTGGGCCAAGCTAGTCGACCCATTGGGCCCAAGAGGTGGCTGTCGACCAGCCCAAGAAGGAGTGGCCGGTTGGGCCTAAGCCCAAGCCCATTAACCCAAATCAAATTTCAAAAATAAAGATTACAAGTGGCATAAAGAAATGGCATGCATTGGTGGGATTGTAGGCAATCTCATGATTGCTAATCATGAGAAGATGGGGATATAAAAAGAGAGAGGGAAGAGAGAGAGTGGCCGTTTTCTTCATTTTGGCCAAGAGAGTGTGCGAGAGAGGGCTTGAGCGGAAGAGAGACCGAGAGGGAAAGAGAGAAGGCGGAGCCGAGAGGGAGGTGCAGCCGCCCGTTCGCCGTCGCCGCCTAGTCCGACCGTCCTACGCCGCCGTGCTTGCTGTTCGTTCATCTTGGAGGCAAGTGGGGGGTCCATAACTTCTCTTGCATGTTGTTTTTATTGGTTGCATGTTAGATTTTAGGTGTGGTTTGGACGAAATACCGAGGTAAGGGTTGCATGTGTTCATGTTATGTGGCTGTTTCCGTTCGGTTTGTGGTAGACAGTTTCTTATTCGAGTTTGCATGTGTATTTGGAGTGTGATTTTGGCTTCGGTGTCTTCATGAAAGTTGAAGCTAACATCTTGAGGTATGACATACTCGAATTTCATGGAAAACGAAGGTTATATGAGGGGTCAAAAGTTCTATTTCACGGAGACTTCAGATCTGCGAATTTCCTACTGACCTTTTATTGATTTCTTGGTTGCATGTTGATTTCTGTTGGAGATCTCACTTTGTTGTCTTCATGAATGTTGTAGATAACATCCTAAAATATAACATACTCAAATTTGAGGAGAAAAAAATTAGTATAGCCTAGTTAACCAGTTAGATCTTTGAGACGGATGGTTCTGTTGAAGTGAACCGAGACACCCGAGATTTCAAGAACTTAAAAGAGGATCATACTTTGGTTATTTAACCTAGATCTCTTCATGAAACTTGTAAAGGACACATTGATACATAACATACTCGAATTTCAGGAGAAACGAAAGAGCTTTGATGGGTCAAACCTAAGTTTTTCGGTGATGTACGTTCTGGACGAAACGGTAGAGGTTCCATAAGCTTCATGGAGTTGTATAAATTAATCTAAAAAGAATTTGGCTTAGAGTACTACATGAAAAATGCACGAAAATGTGTTGGCTATCACCCTGTAAAATGTGGGAATTTTCGGAGGTCATATGAGTATTTTAATTGAATTAATTCGAAAACTGTGCAATCTGGCCATTTTCCGAATATTGTGGAAATTTGGGAAATTATGTAAAATGCAAATTAGCCATGGATTTTATGTGAAATTTGATTCTAATTGTTTGTTTAATGATTGATTGAAGATTATGATTTTTGGAAAATCATAAATATTAAATATAGTATTTATTTATGAAAATAAATAATATAATAATATAATAATATAATAATAAAATAATAAAAAAAAGGTGGGTTATTTTATTGGCCATGAGTCCTATGGAATTATGATGCATTGCTATATGACATTGATGCATGTATGATCATGAATTATGATGTACTATTATATGGCATTGATGTATGAATGATCATGAATTATGATGCATTGTTATATGGCATTGATGCATGTATGATTATGAATCATGATGCATGTGTGTGAATCATATGCCATGAAATAATAAGATGAAAAGGATGATAAAAAGTGGAAAGTGGTATGTGAGTAAGAGGATGTGGCGGAGGATGTTGTCTGGTGGCCTGGTGGCGTAATTCCAGAGATTCCCTGGGAGTTTCAGGATGCCTGGAATGTGGGGGGCCAGAAGTCCGGTTGTATCTTGGATACATGCCCGGAGGTGACTCGCGATGCCAGGATTGGGGTGCGAGATCCCCAGCTAGAAGGGTAAAGGCCGGAAGCCCTGTCGGAGGTTTCTGCCCGAAGGGAATGCCTCGTGATCCTAGTTGAAATGCGAGATGCCCGGAATGTGGGGGGCCGGAAGCCCAGTGGCCATGAGATGGCTGGGATACTGGGAACCCTGTCAGAGGTTTCTGTCCGAAGGGTGATGATCAAATTGATCATGGAATCCTATCGGAGGTTTCTGCCCGAAGGGATGGTGATGATGGTGAATTTGATGATTTGAGAAAAGATAATGTGGGGATCAATTGATAAGTAAAAGTGGAAATTGATCTATGATGATGTGATATGCATGGTGATGCATGGCTAATGATGATATGATGTGATATGCATGGTGATGCATGGCTAATGATGATATGATGTGATATGCATGGTGATGCATGGCTAATGATGATATGATGTGATATGCATGGTGATGCATGGCTAATGATGATATGATGTGATATGCATGGTGATGCATGGCTAATGATGATATGATGTGATATGCATGGTGATGCATGGCTAATGATGATGTGATATGTATGGTGATGCATGGCTAATGATGATGTGATATGCATGGTGATGCATGGCTAATGATGATGTGATATGCATGGTGATGCATGGCTAATGATGATGCATGATATGCATGGTTACAAGGTAAGTGATGTCTGCAACATGTGATGATATGTATGATGCATTGGAATGTTACTGGATTTCCCTATCTGCTGAGTGGTTGTACTCACCCCTTTTGGGGATAACATTTCATATTAGCACTATGCCGCTACCTGCTGTTTCGCGTGGGGTATTTTACGGTCTACCGTCTGATGTTGAGGTGGAGTGTACGGAGATAGATTGTCCCTCTGTGCCCGGATTGACGTTTATCCAAGTACGATGCTTGGTCATGTATTATATCGGCCTGGCTGGGGGCCCTGTCATACAAGAGTTCATTTCTGTTCACGTCCGTCGAGATGGTGTTATGCGAGGGATGCTGCCGCCGCCACCACCTGATGCACCGGGTTGGGTGTGAGACCTGCGCGCAAGGAGTAGGAGCTAGATCACTTTTTGATGTAGATAGTTGACGCTGGTGATGGGAGGGTTTGTGTTCATGTGATGTTAGGGGTCGAGGTTTCTTTTTGAGATTTTAGGTAGGACATGGCAGAGTCCTAACCTTTCTGGTTTTTGTACCGACCCGAAGGAAACCCCATCTCGCTATATGTATGTATGTAAGCAAAGCGTCAACGTTATTTATAAAATCATGACGTTTAGCTGGTGTGTATTTGTATCATAGGTTAGAAGGGAGATAGATGACGATGTGAATTTTGCTTCCGCTATGAGTCGCGCATGGGACCGCTTTTTTAAAAAAAAAAATGCCTGTAATCTGGCAAGGCTTAATTTAGCCAAGAGATAGAGATGGTAAAAGATGTAACACCGGCGCTGGTGACGACCTGCGAAGGGTTCGGGGTGTCACAGCAAATCAATCATTGCTCTCAACTACGGCCCTACTCGGCAAATTTGAATCAGTGGCATCACGGCCCTACTCGGCAAATTTGAATCAGTGGCATCACGGCCCCACTCGGCGCGACCTTTAACAGGTGGCAATTCACGGCCCCATTGGACGCGACCTCTAATAGGTGGCATATCACGGCCTCACTGGGCACGACCTCTCATAGGTGGTTTATCACATCCTCACTAGGCACGACCTCTCATAGGTGGTTTATCAGGGCCTCACTAGGCACGACCTCTCATAGGTGGTTTATCACGGCCTCACTAGGCACGACCTCTCATAGGTGGTTTATCACGGCCTCATCGGGCACGACCTCTAATAGGTGATATTTCACGGCCTCACTGGGCACGACCTCTAATAGGTGGTATTTCATGGCCTCACTGGGCACGACCTTTCCTAGGTGGTACATCACGGCCTCATCGGGCACGACCTCTAATAGGTGGTCAATCACAGCCAATCTCCCATCAATTTCTACACTTAGGATTTATAAAGAATCCCTATTTATCACAATCACACTCCATTTACCACAATCAATCATCAAATTCAAATTATAAATACACAACAGCAATCAGCACGAAATTCTGAGAGAATAAGGTTCCAAACTAATTTTTCAGAATTTATCAAATAATTAAATTTATTCCAAAAATTAATTAAATAATAATATTCATATTTTTCACTATCCACACTCAATTTAGAATATCCAATCATCAATTTCAAAATCCGACTACACAGCAACGACCGGCACGAAATTCTGAGAATTTAAGGTCTCGACAAAATTTTCGGAATTTAACAAATAATTTAATTTATTCCGAAAATAATTAAATAATAATAATTTATTAATTTCGAATAAAATATATTATTAAATTATATAATAATTTCGAGACATTTAAATAAATCAAAAGTAAATTCATTTATGTCAAATCAAGGCTTATTTTAAATAAACCTACTTACCCTTAATTAAACACACTTTAAATTAAACCACAACCTTAATCAAATCTACCCTTAATTAAACACACTTTAAATTAAACCACAACCTTAATCAAATCTACTCTTAATTAACCTAAACTAACAACCTAATAATACTTAGCATAAACTAAACCTCCCTAAGCATAATTAACCCTCTAAGCGACGTTTAGTGAGCTAAACTCACCGGATTAGCGAGCCGAGTGGACCAAAACGATGAGGGCGACGCGAGGATCGACTTTCCTCAAAGCGGGCCGAGCATCCGGGCTCGGGAAGGCGACCAAAATGGCCCACGAAGGGGCTGCCATACCCATTTCTGCAACCTTCTGCTCGCTGCTGGTTGGGGGCGGATCCGGCGCCGGTTGAGGCGCACAAGGGCCTAGATGGACGGGGGAGACCAAACCGGACCTAGGCGAGGCTTCACGGTGGCCGGAGGGGGGCTGGACGGCTCCGGCGAAGCTCCACCAGATCTGAAATGGCCGCTAGAATAGAGAAGAAGAACCAGCGACTCGGCTTGCTGGAAACGGGCAAAGTGGGGCTTCGGCGGTCCAGGCGATGGTTTCGATTGCTGCACGGCGGCGAGACGGTGGCTCACAGCTGGAGGGCGACCAAGAACAGCGGCCAGGGAAGCTCGGGACATTGTTGGACTCAAGACGGGCGCGAGACGAGCAGGAAGCTCGCGGGGCTGGCCACTGAGCACGACGGGCGAGTCAGCTGATCCGGCGGCGAACAGCGGAGGGTGGAGGCGCGAGACGGTGGTCCAGCAGCTAGCTGGCTACTCTGTCGTCTTCCCAGATCTGCTGGGTTTCGAACAACACAAGGAAGAAGGAGAAGAAGCCGACACCAGCAGAAGGGGGAGAGAGGGGCGGAGCTGCGTGCGGCTGGACGAGCGACGGCTTCCGGCTGGGACGAATGGCGTCGAGCAGAGCTGCTGCTCGGGCGGTTCTTCTGGTCTGCTGAGGTCTTGTACAGCAGGGAGAGGAGAGAAGCGACGAAAGAGAGAAGGGGAGGAAGAAGAAGACCGGTTCTCTCTCTCTCTCTCTCTCTCTCTCTCTCTCTTTTTCTCTTTCTCTTTCTCTCTCTTTGGCCCCACCATGACCTCATGGATGATGTCACACCCCACTATCTCCCACAACCTTAATCCAATGGGTTCAATTTCATTTTCCGCCGTGGCATAAAATCTTGTACACTTAATTCCATTAATTTTCAATCAATTCCCTCCAATTGAAGCTCAATTAAATTAACCCATGTGTCCTCGGCCTTCTCATGACATTTCCCCATCAAATGATCCAACTTGCATCCCGAAGATTCGATTAAAAACGGCCCTCTGACAATCCCTAACAAAAACGGCATTACTTTGCTTTTCCACCAAAAATCTCGGTTTGTAGAAAAATCTTCTGAGGATGAGTCAACGTTCCTAAAATGAATTGTGACTTGACAGAACTTCCAAATTTCTGTAATCGGGTTCAATTTCACGGTTAAATTCAATCTGGCGCGACTTTAGTGCGTCCTAATCTACCAGGTAGCTTTTAGGAATTTTTTGTGCAATTGACCTGTGGTTGATTATTCTCAAGCCACAAGTGCATCTTCGACACCTTGGCGACTCTCGATTGTCGTAGAAATCTCGAGGTTTCGATTACAGACACAGGGTACCCAAAACGACAGAAGAATCGGTCTAGTGCCGGTCGACGAGGATATTGCGATCAGGTGGAATCACCCACACTCTAATCACATATCTCAGTCAAATCGACCTATTACTGATCTCTGTTCGATTCTGACAATGTCGTAATGATCCTTGTAGATTAATACGGTCAAGTAGCCGATTCATGGTCGAATTCTCAAGTCTATTGCGTTTAGATTCCTTAACGGCTTCACCTGATAGACTAGTTATCTCGTGAGTGGCCAACTCAGAGGATAAAGCTATAAACGCGAAGATAAAATGCCCGACTTATTTAATTGCAACCAGAATTGAAAAATCGGGATGTCACATTATACGCACCGAAGATGTCGTGAGAATCGAGAAATTCTCATAGATCAGTAACGTACTCTTCCTCCACTTCTCTAAGCAGTATTGTCGAGTATGAAATTCTCGTATTAAGCCAATTGCCATTGTTCAGAAAGGACAAAAGGACATAAGAAAGTTTACATCTTTGCCCAATATTTTTGGCTAGGAAGAATTGCATGGTTCTGACTGAACTCAAGGTTCCGTTGCAAACTGTTCTTGCTGTGAACATTTTTTTTAAGACAAGGACCCTACGACTTTGGTATCCCTGAGATTGCATGGTCCTGGGAGGGGTGGAAAGAGAAAAGGTTAGTGGAATCAAAATGGCTAAAATTAGCGTGGAACAATATCATGCAACTGTTTATGCTCTTTCTGCGCCAACATGTAGATGTATGCGATGTAAAATGCCACAACAGACCAGTTGTGACTTGATTGCACAAACGAAAAAGGCCAATTCTGGATTTGTGAGTTTATTCATGGAAAAAAACTCCTTTACAGAATCAACATTTACAGGACTCAAGAATTCTTGACCAACCATTTTTGTTATTTATCATCGATCTAAGCAAGATAGCAATCCAAGATCAAGGCACCTACGGTGAGCACCTTTTTTACAACATAGAGCCTGGCATACTTTAGAGTGAACTTCCCACAAGAATCTGGTGCAATGGGCAATATCTTCTGTGGAACCAGATCACAGACCTCAAACTGTACGAATAATGGCAATGTTGGACCTAGTCCAAGTGAACCCAGGTTTAGGTAAGAATTTACCCTGTAAAAGACATTAATCGGGTCCATGTGGACCCAAGTCTAGGTAAGAATTTGCCCAATGTAAGAGACATGTTTTTGTTGCCAAAAGGATGAGATATGATTTACTTTACTCATAAAAATGCATTACGAAGTATATTATGTATGGAAAGAAATGGGCATATCGATTTGGAACTCACTTTTCTTGTTGAAAATAAAAAGGAAGCAAATAGATTGAGATGGTTTCTAGATAGCAAAATACTTTTGTCAGTGCTAGGGAAAAGGGAAAAGAAGAAACCCTAACTTGCGCTGATAATCTTTCTTTAAGCAATCAACTTGTTGGTGGAGTCTGAATCACAGGGCAATCCTCCTTTGGCGGAACAGAAGCTATTCAAAACCTTTGCATACAATGCCTCTATTCTGCCAAAGGAGAATTGCACTGTTATGTCAAAACCCCACTCTGTCTCTTGCTTTGACTGGCTTAGCTCGAGTCCTCGGATTGATCAAACCTCCTCTTTTATAAAACCATTGTTCGCACAAATTTTCGGATATGCCGGGGAGATGAAGCAGTATATGCCAGAACAATTCTTGTGTAGTTTCTTTTCGGACGTGGTCCCAAATTCTTGACCCATCTTATCCTCAAAGAAATGAAAGGAAAAGTCGACATCAAGATGGATCTTTTTTCTTATCATGCGAAATGCTCCTTTTACGTGCCAATGCATGGAGAGATATTGAAAGAGCAATTTATGAAGTGAAACTCTTTTTTAATTATTGCCTGTTAATTGTGAACTATTTTGTTGTGGCTAGGATTATATTCTTCTAGTTTGCCTTCGACTCCACGTGGCTATGGCTACGTGGAACTCTATTATTCTGTGTTAAAAGGTATGGATTCTTTTTAAATACTGATAAATTTCAACAAATGTTGATAAACTTAAATCAGTTATTGATTTTTTTTTTAAAGACGTCACCTTTTTTCTAGGTAAATTTTTTAGTGATTTACCATTAGATTTAATAAATAAACTTTCTTGTTTGTTAGCTTGCAAAATGACCAAAGATTAGACAATTTTAGCAACTTTTATTTACATAAGTTATTAACACTTGAATTTAATAATTCCTATGTAAATTACCAACCAAAGTTAGAACGACTTATTAGCTTTTATCAAATTAAGTTAATTACTAGTTTTGGGTTGCCAACTTTTCATGGGATAGCTGTACAAATGGTTTTTGAACTTCAGCCCAATATGCAACGTCATTCTTGGATTTTTAACTTGTTGTGTGGTCTATGATATTTTACCTAATGTACAATGTTGTCCTTGGACTTTTAATTTATTCAATGCAATCTCTAAACTTTTTTTGTAAATATTTAATATAGTCTCTAGACTATATGAAAATATCTAACACTATCCTTCCATTAATTCAAATTAATGTAAATTGGTTATCAAGCTTCCAATCTGGTAAATTTGAACGGTGTATAGAAGAATAACCTGACACATGGATTACGCTCGTGATATGGTCAGCTCAAATGAAGATAAAATTATCTAAGTCATCAATAACATGGATAATTACATTTCCAAATTGATCAAATTAAACAAATTACATGAATTATTATAGTTTACTTTGAGTTAAATATCTTACGTGGGAATCTATGTTCAGCAAATTTTTTTGTCCATCATTCACACATACTAGATTGGAAGCCAAATCAATAAATTACGTTGATTCAAAATAATAGAAGGATAACATTGAACATTTTCACATAATTTGAGAACTAAATTAAATGTGTACCAAAAGTTTATGGACTGTCAATACCTAAAATATTGTTGTTCCGTAAAATTAGGAATCGACTTGACCCCTAAACAAAAATATCAAAGTCGCATTGCTTACATTTGCCATTGCATCGCATTGCATGTAGGTACTAATAGCATTTGGGACTAACTCATTTGCATTAAGTAGGTCGTAGGGGCAAAGCAGATAATGTTGGCACAATCTCGATTCGTTTGTTCAAATTTGAATTCTAGGATTAATTTGGACTTCAAGATAGGAAATAGAGATAAAATAGGATAAAAATGGTGGGATAAGGAATCGGATCATGGGGGTTTATAAGGTAAAAGCTTGAAAAATGGGGAAAAGATAAAGATGATGGAGCACCTCGAACTTGAGCTCTTAAAAGCAAAACAAACAGATGGCCGTAAGTGCAAGTGAAAGAGAATATTACAAAGAGGAGAAATCTTGGCCGATTCGAAGAGGAGGGCAAGCGGTTTAGAAGGATTAAATGACCAGTTTTAAAGATTAACAAAGGGAGCAAATTCGTTGGAGTCTACTTCGTAAAATTCTAAGCATGATTTGGTGAAATTCGAATAGAAATGGAGATCAGAAAGCGAGCTTGAAGTGAAATCCGCCAAATGAATGATAGCTAGATCTACCAAAATAGGACATAGATCCATTTCTTGACCCATATTTGATGGGTTGGCTTGTTAAATGGGTTAGTTATTCAGTAAATGAGATTAGATCAAACTTTATAGGTATTAAATGAATTCACAACTTATATAAATCCAACCCATCTCTATGACTACCTCTCGCTCTCAATCAATCCCGCATTCGTTCACGCTGTATGAGTTTTCCTTAATTAATTAAATATATAACTATTTTAGTAATATGAATCGGGTTAGATATGAGTTTTGGTATGAATTAGGTCAAGTATAGGTCACTAAATTTATATTATATGGAAATGGACCATAATGGGTTAAATGAGTTAATTTGGACTTGATCACTTTCGACTTGATTCACCTGTTTAATAGGTCTAATAATGGCAAAACCGAAAAAACAAACTTGGTGAAGTTTAATTGCGTCCAGTCGTGACCCAGAGAAAGGAGATTTGGGAGAGATTGGTTGGGTTTTCGGAGATTGGACCTTGAGATTCTAAAAAATAATAAGAAAACACTATCACAAGATCCTAACATCATTTTGTCTCACCCGAGGAGACACTAGACAGGACGCTTGCATCTTCAGAATGTGGGGGAAGCTTTCACGCCCCAAGGTCACGTTCTCTTCACCTTCCTATCGTCGACTCTCCGTACACATTTCATTACGTATTCAAGTCTTGTATTCGAGTCTTACGGTATTCTTCAACCGGTGGTCCTCTCCATCCCCGTCCTGGGATCTACCACTGACATCCGCCAGCGTCCCAGCGTCCGTGGCGTTCCACCAACCATCCAGCGTTTCAATCTTCTGCATTCTCGGTTCCACGGGCGTCCTTGCTCGTGATTCGAACTGACATCCTTCCTTCCTTGTGATCTCAAGCAGCATCCTGGTCCGCAAGTCACTGTCCTTGTCCAATCCTTCGGCGCCCTTAGGCGATTGCTCGTTGAAATTACTGAATGACCTTTCAGTTTAAATTCAGGCCGTTCAGACTTAAAATAAGCTTTGTCCAGCTAGAATACCAAAAAGAAGTCCAGAAAGCTGAATCAAACATCTGGTCCGGAAAGGAGTGTAAGCAAACCAGTGAAGAGGTGGATTGTAGTGTTGTCCACAGAGAGTAGAAGTAGACCCCGCAAGGTGGCCGTAGTCTGACACTTGCGAGGTGATGACAAACACCATTGCTTTAGCTTCACAGCCTTGACCACCACCCCGGTCTTGATTTTCAAATCAGAGAGAGAGAGAGAGAGAGAGAGGACGCCAACGGGGTGGCCATTGTTGTATGAGGCTTGCGAGGTGATGGCAACCACAGTTGCTTAAGGTCCGTGACCACCGCACTAGTCACGCTTTTCAAATGAGAGAGAGTTGGTCTCGTTTTTTAGAGAGAGAAAGAGAGAGAGAGAGCACATGTTTGGCAAAAAAAATTAACATTGTCAAACAATGAGTTGTACAAGTCACGGTCATGTATTGACTAACAATGTTTAGAGCATAAGCATTGTTAGGATGGCTAATAATGAGATATGTAAGACTATCAATCAATTGCCGATAAAGTGTAGGATTTGGAAAAAGAGTTTCATCCTTGTCATTAAATTTTGCATTCAACTCAATGGGAGTAGAAGCAATCTTGTTATTAGTGAGCCCAGATCGAGAAAACAAGATCAATGATATATTTTGCCATAGCCATTAATGTAATTCTCTCTGCATATAGTGCGATCATTGCATGATCAAGACCTTTTGTTGCAAAGCTAATAAGATTTGTTGTACAAAAGTCTCCCTCAAAAGTTTGAGTCGGCTATCTCCTTAAAAGATATAATATGCAGACAAATCTTCGTTCGTTCATTCCTTGATGCTTTTCATGCTATTTTTTTTAGCTTCAATTCCGTATAACTAAATATAATTACATAAATTATATATTTTTTTTTCATATCATGTGAATTCGGGAAATTAACTAATATAATCTTTCTTCACCCTTTTTTTTGCTCTAACTTTCTTCACCCTGTCATATCTAACTATGAAAACTTTCTTTACCCTATTTATTGAGAAAGTTTTCATAAATTTAGTTACTTATGATTTCGTAAGTTAAATAAGTTTAGTTATAAATTACGACCGTTACTTGGGGAGTATGACTCAAATCCGTTGATTTGAGATCGCGATAGAGCGACAGAAAGCGTCACTTGTGCATGGCTGCGTAGAGGTCTCCGTCGAGCCATGCGGAAGTCTTCGATTTCCTCGTGCAAAGATCGTCGTCGTGCTACTCCGACGAGCTTTTCCATCTGCGCAACTTACTCAGTGGAGAGGTTCTCTATCTTGCGGTGGTTGCACGCTGCACCACCATTGGCGTTCATGGCAGCCCTGATTTTCATAAGCAGCAAGCAGCAACTTCATGTTTTCCTTCCTTTTGTCATTTGTTTTTACATTTCTTATCCAATTCGTGTCTACCCGTCCAGGATTTTTTCCCCAAATTTTGTTTGGACATATCCAGATTTATCTAGTTCAAAGGATGTCCAAGAACACCAAATAAGAAAACAAATTATCCCATTCGAACTATCAAACGCAGCCCATTAAAAATTTATTATATTTTGATGACACATTAGTAGACTAGAGAATAATTCTCATCTTGTCCAACATCACAAAACCAACTACTTCTATTGCCCCTATGTCTATAGATCCATCCTCATCTTTTAGCAGTTCAGATGCTTCTAAAATAGATTACTTGTCTAAAGTATAAGATATCCAATACCGCACTCCCTCTTATAAATCCATCCTCCGCGTTTGCCGATCCTGCCTCTTTTGCAACTATTTAAATCATCCGATCAACTTATTTGCAAGACTCCTCAGGAAGTGAAGGATAAGCAATTAAATTCAATCTCGCCCTGGCATTTGTTAGTTGGTGAAGATGTTGTACGTCAGCCACCAATTGGACAATCAATTGATTGCTGACCAATAGATGAAAATTTTGCATGTTGCAATTTGAGATCACCACACATATTGCCAAAGGAACAGCATACTATCTATGCATGTATGCAAGCACTTTGTTATACCATGTAATTGTTGTCAAATTATGCAAGGCACAAGGAAAATAAAATTTATTTCTGTATACGATCATAAGGGCAACATAAATGCCACCATGATGAACACGACAACATTTGTATCGCTCCATGCTCAACTAGGGGTAGTCAGAAACCACATATTAGGGATTTAGGGGGCTAGGGGAGGTAACTCATGTCCTGCCCCAGGACTATGACCAGGACTTGTCGGTCTAAATGCTGCAACTTGGGGAGGTAACTCATGTCCTGCCCCAGGACTATGACCAAGACTTGTCGGTCTAAATGCTGCAACTTGGGGAGGTAACTCATTTCCTACCCCAGGACTATGACCAGGACTTGTTGGTCTAAATGCTGCAACTTGGGGAGGTAACTCATGTCCTACCCCAGGACTATGACCAGGACTTGTCTCTGTAGGATGTATGGGGCCTCCGTCTTCACGACTATCATCTGGACCAGCATGGCTAATTGCCTCTTCTGTTGGAACCAGTGCTGGAGACTTCACAACATGTGGTTGCATGGGAAAATCATGATCGTCGTTGTCCTCTTTGGGCATCATCCCCTCATATTTTCTGTCGGTGGACGTCAGAGGATGTTCAGGGTGTCCAACTCCAGGAGAATGACTTAGACTGGCAGGCATAAATGCCTCTACTGATGGAGCCGGCGCTGGAGGGTACACAACTCGTGACTGTAAGAGACCACGATTGTTGTTGTCCTCTTCGCCCATCATCTCATATTCTCCAGTGCTCGACATTGAGGGGAAATTGTTCTTCTCCAGCTTCCATTTCCGTCCTTCAGACAATCCGGGCGTAGAAGAAAAGAAAATCAAAGCCAGTGCAAGACTAAGAATAGCTACCTTATTGAAAGCCATTGACAATCAAAGCAGGCACAATGATGCATTACTCAGCTTGACCCGGTATATATACAGCTCTTCGTGGGTCATTAAATTGGGAGATCTAGGATGGCATTAATGGCCTCTGTCATGCACGAAAGATCGGATTTTGTTGATTTCAGTTACGTTGACCTAAACAGAAATCCTTTTCCCTTTCCATGCAGCATTCATGAAACTTTATTGCGCCTCGGGAAATGCATTTGTTCTGTTTCGGACGGCACCTGATTTCAAGATTTCACACGGTAAGACCTGCAAGCAACAAACTTTTGCAAGTGCGGACAAAGAGCAGTCAATGGCAACAAAGCCATTGCGGCGGATTTTGCGTAGGATCCATGGTCATTAAAATCATAAATATAAGTAGATTTCAGGATTCATTCATTTCGCAAAAAATAAATAATTTAAAAAATATTTTTTAAAATTTCACCGCTTATTAATGACTAAAAAATATCTTTAGTATAAAAAATATAAATATAAATTATTTTTGGCAATAAAAATATTTTTTATTGGTTAATTATTTCAAGTGATATAATCAATCATTTTTAGAAAAATATTTTCTCAAACGTGTATTTTTGGAGAAACAAATAGACAATCAGTCTTCCATTTGATCACTTTATAAATGCAAATGATACGATGATTTTATGTAGGAATTACGAAGAAAAAAATGCATTAGAACATGACATGTTAGTTACAATGGTGAACTGAGCAAAAGATCGTAAAAGCACTCCACACTTGGATTCCCCAAATTTATGGTTGGTCCTCCCAAAAACTCTTAATCTTGCAACCCCACTCATTTATTTAGGATGCGCTTATTTTGTAGAAAATGAATAATTTGGAAAATAAAAATTCTAAGAATAATCACTTGTATTGCTTAAAAAAATAAACAAATGAAAAAAAAAATCATTGAGAATGAAACTATTTAAATATAAACTGTTATCCACAATGAAACAATTTTCATTAACTAATTATTTTCAATGATACAAACAATCATTTTTAGGAAAATGTTGTCCAAATCATTTGTTTTTATGAAACTAATGGAGTCTTAGTTGAGATAAGACCAATATGGTGGAAAAAACTAAGTCTTTATATGACCTTTTGCATGTTTAGCAAGAAAAGGGAAGAAAAAGAGAAAAATCTTAGACATATATGCACAAAATTTATAGAACCATTTGATAAGTGATGTGATGAATAGAGTCTATCATATTAGAGAATACACATAAGAATCCATATGCTTTTGAAAACTTGAGATAGACTCGTTATTTGCGGCTAGGTGTACTAAAATGAGTTAGATAATAACTTCTTTACAAATACCACCCTCAATAGAGAGAAGGTAACCGCGAGCACATGTTCTCAAAAAGAGGCTTTGTTTCTTTATTTGGCTTTTTATTAGATCCACTGTCAATTTGAAAATTAGTTTACATGCTTAGGATTTGATGCTTGACATGTGAAAGAATTGGATTACAATATAAACTCTAAATAGAACTGTCAACCATCAAATGGTGAGTATATAATAATTAATTCACACGGACAATAATCCTTATTCATAGTGGTTGGTCTTCTTTCGCGTGCATGGATTTAACAAGATGCACTTTAATTTTTCATCTCGTTAAATCCATTTCAAACAAGATGTCCGTTATCAAATTTGTAATTTTTTTTTTTTTGATATCGTCAAAGCAATTAAGTAGGAGATCCAACGTAAGAGATTTGCATAATAATAATAATAATAATAATAATAATAATTATTATTATTATTATTATTATTATTATTATTATTATTATTATTATTATTATTATTTGATTTTGTACTTTCTCGTTTACTTTTCCGATTTTATAGCATCATCCTAGCAAGTAGTTTTCATTTTTAACCACATGAAACCTCAATTTTGACCTGAAATTTTTTTTAGATCTGACCATACTTTGACCTACTTTGATCCAACCTCATCTGTAGCCCAATCAGTTGTTGTAATTGAATAGCATTCGTCGAGGGTATCTTTTGTTCGGTCGCAACGACATCAGCAAACGTGAGGTGTTGTCCCAATTTAAAGAAATTTTCGTAAAATTCAAATGACGCGTTTTCAATGTATCAAGGTTATATTAACGAAGGAGAAATCATAAGTCATCTCAAACCTTTCAAAATGAAAAAAAACGACGTAAGAACAAAACAAATAAAAGGACCAAAAAGCGAGCTGTTTTGAGACAAACTTTAGACCTTCCACGAATTGTGAGAGAGAGAGAGAGAGAGAGAGTAAACTCAAAATCAACTAGGGTATAGAATCTGACAATAACTTTCGAAACTTTATTTCAACTTTTTGAAAGACCGACTAGATTTCGATAATCTAAGTAGTCGAAAGACGAATCATATTCAAAATCCCGATTGGGGAACATGATTCGGATGAATATTTGAAAATTAAGCATCACAAGCATTCCAACGGTGTAAGAATCACGCCAATCCGACAATTTTCTAGAAAGATATGAACTACGAAAGAAAACATGAAATTTGGAAACAACGAATCAGAAACTGTCATTTTAGCAGATCTGGGTCACCCCAAATCAGATGGAGGTCACCCGGTTTAAGGTAGCACCGCACTTAATTCTCCACGAATTAAGTTGAAATATGGCTCACCTTGAATCATGTTCACCTGATCTGGCTTAGGTGAGCCGACCACTTCTTTAGGAATATAAGCAGGCCCCTTCGCCCTTATGTTGATCCATGATGAGTTCTCATCTCCCTCTCTCGTACTTTGAAATCTCCCTCGTTTTTTTTTTTAATCGTTACTTGTTTTGGTCTCTTCTTCTAAAGGGTCCACCGAAAGCCTCGAAGGCCTTCAAAGGCGAAACTCTACTCAAGCGCGGCGGAGATAACAAAGGTGTGGTAGCTCTAAATCGCTCTTCTAAATAAATGTCATAGGCCATTACCATGCTAAAAAAATAAACTCGAAAATCAAATTACGTTGTTAGTATACCGAACTAGGAATTGAATTTGCATATTTAATTAAGCCGTCATGCTACAAAACTAGGAAGTAGAAAATCATGAATAAATAGTTTGTATGCTGCCAGAGTAAATTCATGCATTAGATTACTCGGACGGAGTAAAGCCAACCCTAGCATTCTTGTCGAGGTGATCATAGGAGGAAAAATCGCAGTTAGATTTAAAAAAATCAAATAATAAAGGAAATTAGAAAAATTAAAATATGAGATACCGAAAGGGCGTTGTGGGGTGCTAGCTTTTCTCTATACGTGACCAGACCTACATTCAACAGATCTCTGATCTCACAACAGCCTAATATTCATAACCTCCCCTATATAGTTTACTCCAATAAAACTATTATAGATCCTATCTTCCAGTCAGTTAATAAAACGGAATAGTGGCGACTCCATCGTTTTCAGAACCTGAGAAACGCTTTTACACATTGTAGATCAAGCCGGATCAAGGATTGCAAGGAAGGTTCCGGAGCAGCCCGCCACGGCAAGGCGTTGCTGAATGCCATAGCGTGCCTAGGCTCCGAGTCCGGCGGAACACGCTTGGGATGTCTACCTCAAGATAGGGTTTGGCGTGGCCTTTGCCTTTTTGTTTTAAGCATGTTTAAGCATAGAAAGCCAACAAACAAACTATTGTAAGTAGCATTTCAGGTGACAATTGATTATTGGCTGGGAAATATTGCAGCTCATAACGAAGGAAGTCCAACTTGGCTTGACATTTCAGGTGGAAAATCATCTCAAGCGTTTGCCAAACAAGACAAGAGGATGAGTGAACCAAGACTCTGCTTGACAGGACAAATTGATCCATCTTGATCCAATCCATGTACTCAAGGTTAACTGCTTATTTGCCATCTTCAACGATGACTTTAGTAGTCGCCTAAGTTCCATCCAACATATCTGTAAGTCGCAATAATAGCACCCCAAGATCTCCATAACTAGAATCTATAATACATTAATAGGGTAAAAAAAGATTTGCTCTCCTAATTTGAAATCCATTATTCTTCATATGGAATAATGACAATTCAAAGCTCAATTGCTTTTCCTCTGTTACCTTATGTATAACTAACCTAATAAGATTGCCCTTCATGATTAGCATTTTATAACTACTCCTCATGTGAGGTTATTTGTGCATTAGGGTCAAAGGAGAAACTTAAGCACTCTTCATAGAACTTTCAACTACCAGCGCTCTCATCACATATCAAACTTTACTCAACCTACACAAGCCAGTCCCACATTATACTAATTAAAAATCTTTATATCTCACCTTATTAGGCCAACCCCATGAAACGGTAAATTTCAATCTTAATTAATGCAACCTATATATATAGACTCTTACATTCTCCTACTTAAGCTATATTAATTGAAATTGTACTGTATGTGCTTACTTTTGTGCAGGTGTAGAGATTATTCTTAGTAGTCAATTTGATCCCACAAAGTTTCAAAAACTGAATTATGGTGGTAATTATATGAATACACATAGAGCACTTCGTAATGACTTAATGCTTTTAACTATACAGATATAGATTCAATGGTAGTATGGCAAATGGATAACACCTTATAAAGAGTGATACCTTAAGTGTTATGCTCATTAAAGGTCACAAAACATGATTTGTCACGAGAGAATATCCTTATCGTTACAATAAACCTATATATGTCTTATCCTTTTAGTCAGCTTTACTTTATATGTAACAAGACATATTCTTAAAGCTAATAACTTAATGTTCCTAGCTTATACTCAAGGTTTACATAGTATATTGAGATTTTCAAAAGATATATGTATTCAACATGATTAAAATATATCTATAAACACTTTATTAAATGTAAAAGAGTTTATGCTTATTAGAATATTATTAAATATAACAAACATAGATGTAAACTTTATTAGAATAAAACCAAAACAACTCCTACTAAACAACAACATCCCATACTGCTCCTAAACCCATGCTAATGACAAGTCGTCCAAAGACACAAGGGTGAATACCTTTACTTAGTGAATCTGCTACCATATATTTACGCAAACATGCTTCACTACAATGTCACCATTCTAAATTGTTTCCTTAATGATAAAAAAACTTGACTGCAAAATGTTTAGATCCTTTGAGATCTATATTGTTGTTGATAAACAACATTGCATAGTTATTGTCACAATACAACTATCTATCCATAAAATCAAATGTGGTCAATTTCCTAATGAGGTTCTAGAGCCAAATAGCCTGAGTAGTAGCCAAAAAGCCTACTATAAAATCCGCTTACATAGTAGAGGATAACATAGATTTATGTTTCCCCTTTCCCATGATATTACACCTCCTGCTAACAAAAAGATATATTCAGTTGTCAACTTCATATGGTCTTAATAGCCAACAAAGTCTACATTCAAATATATTCATAAATTAGCATATAGTCTCTTGTCCTCTTTAAGTATTGTCGCGACCTCTTTTTTTTGGCGCCCGATCAGGGGTGGGCGCCTTGTGGAGGCTAATGGTTCGGCTAAAATTGGTTAAGCCCGGACTCTCCCAAGTCCATCAATTCGCGACTTAATGGTTCAAGTTTTTAACTTGTAAGATAATTTTTAAAACATAGTTGCCACTATTTGATTTGGGGTGGATTGATTAGAAACCCAAGCGAAGTATCGGGAGAAATACTTGCTCCTGCGCAACTAGAGAAATTAGGATTGGGAACTTGATTACACTAGTTAATCACTAATGTCCTTTCAGTACCTAATCTTGTTTAAAGTTTAAGGCTTTTTGGATTTTCAAGGGATTTTCCATGCATTTTTTGGAGGAAAATCATTTTTTGAGTCTTTTTCTAATTTTTTGGACATAAAAGGGATTTTTTGGATTTTTGGTATTTTTAGAAAATACAAGTCTTTTTGGCTTTTTCTGATTTTTTTTTTCATGAATTTTTGCCCTTTTTTTATATTTGGCATTTTTTGAAAATATGGAATTTTTTTATTTTTTTGATTTTTCAGAAATAAAATATTTTTCAACATTTTTGGAAAATAAATTATTTTTTATTTTTCTCGATTTTTTTGGAAAATAAAACATTTTTTAACATTTTTAAAATATTTTTTTAAAATAAATCATTTTTTATTTTTTTAAAAAAAATTATTTATTTATTTAAAATAAAACTTAAAAAGCCAACCCAAACGAGGACGGGCCCGCGTTGTGGGCCCGACTCGGATTTTTTTTGTCTTTTTTCTTCTTCTTTTTTTTAATTGAAACGGCGTCGTGGCCGGGCGCTCGGGGACACCCAGCCCGGCCTGACGACCCGCTCCATGACCTGGCTCCCAGCGAAAACCCTAGTCGACCCGGCTCCGGCTCACGACCCAACTCCCGCTACCCCCAGATCACGAACCCTACCTGATTTTCCGGGTCCGAATTTGCTTCGTGACCCAGAAAATCGCAAACCCTATGGTTTGCGAATCCGAGGCACTGGGAACGGAAACTAAGGCGTTACGGCGGCGGCGACGGCTATGGCGGCGATTGTAACAACGATGGTGACTATGACGACGGCGGCGGCGATGGAAAGGGGTTGCGATGAACGGCAGGGACGACGGCGACGGGCTTTTTTTTTTTTACCTTCTCTCGAACAGGGACGGTAATGGCAACTATGCCAGATCGAAGGCAACAACGGTGAAGGCGTTCGTCGGCAACGAGGGCGAGGATAGACTGGTGACGACCACGGCGAACAATGACGGCGGGGCTCGAGACGATGGCCCAGGGCTCAACTACGGTGACAACGAGACGACGGCACGGTGGGATTCGACACAGCAGCAGCGTCAGGGGGTAGTGTTAGTGCTGCGGAGGGGCTCGGTAGCCTCAGATCTGTGACGCGGCTCTCAGCTAGACCTTCCTCAACCTTGGTTCTCTCTCACTCCGGCCAGATCCGAGCCTCCACCAGCCAGATCTTACCTCCTCGAACTCGTTCGCCGACAGCCTCCCCCGAAGTCTCTCAGTGGGAGGTCGTCCGAGCCCGCGACCCAATTTCTCTCTCGCTTACTCTTTGATTCCTCCCTCGAAGTCTCTCAATGGGAAGATCTCGGAGCTCGCAATGCCCTCCGACGATGCTTGCGACCACCTATTTATAGGCGAAGGAAATCCAGTCGACGAAGGGCCTCGGCCACTGGCATTCGGCTTGCCCACCGATTCTGCTCGGCTGAACTGGTGTCCCATCGAGCTTTCCAGCGAAGCTTGCTCAATATTAATGGCGCCTAAGATCTTATCCCCCCGGCCGACGTTGGCCTACTCTCCTCGGTCGTAGGCCGTCCTTCGCACGCCGGCCCCCCTCGCTCGCGTGAGTTGCAGCTATGAAAGAGAGGGAAGGAAGAAGAAGAAGAGAGAAAGGGGCCGGGCCGAGGGGTGAAGAGGAGAGGGAGGTCGGGCCAAAAGGGCTAATGCGGGGGGAGAGAAAAAGGTGGGGGACTGGGCGCGAAGGCCCAGCCTTGATGGGCTGCAATTTTTTTTTTCTTGTTTTTACTATTTTTTTTGTTTTCTCTTTTTATTATCTATTTATCTGAAAAGACAAAATAAAATAAAATTTTAATTAGTAAAATAAACCTAAATAAAATTAAGGCGTCAACAACTGCCCCTCTTTGAAGGTGAGCTCGCAAAGGTTGCATTTAAAGACAAACTGATGCCTAAATTTTATCCATGCATGTGTAGCAGATTCTACTTTATTTGGGATCTATCATTCTATACAGAAAAAGAGCAATATAACTTTACACATACTAAGACAGATAAGAAGATACATGTAGTTACTTACCGGGAGTGAGTGAGATAGGGTGTGAACCCCGAGTTTGGCAAGTATCAAGGCGTCATCTTACCTGGTGATATGAGGAGGTTGCTTTCCCAAGACTCGAACCATTCTTCGATCGCCTGTTAGAGCAATAAGTGATTTGTCTAGGACCCGAACCTTTCTTCGGTCGCCTTGACGGGGGATTGCCTTCCTAGGACCTAAACCTTTCTTCGGTCGCCTGTTAGAGCAATAAGTTGGTTTGTCTAGGACCCGAACCTTTCTTCGGCCGCCTTGACAGGGAATTGCTTTTCCAGGACCTGAACCTTTCTTCAGTCGCTTGTTAGATCAATAAGTTGGTTTGTCTAGGATCCGAACCTTTCTTCGGTTGCCTTGACGGGGAATTGCTTTTCTAGGACCCGAACCTTTCTTCGGTCGCCTATTAGAGCAACAAGTTGGTTTGTCTATGACCCAAACCTTTATTCGGTCGCCTTGGCAGGGAATTGCTTTTCCAGATACCGAACCTTTTTTCGGTCGCCTGTTAGAGTAATAAGTTGTTTGTCTAGGACCCGAACATTTCTTCGGTCGCCTTGATGGGAGATGCGCCAACCTTTCTCAAGGCATCTATGCCTAACCTCAATCAAGGACACCGGTAGGAACCCGACCTTTCTCAGGAGATGCGCCGATCTTTATCAAGGCATCAATTTGTTGGGTGTCTGACTTCTATCGAAGACACTAGTTGGAACCAACCTTTCTCGGGAGGATGCGCCGACCTATCTCAGGGCATCGATTCTGGAAGATACCTGGACATTCACAGGCATATCAAAGAGTACCTGGATATTCACAGATACTAACCTGAAGGATATTTGGGCCTTTGCAGGCATCAAAATGGGTATTTAATTTATCATAGGCATTGGAGGGGTACTTGGATTATTACAAGTACGAATTCTTGGGGGATACTTGGACATTCACAAGTATCGAAGGGGTACTTGATAATTGGAAATATTGAGAACATACATTGGATATTTGTGAAGGTGTCCTACCTCCTGGCAATTGGGAAATATCGAGGGCGTACCTGGGATATTCGTGAAGGTCTCTCACCTCTTAGTAGTGGGAATATCGAGGATGGGTCTCGCATATTCGTGAAGATCTCTCACCTCCTGGTAGTTGGAATATCGAGGACGTACCTTGGATATTCATGAAGGTCTCTCACCTCCTGGTAATTAGGAATATTGAGGACATGCCTCGCATATTCATAAAGGTCTCTCACCTCCTGGTAAAGGGGAATATCGAGGATGTACCTGGGATATTTGTGAAGGTCTCTACCTCCTGGTAATTGGGAATATTGAGGACGTGCCTCGCATATTCATGAAGGTCTCTCACCTCCTGGTAAAGGGGAATATGGAGGACATACTTAGGATATTCGTGAAGGTCTCCCACCTCCTGGTATGGGGATTATTGAGGGCGTGCCCCGTATATTCATGAAGGTCTCTCACCTCCTGGTAAAGGGAATATCGAGGACGTACCTGAGATATTCGTGAAGGTCTCCCACCTCCTGGTAATTGGGAATATCGAGGGCATACCTGAGATATTCGTGAAGGTCTCTCACCTCTTGGTAATTGGGAATATCAAGGGCATACCCCGCATATTCGTGGAGGTCTCTCACCTCCTAGTAAAGGGAATATCAAGGACGTGCCTCGCATATTTTGGAAGGTCTCCCACCTCTTGGTATGGGGAATATTGAGGGCGTGCCCTGTATATTCATGAAGGTCTCTCACCTCCTGGATGACCACAGACACTTAAAAGGGGTGCAACACTTGGGTAGCCGTAGGCCTACAAAGTACTGGAATACTTGAATAAACACAAATATTTAATGATATGATCTGGGACCACTCAGGCTGGTCCAAGTGTTAGAAAGCATACCTGAATGGCGGTGGATACTTGATTATATGGGGATGCCTAGACAGCAGTAGGTATTCAACGATAAAGGGATACTTGATCAGTCACAACTATCAATACTCTGGGGACAACTCAAACAGATCAAGTGTCAAGAAAAGGGAGTATCCAAACGGTGGCCGATACTCAAAGACAATAGGGATACCTAGACAGAAGTAGGTATTCAATGATAAAGGGGTATTTGGTCAGTCACAAGTATCAATACTCTGGGGACAACTCGAACAGATCGGGTGTCAGGAAAAGGGAGTATCCAAACGGTGGCCGGTATTCAAAGACAATAGGGATACCTAGATAACAGTAGGTATTCAATGATAAAGGGATACTTGGTCAGTCACAAGTATCAATATTCTGGGGACAACTCGAATAAGTCGAGTGTCCGGAAAAAGGAGTATCTGAACGGTGGCCGGTACTCAAAGACAGTGGGGATACCTAGACAGTAGTGTAAGCACCCAAATTCAAAAGACGACTCAAATAGGTTGAGTGTCAATAAGAGAGTACCTGGACATTGGTAGGTACTTTAAGACAAATGGGGATAAGGATATACTTACCTGGCAATATCTCTGATATCTGAGAGTATGTCTGCTATTTGCACAATATGCACACATGATTGTATATGCTGTAAATTCATGAGTTTACATGGGATTCATGCATGATAATTTTGTCAGTTTTGCATCATTTGATTTCCACTGGGGGGATTTTGAAAGACAACCTTCATTTAGAATGTAGATGTCTTGAGCATGCCAAATGAGGGACTTTCAGTCTGAAGGGACATTTCGCTCACTCGCATGGAAAAGGCTATCCTGACCATTAATGCAGGATTTATAAGGACCACACTATCTCACTGTCATCATGTTAGCATGGGTCCGAGTATTCTCGCAAACAGTACGACTTTACCAATGTGAGAGGTTTTTGTTGAAACTGTGATGAAGTCTTAGTTAGCGGCTCATCAAAGGGGACCATCAAGGTTGAAGCCGATGGACGAAATGTTGCACGATCATCTCCGAGTTTATCAGTCAAGAATCCTGCTAAAAGAGATAGAGTAATCTTGCTTGTACTTCTTCGAGCGATGCTTATGCACATATGAAATCCTACGTTAATTGAAGTGCCCCTAGTCTGAAGAGACTTTTACAATGGGAATGTGATGTAGACTTGGCTCACATGTAAGAGGGTGAGAGTTAGTGACTGTCTCGGCATTTGTCACTAGTCTTTCTTGTCATATGGAGGTTTTGTGGACCACAACAACAACTTTTTCTTGGCTATATTTTTGACTGGGGGGCATTGGCCTTGCTTTTACTAGGCACACTGCTTTTTCATGCCCTTATTTTTTATTCCAATTCTTCAAATATAGGTATTGACCTTGGTTTTACCAGGTACACTGTTTTTTTATGCCCACTTTTTTCATTATTGTTGTTTGAGAGCTGATCTTGACAAGTTCAAGCAAACGCCTTCGTTAGACTATTGAGTCTTCATCTTTTGCCAGCGCTTCTGATTATGCTACTCAAACAGCAGTGGCTTCTGCTTTGCCTCCATGTGAGAGTGAATTTACAAACTCAATTGAGTTGTACAATGGATACAAGTGCAGAAAGAATTGCTCTTCGTCATTCTAGGGCACTTAAATTAACGCGAGTGTTCATATGCAATAAAGACACTCGAAGATTGATGCAAGTGCGAGCAAGAAAATTTCTATCTCTCTTCTCACCTTGTGATGCTGCTTTGCCTCCGCTTTGCCCCAATGTGGGGTGGTTTTTGACGAGGGTATGAGAAAAGCTTTACCAATGTATGGGGCTCAATGGGGTGAGCGATGGAATGCCTCTCACTATTTTGGTTATCGTACCATTCGCGAGAGAACTCTTTACCCTGCAGCTATGGAATCTTCTACACTCATCTCACAAGTGTATAGATGAGGGGGGATTGTGTGTAGGATATAACTTACCTGTCATCATTCTGACGCGCCTCATCAAGCATGCTCAATCAATCTTGTATTCTTCACTTAGCTATCTATTCTAATAATCCTCAGTAAAATCAGTGACTTAGATAGACAAAATCATCATGCAGAATTCATCTGGAAATGACATGCAACATTTTGAATATGATGGAGTTTGAACTCTTCAAAACAAGTGAATGGTTTTGACTCAAAAAAGACCCTATTGACAAATTTAAGAGTTAACATAATGGTGTTTCCAAATATGTTAAATTTTGAACATCAAAAGGGTTATTCGCAAATGGGTGTCGATAGTTATCCTTATTGATTAGGGATATGACACATGAAGGATCAGCCGGGGTTGGGGATCTGATCGGGCATCTCTGTTTTTTGCCCCTGCAGAAGAGAAGATGAAAATGAATAAATCAATAGGGCAAAATTAAAGGTGAATTGAGGCTTGAAGGATCTCTGTCATTTGCTTTGGCAATACTTGAGACGCCATTTTGCTTGGGAGAGTTTGTCATGCCTCTCATTGATTTGTTATCTTTGTTTTTGACAGTCAGGTGGTCTTGCAACAAACAAGAGGGAATGTGTTAGTCATGAACTCTTTCAAGAGTTGAATAACTGGAAGCGATACAACTTTACCCTTGACTGGTTTGCAGATGATTGGGTGAACCTGAAGTGAGAGGGGGACACGAAGTCCTATGTCCCTTGCTTCGTTAGGTCAATTATTCTCTAAATTGGCTCCTAGATGACATGTCTTTTTACACAAAGCAAGGTGAATTTGATGTGGGTCATTTCCACATACTAGCTTGGCCAATATTGATTTGCCAAACCTAACCATTGAGTTTGGTTCTTGAGTTGTGATGCTCCCTGTCAAATAGGGAAAATACGTCAAAAGCGGGTTCAGATAGTGGGAGTATTGGAAACGATACCAAATTACCCTTCCCCAGAGTTTGTATTTGTTGATTCCCAAGGATTTATGTATACTGATGGCAGCCTCTTCGTCTTGGCATAGTTCAATATTTCCTTCAATTGGCCTTCCTCCTTTGTGACCATGTATGCATGATTGTTGGTCGTTGATTCATCTTCAACGCCTTCCTTATGTGGAATTTCTCCTTCTGTCTTTAACTATAGCATCATTGGGCAAAAGTCATGTACCTCAAGCTTCTATAGAATCTGAGATAAAAAATCTCAAGCTTTCTGATGGCAATTACTCCTTGAAAGAATATGCGTCTGGAGTGAAGTTTCTAGATTCCAAAGTCATTGTCCAAGTTGTGGGGCTATAGATCGCTTTGATTGTCTAGATTTTCTCCCTATTGACAGTAATCACTTTAAAGGAAGAGAAGAAATTTTTTCTTTGTGCTTCTTGGCTCGTTGAAGCTGGAAGTCCCGTCAATGAACTCGCAACATCCTGCCTTGAGCTATCATGCTATGCATGCTTCAAGTTTGATAATATGCCTGTGCCTATTACGTCCCATCTTTCGTCTCCTGCAAATGGCAGAGAGAGGATGTCATTTTCGACATTATGTTCAAGGAATAGGACTTACCATTTTGAAACATGATGATCCTTTCTGTTTGCCTTTCTTGGAAGGGTGCTTTTGAATTTGATTTGTTCACACGATGTGCTAGTTTCAAATACCTTTTGTCATACTAAATCAAAGGGGACGATGTTCTGAAACATAAAGTGAGAGGGTTAGAAAGACAAACGTGCTTAAATTTATCATCTTGTTTTGACAAAAGCTTTTGAGTGATGAAATATTTTTTATTTTCAAAATACATCTTTAGGGGAGAAAAAAAAGCATGAGGAAGCCCAGCCCTCAGTATTCTCCTTGGATGATATTTTCTTTTCATGATTGGATAGCATCACTGGGCAGGTTTGGAGTACCACCTCATGCTCTCAAAATAAAATATTAGAACTGTACAATAGAGTACTTGGAATGGAAAATACAACACTAGACAAAATAAGAAACATGAAATTATAAAAATAAGTAAAGTCCATGAAAACTCCTGTGTAAAGGAGTGCTTTGATAGTGTTGGTTCTGAAATCAAGCGCCTTTGAGCTCCTCACCTCCAGTAGACTCGAAGTATTCGCATGAGAGGACCACTTCATTGAAGCTATGGAAGTGCAACCCATGCAACCAACAACGATGCTTGCAAGGTAAGGCCCCTATGAATAGTTTTATCATTTCTTCTTCAGCCAGTTGAGGGTAAGTTTGCATCATAAAGGCCTCCCATCTCCTTGCATACGCTCGAAAATCCTCCATTAGTCTTCTTATGAAGTGAACCAAGTTTTGACGAGGCACTTCAGTCCCAATCTGGCTTTGATACTGAAGCAAGAATGTAGAAGACAGCTCATTCCAATCTCTCATGAGGTAGATGTCTGCTATGATGAACCATTGTAATGTAGACCCTGTAAGACTTTCTAGAAAGGCCTGAGTTGCGAATGACATCGGGCTATAGTACCGACTCATTTCAATGTGGAGATATTGCAAATAAGCCACGAGACAAGTTGTGCCATTATACTTATGGAGATTAGGTATCCACATCTCTTCAGGGGTCATGATCTTCTGAGCGCAAGACGGGCTTGATGTATCTTGGTTAGGCCACTGGTTTTCCCACTACATATCTGTTGTAGTGGTGAATTTTTCTATTTTAGGGAAGTTGGATTCTACCGAGATTACCCCATTGCTTTCTTCTTGGTCAAAATTTCCGAATGAGGATGAAGTATTAAAGCTATCCTCATGGTCAGAGGACGAGCTTAGTACTTTGTTAGGATCGTAGCGGATAAAGACATACGCTTCCTCTTCTAACGGGCCGTCATCCCCAGATGAGAGTAGAAAACAGTTATACAATGAATCGTCAATTTCATTGTCGAAATAACGCTGTAAGTCCTCGAGATTGTATCTTAGGGCCGGGAAGTCTTCAGGGTTGTACTCTAAGGGATGGTAGCCTTCAAAGTTGTATTATTGGGAATGCTCGAAGCTTTGGTGCGGTGGCTCATCAGCAAATGCTGCATTGATCTGCTTAGGCTTTCTTTTCTTGGCTTCTGGTCTAGATCTTTTGAGTAAGGCTCTTCATTTTGCCAGCTCGATTCTATCAAGGGAAGTGGGAGACATTAGAGTTTCACTGTTTGATTCACTTTACAGGTTGATAAGGGTTGGTATTCTTTGGACCCTAGCTCTTGGAGTAAGCTTGGGGAGTCGTCCAGTCATGCCCCGGTCTTGAACAGGCTCCGTGTCTTTGATCTCGTACAAAGGCTCCTTGCCTTTCCTAGTGGGAAATTTTCCAATAACAGGGTGTTGTTCAGTTGCCCATTTATTATGCAAGGCTTCATTGACATGTTCCTCTCCTATCTCGGCGACTAACAACTCCTCGTGCTCTGTGATCATCAGCTCTTTGTAGGGCAAGGTGATGTCAGGGGTAATGTCAAGATTATACTCTTGGTGAAAAACATGAATTAGTTCCCTCCAGGTTTTAAGGGGACTAATCTTCCTAACAATGTACCATCGCAAGGCAAGACTAGTCAAGCTCGATTGGTATGATTGAGTCATCCTTCGGACCAAGTAGGCCTGCAAGTAGGTCTCTGGGCGAGAGGTATCAACATACCTTTCGCATTTAAGTGCTTTGAGTTTTTCAAGGATCCCAATGCTGGCGTAATTGGACAGGTCCATGGGATTCTGCTCCTGCGATTGGCTTAACTTTTTCATGATCCTTTCAAACTGTCTATGGTACTGGCTATTTTCTGGCAAATTTGCAAGTGTCATGATAGTGTTTGAGGTAACTATAGAGTTGGGCTCAGCTTGAGTAAAGTTCATTTGTCTCAAGAGTAGTCGAAGGACAATGGACATCTGTCCTACGCCGTCTTCAATGTTAGTGAGGCGATTTTGTACATCATTCTGATCGGGCCTTACTGCATGAGGCCATTCGCGGGCTATTGGTGATCGGCGATTCATAATTACATGTTCGTTGCGAAAACAATGAATGAGTTGACCCATGGCAATGGTCTAACTGCTTTTTTATTTATCAAAAGAGGATTAAACAAAAGTCCCTAAACAATGGAACAAAACTTTCACACTATTAACACTAAGGGGCACATGATTGTCAATTTATATGCGACGGGGAGTCTTGCGCTTGCGTAGATGCTTGCTTTCTTGGACCGGCTCTGAGGTGTGTATCCATTCCATTCCCAAATCCCTCTCCATGAGCTCTGCTTTCTCGTGCTGGTTGCTCTCGCTGATTGAGTGAGGGACTGATGGCTTCCATTTTGTCGGGATACAATGGTTGTGGATGTAGGACATGGAGGCATGGTGGGCTTTTTCTTCTCCCTCAAGCCCTTCAGGTACCACGATCCTTTTGCGATGGCACTTGTCCCAGGTTTCCTCAGCGGTAGAAATTTCGAATGCGTAGTCACGGCTTGTGTTGAAAAGAACTGGAGGGATCAACCTCTTGAAAGATGGTGGGATCTCTTGAAGGGCTCCATATTGTCGTGCCACCCAATATGGGTAATAGAGAACGGCGCCGGTGAGGCCGAGCAACGGAATTGGGAGACAACACTTGTAAGCGAAGCGAGCTCTCTTTTCATGGAACCAACCAACACACCATTGGAATGCCTCAAGAGCTGGGTCTCTTAGGAAGTTTACCCAATTTAAACAGCTTTGATTGGGAATGTATGGTCCTAAAACCATAAATTTTTGTAACGGATTTTCAAAAGCATTCGTTTCAGACGATCGCATGAAGTCTCAAAATTCGCTTAGGTGAGAAAAGAACCAGACTTGTAAAATTTCAGGAGAGGCTCGCATGATTTTCTCCGTGTTGTCTTTAAAACGAGTAAAGGACAAGAATGTTTCAGTTAAAATCATATTGACATAATTCCCCTTCTCAAGATTTGATCAACTATCCATCCCATCTTAGGACTTATGGCATTTCTTTGATGGGGGAAGATGATGAGCCCGAAAAATGCCAGGAGGAAAATCTCACTTTTTAAGCTGATTTTGGAAACATGCATTCATAAATTCTAGTGGGCAGGTATTATGGTTATCTTCAAGAATTTGTATCATAGTATGGACTTCAGTTCTTAAAAGCCACGCTAACCCACACAGCGGGATGATGCCTGTTGATGGCTTGACAAGCTTTTTCTCAAGAGGCATTCCAGTGATGATGTTGTATTCTTCTAGGGTTGGAGTTAGCTCAAACCTACCAAACATAAAAGTGTCTTCGGGCACCAGAAATGTGCCATGGCTTGTATGACTTCAGGGTGAACAGTGATTTGGATCAACGATAGGAGATGACCGACTTTGGCCTTCACACGCTCTTGGGCAAACTGATCTAATTGACCCCACCATCTGAAGAGCTCTGCCTTGGGAGTAGGAATGAACTAGATATCATCTTTCCTCATTGCATATAGACTGGGACTTTGAAAAGCTTATCCTAAATTGCCATGAGCCAAATAAAAAAACTGAGTAAAAGTAAAGAAATTACTTTTGCTTTTTAAAGAAAAATTGCAAGCACAAAGACATGCACACGGGACGTGCGGCTCAATTTCTAACTGAGAAGGTTTGTTGAGATTAAAAGAATATCCGCCCGTCGTAGTCTCGCGTTAGCAGGATACCCTCCTAACCTCGGCTAAGAAATTCGGGGAAAAGAAAGGCAACCTCTACATCGCAGTCTCGCGTTCGATGTCGTATCTTTTTTGACATCATCCTAAATATCCTATGGCGGCCCAAGTCCGGCGGCCGAGTTGTGTGTGCCATGTGTAGTGTTTAAAACAATAAAGCATGCAAACAGTTTATAATCACAAGATAATCTATTTTAAGCAAAATTAAAATAAATTTCTAAGCTTTAAACCTGCATATATAAAAAAATAAAATAAAATAAAATAAAATAAAATAAAAACCTAAGTCAGTAAAGAATTTAAACAAGACAAAAATGGCCTAAGTCTTCAAAGTCCCCAGCGAAGTTGACAAGCTGTCGCAACCTCTTTTTTTCGGCGCCCGATCAGGGGCGGGCACCTTGCGGAGGCTAATGGTTCGGTTGAAATTGGTTAAGCCCGGACTCTCTCAAGTCCACCAATTCGTGACTTAATGGTTCAAGTTTTTAACATGTAAGATAATTTTTAAAACGGAGTCACCACTAATCGATTTGAGGTGGGTTTATTAGAAACCCAAGCGAAGTATCGGGAGAAATACTTGCTCCTGCGCAACCAGAGAAATTAGGATCGGGGATTTGATTACACTAGTTAATCACTAATGCCTTTTCGGTACCTAATCTTGTTTAAACCTTAAGGTTTTTTGGATTTTTGAGGGATTTTCCATGTAGTTTTTGGAGGAAAAACATTTTTTGAGTCTTTTTCTAATTTTTTGGACATAAAAGGGATTTTTTGGATTTTTGGTATTTTTTAGAAAATACAAGTCATTTTGGCTTTTTCTGAATTTTTTTTCTTTTTCATGAATTTTTGGCTTTGTTTGGATTTTTGGCATTGTTTGGAAAATATGGAATATTTTTTATTTTTTTTATTTTTCGGAAAATAAAATATTTTTTAATATTTTTCAACATTTTTGGAAAATAAAACATTTTTTAACATTTTTTAAATATTTTTTTGAAAATAAATCATTTTTCAACATTTTTTTAAATATTTTTTGAAAATAAATCATTTTTTATTTTTTTAAATAAATTATTTATTTTCCTTCCTCAGCCTTGGTTCTCTCTCACTCTAGCCAGATTCGAGCCTCCACTAGCCAGATCTAACCTCCTCGGACTCGCTCGCCGGCGGCCTCCCCCGAAGTCTCTCAGTGGGAGGTCGGCCGAGCCCGCAACCCGATTTCTCTCTCACTTACTCTTTGATTCCTCCCCCAAAGTCTCTCAGTGGGAAGATCTTGGAGCTCGCGATGCCCTTCGACGATGCTTGCAGCCACCTATTTATAGGCGAAGGAAATCCGGTCGACGAAGGGCCTTGGCCGCCGGCATCCGACTTGCCCACCGATTCCGCTCGGCTGAATTGGTGTCCCATCGAGCTTTACAGCGAAGCTCGCTCAACATTAATGGCGCCTAAGATCTTATCCCCCCCCCCCCCCCGGCCGAGTCAGCCTACTCTCCTCAGCCGTAGGCCGTCCTTCGCGCGTCGGCCTCCCTTGCGCGCGTGAGTTGCAGTGGCGAAGGAGAGGGAAGGAAGAAGAAGAAGAAAAGAGAAAGGGGCCGGGCCGAGGGGTGAAGAGGAGAGGGAGGTCAGGCCATAAAGGCCCATGCGGGGGGGAGAGAAAAAGGAGGGGCCCTGATGGGCTGCAATTATTTTTGTTTTTTCTTGTTTTTACTTTTTTTTTGTTTTCTCTTTTTATTATCTATTCATCTGAAAAGACAAAATAAAATAAAATTTTCATTAGTAAAATAAACCTAAATAAAATTAAGGTGTCAACAAGTATCTAAAAACCTTTCTGACAATAATATAATGATTGTGTCCTAGATTTGATTGATATTTGGTTAGAAGTCTCATTGCAAAAGTAAAGTCTAGTCTGGTGCACTCTTGAACTTACATGATAAATTTAAGTATAACGAAATAAGGCACAAAATTCATTTGGGCTTTCTCAATATCTAAATGCGGATAATGTGACAAACTCGGTTTATTACCCTTAATGACATGAGTAACTCTTGGCTTGCTATTCCACATATTGAACATTTCCAAAACATTCTCCTATTAATCTTACAGTATATACACTAATCCACTTTGTTCTCAACGAAATTGAATGGAGTGACAACATTCTGAAACATTAAGTACCATTATTTAGAAGTTTGTTTGAGGCCATAAATTGACTTTTTGAGTCTACACACAAGTTTACTTGAATCATTTATTACAAAGTTTTGGAGTTGCACCATATAGACTTCCTCATCAAGCTCTCTATTCAGAAAAGTAGTTTTAACATCCATCTAGTACAATTCTATAGTAAAATGAGCTACTAATACCATAATCACTTCTAAAAGAATCTTTAGTAAAGAATAGGGAAAATGATACTTTATAATATACTCATTCTCTTCAAGTGAGACCCTTGGCTATCGGTCTAGCTTTAAACTTCTCAATTTTTCCTTTGGAGTCATTTTTAGTCTTAAAAATCATTTAAAGTTGATAGGCTTATAACCTTCAAGTAATTTAATAAGTTCACAAACACCATATATCCGACTGAGGGCAAAAAAACAGCATCCGCATAAATCACTAGATCAATCACACAGCCAATGTCATAGTTATGATGTTCTAGATAAACTACACAGTATGGTGGAATAATTGATTGTCTTTACCTAATGGATCTTTTAAGTGGAGTTCTTGGAACCTCATCTTGCACCTAATGGGCTTGAGAAACTTCATTGGAAGTTTCCTAGATCTCAATAGGCTCGATTTATGATGTAAGCATTTCCACAATCATTTATATAGTAGAATGTTCCACTCTACACTATTATTCTTAATAATTTGCGAGCAACCACCCTCTCCGGCTACGTCAAACTCCAAAACTTCACTATTTATGATTCCACAATTCTTGTTCCTCCATTGAGATTATAAAATCTTTCGAATGATCTGGGTAAAATACAAAGTAACACCAAGTAATTCTAGAGTCCAACTTACTTAATATTGAATTATATAACCTCACTTCTATAGGATAACCACAAGCCTTAAGATTGTTTAAGCTAAGTTTATGTCCAGTTTATAATTTAAAAGGAATTAATGGAACAACTTTGGTAGGGACTCGGTTTAAAATGTAAAGGGTTATTTTCAAAGCTTCACCCTACAGAAAATCAGATAAAGTAATCAAACTAATCATACTCTTTTTCATTTCATAAGAGTGTTGTGCCTTTCACTACATTATTTTGTCCAAGATTCCTAACACAGTACACTGAACTACTATCCCATAATCCTTTAAATATTTGGCAAATGACCCTTTAAGTTGTTCAGCATCGCCATGCCTGCTAAAAAACTCACCACCTCAGTCAAGATTTGACAATCTTTATAACTTTTCCCAACTATTTCTCTACTTCAATTTGAAAAATCTTGAACTTGTCAAGGGACTCAAAATTTTCCTGATCAAGTACAAACAACCATATCACAAATAGTTATCAATGAATGTGATAAAATAAAATTTCTACATAAGGTTATCATAAAAAGTACTCTAAAATTAGTGATGACCTCTAATAAGTCAAAACTATGGATTGCGATTTTTTTCTTTATCTTAGTTGTATTACATCTACTAAAGTAAACGCAAATCTCGAGGTCTTTAAAGAGTAGGTAGGACGTTGACCATTATCAGCCTTTCCACTCTTTTCCTAGTAATGTGACCAAGTTGTTTATGTCACAATGCATAAGACTATTATGTAGGTAGATATTATTGCGGTGATGTATATATTATTGGGAGTTAAACACAATCTATATAATCCATTGGATATATTGCAGCACTCAACATAATACAAACTCTATGCTCCATCAAAAGGAAGGTATATAAAATTTTTCTCTTAACATCAAATTAAACCCAGAATCTAGACTTAAAAATGGCATCTCTCACAAACTTGACATCAACTTTAATGTTGTTCCTACAAAGAACTTTGATTCATCCTAATTTGGCTTTCTTCAATAATATGGTAAATGTAACATGATTAGTTGCACGACTATCTAGCCACCATGAATTAGATGAATCTTTTTAAAGAATGGATTGATAAACAGATATGAAAGAATCATTACCTAAAGGCTCATGCTTGGACCACTAAGTTATTTGTTATGGTCTTTCTTTGCATGACCTTTCTTCTTACAAAAAAAGCAATGGTCACTATCTTTTTTGAAAGATGCTTTCTTAGGACCGAAATTGTTAGAATGATTGGTGATTTCATAAGTTCCTTTATAAGTATGTTATTTTTTTTTTTTGGACTTCTTACTCTTCTTATTGTTGAAATTAAAAGGCATATAAGGCGAGGTACCATTTTATTATTTTAGTTTCTCTTCCTTTGCCATTGCCCTAGTTATCAAGTCATTAACTGACTAGGTCTCATCTTGGGAGTTTAATTAGTCTTGATAATCTCAAAATTAGTGCGAGTATATTTAAGGCCTAATGCACAATGCAAAAATAGGAATAAAAATATTAAGAGGCTCGAGTTTTGTTTATGAATTTACCATTCTTAGGCTATAATCCCTAACTCCACGACAACCATCATATCTATGTTGAAAAGTCCTTGTAGATGTGTCTCAACTTGAGCATTAGACGAGACACGATTCTTGACCTCTAAGGCTGCTATCATTTGTTTAGCGATGCAGTTAGTTGGCAAATCACTCTTCAAGTGTTTTTGAATGAATCACTTCATAAATAATAAGCAAATCCGATTGCTCTTTTCTTGGAGTCTATATTGTTGGAAGTGAGATTTGTCGACTTATCTTTAGTAAGAGCAATATGAATATATGTCATCTCTATCCTAAATAGAAAATCATCTTTCAATTTCTTAATGTTTAAAATAATAAAAATTAGCATAAGTACAATGCAAGTGGCAAAACTTGAGTGGGGAAACATTTAAGTGCTAAAAGTTTCGAAATGTACACTTAACTATCACTTTCTTTGAAAAATTGGGCATTTAAGTACCAACTTAGGTGAATGGTGTCGGAAATCTGACGTGACTTATTTTTAATAATAAAGTCGTCTAAGTGACTCACCAAAAAGCTGGCTCAGCAAAGAAGAGTCAAAACAACGTTGTTTTGCCTTTAATTTGATTTTTAATATATTTTTTATTAAATTAATATTTTAAAAAAATTGTACTCAATTCAATGTGCACTATGTAAGCTCTGGCCACTGCCTCCCCACCATCACCGAGAAGGGTTGGCAATGGCGGTGACCTCAACTAACCGGCAGTGAGGTCTTACAAGGCTAGGCTTGGCTTGGCTAGGCAATGGCCAATGACCCTTACTAGATCTAAGGGAGGGCTGCGACCTTCGCCCCACATCTGGGCAAGGGCTTACAGGTCCTCATCACCGATCAGCTAGGATCGTTGGCCCCCTGGCAAGAGCCAAGTGACGATGGAGAGGCAGCAACCAGGGCTTGCATAGTTCTTGTTGAACTGCAATGTTCTTCTTCCTTTTTCTATATAATAATTTAGTTTTAAATTTACTTTAATTAACATTTATATTAATATTCAAATCCGAGGTAAAGTGACATAGTTTTTGGCTTATTTAACTACATCAACATTTTTACGTCTAAATAGTGGCTTGCAATGACGTCCAATAATGCCACCGAGCATAAGAGGGTAGTGTGACCTCATAAGGGGTCTTCAGCAGTTCCTCGGTCATAAAAAAATAATAATAAAAATAATATATATATATATATATATATATATATACATATACAAAATAACGTCATTTTTTACTTCTCTAGCTATGTTAGTGTGTAAAACGATGTCGCTTTGCACTTGTCTTGCTGGAAAATGTCATATCAGCATTTTGGCCAAATGTTCTCACCGTTAATGCTAAAAGGATCTATTTTGCTTTGATTTTGGCACTTAAGTATACATTTATAAGCTTTTCGCACTTAAGTGTCCCCCAGTGCCAAGTTTTGGCACTCAAGGTGCCCGCGCCCCAATAAAAACCTCAATAGTAATGGACTTACTATTTGTCGAGAATGTGACTGAAAACAAAGTAATGTGTACAATTAGTATCATGTGAGTACTGTGTATCTCAAAATCATCTAAGTACACATTTTGAGAGTTACATATATCATTATACAATATCTTTGGGCATAATACATGATATGCAATTATGTGTTCTCCACATAATAGCGACAATGAGAATATATTATATATAACCCTTTGTGAATTTTTCACCTTTAAGTGTATGACCTACTATGATTAGTCACTCCTCATCACATATTGTACATGTATCCCTCCATGAACCAATATAAAATCACCCCCTTAGGGAGCATGACCACTTATTAAATCAAGAGAGATCACACCATAATATGAGATCGATATTTCTCAAACTCAATTAAGTGTACTACTTTGGCGGTCATAACTCAATTGAATCCCTGAAACTCTTTAGCACTAGGAATATAAACTTTATGTCTCGCATTTGGCATATAAATATAATTTTAGACTTGAAGACATGAGTAATTTGGTACTAAAGTCACATGCTATGCCAATTACATCATTTTGTTTATTGATACATGTTAAACCTTATACATGTTAACAATTAATTGTGCTTTACACATTCTATATGTGATGATTGTTGGAAATTTTCTATAATATGGGCTTTTATTTAATTATTTTTCTATTTTTAAATAATCAGGTAAATGGATATTCCAATATTTGTTAAACCCTAAAGTGATCTGATTGAATTGGGTATTGGCATCTATTGATAACAGGCTTGGTTAAGCAACAAAGTGTAGGCAATTGTGTTTGACTGAAGCCCATAATGGGAATGGCCTAGTTGACACACTGTTGATTAGGGTTTGCTAGGTCCCCTCTCTAGCCTATAAAATGATAGATTATACCTATTAGTTGCTTTAATCCATTGAAAGATGCTATATCGAAATAGGTCATAGACAGGAAAATATGACATTCCAATAGATCACTAATTATCAGAGTGATCTACTTTTTTTCAAGTGAAGCAATGGCTTAAACATATGCACTTTAATTCCGTTGTGTTTATTAATCTCGGTGTTTTACAATCATATATGGATCCGTTTTTCTTGATTGATTAGTTGTTTATGTGAATAAATTTTCTATATATGGTATCAGAGCTAATCATATATTATTGTAAAACCCAATTTTTTTTATTGAAAAATTCGAAATTTATGTCTTTGAACCAAATATGGGCATTATTTTTCGTGTAGATTTTTTTGCTCAATTGATCCTGAAACCATAGGACTTTTGTTCTACATGTCGAGATCTTTCCAACCATATATAATTTGCATAATTTCATTGAGAATTGAGAGAGAATTCTAAATTTGAAATTCTAGGGTTTATGCATGAAAAAGTACTAGAATTTTCAAATTACTTACAAAAAATTGTCGTTGCAAATCGTTGTATGGGTATTGTTATATTTTTGTTTTATTATTCTTTTTTTTCTGGTAAATTTTGTTTTAGTATTCTTTTGTTGTATTAAATTGAGTTTTTAAGGCTTAAACTTAAGAAATTCTAAATCCGGCCATGGGAGGTTAAGATCCGAAATTTTCAAGCTTGTATGTGGTAGATTTAGTTGGTTTTTCTTCGTTTAATTCAATCTAGTTAATTATATTGATGTTATATGCAAAACCCATGAGGAAATTTCATCAAAAAACATGTTAATTTGTGTTGTTGAAGCTTCGGGTTGAAACCGAGTCGTGCAACCCAGTTTTGCTGCAAATTCATGACCCAGGTAGAGGTTAAAGAAGACCTCTAGCTAAGCCTAGGCCTAAATATGGGCTTTCGCCCATTTTTTTTTCATGGGCTATTTAAACAACTTATTTCATGGGCCTATTTTCAATTAAAAGGGAGATGGGCTTCTGCACAAATGGGCCATTCTCAATTTAAAAGGAATGGGCTAGTGGGCCATGTGAGGATTTAGGATTCACAGGTCTGGCCCGCGGTCTGATTAGGGTTGCTCACGGGTCTTGGGCCCATGGGAGTCCGAAATATTAATAAAATAATAAAATAATATTATTAAAATAATAAAAGTTAAAATTAAAAAAATTAAAAAAAAATTGTGGCAAAAATTGTTGTTTGAAAGAATGCAATATGATCTTTGGAAGCACGTGTTGTAGAGTGTTTCATATTGTTTGATGAATTTTGGACATAAATTTTGGAGTTCCCTATTGATAGAAATTAGTATATACAATTACTTGCTCAAAAGGAGTTATTGTGTATATTAATTTGGAAAATAGCATGAAATTTAATTCTCATATTTAAAAGATGGGGATGTATAATTAAAAAATATTTATCTGCCCAAAGGGGATAAATTTTTTGAAAATTATATGTAATTCCCCCTATGTTGATATTATGGAGATGTATGATTTAAAGGATTTGTCTGCCCAAAGGGAATAGATCCTTGACAATTATATGTAATTCTCCTTGTTGTTGCTTTATAAATTTCATGTTGGGAAAAATAATGGTGCATTATAACCACCCGTGGTGGCGGCATAGTGGTTGGGTGCTGGTTCCTTTCATGAGAGGTCCAGCGTTTGAATCCCTACGTCGTCTGCCTTGTTGGAAAGGAACCCACGACTTACCCGGGAAGCAAGGGTGGTGGTGACTCTACTCTCTCTAGGGTTTACTCCAACCGTGAAGCGGTGCATGGAGGTTCCTTGGGTTACCAATAAATAAATAAATAAATAAATAAATAATGGTGCATTATACACTCTGCCTAAATGGGAGTTTATGATGTACTAATTATTTTTGTTGAGTTGCTTATTGCCCATAATTGATCTTATTGCATTTATGTGTGTTAAATAGTTAACTTTACTGTAAATAACAATAATGTCATGGTTGAAATGTTAACTGGATCAAACTTTAAGAGATGGAAGCAAGATATAGAGTTTGCTTTGGGCATCATTGATATAAACTTGGCTCTTCGTGAGGATGAACCTGCCAGGCCCAATGATCAAAGTACTGTAGATCAAAAGGCCCATTATGCTAGATGGGAAAAATCTAATCGACTGAGCCTCATTGGTATGAAGAGGTCTATTGCTGAGCATCTAATTAGTGGTTTGCCAGAAGATACAAATGCCAGACAATTCCTTGAAGTAGTGGGAGAAAGATATAAAGTCTCAAATAAGGTTGAAGCTGGGAATTTGCTAAGTGAGTTAACGAATATAAGGTATGATACTGTTATGGGTGTTAGAGAATTTATACTGAAAATAGTCCACATTCAGTCTAAACTTAAGGCCCATGAAATTGTCCTTTCTGAAAATTATATTGTGCATCACGCCTTAAATGTTTTTGCCAGCTGAGTTTAGCCAGATTAAGACTGCTTATAACGCTCAAAATGAGACATGGAGCATTAATGCCTTAATTACTAAGTGTGTGACTAAGGAAGAGACGTTAATGAAGGAAAAGTATGAGTTTGCCCACTTAACTACCAATGCCAAGTTGAGTTCGTCTAGAGGCAAATGGAAACCTAAAGGGTCAAATGCTCATGATCCAAAGAAAGGGCAAGACTTTAAGAAAAATGGGAACTATGGTAGAGATGGAGATAAGGATTTTAAATATTTTCACTACAAGAAGCAGGGTTACAAGAGAGCCAATTGCTACAAATTCCAAGCTTAGCTAAAAACAAGAAAAGAAAGTCACCAAGGTGAGTTATTAGTTTGCTTTGAATCAAATTTGGTTGATGTTCCTTTGGATTCTTGGTGGTTTGATTCTGGTGCTACTGTTCATGTGACTACTACCTTACAGGGTCTCACGAATCTAAGGAATCCAAGTCTGAGAAAGTCAAAGCTTAAAGTTGGAAACAATATTGGAGTTGATGTGGAGCACATAGGGACAATTGTTTTGAATTTAGATTCTGGTTTTCAGCTTATCATGAACAATGTCTTTTATGTTCCTAGTTTTAGGAGAAACTTAGTATCTCTTTCTTCGCTTGACAAAGCTGGATATTGTCTTCATTTTGCGAATAAAAGAGTGGATTTGAGTTATGATTCCAGAATTATTGGGAATTGTATTTTGTCTGATGGACTATATTGATTATCCTTATCTCCTGATACACCATATTGCTCTTTCAATGTCGAGAATGTTGTTGCTAAGGGCGTGCATGACAAAATTTTATGTTTCTCAATTTCTCTGTTTCTCTGTTCCCCGGAATAGGTTTGAAACAGAAATTCATTTGGTAACACAATTTGATTTCTCTATTTTTGAAATAGATTTTTATTCCAGAAATAGAGAAATTGAAGAAATCAGAAGCTGAAATTTTTAATTTTTCAATTTCTGAAATAAAAATCAGAAATTGAAATCAAACCATATAAAAGAATTTTGCGCTTTCTTGCTAACTTAATTCACTCATAACCACAACTTCACAAATTATTGCTAATTTTATTTTTCTTATTTTGCTCGTGTTTTTTTTTTTTTTTTGCAATATTTTTATAACTTACTCTTTAGGATGAAAAGCAATTGAATGGGTCTCCAATTTTCAAAAATGACCGAAGTTCTTAAATGCTTATTTAAAAACAATGGGGTTCTTTCCTCCTAGAAAAGGCATGCGCATGGCCAGTTGAAGAAAAAGTTCTTACGTAATAGATGAATAAAAAACGTATCTACAAATTTAACCTTACTTTTTTTTACAGATTCAAAATCTTGCAAAATCAAAATAATTAGATTGTTACACAATCTTGAACTTTAATTCGAAGGCAAGAGATTCAAGAGAATCTCTCTCTTTGCTATGCAAGGGCCATTAAATGTTCATTGAGCAACAATAAAGAAATTAGGGATGAGCAACTGGGTTGATTCAATTCGAGAATCAAAATAAACCGACCTTCTCCCGATTGGTTCCTAACCATAAACGTTACTTTAAGGTAGAATTCTCATATATTCCTTTACACCATTAATTTTATTTTGTTGATAATCTTGTATAATACTAGTTTTTGATAAAATGACAAGGTTGTATAGGCGTCATTGATGGCACCCATATTCATGCTTCCACAGTACTTGTCTGAACCTACGCAATATAAGCTTGCAAACGATACATTGACCGATGAGGGAAACCAAATAAATACCCTTAAAAAAACAATTGCTAATAAAATGGCAAGGAATAATAATATGCCAGAAATTCCATAAAATTGTGTTTTCAACTTTTGTAATGTATTAGTATTATTTCTACTATTATTTTGTATTTGAGGATTTCCTATGTTGTTTTAGTATTATTTCGACTATTATTTTGTATTTGAGAATTTCTTATGTTGTTATCTAATCAATTTCTATTCCTAGAAATAGAAATTTTGTACTGTTATCAAACGGATTTCTGTTTCAGAAATATAAATTTTGAGTCGTTATCAAACGAGTTTCTTTACTCAGAAACTTGTCCGGGGAATAGAAATTAGGAATTGATTTCTAGCTAGAAATCAATTTATGTTTAAGAAATTTTGTCATGCGTAGCCTAAGAGATCTTTAATTAAAGAAAGATCTTCATTGCTATGGCATAAGCAATTGGGGCATATCTCAAAAGAAAGGGTAAAGCAACTTATCAATGCTAATATTCTTCCTTCTCTTGACTTGGATGATACTGAGACTTGTATTGATTGTGTGAGGGGAAAATTAACTAAAACCAAGAAGAAAGGCATTACTCGCAGTCAAAATCTATTGGAGATAATTCATACTCAACCACCTTATGTGGAAATAAGTACTTCATCATGTTCATTTATGATTTCTCCCGTTATTGTTATGTTTATCTAATTAAGGAGAACACTGATGCTCTTGAAATGTTTAAAGTGTTTCATATTGAAGTTGAGAAACAATTGAGAAAAATTATCAAGATTGTCAGATCTGATCACGATGGTGAGTATTATGGGCGATATACTGAGGCTGGACAGCAAAAGGGACCATTTGCAAAATATTTGTAGGACTGTGGTATTGCCGCTCAATAAACAATGCCTAGGAGTCTTGAACATAATGGTGTAACTGAACGGCGAAATCGTACACTCATGGAGATGAAATGAAGTATGATGGGCAGTTTTAATTTGCCTAAATACTTATGGGGTGATGCGATTAAAACAACAACATATATTTTGAATCGTGTACCTAGTAAATCAGTGCCGAAAACACTTTTTGAATTGTGGACAAGGAGGAAACCAAGCTTAAATCATTTACGAGTTTGGGGTTGTCCTACAAAGGCGAAAATTTATGATCCTTCTCAGAAGAAGACCAAATCCAGCACTACTAGATGTTACTTTATTGGATATCTTGTTCATTTTGAAGGGTATAGATTCTATTGCCCTACTCGAGGCACTAGAATTGTTGAATCTCAAACTGCCAAATTCCTGAAATTAGATGTTGCTGAAAAGAGTTCTTCTCCATCTTTTGAAAGGGAAGAACCAAACAAGATGGTCTCTATTCCATTGCCTATCTTGCATGATGATTTTATGCGAGATCCTAACAGAGTAGAAATTCAGCAAGAAGCAAATACTGAATATATGACGGTAGATCCTCCCATTACAAATGAAATTCCCCATATGAATGATGTAGCTCCAAAAGTGCTTGTGCAAAGATCACAACGACAAAGAAGACCAACACCTCTAAATGATTATCATATATATCTTGGAGAAGTTGATTTTGACATTGGAAGTATAATTGATCCGACGACTTTCAAAGAAGCTCTTAATAATGATTAGGCTAATAAATGGTTAGGAGCGATAAATGACGAGATGATTTCCATGTCAACTAATCAAGTATGGAAACTTGTTGATTTATCTAATGGGCATAAACCAATCGGCTGCAAATGGGTATTCAAAACCAAGAAAGACAATAAGAGCAACATAAAGAAATTCAAGGCAAGGTTAGTCGCAAAAGGGTACATACAGAGAGAAGGCATTGATTAGACTGGAGTTTTTTCCTTAGTGTCCACTAAAGACTCTTTTTAGATAATCATGCCATTGGTGGCTCATTTTGACTTAGAGCTTCACCAAATGGATATGAAGACAGCTTTTCTAAATTGAGATTTGGATGAAGAAGTATATATATAGCAACCTAAAGGGTTTTAAAAAGCCGAAAAGGAGCATATGGTGTGCAAACTTCAAAGGTCCATCTATGGTCTCAAACAAGCATCACGTCAGTGATACTTAAAATTTCACAAAATTGTGAGATCGTTTGACTTTGAAGAAAACAAGTTTGATCAATGCATCTACATGAAAGTAAGTGGGATTAAACATATTTTCTTAGTACTTTATATAGATGACATTTTACTTGCTAACAGTGATATTGATCTATTGAATAACACAAAAAATTTTCTATCTACAAAGTTTGATGTGAAAGATCTTAGGGAAGCCTCTTTTGTTCTAGGCATTGAAATTCATCGTGACAGATCTAAGAAGGTTCTAGGGTTATCTTAGAAAAGTTATATAGATCGTGTTTTGAAAATATTCAATATGTAGACCTATAAGTCAGGTGAAGCTCCTATTGTGAAAGGAAATAAATTGAGCATAGATCAATGCCCCAAGAATGATGTTGAAAAAGAAATCATGAAGAATATTCCTTATGCTAGTGCAGTTGGTAGTCTTATATATGCACAAGTATATACTAGACCTGATATTGCTTTTGCTGTGAATACTCTTAGAAGATATTTGTCGAATCCAGGTCATGGACATTGGGTTGCAGCTAAAAAGGTGATGAGATATCTACAACGAACAAAGGATTTCATGCTTGTGTACAGCAGAGTTGAAGACTTAAAGGTGATTGGATATTCAGATGCTGATTTTGCTAGTTGTTTTAATGATAGAAAATCAACTTCTGGATATATTTTTATGATGGCTAGAGGTGCTATTTATTGGGAGAGCACAAAGCAAACCTTGATTACGAACTTTACAATGTATGCTGAGTTTGTAGCATGCTACGACGCATCGATTCAAGCAGTTTGGCTCATAAATCTAATCTCAGAATTGTGAGTTGTGAACTCTATTACTAGACCTATGGTGATCTACTGTGACAACACTACAACTGTGTTTTATTCCAAGCATGACAAGATTAATAATGCGTCTAAACACATGGAGATCAAATATTATACTCTTAAGGACTTAGTCAAAAATGGAGACATTGTAATTGAAAATATCATAACTGAGTCCATGTTAGTTGATCCTCTAACAAAAGGCTTACAACCCATTTTGTTTAAAGAACATGTAAAGAATATAGGTGTTTTAGATTCTTTTGATTTCTGTTGTTAGTGGGAGTTATACAAATTGTATTTATGGATATTATAGTTATATGCAGACTAATAATGCTTTTATGATGTTTATTAAAGCATTTATTTTAATAATTACTTTTAGTGATTCTATTGTTATCATTTCTCCTGTTGATTGAGAAATGGAAGTATAAAACAGTATTTTTAAACAAATTTTAGTTTAAAGATGACTAGATGTCACTGACTATGAGATCTCATGTTGGATTGTGATATAGTTGTGCAATTTCATGTTGTTTAGAAGTTGTGTTAATGCAGTTTCATGTTGTTGAGAAATTGCATTGAGGACCGATAATAAATAGTGTATATTTTGATCACATGTTGGCACTATTTCTTACTACACTACTAGGCCCATGATTCATGAAAATATAATACTTATTATATGTGATTATGGAAGGTCATGTGTTGTGGTATTTTCTTAACATTTTGATCTCCATAGTCCTATATCGAGGTTATATAGGATTGGATTGGTTTGAGATGCCGTTATTGGAATATTATTTTTTAAAGCTGTAGCCACATAAAACAAAATTTTCAATTATTAACCTAATAGTGTCTTTTTCAATATAAAATCTTTTACAAATTAAAATAAGTTAATTAATGTAACCCAAGTGGGAGAATGTTGGAAATTTTCTATAATATGGGCTTATATTAATTAATTAGTTTTCTATTTTTAAATAATCGGGTTAATGGATATTCCAATATTTGTTGAATCCTAAAGTGATCTGATTGAATTGGAATTGGATATTGACATCTATTGATAACAGGCCTGGTTAAGCAGCAAAGTGTAGGCAATTATGTTTGACTGAAGCCCGTAATAGGAATGGCCCAGTTGACACGCTGTTGATTAGGATTTGCTAGGTCCCCTCTCTAACCTATAAAAGGATAAGTTATACCTATCAGTTGCTTTAATCCATTGAAAGCTGCTATATCGAAATAGGTCATAGAGAGGAAGATCTAGCATTCCAATAGATCCCTGATTATCAGAGTGATCTACTTTTATTCAAGTGAAGTAATGGCCCAAACATGTACGCTTTAATTCCGCTGTATTTATTAATCTCGGTGTTTTACAATCATATATGGATCCGTTTTTCTTAATTGATTAGTTGTTTATGTGAATAAATTTTCTACAATGATATCATGTGAAATAGCATTCGTTTTTGTGAAACCATAGAAAAATACCGGTTAATATGCAAAAATACCCTAAAAGTACACATATATGGGGTTTTATATGCATTTTCACTTCCTTAAGGGCACAATGACAAAAATTTTGGAACAAAAATGAATTTCTATTCCATGGATGAGTTTCTGAACAAAGAAACGTGTTTGATAATGATTCAAAATTTCTATTTATGGAATAAAAATTCGTTTGATAACATAATAAAATTTCTATTTCTAAGAGCAGCAATAGACGGCGTACGGTGGTCGAAGTTTGACGTCTGGCATCCAATGTCTAGCGACTGGCAGCGGTGGGCCGAAATCCAGAGTCTAATGATCGGCGTCTGGTGGCCAATGTCTAGCGTCCGACATTCGAAGTCCAATGTCAAACGATTGGCGGCCGGTGTACAGAGTCAAGTGTCTGGCGGGCAGTCAGAGCTAGACATCCAATGGTCAGTGTTGGGCTTTTGACATCCAGCAGTTGGCGATGAGCGGCAAACGATTGATGGGCGTTTGGCATCCAATGGCCGATGATTGGTGACAAGTAACCGAAGTCTAGTGGCCAATGGTCGGCGGTCGAGGCCGGTGGTGGGCGGAGAGTGTCCGGCGTCCCATGGGTGGTGAGTGGGTGATGGATGGTGATGAGAATGTACGATGAAAAAAGTTTTGATTTCTCATTTATGTTTTAGAAATAGAAAAGCTAAAAAGTTTAACTTCTGATTTCTACTCCAAATCTATTTATGGATTAGAAATCTTTTTTTTTTTTGTGAAGATAAGAGAAGAAATCTATTCTACAAATAGAAAAATTAAATTGTGTTACCAAACAGATTTGTGTTCCAAACTTGTTTTGAGAAACAGAAAAATAGAGAAGTAATGAAACATAAATATTGTCATGCACACCCTAAAAGTATTGAGCATGTAAACTAAATACATCACATTTTAGGGCATCTTGATATGAGAACACAAGAACAAGCTTACTCCAAACATAGCCCAGACACACCCTCACATATCGCCCGAGTGCAGAGCACATGTAGCGCATGCTTTGCTTACCAATCCAACCTAAATCGTCGGTCCGACTGGTATGGTCAATGGTCAGCCGATTGAGTCAATGAGTTGGGTCTTAAACCGACTCGAGTCACCTATCGTCAACTTGGGTCAACCTATGTTAGTGGGTGCTAACATCTTGATGATGTCAATCCCAATGCGTGCATACACTAGGTGACACTGCACATGGCCATGCATGGGGGTGCATGCGATGTCCCCTGAAGGCATGCCACTCACCAATTTGCTCGTCTCGACAAGCTCTATTAGTCTATGTGATCAAAATAATTTTTTATCGAACAAACAATTCTTAAACGGGCAAAATTCGTACGTTCTAGAACTAGATTATGGCTGCCTTGATACCACACGTAAGCAACAAAAATGGCACCTTAAGATCTCCACAACTAGAATCTAAAACATAATAATACTGAAAAAGAGGTTTGCGCATTTGATTTGTTGAAATCTGTCATTCTTGATGAGGACTTGCAATGATTCAAAGCTCGAATGATTCACATCTATTGCTCTCTATATCATTGGCTTAATGAGTCCGTCTCTCACAAATTACGTCTATTAACTACTCCTTATATGAGGTTATTTGTTTATCGGGGTTAGATGAGAGAGTTAAGCATTATTTATAGAGTTTTTAGTCACAAACGCTTTCATCAAAGTTCGGGCTTTACTCGATTTACACATGTCAATCTCATATTATACTAATTAAGAATCTTTATATCTCACCTTATTAGATCAATCCCATAAAATAGTAAATAATAATCTCAATTAATGTAACTTACATTGAAAAAAAAAAAAAAAACTCTTACCCTCTATGTGAAGGTCCGATGCTCTATACGTCCGTGAACCATCAGATGCCGATGGTTGTGTGGTTTGAACAAGAAGGACCAACAAAGTTAGCGATCAACAAAACGGGCGGTAATGACGAGATGAGCAGCACCACAATGGGAAGGATGGGAGATTTATTTTAGTTTTTATTTATTTTTTATTTTTTGAGATATATTAAGCCTTTTTCATTGTTCTTTGGGTGGGTTAAGGTTGATCTAGATTGTGTTGTGTGTGTAGGTCATTTAAATTGTATAGCCAAAAAAAAAAACAGAGTGTGTGTGTGAGTTAGATGGTTAAAATTAGATAAAAACATTTATCACCCTCCTAAACCCAACCCAGCCCATCCATTTGTCACATCTACTAACTAAGCACAACAATCTTGAGGATCGTAGCCGACCATAGTTCTCTCTCTCTCATTTCAGCATTCAGACTTAATTATGCCAACTCTAATAACAACACAAGTTAGTCCACATTCGGACTTTATTATATGAACTCTAATAGCAACACAAGTTAGCTAAGGGACTATCGGTGATTTTCCTAAAAAGTACTTGAACTATTTTGAAACAAAAGTACCTTATCTTATATTTTTTTTTTTTTACCACTAAATTTTTTACACTTTTACAATCATTGATTTTTATTTTATTTTTTACAAAATAACGGTTTGTTTCTTTTAGCCACTTAAAGTCAAAGGCAAATTTAAAAGAAAATAATCCTAGCCACAGCATAATACCTCTAGAATTAAAAAGCAATAATTAGAAAAGTTTTGTACTTCATTTATTGCTCTCTCCAGTATCTCTCCATGCAATGGCACATAAAACAGAGCATTTCTCAAGACAAGAAAAAAATATCCCTCTTGTCTTCAACTTGTCCTTTCAGTTCTTCGAGAAAAAGATGGGTCAAGAATTTAGACTTCCGAAACTAGGATGTATCACTACTTCTAGTTTTGGTGTACCAACAAAACTCAAGTTGGAACTTGAACTTAAACTAAATATTACGTGAAAATTCCTTCTCTTGCGTCGATTATTGAGTGAAATCAATTCGAATATGACCTTTTGTCAATTCAGGCAGACTCCGTTTATACGAAACTATGATATTAATGTGTGAGTTAATAATATTGTAACCTTTCTTCAATCATATAACTGCTATCTTTCAATTTTGAAATCATATTTCGGTGTGAAGAGTGAGTAATGACAGCAATAATTACCTGTATGGCTGTGTCCACGTTGTGGTCGACCGTTGGGGGGTAATTTCCACCTTATTCCCCTACCTACGTTCCACCCAAGGCGCCAACCCCCACCTTCTCCTGCAGCGCGTGGATCGCACGCACCACTTAGAATTCAAGAAGAAAGCGACAATCACGTCCCCGAAATTCCCCCACCGGATTCCGCCACCAGTTTTCCTCAGAAAAGACGAAAATACCCCCGCCACTGCCCCTACTACGGCCGCTAGACGAAGGCTATCTTCGTCATTCGGCCTCGCCCGACGAGAATTCCGCGTTCACGTCCCGTCTTGTCCGAGACAAAAAGATCGCCGCGTAGATCGCCTTTTCGTTTATTGGCAGATATTCTTCCCCTTTTCTCAGCTGCTCTCCGTTCATGCGCTCACGGGGCAGCGTGAATGGAGTGTCTGTGGGCTGTGGACAGCTTGGACTCCCTCTGGTTCTTCAGCAACGTCCTCTCAAGAGCTCGGCCTCTGTCTCCTGCTGCTGAAGCAGAAGAAACGGAAGAGAAAGGAGGAGGAGGAGGAGGAGAGCCGGTCAAGAGCCTGGCGAATGGACCTGAGCACGACGCAGCACGAGCCAAGCCCGTTGCTACATCTCCCGAAGATTCGCTTCCAAAATGCCCCAGATGCAGAAACCTCGATGCTGAAGTTGCAGAGCTAGGAGTGATGAGATCTTTAGCCGTGGAAGCTGTGGGGACTCCGGAGTCGGCGGAGGAAGAGTCGAAGCTCAAAGCGAGTATGAGAAGAAGCAAGAGGAGACAGAGGAGCAAAAGGATGTTCCGCGAAAGGAGGAGGAGCGTCCTTGGGGAGCTTGATCTGGGATGTGATGGGGAGGATTGCTCTGGGTTTGAGGAAAATCGCTTCCTCCTGAATCGTCGTCGTCAGGGGTTTGGAGTCGCGAGCGGAAACCAAGCGGTGAAGAAGATGCCTCCGCTGAGCGATGGGATCGCCATGAGAGAGCACCTCAGGTCTTGGGCCATCGCAGTAGCCTGTGCAGTCAAGTAGTAAGGGCAAGGCAAGAGTCTAGCGATGTTTTAGTGTAATTTGGAGAGAGGCTGACCTTTTTAACTGACGAATTCTCTCGCTCGTATCGTTGACTAGAGACCGCAAATTCTAATTATAATAAGAGTTTTTCTTTTCTTTTTGGTTTATGTTTATCAGAAGAAATGAGTTTGCGGCTGTCTGATTCGTTTTAATTTTCTTTTTGGACTTTTTTATTTAACATATTGAAAATCTAAAATAAATCATTATACACGTAGCGTTTAGATGGTGATAGATATAGTACGTTTAATATTGATAAATAAATTCAGTCCACAATTAGCATATAAGAGTTTTCATTTTGCGGCCTTTTATATGGAAAATGTGTCTTACACTACCATGAATATTTTTCCTAACTCTCTTCTTCTATCTTACAATACAAAAAGAAAAAAAAAATTATTTACTTCATAGAAAATGAATAATTTGATATATAATTCTTTGGAAATGATAACTTGTGTTGCAAATTTAATGAACAAAAATATTTACATTATTAAAGAAAAGGTTTAGTTGCATATTGCTATTAATAATAAAGTTATTGTGCATCGAATAATTTTTTTAGTGAAATGTGAGCCATTATCTTTAAAGAAACTATTTTTCAAACCATTAGTCTTTCATGAAATAAACGCTTCATGTGTCTTGGGGCAATTCCCGTGCAAATCCAATCTTATTAAATTGACTTATTGTTTAGGGTGAGCACTGAGTCCACTTCAACTCGAGAATCGGACTAAATCAGCCTTGACCATTTATTTTTCCAAATCGTTAATCTTTCGTGCAATAATTGCTTTTGTGTGTCTTGGGGCATTCCTTCACAATATCCAATCTTATTACACTTGTAAATTATTTGGGGTGAGCATCAGCACCAATTCAACTTGAAAATTGGATGAAGTGAAAAATTTTACACAAGGTTACTGTATAGGGTCAATAATATTAATGTAAATGACCTCCAATAGGTTGGTATTGCGAATTACAGTTTTCTTCTTTATTTTAATAATCCTCTTTAACAATCTACGCAAATCTCTAAATCACTTTTTAGAACAAGTAGAATGTCAACTTTTATTAGCCTTTGCACGATTTCCCTAGAGATGTAACCAAGCCGTTTATGCCAAATGCATCTTTTGGAAACAACTTTTTCGGTAGTATAAGCAATGTATATATCTTTGGGAGTTAAACGCACTATGGACAATTCATTGGACATTTTGCAACACCCAACCTTATTTGCATTAAAAAAATATTTAAAAAAAATATCATTCCTTATTTTAAAAGAGTAGCCACACATATTTAGACATGATACGAAAACTAAGTTCCGTCTAAAGGAAGGTACATAAAGTATATTTCTTAATATCAAATTAAAACCAAAATCTAGATTTAAAATAACATCTCACATTAACTCAACGTCAACTTTAATGTTCTTTTTTTCCCACAGTGAGCTTTGATTTATCATAATTTAGCTTTTTGCCGATTTATAAATCCTTGTATGGTAAATGCAACATGATCAGTTGTAGCACTATCTAGCCACCATGAGCTAGATGGGGCTTTTGAAGATTCATAATCATATACCAAAGAATCATTACCTGTAAGCTCACACATAAATAATCAAGTTTTATATTTGTTGCAATATTTTTTTTATATGACTTTTCTTCTTACAAAAGAAGGAGTGGTCACCATCCTTCTTAGAGAATGCTTTTTTAGAATCCAAACTGTAAGAATGACTAGTGTTTTAGAAGTTCCTTTATGAGTATAATTTTTAGACTTCTTACTCTTCTTATTGCTAGAACTACAGGTATATAGGCAAGTTGCCCTTCCTTTGCCACCACCCGAGCTATTAGGTCATTAATTGACCGTCACATATTAAGAGTTGTAGTTAGTCTTGATAATTCCAAAATCAAGTGGAAGGATGTTTAGGACTTGATGCACAATGCAAGCAGTATAAATAGAAACATTAAGAGCCTTAAACTCAATTTGCAAATTTATCATCTTAGGATGTAATCCCTAACCCCACCAAATCATCATATCTCATGTTGAAGAAACTTTGCAGATGTGTCCTTATCTTAACATTAGACAATATATGGTTCCTAGCCTTCATGGTTACCATCATCTATATAGCAGTGTACTTACCTGGCATATCACTTTTAATTGTTCTTGAATAGATTGCTTCATAGATAACAAGCAAATTCGATTGTTCTTTTCCCAAACAGCAAAGTATGCTTTCTAGGGTCGTATACTATCTATCGGCTTATTTTTAGTAATATGTACAATTAGCATCATGGAGTATTGTGTAACTTGAAACCGTATAGGTACACATCTTGAAAGCTACACATATCATTATATAATCACCTTTGCGTGGAATAATATAACATGTAATTGTATACTCTCCACATGACATTGGTCATGCAACCTTCGTTAATTAACTACCTTTAGGTATATGAACCATTAGGATCCGTTATTCCTCGACCATATGTGGTACATGTGTTGCTCTATGAATTAATACACACTCACCTTCTTTGCGAATATAACCATACATTAGAACAAGAGACGTTCTACCACAATATGAAATCAATTTTTCTCAAATACAATCAAGTGCGTTATTTTAACAGTTATAACTTAATTTAATCCATGAAACTTTCTCATATCAAGAATATTACATATATGTCTTACATTTACTCTCTCTCTCTCTCTCTCTCTCTCTCTCTCTCTCTCTCTCTCTCTCTCTCTCTCTCTCTCTCTCTCTCTCTCTCTCTCTCTCTCTCTCTCTCTCTCTCTCTCTCTCTCTCTATACAGGGACAAATTTGTTATTAAAGTTACATGCCATGCTAATTATATTGTTCTTTTCATTGACACATGTTAAACCTTATACATGCTATCAATAAATTAAACTCTACACATTATATATCTAATGATATACATGTGAGTTAGCATCTACATTTCCGAAACCATAGAGAAATATAGGAAAATATGCATAAATATCTAAAAATGCACATGTATATGGTTATGTATATATTTTCATATTCTTAAAAGTATCAAAATTGTAAAATAAATGCATCACACTGTAAAGCATCTTGATACAAGAACGCTAACACCGAGAACGCTCCAAACAGAGCTCTCACGCGTCCTCATGTTCTACTCGAGTGCGAGGTGTGTCTCGACCAGCTAGGATCACTAGCAACGGTCAAGTAGATCGTGTCAATGGGTTAGATCCTCACGTGGGATCTTGGGTCATCGGCTCGAGTCACCTATGGTCAATCGGGTCTACGTTGAAAGTCATTGACGTCAGCCCTAGCGCTAGGTGACAACTGCGTATGGTGGTGCATGCAGCATTCCTTAGAGGCACCCACCCATCAAAATGCTTGTCTTGACAAGTTCTGTCCATCTATGTGATCAAAATTAATTCTCACTGGACAAATTTTTTTGAAATAAGACCAAATCGGAATGTTTGAGAGCTAGACTATGGCTACTCTTATATCACATGTAAACTATGAAATTAGGACCCCAAATCTCCATAACTAGAATGTAGAACACATTAAAACAATCGACAATTTAAGCTTTTAATATAATTGATAATAATCCTACAAAATCTCACATAGTATTAGAACGTGAGGTCTTGAGTTAAAAAAAATTTCAAGTCATATTTGTCTTCCCAATTAAATATGTCCATGCTTAATACTATGCAATAATACCAGATTAAACGTGAGAGGCATTGATAAAATAATTAAATATTAAATTGCCCATTCATCTAAAATTTTAAACTTTTAGAATAGTGGTCTCACAAAATCTCATAGCTGCATTTATCAGCTTTTGCTACTTGTTTCATATGCCCTACTCACCATCATTGCCCCCAGATCTATCTTTCTCTACTCATGCCAGAGAGAGAGAGAGAGAGAGAGAGAGAGAGAGAGAGAGAGAGAGAGAGAGAGAGAGAGAGAGAGAGAGAGGTGGCACATCAAGCCGGAGAAGGGTGGTATTATGGAGATGGAAACTGTTAGAAAGTCCAACTAAGAACTTAAATTTAAATTGAAAGCAAGAGAGAGACCATATGCATATAGAGAGCATATAAATCCCACTGCTAAGCGATGTGGACACGACATTCTTGGATGGCTAGTGGTGGCAAAGAATAGTGGCAACAGAATTAAGGTTTGGTGGCTACGGTTATAACTTTGTAATTGGAGGGTTGACATCGAAATTTTGGCAACCCGTTTAGACATTTATCGTATTAAAAATTAAGGGTTAATTTTAGCACAAAAAAAATATTAATTACATAGCATATAAATTTATGTGCATTTATTTTTAATTTGCAATTTTTGCATTTAGCATTGGCCTGACGGCGAGTATATTCAGGTAGGATTTTTCACATATTCAGGTAATATACACCGATAGGTAAATTCTTGGGTAGAAAGGAAATTTTCGGATGAAATATTTTAAAAATACAAAATGGAATATTGCGTAGGATGCAACGATATATTCGGAGATTATGCACAAGCAAAATTGGAAGTGAAATATTTCACCAAAATTTAATTCCCTCTCCTATATGATGTGTTTGTGCGTACGAAAATAGGTGGGGGCTTCTCTTCGTTCGGGGCTCTCTCGTTCTTTCGAAAAGAGAAGAAAAGTCAAAGGAGAAAAAGAAAGAAAGAAAAGGGAGAGAGGGGACGTGAGTGACGTGAGTGACGTGAGAGAGAGAAAAAAGAAAGAGAGGAAAAGGTGCAGCGTCGTCTTCCTCGCGACGAGCTTCCCCCGCTCGACACCAGCAGCTGCCGGCTTCCCTCCGCGAGCGCTGCGCCCGGTACCACCCGCGCCAGCAGCCGAGTCGCCATCCACCGCTGCTCCACCGGCGACCCACAAGCCCTCTCCGCTCAACCGCCGCTCTGCCGATCTCACCCGCAACCCTCGCCGCGCCGCCGAGCTCCTTTGCTGCCGATCTACCGCTGCCCAAGCGACGCCCCCTGCTCTGCTCGTGATCTGGCCTAGCCCCCTCGCTAACGCCCGCCGAAGCCGCGTTGATCCTCGCCGCTGCAGCGCCGGTGCCGTCCCTCGTCCGCGACCAGTTGCAGCTCGCCGTGGTACCCCTGCTCGACGCCCCGACGCTGCCTCTGCCCTGTTCGTTTCTGCAGATCCCGCGACTCCTCTGCCTCTGCTGCTGCCGTTGTTCACCGCCATCGTCGTCTCCTGCGCCACCACACCGACACCGCTGCTCAGCCGTCGATCTTCGCCCCAGCAGCTGCGACCCGACGCCCCTGCTGTCTTCGCCTTCTGCTGCTGCCTGACGCCATCGGAGTACACACCGCCGGCCTGCTTTGCCGCTGGTCGCCGTCGCCGCTGACCCACTCGTCGCTGGCCTTTGCCGGAGCTCTGAACGCCGGCGACCCAACCCTTGACGATCACCACGTAGCTGCTTTGCTTGGAAAGAAAAAAGAAAAACAAAAGGAAAAAATTAAAGCAAATTAGGTAGATTTTCTTTCTATTTACTTTGTTTACTTTTTTTATTATTATGTTCTTTTTTAGTATAATTATTCCATAGTGTAAGGATGAGATGTTCAACATGAGATAGTCTCTGAAATTTGTGATTGATAATCCGATTTTTGCGTCTGAAATCCGACTCGCAATAGCTTGAAAAATCACAAATCCGATTTCACACCTGAGATTCGATTCACGATTTATTTAAAATTAACAAACCCGATCTCATGTGCGAGATATGGTTCATCAATTTGGATATCAATATTGTCTTGCTTTGATCTGCTGCCATGTCGTTTAAGTTGATTTTGTTTTCATAAAAAAAATCCAAAAAATGTGAGTTAGATTAGGTTTATTTCTTGTTTTAGGGTTTGCATATTTAGAATAGGAATTTATTTCGAATTTCAAAAAATAAAAATAATAAAATCAAATCAATCAATTTAGGTTGCTATATTTTCTTTTTTAACTTAGGTTGCATGTTTAATTATTTGACAATTTTTAATTTCGAAATTAATACAAAAACACAAAAAAAAAATAGAATTAGGGCATTGCATTTTAGGGTAAAATTTCATATAGTTTAATTCTAGATAATAGCTTTTTAATTTATTATAAGTTTAGATAATTTTTTAGATAGATTGCATTTTAGTTAGGGATTTCTAAGTTAGGATAACATTCTAGTTTAAATTAGGATTTGGCTTAACCTCATTCCTAATACAAATTAGATGATATTTTATTTTAGATAGATATTTTCACATTTTTATAATTTCGAATTTCAGGAAAATACCAAAAAATGCCTTAGAATAAATTGATTCCATTTTTAGTATAGACTGCATTTTATGTCATATAGGTAGATCACATTGCCATGTCATATCATTTCATGTTAAATTAGTAACATGCATTGCATGACTCTCATTAAATAAATGAAAAAAGAAAAAGAAATTGCGTGTTAGTTAAAAATCATATCTAGGGTTGTTGATATGAATTTTGATCTAACAATGTAGATGCTTTCGTTGCCTTGAGGTTAGTTTTGCAATTTATTCATTGCTTTTTATCTGGATGTTAAATTTATGGTTTGTGCACTTGCATGATCACATGCTAGGGTAATTTAAAATTAATTCAAGCTGCCTGTCAAACATTTTTTTTTAAATAAAAGAGAAATGTACTAAAAGGGCATTAGAAAAATCTAGTATAACCAAGTCCCCGAACTCATAAATATCTGGTTCGTAGGAGTAAAGTAAATCTTATGTTACAATCGACCCACAAAAAATAGATTAGTGGTGACTCCTAATTAAAAATTTGCATGTTAAGAATTCGAACCTCAGTCGCAAATTAGTGTAGGCTTGGGAGAGAGCCTGAGCTAAGTCTATATTTAGTAATTCATTAGCCAAACCCTAGGTGATTCACCCGAAAATTTGGTCGCAACATGGAGCTTTATTTTGGAGGGCTGAAAATTCCGAAGACGGGAAGGGGCGGTTTGAGGAGAAAAAATGGCAAATTTGTAAATTAGTTTAGGAGTTAGTTCACGGGAGGTGCAATTCTGTATCTTCTCCACAGAAATTAATATGGTCGCAATCTGAAAACTCAGTGGCCTTGAAACCCACGAAATACTATGGTCAAATATACTCTACGTAGAAAATTAGCACGGATATATTAGGTGGGGTTGAATATTCGAGTGCTATAAAATCGACACCGGTCCAATCTACAAGTCATCGTCCTCCGGAACGGGAAAGAGAGAGAGCAACGATAAATGGTTTTTCGAATTTCAGGTGCGGCTAGATGCTAAGCCGGCGATAAGTGGCAAAACTTTGACGAAAAACTTGCGTAGATTTTGGTGCACCTGAAATACTGTTGATTTACGTGCATCAAATGACATCCTTCGAACGACATTATTTTTCCCTAAATCAGGCATTATATGCATGTATGAAGAAAATTAAAAGGGGAGAACCTCAGCGACTCTTTCATGTGATTCAAAGAGATAAGATTCAGAAGCTCTTAGATAGTAGAGGGAGACAAGAAGTGATTGCGTTTACGCAATTAACATAATACGCCACCAATTACGTTGTAAATGATATGAAAATCCAAATCATTGATGAACGAAGCTGACATATGTTGACCCGATTTTGGGGAAAAGAAAAGTCATCAAATCAAAATGGTTCCATAAATAATAACTCAAAGAAACGTCAAATTTGCTTTCCTTAAACAAAGCAGAATCAAGAGTTACCCAAGATGAGAATCTCCAATTTCATTGCAAACTAATTCATGTGTATTGTATTTACATGAAAAAAATCGAGCTATCTTCTTACAAGAAGAAAAGAGGGAAGAAAGAAGAATTATCAAAACTTCCAAATTGAACCGATGACCACAACAACAACTGAAACAACCGTCATCTAACGACAGTTGAAGCAACCGTGTGAGCCCACGATTTGAGACTCTCTCTCATGTCGGTCTCGTTCCCAAGAGCAGGAACCTTCCAGTTCATCAATGGATCCTCCTTCCTCTCCTCCTCCCACCATTCCCACGCCTCCGACAGATAAGGCCTCGCGACAACTGCCGGCTCGCCAACAATCTCTTTCTCATCACCATCTTCTCGATGATGATCGCCATCTTCGTCGTCTTCATCGCCATCTTTGATTTTCTTGCCCAGTCTCTGTAGCCCAGGAATGATGGAGACCAGGCTCGAGTCAACGCTGTCTTCCTCCGAGAAGACGAACCCCAGATCCATGAACCCTTTTACCTCCTCGAACTCGAGCTCCGACAAGCTCTTGCTCAAGGCCCTCCTCTTCCCTCTTCCTCCCATTTGGCCCTTGTTTCTGCGTGAGAACTCCGAGCTTCTCGGTTCGTTCCATTTGAAACCTTCCTCTTCTTCTCTGATTACCTCTTCTTCGTAGATCATGCTGTGCATGGGAGTCGCGCGAAGGGCTGAGGCTGGAGAGAGAGGGCTTGATTGGAAGCTTGTTGGGATGATGCTCGTTTGATCGCTCATGGACCTCACAAGAATCGACGGAGTCCGAGAAATTTGAAGACGCGGGCTTCCTTTCTCGGGTATTTCTATGCTTTCTTGTCCCGGATCAGATCTCGAGGCTGAAGAAGGCGATGTGTCTGGTCGTTTCTTGAGGATCTCGAGCTCGAACCAGCACGTATCGATGATCTTCATGACTGCTTCGGCTTCTTCCATTGATGGCGGCCAGAGGAGATTGCGTGATTATGGAGATTTTTAGCAGGGGTTTGGGTTGCTCAGTATATATAGAGACTCTCAATTACCGAGATTGCCCTTGGGTTTTCCTGTTATTAACGGAAAGGATTCAAACTCGGCGTTCACACGTTTGGGTATTACTTTGATTCGGTCTTGGGCCTTTGTCTAAATGTTTCGATTTCATTGGCCCTGTTAGCCTTGATTACATCATACGAGAAGGTTGGGTTTCCTAGAAAGTGCGAGGAAAAGGGATGTGAGACAGTAAGCCGACGTGGATTTTAGTCAGAGAAAATGAATAGATTTGCTTGAGGTAGTGGTCATGCGCAGTATAAGTACGGATAAATTTTGAGGTAATGCCGGAGAATATTGCTATAGTATACGATGCAAATGACAAATATTTATAAACTAAGGAGTAGGGCTAACGAGGGATGTCAATCTTTTTTGGAGGTTGGTGAGGGTTGCTAGTCTTCGGCCGATTCTAGCAAGGGTTGGTTTGAGGTGGTGGTGACCCTCATTGATGATGGCGAACTCTTCTCCCTCCCAACAGGTGCAGATCAATATGATGTTGCTAATTCCGTCACTTTAGCAAAATTAATGTCATATAAATCTAATTAAAGGATTTTGATTGTATAGAAAAAGAAATATTGACATTGCGCAAATTACATAATGGATTATAATAATCTAAAGTAGGATTGTGTATGACACTACATTAGAATTCCATTTAAAGGTTTCTGTAGTAATTCGAATTTAGGCTAGCATTTCCCCACAGCCAAGTCTGAAGAATTTGGTCTTAGTGTAAACTAAACTATGTGATACCTTTTGTCTTGCTTCATTAAGTAAAAGGTGCAAGAGAGAATGATAACTGGTGTAGTTACCACTTCTAGGCAATATCACTTCTGCTAAAATGTCCAAGTTAAGCCATAACTACTCCATCAAGATATAGATATCAAGTTCATCATCTTAGCTCCACTGAGTGCCATAAGTTAAAAAGTTTCTCCACATGAAAAATAAATGTCCAATGCAGGAGTTGACCACAAATTCACTCACTACATTAGTTGAATTTGTAATCTCATAAAAGATAGTGTGATCTTTTACCAATAAAATTACTTGAGATATTAAAAAACATAATACAACACTGCACATAGTATATAATGATGAATTCATTTAGTCACTAATTAAAAATAACGTTGACACGAACTGCTGAGTCCCATTTCCATAGAAATAAGGACAACACAACTTTTCAAAATTGACCCTTAAAAGCAACATCTTATTGCTTGCACACCACACTCACTAGCGGCTTCCTCTAAGCATCATTCACGCTGCTAAGCCATTCACTTTGGATTGCTTCAAGAGTAGAGAGTTTATATCCACCAAGTGCATAACCTACACGAATTCTTCGGAAGACAATTGAACCTTATCGCAAATTTGCTTGAAAATTGGTTTATTTTCGACATTTTGTCTTTGGAATTATCGGAAAACAAATGAAAGGTTTTATTGTTATAGTCTTAATATAATTAAAAGGAAGTAGTTGGGTCATATTAGTTAGATGAGATCAATTCAAACTTATATAGGAATATCTCAAAAGAGGGATCTAAGCCAATGATGCATTATTTAGGCCGCCTAATATGATAATTACATGTTTTCTTAATTTTTTTTTTGTGGGGGAGGCCAAGCAATGGTTGCGTGTTTTAATCAATTTACGTTGAAGAAGACACTTTTGTCGTTTTTCTCGTAGGTTGGTCAAAGTGATGCTTTGGTAATGTCGAGGGCAGGATGGTAAAAGAGCAAAAAGATCCTTCGGAGAATATTCTGATCGTAGTTTTTCCATTATGCTAATTGAGAAGCTCCATTATTTGACTTATGGTCAACTTTTGAAAGCAGGAGCGAAAGATTTAACAATTTCGCACGTGCTTCTCGTGCGACTTTCCACTTCCCTGCCGATGATTAGTTTCAAACACGCCTTAGACTTTGTCGGCACAAAAATAATAGTAAATAAATTAACACGATATTTAACACTGGACAGTAGTCCGGCAATTATCTGTTTACACGTTATTGTTAGGTTTGGTATGAACAGATTTGTGTCACCAGAAATATTGCGTCCTGCGTGGGTCTGTTTCAACACAATTAGACATGTCTAGTGAAATGCCTAAAAATTCAAGGAGCAGCTTATATCTATTGCTTACATGCAGAAAAAGGAAAAAAAAAAATTATCTGTCAGTAGACTATTTGTCCCCTTAATCGATGGTTTCTTTCTTCCACTCTCTATTTTCAGTAAGCCTAAACGAGTGCATAGTGTGGATATACACCTTTGCTTATGGCATTGGTGCAAATCATCAGTTCATACTGCTAATTAATACATCTTCTAGCAACCCGACAGAAGGTGAGAAGACCCAAAGTATCACCTATTTGTGTGCTTGAAATCTCTGAATTTTCTGGGTCCAGCAGTATTGCTTGCTAATGTGACCAGGAATTTCTCATAAATATTCGATTGTCTGTCAGTATTGATAATACAAGAACCGACAGGCACCAATAGGGGACTAATTTTCTGTGGTCTTCCGCAATTTGTGGTTGATCTTGTGGGTCACGGAGAGAATGTGGTTAATCAAGTGGACAACCAAACCGATCTGGACCCTACTGGGTAGCTAAACTCACTTGCAAAATAGTAAGAGAATCCTTCTCTTCTGTTATGCAATCTTGTCCTCATGAGCCCACAGAAGCAAAAATCTTGACCCTCTGCGAAGTATTTTCTCAATATGACCACATCGGTTTGCTTACCACGTGACTTCACATCGGAAAGAGATACATTGGATTACATAGGATGCCAATTCGTTAGCCCTCTCAGTATAAAACTAGGGGAGGGCCAATACTTTCTGCACAACTAGAAATAGCACTCAAATTCAACAAAAAGCAAGTTCGCTCTTCCGTTGAGAATTTCTCGGAGTTGAGCAAAATGATAAGCACATAGAAGCTGATTCAAATGGCAAGGAAGTGGCGGAAGATGGCTGCAATTGGAAGAAAAAGAATTTCGTTTCATCAGACGAACAGCAAGTCCGCTTCGACAAATGTAAATAGATCATCAGTTGCTCAGAAGGGTCACTTCGTTGTCTATACAACAGATGAGAAACGCTTCGTGATCCCTCTTTCGTTTCTCAGCAACGATATAGTGAGAGAGCTCTTTAGAGTATCGGAAGAAGAGTTTGGGATTCCATGTGATGAAAGAATAAATGATTGAATAAAGTTAGTAAACATTAAAAAAAAAAAAAAAAAACTAACACACATACATTTGTTTTTTTTTTTTTTTGGTAAGGTAAAATATATTGACTTATAATCAAACTATACAACCCGGAAAACCGGCATAAAAAAACTTAAGACTCAGAAAGGCAACAAGCCAAATCGAGTGGAAGGATGCTAGGAAAAAAAGAACAAAAGCATATTATAAACTGACAAGAAATATTTCAAAATCATCAAACTGACAAAAACTGGCACAAGCTCAATGATACAATAAATCTTATTACTTCAACTACGTTAAAATAGTCATGTGAGCTCTAAAAGATTTCCTCACTTATTGATGGGTCTAGGTCAACATTAGGATTTGCATCAGTTGAAATGTTGTTACCACGTGTCTTTGAGATAAGATTCTGCAGAATATTATGGGTCTTGTAAAAAATCAATTGATTATGGCTGATTTCGCATGTACTTAATGTCCCGTGGATGTAATTTCTAGAGACATGATATGTGTCGGAACGCTCCCTCGGCCTTTCATATTGATAATTTCATACCTAATGTTAAAGTTAAAAATAAAGAAATCCCCTTGAACTAAATTTGCAGTGGGAATGCGATAGTTTGGCATTGATGAAAACCTCTACCTTCAAATATGACGGCAACATGGTATCAGGTTTCTCCTTTCATATATGAACAAAGGTCTCCAAAATAATTTAGGAGAATAGACGATGGACAATTTATACGTGTGGGGAAAAAGTTAAATGTTTTAATAAATTAAATGAAAAAAAAAATTTCTAACTATAACCAAGAAATGGAAAATGATAGAGAAAATTATCAAAACGTGCAAACAATGGTTGTGTTTGAATGCTAGGAGCGGCTAGAACTAAAGGGTTTGAGGTTATAAATCCAAATGACTAATTTACTAATGATTCGAATCACAATATTATGAAAATGATTTTTTTTTTTAGTTTAAGTGTTCTTTTCAAGACATGAATTGTGGATTTTGGTTACTTGAATTTCACTGAAATAACCACTGGCCCATTTTCTAGGAATTGAGATCTTCACCATTAATGGATAAAATAACATTTATTTTTTCTCTTTTAAATAAAATGATAGATAAATCCTCTCTTTTTTTCTTTTTTCTTTTCGGGTCGGTTTTCTCCTTTTTTGTTGCGCCTTTTCCTTTACCTAGTAATCATGTATTGGAAATCTATGTATTGCCAAGTCACCTTGTCTCGACGCCTCTATGCCTATCAGCTATCTTTAGCCACAACAACCTCCTGGCCATCACTCACACCTTTTTTTTTTTTTAATGTGCATGGGGTGCCACTTGAAGGGGTTAGCATATATATTTGATCACAAAAGTGACATGACAAGCTAGCAAAATTAAGGTATTGCTTGTTGGGCTCAAAGCCTACCCACACTATTACCAAATGAACCAAAATATATATTTTATTTTTATATTGAAAAATATGAAATATTATTATTGTTGGAGAAAGGATTTGATTTGGTCTAACGATTAATTCCCAATCCATATTCCAATTTGGTGATTGAATTAGGAAATCGTAGATATGAAACATTTTAGGAAATATAATATTGTGTACATTCTTTCTGGTTCATTTATTGCACTATGAATTTAGCCATATACTTGTACATTGGACATAATGAGAAATACATAATAAATTTCTCTTCATTCCCTTTACGTTTCTTGTCATAGTACAAAGCCTTGCTCTTGATCCACCTTTCGCAACTTTTTTCTTGAATTGCCTTCGATTGTTTTCTAGTTTGTTGCTGCAAATTACTACCTAAAGAACATAATCAACACATTGAAAATGGGTTCAACCTTACATTCAATATGCAAAACCCAGATAGTAGCGAAGTTCAAAATCCAATCCTACCCATGTCAGAAGAAATACCCGACCAAGTCCCAGAACAAGTTGAGTAGACTACTTAACACCCTTTTGCTCTGGTTGCAATTCAGTCGCTCACTCCAATTCAATCGCCATATGAGTCATGGGTCCAAATTTAGGGACCATGGGCCGCTAGACCTAGTTAGTGGACCTTTGGGGCTAGTCAACAGTGGGCAAATTACAGGCCACAACAACAGACAAACCTGAATGGAGATCTAGATCCAGTTTCCCCAAGTCATAGACTCGAATTCATCTCGGGTGGATCGAGGACAAATCCCTAACTGAGTTTTCCACTCGGGTTTGCACCATTGCCCTTTCCAACCATTGCTGGCCATCCAAAACCTAACAATTCGTTTTATACATCACCAGTTGACGGACCGGAATTAAGATTGATTACGCTTCAACTTTCTAGACCAAACAACAATTTAAGCTTTCGTGGAGCTGAAGCAAGGGAACCTCTCGGTTACTGCTTGCTTCAACCTACTTTTAGTCCTTTGGAACGAACTTGAAGCCATGAAGGAGCAACTTGAAGGGCTAGAGTCAACCCTCAAACAATACATGGAGATTAAGAAGAGAGAGAAGGTGACCTGCTTCCTATTAGCCTTAAAAGATAGTTACGTAATTTTTTTCTCATAGATCCTCGCCATGGAGCCAATGTCGCTGAGTGGCTGCATATTCCAATTGGTTATCCAAGAAGAAAACCAGTGCCTCACAACCACCGAACAGGAGAAGGGAAGAGAAAATGTGGTGCTTGCAGTGCTAATGAAGCTTTTAGGTCGCCCTCATGGTGGCTTTTGTGCGCCATAGTGAATAGCAAGCTCGAGGTCAGGCTCGGGAGGATACCCTTGATTGTAGAATGAGGAGGAAGACAATGGTAACCCTAAAGGTTGCCAATTCAATAGCTAGGATAAAAAGCATGGATCGAATGGCATCCATGTAATTCAAACCAACAATTCGATAGTCCAAATCGACAGTGAGGATGTAGATCCCAATAGAACTAAATACAATGGCCCTTATTCCCAACAATTGGACAGTCCAAATCAATAGCGAGGATGTAGATCCCTATGGATCCGAATCCAATGGCCCTTATGGCACTGCATCATCACAAAAAAGAGGTGGTCAACATTTTAAATTCAAGAGTAAGTACTGTGAATATTGTCGGCGTCCACATCATACTATTGAAATATGTTGGAAATTACATGGTAAGCTTATTTACAAAGAAAAAAAAAGGGAAAATAATTTTCTACCTATCAGATATCAGCGCATGGAAATGACAAAGCTCATCAACCAATTACCCAGGATCACATCATGAAGGCACTAAATTAGTTAAAGACATTAGACAAGACTATAAATTTTTCAAGTACTTCATAATGCAAAGCTAAGAATGTGTAAGTTGATGCATAGATTGTTGGCACAGGCGTCAGTGACCACATAATTTGCAATTAATGTATGTTTTATGATGTCAGTACTGTGATAGTTTGAATCTTCATATTTCATTTTCGATTAAATAAATCAAACATTTCATCAACGCATCGATAGTGCTATTCTCTGAGCTGATCACTCACGAGATAACTGGACTATTTGGGGAAGCAATTAAGGAATCTAAGTGCAATGGACTTGAGAATTCGACCAAAAATCAGTTGCTCGACCGTGTTGATTTGCAATGGTCATTACGGCATTGTCATAATTGATCATAGATTAGAGATAGGTCGATTCGACTGAGATATATGATCAAAGTGTGGGTGATTTCACTTGCAAAATTCTTGTCGATCGGCACTAAATTGATTTTCTATCATTTTTGGTACCTTGTGTCCGTAACTAAAATCTCAAGATTTTCACAACAACCGAGGGTCGCCAATATGTTGAAAATGTACGTTGTAACTCAAGATAAATCAATCACAGGTCAATTAAACCAAAAATTCATAAAAGTTACCCGGTAGACTAGGTCACGCTAAAAGCACGCCGGAGTGAAATTAACCGTGAATTTGAATTCGATTTCAAAAATTAAAAATTCTGTCATGTTACAAGTCATTTTAGTAACGTCAACTCAGCCTTCGAATATTTTTCTGCAAACTGAGACTTTTTGGAAAAAGTTGTCCTAGGGCCGTTTTTGTTCAGAAAAAGGCAATGATCGTTTTTATTGCAAAATTGGGAAGTAAGTGGGATCAATTGGTGAGGAAAAATACCCATTTGATTGTTGAGGTGTCGGTTGAATTTATAGAGGCCAAGATGAATTGATTCGAAGAGAAATTGAAAGGAAATTGAAGCAATTCCACCCAAGTTCCTGTACCCCCACCACCTGTGACTTTTGGACCATCTCGGGCTTCTAGAAGTAAGCCTTGGTAGCTGATTTTCAGCCTAGGAAGCAATTGGTGGAGGAGGACCGGTCAAGGGGACCATTGGAAAGATAAATGTGACCAAGCTAGATCCCTTGCTCCCTCCTCTCCTCTATCCTCTCTCCCTCATCAAGACCGGCCGACCACCTCCATCTCCTCTCCCCCTTGATGTTCGAAACCACCAGGAGTAGAAGCCAATCGTTGCAACTACTGCTGGAGCCAGGATTGCCGCCGGACCGCCCATGATGCCACCAATGCCCGCATGAGCTCCTTTCACCACAGTCGTGTTCCAGTTGCTTCGCCCCTATCATCCACGTGTCCGGTAGGCTGTCCCAAGCAACTCAGGTCACCGTGAGCTACTGTCAACCGTTGTGAACCGCCCTTCCAAGATGCTCTACCTTCGTCGGTCCACCGCTACCCTTGCTTCATCAAACCAGCCCCGTTTTCTCTTTTGCAACTTAAAATAGAAGCAGAAATAGTGGATCTTGAGGCCACTGTTCAGCCCGCTTTAAAGAGAATCGAGCCGCATTGCGTCCCTGTCGATTTGAACCGATCAGCTCACGAATCAAGTGAGTTTAACTCACTAATTCTCGCTTAGTAGGTTAATTGTGCTTAGGGATTGATTAGTTTAGGCTAAGATGGATTAGGTAGTTAGATTAGATTAGATTAGTAAATTTGATTATTTGCCATTACATGTTAGGTAGTTAGTTAGTGCAATTGGCGAATAAATCGACTCTAGTATTTATTTAACGAGTCTTGAAAATTTTCCAGGCCTGTTTCAGCATATAATTAGGTATTACAGGCCTAAATATGCATTTATTGTATTTATTTAATAATTTTCGTAATTAATTAATTATTTATTTTTCGGAAATTAATCCAAGATAGTCGGTGACCGGAATTTCGTGCTCATTACAGTGGTACTCTCTGTTTATTTAATTGAGTACCTGAATGTGCAATTTGATTGTGATTGGTGTTTGTGGGTATTAATTTTCAAAAATGGATAATTGTGGAAATTAAGAGGAAAATTACCAAGCGTCGGTCTACAACGCCAAAAATCTATTTTGGGACTGCTAAAAGTAGTGGGAGGTTCGAAAGTGAAAGCCTTGTATTTTTTTGCTAAGGCCAACCGTGTATCCACACACGTGTATTTTTATCAAGTATAATGAAAAGAGTAAAATTGATTGTATCTTCAGAACAATATACTATAACGGCTCGATGATTCATATGTCATCTTGGAGAATGGACGTGATACTATAATAGCTCGATGACTCTCCTGTCATCTTGAGAATGAATTGCATGTCTACCGACTCGGTGACTCTATATGTTATCTTGGAGAAATGACGGTATGATATAACAACTCGATGACTCTATAAGTCATCTTGAGAAAGAACAATGTGTTATAATGGTTTGATGACTTGATATGTCATCTTGGAGATAGAACGTTACGCACATGTATGTTATAACGGCTCGATGATTATATATGTCATCTTGGAGATAGAACATTATGCATACCCGCTCGATGGTTCTATATGTCATCTGAAGATAGGATAGTACTATATGTATTTCATTTTGATTAAGAAGTCCTAGATTTTGATTAGATTCATAGATAGTATTGAATGGGCCAACCAAGAGATGGTCGTGATGACATGTAATCGACTAGGTCGATTAATCGATGATTTGATCTGCTCTAATTGAGTGATATAATTGTCAATATTTATTAATTGAACTGATTTATAGAAAGGAACTGATGCCAAGGTAAGTCCTCTGATGCTTGTGTGTGCTTAGGCAGCCCTTATGGCGTAATTTTCTTCCTAATAGGGTCTTAGGGGGTTAGTACTTGCTAAGACGTAGTCTCACCCCGTTGTGGGATTACATTTTCAAGTCCCTAGATGATGATTGTGGAGAGCCGAAAGTCCCGAAGTTTGGGAAGATGGAACAAACTAAATCGGCAAACTTGTATGACTAGTTAGTCATAGGGCAGTTCCTTTTTGTTAAGCCGATATTTTTGTAAATAGCCAAGCATTGTATATAAACTTGTTCGGTTATAAAAAGGTTTGGTTTGTTTTGAAAAAGTTGGCCCTGCTTTCCTATCCCATTGTGTTGTTGTCTGCGGATTCATATCTGCTTCTGCATGCGTGTATAAAAATGAATGGGTTGGCGATGCGTCCTAGGACATTGCTATTATATCAACCAAGCAGGGATGAGCATGGGCCCGGAGGATTGAGACGTGACATGTACAAAGCCTAATTCCTCCATATCTATTCGGCTTCCAAATGGGACTATTACGAATGTTAGAAAAATTGGCTTGCATGCCTTAGCACAAACATTATCCTAAAAAATGTGCTATATATTCCTAAGTTTGAATTCAATTTCATATTTGTTTCCAAAGTCTATGAAGATAATTATTGTTAAGCCAATTTCAATTCCAAAAATTGTCATTTTCAAGATCTTTCAATTGGAAAACTGATGAGCTTGGGTAGAATGAAACAAGTGGGCTCTATTTTTAGGTCAGCTTCCCGAGAAATTTTGATTTATCTATATCTTGTAATGCTATTGCTATAAATAAAATTGTCCATTCTCATAAGCGTATAGGTCATAGTGCTCTATCCTGATTGTAAGATATGGCCTTTGCTAAAACAATCACGAGCACCATTTCCAACTAGTATATCTCGTGCCCCTAGTGTTTTCTCATTGATTCATATGGATATCTAGGGTCCTTACCATACACCATACCATGATGGATCCCATTTTTCCTCACCATAGTTGATGATTATTCTCGTGCCACTTGGATATTCCTCATGCAATCCAAGAGTTAGACTTTTTTTTATATCTATCGAAATTCTTGTCCATGATAAAAAATCAGTTCGATAAAAATGTTCAAAAGATTTGCACAAATAACAGAAGTGTTTTTCTCAACTACATGTCAATCCTTTCTATCCTCTCAAGGAATACTCTATGAGAGTTCTTGTGCTTATACTCCTCAAAAGAATGGCATTGTCGAACGTAAACATCGACATCTTTCAGAAGTTGCCTAAGCACTGAAATATCAAGCTTCCATTCTAGAATCTTTTTGTGAAGATTATGTGGTTATGACAGCCTATCTAATTAATTGCATGCCAACTAGAATATTAGAAAGATGCACCCCATTTGAAATGCTTTTTGGCAAACAACCAAAGGTTGATCATCTCTGAGTATTTGGTTGTCTTTGCTATGTGATGTATATGAAATGTCAACATAAAATGGATCCTCATGCTCTTCGATGCATCTTTACGGGATATCTGGCTCTACAAAAGGGTTATTGAGTTATGGAGATTTCTATAGGTCATTTTGTTGTTAGTCGAGATGCTATCTTCCATGAGGATGTATCCCCTTTCCAAGAAATGGCATCTCCACATAAGCTGCCAATACCAACATCAAATCATTGACAATTCTTATCGGTAGAGGATATTTCTATGAAGCCACTGTATGTTTTGATTGCATTGGATCTCCTGATTTTTCTACTAAATCTCCTAATTTTTCCTCTACAATAAACAAATTGCCCATTTCACCACTTGAGCAAAACAATAATGGGTCTCAATCATCACCGCAATGACAACACACTAAATGCTCATCACCAGCTGCTAAAGGAACATCAGTTCATGTGCCTAGACGTTCGGGACAACAGGTCTGGCCTCTAACATGGACAAAGGACTATATTTGTCCCACTTTGGAGACTCCATGTATGCAATATCCAGTGTCCTCCTATGTTTCATTCAATAGGTTATCACTTGAACACATGCTGCATCAGTAGAATATCTGAAAAATAGGAACCATCTTCTGATGAGGAAGCAGCTCGTGATATTTGATGGCAAAGAGCCATTAAAGAAAAATTAGTTGCTATTGTAGAGAATAATACTTAGGACATCATTACCTTGCCTTCCCACATAAACCCCTTAGCTACAAATGGGTCTACAAAATAAAATACAAGGCAGATGGTTCAATTGAGTGGTACAAGACTTGTCTCGTTGCTAAAGGATTTATGCAACGTGAAGGCTTTGATTATCATGAGACATTCTTTCCTGTTGCTAAAGAAGTGACTATTTGCCTTTTTCTATCTGTTGTCACATTGCATAATTGGGACTTACACCAAATGGATGTGAACAATGCATTTTTCATGGTGATCTCGATGAAGAAATTTATATGGAATTTCCACAGGAATTATGTAAACAAGGAGAGTCTCAAGTATGTTGTTTTCGCAAATCCCTATATAGACTCAAACAGGCTTTTCAACAATGGTATGCGAAATTTATTGTGTCACTTAGAAATGCAGGTTTTGCACATTCCAAGTATCATTATCAATTGACCACATGGACCAAAGGTACTTCATTGATCTACTTGTTGATTTATGTTGATATATTTATTATCAAAAATAATGATGTCGCAATTCGGAAGCTCAAGAAATATTTGCATATGACCTTTCATATTAAGGATCTAGGACCTTCCAAATATTTTCCTAGTATTGAAATGGCTTGATCCAATGAGGGAATTTGTCTTAGTCAGTGAAAATCATTCTAGAAATCATATTAGATGCAAGATTATCGAGATGCAAACCAAATGCTATACCTATTGAGCAAAATGTCAAATTGGCAACATATGAATATGATGCAAGCTCTTCTTCTCCAAATAAGGATCCACAGGTCAAGGATCCATCAGGATATCAACAACTCATTGGAAAATTAATTTATCTTGCCGTGATTAGGCCTAATATATGTTATGCAATATAGATATTTATTCAGATTATGCATAACCCAAAGCACTCACATATGAATGCAGCACTGAAGGTTGTGAAGTATTTGAAAGGATGTCCAAGACTTAAAATTCTAACATCCCATGACTACAACATGAAGATGATGGCCTATTGTGACATAGATTATGCCACTGGTCCAATGACAAGAAGATCCATTACTGGTTTTTGCATCAAGCTTAGAAAGTCTTTAATTTCATGGAAGACAAATAAGCAATCAATAGTTTCATTGTCATTAGTTGAATCAAAATATCGAGCCATGACGAAAATTGTTTGTGAAATAGTTTGGATATGGGGATTACTTTCAGATCTGGTTGTACTATTCAATGGCGCAAGTGAATTATTTTGTAATAATGATGATGCACTTAAATTGGCGCCAAATCCAGTCTTTCATGAGAAACAAAGCACATTAAGTTGATTGCCATTTTACTCAAGAAAAATTCAGGAAGGGATTGTTGCTACTCGAGGAATTAAAACTGTGGATCAGCCTATAGATATTTTCACTAAGCCGTTATGCTAGAGACAACACAAATATCTATTGAGCAAGCTTGGCGCATTCGACATTTATAAGCCACTAGCTTGAGGGCGAGTGTTGGAGAAAGGATTTGATTTCGTCTGACAATTGATTTCCAATTTAGATTCCAATATGGTGATTGATTCAATAAACCATAGATATGAAACATTTTAGGAAAGATAACATTGTATACATTCTTTCTTATTCAATTATTGTACTGCAAATACAGCCGCATACTTGCACAGTGGGCATAATGAGAAATACAGAATATATTTTTCTTCATCCCTTTACGTTTGTTGTCAATCAGTGCTGAATGTTTTACAATGTTTAAGGTCTAAGGCAATAATTATCAAGCAGGTGTCGAATTTCAAGTCAAACGCTACAGTTGCAACATGAAACCAAAAGTTGATGGTAAAAATCATCTCGAAAATGTATGCACATCTCTTCTCGCGAAGCAAACGACGTGCATTTGCCGATGCAGAATCGTCTTTAATCATTATATGCAAGAACTAAGAAATAGTCAAGAACATATGCTGGGGCAGTCCAAAGTAGGACTGGTGTCATCACTAAAGAATCTTACCTAAAATATGTGGAAAAATTAGTAAATGAACAAATTAGTAAAATGAAATAAACGGTGAATTGTTGAAGATTACAACGGTAAATTGCCGGGCAAATCTCCTTTGGCAGCGAGCTTATATTGTATCCACTCCCATTCAAAGTATTTGCGGTTGTAAGCCACCTGCCAAAGGAGTAAATGCCCGGTAATTCACCACTCACATACCATGCACTCTTTATTACTCATGTGCCATAAATAAAACTATAATTTCTGTTTTTTGGGCTTGGATGAATAGGATTAGAGGGCGACATCTATTTATAGCCTCCCAGAAGGTTAGAGACACTTTGCATGCACACGGCATATTCTCAGAACATCCAAAATCCCCACAAAAAAAAAAAAAATGTTGTTTTCGGCACTTTAATTTTGCCAAATAATAAAAAAGAAAAGCTAGTGGTCCAATGAGTTAGATATTCGTACCAGGTCTTGGCGACGACTGGTGCCAACATATATTCCTCCATCCAACTAATTGGAGAGAGAAATTTCCAGAAAAGTTTAGTTTTAGCACATTTCGATCTTGTCATTACATTGAGCAAACTCCTAGTGTCTTTTCTTAATAGATTGAAGGACATGTCAATTAATTCTATCAACTCAAATAAACGAAAAACAACGATGAACTTTTAATATAGTCTAGGAACTACAATGAACATTTAGTGATAAGTTAAGGACCATATTAAATAAACTAAAAGTATAGGGATGATGTTGAAAATTGGGCTAAAAATTAAACAAATGATAATTAGGAAAAGTTTAAGGTGGAAACTCTCTTTTAGGTTTGTTTTAGGGTGGCATTATTTACACACATTTTGGTTAAGACACTCATTTTTTCAGTTAACTTACTAATATACCCTTCTCTTCTTTCAACGTATTGTTTTTTTTTTTTTTTTCCTATGAGGCTAACCAACAAAATTGATTCTGTTTCTATCATCTCTCTCATCAGTTTCACGATATAAATGCTCGATCACACCAGACAAGATATTATCTTATTCTGCATAATATATTTAGCATTATTCCCCACTCAGGAGGGGAGGGAGCGATGCCGCTATAGTTTTCTAAGTAACTTCTTTATATATTTTGATGTGGCGCCAAGAAAAATGACTTTATGTTGTGAGTGCTTTGTCATGATATTAACAGCCACATAATGTTACCAAATATATATATATATATATATATATATATATATATAAGTGGTGTTTTCTATTTATGAGGTGCACTATAACAATTTCTTCTTAGAATCATATATAAAATACAAACATTTTATTTTATGAATTATAGTCATAGCCTATATAGTTTTTGAAAAAAATTGCACCACAGGTTCCAAACCTCATGTATAAAACATAATCAATTAAGTCCTCAAATTTTACTTAAAAGTACAATTAACTTGTAAAACTTGTGTTGAGAAGAGCAATTTAAGGATGCCATATAGGCAAAATTTCAACAATACATAAGTAATTTAGGTACCATTCATTTAAAGGAATTAATTAGCACTTTTTGAAAAAGGCATAGGACTTAATTAAACTATTGAAAAATCAAGGATTTGATTGCATTTCGTACACAGGCTTCAGGACTTTGGTGCTTTTTTTTCCTTTAGATATTTCTCTTTTCCCATACATAACACGTATATACACCTCATTAAAGGTTTTTGTTGCTGACCACAAACCATGAAATTTAAAGAAGCACACACTCTTGGAAAGAAGAGGCTGAAGTAGTGATAGGGACTTTGGTTGAAGAATATAAAGGTGAAGAATCGGGACCATGCGTTCTTTACCAGAAGGAAGAACCCTAGGCAAGAATTGTGCCCCGGCATATACCATCTCTTCCTCTGGCATATACCTGGTATTGTGCCGAATTTGGTGAGATAAATAGGGGCTTGATCATCAATGTGATGACTCGGGCATGACCACACGGAGTGGTTTCGAATGTGATGGCGAATAACAGGGAAATTCTCCTTTGGCATAAGAGAACTGCACTGTCATGCATGCAAATGTTGAGGTTGTTCTTGCTTACGCCAAAGGAGAATTGCCCTGCCATTCGCTTGCACTGAATATATATACTTACTCAAAGCCAGCTAAGGCGCTGCCAAGCCATCTATCGTTTCCACAGGGCAACTTTCAGACATATATTATTGCACAAGGTACAAAGGGTGACTATCTGATCTACATGCCTCGTCACTTCATTCTATGGTTATGTGATAGATATAGATTTCGTGTATCTATTAGCATTGGAGATACTTTATCGTACTTTCAATTAGGTTATATTATACCTCAATTTAATTTTGAGAAGTGGAATTTGTAGAAGTGTTAAGAAAGAATAGAGTAATCATAGCATACACTGTCAATATAAAAACTATTTTCACAAGCGATCTTTTTCACCCTTCTTTTTAATGTTTATTGTAAGAGTGAGAAGTTTAAACTCTCAAGTCAATAATGAATAATGTGTAAAGTCTTATACACATTAATGCTATATGCTCTAATTTTCTCAAAAACTATTGTTGACACCTAAATTTTAGCTATCCAATTATTTATTTATTGCATTAAAAATTATGGATTAATTTTTAAAGAATTAAGTTGCATAGTATACAGTTTTAGGAACATTTTTTTATTTGCGTTGGGCTGGTGACTAATGGATTTGATATGGTGGTTCTGAACTTTAATTTAACAAGGTGGACTGAGCTCACGAATGAAGCAAATTGGCCCAAGCCTCCCCTCTTTTTTTTTATTGGAAATTATCTTGTGAAAATAAGAATGTGAAATTTTCTGAGATATAATGAAATTTTTTTAGATAGGGTAAGTGTAAACAAATATTGTGTTCGGAAAAGTGAATATTGCGTTCGGAAAAAAAAGTCTTTATGAATATCATTTGAAAAAAATTAAAAACCCTAATCGTGGCCTATAAAAAGATAAAACGCATAGAGTTTTATTTACATTGAATACTCGGCTTCACAAAAAAAAAAAAAAAATACTCGGCTTCACAATTGGTGGACACAGCCACATAGAGAGAGAAAAGTCAACAAAGGAAAAGCTGTGCAGAGAAAGGGACAGCAGAGTGACGCGAAAGAGGGAAGGGACGTAAGAGCAGAGGAAGAAGAGGAAAAGAAAAATAAAAAAGAAAAGCAGCCCACGGTTCTTCTTCTTCGAGCAGACGTGACCGCTGCTGTGCCAGCGCTCCGCGCCGGACACCGCCGTCCGTCTGCAGCCCCCAACGACCGCCGCTGCTGCATCGCTCGCCCCTGCCTCTACTCACCTGACGCCGTGTTACCGTCTCCACCCGCGAACCAGCTGCAGCAACCCGCACCGGTCCCTCTCGCCGCTCCTGCGCCGCCATCGCGTCCATCACCGCCGCTGCTTCTGCTCCGTCACGCAGCAGACCAACGCCCGCGAAGCCTCCGCTGCTCCTGCGACGCCGCCGCTGCCCCTGCTCTGTCCACGACATCTGCTGGACGGCCCGCCATCTCCGACGCCTTCGCCTGCTCTGCCGATCCCCTGCACTCGCCGACCTCCTGCACTCGTGGCTTCCGCCCTCCGTTCTGCCGCGCCAACACCACCGCAGCATCTCCGTCCGCGACCCAGTGCCCGACGTCCGCGCCTTTGGCCGCCTGCCACCGCACCTCGCCTGCTGCCGCGCCTCAGCCTGCGCATCCACCCGCGGCCAGCAGCGCCTCGGCCGAGACCCCCCTCCACCGGCGCCTCCTTGCACGACCAGATCTGTGGCCATGCGGAGCCAAGCTTGAGCCGCAGGCCCGCACTCCCTCTGGCTGAGGCGTTTCTTGCTGCCGCACGTCGATGCTACTGCTCGGGTTTTGCCGTGCTGGCAACGAAGTTGCCGTTCCCTACCACGACGGCGCTGCCGCTTTTCTAGACGAGCCCGCAAAGCCATAACGACCTTGCTACCATATGTCAATCGTTGCCGCTCTGTAGACGACCGCAAAGCTTTTACTCTGTTTTTTTTTTCGGCAGGTCTCCCGTGATTTCTTGCTGCTCCGAAGCCAATAGCCCCCGTCGTCACGCCTGGAGTTCGTAAACGAACTTGTAGTCATCGCTCTGCACTTCCTCGAATAGTAACAGGGCTCACCCGGAAGTGTCTCTTGTGCTCCTGCAATACTCAACACACGTGACCCCAAAACCTGGAGACAAGTAAAACTGATCATGTGGTTCCAAGAGTCCCGACTTGAGTATTGTAGAGAGCACTGAAGAGATTAAACGTCGGTCAAAGGGGGTGTCCCATTCACGATTGGGAATTAACAGCGTACTCTTCTACGGCGGTTCCACACGAACAGTACTTCGGGAAGCCCTCCCTCGTAGCTCAGAGCGTCCCCTCTTGCTCTCCTTGCTGCCTCAGGAACGGTGGAGTTGCTGCACTGCCGTCCTTGCTGCATTGTGACGTCAAAATTTGTTTTCCGGCACGGCTTTTCTGTTTTGTAGGTTTGTTGGGTATCTCGCCGAACTACCGTTGTTGCCGCGCACCATCGCTGGTCATTGCTGTCCGAACCATCGATTGTGATCCGCTGCCCTGTTTGAATTTGGAAACCATATCCTTTGGATTAGGTGAAATTCTCATCCCAAGTTGATTTGAGTATTTCATTGTCTATTTGATGCGTGTTGATATCTAATTATATATTCGAGTGATAGACATCCTCATTTAAGATTTATTGCCTAATCCGCAACCACGTCAATTTTTTATTCCATCTATAAGGCTTTAGATGGAATAATTAATCATGCGGGAATAAAATTGATATTTTGATATTTAAGGTTTAAGATTAATTTATCGATTTTACTAGTGAAATAATCAAAATGATTTGATATTATTTCCTAGTTCGAACAATGGATAATGTCTTTGATGACCATGGATGATTTGGTGCTTATCTTTTAATTGTTTTGTTTATCTCAAAAATAAAAATTGCATGTAGATTAGGATCGATTTCCTAGATAGAATTGCATGATAGAATAGTTAGATTTTTTTTATATGCATGTTTAGATAGTATCTAGGTTAAATAATATTTTTGAATTAAACTGCATGTCGAAATATATAATTTCTCACTTTAGTTAGATTTTTATTTTTCAGCAATTTTTAATTACGAATTTTTATAAAAAATACAAAAAGAAAAAATCAATCATGCACACGTCATATAGAATTAAGTTCATGAAATGCACGTGATTGTCTCTAGGTCTATCTAGTTAAACCGTCATTAGAAATTAGGTCATTTGGTTATATTGCATTGTATATAGATTATATTTCATAAAACAAGAGAAAATTTAAAAAAAAAATTGAGTGACCGCGTGTTAATAGGGCTTTTGATTATGAATTAACTTTGCAGATACTTTCATTTTTTTTTTTTGTGACCCGATAACCTCCGTACAGCCAGCAACTAGCGAGGTAAACCTGGAGCGGTGCTAGCGCATGACCCACCACCACGACACCGCACTTAAGATCACCAACGACGCCTCTGGGATTCGAACTCTTCCCCTTTCGTGAGAGGGAGGGAGCTCAAGCCAGCCACGGCACTACATTGGGTAATTGCAAATGCTTTCGTTGTTACAAGGTAAGTCCTGTAATTTATTCATTACTTTCTTGAGTGTTAAATTGGTGGTTTGCGTACATGATCACCTCGCATGTTAGGGACATAAATTTAAAATTAATCCAAACTGCTTACAAAAATATTTTTGAAAATTAAAAAAAGAAATGATACCGAAATGACATTAGAGTAGTCTAATGTAACCAGGTCCCCTAGCCAAAGTTGATTTGTAGGAGTAAAATAATTCTCTATTTATTTTACTTAGGTGTCTAATCGACCTACCATAAACTGATTAGTGGCGACTCATAGATAAAATTCATTTGCATGTTAAGAAATTTTAACCTAAGTTGCGAACTGATATGGGATTGGGAGAGCCCAAGCTAAGTTTAAGCTTAGTAATCCATTAGTCAAACCCTAGGTGGTTTACCTAAAAATTTGGTATATATCTTGTTTTCCTAATGCGGAGTATGTAAACCTTTTGATTTTACTAATTTATACATACACGTGCAAATCGCCCCTTCCATTTGCGTCGATAAGACTTGGTCCGCAAGGTGGTAGCTATCGGTTACTTTAAATGAAAAATCACCAATGGTGGTGATATGGCTATGAGTTTCCTCACAAGCAAGCTGCTTCCTTTTTAATGGTTGGAAGTGATGGATTTATGAGATGGGCTTAAGGCCCATCCGCTCAAATTGGGCCCAAAAGGCCCGGCCCACGGGAATAGGGCCCGTGGAGGGGGAAGGTATAAAAGGGAGGAGAGAGAGAGAGAAGATAATGTTGAGGAACAGAACGTACGTCTTTTCTCTTCTCACGCTTTCTCTCTCCCAAAAAATTAAAGGCAGTAAGCATACGGCGCGCTTTCCTTCCCTTCAAGTCATCATCGGATCGAACGGGGCCAGAATTTCTTCCTCTTCTTCGGCATTGGTGTTTAATCTGTGGCTAACAAGGTACGCTCGACTCAGTGGTGTGCTTTACGATCGGTGATACGTGTTTTCCCGGGCTTCGTCTTCCGCATTGATTTAGGGGTTCGATTTAGTGTCGAATCCGGTTTTCGGGGATCAGTCATTCCCAACATTGGTATCAGAGCCCTAGTTCACGTTTTCCCGATCTGTTTTTGATGTTTTTTGATTGATTTTTCGCAAAAATGTTTTCGGCCGTACGGATCGGGCGACAAATCCCGACACCCGAGCACTCTTCGGCCATTTTTACATGTTTTCGTATGTCAAAATCAAAATCTGATGGCATAGGGAGAAAGGGGGCGTCGAGACGAGTCTGGCGGTATGTCGAGCGCCGCTGGGCGACGCCGCACGCGCCCACACACGCGGTCGGAAGGCGCTGCGCGTGGGCGCGACGCGCCCGGAGGCGCTGGTTCGCCCAGGCGCGTGTGGCACACGCGCCGGTGGTGAACCGGCGGGCGCGCTCACTGCCGGCGACGAACCGGCACGCGCCAGTCCACGGACCGACGCGTGCTGACGTCAGCATGACGTCACCCAACGGTCAGTAACCGCTGGGCTGACGTCATCGATGACGTCAGCGATGACGTCGGTTGGCCGGGCGGCGACCCGACCCGCGAACCGACCCGACCCGACCCACTGATGAAGGCACGCGCCCGGCACGTGTCGGATGATGTCTGCGTGACATCATTCCCCGCACGCGCGAGGCACGTGCGGTCGGTCCGTGCGAGCGGTCCGACCGGCCCGTCCGGTCCGACCGTCGCGACCGGTCCGACCGGTCCGACCCGCGCGACCGTTGACCCGTTGACCGTTGACCGACGACCGTTGACCATTGACCGTTGACTTGACCATTGACCGTTGACTTGACCGTGACCGTTGACCGACCGTTGACTTTGACCGTTGACCCGAAAAAAAAAAAAAAGGAATTTGTTTCTTTTTCAATTATGTTTGTGTGGGTTGTAGGTAATCTATTTTTATTCTGCATTTGTTGCATGAATCATGAAAATTTATGTATTTTCCATTTTGTTTATTATGGATTATAAGTGATCCATTTTAGTTCTGCATTTGTTGCAGAAACTATGATGCGTAATGCACGGATACTTGCAATCCCGAGAACGGACGAAGGAAGAGCTAGAGTGAAAAGGCTGATGAAAGAGTTAGCTGATTTTCGGTGGCTTGATGGTGATTTAGTATCACATATGGTCAAGGTCAATCAGATGATACAGGAAATCATCAATAATGGTTATCTTATGCCGGATTTTGAGAAGGTGCCGGCTTTGTTGAACACTCTTCCACTTGAATGCCAAGCAGTGTTAGATCGGCTATGGAAGGTCAACGTGGTCCCGGGTTATAGGAGGTTGGTGGAAGCTTTTGTAAGAGAGTACTATAGGATTGAGTTGGCCAAAACTTCAACCCTTAGATTGTGCGCTACGTGGCGCAGAGTGAATGCGCCTTGGTGGCGACATAAGAGCTCTCCAAAAGTTTTTTCCATGGTTGGCAAATGTACCTTCAGTTTTCTCAGATGTTTTGGCTGATAGATTAGAAGGGACATTCCCTAATTATTTCTTAGATTAATTATGAGATGTTTTATGGATGTAAATATCTCTTTCCAAGTTGATATTTTTTCTTTGTATATATTGCTCAGTGTAATATATAGTTGTATTATGTGAAAGCACTGTTATTATATTGAATGTTAGATAATATTTGCTTTCTGTTACTGCTGATTGCTGTGGGTAGTTAGCTGTGGGTAGTTATAGAAGTTTTTGTAACTTCATAGAATTGATTTTGCATATGACAATCATATTAATGATAGTTTTAAGTTAGGATTTTTGGAGGATGATTGGAAACGTAGTGACCTTTTGATTCTGAAGCCTTACTTAAAATTATTCATTAATATGATGGGTCTATGTAAATAGGGATGCATAAATGATAGGCATTAATTATTCGTGCATATATGTCTGATGTGTTTAGACTGATGATTTCAGTAACTAAGAACGTGATTGCTGATATGAACGGCAACTATTGTGAAATATTGAATATGGAGATTCAATATGTGCTGGAAAAGCAAGAAGTACTAGAAGCTCTTGACCATATTATAGAAGATCTTGAGGGTGTCATGCACCACCTTGAGCTAACAGAGGACCACCTAACGGCATTTGAGCTGAGAATAGATATTTGCAATGCTGGTTCTAGCTCATAAAGGGTTTTGAGCTCTAAACGCAAGCGTATTGATTTGTTCAATATGTGGGAATGCAAAGGATCAAGTCCTTATTGTAAGAAATCAAGAATTAACCAACAAGAGAGAGGAAAGCGTCCTCAAGTGAAGAAAATGTCAAGGGTGTGATATTACAATTGTGACAAGAGAGGTCACTATGCTCGCAACTGTCGTGAGCCAAAGAAGCTATACACCTCTTGTACATTTGAGAACTTTGCTTATGTGTCAAGTTCTGCATTATAGGCTGAATCCAATCCTTTGTGGAATGTAGATTCATGAGTGACAGACCATGTAGCAAAGGATAGAGGATCCTTCGTGGAATTCCGACGAATACCAACTGGAACTTAAGTGTATCTATGTAGGAAATAACTCCAGAGATGAAGTTAAAGGAATTGGCACCGGCCAATTGAACATGCGTGGTGGACGCACCTTATTCCTACACGATGTTCTATATGCTCCGAAGATTCGTCGAAATTTAAATGTCTGTTTTGATGTTGGTTAAGCTTGGTTTTAGAATAAACTTCCATAATAAAGGTGTAGATTTGTATTTAGGTACAAACTACTATGGTTGTGGTCACTTTCTAAATGGTTTTATTGTATTAAATGTTGACTGTGGTGATGTCAATATGTTATTCCCTTGTTTCACGTCTTCTATTTTATATGATAATGATGTGAATATAGTGGCATGCTAGACTTGGTCGTATGGGCCAACAACATATGAAAAGACTAGCCAAAGAGGGCTTGTTGGGCAACATTGAAAAAGTCGATTTGCCCATATGTAAGCATTGCCTAGAAGGGAAAATGACAAGGAGACCATTTGGAAAAGGTAAAAGAGCTGAATTTCCGCGGCATTTAATCCATTTGGACGTCTGTGGTTCAATGAATGTGAAAGGAAGGCAAGGGGCTGTTTATTTCATCACTCTTAATAGATGATTATACTCGATTCGGATGTGTCTATTTGATTTCTCATAAAACTGAAGCATAAGTTGTTTCAAAAGGTTTATGAACTTGGTTGAAAATCAATTAGACAAGAAAATAAAAGTATTGAGATCCGATCGAGGTCGAGAATATTTATCTGATGAGTTTAGAAAATTATGTAATGACAAAAGGAATAGAAAGACAGTTGTCTATTCCATATACTCCTCAACAAAATGGTGTTGCAGAGAGAAGAAACAGAACCCTACTAGAAATGGTTAGGTTCATGATGGCGTATGCTAACTTACATATCACTTTTATGGAGTGATGTGTTGTTAACTGCTGCCTAAATACTTAACCGGGTGTCTTCCAAATCAGTTAGTTTCACTCCATATGAGTTATGGATATGTAGAAAACCGGACTTAAGTTTACTTAAGCCATGGGGTTATGCTGTCTATACTCATATGTCCTCTCACAAGTTTGGGAAATTGAGTCCCATATAAAAGTAGAGTATTTTAATGAGATACTCCGAACACTCAAAAGGGTATGTGTTCGTAAGTGAGCAGGAAAGTGGGAGAATAACTGAATTTGAATCACAGGATGTCACATTCTTAGTGGATGAATTTCCTAAGAAGGGCGAAATAGGGGAAGATTACTTCCTATTTGAAACCTTGGATTAAGATTATGATATTAATGGAGTTCATCCAAGTGGGAGTAATATAAGATGTGATGAATTGAATTCAACTCATTCTCAATTGCAACCACCTGATGTGACGACATCATCATTACCTAATCCAAGTGGGAGCATAATGGGGAATGATGTGCTTAGTGTACAATCTCCCATACGGTGAACAAGTCGCCAAAGTATTCCCCGTTGATGTTTTGACATTGAAATGGAAACTTTTATGGTTGCTCCGCAAGATGAGGATGAGCCAAGAAATATTAATGAGGCTCTAAATTGCCCTAGTAAGGAGAAATGGATTTATGCAATGAAAGAGGAAAATGGAGTCAATGAAATCAAACCAAGTCTGGGAACTGGTTGATCTTCCAAAAGGACGCAAAGCCATTGGGAACAAGTGAGTTCTCAAAATAAAGCGAAAGGCTGATGGCTCGATTGAAAGGCATAAGGCTCGCCTTGTGGCGAAGGGGTATAATCAATAGGAAGGAATTGATTATGAAGATATTTTTTCTCCTATAGTAAGATTTGCCTTGATTCGCATAGTTCTGGCAATAGTGTTTAGTATGGATCTTGAGTTACATCAAATGGATGTAAAGACTGCTTTCCTCAATAGAGAATTAGAGGATGAAATATATATGGAACAACCTGTTGGTTTCATAGTGAAAGGCCAAGAAGAAAAGGTATGTCGACTTTGGGGGTCGATATATGGCTTTAAGCAGTCGTCAAGACAATGATATATACGTTTTCATAATGCCATAATGGCATATGACTTTACAATGATAGATGAGGATCATTGTGTATATATCAAAAGATCCAAGGATCAATTTGTGATCATATCATTATATGTTGATGATATACTAATTGCCGGAAGCAATATGGAGCTAGTCAATACTGTCAAAAGTTGGTTGTCTTCCAAATTTTGAATTGAATGATATGGGATTGTAAACCCATTGACGCTCCTATTGCAAAAGGTGAAGGATTGAGCCATAGACTGTGTCCAAGGACTCCACAAGAGAAGGAACAAATGAAACATGTTCCTTATGCTAGTGCTGTTAGAAGCTTGTTGTACGCTATGATGTGTACAAGACCTGACATATGTTTTGCAGTTGGAATGGTAAGTAGATACTAATCCAATCCATCCAATCCAGGTCAAGCACGTTGGAAAGCCGTTAAGTGAATACTGAGGTATCTAAAGTGGACCGCTGATTATATGTTGAGTTATTATAGAAAGGATCTGCGACTCTAAGGCTATTCTGATGTTGATTGGGGAGGAGATTTAAATGAAAGGAAATCTACCTCTAGGTTTGTTCTCTTACCGAATAATGGCACCATGTGTTGGAGCAGTAAGAAACAAAAGTATATAGCCTTGTCCACGATGGAATTGAGTTCGTGGTATTATCAGCAGCAGTATAAGAAGATGCTTGGCTTAAGAGATTATTGGATCATTTAGGTGTTATTGGAAGTGCTGCAGATTTGTTATTAGTTAACTATGATAATCAAGCAGCAAAAGTGTACACTAAAGATCCAAATATCATGGCAAGACCAATCATATAGATACCAAGTATAATTTTGTCATGGATATGATTGCACAAAAAGATGTGAACTTATAGTACATACTACGCATAGAATGGTAGCAGATCCTATGACAAAGCTAGTACTTAGAGATGTGTTTTGTGGCCATGTGAAATCTCTAGGATTGCGTAGAGGATGATGTACTGAATATTGTAATTTCCCTAAGAGTTCACATTTGATGAATTTGTGTTTTCATCATTAATGCCTATGAATCTTTGTTTGATCTTTATGCATCTTAATGCTCAGTGCATTATTTTAAGTTAGAAGAAGTATGTTGGACAGATGAGATTAGCCCACTCACACGGGTAATCGCCTCTATTTACTGTGTGATAAATAGAGATGAGACTGTTTTTAAGCTTATTATCTGGGTGATAATCGAGAGCTCAAGCTTAAAACACGTATGTCGCCTTAACTGGGTGTTAAGATGATGACATGATACTTACTATGTCCGAAAGTAAAATACCCCACATATTTTACTTTATCTGTCTATGATGCCAGATGTGAGTTCTGATGAATTTTGTAAATGAGTAGATACGTGAACTCAAGTTAGACATTGGGTATGTCTGAACTATCATCTGTACGGTATTGAAAGGTGTAGACATACGCTCCATGGGAAAGGAGTTAATACCGTAATACGTATTTCATACTACGTATGCATGAGACGACCAATAAGAGTGGTAAAAGTTTGATCTCAACTTTTTATGTCGTGTGAGACTCTTGAGGAAGAGAGTTCCTCAATTTCTTAGTCCCCTCATGACTCTTACTTATTCTCAAGATTTCTATTTAGTGTTTGCTATCTTAGGATGTTGCCAATGGTCATGAGTTTGATTCGATCTAATGGGGCATTTCTAGAAAAGCAAGCTGGATTGAAATTGAGAGTTTGAAGGAAAGAGGAAGATCGATTTTGGAGAATCACATTATAGTTTTGTATTCACCGGTTAACCAATTATGACTGTCTTTGTGATAATCATAATTGTGAATACAATATATATATCATTGTTTAAAAGAGATCAAGAGAGATGTAAATGTGATCGATCGATCTAGGGTACTGCATACTAAATCTACTCAGGAAGTGATGCCCATTATGAGCTGCTATGTATTCCTAACAGATGTATAGCAACGAGCTCTCAAAGTATGCTGGTCGCACGGATTATTCACCGGTATGAATGTTGAATAGAAGAAAAGAGGATTATGTTCGACCCACCATGTTAAGTGAGAGTCTATGATGGATCTTTCTCTGATGGGGATGAGTAGGGCCTGTCCGCCCATGTTGGTTTTGGACCACCATGTGCGAGTGGGAGATGATGGATTTATGAGATGGGCTTAAGGCCCATCCGCTCAAATTGGGCCCAAAAGGCCCGGCCCACGGGAATAGGGCCCGTGGAGGGGGAAGGTATAAAAGGGAGGAGAGAGAGAGAGAAGATAATGTTGAGGAACAGAACGTACGTCTTTTCTCTTCTCACGCTTTCTCTCTCCCAAAAAATTAAAGGCAGTAAGCATACGGCGCGCTTTCCTTCCCTTCAAGTCATCATCGGATCGAACGGGGCCAGAATTTCTTCCTCTTCTTCGGCATTGGTGTTTAATCTGTGGCTAACAAGGTACGCTCGACTCAGTGGTGTGCTTTACGATCGGTGATACGTGTTTTCCCGGGCTTCGTCTTCCGCATTGATTTAGGGGTTCGATTTAGTGTCGAATCCGGTTTTCGGGGATCAGTCATTCCCAACAGGAAGTAAAGGTAAACACCTTTTAGCGACCGCCCAGCACGTCTTGATGTTAGGCATAAAGGGATGTCAATTTGGACACTAGAACATGCACTGGATCTTCCATTGCATGGAATATGTGAAAACTTGCGTTGTTCTTAAAAATAAATATATTCCACGTCTTGATGTTAGGCATGAACGATGTCAATTTGGACACTAGAACATGCACTGGATCTTCCATTGCATGGAATATGCCAAAACTTGCGATGTCCTTAAAAAAAAAAAATCCGTACTCCCATCCCATCCATTGATGCATTTAACTACTTTTCCCTGTACCATGCTCCTATGTTTCAAGGGGGAAGGCATCGTGGGGATCCAGGCTACCTGCCCTTCCCCCTCGAAGGGGAGAGTGGAACGGGTCAAGCAATGGGGGAGAAACTTTTATCGAGGCTCTCCCCAACCTCTATCCAGTCTGTTCCTGAACGTCAGAGCCTTTTAAGGTTTTGCTTAGGACCAATCCATTGATGCATTTAACTACTTGTCCAATTTCCGTACCCCCATCTGATTAATTACAATGGGGAAATTTTCTCATCTTTTTAAAAATATTATATCATAACTGAATGTTTGTCTTTATATCTTACTAAATAATGTAGCAATAAGACAGTAAAAAGACAGTGTGAAAGGATAAGGAAAAATAAAGGTTTAATTTGACCGAAACAAAATGTATTTAGAAAGTGATGCGACAAATTATAAACAAGCATTAAGTAAAATGATTCATAGCCATTCGTTCACTAAATCTCTGCTATATTACTTCACATATTTGCATACGTAGCATCTTTTTTGATAACTTCAATGGCAAATACATCATAATTAAAAAAAAAAAGATATGCAATAAATATATATATATACACGCACATATATATCTTATTATCGTTCGATTTATTTTATGAGCTTTTTGTACATGCATTGTTAAAATATGACCATGTTTACGATTGATATCTGTCCAAACATAGAAAAAGCAAATATTATTTGCTTGCCCTCATTATGGTATTCTTGAGATTAGAAAACGGCTGAGTTACGTATTCCTAGCAGATTAGTAGGTCAAACTTCTTACAGTAACGCACTGCCAAGGGAACATCACATCCGCTTATCTTAAACAAAACAAAATCACGAGTTACCTAAGGTGGGAATTTCTAAAACGATTGACAATTAATTCATGTGTATCATATGTACATGGATAAAAAAAAAAAATGTTTTTACAGACGAAGAAAAGAGAGTAGAGAGAATAATTATCGAAACAACCAAATTGAACCAATGACGACTATGACAATAACAACAAAACAACCGTCATCTAACAACAGTTGAAGCAACGGTGTGAGCCCACCATTTGAGACTCTCTCTCATGTCGGTCTCGTTCCCAAGAGCAGGAACCTTCCAGTTCATCAATGGATCCTCCTTCCTCTTCTCCTCCCACCATTCCCACGCCTCCGACAGATAAGGCCTTGCGACAACTGCAGGCTCGCCAACAATCTCTTTCTCATCACCATCTTCTCGATGATGATCGCCATCTTCGTCGTCTTCATCGCCGTCTTTGATTTTCTTGCCCAGTCTCTGTAGCCCAGGAATGATGGAGACCAAGCTCGAGTCGACTCTGTCTTCCTCCGAGAAGACGAACCCCAGATCCATGAACCCTTTTAGCTCTTCGAACTCAAGCTCCGACAAGCTCTTGCTCAAGGCTCTCCTCTTCGCTCTTTCTCCCATTTGGCCCTTCTTTCTGCGCGAGAACTTCGAGCTTCTTGGGTTGTTCCAGTTGAAACCTTCCTTTTCTTCTTCTGTGATTACCTCTTCTTCATAGTTCATGCTGTGAATGGGCGTCATGTGAAGGACTGAGTCTGGAGAGAGAGGGCTTGATTGGAAGCTTGATGGGATGATGCTCGTTTGATCGCTCATGGACCTCACAAGAATCGACGGAGTCCGAGAAATATGAAGACACGGGCTTACTTTCTCGGGTATTTCTATGCTTTTTTGATCCGGATCCGATCCAGAGGCTGAAGAAGGCGATGCGTCTGGTCGTTTCTTGAAGATCTCGAGCTCGAACCAGCATCGGTCGATGATCTTCATGACTGCTTCGGCTTCTTCCATTAATGGCGGCCAGAGGAGATTGCGTGATTATGGAGATTTAACGAGGGATTGGGTTTCTCAGTGTATTTATATACTCATAATTACCGAGATTGCCCTTGGGTTTTCCGGTTATTTACGGGAAAGACTCAAACCTGTGTTCACACGTTTGGGTATTATTTTGATTTGGTCTTGGGTCTTTGTCTAAATGTTTCAATTTTATTGGTCCTTTTTAGCCTTGATCACATCATGCGAGAAGGTCGGGTTGATCTAGAAAGTGCGAGGAATGAGGATGTGAGAGAGTGAGCCGACGTGGATCTTAGTCAGAGAAAATAATTGATTTGCTTGAGCTTGTAGGTCACGCACAGTATAAGTATGTACGGAGAAATTTCGAGGTAATACCGGAGTACATTGCTCTAAGATATGATGCAAAATTGCAAATGACAAATATTAATCAATCGAGGAGTAGGGTTGATGAGGGATATCAATCTTTTTTGGAGGTTGGTAAGGATTGCTAGCCTATGACCGACTCTAGCAAGGGTCGGTTTGAGGTGACAAGGGATGGTGGAGAAGTCTCCCTCCCTCCCACCAGCTCCTAGATCAAAAATATCTACATTTTCAATTGAGAAAGGATAATTCTTTAAATGAAGAATGATCAATAATATCAAAATATATTATTTCCTACTTAGACTGACCTTTCTTAGTGCATTTTTTTTAAACAAAGACTCCAATTTTTTCTCTATTCAGATAGTAAATATTTCTCAGTCTAGTTTTGTACCTAACGCGTTAAGTATCCTACTTGAGGAGTATGTTCGAAAGAATGAAATTTAATTAATGTAGCCAATTTTGTCACTTTAGCATAATCAACGTCATATAAATATAGTTAAAGGATTTTGATTGCACAACAAAATCAAGAAATTAGTTGTACAAACCACATAGATTATGGAACATAAAGTATAATTGAACATAATCATATACATGATAGTTGGATTGTGTATGATACTGCATTGGAGTACGATTTTAAAATATCAGCAGTAATTTGAGATTCAAGTTGGCTTTTCCCACTACTAGGGTCTAAGAATCTAGTCTTTGTGCAGGCTAAATAGCGTGATACCGTTTGTCTTGTTTCACTAAGTGAAAAGTGTGGGAGGGATGGATAATGGATGCAGTCACCACTTTTAGGTGTTATCATAAGAATCTCACTCTTGTTACGAAATGTCCGATTTAAGCCATAACTAAGTCAAGATGTCGATATCAAGTTCGTTATTGCAACTCTAATGAGTGCTATTTTCTTCACATGAGGTACAAACGTCCAAGGCATGAGTTAGTAACAGATTTACTCGTTACGTGCATCGAATTTGTAATCCAATATAAGACAATGTGACCCTTTACCAATAAAGTTACTGGACTTATCGAAAAAAGGAATACACTCTCTATACATAGTTCCTAATGATAAATTAATTTAATCACTAACCAAGGACAAACAACTATTCAAAATTTTAAAAGCAAAATCTTGTTGCTTGTACATCGCAAACACTAGCAGGTTCCTCTACGCATCATTCTCGTTAAGCCATTCACTTTGGATTGCTTCGGGAGTGGAGAGTTTATATCCACCAAGTCTATATCTACACGAATTCTTTTTTTCCTTTTACCTATTCTAATATTTTTTTCTTTTTCTTTTTCTTTTTTTTGACTAACCAAAACCAATGCAATTAAACCCCATTGCAAATCTCCACCTTCTCAGGGGGATTGGGGTGAGAACGATTTCATTTCAGAAGTGGGTTTCATCTCTCACGCCCTACACGGAGGTAGAGCAAAAGTCTAAGAGTGAGTGTTAGAGTAGGATTAAGGTAGGACCGATCCAAAAAAAAAAAAAACCTCATTGTAAATTTGCTTGAATATCAGTCAACATTTTGTCTTCGGAATTTCCAAAAAAAAAGGGGGGGGGGTGAAGGTTTAATTTTTATAATTTTAATTAAAGTTAAAGGGAGTAGTTATGGCACATTAATTAGACGAGACTAATTCACACGTACATAGGGATATCTGAAAAGAGGGACCTAAGCCAATGTGCATTATTTGGGGGACCTAATGTAATAATTACATTTTTTCTTAAATCTTTTGTGGGGGGAGACCAAGCAATGGTTGCATGCTTTAATCAATTTAGGTCGAAGAAGACAATTTTTGATTTTTTTTTTTTGGGTCGTTGTCAACGTGATGTTTTGCTAACGCTCGAGGGCAGGACGGTAAATGAGCAAAAAGATTCTTAGGAGAATATTCCGATCCTATTTTTTGTATTATGCTAATTGGGAAACTCCATCTTTGACTTATGGTCAACTTTTAGAAGTTCCGTGGGCTTCGAGCGCGACTTTCGACTTCCCCGCGTATGATTTGTTTCAGACACGTCTTGAACATTGTCGGCCAAATAATAATAAATAAATAAATAAATAAATAAATAAATGAGCACGATGTTTAAAATAGGACAGTAATCCGGTAATTTTCTATTTTCACGTGATTGTTAGGTTTGACATAAATAGATTTGTGTCACCAGAAAAATTATGTCTCACGTGGGTTTGTTCCAACAAAATTAGACATGTTTAATGTTTTTTTTTTTATGTTTAATGACTTTATTAAAATAACACATACATTTTTCGTCACCAATATGGCCAACAAAGCATATTATATAGACTGGCAAGATATATTATAGATCGATCAAATTAACAAAACAGGTACAGACTCAATAATACCACAAACATAGTCATTGAATTCTGAAAGATTCATTCACTTATTGATCATTCATAATATGGTTCGAAAATAGGATCTTCATCAGTTGAAATTTGGTTATCACATGTCTTCAACATAAGATTCCCCAAAATCTCGAGGGTCTTGAAAAAAAATCATTTGTTTTGGTTAATTTCACTTGATTTAGTTTATGATGAATGTCATTTCTAATGACATAATATGCTCGGGAATATTCCATGGCATTTCATAAATGTTTAAGTTAGAGATGAAAAAAGAAAACGTCCCTTGAATTAAATATGTAGTGGGAATGCAATGAGCAATTTTATTTGGCATTGACGAGAACCTCTACTTTCAAATATGACAACAGCATTATATCAGATTTTTCCTTTCCTATGTGAACAAAGGTCTCCAAAATGATTAAGGAGAATAGACTTCACACAATTTAGACGTGTGGAAAAAAAGGTACAATATTTAAAGAAATCAAATGGAAAACGTTTTCTAACTATAACCAAGACATGGAAAATAATGGAGAAAAATTTTCAATAATAGTAATGATGATAGTGTTGATTTGGTTGTGACATCCTGTAGAGGGATAAGAAGGTTTTTTCAATGGTTATGTTTGAATGTGAGGAACGTTTAAAACTATGGGGTCTGTGGTTAAAAATTCAAATAATAAATTCACTACGGTGATTCCAAATCACAATATTACGATAATAAAAGTATTTTAGCTCAAGTATACCTCTTGATAAAGACATGAATTGTGGAATTTAATTACTTGAATTTCACTTAAAATAACCAATGGTCATTTTCTAGGAATTAAGATCTTCTCCATTGATGGATAAAATAACATTTCGTTTTTCCTCTTTTAAAATTAATGACACATTAACTCATTTGAAAATATCTTTTATTTTTCTTTCTTCACTTGTTCCTCTTCTTTTATATTGTGCATATTGCCAAATCGCCTTGACGCGATACCTCTATGCCCATCGGTTGTTTTTGGCCACCATAACCACCGGGCTAGGGCCGATCCCTTTATGCTTATATGCCTAAGGGCCGCCACCTGCAAGGGTTAGCATACATATTTCATCGCCAAAGTGACATGACAAGCTGACAAAACTAAGGTATTGTCTAGATGGGCTCAAAGCCCACCTGCACTATTGCCAAATGAACACAAAAAGATTACTGCAAGTGCACTATTATCAAGGTGGGTGTCGCATTTCGAGTCAAATACTACAATTGCAGTATGGACCCAAAAGTTAAAAAGTAAAAATCATCACAAAAGCATATACACACCTCTTCTCATGAAGAACCCAACATGAATTTATGGATACAATATTATTTATAATCATTATACGCAAGATTAAAAGGAAGGTCATGAATATTTATTAACAAATAATTAAAATAAATAAATATAGTGCCATAAAAGAAAACCTAAATGAAGCATCCCAGAATCGTTGAAGATTGGAATAATAGAGTCATCAAATTGTCAAAAATTGATATGGACTCAATAATACAACAAACATTACAACTTTAACTTTATTAAAGTTATCACGTGACCTTTAAAAGATTCTTTCACTTATTGATGGATTCATAATCAGGCTCGAACTTGGAATCTTCATTAGCTAAAATCTGGTTACCACGTGTTTTCAAGATAAGATTCTTCGAGTTTCGGCTAATTTCACTTATACTTATGTGATGATGATGGATGTCATATCTAGTAACGTGATCTGCGTGGGAATAATGTCATTGTATTTCATACCCAATGATGAAGATAGAGATAAATAAAGTCCTTTGAACTAAATTTACAGTGGGAGTGCGATGAGCATTTTCATTTGGCATTGACGGGAACCTCTACTGTCAAATATGCCAGCAGCATTGTATCAGATTTTCCCTTACCTATTGCAACAAATGTCTCCAAAATGATTATCGAAAATAGACTTTGCCCAATTTACACTTGTGGGAAAAAGGTAGAGTATTTAAAGATATTAAATGGAAAAATGTTTTCTAACTATAACCAAGATATGAAAAATATGAGAGAAATTTTTCTAAACATGATAATGACAATAGTGTTGATTTGGTCATGACATCTATGGAGGGATGAGAAGGTTCTTCGATGGTTATCTTTGAATGGGAGGAGCATTTAGAACTAAGTAGTTTGTTGATAAAAATACAAATGATAAATTCATCACGATGATTCGAATCTCAATATTATAGTAATAAAAATGTTTTAGTTCAACTATGGTTCTTGATACAGACATGAATCGTGGACTTTAATTACTTGAAATTAACTGAAAATAACTCCACTAAAGGATAAAATAACTTTTTTTTTTTAACTCTATTAAAATTAATGACACATGAACCCATTAGAAATAGTTGGTTTTTTTTTTTTTCACTCTTTTTTCTTCTTCTCTATTGCACCTTTTCCTCTACCTATAATAATATACTGAAAACCTATGTGCTGTCAAATCGCCTTGTTGCGGTGCCTCTATGCCCATTGGCTGTTTTTAGCCATTACAACCACCGAGCCGAAACTGATCTCTCTATGTTTTCATGCTTGAGGGTTGCAACCTGAAAGGGTTGGCATACATTTTTCATTGCAAAAGTTATATGACGAGCTAGCAAAACTAAGGTATTGTTTAGTTAGGCTGAAAGCCCACCTGCACTATTGCTAACTGAACACAAAAAGATAACAAGAACTACATTATTACCAAGTGGGTGTTGCATTTCGAGTCAAATACTGCAATTGTCGTGTGGACCTTGAAGCTAAAAAGTAAAAATCATCTCAAAAATACATACACACCTCTTCTTGTGAAGAACCCAATGTGAATTTGTGGATACAAGATCATACACAGGATTAAAAGAAAAGTCAAGAACATGTGCAGAAGAAGTCCAAAGTATGATTGCTCCCATTACCAAAGAATTTTATCTAAAATATGTGGAAAAATTAGTAAATGAAAGTAAAAGAAAATAAATATAGTGCCATAAAAGAAAACCGAAATGAATCATCCCGGAATTGTTGAAGATTGCAACGGTGAATTGCCGGGCAAATCTCCTTTGGCAGTGAGCTTATATACCATTCACTCCCAGTGAAAATTGTGGACACAAGCCACCTGCCAGAGGAGGAAATGCCCAGTAATTCACTACTTACATGCCATGCACACTATATTACTCATGTGCTATTAATAAAAACTACTATTTCTGTTTTTTTCTTTTTGGAGCTTGGATGAACAGTGTTAGAGTGCAATATCAATTTATAACCTCCCAAGAGGTGTAGCACATTTTGCATGAACAAGCATATTCTCAGAACATCCAAAATCCAATAAAAGTTACAGTTGGGCCAAACAAAAAAGCCAGTGGTCCAATGAGTTGGATATGCTAAATTTCATTCTCTGTTCCTACCAGCTTTTGGCGGTGACCGGAGTCAACATATATTCCTCTATCCAATTAATTGAAGTGGAGAAATTTCTAGACAAGTTTTGTTTTAGTACTTTTCAATTATTCCCAGCACATCCCTAGTGCCTTTTTATAAAGGAAAAATGATACTAAGAGTTCCAAAATTTTGGCTTAATATGCAATGTCATACTTATATTTTTAATTCATTCAAAGTGATTCTTGAACTACTCCTAAATATTCTATGTAGTCATTCTATTTAATCAAACAAGTCAAATGTAAATCATGACATGGAATATTTGATGTTTAGTTAGAATTTTAAAATGATGGGTCAATACGAAATAAGAACAATGACCGCAGATTTCATTTTCTTATCAATCTACTTTTACATATAACTTCTTCTCTTTTTTTTACAATTTTACGACTTCAATTGATTAAAGGACATGTCAACTGAAATTATCAACTCAAACTAACGAAAAAACAACATCGAACTACTTAATATAATCTAGACACTACATTGAGCATTTACTAATAATTCAAGGATCATATTAAATAAATTAAAAATCCAGAGATGACATTGAATATTAGACTAAAGTTAATGGATCATTAGTGTTAGTTTTCTCTTTTTAGACATTACAAAAAGAGTGCTTGTGTATAAAATTCAAACAAATGATAATTGGTTAAAGTTTGAGGTGGAAACTCTCTTTTAGGTTTGTTTTAGGACAGCGCTATTTCCACCTATTTTGGTAAAGACATGCCTTTCTTTAGTTAATTGATTGAAAAACCTCTCTCTTTCTTCAACATATTGGTTTTTTCTTTTTTACGAGCCTAACCAATAAAACTAACTTTATTTTTATCATCTCTTTCATCAATTTCACAATATAAATGCTTAATTACATCCATCAAGATACTATCTAATTATGCATGACACATTTCACATCACTCGCCACCATGGGGGTTTTTTTTTTTTGGTCAGATCATGGGGGTTATTTGAAAAAGACCATGGGGGTTATTTGAAAGGGGGGGGGGGGGGGTGAGGGAGCGATGCAGGTCTAGTTTTTTAGGTTTTTTTTTTTATATATTTTTGATGTGGCACAAAAAAAAAACGATTATTATTATTATTTTTTTATGTTGAGATTGCTACGTCACGATATTGGCAGCCACATAATTTTACAAAATATATATATATATATATATATATATATATATATATATATATATATATATATATAAAGTCAAGTGTATTTTCCGTTCATGAAGTTGACAAGTATAAGAACTTGCGCTATAGCTATCTCTTCTTATAATCATCTACAACATACAATTTTTTTTTTTTTTTGTAAATTATAGCTGTAACCTATATAGTTTTTGGAAAAATTGCACCACAAGTTCTATACATTATGTATAAAATGCAAATGATTAAGTCTTCAAATTTTACCTTAAAATGTAATTAACTCCTAAAACTTATGTTAAATAGTGCAATTTAAGGATGCCATATTGGCAAATTTTCGAAAGCAATTAGGTACTTTTAGCTACCGTTCATTATAAGGACATAATTAACCCTTTTTGAAAAAGGCATAAGACTTAATTGAACTTTTGAAAATGTTAAGGATTTGATTGCATTCCATGCACAAGTTTTATGATTTCGGTGCACTTTTTCCTTTAGTCATCTCTCTTTTGCCATATATAACATACATATACTCTTCATTGCACAGTTTTGTTGCTGACTTGAAACTAAGGCTGTCAAAATGGCCCGACCCGACCTGAGCCAAACTGGAAAATTCAGATACTTTCAGGTCGGGTCGCAAATTGTTCGGGTAAAAGGTTATCAAGTGGCTATGTAATGGTTTTTGTTCTGTTCGAGTGACCGAACTGAATCTCTTTACCTTCTCTCTCTCTCCCTCTCGTCTGCGTAAACGCACCTCCCGAGTCCCAACTCAGCTTGTATCTTCCCAAAACTCAGTTGCTCTCGGTGGTTTCCTTCAGTCTTCAGTGGCTGAGTCGAGATTGGTCAGTCATCGCAGTGACGCGGGTGCCTCCTATAGTGACGAAGTTCTCTGGCTCTAAAATTGAATGTCATATATTTCTTAGTCCAATTGATCTAGCGAGCGTGTCAATTGACGTTTCGCATGGGTCCTGCTTTCCCGTACCTGGATTCATTTGGTTGTATTCCGGGTGTTGATAATTGGTTGTATGTGCTGTTAATTTGATGTTGTTTTGAGGCTCAAACCATGAGAATTAAAGAAGCGAATGCTCTTGGAAGAAAGAAGCTGAAGTAAAGTAGTGATAGGGACTTCGGTTGAAGAATATAAAGGTCGGGACCATGTGTTCTTTACCAGAAGGAAGAACCCTAAGCAAGAATTGTGCTCTGGCATATACCATCTCTTCCTCTGGCATATACTCAGCATTATGCCGAATTTGGTCAAATAAATATGGGCTTGATCATCAATACGACTCGGGCATAGCCATACAAAGGAGCTGTGTGGAATGTGACGGTGAATAACAGCGTAATTCTCCTTTGGCAGGAGAGAACTGCATTGGCATGCATGGAAATGTTAATGCTGTTCTTGCTTCTGCCAAGGGAGAATTGCCCTGCCATTCACTTGCACTGAATATATATAGTTACTCAAAGCTCAGCAAAGGCATTGACAAGCCATTTATCATTTTCAAATGGCAACTTTCAGACGTAGATGTTGCACCAGGTGATGTTACATGCTTTGTAACTTAATTCTATATTAAGTTGACAGATATAGATTTCACGTATTCATTTGCGTTGGATGTACTTTATTATACTTTCAATTAGGTTTTACTATAATTTCATTTTAAGCACGAGAATTGTAGAAGTATCAAGAAGAGTAGAGTAACATAGCAAACATCGTCAGTACAAAAAATTATTTCCACGAGCGGTCTTATCTGCCTTTACGTTAATGTTTAGTGAGAGATCAAGAATTGAAGATATATCTTCTTTGGTGAAAGCCAACTTAGATTTTGTCATTCTAACTATTGTGTCCGGTGATAAGAGGACATGCGATCACCTGTTGAAGGAACTTTTGAGAAGCTAAAGAGAGTTCCTGCAATCACTGTTGGCCGTGCTACGGCTTCGAGTTTCCTCGTAAGCAAGTTGCTTCCTTTTTCAGGGGTTGGAAGCGATTCTATACACTTTTTAGCGACCGCCCAGCAGGTTTTGATATACGTATGAAAGGGATGTCAATTTGGACAACAGAACATGCTCCGGATCTGCCAAAACTTGTGTTGTCCGTTTTTCCATTTTCACACTTCTATCTCATCCATTCATGCATTTAATTACTTTTCGAGTTTCCTCACTTTTTTATTTTATTTTATTTTATTTCTTTCGTAACTATGCGTTTCTCTTGATATCTTTCTAAATAATGTGGCAATTAGTTAGTAAAAAGAGAGGGTCAAAATATGTGGACTAATAAAGTTTTAACTTGGCCAAAACAAAATGTATCAATAATGTGATGGGACAACAGTTCATATTCATTTATAATGATTAGGTCAACAGTGAATATATCATATTATTGAAAAATATAACATAAATTATCATATATGAATACGCACACATATATTTATTTAATTATTTCTCATCAACATTCAATTCTTTTATGAGCTTGCTCTACATTTATTTGCCGCAAAACTAAGAACAAAAAAAGAAGGGTCTAGAATGAAAAGACACTTACATTATCGTCAAATGCATTGTTTAGATATTACCAAGTGTATAATTGATATTTGTCCATGCATAGAACAAGCAAATATCAATTGCTTGCCCTCCTCATGGTATTCTTGAGATTAGAAAGTGGCTGAGCTACATATTCCTAGAAATTCGAAACCCCTTTCTCTATTCAAATATAAAACAAAACTACAAAAGAAATAATAATAATAATAATAATAATAATAATAATAATAATAATAATAATAATAATAATAATAATAATAATAATAATAATATAAAATATCCTAAGGTCAATGAAATATCCGAGGAAAACACTACTGTCTAGTACTATTATTCTTCCTCAGGGTACATATTAAGAAGGTAATTGATAACAAATTAGTAGGATCGCATTGCCAAAGGAACATCACATCTGCTTTCCTTAAACAAAGCATAATCCTGAGTAACCCAAGATGAGACTTTCCATTTGATTAACAACTAATTTATGTGTATCATATGTACATGAACAGTATAAAATAAAAAAATCTTTTTACAAGAAAAAAAAAAGAGGGAAGGAAAAAAATTATCAAAACTTCCAAATTTGTCATCTAACAACGGTTGAAGCAACGGCGTGAGCCCACCATTTGAGACTCTCTCTCACGTCGGTCTCGTTCCAAGAGCAGGAATCTTCCAGTTCATCAATGGATCCTCCTTCCTCTTCTCCTCCCACCATTCCCACGCCTCCGACAGATAAGGCCTCCCAACAACTGCAGGTTCACCAATGCTCGCTTTCTCATTACCATCTTCTCGATGATTATCACTATCTTCGTCGTCTTCATCACCATCTTTGATTTTCTTGCCCAGTCTCTGTAGCCCAGGAATGATGGACACCAAGCTCGAGTTGACTTTGTCTTCCCCTGAAAAGACAAACCCCAGATCCATGAACCCTTTTAGCTCCTTGAACTCGGGCTCTGACAAGCTCTTGCTCGAGGCCCTCACTTGTCCGCCCTTTGGCCCTTCTTTCTGTGCGAGAATTCTGAACTTCTCGGGTTGTTCCATTTGAAACCTTCTTCTTCTTCTGTGATTACCTCTTGTTCGTAGATCATGCTGTGAATGGAAGTCGTGTGAAGGACAGAGTCTTGAGAGAGAGAGCTTGATTGGAAGCTCGTTGGGATGATACTCGTTTGATCGCTCATGGACCTCACAAGAATCGACGGAGTCCGAGAAATATGAATACCCGGGTTGGGGTTATAGTTTTTGGGTATTTCTATGTTTTCTTGACCCAGATTGGATCCGGAAGCTGAAGAGGGCGACGTGTCTGGTCGTTTCTTGAAGATCTCGAGCTCGAATCAGCATCTATGGATGATCTTCATGACTGCTTCGGCTTCTTCCATTTAAGGGGACCAGAGGAAATTGCGTGTTTATGAAGCTTTTAACGAGGGCTTTTAGTGTATTTATATAGACTCTCGGTTACCGAGATTGCCCTTCGGTTTTCCCGTTATTTACGGAAAGGACTCAAACTCTGTAGCTCACACGTTTTTCAATTACTTGATTCGGTCTCGGGTCTTTGTCTTGATTATGTCATGAGATAAGGTGGGTTTTCCTAGAAAGTGCGAGGGATGAGGATGTGACAGAGTGATCTGAGGTGGCTCTTAGTCAGAGAAAATGAACCAATTACAGTATAAGTAAGTACGGAGATATTTTGAGGTAATAAAGAAGTGCATTGCTCTAATACCTAACGCAGGTGAAAATTATCTATTAATTAATGAGTAGTTTAAGTCAAATTTTTCATATCTTAATTTGCTTTGATGCTGGCGAATATGTCTCAAGTTCATTTCATAATGTAATCAAGCCTCTTAATTTATTTAATTTGTCCAACGAAACCCTTAAAGTTACTCAAAATATAAAAATGAGTATTTCCACCTATCATCAATTTCATGTAACAAATATAGTCACCATAGCAATATTAGGGGAAAAGTGTCAAAAAAGTCTTAAACTTTTTTGTTTTGTGCCGATTTAGTCCTAAACCTTTTTTTGATGCCAATTTAGTCATAAATCTTTTTACGTTGTGCCAATTTAGTCATTTCTGGTCAATTTTGGCTAGCTTTTGCTAACTGGACGTCGGCCGGCTGGCATTGTCTGATTGGCGCTGATGTGTACAACTTTAATAATAATTTAATATTTTTGATTTTTTTCTCGTTCATTTTTATTCTTTATTCTTTTCTTTTTTTCTTCTTATCTTTTTCCTCCAGCCGGTTGCCAGAGCTTGGCGACTGGCCAGAGGCAACGGTCGTTGGCCACCTCGCTAGTGGCTGTGAGGGCGAGCCTTGCCTGCCTGACGCAAGGCCGCCTCGAGGCATGGGTGGCGTGGCTAGCCCTCGCCGAATTTGGCGAGGGTCAAGCCTTGCCCATGGTCAGCAAAGGCAAGCCCCGCCAGCTCGACGTGAGGAGGCGGCCTTGAGTTGGCCTCGCGTGGAGCTGGCGGAGCTCGCCCTCGCCAGTCACGGGCGAGGCTCAACCCTCACTAGATCCGGCGAGGGTGAGCCTCACCACCCAGGCCTCGAGGGCGGCCTCGCGGCCATTGGGAAGGTGGCCGGCAAGGTCGACCTCGACCTTGCCGGCTATCGCCTTTGGTCGGTCGCCGAGCTCCGACGATCGGCTGGAGGAAGAAGATGAGAAGAAAAAAGAAAAAGAAGAAAAGAAAAAAAATAAAAAAAATAAAGAGAAAAAAATTCAAAAAAGTTAAAATATTATTAAAAGTTGTACACGTCAGCATCGATCAGGCCACGTCAGCCAGCCAACATCTAGTCAGCAAAATTGGCCGAAAAGGATTGAATTGGCACAACGTAAAAATGTTTAGAACTAAATCGACACTAAAAAAAGGTTTAGGACCAAATCGGCATAAAGCCAAAAGGTTTAGGACTTTTTTGGCACTTTTCCCCAATATTAGTGTTGGACAAATCTATTTGAAGGATTTTGATTGCACAAAAAAACACTGGCAATTGGTCATAATAACCACACAAATTAGGGAACAAAAAGTACACTTAACTGAATGTAATCATATATATGATAGTAGAATTGTGTATGATACTACCTCAGATTACCAATTAAAGGTTGCTACAGTATATTGCGATTTAACTTGACATTTCCTCATGTGTGAGAATCTAGTCTTAGTGCAAGCTGCAATATGTGATACTATTTGTCCTAATCGGCATTTCTCCAATTATATTGTAATTGGGGATTGGATGCTTGGACAATTGAGCTTTGCAGTAGAGGATTGCTTTATCTATTGTTGTTATCCCCTCAAAGCAAATATTTAAGGATCTCACTATCTAAATAGCATCGACATGTGACACGATACGACAACTAACATGTCATTTCTTAAAAAACAAAGAATTTCTACATTTTGTGACATGTTGTATATTAAATATATATTTTCATAGATACATAATAAATTATCATTTTTATGATTATTTCAATCAAATTTATTTGATTCAAAATCACAAATATATAAATAATAAAAAAGCCTAGAATGAATTTACATTAAAAATATTAATCCACCATTTATTAATATCATTAATTGTTTCAATTTGACAAATTCAATTACATTTCAATAATTCATAAAACTTGATGGAAATAAAGTAGTTCACATTTTGGAATTGTGTGTCAAATATGTAGAAAGAAAAGAGAAAAAACTTGGGGATGAATTGTGTTCACGGGAAGTGAGAATTAGAAAAGAAGAAAAGATTATATTTTTCTTATTTCCCCATTTATTATTTTTATTGTTGTTTTTTTTTTCAAATTTATATATTTATTAAATTTTTTTTAAAAATGACCTCATGTGTCGGAATTTCGACTTGAATATCAGATAATGTTAGGAAAGTTGACCAAGTGTTAGATCTTCTAACACGTGTTGATTAAGTGTCCGAGTGTTAGACATGTGTCCAAATGTACAACACGATACAAAAACTTTGAGAGAGTGTCAGTACTTCATGACTCATTACTACTATTTAATATCCAGTTTAAATTATAACTACTCTGTCCACAAGTAGATGCATGAACTCCTAACACAATCCCATTGAAAAGACAAAATTCAGGAATTTTTTTTTTTTTCACGAGAGGTACAAATGCCTAAGGAATAAGTTGACCAGAGGTTTGCTCATAATATATCTTGAATTGTAACCTTAGGGGTTCGTCAAAGAGTGATTGCCGCCAAGCCATTCAATTTGGATTTTGCTTCCAGAATGAAGAGTTTGGACAACATTGATCAATTGCAATAAGTTTCAATAGATTGAACCTTAATGCAAATCTGGTTGAATATTGGTCTACTTTTAACATTTCGCCTTTGAAAATTCTGAAAATAATTGAATTCATGGTTTATTTTTAACTCTTAAATAAAAGAAAATGAAATGTTTTATAACTTTAGCCTTAAATCAATTAGAAAAAGAAATTTCTAGTACAAATTAATCAAACGAGGACGATTCAAACGCATATAGGAAAATTCAAAAAGAGAGATCAATGCCGATCTGCATAATTAAGTGGACTAATTGCACTAATTCATTTTTTTCCGTTTGTTCTTTTAGTAGGTCGTGGTCAATGTGATGTTTTGCTAACGCTCGAGGGCAAGATGGTAAATGAGCAGAACCCTCCTTTGGAAAATATTCGGATCCTAGTTTTTGCAATATGCTAATTGAGAAACTCCATCTTGACTAATGGTTAACTCCTAAGCACATAAACAATGGATTTGCAATTTTGCACGTGCTTCTCATGCCCCCACGTCACGTGCACCGCGGGCCTCAAGTGCGACTTTCAACTTTCCCGCGGATGATTAGTTCCAGACCCCTCTTATAATTACGTTGGCATAAATAAATAAATAAATAAATAAATAAATAAATAAAGGAAAGAACAAGTTGAATTAATAATATATTAAATTAATTACTATGATATTGCAAGTTCTCAGGAGTTTGTATTTGACTTTTTGGCTGCAACACTAATCCCGTCAAATTCATGACTAGATTTCAACCAAGCAACTCTTGACACAATATATTCGCACGTTACAGCATGTAATTTAGTAAATATAGATTTAGCATTTGTGCCACAAGAAAAAAATTATCTTACTGGGGTTGATTTCTACACAATTAGACATGTTCAAGTTCATATTTAAAGAATTCTTTTTTTAACTTAAGAGTTTACAAAAATAGAACCCACTTTAGAAAGAATAACGATTAAAAAAACTCATTAAACATGAAAAACTAGCACACATACATTTTTCATCAGAAGTGTGACTAACAAAACATATTATAGATTGGTAGGGGATATTATAGTAATCAAACTAACAAAAACCAGTACGTACTTGATAATAAAACGAACCTTACAACTTCAACTCTATTAAAGTAGTCATCTAAGCTCTGAAAGATTCATTCACTTATTAATGGATTCATAATCTGGGTTGACATTAGGATCTTTACCAACTAAAATCTGATCACCACGTGTTTTCAATATAAGATTCTTTGAATGAAAAAAAATCATTTATTCTGGCTGACTTCGCTTCTAATTATTTAATGGCTGATGAATGTCAATTTTGGTGGCATGATATGTGCGAAAATATTTGTATGGCATTTCATACCTAATATTAGAGTTAGAGACAAAGAAAGTTCCTTGAACTAAATTTATAGTGGAAACGCAATGAGCAATTTTATTTGACTTCGACGAGAACCTCCACTGTCAAATATGACGGTAGCATTATATCAGATTTTGCCATTCCTAAGTGAACAAAGGTCTCCAAAATAATTAAGGAGAGTAGACTTCGAAGAATTTACACGTGTGGGGAAAAAGGGACAATATTTAAAGAAATTAAATGGAAAACCATAACCAAGATATGGAAAATATTAGAGAAATTTTTCCAAACATGGTAATGATGATACGATTGATTTGGTCATCGCATCTATAGAGGAATGAGAAAGTTCTTCGATGGTTATCTTTAAATGTGAGAAGCGTTTAGAACTACCGGACTTGTGGTAAAAAATTCAAATAATAAATTCATTACAATGATTTGAATCACAATATTACGATAATAATTTTTTTTAGTTCAATTATGGTTTTTGATATAGGCATGAACTGTGGACTTTAATTACTTGAATTTCACTGAAAATAACTCCATTAATGGATAAAATAACAATTTTTTTACTCTATTAAAATTAACGACACATTAACCCATTTGAAATAGTTGTTTTTTTTTTTCACTCTTTTTTTCTTTGTTTATATTGCACCTATTCCTCAACCTACTAATCATATACTGAAAACATATACGTTGCCAAATCGCCTTGTCGCGGTGCCTCTATGCCCATTGGCTGCTTTTAGCCACCGACCGCCGAGCTGAAGCTGATCTCTCTGTTTACATGCGTGAGTGCTGCAACCTGCAGGTGTCGGCATACATTTTTAATCGAAAAAGCGATATGACGAGCTAGCAAAACTAAGCTATTGTTTAGTTAGGCTCGAAGGCCACCAGCACTATTGCCATGTGAGTACAAAAAGATTACCATGATTCCACTGTTATCCAGTGGGTATCGCATTTCGCGTAAATACCGCAACTGCAGTTAGGGAGGATCACGGGCATTCCCATTCTCACCTTAAAATTCCAATGAAACCGACTGCTTGTGCTTAGAAATCATGTACACACGTGCAATAAAATATTAAACTTCAGCATCTGTGTGCTTTGACCACACTTCACAAGGTTCACACTTAATCTTAGACGTGCGGACCCCTCAAGTGCCTTAACTTTGCCCAAAGGGACACTTAAGTGCCATAACTTACGAAAAGTACACTTAAGTGCCAAAATCGGAGCAAAAGGGATCACCTGAGTGCCAATCCAGCCAAAATCCGGCCAAATTGCATACGTGGCATTTTCCGGCGATTTTCGGCGACTTCATTTACTGATGTGGCAAATGTTCTTTTTTTAAAAAAAGCCGACGTGGGCGACAAAAACGACGTCGTCCATCCACATTGTGCGATGACCTAATCGCTGTTCCTCCCCATCCGCGTTGATAGTCAATCTCAAGCCCTTCTCTCCGTCGCCGTTCATGCCCAGAGCTGGTCATCAATCGCCGTCGTCAGTCGCCGCTGTTGGTCGCCGTTGCCGCTCACCGCTTACCATCGTTGGTCGTCGTCACCGCTCACCATCGTCACTCGTCCAGGTTCGAACCCTTCTCCCCCTCCCCTGTGATGAAATTAGGGCTCGATTATTTAATTAGGGCTCGACTATTTAATTAGGGCTCGCTCGATTATTTAATTAGGGTTGGCTGACCTAAACGCCGTTCCTCGCCGTCCGCGTTCACAGTAGATCACAGGCCTTTCTCTCCGTCGCCGTTCACGCCTAAAGCTGGTCATCGGTGGCTGTCGTCAGTCACCATAGTTGGTTGTCGTCGCCGCTCACCGCTCACCATCCTTGGTCGTCGTCACCGCTCACAATTATCGATCATCCAGGTTTAGCCCCTTCTCCCCCTCCGCTGTGATGAAATTAGGGCTCGATTATTTAATTAGGGCTCCACTCGATTATTTAATTAGGGCTCAATTATTTTATTACAGCTTCGATGGAATTTGTGTTGATATACTTCAACTGAAACTTGCTGACATTACACAAAGAGACCAGATTTCTCATTATTTTGGTGAATTTGTCTTTCAAGCCAACTGTCAGAGTATGTGATTGTTAACTGTCTATGCATCTCCTTAAGAGCATCCTAGTAAAGCACGTGACTAATGCCATTCTGAGAAAAAAACTAAGTTCTTGAACCACCCTGCTTGTGAGAGTATATAGGGTATGTCCTTGAACCACCCTATTTGTGAGGCTGTATAGGGTATGTTCTTGAACCACCTTGTTGTGATTGCTGTATAGGGTATATTTATAAATCCAAAACCCTGCTGTGATTGCTGTATAGGGTATGTTTATCAATCAAAAATCCTGAATAAGAACATAATCCTGTTGTGATTTGATTAAGTTGATGTCAGAGTATGCTATGCTTTGATTTGGTTGAGTTAATGTACATTCTCTCACATCGCACATTTAGTGCAGTAGACATGCTTGGGCTGTGATTGCTGTGTGGGGACCTCTGTTTTTGGTTAATATTTTAAGGGAAGGGAAGACAAATAATTAAAGTGCCGACCTCTTTTTTGGCTTTTTTGGCTGTCATGTAGGGGCATATTGTTAGTGTGGGGACCTCTATTTACTAAAGTCCATGAGAGTGGGGGGACTCCCATGTGCAATTGTCTAGTGGTCCCAAAAACTAATGATTATTTTTCTTGTTCTTGGTGTAGTAATGGCGCATGAGAAGGATTATGTCGCTGTTATAGTTTGCTACAATGGGGAATTTGTGATTGGGGAGGATGAGTGGGAGTATGAGGGTGGAAATGAGGGCACCATCTTTGTGGATATAAAGAAGGCATCTTATATAGGATTTCTTAGGGATATAAATACTTATTTGCCTTGTAAAGTTTAGAAGCTGCTGTATTGTATCCCTGGGAAAGACTTAAGAGAGGGTTTGAGATGCTTAGAAGATGATAATGGTCTTAAGGATGTTCTATACCATTATCTTCATGGTGAAGAGGTAAAAATATTTGTTGAGTACAATAGTGAAAGTGAGGATGAAGATGATGATGGAGAGAGCGCCGGAGTAAGACAAGAAGGAGATGGTATTCAAGGTAGTACTAACGTTAGGGTCGAAGGAGGGCAGGATAGATATGATGGACATGAGAGAAGCGCAGATGTAGTTCACCAAAGTGATGATGACATAGGTGATGTCACAATCTCTGGATTAGATTGGGAAGTAGCTGAATCAACTGATGATGATAATGGAGGGTTGCCTGCTGAAAATTTTATAAGCGATGACGATGACGAGGAGCTTGTACAGTCAAGAATACAGCGAAGGGATTTTTTAACAGCTAAGTTTGTAGCTTTGCAAGTAGCCGAGGAAGTTTCAAACAGACCCGAAGGCCCTACAGATGCTGGTGCTGCTGGTGAGGAGACTGACTATGAAGAAAGCGTCGAGAATGCTACTTCCTAGGATGAGCTTGAAGAAGATGAAGGACCTGTGCATAGAAGGAAAAGGAAAAGTAAGTTTCCTTCTTATGTTCCATCCGTTGCCTCTCCCACTTTGTCGGTAGGCATGAAATTTCATGATGCTAAATAATTTAGGGAAGCTATACTGAAGATCTCTATTGCTGTACAAAGGAATATTGACTTCATTAGAAACACTAAGACCTTTGTAAGAGCTAGGTGTTCGCAGCAAAATTGTCCATGGAAGATCTATAGCGCATTTGTTAAGAAAACTAGATCTTTCCATATTAGAGCCTACCAAGAGGAACATACTTGTTCCATTAATTTTAAGAATAAAAGGGTAACAAGTGCATGGTTATCGAAGCAATTCTTTGAATTGATTAAGCTGATGCCTCAGATGAATACTACTCAGTTCAGGATGCTGGTGAAGGAGTAGGTAGGCATCAATATATCTGGGAATCAATGTAAAAGATCGAAGCAAAAGGTGATGAAGATACTCATTGGTCAGTACAACGGTGAATATGGACAGTTGTGGGACTATGCTTGGGAGTGTAGGTTGCAAAATCCTGGAAGTAGAGTATATCTCGAGGTCGTGGAGAGACCACTTCCTGATATTGGGATGAAGTTCGATAAATTCTATGTTTGTTTTGATGCATGCAAACGAGGTTTTTTATCTGGCTGTAGACGAATTATAGGATTGGACGGGTGTTTTTTGAAGGGCTTGTGCAAGGGAGAATTGCTGGCCGCAATTGGAAGAGATGCAAACAACCAAATGTTTCCCCTGGCTTGGGCTGTTGTGAAGGTAGAGAACAAGGACAATTGGTCCTGGTTCCTAAAAAATTTGATGACTGATTTGGAGATAACAAATGGGGTAGGGTGGGCATTCATGAGCGACCAACAAAAGGTAATGTTTGCTTTTTAAAATATTAACATACTTGTTTGTTTTTCGATATCAACATGTCATTTGCTTATATTTTTTTATATTTTCAATTATTGCAGGGACTTGTTCCAGCAATAGCTGAGCTGTTGCCTTATGCTGAACATCGAATGTGTGCGCGACACATATACGCAAATTGGGCAAAGACCTATAAAGGGAACAAATTGCAGTCGCAATTTTGGCAGCTAGCAAAGAGCACGAATATGGCCGACTTTAGGACGTCTAAAGAAAAGATGCTTCAATTGACAAAGGATGGTTATGATGCACTATTCCAAACAGACCCGAAGCATTGGTGTAGGGCGTTCTTCAGCGAGGAAATCAAGTGCGATAACATTGATAACAACATCTGTGAAGCATTCAATGGGAGGATAATAGATGCTAGATGTAAACCAATTATCTCGATGCTTGAAGACATACGGCTTTTGGTCATGACTCGGCTGCACAGACAAAGAGATGATACTGCAAAGTGGACTAAGCAATATGGACCTAGGATTGCTAAGAAATTGGATGACAACTTGGCTGCAAGTAGGTATTGTCATCCCATTTGAAATGGGGATGAAGGATATGAGATAATGAAGGGTTCCGATAAGTATGTTGTCCATTTAGGTACGATGAAGTGTTCATGTAGAGCATGGCAACTCAGTGGAATTCCTTGTGTACATGCCATATGTGCAATTCAATTGAAGGGCCACAACACAGAAGACTACCTTGATGATTGGTACAAGAAATCGAAATATCTTGCTTCGTATCAATTCATGTTGCAGCCAATTAGAAGTAGCAAGTTCTGGGAGCCAACAGATCGCGAAGCACCTCAACCTTTGCCACTAAAGAAGAGAATGGGAAGACCAAAGAAAAAAAGAAAAATGACGGAGGGAGAGGACTCATGTCACCGTAGGATGAATAGGATGGGTGTACTGATAAAGTGCTCTTTTTGCCACATAGCAAGGCACAATATTAAGGGTTGTCAATTAAAGAAGCAGCAGGAACAATTGAGGCTAGCCGAAGGGCCTAGTGAAGGGACAGTTGGAGAAGGAGAAATAGAAAGGCGAAGTGAGTCGACTGTTCTTCAGTCGACGACAATAAACCCAGTAAGTCATGACAATTATGTTTATGTTGCTTTATGGTTTGTTATGAATATGTACATAGATATAAGTGACATGTATGTAATGTTTTTGTCTTTGTCAGGTCACGGTGACACATGAAGAATTGGCCGAAGCCCCTGCTATACCTGAAAATGAAGGGCCTGTTCAAAGAACCGAAGGTGGAAGACAGCCAGCTGCAAGATTGGCTAAAACAACTGGAGGGCTAGTTAAGTCGACTGTTCTTCAGCAGCAACAAAGAAAAAAATACCCGGTCAGTTAAATGATTTGAGTTTACTTTTCATTTATGTTCTAATGTGGCCTGATGTTATATTTATGATGTCCTCTGCCTTTTTCTCAGGTTCGAAGAAGACAAGCTAGAGCTCAGCTGCTAATAGAGGGCCTAACTAAAGGGCCACCACAAGATCCATCACCAAGGTCATCACAAAGGCCACTAGAAGGGTCATCACAAGGGCCACCACCAAAGCCTATCGAAGGTGTCACTGAAGCTGAAGGCGTAACTAGAAAAACAACCAGAAGAAAGCCAAAGCCAAATCAAGAGCCACCTATAACAAGGCCATCTACAAGACGCCTAGCTGAAGAATTGGCCGAAGAAGTCCCTTCTGTAGCTGAACAGCCACAAGAGCCGAAGAAATCACACGCGAGAAGAAGAGGCAATCAATCACAAGTACCTGAAAGTGACGCTCCCCTTCGAACAAGAGGGGCTCTTGGGAAGACGCTTAAACAATATGGTTATGGCCTTTATACAGATGACCAATCTGGAACAGTTATTCTTAATGTAAGTTTTATAAGCTGCATTTAATTTAATTTATAGTGCAAACTTTTGTTGATAATTAAGTTTTCTTTTTGAAGCCTGGGAGAAGTTCAAAGGTTCTTATCTCTCAAGGCCGAACTCAAGAATCAACGGCTGCGCCAACAAAGAAGAAGACATTGCCTGCGCCAACAAGAAAGAAGAGTGAGAAGAACCCAGCTGCAGGTCCATCCGAATCAGTTCAGCCTACAACAGTTGCAGCTCATTCTAAATAAGTTCAGCCTAGGACAATTGCAGCTCCATCAGACTCAACGCATTCCAAGACAGCTGAAGAAGAAGTCTCACGTCCAGTTAGAAAAAGTGCAAGGATTATGAATCAAGTGCGAAGTCCATCAAAACGAGCATGAACAGGAGGCATTGTGCATATTGATTGATGAAATGAGATGTGATATGGTTTATGGGGCTGAGGAGTCAATTGTAAACATCTGTGGATGTTTTTTTTTTTTTTTTTTTTTTATAATAGTTTGTCGTTGAGTTAGTTGAGTTTGTGAGACTTCAGTCATTGAGTTTGTGAGACAGATGTTCAAAATCAATGGAACAACCGTTGTTGCTTATCATTTTTGGCATGCCTTTTTCTTTTTTCTTTTTTGATTTTGTTTTTTCCTTTACTTATTGCTACTTTTGGTGGTGGATATGTTGTGGTGACTGGGGTGCTCGTGTGGCTGGTGGTGGCTGGTGGTGAAAAGCCTGGTGGTGGTGGGTTGGGTTGGAGGTTTGTGCTGCACCTGGTGCAAGATGTATGTGTAATATGCACAGCTTGCACCAGGTAGTGCTAGTGCAAGCTGGCGTAAGACACCTTACACTTGCAACTTATGTAGCAACATACCACTAGCATAGTGGTGGCTGGTGGCTCAAATGGATGCTTGGGATGCATGGTGGTGATGATGGCTGGAGATGGTGGCCAGTGGTGAGCGGTGGTGGTGGCTGGTAGTAGCCGATGTGTACAAAAAAAAATGCCACTTAACTGATCACATTCTAAAAAATCTAGCACTTAAGTATTCACTTTTAACAACAAGTGACACTCAAGTGATCCTTTTTAATAATAACTTGATACTTAAATGACTCTTTGTCTATCACGACTAGCACTTAAGTGATCACTAGATACAACTTATAGTACTCCAGTAATCACTCGTATCTGTTCTATGTATATGGTGGTTTGCAGCAAAACAGAGAAGCTGCTGGTTTACACATTTGCTGCAGGTTTACACATTTGCTGCTGATTTACATTTCATTCAAATAAAAATAGTCACCACAACACATCAACCTAATATACATTCTATCATCACTGATTTATATTTGAGAATAAGCAAAAATTGTTGAAATCATTCATTCATTCATTCAAAACAAGTACATTTCCTGACACATTTACAACTATGGCAGTTGAAGAAACTTCTTCTCATCTTCCAGTCCTTTACATTTCATCATAAAGTAGGATAGACAAAGAAACAACAACACAATAAATGCTTGGTAACACTTCCATTCATTTTTCATTTTTGAAACTTCGTTCTTCAAATGGTTGACAGAAGATGCTTGAGCTTGAGCTTGCATTGAGTCAACATCGTCCAAGTCGTCCACAAGCGTAGATGGAGGTTGATGACATCCATCAAGTAGGTCCAATATTACCTCTGTGGCTCGGTGAGAGAATTTCGTATCGACCCATTTGAAGTATTTGCACTTCGAGCCTTCTCTGTATCGGGCACATCCATAGAATCTTCTCCTGGGATTCGTTCGAGTCCATGATGTTCTTCTTGGACTTGGTAACCCACAGAAACAGAAATGCTCGCCTTCTCCTTCACTTCGGCGAGAGAAATTTGAGCCGCTGCTGAAAGTCTTGCTCTCCATTTCCAATATTCGGTGGTAGAATTTGGGGCAAATCGAATTAGGGTGCAGGATTAGGGCTCCAGCGCTTCAATAGCATTTTGCCCGATTTAGGGTTTTAGATTTAGGGCAAATGGGGAAGACGACGGCGTTTTCGCTGAAATAAGGGGTCTATTTTGGGCGAACACCCGGAACGACGTCATTTGAGGTTAATTCGAGCTAACTCAGCTCTCTGGCGAGACACATTAGCGAGAGATATTAATATTTTAATGCCACGTATGATTTCCGGCCAGCTTCGCCGGAGATGGCACTCAGGTGTCCCACTTTTCTTAAAATTTGGCACTTAAGTGTACCTTTCGTAAGTTATGGCACTTAAGTGTCCCTTTGGGCAAAGTTATGGCACTTGAAGCGTTCTTTTGCCCTTAATCTTAGCGAAAAGGCTTGAGAAAGTATGCTTCAAGAAATTGCTAGGTTTGGCATTTATATACAAGCTCTCGTACACTCTTTGCTATTTGTTCGATGTAGGACTCTTGGAGTGGCTTGTTTCTTGTAGGTGAGTGAGAGCAAGATAGAGAGAGAGGGAGTGAGCATGTGACAACTAGTGAGCGTAGTCTCACATTGGCAGATAGAAAAGGCTAACAACTAGGTTGCCTCTTTAAATAGTGATGAATGAGTAAAGCATGGTTGGTTTGTTGGCTAGGATCAAGTGTAATGTTGTGACAGCTTCCCAATGGTGAATTACTCAAAGAAAGCTTTACTAAGTCCGAAGACTTGGCGCGGATCCTCCCAAGTCCTACCAATCGCGACTTGAAATAATCTATTTAAACATGCAATTATACTTAATTTGGAGCCGCCACTAACCAATTAGGGTTGGTTAGAAACCCAAGTAAAGTATGGGAGAATATTTTACTTTTGCGAACCAGAGATTCAGTAGATCCGGGGACATGATTACGCTAGATTAGTCTAACGCTCTTTCGGTACATTTTTATTTTAATTTTAAAAATATTTTGCAGGCAATGTTAATTAATTTTAACTTAAGCTATTAACATGCAAATGGTGATCATGCGAATGCACAATCAATAAAATAACATTCAATAAAAAAATGCTACTAAAAATGCATGCCTTAAACATGATTTCTAAATGACACCTAATTTTTATTATTATGCAATCTTAATCTAAACTTAATATGCATGAATTTTCCTTTAATGATACATGAAATGCGATTTATATGGCATAATTTGAACTATCACCATATGTGTGCAATCTAATTTATATAATCCTAAATATGCATGTACTACATGATATGGGATGGATGACGTGGTAATTCTATATGCATGTTCTTTTTTATGATTTTTTTATGATTCTTTTTTATACATATATGCAACCTACACTAAACAATGATGATCTGAAATGGGATTAATTATGAACTAATTTATTAACTAACCAAATAAATGACCTTTTTGTGTTTTTTTTCAATTACTTAATTATTCTTATTAAAACAACATAATGATGCAATAATAATCTTTGGCCTTTTTTGTTAAAAAATTGCACGATGAGAATATTAAAACATTAACCTATGACCTACTAACTAAAGCGCAACATGTGGTGTGCACATTATGAAATCTATATAACCTAAATAACATTTTTGGTTCTTTTTTTGTTTTATTAGAGGAAAATTATCATAATTCTACATTAATCTTAAAAACTAAAATGCGTTGCTTCAAATGTGAAATGTATATAGACTTAAATACCTAATATGATGCATGATATGTGATGAGCAAATAACAATAACACACCAAAATAAAAAATTCATCCCTGTAAATCAATGGCATATTATTTTAATATGAATCAATGATGCAAAGTAATTCATGAATTTTGCCATAAAAGGTCGAAATAATAAAAAATCTAACCTGATGTCTCGCGGCTCAATATTTTTGATTATCATGACTTAATATAACCAATTTCCTAAATTGGGTAATGATAATAAATCAGAACAAAGCAAGTTAGAATAAAAAGAAAAATATGAGTCCAAATACTCTAAATAAACTTAATCTAAAAATCTACCTAGTCTACCTCACAGTTAACTTGAAGAAATGGCGAGGAAGCAGTAATGGCTAAGCTGCGATGGTGGTTTGCCAAGGGTGATGGGCCCTGGTGGCCGAAGTTGGGGCTATCCGTCGGAGGTCCGGCGAGGTAGACCTGCAACAAAACAAGGGAGGGCCTTGGGCAGAATGAAGGTGCAACGAGGACAGTAGCAGGTCGTTGGTCACGGCAGCAAAGGTGCTCGGGTTCGGGCGTGAGTGAGCAGGCGAAGGCCGCGTCGGGGTCGCGTTGCAAAGGCGCGGTGATCAGGGGGGTTCAAGGACCAGCAATGTAGCTTGGCAAGGTGATGACCGGTGAAAACTTGAGCTGCAGAAGTGTGGTGGCGTCGGACTCCGACGAAGGGTGCGATTGCTGGACGCCGGGATGACGGTGCTCGTGGAGATGCAGGGACGTTGGCTACTCGGGGTTACAGCAGAGGTGCTGGATCAACGACGTCGGGGCAAGCTCGCGGGTACAGAGCAGGTGCAGTGGCATCGGCTGGGGAGGCGAACCACTGGTTTACTGGAGTGGATTGCAGGTTCTCGGGCTGCTGTAGCGTCGCGGGGAACGAGTGACGATAGTCGGTGGAGGGAAGTTTGGGCAGCAGGAGGTTCGGTGCCGACTTGGATGGCTGGTAGAACGGCGGCGGTGTGGGGGTTTAGGAGCGGCAACGGTAGCTCGGCGGCGCGGAGGAAGTGGGCAGCAGGGACGCCAAACGGGAACTCATGAGGAAGATGAACAGTTGTTCATCTTTTTACCTTTTCATCTTTTTTCTTTTTTCCTGCTTTCATATCTCTCTCACGTCACCTCTTTCTCTGCCCCCTATACACTTTCCTTTTCCCCAAAGAACCGAAGCTTTCCTTCCTTTTTCTCTCTTTTCCACTTTTATATTTTCTTTTCTTTTAATGAAAGACGAAGAGAAGCCCCCATTTTCACGTCTCGCACCTTATATTTATAGAGTGAAAACTCAAATTTGTTTCCGTAGGTGGAGATTTTCACTCAACTTCTCAACAACAAAGTGGCTCCAAAATCACATAATTGTTGAAATTTTGAATTCAAATTTTTTCAAAATTTCCCTCTAATAAAATATTATTTTTTATTTCTAAAAATTAAATTTAAATTAGGTGTCAACGGTATGCTTCAAGAAATTGCCAGATTTGGCATTTATATACAAGCTCTCTTACACTCTCTGCTATTTGTTTGATGTGGGACTCTTGGAGTGGCTTGTTTCTTGTAGGTGAGTGAGAGCAAGATAGAGAGAGAGAGGGAGTGAGCATGTGACAACTAGTGAGCGTAGTCCCACATTGGCAGATAGAAAAGGCTAACAACTAGGTTGCCTCTTTAAATAGCGAGGAATGAGTAAAGCGTGGTTGGTTTGTTGGCTAGGATCAAGTGTAATGTTGGCCGAACGATTTATAAAGTGAGGCACTAACATTTTACGAAAATTTCAGTTTAAAAGATTCTTCCACATTTTTTAGGAATAAAAGTAAAATTTCATAAAAATAAATAATCGTTCCAGTTGTTAACCATCGGAAATTAGATTGGGGTCTTTGAGAATGAAATCAAACTAATTAGTTCAGTCCGATCTAGGCAATTCCCAGTTCGATCAGTTCTTTTTGCTTACCTCTAACTGCAATTTCAGTCCGATCTGGGTTCTTTTTGCTTACCCCTAACTGCAATGTGAATTCAAAAGCTAAAAGGTAAAAATCATCTCAAAAACATATACGTACCTCTTGTGAAGAATCTGACATGAATTTGTTGATACAATATTATGCAAGATTAAAAGAAAAAGTCAAGAACATTTGCTAGAGAAGTCCAAAGTATGAGTGCTCCCATTACTAAATAATTTTATCTATAATATGTGGAAAAATTAGTAAATGAAAGTAAACGAAAATAAATATAGTGCCATAACAGAAAACCTAAATGAAGCATCCTAGAATTGTTGAAGATTGCAATGGTGAATTACCGGGCAAATCTCCTTTGGCAGTGAGCTTATATTACCTTCACTCTCAGTGAAAAATCGTGGTCATAAGCCTCTTGCCAACATAGTAAATGCCCGGTAATTCACCACTTACATGCCTTGCACACTATAATACTCATGTGCTATTAACAAAACAATTGTTTTAGTTTTTTTTTTTTTTGGGGGGGGGGGGCTTGAATGAATAGTGTTAGAGTGCGATATCTATTTATAACCTCCCAAGAGGGATAGCGTATTAAGGATAGCGTATTTTGCATGAACACATCATATTCTCAGAACATCCAAAATCCAATATAAATTTTAGTTGGGCAAAAAAAAAAAAAATAAACAAAACACAAAGGCTAGTGATAGAATGAGTTGGATATGCTAAATTCCATTCCTCGTTCCTATCAGGTTTTGGCGACGACCGGAGTCAACCTAGATTCCTCTATCCGATCGATTAGAGTGGAGAAATTTCTAGACAAGTTTAGTTTTAGTTCATTTCAATTATTCCCAGCATATTCCTTGTATCTTTCCTTAAAGGAAAAATGATACCAAGAGTTCCACGACTTTGACTTAATAAGCAATGTCATACTCAGTTTATTAATTCGTTTAGCGTAATTCTTGAACTATTCCTAAATATTTAGTATAACCATTCTATTTAATCAAACAAGTCAAATGTAATTCATGACATGGAATATTTAATGTTTTGTTTGAATTTTCAAATGATGGGTCAATACGACATAAGAACAATGACTGCATATTTAATTTTCTTATCGATCTACTTTTCTATATGAATTCTTTTTACCGTTTTACAACTTAAATAGATTGAAGGACATGCCAATTAATTCTATCAACTCGAACTGATGAAAAAAATGACATCGAACTACTTAGTATAGTCTAGCGACTAGTCTAGAGACTATATTAAGCATTTAGTAATAATTCAAAGATCATATTAAATAAATTAAAAGTTTAGGGATGATATTGAATATTAGACTAAAATTACTGGATCGTTAGTGTTAGTTTCCTCTTTTTAAACATTACAAAAAGAGCGCGTTGTGTATAAAATTTAAACAAATGATAATCAGTTAAAGTTTGAGGTTGAAACTATCCTTTAGGTTTGTTTTAGGATAGTGCTATTTCCACCCATTTTGGTAAAGACATGCCTTTCTTCAGTTAACTAATTGAAAAACCTCTCTCTTTTTTCCAATATATTGGTTTTTTTTTTTTTTTACAAGGCTAACCAACAAAACTAACGTTGTCTCTATCATCTCTCTCATCCGTTTTCACAATATAAATGTTCTATTACATCCAACAAGATACTATCTAATTATGCATAATCCATTTCGCATTACTCGCCACGATGGGGTTTTTCTTTAGGCGCGGGGGGGGGGGGGGGGGGGGGAAGAGGGGGGTTAAGGATTGTTCCATCACGATATTAACAGCCACATCACGTTGCAAAATATAATATAATATATACATATACATACATACATACATATTGTGTATATATATATATATAGGCCAAGTATATTTCCCGTTCACGAAGTTGACAAGTTTGAGGGCTTGGGCTATAATTATCTCTTCTTAGAATCATATGTAAAATACATTTTTTTTTTTTGTATATTATAGCTGTAACCTATATAGGTTTTGGAAAAATTGCACCACAAGTTCTAAACATTATATATAAAATGCAATCAATTAAGTCTTTAAATTTGACTTAAAAGTATAATCAACTCCTAAAACTTATGTTGCAAAGTGCAATTTAAAGATGCGATATTAGCAAATTTTCAAAAACACGTAGGTAATTTTAGGTGCCATTAGCCATTTTTGAAAAAGGACAGGAATTAATTGATCAATTGAATATGTTTAGGATTTGATTATAGGGTGCACTTTTTCCTTTTGTTGTCTCTCTTTTGTCATATATAACATATTTATGCACTTCATTGCACAGCTTTGTTGCTGACCTTAAACAAAGGCTATCAAAAACGCTCAACCTAACCTAAGTGAGTCAACCTGGAAAATTCAGATAATTTCAAGTTGGATCGCAAAATTGTTCAGGTAACCGAACCGAATACTTTACCTACTAATTTTGACTTTTCAAACCCTAAGTTTGCCGTGCAAATTCGTTGTCTTCTACCTTCTCTCTCTCTCTCCCCCCTCTGTGTAAACGCGCCTCCCGAGTCCCAACTCAGCTTGTATCTTCCCAAAACATAGTTGCACTCGGTGGTTTCCTCCAGTCTTCAGTGGCTGAGTCGAGCTTAGTCAGCCACCGCAGTGACACTGGTGCCTCCTATGGCTTGCTTGAAGATCTCTATCTCCACAATTGAATGTCAGCCATTTCTTAGTCCAATTGAACTGGCGAGTGTCGATTGACGTTTCGCATGGGTCCCGCTTTTGCTTATCTGGATTGATTTAGTTGTCCTTCGGATTTGATCTTACAATGTGTGTGAGGAGGCTCATGCATGTTTTCCTGATCTGTTAAAAGAGGAAAACATATATTTCTTTAGGGCGTTGATAATTGGTTGTACGTGCTCTTAATTCGACGTAGGTTTGAGGCTCAAACCATAACATTTAAAGAAGGGCACACTCTTGGAAGCAAGTTGGCTGAAGTAGTGATAGAGACGTAGGTTGAAGAATATAAAGGTCGGGACCATGCGTTCTTTACCAGAAGGAAGAACCTTAGGCAAGAATTGTGCTCTGGCATATACCATTTCTTCCTCTGGCATATACCCGGCATTGTGCTGAATTTGGTGAAATAAATACAGGCTTGATCATCAATGTGACGACTCAGGCATGGCCATGTGAAGGAGCAGTGCGGAATGTGAAGGTGAATAACAGCGTGATTCTCCTTTGGCAGGAGAGAACTGCATTGGCATGCATGCAAATGTTAATGCTGTTCTTGCTTCCGCCAAAGGAGAATTGCCCTGCCATTCACTTGCACTGAATATACATATCTACTCAGAGCTCAGCAAAGGCATTGACAAGGCATTTGTCATTTCCAAATGGCAACTTTGAGACGTAGATGCTGCACCAGGTACGTAGGGTGATTATCAACTGTTACATGCCTCGTAACTTCGTTCTATGTTTATGTGACAAATATGAATTTCACGTATTCACTTGTGTTGGAGGTACTTTAACATGCTTTCAATTAGGTTATGCCACAATTTCATTTTGAACAGTGAAATTTGTCAAAACATTAAGAAGAGTAGAGTAACGAAGCAAATGTTTTAAGTATAAAAATTATTTTCTGATCCACCCTTAATTTAATGTTTAGTGAGAGATCGGGAAGCTTAAACTCTCAAATCAATGATGAATGATTTGTAAAGACTTACTTACATTGACGCCGTCTGCTCCAAGCTTTCCAAAAAGTATAAATATGTAGAACTTGTATTTTTTTTTTTCCTAATGCAAGATATATAAACCTCTTGATTCTACTAATCTATACAGATGCATGCAAATTGCCCCTTCCACTTGCATTAATAAGATTTCGCTCCCTGAGCAAGCCGTCCTTTGAATACCCTAAGGAATTTCAAACTTAATGAAACTAATGTCAAATCAAAGCTTGGAGTGTGGCTCTTAAGGTAACTTTAAATGAGAAATGATGTAACTTCCTAAAAGTACAATTAGAACATTTTACTATTATTTCATTTTTTTTTCCATGAAGAAAAGAATCAAATACCCCTTTTGTGAATGCAATACATAGAAAAATAGAAGACTTTAAATGAAAGTGGCTTTTTCATATCCATTTGTGATCATCTAATTATATCCTTATCGAAATATTACGATCTTTTTACTTGACTCTAATGCAACATTCGGTAAAAGTCTTCACGGAAGGCCACTAGAAAGTGTATGAAGTAACATGACTGAAAATGAAAAGCATTGATATAAGTTGTTATTTTTATTGTAAATAATTAACCATCCGAAGGGGGCTTCCCAAAAAAATAATAATAATTATACAGATTTTGTACCATATAATAATCTTAATCCATTTACCTTCAATATAATTTACTTGTAGTGAGCTCCTTTAGGTAACCGCCTCGTGAGAGAGAACTCATTCTTTGCAAGGGGTAAAGTAGAGTAGGACTTTGATTCTTGTTTCAAATAATATAACTTCGCCTATTCGTTGGATACTGTTAGCAATTTGTTGTATCTTAATAGTAAGTTACGGCAAAATGAATTGATTGGACAAAAAGGACTATTTGACCATTGACCACTTGTTTGGCTTTGGAACAAAATTTTTATGAAATTTGAAAAAGAGAAAAGGACAAAAAAAAAAAAAAAAACACCATACAAATTAAAATAGCCAAATTACTTCAAAGTTGTCTTCTACTTTATCTTTCTCAAGACCCGTCAATCAATCAGTCACCATGTAAAAAGAAAATTAAAAGTAAAATCCTTTAAAAACTCGAGAAAATCTTGTGTATGTATGTAATAGATTCTATAAATGTGAAAGAGCTAGTACTCATCGGTCTCAAATTCTCTAACACAGAAAAAATTTGGGCCCCACATTCACTATATTGCAAGTGTCGGATAATTGGTATCATCATGTGGTGTTCAGACTTGATTATATTCTTTGGTGAAAGCTAAGTCATATTTTGTTATTCTAATTGGTGTGTTTGCTGACAAGAGCATATGTACCGATTTGTTAAAGGAACTTTTGAGAAACTTTGCAGAGTTTCTACAATCGCTATTGCTGGTGATAGGGCCATGAGTCTCCTCATAAGCAAGTGCTTTCATTCCTAGTGGTTGGAAGCGAATCTAAACACTTTTTGGCGACCACCCAGCACGTTTTGAAAGAGATGTCAATTTGGACATCAGAACATGCTCCGGATCTTCCATTTCGTGGATCTGCCAAAACTTGTGTTGTCCTTATTATTATTTCTGTACTCTACTCTCATCCCATTCATTCGTGCATTTAATTACTTTTTGAGTTTCCTCGTCTTTAAAAAAAATAAAAAATTCTTTCATAACTATACGATTGTCTTGATATCTTACTAAATAAAAGGAGAAATAAATTTTTAATTTGGCCAAAACAAAAGGTATCTATAAAGTAATGTGACAAATTATAAATGCGCATTAAGTACATGATTTATACCCATTCGTAATGATTAGGTCAATGGTTAATACATCGTAATATTGAAAAAAGAAAAATATATCGTCATATATATATTTACACACATAAAAATTTCTTGTAAATATTCGATTCATTTTACAATATGGTTCTACATATATAGCAGATGCTTATAACATGCATCTCACGCACAACTAAGGAAAAATGAAAAAGTCATGAATGAAAAGATATTTATGTTATTGTGACATGCATTGTTAAAATTTGATCATGTGTACAATTAACATCTGTCTATACATAGAACAAGCAAATATTAATTGAATGGCTGAGTTACATATTCCTAGCAATTCAAAAGCCGTTTCTCTATTCAAATATATACAAAAATTTTAAAATAAATAATAATTAAAAATATCGTAAGGTAATTATCGCATTGCCAAAGGAACATCACATTTGCTTCCTTAAGCAAAGCAAAATCAAGAGTTACCCAAGATAAGAATTTCCAATTTGATTGACAACTAATAATAAATAAATAAAAAATCTTTTTACAAGAATAAAAGAGGGAAGAAAGAAGAAGGATCAAAACTTCCAATTTAAACAGTGACGACGACCACGACAAGAACAACAGAACAACCGTCATTTAACAACAGTTGAAGCAACGGGGTGAGCCCACCATTTGAGACTCTCTTTCATGTCGGTCTCGTTCCCAAGAGCAGGAACTGTCCAGTTCATCAATGGATCCTCCTTCCTCTTCTCCTCCCACCATTCCCACGCCTCCGACATATAAGGCTTCGCAACAACTACAGACTCACCAGTAGTCAGTTTCTCATCACCATCTTTGTCATCTTCTTCACCATCTTTAATTTTGTTGCCCAGTCTCTGTAGCCCAGGAATGATGGAGACCAAGCTTGAGTCGACTCTGTCTTCCTCCAAGAAGACAAACCCCAGATCCACGAACCCTTTTAGCTCTTCGAACTCGATCTCCGACAAGCTCTTAGTCAAGGTCCTTCTCTTTGCTCTTCCTCCCATTTGGCCCTTTTTTTCTGTGCGAGAACTCCGAGCTTCTCAGGTTGTTCCATTTGAAACCTTCCTCTTCTTCTGTGAGCACCCCTTCTTCATAGATCATGCTGTGAATAGGTTTCATAGGAAGGACTGAGTCTGGAGAGAGAGAACTTGCTTGCAAGCTTGTTGGGATGATGCTCATTTGATTGCTCACGGACCTCATAAGAATTGATGGAGTCCGAGAAATTTGAAGACACAAGCTTTCTTTCTCAGGTATTTCTATGCTTTCTTGACCCGGATTGGATCTGGAGGTTGAAGAAGGCGATGTGTTTGGTCGTTTCTTGAAGATCTCGAGCTCGAACTAGCATCTATCGATGATCTTCATGACTGCTTCCGCTGTTAGACAAAATAATTCATATGCGGAAGCCAGGATCGTTTATAGACAAACCTCTGGCCATTGTTCTTGTTCTCCTTCATAAGAAAAACCTGAAAATACAAAAAAAATTGGGCACACGCTACTAACCCAATTCACTCTCATACTGATGGTGTATTCCGAATGAGAGAGTTTGAGTTAGACCTTGTAGTTGCCCGTTAGAATGAACGATGTTCCTTTATAAACCATCTTCTATCAAGGCGGTTACTAAATGGGCGGTTGTCACGAAAAGGTACGTATGTGGGAAAACTGCATGTTAAATAACCGTCACTTTAAAGAGAAAATGAGGGTCCGACAATGTGGGATCACAAAAATAAATAACATTCTCCCACTTGATCCCATCATTTTCATCATACGGATTATCCAACTAATTCCACAAAAACTTTATGCTTAAAGAAAAGAAACAAAATACATGGATTATGGCGACATGTCCTCTAAGAGCGAGTAATATCTTCCATGTATCATAATGCATCTTATTTCTTTAATGTCAGCCTATATGTGACAACACATCTTAATGAATAAACCTTATGTTTATTCCACAACTAAGGTTAAATGTTATTATCATAAACAACATAATGTGTATACCAAAATTGAGAATCAACATTACAACTGAATAAGAGTTTCATACAATAGAAATCATCAACATGATGACAAATTACATTATGGGACCTACTTCCATACTTGTCACATGATCCTTATACTTCATTAGTGGCATGCCTTTAGTTAAACGATCAACTATCATCAATTCAGTGCTAATGTGTTCAATGACCACTTTATTCTCCTTAGCACGTTCTCTTATGGCTAAATACTTAATGTCGATATGCTTACTTCGACTGTCACTTTTGGCATTTTTAGCCATAAAAACTGCAGCTGAATTGTCACAATATATTTTTAATGGCCTAGAAATAGAACCAACAATTCTAAGCCCAACAATGAAACTCTTCAACCATACACCATGTGAGGTAGCCTCAAAACAAGAAACGAACTCAGCCCCCATAATGGAAGTAGTAATCAAATTTTCGTGAATCAACATAGCTCGCGAAGTTCGCATCAGAATAACCGACTACTTCTAGGTTGTCAATTCGTCTATACATAAGCATGTAGTCTTTGGTACCTTGAAGGTATCTCATCACTTTTTTTGCAGCTCTCCAGTGGTCTAAACCTGGATTACTCTGATATCTTCCCAACATTCCCACAGCAAAAGCGATGTTAGGTCGAGTGCAAACCTAAGCATACATCAAGCTTTCAACAGCAGAAGCATATGGAATGTTGTACATTTGTTCCCTTTCTAGATTGTTCTTCGGGCATTGGTTCAAATTGAACTTGTCACCCTTCACAATGGATAATATACTTGGTGAACACTTTTTCATCCAAAATCTCTTTAAGACCTTATTGATATAGGTATCTTGAGATAGTCCTAAAATTCCTCGAGGTCTATCTCTTTGAATCTTAATGCTAATGACATAAGATGCCTCACCCATATCCTTCATATCAAAACTTTTAGAGAGAAATTGTTTCACCTCATGTAGCAACTCCTTATCATTAGTTGCAAGTAATATATCATCCTCATACAACACAAGGAAACAAATTTTGTGCCCACTGACCTTCTGGTAAATTCATTGATCCATGACATTCTCTACAAAACCGAATGAAGAGATGACTTCATAGAACCTTAAGTACCATTGGCGGGATGCTTGTTTTAGGCCATATATAGATTTCTTAAGCTTGCACACCAAATGCTCACATTTACTAGAGGGGAATCCTTCGGGTTGTTTCATGTAAACCTCCTCCTCTAGTTCTCCATTGAGGAATGCTGTTTTCACATCCATCTGATGTAATTCCATATCAAAATGGGCAATCAATGCCAAAACAATACGAAGAGAATCTTTCTTAGATACATGAGAAAAAGTCTCAGTGTAATCGATTCATTCCTTTTGAGTGAATCCTTTGGCAACAAGTCTAACTTTATATCTTTCAATGTTGCCCAATGAATCCTTCCTAATTTTGAAGACCCATTTACAACTAATGGCCTTCGCACCATTAGGTAACTGAACCATATCCAAAACTTCATTAGATGCCATAGAACTCATCTCTTCCTTCATGGCATTGTACCACAAATTTGATTTATCACTATCCATGGCTTGTGAAAATGTTTCGGGATCATTCTCAGCTGCAATATTGTAATTAAACTCTCGTAAATACACAATATAATCGCTAGGAATTACCGATTTCCTTATTCTAGTAGATCTTCTCAATGTTGCATCAACATTCTCTTGAGGAGTATGTTGTTCAATTTGTTGTTTAACAGTTTCTGGTAATTGCTGAACAACTGGATCTACTAGATCAATATCAACAGGTTGTGGAATTTCAACGATTGGTTGTTCAATAGCCGGTTGAACTGAAAGGGCATTATGAGCAACAACCAACCTTAAACTTGAGGTGAAATGTTGAGTATTTGTATGATCTTTCTTAGGATCAAGGTCCTTCGATTGATCGCTCCCATTAATCAAGTCATTTTCAAGAAATTTAGCATTTCTTGATTCCACAATCCTAGTGGTGTGAGATGGACAATAAAACTTGTATCCCTTAGACCTTTCGGCATATCCAATGAAATACCCACTTATGGTCCTTGGGTCCAACTTCTTTTCTTGTGGATTGTAAACTCCCACTTCAGATGGGCATCCCCAAATGTGTACATGTTGCAAACATGGTTTCAAACCTTTAAATAACTCAAAATGTGTCTTTGGAATAGCCTTGGTAGTAACACGGTTTAATATGTATACTACCGTCTTAAATGCTTCAATCCACAAGGACTTAGGAAGTTTGGAGCTACTAAGCATACTTTGCATCATGTCCAATAAAGTTCGGTTTCTTCTTTCTGCTACACCGTTTTGGTCCGGAGAACCAGGCATAGTATATTGGGCAACTATCTCATGCTCTTGAAGAAACTTTGCAAATGGACTAAGTGCTTGTCCATCTTCAGTGTATCTACTATAAAATTTTCTACCTCTATCTGATCTCATGATCTTAATTTACTTCCCGCATTGTTTCTCTATTTCCGCCTTAAATACCTTAAAGGCATCTGATGGTTCATATTTATTATGAATCAAGTAGAGATACATATAACATGAGTAATCATTTATGAAAGAGATAAAGTATTTCTGACCACGCGAGTTCATATCCAGACTACATATATCCGTATGTATGATTTTTAATATTTCTGTATTCCTCTTGGCACATTTCTTCGACTTGTTGGTTTGCTTTCCCTTTATGCAGTTCACACAAGTATCACAATCAGTAAAATCTAAAGTATTAAGTACTCCATCATTTACCAATCGCTTAATTCTTTATATGGAGATATGTCCTAATCTTCACTGCCACAACATAGAGGAATGTTCTTTCACAACACATCGTTTTATACCAACGTTATCATGAACATGCATCGCATCATAATAGGCATTGTCTTGCAAATTAATTCAAAAAAGACCATAAGACAAAGTACCGCTTCTAACAATTTCAGATTTAAACGATAAACAGAATGTCAAATCTGAAAAGTTAAAAGAGTAACCAAAATGTATAAGTCTTGAAACTGAAATTAAGTTTCTAGAGAAACTTGGAACATAAAAGGTCATTTCCAAATTTAAAACAAAGCCACTATTGAGAACTAGTCTGCATGTCCCAATAGCTTCTACATGCGAACGCATCTTGTTTTCTAAATAGATGCTTTGTTCACTTCCCACTAGCTTCCTGTAGTTTTGAAAACCTTGTAAGGAATTCAAAATGTGGATTGTAGATCCATAATCAATCCACCAAGTGTTGTGACTTACATCAGCCATATTAGATTCATAACAAACACAAAAGATTAGATTACCCTTCTTATCAAGTTAGGCCACAAATCTGACACAATCCTTCATAATATGCCCCTTCTGTTTACAGAAGAAACATTTGGATTGTTTCTTAATGTCAGCTTGAGGAGGTATTTTATCTTTTCCCTTATGCTTGCCATGGCCCTTATTCTTTCCCTGTGTTGCCAAATGAGCACTTTCTCCCAATTCCATAATCAGTCTTTCCTCCTCTTGAACACACATGGTCATAAGTTCATTAATTGACCATTTATTCTTATGTTTTGTAAGAAATCTTGAAAGGTGCATACTGTTATGGGAGAGTGTTCAGAATATAATACACAAAAAATGATTTAGATATCTCAACCTCAAGGTTTTTAAGCTAAGCCGCAATATCCCTCATTTGCATGATGTGCTCACACACACCTTTAACACTAGTGAGCTTCATTGATGAAAACTTCATAATTGGGGTCATGGCATGCGCCTTCTCAAAACTCTCAAATTGCGCATCTATGGCCTCCAATAAAGCCTTAGCATTGTTATATTGAGCAACCGAACCACGAATACTATGAGATATTTTAGCCCTTATAAATATAGCACAAACGCGGTTAGACTAGTCCCATTGATTATAAAGGGCTATCTTAGCTGCAGTGCTTGAATTAGTAGGAGCAAGTGGTTCGTCTTTCCTTATAGAATAGTCAATGTCCATCCACCCTAATTGAAGAAGAACCGACTCCTTCCAAACTTTATAGTTCTCACCATTCAGTATAGGAATATCAAACTTAAATTCAGAGAAATTCACAGGTTGTAAAATTGCATATCAAATAATCATGCTTATGTCACAAAATTTGAGGCATAATATACATAAATCATGTTTAACCAATGTAAACATGTCACAAATATGGATCACATAACATAAAAACTACCTGTGGGCTAAGTTTTTAATTTAAATAGATTCATAATTACATCATGAAGAAACTACCATATTATATGCCTTTTCTTAATCGCTGTGGGTAAATTAAGAAAAATAATATGATATTTCATCATAATTAATCATATTAATATAATGAAAATTCCTATGGGATAAAATTCATCATATTAATATAATTAATTACAATCAATGTCCATTTCTAAATATGATCCGGAGGCTCTTAATATATAATTTAATTAATTAAAGATGTTGTGGCCACTCTCTAATTAATTAAATATATGGAACGTTGGACATTTAATTTCATGCATAAAATATTCATAAAAATGCAAGAAATGACATAATAAATAAATACATCAAGGGCAGAACAGTAAATAAATAAATCGGCCAAGGGCAAGATTATAAAAACATGAAAAATTTGGGGCAAAAGCGTAAAAGGAGCCGCGGAAGAGGGGACGTCAGGCGCGTGCCGAGCATGTGCTAGAATCCGCACGGGCATGCCCCGCACGCACGTGGTTCAACGTGTAGGCGCGTGCATTGCACGCACCTAGCAGCTGCTATGCGCGTGGATCCCACGCGCGAAGCGGTTGAGCGTGCGTGAGAGCGCGTGGCGCGTGGGCTCCACGCGCCTGCAACCGCAGCACGTGCATGGGCTCCATGTGCCTTCTTCCTCGCAAACAGAAGCTTTTCCGTCGGTTTTTCGTTGTTTTCAGCCGTGATTTCACCACCATTTCTTCTCCAGCAGCCCGTCTAAGACCGAAATAAATGATGGGTTTTGAAGAGCATGCCGACACGACTACATGGGTCCAAGTTTCGGCAAAAATGACCAAGAAATTGGTCTCAAATCAAATGAAAAACTCCAAAAACGCAAATCCTCAACCACCATGACTTCCGCTGCTCGATTAGCCTCTGGCAAACACCAATATACCGGAAAAACTCATGGCTAATGTTCCTCATGGCGGTCCAACCGTATGGGTCCAAATTCAAGAGGTGGGTCGCCGAATTTTGCCCGGAATCAGCGAGTTTCTCTTGGCCTCAAAATCTCGAGTTACTGTTCATGTCTAAAATGCTCGAAAAATACACCAAAAATCTGAGAAAAGCAAGGCAGAGGTACTAAACAATGCTCCGATACCAAATGTTAGACAAAATAATTCATATGCGGAAGTCAATATCGTTTATAGACAAATATCCAGCCATTCTTCTTGTTCTCCTTCGTCAGAAAAACCTGAAAATACAAAGAAAATTGGGCACACGCTATTAACCTAATTCACTCTCGTACTTATGGTGTATTTCAAATGAGAGAGTTTGAGTTAGACTTTGTAGTTGCCCGTTAGAATGAACAATCGTTCCTTTATAAATCGTCTTCCATCAAGGCGGTTACCAAATCGGTGGTTGTCATGAAAAGGTACATATGTGGAAAACTGCATGTTGAATAACCGCCACTTTAAAGAGAAAATGAGGGTCCAGAAATGTGGGATCATAAAAATAAATAACATCCGCTTCCTCCATTAATGGTGGCCAGAGAAAATTGAGTGATTATGGAGACTTAATGAGGGCTTGGGTGGCTTCGTATTTATATACTCTTTTAATTGTCATGATTACCCTTGCGTTTTCCCGTTATTTACGGGAAAGACTCAATCTAAGTGTTCACACGGTTGTGTATACTTTGATTTGGTCGTGGGTCTTCGTCTAAATGTTTCAATTTCATTGGTCTTTTCTAACGTTTTTTGTTTTTTTTGTTTTTTTTTTTGGTAAGGGATTCTTTTTAACGTTGATTACACTATATGTTATGAATTCGTAACCTCATAAAAGACAATGCGACAATTTACCAATAAAGCTATCAGAGAGAAAACATATAATTCGACATATATACATTCTAATAATGAGTAATGGAAAAAGACGTCAACACGAACTGCAAGTCCCATTTCCACACATATATATTTTTTGGTCAGTTCTCCTCTATGCCTACTCTACACTCACTCTCAAACTTTTGCCCTGCCTCTTGCAGGGCGTGGGAGTCGAAACCTACTCCTGAAACTTACTCGTCCCCACCTCATCCCCCCTGAGAAGGTGGGGATTTGAACCCCCCATCTCCCTCTTCCATGTTGGAAGGGTGGCCACTGAGGCGAATCCCAGTGGTTCATTTCCACATTGACGAGTACATCTTTAGGCTTAGATGAAAGCACCACCTAACTTCTCAAAATTGACCCTTAAATGCAACAACTTGTTGCTTGTACATCACACCCACAAAAAGGGTTCTGAGCATAATTCATTTTGGATTGCCTCAAGAACGAAGGATTTGGCCAACATTGATCATTGAGAGCGCAAGATTGTGGACTTCATATCCACCAAGTATATATTTATACGGATTTTTCTTTTTTACTTTCACCTATTCTATTCTATTCATTCATATTTATTTTGCTTGAGTATCGGCCTACTTTGAACATTTCGCCTTGGGAATTTCTAGGAAACATATTACACTATAATTTTCTTTTTTAATCTAATTCAATTAGAACAAATGTAGTTAGGACATAGTAGTCAAACGATACCATTTAAACGGAATACAGGAAAATATAGAATTAGGGAATTATGCCAGTGCTGCGTAATTTAGTAGACCTAATGCAATAATTACGTTTTCTTAAAAAAAAAATATTTTTTGGAGGCCAAGCAATGTTGGGTGTTTTGAATTAATTACAGTTGAAGAAGACACTCTTTGGTAGTAGGCCGTGGTCAGCGTGACGTTTTGCTAATGCTTGAGGGCAGGATGATAAATGAGCAAAAATCTCCTTTTTTTGTATTATGCTAATTGAGAAACACCATCCAGCTGCCTCCATTTCCCTGAACGTTTCCTCTATGTTTCAGGAGGGATTCGCTTCACGGGGATCAGGCCCGGAGGTATTTACCAAGTTGGTTACAGGTCCCCTGACGGTTTGATATTACCCTCTTTTTACGTGGGAGGGTTATCTCCGAGAGCCACGGCTCGGTTTAAGGTCTCCAGCTGGACCAACTAATGGTCAACTTTTAAGCACGTTAGCAAAAAGATTAACAATTTCGCATGTGCTTCTCGTGCCCCCATGCCACGTGCGCCGCGGTCTTATAGTGCGACTTTCAACTTCCCCGCGAATGATTAGTTTCAGACCTGTCTTGAAACTACGTCGGCAAAAAGAAAAAATAGAGAGAAAAGAACAAGATGAATATATGGTATCAATGATTTAATACCATGATATCGTATATTCTCAAGACTTTATGTTAGATGGTAAACCAGCAATTCTCAACATGACCTGTTCACAAGGTACGACATGTAATTAGCAGATTTAGATTTGGCATAAACGGATTTGTGTCAAAATAAAAATCTTGTCTTACTTGAGTTTGTTTTCTACAAAATTAGGCATGGTAAATATTCATATTTAAAGAATTTTCTAACCTTAAGAGTTAAAAAAAATAGAACCCACTTATATATGTCATTTTTGGAGGCATGATATGCATGGGAACAATCCCATGACATTTCATACCTAATGTTAAAGTTAGAGATAAAGAAAAATCCCTTGAACTAACTTTACAGTGGAAATGCGATGACCAACTCTATATGGCATTGACGAGAACCTTTATTTTCAGATATGATGACAAAATTATATCATATTTTTCTTTTCCCATTTGAACAAAGGTCTCCAAAATGATTAAGGAGAATAGACTTCGCAATTTTATACGTAAGGGAAAAAGGTAGAATACATAAAGAAAATAAATGGAAAACGTTTTCTAACTATAATCAAGAAATGGAAAATAATGGAGAACTTTTCCAAACATAGTAATGATGATAGTGTTGATTTGGTAGTGACATCCAATAGGGTTGACAGGGTTTTTCGATGGTTATGTTTGAATGTGAGGAGTGTTAGGGAATTTGCGGTTAGAAATTCAAATAATAAATTCATGATGGTGATATGAATCAAAATATTATCATACTAAAAATGTTTTAGTTCAAGTATGGTTTTTGAAATACACATGAATTGTCGACATTAATCACATCAAATTTCACTGAAAATAACCACCGGTTAAATCGCCTTGTCACAATGCCTCTATCCCTGTCGGTTGTCATTAGCCTCCACAACCATCAGGCCGTCTCTGATCTCTCTTTGCTCATGTGCCTGAGGACTGCCACCTGAAAGGGTTAACATACATATTTTGTTGCAACTGTGACATGACAAGCTAGCAAACCTAAGGTATTGTCCAGTTGGGCTCAAAGCCCACTAGCCCTATTGCCAAATGAACCAAGAAAAGATTATTTTTATATTTGAAAAGATATGAAATGTAATAATTGATGAATGTCTTGCAATTTTTTAAGATCCAAGGCAATAATAGTTATTGTCGCATTTCGTGTTAAATGCTACAACTGCAGCCGTACATCTCTATCCATGAAGAACCTAACGTGACTTTGTCGATACAATATTTTTATAATCATTATACGCAAGAATACGAGGAAAAGTCAGGAACATATGCTAGAGAAGTCGAAAGGACCGCTATCATCACTAAATAATCTTATCTAAAGTAGGTAGATAAAATTATATAATGAAAACATAAGTAAAATATAATAAATAGGATACCATAAAAAAAACTTAAATGAAACATCCCAAAATTGTAGAAGATTGCAACGGTGAATTGCCGGACAAATCTCCTTTGGCAGCGAGCTTATATGACATTCACTCCCAATGAAAACATTTGAGTATAAACCACCTGCCAAAGGAGTAAATGCCCAGTAATTCACCACTTACATGTCATCCACTTTATTCTTCACGTGCTTGTATAATTCTAATTTTTTCTTGGCTTCGATGAACAGAGTTAGATGCAATATCTATTTATAGCCTCCCAAAAGCGGTAGAGACGTTTTCCATGCACACAGCATATTCTCAGAACATCCAAAATCAAATAAAACTTTAGTTGGGTAAAAAACAAAAATAAAGGCTAGTGGTCCAATGAGTTGGATATGCCAGATTTTATCCTCAGTTCATAACAGGTTTTAGGGACGACCGGAGTCAACATATATTCCTCTATATCCAACTAATTGGAGTGGAGAAATTTCTAGACAAATTTATTTTTACTACATTTTGATCTTGTCGTAATTTCGAGCATATTCCTAGTGTCTTTTCTTAAAGGTAAAATGATACTACGAGTTCTTAAATGTTGGCTTAATATGCAATGTCAAATTTAAATTTTTAATTCGCTTAGTGTGATTAGTAAACTATTCTTAAATATTTAATATAGTGTCTCTATTTAATCAAACAAGTTAGATGTAATTTGATGACATTGAATAGTTAATGTTGAGTTCTAATTTTGATATCATGGGTCAATAAGACATAACAACATGTGAACGCAGATTCTATTTTTTTATTGATCTACTTCTTTATACATTTTTTTCTTGTTTATTGTTGAAACTTAATAGATTGAAGTACATGTTGGTTAATTCTATCTACTCGAACTAATGACAAACTGATGTTGAGTTTCTTAATATAGTCTAGAGACTGCATGAAACATTTAGTAAAAATTCAATAATCATATTAAATAAATTAAAAGCCCAATAATGACAAGAAACAATGAGCCAAAGTAATGAATTAAAAATGTTATTTTTCTTTTATAAAATATTACAAAATAAGCATATTTCCATGTAAAAAATTTAAATAAATGATCATGGTAAATGACTTTTTATTTATTTTGATGCGGCAGCAAGGAAAATAACTTTTTTCCTATGTTGAGGGTGCTTTGTCACGGTATCAACGGCCATATAATGCTACAAAATATGAAAAAACCTAGTAGTGTTTTCCATTCACGAAGTTGACAAGTTTGAGGACTTGCACTAAAATTATCTCTTCTTAGAATCATATACAACATACAAATGTTTTTGATAAATTATAGTCATGACCTATATAGTTGTTGGTAAATGAGCAGAACCCTCCTTTGGAAAATATTTGGATCCTAGTTTTTGCAATATGCTGATTGAGAAACCCCATCTTGACTAATAGTCAACTTTTGAGCACATAAACAATGGATTTGCAATTTTGCACGTGCTTCTCGTGCTCCCACGTCACGTGCACCGCGGGCTTCAAGTGCGACTTTCAACTTTCCCGCGGATGATTAGTTCCAGACCCCTCTTATAACTATGTCGGCATAAAAAAAAAAAAAAAAAAAGGAAAGAACAAGTTGAATTAATAACATATTAAATTAATCACTATGATATTGCATATTCTCAGGAGTTTGTATTTGAGTTTTTGGCTGCAACACTAATCCCGCCAAATTCATGACTAGATTTCAACCAAGCAACTCTTGACACAATCTGTTTGCACGTTACAGCATGTAATTTAATAAATATAGATTTAGCATTTGTGCCACAAGAAAAAAATTATCCTACTAGGGTTGATTTCTACGCAATTAGACATGTTCAAGTTCACATTTAAAGAATTCTTTTTTTAACCTTAAGAGTTTACAAAAATAGAACCCACTTTAGAAAGAATAACGATTAAAAAAACTCATTAAACATGAAAAAACTAGCACACGTACATTTTTCATCAGAAGTGTGACCAACAAAACATATTAAAGATTGGTAGGGGATGTTACAGTAATCAAACTAACAAAAACCAGTATGTACTCGATAATAAAACGAACCTTACAACTTCAACTCTATTAAAGTAGTCATCTATGCTCTGAAAGATTCATTCACTTATTAATGGATTCATAATCTGGGTTGACATTAGGATCTTTACCAACTAAAATCTGATCACCACGTGTTTTCAATATAAGATTCTTTGAATGAAAAAAAAAATCATTTATTCTGGCTGATTTCGCTTCTAATTATTTACTGCCTAATGAATGTCATTTCTGGTGGCATGATATGTGCGAAAATATTTGTATGGCATTTCATACCTAATATTAGAGTTAGAGACAAAGAAAGTTCCTTGAACTAAATTTAAAGTGGAAACGCAATGAGCAATTTTATTTGACTTCGACGAGAACCTCCACTGTCAAATATGACGGTAGCATTGTATCAGATTTTGCCATTCCTAAGTGAACATAGGTCTCCAAAATAATTAAGGAGAATAGACTTCGAACAATTTACACGTGTGGGAAAAATGTACAATATTTAAAGAAATTAAATGGAATACCATAACCAAGATATGGAACATATTAGAGAAATTTTTCCAAACATGGTAATGATGATACGATTGATTCATCACATCTATAGAGGGATGTGATGGTTCTTCAATGGTTATCTTTCAATGTGATGAGCGTTTAGAACTACCGGGCTTGTGGATAAAATTTCAAATAATAAATTCATTACAATGATTTGAATCACAATATTATAATAACAAAAACGTTCTAGTTCAACTATGGTTTTTGATATAGGCGTGAACCGCGGACTTTAATTACTTGAATTTCACTGAAAATAACTCCATTAATGGATAAAATAACAATTTTTTTACTCTATTAAAATTACTGACACATTAAACCATTTGAAATAGTTGTTTTTCACTTTTTTTTTTTCACTCTTTTTTCTTCGTTTATATTGCACCATTTCCTCTACCTACTAATCAAATACTGAAAACATATATGTTGCCAAATCGCCTTGTCGCGGTGCCTCTATGCCCCTTGGCAGCTTTAAGCCACCGCAACCGCCGAGCTGAAACTGATCTCTCTGTTTGCATGCATGAGTGTTGCAACCTGCAGGTGTTGGCATACATGTTTTTTTTATTATTATTGAAAAAGTGATATGACGAGCTAGCAAAACAAAGCTATTGTTTAGTTAGGCTCGAAGGCCACCAGCACTATTGCCAAATGAGCACAAAAAGATTACCATGATTGCACTGTTATCCAGTGGGTGTCGCATTTCGCGTAAATACTGCAACTGCAATGAGGGATGATCACAGGCATTCCCATTCTCACCTTAAAACTGGGAACCTGACTAGAGGAACTGGTTCCCCATTTCCCGAGGACTGGATCTGGGAACCTGACTAGAGGAACTGGTTCCCCATTTCCCGAGGACTGGATCGAAAGAGACTAGAATCGGATGGGATTGGACCGATCTGGGTCCAATTCCTAGGCAGTCCAATGAAACCGATCGCAGTGTGCTTAGAAATCTTGTACATGTGCAATAAAATATTAAACTTCAGCATCTTTGTGCATTGACTACACTTCACAAAGTTCATACTTAATCTTTGCGAAAAGGCTGGAGAAAGTATGCTTGAAGAAATTGCCAGGTTTGGCATTTATACACAAGCTCTCTTACACCCTCTGCTATTTGTACGAAGTGGGCGTAGTCCCACATCAACAGATAGAAAAGGCTAACAAGTAGGTTGCCTCTTTAAATAGCGAGGAATGAGGTGAAGCGTAATTGGTTTGTTGGCTAGGATCAAGTGTAAAGTCGGTCGAATGATTCTTAAAGTGAGGCACCGACATTTTACAAAAATTTCAGTTTAAATGATTCTTCCACATGTTTTTTAGGAATAAAAGTAAAATTTCATAAAAATAAATAATCGTTCCAGTTTGGGTGGTCAGAATCAAGAACTGGATTGAAATTTGCCGGTTTCAATTTTATGGAATCGGAATCGAAAACCACTTAGAAAAATTGGCAAATGAAAGTAATTCACCACTTACATGCCTTGCACACTATATTACTCGTGTGCTATTAACAAAACAATTATTTTAGTTTTCTTTTTGGGGGGTGGGGGGGGGGGGGACTAGAATGAACAATGTTAGAGTGCAATATATATTTATAAGGGAGAAGTGTTAAAAAAAAGTCCTAAATCTTTTGCATTTGTGCCAATTTAGTCCTAAACATTTATACGTTGTGCCAATTCAGCCTTTTCCGCCCAATTTTCGCCAGATTTTTCTAACTGTATGCTGGTCGGCTAACATGGTCTGATCGGCACTAACGTAGACAAATTTTAATAATATTTTAATATTTTTTCTTTTTTTTTTCTTTCTCCTCCTTCCTCTAGCTAGTCACCGGACCTCGGCGACCGGCAAGAGGTGATGGCCGGCAAGGTTGAGGTCTAGCATGCTAGCCACCTCGCGCAGAGCCGACGAGGCTTGACCTTGCTGGCTTGACATAAGGCCGCCCTCGAGACCTAGGCGACAAGGGTCAAGCCTCGCCTATGGCCGGCGAGGCTCAACCTCACTAGATTCAGGCGCGATGCCGCCCTCAAGAACTGGGTGGTGAGGGTCAAGCCTTGCCAGATTAGATGAGGGCCAACCTCGCCAGCCCTATGCAAGGCCGCTCTCGCAGCCTAGGCAGCCTCAAGCTGGCTTCTCGCCGCCTAACGTGAGGTCACCCTCGCGCCTACTAACGAGGTGACCAATGAGGTCAACCTCGCCGACAGTCCCCTCTGGCTAATTGCCGGCAACCGGCTGGAGGAAGGAGGAGGAGAAGGAAAAAAGAAAAAGAAAAAGGAAAAAAATTCAAAAAAATTAAAATATTACTAAAAGTTGTCCACGTCAGCACCAATTAGGCCACATTAGCTACCCGGCGTCCAGTCAGCAAAATCCGGCTAAAATTGATCGAAAAGGACTGAATTGGCACAATGTAAAAAGGTTTAGGATTAAATCGGCACCAAAAAAAGGTTTAGGACTAAATTAGCACAAATACAAAAGGTTTGTGACTTTTTTAACACTTTTTCCCTACTTATAACCTCCCAACTCCCAAAAGGGATAACGTATTTTGCTTGAACATAGCATATTCTTGGAACATCCAAAATCCAATATGAACTTTAGTTGAGCAAAAAAATAAAAATAAAACAAAAACAAAAAGGCTAGTGGTCCAATGAGTTGGATATGCTAAATTTCATTCTTTGTTCCTATCAGGTTTTGGTGACGACCGGAGTCAACCTATATTCCTCTATTCGATCGATTAGAGTGGAGAAATTTCTAGACTAGTTTAGTTTTAGTTCATTTGAATTATTACCAGCATATTCCTTGTGTCTTAAAGGAAAAATGATCCTAAGAGCTCCGAGACTTTGACTTAATATGAAATGTCATACTCATTTTATTAATTCGTTTAGTGTGATTCTTGAACTATTCCTAAATATTCAGTATAACCATTCAATTTAACCAAACAAGTCAAATGTAATTCAAGACATGGAATATTTAATGTTTAGTTTGAATTTTCAAATGATGGGTCAATACGACATAAGAACAATCCCCGCATACTTAATTTTCTTATTGATCTACTTTTCTATATGAATTCTTTTTACCATTTTACAACTTAAATAGATTGAAGGACATGTCAATTAATTCTATCAACTCGAACTGATGAAAAAAATGAAATTGAACTACTTAATATAGTCTAGAGACTATATTAGGCAATTAGTAATAATTCAAAGATCATATTAAATCAATTAAAAGTCTAGGGTTGATATTGAATATTACACTAAAATAACTGGATCATTAGTGTTAGTTTCCTCTTTTTAAATATTACAAAAAGAGTGCGTTGTGTATAAAATTTAAACAAATGATAATCGGTTAAAGTTTGAGGTTGAAACTCTCTTTTAGGTTTGTTTTAGGATAGTGCTATTTCCACCCATTTTGGTAAAGACATGCCTTTCTTCAGTTAATTGATTGAAAAACCTCTCTCTCTTTTTTTTTTTTTGAATATATTGGTTTTTTTTTTTTTACTGTCACGCCCCAATCATCCGAGTGTGTGCCCATCCCTTGGTGGTCGATTAAATAGCAATGTCCCAGGACGCATTGCTGACCCATTCATTTTAATGCATATGCAGAGCAGAGCCATGCTCTGAATCGATTAGGTATCTCTTGATGTGGAACCTCTTCGATCCAGACAGTGGTTACAACAAGCTCATAGACCCAAAAAACTCATGGGGTCGAGGAACTGGAAACCCGCTCGGTAACCCTCATGGGACGACTATGACACTCAGGGGGATTCGCCATCTAAGAACCTGAAAATGTTATCTCATAATTGGGTGAGATGACATCTCAGCAAGTTCATCTCCTAAGACTCGACTAGGAAGGAAATATGCCCCAAGGGCTGCCTAAACATAAACACAAGTTAGAGGACTTACCTTGACCTCAATATTTTTCCTGCAAGTCAATACAATTCAATCATTTTGATCACTCATTTCCACAACCAGTTCATCCAATCAGATCGAACCATCGATCATTCGTGTCGCGACCTTCCTGAGGGTGAATTACTTAAAGAAGGTTATTGGATTACTAAGTCCGAAGACTTGGCACGGACCCTCCCAAGTCCTACCAATCGCGACTTAATACTAAGAAATTAACTCATTTAAACATGCAATTATACTCAATTTGGAGCCATCACTAACCAATTAGGGTTGGTTAGAAACCCAAGTAAAGTATGGGAGAATACTTTGCTTTTGCGAACCAGAGATTCAGTAGGTCCGGGGACATGGTTACGCTAAATTAGTCTAACGCCCTTTCGGTACCTTTTAATTTTAATTTCAAAAATATTTTTTGCAGGCAATGTTGATTCATTTTAACTTAAGCTACTAACATGCAAATGGTGGTCATGCGGATGCACAATCAATAAAATAACATTCAATGAAAAATGCTAATAAAAATGCATGCCCTAAACATGATTTCTAAATGACAGGACACCTAATTTTTCTTTTTCTTTTTAAAAAATGTTAATTATATGCAATCTTAATCTAAATTTAATATGCATGAATTTTACTTCAATGATATGTGAAATGCGATTCATATGGCATAACTAGAACTATTACTATATGTATGCAATCTTATTTACATTATCCTAAATATGCATGTATTACATGACATGGGATGGATGACGTGGTAATTCTATATGCATGTTCTATTTAAAATTATACTTTATACATATGCACCCTATATTAAACAATTATGATATGAAATGGGATTAATTATGAACTAACCTATTAATTAACCAAGTAAATGACTTTTGTGTTTTATTTTTTTTTATTTTTTGAAATGACCTAATAATTTTTATGAAAAAGTAACGTAATGATGCAATGCTAATTTTTGGCATTTTTTATTTTTTATATTTAAAAAAAAATACTACATGATGAGAATGTTAAAACATTACCCTATAACCCACTAATTAAAACGCAACATGTAATGTGCGCATTATGAAATCTATATAACCTAAATAACATTTTTTTTTTGTTTTGGTTTTATTAAAGGAAAATCATCCTAATTCTACATGAATCTTAAAAAAAACTAAAATGCGTTGCTTCAAATGTGAAATGCATATGGACCTAAGTACTTAAATTCTAGATATGACATATGATAGGATATGTGATGTGCAAATAACGATGATGCATCAAAATGTACGTCCTATTGATAATTTATCAACATGAATCAATGACATATTATCTTTATGTGAATCAATTATGCAAAGCAATTTATGAATTTGCCATGAAAAGTCGAAATAATAAAAAATCTAACCTGATGTCTCGCGGCTCAATATTTTTGATTATCATGACTTAATATGACAAATTTTCTAATTAAAACAAATCAAGTTAGAATAATAAATAAAAAGAAACTATGAAAGCAAATATTTGAATTGAATTTAACCTAAAAATTTGCCTAGTCTAGGGCAAGACCCACTTGAGGAATGGCTCAACGGCAATGAACAGGATGATGGTGTAGATGTGGCGTTAGAGCTTGGGCGTCAGTGCTAAACAGGGGTGGTGTTGAGCACTTGGGCTGAGCAGAGGCGCGACTGGAGCGGTTTCGCGGGCCTTGCATATGGCAACCAGCGAGGAGGAGCTTCGGTCGCTGGGTGGTTGTGGATAGGGCAAGGAAAGTTGCGTCATTGCGGATCGGCACGGTGGTGGCTTCGTTGAGCTAGGGAAGCAGCTCGATAGCAATGAGCACGGCGAGGAAACTCTGGTTCGGCTGAGGACACTGATGTAGGCGTGGTAGAGGTGGCACGGGGACGGTATCCACAATGGCTACAGATGGAGATGTGCAGGCGGATCGCGGCAGGTCGAGGGTGTGACATCCATATTTTCAGGTTCTAATTTCGACTAGATAAATAAGGCTATTTTCGTTCAGTTGAAACCAAGATTGTGAAATTGAGGAGTATGAGGGATTCTTGGATAAAGAAAATAATTAATTTGATAAGTGAGACATCAATTGATTTTATGAGAGTCATTTGAGAGAAATTCAAGAGAGATATTGGATGCAAAAATGCAAAAGGAGAATCAAGAACTCTAATATGAAATTCTTCTGTGAATTTATGAACTTATTCAAAAGAAATTGAAATAAGAATTTTCTATTTGAGGAAATTCTTTTCTTTTGAATTTATTCTCATTTCCCCTTTCCATATTTGGCCAAACACCTTTCCTCCTTTCTCTCTCTCTCTTGACTCCCTCACGTTCTCGACATCTCTCTTCTTCTCCTTCTCGGCTGGTTCAAAAAATTGCAGAAGCAGAAACAGTGGCTAGCAATGTTGAAGGAGCTGCGACCAGTCACCTGGATGCCGTCGCCGCTGTGGAGCACCATGCTGCTGCCCTCGCCCATCTCCGCCTCATCCTCTCTCATCCGCCCCTCTCATTCGAACTCAGCACATCAGAAACAGAGACAAAAGCTTGCCGTTGCAACCAGCCGCCACTGGAGCCAAGGTCGTCGCCGTTGCAGCCACGCTGGGCCGTCGTCTGCTCCGCCCACATGTCGCCCGCACCCTCTGCCTCCCTCTCGCCTGTCCTCGTGTCGCAACTACTGCATCAGCCGTGCCGAAGTCGTTCGGCCACCTCCGGCCACCGTTCGAGCCCCGCCTAGGTCCGGTTCGACCCCTCAACCTTCCTCGGTCCTCCGTCTCATCCAAGCACCGGATCTACCATTTCTCGACCTCAAACCGCAGTGGACAGTAGCAATTAAAAATGGGTATGACAGCGGACATTTGGCCCGTTTTGGCCGCCTTCCCGAGCCTGGATGCTCGGCCCGCCTTGAGGAAAGTCGATCCTCGCGTTGTCCTCATCGTTTTGGTTCACTCGGCTCGCTAATCGGGTGAGTTTAGCTCACTAAACCTCGCTTAGAGGGTTAATTATGCTTTAGGTGTGCTTAGCTTAAGTTAATTAAGCTTAGGTGATTAGTATGTTTAGTTAAGATTAAATTGATGTTTATATTAGTATAATGGTTATTTGACATAAATGAATTACTTTTAGGATTAAATAAATATTTCGAAATTGTTTAATAATTTAATAATATTTTATTATTCGAAATTATTAAAATATTATTATTTAATTATTTTCGGAATAAATTTAATTATTTATTAAATTCCGAAAATTTTGTCAAGACCTTAAATTCTCAGAAATTCATGTCGGTCGCTGTTGTGTAGTCAGATTTTGAAATTGACGATTGGATATTATGAATTGAGTGTGGATCGTGAAAGATATGGATATTGTTATTTAATTAGTTTTCGGAATAAATTTAATTATTTAATAAATTCTGAAGATTATTTTGGAACCTTATTTACTCAGAATTTCGTGCTGATTGCTGCTGTGCATTTAGAATTTGAATTTGATGAATGTACGTGGCAAATTGAGTGTTGATTGTGATAAATAGAGATTTTATTCATAAAAACCCAAGTGTCGGGTTTTGATGTAAAAATTGGATTTTAATGATTATATTGAATAGTGGGGTTTGAAAAAGTGAGATATTGGCTTTTTGATTCGAAATTAGCGTGTCCCCACACACGTCAGTAATTTTTGGAATATTTTTAATATGAAGAAAAATGGCCGGGATCATTATTTTAAGTAGAAGCATTGAGTGAAATATAAAGTGTGCTGGGGCCGAGTATGATTTTGCTGTGTGATAATTAAGAGGAATTGTCCTGGGCTATTGAGTCGGACTTGCCCCTATATGGGATACCCACGCGGTGGTTGCGGGTCGCAGTAGATTCTGGGCCCATGCTCCTTCGGAAATGCCATTGACATACTGACAAAGCCGCGCTCCAAGGTAGAGAGGCGATGCCTGGCTATATGCCAGTAGATAGCTGAACTGCGAGTAGGCTATGCCTTTATGTGGTAGTGAATAACAATTGGGAATGCATGTTGAGTATTGTTAATGTGTCAGATTATGGGACAGAATTGTGTGGCATGGAATGGGACGTGTCATAACGATTTAGTCTTATAATCAGGACCCCCGCGGTTGTTGGTTATAGGAAAGTGAATGCGTTTCGGTTGTTTAAGTTCCTATTACTATCTGTGATTGAATGATTTGAATTGTGCTAACCTGCAGGAAGGAATTGAGGCGAGGTAAGTTCTCTGTGTGATGTGGCTAGGCCACCCTTGGGCGTATTTTCTTTCTAATAGGGGTTTAGGTGGTCGAACTTGCTGAGACATTGTCTCATCCCAGTTTGGGGATTACAATTTTAAGTCCCTAGTGGATGGAGCGGCTAGATAGCTTTGGTTGACCTTGAGGAGTTGCAGAGATGAAGTCATAAGGATTGGAGAACGTGTCCGACTTGTAGGTCGTAGGACAGTTCCTTTTTAAGAGCCGGTCTTTTGTAGACTTTTGGTTGTAGGCTTCTATTTGTAATTCTGTTGAATTATGAAAGTGTGATGTTGTAGCCTTGCTTCCTACTTTTCTATCTCGTATTTCATTGTCAAGAGTTTTATAATATGTTCCGCTTGCGCAATAATAAATGAATGGGGTCGGCGACACTACTTGGGAATGTCGCATTTGCATGACCATGGTGGGATGTTGGCACACTCGAGGTTCAGGGCATGACAAAGGGCGTCGGGTCGGAAGGGGTAGTGACACCGGGGCTCAGGATCTGCAGTGCAGGCATGGCAACAATGGCTTCTGGCGTCAAGGAGGGCTCAGGTGCGACTGCTGGCGTTGCAGGGGGAAGGCGAAGCGGCGGTCATCAGCGCTGTGAGGAAAAGAATAGCGGCGGAGCTGGTTTGTCAACTACAGGTGTGTCACTTGATCGTAGCGGTCGTCAAGGGTTGCACCAGTTGCAGGAATGGCGGTGGTCGCGCGGTCTTCCCAGAGAGACCAACGAACGGCAAACGGAAGTGCGGTGCTCGGAGGCAGCGAATGAAGTGGCAGTGGTAGAGGCGCAATGGTGCGATCATAGGCCTGCAGCAACGGAGGGACCAGCGAAGAAGAAGATGAGCAGCGTTTTTCCTTTTCTTTTTTTGCTCTCACCTTTCTCTCTCACGTCACTTTCTCTCTGACTCTTCTCTCTGCTTTCTCTTTGTTACTGTGCTCTGCTGTACTTTTCAACGGGAGAAAAAGTGCTTCCTCTGCTAACTTCGAAACTAGCAGCAAGAAAAACCCACAAGAACCTCTCTTGATCCCTTCACTTTTTGACTTTTCTTTTTTCTTTTCACTTTTGTATTCTTTTCTCCTTCGACGAAGACGAAGAGAAGCCCCCCTTTTTCATGTCTCGCACCCTCTATTTATAAAGTGAAAACTTGAATTTGTTTTCGCAGGGTGGAGATTTTCGCTCAACTTCTCAACAGCAAAGTGGCTCCAAAATCACACGATTGAGTTTTTGAATTCAATTTTTTTTTTAAATTTCCCTCTAATCAAATATTATCTTCTATTTCTAAAAGATGAGTTTAAATTAGGTGTTAACAATTCGACCTAGTTGATTCCATATCATTAAGACCGTCTCTCGGTCAACTATTTCAACACTATCTATCACCCAATACTATCTATCCAGTAACGATAACTGCTCACATAAGCTGATATGAAAGAATGCTTGCCAAAACTGGTAAAGATAGATAGTATAGCTCACCGAAACTGATATAGATAGATAATATAGCTTGCCGAAGCTGATATAGGTAGTATAGCTTGCCTAAGCTAATTTGTGCTCACCGAAGCTGATTTATGGATATTATACTCATCCCATACCTATTTCACCATTTTCATAATACTCGGTAAAATAATCATGTGTAGGTACACAGTAGGCCTTAGCCAAAAATATAATATCTTTATTTTAATAAATCCCATCAATTATATAGTCAATAAAAAAAATTGGCACTGTAAACCGACGCTCGGTAATTTTCTAATTAATTACCAAAAAAATAAATTTTGGGATAAATACCCAAAATTACAAATCACACTCGAATTACACAAAATTACACTCAATTAATTAAAAAGATTACACCATTGCAATCAACATAAAATTTTGGTTACCGGCTATCCCGATCTAATTTTTGGCAAATAATAATTAAATAATTAATTACAAAATTAATTATTAAATATTAATAAATACCAAAAATGCACACTTAGGCTGGAAAAGCCTAATTAAATACTGAGACAAACTCGGAAAATTTCCAAACTTGTCTAAATAAATACTACGGCCTATTTACTTGCTAATTACACTAATCTAACCACCTAACATGCAATAACGATTAATAAATTGCTAATCCATTGTAACTATCCATCTAATCCATACTCAACTTAAACTAATCAACCCTTAAGTGTCATTAACTTATTAAGTAGGGATTAGTGAGTTAAACTCACTTGATTAACAAACCAATTGAACCACGATGATGGCGACGATGGGACGGGCCAAAAACTCCAAAGTGGCAGCACCAAGCGAGGCTGGGATGGGCCTGAAATTGGCCACACAAGGCCCACGGTTACTGGATTGACTTCGAGAGGCTACTGGCCTTAGCTTGACAGGTTGGTTTCTGATTGTTTCGAAGCTGGATCGCGGGCTGAGTGAGCTAGAACGAATGACTACTAGGTTCTGGCGGTTCCTCTAGTGGTGGCTAGGCTTGCAACTTCAAGATGAAGCTGGACGTGGGCTAAAAATGGAGTTGTTACGTGGGCGGATGATGGAGTGGCTTTGGGCGGTGAAGATGGGCCACAATGAAGAGTCAACTGCAAGAGATTTGCTGAGGAGATTGAGCAAAGAAGACAACTGATGGTGGAGCCGCAGGCGTGAGGGAGAACGTGCATCATGAAAGTGGAAGAGAAGGAGGCGGCGTGAGTGGAGCTTAGCTTCGAAAGAAATAGAAAATAAAGAAAGTAGAGGACAACTAGATCGGGGAAAGGAAAAAAAGCTAGCAATCGAAGAAGAAGGAGAGAGGAGAGAGAGAAAGGGACCTCGCCTGGGAGAGAGATAGGGATAACAGAGCAGGGGGTTGTCGGCCAGGAAGGGAAAACGTGTGAAAAGAGAAGAGAGAGAGAGAGAGAGAGAGAGAGAGAGATGTGTGGCCGAAGGGGGAGGGTGGTCGGATGGGGGAAACGCACGAGGGAAATGAAAGTCAGGCTAAAAGTAAAAGAAAATATCTTGAATTCAACACTTCTTAGTCCCACAAATTTCCATGTAAATGCTTGGTCCTCACTTGCTTTCTTGCACCATAATTCTCCCAAATAACAAGTCTTGGACAGCAAAAATGGTCATTTCCCTTAATTTCGAATTCCATTTCCTTTTTCCTAAAATTCGATTTCTTAACAAATCTCTTTGATTGGTGTCCAATTTTGTTGAAGAAAAAGCTTACATCATTTCTATAATTTCGTCTCATCCATAGCTAATTTAGGAGGCCAAAATCTCTTCAATTTGGCCAAATCAAATTTCCGTAAAAAACTTGAACTCACCGAAAATTCCTTGAAAGATGAGTCATCATTCCTAAAATGACTCGGGGCATGGTAGAACTTTCAATTTCTGAAATCGGATTCAAACTCGTGGTTCATTTCAATCAAGCGCAATTTTAGCGTGACCTAACCTAATCGGGATTTAAATTCCTCGAAAGATGAGTCGACGTTTCTAAAACGACTTGGGGCATGGAAGAACTTTCAATTTCTGAAATCGGATTCAAATTCACGGTTAAGTTCAATCAAGCGCGATTTTAGCTTGACCTAACCTACTGGGTAGCTTTTAGGAATTTTTGGTGCAATTGACCCTTGGTCAATTCTTTTTGAACCTCACATACCTCTTCGACACATTAACGACTCTCGATGGTCGTGAAAATCTCAAGATTTCAAATACGGACACAGGATATCCAAAACGACAAAAAATCGGTCTAGTGTCAATTGAACAGAATTTTGTAATCAGGTGGAATCACTCACACTTTGATCACACATCTCAGTCAAATTGACCTATATCCAGTCTCTGATCGATTTTTAATTGTGTCGTAATGACCCTTATAGACTAGCACAGTTGAGCAGTCAATTCCCGATCGAATTCTCAAGTTTATTGCATTAAAATCCCTTAATGGTTTCACCTGATATGCCAGTTATCTCATAAGTGGCCATCTCAGAGAAAAGCACTATAGGTGCATCAATGAAAAGCCCAACTTATCCCATCGAAATCAGAACCTGAAAATCAAGATGTCACATTTACAAGGCTAACCAACAAAACTATCATTGTTTCTATCATTGTTTCTATCTTCTCTCATCTGTTTTCATAATATAAATATTCAATTATATCCAACAAGATACTATCTAATTATGTATAATGCATTTCACATTACTTGCCACCATGGGTTTTTTTCTTCTTCTTTTTTATTGGGGGGGGGGGGGGGGGAAGGGGAAGAGAGGGGTTGAGGGAGTGATGTGGCTCGAGGTTTTTAGGTTTTTTTATTTTTTTTTATTTTTGATGTGTCACCAAGAAAAATGATTTTTCTATGTTGAGATTGTTTCATCACAATATTAATAGCCACATAATGGTACAATATATATATATATATATATATATATATATATATATATAAACGCCAAGTGTATTTTCAATTCACGAAGTTGACAAGTTTGAGGACTTGGGTTATAACTATGTCTTCTTAGAATCATATGTAAAATACAAAAAAAAAAAAAAAACAGTATATTATAACTTAGGTGCCATTTATTATAAGGGCATAATTAGCCCTTTTTGAAAAAGGCATGTGGGTTAATTTTTTTTTTTTTTGGAGGGAAAGAAACATTGCATTAGCTGAACCGATAGTTACAACCTGCTTGAAAAGCGTCAAGAGCTAATAAATCTAACAAAGGAGCAGGAGGGGACAAAGCCCAAGTTTCTGGTAAAGATCCACTATTGCAGGCCTTTGCGGCCCAGTCTGCCCTGAATTAGCCTCTCGGGCAAAATCGAACACACAGAGAAGGAAGACGCGAGAGGAGAGCTAAAGCTTCGGTGATCAAGGGTCTGATCTCCCATGGAGATGCAACCGTATCCCGAACCGCTTCAACGAGTACGAGACAATCAGATTTGATGAGAGAAACCCTATTTTCGATGGAGTTGATCAGATGAATCAGAGTCATATTCAGGGCTTCAACCTCGACCTACAATGCCGAATACGCAGGTACGGTCTTCGTAAATCCTTCAATCAAAGTACCAGTTTAATCGCGACAAATATAGGCTATTGATCCTGTAATGCTTTCTGGTTGATAAGCCCCATCAATGTTGATCTTAAGAGTGCCTGGATCTGGAGGCCACCATAGGGTACTGAGATCGGGATGCCGGTTGTTTGACACGTTTCCAGGGACTGAAGCTGAGGCTAGAGCGACCGTGCGTACCTGTTCAAGAGTGCGAGCAACAACCTGAAAGGGGTCTGGTCTTTGTTGAGCGAAGATGAAGCGATTACGAGACTTCCATATCTGCCATAACAGGGTGGCGATCAGCTCCAAACCAGGTACATTCTGGTTTTTTGTAGACATATGAGTAATCCATTCCTTTATGCGATGAATTGCTGCTAGTTGTGTAGAAACTCTGACTTGGGGATGAGACCAAACCTGTGAGGTCCAGGGGCAACATAAAAATAAATGTTCTGCAGTCTTAGGCAATTTAGATAAACAGAGGGTACAGATAGGAGAAGCACTAATTTTCCTACGAAATAGATTTTCTTTTGTTGGTAATGCGTTTTGATAGAGTGACCAGAGGAAAAATTTAATTTTGGGAGCAATCTGGAGTTTCCATATGGTGTTCCATAGTTGCTTTGGTGGTTGATATGAGGAAGAAGCTCTGTTAACTGTAGGAGTAGATGCCTCATGTCTGATAACACTATAGGCACTTTTTACAGTGAACACGCCTTGAACGGTACACGGCCAAATGACCTTGTTAGTCGTATATTCCAGCTTGATCGGTATCTTAAGAATTTCTGCAGTAGTTTCCGCATCATAAAAACGTTCTAGTAAAGACAGATTCCATCGCTTAGTGTCTGTGTCAATCAGATCAGCAACTCTTTTAGGTTCCTGTACAGCAGCCGTTCCGCCTATTCTGCCTTTAGGAAGCCAACGATCTTCTCGAATCCTAATGTTCATACCATCCCCTACCGACCATTGAAACTTTGATGAAATGGAATCCCTTCCCATTAGGATACTCTGCCAACCCCAGGAAGATCTAGTACCTTTTGAAGCTGTTAAAAAATCTTGAGAATGGAAATACAGACCTTTGAAGAGAGTTGCCTATAAAGAAGTAGGATTCTGTATTAGACGCCAGGCCTGTTTACCTAACATGGCTTTGTTGAAAGCCACTAGGTCTCGAAACCCTAGACCTCCCATCTTCTTCCCAGTCTTCAATACCTCCCAGTGTTTCCAATGGATTCCAGCTTTCCGGCTATCATTTTGCCACCAAAAACGGGCAATCTATTTTTCAATGGATTGGCAAAGCGAAACAGGTATCTTAAAAATAGACATAGCGTAATGTGGGATGGCCTAGACAACACGCTTAATAAGGATTTCCTTTCCCCCCTTAGAGATAAGATTTTCCTTCCACCCATCAAGCTTGACATTAACTCGGCCTAGTATCCACGCAAACATGTCTCGTTTAGAACGTCCCCAATCAGACGGGATACCAAGATATTTCCCAGTTTTTGCTAGCATAGGTATTCTGATTTCCTGAGCTAAAGTTTCCTTAAGTCTGTCAGGGCAACCTTTACTAAAGAAAATACCCGACTTGTTTCTGTTTATAGCCTGTCTCGTAGCAAGACAATACTGATTCAGAATGTTGGAGAGTTCTTGGCATTCCTGTATTGACCCGTGTAGAAAGAAGATATCATCATCGGCATAAAGCAAATGAGTCAAAGTTGGACACCACCTATTTAGTTGGATACCCTTAAGGTTCCCCATATGGATAGCTTGATGGATGAGAGTAGTCATCATGTTCGCCATGAGAATAAACAGATAGGGAGACAAAGGATCTCCTTGCCGAATTCCTCGCGTGGGGTGGAAATACTCTAGTTGTTCCCCATTAAATTTAACACTAATGGAAATAGTAGTTATGCATTGCATAATCCACATAACCCAAGTAGAATGGAAGCCTAACCTGAGTAAGTAGTCGTGGAGAAAATCCCATTCGACTCGGTCGTACGCTTTTTTCATGTCCATCTTTACAACAGCCTGAAATTGTCGCTTGCAATTCCTGGTTTTGAGTTGATGTAGAACCTCTTGCACAATTAGGATATTGTCCTGTATTTGGCGATCGCTGACGAATGCGCTTTGCTCGGTAGAGATGATGTTAGGCAGGAGGGGTTTTAGTCGGTTAGCGATCACTTTGGATATTATTTTATATGCAAGGTTACAAAGATTGATGGGTCTGTATTGATCTAGGCTATCTGGATTCAGGACTTTTGGAATAAGAGTGAGTGTGGTTCGGTTTAGTTCCGGTGGCATAGAACCCGATTGAAAGAATTGTTGAATCGAGAAGAAAACCTCATCTTCTAATATATCCCAATGATGTTGGTAGAAGAGACCGTTGAAGCCATTCGAACCTGGGGCCTGAGTCTTTCCCAGCTGAAAAACGGCTAGTTTGACTTCCTCTCGAGTAACTTCTGAAATGAGTTGCATATTCATATCATTTGTGACAACACTTGCACATTTCTCAAGAATCGGCTCATAGTCACGAGCTCTATCAGATTTATAAAGCGTTGAAAAAAAGTCCATCATCATTTGCTTGAGAATCCGATCGTTAGTAACCCATCGTTGTTCTTAATCGAGCATCATCCTTATTCTGTTTCTATTTCTGTGTTGAATAGTAGTGGCATGAAAGAAACTAGTATTCCTATCACCCCACCAGAGCCAGTTAATCCGAGACCTCAACGCCCAATACTGTTCCTCCTACTGCCAAGCATCGTGGAGCTTGTCTTTCAACTGCTGAACTAGCTGCTTGTCATAAGAACCATATGTTTGATTTGTAATTGATTGAAGTTGCTGCTGAATGGTTGCAATCTGTTCATTTGCTTTAGGAAAACTGACTTTGCTCCATCGCAAAAGAGCCCAACTAATCTGTTTTAGTACTTTTGGTAGGTTATATCCCTTTGCCCGAGCTAAGGACCAGGCCTCCTGAATAATTTTCCGACAAGACTGATGTTGCAACTAGTAAGCTTCGAATTTGAAGATCTTACCATTACGGCGCTGCTGGCCTTCAGTGTTAAGCATCAAAGGACTGTGATCTGACCCTACTGCTAGGAAAGCAAAGACTTCGGCCTCAGAATAAGTTAGCCGCCAATTCCAGGTACACAGAACTCGATCCAACCGCTCCTTAACCAATTCTTCCCTTTCGCGATTATTCGTCCAGGTGAAAGCGCATCCTTTATTTTCAATATCCATCAGTGCACAATCATGTAACACTTCTCTAAAAGATTGCATTCGTGAAAAATCAGGGGGTCTCTTACCAAACTTCTTCCACTGGTAGGCTATTTCATTGAAGTCTCCTACGCAAACCCAGGGTAAAGAATTGATGAAAGCCAGGTGTCTGAGAGCAGTCCATAAAGGTTGGCGCAAATCAGGAGTCGCTGGAGCATGTATGCACGTTAGTCGCATGGTGATTCCCCTTCCTATCTCTGAGCATATAGTATCAAAAAAGTCTGGAGTAGCTATTTCCACCTGTATAGATATATGAGAATGCCAAAACATGGCCAGACCTCCAGCTGTGCCTATAGGGTTTGTAATATAAGAGTTAACAAAACGCAGTTTCTGCTAAATTCTTGAAAGAACTAGCTCTCGATTCTTAGTCTCCATCAAAAAAATAACATCCGGCTTCTCTTTGGCCACTAGGGCCGTTAGAGCTTGAACCATCAGGGGAGAGCCAAGACCCTGACAGTTCTAGGAGAGGATCTTCATTTTGCAACCGGTGGCTTTTTCGGGCAAGCCACCTCAGCCTAGTTACTGACTTCATCAGCCATCAGGACAGGAGTTTTGAGTAATTGAGTATCATCAACATTCTCATATCCATGAGAGCATAAATCATAGGGGTTATACCTTTTGAGTTTCTTTGTTGTCCCTGTTTTAGTAGGAAGATAAGATGGTTTTGCTTTCTTCATATTGATAGCTGTTGCTAGTTTATGTCGATGCCCTGGATCCCGAACAAGTGCTGGACTCAAAGCACTTTCTATAATAGCAGGCATGGGTCGGGACAAAGTATCTCCTTCTTCCACAAGAGGGGTCAATTGTTTCATTGTGGCGTTGGTATCCATTGCTAAGATAGAAACACTGGATTCCTTTCCCAGGGGTAAATGTTGGACACCTTTCATTTTTTAGGAGAGGGGGATCATATCAGTAGTTACTATTTTCTTTTTGTCTATACCTTCCTTATGAGCTACCGTCTCAGTGATTGCTGCAGGTGGCAAATCAAGAGCAGTAGGTGTCCTGAAAGGGGGAGTTTCTGGGATAACGTCATCAGGGCCATCAGATGTAGACCCGTCTTCATAGAAGGCTCGCCAGTATGGACTATTCTCTTTTACCTCAGTGCGTAACCACTGACCAAAAGCCATCTTTTCCTTACCCACCATCTTTGCTTCATTAAAAGGTATGTTCTGACAGTACATTGCATAATGGCCTAACCTGCTGCAGGAATAACAAAAGTGGGGGAGCCGTCCGTACTGGAAGTCCAACCAGAATGCTTTACCGTCAAGCCGAATCAGTTGGCATGGTTTCAAAGGATCATCTAGGTTAAACTCTACCCTAGCCCGACCTACTTTCGAGGTAATTCCCTCCTGATTTTCAACTCTTACTTCCAGCACCCGCCCAACTTGTTTAACCGCCTTGCTTATCATCTAATCAGTGGACCACTCTAGGGGGAGACCAAAAACTTGAATCCATAATGCACATTTGGAAAAATCGTACCTATGAAGAGGAGTACTTGGTTTCCAAGGTTGAAATAGCACCAAGTTTGTAGAAAATCACCACGGGCCTCCATTTTCAACCCTCTTTTTATCACTTTCCAGCTTGAACTTGGCCACATAGATACCCATTTCCTGATGAGATATTTCTACCTGTTCTGTGCACCAAGCGATCCTCATGGTAGACTGGAATGCTTGTAAATTAATTGTGGAATTGGTGAATATCTTACCAACTAAGGTTCTGTGGCATTCGTCGAGTTTTGCCAGGGATGGCGACTCCTCCCAAACATCAATTTCCTGTTCCGACCATAAACTACCCAATCTATTACATAGGGCAGCAAGTCGAGATGACTCATCCGGATCATGTGGTTCCATGAGTAACTATCAATACAGAATACCGAGTTGATGGAAAAAAACCGACATGCAGAGGGTATGACTGACAATTCAACCAAGGAAGGAGTGACTAAATTGGTGGACAATTGGAGATCATGGTGTTTGGTGAAACGAAGGTAGCAATGACCTACTCATTGATAAGAAGAGATAATCCCAATTAAACCAGCTTCATCGATAGATGACGCGAGGACGGATTCATGCTTTGGTGAATTGGGTCGCAAGAAGACAATTTCGCTAACTAAAGGTGAAAGATCACGAGCCCAAGGAAAAGGACAGTTAACCAAAAAGAGCGGAAAGAGGAGGTGAGACTGGAACGCCGATTATCGGTAGAGGAGAGCTCTGCATGTTGAGAGAAAAGTTCAAAAGAGTGAGTGCATAGTGATCCATTGAAAATGTTTAGGATTTGATTGTAGGATGCACTTTTTCCTTTAGTTGTCTCTCCTTTGTCATATATAACATATTTATACACTTAACTGCACAGCTTTGTTGCTGACCTTAAACAAAGGCTATAAAAAAGGCTCGACCTAACCTAAGTGAGTCAACCTGGAAAATTCGGATAATTTCAAGTTGGATCGCAAAATTGTTCAGATAACCGAACCGAATCACTTTACCTACTAACTTTGAGTTTTCAAACCCTAAGTTTGCCGTGCAAATTCGTTGTCTTCTACCTTCTCTCTCTCTCTCTCTCTCCCCCCCCCCTCTCTATTTAAACGCGCCTCCCGAGTCCCAACTCAGCTTGTATCTTCCCAAAGCATAGTTGCACTCGGTGGTTTCCTCCAGTCTTCAGTGGCTGAGTCGAGCTTAGTCAGCCACCGCAGTGACACTGGTGCCTCCTATGGCTTGCTTGAAGATCTCTATCTCCACAATTGAATGTCAGCCATTTCTTAGTCCAATTGAACTGGCGAGTGTCGATTGACGTTTCGCATGGGTCCCGCTTTTGCTTATCTGGATTGATTTAGTTGTCTTTCGGATTTGAATGTGTGTGAGGAGGCTCATGCATGTTTTCCTTTATCTGTTAAATGGGGAAAACATATATTTCTTTAGGGCGTTGATAATTGGTTGTACGTGCTCTTAATTCGACGTAGGTTTGAGGCTCAAACCATAACATTTAAAGAAGGGCACACTCTTGGAAGCAAGTTGGTTGAAGTAGCGATAGTCTGATAGAGACGTAGGTTGAAGAATATAAAGGTCGGGACCATGCGTTCTTTACCAGAAGGAAGAACCTTAGGCAAGAATTGTGCTCTGGCATATACCCGGCATTGTGCCGAATTTGGTGAAATAAATACAGGCTTGATCATGAATGTGACGACTCAGGCATGGCCATGTGAAGGAGCGGTGCGGAATGTGACGGTGAATAACAGCGTGATTCTCCTTTGGCAGGAGAGAACTGCATTGGCATGCATGCAAATGTTAATGCTGTTCTTGCTTCCGCCAAAGGAGAATTGCCCTGCCATTCACTTTCACTGAATATACATATCTACTCAGAGCTCATCAAAGGCATTGACAAGGCATTTGTCATTTCCAAATGGCAACTTTGAGACGTAGATGCTGCAGCAGGTACGTAGGGTGATTATCAAATGTTACATGCCTCATAACTTCGTTCTATGTTTATGTGACAAATATAGATTTCACGTATTCACTTGCGTTGGAGGTACTTTAACATGCTTTCAATTAGGTTATGCCACAATGAACAGTGAAATTTGTTGAAACATCAAGAAGAGTAGAGTAACAAAGCCAACGTTTGAAGGATAAAAATTATTTTCAGTTGTCTGACCCGCCCTTAATTTAATGTTTAGTGAGAGATCGGGAAGCTTAAACTCTCACATCAATGATGAATGATTTCTAAAGACTTACTTACATTGACGCCGTATGTTCCAAGCTTTCCAAAAAGTATATATATGTAGAACTTGTATTTTTTTTTTCCTAATGCAAGATATATAAACCTCTTGACTCTACTAATCTATACAGATGCATGCAAATTGCCCCTTCCTTTAGGTAACCGCCTCGTGAGAGGGAACTCATTCTTTGCAAGGGGTAAAGTATAGTAGGACTCTAATTCTTGTTTCAAATAATATAACTTCGCCTATTCATTGCATACTGTTAGCAATTTGTTGTATCTTAATAGTAAGTTACGACAAAATGAATTGATTGGACAAAAAGGACTAACCGTTGACCACTTGTTTGGCCTTGGAACAAAATTTTGATGAAATTTGAAAAAGAGAAAAGGACCCAAAAAAAAAAAAAAAAACACCATACAAATTAAAATGACCAAATTACTTCAAAGTTCTCTTCTACTTCATCTTGCTCAAGACCCGCCAATCAATCACAGTCACCATGTAAAAAGAAAATGAAAAGTAAACTCCTTTAAAAACTCAAGAGAAAATCTTGTGTATGTATGTAATAGATTCTATAAATGTGAAGGAGCTGGTACTCATTGGTCTCAAATTCTCTAACACAGAAAAAATTTGGGCCCCACGTTCACTATATTGCAAGTGTCGCATAATTGGTATCATCATGTGGTGTTCAGACTTGATTATATTATTTGGTGAAAGCCAAGTCAGATTTTGTTATTTTAACTGGTATGTCTGGTGACAGGAGGATGTGTACCGATTTGTTAAAGGAACTTTTGAGAAGCTATACAGAGTTTCTACAATCGCTATTGCCAGTGATACGGCCATGAGTCTTCTCATAAGCAAGTGGTTTCCTTCCTAGTGGTTGGAAGCGAATCTAAACACTTTTTGGCGACCACCTAACACGTTTTGAAAGAGATGTCATTTGTGCATTTAATTACTTTTTGAGTTTCCTCGTCTTTAACATAACTATGCGATTGTCTTGATATCTTACTAAATATAAGGAGAAATAAAGTTTTAATTTGGCCAAAACAAAAGGTATCTATAAAGTAATGCGACAAATTATAAATGCGCATTAAGTACATGATTTATAGTCATTCATAATGATTAGGTCGATGGTTAATACATCGTAACATTGAAAAAGAAAAATATATCGTCATATATATATGACTGCTTCCGCTTCTTCCATTAATGCCAGAGGAAATTGTACGATTATGTAGACTTCATGAGGGGGGTGGCTTCGTATTTATATACTTTTAATTATCATGATTACCCTTGCGTTTTCCCGTTATTTACGGGAAAGACTCAATCTAAGTGTTCACACGGTTATGTATACTTTGATTTGGTCTTGGGTTTTCGTCTAAATGTTTCAATTTCATTGGCCCTTTTTAACCTTTTTTTTTTGGTAAGGGATTCTTTTTAACTTTGATTACACTATATGCTATGAATTCGTAACCTCATAAAAGACAATGCGACAATTTACCAATAAAGCTATCAGAGAGAAAACATATAATCCGACATACATACTTCCCAATAATGAGTAATGGAAAAAGACTTCGACACGAACTGTAGGTCCCGTTTCCATAGTGACGAGTACATCTCTAGGCTTAGATGAAAGCACCACCCAACTTCTCAAAATTGACCCTTAAATGCAACAACTTGTTGCTTGTACATCACACCCACAGAAAGGGTTCTGAGCATAATTCATTTTGGATTGCCTCAAGAGCGAAGGATTTGGACAACATTGATCATTGAGAGTGCAAGATTGTGGACTTCATATCCACCAAGTATATATTTATACGGATTTTTCTTTTTTACTTTCACCTATTCTATTCTATTCATTCATATTTATTCTGCTTGAGTATCGACCTACTTTGAACATTTTGCCTTGGGAATTTCTAGGAAACATATGACACTATAATTTTTTTTTTTAATCTTAATTCAATTAGAACAAAGGTAGTTAGGACATAGTAGTCAAACGAGACCATTTAAACGGAATACAGGAAAATTTAGAATTAGGGAATTATGCCAGTGCTGCGTAATTTAGTAGACCTAATGCAATAATTTACGTTTTCTTTTAAAAAAATTATCTTTTTTGGAGGCCAAGCAATGTTGGGTGTTTTGAATTAATTAAAGTTGAAGAAAACACTCTTTGTTTTTTGTAGTAGGTCGTGGTCAGCGTGACGTTTTGCTAATTCTCGAGGGCAGGATGATAAATGAGCAAAACTCTCCTTTTTTGGTATTATGCTAATTGAGAAAAAGAAAAAGAAAGAACAAGTTGAATTAATAACATATTAAATTAATCACTATGATATTGCATATTCTCAGGAGTTTGTATTTGAGTTTTTGGCTGCAACACTAATCCCGCCAAATTCATGACTAGATTTCAACCAAGCAACTCTTGACACAATCTGTTTGCACGTTACAGCATGTAATTTAATAAATATAGATTTAGCATTTGTGCCACAAGAAAAAATTATCTTACTAGGGTTGATCTCTACGCAATTAGACATGTTGAAGTTCACATTTAAAGAATTCTTTTTTTAACCTTAAGAGTTTACCAAAATAGAACCCACTTTAGAAAGAATAACGATTAAAAAACTCATTAAACATGAAAAAACTAGCACACATACATTTTTCATCAGAAGTGTGACCAACAAAACATATTATAGATTGGTAGGCGATGTTACAGTAATCAAACTAACAAAAACCAGTATGTAATCGATAACAAAACGAACCTTACAACTTCAACTCTATTAAAGTAGTCATCTAAGCTCTGAAAGATTCATTCACTTATTAATGGATTCATAATCTGGGTTGACATTAGGATCTTTACCAACTAATCTGATCACCACATGTTTTCAATATAAGATTCTTCGAATGAAAAAAAAAATCATTTATTCTGGCTGATTTCGCTTCTAATTATTTAATGCCTGATGAATGTCATTTCTGGTGGCATGATATGTGCAAAAATATTTGTATGGCATTTCATAACTAATATTACAGTTAGAGACAAAGAAAGTTCCTTGAACTAAATTTTATTTGACTTCGACGAGAACCTCCACTGTCAAATATGACGGTAGCATTGTATCAGATTTTGCCATTCCTAAGTGAACAAAGGTCTCCAAAATAATTAAGGAGAATAGTTCGAACAATTTACACGTGTGGGAAAAAGGTACAATATTTAAAGAAAATAAATGGAAAATATTAGAGAAATTTTTCCAAACATGATAATGGTGATACGATTGATTCATCACATCTATAGAGTGATGAGAAGGTTCTTCAATGGTTATCTTTCAATGTGAGGAGCATTTAGAACTACCGGGCTCGTGGATAAACATTCAACTAATAAATTCATTACAATGATTTGAATCACAATATTGCGATAACAAAAACGTTCTGGTTCAACTATGGTTTTTAATATAGGCATGAACCATGGACTTTAATTACTTGAATTTCACTGAAAATAACTCCATTAATGGATAAAAAACAATTTTTTTACTCTATTAAAATTAATGACGCATTAAACCATTTGAAATAGTTGTTTTTCATTTTTTTTTTCACTCTTTTTTCTTCGTTTATATTGCACCATTTCCTCTACCTACTAATCAAATACTGAAAACATATATGTTGCCAAATCGCCTTGTCGCGGTGCCTCTATGCCCGTTGGCTGCTTTTAGCCACCACAACCGCCGAGCTGAAACAGATCTCTCTGTTTACATGCATGAGTGCTGCAACTTGCAGGTGTTGGCATACATTTTTTTACTGAAAAAGTGATATGGCGAGCTAGCAAACCAAGCTATTGTTTAGTTAGGCTCGAAGGCCACCAGCACTATTGCCAAATGAGCACAAAAAGATTACCATGATTGCACTGTTATCCAGTGGGTGTCGCATTTTGCGTAAATACTGCAACTGCAGTGAGGGATGATCACGGGAATTCCCATTCTCACCTTAAAACTGGGAACCTGACTAGAGGAATTGGTTCCCCATTTCTCGAGGACTGGATCGAAAGAGACTAGAACCGGATGGGATTGGACCGATCTGGGTCCAATTCCTAGGCAGTCCAATGAAACCGATCGCAGTGTGCTTGGAAATCTTGTACACACGTGCAATAAAATATTAAACTTCAGGATCTGTGTGCATTGACCACACTTCACAAGGTTCACACTTAATCTTTGCGAAAAGCCTGGAGAAAGTATGCTTGAAGAAATTGCCAGGTTTGGCATTTATACACAAGCTCTCTTACACCCTCTGCTATTTGTACGAAGTGGGCGTAGTCCCACATCAACAGATAGAAAAGGCTAACAAGTAGGTTGCCTCTTTAAATAGCGAGGAATGAGGTGAATCGTAATTAGTTTGTTGGCTAGGATCAAGTGTAATGTAGGTCGATTGATTCTTAAAGTGAGGCACAGACATTTTACAAAAATGTCAGTTTAAATGATTCTTCCACATGTTTTTTAGGAATAAAAGTAAAATTTCATAAAAATAAATAATCGTTCCAGTTTGGGTGGTTAGAATCAGGAAGAAGACTGAAATTTGCTGGTTTCAATTTTATGGAATCGGAAAACAGACTGTGGTCTTTGAGAACGGGATCAAACCGGTTAGTTCAGTCTTATATGAGCAATTCCTAGTTCGATTGGTTCTTTTTGCTTACCCCTAACTATGAGAACGGGATCAAACCGGTTAGTTCAGTCTTATATGAGCAATTCCCAGTTCGATTGGTTCTTTTTGCTTACCCCTAACTATGGAGTAAATCCATAAGCTAAAAAGTAAAAATCATGTCAAAAACATATACATACCTCTTCTTGTGAAGAATCCAACATGAATTTGTGGATACAATATTATATGTAAGATTAAAATAAAAGTCAAGAACATGTGCTAGAGAAGTCCAAAGTATGAGTGCTCCCATTACTAAATAATTTTATCTAAAATATGTGGAAAAATTAGCAAATGAAAGTAAAAGAAAATAAATATAGAGCCACAACAGAAAACTCAAATGAAGCATCCCAGAATTGTTGAAGATTGCAACGACGAATTGCCAGGCAAATCTCCCCTGGCAGTGAGTTTATATTACCTTCACTCTCAGTGAAAATTGTGGTCATAAGCCTCCTGCCAAGGGAGTAAATGCCTAGTAATTCACCACTTACATGCCTTGCACACTATATTACTCGTGTGCTATTAACAAAACAATTATTTTAGTTTTTTTTTGTTGGGGGGGGGGGGCTTGAATGAACCGTGTTAGAGTGCAATATCTTTTTTTTTTTTTGTGAGGTAAGAAATAATGGATAGACAAACTATACAAAAGATCGGTGCCAAAAACTTGCACTCAAAGAGCAGTAGCAAAGAGTGCAATATCTTTTTTTTTTTGGTGACCCGGGAACCACTGTACAGCCGGCAGCTGGCGGCGTAAACTCGGGGCGAACTGAGCCACCACCATAAATCCAGCCGCAGGTGAGTCGCGGGAATGCAACGCCTCTAAGATTCGAACTCCTCCCCTTCATGAAGGGGAGAGAGCCTGAAGCCAGTTGCACCGCCGCAGGCGGGGGTGCAATATCTATTTATAAGGGAGAAGTGTTAAAAAAAAAAAAAAGTCATAAATTTTTTGTATTTGTGCCAATTTAGTCCTAAACATTTATAAGTTATGCCAATTCAGTCTTTATCGGCCAATTTTGGCCGGATTTTAGTAACTGAACGCCGGCGGCTAACGTGGCCTGATCAGTGCTAACGTAGACAACTTTTAATAATATTTTAATATTTTAAATATTTTTTTCTTTTTTACTTTTTCTTTTTCTTTGTTCCTTCTCCTCCTCCTTCCTCCAGCTAGCTGTCGGACCTCGGCAACCAGCCAGAGGTGATGGCCGGCGAGGTTGAGGTCTACCTTACTAGCCACCTTGCGCAGAGCCGGCGAGGCTCAACCTCACCGGCTTGACGCAAGGCCACCCTTGAGACCTAGGCAATGAGGGTCCAGCCTCACCCATTGCCGGCGAGGCTCGACCTCGCTAGATTCGGGTGTGAGGCCGCCCTCAAGAACTGGGTGGTGAGGGTGAAGCCTTGCCAGATTAGGCGAGGGCCAACCTTGCTAGCCCTGCCACGAGGGCATGGGCGACCTCGAGCAGGCTTCTCACCGCCTAACGCGAGGTCGCCCTAGCGGCTATTGGCTAGGTGGTCGGCGAGGTCAACCTCGCCAGTGGTCCCCTTTGGCTGATCGCTAGCGACTGGCTGGAGAAAGGACGAGGAGAAGGAAAAAACAAAAACAAAAATAGAAAAAAAGAAAAAATATATTATTAAAAGTTGTCCACGTCAGCACTAATTAAGGCCACGTCATCCGTCCGGCGTCCAGTCAACAAAACCAAAATTTGTCAGAAAGGACTGAATTGGCACAATGTAAAAATGTTTATGATTAAATCTGCACTAAAAAATGTTTAGGACTAAATTAGCACAAATACAAAAGGTTTATGAATTTTTTTTAACACTTTTTCCCTATTTATAACCTCCCAACTCCCAAGAGGGATAACGTATTTTGCATGAACACAACATATTCTTAGAACATCCAAAATCCAATATAAACTTTAGTTGGGCAAAAAAAAACAAAAAACAAAAACAAAAAGGTGAGTGGTCTAAATTTCATTCTATGTTCCTATCAGGTTTTGGCAAAGACCGGAGTCAACCTAGATTCCTCCATCTGACCGATCGTAGTTGAGAAATTTCTAGACTAGTTTAGTTTTAGTTCATTTGAATTATTGCCAGCATATTCCCTGTGTCTTTCCTTGAAGGAAAAATGAGACCAAGAGCTCCAAGACTTTGACTTAATATGCAATGTCATACTTATTTTATTAATTCGTTTAGCGTGATTCTCGAACTATTCCTAAATATTCAGTATGACCATTCAATTTAATCAAACAAGTCAAATGTAATTCATGACATGGAATATTTAATGTTTAGTTTGAATTTTCAAATGATGGGTCAATACGACATAAGAACAATGACCGCATACTTAATTTTCTTATCGATCAAATTTTCGATATCAATTTTTTTTACCGTTTTACAACTTAAATAGATTGAAGGACATGTCAATTAATTCTATCAACTCGAACTAATGAAAAAAATGACATCGAGCTACTTACTATAGTCTAGAGAGTAGTCTAGAGACTATATTAGGCATTTAGTAATAATTCAAAGATCTTATGAAATAAATTAAAAGTCTAGGGTTGATATTGAATATTAGACTAAAATTACTGAATCATTAGTGTTAGTTTCCGCTTTTTAAATATTACAAAAAGAGTGCATTGTGTATAAAATTTAAACAAATGATAATCGGTTAAAGTTTGAGGTTGAAACTCTGTTTTAGGTTTGTTTTAGGATAGTGATATTTCCACCCATTTTGGTAAAGACATGCCTTTATTTAGTTAATTGATTGAAAAACCTTTCTCTTTTCTTGAATATATCGGTTTTTCTTTTTACTGTCATGCCCTAATCCTCCGAGCGCGTGCCCTTCCCTTGGTGGTTGATTAAATAGCAACGTCGCAGGACGCATTGCCGACCCATTCATTTTAATGTACATGCAGAAGCGAATAAATAAATGCCCAAATAACAATAAGATGGGATAGAAAAGTAGAGCCACCATTTTTCAAAACCAAACCACCTTTATACATGTCAAGCAAAGTCATATACATTACTAGCTGATATGTACAAGTCTACAAAAAGGACGATACTCAAACAAGCTACTCCATGACTAGCTAGTCTGACTCGTTCCCTAATTCGACTGTCTCCACAGGGTCAGGATGAGATGGTGGGTTCTCCATTGCACCATCAGGAGGGTAAACTGGATCCTCGTCCAGGGCAGCATCAATCACCATAGAGGGGATATCGAAAGTCCTAAGGGGACCTAGCCTAACATCGTTGGGAGCGTAGCGGAACCATGCTCTGAATCGATTAGGTATCTCCTGATGTGGAACCTCTTCGATCCAGACAGTGGTTATAACAAGCTCATAAACCCAAAAAACTCCCAGGGTTGGGGTAACTGGAAACTCATTCGGTAACCCTCATGGGACAACTATGACGCTCGGGGGGATTCGTCATATAAAAACTTGAAAATGTTATTGCACAACTGGGTGAGACGACGTCTCAGCAAGTTCACTCCTTAAGACCCGACTAGGAAGGAAATATGCCCCAAGGGCTGCCTAAACACAAACACAAGTCAAAGGACTTACCTTGGCCTCAGTCCTTTCCTGCAAGTCAGTACAATTCAATCATTTTGATCACTCATTTCCACAACTAGTTCATTCAATCAGATGGAACCATCGATCAATCAACCTAGTCGATTCCATATCATCAAGATCATCTCTCGGTCAACCATTTCAATACTATCTATCAGCCAATACAATCTATCCAGTCGTTTCATTGAAACGATAACTGCTCACCTAAGCAGATATGAAATAATGCTCGCCAAAGCTGGTAAAGATAGATAATATAGCTCACTGGAGCTGATATAGATAGATAGTATAGCTTGCCAAAGCTGATATAGGTAGTATAGCTTGCCTAAGCTGATTTGTGCTCACCGAAGCTGATTTATGGATATTATATTCATCCCCTACCCATTTCACAATTTTCATAATACTCGGTAAAATAATCATGTGTAGATACATAGTAGGCCTCAGCCAAAAATATAATATATTTATTTTAATAAATCCCACCAATTATATAGTTGATAAAAAAAATTTGGTACTGTAAACTGATGCCCAGTGAAATAATAAATTTTGGGATAAATACCCAAAATTACAAATCACACTCGAATTGCATAAAATTACACTCAATTAATTAAACAAATAACACCACTGTGATCAGCATAAAAATTCTGGTCACCGGCTATCCGGGTCTAATTTAGGAAAAAAATAATTAAATAATTAATTACAAAAATTAATTATTAAATACTAATAAATAGCAAAAATGCACACTTAGGCCGGAAAAGCCTAATTAAATATCGAGACGGGCCCGAAAAATTTATGAACTTGTCTAAATAAATACTAAGACCTATTTACTTGCTAATTACACTAATCTAACCACCTAACATGCAATAACGGTTAATTAAATTGCTAATCTATTCAATGATCTACCTAATCCATACTTAACTTAAACTAATTAACCCTTAAGTGTCATTAACTTACTAAGTAGGGATTAGTGAGTTAAACTCACTTGATTAATGAACCAATTGAACCATGATGACGGTGACGAGGAGACGGGCTAAAAACTCCAAAGCAGCAGCACTAAGCAGGGTCGGGATGGGCCCGAAATCGGCCATACAAGGCCCACGGTTGCTAGACTAACTTTGACAGGCTGCTAGCCTCAGCTTGATAGGCTAGTTTCTGCTTGTTTCAAAGCTGGATCGTGGGGTGAGCAGGGCTAGAACGAATGAATATTAGGCTCCGGTGGTTCTGTTGGTGGTGGTTGGGCCTGCAACTTGAAGATGAAGCTAGACGTGGGCTAAAAATGGAGCTATTATGCAGGTGGATGATGGAGTGGCTTCGGGCGGTGAAGATGGGCCACGGTGGAGAGTCAATCGCGAGAGATTTGCTGAGGAGATTGACCAAAGAAGACAATTGATGGTGGAGCTGCAGGCGTGAGGGAGAACACGTGGCATGAGAGTGGAAGAGAATGAGGCGGCATGAGTGGGGCTCAGCTTTGAAAGAAACAGAAAATAAAGAAAGTAGAGGACAGCTAGATCGGGGAAAGGAAAAAAAAAGCAAGCAATCGAAGAAGAAAGAGGGAGGAGAGAGAGAAAGGGATGCCGCTTGGGAGAGAGATAGGGATAAGAGAACAGGGGATTTGTCGGCCAGGAGGGGAAAACGTGCCAAAAGAAACAAGAGAGAGAGAGAGAGATGTGGCCGAAGGGGGAGGGTGGTCGGATAGGGGAAACGCATGAGGGAAATGAAAGTCAGGCTAAAAGTAAAAGAAAATATCTTGAATTCAATACCTCTTGGTCCCACAAATTTCCATGTAAAATGCTTGGTCCTCACTTGCTTTCTTGCACCATAATTCTCTCAAATAAGAAGTCTTGGACAGCAAAAATGGTCATTTCCCTCAATTCCGAATTTCATTTCCTTTTTCCCGAAATCCGATTTCTTAACAAATCTCTCCGATTGATATCCAATTTTGTTGAAGAAAAAGCTCACACCATTTCTACACTTTCCTCTCACCCATAGCTCACTTAGGAGGCCAAAATCTCTTCAATTTGGCCAAACCAAATTTTTGTAAAAAATTCCGAACTCACCGAAAATTCCTCAAAAGATGAGAACATTCTTAAAATGACTCGGGGCATGGTAGACCTTATCAGATTCAAATTCGCGGTTAATTTCAATCAAGCGCGATTTTAGCGTGACCTAACCTAATCAAGATTCAAATTCCTCAAAAGATGAGTCGTCATTCATAAAATAACTTGGGGCATAGCATAACTTTCAATTTTTGAAATCGGATTGAAATTCGCGATTAAGTTTAATCAAGTGCAATTTTAACTTGACCTAACCTACCGGGTAGCTTTTATGAATTTTTGGTGCAATTGACCCGTGATCGATTTTCTTCGAATCACACGTACCTCTTCGACATATTGGCGACTCTCGTTGTTCGTGAAAATCTCAAGATTTCAAATACGGACACATGATATCCAAAACGATAGAAAATCGGTATAGTGTCATTTGACGAGAATTTTGCAAGCAGGCAGAATCACCCACACATCACAATCGAATTGACCTATCTACGGTCTCTGATCAATTTTTAATTGTGCCGTAATGACCCTTATAGACTAGCACGATCGAGCAGTCGATTCTTAGTCAATTTCTCAAGCTATTGCATTAGTACCCCTTAACGGCTTTACTTGATATGCTAGTTATCTCATGAGTGGCCATCTCAGAGAAAAGCACTATAGGCGCGTTAATGAAAGGCCCAACTTATTCAATCGAAATTAGAACCTAAAAATCATGATTTCACATTTACAGGGCTAACCAACAAAACTATCATTGTTTCTATCATCTTTCTCATCCATTTTCACAATATAAATATTCAATTACATCTAACAAGATACTATCTAATTATGTATAATGCATTTTGCATTACTTGCCACCATGGATTTTTTGTTTTTTGAGGGAGCGCCGCGGGGGAGGGGGGGGGGGGTGTGAAAGAGGGGGGTTGAGGGAGTGATGCAGGTCTAGGTTTTTAGGTAATTTATTTTTTTTTATTTTTGATTTGGCACCAAGAAAAATGATTTTTCTTATGTTGAGATTGTTCCATCACAATATTAACAGCCACATAATGGTACTATATATATAAACGCCAAGTCTATTTTCCATTCACAAAGTTGACAAGTTTGAGGACGTGGGCTATAACTATGTCTTCTTAGATTCATATGTAAAATACAAAAAAGTTTGTATATTATAGCTATAACCTATATAGGTTTTGGAAAAATTGCACCACAAGTTCTAAACATTATATATAAAATGCAATCAATTAGGTCTTCAAATTTTACTTAAAAGTGTAATTAACTCCTAAAACTTATGTTGCGAAGTGCAATTTAAAGATGCGATATTGGCAAATTTTCAAAAACACATAGGTAATTTTAGGTGCCATTTATTATAAGGGCATAATTAGCCCTTTTTGAAAAAGGCATGGGGCTCAATTGATCCATTGAAAATGTTTAGGATTTGATTGTAGGGTGCACTTTTTCCTTTAGCTGTCTCTCTTTTGTCATATATAACATATTTGTACACTTAATTGCACAGCTTTGTTGCTGACCTTAAACAAAGGCTATCAAAAAGGCTCGACCTAACCTAAGTGAGTCAACCTGGAAAATTCGGATAATTTTAAGTTGGATCGCAAAATTGTTCAGATAACCGAACCGAACCACTTTACATACTAACTTTGAGTTTTCAAACCCTAAGTTTGCCGTGCAAATTCGTTGTCTTCTACCTTCTCTCTCTCCCTCTCCCCCCTCTGTGTAAACGCGCCTCCCGAGTCCCAACTCAGCTTGTATTTTCCCAAAGCATAGTTGCACTCGGTGGTTTCCTCCAGTCTTCAGTGGCTGAGTCGAGCTTAGTCAGCCACCGCAGTGACACTGGTGCCTCCTATGGCTTGCTTGAAGATCTCTATCTCCACAATTGAATGTCAGCCATTTCTTAGTCCAATTGAACTGGCGAGTGTCCATTGACGTTTCGCATGGGTCCCGCTTTTGCTTATCTGGATTGATTTAGTTGTCCTTCGGATTTGATCTTGCAATGTGTGTGAGGAGGCTCATGCATGTTTTCCTGATCTGTTAAAAGAGGAAAACATATATTTCTTTAGGGCGTTGATAATTGGTTGTATGTGCTCTTAATTCGACGTAGGTTTGAGGCTCAAACCATAACATTTAAAGAAGGGCACACTCTTGGAAGCAAGAGGCTGAAGTAGTGATAGAGACGTAGGTTGAAGAATATAAAGGTCGGGACCATGCGTTCTTTACCAGAAGGAAGAACCTTAGGCAAGAATTGTGCTCTGGCATATACCATCTCTTCCTCTGGCATATACCCGGCATTGTGCCGAATTTGGTGAAATAAATACAGGCTTGATCATCAATGTGACGACTCAGGCATGGCCATGTGAAGGAGCGGTGCGGAATGTGACGGTGAATAACAGCGTGATTCTCCTTTGGCAGGAGAGAACTGCATTGGCATGCATGCAAATGTTAATGCTGTTCTTGCTTCCGCCAAAGGAGAATTGCCCTGCCATTCACTTGCACTGAATATACATATCTACTCAGAGCTCGGCAAAGGCATTGACAAGGCATTTGTCATTCCCAAATGGCAACTTTGAGACGTAGATGCTGCACCAGGTACGTAGGGTGATTATCAACTGTTACATGCCTCGTAACTTCGTTCCATGTTTATGTGACAAATATAAATTTCACGTATTCACTTGCGTGGGAGGTACATTAACATGCTTTCAATTAGGTTATGCCACAATTTCATTTTGAACAGTGAAATTTGTTGAAACATCAAGAAGAGTAGAGTAACAAAGCAAACGTTTTAAGTATAAAAATTATTTTCAGTAGTCTGACCCACCCTTAATTTAATGTTTAGTGAGAGATTGGGAAGCTTAAACTCTCAAATTAATGATGAATGATTTGTAAAGACTTACTTACATTGACGCTGTATGCTCCAAGTTTTCCAAAAAGTATATATATGTAGAACTTGTATTTTTTTTTTCCTAATGCAAGATATATAAACCTCTTGACTCTATTAATCTATACAGATGCATGCAAATTGCCCCTTCCACTTGCATTAATAAGACTTCGCTCCTTGAGCAAGCCCTCTTTTGAATACCCTAAGGAATTTCAAACTTAATGAAACTAATGCCGAATCAAAACTTGGAGTGTGCCTCTTAAGGTAACTTTAAATGAGAATTGATGTGACTTCCTAAAATTACAATTAGAACATTTTACTATTATTTCATTTTTTTTTCCATGAAGAAAAGAATCAAATACCCTTTTTTTGTGAATGCAATACATCATAGAAAAATAGAAGACTTTAAATGAATGTTGCTTTTTTCATATCCATTTGTGATCATCTAATTATATCCTTATCGAAATATTTCGATATTTTTACTTGGCTCTAGTGCAACTTTCGGCAAAAGTCTTCACGGAAGGCCACTAGAAAGCGTATGAAGTAACATGACTGAAAATGAAAAGCATTGATATAAGTGGTTATTTTTATCATAAATTAATTAACCATCCGAAGGCGGCTTCCCAAAAAAAAAAAATAATAATAATAATAATCATACAGATTTTGTACCATATAATAATCTTAATCCATTTACCTTCAATATAATTTACTTGTAGCGAGCTCCTTTAGGTAACCGCCTCATGAGAGAGAACTCATTCTTTGCAAGGGGTAAAGTATAGTAGGACTCTGATTCTTGTTTCAAATAATATAATTTCACCTATTCGTTCGATACTGTTAACAATTTGTTGTATCATAATAGTAAGTTACGGCAAAATGAATTGATTGGACAAAAAGGACTATTTGACCGTTGACCACTTGTTTGGCCTTGGAACAAAATTTTGATGAAATTTGAAAAAAGAGAAAAGGACAAAAAATAAAAATAAAAACACCATACAAATGAAAATGGCCAAATTACTTCAAAGTTCTCTTCTACTTCATCTTGCTCAAGACCCGTCCATCAATCACAGTCATCATGTAAAAAGAAAATGAAAAGTAAAATCCTTTAAAAACTCAAGACAAAATCTTGTGTATGTATGTAATAGATTCTATAAATGTGAAAGAGCTGGTACTCATCGGTCTCAAATTCTCTAACACAGCAAAAATTTGGGCCCCACATTCCCTATATTGCAAGTGTCGCATAATTAGTATCATCATGTGGTGTTCAGACTTGATTATATTCTTTGGTGAAAGCCAACTCAGATTTTGTTATTCTATCTGATGTGTCTAGTGTGACAGGAGGATGTGTACCGATTTGTTAAAGGAACTTTTGAGAAGCTATGCAGAGTTTCTACAATCACTATTGCCGGTGATACGGCCATGAGTCTCCTCATAAGCAAGTGGTTTCCTTCCTAGTGGTTGGAAGTGAATCTAAACACTTTTTGGCGACCCCTCAACACGTTTTGAAAGAGATGTCAATTTGGACAACAGAACATGCTTCGGATCTTCCATTACGTGGATCTGCCAAAACTTGTGCTGTCCTTTTATTATTATTATTATTATTATTATTTTCTGTACTGTACTCTCATCCCATCCATTCGTGAATTTAATTACTTTTTGAGTTTCCTCGTCTTTAAAAAAAAAAAAAAATTCTTTCATAGCTATACAATTGTCTTGATATCTTACTAAATATTTAATTTGGCCAAAACAAAAGGTATCTATAAAGTAATGTGACAAATTATAAATGCGCATTAAGTACATGATTTATGCTCATTCGTAATGATTAGTTCGATGGTTAATACATCGTAATATTGAAAAAGAAAAATATATCGTCATATATATATATATATATATACACACACACATAAAAATTTATCGTAAATATTCGATTCATTTTACAAGCTAGTTCTCCATATATAACAGATGCTTATAACATGCATTTCGCACACAACTAAGGAAAAATGAAAAAGTCATGAATGAAAAAATATTTATTTTATCGTCACATGCATTGTTAAAATTTGATCATGTGTACAATTAACATCTGTCCATACATAGAACAAGCAAATATTAATTGCTTGCCCTACCTATGGTATGCTTGAGATTATAAAATGGCTGAGTTACATATTCCTAGCAATTTAAAAGCCCTTTCTCTATTCAAATAAAAAATAATTAAAAAAATTAATAATTAAAAATATCGTAAGGTCAATAAAATATCCGAGAAAACACTTTAGATAAAAGGTTTGCAACTATCTAAAACATGACAAGAAGGTAATTATTTAAATACTAACAAATTAGTAGGTCAAATTTGTTACAATATTGCATTGCCAAAGGAACATCACATCTGCTTCCTTAAGCAAAGCAAAAGGGTTACCCAAGATAAGAATAAAAGAAAAAATCTTTTTACATGAAGAAAAGAGGGAAGAAAGAAGAATGATCAAAACTTCCTAATAAAACAATGACGACGACCACGACAAGAACAACAAAACAACCATCATCTAACAACAGTTGAAGCAACGGTGTGAGCCCACCATTTGAGACTCTCTTTCATGTCGGTCTCGTTTCCAAGAGCAGGAACCTTCTAGTTCATCAATGGATCCTCCTTCCTCTTCTCCTCCCACCATTCCCACGCCTCCGACAGATAAGGCCTTGCAACAACTACAGAATCACCAGCAGTCAGTTTCTCATCACCATCTTCGTCATCTTCTTCACCATCTTTAATTTTGTTGCCCAGTCTCTGTAGACCAGGAATGATGGAGACCAAGCTTGAGTCGACTCTGTCTTCCTCCAAGAAGACGAACCCCAGATCCACGAACCCTTTTAGCTCTTCGAACTCGAGCTCCGACAAGCTCTTAGTCAAGGTCCTTCTCTTTGCTCTTCCTCCCATTTGGCCCTTATTTCTGTGCGAGAACTCTGACCTTCTCAGGTTGTTCCATTTGAAACCTTCCTCTTCTTCTGTGATTACCTCTTCTTCATAGATCATGCTGTGAATAGGTTTCATGGGAAGGACTGAGTCTGGAGAGAGAGAACTTGCTTGTAAGCTTGTTGGGATGATGCTCGTTTGATCGCTCACGGACCTCACAAGAATTGATGGAGTCCGAGAAATTTGAAGACACGAGCTTTCTTTCTTGGGTATTTCTATGCAATCTTGACCCCGGTTGGATCTGGAGGTTGAAGAAGGCGATGTGTCTGGTCGTTTCATGAAGATCTCGAGATCGAACCAGCATCTATCGATGATCTTCATGACTGCTTCCGCTTCTTCCATTAATGGTGGCCAGAGGAAATTGTGTGATTATGGAGACTTAATGAGGGCTTGGGTGGCTTCGTATTTATATACTCTTTTAATTATCATGATTACCCTTGCGTTTTCCCGTTATTTACGGGAAAGACTCAATCTAAGTGTTCACACGGTTGTGTATCACTTTGATTTGGTCTTGGGTCTTTGTCTAAATGTTTCAATTTCATTGGTCCTTTCTAACGTTTTTTTTTTTTTAAGTAGACCTAATGCAATAATTACGTTTTCTAAAAAAAGAAAAAGAAAAATATATTTTTTTGGAGGCCAAGCAATGTTGGGTGTTTTGAATCAATTAAGGTTGAAGAAAACACTATTTGTTTTGTTTTGTTTTTTTTTTTTTTTTTTTTGTAGTAGGTCGTGGTCAGCGTGACGTTTTGCTAATGCTCGAGGCCAGGATGATAAATGAGCAAAAATCTCCTCTTTTTTTGTATTATGCTAATTGAGAAACACCATCTCTGACTAATGGTCAACTTTTAAGCATGTTAGCAAAAAGATTAACAATTTCGCATGTGCTTCTCGTGCCCCCATGCCACGTGCGCCGCGGTCTTCGAGTGCGACTTTCAACTTCCCCGCGGATGATTAGTTTCAGACCTGTCTTGAAACTACGTCGGCAAAAAGAACAAAATAGAGAGAAAAGAACAAGATGAACATATGGTATCAATGACTTAATACCATGATATCGTATATTCTCATGACTTTATGTTAGATGGCAAACCAGCAATTCTCAACATGACCTGTTTACAAGGTACGACCACAGAGTTAGATTTTACATAAACGGATTTGTGACAAAATAAAAATCTTGCCTTACTTGAGTTTCTTTTCTACACAATTAGGCGTGGTCAACATTCAAATTTAAAGACTTTTCTAACCTTAAGAGTTAGAGAAATAGAACCCAATTTAAAAAATTATTAAAGAAAGTTATTAAACATATAAAAAAATACCTAACCCACGTACCTTTTTTTTTTGGTAAAGTAGCCCACGTACTTTTTTCATCACCAATATGGCCAACAAAGCATATTACAGACTGGCATGGAATATTATAGAATTATTAGACTGGCAAAAACAGGTATAGATTCAATAATACAACAAACCTTATAACTTCGACTTTATTAAAGTAGTCGTGTATGCTCAGAACATTTCATTCATTTATTGATGGGTTCATAATTTGGGTCAAGATCAAAATTTTCATTAGCTAAATTCTAGTTACCATGTGTCTTCAAGATAAAATTCTCCGAAATCTCATGAATCCTGAAAAAAAAAATTTAGTCGTTCTGGTTGGTTTCGCTTGTATATTTAATGACTTATATATGTCATTTTTGGAGGCATGATATGCATGGGAACAATCCCATGGCATTTCATACCTAATGTTAAAGTTAGAGATAAAGAAAAATCCCTTGAACTAACCTTACAGTGGGAATGCGATGACCAACACTATATGGCGTTGACGAGAACCTTTACTTTCAGATATGACGACAACATTATATCATATTTTTCTATTACCATGTGAACAAAGGTCTCCAAAATGATTAAGGAGAATAGACTTCGCAATTTTATACGTAAGGGAAAAAGGTAAAATATATAAAGAAAATAAATGGAAAATGTTTTCTAACTATAATCAAGAAATGGAAAATAATGAAGAACTTTTCCAAACATAGTAATGATGATAGTGTGGATTTGGTTGCGACATCCAGCAGGGATGACAAGGTTTTTCGATGGTTATGTTTGAATGTGAGGAGTGTTAGGGGATTTGTGGTTAGAAATTCAAATAATAAATTCATGATGGTGATGCGAATCACAATATTATCATAATAAAAATGTTTTAGTTCAAGTATGATTTTTGAAATCGACATGAATTGTGGACTTTAATAACATAAAATTTCACTAAAAATAACCACTGGCCAAATCGCCTTGTCACAATGCCTCTATGCCTGTCGGTTGTCTTTAGCTTCCACAACCATCGGGCCGTCACTGATCTCTCTCTCCTCATGTGCCTAAGGACTGCCACCTGAAAGGGTTAATATGCATATTTCGTTGCAACTGTGACATGCCAAGCTAGCAAAACTAAGGTATTGTCCGGTTGGGCTCAAAGCCCACTAGCCCTATTGCCAAATGAACCAAGAAAAGATTATTTTTATATCTGAAAAAATATCAAATGTAATAATTGCTGAATGTCTTGCAATTTTTAAGATCCAAGGCAATAATAGCGGTTGTCGCATTTCATGTTAAACACTACAACTACATATGTACATCTTTATTCATGAAGAACCTGACGTGACTTTATCAATATAATATTTTTATAATCATTATACGCAAGAATACGAGGAAAAGTCAGGAACATATGCTAGAGAAGTCCAAAGGACCGCGATCACCACTAAATAATCTTATCTAAAATACGTAGATAAAATTATATAATGAAAAAATAAGTAAAATATAATAAATAGAGTGCCATAAAAAACCTTACATGAAACATCCCATATTGTAGAAGATTGCAACAGTGAATTGCCGGGCAAATCTCCTTTGGCAGTGAGCTTATATGACATTCACTCCCAATGAAAACATTTGAGTATAAACCACCTGCCAAAGGAGTAAATGCCCAGTAATTCACCACTTACATGTCATCCACTCTATTCTTCACGTGCTTGTATAATTCTAATTTTTTCTTGGCTTCGATGAACAGAGTTAGATACAATATCTATTTATAGCCTCCCAAAAGCGGTAGAGACGTTTTCCATGCACACAGCATATTCTCAGAACATCCAAAATCAAATAAAACTTTAGTTGGGCAAACAAAAAGAAAATAAAGGCTAGTGGTTCAATGAGTTGGATATGCTAGATTTTATCCTCAGTTCATACCAGGTTTTAGGGACGACCGGAGTCAACATATATTCCTCTATATCCAACTAATTTGAGTGGAGAAGTATCTAGACAGATTTAGTTTTACTACATTTTGATCTTGTCGTTATTCGAGCATATTCCTAGTGTCTTTTCTCAAAGGTAAAATGATACTACGAGTTCTTAAATGTTGGCCTAATATGCAATGTCAAACTTAAATTTTTTTTTAATTCGCTTAGTGTGATTAGTAAACTATTCTTAAATATTTAATGTAGTGTCTCTATTTAATCAAACAAGTTAGATGTAATTTGGTGACATTGAATATTTAATGTTGAGTTCGAATTTTGATAACATGGATCAATAAGACATAACAACATGTGAACGCAGATTATATTTTTTTGTTGGTCTACTTCTATATACAATTGTTTCTAGTTTATTGTTGAAACTTAATAGATTGAAGTACTTGTTGGTTAATTCTATCTGCTCGAACTGATGACAAACCGATGTTGAGTTTCTTAATATAGTCTAGAGACTACATTAAACATTTAGTAAAAATTCAATAATCATATTAAATAAATTAAAAGCCCAATGATGACAAGAAACAATGAGCTAAAGTTAATGAATTATAAATGTTTTTTTTTTTAACATTGCAAAATAAGCGCATTTCCATGTAAAAAATTTAAATAAATGATAATGGTAAATGACTTTTTATTTATTTTGATGTGGCAGCAAGGAAAATAACTTTTTTCCTATGTTGAGGGTGCTTTGTCACGGTATCAATGGCCACATAATGTTACAAAATATGAAAAAGCCTAGTAGTGTTTTTCATTCACGAAGTTGACAAGTTTGAGGACGTGCACTATAATTATCTCTTATTAGAATCATATACAACATACAAATATTTTTGATAAATTATAGTCATAACCTATATAGTTGTTGGTAAATGAGAAGAACCCTCCTTTGGAAAATATTCGGATCCTTGTTTTTGCAATATGCTAATTGAGAAACTCCATCTTGACTAATGGTCAACTTTTAACCACATAAACAATGGATTTGCAATTTTGCACGTGCTTCTCGTGCCCCCACGTCACGTGCACCGCGGGCTTCAAGTGCGACTTTCAACTTGCCCGCGGATGATTAGTTCCAGACCCCTCTTATAACTATGTCGGCATAAAAAAAAAAAGAAAAAAAAAAGGAAAGAACAAGTTGAATTAATAACATATTAAATTAATCACTATGATATTGCATATTCTCAGGAGTTTGTACTTGAGTTTTTGGCTGCAACACTAATCCCGCCAAATTCATGACTAGATTTCAACCAAGCAACTCTTGACACAATCTGTTTGCACGTTACAACATGTAATTTAATAAATATAGATTTAGCATTTGTGCCACAAGAAAAAAAAATTATCTTACTGCGGTTGATTTCTACGTAATTAGACATGTTCAAGTTCATATTTAAAGAATTCTTTTTTTAACCTTAAGACAAAAATAGAACCCACTTTAGAAAGAATAACGATTAAAAAAATCATTAAACGTGAAAAAACTAGCACACATACATTTTTCATAACCAACAAAACATATTATAGATTGGTAGGGGATGTTACAGTAATCAAACTAACAAAAGCCAGTACGTACTCGATAATAAACCGAACTTTACAATTTCAACTCTATTAAAGTAGTCATGTAAGCTCTGAAAGATTCATTCACTTATTAATGGATCATAATCTGGGTTGACATTAGGATCTTTACCAACTAAAATCTGATCACCACGTGTTTTCAATATAACATTCTTCGAATGAAAAAAAAAAAAAATCATTTATTCTGGCTGATTTCGCTTCTCATTATTTAATGCCTGATGAATGTCATTTTTGGTGGCATGATATGTGCAAACATATTTGTATGGCATTTCATACCTGATATTAGAGTTAGAGACAAAGAAAGTTCCTTGAACTAAATTTATAGTGGAAACGCAATGAGCAATTTTATTTGACTTTGATGAGAACCTCCACTGTCAAATATAACGGTACCATTGTATCAGATTTTGCCATTCCTAAGTGAACATAGGTCTCCAAAACAATTAAGGAGAATATAGTTCGAACAATTTACACGTGTGGGAAAAAGGTACAATATTTAAAGAAATTAAATGGAAAACAATAACCAAGATATGGAAAATATTAGAGAAATTTTTCCAAACATGGTAATGATGATATGATTGATTCATCACATCTATAGAGGGATGAAAAGGTTCTTCAATGGTTATCTTTGAATGTGAGGAGCGTTTAGAACTACCGGGCTTGTGGGTAAAAATTCAAATAATAAACTCATTACGATGACTCAAATCACAATATTACGATAACAAAAACATTCAAGTTCAACTATGGTTTTTGATATGGGCATGAACCGTGGACTTTAATTACTTGAATTTCACTGAAAATAACTCCATTAATGAATAAAAAAACAATTTTTTTACTCTATAAAAATTAATGACGCATTAAACCATTTGAAATAGTTGGTTTTCATTTTTTTCACTCTTTTTTCTTTGTTTATATTGCACCATTTCCTCTACCTACTAATCAAATACTGAAAACATATATGTTGCCAAATCGCCTTGTCGCGGTGCCTCTATGCCCGTTGGTTGCTTTTAGCCACCGCAACCGCTGAGCTGAAACTGATCTCTCTGTTTACATGCGTGAGTGCTGCAACCTGCAGGTGTTGGCATGCATTTTTATTTATTTATTGAAAAAGTGATATGACGAGCTAGCAAAACAAAGCTATTGTTTAGTTAGGCTCGAAGGCCACCAGCACTATTGCCAAATGAGCACAAAAAGATTACCATGATTGCACTGTTATCCAGTGGGTGTCGCATTTCGCGTAAATACTGCAACTGCAGTGAGGGATGATCACAGGCATTCCCATTCTCAGGCATTCCCATTCTCACCTTAAAACTGGGAACCTGACTGGAGGAACTGGTTCTCCATTTCCCGAGGACTGGATCGAAAGAGACTAGAATTGGATGGGATTGGACCGATCTGGGTCCAATTCCTAGGCAGTCCAATGAAACCGATCGCAGTGTGCTTGGAAATCTTGGACACACGTGCAATAAAATATTAAACTTCAGGATCTGTGTGCATTGACCACACTTCGCAAGGTTCACACTGAATCTTTGCGAAAAGGCTAGAAAAAGTATGCTTGAAGAAATTGCCAGGTTTGGCATTTATACACAAGCTCTCTTACACCCTCCTATTTGTTCGAAGTGGGACTCTTGGAGTGGCTTGTTTCTTGCAGGTTAGCGGGAGCAAGATAGAGAGAGAGGGAGTGAGCGTGACAGATAGTGAGTATAGTCCCACATCGGCAGATAGAAAAGGCTAACAAGTAGGTTGCCTCTGTAATTGGTTTGTTGGCTAGGATCAAGAGTAATGTCGGTCGAATGATTCTTAAAGTGAGGCACCGACATTTTAAAAAAAATTCAGTTTAAATGAATTTTCCACATATTTTTTAGGAATAAAAGTAAAAATTCATAAAAATAAATAATCGTTTTAGTTCGGATGGTCAAAATCAGGAACCAGACTGAAATTTGCCGGTTTCAATTTTATGGAATTGGAAACCAAATTGTGGTCTTTGAGAACGGGATCAAACCGGTTAGTTCAATCCTATCTGGGCAATTCCTAGTTCGATTGGTTCTTTTTGCTTACCCCTAATTGCAATGTGAATCCAAAAGCTAAAAAGTAAAAATCATCTCAAAAACATATACATACCTCTTCTTGGGAAGAATCCAACATGAATTTGTGGATACAATATTATATGCAAAATTAAAAGAAAAGTGAAGAACATGTGCTAGAGAAGTCCAAAGTATGAGTGCTCTCATTAATAAATTATTCTATCTAAAATATGTGGAAAAATTAGCAAATGAAAGTAAAAGAAAATAACTATAGAGCCACAACAGAAAACCTAAATGAAGCATCCCAGAATTGTTGAAGATTGCAACGGTGTTAGAGTGCAATATCTATTTATAAGGGAGAAGTGGTAAAAAAAGTCATAAATCTTTTACATTTGTGCCAATTTAGTCATAAACCTTTATATGTTGTGTAAATTCAGTCTTTTCTAGCCAATTTTAGTTGGATTTTGCTAACTGAACGCCGGCCGACTAACATGGCCTGATCAGCGCTAACATATACAACTTTTAATAATATTTGAATATTTTAAAAAAAATTATTTTTTTCTTTTTCTTTTTTCCTTCTCCTCCTCCTTCCTCCAGCTAGTCGATGGACCTCGGTGACTAGCCAGAGGCGATAGCCGGCGAGGTTGAGGTCTACCTTGCCGGCCTCCTCGTGCAAGGCTGGCGAGGCTCGACCTCGTTGGCTTGACGCAAGGCCGCCATCGAGACCTAGGCGACGAGGGTCAAGCCTCACCTATGGCCGGCGAGGCTCAACCTCGTTGGATTCAGGTGCGAGGCCGCCCTCGAGAACTGGGCAGCAAGGGTCAAGACTTGCTAGATCAGGTGAGGGCCAACCTCGCTAGCCCTGCGCGAGGCCACCCTCGCGTCCTAGGTGGCCTTGAGCTAGCTTCTCGCTAGCCCTACGGGAGGCCACCCTTGCGTCTTGCAAGGCTACTGGTGAGGTGGCCAGCGAGGTCGACCTGGCTGGCGATCCCCTTTGGCTGATCGCCAGTGATCGACTGGAGGAAAGAGGAGGAGAAGGAAAAAGGAAAAAGAAAAAGAAAAAGAATTAAAATATTATTAAAAGTTGTCAATGTCAGCATCGATTAGGCCACGTTAGCTGCTTGACATCCAGTTAGCAAAATCCAGCCAAAATTGGCTGGGAATGACTAAATAGCGATAATGTAAAAAGGTTTAGGATTAAATCAGCACCAAAAAAAGGTTTAGGACTAAATTAACACAACTACAAATGGTTTATGACTTTTTTTTAACACTTTTCCCCTATTTATAACCTCCCAACTGCCAAGAGGGATAACGTATTTTGCATGAACATACCATATTCTTAGAACATCCAAAATCCAATATAAACTTTAGTTTGGCAAAAAAAAAAAAAAAAGCAAAAACAAAAAGGCTAGTGGTCCAATGAGTTGGATATGCTAAATTTCGCTATCTGTTCCTATCAGGTTTGGCGACGACCGGAGTCAACCTAGATTCCTCTATCCGACCGATTGGAGTGGAGAAATTTCTAGACTAGTTTAGTTTTAGTTCATTTGAATTATTGCCAGCATATTCCTCGTCTTTCCTCAAAGGAGAAATGATACTAAGAGCTCCAAGACTTTGACTTAATATGCAATGTCATACTCATTTTATTAATTCGTTTAGCGTGATTATTGAACTATTCCTAAATATTTAGTAGAACCATTCAATTTAATCAAACAAGTCAAATGTAATTCATGACAGAATATTTAATGTTTAGTTTGAATTTTCAAATGATGGGTCAATACGACATAAGAACAATGACCACATAGTTAATTTTCTTATCAATCTACTTTTCTATATGAATTCTTTTTACCGTTTTACAACTTAAATAGATTGAAGGACATGTCAATTAATTCTATCAACTCGAACTAATGAAAAAAAAAATGACATCGAACTACTAAAAATAGTCCAGAGACTAGTCTAGAGACTATATTAGGCATTTAGTAATAATTCAAAGATCATATTAAATAAATCAAAAGTCTAGGGTTGATATTGAATATTAGACTAAAATTACTGGATCATTAGTGTTAGTTTCCTCTTTTTAAATATTACAAAAAGAGTGTGTTGTCTATAACGTTTAAACAAATGATAAGCGATTAAATTTTGAGGTTGAAACTCTCTTTTAGGTTTGTTTTAGTATAGTGCTATTTCAACCCATTTTGGTAAAGACATGCCTTTCTTCAGTTAATTGATTGAAAAACCTTTCTCTCTTTTTTTTTTTTTTTTGAATATATTGGTTTTTTTTTTTTTTTTACTATCACGCCCCGATCCTCTGACCATGTGCCCATCCCTTGGTGGTCAATTAAATAGCAATATCCAAGGAAGCATCGCCGCCTCATTCATTTTATTGTACATGCGGAAGCGAATAAATAAATGTCCAAACAACAATACGATGAGATAGAAAAGTAGAGCCATCATTTTTCAAAACCAAACCACACATTTATGCATGTCAAGCAAAGTCATATACATTATTAGTCGATATGTAAAAGTCTACAAAAAGGACGATCCTCAAACAAGCTAGTTTGACTCGTTCGCTAATTCGGCTATCTCCACAGGGTCAGGATGAGACAACGGGTTCTCCATCGCACCATCAGGAAGGTTAGCTGGATCCTCGTCTAGGGTAGCATCAATCACCACAGAGGGGATATCGAAAGTCCTAAGGGGACCTAGCCTAACACCGTTGGGAGCATAGCGAAATCATGCTCTGAATCGATTAGGTATCTCTTGATGTGGAATCCCTTCGATCCAGACAGTGGTTACAATAAACTGATAGATCCAGAAAACTCCCGGGGTTGGGGTAACTAGAAACCCGCTTAGTAACCCTCATGGGACGACTATGACGCTCAGGGGGATTCGCCATCTAAGAACCTGAAAATGTTATCCAACAACTGGGTGAGATGAGGTCTTAGAAAGTCCATCCCCCCCGACTAGGAAGGAAATATGCTTCAAGAGTTGCCTAAACACAAACACGAGTTAGAGAACTTAACTTGGCCTTAGTCCTTTCCTGCAAGTCAGTATAATTCAATCATTTTGATCACTCATTTCCACAACTAGTTCATCCAATCAGATTGAACCATCGATCATTCGACCTAGTCGATTCCATATTATCAAGACCATCTCTCGATCAACCATTTCAATACAATCTATCACCCAATACTATCTATCCAGTCATTTCATTGAAATGATCACTGCTCACCTAAGCTGATATGAAAGAATGCTTGCCAAAGCTGGTAAAGATAGATAGTATAGCTCATTAAAGCTAATATAGATAGATAGTATAGCTTGCCAAAGCTGATATAGGCAGTATAGCACGCCTAAGCTAATTTGTGCTCACAAGGGAATATAGGTGCGTCGATGAAAGGCTCAACTTATCCAATCGAAATCAGAACCTAAAAATCAAGATGTCACATTTACAAGGCTAACCAACAAAACTATCATTGTTTCTATCATCTCTCTCATCCATTTTCACAATATAAATGTTCAATTACACCCAACAAGATACTATCTAATTATGTATGATGCGTTTCACATTACTTGCCACCATGGATTTTTTTTTTTTTTGGGTGGGGGGGGGAGAAGAGGGGGGTTGAGGCTGTGATGCAGCTCTAGGTTTTTAGGTAATTTTTTTTTTTTTTACATATATTTTTTATGTGGCACCATGAAAAATGATTTTTCTTATGTTGAGATTGTTCCACCACAATATTAACAGCCACATAATGTTACAATATATATATACACAAACGCCAAGTGTATTGTCCATTCATGAAGTGGACAAGTTTGAGGACTTGGGCTATAACTTTCTTCTTAGAATCATATGTAAAGTACAAAATTGTTTGTATATTATCGCTGTAACCTATTTAGGTTTTGGAAAAATTGCACCACAAGTTCTAAACATTATATATAAAATGCAATCAATTAAATCTTCAAATTTACTTAAAATTGTAATCAACTCCTAAAACTTATACTGCGAAGTTCAATTTAAAGATGTGATATTGGCAAATTTTCAAAAATGGATAGGTAATTTTAGGTGCCATTTATTATAATGGCATAATTAGCCCTTTTTGAAAAAGGCATGGGGCTTAATTGATCCTTTGAAAATGTTCAGGATTTGATTGTAGGGTGTACTTTTTCCTTTATTTGTCTCTCTTTCGTCATATATAACATATTTATACACTTAATTGCACAGCTTTGTTGCTGACCTTAAACAAAGGCTATCAAAAAGGCTCGACCTAACCTAAGTGAGTCAACCTGGAAAATTCGGATAATTTCAAATTGGATTGCAAAATTGTTCAGATAACCGAACCGAACCACTTTACATACTAACTTTGAGTTTTCAAACCCTAAGTTTGCCGTGCAAATTCGTTGTCTTCTACCTTCTCTCTCTCCCTCTCCCCCCTCTGTGTAAACGCGCCTCCCGAGTCCCAACTCAGCTTGTATTTTCCCAAAGCATAGTTGCACTCGGTGGTTTCCTCCAGTCTTCAGTGGCTGAGTCGAGCTTAGTCAGCCACCGCAGTGACACTGGTGCCTCCTATGGCTTGCTTGAAGATCTCTATCTCCACAATTGAATGTCAGCCATTTCTTAGTCCAATTGAACTGGCGAGTGTCCATTGACGTTTCGCATGGGTCCCGCTTTTGCTTATCTGGATTGATTTAGTTGTCCTTCGGATTTGATCTTGCAATGTGTGTGAGGAGGCTCATGCATGTTTTCCTGATCTGTTAAAAGAGGAAAACATATATTTCTTTAGGGCGTTGATAATTGGTTGTACGTGCTCTTAATTCGACGTAGGTTTGAGGCTCAAACCATAACATTTAAAGAAGGGCACACTCTTGGAAGCAAGAGGCTGAAGTAGTGATAGAGACGTAGGTTGAAGAATATAAAGGTCGGGACCATGCGTTCTTTACCAGAAGGAAGAACCTTAGGCAAGAATTGTGCTCTGGCATATACCATCTCTTCCTCTGGCATATACCCGGCATTGTGCCGAATTTGGTGAAATAAATACAGGCTTGATCATCAATGTGACGACTCAGGCATGGCCATGTGAAGGAGCGGTGCGGAATGTGACGGTGAATAACAGCGTGATTCTCCTTTGGCAGGAGAGAACTGCATTGGCATGCATGCAAATGTTAATGCTGTTCTTGCTTCCGCCAAAGGAGAATTGCCCTGCCATTCACTTGCACTGAATATACATATCTACTCAGAGCTCGGCAAAGGCATTGACAAGGCATTTGTCATTCCCAAATGGCAACTTTGAGACGTAGATGCTGCACCAGGTACGTAGGGTGATTATCAACTGTTACATGCCTCGTAACTTCGTTCCATGTTTATGTGACAAATATAAATTTCACGTATTCACTTGCGTGGGAGGTACATTAACATGCTTTCAATTAGGTTATGCCACAATTTCATTTTGAACAGTGAAATTTGTTGAAACATCAAGAAGAGTAGAGTAACAAAGCCAACGTTTTAAGTATAAAAATTATTTTCAGTTGTCTGACCCACCCTTAATTTAATGTTTAGTGAGAGATCGGGAAGCTTAAACTCTCACATCAAAGATGAACGATTTCTAAACATTTACTTACATTGACGCCGTATGTTCCAAGCTTTCCAAAAAGTATATATATGTAGAACTTGTATTTTTTTTTTTTCCATAATGCAAGATATATAAACCTCTTGACTCTACTAATCTATACAGATGCATGCAAATTGCCCCTTCCTTTAGGTAACCGCCTCGTGAGAGGGAACTCATTCTTTGCAAGGGGTAAAGTATAGTAGGACTCTGATTCTTGTTTCAAATAATATAACTTCGCCTATTCATTGCATACTGTTAGCAATTTGTTGCATCTTAATAGTAAGTTACGGCAAAATGAATTGATTGGACAAAAAGGACTATTTGACCGTTGACGACTTGTTTGGCCTTGGAACAAAATTTTGATGAAATTTGAAAAAAGAGAAAAGGACAAAAAATAAAAATAAAAACACCATACAAATGAAAATGGCCAAATTACTTCAAAGTTCTCTTCTACTTCATCTTGCTCAAGACCCGTCCATCAATCACAGTCATCATGTAAAAAGAAAATGAAAAGTAAAATCCTTTAAAAACTCAAGACAAAATCTTGTGTATGTATGTAAAAGATTCTATAAATGTGAAAGAGCTGGTACTCATCGGTCTCAAATTCTCTAACACAGCAAAAATTTGGGCCCCACATTCACTATATTGCAAGTGTCGCATAATTGGTATCATCATGTGGTGTTCAGACTTGATTATATTCTTTGGTGAAAGCCAACTCAGATTTTGTTATTCTATCTGGTGTGTCTGGTGTGACAGGAGGATGTGTACCGATTTGTTAAAGGAACTTTTGAGAAGCTATGCAGAGTTTCTACAATCACTATTGCCGGTGATACGGCCATGAGTCTCCTCATAAGCAAGTGGTTTCCTTCCTAGTGGTTGGAAGCGAATCAAAACACTTTTTGACGACCGCCCAGCACGTATTGAAAGAGATGTCAATTTGGACATCATAACATGCTTCGGATCTTCCATTTTGTGGATCTGCCAAAACTTGTGTTGTCCTTATTATTATTATTATTATTATTATTATTATTATTATTATTATTATTATTATTATTATTTCCGTACTCTACTCTTATCCCATCCATTCTTTTTTTTAATTACTTTTTGAGTTTCCTCGTCTTTAAAAAAAATAAAAGTTCTTTCATAACTATACGATTGTCTTGATATCTTACTAAATATAAGGAGAAATAATGTTTTATTTTGGCCAAAACAAAAGGTATCTATAAAGTAATGTGACAACTTATAAATGCGCATTAAGTACATGATTTATACTCATTCGTAAGGATTAGGTCGATGGTTAATACATCTTAATATTGAAAAAGAAAAATATATCGTCATATATATGTGTATATATATTTACACACAAAAATTTCTTGCAAATATTCGATTCATTTTACAAACTGGTTCTACATATATAGCAGATGCTTATAACATGCATCTCATGCACAACTAAGGAAAAATGAAAAAGTCATGAATGAAAAGATATTTATATTATTGTCACATGCATTGTTAAAATTTGATCATGTGTACAATTAATATCTGTCCATACATAGAACAAGCAAATATTAATTGCTTGCCCTCACTATGGTATGCTTGAGATTATGAAATGGCTGAGTTACATATTCCTAGCAATTCAAAAGCCCTTTCTCTATTCAAATATATACAAAAATTTTAAAATAAATAATAATTAAAAATATCGTAAGGTAATTGTCGCATTGCCAAAGGAACATCACATCTGCTTCCTTAAGCAAAGCAAAATCAAGAGTTACCCAAGATAAGAATTTCCAATTTGATTGATAACTGATAATAATGAAAGAAAAAATCTTTTTACACGAAGAAAAGAGGGAAGAAAGAAGAATGATCAAAACTTCCAAATTAAACAATGACGACGACCACGACAAGAACAACAGAACAACCGTCATCTAACAACAGTTGAAGCAACGGTGTGAGCCCACCATTTGAGACTCTCTTTCATTTCGGTCTCGTTCCCAAGAGCGGGAACCTTCCAGTTCATCAATGGATCCTCCTTCTTCTTCTCCTCCCACCATTCCCACGCCTCCGACAGATAAGGCCTCGCAACAACTACAGACTCACCGGCATCTTCGTCATCTTCTTCACCATCTTTAATTTTGTTGCCCAGTCTCTGTAGCCCAGGAATGATGGAGACCAAGCTTGAGTCGACTCTGTCTTCCTCCAAGAAGACGAACCCCAGATCCACGAACCCTTTTAGCTCTTCGACCTCGAGCTCCGACAAGCTCTTAGTCAAGGTCCTCTTTGCTCTTCCTCCCATTTGGCCCTTTTTTCTGTGCGAGAACTCCGAGCTTCTGAGGTTGTTCCATTTGAAACCTTCCTCTTCTTCATAGATCATGCTGTGAATAGGTTTCATGGGGAGGACTGAGTCTGGAGAGAGAGAACTTGCTTGTAAGCGTGTTGGGATGATGCTCGTTTGATCGCTCACGGACCTCACAAGAATTGATGGGGTCCGAGAAATTTGAAGACACGAGCTTTCTTTCTCGGGTATTTCTATGCTTTCTTGACCCGGGTTGGATCTGGAGGTTGAAGAAGGCGATGTGTCTGGTCGTTTCTTGAAGATCTCGAGCTCGAACCAGCATCTATCGATGATCTTCATGACTGCTTCCGCTTCTTCCATTAATGGTGGCCGGAGGAAATTGTGTGATTATGGAGACTTAATGAGGGCTTGGGTGGCTTCGTATTTATATACTCTTTTAATTATCATGATTACCCTTGCGTTTTCCCGTTATTTACGGGAAAGACTCCATCTAAGTGTTCACACGGTTGTGTATCACTTTGATTTGGTCTTGGGTCTTCGTCTAAATGTTTCAATTACATTGGTCCTTTTTACCAATAAAGCTATCAGAGAGAAAACATATAATGCGACATATATACTTCCTAATAACGAGTAATGGAAAAAGACGTCGACACGAACTGCAGGTCCCATTTCCATAGTGACGAGTACATCTCTAGGCTTAGATGAAAGCACCACCCAACTTCGCAAAATTGACCCTTAAATGCAACAACTTGTTGCTTGTACATTACACCAACAAAAAGGGTTCTGAGCATAATTCATTTTGGATTGCCTCAAGAGCAAAGGATTTGGACAACATTGATCATTGAGAGCGCAAGATTGTGGACTTAATATACACCAAGTATATATTTATACGGATTTTTCTTTTTTCCTTTCACCTATTCTATTCTGTTCATTCATATTTATTCTGCTTGAGTATCGGCCTACTTTGAACATTTTGCCTTGGGAATTTCTAGGAAACATATGACACTATAATTTTTTTTTTTAATCTTAATTCAATTAGAACAAAGGTAGTTAGGACATAGTAGTCAAACGAGACCATTTAAACGGAATACAAGAAAATTTAGAAAGAGGAAATTATGCCAGTGCTGCGTAATTTAGTAGACCTAATGCAATAATTTACGTTTTCTTTTAAAAAAAATTATATTTTTGGAGGCCAAGCAATGTTGGGTGTTTTGAATTAATTAAGGTTGAAGAAAACACTCTTTGTTTTTTGTAGTAGGTCGTGGTCAGCGTGACATCTTGCTAATTCTCGAGGGCAGGATGATAAATGAGCAAAAATCTCCTCTTTTTTTTGTATTATTCTAATTGAGAGACACCATCTCTGACTAATGGTCAACTTTTAAGCACGTTAGCAAAAAGATTAACAATTTCGCATGTGCTTCTCGTGCCCCCATGCCACGTGCGCCGCGGTCTTCGAGTGCGACTTTCAACTTCCCCGCGGACGATTAGTTTCAGACCTGTCTTGAAACTACGTCGGCAAAAAGAAAAAAATAGAGAGAAAAGAACAAGATGAACATATGGTATCAGTGACTTAATACCATGATATCGTATATTCTCATGACTTTATGTTAGATGGTAAACCAGCAATTCTCAACATGACCTGTTTACAAGGTACGACATGTAATTAACAGAGTTAGATTATACATAAACGGATTTGTGTCAAAATAAAAATCTTGCCTCACTTGAGTTTGTTTTCTACACAATTAGGCATGGTCAATATTCAAATTTAAAGACTTTTCTAACCTTAAGAGTTAAAGAAATAGAACCCACTTTAAAAAATTATTAAATAAAGTTATTAAACATATAAAAAAAACCTAACCCACATACTTTTTTTTTTCCGTAAAGTAACCCACGTACTTTTTTCATCACCAATATGGCCAACAAAGCGTATTACAAACTGGCAAGGAGTATTATAGAATTATTAGACTGGCAAAAATAGGTATAGATTCAATAACAACAAACGTTACAACTTCAACTTTATTAAAGTAGTCATGTGTGCTCTAAACATTTCATTCATTTATTGATGGTTCATAATTTGGGTCAAGATCAAAATTTTCATTAGCTGAATTCTAGTTACCACATGTCTTCAAGATAAAATTCTCCGAAATCTCATGAATTTTGAAAAAAATATATAGTTGTTCTGGTTGATTTCACTTGTATATATTTAATGCCTTATATATGTCATTTTTGGAGGCATGATATGTGTGGGAACAATCCCATGGCATTTCATACCTAATGTTAAAGTTAGAGATAAAGAAAAATCCCTTGAACTAACTTTACAGTGGGAATGCGATGACCAACTCTATATGGCATTGACGAGAACCTTTACTTTCAGAGATGACGACAACATTATATCATATTTTTCTTTTCCCATGTGAACAAAGGTCTCCAAAATGATTAAGGAGAATAGACTTCGCAATTTTATACGTAAGGGAAAAAGGTACAATATATAAAGAAAATAAATGGAAATCATTTTCTAACTATAATCAAGAAACGGAAAATAATGGAGAACTTTTCCAAACATAGGAATGATGATAGTGTTGATTTGGTCGTGACATCCGGTAGGGATGACAAGGCTTTTCGATGGTTATGTTTTAATGTGAGGAGCGTTAGAGAATTTGTGGTTAGAAACTCAAATAATAAATTTATGATGGTGATATGAATCACAATATTATCATAATAAAAATGTTTTAGTTCAAGTATGATTTTTGAAATCGACATGAATTGTGGACTTTAATCACATAAAATTTCACTGAAAATAACCACTGGCCAAATCACCTTGTCACAATGCCTCTATCCCTGTCAGTTGTCTTTAGCCTCCACAACCATCAGACCGTCACTGGTCTCTCTCTGCTCATGTGCCTAAGGATTGCCACTTGAAAGGGTTAACATCCATATTTCGTTGCAAATGTGACATGACAAGCTAGCAAAACTAAGGTATTGTCCAGTTGGGCTCAAGGCCCACTAGCCCTATTGCCAAATGAACCAAGAAAAGATTATTTTTATATCTGAAAAAATATGAAATGTAATAATTGCTGAATGTCTTGCAATTTTTTAAGATCCTAGGAAATAATAGTGGTTGTCGCATTTCATGCTAAACGCTACAACTGCAGAAGTACATCTCTATTCATGAAGAACCTGACGTGACTTTGTCAATATCATATTTTTATAATCATTATACGCAAGAATACGAGGAAAAGTCAGGAACATATGCTAGAGAAGTCCAAAGGACCGCTATCATCACTAAATAATCTTATCCAAAGTAGGTAGATAAATTTATATAATGAAAAAATAAGTAAAATATAATAAATAGAGTGCCATAAAAAAACTTAAATGAAACATGCAAGAATTATAGAAGATTGCAACGGTGAATTGCCGGGCAAATCTCCTTTGGCAGTGATCTTATATGACATTCACTCCCAGTGAAAACATTTGAGTATAAACCACCTGCCAAAGGAGTAAATGCCCAGTAATTCACCACTTACATGCCATCCACTCTATTCTTCACGTGCTTGTATAATTCTAATTTTTTCTTGGCTTCGATGAACAGAGTTAGATACAATATCTATTTATAGCCACCCAAAAGCGGTAGAGACGTTTTCCATGCACGCAGCATATTCTCAGAACATCCAATATCAAATAAAACTTTAGTTGGGGAAAAAAAAAGAAAAAAGAAAATAAAGGCTAGTGGTCCAATGAGTTGGATATGCTAGATTTTATCCTCAATTCATACCAGGTTTTACGGACGACCGGAGTCAACATATATTCCTCTATATCCAACTAATTGGAGTGGAGAAATTTCTACAAAAATTTAGTTTTACTACATTTCGATCTTGTCGTTATTTCGAGCATATTGCTAGTGTATTTTCTTAAAGGTAAAATGATACTACGAGTTCTTAAATGTTGGCTTACTAGGCAATGTCAAATTTAAATTTTTAATTCGTTTAGTGTGATTAGTAAACTATTCTTAAATATTTTATATAGTATCTCTATTTAATCAAACAAGTTAGATGTAATTTGATGACATCGAATATTTAATGTTGAGTTCGAATTTTGATATCATGGGTCAATAAGACATAACAACATGTGAACGCAGATTCCCTTTTTTTAGTGATCTACTTCTATATACAATGTTTTCTTCTTTATTGTTGAAACTTAATAGATTGAAGTACATGTTGGTTAATTCTATCTACTCGAACTAATGACAAACCGATGTCGAGTTTCTGAATATAGTCTAGAGACTACATTAAACAATTAATAAAAATTTAATAATCATATTAAATAAATTAAAAGCCCAATGATGACAAGAAACAATGAGCTAAAGTTAATGAATTAAAAATGTTATTTTTCTTTTTTAAAATATTACAAAATAAGCGCATTTCCATGTAAAAAATTTAAATAAATGATAATGGTAAATGAATTTTTATTTATTTTTATAATGGTAAATTTAAAAATGTTACAAAATATGAAACAGCCTAGTAGTGTTTTCCATTCACGAAGTTGACAAGTTTGACGACGGACTTGCACTATAATTATCTCTTCTTAGAATCATATAAAACATATAAATATTTTTGATAAATTATAGTCATAACCTATATAGTTGTTGGTAAATGAGCAGAACCCTCTTTTGGAAAATATTCGGATCCTAGTTTTTGCAATATGCTAATTGAGAAACTTTATCTTGACTAATGGTAAACTTTTAAAGCACATAAACAATGGATTTGCAATTTTGCACGTGCTTCTCGTGCCCCCACGTCACGTGCACCGCGGGCTTCAAGTGCGACTTTCAACTTTCCCGGGGATGATTAGTTCCAGACCCCTCTTATAACTATGGCGGCATAAAAAAAAAAAAAAAGACAAAAAGAAAAAGGAAAGAACAAGTTGAATTAATAACATATTAAACTAATCCCGCCAAATTCATTTCAGCCAAGCAACTCTTGACACAATCTGTTTGCACGTTACAGCATATAACTTAATAAATATGGATTTAGCATTTGGGCCACAAGAAAAAAATTTATCTTACTAGGGTTGATTTCTACGCAATTAGACATGTTCAAGTTCACATTTAAAGAATTCTTTTTTTAACCTTAAGAGTTTATAAAAATGGAACCAACTTTAGAAAGAATAACGATTAAAAAAACTCATTAAACATGAAAAAACTAGCACACATACATTTTTCATCAGAAGTGTGACCAACAAAACATATTATAGATTGGTAGGGGATGTTACAGTAATCAAACTAACAAAAACCAGTACGTACTCGATAATAAAACCAACCTTACAACTTCAACTCTATTAAAGTGGTCATCTAAGCTCTAAAAGATTCATTCACTTATTAATGGATTCATAATCTGGGTTGACATTAGGATCTTTACCAACTAAAATCTGATCACGACGTGTTTTCAATATAAGATTCTTCAAATGAAAAAAAAAAAATCATTTATTCTAGCTGATTTCGCTTCTAATTATTTAATGCCTGATGAATGTCATTTCTGGTGGCATGATATGTGCAAAAATATTTGTATGGCATTTCATACCTAATATTAGAGTTAGAGACAAAGAAAGTTCCTTGAACTAAATTTATAGTGGAAACGCAATGAGCAATTTTATTTGACTTCGACGAGAACCTCCACTGTCAAATATGACAGTAGCATTGTATCAGATTTTGCCATTCCTAAGTGAACATAGGTCTGCAAAATAATTAAGGAGAATATAGTTCAAACAATTTACACGTGTGGGAAAAAGGTACAATATTTCAAGAAATTAAATGGAAACCCATAACCAAGATATGGAAAATATTATAGAAATTTTTCCAAACATGGTAATGATGATACGACTGATTCATCACATCTATAGAGGGATGAAAAGGTTCTTCAATAGTTATCTTCGAATGTGAGGAGCATTTAGAACTACTGGGCTTGTGGCTAAAAATTCAAATAATAAATTCATTACGATGACTCGAATCACAACATTACGATAACAAAAACGTTCAAGTTCAACTATGATTTTTGATATGGGCATGAACTGTGGACTTTAATTACTTCAATTTCACTGAAAAACTCTATTAATGGATAAAAAACAATTTTTTTACTCTATTAAAATTAATGGCGCATTAAACCATTTGAAATAGTTGTTTTTCATTTTTTTTTTCAGTCTTTTTTCTTCGTTTATATTGCACCATTTCCTCTACCTACTAATCAAATATTGAAAACATATATGTTGCCAAATCGCCTTGTCGCGGTGCCTCTATGCCCGTTGGCTGCTTTTAGCCACCGCAACCGCTGAGCTGAAACTGATCTCTCTGTTTACATGCGTGAGTGCTGCAACCCGCAGGTGTTGGCATGCATTTTTATTTATTTATTGAAAAAGTGATATGACGAGCTAGCAAAACAAAGCTATTGTTTAGTTAGGCTCGAAGGCCACCAGCACTATTGCCAAATGAGCACAAAAAGATTACCATGATTGCATTGTTATTCAGTGGGTGTCGCATTTCGCGTAAATACTGCAACTGGAGTGAGGGATGATCACGTGAATTCCCATTCTCACCTTAAAACTGGGAACCTGACTAGAGGAATTGGTTCCCCATTTCCCGAGGACTGGATCGAAAGAGACTAGAACCGGATGGGATTGGACCGATTTGGGTCCAATTCCTAGGCAGTCCAATGAAACCGATTGCAGTGTGCTTGGAAATCTTGTACACACGTGCAATAAAATATTAAACTTCAGGATCTGTGTGCATTGACCACACTTCACAAGGTTCACACTTAATCTTTGCGAAAGGGCTGGAGAAAGTATGCTTGAAGAAATTGCCAGGTTTGGCATTTATACACAAGCTCTCTTACACCCTCTGCTATTTGCTCGAAGTGGGACTCTTGGAGTGGCTTGTTTCTTGCAGGTTAGCGGGAGCAAGATAGAGAGAGAGGGAGTGAGCGTGTGACAGATAGTGAGCGCAGTCCCACATCGGCAGATAGAAAAGACTAACAAGTAGGTTGCCTCTTTAATTGGTTTGTTGGCTAGGATCAAGTGTAATGTCGGTATAATGATTCTTAAAGTGGGGCAACGACATTTTGAATAAATTTTAGTTCAAATGATTCTTCCACATATTTTTTAGGAATAAAAGTAAAATTTCATAAAAATAAATAATCATTCCAGATCGGGTGGTTAAAATCAAGAACCAGACTGAAATTTGCCGGTTTCAATTTTATGGAATAGAAAACCAAAATGTGCCGGTTTCAATTTTATGGAATAGAAAACCAAAATGCGATCTTTGAGAATAGGATCAATTTCCAGTGGACCGAAATTTGCCGGTTTCAATTTTATGGAATCGGAAAGCAGAAATTTGTCGGTTTCAATTTTATGGAATCGGAAAGCAGACTATGGTCTTTGAGAATGGGATCAAACCGGTTAGTTCAGTCCTATCTGGGCAATTCCCAGTTCGATTGGTTCTTTTTGCTTACCCCTAATTGCAGTGTGAATCAAAAAGCTAAAAAGTAAAAATCATCTCAAAAACATATACATACCTCTTCTTGGGAAGAATCCAACATGAATTTGTGGATACAATATTATATGCAAGATTAAAAGAAAAGTCAAGAACATGTGCTAGAGAAGTCCAAAGTATGAGTGCTCCCATTAATAAATAATTCTATCTAAAATATGTGGAAAAATTAGCAAATTAAAGTAAAAGAAAATAACCACTGGGGGTTCGTCCCAGTGGCCACCCTTCTAACTTGGAAGGGAGAGGTGAGGGATTCAAATCCTCACCTTCTCAGGGGGGGATTGGGGTGGGGACGATTTTATTTTAGGAGTGGGTTTCGACTCCCACGCCCTACAAGGAGGCAGGGCAAAAGTCTGAGAGTGTGTGTTAGAATAGTATTAGAGTAGAATCGACCAAAAAAAAGTAAAAGAAAATAAATATAGAGCCACAACAGAAAACCTAAATGAAGCATCCCAGAATTGTTGAAGATTGCAACAGTGAAAATTGTGGTCATAAGCCTCCTGCCAATGGAGTAAATGCCTAGTAATTCACCACTTACATGCCTTGCACACTATATTACTCGTGTGCTATTAACAAAACAATTATTTTAGTTTTTTTTTTTTTAGGGGCGGGGGGGGGGGGGGGCTTGAATGAATAGTGTTAGAGTGCAATATCTATTTATAAGGGAGAAGTGGTAAAAAAGTCATAAATCTTTTGCATTTGTGCCAATTTAGTCCTAGACCTTTTTTTTGTGCCAATTTAGTCATAAACCTTTATATGTAGTGCCAATTTAGTCTTTTCTAGCCAAATTTGGCCGGATTTTGCTAACTGAATACCGGCCGGTTAACGTGGCCTGATCAACGCTGACATATACAACTTTTAATAATATTTTAATATTTTTTTCTTTTTCTTTTTTCCTTCTTCTCCTCCTTCCTCTAGCTAGTCAACAAACCTCGGTGACTAGCTAGAGGCGATGGCTAGCGAGGTTGATGTCTACCTTGCTGACCACCTCGCACAGGGCTGGCGAGGCCTGACCTCGCCGGCTTGACGCAAGGCCGCCCTCGAGACCTAGGCAACGAGGGTCAAGCCTCGCCTATGGCTGGCAAGGCTCAACCTTGCTAGATTCGGGCACGAGGCCGCCCTCGAGAACTGGGTGGCAAGGGTTGAGCCTTGCCAGATCAGGTGAGGGCCAACCTCGCTAGCCCTGTGCGAGGCCACCCTCGCGGCCTAGGTGGCCTTGAGCTAGCTTCTCGCCGCCTAACGCGAGGTCACCCTCGCGGCTACTGGCGAGGTGGCCGGCGAGGTCGACCTTGCTGGCGGTCCCCTCTAGCTAATTGCCAGTGACCGACTGGAGGAAACAGGAGGAGAAGGAAAAAAGAAAAATAAAAAAAAGAAAAAAGAAAAAAGAAAAAAAATTAAAATATTATTAAAAGTTGTCCACGTCAGCATTGATTGGGCCACGTCAGCTACTCGACATCTAGTTAGCAAAATCCGGCCAAAATTGGCCGGGAATGACTAAATAGGCACAATGTAAAAAGGTTTAGGATTAAATCGGCACCAAAAAAAGGTTTAGGACTAAATTAACACAAATACAAATGGTTTATGACTTTTTTTTAACACTTTTCCCCTATTTATAACCTCCCAATTGCCAAGAGGGATAACGTATTTTGCATGAACACAACATATTCTTAGAACATCCAAAATCCAATATAAACCTTAGTTGGGTCAAAAAAACAAAAACAAAAACAAAAACAAAAAGGCTAGTGGCCAATGAGTTGGATATGCTAGATTTCATTCTCTGGTCCTATCAGGTTTTGGTGACGATCGGAGTCAACCTAGATTCCTCTATCCGACCGATCGGAGTAGAGAAATTTCTAGACTAGTTTAGTTTTAGTTCATTTGAATTATTGCCAGCATATTCCTTGTGTCTTTCCTTAAAGGAAAAATGATACTAAGAGCTCTAAGACTTTGACTTAATATGCAATGTCATACTCATTTTCTTAATTCGTTTAGCGTGATTATTGAACTATTCCTAAATATTTAGTATAACCATTCAATTTAATCAAACAAATCAAATGTAATTCATGACGGAATATTTAATGTTTAGTTTGAATTTTCAAATGATGGGTCAATACGACATAAGAACAATGACCACATACTTAATTTTCTTATCGATCTACCTTTCTATATGAATTCTTTTTACCATTTTACAACTTAAATAGATTGAAGGACATGTCAATTAATTCTATTAACTCGAACTGATGAAAAAAAATGACATCAAACTACTAAAAATAGTCCAGAGACTAGTCTAGAAACTATTTTAGGCATTTAGTAATAATTCAAAGATCATATTAAATAAATTAAAATCTAGGGTTGCTATTGAATATTAGACTAAAATTACTGGATCATTAGTGTTAGTTTCCTCTTTTTAAATATTACAAAAATAGTGCGCTATGTATAAAATTTAAACAAATGATAATCAGTTAAAGTTTGAGGTTGAAACTCTCTTTTAGGTTTGTTTTAGGATAGTGCTAGTTCCACCCATTTTGGTAAAGACATGCCTTTCTTTAGTTAATTGATTGAAAAACCTTTCTCTTTTTTTGAATATATTGGTTTTTTTTTTTTTTACCGTCATGCCCCGATCCTCCAAGCGTGTGCCCATCCCTTGGTGGTTAATTAAATAGCAACATCCCAGGACGCATTGCCGACCTATTCATTTTAATGCACATACGGAAACAAATAAATAAATGTCAAGACAACAATAAGATGAGATAAAAAAGTAGAGCCACCATTTTTCGAAACCAAACCACACATTTATGCATGTCAAGCAAAGTCATATACATTACTAGTCGATATGTACAAGTCTACAAAAAGGACGATCCTCAAACAAGCTAGTCTGACTCGTTCGCTAATTCAGCAGTCTCCACAAAGTTGGGACGAGACGACGGGTTCCCCATTGCACCATCAGTAGGGTTAGCTAGATCCTTGTGTAAGGCAGCATCAATCACCACAGAGGGGATATCGAAAGTCCTAAGGGGACCTAGCCTAACACCGTTGGGAGCGTAGCGAAACCGTGCTCTGAATCAATTAGGTATCTCCTGATGTGGAACCTCTTCGATCCAGATAGTGGTTACAACAAACTCATATATCCAAAAAACTCCCGGGGTCGGGGTAACTAGAAATCCGCTCAGTAACCCTCATGGGACGACTATGATACTCAAGGGGATTCGCCATCTAAGAACCTGAAAATGTTATCCAACAACTGGGTGAGACGATGTCTCAGCAAGTTCACCCTCTAAGACCCAACTAGGAAGGAAATATGCCCCAAGGGCTGCCTAAACACAAACATGAGTTAGAGGACTTACCTTGGCCTCAGTCTTTTCTTGCAAGTCAGTACAATTCAATCATTTTGATCACTCATTTCCACAACCAGTTCATCCAATCAGATCGAACCATCGATCATTCGACCTAGTTGATTCCATATTATCAAGACCGTCTCTCGGTCAACCATTTCAATACTATCTATCACCCAATACTATCTATCTAGTTGTTTCATTGAAATGATCACTACTCACCTAAGCTGATATGAAAGAATGCTTGCCAAAGCTGGTAAAGATAGATAGTATAGCTCACTGAAGCTAATATAGATCGATAGTATAGCTTGCCAAAGCTAATATAGGTAGTATAGCTCGCCTAAGCTTATTTGTGCCCATAGAAGTTGATTTATGGATATTATACTCATCCCCTACCCATTTCACCGTTTTCATAATACCTGGTAAAATAATCGTGTGTGGGTACATAGTAGGCCTTAGCCAAAAATATAATATCTTTATTTTAATAAATCCCACCAATTATATATTCAATAAAGACATTTTTGGCACTGTAAACCGACACCCAATAATTTTCTAATTAATTACCGAAATAATAAATTTTGGGTATTAATCCCAATATTACAAATCACACTCGAATTGCACAAACTTATACTCAATTAATGAAACAAATAACACCACTGCGATTAGCATAAAATTCCGATCACTGGCTATCCCGATCTAATTTTCGGAAAATAATAATGAAATAATTAATTGCAAAAATTAATTATTAAATACTAATAAATATCAAAAATGCACACTTAGGCTGGAAAAGCCTAATTAAATACCAAGAGGGGCCCAGAAAATTTTCGAACTTGTCTAAATAAATACTACGGCCTATTTACTTGCTAATTACACTAATCTAACCACCTAACACGCAATAACAGTTAATTAAATTGCTAATTTATTATAACTATTCACCTAATCCATACTTAACTTAAACTAATCAACCCTTAAGCGTCATTAACTTACTAAGCAGGGATTAATGAGTTAAACTCACTTGATTAACCAACCGATTGAACCACAACGAAGGCGACAAGGAGACAAGCAAAAAAATCTAAAGTGGCAACACTGAGCGGGGTCGTAACAGGCTCGAAATCGGCCACACAAGGCCCATGGTTGCTGGACGGACTATGAGAGGCTGTTCGCCTCGGCTTGATAGGCTAGTTTCTGCTTGTTTTGAAGCTAGATCGCGGGCTGAGCGGGGTTAGAACGAATGACTACTAGGCTTCGATGGTTCCCCTGGTGGTGAATGGGCCTGCAACTTGAAGATGAAGCTGAACGTGGGCTAAAAATGGAGCCGTTACGCAGGCAGATGGTGGAGCGGCTTCAGGCAGTGAAGATGGACCACAATGGGGAGTCAACCGCGGGAGATTTGTTGAGGAGATTGACCAAAGAAGACAACCGATGGTGGAGTCGTAGGCGTGAGGGAGAACTCGCGACATGAGAGTGGAAGAGAAGGAGGCGGCGTGAGTGGGGCTCAGCTTCGAAAGAAACATAAAATAAAGAAAGCATAGGATAGCTAGATTTGAGAAAGGAAAAAAAGCAAGCAATCGAAGAAGGAGGAGGGAGGAGAGAGAGAAAGGGATGTCGACTGGGAGAGAGATAGGGATAAGAGAGCAAGGGGTTTGTTGGCCAAGAGGGGAAAACATGTGAAGAGAGAGAGAGAGAGAGAGAGAGAGAGAGAGAGAGAGAGATATATATATATATATATATATCCGTGTGTGTGCGCGCGCGCGCTACCGAAGGGGTAGGGTGGTCAGAAAGGGGAAACACATGAGGGAAATGAAAGTTAGGCTAAAAGTAAAAGAAAATATCAATTTCGAATTCCATTTCCTTTTTCCCGAAATCTGATTTCTCAACAAATCTCTTCAATTGATGTCCAATTTTGTTGAAGAAAAAGCTCACACCATTTCTATAATTTCCTCTCGCCTATAGCTCACTTAGGAGGCCAAAATCTCTTTAATTTGGCCAAACCGAATTTCCGTAAAAATTCCAAACTCATCGAAAATTCCTCGAAAGATGAGTCAACATTTCTAAAATGACTCGGGGCATGGCAGAACTTTCAAATTCTCAAATCGAATTCAAATTTCTGGTTAATTTTAATCAAGCGTGATTTTAGCGTGACCTAACCTAATAAGGATTCGAATTCCTCAAAAGATGAGTCGACATTCCTAAAATCACTCGAGGCATGGCAGCACTTTCAATTTCTGAAATCGGATTCAAATTTATAGTTAAGTTCAATTAGCCGCGATTTTAGCTTGACCTAACTTACCGGGTAGTTTTTCGGAATTTTTCATACAATTGACCCGTGGTCAATTTTCTTCGAACCACATGTACTTCTTCGACACATTGGTGACTCTCGGTGGTCGTGACAATCTCAAGATTTCAAATACGGATACAGGATATCCAAAACGACAGAAAATCAGTCTAGTGTCAATCGATGAGAATTTTACAATCAGGTGGAATCACCCACACTTTGATCACACATCTCAGTTGAATCGACCTATCTTCGGTCTCTGATTGATTTTTAATTATGCCGTAATGACTCTTATAGACTAGCACGGTCGCGCAATCCATTCCTAGTCGAATTCTCAAGTCTATTGCGTTAAAACCCTTTAAGAGCTTCATCTAATAGGCCAGTTATCTCATGAGTGGTCATCTTAGAGAAAAGCACTATAGGCGCGTCGATGAAAGGCCTAACTTATCCAATCGAAATCAGAGCCTGAAAATCAGGATGTCACATTTACAAGGCTAACCAACAAAACTATCATTGTTTCTATCATCTCTCTCATCCATTTTCACAATATAAATGTTCAATTACACCCAACAAGATACTATCTAATTATGTATGATGCATTTCACATTACTTGTCACCATGGATTTTTTTTTTGGGAGGGGGGGGGGGAGGGGGGAAGAGGGGGGTTGAGGCAGTGATGCAGCTCTAGGTTTTTAGGAAATTTATTTTTTTATTTTTTTTTATTTTAGGTGCCATTTATTATAAGGGCATAATTAGCCCATTTTGAAAAAGGCATGGGGGCATAATTGATCCTTTGAAAATGTTTAGGATTTGATTGTAGGGTGCACATTTTCCTTTAGTTGTCTCTCTTTTGTCATATATAACATATTTACACACTTAATTGCACAGCTTTGTTGCTGACCTTAAACAAAGGCTATCAAAAAGGCTCCACCTAGCCTAAGTGAGTCAACCTGGAAAATTCGGATAATTTCAAGTCGGATCGCAAAATTGTTCAGTAACCGAACCGAATCACTTTACCTACTAACTTTGAGTTTTCAAACCCTAAGTTCGCTGTGCAAATTCGTTGTCTTCTACCTTCTCTCTCTCTCTCTCCCCCCTCTGTGTAAACGCGCCTCCCGAGTCCCAACTCAGCTTGTATCTTCCCAAAACATAGTTGCACTCGGTGGTTTCCTCCAGTCTTCAGTGGCTGAGTCGAGCTTAGTCAGCCACCGCAGTGACACTGGTGCCTCCTATGGCTTGCTTGAAGATCTCTATCTCCACAATTGAATGTCAGCCATTTCTTAGTTCAATTGAACTGGCGAGTGTCGATTGACGTTTCGCATGGGCCCGCTTTTGCTTATCTGGATTGATTTAGTTGTCCTTCGGATTTGATCTTGCAATGTGTGTGAGGAGGCTCATGCATGTTTGTTTTCCTTATCTGTTAAATGAGGAAAACATATATTTCTTTAGGGCGTTGATAATTGGTTGTACGTGCTCTTAATTCAACGTAGGTTTGAGGCTCAAACCATAACATTTAAAGAAGGGTACACTCTAGGAAGCAAGAGGCTGAAGTAGTGATAGAGACGTAGGTTGAAGAATATAAAGGTCGGGACCATGCGTTCTTTACCAGAAGGAAGAACCTTAGGCAAGAATTGTGCTCTGGCATATACCATCTCTTCCTCTGGCATATACCCGGCATTGTGCCGAATTTGGTGAAATAAATATAGGCTTGATAATCAATGTGACGACTCAGGCATGGCCATCTGAAGGAGCGGTGCAGAATGCGACGGTGAATAACAGCGTAATTCTCCTTTGGCAGGAGAGAACTGCATTGGCATGCATGCAAATGTTAATGCTGTTCTTGCTTCCGCCAAAGGAGAATTGCCCTACCATTCACTTGCACTGAATATACATATCTACTCAGAGCTCAGCAAAGGCATTGACAAGGCATTTGTCATTTCCAAATGGCAACTTTGAGATGTGATTATCAACTGTTACATGCCTCGTAACTTTGTTCTATGTTTATGTGACAAATATAAATTTCACGTATTCACTGCGTTGGAGGTACTTTAACGTGCTTTCAATTAGGTTATGCCACGGGATAAGTATACTAATGGTGCCATAAGTTGTGTACGGCACTCACTTTGGTGCCAAAAGTTTCCGTCGGATCACTTAAGTGCCAAAAAATTTGAAAAACGCTCACTTTGGTGCCAACGCCGACAAAATTGGCCGGAAATCCGATATGGCATTTTTTTTTTTATTAATTTTTGAAGTCGACGTGGCTCATTGGAGAGTTAAGTCAGCATCCAAACACCAAAACGACACCGTTTGGCATCTTCCCCCAACTTTGAAACCCTAATCCCCAAATTGAGAGAGAGGGAAGGCTTGTTTTCGTGTCTTCTTCTTCCTTGAAGACCACACCAGCAACGGCACCAGCACAGCACTAGCAACAGCACTGGCAGCACACCAGCAACGACACCAGCAGCAGCAGTGCACCAACAGCCCCTTCGACCCATCTTCTTCCTCCTCCTCCGCCCTCGCCTTCGATTTTTCCTGCAACAATCTCAATCTCTCCTCGCTCACCTGGTCGAGCAACTACAATGGTGGCTGAGCGACGATGGCCGAGCAGCAACGGTGGCCGAGCGAAGACGGGCGAACAACGGTGCTCGAGCGGTGAAAACCCTAATTTTTCCCCATGTGAGCTAAACGGCATCGTTTCCATGAAGCCATCCATGTAAGACGGCAAAATGACGTCATTTTCTTAAGCAAGACCAAAAACGATATCATTTAAAGGCCTATCGATTTTTTTTTTAAAAAAAATCATTTTGGCCGGAATCTTTCGCCAGTGGCCGGAATCTTTCGCCGATGGCACCAAAGTGAGCGTTTTTCCTCCGATTTGGCACTTAAGTGATCCGACGGAAATTTTTGGCACCAAAGTGAGCGCCGTACACAACTTATGGCACCATTAGTGTACTTATCCCGTTATGCCGCAATTTCATTTTGAACAGTGAAATTTGTCGAAACATCAAGAAGAGTAGAGTAACAAGGCAAACGTTTTAAGTATAAAGATTATTTCCAGTAGTTTGACCCACCCTTAATTTAATGTTTAGTGAGAGATCGAGAAGCTTAAACTCTCAAATCAATGATGAATGATTTGTAAAGACAGACTTACATTGACGACGTATGCTCCAAGCTTTCCAAAAAGTATATATGTGTAGAACTTGTATTTTATTTTCCTAATGCAAGATATATAAACTTGTTGACTCTACCAATCTATACAGATGCATGCAAATTGCTCCTTCCACTTGCATTAATAAGACTTTGCTCCCCAAGCAAACCCTCTTTTAAATAGGGAAAAGTGCCAAAAAAGTCATAAACCTTTTGTGTTTGTGCCAAAAAAGTCATAAAGATTTTTACTTAGTGTCGATTCAGTTCTTTCCAGCTAATTTTGGCCGAATTTTGTTGACTGGACACCGACTGGCTGACATGGCCTAATCAGTGCTAATGTGGACAATTTTTAATAATATTTAATATTTTTGAATTTTTTGTTCTTTTTCTTTTTCTCATTTCATTTTTCATTTTTCATTTTTATTTTTTTCTTCTCTCCTCCTTCCTCCGGCCGCTGGCTGAACCATGGCGACTGGCCAGGTGACAGCCGATGAGGCTCGCTGGCCACCTCGCCAGTGGCTGCGAGGGTGGCCTCGCTGATGCCACCCAGGTTGCAATTCGGTGAGCTCGAGCCTTGTCGGCCATGGGCAAGGCTCGACCCTCGCCAGATCCAGCACGAGGTAGGCTCCCATCGGGCTAGCGAGGCTCACCCTTGCCGGATCTGGCGAGGATCAAGCTTTGCCCATGGTCGGCAAGGCTTGACCTCACCAGATTCAGCGAGGGTGAGCTACTCCGGCCATGGGCGGGCACATCTCCCCTTGGCGTTGGAACCATGTGCAGAGGATCACGTCTCCTGTACATCGCATCTCCCCTTAGCATTAGAGCTAGCTTGGCGGGAGGCCGCCTTGCGCCAAATTTGGCGAGGGTCGACTTCACTGAATCGAGGCCTGGGTGGCGTCAGCTAGGTCGAGCCTCGCCGGCCATGGGCGAGAGGCCACCTTGCATCGGATTTGGCGAGGGTCAAGCCTCGCCCATGGCCAGCGAGGCTTGACCTCGCCAAATCGTTTCCTGGGCGGCGCTGGCGAGGCTCGACCCTCACCAGATTCGGCGAGGGCAAGCCTCGCCGCCCAACGTGAGGCCACCCTCGCGGCCATTGGCAAGGTGGTCGGTGAGCCTCATCGGCCGTCACTTGGCTGGTTATCGTGGTTTAGCCAGCAGCCGGGGGGAGGAGGAGAGAAGAAAAAAATAAAAATAAAATAAAAAATATTAAAATATTATTAAAAATTTTCCACATCAGCACCAATTAAGCCATGTCGGCTAGTCAATGTCCAGTCAGCAAAATCCGATCAAAATTGGCTGGAAATGACTGAATCGACACTAGATAAAAAGGTTTAGGACTAAATTGGCACCAAAAAAAGGTTTATGACTTTTTTGGCACAAAAACAAAAGGTTTAGAATTTTTTTGGCACTTTTCCCCTTTTGAATACCCTAAGGAATTTCAAACTTAATGAAACTAATGCCAAATCAAAGCTTTGAGTGTGGCTCTTAAGGTAACTTTAAATGAGAAATTATGTGACTTCCTAAAATTACAATTAGAACATTTTACTATTATTTCATTTTTTTTCCATGAAGAAAAGAATCAAATACCCCTTTTTGTGAATGCAATACATCATAGAAAAATAGAAGACTTTAAATGAAAGTCGCTTTTTCATATCCATTTGTGATCATCTAATTATATCCTTATCGAAATATTACGATCTTTTTACTTGACTCTAGTGCAACTTTCGGCAAAAATCTTCACGGAAGGCCACTAGAAATTGTATGAAGTAACATGACTGAAAATGAAAAGCATTGATATAAGTTGTTATTTTTCTTATAAGTTAATTAACCGTCCGAGGGGGCCTTCCCAAAATAATAATAATAATAATAATAATTATACAGATTTTGTGCCATATGATAATCTTAATCCATTTGCCTTCAATATAATTTACTTGTAGTGAGCTCCTTTAGGTAACCGCCTCATGAGAGAGAACTCATTCTTTGCAAGGGGTAAAGTATAGTAGGACTCTGATTCTTGTTTCAAATAATATAACTTCGCCAATTCGTTGGATACTGTTAGCAATTTTTTGTATCTTAATAGTAAGTTACGGAAAAATGAATTGATTGGAGAAAAAGGACTATTTGACTGTTGACCACTTGTTTGGCCTTGGAACAAAATTTTGATGAAATTTGAAAAAGAGAAAAGGACAAAAAAAAAAAAAAAACACCATACAAATTAAAATGGCCAAATTACTTCAAAGTTGTCTTCTACTTCATCTTGCTCAAGACCCGTCAATCATTCAGTCACCTGTAAAAAGAAAATGAAAAGTAAAATCCTTTAAAAACTCGAGAAAATATTGTGTATGTATGTAATAGATTCTATAAATGTGAAAGAGCTGGTACTCATCGGTCTCAAATTCTCTAACATTGTAAAAATTTGGGCCCCACATTCACTATATTGCAAGTGTTGCATAATTGGTATCATCATGTGGTGTTCAGACTTGATTATATTCTTTGGTGAAAGCCAAGTCAGATTTTGTTATTCTAACTGGTGTATCTGGTGATAGGAGGATGTGTACCGATTTGTTAAAGGAACTTTTGAGAAGCTATGCAGAGTTTCTACAATCTCTATTGCCGGTGATACGGCCATGAGTCTCCTCATAAGCAAGTGGTTTCCTTCCTAGTGGTTGGAAGCGAATCTAAACACTTTTTGGCGACCGCCAAGCACGTTTTTAAAGAGATGTCAATATGGACATCAGAACATGCTCCGGATCTTCTAGTTCGTGGATCTGCCAAAACTTGTGTTGTCCTTATTATTATTATTATTATTTCCATACTCTATCATCCCATCGATTCGTGCATTTAATTACTTTTCGAGTTTCCTCGTCTTAAAAAAATAAAAATTCTTTCATAAGTTATACGATTGTCTTGATATCTTACTAAATATAAAGAGAAATAAAGTTTTAATTTGGCCAAAAGAAAAGGTATCTATAAAGTAATGTGACAAATTAGAAATGCACATTAAGTACATGATTTATAGTCATTCGTAATGATTAGGTCGACGGTTAATACATTGTAATATTGAAAAAGAACAATATATCGTCATATATATATATATATATATATATATATTTACACACATAAAAATTTCTTGTAAATATTCGATTCATTTTACAAGCCAGTTCTACATATATAGAAGATGCTTATAACATGCAATTCACGCACAACTAAGGAAAAATGAAAAAGTCATGAATGAAAAGATATTTATATTATTGTCACATGCATTGTTAAAATTTGATCATGTGTACAATTAACATCTGTCCATACATAGAACAAGCAAATATTAATTGCTTGCCCTCCCTATGGTATGCTTGAGATTATGAAATGGCTGAGTTACATATTCCTAGCAATTCAAAAGCCCTTTCTCTATTCAAATAATATACAAAAAATTGAAAATAAATAATAGTTAAAATTATCGTAATGTCAATAAAATATCCGAGAAAACACTTTAGATAAAAGGTTTGCAACTATTTAAAACATGATAAGAATGTAATTACTTAAATACTAACAAATTAATAGGTCAAATTTCTTGCAATATCGCGTTGCCAAAGGAACATCACATCTGCTTCCTTAAGCAAAGCAAAATCAAGAGTTACCCAAGATAAGAATTTCCAATTTGATTGACAACTAATAATAATATACATAAATAATAATCTTTTTTTAATTAGACCTAATGCAATAATTACGTTTTCTTAAAAAAAAAATTATATTTTTTGGAGGCCAAGCAATGTTGGGTGTTTTGAATCAATTAAGGTTGAAGAAAACACTATTTGTTTTTTTTTTGTTTTTTGTTTTTTGTTTTTTGTTTTGTTTTTTGTTTTTTGTTTTTTGTTTTTTTTGTTTTTTGTTTTTTTTGTTTTTTTTTTTTTTTTGTAGTAGGTCGTGGTCAGCGTGACGTTTTGCTAATGCTCGAGGCCAGGATGATAAATAAGCAAAAATTTCCTCTTTTTTGTATTATGCTAATTGAGAAACACCATCTCTGACTAATGGTCAACTTTTAAGCACGTTAGCAAAAAGATTAACAATTTCGCATGTGCTTCTCGTGCCCCCATGCCACGTGCGCCGCGGTCTTCGAGTGCGACTTTCAACTTCCCCGCGGATGATTAGTTTCAGACCTGTCTTGAAACTACGTCGGCAAAAAGAAAAAATAGAGAGAAAAGAACAAGATGAATATATGGTATCAATGACTTAATACCATGATATCGTATATTCTCATGACTTTATGTTAGATGGTAAACCAGCAATTCTCAACATGACCTGTTCACAAGGTACGACATGTAATTAGCAGATTTAGATTTGGCATAAACGGATTTGTGTCAAAATAAAAATCTTGTCTTACTTGAGTTTGTTTTCTACAAAATTAGGCATGGTAAATATTCATATTTAAAGACTTTTCTAACCTTAAGAGTTAAAAGAAATAGAACCCACTTATATATGTCATTTTTGGAGGCATGATATGCATGGGAACAATCCCATGGCATTTCATACCTAATGTTAAAGTTAGAGATAAAGACAAATCCCTTGAACTAACTTTACAGTGGGAATGCAATGACCAACTCAATATGGCATTGACGAGAACCTTTACTTTCAGATATGACGACAACATTATATCATATTTTTCTTTTTCCCATGTGAACAAAGGTCTCCAAAATAATTAAGGAGAATAGACTTCACAATTTTATATGTAAGGGAAAAAGGTACAATATATAAAGAAAATAAATGGAAAACGTTTTCTAACTATAATCAAGAAATGCAAAATAATGGAGAACTTTTCCAAACATAGTAATGATGATAGTGTTGATTTGGTCGTGACATCTAGTAGGGATGACAAGGTTTTTCGATGGTTATGTTTGAATGTGAGGAGCATTAGGGGATTTGTGGTTAGAAATTCAAATAATAAATTCATGATGGTGATATGAATCACAATATTATCATAATAAAAATGTTTTAGTTCATGGTTTTTGAAATCGACATGAATTGTGGACTTTACTCACATAAAATTTCACTGAAAATAACCATTGGCCAAATCGCCTTGTCACAATGCCTCTATCCCTGTCAATTGTCTTTAGCCACCACAACCATCAGGCCGTCACTGATCTCTCTCTGCTCATGTGCCTGAGGACTGCCACCTAAAAGGGTTAACATGCATATTTCGTTGCAACTGTGACATGACAAGCTAGCAAAACTAAGGTATTGTCCAGTTGGGCTCAAAGCCCACTAGCCCTATTGCCAAATGAACCAAGAAAAGATTATTTTTATATCTGAAAAAATATGAAATGTAATAATTGCTGAATGTCTTGCAATTTTTTAAGATCCAAGGCAATAATAGTGGTTGTCATATTTCGTGTTAAACACTACAACTGCAGACATACATCTCTATTCATGAAGAACCTAACATGACTTTGTCGATATAATATTTTTATAATCATTATACGCAAGAATACGAGGAAAAGTCAGGAACATATGCTAGAGAAGTCCAAAGGACCGCTATCATCACTAAATAATCTTATCTAAAGTAGGTAGATAACATTATATAATGAAAAAATAAGTAATATATAATAAATAGAGTACCATAAAAAAACTTAAATGAAACATCCCAAGTTGTAGAAGATTGCAACGGTGAATTGCCGGGCAAATCTCCTTTGGCAGTGAGCTTATATGACATTCACTCCCAGTGAAAACATTTGAGTATAAACCACCTGCCAAAGGAGTAAATGCCCAGTAATTCACCACTTACATGGCATCCACTCCATTCTTCACGTGCTTGTATAATTCTAATTTTTTCTTGGCTTCGATGAATAGAGTTAGATTCAATATCTATTTATAGCCTCCCAAAAGCGGCAGAGACGTTTTCCATGCACACAGCATATTCTCAGAACATCCAAAATCAAATAAAACTTTAGTAGGGCAAAAAAAAAAAAAAGAAAAAAGAAAATAAAGGCTAGTGGTCCAATGAGTTGGATATGCTAGATTTTATCCTCAGTTCATACCAGGTTTTAGGGACGACCGGAGTCAACATATATTCCTCTATATCCAACTAATTTGAGTGGAGAATTTTCTAGACAAATTTAGTTTTACTACATTTCAATCTTGTCGTTATTTCGAGCATATTCCTGGTGTCTTTTCTTAAAGGTAAAATGATACTACGAGTTCTTAAATGTTGGCCTAATATGCAATGTCAAATTTAAATTTTTAATTCGCTTAGTGTGATTATTAAACTATTCTTAAATATTTAATATAGTGTCTCTATTTAATCAAACAAGTTAGATGTAAGTTGATGACATTGAATATTTAATGTTGTGTTCGAATTTTGATATCATGGGTCAATAAGACAACAACATGTGAACGCAGATTCTCTTTTTTTATTGATCTACTTCTATATACAATTTTTTCATGTTTATTGTTGAAACTTAATAAATTGAAGTACGTGTTGCTTAATTCTATCTGCTTGAACTAATGACAAACCGATGTTGAGTTTCTTAATATAGTCTAGAGACTACATTAAACATTTAGTAAAAATTCAATAATCATATTAAATAAATTAAAAGCCCAATGATGACAAGAAAGAATGAGCTAAAAGTTAATGAATTATAAATGTTATTTTTTTTTTAAATATTACAAAATAAGCGCATTTCCATGTAAAAAATTTAAATAAAAGATAATGGTAAATGACTTTTTATTTATTTTGATGTGGCAGCGAGGAAAATAACCTTTTTCCTATGTTGAGGGTGCTTAGTCACGGTATCAATGGCCACATAATGTTACAAAATATGAAAATGCCTAGTATTGTTTTCCATTCACGAAGTTGACAAGTTTGAGGACTTGCACTATAATTATCTCTTCTTAGAATCATATACAACATACAAATATTTTTGATAAATTATAGTCATGACCTATATAGTTGTTGGTAAATGAGCAGAACCCTCCTTTGGAAAATATTCGGATCCTAGTTTTTGCAATATGCTAATTGAGAAACTCCATCTTGACTAATGGTCAACTTTTAAGCACATAAACAATGGATTTGCAATTTTGCACGTGCTTCTCGTGCCCCCACGTCACGTGCACCGCGGGCTTCAAGTGTGACTTTCAACTTTCCCGCGGATGATTAGTTCCGGACCCCTCTTATAACTATGTCGGCAAAAAAAAAAAAAAAGGAAAGAACAAGTTGAATTAATAACATATTAAATTAATCACTATGATATTGCATATTCTCAGGAGTTTGTATTTGAGTTTTTGGCTGCAACACTAATACTGCCAAATTCATGACTAGATTTCAACCAAGCAACTCTCGACACAATCTGTTTGCACGTTACAGTATGTAATTTAATAAATATAGATTTAGCATTTGTGCCACAAGAAAAAAATTATCTTATTGGGGTTGATTTCTACGCCATCAGACATGTTCAAGTTCATATTTAAAGAATTCTTTTTTTAACCTTAAGCGTTTACAAAAATAGAACCCACTTTAGAAAGAATAACGATTAAAAAAACTCATTAAACGTGAAAAGACTAGCACACATACATTTTTCATCAGAAGTGTGACCAACAAAACATACTATAGATTGGTAGGGGATATTACAGTAATCAAACTAACAAAAACCTGTACGTACTCGATAATAAAACGAACCTTACAACTTCAACTCTATTAAAGTAGTCATCTAAACTCTGAAAGATTCATTCACTTATTAATGGATTCATAATCTGGGTTGACATTAGGATCTTTACCAACTAAAATCTGATCACCATGTGTTTTCAATATAAGATTCTTCGAATGAAAAAAAAAAATCATTTATTCTGGCTGATTTCGCTTCTAATTATTTAATGCCTGATGAATGTCATTTCTGGTGGCATGATATGTGCGAAAATATTTGTATAGTATTTCATACCTAATATTAGAGTTAGAGACAAAGAAAGTTCCTTGAACTAAATTTATAGTGGAAACACAATGAGCAATTTTATTTGACTTCGACGAGAACCTCCACTGTCAAATATGACGGTAGCATTGTATCAGATTTTGTCATTCCTAAGTGAACAAAGGTCTCCAAAATAATTGAGAATAGACTTCAAACAATTTACACGTGTGGGAAAAATATACAATATTTAAAGAAATTAAATGGAAACCCATAACCAAGATATGGAAAATATCTGAGAAATTTTTCCAAACATAGTAATGATGATACGATTGATTTGGTCATCACATCTATAGAGGGATGAGAAGGTTCTTTGATGGTTATTTTAAAATGTAAGGAGCGTTTAGAACTACTGGGCTGGTGAACAAAAATTCAAATAATAAATTCATTACAATGTTTTGAATCACAATATTACGATAATAAAAATGTTTTAGTTCAACTATGGTTTTTGACATAGGCATGAACTGCGGACTTTAATTACTTGAATTTCACTGAAAATAACTCCATTAATGGATAAAATAACAATTTTTTACTCTATTAAAATTAACGACACATTAACCCATTTGAAATAGTTGTTTTTTTATATATTTTTTTCACTCTTTTTTCTTCGTTTATATTGCACCTTTTCCTCAACTTACTAATCATATACTGAAAACATATACGTTGCCAAATCGCCTTGTCGCGGTGCCTCTATGCCCATTGGCTGCTTTTAGCCACCGCAACCGCCGAGCTGAAGCTGATCTCTCTGTTTACATGCATGAAGGCCACCAGCACTTACCAAATGAGCACAAAAAGATTACCATGATTGCACTGTTATCCAGTGGGTATCGCATTTCGCGTAAATACTGCAACTGCAGTTAGGGATGATCACGGTCATTCCCATTCTCACCTTAAAATTCCAATGAAACCAACCGCTTGTGCTTAGAAATCATGAACACACGTGGAATAAAATATTAAGCTTCAGCATCTGTGTGCTTTGACCACACTTCACAAGGTTCACACTAAATCTTAGCAAAAAGGCTTGAGAAAGTACGCTTCAAGAAATTTCCAGGTTTGGCATTTATATACAAGCTATTTGTTCGATGTGGAACTCTTGGAGTGGCTTGTTTCTTGTAGGTGAGTGGGAGCAAGAGAGAGAGAGAGGGAGTGAGCGTGTGACAACTAGTGAGCGTAGTCCGACATTGGCAGATAGAAAAGGCTAACAAGTAGGTTGCCTCTTTAAATAGCGAGGAATGACTAAAGCATTATTGGTTTGTTGGCTAGGATCAAGTGTAATGTTGGCCGAACGATTCTTAAAGTGAGGCACTGACATTATACGAAAATTTCAGTTTAAAAGATTCTTCCAAACTTTTTAGGAATAAAAGTAAAAATTCATAAAAATAAATAATTGGTCCTGACTGGGGTCTTTGAGAACGGTCAAACCGATTAGTTTAGTCCGATCTTGGTTTCAGTTTAAAAGATTCTTCCAAACTTTTTAGGAATAAAAGTAAAAATTCATAAAAATAAATAATTGGTCCTGACTGGGGTCTTTAGAACAGTCCAACCGATTAGTTTAGTCCGATCTTGGTTCTTTTTGCTTACACCTAATTGCAATGTGAATTCAAAAGCTAAAAAGTAAAAATCATCTCAAAAACATATACATACCTCTTGTGAAGAATCCGACATGAATTTGTTGATACAATATTATCAAGATTAAAAGAAAAGTCAAGAACATGTGCTAGAGAAGTCCAAAGTATGAGTGCTCCCATTACTAAATAATTTTATCTAAAGTATGTGGAAAAATTAGTAAATGAAAGTAAACGAAAATACAGTGTTATCTATTTATAACCTCCCAAGAGGGATAGCGTATTTTGCATGAACACAGCATATTCTCAGAACATCCAAAATCCAATATAAATTTTAGTTGGGCAAAAAAAAAAAAAAAAGAAACAAAAAAAAAACAAAACAAAATCAAAAACAAAACAAAAAGGCTAGTGGTAGAATGAGTTGGATATGCTAAATTCCATTCTCTGTTCCTATCAGGTTTTGGCGATGACCGGAGTCAACCTAGATTCCTCTATCCGACCGATTGGAGTGGAGAAACATTTCAATTATTCCCAGCATATTCCTTGTGTCTTTCCTTAAAGGAAAAATGATACCAGGAGTTCCAAGACTTTGACTTAAAATGCAATGTCATACTCAGTTTATTAATTCATTTAGCATAATTCTTGAACTATTCCTAAATATTTAGTATAACCATTCTATTTAATCAAACAAGTCAAATGTAATTCATGACATGGAATATTTTAATGTTTAGTTTGAATTTTCAAATGATAGGTCAATGTGACATAAGAACAATGACTGCAGATTTAATTTTCTTATCAATCTACTTTTCCATATCAATTCTTTTTACCGTTTTACAACTTAAATAGATTGAAGGACATGTCAATTAATTCTATTAACTCGAATTGATGAAAAAATGACATCGAACTACTTAATATAGTCTAGAGACTATTCTAGAGACTATATTAAGCATTTAGTAATAATTCAAAGATCATATTAAAATTAAAAGTCTAGAGATGATATTGAATATTAGACTAAAATTACTGGATCATTAGTGTCAGTTTCCTCTTTTTAAGCATTACAAAATGAGCGCGTTGTGTATAACATTTAAACAAATGATAATCAGTTAAAGTTTGAGGTTGAAACTATCTTTTACGTTTGTTTTAGGATAGCGCAATTTCCACCCATTTTGGTAAAGACATGCCTTTCTTCAGTTAACTAATTGAAAAACCTTTATCTTTTTCCAATATATTGGTTTTTTTTTTTTTTTTTACATCCAACAAGGTACTATCTAATTATGCATAATCCATTTCGCATTACTCGCCACCATGGGGTTTTTCCTTCGGAGGGGGGGGGGGGGTTAAAGGCCAAGTATATTTCCAGTTCACGAAGTTGACAAGTTTGAGGGCTTGGGCAATAACTATCTCTTCTTAGAATCATATGTAAAATACAATTTTTTTTTTTGGTATATTATAGCTGTAACCTATATAGGTTTTGGCAAAATTGCACCACAAGTTCTAAACATTATATATAAAATGCAATCAATTAAGTCTTCAAATTTTACTTAAAAGTGTAATCAACTCCTAAAACTTATGTTGCGAAGTGCAATTCAAAGATGCGATATTAGCAAATTTTCAAAAATGCGTAGGTAATTTTAGGTGCCATTAGTCCTTCATGAAAAAGGCACTAGAAGTAATTGATCAATTGAAAATGTTTAGGATTTGATTGTAGGGTGCACTTTTTCCTTTAGTTGTCTCCCTTTTGTCATATATAACATATTTGTGCACTTTATTGCACAGCTTTGTTGCTGACCTTAAACAAAGGCTATCAAAAACGCTCAACCTAACCTAAGTGAGTCAACCTGGAAAATTCGGATAATTTCAAGTTGGATCACAAAATTGTTCAGGTAACCGAACCGAATCACTTTACCTACTAATTTTGAGTTTTCAAACCCTTAGTTTGCCGTGCAAATTCGTTGTCTTCTACCTTCTCTCTCTCTCTCTCCCCCCCTCTGTGTAAACGCGCCTCCCGAGTCCCAACTCAGCTTGTATCTTCCCAAAACATAGTTGCACTCGGTGGTTTCCTCCAATCTTCAGTGGCTGAGTCGAGCTTAGTCAGCCACCGCAGTGACACCGGTGCCTCCTATGGCTTGCTTGAAGATCTCTATCTCCACAATTGAATGTCAGCCATTCCTTAGTCCAATTGAACTGGCGAGTGTCGATTGACGTTTCGCATGGGTCCCGCTTTTGCTTATTTGGATTCATTTAGTTGTCTTTCGGATTTGAATGTGTGTGAGGAGGCTCATGCATGTTTTCCTTATCTGTTAAATGAGGAAAACATATATTTCTTTAGGGCGTTGATAATTGGTTGTACGTGCTCTTAATTCGACGTAGGTTTGAGGCTCAAACCATAACATTTAAAGAAGGGCACACTCTTGGAAGCAAGAGGCTGAAGTAGTGATAGAGACGTAGGTTGAAGAATATAAAGGTCGGGACCATGCGTTCTTTACCAGAAGGAAGAACCTTAGGCAAGAATTGTGCTCTGGCATATACCATCTCTTCCTCTGGCATATACCCGGCATTGTGCTGAATTTGGTGAAATAAATACGGGCTTGATCATCAATGTGACGACTCAGGCATGGCCATGTGAAGGAGCGGTGCGGAATGTGACGGTGAATAACAGCGTGATTCTCCTTTGGCAGGAGAGAACTGCATTGGCATGCATGCAGATGTTAATGCTGTTCTTGCTTCCGCCAAAGGAGAATTGCCCTGCAATTCACTTGCACTGAATATACATATCTACTCAGAGCTCAGCAAAGGCATTGACAAGGCATTTGTCATTTCCAAATGGCAACTTTGAGACGTAGATGCTGCACCAGGTACGTAGGGTGATTATCAACTGTTACATGCCTCGTAACTTCGTTCTATGTTTATGTGACAAATATATATTTCACGTATTCGCTTGCGTTGGAGGTACTTTAACATGCTTTCAATTAGGTTATGCCACAATTTCATTTTGAACAGTGAAATTTGTTGAAACATCAAGAAGAGTAGAGTAACAAAGCCAGTGTTTTAAGGATAAAAATTATTTTCAATTGTCTGACCCACCCTTAATTTAATGTTTAGTGAGAGATCGGGAAGCTTAAACTCTCACATCAATGATGAATGATTTCTAAAGACTTACTTACATTGACGCCGTATGTTCCAAGCTTTCCAAAAAGTATATATATGTAGAACTTGTATTTTTTTTTTCCTAATGCAACATATATAAACCTCTTGACTCTAGTAATCTATACAGATGCATGCAAATTGCCCCTTCCTTTAGGTAACCGCCTCGTGAGAGGGAACTCATTCTTTGCAAGGGTAAAGTATAGTAGGACTCTGATTCTTGTTTCAAATAATATAACTTCGCCTATTCATTGCATACTGTTAGCAATTTGTTGTATCTTAATAGTAAGTTACAGCAGAATGAATTGATTGGACAAAAAGGACTATTTGACCGTTGACCACTTGTTTGGCAAAAGAGAAAAGGACAAAAATAAAAAATAAAAACACCATACAAATTAAAATGGCCAAATTACTTCAAAGTTCTCTTCTACATCATCTTGCTCAAGACCCGTCAATCAATCACAGTCACCATGTAAAAAGAAAATGAAAAGTAAAATCCTTTAAAAACTCAATAGATTCTATAAATGTGAAAGAGCTGGTACTCATCGGTCTCAAATTCTCTAACATAACAAAAATTTGGGCCCCACATTCACTATATTGCAAGTGTCGCATAATTGGTATCATCATGTGGTGTTCAGATTTGATTATATTCTTTGGTGAAAGCCAAGTCAGATTTTGTTATTCTAACTGGTGTGTCTAGTGTGACAGGAGGATGTGTACCGATTTGTTAAAAGAACTTTTGAGAAGCTATGCAGAGTTTCTACAATTGCTATTGCCGGTGATATGGCCATGAGTCTCCTCGTAAGCAAGTGGTTTCATTCCTAGTCGTTGGAAGCGAATCTAAACACTTTTTGGCGACCGCCGAGCACGTTTTCAAAGAGATGTCAATTTGGACAACATAACATACTCCGGATCTTCCATTTCATGGATCTGCCAAAACTTGTGTTGTCCTTGTTGTTGTTGTTGTTGTTGTTGTTTTTATTATTATTATTATTGTTATTATTATTATTTATGTACTCTACTCTCATCCCATCCATTCGTGCATTTAATTACTTTTTGAGTTTTCTCGTCTTTAAAAAAAAAAAATTCTTTCATAACTATACGATTGTCTTGATATCTTACTAAATATAAGGAGAAATAAAGTTTTAATTTGGCCAAAACAAAAGGTATCTATAGAGTAATGTGACAAATTATAAGTGCACATTAAGTACACGATTTATACTCATTCGTAATGATTAGGTCGATGTTAATACATCGTAATATTGAAAAAGAAAAATATATTGTTATATATATATATATTTACACACATAAAAATTTCTTGTAAATATTCGATTCATTTTACAAGCTAGTTCTACATATATAGCATATGCTTATAACATGCATCTCACGCACAACTAAGGAAAAATGAAAAAGTCATGAATGAAAAGATATTTATATTATTGTGACACGCATTGTTAAAATTTGATCATGTGTACAATTAACATCTGTCCAAACATAGAACATAATGGCTTGCCCTCCCTATGGTATGCTTGAGATTATGAAATGGCTAAGCAATTCAAAAGCCCTTTCTCTATTCAAATATATACAAAAATTTGAAAATAAATAATAATTAAAAATAACGCAAGGTCAATAAAATATCCGAGAAAACACTTTAGATAAAAGGGTTGCAACTATCTAGAACATGATAAGAAGGTAATTATTTAAGGGATAATACCCTAAAAAACCCCAAACTTGTACACTTGTGACAAATTTACCCCAAACTATTTTTTTGACCACAAAAAACCCAAAACTGGTATACTTTTGACAAATTTATCCCAAACTGGTACACTTGTGACAAATTTACCCTATGTTAGTTTTCGTTAAATTTTATTCTCAAATTATTAAGTTAAATGACACGTGACAGTTAACTAGTATATCAATTTAGGATTTTACGTTCTGTTTGTCACAGTTTACAATTTTTATGATTTTTTTTGTGGTATTAATCCAATTTAGCATAGGGTATATTTATCACAAATTTACCAGTTTAGGGTTTTTTACAATCGAATAAATTAGTTTGGGGTAAATTTGTCATAAATGTACCAGTTTAGGGTTTTTTATAATCAGTCGGGGTAAATTTGTCACAAGTTTACCAGTTTGGGGTTTTTCATGGTCAAAAAAATAGTTTGGGGTAAATTTGTCACAAGTGTACCAGTTTGGGGTTTTTTAAGGTATTATCCCATTATTTAAACACTAACAAATTAGTGGGTCAAATTTCTTACAATATCGCATTGCCAAAGTAACATCACATCTGCTTCCTCAAGCAAATCAAAATCAAGAGTTACCCAAGATAAGAATTTCCAATTTGATTGACAACTAATAATAACAATAAAAAAAAAATATTTTTACACGAAGAAAAGAGGGAAGAAAGAAGAATGATCAAAACTTCCAAATTAAACAATCACGATGACCACGACAAGAACAACAAAACAACCGTCATCTAACAACAGTTGAAGCAACGGTTTGAGCCCACCATTTGAGACTCTCTTTCATGTCGGCCTCATTCCCAAGAGCAGGAACCTTCCAGTTCATCAATGGATCCTCCTTCCTCTTCTCCTCCCACCATTCCCACGCCTCCGACAGATAAGGCCTCGCAACAACTACAGACTCACCAGCAGTCAGTTTCTCATCACCATCTTCGTCATCTTCTTCACCATCTTTAATTTTGTTGCCCAGTCTCTATAGCCCAGGAATGATGGAGACCAAGCTTGAGTCGACTTTTTCTTCCTCCAAGAAGACGAACCCCAGATCCACGAACCCTTTTAGCTCTTCGAACTCGAGCTCCGACAAGCTCTTAGTCAAGGTCCTTCTCTTTGCTCTTCCTCCCATTTGGCCCTTATTTCTGTGCGAGAACTCCGACCTTCTCAGGTTGTTCCATTTGAAACCTTCCTCTTCTTCTGTGATCACCCCTTCTTCATAGATCATGCTGTGAATAGGTTTCATAGGAAGGACTAAGTCTGGAGAGAGAGAACTTGCTTGCAAGCTTGTTGGGATGATGCTCATTTGATTGCTCACGGACCTCATAAGAATTGATGGAGTCCGAGAAATTTGAAGACACAAGCTTTCTTTCTTAGGTATTTCTATGCTTTCTTGACCCGGATTGGATCTGGAGGTTGAAGAAAGCGATGTGTTTGGTCGTTTCTTGAAGATCTTGAGCTCGAACCAGCATCTATCGATGATCTTCATGACTGCTTCCGCTGTTAGACAAAATAATTCATATGCGGAAGCCAGGATCGTTTATAGACAAACCTCTGGCCATTGTTCTTGTTCTTCTTCATAAGAAAAACCTGAAAATACAAAGAAAATTGGGCACACGCTACTAACCCCAATTCACTCTCGTACTGATGGTGTATTCCGAATGAGAAAGTTTGAGTTAGACCTTGTAGTTGCCCGTTAGAATGAACGATGTTCCTTTATAAACCATCTTCTATCAAGGCGGTTACTAAATGGGCGGTTGTCACGAAAAGGTACGTATGTGGAAAAACTGCATGTTAAATAACCGTCACTTTAAAGAGAAAATGAGGGTCTGGCAATGTGGGATCACAAAAATAAATAACATTCTCCCACTTGATCCCATCATTTTCATCATACGGATTATCCAACTAATTCCACAAAAACTTTATGCTTAAAGAAAAGAAAAAAAATACATGGATTATGGCGACATGTCCTCTAAGAGCGAGTAATATCTTCCATGTATCATAATGCATCTTATTTCTTTAATGTCAGCCTATATGTGACAACACATCTTAATGAATAAACCCTATGTTTATTCCACAACTAAGGTTAAATGTTATTATCATAAACAACATAATGTGTATACCAAAATTGAGAATCAACATTACAACTGAATAAGAGTTTCATACAACAGAAATCATCAACATGACGACAAATTACATTATGGGACCTACTTCCATACTTGTCACATGATCCTTATACTTCATTAGTGGCATGCCTTTAGTTAAACGATCAGCTATCATCAATTCAGTGCTAATGTGTTCAATGACCACTTTATTCTCCTTAACATGTTCTCTTATGGCTAAATACTTAATGTCGATATGCTTACTTCAACTGTCCCTTTTGGCATTTTTAGCCATAAAAACTGCAGCTGAATTGTCACAATATATTTTTAGTGGCCTGGAAATAGAATCAACAATTCTAAGCCCAACAATGAAACTCTTCAACCATACACCATGTGAGGTAGCCTCAAAACAAGAAACGAACTCAGCCCCCATAATGGAAGTAGTAATCAAAGTTTGCTTAGCACTTCTCCATGACACAGCTCTGCCAGTTAACATAAAAATATATCTAGATGTTGATTTTCGTGAATCAACATAGCTCGCGAAGTTCGCATTAGAATAACCGACTACTTCTAGGTTGTCAGTTCGTCTATACATAAGCATGTAGTCTTTGGTACCTTGAAGGTATCTCATCACTTTTTTTGCAGCTCTCCAGTGGTCTAAACCTGGATTACTCTGATATCTTCCCAACATTCCCACAGCAAAAGCGATGTTAGGTTGAGTGCAAACCTAAGCATACATTAAGCTTTCAACAGTAGAAGCATATGGAATGTTGTACATTTGTTCCCTTTCTAGATTGTTCTTTGGGCATTGGTTCAAATTGAACTTGTCACCCTTCACAATGGATGATATACTTGGTGAACAATTTTTCATCCGAAATCTCTTTAAGACCTTATTGATATAGGTATCTTGAGATAGTCCTAAAATTCCTCGAGGTCTATATCTTTGAATCTTAATACTAATGACATAAGATGCCTCACCCATATCCTTCATATCAAAACTTTTAGAGAGAAATTGTTTCACCTCATGTAGCAACTCCTTATCATTGGTTGCAAGTAATATATCATCCACATACAACACAAGGAAACAAATTTTGCTCCCACTGACCTTCTGGTATATTCATTGATCCATGACATTCTCTACAAAACCGAATGAAGAGATGACTTCATAGAACTTTAAGTACCATTGGCGGGATGCTTGTTTTAGGCCATATATAGATTTCTTAAGCTTGCACACCAAATGCTCACATTTACTAGAGGGGAATCCTTCGGGTTGTTTCATGTAAACCTCCTCCTCTAGTTCTCCATTGAGGAACGCTGTTTTCACATCCATCTGATGTAATTCCATATCAAAATGGGCAACCAATGCCAAAACAATACAAAGAGAATCTTTCTTAGATACATGAGAAAAAGTCTCAGTATAATCGATTCATTCCTTTTGAGTGAATCCTTTGGCAACAAGTCTAGCTTTATATCTTTCAATGTTGCCCAATGAATCCTTCTTAATTTTGAAGACCCATTTACAACCAATGGCCTTCGCACCATTAGGTAACTGAACCATATCCAAAACTTCGTTAGATGCCATAGAACTCATCTCTTCCTTCATGGCATTGTACCACAAATTTGATTTATCACTATCCATGGCTTGTGAAAATGTTTCGGGATCATTCTCAGCTCCAATATTGTAATTAGACTCTCATAAATACACAATATAATCGCTAGGAATTACCGATTTCCTTATTCTAGTAGATCTTCTCAATGTTGCATCAACATTCTCTTGAGGAGTGTGTTGTTCAATTTGTTGTTCAACAGTTTCTGGTAATTGCTGAACAACTGGATCTACTAGATCAATATCAACAGGTTGTGGAATTTCAACGATTGGTTGTTCAATAGCCGGTTGAACTGAAAGGGCATTATGAGCAACAACCAACCTTAAACTTGAGGTGGAAGGTTGAGTATTTGTATGATCTTTCTTAGGATTAAGGTCCTTCGATCGATCGCTCCCACTAATCAAGTCATTTTCAAGAAATTTAGCATTTCTTGATTCCACAATCCTAGTGGTGTGAGATGGACAATAAAACTCGTATCCCTTAGACCTTTTGGCATATCCAATGAAGTACCCACTTATGGTCCTTGGGTCCAACTTCTTTTCTTGTGGATTGTAAACTCCCACTTCAGATGGGCATCCCCAAATGTGTACATGTTGCAAACATGGTTTCAAACCTTTAAATAACTCAAAATGTGTCTTTGGAATAGCCTTGGTCGTAACTCGGTTTAATATGTACACTACCGTCTTAAATGCTTCAATCCACAAGGACTTAGGAAGTTTGGAGCTACTAAGCATACTTTGCACCATGTCCAATAAAGTTCGGTTTCTTCTTTCTGCTACACCGTTTTGGTCCGGAGAACCAGGCATAGTATATTGGGCAACTATCTCATGCTCTTGAAGAAACTTTGCAAATGGACCAAGTGCTTGTCCATCTTCAGTGTATCTACTATAAAATTTTCTACCTCTATCTGATCTCATGATCTTAATTTACTTCCCGCATTGTTTCTCTATTTCCGCCTTAAATACCTTAAAGGCATCTGATGGTTCATATTTATTATGAATCAAGTAGAGATACATATAACATGAGTAATCATTTATGAAAGAGATAAAGTATTTCTAACCACACGAGTTCGTATCCGGACTACATATATCCGTATGTATGATTTTTAATATTTCTGTATTCCTCTTGGCACATTTCTTCGACTTGTTGGTTTGCTTTCCCTTTATGCAGTCCACACAAGTATCACAATCAGTAAAATCTAAAGTATTAAGTACTCCATCATTTACCAATCGCTTAATTCTTTATATGGAGATATGTCCTAATCTTCGGTGCCACAACATAGAGGAATGTTCTTTCACAACACATCGTTTTATACCAACGTTATCATGAACATGCATCGCATCATAATAAGCATTGTCTTGCAAATTAATTTAAAAAGGACCATAAGACAAAGTATCGCTTCCAACAATTTCAGATTTAAACGATAAACAGAATGTCAAATCTGAAAAGTTAAAAGAGTAACCAAAATGTATAAGTCTTGAAACTGAAATTAAGTTTCTAGAGAAACTTGGAACATAAAAGGTCATTTCCAAATTTAAAACAAAGCCACTATTGAGAACTAGTCTGCATGTCCCAATAGCTTCTACATGTGAACGCATCTTGTTTTCTAAATAGATGCTTTGTTCACTTCCCACTAGCTTCCTGTAGTTTTGAAAACCCTGTAAGGAATTCAAAATGTGGATTGTAGATCCATAATCAATCCACCAAGTGTTGTGACTTACATCAGCCATATTAGATTCGTAACAAACACAAGAGATTGGATTACCTTTCTTATCAAGTTAGGCCATAAATCTAACACAATCCTTCATAATATGCCCCTTCTGTTTACAGAAGAAACATTTGGATTGTTTCTTAATGTCAGCTTGAGGAGGTATTTTATCTTTTCCCTTATGCTTGCCATGGCCCTTATTCTTTCCATGTGTTGCCAAATGAGCACTTTCTCCCAATTCTATAATCAGTCTTTCCTCCTCTTGAACACACATGGTCATAAGTTCATTAATTGACCATTTATTCTTATGTTTTGTAAGAAATCTTGAAAGGTGCATACTGTTATGGGAGAGTGTTCAGAATATAATACACAAAAAATGATTTAGATATCTCAACCTCAAGGTTTTTAAGCTGAGCCGCAATATCCCTCATTTGTATGATGTGCTCACACACACCTTTAACACTAGTGAGCTTCATTGATGAAAACTTCATAATTAGGGTCATGGCATGCGCCTTCTCAAAACTCTCAAATTGCGCATCTATGGCCTCCAATAAAGCCTTAGCATTGTTATATTGAGCAACCGAACTACGAATACTATGAGATATTTTAGCCCTTATAAACATAGCACAAACGCGGTTAGACTAGTCCCATTGATTATAAAGGCCTATCTTAGCTGCAGTGCTCGAATTAGTAGGAGCAGGTGGTTCGTCTTTCCTTATAGCATAGTCAATGTCCATCCACCCTAATTGAAGAAGAACCGACTCCTTCCAAACTTTATAATTCTCACCATTCAGTATAGGAATATCAAACTTAAATTCAGAGAAATTCACAGGTTGTAAAACTGCATATCAAATAATCATGCTTATGTCACAAAATTTGAGGCATAATATACATAAATCATGTTTAACCAATGTAAACATGTCACAAATATGGATCACATAACATAAAAACTACCCGTGGGCTAAGTTTTTAATTTAAATAGATTCATAATTACATCATGAAAAAACTAACATATTATATGCCTTTTCTTAATCGCTGTGGGTAAATTAAGAAAAATAATATGATATTTCATCATAATTAATCATATTAATATAATGAAAATTCCTATGGGATAAAATTCATCATATTAATATAATTAATTACAATCAATGTCCATTTCTAAATATGATCCGGAGGCTCTTCATATATAATTTAATTAATTAAAGATGTTGTGGCCACTCTCTAATTAATTAAATATATGGAACGTTGGACATTTAATTTCATGCATAAAATATTCATAAAAATGCAAGAAATGACATAATAAATAAATACATCAAGGGCAGAACAGTAAATAAATAAATCGGCCAAGGGCAAGGTTATAAAAACATGAAAAATTTGGGGCAAAAGCGTAAAAGGAGCCGCGGAAGAGGGGACGTCAAGCGAGCGCTGAGCACGTGCTAGAATCCGCACGGGCATGCCCCGCACACACGTGGTTCACCGTGTAGGCGCGTGCATTGCACGCACCTAGTAGCTGCTATGCGCGTGGATCCCACGCGCGAAGCGGTTGAGCGTGCGTGAGAGCGCGTGGCGCGTGGGCTCCACACGCCTGCAACCGCAGCACGTGCATGGGCTCCGTGTGCCTTCTTCCTTGCGAACAGAAGCTTTTCTGTCGGTTTTTCGTTGTTTTCAGCCGTGATTTCACCACCATTTCTTCTCCAGCAGCCCGTCTAAGACCGAAATAAATGATGGGTTTTGAAGAGCATGCCGACACGACTACATGGGTCCAAGTTTCGACAAAAATGACCAAGAAATTGGTCTCAAATCAAATGAAAAACTCCAAAAACGCAAATCCTCAACCACCATGACTTCCGCTGCTCGATTAGCCTCCGGCAAACACCAATATACCGGAAAAACTCATGGCTAATGTTCCTCATGGCGGTGCGACCGTATGGGTCCAAATTCAAGAGGTGGCTCGCCGAATTTTGCCCGAAATCAGCGAGTTTCTCTTGGCCTCAAAATCTCGAGTTACTGTTCATGTCTAAAATGCTCGAAAAATACACCAAAAATCTGAGAAAAGCAAGGCAGAGGTACTAAACAATGCTCCGATACCAAATGTTAGACAAAATAATTCATATGCGGAAGTCAATATCGTTTATAGACAAATCTCCAGCCATTCTTCTTGTTCTCCTTTGTCAGAAAAACCTGAAAATACAAAGAAAATTGGGCACATGCTATTAACCCAATTCACTCTCGTACTTATGGTGTATTTCAAATGAGAGAGTTTGAGTTAGACTTTGTAGTTGCCCGTTAGAATGAACAATCGTTCCTTTATAAACTGTCTTCCATCAAGGCGGTTACCAAATCGGTGGTTGTCATGAAAAGGTACGTATGTGGAAAACTGCATGTTGAATAACCGCCACTTTAAAGAGAAAATGAGGGTCCAGAAATGTGGGATCATAAAAATAAATAACATCCGCTTCCTCCATTAATGGTGGCAACAGAAAATTGAGTGATTATGGAGACTTAATGAGGGCTTGGGTGGCTTCGTATTTATATACTCTTTTAATTGTCATGATTACCCTTGCGTTTTCCCGTTATTTACGGGAAAGACTCAATCTAAGTGTTCACACGGTTGTGTATACTTTGATTTGGTCTTGGGTCTTCGTCTAAATGTTTCAATTTCATTGGTCTTTTCTAACGTTTTTTGTTTTTGTTTTTGTTTTTTTTTTGGTAAGGGATTCTTTTTAACGTTGATTACACTATATGTTATGAATTCGTAACCTCATAAAAGACAATGCGACAATTTACCAATAAAGCTATCAGAGAGAAAACATATAATTCGACATATATACATTCTAATAATGAGTAATGGAAAAAGACGTCAACACGAACTGCAGGTCCCATTTCCACACATATATATTTTTTGGTCAGTTCTCCTCTATGCCTACTCTACACTCACTCTCAAACTTTTGCCTTGCCTCTTGCAGGGCGTGGGAGTCGAAACCTACTCCTGAAACTTACTCGTCCCCACCTCATCCCCCCTGAGAAGGTGGGGATTTGAACCCCCCATCTCCCTCTTCCATGTTGGAAGGGTGGCCACTGGGGCGAATCCCAGTGGTTCATTTCCACATTGACGAGTACATCTTTAGGCTTAGATGAAAGCACCACCTAACTTCTCAAAATTGACCCTTAAATGCAACAACTTGTTGCTTGTACATCACACCCACAAAAAGGGTTCTGAGCATAATTCATTTTGGATTGCCTCAAGAGCGAAGGATTTGGCCAACATTGATCATTGAGAGCGCAAGATTGTGGACTTCATATCCACCAAGTATATATTTATACGGATTTTTCTTTTTTACTTTCACCTATTCTATTCTATTCATTCATATTTATTCTGCTTGAGTATCGGCCTACTTTGAACATTTCGCCTTGGGAATTTCTAGGAAACATATTACACTATAGTTTACTTTTTTAATCTAATTCAATTAGAACAAATGTAGTTAGGACATAGTAGTCAAACGAGACCATTTAAACGGAATACAGGAAAATATAGAATTAGGGAATTATGCCAGTGCTGCGTAATTTAGTAGACCTAATGCAATAATTACGTTTTCTTAAAAAAAAATTATATTTTTTGGAGGCCAAGCAATGTTGGGTGTTTTGAATTAATTACAGTTGAAGAAGACACTCTTTGGTAGTAGGCCGTGGTCAGCGTGACGTTTTGCTAATGCTTGAGGGCAGGATGATAAATGAGCAAAAATCTTCTTTTTTTGTATTATGCTAATTGAGAAACACCATCCAGCTGCCTTCATTTCCCTGAACGTTTCCTCTATGTTTCAGGAGGGATTCGCTTCACGGGGATCAGGCCCGGAGGTATTTACCAAGTTGGTTACAAGTCCCCTGACGGTTTGATATTACCCTCTTTTTACGTGGGAGGGTTATCTCCGAGAGCCACGGCTCGGTTTAAGGTCTCCAGCTGGACCAACTAATGGTCAACTTTTAAGCACGTTAGCAAAAAGATTAACAATTTCGCATGTGCTTCTCGTGCCCCCATGCCACGTGCGCCGCGGTCTTATAGTGCGACTTTCAACTTCCCCGCGAATGATTAGTTTCAGACCTGTCTTGAAACTACGTCGGCAAAAAGAAAAAATAGAGAGAAAAGAACAAGATGAATATATGGTATCAATGATTTAATACCATGATATCGTATATTCTCAAGACTTTATGTTAGATGGTAAACCAGCAATTCTCAACATGACCTGTTCACAAGGTACGACATGTAATTAGCAGATTTAGATTTGGCATAAACGGATTTGTGTCAAAATAAAAATCTTGTCTTACTTGAGTTTGTTTTCTACAAAATTAGGCATGGTAAATATTCATATTTAAAGACTTTTCTAACCTTAAAAGTTAAAAGAAATAGAACCCACTTATATATGTCATTTTTGGAGGCATGATATGCATGGGAACAATCCCATGGCATTTCATACCTAATGTTAAAGTTAGAGATAAAGACAAATCCCTTGAACTAACTTTACAGTGGGAATGCAATGACCAACTCAATATGGCATTGACGAGAACCTTTACTTTCAGATATGACGACAACATTATATCATATTTTTCTTTTCCCATGTGAACAAAGGTCTCCAAAATGATTAAGGAATAGACTTCACAATTTTATAGGTAAGGGAAAAAGGTACAATTTATAAAGAAAATAAATGGAAAATTTTTTCTAACTATAATCAAGAAATGCAAAATAATGGAGAACTTTTCCAAACATAGTAATGATGATAGTGTTGATTTGGTTGTGACATCTAGTAGGGATGACAAGGTTTTTCGATGGTTATGTTTGAATGTGAGGAGCATTAGGGGATTTGTGGTTAGAAATTCAAATAATAAATTCATGATGGTGATATGAATCACAATATTATCATAATAAAAATGTTTTAGTTCAAGTATGGTTTTTGAAATCGACATGAATTGTGGACTTTAATCACATAAAATTTTACTAAAATAACCACTGGCCAAATTGCCTTGTCACAATGCCTCTATCCCTGTCAGTTGTCTTTAGCCTTCACAACCATCAGGCCGTCACTGATCTCTCTCTGCTCATGTGCCTGAGGACTGCCACCTGAAAGGGTTAACATGCATATTTCGTTGCAACTGTGACATGACAAGCTAGCAAAACTAAGGTATTGTCCAGTTGGGCTCAAAGCCCACTAGCCCTATTGCCAAATGAAACAAGAAAAGATTATTTTTTTTATCTGAAAAAATATGAAATGTAATAATTGCTGAACGTCTTGCAATTTTTTAAGATCCAAGGCAATAATAGTGGTTGTCGCAATTCGTGTTAAACGCTACAACTGCAGACGTACATCGCTATTTATGAAGAACCTGACGTGACTTTGTCGATATAATATTTTTATAATCATTATATGCAAGAATACGAAGAAAAGTCAGGAACATATACTAGAGAAGTCCAAAGACCGCTATCATCACTAAATAATCTTATCTACTAGATAAAATTATATAATGAAAAAATAAGTAAAATATAATAAATAGAGTGCCATAAAAAAACTTAAATGAAACATCCCAGAATTATAGAAGATTGCAACGGTGAATTGCCAGGCAAATCTCCTTTGGCAGTGAGCTTATATGACATTCACTCCCAGTGAAAACATTTGAGTATAAACCACCTGCCAAAGGAGTAAATGCCCAGTAATTCACCACTTACATGTCATCCACTCTATTCTTCACGTGCTTGTATAATTCTAATTTTTTCTTGGCTTCGATGAACAGAGTTAGATGCAATATCAATTTATAGCCTCCCAAAAGCGGTAGAGACGTTTTCCATGCACACAGCATATTCTCAGAACATCCAAAATCAAATAAAACTTTAGTTGGGCAAAAAAAAGAAGGAAAATAAAGGCTAGTGGTCCAATGAGTTGGATATGCTAGATTTTATCCTCAGTTCATACCAGGTTTTGGGGATGACCGGAGTCAACATATATTCCTCTATATCCAACTAATTGGAGTGGAGAAATTTCTAGACAAATTTAGTTTTACTACATTTCGATCTTGTTGTTATTTCGAGCATATTCCTAGTGTCTTTTCTTAAAGGTAAAATGATACTACGAGTTCTTAAATGTTGGCTTAATATGCAATTTCAAATTTAAATTTTTAATTCGCTTAGTGTGATTAGTAAACTATTCTTAAATATTTAATATAGTGTCTCTATTTAATCAAACAAGTTAGATGTAATTTGATGACATCAAATATTTAATGTTGTGTTTGAATTTTGATAGCATGGGTCAATAAGACAACAACATGTGAACGCAGATTTTTTTTTTTTTTTATCGATCTACTTTTATATACAATTTTTTCTTGTTTATTGTTGAAACTTAATAGATTTAAGTACATGTTAGTTAATTCTATCTACTTGAACTAATGACAAACAGATGTTGAGTTTCTTAATATAGTCTAGAGACTACATTAAACAATTAGTAAAAATTCAATAATCATATTAAATAAATTAAAAGCCCAATGATGACAAAAAACAATGAGCTAAAAGTTAATGAATTAAAAATGTTATTTTTCTTTTTTAAAATATTACAAAATAAGCGCATTCCATGTAAAAATTTAAATAAATGATAATGGTAAATGACTTTTTATTTATTTTGATAATGGTAAATTTAAAAATATTATTTTTCTTTTTCCTATGTTGAGGGTGCTTTGTCACGGTGTGAACGGGCACATAATGTTACAAAATATGAAAAAGCCTAGTAGTGTTTTCCATTCACGAAGTTGACAAGTTTGAGGACTTGCACTTTAATTATCTCTTCTTAGAATCATATACAGCGTACAAATATTTTTGATAAATTATAGTCATAAACTATATAGTTGTTGGTAAATGAGCAGAACCCTCCTTTGGAAAATATTCGGATCCTAGTTTTTGCAATATGCTAATTGAGAAACTTTATCTTGACTAATGGTAAACCTTTAAGCACATAAACAATGGATTTGCAATTTTGCACGTGCTTCTCGTGCCCCCACGTCACGTGCACCGCGGGCTTCAAGTGCGACTTTCAACTTTCCAGCGGATGATTGGTTCCAGACCCGTCTTATAACTATGTCGGCATAAAAAAAAAAAAAGACAAAAAGAATACAAGGAAAGAACAAGTTGAATTAATAACATATTAAATTAATCCCTATGATATTGCATATTCTCAGGAGTTTGTATTTGACTCTTTGGCTGCAACACTAATCCCGCCAAATTCATTTCAACCAAGCAACTCTTGACACAATCTGTTTGCACGTTATAGCATAAAACTTAATAAATATGGATTTAGCATTTGTGCCACAAGCAAAAAAATTATCTTACTGGGGTTAATTTCTACGCAATTAGACATGTTCAAGTTCACATTTAAAGAATTATTTTTTTAACCTTAAGAGTTTATAAAAATAGAACCCACTTTAGAAAGAATAACAATTAAAAAAACTCATTAAACATGAAAAAACTAGCACACATACATTTTTCATCAAAAGTGTGACCAACAAAACATATTATAGATTGGTAGGGGATGTTACAGTAATCAAACTAACAAAAACCAGTACGTACTCGATAAAAAAACGAACCTTACAACTTCAACTCTAATAAAGTAGTCATCTAAGCTCTGAAAGATTCATTCACTTATTAATGGATTCATAATCTGGGTTGACATTAGGATCTTTACCAACTAAAATCTGATCACCACATGTTTTCAATATAAGATTCTTCGAATGAAAAAAAAAATCATTTATTCTGGCTGATTTCGCTTCTAATTATTTAATGCCTGATGAATGTCATTTCTAGTGGCATGATATGTGCAAAAATATTTGTATGGCATTTCATACCTAATATTAGAGTTAGAGACAAAGAAAGTTCCTTGAACTAAATTTATAGTGGAAACGCAATGAGCAATTTTATTTGACTTTGACGAGAACCTCCACTGTCAAATATGACGGTAGCATTGTATCATATTTTGCCATTCCTAAGTGAACATAGGTTTCTATAATAATTAAGGAGAATATAGTTCGAACAATTTACATGTGTGGTAAAAGGTACAATATTTAAAGTAATTAAATGGAAAACCATAACCAAGATATGGAAAATATTAGAGAAATTTTTCCAAACATGGTAATGATGATACGGTTGATTCATCACATCTATAGAAGGATGAAAAGGTTCTTCAATGGTTATCTTTGAATGTGAGGAGCACTTAGAACTACCGGGCTTGTGGGTAAAAATTCGAATAATAAATTCATTATGATGACTCGAATCACAATATTATGATAACAAAAAAGTTTGCGTCAGTTATGACAGAATAGGGCTATAAGAAGACTTCCTAGGATAATTGTGTGTTTGTCCAAAAAATTTCTGATGATGACTTTATTTTCTCTTGCTTTATGTTGATGATATGTTGATTGTTGGTAGGAATGCTTCAAAAATTGAGTGATTGAATAAACAGTTGAGCAAGTCTTTTGCCATGAAAGACTTGGGCTTGGCGAAGCAGATTCTTGGCATTAGAATTACCTGAGATAGAGATGCTAAGAAGTTATTTTTGTCGCAAGAGAAATATATTGAGAAGATCCTTTAGAAATTTTACATGGACAAGGCTAAAGTGGTTCGTACTCCTCTTGCTGCCCACTTTAAGTTAAATATGATGCAAAGTCCTACAACTGATAAAGAAAAGAAAGATATGGAAAGTGTTCCATATGCTTCAGCTATAGGAAGCTTAATGTATGCGATGGTATGTGCACACCCAGACTTGGCATACGCAGTTGGCATTATTAGTCACTATTTGTCAAATCCAGGCAGAGAGCATTGGAATGCAGTGAAGTGGATTATGAGGTATCTTTGGGGAACTTCAAAGTTGAAACTCAGTTTCGAGACCGGGAAACTTGAGTTAGTTGGATACACAGATTTCGACTTGGCAGGAAATTTTGATACTCATAAATCTACTTCTAGTTATTTGATTTCTTTTGCGGGTGGAGTTGTGTCATGGAAGTTAAGATTGCAGAAGTGTGTTGCACTTTCTACAATCGAAGCTGAATTTATTGCAATGACTGAAGCTAGTTAAAAAATGCTATGGATGAAGAAGTTCTTAGAAAAACTTGGGTTCAAGCAAAAGAGGTATGTGCTATTTTGTGATAATCAAAGTGCAATCTGAGATAGCTAGTATAAACACCTAGAGGGGGGGTGAATAGGCGCACAAACAATTTGTCGAAATACGAAAGCAATTCTTAACAAAGTGAAATACGATCGAGGTATAGAGAGAGAGAGAGAATTGAACACAGGATTTATAGTGGTTCGGCTTATTCCAAGCCTACGTCCACTCTTCCGCACTGACAGCCCACCGGCTGGATTTCACTATGATCAAAAGAGAAGTTACAGCACAGCTTTGCCTTGATTCCACAGTGTAGATGTTCTACCACACCTTCTCAAGGTTTCTCACAAATATAGACTCTCTTTTGTATACAAATATTCGCTCAAAAGAATTGTCTAAACAAAAAGGAGCTTCAGACTTTGGAATTCATCTATTGCGCACACCTTGAACAACTAAGAACGTCTTCCTTATATACTCCTTTATGCCATCATACCCGTTGGCACTTACCAAAGGAATTCCTCTAATCTACCCGTTGGACGGAATCAATTAGGAAGATTGTTCGAGCTATTAAAGGAACGTGTTGATAGCCCATCAATCCTGTTCGCCCATACAATCAGGATCTCGGTTTCCATAAGTAGAACCTTCCAATAATATTTAGACAATCATCAAATCTTCAATCATTGAATCAATTTTGATCAATCAAAGGATTCTGTTACGTCTTCTCCAGCCACGAAATCTTCTTCAGATGATAAGATAAATCCTGAACAAAACATCCAGTTCTGGATAACCATTCTTCAACGGATTAGAGACTGTCAATGAGGATAGACTTTGAGTCTTGAGTCTGGCTGTCCGGAAGACTTCAGACTTTAAATAACAGAGTCTGTAGACTTTCAAACTAGACTGATGGAAACGTTTTGTCAACTTCAAAACACTTCACGAGGATTTCTCCAACACAATCCATCTTGGTAAGAATTCATCTTTTCATTCTAGATCGAAACATATTGATGTTAGATATCATTGGATAAGGGATGTTCTAGAAGAAAAGTTGTTGGAACTTGAGAAAATTCATATGGATCATAATTGCTCTGATATGATGACGAAGACTCTACCAAGAAAGAAGCTTGAACATTGCCGATTGATAGCAGGGATGGTGAATCCCTCCACATTGTCGTGAGGGGGAGATTTGTTAACTGGGTTCACTCCTATGTGGAGGAGGCCTAATGAGTTGCAAGCCAAAAAAGGGCTTGAACCCATATAATAAGTTATATAAGGAAATAGGGTTTCTCACTATCTATATAAAGAGGTAGCCGCAAAAAAAGAAACGGTAATAAGAGAAAAAGAGAAAGCAGAAAATCTAGCGTTTGGGGAAATATCTTATTTACATCAAGCTGGTGTCAGAGGTCGATTCGTGGTCCGATTGAGCTAAAATTTTGTCAGCATGTTTGTGGTGCAATTTATCGAATCTGAATGGTTTGATTTTTGTTTGAAGCTCCATACATCAGGTTTTTAGTGGATTGATTAAAACTTGCGTTTTTGGTCAGATTTATCCTTGATCTCTTGTGAAGTTTATGTGTATTGCCAAGAATTATGTTCTTGAGGTCTTTGATGCTATGTACCTCTAGTATTAACACTAATCCCGCCAAATTCATGACTAGATTTCAACCAAGCAACTCTTGACACAATCTGTTTGCACGTTACAGCATGTAATTTAATAAATATAGATTTAGCAATTGTGCCACAAGAAAAAAATTATCTTACTAGGGTTGATTTCTATGCAATTAGACATGTTCAATTTCACATTTAAAGAATTCTTTTTTTTAACCTTAAGAGTTTACAAAAATAGAACCCACTTTAGAAAGAATAACGATTAAAAAAACTCATTAAACATGAAAAAACTAGCACACATACATTTTTCATCAGAAGTGTGACCAACAAAACATATTAAAGATTGGTAGGGGATGTTACAGTAATCAAACTAACAAAAACCAGTACGTACTCGATAATAAAACGAACCTTACAACTTCAACTCTATTAAAGTAGTCATCTAAGCTATGAAAGATTCATTCACTTATTAATGGATTCATAATCTGGGTTGACATTAGGATCTTTACCAACTAAAATCTGATCACCACGTGTTTTCAATATAAGATTCTTCGAATGAAAAAAAAAAATCATTTATTCTGGTTGATTTCGCTTCTAATTTTTTACTGCCTGATGAATGTCATTTTTGGTGGCATGATATGTGCGAAAATATTTGTATGGCATTTCATACCTAATATTAGAGTTAGAGACAAAGAAAGTTCCTTGAACTAAATTTAAAGTGGAAACGCAATGAGCAATTTTATTTGACTTCGACGAGAACCTCTTGATATAGCTAGTATAAGTACCTAGAGGGAGGTGAATAGGTCTGTAAAGGATTTTTCTCAATAATTGCACAATACTAGACAGTTAATAGATTTGAGACAAACGATAATCAAAGTAAGACTAAGAGAAGAGAAAATTGAACACGCGGTTTATAGTGGTTCGGCTTATGTCAAGCCTACGTCCACTCTTCTGCACTGACAGCCTATTGGCTGGATTCCACTATGAACAAAGAGATGTTACAACGTTGTTCTCCCTTGCTTTCTCGGTGTAAATGATCTACCACACTCGCTCAAGGTATCACTAAGTATAGACACTCTTTGTGTATACAATTTCACTCAGAATGTATCGACTAATAATCAAGGTGCTTCAGACTCTGGAATTTCTCTATCGATCATGCACTAAAGCAACTAGAATGTCTTCCTTTTATACTCCTTTATGCCATCATACCCGTTGTCACTTACCAAAGGAATTCCTCCAATCTACCCGTTGGATGGAATCAATCAAGAAGATCATTCGAGCTATTAAAGGAACCTGACGATAGCCCATCAATCTTGTTTGCCCATACAATCAGGATCTTGGTTTCCAAGAATAGAACCTTCCAAGAATATTTTGTCGACCATCGGATCTTCAAACGATCTTGATTACGAATAAAAGAATCCGTTATATTTATTTAGTCAAGAGATCTTCTCCAGAGGATAAGACCAAATCCTTAACCAAATACTTTGGCTCTGGATTGCCTTCGTCACTGGATTAGAAAACCTGTCAATGAGAATAGTCTTGAGCCTTGAGTCTTGAGTCTTGAGTCTTGTGATCTGAAAGTCTTCAGACTCTAAACAGAAGGTCTGTACTTATCCAGACTAGACTGATAGAAATGTTTTGTCAGCTTCAAAATATTCTGGAAAGATTTCTCCAACAATCTCCCCCTTTTTGATGGTGACAAAACTTTCCTGTAGATTTGAACAACTTTGACCTGCAAAACATTACTCAAGCAATATGGCTATCTCATAAAATAAATCAACCAGACTCTGCACCAATAGAAAATTGGTTAATTTTTCATGAGTAAGACCATATAACAACACTTGATATAAATGCAAACAGTCAAACATCAAAATCCACACAAGTCAGTCAAATTCAAGTTCACACCCAAGTCATACTCACATATTCAAATACGTCAAAGTTTTAAAGAGTTTAAAGATTTTCAAATTGCAATTCTCCCCCTTTTTGTCACATTAAAAAGGTGAGAAAAAAAAAGTCAAGTCTTCTTGGGAACGCGCACAATCTGGAAATCTCCCATCGATTGGACGATGCCTTCCAGCCTCTTCAAGTCTTCCCGTAGAAGAGCCACCTCTTCTCCTTTGGCATTGGCTTGAATTTGAAGAGCGAGGTCTTTCATTTGATCTGCCAGGGTAACAGAAGATGCTTGTCTAGTATTCTTCATGACTTGAAGTTCACATTCTAGAGCATAGATTTGACTCTGCATTTCCAGAAGAACATCAAGGATACGACGAAAATCTGCAGTATTGTCCGTCTGTGTGCTCGCATTTGCTCTTTCGGATGGAGTGAAGGCAGACGATGGAACGTTAGTGTAATCGAGCAGATTTGGTGTTGACGTATCATGTCCTTCTTCAGGCATTTGAGAAGCCTGAAAGTCTTCTGGATTTGCTGGTGAGCGACTCATACCTTCACTGTTGACAGCATGTGGTGTAGTCCTTCCTTGCTCACCATCTCCCCCTGTCTCTAAGACCTCAATTGGGGAAGAGTGATGGTCATGCTCTTTTGCGCCTTGATTCCCTTCCTCTGCAGCTTCATCTGCAGACTTTTCTTTTTTCTGCTTCAGCTTCTTTCTCTTTCTCTTGTTGCTCCTCTGCTTCTCTGTTCTTTGCTCGTCCCTCTTCTTCTCTCTGTTCTTTTTCTTCTGCTTCTTTTCCTTTCTTCTGTCGTTCTGTCGATTCAGGTACAGAACGCCTGGTCCTTTTCAAAGCAGAGATAGTGATATCTTCCTCCTCATCTTCATCCTCCAAGATAAGAGTTCTTTTCTTTTTGGATGGAGCACTCATGGGCTCCTTCCCTTTTTTCTTTGATGCAGAAGATGGTGGAGTCTTCACTTTGAACTTCTCCATTGCCTTACTAAGCTCTTTTAGACGCATTTTAGTCAACATTTTCAAACCCACCACCATTTTGTCGCATGGTCGAACACAAAGAGTATGTGGAGGTTCAATGTTCAAGTGTCTGAAGATCTTGGTCACAAGACCAGAATAAGGCAATTGGCCCTTGTCCTTCACCATTGCTCTGTACATGTGAAAGAGAATGGTGTGAGGGAGAGAGAACTTTTTCCCTGAATTGATCGCATACATCAATTTTGCCTCGGAATTAGACACGTCAGTCTTTGATGTAGACTTTGGCCTGATACAGTTGATCACAATTTTGTGAAGCAAGATGTTGATAGCATGCATTCTTGAATAGGTAACTCTTCCTTTTGTACTCCTGTCTTTGACAAGTTCCAGTGTGGTACGAGCGATTGAAACCTTGATTGGTTTATATCGTCCTCTTTCAACTCCAATTATGTCTGCCAACATGTCCACATCTACCTCATAGACTTGGTCTCGAACACTGAAGGATATTCTATTCGCATCTAAAAAGCTAAGATTCAAATAGAAGTATGCTATCAATTGCGCATAACTGTCTGTGGTATCGAAGTAGAATTGCTCAAGTTGAAGCAGATTTAACTTCTCCCTTAAGTTCACATTAATGGCATCAAAGAAATCGAAATCAACACTCCTAGGATTTATCACCCCTCGTTTCAACAGTCTGAAGAACAGATTCTCATGTTCCTTCGATTTAAACAAGTCCTTCCGTTTTCCCTTCACCTTCGCAGCAACTCCCATTAGAGGTTGAAATTCTCTGAACATTTTATCATCATCGTTCCCGTCAGTCGGATTCAGTCCTGACACACGAGGGTCACTTGGAATATTTGCAAGTGCTTCCTTAGCCTTTCCTTTGGGAGCAATTCTCAAATCCTCCATTCGTCGCAGAAATAGATACTCATTCCCATAATTCTTATCTTTAAGGAAATCATCTATATAGTTCAGCGGAGTCCCAATGCTCTTCATTGCACGATAGAGCTTGTAAATAAAAGAGGGTTTTTGGACTCTTACAGGATCTGCGTCCTCGATTATTTCTTCCTCCGGTTGGTAACCCGCACCTTGTGAGGTAGATGATGAAGAGTGACGTGGTGGAGAGTGAATCAGGCTCTGTTGCTGACTCAGTAAATCTTCCTCTTCGGTGAGATCGAAATGGGTAGGTCCCTCCTTCATTCTCTGTGGTCCCCTGTTTGCGATTCTTGAAGACTTTCTCGAGGAAGACATCCTTTCTTGTCGTTGAAAGATTCCTTTACTCACTTTCCCAAGAAAAGGTGACAACTTTCTCGAAGATGAACTCGAAGTAGAGACAGGATTGGGAGGAGAATGCCTTTTTAGGGTTTTGAAGATTAAGCGAGGAAAACTGTATATATATAACTTAGTTTAAAAAGGAAAAACCAATCGGCACAAAGGAAAATGAACAGACGCCTCTTTTAAAATCAATAACTGCCAAATAGAAGTTAATCCCTTTTAAAAAGACAAGATTCAATTTTTCATGGAAATTATAAACTAATGATAGTACCTTTTCGAGATTGAATATAATAACAACTTACAGTCTATAGCCATGAATGTCTGAGTCTGAGGGTTGGAGAGTCTCTAGACTTTAACTTCCTCAAGCTTCAAAATGTTGAGTCTGGAACAGATGAAATCGAATTGATTTTTCTCCAAAGGCTTTGTGAATATATCCGCTAGTTGATTTTTTGAATCAACAAATTGAATTGAGATTTCTCCATTTTGAACATGATCTCTAATGAAGTGATGGCGAATCTCTATATGCTTTGCTCTTGAGTGAAGGATTGGATTTTTAGTGAGATTGATTGCGCTGGTGTTGTCACATCTAATCTCTATGCATGAGTCTTCAATTCCAAAGTCTTGTAGCTGTTGTTTTATCCACAAAATTTGCGAACAGCAACTTCCAAGGGCTACATACTCTGCTTCTATTGTTGAAAGAGCCACAGTGCTTTGTTTCCTTGAAAACCAAGACACTGTTCTGCTTCCAAGCAACTGGCAAGTTCCCGAAGTGCTTTTTCTATCAACTCTGCAACCGGCCAGATCTGCGTCTGTATATCCTAGAAGATTAAAGTCTCCCTTCTTAGGATACCAAAGACCGATGCTTGAATATGAAGCAACGTATTTAATAATACGTTTCGCAGCACTGAGATAGGATTCTCTAGGATCTAATTGAAACCTAGCACAGCTGCAAACACTCAACAAAATGTCAGGTCTAGAAGCAGTAAGATAAAGAAGTGAACCAATGATGCTCCTGTACAACTTTTGATCAACTTTCTTCCCTTCTTCATCTTTGTCTATCTTCAAAGAACTTGACATCGGTATGTCGGTCTTTTTGTACTTTTCCAGTCCAAATTTTTTGACAAGATCATTAGCATATTTTTCTTGATAAATAAAAATTCCTTCCTTCAATTGTTTTACTTGAAGACCAAGAAAGAATGTTAACTCTCCCATCATACTCATTTCAAACTCATCCTGCATAGACTTAGAAAATTTCTTGCACAGACTTTCATTAGAGGATCCAAAAATAATATCATTCACATATATTTGAACAATTAAGAAACTTTTGTTTTCCTTTTTGATAAATAAAGTTGTATCTACTTTACCTTTGACAAAACCATTCTTTATTAAGAACTTACTTAGTCTATCGTACCAAGCTTGAGGTGCTTGCTTTAAACCATACAAGGCATTTTTCAGTCTGAAGACTGATTTTGGCTTCTTTGGGTCTTCAAACCCTTGCTACTGGTGCGTAAGTCTCATCATAGTCTATTCCTTCTTCTTGCGTATATCCCTTGGCCACGAGTCTTGCTTTGTTTCGTACGACTCTTCCTTTCTCATTCATTTTGTTCCTGAACACCCATTTAGCTCCAATAATAGTTTTACCTTTTGGTTTGGATGTCAATTCCCAGACATCATTAATGTTGAACTGTCTGAGCTCTTCTTGCATAGCTTCAATCCAACTTTCATCAGATAAAGCTTTTTCTATGCTCTTTGGTTCAATTTCAGAAACGAGAGCCACATCACTAGACTCTTCTCGCCTTTTGGATCTGGTGCGAATTCCTTCATTAATTTCACCGATAATGAGATCTTTAGGATGATTGGACTTATGCTTCCAGTTACTTGTTGATTTGTCTGGTTGATGGTCTCTTTCTTTATTTGAATCTTCACGAACAGCTTGATGCTGGTCTTCCAGAGTCTGAGATGCTTCTTGAGTTGTAAGTTTTAGAGGGTCTGGAGCAAGTTCAAACTCTTCATGATGAGTCTGACTGGATTCATCTTGTGTTGAGTCTTGAAATTTGACATTCATTGACTCCTCCACAGACTGGCTCTTCTTGTTATAGACTCTGTAGGCTTTGTTTGATGTAGAATATCCAAGGAAGATGCCTTCATCTGATCTTTCTTCAAACTTACCAACTTGATCTTTTGCATTTTTCAATATAAAGCATTTGCAACCGAATACATGAAAGTATGACACAATAGGCTTCTTATCTTTGAATAACTCATAAGGGGTTTTCTCTAGAATAGGTCTTAAGAAGACTCTATTGATGATATAGCATGATGTTGAAACAGCTTCAGCCCAAAATCGTGAAGAAATCTTACTTTCAATTAAAAGGGTTCTAGCCATTTCTTGAAGAGATCTATTCTTTTTTTCCACAACTCCATTTTGCTGAGGAGTATATGGAGAGGAGAACACATGCTTAAAACCAGATTCATCACAAAATTTTGTAAAATCTTGATTTTCAAATTCACCTCTATGATCTGTTCTTATACTTGAGATAACACATCATTTTTCATTTTGAACATTTTTAGCAAATTTTTCAAAATACGAGAAGGTTTCAGACTTACTTGCAAGGAAATATACCCAAGTAAAACGGGAGTAATCGTCCACAATTACTAGGCAATATTTCTTACCTCCAATGCTTTGGGTTCTGGTTGGTCCGGAGATATCCATATGCAGCAACTGTAGTACATGATTAGTAGAGACATGATTTATTGGCTTAAATGAATTTCTTACCTGCTTTCCCAGAATACATGGAGTGCATGGATCAGTCTTTTGGTATGGTAATTTGGGTAGACCTCGAACAAGCTGCTTTGATGAGATTTTGGCTAATTGCTTCATGTTGACATGACCAAGCTTTCTGTGCCATAAGCTTGCTTCGTCTTGAATTGAGATTAGACATTGCGATTCATTTGGTTTCACATCCAGAAGATAGATATTTCCATGTCTTCGACCCATGAAAGACTGAGTAGAGTCTTTACTGATTCCATAACATGTTCCTTCTTGAAAGAAGATCTTAAAACCAGTATCATACAATTGACTAATGCTGAGAAGATTGTAATTGAGTCCTTCCACTAAGGAAACATTACTTATTGTGAGATTTCCGATTTTCACAGTTCCAAATCCCACAATACTTCCTTTCCTGTTTCCTCCAAATGAAACTTTTCCACCATTTACTTGAACAAGCTTTATGAAGCAATTTGAGTCTCCTGTCATGTGTCTTGAGCATCCACTGTCAAGATACAACTTTACCTTTTTCTTGACGGAGACCTGCAATTAAAAGAGAGTCTCAAGCTTTCTTTGGTACCCAAATTTTCTTGGGTCCTTTGGTGTTAGTAAGATAAACAGTATTAGCCCATACTTTCTTAATAGGTTTCCAAACCATAGGACACTCTTTTTCAAAGTGATCCGGACTGTTACACTTTGAACACTTGAGGGCATTTCGACCTATAGACTTTACAAAAACTTTCTTGAAATGATTTTTGTAAGCCTCTCTCGAGGGTCTTTCCTTAATTCTTTGTTTTACTTTAGGAAAATCAATCAAGGGAATTGTTTCTGCTGTCATACCTAGACCGGACTTATTAAAGTAAGGTCTTTAAGCTGAAAGAATTTTTTCAAGTTTTTCGGACCCTATTGAAAATTTATTTGAAAGATTTGATAAGTCAGTTTTTAAAAGGTCATTTTCTTTCAAAAGATTATCTTCATTTTCTTTAAGAGTGGAAATAGTCAAGTCTAGACTTTTAACTCTTTCTTCTAAAATGTTTTCCTTTTGTTTTAGAGCTGAGTTTTCCTTCTTAAGTTCGGAAATTCTTTTGAGAGAAGTCTTAAGACTAAAACATAGTTCATCAATGTATTTAGAAACTTTGACAGGAATTTTAAAATTACTTGCCTCAAATTCACTGTCTGAGTCTGATCTAGAATCTGAGTCTGAGTCTGATGTGAGTCCGATTGTGCCATCAGACATAGGTTGGCATATTCATTATCACTTTCTTCACACTCTGTATCACTCTAGGTTTCGGCTTTGAGAGCTTTTCGAAACTTTTCAGCTTTTCCTCTCTTCTTCTTCAGAAGAGGACAGTTGGGTCTGATGTGTCCCTTTTTCTTACATTCAAAGCAGACTACATCTTTGTTTGGTTCCTCATCATCAACAGACTTGGTTTGCTGTCTTTGAAAGCTTTGTTTCTTTGAGTTGAACCTTCTTCCTTTTCTATTCAGTTTTCTGAATCTTCTTATCATGAGAGCAAGCTCCTCATCGTCCATATCATCTTCAGAATCTGTATCACCAGAATCATCATTTAATTTTAATGAAATGGATTTCTTACCTTTTGGATCTTCATCTTCATTGATTCGTTCCACTTCATAAGACTGACGAGTTCCAACCAGCTCGTCGACAGATAGTGGCATAATTCTTTGCGTCTCTCTTATTGAAGTCTTTATGTGATTCCAATCCTTGGAGAGTCCACGCAATAGCTTGTTTACCTTCATGGGATCAGAAATTGTTTGTCCTTGATTCTCAAGACCATTGACAATATCTGTAAAACGGCTAAACATGTTAGTTATAGATTCTCCTGGTTTCATTTTGAAGGCTTCATATTGACCAAGGAGAATGTTAATTCTGGTTTCCTTCACTCGATCTGTTCCTTCATAGGTGATATGTAATCTGTCCCAAACTTCTTTTGCTGTAACACAAGAAGATATTCTGTTATATTCAGTTGGTGACAAAGCACAATATAAAGAGTAAATTGCTTTTGCATCGAGTGCTTGTCTCTTGATTATCTCTTCCTGAGTCATTCCGCTGGTCTCAGCAGTTTTTTTCCCTCTTTCAGAGACTGATGCAGCTGTAGAAGTAATTCCTTTTTCTACAACGTCCCATTCCAGAGGATCCTTTGATCGTAGGAAAGCTTTCATCTTGTTCTTCCAGATGTTGTAATCCTTTCCATCAAAATAGGGTGGTATGGTATTGCTTTGCCCTTCCATCAGCCCTGGTGCTAGCATACTAGCCATGGATCTTTTACTCTGAAGTAAAACACTTCAAATAAAGTGAGTACATGAGCTCTGATACCAATTGATATAGCTAGTATAAGTACCTAGAGGGGGGTGAATAGGTCTGTAAAGGATTTTTCTCGATAATTACACAGTACTAGACAGTTAATAGATTTGAGACAAATGATAATCAAAGTAAGACTGAGAGAAGAGAAAATTGAACACGTGGTTTATAGTGGTTCGGCTTATGTCAAGCCTACGTCCACTCTTCTGCACTGACAGCCTATTGGCTGGATTCCACTATGAATAAAGAGATGTTACAGTGTTGTTCTCCCTTGCTTTCTCAGTGTAGATGATCTACCACACTCGATCAAGGTATCACTAAGTATAGACACTCTTTGTGTATATAATTTCACTCAAAATGTATCGACTAATAATCAAGGTGCTTCAGACTCTGGAATTTCTCTATCGATCATGCACTAAAGCAACTAGAATGTCTTCCTTTTATACTCCTTTATGCTATCATACCCGTTGACACTTACCAAAGGAATTCCTCCAATCTACCCGTTGGACGGAATCAATCAAGAAGATCATTCGAGCTATTAAAGGAACCTGACGATAGCCCATCAATCTTGTTTGCCCATACAATCAGGATCTTGGTTTCCAAGAATAGAACCTTCCAAGAATATTTCGTCGACCATCGGATCTTCAAACGATCTTGATTACGAATAAAAGAATCCGTTATATTTATCCAGCCAAGAGATCTTCTCCAAAGGATAAGACTAAATCCTTAACCAAATACTTTGGCTCTGGATTGCCTTCGTCATTGGATTAGAAAACCTGTCAATGAGAATAGTCTTGAGTCTTGAGTCTTGAGTCTTGTGATCTGAAAGTCTTCAGACTCTAAACAGAAGGTCTGTACTTATCCAGACTAGACTGATAGAAATGTTTTGTCAGCTTCAAAATATTCTGGAAAGATTTCTCCAACACCTCCACTGTCAAATATGACGGTAGCATTGTATCAGATTTTGCCATTCCTAAGTGAACATAGGTCTCCAAAATAATTAAGGAGAATAGACTTCGAACAATTTACACGTGTGGGAAAAATGTACAATATTTAAAGAAATTAAATGGAATACCATAACCAGGATATGGAAAATATTAGAGAAATTTTTCCAAACATGGTAATGATGATACGATTGATTCATCACATCTATAGAGGGATGAGATGGTTCTTCAATGGCTATCTTTCAATGTAATGAGCGTTTAGAACTACCGGGCTCATGGATAAAATTTCAAATAATAAATTCATTACAATGATTTGAATCACAATATTACAATAACAAAAACATTCTAGTTCAACTATGGTTTTTGATATAGGCGTGAACCGCGGACTTTAATTACTTGAATTTCACCGAAAATAACACCATTAATGGATAAAATAACAATTTTTTTACTCTATTAAAATTACTGACGCATTAAACCATTTGAAATAGTTGTTTTTCATTTTTTTTCACTCTTTTTTCTTCGTTTATATTGCACCATTTCCTCTACCTACTAATCAAATACTGAAAACATATATGTTGCCAAATCGCCTCGTCGCGATGCCTCTATGCCCGTTGGCTGCTTTTAGCCACCGCAACCGCCGAGCTGAAACTGATCTCTCTGTTTGCATGCATGAGTGCTGCAACCTGCAGGTGTTGGCATACATTTTTTTTTTTTATTGAAAAAGTGATATGACGAGCTAGCAAAACAAAGCTATTGTTTAGTTAGGCTCGAAGGCCACCAGCACTATTGCCAAATGAGCACAAAAAGATTACCATGATTGCACTGTTATCCAGTGGGTGTTGCATTTCGCGTAAATACTGCAACTACAGTGAGGGATGATCACAGGCATTCCCATTCTCACCTTAAAACTGGGAACCTGGCTGGAGGAACTGGTTCCCCATTTCCCGAGGACTGGATCAAAAGAGACTAGAATCGGATGGGATTGGACAGATCTGGGTCCAATTCCTAGTCCAATTCCTAGGCAGTCCAATGAAACCAATCGCAGTGTGCTTAGAAATCTTGTACATGTGCAATAAAATATTAAACTTCAGCATCTTTGTGCATTCACTACACTTCACAAGGTTCACACTTAATCTTTGCGAAAAGGCTGGAGAAAGTATGCTTGAAGAAATTGCCAATTTGGCATTTATACACAAGCTCTCTTACACCCTCTGCTATTTGTACGAAGTGGGCGTAGTCCCACATCCACAGATAGAAAAGGCTAACAAGTAGGTTGCCTCTTTAAATAGCGAGGAATGAGGTGAAGCGTAATTAGTTTGTTGGCTAGGATCAAGTGTAAAGTCGATCGAATGATTCTTAAAGTGAGGCACCGACATTTTACAAAAATTTCAGTTTAAATGATTCTTCCACATATTTTTTAGGAATAAAAGTAAAATTTCATAAAAATAAATAATCAGTTTAAATGATTCTTCCACACATTTTTTAGAAATAAAAGTAAAATTTCATAAAAATAAATAATCATTCCAATTTGGGTGGTCAAAATCAGGAATCGGATTGAAATTTGCCGGTTTCAATTTTATGGAATCGGAATCGGAAACCAGACTGTGGTCTTCGAGAACAGGATCAAACCGGTTAGTTCAATCCTATATGGGCAATTCCGAGTTTGATTGGTTCTTTTTGCTTACCCCTAATTGCAGTGTGAATCCAAAAGCTAAAAAGTAAAAATCATCTCAAAAACATATACATACCTCTTCTTGTGAAGAATCCAACATGAATTTGTGGAAACAATATTATATGCAAGATTAAAAGAAAAGTCGAGAACATGTGCTAGAGAAGTCCAAAGTATGAGTGCTCCCATTACTAAATAATTTTATCTAAAATATGTGGAAAAATTAGCAAATGAAAGTAAAAGAAAATAAATATAGAGCCACAACAGAAAACCTAAATGAAGCATCCTAGAATTGTTGAAGATTGCAATAGTGAATTGCCAAGCAAATCTCCTCTGGCAGTGAGCTTATATTACCTTCACTCTCAGTGAAAATTGTGGTCATAGGCCTCCTGCCAATGGAGTAAATGCCCAGTAATTCACCACTTACATGCCTTGCACACTATATTACTCGTGTGCTATTAACAAAACAATTATTTTAGTTTTTTTTGGGGGGGGGGGGGGGGCGGCTAGAATGAACAGTGTTAGAGCGCAATATCTATTTATAAGGGAGAAGTGTTAAAAAAAAGTCCTAAATTTTTTGCATTTGTGCCAATTTAGTCCTAAACATTTATACGTTGTACCAATTCAGCCTTTTCCGCCCAATTTTCGCCAAATTTTTCTAATTGTACGTCGGTCGGCTAACGTGGCCTGATCGGCGCTAACGTAGACAAATTTTAATAATATTTTAATATTTTTTCTTTTTTTCTTTTTCTTTTTCTTTTTTCCTTCTCCTTCTCCTTCCTCCAGCTAGTCGCCAGACCTTGGCGACCGGCAAGAGGTGATGGCCGGCGAGGTTGAGGTCTACCTTGCTGGCCACCTCGCGCGGAGCCGACAAGGCTTGACCTTGCTGGCTTGACATAAGGCCGCCCTTGAGACCTAGGCAACGAGGGTCAAGCCTCGCCCATGGCCAGCAAGGCTCGACCTCGCTAGATTCGGGCGCGATGCTGCCCTCAAGAACTAGGTGGTGAGGGTCGAGCCTTACCAGATTAGGCGAGAGCCAACCTCGCCAGCCTTATGTGAGGCCGCCCTCGCGGCCTAGGTAGCCTCAAGCTGGCCTCTCGCCGCCTAACGTGAGGTCACCCTCGTGCCTACTAGCGAGGTGACCAGCGAGGTCGACCTCACTGACAATCCCCTCTGGCTGATTGCCGGCGACCAGCTGGAGGAAGGAGGAGGAGAAGGAAAAAGGAAAAAGAAAAAAGAAAAAGATTCAAAAAAAATATATATTACTAAAAGCTGTCCACGTTAACACCAATTAGGCCACATCAGCTACTCGGCATCTAGTCAGCAAAATCCAGCCAAAATTGATTGGAAAGGACTAAATTGGCACAATGTAAAAAGGTTTAGGATTAAATCGGCACCAAAAAAAGGTTTAGGACTAAATTATCACAAATACAAAAGGTTTGTGACTTTTTTAAACACTTTTTCCCTATTTATAACCTCCCAACTCCCAAAAGGGATAACGTATTTTGCATGAACACAACATATTCTTAGAACATCCAAAATCCAATATGAACTTTAGTTGAGCAAAAACAAAAAAAAAAAAACAAAAAAAACAAAAACAAAAACAAAAACAAAAAGGCTAGTGGTCCAATGAGTTGGATATGCTAAATTTCATTCTCTGTTCCTATCAGGTTTTGGCGTCGACCGGAGTCAACCTAGATTCCTCTATCTGACCGATCGGAGTGGAGAAATTTCTAGACTAGTTTAGTTTTAGTTCATTTGAATTATTGCTAGCATATTCCTTGTATCTTTTCTTAAAGGAAAAATGATACTAAGAGCTCCAAGACTTTGACTTAATATGCAATGTCATACTCATTTTATTAATTCGTTTAGTGTGATTCTTGAACTATTCCTAAATATTTAGTATAACCATTCAATTTAATCAAACAAGTCAAATGTAATTCATGACATGGAATATTTAATGTTTAGTTTGAATTTTCAAATGATGGGTCAATACGACATAAGAACAATCCCTGCATACTTAATTTTCTTATTGATCTACTTTTCTATATGAATTCTTTTTACCGTTTTACAAATTAAATAGATTGAAGGACATGTCAATTAATTCTATCAACTCGAACTGATGAAAAAAATGACATCGAACTACTTAATATAGTCTAGAGACTATATTAGGCATTAGTAATAATTCAAAGATCATATTAAATCAATTAAAAGTCCAGGGTTGATATTGAATATTAGACTAAAATAACTGGATCATTAGTGTTAGTTTCCTCTTTTTAAATATTACAAAAAGAGTGCGTTGTGTATAAAATTTAAACAAATGATAATCGGTTAAAGTTTGAGGTTGAAACTCTCTTTTAGGTTTGTTTTAGGATAGTGCTATTTCCACCCATTTTGGTAAAGACATGCCTTTCTTCTGTTAATTGATTGAAAAACCTTTCTCTTTTTTTGAATATATTGGTTTTTTTTTTTTTTTACTGTCACGCCCCAATCATCCGAGTGCGTGTCCATCCCTTGGTGGTCAATTAAATAGCAATGTCCCTAGACGCATTGCCGACCCATTCATTTTAATACATATGCAGAAGCGAATAAATAAATGCCCAAACAATAATAAGATGGGATAGAAAAGTAGAGCCACTATTTTTCAAAACCAAACCACACCTTTATACATGTCAAGCAAAGACATATACATTACTAGCTGATATGTACAAGTCTACAAAAAGGACGATCCTCAAACAAGCTACTCCATGACTAGCTAGTCTAACTCGTTCGCTAATTCGGCTGTCTCCACAGGGTTAGGACGAGACGGCAGGTTCTCCATTGCACCATCAAGAGGGTAAACTGGATCCTCGTCCAGGGCAGCATCAATCACTAGAGAGGGGATATCAAAAGTCCTAAGGGGACCTAGCCTAACACTGTTGGGAGTATAGCAGAACCATGCTCTGAATCGATTAGGTATCTCTTGATGTGGAACCTCTTCGATCCAGACAGTGGTTACAACAAGCTCATAGACCCAAAAAACTCACGGGGTTGGGGGAACTGGAAACCCACTCAGTAGCCCTCATGGGACGACTATGACGCTCAAGGGGATTCGCCATCTAAGAACCTGAAAATGTTATCCCATAATTGGGTGAGATGACGTCTCAGCAAGTTCACCTCCTAAGACTCGACTAGGAAGGAAATATGCCCCAAGGGCTACCTAAATATAAACACAAGTTAGAGGACTTACCTTGACCTCAATATTTTTCCTGCAAGTCAATACAATTCAATCATTTTGATCACTCATTTCCACAACTAGTTCATCCAATCAGATCGAACCATCAATCATTCATGTCGCGACCTTCCCGATGGTGAATTACTTAAAGAAGGTTATTGGATTACCAAGTCCGAAGGCTTGGCACGGACCCTCCCAAGTCCTACCAATCGCGACTTAATACTAAGAAATTAACTCATTTAAACATGCAATTATACTCAATTTGGAGCCGCTACTAACCAATTAGGGTTGGTTAGAAACCCAAGTAAAGTATGGGAGAATACTTTACTTTTGCGAATCAGAGATTCAGTAGGTCCGGGGACATGGTTACGTTAGATTAGTCTAACGCCCTTTCGGTACCTTTTAATTTTAATTTCAAAAATATTTTTTGCAGGCAATGTTGATTAATTTTAACTTAAGCTACTAACATGCAAATGGTGGTCATATGGGTGCACAATCAATAAAATAACATTCAATGAAAAATGCTAATAAAAATGCATGCCCTAAACATGATTTCTAAATGACATGACACCTAATTTTTCTTTTTCTTTTTAAAAAATGTTAATTATATGCAATCTTAATCTAAATTTAATATGCATGGATTTTACTTCAATGATATGTGAAATGCGATTCATATGGCATAACTAGAACTATCACTATATGTATGCAATCTTATTTACATAATCCTAAATATGCATGTGTTACATGACATGGGATGGATGACGTGGTGATTCTATATGCATGTTCTATTTAAAATTATACTTTATACATATGCACCCTATATTAAACAATTATGATATGAAATGGGATTAATTATGAACTCACCTATTAATTAACCAAGTGAATGACTTTTGTGCTTTCTTTTTTTTATTTTTTGAAATGATCTAATAATTTTTATGAAAAAGTAACGCAATGATGCAATGCTAATTTTTGGCATTTTTTTATTTTTTATATTTAAAAAAATACTACATGATGAGAATGTTAAAACATTACCCTATAACCCACTAATTAAAATGCAACATGTAATGTGTGCATTATGAAATCTATATAACCTAAATAACATTTTTTTTTGTTTTGGTTTTATTAAAGGAAAATCATCCCAATTCTACATGAATCTTAAAAAAAACTAAAATGCGTTGCTTCAAATGTGAAATGCATATGGACCTAAGTACTCAAATTCTAGATATGACATATGATAGGATATGTGATGTGCAAATAACGATGATGCATCAAAATGTACGTCCTATTGATAATTTATCAACATGAATCAATGACATATTATCTTTATGTGAATCAATTGTGAAAAGCAATTTATGAATTTGCCATGAAAAGTTGAAATAATCAAAAATCTAACCCGATGTCTCGTGGCTCAATATTTTTGATATTCTTGACTTAATATGACAAATTTTCTAATTAAAACAAATCAAGTTAGAATAATAAATAAAAAGAAACTATGAAACCAAATATCTGAATTGAATTTAACCTAAAAATTTACCTAGTCTAGGGCCAGACCCACTTGAGGAATGGCTCAGCGGCAATGAACAGGATGATGGTGTAGATGTGGCGTTAGAGCTTAGGCGTCAGTGCTGAACAGGGGTGGTGTTGAGCACTTGGGCTGAGTAGAGGCACGACTGGAGCGGTTTCGCGGGCCTTGCATATGGCAACTAGTGAGGAGGAGCTTCGGTCGCTGGGTGGTCGTGGACAGGGCAAGGAAAGTTGCGTCATCGTGGATCGGCACGGTGGTGGCTTCGTTGAGCTGGGGAAGCGGCTCGGCAGCAGTGAGCACGGCAAGGAAACTCTGGTTCGGCTAAGGACACTGATGCAGGCGTGGTAGAGGTGGCACGGGGACGGTATCCACGACGGTTGTAGATGGAGATGCGCGGGCAGATCGCGACAGGTCGAGGGCGTCGGGTCGGAAGGGGTAGCGACACTGGGGCTCGGGATCTGCAATGCAGGCACGACAACAACGGCTTCTGGCGTCAAGGAGGGCTCAGGTGCGACTGCTGGTGTCATAGGAGGAAGGCGAACCAGTGGTCATCAGCGCATGAGGACAAGAATAGCGGCGGAGCTGGGTTGTCAGCTGCAGGTGTGTCACTTGGTCGTAGTGGTCGTTAGGGGTTGCACCAATTGTAGGAATGGTGGTGGTCGCGTGGTCCTCCCGGAGAGACCGGCGAATGGTAGGCGGAAGTGCGGTGCTCAGAGGCAGCGAACGAAGTGGCAGTGGCAGAGGCGCAATGGTGTGATCAGGGGCCTGCAGCAGCGGAGGGACCAGCGAAGAAGAAGATGAACATCGTTTTTCCTTTTCTTTTTTTTTCTTTCTTTTTTTCTCTCACCTTTCTCTCTCACATCACTTTCTCTCTGACTCTTCTCTCTGCTTTCTCTTTGTTACTGTGCTCTGCTGTACTTTTCAGCGGAAGAAAAAGTGCTTCCTCTGCTAACTTCGAAACTAGCAGCAAGAAAAACCCACAAGAATCTCTCTTGATCCCTTCACTTTTTGACTTTTCTTTTTTCTTTTCACTTTTGTATTCTTTTCTCCTTCGACGAAGACGAAGAGAAGGCCCCCTTTTTCACGTCTCACACCCTCTATTTATAAAGTGAAAACTCGGATTTGTTTCCGCAGGGTGGAGATTTTCACTCAACTTCTTAACAACAAAGTGGCTCCAAAATCACACGGTTGAGTTTTTGAATTCAATTTTTTTTTAAAAAAAAAATTCCCTCTAATCAAAGATTATCTTCTATTTCTAAAAGATGAGTTTAAATTAGGTGTCAACAATTCGACCTAGTCGATTCCATATCATCAAGACCGTCTCTCGGTCAACTATTTCAATACTATCTATCACATAATACTATATATCCAGTAAACTACTCACCTAAGCTAATATGAAAGAATGCTTGCCAAAGCTGGTAAAGATAGATAGTATAGCTCACCGAAATTGATATAGATAGATAATATAGCTTGCCGAAGTTGATATAGGTAGTATAGCTTGCCTAAGCTGATTTGTGCTCACCGAAGCTGATTTATGGATATTATACTCATCCCCTACCTATTTCACCATTTTCATAATACCCGGTAACATAATCATGTGTGGGTACACGCTAGGCCTTAGCCAAAAATATAATATCTTTATTTTAATAAATCCCATCAATTATATAGTCGATAAAAAAAAATTGGCACTGTAAACCGATGCTCGATAATTTTCTAATTAATTACCGAAAATAATAAATTTTGGGATAAATACCCAAAATTACAAATCACACTCGAATTGCACAAAATTACACTCAATTAATTAAAAAAAATAACACCATTGCGATCAGCAAAAAAATTTTGGTTACCGGCTATCCCGATCTAATTTTCAGCAAATAATAATTAAATAATTAATTACAAAAATTAATTATTAAATATTAATAAATACCAAAAATGCACACTTAGGCCGGAAAAGCCTAATTAAATACCGAGAAAAACTCGGAAAATTTCCAAACTTGTCTAAATAAATACTATGGCCTATTTACTTGCTAATTACACTAATCTAACCACCTAACATGCAATAACAATTAATAAATTGCTAATCTATTCTAACTATCCACCTAATCCATACTCAACTTAAACTAATCAACCTTAAGTGTCATTAACTTACTAAGCAGGGATTAGTGAGTTAAACTCACTTGATTAACAAACCAATTGAACCACGATGATGGTGACGAGGGGATGGGCCAAAAACTCCAAAGTGGCAGCACCAAGCGAGGCTGGGATGGGCCCGAAATCAACCACACAAGGCCCACGGTTGCTGGACTGACTTCGAGAGGCTACTTGCCTTAGCTTGACAGGCTGGTTTCTGCTTGTTTCAAAGCTGGATCGCTGGCTGAGTGGGCTAGAACGAATGACTACTAGGTTCTGGTGGTTCCGCCGATGGTGGCTAGGCTTGCAACTTCAAGATGAAGCTGGACGTGGGCTAAAAATGGAGTTGTTATGTGGGCGGATGATGGAGCGGCTTTGGGCGGTGAAGATGGGCCACGATGGAGAGTCAACTGCCAGAGATTTGTTGAGGAGATTGAGCAAAGAAGACAACTGATGGTGGAGCCGCAGGCGTGAGGGAGAATGTGCAGCATGAGAGTGGAAGAGAAAGAGGCGGCGTGAGTCGAGCTCAGCTTCAAAAGAAATAGAAAATAAAGAAAGTAGAGGATAGCTAGATTAGGGAAAGGAAAAAAAAGCTAGCAATCGAAGAAGAATGAGAGAGGAGAGAGAGAAAGGGACCTCGCCTGGGAGAGAGATAGGGATAAGAGAGCAGGGGGTTTGTCGCCCAGGAAGGGAAAACGTGCGAAAAGAGGAGAGAGAGAGAGAGAGAGAGAGAGAGATGTGTGGCCGAAGGGGGAGGGTGGTTGGATGGGGGAAACGCACGAGGGAAATGAAAGTCAGGCTAAAAGTAAAAGAAAATATCTTGAATTCAACACTTCTTGGTCCCACAAATTTCCATGTAAATGCTTGGTCCTCACTTGCTTTCTTGCACCATAATTCTCCCAAATAACAAGTGTTGGACAGCAAAAATGGTCATTTCCCTTAATTCCGAATTCCATTTCCTTTTTCCTGAAATTCAATTTCTTAACAAATCTCTTTGATTGATGTCCAATCTTGTTGAAGAAAAAGCTTACACCATTTGTGCAATTTCCTCTCACCCATAGCTCACTTAGGAGGCCAAAATCTCTTCAATTTGGCCAAATCAAATTTCCGTAGAAAACCTGAACTCGCTGAAAATTCCTAAAATGACTCGGGGCATTGTAGAACTTTCAATTTCTGAAATCGGATTCAAACTCGCGGTTCATTTCAATCAAGCGCAATTTTAGCATGACCTAACCTAATCGGGATTCAAATTCCTCAAAAGATGAGTCGACGTTCCTAAAATGACTCGGGGCATGGCAAAACTTTCAATTTCTGAAATCGAATTCAAATTCGCGGTTAAGTTCAATCAAGCGCGATTTTAGCTTGACCTAACCTACTGGGTAGCTTAGCTTGACCTAACCTACTGGGTAGCTTTTAGGAATTTTTGGTGCAATTGACCCGTGGTCGATTTTTTTCGAACGTCACGTACCTCTTTGACACATTGATGACTCTCGATGGTCGTGAAAATTTCAAGATTTCAAATACGGACACAGGATATCCAAAACGACAAAAAATCAGTCTAGTGTCAATCGACGAGAATTTTGCAATCAGATGGAATCACTTACACTTTGATCACACATCTTAGTCAAATTGACTTATATCCAATTTCTGATCGATTTTTAATTGTGTCGTAATGACACTTATAGACTAGCACGGTCAAGCAGTCAATTCCCGATCGAATTCTCAAGTCTATTGCATTAAAACCCCTTAATGGCTTCATATGATATGCCAGTTATCTCATGAGTGGCCATCTCAGAGAAAAGTACTATAGGTGCGTCAATGAGAGGCCCAACTTATCCTATTGAAATCAGAACCTGAAAATCAAGATGTCACATTTACAAGGCTAACCAACAAAACTATCATTGTTTCTATCATCGTTTCTATCATCTCTCTCATCCATTTTCATAATATAAATATTCAATTTATTCAATTATATCCAACAAGATACTATCTAATTATGTATAATGCATTTCGCATTACTTGCCACCATGGATTTTTTTTTTTTTATGGGGGGGGGTGGGGAGGGGAAGAGGGGGGTTGAGGGAGTGATGCGGCTCTAGGTTTTTAGGTTATTTTTATTTTTATTTTTTATGTGGCACCAAGAAAAATGATTTTTCTTATGTTGAGACTGTTTCATCACAATATTAATAGCCACATAATGGTACAATATATATATATATATATATATATATATATATATATATATATAAACGCCAAGTGTATTTTCAATTCACGAAGTTGACAAGTTTGAGGACTTGGGCTATAACTATGTCTTCTTAGAATCATATGTAAAATACAAAAAAAAAAAAAAACTGTATATTATAACTTAGGTGCCATTTATTATAAGGGCATAATTAGCCCTTTTTGAAAAAGGCATGGGGCTTAATTGATCCATTAAAAATGTTTAGGATTTGATTGTAGGATGCACTTTTTCCTTTAGTTGTCTCTCTTTTGTCATATATAACATATTTATACACTTAACAGCACAGCTTTGTTGCTGACCTTAAACAAAGGCTATAAAAAAGGCTCGACCTAACCTAAGTGAGTCAACCTGGAAAATTAGGATAATTTCAAGTTGGATCGCAAAATTGTTCAGATAACCGAACCGAATCACTTTACCTACTAACTTTGAGTTTTCAAACCCTAAGTTTGCCGTGCAAATTCGTTGTCTTCTACCTTCTCTCTCTCTCTCTCCCCTCTATTTAAACGCGCCTCCCGAGTCCCAACTCAGCTTGTATCTTCCCAAAGCATAGTTGCACTCGGTGGTTTCCTCCAGTCTTCAGTGGCTGAGTCGAGCTTAGTCAGCCACCGTAGTGACACTGGTGCCTCCTATGGCTTGCTTGAAGATCTCTATCTCCACAATTGAATGTCAGCCATTTCTTAGTCCAATTGAACTGGCGAGTGTCGATTGACGTTTCGCATGGGTCCCGCTTTTGCTTATCTGGATTGATTTAGTTGTCTTTCGGATTTGAATGCGTGTGAGGAGGCTCATGCATGTTTTCCTTATCTGTTAAATGAGGAAAACATATATTTCTTTAGGGCGTTGATAATTGGTTGTACGTGCTCTTAATTCGACGTAGGTTTGAGGCTCAAACCATAACATTTAAAGAAGGGCACACTCTTGGAAGCAAGAGGCTGAAGTAGTGATAGTCTGATAGAGACGTAGGTTGAAGAATATAAAGGTCGGGACCATGCGTTCTTTACCAGAAGGAAGAACCTTAGGCAAGAATTGTGCTCTGGCATATACCATCTCTTCCTCTGGCATATACCCGGCATTGTGCCGAATTTGGTGAAATAAATACAGGCTTGATCATCAATGTGACGACTCAGGCATGGCCATGTGAAGGAGCGGTGCGGAATGTGACGGTGAATAACAGCGTGATTCTCCTTTGGCAGGAGAGAACTGCATTGGCATGCATGCAAATGTTAATGCTGTTCTTGCTTCCGCCAAAGGAGAATTGCCCTGCCATTCACTTGCACTGATTATACATATCTACTCAAAGCTCAGCAAAGGCATTGACAAGGCATTTGTCATTTCCAAATGGCAACTTTGAGACGTAGATGCTGCACCAGGTACGTAGGGTGATTATCAACTGTTACATGCCTCGTAACTTCGTTCTATGTTTATGTGACAAATATAAATTTCACGTATTCGCTTGCGTTGGAGGTACTTTAACATGCTTTCAATTAGGTTATGCCACAATTTCATTTTGAACAGTGAAATTTGTTGAAACATCAAGAAGAGTAGAATAACAAAGCCAATATTTTAAGGATGAAAATTATTTTCAGTTGTCTGACCCACCCTTAATTTAATGTTTAGTGAGAGATCGAGAAGCTTAAACTCTCACATCAATGATGAATGATTTCTAAAGACTTACTTACATTGACGCCGTATGTTCCAAGCTTTCCAAAAAGTATATATATGTAGAACTTGTATTTTTTTTTCCTAATGCAAGATATATAAACCTCTTGACTCTACTAATCTATACAGATGCATGCAAATTGCCCCTTCCACTTGCATTAATAAGACTTCGCTCCTTGAGCAAGCCCTCTTTTGAATACCCTAAGGAATTTCAAACTTAATGAAACTAATGCCGAATCAAAACTTGGAGTGTGGCTCTTAAGGTAACTTTAAATGAGAATTGATGTGACTTCCTAAAATTACAATTAGAACATTTTACTGTTATTTCATTTTTTTTCCATGAAGAAAAGAATCAAATACCCTTTTTTTGTGAATGCAATACATCATAGAAAAATAGAAGACTTTAAATGAACGTTGCTTTTTCATATCCATTTGTGATCATCTAATTATATCCTTATCGAAATATTTCGATATTTTTACTTGGCTCTAGTGCAACTTTCGGCAAAAGTCTTCACGGAAGGCCACTAGAAAGCGTATGAAGTAAAATGACAGAAAATGAAAAGCATTGATATAAGCTGTTGTTTTTATCATAAATTAATTAACCATCCGAAGGCGGCTTTCCAAAAATAATAATAATAATAATAATAATAATAATAATAATAATAATAATAATCATACAGATTTTGTACCATATAATAATCATAATCCATTTACCTTCAATATAATTTACTTGTAGCGAGCTCCTTTAGGTAACCGCCTCATGAGAGAGAACTCATTCTTTGCAAGGGGTAAAGTATAGTAGGACTCTGATTCTTGTTTCAAATAATATAACTTCACCTATTCGTTCGATACTGTTAACAATTTGTTGTATCATAATAGTAAGTTACGGCAAAATGAATTGATTGGACAAAAAGGACTATTTGACCGTTGACCACTTGTTTGGCCTAGGAACAAAATTTTGATGAAATTTGAAAAAGAGAAAAGGACAAAAAATAAAAATAAAAACAACATACAAATTAAAATGGCCAAATTACTTCAAAGTTCTCTTCTACTTCATCTTGCTCAAGATCCGTCCATCAATCACAGTCACCATGCAAAAAGAAAATGAAAAGTAAAATCCTTTGAAAACTCAAGAGAAAATCTTGTGTATGTATGTAATAGATTCTGTAAATGTGAAAGAGCTGGTACTCATCGGTCTCAAATTCTCTAACACAGCAAAAATTTGGGCCCCACATTCACTATATTGCAAGTGTCACATAATTGGTATCATCATGCGGTGTTCAAACTTGATTATATTCTTTGGTGAAAGCCAAGTCAGATTTTGTTATTCTAACTAGTGTGTTTGGTGAGAGGAGGATGTGTACCAATTTGTTAAAGGAACTTTTGAGAAGCTATGTAAAGTTTCTACGATCGCTATTGCTGGTGATACGGCCATGAGTCTCCTCATAAGCAAGTGCTTTCCCTCCTAGTGGTTGGAAGCGAATCTAAACATTTTTTGGCGACTGCACAGCACGTTTTGAAAGAGATGTCAATTTGGACATCAGAACATGCTCCAGATCTTCCATTTCGTGGATGTGCCAAAACTTGTGTTGTCCTTATTATTATTATTATTTCCGTACTCTACTCTCATCCCATCCATTCATGCATTTAATTACTTTTTGAGTTTCCTTGTCTCTAAAAAAAAAAAAATCTTACTAAATATAAGGAGAAATAAAGTTTTAATTTGGCCAAAACAAAAGGTATCTATAAAGTAATGTGACAAATTATAAAAATGCGCATTAAGTACATTGATTCATTTTACAAGCCGGTTCTACATATATAGCAGATGCTTATAACACGCATCTCACACACAACTAAGGAAAAATGAAAAAGTCATGAATGAAAAGATATTTATATTATTGTCACATGCATTGTTAAAATTTGATCATGTGTACAATTAACATCTGTCCATACATAGAACAAGCAAATATTAATTGCTTGCCCTCCCTATGGTATGCTTGAGATTATGAAATGGCTGAATTACATATTCCTAGCAATTCAAAAGCCCTTTCTCTATTCAAATATATACAAAAAATTTAAAATAAATAATAATTACAAATATCGTAAGGTAATTATCGCATTGCCGAAGGAACATCACATCTGCTTCCTTAAGCAAAGCAAAATCAAGAGTTACCCAAGATAAGAATTTCCAATTTGATTGACAACTAATAATAATATATATAAAAAATAATCTTTTTACACGAAGAAAAGAGGGAAGAAAGAAGAATGATCAAAACTTCCATATAAAACAATGACGACGACCACGACAAGAACAACAAAACACCCATCATCTAACAACAGTTGAAGCAACGGTGTGAGCCCACCATTTGAGACTCTCTTTCATGTCGGTCTCGTTCCCAAGAGCAGGAACCTTCCAGTTCATCAATGGATCCTCCTTCCTCTTCTCCTCCCACCATTCCCACGCCTCCGACAGATAAGGCCTCGCAACAACTACAGACTCACCAGCAGTCAGTTTCTCATCACCATCTTCGTCATCTTCTTCACCATCTTTAATTTTGTTGCCCAGTCTCTGTAGCCCAGGAATGATGGAGACCAAGCTGGAGTCGACTCTGTCTTCCTCCAAGAAGACGAACCCCAGATCCACGAACCCTTTTAGCTCTTCGAACTCGAGCTCCGACAAGCTCTTAGTCAAGGTCCCTCTCTTTGCTCTTCCTCCCATTTGGCCCTTATTTCTGTGCGAGAACTCCGAGCTTCTCCGGTTGTTCCATTTGAAACCTTCCTCTTCTTCTGTGATTACCCCTTCTTCATAGATCATGCTGTGAATAGGTTTCATAGGAAGGACTGAGTCTGGGGAGAGAGAACTTGCTTGTAAGCTTGTTGGGATGATGCTCGTTTGATCGCTCACGGACCTCACAAGAATTGATGGAGTCCGAGAAATCTGAAGACACGAGCTTTCTTTCTCGGGTATTTCTATGCTTTCTTGACCTGGGTTGGATCCGGAGGTTGAAGAAGGCGATGTGTCTGGTCGTTTCTTGAAGATCTCGAGCTCGAACCAGCATCTATCGATGATGTTCATGACTGCTTCCGCTTCTTCCATTAATGGTGGCCGGAGGAAATTGTGTGATTATGGAGACTTAATGAGGGCTTGGATGGCTTCGTATTTATATACTCTTTTAATTATCATGATTACTCTTGCGTTTTCCCGTTATTTACGGGAAAGACTCCATCTAAGTGTTCACACGGTTGTGTATCACTTTGATTTGGTCTTGGGTCTTCGTCTAAATGTTTCAATTTCATTGGTCCTTTTTAACGTTGATTACACTGTATGCTATGAATTCGTAACCTCATAAAAGACAATGCGACAATTTACCAATAAAGCTACCAGAGAGAAAACATATAATCCGACATATGTACTTCCTAATAACGAGTAATGGAAAAAGACGTCGACACGAACTGCAGGTCCCATTTCCATAGTGACGAGTACATCTCTAGGCTTAGATGAAAGCACCACCCAACTTCGCATAATTCATTTTGGATTGCCTCAAGAGCAAAGGATTTGGACAACATTGATCATTGAGAGCGCAAGATTGTGGACTTAATATACACCAAGTATATATTTATACGGATTTTTCTTTTTTCCTTTCACCTATTCTATTCTGTTCATTCATATTTATTCTGCTTGAGTATCGGCCTACTTTGAACATTTTGCCTTGGGAATTTCTAGGAAACATATGACACTATAATTTATTTTTTTAATCTTAATTCAATTAGAACAAAGGTAGTTAGGACATAGTAGTCAAACGAGACCATTTAAACGGAATACAGGAAAATTTAGAAAGAGGAAATTATGCCAGTTCTGCGTAATTTAGTATACCTAATGCAATAATTTACGTTTTTTTTTTTAAAAAAAAAAAATATATATATATATATATATATATATATATTTTGGAGGCCAAGCAATGTTGGGTGTTTTGAATTAATTAAGGTTGAAGAAAACACTCTTTGTTTTTTGTAGTAGGTCGTGGTCAGCGTGACATCTTGCTAATTCTCGAGGGCAGGATGATAAATGAGCAAAAATTTCCTTTTTTTGTATTATTCTCAGTGAGAAACACCATCTCTGACTAATGGTCAACTTTTAAGCACGTTAGCAAAAAGATTAACAATTTCGCATGTGCTTCTCGTGCCCCCATGCCACGTGCGCCGCGGTCTTCGAGTGCGACTTTCAACTTCCCCGCGGATGATTAGTTTCAGACCTGTCTTGAAACTACTTCGGCAAAAAGAAAAGAATAGAGAGAAAAGAACAAGATGAATATACGGTATCAATGACATAATACCATGATATCGTATATTCTCATGACTTTATGTTAGATGGTAAACCAGCAATTCTCAACATGACCTATTTACAAGGTACGACATGTAATTAACAGAGTTAGATTTTACATAAACGGATTTGTGTCAAAAATAAAAATCTTGCCTTACTTGAGTTTGTTTTCTACACAATTAGGCATGGTCAATATTCAAATTTAAAGACTTTTCTAACCTTAAGAGTTAAAGAAATATAACCCATACTTAACCCGCGTACTTTTTTTTTTTTTTTTTGGTAAAGTAACCCACGTACTTTTCACATCACCAATGTGGCCAACAAAGCATATTACAGACTAGCAAGGAATATTATAGAATTACTAGACCGGCAAAAACAGGTATAGATTCAATAATACAACAAACCTTACCACTTCAACTTTATTAAAGTAGTCATGTGTGCTCTGAACATTTCATTCATTTATTGATGGGTTCATAATTTGGGTCAAGATCAAAATTTTCATTAGCTAAATTCTAGTTACCACGTGTCTTCAAGATAAAATTCTCCAAAATCTCATGAATTTTGAAAAAATATATATAGTTGTTCTGGTTGGTTTCGCTTGTATATTTAATGCCTTATATATGTCATTTTTGGAGGCATGATATGCGTGGGAACAATCCCATGGCATTTCATACCTAATGTTAAAGTTAGAGATAAAGAAAAATCCCTTGAACTAGCTTTACAGTGGGAATGCGATGACCAACTCAATATGGCATTGACGAGAACCTTTACTTTCAGATATGACAACAACATTATATCATATTTTTCTTTTCCCATGTGAACAAAGGTCTCCAAAATGATTAAGGAGAATAGACTTCACAATTTTATATGTAAGGAAAAAGGTACAATATATAAAGAAAATAAATGGAAAATGTTTTCTAACTATAATCAAGAAATGCAAAATAATGGAGACCTTTTCCAAACATAGTAATGATGATAGTGTTGATTTGGTCGTGACATCTAGTAGGGATGACAAGGTTTTTCGATGGTTATGTTTGAATGTGAGGAGCATTAGGGGATTTGTGGTTAGAAATTCAAATAATAAATTCATGACGGTGATATGAATCACAATATTATCATAATAAAAATGTTTTAGTTCAAGTATGGTTTTTGAAATCGACATGAATTGTGGACTTTAATCACATAAAATTTCACTAAAAATAACCACTGGCCAAATCGCCTTGTCACAATGCCTCTATCCCTGTCAGTTGTCTTTAGCCTCCACAACCATCAGGCCATCACTGATCTCTCTCTACTCATGTGCCTGAGGACTGCCACCTGAAAGGGTTAACATGCATATTTCGTTGCAACTGTGACATGACAAGCTAGCAAAACTAAGGTATTGTCCAGTTGGGCTCAAAGCCCACTAGCCCTATTGCCAAATGAACCAAGAAAAGATTATTTTTATATCTGAAAAAATATGAAATGTAATAATTGCTGAATGTCTTGCAATTTTTTAAGATCCAAGGCAATAATAGTGGTTGTCGCATTCGTGTTAAATGCTACAACTGCAAACGTACATCTCTATTCATCAAGAACTTGATGTGACTTTGTCGATATAATATTTTTATAATCATTATACGCAAGAATACGAGGAAAAGTCAGGAACATATGCTAGAGAAGTCCAAAGGACCGCTATCATCACTAAATAATCTTATCTAAAGTAGGTAGATAAAATTATATAATGAAAAAATAAGTAAAATATAATAAATAGAGTGCCATAAAAAAACTTAAATGAAACATCCCAAGTTGTAGAAGATTGCAACGGTGAATTGCCAGGCAAATCTCCTTTGGCAGTGAGCTTATATGAAATTCACTCCCATTGAAAACATTTGAGTATCAACCACCTGCCAAAGGAGTAAATGCCCAGTAATTCACCACTTACATGTCATCCACTCTATTCTTCACGTGCTTGTATAATTCTAATTTTTTCTTGGCTTCGATGAACAGAGTTAGATTCAATATCTATTTATAGCCTCCCAAAAGCGGTAGAGACGTTTTCCATGCACACAGCATATTCTCAGAACATCCAAAATCAAATAAAACTTTAGTTGGGCAAAAAAAGAAAAAGAAAATAAAGGCTAGTGGTCCAATGAGTTGGATATGCTAGATTTTATCCTCAGTTCATACCAGGTTTTAGGGACGACCGGAGTCAACAAATATTCCTCTATATCCAACTAATTGGAGTGGAGAAATTTCTAGACAAATTTAGTTTTACTACATTTCGATCTTGTCGTTATTTCGAGCATATTCCCGGTGTCTTTTCTTAAAGGTAAAATGATACTACAAGTTCTTAAATGTTGGCCTAATATGCAATGTCAAATTTAAATTTTTAATTCGCTTAGTGTGATTATTAAACTATTCTTAAATATTTAATATAGTGTCTCTATTTAATCAAACATGTGACGTCCTGAAATTCGACCCCGTTTCGATAAAGTGAAATGGGCATTTCGTCGGCGTGCCTATAGCCTTTTTCTCTGAGCTGATCACTCACGAGTTAACTAACCTATTGGGTAAAGCCGTTAAGGGATGTATCAGCTGTAAAATCCCTAAAAGCTACCTAATTGGTTGGATTGAGCTAAAATCACGTCTGATCGATTTTTAACCACGAAATTGAACTCGATTTCGGGAATCGAATTTTAAGCACGTCATAATTCTTATTTTTAGGATCCTGTCTCATCGCTCGTCAATTTATTGACGAGTCCGAAATTTCATTAAAGAAATTATCGGAAGAAAATTTGAAGCCCAAGTGAAAATAGAAAGAGAAAAGGAAAATTGCATAAAGGCATTATGCATTTTTGTTTTTCTTTTTCTCTTCCTTTCCCTTTTTCTTTCTCTCTTTTCTTTTCCTCTCCTTTTTCTCTTTTTCTTTCTCTCTCCTCTCCCCTTTTTCCCCTCCCCCTCGTGCGACCCCCACCGCCCATTTTTTTTCTCTCTCTCTCTCTCTCTTTCTTCTTCTTCTTCTTCCTTCCTCTGCACGCTGAAGCCAGCGAAAATCAGAAGCAGAAAAGCGGAGACAGCAGCTCGCCGCTCGCCGTTCGCCGCACCGCCGCACAGCCGCACCGCCGCGCCGCGCCCGCGCGCCCGCCGCCGCCCGCGTGCGCCCAGACCGCGTGATCTAGCTCGGCCCAGCTGCTGTTCGCTGCTGCTCCAGCTCCGTCCGGCCACCCTCCGGCCACCGTGGGCCACCGCCAACCCCGCCGGACCTCCCCCTCATCCCCCTCGCCCTCCGCCGACCTTCCCCCGCCGCCCTAGCCGCCGGAGCTGCTCTATTCAGCCGCGGCCAGCAGACCCACGAAGTGGGTTTCAGCCACTTCGGGCCCGCTTTTGGGCCGTTTCCCGGCCCCGGATCCGCGAGTCGCTTTGGGAACAATCGTTCCTCGCGTCGCCGCCGTCGGATTGATCCGATTTGCGCGCGATTTGGTGAGTAATCTCACTAATCCAAGATTAGTGGCTAATTATGCTTTAAGCTGGTTTAGATTCAATTAAGTATGTTTAGGTTGTTAGATTAGATTTATTTAGTAATTATTAGCTAATTGTGATGTGATTTAGATAAATTGATTGTGTAATTAGCAAGTAGACATGGTCTACAATTTATTGGAGGTGTCTCGGGAATTTTCCCGACCCTTAGTGGGCTCCAATTAGGCTTTTCGGGCCTAAGTGGATATTTTTAGTATTTAAATATTAATTTTCGGAATTAAATTAAATAATTATTTATTTTCCGAAAATTCAACTGAGATGGTTCGGAACCGGAATATTGTGCTGATGATTGTGGTGAAGTCCGTTTATTTAATCGGGCTTTAATTTGAGTTAAATGAGATTTTTAATATTAATCATTATTCGAAATTAATTAAATAATTATTTATTTTCCGAAAATTCAACAGGGATGGTCTGGAACCGGAAAATTAGGCTGATGACCATGGTGAAGTCCGTTTATGTAATCGGGCTTTATTTTGAGCTAAATTGAATTTTTAATATTAATTAATTAATTTTCGAAATTAATTATTTAATTAATTATTTTTCGGAAATTAAGATTTTGATGGCCGACGACCGAAATCTCGTGCCGATCGTCGTGGCGCAGTTCGTTTATTTATTTGAGCTCTACGTTGTATGGAATTCAATAAATTGTGGTATTTTAGGGATTTACCCTAAATTGATTGGAATTGATTGAGATTGAATTGGCCAAGTATGTTATCTAGCATTGATAATGCTTTGTTGAGTTGATTTAATTAATTGAATGAGAAATCGTTGGGTATTGGAATATCACCTGGAAAATGCACGTGAGTTTAGTGGTTGATTATATTGAATTGTTTATGTTGGCTCTGTGATCAGTGTATCACCACGGCGAAAAAGACGCCTGAGAGCATATTGAATTGTTTATGTTGGCTCTGTGATCAGTGTATCACCACGGCGAAAAAGACGCCCGAGAGCATAGTAAAGTGTTCACTGTACGTCACCTTGGCGAATTGTCGCCCGAGAGCATTGATGGAGCTCTGTGACTAAGTACAGGCATCTAAAAGGGCACGTGGTCTCGGTGACTTGATGCATCACTTTGGCGAAAAGGTCGCCTGAGAGAATGCACGTGGACCCAAGGTTCGAGGCACGTGAACTCGGAGACTTGGAAGGTCGTCCTGGAGAATACACGTGGCCTAGCTTTTAAATATCCCATAGTGGGGATTGAATTGTATGGCATGTAATCGACTAGTTCGATTTGTTGAAAGCGAATGGCTGTCTATTATGAATTGTACTGACTTGCAGGTGGGATCAGAGGCCAAGGTAAGTCCTCTACCCTGTGCGTGTTTAGGCAGCCTTTAGTATAATAGTTTTCTAATCGGGCTTAGTGGGGTAGAAGTCGCTGAGACGTAGTCTCATCCCAGTTTGGGGAAAACCATTTCAGGAGCCCGCTGAAGAGCTGAGGAGGAGGAATCCGAGGAGGAGAACTCGGAGGTGAGATCTGAAGAAAAGGATTTTTGGAAGAAGAAGACAATTCTGAGAGAGGCCTTGAGTACGGCCTAGTTTATCTAAGTTTCTGTCTTCTTTTGAGATCTCTATTTTGATGTGAATAGAGTTTAGAATAAAAAGTTGTGAAGGGTTATGGTTTGTGTTTTGTATAAAAGTGTGGTTATAAATTTCAATATGAAAAATATGGCCCTGCTTTTCTATCCCATCGTTTTATTGTCTGGGGATTTTAATTGCTTCCGCATGTGTTAATAAATGAAAGGGTCGGCGATATATTGTCCTGGGATATCGCATTATAAAATCGACCAAGGTAGAAGGATGTGTGCGTGCCCGAGGATCGGGGCGTGACATCCCGGTTTAAGTGGTATCAGAGCGAGGTTGAAGATTGGAGTGATAAGGAGCGATGACCATGGGATAGTTAGTAGGAAAGGCCTTTAAATTCATGTTGATGCATGTCTGTGTTAGCTGAGTGCCAGAATTGTTTGTTGTTTGGATCGCTCTGTTTCTAATTCGGTGTGGAATTGGAAACAGGTGTTAGTTGAGTAAAGCTACACCATGAGCGATCAGGAGCCGAGGACTCCTGTAAAGAGGACCAGTAGGGCCGTTATTCGGGGTAGAGCTCCGACTCGTGTCGGAACCCGAGGCGGACGTGGTCGAGCGCCAGCACAGGCTAGCGCGAGTGGAGTGAATCCACCTGTTATAGATGTCGGGGTAGCAGCCCCTAATGATCCCAAAGTGGATGGGATCTTGCGTATTCTAGAAGCGATGGGTACCAGAATGGATCAGCAAGCCGCGACAATTGAAGCCGCCGCTCAGGCCGCCGCTAATGCCGTAGCTGCCGCCGCTGCTCAGGCCGCTCCTGCCGCCGCTGCTCAGGCCGCTCCTGCCGCCGCTGCTCAGGCCGCTCCTGCCGCCGCTGCTCAGGCCGCTCCTGCCGCTGCACCTGCAGTCGCACCTGCCATAGTTCCTCCTGAAATGAACATTGAAGGTCAGCCGGGAATAGTGGTTGCAGAGAGATCAATAAGTAAGCTAGTGGGGCACTTTCGAAGGCTAGATCCACCTAGGTTTAGGGGTACTGGAGACCCTGAGACTGCATCACAGTGGGTACAAGATATGGAGAAAGCATTCGCAGTCTTGATGTGTAATGAAGAAGAGAAGGTGATACTAGCTGTGTATCAACTTCAAGATAATGCTAACATTTGGTGGAAAGCCACCAAAGATGCTGTATTCCCGGAAGGAGTACCAAGGGTGTGGAACACCTTCCTCAGAGCTTTTAATGATCAGTATTTTTCGAGTGCTGCCCGAGAGTTGAAGATGGAGGAGTTCCAACGCCTTCGTCAGGGATCGATGACTGTCGATCAATATGGGGTTAAGTTCGCCGAACTATCTCAGTATGCCCCAAGATTGATCGAGGACCCCGAGGAGAAAGCTCGGAGATTTAGGAATGGTCTTCGTACAGAACTGAAACAACCTCTGTTACCATTGGATTTGGTAGATTATCGTGAAGTCTACCGTCGGGCTCAGATGATAGAGAGAGGTATATCAGAGCAAGCAGCCTCATCTGGATCGAGGTTTAACTCGCACAGAGACAACATCCGCCAAGGAAAGAGGCCGATGTTTGGAAATAGATTCCAAAGTCCGCCCAGCAAAAGGAGTGGGTTTAATAGGCCAGGACCTATTAGGAATAATGATGCGTGTAGCTTGTGTGGAAGAAAACATGGTACAGCACCATGCCCAGCTAGGACAGGTGCATGTTTCGAATGTGGCCAACAAGGCCACATAGCAAGATATTGTCCAAAGAAGCAAAGAAGACAGCCTCTGTTGCCGCCGCCGCCACCGATGAGACAGATAGGAGGGCATACCCCTCAGAATGCACCGCAAGGAGGACAGCAGAGACCTCCAGCTCAGGGCACTGTGTATGCGATTACCCAAGGTCAGGCAGAAGCTGCGCCTGGCGTGATTACAGGTACGGTCTCGCTCAACGACCAACCTGCTTATGCTTTGTTTGATTCGGGAGCAACCCATTCTTTCATTGCCGAACAATATGTTAGGATGCTAGGATTGAATCCTGTATTGTTAGAATCGGCAATTTGCATATCTACACCCTTGAAAGATAAAGTTATTGCTGCTTTGGGATGTTCGGGGTGCAAGTTAGAGATTGGTGAGCGAGTGGGGAAAATTGACTTGTTAGTCCTAGCCATGTATGATTTTGATTTGATAATTGGCATGGACTGGCTCACCAATCAACGAGCTAAAATGGACTGCTATCGCAAGGCGATACAGTTTGACCCGTTAGAGGGTAAGAGTTTCGAGTTTGTTGGAAATCGAGGAGGACCTTCGATTTCCCTAATCTCGTCGCCGGAAGCAACTCGTTTGTTAGACGAGGGTTGCCGAGGCTATTTAGCGACTGTCGTAGATACGACAGTTGAAGGGTTGAAAATGGAAGATATTGTAGTGGTACAAGAGTTTCCAGATGTTTTTCCAAAAGAATTGCCAGGATTACCGCCAGAAAGAGAGATTGAATTTGTAATTGAGCTAGCACCAGGGACAGAACCGATCTCGAAGGCACCTTATCGAATGGCGTTATCTGAGTTGAAGGAACTGAAGGTGCAGATGCAAGAATTACTGGATAAGGGATTTATTCGTCCTAGTGCATCACCTTGGGGAGCACCAGTTTTATTTGTTAAGAAGAAAGATGGTTCGTTGCGTTTGTGCATTGACTATCGACAGCTCAATCAGGTAACGATTAAGAACAAGTATCCCCTCCCGAGGATAGATGACTTGTTTGATCAACTGCAAGGAGCGTCAATATTCTCGAAGATCGACTTGAGGACAGGATACCATCAGCTGAGAATTCGGAAAGAGGATATTCCTAAGTCAGCATTTCGTACCCGGTACGGTCATTACGAGTTTACAGTGATGCCGTTCGGATTAACGAATGCTCCAGCTGCCTTTATGGACTTGATGAACAGAGTGTTCAAGGAATATCTAGATCAATTTGTGATTGTGTTCATAGATGATATCCTGGTCTATTCGAGAAGTAATGAAGAGCACGAGAATCATCTAAGATTAGTGCTTCAGACCTTAAGAACTCATCAGCTGTATGCTAAGTTTAGCAAATGCGAGTTTTGGTTGACTCGTGTTGCGTTCTTAGGTCATGTGATTTCCGGAGAAGGAATCTCCGTCGACCCGAGCAAGATAGAAGCTGTGATCAAGTGGCCAAGACCGTCATCAGTGGCAGAGATTAGAAGTTTTCTGGGGTTAGCAGGTTACTACAGACGGTTTGTGGAAGGGTTCTCATCGATAGCGTCGCCTCTGACCAAGCTCACGAAGAAAAATGAGAAATTTATATGGACAGACAAGTGCGAGTGTAGTTTCCAAGAGCTGAAGGAAAAGCTGACTACCGCACCTGTGCTGACGATTCCGTCTGGTCCTGGAGGATTCGAGATCTATAGTGATGCGTCATTTAGGGGATTGGGTTGCGTGCTGATGCAACATGGTAGAGTTGTTGCATACGCTTCCCGGCAGTTGAGACCCCATGAATTGAATTATCCGACGCATGACTTAGAACTCGCAGCCATCATATTTGCGTTGAAGATTTGGAGGCACTACTTGTGTGGGGAAAAGTTTCAGATCTTCACGGACCATCAGAGTCTCAAGTATTTGTTCTCTCAGAAGGAGTTGAACATGAGACAGCGTCGATGGATGGAATTGTTGAAGGATTATGACTGTGATATTTTATATCACCCGGGAAAGGCAAATAAGGTTGCCGATGCATTGAGCAGGAAGTCTTCAATAGCGCAAATCTTGATTAAGGAGTGGAACTTAATCGAGAGAGCTCGAGATTCGGAATTCAAATTTGAGGTAGGCCACCTTTCAAGTTTTATGGCCACCCTCAGAATTGAGCCGGATGTCCAGGTCAGAATCAAGCAACTTCAACCGACAGATCCAGATGTACAGAAAATTCTTCAAGAGGATACCGAGAAAAGAAAAGCCGATTTTCAAGTTTCTGATGATGGGGTACTGAGGTTTCGTGGACGTTTGGTTGTACCTAACGATGTAGAGCTTAGAGAAGAGATTTTATCTGAAGCACATCGTAGCAAGTACAGCGTTCATCCTGGAAGCACTAAGATGTATCAGAATTTGCGTCAACACTACTGGTGGTCAGGTATGAAGGCGGACATCGCCAAGCATGTGGCCAAGTGTTTGACTTGTCAGCAAGTAAAAGCCCAGCATTGCAAGCCGGGAGGATTTCTACAACCTCTCGCGATCCCAGAGTGGAAATGGGAGCATATCACGATGGACTTCGTGACTGGACTACCGAGGAGTCAAAGGGGAAATGATTCGATTTGGGTAGTAGTCGACAGGCTGACAAAGTCGGCTCACTTCATTGCAATTCGAAAGGACCTGAGTCTGGATAGACACGCAGACCTGTATGTGCGTCATGTGGTTCGTATGCATGGAGTGCCAGTTACGATAACATCTGATAGAGACCCGAGATTTACTGCTGCTTTTTGGAAGAGCTTGCAGAGTGCTTTAGGTACAAAGCTTCAGTACAGTACGGCATATCATCCTCAGACGGATGGCCAGTCTGAAAGGACGATTCAGACTCTTGAAGACATGCTCAGAGCGTGTGTAATAGATTTTAAAGGAAGTTGGGAGGATCAACTTCATCTGGTGGAATTCGCCTACAACAACAGTTATCAGCAGAGCATCATGATGGCTCCATTTGAAGCGTTGTATGGCAGAGCGTGCAGAACTCCAGTGTGTTGGGATGAAGTCGGAGAAAGGAAGATAACAGGCCCAGAGTTGGTTCAACAATCAGTAGATGCCGTGGCAGTGATCAGAGACAGATTGAAGACAGCGCAGAGCAGGCAGAAAAGTTATGCAGATAAGCGTCGAAGGTCTTTGGAATTCCAAGTTGGTGATCACGTTTTTCTAAAAGTGTCACCAATGAGGGGAACTTCGCGCTTTGGTAAGAAAGGCAAGCTGAGTCCGAGGTACGTAGGTCCGTTTGAGATTCTTGAAAGAATCGGGAACCTAGCGTATCGTCTTGCGTTGCCGCCAAGATTGGCGCACGTGCATGACGTCTTTCACGTGTCGATGTTAAGGAAGTACGAGCCTGACTCGACCCACGTGCTCAATTTCGAGGAATTGGACGTGGATGACCGTGTGTCATACGTTGAAAGCCCGGTTCAGATTGTCGATCGTAAAGAGCAAGTTCTGCGTACAAAGACCATCCCGTTGGTCAAAGTGGTCTGGCAACACCATGGCATTGAAGGAGCGACTTGGGAGACTGAAGAATCGATGAGACAGTTGTACCCCCACCTTTTTGAGCAAAGTGTAATGGTTTAAATTTCGAGGACGAAATTTTTATAAGAGGGGAAGGGTTGTGACGTCCTGAAATTCGACCCCGTTTCGATAAAGTGAAATGGGCATTTCGTCGGCGTGCCTATAGCCTTTTTCTCTGAGCTGATCACTCACGAGTTAACTAACCTATTGGGTAAAGCCGTTAAGGGATGTATCAGCTGTAAAATCCCTAAAAGCTACCTAATTGGTTGGATTGAGCTAAAATCACGTCTGATCGATTTTTAACCACGAAATTGAACTCGATTTCGGGAATCGAATTTTAAGCACGTCATAATTCTTATTTTTAGGATCCTGTCTCATCGCTCGTCAATTTATTGACGAGTCCGAAATTTCATTAAAGAAATTATCGGAAGAAAATTTGAAGCCCAAGTGAAAATAGAAAGAGAAAAGGAAAATTGCATAAAGGCATTATGCATTTTTGTTTTTCTTTTTCTCTTCCTTTCCCTTTTTCTTTCTCTCTTTTCTTTTCCTCTCCTTTTTCTCTTTTTCTTTCTCTCTCCTCTCCCCTTTTTCCCCTCCCCCTCGTGCGACCCCCACCGCCCATTTTTTTTCTCTCTCTCTCTCTCTCTTTCTTCTTCTTCTTCTTCCTTCCTCTGCACGCTGAAGCCAGCGAAAATCAGAAGCAGAAAAGCGGAGACAGCAGCTCGCCGCTCGCCGTTCGCCGCACCGCCGCACAGCCGCACCGCCGCGCCGCGCCCGCGCGCCCGCCGCCGCCCGCGTGCGCCCAGACCGCGTGATCTAGCTCGGCCCAGCTGCTGTTCGCTGCTGCTCCAGCTCCGTCCGGCCACCCTCCGGCCACCGTGGGCCACCGCCAACCCCGCCGGACCTCCCCCTCATCCCCCTCGCCCTCCGCCGACCTTCCCCCGCCGCCCTAGCCGCCGGAGCTGCTCTATTCATCCGCGGCCAGCAGACCCACGAAGTGGGTTTCAGCCACTTCGGGCCCGCTTTTGGGCCGTTTCCCGGCCCCGGATCCGCGAGTCGCTTTGGGAACAATCGTTCCTCGCGTCGCCGCCGTCGGATTGATCCGATTTGCGCGCGATTTGGTGAGTAATCTCACTAATCCAAGATTAGTGGCTAATTATGCTTTAAGCTGGTTTAGATTCAATTAAGTATGTTTAGGTTGTTAGATTAGATTTATTTAGTAATTATTAGCTAATTGTGATGTGATTTAGATAAATTGATTGTGTAATTAGCAAGTAGACATGGTCTACAATTTATTGGAGGTGTCTCGGGAATTTTCCCGACCCTTAGTGGGCTCCAATTAGGCTTTTCGGGCCTAAGTGGATATTTTTAGTATTTAAATATTAATTTTCGGAATTAAATTAAATAATTATTTATTTTCCGAAAATTCAACTGAGATGGTTCGGAACCGGAATATTGTGCTGATGATTGTGGTGAAGTCCGTTTATTTAATCGGGCTTTAATTTGAGTTAAATGAGATTTTTAATATTAATCATTATTCGAAATTAATTAAATAATTATTTATTTTCCGAAAATTCAACAGGGATGGTCTGGAACCGGAAAATTAGGCTGATGACCATGGTGAAGTCCGTTTATGTAATCGGGCTTTATTTTGAGCTAAATTGAATTTTTAATATTAATTAATTAATTTTCGAAATTAATTATTTAATTAATTATTTTTCGGAAATTAAGATTTTGATGGCCGACGACCGAAATCTCGTGCCGATCGTCGTGGCGCAGTTCGTTTATTTATTTGAGCTCTACGTTGTATGGAATTCAATAAATTGTGGTATTTTAGGGATTTACCCTAAATTGATTGGAATTGATTGAGATTGAATTGGCCAAGTATGTTATCTAGCATTGATAATGCTTTGTTGAGTTGATTTAATTAATTGAATGAGAAATCGTTGGGTATTGGAATATCACCTGGAAAATGCACGTGAGTTTAGTGGTTGATTATATTGAATTGTTTATGTTGGCTCTGTGATCAGTGTATCACCACGGCGAAAAAGACGCCTGAGAGCATATTGAATTGTTTATGTTGGCTCTGTGATCAGTGTATCACCACGGCGAAAAAGACGCCCGAGAGCATAGTAAAGTGTTCACTGTACGTCACCTTGGCGAATTGTCGCCCGAGAGCATTGATGGAGCTCTGTGACTAAGTACAGGCATCTAAAAGGGCACGTGGTCTCGGTGACTTGATGCATCACTTTGGCGAAAAGGTCGCCTGAGAGAATGCACGTGGACCCAAGGTTCGAGGCACGTGAACTCGGAGACTTGGAAGGTCGTCCTGGAGAATACACGTGGCCTAGCTTTTAAATATCCCATAGTGGGGATTGAATTGTATGGCATGTAATCGACTAGTTCGATTTGTTGAAAGCGAATGGCTGTCTATTATGAATTGTACTGACTTGCAGGTGGGATCAGAGGCCAAGGTAAGTCCTCTACCCTGTGCGTGTTTAGGCAGCCTTTAGTATAATAGTTTTCTAATCGGGCTTAGTGGGGTAGAAGTCGCTGAGACGTAGTCTCATCCCAGTTTGGGGAAAACCATTTCAGGAGCCCGCTGAAGAGCTGAGGAGGAGGAATCCGAGGAGGAGAACTCGGAGGTGAGATCTGAAGAAAAGGATTTTTGGAAGAAGAAGACAATTCTGAGAGAGGCCTTGAGTACGGCCTAGTTTATCTAAGTTTCTGTCTTCTTTTGAGATCTCTATTTTGATGTGAATAGAGTTTAGAATAAAAAGTTGTGAAGGGTTATGGTTTGTGTTTTGTATAAAAGTGTGGTTATAAATTTCAATATGAAAAATATGGCCCTGCTTTTCTATCCCATCGTTTTATTGTCTGGGGATTTTAATTGCTTCCGCATGTGTTAATAAATGAAAGGGTCGGCGATATATTGTCCTGGGATATCGCATTATAAAATCGACCAAGGTAGAAGGATGTGTGCGTGCCCGAGGATCGGGGCGTGACAAAACAAGTTAGATGTAAGTTGATGACATTGAATATTTAATGTTGAGTTTGAATTTTGATATCATGGGTAAATAAGACATAACAACATGTGAACGCAGATTCTATTTTATTATTGATCTACTTCTATATACAATTTTTTCATGTTTATTGTTGAAACTTAATAAATTGAAGTACATGTTGGTTAATTCTATCTGCTCGAACTAATGACAAACCGATGTTGAGTTTCTTAATATAGTCTAGAGACTACATTAAACAATTAGTAAAAATTCAATAATCGTATTAAATAAATTGAAAGCCCAATGATGACAAGAAAGAATGAGCTAAAGTTAATGAATTATAAATGTTATTTTTCTTTTTTAAAATATTACAAAACAAGCGCATTTCCATGTAAAAAATTTAAATAAAAGATAATGGTAAATGACTTTTTATTTATTTTGATGTGGCAGCAAGGAAAATAACCTTTTTCCTATGTTGAGGGTGCTTAGTGACGGTATCAATGGCCACATAATGTTACAAAATATGAAAATGCCTAGTATTGTTTTCCATTCACGAAGTTGACAAGTTTGAGGACTTGCACTATAATTATCTCTTCTTAGAATCATATACAACATACAAATATTTTTGATAAATTATAGTCATAACCTATATAGTTGTTGGTAAATGAGCAGAACCCTCCTTTGGAAAATATTCGGATCCTAGTTTTTGCAATATGCTAATTGAGAAACTCCATCTTGACTAATGGTCAACTTTTAAGCACATAAACAATGGATTTGCAATTTTGCACGTGCTTCTCGTGCCCCCACGTCACGTGCACCGCGGGCTTCAAGTGCGACTTTCAACTTTCCCGCGGATGATTAGTTCCGGACCCCTCTTATGTCGGCAAAAAAAGAAAAAAAAAGAAAAAAAAAAAAGAGGAAAGAACAAGTTGAATTAATAACATATTAAATTAATCCCCATGATATTGCATATTCTCAGGAGTTTGTATTTGACTTTTTGGCTGCAACACTAATCCTGCCAAATTCATGACTAGATTTCAACCAAGCAACTCTTGACACAATCTGTTTGCACGTTACAGCATGTAATTTAATAAATATAGATTTAGCATTTGTGCCACAAGAAAAAAATTATCTTACTGGGGTTGATTTCTACGCAATTAGACATGTTCAAGTTCATATTTAAAGAATTCTTTTTTTAACCTTAAGAGTTTACAAAAATAGAACCCACTTTAGAAAGAATAACGATTAAAAAAACTCATTAAACGTGAAAAAACTAGCACACATACATTTTTCATCAGAAGTGTGACCAACAAAACATATTATAGATTGGTAGGGGATATTACAGTAATCAAACTAACAAAAACCTGTACGTACTCGATAATAAAACGAACCTTACAACTTCAACTCTATTAAAGTAGTCATCTAAACTCTGAAAGATTCATTCACTTATTAATGGATTCATAATCTGGGTTGACATTAGGATCTTTACCAACTAAAATCTGATCACCATGTGTTTTCAATATAAGATTCTTCGAATGAAAAAAAAAAATCATTTATTCTGGGTGATTTCGCTTCTAATTATTTAATGCCTGATGAATGTCATTTATGGTGGCATGATATGTGCAAAAATATTTGTATAGTATTTCATACCTAATATTAGAGTTAGAGACAAAGAAAGTTCCTTGAACTAAATTTATAGTGGAAACGCAATGAGCAATTTTATTTGACTTCGACGAGAACCTCCACTGTCAAATATGACGGTAGCATTGTATCAGATTTTGTCATTCCTAAGTGAACATAGGTCTCCAAAATAATTAAGAATAGACTTTGAACAATTTACACGTGTGGGAAAAATATACAATATTTAAAGAAATTAAATGGAAAACCATAACCAAGATATGGAAAATATTTGAGAAATTTTTCCAAACATGGTAATGATGATACGATTGATTTGGTCATCACCTCTATAGAGGGATGAGAAGGTTCTTTGATGGTTATCTTAAAATGGAAGGAGCGTTTAGAACTACCGGGCTGGTGAACAAAAATTCAAATAATAAATTCATTACAATGTTTTGAATCACAATATTATGATAATAAAAATGTTTTAGTTCAACTATGGTTTTTGACATAGGCATGAACTGCGGACTTTAATTACTTGAATTTCACTGAAAATAACTCCATTAATGGATAAAATAACAATTTTTTACTCTATTAAAATTAACGACACATTAACCCATTTGAAATAGTTGTTTTTATTTTATTTTTTTACTCTTTTTTCTTCGTTTATATTGCACCTTTTCCTCAACCTACTAATCATATACTGACAACATATACGTTGCCAAATCGCCTTGTCGCGGTGCCTCTATGCCCATTGGCTGCTTTTAGCCACCGCAACCGCCGAGCTGAAGCTGATCTCTCTGTTTACATGCATGAGTGCTGCAACTTGCAGGTGTCGGCATACATTTTTTTTTTATCGAAAAAGTGATATGACGAGCTAGCAAAACAAAGCTATTGTTTAGTTAGGCTCGAAGGCCACCAGCACTTACCAAATGAGCACAAAAAGATTACCATGATTGCACTGTTATCCAGTGGGTATCGCATTTCGCGTAAATACTGCAACTGCAGTTAGGGATGATCACGGTCATTCCCATTCTCACCTTAAAATTCCAATGAAACCAACCGCTTGTGCTTAGAAATCATGTACACACGTGGAATAAAATATTAAGCTTCAGCATCTGTGTGCTTTGACCACACTTCACAAGGTTCACACTAAATCTTAGCAAAAAGGCTTGAGAAAGTACGCTTCAAGAAATTGCCAGGTTTGGCATTTATATACAAGCTATTTGTTCGATGTGGAACTCTTGGAGTGGCTTGTTTCTTGTAGGTGAGTGGGAGCAAGAGAGAGAGAGGGAGTGAGCGTGTGACAACTAGTGAGCGTAGTCCCACATTGGCAGATAGAAAAGGCTAACAAGTATGTTGCCTCTTTAAATAGCCAGGAATGACTAAAGCATTATTGGTTTGTTGGCTAGGATCAAGTGTAATGTTGGCCGAACGATTCTTAAAGTGAGGCACTGACATTATACGAAAATTTCAGTTTAAAAGATTCTTCCAAACTTTTTAGGAATAAAAGTAAAAATTCATAAAAATAAATAATTGGTCCTGACTGGGGTCTTTGAGAACGGTCAAACCGATTAGTTTAGTCCGATCTTGGTTTCAGTTTAAAAGATTCTTCCAAACTTTTTAGGAACAAAAGTAAAAATTCATAAAAATAAATAATTGGTCCTGACTGGTGTCTTTAGAACAGTCAAACCGATTAGTTTAGTCCGATCTTGGTTCTTTTTGCTTACACCTAATTGCAATGTGAATTCAAAAGCTAAAAAGTAAAAATCATCTCAAAAACATATAAATACCTCTTGTGAAGAATCCGACATGAATTTGTTGATACAATATTATCAAGATTAAAAGAAAAGTCAAGAACATGTGCTAGAGAAGTCCAAAGTACGAGTGCTCCCATTACTAAATAATTTTATCTAAAGTATGTGGAAAAATTAGTAAATGAAAGTAAACGAAAATACAGTGTTATCTATTTATAACCTCCCAAGAGGGATAGCGTATTTTGCATGAACACAGCATATTCTCAGAACATCCAAAATCCAATATAAATTTTAGTTGGGCAAAAAAAAACAAAAAAAAACAAAAAAAAAACAAAAAACAAAAACAAAACAAAATCAAAAACAAAACAAAAAGGCTAGTGGTAGAATGAGTTGGATATGCTAAATTCCATTCTCTGTTCCTATCAGGTTTTGGCGATGACCGGAGTCAACCTAGATTCCTCTATCCGACCGATTGGAGTGGAGAAACATTTCAATTATTCCCAGCATATTCCTTGTGTCTTTCCTTAAAGGAAAAATGATACCAAGAGTTCCAAGACTTTGACTTAATATGCAATATCATACTCAGTTTATTAATTCATTTAGCATAATTCTTGAACTATTCCTAAATATTTAGTATAACCATTCTATTTAATCAAACAAGTCAAATGTAATTCATGACATGGAATATTTTAATGTTTAGTTTGAATTTTCAAATGATAGGTCAATGCAACATAAGAACAATGACTGCAGATTTAATTTTCTTATCAATCTACTTTTCCATATCAATTCTTTTTACCGTTTTACAACTTAAATAGATTGAAGGACATGTCAATTAATTCTATTAACTCGAATTGATGAAAAAATGACATCGAACTACTTAATATAGTCTAGAGGCTATTCTAGAGAATATATTAAGCATTTAGTAATAATTCAAAGATCATATTAAAATTAAAGTCTTGAGATGATATTGAATATTAGACTAAAATTACTGGATCATTAGTGTCAGTTTCCTCTTTTTAAGCATTACAAAAAGAGCGCGTTGTGTATAACATTTAAACAAATGATAATCAGTTAAAGTTTGAGGTTGAAACTATCTTTTACGTTTGTTTTAGGATAGTGCAATTTCCACCCATTTTGGTAAAGACATGTCTTTCTTCAGTTAACTAATTGAAAAACCTTTATCTTTTTCCAATATATTGGTTTTTTTTTTGTTTTTTACATCCAACAAGGTACTATCTAATTATGCATAATCCATTTCGCATTACTCGCCACCATGGGGTTTTTCCTTCGGAGGGGGGGGGGGGGGGGGTTAAAGGCCAAGTATATTTCCAGTTCACGAAGTTGACAAGTTTGAGGGCTTGGGCAATAACTATCTCTTCTTAGAATCATATGTACAATACAATTTTTTTTTTTTTTTTTTTGTATATTATAGCTGTAACCTATATAGGTTTTGGCAAAATTGCACCACAAGTTCTAAACATTATATATAAAATGCAATCAATTAAGTCTTCAAATTTTACTTAAAAGTGTAATCAACTCCTAAAACTTATGTTACGAAGTGCAATTCAAAGATGCGATATTAGCAAATTTTCAAAAACGCATAGGTAATTTTAGGTGCCATTAGTCCTTCTTGAAAAAGGCACTAGAAGTAATTGATCAATTGAAAATGTTTAGGATTTGATTGTAGGGTGCACTTTTTCCTTTAGTTGTCTCTCTTTTGTCATATATAACATATTTGTGCACTTTATTGCACAGCTTTGTTGCTGACCTTAAACAAAGGCTATCAAAAACGCTCAACCTAACCTAAGTGAGTCAACCTGGAAAATTCGGATAATTTCAAGTTGGATCGCAAAATTGTTCAGGTAACCGAACCGAATCACTTTACCTACTAACTTTGAGTTTTCAAACCCTAAGTTTGCCGTGCAAATTCGTTGTCTTCTACCTTCTCTCTCTCTCCCCCCTCTGTGTAAACGCGCCTCCCGAGTCCCAACTCAGCTTGTATCTTCCCAAAACATAGTTGCACTCGGTGGTTTCCTCCAGTCTTCAGTGGCTGAGTCGAGCTTAGTCAGCCACCGCAGTGACACCGGTGCCTCCTATGGCTTGCTTGAAGATCTCTATCTCCACAATTGAATGTCAGCCATTTCTTAGTCCAATTGAACTGGCGAGTGTCGATTGACGTTTCGCATGGGTCCCGCTTTTGCTTATTTGGATTCATTTAGTTGTCTTTCGGATTTGAATGTGTGTGAGGAGGCTCATGCATGTTTTCCTTATCTGTTAAATGAGGAAAACATACATTTCTTTAGGGCGTTGATAATTGGTTGTACGTGCTCTTAATTCGACGTAGGTTTGAGGCTCAAACCATAACATTTAAAGAAGGGCACACTCTTGGAAGCAAGAGGCTGAAGTAGTGATAGAGACGTAGGTTGAAGAATATAAAGGTCGGGACCATGCGTTCTTTACCAGAAGGAAGAACCTTAGGCAAGAATTGTGCTCTGGCATATACCATCTCTTCCTCTGGCATATACCCGGCATTGTGCCGAATTTGGTGAAATAAATACAGGCTTGATCATCAATGTGACGACTCAGGCATGGCCATGTGAAGGAGCGGTGCGGAATGTGACGGTGAATAACAGCGTGATTCTCCTTTGGCAGGAGAGACCTGCATTGGCATGCATGCAGATGTTAATGCTGTTCTTGCTTCCGCCAAAGGAGAATTGCCCTGCCATTCACTTGCACTGAATATACATATCTACTCAGAGCTCAGCAAAGGCATTGACAAGGCATTTGTCATTTCCAAATGGCAACTTTGAGACGTAGATGCTGCACCAGGTACGTAGGGTGATTATCAACTGTTACATGCCTCGTAACTTCGTTCTATGTTTATGTGACAAATATGAATTTCACGTATTCGCTTGCGTTGGAGGTACTTTAACATGCTTTCAATTAGGTTATGCCACAATTTCATTTTGAACAGTGAAATTTGTTGAAACATCAAGAAGAGTAGAGTAACAAAGCCAGCGTTTTAAGGATAAAAATTATTTTCAATTGTCTGACCCACCCTTAATTTAATGTTTAGTGAGAGATCGGGAAGCTTAAACTCTCACATCAATGATGAATGATTTCTAAAGACTTACTTACATTGACGCCGTATGTTCCAAGCTTTCCAAAAAGTATATATATGTAGAACTTGTAATTTTTTTTCCTAATGCAACATATATAAACCTCTTGACTCTACTAATCTATACAGATGCATGCAAATTGCCCCTTCCTTTAGGTAACCGCCTCGTGAGAGGGAACTCATTCTTTGCAAGGGTAAAGTATAGTAGGACTCTGATTCTTGTTTCAAATAATATAACTTCGCCTATTCATTGCATACTGTTAGCAATTTGTTGTATCTTAATAGTAAGTTACAGCAGAATGAATTGATTGGACAAAAAGGACTATTTGACCGTTGACCACTTGTTTGGCAAAAGAGAAAAGGACAAAAATAAAAAATAAAAACACCATACAAATTAAAATGGCCAAATTACTTCAAAGTTCTCTTCTACATCATCTTGCTCAAGACCCGTCAATCAATCACAGTCACCATGTAAAAAGAAAATGAAAAGTAAAATCCTTTAAAAACTCAATAGATTCTATAAATGTGAAAGAGCTGGTACTCATCGGTCTCAAATTCTCTAACATAACAAAAATTTGGGCCCCACATTCACTATATTGCAAGTGTCGCATAATTGGTACCATCATGTGTTGTTCAGATTTGATTATATTCTTTGGTGAAAGCCAAGTCAGATTTTGTTATTCTAACTGGTGTGTCTAGTGTGACAGGAGGAAGTGTACCGATTTGTTAAAAGAACTTTTGAGAAGCTATGCAGAGTTTCTACAATTGCTATTGCTGGTGATATGGCCATGAGTCTCCTCGTAAGCAAGTGGTTTCATTCCTAGTGGTTGGAAGCGAATCTAAACACTTTTTGGCGACCGCCGAGCACATTTTCAAAGAGATGTCAATTTGGACAACAGAACATACTCCGGATCTTCCATTTCATGGATCTGCCAAAACTTGTGTTGTTGTTGTTGTTCTTCTTCTTCTTCTTCTTGTTATTATTATTATTATTATTATTATTATTATTATTATTATTATTATTATTATTATTATTATTATTATTATTATTATTATTATTATTATTATTATTATTATTATTATGTACTCTACTCTCATCCCATCCATTCGTGCATTTAATTACTTTCTGAGTTTTCTCGTCTTTAAAAAAAAAAATTCTTTCATAACTATACGATTGTCTTGATATCTTACTAAATATAAGGAGAAATAAAGTTTTAATTTGGCCAAAACAAAAGGTATCTATAAAATAATGTGACAAATTATAAGTGCACATTAAGTACACGATTTATACTCATTCGTAATGATTAGGTCGATGGTTAATACATCGTAATATTGAAAAAGAAAAATATATTGTTATATATATATATATATATATATATATTTACACACATAAAAATTTCTTGTAAATATTCGATTCATTTTACAAGCTAGTTCTACATATATAGCAGATGCTTATAACATGCATCTCACGCACAACTAAGGAAAAATGAAAAAGTCATGAATGAAAAGATATTTATATTATTGTCACATGCATTGTTAAAATTTGATCATGTGTACAATGAACATCTGTCCATACATAGAACAAGCAAATATTAATTGCTTGCCCTCACTATGGTATGCTTGAGATTATGAAATGGCTGAGTTACATATTCCTAGCAATTCAAAAGCCCTTTCTCTATTCAAATATATACAAAAATTTTAAAATAAATAATAATTAAAAGTATCGTAAGGTAATTGTCGCATTGCCAAAGGAACATCACATCTGCTTCCTTAAGCAAAGCAAAATCAAGAGTTACCCAAGATAAGAATTTCCAATTTGATTGATAACTGATAATAATAAAAGAAAAAATCTTTTTACACGAAGAAAAGAGGGAAGAAAGAAGAATGATCAAAACTTCCAAATTAAACAATGACGACGACCACGACAAGAACAACAGAACAACCGTCATCTAACAACAGTTGAAGCAACGGTGTGAGCCCACCATTTGAGACTCTCTTTCATGTCGGTCTCGTTCCCAAGAGCGGGAACCTTCCAGTTCATCAATGGATCCTCCTTCCTCTTCTCCTCCCACCATTCCCACGCCTCCGACAGATAAGGCCTCGCAACAACTACAGACTCACCGGCATCTTCGTCATCTTCTTCACCATCTTTAATTTTGTTGCCCAGTCTCTGTAGCCCAGGAATGATGGAGACCAAGCTTGAGTCGACTCTGTCTTCCTCCAAGAAGACGAACCCCAGATCCACGAACCCTTTTAGCTCTTCGAACTCGAGCTCCGACAAGCTCTTAGTCAAGGTCCTCTTTGCTCTTCCTCCCATTTGGCCCTTATTTCTGTGCGAGAACTCCGACCTTCTCAGGTTGTTCCATTTGAAACCTTCCTCTTCTTCATAGATCATGCTGTGAATAGGTTTCATGGGGAGGACTGAGTCTGGAGAGAGAGAACTTGCTTGTAAGCGTGTTGGGATGATGCTCGTTTGATCGCTCACGGACCTCACAAGAATTGATGGGGTCCGAGAAATTTGAAGACACGAGCTTTCTTTCTCGGGTATTTCTATGCTTTCTTGACCCGGGTTGGATCTGGAGGTTGAAGAAGGCGATGTGTCTGGTCGTTTCTTGAAGATCTCGAGGTCGAACCAGCATCTATCGATGATCTTCATGACTGCTTCCGCTTCTTCCATTAATGGTGGCGGAGGAAATTGTGTGATTATGGAGACTTAATGAGGGCTTGGGTGGCTTCGTATTTATATACTCTTTTAATTATCATGATTACCCTTGCGTTTTCCCGTTATTTACGGGAAAGACTCCATCTAAGTGTTCACCGTTATTTACGGGAAAGACTCCATCTAAGTGTTCACACGGTTGTGTATCACTTTGATTTGGTCTTGGGTCTTCGTCTAAATGTTTCAATTACATTGGTCCTTTTTAGCGTTGATTACACTGTATGCTATGAATTCGTAACCTCATAAAATACAATGCGACAATTTACCAATAAAGCTATCAGAAAGAAAACATATAATCTGAAAGCACCTCCCAACTTCGCAAAATTGACCCTTAAATGCAACAACTTGTTGCTTGTACATTACACCAACAAAAAGGGTTCTGAGCATAATTCATTTTGGATTGCCTCAAGAGAAAAGGATTTGGACAACATTGATCATTGAGAGCGCAAGATTGTGGACTTAATATACACCAAGTATATATTTATACGGATTTTTCCTTTTTCCTTTCACCTATTCTATTCTGTTCATTCATATTTATTCTGCTTGAGTATCGGCCTACTTTGAACATTTTGCCTTGGGAATTTCTAGGAAACATATGACACTATAATTTTATTTTTTTTAATCTTAATTCAATTAGAACAAAGGTAGTTAGGACATAGTAGTCAAACGAGACCATTTAAACGGAATACAGGAAAATTTAGAAAGAGGAAATTATGCCAGTTCTGCGTAATTTAGTAGACCTAATGCAATAATTTACGTTTTCTTTTAAAAAAAAATTATATTTTTTGGAGGCCAAGCAATGTTGGGTGTTTTGAATTAATTAAGGTTGAAGAAAACACTCTTTGTTTTTTATAGTAGGTCGTGGTCAGCGTGACATCTTGCTAATTCTCGAGGGCAGGATGATAAATGAGCAAAAATCTCCTTTTTTTGTCTTATTCTAATTGAGAAACACCATCTCTGACTAACGGTCAACTTTTAAGCACGTTAGCAAAAAGATTAACTATTTCGCATGTGCTTCTCGTGCCCCCATGCCACGTGCGCCGCGGTCTTCGAGTGCGACTTTCAACTTCCCCGCGGATGATTAGTTTCAGATCTGTCTTGAAACTACGTCGGCAAAAAGAAAAAATAGAGAGAAAAGAACAAGATGAATATATGGTATCAATGACTTAATACCATGATATCGTATATTCTCATGACTTTATGTTAGATGGTAAACCAACAATTCTCAACATGACCTGTTTACAAGGTACGACATGTGTTGACACTTAAATTTTGACGATTTAGTTTATTTATTTATTGCATAGGAAATTATGGGTTAAATTTATTAATTGCATAGCATATAAATTTAGATTGCATTTATTTTGTTTTTTGCATTTTTTGGACCGGTGACGGATGAGTTCGAATTAGATGGATCATGCCCACGAAGCGAGCAGGTTAGCCCAAGCCCGTGTTTTTTAATAATTAAAAATTATCTCGTGGGAATATAATATTTTAAAATTTTTCTGAGATATGAATCCTTTTTAGATAGGGCAAATGGGTAAAAAAATATTGTGATTTGGCTTTGAAAGATTTGGATTTAGAAAAAATCTCATCTTAATCTCGAATCCTTATCAGTATGGGATGAATTTCGTGAAAAATATTGCGGATGTTGATTTGAGAAAGAATTTAAAAATCCGATTCCTTCCCCTATAAAGGGCCATACGGGTATGAGAGGAGGGGGGGCCTTTTTCTTTTCACTCGGTTTTGGAAGAAAAGGGAAAAGTAAAAAAAGTTTTTGCTTCTTTGACCGAAAAAGAAGAAAAAGTGAAGAGAGAGGGGAAGTCGTGGTGAATAGGAGAGAAAAAGTACTGCAACAACCGTGAAAGAGGAGAAGTAGCGCGTGACAGAAAAAGTTACTGTTCTTCTTCAACCTTCCGCCGGCGACGCTCCTGCCCAAGCCGCTGATCACCCTGCCCTGCGTACTGTGACAGAAAAAGTTACTGTTAAAGAAATAGAACCCACTTAAAAAAATTATTAAATAAAGTTATTAAACATATAAAAAAAAACCTAACCCACGTACTTTTTTTTTTTTTTTTGTAAAGTAACCCACGTACGTTTTTTCATCACCAATATGGCCAACAGAGCGTATTACAAACTGGCAAGGAATATTATAGAATTATTAGACTGGCAAAAATAGATATAGATTCAATAATACAACAAACGTTACAACTTCAACTTTATTAAAGTAGTCATGTGTGCTCTAAACATTTCATTCATTTATTGATGGGTTCATAATTTGGGTCAAGATCAAAATTTTCATTAGCTGAATTCTAGTTACCACGTGTCTCCAAGACTCCAAGATAAAATTCTCCGAAATCTCATGAACTTTGAAAAATATATATATATATATATATATATAGTTGTTCTGGTTGGTTTCGCTTGTATATTTAATGCCTTATATATGTCATTTTTGGAGGCATGCTATGCGTGGGAACAATCCCATGGCATTTCATACCTAATGTTAAAGTTAGAGATAAAGAAAAATCCCTTGAACTAGCTTTACAGCGGGAATGCGATGACCAACTCAATATGGCATTGACGAGAACCTTTACATTCAGATATGACGACAACATTATATCATATTTTTCTTTTCCCATGTGAACAAAGGTCTCCAAAATGATTAAAGAGAATAGACTTCACAATTTTATATGTAAGGGAAAAAGGTACAATTTATAAAGAAAATAAATGGAAAAATTTTTCTAACTATAATCAAGAAATGCAAAATAATGGAGAACTTTTCCAAACATAGTAATGATGATAGTGTTGATTTGGTCGTGACATCTAGTAGGGATGACAAGGTTTTTCGATGGTTATGTTTGAATGTGAGGAGCATTAGGGGATTTGTGGTTAGAAATTCAAATAATAAATTCATGATGGTGATATGAATCACAATATTATCATAATAAAAATGTTTTAGTTCAAGTATGGTTTTTGAAATCGACATGAATTGTGGACTTTAATCACATAAAATTTCACTAAAATAACCACTGGCCAAATTGCCTTGTCACAATGCCTCTATCCCTGTCAGTTGTCTTTAGCCTCCACAACCATCAGGCCGTCACTGATCTCTCTCTGCTCATGTGCCTGAGGACTGCCACCTGAAAGGGTTAACATGCATATTTCGTTGCACCTGTGACATGACAAGCTAGCAAAACTAAGGTATTGTCCAGTTTGGCTCAAAGCCCACTAGCCCTATTGCCAAATGAACCAAGAAAAGATTATTTTTTTATCTGAAAAAATATGAAATGTAATAATTGCTGAATGTCTTGCAATTTTTTAAGATCCAAGGCAATAATAATGGTTGTTGCATTTCGTGTTAAACGCTACAACTGCAGATGTACATCTCTATTCATGAAGATCCTGACGTGACTTTGCCGATATAATATTTTTATAATCATTATATGCAAGAATACGAAGAAAAGTCAGGAACATATACTAGAGAAGTCCAAAGACCGCTATCATCACTAAATAATCTTATCTACTAGATAAAATTATATAATGAAAAAATAAGTAAAATATAATAAATAGAGTGCCATAAAAAAACTTAAATGAAACATCCCAGAATTATAGAAGATTGCAACGGTGAATTGCCAGGCAAATCTCCTTTGGCAGTGAGCTTATATGACATTCACTCCCAGTGAAAACATTTGAGTATAAACCACCTGCCAAAGGAGTAATGCCCAGTAATTCACCACTTACATGTCATCCACTCTATTCTTCACGTGCTTGTATAATTCTAATTTTTTCTTGGCTTCGATGAACAGAGTTAGATGCAATATCAATTTATAGCCTCCCAAAAGCGGTAGAGACGTTTTCCATGCACACAGCATATTCTCAGAACATCCAAAATCAAATAAAACTTTAGTTGGGCAAAAAAAAAGAAGGAAAATAAAGGCTAGTGGTCCAATGAGTTGGATATGCTAGATTTTATCCTCAGTTCATACCAGGTTTTGGGGATGACCGGAGTCAACATATATTCCTCTATATCCAACTAATTGGAGTGGAGAAATTTCTAGACAAATTTAGTTTTACTACATTTCGATCTTGTCGTTATTTCGAGCATATTCCTAGTGTCTTTTCTTAAAGGTAAAACGATACTACGAGTTCTTAAATGTTGGCTTAATATGCAATTTCAAATTTAAATTTTTAATTCGCTTAGTGTGATTAGTAAACTATTCTTAAATATTTAATATAGTGTCTCTATTTAATCAAACAAGTTAGATGTAATTAGATGACATCGAATATTTAATGTTGTGTTCGAATTTTGATATCATGGGTCAATAAGACAACAACATGTGAACGCAGATTCTCTTCTTTTTTTTTATTGATCTACTTTTATATACAATTTTTTCTTGTTTATTGTTGAAACTTAATAGATTGAAGTACATGTTAGTTAATTCTATCTACTTGAACTAATGACAAACAGATGTTGAGTTTCTTAATATAGTCTAGAGACTACATTAAACAATTAGTAAAAATTCAATAATCATATTAAATAAATTAAAAGCCCAATGATGACAAAAAACAATGAGCTAAAGTTAATGAATTAAAAATGTTATTTTTCTTTTTTAAAATATTACAAAATAAGCGCATTCCATGTAAAAATTTAAATAAATGATAATGGTAAATGACTTTTTATTTATTTTGATAATGGTAAATTTAAAAATATTATTTTTCTTTTTCCTATGTTGAGGGTGCTTTGTCACGGTGTGAACGGCCACATAATGTTACAAAATATGAAAAAGCCTAGTAGTGTTTTCCATTCACGAAGTTGACAAGTTTGAGGACTTGCACTATAATTATCTCTTCTTAGAATCATATACAGCGTACAAATATTTTTGATAAATTATAGTCATAACCTATATAGTTGTTGGTAAATGAGCAGAACCCTCCTTTGGAAAATATTCGGATCCTAGTTTTTGCAATATGCTAATTGAGAAACTTTATCTTGACTAATGGTAAACCTTTAAGCACATAAACAATGGATTTGCAATTTTGCACGTGCTTCTCGTGCCCCCACGTCACGTGCACCGCGGACTTCAAGTGCAACTTTCAACTTTCCAGCGGATGATTGGTTCCAGACCCCTCTTATAACTATGTCGGCATAAAATAAAAATAAAAAAAGACAAAAAGAATACAAGGAAAGAACAAGTTGAATTAATAACATATTAAATTAATCCCCATGATATTGCATATTCTCAGGAGTTTGTATTTGACTCTTTGGCTGCAACACTAATCCCGCCAAATTCATTTCAACCAAGCAACTCTTGATACAATCTGTTTGCACGTTATAGCATAAAACTTAATAAATATGGATTTAGCATTTGTGCCACAAGCAAAAAAAATTATCTTACTGGGGTTAATTTCTACGCAATTAGACATGTTCAAGTTCACATTTAAAGAATTCTTTTTTTTAACCTTAAGAGTTTATAAAAATAGAACCCACTTTAGAAAGAATAACAATTAAAAAAACTCATTAAACATGAAAAAACTAGCACACATACATTTTTCATCAGAAGTGTGACCAACAAAACAAATTATAGATTGGTAGGGGATGTTACAGTAATCAAACTAACAAAAACCTGTGCGTACTCGATAATAAAACGAACCTTACAACTTCAACTCTAATAAAGTAGTCATCTAAGCTCTGAAAGATTCATTCACTTATTAATGGATTCATAATCTGGGTTGACATTAGGATCTTTACCAACTAAAATCCGATCATCACGTGTTTTCAATATAAGATTCTTCGAATGAAAAAAAAAAATCATTTATTCTGGCTGATTTCGCTTCTAATTATTTAATGCCTAATGAATGTCATTTCTAGTGGCATGATATGTGCAAAAATATTTGTATGGCATTTCATACCTAATATTAGAGTTAGAGACAAAGAAAGTTCCTTGAACTAAATTTATAGTGGAAACGCAATGAACAATTTTATTTGACTTTGACGAGAACCTCCACTATCAAATATGACGGTAGCATTGTATCATATTTTGCCATTCCTAAGTGAACATAGGTTTCTATAATAATTAAGGAGAATATAGTTCGAACAATTTACATGTGTGGTAAAAGGTACAATATTTAAAGAAATTAAATGGAAAACCATAACCAAGATATGGAAAGTATTAGAGAAATTTTTCCAAACATGGTAATGATGATACGATTGATTCATCACATCTATAGAAGGATGAAAAGGTTCTTCAATGGTTATCTTTGAATGTGAGGAGCACTTAGAACTACCGAGCTTGTGGGTAAAAATTCGAATAATAAATTCATTATGATGACTCGAATCACAATATTACGATAACAAAAAAGTTTGCGTCAGTTATGACAGAATAGGGCTATAAGAAGACTTCCTAGGATAATTGTGTGTTTGTCCAAAAAATTTCTGATGATGACTTTATTTTCTCTTGCTTTATGTTGATAATATGTTGATTGTTGGTAGGAATGCTTCAAAAATTGAGTTATTGAATAAACAGTTGAGCAAGTCTTTTGCCATGAAAGACTTGGGCTTGGCGAAGCAGATTCTTGGCATTAGAATTACCCGAGATAGAGATGCTAAGAAGTTATTTTTGTTGCAAGATAAATATATCGAGAAGATCCTTTAGAAATTTTACATGGACTAGGCTAAAGTGGTTCGTACTCCTCTTGCTACCCACTTTAAGTTAAATATGATGCAAAGTCCTACAACTGATAAAGAAAAGAAAGATATGGAAAGTGTTCCATATGCTTTAGGTGTAGGAAGCTTAATGTATGCGATGGTATGTGCACGCCCAGACTTGGCGTACGCAGTTGGCATTGTTAGTCACTATTTGTCAAATCCAGGCAGAGAGCATTGGAATGCAGTGAAGTGGATTATGAGGTATCTTCGGGGAACTTCAAAGTTGAAACTCAGTTTCGAGACCGGGAAACTTGAGTTAGTTGGATACACAGATTCTGACTTGGCAGGAAATTTTGATACTCATAAATCTACTTCTGGTTATTTGATTTCTTTTGCGGGTGGAGTTGTGTCATGGAAGTTAAGATTGCAGAAGCGTGTTGCACTTTCTACAACCGAAGCTGAATTTATTGCAGTGACTGAAGCTAGTAAAAAAATGCTATGGATGAAGAAGTTCTTAGAAAAACTTGGGTTCAAGCAAAAGAGGTATGTGCTATTTTGTGATAATCAAAGCGCAATCCATCTTGGTAAGAATTCATCTTTTCATTCTAGATCGAAACATATTGATGTTAGATATCATTGGATAAGGGATGTTCTAGATGAAAAGTTCTTGGAACTTGAGAAAATTCATATGGATCATAATGGCTCTGATATGATGACGGAGACTCTACCAAGAAAGAAGCTTGAACATTGCCGATTGATAGCAGGGATGGTGAATCCCTCCACATTGTCGTGAGGGGGAGATTTGTTAACTGGGTTCACTCCTATGTGCAGGAGGCCTAATGAGTTGCAAGCCCAAAAAGGGGTTGAACCCATATAATAAGTTATATAAGGAAATAGGGTTTCTCACTATCTATATAAAGAGGTAGCCGCAAAAAAGGAAACGGTAATAAGAGAAAAATAGAAAGCAGAAAATCTAGCGTTTGAGGAAATATCTTATTTACATCAAGCTGGTGTCAGAGGTCGATTCGTGGTCTGATTGAGCTGAAATTTTGTCAGCATGTTCGTGGCGCAATTTTATTGAATCTGAATGGTTTGATTTTTGTTTGAAGCTCCATACATCAGGTTTTTAGTGGATTGATCAAAACTTGCGTTTTTGGTCAGATTTATCCTTGATCTCTTGTGAAGTTTATGTATATTGCCAAGAATTATGTTCTTGAGGTCTTTGATGCTATGTACCTCTAGTATTTGCTAGAGAAGAATAATTTTGTTGATAGTGAAGACTTTCAGGTGGACTCCAATCCCGTGGTTTTTTTATCTCCTCACATCAAGGAGGTTTTTCCATGTAAAAAATTGTCTTGTGTTCGCATGTTTGGTATTTATTTTACTCTACTATATCGATTCCTATTAGGTTTACACAAGAGGAGAGATTATTTTATTTTGCTGCATTGATTCAATATTGTTCAAATTGTTACTATTCTCCCATCACGATCTGGGTCCAATTCCTAGGCAGTCCAATGAAACCGATTGTAGTGTGCTTAGAAATCTTGTACACATGTGCAATAAAATATTAAACTTCAGGATCTGTGTGCATTGACCACACTTCACAAGGTTCACACTTAATCTTTGCGAAAAGGCTGGAGAAAGTATGCTTGAAGAAATTGCTAGGTTTGGCATTTATACACAAGCTCTCTTACACCCTCCTATTTGTTCGAAGTGGGACTCTTGGAGTGGCTTGTTTCTTGCAAGTTAGCAGGAGCAAGATAGAGAGAGAGGGAGTGAGCGTGTGACGGATAGTGAGCGTAGTTCCCCATCGACAGATAGAAAAGGCTAACAAGTAGGTTGCCTCTTTAATTGGTTTGTTGGCTAGGATCAAGTGTAATGTCAGTTGAATGATTCTTAAAGTGAGGCACCGAAATTTAAAAAAACTAATCAGTTTAAATGATTCTTCCACATATTTTTTAGGAATAAATGTAAAATTTCATAAAAATAAATAATCGTTCCAGTTCGGGTGGTCAAAATTAGGAACAGGACTGAAATTTGCCGGTTTCAATTTTATGGAATAGAAAACCAAACTGTGGTCTATGAGAACGGGATCAAACTAGTAGTTCAGTCTTATCTGGATAATTTCCAATGGACCAAAATTTGCTGGTTTCAATTTTATGGAATTGGAAACCAGACTGTGGTCTTTGAGAACGGGATCAAACCGGTTAGTTTAGTCCTGTCTGGGCAATTCCCAGTTCATTTGGTTCTTTTTGCTTACCCCTAATTGCAGTGTGAATCCAAAAGCTGAAAAGTAAAAATCATCTCAAAAACATATACGTACCTCTTCTTGGAAGAATCCAACATGAATTTGTGGATACAATATTATATGCGAGATTAAAAGAAAAGTCAAGAACATGTGCTAGAGAAGTCCAAAGTATGAGTGCTCCCATTAATAAATAATTCTATCTAAAATATGTGGAAAAATTAGCAAATGAAAGTAAAAGAAAATAAATATATAGCCACAATAGAAAACCTAAATGAAGCATCCCAGAATTGTTGAAGATTGTAACGGTGAATTGCCGGGCAAATCTTCTCTGGCAGTGAGCTTATATTACCTTCACTCTCAGTGAAAATTGTGATCATAAGCCTCCTACCAATGGAGTAAATGCCTAGTAATTCACCACTTTCATGCCGTGCACACTATATTACTCGTGTGCTATTAACAAAACAATTATTTTAGTTTTTTTTTTTTTTTGGGGGGAGGGGCCTTGAATGAAAAGTGTTAGAGTGCAATATCTATTTATAAGGAAGAAGTGGTAAAAAAAGTCATAAATCTTTTGCATTTGTGCCAATTTAGTCCTAGACATTTTTTTTGGTGCCAATTTAGTCATAAACCGTTATATGTCGTGTCAGTTCAGTCTTTTCTAACCAATTTTGGCCGGATTTTGCTATATGAACGCCGGCCGGCTAATGTGGATTGATCATTGCTAACGTATACAACTTTTAATATTTTTTTTAATTTTTTTAATTTCTTTTTCTTTTTCTTTTTTCCTTCTCCTCCTCCTTCTTCCAGCTAGTCAACAGACCTCAGTGACTAGCTAGAGGCAATGGCCAGCGAGGTTGAGGTCTACCTTGACGGCCACCTCGCGTAGGGCTGGCGAGGCTCGACCTCCCCGACTTGATGCAAGGCTGCCCTTGAGACCTAGGCGACGAGGGTCAAGCCTCGCCTATGGTCGGCGAGGCTCAACCTCACCAGATTCGGGCGCGAGGCCGCCCTCGAGAACTGGGCGGCAAGGGTCAAGCCTTGCCAGATCAGGCGAGGGCCAACCTCACTAGCCTTGCGCGAGGCCACCCTCGCAGCCTAGGTGGCCTTGAGCTAGCTTCTCGCCGCCTAACGCGAGGTTGCCCTCGCGGCTACTGGCAAGGTGGCCAGCAAGGTCAACCTGGCCGACGGTCCCCTCTAGCTAATCACTGGTGACCGGCTAGAGGAAAGAGGAGGAGAAGGAAAAAAGAAAAAGAAAAAAAAAAGAAAAAAGAAAAAAATTCAAAAAAATTCAAAAAAATTTAAATATTATTAAAAGTTGTTCACGTCAGCACCGATTATGCCACGTCAACTGCCGACATCCAGTTAGCAAAATCTGGCCAAAATTGGCTGGGAAGGACTAAATAGGCACAATGTAAAAATGTTTAGGATTAAATCAGCACCAAAAAAATGTTTATGACTAAATTAACACAAATACAAATGGTTTATGACTTTTTTTTTAACACTTTTCCCCAATTTATAACCTCCCAACTGCCAAGAGGGATAATGTATTTTGTATGAACACAGCATATTCTTAGAACATCCAAAATCCAATATAAACTTTAGTTGGGCAAAAAAAACAAAAACAAAAACAAAAACAAAAACAAAAACAAAAACAAAAAGGCTAGTGGTCCAATGAGTTGGATATGCTAAATTTCATTCTTTGTTCCTATCAGGTTTTGGTGATGACCGGAGTCAACCTAGATTCCTCTATCCGACCGATCGGAGTGGAGAAATTTCTAGACTAGTATAGTTTTAGTTCATTTGAATTATTGCCAGCATATTCCTTGCGTCTTTCCTTAAAGGAAAAATGATACTAAGAGCTCCAAGACTTTGACTTAATATGCAATGTCATACTCATTTTATTAATTCATTTAGCGTGATTATTGAACTATTCCTAAATATTTAGTATAACCATTCAATTTAATCAAACAAGTCAAATGTAATTCATGACGGAATATTTAATGTTTAGTTTGAATTTTCAAATGATGGCTCAATACGACATAAGAACAATGACCGCATACTTAATTTTCTTATCGATCTACTTTTCTATATGAATTCTTTTTACCGTTTTACAACTTAAATAGATTGAAGGACATGTCAATTAATTCTATCAACTCGAACTGATGAAAAAAATGACATCGAACTACTAAAAATAGTCCAAAGACTAGTCTAGAGACTATATTAGGCATTTAGTAATAATTCAAAGATCATATTAAATAAATTAAAAGTCTAGGGTTGATATTGAATATTAGGCTAAAATTACTAGATCATTAGTGTTAGTTTCCTCTTTTTAAATATTACAAAAATAGTGCGTTGTGTATAAAATTTAAACAAATGATAATCGGTTAAAGTTTGAGGTTGAAACTCTCTTTTTGGTTTGTTTTAGGATAGTGCTATTTCCACCCATTTTGGTAAAGACATGCCTTTCTTCAGTTAATTGATTGAAAAACCTTTCTCTTTTTTTTTTTTTGAATATATTGGTTTTTTTTTTTACTATCACGCTCCGATCCTTCGAGCGTGTGCTCATCCCTTGGTGGTCAATTAAATAGCAACATCCCAGGACGCATCGCCGACCCATTCATTTTAATGCACATGCGGAAGCGAATAAATAAATGTCCAGACAACAATAAGATGAGATAGAAAAGTAGAGCCACCATTTTTCAAAACCAAACCACACATTTATGTATGTCAAGCAAAGTCATATACATTACTAGTCGATATGTACAAGTCTACAAAAAGGACGATCCGCAAACAAGCTAGTTTGACTCGTTCACTAATTCGGCTGTCTCCACAGGGTTAGGACGAGACGGCGGGTTCTCCATTGCACCATCAGGAGGGTCAGCTGGATCCTTGTCTAGGGTAGCATCAATCACCACAAAGGGGATATCGAAAGTCCTAAGGGGACCTAGCCTAACACCGTTGGGAGCGTAGCGAAACCATGCTCTAAATCGATTAGGTATCTCCTGATGTGGAACCTCTTCGATCCAGACAGTGGTTACAACAAACCCATAGATCCAAAAAACTCTCGGGGTCAAGGTAACTAAAAACCCGCTCAGTAACCCTCATGGGACGACTATGACACTCAAGGGGATTCGTCATCTAAAAACCTGAAAATGTTATCCAACAATTGGGTGAGACGACGTCTCAACAAGTTCACCCCCTAAGACTCGACTTGGAAGGAAATATGCCCCAAGGGTTGCCTAAACACAAACACGAGTCAGAGGACTTATCTTGGCCTCAGTCCTTTCCTGCAAGTCAATATAATTCAATCATTTTGATCACTCATTTCCACAACTAGTTCATCCAATCAAATTGAACCATCAATCATTCGACCTAGTCGATTCCATATTATCAAGACCGTCTCTCGGTCAACCATTTCAATACAATCTATCACCCAATACTATCTATCCAGTCATTTCATTGAAATGATCACTACTCATCCCCTAAGTTGATATGAAAGAATGCTCGCCAAAGCTGGTAAAGATAGATAGTATAGCTCACTGAAGTTGATATAGATAGATAGTATAGCTTGCCAAAGCTGATATAAGTAGTATAGCTCGCCTAAGCTAATTTGTGCTCACCGAAACTGATTTATGGATATTATACTCATCCCCTATCCATTTCACCGTTTTCATAATACTTGGTAAAATAATCATGTGTGGGTATATAGTAGGCCTTAGCCAAAAATATAATATCTTTATTTTAATAAATCCCACCAATTATATAGTCAATAAAAGCATTTTTGGCACTATAAACTGACGCCTAATAATTTTCTAATTAATTACCAAAAATAATAAATTTTGGGTATTTATCCCAAAATTACAAATCACACTCAAATTGCACAAAATTATACTCAATTAATTAAACAAATAACACCACCGCGATTAGCATCAAATTCCGATCACCGGCTATCCCGATCTAATTTCCGGAAAATAATAATGAAATAATTAATTACAAAAATTAATTATTAAATACTAATAAATATAAAAAAATGCACACTTAGGCTGGAAAAACCTAATTAAATACCAAGACGGGCCCAGAAAATTTCCAAACTTGTCTAAATAAATATTACAGCCTATTTACTTGCTAATTACACTAATCTAACCACCTAACATGCAATAACAGTTAATTAAATTGCTAATCTATTCTAACTATTCACCTAACCCATACTTAACTTAAACTAATCAACCCTTAAGCATCATTAACTTACTAAGCATGGATTAGTAAGTTAAACTCACTTGATTAACAAACCGATTGAACCATGACGACGGCAACGAGGAGACGGGCAAAAAACTCCAAAGTGGTAGCATTGAGCGGGGTCGTAACAGGCCTGAAATCGGCCACACAAGGCCCACGGTTGCTAGACTGACTATGAGAGGCTGTTGGCTTCAGCTTGATAGGCTAGTTTCTGCTTGTTTTAAAGCTGGATCGCAGGTTGAGCGGGGCTAGAACGAATGACTACTAGGCTCCGGTGGTTCCGCTAGTGGTGGCTAGGCCTGCAACTTGAAGATGAACCTGAATGTGGGCTAAAAATGGAGCTGTTATGTAGGCGGATGATGGAGTGGCTTCGAGCGATGAAGATGGGCCACGATGGAGAGTCAACCGCGAGAGATTTGCTGAGGAGATTGACCAAAGAAGACAACCGATGGTGGAGCCGTAGGCGTGAGGTAGAACATGTGGCATGAGAGTGGAAGAGAAGGAGGCAGCGTGAGTGGGGCTCAGCTTCGAAAGAAACAGAAAATAAAGAAAGCATAGGACAGCTGGATTCAGGAAAGGAAAAAAATCAAGCAATCGAAGAAGGAGGAGGGAGGAGAGAGAGAGAAAGGGACGTCGGCTGGGAGAGAGATAGTGATAAGAGAGCAAGGGGTTTGTCAGCCAGGAGGGGAAAATGTGTGAAAGGAGAGAGAGAGAGAGAGAGAGAGAGAGAGAGAGAGAGAGAGAGAGAGAGAGAGAGAGAGAGAGAGATGTGTGTGTGTGTGTGTGTGTGTGTGTGTGTGTGTGTGTGTGTGTGTGTGCGGCTGAAGGGGTAGGGTGGTCGGATGGGGGAAACACACGAGGGAAATGAAAGTCAGGCTAAAAGTAAAAGAAAATATCTTGAATTCAACACTTCTTGGTCCCACAAATTTCCATGTAAAATGCTTGGTCCTCACTTGCTTTCTTGCACCATAATTCTCCCAAATAACAAGTCTTGGATAGCAAAAATGGCCATTTCCCTCAATTTTGAATTCCATTTCCTGTTTCCCGTAGTCTGATTTCTTAACAAATCTCTTTGATTGATGTCCAATTTTGTTGAAGAAAAAGCTCACACCATTTCTACAATTTCCTCTCACCTATAGCTCACTTAGGAGGCCAAAATCTCTTCAATTTGGCCAAACCAAATTTTCGTAAAAATTCCGAACAAGCCAAAAATTCCTCGAAAGATGAGTTGACATTTCTAAAATGACTCGGGGCATGTCAAAACTTTCAAATTCTGAAATCAGATTCAAATTTGTGGTTAATTTCAATCAAGCGCGATTTTAGCGTGACCTAACTTAATAAGGATTTAAATTCCTTGAAAAATGAGTTGACGTTCCTAAAATGACTTGAGGCATGGCAGAACTTTCAATTTATGAAATCGGATTCAAATTCAAGGTTAAGTTCAATCAACCGCGATTTTAGCTTGACCTAACTTACTGAGTAGTTTTTAGGGATTTTTGGTGCAATTGACCCGTGATTAATTTTCTTCGAACCACATGTACTTCTTTGACACATTAGCGACTCTTAGTGGTCGTGAAAATCTCAAGATTTTAAATACGGACACAGGATATCCAAAATGACAGAAAAGGAGGGTTGAGGCAGTGATGCAGCTCTAGGTTTTTAGGTAATTATTTTTATTTTTATTTTTGATGTGGCACCAAGAAAAATGATTTTTCTTATGTTGAGATTGTTCCATCACAATATTAACAGCCACATAATGTTACAATATATATATATACACAAACACCAAGTGTATTTTCCATTCATGAAGTGGACAAGTTTGAGGACTTGGGCTATAACTATCTTCTTAGAATCATATGTAAAATACAAAAATTTTTGTATATTATAGCTGTAACCTATATAGGTTTTGGAAAAATTGCACCACAAGTTCTAAATATTATATATAAAATGCAATCAATTAAGTCTTCAAATTTTACTCAAAGGTGTAATCAACTCCTAAAACTTATACTGCGAAGTTCAATTTAAAGATGCGATATTGGCAAATTTTCAAAAATGCATAGGTAATTTTAGGTGCCATTTATTATAAGGGCATAATTAGCCCTTTTTGAAAAAGGCATGGGGCTTAATTGATCCTTTGAAAATGTCTAGGATTTGATTGTAGGATGCACTTTTTCCTTTAGTTGTCTCTCTTTTGTCATATATCCCATATTTATACACTTAATTGCACAGCTTTGTTACTGACCTTAAACAAAGGCTATAAAAAAGGCTCGACCTAACCTAAGTGAATCAACCTGGAAAATTCGGATAATTTCAAGTTGGATCGCAAAATTGTTCAGATAACCGAACCGAATCACTTTACCTACTAACTTTGAGTTTTCAAACCCTAAGTTTGCCGTGCAAATTCGTTGTCTTCTACCTTCTCTCTCTCTCTCTCTCTCTCTCTCTCTCCCCCCCACCCCCTCTGTTTAAACGCGCCTCCCGAGTCCCAACTCGGCTTGTATCTTCCCAAAGCATAGTTGCACTCGGTGGTTTCCTCCAGTCTTCAGTGGCTGAGTCGAGCTTAGTCAGCCACCGCAGTGACACTGGTGCCTCCTATGGCTTGCTTGAAGATCTCTGTCCACAATTGAATGTCAGCCATTTCTTAGTCCAATTGAACTGGCGAGTGTCGATTGATGTTTCGCATGGGTCCCACTTTTGCTTATCTGGATTGATTTAGTTGTCTTTCAGATTTGATCTTGCAATGTGTGTGAGGAGGCTCATGCATGTTTTCCTTATCTGTTAAATGAGGAAAACATATATTTCTTTAGGGCGTTGATAATTGGTTGTACTTGCTCTTAATTCGACGTAGGTTTGAGGCTCAAACCATAACATTTAAAGAAGGGCACACTCTTGGAAGCAAGAGGCTGAAGTAGTGATAGAGACGTAGGTTGAAGAATATAAAGGTCGGGACCATGCGTTCTTTACCAGAAGGAAGAACCTTAGGCAAGAATTGTGCTCTGGCATATACCATCTCTTCCTCTGGCATATACCCGGCATTGTGCTGAATTTGGTGAAATAAATACAGGCTTGATCATCAATGTGACGACTCAGGCATGGCCATCTGAAGTAGCGGTGCGGAATGCGACAGTGAATAACAGTGTAACTCTCCTTTGGCAGGAGAGAACTGCATTGGCATGCATGCAAATGTTAATGATGTACTTGCTTCCGCCAAAGGAGAACTGGCCTGCCATTCACTTGCACTGAATATACATGTTGACACCTAATATTTTTGAAAATAATAAATAAAATAAAAATTCGATTTTGGAAATTTTTTGTTGAAAATATATCTTCATTTCAAAATTTAAAAAAAAAAATCAGTTTTTATTTGATTTTGGAGCATTTTTATTGTTGGAGTCATTGAGTGAATATCTCGCTTGCAAAAACAACTTTGAGCGCTTTCACTATAAAATGCGAGGCTTCAGAATAGAGTGATGGGGGCTTCTCTTTGTTCGAAAAAGAGCACAAAAGTAAAAAGAGAAAAAAAAAAGTGAAGAGGGGAATTGACTGGTCTACAACAATGAGAGAGAGAAAGAGAGACTAGAGAGTGGACGTGCAGTAGGAGAGTGGGAGCAAAAAGCAAAAGAAAGTACAAAATGATGGGACATTTATTGTTCATCATCTTCCTCTAGACTTGCTGCCCGATCGATCACGCCCCTTGCTGCTCCTCGTCGGTACACCAGCAACCGGACTTTCGTTTTGCTGGCCACCGCGCGGCACTAACGTTCGTCTCGCCAACCGAGCTCTCTACCCTGCTCCATCCCGCCAAAAGCCGTCACTGCCGTGCGACTCGACGCCCGCTACTGCTGTCCTCGCTGCGCTTCACCTGCGGACCTTTCGCCGTTGCCGCTCGCCTGCTGTTGCTCACCTGTCCAGCGCGGTCCCTGCCTTCGCCGGTGGTCTGTTTCTGCCCACCGCCCGCAATTGCTATTTCTCCATCTGCTGCTACTTGATCAAGCCTGAGCTTGGCCATCGCTGTTGCTGCTCAACCAGGCCGACGCCGGTCCTTCTCACCGCCTCGATGAACTGCTGCTGCTCATCACCTCTGCTCCATAGCACTCGAGCCTGCCTCCGCCCGCAACCCAGCAATCTTCGTGTCTCTACTTGCAGCACTGCAGATCCTGAGCCCCCTCTGCTGACGCCGATTTGCAACGCCAGAAACCCCGACCCCCCTATGGAGCCTCTGTCCGATGCCCAGCAGCCCGGCCAGACCGCCTCTGTCGCCGCTGCCGTAGCTCGAGCTCTCCCATGTTGCTCGTCAACGCCTGAGCATCACCTCCTCACGACGACCCCACACTCCTCGCTGCTACAGATCGCGACACCAACAGCCTTCCTCTGCCACTGACGCTAACAGCCACTCCGTCTCCGCCTAAGCACCAGCACCCGTGACGCCATGTCACCATCTCTACACCGCCCATCGCCGCTTGTCTCCCTCTGCCTGAGCCCACTGTCAGTCGCGCGCCTGCACCTCCACCCAGCAACACCGACGCCACGAGCACCCAAATCCGACGCCGCCTCTGTTGCTTTTGTAGCACCGCTGCTCGGAGCCCGACGTCGCCGCGACCTGTTGTTGCCCAGCCCTCACCGGAGCTCCGAAGCCCGCCGCTCCTAACCTCGCCACGCCATCACACCGCCTCCGCTTGCGATCCGCTCCCCCGTCGACGCCACTGTCCTCTCTTGAGCCTTAGGTGGTTTATTTATTTTTTACTCATTTATTTGTTTATATTTTAAGTTTTGTTATTATTATTTAAGTTATAACATGGAATATTAATGTTAATTATTTGTATTGTTTAGACATTATCCTTAAGGCTTTGTCCAAGATTTTTGTAATTATTAATTTGATCCGAGAGACATCGGATTATTTTTTTAATTATATTAATTTTTGGGCTTTTTGGTAAAATTTTAATTGTTAAATCATTATAATTATTAATTTGATCCGTAAGACTTCGGATTATATTTTTAATTATTTTGAACTCTTTGTCGTGATAATTAGGGTTAGGATAATCGTTAATTTGACCTGTAAGACAACATGTTATTTTTTCAATTATTTTAATCCTTTATTTTGTTGATAGTTTAGATTTAATAATTACTTATCTTAAAAAAAACTAAAAATCAGAAAATCAAACAAATCAAAATCTTGCATTTGAGCATAATAGGTTTAATTAGAATTTGCTTATTAGTAAAATATTGTCATATCTAGAACTTAGGTACTTAGGTCCATACACATTTCATATTAAAGCAACACACCTAGATATTTTTAGATTAAGTCAATTTTCATTTAGTAAAACAAAAAGAGGAACAAAAAAATGTTATGCATGCCATATGAGTTATAGTTTAATTTTTTAATAAAAAGGAAAATGCTAAAAGATGATCATTGCACCATTAAGTTACCTTATTTTCAATAAAAAAATTATGTCATTAAAAAAAAACTAAAGATCATTTCCTTGGCTAGTTAATAGGTTAATTCATAATTAATCTCATTTTATATCATCATTATTTAGCATAGGTTGCATATATGCATTAAAAAATGAATCATCATTAAAAAAAAAATCATAAAAGAGCATGCATGTAGAAATACCATGTCATTCATCCCATATCACGTAGCACATACATATTTAAGATTATATAAATTAGACTGCATACATATAGTGATAAGTTTAAGTTATGCCACATGAATTGTATCTCATATGTCATTAAAGTAAAATTCATACATATTAAGTTTAAATTAAGATTGCATATAATTAACATTTTTAAAAGAAAAAGAAAAATTAGGCGTCATGTCATTTAGAAATCATGTTTAGGGCATACATTTTTATTAGCATTTTTTATTAAATTTTATTTTATTGATTGTGCACTCGCATGACCACCATTTACATGTTAGTAGCTTAAGTTTAAATTAATCAACATTGCCTGCAAAATATTTTTAAAATTAAAATAAAAATGTACCGAAATGACGTTAGATTAATCTAGCGTAACCAAGTCCCCGCACCTATAATCTCTAGTTCGTAGGAGTAAAATAATTTTCCTATTATTTTACTTAGGTATCTAATCGACCTACCGAAAACTGATTAGTGGCGACTCCTAGAATATAATCATTTGCATATTTGAACCTTAAGTCGCGAATTGGTATGGGCTTGGGAGAGCTCGAGCTAAGCTTAAAGACTTAGTAGTCCATTAACCTAATCCTAGGTGGTTCACACCCGAAAAATTAGGTGGTGACAATACATATCTACTCAGAGCTCAGCACAAGCATTGACACGGCATTTATCATTTCCAAATGGCAACTTTGAGACGTAGATGTTACACCAGGTACGTACGGTGATTATCAAATGTTACATGCCTCGTAACTTTGTTCTATGTTTATGTGACAAATATAGATTTCCCGTATTCACTTGCATTGGAGGTACTTTAACATGCTTTCAATTAGGTTATTGCCAAAACAGTGAAATTTGTTGAAGCATCAAGAAGAGTAGAGTAACAAAGCAAACGTTTTAAGTATAAAAATTATTTTTAGTAGTCTGACGCACCCTTAATTTAATGTTTACTAATAGATCAGGAAGCTTAAACTCTCAAATCAATAATGAATGATTTGTAAAGACTTACTTACATTGATTCCGTATACTCCAAGTTTTCCAAAAAGTATATATATATATATATATATATATATATATATATATGCAGAACTTGTATGTTTTTTTTTCCTAATGCAAGATATATAAACCTCTTGACTCTACTAATCTATAAAGATGCAGGCAAATTGCCCCTTCCACTTGCATTAATAAGACTTCGCTCCCTGAGCAAGCCCTCTTTTGAATACCCTAAGGAATTTCAAACTTAATGAAACTAATGGCGAATCAAAGCTTGGAGTGTGGCTCTTAAGGTAACTTTAAATGAGAATTGATGTGACTTCCTAAAATTACAATTGAACATTTTACTATTATTTCATTTTTTTCCTTGAAGAAAAGAATCAAATACCCTTTTTTTGTGAATGCAATACATCATAGAAAAATAGAAGACTTTAAATGAACGTCGCTTTTTCATATCCATTTGTGATCATCTAATTATATCCTTATCGAAATATTTCGATCTTTCTACTTGGCTCTAGTGCAATTTTCGGCAAAAGTCTTCACGGAAGGCCGCTAGAAAGTGTATGAAGTAACATGACTGAAAATGAAAAGCATCGATACAAGTTGTTATTTTTATCATAAATTAATTAACCATCCAAAGGGGGCTTCCCAAAAAAATAAAAATAATTATACAGATTTTGTACCATATAATAATCTTAATCCATTTACCTTCAATATAATTTACTTGCAGTGAGCTCCTTTAGGTAACCGCCTCATGAGAGAGAACTCATTCTTTGCAAGGGGTAAAGTATAGTAGGACTCTGATTCTTGTTTCAAATAATATAACTTCGCCTATTCGTTGGATACTGTTAGCAATTTGTTGTGTCTTAATAGTAAGTTACGGCAGAATGAATTGATTGGACAAAAAAGACTATTTGACCGTTGACCACTGGTTTGGCCTTGGAACAAAATTTTGATGAAATTTGAAAAACACCATACAATTTAAAATGGCCAAATTACTTCAAAGTTCTCTTCTACTTCACCTTGCTCAAGACCCGTCAATCAATCACAGTCACCATGTAAAAAGAAAATGAAAAGTAAAATCCTTTAAAAAATCAAGAGAAAATCTTGTGTACGTAAGTAATAGATTCTATAAATGTGAAAGAACTGGTACTCATGGTCTCAAATTCTCTAAAACAGAAAAAATTTGGGCCCCACATTCACTATATTGCAAGTCTCGGATAATTGGTAGCATCATGTGGTGTTCAGACTTGATTATATTATTTGGTGAAAGCCAAGTCATATTTTGTTATTCTAACCGGTGTGTCTACTGACAGGAGGATATGTACTGATTTGTTAAAGGAACTTTTGAGAAGCTTTGCAGAGTTTCTACAATCGCTATTGCTGGTGATACGGCCATGAGTCTCCTCATAACCAAGTGCTTTCATTCCTAGCGGTTGGAAGCGAATCTAAACACTTTTTGTCGACCACCCAGCACATTTTGAAAGAGATGTCAATTTGGACATCAGAACATGCTCCGGATCTTCCATTTCGTGGATCTGCCAAAACTTGTGTTGTCCTTATTATTATTTCCGTACTCTACTCTCATCCCATTCATTCGTGCATTTAATTACTTTTTGAGTTTCCTCGTCTTTATAAAAAAAAAAAAAAATTCTTTCATAACTATACGATTGTCTTGATATCTTACTAAATATAAGGAGAAAGAAAGTTTTAATTTGGCCAAAACAAAAGGTATCTATAAAGTAATGTGAAAACTTATAAATGCGCATTAAGTACATGATTTATACTCATTCGTTATGATTAGGTCAATGGTTAGTACATCGTAAGATTGAAAAAGAAAAATATATCGTCATATATATATATATATATATATACACACACATAAAAATTTCTTGTAAATATTCAATTCATTTTACTAGCTGGTTCTACATATATAGCAGATGCTTATAACATGCATCTCACGCACAACTAAGGAAAAATGAAAAAGTCATGAATGAAAAGATATTTATATTATTGTCACATGCATTGTTAAAATTTGATCATGTGTACAATTAACATCTGTTCATAGATAGAACAAGCAAATATTATTTACTTGCCCTCCCTATGGTATGCTTGAGATTATGAAATGGCTGAGTTACATATTCCTAGCAATTCAAAAGCCCTTTCTCTATTCAAATATATACAAAAATTTTAAAATAAATAATAATTAAAAATATCGTAAGGTAATTATCGCATTGCCAAAGGAACATCACATATGCTTCCTTAAGCAAGGCAAAATCAAGAGTTACCCAAGATAAGAATTTCCAATTTGATTGACAACTAATAATAAATAAATAAATAATCTTTTTACAAGAAGAAAAGAGGGAAGAAAGAAGAAGGATCAAAACTTCCAAATTAAACAATGATGACGACCACGACAAGAACAACAGAACAACTGTCATCTAACAACAATTGAAGCAACGGTGTGAGCCCACCATTTGAGACTCTCTTTCATGTCGGTCTCGTTCCCAAGAGCAGGAACCTTCCAGTTCATCAATGGATCCTCCTTCCTCTTCTCCTCCCACCATTCCCACGCCTCCGATAGATAAGGCCTCGCAACAACTACAGACTCACCAGCAGTCAGTTTCTCATCACCATCTTCGTCATCTTCTTCACCTTCTTTAATTTTGTTGCCCAGTCTTTGTAGCCCAGGAATGATGGAGACCAAGCTTGAGTCGACTCTGTCTTCCTCCAAGAAGACGAACCCCAGATCCACGAATCCTTTTAGCTCTTCAAACTCGATCTCCGACAAGCTCTTAGTCAAGGTCCTTCTCTTTGCTCTTCCTCCCATTTGGCCCTTTTTTCTGTGTCAGAACTCCGAGCTTCTCAGGTTGTTCCATTTGAAACCTTCCTCTTCTTCTGTGATCACCCCTTCTTCATAGATCATGCTGTGAATAGGTTTCATAGGAAGGACTGAGTCTGGAGAGAGAGAACTTGCTTGTAAGCTTGTTGGGATGATGCTCGTTTGATCGCTCACGGACCTCATAAGAATTGATGGAGTCCGAGAAATTTGAAGACACAAGCTTTCTTTCTCGGGTATTTCTATGCTTTCTTGACCTGGATTGGATCTGGAGGTTGAAGAAGGCGATGTGTCTGGTCGTTTCTTGAAGATCTCGAGCTCGAACCAGCATCTATCGATGATCTTCATGACTGCTTCCGCTATTAGACAAAATAATTCATATGCGGAAGCCATGATCGTTTATAGACAAATCTCTGGCCATTGTTCTTGTTCTCCTTCATCAGAAAAACCTAAAAATACAAAGAAAATTGGGCACACGCTACTAATCCAATTCACTCTCGTACTGATAGTGTATTCCGAATGAGAGAGGTTGAGTTAGACCATGTAGTCACCTGTTAGAACGAACGATCATTCCTTTATAATCTGTCTTCAATCAAGGCGGTTACCAAATGGGCGATTGTCACGAAAAGGTACGTATGTGGAAAAAACTGCATGTTAAATAACCGTCACTTTAAAGAGAAAATGAGGGTCTGGAAATATGGCATCACAAAAATAAATAACATTCTCCCACTTGATCTCATCATTTTCATCATACAGATTATCCAACTAATTCCACGAAAACTTTATGCTTAAAGAAAAGAAACAAAATAAACAACATAATGCATGTATCACAATGCATCTTATTTCTTTAATGTCAGCCTATATCTGACAACACATCTTACTGATTAAGCCCTATGTTTATTCCACAACTAAGGTTAACTGTTATTCTCATAAACAACATAATGTGTACACCAAAATTGAGAATCAACATTACAACTGAATAAGAATTTCATACAACAGAAATCATCGACATGACGACAAATTACATTATGGGACCTACTCCCATACTTGTCACATGATCCTTATACTTCATTGGTGGCATGCCTTTAGTTAAATGATCAGCTATAATCAATTCAGTGCTAACTGTTCAATGACCACTTTATTCTCCTTAACACGTTCCCTTATAGCTAAATACTTAATGTCGATATGCTTACTTATACTGTCACTTTTGGCATTTTTAGCCATAAAAACTGCAGCTGAATTGTCACAATATATTCTTAATGGCCTTGAAATAGAATCAACAATTCTAAGCCCAACAATGAAACTCTTCAATCATACACCATGTGAGGTAACCTCAAAACAAGAAACGAACTCAGCCTCCATAGTGGAAGTAGCAATCAAAGTCTGCTTGGCACTTCTCCATGACACGGCTCCGCCAGCTAACATAAAAATGTATCAAGATGTTGATTTTCATGAATCAACACAGCCCGCGAAGTCCGCATCCGAATAACTGACTACTTCCAGGTTGTCAGTTCGTCTATACATAAGCATGTGGTCTTTGGTACCTTGAAGGTATCTCATCACTTTCTTTGCAGTTCTCCAGTGGTCTAAACCTGGATTACTCTGATATCTTCCCAACATTCCCATAGCAAAAGCGATGTTAGGTCGAGTGCAAACCTGAGCATACATCAAGCTTCCAACAGCAGAAACATATGGAATGTTGTACATTTGTTCCCTTTTTAGATCGTTCTTTGGGCATTGGTTCAAATTGAACCTGTCACCCTTCACAATGGGTGCTATACTTGGTGAACAATCTTTCATCCTTAATCTCTTTAAGACCTTATTGATATAGGTTTATTGAGATAGTCCTAAAATTCCTCGAGGTCTATCTCTTTGAATCTTAATGCCAATGACATAAGATGCCTCATCCATATCCTTCATATCAAAACTCTTACAGAGAAATTGTTTCACCTCATGTAGCAACTCTTTATCAATGGTTGCAAGTAATATATCATCCACATACAGCACAAGGAAACAAAATTTACTCCTACTAACCTTCTGGTATATACATTAATCCATGACATTATCTACAAAACTGAATGAAGAGATGACTTCATGGAACCTTAAGTACCATTGGTAGGATGCTTGTTTCAGGCCATATATAGATTTCTTAAGCTTGCACACCAAATGCTCACCTTTACTAGAGGGGAATCCTTGAGGTTGTTTCATGTAAACCTCCTCCTCTAGTTCTCCATTGAGGAACGCCGTTTTCACATCCATCTGATGTAATTCCATATCAAAATGGGCAACCAATGCTAAAACAAAACGAAGAGAATCTTTCTTAGATACATGAGAAAAAGTCTTCGTGTAATCGATTCCTTTCTTTTAAGTGAATCCTTTGGCAACAAGTCTAGCTTTATATCTTTCAATGTTACCTAATGAATCATTATTAGTTTTGAAGACCCATTTATAACCAATGGCCTTCGCACCATTAGGTAACTGAACCATATCCTAAACTTCGTTAGATGCCATAGAACTCATCTCTTCCTTCATGGCATTGTACCATAAATTTAATTTATCACTATTCATGGCTTATGAAAATTTTCGGGATCATTCTCAGCTTCAATATTGTAGTCAGACTCTTGTAAATGCACAACATAATCACTAGGAATTGCCGATTTCCTTATTCTAGCAGATTTTCTCAATGTTGCATCAACATTCTATTGAGGAGCGTATTGTTCAACTGGTTGTCCAACAGTTTCTGGTAATTCCTGAACAACTGGATCTACTAGATCAATATCAATAGGTTGTGGAATTTCAACGATTGGTTGTTCAATAGCCAGTTGAACTGAAAGAGCATTATGAGCAACAACCTGTAAAAGCTAGTACGAGCACTTAGAGAGGAGTGAATATGTGTAAAAACAAATTTTCGAGATAATTGTGCAACACTAATCAACAATAGATGATGAAAAGGAAGTTAGACTCTTGCAGACTAAATGAATTATGATCAAAGTAAAAGAGCGTAGAGAAGAGAATAAGAATGCAGAGTTTATAGTGGTTCGGCTTAATCCAAGCCTACGTCCACTCTTTCGCACTGACAACCCACTGGCTAGATTTCACTATGAGTCAAAAGAGTTGTTACAGTAAAGCTCTTCCTTGATTCCACAGTGTAGAGACTCTGCTACACTTTCTCAAGGTCTTACAAAGATATAAACTCTCTTTTGAGTACAAGATTTCGCTCAACAATTTAATTGACTAAAAACAAGGAGCTTCAGACTTTGGAATTCTTCTATCGTGTACACACTCGAACAATTGGAACGTCTTCCTTATACACTTCTTTATGCCATCACACCTGTTGGCACTTACTAAAGAAATTCTTCCAATCTACCCGTTGGACGGAATCAATTAGGAAGATTTCGAGCTATTTAAGAAGTATGACAATAGCCCACCAATCCTGCTCACCCATACAATCAGGATCTAGGTTTCCATAAATAGAACCTTCCAAGTATACTTCACCAATCAACGGATCTAAAATCCCTGAATCAATCTCAATTTGAATAATGGATTCCGACATGCTATATCCAGCCAAGATATCTTCTCTAGTCGATAGAATCGAATCCTTAACGAAACATTCAGTTCTAGATAAGTCTTCTTCAACGATCTAGATACTATCAATGAGGATAGACTTTAGGTCTTGAGTCTGGCAGTTCGGAAGTCTTTAGACTTTGATGAAAGAGTCTGCAAGTCTTCATATTAGACTGATGGAAACGTTTTGTCAACTTCAAAACACTCAAGGAAGTTTTCTCCAACAATCTCCCCATTTTTTATGGTGACAAAACTTTCCTGCTGATTTGGATATCTTTGACCTGCAAAACAATATTCAAGCAAACGATAACATTAAAATCTGCATCCACAAAAAGTAGGTTAGTCCTGTAAATGAGCAACTATCTTTGCCATGAAATACCAGTAGCGCTTAAGATAAACAAACGTTTAAACAGTCAAATTCAATCCAAATCCAATCCAAATCCAAACAGCCAAACAAAAGTAATCTCAATCAACCACAAAAGTTATAAGAGTTCAAGAGTTTAAATCTCAAATCTGCACACATCTCTCCCCATTTTTGGCAGCATTAAAAAGGTAGAGATGAAAAGAGAATGGAATTATGATTGCTTGGGAACACGAACAAGCTAGAAATCCCCCATTGACTAGACAATATCTTCTAGCTTTTTCAGATCCTCTTCCAATTGAGTCACATCTTCACCATTGGCATTGGCTTGGACTTGAATAGCAAGGGCATGAAGTTGATCATGCAAAAAAACTGAAGAGGCTTGTCTTGCATTTTGCAAATTCTGTACTTCGCATCCCAGAGCATAAATTTGGCCTCGCATCTCCAAGAGAACATCGAGCACTGTTGACACCAAAATTTTTGCATAATTTTTAGGGTTAATTTTTACTTAAAACACACACACACACACACACACACACACACACACACACACACACACACACACGGCATATAGTTTAGAAACATTTCATTTTGTTTTATTTTAGGCCACCGGTGAAACGAGGATTTTTTACATATCCCGTTCAGATTTTTCACATATTCAAGTAATATACACTGGGGGTGTATTTTGCTTGAAAAGGGAATTTTTTTGGATGGAATATGCGGAAAAAGCAAAAGAGAATATTGCACGAGCAAAATTGGAAACGAAATATGCAATAAAGATTCAATTTTTTACCCTATAAAATGTGTGATGGGGTACAAAAAAAAAAGAAGAGGCCACACAATAGAGAATACATGGCCACAAGTCTGGAGAGAGCCCCCGTGAATTCATTCACGAAAAGCGGAGAGAGAGGAGGCTTGAGATTGGAGAGCTCGGCCACGATTGCCTCGGCCCCTGCGCCATCTCGCTCCTCGATTGGCGATGTCCCTGTGTTGCTACCGCACGCTTGTTCCAAGGTCGCTTCTTCCCACGTAGTGGAACACTGCCACTTGACGCTCCTTCGCCCATCCAGTTTCCAGTCCTCCAACGAGCCCCCACGACATCAACAACGTGACAAGCAGGACGTTCCTTTTGGAGCCCCCTCGGCGAAGTCCAATCTGATCCAAGCCCTGATGATGAAGCCTGTTGTCCTTTGAGACGAAGCCCAATCCATTGACGCCAGCAGCCTTCTTCCGAGACGACTGTTGCTTCCTGACGAGTTCCCGCAAAGATCAACATTGCGCGCTGTCTGCTCCTCTCTTGCTGTGCCGTGTCGCGGTTCCTGACGACAAGGAGTTGCTGCAGTTCCTCAACGTCACTTGCTCGAAGCTGCTGTCATCCTCCTATCGGCGGGCTGAGTAGTTGTCCAAGGAACATCACACCAAGAGCACGTGAAGAAGGAAAAACTAAAAAAAGGTGGGGTTGTCTTCTTCCAGTGGGGGTCTCCAAGCGTGAAGTTCGGCGCCTACAACTTTGACGCCCGCGGCTGCCGATCCTGTTAGATATATGCCCTAAAGGAATTGATTAATTAATTATTTGTTCATTTAATTAATTAATTAATACTTTTTAATAACCAACATAAATTATATAAATATATATATAAAGCTTCATGCATGTGCATGAAGCACATGCATGAAACTTGGATGGTCAGCAACCGCTAACCATCATCCATGAATTCGTGCATGAACGGTTAGCAGTTGCTGACCATCATGCACGAAGTCGTGTATGAGCAACCGTTCATGCACGATTGTTCGTGCATGAGTGGGGACGATCAGCAACGGTTGCTGATCGTCCATCGATCAGCAACTGTTGTTGATCGGTTTATATTTTTTTAGTTTAAAAGAGTTTTTTTTGCGACATTTAAACGGGTTGGAAAAACAGAGAAAAGGTGGGTGTGCATTTGTGTTTTTAGAGAGAAAATACTTTGCTGAAAACAGAGAGCAAATTGTGTGCGTGTTCTTGTGTTTTTGAGACGCAAGAAAGAAGAACATTTTCTCATTCGGGCCGTGACTATAATACATCGAGGATACGGTGGATCATTTCCACGTGATTGCTAGCACAATCGAAGTGGAGAATATCCGAAGGTCCTCTCTTCCGTTTGACGTTCGTTGTTGGTGTGTCTGAACTAGAGGTCCGACGCTTGTGGGACTCGAATTGTAGAACATCTAAACCGACTCGTTTCAAAGCACGCTTCGAGAGGTAATTCGTTTAACTCCTTTTTTTTATGTTAAGATTTTTGATTAAAACGCACGAACAACGCCTAAGGAGAATCATGTGTAAAATATATAGTTGTTTCCGCTGCGTTTATTTCGTTAATTTTCTTATACATGATTCATGAAACCCCAACAGTGGTATCAGAGCCAACCTTAGGCGTTTCGTGCGTTTAATTGATTTATAGTTCAAATATATTTTTGCGTTCTAATGGCCAATTTACTTTTGTTAAGAGAATTGGTTCTCTTGCTCTTATGTGGCCTATAGAAGTTGATTGATTTATGTGATAAATTTAATCAACTAAGCAAAAATTAGAACTAAATCAATTTTGAATCAAAAATCCATAACTTGTTGTAATTCGTGTTTATATTCTACAAATAATATGCAGAATTTTATGCATGCCTTCCAGAGCTTTAAATTTTGAATTTATGGCTCATAAGGAATGGTGGTGATCATGGAAAAATCCCTAATTGTTGTGATTGTTATATGGATGAATGTATGATGATTACAGGTATTCTTTTTGGGGATGTAATTATTAAATGGAGGCTGCGTCCTTCCTTTTATTTTACTTTAATTTTTCTTGATATGTAATTTTAGTATAGTTTAGTATTTCAATTGTTGATGTAAATACTACAAGAGAGGAGGAGCCATTGGAGAAGCCATTAAACCGGTGAGCTCTTTGGGCCCGGTCTTTGAAGAGTTCAAAGATTGAAGAAAAAGTGAAGAGCAGGTCTATATAATTAAAACATTAAAATGGCTAAATGGGTCTCTTTGGCTCGAGACCCATTAAACCATAATTCCATGATCACCACATAGGATAGATGTTTATGTGATATCTATTTATTTATTGTTTATGATATCGTGTATGTTAAACCAGTTAATGTGCAAAGTGAGACCGTTAATAATGACCTAAATCTCCTTACAAAGAACATTAAGTCGAAACGGGTTTCGGACTTGTGGCCTTCCATTGTTGTGGTTCGATCCAATATTATAGTGGTTAATTAACTGGTTATGGATACATAGGGGTTAATTACCATTTATAATATTGGACCACTCCATTATGCATATGATGTTGTGGGGTTGGAGCCAAATGATTTCCAATAACTATTAGGTGAGGGAATTATTTGTGTTTTCAATACTTGCATGAGACGATGGGCTAGACTTAACTATGATCATGATGCCAATAACTGTTAGGTGAGGCTTTCATGGTCTAGAGGCCGAAGTTATGATTGGGATTCACATATGATGTGTTGAACAAGCTGGTTCACTCACTAAGTTCATAGGATACCAATAACTGTTAGGTGAGGTGGACTTTGGGCTAGTGGGACTCCAATCCCCACTAGTAATCTTTACCCAACAAAGATTACCGCTTCCCATCTTAAGGAGTATGGGATTCGAATATAAATTTAGTGGGAGGATCTATTTCATTTAAAGGCCAAAATGAAATAGTTACTTTGAAAGATACAACGGCTAACAATTTATTTTCTGCAACAGATATATTATTACTCTGAAAATGGTGACCACAAACCCACTCGCTTCTATACTTGACAAGAATTGTCTGACTGGACCCAATTTCACTGACTAGGTGAGGAATTTGAGAATTGTTCTCAATTCAGAAAAAATTGGGTATGTGCTTGATGAAAAGATGCCAACCTCCTTTCCTGAGGGTGGGACCCAAGAGGAGCGTGTCACTTATGATAAGTGGCGTGATGATGACTTAAAAGTTAGGTCATATATGCTTGCTTCTATGAATAATGAATTACAGAAGAAGTATGAATCTATGGAAGATGCTGGATCGATCATTTTGCACTTAAAGGAATACTTTGATGAGAATGGTCGAACCTCTAGATATGAGATATCTAAGGCATTGTACCGTACGAGGATGGCTGAAGGATCATCTATTAATGATCATGCTTTGAAAATGATCTGGCACATTGAAGAATTGGCTAGGCTGAATCTCGTTATGGACAATGAGTTAGTTGTGGATTTGATCCTCCAATCTTTACCCGATTCCTTCTCTGGTTTTGTCCAAAACTTCCACATGCATAAGATGGAGAAAACTCTTGCTGAGTTACATAGCATGCTGGTAGTTTATGAGAAGGAAATGCATAACACGAGGCCAAATGTAGTGGCTATGGCTAAGGCTTCTTCTTCAAAGGGTAAGACCGTTTTAAAGAAGAATAAATGGAAGAGGCCTGCCAAACCTGTTGTGCAACCAAAACCCATGATTGATAAAGGGAAATGTCATTACTGTGGTGTCAAAGGGCACTGGAGGAGGAACTGCAAGAGGTACCTCGCGAGCTTGAAGGTCAAGCCCAAGAACCGACCTTATGAAGGTATGGTGTCTATGCTTATTGAAACCAATTTTATGGTTAGTGTTGAATCCAGCTCATGGGTTCTAGATTCTGCTGCAACTTCACATATTTGTATGTCTTTGCAGAATCTGGAAATAAGCAGGATGCTAAGGCGAAATGAGATTGTCCTGACGTTTGCCAATGGAGCAAGAGTTGCTGCATTAGCTATAGGGACTTTTCGTTTATGTTTGCCTTCTGGACATGTATCGGTTTTAAAGAACTGTTTGCATTATAAGAATGCTGTTAGGAACATCATCTCTATACCTCGTATGGGTAAAGAGAATTATGAATTTTCTTTTGCTGATGATGTATGTTCTATTTATCATAATAGAATATGTGTTGGTTCTAGTTTATTAACCAACAATCTTTATACCATTACAATGTCCGGTAATGCGATTACCAATGTCAATAAGCAAAATAGAATTGATATAAATGCCATAACTAATAAACGCCCTAGAGACGGTCCAAATAAAAAGTATGTTTGGCATCTCCGATTAGGTCATATTGGAGAAGACAAAATTAACAAGTTGAGTAATGATGGATACATTGATCCTTCAAATTTTGAGTCATACTCGACTTGTGAGGCATGTCTTCTAGGAAAAATGACCAAAGCGCCTTTTGTGGGACAAAGTGCGCGAGCTGCTGACATATTAAGATTAATACATACAGATGTATGTGGACCAATTAATGAATCTGCTAGAGGTGGTTATAATTACTTCATTACCTTCACTGATGATCAGTCACGGTATGGTTATTTATACCTCATGAAGTATAAATCTGAATCCTTTGAAAAGTTCAAGGAATTCAAGGCTGAAGTTGAGAAACAAACAGGAAAATATATTAAGGCTCTTCGATCAGATCGAGGAGGTGAATACCTTAGTACTGAATTCCTGGACTTTCTTAAAGAGAATGGCATTTTATCACAATGGATACCTCCTGGAACTCCAGAACATAATGGTGTATCTGAACGAAGAAATCGTACTTTATTAGATATGGTACGATCTATGATGAGTTACACCGATTTGCTAATATCCCTTTGGGGATATGCCCTTGAGACAGCTGTATATATACTGAATAGAGTGCCGTCCAAATTTGTGCCAACTACGCCCTATGAGATATGGCAAAGTAGGAAACCTAGTCTTAATCATATTAAGATTTGGGGTTGTCCAGCTTTTGTGAAAAAGCTGAAAATGGAAAAATTGGAGGCAAGATCTGAACAAGGTCGCTTCATTGGATATCCAAAGGAAACTCTTGGATATTATTTCTATTTTCATTCAGACCAAAGAATTTTGGTATGCAAGCACGCTTCCTTTTTGGAGAATCAGTTCGTCCAAGAAAGTGGTGCTGGGCGGAAAATAGTCTTACAAGAAGAAAATAATGAAGTATCAAACAACCGAGTTCAGATACCAATCTCTGATTCAGTGGGAGCTTCTGATACACAACCTCTTAGGAGAAGTGCGAGAACGTCTCGCCCACCTGCTCGTTATAGACACTCGGTTGATCATATTGAACCATTATTCATTGTGAATGATAGTGATCAACCCGGTGATCCTAAAACCTATGAGGAGGCGATGTTGGACATCGATTCTGGTAAATGGCTAGAAGCCATGAAATCCGAAATGGATTCAATGTATTCCAATGAGGTTTGGACCTTGACTGACCTGCCTGATGGTATTGTACCAATTGGCTGTAAATGGATCTTCAAGAGGAAGATGAATGTTGAAGGTCAAATTGGAATTTATAAAGCACGGCTGGTGGCGAAAGGATATCGTCAAAAAGAAGGAATTGATTATGACGAAACTTTCTCACCTGTGGCCATGCTAAAATCCATTCGGATTATGTTGGCTATAGCTGCACACCTTGATTATGAGATATTCCAGATGGATGTCAAAACGGCTTTTCTAAATGGTTTTCTCGATGAGGACATCTATATGGAACAGCCACAGGGTTTTGAATCCAATAGTGAAAAACAGAAGGTGTGTAAGCTTAAGAGATCCATTTATGGACTCAAAGAAGCCTCCAGAAGTTGGAACATTCGTTTTGATGAGGTAGTCAAATCGTTTGGCTTCATCAAAAATCCGGATGAACCTTGTGTATATAAGAAGATCAGTGGGAGTGCAATTGCATTTCTGGTTTTGTATGTCGATGATATACTTTTGATTGGAAATGATATACCAATGATATCTTCAATAAAACTATTCTTGTCACAAAAATTCTCCATGAAAGATTTAGGAGAGGCAACCTACATTTTAGGTATCAAGATCTATAGAGATAGATCGAGACGATTGATTGGCCTCTCACAATCTACGTACATAGACAAAGTGTTAACACGGTTTAACATGCAATGTTCCAAGAGAGGATTATTGCCTTTTAGGCAAGGGATCCGTCTTTCTAAGGAGATGTGTCCCAACACTCCTGAAGAAAGAGAGCAGATGGTAAAGATACCATATGCATCCGCTATTGGAAGCATAATGTATGCTATGCTATGTACTAGACCTGATATTGCGCATGCTGTAAGTATTACTAGCAGATATTAGTCTGATCCAGGAGAAGAGCACTGGATAGCAATCAAGAATATTCTTAAGTACTTGCGAAGAACTAAAGATTTATTCTTGATATATGGAGAAGGAGAATTTAAAGTTGTAGCTTATACTGATTCCGATTTTCAATCGGATCCTAATGATTATAAGTCTACATCTGGGTTTGTCTTTACATTCAATGGTGGTGCAGTTAGTTGGAAAAGTTCCAAACAAAGTATAACTGCCGATTCCACCACTGAGGCAGAGTATGTAGCTGCTTCTGAAGCAGCAAAGGAAGCCGCTTGGATGAAGAAGTTTATTTCTGAACTTGGAGTCGTTCCTTCAATTGAGCAACCGATCACATTGTTTTGTGACAACAATAGGGTGATAGCTCAGGCTAAGGAACCAAGGTCTCACCAGAAGTCCAAGCATATTGAGAGACGCTTCCATCTCATTAGAGAAATTGTTGGGAGAGGTGATATCGCCTTGCAGAAAATTGCCTCAGCAGAAAACGTGGCAGATCCCTTCACTAAGGCCTTACCTCAGTCTTCTTTTGAAAGACATATTGACAAAATGGGTTTGAGGTACCAGACAAGTTGGCTTTAGTGCAAGTGAGAAATTGTTAAATGTATGCCCTAAAGTTGCTATGTAATAGTTACATATTAGGGATTTCAGTTGTACTTTCATTATTATTATTAATGGCAATGACTTATTCATTCATTTGTCCAATTATTTTATATTAATGAATGATTCCATAAGATCAGTTGCAACTAGACCTGCTCTTGAGACATCAAGAATATATGTGACTGGTTCATAGTTAGACTGAATCTTTAAATCGTTCCCGGTCGATGGATTATTGAGTGGATATTAATAATCCTGTTGAGGCCGGTGTGTTCTTAACTTCGCCATTATGTATTGGATGCTTAAGGGAATGATGAGTCACATGTCATTGGGTATTATGATGCCTGAGTTAGAACATAGGTGTTTGTATTAGACAAATTCACTGAACGTGACACATATAGAACGATTAGCGTATGGAAGCTTTTAGCGTGGTCAATGTCTAATTGTTCATACTTTGGTCTTGTGTAAATAATCCTTAGACCTGAGGCACAGTGTTAACTTGTGTATCAAACAACTATGGTTCACGGGTGCACATAATGCCGGGTCGTTGATCCGTCTTTATACTTGATGATCATAGTTTGTTCATATACGAAGTTACACGTGTGCGCAATATGGAATCTGTCTCCTTGTTATATGCAAGGTATGATAATGATGTCCTATGCGATCTAATTGTGACACTGCATTGAAATCCTCGGCCGGGGTTGTAACCGAGAATAAATTGTTTATGTCTCAAATAAAATGCATGTCAATTAGATTTGTGCATATGATCGAATTAATGACTTGACAAATATTCCATGGTTTTTGTTTGATCGAGACATGGTAAGACAGAGGGATTGAATTACACTGTAGCCAAAGCTGACAGGTTCATTATGTTCTTAAAGTATTCACACTATCTGGGTAGCCATGACATATTGCTAGATGTCAATCGTGGCTTGTAAGACCCAAAGATTAATCGGGACAATTAATTCTTTTGGAAGTACTAATGTGTTAGTACAAGTCTTACTACCAGCTTAGTGATGAACCTAGGGATGTCACACACCATAAACAATTAGGATGATGTGGAACAAGAGAGAAATATTATTGCAAATGTGTTTGCAATTACTACAATCGAATTGAGTCGATTTGAAATTAAATTAAATGAGATTTAATTTAATTTGTATTATAGTCACGAGCTTACTTGCATATGATGCACACGCATGCCCAAAGTGGATATATGTTAACATACCAAACAAGTTAGCTTTAGTGCAAGTGGGAGATTGTTAGATATATGCCCTAAAGGAATTGATTAATTAATTATTTGTTCATTTAATTAATTAATTAATACTTTTTAATAACCAACATAAATTATATAAATATATATATAAAGCTTCATGCATGTGCACGAAGCACATGCATGAAACTTGGATGGTCAGCGGTTGCTGACCATCATCCACGAATTCGTGCATGAACGGTCAGCATGTGCTGACCATCATGCACAAAGTCGTGCATGAGCAACCGCTCATACACGAAGTCGTGTATGAGCAACCGTTCATGCACGATTGTTCATGCATGAGTGGGGACGATCAGCAACGGTTGCTGATTGTCCATCGATCAGCAACTGTTGCTGATCGGTTTATATTTTTTTAGTTTAAAAGATTTTTTTTTGCGACACTTAAACGGGTTGGATAAACAGAGAAAAGGTGGGTGTGCATTTGTGTTTTTAGAGAGAAAATACTTTGCTGAAAACAGAGAGCAAATTATGTGCGTGTTCTTGTGTTTTTGAGACGCAAGAAAGAAGAACATTTTCTCATTCGGGCCGTGACTATAATACATCGAGGATACGGTGGATCATTTCCACGTGATTGCTAGCACAATCGAAGTGGAGAATATCCGAAGGTTCTCTCTTCCGTTCGACGTTCGTTGTTGGTGTGTCTGAACTAGAGGTCCGACGCTTGTGGGACTCGAATTGTAGAACATCTAAACCGACTCGTTTCAAAGCGCGCTTCGAGAGGTAATTCGTTTAACTCCTTTTTTTTATGTTAAGATTTTTGATTAAAACGCACGAACAACGCCTAAGGAGAATCATGTGTAAAATATATAGTTGTTTCCGCTGCGTTTATTTCGTTAATTTTCTTATACATGATTCATGAAACCCCAACAGATCCATCGTTGACCGCCACCTGCCGCTACCCCAGCTGTCACTGAGCACCGCCTGATCGAGAGACGGCCACGATATGCACAGAAAGAGAGACCAAAAGTTTTTATCTTTTCCTGCAGGTTACAAGGAGGGACGTCTCCACTAGTGTAACGCATCCAGGAGGAGATACAGAAGAAAAGAAAGCCAAGACAGTTCCAACGCGATCTTCTCTTGCTTGTCATCCATAGGCTTGCATCCACACAAATTGCCACCTTGCTATTCTAAAACTCATCCGCGATAGCCCATGGTCGATCTAAGTCATTGCTGAATCCGTGCTATCCATGAGCGATTGCTGACCTCCATCAGATTGTGTGCTCCTTTCAACTGGTAAGTTTGAGATTGGTTTTGACCTGTTTACAGGTTGAAGATGATCTAACCATAATTAATTTATTGAGTCCAATCGGTGTCGAAAAAAAAAATCGTAAACTTGACTTATGAGCTTGGGAAGTGTAATATCATAATTTGTTCATGTCGATAGGATTGGGATAACGAGGGTCAATTTCGAGTCAAACTGTTGGTGTTTCATCTCGGATCCAATATGAATCGTGCAAATCGGTGTTTTCGTGATTAGAGCATGTTGACTTGACTTTGTCTGCTGTTTAAGTGCATATGAGTGTTGATCAATATTACTGCACGTCAATAATTCTTGATGGTCCTTGAGCTTTCACCATGATAACTCTTTGCCCTTCACCGTCAGCATCCCGCCGAGCATCCGTGAGACAACACCACCTCTTCATCGTGTCGAATTTGTCCAATTTTGACAAGCAAGTGTTTGAACAAGGTAATAATTTTATCTTAGTCATGATTCATATGTTCCGTTGCCTTGCTCAAATTATTGCATTCTTGATTGAACTCTCGAATGATGTTATCATAATCTCGAATAGCCATCACAACGTGCATATGATTGATAGTCCGATTTCACGCTCGAAATAAGACTCGCAATCGCATGGAAAAATCGCCAATCCGAACTCACACTCAAGATTCGATTCACAGTTTTATTTAAAATTGACCAACCTAACCTCATGCGTTAGATATTGTTCGTCAATTTTTAGATATCAATCTTATCTTGCTCTGATCTGCTGCCATGTCGCTTGAATCAATTTTGTTTTCATAAAAAAAATAATCAAAAAAATCTTAGATAGATTAGGTTCGTTTTAGAATATTCCTCGTTTTAGGGTTATCTTGCATGATTAGAATAGGAAATTTATTTATTTCGAATTTTTGAAAAATATATATATATAAAAAATATCATGCATATGTCATGTAGAATTAGGGCATTCTTTGCACGTCATTGCATGTTAGGATTGCATATTATAGGTTTAGATAATTTCTCCTTGATAGATTGCATGCTTACTAGGAAAATAAAAATCATGTGCGCGTCATATAGAATTAGGTTCATACAATGCACGTCATTTAGTGATTCTTGTTAGGTTCATTTAATTAGAAATTGCCCATTAGATTAATTTATATTGCATATTTAAGTGTTGCATTTCTTTAATTTCGAATCTCATGAAAATACAAACAAAAATTATCTTTTAGAATAAATCCATCTCATGCTTCAGGATAAGATTACATGCTTATTTTTGTCATATCGCTTAGGTCATATAGCTAAGTCATGTTGCCATGTCGTGTCATTTCATGTTAAATTAGTGGCATGCATTGCATAAAGCACGATTCTCATTAAAAAAGTGAAAACAAAACAAAAATTGCGTGTTAATTAGAAACCATATCTAGGGTTGTTGATGTGGATTTTAATTTGACATTGCAGATGCGTTCGTTGCTTTGAGGTAAGTCCTGCAATTTATTTTCTGCTTTACTTGAGTGTTAAATTGATGGTTTGCGCACCTGCATGAACACCTCACATGTTAGGGAAATAAATTTAAAATCAATCCAAACTGCTTGCTAGACATTTTTCAAAATAAAAAGAAAGGTACCGAAAGGGCGTTAGCGAAATCTAGCGTAATCAAGTCCCCGAACGCATAAATCTCTACTTCGTAGGAGTAAAGTGAATCTCCAATTACTTTACTTGGGTTTCTACTTGACCAACCAAAAATAGATTAGTGGCGACTCCTAATTGAAAATCAATCGCATGTTAATAACTTGAACCTAAGTCACGAATTGGTATGGGCTTGGGAGAGCCCGAGTTAAGTCTAGGCTTAACAATCCATTAGCCAAATCCTAGGAGGTTCATCCCCCGAAAAAAATTGGTCGCGACAAGCACTCTGCGAAAGTCTGCTGAATTGTCAGTCTGAGTACTGGCTTCTGCTCAATCAGATGGTGTATTGGTAGATGATGGCAAATTAGCATGATCACGCAGATTGGACGATGAAACATCATGTCCTTCCTTGGGAAATTGAGAGGCATAGATGTCCTCTAGATTTGCTGGATAACAACTTACTCCTTCACTAGTGGCAGCAATTGAGGATGTAACTCTTTTCTTAGGATCTCCCCCTATTTCAATGCCTTCAAGTGGTGAGAAATACTGCTCATGCTCAGCTTCTTCTTGTTCTTCTCTGACCTCTTCTTCTTCCTGTTCCTCAATTCTTTCCTTTTCTGCTTCTTTCTCCAATTCTTCTCTCTCTCCAATCCTCTGTTCCATCTCATACTTGTCTTGTTCCTATATTTCCTTTGTCTCTGGAATAGAACGACTCAAGTTCTTCAATGCAAGCGCATAAATGGTGATATCATCCTCATCCTCTTCATCTTCCAAGATGAGGGCTCTCTTTTTCTTCGATGGAGCAACCATGGGCTCCTTACCTTTCCGCTTTGTAGCCGAAGAGACTGGGTGAGTCTTGATAGGGGTTTTAACCTTGAATTGCTCCAAAGCCTTGTTAAGTTCCTTTAGACGCATTTTAGAGACCATCTTTAGTCCCACCACCATTTGATCGCATGTTCGAACACAAAGAATCCGGGGAAGCTGAATGTTCAAATGTCTGAATAACTTGGTCGCAAGTGCTGAGTAAGGAAGTTGACCCTTGTCATTTACCATCGTTCTGTACATGTGGAATGTAATAGTGTGTGGAACAGATAACTTTTTGCCAGCATTGATGGCATACATCATCTTTGTCTCCGAGTTTGAAACGTCGATCTTTGAAGTTGATTTTGGTCTAAGGTAGTCAATCACTATCGTGTGAAGTAAGATGTTGGATGCATTCATCCTCGAATAGGAAATCTTTCCTTCCGTTGTTCTATCCTGAACAAGCTCTATCGTTGCTCGACCAATAAACACACTAATTGGTTGAAATCTCCCTTTTTCAACCCCAATCACATCGGCCAATGTATTCATGTCAACCACATAGTCTTGATCTCGAACACTAAAAGAGAATCTATTCACATCCAAGAAACTTAGATTCGAATAGAAGTAAGTAGTGAGTTCAGCATGAGCCTCTGTCGATTCAGAATAAAAACCGTTCCAGTTGAAGAAGATTGAATTTCTCTCTCAACTTGACATTCAGAGAATCAAGAAAATCAAAATCTACGCTTTAGAAACTTAGAGTACAGTTGCTTGTGTTCCTTTAAACGAAATAGATATGTCCTCTTGCTTCGGATTTTTGCCGCAACACCCATTCTAGGTTTAAATTAAGAGTACATCCTATCATCATCATTCCCATCAGGTTGACTCAGCCCTCCAACACGTGGATTGCTTGGGATATTTGCAAATACTTCTTCTGCTGACCCAGTAGGGGCAATTCCCAATTGTTCCATTGTGCGTAAAAAGTAAGTTTCATTTTGATACCCTTTGTCTTTCAAAAATTCATCAATGTAGTTCAAATGAGTACCACCCCTCTTCAAAGCACGGTAAAGCTTATAAGTAAAGGCGGGCTTTTGAGTTCTTATAGATTCTGCATTTTCGATGATTTCTTCCTCTTCCCAATGTTCAATATTTTGAGGTCTAGATGGAGATGATAGACACTGCTGAGAATATTGTGGGCTCTGCCGCTGTTGAGGAGATTCTTCTTCCTCTGCGAGATCAAAATGCATAGGTCCCTCACGCATTTGCTGTGGTCCCCTATTAGCGATCCTCAAAGACTTTCTTTGGGATGACATTTTTCATAGTCTTTGAGAGATTCCAAGCTTGTTTTGCAAGAAAGATGAAATCTTTTTGAGGATTAAACAAGAGAAGAAGACAGAAGTGGAAGATCTGTGCTCTCTTAGGGTTTTTGTGAGTAAAACGAAGAAGAACTAATAGTATATAAGACAGTCGAAGTGAGGCATATGGAACGCCGTAAAAAAGGAAATATAAAAATGCCTTTTAAAAAAATAATTGCCTGTTAAAAAATTAGATAACTGTCATTTCAAAAATGACTTCTTTTTCGAAAAGGAAAGATTACAATAATCACAGAAACTGGGAAGTAACACCAATCAATTACGGATAGATGATCGTACCTTTTTTAGATTTGATCCAAGAGATAATTATCTAAAATAAAAGTAACTTACAGTCGTAAATCTTGATCGTCTGAGTTTGAGTGTTTTTAGACTTTCAGTCCTGGGTCTGAACTTCCTCAGACTTTAAGATATTGGGTCTGGAACGAATGACTTCAAATTGATTTTTCTCCAAAGGCTTTGTGGATATATCTGCCGGTTGATTCTTTGAATCAATAAACTGAATCGAAACTTCTCCATTTTGAACATGATTTCTAATGAAATGATGTCGAATCTCTATATGTTTTGCTCTTGAGTGAAGAATCGGATTCTTGGTGAGATTGATTACGCTGGTGTTGTCACATTTAATCTCAGTGCATGAATCTTCAATTCCAAAATCTCTTAGTTGTTGTTTTATCCACATAATTTGTGAACAACAACTTCCAAGAACTACATATTCTGCTTATGTTGTAGAAAGAGATACGGTACTTTGCTTCCTTGACAACCAAGACGCTATCCTATTTTCAAGTAGTTGACAGGTACCCGAGGTGCTTTTTCTATCAACTTTGCATCCTGCTAGATCTGCGTTTTAGTATCCAAGAAGAGTGAAGTCTCCTTCTTTAGGATACTAAAGACCTAAATTTGAAGTTGAGGCAATGTATTTGATAATACGCTTTACAGCACTTAAATGAGATTCTTTAGGGTCTGATTGAAATCTAGCACAAACACAAACACTAAACAAAATGTCAAGTCTAGAAGCAGTAAGATAAATAAGTGAACCAATGATGCTCCTATATAGCTTCTAGTCAACTTTCTTTCCTCCTTCATCTTTGTCCAATTTCAAAGAACTTGACATTGGTATATCAATCTTTTTGTAATTCTCCAGTCCAAACTTTTTGACAAGTTCTTTAGCATATTTTTATTGATGAATAAAGGTTCCCTCCTTCAGTTGTTTCACTTGAAACCCGAGAAAAAAGGTTAGTTCACCCATCATGCTCATTTCATATTCATCCTGCATAAACTTAGAGAATTTCTTGCACGGATTTTCATTAGAAGACCCAAAAATAATATCATCAACATAAATTTGAACAAGTAGAAAAATTTTTCTTTCTCTTTTGATAAACAATGTAGTATCTACTTTACCTTTGACAAAGCCATTTTGAATTAAAAAATTACTTAGTCTGTCATACCAAGCTCGAGGTGCTTGCTTTAAACCATATAGAGCATTTTTCAGTCTGAATACTGAGTCTGATTTCCTTGGGTCTTCAAAACCAGGTGGTTGTTCCACATAGACTTTCTCTTGGATAAATCCATTTAGAAAATCACTTTTGACGTCCATTTAGAATAACCTGAAATTCTTATGACAAGCAAAAGCAAGTAATAATTTAATTGCTTCTAACCTTACTACTGGTGCGTAAGTCTCATCATAGTCTATCCCTTCTTCTTGCGTATATCCCTTGGCCACAAGTCTTGCTTTGTTTCTTACGACTTTTCCTTTCTCGTTCATTTTGTTCCTGAAAACCCATTCAACTCCAATGATAGATTTTCCCTTTGGTTTATGAGTCAATTCCCAGACATCATTGATACTGAATTGCCTGAGTTTTTCTTGCATAGCTTCAATTCAGCTTTCATCAGATAGAGCTTCTTCTATGCTTTTAGGTTCTATTTCAGAAATAAGAGCCAATAATGAGATCTTTGGGATGGCTAGACTTATGCTTCATGCCTTTTGGATCTTGTGCAAATTCCTTTATTAATATCACCAATAATGAGATCTTTGGGATGACTAGACTTATGCTTCCAATTGCTGGTTGATTTGTCTGATTCTTGATCATTTTTCTCATTTGAATCTTCGATGATCATTTGTTGCTGTTCTTTTGAAGTCTGAGCTACTTCTGGAGATTTAGACTTTGTAGAGTCTGGAGCAAGTTTAGATTCTTCAGGTTGAATTTGAATCGATTCATTTTGCATAAAGTCTTGAAATTTGACATTCATCGATTCCTCCACAAATTGAGTCTTTTTGTTGTATACTCTGTAAGCTTTGCTTGTAATAGAATATCCAAGGAAGATACATTCATCTGATTTTTCTTCAAACTTACCAACTCGATCATTTGCATTTTTCAAGATAAAACATTTACATCCAACTACATGAAAATATGAAACAATTGGCTTTTTTTCTTTAAATAACTCATAGGGAGTTTTCTCTAGAATAGGCCTTAGAAAGACTATTAATAATATAACACGCTATAGAAATTGCTTCAGCTCAAAAACGAGAAGAGATGTTACTTTCAATTAAAAGAGTTCTAGCCATTTCCTGAAGCGGCTTATTCTTTCTTTCCACGACTCCATTTTGCTCTGGAGTATATGGTGAAGAGAACAAATGCTGAAAACCAGATTCATCACAAAATTTTGTAAAGTTTTGATTTTCAAATTTGCAACGCACATGGTGTGCATAGATCAGACTTTTGATATGTCAATTTGGGTAGTCCACGAACAAGCTTCTTTGCTGAGATTTTGGCTATTTGCTTCATGTTGATGTGCCCAAGTTTTTTGTGCCATAAGTTTGCTTCCTCTTGAATTGAGATTAGACATTGGGTTTCATCTGGTTTTATATCCAAGAGGTAGATATTCCCATGTCTTCGCCCCGTGAAAGACTGAGAGGAATTTTTACTGGTTCATGAACATATTCATTCTTGAAAGTTGATTTTGAAACCAGTGTTGCACAGTTGACTGATGCTTAGCAAGTTGTAATTGAGTCCTTCTACTAAGGAAACATTACTGATCGTGAGGCTTCCAATCTTTACAGTTTCGTATCCCACAATTCTTCTTATGTTATTTCCTTCAAAAGAAACTTTTCCACCACTAACTTGTACAAGTTTTATGAAGCGATTTGAGTCTCCTATCATCTGTCTTGAGCATCCACTATCCAAGTACCATTTAACATTTTTCTTGATAGTGACCTGCATTTAGAAAAGACACTCAAGCTTTCTTTGGTATCCATATTTTCTTGGGTCTATTGGTGTTAGTGTAATATATGGTCTTTGCCCATACTTTCTTAATAGGTTTCCAAATCATAGGACATTCTTTCTCAAAATGATCCAAGCTATTGCACTTAGAACATTTAAGAGCATTGCGACCTACTAGTTTTACAAAAACTTTTTTGGAAATGATTTTTGTAAGAATCTCTTGTAGGTCTTTGCTTAATTCTTTCATTTACTTTAGGAAAATCAATTAGAGGAATGGTTTCAGTAGTCATTCCTAAACCTGATTTGTTAAAGTAAGGTCTTTGTGCTGAAAGAATTTTTTCAAGTTTCTCAGATCCTATAGAAAATCTTTTAGAAATACTTGAGATATCATTTTTCAAGAATGCATTTTCTTTTGAAAGATTGTCTGTATTTTCTTTCAAAGTAGTAACACTTTTGTCTAAATTTTTGACATTTTCTTTCCAAACATTTTCCTGTTGTTTTAGTGCAGAATTTTCTCTTTTAAGTTCGGAAATCCTTTTGAGAGAGGTTTTGAGACTAAGACACAATTCATCAATGTATCTAGAGACTTTAGTAGGGATTTTCAAATTACTTACCTTGATTTCACTGTTTGAATCTGAGTCTGTTTTGGAGTTTGAATCTGAGTCTGATTGTATCATAAGATAAATATTGGCATAATCATCATCACTTTCATCACATTCTGTATCACTCCAAGTTTCTGCTTTAAGTGTCTTTCGATATTTCTTAGCTTTTCCTTTCTTTTTCTTCAGAATGGGACAGTTGGGTCTAATGTGTCCCTTTTTCTTGCATTCAAAGCAGACTACATCTTTATTGGATTCATCGTCCTCAACTGACTTAGTCTGTTGCTTTTGAAAACTTTGTTTCTTTGGACTGAATCTTCTCCAATTTCTGTTTAGTTTTCTGAATCTTCTTATCATGAGAGCAACTCTTCATCATCCATATCGTCTTCAGAATCTATGACATTAGAATCATCATTAGATTTTAATGCAATGAATTTCTTACCTTTAGGATCTTCATCTTCGTTGATTTGCTCCACTTCATAAGACTGAAGAGTCCCAACTAATTCGTCAACAGAGAGTGGCATGATTCTTTGTGTTTCCCTTATTGAGGTGTTTATGTGATTCCAATCCTTGGACAATCCACGCAGTAGCTTGTTTACCTTCATGGGTCCAGAAATTGGTTGACCTTGATATTCAAGACCATTCACGATTTCTATAAAATGACTAAACATATCAGTGATAGATTCTCTTGATTTCATTTTGAATGCTTCATATTGACCGAGTAGAATGTTGATTTTGGTTTCTTTCACTCAATTAGTTCCTTCATAGGTGATGTGTAATCTATCCCAGACTTCTTTAGCTGTTTTACAAGAAGATATTCTGTTATATTCAGGAGATAATGCACAATATAAAGAATAAATTGCTTTTGCATCAAGAGCTTGTCTCTTGGTTATCTCTTCTTGAGTCATTTTGCTAGACTCAACAGCTTCTTTTCCTCTTTCTAAGACTGGTGCAGCTTTAGGAATGATTCATTTGTCTACCACATCCCATTCCAGAGGATCCTTTGATCTTAAGAATGCATTCATCTTGTTTTTCCATATGTTGTATTCATTTCCATCAAAATAAGGGGTCTGGTATTGCTTTGCCCTTCAACCAGTCCTAGAGCCAACGTACTAGCCATGGATCTTTAACTCTAAAGTAAAACATTTTAACTTAAGCGAGTACATAGGCTCTGATACCAATTGTAAAAGCTAGTACGAGCACCTAGAGGGGGGTGAATAGGTGTAAAAACAAATTTCCGAGATAAGTGTGCAACACTAATCAACAATAGATGATGAAAAGGAAGTTAGACTCTTGCAGACTAAATGAATTACGATCAAAGTAAAAGAGCATAGAGAAGAGAATAAGAACACAGAGTTTATAGTGGTTCGGCTTAATCCAAGCCTATGTCCACTCTTCCGCACTGACAGCCTACTGGCTGGATTTCACTATGAATCAAAAAAGTTGTTACAGTAAAGCTCTTCCTTGATTCCACAGTGTAGAGACTCTGCTACACTTCCTTAAAGTTTCACAAAGTTATAGACTCTCTTTTGAGTATAAGATTTCGCTCAACAATTTAATTGACTAAGAATAAGGAGCTTCAAACTTTGGAATTCTTCTATCGTGCACACACTCGAATAACTGGAACGTCTTCCTTATATACTCCTTCATGCCATCACACCCGTTGGCACTTAGCAAATGAATTCTTCCAATCTACCCGTTGGACAGAATCAATTATGAAGATTTCGAGCTATTTAAGGAGTATGATGATAGCCCACCAATCCTGCTCGCCCATACAATCAGGATTTAGGTTTCTATAAGTAGAACCTTCCAAGTATACTTTGCCAATCAACGAATCCAAAATCCCTGAATCAATCTCAATTTGAATAATGGATTCCAATATGTTATATCCAGCCAATAGATCTTCTTCAGTCGATAGAATCAAATCCTTAACGAAACATTCAGTTCTGAATAAGTCTTCTTCGACGGTCTAGAAACTATCAATGATGATAGACTTTGGGTCTTGAGTCTAGCAGTTCGGAGATCTTCAGACTTTGATTAAAGAGTCTGCAAGTCTTCAGATTAGACTGATGGAAACGTTTTGTCAACTTCAAAACACTCAAGGAAGTTTTTTCCAACACAACCAACCTTAAACTTGAGGTGGAAGCTTGAGTATTTGTATGATCTTTCTTAGGATCAAGGTCCTTCGATCGATCGCTCCCACTAATCAAGTCATTTTCAAGAAATTTAGCGTTTCTTGATTCCACAATCCTAGTGGTGTGAGATGGACAATAAAACCCGTATCCCTTAGACCTTTTAGCATATCCAATGAAATACCCACTTATGGTCCTTGGGTCCAACTTATTTTCTTATGGATTGTAAACTCTCACTTCAAACGGGCATCCCCAAACATGTACATGTTGCAAACTCGGTTTCCAACCTTTAAATAACTCAAAAGGTGTCTTTGGAACAGCCTTGGTTGGAACTCGGTTTACTATGTACACTATCGTCTTAAATGCTTCAATCCATAAGGACTTAGGAAGTTTGGAGCTACTAAGCATACTTTACACCATGTCCAATAAAGTTCGATTTCTTCTTTCCACTACACCGTTTTGGTTCAGAGAACCAGGCATAGTATATTGGGCAACTATTCCATGCTCTTGAAGAAACTTTGCAAATAGACCAAGTGCCTGTCCATCTTCAATGTATCTACCATAAAATTTTCCACCTCTATCTGATCTCACGATCTTAATTTGCTTACCGCATTGTTTCTCTACTTCCACCTTAAATACCTTAAAGGCATCTGATGTTTCATATTTATTATGAATCAAGTAGAGATACATATAACGTGAGTAATCATTTATGAAATAGATGAAGTATTTCTGACCACGTGAGTTCATATCCGGACTACATATATCCGTATGTATGATTTTTAATATTTCTATACTCCTCTTGGCACCGTTCTTCGACTTGTTCGTCTGCTTTCCCTTTATGCAGTCCACACAAGTATTACAATCAGTAAAATTTAAAGTACTAAGTACTCCATCATTTACCAATCGCTTAATTCTTTCTATGGAGATATGTCCCAATCTTCGGTGCCTCAACATAGAGGAATGTTCTTTCACAACACATCATTTTATACCAACGTTATCATGAACATGCATTGCATCATAATAGGTATTGTCTTGCAAATTAATTCGAAAAAGACCATCAGACAAAGTACCACTCCCAACAATTTCAGATTTAAACGATAAATAGAATATCAAATCTGAAAAGTTAAAAGAGTAACCCAAAGGTACAAGTCTTGAAACTAAAATTAAGTTTCTAAAGAAACTTGGAATATAAAAGGTCATTTTCAAATTTAAAACAAAGCCACTATTGAGAACTAGTATGCATGTCCTAATAGCTTCTACATGCGAACACATCTTGTTTCCTAAATAGATGCTTTGTTAACTTCCCACTGGCTTCTTGTGGTTTTGAAAATCCTGCAAGGAATTCGAAATGTGGATTGTAGATCCAAAATCAATCCACCAAGTGTTGTGACTTACATCAGCCATATTAGATTCATAATAAACACAAGAGATTGGATTACTTTTCTTATCAAGTCAGGCCTTAAATTTGACACAATCCTTCTTTATATGCCCCTTCTGTTTACACAAGAAACATTTGGATTGTTTCTTATCAGCTTGGGGAGGTATTTTACCTTTTCCCTTATACTTGCCATGGCTCTTATTCTTTCCTTGTGTTACCAAATGAGCACTTTCTCTCAATTTTATAATCAGTCTTTCCTCCTCTTGAACACACATGGTCATAAGTTCATTAATTGACCATTTATTCTCATGTGTGTTGTAAGAAATCTTGAAAGGTGCATACTGTTATGGGAGAATGTTCAGAATATAATACACAAGAAATGATTTAGATATCTCAACCTCAAGGTTCTTAAGTTGAGCCGCAATATCCCTCATTTGCATGATGTGCTCACGCACACCTTTAACACTAGTGAGCTTCATTGATGAAAACTTCATAATTAGGATCATGGCATGCGCCTTCTCAAAACTCTCAAACTGCACATCTATGGCCTCTAGTAAAGCCTTAACATTGCTATGCTGAGCAACCGAACCACGAATACTGGGAGATATTTTAGCCCTTATAAACATAGCATAAACGCGGTTAGACCGGTCCCATTGATTATAAAGGGCTATCTCAGCTGCAGTGCTCATATCAGTAGGAGCAGGTGATTCGTCTTTCCTTATAGCATAGTCAATGTACATCCACCCTAATTGAAGAAGAACTAACTTCCAAACTTTATAGTTCTCACCATTCAGTATAGGAATATCAAACTTAAATTCAGAGAAATTCATAAGTTGTAGAGCTGCATATCAAATAACCATGCTTATGTCACAAAATTTGAGGCATAATATACATAAATCATGTTTAACCAATGTAAACATATCACAAATATGAATCACATAACATAAAAACTACATGTGGGCTAAGTTTTTAATTTAAATAGATTCATAATTACATCATGAAGAAACTACCATATCATATGCCTTTTCTTAATCCCCATGGGTAAATTAAGAAAAATAATATGATATTTCATCCTTATTAATCATATTAATATAATGAAAATTCTTATGTGATAAAATTCATCATATTAATATAATTAATTACAATCAATGTTCATTTTTAAATATGATCCGGAGGCTCTTAATATATAATTTAATTAATTAAAGATGATGTGGCCACTCTCTAATTAATTAAATATATAGACTATTGGACATTTAATTTCATGCATAAAATATTCATAAAAATGCATGAAATGACATAATAAATAAATACATCAAGGGCAGAATAGTAAATAAATAAATTGGCCAAGGGCAAGATTGTAAAAACATGAAAAATTTGGGGCAAAAGCGTAAAAGGAGCCACGGAAGAGCACGCGCCAGAATCCATGTGGGCGCGTGCCCTGCACGCACGTGGTTCAATGTGCAGGTGCGTGCAACACACGTGCCTAGCAACTGCTGCGCGTGTGAATCCCATGCGCGAAGCGGTTGAGTGCACATGAGAGCCTGTGGCGCATGGGCTCCATGCGCATGCAACCACAACGTGTGCATGGGCTCCACGCGCCTTCTTCCTCACGAACAAAAGCTTTTCCATCGGTTTTTCACCGTTTTCAGCCACGATTTCACCACCATTTCTTCTTCGGCAGCTCATCTAAGACTGAAATAAATGATGGATTTTGAAGAGCATGCTGGCACGACTACATGGGTCTAAGTTTTGACAAAAATGACCAAGAAATTGGTCTCAAATCAAACGAAAAACTCCAAAAACGCAAATCCTCAACCACCATGAATTTCGCCGCCTGATTAGCCTCCGGCAAACACCAATATACCGGAAAAACTCATTGCTAATGTACCTCATGGTGGTGCGACTGTATGGGTCCAAATTCAAGAGGTGGGTCGCCGAATTTTGCCTGGAATCGGCGAGTTTCTCTGGGCCTCAAAATCCTGAGTTACTGTTCATGTCTAAATGCCCGAAAAATACACCAAAAATCCGAGAAAAGCAAGGCAAAGGTACTAAACAATGCTCTGATACCAAATGTTAGACAAAATAATTCATATGCAGAAGCCAGGATTGTTTATAGAAAAACCTCCAGCCATTGTTCTTGTTCTCCTTCATCAAAAAAACCTGAAAATACAAAGAAAAATTGGGCACACGCTACTAACCCAATTCACTCTCGTACTAATGGTTTATTCCGAATGAGAGAGTTTGAGTTAGACCTTGTAGTTGCCCGTTAGAATGAACGATCGTTCCTTTATAAACTGTCTTCCATCAAGGCGGTTACCAAATGGGCGGTTGTCACGAAAAGGTACGTATGTGGAAAAACTGCATGTTGAATAACCGCCACTTTAAAGAGAAAATGATGGTACGGAAATGTGGGATCACAAAAATAAATAACATCCGCTTCTTCCATTAATGGTGGCCAGAGGAAATTGAGTGATTATGGAGACTTAATGAGGGCTTGGGTGGCTTCGTATTTATATACTCTTTTAATTGTCATGATTACCCTTGCGTTTTCCCGTTATTTACGGGAAAGACTCAATCTAAGTGTTCACACGGTTGTGTATACTTTGATTTGGTCCTGGGTCTTCTTCTAAATGTTTCAATTTCATTGGTCTTTTCTAACGTTTTTTTTTTCTGTTTTTTTTTTGTTTTTTTGTTTTGGTAAGGGATTCTTTTTAACGTTGATTACACTATATGTTATGAATTCGTAACCTCATAAAAGACAATGCGACAATTTACCAATAAAGCTATCAGAGAGAAAAAGACGTCGACACGAACTGCAAGTCCCATTTCCATATTGACGAGTACATCTTTAGGCTTAGATGAAAGCACCACCTAACTTCTCAAAATTGACCCTTAAATGCAACAACTTGTTGCTTGTACATCACACCCACAAAAAGGGTTCTGAGCACAATTCATTTTGGATTGCCTCAAGAGCGAACGATTTGGACAACATTGATCATTGAGAGCGCAAGATTGTGGACTTCATATCCACCTAGTTTATATTTATACGGATTTTTCTTTTTTACTTTCACCTATTCTATTCTATTCATTCATATTTATTCTGCTTGAGTATCGGCCTACTTTGAACATTTTGCCTTGGGAATTTCTAGGAAACATATGACACTATAATTTACTTTTTTAATCTTAATTCAATTAGAACAAATGTAGTTAGGACATAGTAGTCAAACGAGACCATTTAATAGGAATACAGGAAAATTTAGAATTAGGGAATTATGCCAGTGCTGCGTAATTTAGTAGACCTAATGCAATAATTACGTTTTCTTAACAAAAAAAAAATTATATTTTTTGGAGGCCAAGCAATGTTGGGTGTTTTGAATTAATTACAGTTGAAGAAGACACTCTTTGGTAGTAGGCCGTGGTCAGCGTGACGTTTTGCTAATGCTCGAGGGCAGGATGATAAATGAGCGAAAATCTCCTTTTTTTGTATTATTCTAATTGAGAAACACCATCTCTGACTAACGGTCAACTTTTAAGCACGTTAGCAAAAAGATTAACTATTTCGCATGTGCTTGTCGTGCCCCCATGCCACGTGCGCCGCGGTCTTCGAGTGCGACTTTCAACTTCCCCGCGGATGATTAGTTTCAGACCTGTCTTGAAATTACGTCGGCAAAAATAAAAAAATAGAGAGAAAAGAACAAGATGAATATATGGTATCAATGACTTAATACCATGATATCGTATATTCTCATGACTTTATGTTAGATGGTAAACCAGCAATTCTCAACATGACCTGTTTACAAGGTACGACATGTAATTAGCAGATTTAGATTTGGCATAAACGGATTTGTGTCAAAATAAAAATCTTGTCTTACTTGAGTTTGTTTTCTACAAAATTAGGCACGGTTAATATTCAAATTTAAAGACTTTTCTAACCTTAAGAGTTAAAGAAATAGAACCCGCTTCAAAAAATTATTAAATAAAGTTATTAAACATATAAAAAAATACCTAACCCACGTACTGTTTTTCTTTTTTTTGGTAAAGTAACCCACGTACTTTTTCCCTCACCAATATGGCCAACAAAGCATATTACAGACTAGCAAGGAATACTATAGAATTATTAGACTGGCAAAAATAGGTATAGATTCAATGATACAACAAACCTTATAACTTCAACTTTATTAAAGTAGTCATGTGTGCTCTGAACATTTCATTCATTTATTGATGGGTTCATAATTTGGATCAAGATCAAAATTTTCAATGGCTAAATTCTAGTTACCACGTGTCTTCAAGATAAAATTCTCTGAAATCTCATGAATCTTGAAAAATATATATATATAGTTGTTCTGGTTGGTTTCGCTTGTATATTTAATGCCTTATATATGTCATTTTTGGAGGCATGATATGCATGGGAACAATCCTATGGCATTTCATACCTAATGTTAAAGTTAGAGATAAAGAAAAATCCCTTGAACTAACTCTACAGTGGGAATGCGATGACCAACTCTATATGGCAATGATGAGAACCTTTACTTTCAGATATGATGACAACATTATATCATATTTTCTTTTCCCATGTGAATAAAGGTCTCCAAAATGATTAAGGAGAATAGACTTCGCAATTTTTACGTATGGGAAAAAGGTACAATATATAAAAAAAATAAAAGGAAAACGTTTTCTAACTATAATCAAGAAATGGAAAATAATGGAGAACTTTTCCAAACATAGTAATGATGATAGTGTTGATTTGGTCGTGACATCCAATAGGGATGACAAGGCTTTTCGATGGTTATGTTTGAATGTGAGGAGCGTTAGAGAATTTGTGGTTAGAAATTCAAATAATAAATTCATGATGCTGATACGAATCACAATATTATCATAATAAAAATGTTTTAGTTCAAGTATCATTTTTGAAATCGACATGAATTGTGGACTTTAATCACATAAAATTTCACTGAAAATAACCTCTGGCCAAATCGCCTTGCCACAATGCCTCTATCCCTGTCGGTTGTCTTTAGCCTCCACAACCATCAGGCCGTCACTGATCTCTCTCTGCTCATGTGCCTAAGGACTGCCACCTGAAAGGGTTAACATGCATATTTCGTTGCAACCGTGACATGACAAGCTAGCAAAACTAAGGTATTGTCCGGTTGGGCTCAAAGCTCACTAGCCCTATTGCCAAATGAACCAAGAAAATATTATTTTTATATCTGAAAAAATATGAAATGTAATAATTGCTGAATGTCTTGCAATTTTTTAAAATCCTAGGTAATAATAGTGGTTGTCGCATTTCGTGCTAAACACTACAACTGCAGAAGTACATCTCTATTCATGAAGAACCTGACGTGACATTATCGATATAATATTTTTATAGTCATTATACGCAAGAATACGAGGAAAAGTCAGGAATATATGCTAGAGAAGTCCAAAGGACCGCTATCATCTCTAAATAATCTTATCTAAAGTAGGTTGATAAAATTATATAATGAAAAAATAAGTAAGATATAATAAATAGAGTGCCATAAAAAAAATTTAAATGAAACATCCCAGAATTATAGAAGATTGCAACGGTGAATTGCCGGGCAAATCTCCTTTGGCAGTGAGCTTATATGACATTCACTCCCAGTGAAAACATTTGAGTATAAACCACCTGCCAAAGGAGTAATGCCCAGTAATTCACCACTTACATGTCATCCACTCTATTCTTCACGTGCTTGTATAATTCTAATTTTTTCTTGGCTTCGATGAACAGAGTTAGATGCAATATCAATTTATAGCCTCCCAAAAGCGGTAGAGACGTTTTCCATGCACACAGCATATTCTCAGAACATCCAAAATCAAATAAAACTTTAGTTGGGCAAAAAAAAAGAAGGAAAATAAAGGCTAGTGGTCCAATGAGTTGGATATGCTAGATTTTATCCTCAGTTCATACCAGGTTTTGGGGATGACCGGAGTCAACATATATTCCTCTATATCCAACTAAATGGAGTGGAGAAATTTCTAGACAAATTTAATTTTACTACATTTCAATCTTGTCGTTATTTCAAGCATATTCCTAGTGTCTTTTCTTAAAGGTAAAATGATACTACGAGTTCTTAAATGTTGGCTTAATATGCAATGTCAAATTTAAATTTTTAATTCGCTTAGTGTGATTAGTAAACTATTCTTAAATATTTAATATAGTGTCTTTATTTAATCAAACAAGTTAGATGTAATTTGATGACACTGAATATTTAATGCTGAGTTCGAATTTTGATATCATGGGTCAATTAGACATAACAACAAGTTGAATTAATAACATATTAAATTAATCCCTATGATATTGCATATTCTCAGGAGTTTGTATTTGAGTTTTTGACTGCAACACTAATCCCGCCAAATTCATTTCAACCAAGCAACTGTTGACACAATCTGTTTGCACGTTACAACATATAACTTAATAAATAAGGATTTAGCATTTTTGACACAAGCAAAAAAATTATATTACTGGGGTTGATTTCTACGCAATTAGACATGTTCAAGTTCACATTTAAAGAATTCTTTTTCTAACCTTAAGAGTTTATAAAATAGAACCCACTTTAGAAAGAATAACGATTAAAAAAACTCATTAAACATGAAAAAACTAGCACACATACATTTTTCTTCAGAAGTGCGACCAACAAAACATATTATAGATTGGTAGGGGATGTTACAGTAATCAAACTAATAAAAACCAGTACGTACTTGATAATAAAACGAACCTTACAACTTCAACTCTAATAAAGTAGTCATCTAAGCTCTGAAAGATTCATTCACTTATTAATGGATTCATAATCTGGGTTGACATTAGGATTTTTACCAACTAAAATCTGATCACCACGTGTTTTCAATATAAGATTCTTCGAATGAAAAAAAAAAATCATTTATTCTGGCTGATTTCGCTTCTAATTATTTAATGCCTGATGAATGTCATTTCTGGTGGCATGATATGTGCAAAAATATTTGTATGGCATTTCATACCTAATATTAGAGTAAGAGACAAAGAAAGTTCCTTGAATTAAATTTATAGTGGAAACGCAATGAGCAATTTTATTTGACTTCAACGAGAACCTCCACTGTCAAATATGACGGTAGCATTGTATCAGATTTTGCCATTCCTAAGTGAACATAGGTCTCCAAAATAATTAAGGAGAATATAGTTCGAACAATTTACACGTGTGGGAAAAAGGTACAATATTTAAAGAAATTAAATGGAAAACCATAACCAAGATATGGAAAATATTAGAGTAATTTTTCCAAACATGGTAATGATGATACGATTGATTCATTACATCTATAGAGGGATGAAAAGGTTCTTCAATGGTTATCTTTGAATGTGAGGAGCATTTAGAACTACCGAGCTTGTGGGTAAAAATTCAAATAATAAATTCATTACGATGACTCGAATCACAATATTACGCTAACAAAAACATTCAAGTTCAACTATGGTTTTTGATATGGGCATGAACCGTGGACTGTAATTACTTGAATTTCACTAAAAATAACTCCATTAATGGATAAAAAACAATTTTCTTACTCTATAAAAATTAATGACGCATTAAACCATTTGAAATAGTTGTTTTTCATTTTTTTTCACTCTTTTTTCTTCGTTTATATTGCACCATTTCCTCTACTTACTAATCAAATACTGAAAACATATATTTTGCCAAATCGCCTTGTCGCGGTGCCTCTATGCCCGTTGGCTGCTTTTAGCCACCGCAACCGCTCAGCTGAAACTGATCTCTCTGTTTACAAGCTTGAGTGCTGCAACCTGCAGGTGTTGGCATGCATTTTTTTATTTTATTTTATTGAAAAAGTGATATGACGAGCTAGCAAAACAAAGCTATTGTTTAGTTAGGCTCGAAGGCCACCAGCACTATTGCCAAATGAGCACAAAAAGATTACCATGATTGCACTGTTATCCAGTGGATGTCGCATTTCACGTAAATACTGCAACTGCAGTGAGGGATGATCACGGGCATTCCCATTCTCACCTTAAAACTGGGAACCTGACTGGAGGAACCGATTTCCCATTTCTCGAGGACTGGATCGAAAGAGACTAGAACTGGATAGGACTGGATCGATTTGGGTCCAATTCCTAGGCAGTCCAATAAAACCGATCGCAGTGAGCTTGGAAATCTTGTACGCACGTGCAATAAAATATTAAACTTCAGGATCTGTGTGCATTGACCACACTTCACAAGATTCACACTTAATCTTTGCGAAAAGGCTGGAGAAAGTATGCTTGAAGAAATAGCAAGGTGTGGCATTTATACACAAGCTCTCTTACACCCTCCTATTTGTTCGAAGTGGGACTCTTGGAGTGGCTTGTTTCTTGCAGGTTAGCGAAAGCAAGATAGAGAGAGAGGGAGTGAGTGTGTGACAGATAGTGAGCGTAGTCCCACATCGGCAGATAGGTTTTCTCTTTAAATAGCGAGGAACGAGGTAAAGCATAATTGGTTTGTTGGCTAGAATCAAGTGTAATGTTGGTCGAATGACTCTTAAAGTGAGGCACCAACATTTTACAAAAAATTCAGTTTAAATGATTCTTCCACATATCATTTAGGAATAAAAGTAAAATTTCCTAAAAATAAATAATCGTTCCAGTTTGGGTGGTCAGAATCAGGAACCGGACTGAAATTTGCTGCTTTCAATTTTATGGAATCGAAAACTAGACTATGGTCTTTGGGAACGGGATCAAACTAGTTAGTTCAATCCTATCTGGGCAATTCCCAGTGGACCGAAATTTGCCGGTTTCAATTTTATGGAATCGGAAACCAAACTGTGGTCTTTGAGAATGGGATCAAACCAATTAGTTCAGTCCTATCTGGGCAATTCCCAGTTTGATTGGTTCTTTTTCCTTACCCCTAACTGTAGTGTGAATCCAAAAGCTAAAAAGTAAAAATCATATCAAAAACATATACATACCTCTTCTTGGGAAGAATCCAACATGAATTTATGGATACAATATTATATGCAAGATTAAAAGAAAAGTCAAGAACATGTGCTAGAGAAGTCCAAAGTATGAGTGCTCCCATTACTAAATAATTTTATCTAAAATATGTGGAAAAATTAGCAAATGAAAGTAAAAGAAAATAAATATAGAGCCACAACAGAAAACCTAAATGAAGCATCCCAGAATTGTTGAAGATTGCAACGGTGAATTGCCGAGCAAATCTCCTTTGGTAGTGAGCTTATATTACCTTCACTCCAAGTGAAAATTGTGGTCATAAGCCTCCTGCCAATGGAGTAAATGCCTAGTAATTCACCACTTACATGCCTTGCACACTATATTACTCGTGTGCTATTAACAAAACAAATATTTTTGTTTTCTTTTTCTTTTTTGGATTTTTTGGGGGGGGGGGGGGGAGGGGGGGCTTGAATGAACGGTGTTAGGTGTTAGAGTGCAATATCTATTTATAAGGGAGAAGTGTTAAAAAAAAGTCCTAAATCTTTTGCATTTATGCTAATTTAGTCCTAGACCTTTTTTTAGTGCAAATTTAGTCATAAACCTTTATACATTATGCCAATTCAGTCTTTTCCGGCCAATTTTGGCCGAATTTTGCTAACTGAATGCCAGCCGACTAACATGACCCGATCGGCACTAACGTAGATAAATTTTAATAGTATTTTAATATTTTTAATATTTTTTCTCTTTTTTTCATTTTCTTTTTCCTCTTTCCTTCTCCTCCTCCTTCCTCTAGCCAGTCGTCAGACCTCAGCAATCGGCTAGAGGCTATGGCCGACAAGGTTGAGGCCTACCTTGTTGGTCACCTCATGTTGGGCCAGCGAGGCTTGACCTCGCCGGCTTGACGTAAGGCCACCCTCAAGACCTAGGTGACGAGGGAAGAGCCTTGCCCATGGCTGGTGAGGCTCAACCTCGCTAGATTTGGGCACGAGGCCACCCTCGAGAACTGGGTAGCGAGGGTTGGGCCTCGCCAGATCAAGCAAGGGCCAACCCCGCCAGCCTTGCGCGAGGCCGCCCTCGCGGCTTGCGCGGCCTCGAGCTAGCTTCTCGCCGCCTAACGCGAGGTCACCCTTGCAACTACTAGCGAGGTGGCTGGCAAGGTCGACCTCGCCGACGGTCCCCTTTGGCTGATCATCAGCGACCGGCTGAGGAAGGAGGAGGAGAAGCAAAAAAGAAAAAAAAATAAAAAAAATTAAAATATTATTAAAAGTTGTGAACGTTAACATTGATTAGATCACGTCAGCCGCCCAGCGTCCAGTCAGCAAAATCCAGCCAAAATTGGCCAAAAGTGATGGAATTCGTACAATGTAAAAGGTTTATAATTAAATCAACACCAAAAAAAGGTTTATGACTAAATTAACACAAATACAAAAGGTTTATGAATTTTTTTAACACTTTTCCCCTATTTATAACCTCCCAACTCCCAAGAGGGATAACGTATTTTGCATGAACACAACATATTCTTAGAAAATCCAAAATCCAATATAAACTTTAGTTGGGCAAAAAAAAAAAAAACAAGAAAAAAACAAAAAGGCTAGTGGTCCAATGAGTTGGATATGCTAAATTTCATTCTCTATTCCTATCAGGTTTTGGCGACGACCGAAGTCAACCTAGATTCCTCTATCCGACCGATCAAAGTGGAGAAATTTCTAGACTGGTCTAGTTTTAATTCACTAGAATTATTGCCAGCATATTCCTTGTGTCTTTCCTTAAAGGAAAAGTGATACTAAGAGCTCCAAGACTTTGACTTAATATGCAATGTCATACTCATTTTATTAATTCATTTAGCGTGATTCTTGAACTATTCCTAAATATTCAGTATAACCATTCAATTTAATCAAACGAGTCAAATGTAATTCATGACATGGAATATTTAATGTTTAGTTTGAATTTTCAAATGATGGGTAAATACGACATAAGAACAATGACCGCATACTTAATTTTCTTATCGATCTACTTTTCTATATGAATTCTTTTTACCGTTTTACAACTTAAATAGATTGAAGGATGTGTCAATTAATTCTATCAACTCAAACTGATGAAAAAAAATGACATCGAACTACTTAATATAGTCTAGTGACTAGTCTACAGACTATAGTCTAAAGACTATATTAGGCATTTAGTAATAATTCAAACATCATATTAAATAAATTAAAAGTCTAGGGTGGATATTGAATATTAGACTAAAATTACTGGATCATTAGTGTTAGTTTCCTCTTTTTAAATATTACAAAAAGAGTGCATTGTGTATAAAATTTAAACAAATGATAATCGGTTAAATTTTTTTTTTTTTTACTATCACGCCCCAATCCTCTGAGTGTGTGCCTATCCCTTGGTGGTCGATTAAATAGCAATGTCCTAGGACACATCGTCGACCCATTCATCTCAATGCACATGCGGAAGCAAATAAATAAATGCTCAGACAACAATAAGATGAGATAGAAAAGTAGAACCACCATTTTTCAAAACCAAACCACACATTTATACATGTCAGGCAAAGTCATATACATTACTAGCCAATATGTACAAGTCTACAAAAAGGACGATCCTCAAACAAGCTACTCCATGACTAGCTATTCTGACTCGTTCGCTAATTCAATTGTCTCGACAAGGTCAAGACAAGATGGCGGGTTCTCCATTGCACCATCAGGAGGGTAAGCTGGATCCTCGTCTAGGGCAGCATCAATCACCATAGAGGGGATATTGAAAGTCCTCAGGGGACTTGGCCTAACACCGTTGGGAGTGTAGCGGAATTGTTTGTTGTTTGAATCGCTCTGTTTCTAATTCGGTGTTGAATTGAAAGCAGGTGTCAATAGATTAAAGTGACACCATGAGCGATCAGGAGCCAAGAACTCCTAGGCAGAGGACTTTGTCCTCAATGACTCGGGCTAAGACTCCGACAAGAGTTGGTGCTCGAGGCGGCCGAGGTAGAGCGCCAGCTGAGGCTAGCACGAGTGGAGTAGCACCACCTCCCGTTGGTGCCGGGGTAGCAGCCCTAGTTGATTAGGGAACAGTTGGGATCACTCAAGCGTTGGATGCTATGCGTGAGATGATGGGGCAATAGGCCCGGGACCAAACAGCTACCTTTACTACCGCTATTGCAGCCACCACTACTGCTGTTGCTGCAGTTGCACCTGTCGCCGTACTTGTTGAAGTCCCACCTAGGAGATCGATACCTAGCTTAGTGGAACAGTTTTTGAAATTGAAGCCATCGAAGTTTTCTAGGGCAGGAGACCTTGTAGCTGCTGCTCTATGGATCCAAGGACTGGAGAAAACCTTTGCTCTATTGATGTGCTCTGAGACTGAGAAAGTGGTCCTCTCAATCTACCAATTAGAAGGAGTTGCGAGTACTTGGTGGAGAACCACTCAAGGAGTGATATTTCCTGAAGGTGTAGCCCTAGAATGGAATGCCTTTGTTGAGGCCCTCAATGGGAAATACTTTTTAGAGACTGCTAGTTTTAGCGCCTTCGCCAAGGCTCTATGACTATGGATCAATATGAGGCGAAGTTTGCTGAACTATCGCAATATGCCACTGAATTAGTTGAGAATCCAGCAAACTGAGTGAGAAGATTTAGAGATGGACTCAGGCCGGAGTTGAGAAGCCCATTGATTTTGCTGAATCTGAGAGATTATAATGACCTTTATGAGAGGGCTCAAATGATCAAGAGAGATCAGAATGATAGAGATGCCTCATCTGGATCGAGGTTTAACTTTCAGCAAGAAAGTATTCGTCAGGGAAAGAGGCCTATGCTTGAAAACTGATTCCAAGGTCTGCCCAACAAGAAAAGTGGATTCAATAGGCCCATGCCTAGTAGGAACGATCCATGTCGCTTTTGTGGAAGGCGACACAGGGTAGCCCCATGCCGCTCTAGACTAGGAGCGTGTTATGAATGTGGCCAACAAGGCCATATGGCCAGAAATTGTCCAAGGAAGCAAGGAGGACAACCCCAGTTGCTGCCGTCGCCACCGATGAGACAGATAGGAGGGTATGCCCCTCAGAATGCACCACAGGGAGGACAACAGAGACCTCCAGTTCAGGGCACCGTGTACGCAATTACCCAAGGTCAGGCAGAAGCTGCGCCTAACGTGATCACAGGTACGGTCTCGCTCAATGACCAACCTGCTTATGCTTTGTTTGATTCAGGAGCAACCCATTCCTTCATTGCCGAGCAATATGTTAGGATGCTAGGGTTAAGTCATGTATTGTTGGAGTCAGCAATTTGCATATCTACACCCTTGAAAGATAAAGTTATTGCTGCTTTGGGATGTTCAGGGTGCAAGTTAGAGATTGGTTAGCGAGTGTAAAAAATTGACTTGTTAGTCCTAGCCATGTATGATTTCGATTTGATAATTGGCATGGATTGGCTCACCAATCAACGAGCTAAAATGGACTGCTATCGCAAGGCGATTCAGTTTGACCCATTAGGGGGTAAGAGCTTCGAGTTTGTTGGGAATCGAAGAGGACCTTTGATTTCCTTAATCTCGTCGCCGGAAGCAGCTCGTTTGTTAGACGAGGGTTGCCGAGGGTACTTAGCAACTGTCATAGATACGATAGTTGAGGAGTTGAAAATGGAAGATATTGCAGTGGTACAGGAGTTTCCAGATGTCTTTCCAAAAGAATTGCGAGGGTTACCGCCAGAAAGAGAGATTGAATTTGTAATCGAGCTAGCACCAAGGACAAAACAGATCTCAAAGGCACCTTATCGAATGGCGTTATCTGAACTGAAGGAACTGAAGGTGCAAATGCAAGAGTTACTGGATAAAGGATTTATTCGTCCTAGTGCATCACCTTGGGGAATACCAGTTCTATTTGTAAAGAAGAAAGATGGTTCGTTGCGTCTGTGCATCGACTATCGGCAACTCAATCAGGTAACGATCAAGAATAAGTATCCATTGCCGAGGATAGAAGACTTGTTTGATCAATTGCAAGGAGCGTCAAACTGTATTGTTACTCTTGCTCCCATCGGGATAAATCTGACCCCTTTCTTGAAGATCGACTTAAGGACAGGATATCATCAGCTGAGGATTAGGAAAGAGGATATTCCTAAGTCAGCATTTCGTACCCGGTATGGGCATTACGAGTTCACAGTGGTGCCGTTTGGATTGACGAATGCTCCAGCTGCTTTCATGGATATGATGAACAGAGTGTTCAAGGAATACTTAGATCAGTTTGTGATTGTGTTCATAGATGATATCTTGGTCTATTCGAGGAGTGATGAAGAGCATGAGAATCACCTGAGATTAGTGCTCCAGATTTTAAGGACGCATCAATTGTATGCTAAGTTAAGCAAATGCGAGTTTTGGCTTACTCATGTTGCGTTCTTAGGTCATGTGATTTCCGGAGAAGGAATCTCCGTCAACCCAAGTAAGATAGAAGCCGTGATCAATTGGTAGAGATTGACATCAGTGACAGAAATCAGAAGTTTTCTGGGATTGGTAGGTTATTACAGACGGTTTGTAGAAGGTTTCTCAGCGTTAGCATTGCCTTTGACAAAGCTCATGAAGAAAAACAAGAAGTTCATATGGTCAGACAAGTGTGAATGTAGTTTTCAAGAGCTGAAAGAAAAGTTGACTACCGCACTCGTGCTGACGATTCCATTTGGTCTTGAAGGATTCGAGATCTACAGTGATGCATGATTCAGAGGACTGGGTTGCGTGTTAATGCAACATGGTAGGGTAGTTGCATACGCTTCTCGCTAGTTTAGACCTCATGAACTGAACTATCCAACACATGACTTAGAGCTCGCAGCCATTATCTTTGCCCTAAAGATTTGGAGATATTATTTGTGTGGTGAAAAATTTCAAATCTTCACGGACCATCAGAGTCTCAAGTATCTGTTTTCTCATAAGGAGTTGAACATGAGATAGTGCTAATGGATGGAACTACTGAAAGACTACGACTGTGACATTCTATATCACCCGGGAAAGGCGAATAAGGTCGCCGATGCATTGAGTCGGAAGTCTTCAATGGGGTGGATCTTGGTTAAGGAGTGGAACCTAATCGAGAGAGCTCGGGATTCGAAATTCAAATTTGAGGTAGGCCACCTTTCAAGTTTCATGGCCACCCTCAGAATTGAGCTGGATGTCCAGGTTAGAATTAAACAACTCCAACCAACAGATCCAGATGTACAGAAAATTTTCAAGAGGATACCAATAAAAGAAATGCTGATTTTTAGGTTTCTGATGATGGGATACTGAGGCTCCATGGATGTTTAGTTGTACCTGACGATGTAGAGCTTAGAAAAGAAATTTTATCTGAAACACATCGAAACAGTTACAGCATTCATCTTGGAAGCACTAAGATGTATTGGAATCTGCGTCAACACTACCGGTGGTCAGGTATGAAGGTGGACATCGCCAAACATGTGACCAAGTGTTTGACTTGTTAGCAAGTAAAAGCCCAGCATTGCAAGCTGAGAGGACTTCTGCAACCTCTTACGATCCCAAAGTGGAAATGGGAGCATATCATGATGGATTTTGTGACTGGACTACCAATGAGTCAGAGAGGGAATGATTCAATTTGGGTAGTAGTCGACAGGCTGACAAAGTCGGCTCACTTCATCACAGTTCGAAAGGACCTCAGTCTTGATAGGCACGCAGACCTGTACGTGCATCAGGTGGTTTGTATGCATGGAGTGCTGGTTACGATAACTTCAGATAGAGACCCGAGGTTTACTGCTACATTTTGGAAGAGCTTGCAGAGTGCTTTAGATACAAGCTTCAGTATAGTACGGCATATCATCCTCAGACGGATGGCCAGTCTGAAAGGACAATTCAGACTCTTGAAGACATGCTGAGAGCGTGTGTAATAGACTTCAAAGGAAGTTGGGAAGATCAGCTTCATCTGGTGGAATTTGCCTACAACAACAGTTATCAGCAGAGCATCAAGATGGCTCCTTTTGAAGCGTTGTATGGCAAAGTGTGCAGAACTCTAGTATGTTGGGATGAAGTCGGGGAAAGGAAAATCACAAGCTCAGAGTTGGTTCAGCAATCAGTTGATGCTGTGGCAATGATCAGAGACAGATTAAAGATAGCGCAGAACAGGCAGAAAAGTTATGCATATAAGCATCGAAGATCTTTGAAATTCCAAGTTGGTGATCACGTTTTTCTAAAAGTATAACCAATGAAAGGAACTTCGCACTTCAAAAAGAAAGGCAAGCTGAGTCTGAGATACGTAGGCTCATTTGAGATTCTTGAAAGAATTGGAAACCTAGCGTATCGTCTTGCGTTGCCGCCAAGATTGGCACAAGTGCATGACATCTTTCACGTGTCGATGTTAAAGAAGTACGAGCCTGACCCGACTCACGTGCTCAATTTCAAGGAATTGGACGTGGATGATCATGTGTCATACGTCAAAAGCTCGGTTTAGATTGTCGATCGCAAAGAGCAAGTTCTGCGTACCAAGACCATTCCATTGGTCAAAGTGGTCTGGCAACAACATGGTACTGAAGGAGCGACTTTGGAGACTGAAGAGTCAATGAGACAGTTGTACCCACACCTTTTTGATCAAAGTGTGTAATGGTTTAAATTTCGAGGACGAAATTTTTATAAGAGGGGAAGAGTTGTGACATCCTGAAATTTGACCCCGTTTCGATAAAGTGAAATGGGCATTTCGTCAACATGCTTATAGTCCTTTTTCGATGAGCTGATCACTCACGAGTTAACTAACCTGTTGGGTGAAGCCGTTAAGGGATGTATCCGCGGTAAAATCCCTAAAAGTTACCTAATTGGTTAGATTGGACTAAAATCGCGTTTGATTGATTCTTCTAACCATGAAATTTAATTGGGTTCGGGAATTGAATATTCAAGTGTGTCACAATTCATTTTTAGGACCTCGTCTCATTGTCCATCAAATTATTGACGAGTCCAAAATTTCAGGAAAAAAATTATCGGAGGAAAAATTGAAGACTGGAAGAAATTAAAAAGTGAAAGAGAAATGGAAAATTATAATGGTAATAAGAATAAATGAATATCTTATTATTTTTATTCTTTTCTTTTCTTTTTTTCTCTTTCTCTCTCTCCCTTTTTCTCTCTCTTTTCTCTCTTTTTCTTTTCCCTCGTGCGATTCTTTCCCCCCATCGACCGAATGCCCTGCTGTCTCCCTCATTCTTTTTCTTCTTTGACTAGTCAACCTCCCTTATCTCTTCTTCTTCTCTCTCTCAACTCTCTTTCTCTCTCTCTCGACACTCTCTATCCCCTTTGGTTTGAACGAAAACATAAGCAAAAAACGGAAGTAACAGCTCGCCGAGACAACAGCCGGCCGTCATCGCCGCCCGCGCTCCACTGCTCACCTCCAGCTTCCGCCTCTCCCTCACACCCCTAAGCTGTCGCCACCCTTCTTCTTCTTCTCCTTTCTAGTTTGTGCGAAGACAGAAGTGGACCGAAGTAGAAGTAGCAGCCGACCACTTGTCGTCGCCGCACCGGAGCTGGACTGCCACCCGCACCGCCACTTGCGCTCGCGTGTCCACCACTCGCTGCCATCCCCCTACTCGTTGCTGCCCGTCCCCTTGCGCCCAAGCGTCCTCCCCCGTGCGACTTCCGCCCCTGCCCAACCCCTATTCGGCCACAACCGACGGTTGCTCGACCATCTCCGGCCACCGTTCGGACCCACCGGAGCTCCCATTGCCCTCCTCTAGCCTCACCTCGCCCTCTTAGCCGCCAGACCAACCTCGGCCAGCCCAGAACAGCAACCCAGAAAGTGGGTTTCCAGCTGGTTCGAGCTCGCTTTTGGGCCGTTTCTGGGCCCTGAACCCGAGCCGTGCTTTGAGGTTTATCGTTCCTCGCGTTGTTCCCGTCGGATTGATCCGATTTGCGTGCAATTCCGGTGAGTAATCTCACTAATCCTTGCTTGGTGGACTAATTATACTTAAGGTTTGTTTAGTTTTAATTAATTAGGTTTAGGTGGTTAGATTAGTATAGATTAGTATTTATTAGTTAATTGTGATGCAAATTAGACAAATTGAATGTGTATTTAGCAAGTAGACATGGTCTGCTATTTATTGAGGGTAGCTCGGGATTTTTGCGACCCTTTATCTGGCTTTAATTTGGCAATTCGGGCCTAATTGAAATTTTTGGTATTTAAATATTATTTTTCGGAATTAAATTAATTAATTAATTATTTTCCGAAAATTCAACTGGGATGTCCAGTGACTAGAATATTATGCTGATGACCGTGGTGAAGTCCGTTTATTTAATCAGGCTTTATTTTGAGCTAAATTGAATTTTTAATATTAATTATTTAATTTTCGAAATTAATTAATTATTTATTTATTTTTCGGAAAATTAAGGTTGAGATGGCCGATGATCAGAATTTCATGCTGATCATTGTGGCGTAGTCCATTTATTTATTTGAGCTTTAATTTGTGCTGAATTGATTTAATGGTGGATTTTTAGGATATATTCCTAAATCGATTATTTGGGTAAATTGAGTACAAATTAAGGTTGTGGATAATTATTTTAGAAATGGGATGAATCATCATGAAAGGCACGTGGCTCAGTGAATAGTACATCATCTCGGAGAATGTATGAGGCTCGGTGATTTGGTAGATCGCTTCGGAGAATGCACGTGGCTCGATGATTAGTACGTCACCTTGGAGAATGCATGGGGCTTGATGATTAGATATGTCGCATTGGAGAATGCACATGGCTCGGTGACGAAGTATGTTGCCTTGGAGAATGCATGTGGCTCGGTGACTAGATATGTATATCACATTGGAGAATGCACGTGGCTCGGTGATTGGTTCTATCAGTTAGGACTGAATAGCAATAGCTTGAATGACCAGGAAATGGTCAGGCTGACATGTAATCGACGAGGTCGATTGATCAATGCTTTGATCTGATGTCGTGAATTGAATTGATTAAGTGATTGACTAGTTGATGTAATGTGAGGCATCTGTGAATAACCGTGAATTGCAGGTTGGAACTAATGCCAAGGTAAGTCTTCTGACTCGTGCTGTGCTTAGGCAACCATGTGGTGTATTGGTTCCCTAATTGAGTCTTGGTGGGGTAGAACTTGCTGAGACGTAGTCTCATCTCAGTTATGGGACAACATTTCAGGCCATAGATGAGCCGAGGAGGAGGAAGCGAAGAAGGAGAACATTGAAGTGGAACCCGAGGAGGAGAAAGATTTTTGAATAAGAAGAAGATGATCTAGAGAAAGATCTTGAGTACAACCCGAATGTGGATTGAGATCCCATCCCTTTTGTGAACCTTATCTTAATATAGATAGGTGAAAGACAAGTATGCTGTGATTAGTATTGTAAATATTCTATGAGTCGTGCTGTTAATAAAAGTGTGGTTGTAAATTTCAAAATAAAAAATATGACCAGCTTTTCTATCCCATTGTTTTATTGTATGGGGATTTTATAACTGCTTCCGCATGCGTAATAAACAAAAAGGGTTGGCGATACTTAGTCCTGAGATATCGCACTTTAAAATTGACCAAAGGTAGAGATGTGTGCGTGCCTAAGGATCGAGGTGTGACATGCTGCTAGAGACAAACCTATGATGGTGGCTGGCCTGATTGAACCGGAATACAATAACTGGAATGTTACTCTACTACAATGTTCTTTTGATGCTCAAACTACACAAGAAATACTTAAGATCCTAGTAAGACCTCATTATGCAGCAGATCAACTTATTTGGATAGATACAACACAAGGTCATTATACAGTGAAAAGTGGCTACCATGCTATCAGAAATGTAGCTCCTAGCACTAACAACAATAGAGCCTCGTCTTCCTTTCAAACACCTCAGATCCTTTGTAGATGAATTTGGAACTTAAAATCGCACCCAAAATTTGGATTTTCCTTTGGTCTATATGCCAGAATGCACTACCCACCAAAGACAATCTTTTTCATAGACGCATCAGCTTAGAGTCGGTATGTAATTTATGCTCTAATCATTTACCAAATACAATGGAACATCTTTTTCTACTCTGTCCATGGACATATAGAATCTAGTCTCACCCTCATATTGGCATTCGAATTTCATCAACAGAAGTTCAACATATAGATGCATGGCTTGCAAACAGTATTGCACATAAGAAGATCTCACCTGATACGAAGACTGTAGCTGCAATCTTATGACCGATCTGGAAGGCGCATAACAACTTCATCTTCTGTCGACAAAGCCCTGATCTGACATTTGCCGTGGATGCAGCCCTGCCCCAAGTTCGAATCGCTCAGAACTCCACTCCAATCTCGGTGGGAGCAGGGCTAACTCACTCCGATCCCGGTGCATTCTAGCGACTCCCTGATCTAGGCGTCCTCAAGATAAACATAGATGGGGCTTTTCAGATAGCAAGCACTAAGGGTACAATGGCATATATTTGCCGTAACCATACTGGGAAAATGATTGATGGCTTTACCAGAGGTGTTGCAGCTTCCTCGGCTTTGCAGGTTGAGATCTAGGCACTTAGTATAACCCTGCACCATCTTCTGTAGCATGGTAAGGCTTAAGATCCATTCCTGATCAAATTGGATTGCCTTGTGTTGGTTGAAGCCGTGAACGATCTTCAAGCGATGCCATGGGTGGTCCAACCTTTGTTCGCTGAAGTCGCCGTACTTCTCCCCTACTTCTCTCATATTCATGTTAGGTTTTGCAGGCGTGAGGTGAATTTTGCTGTGGATTGGGCTTTAAGGCCCATAGAAATGGCTCTTTATCGCCGAATTGGGCTGTTTCTCCCCCCCCCCCCCTTTTGTTGGATCTTCTTTACTCAGACGCTATTGCAGCGGGTTGTACTGTTCCTTTTACCCGAACGAAGTTTCGTATTTCAACCAAAAAAAAAAACTAAGTGAGTCAACCTGGAAAATTCGGATAATTTCAAGTTGGATCGCAAAATTGTTCAGATAACCGAACCGAATCACTTTACCTACTAACTTTGAGTTTTCAAACCCTTAGTTTTCCGTGCAAATTCGTTGTCTTCTACCTTCTCTCTCTCTGTCTCTCTGTCTCTCTCTCTCTCCCAAAGCATAGTTGCACTCGATGGTTTCCTCCAATCTTCAGTGGCTGAGTCGAGCTTAGTCAGCCACCGCAGTGACACTGGTGCCTCCTATGGCTTGCTTGAAGATCTCTATCTCCAAAATTGAATGTCAGCCATTTCTTAGTCCAATTGAACTGGCGAGTGTCGACTGACGTTTCGCATGGGTCCCGCTTTTGCTTATCTGGATTGATTTAGTTGTCTTTCGGATTTGAATGTGTGTGGGGAGGCTCATGCATGTTTTCCTTATCTGTTAAATGAGGAAAACATATATTTCTTTATGGCGTTGATAATTGGTTGTACGTGCTCTTAATTCGACGTCGGTTTGAGGCTCAAACCATAACATTTAAAGAAGGGCGCACTCTTGGAAGCAAGAGGCTGAAGTAGTGATAGAGACGTAGTTTGAAGAATATAAAGGTCGGGACCATGCGTTCTTTACCAGAAGGAAGAACCTTAGGCAAGAATTGTGCTCTGGCATATACCATCTCTTCCTCTGGCATATACCCGGCATTGTGCCGAATTTGGTGAAATAAATACAGGCTTGATCATCAATGTGACGACTCAGGCATAGCCATGTGAAGGAGTGGTGCGGAATGTGACAGTGAATAACAGCGTAATTCTCCTTTGGCAGGAGAGAACTGCATTGGCATGCATGCAAATGTTAATGCTTTTCTTGCTTCCGCCAAAGGAGAATTGCCCTGCCATTCACTTGCACTGAATATACATATGTACTCAGAGCTCAGCAAAGGCATTGACAAGCCATTTGTCATTTCCAAATGGAAACTTTGAGACATTCGTCATTTCCAAATGGCAACTTTGAGACGTAGATGCTGCACCAGGTACGTAGGGTGATTATCAACTGTTACATGCCTCGTAACTTCGTTCTATGTTTATGTGACAAATATAAATTTCACGTATTCACTTGCGTTGGAGGTACTTTAACATGCTTTCAAGTAGGTTATGCCACAATTTCATTTTGAACAGTGAAATTTGTCGAAACATCAAGAAGAGAGAGTAACAAAGCAAACGTTTTAAGTATAAAAATTATTTTCAATAGTCTGACCCACCCTTAATTTAATGTTTAGTGAGAGATCGGGAAGCTTAAACACTCAAATCAATGATGAATGATTTCTAAAGACTTACTTACATTGACGCCATATGCTCCAAGCTTTCCAAAAAGTATATATATATATGTAGAACTTGTATATTTTTTCCTAATGCAAGATATTTAAACCTCTTGACTCTACCAATCTATACAGATGCATGCAAATTGCCCCTTCCACTTGCATTAATAAGACTTCGCTCCCTGAGCAAGCCCTCTTTTGAATACCCTAAGGAATTTCAAACTTAATGAAACTAATGCCAAATCAAAGCTTGGAGTGTGGCTCTTAAGGTAACTTTAAATGAGAAATGATGTGACTTCCTAAAATTACAATTAGAACATTTTACTATTATTTCATTTTTTTCCATGAAGAAAAGAATCAAACACCCCTTTTTGTGAATGCAATACATCACAGAAAAATAGAAGACTTTAAATGAAAGTCGCTTTTTCATATTCATTTGTGATCATCTAATTATATCCTTATTGAAATATTTCGATCTTTCTACTTGGCTCTAGTGCAATTTTCGGCAAAAGTCTTCACGGAAGGCCGCTAGAAAGTGTATGAAGTAACATGACTGAAAATGAAAAGCATCGATACAAGTTGTTATTTTTATCATAAATTAATTAACCATCCGAAGGGGGCTTCCCAAAAAAATAAAAATAATTATACAGATTTTGTACCATATAATAATCTTAATCCATTTACCTTCAATATAATTTACTTGCAGTGAGCTCCTTTAGGTAACCGCCTCATGAGAGAGAACTCATTCTTTGCAAGGGGTAAAGTATAGTAGGACTCTGATTTTTGTTTCAAATAATATAACTTCGCCTATTCGTTGCATACTGTTAGCAATTTGTTGTATCATAATAGTAAGTTACGGCAAAATGAATTGATTGGACAAAAAGGACTATTTGACCGTTGACCACTTGTTTAGCCTTGGAACTAAATTTTGATGAAATTTGAAAAAGAGAAAAGGACAAAAAAAAAAAAAAAACACCATACAAATTAAAATGGCCAAATTACTTCAAAGTTGTCTTCTACTTCATCTTGCTGAAGACCCGTCAATCAATCAGTCACCAAGTAAAAAAAAAATGAAAAATAAAATCCTTTAAAAACACAAGAGAAAATTTTGTGTATGTATGTAATAGATTCTATAAATGTGAAAGAGCTGGTACTCATCGGTCTCAAATTCTCTAACACAGCAAAAATTTGGGCCCCACATTCACTATATTGCAAGTGTCGCATAATTGATATCATCATGTGGTGTTCAAACTTTATTATATTTTTTGGTGAAAGCCAAGTCAGATTTTATTATTCTAACTAGTGTGTCTGGTGTGACAGGAGGATGTGTACCAAATTGTTAAAGGAACTTTTGAGAAGCTATGTAGAGTTCCTACAATCGCTATTGCTGGTGATACGGCCATGAGTCTCCTCATAAGCAAGTGGTTTCCTTCCTAGTGGTTGGAAGCGAATCAAAACACTTTTTGACGACCGCCCAGCACGTATTGAAAGAGATGTCAATTTGGACATCAGAACATGCTCCGAATCTTCCATTTTGTGGATCTGCCAAAACTTGTGTTGTCCTTATTATTATTATTTCTGTACTCTACTCTCATTCCATCCATTCGTGCATTTAATTACTTTTTGAGTTTCCTCGTCTTTAAAAAAAAAAAAAATCTTTCATAACTATACGATTGTCTTGATATCTTACTAAATATAAGGAGAAATAAAGTTTTAATTTGGCCAAAACAAAAGGTATCTATAAAGTAATGCGACAAATTATAAATGCGCATTAAGTACATGATTTATACTCATTCGTAATAATTAGGTCGATGGTTAATACATCATAATATTGAAAAAGAAAAATATATCGTCATATATATATATATATTTACACACATAAAAATTTCTCGTAAATATTCGATTCATTTTACAAGCTGGTTCTACATTTATAGCATATGCTTATAACATGCATTTCACACACAACTAAGGAAAAATGAAAAAGTCATGAATGAAAAGATATTTATATTATTGTCACGTACATTGTTAAAATTTGATCATGTGTACAATTAACATCTGTCCATACATAGAACAAGCAAATATTAATTGCTTGCCCTCCCTATGGTATGCTTGAGATTATGAAATGGCTGAGTTACATATTCCTAGCAATTCAAAAACCCTTTCTCTATTCAAATATATACAAAAATTTTAAAATAAATAATAATTACAAATATCGTAAGGTAATTATTGCATTGCCAAAGGAACATCACATCTGCTTCCTTAAGCAAAGCAAAATTAAGAGTTACCCAAGATAAGAATTTCCAATTTGATTGACAACTAAAAATAAATAAATACATAAATAATCTTTTTACACGAAGAAAAGAGGGAAGAAAGAAGAATGATCAAAACTTCCAAATTAAACAATGACGACGACCACGACAAGAACAACAGAACAACCGTCATCTAACAACAGTTGAAGCAACGGTGTGAGCCCACCATTTGAGACTCTCTTTCATTTCGGTCTCGTTCCCAAGAGCGGGAACCTTCCAGTTCATCAATGGATCCTCCTTCTTCTTCTCCTCCCACCATTCCCACGCCTCCGACAGATAAGGCCTCGCAACAACTACAGACTCACCGGCATCTTCGTCATCTTCTTCACCATCTTTAATTTTGTTGCCCAGTCTCTGTAGCCCAGGAATGATGGAGACCAAGCTTGAGTCGACTCTGTCTTCCTCCAAGAAGACGAACCCCAGATCCACGAACCCTTTTAGCTCTTCGACCTCGAGCTCCGACAAGCTCTTAGTCAAGGTCCTCTTTGCTCTTCCTCCCATTTGGCCCTTTTTTCTGTGCGAGAACTCCGAGCTTCTGAGGTTGTTCCATTTGAAACCTTCCTCTTCTTCATAGATCATGCTGTGAATAGGTTTCATGGGGAGGACTGAGTCTGGAGAGAGAGAACTTGCTTGTAAGCGTGTTGGGATGATGCTCGTTTGATCGCTCACGGACCTCACAAGAATTGATGGGGTCCGAGAAATTTGAAGACACGAGCTTTCTTTCTCGGGTATTTCTATGCTTTCTTGACCCGGGTTGGATCTGGAGGTTGAAGAAGGCGATGTGTCTGGTCGTTTCTTGAAGATCTCGAGCTCGAACCAGCATCTATCGATGATCTTCATGACTGCTTCCGCTTCTTCCATTAATGGTGGCCGGAGGAAATTGTGTGATTATGGAGACTTAATGAGGGCTTGGGTGGCTTCGTATTTATATACTCTTTTAATTATCATGATTACCCTTGCGTTTTCCCGTTATTTACGGGAAAGACTCCATCTAAGTGTTCACACGGTTGTGTATCACTTTGATTTGGTCTTGGGTCTTCGTCTAAATGTTTCAATTAAATTGGTCCTTTTTAACGTTGATTACACTGTATGCTATGAATTCGTAACCTCATAAAAGACAATGCGACAATTTACCAATAAAGCTATCAGAGAGAAAACATATAATCCGACATATATACTTCCTAATAACGAGTAATGGAAAAAGACGTCGACACGAACTGCAGGTCCCATTTCCATGGTGACGAGTACATCTCTAGGCTTAGATGAAAGCACCACCCAACTTCGCAAAATTGACCCTTAAATGCAACAACTTGTTGCTTGTACATTACACCAACAAAAAGGGTTCTGAGCATAATTCATTTTGGATTGCCTCAAGAGCAAAGGATTTGGACAACATTGATCATCGAGAGCGCAAGATTGTGGACTTCATATACACCAAGTATATATTTATACGGATTTTTCTTTTTTCCTTTCACCTATTCTATTCTGTTCATTCATATTTATTCTGCTTGAGTATCGGCCTACTTTGAACACTTTGCCTTGGGAATTTCTAGGAAACATATGACACTATAATTTTATTTTTTTTAATCTTAATTCAATTAGAACAAAGGTAGTTAGGACATAGTAGTCAAACGAGACCATTTAAACGGAATGCAGGAAAATTTAGAAAGAGGAAATTATGCCAGTGCTGCGTAATTTAGTAGACCTAATGCAATAATTTATGTTTTCTTTTAAAAAATATTATTTTTTTTTGGAGGCCAAGCAATGTTGGGTGTTTTGAATTAATTAAGGTTGAAGAAAACACTCTTTGTTTTTTGTAGCAGGTCGTGGTCAGCGTGACATCTTGCTAATTCTCGAGGGCAGGATGATAAATGAGCAAAAATCTCCTTTTTTTGTATTATTCTAATTGAGAAACACCATCTCTGACTAACGGTCAACTTTTAAGCACGTTAGCAAAAAGATTAACTATTTCGCATGTGCTTGTCGTGCCCCCATGCCACGTGCGCCGCGGTCTTCGAGTGCGACTTTCAACTTCCCCGCGGATGATTAGTTTCAGACCTGTCTTGAAATTACGTCGGCAAAAATAAAAAAATAGAGAGAAAAGAACAAGATGAATATATGGTATCAATGACTTAATACCATGATATCGTATATTCTCATGACTTTATGTTAGATGGTAAACCAGCAATTCTCAACATGACCTGTTTACAAGGTACGACATGTAATTAGCAGAGTTAAATTTTACATAAACGGATTTGTGTCAAAATAAAAATCTTGCCTTACTTGAGTTTGTTTTCTACACAATTAGGCATGGTTAATATTCAAATTTAAAGACTTTCTAACCTTAAGAGTTAAAGAAATAGAACCCACTGAAAAAAATTATTAAATAAAGTTATAAAACATATAAAAAAAATACCTAACCCACGTACATTTTTTTTTTGGTGACCCAGAAACCCCGTACAGCTGGTAGCACGTACTTTTTTTCATCGCCAATATGACCAACAAAGCATATTACAGACTGGCAAGGAATATTATAGAATTATTAGACTGGCAAAAACAAGTATAGAGTCAATAATACAACAAACCTTACAACTTCAACTTTATTAAAGTGGTCATGTGTGCTCTGACCATTTCATTCGTTTATTGATGGGTTCACAATTTGGGTCAAGATCAAAATTTTCATTAGCTAAATTCTAGTTACCACGTGTCTTCAAGATAAAATTCTCCAAAATCTCATGATTCTTGAAAAAAATACAGTTGTTCTGTTGGGTTTCGCTTGTATATTTAATGCCTTATATATGTCATTTTTGGAGGTATGATATGCATGGGAACAATCCCATGGCATTTCATACCTAATGTTAAAGTTAGAGATAAAGAAAATCCCTTGAACTAACTTTACAATGGGAATGCGATGAGCAACTCTACATGGCATTGACAAGAACCTTTACTTTCAGATATGACGCCAACATTATATCATATTTTTCTTTTCCCATGTGAACAAAGGTCTCCAAATTGATTAAGGAGAATAGACTTCGAAATTTTATATGTAAGGGAAAAGGGTACAATATATAAAGAAAATAAATGGAAAATGTTTTCTAAATCAAGAAATGGAAAATAATGGAGAACATTTTCCAAACATAGTAATGATGATAGTGTTGATTTGGTCATGACATCCAGTAGGGATGACAAGGTTTTTCGATGGTTATGTTTGAATGTGAGGAGCGTTAGGGGATTTGTGGTTAGAAATTCAAATAATAAATTCTTGATGTTGATATGAATCGCAATATTTTTTATAATAAAAAAGTTTTAGTTCAAGTATTGTTTTTGAAATCGACCTAACTGTGAACTTTAATCACATAAAATGTCACTGAAAATAACCCTGGCCAAATCGCCTTGTCACAATGCCTCTATCCCTGTCGGTTGTCTTCAGCCTCCACATCCATTAGGCCGTTATTGATCTCTCTGCTCATGTGCCTGAGGACTGCCACCTGAAAGGGTTAACATGCATATTTCATTGCAACTGTGACATGACAAGCTAGCAAAACTAAGGTATTGTCCAATTGGGCTCAAAACCCCACTAGCCCTATTGCCAAATGAACCAAGAAAAGATTATCTTTTTTATCAGAAAAAATATGAAATGCAATATTTGCTGAATGTCTTACAATTTGTTAAGATCCAAGGCAATAATGGTGGTTGCCGCATTTCGTGTTAAACACTACAACTGTAGACATACATCTCTATTCATGAAGAACCTAGGATGACTTTGTCAATATAATATTTTTATAATCATTAAACGCAAGAATACGAGGAAAATTCAAGAACATATGCTAGAGAAGTCCAAAGGACCGCTATCATAACTAAATAATCTTATCTAAAATACGTAGATAAAATTATCTAATAAACAAATAAGTAAAATATAATCAATAGAGTGCCATAAAAAAAAAAAAAAAACTTAAATTAAACATCCCAGAATTGTAGAAGATTGCAACGGTGAATTGCCGGGCAAATCTCCTTTGGCAGTGAGCTTATATGACATTCACTCCCAGTGAAAGGAGTAAATGCCCAGTAATTCACTACTTACATGTCATCCACTCTATTCTTCACGTGCTTGTATAATTTTAATTTTTTCTTGGCTTCGATGAACAGAGTTAGATGCAATATCTATTTATAGCCTCCCAAAAGCGGTAGAGACGTTTTCCATGTACACAGCATATTCTTAGAACATCCGAAATCAAATAAAACTTTAGTTGGGCAAAAAAAGAAAATAAAGGCTAGTGGTCCAATGAGTTGGATATGCTAGATTTTATCCTCAGTTCATACCAGGTTTTAGGGATGACCGGAGTCAACATATATTCCTATATATCCAACTAATTGGAGTGGAGAAATTTCTAGACAAATTTAGCTTTACTACATTTCGATCTTGTCGTTATTTCGAGCATATTCCTAGTGTCTTTTCTTAAAGGTAAAATGATACTACGAGTTCTTAAATGTTGGCCTAATATGCAATGTCAAATTTAAATTTTTAATTTGCTTAGTGTGATTATTAAACTATTCTTAAATATTTAATATTGTGTCTCTATTTTATCAAACAAGTTAGATGTAATTTGATGGCATTGTATATTTAATGTTGAGTTCAAATTTTGATCTCATGGGTTAATAAGACATAACAACATGTGAACGCGGAGCCTATTTTTTTGTTGATCTACTTCTATATACAATTTTTTCTTGTTTATTGTTGAAACTCAATAGATTGAAGTACATGTTGGTTAATTCTATCTACTCGAACTAATGACAAACCGATGTTGAGTTTTTTAATATAGTCTAGAGAATACATTAAACATTTAGTAAAAATTTAATAATCATATTAAATAAATCAAAAGCCCAATGATGACAAGAAATAATGAGCTAAAGTTAATGAATTATAAATGTTATTTTTATTTTTTAAAATATTACAAAATAAGCGCATTTCCATGTAAAAAATTTAAATAAATGATAATGGTAAATGACTTTTTATTTATTTTGATGTGACAGCAAGGAAAAGAACTTCTTTCCTATGTTGAAGGTGCTTTGTCACAGTATCAACGGCCACATAATGTTACAAATTATGAAAAAGCCTAGTAGTGTTTTCCATTCACAAAGTTGACGAGTTTGAGGACTTGCATTATAATTATCTCTTCTTAGAATCATATATAACATAAAAATATTTTGATAAAGTATAGTCATAACCTATATAGTTGTTGGAAAATTTGCACCACAAGTTCTAAACATTATGTATTGAATGCAATCAATTAAGTCCTCAAATTTTACTTAGAAGTGCAATTAATTCCTAGAATTTATATTGAGAAGTGCAATTTAAGGATGCCATATAAACAAATTCTCATGAAAATGTTGGTAATTTTAGGTACAATTCAATATAAGGAATTAATTACCACTTTTGCAAAAGGCATAGGATTTAATTGAACTTTTGAAAAAGTTTAGGAATTGATTGCATTCCGTATACAAGCTTTAGGGCTTTCGTGCACTTTTTCCTTTTAGTTGTCTTTCTTGTGCCATACATAACTTATATATATATACACACACACGCTTCATTAAAGATGTGCAAGCGTTCTTTTCCTGAAGCAAGAGGCTGAAGTAGTGATAGATACTACAATTGAAGATATAAAGGTGAAGAACGGGGACCATACATTCTTTTCCGGAAGGAAGAACGCTAGGGAAGAATTGTGCTCTGGCATATACCATCTCTTCCTCCGGCATATAGCTGGTATTATGCCGAATTTGGTGAAAAATATACGAGCTTGGTCATCAATGAGACGACTCGAGCACGGCCACATGAAGGAGTAGTGCAGAATGCGATGGTGAATAACAGTGTAATTCTTCCTCGGCAAAAGAGAACTACATTGGCATGAATGCAGATGCTAAGGTGTTCTTGCTTCCGCCAAGGGAGAATTGCACTGCCATTCGCTTGCAATAAATATATATACTTACTCAGAGCTCAGCGAAGGCGTTGCAATAAATATATACTTTTAGATGTATATATTGCACCTGGTACAAAGGGCGATGTTACCTGCCTCGTCACTTCATTCTATGTTTATGTGATATATATATATATATATATTCATATATAAAATTCACATATTCAATTAGGTCATACAACACTTCGATTTTATTTTGAGTAGTGGAATTTGTAGAAGTATCAAGAAGGAATAGAGTAATTATAGCATACACCGTCAATATCAAATATATTTCCATGAGTGGCCTTGTTGACCCTTAAATTATTGTTTAGTGAAAGAGTGTGAAGTTTAAACTCTCAAATTAATGATGAATAATGTGTAAAGTCTTATTTACATAGACGCTATGTGCTCTAAGTTTTCTAAATAGTATATCTGTCTAGAACTTAAATATCTTTTTTTTTTTGTCCTAACGTGAAATATATAAACTGTTTGGCTTTACTAATTCATATAGACACATTGCATCGATAAGACTTAGCCACAAGGTGGCAAGTATGGTCAAGGTTACTTTAAATGAGAAATGACGTGATTTGCTAATTCGACAATTAGAATATTTTACTATCATGTCATGTTGTCCATGAAAAAAGAACCGAAATCCCTGCTTTTGTGAATGCAATACAACATATAAAATAGAAGACTTAAATAAACGTCGCTTTTTCATATCCATTTGTCATAATCCAATGGTATCTTTATTGAAATATTTCGATCTTTTACTTGGCTTTAGCGCAACATTAGCCATTAACTTTTTCGGAGTGCAAATAATTGCAAATAACTTTTAGAAAATTAGGACGAAATTTAATAGAAAAATTTTGTATGTATAAAATGCAGGTTCTGTAACATTTTTGTACACAATCCATCTTCATCCATCATCACCATTCATATAAGTTGTTATTTTCTATCGGAAATTAATTAACCATCTGAAGATGACTTCCCCAAAAAAAAAAAAAAACAAAAAAAACAATTATACAGATTTTGTGCCATATAAAAGCTTCCATGGGTAACCGCCTGATGAGAGAGAACTCTTTATTTTTTAAGGGGTAGAGACATAGTAGGAGTCTGATACTTCTTTCAAAGAATTTTGCTTCATGTATTTGTTGGATATTATTAGCAATTCGTTGGAATATGTCGACGATACGTGACGGGCGGATAGATTTAATTGCACAAAGATAACTACTTGACCGTTGACCACTTGTTTGGTCATGGAACAAAATTTTGGTGACATATGAAAAGAAAAAAAGACTACAGTAACGAAAGGGCCAAATTATTTCAGAGATTTCATTTAGTTCATCTAGCTCAGAACTCGTCAGTCAGTCACCATCAAAATATAAAGAGAAAAAGGAAAGTAGATCCTTCGAAAACTCGGGAAAATCTGCAGAAACCATGGGGTAGACCTCCGTTCATGGCACCATCAATTGCAGATTGTCTCACGACTGGCTAAATTGTGTAAGAGTTTTTCTAATTGTGGACTATATTAATTGATATTGTAATTTACCATTTAACGTTTACCGTTTTATGGGGTTTGGTCTAAAATGAGATAGAAGATTCCTTAATTAGTCTAATATGGGTTGGCTAGTGTGAGCCGAGTTGAGCCTGGCTCGTAATGAGGTGGTCTCCCTCACATTTAGCGTTAGGTAAACACTCCAGGATATATGTGAGAATTAGGGTTAGAGGAGAGTATAGAAGGTTTCTTAATTAGTCTGATATGAACTGGTTAGTGTAGGCCGAGTTGAGCTTAGCTCGTAATGAGGGGGACTGGCTGGAAACTCTATAAATAGTGCTTAAGTCTCTCATCTAACCCTAATTCTCACATGTATCCTCATCTAAGAGGTGTTTACCTAACGCTAAACGTGAGGGAAGCTGCCTCATTGAGCTAGTGATACGGAGGGCAATAGAGGAGAATGACTTGATGTGTGGATCCCCTTGATATATGTGGGTAATCCTTTTTCTGCTTCCACTTTATATTCGATGGATCTCAAAACATGTGCGTTAATCTTTCTACTCAATTATGCATATTCTCGTTCTGGTTATGGAGATTTCGGGGTTGCACAATTTGCATCCAATAAATTGTACCAAGCAAATCCGCCCTTCTCCTACTTTGGAACGAGGCAGAAGCCCTAAGGATCTCATCAGTGCCTTGCCGGACAACATGATCCATCACGTCTTCTCATTTTTGCCACTCGAAGACGTCGTCAAGACCAGCGTCCTCTCCAAGCATGGCCACTCCACCTGGACCACCACCACTCTCCTCTTCTTCAATGGAGTCTGGCCTCACAATCATGACACGTACTCCATGGACTTCCCATCTTTTGTCGACAGCGTCCTAATCCAGTGAACTTCGCCCACGGTGAAGAGGTTCTACGTCACTATCATCCAGTAGGATGTGGCCGATCGCACCACGCTCGACCTTTGGCTCCGCTTTGCAGCAGGGCGCTGCGTGGAGGAGCTCCACCTGTGGCTGACTACGAGCTACCGTTCTTGTATTGGTTGAGTCGGTTGGTGTGCCTGAAAGTCGGTTTCTGCTGTTTCTCGTTCGGCAGGACTATATGGCAGCCTTGTCTGATGGTCTTGTTGATCTAATATGCGGAGATAGGTGATGATATACTCGAGGGAATTTTAAGGAAAGGTCATGTTCTAGAGCCCCTTGAGTGGCGCCAGTGCTAGGGTATGAACAACATTATAGTAGATTCAACAAGTGTGAAAGGGTTGGTACTCGTTGGCATCTGTTCTCGAACATGGCAAAAATTCGAGCCCCACATTTGCTGTTATTGCAAGTGATGGATTTATGAGATGGGCTTAAGGCCCGTCCGCCCATGCTGGGCCCAAAAGGCCCGGCCCACGGGAATAGGGCCCGTGGAGGGGGAAGGTATAAAAGGGAGGAGAGAGAGAGAGAAGACAACGTTTTGGAAATAACGTACGTCTTTTCTTCTTACGCTCTCCCTCTCCCAAATAGAAAAACAGTAAGCAAACGGCAACACTGTCTTCCCTTCAAGGCGTCATCGGATCGAACCAGGGCCAGATTTTCTTCCTCTATCGGCATCGGTGTCTAATCTGTGGCTAACAAGGTACGCTCGACTCCGTGGTGTGCTTTACGATCGGTGATACGTGTTTTCCCGGGCTTTGTCTTCCGCTTTGATTTAGGGGTTCGATTTAGTGTCGAATCCGTATTTCGGGGATCAGTCATTCCCAACATTGCCCTAGTTCACGTTTTCCCGAAATTTGATGCTTTTTGATTGATTTATCGCGAAAAATCTTCGGCCGTACGGATCGGGGCGAAAATCCCGACACCCGAGCGCTGTTCGGCCATTTTTCTAAGTTTCCGTAAGTTGGAATCAAATTCTGAAGGCACTGAGTGAAAGGCGACGTCGAGACGAGTCCGACGACATGTCGTGCGTCGCCGGACGACGCCACACGCGCCCACACGCGCGGCCACAAGCCGCTGCGCGTGGGCGCCACGCGCTCGAAGCGCTGGCTATGGCCAACGCGTGCGCCACACGTGCCGGTGACGAACCGGCACGTGCGCCACACGTGCCGGTGACGAACCGGCACGTGTGCGCCGGCGACCGGCGAAACGGCACGCGCCGGTCCGCGGACCGACGCGTGCTGACGTCACGTGATGACGTCACCGTGACATCATCCAACGGTCGGTAACCGCTTGGATGACGTCACCGATGACGTCATCGTCGACGACGTTTCGCCGGGCGGTGACCGGTCGGCGACCTGACCTGACCGGCGACCCGACCCGACTCGCGAGACCCGGCACGTGTGCGGCACGTGCCAGCTGACGTCTGCGTGACGTCAGCCCGTGCACGCGAGCGGCACGTGCGGGCGATTCACGTGAACCGGCCAGGCGGCCCGACCGGTCCGACCGGTCCAACCGGTCCGACGACTTGGCCGTTCACCGTTGACCGACCGTTGACCCGTTGACCGACGACCGTTGACCGACCGTTGACCGTTGACTTTGACCGTTGACCGTTGACCCAAAAAAAAAAAAAGAATTTGTTTCTTTTTCAATTATGTCTGTGTGGATTGTAGGTAATCCATTTTTATTCTGCATTTGTTGCATGAATCATGGAAATTTATGTATTTTCCATTTTGTTTATTATGGATTATAAGTGATCCATTTTAGTTCTGCATTTGTTGCAGGAACTATGATGCGTTATGCACGGATACCTGCAATCCCAAGAACGGATGAAGGAAGAGCTAGACTGAAAAGGCTGATGAAAGAGTTAGCTGATTATCGGTGGCTTGATGGTGATTTAGTATCACACATGGTCAAGGTCAATCAGATGATACAGGAAATCATCAATAATGGTTATCTTATGCCGGATTTTGAGAAGGTGCCGGCTTTGTTGAACACTCTTCCACCTGAATGGCAAGCAGTGTTAGATCGGCTATGGGAGGTCAATGTGATCCCGGGTTATAGGAGGCTGGTGGAAGCTTTTGTAAGAGAACACTATAGGATTGAGTTGGCCAAAACTTCAACCCTTAGATTGTGCGCTACGTGGCGCAGAGTGAATGCGCCTTGGTGGTGACATGAGAGCTCTCCAAAAGTTTTTCCATGGTTGGCAAATGTACCTTCAGTTTTCTCAGATGTTTTGGCTGATAGATTAGAAGGGACATTCCCTATTTATTTCTTTGATTAATTATTTAATGTTTACTACCTGATTGTTGTTGATGTAGCAACCGATATGTTAGTTGTATCATGTGAAAGTATTGTTATTTTATTCGATGTTAAGATTTTATTTGCTTTTTGCTATTGCTGGTTGCTGTGGGTAATTAGCTGTGGGTAGTAATAGAAGTTTTTGTAACTTCATAGAATTTATTTGCATAAGACAATTATATTAATAATAATTTTGAGTTAGGATTTTTGGAGGATGATTGGAAACATAGTGACCTTTTGATTCTGAAGCCTTACTTGAAATTATTCATTAATATGATGCGTCTATGCAAATAGGGATGCATAAATGATAGGCATTAATTATTCGTGCATGTATGTCTGATGTGTTCAGAACAATGGTTCAGCAACTAAGAATGTAATTGCTGATATGAACGGCTACAATTGTGAAATATTGAATATGAAGATTCAATATGTGCTGGAAAAGCAAGAAGCACTAGAAGCTCTTGACCATGTTATGGAAGATCTTGAGAATGCTGTGCGCCACCTTGAGCTGGTAGAGGACCGCTTAACGACATGTGAGCTGAGAATAGATATTTGCAATGCTGGTTCTAGCTCATAAAGGGTTTTTGAGCTCTAAGCACAAGCGTATTGATTCGTTCAATATGTGAGAATGCAAAGGATCAAGTCCTTATTGCAAGAAATCAAGAGTTAACCAACACAAGAGAGGAAAACATCCTCAAGTTAAGAAAATGTCAAGGGTGAAATGTTACAACTGTGACAAGAAGGGTCACTATGCTCGCGACTGTCGTGAGCCAAAGAAGGTAAACACCTCTTGTACATTTGAGAACTTTGATTATGTGTCAAGTTCTGAATTATTGGCTGAATCCAATCCTTTGTGGACTGTAGATTCAGGAGCAACAGACGATGTAGCGAAGGATAAAGGATCCTTCGTGGAATTCCGACGAATACCAACTGGAACTGAGTGGATCTATGTGGAAAATAACTCTAGAGCTGAAGTTAATAGGGATTGGCACCTGCCAACTGAACATGTGTGGTGGACGCAACTTGTTCCTACATGATGTTCTAAATGCTCTGGAGATTCGTCGAAATTTACGTGTCTGTTTTGCTGTTGGTTAAGCTTGGTTTTAATATGAACTTCCATAATAGAGCTGTAGATTTGTATTTGGATACAAACTACTATAATAGTGGTCACTTTCTAGATGGTTTTATTATACTAAATGTTGACTGTGGTGATGTCAATATATGTTATTCCCTTATTTCACGTCTCCTACTTCATATGATAATGATGTGGATGTGTGGCATGCTTGACTTGGTCATATTGGCCAACAACATATGAAAAGACTAGCCAAAGAGGGCTTGTTGGGCAATATTGAATAAGTTGATTTGTCCATATGTAAGCATTGCCTAGAAGGGAAAACGACAAGGAAACCATTTGGAAAAGGTAAAAGAGCTAACGTTCCTCTGCATTTAATCCATTATGACGTTTGTGGTTCAATGAATGTGAGAGAAAGGCATGGGACTGTTTACTTCATCACTTTTAATAGATGATTATACTCGATTCGGATGTGTCTATTTGATTTCTCATAAATCTGAAGCATAAGTTGTTTCAAAAGGTTTATGAACTTGGTTGAAAATCAATTAGACAAGAAAATAAAAGCATTTAGATCCGATCGAGGTCGATAATATTTATCTGATGAGTTCAGAAAATTATGTGGTGAAAAGGAATAGAAATACAGTTGTCTATTCCATATACTCCTTAACAAAATGGCGTTGCATAGAGAAGAAACAGAACCCTACTAGAAATGGTTAGGTCCATGATGGCGTATGCTAACTTACATATCACTTTTATGGAGTGATGCGTTGTTAACTGCTGCCTAAATACTTAACCGGATGCCTTCCAAATCAGTTAGTTCCACTCCATATGAGTTATGGATAGGTAGAAACCGGACTTAAGTTTACTTAAGCCATGGGGTTATGCTACCTATACTCATATGTCCTCTCACAAGTTTGGGAAATTGAGTCCCAAATAAAAGTAGAGTATTTTAATGAGATACTCCGAACACTCGAAAGGGTATGTGTTCATAGGTGAGCAGGAAAGTGGGAGAATAACTGAATTTTGAATTACGAGATGTCACATTCTTAGTGGATGAATTTCCTTAGAGGGGCGAAATAGGGGAAGATTGCTTCCTATTTGAAACCTTGGATCAAGATAATGATATTAATGGAGTTCATCCAAGTGGGAGTAATATGAGATGTGATGAATTGAATTCAACTCATTCTCAATTGCAACCACCTGATGTGACGACATCATCATTACCTAATCCAAGTTGGAGCATAATAGGGAATGATGTGCTAAGTGTACAATCTCCCATACGGTGAACAAGTCGCCAAAGTATTTCCCGTCGATGTTTTGACATTGAAAGGGAAACTTTTATGGTTGCTCCACAAGATGAGTATGAGCCAAGAAATATTAATGAGGCTCTGAATTGCCCTAGTAAGGAAAAATGGATTTATGCAATGAAAGAGGAGATGGAGTCAATGAAATCAAACAAAGTCTGAGAACTGGTTGATCTTCCAAAAGGACGCAAAGCCATTGGGAACAAGTGGGTTCTCAAAATAAAGCAAAAGGTTGATGGCTCGATAGAAAGCATAAGGCTCGCCTTGTGGCGAAAGGGTATAATCAACAGGAAGAAATTGATTATGAAAATACATTTTCTCCTGTAGTGAGATTTACCTTGATTCGCATTATTCTGGCAATAGTGACTAGTATGGATCTTGAGTTACATCAAATGGATGTAAAGACTGCTTTCCTCAATGGAGAATTAGAGGAAGGAACATAATGGAACAACTTGCTAGTTTCATAATGAAAGGCCAAGAAGAAAATGTATGTCGACTTTGGGGGTCGATATATGGCCTTAAGCAGTCGTCAAGACAATGATATATACGTTTTCATAATGCCATAATGGCATATGACTTTATAATGATAGATGAGGATCATTGTGTATATATCAAAAAGATCCAAGGATCAATTTGTGATCATATCATTATATGTTAATGATATACTAATTGCCGGAAGCAATATGGAGCTAGTCAATACTGTCAAAAGTTGGTTGTCTTCCAAATTTTGAATTGAATGATATGGGATTGTAAACCCATTGACGCTCCTATTGCAAAAGGTGAAGGATTAAGCCATAGACTGTGTCCAAGGACTCCACAAGAGAAGGAACAAATGAAACATGTTCCTTATGCTAGTGCTGTTAGAAGCTTGATGTATGCTATGATGTGTACAAGACCTGGCATATGTTTTGCAGTTGGAATGGTGAGTAGATACCAATCTAATCCAGGTCAAGCACGTTGGGAAGCCATTAAGAGAATACTGATGTATCTAAAGGGGACTGCTGATTATAGTTGAGTTATTAAGGAAATGATCTGCAACTCAAAGGCTATTCTGATGCTGATTGGAGAGGAGATTTAAATGAAAGGAAATCTACCTCTGGTTTTGTTTTCTTACCGAATGATGGCACCATATGTTGGAGCAGTAAGAAACAAAGTGTATAGCCTTGTCCACGATGGAAACTGAGTTCGTGGCATTATCAGCAGCAGTATAAGAAGATGTTTGGCTTAAGAGATTATTGGATCATTTAGGTGTTATTGGAAGTGCTGCAGATTTGTTATTAGTTAACTATGATAATCAAGCAGCAAAAGCGTACACCAAAGATCCAAAATATCATGGCAAGACCAAACATATAGATACCAAGTATAACCTTTGTCAAGAATATGATTGCACGAAAAGATGTGAACTTAGAGTACATACTACACATAGAATGGTAGCAGATCCTATAACAAAGTCAATACCTAGAGATGTGTTTTGTGGCCATGTGAAATCTCTAGGATTGCGTAGAGGATGATGTACTGAATATTGTAATTTCCCTAAGAGTTCACATTCGATGAATTTGTGTTTTCATCTTTAATGCCTATGAATCTTTGTTTGATGTTTATGTATCTTAATGCTCAGTGCATTACTTTAAGTTAGAAGAAGTATGTCGGACATATGAGATTAGCCCACTCACACGGGTAATCGCCTCTATTTACTGTGTGATAAATAGAGATGAGACTGTTTTTAAGCTTATTATCTAGGTGATAATTGAGAGCTCAAGCTTAAAACACGTATGTCGCCTTAACTGGATGTTAAAATGAGGACATAATACTTACTATGTCCGAGAGTAAAATACCCCACATATTTTACTTTATCTGTCTATGATGCCAGATGTGAGTTCTGATGAATTTAGTGAATGAGTAGATACGTGAACTCAAGTTAGACATTGGGTATGTCTGAACTATCATCTGTACGGTATTGAAAGGTGTAGACATACGCTCCATGGGAAAGGAGTTAATACCGTAATACGTATTTCATACTACGTATGCATGAGACGACCAATAAGAGTGGCAAAAGTTTGATCTCAACTTTTTATGTCGTGTGAGACTCTTGAGGAAAAGAGTTCCTCAATTTTTAGTCCCCTCATGACTCTTACTTATTCTCAAGATTTCTATTTAGTGTTTGCTATCTTAGGATGTTGCCAATGGTCATGAGTTTGATTCGATCTAATGGGACATTTCTAGAAAAGCAAGCTGAACTGAAATTGAGAGTTTGAAGGAAAGAGGAAGACCGATTTTGGAGAATCACATTGTAGTTTTGTATTCACCGGTTAACCAATTATGACTGTCTTTGTGATAATCATAATTGTGAATACAATATATATATATCATTGTTTGAAAGAGATCAAGAGAGATATAAATGTGATCGATCGATCTAGGGTACTGCATACTAAATCTACTCGAAGTGTGATGCCTATTATGAGCTGTTATATATTCCTAACAGATGTATAGCAACGAGCTCTCAAAGTATGCTGGTCGCACGGATTATTCACCGGTATGAATGTTGAAGAGAGGTAAAGAGAATTCTGTTCGGCCCACCATGTGCGAGTGGGAGATGATGGATTTATGAGATGGGCTTAAGGCCCGTCCGCCCATGCTAGGCCCAAAAGGCCCGGCCCACGGGAATAGGGCCCGTGGAAGGGGAAGGTATAAAAGGGAGGAGAAAGAGAGAGAAGACAACGTTTTGGAAATAACGTACGTCTTTTCTTCTTACGCTCTCTCTCTCCCAAATAGAAAAACAGTAAGCAAACGGCAACACTGTCTTCCCTTCAAGGCGTCATCGGATCGAACCAGGGCCAGATTTTCTTCCTCTATCGGCATCGGTGTCTAATCTGTGGCTAACAAGGTACGCTCGACTCCGTGGTGTGCTTTACGATCGGTGATACGTGTTTTCCCGGGCTTTGTCTTCCGCTTTGATTTAGGGGTTCGATTTAGTGTCGAATCCGTATTTCGGGGATCAGTCACGTAATTGGTATTGTCAAGTCATGTTCAGACTTGATGTTATATCTTTCTTGGTAAAAACCGAATTAGATTTTGTCATTCTGACTGGTGCTTCTGGTGACAAGAAGATGTGCAGCAACTTGTTGAAGGAACTTTTTAAGAAACTGCACAGAGTTATAATCACCATTGATGGCGATATGGCTTCGACTTTCCTCGCAACCAAGTTGCTTCCTTTCTGGTGGTTGGAAGCAAATCTTAACACTTTCTAGCCACCGCCCACAACGTTTTGATAGAGCATGAAAGGGATGTCAATTTGGACATCAGTGCTCCGGATTTTCCATTTCATGGCATCTGCCAAAACTGGTGTCTTCCTATTTTCCTTTCCTACTCACATCCTATCCATTCATGCATTTAATTATTTTACAAATTTCCCCTCTTCTTTCTTTTTTTTTTTCTTTTTTAATTCCTTTCATATCTTTACTTTTGTCTAGATATCTTACTAAATAATGTGACAATTTGTTTGAAAAAAGGGGTCAAAGAATATGGAAAAATAAATTTTAAATTTGGCCAAAACAAAGTCTATATATAAAAAGATGCGGCAAATTACAAACGTGAATTAAATATATGATTAAAATTCATTCGTTCACTAAATTTCTGCTATATAACTCCACCTTATAGAAGCTAATATTTGCATCTGTAGCATCTCTTTTATGAGTAGGTTGATCGTAAAAACATCATTATAATGGAAAAAAGAACATACATCGTCATATAAAAATACATGCGCACGCACATATTTATATCTCGTTAGCATTCGTTTTATTTCATGTGCTTGTTATACGTACGTAGCAGATACTACTATAATATTCATTTCCAATGCAAAATTATGAAAAATAATTAAGAATGAAAATATTTTATATTTATATTTATATTTATATTTCTGGTTGCCCTGCTTGTAATTTTATTGAGATTAGAATATGGCTGAGTATGAAAATCCATGCAATTCAAAATCCCTTTTTCTATTCATATAAAAAAGTAAAAGCCACAAAAGAAATAATAACATAGAACAGTCTAAGGTCAATGAAAATTCGAGAAAAATAATGCTACACCTTAGAAAATGGCTCGCAACAAATTACTATTGGTCTTCCTCAAGGTACATTTCAAGAAGGTAATTAATGAACATTAACAAATTAGTAGGTCAAACTTGTCCCTTGTTTTGGGGAAAGTAAATTCACCACAAAAAAAAAGGATCAAAAAAAACTTTTTACGATATTGCATCCCTAATTCTCACCATATCTTTTTCTTCCCTAGTGACCCTCTCGGTGTTTTGTATCCTGGGGATCCCCAAGTTCGGATTTGCTCGAGATGAAACCTTTTAAGGACTCCTCAAACTATCTTTTTAGTGATAGTCTATTACGTTTGGATGAAATGTAATTGCATACGGTTTCAAAACAAGTTAATTGAGCCTCATCTTCTGTTGGCTAGGATTTGAAAGGTTATAAGAGGTAGGGCGTCACTCTACCAAAAGTGTAGGCCTTCCTAAGCAAATGTTTTATTGGCTAATGGAGGCTCCCTTCCTCCATCTTCTCGCATAACTAGTCTCTTTGTAATGCTAGGGGTTTGCCCTAAGCTTTTGTGCCTCATACGATTAATGATATTCACATATTTACACCAAAAAATTCATATGTATCATATGTATATTGACAAAATCAAAACATCTTTTTACAATGAGAAAAGAGGCCACAAAAAAATTTATCGAAACTTCTAATCGAAACAATAACAATAACAACAGAAAAAGCTGTCATCCAACACTTGAAGCAACTGGGTGAGCCCACCATTTGAGCAATGTCAAATGCTCAGCCATTTTCTAATCTCAAGAATACCACAAGGGGGGGGGGGGGGGTGGGGCAATCAATTCATCTTTGCTTGTTCAATGTATATAAAAATATCAACTTTACACATTGCCAAATCTTAACAGTGCATATGACAATCTTATAAAAGTATTTTCATTCTTCGCTTGTCTCTTTTTCTCTTAGTTGGGCATGATATGAATATCACAGTAGTATTTGCCTCATATGTACAATGAACTCATTAAAATGAATCAAATGCTAACATCATACATATATATATATGTGTGTGTGTGTGTGTGTGTGTGTGTGTGTGTGTGTGTATTTTTATATATGACATATATGTTCTTCCTCTAATATGATGATGTATTCACCATTGATCTAATCATTAAAAAGATGCTACATATGTAGATATTAGATTGTATAAAGTGAAATACTGACCAAAACAAGAAAGTGGAGTAATATAGCGGATATTTTTTGTGATATGGAGATTTAACGAGGGATTGAGTTGCTCCGTATTAATAAGCGACGTTGCCCTTGGATTTTCCTGTTATTTACGGGAAGGACTCAAACTCAGTGTTCAAACGTTGATTTATTACTTTATTTGGTCTCCTTTATTTGGTCTCGGGTCTTTGTTTAATTGTTTCCATTTGATTGGAACATCATGTCACGAAAGAATGTCTCGCCTGACTAGCCATCATGGTATTCCAAGAAAGTGCGCGGGATTGTGTTGTCAGAGAGAGCTGAGGTGGCTCTTTGTCTGAGAAAATGGACCAATGAAATTTTGAGGTAATCCCAGAGTATATTCTCTAGTATCAGATGCAGATAAAAATTATTTTATCAGTTATGACGAAGGTTTAAGTCTACTTTTGGCGAGTGCATCTCCGAAGAAAGGGGAAGAGAGAGGGGGAGAAGAAAGGGGGCAATCAATGAAGAAAGAAGGCCCGGTGAAAGGAAAGAAAAAGCGAGACTCATAAACGTGGGGTCATATGTCGGTCTTATGGTTAAGTGAAGGGGCCGGTCTATGCAATATTTAAACCAATTAAAAGGATCCGTATACATTTTTCATCTCAAAAGCGACATGACTAGTTAGTGGAAACCAAGGCATTGTTTGGTGGCTCAAAGCCCACCTGCACCATTGGCAAGTAAATAAACAACATATATTATTTCATTATCTGAAAAAATATGAAAAATAATTTTTACTGCATGTTTATCAATTTCTTAAAATTTAAGGCAATTATTATCAAGTAAACATCGCATTTGAAGTGAAATCCTAAAATTCAAGTGTGAAACTGAAATTTCAAAGTAAAATTCATTTCAAACATGTATAGACATATCCTTTCGTGAAGAAACCCAATGTGAATTTCTGACAAACCCAACTTAAATAGCTAAAACCTAATCTCTTTCGAATCTGAAAGTCTAGATCTTTTGCTTTCGAAGCATGTGAAAAACTGAAAAAGCTTGACTTTGACTCGCATTGCTGCACAAATTTTCCGATCCTTGCAAATACTAGGCCTACGGTCAGATCTTGAACCCATTTTACGGGTTGGTCAGGCTGCTCTGGGGCGAGAGCTGGCAGCTGCCATGCCGCCACGGAAGCCGTCCTCGCGGCTTGCCCATCCCCTCCGCCTCCAAGGCCACCATGCCGCCCCTGAAGGCCTATGACTCTAACATGTCCTGAGGGAGGATAACCACGCCGCCGCAGCGACAGCGGCCGCCGCAAGCGAGGTCAACTGGGTCAAGATGATTTTGTATCAGATTTTGCCTTTCCTATGCGAACAAAGGTCTCCAAGATAATTAAGGAGAATAGACGGAGCACAATTTGCACTTGTGGGAAAAAGGTTACATATTTAAAGAAGTCAAATGATTTTTTTTTTTTTTTAACTATAACCAAGAAATGGAAAATGATGGCGAAAATTTTCCAAACATGGAAATGATGATTGTGTATGTATGGCTGTGACGTTCTTCGAATGTTTTGTATGATAGCGAGGAGCGGCTAGAATTAAGGATTTGTGTTCCTTCTCACTTCGGGCAATTAGCGATAATTTTGGTTAAAAAATTCAAACAATAAATTCATTATGGCGATTCAAATCACAATACTACATTGATAAAAATGCTATAGTTCAATTATGGTTCCTCGATACAGACTCAAATTGGGGACTTGAGTTTCTTGAATTTCATCGAAGATAACCATCGACAATTTTCTAAAAGTGGGAACTTCTCCATTAATGGATGGAATAACATTTTCTTTTCACTCTCTTTCAAAAAAATGACACTAACCATATGAAACAATTTTCCTATTTTCTCTTGTTTCACTCCTTTTTCCTCTACCTACTAATTAGTTACTAGAAAATCATCCATTGCTAAATCGCCTTGTCGCAGTGCCTTCAATCACATCCTTTGTCTTCAGCCACCATGACCACCGGCACCATGATCACCGGGCCATCACTGATCTGTCTTTGCTTACATGCTGGACGGCCGCCGCCTTTGATTCGTGGTTGTCAATTGTCGATCACATCTAAAACCATACGTGCTTCATCACAAAAGTGACAGGACTAGTTAGCAAAAACGAGAGCGTTGTTTAGTTGGGCTCAAAGACCTCCTGCACTATTAGCAAATGAAAACAAAAAGATTATTTCAATATCTGAAAGAATATGAAAAATAATTATTTCTAATTGTTTTACGATTGTTAAGAAAAAAGTGAAGAACGTATATGCTAGAGAGGTCCAAAGTATGTCCGCTATCATCACTTAACAATCTTATCTAACATATAACAAATGCAATCATCTGATTATAAACAATATCAATAGATGATCAATTGAAGAAAATTAACTAAAATTAAATGAATATAATGCCGTGAAAGAAAACTTGATTGAAGATAGCAACGGTGAATAGCTGGGCAAATATCCTTTGGCAATGAGCTTATATTATATTCATTGCCAGCTCATTGCCAAAGAAGTAAATGCCCAGTAATTCACCACTTACATGCCATGCTCACTATCAATCATTTACTCTTACTATAAATATTACTTCTGATGCTTTTGGCTTCGAAGAGTAGTGTTAAGGTGCAGAATCTATTTATAGGCTCCCAAAAGGTTAAGGTCATTTTCCATCCAAACAGCATATTCTGAGAACATCCGAAAATCCAGTAAGATCTTGGGAACTTGAACGAAAAGGACAAAAGAAGCTATAGTGCTCCAAGGAGTTAGGTATGCTAAATCTCAATTCCAGGTTCGTTCCAGAATTTGTGGAGGACCGGAGTCAATATATATTACTCCATCCAAATAATGGAGTTGAGAAATTTCCTGGGAGGTTTAGTTTTAGCTCATTTCAATCTTGTCTATATACTGAGCATATTCTTAGTGTCATATTTAAAATTTTAATTTGTTCAGTATGATTTTTGAACTATTTTTAAACATTCAATATAGCCATTCTATTTGATCAAACAACAAGTCAAATGTAATTTGATGACATGACATATTTAATACTAAGTTGGACTTCTGAAATGATGCGTCAATACTATATAAGAACATGTGATCGTGAATTCCATTTTCTTATCCAACTTCTTTTTGCTTTCAATTGGTAGAACTTAACGGCTTGAAGGGTATGTCAGCAAATTTCATTAACTTGAACTAACAAAAAGACAAAGTTAAACTTATTAATATAGTTGGATTATATTGAACATTGAGCAATAGTTTAGGGACTATATTTAACAGATTAAACGTCTGTGGATGAAATTTCATATCAGGTCAAAGTTTAGCAAATGAGCATGCTTTACAAGTGAAAAAATTAAACAAATCAAAGGAAAAAAATTATTTCCCAAAGGTTTGACTTATTCTGAAAAATGTAATCAACCCTTCATGAAATTATATATATATATATATATATATATATTGGTAAAAGGTAAGAAATATATTAAGGAAAGGCCAAATGTACAAAAGATCTCAACACTAGGAACTTGCACTCTAAATGTAGGAACAAAAGAAGTGGAAGGGTGATGAGATGTAAAAGCCGCAAAGACGGCGCAAGCACTACAACAACAAGACCAAACTAAGCACGGCTAGGTCGACCGGCTACCAAACATAAACAAAAGCAAGGAGGAGGCCACCGTCAGATCGCACGACCTACGGGTCCCCAGTGAAAATAATTGGGTCTAGGCTCCAACTTCTTTGCAACCTTCTGTTTCCGAAATTATCTTCGACGTTCCTGAAGGTGATAGCCTTGTCTCGGACCACTTTGAAGAAGTGGTTCTTCATGGCCGGAATCGAGAGAGGCTGGTCTCTAAAGATGATGTTATTCCTATTTTTTCAAATGATATGACAAAGCGCGCCAAAGGAAAAACGGGCATAGTTACAATAATTCACTGTACAGTCACTAAACAAAATTATAAAATTTATGCTAAAAAGTGACAGAGATTTGAGAAATCGTCTTTGGAGCTTTATTGATACCTGTTCGGTTTCCGCAATAGTTATAACTGTGAAAAGAAATGCTACTGTTTTTTTTTTTTTTTATATGGGATTTGGCAAACTCCTCATATTAGTGAACACATAAGTTACAATAATTCACTGTACAGTCACTAAACAATTATAGCATAACTAATAGGCATACCAAACCGATGCTTATGATGTGTTTGCTTCAGTGACTTTTTTTTTTTTTTTTTTTGCGAATTAATATTCTGGACTGTCATGCATATGATTTGTCAAAAATGATCAGTTAATGGAAAATCATTTAAGACGAGTACTTTAACTTAGGGAAAAGAGTTTCCCTAATCCAGAAAATGGAAAACATTTTTTTGAAAAAGGATTTATAAAAAGTACTTTTCTTTATCATGAAAAGTTTTCTGATACAAACACCACCTTAGTTGAAATTCGACTTTATCCACAATGAATCGAAGACTTTCCTTATATTAGTCTACATGCCAGAGAACTTTTCCGGCTGCTGTGAGTGGAGACCACGCATTGTCATATTATTAAATGAGGAAGAAAAAGCTAAACAAAGGCATGAGAGAAGAACATAGTGGGGAATAGGGTGAGTATTCAAATCGCTAAGATAGGCTAAGAAAAACATGTTCACGGAAATTGGAAAGAAGGTGTGAGGAATCAGCAAGTTCTACTGCAAATTCCCCAAATTACCCTTTCTTCATCTTTTCACCAATAAATTATAAGGGTAAAGATATATTTTTCCCCCATTATATTTTCTTTCCTTTCCATTTTCGTATCTTCCCAGACAAGGTAAATTCAATTGTTCACTTCTTTTAACTTGATCACCTTCCAAACAGCAAGATAAATATATTTTCTGCTCCTTATATTTTTTCTTCACCTTTTATTTTCCTCACTTACGAATTTTATTTTTTTTACCGAACGTTGGACAAGATTGCATGTGAATGCCCCTTTCGAACAACAAGAACTGCAAATTGCATGGAACTTGATAAATAGGAGAAAAGACTGGCAGGACTCTAGAAAGATGATGAATGGCGATTAAAGTACAAATTGTTAAAAAATAATGCCTACGAAAATTATTTATTAATATTAAGTATGGTCCTATAGTCAATATTTAAATATTTTCTAAAGCTTTGAAGCTTTTCCAGTTAAAAAAAAAATAAGAAGAAGAAGAAAAGTGTGAGTTTCGTGCATTTATAGAAAGATACAAGGTATGTTTGTTGGAGTGAGAACTTTTTGTGGCTGAAAATGCTTTCAGGAATTCAATTTCAGAGAAAGTGAATAGTCTGGATTGTCTATCTTTTTTATGAGTGCACATATTTGCTATAATTGTGTTAGATAGATAATGTTTTCTTGAAGACCAAAGAGTTTGTAAGGTTCAAGTTGCTCTCTGAAGCCTCGTGACTCCTCTAAACACTATTGAATTTTCCAACTATTCGACTGTGAGAAACCTTCCTGGATATCTAAGGTATGTCTTAGATATTACAAATTTTTTAAATTTCTTAAGTAAGTTCCATATATTTACTGACCTAATCCTTTTGAATTCATAAGGAGAAGTCTAGGTAATTTGTAAGGAAATATTTTTGAATGCATAAGGAGATATCTAGGTATTTCAGAGAAAATTCTAAATAAGGACCTGAAGTGAATATATTTTCTCCAGTAATGACTCAAAGTGAACTTTGTGTCAAATAGGAACTTGAAGTGGACCCATTGTCTCAAATAAGGACCCAAAGTTAATTTTGTATCAAATAAGGACCCGAAGTGATCAAGTTAATCTCTATTGAGGACCTTAGCTCATCAGTAGACATTTTCCGGCAATTAAAATAGGGACAATTTTGTCAGAAATTTGTGATTGGCAAAAAATGGAAAATTATAAATTAATTAGGTTTAAGTTATTCATTTAGATGTTTACGTTTTCTTCTTTCTTCTCCCCCGCTCCTCCTCAACCAAATCATTGCCCGGTCATCGTCACGAGTTGATTTTCATTGCTTCTCGCCTTGTTCAATTCTTGTCGCTTCTCACCTGCCCCTTGCGAGCATCGGTCTATTGTTCACCATCGTTCCTCAAAGAAAGAAGTATCTAGTTTTCTTCTTGTTTTTGAATTCGTGCCTCAATTGGTGGAGAATTTGGGTCTTCGACTTTGCAGAGGATGGGTACACAAAATGGGGAGAACTTTGGTCTTTGACTTTGTAGAGGATGGGTACAAAGAGAGGGGAGACCATAGAAAACCTAGGGATTTTTTGTTTCTGTTTTAGGATTTGTTAATTTTCGCTAGATTTTTTTGGACAAAATTGCCCAAAGCCCGGTCGTTGGAAATGTCACATGCTTGATAGCCAGCGAATATTTGGCTAACCAGCAAGCTCAAGTCCTTATTTGGAATTAATTCAACCACTTCGGGTCCTTATTTGAAACAATGGATCAACTTTAGGTCTTTATCTAACACAAAGTTCATTTTGGGTCATTATTTGAGAAAATTGATGCACTTCGAGTCCTTATTTGGAATTTTCTCAGGTATTTCATCAAACGAATACCTTAAGAAAAGTGTAGGTAATTTGTAAAGAAATCTTCTCAAATACCCAAAGAGAAATGGTATTTTGTCAAATTCCTTTCAATTACCTAAGGAGAAGTCTACGTAATTTGGAAGGAAATCTTTTTGAATGCCTAAGTAGAAATCTAGGGTCATCAAAACACTTCGCAAAGAATTTTTTTAAACACTTTGGATGATTACCAATCAATTTGATCATTAGATGCCAAAGATTAGTTTTAGGTGTTTATCAATTAAATCTTTTTTTACCTCCGGAGATATCTGGGTATTTTCTCAAGACATTTTTTGAATGTCTAAGGACAAATCCAGATATTTCGTTAAGGAATTTTAAACTCATGCGATGATTTATGTGTTTGCCAAATAAATAATTAAATACTTGAGATGAGTTCCAAGTATTTATCAAGTTAAATCTTTAAATATTCAAGAAAAAATCTAGGTATATAGGGTCCATTCGTTTCGCGAAAATGGGTCATTTCTGGAAAATATTTTCCCATAAGTCATTTTTCAGGAAAATGACAATATTTTCTGGTGTTTGGTTAAAATCTGAAAATGTTTTGAGAAATATTTTTCGATATTTGGTAAGGAAAATATTTTCTAAGACTTCACCACTTAGGCATGCATCACTTACCGACCTATAAATCCATCAATTACGAACTTACCTTTAAATCCAAGCAAACTTGTTTCATATATTTGTTCTCTTATTGTCACCAAATGTTCATCTACTCTAAAAAATGTTCGTATGGATTTTAAAAAGAAGCAAAAGAGAAAAGAAGCAAAGCATGTACAGTCCTAATGAGAATCTTCCAGTTGAGTGGCTTTGTTCTCCCCCTGTGTCTTTTGTGTTCTAATAAACAAAAGAAAAAAGAAGCAAAGCATGTAGAGCCCTTTACTTGAGCAATGTACAAATGCATGATAGAGTACATAAAGAAAATGATAAGTAAGAGTGCAGAGCATGAGCTTGAGATCGATGAACTCGAGGTTTACCTGGCAATGGCTGACGACTAGCCAAGAAAGAAGAAGATGGGAAACAAAGGAAAAAAAAAAAGAAAAAAAGAAAATAAAAAGGAAATTAAAAATAATTCAAATTAAAAAAGAAAAATAAAATTAAAAAATAATTCGAATAAAAAAAGAAAAGAAGAATAAGAAATGAGGGGAGCAAGTGAGGATTTGTAGAGGTGTGAGATAAGAGAAGCATTTTTCAAAAGTAGAAAACATTTTTTCCTAATCTAGAAGACTTTTTTCCTTTCATGAAAAACATTTTTCCCAAAGAATTCATTTTTGTGAAACGAATGCCAGAAAATCTGAAAAATATTTTTCTGGAAATTATTTTCCGCGAAACGAACGGAGTCTTATTGATTCAATCATTTCAAGTGATTGAAATGAATTCTATATATTTCCCAAAGAAAGCCTCTAAAGTATCTAGGGTGATTTATTGGTGTTTATTGGTTGAAACTTTTGAATAGATAAGGAGAAATTTAGGTAATTCGTCAAAAATCTTTTCAAATACCTAAGATCAGTTTAGGTTCCAAATGACGTTCCAGAAATTTTCAAGCCTTTCCAATATTTTAAGTCCCAGATGCTTGTCAGGTTTACAAAAAATTGATCCGTACCGAAGTGTACCTTCTTGAATCCTCAGGTAAGTAAGTGCAGGTACGTTTCTACCTTTACATCAGCATTTACGTCACATTTCATTACATTACATTAGAAAAATGGGTGTACCTCATTAAGATCTATATTCCCAACAAAAAGAGTCATTGCATTGCATTCACATTATAATACTTAGGTGTCATTTATCTTTTTAGAACCTCTATGAGCTTTCCTTCAAAGAGGAGAAACTGTTGACATGTAAAATGTGGCTATTTCATTTAGTCATTTATTGTATAGGATAATTAGTGATCGACCCTGACCATTAAACAAAATACCATTAGCATAGTTCATGTTTGCATGTTTATTCAAGTCATGCGTCACAATTAAATCACAGGGCCCTAGCACGATGTTACCATGTACCACCGCATGCTTGCTAGAAAGACTTTTCGAAGATGTGATTGGCCATGTTAATGGAACAGTTTAAAATTTATGGTCAACCCCATGTCAATGTGATTTGATTCCCAGCAGTTATTTGGTTCGACAGTTATCAGCAGTTATTAATTCCTATATATTTCTATCCACTGTCCAATAATTTCAAACTCATATTTAATCTACAAAGAGGAGAGAGGTTACCTAAAGAGGTATTTTATATCATCTGCGCCATTTCAAATATGTTCTAATTAAACTCAATCGCGGAAGAGATAAAGAACCATGATCTTGAACTCAAGGGGAAAAGAAATTCAGCCACATTTTAAGAAAGAGGCCAGGCGGGGATTGGGTTTCCGAGTGAAATAAATTATGAAAACCCCCCTTATCATGTTGAATGATCACGACTGGCACTGGAAGGTGTTCAAGTTTGAGAGAGAAAAAGATTTGCCATTATCCCTTCGTCAATAAGAGCCATCTATGTAAATAAAGGAGGAATGATAGTTTTCGTTAGTTTGTTCGGTGGGATTGGTGAGAAAATATCTGATTGTATGTCTTTGACATGATCAGCCGTACAGATCGGCTAGTGGATCAAGACAAGAGCGCTCAACCCGTGGTATCGCAAAAAGGGTGAGACCATAGGAATCGAGTATCAAACATTTAGAGAACCGGGGATCCGACCAAGAGCTACCAACTCTCACTGAGTACAATCCTTATTTGTGATTCACACCAACTGCAGTGGTCAGCTTTCGACGTGGCCAACTGCCTCTATGATCTTCTCACTGTCTTCACATTCACTGTCATTCCATCACCTCAGTATCCAACCTGCCCTTCGCCGGTCATTGTCAGCAAATTTTCCTCGCCGGTCACCATGAACTCGCCTCGCCATCAGCCACCGTTCGACGCAATCTTCCAATCTAGGTAATTAAACTTAATTTGAATATCCTATTGCCTAAATCGTGACTATTGTGATTTTAAACTTGATTTAAATAGAATTTTTATGCGATTAGGAAATTTCCTTTTTGACTTGTGCATAGTACCCGTGGTTTCGATCTTTAAGACTTAAAGATTGGATTCCCGATTATCATTATTTCCTAGTTTTGAATGTTGCAAATCTTTGATTGTTTGGGCTTATTTATTGCATATTGTTAATTCAAGAAATTTTCCTATTTTGAAAATACAAGAATTGCATCCTTTTAAGATATATTACAATTTCTAATTTATAATTGCATATCTAGGAAAAACTATTTTCTAGTTTAAATTAGCTAGTCACATTCGTAGGGTGATTCCTATTTTAGCTTTAAAAGAAAATCACAAAATATAAGATGCATGTATCATACAGGACTAGTTTCATAAATACCACGTTATTATTGCCATGTCATCGTTGCCATGTCATCATCTTGTCATGTCACCACATCAATGTCATTTAGTTATTGCATATTTTATTATCACGAATAACCATCATTGCATTTAGAAATTATGTGCAGGGCAATGCATTTCTTTAATTATCATATTGCAAATATTTAGAAATTAATCATGGTGAAGTTGTGCTTTGCTTAATGCATTGAGGTCTGCCCTATTTTTTTTAATTTATTTATTAATTTGATTTATTGAGTGTTACATTAATTGATCACACGCCTGCATGATCATCCATTGCATGTTAGTGGGCTAGGATTAAAACTTGCCAAGACCACCTTCTAGATATTTTTTAAAATAAACCAAAAGATTAATCTAGCATAATCAACTCTCCATATTAATCTCTAGTTCATAAAAATAATATATTCCCCCTTGTCTTACTTGGGTTACTAATTGACCCACAATTGAATTGCATAATAAATTGATCCAATCAAAACTTCAAAGTTGCGATTGGTATGGGTTTACGAGAGTCCACTCTAACTCTTTGGCTTAGTTATTCATTAGCTTTCCTTTTGATTGTTCACCTCTAGGAAGGTTAGGACAAAAGTAATAAAAGAAGGGTCAAATATCTTATTGTAACTCTATGGATGGACGAGATTTTGCTTGTTATGTATATAACTAACTCTCTTCAAGGACTCTAAAGGATAGTTTTCAATTTCCACCTATACTACCAGCTATTAATAGATTGATTTGCCAAATACTCAATAAGAACTTTTTTTTATTATCTAATTATGATTTAATGGTAGGTAGCTTGATATATTATTTTCGAATTTCAATTTGCGATTCAATTATTTTAAATTTAACTTAAAACTTTAATAGAAGATAATGAGAGGAGAGGATATACAGTGATATTTAATTAATCCTGATTGGTTAATTATTTGGAAAGGGGACAATTCACAAATCATGATTTTTAGCCTACCTACTTCATAGAGTGAGGGTAGGGGAAGCGAGTTAAGTCTTCCACCATCTGCCTTGCTTAGTCACATCATAAATTGCAAACATCCGCCGCTTGTTCGATCAGTAAGCTTTTGGGATCTAAATTGAGTTATTGATGGGTTAAAAAAGGGTCTATCACAAATCCACTGATGGCCATTTTTCAGTTTTGCTCTATAATAATAATCCCATTATAATAGCTTGTTAAAATTTCAAATATTTCATATCCTACCCGATTCATTATATATGAGTCAAAATGTAGATCTTTGACCAATTTGCCACCTCTAGTTATGACATGTAAGGGATGAGAAGGTTTTGGTTATGCTTGAAGGTGAGGAGGGCGTTAGAATTAAGGAATTTCTGGTTAAAAATCCAAATAATGAATTCATTATGGCAATTTTGAACCCAATATCACGATGGTAATAGTAATAATGTTGTAGCTCGATATAGATATCAATTTGGACTTTAATTACTTGAGTTTCAACAAAAATAACCACCGAGTATTTTCTAAGAGTTGGGACCTTCTCCATGAAGGGATATAATAACATTTTCTTTCTACTCTCTCATTTTAAACCCCCCTTTTCTCAAATGACTAATCAATTACAGGAACCCCATCCATTGCCAAATCGCCTTGTTGCGGTCCCTCCATTCACATCATCCATCTTTAGCCACCATGACCACCGAACTGCCACTGCTCTCCATTTGCTTACATTCCAGAGCGCTTACACCTTCGATATGCGGCCTTTTATGGTTGACTACACATAAATAAGAAGTGGTGGGTAGGTCCACTGTCTCATTTCTCAGAGAAGTTAAATTTCTCATTCCATAAAGTGAATGTAAAGACAACCGAAAGGATTAGCCTGCATACTAAATCTCAAAAGTGACATAGCCTGTGAGCCAAAAAAAGAAATCAATTTAATAGCTGAAACAATAAGATAAATAATTGTTGCCGAATGTTCAACAATTTTTTAAGATTTAAGGCAAATATCATCAAGTAAATGTGGCATTTCTAGTCAGATCCTAGTTGAAGTATGAAACCGAAAGTAAAAAATGGAAATCATCTCAAACATGCGTACACATCTCTTCTCGTATGCATTTGAAGATACAATATTATCTATGATCATTATAGGCAAGATTAAAAGAAAAAGTCAAGAATATTTATTGACAAAGCGTAAGAAGCACCACAGCATGCATCTGATATGGATTCCCCACAATTGAACAAATATAACAAATTTCAAGCAACAAGGCACAAAAAATTAATAAATGAACAGATGAATAAAACCTAAATGAAATTGTACTCCTCTCGTTTATGTTAGAGTTTTCTCTCGCGTGATGCTCGAGTTTCTACCCATGTCTTCATCTTCCTCAGCTCTTTGTCTGATCTCCGCCTTTCGCTTGAACCACCAATGTTCCTCGCAAAATCCTCCCTAACTGCTTCTCTTTCTATCCCGTCCTCTGCATGCTCAATTTCTTCCATCCTCTTTCATTATCTCTTTCCCCGGTTCCACTGGTTTCTTCTATCTCTCTCAATTACCAGCATTCCTAGTTTGCATGTTCCCGATCTGTAACATGCAACCCTTACAAATCTCAGTTTCAGCCATCTATTCTTCAAATTATTCATCCTAGAGTACTTCAGTAACCTTAACAATGGATGAAAGTGAAAATACCTCCAGAATTGCTTCCTTGTGCCATCGGCTAGGGCGATTATGCTCAGAACAAGAGTTGGAGGTTTGGGATGACATCCCGGCATCGGCTAAACTGAAGGATTGTCGCCTTATTCTGGTGGGTAATATCTTTACCAATCCTACTGTGAATTTATTTGCTTTTCAAGTTGCGATGAAGAAAGCCTGGAGAGTTGATCATTTAGAGATTACTTCGGCAGATACAGGGCTGTATATCATCAAATTTAGAACTGAAATGGAAAAACGTCGCGTTCTGGATGGTAGCCCTTGGTTATTTTCAGGTCAATTAGTTAACCTACGACCCTAGCAACCTAATACTCCCCTACAACACTATGATTTCGGAAAATGTCTATTATGGGTTCATGTTATAGGCTTACCTTTGGAATGGACTTCCCCTCCCATCCTGCGTAGAGCTGTATCCCAGATAGGAAAAGTTCAGGAAGTCAAAACGGACATCTCTGCAAGAATAAGAATTGAATTAGATTTGAAAGAACCTTTGAAAACTGGCAAACTTATCAGTATCGAAGGCAAAACCCTCTGGCTTGATTTTCGATATGAGAGACTTTCCCATTACTGCTACTCCTGTGGAAGGCTTGGACATTATGCAGCTTCATGTCCAGAGTACCCTTATGATGAATCACAATTTGAGGGCCAAGACACGATGATCTATGGACCTTGGCTCAGAGCAGAGATTAAACAGTTCAGTCCTTATTGGGAAGCATTTTATAACCCTAAAATACCAGTTGAGTCAATGGAAGAGACGGTACTCGAAACTCCACCTCACATACAGCCTGCCCTTCCAGCTCTTCCACCTGTGCCTGAAACAGAGGCTGCTCCTTCTGTCCCTGTCATACCTTCTGGATCATCCAAGTATCTGAAACTTGCCACTTTAACTGCTATCACTACGGATTTAGTTCCTGCATCAGTAAAGATGAAAAATACTCAGGCCATACCAGTGGACAAGCAACAGCAGAAGAGACCTAAGATTCCTTGCCCAATGCCATTTGGGGGTTCCAGTAAAAAAACAAAACGCTATTCACCCTATGATGTTATACCTCCATCATCTGCAGCTTTGGATGAGTCCCTCCTTCTGGATACTCCGGTTCTGGAGGCACCTACTCCTGATCTTTGGGCTTTGGCGGCTGGCCCTAAACAGCCACCGGGTTCCCAATGAAGATCCTCAGTTGGAATTGTCAGGGGTTGGGCAATCCCCTGACAATTCAAGCATTAAAGGCGATGTTAGCCTGTGATAAGCCTGATTTTGTGTTTTTAATGGAAACCAAGCATGATCAACATTTTCTGGATAGGTTGCAACGTAAGTTTAAATATACTCCCTCCTTTGTGAAGGACCCAGTTGGTGTCAAGGGTGGTCTTGCTCTGTTTTGGAATGACACCTTTCAAGTCACTGTTGAACATACAGATGCTCAGTTTATTGATTTCCTTGCTCTTGATCCTAAGACAACAGCCTCCATGCATATCACCTGTTTGCATGCACCTCCAACATATCAGCTCCGTTAGGATTTCTGGGATACCATTAGAATCATACATGCTGCAATCATTTACCTTGGCTATGTATTGGTGATTTGAATGATTTCCTTTCTCCCTGGGAGAAAATGGGCACGCGACCTGCAATCACTTCGCGAATGACATCCTTTCGCAATGTTATTAATGATTGTGCCTTACTTGAATTACAAACTAAAGGTTGCGAATTCACTTGGTCAAATAACCGAGAAGGGGATGCTCTGGTCAAGGAGAAGCTTGATCGTGTGTTTTGTTCACTAGATTAGCTGATGTCTTATCCTTCTGCAAAAGTTTTAGCCCTACCACTTGTTGGCTCGGATCATTGTCCTATATTGATGCAAGCTCATCCACCATTTGTCAAGCATGCAAAGATTTTTCATTATGAAGCTTTCTGGAATCAAGATGAAGAGTGTCACAATATGGTTCAACAGGCATGGGAAAACAGTAGTACCTCGTTGATCTCCAAATTACAGGCAGTTGCTACTCGACTAACTCGCTGGAGCAGAGCACGTTTTAGCAACTGTCATCAACGCATATCTTACCTGCAATCTCAACTACAAACAATTATAAATCGAACAACCTATCAGGAAGGGGATAAAGAGCAAGCCCATGCTATTAGATGTGAAATCCAGCAACTATGGAATCAAGATGAATAATTCTGGGCTATGCGCTCGCGCATTCAATGGTTGAAATGGGGAGATCACAATTCAAAGTTTTTTCATGCCTACACTATGCAAAGAAGACAACGTAATAGGATAACAATGCTCCTGGATACTCACCAGCAATGGATTAGAGAACCAAAACAGCTCAAAGATCTCACACAGGGATTTTTCTCTCAGCTGTATCGATCTGTTGGTAACCGGGATTTTCGTCCCTTCCTCGAGCAATGTCCATTAGTGGTTACACCTGAAATGAATGACCATTTAATGAGTAAGGTGACAGAGGAGGAAATTTATCAAGCTACCTTCCAGTTGGGAGCTTCGAAGGCTCCTGGCCCTGATGGTCTTCCTGGCCTCTTCTATCGACATCACTGGAAGGTCATCAAAGCCACAGTTATTCAAACAGTTCAAGAGTTTTTCACCACAGGATGTATGCCTACTCAACTAAATAGAACGATCATTACCTTAGTCCCTAAAGTGCCGCATCCAGAAAGCATTGAATAGTATCGACCGATAAATCTTTGCAATTATGCTTACAAGATTATTTCCAAAAGTATGGCCAACAGACTAAAACCTTGGCTATCTACTTTGATTTCCAACGAGCAAGCAGCTTTTATTAGTGACCAACAAATACACAATATTATGGTGGTTTAAGAAGTCATGCATCAATTTAAAGTGCGAGCATGTAAGAAACGATTCAACCTTATTCTCAAAACAGACATGCAAAAAGTCTATGATAGGGTTGAATGGGACTTCCTGGAAGCATATTTGAAGCATTTGGGTTTTCATGAAAGTTGGGTTACTTGGGTTATGGCCTGTGTTACTACAGTCTCTTTCAGCATTCATTTTAATGGCAACCAACTCCCTTACTTTAAGCCTACTAGAGGCCTGCGCCAAGTTGATCCCCTATCTCCATATCTCTTTATTTTACTAGCCAACGCTCTCTCCACTACAATCACTCAAGCTGTGGAAATGGGTCATATAAAGGGGATCCAATTCAATCGAGACTGTCCTAAGTTATCTCACCTCTTCTTTGCTGATGATTTAGTCTTTTTCCTTAAAGCAACACTGTCTGAATGTCAAAACCTTGCCAATCTACTCAACCAGTATTGTTTTGCTACAGGCCAGCTCATTAATAGAAACAAATCGGTGTGTTCTTTAGCAAATACTGTCCTATTTCTTTACAACAGAATCTAGCACAAGAACTCAGAGTACCTATTCTCAGTAAGTATGGAAAGTACCTGGGTATTCCCTCGGATTGGGGCCGATCTAAAAGGGAGATGCTCTCCTGGATCCTGGCAAGAGTTAATGCTAAGTTAGCAGGTTGGCAAGAACAGTTTTTATCGAAAAGTGGAAATGAAATTTTACTGAAATCAGTTATTCAAGCCTTACCGCAGTATGCCATGTCTATCTTCAAGCTTACGTTGTCTCTCTGCAGATTGATAGAAAAGAAGATCTCAGCATTCTGGTGGAGTAAACATAACAGCCAATCTGGAATTCATTGGAAAAATTGGGCAGAATTAAAGCTTTCAAAGGTTTCAGGGGGGATGGGCTTTAGAGATTTAATTAATTTTAACAAAGCCATGCTTGGAAAGCAAGCATGGCGTCTTTTACAGCAACCTAAAGCTATCTGGAGCCAGCTTTTTAAAGGCTTATATTTTAGAAACTCATCCTTTCAAACTGCTCCCTCAGGACATCGTCCTTCTTGGGGATGGCAGAGCTTATTAAAAGGTCGTGCAACAATTTCTCCTAAACTACGCTGGTTAGTAAGCGATGGATCACAGCTACACATTAGAGAAGCTAATTGGTTAGCAACAGGTCCGATAGGAGGCGTACCAGTGGAAGGGGAACCTGAACTAGTTGCTGATCTCATTGATTCCACGCACTCTGAATGGAAGTCATCCATTGTTACTGCATTCTTCGATGTCCAGGTCAGTACAGCAATCCTCAATACTCCCATCAATGCGTCCCTCCTTCATGATCAACTTATTTGGACAGAGACACCCTCGGATACCTACACAGTTAAAAGTTGTTATCATTTTCTGTCAACAAACTCTCAGCAACCAACACATAAACCCTCATCCTCTTACACTAACCCGCCCCAGTTGTGGAGGAAAATTTGGCACATGCGTACAGCTCCGAAGCTTAAGGTTTTTCTCTGGTTAGCATGCAAAAATGCACTTGCTACAAAATCAAACCTCTATCAACGCCATATCATTTCGAATCCCTATTGTTCTCCCTGCAATAATTCTGTCCCAGAATCCATAGAGCACCTATTTTTCTTCTGCCCTTGGACCAATGATATTTGGAATCATGAAGAAATTCGAATCAGGATATCACCTACTTCAGTTAGCAGATTTGATGCCTGGGTTGTTGACAGAGCTTCCCTCCCACAAGCGGCTCTAGATTTTGAAGTGATCGCTCATGTTCTGTGGGAAATCTGGCACCATCGAAATAATGCTGTCTTCCGTCAGATTCCACTGGATTCGCTCCAAGTCGTGAATGATGCTCTTACCCAAAGCACCATCTTCAAGAATTTACAGCCCTCGCCACAGAACACCCAAAACACTCTGGTCAGTCTCAATAATGTATGGAAACCACCTGCTGAAGGCTATATAAAGTGCAATATTGATGGGGGCTTTTCGACAAGAATAAGAGCAAGGATCCATCACTTGTATTAACCGGGATAGTCAAGGCATATTACAGGATGTGCTTACCAGATCCGTGCTTGCCCAGTCCGCATTCCAAGCCGAGATCTATGCCCTCATATTTGCTCTTCAACTGATGATCCAGAAGTGACTCCAGCTTCATCGTTCGGTGATCGAATCTGATTGCCTTAAGTTGGTGGAGATCATTCGTACGAAACAGCGGCCGCCATGGAAGGACCAACACCTCTTCGCGATCCTCAGTGATCTTCTGCTAAAATGCCCTAATCTCTCGATACAGCATATCCGACGTCAAGCTAACCTAGCAGCCGACTGGGCTGCTAAAGCCCACAGAGATCAAGGCCCTCCCATCAACTGGCTTCTTTTCCCTCCTGCTATTTTCCTATCTATTCTATCTTCTGATGCTTCGGCTCTAGCTTGTAATGTTCCTTAATATAATATAAGTTCTCTTTTGACCAAAAAAAAAAAAAAAAACCTAAATGAAGCATCCCAGAATTGTTGAAGATTGCAACGGAGAATTGCTAGGCAAATCTCCTTTGGCAGTGAGCTTATATTAAATTCACTCCCAGTGAAAATATTTGAGTATAAACCATCTGCCAAAGGAGTAAATGCCTCGTAATTCAACGCATACTACTAATCATGTGCTATAATATAATATATTTCTGATTTTTGGGGCTTGGATGAACAGTGTTAGAGCGCAATATCTATTTATAGACCCCTAAAAGGCTAAAGACATTTCCATGCACACAGCATATCCTGAGAACATCCAAAATCCATAAGATTTTTGGCACTTAAATTTGGGCAAAACAAAAAAGAAAAGCCAGTGGTCCAAGGTTTTTGGCGAGGGGACATATTCCTCTATCTAACTATCTGGAGACGCCAAATTTCCGTACAAGTTTAGTTTTAGCTTGATCTTGTCCATATTCCGAGCATATTCCTAGTGTCTTTTTCTTTAAGGTTAATAACATGAAAAACTATAAATTAGTACATTAGTGAAAAATTTACTTTCTATTAGTTTCTGTTAAATTTTACCATCAATTTACTAAGTTAGATGATACGTGATAATTGACTGATGTACCAGTTTAGAATTTTACTTTTTGTTTGTCCAGATGTATTAATTTGTGATTTTTCGTTATATTAATTCATTTTAATGAAAACCAACAGAGGGTCAATTTGTCAAAAACGTATTAGTTTTGGGTTTTTTGTGATAAAAAAGCTAGTTTTGGATAAATTTATCACAAGTTTACTAGTTTAGATTTTTAATGGTAAAAAAAAATAATTTGGATAAATTTATTACAAATGTATTAATTTAAAGATTTTTTAAAGGGGAAATGACATTAATTGCTTCTACAAATTCACATAGGCTACGTTTGATAGTAGGATGAAATTTGGGTATGATAAAATTATCCAACCCTACATTTAGTACCTCTCCAGATAGGATAAAGTCAGATATAAAGGAAATATAAATAGGATAAAATTATCTCAAGAGAGAGTTGGGATAAAGGTGGATAAAATTTATATCCATATTAGGAAAGTTATTTTTATTAAATAAAACATTTCTTAAATTAACAAATTAAATGTATATTTCAATACAAATAATATTTAAATTCTAATATAAGAAATTCAAAATAATAAAAATAGTTATTTTAATTTAATCTTATTTTTATTTATATATTCGAATTTAATTCAATTTTATAATATAATTTCAATATGTAAATATAATATATATTTATATTTATCACATTTTTAGGTATTTAACTGTTCTAGATATATGAGTACAATTTATAATTTAGTAAAATTTTATTAGATAATGATGGAAGGGGAAGGAAGAATAAAAAAGAAATTAATTAAAAAAGAGAGGAAAATAAAATAAAAATAAAATAGGTAAGAGTGTTTGGAGAGATTTTTACTATGTCTGCTTGTAAAAATTTTGGTTCATTTATACTGGTATGTTTTTTATACCGAACAATCTATAAATATATCTGATTTTATCACTACAATCATCAAACCATGGATATAATATAATTAAGTATTTGGATTTTATATCATATCCTATTTATTCTATTATAATTAGAAATTCAGACAACCAAATGTAGTCATAAGATTTACAAGAAGAGATATGTATACCTGTTTGAGATATGCGTACAAAATTGATACCTTTTAGGCTGCGTTTGGTTGTTTGGACTTTCCGAATAGCATATAGATCAAATTGGATATAAATTGGATTTTTGATATTTTATATAATGTTTGGTCAATATTCAAATGCCCACACTAGATTGAATGTTGCTTGTTCAAACGGATTAAATGTCTCCATAATGGCACTGCCATCGACAAATCCCACCTTATTCCTTGTCGTATTCCACCTCCTCCACCTCCCTGTTCATGCCGAATCGAATGTCGACCGTTTAAATCTCCGAGCCCTTGTGGACGTCCATGCTGCCTAGACATCACCTGTCGTGGAAAGTCTTCTGCAACCATTGGTCCCTCCTCCATCTTCATCACCAGCCTGCAATCTTTAGATTTTGGGTTCATCCTTGTCTTCTTTGTTTCCATTATAGGAAGATAAATCTCATTGCTTATCAATCCACTTTGTTTAAAACATCATAAACATATTCTGACTTTTGTCCTTCAATTATTATGTCGTTCAAAGATGGATTCTTAGGTCAAGGTCAAGTCCACTGTGGCTGAGGCCCAGTCGAGCTCCAATCTAGCTATGGAGCTCCTCCTTAGAGATGCTGTGGGTGCTAGAGGTGATGAGCGCCGATCATGGGTGGGTAGAGGGGACATATAAGAGAGATGAGTGTGAGACATACCTATCCTTTCATCCCAACTCTATGTAGGATTAATCTGGATTATATTTGGACATATTCAAATTTTTGATTGCCCAAAACTATGGATAGGATAAAAGTTATTATATTAAGGATTATAATCGGCCCACCAAATGCAGCCTGAGGTTTGATTCTCATTAGGATAAAAGTCATTTTTACTTCAAGTAGGACATTATGTTTCATTAAATTTTCCTCTTTGTCGTTGAAAGTTGCATTTCAAGATCAAGGTCGAGCTCCATCATGGATGAGGTCCCATCTGGCCATGGAGCTCCTCCGTGGGAAGCTATGGGCAGCAGCAGAGGCTGTGGGTGGTGGAGGCTGTCGATGCCAACTATGGCTAAGTAGATGGGACATAGATGAGAGATGAGTGTGAGACATATCTTATCTCGATATATCACATCCCTTAAGTGAGATTATTTAATATGGACTATACCCAGTCGATATCAGGACATATCCGGATTTTGGATTGCCTTAAACACTGGATTTGATCAAAGTTATCCTGTTCAGTGTTATAACTGGCCCAATAAACGCAGCTTGGGGGTCTAATTCTTTTTTGGATTTTATTGTTTCATTCTTAGTTCAATTAGGATACTATGTTTCTCTATTTTACAATATTGTATATAATGAGAGGGCAATGCTTTTCTTCTTTTCCTTTTCGGTCAGTGGCAAGACTCTTTCAATTGATGGAAAAAAGGGGGAAGAAGCAAAAACACAAAAAAAAAAAAAAAAAGGAAAGGGAAAAGAAATCAAAGAACTGAAAGGGATGAAAAAAGGAAAACATATGTGCTGCTACGAGTTTCCTCACAAGCAATTTGCTTCCTTTCTAGTGGTTGAAAGCGAATCAATACACTTTTTAGCGACCGCCCAGTACGTTTCAATTGGCATGAAAGGGATGTCAATTTGAGACTAGAACATACTCCGGACCTTCCATTTCACGGAATCCGGCAAAGGCTTTTTGTCCCTTTTCCATTTTGTACTCCCGTGTGTTAGGGAAATCCCTTATGATGTTTTGAAGATGACAAAATAAATCAAAGGCTACTAATGTATTTGATGGTTGAGTAATAGATCATGCAGATAATAGAACATGTAAAGGATATTGTCAAAGTCTGAAGACTGCCAGACTCGAGACTCAAAGTCTGAAGACTGCTAGACTCAAGACTCAAAGTCTGAAGACTGTCAGACTCAAGACTCATATTGTAAAGTCTACAGACCCAGATTGTAAAGTCTCAAGACTCATATCGTAAAGTCTAAAGACTCAGACTTTACATCCAGATTACGATGAATCGTAACTCAAGCCCAATCATATAACGGCTAGTGATCTGGTTTGGATTCCACATCAAGATTGATTTGATTGAAGACAAGAACTTTCTATATGAAGAAGCTTTACTTATGGAAACCAAGATTTCGTTTGTATGGGCGATCGGAATCAATTTGGGATTTTACCTTTGTCACTCAACGGCTACCAAATCTTCTAGATACAGAGCTGTCCAATGGGTATATTGGAAGACGATTCTCCGGGATGCTGTCCAACGGGTAGTTTGGAAGTGGAGGAGTATTTAAGAAGATGAAGGACCGATGAGCAAGTAAGAGACGGAGCGTAGAATTTATAATTCCAAAGTCTAAGCGACTTTTGATCATATACTTGTCTCTTGAGAGCTTAAACGTTTGTAATCGTGAGAGAAATACAAAGAGAGTGACTTAGTGAGTTGGTGTGATCTACTACTAAGTGTTTGCACTCGAAGTTGTAATCTCTTGTTGATTGCATATTGGAATCCAGCCAAGAAGGCTGTTATCGTGGGAGAGTGGACGTAGGCTTGGATTAAGCCGAACCACTATAATTTCTGTGTTCTTATTCTCTTCCTTAACTCCTTTATTTTGTTCATACTAGCACTCTCACCGTGCAATCATTCATGCATTTGTTCCATATCTTAGAGTTCAATTCACTCCTCAATTAAACTACACGTAATGCATGGGATGCAATTATCATTTAAATTATCTACATGAGGTGATATATATCAGGACACTGATAATAAATTAAATGACTTCTCAATGACATGCAGTGTGACATGCATATTACAGAACTAACTAATTCCATGGATGATATGTATGCAATATTTTTTACACTGAGTATAGAAATTCATTTAATTTAATATTTTGAAGTTATGGATAAGAGCAAAGTTCACGAGCCTTAACTTTAACAACACAACTTTGGATTGTTTATCTACAATTCGAATATTTTTGTTTACAATTGAAAAAAAAGGGCGGATGAAGAGAAATAATCTCCAAATATCCTTATATAGTATAGCTTACTTTAAAAATAAAATAAAATAGTAGAAGGAAAGAAACCTTCTTAATATAAAAATAAACAAAAGTAGAACAAACCAAAGCTTGTATCTTTCATTAATTCATTTCATTCAATGAATTACATTCATCTATTGAATTCATGTATCATTTAGTCTTTAAAAGGTTCTTCTCAAAGAAGAACAATTTTCTTCTTATTGACGCTAGGGGTACACAAAGGAACCCGGAATTGCCTAGACTGCTTGGAACTAGATTGGACCAACTCGGAATTAGTGGTTCTTCAGGTCTGATTCATGATTCCAATTTGTAGGAATTGACGAGTATTGATCCGGTTCCCAATTCCATGAGCAGATCCACCCACCTACCTATCCAGACCAAACTGATATTATAATAATATATTAATTTTTAATGTTAAAAATTGAAAATACGAAATCACTAGATCTGAAATTTAGGGCTCATTTTCATTATTCTCTCTCATGTCTCTCTTAGTTCTCCGTCTACGTCTCTCTCCAAATCACTTGAACTCTCTTCGTCTCCATCTTTGTTTCTCCATGTCACGACCTCTCTTTCGATGCCCTCTTATGTGGTCGCTTGCAGAGGTTAATGGCTCACTAAGTCTATTAGGCTTAGCTCGGGCTCTCTCAAGCCCACCAATTCACGACTTATGGTTTGAGTTTTCAACCTTTAAGTTGATTTTAAATAGGAATCGCCACTAGTCAATTTGGGGTGGGTTGATTAGAGACTCAAGCGAAATATTGGGAGAAATATTTCGCTCCTACGCAACCAGAAAAACTAGGATCGATCATTTTATTACACTAATTAATTACTAATGCCCTTATGGTACATAATCTTTGTTTAAACCCTAAGGCTTTTTGGATTTTGAAGGATTTTTCCATGCATTTGTGGAGAAAAACATATTTTTGGTATTTTCTGTTTTTTTAACATAAAAAGTATTTTTCGGATTTTTTTGATTTTTTTTTAAATGTGAATCATTTTTGACTTTTTCTAACTTTTTGGGAAAACATAGAATACTTTTTGGATTTTTCTGATTTTTTAAATAAATTATTTATATATTTTTGATTTATTATTATTAAAATATTTTTATATAGTAGTATATTATTAAAAAAAAAATGGGCCTAAAGCATGGGCCTAGCCCACAGCTTCCCTTCCTTTTTTCCTTAAAAACATTCTAAGCCCATTTTAGACAAAACCAAGCTCACTTTTAGTTAAAAGAAAATGCTCAACTCAAGTTTTAAGTCAATCCAAATCCGGCCCACATGTATGGCTCAAATCTACCCAAAACCCTACTCAATTGAAGACCTACACCTAACCTGACTCTTAACCTGGGATGAAGACACTGCCGGCTTCCTCTCTCTCTGTCGCGAGCCTCGACAAGTATGGTTGGGACGTCACCAGGCAGTAGTTCAGCACCAATGACAACGGCAGCGTGATAGGGCAGCAATAGCGAGCTACTTAACCGCGCCAAGATACAATGGTAGTGGCAAAAGAGGAAGGCCGAGCTTACTACGAGCTGGCCAGAACAAGCAGCGTTGATGCCTTGAGACTCACAAACACGGCGACGGGCAATGGTAGGGACAACAACGGGTAACAGTAGCTTGCATCGAGCTCCGAGTGTGGGAATGACAGCAAATCGTGACACCATGGTAAGGCAAGCGGTGTCGAAAGCAACAAGTTGTTTGATTGGCCCAAGATGTAGCAAGTAATGGCGGGCAGGAGAGGTCAAGCTCATTGTGGATTGGTTATAAGGAACCACGAAAGACACAATGGCGAGTCGCCAACGTGAAACTCGGCTGCGATCAGCGAACCGTTGGATTGTTGTGGGGTAGAACGATGGTGCCCATGGGTATAAGCATGACGACGAACATGTGGCGTAGAGTTCGGCTCCCTACTGCTAACTCAATTTTGATATGCAAGAGGGGCGGCGATGGGAACATTGATCTTCAGGGATAGTATGGGGGAGACGGATAGTGGCGGCATCGAGCCAGGCATTATAGGCGACGTCGAAGCAACGACAGATGGCGTGTTTCAACGTCAGTAACTAAACCATGACGGTGTTGGGCCAGGCACTGCGTGCGGTGATAGGGCTTGATCCCGCGGACCTTCCTCCCTCAGATTTGGTTCTCAGGACCTCTGTTCTCCTCAAATCTCGCACCAAAACTGCCTCTCCTCCTCTAGCCAACCTCCCCTCCTTAGATCTTTGGCTCGCTCGCTCTTGGACCTCCCCTGATGTCTCTCAAGGGAAGTTCTCGGAGCTTGCCACATTTGATCTCTCCCTCTCCCTATTTTGGCCTTCCTCCCGATGCCTATTTATAGGCGAAAGGGGGCCGATCGACGGAGGCTCTAGCCACCGATCTTCGACGCATCGACCAGCTTTGGTGCAGCCGAATCGACATCTCCTTAGCCGCCCACTTGCTTTGTTTTAAAGGTGTGTCCCATCTGTTGCCTGTTTACTCATTCTCTCTTCGCCATAGGTCGTCCTCATGCGCATCATGGTCGCTGCACGTGAGTTGCAAAGGCAGAATAGGAAGGAGGAAGGAAGAAGAAGAAAGAAGGAAGGGGGCCGGGCTTGGGAAAAAGAGGTTGGGCCTTAGGCCCTTATGGGGGAAAAGGAAGAAAAAGGGGCTAGGTGCGAAGGCCATTTTTTCTTTTATTTTATTATCATCATCAACATTATTATTATGTTAAGTAAATTATCCGAAAAAAGTAAAAGAAATAAAATAGGAAAATAAAGCTTAATGGATGCAAAAAAATAGAAATTAAGGTCTAATTGATGCGAAAATCATTTTTGTTAGGGTTGAATTGATCCCTAATATTCTTATGCAATTTCATCCTAAATACTTAACCAAAATTTAGGTGTCAACAGTTGCCCCTCCTTGAGGGTGAGCTTGTAGAGGTTGCATTTAAAGGCGAACCGATACCTAAAGTTTGTCCATGCATATGCAATAGATTATATCTTATTTGGGACCGAGTGTCCCATGTAAAGAAAAGAGAGTAGTATAACATTATACATATTAAGACAGATAAAAAGATACTTGTAGTTACTTACCGGAAATGAGTGAGATGGGGTGCAAACCTCGAGTTTGGCAAGTATTAGGGTATCATCTTACCTGATAAAGTAAGGAAGTCACTTTTCCAAGACCCGAACCTTTTTCCAGTTGCCTTTATTGAGAATTGTTTTTCCAGGACTCGAACCATTCTTCGATCGCTTGTTAGAGCAATAGGTTGCTTGTTTAGGATCAAACCATTTTTCGATTGCCTCGACGGGAAATTGCCTTTCCAGAACCTGAACATTTCTTTGGTCGCTTGTTAAAGTAATAAGTTGTTTGTCTAGGACCTGAACCTTTCTTCGGTCATCTTGACGAAAAATTTCTTTTCTAGGACTCGAACCTTTCTTTGATCGCCTGTTAGAGCAATAGGTTGTGTACCCGATCTTTCTTGAGGATGTGCCGGCCTTTCTTGGGACATTTGTTTGTTGGGTGCCTGACTTTTATCAAGGACACTAGTTGATTACTCGACCTTTCTTAGGAATGTGCTGACCTTTCTCAGAACATCTATTTATTAGATGCCTAATCTTTGTCAAGGACACCGATTAATTACTCGACCTTTCTCGAGGATGCATCGACCTCTCTCGGGGTATCTGCTTGTTGGGTGTTTGATCTTTGTTAAGGACCTTGGTTGATTACCCGACCTTTCTCGAGGAAGTGTCAACCTCTCTCGGGGCATCTGTTTGCTGGGTGCTTGATCTTTATCAAAGACACTGGTTGATTACCTAACCCTTCTTGGGGATGCGCCAACCTCTCTCGGAGCATCTATTTGTTGGATGTCTGATCTTTGTCAATAACACCGGTTGATTACCTAACATTTCTTGGGACATCTGTTTGTTGGATGCCTAATCTTTGTCAAGGACACCAGTTGATTACCTGACCTTTCTCGGGACATCTGCTTGTTGGATGCCTAATCTTTGTCAAGGACACCAATTGATTACCCAACCTTTCTCGGGGCATATATCTTGGAGGATACTTAGACATTCGCAAGTACAAACCTTGGAGGATACCTGGACATCTGTAGGTGTCGAAGGAGTACCTGGACAATCACAAGTACAAACCCTGGAGAATACCTGGATATTCGCAGGCATTGAAAAAGCACTTGGATGCTCGCAAGCCTTGAATACTCAGAAGGTCTCTCACCTTTTGGTTAAGAGAATTTGAGAAATATCTAGGATGAACCTAGGATATCCGTGAAGATCTTTCACCTCTAGGGATAACAAAGTCGTGATATCGAGGAGATACCTTCGTGAAAGTCTCCCATCTCCTTAAACATTTGTGAAGGTCTCCCACCTTCTGGTAAATGGAATATTGAGAACATACCTATGGTATTCGTGAAGGTCTCTCACCTCCTAGTATAAGGAATATCAAGGATGTGCCTTGAATATTCATGAAGATCTCTCACCTCTTGGTAATTGGTGAAGGTCTCCCACCTCCTAGTAATCGATCAAGGTTTCCCATCTCTTGGTAACATAAATTTGGATGTAGCATGAGGCTAACCTGGATGGCCGTAGGCACTTAAAAGACTGGAACACCTTGGTAACCACAAGTATACAAAGTAGTTGAATACTTGGATAATTGCAAGTATTTAATGATACGATCTGGGGACAACTCAAGCAGGCCAAGTGTCATGGTGATAAGAGAGCATGCTTGGGTAACCACAGGCACACAAAACAGTGGAATACTTGAACAGCTAGTAGTATTCGATAACACAATTTGAGGACAACTCGAGCAGGTCGAGTGTCACAGAAAGGGAGTCCCGGATGATGGTAGGTACTTGAAGACAATGAAATATTTGAGCAGTCACTAGTATCCATACTCTGAGGACAACTCAAATAGGTCAAGTGTCAATAAGAGAAAGTACCTAAATAGTAGCAGGTACTAAAGGACAATGGGATACTTGAACAGTTGCAAGCATCCAAACTCTGAAGACAACTCGAACGGGTCAAGTGTTTATAGAGTACCTAAATAGTGGCAGGTACCTAAAGATGATGAGATACTTAGATAGTCACAAGCATCCAAACTCTGAAGACAACTTGACTAGGTCGAGTGTCAATAAGAGAAAGTACTCGGACAATGGTAGGTACTTGAAGACAAAGGGATACCTAGACAATTGCAAGTATCTATACTCTGAAGACAACTTGAAAAGGTCGAGTGTCGATAAGAAGGGGGGTACCCGGACAGTGGTAGGTAACCCAAAGACAAAGGGATACTTGGATAGTCGTAAGCATCTAAACTCTGAAGACAATTCGAACGGGTCGAGTGTTGATAAGAGGGCAAGTACCCAGATAGTGGTAGGTACACAAAGACAAAGGGATACTTGGATAGTTGCAAGCATCCAAACTCTGAAGACAACTCGAACGGGTCTAATGTCAATAAGACAGACTACCTAAACAATAGCAAGCACTCAGGGGGAATTCAAACACAAGTTTTTTTTTTTAAATAAGGGTAGAGATATGCTTGCCTGACGATATCTCTGATCTCTGAGAGTATGTATGCTATTTACACAAAATACACACATGATTGTACATGCTATAAATTCATGAATTTAAATGTGATTCATGCATGACAATATTGTCAGTTTTGTATCATCTAAGTTCCACTAGGGAAAATTTTGAAAAGACAATCTTCATTCATAATGTAGATGTCTTGAACAATCTAGATGAGAGACTTTTAGTCTGAAATGACTTTCCACTCACTCTCATGGAAAATGATGTTTCATCCTGACCATTAATTCAGGATTTAGAAGAACCACACCATCTCATTGTTATCATGTCAGCAGGAGTTCGAGTATTCCCGCAAGTAGTATGACTTTACCAATTTGAGAGGTCTTTGTTAGGACTGTAATGTAGGTTTGCTCAATAGTTTATCAAAGGGGACCATCAAGGTCAGGGCTTATGAAAGAGATGCCGCACAATTATCTCCAAGTTTACAAGTCAAGAACCCTGCAAAAAGAGATAAAATAATCTTGCTCGTACTTCTTCGAGCGATGCTTATAAACATATGAAATCCTACATTAATTGAAGTGCCCTAGTCTGAAGAGACTTTTACAATAGGACGTAATGTAGGCTTGGTTTATGTGTAAAAGGATGACGGTAGGTGATTGTCTTGGCATTGTCACCAGTCTTTCTTCTCACCGTTAGATGGAGGCTCCATTAATTGAACCAGAACAACAGCTTTGCTTGGGAGTACAAATGGTTGAAATTTTTTGTCTAAGGGCATCGGCCTTGCTTTTTATTAGGCACACTACTTTTTCATACCCTTAGTTTTTAATCCAATTTTCTCATCTATGGGCATTGACCTTACTTTTACCAGGTACACTGTTTTTTCATGCCTCTTAGTTTTTTATTTTTGGTGTTTGAAAAACTGGCTGAGGCAAGTTCAAACAAAACACTGCTATTAGACTCTTGAGTCTTCATCTTCAGTCAACGCTCTGGGTTATGCTGCTTGAATGGCAGTAGCTTCTGCTTTGCCTTAATGTGAGGGTGAAATTACAAACTTAATTGGGCTGTACAATAGATACAAGTGCATTGGGTGGAGAAAGAATTGTTCTTCATCATTCTAGGGCACTTAAATTATCGTGAGTGTTCCATATGCAATAAAAACACCTGAAGATTGATGCAAGTGCAAGCAAAAAAATTTATATGCCCTTTCTCACCTTGTGACGCCTCTTCGCCTCCGATTTACCCTAGTGTGGGGTGGTTCTTGACAGGGATATGAAAGAAACTTCACAAGTGTATGGGACTAAAATGTGGTAAGAAATGGATAACTTGCAGTGTTTAGGGTAGAGAAATGAAATGCCTCTCACTGCTTTAGTTATTGTACCATTTACAAGAGAACCATTTACCTTGCAAACATGGAATTTTCTACACTCATCTTACAAGTGTATGAATAGGGGACTGTGTGCAGGATATGACTTGCCTTTCATCATCTTGATGCACCTCATTTAGCATGTTTGATCCTTCTCATGTCCTTCATTTAGCTTTCTATTGTGATAATCCTCGGTAGAATTAGTGATCTAGACATACAAAAACATCATGCATAATCCATTCTGAAAAGGCATGCAGCATTTTAAACATGATGGATTTTGTACTCTTAAAACAAATAAATGACTTTACTCAAAAAACTTTATTAACAGCTTTGGAGGTATTTATTTAATAGAATTATATTTACAAATATGTCAAATTTTGATCAAAAGAGTTATTCACAAATGGGTGTCCATGGACTACCCTTATTCAATAGGGAGATGGCACATGAATGATAAGCCAAGGTTAGGAATCTGATCATTGATTTGACAGGAATCTTGCTTTTGCCCCTGCAAAAGAGAATATGCAAAAATAGATCAATCAGTAGGGCCAAAATCAAATGTGAATTGAGGCTTGAAGGATTTCCATCATTTGCCTTGGCGATACTTGGGACATAATTTTGCTTAGGAGAGTTTATCAGAGTCCAACATGCCTCTTATTGATTTGTTACCCGCATATTAGATGGTCAGGTGGTCCTACAACAAATAGGAAGGAACGTGTTAGTCACAAACTCTTTTAAGGAGTCAAACAACTGGGAGTAATACAAAATTACCCTTCATTGGTTTGCAAATGATTGGATAGACCTGAGGTTTTATAGCATGAGGAGGATATGAAGTCCTACGTTTTTTGTTTCGTTAGGTCAACTACTCTCCATTTTTACATATGCAAAAGAAGCAAAAAAAAAAAAATTATTAGTTTTTACATATACGGTAACTAGTTGCTGCTTTTGAGGATCGAATGTCGGCCGCGTTTGGACCACTTCATCCCCATACCACTAGGCCAAGGTGCTGGTGGTGTCCGTAGGGCACTTCTTTTTTATCTAGCCAAACCGGCTCTTGGACAACATGTCCCTTCACCCCAAGTTAGGTGAATTTGATATGGGTCGCTCCCATGTGTTTGCTTGGCCAGTATCGATTTGCTCAAATTATTCCATTGAGTTTGGTTCTTGAATCCCAATGCTTTCCTTCCTCCTAGTTTGTATTTGATAACTCCTAGGAATATTCAAATGTCGATGATAGCCTTTTTGTCTTGACACAGTTCAACATCTCTTTTGATTGTCCTTTCTGATTTGTGGCCATGTGTGCACCATCGATGGTCGTTGATTCATCTTTAATGCGTTTCTTCTTTGGAATTTTCTTTTGCCTTTAATCATATGAACATTAACAGCATTGGGCAAAGTCATGTACCTCAAGCTTCCATAGAATCTGAGATGGACAATCAAAACCTCTAGTTTTTAATGGCAATCACTTCTCAGGAGAGTATATGTCTAGAACAAGAAGTGAGATTTCCAGATTCTAAAGTAATCTAGGATAGAGGACTAGAGGTTGCCTCAACTGTCTAGATTTTCTCCCTGTTAACAGTGGCCAACTCAAAGGAGGAGAAGAAATTCCTTCCTTGTGTTTCTTGGTTTGTTGAAGCTAAAAATCTCATAAATAAGCACATTGTGCGAAGAAGATATTGCTTAGACTTGAGATAGAGTTGTGTAGGTGTGAGGTGGAGTGCATAGAGCTCCATGGATGGCTTGCAAAATGGGAAGGTCGAGAGCAGCATGGAAGAGGTTACCCCGCCCTAAGCTACCATGGTATGCACGCTTCGAGTTCAATTATATGCTTGTGCCTATTACATCCTATCTTTTGTCTCCTGTAAATAAAAGAGAGATGACGTCATTTCCAAAATTATGTTCAGGGAATAAGACATACCTTTTTTTTGAGACAAGATGATATTTTCTATTTGCCCCTACTTTTTGAAAGTGTGTTTTCGAATCCGGCAAGTTTACATGATGTGCTAGTTTCAAATGCCCCTTGTTATGCTAAGTCAAAGGGGAGGATATTCTAAGACACAATAAGTCAGAAAGATAAACATGATCAAATTTGGTATCTTGCTTTGAGAAAAAGCTTTTGGTAACGAAATATTTTTTGTTTTCAAAAATATATTTTTTTTGGGGGGGGGAGGAAGCATGAGGAAGCCTAGCCCTCAATATTCTCCTTGGATGATATTTTCTTTTCATGGTTGGATAACATCACCGGGCCAGTTTGGTGTCTCCTCATGCCCTCAAAAAAATTTCAACTTTATTTAATACTAGGTGGACTTACATTTTAGAAGAGTGATTTCAAAAGTCAATTCCTCAAGTGGAAATGTTGTTTAAAAAAAAAAAAAAACAAACTTAAGAAAGATGGACAAGTTCCCACTTAGGGGAATATACAAGGAAATTAAAAAGGGTTCTTCTCGAGCGTGCTTGCACCCATCGCCCCTTATGTTCCTTCGTCGATAACTCCCATGAAGAAATCTTCGTACCAATCACCAGTCACGCCTTCTTGTGATCCCAGCTTTGTGAATTTTTAGATCATCCATGGCTCCCCATCTGTTAAGGATAATGTTCTGATGATGGTCATAGAAACCTTGGGGGACCGAGTAGTTAACATGGTATTCGAATTTACCACTTGGTCGACCTAATGTGTCCATGATTGTTTTTCCTTCATGCATCTCTTTAGTGCATTCAAGGAACATAGTACGAGTGTTAGGTACCACGAGGAGGTCATCTTTGCCATAACATAGCCATGGAGAGTGGAACATGAATACCCCAACATTCAAAAGATCCTGAACCTTGTTTTTCAAAACAGTACAGTCATTTAATGAGTGCCCCAACTTCCCCGAATGGTAGTCACAATCCTTGAATGGATCATAATCAAGGACGTATTCAAGAGTAGGATGTCTAGGCTTCTTAGAGATCATTCCTTGTTCTAGGAGGATATGGAAAATAGTGGCCATCGACTTAGGAAGTGGTGAATATGGTCGTGTGTTGCTTGAAGACTAGGGTAACCAAGCTCCTTACTAGGTCATATCAGTAGGGTCTTCTTCATTCATTTCAATTGTTGAATCCTCATTGTGGTGAGAAAGGAATGCACGAGCAGCTTGAGCGAAATTCTCCGTCAAGTGGTGTACTACCTCGCGAAGTTTATTAACTTGACGTTGAAGTTGGCTAAATGAAAAGTTATCACCTATTCCGTCTAGTTGTTCTTCCTCGATGGCACCTATGAAAAGGTTTCCAAACATACTGGTCATGTCATTTGGCCTTTCTTTCTTTATAAGTGCCGACTGAGTTATGTTCTCTTAACCTATGCCCAAGTAAATGGGAAACTTCGAGCATTCATGATTGAATTGTTTTGGAGTGCCGATCATTTCTTCTTCCTCATGCATCATCCTTGCAGGGCTTGGGAAGGTTTCCTCGAGGCGAGGGTATATAAGGCCGACTTTCTTCTTTACCTTTCCCTCTAGGCATTGTTCCTTTCTTTTGTCATATCCTAAATTGATAGTGTGGGGTCTCCTCAGGGCTTTGATATGTTGATGGATGCCTTGGCTTCCCTTGCCGAGCCCTTGACCGAGGGTAAAATCGTATCTAGCCATGATTTTCCCTACCATGATTGCAACGCTTGACATTCAAGGACAAAGGGGCGGAGTCCCTTGAGTCCCGTGTATAATAGACACGAGTTCGAATGATTAATAGCTGGATTCATTCTTACCACCAAGCTCAGCATAAGGAATGGCCATCTCGTGATAGATAGGGTGGTCCTCTTCTCCGTGAACCATGACCAGTTTTCCTTCAACCATGAACTTTACATTTTGGTGGAGACTTGAGGATACTGCTCCAACGACATGGGTCCATGAACGGCCTAAGAGGAAGTTGAATGCAGTGGGGATATCCATCACTTGGAACAAAATTTTGAATATGGTTGGATCTATTTGAATGTCAAGCTCAATTTCACCCATCATTTCCTTCTTCGTCCCATCAAATACTTGAGCGGAAGTCTTGGTTGCCTAGATCCAGGACGTTCCTATTTTAAGATGATAGAGTATTGCTAGTGGACATATGTTAAAAGAAGATTCATTGCCAATCAGTACTCGAGTGACATGGGAGGCGTTGCACTTGACTGATATGTGGAGACCCTTGGTGTGTCCTCTACCTTCCTTAGGGATCTCTTCATCAGAAGATGCCATTTGATCTTTTAGAAGGATGGTGCCGACAAACTCCTTAAGTTTGTCATGCTCAATCATTTTAGGAACATGTACTTCACTTAATAACTTCATCAGGGATTTCTAGTGCTTAACAGACATCTGATGTAATTCTAGCAGAGAGATTTGTGCTGGTAATTTCCGCATTTGTTCCACCACATTGTATTCATTGGCTTTGATTACGGCAAAAAACTCATTGGCTTCTTCATCAGGCTATGTATTGTGTTGCGATGGGACGAGCGATCGAACAAAATATAGACGGAAGAAGAAAAATAAATCAGACACCAGATTTACGTGGTTCAATCATAAAGACCTACGTCCGCGGGGAGAGCAGCAGCGAATTTCACTATAGATCAAGCGATACAAGGAGATTACACACTCAAGTCACTCAAACACTCTCTCGGTGTTTCCCTAGCCCCAATTACACCCAATACACCAATATTTTTTGGATGTAAATCACGAATAATCTTTGCCGCACGAGAAAACACAAAAAATCCAAAGCCAAGCACCCAGCACCTATGAATGTCTCTCACGAACAGAACACCCACAGCACTCAGAGTAAAAACGGCGTGGCTTTTTTTTTCCCTCTCAGCGGCGTGCTTCACCTCTGACTTACGGCTCCTCTCTACGTAGGGTTCTTTACGTAGGTCTTCGTGCAGCAGTCGCAGAGAAAGAAAACCCGTATATATATAAGTATGCCCAAGGTCAAAGTTTGACCTTGGGCCCCACCAATTTCAATCTTCACGGAGGAACTTCACGCCAAAAAAGGGAAACCTATTTTATTATAATACATGTGCCAAGATTTCCTTTTTCAAAGGAATTCGAAATAGCAGGGGTTCCTTCTTCTTTATTTTATTCTTTTGTAATTCCTTCACGAGTTCACCAAATTTCGCATTTTAGCAAACGCTCAAACTCGAGTCATATTTAACAATCTCCACCTTGGCTCGACGTTTGAGCCAAATAACAATTGCTTCGTAAAAATTCAAATTCTACTGCTACTTTCCCATAGCCCCCGATAGGCTCAACCGCCACAGATATCATCCAAGTCCAAGCATCGCTTGAACTTCGCCATAACTGAGGACCTCATCAGAATACCAACTCTACATGCACCTTTAACTGCTCCGCAAGGATTTTCTGACACAACCTCCTCAACCACGGACAAAGTAAAACCATTGCTACATCCATATCTATCAGGAGATCAAATACGCACCTTGTTAATTTCGGCAGTTATAGCAACCGTTGGCTCTATAAGCTCCACCTCGCTATAAACACCATATGTGTTGATTACTTTGCTAATGCTCATACTCGCTACCTCAGGAGTCTCTGGTCGCAACTCCACCTCAAGCTGAACACCGTCCAGATCCGAATTAACATTGCCACAAACACTCCTAGCCAGAAGTATTGGAGACTTGTCAAGGATAACTTCTCTGCTGTCAACAGGTGAATTTATATTCGGACACCACAACTGATCGCCCCGCTCACCTTGTGCATAGCCATGGAATATGCATCTTGCCCTCCAATCGAGCTTACCATCACTCACTCGAAAATAATACGGGCAATCAAACATTCTAAGAATAGAATAATCAGCAACGTTACCTGACAACACTTCTTCAAGAGTCTGCCATTCAATAGCAGTTGATGGGGATCTATTCACCAGGTAGCTTTTCATACTAAGCACATCAGCTAGGATTCTCCTAGCAATACCAGCACTAAAGATAATTTTTCGGGCCATCTCTAGTAATGTTCTGCTCATCAATTCTGCAAATTGTTGTGATTTACTAGCACTAGTGCGGTGTTTCACTATGCCCTCTTTCATGCAGAATTTATTTACCAGCTCCGAGCAGAACTCCATGCTATTGTTAGTCCGCACATGCTTAATTGACTTACTAGTCTCTGTCTCGATCAAAGCTCTAGACAGTGAGATCATGACACCAGCATCAAGCTTGTGCCTTGGCACAAACACCCAGGCTTCCTCGAGTAGTCAATAGACTCTCGAACAGATGCATCTGACGTCTCTACAGCGAAATTTGTCACTGTCTCACCTTAAAGTTTATACAGGCCTTCGTGCTTAATTCCTTTCATTATCACCAGGGCACCTCAAACAACCTTCAGAACTCCACCTTTTGAAGAATACCTGCAACCAGCTGAATCTAGGGCACCCAAGGAAATTAAGTTCTTTTTTAATTCTGGAACATGCCTCACTCCAGTCAATGTCCTCACGACACCATCATGCATTCTGATTTTAACATCACCAACACCCACAACATCGCACTCAACGCTGTTCCCTAACTGGACTTTATTACCACCCGTGCACTGATAAGTGATAAACCAGTTTCTATTTGGTGTGACATGAAAAGAACAACCAAAATCCATAATCCATCCATCAAACGATGAATAATCAGTGACAGACAAGACATAATCGGCATTATCTTCTATAGTTGCAATATTATATGCAGAATCAACTATAATTCCCTTACCCTTCTCATTCTTCAACTTAAGGCATCCCTTCTAAGATGCCCCCTCTTGCCACAGCTCCAACAGACAACATTAGCAGTCCTAGATTGACTACGTCTGTTCATATTAGTACTACCATTACCCACACGTGTTACAGATCTTCTTCTATTTTCACCTACTAGAGCAGTAGATACAGATTTGCCAGATTCTCTTCTACGAATATCCTCGCTCAGAATTAAATCTCGAACCCCATCAAACGTCAAACTTGTTGACCCAGATGAATTACTAACAGTAGTAACGGTAGTATTCCAACTATCAGGCAATGAGGATAATAGAATCAAAGCACGTACCTCATCTTCAAAGTCAATCTCAACTGAACTCAATTGACTAACAATCACATTAAATTCATTGATATGATTAGCAACTGACGCACCTTCTTTCATCTTCAAGTTAAACAGACGTCGCATCAAATAGACCTTGTTGATTGCAGAGGGCTTCTCGTACATATCCGACAGGGCTTGCATCAAATCAGCAGTGGTCTTCTCCTTTAGGATGTTAAACGCGACGTTACGAGCCAACGTCAGCCGAATAACACCCATAACTAGTCTATCCAGCAAATCCCAATCAGCTTGCTTCATCATCTCTGGTTTCTCCCCAGATAAAGGCAAGTGCAGATTCATCTGGTAAAGATAATCTTCAATCTGCATCTTCTAAAAACTAAAATCCTTCCCATCAAATCTGTCGATTCTCACTTTTACTTCTTCTGTCGCCATCGATTCGCTTTAACTTAGCCAAGCCTAGCTCTGATACCACTTGTTGCGATAGGGCGAGCGATCAAACAAAATATAGACAGAAGAAGAAAAATAAATCAAACATTGGATTTATGTGGTTCAGTTGTAAAGACCTACGTCCACGGGAAGAACAGTAGTGAATTTCACTATAGATCAAGCGATATAAGGAGATTACACACTCAAGTCACTCGAACACTCTCTCGGTGTTTCCCAAGCCCCAATTACATCCAATACACCAATCTTTCTTGGATGTAAATCACGAATAATCTTTGTCGCACGAGAAAACACGAAAAATCCAAAGCCAAGCACACAGCACCTATGAATGTCTCTCACGAACAGAACACCCACAGCACTCAGAGTAAAAACGGCGTAGCTTTTTTTTTTTTCCCTCTTGGCGGCGTGCTTCACCTCTAACTTACGGCTCCTCTCTACGTAGGGTTCTTTACGTAGGTCTTCATGTAGCAGCCGCAGAGAAAGAAAACCTGTATATATATAAGTATGCCCAAGGTCAAAGTTTGCCCTTGGGCCCCACCAATTTCAATCTTCACAGAGGAACTTCACACCAAAAAAGGGAAACCTATTTTATTATAATACATGTGCCCAGATTTCCTTTTTCAAAGGAATTCGAAATAGCAGGGGTTCCTTCTTCTTTATTTTATTCTTTTGTAATTCCTTCGTGAGTTCACCAAATTTCGCATTTTAGCAAACGCTCAAACTCAAGTCATATTTAACATATTGGATTGAGCATAGGTCTGGCCAAACCTTGTGACTAAGCCAACGTCGAGGTCGTAGGACCAAGGAACTGCATTGCTGCTTTCATATTTATAAGGTTGGGGGATTTCAATAACTATATGTGCCTTTGTCGTTCATGCTCGAGCTTTAGCTCTTTTTCCCTCAAAGACGCTTTCAAGCAAGGTGGAATCTATCTTTTCCTTCCTCGTGTTTAGCGCAGCAAACTCTTCATCCCAATCGATGACGACTTGTGGTATAATAAAGACTACGCCAGTGTGGCCGGCATATACAATTATTCCAACCTCCATCATTCTTGATACATTTTCTTTCATTGTTGCTAAGGGTGGTACTTCATTGCCTGAATAATACCCAGCCTTTACCAGCCCTTGATAGATGTTGATGGTGTGTGCTTTGACATTTTTTATTCGACTAGCTTCAGAACTAAATACCACGTTTACTTTGTTGGTGTGATCAAAGAGCGGATTGCTTTGGACATTTGGTTTGGTGCTTTGGAATGAGAAAGCTTTAGTGTCCAACAGGTTTTGAATTCAACTCTTGAGGGCGAAACACTCATCAGTCGAGTGTCCTACTTCGCCCATGCGGTAGTCACATAACTTTGACGGGTCGTAATTGGAAAAACTTTCGGTGTTGGGTCGTTTTAGTTGAATCGAAAGGAGGTTCTTCTTCCGGAGGATTGCCAATACCTGCAATAGAGATCTAGGAAGTGGAGTTAATTGTCAACTGTTGTTGTAACGCTGGGATGGCTGATGGTTGGTCGTTTGTTGTTGTCCTATGCTTATCTGAATTGTCAAGGGATGATTGGTGTTCACAATGTAGGTTGCGTTGACATCCACCAGGGGTTCTTTATCTTTCTTTATATTAAGCTTCTTGCTTAAAGGTGTAGGTTCAATGAACTAACCATCCCTCAACCCTATCTCAGCCTGCTCTCCCACTAGAATGAGTTGATTAAACGATTCAGCGATCGTGGTTACCATTCAATTGTGATACTCGCAGGGGAGGATTTTGATAAACACTTTTCTTAGCTCAAAATTGGTTGGTTTATGACTAATTTAGGCAGCTAGATTCCTCTATCTAATGGCATATTCTTTGAATGATTCATACTTTTTCTTCTCGGTACGCTCAAGATCCTCACGAGAAGAGGTAATGTCCATTATGAACTTGTATTGTTCAAGGAATGCCTCACTCACTTCGTTCAATGTTTTGAGGAGGTTTATGTTCTTCATGATGTACCACCTCAAGGCATGGCCTACTAGACTTGATTGGAACAACTAGATCATCAAAGGTGCATTATTAACGTATTGGGCCAACCGAACTAAGTACATTTGCAAATGAGCCCTTGGGTAAGTCTTGTCATCATACTTTTTGAATTCGGGCATTTTGAATTTTTCTAGCATTTTAACTTTGGAATAGATGGAGAGGTCCGTTGGAGTAGGATCTTGGAGGCCTTGCAGGTGTTTCAACCTCTCCTCAATCTTCTCGAGGTGTTTGTCATGCTTAGTTTTAGACAAACTGTCTAGCTTAGCTCTCTCAATCGCAATTTGGTGTAGATCATCCTCCAATTTAGGCATGTTATCGCTGATATCTCTACCTTGGTGACCCCTAATGGATGATTATGGTAACAATACTTCGATTGAGGCCGGGGCAAGAGTAAGTTTTTCCTGGATGGAGTTTATTTGCTTCGAGAGTTGTTGAAGCACATTAAAGACTTGCTTCATTTCGCTTTCCACAACCGCAACACGACTTGGTACATTCTCTTCAGCCATTCTTGTTCTTGCTTTTGAGCGAGTTTGGATCGACGGATGTTGACGTTCTATGATTACCTAGCCATGAATAAACAAGCATGTGTAAACACAAGGCATAAATAGGGAGTCAGTCCATGATGACAACCTAATCCTACCCTTTTTGTTTATTCACGAATGTACATGGAGAGGATTTGCTAAGCATGGATTGGAAAAATAAAGACATGTGACTTGTTAGCGTGGACTAAAGAAATATCCAATTTGAAAGACGACAAAAGCATGAATTATAAAAAAAAAAAAATTCGAAAAAGCTTCTATCCCCCTTTTTTTTTAAACAATAAGAAATCCATTGGGAAAAGGCATCAACTGAAATTAATTTTTTTGCAAAAGTTTTCTCTTTATGTTTTTCCCAAAAAAAAAAAAAACTGTATGACAATTACTTCCAAATTTAAATGACCATAGTATTAAATCTATAACTAACCCAGACTAATCATGGACCGATTAGTACATACAAGAAGGTAAGTAAATTGCAAAGTGCAAGGATAAAAGACTTACTTCATACAAGCAAATTAATGACAATCACATAAACATGCGGATGATATGTATGGCTCGATGTCTAACTAAGAAGGTTTAGAGAAATTAAGAGAGCGTATGCCCATTGCAGTCTCGTGCTACCATCATTATTAAAAAAATATTTTTATAATAAAATATTTTACATAATAGTATATTATTAAAAAAACGACTTGGGTCGCCAACGGCTAGCTCGAATGGGCATGAGGCACCGGCCCAGCCCACAACCTTCCTTCCTTTTTTCCTTAAAAACATTCCAAGCCCAACCACCCACCTAGGTGGCGTTGCTGGCTTTAGGCCCTCTCCCCCTCGTGAAGGGGAGGGGTTCGAATCCCCAGTGCATCGTAGGGTGACTTAATCGCTGGCGTGAGTGTAGTGGCTAGCTTGCGTTAGCCCTAGGTTCTTCCCGCCGGCTGTCGGCTTTTGGGGTTTCCTGGGTCACCAAAAAAAAAAACATTCCAAGCCCATTTTAGACAAAACTGGGCTCACTTTTAGTTAAAAGAAAATGCCCAACCTAGGTTTTAAGTCAATCCAAATCCAGCCCACACGTATGGCCTGAATCTGGCCAAAACCTTACCTAATTGAAGACCTACACCTGACCCGGCTCTTGACCCAAGATGAAGATGCTATCGGCTTCCTTTTCCGTGAGCCCTGACAGGTACGGTTGGGACGTCATCAGGCAATAGTTCAGGGCCGATGACAGTGGCGGCACGGTAGGGCAGCGGTAGCAAACTACTCAATTGCATTGAGATACAACGGCAATGGCAGAGGATGAAGGCCAAGCTCACTGCGGGCTGGCCACATGAGCAACATCGATGCCTCAAGACCCACAGACAAGATGACGGGCAGCAATAGTGATGATAGCGGGTAATAGTAGCTTGTGTCGAGCTCCAAGTGCGGGAGTGACGGCAAATTGTGACACCATGGTAAGGTAGGCGATGTCGGAAGGCAGCATGGCGACAATAGTGAACTGTTTGACTGGGCCGAGATGCAGCAGATAGTGGCGAACAAAAGAGGTTGAGCTCACTGTGGATTGGTCGCAGGGAGCCGCGAAAGACATGATGGCGAGTTGCCAGCGCAAAACTCGGCTGCGATTAGTGAGCCGTTGGATCATCACAAACCAGAACGACGACGTCCATGGGTATAGGCACAATGATGAACGAGCGACGTAGAGTTCAGCTTGCTGCTGCTACTGAGTCGATTTTGATCTGTGAGAGGGGCGGCAATTGCAACATCGATTGTCAAGGACGGCATCGGGGGGATGGATAGTGGTGGCATCGAGCCAGGCATTACACACGATGCCAAAGCAACAACAAATGGTGTCGGGTAGCAGCAATCGTAGCGTCAGTGACTGAAAAGCAACGGCGTTGGGCCAGGCATTACATGTGGTGATGGGGCCTAATCCCGCGGACCTTCCTCTCTCAGATTTGGTTCTTAGGACCTCCACTCTCCCCAGATCTCATACCAGAACTGCCTCTCCTTCTCCAACGCCACAAAACATCATCATCATCATCATTATTAATTTTTATGTTTTTGGTGAGAAGTAATAATCTTTAGAGCTTTGAACCAACAACTACATAAGATCTCACGCCACAAAACATACACTCAACAAGACAACAAGTCAGAGTGAGTGGAAAGGAGCCGAATGCAAAAGAACATTGCAAGAGCGAGTTAAAGCGAAGAACATCCTAAACAACAAGCAAAAGGATAAGAAGAGACAGGAGAGGGCCACATAGGGCCAAGAAGACTCCAAATCTCAACCTAGGCCACCAACGACAAAAGAGAAGAGACACCGAGGAGCAACCGCAATCAGGGTATCAGCGTTCGGCACCCTAAATAGGCTAGGGCCCTAAAGGATTTGAAGTGTCCCAAGTTGAGAAGATAATCGGATCAATGCCCCAGCTACACTATAACCTCCTGTTTCTAAACGTATCATCCATACTCCTGAAAGTGATGGCCTTGTCTCTGACGACTTTGAAGAGCTACTTCTTCACCGCTAGAATGGTCAAGGTCTCTCCTCTAAAGAGGATCATGTTCCTATACTTCCAAATAAAATTGTAGAGTGCACCAAAAGAGAAGTGAGCAATTCACTTATAGAATTCTTTGCCGGCAAATGCGAATACGGCCCAATCAAGATTCTTGGCCCACAATCTATTTTGCCAGGGAAGGTTGCATCTTGCAGCCCAGAAGAAGGCGATGCCAGCACTGATGCGACATCCAAAAAATAAGTGGTTTATGGAGTTGGGAACCTTGTTGCAAAAGGGACACAAGGCACTATCTATCCTACCATAAGACAGTAGCAAAGCTTGGGTAGGAAGTCTATGCTTGGCAATAAGCCAAAGGTTTAGTTGGTACCTTAGGACGATCGAATTGCTCCAAATAAGCGCATGCTAGAATACCGGAGTTTTCTTCCTTCTAATGCTCTCCCACGATGAAGCCACCATGAAGAGGTGGGATGTGTTCCCTTTCCAGCTAAATCGATCCAGGATCTGGGTGAGGATTGGGAGGGGATCCTCCCAAGAATCCAAGATCCTCTTGACCGTATCGCCATCCACAGTGAAGAGGTCTACCATTGTCACCTTCTTAAAGAGGCCAGAGCTATAGATGGCTACATTTGAAAAATAGAAGTTCAAGGGACCCCTGGAGTGCCAATTATCAAACCAAGGAGACACCGATCGGCCATCTCCAATCCTCCAATAGAAGGAACTTCAAAATTCAGTCCTGAGTTGGAGGATCTTCTTCCAAGCTCACGAACAGAAAGTAGGTTTTTTGGCCACCCAAAAGTTTGATCATTATAAGAAGGTCGAGTGACCCATTTGCACCATAGTGATTTCTTGTCCGATAATAGAATCCGTATATATTTTAACATGGCGGCCTTGTTATACTCTCGAAGTCTTCGCATAGCCAAACCTCCCTCCTCTTTCGAGCAACAAACATCCTCCCAGGATACCTTTGCACCCCTTCTTCCCATCTTCGGTCCTTTCTAGAGAAATTGTTTGAGGATTTGGTTGATAACATGCATCAATTTGATCTAAGACAAATATAGGTAGCATAAAGACACTAGCCCAATTTGCTTGGATGGCATGAAGGACTGACCTAATCAACTGCAGTCTGCCAGCAAAGGATAGAAATCGATGAGTCCATGATTGTACTCTCATTGTGATACGGTTGACTAACACGCAACAATCCGCCTTGCTGATCTTGGAAGTGATGATAGGGACCCCGAGATAACGAACCGGTAGGCTCCCTTCTTGAAATCCAAAGGTAAGGAGAATTTGGTTCCGCAAAAAAGAAGATCCTCCTGCAAGGTAGATCTCACTTTTGTTTGTGTTCGGGCGAAGGCTAGACCACTATGAAAATATTTAGAGGCCTTCCTTAAAGAGCTTCACCGAAGGCAAGTCAGCTTCACAAAAAAGAAAGACATCATTTGCAAAGAATAAGTGTGAGAGTGTAGTTGATCTGCATCTCCAATAATGCTTGAACTCTAGCATGGAAGAGTGAGAGGTGAGAATATCGGATAAAACCTCAATGACCAATGTAAATAGATATAGGGATATGGGGTCTCCCTGGTGGAGCCCGCGCCCACTAGCAAAGAAGCCATGTAATTCCCCATTCAAGGATATGGAGAATTTAGGAGTTCTCACACAAGTCATGATAAGCCGAGTCAAATGATCCAAAAAGGCAAATGAAAGGAGGACCTTCTCAAGAAAATCCCAGTCGACAGTGTCATATACTTTCCTAAAATCCACTTTGACTACGCACTTAGGAGAATAGAGGTGGAGGTGAAACCCGGAGAATAGTTATTGTGCCAGAAGGATATTGTTTCTAATCCACTGGCCTTTAACAAAGGCGCTTTGGAAAGGCCCAATGACTTCCTAAAGAATTGTCAAAATCCGATTGGCCATAATTTTGGTGATGCAAACAACCACTAATCATCCTCCTGCTCCACATCCTCGTTGTCATTGGAGCCTTCAGCTAAGTATATTGGGGACTCAGGTTCTTCAAGATCTAGGTCTAACGGGTCCACCACCAAACCTTCGGAAGGATCTGTTGTGCCTTTCCCAAAAGCAACTTCTAGCACATACACGGGTACCTTAGATTCCGGTATGGGACCCTCTCTTTGTCCATGATGCTCACAATGGTACCATGATCTGTATCGATGAGGTACCTTTTGGGGTATAACCTTATCGACCCAGACCATGGACTTCACGAGCTCATAGACCAAACCCCTTGGGTGCCTATGGATCAGAATGTAGGCTACCTGCTCTGTAACCTTCTTCGATTGACCAAAACGCTTGGGAGGAGCTGCCATCTAAGGACCTGAAATGTTATCTCACAGCAGAGTGAGATGATGTCTCAACAAGTTCAACCCTTTAAGACCCGATTATGAAAAAAATACGCCCTAAGGGCTATCTAAGCACAAACACAAGTTGGAGGACTTACCTTAACCTTAGTCTATTCCTGCAAGTCAATACAATTCAAATAACCATTCAATCATTTCAACTAATCAGGTCAAATCATCGACCAATCGACTCAGTCGATTACATATCATCAATACCATCTCTCGGTCATCTTAATCAATACTATCTATAAAGTTCAATCACCTTACGGATTGTTCACTCTAAGCTGAAAATAGATAATATAGCTCACTAGAAGCTGCCAGATATACTGATATAGTATACTAATATTGCTCACCAGAAGCTACCGGATATATTGATACAATATACTAATATTGCTCACCAAAAGCTACTATTATGCTTACCAAAAGTTGCTAGATATACTGATATAGTATATTAATAATGCTCACCAGAAGCTGCTTGGTATATTGCTCGCTCTAAGCTGACATATTGCCCATAGGCTAATATAGTATATCGGTATACTGTTCACTCAAAGCTGACATATCAGAGCTCGTAGGTTGACATAGTATACCATCCTAACCATATAACATTTTCACCATTTTTATCATACCCGATAAAAATAATCGTGTGTGGATACACAATCGACCTTAGCCAATATACAATATTTTCACTTTGAAAATCCCACCAGTTTCCATAGTCCAAAAATACAATTTTGACACTATAAACTGATGCCCGATGATTTTCTAATTAATTATTGAAATTATTAAATTTTGGGATAATTACCCAAAATTACAAATCACCCCCAATCAGCCCCTAATAACAATGAATTAAATAACATATCACACCACTACATTCAACATAAAATTTAGGTCACTGACTATTCTGGTCTAATTTTCGGAAAATAAATAAATAATTAAATAATTACGGAAAATAATTAATAAATGTCAATAATGCTCACTTAGGCCCGTAATGCCTAATTAAATACCGAGACAAGTCCGGAAAATTTCAAAACCACTCTAGATAAATACTAGAGCTTGTCTATGCCCTAATTATACTACTCTAACCATTTAACATGCAATAACGAATGATTAAATTGCTAATCTATTATAACTATCTACCTAATCCATACTTAGTCTAAATTAATCAACCCTTAAACATTATTTACTTACTAAGTAAGGATTAGTGAGTTAAACTGGATTAAAGATTCATTCGGATCAAAATGAAGGAACGCGGCAAGGATTGAAATACTCCAAAGCGGGTGCACCTTTTGAGGTTCGGAAGGCCACAAAAATGGGCCAAATAGTGCTGGCAATACCCACACTGTTCGGTTCTGCAGCTGAGCCGAGAAGGGCTGGACAGTGGTCAACTAAGACAAAAACGGTGACCACAGCTGGCGGAGGGGCTGCAATGAACTTGGCGAAGCTCGACGGACTTCCAAGCGGCTCTAGCGACGGCGCACGGTGGCTGGTGAAGTTGGAAGAAGTTTCTGGACACTCGAACAAGCAGGAACAACAGCCAAAGTTGGGCGAGCAAGCAAGCAGTGAGGCTTCAGTGGCTTGCTGGCTTGGCTTTTTTGGGATGTTTTGAAGCTTCAATTGCTGGAAAAAGGGGAGGGGCTCGACAGAAATGGGAAAGAAGGAGAGGGGGAACCGGTTGCAGCAAAGGGGGCCACCTTGGTCTCACTTATCCTCTTTGGTCTCTTTCCTTTGGTCCCACTATCAAGCTGTCTTCCTCAGCTAGTTTTCCAGACCATTTGCTTCTTCTAGAAGTCTTGAATTGGTCCATATGTTGTGGTCAAGGGGGGCATACGAATTTCACAACATTTCCCCTCAATTCCTCCTCAAATCCTTCTTGAATCAACTTAAACCGGCCTCTATAAATTCAATCGGATACTCATGATCAAATTGATATTTTTCCTTGCCCATAGGACTTATTTGCATCTTAATTTCACGATAAAAAATGGTCATTTGATTTTCCCAGTCGAAAATGGCCCTATATCTATTTTTTTTGCAAAAACCTTGGTTTGCAAAAAAAATCTTTGGAGACTGAGTCGACGTTCCTAAAATGACTCATAACATGGTAGAACTTTTAATTTCTAAAATATGATTCAAATTCGCAGTTAATTTCAATCTAGCGTGATTTTAGCGTGACCTAGGCTACCGAGTAGTTTAAAAAAAATTAGTGCAAAAGACTCGTGGTCGATTATTTTCGAGCCACAATGAACCTCTTCAACACATTGGCAATTCTCGGTTGTCATGAAAATCTCAAGGATTCAAATATGGACATAAGGTATCAAAACGACAGAAAAATCAGTCTAGTGCCGATCGACCAAAATTTTTCAATTTGGTGGAATCACTAACGTTTAACCACACATCTCAGTCGAACCGACCTATCTTTGATCTCTAGTCAACTTTTAATTGTGCCGTAATGATCTCTGTAGATGAGCATGGTTGAGTAGTCGATTTCTGGTCGAATTCTCAAGTCTATTACATTAAAATTCCTTAATAACCTCCCTAGATAGTCTAGTTATCCCTAAAGTGATTAGCTCGGAGAATAGCACTATAGGCGCGTCTATGAAAAGCTCAATTTAGTAAATTGAAAATAGAATTGCAAATTTCAGGATGTCACATGGGCTGCAGGTCATCGCCTCCCCCTCTCAACTCATGATCGCGCCTCTCACCTTCGATCAACTCACGACTGCGCCTTCGACCATTGATCGCTTCCCTCCCTTGCTCTCGATTGCTCACCTCCATTTGCTATAAGTTCGAATCTCTAATCTTCAATCTACTCACTAAATCCTATAATTTATTTGTTTGTTTGGTTAGCTTAGGTCAAATCCCTAAATCCCTAAATTTCTAAAAGCCTCTCTCTCTTTTTGCCAATGATGACAATTTCTCTGCTCGTCTTCCATTATTACTAGAGAAAACTACTAAGAAAGGTCTTGGGATTTGCTTTGTGGTGTGGGTTTTCTATGAAGATGACAGGGATTGGAAGATAAATTTGTTATAACGACCCTAAATCCAACTCCAAGATCTTCAACGGTAGGGGTTATTTCGCAACATCCCAAGCTTGCCGCCATCCTAATTTTTTTTTTTTTTATCTTGTTGATAAACACATGTAGAAACGTGAACAAACAAACTCTTCGGACAAATAACAATTGGAAGATTGGGACATACATCACACAAAGGATACTACTTTATATTATGACAGTACATTTGCAAGCCCTTTCTCTACAGGTCCTCTTTCCTATTTACATTACTTTAAGTATCTACATAGGCTAGGGGAATTCCTATATCCTCTAACATGACTGCATCTCCTACAACCAACGTGGGACTTCCATGCCTATAACTCTAAAAGATAAGGGAGTGAGTTGGGGGACTCAGTAAATAAAAACCCTAAATTTTCTACTAAGAATACATCTCATCATCAAAATTTAGCAAATAAAACACTTGCAATACAATGTCGATGGTAGATCAATGGTAAAATTATTACTACATCTTGATTATGTGCAAATGTCCATTACAGAATACTTCGATGCATGCTTACCTTTAGCTTATCAATAAACACATCAACATATCCTAGTTATGCATATACCAGCACACATAAAGGATTTATTTAACTTTGTCTTGGCTCAACTAGGTCCTCTCGAATCAATCGAGGTTTCAATTTTCTTGTGGGCTTCCTAACTCAACTAAGGTATCTTAGCTCAATGGAGGCTTCTCAGGGCTAGCTTCATGAGGCCTTCAGGGTCAAATCTAAGCACTTGACTCAATTATGGCATCTCATTTTCGTGAACGAGGCAACGTAACTCGCCGTTTGGGGTAAAGGCGTGCTCTTGGTCCATCCTTCATCCCAACCTAATATTATTCTCTTCAGGGCATGCTCCTAGATCATTCTCCCTCAAGAATTTTCCCTTGATATAGCCTAAATGCGTTTATGGCATTTATCTTTCCTCTATGTGACCATATGTCATATATCACACAACTCGGTTTCTTATCTTTCCTCTTAACCAACGTATTAAAGGTTCGAGGGCATGCTCATTCAAGTGTGTGTGCCATGACTCTCATTACCAAACTATACAACATGTTGGGCACAATTATTGGCTCATGGCTCGAACCACATGCCTAAGTCGATTTCTGTACCAAGCAAGACTTGGAACTGGCATACCTTAATGTCATACCAAGATTTCATGGGTTTAGGTGATCCCCATACCAAACAAAGCTAGGATCTAGCACGCCTCAATGCTGATCCAAGGCATTGTGGCCTTGGGCGATCCTCGTGCCACACAAGGCTTGAATTCGACACATCTTGATACCAATTCCAAGGTCACATAGACTTAGGCCATCATGACTTGATGTCGATTCCAAGATGAATGAACATCAACCTTATCTTAAGGCATGAATGCATTCAAGCATGTAAAGATGAGCAAACCGTATAAAATAACACTATAACATACACATGACTTACATGGGTAGGCACACAACTAAATTCAACGACGTAGCTTATCGTCCTAGCCTAGAGTTAGGAATTTTACTTACATATAAAGGCATGAAGAAACTTATCGTCAACATTGACACACATTAAACCCAAATGAGAGCGCAACCAAGTCCAAGCAATATAACTCATGGCTTGAATTGACATACCTCAATGCCAGTCTAAAGCCGAGTAAGGCCTATCCATGACCTAGAGAGCAATTTGGTTTAGGAATGTAAATACATGAGCAATCAATCATTAACATGCATAAAACTAAGCATGGGTGTGTATACAACCAAACTTGACGTAGGCTATTGCCCTAACTAAGAGTTAGAGATTCTACTCACCTTCATTGAACGTCAATGAATTAGAGGTGTTTTTACTAAGACATGGCCATCTAGTTAGATGGTAGTCGAGAAAGGTTGAGAGGGAAGACAAGAGGCATGTGATGGTTCTCTTATTTATAAACTCAAACCTCTTACTTATCCAGATGGCCTAATAGGCTTTCTTGAGATGGCATGCCTATTTGGAAGAGGAGGCATACCTACCTTGAAGAGGTGGCATCCTAAAGCCCTAGGGGAAAACACTTGTTAGCCTTCTTATTGGACCACCTATATCATGTCATCATGACTTAGCTTACTTGCTCTCAAAGGAGAATCTTATATTAATGATGACCATATTTTTCCTGGACACCAAAGTCAATGACTCACCATTCTCATTAAATGCCTAGATTTGTTAATCATGAGACTTGGATATTTATCACATACCTATTTCAAGACTTGTTCTCCAAGTTAAAACCTTCTAGTATCTTCCATGGACACCTAAGTTTATGAGTCACCATTGTAATCATAACTTCACCAACTTGCTCCCCAAGCAAGATCTTAGGTGAATCTTTAATGGCCATCTAAGCTAGCGACTCACCTTCCTCATTTAATACCCAAGATATGGTAATTATGAAGCTTAGATTTTTGGCACATGTCTCATGCCTTTACTTGTTCATTAAGCAAAGCATTCTAGAATGTTATATTTTGTCCTCTTCCAAGGAACATGGCAAACATGGAAGTAATGCCATTATTTGCCATTAGAAGCACTAATGGGATTGAGCGAGGGCTCTTTATGTTCATCCATGATCGACCATTTCAATTGAATTGAGGTTTGGAACTGAATCACCACTGGCATTAAATGACTAACTAGGTTTCAAGGTGTTATAATTTGTCCTTTTCCAAAGAATAAGGCAAACGTGGGAAATTAACCATTAGAAATGCAAACGAGACTGGGCAAGGGCTTTTCATGTACATCTTCTTTCAACCGTTCCGACACACCTAAGATTCATGGTAAAGCCACCTTTGGTGTGCTTATCATAAGTGAAAATGCCTACTTCAGCTAGGTCGGTGGCCTAGGGTATGGCTCAATAGCTAGTCCTTGGGTTGGCACTAGCTTAGCAAACTAGGCCCGTGATCCACAATAAGAGGCCCATGGCTAGTCCTTGACTAGTCCATGGTCGACTTCCGATTGTCATGTGGTTATGTGGGATCAATCAATTTGTGACCAACACACAGTTGCACAAGGTTGACTCATGGTCCTCCACAATCGGTACATGATTGAGTGGAATCACCGACGATCGAAACATGACCTCTCGGAATTGATCTATGATTGCCCATCGATCTGTGGTGATACGTGACCATCATTTGATCACCCTTTATGGTCGAATAGTCATCTATTGGTTGAACAGCTCCAATCCATTTGCATGGTCATTGGATTGGTCTATGGCTATTCTCTTGATCAATCCATGGCCAATTTTTTTATTGGAACATGGTTAATCCCTTAGTTGCCCTTCCAATGGAGTCGATTGGTCCATGGCTGATCCTTGGAATAATTCATAATCGATCCTTACCATTAGCACATCAAACTCATAGCCATTTCTTAAGGGGTCGGAAATCGCAGATGGTATAGCTATTTTCCATCTGTATTGAATTCTAGTACATTTTTTAGGAGCAACTGTTGCGTGCAATCCTTGATGTCTCTAGCATGATCTTCAAGTAGCTATGGTGGCTATATTTCTTCAGTCCTCTATTGGATATTGGCAACTACACAGTTGTATCTATGGGACTTGTAGTTCGCCCATTAGATGTTCGTGAACATTTCTCAAAGAAAGGAAAAAAAAAATGGAAATTTTATAGTTTGTAGAACGTGTGGTGGCTTGTGAGTGGTGGCATTGATCCTGAGGTGGGCAATATTAATTGTCGGAAATGATCATGGTGTAGTTGAGAATGTGTTTTGAATGAAGTAGGCGTACATTACTCTATGTTGATGATGTTATGATGTGATTGTTGTGAATCGGTAATATTGTCTTGCATTTGGATTATTGGATTGAAATGCATGCCCTTTGCTTGATGGAATTCCTAAATGAAGTCAGCATGTGTTATGTTCAAACCAGAAATTTTCTGGTTGCACAGACGTTATAATTGAAAGAATGGCAATATTTGGTTGATGTTTGGTTAGACCGGTTCCATAAATCCACCCAGGAACTAAACCCAATTGGCAGTCCGATTTCCAGGTGGATCTATGCAACCAATGGGTAGTTCTTAGTTCCAATTTTTTGGAACTAGTCTTTAGTGGGTTGTTCCCGATTCTAGGGTGGGAACCACCTACCCAGACCATACACACTTCTAGTTAACACTGAATTTTCTTGATAGATAAATTTAGAAAATTCGAGATTTTGATTGTGGCAAGACTTGTTTCTTGACCAAAAAAGTTAGATTAGAATCTCAATAGTACCTAATCTCTTTTGGACTGTAACATATTGGCGCGTAGGATATGAATTACTTAAGCCCTCACTCCTTATAGATCGCGTGACTTGGTGCGATGGCATAAATCCCTAGATAAAACGTAGGTTTTTTGTTTTGGAGGAGGGGCGTGGCTGCACTAAGAGATAAAAGAAAGGTCCCTCTTTTGTCGAAAAAAAGAAGAAGCCGAGGACCTCTCTTTTCTATACGCAACACCAGAGGGAGAGACCTCCCAAAAAGATTCAAGGCTGAATTCGTTTTTTTTTTTTTTTTGGGCGAGCTCGGACTCAAGTTTGGTTGTGAACCGATTGGCTTGAATAAATAAGCCCATTTCCTATATCAAGTCTTCTGTATTTTCCTAAACCCACACGTAGAAGACCCAAGTTTAACAGTCATTTGGACGTGGCCTATGAATCCGACCCAAACCTACATAGGCCCAAGATTGGTTCATATTCTGACCAGACCCAAGGGCCCGGCCTAAGTCTCTATTTTTGTTTTTTTTCTTAATTTAAAAGGATTAGACAATCAAACAAATTTGCGATTTTTGTTTTAAAAGAGACAGAAATAGCTCAGAGATGGGACTTTATTAAGTCGTTGAGTTTTAGTTCTAGACTTAGCTTAATTTTAATTAATTAGCATGCACCTAGTCTAGGGATTTTAGGGAACACCTTTACATGAGTTTTGTAGATTGATCATCTAGGTAAGAAATTGGACTCAATTTAAATTTAGCTCATGGGGTTGCTATCCCGAGTTTTAATAGCAAGGGGCAATGTGTATTCTATAATTGGTGCTTTATTGAGTTTATATTCCTACACTTTACTTGTATCACATTAATTGTGATTGCCTACTTTTATTTGGTAACATACTCATGCATGGGCATCATTTAGGGGCAAAGGATAATAAAATCATCAAAAATTGTATGAATTATTTAGGCAACAAATCAATTGAATTAGGGTACAAAAGGGCACTAGTTAGACAATTAACATAATCAAGTCCGCGACCATAGATCTTTGGTTGTGTAGAAAATGAGGCATGCTTCAACATTTCACTTGGTTTCTAGCCACCCTTTATTGGGCTAGTAGCGGCTCCTAGTTAAGTTAAACTCCATAGATAGATTTATTTGGGATAAAGACACCATAAGTATTATAATTTTCGTACAGCGCTTACTTGAGTATCAAAACTTTTTCGACCACTTAAACATCATAGCTTCTAAAAAGCATTTACTTAAATGTCATAACTTTCAATCAATCACCTAAGTGTAAAAAAAAATTAAAAACGTCCACCCAAGTGCTAGAAATCCAACATGATATAACACTTGTGATGAATATCTTTTAAAAATTGTAACACTTAAGCATTCGACTGGAAACATCTTAGTTTCCTAATATGGATTAAGAGAATATACAATATGTCCAAGATAAGAAACCAAGGTATTTCTCTTCAATAGTCTTTCATATTGCCAAATCTTGTGATATATTATGTCTCACTACTTCCAATTTGACATAGAATGATAATCTTCCCTAGTTATGGACATCACATGGCACACGTGATTTTGGCCATATGATATGTTCAATGGGCTTGGACAAACTTTCTACTCTTGTGAGCTTAGTCCGAATAATCCAATTAAGCTCAGATTATCGGTCCAATAAGAAAATGCCATTTATGTGGGCTTATTGAAATGCTCCTAATATGCAAATGCAAATTTATAACATATTTGTTTAGTGGTTAGAGTTAATTCCTAATTTTCTCATGTTATAAATAAATAATGAGTTGCCAAAACTTAGGTGGCAATAATCTGTTGACATTTGATTTTTGGCGATGCATTATTGAAAGTAAAATCTTGAAATTAAGGATTCCGATCATGATGGAACTCGTTTCTCAAACAAAAAGTGTCATTTTTCATTTTTTTTTTATTGACCCTTCATTTATGCCTAATTTGCTTGTCATTTTCATCAAATTAAAAAGTCAAAAAGTTGACTTTTCTATTAACTCTTTGATCAAAAAGTAAACTCCGAGTTTTTTTTTTTTTTGGTCGGTAATAATGCATTCATATATTAAAAGCACGAGTTACACGTAGATGGAAGTTTAGCATCAGAACTTAAAATATTTAAAAGGGATGACGGTGGCGCATATACCCAGTTGGTTGCCAAGGACTTGAGGCGGTGCATTTTGGCAAGCCAATTAGCGGCAGCATTAGCTTCTCTGGAACAGTAGGAGAGTGCGGTAGAAGGGAGCGTCCATAACATTGCTCTGATTTCGGGAAGAAGGCCACTTACAGCCCATGGGTCAGCAGTTCGGCCCAAGAGGGCTTCCACCAGTATGAAGTTGTCACATTGTACTTCCCATCCGCTATCTTCGAACTGAACTGCTTCCACTTTACTCCCTATTCGTTGGTGCAGAAAGTGAACACCGTGAAGAAGCGCTAGGGCTTCGGCGTGCAAAGGAGACTCCGCTCGTATTTCAGCTGCGAAACCATCAATCAGCAAGCCGTTCAAGTCACGCACGAGCCCTGCAACAGACCTTCTCTCATCTTCCTTCTTCCAAGAGTAGTCCACATTAAGCTTGAAGTTGCTGCTATCCGGTGCCGTCCAGATCTCAGATGAGTCAGATCTGCTGGTATTCGGCTTTTGTTTACTCAGGATCCATCTGGAGAAAGCCCGAACCTAGATATGGGCAAGATCTACTAGTGATTCAGTTTTGGGGGGCTGAGATCTGAAGATGTAGTCATTGCGGAGCTTCCACATCAGCCAAAGCGTGTTGGCCACCATAGCTGCTGAAGGTATCTCTGTTTTTGCTTTGAAAAATTCGGCAAACCACTTGTCAATACGAGTTACTGATCTCATGGTGGTGTACAGGTTAAGGCATGGGTCGCTCCATATTTGTTAGGTCTTTTTGCATAGGAAAAACAGATGTTCTTGTGTTTCTGGATGCCGAAGGCAGAGCGGGCACAGGGGATCAGGTAATATTTGCCTTTTATAGAGATTTTCTTTTGTCGGGAGTGCATTTTGGCATATGCTCCATAGAAAGAATTTGATTTTAGGGGGGATTGGAGTGTCCCATAACCGAATCCATAAAGATCTAGGCAGCTGATAGGAGGTAGTGGCTCTGTTTAGGTCATGGTGATTGGTTTTTGAGTATACCCTGTTATAGCCACTTTTTACTGAGTAATTACCTGATTGGTTTCCCATCCAAATTAGCATGTCTTGCTGTGATTGGATGCTGATTGGAGTGGATAGAACTTGCTGGGCTACTTGTTCATCAAAGAGCGCTTGAACTTTAGGTTCCTCCCATGACCTGCTTTCACTGTTGATTAGTTCAACGACTATCTCCGGATCGTTTCTATTCACTGGGCCTCCGATCACTCCCCTTGGCAGCCATCTATCTCTCCAGATGTTTATGCGTTGCCCATCTCCCACTATCCACTTCACCTCCGGTTCTAGAGTATCGTGGCCTATAAGTATGCTGCGCCAACCCCACGATGGTCTCTGTCCTGGTTTTGCCTTCCAAAAGTCACCGTTTGGATAGTATAATCCTTTCAGAATGTTGCTCCATAGAGCTGAAGGTGACTGTGCTAGTCTCCATGCTTGTTTGGCTAACATCGCCTTGTTAAAATTGATGAGGTCTTTAAAACCTAGACCCCCTTCATCTTTTCTGCGTTTCAAAATTTCCCATCTTTTCCAGTGCATCCCTCTCCTAGAATCATTCTGTTTCCACCAGAAAGCTGCTATCCGTTGTTTAATGGCTTTGCACACTGAGATTGGGAGTTTGAAAATGGACATAGCATACTGAGGAAGAGCTTGGACGACGGCTTTGATCAATATTTCTTTACCAGCTTTAGATAGTAGCTTTTCTTTCCAACTTTCCAGCTTCATGTTCACCCTAGCAAGGATCCATGAAAACATATCCTTTCTTGTCTGTCCCCAATCAGATGGAATCCCCAGATATTTCCCTGTTTTGTCCATAATTGGCACTCGTAACTCAGAGGCCATATTTCTCTTTAAGGTGAATGGACAGCCCTTGCTAAAAAACACTCCTGACTTGTTGAGATTAATTGCTTGACCGGTAGCATAGCAATACTGATTGAGGATGTTGGCCAGATTTTGGCATTCGCCAATTGTTCCATCCATAAATATAATAGCATCATCAGCAAATAATAAATGAGACAGTGTGGGACAATACCTGTTGAGTTTTATTCCTTTGAGGCTTCCATCATCTATTGCTTTGTGCATCATCCAGGAGAAGACATTAGCCATCAATATGAAGAGATAGGGCGACCATGGGTTTCCTTGTCGTAATCCCCTTGTGGGTTTGAAATACCCTGTTTGATCGCCATTAACTTTTACACTATAGGACACCGTGGAAACACATGTCATAATCAACTCAACCCATCTAGCACTAAATCCCATCTTCAACATACTCCTTTTTAAGAAATCCCACTCAACCCGATCATAGGCCTTTTTCATATCCAATTTAAGAACTGCCTGAAATTTTTGTTTTCGTTCTTTAATTCTCAGCTGGTGCAACACCTCTTGAACTATAAAGATGTTATCTTGTATTTGTCGGCCCTTTACAAATGCGCTTTGTTCATGGGCTATTATCTCTTCAAGCCATGGTTTCAATCTATTTGCTAGCACTTTGGATATTATTTTGTAGCTGAAATTGCATAGACTGATTGGCCTGAACTGACAGATACTTTCTGGGGTTTTAACTTTGGGGATGAGGGTTATGTGGGTCTTGTTGAGTAGGGGGTCAAACTCACCAGATTCGACAAAGTTTCCGACCATGTGCAGCACATCCAGCTTGATATCCTCCCAGTAGTGTTGATAAAATTGGCCATTCAGCCCATCTGGGCCAAGAGCTTTCTGTGGGCCTAGTTGAAAAACCGCCTCTTTTACCTCTTCCATAGATATAGGGGCCATGAGATTCTCGTTCATTTGCATGTTTATAACCACTGGGCACATATCCAGAATAGGTTGAAAGTCTCTTGGACCCTCTGTTGCGTATAACGAGCAATAGAAATCTTTTATGTGGTGTTTCAGCATTTTTTGATCCCTACACCAAGTGTCATCATTGATGCGCAGCATAGAAATTCTGTTTCTTTGTCTTCTTTGAACCGTAGTGGCGTGGAAGTATTTTGAGTTCCTATCTCCCCACTGCATCCAGTTTATACGTGATCTCATACCCCATGTTTGCCTATTATCTACGCGCAATGTCGCATTTGCACATTTACTTGCGGAGATTATAAAGCTCCGGGCACAATTCCCTGATTATCCAATTAAGAGCATAAGGATGGATAATGCTGGTGAATTTACATCAAAGAGTTTTGATACATATTGTGTTTCACTCGGAATCGAGGTTGAGCACCCGGTTGCATATGTTCATACTCAAAATGGATTGGCAGAATCCTTGATTAAACGTATCCAAATCATTGCCCGCACTCTATTATTGAGAACGAATCTCAACGATACAGCATGGGGTCATGCAGTTTTGCATGCGGCAGCTCTAATAAGATTACGCCCCACTGCTAGTATTTTACAATCTCCCCTTCAAATAGTTCTTGGTTATGAACCAGATATTTCACATCTACGCACCTTTGGTTGTGCAGTACAGGTGCCTGTAGCACCACCAAAAAGGACAAAAATGGGTCTTCAATGCCGTTTGGGCATTTATGTTGGGTTTAATTCACCATCTATCATTAGGTTCTTGGAACCAACTACTGGTGATCTTTTTACTGCTAGGTTTGCAAATTGTCATTTCGATGAGACTAGGTTTCCATCAATTGGGATACCTACAACTTCCATGACTGCAAAATAAAAACCAGTTAAGGTTTTTTCCTGGAATAAGAAAAATTTATCTCAATTAGACCCAAGGACTCCTGAATGTAAAAATGAGGTGCAGCGCATAATCTATTTACAGGCTATGGCCAATAGACTTCCTGACGCATTTAATGATGCTACTAAGGTAACGAAGTCTCATATTCCAGCTGCAAATGCTCCAGCTAGGATAGCTGTTCCCGAAGAATAGGCTAAAATGGATCAAAATCCCCCGCACTTGAAGCGTGGTAAACCGATAGAATCAAAAGATACTGCTCCTCGAAAACGAAGGGGAAAGAATCAGGAATCCGCTCCAGAAGAGCCTGGCGTTGTGCTCGCTCCCAAAGAGCTTATTGCCCCTGAAGAGGCGCAAACCCATGAAAGGAGCACTAGCCCCGAGAATACTGAGAATTCCATTACATACTATAATGAAATTTGGGATCGAAATGAAATCATCATTGATGATGCTTTTGCATTCTCAGTTGCTCATCAAATTATGGATGATGATTGTGAACCATAATCTATTATTGAATTTCGTCAAAGGCAAAATTGGCATAAGTGGGAGGAAGCAATTAAAGCTGAATTAGCTTCCCTAATTAAACGAGAGGTTTTTGGACCTGTAACTCGTTATCCCCGATAATGTAAAGCCCGTTAGATATAAATGGGTATTTATCCGAAAACGAAATGAGAAAAACGAGGTTGTCAGGTATAAAGCCCGACTCATTGCCCAAGGATTCTCCCAGAGACCTGGGATTGATTATAATGAGACATATTCACCTGTGATGGATATGATTACATTTCGTTTTCTCATTAGCCTAACAATCTTTGAAAGATTGGAAATGCGTCTTATGGACTTTGTGACAGCATATCTATATGGCTCATTAGACTCTGATATTTATATGAAAATTCCTGAGGGATTCAAAATGCCTGAAGCATGCACTCCACACAATTTATTCTCAATAAAATTGCAAAGATCCTTGTACGGGTTAAAGCAATCCGGTCGCATGTGGTATCAACGCCTAAGTGAGTACCTAATTAAGGAAAGGTACAAAAATGATCCTATCTGCCCATGTGTGTTTATTAAGAAATCAGAAACCGAATTTGCTATTATAGCAGTTTATGTCGACGATATAAATTTAATTGGAACTCCAGAAGAGTTAGCTGAAACTGCTGAATATTTGAAAATGGAGTTTGAAGTTAAAGATTTAGGTAAAACCAAACTTTGTCTTGGTCTAGAGCTTGAGCATAAAGCAAATGGAATAATCGTCCATCAATCAGCATATGTTGAAAGATTGCTTAAACGTTTCAACATGGACAAAGCTCACCGATTGAGCACCCCTATGGTTGTAAGGTCTCTAGATCCCCAAAAGGACCCATTTCGTCCTAGAGAATCTGATGAAGAGATACTTGGTCCTGAAGTACCATATCTCAATGCAATTGGGGCTTTGATGTACTTGGCACAATATACGAGACCAGATATCGCTTTTGCGGTAAATTTATTGGCACGTTTTAGTTCTGAGCCAATTCGGAGACATTGGAATGGAGTTAAACATATTTTCCGTTATCTCCGAGGAACCATAGATTTGGGATTATATTATTCCAAGGATTCCACTAACTCTTGTTTAGTTGGATATGCTGATGCTGGATATAGATCCGATCCACATAAGGCTCGCTCTTAAACCGGGTATTTATTTTGTTATAACGGCACCGCTATTTCTTGGCGTTCTATGAAGCAATCGCTAGTATTTACATCTTCTAACCACTCTGAGATTATTGCTTTATATGAAGCTGGAAGAGAGTGTGTTTGGTTAAGATCCGTTATAACACATATTCATAATTCTTGTTACTTAATACCGGTTACAAATTCTCCCACTATAATTTATGAAGATAATGCTGCTTGTGTTGCACAAGTCAAGAGAGGATATATCAAAGGTGATAGGACCAAGCATATCTCGCCGAAATTTTTCTATACTCATGAACTCCAAGAAAGTCGACAAATTGATGTTAAACAGATTCGATCCATAAATAATCTTGCAGATCTTTTTACCAAATCATTACCAACATCAAGTTTTGAGAAATTAGTATATGGCATTGGTATGAGGCGAGTTCATAAGATGTAAGATTAATTAGCCCCAGAAGTGGCTATATGGCTCTATTGAGGGGGAGATATTATGAACTATGCATTGCAGCATTGATATGCGGCTAGTTCACAAGATGCAATAATGATTAGTCCTAGGAGTGGCTATATATACATTGCACTCTTTTTTCTTTATGTCCGGTTTTTTCCCATAAGGTTTTTCCAGCTTAAAGTTTTTAACGAGGCAATTAATGCATCCATAAAAGGGAGAGATCATAACATTTGTGCTCTGCACTCTTTTTCCCTTTTGTCTGGTTTTTATCCCACTAGGTTTTTTCGGCTTAAGGTTTTTAATGAGGCAGTATCTTTCAATGCACATTTGTAATGAATATGATGAATATTCAAGGGGGAGTGTTATGAAATACATGAGGTTAGAATACATGAATGAATATTCATTATATTCATCTTATCCAATGTACTTATTATGGTACATATGGTACATTTGTATCAAATGTTCTAAGTACATCTCCATATACAATGAACGTTCGTCTCCCTTATCCTGTACATGTATCATTCGATACATTGATATTAATGATAAATACATTCTTGTTCTCCTATAAATAGGAGTTTAGTTTTGATGTACAATACACAATCACACAAAAACACGACAGTGAGATACTAGAAATAAAGCTCTCTCATCTTGCTACTATCTCTAGTGTTCACTTGCTTTCTCTTCTTTAATCTCTTCTCTATTATATATTCGCCACGCGATATTTTACAACAAATGCAAATTTATAACATATTTGTTTAGTGGTTAGAGTTAATTCCTAATTTTCTCATGTGATAAATAAATAATGAGTTGCCAAAACTTAGGTGGCAATAATCTGTTGACACTTGATTTTTGGCGATGCATTATTGAAAGTAAAATCTTGAAATTAAGGATTCCGATCATGATGTAACTCGTTTCTCAAACAAAAAGTGTAATATTTTTTTTTATTGACCCTTCATTTATGCCTAATTTGCCTGTCCTTTTCATCAAATTAAAAAGTCAAAAAGTTGACTTTTCTATTAACTCTTTGATCAAAAAGTAAACTCCGAGTTAGAATTTGGTTTTTCGTACGAAAAGTTCCTAAATGGTCCCAATTTCTATTTTGTATTAAAAAATTTCAAAAAAAAATCTTATTTTAGCTTCAATTTGATTTTGTCATTGAAAATTTCGCAAAAAATCGATTAAGAACCTAATTTTCCAATTTTTGCAGATTTAGGTTCGAAATCGGCCAAAATAACATTACTTTGTTTCCACTTATTTTTCTTTAGCATTCTTTATAACATTTGATCTAGAGATCATTCTACATCCAATCATCAAACCAATTTTGGAATTTTTTACTTGGGATAAAAATTTCCAATTTTTAGCCCTAATCAGAAGTCCCGATTCATCCTTAATGGTTTGAGCAAGTCTTCCCTAAATGAACTCATTTTCTCGGTGACAATCCAAATCCAACATCAATTTTGATAAGTTCACATGGGAACATCCCAATTTGACAAATCAGGCCTACCTGAAGGTTGCAAAATCAAGCTAATGTGGTCTGATTGAGCTTATTCGACTTGGCCCATCATAGACTGGAGTCTAATAGAAATAATTGAACTTCAATTTCGCCAATTGAAGTACCATTACAAATATGAGTCAAGCTTGCAGCATTGTTTGATAGGATTTAATAAATTCAAGCATTTTGTGAATAATTAATTGGCCTGGGGTGATTCAATTTCATTTGATTGCGTCCAATTCACATAGAAAAATTTCATTTCATTTTAATTGGAGAAAAAAATTAGAACAAAATTAGAATCCGGATCAGCCAGTTCAACCTAGTCAAACCGAGTTAAATCGGTCCGATTGAGTCAATCCGGTTATGACTAGCGTTGATTGGTGGCCATTTTCTGACCAATTTCCAACGGCCGACGGTCATTCCCAACCAGCAAAGCCCTGACCGGCGGCCACCTCTTTTCCATGTTTCAAAATTGCAAAAAGCCATTGGGTCATGAAGTTACCAAAATGCCCTTCCTCAGTCATTAATCCTAGAGAGATCAAATCTTGACTCCATTATCAGCTTGACCAATCCATGTGATTAATTTGATACAACTCAGCAATCCATGTGATTAATTTCAGCCAATCATTGCTTAGCCATTAAGGATCTTACTCTTCGCTTGAGAGATTGAATCCTAGCCATTGGATTGGATTCAACCTTGGATGAGGTATATAAGGTTTTCCCTCCAAAATTTGGAGGGGTCTCATTTGCAGATCCTCTCTCTCTCCACTTGGTCGAATCCTCTCTTGCCATCCACCATCGCTCCCCAACCTTACTCTGGCCACCAGCTGACTCGCCGACGTCCAGAAACTCTCCCCCTAACCGTTCGTGGCTGTCGACCGCTCTGACCAAGGTCAAAGCCGCCTGATCTGTAGCCATTTCTGCACTAAGTTGAAATGTGTGCTCCATGCCGAAGACCAAGAAGCCACCGTTCGCCACCATTTGCCGACGCATTTCGATAAATTGCCACCAGTCTGATCATCCTCAGGACCTCCCTAAGCTGGTCGTAAGTCTCGCCACTGCCACGTATCATTGGAAGCCTCCGATCAGTGACAATCTCCTCCTCGGCATCAATCCCTTGCTCCACCCTGATGGAGAAGTCCGACAACTCTGACGATCCATTCCGTCCACCGACAACTTCCTTTCATGATCAATCACCGCATTGACGATCATCAATGTCCTCCTTTGCCGGTCGTATGCCAGTTGTAATCCCAACTGCCTCCGATCATCACTGGAAAGCGCCAATCAGCAGCCAAACCCTTCTTAGCTCATCTGCCATGCTCCATGCCGATAGCCAGTCTAGTCTCTTTGATCGGCCATTCTGATGGCCAAATGATCTTCATCGAACTTCCGATGATTTGACGCTGTTCATTAGCCTGTCACCGAGCTTGTGGTGGCCAGAGTTTGGCCGGATCTCCATCCGATTTCATTTAATCATTTGATTCTTGTACTTTGTTCATTACTAGCTTCAATCGACTCTAGTTCTCGCATCGATATCTTGCGGTTTAATCGAGATTGTCACTGAGCTATTCTAAGCCATCTCGTGTAGCTCGTGGTGGCCAATAGCTGAATTGAGCTCATCAAGTTCACTGACAAAGGTATAGTCTCTAAATCCTCAAGTCCGATGAAGTGAGGTCGCTAATATTGACTTTCGAATCAATATTTAGTGGCGGGGGCTAGGACTTAACTTATGAATGCTTGTTGATGGCTATTCATTACTATGAGATCGATTGACATGCATTGATCGGATGATTATATGTGACTTGATGCCTATGAACTTCGTGCGTTGATTTCTGGACCAATTGTCTGATGTTGATGATACGAGGTTGAAGATCTCAAAATTTGGCAAAATGTTCAATTAGTAAATGCAAGTAGACATTGAAAGCTTCATTTGGATAAATGATATGCCATGATAAGATGTCATTTGATCTGTGAAATTGATTTTACAAGGACTGAGTTGGATTAGTGATATAGGCTGAAAGTGTCATTGTTCTGTTTTGAAGTACGTTTCTGTCTTGTTGAATTTTTACAATTTTTTTTGTGAATTGATTCTGGAAAATTTTTCCTTTCATAAAAAGTGTACACCGCATTTGAATCAAGTTCGTCAAAAAATTTTAGAAAATAAAAGGTTCCTTTGCTATTTTTAATTTGCTTCACAAAGTGCAAGGATTCTGCTGAAAACTGATTTCCAAAGCCGACCTTTGGTCATTCTTCTATTTTTATATAATATTCACTGAAGATTTCGAAAAATATTTTAAACTAAATTTAGGGCCAACATTTTAATCTTTCATTTGACGTTAGTTTCATTAAAATTGAAGCTGGTTTGGTCGTCCTTAGGGTTTGATTAGTGCGCCTGATCAATTCGCGCCCAAACCCTAAAGTTGTTTGTCTTCTTTAGACTCCATATTTGTTTCATTTTTTTGATTAAATTAAAGTCCTCATTTGCAAATTTCCAAAGCATGAACTTTGTTCATCAATGTTTCAAATAGATTCACACAAGTTTTAAAGAATTAATTCCAAGATTTGTTGGCTTTAATTACAAATCATTTAAGGGAGGTTTGCATTGTCTTCGAAGTTAATTTGTTCTGACATCTGAATGGAGATTGATTTTTTTGCACTAATCCATTGCCCATTTCAATAAAATAAAAACTCAGAAGTTGTTCGACACATCTTGTTCTAGTTGTAAAAAAAATTTCATGCATTTTAAAAGTCATTTGATATTTTTCTCGAATTTTTTCATGTTCAGGCCCGAACAGGGTCAGGTCCTGAACCATTTGGGATAAATCACTAATTTCGGGTCAATTTGCTTAAAATTGGGTTTAGTGGTCTTCTTGATATTTGTTATACAGATCATTAGATTTCAAATTCCACTTGAATTGCATTGTTTGGAACTCATTTGGTCGGTCATATGCTTTCAAAATTAAATGGCCTGAATTTCCGAAACAATGAATAAGTGATCCTATTTTGGGCCCACTCATTTTGTTTGTGGGCTTGAAAAACAAGACCAGTTGTTCTAAATGCATGCTTAAGCTCTCACATATGTGATTGCTCAAGGCTGATGTATGCTCATGGGAAATCTTGGGAAACTTTAGACCCTAATTTATGGATAAATTTGTATTGACTACCGCTTGTGAACAAAAGTGATGACCAATTACCAATAATCACAACTCAATCAATCCTAGAGGTCTAAGTTGGGACGATGTGTGCACAAATCAAAGGCCGACCCTGAGGCCGTCATTTGTTGATTTCATGATTTGTTTTGGTCCTTCATCTTAATTTTTTGTATGATATGTGGTGTGTGCATTGTATGCTTAGTACCTCAAGTAGTTTGATTTAAATGATATTTCATCAAGACATCCCAAGGAGGAGGTGACCATAGACCGATGTCCAATCCGACCCTTAATTTAGTATTCATTCAACCCCGATCATGTCTCAAGATTTCCATCAAAATTTCTAACAATACCCAACGAGTTGCAGGTTTCACTTTTCATGCCCTTAGAGTAACTTGCTTATTACTTGTCTTGGGTGTTTACTTTCTTGCAAGACCGTTTCATTACTTGTATACTTTATTTTGTGCAATATTTAGCTAGTTTAGAATTGCATGAAAAAAACCATCCATGCATGACCACCCTTTGATGCTTCTAAATGAACTTGCACAAAAAACATAAAAGCAGATGCATGACCACTTTAGGTAACAACTATATCATTATGTACCGAAATGGTGCTAATAGAAATATTAATATAACTTAAGTCCATGAATCCATGAGCTCTGGTTGTGTGGAAATTAAGGGAATACTCCCAACATGTGATTTGGCTTTCTAGCTAGCCCCTAAAGGAAAGGTTAGTGGCGACTCTTAGTTACCATTTTAGGTTGTCTAAAGAATCTTAAAATGAACCCCTGTTAGACGAGGTATGAGTTTGGAAGAACCCACATTTTCAATTAACAGACCTCTTGGATGAGCATAAAAGATAATGTATTCTAGCCTCCTTCTTTACGTGAATGCGCCTTGAGAACTGTTACTTGAACAAATACCCCCAAACCTATTCATTAGAGGGATTAGAGGGCCTTTCTTGCCTCAAGGGGTAGGTCGCAACACTAGTATTTTGTTAAGTTTCCTTTTCAGTTTAGGTAGGATATTATGTTTCCCTATTCTATTATATTTTTTCTGTCTAGAGATTCATATTTCAACTAGGAGCAGAACTTTAGAGAGTATAAATATCATTGAATTCTTTCTTTTCAATAAGGATGATAATCATTTGAATTTGGCAACATTTTGCTTTGGGATTAAGTGATGTAACTCTTTTTTTTTAGGATGATGCTTAGGAAACCCTAAATGAGACGCTTAGAAAGTTTCCGGTGTGAAGGCTAAAAGGTTTATTCTTTGTTGTGGGACTGGTTGTCCTACATCATTATGATTTATGATCACTAATTTAAAGGCGTCATTTACAAAGGTGGGATCTTCAAAATTATACATAAGGATTTTTAAAGTAGACATTTTAATCCGCTTTTTGCCCACCAAAATTTGGACAAAATTAGAGACTAATAGCACGACTATAAAACGCACATAGTACTTAGGGCACCAAAAGTGGAGTTTTAGAGGCAAAACTCATGATGTCTTTTGTGTCTCATGATGTCTTTTTATGTACTCATGATGTCTCCACCAAAAGCAGATTTTTTCTTTGGGTTAAAAAATAAACTTCTACTCACGATGTCGCCATTTCCCACGCATGTCTTTTCCTCCATAGTCACAACCGTACCGAATTAATTTTGGACCAATCAGTCTCTTTTGGGTAGATATGGAGGAGAGATGTATGTCGTTGTTATAGAATAAAGCTTTTCCTCCATAGTCACAACCGTGCCGAATTAATTTTGGACCAATCAGTCTCTTTTGGGTAGATATGGAGGAGAGATGTATGTCGTTGTTATAGAATAAAGGTAGATGGGAATAGCGAATCTATATGCGGCGCATGCAGGAAATGTCGAGAATTTTCTCCTTTTGTTTTCGTATGCATGAAAGGTCAAGACTTTTCTTCCTTTTCTTTTTTTTTTTTTATGAAAAATGACATTACAAATCTTATAACTTTTACACGATGCTTATTTTTAATTTGTAACTTCTCAATTGATCACTTAAATGTCATAACTTAAAAAAACTAAAATTGCATGTCATAATTTTTAACCAATGTTCACTACAAGTGAACATAAATTTTAATTGTCGTTTGGTTTTTTCAGTAAGAAAAATCGTTATCGTCACTCAAATAAACGTTTTTAAAAGTTATCATACTCAAGTTATCAATTAAAAACTCATAATATAAAGGTGAATATTACACGAAAGTTATGATATTTATGGTATCACTTCATCTCTCTCTTTTCGTGTATGTGGTGTATGCATGAAAGGGGAAGACTTTTCTTTTATTTTCCTTGTTTTAGGTCAGTGGCAAGACTCTATCGATTGTTGGTAGAAAGGAGAAAATTAAAAATAAATGGGAAAATAAATTCAAGGACTTTAACCATAGATACAGCAACGAGTTTCCTCCTAAGCAAGTTGCTTCCTTTCTAGTGGTTGGAAGCGAATCCAAACACTTTATAGTGACAGCCCAGCATGTTCCGATAGGGGCACGAAAGGGATGTCAATTTGGACATCAGAATGTGCTCCGGATCTTCCACTTCGTGGCATCTGCTAAAACTTCTTTTGTTTTTTTCCATTCTCGCACCCATGCATTCATGCATCCGCTTTCTTTTACAAATTTCCCCGTCCTTTTTTCTTGTGTGTTTATATTGGTATCTTTTTAAATAATGTGACATTTAGTTAGTTAAAAAAGGGGGTCAAAGATAAGGAAAATGAGCTTCTAATTTGGCCACTCAAAATGGATTGGTTAGTAATTCAATAAGTTATAAATGTGCACTAAGCAAATAATTCATATTTAGTCATTCACTTAATTAGCTATATCACTCCACCTTAAGCAAGCTAATATTCGTATTTGTAGAATCCTTTTACATTATTAGGTTAATGGTGAATGCATGAAAAAGAACACACATCGTTATATAAATATATACTCTTACATATAATTTGAAAATAAGAATACTACAATTGCCATGCGACGCTCACTTTTTTTTTTTTGGTAAAAGGTAAGAAGTATATAGACTTTTGCACAAAAAGTTATACAGCTATACAGCAAGGAGACCCCGGCACCAGCATACACTTAGAAAGACAGGAAGTCCAAACGAGTGGAAGGGGGCTAGGGGGGAGAAAAAGGGAGGGAAGATCACATTCACCCAGCTTTTTTATGGCACTCAAATCATCAATTGAAAAGTTATATGACACTTAAGTGATTGAAGAAAAAATGCATTACACAATGAGAGCCATATGATAATTATGGCACTTGTGGTGTTTTTTTTTACCATTGAATTGTTAGCATTCAATTCATTTTATGTCCTTGTTTTCCATATGTAGTTGATACTACTATAATAGTCATTTCACTTGCAGCTAAGAAATTTTTTATAATTTTCACAGGCATTCTTAAGATTTGATCATGTGTACAAATAAGAATTAAGAGCAAAAGAGAATTGTGTAATTTTGATAAATTCCATAAGTAAAGAATAAATGAGCTTTTTTATAAGCTTTACAAGATGACTGTCTAAATTAACAAAATATTATAATATCACGCACAGTTAAATAGGATCAATTGATGATACGCACAATAAAATAAAATAAAAAGACAGTGCACAATCCTATTGCGAACACCCATGTCCTCTAATAACTATCGTTACCATAATAATCATTGCATCAACAAGAGCACAATATTTCGTTTCCTTGCTAAATCGAGTGGCAAGTCATTTTTCTATATGCTAGGAGACAAGTGAGAGTCCTAGAAAGAAGCAGAGCGGCAATCAAGAGGGTTACTAGCCCAGTCAACATCAAAATAAGCTGTCAACTCTATGATAAAGTGAGTAAATAATTGAAGACCATAAAATAACATACTGAAGAATCTGAAGAACGATAACAAAGTGAGTCGTAAGCGGCGTAGTCATGAGCTAATTGGTAAACAGCATAGACAATGTCAAAATGAGTAATAGTGAGATCTACAACACTTCCATTCAACTGTTAATAGAGTGTTAAATTCCAAAGAGTATTGCCATATCCGTCATCAAATTTGGCATATTTTGGTTGCAATCTATTGGCGGTGTTCATCCTTTCGAAACTAAGAAATTTAAGTGTTGAAAATGGCAACTAAACTACAACTACCATTGAATAGACTCATTGGATGCTTCCTCATATAACAAGAATTCTAATACAAAGATAGGAATAAGACGGAAAAGAAAATTGTGAAATTTCTGTATATTTCATAATGAAAAGCATATGAGCCTATTTATAGGTCTTAGAAGATGACTATATAAAGTAATAGAATATTACAATTTCATGTATAATGAATTAGGATCCATCATGATATGCATAATCAAAGGAAGATAATACACAATCCTAACAGATATGTGAAATCGAGAGAGACATGCATAATCTCCTAAATTATATCCCTAAAATGTACAATTGGTACTTCTGTAGATAAAGAACCGGCAAATATAAATTGATCGCCCTCCCTATGGTATTCTTGAGATTAGAAAATGCCTGAGTTACTTATTCTTAGCCATTCAAAACCCACTTTTTTCTGTTCAATCATAAAAGCTACAAAAATATAATACAGGGTTCCGAGAAATATGACACTGAACTTTAGAAAAAGGCTCACAACTGTCTGGCAACATTGATGCTCCTCAAGGTACATTTCAAGGAGGCAATTATAAAGCAATACCAAATTAGTAGGTCAAAGTGCAGACATGGTGAATCTGGAATAAAGTGACGGAGGATATGAAGAGAGCCGTCAGTGACACGGGTGAGGGAATTGTTCCATTGAATATACTTCTTCAAGATTTTGCATATATACCGGCCTCTCTCAAGCCATAGCTTATCGTCAACGAATCAATTGGTTATGCAGTTGCATTACAGGACAAGATCTCCGCTGGCAGGTAGCCACTCGCCATGAAACGTTCCAGGGAAAGGAGTTTCCATAATAATCGTATGCGTTCTCCGAGTGTGCTTTCTGCCAAAGGAGATTTGTCCGGCAATTCTTCTGCATTTATGCAGATAGAGGTTTCTCTTTTCTCTCACTTCTCATTCTGTAATTCGTATGAATCGCCGCTCGACTTCATGCAATCGACTCATGGAGGAACTCTCAGCTTCCACAATCATGATCATAGTACGTAACTCCTCTTAGCTAGTCCTAGCATGACCATATTTGTTGTTTTTCAGGTCCATGGGGTTAATGCATGCACGTACGTAAATGCTAGTTACATCTTAATGCAACTTTTGTATATTCATTTTATTAATCTAAAAAATGTATTTTTAATTTTCAGTCCTCTTGCTTGTACTGCATTGTCATATATTTTATTTACGAAGTGGAGCTTTTATATAGCTTGCATTTATTTGGTCTTCTAAATTTGGGGATCATTGTTCAAAAGTCCTAAATCTTTAGTATAACAGTAAATTCAGTTCTAAACTTTTCAATCTGCTTCTCTATTCGATATTATAAGGAAGTCTATTTATAGCAAGCAAATACCCGAACAAGCATGCATCTTGGGTGCCCCTTTGTTGAGTTCCCCACTAGCCCCTTCTCTAAAAGGCATTTTCAATCCTTCTAACAAATCCTAAACATTTTGATGATTTGCCAATCTTTTGAAGATTTGTCAATTTAGTCCTTAACCTATTATTTGGGTAATTGGCCAAAAGGACTACATTGGCAAATCATCAAAATGTTTATGAATAAATTAACAAAATTAAAAGGACTAAATTGGGAAATCGTCAAAAGTTTTAGGACTAAATTTGTACAATTGAAAGGTTTAAAATTGAGTTGGCTATCATATAATAGGTTTAGGACTTTTGTACAATTTTCCCTCTAAAATTGCAAGTAACATTTCTTATGTGAGCAAGAACTAATTTTACCTTTTAAACATAAAGACAGATTATTAGAAAATACATAAATATAGAATACGGGAACAACAATTAAATCTGAGTTGATTTGCGCATAATATCTATACATCCTGTAAAAGCATGAAGAGACCAATTGTGGAGTGGCACAATCTAATTTGGATCATGGAATCAGCCAACATAGTTTCTTTGGCTTGCTTCATAGGAGGTAGAGATATGCCTCAGACAGTAGAGATCATATTGCAACGGATGCCTTCAATCAATATATAGTGCAAATTCTATATGATCGGTATAGAAGACGGAACACATTTGTTCTTCCAATGCAACTGGACTAGAAATACATGACGTAGTATCCTGGCAAAACATAGGATTCGGCGGGAGGATAGAATGATGAACTTCAATGGATGATCAGGCTACCAAGGGCAAAGACTTGGTGGCAAGACTCCTCAAGGTGTCATTCCTAGTGATCATACATTTCATTTGGATGAAGCGTAATTGTATACGTTTCCAAAGTAAGTTAAATGATATCCATATTATTTGGCTAAGATCTGTAAAATTGTTAAGAGGTATAATTTCACTCTATAAAACTCTAGACCTTCTTAGGCTAATGTTGTATTGCTTACTACATGCAGACTTCCTATCTCCATCTTCTTGCATTGTTAAATTTGTATTGTTGGGGAATCCCCTTGAACTTGCGTACTTTATCTGATAAATGATACATTTTACTCCAAAAACAAGGCCTGAAGAATGAGCCTTTACCCTCCAGCCGAAAAAAAAAAAAAAAAAAAAACCCCAATTTTAGCCTTGACACATTTACTCTAAAACGTTTTGACTTTTAGTTCTACTGTCAACATGTTGCCTGTTTGTGGACTTTTTAAATTTTCAATATCTCTTTAAAGACATCTATGTTAAAACATTGCAATTTTCATTTCTAATATCAACACATCTAATAAAAAGCGCTGTCCTCTCTATTTTTAATCCCTTAACGCATCTAATTTAATACGTTGCCCGCAACAAAACAAATGTAAATCTTCCTAAAACACTACGGACAACCTCCCTTTTTTTCTTTACGCTTTACTGGTCTAATTTAAATATTGCTCGCGTCTTCTTTGTAGCACCTCGTGTACAAATCGGGAGGGACGAGCAACGGGTGCCTGGGTTCTTAGGATCTCCCCAAATCCTAGGTTTGGGTTATCTACTATATGCAGTCGTATATGAAAAGCATATAAATCAAACTAAAGTTGACACCAATCAATTTTGAAAAGCCTAGATTGAGCATTTAGTTTCTCGTGGGATGGAATAGTACCCCACGATGCGCATTACTGCAACCGTATTTTTTATTAGGTGCTAAGTCATTTATATACTAGCTTCCTAAGTATGCATGGTATGTTGTTTTTAAACGTGAATGAAGCCAAAACACTTATTGGAGTGGTTATTGATTAACAGCACTGTTTTTCATGCACTATGGCATTACTCGAGTCGTGTATGAAATAGGCCTGATAATAAGATGTCAATTCAGATGACACTGAGGTCAGGTGCAGCCTGCGAAATTGAATTCAAACATGAGGTTGAGAATGGCACGTCATAGCAATGCTCACATGTGGCATGACTTGGCAAACTCGAACTCATAGTATGATGACATGCTAACGAGAAATGACATGACATGGTGGTATTTATATGCTGCATGACATAACAATATTTTGAATTGAAACGTGGGATGGAAAATGGCAACAAAACATGGAGAAATCAGAATTCCTCTGCAGCCTTAGTTTCTACCACAAAAACTGTTACTGTGTGATACAGGTCCATCGGCCCCTAATTTGCCATATGTGCCAATTAACAAATTGAAACCATGTTTACAATTTCGGCAATGTGCGCGAGGAGTGTTGCACCTACGATTGAATTGCGAATTGCAATTGGATGAAGGTAATTGCGTCTCCAAATTTTTAACTTCCTTGCCTCAAATTTCATCACTTTATGCAAAGCGAGGATGCGTAAGGTTAACGTTTTATGGAAAAAAAAAAAAAGAGAAGAAAATGCATCATTCCATGCAGTTCCTTTAATGCATGTCAAATACCAGGAGTAAGTGCCCCGACTAGCCGCATGATCCACCGTAATTCCGATGAAGTTGCTGGTATGTATACAGAGTTTGCATCGATACATGGTATTGTTTTCTAAAGGCTTTACAAATTGCATAAATTACTTGCTCGACTTAGTGCAGATCAATCAGTTTCGATCACATCATCTGCGCCGACATGAGCTAAAAAGAATACATATTGATCACATGGAAATGCCAAAAGATTCCAACATGAACCAACGTCAAGTTTCGAGGGGAAAGATCTTTTGCTTTCATCTCCAGCGCCATGAGGCTATAATTTGTTTACCTCATACACCGAAAGGCAATGACTTTAGGTGGCATAAACGAGGTTATGATAGCGTCTTTTCTTTTGATTATTGTGGTGTACAATTAGACCGGGAGCTTGCTTCTTCTATAAAAGGTGTGCGTATGTTTCGCGCACAAGGCCAAACTTATCATATAACCTCCCTTCGTTGCTGTCGTTAGAAAATGATACGTGCTACTGCCAACTATACTTCTTTCATATGGACTAAGTTGGCTAGGGCAACACTCTCTGTTATATGAAACATACTCCTTTTCTTGGGAAATTAAAGCCAAAGGAGATGCGCTCAATGATTCTTCTGCAGATTACAATTGTACACATGTGAAATCATGCAGAAAGAGATCTTTTGACGTGAACTAGCGATATTAGTCACTGGTTTTGTTATTATCAATATATATTGGCCTTGATCAATCAAAAAGAGTGAGATTAAAGTATGAAGAAAGGCACGCTTTTCTGGGGAAGGTTTCTTATGGTTCAGAAACTCGAGGGGACTCATTACTCGTCGGTGACATGACGCGTCCAGTTCTTTTAGATGGAACATCAACGCGATAATTATAGATTGCTGCAAAGTTGCTTGTTTTACTCTATAGGTAATTAAGTAGATTGTATGCATAATGAAACACGTTTTGATTTGATGGACACTCCTCATGGTTCAATGAACTTTCTATGTGAAGCACAACCAGCACAATAATAAGGAAAACTATTAATGTTTGCATTTAGTTGTCCGAGATGTCTCAACAGGAGTTCCATGCGATGAAGTGGCTCACAAATTATTGAAAATATATCTCAAGTTTGGGCTCATAAAGGAACTTGATCCAATTAAGTTTTTTTAATCTGAGTAGATTTCCTAAAAATGGTTTCCAATTATTGCGACCTCCCAAATTTTCACCTAATTAAATAGAGTCATAAAGAATTATTATAGTATCGACAATCAAACTTAGTGAGCAAAATTGGGGACAAAGGCATTTAATTTATGCCTTGTACGGGTATTATATGTGCCTAAAGTCGTACCATATGACACAATTAGACATCTAATATGCACATATATATTGTGACATCTTGAATTTTAGGTTCTGTTTTCATTTAAATAAGTTGGACCTTTCATTGACACGTCTATAATTCTTTTCTCTAAGTTGGTCACTCACGAGATAACTAGCTTATCAAGTGAAGCCGTTAAGAAATATAAACGCGATAGACTTGAGAATTTAACTAGGAATCGACCGCTTGACCGCACTAATCTACAAGGGTTATTATGGCACAGTTAAAAATCGATTAGAGACCGGAGATAGGTCAATTTGACAGAAGTATGTGATTAGTGAGTGCATGATTACATCTAACATAATTCTTGTTGATTGGCACTAGACCGATTTTTCTGTCGTTTTGGTACCCTGTGTTCGTATTTGAAACCTCAAGACTTTCACAACATCTGAGAGTCACCGATGTGTCAAAGATGTATAATGTGGCTTAAAAATAATTGACCACGGGTTAATTGCGCAAAAAAATAAAAGTTACCCAATAGTTTAGGTCATGCTAAAATCACGTCTGGTTGAAATTAACCACGAAATTGAACCCGGTTTCAAGAATCGAAAGTTCCAGCGTGTCATGATTTATTTTTAGGATGAAAGAATTTTCGGCGGCTCAAGATTTTTACGGAAAATCAATTCGAACGATTCGGAAAAGAAAGAAAATTCGGTTGGCCATTTTCAAGGGGATGTTTAGCCTTCAGAGTAAGCTAATTGGTGAAGGGAAAGTGTAGAAATTGTGTGGGCTTCTTCCTCAGCAAAATTGGACATCAATTTGAAGTGAATTGTGATGAAATTGAAGTCCAAAATTGTGAAATTCGTAGGCTTGTGTGGGGCCGCAACATTTGGCATCAAATTAGAGTTTGTGGGAACTATTATGTGAGAAAGTATTATGGGGGACCAAGGGGATGAACATGAAGACTTTGGGGACTAAGCATTGATGAAAATGAGATATTTCCTTTGACTTTCAAGGCCTTGTTCCCTCTCTCTCTCATCATTTCCCTCTCTTCCTTCACATGCCTCTGCTAGTTCCCTCATTCCTTCACTGCCTCTACTTTCTTTTCAATTTTTCTTTTGCTCAAGTGCCCCCTCCCTTGGACCGACTTGCTTCTGTTTTCGCTTTCATTTTCCTTGCAAGCTGTTCCCTCTCCACTCACGCTAGTGTCCCCCCATCCTGTAGCAATACCTTCAACGCCAGTTGTCCTACTGCTAGCGATTATCCCACTTCTCTGTCTCTTGCTGCCACCCAGCCCAACTCCATCAAGAACCCTTGGTGTTGACTTTAGCAGTGCCCCTCTACCTTTACCGCGTGCCAACTTCATTCCCATGCCCCAAACTCCGCCGAAACAAGCTGCCCCTCTCAATCGAATCAACCGCCAGCCACCTTCCAATGGCCAACACCAGCGGAACGATCCCTTTCGTGGACTCGCTCCTGTCTTCACGTTGCGTCCCACGAGCCCAGTAGCTCATGCGTTCTAGTCGTAGTAACTCCATTTAGCCGCTAGCAGCCTAAGAAATTAGTCCAGCCCATGCGAGTTTAAGCTCAGTTCCGAGTCACCAACCAACCCGCTTTGGCCTGTGATCCAACGTCCACTCTGCAGTGAAGCCAGCCCATTTGGACCTACCAGCGGTCCTCCGCAGAAGCAAGTCAAAATCTCAGCTTTGGCTGAGACGTGTTGGACCATTTTCAGCGTGGTCCAAGCTCCTTTTGGTGCTGCCGTAAGCTTGAGTTTCAGCCACTGTCGCGTCGCCATCGCCGTGAACTGGTTTTTTTGCGTTAAACCAATGAGCTTACTCACTAAACTCTACTTATGGAATTAATGATGTTTAAAGGGTGATTAGTTTAGGTTATGTATGGTTTATGTGGTTAGTTAGCATGGATTAGTGATTCAATTATTCAATTGTGCATGTTAGGTGGTTAGAATAGCCTAATTAAATACTAGATAAGTTGTGCTATTTATCTAGATAGGTCCAAAAATTTTCCTTGCTCGTTTCGGTGTTTAATTAATAATTTTCTGCCTAAGTTTTCATTTTTGGCAATTAATTGCATTTATTTAATTATTTTTTGTATTAATTTAATTATTTATTATTTTCTAGAAATTATACTAGATAACCGGTGATCGGAATTTCATGCTGATTGCAATGATGTACTTAGTCTATTTAATTGAGTGTTGAGTTGTGCAAATTGAGTGGTAATTGTAATTTTGGGTATTTATCCCAAAATGGTGTAATTTTGGTAAGTTCAGAAAATACCGAGCATCAGTTTTTAATGCAAAAAATGTTTTTAGGCACTATAATAAATAGTGAGATTTTCGAAAATGAAGATATAGTATTTTTAGCTCAAATTGACCGTGTACTCACACATATTATTTTTCATCGGGTATTTTTAACACGGCGAAAATAGACCAAGTTTGTTATTTTAATTGAGGAAGTTGTGTGCAAAGCACAATGCATCGGATGATCGTGTGATGGTTTATGGTCATGGCAAATGATGGCCATTGATGAGGGATATGTGATATTGATTGTTTAATTGTGCAATTGGTTGATAATTTATGCAATTGAGTGCGAAGCACGATGTTTTTGGCCAAGTATGAGTGTGCGTGTATAGGTTGGGAGCAAGTAAAGGGCTAAGTGCTACACTATAGTGAGATTCATGTGAGTTACCTCTAGTGCTTTATATTATTGCTTATTGTGATCAATGGCTAAGTGTTACATAGCGACTTAGAGTCGTATGTGAATTACCCTTAGAGTCTTGCAGAATTGTTATGCATAGTGAAAGGCTAAGTACTACATGATACTAAAACTCATGTAAGTCACCTCTAGTGCTTTATACTATCGCCTAGTGTAATAAAGAACTAAGTACTGCACGATAGCAAGAATTCGTGTGAGTCACCTCTAGTGCCTTATACTATTGCTTGTTGTAATAAAAGGCTAAGTGTTACATGGCGACTTGAGTCGCATGGGAACTACCTCTAGAGCCTTGAGTTTGATCTTGAGTCTGATCTTGAGTCTAGTATTGAGTATTAAGTTGGAACGTGGAGTCAAAATCTTGAGTGGAGATGTTAAATTGGAATATTGAGAGTGAATATCGAGTGTGGATTGAACCACCGATATGATTTACCTGTGCCTAATTATGGAACAAAATTGTGTGACGTGTCTAACGTGTCATAAAGATTTGGCCTTATAATCGAGATTCTTGTGAATTGCTTAATTGAATGATGAATCAATTGTATTGATTCAATTGATTGATTGATTGATTGATTGATTGATTGATTGATTGACTAAGATTGAATGAGATGTTCCAAATGCTCGAGCGTTATTACTGCACTCATGTGATATATGAATTATGTTAACATGCAGGAGGAAACTGAGGTTAGGTAAGTCTTTTGTATTATGTGCATAGGCTACCTATAGACGTATTTCATTCCTAATCAGAGTTTAGGACGTGAACTCGCTGTAATTTATATCTCACCCCGTCGTAGGCTTAACTTTTGAGGTCCTTAGTGTAAAGAACCCGAAGCTTGAGGCGGAAGGGTTAGGAGTATGGGTACCTTAAAAGTTCTTTTTGGGGATAAACCTCCTGTACTTAGACCTTAGAATTGGCCTCTAATTATAGACTAGATTGTGGTTTTTAATAATGCGTTTGATTTGAAATTTGTTATCTTGATTTTCTATCCCATGTTTATTGTTGTTAGGGGATTAGTTAATTCGCTTTCACATGTGCATAATCAATTCAGGTCGGTGACGCATTCTGGGAACGTCGCAAATTTTATCCACCACCGAGGGATGTGCGTATGCTCGAAGTTCGGGGCGTGACATCCCCCCTCCGAGTGTGGTATCAGAGCTGGTCAATAGTTAAAGTGATAAGGTGTGATAGGTTATGGGATAGTTAGTAGGAAGTGCCTTTCTCTTATGTAGACGTATGTGCTATGATTGACTAAGTAATTGTTTGGTGTGGGTCGCTTAGCTTTCTAATTCTTTTGTGGAATTGGAAAGCAGGTTCTATAGAGATCCTATAGATGAGTGATCTGGAGTCAAGGACTCATCAGAAGAGGAGCGTTGCGTCAACCTCTCGGGATAGGACACCGACTAGGGTTGATACCCGAGGTGGTCATGGTAGAGTGTCAGTTCAGGCTAGCATGAGTGGTGTAGCATCACCTACTGTTGGTGCTGGGTTAGCAGCCCTTAGTGATCTTATGATCGAAGGGATCATACAGGCACTTGAGACGATGGGAGCTCTGATGGAGCAACAGGCCTGGAATCAAGCCACTGCCACTACCGTTGCTGCTACAACTGCCGCTATTGTTGCCGTTGCCGTCGCTACCACACCTGCCAAAATTTCACCTAGGAACATAGTTGTGGAGAGAGAGAGAGATCGATTCAGAAGCTCATGGAGCAGTTCTTGAAGTTGAACCTACCAAGGTTCACTGATGCTAGAGATCACAAGATTGCATTGTTTTGGATCCAAGACTAAGAGAAGGCCTTTGCACTTCTAATGTGCAATGAGGAGGAAAAGATTGTCCTAGTAGTATATCAATTGCAAGGTAACACGAATACTTAGTGGAGGGCCACTAGAGGCATGGTTTTCCTCAAAGGCATGGTTTCGGTGTGAAACACTTTCCTCAGAGCCTTTAACAACAAGTATCTCTCTGGCAACGCCCGAGAGCAAAAGATGAAGGAATTCCAACGCCTCCATCAAGGGATGATGACCATGGACCAGTATGAGACTAAATTTACTAAGTTGTCTCAATATGCTCCAAGACTGGTGGAAGATCCCGAAGACAAAGCTCTGATGTTTAGGAATGGCCTTTAACTAGAGCTAAAGAACCCACTGGTGCCACTTGATCTGAAGGATTACAATGAGGTGTATGGTATGGCCCAACTGATAGAGAGAAGTTTGAGTGGGCAAGTCGCCATGTCTAGGTCAAGGTTCAGGTCAAACACGAATGGAAATAGGTTTGGGAAGAAACCTATGACTAAAGGAAGGCATCCCATTCCGCTCAACAAAAAAGATGGGATTGGAAAGTTAACACCCAACTTGAATGACGTGTGTCATTTCTGTAGGAAAAGACATGGTTCAGCTCCATGTTATACTAGGATGGGAGCTTATTTTAAATGTGGCCAGCACGGCCGCCAGTTTAAGAATTGTCCACGCAGGCAAATAAGACCACAGTAGTTGCTATCGCTGCCACCGATGGGACAAAACAGAGGGAATGCACCACAGACAGGACGCCACTAGGATGGTGAAGGGGATAGGAATGAATTGAGGCATGGACCGATCCGAGGAAGAATTTTTTTGGGTGATTTTATCAAAGTAGCGCAATGGATTTCAGTTAAGCTTGTAGAATTTTGGTTTGTTGAAATGAAGTTATAAAAAGAAGAATCACTGGCTAGAGTCGTACTTGACTATTTTGCTTATGTATAACTTTAATGTCATATATAAAAAAGAGTTAGTTTAACGAGCATCTTGCCATGATAGATTGTTATTGTGAAGTACTCCAGTTTAACCCGTTAGTGCGTGGAAGTTTTGAGTTTGTTGGGAACTAAGAAGGACCTTCGATTAATTTAAATTCGTCACTTAAGACAATTGGTTTCTGGATGTAGGTTGCCAAGATTATTTGGCAACTGTAGTGGATACGACAGTTGAGGAACCAAAGATGGAGAACATAGCGATGGTACGAGAGTTTTCTAAGGTGTTTCCTAAAGGATTACCCAATCTACCCTTAGAAAGGGAGATTGAGTTCGTGTTTGGGTTGACCCCTAGGACAGAGCTAATCTCTAAGCCCCCTTACCGTATGCCACTGTCAGAGTTGAAGAAACTGGAGGTGCAGATGCAGGGATTGTTAGACATGGAATTTATACGCTCTAGTGCATTACCATGGCGAGCACCAGTTCTGCTTGTGAGGAAGAATGATGAGTCGTTATGCTTGTGCATCGACTATCGCCAACTCAACTGAGTGACGATCAAGAACAAGTATCCATTGTCAAGGATTGACAATCTGTTTGATTAGTTACAGGGAGCATCGATATTCTCGCAAGTTGACTTGAGGATGGGTTATCATCAGTTAAGGATTAAGAAAAAGTTGAACACAAGACAATGTCATGGGGTGGAACTTTTCAAGGATTATGATTGTGACATCTTGTATCACCCCAGAAAAAGCTAATAAAGTTACAGATGTGTAGAGTCAAAAATCATCGATTGCGCAGATGGTGATTCAAGCGTGGATTTTACTCGAAGGAGCTAAAGATTTGGTTTTCAAATTTAAGGTAGGCCACTTTTCAAGTCTTATGGTCATCCTCATAATTGAACCGAAAGTATAGATAAGAATCAAGACGCTATAGTTGACAAATCTAGAGATCCAAAAAATTATGCAGGAAGATACTGACAAGGGAAATGCTGATTTTCAAATTTCTGAAGACGAAACACTAAGATTTCGAGGACGATTGTGCGTACCTGACGATGCAAAGCTTAAAGAAGAGATCTTGTAAGAAGCTCATCATAACAATTATAGCATTAATCTTGGTAGTACAAAGATGTATTGGAATCTATGTCAACAATATTGGTGGTTCAGTATGAAGACGGACATCGCGAAGCATGTCGCCAAGTGTCAGACGTATTGGCAAGTGAAGGAACAACATCGTAAGCTAGGAGGACTTTTGCAACCTCTCAAAATTCCCGAGTGTAAATGGAAACACATCACAATGAACTTTGTGATGGGCTTACCGAAAAGTTAGAGGGGTAATGATCCCATTTCGGTTGTAGTCGACAAACTGACGAAGTCGACTCACTTTATCGCAGTATGAAAGGACTGCATTGGACAAATATGCAGAATTATCGCCTTGGGAACGAAACTACAATTCAGTACAACTTACCATCTGCAGACAGATGGCTAGTCTGAGAGGACAATTCAAACTCTCGAAGACATGCTGAGAGTGTGTACTAGACTTCAAATAAAGCTGGAAGGAACAACTTCATCTCGTTGAGTTCGCCTACAATAACATCTACTAGCAGAGTATTCAAATGGCACCATTTGAAGTGTTGTACGGCAAAGCGCACAGAACTCCAATTTGTTGGGATATAGTTGGAGAACGAAAGATCACAAGCCCAGAGTTAGTCAAGCAGTAAGTAGATGCAATTACCATTATTAGAGATAGATTAAAGATTGCTTAGAGCCACTAGAAAAGCTACGTAGATAAGCATCGAAAGCCTTTGAAATTCCAAGTTGGTGAGCACGTCTTTCTGAAAGTGTCACCAAGGAGGGGTACTTCGTGTTTTTGCAAGAAGAGAAAGTTGTGTCTGAGGTACATAGGTCCCTTTGAGATTTTGGAAATAATTAGGATTCTAGTGTATCGTCTTGCATTGCTGCTGAGGTTAGCACAAGTGCATGACATCTTTCACATGTCAGTGTCGAGGACATATGAGCCTGACCCGACCCACGTGCTAAATTCTAAAGAGTTAGACATGGAGAACAACGTGTTATATGTGGAAAGACCAGTTCAAATTGTAGATTGCAAGGAACAGGTTCTGCACACCAAGACGATCCCATTGTTTAAAGTGGTCTACTAACACCGCGACACAGAAAGACCAACCTGGGAAAGTAAAGATTCGATAAGACGACTATACCCCCAACTTTTTTGTTTGAGACTTGTAAAAGAATTAAATTTTGAGAACGAAATTTTTATAAGAGGGGAAGAGTTGTGACATCTTGAATTTCAAGTTCTGTTTTTGATTGAATAAGTTGGGTTTTTCATTGACGCGCCTATAGTTCTTTTCTCTAAGTTGGTCACTTACGAAATAATTAGCCTATCAAGTGAAGCTATTAAGGAGTATAAATGTAATAGACTTGAGAATTTGATCAGGAATCGACTGTTCAACCGTGCTAATCCGTAAGAGTTGTTATGATACAGTTAAAAATCGATTACAGACTGGAGATAGGTCGATTCGACAGAGATATATGATTAGTGAGTGAGTGATTCTATTTAATTGCAAAATTCTTGTCGATCGGCACAAGACTGATTTTTCTATCGTTTTGGTACCCTGTACCCGTATTTGAAATCTCGAGATTTTCACAACAACCGAGAGTTGTCAATATGTCGAAAATGTATAATGTGGCTCGAAAATAATCGACCATGGATCAATTGTGCTAAAAATTTCTAAAAGCTACCTAGTACTTTAGGTCATGCTAAAATCACATCTAGTTGAAATAAACAACGAAATTGAATCTGGTTTCAAGAATCGAAAGTTCCAGCGTGTCACAATTTATTTTTAGGACGTTGACTCATCTTTCGAAGAATTTTCAATGAGCTCAAGATTTTTTCAGAAAATCAATTCAGACAATTCGAAAAAGAAAGGAAATTCAATTGGCCATTTTCAAGGGGATGTTTGACCTCCAAAGTGAGCTCATTGGTGAAGGGAAAGTGTGGAAATTGTGTGAGTTTCTTCCGCGGCAAAATTTTGGACATTAATTTGGAGTGAATTGTGATGAAATTGAAGTCCAAAATTATGAAATTTGTAGGCTTATGTGGGGGCTGCAACATTTGACATTAAATTAGAGTTTATGGGAATTCTTTTGCAAGAAAGTATTATGTGATTTTTACATGAATGGTAGGGTCGATGCATGATATCAAGGGAAAACCCTAGGATAACATTGATCGCTTGATTAGGAGACTTATAAGCATTATCGGCTATGCAAGAACACAATTGGTCAACAATTGCTATAAGTCACAAAAAAATGGATTGGTAAGTGTTTTAGTGGAACCCTCGTATGAAAGACAAATGTCGACCCCGAGACCCCAAAATTTGACTTTGCATTGAACTTACTTTAAAAGATTGATCTTGACATGACGTCGTGTTTTTGATTGTTTTGACGTGTATATATATATATTTTTTTCATTGTATACACCTAGTTATAGGTTTCTAGATTAGGTTCAGATTATAACCTCGAAGATGGAGAAAGCACGAAGACAGTAAAGGTTGATGTCTATTTCGACAATTATCATGTACTAGTCATTCCCTCGACATATGTCTCGGGTTCTATTTGTTGTATAAAGCCCGGCGAGTTACAAGTTTTCTCTCTTTCTCTCATCTTTTTCAATTGTTTCTTTTAGATGTTCTAGGATTGCATGGTAAAATTAACTACCTTCCTTGACTATTTATTTATTGTCTCTTAATTTCAATTCCATTGATTGTTTTCTTTTCTTGTTTTTTAGAAATATAATAATATGAAAATGACCAACCACACTTGATTGCTTAGTGCAAGAATAACGATCCTGAAAATGTAAGAAGAAATGCATGGACATGTAATAAAAACATAGCATATTGTTTAGGTACCAAAAGGGCACTGATAGAAATATTAGCATAACACAAGTCCCCCAACCTAAATATTTGATTGCATAGGAATCGAGGGAACACTCCTGACTCTCAATTGGGTTTTTTAGTCGACTCCCAAAATGAGGCTAATGAAAACTCCCATCTTATTTTTAGGTTGTCATAAACAACTATAATGTATAAATAAACCCGTCACGCAGGATACAAGTTTCAATTAAACTCACCATGGTTTAACATACTCGATATGGGAGTATTCCAAAGGATGAAGTGATGCCATCCTTATAGGTGAAACATATTGTCGAGATGGCTACCATGGCAAAGGTACCCTTAAATCTAATATTTGCACCTGATCTCTTCTCTCGAGGTGTGTTGCCTGTGTGGATATGGATTGCGATACTCCATTGTCACGCAAGGTATGAGCTTGGGAAAGCTTGTGATCTCATTAAGGGAATTCACGAAAGGCTTGATTTGAAAGGCGAAGTGATGACATCTTTTGGATTGCAAGCCATGAGGAAATTCTTGTGATCAAATACCCCTAAGTCTGACCTTTCTCCCTTTTCTCTTCTCGTGATGGTGAGGGATCGAGGGTGGCAAGATCGGGTCGCGACAGTCACTAGTCAAATAAGTTTGGTTGAGATTCACTTAGATTATAATATACATGCTTTGATTCTATTATCCTTGTTGCCTAGTAGTTGGAATGCTATTGTTACTACTATTAGTAATTCTTCTAAGTCTAGAAGTTTGATATTTGATGAGGTTCACAATTTGATTCTGATTGAAGAATCTATAAGAGTAAATCTGACCAACCTATGTAGGTAGAGGAAGATTTATTATTTGTGTTAGTAGGAGTAATGCAAAGCTAAATAAACATAGTAAATTTAAAACCGGTGGTGTTGCATGTTGGATTTGTGACAAGAAGGGACATCTCAGAAGGGATTCAACTTACGTTTAAGGATGAAAAAGGTGAGGAAATGAGAGTAAGAGGGCACACATTCAATACATTTTTGTCCTAAGATGCTTCACATGAAATCAAATTGCAAATCTCATGAAACATCAAGTTTCATGATCCTAACAAAAAATCAATAACAATGACGACAGTATTCCGACTATCGGGCAACAAGTAATAGAGTTAAAGCATGTCCTTCATTATCAAAGTCAATTTCAACTCATCAATTGACTAATGAATACATTGAATTCACTAATACACTCAACAATTGATACACCTTCATCCATGTTTAAATGAAACAACATCATATCAAGTAGACCTTATTAGTCATAGAGGGCTTCTTGCAAATGTTGAACAAGGCATTCATCATTCTTATAGTAATGTGACATCCAGATTTTCGGGTTCTAATTTCGACTGGATAAATAGGGCCATTTTCGTTCAATTGAAGCCGAGGATTGTGAAATTGGGAAATGTGAGGGATCTTTGGATGAGGAAAGTAATCAATTTGATGAGAGAGACATCAATTGATTTTATGAAAATCTTTTGAGAGAAATTCAAGAGGGAAATTGGATGCATAAATGAAAAAGGGGAAATCAAGAATTCTAGTTTGGAATTTCCTTTGGGATTAATTGAGCTTGTTCAAAAGAAATTGGATCAAGAATTTTCTATTTGAGAAAATTCTTTCTTTTGAAATTATTCTCATTTCTCTTTCCCTATTTGGCCAAACACTTTTCCCCTATTTTTTCCCACAAGTTTCTCTTTCCTTCTTTCTTTCTTTCTTTCTTTCTTTCTTTTTCTTTTTCTCTCTCTCCCTCTCTTTTCCCTCGTGCGTGAGCCCCTTCCACCGAATGCACGGCTGTCCTCCACTTTGCTTCCCCTTCACTTTTACTTTTTTGACTTTTCAAACTCTCACTCTCTCTTATCTCTAACTCTCTCTCTCTGAACTCCCTCACTCTCTCGACATCTCTCTTCTTCTCCATCTCCGTGTGCCAAACGAGCAGAAGCAGGAATGAAGACTGCAGCTCACTGTCGTCGCCCGCGCGTCATCCACGCACACCGCTTCTCACCATACTCCTTCCGCCTCTCTCTCTCCCTTCGGCTGCCATCGGTTTCTTCTTCTTTGGGTTGTTCAAAACCTAGTAGATCTGGGAAACTGAAGACTGAGCTGTGCAACGCCCCTGCAAGTTGAAGATCAGAACGGAAGCAGCTCGCCTGGGTTGGAGCAGCACCCGACGTCGCCGAGAGCCGCCGCACATCGCCTCACCGTCGTCCGTCTCCCTCTCGCCCAGCTCACTGTTCCAGAGCTGCTGTCTAGCTCCTGCCGCCTCTGTTCAGTCCGGTTCAGCCACCTCCGGCCACCATGCGCCGCCACTTCAACCCGCTGGAGCTCCGCCGAGCCCTAGCCGCCCTTACCTCGCCATCTCAGCCTCGGATCCGCCCTCCCTCGTCTCAACCAGTCGCGCACAGAGAGTGCAGAAAATGGGTATCGCAGAGGGTTTTGGCCCGCTTTGGCCGCCTTCCCAAGCCTGGATGCTCGGCCCGCTTTGAGGTAAGTTGATCCTCGCGTCGAGCCCGTCGTTTTGAGTGAGTTTTACTCACTAATGCCTTCTTAGTTTGCTAATTATACTTAAAGGTTGATTAGTGTTAATTAAGTGTAATTAGGTTGTTAGATTAGAATTGATTAGTGATTATTAGTTAATTGGTTTGCATATTAGTTGTGTGATTAGTGTAATTAGATAGAGAATTGCTTGTAGTATTTATTGGATGCTTCTTGGGATTTTTCCCATCCCTTATCGGGTGTTAATTAAGCGATTTGGGCCTAGGTGGTATTTTTAGGAATTAAATATTAATTTTCGAAATTAATTATTTAATTATTTATTTCCCAGAAATTCAACTAGGATGGCCAGGGACCGGGATTTTATGCTGACGATCATGGTGCAGTCCGTTTATTTAATTGAGCTTTATATTGTGCTAAATTGAATTTATTGTATTTATTTATTTAATTTTCGAAATCAATTATTTAATTATTTATTTTCCGGAAATTCAACCGGGATGGCCGGTGACCGAAATTTTGTGCTGATTGTCGTGGAGCAGTCCGTTTATTTATTTGAGCTTTAATTCGTGTCGAATTAATTTAATGGTGCATTTTTAAGTATGTTATTAAATAATGCAATTTTGGCCTTGTCATTGAGAATTGGTCGGATATCGGTTGTTAGTATCCAAAGTGAGTTGGTAAATCACCTTGAGGATGCACGTGGCCCAGTGAATTGGAATGTTACTTGGGAAAGACACGTGGCTCGGTGATTAGATATGTCATCTTGGCGAAAAGGTAGCCTTAGAGAATGCACGTGGCTCGGTGTTGACACCTAATTTTGGAAAAATAAAATTGCATTTTGAAAAGAAAAAATAAAAAAGGGGAAAATTGATTTGATTGATTATGCATGGAAGTTTGAAATTCTGATGAGTATTCAGATTTTAATAAATGTAGAAAGAATTGAAAAATCAGGCGAACAAATGGCAAGATTTTGACAATATGGAAAGAATGGACACTCACTCCAATATTAGGCGTTCATGCACAAGTGAATGAATCTGGACACGTTCACGGCAATATAAGTGAATTAGAAAAGGAAAAGATTGCGAAAGAAGATGAGGGACGCATACTTGAGAGATTTACGGTGACAAATCAGGGTTAAGATTTGGCAATCCCCACGATCAAAGGAGCACTGATTCTGACTTTCCAATGTTAAGTGGAAGTGTTATGCTATAAAAAGAGACATGTCGAGTCATGAAAAAAAAGAGGGAGGAGACACACCCTCAAACATCTCATGTCCACTATCCCGAGAATTCGCCGAATTGGACTATGGCGTTGGCAGTCCTCTCGACGTGCCGTGTTCATCTCGCTTTGTGGATATTGACGACAAGCATAAAGCTAAGTCAAGCATTTTTTTTAGTTTGATCACGTGAAATTCCGTTTCGCTATTTAAATTAACTCATTTATTTTCGTGTTTTCACTTGCTGTCTAGGTTCAATTTCTCGGTCACCGTGGGCTTTCACGTAATCTACATCAACATCTCACTGCCATTCTTTTTTACTCTGCGAGAATTCATGCACAAGTCCACACTTGGGACACCGCAGAGAGGGGCGACCGAAGAAAGCATGAGAAAGAGAGCGGTGGTCGGCCAACCCTGGATAGGTGACAAAATCCTGAAGAAAGAGATTTTGGATGCTCATCTCGCAGACACGAAGGTCACCCGCAAAGAGAAGAACGGCCCGGCTTGTCGCCGAAACGGTTCCCGTCAACAGACCTCCTGGGCTTAAATTAAGCGAGTGCTAAATTTTCTAGCGACGTCTTTGCATCGCGTGTTGAGGCAACGACGTGTGGTTTCCTCGTTCGATTCGCGGCATCACTACGTGTGCTTGCTCCGAACTTGCTATGACTTGCTGTCCCCGAGTCCACTTCGAGCAACCAGAACCGACGTCCCAGCTTTCAGACAACGTCCAACCGTTGCATCCCGAAACGCCACCACCACCATTCTTGGTTTGCCGTTAGTCCTTCAATTGAGAAAGCAAGTTTTGGGGCATCGATATGCAATACGAAGCCAAGTAAAGAACGTGATCATGGGGGTTCAGTAAGTCAAAGCTTGGGAATTAGTAAAGAGACCGAAGGGAGCAGATTTGTTCCTTGGGTCAAAGTGAAACTGAAGCGGAGCACCTGGACAACCGGGCAAGCACTCAAGCACGCCCACTTCTCAGTGCATGGTCAAGGAAAAGATGGACACCTGGAGAAAAGGATATAACATGCAACTCAGCAGAAATTCTCTTTAATCTCCCTCGGCGCCACGAAGAATACAAGCATTATTGCTTTTGTTTCGATTTCTATTATTGCAGGTCTTTCTGGTGAGACATCACCGCGAAGAAGTCCTTTCTCAATCGCATATCACCCTGAATCGCCGGTCATTGCTGTCCGAATCATCGATTGTGATCCGCTGCCCTATTTGAATTTGGAAATCATATCCTTCGGGTTAGGTTAAATTCTCATCCCAAGTTGATTTGAGTATCTCATTGTCTATTTGATGCTGTTGATATCTAATTAAATATTTTCGAGTGATAGACATTCTCATTTAAGATTTATTTCATGATTCGCAACCGCACCTGAATTTTTTATTTCATCTATAAGGCTTTAGATGAAATAATTAATTAAGCGGGAATAAAATTGATATTTTTGATCTTTAAGGCTTAAGATCAATTTATTGATTTTATTAGCGAAATATTATCCCTCGATGAATAATGTATGATATCTTTGGTTTGGTTTGTCTTGATTGCTTTGTTTATTTTGAAATATGTTTGAATTAGAATATTGCATGATTTAGGGTTATCTTGCATGTTTAGGATAGGAGTTTTATTATTTCGAAATTAAATAAAAAATAAAAACAAAAAATCATCATGCATATGTCGTGTAGAATTAGGGCATATCATTGCATATTAGGGTAAAATTGCACTTAATTTAGTTTTAGATAATACTTTTCTTAATTCATTATAAGTTTAAGTATTTTCTTGAATAGATTGCATTTTAAGATTATTTGGATTAAGATAATATTTTAGTTTAAATTAGGATTTATCTTTACCTAATTCCTAATGCAAATTAAATAGAATCTTAATCTAGTTAAGTAATTTTCACATTTCACCAAATTTCGAGTTTCATGAAAAAAATACAAAAAAAAATGTCATAGAATAAATGAGTTTCAATCTTTAGGATAGATTGTATTCTTTTAAGAAAAAGAAAATAAAAAATGTGATGTGCATGTCATTAGGATTAGGTTCATGAAATGCATGCCATTTAGTGGTTGTTGCTAGGTCCTTTCAATTAGAAATTGCATTGCATTAGAACTAGGTCATTTAGTTAATATTGCATTGCATATTGCATGATTCTCATTAAACAAGTGAAAACAAAAAAAAGAGAAATTGCGTGTTAATTAGAAATCATATCTAGGGTTGATGATGTGAATTCTGATCTAACGACGCAAATGCTTTCGTTGCTACAAGGTAAGTCTTGTAATTTATTCATTGCTTTCTTGGGTGTTAAATTGATGGATTGCGTAACCGTATGATCAACCTCACATGTTAGGGAAATAAATTTAAAATCAATTTAAGCTGCCTGCAAAAAAAAAAAACATTTTTTCAAAATAAAAGAATGGTACCGAAAGGGTATTAGAAAAATCTAGTGTAACCAAGTCCCCGTACCCATAATCTCTGGTTCGTAGGAGTAAAATAATTCTCCCGTTATTTTACTTGGGTTTTTAATCGACCCACCAAAAATAGATTAGTGGCGACTCCTAGATAAAATCCATTTGCATGTTAAGAAACTTGAACCTAAGTCGCGAATTGGTATGGGCTTGGGAGAGCCCGAGTTAAGTCTAGGCTTAACAATCCATCAGCCAAATTATCGGTGGTTCACACCCGAAAAATTGGTCGCGACACTCGGAGACTCGGTATGTCTTCCTGGAGAATGCACGTGGCTCGGTGACATAGTATGGCATCTTGAGAGGGTCGGGTGGGACCGTAAAGCCACTAGTTCTCGAGAGGGTCGGGTGGGACCGTAAAGCCACTAGTTCTTGAGAGGGTCGGGTGGGACCGAAAAGCCACTAGTTCTCGAGAGGGTTAGGTGGTACCGTAAAGCCACTAGTTCTGGAGAGGGTCGGGTGGGACCGAAAAGCCACTAGTTCTCGAGAGGGTCGGGTGGGACCGCAAAGCCACTAGTTCTTGAGAGGGTCGGGTGGGACCGAAAAGCCACTAGTTCTCGAGAGGGTCGGGTGGGACCGCAAAGCCACTAGTTCTTGAGAAGGTCGGGTGGGACCGAAAAGCCACTAGTTCTTGAGAGGGTCGGGTAGGGCCGTGAAGCCACTAGTTCTTGAGAGGGTCGGGTGGGACCGTAAAGCCACTAAATCTAAGGAATTGCTTTGTGTTGGATGAATGACCTAGAAATGATTCGACTAGGTCAATTGATCGATGATTTGATCTGAGAGTGTCTTGATGTGATTCATTGCCTTGGTTTGATGTTGTGAATTGAATGATTGAAGGGAGATGATCGTGAGTGGGCTTCCTGATGTGAAATCGACTAAGTCAATTAGATCGATGCTTCGATCTGTGATGTGCTTGCTTATGTGCCTATTTAATCTATACTAATATGCAGGTGGAATCTGAGGCTAAGGTAAGTCTTCTAACTCATGTTGTGCATAGGCAGCCCTAAGGTGTATTAGTTTACTAATCGGGTCTTAGGAAGTAGAACTTGCTGAGACGTGGTCTTAGTGGTTATTGAATAACCATTTCAGGACCTGGATGAGGAGCCTAAGGAGCATGAATCTACTGAGGAGGTCCCTGATGAGGAACCCGAAGAGGAGTACGTGGAGGAGGACCCCGAGTACGACCCGGATGAGGACTGAGATCCCGTCCAGTCTTATCAGACCTTGTTTGCATGTAAAAAGTTGTAGTTGTGAATTTTCAGTATGAAAAATGTATGGCCTGCTTTTCTATCCCATTGCTTTATTGTCTGGGGAATTATAACTGCTTTCGCATGTGCATATATAAATGAAAGGGTCGGTGATACATAGTCCTGGGATATCGCATTTTTAAATCGACCAAAATTAAGGGATGTGTGCGTGCCTGAGGGTCGGGGCGTGACATCCCCTTTTTGTGGTATCAGAGCAATGGTTAGGTGTTGGAGTGATAAGGTACGATGACCTATGGGATAGTAGTAGGAAAGGCCTTTAAATTCATGACTGGTGCATGTCTTTGATAGCTGATTGGTAGAATTGTTTGTCATGTGTGAATTGATTGCTTTTAATCGTTGTGGATTCGGAAGGCAGGGTGTTGACTCTGGCCAGCTCGAGCGTAAGAGTGCCATCGCAGGTTGGTACTGGTGTAGCAGTAGTAATTGATCCTAAGCCCGATAAGATTGATTTGATGCAAGTGTTTCTTGGGATCTGGATGAGCCAGTGACATTAGAATCAAGTTGTTGTTGTTGCTATCTTGCTGAGGTCCAACCTGGAAGGATAGTCAGGGAACAGATTTCGATTTCTGAGTCAAGATTCAGCGCAAGCAGACTGGGAATTCGGTCAGGGGAAAAGACTGATGTTGAGGGAAGAATATTCTATTCCACCCAATAGGAGGGATGGCATAGGCAGGTCAGCCTTCAAATTAATGGAACATGTTGTTCTATGGAAGATGGTATGAATCAGTCTCATGTATTTTGAGGACAGGAAATTGTGGTAAGTGCCGCCAGTACGGACAGTGATTTATGGTGTATCCACATAAAAAGATGGAATCTTGACAACGGTTACTGCTGTCACTGTTGGTAGAACAGTTCAGGAGAAGTGCGCCATAGAACGCACTATGGAACTTCTGGGATAGGTCTCTAGTATAAGAAATAATGCATCCTAGCACTTGGCAAGAGGTAGAAGACTCACAAAATAGGTGTCGAAATTGTGGAAGAAAACCTGGATGAATTCAGTATCCAGGTATGGTGAGAAGAACAGAAATGGAACCGACTTGGCACTAGACAGAGGAAGAATGTTTTGGGGAAAATTCTATCAGAGTATCGTAGCAGAGTTTTGATGAAGTTTGGAGAACTTCAGTTTATTGAAATAAGTGGAAGAAAGGGGAATCACTAGTTATTGTTGTTTGAATTGATAGAACCGAAGGTACGGATGTGAAGATTGATGAATGAAGAATTCACGCATATTAGTGCATCGCTTTAAGGAACATCAGTTTTGTGGAAAGAGAAATGAAGATGGTTCATTGCAATCATGCATCAACCATTGTCAACTTAATTGGGTGACTTGTTATAAAGAGTGTTGATGTCTTTAAGGATCGACTTGAGGACAGGTTATCTTCAGTTGAGAACCAGGAAGGAGGTTATACTGAAGGCAACACTTCGCACTTGATTTAGCCTTGTGAGAATAATGTAAAGCCATTTGATTTGACAAACGCTCCAGCCGTTGTCATAGATTTGACAAACAGAGTATTCAAAGAATATCTAGATCAATGGTGATCGTGTGGTGTAGTGACATTCTAGGGTATTCATTACGGGATGAGGATCACAAGAGCCCTTAAGAATAGTCATGTGATTACAGGTTAAGGAATCTTCATGGACCCATCCAAGATCGAACCAGTTGTTTATGGACAGGGACCGACATCAATGTCAGAGATTAGAAGCTGTGGAGATTGGACAGATTACTACAGAAGGTTTGTGAAAGAATTTTCAGCATCAGTACCATCGTGGGCTTGATCTCTTAAGAAAGAAGAGAAATTCATCAGCATAGACAAGTACGAGGATAGTTTCCAAAGCTTAAATAAGAACTGACTATCGTACTTGTGCTAAACTTTCCATTTGGCTCTGGAAAGCACGGAATGTTTAGTGATGTGTCTTGTAGAGGATGGGTATGCATTGATACAACATGAGAAGATTGTTGTATCACCGTTCCGCCAATTGAGACCTAATCAGTGGAATACGAAGCGGTGTCGTGAACCAGAATTTTGGCAGAACTATAATAGTGATATCGGGTATCACCTTGGAGGAACGAAATGTGTCATTAATGTGTTGAGCCGAGAGTTTTCAATTGTGCATGAACTGGCTAAAGTGTAGACTTTACTTGAAAATGGTTCGCAATTTGGGTTTTCAAAATTGAGGCAGGCTACCTTTTGAATTTTATAGCCACCCTCAAGATTGAACTAAGCGTTCCAGTGAGAATCAAGCATTTAGTTGACAGACAAAGATGTGCAGAAGATCTTATAAAGGATACCGGCAATAAAGAATCTGACTTTAAGATTTATGAGAATGGAAAGTTCAGGTTCCATGAGTGATTGAATACACTTGACAGTGTAGCACTCAGAGAAAAGATCTTGTCAAAAGTTCACTATAGTATTGCAGTTTTGACCAGATGGTGCGAGTAAATCAGAATCGGCATCAGCTAGATTAATAAGCTGATATGAAGATAGATATTGCTGAGAAGGTTGTAAGTGTCAGAAGTGTCAATAAGTGGAAGCTCAGTAATGCAAATCGGGAGAATTTTTACCATCACTTGAGAGTCCCAAGTGGGAATGGAAATATATCACAATAGAACATTGTGATAGGCTTACTAAAGATTCATGGGATTACCGATACCATTTGAGAATAGTGGTTGATCGATAGATGGAGTTGATCCACTTTGGTACAGTACGAATAGATCTTGTTTTGAGTGTGTAACATCCAGATTTCGGGCTCTGATTTCGATTAGATAAAATGGGCATTTCATCAACGCGATTATAGTGTTTTTCTCTGAGTTGGCCACTCATGAGATAACTAGACTAGCTGGGTGACTTATTAAGGACCTTAAGGCAAATAGACTTGAGAATTCGACCATGGATCGACTTCTCGACCGTGCTCATCTTTAGAGATCATTGCGGCATAGTATAAAACCCGATTTGAAATCAAAGATAGATCGGTTCAAGTGAGATGAATGACCGATCGTGGGTGACTCCACTAAATTGGAAAATTCTCATCGACCGACGCTAATTTGACGTTTCTATCGTTTTGGCGCTCTGTGTCCGTATTTGAATCTTTGAGATTTTCACGATAATCGAGGGTCACCAATGGGTCGAGTGGGTTTATTGTGGCTTGAAGAAAATCGACCACGGGTCATTTGTCCTAAAAAGCTCTGAACACTACCCAATAGCCTATGTCACACTAAAAGCGTGTCGGAATGAAATTAACCGCCAATCTAAGTTCGATTTCAGAAATTGAAGATTCTATCTTATCAAAGTGGGTATATCGAAGTGTGTGTGCATCAGATAATTCGCCGGCACGGAGTGCCGAGGATAAATTATATTTTTGAATCTAGCTCAGAGATTATCAATTTGGCAAAGCTTTCAGAGGGTTCTTTCTTAAGCAGTGTATAGCAGATGGTACAGAATTTCGGTGGTGGAAAGAAAGTGAAGAAAGATTACAGGCCATAGTCAGCTCAGTAATCAGTGTTTGCATTTATCAGATCAGTGTCAGAGTAAAGACTTCTCAGAACTGTCAGAAATTTTGAATCGTTGAGGTTCGAAGGTTTATTATGGAGTCGAGAAAAAGAGATCAGATGTGGATGATAGAGTGTCTTATGTGAGAAGTTCAGTTTAGTTGTTGGTTAAGAAAGAGCAAAGTTTGTGTGCCAAGATGATCTCCTTAGTCAAAATGGTTGGACAACACCACGAGATCGAAGGATGAGCGTGGGAAAAAGTGAGACTCGATGAGATGACAATAACCTCACCTTTCGTTTAAGGATTGATAAAGGTTTAAATTTCGAGGACGAAATTCTTATAAGAGGGGAAGAGTTGTGACATCCAGATTTTCGAGTTCTAATTTCGACTGGATAAATAGGGCCGTTTTCATTCAATTGAAGCCGAGGATTGTGAAATTGGGAAACGTGAGGGATCTTTGGATGAGGAAAGTAATCAATTTGATGAGAGAGACATCAATTGATTTTATGAAAATCTTTTGAGAGAAATTCAAGAGGGAAATTGGATGCATAAATGAAAAAGGGGAAATCAAGAATTCTAGTTTGGAATTTCCTTTGGGATTAATTGAGCTTGTTCAAAAGAAATTGGATCAAGAATTTTCTATTTGAGAAAATTCTTTCTTTTGAAATTATTCTCATTTCCCTTTCCCTATTTGGCCAAACATTTTTCCCCTATTTTTTCCCACAACTTTCTCTTTCCTTCTTTCTTTCTTTCTTTCTTTCTTTCTTTTTCTTTTTCTCTCTCTCCCTCTCTTTTCCCTCGTGCGTGAGCCCCTTCCACCGAATGCACGGCTGTCCTCCACTTTGCTTCCCCTTCACTTTTACTTTTTTGACTTTTCAAACTCTCACTCTCTCTTATCTCTAACTCTCTCTCTCTAGACTCCCTCACTCCCTCGACATCTCTCTTCTTCTCCATCTCCATGTGCCAAACGAGCAGAAGCAGGAACGAAGACTGCAGCTCACTGTCATCGCCCGCGCGCCATCCACGCACACCGCTTCTCACCATACTCCTTCCGCCTCTCTCTCTCCCTCCGGCTACCATCAGTTTCTTCTTCTTTGGGTTGTTCAAAACCCAGTAGATTTGGGAAACTAAAGACTGAGCTGTGCAACGCCCCTGCAAGTTGAAGATCAGAATGGAAGCAGCTCGCCTGGGTTGGAGCAGCATTCGACGTCGCCGGGAGCCGCCACACATCGCCTCACCGTCGTCCGTCTCCCTCTCGCCCAGCTCGTTGTTCCAGAGCTGCTGTCCAGCTCCTGCCGCCTCTGTTCAGTCCGGTTCAACCACCTCCGGCCACCATGCGCCGCCACTTCAACTCGCCGGAGCTCCGCCGAGCCCTAGCCGCCCTTACCTCGCCATCTCAGCCTCAGATCCGCCCTCCTTCACCCTCAACCAGCCGCGCACAGAGAGTGCAGAAAATGGGTATCGCAGAGGGTTTTGGCCCGTTTTGGCCGCCTTCCCGAGCCCGGATGCTCGGCCCACTTTGAGGAAAGTTGATCCTCGCGTCGAGCCCGTCGTTTTGAGTGAGTTTTACTCACTAATGCCTTCTTAGTTTGCTAATTATACTTAAAGGTTGATTAGTGTTAATTAAGTGTAATTAGGTTGTTAGATTAGAATTGATTAGTGATTATTAGTTAATTGGTTTGCATATTAGTTGTGTGATTAGTGTAATTAGATAGAGAATTGCTTGTAGTATTTATTGGATGCTTCTTGGGATTTTTCCCGTCCCTTATCGGGTGTTAATTAAGTGATTCGGGCCTAGGTGGTATTTTTAGGAATTAAATATTAATTTTCGAAATTATTTATTTAATTATTTATTTCCCGGAAATTCAACTAGGATAGCTAGTGATCGGGATTTTATGCTGATGATCATGGCGCAGTCCGTTTATTTAATTGAGCTTTATATTGTGCTAAATTGAATTTATTGTATTTATTTATTTAATTTTCGAAATTAATTATTTAATTATTTATTTTTCGGAAATTCAATCGGGATGGCCAGTGACTGGAATTTCTTGCTGATTGTCGTGGAGCAATCCGTTTATTTATTTGAGTTTTAATTCGTGTCGAATTGATTTAATGGTGCATTTTTAAGTATGTTATTAAATAATGCAATTTTGGCCTTGTGATTGAGAATTGGTCGGATATCGGTTGTTAGTATCCAAAGTGAGTTGGTAAATCACCTTGAGGATGCACGTGGCCCAATGAATTGGAATGTTACTTGGGAAAGACACGTGGCTCGGTGATTAGATATGTCATCTTTGCGAAAAAAGTAGCCTTAGAGAATGCACGTGACTCGGAGACTCGGTATGTCTTCCTGGAGAATGCACGTGGCTCGGTGACATAGTATGGCATCTTGAGAGGGTCGGGTTGGACCGTAAAGCCACTAGTTCTCGAGAGGGTCGGGTGGGACCGTAAAGCCACTAGTTCTTGAGAGGGTCGGGTGGGACCGAAAAGCCACTAGTTCTCGAGAGGGTCGGGTGGGACCGAAAAGCCACTAGTTCTCGAGAGGGTTGGGTGGGACCGAAAAGCCACTAGTTCTCAAGAGGGTCAGGTGGGACCGCAAAGCCACTAGTTCTTGAGAGGGTCGGGTGGGACCGAAAAGCCACTAGTTCTCGAGACGGTCGGGTGGGACTGCAAAGCCACTAGTTCTGGAGAGGGTCGGGTGGGACCGAAAAGCCACTAGTTCTCGAGAGGGTCGGGTGGGACCGCAAAGCCACTAGTTCTTGAGAAGGTCGGGTGGGACCGAAAAGCCACTAGTTCTTAAGAGGGTCGGGTGGGACCATAAAGCCACTAAATCTAAGGAATTGCTTGGTGTTGGATGAATGACCTAGAAATGATTCGACTAGGTCGATTGATCGATGATTCGATCTGAGAGTGTCTTGATGTGATTCATTGCCTTGGTTTGATGTTGTGAATTGAATGATTGAAGGGAGATGATCGTGAGTGGTCTTCCTGATGTGAAATCGACTAAGTCGATTAGATCGATACTTCGATCTGTGATGTGCTTGCTTGTGTGCCTATTTAATATGTAGTAATATGCAGGTGGAATCTGAGGCTAAGGTAAGTCTTCTAACTCATGTTGTGCATAGGCAGCCATAAGGTGTATTAGTTTACTAATCGGGTCTTAGAGAGTAGAACTTGCTGAGATGTGGTCTCAGTGGTTATTGAATAACCATTTCAGGACCTGGATGAGGAGCCTAAGGAGCATGAATCTACTGAGGAGGTCCCTGATGAGGAACCCGAAGAGGAGTACGTGGAGGAGGACCCCGAGTACGACCCGGATGAGGACTGAGATCCCGTCCAATCTTATCAGACCTTGTTTGCATGTAAAAAGTTGTAGTTGTGAATTTTCAGTATGAAAAATGTATGGCCTGCTTTTCTATCCCATTGCTTTATTGTCTGGGGAATTATAACTGCTTTCGCATGTGCATATATAAATGAAAGGGTCGGCGATACATAGTCCTGGGATATCGCCTTTTTAAATCGACCAAAATTAAGGATGTGTGCGTGCCTGAGGGTCGGGGCGTGACAAGTAATCTCTTCTTTCATAATTTAAAACATGATGTTACGACCCAATGTTAGTCGAATAACACCCAATGTCTATCTATCTAGCAAATATCAATTAGCGTGTGTAATTGACTATGCTTTCTTCCCAAACAGAGCTAAATACAGATTTTCTAGTACAAATATTCCTCAATTTGCTTCACCTTTCAACTTAGTCAAGCTTGACTCTAATACAAATTGTTGTGAAACATAAGCATTCAAGCAATAAAACATATAAATATACATAACAAGGCAATAAATTGTTTATGTATTTAAGTCAATGTGACACATGCCGTGATGCAACTAGGTTTCCATTATAAATTAGGCAATACAAAACATATTACACTCATACTCAAGTCACTTAAGCACTTATTGTTTCACATCCCTCATTTACACCCAATAATCATACACAACCCAATTGCCCACAAAACAACATAAATTTAAAAATGAATTAACAAGTCTTACAACAACATTCATTGGCTGGAACACACATCTCATGGATACAATTCAAGAAGAAGACCCATTTATAAAGAAAAGGTTTGGATCCGAAATAGGAGACGATATTTAGGAAGCCTAGTCAAATTGGAGACCACTCAAATATTAAATAAACCAGGAAACCTACTTGGGTAGATTTGAAGGAGAGATCTACATCATTTGTAAAGAGAAAGGGAAAATGGGAATCGCGAATCCATATGCAGCGCATGCATGAAAGGGCAAGACTTTTATTTTTTATTTTTTGGGTGAGGGGCAAGACTCTTTCGATTGATAGAGAAAAAGGGAGAAAGTAGGGAAAAGAAACTAAAGGACTCCAACCATAGATACAGCGACGAGTTTCCTCATAAGCAAGTTGCTTCTTTTCTATTGGTTGGAAGCGAATCCAAAACACTCTTCAGCGACCGCCCAGCATATTTTGATAAAGCACGAAAGGGATGTCGATTTGGACATAAGAACATGCTCCAGATCTTCCATTTCGTGGCATCTTTCAGAACTTCTTGTACTTTTCCCATTTAGTTACTCCCATCCCATGCATTCATGCATTTGATTACATTTTCAAAAATTCGCTGTCTTTCTTTGAAATTACTTTAACGACTATATGCTCGCCTCAGTATCTTACTGACTAATGTGGCAAATTATTGGTCAAAAAAGGCGGGTCAAGGAATAAAGAAAGATAATTTTAATTTTGGCCACACAAAATGGATTTACGAAATGATGCAACAAATTATAAATGTGCGTCAGGCAGATGGTTCTATATAATTCGTTCATTAATTCTATGATACATCATGCAACCTAATATTTGCATCCATAACATCTTTTCGTATAATTGGGTTTATGGTGAATATCTCGATGTATTGGAAAAGAGAACATATATTGTTATTGATGAATACATCGTTGTATTGGAAAAAAGAACATATATTGTTATTATATATATCGTTAGCATTTGATTCATTTTATGAGGTTGATACTGCTGTGACATTCATTTCACGTGCCACTAAGAGAAAAGGAGAAAAATTAAGAACGAAAAGAACTTTAGAAAAGGCTCACGACTGTCTAGCAATCTAGATGTTCCTCAAGCCACATTCAAAGAAGGTATTTTTTTGGGGTCAAAATTTAAAGAAAGTAATTAATAAACACTATAATTTAATAGGTCAAAGATATGGAAAATCTGGAATAAAGTGACACAGGACGTGAGGAGAATCGTCAGCGACACAGGCAAGGGCATTGTTCCATTGAATATGCCTTTTCAACACTTTCCATAAATATCGGTCTCTCTCAACGCCCTAGCTCATCGTCAAACGATCTTGGCTATGCCGTTGCATTACAGGGCAAGTTCTCCACTGGCAGGTGGCCACTCGCTGCGAAACTTTCGGGGGGAAAGATTTTTTTCCTGGGAAAATCGGATGCGTTTTCTGAGTGTGCTCTCTGCCAAAGGAGATTTGTCCGGCAATTCTTCTGCATTTATGCACATGGGCTTTTCGGGCAGTTCATTCTGTTTGTCCATCCAAATTTCCCTTCGAGTTCATGCAAGCGATTCGCGAAGGATATTTCACCTTCCAGTCACAATCACAGTACGTAACTCCTCTTAGCTGACCTTAGCATGAAGATATATGTTGTTTTTCAGGTCATGGGGTTCCCGCATGCATGTAAGTAAATGCTCTCTTCATCGCAAGGTTCTTTTTTTTTTTTTTTTTCCCAGTCTATCTTTATTTAACTTGAAAATTTATGATAAGAGAGTATTTGAACTCTAAATCATCTTACTTGTCCTGCATTTCATTTCTTCTAACAATTCGTTTGTTCAACGAAATTGAAACTTGCTCAATTTCGGGATCGAGCTTTTATATGACCGGCATTTACTTGGTCTTCTAAATATGCTAGTAACATTTCTTATGTGCTCAATATCCTAACTTTACCTTTAAAATGATAAAAAGTACTCAGAAAAAAATATAACAAAAAAATAACGTGGAAACAACCGGTAAATTTGACTTGATCTACGCATTCTATCTATACCATCGGTAGAAGTACAAAGAGTCAGTCTGTTTTTCAGACATTTTAATTCCCAATTTTACCTTGAATACATTTAATCTAAAGCGTTTCAACTTCCAATTCTCCTAAGTATGCATGATATTTTGTTAGAAATTTGAAATGTAGCCAAGACACTTTTTAGGTGTGATTATCCATTAACAACACTATTTTTCATGTATGGTGGCGTGACTCAATTCATGTGTGAAAGAGCGAAGGAAAATGAGATGTCAATTCAGATGACGTGTAGTTCAAGTGCAATGCAAAACTGAATGGATTCAAACGTGAGGCTGAAAATTACCTGTCATGGTAATATTCACATGCGAAATGACTTGGCAAATTCAATTTCAAAGTATGATGACATTCTAAGGAGAAATGAGATGACATGTCAATATTTACATGTAACATGACGCAACCATATCTGCATTTGAAACTTTACACGTAAAATGGCATAACATTTTGGGTGCAACACGACATGATGTAATGGGAATTCAAATATGACATGGAAACATAACATGGCAATTCCAATGCAACACAACATTGCAAAATCGGAATTCAAATATGATGGGCAAAATTGCATGACAATTCGGATGCTAACAGAGCATGGCAATTGGGATACAAACATGACAAGGAAAATGACATGACATGACAATTTAGATGCAAACAAAACATGAATGTAACATGATATGGCAATTTATGCAAACATAACATGGTAAATCACAATTCAAACGTGTTTTGGGTGATATGGACATAGACATGACATGACAAATTGAAATCCAAATATCATGGCAATTTAGATGCAAACATCATGTGGCAAATTGGAATCAAAACGTGACATGGCAAATCAAAACTCAAACCTGACATGAAGAATGACATGACATGACAATTTGCAATGCAAAAATCGCATGACAAACCAGAATACAATCATGACATGGAAATTGTCATGACATAGCAAGTGGAATGCAAACATGACATGGAAAATCAAAATTCAAACATGACATGGTTGATAGGAAAATTGGTCAAAAAGTCTTAAACATATTACATGTTTATCAATTTAGTGCCATTTTAATTTACCAATTAAATCCATCTGGAAAATTTTAATCGGAAATTGCTAACTTGGACGTGAGCTATCTTACGTGACATGGACAACATTGACATAGATAATTTTAATAATATTTTATTTTATTCAATTTTTAATTTTTTTAATTTGTTTCATTCTTTTGTTTTCTTCCCTTCTTCCTCCTCTAGCTAGTCACTAAGGCCCAACGACTAGTTAGAGGTGAGGTTTGGGGAGGTCAACCTCGCCCACTGATGATGAGCGTTGCCCAACGCTAGTGAGTTCGACCTTGCCAACCCTCGCCTTTGGCCGATTGTCGACCACCATCGATGCGCAATAACTGGCTAGAGAAGAAAGAAGGGAAGACCAAAATAAATTAATAAATAAATAAAATGAAAAAGGAAATAAGGAAATAAATAGATAATTAAATTAAAGAAATATTAAAATATTATATAAAATTGTCCATGTCAATGCTAATCATCCTATATGGCACGGTTAGTGCCCATGTTAGCAATTTCCATCCAAAATTTGTTGGATAGACTCAATTGGCAAAACATGAAAATATTTAAAACTTGATTGGCAAAATTAAAAAGATTTAAGATTGAAGTGGCAAAAGTGCAATAGGTTTATAATTTTTTGGACAATTTTCCCATGGCCAATGGTACAAGATAGCACTTCAAATGCAAACATAAGATACTAATCAAACTTTAAACCTAACATGGCAATTGGATGCAAATTTGACATGGCAAATCTGAATTGAAAAATAAAATGGAACATGAAATGACATAGCAATTCGTATGAAAACATGACATGGCAAACAAAATTTAAACATCATATGCAATATGACATGACATAAAAAAAAAATCACTTGCATAATGACATAATCTACTTTGAAGATTTGATTCTGAGATAATGATAGGCCTAAATTATACATTTTGTTACCGTTACATCAAAATGATAGGATTCTAGGTCAAAAAATTATTTTGACAGAATAGCATTCCTAGACATGTCATTTTCAATTTCAAATAAAAGAGAAATAGTGTTGGAAGTTACCTAGGGGTGAGGTGGTTCCAAATTTCATATAGGTTCCACCTGAAACTTGGAACTTATTCATTGGAACAGGTTCCTCATTTTTTGAAGCCTAGAACCTACTCTACATACCTCATAATTTGCAACTCGCCCTATCATGAGTTCTAGGGTTAGTTCCAAAATCTATTCAAGTTCCATCTATATTATTAATTGAACAATTACTGTGAATTATTTCATTAATTACCATTAGTTGCTGCTATATTTCACTGATCATAACTTATATTTGATATATGAAAAATATGAAACCTTAAATAGTAAAAATCTCAGTCATAAGATGGAAGCTCAAACTAATTATTCTGAATTATACACTATTTACTTTGGAGTACTATAGGATCGCATAAAGCCATAGATCTAGAAAACAATAAAAAATTATTCCAAGTTCCACCAACTTTGAAATTGGAACCTACCGACTGAAATAGGTTCTCCAATTTTAGGAACCTAGAACCTGCCCTATATACTTTGGAGCCTGAAATTGCATAGGTTCCCATTGGTCCGATTTTCAAATTTTAAGTTCTACCATAGAACCATGCTCACCATTAGAGTTATCCTATGTCAACAATTTGAGGAACACGCACCTTAGGCTAAAGTGCAAAAACTTCCCAAGATATTATTTCACAGTTCGCATGATCTTTACATCTTTAGAAACCTTGGGGGTAAGTACATTAAAAATATTAAAATTTATGTACGACGCTCACTTTTGTACTAAAAGTTTATGTTGGATCACTTAATCGTCACTTTAAAAAGAAAAAAAAATGATCACTTAAGTATCAATTCTAGTTCGAGTCACCAGAAATCTGACATGGTATTATTTTATTAAAATCTCCTACTAATGTGGCTCACCAAAATGCTTTTTGGCATATTATTCCCTAAATGATGTCATTTTCAACTTTTACCCCAAATTCAAATCCCTATTTTGAATATTCCCAAATTCAAAACCCTAATTTAATTTTTCCCCCAAAATCACACTCTTCCCCACCACGAAGCCGCCTGCACATCAAGGTCAAACTTTTTTCTTTGCCTCTGGTGTAATGCTCATGAGTTGTGTTCGCAAGTGAAGAAGGTTGAACTTCAGAGGTTAACAGATGATGGCTTGATTGTGGGTTGTGAAGATGGTAATTTGTAGAGAGTGGCACTGTCGGAATTGGCGAGCACGCAAGCTGGAGGATGAGGCGCAATGGGGCGTGCCATGGACGTCAGGTGCCAAGGGACACGAATAGCAACTACAAAAGGACTCACTAATCCTGCAGCTCGCTACTGGCTTGAGCACTGATGGAGGCTTGAAGGCAGTGAATGGATGAATCGAGTGCGGGCGTGCGTTGCCAAACGACTACTCCTTGCTTGACATGCTAGCGACATTTGCGGTGGCATCCCATAGCTCTTTCGCCTGCTCCCCCGCTAGCCACGCCTCTTCCTCCATCTACCTCTCAACCTCTTCCACCTCTTCAGTGGCGAAGTCCTATGTTTCCTCAGAGAGAGAGAGAGAGAGAGAGAGAGAGAGAGAGAGAGAGAGAGTCAACAGTTCAACAACAACAGCAGCGGCAAAAAAAAAAAGATAAAAAAAAGAAGACAAGTCACGTTATGTTTGGAAATGGGAGTCGTGTGACATCATTTTTGGAAGGCTTACCACGTTGGTTCCTATGAGGTAATTTTGCAAGTCCACATGGACCGGATTTTAAAAAATATGCAAACTTATCTTAAAATTTTAATTATAATAGTCACATAATTATTTTGGCCGGAAATTATTGCCGAAGGTACTTATGTTACCATTTTTCCTCCAATTTGGCACTTAAGTGAGCCGTTAAAAATTTTAGCACTAAAGTGAGAGTTCCATATTACTTTTGACACTTCTAATATACTTATCTCAAAATCTCATGATGAGAGCTTTTCAATAAACCCAATTTTTATGAGCATAAGTTTATTAGATTATAGTATATGGGCCCATATCAAGTTCACACCTATCCAAATGGGTTATAAATCCATTTCTTAATCTATATTTAATGGGCTGAGTTTTTGTATGAGCAAGTCATATTTAATAAATGGGTCATAAAAGAGTTTAGAATGATAAAATATAAAATAATTTTAGTTGAATGGGTTCACAATTTACTTAGATTTAACTCACATCTACGATTTTCTCTCACCCTTACTTGATCTCACGCTTACTCTCTCTATGCTCTTACCTCAATTTGGGTTTAAAGTTGTTAGATTGAGTTAAGTATGGAAGTGTTTGAGCCATATGGGTTGGGGGGTATGAATTACTAAATTTGTATTGCATGAAAATTGATTAAAATATGTTTAATGGGTCAAATTGGGTCAAATCAAACCCAACTCAATCCAACTGTTTGACAACTCTAGTCATATACTTGAGCCTTTGAATGGGGAGTTGATTTGTGGACTCAAACCTTCTAGAAATAATTATTTACCATATCTAAAAGGTGATAATAGTTTTGAATTTTAAGATTTCTAGATATATTTTGAGGCAATGGGAACTCATTCAAGGTCTTGGAAAGTTTGACCCTTCTTATCCGATTGACCCAATTTTCCTTATATGTTGGAACATTTGTGATTTCTAGATTTATGATATTGAGTTGCAATCTGCAAATTGTAAACTTCTAGACCTACGAAGAACAAGTGATTGCTTTTAAAGAGTTAAAAATTGATTGTTAGAGTGGGTACGAACTAAGCAACACCGACATTGACACACAACACGCGAACCAACGCGACACGACATGCCGACGCATTGTTTCTAAAAAAACAAAAAAAAAAAATTACACGTTGAGACACATTATATATTAAATGTATATTTATATATATATGTAAAAAATTATCGTTTTTATGATTATTTCATTCATATTAATTTGATTCAAATTCACAAATAAATAAATGATAAAAAAGCCGTAGAATGAATTTATACTAAAAACATTAATCTAGCATTTATTAATATCATTCATTGTTTCAATTTAACAAATTCAACTCCATTCCAATAGTCCATAAAACTTGGAGAAAAAAATAAGCAATTCATATTATGAACTAGCATGTTAGACGTGTTAGAAGAGAAGAGGAAATAAATTTGTAAAGTGAATTGTGTATCACAGGAAGTGAGAATCAAAAGAGAAGAGAAGACTAGATTTTTCTTCTTCTAACGAATCATATAGTCTTACAATTTCATCAGCCGATAAGCTTATAAAAAAAAGAGTAATTATTATTGAAACAATTGAAAAAGATATATGAGTTAATATATATTCTAAGGTGGAAAATATCATAATTTTTTAATTTAATTAAAATATAAAAGTGGGGTTGGCTACTCTTCTTAAAACACAGGATCCAGCACAAACAAGGTATGTTCTCAATCTGATAGAAATTGATTGGACCCCTATCTTTAATCTTAAGTAAAGAGTGAAGTCAAATAAATGAAGTGAACAGCCCAACCTCTTTGTTTGAAGCTTTGCCAAGAAGCTTCTTCTAATTCTAAAACACAATAATAGATTTGCAACTAGAGTAAAGGAAAAAGCTTCTCTTTGATAGCTAGGGGTTTAGAAGGGGGCCAAGACGACCATCGTGAAGCACACCATTACCTTTTGTGTTCAGAAGGGCCTAGACCACCTGGTTCCCCACCGTTTCATGGCTTGGTTCGTCAAGTTTGATGAGAATCTCCTCGATCCTTTCCCAATGATCAATGGTCTGTTGTAATGGACCAATGCGTGTGTGGGGATCACCTTTTTGGATTGCCTTTGTGTTAGAGGAGTAGGCTAACCCTAACCTATCTAACCATTTTTGTATCATGCTCACTTAAGAGTTGCCTTTGGATTATGCCTATAAATGCTAAACTCTTAGGGTCAAACAGTTGATAAATAAAAATTGTGATTTTGGAAATTGTCTAATGTGATTTTACTATTCTTGTTGTGCATTATATGACTGGGAATTGTTTACATTAAATTCCTTTCACATGCATTTATTCAAAAGATAAAAGTATGGATCAACGATGCGTCCTAGGACATTGCAATTTATTGACCGTCGATGGATGTTCGCGCACTTGGATTTCAAGGTGTGACAATCCCCATCTCCTTCCTTTGGTGACTCACCTTGGCCAACAGGGCTTGAGCTTGGCAAATTTTGCGAAGCTCCAACTTGCTAGATTTGGTGAGATCGAGCTCACCCGAAGTCAACAACCTTGAACATTGCCAGATCAGTGACCACAAGACCTCGACCAAGGTTGATGAGTCATGGCGAGCTGGAGGCCTCAATCATCCACTCAAGCTTGGATGAGGTTGATGGTGGATGAAGTGAAGTGTTTCAAGTGGACAACGATGAGCTTGAATGGAGAATGAAGCCTTAGGCAAGCGGGGCGACAAGGCTTGAGCTTGCCTTGGGTCGATCATATGAACACAAAACTTGTAATGCACACTTTAAGAGTTATGAAGGCATTAATGAGAGATTTGGTCTTTAAGAGATCTGAATGAGCATGATTAAGTACATACTTGATAAGACCTTAATCTAACCTCAACATCACAGAACATGCTTGATTTTAGACATTTAATGTGACGACTAAGACCCGAGGCAGTACGGAGGGATGGACTGAGATCGCCTTGATAGTACGCGGGTGAGGCCAAGGACATGTCTCCCATCCCACATCGCTTAGGGGGGAAGTCCTAGGCTAGTTTATAAAGGCTTGGATCCCTTTAATCTATATAACATGTTTTAAAGCTGTGAGGACTCAGTGTTCAAAACAGACAATATTATACAGTGGGGCCCGGATTGTTACAAATGATATTAGAGCCGATTCTCGATCGCGTGTGGGGGCCACAGCGAGGACGCTGTGCCTTAAGGGGGGAGAATGTGACGACCCAGACTTAGGACAGTACAGAGGGATGGACTGAGATCGCCTTGACAGTACACGGGTGAGATCAATAACATGTCTCCCGTCCCATATCGCTTAGGGGGAGGAGTCCTGGGCTAGTTTATAAAGGCTTGGGTCCCTTTAATTTGTATAACATGTTTTAAAGCAGTGAGGACTCAGTGTCCAAAACGAACAATATTATACAGTTGGGCCCAGGTCATTACACTTAAGGACATGCAAAAATCAGCAAAAGTACACCTGGAGTGCCAAAACTTGGCATGAGGGGATATTTAAGTGCCAAAAGTTACAAAAGTGACTTTTAAGTACCATTTTTTTTTTAAATGGGATACTTGAATGCCAAGTCCGGCGAAGGTGACAAGAAATCCTACGTGTAAATTCTTTAATAATACAAATCACCCATGTGGCACATGGGAAAGCTGAGTTAATGTCAAAGGATCAAAACGACGTCGTTTTGTCTTGTTTTTTAATTTTAATACATTAAATTAAAATATTTTTATTTAAATAATAATTTTATATATTTAGTTATTACTTTAAAAAAAAAAGTGGAAGAGGAGGCAAAAGGCAAGGGTTGAGACCTCGCTATTGCCTCCCCACCATTGCCAGCCCTTTGTAGCAATGGCAAGGAGGCAGCGGCAAAAGCTCAGCCCTCGCCTTCTACAATCCCCATCTCTCTCTTTTTTTCTTTTTTTTAATAGAATAAATTTAGTTTTAAATTTAATTTAATTAATATTTATATTAATTATCTACCAATGTCAATAGTAAAATGACGTTGTTTTTGTACTTATCTAGTCACATATGCATGCAAAATGATGTTTTGCACTTGTCTCGCCGGAAAATTGCCACGTCAACATTTTGACTAAATTTCTCGCCGTTGGCACTTAAGTAATCTATTTTGCTCCAATTTAAACACTTGAGTGACATTTTCCTATCTTTTAATACTTAAGTGTCCCTTCATGCCAAGTTTTGGCACTCTAAGTATCGGCACTCCAAGCATCTGGCACTCTGCAAAAATCTAACAAAATATTTGACATATAGAATGCATAATGACAAACTTTTTTCGTTAAGACTTTAAAATCTAACTAAGATCACACAAACCCTTATGAAAATAGCAAGACAGATACGTAACATGAAATGTCCTAATTGCAATAGAACCCTAATGTATTTGAGCATGCACATGACATACCAAACAACGAGCAAATCATGCAAATCATGCAAATCATGCATCGTTGGTATGCACACGTGTATTTCAAGTCAATGAAGATCATGAAGCCTACCAAACATATTTACAAGCTCAAATTCACACAAATATGACTCGCATTAGGTGCAGGGCAGACCGACCTAGGCTCAATTCTAGGTGGTTTTTGACCGACCAAAACATCTCTGAAAAATCCAGAAAAAATACACGACAAACTTGAGACAACTTGGAACAAATTTCATGAAGAAAACTTCCTAAAAAAACAATCACAAAATCAGCATGAAAATAGTAAAAATAGAAGTCAAAATAAAACCAGAACCACAAACAGACCAAAAACACTGCAGAATCGAGCGGATTGTGAAGGGTGTTTTCCAAGGGTCAAACGATCTCCTTTGGGGCGTACGACCTATCAAATCAAACGTCTGGATTGTGAGGGGTGTTTTCCAAGGGTCAAACAATCTCTTTTGGGACGTACAACCTATCAAATCAAAGGTCTTGGAATCTATTTTCTATGCCTAGAAGGAGTTGAGATCCAATAAGCTCATATAATGCTTCATTTTAAGCCAAACAGCAAGTCACTCACAAAAGCACGAAAATTACAGATCATCGAAGATTAAGTTCAATCAATCATAAACTCATGATCAATCCACAACAATCTTCAGCAAATCATCAAACATTCTTATTAACATTAGATCTAAGCATTTTCTATAGATCTAATCTTGAATCCTAGCCCCAATCGAATACGCCATCTCACTTCATCGGATTTGAGTTCGAGGTGTTTACCTTTTTGTGTTTTCTTCAATTTTGGATGCAATTGGATGAAGAGATTTTCGTTGGAGCATGATTAGAACTTCAAAGAGTAGATCAAATCGCCACAGACCGCCACTAGGGCGGCTGAACCGCCGGTTCAGATTTGGAATGAAACCGGTCTGATCGGACCGGCCTTGGAGTGCTGGTGGAAAGATAGGTCACTAAATGAGTTCTGAAGACTGTCCGTCAAGGCCCCAACCACCAGCTGGTTGAGGACTCACTTGGTGACCAACTGGTGGTTGTTGGACCACCTGAGGAGATCATCAGACCGCCGATTCAACTCAAGGAAAAACTGGTCCTGATTTGGACCAGTTTGAGGCCTCCAGTAAGGGAAATAGCCACTGGAGTTGTTTCGGTGGCTTTCCATCGAGGCCCCGACCACTGGACAGTCACGGATGACCTTAGCCCACCAGTCCAGGCTGGGGGATCGGCTAGATTCAACATCGGTGGGAATGCTGGTGTTTGCTGCTGAGGCGAACCGCCGTTAGACGGGAGGCTTTGGCTATCTCTGAGGTGGTCTAGAGTTGTAACTAAGGAGGGAGGATGTCGGGGCAGCCGACTGGTGGTGGTGCCAATCAAATGGCCGTTGGCGAGGGGCGTAGCCAACGGCGAACAAAGAGAAAGAAAGATGGAAGTGGCGGGAAAGGTGAGAGAGAGAAGAGAGAGAGTTTCTATTTTATAGAGATGAAATTTGCAGAAAAATGAGCCTCTTTTCGAAAATGGAGGGAAAAACCTTTTGTCCGAGTCCTAAATCAATCGATATTGGCCATCGATTCAATCCGGTGATCAAGAACTTAATTTATTAGCCAAATTAATTTTTCAAAGGCTAATCATCCTTAAGATATGTCGTATGACCGATCAGTTAGGTTTGATTTGCAAAAATTGAGATTTAAAATGAGAATTGCACTTGAGGGCCTAATTAGGGACTAAATCGTAAGTTTTCAAAATTCACGGGTCATTATGCAAAATTGTGAAAATTTAGGGCATGGGAGTAAAATGACTCAATGAGGATCCCAAAACAGGTCGCCGGAGGTCCAAATCAGCCAACGAGAGGTCGAACCTGCCTGCTTTGCCGATGGTTAGTCGGACCAATCAAACCGATTCACGCTAGTTTGATTGGTTCTTAACCCGTTCTTGCCAATTCTTACTGGTTGTGGTCCATATGGCCCTTTGGGTTCAAGATTTATGCAATTTGATCCCTCAAGGGCCAAGTTGAAGAGAACTTGCATAATTTAAGGAGAAATTGTTTGATTTTGATCCAATTAAACCCCATAAATGCAATCTATGGACTCTCTATTGAGTTAATTGAGTTATTATTATGAAAAACAACGGACCTAAACTATGGGTACATGAACTTGAGCATTAAAGGTAAAATAAGCAATTGTGTAATTATTTGCCTAAAATTACAAATTAATTAAAATTCAATTCAATTAATATTGCGATAGACCTATTTGGTTAATTGCCATACTTAGGATGACCTAATGCATTCAAATTGACCTTGGATTAAAGTGATAGGACTTAGGCCAAAAATGAATCGAGGTCTAATATTAAAATTGGACCTAGATTCATGAAATTGAATCATAGTCTTGAATGGGTCAACTCAAGTTTGTTCAATTAATGCTCGAAGGTTCGATTTTCTTAACTTCAAGAGAGTGAAATCCCTCAAATTAAGAAGTTCTCATGTGAATTTCTCAAAACATATCCCGGATTTGAACTTATCTTAAGAAAATGAATGGAAAACAATCGTTTTTTCATGAATCATGAAGAATTGATTTTGACCCCCTAATTAAAGCTTAAAATGGCACTTCACCTTTCGACATGCAAATCTCGAAAATAAAAGAACGAGTACATTAAAAATAGTCCCTAGACCAAATGTTGTAAAAGAAACTATACATAATTATGACTAAAACAAAGGTAATTTTATTTTTTGTCAATTTAGAACCTAAAACCGAAAAATTTGGAAAATAAGATTGTTAATCGAATTTTGTAAAATTTCAAAGCACAAATCAAATTGACACTAAAAAAAGCTTTTTTAGGATTTTTTATTTCCCAATTTCTTTGTCAAAGGTTTGATTAAACATAAATCATTTAGTTGACTTTTCCTAAAAAGTTGATTTTTGGGTTAAATCTTTGGGTTTTTGAAAAATTGATTTGAAAAAAAAAATTAAAGCTAATTGACATCTTTTTGGATGGAAAACCAATTTTTGACCTGAGATTGATTTTTGGTCAAATGGTTGATTAAAAAGTCAATCCGAAAGTCAACCATTTGACTTTTTACATTTTCTTGAAAATGAATAGGAAATTGCTTTAAAGTGACAATACAAAAGGAATAAATGAAAACGACTTTTTTTTTTTGTTAGAAAAGGGCTACGATCGAATATCCAAATCTCAATTTTTGTACATTTTTTGACACATCAACTATATATCAGATGTCAATAAAGAATGGAGAGAAAGGAGGGAGGCAGCGACTTATTTCCTTGAGTCTTCAGGCAGTGCGGTTGTAGTTGACTTCCCTTGTGCAGATGGGCGTCACTGATGAATACACTTGCGGTGCTGCTGGCTTCAAGAGGAACGAGTAGCTCTTCCTTTGTGTGACCTGAGGAGTCCTTGGTTGTTGGCTTGGCGGTGGCTCGGCTTTGGGGCGACCGCATGTCCTGTAGGGCTGGCTAGGTGACGGTGGCAGTCCAGTGGCCGAGGTGGTTCGATGATGACCAGGACGGCTGAGGCGAGGCACAGTAACATCCGATGATGAAATTTAATGGCAGCTTGGCAATGTGAGGTGGTGGCTAGACCCGACGACTCGTTCCAATGGCGGCTTGATGATGCGGCACTAGGCGATGGAGTGTTGGTGGTGCGTCGCGACAATGTCGACCTTGTGGTGGGGTGTGGGGTGTCTAGATGGTGCCGAAGGCGAGCTTGTTAAAATGGCATGGTTCGTCAAGTGTCCGAAGCTTGCAACATGTCGAGCGAAAAAGGAAATCAAACATTTGTCCTTCGAATCAGGCCCAGAAAGATTCGGCCTTCTTCTTTCTCCAAGCTCTCTCGAGCACTCTCCATTTTTTTTTTAATCTTTTTCTCTCTCCACACTCTCAGGCACACATGCGCACGAGCACCTCTCTTTCTTTCTTTTGACTTTTTGACCTTTTTCTTCCTTTTGCTTTATCTTATATTTATGTTAGTTAGGCCCACCAAAGGGCTAGCTAACATAAATACAAGCAATGCAAGTAATCTCTTTAGGAAATTTTTTTTCAAATCATTCCTTTTCGCAAAACAAATCAATTATTCTGCATGTTGTGCTTTGCTAGCCAACATATTCTGAGTATTATCACTCTCTTAATGTGAAAACCGATAGGATCATGAGAGCCTTAAATCTTGTGATCAATACATGTAGATTGAAATAAGTGAATGATGTTTTATATCTCTTTGCTTCAAGCATGCAAAGGGAGTACCCAATGAATTCCTTAGAATAAGAACTTTATAGGACGAGGATTCCTTTATAAAAAGAAATATGTTAGCTAGTGAAGCACAACACGTGAAATAACTTATTTGTTTTGCAAAAAATGAATAATTTAAATAAAAATTTTCTAAAAAAGATTGTCATCAGTAATAAAAATATCATTTATTAACTAATTATTTTGAGTAATATAAACAATCATATTTTAAAAAATATTTTTGGGGTCGTGCATTTTTCACGAAATAAATGGAGCCTTTATTTAGTTTTAGAAATGTTTGGGCAGGGAGTTCCATGCGAAGAGGTGGCTTGCAATGTCGGAGACTATGGTACAGCAGTCAGCAATTTTGGGCTCGACTTCATGTGGGGTTGCATGGTTTCCATGCTGCATGAGTAATACGCTGTGTGTATGTTATTGATCCGTTTATTAGCTGTTTCCCCACGGTCTAAATTTTAGAAAAAGGAAAAATAAGTTTGCCTAACATGATATTAGAGTACTTGTCAATTATTCAAATCTTGTCTTTTTCTTTCAATTTTGTCTTCTTTTTTATCCCTTTCATCTTTTCTGTTTCACTTTCTCCCAGTTATCTTGTTGATGTGATTAAGTCCACATCCTGTCTTTTCCAAGTAAGGAACTGACGTCGTGAAAAGTAGTGTTAAGCATAACTTTTATTGACATTGTTGGTCGTGTTTTGACAGCTTAGAATTCTGGAGAAAAATTTAACGATTTATATAGTAATGCCGCTCTTAGATCAACATGGAATTTGTAACTAGCGCATTCTATCTTTCCTCCACGTTCTTTTTTAGTTGTGAATAACGACAAGTGATTACTAGAGCAAGATGACTAGATGAAGAATGGCTCCAAGCAGACTTCTTTAGGATGACAAGGGGGCAAGAATGGACCAAACTGCATATTGAGTATATCCATTTTCGACCTTTTATATTAATTAGGAACAAAGAGGAAATAGAGAGGGGGTGGAGAGATAGTAGCCGCAACGTCCCAATAGCCGCAGATCTTGCTGATGACATTGTTTGAAGTCACGAGTCTTTGCGAATCACGCCTTTTCTAGTGAGCTTCTTGATAGGAAATGGCGGAGACAGAGCTAATGCATGGGGTTTGGTACGACTCTCATTGTAGGAAAGCCACCAGTTTGAAGATACGAGACCTTTTGCTTTTGACTCTAAGTGCGGAGTCATATACTACATCTGAAGATCCGATTCCGAAACTCTAGATCAATTTTGCGAGTGGCACCATTGCTACTTACATCAGATGCTAAATTGCAGGTCAATGCCAAGGCGTAGTTTACATATACTTCTATTTGCTGTTACAATGGAAATTGGAAAGGATTTTTTTTTTTTTTTATGGAAAAGAATCAATATTGATTAGTTATGTATCAATTTGGATTTTCTTATATAATTAGAATTAGGATTAAGAAAAGACAATTTTGGATTCAAATCCAAGAGTTGTTCATGAATTTACAGTCCCATTTAATAGTTAACGGTTTCGTATCCATAATAGTGCAAAACGAAGGCCAGGCTCCAAGTTGTTCAAGAATAGTGGAATAGTGGCGTTGAGTTTCTTGACCCTTTGTAATTTTCTAATTGGTCCAAGGTCTTATAAGTTGAATTAATCAGATTCAACTTTTCTTGTTCTATCTCAGAATATCCATACACTCGAAACTGCTCCACTTCCATTTCCACTCTTCGTAAACAGGCCTAGGCTTTTTCCAGTTGTTCAATGGCCCTGGTTAAAAAAAAAAATGGATAACATAAGTGAGAAGTGGTAGTCTATCCAAATTGCCCTTTTTTATCTGAATTTGATTATTCTTATTGGATCTGTTTATTTTTTATTTTTTCGATTCATAATTTCAGAATCAATTGGAATTTAATTGCTAGTTCGCTGTATCGGCAATAGCTAAGCATTGTGGCCATCACAGTTCAAGCTACGTATGGGCTGATGATTTATTTGAGGTTGAGGTTGTTTGTTGAAGAGACGTTTGCAAGTGAGGAAGGGTTTGCCATCTGCTCGAAGGTTCATGTGCAGGACTACAATCTTACAGTTTGAGGACAATCTGAGTGTCTGTGCATCTTGATCGATGAAGGATTCTTGAGGATCTATCTATCAAGCCGTGCTCCATCGTGTTGACACGGGGCGTGGTTGAGCATCGCTCCGTCCCCTCTCTTTCCTCTCTGTTTCGAGTAAATAAAACCAAAAATGGATATGGTCGACTCTTACCGAGTTGGCCAACCACAACCGCAGCTACGAGTTTCCTCGTAAGCAAGTTGATTCCTTTCTTGTGGCTGGAAGCGAATCCGGACACTTCTTCAGCGATCGCCCAGCACGTTTTGATATAGGCATGAGAGGGATGTCACTCTGTACATTGGAACATGCTCCGGATCTTCCATTTCTTGGCATCTGTCAAAGTTGTGCCGTCCTTTTCCCGTTTCCGTACTTCCATCCCAAGCATTAATACATTTGGTTATTTTTCGAATTTCCATCTTTTTGTTCCTTTTTTTATTTTATTTCTTACATCACTACATGTTTGATTGGTCTCTTACTAAACAATGTGGCAATTATTTTAGTCAGCGAAAGGGGGTCAAAGGAAAAGGAAAAGTAACCTTCTAATAGGGCCATACAAAATGGATCTACGAAGTGATGGGACAAACTGTAAGCGTGCATTAATTAAATGGTTCAGATTTTTTTTTTCACCACGTCTGCTATGTCCCTTCACCTTATATAAGCTTATAATTGCATCTATAACATTTTGTTTATGATTAAATTAGTCGTGAATACATTGTTGTATAATACACATATATATGAATTGACCATGTTATACATAAATAGCAGATATTACCGCAACATTCATTTCACGCACAACTAAGAGAAAAACAGGGAAAACCAAGAGTTGAAAGAACTTTTATATTATTGTGACGTGCATTGTTATGATTTGATTATGTGTACAGATGATATTTATAAATTCATAAAACGAGCAAATATCAATTGCTTGCCCTCCCTATTGTATGCTTGAATTAGAAAATGCCTGAGTTACATACTCCTGCCAATTCAAAACCCACTTTTACCTTCAAATATTAAAGATAAGCTACTAAATAAATAAATAAATAATTGATGATAAAGAATATTCTAGGGTTTTGAGAAAAAATGACACTGAACTTCAGAAAAAGGCTCACAACTGTCTAGCAACATTGATCTCCCTCAAGGTACACTTCGAGTAGGTAAAGAATGAACTTTAAGCAAATTCTTAGGCCAAAGTGAAGATATGGTAAATCTGGAATAAAGTGACAGAGACATATGAAGAGAGCCGTCAGTGTCACGGGTGAGGACATTGTTCCATTGAATATGCTTCTTCAAGATTTTGCATGTATATTGGCCTCTCTCTTCTGGACATGCTAAGCTACTGTTCACCTTCTTCTTCTCCGTTGAATAGGATCGGCATGGCTACGAATGGTTTGTATTTGGGAAATGGGTTTCAAATTTTTTTTTTCCAAACACGCTCTATATAGCCTAAAGGACTATGGACACTCAAAGGGCTTTGGGAAAGCCTTTCCCAAATGCAACCTTAGCATGCTAACCGGTACATCATGTTTATCAAGTAATGGGGTTCCTTCATGCACGTACGTAAATGCTCTTTTTATCTCATTGCAATTTATTTTGGTGCAATTTTATTTATCTGGGAATTTATGAAAAATTTTAAATGCTCTCAATCGTACTGTATCTTCATTTCTTTTGACAATTCTTTCTGTTCAACAGATTTGCAACTTGCTCAATTTCGGAATCAAGCTTCTTATATGACCGGCCTTGGTCTTCGAAATTTGCTAGATCCTATTTTCACCCTTTGAAATAAATAAAAAATAATAATAATGAGAAAAGGATTTAACTTTCAGTTGTACGATCAACATTTCTGACTGATATAACATGATGTCCTCTAATCTAAAACCTTAGCACTTCTAATTTATTACGTTGCCTTTTACGAAACGAGCTTAAATCTTGCTAAAACACTACCAACAACCGTCCTTTTTTCTTTATGCTTTATTGGTCTCTTTTAAATCTTGCTACCATTCTACTTTTTCGAGCTTTACAAACAAGGTCACCAGCTTGTGGTGCCTGGTTCCTAGGATCTCCCCAAATCGTAGGTTTTGATTACCTAAGTGTAGTTATGATAAAGGAAACATCTAAATAAGGCTGGAGTCGCCACCCAACCGATATTAAAATACTTGGTTGATTGGACAACTAAAGCAGGGTGTAGTGTTCGGGTAGTCAAGCACCTAAGTGCCCCTGTGAAGTAAACTAGTCAAAAGAAACCTCGATATGCTATGGAAATGCACTTGAGACACTTCCACAAGATAAAAGTTTAAATAGAGAAAGACCTTTATTTATGTATCTTAATATTGTGGAAATTTTGGCTGTATATTTTTAAAATATATATTATTATAGGGTAAATAATTTATTAAAAGAATATTATTACACTTCAAAGTCTGACTTTATTGTTCTTTCTACTAGTTTGAATTTTCCCCAATAGTTTTATATGTCAAAAGTTCTCGTATGTAAAAGAAGCAGAAGCCTCTAATAAGAGGATCGCTTTAGGATAAAGAATATGTTGGCTAGGTTAACAATCTCTTTCCTATGAAACATTCGCCATCAAATAATGTCTTGGAAGAGGGAAATTGATGCCAAACGAGATTTGCCCAACGATTCTTCTGCAGATTACAATTATGCACACAAATGAAATCATGCAGAAGGAGATCTTTTGACGTGAACTAGCAAAGTTAGTCACTCATTTTGTTATTATTCATGTATTATTGGCCTTGATCGATCCCAAAGGGAGAGAGATTAAAGTATGAAGGAAGGCACGCTTTTCTGGGGAAGTTTTCTCATGGTTCAGAAACTTGAAGGTTCCTATTACTCGTCACTGACATGATGCGTCAAATTTGTTTATGGTGCATCGAAATAATAATTGCAGATTGCTCCAAAGTTTCTTGTTTTACTCCTTCAAATAAAGTGATCCACCTAACGCTTCGCTTTTTTTCACAAAAAATAAACAATTTAAAAAATATTTTCCTAATTATTTTCATTATTCATGAAAATATTTATGCATAAGTTGTTATCAATAATAAAAATATTTTCAATCGACTAATTATTTCAAGCAAGGTAAGTGATCATTTTTAGGAAAATATTTTTTAAGACGTTCATTTTTCACAAAATAAATGGAGCTTAAATAGATAATTGAACACATTTTGATTTGGTGGATAGTCCGCATAGTTGAAAAAAATTTCATGCAAAGCACAACAAGGGTTGTTGGAGATGTGTCAACGAGAGTTTCATGCAACAAAGTGGCTTATAAATTGTTGAAATTATGTCTCTAGTTTGAATCTATAAAGAAAATCCAATCCAAGTAGGTTTCATAATCTAAGTAAGTTTCTTAAAAATTATATATTAGTATCAGTGATCAGAGAAGCTTTTGGTCAATTGTGCGGCGTGCTCATAAATTGTATTTTAAAGAAATTGCAAGTGTTTCTGTTGGATGCCATTCACCTAATTGGCTTGTAATGTTGCGTTTAACACATGAAAGAGAAGACATCTGTGAGATTGATAAATGATCTATTTATACTAGAAGCCCTCTACGATTAAGTTATACTTGGTATGATGTTTATTACACTTAAAGATAAAAGAATGTGCACCGGTTGCTAAGCACATTTACGAATTCAATGTGATCACTAGTCAATTGAATTCCGTTAAGATTGAATTTGATTTTGATACATGGTTTGATTCTATGAATTCAATGTGGTCAATGTCACCAACTCCACAGGAAAAGCAAAATAAGGTTCCACCATAAATCAAGTAATACAACAGAAAATACAACCACACTCAAGCCACTCCAACACTCTCATTGCTTCCCAACCGTAATTACACCCAACAATCTCACATAATGTTTAGTCATCGCAATTGCTCGCAAAGCAAAATATCATTATTCCAAAGGAATTTATATATCTTATCATGAGATTCGCTGGCATAAAGACTCTTGTTTTCATGAAGAAGACCCACTTATCTACCGAAGATTTGGATTCAAAATAGTAAACACTATCTAGGTAACATTCTCGAATTAAGAGACCACTTACATAGGAAACTTAATCACACTAATAAACCTATTTGGATTGAGTTTTCTTCACGGTTTTAAAACGAGACATATTTTCAACAACATCGTGGATCAATCTGTCTCTCATGGGGTAGATTTGAAGGAGAGATCTATATCATTTTTAAAGAGAAAAGGAAAGTGGGAATAACGAATCTATACGTAGCGTATGTTTGAAACGGCAAGACTAGTTTTTAAAAAAAAATTGGATCAGAGGCGAGACTCTTTCGGTTGATGGAAAAAAAAGGGAAAGAAAAGGAAAAGAAACTAAAGGACTCCAATCATAGATGCTCGAACGAGTTTCCTCATTTGCAAGTTGCTTCTTTTCTAGTGGTTGGAAGCGAATCTAAAAAACTTTTCAACGACCGCCCAGCAAAACTTGATAGAGCACGAAAGAGATGTCGATTTGGACATCAGAACATGCTCCGGATCTTCCATTTCATGGGAGAAGTACAATGGCATCAGCCAAAACTTGTTGTACTTCTCCCATGTCGGTACTGCCATCCCATGCATTCATGCATTTAATTACTTTTTCAAAAATTCCACGTCTTTCTTCTCTTAAATTTCTTTTAACAACTATATGCTCGCCTTAGCATCTTACTGAATAATGTGGCAAATAACTAGTCAAACAAGGTGGGTCAAGTTAGAGGATAAAGAAAGATATTTTTAATTTTGGCCACACAAAATGGATCTGCGAAATGATGCGACACATTATAAATGTGCATTGTAGTAGATGGTGCTAAATAATTGGTTCACTAATTCTCTAATATATTACTCCACTTAATGCAGCCTAAAATTTGCATTTGTAGTGTGAGATTTTGACACATGAGTTAATATAAGAAAGATATGCGGAATATAGGAATTGTGTATATTTCAACATATATAATGAGGATTACATCAGCCGATTTATAGGCTTTATGGAATGACTTAATAAGATAGCATATCAATCAAGATACTCACAAGCTTAGAGGATATTCACACAATCTTGAGAGATACTGGAAATCATAATTTTCCTAAATATCTATAGCATCACCTCAAACTTAAGATGTATTGAAGATGTCATTTGAATGCAAATCGAATCAATGTCCAACTACTAAGATGTGGCAACATCTAGCATTGATGGTGAAACTTCTACATCTAGTTGGTCTGAGAGCAGCAAGTCTAGTGATGGCGTGTCTTCTCAAAATGACATGCAAAACGTTGAGAATTGGGGGTATTGAAGCTGAGCAACATGCACCATTTGCGGTCGACTTTGCTGTCGGGACAGTAACTTAAACGCGGCCAATATAGCTAGCCTAATTACAGCAAGTGGAATTAGCTAGGCTTTGCTAAGGGAAAAGTCACTATGCAGAAATGCGTTTCGTGACACTGAACAATTCCTCCACATAAAAGAAAAGCTCGACTTGGTGATGTGTCAAAGATGTCGTAACACAACCACCATGGTGCTAACTCAAACGGGAAAAACAAAAAATCATATGCTTTTTTGAGCGGCAAGGATGGATTTATTTACTTAGATGCATGGGTACAAAGCAAATATATATATATATATATATATATATGTATATGTATGTATATAGAATTAGGAAATTTCTTAGATGCATCTGGTGCATTAGGATTGACTAAGGAAAGGAAGCTCTCATACCAAGTTAAATATAAGAAAGATAAGCGGAAAAGAGAATTGTGATATTTCAATATTAATAATGAGGATTGCATTGGCCTACTTATAGACTTTGTGAAATGACTAAATAAGATAACCTATCAATTAAGACATATACAAATCATAAAGGATATTCCCACAATCTTAAGAGATGCTGAAAACATCATAATTTTCCTAAATATCTCTAACATTTTGTAGGATTATAGCCAATGTTCTAAAAATTTAAGTTATTAGAAGAAAGCGAGTTTTATTATTTAAATATTGTAACAATCCCCCTCACATATAATCAAGTCTTTTTGCCTAGTATTAAGGGTAGAAATATTTAATTATGGAGGCAAATGGGACCTAGAAAAATTCATACTCAGAATTTCTAGCTCTAATACCATGTGAGATTTTATAGGACCGCATTTAGCTGTTCTAAAAGTTTAAGCTGTTAAATAAAGACATGCTACAAAGAGAAAATGAGGAAGGTCAAGAACGAAAAGAACTTTTGGCTAGCAAAATGGGTCTTCCTCAAGCTACATTTAAAGAAGGTAATTAATAAATACTATAAATTAGTAGGTCAAAGATATAGAAAATCTGGAATAAAGTGAGACCGGATGTGAGGAGAACCGTCAGCGAGACAGGCAAGGGCATTGTTCCATTGAATATGCCTCTTCAAGACTTTGCATAAGTATCTCTCTCAATGCCCTAGCTCATCGTCAAACAATCTTGGCTATGCTGTTGCATTACAGGGCAAGTTTTCCACTGGCAGGTGGCCACTCACAGCGAATCTTTCCCTAGAAAGATGTTTTCCGGGAAAATCGGATGCGTCATCTGAGTGTGCTCTCTGCCAAAGGAGATTTGCCCAGCGATTCTTCTGCATTTATGCACCCGGTCCAAATATCGCTTCGAGTTCATGCAAGCGATTCGCGAAGGAGCTCTCAGCTTCCACCATCACAGTCATAGCACGTATTACCTCTTAGCTAATCTTGGCATGAAAATGTATGCTGTTTTCAGGTCATGGGTTTGATGCATGGACATACTTAAATGCTCTTTTCATCTCGAGGCAAATTTTTTCTGTCCATCTAAAATCTGAAAATTTATGAAGAAAAGAGTATTTGAATTTTCAATCCTCTTACTTGTACTGCATTTGATGTCTTCTGACAATTCTTTCTGTTCAACGAAATTAAAACTTGCTCAATTTCGGAATCGAGCTTTCATATTACCGGCATTTATTTGGGCTTCTAAGTATGCTGGGAACATTTCTTATGAGCGTAAGGTCCTGAGTTTACCTTTGAAAATGCATAAAATAGTCAGAAAAAAATATATAACATAAATAATGTGGGACCGACAAGTAAATCTGACTTGGTCTGCGCAATCTGTCTATAACACAGGTAAAAGCACGAAGAATCGGTCTGTTTTTAGACTTTTAAAATTTCCATTTTTTCCTTGAACTCATTTGAGCTAAAGCCTTCCAACTTCCAATTCTACCGTCAACCTACCAACTGTTTGCAGACTTTTTAAATGTTCAATTTTTCTTTAGATATGTAATATATAACTTTTAATCTTTCAATACTGCCATAAGCACATTTAATGTGAAGAGATGTCCTCACTATCCTATACCCCTAACGCATCTAATTTAATATGTTGCCTTTAGAAAACAATTGCAAAAATCTTGCTAAAACACAACCAACAACCTCTTTTTTTTTTTTTTTTTGTCTTTATGCTTAATTATTTTAATTTAAATCTCGCTTTCGTTCTACTTTGTAGCACCTCGAATTTTACAAACTTGGGGTTGCTAGGTAGGGACGCCTCAGTTCCTGGAATGTCTCAAAATCTGTAGATTGGCTAATCTACTACATGCAATTGTGATTAAAAACATCTAAATTAGACTAGAGTCACCGCCGATCAATTAAAAAAACCTAGATTGATTGGACACCTAAAGTGTCAGGTAGAATTTGGGAAGACAAACAACCTAAGTGCACTTGTAAGATAACTTGTCGGGCGAAACCTAGAAATCCTCTGTTTAGTGGTCTAGATTCTTGTGGAATGGATTAATGTACCCAGATGCCCATTTAGTACTACAACCTTATATTTGGTTAGGTCCTCAATCATTTATCAATTAATCTCCTAAGTATGCATGACTTGTTAGAAATCTGAAATGTAGCCAAAACACTTATTCAGAGTGATTATCAATTAACAACGCTATTTTTCATGTATGGTGGCGTGACTCAAATTATTTGTGAAACAGTGATGAAAAATGAGATGTCAACTCAGATGTCGTGTAGCTTAGGTGCAACAGGCGAAATTGATTTCAAACGTTAGGTTGAAAATTGCCTGTCAAGGTAATTCTCATATGCGAAATGACTTAGCAAGCTCAATTCCAAAGTACGATGAAATTCTAAGGAGAAATGAGATGGCATGTCAATATTTACATGCAAGATAACATGACAATATTTGGAACTAAAACTTTACAAATAAAACGGCATAACATTAACCATTGGGGGTTCACCCCAGTGGCTACTCTTCCACCTTGGAAGGGGGAGGTGAGGGGTTTAAATCTCTACCTTCTCATAGGGTATTGGGGTGGGGACGATTTCATTTCAGGAATGGATTTCGACTCCCAAACCCTGCAAAGAGGCAGGGCAAAAGTCTAAGAGTGAGTCTTAGAATAGAATTAGAGTAGGACTGACAAAAAAAAAAAAACGACATAACATTTTCCGTGCAACACGACCTAGCATAATTGGAATTCAAATATGAGATGGAAATATAACATGGAAATTCCAATGCAACACAACTTGGCAAAATCCGAATTCAAACATGATGGGCAAAATTACAGACCGTTCATAAGGAAAGTGTACCATTGTGAATATCTTTCACCAAAGAGGCAAATTTTCTATTTTTTACTATGTACACCATGTTCTATGTCATTTCGAAAAGGAAGTGACTAATTCTAGTCTACGAACAATAAAATAAAAGATAAACAGGAGATAAAAAAACGTGCGATAAAACGTAAATGTTCGATATATAGAAAAAGATAGCCAAAAGACTAATGCTCTTGTGATTTTTTATTATCATAAGGGTCCCTTACAATTGCATTTCTTTGGCTATTTATAGCTAACTTTACAAGTAATTGCTTGTCATGTCCCGAACCTCGAGCGCGCGCACATCCCTCGGTGGTCGATCAAATTGCGATATTCCCAAGACATGTCGCCGACCTATTCATTTTATTGCACAAGTGGAAGCGAAATAAACAATCTCTAAACAACAAACAAACATGGAACAAAAAAGTAGGACAATCAATTTCAACCAAAACACGCTTTTATAAACAAACCAGCTCAGCCCTACATAGTTATATACAAGAGGTCAAGATCAAAAAGGACTACCAAGCTAACCCTACCCCAAACCCTCCTATTTGGGATCCGAGTCCACTATGACACTGTCAAGGATGTCGAGGTTTAGAGGGTCAGGTACCTCCTCTACTATGAGCTCCTCCTCATCCTCGAGTAGCTAGTTCTCCACGATATTAGCTATATTATTAGCATCTATGACAAGGTCGAGTACCACCTCACCCTCACCCTCACCCTCACCCTCGATGGCAGGATTGTCGCAACCATCCACGGGACCTTCCCGGACTCCACCAGGCCCGTGACGAAACCATGCTCTGAATCTATGAGGGACCAACTGAGGCTGGCCCTCATTGACCCAGATCGTGGTCACGACGAGTTCACGAGTCCAAGGGTTGCCAAGGATTAGGAAGATGGTACGCTACTCTTCGGCCTCTCGTGGCCACCCAAAACGAACGGGTCTCATCTCCATCTAGGGACCTGTAAAATGTAAGCCACGACGGGGTGAGATAATGTCTCAGCAAGTCTACACCCTAAACCACAATTAGGAAGATAATACACCTAAAGGCCGCCTACACACACATCATAGAATGCTTACCTAACCTCAGCATCTCCCTACACATTAGTATAGCTCATATCATATATGCATACCATACATGCAATAAACAATTGGAACACTTCAATTCATATACCAGTCAATCACATGGGTTCCGATTATAAGACCAAATCGTTATGACATGTCACATTCCGTGTCACACAATTTAGTCCCATAATCAGGCGCGACTATCTCACTCATGCAAGCGTTGCAATTAACTACAGCCCCATGGGCACGGCCCACTCAACAATCGGCGGTCATTTGGCATAACCGAGCGTCATCTTGCCCCATCAAGCACGATAATGTTTACCTCTAGATGGCATTCCTGAAACAGCATCGTCTAGCATAAAAGCTCGCGACAGGTTTCGATAGCGATTTCGTGCATACCCAATCCCGATCAAGGACATCGTGCTTTGCACTCAAATGCTTCAATTTAAATAATGTACTTGGCCTATTTATATATATATATATATATATATATATATATATATATTAAAAACACTTGGTAAAATAGGTATGTGTGGACACACGGCCAAATTGAACCATAAATCGATACCCTCTCTTTTGAAAATCCCACGATTTGATATAGTATCTAAAAACATTTTTGGCATAAAAAACCGACACTCGGTATTTTCTAATTAAGTACCAAAATTCCATATTTTTGAAATAATAAATCAAAAATCATCAATCGACATCCAATTGCACAAATTAACAATCCATTGCACAAACTAATTGCACCACGACAATTAGCACGAAGTTCTAACAAGCAACTATCCTAGTATAATTTTCAAAAAATAATAAATAATTAAATAAATTACATAATAATTAAATAAATGCAAAATAATTAAATAAATCACTAATTAATCTACCTAAGCTAATCTAACCACCTAATTAGACTTAATTAACTAATCTAACCTACCAAGCTAACTAACTAAAGTCACAAACCACATAATTGCTAAATTAATCTAATTACACAATTTAATTAACTACTAAACTAACTAATTTACTCTAACCTCACTTAACTTAACTAAACCCTCATTAGGCTAATTAAACCACCCTAAGCATAATTAGCACCATAATAAGAGTTAAGGACATAAACTCACCAGTTTAACTAGTCGATGAGTTCACGGCGACGGTGATGCGGAGGCGAGCAAGACTTGGGCCTACAGCGATGCCAAGGGAGGTTCGAAAGGGCCTGAAAAAGCCCACAAAGCTTTCAACCCAACGCTAAGACGACTTATGTGCTCGGCCAAATCGAAAGGAGCCAAGGGTTGGAACGGCTAGACTGAGTTGACCAAGCAGTAGGACAGGCTAGACGATGATAGGGACGGGCTTGAGCGGCGAACAGACGGCCTGGTCAGCAACTGGCTTCAATGAACGCTGGCTTCGGCGGACAACGGGCTCGAGACGATGAGGATGTGAGCAGGAGGCAGGCTAGCGCTCAAGCAGCTTGTGAGCAATGCAGGCTGCTCAGGCAAACTGGCAATGGCAGTGAGAGGCTGGCAGCTTCGACAAAGGGCTTGGCTGCACTTGTAACTCTGGAAATGGAGTCTTCAGCTGATTCCCAAGTGAAGAAGAAGCTAAGGAAGAAGAAGATGGGGTTGCAGCTAGAAAGGAGGGGACAAGAGCCTTCAATGCTCACCAAAATATCTCCAACACTCAAGTGCAAGGCCCCACCAACTTTAGCCTCATCTAGTAGCTAATTTCCCTTCCCAATCTTCTCCAACAAGCCACAATTGAGGTCCAAAATATTGCAACTCCCATGGCTTACGAATTTCACTAATTCCAACTTCAATTTCACAGTAAATTTCTCCAATTCAATTCAATTTGGTCCCCAAAAATACCAGCTAATGTGCCTACACCAAATCAACAATTTTCCTCACCAATTGGTCCAACTTGAAGGCCAAAAATGCCCTAAAAAATGACCCTCCTAATTTCTCGATTTTAAATCGCTCAACAATGACAATTTGGATACAAACATGGCATGGCAAATCAAGATTCAAACTTGACAAGGAAAATGGTATGACATGGCAATTAAGATATAAAAGTAACATGAAAGTAATGTGATATGACAATTTAGTTAAGCATGACATGGTGCATCAGATTTCAGATGTGATTTGGATAAGGACATGGCATGGTGATATGGATGCAAACATGACATGATAAATTGAAATTCAAATATCATGGCAATTTAGACAGAAACATATTATGGCAAATTGGAATCCAAACATGACATGGTATATCATAACTCAACCATGACATGAAGAATGACATGACACAACAATTACATGTAATAAATCACATGGCATACCGGAATACAATCTTGCCGTGGAAATTGTCATAACATAGCAAGTAATGCAAACATGACATGGAAAAATAAAATTCAAACATGACATGGACAATGGGAAAGTTGTTCAAAAAGTCATAAACCTATTGCATTTTATCAATTCAATCATATATCTTTTAATCATGTCAATTGAATCTTAAGTCTTTTCATGATTTACCAATAGAGTCTATCTGGTCAATTTTTGCTTAAAATTGTTGACATCGATGTTAGTTGTCCTACATAATGTAGCCAGCACTAACATGGACGATTTTCAATATTGTTTTTATTTTTTATTTTTTTATCCTTTTGTTTTCTTCCCTTCTTCCTCCTCTACCCAATCGTCAAGGCCCCATGATTGGCCAACGGCAAGGCCTAGCAAGGTCGCCAACCTTTGGTGAAGCTCGCCCCCACCAACCAGCTAGGCCGTCCTTTATGAGGTTAGTGAGGCCGTTAGTTCGACCTTGCCAACCCTCACCTTTTAGTGGTCATTGGCCATCGCTAGTGCCTGGCGACCCACTAAAGGAGGAAGAAGGGGAGAAGAAAAAAGAAAGAAAAGGAAAAAAGGAAAAATAAAAATAAAAATAAATAAATTCAAAAAATATTAAAATATTATTAAAAATTATTCACGTTAGTGCTCGCCATTCTATGTGGCATGCTTAGGGCCTGTTTGGTTAGACTTTTGGGCAATGTATTTGCAAAAATGCAAATACCTTTGGGTGAAGGGGTTTTCCAAAATAAAAATAGCATTTGGTGAATTGTAATTCTAGCGTCTATTGAAAAACAACTTTGGTTAAAATAGCATTTGGTAAAATTTGCATCTGTAAAGGAATTTTGTTAAATTAAAAAAAAAAAAAACATTTGTTTTTTTTTTTTCAAGTATGGCCACCGACCGGCCAGATCTGGTTGTCGGACCACCGGATCTAGCGGCCAGACCATTAGATCGAGTTGCCGAACGACCAAATCTAGCCCCTGAACGCCATTGCCTAAGGTCACCCACCTCAGGCAAGACCACCTGAGGTCGCACCACCCCAGGCGTCGGCTGCTTGGGTTCACGAGGCAGCTTAGGGTCGTGCAACCTCAGGCGGCGGTCGCCTGAGGTCGTCCAACCTAGGCAATCGTCACATGACCTCAAGCAACCGGTCGCTTGGGTCGGGCTACCCCAGGCGATGGTCACTTGGGTCAGGTGACCCGGGTGACAGCTGCTTAAGGTCGCGTGACCCAGGTGATGACCAAACCCAGGCGAGCAATGCCTGGGTGGTTCAACCATTGCCTGGGGTCGCGTAACCTCAAGCAGTCATCGCCTGGGGTAGCCTAACCTTGATGATCGTCGCCTGAGGTCACACGACCTCAGGCGGCTACCTAGGTCACGTGACCCAGGCATCGCTTGAGTTCCGGCGATAGTTGTCATGGTCAAGTAACCCTCAGGTGACGGTTGTCGATGTGCATGACCCCTTAGCCGACGATCGTCGGCCTTTGATCGGCTTTTCTATGTGGTGGTTTTTGAGAAAATAAACAGTAACTAGAACTTGCATTTCAAAAATGTAAGTTCCCAAATGACCTCTAAACCTGCTTTGGACTAAGGGCCTTTAGAGTCCTTTGGAGATGCAATTGCATTTTCCCAAAATTGAGCAAAAATACAAACCAAACACGTTTGCATTTGACTAATGAACTTTAGAGTCCCAAAGTCCATTCCAAAAGCCGAACCAAACACGGCCTTAGTGTCCATGTCAGTATTTTTGTTAAAATTGGCTAGATAGACTCAATTAACAAAACATTGAAAGGTTTACAAGTTAATTTGCAAAATTAAAATATTTATGATTGAATTTGCAAAATTGTAATAAATTTAGGAATTTTTAGACAATTTTTTTTTCCATAGACAATTATATGAGATAGCAATTCCAATGCAAACATGACATACCAATCTGACTCCAAACCGAACATGGCAATTGGATGCAAACATGACATGAAAAATCAAAAATTGAACATCACATTTAAATGACATGACATAAAAAGTCACATACGACATGATTTGGCAAATTCAAATTCAAAACATAATAGCAAATCAACATGACATGACAATAATTAGATCTAATATGATATGGAAATTCATGATTCAAACATGATGAGAAAAGGTTGACATGGCAACATCTACAAGCATCACGACATGACAATTTTTGAATGGAGGCTCGCCCTCGCTAGCCCCCTCGAGTGCCTGGCGAGGGCCTTCTCGAGCTCCTTCCCCCAGGGGTCATGGTCGAACTCGTGGACGGTGGGGTTGACGCCCATGCTGTAGAAGAGGTTCTTGATGGCGTGGCACATGCAATAGGTGCTGACGCTGAAAATAACTACCGCGCTCTTCGCTACCATCCGCTCGATGCGCTCCACCATGTCGCCGACAGGCCACGCTGTTGGGATCTAGCGAGGCTCGGCCTTGCCCAGCCAAGGCAATGGTCGACCTCGCCAGTGGTCGGCGAGGCTAGCCAGAGCTGGTGAGGCCCTACCGGATCTAGCGAGGGCCGAGCTCACTGGATCTAGTGAGGCCTTGCCCTCGCCTTGCCAGCCCTCACCTTCAGCCGACGGGGGTGAGCCTCGCCATTGGCTGGGTGAGGCCTTGCCCGATCTGGCAAGGGTTGAGCTCACTGGATCTAGCGAGGCCTTGCCCTCACCTCCAGTTGGCAGGGGCAACCCTCACCATTGGCTGGCGAGGTCAGCCTTGTTGGCCAGGGGAAGGGGAAGATAGGGAAAAAAAAAGAATTCAAAAATTCAAAAAATATTCAAAAATTCTATATATATACATTTTAAATGCCACGTTAGCATTCACCAAACGGCCGGCGTCCAAGTTAGCACCGGATGTCCAATTTTGGTCGGATTGATTGAATTGACACAATTATAAAAGGTTTAGGACTAAATTGGCCAAAAAAAAAATTATTACTGAATTGGTACAATTGTAATAGATTTATGACTTTTTTGGTAATCCCCCGTGAAAATGGATTAAAATATGTTAAATGGGCAAACTGGGTAGAACCAAACGTGACTTGACGGGTCAAGGGGGAGTTGACTTGTGGACTCAACGCTTCTAAAAATAATTATTTACCATATCTAAAAGATTAAAATAGTTTCGTTCATTTTCAAGATTCCTAGATATGGTTTGAAGCACTGGGACCTAAATCGAGTCTTGGAAAGTTTGACTGAAGTTTGACCCATGATAACTTTCTTATCCGATTGATCCAATTCTCGTTATGTTAGAACACTAGTGATCTCTAGGTTTATGAGAATGAGTTGAAAACGGCAAATTGCAGACTTCCAGCACGACAAAGAACGAGTGACCGCTCTCAAAGGGTTAAAAATTAACTGTCGGCGTAGGTACCAATATAGGTATCAAAAGATTAGTTTGATGATAAAAGCCCAATTTTGATATTTAAAACGTGTTTTGCACCTTGCATCCCATCGGACAAACCGTGGTGAACTTTCGATGATTCATATGTCAATTTAAAGAGCTTTTCCAAATTGCTCATGAAGTCAATTAAGTCAGATTGAATTGTGAAAACACATTGAAAAGGGAATATCCCTTCTGATTACTAAGCCCCCCAACCCCATCGGGATAAGTTATGCTTTGAATCTTATTCTCTTCAACTTTGGAACCCTAGTGGATGAATGAATAAAATTTGTCTTCGACCGAAAAAAGAATTATGTCAATGTAAGGAGCATTTCTAGATTGGAGCAAAATCTGATCATTATACTTTACTTCAATTGCTCTTTTCGTGTATTTTACATTAAAGACTTGCATTACAAAATTTTGCAATTTCTAATTCCACCCCTAACACGTCCACTTTATTATATTGCCAACTATAATCTGTACCTTCAACGCGTCTAATTTTTGTTTAAGCACTACCAACGACTACGCTTTTCTTTGCCTTTTTGCTCATCTAATTCAGATCTTGCTTCTGTTATTCTACTTCACTTCACTAGCTCATTTCCTGTTCATCATCATTGCACTGATTAATCCCATCCCTTCTAATAAGTAATGGAAATTAACCTAAGTTAATTATCAACATTGTTTATCATCAAGATAAATTGAACAAAAAATAATAAGAAGAAAAAAGAAAAATACACATCATATGACTAAATTGAAGAAATTTTGTGATTCTCCGAGATAGAAGAAGGTGCCGTGGCCATGAGTGTACCATTTATATGGGGTTTAAAAATCTTATAGAAATTCAAGCATCCTGTAAAGGCTTGATCCAGGAAAGTTGTGGTTCGACGAATCATGTTCATTTTTTTTTTTAAAGTAATCGGTAACCGTGCAATAATGAGGGTTCGACAAGGACATTTGTACTCGTGAGATATGTTTCTTTCCGTAAACATGCTTTAGTTTATTTCGCGATTATTCAGTATTAGATTTTAAGCTACGCGACTGTTATAACTCTCTTCGTGTGAAAACCACTAGGATGGTGAGAGCCTTAAATCTTGTCAATTGATACCTATGAATCGAAATAAACGAATATTGTTTTATATCTCAATGCTTCAAGCGTGCGAGGAAGCACCCGAAGAATTCCTTAGAATAAGAAGCCTCTAGTATGAGGATCCCTTTAGGATAAGGAATATGTTCATATGTTTCACAAAAAATTAATAATTTAGAAATTATATTCTTAAAAAAGATTAATGGTATTACTTATAAAAATAAATTAACAAAAAATAATTTTATCGTCCACAAAAATATTTAGACATATATTATCGTCAGTAATGAAAATATCTTTTATTAACTAATCATTTTGAGCAACATAAATAGTTATTTCTTTAAAAAAAATTCCAAATGATGCATTTTTCATGGAGCAAAAATGAAACCTCTATTTAATTAAATTTGAAATGTTTCTACAGGGAGTTCCATGGGAAGAGGCGGCTTATGATTTCGAGACTATGGTGTGGCAGCCGGCAATTTTGCAACTCGACTTTAGGTGGGTTGCATGGTTTCCACGTTGTATGAGTAATACGCTATTCGTACCCTACCGATCCGTTTCTTAACTGTTTCCTAATGTTTTAAGAATTTTCAAAAGAGAAAAAAAAAATTCTAACATGATTTCAGAGCATATGCCAAGAATTCAAATCCCGGCTTTCCCTTTCCATTTTGTCCTGTTTTTCTTTTTTTATCCCTTATACTTGTTTTGTTTTTTTTTTTTTCCAGTTATCCCGGCGATGTGATTATGTCAACATCATGTCTTGTCTATCTAAAGATAACTTATAAAAAAAAAACACTAAAAAAGTCATAAACTTATTATATATGATACTAATTGAGTTTTAAACTTTTTAATGGTACCAATTTAATTATAAACATTTTTACATGATACAAGTTGAATTCAACTTTACTAATGTGGATGTTGGCTAGTGTTGATGTAGACAAATTTTTTTTATAATTTTTAATATTTTTTAGAAAATTTCCATATTTTATTGTTGTTTTTTTCATTTTCAATTTTTTTTATTCATTTCCCTTCTATTTTTTTTTTTTCCTTTTCTTCTTTGGCTAATGGCTAGTACTTGGCCATGGTTGGCGACCGACCATAGGCAAGGATCACCTCAGATCTGGCTAGGGCCGAACCCCCGCAACCTGGACGAGGGTCGCCCTCTTGACACTTGGGCGATGGCACAACCCTTCTTGCCTGGGCCAAGGTCGCCCTCACCATTTGGGCTAGGTCCTTGCCAAAAGCTATAAGGGTGGCCCTCGCCCAAGCACCGCAAAGGGAGTCCTTGCCAAATCCATTGAGGGCCACAATACCCTCGCCAATCGCTAGTCACCAATCACAGGCTAAATGTAAAAAGAAAAATTTTAAAATTTAAAATGTCAATACTAGTTATATCACATAAAATAGCCGACATGTACGATAGTAATTTTGGCCTAAATTGGCCAAATGAATTAAATTGGTACCAATATAAAATAACTTAAGACTAAATTAATCCAATTGAAAGGTCTACGACTAAATTGATATTAATGCATTTGATTTATGATTTTTTAGGTACTTTTCCCATATAACTTACATAGACATTTTTTACCCATGTTTTGACAGCTTAAATTTTTCAAAGAGAGGATTTGTTTAGCAATTTATATGGTAACGCGGCTCTTAGATTAACCCGGGATTGGTATTTACGCATTCTATCTTTTCTCCATGGTTTTTTTTATAGTTGTTTTACAAGTTATAATAGCTTCGTCTATGCCATTTCCGTTCGAGAAGCTCACTGGGAAAAGGTGTGATTCGTGAACAATCATGACTTCGGACGATGTCTGCGGGAAGATCGGTGGCTGTTGGGACGTTGCCCACGGCTGCCCTCTCTCCGCCTCTCTCTCTTTCCTCTCCGTTCGTAGTAAATTAAACGAGTTGAAAATGAATATGGTCGACTCTTGTTGAGTTGGCTAACCACAGATGCAGCTACGAGTTTCCTCATAATCGAGTTGGTCCCTTTTCCTTTCAATTGGCTAGAAGCGAATCTGAACACTTTTTCAGGGACCGCTCGCTGTGCCCAGCACGTTTTGATATAGGCATGAAAGGGATGTCAATTTGGACAATGGAACATGCTCCGGATCTTCCATTTCATGGCATCTGCCAAAAGTTATGCTGTCCTTTTTCCCGTTTCCGTACTCCCATCCCAAGCATTCATGCATTTGGTTATTTTTCAAATTTCCGGCTTTTACTTTTTGTTTTTATTTCTTGCATCACTATATGTTTTTTCGGTATCTTACTAAACAATGTGGCAATTATTTAGTCAAAGGAAGGGGATCAAAGGACAAGGAAAAGTAAACTTTTAATTTGGCCATACAAAATTATCTATGAAGTGATGGAACTAATTGCAAGAATGCATTAACTAAATGGTTCAAATCTAGTCTTTCACTAAATCTCTGCTATGTCACTCCACCTTAGACAAGCTTATATTTGCATCTATAGCATTTATGATTAGATTGATCCTGCATACATCGTCGGATGATACACATATATATGAATTGATCTTGTTGTACGTATATAGCAGGTATTACTACAACATTTATTTCATGCACAACTAAGAGAAAAAAGAGGAAAATCGAAAATGAAAACAACTTTTATATTATTGTGAGATGTATTTTTAAGATTTAACCATGTGCAAAGAAGATATTTATAAATAAATAAAACGAGCAAATATCAATTGCTTGCCCTCCCTGTGGTATTCTTGCGATGATGAAAATGCTTGAGTTACATATTCCTAGCAATTCAAAACCTCCTTTTTTCCCTTCAAATATTAAAGAAAAGCAACAAAATAAATAAATAAATAAATAAATAAATAAATAAATAATGAAGAATATTCTAGGGTTTTGAAAAGGGAAAATGATACTAATAGTCTTTGAACTTTAGTTCAAGCGGTCCCTATTATTAGCTTAATATGCAATATGATCCCAAACTTTCAATTTGTTTAACGTGATCCATGAACTTTTGATACATGTTCAACTTAGTCCCTGAACTATATAGAAATATTCAATATTGTCCCTAAATTTGAATTAATGAAATGACAACATTAAATATTTTCATATAATTTAGAGACTAAGTTAAACATGTACTCATAGTCTAGGGAACCACCTTGGTATAGTAGATGCTATCACACAAATAATCATTACTTAGAAAAGATAAGCCACCGATTTAGGTACAAGATACTATCATTACTGCCTAGACAATTAGGCATCCAACCGATAATTGCAACGACCCAATTGCAAGAGCAGAGCTCTATCAACTAAGCTATAAACCCCCAATAAGCTAGTCCTTTGGGATTTCTTCAAGCTTTAGCAAATGGGACAAAAACGTAGAGGAGGTAGGATCAACATTTTGTCAGATTTTTCTTCTTTTAAAAAAAATTCCTCCCCCCCCCCCCCCCAATCAAAAGACAAAACTTTCTTTATTGAACATATTGAAAGTTTAAGGACCACATTGCACATTGAGCTAAAATTCAATGATCACATTGAACAAATTAAAATTTTAAGGATCATATTAGACATTGAGTCATATCCATACACTATTTGTGTCATTATCCCTTTTGAGAAAAATGACACTAAACTTTAGAAAAAGGCTCACAACTGTCTAGCAACATTCATCTTCCTCAAGGTACATTTCAAGAAGGTAATTAGTAAACTTTAAGCAAATTCTTAGGCCAAAGCGAAGATATGGTAAATCTGGAATAAAGTGACAGAGAGATATGAAGAGAGCCGTCAGTGACACGGGTAAGGGCATTGTTCCATTGAATATGCTTCTTCGAGATTTTGCATATATATTGGCCTCTCTGAAGCCCTAGCTCTTCAGCAACGAATCAATTGGTTATGTAGTCGCATTGCAGGGCTGGTCTCCTGGCGGAAAACCATTCGCAGTGAAACTTTCCCGGGAAACTTGTTTCCAGGAAAAATAGGATGCGATCTACGAGTGTGATTTCTGCCAAAGGAGATTTGCCCTTCAATTCTTCTGCATATATGCAGATGGGGTTCTCTTTTTTTTTTCTTTTCTCAATTCTCATTCTGTTCACACAGATCATTCTGGTTTTTATCCGAATTGCTGTTCGAGTTCATGCCATCAATTCACGGAGGAACTCTCAGCTTCCACAGTCATAATCATGGTACGTAACTCCTCTTAGCTAGTCTTAGCATGCTAACCATACATGTTGTTTATCAGGTCATGGGGTTCATTCATGCACATACGTAAATACTCTTTTCATTTCAGTGCAATTTATCTCGGTGCAACTTTATTAATATGAGAATTTATGAAAAAATAAGATTCGAATTTTCAATGCCCTTGATCGTACTGCATCTTCATTTCGTTTAACAGTTTTTTCTGTTCAACAAAATTGTTACTTTGCTCAATTTGGGAATCGAGCTTCTTAAATGACCAGCACTTGGTCTTCGAAATTTGCAAGTAACATTTTTTATGTGAGCAAGATCCTAATTTCACCTTTTGAAATAAAATAAAAAATAATGAGAGAAACTTTCAACTTTAAGTACTACCATCAACATATCTAACTGATACAAAAGGGTTGTCCTCTTCAATCTAAACCCTCAATGAATCTAATTTAATACGTTGCCTTTAACGAAACAGGTGTAAATCTTGCCAAAACACTACCAACCACCTTCCTTTTTTCTTTGCGCTGTATTGGTCTAACTTAAATCTTGCTTCCATTCTACCTTTTCCAACGTTACAAACCGGGGTCGCCAGCTTGCGGTGCCTGGTTCCTATGATCTCCCCAAATCCTACGTTTGGGTTGTCTATTGAGTGCATTTATGATTTAAAAAAACATATAAATCAAACTAGAGTCGTCACCAACCGATTTTGAAATACCTAGGTTGATTGGACACCTAAAGCATAGGATATTGTTTGGGTAGTCCGTTACCTAAGTGCACCTGTGAAGTAAACTAGTCAAAAGAAACCACAATATCCTAGGTCAAGGATTCAGTTTCTCGTGGGATGAATTAGCATCCCACAATGTCCATTCAGTATTGCAACCTTATTTTTGGTTAATTCCTAATTCATTGATCAATTATTCCTAACTATACGTGGTATCTTGTTTGAAAATTTGACAAGTTGCTAAAACAAAGTCGGTGTGATTATCGATTAACAACATAGTTTCAGTAAACAATGGCATGACGAGATTTGTGTGTAAAAGAATAATGAAAATGAGATGTCAATAGGACGAAGTGTAGTTTCGGTGCAACATAAAAAATTGAAATTCAAACGTGACTCTGAGAATGACAAATCATAGCAATACTCACATGTGACATTACATAAAAAACTCAAATTCAAAGTATGTTGATATACTAAGAGAAATGACCTAACATGACAATATTTACATGTAACATTACATAACAATATTTCAAATTGTAACGTGACAGAAAATGGCATGACAAATTGGACACTACTTGAAATGGCAAATTTGGAGTTCCTTTTCTTGCATCTACATGATCTAAACAAAACCTGTTACTGCGTGTTACAGGTCGATAATTCGGACCCTAACATTTTTTCCATATTTACCAATGCCCTTTTGATAAATTGTAATCATGTTTACAATTTTGGTAATTTCTGCGGGAGTGTTGCACCTATGATTTATTTGCAAATTGCAATAAATGAAGGTAATTGTGTCCCTGAAGTTTCAACTTCCTTGTCTCCATTAAGTAGATATGCACTTGATAACAACGTTTGCTTTCCTTATTTATGTGACTGTGTGACTATCATATCTCACTCATTTGTTACTAACATCCAATATAAACTTAATTATTTCTGAAAAATAAAACTTTGTCGAGTTTCTGCAAAGCGAGGGCCCGTAAGGTTAATATTTTATAGGAGAGGAAAAAGAAGATGTGGTTCCCTTAACGCAGGTCCAATAGCAGAAGTAAGCGCTCTGACTTGCCGCATGATCCACCGTAATCCGATGGAGTTGCTGGTTTGTAAGCAGAGTCTGCATCGATACTTGGTTTTATTTTCTAAAGTCTTTATGAATTGCATTGTTAACTGGCTTAACTTAGTGCAGATCAATCAGTTTCGATCACACCATCTGCCTCGACAAATGAGTTAAAACCGTCTCGGACACAGAGAAATGCTTTCACCTCCAGCAACGCATAACTATACGATTTGTTTACCTCATATAGTGATCAGGCAATTCATTAAGGTGGCACATATGAGGTAATAACAGCATCTTTTTCAGTTATTTTGGTGTATGATTAGATCGAGAGCTTGCTTCATCTGTGAAACATGTGTGCACATTTCGTGCACAAGGCCAACTTATCATATAACCTTCTTTCATTGTTATCGTCAGAAAATGATCCACGCTGTTTCCTGACTTTACTTCTAAAATGTTGAGAATGAACTGCAAAATGGATGAGGATCCAGAAGGATGTTGATATCAGCAATGAATTGATGTGCCAATGTATTGAGCCAATTAGAATGTTCCTTTCAGTGTACGTAAAGTTTGAATAAGGCGTGATGCAAAGCTAGATCAGAGATTTTGCTACACTTCCACTTTAGAATAAAGTGTTGCAATTTGGCTAGAAGTTAATAACCCTAAAGTGCAACATGAACGTGATAAGAGTCCATACACTTTCAGGGCACCATCATCATGTCAGGCATTATTAAGGTTGCTATGATTCATTGCGATATCCTCTTCTACTTCCTTATTCTGATGCTCAAGAATTTTAATATCCAGGCAACTAAATCATCTTTATTAGACCAAGAAGAATGTGAGTTTGTTTACTACACTCCTAGCTGTCTTGAAACTGTACTGCATCGCAGTTGCTTCGTGATGTCCAGCAACTTATTTAGAACTGACACCTCTAAAAAAAGAATTTCTGAGTTGAAGCCACGGTAAGGTGCTGTAACCATGAATGTACTGTTAAAATGAATGTACTACCGGTAAGGTGCTGTAGCCATGAATGTACTGTTAAAATGAATGTACTACCGATATGGATTGTACTACTAAAAAATCTAATAAAATCCTAGCGTCCATAAAGGCTTTATCCATGAAAGTCAGGGTTCGGCGAATCATGTTCATTTTTTTCAAAGTAATCACTAACCGGGAAAAAATTAGATTCGACAAGGACATTTGTAATTCGTGAGACCCTTAGTTGATTGCACAATTATTTAGCATTGAATTTTAAGCTTCAAGCGAGAAACGCAAAGTTATATTCTGTATATTATCACTCTCTTCATGTGAAAACTGATAGGATAATGAAAGCCTTTGTCTTCTGCATCAAAATAAGCGAATAATGTTTTATATCTCAACTGTTCACGTGTGCAAAAGAGTAAGGAACCTCTAGTACGAGAATTCTTTCAGGATAAGGAATATGTTAGCTAGGGCAACACTATCTGTTGCATAAAACATACTCCTTTCTTGAAAGGGGAAAATGATACCAAAGGAGATCTGATAAACAATTTTTCTGCAAATTACAATTATACACACACCCGAATAGTCCCCATAGTTCAATGAACATTCTATGTGAAGAACATTTGTTGATGTTTCCACTTAGTTACTGTAAATGTCTCAACAGGGAGCTCCATGCGAAGAGGTGGCTTATAACTGCTGAGACTGGTATAGCAGCGGCATTTTTCCTTGTAGCACGACTTCATGTGCAGTTGTACGGTTTTTGTGCTGGAGATTTTGAGTAACACGCTCTGAGCACATTTTTGTCCTGCTCTTAACTGTTTCCTAAAATTCTAAGTTTTTGACGAAAGAATGGTTTGTGTAACCTGGTATTACAGGACATATCAAGGGTCTAAATCCTGGCATTTGCTTTCTTCTTTCTTGTCTTACTTTCTCTGGGTTAACTATTTGCTGTGATTACATCCACATCTTGCCTTGTTCATGTAAGGAGATGACTTCGTGAAGCTGAGAGTTAAGTAATAACATATATAGACATTGTTTGCCCGTTTTCTAACGGTTCCAATTTCTGGGAAAAAAAAAAAGAGTTTTTTTTTTTTTTTTAAGGATAGATATAGCAATATCGCTCTTGAATCACTATGGAATTTGTATCAGGGGGAATTTGTGTATGCGAGGCATTCCATCTTGTTTCCTTGTTTTTTTTTTCTTTTTATCTAATTTGACTACCCAATTCGATGAGGGCGCTGAGTGATTATTGAAGTGAGATGGATAGACAAAGTGTGGCTCCCAGTAGGTTTCTTTAGGATGACAAATGGGATAAGAATAGACCAAATTGCACATTGTAGAGGAGGAGAATGCTTTTAAGTTATAGATATGAGACTGAAATTAACTCAGTAGTGGCACATTTCAGTGTTACAATACCAACATCGAAACTCCAATGTTAAGCATGCTAAAGTGAGAGTTCTACCAGATTGAGCAATCTTATCAGAGTGTTTACATGTACATCAAAGATAAAACTTAGAGACTCGAAGCAGGATGGGTTAAGCGAACAGTACTTCAAGTGATATAGTCTATGAGTGTCATATTAATCTTTGACAAAATGCATTTTGCATCCTTAAGAGCAAGAAAATGCTTTCTCACTCGTAGTATGGGTCGCTTTAATCTATCCCATTGCAATCTCACAGTTCTATCATTTTCGCGCACAAACACTTGCTCATGAGGTCACTCAACTTGGTTATACTCTCAACTTAGCACACCTAACATCGGAGGCAAAGCTTTCTCTTAACGAGACAGAGCACAAGCAGCATAACATGGACATCCCTTCTTCTTTTCTTAAGAAATAAATTGAGTGTTTACTCTCATGTAATGCTCACGTAAACCCCCACCCATGCCCCCCACTCTTCCATCGCCATGTTTCAAGAGAAAGACTTTCCTCCTCTTGTTCAAGAAAGTTCAAGACTTTCTTTTCCTACCACTGAAGAATTCACGACCCTCAGAGGAGATATCATCATGTTCAAAAATATTTGCACCAACCGATATGGACAAACATGGGAGGCAAAAAAGAACTTCTATTGCTGAAGCCATTCGGAACTGGCAATCAGAGACTCTTCTAGTATACAATAACGATTTCAAGACAATTGACTCCAAACTTATGTCAAAAGGGATCTCAAGAGATATGATGAAACCACCAATAAGATGCTTTTGGACTTCTAGAAAAGGTCTTGGAATCTGGATAACATTTGAGATATCATCATCTCGAAACTCAAAGGTGGAAATAGAGAAGCTGAAAAGACAAATTGCCCACTCATAGATAGATTCCTCTTGAAGATAGGAAAGGAAAGGAAAGCATCGAAAGGCACATTTGTTGGAGGAAGATCCTATGGCATGTCTCTCGAAGATGGTATTGATTGTGTGGAAGGGATCATGACTTAAGAGAGGCCGCGTTCAGTTTGTGGTCATGAACAGAACTAAATTGGAAAAGAAGGAGAAAAAAGTCTTCAAATCATGAGTTATTGCCAGAATAAAGCTAGAAGAATCAGTATCCACAGCTGTTATTCAACTCGAGTTAAAATATAGAACAACAAAAAGCCCTCTCGACTTCTCATCCCAGCACATGCCGCTTTCTGCTAATTTTAAAAGATACTGACTTGTGTCCTAAGATAAAATCATGTGGACAAGAAGACCAAAGTTCCTTTCACACATGAAACCTCAAGAATCTTAACATTTAGAATGCTTACAATCCAACCTCTACCTCAAAGTTCATTGCCACCGTTGTCTGATGATGCTGGAGAGAGAGAGAGAGAGAGAGAGAGAGAGAGAGAGAGAGGGCGACAGTGGCACTAGAATATGGAGGTCAAGGACAGCACAAAGATTGGTGACACTATAACTATGGAGGAATCAGTGGAGAGGGAAAAGGAGGGGCGGAGGCAAACGATAAGGGACCTATGCATTTGCCTCGAATCAGCGTCCATCACTGTTTCGTCTCCACGACCTTTCGAAACGCGAGGAGTCGCCCATAACGAGCAAAATCCAGATCTGTGTCTAAAGAAAGCGAAAGGGAATCGTTGAAAGCCTCTGTCCAATCAAACAAAGGGCTTGTACGACAATGGTTGGCCTGGCATGGTCTGAACTCTCCCTATTAGCCTTTTCTAGTGGGCTTGATATCGGGCCGCCTCCTTATGACCGTGAAGACCAGCTAAACAACTCGCCCATGCCTTGATGACAAGCAGCATTTTACCATACCTTGATCTGCCTAAAACGATTTTGCCGACTTGGTAAGATCGCTTTAGTTACTACCAATGTTAGCCATAATGATAAAAAAAAACTCCATCTGTTGTTCATTTATCCTCACGTCTTATTATTTAACAATAATGGAGAAACTCACCTGTTAGCCAAAGCTAGAGCCCGTTGGTATCATTTACTCTTCTGACGCCTTCTTCACTTCGTTCCAATTATGAAATTGTGCATACGCAACGTTGTGAGACAACACCCTGAGATTCACTAATCAAAGTATAAGTAACAAAGGATAAAAGCAAAATTAAACCACATGAGATACAAGATATATGTGGAAAACATAAAACATAAAAAATTATGGAAAGAGAAAAAGGTTTCATTGTCTTCAACAGTGAGTATGAGAATGCAATCCAAAAGCTCAAAAAACCACTTGTGAGCCACATAATCTAAAGATCCAAAAAGAAAATAGGAAAAACAAAAGAAAGCAAATAATGTGGAGGTTAGGGTTAGAAATGTATTGTTAAACACATCTTTTTATAGTCTCCTTCCAAAAACCCTAAAATAAATATACATGGTCTAAAATACCCTTATCATTTTCTTGAAAGTCAAAAGTCATCAAATTTCAACATTGATTTCAAAACTCCATAAGAGTGTTACACCAAATGTCACAAGACCCCTTTCTCTCACCACCAGAAGTGACCACACAAGGCCACCCCCAAACGGTGAAATTGACACACACCCTTAAGCGTACATGAGCATACTTGGTGTAAGAAACAAAGGATAAAATGCCATAAATTCCTCCTAGGTAACTTAAAAGATTGAAACGCTAATCAAGTCTAAGCAATGCTTAAACTAGGTCAAAGGAATTAGTTTGGCCAACATATCTACTGGATTATCTGTCATAGATATTTTCTTCACAATAACCATATCTTTAGTAATCTCATCATGCACAAAGTGATGTCGAATGTCGGTATGTTTTTTCCTCTCATGATGCATTGTGTTCTTGGTCAACTGTATTGCATTTTGGTTATCGTAAAAGATAAAGGAGGCTCCTTCTCGCTTCACCCCAAATATTGTAACCAAATGCTAAACCAAAGAGCTTCCTTTTGCCACTTCCATCACTACCATGTACTCTACTTCAGTGATAGACAAAACAACCATGTCTTGCAAGATTGCTCTCCAACTAACCATGGAACCACAAGCGTGAAAAATATCCTATCAAAGATTTCCTTTTGTCGAGATCGCCTGCATAGTTAGAATCAATGAAGTCAACAATTACATGTTCTATATTACAACCTCTATCAAAGACTAAAACCACATCTGAGATGCCCCAAATGTACCGAAGAATTCATTTCATAGCTTGCCAATGAGCTTTATGTGGATGTGCCATATACCTACTCAAAACACTAACAGCCTAAGAAATATTTGGATGAGTGCAAACTATAACATACATGAGACCACTCACAGCACTAAAATATGGAGCTCAAGACATCTCATCCTCCTCTTCTTTAATTTTAGGTGACAAAGAAAATGAAAGCCTAAAATAGGATGACAAATGAGTACTGATTGGTTTGGCATTCTTCATGCTAAAGTGCTCAAGCACTTTTTCAATATACTTTTTCTGTGAGAGATATGACTTCCAAACCTATCTATCTCTGTGAATCTCCATACCTAGAATTTTCTTGATAGATCTAAGATCTTTCATCTCCAATTCCTTGCTAAGTTATCTCTTCAACCGTTATATCTTTAGTATGTTCTTTGTTACAATAAGCATGTCATCCACATATAATGGCAAATAAACAAAAGAATAATCATGCAATATCTTATAATATACACAACTTTCATATGCACTTTGCGAGTGGTCATGACTCATCATAAAGCTATCAAATCTCTTGTACCATTGCTGCGGAGATTGCTTGCGATCATATAAAGAGCATTTCAACCTGCAAACATGATCTTCTTTACCCTCAACACTAAATCCCTCAAGTTAAGACATATAGATTGTCTCCTCAAACTTGTCATGCAAACTAGCAGTCTTGACATCAAGTTGCTTAAGTTTTAGATTATAAAGGGCCACTAACACAAGCAACAATTGAATGAAACTATATTTCACAACTGGAGAGAATACTACATTGAAGTCGATCCATTCCTTCTTATTAAAACCCTTCACTACCAAACGTGTCTTGAATCTTTCATCTTCAACCCTTGAAATTCCTTCATTTCTTTTGAAGACCCACTTGCATCTAACAACTTTTTTACTCTCGAGCAATTTCACAAGATTCCAAGTTTGGTTCTATTAAAGAGACTTCATCTCTTCATTCATTGCAACAAGCCACTTCTCATATTTAGAACAAATGGTAACTTCATGAAATGCAAAAGAATCTTCAATACCAAACTTTTCAGCAACTGTAAAAGCATATGCAAGCAAATCAGTGAAGCCATAACTTTGGGGAGGCTCAATTTGTCATTTAGCCCTCCTTGCAGCAAAATTCTAAGGTTGTTTAATTTCACCTACTTCGTCTTTGATCAAATTTGAGTCTTGTTGCTTATTGTCACTTTCTTGTTGAATAGGTTTATCTTCAAATGTTCTTTGTAGATGTGCTGTGAAGCTCCACCTCTTTCCCAACATTCTCCTTTTGAAGACCTATAGACTTCGTAACAATATTTCTCTGTTCAAATGTTGAATTTTCATCAAAAGTAACATGCCTACTAATTACAAAATTTTATGACTAAGGGTTAGAATACTACAACTTATATCCCTTACCCTCATCTACATAATCAATGAAAATACATTTTTTTACCCTTGTTTCAAACTTGCCCTCCTTTACATTATAATAAGTGGAACATCTAGATACTTTCAAACCAGAATAATCATAAGGTTTACCTAATCATGCCTCATTTGGAGTCTAACATTCACTTGCAGTTGAAGAAGAATGATTTACCAAATAACATGTTGTGTTCACAGTTTCATCCCAAAAATCTTTCCTAAGTCTAGCATTAGAGAGCATATACCTAGATATCTCTAAAAATGTTTGGTTCATTGGCTTTGCCACCTTATTTTGTTGAGGTATGTGCCTGACTGTTCAATGTTGAGCAAATCCTGAATCTTCACAGTACTTGTTGAAATCACCTTTGTAAAACTCAAGACCATGTCCATTCTGAGACACTTCATCTTCTTCCCAATTTGAATTTCTATCAACATCTTCCACTTCTTAAATGTATCAAAAATGTCACTTTTACGCTTTAACAAATAAACCCATAATTTCCTAGAAAAATCATCAACAAATGTCAAAAGATATACTACATCACACTTAGATATAACATGTGTCGATCCCCACATTCGAAGTGAATATAGTCAATTGTGCCCTTTGTCAAGTGCACCCTAGTCCTTAAACTAAGTTTGCATTGAATTCCTGAAAACACAATGTTTTTGAAAGTCAAATGAGGCAATATTATCTCTACAAAGTAAAACACGTTTACTCAAAATGTTCATTCCTCTTTTGCTCACATGGCCCAACCGCATATACCACAAACTTGATTTTTCAAAATCTAAAGAGGATGATATATTTAAAGAACCAACAACGGTACTTCCATATAGAACGTAAAGGTTGTTCTCCTTGTTATCTCTCATCATAATTAAGAACATTGTCTGTAATAGCTAAATCTTTATTCTTTAACAAACTAGTTGAATCAAAACTCTCCATCAACTTTTTTCCCTGAGTCTTGAACAAAGGACACTCATTCTTGTTGTGTTCGAATTTGTGGCAATAGTAACACTCCACTTTACTCTTATCTCGGCCTAACGTAGACTTTGAACACCTTTTACTATTATTGTGCCTATCGTGATGATTTGACGTTCCCTTGACAACTAAGCCATCAGCTTTACAATCACTACTATTTGCCTTTAACTTTTTATTCATCTCTACATAATTCAACAAGATCTTCATCCTCAAGAGTTATAGATTCCTTTCCAAAGAGCATAGAATTCACAAAATTCTCATATGAGCTCAAGAGTGAGTATAACACAATTAGGGCTTGATCTTCATAATCTAACTTCAAATCTAGATTTTTCATATCCATTATGATTTATTAAATTCATCTAGATGTTTTAGGATAGGAGTATTTTCTTGCATATGTAGCATGTAAAGACACTGCTTCAAGAATAATCTTATTCTAAGAGATTTCTTCATGCAGAGGCTCTTAAGCTTATTTCACAATCCTAAAGCCTTCCTTCATCAACGAATTCGCGAAGCACCTTATTGGACAAAAATAATTAGATGGTGTTATGTGCCCTCTCTTCCATCTCCTCGATCTTAGCTATAATTATGTTGTCAGGGTACTTTATGTCCAAGGCTCTAATCAAACCTTCCCAATGCAACAACACCCTCATCTCGATCCTCCATAGCTTGAAATTCTTTTGGTGATCGAAGGGTGCTACTTCAAGCTTGATAGATGCGATCTCGAACAAAAAAGACCGAAATTCCTTTGCTTTGTTACTAGTTTGTTGCAAAACAACACCTAAAGATGCAATAAGTGAAGCATAAGTAGCAAATGATGAAAGCAATATCAAAACCACACGAGACGCAAGATATACATGGAAAACTCAAAATAGGAAAAACCATGTAAAGAGAGAGTGGTTTCAGTGTCGTTAACAATGAGTACAAGAGTACAATCTAAAAGCTCAAAAAATCACTTGGTGAGCCATAAGATCTAAAGATCCAACAAGAAGATAGAAAAAAAAAAACAAAACAAAACAAAAGAAGGGAAATAATGTGGAGGTTAAGGTTAGAGATGTCTTGTTAAACGCATCCTTTTTCTAGTCTACCTTCAAAAAAACCCTAAATCAAATGTAAATGGTCCAAAATACCCTTATCACTAACTTGAAAGTCAAAACTCAACACATAATAGATCATCTCTTAGTGTAAGGACAATTTTATACTCTCATGCTTAGAGAGATGAAGTTTACACCTTACCTATAAATGTTTGAAAGAAGTTGTAAGAGTTATATATGCATATATATATATGTATATATATATATATATATATATATATATAAACAAAAGAAATTAATGGTCTCCTAATTTCTTGATAGCTTAATGGTTACTTACCAACATTTTTCTAAAATATTCTTTTGAATAGTTTGCAAATTACTAACTTTTTTTTTAAATTATTATCTTTCACCAATTTGTATTTGCCTTTTTCACACCAACCAACTCTTAAGAGGATTTATCAATCTTTATTTGAGTAACTTACCAATTTTTTCTGCTTAGATTACCAAAATGTTTTGCGTTACCATTCTCATTTGAATTACTTACTAACATTTTTTTTAATAACATTTATTTTTCTTTCTTGCAAATGCCTCAAACTTAATAACATTTATATGAATTTTCCAATCTTTATTTATGTGACTTACCTACTTTTTTTATTAGATTATGAATTAATTTTGGTTTACCAACTCTCATTGAGTTTTTTACAAACATGTACTTATTTTTGTTTATATATTTACCAATTTTTCTATTAAGTTACCAACTTTTATTTTCTTGCCAATTGACCCATTAAATTTATTGACTTTTTGAGAAATGACCAAACCTTGATTGTAGTGGCCATCAACTTTTTTCTAATTATGTTAACAACTAATTTTCTGTTCCTAATTTTTATATGAGTTAGTTATTGATCTTTATTTATCTTTATATTACCAATTCTTTAAACTTAACAACTATTATATGATATTATCCATTTTTTTTGTGAGACTTAGCAATTCACTCTTATAAGTGCCAAACTACTTTTAGGTCACCAACTCGTTTTTCGATTACATAACCATATATAAGAGTTTCTAAAAAAATTTAAGACTCAAATAAATGTTGGTAACTAACTCAAATGAGAGTTGGTAAGTCAAAACTAGTGCATAAACTAATTGAAGAAGGGTTGATAAGTCACTTAAGTTAAAATTAGTAATTGATGTGACATTTGTTAATTTAAGGTGTTGTTTAGAAATGTGAATACAAGTTGACAAAAGATAATAATATTTTGTAATATAAAAAACTTGATTAATAACTCGAACAAGAGTTTTTTTTTTGTCAAAAAGAAATTTCCATTCATTATCAAACTGACGCATGAAAGGGAATCTAAAAAAGTCATAATAAAAAAAAAAAAAAACAAACCCATAGATCTCCCAAATAAATACAAAAACCAAAAATCAAGGTGTTTCATCAAAACATGGTTGGTGGAGATCATGACAAGCTCATCCTTCAAGAACAAATCTGCAACTAGATCCAAGCGAATGATCGGCGGCCAATCACTAAAGCACACAACACCATCAATTATAAACACATGTCAAGATCTCCATCCATAATTATGGCTTTGCCTTTCGGCGGTATACCCCTAGGTTTGGCATCCCCAACACCATCATCTTATGGAGACAATATAATATATTGAAAAATCTTAGATCTGACACCTGCGAGAGCAAGCCCTATAGCGAATGCAAAGTGCCAAAATTTTGAGTGAAACAATGTTGAATGAGCACTAATATGACATTGAAACAATTGTGACACTATTGAAACAGGAGGTAGAGTACTTATTCATTAAAACTCCAAAATCTAGAATTAGATCGAAGAGAAAAGCTCCCAAATATAAGATCAGGAGAGCAAAGCTCCCAGATCTAAAACTACATCGGGAGAACTAGGAAAGAAACAAAAGAAAAGGAAAGGAAAAAGGAACTAGGAGGGGAGTGAGAGATCTAGATCAAATCCCTCCCCTCCCAAAAGTGGAAGAAAAGAAAAAAGGTTTAGAGAGAGAGAAAAAAAAAAGGTTCAAAGAGAGTGTGTAACACCCTTGATACCGACCCTATAAGGATCGGCCATAAGATCCTGAATGGATCGACTATGGGCCATTGGCCATGGGATTGATCGGTTTGATTGGTAAGGCATCAAGGATTGGTCATGGTTTGACCGACCGATCGACCAATCGACCAGTCACGAACTAGTCGATGTGTCAGCCGTAAATTTTCTACCGACCATACCAATGGGATGGGATCACCAGCTAAAAAGATGAACTTTTGATCACAAAAATTGGTCACATAATGATTTTGGATAGACGAATAATCATGGGTCGATCCGACTGGTCGTAGTGCCCGGCCATGGGCAATTCCGCCCGGCTATGCACTGATACATGGACGATCCAACTTAACCAAATGCGATCATCTTCTAACCAAAAATGCATTATTACTTATTTAATTCTTAGTGATAGGAAAAGAATCTTGAAATGGTGATGTCTGATTGTGGATCGGTAATGCGCCAACCATGAACGATACGCATGAATCGGGTGTTGATTGGAATGAGTTCAAGGATAGACCCGGCCATTCTGTCACTAATTCTAAGGTCCATGAATGCCTTAGATTAGTGCTAGGTCATGGGTAGCCTTGGGATTAGCCTTGAATCGATCGAAGGACAATCGACCCTTCAAGCGGACCGACCATCCAAAGGAACGGTTCGAGCGAGCATGGGGTGTGATGGCCGAACCTTAGGTGTACGTGATTTGATTTTTTGAAGTGTACGTAATGATCCATTTTCCGGCCTTGGAACCAACCTAGGGGATGGATTTCTCCAAACAACTTTCTTGATGAAGAAAATGACAAAATGGAATTCTTTAGAACACCCTAACTTCTTCATGATGGAGGTTGACTTATCATTCCATCTAGATTTTTCTAGATATGGTCATGTTTATCAAGGATTTACCTTGGGAATTAAGCAAAGTATCCAAGCTAAGTGTCCCAATAAAAATAGGACACATTGGCACTAATTATGGCTATCCTATAACCTTGATGCCACATTGAGTTTCATAGGTTTTGACTTCCTAGTTTTTCGAAACTACTGGATTTGGTATGCTTTCCAATTTTATAGAGCTTTTTGTGTTTCGAATTTAGAGAAACTTTCTTCATGAAAGTTGTTCAAAACATCTTAATCTATAGCATTCTTAAATTTCATATTTTTATGAGATGAAATGGTTGGGACGAGTGCCCAATCAATTACCATATAGAACCTACCCAATATAGTGAAAATGGTAACCAAGTTGCTTTCTCAAATTTTTATAAAATCTTCTCTTTCGAATTTGGACACAATTCCTTCACAAAAGTTTTAAATGACATCCATATCTACAAAATATTAAAATCTCAAAGAGTTTTGTAAAGATTTGGATTTCAAAATTAGTTTCTCTCTCTGACCGTTGAATATGCTCAACGGATGAATTTTTGGATTGTGTTCAATGATTTTCTGCTCTTTCCACAACGAATTTGGCTTGGGTTCCCCATGAAAAAATTTTAAGGTCTTCTTTACAACATATTAAAATTTTATAATTTTTCAAGTCTATTTGATAAAGTAATGGTACTGATTTCGAAAGTTGCCCAAAACTGTTTTTACCTTAGAATGGGAGAACTACACACCTAACTTGGAGGGGAAGGGGGCTACACACCAAACTTGAGTAGCAAACTAATCTAGAGAATTCTTGGCTTAAAGATAAGAATGCATTAAATACTTTTTAACCTTAGTGTGTTAAAGAGAAGAAACTTGGAGAGCAAGTTGGCTAATGTGAACACATCTAAGCTTAATGATTGCATGAAATATTGGCAATTAATGAGAGAGGTGAGCCACTTACTTAGGTGAATCTTAGGTTATGATGGCCCTAGATTGTAGCCTTCGTGAACAAGATAAGGACCAACCAATTAGAAGAAAACAATAGGCATTAAAGGGGCTTATGTGTCCCTTAAGCACCATAGGCAATAATGAGCCTAGATTAAGCCTTGGAGAGCAGCAAATAGGTCAATCAATCACAAACTAACACCAAAGGACCTAGGCATCAACTTGAAAAGATAGGTAGGCCAACTCATCATTTAGGCATAATCATGAGTTTGCATAAAAATCAAAGAGGAAGAAGCCTATAAATAAGATAAGGCATCCTCACATTTTAAGGCTTGGCATTTATCTCCTTTCCTCTCCCTTCCTCCCCTTTCTTTCACGCATTTCTCTTCCAAGCCGCCCTAGACGCTGACCAACCACTAAAAAAGCATCTTGGAGCTAGGTCCAAAAAGTAGTAAGTAGATATTCCTAACTCTTTGATAGGGCGATGTGCTATGCTTATCGATTTTAGGATCATGTCATCATTTGCTTATGTTGGCTTTGTATTATTATGCTTATTGTGTTTCTATTGCTTATTATTGCATCAAGTAAGTTCATGATCTTACATAAGTGCCGTGGTCTCAGTGACTTTGGACGTGTGTCGAGGTAGGTGCACGACTCACACTTGATCTTGGGACAATATTAAGGCATGTTGTTACTCAGGACAAGTCACAAGTTGATGCCGAAGCCGGAGCAAACAATTCCAAGTCAAGACTACAAGGCCGAATCGCATCCGACATGAGTCTAACAAAGTATAAGAGTTGTTCATTGATTCACTTTGCATGGCACGCTAAAAGTTCAAAGATAAAATGAATCTATTGATGCTTGAAACGCATGGACACACAATGGACTTATATGCCGACGCTAAGGGATGCTAGGTCATTGCCTGGGGTAAAACCCCAAATGCCATCCCGATATTGAGATCGTGAACGATACCAGCCCAGGTAAGACCGATGCCTTAGGGTCACCCTAGATGCCTTCCCGATAATGAGATCAGGATAATGCCACTTGCCAAAGGGGGGACTGATGCCCAGTTGTTACTAGAAGAGTCAATTAATTTCAACTAATATGATATTGGAAAAGAAAAATGAAAGTCCACATGTGGTCCATGACCGATACATGTGTGATGCTTGCAAAAGCTAGGTTTGTTTTGATATGTATTGTTAAGTTCTTGCATCAGTTTGAGCATATGTTTGAATTGGGTCACTTAGTTCTTGAATAAGTTTCATGAGATGTAGGCGTCCCTTTTTGTGACCGAAGTGATCATAAGCCATGGATCTTTAGAAAGCTTGTTCATATGCACTAAATCAGTGTCTTTGATTCTTGAAAATACATAAATGGTTGAAAGCCTTTCATATGCATAGGCAAGGCAAGGCATGAACCTTGCTATTGATTTGTGGCATCCCAAAAATTCATGACGACCTCTAGCTACATTAAAGTCTATGAATAGGTGATGGAAGTACCATTAAGTTATTTTATAGCCATTTAATCCATAATTTGCAATAAGATTTATGGCCAAGCTTTTAATGGATAATTAGGTGATATGAAAGAAAATTCTATCATTGGCCATGTGCATCATAAATTGGAATTTATGGATTTGTGACTATAAGTTTAATGGCCTTATTATTTTTGCAAGTTAGGTATTTATTTAAGTAGAAAATGTTAATGGATGATCAAGGTTGATGCTATAGGACAATTTGATAAAGAAGACTTTGTTCTTGACTATGCACTTTATAGATTTGATTTTATGGATTAATGTCACAAAGTCTTTTGGCCATTTTATTATGCAAATAGGTATTTATTTAAATAAGGATTAAAATGTACTATTAAAAATTAACTTGGGCCATTTAAGCTTGGACTTTAGGCCTAAGTGTGTTGGCCTAAAGTGGGCCAAGAGGCCCGGCCCATGAAGCCCATTGGGCTGTCACGCATGGAGGGGTGGAGGAGGAGCCGCATGGCCTCCAAGTGTCTTCGGCAAAGGAGACGCTTGTCTCCTTCTTAGGGACAAGTGTCCCCCATGCAAGAGAAGAATGCATGCAATATATAAGCCACCAAAAAGAAAGAGAGAGAGAGAGAGTGGCTGGTTTTGAGAGAGTGAGAGAGAGGGAGAGAGTTGCCGAGAGAGAGTGAGATGCGAGAGAGAGGGAGGCCGAGGAGGAGGAGCTCGCCCGTCGCCGCCCGCATGCCATCCATCCGTCACTGGTGTGCCGTCCGTGTGCTCGTATTTGCTCGGTCTTAGAGGCAAGTTGGGATTGATTTCCACCCTTGCATGTGTGCCTTGCATGTATGATTTGTTTGTGGTAGGTTTCGGATCATAGGGAAGGCAAAAATCGGAGCTAGAATGTGGCTGTTCTTGACTTTGCATGCTGATTTCGTGAGATCCGCCTGAAACAGAATCTTATGAGAGCTTGCATGCATGTTTTGAGTTCGATTTTTATTTGATCCCTTCATAAAAGTTTTAGCCAACATCTTAAACTACAACATACTCAAATTTGGTGTAAATTGATGGAGATTTGAGGGGTTAAACTCTCATCCTACGGGGACCTCAGATCTGGAAACATTTCGTTGACCTTTTGATGGATTTGTGGTTGCATGTTGAGTTGTGCTCAGAATCTCTCTTCTATTTCTTTATGAAAGTTGTAGGGGACATCTTAAAATACAACATAATCAAATTTGAAGTGAAATGAACAAGTATAACCTAGTGAATCGACTAGATCTTGAAGATGGTAATTCTGGAGATGTATTACAAGACACCCCAGAATTCATGGACCTAAATGACGACTATACTCTGAATATTTGACTTGGATCTCTTCATGAAAATTTTATAGAACATCTTGATGTATAACATATCCAAATTTCAGAGGAAAAGAAGAAGAATAGGTAGGTAAAAACTCAGTATTTCGGAGAAGCATGTACTGGACGATTCGGTGTTGGATCCAGAAGCTTCGTGAGACTGTAGAAATTTATCTAAAAAGAATCTGACTTGGAAGTCTTCATGAAAAATTTACTTTAGTGTCTTGGATATAACTCGATAAAATTTCATAATTTTCGGAGGTCATTCGGATATTTTAATCGAATTATTTCGGAAACTGTGCATTTTGTTTCTATCCGAGATTGCATGCTGTTTTGTGAGAATTGTATCTTCTTGTGTGGAACTCTATTGGGCATGTGTTTTTCATGGAATTGTTATTTTATTGTCTTATCTATCACGTGCCTTGATTTCATGATTTTTTAGAAGCTTATGAATATTTAATTTAAATATTTTCTAAAAATGGTACATGCTGGAAGTTTGTAAAAAGAGCATGAAATATGGACCATTTTAAATTGCATGGACTCCATGAATTGTATTGATTGGATGATGGTGTCCTGATGCATGCATGATAGTGAATTGAGATGCATGTATGAATTCAATGATGAATATGATTTTGAATGCCATCACATCACATGCCATGATTAAAATTGAGCTATAATTGAATATGAGAATTGAGATAAATGAGAAGGTCGTCGGAGGTGTGAGTTGATAATGCCCCGGGAGTGTCGGGATGCCCGGTGGTATACGGTACGTAATTCCAGAGGAGGGGGGGATCCTAGTGGTATGTCGGTACGTAATTCTGGAAGCCCTGTCGGAGGTCTTTGCTCGAGGGGAATGCCTTGCAATGCCAGGATTGGGGTGCGAGATGCCCGGCCAAGGAGTGTAAATGCCGGAAGCCCTATCGGAGGTTTTTGCCCGAGGGGAATACCTCGTGATGCCAGTTGGGATGCGAGATGTTTGGAATGTGGGGGGCCGGATGCCCGGTGGCCTAGAATGGCTTAATGCCGGAGGTTTTCTCACATGGGATGCGAGTGTAAAATATGAGATGAAATTGATGATCCGAGAAAGGGTGATGTGGTGATCAAATTGAAAGTTAAAAGTGGAAATTGAACCATGCATGATATGAAGTATGATGTGATATGATGATGATCACCCATGGCATGATGATATGCATGATGATGATGATGATGATGATGTATGATGTGATATGGTGATGATCACCCATGGCATGATGATATGCATGATGATGATGATGTATGATGTGATATGATGATGATATATGATATGGCATGATGACATGCATATATGTGTATGGTATGATGATGTCATGATGATGATGACATGTGTGATATGATGAAGTCATGATGATGATGACATGTGTGATATGATGATGTCATGATGATGATGACATGTGTGATATGATGATGCCATGATGATGATGACATGTGTGTGATATAATAATGTCATGATGACGATGATATGAGTATGACATGATGATACACATGTAAGTGTTATGATTGTGGTGATGATGCATGATAGTATACGCTTGGCTTCAAGGTAAGTAATGCCTGAGATGCATGTATGACTTGTATGATGCATTGAGTGGTTATTGGATTCATTTACCTGTTGAGTGGTTGTACTCACCCCTTTTAGGGAATAATATTTCAGACTAGAAAAGATACCTCTGTTGCCACTGCTACCAGTAGATGAATCAAGTGGTTGGTTATGATTCTAAGGAGAAGGATAGCAAAGGGAGGAAACTTTTGGACGCCGACACTAATCAATGGACTTTAAGTATTCGACTGTTGGAGAAGATGTCGGTCATCCTTTGAAGTGTAGCCGAGTATAGAAGACTATGGCATTTTGATGTACTAACTAAAGATGTCCATCTGCTCTATGTAAATAAATGTGTTCGGCTTTAACTTATATAAGATGTTTAATAGGTGTGCATCGTTTTCTGAATATAGGAAAGGGAGTTTGTTGGATGTGCTTCTGTATATGAATTGCGCAAGGGACCTATAAAAAAAAAAGGTATAAACCCCCTATGTTGTATGGACTTGCTGCAATTGAACTGGTATCAGAGTGACATGTTAATAGGATAAGTGAAAGGTAAGCAAACTGTGGCGACCCTAACGGATCGGGGGCCGTCGAGGGGTGCCACATGATTTGCTCTCGACAAGTGGGTGGTGATCTTGTATTAGACAATCGACGGCAAGATGTCCTCCTATAGGAGAATTAGGGATTTTTACTTACTAAGTCATCAACTCACTTTTGTTGTTCTCACAATTTCAGGTGTGTAAAATGGGTGAACCTGGGTCCAAGAAGGGAATGAACCTAGCATGGGGGGCCACTTTTGGGAGCAACTCGGTAGAGGAGCTAGGCTACCCTAGCCTTTTGATTGACTATGTGTGGAAACAAAAATAAGTAGCCCAAGACTAGGATGGGCGTGTAATCAAAACAGTTTTTGATATGTGAATATGTATATGAATATATGTTACTTTTATTTACTTGACTTGCATATGTCTTGTCCGGCTTCCATGTTTGTTTGTATGGAGATTGTTTATGATCACTTTTGCATATGCTTAACTAAAAATAAAAGACTTTCGAGACATTCGACATTGCCTGGGGCGTCGATGCTAACCCATCGAGTCATGCTCTCATGCTAGAGGTGGGGCAAGAGAGAGAGAGAGAGAGAGAGAGAGAGAGAGTGTGTGTGTGTGTGTGTGTGTGTGTGTGTGTGTGTGTGTGTGTGTGATGAAGATGAAGGTTTTTTAGTGCAAAAATTAAAGTTGATAACCCAAAATTAGTTGATAACTTAATTGATAAAATTTTTGTATCTATGTTCTACAAGACTTGGTAAATTAAGGAGTTACTAAGAAATGCAAATAAAAGCTTATAAATAATAAGAAAATTAGCAAACTTAATAAATAAACATTGGTAAATAACTCTTATGAATTAATAACCCAAGGCAATTTAGTAATTTAGCGGAAGAATAATTGGTCAATCACGCATATTAAGGTTGGTAATCTCTAAAAAAAGCTAGTAAATCTAAGGAGTTGCTAATCAAAACAAATAAAAGAAAAGTTGACAAATGAAGAAAGAACTATTACAGATTGGTAAATATCTAAAATGAAAGTCGATAACTCAAACTTAGCTGGTCATTTAATCTCATAAAAATTGGTATTTATTCAAAGTGTTAGTAAGTTATGAAAATAAAAACTAACAAGTTAGTACAAAAAATTAATAATTTTTGCGAACTAAAAAAAAGTTGACAATTTCATAAAAGTGTTGGTAATTTACCAATTAGTTACTTTAAACAAAAAGTAGTAACTTTTGACAATAATTTTACACACTTGCCAACACTTCGAATAAAAAAGAAAAAAGAAGGAAATATACCAGCACAAGAAAAAAAAAATCCACATTTTTTTGTGCACCAGCAATGGAATTGTGCAAGATATAAATGCACTTCAGCACCAAAGCATGGCATAAAATTGTGATTAGCTAAGAAACTTAGGGGTCCATGACAAATTACAATTTCTATTCCAGAAACAATTTTTCTATTCCAGACTTGTTTTTGAAATAGAAATCAATTTGATAAAATTATTTCTTTTTTCTATTTCTAAAATACACTTTTGTTCTAGAAATAGATTTTGAATATAAATCATAAGTAAAAAATTTCTACTTTTCTATTTCTGTTAGAAATAAAAATTCTTCTCATCATTCGTCCTTACTATGAACCAATTGTCCATCTATCACCGCTGACCACCGTCCACTGATCGCTCGTTGTCGCCGCCATCATCCGCCGTCTGCCGGTCACCAATCGTTGTCACCGCCACTGTCCACCGTTCGCCAGTTGTCGACTGCTGCGGCCGCCAGTCACTAGTTGTCACCCGCCATCGATCGCCACCACCGCCAGTCGCCCCCTACCGTCCGCCGATCGCCGGCCACCGTCCTCCCACTGCCATCCGCCGATCGCTGGCCACCGTCCGCCCACCGCCATCCGCCAGTTGCCACTGTTCAAAATGAAGAAATTTCATGTCATTATCAAATGAATTTCTATTTATAGAATTGAAATTTTGTGTCGTTATTAAACGATTATTTTTGCTTAGGCCATGTTTGTTTAATTGTGTGTGTTTGTTTACACTTTTGTTCCCGGAAATAGATTTGGAATAGAAACAAAAAGTAGAAAAAACTTGTTTCTTGTTCTCAGGAATAATTTCAAGAAACACTTCTTTTTTCTTCTTTTTCTTCTTCTTCTTTTTTCTTCTTTTTTTTCTCCTTTTTTCTTCTTCTTTTTTCTTTGGCCGATCGCTGGCCTCGGCCATGGCTGGCAACTGGCCGTTGAGGGCCGGCGACCTCGCCGAAGCGTCGCCGGCCCTTGGTGAGGCCTCTGGCCCTCGTCCGCCAATCATAGGCCATGGCCGAGGCCGGCAACCAGCCAAAAGGAAGAAAGAAATAAAAAAATAAAAAAAATGAAAAGTAAAATAAAAATATTTAAAAATTAAAAGAAACAAAAAAAAATTATACATATTTATGAAACGTGTTTATGTTTTTTTTTTTCTCTTCTAGGAACATAAATTTTGTGTAATTACCAAACGTGTTCTTCTATTCAAAAATTGTTCCCAAGAATAGAAATAGTTCTATTTCTGTTCCGGGGAATAATTTTTTAACAGAAACGTTACCAAACGCATCATTAGAAACTCGTCTAGAATAGAAATAGAAAAATTTATTTCTCTTCCAAAAATCAATTTCTGGCTAAAATGGTTATCATTCGCGTCCTTAGTCTCTGTCAAGCTATTTTCCATCGTGTTGTGCCTCCCGAGAACCAATTGTGTGGTAAGAGCCATAACAAAGAGTTATCTGCTAATGAGTCCAAAAATGGATGTGGCGTAAAGTAATTTGCTTAATTAGCATGTAAAATTATAATTTGATTTAGCTTCTACCAAACGGAACGAGGTTGGGATAATAAAAAAGAAGTCCTTGCCTTGCCTTGCCTTCATTAGAAAATAATAATAATAATAATAATAATAATAATAATAATAATAATAATAATAATAATAATAATAATAATAATAATAATAATAATAATAATAATCATCATCATCATCATCATCACCGTCACCGTCACCATCACCACCATCTTGACTGTCCATTGTTAAAATATTGCAAATGTGACACACCTGATGACGCAATCCTATCTTTCTTGACTTAACCAGCAAGGGTACCAATAAAGGATTTTGATATGCTTCCTCACCACCATGTAATAAACCCGTCCGCACGAGAGTTCACCCTCTCTCTCTCTCTCTCTCTCTCTCTCTCTCTCTAAGCCGATAAATGAACTTACCTCTGCCTCTTGATGAGCGAATCCAAGTTTTTTGGATTCCATTGAAACATTAAAAAGTGAAATATAATTGGTCGAGGCTTTATTTCTTCTGGAAATGAATACTGAATACCATTTTCACAGGAAGTTACTTTCAAGGAAAATTATTGCTGTGTTTGGTCGTATATTACGGATAATAGGAAAGTCATTTTCTGAAGTTTGTTACATGAAACTTGCGCAAAACTCATTTGAGAAAATGTCTAGATTGCAGTTTTCCATTTTTTAGCGCCGGAGACCCGGGCACGACCACCAAAACGAGACTTGCCATTAGGGCTTGAGCCTGGCCGCTGGGTACTTGGTTGCAAGCACCAGGATCTTGGGTTCCTGATCCAATTATGTTTTAGAAAATGGTTTATAATCTCAAAAGAGGAAGTCATTTTCCAAATTTAAATATAAGGTTGCCAGCAACTCTGTAAATATTTATGATTAACTTATTTTCTTCAACGATTCTAATGCTGAAAAATGAGGAAATCTTATTTGACAGAAAATTTTCCACAAAGCCAACGGACTCTATATACTTTCAAAGTGTCAATACTTGCATGTATCTTCATCAAAGAATTGGCCAGATTTTCTGTCAAAATGCATCAGTTGCAGTAAACAAATACTAGTTTAGTACATGGAAGGATTGAAACTAAAGTTTAATGATCTGATTACAAAACAAGGAATTTCACTTATAAGCTGTTTTTCTTCTTCAAGAAAAGAATCAATGTATCTCAACCTTTAAATCATGTGACACATCGATGTATCTTAACCTTTAAATTATGTGAGTCCCACGTGAGGTTCATCAGAATTAAAGGATATCCAGCACTAAGCTCACATGTGCTCGATGCACCTAAAAAATTTTCTTCTGCCGCCGCCTACTACCTAATTATCTATCTAATCTTTTTGAACTGATAACCCCCCTCATTAATTTGTGGGATTCTAATCCCAAAATATACGGCCGGGACGACATGTGAAGTACATCCCTATGGACGTTGCAGTTAATGCTTTGGGATCTTGAACCTTAAATAGATCTACAAAGCATGACAGGAGCTGCAGGTATGTGCTATCGACCTTTAAAAATTAAAAAAAAAAAAAAAAAAATTGGGATCGTGCATGTTGTAAAGAAGAAACTAAATAAATAAATAAATAAATAATAGGGGCGGAATTATTAAGGGAATTTCAAGAAGCCGTTGTGTGAAAGAGGAAGATGTAGTGAAGGTTCTGTTCTACAGAAATATCATATATGACATAAAAATAATGTATTTTAGCAAAGATGAGCCCTAGAGAGAGGAGAGAGAGCATGAAAGTTGCCGTGAGTGAAGGAAGTCAGAGCTCGATGCAATTAAAAAAGAAAAGAAAACATGTGAAGGTGTCATCCAGGACCACAACTAAGCGTTGAAAGTTCAAATGTTGAGAGCCAAAAAAAAATATTATAATCTCTGCTACATTGCTTCACGCTACCATCTACCTTTTGATAATCATATTTAAAATGGTTGTCTCATCATATAGTATGCATCGGAGATCCGACGTAATAAATCAGGGGTTTGCCCTCTCGATCCCCTTTTAAGTGACATCAACATGCGCGAATACGTATGAGAGGGTAATGAGTCCCTTTCAGCGACAATCAGAACGTGTTATTATTTCGTTCTTTTGGATGTGGTTTCAAAAGGAAAGGTGCACTAATTTCAAGGGACGGGGGATTTGGTAAAGCGACTGGGATTTTGTGTTCTTAAACAGCGTGAAGTCTTTCGATCTAGTGTTCTGCCCATAACAATGTATAGTTTCTACCTTACAAATCACTAAGTCACATTTGAATTGTCCACCAAAATAAAATAACTCGGAATGCTTTTGAATACTAATATTTAGGTGATTTTATAAATTCAACATATTTAATGTTACATAAGAATATGATTTCAAAGTGATTTATTGGTAAACCGTCACATTTACAAACTATTATATTACGCGCCAATGCTCCAACTTGTACGAGCATAACAAAAGTTTCTTTAAATAATCTGGGTTGATCACAAAAGTTGTGATTCATACAACTTTGAGGAAACATACAAAAGGGAATGAAAGCTAGGTTTTATTTAAATGAAGATGCCATCACAACCTAGATGCCATCAATCAGAAAACTTCAAAGAAAGGAACAAAGTTAGATCGACAAGGTTGCTATCTGCCTGATGTCTTCATTATTGAAAAATTCAGACATGGATGACAAATGCTCCTAGGAAGATCAGATGCAAGACTTAGCTGTGTCCTTTTCATTCCATGTGAAGGAAAAGAGCCCGAAAAAAAAAAAGAATTTCAAAACGAATGAAAATCCATCGAATGAGAACTACCCCGAAATTGAGGAGGTGCCTTTATTTCTAAAATATTGGATTAGAATTGATAATAATATTTTTTTTTTGTCGAAAGAAATTAATTAGGAAGCATCAAAATGGAGCAGAAACATTCAGTCCTCCGAACTTTCTCAAAAGAAAGGAAAACGAACAAAATGGGTAATATTTGCTTTTGCCACTCATTCGGTACACACATTTGGGAGGACCCTCATCGCCACTACATCGAGGTTGAAGCTAATTGAATGAATATTTTGTTAATGACACAAATAGTTTATGAACTTTGACTCAATATATAATATTAATATTATTCATGACCTTTTAATTTGTTCAATATAGTTCTGAATTTTGACCTGATATGCAATATTATTCTTGAATTTTTAATTTATTTAATGTGATCCTTAAGCTATTGATAAATGTTCAATGTAGTCTTTCCATTTGTGTCATTTTCACATAAACTAGAGATTAAATTGAACATTTAGCAATTGTTCATGTATGACATTACATGGACGATATAGTAAACTGGGCCAAAATTCAAGAACACTTTGTAGAAATAAAAAGTTTAGGGATGACACTACACATTAAATCAAAGTTTAAATATTATATTTGTTATTACCTCTTGTTTTTATGCTGGGTCGAATTGTAAAAAAAAAAAACAAATCAAGGCTATCGGTTTTTTGCTCTAATTGTCAGGATTAGAGACTTTACCGTATTAAAGAAAATCGTATTAGAATTGAATTTGAACACCAATCTAAAAAATATATTAGTTTGACATGATAAATATTTTTGCGCCGACATGAATTGACAAGTGAAAAATAAGACAATCTGCCAACCCGTTTCTCTTATGTTTACCCTAGAAATTGTTTGAGGCCAATCTCGTGCCCTTAGAGCTCGTCGCTGTTTGGTACAGCTGTCATGTAGTAGATTCACGAAAATGGATGCTGCACCTGTTGAGGTGTTTTGCAGCAGCAACTCAAAAGCTAAGCGGCATTTTGGAAGTTGCTTCACCCAGCTTTTGTTTGTAGCAAATTAATTTAAATGATGCTTGGCCCAACTTTGGTGTAATATATGTTCACCCAGCTATCATAATATATATTCACCGGCATGTCACACAATTGATTGCAGTTTGCCGCAACAATTGATTGTTGTTGCATATTGCTCTATTTATTATTGTGTTCAATCACTTATTTTCACAATAATTAACGTTTGAGCCAAGCTCGGTTGACTTGAAGAGAATCGATTGCGACAAAGGAAGGAAAAATGAAATAGACAATTTGATGGGAACAATTGTAGTTTTAAGAACATTCAATTTGAAGATTATCTGCAATTGTCCATGTCTACGAAGAAGCTAGAGTCAATGAAGCAATATAATTGGGATTTGTCGATTAGATAAGCATTGGGTGTTATTTGGCTAATGTTAGCTCATAAAGTTGTGTTTAGCATCATGAAAGAGAAGACCACTTTGGGATTGATGAATGCATTGTCAACCATGTACGAGAAGCCATGTGTAATCAACAAGGTCTACTTAATGCATTTTTTTTCCTCTTAAAGAGGGGCAAAGGTGCATCAGTTGCTGAACATGGTGCATCAGTTGCTGAACATAGGAATGAATTCAATACAATTATTAGTCAATTGAGTTCAATGAGATTAATTATGATGATGAGGTACGTACTTTGAATCTATTGTCCTCCTTAGTTGATTGTGGAAATACATGTTATTGTTGTTAGTAAGTACTTTGGGTCAAGAAGGGTGACATTTAATAGGGTTTGCAATTTTAATAAAAGGAAGAGTAGTGCTAAACCCAAATAGACGAATTAGGACCAGTGGTGTTGTCCGTTGGGAATTGTGGAATGAGGGCACATCTTCGAATGGATTGCCTTAAGTTGAAAAACAAGAAGAGTAAAGGAATTAGAGTTGGGTGGACTACCACTAATTTTGTTGCAATAGCTAATAGTGTCTTGGATAACAATGATTATATCTTGTTTATCACAGAGAATTCATCATTTGATAGATGGGTTTATAGATTCTGGTTGTTTGTTTCACAATACAACAAACAATAACTGGTTTACTACTTACTAATGCATGACTAGTATAGTTAGGAATCAACATTGAGCAAGGTAGTGTGGGCATTGATGTTATTAGATTTAGAATGCATGACAGCGTTATGAGGACACTAACTTGTGGGAGACATTTCAGAGTTGAAGAAGACCTAATTTCATATAGTGCTATTGATTTAGTTGGGAGTTAGTATACTTCAAAACATGAAAATTTGAAGGTTGTTCAAGGTGCCCTAATGATAATGAGAGAAGTCAAGTGTTGTGGCCAAAATGAAGTTCAAAGGAAAATTGCAAAGTTGATTAACTTGAATGTTCATGGATTGTCACACTTTCCTTTGGAAATGGCACTCAAGATTGGCACATTTTCAACATTTTTTGAAGTTGTATTACCTCATTGCCAATAAGATGAAACGTATTAGCTACGGTTATTTAGAGGCCTAGTACCCTTTAAAAAACCCAACTTTAGTTTTAGTCCCAATTCTATCCTAAATTTTTTTTCGTCTCATAAAAAACCTCCAACTTTTGGTCCAATCTCAATTGAATCCTAAATACTTTTTCATCTCATAAAAAACATTAATTTTTACTTGAATCCCATATCTGCTTTTGTTAACCTTCTAGCCAAAATTGCCCTTAGTGATATTGCATTTTCACGTCATTGATCTTTTTTCTTTTTTTTTAACAAATTTTCATATCCAATAGGATGTCTTTTTTAGATGAATTTCCATGCCAGTGCAAATGTTGTCTTATTGGATCTGAAATTTGGGTAAAAACTAGAGCAATTAGGGTTAAATTTCTTCAATTACTCTTACTTTAAAGAGAGTATTCCTTCTATCTCACTTGGGGATCTTCAATGTCACACTCAATCTTCAATTTTTCATGCCTAGGAGCCTTCCATATCTCAAGCTTAGAGAGTTTGTGCTCAAGACACTCCACTTGGGACGCTCGACTAGCTCATGCTCAGGAATTTTATATCTCTCGGTTGTCAAGAGAAATTTTGGATGGAGGATTAATGAAGGCAGATTTGGACTCAAAGTTTGTAAGTTTTAAGAGACATAGAAAAGTTTAGAGTAGAATTGAGACTAGACCAAAAGTTAAGGGTTTTATTTGAGATGAAAGAAGTTTATGATAGAATTGAGATTAGAGATAAAGTTGGGGAATGTTTAGGATATTAGGGCTTTATTTAGACTTGCATAACTTAGGCATTTAAATGCACATGTGAAGAGACATGTGTTGGGGGTTGAGATTGGGTTAAAAGAATACATGACAAGTCAAATGAAATAGATGGAGATGGAAAATATAAAGAACATTTGAATCTTACATAAGACTTAGATGCCATATTGAAGACTACACATACCATCGACTCCAGTTTGTAAATTAATAATTATGGATTTTGGTTTCTTTACTTAATTAGAGAAGATGAATATTATCAAAAAAGTCTTCAGCATGTTGTACAAATGATAATTCAATTCTAAATCTTTCAATTTGTCAATTCACTCCTAAACATTTTAATAATTTATCAATGTATTCATTGTCATCACTTTTAGCTATAATTGCTAACATGGATACTGACCGTTCTACTAGTATGGGCACCATTGACGTGGCAAATTTTGCAATTTTTAAAAAATATATATATGATTTTTTTATCTTTTTCTTTTTCTTTTCTTTTTCTTTTCTTGTTTGTTTCATTGTGGCTAACTGAGTTTAGAAGTGTTGTTGATCATCACACGAGAGTCGAATGTTGTCTCTACCTTCAAACCACCACTGTGACTCTTACCAGCTCGTCATAACTCGTCTCCACCATTAGTGTACCTTGGTCGCAATTGGTCTTTACCCTCTTGCTGAGCCTCCACAACCTTGGTTTGAGGCTAACTTCAAATTGTCAAAGCTACGACACCTTGGACTAATTCATTAGAGGTATTGTTCATTTTGGTCTAGTCCATGCAAAACCTTATGATTTTGTCCTTTGGCATACTGGCAACACTTTTCTAATAGGTCACTAATTTTGGCAGTGCTCCCATCTAAGCACGCTTAACTTTAGAGTTCCAAAGCTAAATATTGTCATTACATCAAAATGCGTCTCCATGAGCTTATTTCAATTTTCACATATATATCTCAAAATCTCTCTCCCTGTACGGTGCATAGTTTGGTTCATTCCTTCATCCTTTGTCATCCTAAAAGCCAAACAAGAGTTGCTCCTTATCCAGATCCTCTAGCCCCGGCAATAAGTCCCTGCCCTTGTTGGATGGGATCGTTACAGAAGCCCCTACAATTTTTTGGGGGCTTCAATGACAATGGATCGATCTCAAACCATAGTTGAGCACCAGAGATTGCCTTGAACAATGGTCAAGGAGACACGCATCTGAAGCTGGAAGTAGCGAGGAGCTACGGTCGAGGGGGGAGGGCTGAGATGACGGTGTAGAGATAAATGAGAGGGTAGGAAGACAGAGAGATGGAGATAAAACTGTGGGCTCGTATCTTACATGAGTTAGGGTGATGGCCATGGCGTCGTGATGACAAGTGCTGCGATTGTGGCGTGTGGCCCTAATTCGATTGGTTGTGTCTTTGTTCATTTGGATCTAGTGTGAGAGGAGGAAGAGAAAGAAGTGACGAGAAAGAAAAAGTGAGGTTTTTCAAATGGGAGAACACGATCGTGTAGAGCGAGGATACATGTTATCCTATGGAGGGCCGATATAATACATGGTTACAACACAAGGAAGTAGTGAACTGAAAAAATTAACAAAAAAAAAAATCATAGCTATTGTATATGATTTAATTTTAAATCTTTTAACGATTACCAATACAGTTTTCCCACCATTTTTTGCCCAAAATACCTTATATAAATATCGACAGTCCTAGTATGGTCAATGCTAATGTAGATATTTTTTTTTCTTTTTTAAAACTTTATTTTAAAAAAATATAGGTAAAAAGGAAAAAAAAAATTTATATAATTGTCCACATTGGTGTGGACCATGTCACATAAGATTGCTGGCATCCACATCAATGATTTAAGGAAAAAAATGGCTAGAAAGATTACATTGATAAATTGTCAAAATATTTAAGACTAAATTGATTAAATTGAAAAATTTATAATTGAATTGCCTTCAACATTGTCAATACATTTGTTGTTATACAACTGTGCTTTTACGACATAAGGACATTAGAAGTACCAAAATTTTTATATGATGTTTACTTTAGTGCCAAAACTTTTCGCTAACTCACTGAAGTGTCAAATTGGAAATAAAACGGTCACTTAAATGCCTCTGGCGATAATTTCCAATCAAAAGTTCTGTTTGGCTTTTTAAATGAAATGATAAGTCATACGTGAATTTTTTTTATTATAAAAAACCAGTCCAACCTGGACTATAATGTGGTTGGACTCTCCATAAATGACGCCATATGTGCCGACGTTGACAATATTCGTTATTCTCGTTTCAGTCAAGCTGTGAACCCATTTTTTAGGATTCCATGATAGGTAAAGACAGTGGATGGGGTGCTGCTTCAATAGTCAGAAAATGGTGTTGTTTAGAGGGATTGAAGTTGAAAATTTCCCACCCCCCGGCCAAATAAAAGAGGGATGTTTCTCCCATCGCAATTCAGATTTTCGCCATGTAGTTCAATAAATTCTAAATATGACTCCGATTTGTCTTCCTGACTTGTCTTCTATTTTCTGTTTCATTTTATTTTATTTTTTCCGTTCTCTTGCTGTCTGCCAAATTCCGTTACCATTGGTTTGCGTTGTGGAGGGGAAAATTGAGTTTGCAAGGAAGCTCTAGTTGAATCACCATCGTCATGGCTGCAGATCTAGAGGTGGAAAGCAGTGTGTTCATAGCCGTGGAATTTGGGAATTTGCGAGGAAGCTCTGACATGAGATGGAGCTCATCGTGTTTCGCCTTTTCTTCTTCTTTGATTGTTTTCAAATTGAAAAAAGAAAATCCCTATTTTGGCCTAAATTTAAATTTGCTTGTAAACAAAAATTAGGATTTATACTTGGGACAAAAATGTAGACGACACCATTTAGTGATGTTATTACTAACTAGGCATGCCAACAAGTCATGTCAGTCAGGGAAATTCGTAGAATATTATTACACTAGATTTCAAGTGATCCACATCATAGTTTACACTTAAGTGATTGCATTTTTTAAAGTGGTACTTAAATGATCCAACAAAAAAAATTGATACAAAAGTGAGTGCTGTATGTAAATTATGACACTTTTAGTATCCTTCTCCCATGCTTTTAGTGATATGTTTTATTCTATGATGTTCCATCCCTTTCATCCACACTGAAATCTTAATCTGTTTAGCATTCATCCAACCTCCTATGAGCAAGGATCATTTGCATTCATAGTGCCCATTGGGGGTGGCTAATGCATGTTCTCAGGGTGGCTATTGGCTACGTGAAAGCGTGGTTTAATATTTAATTATTCCAATATTCCCCATCACACTTAGTTTGGCTTTTCTACTTATGATTTAAACTCAAAACTTCCAATTCTGATACCATATGAGATTATCATTTGCATTCATAGTGCCCATTGGGGGTGGCTAATGCATGTTCTCAGGGTGGCTATTGGCTATGTGAAAGCGTGGTTTAATATTTAATTATTCCAATATTCCCCATCACACTTAGTCTGGCTTTTCTACTTATGATTTGAACTCAAAACTTCCAATTCTGATACCATATGAGATTTTGTGAGACAATTACAAATTATTCTAAAAGTTAAAGGTTTTATACGAATTGGTAATTTAATATTTAATTATTTCAACAGGCTAATCAATTGCCTTTATGAAGATCGGTAGTAAGGAAAGAACATTATTGGGGAGAGGGGCAAATAGGGAACCAAATAGATAAAAGAACAAAATAGATGAAATCAATAATAGGAGAGATTTGTTTGTATAATTCGATTTATAATATAAGGATAAGGGCATGGAGACCCAACTAATTTGAAGCCTATGAAATACTTTACAAGTCTCACAAATGGATGAAATCCGGATCTTTGATCTGTGTAGGTAGTCCCGACTTACTTGCGTGTGATTGATGAAATAAGAGCGAATGTCTTCCAACTCCTATTCTGGAAAATCTCTCAATGCATCAAGCAACTGCGTTAACCCTAGGAGGGTTAGACGTATAGAGAGCTAGTGAAGGTCGTGTATGGATGGCGAAAAAAAGATTTAAAAAAAAAAAAAAAACTGGTTGTGAACGATAATTAATGTACATATCTCACTTTCCATTCGCTGGAAGCTGTCACCTACTACACAGTCAAAAAATTCCGGTGAAGATATTTCGGTGGGCAGCTATAAAACTAATTAAAATAAAGTATATGAGGGAAAACTCTTCCCTGCAAATTTTTATGACCGCGTAGTTAACAAAGACTTTGTCACATTTGTTTGCACGTCCTCCAAAAACAATGACGCAAAAACCAATCTGTCAAAGTGAAGGAAGCCCGATATAATTAAAAAGGGCCTCCCTCTTCCTTCATCATCTTCTCCTATTCGTCTCCTTCCTTCAAATTCTCTCTCACCACTACAGACTCTCCGTCCATCGGCGCTCCCGGTTTTCCACAACGACCAGCCGCCTGTGTCCGGCAGTTCTCACGGCGAGATCAGGTGCTCGTCTCATCCCCCCGCCCCCACCATGCATGGAAGTTTTCAAAGCGGCTCGTTCATGACCGAGCATGACGATAATGGAAGCTCGCCAGAGAATAGCATTGGAGAGTCACCGCCACCGCCTAGCAGATATGGCGATACGATGAAGACCGGCCCCACGGCACCATCTCCTAAGAGGAGGTCTGTCGTGGAAAAATCGTATGTTCACATATGAGTTTTGTGGCGATTGGATACATGAATTAGTCATTAGGTATTTAGAGCGGAGATGAGAAGTTGGGGTTTTTTGTTTGCTTTTCAGTAGGAGAGGTATGCAGAAGAGAGTGGTTTCGATTCCGATCAAGGACGTGGAAGGCTCTCGGCTCAAGGGCGAGGGCGCGCCGCCGCCATCCGATTCATGGGCGTGGAGGAAGTATGGCCAGAAGCCCATCAAGGGCTCTCCATATCCAAGGTGAATTCTTCATCTTGTCTCATGTTATGGCTTCTTCCGCTTGAATGGCTACAGCACAAACAATCCTTTTCTTCACTTACCTCTCATTTAACGTCATGTCGCCAATAATCTTGAGATGCGATCACTGAGTTCTTGATAGAAACAATGGAACCTTGATATAATTGAAGTTCTTTGGTTAAATATCTGAATTTTCTCTATATCCATCAAGTGCTCACACTGAATTGAAGCTGGATAGGATTCCCCTTCTTAGTAATCAACAAAACTCAACAATGAACATGAGGTTTGATAAAGTTCTAGATTAATTTAATCCGATCCATTCGAAGAGGATAACAATCTCCGTTAGATCTGTGGATAAAGAATTAATTATTGATCTAATGATCCAAGCACTCAATTATGCAGGGGATATTATAGGTGCAGTAGTTCAAAGGGATGCCCAGCCCGGAAACAGGTGGAGCGCAGCCGCGAAGACCCCACCATGCTCCTCATCACCTACTCTTGCGAGCACAACCACCCTTGGCCCGCTGCGAAGAACAACCACCACCATCTCAATCACCAAAACTCCTCCGCCGTGACCAGTGCCGTCGAAGAGAAGCCCAAAATGCCTGCCAATCTACCCAATCCAGAAGCCGAGCCCGAGCCCGAGCTAGAGCCCGATCCTGAACCCGAAGAGAAGTTTCCAGACATGAGCGACGAATCGGTGCTCATGTCCGCTACGGACGAGTTCAGCTGGTTCATGGACATGCCGACGACGTCGTCCACGATTTTGGAGAGCCCCATTTTTACAGAGAGCGGCAACAATAGCGCCAGCAAGGGCGCGGCCATAGACGCCGACATGGCCATGTTTTTCCCGATGAGAGAAGAGGACGAGTCGTTGTTCGCCGATCTGGGGGAGCTGCCGGAGTGCTCGGTGGTCTTTAGGCACGGTCGGAGCGGTGGTGTGAGCACCCAAGTTCAGATCTGCTGACCCTTCTTTTTTCTTAATTAAATTTCTAATCCCACTTGTATTTGTATTTTCCCACTTTTCTTTTTATCTAATTTTTTCCCATTCCTGGTTAATTTATTGCTTATGGATAAAATAAAAAAAGAGAGAGGAGTTGTTCAATTCAACCGGGGACGGAGGTGTCGTGCGCAGTAAGGAGGAGAAATCTTGGAAATTTCTTCTTTTCTTTTTTTATTCTAGAAGCTCAATTTTTCTTTTTCTTAATTATAATTTTTCGGGGGCCTTGATTTCAGTGTAATTAAATAACAAAAATGTCGTATTCGGGTTATGTCACGATGTTCTTGTAATTAGAGCATCATCTGCCGTCCATCCGCTCAGGGGGGTCGCAATCAACGATGTCAGGACAATAGATATTTGATCGGGACCCGCCAACTAAACTCGTAATTTAATGATTTAGGTCAGTCGTCTAGATAAACAATTAGGTGTTTGGATAAGCCCGCAAACTCAGACCAAGCAAAAAAAAATTGTTCAGGGTTGCATTACAATCGATTTTTGTTTTTATAGAAGATGATCGTGCTGAATTCAACTGCATATCAAAAGCCAAAATCTCTCCAGTCCGATATCTTATATTGATTTTATCTATCTATGGATTTCTATCTTCTTATGCATTGAATTCGTAATAACCCTTCACCAATAGGTCATGTGTATCAGGTTTGCGTATCTCAACCTGGTCATCTTATCAACTTTCATGCCAGAGGATTATTAAGCTTTGTGATGTAGTCATGGCATTGTCTAACAACCTCTTCCGTTGAGATGTTTAACCTTGTGATGTAATTGAGGCACATATTAATATTGATTGAAATTTGAATAAATCAACATCGTTGCGATCTTTCAAGTATTTTGCTCTTAAACTTAGACTTTGATATAGATTCAGGAATCATTGGTAATATATATATATATATATATATATATATATATAATTTTTAATGATTTATATCAATATATATAATTTTCTTTCTACTAGAAAAGAAATATAGACATTCAGGGTTATTGAGATATTCTTTTGTTGCTGCTCCTTTATGATAGATTGAAAAAGTCAATTTGACACAAAATAGCCTTTCATGATTATTATATGTTTTTTTATATTTATATCCCTTTATTATAAATCTTGCAGATTTCTTGCAAATAATGAAGTTAAAAAACCATTTAAGTTAAAGTTTACAGTTTCGAGCATAATCCCTGATACCATTTGTTTTGTGAATCAAGCTTGACCTTATTATGCCTAATTACTATATTTTCTATGAAGCCCTCGAGTTTTGGAGCTCGTATATTTCATAATATTTTACTCCTTCAAAAATCATGAAACTTCTTTGGAAATTTTTCCCTTTTATAGTATGGGATGAAAGGTTTATTGGCTATAGAGTTCACTGTATTTACGGATGATCTTTTCATTCAAGTTTCTAAATATGGAGAAGAATGTAGTTACTTATATGAAAGTCTGACAATACTTTTGTTGCAGCACATGAATCGATCGACTAATATTGAATTATTTTGATTTTTAATACTACTTTATTAAGTGACAAACTATATTTTGTACAATTCCCTAAAGAGCATGATGTGTTGGATTACTACTGTTTATAAATGGAAAGTTTTTAAAAAGGAACTTAGATTGTGATAAAGTTCCTAAATTTGTCAAAAGTACTAAATTTGAATATCTGCGGCAACCAAGACTAATTATCTTTCAAATATAATGTCCATAAAATATGCAACTTTTCCTTGTCATATGTTTAATAGGTTCAGTTTGCTGACTTATCTGTTTTGAAATGTATTAACTGTTTGATATTGCAAAAGTTTTTTTTTTGGTGAAAATGATATTGCAAAAGTTAGTATTTAAAGATTTTCAAAAAGAATTAACTCATAATTGTGGTTATCAATTTGCCGTAACAATAAAGTGTCTTAAAATGACAATTTTGACATAAATATGCATGGAAAGCTCTGACATCGTATGTAGAAAATTCAATGATCAAACAACCATATGTAGAATCTAGAATACTTAGGTCTGAATCGAAGTTACGTGCCTAGTTTGGCCAGTCGCCATCTTTGAAGTGATCGCCATGGATGGAACCATTGGGGACTATAGGAGCAGCGCCTCTCTTTCTTTAATTTTTCAGATTTTTCTTCTTCAATCCAGATTTTTTTTCCCCTCTTGTAGCTGCCACCGCCAGATTTTTCTTCAGAAAAATCAAGAAAAATAAGCCCTAGTTGCCAAAAGTTGAGGACACGCCATTGACTTGCCAACTTGCCTAAATGAGGAGACTCCACCGACTTAGGAGTAGTATAGATAGGCCAATTGTATGTGTAGAGAAATGTAGAGAGAAGATAGCAGAAAAAGAGAAAATATATAAGAGCATTATGGAGAGTGAGTCTCCATGTGGGAAAAGAGTGAGGTGTGTATGAGAATGACGTGAGGAACTTATGGGTGAGTGAGTGAGTACAACACAAGTGTGTATTTGTATTTGTGGGGGTAAGTACACTATCAGTGCCAAAACTTGTGTACAGCGCTCACTTTGGTGCCAAAACTTTATTTTGGATCACTTAAGTGCCAAATCGAAGGAAAAACAATCATTTTTGTGCCACCGGTGAGAGATTCCGGCCAAAATAATTACATGGCTTTTATATTTTAAAAAAAAAATAGACATAGCTTTTAAACAACGTTGTTGCTTTCCATCCTAAGAAAATGACGTCATTTTGCCATCCTAAGTGGATGGCCTCACAAAAATGACGCCGCACAACTCATCTGGGGATTTTTTTTTTTAATTTGGGGATTGAAATTAGGGTTTTTTTGTACGATCCTCGCCCAACGCCGACCTAGCTCGCTCGGTTGCCGTCACTCGGCCACCATCGCTCGACCATCGTCACTCAGCCACCGTTGTAGTTGCTCGCCACCGTCCCTCGGCCTCCATTGTAGTTGCTCGACTAGGCGAGCAAGGAGAGGCTAAGGTTGTTGCTTGAGCAAGAAGCAACGCAAAGAATAGGAGGTAAGGGCAGAGGAGGAGGAGGAGGAAGGGAGGTCAAAGGTGGAGAGAGTGAAGATGAGGAGGGCGAGGGAAACAAGGAGGGCCCAGATGGAGATGGCAGATTGGGCTCTGCTCAGGGAGCGGTTGAAGTGGGTCCTTTTGAAGGGGGAAGGAGGAGGGGAGAGAAGGAGGAGGACGAGAGCTTGGACTTGTCGACAATGTTGGATGAATCAGAGGCGGTGTTGTGCTGGTGCTGTTCTTCAGGGAAGAAGACGACGAGAAGCCCATGCTATGCCTTCTCGCAGAGGAGGAGGAGGAGGAAGGGAGGTCAAAGGTGGAGAGAGTGAAGATGAGGAGGGCGAGGGAAACAAGGAGGGCCCAGATGGAGATGGCAGATTGGGCTCTGCTCAGGGAGCGGCTGAAGTGGGTCCTTTTGAAGGGGGAAGGAGGAGGGGAGAGAAGGAGGAGGACGAGAGCTTGGACTTGTCAACAATGTTGGATGAACCAGAGGCGGTGTTGTGTTGGTGCTGTTCTTCGGGGAAGAAGACGACGAGAAGCCCATGCTATGCCTTCTCTCTCTCTCTCTCTCTCTCTCTCTCTCTCTCTCTCTCTCTCTCTCTCTCTCTCTCTCTCAAGGTTTTGAATTGGGGGAAAGACATCAAACGGCGTCGTTTTGTTATTTAAATGCTGACTATACACTCCAGCGAGCCACATCAGTTTCAAAAATTAATAGAAAAGTGTCATGTCGGATTTCCGGTCAATCAGATCGGCATTGACACCAAAATAATAATTTTTTAAAAAATTTTAGCACTTAAGTAATCCAAAATAAAGTTTTGGCACCAAAGTGAGCACTATACATAAGTTTTGGCACTGATAGTATACTTACCCCTGTTTTTGTGCTAGATAAGTTGTAAAAAGAAAAAAGGCATTTTTCCATTGCTACTTTGAGGAATAGCAAGTATGGAGCTTTCTCAACAAGTGGTATCAAAGTAGGCGTTCGAACACCATGAACCCAGCTAACCGGAGTTGTTGCATGCAAAGATAATGGTTTGGGACCATTGTATAGGAGTAGGCAGTCGGGGATTAGAGTACATTGGAATTCTACTAGTGCATAGTTAGGTGCTATGATCGATTCGTCTAGGACCGAGCTTGTTTGGTATATTGTGGGCATTACAAATTAGTCACAATGGTGGATAGTTAAAGTTCGGTTAGCAATGTCGAGAAACTCAATAACTCCAATTATTGGAGTACCTGCATTTTTACCTACTAGGTCAAGATTTGCACAATATTGTTGTTGGCGGCAGCAACAACACACCACCCATGGATGATGAGGATTTGAGGAAGTCAAAGATAAAAGTTGATAAGGCTCTCTACATTGTTGGTTTTACTATAGAAGATGATTTGATACCACATATCAAGATTGCAAAGACCCTAAAAGAGGCATTAGAGGCATGGGATAACTTGGTGGTGATGTTCATAAGGACGAAGATACTAGGCTACAATGGCTAGAGAATGAGCTACTCTCAATATCACAACAAGTGATGATGGTTTTTAATCCAAAGTTAGATCCCTATATGAAAAAATATCAAAATCAAATCCTCAAAATGCCATCTCTGAGACTACGATGAGAAGAACTATCATTCATGAGTTACGGCCAGAGTATAAAACTGCTATTACGGGCACTCGTGGATGGGCTAAAGATCTAACTCTGACTAAGTTGGAGAATATTTTGGCCAACCAAGAGGCTTTTTAACAAATAGATATTGAAGGTCTCATATAAGGACGACGAAGGTGCACTCTTTAGTAATAAAAGAGGGTTCAAGAGCTAGAGAGAAATCGTGTCAACACTAGAGATGGCAAATAGAGGAAAACTCGTGAAGATTGACAAAGGTGACCAAAAGGGACAAGCACTCAACTCATGCAAGGGGTGCCCTCGCCAAGCCCTCACCGGCGTCGAGCGAGGAAGTTCGCCGAGGGGTGCCCTTGCCCAACGCTAGCGAGGGTGCCCTCACTTAATGCAAGCAAAGGCTACCCTCACCTGCATCAAGTGAGGGGTGCCCTCGCCAAATCTAGCGAGGGTCGTCCTCTCTTAACACAGGCGAGGGCAGCCCTCGCCGGCGTTAGGTGAGGCCACCCCTTGCCCAACGTTGGTGATGGCCTGGTGAGGGGAGCCCTCGCCCGACCCAACCGAGGGCCACCCTCGCCCAATGCCGGCGAGGGCGGCCCTAGCCAACCTAAGCGAGGGTGACCCTTGCCCAACGCTAAGACGCCAGCTTCCCTCTGCCAGCTCCACCATGGTCGGCAAAGGGAAAAGAAAAGAAGAAGAAGAAAAAAAAAAGGAAAAATATTTTTTAAAAAAAAATAAGACCAAAATGCCCTTGGTGGGGTAGATGTGTCACAGTTTGCAAAGTTTGAGATTTTTCATGTCACAAAAAAAAAATTGTAAATTTATCACTTTAGGCAAAGTTTTGGGTTTTGGGTCATCTTTTCCCTGTATTTTAAACAACTTTCATGAAGGAAGTTTCTCCAAATTTCGAAAAATAAAAAGCTTGATCAAATTGGAAAGCGGCAAAGATCTAGTAGTTTCGAAAAAATTGGAAAGTCAAAACTTGTAAATTCCTAGGTGGCAGGTTTGTGGAGGAGAGGTGGCACCCGACTTGGCTTCCAAGATCACTTGTTATCATTCTTTTAGACCATAAGCAACCCCATTTTATTAATTACTTGGGACATCTAGGCCTCCATACTCATTACTTAGCCTTCTAGTTGGGACCAAAAGAAAGGTCGAAATCGAGGATGTTACAGATAATAACCCAATTTAATTCATATCATGTTGGACTAAATGTATCAAGCGATATGAAAAAAGAAAAATCTATTGTTGGTGTAACAACTCATAGATTCAAGAGATTATGTTGCATTCGGTCTAGGAGACATTAAGGTGTACCACATGTTGAAACCTACCAGTGCACCAATCATGGATAGGCATTTGCTAGAGTCTATCTATGTGACGTCAACACATGTGACATACACATACAAAACTTGGAAGAGTGATACGCCTAATTTGTGGCACACATGGCTCAAGCATGAAAGCTACCATAAGTTAAAGGCGATGATGAAGATAGACATGCTAAAGGGTCTCCCCCACTTGGATGTTTTGAGAGGGCATAGTCGAGTGCCAGGTGTCAATACATTTAGGCATGTCAGCTTCCATATGAAATGTCTACATTCAAAGCCAAGATGCCTCTCAAGCTCATACACTTAGATGCATTTACACTAGCGAAGCATCCATCTATTAGAGGATCAAAATACATGAAACCCTTCATCGATGACTTCTCCATGTACATTTAGACCAACTCTATGAAAAAAAAAAAAAAACCTAAGACATTTAAAAAATTTAAGTAGCTCAAGGAAAAAGTAGAAAAAGAAATTGGCAAAAGTGATATAATGCATTCATATTGATCATGGGAGAGAATACATCATATGAACTTACTAAAGATATGCAAAGGTGTAAGATATGTGTCCAAGCATGCCACAACAAAACAGAATTACCGAAAGAAAGAATTGGCATTTGGCAGAATTTTGCAAGAGCACACATCCTGAAAAGAATGTTCCACCCAAGTTTTGGGCCAAATGTATGAAGACAATAGCGCAAGTGATCAATAGATTACCCCAAGCAAGGCTTGGCTTTATCTCATCATACGAGAAGCTATGCAATCACCTGCACATGGTAAGTCATTTCAGAGTACCTGAATGTGTATGTTTTGTATGTGTGCTTGATCATCTATGTAGTGTGTTTGATAAGAAGGCAATTGGTTACCTATATGTGGGCTACCATGATCAAAGGAAAGGGTGGAAATATTGTGATCCTACACCAGGGTTGTGTTACACTTGTAGAAATATGGTTTTTGATGAAGCATCACCATGGTGGTCATCATAAGTCAATGAACTACCGAATTCAAAATATTATATATATATATATATATATATATATATATTGAAGAAGTTTATGAAAGAATGGGAGAAAATGATGAGCTTGATAAGGATTAGCTTATTGAAGAAGTGAATGAACCCATCACTAAATGAGAAGAAGTCAAAGCACAATCACCAAAGAAATCAAAGAGCCCGCAACAACTAGTATACGCTTGAGAATAGACCAAGCCATATAGAAGAACATAAAGAACAGGTACCTTAGCTCAAGAGATAAACAAGGCAAGGGAAACCAAATCTTGAATATACAAATGTGGTATAAACTGAGGATGTTAGAATAATATTGTTATCTACATATAAAGAAGCCTCATAACCACCGCATGCGGTGGCCTAGTTAGATAAGTGCTCCCATTATCCTTTGCTAGAGGAGAGGAGTTCAAATCACGCTGGCCGCACGAGATCTTAAGTGTGACGTCAAAGTGGTGGGTCATCCGCTAGCGTCACCCCAGGGTTTACCCCCCCCCCCCCCCCCGGCGTTACCCCGGGCCTGTCAGGCTATCCGTGTTGGTACGATGCGCGAGGTTCCCTAGATCATATATATATATATATATATATAAAAGCCTCATAAGGTGCGGACCGGAGAAGTAAGAGATCCACTCACTCAAGCTTAATGAGACGTGGGATTTGGTGCCAAGAGGTACATCCTACATTTTGCAAATGGGTTTACAAAGGCCAAATGGGTCAATAGAAAGATATAAGGCACGATTATTTACCCAAGGATTCCTTTAAAAGTACAACCTATATTATGATGAGACCTTTAGCCCGATAGCAAAAGTTATTGCAATTTGTGTCTTACTAACACTTGCAACAAGTAAGTCGTGGAAACTATGACAAATTGATGTGAGCAAGGCCTTCTTTCATGGAGAGCTAGATAGAGATATATACATGGAGCAACCAAACGATTTCAAGAGTAAGACTCGTCTTGTCTACAAGTTAAAGAAAGCAATGTATGGTTGAAAACAAGACTTAAGAGCATGGTATGGGAAGATTACAAAATCCTTGGTACAAAATGATGGTAATCCCGACAAACTCGAGCTTAATTGTGAAGGTAGAGATGAAAAGCTTGCAATAGTATTGATCTCTGTGGATAATCTAATGATCACTGGAGATGACGAGAAGGAGATATGTTGAGGATTCAAGGTTGAGCAGAGCTTGGAAGGACTATTCCTATGTCAGTAGAAATATGCACAAGATCTCCTAGAAAAGTTTAAGACGCTTGATTGAAAGCCTATAGCTACTCTAATGGATGGAAATATAAAGTTGTGTGCAAACGAAGGATGAGAATCAGAATATTAAACTATGTACAAGCAACTTATGGGTGGTGTTATTTACCTAACCATAACATGGCCTAACATTGCCTTTATAATGGATAGACCACGAAAGCCTCACTTAGATGCAATCAAAAATATAACACACTAAGATAGGGGTAAGTACACTAGAAGTGCCAAAAGTTGTGTATGACGCTTACTTTGGTGCCAAAAGTTTATTTTGGATTACTTAAGTGCCAAAAATTTTGAAAATTGATCATTTCAGTGCCAACGCTGATCTGGTTGGCCGAAAGTCCAATGTGACAATTTTTTTTATTTATTTTTGAAGCCAACATGGATTGCCAACAAGTACAATCAACATACAAACAACAAAACGACACTGTTTGGCATCTTTTCCCCCAAGTAAGAATCCTAAATCCCCAAATTGAAAGAGAACCGAAAGTTCAAAACCCTAAATCCCTAATTTGAGTTCATACTTTGATTTTCTCGTAAAACTATCAACTCAATCTTGCAAATGGAGGGCAAAAGCTTTAGCAACGGCTCACATTCTTGTGACAAAAGCGAATTAGATAGTGAGTTTACTGTTATTGTGGGTCAGCGAGCTCAAGAAGAACATCTTGAACTCAGTTGAATCCTTGGAGAAGATTTCATGGGTGCAGCAAATATAGAGAAGGCTCGAAGTGCAAATATTTCAAAATGGGTTGATAGGAAATTCTCTGATTGAACGACAGAGGTGATCTTGGAATTACTTGAAGGCCGACATCAACCTCCACCTACATTAATGGACGAGTTGGAAGATGTCAACTCAATGCAAGCTCAAATGAATGGTTTAACATCTCTAGTCGACCACTTGAAGAATAAGGAGATTGAAAATTGAAAGAAACTTTTTAAGCGTTGATTGTGTTGTTATTCTCTTGTGTAGTCTATTCACATGTGAAGTGAGTAATGAGAAGATGTTTGTATGTCTACCATAGTCAAAGATGTGGAATATACACTTGTATTAGATTATTTATAAGTAAAGTATTTTTTTAGTTTACTGTAATTTTTGTATGGAGCAAAAGGTTTTGTTGTAATTTACGGTAGAAATTGAAGGTTGGAGTTGGAATGCATTAGTTGTGAGCACTTAAAAGTTTTATTGCTTAGTTGTATATTGTCAATATTTGTTTTGATTATTTTTTGCTTCAGATATAATGGTTTGCTGCATTTTTTATTTGGTAATAGTTTGCTGGTTTGCTAGTTTGCTGCAACTATTATTGCGAACCATGGTAAAATTAAGGGATGGTGGCAAATTCACGATTGACTATTTCAATGCTATAAGTTGTAAATAGTGATCGCTTGAGTGCCAAGTTTTTATAAAAATGATCATTTAAGTGACAGTCACAATTACAAAGTGATCACTTGTGTTGCACAAGTTTTAAAAAAAAAATAACATGTTAGTTTCAAATGTCACTTGACTTGCACCAGTCATGGTGCATCTTATTGCACCAATTAGGTTGCTAGTGCATCTTGTTCTTGCACCAACCTTTACAAATGTTGATGTAACGAGATGCATCGGCACCCAAAATTGCTCATGCAAGAAGATGCAAATACCCACAACTACACCAAGGTGAGCTGGTGCATTTTGTTCTTACACCAGCACATACAACCAGAACCTACAAATTCATTAGCATCCACAACTTCAATCAGCAATAGTATATGCACACATTACTTCTAAAAACAATATCAACCTCATAAGAACATTGCACCGACAGTAAAAAATTATACAACATAACTATTTTGCCAGCATTACTAGCCGAAACCAACACAAGAGAAAATAACAAAAACAACTATTGCCATTGACATTGATTAATTCTTTACAAAAGAAAAACATGCCTGACTCTACTTCCTAATCACTAAAGGTTCAACACCCTCTTGAAAAAGAAAACAATGGCAATATGCACCCTCCTCAAAAAACAATGGCAACAACTACCATTAATAAAGATACAATATCCAACACCCTCCTAAAAAAAACATAAAAAGAGATCATGTCCAACACCACATAAAAAGAGATCACGTCCAACACCCTCCCAATAATCAATATGCACAACACCCCCATCTCATTTTACTTTTTGGATCTTTGAATTGATTCATAATCCGAGCACTCTTTTGAATTGGATGTGCAGGTTCTTTAACTAGCCTTTTCGTCACCTCATTTTCCTTGTTCTTGACAGCGGCTATTTTTGTTCTAGCACATGCCATGTGTTAGTTCATATGATCACTATTGCTCCCATGATCATGGAACTAGTACTGGGTTCTTTTTGGATGGTTGTTTTGGAGCTATACCCACTGTCTTCTTCTTTGGAGCATTCTTCTTTGGCTACGCCCTTAATTCTTGAATTGGCCCACCTTGAGAAATAAGTACCTCCAAAGTTCTCCCAAGCTACAAGAATATAGCCATATTGTCAACCAAATGAATTGAAGTACAACAAATTAAATGCATGAGGCCTACAAATCTTACATTCAAAATAGTCATTTAAGTACGTTCATCTGTGTAAATCTCATAACCATATTTCCTTAATCTTTTTTCATTAGCTCCTCTTGTTCACTGTGGTGCATCATTTTCAACAGCAACAAATGGGAGAGCAACCTATGCAACTTGTGCAGTTGCTCGTATTTTCACTTGAGAAACACATAACAAATTTAAATTACAGCCCATAAAAGACAAACATAGTGATGTACAACTTACATGATATTTTTTTCTCATTTACTCAACAGTAGACTCAGTTATTGTTATTATTGTTCTTGTTCTTGTTCTTGTTCTTGTTGTCCTACCTGTTCCAATTGTCACGGCCCGATCCTCGAGCACACACCCATGCCGGCTTGGTCGATTAAATAGCGACGTCTCAGGTTGCATCGCTGACCCTTGCATTTAAATACACATGCGGAAACATATAATTAATCCCTAGACAATAAAATAATGGGATAGAAAAGTAGGGCAATATTTTTCAAACTTGAAAAACCACAACAACACTTTTATATTGTGCAAACCATATAGTATATATTACAATACTATTAATAAAAGTTAGGTCCTTCACAACATAGGGTTTGCAAGACAGGTGTGGGGTTTTCAATCCTCCCCTAGATCCTCCTCTGGGTCTTCCTCATCTTCGATGATCTCTCCTTCTTCCTCGCTCCAGCTGAAGCCCACGGCTGAGTCACCGGAGAGTCAGAATCATCTTCAAGCTTGGGGTCTTTCGCATCTACCACCAATCCACCCTTAGGATCAGTAGTACCCTTCCCAAACGCAACCTCCAGCGCATACGGTGGTACCTCCAATTTTGGTATCGAACCCACCTTTCGCCCATCAGAATAATGGTGATACCACGCCCGATATTCATAGGGCACCTTTTTGGGTTCACCAACATCTACCCAGACTATGGACTTTATTAGCACATAATTGAGTCCCTCGAGGTGGTGGTGTATTGGAATGTGGTAACCTGTCTCAGTAAACTTCTTGGGTTGCCCAAAATATTCATGAGGGTTTGCAGGGGCTGCCATCTAGGGACCTGAAATGTTGTCCCACAATAGGGTGAGACTACGTCTCAGCAAGTTCTACCCCACTAAGACTCGATTAGGAAGCAAATATGTCCTAAGGGCTACCTAAGCACAATCATAGGTCGGAGGACTTACCTTGGCCTCAATTTCCTTCCTACAAGTTGATACCATTTAATATTTCATTGAATCATGTCAACAATCAAATCACTTAATCAGATCAAATCATCAATTAATCAACTTAGTCGATTCCATGTCATAGGACCGTCATCTAGTCAAAACAATACTATCTATGAGTCTGATCAAAATCCAAGACTGCTCACCCTAGGTGATATATAGATAGTAGCTTGCCCCAAAGGCTAATCAATAGCATATTGTTCATTCTCTAAGATGACATAATGAGTCACTGAGCCAGTATTGCATACCGTTCATTCTCTAAGATGACATATAGAGTCATCGAGCCGATATCTTATATCGTCCTTTCTCCAAGATGACATGTAGAGTCACCAAGCCGATATCATCTAACATTCTTTTTCCAAGATGACATATAGAGCTATTGAGCCGTTATAGTATATTATTCCAATTGTACAATCAATTTACCATTTTTATCATACTCAATAAAAAAAATACACGTGTGTGGGTACACGGCCGGCCTTAGCCAAAATACGAGAGTTTTCACTTTTGAACCTCCCACTTTTTTCAACGGTCTCAAAATAGATTTTTGGCGCAATAGACTGACGCTCAGTAATTCTCCAATTAATTACCAAAATTATCCAATTTAGAAATAAAATCCTAAAATCAAAATCAGGCAAAATTAGCACAAATTAAAACTCAAATAAATAAACAGGTCACACTATCATACTCAGCATAAAATTTCGATTGTTAGCTATCACAGCCTAATTTTTAGAAAATAAATAATTAATTAAATAATTATGACAAATAATAAATAAATGCTAATAAATCCAACTTAGGCCTGTAATGCCTAATTGGACGCCAAAACGGATCCGAAAAAATTTCAAGGTTCGTTAAATAAATATTATAACGTGTTTACTTACTAATTACACTATCTATCCACCTAACATGCATTAACAATTAAATTCACTAATCTAATCTAATTTAACTTAACCACATAAGCCATCTTAGCCTAAATTAAATAACCCCTAAGCATGATTAACCTATTAAGCGAGGATTAGTGAGTTAAACTCACTTGCTCGATGATCTAATCGGCTCAAATCGTCGGGGACGCAACGGAACTCACTTCTCCCCAAAGCGGGCCTAACTTTCGAGGTCGAGATCGACCTCGAAGGCTGCTGGAAATCCACTGGTTTCTACTCTGTTCTTGGTTGAAATAGATGGCAACAAGGGCTAGTTAAAGTGGGGATGGACCGAGGAAGGTGGAAAGGGCCAAACCAGGTTCAAGCGGGGACTCACGGTGGTCAAAGGCGGGCCAAACAGCTTCAGCTAAGCTCCACACGACACAGGACAGCATTTGAGACGTTGGAACAGGCGAGAGGGAGGCAGAGCAGCGTCGAGCTGGCGCAGGGCAATGACATTGTGCAAGACGGCGAATGGCTACAACAAGCAGTCTGACAATGGTGTGGTTGCTCCGATTGGTCTCCTTGGCTGCTGGTTCCGAAAATGGCACAATAAGGAAGGGAGGGGAGGCTATCGACCGGATGAGGGGAAGAGGGAGAGGATGAGGGAACAAAGGGGATCCACTTGGCTTAATTTATCCTCAAATGTTCCCTTGACCTTATCCAATTTGTCCACCAAGCTTGGCTGTCTCCCATGGCCTAAAATCAGCCACCAAGGCTCCAATTACAACCCTTGAAATGGTCCAAAAAGCCTAGGTAATGGGGAGCTACGAATTTGCTTGACTTCTCCCTCAATTGGACTTAATTGCTTCTCGATTCAATCCAATTTGGTCCTCATAAATCCAATCGACACCTCTCTAATCAAATTGGTATTTTTCTTCACCAATTGATCCCACTTGCTTTCCAATTTTGCAATAAAAAACGATCCCCCATATTTTTTGGACAAAAACAATCCTAGGATAACTTTTTCCCAAAAAGTCTCGATTTGCAGAAAAATCTTCTAAGACTGAGTCAACGCTCCTAGAATAACTCGTGACATGAAAAAACTTTCAATTTCTTTGGACTCAAATTCATGGTTAATTTCAATCTGGTGCGTTTTTAGCGTGACTTAGGTTATCAGGTAGCTTTTAGAAATTTTTAGTACAAATGACCCGTAGTCAACTTTTTTCAAGTCACAATGAACCCACTTGACACATTGGCGACTCTCATTTGTCATAAAAATATCAAGGATTCAAATACGGACACAAGGTACCAAAACGATAGAAAAATTAGTTTAAGGCCGATTGACAAAAATTTTCCAAATTAATGGAGTCACCCACGTTTAGCCACACATCTCAGTCTAATCAACCTATCTCTGATCCCTTATCGATTTTTAACTTTGCTATAATGGCCTTTAAAGATGAACACGGTCAAGTAGTCGATTCCTGGTCGAATTATCGAGTCTATTATGTTAAAATTTCTTAATGGCTTCCATGGATAGTCTAGTTATCTCGAGAGTGATTAGCTCTAAGAACGGCCCTATAGGTGCATCGATGAAATGTCCGATTAATTTAATTGAAAGCATAAGTGAAAAATCCAGGACGTCACACCAATCCATGTCCCTGCACTTGGGCCTACAACAATGCCTTTTTTTGGCCCTTTAGTAGGCCTTACAACAATGTACTATATCAGGATTATGACCAATTAGAATAAATAATTAAACATCTACTCATTTTCATAATAAAAACAAATGGAGAAAACTTCTCAAATTAATTACAAGTGCATGATAGAAGAAAAGCATAAGAGAAGCCAATACACATGGTCAACCATTAAATTCTATCGAATATGAACTAAAAAATTACTGAGACAAAGAGAATACTTACCTTACAGCATGGCTTTCTATCTGCCATTCAGTAGGCATTACAGTAGGGCCTTTTGGTCCTCCCTTCAGTAGGCCCAACAAGAAGCTCTTTAGAAGATCTTGTTCCTAGTACTAAATTAGCCATTATACCTTGCTGTTCATATTACTTTTTCAGCTCATAACCTTTCTTATTGTGCCATTCTTTGTGGCAATAAGAGCATTTCATCTTTACCACAATCCTATTCATCCTCTGACTTGATATCTCTTCTTGCTGCACTCTTCGTCTCTTTTTTGGCTTTTCTATTTGCTTTTTCAGTGACAAAGGTAGAGGGCTTTCATGATTTGTTGGCTCCCAAAATTTGCTATTTTTGATAGGCTGTATCAAGAATTGGTACGAAGCAAGGTATAAGCTTTTTTTGTACCAATCATTTAAGTAATCATTTGGGTTTTCTTGCTTCATCTGAATTGTACAAATGGCATGGGCACAGGGAATTTCATTTAGTTGCCAAGTTCGACATGAATACTTTCTTCTATCTAAGTTGACAACATACTTATCATGATTTTGAATGATCTCATATCCATTATTTACATTCCAAACTAGATGGCAAAACCTACTAGTAGCAACGTTTGCATCCTATCTCTTCACAATCCTAGGACCACGGTCTCTAATCCACTTCGTAGCCTCATCTCTTTGCCTATACAATCTAGTCATGACCATAACTCGAATATCATCAAGCATGCTGATGATTGGTTTACACCTGACCTCTAAAATTCTGCCATTGAAAGCCTCACTAAGGTTATTATCAATGATATCACATTTGAACTCTTCACTGAAGAATGCCTGACACCAATGCTTAGCTTATGCCTGGAAGAGTGCATCAAAACATTCCTTTGTCAGCTATAACAATCCATGTTTACCTAATCTAAAATCAGCCATGTTGGTACTTTTTGTTATCTGTTGTAATTGCTTTTGTGACCTATCTCCTTTGAAGTTCTTTGACCAATTTGCGTATATGTGCCTCACACACATTCTATGCTTAGCATGTGGCATCAACTCAGTCAATGCAAGAGTAAGTCCCTACAAAAATTCAAACAAATAAATACAAGTCAGGAAAAATATGCAAGTGATTAATGTTAAAAGAGATTGAATTAATTGATAATGGGATTACCTTCTGGTGGTCGCTCATGAATGTCCATCCTCCCCCATCGGTTATCTCAAGGTCAGCCATTAAATTTTTGAGAAACCAGGACTAAGTTATCCTTGTTCTCTATCTTCGCCACTGCCCAAGCTATTGGAAACATTTTTTTATTGGCATCTCTCCCCACAGCAACCAACAACTCCCCCTTGCATAAACCCTTTAGAAAGCATCCATCCAATCCTATAACTCTTCTACAACTAGCCAAGAAGCCCCGTTTGCATCAAAATAGACATAAAACTTATCAAATCTAAGCTCAAGATCAGGGAGTTGCTGCTCCACAACCTATACATGTACCCTACTAGATGGGTTTTGAAGCATGCATTCGCCAGCATAATCTCAAACCCGTGCATATTCTTTATTATACCGACACATCAATATTTTCATCACCCTCAGCTTAGCTCTCTTGCTTTGATTCATCGACACATAAACCCCTAATTGCTCATTCACTAACAGTTAAAACTGATCTTGATCTCGGGCATTACTTTGATAGTATTGAAAAATACTTAGATAACCACACACTTGTTACCCTTTTATTATTAAATATAATTGGACAAGTATGTTCCTCATGGAATGATCTAATTTGGAATGACCCATTCCTACTTGGCGCGCCATAGAGCTTTCATGAACAATTTGGTTGTGAGCACTTAGCTCTCACAAATTTCTTCGTATTTCTAATGAATTCAATGCTCCTCTATTCAGCAATGGAGTTCTTGACAGCAACTTCCTTGAATTGTTTTGCATCGTCAAATCTCATGCCCACAAACAAAACAGATTTATCAACAGTTGGATCATAGTAAAGGTACTTACTTTTTCTTCCACAAGTAGGTTCTTCATCATTATTGCCAAGCTTATTCTCTGAACCAATAATTTCATCGCTACAACTTTCTTCATCTTTACTTCTATTACATTCAGCTGGAGCTCTATCCCTATTTACTGGCTCAAGCCTCTTTCCTAAAACTACAAAAAAAAAAATGCCTAAGAAATTCCCTTTGCTTTGGTATTGACTATGCAAGTTCATCATCATTTTCATCACTTGAGAAACTTACTAAAGCCAAATATTCATCTTTCGATTCACTAGATAGAGTAACTTCCCATTCTAATCCAATGAAGTCTTCATCACCCACATCTTCACCCAAGATTTCATGACATCTTTCGATTTGTTCATCTTTTATCAATATGACTTATCTCCCTCTCATTTTGCCCTTCATCTAACCTAAACTCATCCCCAACCTGATTACTTGCTTGAGTAGGATCATTCACTTCTCCTCTTTCAGTAGTAGTCTGCTCATCCTCATCCTCATCTTCATCCTCATCCTCATCCTCACCATCATCATTATCACTATAATACTCAACATATACCCTAACTTCATCATCGTAAAGATAATAGTAAATAATATCCTTAATATCATTATCATCATTAAAAAATCTCAAGTCATCCTTCAATTCCTTCCCATGAACACAATAATGTAGTTTTTGTACTTTGCATCGTAAAAAATACACCAAATCTCTCACAAAATCAATATATGATGGCTTCCGAACATTGACATAGATAGTACCTTCATTTCCACCAGTATATTCCCAATCCTCGACACCAATAACAAACTCTCCACCATAGCAAATAATGAAGCCTACCTGATTCTTGTCCATGTTGATGATGCACCCAAGGAAGAAAAAAAAGTCATTAGTTTTTGGGACCACATGACAAAATTAGTAACTTTACATGCAAGTCCTTGTCGTTTTGTCGAAAAAAATAAATGCAACCAATTTATTCAATTTGGTCCCTTTACAACAAAGGAAGCTGAATTGAATAAACAAAGTGAGGTCCCCACCACCCATTTTTCAATTCAATCACATTTGGTTCCCCACAAAAACAGTCCAACTAATTAAACAAAGTAAGGTCCCACCACTATTTCCCTCCAAGTCAAGCCCCCATTTTCCCCTCCGCACCCTATTTTTCTATTCAGTCCCCACAAAAGAAAGCGAACAATGGAACCCTAAATTTTCTATTCGGTCCCCACAAAAGTGAGATCCCCACCACTTTCCCCCTGAGCCTAGCCCTCAATTTGCCCTCCGCACCTTAACTTGCCCGTCAAAACCCTAAATTTTTCACTCAATTGACCCACGTAGAGAACATGACAAACCTAAGTGAGCAAGAGTTGGGGACACAGCTAATGAACAATAATGAACAATGGCACAACTACGATAGTGGCTGAGCGACAACAGGTGAGCAACGACGGGCGAGCGAACGACGGTAGGTGAGCGAGCTACGGCCGGCGTTGAGCAAGTATTGTAGTTCTTATGCCACTTGTATGAACCCTATTTTACTCCCTCTTCAGCAGCGCCGTTTTGGCCATAGAGCAATGTGGCAGCGTTTTGTAAGTGAGTCCATGTGGAATGGCATAAAACGACGTTGTTTCTTACGGAGAAAGAAAAATGGCGTCATTTTTTGTCATTCCACGTGGACAGTCTTCTTCAATTTTTGCCACGTTGATTTTTTTTTTATAAATATAAAACTAACGTAATCATTTTGGCAAAAATCTCTCACCGATGGCACAAAAGCGATCATTTTTCCTCCGATTTGGCACTTAAGTGATCCGACGGAAACTTTTAACCAAAGTGAGCGTCGTACACAACTTTTGACACTTCTAATATACTTACCCCTACTAAGATATGTAAAAAGTACTTTTGATCTTGGGTTCTTGTATAAGAAAGAAACATCGTGTGAGCTAGTAAGGCATTACAATGCTGACTTTTCTAGAGATCATTACACAAGGCGATCAACTAACATGTATATGTTTAATATCACGTCAGCACTAGTGTCATGATGCAGCAAAAGACAGTCAACTATATCATTGCCCACAATAGAAGGTAAGGATATAGTAGCAACAATGGCTACTCAGGAGAGTATATGGGAGGTATAGTTAATAGAGGATCTTCATCAACTAGTGGACTACTTAACAAGGCTATATTGTGACAATCTACAGGCCATAAGCTTGGCAAAAAAATCCTGTGTTCCATGCAAGGACAAGCATGTGGAAGTGCACCATCACTTCTAATGAGAAAAAATTACTGGGCAAAATAAAGATTAAGTGCGCCAGGACAAATGATGAAGTGACAAACATTTTCACCAAGGGACTTAAAGTCACAAAGTTTGGAGAGTTTCAAAGACAACTTGGTATGGTCACGAGATCTGTGTAAAGAGAGTAGTCAGTGAGGGAGGCTATTGAAGAAGCACCGCCTCTCTCTCTTCCCTTTTTTTAAATTTTTTTTTTCTCTCCAGATTTTTCTCCTCCTAGCAGGTTCAGGGAAAAACTATTGACGATTGTTGGGCATTGCAACATATATTAGAAGTTAAAATATTATGCAATTAATGTTTACTCATATCTGTATGAGTTTCCAATAAAAGTCGAGTATGTAACAATTGGTTCTATAAATTTAAATTGCAGGATAATAATGCGGTGTATATGTTTCATACCTCTACACTTCCCTTCATGTAAAGGCCAATATGGTGACATGGTTCTTAATCTTGTAAAATCCAGCATGTGGGTGAAATAATTATTAAAACTCATGATACATGAACAAGAAAATGATCCTCCGTAATTTTTGGAGCCAAACTTCAACTTTTCATACGATCTTCAATTTATCGTCTCTAAATGAGACTTGTCATATAGGGATTCTCCAAGGCTTGTCATATTTGAAATGATTAGATAGTTTGCTCTATATCCGATCAAGTAAGGCACTGTACTCAACCGGGGAAACTGAGTCAACTCGTGGTTGAGTATAGTGACGTAAGGCGTGTCAACCCAGCTATAGGCATTTACCCCCCTCTCTCTAACTCCAAGCACAAGAGACTACTATACTTGCCTACCCAGTAATAGCCATAACCAAAGTCCTAACGTGGTGTCTACCTTCATCACCATGAGGCCCCCTAATTCCCTATCTATTTTTATCTTTCCAACAGAGAGGGAATAGAAGGACAATGCAGAGTCTCTCACCCTAGGGCGGTTCTCTCACCTATTTCTTCCGTGAGCCTTTTAAGTACTTGCTCATGTCCGAGAGACTTGTCATATAGGGATTCTCCAAAGCTCGTCATATTTGAAATGATTAGATAGTTTGCTCTATATCCAATCAATTAAAGCATCAAAGAGGCAACTGGTACATTAGAAATCCCAATCCTTTGTACTAAATGGACTCGGATTTTAGACTTAGTTGACGCAATTAAATTGTAAACTGTTACTAAAAAATGCAATCGGTTCCTAACCTTTTCAATTGAGGAACTTAAGACATGAGCTTCTAATTTAAATAACAATCATGTCCTAAATATAAAGTCATCAAGTTGGTAATTCTTCGGTTGATGCATGGAAGTACTTGTTGAACCTTTCCGAAGAAATGTTATGGAGGCTTGATCCCATTAATAGAAAGATTTGACTCATTTTGTATAACTATGTTAACACATCCAGTGAAGTCTTCTTCCATTGAAGACATTGCAATCCGCTTGTACAAGTGCATTAATGTGTTGCTGGGAAAAATGAGACACACATTGCCGAAGGGTTAACCTCAAAAACTCGCTTTTGAATCATCCTCATCGATTTCTCTAGTTTAATTAGGAAGATGGATATCAATAGCTAAGGGGGTTGCTTGATATATATATATATGGGGTTACGTGCACTAGTTCCTTCACACATGCTATGTGGGTGCTCAATTCGAGATGCATTTGGGTTAAGTTTAACTGAGAACAGGGATATGAATTTCAAAAGGTAAGCATGTACGCTCATAGAAATAGGAGTTTCATTATATGATATCCAGATATATCAAATTTGAATTACTATTGATATACAATGTTCTATTTTCTTATTCTACTATTGAATAAGATAAGGGTGTTTTGGTCACACGAAAAGCAATCATCAAATTTAAAAGCCAGCTTTATCATAGTGGTGGTATTATGAACGGTATGGGTATTCATTTTAATGACGAGATATGAAATGATTTCAGTAAATTGATACACCGTAACCTCATGTCAATATCATTGTACCTTCCCAAGATGCTTTTCCAATTTTTGGTTTTAACTTACGAGAGGACAAGACAGTGAGGTTTTGTTAGGTAACCTTCATCATATTAGGATGGTCCCTCCCCTCCTCTGCCAAGTCTCACCATAGCCAGAATTACAAGTGTAAGAGATCCCAAAGGAGACATGGAGAAACTGTCTTCTTCAGAGCTCGATCTCTCGATTACGTTTGCGGCGCAGTTTGGTGACAATCCTTAACGAACTTTGACAACCTCCCAGGTAAAGACAACATCTCCTTAATCACTCGATCTGACTGGGGGGTTGTACGATGATGACAGTACTGGTGCGAAACACCACCCCAGACGAGGCATACTTAATTATTTTTGCCACCGAAGTTCACCAGAAATCATTCCAGATTAGTGTTGGGCCTGCACCTTATTTAATCAAAGTCAAAAGGGTTAGGTGTAGAGCTTTTTCATAACGTCACGTATCAGAATTCATAAGTTTTTTCCCCATCACCTCTGTACTAGGATGACTATAAAATCAAATTTGGGAAATTGCATCTTACTTTACCACTCTCGTGTTTAAAATTATGGGTTTTGAAAGATGACACACGTTATTTCGATTCATGAATTACCTGCGATATTTATGTTCCCTTTTAATTTGTCAATCACGTCTTTCTGCTTTTCTAGACGGTGTTATATAATTATGAGATAACAAAATTTGAATAGATACTAGATAATCTAGCGAATCATTTTAACCATAGTTAATCTAGCCAACTAATTAAAATTTCCTTCAAAACTAAATCTTTCTAGGATAAATATTCCTCAGGTTCTACTTCCTTTATTTCTTATCTTTGCACGCTGATGTGTGAGTTCTTTTTTGCAAATCAGATTAGAACTTCACTTGCAAATATGTAAATGAAATCAAATTTTTAACTTGTCGTGTATATAAAAGTAGGGTTTAGGCACTGATACATATATAAACTTTAATTTTCGCAATTGAATTCATTTTATTGGTGGATGAGAGCTTTTATTTCATGATTGCTTGTGAAAAAAAAATTTACTTTACACTGACAGTGTACCTTACATAAATCCTTAAAAATTTTAGGATCTACATTCCTAGGACGAGTTCTTATACTATGACTACCTATTATTCTCGAGCTTTTGTAACATTTTGTTATGATTGTCGTGCCTTACTTCTCTAACAGCATACACTAAATCAATTTCATTACACTTCAAAATTACCTATAATCACTTTATAGAAAACAGACTTCCTGGGAATTAGGAAGCCGGATATAGCCAGTGGAAGTGGGTTGGGGAACACGCTGCGGATGTTATAAAAAGTTAAGGATAATAACCCTAAAAGGTAAGTCCCACTTTTCTACCTTTGACAACCGAATATAGCATTCACCTTCTAGACATCTGATGCAAAACAATTCTCCATATTAGCATGCTGATTGGTTCCTCTATTGAAATTGTGTTTACTTGATATTGTCTAGAATGCTGTTAGGGTTTGTCAAAATTTGACATTTTCTTTTCTCTTCTAGGTTGACATTTTTCCCATCTTTTTCCCCGCTTATCTAAAACTTCCTCCAATAGTTACATGCTTTCATTCTCCAACAAATAGTATGGCATCTATTTAATTTGGATTCATGTTAATTTTCTACGCTAGACATGTTTATTAACAACAGTTGCATAAGTAATGTAAGCACATCATAATTGAACAAGTAAAAGAACTTGAAGCAAGAAGTCAACAGCGACAGGTAATGCTTTCTTGTGGTTGCACGTGATGCTTTGATCATATCAAATTAGAACAGACTATATATTATATTCGAGTGGCGCTAATTTCGTAGCTTAAATGGTGTAATTCACACCTTTTTAAGTTTAATGGACTACAGTGCCTTATATTGAGAAATATCTATCCGAACTCCACCGTCCTCTTTCCTTTTTTTTCTTTTCAATCAATCAGTCTTGAGCCTTCTCTCCTCCGTCTAGACAAGATAGTTTCAAAACCCAACATCGTCATTCATTGGAAGGATAAACATTATAATGCTCAATAAAAAGCATATTTCATTTGCTTCAAATAAATATGAAATTTTGAAATTCTAATAAAAATGTATATAATAGAGATATATCCAATCTTGGCTTTTGAGAAAAGGTGGAGGTGAGGACCATCAAATATCATGCTAATGTCACAAAAAGGAATTTAATTCTTGTATCAAGGGGGAAAAAAGAAATTTGTCTATGCCATCAAGTCTAGGCAATGTACTTATACGTATTTAAACATCTATCTATCATGTTTTACTTGGACAGTATGATTCATTTATTCCGTGTTCCCTTTTGTTTGAAGTCTCTTTCCCCTTAACGCACTCCTTCATAAATATCTTAACAATCTCTTTAATTCTTTCATACCTCGTAACCCCATTGAAAAAGGATTAATTTGTAAGTTTCATGACAAGTTGGAGCTCTTTAAATAAAGTGGAATGATGACAACGTTGCATTTGCTTGTGTTTTCCCTCAATAGATGACTGTATTGAAAGAGGGTCGATTTTCATTTTGGTTCTTGTTTGTCGATTCAATGAAAAAAGTGTGCATTAATCTATTTTGGCTATGAAATTAGCACCACGCATCACAAAATCTTGCGTATTAATTGGATTAAGACGCGAGTTCACCCTATTGCTTGTTTGCAGGATTATAAATAAGCACGCAAACCACCATAGATAATGTTTCGGTAACAACTTAATTTGTCATTCCCATGATTCTTTGTGAAGTGGATGCTTCATCAATTCTTTTTCTTTCGAGAAATTTAAAGTCTCTTCAGTCACTTGGATATTATTGGTACAAAATCAACATAGGGTGAATCTAACAGTTAGGGGCTGTATGTTTTCATTTCTTTTTTCTGTTTAAGAACAGATTTTTTGTTTTTTTGTTCCCAAGAACAAAAAAAGAACAGAAACACGTTTGTTTGCATTTTTGTTCAAAATCTGTTTTTTTGTTCCCGGAACAAAAAAAGAACGGAAATGAGAAATAAAAAAAAATTGTTTTTTGTTCCATAAACACTTTTGAAGAAACACTTCTCTCTCTTCTCTTTTCTTCTTCTTTTCTTCTTCTTTTTTCTTTGGCCAGTCACCGGCCTCGGCCATGGCCGGCGACCGGCCGTCAAGGGTCGGCAACCTCGCCGGAGCCTCGGCGGCCCCCGGCGAGGCCGAGCCTTGCCGATGGCTGGGCGAGGTTGCCGGCCCCCGTCGGCCGATCGCCAGAGGCCGGCGACGGGCCAAAAGAGGAAAAAAAAGAAAAATAAAGGAAAAAGGGAAAAATAAAATAAAAATATTAAAAATTAAAATAAACAAAAAAAAGAATATAAATGTACCAAACGTGTTTCTATTCATTTTTTATTCCCGGAACAAGTTTATCAAACGCGTCTTTCTGGTCAAAAATTGTTCCCTGGAACAGAAATAGTTTTTTCTATTTCTGTTCCCTGGAACAATTTTTGAACAGAAACATTACCAAACGTGCCCTTAGGCAATTGAGGAAAAAAAATTATTCTCTTATTCTAGCTCAACACAAAGTTAGAGGTGTCAAATGAGTATTAAACCCTATATGACCCATTTAAATCATAAATGAGTCATATATAGGTCACTTATATTTTGAAATTGGTCATATATGGATCACTTATATTTTCAAGAGACTAGTTAAATGGATCTTAAATGGGTAAAACTTAAAAACCCATTTCCAACCCAAGCCTCACACTCTCTCTTTGCCCCTTTAACTTTATAATGTTTTTTATAAAAATCGAAATTAGAATTATTTTTTTTCTTTTTTTCTTTTTTATTTCCCTCTTTTTTTCTTTCTTCTTCCTCCTTCCTTAGCCGATGGCCTCTGTGCGTGTGTGTGAGTGAAAGGTGTGTCAACTTCTGAGAGCAGAGCGTGAAAAGGATTTTGCTAAATCGATCCCAAGTGCTAAGAAATATCAAACGCTTGAGTTAAAGGTAAGGTGGAGGAATTAAAGGAAATTAATGCGATGACACAAAACTGAAGTGAAACCAAATCATGAACATTGAAAACGAAGTCGATGGAACGTAAACATCACTAGGGTTGATATCAAAAGAAAAGTTGCAACTACTTGATGTTCAGGTGGAAGAAACTCCGCTCCATGCTCACTTGATCAAAACTCTCCCAAATATCCTACTTGAATAGCGACAGAGATAACCCAGAATCTCTCTTACACAATGATAATGGTGCTTGTCCAAAACCCAAGAAGAATGTTCTAATAACTTGAGCTTATTGTGCAACTGTCAATTCAATTATGCACTTTCTAATTTGGCTTACGTAGTTCTTTGACAATTTTCCAATATAATCCACCTAACCTATTTTGGCTAGAAATCGTTGATGTAACACTAGCCGTCCAATGTCGCATTGTTAATGATCTAACGTGTATGACTCCACTCGAAATGTCACTTTCAAAAAAAATTCAAATCTTTTATTTATTTCCTTTATTCTCTTTTTTTTCTTTTCTTTTCTTTTCTTTTCTTTATTCCCTCCTCTTTCCTTCATCTTCTAAGATTTCAGACAAGCAGGGGTCGCTAAGGTCTTGGCGATGGCCAGCAACTCTTTTTGCTGGGATCCCTTTTGACCAAGAGAAGGGATATGTATACAAGCCATTATAGATCAAAAACCTTAGTCCGTTCATTGAACAAGCTCAGTTGTCTCCCATCATAAGCTATTAGTGTGTAGAGCAATAATCCTCGATGGATATATTTGCAACAAATCCTAAGGATATTTGATGGCAAGTTTGTGAAATCATGATAGGAGAGTATACACTAGCTTCGTGTGATTAGAAAGCCACTAAATAAAGCAATCTCAAACTCACTTTGCAATACCTATGTGGCCATATAATTCCCAAAGTTTCCCGCTTGAATCCAGTATAACGTTCATTGAATAAGCTCAGTAGTCTCCCACCATAAGCTATTAGTGTGTAGAGCAACAATCCTCGATGCATATATTTGCAACAAATGCTAAGGATATTTTATGGCAAGTTTGGGAAATTATGGGATGAGTTATACACTAGTTTCGTTTGATTAGAAAGCCACCCAATAAACCAATCTCAAACTCAGTTTGCAATACCTATGTGGCCATATAATTCCCAACGTTTGCTGCTTGAATCCGGTATTACGGTAGTGACAGGCTCACTTAAGTAAGCGGTAGCCATGATTAGAACTCCAAAACTTTCCAATTTAGATTAATACAACTCTTGTTCGTTTGCAGAACCTAGGACTAGTCACCGGCTTTGATCGCCCCTTTTCATCTTTCTAAGTTTCCACCAAGAAAATTTCTCGCCCATCAAGTCAAATATTGGATAATGGCATACACTGATAGTTACTTTATCGGACCGGAGGCATTCAAACACAGTTGTCACTGCTCATTAGCCAAAACCACAAAAGTCAAATGCACACACGTGTTTGACTTTATGCATGAAGCGCATTGGTGCTTGCACTGTACTCTCAATTAAAACACACACATAGAGACAGAGAGAGAGACAGAGAGAGAGAGAGATGGTACATTGTAATATGGAGTGGTTCAGAAGAAATAAATTAAGGGACCCGTGTTGATAGACCCAATAAGCACACTGAAAAATAATAAGAAAATGACAGAAAATTGACATTTTTATATACAGGTCTATACCATTTTATTAATCATGGTTTACAAAAAAATATTTGCCTAGGATTGTTGTGTTGTGAAAATTATTATTGGATACGTAAAAAGTGGCATGCTTATTTATTTGCTTGATTCAGATTTATCGAATCACTTTAGAAATTAAATTCTTCATGTGACATTTATATTTCTAACATCAACCGCTTCCATTTAATCATAAAAAATATATATGTAATAGGAAGAGAACACAGTGTCAACAGTGATTAGATTAAAAGCTTGATTAGAAATATTTTCTAGACCAAATAAATTATGACATGAAATAGGCATATTTGTTGACAATTAAGAAACGCCTTTATCTTGACTATTGAGAAATGCCCTATTAATAATGGTCAATTTCAATATAATTTCATTACGATTGTTTCTTTGAGAGATAATCCATTAGTTCGCAACGTTCGAAAGGAGATACAAGCAGTCAAAGGACAACGACTAATAAAATCGAGATAAACCGAAACAGTAACTTAATTCAAAAAATAAAAATCTTTTATTTTGAAGATGCAAAAATAGTACGTAATCATATAGGACTTGTCATGTCCGCTCTACACAATGTGATCTGATATATCAGGCCTTATAAATATTAAAGCATTTCCTGTGAAAAGTACCATGCTAAAGAAATTTTGCATAATTTTTCTGCAATTTTTCCCCAAGAAAAGCTACTTAATCCTATTGAATTCATTAGAAATTTGAGAATTGAGTGTTTAGTTTCTATTGGACAAAGAGATTTTTATTCTTTGGACTTACATCTTATAGTAAGACGACAATGATTATGGTTTAGTATTATTATTACACTACAAAAAGAAGTTTATTCACTTTAATGAATTTTAAATCACTTAACTTTTGTGGGATGACAATGATTGGACCTGCCCAAGCCCACTTGGTGCTGAACCCGACACGTTACGTGTATATTTCAAAGTTTTCTCCTTTAATTGAAGGGCTCCCTAGGGTCCCTTAGGCACGGCCCAATCACTTGTGCTCTAAGTTTTCATGGAGTCCAGCCCAAGTAGTATCCAGCCCACTTGTCACCTTAGGCCCAGCCCAACCATTTGCGTTTAAAAGTAAGTATTACCAGAGATATTAAAAAGAAGAACGTTTTCCCAAACTTATTTTCTATAATCACTCTTACATAGAGCTTCAATCAACGTTCCTTCTAAGTTTGTTAAAACAATTTGCATTTCTGTATTTTTTTTTCTGCATCCTTTTTTAATTTGCTTTATTTTTATAATAAAAAAGCAGAAAATTTATTCTTCTTATATTAGTTATATCTTGGACATGCATCTCAATATCATCTTACCTTCTTATCTTATGAAATGGAGAAAATAATTTTTTAAAGCAAAATCTGAATATTTAAAAGCTTTTTCCATCTCATTTTCGTGCACACACCAAAAAATCGAAATCCGGCCATTATCTTTAGAAATGATTTGAACAAAAAACATTTTCCCCCATCAAGAAGTTTTCAGCAAAACAAACAGACCCTAATACTCATAAGCTAAATTAGTTCACAAAATAATGTGTCAAATAGTAAGTTGTTTATTTAAGTTAATGGGGCCATTCAAGTACCCGACATGAACCTACCACATTATTCAATAAATCCTTTCAGTACACAAGTTTTAGTACCTCAAGCATTATTCAAATTAAAATATGTTCCAAAAATATTCTCTTCGGCAAATCCCAATCAATTCCAACCCACGTTTACGAGGTACAAGAATCTTTGCATCCATGCATATTCCAAACGTGCACTCACGTCGAAGAGTCAATAGATAATCCAAAGTAACATGACCGCAAGCTAATCGGAGTTGTAGAGCGCTGGCTTGTCTTCATCGCCCAATCTCTCACCTATAATGCCTCTAGGTTTGGCCGATACTTCAAACCCATGTGCACCAGCTCAGAGGAGCTCACTTTAGTCAAAATTTTCCTCCAGAATATCCTTTTAAAGTCAACGAAATACACAGAAATAGAAACGAAGCTTCAAAATCTCAATCATGGAGGAGAAAAGATCAAGTCATCGTGACGACCTTCCTTTTAAGAGGCGACAACTATGGCATTTGACAGGTCTTGACATGTGATATAGGCTTCCCATTGAATTACATTGCACAGTGCCGTCAGTCTAGAGATTGATTTTTTTCTTATCATTCAATATGTATGTAGATTGAATTTTTGTATCACATAATCCGGGATTGATTACGATAATCTATAGGCTGTCAGAACTCGGTCAAGGACAAGGCAGTGCTCGGCATTTCCTGCCTCTTTAAGACTCTTTATGCAGCTTCAAAATCTGCAGCTCATTGAGAGAAGATAATACAATTTCTGCACATTGATTATGATTAGAACAGTATGAATCTTGTATTGAATAAAGAGTGTCCAGTTATGACAAAGAAGTGGTTGATTGATACTTCACGGGTCAGCCGATTAATGAGTATTTTGAAGCATTAGAGTGGGAAGTCTTGAGTTCAATTGTGTAAAATAGCAAACAAATATGCACGCCTGATTATATGCAAGACACTGTGAGGATCTTTCGCCTTGGATTTTTATTTTGCACACAATCAGTGTAAAGTTTAATTCTCATAGACTATATGATTGGATTAGTTTTGCAAGAAAAATCAATTATTTCCTGCTACAATGTCCTTGACGTTGGCACCCTTGCTACACCCCCGACCACCACCACCGTTGTTGACCTCCGTAACAGATCTAGAGAAAAAGAGAGTCTATTGAAATAGAAAACAAACTCATCTGTGGATAGCGTAGTTAGTTGAGAGCCCCTCCCTCATCACTGAGGTCGAGAGTTCGAAACCCTGCGTTGCTAGCGATTTAAGTGGGGAGCCATGGCGGTGGGTTACTATGCTAGTCTTTCCCGAGATATAGGGGTCTGGTCCTTAGGAGCCATTCGGGCACAGAAAGCATGTGGCAGAGTCCTTAGTCACCAAAAAAAAAAAAAAAAAAAAACATGCAGTCACCTCATAGGAGATGATGCGATATTAGCTTCGTCATCGATGTTGAGATGCCTAAGCTTCTAGAATTGTGAATGTATTTAGATGGAGAAGAGAGATGCTAATTAGAATTTTGATTTTTCTTAATGGGTGTATGGCGCAAATCAAAATTACAATTGTTTAATTTTCAATGGAAGTCCCATGTAAAGTTGAGTGGTCCAAATGCCGTCCAACTTTTTATCTAAATAAAATGAGACAAAAACGAATAGCACAATGGAAGAATGAATTATTAATTCAGTCCTAACAGAAAAATTATATGATACTCAATTTTTCTCTTGAAAATGGTATGATAAAAAAAAAAAGTTAAGGATGAACTGGAAAATTAAAACTGATGGGTCTTTTAGTAGAGAAGTGGGCATAACCTTGGTGATGCTCATGCCCAGCTTTAAAACTCAAAACTAATCATGTCCTCAAAGCATATATGGACTGCTTTATTCTAAATATATAGCCAACTGGGAATAACTGCTATCAACTGCCGATAAAGTCATTTTCAAAGATCAATGGGATAGGCCTCCAGCAAGATCTGACCATTTGATTGATATCCAAGCCCCTTCGACAGACGGCATCCAATCTTTGTCCTCCATCGCAGGATCATCTTCTCTGGCTATCCAGATGGCATGTTCCCTCAAGTCTCGTGCTTGGGACTTTGTTAGGCATCAGAAGCAGCCCATAATTACTTGGCGTGGGTTTGTCTGGGTCAGGCCAAACCTGCCTAAGTTTTGGCTCATTAGCCGGGTTGTCAGTCTTAGCAAGCTGCCTACATTTGATAGAATTAGTAAATGGAGCTCCATTCAAGATGATTGATAAATGAGCTTGTTGTGGGAAGTTTTCATCCACTTGATATTGATTTTGCGCTATCAAAGGGTAACTTACTCTTAAGGAAAAACAAGGGCCCCTACCCTTTCCATGGACTCTTGATTGCATTTTCTGTAAAGCTAAAATTGCATCTATATGTTGACCATACCCTAGTGGCTAGAGGACATATATGAAAGGGCAATTTGGAGGAAATTTTCTCCAACCATATCTTTGATCGGTGGGTTACAAACACGACAATCATCCCATTTTAATTTTAGTTAAGTTTGCATGTGGATATTGCTCTTACCTAGATTGGAGCCAAGTACTTTTCAGTCTTCGTAAGACCTTTTGGTCACTTGAATTTCCTCCCTACTTTAAACTGTTGAAATTTAGCCGATAGTGGGAGCCACTAGCGTAGGATCCATGTGCATGCGAGTCCAAGGAACACACACCGTAAAGATTACGTGAGTCTCGCGTGGGCCGTGATTCATTCGACGGTGTAAGTAAAGTGGGCTCACATGCATCGAAAGGAAAAACTTCTTGGTAGAAAGTAATGTAGTACTTCTCACATTTCAGTCTAACAGTGAAAGATTATGAGGGGACCGTGTCCCTCGGGGACATCTGTTTGACCCCACATGGATGATATCTTTCGTATCATCACGATTGAGATCTGTCAAACAGTTAAAATCTATTACATTTCAGTCAAAACGACAAAAGATTTACAGTGGTATAGAGCTCTGTGGTACTACAGCCTTGCCCCCCACATTTCAACCGATGGAAATGGAAGTTTTGGCTTGTGAAAGTAGGGTCAGCGAGGGAGGGAAAATCGTGCGTCACGTAATTGTACGCCAGCAATGCGAGGAGAGGACTGAGCAAGAGATGAAGTATGAGCTCTTCAAATTCCGAAGACCGAGCATTGTAGCCAAGAATGGTTAGGCTCCCTCACAACTCGTGATGCGCAGAACCTCCTCAATCATTGCGTCCACGTCCAGCCATACACGTCCTTGTCATTCTCCTCAGATTCTTCACATTGATAAAAAGATCACTCGATGGCTTTGTCTCCCACCCTTTCTCTTTCATCCTCCACAAAAGGGTCATCCAACTTGTCATCCCCTTCCCAAACCCTTTTTCCATTTCCCATCAGATGTCTAATGACATCTCTCCGGTACCTCATTCCCCTCCGCCGCCTCTCCCCCCCGAGAGCTCGTCATTGCGGGTCCAGATGGTGCCAAAGTCGGTCTCCGACCAGCTCCTGCAGAAGTTCTTCGACTCGTCCGAGTTCGACTTCGACTACGAGCAGAGCGGGTTGTGGTCTCCTCCCGTGAGGAGGAACGTGTTCTTGAGCTCCCCCGGAAACATATTCACAGAGCGCGAGATCGGCAAGATGAACGCCAAGCTCAAAAGCTTAATGGACGTCAAGCGCCACCGGCGACGGCACAAACTTTGGTTTACGGTACGGCATGCAACGACCCAATTGACATTTGTTTGTTGTTCTAGTTTTCTCTGGAATGACACAGTCAAGCAGTAATGCGTACCTTAGAAAATTTACAATCTCTATTTCTATTTCTATTGCAGGCACTATGGTGCTTAAAAGGATAATGTCAAACTCTCCTCCTCTCCTTTGCTGTTTGCTTTAGGGATAGACTGTATGGAAAGTAGCAAAACCTCTTCTTCCTATTTTCCCTGTACTAATGCAATCTCAAAAGAACATTGACATTAGCTGAGCGACTAAGTGAATAGGTACTAATTATGTTCAAAATGTATTTAACCTCACCAAAAATTACCCAATACAATTGTCAATGACCTCGTTCGACCGGGTCCAGAGCAACACCTCCAATCCAAGAAACAAAAAATCAAGGGTAAAGTCTATGAATTGGTGCAAGTGATTTGATATTTTCTTTGCCAATGAACTTTTTTTTCCCGTATTCACTTGTATTTTTTCACGAAACTTCTCAACTTATTGATAAATTTTGTCGCGTGACTAGCCATGAATTTGATGGAAGGAAACAAAATAAAGGAAGAAGAGAGAAAAAGTAAATGGAGGGAAAAAAAAACATTTATTTCAGTGATATCATGAAGAAGCATTGATGATGCACGGAAGCTGATGTTGACAAAAATTCGGAACAAGAAACAGTAAAAAAGCAGCCTCAAGAAATGCCAGAGAAAAAGTGATACCACTCGACCAGCTCTGCCAAGAGAATTTGGTCTCTTCAACCTCAACTCTGATTGTTCCGATGAATCCGTACGCTCAGCCAAAACCACAATTTTTCTTTTGAAATTAAAGTAATTATCCCTCTAGCTAATTATCCCTCTCAATCTTTCTCCTAATGAGATTGACTTTGAAATTGATTTTTATTTGTACCCTGAAACTTAAATTACATTGTTATGCCAACGACTACACTTTGCATAGAGTCATTTAATTACTGTCATTTTTTTTGAATACTTTCGAAAAAAACTCCTTTAAAAAAAAAGTAAATCATGTATTTAGTCTCCACAATCCGCAATATATCATGTGACAAAATGATTGAATAAAAGGGCATCATAAGCTAAACAACCTCCCTTTACAAGCCACGCAATATGTTTTGTTGTAAATAATCCAAGATGCCACGCTTGATGGGCTATGTACTTTCGAAAAAAAAATACCAAAAACTCAATTCTAAGTTAGGGATGACGCAACACAACTGAAATGATACTACTTTGATATTCTTTTGTAACGAGCAAGAGTAAGGACGACATGATTAAGATCAAAATCCAGCAAAGCAAAGAGATAGATCAAAACAAAATTGTAAAAGTCAAGCAACCTCCCGTCAATCAGACTGGACCGTCAGAGATCCCCGAGGGGGGCACCCCTTGAACATGAAAATCCGCATAATCCAAATATGCGGCCTCAAAGAGCATACACATATCTGACTTTGATTGTCATGGAATTCATATTAGGCAAATAGACATTGCTTTTACTAATTTGAATCGAAGGATAATATAAAATCGATTTATTTTCGGCATTGCAATGAACTCATTATCCTCTCTCCCTGTCTCTGCGCTTGTGGTCCACCATTCCCAACAAAACGAAGAGACATCATTCCTTTCAAAACTCGTGAGTAATGAGATGGGCCACATGATTTGAAAGATGCGAATGCTCAAAACAAAGAGAATAATTAATGGCTGCGCTGCGTTTGTCCCCGGACTGGAGAAGAACCCGAGGCTCTCCGGGGCTTTTGCTTCTGTCGGCGTTGTTTGTGCCGTGCGTCATTGTTCCCGGGATCAGCTGCCGCCGCCGCCGCCGATGCTGCTGCCGCCATGTACTGTTCTATTGCCTTTTCCTTCGCCCACGGTCAGCCAAAGGAATGCTTGTAAGAACGTACTTGTGCTTTAGCGGATTAAACTTCATCATGATCTGGAGAGTAATTTCTTCCTCTTTATATCCACATAGCCTACCGAATGAATAAACTCCATGCACCATTTGATCAGATACAACCCTAGTCGAACCCTCTGAGCATCTCCCTAACTCCATTGATCAGGTAAGACTGAAGTCGAACTCTGAATAAGTGGTTCAAACGTGAGACTGTTCACATTTTGCTAGTGTGAGGAATCAAACATCGTGTCATGCACCTAATCCATTTGCCATATCAGCGACTCAACCGCCAAACTGACCATGCAGGACTATAGTTTGGGGAAACGTATGTGAGGCTATGTATGGGAATGTTTTATAATTTCTAAAATATCAGAAACACATTCGCATTTCAGTTAGTGAAAAGGGGCACAAACTACATCCCCCATGTGAGATAATTTAGTCTCTGCACCACGTTCATATATCAAGACCCCTCTACAAATCTTTATCAAGGACAAAAGTAGATGGCGCTTGGAATGAGGTCCCCTTTGGAGAGGATTATCAGCTCTCTTAGCAAGCCCCAAAGACAGACGTGCTTGCTAGTCTGACAGTCCTATGATGTTCTTTCAGTCACTTCCCAAGTAATTTCACGCCTAGATTCAGATCACTGTAGATAAAGTGATTGAGACGTCAGATGGGTCGGTCCCGCGTGGGATCTATAGTTTGCTCAGATCATCAGCCGGTCCCCAGGCGGACCGAATCACTAAACCAAAGAGTCTCACCACTTCCACTCAACTGCTCAATACACCGCATAGGAACAAACATGCTTGGGTCTACAATGCATTTAATATAAATCACTAGAATGCGAAGTGACAATACTATAGATTCACATAAGATCCGCTCCATAAGGATCAGAATTTAAGATCAGTGTACCGACAGCACTGGAGATTTCAAATTACATAAGCAGGACAAGATGATCAGGTACCGCCTGAAGCAAAATCAAACAAAAACACTGTTTTTCATGGCTACAGTCGATAGAAAACCCTGGGACCACCTCAAGCTAGAGACTAGTCATCTGAAGGGTGCTTTCGCAGCCTGTCTGATAATAGCTTAACCAAGAAACTCGTACCCAAGACTCTTGCATTTTCCCTTCATACATGTGGACACTTGCCACAGGTACAGCTGTACCATTTTCTTGTCAACAGAGAATCTCCAACACTGTCAATTTTTCCTTTTATCGGTACATCCTTGCCTTTCTTGATTGGGGGGGGAGGTGTTGGTTGGTTTAGGACCAAAATGTAAGCTACAATCTGTCACGATTTCATGTTTATATTTAGCATGATCTAAGAATCAATTTCCTTTTTTTCATGAAGCATCCTATATTTTGCTACTAATGCGATGCCTTTAGTTTGTCAGAAGAATATTGTTCAAACTAAAGCGAATGGCCCATTGTACCTAGTATTTTTTAGCCATATCCCTAGTGACACCGTCCTCAACACCAGAAAGAAGTGATAATTTACTGTAAATTTTTTTCTCTGTAGACATTGTTAAGAATCCCTTACAACAAAGCCTGTTTTTAATTGAAAATATTTCACCCAGGAACTAAACAAGCAAAGGAGTATAGTAATGCATGACGGATTGTCAAAGACAGATCATATAATCATTACAAAGAAGATGACTCTGGAAAGGAATGAACATAGAATGAGAAAGACAATCAATTATCAAACAGAGTAGTTGAATGCCAATATTGGAAAAGTGCTACTAAAACAGGATGCAATACCTTTTCATATAAACATAAGTTTCAGTATTCAACAGAAGAATGTTGATCCATGTACTTATAAACAAAATGTACCGGCATCCTATTGATTGTCACTACATCAAGTTTGATGAAGTGATGCTTCAAACCTACACGCTGACATGAGAGTTTCAGCACTGATGTATATTTTTCCCCGGTAAGTTTTTCTTATTTCATAATGTCTGCCATATTCAGAGCAAGATTCCTACACAAAACGGAGAAATAAAGTAAGTTGCAATCTCATTCTTGATGTAAAATAAAGAATCTAAAGTTGAATTGCATTTTTTAATTAGAAAGATGACCATGTAAATCGACCATTTATCCAGCCAATATCCATGGATGTTAGTTTTAGAAGTTTTACTCCTGTGGTTGGAACGGGGAAAAACATGAATCATCTACACAATTTCTATCCATCTGTTTCATCTGGAACTAGCTAAAAAAGAGCTACAAGAGAGATGACGTGTACACCATGCACATACAGTAAGCAGTTCACAGAAACTCCAAGGAATTAATTCAAAACAAGTTACAGGATGTACTTACAAGTATGATGTGAAAGATCTAAATGAACTGGCGATTAGACAGCAACGGGACTTTTCTGAAGGAACTCCTTCCCTGTGATGCCATCTTTCAAATTTTTGAAGTACTCACTGTAGTCCTTCTCAGGAGGCGGATTTTCAGGGTCCACTGTAAAAGGCTCACTGAATGGGACCACACTTTTAACCTGGAGAGAAAATAAAGCAAGATTCTTGTCAGGATGTTGTCCTTGTGCGACATGAATTCAATGCCATTTACTTACCTCAAATGTCTTGTCACAAGCATATGGACTTTCCAGAGCAGCCACACAAATGCGAGCAATCTCTTCCCTTGAGACTTTCCCCTGAAAGTAGAACCATTGCACAAAATGGAAAATTAAGAACACATTACTTTCCCATAGAAACTGGATTATGAGACTTCAATAAATAGACATCAGAAACAAGACACAGATGAAAGAATCTAGCTATGCAAGGAGACCAAAGATAGTTCTATTACCGTGATGTTGTCTCCTTGATCAAAAATAAGATCTGCTCCAGCTGGCTCCTCAGTCAATGCGCAAGGCCTCACAATAGCAAAGGGAATTCCGCTCTCTCGTATCAAATCCTCCCCCTGCTCGAGATAAGGCCAGAAAAAAGACATATGTGACAACAGGAAACAAAAATTGATTCCAGACTAAACACATTTCATGGAAACCAGAGGTGGAATGAGCAGGACCAAGAAAAGTCACAACATAGGCAAGATGAAATGTAGTTTGGCATTATATAGAATCGACAAACACAAAAGGTAGAAAACCTTCGGAGTTGCAGAAGTAACATCAATACATAGTTTGCAACAAGGCTGCAAAATATACATGGTGATGTCACAAAATCAAAGATATAAAAGCAGCTGGTTTTTTATTGAAAGGAGGGCTTTATTATTCACCTAGCAACTGATTGCATGAGAATTCCACAAAATGAGCTTTTATCTAGCATGGTAGGACCCTAGAAATCCAGAACTCCTCCCTCTGTAAGAAAATCACTGGTCCAGCCACACATTATCAAAGTTGGGGAAGTTATATTTTGCTCCCTGAGATTACAGTCATCCCCCTGAAGATTAACTTGTTTCGCTTTGCCCACTAAACTTTCACAATCTAATTAGTTTGCCTCATGATGAATTTTTCACTAGAACGAGTTGCTTTGAGGCACATGACCCATAACTAATGATATGGATTGTCCAAAGACATTGTTTGGTGCCAATCCTAGTCATTCATCTATGAACTTTATGTCTGCCAATATAAGAAAGTAAAAAAGCTTTGGTTCATTAATGGCATAAATTGACATCAAAGGATTTCATTCAGCAAATATATTCATCGGTTCCAACAGATCATATCTTGTATGCTTCAAGGGCAAGTCAATTTTGATGAAAAATTTGCCAGCAATAAAGAAAATGGGGCAAACTTATGCAAGTTGTAAAAGTGTAAGGGGGCAATCTGAGATGGAAGAAACTTCAGGGGGCAAAGACTGAGCATTTTTATTGTGTCAACCAAATGATATTATATATATAACCAGCTTTTAATGTCAGCAGCAAATAATACTACAACTGTCATGAAGAGTCAAATCAGCTTTTTTGCTGAGGAAATATATAATCTAAGCACCTAGAATATAGGATAGAATTGTACAAGACCACACCTTCAACTTAAAGGTCAGAATGAATCCTAATTCCTTGTTCAACCGGACAGCAGGGGGTTGCTTACTGAGATCAAGTCCAGGCCGATCAGGTCGTGTTACTCCTGCAGAGCTCACGTGTACAAACCTAACATTCAACCAAAATGTAACTGATGATGACTGCCATCAAATCAAAAGCATCAGAAAAAGTAACCAGCCAGTTTTAAATTATGTCAGAAAATATTCAAATCCCTGGAGTTCCAAATCGACCATTTATATCTGGAGTCTACCCTGTTTACAGAATAGACTTTTACTTAATAATTTGAATTCTTTGTGGGTATACCCTCAACTTTACTTCTCATGTAATCAAGCTGTAATTAGTTCAGCAACTTCTGCTGTCTTATCATTAATATTGCCAGCTTTCACTAGTCAAAGTTTACACAGAGGAAATGAGTGTCCAAAATGTGTTAGAAGTTATTCACACAATTTTCAAATAAAGAAAACAAACCTTGGAGTCACAGGATCCTTTATGTAAGCTCTTATATTTGATATTGGTAGTTGAAATGCACCCTCCACAAAACTTGGGTTCAATTTCCCATCATACTCAAATTTGCTGAACATCAGCTGAAATGTATTACCATTAAATCAACAAGAAGGGTTAAAAAGTTCTAGCCAAAATACGTAAAGGTTTAAGAAATAAAATTAAAAAATCTAACAATCTATACATGAATCACACCTGCAACGACACAATACTGCTTGGGTCAAATGGTGGAGCATCTGTCACAGTCCGTGCTCGAAATATAGGCCTCAAAGAAGAGAATGGCAAACGAACCTGAAAATACAAATGAAGCTTAAATATCAGGAATATAAGGAAAAAAACAAGCTCAAACTTTGACTCAACTGAGGCATACCGACTGCCACTGCCCTCCAACAGTGTCAAAGCTAGCTGTATAACCGACAGTGTCCCAATCACGACTTAATCGAACAATGAGTTTGTAACGGCGGCCATCGCCTTTTAGACGAAGCTCTAAACCATCATATGCAGAAAGATCCTCAGCTACTGTAAAATTCTGAAAATCAGAAAGCAGTTTTACCTCAGAAAAATGTGTAGTGGTTTAAAAAGAATAGAACATAGCACCTGACACACACAAATAAACAAAAGAAAAAAAATTCATCAGTGCAGCACACACAGCACACTATTGGAGAAACAAAATCAAAATGTGTATAAAATTATCTATAAAAATGGGTATATAGTGATAAATTGTCGCTGCACCAAGTAAATTAAGCCAACAAATTGTCAAGACAGGTCGCTCATTTGCATCAAAAAAAGAAATAATACTACAAATGTAGACAACTGAACCTCTTGGATACAAAATAGTATAGACAATTCTTGGTGCTTTTAGTTGTCAGCTGAGAAATTAGTTAATTAATACTTCACCAATCAACGAAATATTATAAAACTTCATCTACTGCCTTGTGAGAGATGAAACCAATCCACCAATAGGCAACCAAATTGATGTTTAACTACCTCAATCATAGTAGAGAATAAAACAGTTGGACAACTAAAAGCACAGGAAACAGGTTGAGTTAAGCCCTACAGACTGCTCTAATACTTTGAGCATTTTAGGCTCAAGGAAATGCAAGTAGCTTTCAGGTACACAGTTGATATGTCAACTCACTTTGTATGCTAATGTAGTCAGATAGATTTCTTGCACAAACACTTTAAAATTTTGCATGATCAATTTCTTCTCTCAACCTTTATTCTGAAGTACTCCCAAAAAGTTTTTACCTAAGAAATTTCCTTCGATTCATCCTTATTTATGGTTCTACTTCTATATTCAGGTCATACAATATTTCAAGCTAAACCAAGACAAGTAACAGTTCATCTTAGCAATAGTTAAAGCATTTTCGATATAAAACACAAGTTTCACAAGGAATCAGTTTGATAAATTTGAAGACAAAGTACGAATCATCTGTTTCAGAAGGAACTCTCTACACCTCCTTAGGTGTCCTTAACCAAAAATGCCATATGTGATGAAATTAACCATAAAATGTTTCTCTGAAGCAAGCATCTTTTCATGTGTGATGAAATTAACCATAAAAGGTTTCTCTGAAGCAAGCATCTTTTCGCAGGTAGGCACCACATATGCTATAAACAAATTGTGAACTCTGGATATACATCAGATCAGACCTTTGTTCTGATACTGGTAAAGCCACCATTGTTCGCAGTGGAAACAACACCTTCAATCAGATAGACAAATAACAAAGTTAATAATGAAAAAGTAATGCAAACCATAACCACATTGTTCCATCAAGAGAGAACTACAAGTTCCATGTAGCAACAAATTCTAAAGAACAAACCTCGAAAAACTCCAGTAGGGCCACCATTTTCACCACCCTTGGAGTCCATCACGAATGTGCTTTCACTAACTCCTCCCATCACAACATCATCCAAAGCACCCCAAGGCAGCTCTTTAAATTTATCATCTGCAAAAATAAAGCACGTAAAAGAAACCAGAATTAGAAACTGAGTCGGCCAGCTTATTTTCTTTATGTAAAGAGCTGCCAAAATGCTTATGTAGAATAGTAAACTCACAAGCTGAAATAGAGTTCTTTTTAATCTAGGTAGGTCGTCAGTCTCATGCAAACCCAAAAATGACGCCCCACCCTCTTTAGGCACTGCCTCAAAATGTTTCATTTCCTCAATTGGCCACAGTCCAAAAGAATGTGAATGACTCATGGCCTTATGTACCCGAGTCAACCATTACTAAATTTGCTATTCAAACTTCCAAATCATGTAAACAGATCACTCATCCCTAATAAAGCAGGCTACAACTTCTTACATACAGTCAACAGACAGCATGGAGTCATGGCTTTGATCGGCCACAGATAAAGGTGTACATTTTTCTTCAAGCTAACTCAACTATCTTAAAATCTTACAACCAAGCCAGCGAAAAAGCAAACTCTCTCTTCCCAGTAAAAAACTTCAAAGTTTTCTTTCCAGGAATAAGGAAACTTACTAGCAAGGCACAAAGTGAAAAACAAAGGCAATAGATGACATAATCAGAGTATCAAAATCCAAAATGATGGAAGTCACACACCTTCGAGACCAAATAATACTTTTCCATTCCGCAGTCCAACACCCTTTTTGACAGCATTGATTAAATTTCTCATACCGATGTACTCGACCATTTCAGGTGAATCACCTTTGATCTGCATATGTAAATAAAAAATCACTATTATCACCACCATGATGTTTGGTTATCCTTTCAAATTGCGTATTCTAGTTAAGAACAAATCTGACTTCTCCAGGATAAAGAGTAATTTCTCAACCTCTGGTTCAAAAAACTTGATTCCCTGCACATCAACATTATTCAGGTCAAGAACTCAGATAATACAGGACAAACTTACAGAAAAAAAAAAAAAAAAAAAAAAAAAAAAAAAAAAAAAAAGGTTGATCAGAGTACAGAGTTGACATTTTATCAAGACATCCATAAATCTCCAGCCTGAAAATTTTGCATGCAAAGCTCAAAAAACATACTTGGCTGTATTTTGCCCTGTCAGGAGTGTCCCCTTCCTTTGGGCCAACGATGACAGAAACAGCATTAATCACTTTTTTCACTCCTCTGAAGTTCTCAGGGGCCAGAGTGCTTTCCTTGGTGATGTCTCCAACTACCTGAGAGGAAGCGGAGAAGAATAAAGTTCGGGAAAAATGGCAGTTTGACAGTGTGAAAAGTCAGACCAACAACCAACCAAAAAATGTTAAAAACCACTAGCCAACAAGAAAAATTGTCAGACCAATAAGGATAGATTGAACATATGACTGTCAAATTTAAACAAAGGGACTGAATTGGCCATTGACTCATTAGATATCCAACCATTATAAACATGCTTAATATGCTCTACCAAATCAAAACTAGCAAGTTTTGTAATGCAACAGCTGATTTAAAAGTAAAATGCAGTAAGTGTAGAAATAAACATAGTTTTACTTTTGAAGGAAGAACATTAATTGTAGTGCACTATCAAAGACTGCAAATCATTAACACTAGTTGCTCACGGACCACATGCGGATATTCTAGAGAATAGACTACATACACATAATTTAGGCTCCATATAGGTCTACAGCCAGTAGTCCTCAGCAACTTTGTGACTGGTTTATCTCAACAGTGAACATTATGCAGTACATCTCACTATCTCAGAGTCTGTCTATGGTGCCCCTAGGCACCTGCCCTCCTTGGTTTTATGCCATCATCAATTTGTTTATATTGTCAGAGTCCAACACAAAGTGTCATAAATTCTTATGATCCACTTCACCACAAAAATGTTCATTTTATCGTAAATAGTTGTGAAATGTCTAAAACCACGAATTCTTAACATTAAATAGTTGCTCACTGCACTTTTATTGGAGTATGACGAAACGAACTGATTCACGATAACCTATGGATTGAGGAAGGGCATGGTAACACCGAGGCACCACATAAGCAGATGAGCTGCATGCAAATGCATATTATGACAAGAGTATACTCCTGGAAACTCCGATAAAGTAAAGGTCTAGCACTCTAGTACACGAACTCATACGAAGAAACATGTCTAAGCAATGACAGAGAAGCAACAGCAAATAGCTATTCTTTATTATGCACCACACATGCTTATGTTCAATTACATGATATGGCCAGCTTATTTATTCATTTTCAAAATCAAGTAAATCCAGTTTAAAGAAAAGGACACCACGCTTCATTAAGCTGCAAACTACAAAGTGCAAGAAAAAACAAAATTTGATAGGAAGCTCACCAAGTCAACGTCTGGGCCTAACATCCTTCTCGCCTTTTCTTCATTTCTGACCTAGCAAGATTTCCACAATGAAACGAATGAAATATGGAACACAGATGGAGTGCAACGATCAAAAAAGTACATTAGCTACCTTGTCTGAACCATTGAAGGAATCAATTCTCTTTCTAAGCTCAACAACATATAAGGACAGGTACGAGCAACCAGCAAGGCAAGGCAAGAGATAAGTACCAATACACGGACAGGCAATCCTTTTTTGCGCAAGATGTCCACCACTCTTCTCCCTACACCCCCAGTGGCTCCAGCAACTAGGACTATACCGGAAGATTCCATTCTTTTTGGCAGTTCGCTGGGTGCAGGACCCGATAGTTTCTCAATTATGAATTCAATGAACTTCACAAAAAAGATAAAAGGAAAAATACCAGATTAATTAATCCATAAGGAGAAATGCATTTATTGACATTACAAAATCAGTAGGATGCTGGTAAGTGATACCTTAGAAGGAGATGGGGGTCCTTGGAAGAAGTATATGGTCTTCAAGAATCTTCCAAAATCCCAGCCTTGCTTTCCAGCTTCTGCCGATATTGGACCCCTATAGGAAATTGATAGGCAACTATCTAATGAAGACTTGCTTGGTAAAGTCTTGGACGTTGCAGTGAGTTGTAGAAATGGTTTAGGAAGTAGAGAAGGTGGACCCCGAGGATGTACAGGTCTCTTACAATATTCACTTCCAATAATAGATGAGGCACCCTGCAGCATCAGTTGATGGAGTAACAAAAAACCTTGATTTCAGCATATTGAGCTATACCAGTACAGTAAATAAAATTAACAGATAAGATAGATTAGATATGTTTAGGAAATTAGGATTGAAGATTGTCAAATCAAGATTGTGAAGCTTCAGCATATCATGGACCAGATGATTTATTTACCGCTTTTTATCTAACCATGCAGAATTTCTTTAACTACAGGGCTACTTGGCAGTTTCACTGGATTGTGGGAATACAAACATATTAACATGTAGGATGCTTTTAGTAATTGATTTGCTGCAAACACTAGAATCATTAAGCAATGAAGAATGAAAACATAAAATGATGGACTTGGTTTACTTTAATCTTCTAGATTCACCAGTTCACTACTCAATAACCAACACTTCAAGAAACAGCTAGTTTTTCAATGATAAGGACACCCACCTTAGGTAGGTAAAATGGTAATTGAATATACAACGATTTAAGCAAATCATTCAACAATTCATGGTCTGCTTCTTTAATTAAGAAACACACTCTTCTTCAAACTCAATTTGGTAATTGAACTTTAATTTTGGCCAATTTAGTATTTGAAGCCACTCTACTCTGGTAGACATGTGAAATGGCAATCTGATTCAGCCATCAGACTCGAGTTTGTTGATGTGGCTGTGCACATCACCCTGCCACTCAGCAGAATTTGTAAAAATGCTAATGAAAACATGTATCCCATGGCTGAGTAGGATCGCCATGTGCAGCGACGTGCATATGATGTGCCAGCAACAAGAACAGCCACACAGCTTATTTTTTCAACAAATTTGGCTGACTTGGTAGAAACGTGCACAGCACATCAGCAATCGCAAGTCACATGGCTGAATCAGATCTCTGCGTCATATGCCAATTGGACCAAAACCACTTCAATAACTAAATTGGTTCAATTGAAAGAGTGCAAGGACCAAATTGGCCAAACTTAAAGTCGGAGGACCGAATTGAACATCGAAGAAGAGTGCACACACTATTTTGACATTGTCCCCCGTTTTAATTCTCACTGCCAGACATCATCGCTCAGAGAAATGCGCCACTCTAAGCCACCATCATTCATGCTTCTACACAATTTGAGAACCCAAAAACTATTCCCAACCGTAAATCACACTCAGATATCGCCCTTCAATCTATCTGCTACAAACCCAAAAAAAAAAAATCGTAACTTTGTACGTAAGCAAACCGGGAAAAGTTCCAGTTTTCTTCGCCAAATGGGTATCACTCGAAACTAACATAAAAGAAAGTGGACGTTCAAAGCACAAGAAACCCATCAAGAATAAATTTCGTTGAAACTCGAAACCAAAGCCATTTGGCCAGTGGGCAACCCCTGTAATCAGATTTAACCGAAGAAAGAAGCATCCATTACCTGAAGATGAAGCATCTCCATGAAAGAGCCAAGCCCTTTCTCAGTTTAGCTGGAATCTCCGAGGACTCTCTACAGAGCTCTCGAAGTGTAGAGACGATCGTGATATTTTCCTTGCAGTTACAGGGAGAGTTGATGGGACTGTTCTTGATATTTGAGGGGAGACAGAGTAAACGCAGACCACACATGCAATCAACGTATGCCAATTGACAAAGCATTGGAAAACTTCATGGGCTGGGCTCGGTAATACAGAGCCACCGGTATAATATAATTTGGGCTAGAGGAGTATAATCTTCACTCCTTTTCGGCTAGTGGTTTGGCAAGGATCAGCTGTAAATCCTAGCTAAAGCTCCGGCGAGCGACCCGATCATGGAATTATTTGCAATTCATCATTTTTTTTTGTCAATCCTATTTTATTCATACTCTAACTCTCACTCTTAGATTTTTGCTCTGCCTCTTTGCAAGGTGTGGAAGTCGAATCCCACTCCTAAAACTAATTCGTTCACATCTCAACCCCCTGAAAAGATGGGATCCGAACCTCCCACCTCCCTTTCGTGAAACTTATTCCATGTTGGAAGGGTGGTCACTAAGACAATTCATGATATTGAGCGATCGAACCTATGTCATCAGACAAAGTAGGTACGATTTATATGTTGGCCACTCTTTCCTATATAAAGAAGCTTATATTGCAAATGATTAAATTTAAGTCAAAAAAATGTTGTAAAATGAAATGAGTAGTCTTAAAATTATCTTATTGATGTGTTACATTACTATTCTAGCTGTAAGTGGAAGAATTTGACCGTTATAGATGCACAATACATTTGTACTTTAGAGATCCTATTGGATCTTTTTTAGTTGTACTTCAGCATCACACCTGCTGTTCAAATTTTAAGGAAATGGGAAATGTTTTTCATTTTTAAAAGTCCTTTTAGGATTTAGAAACAAGATAATACATTTTTTTTCTTTATTTGATAGTAACTTAGGTTCTTTTATAATTCATGCAAATGAAAAATTCAGTCAATATGACTATAACGGATTATAATGTGGAGGACGATAAATCCACTTGCGATCTACCAAGTAAAGTAGCTTGATTGGTTCAAATCCAACTTGTGGATTAGCTGTACTTCTTTTGTTACTTGCTCCATGCCATCTAACAAAGACTTTGTTACAGATTTTACATTGATGTGAGTACTCTAATCCAACATATGTTTATTGTCACACCTTGAATCCTATAAGGATAGGGGTAATGACACGGCTGTTTTTCCACCTGAAGGACACAGTCTTAAACCACCCAAAATCAACTCTCAAAAGTCCCAATCGACATCGTCGTGCTCTAATATCCACTAACCAAGGAACCTAAAAAGATTGGGAAATAGAAGAGTGAACAACCATAACTCAATAACTAGTGCATATCTTTTCTAAATAAATCGAGCAACTACTATACATATATAATGTGTATCAAAAACCCGTAATACAAAGTCATGATATAATATACATATCAAATCAAATATGTATTTCAACAAATCTTTATATAAAAAAAAAATACTCATCTTAATCCACCATCATAATACAAATATCAATAGTCAAGCCCATTGATCAATCTCAATCACATTTCAATGGTTTATTCTATTGATATATCTTATATCAAAACACACATTGATAGTCCAGTTGTCGACCAATATTTTGCTCAATATCTAACTATAATCACGACACAAGGCTTGATGACAAGGCGACTAAGACTCCCTCCCTAGCAAAGTCTCCACTTGTAAAGCCCGTGGCTCGGTCCAAAAGAATATCCTAAATTTGATATGTATACCCACAAGGTCTTCAATGGGCTCACAACTGTAATAAGCACCAAACTCACATCCTCAAATATATACAAAATCAGATATTTGTCGCAAATTGGTTTCATAAACCAAAACATATAATCTTTTGCAACTCAGTTCATCAAATAGAAGACACTTCACAAGATATTTCTCCCATTGTTTTGGAATCTATTCCATGAGCCTGCAACATTTCAAAATGCCTTTCATAAAAGGCTTCTCAAAACATTATAGAACTCATTTCATAAATTAGGTTATAACACAATACATATATGTATTATTTCACAATATTTTTCTTAAAACCTTTCTTTGACTACTCACAAGTTATAATAGGTAGTAAAAACTTGATCCGACTTTTTATACAACAACAATGTCATTTCATAATCCATACTATCTATAATCCATAGTTTCATCATTCGTACTATCTATAATCCATAGTATTTTTAGAATATGAGTTTTACATACTCAAAGACAAGATAACTTCATTCACGCGGAATGCCTAAAACCAAAGAGCAAGAAGCTAAATGAGCTAACGACCTCGTAATCTTAGCAATTAAACAAGAATTGACGTTTAAACCAAGGAAAACACTACCTCAACTACGAAATAGCTTAACTATGCTTAAACAATAACAAAATAACTCCTATGCACTAACAAATCGCTCACTTGAAGTGATTATTCAAGCTGTTCATAACGCAGAACTTAAACGCGAAACCCTAAAATTCGCGCTCCAACCATTGAGCCAAAATAACTCCCGTCAAAATACATGGCTCTATAACGCCATAATCCACCATTTTCATAAAAATCTCATAGCTCAACAACTCAAAAATCAGACTTCACAGCTTAATTTCACAAAACTTTGATTTTAAGCCTTGATTCAAAAAAATTACTACGATTAAACAAACGAAGGGCACGGGCACTTAACCAGCATTGTGATACGTAATTGAGTTGGCTTGACGAGATGTGCGTGGCGAACACATGCAAATGTCCTCTTCTTTCGTTTCCTCTATTTCTTCTTCTTCTTTCTTTCTGTCTATCCCTTCTCTCGTTTTATTTTCTTCCTCGGCCGTGCGTGCTCTCACCCTCTTCTTTTCCTTCTATAACAGGCTGAAAGTCCATTTTTGTTTTTCTTTATGTCCTCTCTTGTGGGCCCCATCACTTGACATGTCAGAGTATTACATTTGTGGATACCTAATTTTGATCTAAGGTTTAATTAAAGTTAGCCGACAATATTGCTTCGTTAAAAGTTCAATCGAAGAGTATCATCGGGTGGTGCTCATCAGGAGCTTTTCAACAATATCCAATTTACCTAAATTGAAAGATATCACTTTTTTCTAAGCATGGCTGTGCGATATTTAGGTATCAACTATATAATTTGACATGATCAATAATTTCACTTCAAAGATTAAGTCATAAACTTTTTTATATTGTAATACGTATGATAATCAGATCCTTAATGATAAATACATCATAAATTCTCAGTCATCTTCGCCGTGATTCCTATGCTTTTCCAAAAATCAAACAATATTTTTTAAAAACTCACGTCACGAAATTTTTGTGTGCACCAAAAAGTTATGTCTTGTTCAAGATTTGCTCAAATTTGAAAAAAAATGTAACATCATTTTACATAGTTTTTTTATTAAAAAAAAAAAAAAAAAAAAAAAAAAAAAAAAAAAAAGCCTTGCCACAATTCGGCACCACCTAACCTCCAACTGGCACATGGCAGTTGTGGGGGCAATCCTGCGGTTCGCAGCACGGCCTGGCCTCTGCCAAGACTCAACTAGGCTTGTGCAAGGATTCGACCTGTGCACTGCATGATATCCCCTATTCAAATTTGTCCCAATAAATAGTGGGTCCATTTGGCCATTTTTAGGGAGAAAATCACTTTTAAAACTCCCTCGTTTAAGTGCTCTTGAATTTCAATCACTAACGAGTTCTTTCTCTTCAGAAGCAAATTTCCATAAAAGTTGTGCTTTACGATTCTAACGATCTGCAGCATGTATGGATTAAAGAAAACCAAGGGTCATTAGGTAAAGGTTCTAGACCCTCTAAACAAAGTCATTATGCTAAGAAAAGCATTATGATAAGATAATTGCTGCTCTACTGTGAATAAGGCATCTTACGAATAAATAGGCTATCGTAATGCTGAAATTAGCATTTGACAATAGAAAAAAACATGCTTTGTTAACTGTTACTTTGCTGAAATGAACTTAGAAAATGTCATATTTTTCTCTATTCTGTTATTAAGCAAGTCGTGATTCTCCAAAAATGTTTTCCAAATATGTAAATGTAACTATAATTTTGTACATTACAAATGCAATTGTAAATCCCCCAAGGCTGGTGCAATAGGTTTGGGGCAATATGGATATTCTAGCGTAGAGACTGGAGATCGCATGTTCAATCCTATCAACTATGTGCAAAATGATTTGAGTCAAAGTCACTTGCACAAGTTCAGAAGGCCTAAACTTAATGGTTCATGGGATTAACAAAGTGTCTAGTGAGCCTCCTACTCAGATCTTTATGATCGTGCCTTTGAATTATAAAAAAGAAAAATCCAATTATAAATGAAACAGCATTAAAAAACCTGTGTTAATAAAACCACATTATCAATTCTTAAGCAAAAACAAAAAATTATGTAGCTTTCAAATACATAACATCCATAGTAAATATAACAAAACGCACAACATTTGATAGAAGCATATGGAAGTATTGAATTGATAAACATCTATCTAGTCTTAACTTCACATATAAATCACTAGAATCGTTTACTTTTAGGAGATTATAGATTCATCTTAAAAATGTATGAAATTACTCAAACTTGGAAGGTAATCAATTCATGAGACATGAATCAGATTTGATCAATTCCTAGAGCTATGACATCTCCTTATGCCTTAGAAGTCACCAAGTTTATTTTTTTGTGTTTTTTGCCTGAATGTGGTCCATAGATTCATACTGCATTTTGCAAAACATCTGTATCCTATGACATACTTAATTTTCTGAAAAGACAAGTAAAGGAGTACTTTCGGCTAAAGGCTATTAATGCGGGAGACTTCTTGTACGAGGGAAGATACCTAAAGGGAGGACAAGGGGAACATCGACTAGGATTTGCAGGCATAATTTCCGTCATTCGGTTCACTGTCTCCAACATAATGCACTGACACTTAACAGCGATGTTATTGCGGACCATGACTTCTGTTTCCTTAGGTTTTGTTCTTCAAGACCATGTAGGGCACAAATATTCTAAATTTTTATGTGTTTGCTTAACTCCCGTGTACAGGACAGGATTCATTTCCACCACCGCAATGGTTTTTTTATTTGTCGAAACACCGCAATGGTTAACCTAGTGCTTGTAACTGGGGATGTCTTGAGACTAAGTCTGCCAATTGCTCCTTGATCTTAAGAAGCCTTCATTGGTTTGTGCCGTAGGTTTGGCCATGCTGTGATGTGGGATAACCCTAGTTTTATTCCTACTAGCATTGTAGTGAAGTAGCGATGATGGCCTACTCAAAATGAATTGTTGTTATGGTTCGAACTCAACATTCCATTATAGGTATGGAACTTGAAGTTAAGCACCCCTCCCCAACCTTTTACTTATATAAAAGAGGAATCATATCTAAGCATAAAATAAATCAGTTAGATTTGACAACAGCCTCTCCATCATCATCATCATCATCATCATCATCATCATCATATATATAAGGAAGGATGTCCACTTATAAAAGTTTGATGTATATTCAACAGAAATTTCACAATTTTTTTCTAAAATGCTCAAACATAGTTAAAAATAATAATATGAATACTTGTGAGAAAGAACATGATCAATGAGTTCCGTAAAAGTTAAACCATTAGAAAAGATTGTGACTACACACAATTACCCAACAAAATTGAATTTTAAAAGAATGGCATGATCTCATGAAATGTATGCATATTTTCTTTGGCCAATGACAAAGTCTTATCTCATACAAGATTATCAAGAGAATTATTCTGAAGCAGATTAACTTTTTCTTTGAAGGCCATCTTAGATAAGCCTCGAAAACATGACGACCAGGCTCTTGAACATGCGTAGTATTAAATCTTTATTTGTCATCAGTTTGTAACTTCTAACTGTTGGGCTTGAATATTTGGCCCAATGGAGCTTGGATTGGGATGTCCAAAATAGGAGAAAAAGGCCTCGCATCAAGTGTACCAACTTGTTTGGTCATTTGTCGTCAATTGGCATTTTCTTAGCTAGGTGTGAATGTGATTGCATTTTTCTTCTTCTTTTTGCTTTTCATGCTCTAGCGTAAATTTAAAAAGTGTCTTAATCTACCAAATCACATGTAAACTCCAAAGAACCCTGATTTCCTATGTAGATATTTTTTAATTGGAGATAGGTACTACATCAACATACATTATATATTTACTGTCTCTGTTTTATTTATTATTAGATATGTGTCACATGCTGATTAGACATGCAATCTCAAAAAATCTTAATCCCATCCTACCCACTTTCCTTCCTTAGCATCTCCGCCTTTATATAGGAGTTGTGCCATTGCCCTCATTTACTGTCATTGCATGCACATAATGTGTGCCGTCTCCTTAGCTTGGGGGCGGCAACCGCCTCGTCTCTCCTCTTGCTCATCTATAACCACTGGCCTTCCTCTCCCTCTCCCTCTCTCCACTTGCACCTCCCCTGAGGATCTCTCTCTTCTTCATCATTGTCATCTCCAAGGTGAAGGAGACAACAACGACAAGCCCAAACCGAGATTCAGCACAAGCCTTGGATCTCAGGCTCAGCCGCGCTTGACCGAGCCAGAGCTGTAGATGTTCAATCTCAGATATGGCTCGATTGTGGTGGCCGAGTTAGAGCTGAATTGATTGAGATTTTTCTTACTGTATGTTGGATCTGTCACATGACATCATGATTAACTAAGTGGTGATAGAGTCTGAAGAAAGCACATGCAAGAGGGCCCTCCACTCCGTCTGAGTTGTACCCATAATAGTAGAGGATTACATGTCCGTGCGTTTGATTAGACAACAGCACGAATCAGAAGGATTAAAAAAGAGAGGATAAGTTTCCCACGCAAAAGAAAATCAAGAAGTCATTCCAAGTTTGCTTAAAGGCAGCAAGGTTGCTCGTTATCCTCTTCCAAGACGGCAAGTCAGCTCGTGAAATGAAAGCGAAACCCTCACTAAACGGCACGGATTTAGGTAAAAGAGGGTCCTATCACAATGTTTACTTAGAACATAAACATGCTTAATAAGAAACAAAAGTACACTTAATAAACTATGAGTGAGATATCAATATGGTCCTCTTTTTCAATCGAATAAATATTATTTTAAACATCACGTGGCATAAGCATGGTTGCCCACGCCAAAGGGAATCGTAACCCGACAAACGTTGGCTGACTTTTCAGGTGCAAGACAAAATCCTCGTTTGAAATTATGTCAAATTGAGAAAAGGAAAGATAACTCGAGAGGCTAATACATGTTCGGCATGGGATGAATTGATTTGATTTTATAATGGTTCACCGTCAAAAGGTGCAAATTCAATGACAAGCCTCGTTTCTTTTCATCAAGGAGGAAAAATACCACAAAAGAACATGCATGGTCCTTCTCTTTCTCAATCCTTCATCTCCCAAAGGAATCTGATCATTGGGTCTAGTACTGTGATTTCATAGTGTTCACTTGATTACGGAGGTTTGGTGAACTTGTTAACATGCAGATTCGAATATGTTGGTAAGTTACGCATTCATAAGATCATTCGGCTTATATAGTATTGCGTTTAAATGCGTTTTGGTGATATGGATCCAGATCCTATCCATTTAGGAAGTAAATCAAGGTCCTCAATTCATCTCAATTGAATGGATGACCCAATGGAAAAATATAATTTAACAATGCACATGCATCGGTCCATCGTTTTAATGTCGTTCATTTTCCATTTTCTTTCTTTTTTCTTTTCCATTTTTTCCCTACCTTCTTCCTCGTCCATTCCTCAAAGATTAAACCTAGAATAGGAACACCACCTTCAGCCTCCGAGATTGTCACCACTATCAAAAGAGATCGACAGTGGTCGTCATCATCGCATCAACAATCTATAGTGGATTCGTCAAGGCGACCCATGGCAAGTGACACTCGATCCCGCTAGGAAGGACGCCCAACCGTCACCACTTTCCGAAGAGTATTCAGCGGATACGGACGATGTTAGGATGACGAAAGACCGACTAAGGGACACTTCTCAAGAAATTTTGGAAAGAAACACATTACTTTTTATTTTGGGATATGTTCACTGAAAGTCCTAAAACTTGTTAAGAAAGTGCAATTAAATTATAAAATTTTCAGAAAGTGTAATAAGTCCCAAAATTTGTCAAATTAATGCAGTCGGGTTATTCCGTTAATTTCGTCTAATTTGACTAACGGAAAACTATTGAGATTGTTTTTATTACTTTCTCTCTCCTACTTGAGGCTAACATGGCTTAAACATGCAAGATACCCCCCAAAACGTCATCGTTTTGATCAAATTTTGATTTTTACTATAAATATTAGGGTTAATACCATAAAAAATTTCAAACTTGTATACTTGTGATAAATTTATCATAAACTAATTTTTTTATCGCCAAAAACCCCAAATAGGTACACCTTTAATAAATTTACCCCAAACTAGTATACTTGTAACAAATTTATCCTATATTAATTTCTGTTAAATTTTACTGTCAAATTACTAATTTGAACAACACGTGATAGTTTTTGTTTTTTTTTTTTTGTCAGTCAGTCATACTCTATTCCTATTCTACACTTACTATCAGACTTTTGCCCTGCCTCTTGTAGGGCGTGTGATAGTTGACGGTATACCAATTCGCGATTTTACTCTCATTTTGTCACAGTTATACAATTTTTATGATTTTTTGTGGTATTAATCCAATTTAATGGATTGTATATTTGTCACAAATATACCAATTTAAGGTTTTTGGCGGTTGAATAAATTAGTTTGTAGTAAATTTGTCACAAATATACTAATTTTGGATTTTTTATGGTTAGCCGGGGTAAATTTGTTATAGGTATATCAGTTTGGGCCTTTTCATGGTCAAAAAATTAATTTTGGGTAAATTTGTTACACGTGTACCAATTTGAGATTTTTTTAAGTATTAACCCTAAATATTAATTAAATGAAAAAACTAAATTAAAAAAAGAAAAAAACCACAAAGGCAGCGATCTAGAGACAACTTGTAGGCCCCAAGCCACCACCGCCACCGCCACCACCACCACCCCACCATCATCGAAAAGGGGCAAGGGCCGGCAAACCTCGCCCGATCTAGAGGAAGGCCATGATCCTCACCCTAGATTTGGGCAAGGGCCTGCAAGCCTTTGCTTGCCGTCAAATGGGGCCTAGTGACCCCAACCGACCCTCACCCCACCATCACTACTTTTTTTATGATAGTGAGGGCGATGATGGCATGGGCCTTGTAGGCCCCCGTTGGTTTGCCTTTTTTTTTTTCATTTAATTTAATTAATATTTATATTAAAATTAAATTTGGACAAAAATGACATTATTTTGGGATAATCTTGCTTGTTTACATAATGCGGGAGAGAAAAAGTAATTAAAAAAAAAAACCATGTCAACTTTTCCTATTGATCAAATTGGATGAAATTAGCAGAATGACTCGATTGTATCAATTTAACAAGTTTTAAAATTTGATTGTATTTTCTGATGGTTTTAGAACTTAATTATACTTCCGTGACAAGTTTTGAAACTTCTAATTAACATGTTCTTTTATTTTTCTTGAATTGTGAAAATTGACCCGTTTTTTCTCTACTTTTCCTGCCACGAGCGGAGAAAATCATTGATGATTTGCCACAATGGAGCAAGACTAAGCAATCTTGAACAATTAGTCTCTCCCGTGACTAGCAAGTACAAGACTAGACACTCGTCGGCTATCCATTCTACCAACATTTCATATTAGAATCATGATAGCGATCGTCGTGAACGATTTGGAATCGCCATGCGCAGGGGTCGCATTCAGAGCTAAATTTTAAAAAGCACAATTTGCTGTAGGAATCCTTTTCTCAAGTTCCTTTGTCTTACTGGCTCGATTTCGTGGGCACTTGGAAATCGCTTACTATAAGTCACGCGGGTTGACGAAGGACGCCAATGATTTACGCCTGGTTTTGCTGATATTATGTGGTCCAAATCAATATCACCGTTAGTCAAACCATCTTTTTCTTTGAAAATCCTATTTAATGTAACATGCATCTTAATCATGTGTAAGTCGAATCTTACGTATAAAATTGAGGATTGAACGTCCAATCCAAAAGTTTGAATTTATTGGTGGATGGACTTTCTATTCATGGAATCGAGTTTTGCCCAATCTATTTCACTTGTGCAATTCTCCGTTGATTGAATTACACATGTTATTCTTAATTCAATTTGCATGCGAAATTTATATGCTCTTTTGTTCTCTCTCCATCTATAAGTTTAAGGTTATAGGTTGGACATTCTCACAAGAATACACATGTAAGCCACATTAAACAAGCAATAGGAAGTATAGGACAAGTTCTTTCCCTATGCGAATGTTTTTAAGTCATCAGAGAACGAGTCCACAATCCATGTATCCTACTTCTTGACAAAAACAATGTCTGACTTAATGCAATTTAAAGATTCATAAGAATTCTCAACTCAAAACCTTTTTGTTTATAATGCGACATATACATCATATTCTTAGAGCTGTTGAGAATGCTGATAACACCTCCTAGGTAAAGTCAACCAAACTCTTTAAAAAATCTTTTATCAGTTCGATGCAAACAGCATCCAACTCCACAGCAGAGTCAGGTCCTTGATTCTAATTTTCAAATCCTGCTTTGGAGATGTCGAAGTGGACAAAACAAGAATTTGTCATGGGCATCGTTGGAGCGTTCAATGTGGTGGTACCAAATGCATAAAGAAAGATCTTATCAAATTGCTAGCAAATCCCTAAATCATCTCTTATCCTTTGATCGACATGTGTAAAAGAAATAGAGCACGTAATTTTTTATTTTTGATAAAGATAGGTCAATGACATTATTTAACTAATCTTTTAAATAATTTTAGATGTTGAATTCATAAAGACCTTCTTGTGCAGTTAGCTTTTTGTGCGAGTGGCCGGAGTGACGGCAGCTTCTGGACGAATGCATGCCAACAAACCAACATCAAGACTCGGGCTAAATGCTAATCATCGAGTTGAGTAAACATCTAATTTATGTGGGTCGTCTCCTGGGATAAGATTTCGCCTAATCGAGATTAAATTAAAATGGAAGGAAAAAAAAAAAAAAAGATTTCATGGAGTTTGGCGTTTCTTGTTTGGCTCTTGCGCAAATGATTCGGATAGAAAGTTTGGCAGGTGGAAAGATGCTGATTGTGTTGACATGGACAGTCCAGGTTCCTAACTCAAGATCTAAAATGATTGAAATATTTATAGTCCTATCTTCCTTGCTTCTTAAGCATCACTGCACAATGAACATAATGAATTCCGAAAAATTATTCAACCCAAAAAATAAAAAGGAAATCCAAAAAATGCTAAAAAAAAGTGCATATGGGAAAGCATAATCTTGAAGTCGTTTATAACCCTTATTCAACATGGGTATGCTCGGACCAAATAAAAAATTGCAACAGAACCTTGAGCTGATTTGTGAAACCCTAGTTGCATGATAGGCTGTGTAAGTACTTGAACCTCTCTCATTCATCTTTTTGTTCCTTCATAACTTAGTATGGAGAAAAAGAAAATGACTTTTAATCGCTATAGAGCCTACTTAAAAAAGTTTTTTATTAATCATGTTTAATATAGGTCATGACATATTAAAAGCTATTAATCAAAAACGACACATCACGTAAACTATAAGCATGGAATCTCTCGCTCACATTGTTTTTGAAGGTTACATCCACCATTTTATGGATAGATCTTGGCTGTTTTGCTATATTCATATGGATTCAATCATTAATAATTGAGTCGAAATATTTGAAAATGGTGAGTCAAAAAGGAAATCGAAAAACCTAAAATGCCGCCACAAGGTTGAGCAGCGAGAAAATGTCACTAGACAGTGACACTGAAAAGATATTGCTATGTGGTTGCGAGACCATCTATTAGCAAATCCATTTTCTTCCTACTTTAAAAATATTTCTTTCCCTTTAGAAGACCGGCAAAATTCCAATTCTTTCTGCAAGTGGGACCCCTATGTATCTTTTTCTTGAGCTTCACGAGTTTGACTTCGTTGTCTCTCGGACAGCTCCGTCTCCCCTTGAACTTTGTAGCTCGGCGAACTTTTCTTTTTAATGGGAAAGGAGGATTATTATAATATCTTTATAATCGAACTTTTTGCGTCAAAAGTCGTGAGTGCATGAAAAACTTGAAGAAACTTCTCGGAAAAGAAAAAAGGCTCTTGGACTCCAAATTAAAGACACAAATAGTCAAGTCATCGACTTTTATATTATTTTATCAATTAACCCCACAAGGATAATCAATTTTGACAAAAATAATCCGGTTTTCGAAACTTAGTCAAAAGTCATGGGTATTATATGAGAAGTGGGTCTTTTAAAATTTGTACTTTTTTTCAAGTCATGTGACTCTCCCTCAATTTGATATTTCACGCGAAAATTCTTCGGCAATTTAGTTATTGACGAAGAAATTTGTACGATTTTTTTAATTTTTTCACAGTTGTATTTTTGTCATCTTTTTATTTTTAAGGAAAGAAAAGCGGTAGAAGTTCTTACTGGAAGATAATCCCGCCAAAGGACCGCTATGTACACCGTTGGTGGAAAGAACTGTTCTTGTACAACGTTGGTGAAAAGAACTGTTCTTGTACACAGGAGGAAATTGTTCTTGCATGGTAGGAATGCTGTACTATACCTAAATTTTGATCTAAGATTTTTAAAGTTTGGCCAAAATTTGATCAACTTTGACCAGAGGTCAAATATCATCGAAAACCCGATCACATGGTGTAATTGGATAATATTTGTTGAGAGCTTTCCGACGATACCATCCCAATCCAATACTTGGATGATGACATGTTGCATTTTATTTTATTTTATTTGGACCATTCAATCTTGAGGACATTAGCCAATTTCACAATTTTTTCCAATCAAGGAATTCTCTTAAACTTCAAGTCACGAGCTTTCCAACATATTACGAAAGAAGTCAATTAGGTTTAAAGCAAAGGAGAAACCACTTGCTAAAATTTAGGTCAATTTTTCTCAAGAAGAACTACAAAATGACTAAATACGGATAAAACAAATAAAGGAGAAAAAGGCGAGGTGTTTTAAGACATACTTTGGAACTTGACCAAAACTGCCTAAGAGAGGTTAAACTCAAACTGAACTAAAAATAGCCGCTCATATCATATACTAACTCGTGCCATTTTCTTTTGAATTGTTCGATCACTGAGCGGAGCGGCATTCGGTCATTTGAGTCAGTGAGCCAGATGGCTCGCGCCTATTTTTGAAATTCCAATGTGAGGAATTTGATTTGGATGCACATTTGACAATGAGGTGTCACAGATTTTTAAAGAACAAAGAATCACACAATCTACCATTAGACCAGAAAGACATAGACTTTGAAAGAAAACACAAAAAACTGGCGAAAACCAATTGAGAGACGCGACATGAAAATACCCGGTAAACCCCAAATCGACTGGCTCTAGGTGAACCTCAAAGATTTTTGAAGGCGGATATAACTCAGTAACTTTTATAAGATATGGATGGGTTTGATTGGAAATTTGAAGCCCGAAGCACACGTATCTAAATTATTGAGATATGCTTATTTCATTTAAGATCGTTAGTTATATAGTAATCTTAGATAGGGTCTGTTCGTTTGGGCATTTAAAAAAGCAAAAAACAACTTAGTTATTTTTCTGTTAAAATTGATGATATTGTCTAAATTTTGATCAATCACGAAATGTTATATATGAATTTATTGTTGTAATTTATATATCTTGAAAATTTCAAGCATTTCGAGTTAAGATAAAATTAAATTGTGTCCATTGCAAAGAATCATCAAGTAAAAAGTACAAGGTACAAATCTATCAAGTCCGTGACCAATGCTGCCCATCGTCCTTTGCTTGTCTATGCTGCTGATTGTCGTCGTGATGAGCCCGTTGAAACTTTCTACTTCTTGTTGCATTCTTGTTCGAGTTATCAAGTTTTTTTTTTTAATTGTGTTTTTGTCAAGGATTCGGTTGGTAATTACGAAATTGAGTTCATATATGCACTAGCTTATATATTGTGTAGCATATGGAGGTGTAGGTTTTAAGTCATTTTCTTTTTGTTCTGTTTTTCTTCGTAGGATTATCATACTTTCATCAGGTTTAGAATTGGTTTAGGTACCCATAATTCTAGCAAGACAAGTTTGGGATATTTGTCTCAAAATTCATGACGGGTTTCAGACCAATGTCATAGGAGATACTGAAAATTGTCAAGACGGATTTGGAAGGCGCTCAATCCTATTGTAATTGTCAAATGAAATACTTACTCTAACAAGAGAGGTCTTTTGTAAATGGAACATATTCAAATTTACTTATTTATCGTTCTAATTCAGGGACATAGGAGTGGAAACGTGACAAATTTTTTCTTCTTTATTCAATTTCACCTAAAAAAAAAAACTTTTCTTTACTATAGAGCCAATAGTAGCCCTAGCAACCCCAGCTTTCCCATATTATAGGGCAAAATAATTTCCAAAAAAGTACAAAAACAATTTCTCGATCCGCTTGTAATGGTCATTAAGGGAAACTTTATCCATTCTCGATGATAAGATTCTCTCATTTTGGGGTCAAAAGAATATATTTTTCACTTCTTTTACCAATGTTGTGAAGACGCTATGTAAGGTGGGAGCAAATCTTGGAGATAAGAGATTTCCTCTAAGACTTCAGGGAGACCCCTTTCTAATTCTCGATCCTCATAGCATAACATTTGCACCTCTTCATTTTAGAACAAACCATGTGCTTGCACATAGGTATAAACACCCTACATTTTTCATCAATATGGGAACGATATTACTGAAATTCATCCTCAAATAGGATAATGCAAGGTATGATCTCATCCATGGGCATGCAACTTATAAGCATTTCCTCAATCAGTCCCGTTTAAGGTTTTTCAAGTCCGAGCGACATTCATGGGGCCATAAGGTTCCATTGGATGTACATTTATTTCATATTCGTGCCCAAGATTCAACGATCATTTTTGCTAGGTGAGAGGAACTGGGGATAAGTTAAGTCGATTTTCCTCGTGAGCCAAGATTCATACCCTTCTTAGGTGAATTGCGTCTTCCTAGCTAAAGCCAATGTAAGAAATGTGGTCGAGTATGAAACTTTTTAGTAGGCATGACGAAATCCTAAATTTTTTATTGAGAAATGTGATCGAGTTAACACCTCACATCGTGTAATTAAATCCAAACCTTTGCAAGAAATGCAATCTCAGTCTCATTGAAAAATGCAATTTAAGACAGTTACAAAGGCCATTTTTTTGAGTGCACGCCAACAATTTTGAATAATGTTCACCGATGGCATAGTTTATTACCTTTAAAAGGCAGTCCTATTTGATTTTCTAAATTTGTACTACCATATAAAGTAAAGAGGACCTCAAACACTATAAGGGCCTCCCATCTTTTTCTTTTTCTTTTTCTTTTTCTCCCCTCGGATTCCTCGATCACTCGTTCTATAAATAGTACGTCCATGACCAAGTACGTCATTTCATGTCTCAATCAATTTCGATTTGGAAAGTATTTCAATTGCTTCAATATTCAAGCAACCTTCATATAAAAAGTTCTTTTTGTGGCTTGGTGTCCAACGTGTTTTCAATTATTTTATAGGCTCCAACAAAGTGGAACCCTAGAAAACAGCCGAGCCGAGCCGAGCCGAGCCGAGCCGGGGCGGGCCAGAGAAGGAGGAGACAACGGTGGTCCAGAGGACGGCGGGTGGAATGTTTGATGGTGCATGCATGGGGGAAGCCGAAACTGTCAAGAAGCCGGTGGCCGGCGGCTGATCCCATCTTCTCACCAACCGAGCCTCGTCCGCGCATCAATCTTTTACTAAATCTCACTTACAATCCCAATAAAAACAACAATAATTATAATAATGCCAATCGCTTTACTCCAATGAATTCACGTTCGATACGTAAATGCATCCTGGCGTCCAAAAAGCACGCACGTTCAACAGTCCCCACATGGACTCGGATGACTCCCACGCATGTTTGCTCACTTTTTCAAACCCCATCGATGTTGACTCTCTCTCTCTCTCTCTCTCTCTCTCTCTCTCTCTCTCTCTAGATATTGGCCACCCTGCTGTGGAAATAAGAGCGCGTCACTAATAGAATAATTAGAATAATTTGAAGGTGAAATGCTCGGATTTCACTCAACTCGGCTGTAATCAAGATAAGAATGAGACGAATAGATCTTCTCTATTTCACCTTTTGAATTGATTACGAGATTTGTATTTATATTGACTTGTTAGACGACTCTTGCTTTTGACTAACTTGTATAGCCTTTCGGAGAAATAGATTACTTGAATTTGCAAAACATCGAACCAGACGTTCAAAAAGAGGAACGGTGACGATCCATGCGGATAGGACATTCGTGAAATTTGGTTGAATTTAAAAACAGCGACCGCTTTGAACCCTCCAAACCACATATATATAAACCCCCACGAAGACTCCCTCCTGAAATCAGAACACAACCCAGAACTCTCTCCTTCTTCCCCTCCCTCCCTCTCCCTCTCTCTCTCTCTCTCTCTCTCTCGGGAAAGCAGTAGCAGATGGGTCGTTCAAGCGCAGTCGCTTTGGTCTTCATTGCTATGGTCTTCGCCTCCTCCATGTCGCGCTCTGAAGGGAGGATGTTATCGGAGAGAACAAGCGACCTCCACGGCAGCAAGAGAACGCCATTGGCAAACCCGGGTCTTTACCTGAGCGCCCTCCCCAAGGGCAGCGCCACCCCCTCCTCGACACCGAGCAAGAAGGGCCATGCCGAGGTCGTTGACGAAAAGCTTGTCGCGAGGCACCTCGGTAGCCTCGGTCGGGTCCTGGTAGAGTCCGTGCCAAGCCCTGGGGTTGGACATTAGCATCGAAAGCAGCTGCGCATCCTATATGTTCTTTTCATGGTTATCTTGTGGGTAATGACATTGATTCATTACTCCAGAAATAGGGAGTTTTGGAGGGAGGTTTTCCATCTTCACACTTTTTATTCTTTCACAGAAATTAGGTCAGAAGGACTATTAGTTACTTATAAGTTACTTAGCGAGACATTAAATGTATAGATGGCACGAAAGCTATGTCTCTTTTTCTCTTTTCTTCCTTTCCAGGGGTGGGATTGATTTTGCTATGAATACGTTAGTTATACGGTTCAAGAGAGTTTTTACATTATATGCAGATCATATATATTTCCTCCCTCCCTCCCTCCCCCCCTCTCTCTCTCTCTCTCTCTCTCTTCCCTCCCTCTTATATTTTTTATATATTTATCTAGGGTTGTAAATTGCTCAAATTACAAGAAACATAAGAAAAAGAATTGGGTGCCGGTGCGTTTGGCACGGACCAAAATGTCAATGTCATGGGGGGCACGTCCTCCACAAGATCTGCAGATCTGTCCTCCACCTCCTTCGTTTCCTCCTCTTTTTCATGGTACACCGTTTCCTTGTTTCAAGGATTTTGGGACATTGCATCTATGACTCCCAAGAGTCTAGAAACCATCCACAACATCAACAATTAATTTTATCAAGTTGTCATAGCCGTGACGTATGATCAGTCAGACCCATTCTTTACGCTAGCATGATGCATCAGATCCATCGGATTCAATGAGTCCAACCGAGGTCTCAGGAATCCGGCGATTCTGACGCAAAGGCTCATGCTAAACCCGACCCGACCCACTTAATTAGAGGGAAATTTTTAGGAATAGAAGGAGAGGAGGAGATCGGATTACTGTTGTCACGTTGTTGGACAGAGGCTGAAAAAAAGGGGAAGGGATGGAACCTTGTATTCTTTAACGGTAGGTTAGATGCCGCCCATCATCGTTGACCAAAGACAAGGAAAGACAACGAAATGTGAGAGGGCTTCTTCCTCGAAGTGCTCGTACTCCCGGTCGTATTGCTTTTCACGTGTGTTGCGTTCTATGTAGAACGTCAATGACAAGTTAATCATGCCTTTGATTGATAGGACTTTCTCAAGAGTCATCTCCAAGCAAATCTTGTGAAATGGTGACACGTGATTTTGGGGGAAAAAGGAAAATACCACAGCCCCGGCGCCAAACCCCCCCTTCCCCTTTTTTTTTCTTTTTTTTTTTTTACCATTTTACCGATTTACCGCTTTAAAAATCCTGTCTAAATTCTAGAAATGTCGTTTTTGCCTCCGGACAAAACCGACATTACGTGAAATGACCATATTGCATAACACCACCAAATCTTTGAGGTCGTCCACGTCCTTTCGAGGTTACTAGGGGGTGGGGGGTGGGGAGACAATAATGATGGAAAGTAGTATTGGGGTAAAAACTCAAAACAGGTTTCAATATTTTTCGTCATCCACAAACTATACATTATAAATGGGGAAATTACCAAGAAAATTCTGAATCTATTGCATCAATATTAATTAGTTCTACATTTTTTTTAATTGAACCAATTTGATCCAAAATCTATTCATATTGATAACAATTGAATCCATTCGACCAATTTAGCTAATAAATTATTAATGTGGATATCGACTATCTCATGAGACACGATGGGTGTTAACATGAACATTTTTTTAATTTTAAAATTTTTAATAATTTTTCCTTTTCTTTTTCTTATTCTATTTTCCTTCTTTTTTTTTTTCTTTTTTTCCTTTCTCTCTCTTTTTTTTCCCTTATGCCAATTGCTAGCCTCCATGATGGTTGGCGACCTCCACCGACCATAGGTGAGGGGAAGGACTAAACATGGACACCCCTCCCTCGCTTGTGGCTGCCAAGGGCATCTTAGCCCTTGCTTTCAAAAATAAAAATTCGAAAATAATATTTAAAACTAAAAAATGGTCCATATCATGGCTAATTGTGCTATGTAAGATAATTAACATTCATATTATTAATTTTTTGCTTAAATTGACTGAATGAACTCATGTAAAAATAAAAAATTATGATTAAATTGATCCAATTGAAAAGTTTAGGACTAAATTAATAAGATCGCAATAGATTTAAGACCTTTTTTTATACTTTTTCCCATTGTAAACAAACTACCATCAACGAGAAATCATCGGTAATAATTTTAGCTACAAGAGAAACTCTTCGGCGTTTCCACGTAGTAAATCAGGCAAGAAGCAAGTCACAGCTACATGACCCATTTTCACTTGCGAACCTTCCTCATGTGGCCACGTGCAACACGAAAACAAGGTGCTGCGCCTCGATTGGCGTCAATCCGTAGATTTAGGCAAACATTTCGCTTTGTCGTCAATGCCCACGTACATTCACCATAAGAAGGTGCAGCAGCTAGATCTTCCTCAACAAATATTTCAAGCATTGATAGAACCAACCGTGACGAGGAAACGAGAAAAATCGATGCGAGATGGTGAAATTGATGGACCACGATTATGCACCTAGAGGAGGTGACGAAGTATTTCACGCTTCCATGGCGACGTTTTATGGCTAAGAGAATTGAATGGTTCTAGTGTACGAACAAAGGTGAAAATGCTACCAATGAGTGGCACCACGAGATTGCTTTAGAAAAGTCCCGTGGAGAAAGATCGCCCAAAATAGATGCATGAACGATGACATATGCACTTTCAAGGTTTTGCCCTCTAAAGCTTTTTGCAACTAAACAAATAATAGGAGACGTGCTTAGTAGGTTGGTTCCTACTTTGATTTCAAAATTTCCAAATGCCTACACCTCTCACCTCGACCAGTTGCCCCCCAACCCCCCTGTGATAAAAATTTAATCTCTTGACACATCTAAATCTGATCAAACTCATCCATTTGCAACCTTTAAACTTCATAATTTATATATCACCGTATCATGTATGGTATTTCATAAGAGTGGCAAATATCTACACTTGAATTCTCTCTTCGTGATAAAAATTTAATCTCTTGGCACACATAGACCCGATCAAATCCATTTGTTTGCGACCTTTAAACTTCATAATTTCTATGTCCACGTACAATATTTCGTAAGAGTGGTATATATCTATACTTGAATCCACAGACTATTTTTAGTTCCCTAAAATTCGGATGATATTTCAAAATCTAGCATCAAAGCAAACAGTTAAAAATAAAAAGGTCTTATTCATCGTGAAAGCATAAACAAACAGGGCCTCCAAAAAGTCGAGGTCACGGTGGAACTTTCTCCTCGTGTCCTCTAGGAAATTGCCATCTTCTTATCATGGTGGCCGGTGGAGGAGGCTTTACTTACTGTGGCCTCATGTGGTCATGTCTACAAGTCAAAGAACATCACATGGCCGGCCATTGCACTGCACCTTTTCCGCACCAAAATCTGTGACTCCCCGCTCCTAGTCTACTTCATACCGGGAAATTCCCCAAAAAGTCTCAGTAGCCGACACTGCTTGAGCGAGTTTTCTTGCTCTTTCTATTTTTTTTTTCGTTTTATGTGGCTGTGGAATTTCCCTCCTTTGCACTAGAGAAACTCGAATTGGTAGATTAGTTCACGGTCTAAATGATTTTCGAACCCGAGAAACAAGACAAAACCAAAAGATCGAGCCCAAAATCTGTCTGAACACTTCACAAAAATTGTGAAGCTCAAGAGAATGCTTGGTACACCGAAAAAGTGCTCGAGTGTTTGGTCGACAGCCCAGTCGATGGAAGCCTTTTGAGATAGCGATAGGAGCAGAAGGACGCTGAGCAATTAGTCGACAAAGTACGGTCGATCGACAAGAAGACTTGGTTTTAGTTAGCAAGGATGTCAACAATAAAAGGCTAGGCGCTGGGGCAAAGAGTCGGTACGTGAGGTAGACCAACTCAATCAATTAAAAAAAAAAAAAAAAAACAGAGAGAGCGGGATGTAACCATCAAGTAATAGGGTCGATAATCTCGGATTTAGTAGCCGTTTGTGAATAAATTCTTATTAACTACTTACGTAACAAACGATTATGGGTATAAATACCCTGACCGTTTTTCTTTGTAAAGGACCATCAATTTATCCAAAACCACATGTTCATTTTTATTTTCAATATATTTTACATCTCCATTACCATTTACATTGCTAGCAACAATTGTTTCTCATATCTTTAAATTTGTTATTATTTACATTTCTTTCCAAAAGTCAACAAAGGAACATTCAAAATCTTTGTTAATTTATATCGAATCATCCATATATCGAAAGGTATTTCGCCCTTTTCAATGAAATCTCTCTCTCTCTCTCTCTCTCTCTCTCTCTCTCTCTCTCTCTCTCTCTCTGCAGGGAAGAAAAATCAATCAATAATCCTCTTTTCATGATTGTAGATGTTTGGCGTCATCTTTTCATCGTTCTGTTGATATTGTTAAGTGAGTAGTAGGCATCTAAATGTTTAATTTACGGTAAAAATTTGATAATATTTTGCACAATACTATTCTTTTTTATAGGACACTAACTGCATCTAAGATTGATTAAACTATAACATTTACTATGTTTATAGTATCTAGACAAATGAATAACAAGAACAATATTACAATGTAATTAATTTAGTAAGATATTGGTTAGAATTGACATCATGATTACATTAATCTCATATTCAATTGTTATTTTCCAAGAACAATATTACACTTTCCTACACAAAAGTTTCAACAATCCAAGGTAACACAAAGTTCAAATGTCTTTTTGAGGGAATGTGGTTGACATGACTTTGTTAAAAACAAGGAAAAAGAAAAAGAAATTACCAGAAGAAATCAAGTTTGAGAAATCGTTATGATCCTACATTGGACTCGGACCATTCGGTTGACATTACTAGCTTTAAGGGCCCGGGTCCATATCAATTGGCATCAAAAGCCATCCATCGTTTCACCCAATTGCAATCGAGTGGCGTGGGCATGGGATTACGAGTGGACAAAGGAGAGTGCCCGCAATGTAATTTTCAACGATCATACCTTAGTGATTATAAAGCATTCAGCCCAGTAATAAGCCAGTGTCGGCCCCGTCCATTGCATATGTTGATTTATGTCAAGCCCACCATTCTCATTTCCAAAATTACGAGTTCTCAAGCCCAAAGGAAAAGGGTTTTACTGCCCTCTCTCTTTGACCTCGTCTGTGCAAGCATGCAATGTCAAAAGAGAGAACATCGCAGTGAACAAGATGGATGATTTGGACTTGAAGAAATAGGTATACAACGAGCGTTATTTCACTTTCCACACCACATAAAGTGCACTCCCAATGCTTGGAGGTTACTCTTGTGGGAATTCTAAAACAGCGGGGATAATCGGTATTGCTTCTGGAGAACAACGGACGCGCCAATGCTTGAGAAAAGCACGGATCAATCTCTTCAAGAAGACCTTCATCTTTATCTTGTCAAGATCGATGAGGAATTATTCTGATTTTGGAGGACATAATGCCGAGGTTAGCATGCCTTTTTCTTTTGGGTCGTTCCGTGCATTTGTGGGCTTCAATTATTCCGCTTGTTGTGATCCTAAACGTGCCATGATCGATGCGGGAGTTTTCTCTAAGGCCGGCAAAATTCGGTTTGACAAGGGTTAGACGTGAAAACCGAAAGAAAGACAATAAAATGTAAGTAAACAAAGTTGCGTGCGTGTATATATTACACAAAACATAAGAAAGAAGAAGCAGAGAAGAGGACAATCAAATTTTTACATGGAAAACCATTTCAAAATCCAAAAGGGAAAAATAACAGTGCCACACTAAACAATCTTTTCACCATGAGTACCATAGTGAGTCACAATTACAAGAAATATTACCTCACTATATAACGGGAGTTTAGTACAGACAAAATTATGGTGGAAAGTATATTTCTTCCCTTAGCAACGATACTTTTCTCTATTAAACTCTACAGCTCCATCAATCCCTCACTTGGAGGTAGATCTTCAAAACAACAATAATAGTCTCTCATAGTCTCCAAATAATCTTTATAACCCAATTGTCCTAATATGGTGGTAGCCCTTAATCAATAATCATGGAGGCCAACTAAGCTAAAACTTTGTCTCAGTTTTCAGTGGCAACGCCCTTAAGTTAACGTATCTGCTGGATTTTCTACACAAATGATCATCTTCAATGATAGTGTCTCATCATCTTTTAGCACACAAATATGATGATACCTAACCACATGTTCTCTGTCTTTGAATGCAATATTGGATTCTTTGCAAGATAAGTAACACTAAAATTATCACTAAAAAGAACGTCGCTATCTTGCTCTTTCCCTATTTCCTTAAAAAAATTCTTCAACCAAATCATGACCTTGCCAATTTTAGATATAGTAACATAGTCTGATTCAAAGGATTGAGAGGGAAAAACAATTATGAAGTTTAGACATCCAATTGACTCTAGGTAAAAATTACCCAAAGGTGCTCTTTCCTTTGTTTATGTCACCATCAAGATGTGCATTGATAAAGCATTGTAAAGTCACGTTTTTTCTTTACAAAACAAAGTGTCATACCTAAAGTACCTCTTAAGTATCTTAGCGCTTGTTTGTTTGCAACTTGTTTCTGTTCCCAGGAACAAAAATTTCTGTTTTTTTGTTCCTAGGAACAAAAAAGGAATAGAAACGCGTTTGTTTGCGTTTTTGTTCCAAAACTATTTTTTTTTATTCCCAGAAACACATTTGGAACAGAAACAAGAACAAAAAAAAAAGTTGTTTCTTGTTTCTGAAACAAAATTTAGAAACACTTCTCTCTTTTTTTTTTTTCTTTTCTTCTTCTTTTTTCTTTCTTTTTTCTTTGGCCGGTCGCCGGCCTCGGCCATGGCCGGCGACCTCGTCGGAGCATCGCCGGCCCCCCGTGAGGTTGATCTCATGCTGGGCTGGGCGAGGCCACCGACCAAAAGAAGAAGAAAAGGAAAAAGAAAAAAGAAAAAAAAGGAAAAATAAAGTAAAAAGAGAGAGAAAGAAAATAGAAAAAAAATAAATTAAAAATTAAAAAATTAAAAGAAATAAAAAAAATTATACAAAATTACCAAACGTGTTTCGTTCATTTTTTTATTCCCGGAACAAGTTTACCAAATGTGTTTTTTTGTTCAAAAATTGTTCCCTGGAACAGAAACAATTTTTTTTTTTTTTTTGTTTCATGGAATAATTTTTAAATAGAAACGTTACTAAACACACCCTTAGTAGCCATTTTACAATTTCACACTATTATACCTCAAACTGCCAATAGCTAACAAGTAAGGCACCTTCACCATATGCTCCAGCTTGCCACTTGTCTTTGGTGATTGTTCCTTCAAGAGCTTGAAGTGACTTCGTAAGGGAGTGCTTCTAGGCTGTGCATTCTAAACTCCAAATCTATCTTACACCTTCTCGGTGTAATTTTATTGAGACAATTTTAGAGTTCTTTTTTATCTATCTCATGTGTTCCTCTTCCCAACAATCTGATTTGGTGCTCCCAAGTCATTCATTCTAAATTCCTTTGACAGTAGTTGTTCCAATATATTTATCTCATTCATGTTAGATCCCACAACAAGTATATCATCTACATACAACAACAAGTATATCATCTGCACACTCATTCTGAGTTCTATTAATCCTCTCAACAACTCTGTTTTGTTGTAGTATGTTAAAAATTGTTCTTGTCATTTTGATTCCATTATCTGCATAAAACTCCTTGAACTCCTTACTATGATACTTATCACTATTGCCAAACCTTAATTATTTAATCTTCATATCAGTTCCATTCTCCACTCTAGCTTTCCATTTTTTAGAAGTAGCAAAACATCATATTTATTTTTAAGAAGATAAATTCTTACCTTCGTGGTGGAGTCATTAATGAACATGAGGTAATAGCGTGAGCCTTTAGGGAAATGCAAATGAGCTAGCCCCCAAACATATGTAATGCACCAAATCTAACTTCCTTTATTTAGTTATCTTCCAATCTTCAAAAAATTGACATGTTTTTGTTTGCCTAGAATGTAATCCTCACATAGACTAATATCTTTGTACTTTAGATCAAGAAGTTTTCCTTTTGATGCTAACACCTTTATCCTCTTTTCGCTCATATGTCCAAGCTTACGATGTCACAATTTGGAATCAATTTCTAAATCAATAATTATTACTATTTCTCTACTACTTTAAGTTACATTTAGGGCGTGTTTGGTAACGATTCTGTTCCCGGGAGCTGATTCTAACTAGAAATGATTATTTTTTATTCTGTTCCCGGGAACTGATTCTGAGTAAAAAAGCGCGTTTGGTAACTGTTCAAAATTTTTTATTCTGGAATAGAATTGCGTTTGGTACTGTATTAATTGATTCTGTTTCAAATTAATTTCTTTTGATTTTTAAATAAATTTTAAATAATTTCTTTACTTTTTTCTTTTCTTTTTTTTTTCTTTTTTTCTTTTTTTTTTTCTTTTTTTCCCCTTTTTTCCTATTCTTCTTCTTCTTCTTCATTTGGCCGGTCGCCGGACCGGCGACCGGCCAGATGAGGGCCGGTGACGCTCACCGGAGTGTCACCGGCCCTCAGCGAGGTCGGCCTTCGTCGGCCGAGCCTCGTTGGCAACTGGGCGAGGCTCGGCCTCGCCAGATCTAGCGAGGTCAAGCCTCGCCGATGGCCAAACTGGCCTCGCCCAACCTCGGCGAGGCCAGCTTGGCCACTGGTGGGGCTGGGCGAGCCTCGCCGGTGGCCAGGTGAGCCTCACCGGCAGCTGGGCGAGGCTCGACCTCGCCCGATCTAGCAAGGCCGAGCCTCGCCCAGCTGCCGGCGAGGCCGACTTGGCCACCGGCGGGGCTGGGCGCCAGATTTGGCGAGGCCGAGCCTCGCCGGTGGCTGGGCTTGCCTCCGGCGAGCTCGCCGGACCTCGCCCTGGCCTGGTGAGCTTCCGGCGACCGGCGGCGGACCGGCGACCGGCGGCGGACCGGCGACCGGCGGCGGCGGGCGGCGGCGGGTGATGGCGAGCGGCAATCGAGATGTTGAAAGAGAAGAACAAGGTTTTACCGTTTTGATTCTTTTTTTGATTCTCGGACGTAGAATCAAATTTTTTTTATTCTCAAATCTTGTCCAAAATCGTTCCTGGGAACAAATTTGTTCTCGGGAATAAAAAGTTTACCAAACGCGATTCTCGTTCCAAACTGATTCTGGGAACAAAAAATCAGAATCTGGTACTGTTTGGCAAGTTGCCAAACAGGCCCTTAGTGTTCTCAACATTGCTTCCCCTGCTACAATTATAGCACCTTTAACAATCTTTCACTACTAGTCCTCAAGAATAGTTATGTAACTCGTACTATATAATTGATTGATAGAGATCAAATATTTTTTAAGGTTAGAAAAATAGTTGACATCATGCAACTTCCATTGAGACCCGTTGGTAATCAATATGCGAACATCACTATTCCCCATAACATCTAGAGGTACAACAGTAGTAAGATTTCCCAATTCCCGATAGCAAAATTACACATTAATTTTTTGTATAAAGTTGAGTGAAATGACACACCCAAGTCTAGAATCTAAGATTCAATCGAACTGTCAATGCTTACATTTAAGCCACTATGGACAAGCATCTTTTCAAGGGTTGTATTCACAGATTTCTCATCCTCCTGGCTTTGATCTTGATGCTGAATTTTCTTGTTTGAAGTACTACAATCTCGTTTTAGATGGCCTTTTATTTGCAATTCTAGCAAATTATTTCACCATGAGATCTCAATTTATTTCTCTCTGTGAATCTTGGTCTATCGTAGTTTTGCATCTGACCTTGTTGACTTCTCCCTCTACCTTCAGTACTCAAAGGCAATATCCTAAGGTTCACCCGATTGTCTTTGGCAAACATCCTTGCCAAGAATAAAATATCGGATCTCTTGAAGCTTCAACTTCTTCTAGCCAGATAAATTGCACATTGCAGTCACTGGTAGAGAAAATTAAAGAATCAAAGCTTTTACCTCCTTGTTGAATTTAATTTCCATTGAACTCGACACCAAGTCATAATCATGTTAAATTTGTTACTCTGACTTGTCATAGGAGCACTTTTGTCGATCTTCGATTGAAAAGATGACACATCAAATATTCCTTATTTAACATAATATGTTTCTTGTACATGTTGGACAAAGCCCTTATCATATCTGCCATTATAATCTCGTCAGCAATGCTAAAGACAATGGTCAATCCAACATGAGACGAATCACTACGGATTGCCGATCTAACAATATCCAATGTTCTTTTTTGAACGTATTTGGTTTCTCTAGTGCAGGTTCTTGTGATACCATGGATTCTCGAACTGCATCTTTTGGAAACCAAATCCTTGCTGTCGAACCCATTGATCTTCGCATTCTCTTCGTCTATCTGCATTGCTCCCATTGTTCCACTGAACCAGGTTCTAATACCCATTTTTAGGAACATGAAACATGAAATGTGATTTTTTATGTAGAAAACCTTATTAGAATCAGAAAGGGAAGACTATGGTGCCACACTAGACAATCTTTTTAGCGTGCCAGTATTATATCAATTTATAATTATAAGAGATATCGCTTCGATATACAATAAATTTTTATAGCACACATAGTCATGACAATAGTAATATCAAGAAAAGTACCAAAAAAGTATTAAATCTATTGCGCTAATGTCAATTCAATCCTAAACATTTTCACATTGTGTCAATTGAGTCCATCTGACCAATTTAGATATAAAATTATTAATGTGGACATTGGCATCCCACGTGGCATGGCGACGTGGACACTTTTTGATCATTTTTGTCCTTTTTTTCCTTTTTTATTCTAGCAACCCCTGCTAGCTCTTGGCGAGGGTCTCACAGCCCTCATCGGCTCTAGGCAAGGGCCCCAACACCCTTGTAGGTCACTAGGCGAGGGCTTGTGGCCCTCATTATGGCTGATGAGGGCCTGGGCGAGGCCCGCGACGCCTTTATCAACCAAGGTGATAACGCACAGTCCCTCCCCCATTAATGGGCTAGGGGAGGACATCTCAGCCCTCGCCCAATCTAAATGAGGCCGAAACACCTAGATTTAGAGAGTGAGTCTAACCCTCGTATGTGGCTAGCAAGGGTCAACTAATGATCCTTGTTGAACCTTAATCCAAAAATAAATAAATAAAATGGAAAAGAAAAGAAAACCAAAAAAATTACTGAAAATTTTATGCATAAAAAATGTCCACATTAATGCCGGTTGCCACGTTGGATGATTGGCATTTATGTCAGCAATTTCCTGGCTAAATTGGTTGCATGAATTCAATTGACAAAAAAAAATTATATATATATGATTAAATTGATACAATTAAAATATTTAAGACTAAATTAGGATAAGTGGCATAGGCTTAGTCCTTTGTTTGTACTTTTCCTCAATTATATGTATACCCATAGTAACAGTACTTTTATCTATTAGACTTCACAAAATCATTACACATATAGCGACAATGTTAGTATGTTCTGGATTCAACCCTAAATTGCATGAAATAATATCACGAAGTAAAACATTGCAAGAGGTAGCATTCGCATTCAGACGCGAAGTTGACAGAACCGCATAGTGTCAAAATTGGCTGAGTAGGAAATGTTCAGTTCCGCACAGAGCCATCAACTACCTGCTAAAAAGGTAACTCGGATGTTTTCGCAAGCCCGTGAGCTCTTTGTATTTTCTCACTTGGACCCAGCATTAAAGAGATGGTCAGTCAATTTCTTGATGTGCCTTTTGATCGAGTGGCTCCGCTTAGCTTTATCCATCTGAAATCCAGTCGGATAGTACGAGACCTACTAAGAAGAGCATGTGGTATTGAATTGCCCTAATGGTGTTTCTGTTAGATTTACAAACACAAACTAGGGAAAACAAAATCGTGTAATCTAACATTGTACTAGAACCAAGTCAAATTGCTCTCCACTTAGAAATTCATTCATTGGCATTTGTTCATCTTATTTTTCGTTCTTCGACATTAAATATAGTCAATGTCAAAAGAATTAGATAAGTTAGGGAAATTTTATTGGAATTTCCTTTGTTCTTGGTGAGTCCTATTTACCTGAAGGGGTTGGAGCGGATGTGATACCTTTGTAAGGATGTCTATTGGATTTTACTAAGATGCAAAATGCTTCTTGCGAAAGCTTTGCAATACACATTTGGTTGTATAATGCGCATGAGACAACTTGGTAGAGAATTTATGCTACTAAACAATTGCGCATGCTCGTATGCTTAGGTGATTATCTGTTTCTTTTGACTTTTGAAGAGGATAACTCTTTAATAGATCCCTCATGTTATGATCTTATCCTTGTCCATCAATTTTAAGTGAATGTTGACTCCAATGGGCACTCTTTTTACCATAAGAGTCAAACGCACCCCCGTCAAAATACTTGAATTAAGCTAAAACTACTTAGTCTATTTTAGGTCTGTGAGCCCATTGTTGCGACACAAAGTGGCTATAGGCATCCCCACCACCTAGAATTGACTGGTCATTCATCGTGGGTCACACTAGCATGATGTTGGAACTAAAATAATTTTAATGGCAATTGGGGATTTTTTCTCAAAAAAAAAAAAAAGGGAGGTGCCAACTTTCACCCTTGGAGCAAGTTTATCACCAATTTTAAGTGTCAGCGAAAATGCCCTAACTTTCTAATTTGTCTCCAATTAACAAGATCCCAACTTTTAGTCGAATGACAAATTTGACTGTCGTTAGACTTTGCTTACGTGGTGTCCAATCAGCCAAAAGAAGGATGATGTGGTCAATGACAATTACCACATCTCCGACATTTACATTTTGATTCCAATTTTGTAACATAAGTTCTATTCATTTTCATTTTCCATACTGTGGGGGTTTGCCCATATCGACACCCAAATCCCCCAAATGGAGCGCCCATGTCTCTCTTTCTCAATTCCATGGAATCGAGCCCTAAAAATCTCCCTTGGACGAATTAAAAGCCCCAAATCTCTAGTTGCGATTTCAGTTTTTTTTTTTTTTTTTTGGGGGGGGGGGGGGGGGGGGGTTAGGTTTCTTACGCTCGATTTGGGGCCTTGTTTCTTGAGCTAAAATAAAGCAAATCAGCCAGTTTAGTCCACGTCATTCACCCGCTTCCTAATTGAAGAAATTACACATCTTCCCTTTTACATTTTGATTCCTATTTTGTAGCATAAGCTCTGTTCATTTTTCATCTTCTATACTGTCGGGGTTTGCCCATATCAACACCCAAATCCCCAAATGGAGCGCCCATCTCTCTCTCTCTCTCTCTCTCAACTCTCTCATGGAAGAATTAAAAGCCTCAAATCTCTCTCTCTCTCTCTCTCTCTCTCTCCTCTCTCTCTCTATTTGTCTCGCAGGTGAAAATCACATTTTTATGAGACACTTTAAAGTTAAGGACAAATTTACCTTACGGGTAAAAGTTAGGACCCTTTTTATGAGGCATCTGAAAGTTGGAGACAAATTTGTCCCCCGGATGAAAATTGAGGCCTTTTTTGGGGGGAAAACCCATGATAATTCTAGCCTCATAACCAAGACTAAGGTCAAATGCAGGGCGCATTCCTAATTTAAGCTTATTTCTTATCTTTTTTTCTTCTTTCTGTCTGGTTTTTATCTTCTTTATCATTTTGCTTTTTTTTTTCCTTATTTAGGATGCAACCGGTGTCCCGCTTTTCCTGAAAAATAGTTTATTTAGAAGATCGCCAACTAGTCGTTTTGTTAATACAAAATGAGTTGAATATTCAGGTCTTCTAATTTTGTACCAGGAATCCTAAGCTGATCTAAACACTAATAGGAGTGAGTGTAAGAATCATCTACTAGTTTTATCAATGAACTTGATTTTGTTAAAATTTTACTATCTGACGTTATGTGATACTCATGTAATTTAACTTCTCAACTTTCATTTTATCCGGTAAATCCAATACTCCAACTTTATCCATTTCTCTTCCCATCACTACCCAATTTTCTTAAAGATTTTTTGGGAAGAAATTAAACAATACGACAACTAAAGCGCATTCAAAACACTCAACTTCCATTATGGTCATGCAAACTCCATAGAAAAAACTGCCTAAAACACGATCAAATGGAAAATCAGCTGTTAACAAGAAAATTTATGACAATAGTAACTATACGTAAATTAACCCGCAAGTACATGTTTTATTTTTGGTCATTCTAAATGAATAGGAATTTCCATTGAACAAAAGATAATGGTTTTTATGGAACCAATATTCTGCAATAGTAATAAGTTGCATGTGCAACAAAAAATATTGTCTATTCAGCTACTTCGCTCCCTTAAAAAAGGCTATTCTCTTAGAAAATTCTTTTACCTAAATTAGATGATAAATGTTTTAAACTACATCAATAATAGACATTATTTACATAAGACAAATAATAATGAAGGAGTAACTTTCAATGTCGTAGTGTTAGAAAACCCAACCTTTGACTAGGTCTCCCAGTTTTTGCGTACTTGAGTCCTGTGCCCATTATATTTCGAGCACCTGAACTTCAATGGTCCATGTATGTCAGTTTGACTCGAGATCTTTGCCTTTCGATATACATGCTCAACCACAACATAGATACCACATCTCTTCGCCCTTTAACAAATCTTAAATGTCAAAGGACCACGTTATCTAGACTTGCTTTTCCTTATAGTTTTCTAACCCAAAGAACAACCTTTATGATATAGAGCTTAAGGGCTCATGTAAGAAAGCATTAGTTGCCGGTATAAACTGCTCAAATTTGCTATCGAACAACTTCCTTTTTGGAAAGAGTCCATTCATGACTTCCTTTCCAACTCATGAATTTGCTTGTTACATGAATCTTCTCCATTATTTTGAGTAAATATCATGATGCAGAAAAAGCTTTATATCGACTCTTCATTGTGAATTAATTATATCAAGAGGTAAACCATAAAAAAAAAATATTAATCTTAACTCATGCACACATGTATTGTGTAAAATACCCGGTACAAGTAGGCAGCTCAACCCTACTTGTAGCAATCTCATATGACTTGTAGAGCTTCTTTAGAGCAAATATCGACACACAAGTTATAAGTTCTTGAAGGGAGGAATATGAAGATGATGGGGAACCCTTACCTTCTATATAAGCAATCTCATATTGCTTGTATAGAAGCAATGGCCTTTTCTTAAAATGATTTTCAACTTGTTGAATATTTTCTTCATTGCTTCACTCTAGAGTTTAAAACCTTGGACTGATCGGACATAAAAGAATCTCAATTTGAAAATCTCAATTCGTTCCTTTTTCAAATTGAGATTTGCATTTTGCCATAATGTTCTTGTCAATGTGCCAAACACAAAAGAATTTGCTATTCTAGGAAAAAGATTTGAGTGTCAACTCTCTCTCGTTAGTGACATCGGCTGAATAATTTATTGCTAAACATTAACCGGGACAATGTTTGGAGAAGATCAATACACACTAAGATAAATATATATATATATATATATATATATATATATGAGGTTTAAACTTTATAAATTGCGTAACTGTTAACAATAAAGATTTTAACATTTTGTTAAACTTTTACAAGAGTCTCAACTCTTGATTTGTAATTCATAAAAACAAATGCTTTGGCTCAGGAAAAAATTATCAAAAATCATGCTAGGTACCTAATAATACAGGTCTAAGTCCTCGCACCATATTTAATAAGTAGTTTCGCGAAATCGGTGAGTATTTTGAAATATTCGGGACTTATTGATGGATTGACAGGTGTGCCCTGTCATAAAAGAAAACCAGAAAGATGGAGAGGGAAATAATGCAAAAGGATGTTGCATGGTTGCCCGCGGCAGCGGCAGCAGCAGCAGAGACCAGACAAACATGTCCATCAAACCGTTTTAAATAGCAGCTGCAGAGGTGGTCTCTCGCCTGTCTAGGCATATGCTTGTACAGGGCCTAGGAAACCTCGAGACAAACCAGCCTCCCTCGTGAAGATTTCCTTTTCCTTTTCATAATTCAAAGGGCACGACCGCAGAGATCTAGGAATCCGATAAATTAGACTCCCGACACTAACAAATGGCCCGAATCCAGGGCAATGTACAGGCGCGATCGGTGAGATCTTTAGCGGAACGACGTCCTGTTCTTGATCTGAAAATCCTATAATCCTGAGCACTAACAAATCATGCGGTCTAGGAGGCCTTCTCCTTATTACGAGGAAGAGACAAAAAAAGAGATGGTTGGTCCCTCTCCGATCGCTAGGAACACCCGACACTTTTGTTGTCTCTTTCTTTATGTCCCCTCTGTCATTTTCACGTGCGAACCGGGAGATGCCTCTGCTGCATCTCTCGGTCCTTCCCCAAAAATACCCAGCAAGCTGTTGCTGCTCTTATTTAGTAAATCCTCAGAAAGTCCCGCATGCTGATCAAGAATCCTAGGAAATATTTCGTAAGGCGAGACGGTTTATCCCCGATCGAATTTGGATCGTATCCTTTTGCGAAACATCTTTGATCCAAGGGGAAAAACAATGATTTAATTGTACAAAATACAGATATCTCATATGGTGTAAGAGCAGGTTGTAAATTCAAATTCTGATCCTCCTCTTTTATATTTATGTTTGTGTTACTCTTTCGGTTTTGTAGGCATCTAATCAAACGTGTTTTGGACTACATCCTATATGTTTAGCCCATATTTTCTCTATATATACGTGTGTTATCAAGAATAGGTAACTTTACAATGGCATTTATGTCCTAGAAGATTGACTGTATTGGAATAGTAGGGTCCGGAATTTTATTTATGTGGGTTCTTATCGTAAAACTGAGGTCTTGCAATGTACAATTAACATGAAAATTAGGGATAGTATAAAACATGATCCATGTACTCTTTGCAAACGCTTGATTTGATTCTTCTACTTTAATTTTGCGTCATTTTGATGCCTTACGTTCTTTTAATCAAAATGATTCCGTCCTCTTAGTTGATTTAGTCCTTAAATTTGACGTGACCATTCAACATAGTTTTAGGATCAAATTGACTAACATAACTATTCATGTGTGAAGGGGCCAAGAAGAGAAAGGTGGAGGGGCGCCATCACCCTCTCTCATCGCCGACAAGAGATAATAACCCTCACTAGGGTCTCGATCACAAGAGCTAATTGATGCTTGCACACTGGGCAGCGATGAGCAATATCATTCGATTTGAGATTGTATGCTTATCCTCACCTATATTCGACAAGGGCAAGTAAGCTCTCGCCTGTGGCCACATGTGGGTCGGCAACCCTCAATGAAACCACATGATCCTCGTGGTTGATGGAGCAGGCAATGGCTTCACTCCCTCCTTTTCCGTCCTCTTTCTTATCTCTTTCCACTACTACCAAGCCAAATGCCGATGGAACAAATCAATCAGGACTTTGATTTGATTAAAGCAAATGCAAGAATCAAATCAAACAAAATTAGAGTTGAAAGATCAAATTGAACGTCAAAAAGGGTGTACAGACCATCTCCTTTCTTTGGAATATGTCAGGTTATGAGTGATGTTTCGATCAATGTTAGGCATGCTAGGACACTGATAAAAGTGATGTCGGATGCGTGCACTTTCGTTCGCGCCGTCTTGTCGTAATTTAATTTCGTAACCTCGTCTTTTAACATCCCTAACATTAAGAAAACGTCACCCACGCGTGCCGCCGGAGCGTGCAGTAGAGCGCGTGAGACAACATGATCTCCTCTACTTTACACGTCGGAAAGAACAGAAAATATACAGTTTACCGCCGGAGGAACCCTACAGGCTACAATCAACTACTCGCCGGAGCGCTCGCCGGCGGCGACAAGTAGACCTGACACTGTATAACCGTCTTCCCGATCTTGAACCCGGGCACGACCGTGAACCCGACCCTCAGGTCCGGATCCGGGTCCGCCGACGGCGGCGGCGGCGGCGCCTGCTGCAGCAGCAGGGCCTCCTCCGCCACGCACTCCATGAACACCTCCGAGAACCTGCAACCCCTCGCCACCTGGAAGACCCCGACCTCCTCGCCGAAGGCGAAGGCGAGGCGGTGCAGAACCCAGACGCGCTTCGCCATCTCGGCGAACGCCGCGAGGAACGGCGAGTCCGGCCACCCGCCGGAGCTCACGACCTTCCGGTGGTTCAGGTTCCCGAAGAAGGAGCACTCCATCTTCGCGTGAACGAGCTGGAGGTACTTGGCCTTGGCGAACCTGGCCAACGGCGAGCCCGGGTTCCGCGCGATGAAGCTCGGGGGACTGACGGACTTGAGCTTCTTGAACTGGTCGAAGAAGGCTTGGGGAGTTCGCTCCTCGATGGACGACGACTCGTTCGCGAGCCCGAAGTTGGGGAAGTTGAAGCCCTCGAAGATCGATCTGGCCACGAACGATTCGATGGCGAAGTGCCGGTGGCCGGGCTTCGCGAACCTCGCTCGCGGCTCGATGAATCGGATGGCCTCGTCGAGGTTCCAGTTCGCCGTCTCCATCTCGCGAGCCATGGCTTTCGCGAAGTGCCTCACGGATCGTAGAGCGTAGTGGTGGACTTGGGCGAAGTGGGTCGGGCTCAACGACGCGAGCTTGAAGCCCTCGAACAGGGGCAAGACGCCGCTCGCGTTGAGCTTCTTCTCCGACGACCGGTTCTCGGAGACGAGCTCGTCGCGCTTCCTTCTCAGCGCGGAGATCTCCGACTCCTTGCGCTCCGCCTCGGCCTCCATCTTCTTCACCGTGATCTCGTACGTCCTCATGAGGCTCTGCTGCTCCTGAATCTCCGCGAGCATCAGCGTCACCTGTGGGGAGAGGTCGAGCTCCTTCTTGAGGAACTTGCGCTTCAGCTCCGAAATCTGCTTCAGCTCGTCCACGATGGCCTGGTCCGCCCGCTGAATCGCCTCGCTGTTGTACGGGCTCTGGGCCAGCTGGAGCTCCGCGTAGGCCGCCTTGATGGCGGTCCCCGCCGCGAAGAGCTTCGCCGCCACGGCCTCCAGGACCGCCCTCTGCTTCGCCCTGGCGTCGTCGCTCTTGCGGTCCGCCAGCGGGTCCTCGTGCTTGACCTTGTCCTGCGACGCGAGCACGCAGATGCCGATCCCATTGCTCGACCCGATCCTCGCTGTCGCTGTCGTCTTGAGGCTGATGACTCTGTGCAGGGTGCGCGCGAGCCTGCTCTTGCCGTTGCTTCCCTGTGCTAGTCTGTGCTTCACCGCTTCTTCTTCTTCCATCTAAATGGGAAGAAGAAGACGGACTCAGAGGGCGAGAAGGGGTCTGAACTCGATCTGGGTCATGTGAAGATGGTGGAAATGCAAGGAAACGAGAGATGATTTTGGCGAGAAACTAGGGACTGTCAAGAAAGGGTCGAGAGAGTAAGGATTGTGAGGGGAAAGCGAAAGCAGAAAACTTTGACTAAACGCATTATCAGATAAATAGCCAGGAATGGAGTCAGTAATGACCGCGAAAAAAGTTGGATTAAAGCGCGGGAAAGAGAAAAAGATGAACAGTCGCCGCCTAGTTACAGGGGATGGGAAGTCAAGGCTTGGACTGGCACTGCTACACGATAGAAGCAAGAATTCTATCTGGTGCGGACGGTAAAGGTATTCGTGTTGATTATTCGCATCATCAAAACATATTTCTATAAGAAAAGAGTGAAAACAAGTCAATTTGAATCGAATTAAAGCTACTCGTACCGCGGAAAGTTTGAATTTCTTTCGGTAAATTCGCGTCGTAGTCAGACTAATGGCCTCTTAAAACAAGAGTGGAACACAGGAGCTCTGCTGTAAACATGTCATTGCGAAGAGGCAAATTTCGTCATTTGAAATCATTAACTTTTTTGGTATTGCAGAATGCGCACCTGAGCATGAATGGAGCCCACTGCATGATTCTGATTGATGGGTGTTTTCAACTTATGGAGCGTCTACGGGGGGACCCATCTGATGCAGCATCCTCCAAGCCAAAATTTCTTTATTAATCGAAGGATATGCGTTGACTGTTTGACCGCGTAATAATAAAATACCATCATGCCTCATCAATAGTAATTAAACAATGTAAAATAAGAATTATTAATGGCTGTAGTGCAACCCAAACAATGGTGGGCTCTCATGGCAATTAGTGCAAAGACAGATGGAAGAAAAAATTAAATAACCTTCATATACTCAATTGGTAATGATGCAGTTGTATAGTATATTCACAGAGTATATTCACAGACACACTACATCCCAAGCTCGGGTTGGACATTTTTTTCCTAGTTTGAGTATGCGGGAATACTTCTTGTTTTTTTGTTGGTTATGATGGATGGGTTTGTGGGTTCTTTACTTATTGCATGTTCATTGTCTCACAGTGGAACTTGTTTTCTATGAATGATAGTTGCTTCTTGGGATGTAGCCAAGGGGTCGGTGCTGTGATCATATGTGCATGTGGGTCATGGATGGCGACGACCCTCAGAGAATCAGGGCAATCCATGTCCCCAATCAGGTCCCCCCGGCCTGAGATTTTACTGCTGTCATCTGTCAAATAGGAAAATTATTGAAATTTCAATCAACTGTCCAGCACAAATTTTGGGAAGGTGAATCCACGTGTAATGAAGGGGCTGTGTGTATGTTTCCCAATGTCGAAGCTTTCATGCCACACATAGCCTATATATAAAAAATAGTTAAATGGGTCACACTGATGCTATGGCATGACATGTGCAAGGTGCATGTGAGAGTTTACCATGGTATGATATGTGCACGAGCGAAATTAAATTGATGCAAAATGGACTCTCATATTATGTTAGAATGTTCGAACTAAGAAAAGTCACATATTGATAAAGAGCATATAAATTTAATGAGCAAATAATGCGAGATATGTTAACAAATATGACTAATTGCGGTGAAATGCAATGAAAGGGGTATTGCCCTTGTCTCTCCTTGGATGTTTTCTTTCCACAGTGCTTATTCACCGGAGGTCCAAAAACCTAAAGACCTAAATGGTATGTGATGTCAAGGGCACGAGGGTCCTATCCTATCACGCAGACAAAGGAATAGAATCCAAAAAGAGGATGGCCTTGTTTTCTTCCATGTCTTGGGAGAGACAAGCTAAGAATGCCCCAGCTGAAGGTCACTAGTTATTAATGAAATTAACTCTGCAGAATCAGAATAGAAAATACACAATAATACTGCAAGCAGAAAGAGCAGACAAAAACTGAAGCAATCACAATCTATGCGCTTGTCTTTTCGTGCTTGGTGCTTTTCTCCCTTTTCTTTTCTCACCGCTCAAACTTGCTTGCAACTTGCTTGCATCTACAGCTCCTCCCTGCCAACCCACGAGAGCTCGAGCCTCAAGGCAAGTTCCAAAGGTCTTTCTAGATGAAGTTCTGTCCCACAGGTGTCTCTAGGTCAAGTTATTCTGGAGTAATCAATATAAAGTTTTGAATGAATAGACGGTTGGCACTTGCGTTTAACGATGCCAAAAATACCAGCTCAACACATGCATGAATGATGACGAAATCAAGACTGTAAGAAATTATTATTGGGCGTTCAAAGCATCTGCACAGCCCCTGCCATGCATTGAAGTCCCGAGACAAAGAAAAGACTTGATAAATTTGAGGTACGGATATTCTAAAGAAGAAAACAAAATCAAGAAGAGAGAATATCTTAAATTATATGTTCTTTTGTTCAAGACAGTTGAAGGCATAATTTACCATTAAGTGTCATTCTTCCTTGGAATTTTTGAAAATATTTTGCCGTTCCATTAAGGATAAATCAACCGGTCAGTCCAATATAATATATCCTAGTCATGGCTAATCTGTGCACAAATAGCTTTAAAATGCATACATTATATTAGTTTGAGATAGTGTGAAACTTATCTACCTTCACATCAACGTAAGCACAAGTGACATGGGACTGCAGACATTTCTAGCATTTCATGTTCCAACTCCGGCTCCAATCCCATTATAGGTAGCTCCACTCAAGTATGTGCCAATTCTACAAAACATACCACACTGATTGAGATCGTGACAGAGGTTTATCGACTAATTCAATAACCTCGGCATGTGCGTCTGGGATTCAAGACAAATTTGATGCCCAGCATCCCATTTTGACTCCGATACAACCATAGGCAAGCCTACTCAAGCCTCCCGCATCAATATACCTGAGCTCTAATGGTAGCTCGATTATGCCAACGCAGCTATAAAAATGTTTTACACTAGTTTGAGGTTGTTTGAGACTTATATACAAGTAAAACGTTGTAGATATTGGTGATTGGAACAATAATAGCAATGTGACTCCCAACATATGCCCACTAGGCTTTAGGGTCACTTTAAATTTCAAACTATATAAATGGTTTTTTATCTGGGTGGTACATGAGATAAGGACAAGTAGAAATATTATTTATTCGTTAAAGAGCGATTAAATCGAGGGAAAAGTTCACATAACTTCTATAAATTTTGGGGTAGTACGCGTTAAACCAGAAAACTAATGTTTTGTTCTAATCGTTGCACTTTCTATCAGTTTCTTTGTCAATATGTGCGGTGCATTTTTTTTAATATTATATACAGAAAATAAAAATGAGGAAATTACGCGAAACCCTTTGAAAAGATATACATTGCCCTTCAACTTTAAAATATTACAAGCACCTCTCGAGCTTCGTGTAATAATTTATGTTCCTTTATAAATATAGTCGGACAAAATGAAAAGGAATAACATAATCACATGAGCGCGCAATGCACACATAGAGATTAGTGTAACTTGGCTAAAAGCAACGCTTCAAGAGAAGTGGGCATTTAGATATGCGGATTAATGGTTATACTCATTCCATACAGTTTCTCACTATAGTTACGCTTGTGTTCACTGGAGAATAAATAGCGTAATATCCTAAAAAATGCCTAATTTTAGGTCCACTCCTAATTTTATCATAATTTTTTGTCTTATAAAAAACTACCAACTTTAGGATCGGACTCAATTATATCCTAATTTTTTTTTTGTCTTATAAAAAATTATCAACTTTTATTTGAGTTCCATATTTGCCCATATCAACCCTTTGTCCGAAATTTTCTTTTGACAACTGAGAGATGGAAAGTTCTCGGGTGCAAGCTATTTGAACTCTCCAACTGCAAAATGAAGAACTCCCGAGCACGAGAATTGAATGCTATCGTCGAGCAAGATAGAAGGAAAACTTTCTTAGAAGTAAGAGCAATTAAAGAAAGTCAATCCTAATTTTTTTTATACATGTCATTTTCGCTGATTTGGAAATTCATCAAAAAAAGATGTCTTCTTAGATCTAAAATTTGGGGAAAAAAACTAGAGCAATGATGTGGAAATTTCACATTACTAAGGACAACTATGGACGGAATGTTATGGAACTTAAGTAAAAGTAAGTGATTTTTTTTTTTTGCAATACAAAAAAGTTAGGGTACTTTACCAAAAAAAAAAGTTTAGGGTAGAATTGTAATCGGATCTAAAGTTGGCAATTTTTTATGAGATAATAAAAGTTTAGGATATAATTGAAATCGGACCAAAAAGAAGGGTTTTTTATGAGACCAAAAACAAGTTAAGGTAGAATTGGAACTCCATTCAAAATGAATGATCTTTTATGGTATTAGGGCGAGAATAAAGTCCTGCAGAACACGTTTTTCGGGGCAAGGACAGCTTCTTCTTATGTTTTTTTTTTTTATCAGAATAGGACAGCTTTGACGTGTGAGCGCGTCGAAACAAGCGAGCGAACGCAAAAATGTAAATGTCGTCAAAACTGGGGGGGTCTTAAGGGTCTCGTTTAAGCCCGCCGATCGAGGACGCGGGAGCGGTTGCTGATGGAAATCGCTGGACATAAATGTCATTAACTTTGCTGTTCTGGGGCTCTGCGCACGCTAAATTCTGCCAAAAAAGTCTCAGCAGCAGAGGAGCGGACCGGGGAGTGACATGGTGCAGAAAAGGACATTGGCCGAAAGGGCGATGTGACAAGAAGAGAGCAACGGATGGGACTGAATTTCTGAGATTGTGGGACTCACCACGTTACGCACCGCACGTTTTGGGTACTTTCAAGCAAAGGTTCAATATTCTTGAATTTTTTAAAGGAATAATAAGATCAATGATTATCAAAAGGGTTAATATTCTAAAAAACTCAAAACTAGAATATATGTAATAAATTTATCTCAAATTATTTTTTTGATCACCAAAAACCCCAAACTAATATATCTTTGACAAATTTACCACAAATTAGTACACTTGTGACAATCATATGTTAATTTTCGTTAGATTTTATTATCAAATTATTAAGTTAAATGACACGTGACAGTTGACTTTTATATCAATTTAGAATTTTATGTTCCGTTTGTCAAGGTTTACAATTTTTGTGATTTTTTTGTGCTATTAATCCAATTTAGTAGATGGTATATTTGTCACAAATTTACCAGTTTTGGATTTTTTGCGGTCAAATAAATTAGTTTGGAATAAATTTGTCATAAATATACTACTTCAGGTTTTTTTATGGTAAGTCGGGATAAATTTGTCACAAATGTACCAGTTTGGAGTTTTTTATGGTAAAAAAGATAGTTTTGGATAAATTTGTCACAAATGTACCAGTTTGGGGTTTTTCAGAATATTAACCTTTATTGAAAACTACCTTCGCTTGTATTATGATCCATAAACTGTTGACTTGTTTGATATAATCCTTAAACTTATATTCAATATAAAATGACAGTAATGTGATTTTAAACTTTTGATACATGCTCATGTGTTCTGATAATTTTTATATAATTCGAAAATTAAGTTGAATATTTACAAAAAATTCAAAGATCACATACTTTCATGGATCTAAATAAATTAAAAATTTAGGAAACATTAGGCCAAAATTTGGGACCATTTATGTTATTTCTTTTTTTTTTTAAAGAGTTAAGTACAAGAGATGCGATTTAGTATATGAATATTTCTAACGATTTCTATTATGCATAAATTAGACTTTTGCCCAAGATTAGGGCATGAAAATATATAGCGGGCAGGTAAATAAAAAGGTTTGAAAACTTAAACTCGAATCTCTAGCTTTGAAATCATGTCAAAGTGTTTTGTGGGACCACTTGTGAATGAAAGCACAATTTAATATTTAAATGTCTAAACGGTAACTAATTTAAGCCAAGTTTAATAAATACTGGCGTATAAAATATATGTTGGCCAATTAAATATCACGCGTTCAATTGCTATATTGAATTTTCTTGACACAAATACCCAAGTTCTACTGAGCGATTCGCATGATATGATACAATGGATATGATTATTCAACTTGTCAACGGGTTAAATGCCAACAAGACACACGGATTAACCTCTATAAACGCATAATAAACTTTTAAGATGTTACCATCCAACACACAATATAACAACATTTACATATTTATATGGACCGATCGTTTCACCGTGTGAAAATAAAACTAATCAAATATAAGGACACCAAACATATAGCAATGGCTTAAAATTTTTATTAGTTATAATGCTAAAATGTACTTAGTCTTGTTAGAGATTCATAAATGCTGAAAATGTATGTAATCGTGTTACGATGACTTTCTTACAACGCTAACTTAAATTTGTTAATTAGTATTTAAATAGTCATAAGACAAATCCGATATGCCAATCTAAACCTATTTTCACTTGATGTTTCGCCAATTAAATGAAATCCATTGATATGGCAAAAAGAGGAAAAAGAAAAAAGAAAAACATAAATCTATCATTTTATTCATATACCTACGCATCATGAATTTCTTAAGCTTCTATTTGTCGACTGGAAATTAGCCAAAATGGGATCATTTCATCCTATCTCGATTTGATGATGTCTCTAATCGGGATATCTCTAGATATAAGATCAAATGTATTTTTGATAAACTTGTTGCACGTAACAGGGTGGATGTGAGCTTAGATAGAATTGCACCTATTAAGATTTTTTTTTTGAAAAATATATATTCTTAAAAAGTTAGTAACATCAAAGAGAGTTCATAGATGGGAGGAGATCGAGCAGCAACAACCACTTGCAATGCCGATTGTTGTGAGCAACGAACCGACCCCCTACCGGGGTGGTCGTCCTTTTTAGGCAATCACACTGCGAAAATATCAAATTCTTAGGTGTTTGTTGTCATTAGATCTCTCCCTCCCCCCTTTCCCCCCACAGATAGATTCTCATCAAATATCTTGATATATCCTAACAGTCTCCCACAACCGTGTTTTCGCAATTGTTGAATAATAATGAATAATAATGTTTAATAAATTCTTTTAGGAAAACGACACAAATAATTCATAAAATTTAGCTCGATGTGTAATGTCATCTCTAAACTTAGAATTTTTTTAATATAATGTCTTAATTATTAATAAATAATCAATGTAGTTATATGGGTATGCAGACTCTGATTGGGCCGGCTGTTTTGAGACTCGGAGGTCAACAATTGGGTTTTGCACTTTTTTGAAATCAAATATTATTTCATGGTCCGCAAAAAGGCAAGCGACAGTGTCAAGATCATATTTTGCCGATTTCAAACGAATGTATGATGAGCTTCTCTACTGCCCATTACTTCTAATGTTAAGGAAATGCAGGAGCAACGGGAGCAATTGGTTGTTATTGGTTTTTTGGGAGGATTAGGGCAAGAGTATGATGCTGTTCATTCCCAAATACTTGGAGGAGATAAGGCGCGTTCACTCACTAAGACATTTGCTTGTGTTCTAAGGGTCTCACGTGAACCACCTAAGGATGCTTTCTATAGGTGAGAACTCAGCTTTAGCAACCCAAGGAAATCGTGGTTGTAGTCGTGGTCGTGGTGGTGGTCAAAGTGGTGGTGCCAGCCGTAGTTTTGGTAAAGGCCAACCACCCTCTGCTAGCAATACTTATAGTGACATAAGGGGTAATACCGGTTTGGTTCGAACTTGTCATTACTGTGGTTTACCAGGACATATTCAGAGATTCTGTTATAAACTTCATGGAAGGCCCTCTCAACAGGCTATAGCTAATGTAGCTAATGCAGCTAATGCAGCAGAATATAGTACCTCTTCACAATCCGCTACGGGAGGAAAGTTGATCAGAATGTCGAAAGAGGAATTTGCTAGATATAATCAATTCCAGATTTCCCAGTCGGTTTCACAGTCCTCCTCCACAGCTACTTTTGTTCAGACAGGTAATGCAAAAGCATGTCTTTCTTCTGCCTCCCGCCCCTAGGTCATTGACTCAGGTGCTACCAATCATATGACTGGAGTCTCAGGTATCTTTTCTAACTTTTACGAGTCTATGTTTAATGTTACATTAGCTAATGGTTCTCTATCCACAGTGAAGGGGATAGACATAGTTCCCCTAACATCCTCTATATCTTTATCTTTAGTCATGTATCTCCCTATTTTTTCGTTCAACCTTATGTCTATCAGTCAACTTACTAAAGCATATAATTGTTCCGTAACTTTCTATCCCAATTTCTGTGTTTTCAGGACTTGAAGATAAGGAAGACGATTGGTAAAGGACATGTGTCAGGAGGGCTATACTTGCTTAATGATACTACAAGTGCCGTTTGTTCCGCAGCTTCCCCACATCAGATACATTGTCGTTTGGGCCACCCATCCTTGGAAAGTTTAAAGAAGTTAGATCCTCAGTTTCGGTCTTTATCTAGTCTTGAATGTAAGTCATGTCAGTTTAGGAAATTGCACCGTATTAGTTATCGTCCAAGAGTCAATAAACAGGATCTCAGCCGTTTGTGTTAGGTCAATCTGATATATGGGGTCCTTATCATACTCTTTCTAAGTTGGGTTTCAAGTACTTTGTTACTTTTGTCGATGACTATTCAAGAGCCACTTGGCTATATCTAATGAAAAGTTGTTCTAAGTTATTTTCTATATTTTGTGCATTTGTTAACGAAGTACATACTCAATTTTCAGCTTCTATTCGTATTCTCCAAAGTGATAATGCTAGAGAATATTTTTCTAATCATTTTTCTAAATTCATGGCCCAACGGGGCATCCTTCATTAATTTTCTTGTTCGGATACACCACAGCAAAATGGTGTCGCCGAACGGAAGAACCACGGCTTACTAGAAGTTGCTCGATCATTGATATTTGAAATGAAGGTAGACAAATCTTTTTGAGCTGATGCTATCATAACCGCATGCTATCTTATCAATCGCATGCCGTCCTCTGTTCTTAAGGGTGCGACACCGCACTCTCTTCTTTTTCCTTCGCAACCCTTGTTTCATTTACCACCTCGTATATTTTGTTGTGTCTGCTATATTCGTGACCATTGTCCAGGACTTTCCAAACTAGACCCTCGGTCTCTCAAATGTATTTTTGTGGAGTATTCTCGTACACAAAAGGGATATCGTTGTTATTGTCTTTCGTTGCATAAGTATTTCACTACCGTAGATGTTTTCTTTTTTGAGTCGACTACTTATTCTGATGAACCAATGGAGCCTCCTACAATGGATGATGATTCCTTTACATACATCATTATGAAACCCACTTTGGATTCTGCTCCAATCCCTCCACCGGTTCAGCATGTATACAGTAGACATCATCATCAGCATGTGGAGCCCCCTGCAGATGTACCTTCGCCTATTTCGTCTTCTCCGTCTTCTAAGTCTGAGTTAAGTCTATCACATAATGATCTTCATATCCCTATTGCTCATCGCAAAGGGGTTTGTAGTTGTACCCAACACTCTATTGCACAATTTGTCACCTATTCTGGTTTGTCTGTTTCTTTTCGAGCTAGTCTAGACACTATTGATAAACATCCTACTCCTAAAACTGTTGCTGAAGCATTATCTAGTCAAGGCTGAGGGACAGCTATGGAGGAGGAACTAATGGCACTTGATCAAAACAAGACTTGGGATATTGTTTCTCTACCTGAAGGAAAAACTACCATTGGATGTAAATGGGTGTTCACTGTTAAGGTTAATCCCGATGGCTCTCTTGCTTGCCTCAAGGCCAGATTGGTTGCTAAAGGTTATGCACAAGTTTATGGGGTTGATTATGGTGATACTTTCTCTCCAGTGGCTAAGATGACCTTTGTCCGTCTTTTACTTTCATTGGTTGCTTTTGCTTGTTGGCCGCTTTTTCAGCTTGATGTGAAAAATGCCTTTCGTCATGGTGATTTAAATGAAGAAGTGTATATGGAGCAACCACCCGAGTTTGTTGCTCAGGGGGAGTCTGGTCATGTTTGTCATTTGAAGAAATCTTTATATGGTTTGAAGCAATCTCCTAGAGCCTGGTTCGGGAAGTTTACAGAAGTGGTGCTCCAGTTTGGATTGTTCAAATGTAGTGGAGATCATTCTATGTTTTATCGTGTTTCAGGAGCTGGTCGGATATTTCTTGTAGTTTATGTCGATGATATTGTTATAACTGGAGATGATTCCCAGAGATTGATGAATTGAAATTACATTTGCAACAACAGTTTCAAACAAAAGATTTGGGACAACTTAGATATTTTTTGGGTATCGAAGTGGCGCAGGCGAAGAAAGGTATCCACATCTCACAACATAAGTATGTTTTGGATTTATTTAGAGAGACAGGTATGCTAGGAGCAAAACCCCTAGATACACCCATGGAAGTTGGCTCAAAATTAATGGCAGAGGAAGGTGACTATTGAATGATCCATAACGATATGGAAGGCTTGTTGGAAAATTGAATTATCTTACTATCACTCAACCCAATATTTCCTTTTCTGTGAGTGTTGTGAGTCAATTTATGTCTTCTCCTCGTACCTCTCATTGGGATGCTGTAGTCAGAATTTTGAGATAAGAAGATTCCAAGTCGTGGTCTTTTCTTTGGTGATCATGGTCACAGAGGAATGGAAGTATTATCAGATGCTGATTGGGCTGGATCTCCTACAGATAGAAGATCTACTTCGGGTTACTGCACTTTTGTGGGAGGAAACCTAGTATCTTGGAAGAGTAAGAAGCAAAATGTTGTGGCTAGATCCAGTGCAGAATCAGAATACAGAGCTATGGCTCAAGCTACTTGTGAATTAATTTGGATACGTTAGCTATTAGTTGAACTTGGATTTGAAGATCCTGTGCCAATGAAGTTGGTGTGATAATCAGGCAGCAATCCATATTACTTCAAATCCAGTATTCCATGAGCATACCAAGCATATTGAAGTTGATTGTCACTTTATCCGTGAGAAGCTTCAGGTTGGAGTTATTTCTACTAGTTATGTTAGGACCAGTGAGCAACTAGCTGATATTTTCACCAAGTCATTAGGGAGTAGTAGAGTTGAGTATATTTGTAACAAGCTGGGCATGCTTGATATCTATGCTCCAGCTTGAGGGGGAGTGTTACAGTGTGAGAGTTATTATGGTCATTAACGCTAATAGGATTATTATAGTCATTAAGTATTATTTAATAATAAAAGTGTGAAACGTGGAAAACCCTAATAAGTTTTCACGTTCTCCTCATTTTTGTTTTACACGTTCTCCTTGTTCATTCTTTATCAATTTCTGCATCACTCTCTTTTCGGATAAGTCGTTTGAACTCAGGACCTCATAGCTTTGATACTATGTGAGATTTTGTGGGACCACTACCAACTGTTCTAAAAGGTTAAGCTGTTAGATGAAGGCGTGGTTTATTATTTAAATATTCTAACGATATTTATATAGATGGATCTTATATATTGTATAATGAAGTACTCCACAAGTGAATATATAGGAATCTAAATTTACTTAATCACTCATATTATGATCTTCTACATTCTAGGTCTTCCCCTTTCATCATCTAGCTTATGTTCTTTATTTAGCATTTAGACTGAATGACTCTATAAAATTATGTTGATACTTTCACATAATACGGGTAATGTAGGAGACATCCCCATTTTTCCTCGGGGAATCTTTTGACTTACCACTACTTAACTTTCAATTCACCACTGACCATCAAATGAAATGTGAATAACCCGTCCTTCTATCTTTGAAACAAGGGCTCTTGTGGTTTTGTCTGTGCTTGAAACAATTTTGTTTTCTCCATATTACTATATCTTTAGAGTCAATAATTTTATATAAGGAAAAACTAAACTCAATCACTTGTCGTCATTACTCTTCAATGTTGAGGTCTATGCTAGAGAGGTACTCGAATTATCATTAATTTTTCGCATGCCGAAGGGGGTGGTGCATAGGAGAGTAAGAGAGAGAAGTTCAAGGAGACGGGGTGTGCATAGGATTTGGATGAAGTTTTGACTTGGCTCTATGTAATTTTTCATGTTCAATTTTTAAAGTAACTTCATAGAAGTATCTTGTTTGCAAAACCACATATGGAGAATTGAGAAGCAAGTTTAATTCAATTAATGGAGCCCTTTTTAGAGCACTAGCTTTCCCCTCCCAAAATGGAATTGACTTAACATTTGAGGATTTGATTTTTTTTTTTTTTGGAATATACATTGTCCTAAGGGTAGATTAACGAGTTATGCTGCCTCGAGCACGGCCCAGCCCGACATAGGCTTATATTAAGTAGGGCCATCAATGGGTGGGATCAAGCCCATGGACTCCAACTTGTTGGCCTATGCCCAACCATTATCTAGTTGGGCCTATGTCGCCAAGACCTGAAATTTCAACGGCATTTCAATCGGTGAAAAGGTTGGTCGACAACTCCCAATGGTTGAGTCACTTGATTAGATGACAAATAATCACCTTTGAGGTTGTAACGATCGGTTGGTGAGGCCATAAAAACATTTTTTTTTTGTCTTTATAAATTGGAATAATGATACAAATGGTTCATAAACTTGGATTCAATAGGCAATGCGGTTTATTAATAACTCTATAATAGTAGAGTTTTTTTTTCCTATTTTAGGTAACAAATAATGCAATATTTGTGAGAAAAGATTTGGATTTCCTTCTATTTACTCAAAATTTTCTTTTTAATGCAGCATAATGAGATATGGAGAAAATAAAGAAAAAAATGGCAAAAAGAAGGAAAGGAATATGTCACCCATGGAAGTGTTAGAAAGTGGACGCCAAATCAAGAATTTTGCAATATATTCCCTAAATTTATGCAAAAAATAAGCATTGTCTTGTGTTTGGAGCCTTGGATTTATCTTATAAATTGGATAACATTGAAAGCTTAGGAGGATAGTTAGGTTTTTATTTTTAGATCATTTTCTATTGTTCTGAGAGTTTTTTAAGTATTTTGAAAAGAAGACAAAAAATTGTAACATAATTCTTGTTCTTTGATTTAAGATGTTGGATTTAATTTATATTTTCATTTTTTCTTCGATTATGTTCTAACTTTCTTTTGTTAGGGCTTCGATGTAGCCTAACCATGATGAATAGAATTTTAGGCTTTTTATGTTTTGCAAGTGATTTTATTCATGTGAGCTATTTTCTTCTTCTATTATGTTCTAATTTTCTTTTATTAGGGCTATGATATAGCCTAACCATGATGAATAGAATTTTAGGTTTTTTATGTTTTGCAAGTGATTTTATTCATGTGAGTTATATATTATCGTGCTTAATTCTTTTAAGTGACCAGCCATTATTTGAATGATATGATATACATTTTTTAGATTGAGAAGTAATAATGTGTAATTAATTCTTAAATGTGGATAGAGGTATACCGTGTGCAATAATGTGGTTCAAAAGATTCACCATAAACTGGGAATGTTCATAAATTTTAATGCACTTATGTTTATTTAAATTCATATAAAGATATGGTTGATTGATTAACCGAGTAGGTTTGCTATACCTAGAAATAGAATAATAAATAGAGTAGAAAACTCTGCTACCACATGTTTGATATCGTTCTTGTTTGCATAATGACTTGAAATTTATATCTTGTGGTTATGGTGAAATTAGATGTTCTAATATATTTGTTCGATTTATCAACTGCATGTAGTTCCAAAAGTTTACTTCTAAGATTGTCAATTTTAATTTATTCTCGATTTTATTTTGACTTGTTAGATAAATTTTAGAATTAGTCTATTTTTAATATTTAATTGGTTTAGTAATCATCAATCACTATGGGATGAGATTATTTCTTATCATTATATTACTCATTCGATACATTCATTAGCATTTAGAATTTTACGAACATCCATGAACTTTTGATTCGTTGAATGTGCTCTCTTAATTACAACTCATTGCATAATGCAATTGCAGAACTTTTAATTTATTCAATGTGATCTTTGGACTTTTGGTACATGTTTTAATATAGTCCTTGAACCATATGAGAATGTTTACTATTGCCCTTTCATTAATTCAAGTTCACGGACAATGTCGAATATTTTCATGTAGTCCAGAGACTAAATTGAACATACATTGAAAGTTCTAGGGTCATATTGAACAAATTAAAAATTCAAAGACTACATTGTGCATTGGGTCAAGGTTCAAGAACCATTTGTGTCATCTTTTCTCATAAATTGATCTTATTCCTCCCATTTTTCACTTCCTTCAATTTCATACACATATCACTTTCCCAACGCTCTTGCTTCCTAAAATCGTTTGTCAATTTTATTTATTACTTTTCTACTTACAATGATTAAATCGTATTTGATCATAATGGATAACAACTATGACAATGGTGTAGGGTAAATATTTTAAATCACATTTTAGGGTAAATATTTTAATTTTTTGAATTTTCTTTCTCTTTTTCCTTTTCTTTTTTCCTTCTCTTCCTTCCTCCAGCCAATCGCCAAACCTCAGTGACTAGATAGAGGCAACGGGCTAGTGAGGCTCACCTCGACCTCACTAGCCACTAGTGAGTTCGACCTTGATCTTGCTAGTCGTCGCCTCTAGTCAGTCACTGAGGTTCGATGATCGGCTGGAGAAATGAGGAGGAGAAGGAAAAAAAGAAAAAATAATAAAAAATTTAAAGTATTATTAAAAGTTGCCAACGTTAGCGTTGATTGTGCCATGTTAGTCGATAAATGCCCAGTCAGCAAAATTCGGCCAAAATTAGCCAGAAATGTTTGAATTGGCATTAAGTAAAAATGTTTAGGACTAAATTGGCTCAAATGCGAAAGATTTAGAACTTTTTTTCAACACTTTTCCCTTAATAAGAAGCATGTGGAAATGAAAAAGGAGGGCTAATCGCATTACCTTTGTGATGTGCCCATAATAATTTGGTTCTGACGTTCTTTAGATCTAAACCACAAACAACCGATCTCCTCATAGCATGTCTAAAGTATTTAGGCTTTGATATTCTTTATTTTCAACCCTACAAATGCCAGACCTCTAGTTTAGACACATCACCAATCATGTGTTGAACACTAGAGAGAAATTTGAGATGGTTCACCACTTCAATTGTGCTAATAGTTGTTCTTATGCGTGTCTTGTTTTATTGATGTCAATCATCTCTCTTTTGTCTCTCATTATCAATCTCATATCCAACTTATTTAAATCAGTTCGGCCATTAACTCTGAAACCGTGTCAGAGCATTAATTTGGCCATTAATTCTATAACTGTTATTGAACATTAATCTAGACATTAATTCTATAACTATTATACAAATTTAATTCAACTGTTAAGTCTGAAACTGCTTCAGAACATTAATTTGGTTGTTGATTCTAAAACCATTTCAAAAGATTAAATTGGCCATTGATTTCAAATTTGTTTCGTAACATCAATCTACCCTTTGAATTTGAAACTATTTCGGATCATTAGTTAGGTTATTGATTCTTTAACTCGTTTAAGATCTTTACTTTGGTTTTCTGATTCCAAGCCCGTTTTAAAACATCAATCTTCAGCTCAACTATATTTGATTGCCGCAATTGCAAACACATTTGTAATATTGTCTCTCTCGTTCAAAGATCTTTTTGAATCTTCTCGATCAATCTCCATGTCCTATGATTCATGAGCAACATTTTTCAATATGTCACGGCTATCTAGATAGTGTGAATTTTTAAGAACATAATAAAATTGTTAGTTTCGGCTATCATGTAATTCAATTTTTTTTTTTATCTTACTATATCTCAATTGAACAAAGGCCATGGAATTATTAGTTAAGCCACCAATTCGATCATATGAATAAGCCTGATTGACATGTATTTCAATGATATATGAACTATTCATTTTCGGTTATAGCCCTAGTCGAGGATTTCAATATTATGTCATAATTAGATCGCATTGGACATCATTATTGTATCTTGTATATAATAAAGAGATAGATTTCCATATTGTGCACGTGTGTGCCTTCTTAGATGTAAAAACTATGACCATTAGGTATAGTGACATTTCGACGATGCGCAAATATTTGCACTTATGAACCATAGCCATCTAACATAAAAGTCAACATCATGCCTCAGGTTTAGGAATTTGACGAAAAACTAAAGCCTGAAGAATCAGTCATTGACCCTACCAAAAGCTTCGATATTGCTAATTGTTGTCTGCATACTTGTCTAAGACAAGTACCCATATTCTAACTTATGTATTATAATACCTAATGACTTATGACTTATTATCCCCGTGGGTACTTAATACTCAATGGTGAAACATGAGAACATGCTAATCTTAATGGGACCATCAAAATTCTTTCAATGGTTTATCAATCGAGAACTATTTAAAAAACTTAGTTTAATTGTAAACTTCTCATTTACATTTTTAACATCTTAAAAACAGGTTCAGACACAACTAATCTTATAGAATTATCCATATAATTAAGATAATAAATCAATACATCTTTGCCATTAAATAATATAATTGAAATCCCTAATATGCAATTATTACATGGTTGTCTGGCCATATAGCAAACATTAAATACATAAAATTCACCCCACTAAGTCACTAAGATTGGAGGTTATGTACATGATGCTGGGAAGGCACGCTGAAAAATTCCACCAGGACATAGAACGAGGTGAAATTCAACATAAAAGATATTGAAGAAAGCACGTGACTAGATGGGTGTGTCAACGCCCTACTTCACCACTCATAGTGGAAGTGCTAAATTTTCTGCTATTGATATAACAAGATTAGAGGATTGATGAAATCCTAAGAGACTTCTTGCATGTATTCAACGATGCAAACTGATGATTTGACTGCCAATGATCGTCTATTAGGCAACCATGCTATTCTAGTTTTATAGATGATGTCGGTCCAATTAACGAATGAGGAGGGTAATCCCTTCCTTAAATGAAGTAGTGGTGGCCATAAAGGCGAAATTCCATAAAAGTTAGAAGGATGCTCGTATGTTTGTTTGGCATCCACTATCGTGGATTTGACATGCCAGTGAGAGGGCTCAAAACTCACATCGTTGAATATTTCAAAAATTCAACTTTCATTTCATATTTCTAAAATTTGTTTCAAGTGGAATCCGTATTGATGATGAGTTGGCTTTGAAATATATATGCTGCACCTAGCCAATTAGATAAGATGAGCTTTTTACCCATATATGAAAATGATATCCTTATCGTGTAGTGGCCAATAATCTGCATGATCTTTGCTTCATGAAAAAAGCACACCACGTCTTATCGCTAAGTCTTCGTCTTCATCACTAATGAGTTGGTTTCTCTGACTTCTACGTTTCAGAACTTTTATGAATTGACGTCGCAAGACTCTTTCCCTTTTTTTTGTATAAAGTGCCCAAGGACGTGCAATTCGAAATCAACAAAAGGCTCGTTTGTATACATAACAAGCGATTTTATTCCTCCATGATGCAGCTGAACTGGACTGAAATATGTACTTTTCAAAGAGCAATTAGACTCGAGAAAATCCATTTTCTTCCCCCCATAAACTTGCAATATATAAATTAGTTGGGTCTCATAATCTTGGAATCATCATCTTGAAAATTATGAAACCTTTCTTATTAATTTTCTTTTGGCCCTTCCCGAATTCGATCCCCAGCTAGGCTCTCGAGTAGGCACCTCACCTAGCCTCTGTCTGTCTCATCTACACGTCAAATTCAAAGAAACTACAGATTAAAGAGAAATCAATAAGTGGGAGTGGGACCCACTTCGCTTAAAAAATGTAAATCAAATAAACAAATTTAATAATAAATTTTCCTTTATTACCGGTCTCGAGCCACTAACGGCAATTTGATTGAATTTCTTTATTACATACTTAATGTTCAAGGTGCGGTCTACCACTCTAGACCGCATCATTATAAGTTATGTCATGAGTGTCACTTAGTGGGTTTTTTTTTTCTTTAATTTTTTTTTTCACATCATGGGTCAGACAAGAGGACAACCATGAAAGTGGTATTATCATTGGTTACATAAAATTTTGGTCCTATCATGCTTGAAAAGCTGATTAACTATTGGAAAATTTGTGTTACGTGATCCTTTTATTATGTTAACTAATTGAGTTTTAATTCGATTTCAAGAGGCCAAATAGTTAGATGGCCCTCTTTATCTTTGCATAGGCCTTACATTAAAAAATTGCCATATCGTATCTTAAAAAAAGACCTAAACCCTAATCCATACTTCCTCTATCTCCACTCCTCGGTCATTTTCTACCATTGCGCTAGGACCATAACGTCGCCATTGTCCTCATCTCGCCCAGATCGGTGCGCCACTACCCCTCCCTCCCTCTTGTTAAAGGCCATTTTCAGGTGTGAAGCACGACCGGCGATGAAGTTGGGGAGGCATCGATGTCCACGGTGCTCGTCACAGAAAGAGAGACGAGTGTGTTTTTTCTGTGGATTTTCTTTTATGTGGAAAATTATTTTCTTTCAAAATGGTCCTCTATCAACGGGAAAATATGCACGAAAGTGACTGCACTTTAGCACCTCGTGTCCACTTCCATTACTACGTGATAAGTTTTGCCTGGGGGCCGAGAGTGCATGAGGTGGACATTACAAGCGTGTAATAAATAAGAATGTCTGTACAGAAAAGTGATGGCAATTAGTTAATAGAAGCACGACAGACCATGCATATGTAAACTACTCGAGAAGCTCCAATCATGCGTGGCTGGCAAGTGCAGGAAATAATCATCAAGCTTCGTCGAGAAACTTGTCGACCACTTATTATTTAAAAAAAAAAAAAAAGCGAATTCCGAGGGACCACGGGCACGTAAAACTATTCCAAAGTCTCCATGCATGAGAATTGGAGAAATGATTGTCGAAGAAGTTGACTTGGAACTTGCAAGGAGCGCAGAGAGAGGAAAACATCGTGGGTTCAACCCAAGAAATTGTCTTTGGAGTTAATGGGGGGCAAATTTTGGTTTCGCTCTCTGATGCAATGGTACTTTTTTGTTTCCTTATTTGAGAAAGAGACCCCAAAGAAGAAGTTACAAAGTTAAGCTGCTTTAGGTTTATTCTTTAAGCTAATGATACTTTCATAATGATAGTCGAAAAAACAAAGAAACATGCAGGCCTTTTCACCCCCATGACTTACCTGGATTTTACAAAATTGCCACTTCCTTTGCAATTTAATGCCCTCATCCGATTTTCTAATTCCCCACCCAACCGCCCGCGCCACCCCAAACCCTAAATCAATCTGACTCTAAGCTCGGCCGCCCACACCCCTTTTACTGCCAGCGCCGCCCGTCACCAACTGCCATGCCAATCTCACCAACTCGTCGTCGGCTGTGCTTGACCTTGAGCTCTAAGCTCACAGCAATGGATGCTTGGGCTTCAAGCTCACAGCTGCCATGATTGCTCAAGCTTGACCTCTAAGCTCACGACCGTCATGGTGTCAAGAGCAAGTAACAAAAATCCGATTCTTACTTCAAATCACGTTACTTTTTCGACGTGGGGTCTTTCTAACATAAGTCACATATGCATTCCAACACATGAAAGCTTGAATTTCGAGCTTGCCATGGTCACTCGAGCTTGACCTATAAGCGTGTGGTCATAGTGGACGCTTAAGCTTTAAGCTCATGGCCATAGACGACCGAGCTCAAGCTCCAAGCTCCAAGCTCCGATATGCTTGAGCTTCAAGCTCGCGTCCACCATGATCACTTAAGCTTTGTACGATATAGCTTGGAGCTCGTGACCTTGGCTGCTTGAGCTTTTGATTTTGGCATGGTTTATTTTATGGGCTGTAGATCTGGTGGAGTTTGAAGGAGGAGGAATTTTGCAGTCTGAGAGTGCGCGCCACGTCAACGGATGACGTGGCGCGCATGAACCACTGAATATTTTCTCTTCTCGGGAGCCAGAGAGAAAATTTGAAAAAGAAAGGAAAAAAAAAATCCACATCAAATGATATTGAATGACATTAATGTCAACAAATTCCTTTATTAGATTGATTTAAAGATGATTGGTGAAGCTTTTTAAAAAGTCCGATGCATTTAAACAAAACGACTAGAGGAATAATTTTGATTTTCAAGAAAAAAATTAGAGATCATTAGTGATATTTACCCTTATTTTTTTAAATTTTATTTGGCAAAGTAAAATTTTTAGCGGGATCAGTTCACTCTATTGATTGAAACCCTCTTCATCCTTGAATCTGTAACATATATAGAATATGATGACACGTGTCACTAATTGATTATAAATGCTATTGTTCTCTATAATAAAGAATAAGAAAGTGTTGAGATCCCGTTGTGACATAAATTCAGATGCATAGAAGCGGCTGGAAATCTTATGGTGCATTTGGGAGAGCTTTAAAGATTATTTACTCAAGCTGTACTTGTTCAAAACACAAAACCATTTGGTTGAGTGGCTTTCGGTGTATTTTTAACGTAAAAGTTACTTCGGTGTATTTTTACTTCGGTGTATTTTTTACAAAGTAACTTTTACGTTAAAAAAGTGAAAGTGAAAAAAATGGAAGGACTGAATTAGAAAATGGAGTGAAGGCAAACCTGATGGATGGAAATTAATCGTTGAAGAGGATTCAACCACCAAACAGGCCAAGAGAGTGTCAAACCAGCAATCGAGATCTGGATTTAGAAGGTCAGTTTAAGATAGGGAGAGGATGAACAATGAATGTGAGGGCAAACGTGGAATATTAAAATATTAGCGAGAGCAAAGTTAGAAGAAAAATAATTCATTAATCCTGAAAAACCAATGCTTGCTGAATTATGCATTGGGTTAAAAGAATTTGAAAATGCTAACTTTGATTTAAAAGTCTTTGGAAATAACCAAATGCACCCTTTATATACTCATATATACTAGGACTCTATGTACCCATGATATACCTTTATGAAGCCACCTCTTTTTTTTTTTTTTTTAAGTATTAATATTGGATATCTAAACCATTTGATTTAGCAAATTCCTTACTAGTGTACCTAAATCGCCCAATCCATGTGCCCTAAGGGAGGCTCCATTCACTAGGTGGAAACTGTGACCTCAAGGTTTATTTGAATAGAAAACGTTATGATTTAAATACATTATCTATTGCATCCAAATCAATCACTGGATCAATTCCTTATATCAAAAGCTTTCGCCACCGAACGATACTGTGCATCATGATTAATCTCGCCACTCAATTATATGGATGAACATGTCCCTTAAGCATATTGGAGGAAAAGCCAAGAGTGCATGCATGCATGGAGTTTTAAAATAGGTCATTTACCACTCAGACGGAATGATTGGCACAATCTGTCTAACCTTAGGTCTTACGAAAACGATGGAGATCTACAAGTCTCGCAACGACCCTATGCAACAAGCTTCAAGTAGAAGGAAATCTAAAATAAATTGCCCCTGAATCTCAGTAGGGTCATGCTTCGTAGACAGGGAAGATTTTGGCAAAAGCAATTGGTACAAGTCGATATTGATTGATGGTAGCTTCCTAGACTAGAAGAACGTAAGCAAGAGAGAACGTGCGATGATGAGTCGATGACAACTTGAAAGAAGCCTTCCATGATGGAAAATGATTTGTCTTCCTTGATTAAAAAAAATAAAAAAAAGGCGGGTGAAGAGCACAAGACGGTACGGATCTCACAAAAATCCATTGCTCAGGTGGTGCATGAGTCTAGTGGTCGAAGGGAAGTGAAATTTATATAGAGTTCTGATATGACGAAATCAAATACCCACAAATACGGGATGCCGGCTTAAAATCCTCGTTGAAAATTCAGTACAACATTCCGCTGTACACGAGTCGTGAGCTCAATTAAATCTTCGGACTGTGTGGACCAATGCGAACCCCATGTGATGCGATCCAATCGTCAAATGGTTCATAAGCATGCAGGGGTTGCTCTTGGTGTTGGAGCTTTGTGTTAGATAAAACTCTTTTATTGTTTTGAAGTTAACAAAGCATTTCTAAAAGACTAGTCTGAAAACTTGTAGACTCAAATGTTATAGTATAAATAGTCTGAAGAATTCCAGACTCTATTGTCAAAGTCTGAAGACCGCCAGACTTTAATCTCAAAGTCTGCCCTCACTGACAGCTCCCAGACCGAAGAATGAAGACTTATCCAGATGCAGAATTACCTTAAAAAATTTGATTCGTATGGTTTTTGGAAGACCTTATGGCTAGATATAACATTTACTTGATTGATTGTTCTTATTGGAATCAATTTCAATATGAAGATCTTGTTGAAGGCAAACAAACTTGGAATGTTCTACTTATGGAAATCAAGATCATGATTGTATGAGTGAGCATGATTAATGGGCTCTCATCACATTCCTAAAACAACTCAAGATCCCCTTGATCGATTGTGTCCAACGGGTAGATTGGAAAAACTCATTTGGAAAGTGCCAACGATTGTGAAGGCATAGAAGAGTATTTAAGGTGGACTCTCCAGTTGTTCGAGATAATGCGTGAAAGAAAAATTTCAAAGTCTGAAACTTTCTAGTTCTTTGATTTCTCATTCATCGAGTTCAAAATTGTATACAAAAGAAAGAAACTCTTAGTGAGACTTTGTGAGAAACCATGATAAACTCTTCATTGAGAAAGTCGATATCACAAGCTGTAAAATCTTTTTTGATTTATAGTGAAATACAGCCAATAAGTTGTCAGCGTGGGAGAGTAGACGTAGGCTTGATCTAAGCCGAACCACTATAAACTTTGTGTTTTCAACTCTCTTCCCTGAACTCTTTTATTCGTTTATAAATCTATTTAAACTTGTTCAAGTCTATTACTTTGTAGATTCCATTTCAAAAGAAAATTTTTTTATAAACGTTTTCGCAAAAATTTCCTCTAGCACCTATTCACCTCCCTCTAGGTGTTCATACTAGCCCTATCACTTTATTCCGAACTAATGTTGACCAAGGAAGGGGAATTTACCATCAAAAGTAGGGAAAAAGAAAAAGCAAAATGATTTTCACGCAAAGGCTTTTTATTAGGCAAATAAATATTTGTTCGTAACTGAATGAGTACATTAGGTACATGCACCAAATGACATCAAATCTAATACCTAAATTTGGGAAGATTATAAAAAGAGAATCCAAATCCAAACCCATTAAAATATTTGATTGTATTCACATTCACTTAAAGACATGATCAATGAGCTTGGAGCAAATTATTGGGAAAAATTACAAAAAAAAGTCTTTAAATATTGTAATTGTGTTAATTTAGTTTTTAACTTTTTTTATGCTACTTTAGTTCTAAATCTTTTACATTTGTATTAATTCAGTCCATTCGGCCAATTTTGACTGATCAGCAGATGCTAAAGTGGACAATTTTTTTTTTTTAATAATTTGTTTATTTTTTGATTTTGTTTTATTAATTTATCATTTGTTTCTTTTCTTTTTCCTTTTTCCCTTCTTTTTATGTTCCTTCTTCCTTTGGCCGGTTACTGTGGACCAATGGTGAGACTTGCCCCCGTCGGCCACTGGTGAGAGCGACTTACTAGGCAGGCTATGATGAGGTTAGCCTCGCCATTACTAGGCGAGGCTTGCCCTTGTTGGCCACTAGTGAGGCCTCACTTAGTGATAAGTTGGCAAGGTCAACCCTTGCAATGGTTGGATGAGGTCCCACCAAATCTAGGGAGGCTCGGCCTCACATAGCCTTGGCGAGGGTCAACCTCGATAGATCTAGTGAGGCCTTGCTTAGCGAAGGATTGCTAAAGTTGACCCTTGCCATGGTTGGGCAAGGCCGAGTCTTGCTAGTGGCCGGTAATGGTGAGCCTTGCCATTGGTCGATGAGGCTAACCTCGTTCACCCTCGCCTATGGTCAACGGTGATGAGCTAGAGGAAGAAGGAAGGAAGGGAAGAGAGAGAAAGAATTTTTTTTTTAAAAAAAAATCGAAAAAAATTTAAAAAATTGTCTATGTTAACGTTCGTTGGACTGTTCTCACCAACTGGCCAAAATTGGCCGGATTGACTAAATTGGCACAAATACAAATAGTTTAAGATTGCATTGGCAAAAAAAAAAAAAGTTTAGATTTAAATTGACATAATTGCAATAATTTTAGGATTTTTTTTATAGTTCTCCCCAAGTTATCGCGTAAGAGGTATTACTTCACTATAGCATAGTAAAAATTCTCGTGTCATCATTTGAATCACAATAAAGATAGCTATGGCGCTCTCTTCGCTTTCACACAACGATGGAAGACAAAAATGAATTTGGAGCAAGTGAAGGGGAATAAGAGTGAGACCGGATCATGTAACACTTCACGATTTAACTTGAAAATGCATTTAAAGAGATAGAGAAATTCTCAAGTATCTTGGTATTGAAGCACCCGATTCTCCTCATATACCTCGTTTCAAGTGGCTTCATACTTCAATGAGTCGCATAGGCATTACATCACCAATGATTTAAGTCTTTTTTTTTCCTTACTTTAAGGATCACTTTTCTAAGAGCTAATATCAAGAATTATCCCAAACTAATATACTTGTGACAAATTTACTTTAACCTAATTTTTGGTTTACCAAAAACTCTAAATTGGCACACTTTGGATAAATTTACCTTGAACTAATTTTTGGGTCATCAAAAATCCTAAACCGATATGGATTTTCATATACACTTATCATGTCAATTAACTTATTATAAAGTTTTAGAGAATCAAGGAAATTATAAGAAAAAAAATTTCTGCAACTGATACATTTTCCATGAGCTAAGCACATGTGTTTATACAAGATATTATAAGTAGTTAGAATCAATCAAATTGAATTTACAATGCCTTGATCTTAGCACTTACTTGTTATGTGAGATTATTTCTTGACTTTTAGAACTTGTATGATTTGGTTTGATCTTGATTCCTTGATTTGTGCCATTATCCTTAACGCACCCCTGCAAGATGGCATTTCCATCGAAGACACCAATCTTAGTTTGCAAATAACTTAACCTAGGTTTGGATGATAGCTTTGTGAGGGCATTTGCAAGTTGATCCGTGGTTGAGATATGGTAGACACAAAGAACTCCGTTTGCAACTAGATCACAAACGAAATGGTAATCTATGGCAATGTGTTTCATTCGAGAGTAAAATATCGGATTTGTGCATACATACGTGATGCCGATGTTGTCGCAATACAGAGTTGGAGTGGTGATCGGCTGGATGCCAAGTTTGGACAGTAGGTTTTGAACAAAGCAATTGTGCGTGTTTCCGCAGGCTCCGAGACACCAAATTAGGTCTGAGATAGATGATGAATGCAAAGGTGGATGATAGATCATCTACATTGCCTACCCAATTAGCATTAGATAACCCGTGAAGAATAGATATCATTGAGTGTGTTAGATATAACCCATGAAATATGCTTCCTTTTAAGTATCGGAAAAGTTGCTTAGTAATAGCCCAAAGTATGATGGTGGGACATTGAATGAACTATGATAATTCGTTGATGCAGAATGCGATGTTTGGTCTTATGATAGTGAGATATCGAAGGGCCTCACTAAGACTTTGATACTCAATTACATTGATTGCCTTTGCTGGATCATTGGAAGATAGGTTGATTCCCATGACTAATGGAGTGCCTACCTCCTTGGCTTCATCCATTTTGTGTTTTTGTAGAAGCTCACGGATATACTTATGTTGAGAGAGAAGTATACCCATTTGATTGGGATCACTTCAATGCTAAGGAAGTAATGAAGTGTTCCCAAATCTTTGATAGAGAAATGTGTATATAGTGATTCAATGAATTTGGTGATAAAAGAGTTGTCATTGCCCATGATGACGAGATTATCAATGTAGACAAGGAAGAATGTTGTAATTGGACCCATGGTGTAAATGAACAAAGATGGATCAAAACGGGAGCTGCGAAAGTTGCGAGTGTGTAGGAATTTATTCAATGCGGTGTACCATGCCCTTGATGCTTCATCCAATTCATAAATAGTTTTTCTCAATTTGCATACATGGTTTAGTCAAGTTGGATCAATAAACCCCATAGATTAAGTTATGCATACTTTATCCATGAGATCACCTTGTAGGAACGCATTGTTGACATCAAGTTGCCGGAGTGGCCATCCTCGGTTTAATGCAATAGAAAGCACAATATGAATGGTTGTCGGTTTAACAATAGACTAAAGGTATCCTTGTAGTCAATCTCGAGATGTTGGTGGAAACCTTTAGACACTAGACATGCTTTGTAGTGCTCAATACCGTTGTCAAGTTGGCGTTTAATCCGGAAGATCCACATACAACCAACAACACTGGAATTTGTGTTAGGGGTGGACTCCCATGGTCCATTGTGTAGCAACCCATTAAACTCCTCGAACATGGCATGTTGCCATTTGGTATTCCGGAAGGCTTGAAAATGCATGTTGGTTCGATAGTGTCGATTAGATGGTGTCTAATGATGTGATGAATTTGTTTGGGTTTGAAGATATTATTCCTGGATCGTATAATCATTGGATGGCCGTGGTTGGTGGTTGGTGGAGGCAATGTTAAGTTGTTTGTGGTGGTGTATCAGAGGATGAGGGAGGTGGAATCGATGGGATGGGGTTTATGGTAGACAGTATTGTGTCATTTTGGTTTGAGTTCATCTCGTTTCGGGCAAATGGTCAACTATTAGTGGGTTGAGTGGTGGCTAAGGTTGTGATTTGGGATGAGGATGGTTATTGGTGGCATCGGTGCTGCGAACTAGAGAGGCAGCTGTTGCATAGGGAGAAAGCAAGGGGTTGGCAACAGTTATAGGAGCTTGCGGTTAGATCGGCATTAGGACATGAGATGAGGCTAGACTCGTTTGCTAGTTAGTGATTGGGAGTTGAATCCGTGTAGGATTCGTAGATGGTAATGAGTTTGGAGGTGAGGAGTTTGTCGTGACATATGAAAAAATGTGTTCGTGGAACACAATGTGACAAAGAATTGTAAACATGTTTGGTTTGGGATTCAAAACATTTGTACGCGCTTTGATAGAGCGAGTAGCCAAGGAATATACATGGATGGGAATGGTTATCAAGCTTGTTTTGAGCATACGGGCAGAGCCACGGATAGCAAAAGCATATGAAAATTCGAAGATTGAGATGATTCGGCTTTTGATTGAAGAGTTTCTTATATGAAGATTGATATTGAGGGATTGGGGTGAGTAGTCGATTAATAAGATATGTAGTGGTTTAAAAGGCATAGGTGGAAAAGATGCATTCTGGGGGCAAAGTTAAGCATGTTTCTACAACATGGCTATGTTGCCGTTCCACAGTGCTATTGTGCTACGTGGTGTGAGGAGGAGTGATGAAGTGAGAAATACCATGTGGTGAAAAAGGTTTTGCGTTTTAGATACTTACCTTTGCCATTGGAGTAAACATAGATAATAGGACGTTGAAATTATTTTTTGACAATTGGTTTAAAAATACTAAAAATGGCATAAACATTGGTTTTTTTTTTTTTTTTTTTTTTGCATATGATAAAGCCATATGTATTTTTATAAAATGGTCAACAAATGAAATGTAATATTTGAAACCATCAACTGAGGTGCTCAGAGAAGGACCCCAAATGTCGGTGTATAGGAATTCTAGTGCGTCAGTTTATAGGAATTCTAGTGAATTTTGACTTGAAAGAGTATAAACATTGAATGGCACATGATGAATTTTATTGCATTGGCACGAATCACGATATGATATGGAAATGGATTTGAACTTAGGATGGGTAATGAAAATATCCTAACTACAACATTTGGAATGGAGAGAGAAGGATGTCCCAAATGTCGATGCTAGTCATGTGAGCCGCTTTCTCTCCTATGAATGCCATGGGTTGGTTTTTGTGTGGCTGTAGGGAGAGTGGCATCCAATAGACTCTGTGATTATGGTCGTCACAGAACAACGTCGCTCCTATTTGAAGATGCTTAACCAAAAAGAACGTGACAAAAAATTCAATGGATGTAATATTTTGGGCACAATAATGAGAGACGGAAATTAAATTTTGAGTAAGCAAGGTGCGCAAAGTGTGTTGGGTAAAACAAAGGTATTTTCAAGAGACACGAGTTTATTGCCCCAACATGCGAAGTACTCAAACCTGTCCATCGCCAACAACAATCTCATCCAATCCTTCATACTTCGAGTGGAGAGATAGGCTTGCTAAGTCATTGGTGACGTGATGGGACACTCTTGAATCAACAAGCCATTGCGGGGTTGAGCGTGTGGTGGTTGTATGATGCACCATAGGTTCAGCATTTGGACGGCCTCGAGTACAGTAGGAAGTCTTGGCCCTGTGGCTGTATTTGTCGCAAAATTGACATAGAGGTCGAGAGTCATGAGACTGAGATGGATTGCCCCGCTAATTAGGGTTTCTATGGGACTGTTGGCTACCAAAGTTGTTGCGGGCAATATGAGAAGCACCATGTTCGTTTTAGGCACCATTCCAATGAGCAGCGGACAAACTAGAGCATGATTTGGCAGTATATTGAGCTGTGACAGGAATGAATTCTGCAGTTTTTTTTTTCATGCTTAAGGTAAGTTTCATAAGCGACATGTTTGTTGTGTAATTCCTCAATTGAAATAGGATTTTCTCTAGCACAAATTGCAATTGCTAATTCTTAAAATTCAAGATCAATTTCATGTAAGACATGAACAACAATATCATCATCTTGAAGGGGGTGTATCAATAATAAAGAGTTTGTCGGCAATACCCTTTAATTCTTGAAGATATTTAAAAACTAACCTCGATGGACGCGGGATTATGGACAACCGGTCCTTGAGTAACATTACTTGAGAAGGAGATTCATTGGCATAAAGGTTGGTAAGCTTTTTCAGTGCCTCTAGAGAGGTTGCGCTGAAAGCGATCGGCAGCAAAATGGATCAAAAAACTGAGCCGAAATGGCAAATAATAACAGATGGTCCTAGTGGATCCACAATGTGTGTGCTGCATTGGCTAATCTGAACGAATCAAGTGACGAACAATGGTGCGCTGCATTGGCTAATCTGAACGAATCATGCCCGATTAAAATGGCATCAAGTTGTTCTTGCCAAGAGCGAAAGTTGTCGGCCATGAGCTTCATAGAAATCTGGACAGTGTTGCCAATGGTGATGAGTCCGGTTGCAGAGGAGTTGGTGTTGTCCCTGATTACACTCATGGTGCTTGCTTCTTTGGCGTGGGAGGAGCTGAGTGGCTCAATAATACGTGGGATCAAAGGCTGGGATGAGTGAAAAGGCCTTGATACCATATAAAGTTTAAGAGAATCGAGAGAATTAAGAGAAACATATTTTTTGCAACAATGAACTGAGTACATGTATATATACAAGAGATTGCAAGCCTTAATCTTAACACTTGCTTATTACGTGAGATCCTTCCTTGACTTTAGCTCTTGTGTGACTTGATTTGATCTTGATTCCTCAATTTGTGCGATTATACTTAACACTTATTACCCTTGGTCATATGCTAAAACTAATAAACAGTAAATATATCGATTTAGAAATTTTGAGCCTTCTCATCAATTTGATTTGACCGGTTTGTGATTTTTGATGATCCAAAAATTAACTTGTGATTATTTTACCACAAATGTACCAATTTGAAGATTCTCATGATAATAATCCTTTTTCTGATGACTTCACTGTAATTATAGAACTAGTCAAGCCGACGGCTAGATTGAAAGTTCGCTGAAGAAGGTTTTGATCGATGAATCGACCTTGAGTTCATGAAATCTTGCATGGACAATGGCAACGTCATTCTCAGCCTCCCACAACCACTCAATTTCACGTGCCAATTCTTCTTCCGTAAAGCCAAAGGAACGTGCAAGTTCCTATCTTCCCTACCAAAGAGTCGAGACAACTCCCCATCACACCTCACTTTTTCAGATGGATGAGACACAGTCATCGATTTTGGCATATGGTTTGCAGGTTTTGGGCAGATTCCGAAGTGAAGGACCAGCCTAAAAACTGTAATGGAGATGAAATGTCCTAACCCCATCAATGGATTTCAATTGGAATCTGATATTGGTTTAGAAACTCCACCGAGCTTGCAAAATCTCAGGAAAGGTCATTCACATGCAAAACGAAACCCACCAAATCCTAGCAGAAATTTCCCTCTCATCCATCTCCTTTTCATTACTATGGTTCTTTTTACAGACCAAAAAGGTGGGGCCGTAGATACATTATACCGAAATTACTGGTAGAACTTTTTTGATATAAACAATGGGCACGTGAAATCAGATCATAGCTTTACAAGAAAGTGTGAAAAGTGCAAACCTTCACCTCATGCATGTGGACGTGGCTGGCGACATCCGAATCGATGGATATCTCTCCCGTACAATCTTTTTATCCGTCCAGCCAAAATGGGAATGCCATCAGCATCTGGGGCCGTCGCAAGTTTCCTTTTCCTTCCCAAATATTGTCATTCAGCATGTGATCCACAGCAATGATGACAACGACATGTGGAGTGATTTGCTCAAGGAGTTCCAACCATTCAACAGCGTTCATTATTGGCTCAAGCTGGTAGCTGAAGCTTGGCATTGTTCTTCCAACTGCGAAAAAGGAGGGAATATCACATCACTTGTACAACTATATTAGAGCAATAATTATCCGGGGGGGTTCCACTTTAACTACCTGATAAAGTAATAGTAGAAGAAATCCGCATAAAGAGCGCTCTGAACAAGCCCTGAGATGCAGGCTGATGAACAAAGAAAGATGATCAATCATTCCACTTCTGAACAATAACTGCGATTAGTCTCCTGAAAGTTTGACAACAAAAGCTTACCTATCCATCGACTGAAATGCTGCTCAGTGAAATAGCGATATATCCAGTTGAGGATGTAGAAAACTCGATAAGCCCTAAAAGGCAGGAACAGAATTTAAGAACATTATATAATGCCAGAATACAGTGACACAAGATGAAGCAAATACAATGCTTTTACCAAATCAAGGGAACCAAACCAATCCTAGAACCTCCTAATATGCAGCTTATCTCAGGAGACTTTCTATGTCATCCACTTTCTCCTTTGTGCTTGACAAACAAAAGAAATAAAAGTGAACCAATAAATGGTTAAATACATCATATACTGGGATCTCCAATATAATATGGAGATAGAACAGGTTCGAATCTCATTGCCAATTAACATGGTTCAGTTTCTTGGATATGGTAACAGGCAGATACTACATTCAATACAAATAGATTGCAACTCAATCTATGGAACCTATTCTACACATTGTGGCATTGTTGCTGTTAGAATAAAATAGGTTACTGCAAGATATGTTGACATGAAATTGTTGGCTTCAGAAGGTGTAATGACCTGGGCCCAAGATCTGTTAACATGAAATTGTTGGCTTCAGAAGGTGTAACGACCCGGACCCTACTGTGTAATATTGTCCGCTTTGGATAGTGAGGACTCACGGCTTTAAAACGTGTCACACAAATTAGAGGGATCCAAGCCTTATAAATAAGCCCAGGACTCTCTCTCTAAGCGATGTGGGACTAGAGAGGACCCCTTGCCCTTCCTTGGGCCGTCACAGAAGGCTTATGCATAAGTAAAAAGGAGAAATGGCTTTCTTCAATACGCTTACCATGATTTGGACTGTCTGGTAACTAGTGAGAGATGAATTTTTTTTTTTTTTTCTCTCTCCCTTTTTTAGTGATAAACTTTTAGGCACAAAGCCTAAAGATCATAGTCAATAAATGGAAGAGAAGAAACTAATGTGAATGTGGTTTGACATAAATGGACAGACACAACATGAGGCTAAGTTAATAGTTGATATTTTATATTTGAGATGGTTGATCCAAGTACTCATCATAAATTCTACTTAACACAAAAATTTACAAAGAGCTGCATAAATGGAAGACTCCAGATGAAACACCACCAACTTTCATTGGCAGGGAGAGAGAATGCAGGGGCGCTGTGACTCTCAACTGGTAAACACAGAACGTTATCTTTGCTAATCTAAAAATCATTCGCATACAGCTCATCAAGGCCAAAGAAAGAACTATCCCTAGAAATTACTCCCACTAACTTTCAGGTTACCTTTTCTCATCAGCAACTTTCACTTTGCTCATCGGTCGAGTGATAAGATTTTCTCTTGTTAATCCAAAGAGTTTCATTCTCAATATATTAATGATTGACAGACTCACTCGAATAAGTTAGTGTTTGGGGGGTGGGAAAAAAGGGGTTAAACAGCAACAACATAACCTAGAAACTGAATGTACTCCACGACTACCAGATGTTTGGAAATCTGCTTCAGGTTTTAGGTTCCACCAAGGCAACCATAGACACAAGGATAACTTGAGGGAATAGCCCACTTTTACAACTTCTCAAACTAAGGATAAAATCGGGTTACTGAAATCTTTGATTTAGGATGATTATAAATTTGAGCGTTGACAAAGGATTGCAAATGGACTTCCACACGATAAAAGGAAGTCAAACTGCATCGCCACAACAGTTTTTTCTGTATCATGTGCAAAGTTTGTTATTCAGTAAAAGGGAAGATCCTTGCATTTTCTTGGCCGAAGAGACTGCCCAAAGTTAATTGTGTTCTTTATCTGTGCTCAAATTTCAAGTTCAAATCATTACATCTTGCATTTGCTTGGCCATCTAGAGGAAGATGAAGTTGTATGCTTTGATAAGTTTCCAGAACATGTGGGACGGGGAAACATAAGCCTAATGGGAATTAGTCAGTGAATGCTTAGAGAAACTCCAAACACCCTGTTGTGAGCAAAAAAAGGGAAAAATGAAATGAGAAGCACTGCTTTAACAGCAAGACCATACATGCAATGATAAAAGATCTATTATGTTCGAGATGATATGTATTCCATGATCAAAAGGGTTTGGACAGATGAGGCTTGACCAAGTTATCAAAACACAAAGAAAGGACTCGATAACGTCACAAGACGGGCTTAGTTAAACCTTAGAAAGATAAAGATAGGCTCAGATTAGAAGAAAAATTAACACGCCAAATACAAGTAACAGGGGAAAATGTAAAAGTATGTTATCCAAAAAGAATAGGGGAAACTTAATAATAGGGAGCACAGTATGAGGTTGTTCCTGGGATTAGACTTTTTCTCACTGAATATTCTAAGTGGATGACTATGAATAGGTAATTAGAGTGTCACCAGTGTAGAGGAACATCAGCAGAACATAATGAAAGAGAAGCAAGAGAAACTCCACTTTTAACTGCAAGCATGTAAGATATTAAGAGATATACACACCCAAGAAAGAAGACATATTGCCCTGTTAGATTGTCAACATTCCCACTTCGTTGTAGTAAAACTAACTGGGGAAGAATTGCAACAGCCTCCAAATATATTGAAAACGCCCAGAAGATCTGCAGTAAAATTAATAAATGATCTCAGGTAGTAACTTAACGGTTCAAATAGGCTAGAACACCACAATCTCATAAAAGATCAGAAAAAGTCAGGGAATGTAATGCACTTAAAGTAGGATTTCAAGGAACACAAAAGTATCGTCTAGAAAGCATTTTGATCCTTCTCCCTATTTCTTTTTCTGAATTCTATTCCAAAGGAAAAGATTCATGGATTAACTCACAGTGCGTATTCCTATTTCTTGTTCCCTTTTGTTTACCAAAGGAAAAGAATCATGCAAAAACTCACAGATCACCAAACGAATGAATAAAACATAATCACATCACTTCTTCTAGGCTTCCAAACATTGAAATCAAACATGAGGGGACAACAACCACTAGGCCCTTATGAAAAATGCCATAACAGAGAAGTTGAAGGCTACTGCTTGAAGCTACATCAGAAGGCTACAACTTGTCCCACGAAGGACCATGAAGTATCACAGGACCATCTGAGAACATCTGTTTCTCCCAGCAATAACCAAGAGGTGGTCTTGGGAGAATCTTGAAACCAATCCATCAATTACAAGTTTGCTTTGCGTAGGCCATTCGTTGCCCTCACATTGATATCGGTGGCTATAACAGCACACCAAGCCCCTAAAATGGTGGCATTAGGTATGCACTTACACTGGAGGAGTCATCTTTTCCCTCAGAATGAAGCGATTATCCTCTGAGTCCCAACAGCAGAAACAGCTAGCAAGCCTTTTCTACATTTCTAATGCTTTGTTTGGGGAGGAGAAGAAAAATTATGTTGAACATAACTGTAAACAAAGTTACAGAGTGGGTGCTGGATACAGTAGTACTAATATAAGCAAACTTTTTCTTTTTTCATTGCATCTTTGATGCTGAACTAGACAGTTTTGCACATTGTAACATAACCAACAATAGTAATATTGCCTCCACTGTTAGCGAAATTTGTTTTCCTCTGAGGACACTTTTTCGACACAGTCTCCTAATTTAGAGACAACCATGAGAATTGCAGGAGAAAGTGACAAGGACAATATATTATGCACCAGATATCACAAACCATGATAAGGGACATTGGTTCTATTTTATGGCACTCTAGTAGTTTGGAACATGAAAATTAACATTCCCATAATCCAATTTGAGACTTTCCATCGCTTTTCATTCAAAATATTGGAAATTTACTTCTAAGACAAGCCATGCCATGAAAAGACGGTTAGAGATTTTAGTATGTTAAGCAGTCTTTTAGATGTGCATAAAACATATTAGAACGTATATTGTCCAAAACACAGCTAAAAATGCAATATTTCATTCAACAACACAACAAGATGTTGCCTACCCACTCCATAACACATTTCATTGCACAGAAGAAGCCTGCATCATAAAAAATAGCCCTCAGCACAATCAAAAGGCCATTAATTCCACAGATGGCTATATTTATTCTACAGAAATTAAGGCTGCCAATCAATTATTTTCATAAACCCCTCCTGCAGCTACTAAGAGTGCATTTGGATTGACTAAAACAAACCACTGTTTTGGTTTCCAGGCAAATTTTTTCTGTCGCCCAAATGAGAAAAAGAAAATTTAAATTTTCAGGAAAAACTAATAATTCCAAATGACTTTTACTGTCAACATTTGTGAGTTTTCACAGGTTTTAGGGGTTCTATGCTAAAGAAGAAATAAACTCCAACACTGACAAAAGCTAGAGCAAATAATTGACTCCAAACAAACACTATGTTCATGAGCAGATGCCAAAGTAGATAAGTTCAATTAAAGAACAAATGAGTAGAGGCACAGCCTGTAAAATGTCTACTATCCAAGCAACTAATAAGCAAATTAATAAGGGTTTGCAGTGATGCATGGAGTGAGGAGAAAACAGTGAGAAAAATAGAAACCCAGCCAAACCTAGGAACGCCACTGGTAAATATCACAGTGAACTCAGTATCCAACCTAAAAATCCTCCCAAGGATATAAGCAAAGACAAGGAAGCACATTAAGGTAATCTAAAAACGTAATTGTTAATGCGGAGTAAAGAGGGACCTGAAATGAATTTGATGACACTAACAAACTGCAATGGATCACATGTCAAAACGTCCGAGTCCAACATTGTCAACAAACAGTAGATATGTCAATCAGGATACAGCCCCACTGAAGTATGGAAAAAGCTCATGCAAGTCTCAAAAAGGGCCCAGAGAACTTTCTACATAAGCGATTCCAACCCCAATTAAACCTCTGTCTCCAGTCATCAGATTAATCCGAAACATGCGAGAGTCGAACAACAGAATTTACCTCCTGAAAAGTGAACTTCTCATGAACGAGAAGCGCCAGCACGAACACGGCCAACGCCAGAAAATAGTGGCGGAAGGTGTCGAGGTCCTTGTTATAGCTACGGCGCACGACGGGATGCATCCGCATGCACCACACGATCGCGAGCGAGCTCCCAATGAACACCAGCTTCATCAGGGTATTGTACACCGAGATGAAGTCCGTGAACAGATCCAGGTACCGCGCCAGAAACACCACCGCGTAGAGCTCCTGGGTCTTCAGGGAGATCCCTGGTCAAGCGGGCGACAACAAGATCTCAGCTTTCCGGGATTCAACCAAATTCAAAGAGAACCCGCATAACAAATCGACCCGAAACCCAACACAGGCACAACCTTCAATGCAGGGAATTAGCAATGCTGTCTACCCAACTGCCCTAGAGAGAAGTAAATTTAAGGAATTCTGTCGAATCTCGCAACTACAAGAATCGCCACTTAAACCCAGAAATACCCAACGAGTTCGGGCCTAATCAGACCCAAAGGGCGCCCGGAACTGCTCGAGCTTCCGCCCCTCCATCGACGGCTCCGACAGCACGCGACCGCGACGGCGACGGCGACGGCGAGACGGGAGCGAGCGGAGAGAGAGAGACAGAGAGAGGGGGGGTGTACCTGAGCACGATTTGGTGGCGTAGATCTTGAGGAGGAGGACGAGGATACTGATGAGGTGGGTCATGTCGCCGGCGAATCTGAAGACGTTCATGGCTGCCGGCGCCGACGAGGGAACCCTGCCTGAGCGAGACCGAGACCGAGACCGAGACCGAGAGCTAGAGCTAGAGAGAGAGAGAGAGAGAGAGAAAGGTTGCTTGTTGCGTCTGGAGAGCGAAGCGTGGGGAGACGGGAACCGAGGGAGAGAGAGGGGGGAGGAGGGAGATGACGTGGCGGATGGGAAGGGCTTTTGGGGCCCACCCCGCGGTTCCGTCGTGGCGATGGGCCGATGGCGAGGGGGGTCGGGGGCGATGTTCGCCCGTGGATCGCCCCGTGCGGTTGGTCTCTGCACCCTCGGCGCCGACGGCCATCTTGCGGGCCGGTTGATGTCTAAGCACCGCGGAGCCGGTCGGTTGATATGTAGATAGACCGCTATAAAGTACCTTAATTAAGGATGTAAAAAACCAAATTGAAAATCAAACTAAATCGCACCGAAAATTTCAATTTTTTCAGTTCGACTCTCTTTAAAAACCAAAACTTTTTAATCGGTTCCATTAACCAAACCAAATGATAAATAATCTTTCTCAAGAACCGAACCTCGTTTCTCTCCTCTCGTCTTTTGCTCTCCTCACACACAATAGAGGTATGTTGACAACAAAGTTTCCGCGACTGGTGCTGTGGATTGCCTGTGTCGCCGGCAAATCCATCTCTGATCCTTCTTGAACTCTCCGCTTATTTGGGCACTTGCTCTGCTCATGTCCCTCTCTTTCACTGTCGTCTTAGCTCATGCGTCCCTCGCATTTGGGCTTTCTCAATTGATTCTTTGTGACGAAGGGGTCCTTAATTGCTCGCAGTCAAAAGTCACACATCTAAAAAATACAATCTTACTTAATAGGATTGTGCAAAATGGATCACCTGAATCAAATACACCTAGATTGGACTAGACCAGCTAGTTTGGTTTGATTCCTGAAAATGTCAGTTTGGTTTTCAATTTTTAAAAGTGGAATCGGTGTTCGGACAATATAGTGCTCAATTCCAAGGGAGAATCGGACCGGACTGAACCCTAAAAATACTTTTTATTTTATTATGTCTTAAAAACAGAAAAATGACACTATCTCGGTCAAATTCCAAGCAATGGGAAAAAATAAGTGATCAGTTTTTTCAGCTTGAATCAGAATTTAATTCCCAATCCTAGGACTAACTAGTCTAGTCCACGGTTCCGAATTTTTGGGAACCAACTCAATTAAATATTGAGGCAACACAATTTCTGCGGATCCGGCGTTCAATTCAAGCATGAAACGCATCGCACGGGACTCTTTCTTCGTGTCCGAGGGCACCCTCCTGAAAGGGCAATTTCGGGGTTTCTCACGTCTCCCTTATGGGGATCGACTTGCCGACAGATGAATCCAGGAAGGAGCAAACAGAAATCCTTAATTCATTTGTGAATATATTCGTAGATTGCTTATGTTCCTGTTTCAAGGTTAGCATGGAGAGAAGCATCTTGATGAAGAATGACTAGAAAAGAACCAGTGTGTTTCACATTTATTTATTTTTCTCTGAATCTTAATACAATTTCACTCGCGAAACTTTCGAAAACTCACGCCTAAATCTCATCCAAGTCCATATAAGATTTAATAGTTGATGATAGTTATATGCATATTTTGTGAAAAAAACTTAAAGTTGCTGCTAAGTTCAGTCTTATTTCGAATTTGTATGGTATGAAATTATTTCACAAAGTTGCTCATGTCGCTCTAGATCATTTTCCCATATGAAAACTTTTCACGGGAAAATTTCTAATAGCCCCCTGAAGCGGGGTTGTTTTTAGAAAAGCTCCCCTAAAGTGAATCTTATCTCAAGTAAATTTCTAAAATGAGCAAGTCTCAAATCACCTAGTCAAATTTTTGTTGCCCGGCAATCACGTGCAACATTGTGCAGCAATGGTAGGGCTTTCTATTTGTCCTGAACCTTCTTGTTTAACTCAATTCCACATGCAATTCGTCGAAATTACCCAAAACCCTAAATACCCAAAAAGCCTTGGCTGCAATTCCTTCTTCTTCGGTCGAATCCGAAACCTCGATGGACAAGTTCCTCGTCCCGGTGAAACCATTAGTCCGTGCTTTAAAGCCTGTTATGAGGCATTGATTTGTGCTTCCTCATATCATTAATTTCTCGAGATCATCCAATAATTCATGCAACTTTCAAAACATGTTTTACTTCATCGAATCTCATCTAAAAAAATCTCTACGTCTTTGTTCGTTTCATGGAAATAACTTGGAGGTAACTTTTTTCGAATTTTCTGACGTTATTGTCATGGAAAATGAAGTAGTCAAGGAAAAAAAATTTCTGCTATTGAAAAAAATACTTTTAAAAGTGGGAAAAATGTTTTCCATATTTTAGAAAGCGAAAAGTATTTTCCTTAACTTTTTTCAACTTACTTTCTTTCGCCAAACACATTTTTCATTTTATTTTTATGTTTTATTCTCTTTCGGGTTAATACCTTGAAAAATTTCAAACTGGTCTACTTATGACAAATTTATCATAAATTAATTTTTTGACAATGAAAATCTCCAAACTAATACACTAGTAACAAGTTTACCTCAGGTGATTATAAAAAATCTTAAAATAGTATATTTGTGACAAATATTAAATTAAATACCCAAAAAACTACAAAAATGGTACAACTGTGACAAAAATGTACTAGCCTAGTACATTAGTCCACTGTTACGTATTATTCAACTTAGTAATTTGACAATAAAATTTAATGAAAATTAACAAAGAGTAAATTTATCACAAGTGTATCAATTTGGAATATATTTGTCAAAAGTGTATCAGATTGAATTTTTTGTAGTTAAAAAATCAGTTTAAGATAAATTTGTTGCAAGTGTATTAGTTTAAAGTTTTTCAAGGTATTAACCATTTTTTATTTCTTTAAAATTCAATTTTTTAATTTCTTTCTCGTTTCTTTTATATCTTTTCTTTTCTTCTTTTTCCTTGGCCTTGGCCGATTGCCGACCATGGTAGTGGTTGGTGACTGGCCACAAGCTAACTCGAGTCTTGTCAATGGCTGGTTGTCGGTCATCGCATGGTGGTAACCAACCAAGGCCAAGGAAAAAGAAGAAATAAAGAAGAGAAAAGGAAAGGACAAAATTAAAATATAAAAATTGATTTTAAAAAATAAAATAATAGAAAAAAATATTGAAAATGAGTGCATGCAAGAAAAGATTTTCCTTACCCAATGGTGAAAAAATATTATCTAGCTCATTTTTGAATTTCAATTGAACATTGAAAAATATGATTTTTTTTTTGGAAAATGACTTCATTAAAAATAATTTTGGAAACATCATATTTCTCGTGAAATGAACGTAATCTAAATATGAGATCCTGCAAAAAGGTTTCGTGAGGCATAAATTTTTCAATCTTGGATATTGTAGTAATATTTCAAACCCAATGAGTAGGGAAAATCATAAACGATTGAAACTCTTTAGAGTAAACTTGACCAAGAAAAAAAAAATTAACAAGCAATTCTAGAACCAAGCAGCACAAAATAAAAAATTCAGCACTTGATTTTTTAATTTCGTCAAATTCGATCTTTTCAAAGGACGGCTTACTATATGGAGAATTAAGATATATGGAAAATAAAATGACCTCACCGGGTAATGACTAGAAGAACAATAGGTTCCTCTTTGACGACAATTGATTAAGATTGTGGAACTAAAGTACAAAATTCTAACAAGATTAGATGCCGACATGACATCGTTGATTTTGACATGAAAGAAAACTTGTAAAGCATGAACGATCGATAGTGATATGATCACCTTTTTGTCCATATGATTTCACACCCAAAAAGCAAAAAAAAAAAAAAATCAATACAAGAGCTGCCAAATTTGATGGAACTTGACATCTTTCTTGATTGGCTTGAAACTATCATTAGCAAATGAAGGATTGAGTAACATATTTAATTCTTTTAAGTTTTAGTGATAGAGCGATTTGGTCCTCTAACTTTGATTTTTCTTTTCTTCAATAGTGGAATTTACTCTTTTAGTGCCATCGAACCTCTTGGTCAACCATTCTAACTAGGCCGGCAGATTAAATAATGACACGGCATTGCTTATGTGATGGAAAATGACGGGTCATTTCGATTTGGCTCCAAATGGGCAGAAAACAATTGAGAAGGAAAAAAAGAAAAAAAACAGAAAAGAGATGCTAATTTGACAGTAATAGTTATAGCAGGTAAACAAAGCACTTGATTGCTTAAATAAAGAAGGCTGGAGGATGTGATTCCATGAAACAAAACTTTGAGGACCAGGTTGCGCAAATTCAAAACTTAGAGATTTCAATTGCACAAAATGAAACTTAGAAAATCAAATTGCACAATCACTAGAACTAGAGAGTTAAATTTGTACTTAACTACATGTTCGATGAGGCAAGCAATGCACCATCGCCGACTTATATACGAGATAGACGCGTTTAGATCTAATATGTATGTGCTGGACTACGCGTTTTATATATGTCGTACAAATGGACTACCAACATGTATAATTATCCAATTCTTGATTAAGATAATTTTAAATGGGAGGTAAGTACACTATCGGTACCAAAAGTTATGTACGACGCTCATTTGGTACCAAAAGTTTTTCTCGAATCATACCAAATTGGAGAAAAGACGAATACTTTGATGCTATCAGCGAGAGATTCCGACCAAAATAATTACATAACTTTTATATTTTTTTTTAAAAAAATCGACATGGCTTATAAACAACAATGTTGTTTTTCGTCCTCCTTAAAAAAAAACGACATTGTTTTGCCGTCCTAAGTGAATGGCCTCACAAAAACGATGCTGCATAACTCATTTGGGAATTTTTTTTTTTTTTTTTGGGACTGAAATTAGGGTTTTTGTCCGATTCTCGCCCAATGCCGACCTAGCTCACTTGATCGTCGTCGCTCAGCCGCAGCTTGAGGCACGTGAGGTTCTTGCACTTGAGCGAGATTAGCATGAGTGCTTCGTCGCTAATGCTCAACGACTTGCATTCGCTCTTGAGCGCAAGCTTCGTGATCGAGTCAAACCTGCGAGAACAGCATTGAGACCGTGTCTAGCAGCTCTGAGTGGGCGTGGAGGGCGAGCCTTTGGCGACTCTAGCCTTCAATCACAAGCCAGCAGTAGCACACAAGGGAGCACTGGCCTCGATCGCCGGAGCCTAGGTACTGGAAGACGCAGGCAAGGCACTCGTTGGGGAGATCGAAGATGGAGAGGGAGAGATCGGGGGCAACGCACTTGTCAGCGGCCTCCCTGAGCATCGGTTAAATCACAAACTTCAACTTGGCTACCAAGTGGCCATTGTCGGGGTCAAGGTTGGAGCCGCGGCCGCCGAGCGCAAGGGCCATTGAGGACGGCAATGGCCCAAAGTGAGCGCCGTTTATCTTCTCCCTCTCTATCAATTTGGGGATTTAGGGTTTTGAATTGGAGGAGAGACACTAAACGGCATCATTTTGTTGTTTACATGTTGTACTCTCCAGCGAGCCACATCAGCTTTAAAAATTAATAAAAAAGTGTCACGTCGGATTTTCAGCCAATCAGATCGGAGTTGACATTAAAATAATCGTTTTTCAAATTTTTTTGGCACTTAAATGATCTAAAATAAACTTTTGGTACCATAATGAGCGTCGTACTTAACTTTTGGCACTAATAATGTACTTACCCCTTTAAATGGGAAAACAACTAAAACTATGCTTAGTCTGCTGTATATTTCTCAAGTAGACTGCACACTGCGGACTTGTTGTCAAGAGTACACCAGATTCAACTAGTTGCCCACCGTAGTCATGTCTACAAGCACACAATACAAAAAGTGGTAATGAGATATAGATGTTGAGCCTGTTTGGTTCGGCTTTGGAGAAATGCCATTGAGAGAATGCAAATACCTTTGAAGTAAAGGGGTTTTCTGAAATACTAGACTGTTTAGTAAACTATAACTGAAAAGTACTTTAGGAAAATGCAAAACTGTTTGGTAAACTTATATTTGAAAAGCCCTTTAGTATAACAAAATCGAGTTTTTTAGTTTTAGTATTTTTAAAATTGCAAAAAAAAAAACAATGACTATATAACTTTTTACATTTAATGTAATATATATATATATATATATTAGTAAATTTATTTAAAAATTATATTAAAAGAATTTGATTATAGATTAGATGCAAAGCTCAACTTTTGGCCTAGGGTTCTTTTAGGTTTGTTTTCAATTTTGAATAATTTTTTTAATTATTGTAGTATTAATCATCTTCGTTAATTAATAATCATTCTAGTGAATTGATAAAAAGTTGGGCTATTGATTGTCAAAAGATAAAAATGACAAAAAAAAAAAGGCGAACCCAACATTTGCAAAGAGTTATTATTATTTTTTTAAAATATAAAAATAAAATCCGATGAAACTCCGCCGCCGATCAACGGCGGTTGGGGTGTGGGGAAGATGTTTAGTTTAAAAAAAAAAAGAAAAGAAAAATAAGTCAACGGATAAATAATAGAGGTGGACTTGCATTTCCGAAATGCTGAAAGCCCAAAGTAGGTCCCCACTTGCTTTGGGCTTTTAGTATTTCAAAGGCTAGCATTTGGCCAATGACATCTGTAAATGCTAAACCAAACACCTAAATTTTTTCCCAAGGGATTTTGGGGCTAAAGGCCCCTTGAGAATGCTGAATCAAATAGGGCCATTGTTTGCAGCATCATCCATCTTCGCCGACTCGGCGAGTTCATTGGCACATCCAGTAGCATCCCGGAGGACATTCTCGGCTCGCATCACTCGAATCTCCCGTCCTCGGAGGTCCTGAATTCATTAGGAACGCGGAGGATGAAAGCGAGCCATCGGGCATGGATGTTATTCAAATACTTAAGTAAGCAGAAGCGAACGTCTTTAAATAAAACAGTTTGAACATTAGATTCAGGATCAACTGTAAAAACCACCTGAAAGAGCGTAAGTTTCTGCAACAATGACAGAAGCTTTGCCTATGTTTCTAGCGAAGTCCTGCACCCATTTTTACCTGACATTTCAAGAAAGCAAGAACAGAAAGTGATCGTCCGCCAAAAAACAAGGTGGAGTGAAGGAAATATGAGGGCTCGCAATATCAGTAAAAAGGGTGAAAATACAGGGGATAAATAGAAGGGGTAATCAGTTCCAAGCGCGAAAGTTTCGGATCAAGAATCTGAAAGTGAGAACCAAATTGGTTCTCTTATGTACCAGCCTAGAACTGAACATGGTTGGACTTGGAAAACGGGCCTAACTTTAAGTAACATAAATACTATTTTTAGTAAATGTTTGCACTAAAAAATGATCAACTTTTGGTTATTATCAACATGTGATAGACTTTGTTGAGAGAATAGAATTTGGTCATTTATGAAGAGAATTATTGACAACTTGATGAGTACATAGCTTGAAGGAATCAATAAAAAGTGAAGTCAACAACCTAGAATACAATTGTGAACAAAATAGAGTAAAGCAACGGTTAAGATAGCAGATTTGAAGAAACCGTTAACATAGTAGAGTTGAAAAAACCGTCAATGTAGTGGAGTCAATGTAATTGTTGATGTGGCTGTTTGTAACCACTATTGATAACTTTCATTGCCACATTATCCACTTTGGAGGGCCTTGCAAAAATCAAATAAACTTGCTTTCTTTTAAGTAATCTTTACTCTCTTGCATTGTACTTTTATCTTTTAGATTCACATCATCGATTAAATTTGACATGTATCTTTATCTTAAGTGACATATCATTAATTAAATTCCAACATATTCTGTTTATGTTCAATCTTGTTTGTAGAGTTTGTATTTTTTTTAGATCTTATTAACAATTAAATTCCGATATAGTTTGTGTTTGTATGGTTCTATCAATTCTATCTGATGTGAAGTTGTTCATTTTCCTATTTATGGTGATATTCCCTGTTCGAAGTCACTATAATCAAAGAATAACTTTTTGTGAAAGGTATCCTTCTTATTAGAGAAATTCCAGCGAAACAACAAAAGATATTATGTGAAAAGGGCATGGCATAACAGCAAACGCATTGCCGAGCTCTCTAATCTTTCTGGTTCCATATCTAAAAACTCACTTGTTTTCCAAGCAAAGAACCAAAGAAAAAGAGACCTAGAAGTCGATTTTATCCGAGAACCGAACTTGTCTAGAATTGCACAGTTCGCAGTACAACATGAAATCGGCTCCCCGGTTTCTTACCCAACCTATCAGTCCCCATCCGAACCGGCCTAGAACCGACTGGGTTTCTTAGATCGAATCGGCCTGTTTTCCCTTTTCGGCAAGAAAAGAAAAATAAATAAATAGAAGAAAAACGGAAAATTAGACCATAAGAAGACGACAAAATGACCTCTTGCTTACGTGGACACAGAAAACCCACTGACCGGGCCCCACCTCCCCACCTCACTCTCTCTCTCTCTCTCTCTCTCTCTTCCCTGCCTTCGTGACTTTCGCTCCTCTTCTTCTCCTGCCCTTTATGTACTTCAGCTGTTCGGCATAAAATCCCCTCCGAAACCCGCGTCGATTCCAGCGCCCCGATCGCCACCGCCGCCGCACCCGTCTCCCTCTCCGCCGCGCCGCCTCCGCCGACCGCCACCGCCGCCTCCGCCCCCTTCGCCGCCGCCCCCGCCGCTACCGCCGCCGCCGATTCGATGCGATGGGCTGCGCCGGATCTCGGCCCAAGGGAGACGGTACGGCGCCCTCCCGATCGCTCTCCGTGGCTCTGGATTTTCCGTGTCGCCGGTTCCTGTTCGGGTTCCGTCGATCTTTTTGTTCTTCGAGTGCTGGCGTCTTTGAATTCGGTCTGCTGCTGCAGCGTTGACTGTGTGACCTAGAACGCCGATATCGGCGACGATCGAGTTTCTTTTCTTGTGCCTTACCGAGCTCAGTGACTCGATTGTTTGCCTGCTGATTTTTCCGCGCTGTCGGTTGCTTGATTTCTAGCCGTGTCGTTGCCTGTTCAGGGGATGTGGTTCGTTAATTCTGTGATTGTGGATTACACACTTGCTGCTGTGAATCGGATAGGCTGTATTCTTTCGGGATGTGTGATACATTGGTCGGCTAGGGTGTTTGTTTTTCTTTCGGGAGTTGAAGAATTAATGAAATCATTTGAATCTGTATGCGAAACGTTGGAACAATTAACGCGAATTATGCATTTTGACCAAACTGTGATTTTGATGGAGCCAGTGAATAGTTCAACTTTTTACTCTGTTGGTGTTACAACTTGATTTGCTGAGCATTTGAGAAAGAACATAATTTGTTTCTAATGGAGCCATCAAGAAAATGTAGTTTGCATATGGCTGCATGTGATTCTTTTCATGTAAAGCTTGAAAGGGTTTGAGCCTACTACTGGATGCCCCCTTGATATTCTCCTCGCTTCAATTAATGGCAGGGGCAGCTATTCTTCTTCACTTGAGCAATGTTGGAAGTTTACATCAATCAATCTTTACTCTGTGACATTCTTTGTTTATATAGATTGTTAAAATTGGTTGCCTAAGTGCTTCAGATAATTCTCTTCTCATGACAGTCTTGCATTGGATGGGGAAATTGATGTATAAGAAATTTATAGACATTAACACTATGTGAAGTCCTTGAAATTATCTGTCCAACAAGTAAAGTCCTTGAAATTATTTGTCCAATAATTGGTATCAGAAACACTGTTTAGCATTGCGTTTTAGATATTGCTCTGCCTACTGCTAACACATTTAGTGCACTTGTCGCATCATTTAAAAGGGAAGCTGAACAATTAATCGCATAGTAACTTATTGCTTGTATGGTTGCTGACAGACTCTTCTAAGAAAATTAGGAAGCCAAAACCTTGGAAGCATCCTGAAGCAATTACAAGGACACAACTGATGAAGATGCGTGAGGAGTTTTGGGACACTGCACCTCATTATGGGGGGAGACAAGGTATTTCTAAATTGTTAGGATAAGATGGTGTTAACATAATGCACGATCACCACCCTTCACCTTCACCCACCCACCGAGTGCTGTGGGAGAGGGGAAAACTATGCTTTGCACAATGAGTAGATCATACCTACGTGAGTCATAAGTGCTATTTTTGCTTGAACGCGTTTGAGCAATTTCCTTTTGAATTCTTAAGTTTCTTGCATAAATGTGCTGTGTAGCATATTTATCATGCTGTTGTTGAGTACAAAACTATAGATAATGCACATTGCACGAGAAATATGTTTTCCATGGGAAAGCAGGACATGGCTTATCTTCTTATTTTGGGGGAACTCATCGGATATTTGTGGTCTTCTTGTGACTAGATATATTTTTATTTGCCATACACAAGGATTGCAGTTGTCTTTATTGCTATAGAGGGAGGGATGAGATTTGAGTAACCATGACCTCTATACATGCATCTATTCCTTAGAAAGTGGTCACTATACTTTGACACTGGGTGTTGGTATTGGTGATGTTGTTTTCTTTAACTCAGCAATGCAATAAGTTACCTTGGTTGCTGTATGGGAAGCTTGCTAGCTGCAAATTCTCTTCTATTTATTTTTATGGAAAGAATGTTGTTGAATGTAAAGTTTCCTATGTTTTACTGCTCATTCATCAAGTATTAAAATGACTTGAAATATGAACAGCAATTGGATAAAGCACATTCCTTTAAAGGTAGCAGATGCCTTTTTGTACCTTGTGAGTTGTACAATACTTATCACTTAAAAGTGGACTGCATGAATTATTTAGAAGTAGGGATCCCTTTTCGAAGAAATGTGCTTACCTGTTCGGTGTTCATATTGAAACTTGTGGAGGCTAGAACTATGATGAATGATAATGTTCATGGGCCTACTTATTCATTCATTTTTAAACTTTTAGTGAGGTTATACTTTTACACTTCTGGCTTGAGTAGTCTATCCTCTAACTTGAAGGCTGACACTGTTTTGCTTTGCCTTTGTTAAGCTGCAGTCTTTCTCCTCCATACCATCATCTTTGATTATCCTAAGGTTGCGTTTGGTTGTCCGGATTTTTAATTAGAAGAGGACTGGATAGGATAAGATATGAAATCTAGGGATTTTGCTTGGTGATTACAGTAATAAAATCGGATATATTCACATTATATCATGTACATTGTTTAGTATAAATGGTATATTAATATAAATGAATAAAAAATTTTACAAATAGAAATTGATAATAATCTCTTATGACATTCTTGCTTACTTTACTTTTATTTGCTTTTTTATTTCTTTCTACCCGTTCCACTATTCTTTAATAAAATTCTATTAAAAAGTAAACTGTATTAATATACCTAAAATACTAAAATACTAGAATATGTAAATTTATATTATAATATAGTATCAGGACGAGGCAGTCCATTACATGAAATAAACTTTCTTTGCTGTTGAAATGATTGTGTGGGTTGACAAGTCTTGAGGGTATGCTTGTTACTTCAAGTTTCTTGGACCCATATGTCTAACGCTTTAAGTGTGATCCTATTTAGAAGATGTGGCACATATCAAATATCAAAAGGCCACCCATAAAATGAAAGGTTTTTTTGTAAGTCAAAAAAATAACTTGCTATTAATATTGTCGACTAACATTAATAAGTGATACCCAGTTAATATGATTTTCTGGAGATTTCTTTTCAATTGGTGAAAGTGCCTAAAAACTACCAAGCGTGTTATCCTTGAAAATAGGCTCAGGCTACTCCAGCTCTCATTGTAGCCAACACTAATTTGCTTTGAGTCACAATGCTTTGCATTCGTGACAATGCGGTAGTAGTTTTGTTATTGACTGACCAGATGTATTGCAGCATGAGTTTGGGCTAGTCTGGTAATGTGATGAGAAATGCACGTTCCATAAGACTCGTGGGATTTTTAAAGCATTGCACATCAATATTCCTTGTCTACAATTAAGAAACCTTCATAGCAACCACTGTGGAGTATGACATGCATGATTGACAGAGGGAGTGGGGAGGGAGTGAGGAGGGAGTGAGGGAGGGAGGTTTCTAGGTAGGCACATAATTTGTGCATATTTTTTGAGATATATTCAAGCCTCATCTTCTGTGCATTTTCAGTGGTGAAACTTATAGAGAGACTGAAGATGGTGAAGGAGCTGACCTGAATTGGCATGTCAATATCTTGATGACATAGTTATGTTATCTGTTGTATATTACCTGACTTCCCTGTAATCTCTATAATTATTAAATCTCTCTGTCTCACTACCTCTCATTTCATATCACTGTTGTAGACTGGTTAAGCAATTTAATTCTGCTTTCAGAGATATGGGATGCTCTGCATGCGGCAGCAGAAGCAGATCTAACGCTTGCCCAAGCAATTGTGGATAGTGCTGGTGTGATTGTTCAGAGAGCTGACTTGACAATATGCTATGATGAAAGAGGTGCTACGTTCATCTATTCACCCAGTCCCCCACCCGCTTCTCGTCCACCACCACCTAGAAATCTTTTCCATCTCTACCATTCTGTCCAGCATCTAATTCATGCGATGTTGATTGTTGCAGGTGCGAAGTACGAATTGCCCAAGTACGTTTTGAGTGAGCCGACCAATTTGATTGATGAAAATTGACAATGGAGGTGGAGCAGATTTTGCTCAGCTTCGTGTGTAAATCCTGTGAATTGATATTGATAGTTTGGTAAAACAAATTGCATCAAAGTGGAGGTCATTCAGGCATTTTAATGATGCACGCTTAAATACAAATTTTACGTAACTTCTACCTCACGAGATGTATAACTACCACAATTTCATATGGTTTGTTTCATTAGTACCTGAACCTTCTAAAGAAACATGAAAAGTAATCAATTCAGGTGATTGTTACAGTGGAAAATCATGACATCCTTGAGTGCTAGACCATTGTTTTCTCCAACTTTTTACTGTTTATCAGGCACGTTGACCTTGCAATATTATCTGTCTGTTATTTGGAGTTGTTGATGGCCCCTAAATTCCAATGCTCCAGATTCATCTCGTACCTCATTACAGTTTCAGATATGTTTTGAAATTAGAAAACCAATCCCTGAATAGACTTTGGACAATGTAGATTTTCCAACGCACAATGGGGAAAATGTGTTAAATTGTGCACAAATCCGTGTCAAATTGAACTTAGCGTTACTTGTACATTCATTCGGAGCCTTTAATACCAAATCTGCTCAGTTTGTTTCTCTTGATTAAAATCACACGTAGAGTGGAGATACCTATCTGTAGCAAGAGCACGTAGTTGCAGATTCGCAGTACTAGTTCCTCTTACTGATTGATCATGATGTTTTGATTACGGTCATGGAATACGATTGTATGACATTCTTTTGATGGCCTACAAAGCGAACATTTGGCCCCTCAAATCTCAAGTCGAAAATCCTCATCACGCTACTAGCCGTGAGTGGCATCCTCCTATCGTTCATTCGTATCTACCCCACATTTAGGTCAAAGTTGTCCACCAACCAACGACAAAAATTCCCCTTCGATTGATAAAAATTTCCCTCAACGATTTGGAGATCCATTAGACATGGGTATACAATTTCGTGTATTGTTTGTTTTTGGCAGTCATTTAATTGGGTAGTTAACCTCCATCGACTATATCTTACCGTGAATAAACTCCCCACGTTTTACGGAATGGTCAACATACATAAATGACATTAAAGGTCTGTCTTCTCATATTCTGATAAAAATGCGATAAAGAAAGAAGTTGTGAATTTGATGGGACCGACTGAAGTGATATTGACCTTGTTTTTGCTGACATAAATCAAAAGTCAATTGGTTCTAAGTGAGAATCGACTCCTAAAGTCTTGCATCTATCAGATATATTCGATGTATAAATTCAGCATGAAAAAAGGTATTACATATAATATTCACCATTTACATGAGCCACTAAGATCGATATCAAGCAAAGAGTACAGGCATATGTCATAAGAGTTGGAAATAATTTCGTTGGTATTTCCTTCTCTCTGCTCAACCGCAAGAAATCTTATCAATTGGATTTTAAATTTTAGCCTTTAAAAGAATTTGGACAATTTTATGGATTCGAAATAAATTTCAAATGAAAAAACTCTACAGATGCGAAAAAAAGTACATGTCTTTCTAGGTGGTGAAAACATTGTTGGAAACACTATAAAAATTTTCATAATAATGACAAAAACATAAGACACAGTCTAAGATAAACTACAGAACTAAAATGTCACTAAATAATTGATTGGCCGCCACTTGGTCAACCTAATATGCGTGGAGAGTCAAGGACAACACATCCAATTATGACAGACTCAAAAACTCAAAATCAAGAAGTCAATATACATGAATAATTCCACAAGGATCACAAATTATGGTGTCCAATTCGAAAGGTGTTCCTCGATCAATCTTCGAACCACTCTTGTCAATTGAAAGTCTATTGTTCCGTCATTAATATATAGTGAGGAATTAATCCTAGTGGCGCTAGAATTCCCAGTCTCACGCTCCTCTTTCTCTTTGCTTCTTTTTTCCTGGACTTCACATTCCTCGTACGTGCTGACTCTGCCTTCAAACGGATTTTCTTCTAAATTTGGGCAGCCACTAATTTTTAAAAATGCACTCCTCGGGTACTTTCGAATTAAATACATTAAGGAAACTTTTCAAGGATCTACAATCGGCAAATTTCAAATATTTGAGAGTCTCTAATTCATTTAACTGCTAGAAGTTCTTTGCATCCTCGAATTGACAAGGACTTCAGCCTTTTCAAAGCCGAGAGATCATCTAGACTTTCAATCTCAGGACAATAATTTATTGCCAATTGTTCCAACGACTCCACTGATGGTTTGTTTCATTAGTACCTGAACCTTCTAAAGAAACACGAAAATTAATCAATTCAGGTGATTGTTACAGTGGAAAATCATGACATCCTTGAGTGCTAGACCATTGTTTTCTCCAACTTTTTACTGTTTCACCGGCATATTGACCTTGTAATATTATCTTTCTGTTATATGGAGTTGTTGATGGCCCCTACATTTCCAATTCTCCGGATTCATCTTGTAACTGATTACAATTTGAGATGTGTCTCGAAATTTGAAAACCGATCCCTCAATAGACTAGGGACAGTATGGATTGTGTCCAATGCCCAATGGGGAAAATGCGTTGAATTGTGCATAATGGTGTGTGAAGTTTGAATTTAGCATTATTTGTAGAGTCATTCAGAGCCTTTAAAACCGGATCTGCCCAATTTGTTTCTCTTGATTTAATCAACACGTAGAGAGGAGATATCAATTGGGCAAACCAATCTGCTTAAGGAATATAAACAGATTGCGGATGGTTAACAACATAGAAGGCTTCTTAAAATTATCTATAGCAAGAGCTCGCAGTTGTAGGATTGTAGTACAGTTCTTTTTTTTAGGTCGGTTTTAGTACAGTTCTTCTAAAGGGTTATTTATGATGTTGTGATTATGGTTACGGAACACGATTGTATGACATTCTCCTACCGTTCGTTCTTATGTTGCACGAATTTGGGTCGAAGTTGTTCACCAACCAACGACATAATTCCCCTTCAACTGATAAAGAAAATGTCTCGTATTGCTTTGGAGATCCATTAGACGTGGTTACCCAATTTCTTGTATTGCTTGCTTTTGGTAATCATCTAATCGTGCAGTTAATCTCATCAACCACGTCTTGCCATAATGAACTTTCTACGTTTTAGGAATGATGAACATATAATTGATATTATGAAGAATGCACCATTATTAAAGGTACGTCTTACTGTATTCTGACAAAAATGCAACAAAGAAGTTATGAAATTAATACGACTGATAGAAGTGATATTGACCTAGTTTTTGCTGACATATCGCAAGTTTAAATATTTTTCTATAGAGAAAGTGAAGATATAAATTAAAACTCAATTGGTTCTAAATGAGAATCTACTCCTAAATTTTTTTATCTATTGAGAATACTTAATTGTAAATTCAACGTGAAATATATGTTGAATGTAATATTCACCAATCTTACATTAGCCACTAAGATCAAATTAAGAGGTACCATAATGTCGTTGATATTTCCTTCTCTTTTCTGAACTTTAAAATATCTCATTAATTGGATAACTTTAGCCTTAAAAAAAAATCTGGACAATTAAATGGATTAAAAAAAATTCTTCCAATGTGAAAAAAAGTACATGCCTTTCCAGGCTTTGACGACATTGTCAGAAACACTATAAAAAATTTCATAATAACGACAAAAACACGACGACAATTTAAGATAAACTACATAACAAAAATGTCACTAAATTCTTGAAATCTTTGTTCTTCAATAGTGAGGAACTAACCCAAGGCACTAAAAAATCCCAGTCTTACACTCCTCTCTTTCTTTTCCTTCTTTTGCCCCCGACCTTCCGTTCCCTGTATGTGCTGAACATGCCATAAAACAATCCTGCTTCTAAATCTGGGCAGCCCCTAATATCTAGTAGGCACTTGTCTGGTACTTTCGAATTGAATAAGTTGGAGAAAATTTTCAATGATCTGCAACCGCAAAAATCCAATATTGTGAGAGTCTCTGCCCTCAACTATCTAAAGCTCTACACAACATCAAATCATCAAGGACTTTAGCTTTTTCAAATTCAATAGATCATCTAGACTTCCGATCTTAGGACACCACCATATTTCCAATTTCTCCAACGAATCCAATGAACCAAGACCTTGGATGGCAGTAAGATTTGGACACATGTTCAACGTCAACAGCTTCAAACTCTTCAAACTCGAAAGACTAGCAAATCTCTCAAGGAGGCCAGAGTGACTCACTTCAAATTCAACCAAATGTTCAAGCCCATCGAATTGAACTTCCTTCCAATGACAGTCACAAATATACGAACGTGTCAATTTTCTCAAGTTGCAACAAAATGACAAACTGTTTTTGTGATTTTGCAATGACAATGTTGAAACACTGTCACGCCCCGATCCTCCGAGCGCGCGAACATCCCACTCTGGTCGATACAAATGCGACTTTCCAGGACACATCGCCGACCAATTCATTTTTATTGCACATGCGGAAGCGAAATAGATCCCCTGACAACATCTAACTTGGGATAGAAAAGCAGGCAATCAATCACAACCAAACAAGCTTTCTTATAATCGCATAGGTTTATATACAACAATGGACTGACTACAAAATAGACCGGCTTAACAAAAATGGAACTGTCCTATGACCAACTTGTCAAACACATTCACCGATTCTTCAGCCTTTACCTTCCAAACTCCAGGACTTTCGGTCCTCCACGACCGTCATCTAGGGACCTGAAATATTATCCCACGACTGGGATGAGACTATGTCTCAATGAGTCCTACCCTCTAAAACTCAATTAGGAAGAAAATACGCCTCAGGGCGCTCTAGCCACACAAATAGGATAAAGGACTCACCTCACCTCAGTCCCTTTCCTGCACGTCAGTACAATTCATATTCAAGCAATGCTCGTACAAGCTGAAACTACTGACATACCCATCGGTCTATCAATTCAGTCAATCCAATTGATATCATACGATCCGCACATCTATCAATTCATATCATCTATTAAACCATACCATCTATTCATCCATCAATACAATTACGGCTCACACAAGCTGAAATAGATGCAATGCTCTCACAAGCTGATATAGATGGTAGCTTGCACAAGTTGATATATACATAGATGATAGCTCGCACAAGCTGATATATGGATCGTTGCTCTCATAAGCTGATAAACGATCATTGCTCTCACAAGTTGACATACAGTGCTCACACAAGCTGACAATGATGCTCACACAAGCTGATACATATATAAACCAATTGCTCGCCAAAGCTGATAATTCAATAATAAACCAACTCATACCTCAATTCAATCAATCAATCAATCCAATCGATTCAAACTGGTCATACAAACCAATTACGGTGCTAAAAGCCAACACCGGGTATTTTCAAGTTAAATACCACAACTTCATCAATATCACTCAATTCCACACTTTTGGAATAATTAACCATAATCATCAATCACTCAATTTCTCAATTTAAACATACAATTAACACAAACCGACCGCACTGTTGCGATTAGCACGAAATTCTAACAATCGGCCATCCCGGCATAATTTTCAAATTATTAAATAATTAAATTTAATTCCGAAAATTAAATAATTAAATAATTAAATATTATATTATAATAATATAATTTAATAAAATAATATTTATAAATTCTAAATAATTATTTAATTAAAAATAATTAATTAGGGCTTAAACTAGATTGCACTAATTTAAACATACAATTAGCCCTAATTAAACATCCATTAAACTAATCATACAACTAATCTAATTTACATTAAAATCATCTAATTTAATCACATAAACCTAATTAGACTAATCTAAGCACCCCTTAAGTGTCATTAACTCACTAAGCAAGAATTAGAGGATAAACTCACTGGATTAACGAGCCGAACGGCTCAAAACGATAAGGACGATGCGAGGGTCGATAGTCTCCAAGGCGGGCCTAGCTTCCGGGGTCGGGAAGCCAGCCAAAACGGGCCAAACCTTCGCTGCGATACCCATTTTTCCAGCTTCTGTCCATTGCTGGTTGAAGGCGGATCCGGCACCGGTTGAGGCGCACAAAGGCCTAGATGGACGGGGGAGACCAAACCGGACCTAGGCAGGGCTTCACGGAAGACGGAGGTGGGTTGGACGGCTTCGGCGGAGCTTCCCCAGATTTGGAATGGCTGCTCGACTCACGGAACAGCAGGGACGAGCAGGTGCACGGCTGCTGGTTTCATCTACTTGCGACGGCGAAGGGGAGGCCAACGGGAGGTTCCGGTGAGCAGGGGCGATAGAGGTTGGCTGACGACGACGATAGAGCTCCTGCTAGCTTCAAGGAAGACGAACAGAAGTAGCTCGAACGCGCGGACATCCACGACCACGCGGCTGGAGTAGCTTGTACGAGCGGGCTTGCTGTGCGAGGACGGTGGGGTGTTGCAAGCGGCGGACAGCGGGCAAGCGGTGCACGACGGCGGTCCGACTGGACTGCTTGCTACTCCGGCATCCTCAGATCTGCTGGGTCTTCGAGTAGAAACCGGAGATGGAGGAGAAAGGCAGCGACGAGGGAGGGAGAAGGAAACAGAGGCATGCGGGCTGGACGAGCGACGGCCTCCGGCTGGGACGAACGGCGACGGGCGGAGCTACTCTAGTTCGCTGGTCTGCTAGGCTTTCGAAGAAGAAGATGAAGATGGAGAGAGGAGGAAACGGTCGCACGGTAGGGAGAGGGAGGAGGGAGACAATCGAATAGAGAGAGGGAGGAGAGAGAATGAAGATGGGACCACTTTTCTCTCTCTCATGGCCCACCATGACCTCATGGATGATTGCACCTTCCACTATCTCCCACAACCTCATTCCAATGGATTCAATTTCATTTTCTGTCGTGGCATAAAATCTTGTACACTTAATTCAATCAATTCTCAATCAATTCCATCCAATTGAAGCTCAATTAAATTAACCCATGTGTCATCGGCCTTCTCATGACATTTCCCCATCAAATGATCCAACTTGCATCTCGAAGATTTGATTAAAAACGGCCCTCTGACAATCCCGAACAAAAAACGGCCTTACTTTGCTTTTCTGCCAAAAATCTCGGTTTGTAGAAAAATCTTCTGGAGATGAGTCGACATTCCTAAAATGAATTGTGCCTTGAAAAAACTTCCAATTTCTGTAATTGGGTTCAATTTCACGGTTAAATTCAATCTGGCGTGACTTTAGCGCGTCCTAATCTACTGAGTAGCTTTTAGGAATTTTCTGTGCAATTGACATGTGGTTGATTATTCTCAAGCCACAAAGTGCATCTTCGACACCTTGGCAACTCTTGATTGTCGTAGAAATCTCGAGGTTTCGATTATGGACACAGGGTACCCAAAACGACAGAAGAATTGGTCTAGTGCTAGTCGACGAAGATATTGCGATTAGGTGGAATCACCCACACTCTAATCACATATCTCAGTCGAATCGACCTATTACTTATCTCTATTCGATTCTGACAGTGTCGTAATGATCCTTGTAGATTAATACGGTCGAGCAGTCGGTTCTTGGTCGAATTCTCAAGTCTGTTGCGTTTAGATTCCTTAACAGCTTCACCTGATAGACTAGTTACCTCGTGAGTGGCCAACTCAGAGAAGAAAGCTATAGACGCGAAGATGAAATGCCCGACTTATTTAATTGACATCAGAATTGGAGAATCTGGATGTCACAACTCTTCCATTCTTATAAAAATTTCGTCCTCGAAATTTAAACCATTAAAATTCTTCTTCAAAATGGTGGGGTATTGTCGTCTCATCAATTCTGCTTCTTCATTCTGCTTCGCACTGCTATCCAAGATCCTCGGTGCCGACGAAACATTTCCAAATTGACCAAACCAATTCTTGATTCCCAAAAAGGCTAAGCACTTGTCCAAATTTACAAAAATGAAAGCTGCAAAAATTTTGGTTCTTGTCTTCTCTCTCTCCTTTTTTTTTTTTTCCACAAAGCGGCTAACTGTTGCGTCGGGGATTCGAACTCTCGACTTCGGACCCGCGGCTTCATCCCGAATACCATTCGGCTAGAGGTGCCGACGGTATCCCAAACCACTTTCTTTTTCCATTTAAAGCCAAAATATTTCTTTGAACCCAAATTTCGATGGATTCCGATTTAAATGCTTCTTCATCTTCATTTCCTTAACCAAACACGATGCCCCTTTCATAGGCGACATTTAAGGAAAAATATAGTTCCCCTACTTGAAATTCCAAGGTCTACGATACTAATCTGCGATGCTAAACTGGCAATTCTGAGCGGTCTCAAATCTGTCACTGATAACTGCAACTGAATCACTAATTTTTGAACCAACTCTGGACCTGCAAATTTCTGATCTCTAACCTCAACTCAACCAACTGAAGTTCTGAATACTTTGCTTTGGACTGACTAAAAAGGAACTATCTGACTGATCTGGTGAAACTAGGAACCTCTGGTCAAGATCTGACATAACTCTGACACTGACACTCTATGCAAACGAATTATCTAATGCATAAACACCTCTGCATGCCTAATCCAATCAATATCCTTCCACATAGCCACAAGGTGGCTAATTTCATCAGTCTGTCAATTACTTCCCAAAATGAAATTATTACCACACTGACTCCTCGATAGACCTATCACAAAAATCTATTGTGACGTGATCCCACTTCCACACGAGGATCTCGAGAGATTACAAAGGTCCTCTCGAATTGCAAAACCGTGCTTTCCCTTGCTAGCACATTTGACACTTGCGACCTGTCAGTGATATCTGTCTTCATAACGGTCTACTAATCCTGTTGATGCAAATTCTGACTCATCTTCGTACTGTCTGGACAATGTTGAAGCTGCTATGACAAGTTTCCGACAAGATCTCTTCTTTAATCTCAGTATCATCAGGTACACACAATTGTCCTTGGAACCGCAATGTTTCGCCTTTTAAAAATCTGAAAATCAACCTTCTCTCTTCTGCATCTGCTTGCACGACCTTTTGAAACTCTGTGTCTGACAACTGAAGCACTCTGATTCTAATCTGTACTTCCAACTCAATTCTGAGGATGGCCATAATATTTAAAAGGTGGCCTACCTCAAATTTGAAAACTGAATTTCAAACTTTCTCAAGTAAGGTCCATACTTTAACCGGCATATGCACAAATGAAGACTTTCGACTCAACGCATCAATGACCTCTTTCATCCTTCCAAGGTAATACCAGATACCACCATCATAGTACTTCAAATGATCTGGTTCACAACGGCATTTCATATTCAATTCCTTTCGAGAAAATTAATACTTTGAGACTTTAACGGTTAGCAAAGATCTGGAATCTTTCTTCACACTAACAAAATCTCTAAATCTTTAGAGCGAAAATTATTGCTGCGGTTCCAAGTCATACATCTGTAAGTCCATTCACGAGGTCTCAATTGACGAGACAAGTATGCAACAACCTTGCCATGCTGCATTAGCACGCAAACTAATCCTCTAAATGACGCATCACTATAGATCTCGTATCCTCCAGGACCAGACAGTATGGTCAGCACAAGTGCGGTAGTCAGCTTCTGCTTAAGCTCTTGGAAACTACGCCCGCACTTGTCTGTCTACACGAACTTCTTTTCTTTCTTTAGTAGTCGAGTCAACGGCGACGCTAAAGCTGAAAACCCTTTCACAAACCTTCTATAATACTCTGCTAAACCCGGAAAACTTCTTATCTCTTTCACTGTAGTCAATCTCGGCCAACTGTTCACTGCTTCAATCTTGGACGGGGTTCACGAAGATTTCTTCACCTGAAATCACGTGACTTAGGAACGCAACACGAGTCATCCAAAACTAGCATTTGCTAAACTTATCGTAAAATTCAAGAGTCCTCAAGGTTTGAACTATCATCCTCAAATGTCTCTCGTGCTCCTCAGCACTCTTCGAACACACTAGAATAACATCAATGAACACGATCACAAATTGATCCATGTACCCTTTGAACACTCTGTTCATTAGACCCATACAAACAGCTAGAGGGTTCGTCCAACCAAATGATAATGCAATGAACTCACAATTGCCATATCAAGTACGAGACACTAAATTCGGTATGTCTTCCTTTCAAATCCTCAATTGATGATACCCTGGCCTCAAGTCGATCTTGGAGAATATCGATACACAAATGCAACAAACCATCATTCTTCTTCACAAACAAGACTGATGCTTCCCAATGTGATGCACTGGGAAATAAAAATCTCTATCTAACAATTCCTGCATCTCCACCTTTAGTTCTTTCAACTCAGATAAAGCCATCCGATAAGGAGCCTTAAGGACTGGCTCTAATCTAATTGCTAATTCAATCACGAACTTTATTTCCCTTTCTAACAGCAGACTTGGCAGTTCTTCAGGAAAAACCTCAGAAAACTTCTGTACCACGGTTAAGTTCTCCTTACTTGGTCCGTCAACTATCGCATCTACTATAGTTGCCATATATATTTGGCAACCTACATCTAGAAATCAGGTCGTCTTCAGTGACGAACAACAGGGATTGAAGGTCCTTTCTGACTTTCAGTAACTCAAAACTTTCGTACGCTAACTGAACAAACTAAATTACATCACTACCATGATTCATAACAACGGAAAGCTCCTCGAGCCAAACCTTTTCATCAATGACTTCCAAGTCATACATAAGCAAACCCATCAAGTACAACTATAGCCAGAGATTCATCTTCATTTTACTTTATTACAACAATGGAAACTCCACAAACTTCACTCAAATTCCTGCTGTGCTACTCTGATAGAAACATCTCAAAAACATTCTTCCCTTGATCAATGCATGGTTAATCCATTCCTATTCCTTTCACTATCCTAGTGGCGTCATGTCAGCGGTAGCGATGCTCGAGTCCTCTTGGACTTACATGGACAGTTCCTAGCCTAATGGCCATGCTGGCCACATTCAAAGCATGCTCCCGTTGCACTTGGTCACCAGGTTGAATCACACTTCTTTTCTCAAACTTGGCACACAATCAGTGAGTCCCCTACCTACTGTCAGGTGACAGCATGCATTCTTTCTTGTACTGAATGCCTGCTCTACAAACCCCACGATGCGTTCTATGGCGCATTCCTTTCAATTTGTCCCATTGGCTTTCTAAGACCATTTCTGGCTAGGTAACCCTGTTGGTTACACACAGAACAAGCACTTGTCTTACCAAGACACGGGGCTAATCCATGTCGGCTTCCGTCAGCACGACACACTCCATTTTGATCCATTGCTGACTTGACCATCCCACATTTCCAGTTAGACGGAAATGGAATACTTTTCTCCGATCATAAGCTCATTCCAAGCTAGTTTCCATCTCTACTGAATCTGAACCTCGACTCGAATGCAGCGACTTGCTCCCATATTACAACTTCAGGTTGGGCCTCAACAGGCGCGACAACAATAGCGGTGACGGCACTGGCAGCATTAGCAACGGCGGCAATAGCGACAGCTTGGTCTTGAGCTTACTGGCTCATCAAGCTCTTAAGAACACTAGCGCTGGAACGATCCCTTCGAACCTAGGATCGCTCGGTGCTGCTGCACTAGTACTGACCTACATCGGTACTCTCACATTCGTGTTGTCTAAGCCAGTGCTCCACCACAACCACCTCGGGTACCGACCCTGGTCGGCGTACCACCCCGAGTAATTGGTCAAAAGGTTCTCTCTAGGAGTCCTCTGCTCCTAATCACCCACCTACAGGATCTTTACAGAAACCTGTTTCTCAATTCTAATCCCAGATTAGAATTTGAGTGATCATCACCAATCAATTTACCAAACAACTATCAGACACATGCACCAGCATGAATTAAAAGCCATTTCTACTAACTATCCCATAAGCAATCGCACCTTATCACTCCATTCATAGACCCGCTCTGATACCACTTAAACGGGTATGTCACGCCCCGATCCTCCGAGCGCACGAACATCCCACTCTGATCGATACAAATGCAACTTCCCAGGACACATCGCCAACCCATTCATTTTTATCGCACATGCGGAAGCGAAACAAATCCCCTGACAACATCTAATTTGGGATAGAAAAGCAAGCAATCAATCATAACCGAACAAGCTTTCTTATAAACGCATAGGTTTATATACAACAATAGATTGACTACAAAATAGACTGGCTTAACAAAAAGGGAACTGTCCTATGACCAACTTGTCAGACACGTTCGCCGATTCTTCAGCCTCCACCTTCTGAACTCCAGGACTTCCGGTCCTCCACGACCGTCATTTAGGGACCTGAAATATTATCCCACGATCAGGATGAGACTACGTCTCAGCGAGTCCTACCTGCTAAAACTCAATTAGGAAGAAAATACGCCTCAGGGCGCTCTAGCCACACAAATAGGATAAAGGACTCACACCGCCTCAATCCCTTTCCTCCACGTCAGTACAATTCATATTCAAGCAATGCTTGCACAAGCTGAAACTACCGACATACCCATCGGTCTATCAATTCAGTCAATCCAATTGATATCATACAATCCGCACATCTATCAATTCATATCATCTATTAAACCATAGCATCTATTCATCCATCAATACAATTACGGCTCGCACAAGCTGAAATAGATGCAATGCTCTCACAAGTTGATATAGATGGTAGTTCGCACAAGCTGATATATACATAGATGATAGCTCGCGCAAGCTGATATATGGATCGTTGCTCTCACAATTTGATAAACGATCATTGCTCTCACAAGTTGACATACAGTGCTCACACAAGCTGACAATGATGCTCACACAAGCTGATACATATATAAACCAATTGCTCGCCAAAGCTGATAATTCAATAATAAACCAACTCACCCCAATTCAATCAATCAATCAATCCAATCGATTCAAACTGGTCATACAAACCAATTACGGTGCTAAAAGTCAACACCGGGTATTTTCAAGTTAAATACCACAACTTCATCAATATCACTCAATTCCACACTTTTGGAATAATTAACCATAATCATCAATCACTCAATTTCTCAATTTAAACATACAATTAACACAAACCGACCACATTGCTGCGATCAGCGCGAAATTCTAACAACCGGCCATCCCAGCATAATTTTCGAAATTATTAAATAATTAAATTTAATTCCAAAAATTAAATAATTAAATATTATTTTATAATAATATAATTTAACAAAATAATATTTATAAATTCGAAACAATTATTTAATTAAAAATAATTAGTTAGGGCTTAAACTAGATTGAACTAATTTAAACATACAATTAGCCCTAATTAAACATCCATTAAACTAATCATACAACTAATCTAATTTACATTAAAATAATTTAATTTAATCACATAAACCTAATTAGACTAATCTAAGCACCTCTTAAGCGTCATTAACTCACTAAGCAAGAATTAGAGGATAAACTCACCGGATTAACGAGCCGAACGGCTCAAAACGATAAGGACGATGCAAGGGTCGATAGTCTCCAAGGCGGGCCGAGCTTCCGGGGTCGGGAAGCCGGCCAAAACGGGCCAAACCTTCGCTGCGATACCCATTTTTCCAGCTTCTGTCCATTGCAACTTGCATCCCGAAGATTCGATTAAAAACGGCCCTCTGACAATCCCAAACAAAAAACAGCCTTACTTTGCTTTTCTGCCAAAAATCTCGATTTGTAGAAAAATCTTCTGGAGATGAGTCGACATTCCTAAAATGAATTGTGCCTTGACAAAACTTCCAATTTCTGTAATTGGGTTCAATTTCACGGTTAAATTCAATCTGGCACGACTTTAGCGCGTCATAATCTACCGGGTAGCTTTTAGGAATTTTCTGTGCAATTGACATGTGGTTGATTATTCTCAAGCCACAAAGTGCATCTTCGACACCTTGGCGACTCTCAATTGTAGAAATCTCGAGATTTCGATTACGGACACAAGGTACCCAAAACGACAGAAGAATCGGTCTAGTGCCGGTCGACGAAGATATTGCGATCAGGTGGAATCACCCACACTCTAATCACATATCTCAATTGAATCGACTTATTACTTATCTCTGTTCGATTCTGACAGTGTCGTAATGATCCTTGCAGATTAATACGGTCGAGCAGTCGGTTCTTGGTCGAATTCTCAAGTTTATTGCGTTTAGATTCCTTAACGGCTTCACTTGATAGACTAGTTATCTCGTGAATGGCCAACTCAGAGAAGAAAGCTATAGACATGAAGATGAAATGCCCGACTTATTTAGTTGAAACAAGAATTGGAGAATCGGGATGTCATAAACACATGATGGAAGGACCTCAAGGGACAGTTGGCATTGACCATCTTGGAAGAAGAAAGGACCGCAGTTCTCTGCAAGACCATCATAGCTCAAATCCTCCAATTTAGTTAGGTTTGAGAGATTCGGGGACTGCCGCAATGAAAATGATCCTAAGCTTAGGCTTATCAAATTTGTGGGAAGCTCCGGTAATACTTTGAGTTCAGTACACCACCCTAAACTCAATTTCTCTAGGCGAGGAAGTAGTTTGATCTTCCGTGGAATATTTTCAATAGGGGTGTATTGCAAGTCCAACACTCTCAAAAGCGATAATTGCCAAATGTCCTCAGGAATTTCCCACTTTAGAGCCGAGCAACCGTTGGCATGCAGCTCTTCCAACTCTTTTAGTGCAACAATGCTCCGTGGTAGCTTTTTTTATCGGAGTATTCGAAATCCTGATGATTTTTAATCTACTTAGGTCTCCAATAGATTTAGGTAACTGCAGACATTTTGTGTCTGAAACATCCAACTCAAGTAGAGATTCCAAGTTACCAATCGAGAACGGAAGTTCCTTTATGTTAGTACCCGATAGAAAGAGAGACTTAAGTTCTCGTAAATCCCAATAGAATTGGGAAGTTCATCGATTTTTGTACATTCCAGTTTAAGAACAGATAGGCGGTTTTGGTTACCAATGGAGTCAGGTAATCTTGTGATAGCCAAATACGAGAGGTCTAACTCTACAAGTGATGTCACTCTCGCAAATGATTCGAGTAGATTCCTCAACTTTTTGCAACAGCATAAAGCCAAGTACTCGAGCTTCTGTAACCCTCCGATCCCTTTGGGACACCCCTTAAGATTGTCGCACCCATTTGCATTGAAATAAATCAAGCACTTAAGCTTTTTGAGAGAACCATCAACTTCAGTTAGTTTTTCACAATTCTCAAGGTTCAATCTCTCTAAACTCAAATAATCAGAGAAGTTTGGAGTCCTGGTCCTTTTGCGACAATCTGATATATCCAAAACTTTAAGCTTTTTAGCAACCTGTTACAATAGCAAAATGAGAGTAAAGGGAAAATTCCATACGAATTTAGAGTTAATAAATGGTTGTGCTAGAACCTAGATGTTATTGGGTTGACTCATTTTCCTCATTTAACTCACATAGATCCGTTTAGTACTTACACCTAGCCAACTTGATCCATATATATCCACCTATACATCATTTCAGTGCAATTTAATTTAATGGCCTTGATTACGACATCGGCTTAGTTTTACTTGTGGAATGGCCTTGATTAAATCCATTCATGAGTGATTTTATTTACAGCATGTTATTGCCTATATAGTTATGGGTTAGTCAATTTTAGTTAAAAACATAAAAATTGCGTGAGACAATTCAATGGAGATAAATAAATATAGTGACGATGGTACCTTGAATTGACTCCATCCAGCCCATTCCTCTGTGATTGAACTGTAGCTCAGTTTAAGAACTACAAGATTGCTTGGATGGAAATTGATGGCCAAGAACTCTCGAGAGACCCCTGGACAGGTCATGTATCTTAACTCTGAAAACTTATTCTCAAAGTCTCCATTGAAATTCCCGCAATCTAATTCAAGGAACCTTATGTTTGGAAGCCTTGAAAACTCTTTGCTCGTATAAACTCGTGTTGGTTCACATAAGCGAATTGCTTCAATGGCCTTCTTTCTTTGCCATTCAATGGTAAAGTAGCATCAGTGTAAATGAAAAATGTCTTCATTCTACCCCCCCCCTTTAAAGAAAGGGCTCCTAATTAATAAATGAACTATTGAGAAAAACATAGAATTTGATGTTCGGACATATGCTTTTACCTCTTTTGTTCGTATGATATTATTGGCTATCTCAGGAACCCATAACCTGCTTTGCTTTCTTGGATCAGTTAGTCTCGTATCTCCACGAACAATTTTCCTTTCGAGACCTCTCAGTTGGTCATGCATCCAGAATTCGTTGTGATCAATTATCTTTATTAAGGACATATAAACAAGGACTTGAATTGAATAATCCGGCCTAAACCCACAATCCTTCCACATGTAGAGTGCATTCATCTTGTCCTCGTCCACAAAGAGACATGCAATGTCGAGAAAAATCTGTTGTTGCTCATGAGTCAAGGCATTGTAGCTGATCTTCAGCTTGTCCTGGACCTTCTCATGAGGTATTTCTCTCAAATTGTCTAGCACATTGTACCATGAGGCTTTGTTTTGACGATAAACCAATGAGCCTATGACTTCAAGAGCCAGAGGAAGTCCTCCAGTCATAGAAATTATTTGTCTCGAAAGATTGACATAATCATCTGGAGGAGGATTCCTTGTAAAAGCATGTCAACTGAAAAGCTCTAGTGATCGAACATCATCCAACAACTTCACTTCGTACTCCAAAGTTTTGTTGGATTTTATGATGCTTTTTGTTCCTACTTGTCATAATAACTTTGCTTCCTAAACCGAACATAATGTGGTTGATGGCTAGTTTCTGGAGTTGCTCCTCATCATCCACATCATCAAGAACAAGCAAGACTTTCTTGTTAGAAAGTCATTGCAAAATCACTTTGATCCCATCGTCAACATCGTTGATTTGATCTTGAAAGCCTGAACCCAATGTGTTAGACAATAATTGTTTTTGCAAATTTATGATACCAGAGTTGGTCGACGATTCCCGGACATTTCCTAGGAAGCAGCATTGATTGAAAAGGGAATTTAGTTTGTTGAACACCATCTTAGCAAGAGTTGTTTTACTGATTCCACCCATTCCATGGATTAGCACATAGTGCAAGCCCCAAGAGTCCATGTCCAACAACTTCAGAACGGCTTCCACTGGATCATCCATTCCAACTAAATGCTCGGTAAGGTATTTGTCTTTTGTCTTCAGCTTCATCACAATCTCTCGTAGCACCGATTGAATGAATTTCCAATGCCTGCCACATGAGTGAGTTAACTAAGTTGATATTGTAAAAGATAACCTTAGCACACTCAACACGTGGTTGCAACCAACATGGCTAGTGCCACTTATTTAATTGGCTAGTGCACCCGACAGGAAGACATTTTTATGTACGTTTAGAACACGATTTCCCTGTGATTTAAACAAATAATCACATACAGAAAATTATGACCTTTTTTTATTTATTTGCTTCCGAAATGGTAACACTTTAACATAGATGGATAGGACACTTGCTCTAATTCCATGTAAAAATATATCGATAAGGAGAGAGAAGGTAACTTTTAAGGATGTGATCCACAATTTACAAATACAAAGATATATAAAATTAGATATATCAATGAAAGAATGCCCTCTTGTCTATCATTCAAAGAATATACTGCTAGATGTAGGCATTTTCCCATGTTAAAGGAAGCAAGGCATTGCTAATTGATTCCTAATCCCTTAAGGCAGTCTTGGTAGCAAGGATAAGAGCTAAGAAGAGATGTATTGGAAGTTTTCACACTTAAGATAGAAGCAAAGTAAAGTACGTGAGAAAGCTAACCCATCAAATTGGAGTGCTAACGTTTCGACCAAAAAAAATAAAAATGGAGTGCTAAAGTAAGGAAAGAACTACAAAACAAAAACATAAAAGTACAAACGAATTACTCCTTGAATTTATTAACGCATCTCCCACCTCTACACTTACCAAAAAAGAAAAATTACTTACCCGGTTTTTGCTTTATTTGTTTTCGATGAATGACAAAATTGATTCCGTTGTCGAAAATAATTTTGAAAACATACATGGTATTCATTCAATTTCAAACCACCTAAACAAGAAATTATCCAAGTTTGGGCATATAATTAATGAAAGTCCGAAACAAAAGTTAATGGAGTGGTTTAGGACCCCTGCATACCCTTGCTTTTTCTTCTAACTCCCATCCTTTGATTTTGGCTACACTTTTGAGGGCATCCTCCCACTTTAGCCTCGTTTGGCAACCAAACTTCTCTTCATGCTCTTCCAAACCGCTGACGTACCGTTGAGACTTAAGCTGAACATCACAAGGCTTAACATTGTAGAAAATCGGCATAATCTCCTTCTCGGATGATTTGGATTTCTTGCACTCCACCACCATGTGTGTGAGCTCGCGAAGGCACCACACGCTCGAAGCATAACCTTTAAAGAAGATGGGTATGTAGATCTTTGACTTTTCAATGGCCACCGGTAGCTCATTAGCTATTTCTTTACCGACGTGGAGCTCTTCCTCGTCGAGGAAAACACGGATGTTTGCTTCTAGCATTTGGTGATAAAGACAATCCGTGAAGCCTTGGCAAGTGTCCGGCCCCCTGAAACTCAAGAAGACGTCGTAGTCAATCGCCAACGGCTCACCACCGCTCGTTCCTGCCTCTGAGCCGTTTCCCATGTCCATTCTCACAAGTATTTTCTTCTGAGGGTTTCCTCTCTCGTAGCACCTGAAGAAGAAAGGCTCGTTCACTTTACCACCACTGAAGTTCGTTTACATTACTCTTCGGACCTATCTTCCTAGAACTTTCCCCACTGTTTTTCACATAAGAAAAGCAAACCAATTCGAGTCTTCGTCAACTCTAAAATGGGGTAACCTGTACGCGTAGCTTTTTGCCCCCCGGTGGAGTCTGCTTCTTGTAGAGTCGACTTTCACGAACGCCCAATATGTAAGTCGTTCTCAAAGGAAACAAAATATTGAGGAAATCACAGTACTAGTCCTTGTTTTCTCCATGATTTCATTTTCGGTCCCCAGCAATGCTTTTTCCTTTTCTTTTCTTAAGGGCACAGACAAATCGAGATTACAATTTTATTTTACTTCCTTAAGTCTAGTATCTTTTTCAAATTAAGTGATATTTTTGACATAGTTTTTTATTAGATTTCTTTTACTTGAAAAGGAAATTCTCCCCTTTTTTTTTAGTTAATTTGTTTCCTAGATTTGTTTGGAGAGACTTTCTTTTGTCTTTTTTTTTTTTTTGTTAGTGCTCGCATCTTGATTTTCTTTAAACTTAAGCAATTGAAACTTACACATGAAAACGTTGACATGTGGAAGATTTCTCCATGGAAAGAACGAAGCAATGCCCCTTATCAACATTGAAATGCATAAAACAGAAACAGGTCCACCAAGAGCGTGCATGAATATTTTTTTTTTCCTGTTTTCGAGAGAACAACTTTGGAATAGAAATCCGTCTGGTAAGGTAATTTCATTTTTTCTACTTTTGAAATAATTTTTAGTCTATAAATAAGTTTCTAATAGAAATGAAAAGTAAAAAATTTCTATTTTTCGATTTTTAAAACAAAGATTAGGAATAAAATCTCTTCTCATCACTCGTCCTCGCTACTAGTTGGCCGCTCACCCGTCGGTTGCCACCTCCCGTTGCCTACTTGTTGTTGTCTCTCGCTGGCCGCCTCTTGTTGCCCACTACTATCGGCCATTTGGAAAGAAGAAATTTTATGTCGTCATTAAACGAATTTTTATTTCAAGAATAAAAATTTTATATTATCATCTAACACATGAAAAAGTCTATTTCTGGTTAAAAACTGATTTCTAGAATAGAAATCGCACACAGCATGAGTCCATAAGCAAAAAAAAAAAATATGAAGGGATCAGGACGCGAATCAAAGTTTTCCAAAAGAGTCACTTACATAAAAAAAAGAAAAAAAAAGATCACTAAAAATTTAATAAAAAATTAGAAAAAAAATAAAAGAAAAAGGGCATTGGCCGGCAAAAGTAGCCTGGCTTGGTTAAAGGCACAACAACAGAGAGAAGAAAAAGGTGGGCACGCGTGAGAAAGGACATACTGGCAAAAGCAGTGGAAATGGTGAGCGAGTGTAAGATTGAATTGCAATTTTCTTTTGTCTACCGAATATGGTGAGGGCTTGCTTGGCAAATTCCGATGGACGTGCCAGGGCCATTTTGGTATATTTATTCAGCGAAAAAAAAAAAAAAACGGGTCCCCGGAATTATTTATTTGTTTATTTTTTTGGTGGGGGAGAGGGAGGATAGGTGGAAGGAGGGAGGGAAGAGTCGGTCATCCCGCTGCAACTCTTGCTTTGGTCATGTGGTTGGGTTTGGTTTGTTTCGTTTTCGTTTTCGTATGTCGTTTTTGTTTTTGGTTTATTTTCCTTCTTTTGCCCTTTTCTGGAGGGCAGACGAATTAATTTATTTATTTTCAAATTAATCTTCTTTTCGGACAACTTTTTTTTTTTTTTTTAGGGGTCCGGTCTGTGATTGTCGGCAGCCCTCTGGTCTCTCATTTCATTGTTTTGATTGGCGGCGGTGCGATTTTCTCAATCACTGCAGGGTGCGTTTTGGACCAGGGGTCTGAGAGAGGGTAGCTATCTTTGGATAGCATTTCTTATTTTTACCGATTTTCAATCATTATCGACACATGGGAAACTTATTAAAGAGCTAATTAAAAAAAAAAAAACATGAAGTTTTCCTTGATTGACAATTCTAGCCTAAACCTTTTTTTTATGTCAATAAAAGTCACAAATTTTATTTATTCTCAAATCTGGCCCCTATTAATCGAAGCTTGAGATCTCATAGATTGTGATAACCGCTTTGTTAGGGCATGGCTTTAGATTCTCCCTTACTATGCTTCTTAATAAAATCAATTTATGTATTAAATGAGATCGATTGATTAATGTCCATTTGAAGTAAATTTCGAAGTTTCAAGGGGAGAGCTTGGGCTTGCTCTAGAAAATAAGGTTTTCATTATGAGTTTGGCAAATCTTGTCCATGGCGTCTCTTGATGGGTGGTGGTCCACGTCCACAACTTCATATAATGACAAAGCAATGGAGGCTAGCCAGAGAGATTCAATTCAAAGGTCTTTTTGACTTGCCGGTGAAGTGAACGAGACTACAAATAGTTTCACCATTATTTTTCAAGTTGTGGCTAAAAAAAAAATCATGCGATGTTCATCATTGCCGGTGCGAAGTATGAATTGCCCAAGTACATTTTGAGTGAGCCGACCAATTTGATTGATGATAATTGACAACGGAGGTGGGGCAGATTTTGCTCAGCTTCGTGTGTAAATCCCGTGAATTGATATTGATAGTTTGGTAAAACAAATTGCATCAAGGTGGAGGTCATTCAGTCATTTTAATGACGCATGCTTAAATACAAATGTTACGTAGCTTCTGCCTCACGAGATGTATAACTACCACAATTTCATATGGTTTGTTTCATTAATACCTAAACCTTCTAAGGAAACAAGAAAAATAATCTATTTAGGTGATTGTTACGGTGGAAAATCATGACAGCCTCGAGTGCTAGACCATTGTTTTCTTTAACTTTTTACTGTTTCTCAGGCACATTGACCTTGTAATATCATCTGTCTGTTATGTGGAGTTGTTGATGGCCCCTACATTTCCAATGCTCCGGATTCATCTTGTAACTGATTATAGTTTTAGATATGTTTCGAAATTTGAAAACCGAACCCTTAATAGACTAGGGATGGTATAGATTGTCCAATGCACAATGGGGAAAATGTGTTGAATTGTGCACAATGCCGCGTGAAGTTTGAATTTGGCATTACTTGTAGGTTCATTCAGAGCCTTTAAAACCAGATCTGCCCAATTTGTTTCTCTTGATTTAATCAACACATAGCGTGGAGATATCAATTGGGCAAAACAAACTGGTTAAGGAATATAAACAGATTGCGGATGGCTAACAGCATAGAAGGCCTCTTAAAATTATCTATAGCAAGAGCTCACAGTCGTAGGATTTTAGTACAGGTTCTTCTATAGCAAGAGCTCGTAATTGTAGGATTGTAGTACAAGTTCTTCTAAACGATTATTTATAATGTTGTGATTATGGTCACGGAATACGATTCTATGACATTCTTCTATCGTTCGTTCTTAGGTCGCACAAGTTTGGGTCGAAGTTGTTCACCAACCAACGACAAAATTCCCCTTCAACTGATAATTTTTTTTTCTTGTATTGCTTGTTTTTGGTAATCATCTAACCGAGCAGTTAATCTCATCAACAACATCTTGCCATAATGAACTCCCAACGTTTTGGGGAATGATGAACATATAATTGACATTATGAAGAAGGCGCCATTATCAAAGGTACGTCTTACTATATTCTGACAAAAATGCTACATAGAAAAAGTTATGAAATTGATACTACTGATGGAAGTGATATTGACCTTGTTTTTGCTGACATATCGCAAGTGAAATATTTTTCTTGAGAGAAAGTGAAGATATAAATCGAAACACAATTGGCATTAAATAAGAATCTACTCCTAAATTTTGCATCCATTAGATATATTCAATGTGTAGATTCAACGTGAAAAATATGTTGGATGTAATATTCACGAGTGTTACATTAGCCACTGAGATCAAATTTGAGCATATAGTATGTGGATATATTATAAGAGGTACACATGATGTCATTGATATTTCCTTCTCTTTGCTGAACTTTAAAATATCTCATTAATTGGATTTTAAATTTTAGCCTTAGAAAAACTGGACAATTAAATGGATTAAAAAAAAAATTCTACCAATTTGAAAAAAAGTACATGCCTTCCCAGGCTTTGACAACATTGTCGGAAACACTACAAAAAAATTCATAATAACGACAAAAACGTGACGACACAATTACAAAAAAAGAAAATGTCACTAAATTCTTGAAATCTTTGTTATTCAATAGTGAGAAACTAACCCAAGGCACTAAAAAATCCCAGTCTCACACTTCTCTCTTTCTTTTCTTTCTTTTGCCCCCAACTTTCCGTTCCTTGTACATGCTGACTGTGCCACGAAACAATCCTGCTTCTAAATTCGGGCAGTCGCAAATATTTAGAAAGCACTCGTCCAGTACTTTCGAATTGAATACGTTAGGGAAACTTTTCAATGATTGGCAATTGTCAAAAGTCAATCTTCTGAGAGTCTCTAGTTCATCCAGGCCCTTAACTGCCTGAAGCTCTTGACAATATTTAATCACCAAGGACTTCAGCTTTTTCAAATCCGACAGATCATCTAGACTTCCAATCTTAGGACACCCCCCTATTTCCAATTGCTCCAACGAGTACAATGAACCAAGACCTTGGATGGCAGTAAGATTTTGACAATTGTCCAGCCTCAACAGCTTCAACCTCTTCAAACTCGAAAGACCAGCAAATCCCTCAAGGAAGCCTGACAATTTCACTTCAAATTCAACCAACTGTTCAAGCTCATCGAGTTGAATTTCCTTCCAACTACAGTTACAAATGTACAAACATGTCAATTTTCTCAAGTTGCAACGAAATGACAAACCAGTTGTCGATGTGTGAAATCGCAATGACAATGTTGAAACACAGGGTAGAAGGACCCCAAGGGACAGTTGGCCTTGACCATCTTGGAAGAAGAAAGGACCACAGTTCTTATCATCATCATCAAAGCTCAAATCCTCCAATTTAGTTAGGTTTGAGAGATTCGGGAGCTGCCTCAATGAATGTGATTCTAAGCTTAGGCTTATCAAACTTGTGGGAAGCTCCGGTAATACTTTGAGTTTGCTACCACACTTTAAACTCAATTTCTGTAGGTGAGGAAGTAGTTTGATTGTCAGTGGAACATTCTTAATGGCGGTGGATTGCAAGTGCAACACTCTCAAAAGCGATAATTTCCAAATGTCCTCAGGAATTTCCCACTCTAGATCCGAGCAACCATCGGCATGTAGCTCTTCCAACTCTTTCAGCATGACAATGCTCCGTCGTAGCTTTTTTATCGGAGTCTCCGAAATCCTGATGATTTTTAATCTACTTAGGTCTCCAATAGATTTGGGTAACCGCAGACATTCTGTGTTTGAAACGTCCAACTCAAGTAGAGATTCCAAGTTACCAATTGAGGACGGAAGTTCCCTTATATTAGTATACGATAGAAAGAGAGACTTAAGTTCTCGTAAATTCCCAATAGAATTGGGAAGTTCATCGATTTTTGTCCATTCCAGTTTAAGAACAGACAAGCGGTGTTGGTTACCAATGGAGTCGGGTAATCTTGTGATGGCCGTATGCGAGAGATCTAACTCTACAAGTGAAGTCACTCCTGCAAATGATTTGGGTAGCTTCCTCAACTTTTTGCAACCCCATAAATACAAGTACTCGAGCTTTTTTAACTCTCCGATCCCTTTGGGCAACTCCCTAAGATTTTCACACTGATTCGCATTGAAGTAAATCAAGCACTTAAGCTTTTTGAGGGAACCATCAACTTCAGTTAGTTTTCTACAACCCACAAGGTCCAATCTCTCTAAACTCAAATAATCAGAGAAGTTTGGAGTCCTGGTCATGTTGCTACAATATGAGATATCCAAAACTTTAAGCTTTTTAGCAACCTGTTACAATAGCAAAATGAGAGTAAAGTAAAAATTCCATACGAATTTAGAGTAGAGCTGTTAAATGGGTGGGTTAGGTCGGGTTTGGGTCGGGTCATTAATGGTCCGACCCAAATTGACCAATTAACCCATTTATGACCCATTTATGCTTAATGTAAATTTTTCGACCCATATCCGACCCGATCCATACCCAACCCATACCCGACCCAACCCATATTAATAAAATAAACTTATTCCTATGTTTTTCGTTTTTTTTAAAGATTATATTACTAAAAAACTTCTGAGCTTATATACTTCTGAGGTTATTTCTTATATATATATAAAATAGTAATGCTAAAATAGTTTTATTCACACATCCAGCAAATCCTGCACTGACTTTTATTCATATTCTCATAGGCATATAATCGAATAGGTTATGGACAATTGGTTGAGCGAGAGATTTTAACCATTGTGAGCTCAGATTCCGAATTAAATTGAGACTATGACTGATGTCGGTTATTCACACTTGAACGACCAATCTTAGCACGCTCAATTTCACATCATCGGAGAAGGCATCATTCTAGATAACCATTCTACAGAGCCAAACTGGGTAAAACTAAATGGAAAACAACTGAAACTACCTGGTTTATGACGTTTGTATTGTGACGGACAATCGAGTCGGCTACAATTCACCGACGAACGAAATCTTGGCTTCTCGAAGAATTTTCGAACGAAACCTATTTTCCGCTGTCACATGATGTATGGGTTAATACCTTTAAATCTATTTCCCCCCAATAGTAGTCACGACACCCTCGAATCTGCTCGGCCAAGAGCAGAATCAAACCGAGACCAACGTGAGTCCGGTTCTTCAATACACACAACTAAGATGAGTAACGACAAACTCTAGGAAACAGCGGCCCTTCGGTACACACAACTAAGATTTGGCGAGCTCGAGGCTCGCTGGTGTCAGGCAGCTTGAGCTCGCCCCTCGCCCGACACCAGCGAGTTCGAGTCTCGTCAGGCGTCGGCGGCCTCGCCAGATCCGACGAGGGGCGAGCTCGAGCTCGCCCAACGCTGGTGAGCTCGAACTCAAGGCTCGCCTGGCCAGTCGCTAGCCATCATGGCCGACGACCGGAGGAAGAAGAAAGAAAGAAAAATAAATAATAAATAATAAATAATAAATAATTATAATTTCGGTTTTTTTTTTAAATATTTTTGTAAAGTTAAAGAAAAAAAAAGAGAAATTGTGAGGTTTTGGGTGAAAATAAATGGGTTGATAAATGGGTCTTAAATGGGTGCAGAGCTGACCCATTTAAGACCCATATATCTTACTCTCTTTATTTTTAAAACCCATTTATGGGTGTTTTAGTAAATAAGGCTTGACCCATTAATGACCCATTTAAATATAAATGGGTCCATAAATGGGTCAATGACCCATTTAACACCTCTAATTTAGAGTTAATAAATGGTTGTGCTAGAACCTAGATGTAATTGGGTTGACTCATTTTCCTCATTTAACTCACATAGATCCGTTTAGTACTAACACCTAGCCAACCCGATCCACATATATCCACCTATATATCAATTTAGTGCAATTTAATTTAATAGCCTCGATTACGAGATCAGCTTAGTTTTACTTGTGGAATGGCCTTGATTAAATCCATTCATGAGCGATTTTATTTACAGCATGTTATTGCCTATATAGTTATGGGTTAGTCAATTTTAGTTAAAAACATAAAAATTGCGTGAGACAATTTAATGGAGATAAACAAATATAGCGACGATGGTACCTTGAATTGACTCCATCCAGCCCATTCCTCTGTGATTGGACTCCTCATCAGTTGAAGAACTAAAAGATTGCTTGGATGGAAATTGATGGCCGAGAACTCTTGAGAGACCCATGTGTAGGTCATGTATCTTAACTTTGAAAACTGATTCTCAAAGTCTCCATTGAACTTCCCTCCCTTTAATTCGAGGAACCTTATGTTTGGAAGCCTTGAAAACTCTTCGCTCGTATAAACCGGTGTTGGTTCCCATAAGCAAATTGCTTCAATGGCCTCCTTTCCCTGCCATTCAATGGTAAAGTAGCATCAGTGTAAATGAAAAATGTTTTCATGCCTCTGCAGCCCCCCCCCCCCTCCCAATTTTAAAAAAAGGGCTCATAATTAATAAATGAACTATTGAGAAAAACATAGAATTCAATGGTTGGACATATGCTTTTACCTCTTTTGTTCCTATGATATTATTGACCTTCTTAGGATCCCATAACCTGCTTTGCTTTCCTAGATCGATTGTATCTCCACGAACAATTTTCCTTCCGAGATCTCTCAGTTGGTCATGCATCCAGAATTTGTTGTGATCAGTTATCTTTATTAAGGACATACAAACAAGGACTTGAATGGACTGTTTCGGCCTAAACCCACAATCCTTCCACATGTAGAGTGCATTCGTCTTGTCCTTGTCCACAAAAAGACATGCGATGTCAAGAAAAATCTGTTGTTCCTCAGGATTCAAGGCATTGTAGCTGATCTTCAGCTGGTCCAGGACCTTCGTATGAGGTATTTCTCTCAGATTGTCTAGCACATCGTACCATGAGGCTTTGTTTTTAGGATAAACCAATGAGCCTATGACTTCAAGAGCCAAAGGAAGTCCTCCGGTTGTAGAAATTATTTGTCTCGAAAGATTGACATAATCATCTGGAGGAGGATTCCTTCTAAAAGCATGTTGATTGAAAAGCTCTAGTGATTGAACCTCATCCAATAGATTCACTTCGTACTCCAAAGTTTCGTTGGATATTTTGATGCTTTTGTTCCTACTTGTCATAATAACTCTGCTTCCTAATCCGAGCATATCGGGGTTGATGGCAAGTTTCTGGAGTTGCTTCTCATCATCCACATCGTCAAGAACGAGCAAGACTTTCTTGTTAGAAAGTCGTTGCAAAATCACTTTGATCCCATCGTCGACATTGTTGATTTGATCTTGAAAGCCCAAATCCAATGTATCCGACAGTAATTGTTTTTGCAAATTTATGATTTCACAGCTGGTCGACGATTCTCGGACATTTCCTAGGAAGCAGCATTGATTGAAATGGGAATTAAGTTTGTTGAACACCATCTTAGCAAGAGTTGTTTTACCGATTCCGCCCATTCCATGGATTTGCACAAAGCGCAAGCCCCCGGAGCCCACGTCCAACAACTTCCGAACGGCTTCCACTTGATCATCCATTCCAACTAAATGCTCAGTAACGTATTTGTCTTTTGTCTTCAGCTTCATCACAATCTCTTGTAGCACCGATTGAATGAATTTCCAATACCTGTTACATATGTGATTTAACTAAGTCGATATTGTAAAAGATAACCGCAGGACACTCAACATGTGGTTGCAACCAACATGGCTAGGGCCACTTATTTAATCGGCTAGTGCACCCGACATGAAGACATTTTTATGTGCACTTAGAACACAATTTCCCTGTGATTTAAACAAACAATCACATACAGAAAATTATGACCTTTTTTTATTTATTTGCTTCCGAAATGGTAACACTTTGACATCGATGGATAGGACACTTGCTCTGATTCCATGCAAAAATCTATCGATAAGGAGAGAGACGGTAACTTTTAAGGATTTGATTCACAATTTACATATACAAAGATATATAAAATTAGATCTATCAATTTAAGAATGTCCTCTTGTCTATCATTCAAAGAATAAACTATTAGATGTAGGCATTTTCCCATGTTAAAGGAAGCAAGGCTTTGCTAATTGATTCCTAATCCCTTAAGGCATTCTTGGTAGCAAGGGTAAGAGCTAAGAAGAGATGCATTGAAAATTTTCACACTTAAGACAGTTAGAAGCAAAGTACATGAAAAAGCTAACCCACCAAATTGGAGAGCTAAAGTTTCGACCAAAAAAAAAAATTGGAGTGCTAAAGTGACAAAAGAATTAAAAAAACAAAAACACAAAAATACAAACGACCTACTCCTTGAATTCATTAACACATCTCCCGCCTCTAAACTTAACCACCCCCCCCCCCCCCCCGCCCCCAAAAAAAAAAAAAAAAACGGAAAAGAAAAGAAAAGGAAAAGAACTTTAACTGAATGCTTACCCGGTTTTTGCTTTATTTGGCTTCGGTGAATGATTCGGTTATCGAAAATATTTGAAAACACACATGCTATTCATTCAATTTCAAACAACTTAAACGAGAATTCATCCAAGTTTGGGCATATAATTAATGAAAGTCCAAAGCAAAAGTTAATGGAGTGCTTCAGGATCCGTGCATACCCTTGCTTTTTCAACTCCCATCCTTTAATTCTGGCTACACTTTTGAGGGCATCCTCCCACTTTTGCCTCGTCTTGCGACCGTACTTCTCTTCATGCTCCTTCAAAGCGCTAACGTACCGTTGAGACTTAAGCTTAACATCGCCAGGCTTAACGTCATAGAAAATCGGCATAATCTCCTTCTCGGATGGTTTGGATTTCTTGCAATCCACCATGTGGGCAAGCTCGCGAAGGCACCACGCGCTTGAAGCATAACCTTTAGAGAAGATAGGTATGTAGATCTTCGACTTTTCGATGGCCACCGGTAGCTCATCTGCTATTTCTTTACCGACGTGGAGCTCTTCCTCATCGCGAAAAACACGGATGTTTGCTTCTAGCATTGGGTGATAAAGACAATCTGTGAAGCCTTGGCGAGTGTCCGGCCCCCTGAAACTCAGGAAGACGTCATAGTCAATCGCCGACGGCTCACCACCGTTCGTTCCTGCCTCCGAGCCGTTTCCCATGTCCATTCTCACAAGTATTTTCTTCCGAGGGTTTCCTCTCTCGTAGCACCTGAACAAGAAAGGCTCGTTCACTTTACCACCACTGAGGTTCGTTTATATTACGCTTCGGACCACTCTTCCTAGAACTTTCCCCACTGTTTTTCACATAAGAAAAGCAAACCAATTCGAGTCTTCGTCAACTCTAAAATGGCGTAACTAGTATGTAAGTCGTTCTCAAAGGAAATAAAATATTGAGGAAATTACAGTACTGGTCCTTGTTTTCTCCATGATTTCATTTGCGGTCCCCAGCTATGCTTTTTTTTTTTTTTTTTTGATGGGCGCAGACAAATCGAGATTATAATCTTATTTTACTTCCTTAAGTCTACTATCTTTTTGAAATTAAGTGATATTTTTGACATAGTTTTTTACTAAATTTCTTTTACTTGAAAAGGAAATTCTCCCCTTTTATTAAAAATTTGTTTCCTAGATTTGTTTGGAGAGACTTTCTTTTGTCTTTTTTTTCTTTTTTTTCTGTGAGCAAATTTGTCATTCTCAAGGAAACTTAGTACTTGATTTTCTAGTTAATGCATTTTTCATGTCATATATCAAATCTAATGTTTTCATACAGATTTTGCATAGGGATCGCAAGACGTGCAAATTTGCACAGTTAGGCATTGATAATCGAATATTTGCATAACTATAATTGCCATTTCAAAATAGAATTTTCCTTGAATTAGTGTAAATGCATATTTAGTACATTAAGATTGCATATATATATATATATATATATATATTATAATCTTAATCTCTATCTTGCATGGATCATACGCAATGAAAAGTATAAAAATAAAGTAATTACAACTTTTATGTTAGTAATGTCTTCATTTTAAAAAATCACAGAAAAAAATATGTTTAGGGGTTTTTTGGGGAAATTTAGATTCATTTCCATTATATTTGTATTATTCTCTAAGGATTGTGTTCCATTTAGATTACATTACGCTAAATTTTCGTAATTACTAGAACAATTTTTTGAAAAGCAACTTATTTTGACAAATTGCGTCCGATATATATATCCCTGGACACATTAGTACATCTCAAAAGTCTTGCACAGACTTCCCATTCACTACTCACAGGGTCTCATCTTGAAGCTCGATATCGAGGCCTTATGTCATTTTATCAGATGCGGCTCGGATTTTTATTTTACTCCTACTTTATTTATTTTAACTGCTTTGATTATTGATTTTTTTTATATGCCTGAGGGTTTCCCCTCGTCAGAGCACCTAATCAATGAAAGGCTCGTTCACTATGCGTATGCATAAAAAGTAGATTGACTAGCCAGTACTGAATTTCGTTTGTATTATGCTTGAGAGCTCTATTTCTAGACACGAATTTTAATTTAGAGTAAATATCATGTTAATATATCAATTTGAGAATTTTTATGATATTTACTTTTATTTTTTGACACAACAACCAGAGAAATTGAGATTGCAATTTTATTTTATTTCCTTTAACTCTCGGGCTTCTCAGATCCCACTTTTAAAAAGGTGATTTTTTTTTTTTGTAAAATAAATTTAGGAGTAGATTTCAACTCAATTTCCTGATTTATTAGCTAATTCATTTCCTAGATATTTATGGAGTGACTTTTGTTTTATATATATATATATATATATATATATATATATATATTGCAGTACTCGTACTTTGGCTTTCTTTAGAATTAAGCAATCAAAAATTTCTTATGAAAATGTTGACATGTACATTCACCTAAAATTTTTCATAGTTCTCTAAAATTTAAATTACAATATTACTAAATTTGATGGGAAAGCAAAAAAGTTGTTCTTACTTTTTATAAGCCCAAACAAACAGACCCTGATCTCTAGGTTGTTTTATGGATTCGACTCTTTGAATTCAAATGTGAAAATTAAGTTTTTTCCTTCCCCCTTTGCGCTTAGTGATTGGTTTTGGGCCTTCTATTAAGCATTCCGAGTGTTGCAACTACACTTACAATTACAATAGAAAAAAAAAAAAAAAAAACCCTGTCTTCGTAAAAACCCCTTGAAATTGACTAACATTTGCAATCCCTGTACAAGTTAGACCTTCAATTTTCTAAAAAAACAACCTTGAAATGCACAAAACAGAAACGGATCCACAAATTGCGCACTAGATGAGTCCACCCGCGAGCAATAAACAAAGAAAAAAGAAGGAATCACGGAGCGAATCGAGTACTCACACAGGAAAAAGAAAAACCTCCACTAGTCCGGTCCGATTCTTAGGTAGAACCGTAAGTTTAGCACAATACAATGGGAACCTTACTAACTATTATCAATTCAAGGGATTGAAGCAGGATTGATGTTCTTCCCTAATTTTAATTGTACTTATTTGATAGTGGAGCAGTTAACTCGTCTTTTTTATTGCAAAAGTCAAAAGATTCCACCAGGTCTTACGCTTAGCCTGCCAATCTCTCTCTGGCTTGAATGTCGGATTAACAAGCTTTCCTTTTTTCTGTTGTTGCTTTTGTATTAGCATTAACAGTTTATATTTCTAGATATCTCAACAATTAAATTAATGGATACTTTTGCTTTTCAAATAATCGCCATATTCCCCATTTAGGAAAACTTAAAGTAAGCTCTTGTAGAAGAACTTGATATCAAATCTAAGAGGCCGCGTTGATATTTTTTATTAGCAAAAGCAAAATTTCTTAGTCAGCTCAATAAAATATTATGTAGGCCTGCCGTGGGGTAAGTGCGTGAAATGTTTGCGAGTGTGTAAAAACTCTTTTTTGATTATGTTGACTTGAAAGACCCCAAAACTCTTTTTAAAAAAATGTATCTGTAAATTGAGATTGAATTCATTTAAAAGTTATAATTGTCAGAAAGAGAGGCATGTGACCTTAGTATATAAAGTGTTCCTAAATTATACACACGTAACTACCTCACATGCCCCGTGACATTATTTTTAGTTTCCCAAAGATGCCCCTCCCGTCGTCCAATGCACACAGGCTGTACATTATCTTGATTATGTTGACTTCAGAGACCCCGAGACTCATTTTTAAAAAATGTATCTCCAAAATATCGAAATCTAGGGCAAAGAAGAAGTCATTTAAATGATGACTTATTATAAATAAGGGCGAGTGATTCCAAGTTTCAAGATTTATCTAGGTTTCATATGTATTATTAATTGAACGATTACAGTAAATTATCAAATTGAATAACCATTACTTGATGCTACAATTCACTAACCATAATCCATATTTAAAGACACGAAGAATATGAAATATTAACAAAGCAAAACTTTCAGTTATAAAATAAAAGTTCAAATTAGTGGTTTTAAATTATATACTCATCATTAAACTTAGTGGATAGCATTTCTTATTTTTACTGATTTTCAACCAATATCGACACATGGTAAACTTATTAAAGGGCTAATTAAAAAAAAAAAAAAACGCCAAGTTTACCTTGATTGACAATTCTGGCCTGAACCTTCTTTATGTCAATAAAAATCACAAATTTTATTTAGTCTCAAATCTAGCCCTGTTAATCAAAGCTTGAGATCTTATAGATTGTGACAAGCACTTTGGTAGGGCATGGTTTTAGATTCTCCCTTACTATACTTCATAATAAAATCAATTTATGTATTAAATGAGATCGGTTGATTAATGTCCGTTTGAAGAAATTTCAAAGTTTCAAGGGGAGGGCTTGGGCTTGCTCTAGAAAATAAGGTTTTGATTATGAATTTGGTAGATCTTGTCCATGGCATCCCTTGATGGGTGGTGGCCACGTCCACAACTTCATATTCTGACAAAGCAATGGAGGCTCGCCAGAGAGATTCAATTCAGAGATCTTTTTGACTTGCCGGTGAAGTAAACGAAATTATAAATAGTTTCACCATTATTTTTAAGTTGTAGCTATAAAAAAAAGACAATGGATAGTGATTTAGATTCGAGTAGCAAGCAATGTGGATTTGTTGCTGAGGTGAAATAATCACATTGGACAATTAAGATTTCAAGTCAACAAGACTAGATGTGAGATTTAAGTAAAAGTTAATATTTTTTATAGACAAAAAAAAAAAGTTCATCGCATAATTGTTTTTTTATTTTTTTCTATGAGCAAATTTGTCATTCTCAAGGTAACTTAGTACTTGGTTTTCTAGTTAATGCATTTTTTATGTCATATCTCAAATCTAATGTTTTCGTACAAATTTTGCATAGGGATCGCAAGACATGCAAATGTGCATAGTTAGGCATCGATAATCAAATATTAGCATAACTATAATTGCCATTTCAGAATAGAATTTTCCTTGAATTAGTATAAATGCATATTTAGTACATTAAGATCGCATTTTTTTTTTTTGTAATCTTAATCTCTATCTTGCATGGATCATATGCAATGAAAAGTATAAAAATAAAGTAATTACGACTTGCATGTTAGTAATTTAGATTGTGTCTTCATTTAAAAATCACAAAAAAAAAAAATGTTTAGGGGTTTATTTGGGGAAATTTAGATTCATTTCCATTATATTTGTATTATTCTCCAAAGATTGGGTTCCATTTAGATTACATTACCATAAATTTCCGTAATTACAAGAACGATTTTTAGGAAGGCAACTTTGATATCACATTAGTACATCTCAAAAGTCTTGCACAGACTTCCCATTCACTACTCACAGTGTCTCATCTTGAAGCTTGATATTGAGGCCTTATGTCATTTTATCAGATGCGGCTCGGGTTTTTATTTTACTCCTACTTTATTTATTTTAACTGCTTTGATTATTGATTTTTTTATATGCCTGAGGCTTTCCCCTTGTCAGAGCACCTAATCAATGAAAGGCTCGTTCACTATGCATTTGCATAAAAAGTAGATTGGCTAGCCACTACTAAATTTCGTTTGTATCATGCTTGAGAGCTCTATTTCTAGACGCGAATTTTAATTTAGAGTAAATATGATATGGATATATGAATTTGAGAATTTTTATGACGTTTACTTTTATTTTTTGACACAACACAGAGAAATTGAGATTGCATTTTTATTTTATTTCCTTTAACTCTAGGGCTTCTCATATCCCACTTTTAAAAAGGTGTTTTTTTTTTTTTTGTAAAATAAATTTATGAGTAGATTTCCACTTGAACAGTGAATTTCCTGATTTATTAGCTAATTCGTTTCCTAGATAATTTGGAGTGACTTTTGTTTTTTATATTTTTTTGCGGTACTCACACTTTGGCTTTCTTTAGTATTAAGCAATCAAAACTTTCTTATAAAAATGTTGACATGTACATTCACCTAAATTTTTTTTCATAATTCTCTAAAATTTAAATTACAATATTACTAAATTTGATGGGAAAGCAAAAAAGTTGTTCTTACTTTTTATAAGCCCAAACAAACGGATCGTGATCTCTAGGTTGTTTTATGGATTCGACTCTTTGAATTAAAATGTGAAAATTAAGTTTTTTCCTTCCCACTTTGCGCTTAGTGATTGGTTTTGGGCCTTCTATTAAGCATTCCGAGTGTTGCAACTACACTTACAATTACAACATAAAAAAAATAAAATAAAAACCCTGTCTTCGTAATAACCCCTAGAAATTGACTAACATTTGCAATTCCAGTACAAGTTAGACCTTCAATTTTCTAAAAAAGAAGCATGAAAATGCCCATTGTCAACCTTGAAATGCGCAAAATAGAAACGGATCCACAAATTGCGCACTAGATAAAAACCCTGTCTTCGTAATAACCCCTAGAAATTGACTAACATTTACAATTCCAGTACAACTTAGACCTTCAATTTTCTAAAGAAGAAGCATGACAATGCCCATTGTCAACCTTGAAATGCGCAAAACAGAGACAGATCCACAAATTGCGCACTAGATAAAAACCCTGTCTTCGTAATAACCCCTAGAAATTGACTAACATTTACCATTCTATACAACCTAGACCTTCAATTTTCTAAAGAAGAAGCATCAAAATGCCCACTGTCAACCTTGAAATGTGCAAAACAGAGACAGATCCACAAATTGCGCACTAGATAAAAACCCTGTCTTTGTAATAACCCCTATAAATTGACTAACATTTACAATTTCAGTACAACCTAGACCTTCAATTTTCTAAAGAAGAAGCATGAAAATGCCCGTTGCCAACCTTGAAATGCGCAAAATAGAAACAGATCCACAAATTGCGCACTAGATAAGTCCAACCACAAGCAATAAACAAAGGAAAAAGAAGGACTCACGGAGCGAATTGAGTACTCACGCAGGAAAGAGAAAAATCTCCACTAGTCCGGTCCGAATCTACTTTGGACCACCAATTCTTAGGTAGAACCGTAAGTTTAGCACAATACATTGGGAACCGTACTAACTATTATCAATTCCTTTTTTTTTTTTTGGTCGGTACTAACTATTATCAATTCAAGGGATTGAAGCATGATTGATGTTCATCCTTAATTTTAATTGTGCTTATTTGATAGTGGAGCAGGTAACTCGTCTTTTTTATAACAAAAGCCAAAAGATTCCACCAGGACTTACGCTTAGCCTGCCAATCTCTCTCTCTCTCTCTGGCTTGAATGTCGGATTAACAAGCTTTCCTTTTTTCTGTTTTTGCTTTTGTATTAGCATTAAAAGTTTATATTTCTAGATATCTCAACAATTAAATTAATGGATACTTTTGCTTTTCAAATAATCGCCATATTCTCCATTTAGGAAAACTTAAAGTAAGCTCTTGTAGTAGAACTTAATATCAAATCTAAGAGGCGGCATTGATATTTTTTTTATTAGCAAAAGCAAAATTTCATAGTCAGCTCAATAAAAATATTACGTAGGCCTGCCGTGGGATAAGTGCATGAAATGTTTGCGAGTGTGTAAAAACTCTTTTTTGATTATGTTGACTAAAAAGACCCCATAACTCTTTTTTAAAAATGTATTTGTAAATTGAGATTGATATCATTTAAAAGTTATAATTGTCAGAAAGAGAGGCATGTGACCTTAGTATATAAAGTGTTCCTAAATTATACACCCGTAAACTACCTCACATGCCCCGTGACATTATTTTTAGTTTCCCAAAGATGCCCCTCCCGTCGTCCAATGCACACAGGCTGTACATTATTTTGATCATGTTGACTTCAAAGACCTCGAGACTCTTTTTTGAAAAATGTATCTCCTAATTGAGATCGAAATCCAAGGCAAGGAAGAAGTCGTTTAAATGATAACTTATTATAAATAGGGTGAGCAATTCCAAGTTCTAGGATTAGGATCGATTCCAAGATTTATCTAGATTTTACATATATTATCAATTGAATGATTGAAGTAAATTATCATATTTAATAATCATCAATTATTTTTACAATTTACTAATTATAATTTATATTTAAAGACACGAAAAAACATGAAGTATTAACAAAGCAAAAGTTTCAGTTATGAAATTGAAACTCAGACTAATGGTTTCAGATTATACACTCATTATCAAACGCTAAAAAATATCGCAAGATCACGTGAAAATATAAACCGAGAAAAACACAAAAACTTATTCTAAATTCTAAGTTATAAGTTCCACTAACTTAGAATTTGGAACTTATTTGTTGAAAGCATGATATCTTGAAACCTAAAACTGGATAGATTCCCACCCATCCTATTCTCAAATTTTAGGTTATCTCATGAAATCACGCTTACACCTTATTCGAGGACGGAGCCATCTTTGCATAGCATTTCTTTTTCCTTCTGGAATAGTAATTCTCTTGTGAAGGGAATCTAGGAATGACTTTGATTTACCTCAAAACAAAATGTTGACAATATGGTGTGCTATATGTGAGAACCAGAATTTTTCTAAAGTGTCATTTACATGAAAAAAATCATTATAAGATATAACAAACAAATAAATAAAATTATTGAAAATAAAAAATTTAAAAAAATTTTAGAAAGGGAAATTGGCAGACAAAGACAACCTAGCATGGGACCCACAAAAAGCACAACAACAGAGAAGAAAGAGTGGGCACGCGCGAGAAAAGACAAACCGGCAAAAGCAGCGGAAACAGGGGAAATGGCAGAACGCTGGTGGAGTGCGTAAAAAATGGCAGCGATACTTTTCCCCCCCATGTGGTTTAATTAAATTAACTTGGTTTCTCGTGTTGTTTTTAGCGGTAGTGTGCAATGAACAAACTGATCCGAAAGGCATTATATACACAAATCGCGGGAAGTGAAATTGGAAACTTGCTACGACCATGAACTCCTAGCAGCATGAAGAACATGTCAAACAATAGCAATTTTCTACGTTGGTCGCATCGATCACATTGTCCGCATTACTACATCTCATTTTATTTAGCACTTAAGTACTAGATATATTCATGTTCAATTGGCTTGTTGCCTCGTAAGTTTTTATCACAAACTTTAACGGTCACACGAAATATCTTGCCTATTTCCCGACATGAAATGGTACATCTTTTTGTGTGTATTAATAAGTGATGCATGAGCATCATCAAAAAAGTTTGTGCATGAACGGCTTTCTGTACTACATTCTTTGTGCAACTAATAACTCAAGGTATCTTTTGATCATGCTGGGTTAATACCATTTTGCCAATATCCACATTATCAACATAAGCCAACTGCACAACGGGGAAAATGCAGTAAATTGTGCACAATACAATTTCAAAAAACTAATTTTCATATTGTCCACATGTGAATTTTTGCAGGTAAAAACGGACATGAATTTTTGTTAAAAAAATAATAAAGTTAAATAATAAAAAAGGGAGAGAGCCCCAGTCCAATAGGGTCATTTTTCTAAAGGACCTAGTCCGGCCCACATCAGCTTAACCAAGCCCGATTCACTGCAGCCCATTACTTCGACCCAGTTCATTAAGCCCATGAATAGATCGGGTCCAAGTGGATTTCTTCATCTTCGTTCCCTTCAGTGATCCCGTATCCGCCACTGCCAGCAACCGCCGCCGTAGCCGTTCCGCCATCGCCGGTTCGGCCAGTGGTAATTCCTCTGTTCGCCCCTGTTTCTTGGCCAAGGGAGTTTGAAGTGCTTGAAGATTATTCGTTCATTGGTCGTCATCTCTGATCCTCAGCCTCGTCGTCATGGGTGATGTCTCCCTTTGATCCGATCGCTATTTGCGGTGGACGTCAGCAATTTCAAGGTAATTATCGTCTATGCTCTGTTTCGGTTGCTCTTCCCGCGAAGCAGAGGCTGAGAGCTATATAGACAACTGCGATTGAAGTTGTTTTTGATAATTTGAACTTTTACTGTTGTTGATTTGATGATCTAAAAGCGAATAATTTCTTTAATTGTGCGCCGAAGCCCCTCGACTGTAATGTATGTCACCTGTTCGATGATTTACCTCAGTGACCTCCATATTGATTTACTCACACCATTGATCAATGAGGAAGTTACTAGTCCGACTTGAATGTTATTGCTTGAGACACTGACCTTGCAACATGATAACCACTCTGTTCTATAGAGTCCTTCAATTTAGATGGTCCGATTTTTTCGGTTCGACTTTGATTTCAACGATTTGATTCTATCATGTTTGATGGAGTTGTGCTTTCGCAAATACCCATGCATGAATTTTTAGGATGCACCTAGGGTATTAAAATGAACAAGACCATATGATTCATGTCTTTGAAATAAAATAATTTTGGATACCGAAAGAGGTTAACCAAACGTCAGCACAATCAAGTCCTTGACTCTAAATATCTTGTTTTGTAGGATGAGATTTCACTTGGCTTTTAACCCATTTCAATAGATTAGTGGCAACTTCCATTAGGTAAAATTATCTCATTAATCATTCAAATATATCTCCCAACGTTGCATATGGTTAGTTTTTCAGAAAACCACACCAAGTAAGAGTAAGCACCTCGATTTAGAGTGATTGCACATTCCTATTCAACAACCAGATAAAATCACTTGGCTCGCTCGAGAGGGTCACGACATTTATAAATTGTCGATAAATATATTATTTGTAGCAGTTCATTTCAAAGTCTTCGAGTATTAAATTTACCCAGTTCGTTTCTGTCGATTAACGTCATGCGTAGAGTGGGCAAAACAAAGCTGGTCGAGCAGCATAAACAGATTGCTGGTGGCAAACAACATAAAGCCCTCTTAAAATTATATAGAGCAAGAGCATCTAGTCGGAGACTTGTAGAGAAGTTCTTCGAAAGGATTGATCATGATGTTCCCACTGTCTGCAGTCATCGAATACAGTATTGACCGACGGAACTGATATGTGACCTTGATTTTTGCTGACATACCACAATTGATTTCAATCGAGAGCCAAACTTGCATATTCTTAGTTTGTCAAAAGTTAAGTCTACAAGGAGCGGAACACATCTATTTGTTTTTTCCGCATAAACACTGACTTGTATAGCAAAGGGACTATTTCATGTGATGCCAAGAAGAAGCAATCATGTGTTAGTCCAAATACCTCAATATCACATCGTATAAGCATAAACTAAAATACGTTCTGTATTACAAATCTTGTTATTCTTAGAATAGGATTCTAAGAATAATTAGAGCTGGTTTCAGTACATGTTAGTTCACACAGAATATTCGTTAAGAGTGTCTTGAAGCATATTGTTAACAAGGATCACTGTACCAAATTTCCGATGTATTAAGTTTCCTTTTTTCAAGATGCTCCTCGCATGACCCTCGAAGGATCTCTTTTTTATTTTCTCTATCAACTCACCGACAAAAGAACAAATTTCATATTGCAATTGGTACTTTTCGTGTTGGCTGTGGACGCGCGCAAGATTAAGCAGGGAAATTGCCAGTAGCTGTCTGAATTTGATGGTTGGCATTATTCAAAGATTATTCAACTAAGTGAAAGTTCTAGAAAAAAAGGCCTTAAGCTTAATTGCAGTCCATATTTTATGCAAAAAAAAAAATGGTTGGCATTATGTGAAGACACCAGAGAAAGTTGTGGGAGAGAACTCTCTAGCCTAACATAAACGAAAGTCAGTGCAACTCCTCAGTCCATGATTTTAGATTATAACTGTACTCCCGTGACATCAAGGCACGTGAGGAATTTGTCCTAGACATACTTTGTAGATTTGGTTGATCAAACCTAAGTAGGTCCTTAAAAGGCCTATGGAGAAACAAGGGGAAGAACCCCTCTTGAGAGAACCCATGCCCCTGTAACAAAATGATGGAACTTACCCTATGGTGGACTAAGTCAGCTTATTGATGTCGGGCTCTCTTTAAGGTGTTCTCGACATAAAACTGAAGGGATAAAGAAGGTACCACACCTCAATAAATATAATTGCTAGGGATCTCCGCATAGGATGTGGACCTAGGCAAATCCTTATAAGGCCTACAGGGAAATAAAGGGAAAAAACCCTCTATGGGAGGGTGACCCCTTAATGCCCCTATTGCAAAATGATGGGGTAGGTCAACTAATTATTGTTAGCCTCTATTTGAGGTGTCTTCTGCCATTAAACTCATGGGATAGATACAGCTTTCATGACTTGGGAAATATAGTGACTAGGGACCTCTGCATAAGACTCAGCCTTAAATTGCTTCATCTAAGTAGCATATTTATCTAGGGAGAAGGAAGAAAAAATATCTCCCCAATTAGGGGCTTGAGGGACGCATTAAAATAAGGAACACAATCCTATCAATTCGCTAGGATTACTTACAGAAAAAGAAATAATACAATGCAGGAATAACCGTCTTCTGTCGTGCCTACCGTTGGGGCATCGCGAGTGATCCGGTTAGTTGATGATGGTTTGATGTGATCGTGCCATGTGGGAGAGAGAGAGAGAGAGAGAGACAATCACGCATGCGCTGGTTTCTGAGGAGGATAAAAATTCGGGAACACCCACCTGCTATCGTGCCCACCACTGATTTGGTTTACCTGGTGATGGTTCGATGCGGTCGTGCCACATGGAACCGTGAGCTTTGGTCAATGGCTCGATTCCCTGGGTCTTTTCAGGGGTCAACTCGTCTGCGGTGGACGTGCTATAGAGGACATGTAAGCCAAAAATCGAAAAATCAAAAAGCTCTTTTTGTAAAGTTTCTCTTAACTTAAACACATCCTTAATCTTCGCCTTCTTCATTTTTAAACTTCAGATCATAATTGATTACATTCATCCTTCGAATTGTCTTATTGCCAAAAACTTTTAATCCATGCATGCGCACCCTTTTCAAAAAATGATCGGTCCAATAAGTGGCGAGCCATGTGGCAAATAGCGGTAGTTGATCTTGTTATACCCCAACATTTGGCTTATCATCTAACACGGGCTTTTATTTATTAAAAATAAATTGGTTGAAACTGACATGTGATCACACGACACAAGCATAGTACAAACTCGACCAACTCGAGCATCAACATTTTTGAGCAGATTGAGTGTGGGATATTTGATGTCATTTGGGTACTTATTATAGTATTATTGTCTATGTTGCCACCTAATCTACTTGGAGTATTGCCATCCATTCAGCAATATCTACTAATTAATGATGTTATTTCTTTCATTTCTTTATTAATCTATGACCTTGAATGAAATAGCAGTTGACTGGACATTTAGAGGTAAAGTATTGTTTTGGATTCTCAAGAATACCACTTGATAACATGTATTTTATATACTTTACCAAAAAAAAAAAAACATGTATTTTATATAAATCACACGACTCTTACAAATTTTCAAATGAGCAATTAATGGTTAGGGTATTCGTGGTCAAATTACATTAAATATCAACCACGGTCTCCACAAAAATGTCACATTATAGGGAGCTGCTCAATATCACATTATCGAATTCATCGTCTTCAACCTTGTGGATTTCGACCCCATCATATGGGAAAGTACAATCTCCATGAAGGAGAACGTTCTCAACCATTTTTGGCTGCCGAGTTTGCAATGAAGGGCAAGAGGAGGCCATCCAGAAAATTCTAGTGGGGCAGATTGGTTAGGCCAAGGTGGGATTGGAGGAGTGGATTGAAAATCTGCTGGTCCCATTCTTTTCACCAACTCTGGACATGGTCGCCTGCCACCATCGGCAGGAGGCCGAATGTTGACCTGACACATAATAATAGTAATGATAAATAGAAAAATGAAAGTAATAAATACATAAATAAAAAGGAGGGCTTAATTTGGTTTGGGCCTAGCTTTTAGAGCCTACTGAAGCAAATGCCGAGCCTAGTTGCTGCCCAAATCCACCGAACTCAGCAACTCAAGCCCAATTCGTCCAGGCCCTATCCGCTCAACAGTTCAGCCCATTCCATTCATCAGAACGACTAGCTAAAACCCATCGACTTTGGCTTTCTCGGACGTCAAGGTGCGACACATATTAATGTTGATTAGTCCTGGTCTCTGCCATTTTCCGACATTCTAGATCTGCAAATTCATTGCTCTGTTCTTCTCTGTTTTCCCGACCGTGAAATGCAAGGAGCTACAGTTCAAGCTTCATAGCCAACTTAAATCTCAACCGGAGCTTCCTTTTGTTGCTACGATTTGCAATTACGATCAGAAACTCTTTTTATTTAGGTCAGACATAATCGCTTTCGGTGTTCGGTTTTGGAAAGAATAGCTGAGACATTATATTTTACAAAGGTCGAAATCCATTAGATATGAGTTGATTGCTTATATTGGTATGATTTAGACCCGTTAAACGGGTGGGTCGGGTCATAAATGGTCCGACCCAAATTGACCCATTCAATCCGTTTAAGATCCATTTATTGCAATGTAAATTTTTTTACTCATACCAAACCCATACCCGACCCATTTAACTAAACTTAAAATTTTTTATTATATATATTAAAAATAGTATTGCTAAAATAGTTTTATATAACACAAATTTAATGGAAACATTTTAAAAATCGAATTTTAATTATTATTTTAAATATGATTTTTAATTTTCTTTTTTCTTTTTTGTTCTTCTTCTTCTTTGGCCGGCCGTCGGCCACGACGATGGCCGGCGGCCAGCCACAAGCAAGCCTTAAGCTTGCTCGGCTCTCCGATGTTGGCGAGCTCAAGCTCGCTCGACGCTGGCTAGCTCGAGCCTCGCCTCTGCCTTGCTAGATCCAGCGAGCTTGAGGCTCGCCGGTGTCGGGCAAGCTTGAGCTCGCCCCTCGCCGGATCTGGCAAGGCTCGAGCCTCGCCGGACGTCGGCGAGGCCATCGCCTTGCTAGATTTGGCGAGCTCGAGGCTCGCCGGCATTAGGCGAGCTCAAGCTCGCCCCTCGCCAAATCTGGCAACGCTTGAGCCTCCTCGAGCATTGGCGAGGCCTCCGCCCCGCCAGATCCGGTGAGCTCGAGCTTGCTCGACGCCAGCGAGCTTGAGGCTCACCTGGTCAGTCGTTAGCCATCACTGTGCCGGTGACCAAAGGAAGAAGAAAGGAAAAAAAAAGGAAAGAAAAAAAATAAAAAAATAATTATAATTATAATTTCGGTTTTTATAATATATATATTTTTGTAAAGTTAAAGAGAGAAGAGAGAGATTGTGAGATTTTGGGTGAAAATGGGTTTTAAACCCAATCCATTTAAGACCCACTTAAGACCTACCTATCTTAAGTCTTTAGTCGTTAAACCAATTTAACTAACTTCTTCAAAAACTAAGTGACCCATTTATGACCCATTTTGCCATCTCTAGTCTGATTTGAGTCAAGATTGTGAGTCGGAGTTTGAGATAGCCACGATTTGTTCCCCATCTGGTAGAAGTTCGATGGGATGTCCATGAAAACTCGGTGCAAGCTAGCTTCGTTTTTGGCTAACCTGAAAGTATATTGACCTGGATTAAATGATGTTACTCGATTTTAAGTCATGGAAATATGATTTTAGCTATTTTATGATGCTCGAACTTGTTTCTGAATCACTGCCTTGCTCTGTTTTGTGTTCCATGAAACAATGGCGTTAAATGTTGAATATTAATTACTCCTGCTTGTCATGGCAAGCTGTGGTTTTGAGGTAAAAAGTGCAACGAACGATGCTGGCCGAAGGTTGACGGTGGTGGAAAACGTATATGGATTAACGGTGGAAGTGTTTTTTTGTTCATTCTTTATATTTTAGATTGCAAATCTCCATTTGTGTTTTGAGGAGTTCTTGGTCTTGCGGAGAAGACGACTTCTAGTAATAAATAAATAAATAAATAGAAATAACAATAGGAAAGTAGCAAATGAAAGAAAAAGGTATGGTAATGGGCTTTTTATGGTAAAAATGGAAGAGTTGTTGTTATGAAATCCGATTATTTACGTGTGGACTAAACCCAAGAGTTCGGCCCACGTCCTTGGAGTCCAAGTTTGACTCCACACACAGATCAGTCTGTCCCCCTCTACAATAAATTAAGAAATTAATAAATAAATAAATCCTTTAAAAAATATGGAAATTGGTTGGAAAAATAGGTCTTGATTAGGTTCTTAGATTTTAGTATTAAAATTTAATTATTTTTATTTAGTTTTTGTTTATTTCATGAAAGATAAATGATTTTGAAACATTTTATTAAAGATGATCACTTATGTTGTTCTAAGTATGTATTGCCCAAGTACATTTTGAGCTAGCCAACCAAAATGATTGATGATAATCAACAATAGATGCAGGGTAGAATTTGCTTGGCTTAGTGTGTAAATCCTTTGAATTGCCATCAATAATTTGGTAAAACAAGTTGCATCAAAGTCATGCGCATTTTGACATTTTTATCATGCACACTCCAATACAAATGTTATGTCACTTTTGCCCTATAAAATTTACAACTTCCACAGTCTCATATGGTTTATTTCTTTAGTACCCAAACCTTTTAAAAAAATGCAAAAAGTAATCATTTCAGGTGATTGGACAGTGGAAATCAAGACACATCCTTTATTGCTAGAACATTGTTTTCTCTAAATTGGTGGGAGCGTGTAAGGCACATTGACCTTATGATAGCATTTGCTTATTATGTGGAGTTGTTGATGTATCTTGCATTTCCAATGCTCTAGATTTCATATTATAACTAATTATAGTTTCAGATGTCATTCCAAATGTGAAAACCAATCCCTGAATAGAATGGGGACAATACAGATTGTCCAGTGGATAATGGGCAAAATGTGTTTAATTATGCATGACGCATGATAGAAAAAATATTTTGATATTATTCAAGGATACATACAGTATCTATAAAAGCACAACACATCTTTGTGAAGTTTGTGTTTATCACTACTTGTAGATTCATTCATAGCCTTCAATAACAAATTTGCTCAGTTCGCTTCTCTTGCTTAGGGATTGAGAAATTTCATGCACAGAGGGGAGATAACCATTGGGAAAAACAATTCCGGTTGAGAAGTATAAACAGATTGCTGAGGGCAAACTAAATTAAAGCCCTCCTAAAATTGTCGATATCAAGAGCACGTAGTTGTAGACTTGTAATAAAAGTTCTTCGAAACAATTGATCATGATGTTCCCATTGTCTACACTCGTCGAATACGATTCTATGACATTCCTTTGACAGCATACAATGTGAACATTTGGTCCCTCAGATTGCAAGTCGAAAATCCTCGTCACATGACTAGTTGTGACTCGCATCCTACCATGGTTCGTCCTTATCTCGGTCAAGTTTGAACGAAAGTTCTCCACCAACCGATGACGAAATTCCCCTGCAACGATTCGGAGATCCTATAGGCACGTGAATATAATTTCTCGTATTTGCTTGCTTTTGGTAATCATCTAATTGAGCAGTTAATCTCCTCTATCTTTCACTAGTACATCTTGTCAAGAATGAAATACTTCCCTTACGTTTTAGTGAATGATCAACATGCATAAAAACGATATGAGGAAAACAACAATAATTGAAGGTCCGTCTTACCATCTTGCAACAAAAAAACAAACGTGATAACTAGGGTAAAACTGACAGAAGTAATATTGACCTTTATTTTGCTGATATATCATAAGTGAAGATCTAAAACAAAAATCAATTGCTTCTAGAAAGGAATCAACTCCTAAATTTCGTGTCTATCATATAAATTCAATGTGTAAAGTCAACGTGAATAATGTGTTAAGAATAATATTCACCAATCTTGGATTAGCCACTAAGATCAATATTAAGCAAATAGAACGTATATATGTTATAAAAGGCAGAAATAATGCTGTTAGTATCTCCTCTGTCTCCTTAACTGCAAAAAACTCATCAGTGAGATTTTTAATTTTTAGCCTTAAGAAGAATATGGACAATCATGTAGATTCAAACAAAATAAACAATTCTACGGGAACCAAAAAGTATTGTACATGCCTTTCTATGGCGGGAGAAACATTGATGGAAGCACTACAGAAGTTTTCATGATGACGACAGAAACATGCGAAGCTAATTAAGATAAATGACAGTACGAAAGGTCAACAATACTCGGATTAATTGATCAGAACAACACACACCAAATTATGACGAACGCTCATAACCAACAAGCCGAATACACGTGGAGAATTACACAATCAGGAATTAGCTACTCAAAATCATCCAAGTATGACCGGTCTCCGAGTCAATCGTTTCTTCGCTTGAATACCACAACAATGGTATTTACTTATCAGTGGTATAGATTAAATGAGTGATATTGTGGAGATCCAGGAACACGCGAGCCTGAGCCTGAGAGAATGGCCGCCTCATCTTCACTCCTCTCTCTTTTATTCCCTCTTTCTTCCCGGACATTCCGTTGCTTGTGCATTCTCACTTTCTCCAGGAAAAGTGCCAAAAAAGTCATAAACCTTTTGTCTTTGTGCCGATTTAGTCCTAAACATTTTTTTGGTGCCGATTTATTCCTAAACCTTTTTACGTTGTATCAATTCAGTCCTTTCCGGCCAAAATTGGCCGGAATTTGCTGACTAGACGCTAGCCGATTGACATGGCCCGATCGGTGCTGACGTGGACTACTTTTAATAATATTTTAAATAATTTTGAATTTTTTTATTTTTGAATTTATGAATTTTTATTTTTATTTTTTATTAATTTTATTAATTTTTTTTTCTTTTTGTCTTCTCATCTTCATCATCCAGCCGGTCGCCGGACCTCGACGACCGGCCACCTCGCCAGTGGCCGCGAGGTCGGCGAGGCTCGCCCTCGCCGGATCTGGCGAGGCTTGAGCCTCGCCCATGGCCAGTGAGGGCGAGCCTCGCCAGCTTGGTGCGAGGAGGCGGCCGGATTTGGTCCTTGAGGTCTTATGTAACCAAGGCCTATTGTCGTCCTCCTCTGACATGTCAACGCCCGGCGGCGTGGAGGCGAGCTTCGTGGCGCGCACCGAGAGCGCCTTCTCGACAATTTTCAAGCTCAGGTCTTCGTTCGCTTCCTTGTCGTTGTCGTCGTTGTCGCTGCCGCCGAGCGGCACCACGGACTTCGGCTCGTGCTCCGCATCATCTCCTTTGCCGAGCTTCGCCACCGTCAGCTTCGCTCTCCTCCCCATGCTCCATGCGCCGAGTTGGCGGGGCTCGCCCTCGCCGGCCATGGGCGAGGCTCGACCCTCGCCAGATCCGGTGAGGGTGAGGCTCGCCACCCAGGCCTCAAGGGCGGCCTCGCGTCAGGCGAGCCTCGCCGACCAACGCGAGGCCTCCCTTGCGGCCACTGGCGAGGTGGCCGGCGAGGTTGACCTCGACCTCGCCGGCCGTCGCCTCTGGCCAGTCGCTAAGGTCCGGTGACCGACTGGAGGAAGAAGATGAGAAGACAAAAAGAAAAAAAAAAGAAAAAAAATTAAAAAAAATTCAAAAATTTTAAAAAAAATTCAAAAATATTAAAATATTATTAAAAGTAGTCTACGTTAGCGCTGATTGGGCCACGTCAGCCGGCCGGCGTCTAGTCAGCAAATTCCGGCCAATTTTGGCCGGAAAGGACTGAATTGGCACAACGTAAAAAGGTTTAGGACTAAATCGGCACCAAAAAAAGATTTAGGACTAAATCGGCACAAAGACAAAATGTTTAGGACTTTTTTGGCACTTTTCCTGACTTTCTCCGTAAACGAACTAGCTCCTAAATTTGGGCAGCCAAAAATTGTTAGTGAGCACTCGTCTGCTACTTTCCAACTGAATACGTTAGGAAAACTGGTCAATGATCTGTAATCGATCAATTTCAATTCTATGAGCGCCTCTAGTTCGTCCAAGCCCTTAATTGCCAGAAGCTCTTCGCATCCTCCCTCGAATTTCCAAGGACTCAAGCTTTTAAAAACCCGATAGATCTTCTACACTTTCAATCTTAGGACACGTGCATATTTCCAATTGCTCTAACGACTGCACTGAACCAAGACCATGGATCGCAGTTATATTTGGGCAATAAGTCAGCCTCAACAGTTTCAACCTCTTCAAACTCGAAAGACCCGCAAATCCCTCGAAGAGTTGTAACGGTGACACATGGAATTCAACCAACTGTTCAAGCACATCTAGTTGAACTTCCTTCCAACGACGTTCAAAAATATGCAAACGTGTCAATAATCTGAAGTTGCAATGAAATGACAAACTGTTTCTTGATTCATGATTTACTAGTAACAATGTTGACAAAAATGGTGGAAGGAACATGAGGGGTTGTTGGCATGGGCCATCTTGGAAGAACAATGGACTGTTCTTAACGGGACCACTATAGCTCAAATCCACCAAGTTAGTTAGGTTTGAGAAATTTGGGACCCACCACAGTGAACTTGATCCAAAGCTTAGGCTTATCAACGATCGGTACGTACGGCACCCCGATTGTTCTCTGCGGCTCTATATTTTCCATCTTGCTGTTCCTGTTGGGTTTCCTTGATCTTTGTTCTTCGAGTTTTGGTGTTTTTGAATTCGGTCTGCTGGAGCGTTGACTGTGACCCAGAACGCCGATATCAGCGATGATCGAGTTTCTTTTCTTGTGCCTTAGCGAGCTCAGTGACTCGATTGTTTGCCTGCTGATTTTTCCGCGCCATCGGTTTCTTGAATTCGAGCCGTGTCATTGCCTGTTCGGGGGATGTGGTTCGTTAATTCAGTGATTGTGGATTGCATCGGGTTGGTGGAAGTCTTTCTAGATTACACACTTGCTGCTGCGTATCGGATAGGCTGTATTCTTTCGGGATGTGCGACACATTGGTCGGCTAGGGTGTTTGTTTTTTTTTTCGGGAGTTGAAGAATTAATGAAATCATTTGAATCTGTATGCGAAACGTGGGAACGATTAAAGCAAATTACGCATTTTGACCAAACCGTGATTTTGATGGAGCCAGTAAATAGTTTCAACTTTTTACTCTGTTGGTATGACAATTTGATCTGCTGAGCATTTGAGAAAGAACAGAATTTGTTTCTAATGGAGCCATCAAGAAAATGTAGTTTGCATATGGCTGCATGCGATTCTTTTCATGTAAAGCTCGGAAGGGTTTGAGCCTACTAGTGGGTGCTCCCCTTGATATTCTCCTCGCTTCAATTAACGGCAGTGGGCAGTTATTCTTCTTCACTTGAGCAATGTTGGAAGTTTACATCGATCAATCTTTACTCTGTGACATTCTTTGTTTATATAGATTGTTAAAATTGGTTGCCTAAGTGCTTCAGATAATTCTCCTCTCATGACAGTCTTGCATTGGATGGGGAAATTGATGTCTAAGAAATTTATAGACATTAACACTATGTGAAGTCCTTGAAATTATCTGTCCGACAAGTAAAGTCCTTGAAATTATTTTTCCAATAATTGGTATCAGAAACACTGTTTAGCATTGCGTTTTAGATATTGCTCTGCCTACTGCTAACACATTTAGTGCACTTGTTGCATCATTTAAAAGGGAAGCTGAACAATTTAATCGCATAATAACTTATTGCTTGTATGGTTGCTGACAGACTCTTCTAAGAAAATTAGGAAGCCAAAACCTTGGAAGCATCCTGAAGCAATTACAAGGACACAACTGATGAAGATGCGTGAGGAGTTTTGGGACACTGCACCTCATTATGGTGGGAGACAAGGTATTTCTAAATTGTTAGGATAAGATGGTGTTGACATAATGCACGGTCACCACCCTTCACCTTCACCCACCCACCCAGTGCTGTGGGAGAGGGGAAAACTATGCTCTACACAATGAGTAGATCATACCTACGTGAGTCATAAGTGCTATTTTTGCTTGAACGCGTTTGAGCAATTTCCTTTTGAATTCTTAAGTTTCTTGCATAAATGTGCTGTGTAGCATATTTATCATGCTGTTGTTGAGTACAAAACTATAGATAATGCACATTGCACGAGAAATATGTTTTCCATGGGAAAGCAGGACATGGCTTATCTTCTTATTTTGGGGGAACTCATCGGATATTTGTGGTCTTCTTGTGACTAGATATATTTTTATTTGCCATACACAAGGATTGCAGTTGTCTTTATTGCTATAGAGGGAGGGATGAGATTTGAGTAACCATGACCTCTATACATGCATCTATTCCTTAGAAAGTGGTCACTATACTTTGACACTGGGTGTTGGTATTGGTGATGTTGTTTTCTTTAACTCAGCAATGCAATAAGTTACCTTGGTCGCTGTATGGGAAGCTTGCTAGCTACAAATTCTCTTCTATTTATTTTTATGGAAAGAATGTTGTTGAACGTAAAGTTTCCTATGTTTTACTGCTCATTCATCAAGTATTAAAATGACTTGAAATATGAACAGCAATTGGATAAAGCACATTCCTTTAAAGGTAGCAGATGCCTTTTTGTACCTTGTGAGTTGTACAATACTTATCACTTAAAAGTGGACTGCATGAATTATTTAGAAGTAGGGATCCCTCTTCGAAGAAATGTGCTTACCTGTTCGGTGTTCATATTGAAACTTGTGGAGGCTAGAACTATGATGAATGATAATGTTCATGGGCCTACTTATTCATTCATTTTTAAACTTTTAGTGAGGTTATACTTTTACACTTCTAGCTTGAGTAGTCTATCCTCTAACTTGAAGGCTGACACTGTTTTGCTTTGCCTTTGTTAAGCTGCAGTCTTTCTCCTCCATACCATCATCTTTGATTATCCTAAGGTTGCGTTTGGTTGTTCAGATTTTTAATTAGGAGAGGACTGGATAGGATAAGATATGAAATCTAGGGATTTTGCTTGGTGATTACAGTAATAAAATCGGATATATTCACATTATATCATGGACATTGTTTAGTATAAATGGTATATTAATATAAATGAATAAAAAAATTTACAAATAGAAATTGATAATAATCTCTTATGACATTCTTGCTTACTTTACTTTTATTTGCTTTTTTATTTTATTTTTCTCTTTTTTGGATTAATTTCTTTTTTATTTCTTTCTACCCGTTCCACTATTCTTTAATAAAATTCTATTAAAAAGTAAACTGTATTAATATACCTAAAATACTAAAATACTAGAATATGTAAATTTATATTATAATATAATATCAGGACGAGGCAGTCCATTACATGAAATAAACTTTCTTTGCTGTTGAAATGATTGTGTGGGTTGACAAGTCTTGAGGGTATGCTTGTTACTTCAAATTGCTTGGACCCATATGTCTGACGCTTTAAGTGTGATCCTATTTAGAAGATGTGGCACATATCAAATATCAAAAGGCCACCCATAAAATGAAAGGTTTTTTTGTAAGTCAAAAAAATAACTTGCTATTAATATTGTCAACTAACATTAATAAGTGATACCCAGTTAATATGATTTTCTGGAGATTTCTTTTCAATTGGTGAAAGTGCCTAAAAACTACCAAGCGTGTTATCCTTGAAAATAGGCTCAGGCTACTTCAGCTCTCATTGTAGCCAACACTAATTTGCTTTGAGTCACAATGCTTTGCATTCGTGTCAATGCAGTAGTAGTTTTGTTATTGACTGACCAGATGTATTGCAGCATGAGTTTGGGCCAGTCTGGTAATGTGATGAGAAATGCACGTTCCATAAGACTTGTGGGATTTTTAAAGCATTGCACATCAATATTCCTTGTCTACAATTAAGAAACCTTCATAGCAACCACTGTGGAGTATGACATGCATGATTGACAGAGGGAGTGGGGAGGGAGTGAGGGAGGGAGGTTTCTAGGTAGGCACATAATTTGTGCATATTTTTTGAGATATATTCAAGCCTCATCTTCTGTGCATTTTCAGTGGTGAAACTTTTAGAGAGACTGAAGATGGTGAAGGAGCTGACCTGAATTGGCATGTCAATATCTTGATGACATAGTTATGTTATCTGTTGTATATTACCTGACTTCCCCTTAATCTCTATAATTATTAAATCTCTCTGTCTCACTACCTCTCATTTCATATCACTGTTGTAGAATGGTTAAGCAATTTAATTCTGCTTTCAGAGATATGGGATGCTCTGCATGCAGCAGCAGAAGCAGATCTAACGCTTGCCCAAGCAATTGTGGATAGTGCTGGCGTGATTGTTCAGAGAGCTGACTTGACAATATGCTATGATGAAAGAGGTGCTATGTTCATCTATTCACCCAGTCCCCCACCTGCTTCTCGCCCACCACCACCTAGAAATCTTTTCCATCTCTACCGTCCTGTCCAGCATCTAATTCATGCGATGTTGATTGTTGCAGGTGCGAAGTACGAATTGCCCAAGTACGTTTTGAGTGAGCCGACCAATTTGATTGATGAAAATTGACAATGGAGGTGGGGCAGATTTTGCTCAGCTTCGTGTGTAAATCCTGTGAATTGATATTGATAGTTTGGTAAAACAAATTGCATCAAAGTGGAGGTCATTCAGGCATTTTAATGATGCACGCTTAAATACAAATGTTACGAAACTTCTGCCTCACGAGATGTATAACTACCACAATTTCATATGGTTTGTTTCATTAGTACGTAAACCTTCTAAAGAAACACGAAAAGTAATCAATTCAGGTGATTGTTACAGTGGAAAATCATGACATCCTCAAGTGCTCATTGTTTTCTCCAACTTTTTACTGTTTCTCCGGCACATTGACCTTGTAATGTTATCTTTCTGTCACGTGGAGTTGTTGATGACCCCTACATTTCCAATGCTCCGGATTCATCTTGTAACTGATTACAGTTTCAGATGTGTTTCAAAATTTGAAAATCGATCCCTGAATAGACTAGGGACAATATAGATTGTCCAATGCAAAATGGGGAAAGTGTGTTGTAATGCTGTGTGAAGTTTGAATTTAGCATTACTTGTGGATTCATTCAGAGCCTTTAAACCAGATCTGCCCAATTTGTTTCTCTTGATTTAATCAACACGTAGAGTGGAGATATCAATTGGGCAAAACAAACTGGTTAAGGAAAATAAACAGATTGCGGATGGCTAACAGCATAGAAGCCCTCTTAAAATTATCTATAGCAAGAGCTCGTAGTCGTAGGATTTTAGTACAGGTTCTTCTATAGCAAGAGCTCGTAATTGTAGGATTGTAGTACGAGGTCTTCTAAACGATTATTTATGATGTTGTGATTATGGTCACGGAATACGATTCTATGACATTCTTCGCTTGTTTTTATGTCGCACTAGTTTGGGTCGAAGTTGTTCACCAACCAACGACAAAATTCCCCTTCAACTGATAAGAAAAAATTTCTTGTATTGCCTATTTTTGGTAATCATCTAACCGAGCAATTAATCTCATCAACCACATCTTGCCATAATGAACTCCCTACGTTTTGGGGAATGATGAACATATAATTGACATTATGAAGAATGCACCATTATTAAAGGTACATCTTACTATATTCTGACAAAAATGCTACATAGAAAAAGTTATGAAATTGATACTACTGATGGAAGTGATATTGACCTTGTTTTTGCTGACATATCGCAAGTGAAATATTTTTCTTGAGAGAAAGTGAAGATATAAATCGAAACACAATTGGCATTAAATAAGAATCTACTCTAAATTTTGCATCCATTAGATATATTCAATGTGTAGATTCAACGCGAAAGATATGTTGGATGTAATGTTCACCAGTCTTACATTAGTGACTGAGATCAAATTTGAGCATATAGTATGTGGATATGTTATAAGAGGTACACATGATGTCGTTGATATTTCCTTCTCTTTGCTGAACTTTAAAATATCTCATTAATTGGATTTTAAATTTTAGCCTTAGAAAAACTAGACAATTAAATGGATTAAAAAAAATTCTACCAATTTGAAAAAAAAAAAAAGTACATGCCTTTCCAGGCTTTGACAACATTGTCGGAAAAACTACAAAAAATTTCATAATAACAACAAAAATGTGACGACGCAATTACAGAAAAAAAAATGTCACTAAATTCTTGAAATCTTTGTTATTCGACAGTGAGAAACTAACCCAAGGCACCAAAAAATCCCAGTCCCACGCTCCTCTCTTTCCTTTCCTTCTTTTGCCTGGGACTTTCCGTTAGGGGTGTAAAAAACCGAACCGAGAACCGAACCGAACCGAACCGAAAATTTCGGTTATTTCGGTTCGGTTCGGTTTTCGGTTCGGTTCTCATTAAAAACCGATATTTTTTTTTATTGGTTCGGTTTTTATCGGTTAACCGAACCGAACCGAACCACAAACCGATAATATCTATCTTCTCCTTCGTGACTTTCAATCTCCTCCAGCTTCCAGAAGCACGATTCCTCCGATTCTGTATCGACAAACCAAGAGTGAACTCTCCCTTGATCGAGGGACGCAATTTGCCGGCGCTTGAAGCGGATCTCCACCAGCCCCAAACTGAGCCCTCTCCGATTCAATTTCGGCTTCGCGCTTGACAGCAGAGTCTCCTTGATCCTCTTCGCGGCATCCGGATCTCTTCCGATCCCCACCACTTGCTTCGGCTCCTTGAACTTGGCCGAGACGACTCTCCCGTGGGGCTTCTTCTCGTCCCCAGCTTTGGCCTTCTCAAGGCGAAGCGCCTCGAGCCTCAACGATAGGCGCGTGATCTCCTTCTCTACCTCCTCAATCTCCGCATCTATGGTCCTGCCATTGCCTTCTTGATCTATGGCTTTGGCCGACAGGGGCTCCAGCACGCTGCTTCCACTGGATCTTGGAAGGAACGGAGGATTTGAGGGAAATCTGGGAATTGGCGCACTCGGGGCTCTGGATTTCCTTGCTGAAGTCGTTGGACTCGAGCGAGTCGGAGAGCTTCACGAAGACGGGGTTGACAGACGACCAAGACGCCTGGACGGCAGCGGAGTCTTCGGACTCGCCGTTGTCGAAGGCAGCGTTGTTCCACACTTGAAGCTCCGGTGCGTCGAATGCATCTGGGTACCCAAGAACACTCATCTGGATCCCAGCAGGGCGAAACGAAAAGAAATCTGGACATTCTTGCTTCTCTGGGGTGGGGATGATTCTTGAAAAAAAGTAAAAAAGAAGAAAACCGAAACCAAAAGTTAAAAACCAAAAATCGAAAAACCGAACCGAACCGAAATTTCGGTTCGGTTCGGTTCGGTTCGGTTCGGTTTCGGTTTCGGTTCGGTTCGGTTCGGAAGATTTTTTTAACGGTTCGGTTCGGTTCGGTTTTTCAAAAAAACCGAACCGAATCGAACCGTTGACACCCCTACAGTTTCCGTTTCTTGTACATGCTGACTGTGCCACAAAGCAATCCTGCTTCTAAATTTGGGCAGCCGCTAATAGTTAGAGAGCACTCGTTTGGTACTTTCGAATCGAATACGTTGAGGAAACTTTTCAATGATCCGCAATTGCAAAAAGTCAATTTTCCAAGAGTTTCTAGTTCATCCAGGCCCTTAACTGCTTGAAGCTCTTCACAAAAGTCAATCATCAAGGATGTAAGCTTTTTCAAATCTGATAGATCATCTAGGCTTCCAATCTTAGGACACCACGATATCATCAATTGCTCCAACGAGTCCAATGAACCAAGACCTTGGATGGCAGTAAGATTTTGACACATGTTCAGCCTCAACAGCTTCAATCTCTTCAAACTCGAAAGACCAGCAAATCGCTCAAGGAGGTCTAACATACTCACTTCAAATTCAACCAACTGTTCAAGCCCATTGAGTTGAACTTCCTTCCAACTACAGAAAAAAATTTACAAACGTGTCAATTTTCTCAAGTTGCAACGAAATGACAAGCTAGTTGTCAATTTGTGATGCTGCAATGACAATGTTGAAACACATGGTGGAAGGACCCCAGGGGACAGTTGGCATTGACCATCTTGGAAGAAGAAAGGACTACCGTTCTCATCATAATCATCAAAGCTCCAATCCTTCAAATTCAAATCCTCCAATTTAGTTAGGTTTTGGAGATTTGGGAACTGCCGCAATGAACGTGATTCTAAGCTTAGGCTTATCAAACTTGTGGGAAGCTCTAGTAATACTTTGAGTTTGCTACAACCCCCTAAACTCAATTTTTGTAGGTGACGAAGTAGTTTGATTGTCTGTGGAACATTCTTAATGGGGGTGGATTGCAAGCGCAACACTCTCAAAAGTGATAATTGCGAAATGTCCTCAGGAATTTCCCACTCTAGATCCAAGCACTCATTGGCATGTAGCTCTTCCAACTCTTTTAGCATGACAATGCTTCGTGGTAGCTTTTTTATCGGAGTATTCGAAATCCTGATGATTTTTAATCTACTTAGGTCTCCAATAGATTTGGGTAACTGCAGACATTTTGTGTATGAAATGTCCAACTCAAGTAGAGATTCCAAGTTACCAATTGAGAATGGAAGTTCCCTTATGTTAGTATCCGATAGAAAGAGAGACTTAAGTTCTCGTAAATTCCCAATAGAATTGGGAAGTTCATCGATTTTTGTACATTGCAGTTTAAGAATTGACAAGCGGTTTTGGTTACCAATGGAGTCGGGTAATCTTGTGATGGCCGTATGCGAGAGATCTAACTCTACTAGTGATGTCACTCTCACAAATGATTCGGGTAGCTTCCTCAACTTTTTGCAACCGTGTAAATACAAGTACTTGAGCTTCTGTAACCCTCCAATCCCTTTGGGCAACTCCCTAAGATGTTCGCACCCATTCACATTGAAGTAAATCAAGCACTTAAGCTTTTTGAGGGAACCATCAACTTCAGTTAGTTTTCCACAAAACTGAAGGCTCAATCTCTCTAAACTCAAATAATCAGAGAAGTTTGGAGTCTTGGTCATGTAGCACCATGAGATATCCAAAACTTTAAGCTTTTTAGCAACCTGTTACAATAGCAAAATAAGAGTAAAGGGAAAATTCCATATGAATTTAGAGTTAATAAATGGTTGTGCTAGAACCTAGATGTAATTGGGTTGACTAATTTCTTTCATTTAACTCGCATAGATCCGTTTAGTACTAACACCTAGCCAACCTGATCCACATATAGCCGCCTATATATCAATTCAGTGCAATTTAATTTAATGGCCTTGATTACGAGATCGGCTTAGTTTTACTTGTGGAATGGCCTTGATTAAATCCATTCATGAGCAATTTTATTTACAACATGTTATTGCCTATATAGTTATGGGTTAGTCAATTTTAGTTAAAAACATAAAAATTGCGTGAGACAATTCAATGAGATAAACAAATATAGCAACAATGGTACCTTGAATTGACTCCATCCAGCCCATTCCTTTGTGATTGAACCAAAGCTCAATTGAAGAACTACAAGATTGCTTGGATGGAAATTGATGACCAAGAACTCTTGAGAGGCCCATGACCAGGCCATGTATCTTAACTCTGAAAATTGATTCTCAAAGTCTCCATTGAAATTCCCTGTCACTATGAGGAACCTTATGTTTGGAAGCCTTGAAAACTCTTTACTCGTATAAACTCTTGTTTGGTCACATAAGCAAATTGCTTCAATGGCCTTCTTTCTCTGCCATTCAATGGTAAAGTAGCATCAGTGTAAATGAAAAATGTATTCATTCTCCCCCACCCCCCCTCTCCTTTTTAAGAAAGGGCTCCTAATTAATAAATGAACTATTGAGAAAAACATAGGAAAAATATCTTCATCCCCCCCCCCCCGGCTTCAATGGTAAAGTAGCATCGGCGTAAATGAAAAATGGCTTCATTCCCCCCCCCCCCCTTTTAAGAAAGGGCTCCTAATTAATAAATGAACTATTGAGAAAAACATAGGACAAATGTCTTCATCCCCCCCTCTCCTTTTTAAGAAAGGGCTCCTAATTAATAAATGAACTATTGAGAAAAACATAGGAAAAATATCTTCATCCCCCCCCCCCCCCCCGCTTCAATGGTAAAGTAGCATCGGTGTAAATGAAAAATGGCTTCATTCCCCCCCCCCCCCCCCCCCCCCCCCCCCCCGTTTTTAAGAAAGGGCTCCTAATTAATAAATGAACTATTGAGAAAAACATAGGACAAATGTCTTCATCCCCCCCCCCCCCTTTTAAGAAAGGGCTCCTAATTAATAAAAGAACCATTGAGAAAAACATAGAATTCGATGGTCGGACATATACTTTTACCTTTTTTGTTCCCATGATATTATTGGTCTTAGCAACCCATAACCAGCTTCGCTTTATTGGATCGGTTAGTCTTGTATCTTCACGACCAATTTTCCTTCCGAGATCTATCAATTGGTCATGCATCCAGAATTTGTTGTGATCAGTTATCTTTATTAAGGACATACAAACAAGGACTTGAATTGAATAATCTGGCCTAAACCCATAATCCTTCCATATGTAGAGTGCATTCATCTTGTCCTGGTCCACAAAGAAACATGCGATGTCGAGAAAAATTTGTTGTTGCTCATGATTCAAGGCATTGTAGCTTATCTTCAGCTTGTCCTGGACCTTCTCATGAGATATTTCTCTCAGATTGTCTAGCACATCGTACCATGAGGCTTTGTTTTGACTATAAACCAATGAGCCTATGACTTCAAGAGCCAAAGGAAGTCCTCCAGTCGTAGAAATTATTTGTCTCGAAAGATTGATGTAATCATCTGGAGGAAGATTCCTTCTAAAAGCATGTCGACTGAAAAGCTCTAGTGATTGAACATCATCCAACGGCTTCACTTCGTACTCCAAAGTTTTGTTGGATTTTATGATACTTTTGTTCCTACTTGTCATAATAACTCTGCTTCCTAAGCTGAACATAATGTGGTTGATGGCTAGTTTCTGGAGTTGCTCCTCATCATCCACATCATCAAGAACAAGCAAGACTTTCTTGTTAGAAAGTCGTTGCAAAATCACTTTGATCCCATTGTCGACATCGTTGATTTGATCTTGAAAGCCCGAACCCAATGTGTCAGAAAATAATTGTTTTTGCAAATTTATGATGCCAAAGCCGGTCGACAATTCCCGGACATTTCCTAGGAAGCAGCATTGATTGAAAAGGGAATTTAGTTTGTTGAACACCATCTTGGCAAGAGTTGTTTTACCGATTCCGCCCATTCCATGGATTAGCACAAAGCACAAGCCCCCGGAGTCCATGTCCAACAACTTCAAAACGGCTTCCACCGGATCGTCCATTCCAACTAAATGCTCGGTAACGTATTTGTCTTTTGTCTTCAGCTTCATCACAATCTCTTGTAGCACCGATTGAATGAATTTCCAATGCCTGCCACATGAGTGAGTTAACTAAGTTGATATTGTAAAAGATAACCTCAGGACACTAAACATGTGGTTGCAACCAACATGGCAAGTGCCACTTATTTAATCGGCTAGTGCACCCGACAGGAAGACATTTTTATGTGCGTTTAGAACATGTTTTCCCTATGATTTAAACAAATAATCGCATACAGAAAATTATGACCTTTTTTTATTTATTTGCTTTCGAAATGGTAATACTTTGACATAGATGGATAGGACACTTGCTCTAATTCCATGTAAAAACCTATCGATAAGGAGAGAGAAGGTAACTTTTACGGATGTAGTCCACAATTTACAAACACAAAGATGTATAAAATTAGATTTATCAATGAAAGAATGCCCTCTTGCAAACCAACTCGAGGAATTCGGCAAGGTGATCCATTATCCCCTTACATATTCATACTAATTGCTAATGCATTATCTACTGTTATCAATCAAGCGGTAAGCATAGGCCACTTGCAGGGGATTCAATTCAACCAATCATCCCCTCAATTATCTCATTTAATGTTTGCCGATGATTCAGTCTTCTTTCTTAAAGCAACAGTAACGGAATGCCAGAATCTTATGAATATTCTAAACCAGTATTGCTATGCTACTGGTCAGCTTATCAATAGAAACAAATCTGGCATTTTTTTCAGCAAGAATTGCCCTACAACTCTACAGCATAATTTGGCCAGAGAAATGCGCATACCTGTGATCAGCAAATATGGCAAATATCTGGGCATTCCTTCGGATTGGGGCCGTTCTAAACGTGAGATGTTCTCCTGGATCCTGGCCAAAATTAATGCCAAGTTATCAGGGTGGAAGGAAAAACTTTTATCTAAAGGGGGAAAAGAAATTTTATTAAAAGCTGTTATTCAGGCGTTACCTCAGTACGCCATGTCCATCTTCAAGCTCCCCCTGTCACTCTGCAGATTGATTGAAAGGAAGATGTCAGCATTTTGGTGGAGCAAAAATAATAATGATGCTGGTATTCATTGGACAGCATGGACAGATCTAAAGCACTCTAAAGCAAAGGGTGGTATGGGTTTTCGTGATCTGATATTATTCAATCTAGCAATGCTCGGGAGGCAAGCATGGAGATTATTTCAGCAACCTACTGCTATCTGGAGCCAGCTTTTCAAAGGTCTATATTTTAAACAATCCTCTTTTCAAAATGCTACATTAGGATATAGACCCTCTTGGGGATGGCAGAGTATTTTAAAAGGCCGCGATGCAATTCTTCCTAAACTCAGGTGGTTAGTGGGGGATGGTTCACAAATCAATATTCGAGCAGATAATTGGCTAGCAACAGGTAAAATAGGAGGACAACCATTTGAGGGTGAACCACTACTGGTTGCGGACATTCTCAACTCAGACAATTCAACGTGGAAACAGGATCTCATTTCAAATTTTTTCAATGCTCAGGTTTGTCAATCAATTTTCAGTACACCTATAAATTCCTCTATGGGGTTAGATCAAATAGTGTGGACGGAAACTACATCAGGGGATTTCTCAGTCAAGAGTTGTTACCACTATTTATCTTCAAACCTTAGTCACTCTCACACCTCGGCTTCATCCTCCTACCAAAACCCTGCTCATCTCTGGAAAAAGATATGGCATATGACAGCAGCCCCAAAGATTAAAGTGTTTATGTGGTTAGCATGTAAAAATTCTCTCGCGACCAGAGCTAACTTATTTCTCAGACACATTGCCCCAAACCCAAACTGTAGTCTATGCAATCAGAACAATCCTGAAACCCTAGAACATCTCTTTTTCTACTGTCCTTGGACGAGAGGAATTTGGAATCATCAAAAGATTAAAATCCCTATCTCACTTACCTCTGTCCGACGCCTGGAGGAATGGGTAGCTTCCAGAGCTACTCTATCTCGGATCTCCCCAAGTTTTGAAGAGATTGCCTATCTGATGTGGGAAACTTGGCGTCAGCGAAACGATGCCATATTCCGACAGAAGACCCTTGATCCTACTCGCGTCGTGGAAAATGCTCTCATCAACAGCCGTATATTCAAGTCCCTGCAACCCTGTCAAACTCGACGAAAAGATGATAGAGTCAGTGTGGAACGTCAATGGAAACCTCCGACTCAGGGCACTATCAAATGTAATGTTGATGGATCTTTCATTCCTGGCGAACAGCACGGCACGATCGCTTGTATTTACAGAAATCATGAAGGACATCTTATCGATATGTTTACGGCCACAGTCCCAGCCCTTTCGGCTTTTCAGGCGGAAATATTTGCCCTTATTCGAGCTCTCCAACATTTGATCAATCAGGGCTTTCATCGTCAGCGAGTTCAGATTGAATCGGACTGCCTCCAACTGGTGGAGATCCTTCGGAATCGTCAGCCGCAACCCTGGAACGAGAGGCACCTCTTCCATGCCCTTCACGATCTTCTTTCGAGTTGCCCTACTTTTTCAATTCGATTCGCTTGTAGAGATGCCAACCTTGCGGCTGACTGGGCCGCTAAAGCTCACAGATCTATTGGCCCATCTAGACACTGGCTTATATTTCCCCCTCCCCCTTTTGTCGATATCATTCTCTCGGATGCTATATTAGCAGGATGTAAATCGTTTCCCATCTAATATATATTTCAGTTTCCGACCAAAAAAAAAAAAAAGAATAGACTATTAGATGTAGGCATTTTCCCATGTTAAAGGAAGCAAGGCAGTGCTAATTGATTCCTAATCCCTTTTTAAGGCAGTCTTGGTAGCTAGGATAAGAGCTAAGAAGAGATGTATTGAAAATCTTCACACTTAAGATAGTTGTAAGCAAAGTACATGAATAAGCTAACCCACCAAATTGGAGAGCTAAAGTTTCGACCAAAAAAAAATTAAAAAAAAAAAAAATTGGAGTACTAAAGTAACGAAAGAATTAAAATTACAAAAATACAAACGAATTACTCCTTGAATTCCTTAACACATCTCCCACCTCCAAACGTATCCCCCCCCCCTCGGCGAAAAAAAAGAAAAGAAAAGAAAAGAAAAAGAACTTTAACTGAATGCTTACCCGGTTTTTGCTTTATTTGGCTTTGGTGAATGACATAATTGATTCAGTTATCGAAAATATTTGAAAACACACATGGTATTCATTCAATTTCAAACAACTTAAACGAGAATTCATCCAAGTTTGGGCATATAATTAATGAAAGTCCAAAGCAAAAGTTAATGGAGCGCTTCAAGATCCGTGCATACCCTTGCTTTTTCAACTCCCATCCTTTGATTTGGGCTACACTTTTGAGGGCATCCTCCCACTTTAGCCTCGTCTGGCGACCGAACTTCTCTTCATGCTTCTCCAAAGCTCTGACGTACCGTTGAGACTTAAGCTTAACATCATAAGGCTTAACGTCGTAGAAAATTGGCATAATCTCCTTCTCGGATGGTTTGGATTTCTTGCAATCCACCATGTGTGCGATCTCACGAAGGCACCACTCACTCGAAGCATAACCTTTAGAGAAGATAGGTATGTAGATCTTTGACTTTTGGATGGCTGCCAATAGCTCATCTATTTCTTCACCGACGTGGAGCTTATCCTCATCGAGGAAAACACGGATGTTTGCTTCTAGCATTTTATGATAAAGACAATCCGTGAAACCTTGGCGAGTGTCCGGCCCCCTGAAACTCAAGAAGACGTCGTAGTCAATCGCCGACGGCTCACCGCCGCTCGTTCCAGCCTCCGAGCCGTTTCCCATGTCCATCTTCACAAGTATTTTCTTCCGAGGGTTTCCTCTCTCGTAGCACCTGAAAAAGAAAGGCTCGTTCACTTTACCACCACTGAAGTTGGTTTATATTACGCTTCGGACCTATCTTCCTAGAACTTTCCCCACTGTTTTTCACATAAGAAAAGCAAACCAATTCGAGTCTTCGTCAACTCTAAAATGGCGTAACCAGTACGCGTGGCTTTTTGACCCCCGGTGGACGCTGCTTCTTGGAGAGCCGACTTTCACGAACGCCCAATCTGTAAGTCGTTCTCAAAGAAATAAAATATTGACGAAATTACAGTACTAGTCCTTGTTTTCTCCATAATTTCATTTTCGGTCCCCAGCTATGCTTTTTTTTTTTTTTTTTTTTTTTTTTTTTTTTTTTTTTTATGGGCACAGACAAATCGAGATTATAATTTTATTTTACTTCCTAAAGTCTAGTATCCTTTTCCAATTAAGTGATATTTTTGACATAGTTTTTTATTAGATTTCTTTTACTTGAAAAGGAAATTCTCCCCTTCTATTAGTAAATTTGTTTCCTAGATTTGTTTGGAGAGACTTTCTTTTGTCTTTTTTTTTTTTTTTGGTAGTGCTCGAATCTTGATTTTCTTTAAACTTAAGCAATTGAAACTTACACACGAAAACGTTGATATGCGGAAGATTTCTCCATGGAAAGAACGAAGCAATGCCCATTATCAACATTGAAATGCATAAAACAAAAATAGATCCATCGAGTGCACGCATGAATCATTCTATTTTTTTTTTTCTATTTTTCTGTTTTCGAGAGAATAACTTTAGAACAGAAATCTGTCTAGTAAGACAATTTCATTTTTCTACTTTTGGAATAATTTTTAGTCTATAAATATGTTTCCAATAGAAATGAAAAGCAAAAAATTTCTACTTTTCTATTATTAGAACAAAAAGTAGGAATAAAATTTATTCTCATTACTCATCCTCACTACTAGTTGGCTGCTCACTCGTCGCTTGCCACCTCCTGCTGCTTGCTCGCTGTTGTCCCTCGCTGGCCACCTCTTGCTGCCCACTACCTTCAGCCACCCAGAAAGAAGAAATCTTGTGTTATTACCAAGCGAATTTTTATTTCAAGAATAAAAATTTTATATTATTATCAAACACATAAAAAAGTCTATTTCTAGCTAAAAATCGATTTTTAGAATAGAAATTTCACACAGCATGAGTCCATAAGCAACCAACAAAAAAAAAATGAAGGGATCACGACGCAAATCAGGTACTCACAGAGGTAGATTTTCCAAAAGAGTCACTTACAAAAAAAAAATTAAAAAAATTTAATTAAAAAGTTAAATGAATAAACATTAGGAAAAAAATAAAAGAAAAAGGGCATTGGCAGGCAAAAGTAGCCCGGCATGGTTAAAACTTAAAAGCACAACAACAGCGAGAAGAAAAAGGTGGGCGCGCGAGAGAATGGACAAACTGGCAAAAGCAGTGGAAATGGTGAGCGAGCGCAAAGATTGAATTGCAATTTTCTTTTGGTCTTACCGAATTATGGTGAGCGCTTGCTTGGCAAATTCCGACGGACGTGCCAGGGCCATTCTGGCATATTCATTCAGCGATAAAAAAGTTTAATCCCCGGATTTTTTTTTTTTTTTTTTTTTGCGAGGCAGAGGGAGGATAGGAAGGAGGGAGGGAAGAGTCCGTCATCATCCCGCTGCAAATCTTGCTTTGGTCATAGGGATGGGTTTGGTTTGTTTCGTTTTCGTTTCCCTACGTCGTTTTTTGTTTTTGTTTTCTATTTTTCCCCCTTTTTTGCCCTTTTTCTGGAGGACAGACAAATCAATTTATTTATTTTTAAATTAATCTTCTTTTCGGACAACATTTTTTCCCCCTCGTGGCCGGCCCCCCACACACAAAGCTCTGACAGTTAAGCAAGGACAAGCGTCGGTCGAGTTCATCATGGGGGAGGACTCTCTTTTTCCTTTCTTTTTCCTCTTTGGGAGGGTCCGGTCCCGCGTCGCGGGGCGGAAGGAGAGGGGCCCAGTCCGTGATTGTCGGCAGCTGGGCGGAAATTTAGATTCATTTCCATTATATTTGTATTATTAACCAAGGATTGTGTTCCATTTAGATTACATTACGCTAAATTTTCGTAATTACAAGAATGATTTTTAGGAAAGCAATTTAGGAAAGCAACTTATTTTGGCAAGTTGCGTCCGCATATTTATTTATATCCCTTGACAAATTAGTACATCTCAAAAGTCTTGCACAGACTTCCCATTCGCTACTCACAGAGTCTCATCTTGAAGCTCGACATCAATGCCTTATGTCATTTTATTAGACGCGGCTTGGGTTTTTATTTTACTCGTACTTTATTTATTTTAATTGCTTTGATTATTGATTTTTTTTTTTTTTGCCTGAGGGTTTCCCCCTTCTCGGAGCACCTAATCAATGAAAGGCTCGTTCACTTTGCGTTTGCATAAAAAGCAAATTGACCAGACGCTACTGAATTTCGTTTGTATTATGCTTGAGAGTTATATTTTTAGACCTGAATTTTAATTTAGAGTAAATGTGACATGGATGTATTTATTTTCTTGAACTCTAGGGCTTCTCAGATCCCACTTTTAGAAAGGTGATTTTTTTTGTAAAATAAATTCATGAGTAGATTTCCACTCGAACAGTAAATTTCCAGATTTATTAGCTAATTCGTTTCCTCGATATATTCGGAGTGACTTTTTTTTTTTATATATATTTTTTTGCTGTACTCGCACTTTGGCTTTCTTTAGTATTAAGCAATCAAAACTTTCTCATAAAAATGTTGACATGTACATTCACCTAAATTTTTTTCATAATTCTCTAAAATTTAAATTACAATATTACTAATTTGATGGGAAAGCAAAAAAGTCGTTCTTACTTTTTATAAGCCCAAAGAAATAGACCCTTATCTCTAGGTTGTTTTATGGATTTGACTCTTTGAATTCAGATGTGAAAATTAAGTTTTTTTTCCCCTTTGCGCTTAGTGATTGGTTCCGGGCCTTCTATTAAGCATTCCGACTTTTGCAACTACACTTTCAACCAAAAGAAAAAAAAATTCTTCTTAAAAACAGCTAGAAATTGACTAACATTTGCAATTCCAGTACAAGTTAGACCTTCAATTTTCTAAAAAAGGAGCATGAAAATGCCCATTATCAACCTTGAAATGTGCAAGGCAGAAACAGATCCACCAAATTGCACACTAGATGAGTCCACTTGCAGGCAAAAAACAAAGAAAAAAGAAGGAATCTCCGAGCCAATCAAGTACTCACAAAGGAAAGAGAAAAATCTCCACTAGTTCCTTCCTATTCTAGTTTCAACCACCAGTTCTCAGGCAGAACCGTAAGTTTAGCACGATACAATGGGAACCAAAATAATTATTATGGTTGAAACGGCACTGACTTTCGCCCCTAATTTTAATTGTACTTATTTGACAGTGGAGCAGGTAACTCGTGTTTTTTCTTTCAAAAGTCAAAAGATTCCACCAGGAATTATGCTTAGCCGCCCATCTCTCTTTCTCTCTGGCTTGAATGTTGGATTAACAAGCTTTCCTTTTTTTTTTTTATGTCGTTGCTTTTGTATTAGTATTAAAAGTTTATATTTCTAGATATCTCGACATTTAAATTAATGGATACTTTTGCTTTTTAAATGATTGCAATATTCTCCATTTACGAAAAGTTAAAGTAAGCTCTTGTAAAAGAACTCAAAATCAAATCTAAGAAGCCGCATTGATATCTTTTTTATTAGCAAAAACAAAATTTCAAAGTCAGCTTAATCAGTCTATCTAAACGAAACCAAACCATGTATCTCAATGGTAAGTTTATTTGATTTCTTGCACATTGTTTTGTAATAAATTGTTTTTATGAAATAAAACAGTTAAAAAAAATTTAATTTTCTTTTTTGACTAATTTTTTAAATTTTACTATCATAGTCCATCACTTTGGGTCCATTTATTTCATGAAATTTTTTATTTTGGAAAGCATTATCTATAATTTTTGTCATGTTTCGTTTAGGAAAATGAGTTAATAGAAGTGATTCTCATGATTAGTAAAAAACTTATACTCAAATTTAGTAAATGTATTCTTTAAAATGTTAGAAATTTTATTTTTTTGAAATATGACAACTCCGGCACTTGGAGTATCCCGATTATTCATTTGAGATACTTTCCGTTGTACTGTTAAAAATGAATTGCAACTATCTTGCCTCTACTGATGCTCGGTCTAAGAGAAAAGGAATTGGCTGGCAAAAACAGCCTGGCATGGACGCATAGGGGCTGTTTGGTAACATTTCTATTCTTTTTTTGTTCCAGGGAAGAGAAACAAAAAAAAGTGTTTCTGTTTCGGGGAACACTTTTTGAACAAAAAGATGCGTTTGGTAAATTTGTTCCGGGAATAAAAAATAAACAGAAACACGTTTGGTAAATTTTTGTTTCTTTTAATTTTTTTATATTTTTATTTTCATTTTTCATTTTTTCCTTTATTTTTATTTTTTTTTCTTTCGGCCGGCAGCCTCGCCCAGCCATGGCGAGGCTCGCCGGCCCCTGGCGAGGCCGAGCGTTGCCGGCCCGAGCCTCGCCGGATCTAGGCGAGCTCGAGCTCACCCAGCCATGGCGAGGCGTGGCCTCGCCGGATCTGGGCGAGCCCGAGCTCAAATTTAATATAATGAATTCTTCAAAACATTAGAAAATATTTTTTGATATATGACAAGACTCTGGCACTTGGATTATCCTGATTACTCCTTTGAGGTACCTTTGAATATACTGTGAAAAATGAATTGCAATTTTCTTTCACCTACCAATGCTCGGTCTAGGAGAGGGTGGCTCTCTTTGCATAGCATTTCTTATTCTTTCTGGAATAGCAAGACAATTAAGAATGACTTTGATTTACCTCAAAACAAAATGCAAACAATATGCCGTGCTCTATAAGGGCACCATGATTTATCCAAGGTGTCATTGCATTAATAATAATAATAATAATAATAATAATAATAATAATAATAATAATAATAATAATAATAATAATAATAATAATAATAATAATAATAATAATAATAATAATAATAAATAAATAAATAAATAAATAAATAAATAAATAAATAAATAAATAAATAAAGGCATGGATATTTATGCTCCCACGTGATAGTTGATTGAGGGGAAGGTCCAGATATCTGGTTGGCTATTTTCATGTTTAAGGCTCCATTTATTTTGGAGAACTAGATAATTTGAGAAATATTTTTTTAATTTTAATTTTTATTGTCTATATAAATGAATATACAAAAAATATTTTCATCCTTCACGAAAAATGTTTAATGATAAATCGTTAGCGATGATGATAGCATTTTTTATTGGCTAGTTGTTTCAAACGATGCAAGCAATCATTTTTCTAAAATGCTTTCTCATCATTAATTTTCCGTGATAAAAATGAAGCCTAAGTTAACTTAGTACATGGCTTTCTAGTAAATGCATTCTTTTATATCATTTCTCAAGATCTAATGTCTGCACAAATGTAGATGCATATTTTAGGGCATTAAGATCGCAACTTTTTTTGTAATTTTTATTGCTCTCTTGCATGAATGAATGTAATAAAAAGTACCCAAAAAAAATTACATCTTGCATGTTAGTAATTTGGCTTGTTTCTTCTTAAAAAATATCATAAAAAATATGTTTAGGAGTCCCTTTGGGGAAATTTAGATTTATTCGCATTATATTTGTATTATTCTTCGAGTATTGTGTTCCATTTAAATTACATTATGCCAATTTTTCATTTTAAGGAGCTAAGCAAGTTACATCCGCATATTTATATATCCTTAAAAAAAAGGGTCATTTTAGAAAACTTACATGGACTTTCCATTTACCACTCCCAGGGTCATGTCTTGATGCTTATTAACGAGGCCTATTTCATTTTATCGGATGCGGCTCGGATTTTATTTTATTCGCACTAAAGTTATTTTCGCCTGAGGGTTTCTCTGTCGGAGCATAAAAAGTAGGCTAAGTATCCACCACTGAATTTCGTATGTATTACGCTTGACTTAAGACATCTATTCCTACAACATTCCCTAGTCGAATGGTCTTTGGATAGCACTAACCAAAACCGAATTTTCTCTAGTCGAGTCTACGCTAAAACAACTGTTTTTTTTTTTTTTTGCTTTTTGGGTCGAACCTTATGGTAGACTTGACTTTTGACAAACTAACAATATGCAAGTCCTTCTAAATGGATATCGAATATTCAGAAAACTACGGCATTAGTCCTTGGTATTCCCAATATTTCATTTTCATTCCCCGGCTATGTTTTTTTGTTTTTTCGTTTTTTTTTTATGGGCACAAACAAATCGAGATTATATTGTTTTACTTCCTTAACTCTAGGTTTTTTCAGATACTGATTTCAAATATAGGTGATATTTCTGAAACGGATTTATGATTAGATTTCTTTTACTCAAACAGTAAATTTTCACGTTTATTAGTGCGTTTCCTAGATCAAACAGACTTTATCTTTTACTTTGTTGCATTTTTTACTGTCGCCCTTTGACTTTCTTTAATCTTGAGTAATTATTTTTCTGACCCCCAAAAGTAAAGTAATTATTGCATTCATCTAAAAATATTGGCACGTACGTTCGCCTTCATAATTTTCATAACTTTCTAAAATTTAATTAGTACTTCAAGCTTTGGTGGGAAAGCAAAAAAGTTCTTACTTCTTATAAGGCCAAACAAAAAGGCCTTGATCTCTTGGTTGTTTCCTAATCTTCATTTAGGATTCTTATGGTTTGATTTGGAAGAAAGGTTACCACTATGAATTCGATGCAAAAATTGGGATTCTTTTTTCGTTTCACGCTTTTGCATGTGAAGCTATATACCATATGGGCCTAATGGTTCAACTCTCTTCGTTTTCATGGTATTAGTTTGAAAATGGAGCAAGGAACTCGTTTTCGCTTCATGAAGTATTGCAAAAATGTCCCCCTACTTTTGGTCTGAATTTTTTAAAGAATTAGCTTTTCATGGACATTTTCTGCTAAGAGTCGGCAAACGACCTATTTAGACAATTTCCGAGCGATTTCCATCTTTCACAATTCAAAGATGGCAGCTGAGCGAGCGATTTGAAATGTCCAATCTTCCTTTTTGTTCATAGCTTTTCCAATCTTTTATCTAACGCGCATTTGAATTGATACACATTGTGAATCTTCTTGGAACAACCCAATTTCCAATTTTAGCATCCCCATTATAAGCGCATGAGTTACAAAAAAGGAAGGAAAAAAAATTATTCTTTTAGAGGGGCCTTTAAGAACTAGGGATAAATATATTAGAAGTTTTAAAACTTATCATAAAAGTGCGATTGAGTCCTAAAAATTTCAAAAAGTGCAATTAAGTCCTAAAACTTATCATAAAAGTGTTATTGAGTTCTAAAATTTTCAAAAAATAGAATTGTGTCTTAAATCTTTTAAAAAGTACAATGGAATCCTAAAATTTGTCACGAAAGTGAAATTGAGTTCTATAACTAAAAAGTGTTATCAATGGAAAGACTTGATTTAACCAATTTGATAAATTTTAGGATTTGATTGTATTTTTTAAAAGTTTTAAGACTTCATTGCACTTTTATAAGATTTAATTGTATTTTGAAATTTTTAGTGCTAAATTGCACTTTTTTGATAAGTTTTAGGATTTCTAATAAACTTATGCCTTGGAATTACAATCGTGAAAGGGTTTGGAGTGGGTGTACCATGTCTTCGGAGATATAGATAGAATGGACATTTGTGCGTTCTATAAGAACTAAAGAGAAATTGCTATACGAGGTGTTTTAGAATGATATGTCTGATTAAATGCATAACCCAACTCTGTTTGATGAACTTAACCGTCTCTCAAACACATTTCATCCAAATTTCCCAATTCATTTTCCAAGCGATTTCATGTCCAAAGCAGATTTCACGCATCAAATCTTAGGTAGAGCACACCCATTTGTGTAAATTATTAGCGAGGGAGCGATGAAGCAAACTCCCTTTGTTGTTGAGATGATTGTGCGGGATGACAAGTCTTGAGGGAAACTTCTTGTCGCTTCAAGTTGCTCATACCCATGCTTAAACTTTAACTTCATGAGATGTGTGTTGATCTCTCGAATATGGCAGTTCTTTCTTCTTTGTCACAGCTTTAGCACGTGACCCTCAACAAGAAAAATCATCAACTAGCGACAGGCAAATATTTCTAGACCTTAGGCGGCAACTTTTTCCAAATTCCGAACTAATCAAGATCAAGCAAAACGGCTGGTGTACTCAAATTTTAGTTTAACCAAATCACAAGAACACTTCACTACAAGGGCTCTGGAATCAGGGATTACATCGTCCCTACTCAATTTTCTACTATATTTGCCGATGTTCATCTATGGTGACTTCCCTAGGAAGTTTTGCTCCTCTCGAGCTCATCCCGTCCACCAAAACACTCAGCATGCAAATCCACAGTTAATGATAGATCAAAATCCTATTCAATCTCCTTATCCAGCTTCTTCTGCCTAAGTGCACCAGACTTATGATCCTTGAATAAAGCCGAGGAAGACACCAACAGATGATTATTATCATGTGTCAATTGAAGCAATTCCTTTGAGGCATGTCATTAAACAGTCACCGAGCATTATCCATTTGGCCGCAATGGATCAATAGCTAAGAATAACTTCCTGACACCTCGAAGATATGACAGAGTCAACGTCAGAATGAGTGATTTCGACTTCGTTTAGGAAGATCCTAGTAGTACCGGTCGCACGTGGAGCGAATCATGGATCAGTTCCTGCTGTTGAGCTTGAGACTGCGGCAGGGATGAAGCGACAGGAGCTTCGTGTATGGAGGTTGTGGTTGCGGAGAATAAGAGGGCTCCATAGAAAGGAAGATGGCGAAACAACTGAGAGAGAGCGACGGAGAGAGATTTTGGCGGGCCGACCCCAACTTGAGCTACAGTGATCGGGCTTTGGATGGGCTGGATTAGTGACCCGATGGGTTGGGTGCTTTATTTATTATCTTTTATTATTATTTTTTATTTAAATTTTAACAAAACTCCATATTTAATTGCCGGTAAAAATTCAGATGCCAACACAATTACTCTTTTTTTTTTTTTTTTAATTCCAGCAAATTCGCTCTTCAGCGGTCATAAATTACTGCATTTGTATCATTCTCCTACCCTTTAATTTGCTAGTACTCATTCAATTTAAAAGAAATTGCTAGTAATCACACTTTAGATACTTTACTTTGAAAAACCATTTATTTTCCTGTCGAAAGGCAACAACAAATCCACATTCACAAAAATCCAACAATTTCCATCTATACTACATTTTTTCACCTTTTTGGTGAAACGCATATAAAATTGGGTGAGGTCTATGGGTGCATTTGGTTTAGTATTTTGAAAGTCCATTATGAAAATACAAACAATTTAGCCTAAAGGACTTTGGGTAAATGTAAAGGCTGTTTGGTAAATTATGCTTTAAAAAACAATTTTGAGAGAAATACTGTTTAGTAAAAAACACATTTAAAAAGCTTTTTGGGTGAGTAATATTAGTTTTTTTTTTAATTTTATTTGTTTAAAATTGAAAAAAATAATATATGCAACTTTTTAAATATAAATTTTGACAATAATGCTAAAAAATCAAATATATATAATTTAAAGAAAAAAGACCAAGGTGACGAGTGTTCGATATAAAAAATAATAATTAAGCTCCACAATTTTTGCTTACATAAGTGTTAGGTGTTCTTGGTTTATGAGTACATGATGGAAGGGGGAGTGCAATTTGTGTTTTGAGAATTTATGCCATTAGGGTCACTATCGTTTCGGCTAAGCAACTCGCTTTACACGCCATGTGATTGGAATTACAAGAATCTTTCTCTTTATAAGTTGAAGGCTTGTCATTTTCAAGAAAAAAAAGTTGAAGGCTTGTTAGTCAAAAGAAGAAAAGGTTGAAAAATTGGTCCATGACCTTTCCCTTACGATGGGTTATAAATTTTTAGAACCAAATATCACCGAGTAAAAGCGTCATAAAGACCACGACTTTCAATAAACCATTGACCACGTATTGATCCCAAAGTCAACACACATGGAAACCCCAAAAGATCTTGACCTCTTGATGGATGTGCGCAAGATTCATCCTTACATGGTTCAAATCCTTTTCTTTCGGCCAGTACGCTTGTTTAAATTCTAACTGAATCATAAAATTGCGAAATTTAGAGATTATCGTGTTTGCTCCAAAATTGGTGGCATAACTTCTAAAAAAAAATTCCTAAAATTATATCGATGATTTTTGTGACATCCCAAATTTTTTATTCTGCTTTCAATTAAATGAGACAGACTTTTCATCAACACGCTTATAGTTCAATTCTCTGAGCTAATCACTCATGAGATAATTAGTCTATTGGGTGAAGTCGTTAAGGAAATTAAATGCAATAGACTCGAGAATCTGACCATGAATCGGCTGCTCGACCATGTTAATTTGCAAGGTCATTATGACACTGTCAAAATCGAACATAGATTAGTAATAGGTCAATTTGACTGAGATATGTGATTAGAGTGTGGGTGATTCCACCTAATTTCAATATCCTCGTCGACCGGCACTAAATTGATTCTTCTGTCGTTTTAGGTACTTTGTGTTTGTAATTGAAACCTCTAGATTTTCACGACAATCGAGAGTCGCCAATGTGTCGAAGATTATGTTGTGGCTTGAAAATAATTAACCACGGGTCAATTGCACTGAAAATTCATAAAAGCTACCCGATAGATTAGGACGCGCTCGAATCGCGCCGATTGAAATTAATCATGATTTTAAACCTGAATTTAGAAAGTGAAAGCTTGGCCATGTCACAATTCATTTTAGGAACGTTGACTCATCTTCGGAAGATTTTTCATGCAATCAGAGTTTTTCAGCAAGTTAAGCAAAGAATGGCTAATTTGGTTCGGGAAATTAGTAGGCCCACTGTTGGTTGTGCTTTTGAGACTTAAGTTAGTTCTATGGACAAGTGAAGATATGAATTGAAGTGTGGTGACATTGAATTAATTTTATGGACTTCAATATGGTTCAATTAGAGAAAAATTGAATGGAATTGATACAAGATTTCATGCCACGGCGGAAAATGAAATTGCAACCATTGGAATAAGGTTGTGGGAGATTGGAGATAGTGGAGTGTGACATCATCAAGTGATGTCATGGTGGGGCTAGAAGGCCTAAGATCTTGATAAGTGAAGGGTGGATATTGGCTCTTGGAAAGGTGGGACATCACTTCACCAATCAACTCCATCTTCAACCTTGGGCTCCTTGGAATTCGAAATTGGAGAGAGGGGGGGGGGGGGGGAATCCTGCCTGACCAGCTTGCTTGACGCCGCGTCCTTCGCCTGCTCAACGTCGTCGCTTGTTGCCATCGCTGTCGCTGGTGTTGCTCGTCCGCGCACGCCTGCGCGACAGCTCGTGAGCTGCTTCGCTTTTGTCCCACGTCCTCTGGCTGTCTACCTCGCCATTCGATAGCCACAGCACTGCCTAGAAGCCGCTCGAAGCTTCATCTTGCTCGTCCGGCCGCTAAACCGCTGCTCCATCCGTTGTTGCAAATTGCTGGTCGCCGCTCGCTGTCTAACTTGCTTGCGCATCGTCTCGCCCAGCTCGCGCCACCAACTGCTGTCCCGAGGGTCCTTGGACGTCGGTTAGCCACCGTCAGGCCGTCGGAGCTGCCGCCTCCACCCGCCTAACCTCCGCTTACTCACTGCTGCTCCTCCTCCGCCATTTCCAGCAAACTGAGCAGCTCTTCTCTAGCAAGATCAGTAGCTGAAGATAGCAAAGCCTTGGAAGCTTCGAGGCCCGTTTTTAGTGTCTTCCCAGCCTCCGTTGGTGTCATCACTTTAAGGTTTATCGACCGCCTTGGCATCATGGTCATCGTGAACTCATCGACAAGCAAAACCGGTGAGTTTATCCTCTAAACCTCGCTTAGTAAGTTAATCATACTTAAGGGGTGTTTAGATTAGTCTAATTAGGTTTAGGTGTTTAGATTAGATTATTTTAATGTAAGTTAGATTAGTGGTACGATTAACTTAATGGATGTTTAATTAGGGCTAATTGTATGTTTAAATTAGAGTAACCTAGTTTAAGCCCTAATTATTTATTTTATAATAATAAATTATTTCGAATTTTATAAATATAATTTTATTAAATTAAATTATTATAAATATTATTTAATTATTTAATTTTCGGAATTAAATTTAATTATTTAATAATTTCGAAAATTTTGCCGGGATGGCCGGTCGTCAGAATTTCGCACTAATCGTAGCTGTGCAGTCAATTTGTGTCAATTGTATGTTAAATTAAGAAATTGAGTGGAATGATGATTGTGGTTAATAATTTCAAAAGTGTGGAATTGATTGAAATTGAAGAAGTTTTGGTATTTAACCTGAAAATACCCAGTGTCGGCCTTTGGCACCGTAATTGGCTTGTAGGATTAGTTTGAATCGATTGATTGATTGGTTTGAGGAATGAATTTGTTTATTATTGAATCATCAGCTTGTGTGAGCATTGGTATGTCAATTTGTGAGAGCCATTATTATTTATCAGCTTGTGTGAGCTACCATATATATATATATATATATGTATATATCAGCTTGTGCGAGCTACATCTATATTAGCTTGTGAGAGCATTGCATCCATTTCAGCTGGTGTGAGCCATGATTTATTAATGGATTGATAGATGGTATGAATTGATCGACGTATGAATTGTATTGACGTGCAAGATTGGACTGAGGCGAGGTAAGTCCTCAATCCTCTGTGTGGCTAGAGCGCCCTGGGGCTTATTTTCTTCCTAATCGAGTTCTAGAGGGTAGGACTCGCTGAGACATTGTCTCACCTCATTGTGGGCTTAATATTTTCAGGTCTCTAGATGGCGGATCTTCCAGAGCTTTTTGGTAGACCAATGAGGGTCATTGAGAGGATTTTTGGCTATGCTGATCTTGGATCTCATTGGGTCTATGAGCTTGTGGTGACTACCGTCTAGGTCGATGAGAACCTTTATGGTAGGGTCCCTCATCGATTTAGAGCATGGTACCACTATAGGCCTGATGGATTCCCGGCCCTCTTAGGTGTTTTCATATCACCTCTGGTATTATAGATGCCGCTCTAGGTGGGAGTGCTGTTGATCTTCCAAATGGGTCAGTGGAGGACCCGATGCCCCCGGTGCCTTTGGAGACTAGAGAGCCAGTGAATGGATCTGATTAGCTAGTCTTAGGATAGCTTAGTTTTTTAGGACTAATCTTCTATAGATCTTCTGTTAGTAGCCTAGTCCTGTAATTGAACTAGTTTGATGTGTTTAAAAGTATGTGGTTTGGTTTTGAAATGTAATCCTACTTTTCTATCCCAATTGAGTTTTGTCTAGGGATTATTTATTCGCTTCCGCGTGTGTAATTAATCGATTGGGTCAGCGACGTGTCCTGGGAAGTCGCATTTCTATCGACCGTAGTGGAATGTGCGCATTCTTGAGGTTCGGGGCGTGACAATTTTCCTTACTTGAAAATCCATTATGGCATTAATTTACTATTAAATCACCAATGTGATTTACTAGGAATCAATGCCACATATGAATTCTTAGTTAAAAAAAGAAATGTAACTTAAGTGATTTAATTTTTAAAAATATGATACTTACATGTTTGCTTTAAAAGTTTTAACATTATTTGTGTCTTCATATAGTCCACTTTTATCAAGCGTGCAATGGTGACCGACAGATGCGGTTGCACGACCCTTGCGGGACCCAAGCGAGGGCCACTTGAGGCCATGAGACTCAAGCATTGGTCGCCTGGGTCGTGGGCCTGAGGTTGTGGACCTCTAGTGGCAAGGGCTATCGGAGGTTGCACAACCATAGACAACCTCGATTGACGGCCGTCGGTGCTAAATCTAGCCACCAGTGCCCTTCGTTGGACTAGCAAAGGGTTGGTCTTTATATATATATTAGCATTTATATATATTTGATTTTTTAAATAAATTTTTTAGCATTTAAAAAATAGTAATGAGAGTAAAATTGGAAATTTGAAGAATGGGTGAGAATAGTTTTGGAAAAAAAAAAAAAGAAGAGTTTCGGCATATGGTCAAATGCTAAAAGCTAAATGTTTTTTTTTTTTTTTTTGGTAATCCAGGAACCCCCCGCACGGCCGGCAGCCGGAGGAGTAAACCTGGAGGGCTGCGTAAGCGGGAGGACCCACCACCCCCGACAACCCACTTAAGACATGGCTTGCACTTAAGCACGACGACGCCGTGGATCGAACTCGGGACCTCTCGTGAAAAGTACCCTTGCCCAACCACCTACGCCACCACCACGGGTGGTCTAAAAGCTAAATGTTAATCTCTACTAGTATTAGGTTTTTAGCCTTCCAAATACTGATTTTCACTTGAAAGTTATTTCAAAATTATTGCCAAATGGTTCAACATTTCCCCGAGGGGCTTTGGAAGCTAAAAGTCCATTGAGAATGCTGGACTAAACACACCATATATTTATGGATAGGAACCGTTGATGATGAATTTGAAAAGAATGCTAGGTTGTAAATTTACTAAGGAAAGAGAAAGTTGCAATAACTTTATGTTCCTTAGTATTTTTGAAGAAAATTATTATCATTAAGATTTTCAAGCTTATAATTGTTGACACCTAATTTTTAGTCGACATATCATTAAAATATAAAAAATCGAAATTTAGGTTTCTGATCGAGACGGAACCCTGTCTCTCAACAAAAAAATTTCATTTTTCATTTCTTTCATTTGCATTGTCATTTTTAAGCATTTTTTTAGCTCATTTTCAAGAAAAACCAAAAAGTCAAAAGGTTGACTTTCGAGTTGACTATTTGGTCAACCCTTTGACCCAAAATCAACCCAAGTCAAAAATTGACTTTCTACCCAAAAGATTCAATTTAGCTTTAATTTCACTTTTTTCAAATAAATTTCTTGAAAATTCAAAGATTTGATCAAAAAATCAACATTTTAGGAAAAGTCAACTAAATGGTTGACTTTTGGTCAAACCTTTGACCCAAAAAAAATGCACAAATACATTTCTTTTAATGCCAATTTGAATTTTGTGTCAAAAATTTCACAAAATTCGATTAAGAACCTTAATTTCTGAATTTTTCAATTTTAGGTTTTAAATCGACCAAAAATGAAATTACTTTTATTCTAGTCATAATTAAGTGTAGTGCCTTCTTTGACATTTGGTTTAGGGACTATTTGAAATTTGTTTGAGTATTCAATTTTGCAATTTACCGAGTCAAAATGCGAATTGCTGTTTTCAGCCCTAATTAAGGGACCAAAATTAATCATTCATAACTTGTGAACGGACGATTGTTTCTTACTCATTTTCTTAAGATAATTCCAAATTCGAGATCGATTTTGTAAAATTCACACAAGAACTCATCAATTTGAAGAATTTTATCCTCCAAAGCATTAGAAAGTCAAGCAATTAAGCTTCAATTGACAAAATTCGAATTGACCCATTCATGGCAGTGATTTAATTTCATAAATCTAGGTCCAATTTTAATATTATGCATAAATCCATTTTTGAACTAAACTCGAGCACTTCAATTCAAGGTCAATTTGAATGTGGTAAGTGATCTTACTTATGGGTAGCTCATTAGATAGGATAATTGTTACACTAATTGAGTTCAATTTTAGTTAATTTGCAATTTTGCCTATTGAATTGCAAATTTTACCATTTTAGCCCTTTAGGCCCAATTCAAAGCACCCATGGTTTTGACTCTTTTTTTTTTTTACAATAATCATTCAATTAGGTCAATAAAAGACCCCTAGATCACGTTCATAAGGTTTGATTAGCTTAATTGTATCTTAATTGGTCAATTTCTTCAAAAAATGATAAAATTCCTTTTCAATTAGGTCCTTTAGGGGTCAAATTGCATAAATTTTTTATCCATAGGGGTCCCACGTGGATAAAAGAGTACGAATCAGATCAAAATGGTCAAGAACCGGTCAAAATCCAGCCGAACTGGACCGAACTGGTCCGGCCGGTTAGACCGGCTGCCGGCGGAACTGGCCGATTCGGGCCCTTGTCGGTCGGTTCTTGGCCTTTGGCCACCAGTTCTGGAACCCTCTCAATCTCAATTTCACTTCTACACCTTCAATTTCCCAAAAGTTTACAAATTGGTCCTTGAATTTTGTCAAATTGCAAATTAACCCATAATTAGACATTTTGACGCAATTCTCGATTTTGGCTTGGTTTTTTACAAATCAAACCCACTAGATCAATTACCCAACACTTCGAGATCATAATAGAGTCTTTGAAATGAATTTTTGACCGTTGGATCGAGGTTTTGGCCGTTAGGTCGAATTGATGGCCAAAATCGCTTAATGTGGGAGTATATAAGTGAAATCTTTTCTATTTTCAGCATAGAGGCTTCATTTGCATGAAATTTCCTTCCTCTTCAGACCTCTCTCTCTCTCTTTTCTCCCTCCAAAATCCTCCCCCAAATAGATTGCACACTTTCTCTCTCTAGATTTGGTTCGCATGTTGGACCGGTCTCGTTCTAAGCTCGAACCGGCAGTCATCGGAGCTCTCTAAGCCTTCAAGTTGCTGGTGATTTGTTGTAGCAGGGATCTTTGATGCTGCTATGGAAAGAGGAGACCGGATTGGTGATTTTCGCCAGTGAGTCAAGGCCAGTCGATTTTGGACTAGTTTTTCCTTTTTTTCCTTGAGTCGGAGGTTCGATTTGTCCTGATCTGAGCCGTAGTGACTTGATCTAGGTTCTTGGAGTCTCGATTGTGATCCCGCGATTTGATCCGACTAATCGTGATAGAAACCGAAAAAAATCGTGACAAAGGTAAAGATTCGAAATTCGAATCCGATTAAGCGAGATCGAGTTAGTCGATCGAGGCTAGGATTCAAGATTGAGAGCTTTTATATGCTTAAAATTGATGAGTATGGATGCTGCAATGAGTTGTTAATGATTTGAGTGATCATTGTGATTTTAAGCCTAATATGTGATTTTCGTAGGATAGTGCATAGGTTATTGTTCTGGCCAAAATGAGGTTCGAAACCATCTCGTTTCAGCTTGAGTCCTCTTAGGATTAGATAGTAGACATCCTGAGCTTCAAAACGATAGGTCACACATCCAAAACGGCCATTGTTTTCCCCTCCAAAAACACCTCCAAAGATTAACAATTCTGCAGTAGTTTAGGTTTTTTTTTTTTTTTTTTATATGTCTTATCTATTTATATTACGAAAACTTCGATTTTTTTAGCCACAATAAACCTCCAAGAATCATCACCTTACACGACATCTTAGGACATTCGGGTGAGCTCAGCCACATGCCTGATATTAAGAAAAAAATCTACTGATCACCTTTTGTTAGAGAAAACTCCTTAGTTGTTTTGAAGCTAATAAAACATTTCCAAAAGTCTCATCTGAAGACTTGCAGACTTAAGTGTTATAGTTTGAAGAACTCCAAACTCTATTGTCAAAGTTTGAAGACTGCTAGACTTTAATCTCAAGTCTGACCTCACTGACAGGTTCCAGACCAAAGTATGAAGACTTATCCAGATATAGGATTATTCTTCAGGATTCAGTTTGTACGGTTGTGAAGTCCTTATGGCTGGATATAGCATCTACTTGATTAATTATTCTTTTTGGAATCAAGTCCGATATAAAGATCTTTTGAAATGTTAAGTATATTTGGAAAGTTCTACTTATGGAAACCAAGGTTTTGATTGTATGGGCGAGTATGATTGATGGGCTCTCATTACATTCCTAAAACGACTCGAGATCTCCTTGATTGATTCTGTCCAACAGGCAGATTGGAAGAACTCATTTGGAAAGTGCCAATGGTCGTGAAGGCATGGAGGAGTATTTAAGGCGGACTATCAAGTTGTTCAAAGAAGTGCGTGAAAGAAAAATTTCAAAGTTTGAAGCTTCCTAATTCTTTGCTATTTCAATCGTCGAGCTTAATTTGTACTTAAAAGAGAGAGTAAACACCTGTGAAACTTTGGAAGAATGTAGTTGAGTTTCTACACTGTAAAGTCAAGGACGTGAGACTATAAAATCTCTTTTGATTCATAGTGAAATCCGGCTAGTGGGCTATCAGCACGGGAGAGTGGACGTAGGCTTGATTTATGCCGAACCACTATAAACTTTGTGTTTCTATTTTCTTTCCTAAACTCCTTACTTTAATCCGTAGTTTCATATAATTGTTTAAAGATGATTACGTTCTTAGTCTATTATCTTCTCAAAGCAATTTACTTTTACTAAGTCTTGCAAAAATTTCTTTTAACACCTATTAACCCCATCTAGGTGTTCGTACTAGCCATTTTAATTGGTGTCAGAGCTGGTGTGCTCATTTTATTGAAGTGATTTTACTTCTGAGTTAAAGATCTATGGCTAATATTTTGGCTCCAAGTTTGGTTGAATGACAAAGCAACACCAGACCTCCTTATTTTGATGTGAATGAATATAGTGTGTGGAAAAACAAGATGAAGGCATTTATAAGATCGAAAGATCCCTTGGAATGGGATGTAGTAGAAAAATAGATTATTCCTAAAGCTACATCAATCTCAGAAAGAGGAAAAGAAGTTGCAAACGCTGGCGAAATGACACAAGAAGAAATAACTAAGAGACAAGCTCTTGATGCTAAAGCCATTTACTCTTTATACTATGCTTTATCTCCTACTGAGTATAACATAATTTCATCTTGTGAAATAGCCAAAGAAGTCTGGGATAGGTTGCATGTTACCTATGAAGGAACTAATTGAGTTTAAGAAACAAAAATTAATATTCTACTCAGACAGTATAAAGCCTTTAAGATGAAGCTAGGAGAATCCATCACCGACATGTTTAGTTATTTTACAGAAATTGTAAATGGTCTAGCATATTAGAGATAACCAATCTTAGGACCAATGAAGGTCAATAAATTGTTGCGTGGACTCTCCAAAGACTGGAATCATGTGAAGATTTCTATAAGAGAAACCCAGATGATCATACCTCTTTTAGTAGATGAACTAGTTGACACACTTCAATCATATGAAGTGGAGCAAATCAATGATGGAGAGGATCCTAAAGGTAAGAAGTCCATTGTTTTAAAATCTAATGATAATTCTGAAGATACAGATACAGAAGAAGACATGGACGATGAAGAACTAGCACTCATGATAAGGAGGTTCAGGAAGCTGAACAAAAAGTGAAGAAGATTTAACTAGAAGAAGTAAGGCACTCAAAAATTTCAGAACAAATCAACTGAGGATAATGAAGTCAATAAAGATGTGATCTATTTTGAATGCAAGAAAAAAAGGGCACATTAGACCCAACTGCCCTCTGTTGAAGAAAAAGAATGGAAAAACTGAGAAATACAAAAAGACTCTCAAAGCAGAGACATGGAGCGATACCGAATGCGAAGAAAGTGATGAAGAATATGCCAATATATGTTTAATGGCAAATTCAGAATAAGACTCAGACTCAAACAAAGAAGTCGAGATTAGCAATTTAACAATTCCTGCTAAAGTTTCAAAGTATATAGATGAATTTTGTTTTAGTCTCAAAACATCACTTAAAAGGATTTCCTAGCTGAAAAGGGAGAATTCTACACTGAAGTAACAGGAAACTTCTTGGAAAGAATAGTTTGAAAATCTAAACAAAAGTTTTGTAAATTTGAAAGAAAATGCAGATTATATTTCGAAGGAAAATAACTTCTTGAAAGAAGACATTTCAAATATTACAAAAAGGTTTTCAATAGGATCTAAGAAGTTGGAAAAGATTCTTTCGGTACAAAGACCTTATTTCAACAAATCTACTTTGGATATGACACCAGAAACCATTCCTTTAATTGATTTTCCAAAAGTGAAGTAAAGAATTAAATAAAGACTTGCAAAAACATTTCAAACAAAAACCCGTAAAAACATTTTATAAGAACCATTTTCAAAAAGCTTTTATAAAACTTGTTGGCCAAAGTGCTCTCAAATGTTCAAAGTGTAACTGCTCAAAACATTTTGAAAAAGAATGTCCCAAGGTTTGGAGACCTGCTGAGAGAGATTGGACAAAGATTGTATTTAGTACTAACTTCCTTGGACCCAATAAAATATGGGTACCAAAGAAAGTTTGAGTTCTTCTTATAATTGTAGGTCACTATTAAGAAAAAGATCAAGTGGTATTTGGATAAATGGTTGTTTGAGACACATGATAGGAGATTTAAGTTGTTTTATAAAGCTTGTGCAAATAAATTGTGGAAAAGTTTGTTTTGGTGGAAATAACGAAGGAATAATTGTTGGATGTGAGACTGTGAAAATTGGAAGTCTCATAATCAACAATGTTTCCTTGATGGAAGGTTTGAACTATAATCTACTCAGCATTATTAATTGTGTGACACTAGATTCAAAATTAATTTCCAAGAAGGAATTTGTTCAGGAACTAGTAAAGATTTATCTCAATCTTTCACTGGACGAAGACATGGGAATATTTATCTTTTAGATATAAAACCATAAAATTCTCAGTGTCTAATATCCATTCAAAATGAAGCAAATCTTTGGCATCTAAAGCTTGGCCATGTTAATATGAAGCAAATTGCCAAGATCTCCTCCAAGAAGCTTGTTCGTGGACTTCCCAATCTGACTTATCAAAAGTCTGAGTTATGCACGCCATGTGTTTTGGGAAAACATGTTAGAAATTCCTTTAAACCAATAAATTTAATTTCTACTAATCAAGCTTTGCAGCTCTGCATAGGGACCTTTAAGAACCAACCAGAACTTAAAGCATTGGTGGAAAGAGATAATGCCTAGTAATCGTGGACGATTATTCTCGTTATACTTGGGTTTACTTTCTGGCAAGTAAGTCTGAAACATTTTCTCACTTTTCAAAGTTTGTTAAGAAAGTTTAGAATGAAAAAGGATATGCTATTTCAAGCATACGAACAGACCATTGAGGTGAATTTGAAAATCAAGACTTTGCTAAATTTTGTGATGAATCTGGTTTCTAGTATGTTTTCTCTTCTCCATATATTTCAGAACATAATGGGGTTGTGGAAAGAAAGAATAGATCTTTACAGGAGATGGCAAGAACTCTTCTAATTGAAAGTAATATTTTTTCTCAATTTTAGGCTAAAGTAGTTTCTACAGCTTGTTGTATTATTAACATAGTATTTTTAAGACCTACTATAGAGAAAACTCCTTATGAAGTATTTAAAGGGAAAAAGCCAAACGTTTCTTATTTTCACGTGTAAGTGTTTTGTTTTGAAAAATACAAATGATCGAACTAGTAAGTTTGAGAAAAAATCAGACGAAGGAATTTTCCTTGTCTACTCAACCTCAAGCAAAGCCTACAGAATATTTAACAAGAAGACTTAGTCTATGGAAGAATCGATGAACGCCAAATATCAAGACTCTATGTAGAATCAACCGAATCAGACTCAACTTGAAGAATCTGAACCTGCTCCAAACCTTACAAAGTCTACTTCCTTTAAAGTGGTTTAGACTTCTAAAAATCAACAATAAACATAAATAGAAGATTCATCTGAAGTAGATGATCTGCAGACCTTCAGACCAACCAGTAACTGGAAGCATAAGTTTAGTCATCCCAAGGAACTCATTATTAGCAACATTGATGAAGGAATTCACACAAGATCCAAAAGGCGAGAAAAGTCTAGTGCACTAGCACTTATTTATGAGATAGAAGCCAAAAGCATAGAAGAAACTCTATCTGATGAAAGCTGGAGTGAAACTATGTAAGAAGAGCTAAAACAGTTCAGCATTAACGATGTTTGGGACCTAATTCCTAAACCAAAAGGTAAATTTATTATTTAGACTAAATGGGTTTTTAGGAACAAAGTGGATGAGAAAGGAAAAGTAGTCGAAAACAAAGCAAGACTTGTGGCTAAATAATATACACAAGAAAAAAGCGATAGACTATGATGAGACCTATACATTAATAGTGAGGTTAGAAGCAATTAGATTTTTACTTGCTTTTGCTTGTTATAAAAATTTCAAGTTATTTCAAATGGATGTAAAAAGTGCATTTCTCAATAGATTTATCCAAGAAGAAGTCTATGTGGAACAACCACCTAGATTTGAAGATCCAAGAAGGCCATACTTAGTCTTCAGATTGAAATATGCTCTATATGGATTAAAGGAAGCACCTCGAACCTGGTATGACAGGTTAAGTAAGTTTCTAATTCAAAATGGATTTGTTAAAGGAAATGTGGATACTACTTTGCTCATTAAAAGAGAAGGTAAAGATTTTCTATTTGTTCAAATCTATGTTGGTGATATTATCTTTGGATCGCCTAATGAAAATCTGTGCAATAAGTTTTTTTTAAGTCTATACATAATGAATTCGAGATGAGCATGATGGGTGAATTAACTTTCTTTCTCATATTACAAGTCAAACAATTGAAGAAATGAATTTCATTCATCAAGAAAAATATGCAAAATATTTCATCAAAAAGTTTGGATTGGAGAATTGCAAAAAGACTGAGATACCAATGTCAAGTTCTTCAAAGCTGGATAAAGATGAAGGAGGAAAGAAAGTTGAACAGAAGCTCTATAGGAGTATTGTTGGTTCGCTTCTTTATCTTACTGCTTCTAGACCTAATATTTTATTTAGTGTTTGCATTTGTGCTAGATTCTAATCAGATCCCAAAGAATCTCATCTAAGTGTTGCAAAATGTATTATCAAATACGTTGCAACTACTTCAAAGTTAGGTCCGTGGTATCCCAAATAATGAGATTTTACTCTCCTTGGATATTCAGATACAGACTTAGCAGGTTGCAAAGTTGATAGGAAGAGTACTTCTGGTACTTGTTAACTGCTGAGCAACAAGCTGGTGTCTTGGTTCTTAAAGAAGCAGAGTACTGTAGCTCTCTCAACAGCATAAGCAGAGTACGTAGCTCTTGGAAGCTGTTGTTCTCAAATCTTGTGGATAAAGTAACAACTAAGAGATTTTGGAATTGAAAACTCATGCACCGAGATAAAATGTGATAACACTAATGCCATTAATCTTACAAAGAATCCAATTCTTCATTCAAGAGTAAAGCACATAGAAATTCAACATCATTTCATTAAAGATCTTGTTCAGGATGGAGAAATTATGATTCAGTTTATTAACTTGAAGAATCAGCTAGCAGATATATTTACAAAGGCACTAGAGAAAAGTTTATTTGAGTCTATTGGCACTAGACTGAACATCATATCTTTTATAAGTTCAAGTCCCAAAATGATCAAACTCAGAATGTTCAAAAGTTACAACTGTAAGTTAATTTCTTTTTAAATGCAGGAAATTTAATTTTAGGAAGAAATTTTAAAAAGGTATGTTTATTTTTTAATCATTACTTGATTATCTTATTTTTAGAAATTATCTTTTTCGAGTTTTGAATTTATGGCAGTTTTTTCATTTTCAGAAAAGACGGTTTTTTTTATTTTACTAAAAAAAAGGGTTAATACCCTAAAAAACCCCAAACTGGTACACTTGTGACAAATTTACCCCAAACTATTTTTTTGACTATGAAAAACCCCAAACTAGTAAACTTGTGACAAATTTACCCCGACTGACTATAAAAAACCTTAAACTAGTACATTTATGACAAATTTACCCTATACTAATTTATTTGACTACAAAAAAAAACCCTAAACTAGTAAATTTATGACAAATATACCCTATGTTAAATTGAATTAATACCACAAAAAATCATAAAAATAGCAAAATGTGACAAATAGAACTTAAAATCCTAAATTGGTATACCGGTTAACTGTCACGTGTCATTTAACTTAGTAATTTGAGAATAAAATTTAATGAAAACTAACATAGGGTAAATTTATCACAAGTGTACCAGTTTGGGGTTTTTCAAGGTATTAACCCAAAAAAAAAAAGACAGTTTTTACTTTTTCCTTTGTGACGATCCGTATACCCCGTTTCGTCTGCATTATATACTATCGGGATGCTTCTTCTCTGTTTACACTCACTTAAACCCTAGAATATAGAGATCCTACTTTCTCTCTTTTTCTCTCAAGTTTGATCCAAAAATATTTCACCATTTTCAACGAGCGAGTTCAAGAAACACTCCAAGACAGTGACAATATCTTTCCAGAGGAAGTCTTCTAGAATTGCGAACAAGGGACCGCAACACATGTCAAAGGGTCCTACCCATTTTGATCTAACCAAGGAAGCGGATTCTCCTCAGCAGCATCAACAATAACAACAGCATTCTTAACAGCATCACTCTTCACAGCAAGGGACACAAGTTCCTCTACAACAACAAGCATAAGAAGAGATCATTGAAAATGGTGAACCCATAAGAATGCTGAAACCCGAATCTCTCTTTAAACTTTACTCTAAGTTAAAGGAGGGTGGTACTGCAATGACATTCGTTGATGAGTTTTTTTAGTGAGAGAGGGTACAAGAATGAGACTCACTTTTTGAGAACAATGGAAAGTATAGGCATTGTGCATGTAGGTTTGGCAGCAAGGACTTTTGCCAACTTTTCAAGTGATTCACGGTTCGAAACTTTTAATCAGCCTGAAGGGAAGGATGATGATGAGAGGATGTATACGAATTTTCAGCCTAGGATGGGCGTCGCTGCAAATGTTTGTGGAGAAAGGACAGACTTATTTCGTTCTAAGGACCACAAGAAAACTTATTCAAAATTGCTAAAGAGAGGAGTGATGAACCCTAGAAGTGTAGACTTTAATTTTCTTGTTTCCTTGAAGGTGAAATTAAGGGAGAAGTTTGCTGTTCTTCAACTTGAACAATTTTGTTTAGAGACATTTGTTGCCTATCCAGAATTGACTACCTATTTCTATTCAAATCTATATTTTCTAGATGCGAATAGATTTTCTTTTATGGTTAGGGATAGAGAATTTGTGGTTATTATAGACACCCTAGCTGATGTGATTGGCGTGAAAAGAGGGAGTTTCCGACCAATCAGTGTGTCTGTTGGTCATGCAACTTTGGTTCTTGTTTGGGACAGACTTGTTGAAGGTAGAATTTCTTACTTTAGAATGATTGCCTCTAATATTTTGCTTTACAAGATTGTAATCAACTGCATCAGACCCAAATCCACTTCAAAAACTGATGTCTCTCACTCTGAAGCGAAGCTGATGTATGCAATCAACATCGGATTTAATTTCTCACTTTCCTCACACTATCTTAACGCACATGTATAGGACAATTGTGAAGGACAAGGGGAAACTTCCTTACTTTGCTATTGTTCCTCGATTATTCAGACATTTCAACATTCAGCCTCCTGCTATTCTGTGTGTTCGAACCATTGCTCCAATGGTAGTTGGACTGAAAATGGTTTCCAAAATGAGATTGAAGGAGCTGAATAAGGCATTGGAGAGCATGGAGGAGAAATCCCTTGCCAAAACGAAACAAGACTCTGCAATGAAGAAGAGGTAAGGCAAAGATTCAATGAGCGCACCAATCAAGAATATGAGTCCTTATCTTATAGGATGAAGACAATGAGGATGATATTACTCTATCCACTTTTGCCTTAAGAAACTTGAGGAGCTTTGTTAGTTTTGAGAAGCCAGAGGATAGTGAGAACAGAGAAAGAGAAGAGATAGAGAAGAGAAGTGCAAAAAGAGAAGAAAGGAGAACATAGGAAGAAGAAAGAGAAAGAGAAGAGGAGGAAGAAGAGGGTCAAGATGATTCTCTTGAACCAACATTTGATGTATCCTTGTCAAACGAATTTGACAAGACAAGGAGTGGAAATGCAGGAGAAGAAAGTGAAGAACATCACCATGGTGCCGAAAAAGAGCAAGAACATGAAGATGAATTTTTTTCTCCACCTGAATGCACAGAAACAGGGGGAGCAACTGACAAAAGAGGTATATTTTCACTTGTTTTCACTAGTGATTTTAATAGATTTCCAGCAAATCTATTGGACGTGTATGCCTCTCAATACCTTGAAGCAGATCTTGAGGCATCCACTCAAGGTCCCGGTGATCGAACTGCTGATGTTCCCTCACATCTCAAAACTCCTGGAATTGATTCAACTAGACCTAGTGCTACATCAGAACCAACAACAAACTTTTAAAGGCTGCTAGATCTCATTTTAGAATTGAAGGGTCAGCGATATGATTTCGAGTTTGAGATGAAGAACATCATGAAAGCTCTTAAGTCAACTTCAGATTCTCTACAAGAGCAGTTACAAGCCCTGAAGCTTCAAGTGCAAGAAAATGCAAAGGAAGAGGATATTCAACAACTGAAGGAGACTCTGAAGACACTGGAGAAGATTGTCAAGTCTATGGGAGATTTCCAGATCGTTCGCATCCCCAAACAACCATGATTTTACCCAACTCTTTTTAAAAGTTTTTCTCCACTTTTTGTTGATGACAAAAAGGGGGAGAGAGTTTGTGTAGACTTGACTCATCTTATCTTTTGGTACCTTTTGTTTTAATTTTGATGACTTTTTGCTTGGTATTTTGGACTGACTTTGAACTAGTTTGGACTTTGGACTTTTGATTGACTGCTATTTGATTTTGAATCTTTTGACACTTGCAGTAATTAAGTTTGTGATATTGATTGTGGTTGGATAATTATTTATCTATGTTTTTTGTGGTTGCAGAATTGATCCAGGTCCTAATCAACTTATTTCATAAGATATCACGTTTTTCTTAAGTGTTGTTTTGCAGGTTAAAATTTTCAAATATGTAGGAAAGTTTTGTCACCATAAAAAATGGGGTGATTGTTAGAGAAAACTCCTTAGTTGTTTTTAAGCTGACAAAACATTTCCAGAAGTCTGATCTGAAGACTTGTAGACTTAAGTATTATAGTTTGAAAAACTCCAAACTCTACTATCAAAGTCTAAAGACTGCTAGACTTTAATCTCAAGTCTAACCTCACTGACAAGTTCCAGACCGAAGTATGAAGACTTATCGAGATACAAGATTATTCTTAAGGATTCGGTTCATACAATTATGGAAGTCCTTATGGCTGGATATAACATCCACTTGATTAATTATTCTTTTTGGAATTAAGTCCAATATAAAGATCCTTTGAATTGTGAAGTATACTTGGAAAGTTCTACTTATGAAAACAAAGATCCTGATTGTATGGGCGAGCAGGATTGATTGGCTCTCATCACATTCCTAAAACGACTCGAGATCTCCTTGATTGATTCTGTGCAATAGGTAGATTAGAAAAACTCCTTTGGAAAGTGCCAATGGTCGTGAAGGCATGGAGGAGTATTTAAGGCGGACTCTCCAGTTGTTCAAAGAAGTGCGTTAAAGAAAAATTTCAAAGTTTGAAGCTTCCTAGTTTTTTGCTATTTTAATCGTCGAGCTTAATTTGTACTCAAAAGAGAGTGTAACCACCTGTAAGACTTTGGAAGAGTGTAGTAGAGTTTCTACACTATAAAGTGAAGGACGTGAGACTGTAAAATCTCTTTTGATTTATAGTGAAATCCAGCTAGTGGGCTGTCAACGCGGGAGAGTGGACATAGGCTTGATCTAAGCTGAACCACTATAAACTTTGTGTTTCTATTTTCTTTCCCTAAACTCCTTACTTTAATTCATAGCTTCATATATTTGTTTAAAGATGATTACGTTCTTAGTCTATTATATTCTCAAAGCAATTTACTTTTACTAAATCTTGCAAAAATTTCTTTTAACACTTATTCACCCTCCTCTAGGTGTTCGTACTAGCCCTTTCACCTTTTGGTCTTCATTAAGCGTTCCGTGGAGGAGGGAGCGTACTGGAGGAGGGAGTATCCAAAACTTTCTTTTTAGATAGCCAAGAATGGAGTCCAAACTCTACGAAGCCACTGTGAAGGGAAACATGACTTCTTTGCTAGAGTTGCTCACAAAGATTAGCTACTTCTTGATAAAATCATGATTATGAATCACACTGAGACTCCTCTACACATCGTAGCCATGCCTAGACACTCAGAATTTGTGGAAGAGGCCTGAGATAGCAAGAGAGCGAGATTTTCAGATTTTGACCCCACTTCATCTCACGGTAGCAAAAAGGGTACCTTAACATGGTGGCAAGCTTGTTAAGATCCGACCATGAAATATGTTTCCTCCGTGAAAAATACGAAAGAAACCCTCTTCATGTTGCAGCCATGAAAGGGCATGTGGATGTGTTGGAATGTTTGGTTCAAGCGAGACCTGGCGCGACCCGTAGTATCATTGAACATGGCAAGACGATCCTACAAATATGAGTGAAACACAATAGACTAGAACCTTTGAAGCTTTTAGCAGATATCTTGGGTTATGATTAGTTTATCAACTCAAGGGACGGACATGGCTACATGATTTTACATTTAGCTGCTATAGATAGACAAACTAAAGTATTTTCATACAACTAGGACTCTGTGCTGGTCAAATTTAGTGATCTTATCAACCAAAAAGGTGATTCCAGGATACACGAACATTATAGGAATATTAGGAAACTAATAGATGTCCATTTAAAAATCATCACGGGTTATGATTTTTGGAAAATAAGTCATTGGTTTGGATAATTAATAACAAACTATTTGGGGTAAGAACACTAGGAGTGCCAAAACTTTCCTATGGCGCTCACTTAAGTGCAAAGACCCTTTTTTCACTTACTTGAGTGTCACATCGAAGTAAAATCAATCACTTAAGTGCTAATTTTGGCAAATCATTATGTGGATTTTTTAAATTTTTTGTTTCTATTTTTATTTTGCTTTCTTTTTCCTCTTTTTTTTTTTTTTTTAAGTTGGCAAGGGTCATCGGCGACCCTCACCGGTCGCAAAACCCTTGCGCAATTAGGTGAGGGCCACCTCGGCCTCTGCCATGAAGGCCCTAGGCAAGGTCGTTGGTGCCTCATTGGCTGTTGGTGAGGCTGCGATGGCCCTCACTAGCTTTTGGCAACGTCGCCAAGGGCCTTCGCAGCCGAGGGCGAGGCGGCCCTCACCTAATTTGGACGGCTATTTCATGGCTGGCAAGGGTTGTCGTGTAACATCCTTGATTCCGACCTAGTAAGGATTGGCCATAATGTCCCAAATGGATCGACCATGGTCCATTGGCCATGGATTGATCAATTTGATTGGCAAAGAATCACGGATCGGTCATGGTCTGATCGACCAACCGACTGGTCACGAATTGGTTGAGGTGTTGGCCGTGATTTTCTACTAACCATACTGATGGGATAGGATTATTAGCAAATAAGATGACCTTTTGATTACGAAGATTGGTTACGGGATGATTTTGGATCGGTGGATGATCATGGGTTGAACCAACCGGTTGTAGTGCCCGACCGTGGGAGATTCCACCCGGCTATACACTGATACACGGACGATTCGAATTGATCAAATGCAACCATCTTTTGATAAAAAAAATGCATCATTACCTATTTAATTCTCAGTGATTAGAACAGAATCTCGAATTGGTGATGTTCGATCATGGATTGGTAATGCGCCGACTATGAACCCTACTGATGGATCAGGTGCCGACTGGAATGAGCCCAGGGATAGACCCGGCTATTTTGTCACTAATTATAAGGTCCATGAGTGCCTTGGCTTAGTGCTAGGCCATGGGTAGCCTTAGGATTGGTGTCAAACCGATCAAAGGACAATTGATCTTATTGGCCGACTGATCGTCCAGAGGAACAGTTTTTTGGGCGAATATGGGATGTAATGGCCGAACTTCGGGTGTACGTGATTTGATTTTTTAAGGTGTATCTAATGATCCCTTCTCCGGTCTCGAAACCAACTTGAATGATAGATATCTAGATTACATTTTTAATGAAGAAAAAGATAAATGTAAGGAAAATTCTAGAAACCCCTCATTAAATGAAGGGGTGAGTTGTCCTTTGAATAGTCAATAGTCATGATGGTGGCCAAAGTATCTTTGAAGATTCTAGAAAAAGGCAGGACATACACGGACTCTCATTAATGACCGAAGGTTCTAGAATTGTCGAGTTGGCAACTATAGTACCATTATTTTCAAACTTAATTAAAGGCTCATTAAATGTGGGGTATATGTGGACCAATGGGAGAGTGAAAAACGGCCCATCATTGATGATGCCTAAGGACTAGGTTGCCAAGTGAAACCTTTAGTCATGCCAACTCACTTTTTAGATGTAATCATGAGGCAAAGTAAGCTTGCCAACTAAGGACTTTAGGCGGGACACTTGGAAAAATTAGAGTGGACCATTTGGCTTTGTAATGATGGCTTGAGATTTGCCTTGGATAAGAAGTTAGTAATTCATGCTTAGGTCTAGAATCTTAGGTTATGATGAGCCTAAAGGATAGCCTTGGAAAACAAGGCAAGAACTGATATAGCTAGTATGAGTACCTAGAGGGGGGTGAATAGGTATATAAAAAAAATTTCTCGAAGCTTGCACGATATTTAAACAGTTAATGATTCAATCGCAAGAGTTAAATATCAATCGAGAGACTGAGTAAGGGAAAGAGAGAATTGAACACTCAGTTTATAGTGGTTCGGCTTGATTCAAGCCTACGTCCACTCTTCTGCACTGACAGCCGATTGGCTGGATTCCACTATGATCAAAGAGATGTTACAGTGTTGATCTTCCTTGATTTCTAGTTGTAGATGATCTACCACACTCACTCAAGGCGTCACCAAGTATATACTCTCTTTGTTTACAATTTCGCTCGAACAGTCTCAAATAACAATCAAGGATCTTCAGACTCTGGAATTTTTCTATCAATCACACACTCAAAACAACTAGAACGTCTTCTTTTTATACTCCTTTATGCCATCATAGCCGTTGGCACTTACCAAAGGAATTCTTCCAATCTACCCGTTGGACGGAATCAATCAAGAAGATCATCCGAGCTATTTAAGGAATCTGATGATAGCCCATCAATCCTGTTCGCCCATACAATCAGGATCTCGGTTTCCATGAATAGAACATTCCAAGATTATTTCGTCGACCAACGGATCTTCAATCGATCTTAGATAAGAATTAAAGAATCCGAAATGATTATCCAACCAAAGAATCTATTCCAGAGAATAGGATCGAATCCTCAACCATAAACCTCGGCTTTGGATTTCCTTCGTCACTGGATTAGAAAGACTGACAGTGAGAATAGACTTAAGTCTTGAGTCTTGAGTCTTGAGTCTTGAGTCTTGGGTCTTGAGTCTTGAGTCTCGAGTCTCGAAAGAACAAAGTCTTCAGACTTTAAACTGACGGTCTCCGAACATCCAGACTTAGACTGAAAGAAACGTTTTGTCAGCTTCAAAATATTCTGGAAAGATTTCTCCAACAATCTCCCCCTTTTTGATGGTGACAAAAACTTTCTTGAAGATTTGAACATCTTTGACCTGCAAAACATTTCTCAAGCAATATGGCTAACTCATAAAGATTAATAAAACAACCAGACTCTACATCCACAGAAAATTGGTTAGTCTTTCATGAGAAACACCATATAACAACACTTGAATAAATGCAACCAGTCAAGCATCACAATCCACAGTCAATTTCAGTCAAGTTCATATCCAAGTTCAAGTTCTCAAGTCATACTCAAAAATAAACATAACCACAAAAGTCAAAGTTTAAAAGATGATGTTTGTTCAAATTGGTTTTCTCCCCCTTTTTGTCAGCATTGAAAAGGGTGAGAAAGGAGTCATGTCTGCTTGGGAATGCGCACGATCTGGAAATCCCCAATGGACTGGACTACTCCTTCGAGCTTCTTCAGGTCTTCTCTCAGATGAGCTACCTCTTCTCCCTTGGCATTGGCTTGAATTTGCAGAGCGAGGTCTTTGAGTCTATCCTCCAGAGAGACTGAAGATGCTTGTCCAGCATTCTTCAAAACTTGGATTTCACAGTCCAGAACATATATCTGGTTCCGCATTTCCAGAAGAATATTCATGATGCTACGAAAGTCTACAGAATCATCCGTCTGTGTACTTGCATTGACTCTCTCAGATGATGTGTATGCAGACGATGGCGCTTTTGAATGGTCTGGCAGATTTGGAATCGATGCATCACCTTCTTCAGGCAAGTGAGAGACCTGAACTTCTTCTGGGTCTTCTGGAGATTGTCTTAGATCTTCACTGACAGCAGCAGGAGGTGTAGACCTCTCTTGCTCGCTAACTCCCCCTGTCTCTAGGACATCGAAAGGGGAAGAGTGATGATCATGCTCTTCATTTCCCTTTTCTCCAGAATTGTCAGCAGACTTTTCTTTTTCTCCTTCTTCTTCTTCTTCAACTTCTTTCTCCTTCTCTCTCTGTGCTTCTTCTTCTTTCTCCTTCTCTCTCTGTTCTTCTTCTTCTTTGTTCTGCTGAAGATCTGTTTGATGAGACACAGAACGTCTTGTTCTTGTCAGCGCTTGGATAGTGGGATCTTCATCATCTTCATCTTCATCTTCATCATCAAGGATGAGAGTTCTTCTCTTCTTCTTCGATGGGGCACCCATGGCCTCCTTTCCTTTCCTTTTTGAAGCAGATTGGACTGGAGTTTTCACTTTGAATTTCTCCATTGCCTTGGAGAGTTCTTGCAGACGCATCTTCATTAACATTTTCAACCCTACCACCATCTTTTCACACGGTCGATCACAAAATGTATGCGGTAGTTCAATGTTCAGATGTCTGAAGATCTTGGTCACCAGACCAGGATAAGGCAATTGTCCTTTGTCTTTCGACAATGCTCTGTACATATGGAAGAGAATAGTGTGCGGGAGAGAAAACTTCCGTCCTGAGTTGATCGCATACATCAACTTTGCTTCAGGAAGAGACACAGAAGTCTTTGACGTAGACTTCGGTCTGAGACAGTTAATCACAATCTTATGAAGCACGATGTTGATGGCCTTCATCCTCGAGTAGGTAATTTTCTTCTCTGCGTCCATATCTTTAACAAGATCCAGAGTAGTACGAGCAGGTGAGACTTTGATAGGGAGATAGCGTCCCCGTTCAACTCCAACAATGTCCGCCAACATATTCACATCTACCACGTAGACTTGATCTTGAACACTGAATGAAATTCTATTCGCATCCAAAAAGCTAAGATTTGAATAGAAATAGGCGGTCAGTTGAGCATACCCGTCTGTAGAGTCAGAGCAGAAAGTCTCAAGTTGAAGCAATTTCAACTTTTCTCTTAAGTTCACGTTGATGGAGTCCAGGAAGTCAAAATCGACACTTCTAGGGTTTATCACCCCTCTTTTCAACAGTCTGAAATATACTTTCTCCTGATCCTTGGATTTAAACAAATCCATCCGATTTCCTTTCACCTTTGCTGCCACACCCATTCTGGGTTTAAATTCAAGGAAAATTTTGTCATCATCGTTCCCGTCAATCAGATTTTGTCCTGGCAAACGAGGATCACTGGGAATGTTCTCAAGAGCCTCCACTGCCCTTCCTTTAGGAGCAATTCCCAATTCCTCCATTTTCCGCAGAAAAAGATACTCATTCCCATAATTTTTGTCCTTAAGGAAGTCATCTATATATTTTAACGAAGAACCAGAGGTTTTCAACGCACGATAAAGCTTATAGATGAAGGAGGGTCTTTGGACTCTTACTGGGTCGGCATCCTCGACTATCTCTTCTTCCAGATGTTGACTTCCACCTTGTGGGGTAGGAGGTGCTGAATGACGTGGAGGAGAGCGAATCGGACTTTGTCGCTGACTTGGTAAGTCTTCTTCCTCAGTGAGATCGAAATGAATCGGCCCTTTCTCCATTCTTTGTGGTCCCCTGCTTGCTATTCTTGATGATTTCCTTGAAGACGACATCTTCCTTTGACTATTGGAAGATTCCTTCACTTGCTTTTCCCAAGAAAAAATGACCACTTTCTCGACGATGAACAAGGAGTAGAAACAGTATCGGGAGGAGAGTGTCTTTTTAGGGTTTTGAAGATTTGGGCGAAGAAAAAGAAAACTGTATATATATATATATATATATATATATATATGTACCTCGGATTTGAAAAGAGAAGTTTAAATTGGTACAAGGAAGGTGTACGAACATATCATTTCAAAATCAATAACTACCAAAATTAATTCCTTGAAAAATTTTCGAATTATATCTAAAAGAGAGATCGTACCTTTTTCGAGATTAGATAAAATAACTAAACAAGAATTCGTACAGCAACTTACAGTCTTTAGCCATGAATGATTGAGTCTCAGGATTCAGAGTCTTAGAGTTGGTGAGTCTCTAGACTTTAACTTCTTCAAGCTTCAAAATGTTAAGTCTTGAGCGGATGAGGTCGAATTGATTTTTCTCCAAAGGCTTTGTGAATATATCTGCTAGTTGACTCTTTGAATCAACAAATTGAATCGAGATTTCTCCATTTTGAATATGATCTCTAATGAAGTGATGTCGAATCTCAATATGCTTTGCTCTTGAATGAAGGATTGGATTTTTGGTGAGATTGATCGCGCTGGTGTTGTCACATCTGATTTCTGTGCATGAGTCTTCAATGCCAAAGTCTTGTAGCTGTTGTTTTATCCATAGAATTTGCGAACAGCAGCTTCCAAGAGCTACATACTCTGCTTCTGTCGTTGAGAGAGCTACAGTGCTTTGCTTCCTTGAGAACCAAGACACTGTCCTGTTTCCAAGCAGTTGACAAGTTCCAGAAGTGCTCTTTCTATCGACTCTGCAACCGGCCAGATCTGCATCTGAGTATCCTAGAAGATTAAAGTCTCCCCTCTTTGGATACCAAAGACCGATGCTTGAAGATGAAGCAACGTATTTGATGATACGTTTCACGGCAATGAGATGTGATTCTCTAGGATCTGATTGAAACCTAGCACAGATGCAAACACTCAACAAAATATCAGGTCTAGAAGCAGTAAGATAAAGAAGTGAACCGATCATGCTCCTGTACAGCTTTTGATCTACTTTCTTCCCTTCTTCATCCTTGTCTATCTTCTGAGAGCATGACATTGGTATGTCAGTCTTCTTGCAATTTTCCAATCCAAATCTTTTGACAAGATCATTAGCATATTTTTCTTGGAAGATAAAAGTTCCTTCCTTCAATTGCTTTATTTGAAGGCCAAGAAAGAATGTTAATTCTCCCATCATACTCATTTCAAACTCATCCTGCATAGACTTAGAAAATTTCTTGCAAAGACTTTCATTAGAGGATCCAAAAATAATGTCATCAACATATATTTGAACGAGTAAGAAACTTTTGTTTTCCTTTTTGATGAACAGAGTAGTATCTACTTTACCTTTGACAAATCTGTTCTGTAATAAGAACTTACTTAGTCTGTCGTACCAAGCTCGAGGTGCTTGCTTTAGACCATACAGAGCCTTTTTCAGTCTGAAGACTGAGTCTGGCTTCTTTGGGTCTTCAAATCCAGGCGGTTGTTCCACATAAACTTCCTCTTGGATAAATCCATTTAGGAAGGCACTTTTGACGTCCATCTGGAATAACCTGAAATTTTTGTAACAAGCAAACGCAAGTAATAGTCGAATAGCTTCTAACCTTGCAACTGGTGCGTAAGTCTCGTCATAGTCTATTCCTTCTTCTTGCGTGTATCCCTTGGCCACGAGTCTTGCTTTATTGCGTACGACTTTTCCTTCTTCGTTCATCTTGTTCCTGAATACCCATTTTGCTCCAATAACAGTTTTACCTTTCGGTTTAGATGTCAATTCCCAGACATCATTAATATTGAACTGTCTGAGCTCCTCTTGCATAGCTTCGATCCAGCTTTCATCAGATAAAGCTTCTTCTATGCTTTTTGGTTCAATTTCAGAGATGAGAGCAACAGCACTAGATTCTTCACGCCTTTTTGATCTGGTGCGGATTCCTTCATTGATTTCGCCAATAATGAGATCTTTGGGATGACTGGATTTGTGTTTCCAGTTACTGGTTGATTTGCTTGGTTGATGATCTCTTTCTTTATTTGAATCTTCAGAGGCTTCTTGATGTTGGACTTCCAGAGTCTGAGATGCTTCTTGAGTTGAAGACTTTGGAAGGTCTAGCGTGAGTTCAGATTCTTCATATTGAGTCTGGCTGGATTCATCTTGCGCTGAGTCTTGGAATTTGACATTCATTGATTCTTCCACAGACTGGCTTTTCTTGTTATAGACTCTGTAGGCTTTGCTTGATGTAGAATATCCAAGGAAGATGCCTTCATCTGATCTTTCTTCAAACTTACCAACTCGATCATTTGCATTTTTCAAAATAAAGCATTTGCAACCGAATACATGAAAGTATGAAACAATAGGCTTCTTACCTTTGAACAATTCATAGGGAGTTTTCTCAAGAATAGGTCTTAGAAAGACTCTATTTATAATATAGCATGCTGTTGAAACAGCTTCAGCCCAAAATCGTGAAGAAATTTTACTTTCAATTAAAAGAGTTCTAGCCATTTCTTGAAGAGATCTATTCTTTCTTTCCACAACTCCATTTTGCTCTGGGGTATACGGAGAGGAAAACATGTGATTAAAACCAGATTTATCACAAAATTTCGTAAAATCTTGATTTTCAAATTCACTTCCGTGATCTGTTCTTATACTTGAAATAGCACATCCTTTTTCATTTTGAACCTTTTTAGCAAATTTCTCAAAGTATGAAAAGGTTTCTGACTTATTTGCAAGAAAATATACCCAGGTAAATCGAGAGAAATCGTCTACAATTACTAGACAATACTTCTTACCTCCAATGCTCTGGGTTCTTGTTGGTCCAAAGAGATCCATATGAAGCAACTGCAGTACATGATTAGTAGATACATGATTTGTTTGCTTAAATGAATTTCTTACCTGCTTTCCTAGAATGCATGGAGTGCATAGGTCAGACTTTAGATATGGCAATTTAGGTAGACCTCGAACAAGCTGCTTAGAAGAGATTTTGGCTAATTGCTTCTTGTTGATATGGCCAAGCTTTCTGTGCCATAGAACTGCTTCATCTTGAATTGAGATTAAGCATTGTTCTTCATTTGGCTTTACATCAAGGAGATAGATGTTTCCATGCCTTTGACCCATGAAAGACTGAGTCGAATCTTTGCTAATTCCAGAACATATGCCTTCTTGAAAGGAGATCTTGTAACCAGTATCACACAGCTGGCTAATGCTGAGGAGATTGTAGTTGAGTCCTTCCACTAGAGAGACATTGCTTATTGTGAGATTTCCAATTTTTACAGTCCCGAATCCCACAATACTTCCTTTGCTGTTTCCTCCGAAAGAAACTTTTCCACCATTTACTTGAATAAGCTTAATGAAACAATTTGAGTCTCCTGTCATGTGTCTTGAGCATCCGCTGTCAAGATACCACTTTATCTTCTTTTTGACAGAGACCTGCATTCAAAAGAGAGTCTCAAGCTTTCTTTGGTACCCAAACTTTCTTGGGTCCTTTGGTGTTAGTAGGATGAGCATTATTAGGCCATACTCTCTTAACAGGCTTCCAAACCATAGGACACTCTTTTTCAAAATGATCCTGACTGTTACACTTAGAACACCTTAAAGCATTTCGACCTACAGACTTTACAAACACTCTTTTGAAATGATTTTTATAAGCCTCTTTTGATGGTCTTTTCTTAATTCTTTCTTTTACTTTTGGAAAATCAATCAAGGGGATTGTTTCCACTGTCATACCTAGACCAGACTTATTAAAGTAAGGTCTTTGGACTGAAAGCACTTTTTCAAGCTTTTCGGATCCTATCGAAAACTTCTTTGAAATATTTGATAAGTCTGTTTTTAAGAAAACATTTTCTTTCAAAAGATCATCTTCTTTTTCTTTAAGAGCAGAAACATTTAGGTCTAGACTTTTAACTCTTTCTTCTAAAATAATTTCCTTTTGTTTCAGAAATGAGTTTTCCTTTTTAAGTTCGGAAATTCTTTTGAGAGAAGTCTTGAGACTGAAACACAGTTCATCAATATATTTAGAGACTTTGACAGGAATTTTAAAATTACTTACCTCAAATTCACTGTCTGAGTCTGATCCAGAATCTGAGTCTGAGTCTGAATGTGCCATCAAACATATGTTGGCGTATTCATTATCACTCTCTTCACATTCTGTATCACTCCAGGTTTCAGCTTTGATAGCCTTTCGAAACTTCTCAGCTTTTCCTCTTTTCTTTTTCAGAAGAGGACAGTTGGGTCTGATGTGTCCCTTCTTTTTACATTCGAAGCAAACTACATCTTTGTTTGGTTCCTCATCATCAACAGACTTGGTCTGCTGTCTCTGAAAACTTTGTTTCCTTGGGATGAACCTTCTGCCTTTTCTATTCAGTTTTCTGAATCTTCTTATCATGAGAGCAAGCTCCTCATCATCCATATCATCTTCAGAATCTGCATCATCAGAATCGTCATTTGATTTTAATGCAATAGATTTCTTACCTCTTGGATCTTCGTCTTCATTAATTCGTTCCACTTCGTAAGACTGAAGAGTTCCAATCAGCTCGTCTACAGATAATGGCATGATTCTTTGCGTCTCTCTTATTGAAGTCTTTATATGATTCCAATCCTTAGAGAGTCCACGCAGAAGCTTGTTCACCTTCATGGGATCAGAAATTTTTTGTCCTTGGTTCTCAAGACCATTGACAATATCTGTAAAACGACTAAACATGTCAGTTATAGATTCTCCTGGTTTCATTTTGAAGGCTTCATATTGACCAAGGAGAATGTTAATTCTGGTCTCCTTCACTCGTTCTGTCCCTTCATAGGTGATGTGTAATCTATCCCATACTTCTTTTGCTGTAACACAAGAAGATATTCTATTATATTCAGTTGGAGATAAAGCACAATATAAAGAGTAAATTGCTTTTGCATCGAGTGCTTGTCTTTTGTTTATCTCTTCTTGAGACATTCCGCTGGTTTCAATAGTGTCTTTCCCTCTTTCAGAGATTGATGCAGCAGCCGGAGTAATTCCTCTTTCCACAACGTCCCATTCCAGAGGATCCTTTGATCGTAGGAAAGCTTTCATCTTATTCTTCCAGATGTTGTAATCCTTTCCATCGAAGTAGGGAGGTCTGGTATTGCTTTGCCCCTCCATCAGTCCTGGTGCTAGCATACTAGCCATGGATCTTTTACTCTGAAGTAAAACACTTCAAACAAAGTAAGAACACGGGCTCTGATACCAATTGATATAGCTAGTATGAGTACCTAGAGGGGGGGTGAATAGGTATATAAAAAAAATTTCTCGAAGCTTACACGATATTTAAACAGTTAATGATTCAATCGCAAGAGTTAAATATCAATCGAGAGACTGAGTAAGGGAAAGAGAGAATTGAACACTCAGTTTATAGTGGTTCGGCTTGATTCAAGCCTACGTCCACTCTTCTGCACTGACAGCCGATTGGCTGGATTCCACTATGATCAAAGAGATGTTACAGTGTTGATCTTCCTTGATTTCTAGTTGTAGATGATCTACCACACTCACTCAAGGCGTCACCAAGTATATACTCTCTCTGTTTACAATTTCGCTCGAACAGTCTCAAATAACAATCAAGGATCTTCAGACTCTGGAATTTTTCTATCAATCACACACTCAAAACAACTAGAACGTCTTCTTTTTATACTCCTTTATGCCATCATAGCCGTTGGCACTTACCAAAGGAATTCCTCCAATCTACCCGTTGGACGGAATCAATCAAGAAGATCATCCGAGCTATTTAAGGAATCTGATGATAGCCCATCAATCCTGTTCGCCCATACAATCAGGATCTCGGTTTCCATGAATAGAACATTCCAAGATTATTTCGTCGACCAACGGATCTTCAATCGATCTTAGATAAGAATTAAAGAATCCGAAATGATTATCCAACCAAAGAATCTATTCCAGAGAATAGGATCGAATCCTCAACCATAAACCTCGGCTTTGGATTTCCTTCGTCACTGGATTAGAAAGACTGACAGTGAGAATAGACTTAAGTCTTGAGTCTTGAGTCTTAAGTCTTGAGTCTTGAGTCTTGAGTCTTGAGTCTTGGGTCTTGAGTCTTGAGTCTCGAGTCTCGAAAGAACAAAGTCTTCAGACTTTAAACTGACGGTCTCCGAACATCCAGACTTAGACTGAAAGAAACGTTTTGTCAGCTTCAAAATATTCTGGAAAGATTTCTCCAACAAGAACCAATCAATCAAGAGAGGACATTAGGCATCAAATGGGCTTATGTGTCCCTTAGGATCATAGGCATATCATGAGCTTAAATTGAGCCTTAGATAGCAAGTCAATAGGTGGTCTAATATGAAAATGACAAGTGTTCTCTTAGGATGCTAGGCGTGCCACCTTGCAAAATAGGCTTGCCACCTCGATGCCATAGCCGTGCCACTCTAAGAAACGTGATTGGACCGCTTGGATGAGTAATGATGAGATTTGTGCCTATAAATAAAAGGAGGCCCCATTCATTTCCATCATTGGAACTCCTTTTCCATTCACACACCATTCTCCTTTCTTTTGGCCGCACACCACCAACCTTTCAAGTCATTCAAGTTTGTTCTTGAGGTTTGCCAAGGTAAGTAAGATCCTTATGTCTCTTCTAGGGTGGTAGTTTCTATTGTCAAGTTTAGTTAGGTGCTTACCCATTAAAGCAGTGGATATGATGTTGGACCTTTTGTATGGTTTTGCTTATGTTTTTGCTTGAACATGTGCTTGAGTCGTGTATGTTTGTAATGGAATCGAGGTTTGTTCGAGTTGAGTTTATTGCAAGGCAAGGTCTCCTCAAGCCATAAAGCCTTGGTTTCGGCATAAATAGGATGCCGGGTCCAAATCTCACTTGGTGTGGGAATTGCCCGAGGCCGTAAGATCCTAAGTCGACATTGAGGCATGTTGATCGTACGCCTTGATCGGTAAGGGGATCGCCCAAATCCATGAGGTCTGGGTAAGGCACCAAGCATGTTGATTTCTATAGTCCAAATGGACGTCAGGACTTTGTGCTTGGCGTTAAATGAAACCACGAGTTGAGGGTCATTCTTGATACATGTGCATTCACATCAAGTTGGAGCTGAGGTTCGTCAAGCTTGGGATCGTCAGTAAAGCGAGGTGTACCCAAGCCTCAAGGTCTTGGATCGGTATCGAGGCGTACCATTTCTAAGCCTTGTCCGGTGTAAGGATCGACGCTAAGTGGTTGATTTGAGTTACGGACCAAAGGTTGCTCCCAAAACACTTGTTAGCAAAATATGAGAATTCATGACACACATGAACGAATGAGCACGCTTCGGGCCATACACGTGTCGACTAAGAGATAAAATAAGAACCCGCTTGTATGATGCATTTATGCATGCACTTAAAGAGGAAAAGGCACCCGTCGTTACATAGCGTTGGTAGCAATGCCTCGTTCATTGAATGTGATGCCTCGATTGAGCCGTGATGCCTGGGTTTTGGACCTGGAAGCCTTGAGAAGCTAGCCTTGAGAAGCCTCATTCAAGCCGAGTTGCCCTGGTTGAGTCAGGAAGCCCAACAAGAAGCTGGAAGCCCAATCGAGTCAGGAGGGTTTAGTCGAGCTGGGATGACACCAAATGAATTTGCATAAATGCCGGTATTTGCATAAGTATGATATGTTGGTATATGTATTGATAAGCCAAAGGTAAGTATGCATTGAAGCATGTTGCAATGGACATTTGCATGTAGTCAAGGGTAGCGACAAGTTTGCTATTGATCTGCCATCGACGTTGTCTGCAAGTGTTGTACTTGCTAAGCTTTGATGATGAGATGCTTTCCTAGTAGAACTAGAAATTTTACTTACTGAGTTTTCCCAAAACTCATCCCTTAGCTTTTAGTCTAATAGGCATGGAAGTCTCATGTCAATATTGAGAGCTGCAGTCATGATAGAAGAGATATGACTTCCCTTGGCCTATGTGGAAAATGTGTACTATGATGTAAAAAGAAAAGAGGGCCCGTAGAGAAAGGGGTTTTTAATAGTACTAATATAATATAAGTCAGTGTGTTCAGTGTGATGTATGTCCTAGTCTTCCAACAGTTGTTTGTCCGGAGAGTTATTTGTTCACATTTCCACATGTGCATGATAATATGATAAAAAGAATCGGCACAACGATGAGTCTGGGACCTTGCGAAAATAACCCTTGTCACTTGTGACCTTGGAGATGGAGTTGGGGTCGTGACATGTCGAGCCTTTTAAAAAAAACAAAAAAAGTAAAATAATAAATTAAAATATTAATAAAATATTAATTAAAAAAAATTATCTACATCAATATCAACGAAGCCACGTTGGATGACAATGTCCATGTTGGATTTTCCAGTGAGGTAAATCGTAATAGCACTCAAATGATCGATTTGTGACACTTAAATGAGCGAATTTTTTTTTTTGGCACTTAAGTGAGCATTGTACTGAAATTTTGGCATTCTTAGTGTTCTTATCCCCAAACTATTTTTATCTAGATTTGAAGGAACATACAACTAGAGATGATATAAGAGATTCCACAAGGAATGACCTAAGCTATTCTTATCTAGATTTGAAGGAACATACAACCAAAGATGGTATAAGGGATTCCACAAGGAATGAGTTTCCCTTTTGAAGGCATCAAATAATAAGCACAGACACCACAAAGTTGAAAAACACTACTAGCAAAGTTAATCGTGAAAAGCATATAACAGGGGCTTGTCTAGTTCAAGCTTGACCTCAATTAGTGCATTCCGGTGTTACTTCTTTGCATACTATACTCTTCCTGACTAATAAAGGAGTTAACCCAAACATTATGAACTCCAAAAGTGTCACAGCACTTGCCTTATTAACACAAGGCGAAAGCATGGAAAGAGCCTCCGAGATTGTGGATTATGTTCCTCAAACTCTGGAGAATCACGACCCATCCAAATGAATATTCTATGCAGATAACATGGTCACCACCTCTCATCCACCTGTAGGGAAAGAAAACAAAAGGAAAAGAAAGCAAAAATGGCAAAACAATATGAATAAGACGCTAACGATGGTGGCAATATTATAAGCGACCGTGGCATTCCAAGCAGGTATGACCCCACCTGGTGGTATTTGGCAATATCATTTCAATGGCAATGAAAAGCATCCACACATATTGCGGGTGACTCTCTAATGGCTCAAAGATACTCGGATGAGTACTCCATGTTCATAGTATGTAACATGATTAGCTTTGTCGCATCGCTTGGCATCATTATGCTTCTCATAAGTGGTCTTCCTTTAATGCAGTGTCGGATCTTCATGGGATTACAGTGTTGACCATGTGGGTTGTGATAACCTTCACAGAGGCGACTTCTGCAATCTCCATATGAGTATTCATACAGAACAACAAAAGGAATACTGCATATCAAATAGTTGGGATTGTAGTGTTGGTGTGGGCTATATTGATGGCTTTTCTTTTCAAGTGCCACCTTGTATGCTTGATCTTGAAATTGTTATGCAAAGTCCTGAAAGTGATACTCAAAGTCCTGAAGTTCATCTGTAATGCCTTGAAGAAACAGAAGTGAGAGGATGTTATAGTTTAGTGGTTGTATATCACTACAAGTGTATTTAAGAAGCAATTGAAGTAAAAGGAGAAATAGGGATAGGAATAGCAGTTGATCAGACAAAGGAAGTCATTACTATAGAACAACAACAAAAGGATATTGAGGATTGACTCCAACCAACTGATGATCAAGCTAGTATGATGGATGTTGATCTCACTCAATACCCAGAGAGTGTTGACTATGTTGCTGAGCATCAGGAGTTTGCTAGAGACCAAGACATCACTAAGCATCAAGCACCTGCTGAGGATCAAATCATTGTTGGAGAGTAGGGTTTAGTCTCAATTGTAGGCACTGCTGAAGCTGAATCCTCTCAAATTATAACATCAATTCAGAGGGAGCTTGATCATGCCGAAGATCCTATTGAGCCTCTACCTAAAAACATTTCCATAGACTCCACGAATGTTGCTAAGAAAGGAGTTGTTGACAGTGCCAATGTTGTTCAAGAAAGTCGAGAATTACCTAATGCAAGGATTAAGGCTCTTCAGATTCTCAAGAAATCCGTGCAAACACCAATTTGGCTCCAAAAACTACTGTTGATGATGCTTTTGTTGTTGAATTACCTTCCATCCCCGTTGGAACTCTTGGCCTTACTAGTGAGCAAATTGCTAATCCCACTCATTCTTTTGACTTGGTTGTTCAGGATAGAGGAAAAGTTTTTGCAAGTGTTGAGGGGGAGTATGAAACTGCTAGACAAAGGCAAGACGGCATCAATATGGTGATGAAACTTGCATTAGAAACTGACCCTTCAAGAATTCTTGCTATTAATAGCACTTAAGAAAAGCTGTTTCTGTGGACTCTACTCAGAATGATAGAGCATAAGGACAAGATGGAGAATGAGTTGAAGAATTTAACTATCTTTTTCAGAATTTGGGTTGAAGCGTTGGACAACAAAATGACAATAATCGAGCGTCTTTTGGATAATATGCGGTACTATGTTCTTGTTTAACTGCCTTAGACACATATTTTCATCTCCCACTTCAACTCCATCTCCAGCTCCCATTCTAGACCCTGACCCAAACCAACCATCCTCCTCCAAATAATTTTCTATGTTTGCATTATTTCTCGAAGTTTGGATTGTTTTGTCATTTGATTTGTAATGTTTGTAGATTTTTTTTGTTGGACTAACCTTCGTATTTTGGTTTGTCTATTATATTATGTTTTATCTAGTATCTTTTCTATTGTTGACAAAAAGGTGGAGAAGGACCAACAGATCTGAAGATACAAACTTTATTGCACTAACGTTACTTACAGAGGTTTTTCAAAGACACTGAATATCACAAAAGTTAAGGGGATTGGTTATAAATTGTTCTTATCCCTTATCTTTTATTTTAAGAGCTTTAGCTTCAAGAATCTTGCCCAATTTTCATTTAAATATTCTTATAATTTAACTATGCATCATTTTCATATCTGACTTTAATCAAGAGCAATTTAAATATCAAATTTTTGTCTCTTTAAGAAGTTTTTCTTGAACAAATTTTCTCATTGTCAAAATGGAGGAGATTGTTGAGAAAACATTCCCTAAGCTGTTTTGATGACTGACAAAACTTAGCAACGTTGATTCTATTATAAACTATTTTCAGGTGGAAAGTCTAACAAGACATGATCAGACGATGTCAATCAAAATCAAAATCAAAGTCCTAATTTATACTTCATTCCTTACATATTATGTCAAACGGCTAGGAATGAGTCATATACACTGGTGCAATGGCTAGTGGCGACTGGTTAAATTCTTTGCCATATTTATAAAGAGTTTCAAAAGAAAAATCTTCCTAATATTTATGGAGATTCAACCTTCCTGGAATTTCTTATGAAAGGCAAAACATTCTTTCCATTCGTAAACACCCAATTTTTGGAAATCCGAACTATTGTATGGGTAGTAGAACATATAGGAAGCTCCACCCTCAGTGATCCTAAAGCAATCATATCTTCTCAACCGAATCCAGGACCAATGGGTAGATTGGCTAGATAATCCTCCTAGAGATATATCCAATGGTCAACTTGGACTAGGAGGAGTATAAGAGGAGGTTTCGAAGTTGAAGGAAATAGAATTTGCATTCGCGAGAATTTCAAAGCTTTTAATTTCAAAGTCTAAAAAATGTTTTGTAATATTATACATTTGTCTTTGTGAGCATCATTGTGTAACCATTTAGAGGTCAAGAGTGTATGAGGAGTGATACACACGACCTTGAGCCTAGATAGCTCAGATCTTGTAACCTCCGATTGGTTCTTATTAGTGGATTCTTGCCAATTGGTTGTAGTGCAAGAGAATGGACGCAAGCTTGCAAAAGCTGAACCGCTATAACTTTTGTGTGCAGTTCTCTATCTCTTACTCCTTTTATTTATTGTGATAGAATTATATATCGACAAGATTTGACCACTTTACCATAAGTTGTCTTGTTGCAATATTTGTTTAAATTCTTTCACTTCCACATAGTTATCTATTAATCCCCCTCTAGGTGATAGTTTTAGCTATAACACCATCAATGAAGAGGCCAATGCAGGTAGTGTGACATCTCGAATTTCTGATTCTGTTTTCTATTGAATAAGTTAGGCTTTTCATTGATGTGCCTATAGTTTTTTTCTCTGAGCTGATCACTTATGAGATAACTAGTCTATCTAGTGAAGCCGTTAAGGGATTTTAGCACAATAGACTTGAGAATTCGACTAGAAATCAACTCCTAAACCGTGCTAATCTATAAGGGTCAATATGGCACTGTTAAAATCGATTAGAGGTTAGAGAAAGGTCGGTTTGACTGAGGTATGTGATTAAAGTGTTGGTGACTCCACCTGATTGCAAAATTCTCATTGAACAATTTTAGACCAATTTTTCTGTCATTTTTTTACCTTGTGTCCGTATTTGAAATCTCGAGATTTTCACGACAATCAAGAGTTGCCAATGAGTCAAAGATGTACAATGTGGCTAAAAAAATAATCGATCACGGGTCAATTGCACTAAAAATTCTAAAAAGCTACTTGATATGTTAGATCGCCCTAAAATTCCGCCTGGTTGAAATTAACCGTGAAGTTAAACCCAATTTTAGAAATTGAAAGTTTTGTTATGTTACGATTCATTTTAGGAATGTCGACTCATCCTTCGAAGATTTTTCTGCAAACCAGGATTTTTGGCGAAAGTTCAAAGTAGGGCCGTTTTGGACCGGGAAAATTAGAGGGCCCTTTTTTGTTGCATTTTTGGTTGTCAAGTTGGTTCAATTGGTGAGGAAAAATGTGAATTTAAGTGTGGACACATTGGCTGAATTTTTGGGGCTTCAATTTGATCAAATTAGAGGAGAATTGAAGGGGAATTGAATGAAATGGGATAACAAAAGTCCAAAATTCGTAGGTCCTTGGGGTGTGCAATATTTGGACCTTTAGATGGCTTGCAATGGAAGCTTGGGTTAAGGATTTTGGGCTGAGGATGACAACCAAGCTGGTGGTGCACAAAACTTAAGTGTTTTGGATATTTGTGTGGCCCCTCTTGCAGCAACCACCTTCTTCCTTCAGCAGCTCCTTTATCTATTTGTGTGAGTTTAGAGAGCTCAAGAGAACTAGAAACCAGCTAGCAAACCTCCCCTTTGCCGTCGATAGCCCCCGGCTGCCATCCAGTGCCCATCGCACTGCCCAAGCCCTGAGTGCCAGCCCGAGTGTCCGCTCGCTCGTCCTTGCACCCAGCCATCGTCCCCCACACGTCCTAGCTATCGCCAAGCCCTTAGTCGTTGTCGAAGCCCAGCCGGAGCTCCACCGATGCCGTCCAACCACCGGAATCACTTGCTTGGTTCGTTGCTGCCATCGCTGTCCCGCCATGCCCCTTTCCCGAGCCGTGTAGCCCCTTCGACCGGTTCCTTTAGCCCAAGGTAGAAGCCAAAACCTCATTAAGGGCCGAGGTCTTCGAGACCTGTTTTAGATCCCTTCCGAGCCTTGGTTGGTGTTGCCGTAGGATTGGTTGTCGCCCACCTCCGCGTCGCCATGAACTCATCAAACCGCTAAACCAATGAGTTTACTTGCTAAACCCTACTTAGGGAGTTAATGACTGTGGCACCCCTCGACGGCCCCCAATCCGATTAGGGTCGCCACAGTTCGCTTTCCATTCACTTTCCTTATTAATATATCACTCTGATACCATTTGGCCTGTAGCGAGTCCATACAACTTGGGGGTTTACATTTTTTTCTTTTTTTCGATCGGTCCCTTGCGCAATTTATATGCGGAAGCACATCCAACAAACTCCCTTCCCTATGTTCAGAAATCGATGCACACCTACTAAACATCTTATATAAGTTAAAACCGAACACGTTTATTTACATAAAGCAGATGGACATCTTTAGTCAGTACATCGAAATGCCAATGTTTCTATACTCGGCTATACTTTAAAAGATGACCGACATCTCCTCCCACAATCATATGCTTAAGGTCTATCGACCAGTGTCGGCGTCCAAAGGTTCCCTCCTTTGCTATCCTTCTCCTCGCGGTCATATCCAACCGCTCAAACCATCTACTAATCTGAAATGTTGGTCCCTAAAAGGGGTGAGTATAACCATTCAGCAGATAGGGAAATCCAATAACAACTCAATGCATCAGGCAAATCATACATGCATTGCAGGCATTACTTACCTTGAAGTCATGCGCATACTATCATGCATCATCATATCAATTTATAACGCATACATGTGTATCATCATCATATCATACATGTCATCATCATCATGACATCATTTCATCACACATGTCATCATTATCATGGCATCATTTCATCACACATGTCATCATCATCATGACATCATCATATTACACCACCATGCATATCATCATGCATATCATATCATGGGTGATCATCATTATTTCACACCACATATCATCATCATCATCATCATGCATATCATCATGCATATCATCGTCATCATCATCATGCATATCATATCATGGGTGATCATCATTATTTCACATCACATATCATCATCATCATCATCATCATGCATATCATCATGCATATCATATCATGGTTTAATTTCCACTTTTAGCTTTCAATTTGATCACCACATCACCCATTTCTCAAATCATCAATTTCATCATCCCCTCGGGCAAAGACCTCCGAGGCTTCCGGCATTCAGCCTCCTAGGCCACCAGGCATCCAGCCCCCCACACTTCGGGCATCTCGCGTCCTAACTAGCATTACGAGGCATTCCCTTCGGGCATAAACCTCCAAGAGGGCTTCCGGCCTTTACCCTTCTAGCCAGGCATCTCGCACCCCAATCCTGGCATCGTGAGGTATTCCTTTCGGGCAAAGACCTCCGACAAGGCTTCCGGAATTATGTACTGATATACCACCAGGCCTCCCCTGGAATTACGTACCGTATACCACCGGGCATCCCAACACTCCTGGGGAATCTCCGGAATTACGCCACTAGGCCACTGAGTATCATCATCCACCACAACCACTTCCTCACTTATCATTATCCACATTTACCATTATTTTGATCTCAATTTAACATGGCACATGTCGTAACATCAAACAAGTCATACTTGACATAGCATTCACACATGCATCACAATTCAATGTTATACATACACCAATATCTCATCGTACATGCAACAATGTATAATTATTTATTAATAAATCTAATGGAATTTATGGCCAATAAAATAATCCATTTTATTTTTATTTATTTTTATTTATTATTATTTTTTAATAAATAAATATTAAATTCAATATCTATAAATTCCCAAAATTATAAAAATTCAAGCAATTACAAACCAATAGAATTACATGCAAAATTCATGGCCAAATCGAATTTCACAAAATTTCACAATTTCCACAAAACAGCCCATAATATTCGGATAAAACCAGAATACACAGTTTCTGAAGAAATTCAATTAAAATATCCATACGGTCTCCAAAAATTACGAAATTTTACAGAGTGATAGCCAAGATATTTTCGTACAAATTTCATGAAGAACTCCAAACCAAATTATTTTTATATTATTTTATACAACCTCACGAAGCTTCTGGACCCATTACCGCATCGTCCAGTGCCTCCATCTCCGAAATATGAAGTTTTAACCTACCTATTCTCTTTATTTTTCTCTGAAATTTAGATATGTTATGAATCAAGGTATCCTTTACAAGTTTTATGAAGAGATCTAGGTCAAATAACCAGAATATGGTCACCATTTAGGTCCTTGAAGTCTCGGGTGTCTCGGAATACATCACCAGAATCATCGTCTTCAAGATCTAGTCGATTTACCAAGCTATACTTGTTATTTTCACTTCAAATTTGAGTATGTTGTATTTTAAGATGTTCCCTACAACTTTCATGAAGAAACCGAAGTAATATTCTCAACAAAAACCAACATGCAACCATGAATCCAGCGAAAGGTCAGTAAAAACTCTCCAGATCTGAGGTCTCCGTAAGATGAGACTTTAACCCCTCAAATCTCCATCATTTTCCACGAAATTTCAGTATGTTATAGTACAAGATGTTAGCTACACCTTTCATGAGACATCGAAGCCAAAATCGGACTCCAAATACACATGCAAGCTCAAACAAGTTACTGACTCACACGATCCGAGCAAGAACGGTCACACCACTCACACACAACTCATCCATGCTTCGGTTTTTCTCATCTAACAACCAAAAGTTCAACATGCAAACAACATACGAGCATGCGAGAGAAGCTAGAGGACTCCTACTTGCCTCTAGACCACACGAACGGCGGCACACCGGCGACGATCACAGCGGACGGACGGCGGTGGCTCCTTCCTCTCTCGGCCTCCCTCTCTCGGCCGCACCCTCTTCCTCTCTCTCTCTCCCTTTCTCTCTTGGCTGAATGGTTAACCAGCCATTCTCTCTCCTTTTCCTTCCCTTTTATATTGCATGCATTCTAGGTTTGCATGGGGGACAAGTGTTCTCATGAGGAGAACAAGTGGCAAAAAGGAGAGAACAAGTGTTGGAGGACATGCAAGGTTAATGGGCCTTCTTCTTGGGCCTATCTTGGGCCAGCAAATGGGCTGGTTGACAGCCCCTCCTTGGCTCCAATGGGCCGACCATTTGGCCCTCCAAAATCCATACTCTTGGACATAAGGCCCAACCTAATTAAACCCACAATTTCACTTTCAATTATTCATCTTTAATTCTTTCTTTTAAGAATTTAATTACTAAATTTCACATGGCCAAAATCTTGAAATCATAATTCCATAAATTCCAATTTATAAAACACATGGCCAATGATAGGATTTTCTTTCCTATCACATAATTATCCCTCAAAAGCTTGGCCATATATCTTATTGCAAATTATGGATTAAATGGCCATAACTTGATGGTACTTCCATCACCTATTCATAGAATTTAATATAGCTAGAGGTCGTTAAAAATTTTGGGATGCCACAATGAAACTTAGTGTATAATTAGTTTAGTCTAATTAGGGATTAGATGGTTAGTTAGTTTAGATTAATGATTTAATTGTTTAATTGTGCATGTTAGGTGGTTAGAATAAATTGATTATGGGCTAAAGAGGCTGTGCTATTTATCTAGTTAGGTTTGAAAATTTTCTACGCCGATTTAGGTGATTAGATTAGCATTTCCGACCTAAGTTGGTATTTTTGGTATTTAAATTACATTATTTAATTAATTTTGGTATTTATTTAATTATTTAATAATTTCAAGAAATTATATTGGGCTAGCTAGTGACCAGAATTTCATGCTGATTGCAGTGATGTGCTTAGTTTATGCAATTAAGTGTTAAATTGTACAAATTGAGTGGTGATTGGAATTTTGGTTATTTATTAGAAAATCTTGGGTGTCAGGTTTTGACACAAAAAATGGTTTTAAATACTATATCAAATAACCACCCGCCGTGGTGACTCCGCTGGGTAGGCTCTAGACCTCCATTCAGGAGGTCTGGAGCTTGAAGCCCCTTCAACGCAAGTTGCAGGGAGGCTAGCGGATCATTTGGCGACTTACCCGGGGCGTGTGGGTGGTGGTTTCCTACGTGCCTCCCTAGGGTTTACTTCCAGCTGTTGGCTGTGTGGGGTTCCTTGGGTCACAAAAAAAAAAAATACTATATCAAATAGTGGGATTTTAAAAAGAAGGGTATCAATTTTTTTGGTTCAAATTGATCGTGTACCCACGCACGACTATTTTACCGTATGTTTTTAATACGAATAAATTATGCCAAGTACATTATTTTATTTGACATTTAAGTGCGAAGCGCAATGTCTTAGCCGGGATTGGATGGCTGCATGGATGATATGAGAACCCATCACGAGCCTTTGGGGTCGGACGATACTCCTTTGGGAATACCCCAAGTCAACAGATGCTAGGCGCAGTGATGGCTCGACCGATGCTCCTATGTGAAATGCCGTTTAGATGTAGATGTTGCCATGCTCGATGGTGCGAGACAATGCTCAGCTACGCCGAAAGACCGTTGACTGTTGAGTCGGCCATGGCCATTGGGTTGTAATCAATTGGGATGTGTGATTGATTGATTTGATGCGTCTGATTATGGGACAAAATTGTGTGGCACGGTATGAGATGTATCATAACGATTTGACCTTATAATCGGGACTTTTGTGTTTATTGAGGTGAAAGTGGTGGCGTTCCAATTGATTGAGTTTGATTATTGCATATGGCTATGTATATGAGCTATGCTGACATGCAGGGAAGATTTGAGACGAGGTAAGTCTCTGTGGTTGTGTGATTGTGTGGCTAGGCGTATTCTCTTCCTAGTCGGAGTTTAGGGGGTGAACTTGCTGAAACATTATCTCACCCCATCATGGGCTCAATTCTTTTAGGTCCTTAGATGGCGGTTCATCCGGAACATTTTGGTCAGCCTCAAGCTGTTACTGAGCAAAGTATAGACGTCCCTGTCCTCGATAGTCATTGAGTCTATGAGTTAGTGGTGACCATTTTCTAAGTTGATGAGGGCTGACCTAAGAGGGTATCTCATCGATTTAGGGCATGGTACCACTATGGACTCAATGGGTATAGGATAGGTCCCCTTCAAGGATTTGATATCCCTGCCGTTGAGCTCAACGTCGCTCTGGGTGAGGGTGCAGCTGACCCTCCTGTTGGTGCTATGGTGGACTCGGCTCCCTCGGAGCCTATGGAGTCCGAAGGATGATGAATGTGTCCAACTAGTGGGTCGTGGGACAGTTCCCTTTTTTAAGGCAGATCTTTTTGGTAGATAGACTAGTATTGTATATAAACTAGTTTGTTGTTTATAAAGGCGTGTTTTGGTTGTGAATTTGTTATCCTACTTTTCTATCCCATGCTGGTTGCTGTCAGGGGATTTGTTTATTTGCTTTCGCATGTGTAATAAAATGAATGTGTTGGCAACGCGTCCTGGGACGTTGCAATTTCATCGACTACCGAGAGATGTGCGTGCGCTTGAGACTCGGGGCATGACATCCTCGCCCCAGAGTGGTATCAAAGCTAGACGGTAGTTGAAGTGATAATGTGCAATGAGTTATGGGATAGTTAGTAAGAATGGCCTTTATTTTATGTCGGTGCGTGTGTTTGATAGCTATTTTGTAGCTTGTTTGGTGTGATCGCTTAGCTTCTAATTCTATGTAGAATTGAAAAGCAGGTTTCTGTATAGAACTTGCATAATGAGTGATTAGGAGCAGATGACTCCTAGGAAGAGGACCATGGGACCAGTGACTCGGGGTAGGATGCTGATAAGGGTTGGTACCCAAGGTGGTCATGGTCGAGCGTCGACTCATGCCAACGCTAGTCAAGTAGCACCACCTCCAGTCGGTGCTGGGATAGTAGCCCTTGGCAATCCTAGAATCGATGGGAAGGTTCAAGCGTTTGAGATGCTAGGAGCATTGATGGGGGTAGCAGGCCCATAATCAAGTTGCCTCCAACACTACCATTGCTACTGCCATTGCTACTGCCGCAACCGCACCTGCTAAAGTTCCACCTAGGAACGTGATTGTAGAGAGAGGGGCCGATGCACAAGCTCGTGGAGCAATTCTTAAAGCTGAACCCGTCGAGATTCACCAGTGCAAGAGATCCCGAGGTTGCAACCGTCTGGATACAAGACCTAGAGTAGGCCTTTACACTACTGATGTGCAATGAGGAGGAGAAGGTTGTCCTAGTAGTATATCAACTGTAGGGTAATGTGAATACCTGGTGGAGGGCCACCAAAGATAGAGTAGTCCTTGAAGGTGAAGTTCCGATGTGGAACACCTTCCTGAGAGCTTTCAATAGCAAATATTTTTTTGATAGTGGTTGAGAGTAGAAGATGGAGGAATTCCAATGCCTCCAACAAGGCATGTTGACCGTGAATCAGTATAAGGCTAAGTTTGCGGAGCTATCGCAATACACTCCTAGACTGGTGGAGGATCCTGAAGATAGAGCTTGGAGGTTAAGAAATGGCCTCCAACTAGAGCTAAAGAAACCATTGGTGCCATTCGACCTGAAGGATTACAGTGAACTATATGGTCAGGCCTAGTTGATAGAGAGGAATCTGAACGAACAAGCCGCTGCATTTGGGTCGTGGTTTGGTTCGAATAGAGACGAAAATAGGTTTGGGAAGAAACCTATGTCAGGAGGAAGGTACCCTGTTTCGCCCAACAGGAAAGGTGGGATAGGTAAGTTTGTGCCAAACCAGATGGGCGTGTGTCTCTTCTACGAAAGACGACATAGATTGGCCCCGTGCCATTCTAGGCCGGGTGCTTGTTGTAGGTGTGGCCAGTAGGGCCACCAAGTCAGAGATTGTCCCAGAAGACAGATAGGACCGCATCAGTTGCCGCCGCTACCACTGATAGGTCAAAATAGAGGGTTCACGCCACATATTGCACAACAAGGTGGACAGAACAGACCTCCAGTGCAAGGAAGAGTGTACACCATCACTAGAGGACGAGTAAAGGACTCGCCTGATTTGATCACATGTACGGTCTTGTTGAACGACCACGCTACTTATGCTTTATTTGACCCTAGTGCAACTCATTTATTTATAGTTAAGCAATTTGTTAAGCTAGTAGGGTTGAGTCCTGAGTTGTTGGAGTCAGTGGTTAGAATATCTACATCGTTAAAGGATAATTTGTTAGCTGCGATGGGTTGTCCTGGTTGCAAGTTAGTGATTGGTGAGCGAGAGGGGAGGATAGATTTGATAGTCCTACCCATGTATGATTTTAATGTAATAATTGGCATGGACTGGCTCACCAAGCAACGAACTAAGATGAACTACTATTGTAAAGCGATATAGTTTAACTCGCTAGTGGGTAAAAGTTTCAAGTTTATTGGGAGTCAATGAGGACCCTCGATTACCTTAATCTCGTTGCTTGAGGCAACCCGTTTGTTAGACGGGGGGTTGTCAAGGTTACTTAGCAACTATCGTGGATATGACAGTTGAGGAACTGAAGATCGAAGATATCACAGTGGTTCAAGAATTTCCAAATGTGTTTCCAAAGGAATTATCAGGTCTACCACTAGAAAGAGAGATTGAGTTTATAATTGAACTAGCCCTTGAGACAGAGCCAATCTCTAAGGCTCATTATCGGATGGTGTTGTCTGAGTTGAAAGATCTGAAGGTGTGAATGCAAGAGTTGTTGGATAAATGATTCATATGTCCCAGTGCATCACCTTGGGGAGCACCAGTTCTGTTCGTGAAGAAGAAAGATGATTCATTATGCATGTGCATTGACTATCATCAACTCAATCAGGTGACGATCAAGAATAAGCATCCATTGCCAATGATCGACGACTTGTTTGACCAGCTGCAAGGAGCGTCGATATTTTCTAAGACCGACTTGAGGACATGGTATCATTAGCTGAAGATCAGAAAGGAAGACATACCGAAGTCAGCGTTTCATACTCAATACGGCCATTATGAGTTCATTGTAATGCCGTTTGGTTTGACGAACGCCCCAGCTGCTTTCATGCATATGATGAACGGGATATTCAAGGAGTATTTGGATCAATTTGTGATCGTGTTCATCAACAATATCCTGGTGTACTCGAGAAGTCTAGAGGAGCACGAAAGGCAATTAAGAATGGTGCTTTAGACACTGAGAAATCATGGATTGTACGCTAAGTTTAGCAAGTGCGAGTTTTGGTTGACTTGTGTTGCTTTCCTAGGTCACGTGATTTCAGGCAAAGGAATCTCCATGGACCCGACCAAGATCGAAGCAATTATCAATTGGCCAAGACCAATGATAGTGACAGAGATCATAAGCTTTTTAGGTTTGGTAGGGTATTATAGAAGGTTTGTAGAAGGATTTTCAACTTTAGCTTCACCGTTGACTCGACTATTGAAGAAAAAAGAGAAATTTGTGTGGACAGATAAGTGCAAGCGTAGTTTTCAAGTGCTTAAGCAGAAGCTGACTACCACACTAGTACTAACCATACCATCTAGTCATGGAGGATATGAGATCTATAGTGATGCATCGTTTAGAGGACTGGGTTACGTGTTAATACAACATGGCAGAGTCGTTGCATACGCGTCTTGTCAGTTGAGACTTCATGAGCTGAATTACCTAACACATGACTTAGAACTCGCAGTGATTATTTTTCGCTTTGAAAATTTGGAGACATTATTTGTATAGAGAAAAGTTCCAGATCTTTACAGATCACCAAAGTCTCAAGTACCTATTCTCTCAGAAGGAGTTGAATATGAAACATCGTTGTTGGATGGAACTTCATAAGGACTATGATTGTGATATTTTGTATGATCCTGGAAAGGCAAATAATGTCGCAGATGTGCTGAGTTAGAAATCTTCAGTTGTACAGATGATGGTTAAGGAGTGGATTTTACTCGAGAGAGCTCAAGATTTGGTTTTCAAATTTGAGATAGGCCACCTTTTAAATCTTATGGCCATCCTCAAAATTGAACCGGAAGTGCAAATAAGGATTAAGACGCTTCAATTAACAGACCTAGAGATTCGGAAAATCCTATAAGAGGATACCGAAAAGAGAAAGGCTGACTTTCAAATTTCTGAATACGGAACACTAAGATTCTAAGGACGATTGTGTGTACCTGACGATGCAAAGCTTAAGGAGGAGATCTTGTCAGAAGCTCATCGTCGCAGTTACCACATTTATCCAGGCGGTACGAAGGTGTATCAGAATTTGCATCAACACTATTTGTGGACCGGTATGAAGGCGGATATCACCAAGCATGTCACCGAATGTCTGACGTGTCGGCAAGTGAAAGCACATCATTGTAAGCCAGGAGGACTTCTGCAACCTCTCAAGATTCTCGAGTGAAAATGGGAACACATCACAATGGATTTTATGAAAGGCTTATCGAGGAGTCAGAGGGGTAATGATTCCATTTGGATTGTGATCGACAAACTAACAAAGTCAACTCACTTTATTGCCGTACGGAAGGAACTTGCATTAGACAAACATGCTGAATTGTACATGCGTTAGATTATTTGTCAGCATGGAATGCCGGTGACAATCACGTCTGATAGAGATCCGAGAATTACAACTTCCTTTTAAAAAAGTTTGCGGATTGCCTTAGGAACAAAGTTACAGTACAATACGGCTTACCGTACGCAAACAAATAACCAGTCTAAAAGGATGATTCAGACTCTCGAGGACATGTTGAGAGTGTGTGTGCTTGATTTCAAAGGAAGCTGGGAGGAACAGCTTCATCTCGTCGAGTTCACCTACGACAACAACTACTAGCAAAGTATTGAGATAGCCCATTTTGAAGCGTTGTATGGCAGAGCGTGCAAGACACTAGTTTGTTGGGATAAGGTCGTAAAAACGAAAGATCATAAGCCCAGAGTTGGTTCAGTAGTTAGTGGATGCAGTTGTAATTATTAGAGACAAATTAAAGACCATTTAGAGCCACTAGAAAAGCTATGCAGATAAGCGTCGAAGATCTTTGGAATTCCAAGTTGGTGAGCACATCTTTCTGAAAGTGTCACCGATGAGGGGTATTTTGTGCTTCGGCAAGAAAGGAAAGTTGAGTTCGAGGTATGTAGGTCCCTTTGAGATTCTAGAAATGATAGGGACTCTAGCGTATTGACTTGCATTTTCGCCGAGGAAGGTGTAAATGCATGACATCTTTCACGTGTTGATGTTGAGGAAATATGAACCCGACCTGACCCACGTGCTAAATTTTGAAGAGTTAGACGTGGACGACAGGCTGTCATACATGGAGAGACCGGTTCAAATTGTAGATCTGAAGGAACAGGTTCTACGCACTAAGACAATCCCGTTGGTTAAAGTGGTTTGGCAACATCATGGCATAGAGGGAGCAATCTGGGAAAGTGAAGATTCAATAAGACGATTGTACCCCTACCATTTTGTTTAAAGAATTGTAATTGTTTAAATTTCGAGGACAAAAGTTTTATAAGAGGGGAAGAGTTATGACATCTTGATTTTCTGATTTTGTTTTCAATTGAATAAGTTGGGCTTTTCATTGACACACTTATAGTATTTTTCTCTGAGCTAATCATTCACGAGATAACTAGTCTATCTGGTTAAGTCGTTAAGGGATTTTAACGCAATAGACTTGAGAATTCGACCAAAAATTGACTGCTCGACTGTACTAATCTGCAAGGGTTAATACGGCACTGTTAAAATCGATCAAATGTCAAAGATAGGTCGGTTCGATTGAGGTATGTTATTAAAGTGTGGGTGATTCCACCTAATTGAAAAATTCTCGTCAAACAGCATTAGATCGATTTTTCTGTCATTACTGTGCCTTGTGATCGTATTTGAAATCTTAAGATTTTCACCACAACCGAGAGTCACCAATGAGTCAGATGTACAATGTTGCTCGAAAACAATCAGTCACGGGTCAATTGCACTAAAAATTCCTAAAAGCTACTCGGTAGGTTAGGTCACGCTAAAATTGCGCATAATTGAAATTAACCGCGAAGTTAAACCCGATTTCAGAAATTGAAAATTCTATCATATTACGATTTATTTTAGGAAAGTTGACTCATCCTCTGAAAATTTTTCTACAAACTGGGATTTTTGACGGAAATTCAAAGTAGGGCCGTTTTGGACCGAGAAAATTAAAGGGCCGTTTTTTGTTGCATTTTTGGCCGTCAAGTTGGTTCAATTGGCGAGAAAAAATGTGAATTTAAGTATGGACACCTTGGCTGAATTTTTGGGGCTTCAATTTGATCAAATTGGAGGAGAATTGAATGAAATAGGATGACAAATGTCCAAAATTCATAGGTCCTTGGGGTGTGCAACATTTGAAACCTTAGATGGTTTGCAATGGAAGCTTGGGTGAAGGATTTTGGGTTGAGGATGATAGCCAAGCCGGTAGGGCACCAAACTCAAGTGTTTTGAATATTTGTGTGGCCCCCTCTTCCTCTTGTAGCAACCATCTTCTTCCTTTAACAACTCCTTTATCTATTTGTGTGAGTTTAGAGAGCTCAAGAGAACCAGAAACTAGCTAGCACACCTCCCCCTTGTCTTTGACAGCGCCCTGCCGCCGTCTAGTGCTCGTCGCACCGCCTGAGCCTTACGGCCAGCCCACGCGTCTGCTCTTTCATCCTCGGGCCTAGTCGTTGTCCCCCATGTGTCCTGGCCGCCACTGAGCCCCTGGTTGCCGTCAAAGCCCAGCTGGAGCTCCATCGATGCCGTCCAGCCATTGGAATTGCCCGCTTGGTCCGCCGCTGCTATCACCGTCCCACCATGCCCTTTTCCCGAGCCATGCAGCCCCTTCGATTGGTTCCTTTAGCCCATGGCAGAAGTCGAAACCTCAGCAAAGGCTGAGCTCTTCGAGGCCCATTTTAGATCTCTTTCGTGCCTTGGTTGGTGTTGCCGTAGGATTGGTTGTCACTCGCCTCTGCGTCACCGTCGCTGTGAACTCATCGGACCGTTAAGCCAGTGAGTTTACTTGCTAAACTCTGCTTAGGGAGTTAATGACACTTAGTGGATAATTAGTTTAGGCTAATTAGGGATTAGGTGGTTAGTTAGTTTAGAGTAGTGATTTAATCATTTAATTGTGCATGTTAGGTGATTAGAATAGATTGATTAAGGGCTAAAGAGGCTGTGCTATTTATCTAGTTAGGTTCATAAATTTTCTAGGCCTGTTTAGGCAGTTAGATTAGCATCTCCGACCTAAGTTGGTATTTTTGGTATTCAAATTGCATTATTTAATTAATTTTGGTATTTATTTAATTATTTAATAATTTTCAGAAATTATATCGAGATAGCCGACGATTGGAATTTCGTGTTGATTGCAGTGGTGTGCTTAGTTTATGCAATTGAGTGTTAAATTGTGCAAATTGAGTAGTGATTGGAATTTTGGTTATTTATTCCAAAATTGTGAAATTTCAGTATTTAATTAGAAAATCCTGTGTGTTGGGTTTTAACACCGAAAATGGTTTTAAATACTATATCAAATAGTGGGATTTTAAACAAAATGGTTTTTTCTGATTCAAATTAACCGTGTACCCACACATGACTATTTTACTGTGTGTTTTTAATACGAAGAAAATGGCCCAAGTACATTATTTTAATTGACATTGAGTGCAAAGCACAATGTCTTGGTCGAGATTGGATGGGTGCATGGATGATATGAGAACCCGTCATGAGCGTTTGGGGCCAAACGATGCTCCTTCGGGAATGCCCCAAGTTAACAAATACCGGTCACAATGGAGGCTAGACCGATGCTCCTATGTGAAATGGCGTTTAGATGTAGACGTTGCCGTGCTTGATGGTGTGAGACGACGCCCGGCTACGCCGGAAGACCACTGATTGTTGAGTCAGTTGTGGCTATTGGGTTGTAATCAATTGGGATGTATGATTGATTGATTTGATGTGCCTGATAAAAGGACAAAATTATGTGGCACGGTATGAGACGTGTCATAACAATTTGGCCTTATAATCGGAACCCTTGTGTTTATTGAGGTGAAAGTGGTGGCGTTCTAATTGATTGAGTTTGATTATTGCATATGGGTGTGTATATGAACTGTGCTGACATGCAGGGAGGATTTGAAATGAGGTTAGTCTCTGTGGTTGTGTGATTATGTGGCTAGGCGTATTTCCTTCCTAGTCGGAGTTAGGGAGTGAACTTGCTGAGACATTGTCTCACCTTGTCGTGGGCTTAATTCTTTCAGGTCCTTAGATGGTGGTTCCTCCAAAACATTTTGGTCAGCCTCAGGCCATTACTGAGCAGAGCATGGACGTCCCTGTCCTCGGTAGTCATTGGGTCTATGAGTTAGTGGTGACCACTATCTAAGTCGATGAAGGCCGACCTGAGAGGGTATCTCATTGATTCAGGGCATGGTACCGCCATGGACTCAATGGGTATAGGGTAGGTCCCCTTCATGGATTTGATATCCTTGCCGTTGAGCTCAACGCCACTCTGGGTGAGGGTACAACTGACCCTCCTGTTGGTGCTATGGTGGACCTGGCACCCCCGGAGCTTGTGGAGTCCGAAGGATCGATGAACGTGTCCGACTAGTGGGTCGTGGAACAGTTCCCTTTTTTGGGGCTGATCTTTTTGGTAGATAGACTAGTATTGTATATAAACTAGTTGGCTATTTATAAAGGCGTGTTTTTGTTGTGAATTTGTTATTATGTTTTTCTATCCCATGGTTGCTATCAAGGGATTTCCTTATTTGCTTCCGCATGTGTAATAAAATGAATGGGTTGGCGACGCGTCCTGGAACATCGCAATTTCATCGACCACCAAGGGATGTACGCGTGCTCGAGACTTGGGGCGTGACAGCTGGGCACCTGCTTGAAGTCTCGAGATTAGAAGGGGAAAAAAAGCTTAATGCCTTCAGATGTGTGCTCTGAAGGCTAATACGCTGCTGTGAACATAGCGACATAAGAGAAGTCCTCACTGCAGCCATGGAAATGATGGACAGGATCAAAATCCACATCATGGGGTCGCCCAACCAAACATGCCCGAATACGTCCCCAGCAATGAGCGCGGCAGCTCTCCGTCCTCCTAATGTACATTGCTCGCCACCTCTGTTGTTAAAAGATTAAATGTCAAAATAAAAAGATCACGTGTCAATGAAATTTCTACATAGGTCATGAGAGGAAGAATCGGGACTTTCTCAAAAGTTCTTTGCAATATTTTCTGAATGCAGGGGAGCAAGTGATCCGGTATGTAACATGCTTAATTTTGTCACATGACTTGGTTTTCTTGCTCTTACTTTCCGGGACGAAACTTAGTAGCGCAAATTGATTCAGACTACTTTGGCTTTCCCTTTTCCAATTTATGATCATTTCTCTTTGCTGAACAAACCTCTAAGTATATGATTCTTTTCGTAGACCCACGACATGCATAAAAACACACCGGTGTTCAAACAAAAATGGGCAATCTAATGGAAAGAAAGACTGATGCTTTCTCATTGTGCTTAAATTTTTTGCTAGCTTGAAATCATTTGCAACTATTTCGGTGAAAAGACTTAATGCACTAATGACGCTATCACTCGTTTCAAGCATCGTCCTAACAGAATTGCTGATTTGCGGAAGCGTGTTGTTGATACTACTTGATAGTTTGCAATTTGAATGTGCAAGTGTATATGTATGTGCGAGATATTTGGCAGAGAAGGATAAGGAATAAGGAGATAGCCGTTTGTTGAATGATATGGGAGGAGGAAATATTATTTTATTAGTTTATAGAAATGATTTTACAAAAGACGTTGGCGGAGTAGATTAAGAGATAAAAGCTTTATAAGCTCTCCTCCCCACTTATCTCCACGATCAATCCAAGCTCTATCTAAAGAGCACATCCACTGCCTCAGAAGATTTTTACCACAATTGCCAACTCTAACTAAGCTAGAACCACAAACTTTACCTTCCTCCCAAGATTAGATTTCTCGTACGATACATATAGTGTTCTCTAGTATTCACAGATATTTCTGCATGCTAGACTATTCACAAATTCCAACAATCCAGAAAGTTGAATAATCTTGCTAAAGAATTAGGTAACGTGCAGGCTCAAATAAGACTATAACAGGAGCTCTGATTGTTTGGGCGAAAAGGAAAGGAATGGTGTTGACATGTCTCCGATTGTTCGGCAAAAGTACCGTAGAGAATTGTGGTATTTTATCTTGGCCAATCATGACAAAAACTGAAGAAGAAGAGAAAAAGACGTTGGGAATTTTCTGTTTTCTGTGTATTTTCATTCACTGTATTGTAATGTACAAAAGGAGTCATTATATAATACAAATGACTAGTAATAAAAGAAAAAAGAATGATTATATATTTCTAATCCATGAGTATCGGATCTAATCCTAAATTGACTAAAATAAAACTTTAGTATCTCTTGAGATATTATCCCGAATCATATCTTTCAACAATCCCCCTCAACCTGGTGGCTTGTATATATCCAAGATGCCAAGCTTGCTTAGAAGATATGAATATTGCCTCTGACACAAAGGCTTGGTAAAGATATCTGCAGGTTGTTCTATGGTTCTAATTCCTCTTGCTTCAATTATTCATTCTTGAATCTTCTCTCAAGTAAAGTGTTAGTCGACTTCTATGTGCTTCGTTCTCTCATGCAACACAAGATTTGCGGCAAGTTTAAGTGCATAATCATTATCACAAAATAATAAAGTCAGTCCTCTAACCTTTACTCCAAGATCCAGAAGCAAGCCTCGTAACTAGACAATCTCACAAACTACCTTAGCCATGGACCGATACTCAACTTCTGTCGATGACAAGGATACAATGGTTTGTTTCTTTGTCTTCCATGAGAGCAATGATTCTCCAAGTTTGATGCAAAAACCAATGATAGATCTTCGACTCATAGGGCAAGTCACATAATCCGCATCACAGTAGGCTGTCATTTCCATATTGCACTTGCGTGATAAAATAATTCATAGTTCTGGACATTTCTTCAAATACTTCACCACTTTCAAAGCAGCATTCATATGGGACTGCTTTGGACTATGCATGAATTGACTGAGTGTCTGAACAACATAATAGATGTCAGGCCTTGTCATAGTTAGATAGATGAGTTTCCCAACTAGTCTCCGATAGCTTGATGGATCCTTCAGCAATAGATCATCTTCTGTAGACTGAAGACCGGCATCATAATCTGCAGTTGTTAGCTTGACATTTTGCTCAATAGGGATGATTTTTGGTTTGCACCCAGATAATCCTACTTCTAATATAATTTCCAGTACATATTTTCGTTGGCTAAGAGAGATACCTTATTCTAAATGGGCTATCTCAATACCAAGAAAATACTTCGGTGACCCCAAGTCTTTGATATGAAAAGTGGAGTGAAGATTTTCTTTAAGATTCTTCACAACAAGTTCATCATTCCTCATTATAAGTATGTCATCAATATATATCATCAAGTAGACAAGTGACATACCTTTTGTCCAAGAGAAAAGAGCATAATCATGCTTGGACTGTTTGAATCCTACAGCTGTGAGGGCGTCGGTTAACTTGGCATACCATTGCCGCGAAGCCTGTTTGAGGCCATAAAGGGATTTACGGAGACGACATACCCTAGACTCCCCCTATCTCCGTAAACCCAGTGGAAGGTCCATATAAATCTCTTCATCTAAATCTCCATGAAGAAATGCATTATGGACATCCATTTGGTGTAATGACCAATCACGAAATGCAGCAGTGGATAAGAAAGTGCGAACTGTGACATCCTTTGCTACTGGAGAAAATTTTTCGTGATAGTCAAATCCTTCCCTCTATGTGAAGCCTTTGGCCACTAATTGAGCCTTATATCTTTCAATAGAGCCGTCTGCCCTATATTTGATCTTGTACACCCATTTGCAACCAATTGGCTTGTGATGAGGTGGTAATGGTACAACATCCCATGTACGATTTTCCATCAAGGCATGTAATTCCTTCTCCATAGCCTCTTGCCAATGTGGGTCTTTTACAGCTTCAGTGTAATGAGATGGCTCTCGCTCCTTAGATACTCGACTAATACAGCATATATGGTCGGGTGACAATCTATGGAAGGAGACATATGAGGAAATTGGATAATGTGTACCTGATGAATTTGAGGCCGTGTAGATGTAATCTCTTGTCCATGTAGGTGGAAGAGTAATACGGCCATATCGTCTTGGTATCTGGGACGGTGAAATGGAAGATATCTCCTCATTTCTGGGCATTGCTTTAGGATCAATAGGTGCCGGAGACGTCATATTTGTGGAAGAATCAAGTTCGTCCATATTTCCTATAGAAGAATGCATATTTGTATCATTCATAGAAATCCCCTCTGAAATTGGTGATGGTGCTGTAACCTCTGGATGATGCTCTGGAAATCCTACTATATATGACTGACCAGAAGGTAAGTCTTCATCCGATAAAGAACGATGGGAATCCTTAGCTCTTTCAGAATTCTCAGAAAATGGTGATTCATCTCGAAAAGGGAATATCTTCTCATGAGAAATGACGTCCCTGCTTATAAAGAAATTTCTAGTGGATGGATCAAGGACCCTATATCCCTTTTGCAGACTTGGATACCCCATGAATATGCACCTACGAGCTCAAGGACTCATCTTGTCCCTAGGGCCCACCGTTGTTACATAACATAAACAACCGAAAACCCTTAGGTGACGAATATCTAGTTTTCTTCCATAAAGCATTTCAAATGGAGTTTTTCCTTTAAGAACACGGCTCGGTATACGATTAATCAAATAAGTAGCCGTGACAACACAATCTCCCCAAAATTCTTCAGGAATGGAACCTTGAAATTTAAGAGCACGTGACACTTTTAATAGATGGCGGTGCTTACGCTCAACAACGCCATTTGGCTGTGGAGTGTACACACACGAGCTTTCATGCAATATTCCATTTGAAGAAAGAAAACTTGTGCATTCCTCACTAAAGAATTCCCTTCCATTATCAGTACGGATCTGCTGAATAGATTTTCCAAATTGAAGAAAAAAGAGAAAAAGACATGGGGAATTTTCTGTTTTCTGTGTATTTTCATTCACTGTATTGTAATATACAAAAGGAGTCATTATATAATACAAATGACTAGTAATAAAAAAAAGAATGATTATATCTTTCTATTCCATGAGTATCGGATCTAATCCTAAATTGACTAAAATAAAACTTCGGTATCTCTTGAGATATTATCCCGAATCATATCTTTCAACAAATCACGTCTGAGGATTGTGCCAAAAAAGTCTGGTCGTGGGTTGAGGGAAGAACATCGTTGCAATTAAGCAATGCGAGAGAAGCGACAATCAAGGGAATCTTCAGTGCAATTTACAGCGAGGACTTTCGAACAAATTATAATTCGTTTACTCACAAGCAAAGACAAAGAAGAGACTGCGGTCTTTTTTTAATGTACATGACCGGTCTGCGCTGCCAAGAATGACTAGGTCTTTAGAGCTGCCAGCGACATCTACCAAGCGTTTGTATTCCGAAACATCCGAGGCGTTTCATCTAAATGAGAAAACCATTCCTATGGTGGCTTGGCGTCAGTATATAGTCAAGCCCCGAAATGGAGTAGTTAATATTCCCAAAGTCACATTTTAGATAGCCCGACATGGAGTCTGAAATTTACGAAGCCGCTGTGAAAGGAAATGTGCATTCTTTGCGTCAGTTGCTTGGAAAAGATAAGCTACTTCTTGACCGAATCATGATCGGGAATCACACTGAGACTCCTCTGCACATCGCAGCCATGCTCGGACACCTGGAATTCGTGGAAGAGGTCCTAGCTTGGAAGGCTGAGCTAGCAAGAGAGTAAGATTCTCAGAGATCTACGCCTCTTCATCTTGCAGCAGCAAAAGGGTACCTTAACATAGTGACAAACTTGTTAAGAGTCAACCCTGAAATATGTTTCGTCCGTGACAAATACGAAAGAAACCCTCTTCATGTTGCAGCCATGAAAGGCCATGTGGATGTGTTGGAATTCTTGGTTAGAGCAAGACCCGATGCAGCCCATGGTGTCATCGAACATGGCCAGACAATCTTGCATTTATGCGTGAAGCATAACAGATTTGAAGGTTTGAAGCTTTTGATGGATATCTTGGGCGATGATCAGTTCATCAACTTGAGGGATGAATATGGCAACACAATTTTGCATTTGGCTGCTTTAGATAGACAAACTAAGGTATGTTCTCCCAACCTATGTAGCACCGACACGGACACGTGACACGCGACACGACACGACACTACACGCCGACACGTCATTTCTTAAAAATAGAGAATTTCGACACGTTCCGACACGTTATATATTAAATATATTTTTATATATAAATGCATAAAAAAATAATAATAAAAATAGCCTAGAATTAATTTACACGAAAAATATTAAATAATATAATTTATTATTTTAATTTGTTACAATAATACACAACTTAGAGGAAAAAAACATTGCTTAAAGAAAAATGCTGAAATAATATTTTTAAATTTATTTATTTATCATATATAGCATTTTTTATTACTTCTTTCATAGTAAAAGACTTTTTTAAAAAATAAAACAATTCTAAAAAACAAAACTGAAAAAAAAAAAATGACCCCGTGCATGTATATTTATAGCAATTTTATTACTTCTTTTATTACTTCTTTTGTGTATATTTATATTTTGACCACTCAAGTATTAGAAATTTTAAAATTGGCCCCGTGCGTGTCGGAATCGCGTGTCGGAATTCTGGACTCGGGTGTCGGAAAGAGTTGACCACATGTCGGATTTTTCGACACTCGTTGACCACGTGTCGGAGCGTGTCGGGACGTGTCGGAGCGTGTCGGACACGTGTCGGAGTGTCGGACACGACACGAAGACTTCCGGAGAGTGTCCGTGCTTCATAGCTCCCAACCAACCAAGTCTCTGTACTAGTCGAATTCAAGGAGCTTATCAACCAAAAAAGAAGGTTTTAGGATGTAATGACATCTTTGCACCAATAATTTGTTTGACATGATCCTTAAACAATTCATAAATGTTCGATTTAGTCCCCAAATTTCAATTTATTTGATATAGTCTCTCAACTTTTCATAACAAAGTCAAATAAGTCATTTGATACAATTTACAAATTTTCACGATGGCATAATTGCCTAGATTTTAGAATATCTTTTCATTTCAATCAGAGTTCCCAAATCAATAAAAAAAAAAATTTGTCTTTTTATTATCTCTTTACCTAGTCAAATATTACTATAGTTCCATTTTAGTGTATTTTAACTTATAATCTCTATAATAGTAAAAAGGTTAGAGTTATATTGGATACATAATCCTTTCAACTTTAAAATGAGTATTTTCCTAATAATATTCAACAACGATAATCATATATATATATATATATATATATATATGTATGTATGTATGTATGTATGTATGTATGTATAGAATTTTCATAGTTATATTACTCAAAATCTCGTTCCTAATTTTTTGATAGATTAAAAGTTCAATTTTTTCCTTTTTTTTTTTAATAAATAAGGAAACTAAAATAGCAGGAATATCAACCCAATACAACATTAAATAAGATTCCACTTTTGCCACATGGGGTCAAAGTAAATGGACTATTTGTGTTATTTTCCTTTCTAGGATATCTAAGCGTCCTAGAAATTTTTGAAAGCCAAATGGCCTCCATTTATAAATCATTGAAGGTTATGATATTTGGAAAAAAAAATTAGCACCGATAATTAATGAAAACTTTACATTTCACACTATCTTCATGCTAATTTTATCTAGATCAGAAGGAACAAAAAACTAGAGATATCAGAATGGATTCAATAGGGGATGGGTTTCCCTTGTGAAGGCATCAGATAATATTCACAAACACTACAAGACTGAAAAAACAGTTGTTTCAAGGTTAATTTTGAAATAGATATAACATGGGCTTGTCTAGTTCAAATCTGACTCCAATTGGTACATTATGTTGTTACTCCTTTGCAGACTATAGTCTTCCTGCTTCAGAAAGGAGTAAATCCGAACATTACTAACTCTAGAGGTCTCACAGCACTCGGCCTATTAGCACAAGGCGAAAGCACGGGAAGAACCTTGGAGATTAAGAATTCTCTTCCTCGAACTTTAGAGAATCATGAGCCATCCAAACGATTAGTTTATGAAAATAACACGGTCACCACCTTGCATTCACCTATAGGAGAAGAGGACAAAAGGGAACAAGAGGGCAAAAGGGAGGAAAAGGACAAAAGGGAACAAAAGAGAAAGTGGCAAAACAGTATGCATAAGACGCTAATGGTGGTAGCGACATTGCTAGCAACCATGGCATTCCAAACCAGTATTACCCCGCCTGGTGGCCTTTGGCAAGAAGATTTCCAAGGCGAGAAGGATGTTAAGGCACATACTGCGGGTGAGTCCATAATGGCAGATAAGTACCATCTTATTACAAGTCTTTTGTAATATGTAACACTGTGTGCTTCATCGCATCGCTTAGCATCATTATGCTTCTCGTAAGTGGTCTTCCTCTGAGACAGCATCGTATCACCACGTGGATTGCAATGCTGACTATGTGGATTGCGATAACCTTCATGGTGGCGACTTATGCCATCTCTTTTTATGTCTTCACACCGCCGAAAGAACTGGAAACTTTCGATGATGCAATTGGATGTGCAGTGCTGGCATGGCTCGGATTGATGGCTCTTCTTTTCCTATGGCACGTTGTTCGCTTCATCCGGAAATTAGTACGCAAAGTCCTAAAATTTGTACGCAAAGCCTCAACAGAACACAACCGAGAGGGTCTTACGGTTTAGTGGTTGTATATTGCTGCAAATTTGTTTCTTCTAGAAGATGCACCCTGAGCCCCAACGCTATGCAAGAGGAGATGTTATACGGTGCATATGCTGTTCGGTGCACTGATTGGACAACTTAGCTATGATGCATTCTAGTATGGTATGTGCTTGTGAAAACATTAAGCGTGTTGAATCTATTTAAAATACGGTGTTTAGATGTATAATGGATTGTTGTTTTACTTGAATTGATTTGGAGCAGTTACAATATGACTTGTTGGATTCAAAGTCCAAAATTCTTAGCTGTTGGATCAATTTTAATAATTGTAACCTGAAATTGACAATTAAGGAAATTTGTTCCAGTGAACTGTAAATTTTACGCTTAAGGAAAATCATCGTAAGGATTATGGGTGCGTTTGATTTAGTATTTTGAAAGTCCATCATGAAAATGCAAAGTAGTTTAGCATAAAGGACTTTGGGTAAATGCAAAGGTCGTTTGATAAAATATATTTTGAAAAACAACTTTGAGAGAAATGTCGTTTAGTAGAAAACACATTTGAAAAGCCTTTTGAGTGAGTAATATCCACAACTTCATATTATGACAAAATAGTGGAGGTTGGCCACAAAGATTTAATCTGGAGATCTTTTTTACTTGCTGGTGAAGTGAAGAAGACTATAAATAGCTTCACCATTATTTTTCAAGCTGTAGCTCAAAAAAGAAGATGATGGATAGTGATTTAAATTCAGCTAGCAAGCGATGTGAATTTATTGTTGATGTGGAATAGTCATGTTGGACAATTAAGATTTCAAGTCTACAAAACTAGATTTAAGATTTAAGTGAAAGTTGATTTTTTTATAAAACGAAGAAAAAAAATTTAGAGCAGACTTGACTTTATTTTTTTTAGCAGAGTTGTCATTTAAGGTAAAGTTTATTTCGATTGCAAAAAGAAGAAGATTCCACCAGGAATTACGCCTCTCTCTCTCTCACTCTCTCTTTGTGTGCGCGGCTAGAATGTCGGATTAACAAGTTTTCCTTTTTCCTGTTGTTGTTTTTGTATTAGCATTAGCATTAAAAGTTTAAATTTCTAGATATCTCAACAATTAAATTAATGGATACTCTTTTTGTTTAAATAATCACAATATTCTCCATTTAGGAAAACTTAAAGTAAGCTCTTGTAGAAGAACTTAATGTCAAATCTAAGAAGCCGCGTTGATATCTCTTTTATTAGCAAAAAGAAAATTTCAAAGTCAGCTTAATTAATATATCTAAATGAAACCAAACTATGTATCTCAGTGGTAAGTTAATTTGATTTCTTGCATATTGTTTTGTAATAAATTGTTATTGACTAGATAAAATATTTAAACAAATGTTAATATTCATTTTTACATTGATTTTTGAATTTTTACTATCACAATACATTTCTTAAGATTCATTTATTTTGTGAAAATATTTCTATTGAAAAACATTCTCCAAAAATTTTCAGTGTTTAGATTGCCTAAGAAAATGAATTTAATATAAAGTATTCTCACAGTTAGGGGAAAATTTATACTTAAATTCAATATAATGAATTCTTTAAAAAATTATAAAACATTTTTAGAAATATAGCAAGACTCGGGCACTTGGAGTTTTCTGATTATTCCTTTGAGATATTTTCAATTGTATTGTAAAAAATGAATTGCAATTTTCTTTGAGACAGGGGGTCTCTACATAGCATTTCTTATTCCTTGGGCACCTAGATATTTCCAAAGTGTCACTTGCATTGAAAATAGGAAAAATTCCAAATAAGAGCTTCAAATGCTCTTATCTTCTTAAATAAAGACTTGAAGTGGACATTATTTCAAATAAGGGCCCGAAGTGTCTCTATTTTCTTAAATAAGGGCCTAAAGTGCCATATCAATTTTAAAAAGGGCTTGAAGAGAAATTTTGCCTTTTAAAATTTTTATATTTTTCCTTTTATTCTTTCTTTAATCTTTTTTTTCTTTTCATCAAAAGAAAAAGGAAAACAAAGGTGGGAGGGAGCCTCTCTCGCTTGTGGCCATCGCCCCATTACCGGTGGGGCAACAATGGCAATGGGGGGAGTGCCCATATCAGTTTTAAAAAGGGCTTGTAGGGAAATTTTTCCTTTTAAAATTTTTAATTTTTTTCCTTTTATTCTTTCTTTAATCTTTAGAATGCAATATATATATATATATATATATATATATATGATATTTGTGCCACAATGTGTATAATTTAGGGTTTTTGATTGTATCTTTCCATATATATACTTTTTACATACAAAATGGACTAGGCCTAGACAAATTAAGATCAAGAAAACAACCACATGCGCAGCCTCCCCTATTTGCACTTCAAGCTTGGGCGTATAATTACCTCTCTTGTCAAAATTTCACGTCTTAATTATGATTCGAAGTTTCAATTTAAAGTATAGTCTTGACACCTTTGCGTCTAATATCATTTTCAAAAGCTTGGGACGATTATAGAAAGTAAATAAAAAAAAGGGTCGATTACAGGGAAAAAACGGATAATGAAATAGTGTCTCCCCAAATACTGTTTTCGTCAAATAAGGAGGAAGAGAAGGAAAAAAAAAAGAAAATAAGTAATGAAAAATTCAAAAAAATAATGATGTATTAAGTAGAAATGTCCACATGAGTAATTTCCCGCCTAATATGGATGGATTAACTCAATTGGTATCAATATAAAAGGTTTAGAATTAAATTGATCTAATTAAAAAGTTTAGGACTGAATTGGTACAAATGCAATAAATTTATGACTTTTTTGGTACATTTTCGCATAGTTGGTCCCTATAGTGTTTTTCCGAGATGTGCCCCGCTCCCTGTAGACTTGACTTTTGACAAACCAATGATATGCTAGTTTTCTTGTTACAATATTAGTCCTTGGTTTTTCTAGGATTTCACTTTTGGTCCTCGACTATTAGGGGTGAGCACGATTCCCGGTTCTTAAATGACCGGTTCCGATTCCCGGTTCCATTTTTCCAGGAACCAGTGATCACGATTCCGAAACCGGAACCGGTCGTGGAATTGGAACCGGAACCAGTTGCGGAACCAGTTTCGGAATTGGTTAGGGTTCCAAAAGGAACCCCCCTCCCCTGAGACTCCCGAGACTCCTGACCCTTTCACTTTTAGTTTTTCAGAGTCTCACCGGACGCCACTCACCCTCAAGGCCACCGTCACTAGACGTCGTTGGACGCCAGTCGTCGATGTCACTCGCACGAACCCCCGCCAGTCGCCGCCGTGCTCTGCCTCTGCCCGTCGCTGTTGTGCTCTACCTCGACGCTTGTCGCCAACTATCCGACACAGGCAGATCTGAGCCAAGCTCATCTCTGCTCGCGACCCACTGCCTCTGCTCGTGCCAGAAGCCCGGATGAGCAAAAGCCCCGACAATGCCGATTATGCTATCTTCGCTCACGACCCACCATCGCTGCTTGCGCCAGAAGCCCCAACAACGCTAATTTTGGTGTCTTCGCACGCGACCCACCGCCTCTGCTCGCGCTAGAAGCCCCGACGATGCCGATTCCGATGTCTCCGCTCACGAACCACCGCCACTATTCACGCCAGAAGTCCCAACGACACTGATTTTGTTGTCTCTGCTCGCGACCCACCGCTGCTGCTTGCGCCAGAAGCCCCAACGATGCTGATTCTGCTGTCTCCGCTCGCGACCTACCGCCTCTGGTCACTAGGTCTCCGATTCTGACCCACGAAGCCACTGCTGTTGTCTCCACCTTTGCTCCAACGACCCGATGCCAGCAGTCACAATGCCTGACGTCGTTGCTCCGAAGACTAGCGATCGATGTCCCTACTCACTGCTCAACGTCGGATGCCACTCACCCGGTGAAATTGGATTTCTGGACCTTCTCTCCAAGGGTATGATTTCAGGGTAATACCATCAAATGCTATTAATTTCATTTGTACAATCTCGGGGTAATACCAGCGGGGAGTGAGTGACAGATTCAGTGATTCTTGGACTTGCTCGATGATTATAGTTCTTTGGTGTTATTTTCATTGTTTGGAGTTTAAATTTTGGATGAGCAAGTTGTTGGAAGCAAATTTTGAGTTGCCATTTGTATTTTGTAGCATCATTTTGCTGGAAATTAATGGAATTCTGAATCTGATGTACCATATCATTATGCCAACAATTTCAAATTGATGGAGTTCTGATGGCATCAATGATGGAGTGGCTATTATTTTGCTCCTAAAACATGCAAATCTAACTGTAGTTAATTTTCTTCAGTTAATATATGTGGCAAAAAACTCTATAACGTAGCATTATTGGTAAAATGGTTTGGATTATCATGTCTACCACTTGTGCCTGCAAGGTGCATGCTATTATTGTGACGATTTAAGCTTTAGTGCACATATATTGACATATGTGGGCACAATAATTCTAGTCAATCAAGTATCTCATTTCCTCTTTGGAAACTTCTTATTAGTTTTGATTATGTATGTCCAAATTCTTAACAGTTAGCATTGGTGTGTTTGCTAAGATGTGAGAAGTTACCGTATAGTATGCGCGTATATTATAGTTTAAATCTGAAAATAACAAAAAAGAAAAATAAAAAGGAACCTGTTAGAACCTGGAATCAATCCTGGAACCTGTGATTGGATAGGTTTCAGGTTCCAAAAAATGAGAAACTTATACCCGAGAGTAGGTTCCAGGTTCCAGACGGAACCGAACCGGAATCTGGAACCGCTCACCCCTATCGACTATGCTTTGTTTGTTTTTAACAAGGCTCTGACAAATCGAGATTGCAATTTTGTTTTATTTCCTTAACCAAGAACTTTTACAGATAGTATTTTCAGAATAAGGTTATTCTATTTCTTTTAGTTGATGAGTAAATTTTCTTATTTATTAGCTAATTTGTTTCCTACGTCTGTTCGGAGTGACTATTATATATTTTTTTTCTTTGCTTGTTACTTTTCTTATTTTTGCGGTGCTCGCACTCTGCCTTTCCTTAATCTTTTGCAATCAAAACTTTTGATAATATAAATGTTGACATGTACATGCACCTATAATTATTTTCACAATTTTCTAACATTTGAATAATAATTCAAAATTTGGCGGAAAAGCAAAAATGTTGTTCTTACTTTCTACAAAGGCCAAACAAAAGCCCTGATCGCTAGAAGTATGGTGGGTTCTAATAAAAGCTCTCTAAACAGCGTAAAACGAGTTTTTTTATTTTTTATTTTTTATTTATTGTGAATTCAATGATGAGCTGAACCCTAGATCCATAAAGCTGATCCAGAATTCCTCTTCTTATAAAATCGTCATCGTTAGACGGTTGCATAGATACACTTGAGAAAAATTAATTAATTCTGCAATAGAGCAATGGAAGATTGCACCATTCCGGTGAAGCTAGACAAGAGAACAGTTCAATCATGTCAGCTTCTAATGGAGACACCATTATAGTCTCCCCAATAGCACCTAGTTTATATTATATTGTCTTCTCATTAAAATTTCAGATAGTTTCTCGTGTTGTTTTTAGCGATTGTGCGCCATGAACAAATTGATATTGTCCTAAAGGCATTATATACACACACTGCGGGTGGTGAAATTGGAAACTTGCTACGACCATGAACTCCTACTAGCACAAAGAACATGTCAAAAAATCACAATTTTGTATGTCGGTCGCATCGATCTCGTTGCCTGCATGACTACGTCTCATCCTATTTAGCACTTAAATATTAGATATACTCATGTTTAAGTGGCTTGTTGCATCATAGGTCGTTATCACAAACTTTAACCGTTACACGAAATATCTTGCCAGTTCCCCAACATGAAACGATATGACTTCTTGTGTGTGTTAATAAGTGATGCGTGAGCATCATCAAAGACATTTGTGCATGAGACTTTCTTTCACCCTTTGTCCAATCAATGAGCCGAGATAACTTTCCATCATGCTGGGTTAATACCATTATCAACATAAGTCAAATGCACAACGGGGAAAATGCATTAAATTGTGCACAATGCATGATCAAAAAACTAAGTTTTATATTGTCCACATCTGAATTTTTGCAGGTAAAACGGAAATGAATTTTTGTTAAAAAAATAATAAAGTTCAATAATAAAAAAGGGACAGAGCCCCAGTCCAATTGGGTCTTTTTTCTAAAGGACCTGGTCCGGCCCACATCAGCTTAACCAAGCCCGATTCACTACAGCCCATTAATTCGACCCAGTTAATTAAGCCCATGAAGATCAGGTCCAAGTGGACTTCTTCATTTTCGTTCCCTTCAGCGATCCCGTATCCGCCAGCAACCGCCGCCCCGTAGCAGTTCCGCCATCGCCGGTCCGGCCACGGTGGTAATTCCTCTGTTCGCCCCTGTTTCTCGGCCAGGGAGTTTGAAGTGCTTGAAGATTATTCGTTCATTGGTCGTCATCTCTGATCCTCAGCCTTGTCGTCATGGATGATGTCTCCCTTTGATCCGATCGCTATTTGCGGTGGACGTCAGCAATTTCAAGGTAATTATCGTCTATGCTCTGTTTCCGTTGCTCTTCACGCGAAGCAGAGGCTGAGAGCTCTATAGACAACTGTGATTGACGTTGTTTTTGATAATTTGAACTTGTATTGTTGTTGATTTGATGATCTAAAAGTGAATCATTTCTTTAAATATGCGCCGAAGCCCCTCAACTGTAATGCATGTCACCTGTTCGATGAATTACCTCAGTGACCTCCATATTGATTTACTCTCACCATTGATCAATTAGGAAGTTACTAGTCCGACTTGAATGTTATTGCTCGGGACACTGACCTTGCAACATGATAACCACTCCGTTCTATAGAGTCCTTCAATCGAGATGCTCTGATTTGTTCGGTTCGACTTTGATTTTGACGATTTGATTCTTATCATGTTTGATGGAGTTGTGCTTTCGCAAATAACCATGCATGAGTATTTAGGATGAACCTAGGGTATTAAAACGAACAAGACCTTATGATTCATGTCTTTGAAATAAAACGATTTTGGATACCAAAAGAGGTTAACCAAACGTCAGCACAATCAAGTCCCTTACTCTAAATACCTTGTTTTGTAGGATGAGATTTCACTTGGCTTTTAACCAATTTCAATTGATTAGTGGCAACTTCCATTAGGTAAAATTATCTCGTTAATCATTCGAATATATCTCCCAACGTTGCATATGGTTAGTTTTTCAGAAAACCACACCAAGTAAGAGTAAGCACCTCGATTTAGAGTGATTGCACATTCCTATTCAACAACCGGATAAAATCGCTTGGCTCGCTCGAGAGGGTCACGACATTTATAAATTGTTGATAAATATATTATTTGTAACAGTTCATTTCAAAGTCTTCGAGTATTAAATTTACCCAATTCGTTTCTCTTGAGTAACGTCATGCGTAGAGCGGGCAAAACAAAGCTGGTCGAGCAGCATAAACAGGTTGCTGGTGGCAAACAACATAAAGCCCTCTTAAAATTATATAGAGCAAGAGCATCTAGTCGGAGACTTGTAGAGAAGTTCTTCGAAAGGATTGATCATGATGTTCCCACTGTCTGCAGTCATCGAATACGGTATTGACCGACGGAACTGATATTTGACCTTGATTTTTGCTGACATACCACAATTGATTTCAATCGAGAGCCAAACTTGCATATTCTTAGTTTGTCAAAAGTTAAGTCTACAAGGAGCGGAACACATCTATTTGTTTTTTCCGCATAAACACTGACTTGTATAGCAAAGGGACTATTTCATGTGATGCCAAGAAGAAGCAATCACGTGTTAGTCCAAATACCTCAATATCACATCGTATAAGCATAAACTAAAATACGTTCTGTATTACAAATCTTGTTATTCTTAGAATAGGATTTTAAGAATAATTAGAGCTGGTTTCAGTACATGTTAGTTCACACAGAATATTCGTTAAGAGTGTCTTCAAGCATATTGTTAACAAGGATCACTGTACCAAATTTCCGATGTATTAAGTTTCCTTTTTTCAAGATGCTCCTCGCATGACCCTCGAAGGATCTCTTCTTTATTTTCTCTATCAACTCACCGACAAAAGAACAAATTTCATATTGCAATTGGTACTTTTCGTGTTGGATGTGGACACGCGCAAGATTAAGCAGGAAAATTGCCAGAAGCTGTCTGAATTTGATGGTTGGCATTATTCAAAGATTATTCAACTAAGTGAAAGTTCTAGAAAAAAAAGGCCTTAAGCTTAATTGCAGTCCATATTTTATGCAAAATAAAAATAAAAAATGGTTGGCATTCTGTGAAGACACCAGGGAAAGTTGTGGGAGAGAACTCTCTAGCCTAACATCAACGAAAGTCAGTGCAACTCCTCAGTCCATGATTTTAGATTATAACTGTACTCCCGTGACATCAAGGCATGTGAGGAATTTGTCCCAGACATACTTTGTAGATTTGGTTGATCAAACCTAAGTAGGTCCTCAAAAGGCCTATGGAGAAACAAGGGGAAGAACCCCTCCGGGGTGAGAGAACCCATGCCCCTATAACAAAATGATGGAACTTACCCTATGGTGGACCAAGTCAGCTTATTGATGTCGGGCTCTCTTTAAGGTGTTCTCAAGTAAAACTGAAGGGATAAAGAAGGTACCACACCTCAATAAATATAATTGCTAGGGATCTCCGCATAGGATGTGGACCTAGGCAAATCCTTACAAGGCCTACAGAGAAATAAAGGGAAAAAAAACCCTCTATGGGAGGGTGACCCCTTATGCCCCTATTGCAAAATGATGGGGTAGGTCAACTGGTTATTGTTAGCCTCTATTTGAGGTGTCTTCTGCCATTAAACTCATGGGATAGATACAGCTCCCATGCCTTGGGAAATATAGTGACTAGGGACCTCTCCATAAGACTCGGCCTTAAATTGCTTCATCTAAATAGCATATTTATCTGGGGAGGAGGAAGAAAAAATATCTCCCCAATTAGGGGCTTGAGGGATGCGAGCACCGATACGTTAAAATAAGGAACACAATCCTATCAATTCACTAGGATTATTTGGAGAAAAAGAAATAATACAATGCAGGAATAACCGTCTTTTGTCGTGCCTACCGTTGGGGCATCACGAGTGGCCCGGTTAGTTGATGATGGTTTGATGCAATCGTGCCACGTGGGAGAGGGAGAGAGAATCACGCATGCGCTGGTTTCTGAGGAGGATAAAAATTCGGGAACACCCGCCTGCTATCGTGCCCACCGCTGATCTGGTTTACCTAGTGATGGTTCGATGTGGTCGCGCCACATGGAACCGTGAGCTTTGGTCAATGGCTCGATTCCTTGGGTCTTTTCAGGGGTCAACTCGTTTGCGGTGGACGCGCTACAAAGGACATGTAAGCCAAAAATCGAAAAATCAAATAGCTCTTTTTGTAAAGTTTCTCTTAACTTAAACACATCCTTAATCTTCTTCCTATTCCTGTAGAAGAACTTAATTTTGTATCCAAGATGCCTTCGTTGATCATTGTTTACTATCAGAAGCAAACCTTTAATTCCAGCACAATCAATCTATCTAAATGAATCTACACTATGCTTCTAAAAAAGGCAAGTCAATTTGATTTCTTGCACATTGTTTTTTGATAGATTATTGAGTAGATAAAATAGTTAGACAATTTTTAATTTTCTTTTTAACATTGATTTTTGAACTATTACTATCCTGATACACTTCTTAGGCCCGTATGCCATGCGAAAATTTTCTGTCAAAAGATATTTTTATTAATTTTCGGCGTTTGATTTGTTTAAGAAAATAAGTTGATAGAAAGTCTTTCATTGTCAATTGAAAATAATGCTTATATTCAGGAAAATAAATTATTTTAGAAATAAAAAATTATCTGCTAAATTATAACTAGACTCCAGCGCCTAGATTATTCTGACCATTCCTTGAGATTCTTTTGACTCTCTTGCCAAATATTTTTCTTGATCGATCAATGCTTGGTCTAAGAGTGGGTGGCCATCTTTGCACAGCATTTCTTATTCTTTCTTAAAAAGAAATTCTCATAACATGAGAATCTACCGATAACTTTATTTTAAATAGATTTGTGATTAGATTTCTTTTACTTGAATAGTAAAAATTTGCGTTTTCTTAGCTAAATTATTTCCTAGACTGCGTGGAGTGATTTTATTTTGTATTTTAAAAGAGTTAATCTTTATTTGAGTGATTGTTGTTTCTTCCCATAGTTCTATTTATAATATATTTAATTATTCCACTCTTTTTCTGTATTTAGTTAGAGAATAGAGATCGCCTTCTTCATTTTTAAACTTCAGATCATAATTGATTACATTCATCCTTCGAATTGTCTTATTGCCAAAAACTTTTATTCCATGCATGCGCACCCTTTTCAAAAAATGATCGGTCCAATAAGTGGCGAGGCACGTGGCAAATAGCGGTAGTTGATCTTGTTATACCCCAACATTTGGCTCATCATACAACACGGGCTTCTATTTATTAGAAATAAATTGGTTGAAACTGACATGTGATCACACGACACAAGTATAGTACAAACTCGACCAACTTGAGCATCAACATTTTTGAGTAGATTGAGTGTGGGATATTTGATGTCATTTGGGTACTTATTATAGTATTATTGTCTATGTTGCCACCTAATCTACTCAGAGTATTGCCATCCATTCAGCAATATCTATTAATGATGTTATTTCTTTCATTTCTTTATTTATTTATGACCTTGAATGAAATAGTAGTTGACTGGACATTTAGAGGTAAAGTATTGTTTTGGATTCTCAAGAATACCACTTGATAACATGTATTTTATATAAATCACACGACTCTTACAAATTTTCAAATGAGCAATTAACGGCTAGGGTATTCGTGGTCAAATTACCATTAATATCAACCACGGTCTCCACAAAAATGTCACCTTATAAGGAGCTGCTCAATATCACATTATCGAATCTATCGTCTTCAACCTTGTGGATTTCGACCCCATCATATGGGAAAGTACAATCTCCATGAAGGAGAACGTTCTCAACCAATTTTGGCTGCCGAGTTTGCAATGAAGGGCAAGAGGAGGCCATCCAGAAAATTCTAGGGGGGCAGATTGGTTAGGCCAAGATGGGATTGGAGGAGTGGATTGAAAATCTGCTGGTCCCATTCTTTTCACCAACTCTGGACGTGGTCGCCTGCCACCATCGGCAGGAGGCCGAATGTTGACCTGACACATAATAATAGTAATGATAAATATAAAATGAAAGTAATAAATACATAAATAAAAAGGAGGGCTTAATTTGGTTTGGGCCTAGCTTTTAGAGCCTACTGAAGCAAATGCCGAGCCTAGTTGCTGCCCAAATCCACCGAACTCAGCACTCAAGCCCAATTCATCCAGGCCCTATCCGCTCAACAGTTCAGCCCATTCCATTCATCAGAACGACTAGCTAAAACCCATCGACTTTGGCTTTCTCGGACGTCAAGGTGCGACACATATTAATGTTGATTAGTCCCGGTCTCTGCCATTTTCCGACATTCTAGATCTGCAAATTCATTGCTCTGTTCTTCTCTGTTTTCCCGACCGTGAAATGCAAGGAGCTACAGTTCAAGCTTCATAGCCAACTTAAATCTCAACCGGAGCTTCCTTTTGTTGCTACGATTTGCAATTACGATCAGAAACTCTTTTTATTTAGGTCAGACATAATCGCTTTCAGTGTTCGGTTTTGGAAAGAATAGCTGAGACATTATATTTTACAAAGGTTGAAATCCATTAGATATGAGTTGATTGCTTATATTGGTATGATTTAGACCCGTTAAATGGGTGGGTCGGGTCGGGTTTGGGTCGGGTCATAAATGGTCCGACCCAAATCGACCCATTCAATCCGTTTAAGATCCATTTATTGCAATGTAAATTTTTTTACTCATACCAAACCCATACCTGACCCATTTAACTAAACTTAAAATTTTTTATTATATATATTAAAAAAATAGTATTGCTAAAATAGTTTTATATAACACAAATTTAATGGAAACTTTTTATAATATTTAAAATAATTATTTTAAAAAATCGAATTTTAATTATTATTTTTTTAAATATAATTTTTAATTTTCTTTTTTAATTTTTGTTCTTCTTCTTCTTTGGTCGGCGGCCAGCCACAAGCAAGCCTTAAGCTTGCTCGGCTCTCCAATGTCGGCGAGCTCAAGCTCGCTCGACGCCGGCTAGCTCGAGCCTCTCCTCTGCCTTGCTAGATCCAGCGAGCTTGAGGCTCGCCGGTGTCGGGCAAGCTGGAGCTCGCCCCTCGCCAGATCTAGCAAGGCTCGAGTCTCACTGGACGTCGGCGAGGCCTTCGCCTTGCTAGATTTGGCGAGCTCGAGGCTCGCCGGCATTAGGTGAGCTCAAGCTCGCCCCTCGCCAAATCTGGCAACGCTTGAGCCTCCCTGAGCGTCGGCGAGGCCTCTGCCCTGCTAGATCCGGTGAGTTCGAGCTCGCTCGACGCCAGCGAGCTTGAGGCTTGCCTGGTCAGTCGTCGGCCATCACCGTGCTGGTGACCAAAGGAAGAAGAAAGGGAAAAAAAAAAAAGGAAAGAAAAAAAATAAAAAAATAAAAATTATAATTATAATTTCGGTTTTTATAATATATATATATATATATATATATATATATTTTTTTTTTTGTAAAGTTAAAGAGAGAAGAGAGAGATTGTGAGATTTGGGTGAAAATGGGTTTTAAACCCAATCCATTTAAGACCCACTTAAGACCTACCTATCTTAAGTCTTTAGTCGTTAAACCAATTTAACTAACTTCTTCAAAAACTAAGTGACCCATATATGACCCATTTTGCCACCTCTAGTCTGATTTGAGTCAAGATTGTGAGTCGGAGTTTGAGATAGCCACGATTTGTTCCCCATCTGGTAGAAGTTCGATGGGATGTCCATGAAAACTCGATGCAAGCTAGCTTCGTTTTTGGCTAACCTGAAAGTATGTTGACCTGGATTAAATGATGTTACTCGATTTTAAGTCATGAAAATATGATTTTAGCTATTGTATGATGCTCGAACTTGTTTCTGAATCACTGCCTTGCTCTGTTGTGTGTTCCATGAAACAATGGCGTTAAATGTTGAATATTAATTACTCCTGCTTGTCATGGCAAGCTGTGGTTTTGAGGTAAAAAGTGCAACGAACGATGCTGGCCGAAGGTTGACGGTGGTGGAAAACGTATATGGATTAACGGTGGAAGTGTTTTTTTGTTCATTCTTTAATATTTTAGATTGCAAATCTCCATTTGTGTTTTGAGGAGTTCTTGGTCTTGCGGAGAAGACGACTTCAAGTAAAAATTAAATAAATAGAAATAACAATAGGAAAGTAGCAAATGAAAGAAAAAAGTATGGTAATGGGCTTTTTATGGTAAAAATGGAAGAGTTGTTGTTATGAAATCCGATTATTTACGTGTGGACTAAACCCAAGAGTTCGGCCCACGTCCTTGGAGTCCAAGTTTGACTCCACACACAGATCAGTCTGTCCCCCTCTACAATAAATTAAAAATAAATAAATAAATAAATCCTTTAAAAAATATGGAAATTGGTTGGAAAAATAGGTCTTGATTAGGTTCTTAGATTTTAGTATTAAAATTTAATTATTTTTATTTAGGTTCTGTTTATTTCATGAAAGATAAATGATTTTGAAACATTTTATTAAAGACGATCACTTATGTTGTTCTAAGTATGTATTGCCCAAGTACATTTTGAGCTAGCCAACCAAAATGATTGATGATAATCAACAATAGATGCAGGGTAGATTTTGCTTGGCTTAGTGTGTAAATCCTTTGAATTGCCATCAATAATTTGGTAAAACAAGTTGCATCAAAGTCATGCGCATTTTGACATTTTTATCATGCACACTCCAATACAAATGTTATGTCACTTTTGCCCTATAAAATTTACAACTTCCACAGTCTCATATGGTTTATTTCTTTAGTACCCAAACCTTTTAAAAAAATGCAAAAAGTAATCATTTCAGGTGATTGAACAGTGGAAATCAAGACACATCCTTTATTGCTAGAACATTGTTTTCTCTAACTTGGTGGGAGCGTGTAAGGCACATTGACCTTATGATAGCATTTGCTTATTATGTGGAGTTGTTGATGTACCTTGCATTTCCAATGCTCCAGATTTCATATTATAACTAATTATAGTTTCAGATGTGATTCCAAATGTGAAAACCAATCCCTGAATAGAATGGGGACAATACAGATTGTCCAGTGGATAATGGGCAAAATGTGTTTAATTATGCATGACGCATGATAGAAAAAATATTTTGATATTATTCAAGGATACATACAGTATCTGTAAAAGCACAACACATCTTTGTGAAGTTTGTGTTTATCACTACTTGTAGATTCATTCATAGCCTTCAATAACAAATTTGCTCAGTTCGTTTCCCTTGCTTAGGGATTGAGAAATGTCATGCACAGAGGGGAGATAACCATTGGGAAAAACAATTCCGGTCGAGAAGTATAAACAGATTGCTGAGGGCAAACTAAATTAAAGCCCTCCTAAAATTGTCGATGTCAAGAGCACGTAGTTGTAGACTTGTAATAAAAGTTCTTTGAAACAATTGATCATGATGTTCCCATTGTCTACACTCGTCGAATACGATTCTATGACATTCCTTTGACAGCATACAATGTGAACATTTGGTCCCTCAGATTGCAAGTCGAAAATCCTCGTCACATGACTAGTTGTGACTCGCATCCTACCATGGTTTGTCCTTATCTCGGTCAAGTTTGAACGAAAGTTCTCCACCAACCGATGACGAAATTCCCCTGCAACGATTCGGAGATCCTATAGGCACGTGAATATAATCTCTCGTATTTGCTTGCTTTTGGTAATCATCTAATTGAGCAGTTAATCTCCTCTATCTTTCACTAGTACATCTTGTCAAGAATGAAATACTTCCCTTACGTTTTAGTGAATGATCAACATGCATAAAAACAATATGAGGAAAACAACAATAATTGAAGGTCCGTCTTACCATCTTGCAACAAAAAAACAAATGTGATAGGGTAAAACTGACAGAAGTAATATTGACCTTTATTTTGCTGATATATCATAAGTGAAGATATTTCTTGGGGAAAAAAAGTGAAGATCTAAAATAAAAATCAATTGCTTCTAAAAGGAATCGACTCCTAAATTTCGTGTCTATCATATATACTCAATGTGTAAACTCAACGTGAATAATGTGTTAAAAATAATATTCAATCTTGCATTAGGCACTAGGATCAATATTAAGCAAATAGAACGTATATATGTTATAAAAGGCAGAACTAATGCTGTTAATGTTTCCCCTGTCTCCTTAACTGCAAAGAGCTCATCAGTTAGATTTTTAGTTTTTAGCCTTCAGAAGAATTTGGACAATCATGTAGATTCAAACAAAATAAACATCCATGCTTTCTCAGTGAAAAAACGCTCTCGTTCTGTCGAGTTTTCCTCTACCACCCTGGTAGTCTTCTCCTTGTGTTTTCGAATTTTCATCTTCTACTCATCTCTACCTTCTTCCAGATATCATCTCATCTTCTACCTTGACTTCGCCCATGGATTGGCTAATTTTCCTTTACCCATCTTCGTTTTTTCCTCCAACAAAGGATGTCCCGTCTTCAATCCCAAATTACTGATCATCTTTGCCGCTCGCAAATGGGTCTCATCTGAACTTTTCCTTCTTCTATTTGTCAATTCCATCTCATTTGCAACAATCCCGCTTCATGAACCTTCTGCATGTCGCTTTTCTATCGTAATTTCGCTGTTTCACAACTCCCGTGATTATGTTACTGACGCTATGGCCTTCATCTCCCAAAATTGACTTCCCCTCGTAACTGTGTCTCACTGGAGTGGCTGGAACTATGGATCCTCCAGCTGAGAGTTCCTCCGGGACAGCCAGTCCTGTACACGGAACTGACGCACGTCTTGCTGCTCTCTGTAACCGAATGGGACGACTATGGTCCAAGCAAACAATCGAAGTTTGTGACGTAGCTGCACCACAGGACAAAGTGGAGGAGTGCAAATTAACTCTGGTGGTTAAGATTCTAACTACACAGACCATTAATTCACAAGCATTCCAGAATACTATGAAATTAGCTTGGCGCACAGACAATGTAGCCATACATCAGAGTGAAGAAGGTCTGTATGTGATTACATTTAAATCAGAAGTAGATAAGCACCGGATTCTGGATGGTGGCCCTTGGCGATTTTCCAATCATCTAGTTATTTTAAAGCCTTGGCTTCCTAATACCCCTTTACACTGCTATGATTTCTCTAAGTGCGAGTTCTGGATGCATGTTATTGGGCTCCCTCTCGAGTGGTATATAGACAGCATGCTTCGTAAAGTAGTTCATCGTGTTGGTCGGGTGCTGATAGTGAAGTTTGAACAGAATGATGCTCTCCCCCTCAAAGTTGGAAAAGTCAGAGTAGAATTAGATTTACAGCAACCTCTCATCCCGGGTCAGCTCATTCAATTGGATGGAAAGACAATTTGGTTAGACTTTCGCTATGAGCGATTATCTCACTATTGTTACTCTTGCGGGGTTATTGGTCATTATGCTACACATTGTACGACTTACCCCTTTGAAATTGAAAAAACTGATAACAAGGACAATCTTTATTATGGAAATTGGTTGCGTGCAGAGGTTAATCAACATAGTCCTTTTTGGAATACCTTTTATGGAACCAAGTTGTCTACTAATGAGGTTGAGGAAGTCATCCCTGAAACTCCACACTCGCCAACGGGTCTTATTCCTACCACTCAACCACATATTAATACTTCAACGGAGGAGTTGCACATACCCAATGAAGGCCAAATTATTACTGCGGCTGCTCCGCTCCAATGGAAGCCTCTTGCACCAGTTGCTGAGAATCCTATTACAGGAAAATTACCTGCCAAGTTAAAGCAAGCTGAAACAGGTCCATCTCGATTGAAGAAGTTGAAGCACTCTCACTTACTCCCTAAAGCGGGTCCAATGAAAAAAGCAAAGCATTTTGGAAATTCAGACAATTCTTTACACATACCTGAGGCTCTTGATGACACCCATCTGCAGGAGACTCCAATCTTTATTGCTGATGAACCTGACTGCTGGGCATTGGTGGCTGGCCCTAAACAGCCACCAAGTTACAAATGAAGATTATTAGTTTGAACTGTCAAGGGTTGGGCAATCCCCAGACAGTTCGTGCCTTGAGGGCAATGGTGGCCCAGGAACAACCAGATGTTCTTTTTTTAATGGAAACAAAAAATCAGGATTTGTTTCTTCAACGGATCCAGACAAGGGTACGTTTCTCAATGAGTATGATAGTTAATCCTACTGGTTTTGCTGGCGGTTTAGCCATTTTTTGGAACACCGAGGTTGATTTAACAGTTGAATGGCAGACTTCTTCTTTATTACATATGCTGTGTACTGATAAATCGAATGGAGTTATTATGCACCTTACCTGTTTATATGCACCAGCTGTTTTCCATCTCAGACAACACTTTGGGGATGAATTACGACAGATCAGTAGGTCTAATATGCTCCCATGGCTGTGTATCGGTGACTTCAATGACATCCTCTACCCCTGGGAGAAATCAAGTAAGCGACCAGCTGATAAAAAACGTATGCAAACATTTTGTCAGATGGTTAATGACTGTTCTATGATGGAGGTTCCCACTAAAGGTTGCTCCTTTACTTGGACTAACAATCGGTCTACAAATGACTGTGTAAAGGAAAAATTGGATAGGGTGTTTTGTACTATGGAATGGCGTCTTACCTTTCTTGCTGCTGAAGCCTTTACTCTGCCTCCACTTGGGTCCGATCATTGCCCTATTCTTCTAACTACTGCAGCAGATCCTGTCAAATGCAGAAAGACCTTTTATTTTGAATCGTTTTGGTTGCAAGATCCGGAGTGTAGTACTACTGTTGCTGCCTCATGGCGGGAATCCCAAATAAAAGGTAAGCACTTACCCCAAAAATTAAAGGCTGTTTCAATGGCCCTCTCTTGTTGGAGTAGATCTAAATTTTCCCATGGCTATCAACACATCATTTCCCTCAAGGATCAGCTCCAATACCTGCTCAAAAAGTCGTATGATCAGTCCCACCAAGAGGAGGTTTCTCATATTAAAGAGCAAATTAAGAGATTATGGCAACAAAAGGAACAATATTGGTCTATGAGATCTAGGATAAATTGGCTAAGATGGGGAGATAAGAACACTAAGTATTTCCATGCAATGACGGTGAACCGAAGACAGAAAAATCGCATTAGTATGCTGCAAAATGAGCATCATCAGTGGGTTCGTGATCCTAACATTTTGAAGGACATCACTTCTAGTTTCTTCCAACGGTTGTATCAATCGGTGGGCAATCGAGATTATTGGCCTGTTCTTGCTCAATGTCCAACTATAATCACAGAGGAAATGAATGGAAAATTAACAAAGGAACTCACACCAGAGGAAGTTCAACTTGCTGTCTTTCAAATGGGACCTTCGAAGGCTCCTGGACCCGACTATTTAAATGGTCAGTTTTTTCATTTTCCTTTCGGTTCAAGAAATTTTTACTACTGGAGTTTTGAGGCCTGAATTTAACCGAACCCTCCTATCTTTAATTCCCAAAATTCCAAATCCAGAAAGGCTAGAACAGTATAGACCTATTAGCCTTTGTAACTTCATATATAAAATCATTTCAAAGGTTTTAGCCAATAGATTAAAGCCCTGTCTCCCTACTGTCATTGCACAAGAACAATGTGCCTTTATTAGTGGACGTCAAATCCAGGATAATGTGCTGATTGTTCAGGAAATTTTGCATCAACTTAAGATTCGCAGGAGGAAGAAACGGTTTCAAGCTATCTTAAAATTGGATATGCTTAAGGCATATGATAGGGTTGAATGAGACTTCCTACAAGACTACCTTATTCATATTGGTTTTCATGCAAAATGGGTTCGCTGGGTAATGCAATGTGTTACTACATTCTCTCTCAGTGTGAAATTTAATGGTGATCCTCTTCCCAATTTCTACCCATCTAGAGGCTTGAGACAAGGTGATCCCCTCTCGCCATATCTCTTTATCCTGGTTGCCAATGTCTTATCCACTCTCATTTCAAATGCAATGGAGATGGGTTCTCTTCGAGGGATAACGCTGAATAGGTGGTGTCCTAAATTGTCTCATCTTTTCTTTGCTGATGATGCTATTTTTTTCCTCGATGGTACATTAATGGAATGTCAGAATTTAGCCAAAATTATTCACCAATATTGTAGAGCCACAGGTCAGGAAGTTAACAGAAACAAATCAGGAATTTTCTTTAACAAATCTTGTCCATACAGTCTTTAGGTAAATCTGGCTAGTGAACTCCGTGTGCCAATATTGGACAAATCTGGTAAATACCTTGGTCTTCCATCTGATTGGGGTAAATCTAAGAGGGAAATGTTCTCATGGTTACTGGGAAAAGTTGAATCAAAGCTGCAGAGCTGGACAAAAAAACTACTCTCAAAGGGAGGAAAGGAAATCTTGCTTAAATCGGTTGTCCAAGCAATACCACAATATGCCATGTCCATATTTAAGATTCCGCTATCTATCTGCAAGACCATTGAGCAGCAAGTTGCAAGATTTTGGTGGAAACAGAGTGGTCGAACATCTGGGGTTCATTGGAAAAATTGGGATATTCTTAAAACTAGAAAAGACAATGGTGGTATGGGTTTCCGAGATCTTGTGGTGTTTAATCACACTCTCTTAGGCAAACAAGCTTGGAGACTAATACATGAACCGCTTACTTTATGGCGTCGTCTTTTTAAAGGCTTATATTTTCATACATTGGAGTTCATGAGGGCTGAAAAAGGAGTAAGACCTTCTTGGGGATGGAGGAGTCTTTTAATTGGGAGAGATTCTATCTTAGATAATGTTCAATGGTCTGTTGGTAATGGTCAGAAGATTAATATTAGAGAGGACAAATGGCTATCTAGTGGTGTTATAGGAGGCCCTGCACCTAGAGGAGAAGCGACAAAGGTAGCTGATTTTATTCTACCAACTCAGGCTGCATGGAATGAATCCCTCCTTCGACAAAGTTTTGATCCTCAGCTAGTAAGTGAAATTCTGTCTTCGCCAATTAGACCTTCCTATATTTTTGATTTGCTTATATGGAAAGGCCAGCTAAATGGTAAGTATACGGTTAAGAGTGCCTACAATTACATCAAAGATCATACATCCAGTGCTATCTCTGAGCTACCTTCCTCTTCCTACCAACCACCTAGGAAGCTATGGTCATCTATTTGGCATTTACAAAGCCCCCCGAAAGTTAGCATTTTCATGTGGTCTCTATGTCAAAATGCCCTGCCTACAAAAGAAAATTTGTTCCACCGGCATATCATCCCTGACCCCATCTGTACTATGTGCACAACTCAACTACCCGAAACAGCAGAACACATTTTCCTATCATGTCCTACCACCAAGTCTATTTGGTCTCATCCACAGGTAAACCTTGCAACAATAATGGCTACAGCTACTCGAATTGACAAATGTCTTGTAGACCTACTGGAGAATAGCTATGACGTACCTGGTTTGGAGATGGTGGCTTCTATTCTCTGGCATCTATGGAAGAATAGGAATGACTTTATCTTCCGTCAAAGAAGTTTATCAGTTGAACAGGTGGTGCAGGTAGCTCTGGCCGACGCTCGCTCATCTCCTATCTGTCAGCAGCCGACTACGTCTCGCAGACGGGTCCTTCCCGATTCTGATCACTGGTGGCATCCCCCAGATCCAGGAGCTCTTAAGATCAACATTGATGGCGCCTACCCAACATCCCCACAAGAAGGTGCGATCGCATGTGTTTGCCGAGACTCTGCAAGATGCCTTATTACTGGTTTTACAGCAACGCTCACCGCCTCCTCTGCTCTTCAAACAGAGATTCAGGTGCTAGTGCATACCTTAAATTTTCTGCTGCAGAAAGGACTGGATAAACATCAGTTGCTGCTGGAATCAGACTGCTCGGTGTTGGTGGATGCTGTGCTCAACCCCCTTTTGTGTCCTTGGCAGCATTGTTCTTTGATCGCTGAAGCTAGGGCACTTTTGCCCTCTTTTCCTTTTCTTCACTTTCGGCATTGTCGACGGGCTGCAAACTTCATAGCTGATTGGGTTGCTAAGTCCCATGGGCTTTCTTTGCTTCCCAACAATTGGCCCGCTTTTCCCCCTTCCCAGCTTTTACATCTTTTGTATGCTGAAGCTGTAACTAGCGGTTGTATCTTTACCTCTTAATCTATAATACCGCTGTTTCTGACCAAAAAAAAAAAAAAAAAAAAACAATTCTACGGGAACTGAAAAGTATTGTACATGCCTTTCTATGGCGGGGGAAACATTGATGGAAGCACTACAGAAGTTTTCATGATGACGACAGAAACATGCGAAGCTAATTAAGATAAATGACAGTACGAAAGGTCAACAATACTCGGATTGATTGATCAGAACAACACACACCAAATTATGACGAACGCTCATAACCAACAAGCCGAATACACGTGGAGAATTACACAATCAGGAATTAGCTACTCAAAATCATCCAAAGTATGACCAGTCTCCGAGTCAATCGTTTCTTCGCTTGAATACCACAACGATGGTGTTTACTTATAAGCGGTATAGATTAAATGAGTGATAATGTGGAGATCCAGTAATACGCGAGCCTGAGCCTGAGAGAATGGCCGCTTCATCTTCACTCCTCTCTCTTTTATTCCCTCTTTCTTCCTGGACATTCCGTTGCTTGTGCATTCTGTCTTTCTCCGTAAACGAACTCGCTCCTAAATTTGGGCAGCCAAAAATTGTTAGTGAGCACTCGTCTGGTACTCTCCAATTGAATACATTAGGGAAACTGGTCAATGATCTACAACCGATCAATTTCAATTCTGTGAGTGCCTCTAGTTCGTCCAAGCCCTTAATTGCCAAAAGCTCTTCGCATCCTCGAATTTCCAAGGACTCAGGCTTTTTCAAACCCGATAAATGTTCTACACTTTCAATCTTAGGACACGTGCATATTTCGATTGCTCTAACGACTGCACTGAACCAAGGCCATGGATCGCAATTATATGTGCGCAATAAGTCAGCCTCAACAGTTTCAACCTCTTCAAACTCGAAAGACCAGCAAATCCCTCGAAGAGTTGTAACGGTGACACATGGAATTCAACCAACTGTTCAAGCACATCTAGTTGAACTTCCTTCCAACGAGGTTCAAAAATGTGCAAACGTGTCAATTATCTGAAGTTGCAACGAACTGTTTCTTGATTCATGATTTACTAGTAACAGTGTTGACAAAAATGGTGGAAGGAACATGAGGGGTTGTTGGCATGGGCCATCTTGGAAGAACAATGGACTGTTCTTAACGGGACCACTATAGCTCAAATCCACCAAGTTAGTTAGGTTTGAGAAATTTGGGACCCACCACAGTGAAATTGATCCAAAGCTTAGGCTTATCAACGATCGGTACGTACGGCACCCCGATTGTTCTCTGCGGCTCTATATTTTCCATCTTGCTGTTCCTGTTGGGTTTCCTTGATCTTTGTTCTTCGAGTGCTGGTGTTTTTGAATTCGGTCTGCTGGAGCGTTGACTGTGACCCAGAACGCCGATATCAGCGATGATCGAGTTTCTTTTCTTGTGCCTTAGCGAGTTCAGTGACTCGATTGTTTGCCTGCTCATTTTTCCGCGCCATCGGTTTCTTGAATTCGAGCCGTGTCGTTGCCTGTTCGGGGGATGTGGTTCGTTAATTCGGTGATTGTGGATTGCATCGGGTTGGTGGAAGTCTTTCTAGATTACACACTTGCTGCTGCGTATCGGATAGGCTGTATTCTTTCGGGATGTGCGACACATTGGTCGGTTAGGGTGTTTGTTTTTTTTTTTTTTCGGGAGTTGAAGAATTAATGAAATCATTTGAATCTGTATGCGAAACGTGGGAACGATTAAAGCAAAATACGCATTTTGACCAAACCGTGATTTTGATGGAGCCAGTGAATAGTTTCGACTTTTTACTCTGTTGGTATGACAACTTGATCTACTGAGCATTTGAGAAAGAACAGAATTTGTTTCTAATGGAGCCATTCAGAAAATGTAGTTTGCATGTGGCTGCATGTGATTCTTTTCATGTAAAGCTCGGAAGGGTTTGAGCCTACTAGTAGGTGCTCCCCTTGATATTCTCCTCGCTTCAATTAACGGCAGTGGGCAGCTATTCTTCTTCACTTGAGCAATGTTGGAAGTTTACATCGATCAATCCTTACTCCGTGACATTCTTTGTTTATATAGATTGTTAAAATTGGTTGCCTAAGTGCTTCAGATGATTCTCTTCTCATGACAGTCTTGCATTGGATGGGGAAATTGATGTCTGAGAAATTTATAGACATTAACACTATGTGAAGTCCTTGAAATTATCTGTCCAACGAGTAAAGTCCTTGAAATTATTTTTCCAATAATTGTTATCAGAAACACTGTTTAGCATTGCGTTTTAGAACGAGGCAGTCCATTACATGAAATAAACTTTCTTTGCTGTTGAAATGATTGTGTGGTTTGACAAGTCTTGAGGGGCTGTTTACATGTCAGGACGAGGCAGTCCATTACATGAAATAAACTTTCTTTGCTGTTGAAATGATTGTGTGGATTGACAAGTCTTGAGGGTATGCTTGTTACTTCAAGTTGCTTAGACCCATACGCCTACGCCAGACGCTTTATGTATGATCCTATTTAGAAGATGTGGCACATATCAAATATCAAAAGGCCACCCATAAAACGAAAGGTTTTTTGTAAGTCAAACAAATAACTTGCTATTAATATTGTCGACTAACATTAATAAGTGATACCCAGTTAATATGATTTTCTGGAGATTTCTTTTCAATTGGTGAAAGTGCCTAAAACCTACCAAGCGTGTTATCCTTGAAAATAGGCTCAGGCTACTTCAGCTCTCACTGTAGCCAACACTAATTTGCTTTGAGTCACAATGCTTTGCATGCGTGACAATGCGGTAGTAGTTTTGTTATTGACTGGCCAGATGTATTGCAGCATGAGTTTGGGCCAGTTTGGTAATGTGATGAGAAATGCACGTTCCATAAGACTTGTGGGATTTTTAAAGCGTTGCACATCAATATTCCTTGTCTACAATTAAGAAACCTTCATAGCAACCACTGTGGAGTATGACACGCACGATTGACAGAGGGAGTGGGGAGGGAGTGAGGGAGGGAGGTTTCTAGGTAGGCACATCATTTGTGCATATTTTTTGAGATATATTCAAGCCTCATCTTCTGTGCATTTTCAGTGGTGAAACTTTTAGAGAGACTGAAGATGGTGAAGGAGCTGACGTGAATTGGCATGTCAATAACTTGATGACGGAGTTATGTTTTTTGTTGTATATTACCTGACTTCCCCTTATTCTCTGTATTAATTAAATCTCTCAGTCTCACTACCTCCCATTTCATATCACTGTTGTAGACTGGTTTTAATTCTGCTTTCAAAGATATGGGATGCTCTACATGCAGTAGCAGAAGCAGATCTTGTTGGGTTTTCATGAATCATGTATAAGAAAAATTAACAAAATGAACGCAACGGAAACAAAGATATATTTTATAGATGATTCTTCTAAGGCGTTGTTCATGCGTTTTAATCGGAAATCTGAATATAAAAAGGGTGTTAAACAAATTACCTCTCGAAGCACACTTGAAACAAGTCGGTTCGGATGTTCGATAGTTTGAGTCCCACAAGTGTTGGACCTCTAGTTCAGACACACCAACAACGAACGTCGAACGAAAGAGAGAACTTTCAGATATTCACCACAATGATCGTGTTAGCAATCTCGTGGAAACAATCTGTTGTATTCTTGATGTATAATAGTCACGGCCCGAACGAGAGAATTGTTTTTCTTCCTCGTGTCTCGAAGACACAAGAACACACACACTTTTTGCTCTTTGTTTTCAGCAAAGCATCACTCGTATGTCTCTAAAAACACAAGACACGCGCCCACAGAAAATCTCTCTACGTTGCAACCTTTTTGCTGCCTTTCTTTTTAAAATTTATACAGGGATCAGCAACCGTTGCTGATCCTCATTCTCATGCACGATCGAGCACGATCGTGCATGAGCGGAACGGTAAGCAATTGCTGACCGTTTATGCACGTATTCGTGTGAAGTGGTCAGCAAAAATTGCTAACCATTTCCACTATAATTATTCAATTAATTAATTAATAATTAATCCGTCATGCCCCGATCCTCGGGCACGCACACATCCTTCTCACTTGGTCGATTTTATAGTGCGATATCCCAGGACTATGTATCGCCGACCCTTTTTTTTTTATTAAGCACACGTGGAAGTAGTTATAATCCCTAGACAATAAATATGATCGGATAGAAAAGCAAGGCCATATTTTTCATATTGAAACTTATGACCAAACTTTTATACAAAACACAAACCATTCATTTCCATCATTGGAACTCCTTTTCCATTCACACACCATTCTCCCATTTCTCTCCTTCCTCTCGGCTGCACACCACCAACCTTTCAAGTCATTCAAGTTAGTTCTTGAGGTTTGCCAAGGTAAGTAAGATCCCTATGTCTCCTCTAAGGCGGTAGTTTCCATTGTCAAGTCTAGTTAGGTGCTCATCTATCAAAGCCGTGGATATGATGTTTAGTTTCCATTGTCAAGTCTAGTTAGGTGCTCATCTGTCAAAGCCGTGGATATGATGTTGGATCTTTTGTATGGTTTTGCTTATGTTTTTGCTTGAACATGTGCTTGAGTCTGTTGGAGAAATCTTTCCAGAATATTTTGAAGCTGACAAAACGTTTCTTTCAGTCTAAAGTCTGGATGTTCGGAGATCGACAGTTTAAAGTCTGAAGACTTTGTATACTCAAGACTCAAGACTTAAGTCTATTCTCACTGACAGTCTTCTTAATCCAATGACGAAGGAAATCCAAAGCCGAGGTTTTTGGTTGAGGATTCGATCCTATCCTCTGGAATAGATTCTTTGGTTGGATAATCGTTTCGGATTCTTTAATCCTTATCTACGATTGATTGAAGATCCGATGATCGAAGAAATAATCTTGGAAAGTTCTATTCATGGAAACCGAGATCCTGATTGTATGGGCGAACAGGATTGATGGGCTATCATCAGATTCCTTAAATAGCTCGGATGATCTTCTTGATTGATTCCGTCCAACGGGTAGATTGGAGGAATTCCTTTGGTAAGTGCCAACGGCTATGATGGCATGAAGGAGTATAAAAAGAAGTCGTTCTAGTTGTTTTAAGATAGTGATTGATAGAAAAATTCCAGAGTCTGAAGATCCTTGATTGTTACTTGAGACTGTTCGAGCGAAATTGTATACAGAGAGTGTTTGTACTTGGTGACACCTTGAGAGAGTGTGGTAGATCGTCTATACCTAGAATTCAAGGAAGATCAACACTGTAACAGCTCTTTGATTATAGTGGAATCCAGCCAATCGGCTGTCAGTGCAGAAGAGTGGACGTAGGCTTGAATCAAGCCGAACCACTATAAACCGAGCGTTTAATTTTCTCTTTCCCTTACTCAGTCTTGCGATTGAATCTTTAACTGTTTAAATATCGTGCAAGCTTCGAGAAATTTTTTATATACCTATTCACCCCCCTCTAGGTACTCGTACTAGCAATCTCAATTGGTATCAGAGCTCGTGTTCTTACTTTGTTTGAAGTGTTTTACTTCAGAGTAAAAGATCCATGGCTAGTATGTTAGCACCAGGACTTATGGAAGGGCAAAGCAATACCAGACCTCCCTACTTCGATGGAAAGGATTACAACATCTGGAAGAACAAGATGAAAGCTTTCCTACGATCTAAGGATCCTCTGGAATGGGACGTTGTGGAAAGAGGAATCACTCCTGTTGCCGCATCAATCTCTGAAAGAGGGAAAGACACTATTGAAGCCAGCGGAATGTCTCAAGAAGAAATAAACAAGAGACAAGCACTCGATGCTAAAGCAATTTATTCTTTATATTGTGCTTTGTCACCAACTGAATATAACAGAATATCTTCTTGTGTTACAGCAAAAGAAGTCTGGGACAGGTTACACATCACCTATGAAGGGACAGATCGAGTGAAGGAGACCAGAATTAACATTCTTCTTGGTCAATATGAATCCTTCAAAATGAAACCAGGAGAATCTATAACTGACATGTTTAGTCGTTTTACAGATATTGTCAATGGTCTTGAGAACCAAGGACAAAAAATTTCTGATCCCATGAAGGTGAACAAGCTTCTGCGTGGACTCTCTAAGGATTGGAATCATATAAAGACTTCAATAAGAGAGACGCAAAGAATCATGCCATTATCTGTAGACGAACTGATTGGAACTCTTCAGTCTTATGAAGTGGAACGAATTAATGAAGACGAAGATCCAAGAGGTAAGAAATCTATTGCACTAAAATCAAATGATGATTCTGATGATGCAGATTCTGAAGATGATATGGATGATGAGGAGCTCGCTCTCATGATAAGAAGATTCAGAAAACTAAATAGAAAAGGCAGAAGGTTCATCCCAAGGAAACAAAGTTTTCAGAGACAGCAGACCAAGTCTGTTGATGATGAGGAACCAAACAAAGATGTAGTTTGCTTCGAATGTAAAAAGAAGGGACACATCAGACCCAACTGTCCTCTTCTGAAAAAGAAAAGAGGAAAAGCTGAGAAGTTTCGAAAGGCTCTCAAAGCTGAAACCTGGAGTGATACAGAATGTGAAGAGAGTGATAATGAATACGCCAACATATGTTTGATGGCACATTCAGACTCAGACTCAGATTCTGGATCAGACTCAGACAGTGAATTTGAGGTAAGTGATTTTAAAATTCCTGTCAAAGTCTCTAAATATATTGATGAACTGTGTTTCAGTCTCAAGACTTCTCTCAAAAGAATTTCTGAACTTAAAAAGGAAAACTCAATTCTGAAACAAAAGGAAATTATTTTAGAAGAAAGAGTTAAAAGTCTAGACCTAAATGTTTCTGCTCTTAAAGAAAAAGAAGATGATCTTTTGAAAGAAAATGTGTTCTTAAAAACAGACTTATCAAATATTTCAAAGAAGTTTTCGATAGGATCCGAAAAGCTTGAAAAAGTGCTTTCAGTTCAAAGACCTTACTTTAATAAGTCTGGTCTAGGTATGACAGCGGAAACAATCCCCTTGATTGATTTTCCAAAAGTAAAAGAAAGAATTAAGAAAAGACCGTCAAAAGAGACTTACAGAAATCATTTCAAGAAAATCTTTGTTAAGTCCGTTGGTCGAAATTCTCTAAGATGTTCAAAGTGTAACAGTCAAGATCATTTTGAAAAAGACTGTCCTATGGTTTGGAAGCCTGTTAAGAGAGTATGGCCTAATAATGCTCATCCTACTAACACCGAAGGACCCAAGAAAATTTGGATACCAAAGAAAGCTTGAGACTTTATTTTGAATGCAGGTCTCTGTCAAAAAGAAGATAAAGTGGTATCTTGACAGTGGATGCTCAAGACACATGACAGGAGACTCAAAGTGCTTCATAAAGCTTGTTCAAGTAAACGGTGGAAATGTTTCATTTGGAGGAAACGGTAAAGGAAGCATCGTGGGATTTGGAACTGTGAGAATTGGAAATCTCACGATAAGCAATGTTTCTCTAGTAGAAGGACTCAACTATAACCTTCTCAGCATTAGCCAATTGTGTGATACCGGCTTCAAGATCTCCTTTCAAGAAGGAATTTGCTATGGACTTAGTAAAGACTCTACTGAGTCTTTCATGGGCCGAAGGCATGGAAACATCTACCTCCTTGACGTAAAACCAAATGAAGCACAATGCCTAATCTCAATACAAGATGAAGCAATCTTATGGCATAGAAAGCTTGGCCATGTCAACAAGAAGCAATTAGCCAAAATCTCTTCAAAGCAACTTGTTCGAGGTCTACCTAAATTGCCATACCAAAAGTCTGACCTATGCACTCCATGCATTCTGGGAAAACAGGTAAGAAATTCATTTAAGCAAATAAATCATGTATCTACTAATCATGTACTGCAGTTGCTTCATATGGATCTCTTCGGACCAACAAGAACCCAGAGCATTGGAGGTAAGAAGTATTGTCTAGTAATTGTAAATGATTACTCTCGCTTTACCTGGGTATATTTTCTTGCAAATAAATCAGAAACCTTTTCGTACTTTGAGAAGTTTGCTAAAAAGGTTCAAAATGAAAAAGGATGTGCTATTTCAAGTATAAGAACAGATCATGGAAGTGAATTTGAAAATCAAGATTTTACGAAATTCTGTGATAAATCTGGTTTTAATCACATGTTTTCCTCTCCATATACTCCAGAGCAAAATGGAGTTGTGGAAAGAAAGAATAGATCTCTTCAAGAAATGGCTAGAACACTTTTAATTGAAAGTAAAATTTCTTCACGATTTTGGGCTGAAGCTGTTTCAACTGCATGCTATATTATAAATAGAATCTTTCTAAGACCTATTCTTGAGAAAACCCCTTATGAATTGTTCAAAGGTAAGAAGCCAATCGTTTCATACTTTCATGTATTTGGTTGCAAATGCTTTATTTTGAAAAATGCAAATGATCGAGTTGGTAAGTTTGAAGAAAGATCAGATGAAGGCATCTTCCTTGGATATTCTTCATCAAGCAAAGCCTACAGAGTCTATAACAAGAAAAGCCAGTCTGTGGAAGAATCAATGAATGTCAAATTCCAAGACTCAGCGCAAGATGAATCCAGCCAGACTCAATATGAAGAATCTGAACTCACTCTAGACCTTCCAAAGTCTTCAACTCAAGAAGCATCTCAGACTCTGGAAGTCCAGCATCAAGAAGCTCATGAAGATTCAAATAAAGAAAGAGATCATCAACCAAGCAAATCAACCAGTAACTGGAAACACAAATCCAGTCATCCCAAAGATCTCATTATTGGCGAAATCAATGAAGGAATCCGCACCAGATCAAAAAGGCGTGAAGAGTCTAGTGCTGTTGCTCTCATCTCTGAAATTGAACCAAAAAGCATAGAAGAAGCTTTATCTGATGAAAGCTGGATCGAAGCTATGCAAGAAGAGCTCAGACAGTTCAACATCAATGATGTCTGGGAATTGACATCTAAACCAAAAGGTAAAACCGTTATTGGAGCCAAATGGGTATTCAGGAACAAGATGAACGAAGAAGGAAAAGTCGTACGCAATAAAGCAAGACTCGTGGCCAAGGGATACACGCAAGAAGAAGGAATAGACTATGACGAGACTTACGCACCAGTTGCAAGGTTAGAAGCTATTCGTCTATTACTTGCGTTTGCTTGTTATAAAAATTTCAGGTTATTCCAAATGGACGTCAAAAGTGCTTTCCTGAATGGATTTATCCAAGAGGAAGTTTATGTGGAACAACCGCCTGGATTTGAAGACCCAAAGAAGCCAGACTCAGTCTTCAGACTAAAAAAGGCTCTGTATGGTCTAAAGCAAGCACCTCGAGCTTGGTACGACAGACTAAGTAAGTTCTTATTACAGAACGGATTTGTCAAAGGTAAAGTAGATACTACTCTGTTCATCAAAAAGGAAAACAAAAGTTTCTTACTCGTTCAAATATATGTTGATGACATTATTTTTGGATCCTCTAATGAAAGTCTTTGCAAGAAATTTTCTAAGTCTATGCAGGACGAATTTGAAATGAGTATGATGGGAGAATTAACATTCTTTCTTGGTCTTCAAATAAAGCAATTGAAGGAAGGAACTTTTATCTTCCCAGAAAAATATGCTAATGATCTTGTCAAAAGATTTGGATTGGAAAAGTGCAAAAAGACCGACATACCAATGTCATGTTCTCAGAAGATAGACAAGGATGAAGAAGGGAAGAAAGTAGATCAAAAGCTGTACAGGAGCATGATCGGTTCACTTCTTTATCTTACTGCTTCTAGACCTGATATTTTGTTTAGTGTTTGTATCTGTGCTAGGTTTCAATCAGATCCTAGAGAATCACATCTCATTGCCGTGAAACGTATTATCAAATACGTTGCTTCATCTGCAAGCATCGGTCTTTGGTATCCAAAGAGGGGAGACTTTAATCTTCTAGGATACTCAGATGCAGATCTGGCCGGTTGCAGAGTCGATAGAAAGAGCACTTCTGGAACTTGTCAACTGCTTGGAAACAGGACAGTGTCTTGGTTTTCAAGGAAGCAAAGCACTGTAGCTCTCTCAACAACAGAAGCAGAGTATGTAGCTCTTGGAAGCTGCTGTTCGCAAATTCTATGGATAAAACAACAGCTACAAGACTTTGGCATTGAAGACTCATGCACAGAAATCAGATGTGATAACACCAGCGCGATCAATCTCACCAAAAATCCAATCCTTCATTCAAGAGCAAAGCATATTGAGATTCGTCATCACTTTATTAGAGATCATATTCAAAATGGAGAAATCTCGGTTCAATTTGTTGATTCAAAGAGTCAACTAGCAGATATATTTACAAAGCCTTTGGAGAAAAATCAATTCGATTTTATCCGCTCAAGACTCAACATTTTGAAGCTTGAAGAAGTTAAAGTCTAGAGACTCACCAACTCTAAGACTCTGATCTCATAGACTTTAAATCCTGAGACTCAAGCATTCATGGGTAAAAGACTGTAAGTTGCTATTCTATCTAAAAGGTACGAACTCTCGTTTATCTTATCTCGAAAAGGTATGTTCTTTTATTCAGATATAATTAGTGTGAAAGTTGAAAACTTGTCTTTTTAAAGAAAGTTAATTTTGGCAGTTATTGATTTTGAAAAGAAGTGTTCGTACACTTTCTTTGTGCCGTTTAAACTTCTCTTTTCAAATCCGAGGAATATATATATATACAGTTATTCTTCCCCCAATTTTCAAAACCCTAAAGGCACTCTCCTCTCGATTCTGTTTCTACTCTTTGTTCGTTGTCGAGAAAGTGGTCATTTTTCTTGGGAAAAGCAAGTGAAGGAATCCTCCAATAGACAAAGGAAGATGTCGTCTTCAAGGAAATCATCAAGAATCGCAAACAGGGGACCACAGAGAATGGAGAAGGGACCGACTCACTTCGATCTTACTGAGGAAGAAGACTTACCAAGTCAGCGACAAAGTCCGATTCGCTCTCCTCCACGTCATTCAGCATCTCCTACCCCACAAGGTGCAAATCTGGAAGAAGAGATAATCGAGGATGCTGACCCAGTAAGAGTCCAAAAACCCTCCGTTATCTATAAGCTTTATCGTGCGTTGAAAATCACCGGCACTTCATTAAAGTATATAGATGACTTCCTTAAGGACAAAAATTATGGGAATGAGTATCTTTTTCTGCGGAAAATGGAGGAATTAGGAATTGCTCCTAAAGGAAGGGCAGTGGAGGCTCTTGAGAACATTCCCAGTGATCCTCGTATGCCAGGACAAAATCTGATTGACGGGAACGATGATGACAAAATGTTCCTTGAATTTAAACCTAGAATGGGTGTGGCAGCAATGGTGAAAGGAAATCGGATGGATTTGTTTAAATCCAAGGATCAGGAAAAAGCGTATTTCAGGCTGTTGAAAAGAGGGGTGATAAACCCTAGAAGTGTTGATTTTGACTTCCTGGACACCATCAAAGTGAACTTAAGAGAAAAGTTGAATTTACTTCAACTTGAGACTTTTTGCTCTGACTCTACGGACGGGTATGATCAACTGACTGCTTATTTTTATTCAAATCTTAGCTTTTTGGATGCAAATAGAATTTCATTCAGTGTTCGAGATCAAGTTTACATGGTAGATGTGAATATGTTGGCGGACATAGTCGGAGTTGAAAGGGGGCGCTATCTTCCAATCAAAGTCTCACCTGCTCGTACTACTCTGGATCTTGTCAAAGATAGGGACGTAGAGAAGAAAATTACCTATTCCAGGATGACAGCCATCAACATTGTGCTTCATAAGATAGTGATCAACTGTCTCAGACCGAAGTCTACATCAAAGACTTCTGTGTCTCTTTCTGAAGCAAAGCTGATGTATGCGATCAACTCAGGACGGAAGTTTTCTCTCCCGCACACTATTCTCCTCCATATGTACAGAGCAGTGTCAAAGGACAAAGGACAATTGCCTTATCCTGGTCTGGTGACCAAGATCTTCAGACATCTGAACATTGAACTACCACATACTCTCTGTGTTCGACCGTGTGATAAGATGGTGGTTGGGTTGAAAATGTTAATGAAGATGCGTCTGCAAGAGCTCTCCAAGGCAATGGAGAAATTCAAAGTGAAATCTCCAGTCCAGTCTGCTTCAAGAAGGAAAGGAAAGGAGGCCATTGGTGCCTCATCGAAAAAGAGGAAAAGAACTCTTATTCTGGAAGAAGAAGAAGAAGATGAAGATGATGAAGATCCCGCTATCCAAGCACTGACAAGAACAAGACGTTCTGTGTCTCATCAAACAGATCTTCAGCAGAACAGAGAAGAAGGAGAACAGAACAGAGAAAAGGAAGAACAGAGAGAGAAGGAGAAAGAAGTTGAAGAAAAAGAAGGAGAAAAAGAAAAGTCTGCTGACAATTCTGGAGAGAAGGGAAATGAAGAGCATGATCATCACTCTTCCCCTTTCAATGTCCTAGAGACAGGGGGAGTTAGCGAGCAAGAGAGGTCTACACCTCATGCTGCTGTCAGTGAAGATCTAAGACAATCTCCAGAAGACCCAGAAGAAGTTCAGGTCTCTCAATTGCCTGAAGAAGGTGATACGACGATTCCAAATCTGCCAGACTATACTGAAGAGCCATCGTCTGCATCAGAGAAAGTTCATGCCAGTACACAGACGGATGATTCTGCAGATTTTCGAAGTATTATGAATATTCTTCTGGAAATGCGTAGCCAGATATATGTTCTGGACTGTGAAATCCAAGCTCTGAAGAATGCTGGAAAAGAATCTTCAGTCTCTCTGGAGGATAAATTCAAAGACCTCGCTCTGCAACTTCAAGCCAATGCTAAGGGAGAAGAGGTAGCTCATCTGCGAGAAGACCTGAAGAAGCTCGAAGGAGTAGTCCAGTCCATTGGGGATTTCCAGTTCGTGCGCATTCCCAAGCAGACATGACTCCTTTCTCATCCTTTTCAATGCTGACAAAAAGGGGGAGAACCAAAATTTGAACCATTTAAAAACTTTGACTTTTGTGGTTATGTTTATTTTTGAGTGTTACTTGAGAACTTGATCTTGGGTGTGAATTTGACTGAATTGGTTGTGGATTATGATGCTTGACTGGTTGCATTTATTCAAGTATTGTTATATGGTGTTTCTCATGAAAGTCTAACCAATTTTCTGTGGATGCAGAGTCTGGTTGTTTTATTAATCTTTATGAGTTAGCCATATTGCTTGAGAAATGTTTTGCAGGTCAAAGTTGTTCAAATCTTCAAGAAAGTTTTGTCACCATCAAAAAGGGGGAGATTGTTGGAGAAATCTTTCCAGAATATTTTGAAGCTGACAAAACGTTTCTTTCAGTCTAAAGTCTGGATGTTCGGAGATCGACAGTTTAAAGTCTGAAGACTTTGTATACTCAAGACTCAAGACTTAAGACTCAAGACTCAAGACTTAAGTCTATTCTCACTGACAGTCTTCTTAATCCAGTGACGAAGGAAATCCAAAGCCGAGGTTTTTGGTTGAGGATTCGATCCTATCCTCTGGAATAGATTCTTTGGTTGGATAATCGTTTCGGATTCTTTAATCCTTATCTACGATTGATTGAAGATCCGATGATCGAAGAAATAATCTTGGAAAGTTCTATTCATGGAAACCGAGATCCTGATTGTATGGGCGAACAGGATTGATGGGCTATCATCAGATTCCTTAAATAGCTCGGATGATCTTCTTGATTGATTCCGTCCAACGGGTAGATTGGAGGAATTCCTTTGGTAAGTGCCAACGGCTATGATGGCATGAAGGAGTATAAAAAGAAGTCGTTCTAGTTGTTTTAAGATAGTGATTGATAGAAAAATTCCAGAGTCTGAAGATCCTTGATTGTTACTTGAGACTGTTCGAGCGAAATTGTATACAGAGAGTGTTTGTACTTGGTGACACCTTGAGAGAGTGTGGTAGATCGTCTACACCTAGAATTCAAGGAAGATCAACACTGTAACAGCTCTTTGATTATAGTGGAATCCAGCCAATCGGCTGTCAGTGCAGAAGAGTGGACGTAGGCTTGAATCAAGCCGAACCACTATAAACCGAGCGTTTAATTTTCTCTTTCCCTTACTCAGTCTTGCGATTGAATCTTTAACTGTTTAAATATCGTGCAAGCTTCGAGAAATTTTTTATATACCTATTCACCCCCCTCTAGGTACTCGTACTAGCAATCTCAGAGTCGTGTATGTTTAGAATGGAATCAAGGTTCATTCGAGTTGAGTTTATTGCAAGGCAAGGTCGCCTCAAGCCATAAAGCCTTGGTTTCAGCATAACTAGGATGCCGGGTCCAAGTCTCGCTTGGTGTGTGAATTGCCCGAGGCTGCAAGGTCCTAAGTCGACATTGAGGCATGTCGATCTTATGCCTTGATCGGTAAGGGGATTGTCCAAATCCAGGAGATCTGGGTAAGGCACCAAGCATGTTGATTTCTATAGTCCAAATGGACGCAGGGACTTTGTGCTTGGCGTTAAATGAAAGCATGAGTCGAGGGTCATTCTTGATGCATGTGCATTCACATCGGGTTGGAGCCGAGGTTGTCAAGTTTGGGATCGTCAGTAAAGTGAGGTGTACCCAAGCCTCGAGGTCTTGGATCAGTATTGAGGCGTACCATTTCTGAGCCTTGTCCGATGTAGGGATCGACGCTTAGTGGTTGATTCGAGTTACGGACCAAAGGTCGCTCCCAAAACACTTGTTAGCAAAGTATGAGAATTCATGACACACACGACCGAATGAGCACGCCTTTGGGCCATACATGTGTCGACTAAGAGATAAAATAAGAACCTGCTTGTATGATGCATTTATGCATGCACTTAAAGAGGAAAAGATGCCTATCATCACACAGCATTGGTGGCAATGCCTCGATTAAGCTATGATGCCTGGGTTTTGGACCTGGAAGCCTCGAGAAGCTAGCCCCGAGAAGCATCATTCGAGCCGAGTGGCCTTGGTTGAGTTAGGAAGCCTAGCTTAAAGCTGGAAGCCCCGGTCGAGTCAGGAGGGTCTGGTCGAGCTAGGACGACACCAAATGAATTTGCATAAATGCCGGTATATGCGTAAGTATGATATGTTGGTATATTTATTGATAAGCCAAAGGTAAGTATGCATTGAAGCATGTTGCAATGGACATTTGCATGTAGTCAAGGGAAGCAACAAGTTTGCTATTGATCTGCCATTGACGCTGTCTGCAAGTGTTGTACTTGTTAAGCTTCGATGATGAGATGCTTTCCTAGTAGAGAACTAGGAATTTTACTTATTGAGTTTCCCCAAAACTCATCCCTCATCTTTCAGTCTAGTAGGCATGGAAGTCTCATGTCAATATTGAGAGTTGCAGTCACACTAGAAGAGATAAGACTTCCTTGGCCTATGTGAAAAACGTGTACTGTGATGTAAAAAAAAAAAAAAGAGGGCCTGTAGAGAAATGGGCTTTTAAAAGTACTAATATAATATAAGCGAGTGTGTTCAGTGTGATGTATGTCCTAGTCTTCCAGCTGTTGTTTGTCCGGAGAGTTATTTGTTCACGTTTCCGCATGTGCATGATAATAAGATAAAAAAAAATCGGCACAACGATGAGTCTGGGATATCGCAAAATAACCCTTGTCACTTGTGACCCTGGAGATGGAGTTAGGGTCGTAACATGTTGAGCATTAAAAAAAAAAGTATAGTAATAAATTAAAATAATAAATTTTAAAAAATTTTAAAAAATTTTAAAAATTATCTACATCAGTACTGGCTAAGCCATGTTGGACGACAACATCCACGTCGGATTTTCCGGCGAGGCAAATCGGAATTAGCACTCAAGTGATCAAGTTTTCAAATTTGTGACACTCAAATGAGCGATTTTTTTTTTGGCACTTAAGTGTGCACCGTATGAAAGTTTTAGCATTCTTAGTGTTCTTATTCCCAAACTATTTCTTATCTAGATTTGAAGGAACATACAACTAGAGATGGTATAAGAGATTCTACAAGGAATGACCCAAGCTATTTTTATCTAGTTTTGAAGGAACATACAACCAAAGATGGTATAAGGGATTCCACAAGGAATGAGTTTCCCTTTTGTAGGCATCAAATAATAGGCACAGACATCACAAAGTTTAAAAACACTACTAGCAAAGTTAATCATGAAAAGCATATAACAGGGGCTTGTTTAGTTCAAGTTTGACCTCAATTAGTGCATTCCAGTGTTACTTCTTTGCAGACTATACTCTTCCTGACTAATAAAGGAGTTAACCCAAACATTATGAACTCCAAAAGTGTCATAGCACTTGCCTTATTAACACAAGGCGAAAGCGCGGAAAGAGCCTCCGAGATTGTGGATTATGTACCTCAAACTCTAGAGAATCACGACCCATCCAAATGAATATTCTATGCGGATAACATGGTCATCGCCTCTCATCACCTGTAGGGAAAGAAAACAAAAGGAAAAGAAAGCAAAAATGGAAAAACAATATGAATAAGACGCTAACGATGATGGCAATATTATTAGCGACTGTGGCATTCCAAGCAGGTATGACCCCACCTGGTGGTATTTGGCAATATCATTTCGACGGCAATGAAAAGCATCCGCACATATTGCGGGCGACTCTCTAATGGCTCGAAGATACCCGGATGAGTACTCCATGTTCATAGCTTGTAACATGATTAGCTTTGTCGAATCGTTTTGCATCATTATGCTTCTCATAAGTGGTATTCCTTTAACGCAGCGTCGGATCTTCATGGGATTACAATGTTGACCATGTGGGTTGCGATAACCTTCACAACGGCGACTTCTGCAATCTCCATATTAGTACTCACACGGAACAACAAAAGGAATACTGCATATCAAATAGTTGGGATTGTAGTGTTGGTGTGAGCTATATTGATGGCTCTTCTTTTCAAGTGCCACCTTGTATGCTTGATCTTGAAATTGTTATGCAAAGTCCTGAAAGTGATACTCAAAGTCCTGAAGTTCATCTGCAACGCCTTGAAGAAACAGAAGCGAGAGGATGTTATAGTTTAGTGGTTGTATATCACTACAAATGTGTTTATCCCAAAAGAAGTGCACTAAGCCATGAGACCATGAAAGATTAGATTCTATATAGTACGTGCCATTCAGTGTGCCGACGATACAAAGTATCGACAATATATTAGAGAATGCATGTATGTGTGTATGTGCTTGTGAAGATAATAAATGTTTAGAGTGTGTTTAATGTAAGTAAAAGATGGGGTTTACAAGTATAATGGATGGATGTTTTACTTGATTTGACTTGTGGCGGTTACAACTAAGGAAACCCCCGGCAGCAGAATGTACCGAATTAGTGCGTCTAGAGTGTGACATTGGATGTAAAGTCAAAATGAAAAAAAATTCTTGGCCATTGGGATCGATTTTGTGTAGCCGGGCTGGTCAAAGCGGTAAGTTATTGACGTTGTAGAATTGTAAGTTTTATCATTAGTTGGGGGAAATTATGACAATCAAGGATTATTACTTATGGACATGCTCCGTTGATTATGGACTTGAAAGAAATGTTGTGATCGTTTAAGTAAGTTACTAAGAATAGACATTGTTTGCATTTGGTCTATGTAAGTTAACATGTCGTGTTTAGGAAATTGAGGAAGGCACCTAGGGACCAATTGTTGGCAACATTGTTTGCATTTGGTCTATGTAAGCCAAGTTCACGCGTTCGTATATGTCCATATTTGTAAGGAAAGGTAAGGACCGGTGTTGATATATCCTTGATTATTCGGTGAAATTATCGCAGAGAATTATGGTCTTTGATCTTAGCCAGTCATGTCTTAAATTGTGTGAAAAATGCCTGGCCGTCGTTTAAGGGAAGAACATAGTTGCAATGAAGCATTGTGACAACAGCGAATTTCAAAGGACGTCAAGTCACAAGGGGACATGTTGAGACTCACCACCTCTCTAATATTGCTAGTACGAGTACCTAGAGGGGGGTGAATAGGTATATAACGGATTTTTCTTGATAATTGCGCAATACTTAGATAGTTGAAGAATTTGCGATAAGTAATAATCAACGTAAGACTAAGTAAAGGAAAGAGAGAATTGAACACGCGGTTTATAGTGGTTCGGCTTGATTCAAGCCTACGTCCACTCTTCTGCACTGATAGCCAATTGGCTAGATTCCACTATGAACAAAGAGATGTTACAATGTTGATCTTCCTTGATTTCTAGGTGTAGATGATCTACCACACTCGCTCAAGGTATCACCAAGTATGGACACTCTTTGTGTATACAATTTTGCTTAGAATGAATCGACTAATAATCAAGATGCTTCAGACTCTGGAATTTCTCTATCGTTCACGTACTCAAAAAACTAGAACGTCTTCATTTTTATACTCCTTTATGCCATCATACCCGTTGGCACTTTCCAAAGGAATTCCTCAAATCTACCCATTGGACGGAATCAATCAAGGAGATCATTCGAGCTATAAAAGGAACCTGACGATAGCCCATTAATCATGTTCGCCCATACAATCAGGATCTTGGTTTCCAAGAATAGAACATTCCAAGAATATTTCGTCGACCATCGGATCTTCAATTGATCTAGAAAAGAATTCGTTATATTTATCCAACCAAAAAGATCTTCTCCAGAGAATAGGATTAAATCCTCAACCATATATTTCGGCTCTGGATTTCCTTCGTCACTGGATCAGAAAGACTATCAATGAGAATAGTCTTGAGTCTGGAGTTTTGAATCTTGAGTCTGGTGATCAGAAAGTCTTCAGATTTTAAACTAGACGATTTGCAGATATCCAGACTAGACTGATAGAAACGTTTTGTCAGCTTCAAAATATTCTGGAAAGATTTCTCCAACAATCTCCCCTCTTTGATGGTGACAAAACTTTCCTGTAAATTTGAACCACTTTGACCTGCAAAAACAATTCTCAAGCAATATGGCTATCTCATAAAGATTTAACAAAACAACCAGACTCTGCATCCACAGAAAATTGGTTAGTCTTTCATGAGTAATACCATATAACAACACTTGATATAAATGCAGACAGTCAAACATCAAAATCGACAGCCAATTCAGTCAAATTCAAGTTCACACCCAAGTTCACTCAAGTCATACTCAAAAACAAACATATTCAACCACAAAAATAAATTTAAAGTCAAAGAAAGTTGGTTGGTTGGTTCAAATTGCTTCTCCCCCTTTTTGTCATCATTAAAAAAGGTGAGAAAGGAGTCAGGTCTGCTTAGGAATGCGCACGATTTGGAAATCTCCCATGGACTGGACTACTCCTTCTAGCCTCTTCAAGTCTTCCCTTAGTTGAGCTACCTCATCTCCTTTGGCATTGGCTTGAAGTTGTAGAGCGAGGTCTTTCATTTTGTCCTCCAAGGTAACCGAAGATGCTTGTCCAGCATTCTTTATGGTTTGAATCTCACGGTCCAGAGCATAGATTTGGCCCCGCATTTCCAAAAGAACATCTAGAATATGACGAAAATCTGCAAAATTGTCCGTCTGTGTACTTGCATTTGCTTTCTCAGATGGAGTGAATGCAGACGTTGGCGCTTCTGTATAGTCTTGCAGATTTGGTGTTGACGTATCGTGTCCTTCTTCAGGCAATTGAGAAACCTGAATTTCTTCTGGATCTGCTGGAGATTGTCTTAGACCTTCACTATTGGCAGCATGAGGTGTGGACCTTTGCTCGCCAACTCCCCCTGTCTCTAGGACATCAAAAGGGGAAGAGTGATGATCATGCTCTTCTGTATCTTGATTCCCCTTCTCTCCAGATTCAGCTGCAGACTTTTCTTGCTCTTCTTCTCCTTCTTCTTCAGCTTCTTTCTCCCTCTCTTGCTGGTCTTCTTCTTCTCTGTTCTTGGCTTGCTCCTCTTCTTCTCTCTGTTTCTTCTGATGTTCTGTCAATTGGGGAACAGAACGTCTGGTCCTTATCAAGGCAGTGATTGTGAGATCTTCCTCCTCATCTTCATCCTCCAAGATGAGAGTTCTCTTCTTTTTGGATGGGGCACCAATGGCCTCCTTCCCTTTTCGCTTTGAAGCATACGGAACTGGAATCTTCACTCTAAATTTCTCCATTGCCTTGGAAAGTTTTTGCAGACGCATCTTCGTTAACATCTTCAAACCTACCACCATCTTATCGCACAGTCGAACACAAAGTGTGTGTGGCGGTTCAATGTTCATGTGTCTGAAGATTTTGGTCACCAGACCTGGATAAGGCAATTGTCCCTTGTCCTTCGACATTGCTCTATACATGTGAAAGAGAATAGTGCGAGGAAGAGAGAACTTCATCCCTGAGTTGATTGCGTACATCAATTTTGCCTCTGAATTAGATACATCAGTCTTTGATGTAGACTTGGGCCTGATGCAATTGATCACAATTTTGTGCAGCACGATATTGATGGCACGCATCCTTGAATAGATGATTTTTCCTTCTGCATCTCTATCTTTGACCAGTTCCAATGAGGCACGAGCAACTGAGACTTTGATTGGTTGATAACGTCCTCGTTCAACTCCAATTATGTCCGCCAACATGTCCATGTCTAACACATAATCCTGATCTCGAACACTGAATGATATTCTATTTGCATCTATAAAGCTGAGATTCGAATAGAAATACGCAGTCAGTTGTGCATAACAATCTGTGGTATCAGTGCAAAAATGTTCCAGTTGAAGCAGACTGAACTTCTCCCTTAAGTTCACATTAACAACATCCAAGAAATCGAAATCGACACTCCTAGGGTTTATCACCCCTTGTTTCAGCAGTCTGAAAAACAAATTCTCATGTTCCTTTGATTTGAATAACTCCATCCTCTTTCCTTTCACCTTTGCAGCAATACCCATTCTAGGTTGAAAATCAATGAACATTTTATCATCGTTGTTCCCATCAGTCAGATTCGGTCCCGACATACGAGGGTCACTGGGAATATTCGCAATTGCTTCCTCTGCTTTACCTTTGGGAGCAATTCCCAAATCCTCCATTTTTTTCAGAAAGATATACTCATTCCCATAATGCTTATCTTTGAGAAAATCATCCACGTATTTCAATGGTGTCCCAGTACTTTTCAACGCACAGTAAAGTTTGTAAATAAACGAGGGTTTTTGGACTCTTACTAGGTCTGTCCTCGATTATCTCTTCCTCTGGTTGTTGACTCGCATCATGTGGGGTAGATGGTGTTGAGTGACGTGGTGGAGAGTGAGTCGGGATCTGTTGCTGACTCGATAATTCTTCCTCTTCGATGAGATCGAAATGGGTAGGTCCCTCCTTCATCCTCTGTGGTCCCCTGTTCGCGATTCTTGAAGACTTCCTCGAATAAGACATCCTTCCTTGTTGCTGAAAGATTCCTTTACTTGCTTTCCCAAGAAAAGATGAAAACTTTCTCGAAGATGAACATGAAGTAGAAACCGGATTGGGAGGAGAATGCTTTTTAGGGTTTTGAAGATTGAAAATGAAAACTGTATATATATAACTTTGTTTTGAAAAGGGAAGTTCAATCGGCATAAGGAAAGTGTATGAATACCACTTTTCGAAATCAATAACTGCTAAAATTAATCCTTTTGAAAAGACAAGTTTTCGTTTTTCACGAAGACTACAAAATAACTGAACAAAAGATCATACATTTTCGAGTTTAGATAAAATAACAACTTACAGTCTATAGTCATCAATGTCTGAGTCTGAGAGATTTAGAGTCTGAGAGATTTGAGTCTGATAATCATCAACTTTCTGAGTTTGAAGGTTGGAGAGTCTCTAGACTTTAACTTCTTCGAGCTTCAAAATGTTGAGTCTGGAGCGAATAAAATCGAATTGATTTTTCTCCAAAGGCTTAGTGAATATATCTGCTAGTTGACTTTTTGAATCAACAAATTGAATCGAGATTTCTCCATTTTGAATATGATCTCTAATGAAGTGATGTCAAATCTCTATATGCTTTGCTCTTGAATGAAGAATTGGATTTTTGGTGAGATTGATTGCACTGGTGTTGTTACATTTGATTTCTGTGCATGAGTCTTCAATCCCAAAGTCTTGTAGCTGTTGTTTTATCCATAGAATTTGCGAACAGCAGCTTCCAAGGGCTACATACTCTGCTTCTGTTGTAGAGAGAGCTCCAGTGCTTTGTTTCCTTGAAAACCAAGACACTGTCCTGCTTCCAAGCAACTGGCAGGTTCCTGAAGTACTCTTTCTATCGACTCTGCAGCCGGCTAGATCTGCGTTTGAATATCCCAGAAGATTAAAATCTCCCTTCTTAGGATACCAAAGACCAATGCTTGAAGATGAAGCAACGTAATACGTTTTGCAGCACTGAGATGGGATTCTCTAGGATCTGATTGAAACCTAGCATAGATGCAAACACTCAACAAAATGTCAGGTCTAGAAGCAGTAAGATAAAGAAGTGAACCGATGATGCTCCTGTACAGCTTTTGATCAACTTTCTTCCCTTCTTCATCTTTGTCTATCTTCAAAGAACTTGACATTGGTATGTCAGTCTTCTTGCAATTTTTCAATCCAAACCTTTTGACAAGATCATTAGCATATTTTTCTTGGTAAATGAAAGTTCCTTCCTTCAATTGCTTTATTTGAAGACCAAGAAAGAATGTTAATTCTCCCATCATACTCATTTCAAACTCATCCTGCATAGACTTAGAAAATTTCTTGCATAGACTTTCATTAGAGGATCCAAAAATAATATCATCCACATATATTTGAGCAAGTAAAAAGCTTTTGTTTTCCTTTTTGATAAATAAAGTAGTATCTACTTTACCTTTGACAAAACCATTTTGTAATAAGAACTTACTCAGTCTGTCGTACCAAGCTCGAGGTGCTTGCTTTAAACCATACAAGGCCTTTTTTAGTCTGAAGACTGAGTCTGGCTTCTTTGGGTCTTCAAACCCAGGCGGTTGTTCCACATAAACTTCCTCTTGGATAAATCCATTTAGGAAAGCACTTTTGACGTCCATTTGGAATAACCTGAAATTTGTATAACAAGCAAACGCAAGTAATAGACGAATAGCTTCTAACCTTGCTACAGGAGCGTAAGTCTCATCATAGTCTATTCCTTCTTCTTGCGTGTATCCTTTGGCCACGAGTCTTGCTTTATTTCGTACGACTTTTCCTTTTTCATTCATCTTGTTTCTGAACACTCATTTGGCTCCAATAATAGTTTTACCTTTTGGTTTAGATGTTAATTCCCAGACATCATTAATGTTGAACTGTCTGAGCCCCTCTTGCATAGCTTCGATCCATCTTTCATCAAATAAGGTTTCTTCTATGCTTTTTGGTTCAATTTCAGAAATGAGAGCCACAGCACTAGACTCTTCACGTCTTTTGGATCTGGTTCGAATTCCTTCATTAATTTCGCCGATAATGAGATCTTTAGGATGACTGGACTTATGCTTCCAGTTACTGGTTGATTTGTCTGGATGATGATCTATTTCTTTATTTGAATCTTCATGAACATCTTGATGCTGGTCTTCCAGAGTCTGAGACACTTCTTGAGTTGTGAGCTTTGGAATGTCTGGAGTAGATTCAGACTCTTCATACTGAGTCTGACTGGATTCATCTTGCGTAAAGTCTTGAAATTTGACATTCATTGACTCCTCCACCGACTGGCTCTTCTTGTTATAGACTCTGTAGGCTTTGCTTGATGTAGAATATCCAAGGAAGATGCCTTCATCTGATCTTTCTTCAAACTTACCAACTTGATCCTTTGCATTTTTCAATATAAAGCATTTGCAACCAAACACATGAAAGTATGAAACAATGGGCTTCTTACCTTTGAATAACTCATAAGGGGTTTTCTCAAGAATAGGTCTTAGAAAGACTCTATTAATGATATAGCATGCTGTTGAAACAGCTTCAGCCCAAAATCGTGAAGAAATTTTACTTTCAATTAAAAGAGTTCTAGCCATTTCTTGAAGAGATCTATTCTTTCTTTCCACAACTCCATTTTGCTGAGGAGTGTATGGAGAAGAGAAAACAAGCTTAAATCCAGATTCATCACACAATTTTGTAAAATCTTGATTTTCAAATTCACCTCCATGATATGTTCTTATACTAGAGATAACACATCCTTTTTCATTTTGAACCTTTTTAGCAAATTTTTCAAAATACGAAAAGGTTTCTGACTTACTTGCAAGGAAATATACCCAAGTAAAGCGGGAGTAATCGTCCACAATTACTAGGCAATATTTCTTACCTCCAATACTCTGGATTCTGGTTGGTCCGAAGAGATCCATATGCAGCAACTGTAGTACATGATTAGTAGAGACATGATTTATTGGCTTAAATGAATTTCTTACCTGCTTTCCCAGAATACATGGTGTGCATGGATCGGACTTTTGATATGGTAATTTGGGTAGACCTCAAACAAGCTGCTTTGATGAGATTTTGGCTAATTGCTTCATATTGACATGACCAAGCTTTCTGTGCCATAAGCTTGCTTCATCTTGAATTGAGATTAGGCATTGTGATTCATTTAATTTCATGTTTAAGATGTAGATATTTCCTTGTCTTCGACCCATGAAAGACTGAGTAGAGTCTTTACTGATTCCATAGCAAATTCCTTCTTGAAAGGAGATCTTGAAACCAGTATCACACAATTAGCTAATGCTGAGAAGGTTATGTTGAGTCCTTCCACTAGAGAAACATTGCTTATTGTGAGATTTCCAATTTTCACAGTTCCAAATCCCACAATGCTTCCTTTGCCGTTTCCTCCAAATGAAACATTTCCACCGTTTACTTGAACAAGCTTTATGAAGCACTTTGAGTCTCCTGTCATGTGTCTTGAACATCCGCTGTCAAGATACCACTTTACCTTTTTCTTGATAAAGACCTGCATTTAAAAGAGAGTCTCAAGCTTTCTTTGGTACCCAAATTTTCTTGGGTCCTTTGGTGTTAGTAGGATAAACATTATTAGGTCATACTTTCTTAACAGGCTTCCAAACCATAGGACACTCTTTTTCAAAGTGATCCTGACTGTTACACTTTGAACACCTTAAAGCATTTCGACCTACAGACTTTACATAAACTTTCTTGAAATGATTTTTGTAAGACTCTCTTGACGGTCTTTTCTTAATTCTTTCTTTTACTTTAGGAAAATCAATCAAGGGAATTGTTTCTGCTGTCATGCCTAGACCAGACTTATTGAAGTAAGGTCTTTGAATTGAAAGAACTTTTTCAAGCTTTTCGGATCCTATCGAAAATTTCTTTGAAATATTTGATAAGTCCGTTTTTAAGAAAACATTTTATTTCAAAAGATTATCTTCTTTTTCTTTAAGAGCAGAAACATTCAAGTCTAAACTTTTAATTCTTTCTTCTAAAATGGTTTCCTTTTGTCTTAGAGTTGAGTTTTCCTTTTTAAGTTCAGAAATCCTTTTGAGAGAAGTCTTAAGACTAAAACACAGTTCATCAATGTATTTAGAAACTTTGATAGGAATTTTAAAATCACTTACCTCAAATTCACTGTCTGAGTCTGATCCAGAATCTGAGTCTGAATCTGAATGTGCCATCAAACATATGTTGGCATATTCATTATCAGTTTCTTCACATTCTGTATCACTCCAGGTTTCGGCTTTGAGAGCTTTTCGAAACTTCTCAGCTTTTCCTCTTTTCTTCTTCAGAAGAGGACAGTTGGGTCTGATGTATCCCTTTTTCTTACATTCAAAGCAGACTACATCTTTGTTTGGTTCCTCATCATCAACAGACTTGGTCTGCTGTCTCTGGAAATTTTGTTTCTTTGAGTTGAACCTTCTTCCTTTTCTATTCAGTTTTCTGAATCTTCTTATCATGAGAGCAAGCTCCTCGTCGTCCATATTATCTCTTGAATCTGTATCATCAGAATCATCATTTGATTTTAATGCAATGGATTTCTTACCTCTTGGATCTTCGTCTTCATTAATTCGTTCCACTTCATAAGACTGAAGAGTTCCAATTAGCTCGTCAACAGATAGAGGCATAATTCTTTGCGTCTCTCTTATTGAAGTCTTTATATGATTCCAATCCTTGGAGAGTCCACGCAGTAGCTTGTTCACCTTCATGGGATCAGAAATTTTTTGTCCTTGGTTCTCAAGACCATTGACAATATCTGTAAAACGACTAAACATGTCAGTTATAGATTCTCCTGGTTTCATTTTGAAGGCTTCATATTGACCGAGGAGAATGTTGATTCTAGTCTCCTTCACTCGATCTGTTCCTTCATAGGTGATATGTAATCTGTCCCATACTTCTTTTGCTGTAACATAAGAAGATATTATGTTATATTCAGTTGGAGACAAGGCACAATATAAAGAGTAAATTGCTTTTGCATCGAGTGCTTGTCTCTTGTTTATCTCTTCCTGAGTCATTCCGCTGGTCTCAATAGTTTCTTTCCCTCTTTCAGAGGCTGATGCAGCAATAGGAGTGATTCCTCTTTCCACAACGTCCCATTCCAGAGGATCCTTTGATCGTAGGAAAGCTTTCATCTTGTTCTTCCAGATGTTGTAATCATTTCCATCAAAGTAGGGTGGTCTGATATTGCTTTGCCCTTCCACCAGCCCTGGTGCTAGCATACTAGCCATGGATCTTTTACTCTGAAGTAAAACACTTCAAATAAAGTAAGAACACAAGCTTTGATACCAATTGATATTGCCAGTACGAGTACCTAGAGGGGGGTGAATAGGTATATAACGTATTTTTCTTGATAATTGCGCAATACTTAGACAATTGAAGAATTTGCGATAAGTAATAATCAACGTAAGACTAAGTAAAGGGAAGAGAGAATTGAACACGCAGTTTATAGTGGTTCGGCTTGATTCAAGCCTACGTCCACTCTTCTGCACTAACAGCCAATTGGCTGGATTCCACTATGAACAAAGAGATGTTACAATGTTGATCTTCCTTGATTTCTAGGTGTAGATGATCTACCACACTCGCTCAAGGTATCACCAAGTATGGACACTCTCTGTGTATACAATTTTGCTCAGAATGAATCGACTAATAATCAAGATGCTTCAGACTCTGGAATTTCTCTATCGTTCACGTACTCAAACAACTAGAACGTCTTCCTTTTTATACTCCTTTATGCCATCATACCCGCTGGCACTTTCCAAAGGAATTCCTCCAATCTACCCGTTGGACGGAATCAATCAAGAAGATCATTCGAGCTATAAAAGGAACCTAACGATAGCCTATCAATCATGTTCGCCCATACAATTAGGATCTTGGTTTCCAAGAATAGAACATTCCCAGAATATTTCGTCGACCATCGGATCTTCAATTGATCTAGAAAAGAATACGTTATATTTATCCAACCAAAAAGATCTTCTCCAGAGAATAGGATTAAATCCTCAACCATATACTTCGGCTCTGGATTTCCTTCGTCACTGGATCAGAAAGACTGTCAATGAGAATAATCTTGAGTCTTGAGTCTTGAGTCTGGAGTCTTGAATCTTGAGTTTGGTGATCAGAAAGTCTTCAGACTTTAAACTAGACGATCTGCAGATATCCAGACTAGACTGATAGAAACGTTTTGTCAGCTTCAAAATATTCTGGAAAGATTTCTCCAACACTCTCCCTCTTCCATTTTCCAAATCTCTCTCTATGGTTCTCTGATCACGAAAATTTTTCATGAATTGGACATCAAAATCCAAAGAAAGTTGAGCAAATTTCAATTACCTTCGTTGGAGATAGATGAGCAAATGATACGGAAGATGAGTTTCAGGCACACCACTGAAAGTTGGAAAAATAAAAATGATAGACTTCTGAAAGTAGATGTCAATGAAATTGTGTAAGACCTAGTTGATCACCCCATCAAGAGAAGAAGGATTGCTGAACAGAGATGAACCTCTCAAGTCTTTCTATAAAGGCTTAATGCAGTGGCTGAATCAGAAGAAGACACGGTTTATTTGGACGATATCAATGATGCATATCAACTTAACTCTGAAGATGATGTTGAAGAAGCAATTGAAGCAAAAGGAGAAATAGGGATAGGAATAGCAATTGATTAGACAGAGGAAGTCATTACTATAGAACAACAACAAAAGGATGTTAAGGATTGACTCCAACCAACTGATGATCAAGTTAGTATGATAAATGTTGATGTCACGCCACGAACCTTGAGTGTGCGTACATCCCTCGATGGTTGATGAAATTGCAACGGTCTAGGATGTGTCGCCGACCCATTCATTTTATTGCACATGCAGAAGCGAATAAAAAAATCTCCTGACAGTAAACAACATGGGATAGAAAAGCAAGATAACAAATTCACAACCAAAACACACTTTTATAAACAAACTAAGTTTATATACAAAACTAGTTTGTCTACCAAAAAGGTCGGCCCTCAAAAAAGAAATTGTCCCACGACCCACTAGCCAGATTTGTTCATCGATCCTTTGGACTCCATAGGCTCCGGGGGCGCCGTGTCCACCATAGCACCATCAAGAGGGTCAGTTGCACCCTCGCTAAAAGCGGCATCGACTACCACAGTAGAGATCTCAAAACCCTAGAGGGGACCAACTCTATATTCATTGAGCTTGCGGCGAAACGACGCTATAAATCGATGAGGTACCCTCTGAGGTAGGCCCTCATCGACCTAGACGGTGGTCATTACGAGCTCATAGGCCTAGTGGCCTCCGAGACTAGGGAAGTCAATAATCAGCTTAGTAACCCTCCGAGGCTGACCATAATGTACCGAAGGGGCCGCCATCTAAGGACCTGAAAAGATTGAGCCCACGATGGGGTGAGACAACGTCTCAGCAAGTCCACCCCCCTGAACTTCGACTAGGAAGAAAATACGCCTAGGGGCATCCTAATCACACAACCACACAATCACAGAGACTCACCTTATCTCAGATCCTCCCTACAGGTCAGCACAATTCAAATACACAACCATATACAGTAATCAAACTCAACAATTAGAACACCACCACTTTCATCTCAGTAAATATAAGGGTCCTGATTGTAATGCCAAATTGTTATGACACGTTTCATACCGTACCATACAATTTTGTCCTATAATCATGCGCATCAATTTCACCCAACATGCATTCCAATTTTTAATCATGGCCCAACGAGACCTACTCGACGTTCGGTAGTCTTCTAGCGTAACCAGACATCGTCTCACCCCACTGAGCATGACAACGTCTACATGAGACGGTATTCAACAAAGGAGCATCAGTCCAGAATCTACTGCTACCGGCATCCGTTGACGAGGGATATCTCATATAAGGGCACATCCACCCAACTCACTTCAGGGACGAGTTCTCTTAACCAACACACGATCATTCAATCTAGACCAAGGGCACTCAAATGCCTCGATTAAAATAGTGAACTTGGCATTTTTTCTTCATATTAAAAATACACGGTAAAATAATCGTGTGTGGGTACACGGTCAATTTAAACTAGAAAAATTGATACCCTTCCTTTTAAAATCCCACTAATTGATATAGTCTTTAAAACCATTTTTGGTGTTAAAACCTGACACTTAAGATTTTTGAATTAAATATCTTTCAATTTTGGAATAAATAACCAAAATTCAAATCACCACTCAATTTGCACAAATTAACACTCAATTGCATAAACTAAGTACACCACTGCAATTAGCACGAAATTCCAGTCATCGACTATCCCGGTATAATTTTTGGAAAATAATAAATAATTAAATAAATTACAAAAATAATTCAATAATGGAATTTAAATACAATAAATACCAACTTAGGTCGGAAATGCTAATCTAACCACCTAAATAGGCCTAGAAAATTTCTAAACCTATCTAGATAAATAGTACAATATATCCAGCCCTTAATTAGTCTATTCTAACCACCCAACATGCATAATTAAACCATTAAATTACTAATATAAACTAACTAACCACATAATCCCTAATTAGCCTAAACTAATTATCCACTAAGCATCATTAACTCCATAAGTAGAGTTTAGCAAGTAAACTCATCGGTTTAGCGGGCCGGTGAGTCCACGACAATAGCGACGCGGAGGCGAGCAACACTCGAGTCTGCAGCAACACCAACAGAGGTCTGAACGGGCCTTAAAATGGGCCTAGAAGTCCTCGGCTAGGTTGAGCTTTGGCCTTTGGTCGCGGCTAAAGGAGGCGGCTTGGCTTGGGTATAGTGGCTTAAAAACAAACCAGGCGGGCAGTAATGGCTACAGCGGGTGACGGCGGAGACAGATGGCAGCTAGACGGTAATGGATGGCAGCCAGGCGAGCTTGAGTCGACGGCCTGGGAGTGGACGACGGCAATGGACCGTGTGATGATCGCGAACGGGTGGACGGGCGGTGCGTGACTCGCGGGCAATAGTGATGGCACCCGGACGACAGCAGGGGGCGGTTGACGAGCAAGGGCTACTTGGCTCGGTTTCTCTGGATTTATTTGAGCTTTCAAAACACTTAACAATGGAGAAAGGAGGGAAGTAGAGGAGAAGAAGGTAGCAGCTGCCAATGGGGACCCAATATACCCCAAAAGTCTTCACAAACTATCCATTTCATCATCACTTGTCCCCACCAGCCATCAGCCCTACTTGCCTCTTTTCCTTCACAAAACTTCCCTAATAAGCCATTGAAGAGGTCCAAAATGTTGTTCCCCCTTGGCCTACGAATTTTGGACAATTTCCCTCGAAATCCACTTCAATTCTTCTCCAATTGAGCTCAAATTGGAGTCCAAAAATTCAGCCAATGTGCTATCTGTTGGAGAAATCTTTCTGGAATATTTTGAAGCTGACAAAACGTTTCTATCAGTCTAGTCTTAAGTTTTACAGACTCTTCTATTAAAGTCTGAAGACCTCCGGACTGCTAGACTCAAGACTCAAAGTCTATTCTCATTGACAGTTTCTAATCCGTTGAAGAAAGGCTATCCAAAACTGAGTGCTTCATTGAGGATTTGGCCTTATCGACTGGAGAAGATCTCTTGGCTGGATATGACATAACGGATTCCTTTATTCGAATCAAGATTGATTAAGGATTCGATGATTGGCGAAGTATTCTTGGAAGGTTCTACTTATGAAAACCAAGATCCTGATTGTGTGGGCGAGCAAGATTGATGGGCTATCGACATGTTCCTTTAATAGCTCGAATGATATTCCTAATTGATTTTGTCCAATGGGAGGATTAGAAGAATTCCTTTAGTAAGTGCCAATAGATATGATGGCACAGAGGAGTATAAAAGGAAGATATTCCAGTTGTTCGAGAGTATGCACGATAGAAGAATTCCAAAGTCTGAAGCTCCTTGATTTTTAGTCAATTCATTTACTGAGCAAAATCTTGTACGCAAAAAAGAGTCCATATTTTGAGATACCTTGAGGAAGTGTGGTAGAATATCTACATTGTGGAATCAAGGGAAAGCATTACTATAACATCTCTTTTGTCCATAGTGAAATCCAGCTAGTGGGCTATCATTGCAGAAGAGTGGACGTAGGCTTGGAATAAACCGAACCACTATAAACCATGTGTCCAATTTTCTCTTCCCTACTCTCTGCTTTACTTTGATTATAGTTCGTTTTGTTAACTAAAGGAGAGCTTCCTTTCTATTGTTTGTCTAGTATTGCTTTCATATCTTGAGAAATTATTTTTACTACACCTATTCACCCCCCCTCTAGGTGCTTATACTAGCTATATTACTATCATCCATCTCATAATTTTTCCTCGTCAATTAAACCAACTCGACGGCCGAAATTACGACAAAAAACAGTCCCTCGAATTTCCCAGTCCAAAATATCCTTACTTTGAATTTTCACCGAAATCTCGAATTTGCAAAAAAAATCTTCCAAGGATGAGTCAACATTCCTAAAATGAATTGTGACATAACAAAACTTTCAATTTCTGAAATTGGGTTTAAATTTGCGGTTAATTTCAACTGGGCGCGATTTTAGCATGACCAAGCCTTTCGAGTAGCTTTTAGGATAGTTTAATTGACCCGTGGTCGATTATTTTTTAGTCACATTGTGCATCTTTGACTCATTGGCAACTCTCAGTTGTTGTGAAAATCTCGAGGTTTCAAATATGGGCACATGATACAAAAATGATAGAAAAATCAGTTTAGTGTCGTTCGACGAGAATTTTGCAATTAGGTGAAATCACCCACACTTCAATCACATACCTCAGTTGAACCAACCTATCTCCGATCTCTGATGGATTTTGATAGTGCCATCTTGACCTTTGCCAATTAGCACAGTCAAGCAATCGATTTTTGGTCGAATTTTCAAGTCTAATGTGTTAAAATACTTTAATGGCTTCACTAAATAGATTAGTTATCTTGTGAGTGATCAGCTCAGAGAAAAATGTTATAGGCGCATCAATGAAAAGCTTGATTCATTCAATTGAAAAAAAAAAATGGAAAATCAGGATGTCACTGTTGATCTCACTCAAGACCTAGAGAGTGTTGACTATGTTGCTGAGCATCAGGAGTCTGCTAGAGACCAAGACATCACTGAGCATCAAGCACCTACTCAGGATCAAATCATTGTTGGAGAGTAGGGTTTAGTCTTTATTATAGGTGTTGCTGAAGCTGAATCCTCTCAAATTATAACATCAATCCAAGGGGAGCTTGATCATGCCGAATATCTTATTGAGCCTCTACCTAAAAACATTCCCACAGACTCCACGAATGTTGCTAAGAAAGGAGTTGTTGACAATGCCAATGTTGTCCAAGAAGGTCGAGAATTACCTAATGCAATGATTGAGGCTCTTCCTGATCTTCAGATTCTCAAGAAATCCGTGTAGACACCAATTTGGCTCTAAAACCTACTGTTGATGATGCTCCCGTTGTTGAATTACCTTCCATCCCCACTGGAACTCCTGGCCTTACTTAGTGAGCAAATTGCTAATCCTACTCATTCTTCTGACTTGGTTGTTCAGGATAAAGGGAAAGGAGTTGCAAGTGTTGAGAGGGAGTCTAAAACTGCTAGACAAAGGCAAGATGACATCAATATGGTGATGAAACTTGCATTAGAAACTGACCCTTCAAGAATTCCTGCTATTGATAGCACTGAAGACAAGCTGTTTCTGCGGACTCTACTCAGAATGATAGAGCATAAGGACAGGATGGAGAACGAGCTGAAGAATTTAACTATCTTTCTCAGAACTCAGGTTGAAGCGTTGGACAACATAATGACAATAATCGAGCATATTCTGGATAATATGCAATACTATGTTCTTGTTTAACTGCCTTAAAACACAAATTTGTATCTCCTACTTCAGCTCCATCTCCAACTCCCATTCTAGACCTTGACCCAAACCAACTATCCTCCTCCAAATAATTTTCTATGTTTGCATTATTTCTCGAAGTTTTGATTGTTTTGTCATTTGATTTGTAATGTTTGTAGATCTTTTTTGTTGGACTAACCTTCATATTTTGGTTTGTCTATTATATTATGCTATATCTAGTATCTTTTTTATTTTTGACAAAAAGGCGAAGAAGGACCAACAAATCTGAAGATACAAACTTTATTGCACTAATGTTACTTACAGAGGTTTTTCAAAGACTCTGAACATCGCAAAAGTTAAGGGGACTAGTTATAAATTATTCTTATCCCTTATCTTTTATTTTTAGAGCTTTAGCTTTAAGAATCTTGCCAAATTTTCATTTAAATATTATTATGATTTAACTACACATCATTTTCATATCTGACTTTAATCAAGAGCAATTTAAATATCAAATTTTTTTATCTCTTTAAGAAGTTTTGTTTGAACAAATTTTCTCATTATCAAAAAGGGGGAGATTGTTGAGAAAACATTCCCTAAGCTGTTTTGATGACTAACAAAACTTAGTGACGTTGATTCTATTATAAACTATTTTTAGGTGGAAAGTTCAATTAGACATGATTAGACGATGTCGATCAGAATCATAGTCATGATTTATTCTTCATTCCTTACATATTATGTCAAACAGCTAGGAAGGAGTCATATACACTCATGCAACAGCTAGTGGCGACTGGTTAAATTCTTTGCCATATTTATAAAGAGTTTCAAAAGAAAAAACTTCCTAATATTAATGGAGATTCAACCTTCCTGGAATTTCTCACTAAAGACAAAACATTCTTTCCATTCATAAACACCCAATTTTTGGAAATTCGAACTGTTGTATGGGCAGTAGAACATATGGGAAGCTCCACTCTCGGCGATCCTGAAGCAATTAGATCTTCTCAACCAGATCCAGGACCAATGGGTAGATTGGCTGGATAATCCTCCTAGAGATATATCCAATGGTCAACTTGGACTAGAAGGAGTATAAGAGGAGGTTTCGAAGTTGAAGGAAATAGAATTTGCATTCGTGAGAATTTCGAAGCTTTTAATTTCAAAGTTTGAAGAGTGTTTTGTAATATTATACATTCGTCTCTGTGAGAATCATTATGTAACCAAGGTCAAGAGTGTATGAGGAGTGATACACATGAGCTTGAGCCTAGATAGCTCAGATCTTGTAACATTGGATTAGTTCTTATTAGTGGATTCCCGCCAATTGGCTGTAGCGTGAGAGAATGGACGCAAGCTTGCAAAAGCTAAACCACTATAATTTTTGTGTGCAGTTCTCTATCTCTTATTCCTTTTATTTATTGTGATAGAATTATATACCGGCAAGATTTGACCACTTTACCAAAAGTTGTCTTGTTGCAATATTTGTTTAAATTCTTTCACTCCCTCATAGTTATCTATTCATCCCCCTCTAGGTGATAGTTTTAGCTATAACACCATCCATGAAGAGGCCAATGCAGCTGGGCACCTGCTTGAAGTCTCGAGATTAGAAGGGGAAAATAAAACTTAATGCTTTCAGATGTGTGCTCTGAAGGGCTAATACGCTGCTGTGAACATAGTGACATAAGAGAAGTCCTCACCGTAGCCGTCGAAATGATGGACAGGATCAAAATCCATAGCATGGGGTCGCCCAACCAAACATGCCTTAATACGTCCCCAGCAATGGGCGCGGCGGCTCTCCATCCTCCTAATGTACATTGCTCGCCACCTCTGTTGTTAAAAGTTTGAATGTCAAAATAAAAAGATCACGTGCCAATGAAATTTCTATATAGGTCATGAGAGGAAGAATCGGGACTTTCTCAAAAGTTCTTCGCAATATTTTCTGAATGCAGGGGAGCAAGTGATCCGGGTATGTAACATGCTTAATTTGTCACATGACTTGGTTTTCTTGCTCTTACTTTCCGGGACAGATCTTAGTAGAGCAAATTGATTCAGACTACTTTGGCTTTCCCTTTTCCAATTTACGATCATTTCTTTTTGCTGATCAAACCTCTAAGTATATGATTCTTTTCGTAGACCCACGACATGCATAAAAACACACCGCTGTTCAAACAAAAATGGGCAATCTAATGGAAAGCAAGACTGCTGCTTTCTCATTGTGTTTAACTTTTTTGCTAGCTTGAAATCATCTGCGACTATTTCGGTGGAAAGACTTAATGCACTAATGACGCTATCACTCGTTTCAAGCATCGCCCTAACAGAATTGCTGATTTGCGGAAGCGTGATGTTGATACTACTTGATAGTTTGCAATTTGAATGTGCAAGTGTATATGTATGTGCGAGATATTTGGCAGAGAAGGACAAGGAATAAGGAGATAGCCGTTTGTTGAATGATATGGGAGGAGGAAATATTATTTATTAGTTTATAGAAATGATTTTACAAAAGACGTTGGCGGAGTAGATTAAGAGATAAAAGCTTTATAAGCTCTCCTCCCCACTTATCTCCACGATCAATCCAAGCTCTATCTAAAGAGCACGTCCACTGCCTCAGAAGATTTTTACCACAATTGCCAACTCTAACTAAGCTAGAACCACAAACTTTACCTTCCTCCCAAGATTAGATTTCTCGTACGATACATATAGTGTTCTCTAGTATTCACAGATATTTCTGCATGCGAGGACTTTCGAACAAATTATAATTCGTTTACACACAAGCAAAGACAAAGAAGAGACTGCGGTCTTTTTTTAATGTACATGACCGGTCTGCGCTGCCTAGAATGACTAGGTCTATAGAGCTGCCAGCGACATCTACCAAGCGTTTGTATTCCGAAACATCCGAGGCGTTTCATCTAAATGAGAAAACCATTCCTATGGTGGCTTGGCGTCAGTATATAGTCAAGCCCCCAAATGGAGTAGTTAATATTCCCAAAGTCCCATTTTAGAGAGCCCAACATAGAGTCTGAAATTTACGAAGCCGCTGTGAAAGGAAATGTGCATTCTTTGCGTCAGTTGCTTGGAAAAGATAAGCTACTTCTTGACCGAATCATGATCGGGAATCACACTGAGACTCCTCTGCACATCGCAGCCATGCTCGGGCACCTGGAATTCGTGGAAGAGGTCCTAGCTCGGAAGGCTGAGCTAGCAAGAGAGCAAGATTCTCAGAGATCTACGCCTCTTCATCTTGCAGCAGCAAAAGGGTACCTTAACATAGTGACAAACTTGTTAAGAGTCAACCCTGAAATATGTTTCGTCCGTGACAAATACGAAAGAAACCCTCTTCATGTCGCAGCCATGAAAGGCCATGTGGATGTGTTGGAATTCTTGGTTAGAGCAAGACCCAATGCAGCCCATAGTTTCATCGAACATGGCCAGACAATCTTGCATTTATGCGTGAAGCATAACAGATTTGAAGCTTTGAAGCTTTTGATGGATATCTTGGGCGATGATCAGTTCATCAACTTGAGGGGTGAATATGGCAACACAATTTTGCATTTGGCTGCTTCAGATAGACAAACTAAGGTATGTTCACCCAACCAACCAAGTCTCTGTACTAGTCAAATTCAAGGAGCTTATCAACCAAAAAAGGAGGTTTTACGATGTAATGACATCTTTGCACTAATAATTTGTTTGACGTGATCCTTAAACAATTCATAAATGTTCAATTTAGTCCCCAAATTTCAATTTATTTGATATAGTCTCTCAACTTTTCATAACAAAGTCAAATAAGTCATTCGATACAATTTACAAATTTTCACAATGGCATAATTGCCTAGATTTTAGAATATCTTTTCATTTCAATCAAAGTTCCCAAATCGATAAAAAAAAATATTATGTCTTTTTATTATCTCTTTACCTTGTTAAATATTACTATAGTTCCATTTTAGTGTATTTTAACTTATAATCTCTATAATAGTAAAAAGGTTAGAGTTATATTGGATACATAATCCTTTCAACTTTAAAATGAGTATTTTCCTAATAATATTCAACAACGATAATCATATATATATAGAATTTTTGTAGTTATATTACTCTAAATCTCGTTCCTAATTTTTTGATAGATTAAAAATTCAATTTTTCCTTTTTTTTAATAAATAAGGAAACTAAATAGCAGGAATATCAACCCAATACAACATTAAATAAGATTCCACTTTTGCCACATGGGATCAAAGTAAATGGACTATTTGTGTTATTTTCCTTTCTAGGATATCTAAGTGTCCTAGAAATTTTTGAAAGCCAAATGGCCTCCATTTATAAATCATTGAAGGTTATGATATTTGGAAAAATAAAATAATTAGCACGGATAATTAATGACAACTTTACACTTCACACTATTTTCATGCTAATTTTATCTAGATCAGAAGGAACAAAAAACTAGAGATATCAGAATAGATTCAATAGGGGATGGGTTTCCCTTGTGAAGGCATCAGATAATATTCACAAACACTACAAGACTGAAAAAACAGTTGTTTCAAGGTTCATTTTGAAATAGATATAACATGGGCTTGTCTAGTTCAAATCTGACTCCAATTGGTACATTATGTTGTTACTCCTTTGCAGACTATAGTCTTCCTGCTTCAGAAAGGAGTAAATCCGAACATTACTAACTCTAGAGGTCTCACAGCACTCGGCCTATTAGCACAAGGCGAAAGCACGGGAAGAACCTCGGAGATTAAGAATTCTCTTCCTCGAACTTTAGAGAATCATGAGCCATCCAAACGATTAGTCTATGAAAATAACACGGTCACCACCTTGCATTCACCTATAGGAGAAGAGGACAAAAGGGAACAAGAGGACAAAAGGGAACAAAAGGACAAAAGGGAACAAAAGAGAAAGTGGCAAACCAGTATGCATAAGACGCTAATGGTGGTAGCGTGCTAGCAACCATGGCATTCCAAACCAGTATTACCCCGCCTGGTGGCCTTTGGCAAGAAGATTCCCCAGGCGAGAAGGATGTTAAGGCACATACTGCGGTGAGTCCATAATGGCAGATAGGTACCCATCTCGTTACAAGTCTTTTGTAATATGTAACACTGTGAGCTTCATCGCATCGCTTAGCATCATTATGCTTCTCGTAAGTGGTCTTCCTCTAAGGCAGCGTCGTATCACCACGTGGATTGCAATGCTGACTACGTGGATTGCGATAACCTTCATGGCGGCGACTTATGCCATCTCTTTTTCTGTCTTCACACCGCCGAAAGAACTGAAAACTTTCGTTGAAGCAATTGGAAGTGCAGTGCTGGCATGGCTTGGATTGATGGCTCTTCTTTTCCTATGGCACGTTGTTCGCTTAATCCGGAAATTAGTACGCAAAGTCCTAAAATTTGTACGCAAAGCCTCAACAGAACACAACCAAGAGGATCTTACGGTTTAGTGGTTGTATATCTCTGCAAATTTGTTTGTTCTAGAAGATGCACCCTGAGCCCCAACGCTATGCAAGAGGAGATGTTATACGGTGGATGTGTTGTTCGGTGCACGGATTGGACAACTTAGCTATGATGCATTCTAGTATGGTATGTGCTTGTGAAAACATTAAGCGTGTTGAATCTATTTAAAATACGGTGTTTACATGTATAATGGATTGTTGTTTTACTTGAATTGATTTGGGGCAGTTACAATATGACTTGTTGGATTCAAAGTCCAAAAATCTTAGCTGTTGGATCAATTTTAATAATTGTAACCTGAAATTGACAATTGAGGAAATTTGTTCCAGTGGAACTGTAAATTTTACGCTTAAGGAAAACCATGTAAGGATTATGGGTGTGTTTAATTTAGTGTTTTGAAAGTCCATCATGAAAATGCAAAGTAGTTTGGCATAAAGGACTTTGGGTAAATGCAAAGGTCGTTTGGTAAAATATACTTTGAAAAACAACTTTGAGAGAAATGTCGTTTAGTAAAAAACACATTTGAAAAGCCTTTTGAGTGAGTTATATCCACAACTTCATATTATGATGAAATAGTGGAGGTTGGCCACAGAGATTTAATCTGGAGATCTTTCTGACTTGCTGGTAAAGTGAAGAAGACTGTAAATAGCTTCACCATTATTTTTCAAGCTGTAGCTCAGAAAAGAAGATGATGGATAGTGATTTAAATTCAGCTAGCAAGCGATGTGAATTTATTGTTGATGTGGAATGGTCATGTTGAATAATTAAGATTTCAAGTCTACAAAACTAGATTTAAGATTTAAGTGAAAGTTGATTTTTTTATAAAACGAAGAAAATTTTTTTAGAGCAGACTTAACTTTATTTTTTTAGTAGAGTTGTCATTTAAGGTAAAGTTTATTTCGATTACAAAAAGAAGAAGATTCCCGATCCTTAGCATGACCTTAAAAGGCTACGCCGAGTCGGAGCCCTCCTCGAGGCGTAAAATTGAGGAAAGGGTAAACCGCGGGGAGATTTGAAACCAAATTTGGGAACTTCCCCCCGGCCTGACTGAGCTCTACTTCCCTGGTTGGGTAACCAATCCCATAAAGAAGCCCAGGCGCGCATCTCAGGATGAAGGCAGCTAGTTGGTCCTTAGCATGACCTTAAAAGGCTACACCGAGTCGGAGTGCTCCTCGAGGCATAAAATTGAGGAAAGGGTAAACCGCGGGGGGGATTTGAAACCAAATTTGGGAACTTCCCCCCGGCCTGACTGAGCTCTACTTCCCTGGTTGGGTAACCAATCCCATAAAGAAGCCCAAGCGCGTATCTCAAGATGAAGGTAGGCCGGAAGCGATCTTAGAAACCAATCGCGCTTTGGGAAAAAATCTCAATATCGTATTCGTTTAGAAGAAAAACAAAATTTGCGTTTTCATTATGGTCTTACGGAACGACAATTACTTAAATACGTTCATATCGCCGGAAAAGCAAAAGGGTCAACAGGTCAGGTTTTACTACAATTACTTGAAATGCGTTTGGATAACATCCTTTTCCAATTGGGTATGGCTTCAACTATTCCTCAAGCCCACCAATTAGTTAACCATAGACATATTTTAGTTAATGGTTGTATAGTAGATATACCAAGTTATTGCTGCAAACCACGAGATATTATTACGGTGAGGGATGATAAAAAATCGAGAGCTATGATTCAAAATTATCTTGATTCATCCCCCCTGAGGAAGTGCCAAAACATTTGACTCTTCACCCATTTCAATATAAAGGATTAGTCAATCAAATAATTGATAGTAAATGGATCGGTTTGAAAATAAATGAATTGCTAGTCGTAGAATATTATTCTCGTCAGACTTAAACCTAACTAAAATAAGAAGAGTTCGGACAATTTGACCCTTTTCGGGTAAGTAAAAAAGGACGTAAGATAATGGGATTATCCAGGGATTTTTCTCCCATTAATGTATCATAATCAGTAGGGAGATTTCATCCCTTATCCGCTCTTTCCAGTATTTGACGTACCATAGAAATAAAATTAGTAGAGTTGTTATTTAAGGTAAAGTTTATTTCGATTACAAAAAGAAGAAGATTCCACCAGGAATTACGCCTCTCTCTCTCTCTCTCTCTCTCTCTCTCTCTCTCTCTCTCTCTCTCTCTCTCTCTCTCTCTTTGTGTGCGCGGCTAGAATGTCGGATTAACAAGTTTTCCTTTTTCCTGTTGTTGCTTTTGTATTAGCATTAGCATTAAAAGTTTAAATTTCTAGATATCTCAACAATTAAATTAATGGATACTTTTGTTGTTTAAATAATCACAATATTCTCCATTTAGGAAAACTTAAAGTAAGCTCTTGTAGAAGAACTTAATGTCAAAACTAAGAAGCCGTGTTGATATCTCTTTTATTAGCAAAAAGAAAATTTCAAAGTCAGCTTAATTAATATATCTAAATGAAACCAAACTATGTATCTCGGTGGTAGGTTAATTTGATTTCTTGCACATTGTTTTGTAATAAATTGTTATTGACTAGATAAAATATTTAAACAAATGTTAATATTCATTTTTACATTGATTTTTGAATTTTTACTATCACAATACATTTCTTAAGATCCATTTATTTTGCGAAAATATTTCTATTAAAAAACATTCTCCAAAAATTTTCAGTGTTTAGATTGCCTAAGAAAATGAATTTAATATAAAGTATTCTCATAGTTAGCGGAAAATTTATACTTAAATTCAATATAATGAATTTTTTTAAAAAATTATAAAACATTTTTAGAAATATAGCAAGACTTGGGCACTTGGAGTTTTTTGATTATTCCTTTGAGATATTTTCAATTGTATTGTAAAAAATGAAATGCAATTTTCGTTGAGACAGGGGATCTCTACATGGCATTTCTTATTCCTTGGGCACCTAGATATTTCCAAAGTGTCACTTGCATTGAAAATAAGAAAAATTATAAATAAGAGCTTCAAATGCTCTTATCTTCTTAAATAAAGACTTGAAGTGGACATTATTTTAAATAAGGGCCCGAAATACCTTTATTTTCTTAAATAATGGACTAAAGTGCCCATATCAGTTTTAAAAAGGGCTTGAAGAGAAATTTTGTCTTTTAAAATTTTTATTTTTTTTCCTTTTATTCTTTCTTTAATCTTTTTTTCTTTTCATTAAAAAAAAAGAAAAATAAAACAAAGGTGGTAGGGAGCCTCTCTCGCTTGTGACCATCGCCCCATTACTGGTGGGGCAACAACGGCAATGGGGGGAGTGCCCATATCAGTTTTAAAAAGGGCTTGTTGGGAAATTTTTCCTTTTAAAATTTTTAATTTTTTTCCTTTTATTCTTTCTTTAATCTTTAGAACGCAAAAAAAAAAAATGATATTTGTGCCACAATGTGTATAATTTAGGGTTTTTGATGGTATCTTTCCATATATATACTTTTTACATATAAAATGGACTAGGCCTAGACAAATTAAGATCAAGAAAACAACCACGTGCAGCCTCCCCTATTTGCACTTCAAGCTTGGGAGGGTCTAGCAGGCTGTTGGCGTATAATTACCTCTCTTGTCAAAATTTCACGTCTTAATTATGAATCGAAGTTTCAATTTAAAAGTATAGTCTTGATACCTTTGAGTCTAATATCATTCTCAGAAGCTTGGGACGATTATAGAAAGTAAATGGTATCAAGGGTCGATTACAGAGAAAAAATGGATAATGAAATAGTGTCTCCCCAAATACTGCTTTCGTCAAATAAGGAGGAAGAGAGGGGATAAAAAAAGAAAAAGAAAAAAAGTAATGAAAAATTCGAAAAAATAATGATGTATTAAGTAGAAATGTCCACATGAGTAATTTCCGGCCTAATTTGGCTGGATTAGCTCAATTGGTATTAATATAAAAAGATTTAGAATTAAATTGGTCTAATTAAAAGGTTTATGACTGAATTTGTACAAATGCAATAAATTTATGACTTTTTTGGTACATTTTCCCTATAATGGCATAGTTGGTCCCTATAGTGTTTTTCCGAGATGTGCCATGCTCCTTGGAGACTTGACTTTTGGCAAACCAACGATATGCTAGTTTTCTTGTTACGATATTAGTCCTTGGTTTTTCCAGGATTTCGCTTTTGGTCCTTAACTATTAGGGGTGAGCGCGGTTCCCAGTTCTTAAAGGACCAATTCCGGTTCCCGGTTCCATTTTTCTGGGAACCGACGATCCCGGTTCCGGAACCGGAACCGGTCGCAGAACCAAAACCAAAACCAGTCGCAGAACTGGTTAGGGTTCCAAAAGGAACCCCCCTCCCCCGAGACTCCCAAGACTCTCGACCCTTTCACTTTCAGTTTTTCAAAGTCTCCTCGGATGCCGCTTTGAGTCTCACTGCCGGACGCCGCTCACCCTTAAGGCCACCGCCATCGAACGCCGCTGGAAGCTAGTCGCCGATGTCGCTCGCACGAACCCTTGCCGCTTGACACCCGTCGCTGCCGTGCTCTGCCTCTACCAGTCGTTGCCATGCTCTACCTCTGCTAGTCGCTGCTGTGCTCTGCCTCGACGCCCATTGTCAACTACCCGAAGCAGGTAGATCTAAGCCGAGCTCGTCTCTACTCGCGACCCACTGCCTCTACTCGCGCCAGAAGCCTCGACGAGCAGAACCTCGACGACGCCGATTCTGCTGTCTCCGATCGCGACCCACCACCTCTGCTCGCGCCAAAAGCCTCGACCAGTAGAAGCCCCAATGATGCTGATTCTGCTGTCTCAGCTCGCGACCCACCGCCTCTGCTCGCGCCAGAAGTCTCGACGAGCAGAAGCCTCGACGACACTGATTCTGCTATTTCCGTTCGCGACCCACCCCAGCTGCTCACGCTAGAAGCCCTGATGACGCCAATTCTAGTGTCTCCGCTCGCGACCCACCGCCTCTACTTGCGCTAGAAGCCCTGACGACGCCGATTCTGGTGTCTCCGCTCGTGACCCACCGCCTTTGCTCGCGTTAGAAGCCCCGACAACGCCGATTCTGGTGTCTCCGCTTGCAACCCACCGCCGCTGCTCGCGCCAGAAGCCCCGACGACGCCAATTCTACTATCTTCGCTCGTGACCCACCGCCGTTGCTCGTGCCAGAAGTCTCAACAACGTCGATTCTGCTGTCTCCACTCGCAACCCACCGCCTCTAGTCACTAGGTCTCCAATTCTGACCCACGATGCCGCTGCTGCTGTCTCTGCCTTTGTTCCAATGACCCAATGCCAGCAGTCGCAATGCTTGACGTCGTTGCTCCGAAGACCAGCGACCAACATCCCTACTCATTGCTCAGCGTCGGATGCTGCTTGCCCGGTGAAATTGGATTTCTGGACCTTCTCTCCAAGGGTATGATTTCGGGGTAATACCATCAAATGCTGTGAATTTCATTTGTACAATCTCGGGGTAATACTAGCATAGGGAGTGAGTGACTAAGTTGGTGATTCTTGGACTTGCTTAGTGATCATAGTTCTTTGGTGTCATTTTCATTGTTTTTGGAGTTTAAATTCTAGATGAGCAAGTTGTTGGCAACAAATTTTGAGTTGCCATTTGTATTTTGTAGCATCATTTTGCTAGAAATTAATGGAGTTCTGAATCTGATGTACCATATCATTATGCCAACAATTTCAAATTGATGGAGTTTTGATGGCATCAATGATGGGGTGGCTATTATTTTGCTCCTAAAACGTAGTTAATTTTCTTCAGTTAATATGTGTGGCAAAAAACTCTATAACGTAGCATTATTGGTAAAATGGTTTGGATTATCATGTCTACCACTTGTGCCTACAAGGTGCATGCTATTATTGTGACAATTTAAGCTTTAGTGCACATATATTGACATATGTGGGCACGATAATTATAGTTAATCAAGCATCTCCTTTCCTTTTTGGAAACTTCTTATTAGTTTTGATTATGTATATCCAAATTCTTGACAATTGGCATTGGTATATTTGCTAAGATGTGAGAAGTTACTGTATAGTATGCGCGTACGTTATAGTTCAAATATGAAAATAACAAAAAATAAAAATAAAAAAAGGAACCTGGAACCGACCCTGGAACCTGTGACAGGGTAGGTTCCAGGTTCTCGGTTCTAACGGGTAGGTTCCGGATTCCAAAAAATGAGAAACCTGTACCCGATGGTAGATTCTAGATTCCAGACAGAACCGAACCAGAACCTGGAACCGCTCACCCTATCGACTATGCTTTGTTTGTTTTTAACGAGGCTCTGACAAATCGAGATTGCAATTTTGTTTTATTTCCTTAACCAAGAACTTTTACAGATAGTATTTTCAGAATAAGGTTATTCTATTTCTTTTAGTTGATGAGTAAATTTTCTTATTTATTAGCTAATTTGTTTCCTACGTCTGTTCGGAGTGACTATTATATTTTTTTTTCTTTGCTTGTTATTTTACTTATTTTTGCGGCGCTCGCACTCTGCCTTTCCTTAATCTTTTGCGATCAAAACTTTTGATAATATAAATGTTGACATGTACATGAACCTATAATTATTTTCACAATTTTCTAACATTTGAATAATAATTCAAAATTTGGCGGAAAAGCAAAAATGTTGTTCTTACTTTCTACAAAGGCCAAACAAAAGCCCTGATCGCTAGAAGTATGGTGGGTTATAATAAAAGTTCTCTAAACAACGTAAAACGAGTTTTTTTTTTTTATTGTGAATTCGATGATGAGCTGAACCCTAGATCCATAAAGCTGATCCAGAATTCCTCTTCTTATAAGATCGTCATCGTTAGACGGTTGCATAGATACACTTGAGAAAAATAAATTAATTCTGCAATAGAGCGATGGAAGATTGCACCATTCAGGTGAAGCTAGACGAGAGAACAGTTCAATCATGTCAGCTTCTAATGGAAACACCATTATAGTCTCCCCAATAGCACCTAGTTAATATTATATTGTCTTCTCATTAAAATTTCAGATAGTTTCTCGTGTTGTTTTTAGCGATTGTGTGCCATGAACAAATTGATATCGTCCTAAAGGCATTACATACACACACCGCGGGTGGTGAAATTGGAAACTTGCTACGACCATGAAGTCCTACTAGCACGAAGAACATGTCAAACAATCACAATTTTGTATGTCGGTCGCATCGATCACGTTGCCTACATGACTACATCTCATCCTATTTAGCACTTAAATATTAGATATACTCATGTTTAAGTGGCTTGTTGCATCATAGGTCGTTATCACAAACTTTAACCGTTACACGAAATATCTTGCTCGTTCCCCAACGTGAAACGATATGACTTTTTGTGTGTGTTAATAAGTGATGCGCGAGCATCATCAAAGACATTTGTGCATGAGACTTTCTTTACTACATCCTTTGTCCCGTCAATGAGCCGAGATAACTTTCCATCATGCTGGGTTGATACCATTATCAACATAAGTCAAATGCACAACGGGGAATATGCATTAAATTGTGCACAATGCATGATCAAAAAACTAATTTTTATATTGTCCACATCTGAATTTTTGCAGGTAAAACGGACATGAATTTTTGTTAAAAAAAATAATAAAGTTAAATAATAAAAAAGTAAGAGAACCCCAGTCCAATTCGGTCATTTTTCTAAAGGACCTAGTCCAGCCCACATCAGCTTAACCAAGCCCGATTCACTACACAGCCCATTACTTCGACCCAGTTAATTAAGCCCATGAATAGATCAGGTCCAAGTGGATTTCTTCATCTTCGTTCCATCCCGTATCCGCCAGCAACCGCCGCCGTAGCCGTTCCGCCATCGCCGGTTCGGCCACGGTGGTAATTCCTCTGTTCGCCCCTGTTTCTCGGCCAAGGGAGTTTGAAGTGCTTGAAGATTATTCGCTCATTGGTCATCATCTCCGACCCTCAGCCTCGGCGTCATGGCGCCCCCCGATCGCTCTCCGCGGCTCTGGATTTTCCGTGTCGCCGTTCCTGTGGGATTCCATCGATCTTTTTGTTCTTCGAGTGCTGGCGTCTTTGAATTCGGTCTGCTGCTGGAGCGTTGGCTGTGTGACCTAGAACGCCGATATCGGCAACGATCGAGTTTCTTTTCTTGTGCCTTAGCGAGCTAAGATGGTGTTAACGTAATGCATGGTCACCACCCTTTATCTTCACCCAACCCCCAGTGCTGTGGGGGAGAGGGGAAAACTACTCCTTGCACAATGGGTAGATCATAACTATGTGAGTCGTAAGTGCTATTTTTGTTGGAACACGTTTGAGCAATTTCCTTTTGAATTATTAAGTTTCTTGTGTAAATGTGCTGTGTAGCATATTTATCATGCTGCTGTTAAGTACAATACTGTAGATAATGCACATTGCATGAGAAACATGTTTTCCATAAGAAAGCCGGACATGGCTTACCTTCTTATTTTGGGGGAACTCATCGGATATTTGTGGTCTTCTTGCGACTAGATCTATTTTCAAATGTTAAAAACATGGGAACTGGTTTTCTCTTGATTAAATATTGCCTAAATGTCCCTTTAGTTTTGATCTGTATATATCAATAAATTATCTCTTATGGACTTTTTCAGTTAAGAGTTGGTATTTGCCATACTCAAGGATTGCAGTTGTACTTATAGCTATAGAGGGAGGGATGAGATTGGAGTAACCATGGCCTATATACGCGCGTCTATTCCTTAGAAAGTGGTCACTATACTTTGAACCTAGATGTTGGTATTGGTGATGTTGTTTTCTTTAACTCAGCAATGCAATAAGTTACCTTAGTGACATTGTTGCTGTATGGGAAACTTGCTAGCTGCAAATTCTCTTCTATTTATATTTATGGAAAGATGGTTGTGGAATGTAAAGTTTCCCACGTTTTACTGCTCGTTCATCAAGTATTAAAATGACTTGAAATACGAACAGCAATTGGATGAAGCACATCCATTTAAATATCGCAGTCACCTTTTTGTACCTTATGAGTGGTACAATACTTATCGCTAAAAAGTGGATTGCATGAATTATTTAGAATTAGGGATCCCTTTCCAAAGAATGTGCTTACCTGTTCAGTTTTCATATTGAAACTTGTAACGGCTAGAACTATGATGAATTATAATGTTTATCAGCCTACTTATTCAGTCATTTTTAAACTTTCAGTGGGGTTATACTTTTACACTTCCGGCTTGAGTAGTCTATCCTCTAACTTGAAGGCTGACACTGTTTTGCTTTGCCTTTGTCAAGCTACAGTCTTTCTCCTACACACTATCATCTTTGATTACCCCAAGTGATTTGAACATTTAGTAGGTTTTGCACTTCATTGCTCTCTCTTAACCAATTCAAAGAGGGATTTCTGGAATTCTTGTATGTGGTGGTGTGGGTGTGGGACCCTCTTTTGTTTTTCTTTTTTTTTGGAGGGAGGGGGGGGGGATGAGGGGTTGTTTACATGTCAGAATGAGGCAGTCTATTACATGAAATGAACTTTCTTTGCTTTTGAAATGATTGTGTGGGATGACAAGTCTTGAGGGTATGCTTGTTACTTCAAGTTGCTTAGACCCATGCTTACGGAAGACGCCTTAAGTATGATCCTATTTAGAAGATGTGGCACATATCAAATATCAAAAGGTCACCGATAAAATGAAAGGTTTTTTGTAAGTCAAAAATAACTTGCTATTAATATCGTCGACTAACATTAATAAGTGATACCCTGTCGATATGATTATCTAGAGATTTCTTTTCAGTTGGAGAAAGTGCCTAAAAACTACCAAGCATGTTATCCTTGAAAATAGGCTGAGGCTACGTCAGCTCTCACTGTAGCCAACGCTAATTTGCTTTGAGTCACAATGCTTTGCACTTGCGACAATGCGGTAGTAGTTTTGTTATTGACTGACCAGCTGTATTGCAGCATAAGTTTGTGCTAGTTTCGTAATGTGATGAGAAACGCACATTCCCTAAAGCTTGTGGGATTTTTGAAGCATTGCACCTATCGCAACCTGCTTCTGCATGCCATCATGAAGTGAGGGAGGGAGGGAGGGAACCCCGGAAAAGAAGGTTTTGGGGGGGGGGGGGGGGGGGGGGGGGGGGGGTGTTGGTGTTGGTAGGTGCAGATGGTATCAACTAGTCTTAAGCACATAATTTGGAGAACAAGTTGAGGCCTCATCTTCTGTGCATTTTCAGTGGTGAAACTTTTAGAGAGACTAAGGATGGTGAAGGAGCTGACGTGAATTGGCATGTCAATATCTTGATGACGTAGTTATGTTTTCTGTTGTGCATTGCCTGACTTCCCCTCAAATCTCTATAGTAATTAAATCTCTCTCTGTCTCACTACCTCTCATTTCAAATCACTGTTGTAGACTGGTAAAGCAATTTAATTCTGCTTTCAGAGATATGGGATGCTCTGCATGCAGCAGCAGAAGCAGATCCAACGCTTGCCCAAGCAATTGTGGATAGTGCTGGCGTGATTGTTCAGAGAGCTGACTTGACAATATGCTATGATGAAAGAGGTGCTATATTCATCTATTCTCCCAGTCCCCCACCCGCTTCTCGCCCACCACCACCTAGAAATCTTCTCCATCTCTACCGTCCCATCCAGCATCTAATTCAAGCGATGTTGATCGTTGCAGGTGCTAAGTACGAATCGCCCAAGTACGTTTTGAGTGAGCCGACCAATTTGATTGATGATAATTGACAACGGAGGTGGGGCAGATTTTGCTCAGCTTCGTGTGTAAATCCTGTGAATTGATATTGATAGTTTGGTAAAACAAATTGCATCAAGGTGGAGGTCATTCAGGCATTTTAATGACGCACGCTTAAATACAAATGTTACGTGACTTCTGCCTCACGAGATGTATAACAACCACAATTTCATATGGTTACCTGAACCTTCTACGGAAACAAGAAAAGTAATCAATTCAGGTGATGGTTACGGTGGAAAATCATGACAGCCTCGAGTGCTAGACCATTGTTTTCTCCAACTTTTTACTGTTTCTCAGGCACATTGACCTTGTAATATCATCTGTCTGTTATGTGGAGTTGTTGATGGCCCCTACATTTCCAATGCTTCTGATTCGTCTTGTAACTGATTATAGTTTCAGATATGTTTCGAAATTTGAAAACCGATCCCTGAATAGACTAGGGACAGTATAGATTGTCCAATGCAAAATGGGGAAAATGTGTTGAATTGTGCATAATGCTGTGTGAAGTTTGAATTTAGCATTACTTGTAGGTTCATTCAGAGCCTTTAAAACCAGATCTGCCCAATTTGTTTCTCTTGATTTAATCAACACGTAGAGTGGAGATATCAATTGGGGAAAACAAACTGGTTAAGGAATATAAACAGATTGCGGTTGGCTAACAGCATAGAAGCCCTCTTAAAATTATCTATAGCAAGAGCTCGCAGTCGTAGGATTGTAGTACAGGTTCTTCTATAGCAAGAGCTCGTAATTGTAGGATTGTAGTACAAGTTCTTCTAAACGATTATTTATGATGTTGTGAGTATGGTCATGGAGTACGATTCTATGACATTCTTCTATCGTTCGTTCTTGTGTCGCACAAGTTTGGGTTGAAGTTGTTCACCAACCAACGACAAAATTCCCCTTCAACTGATAAGAAAAAATTTCTTGTACTGCCTACTTTTGGTAATCATCTAACCGAGCAGTTAATCTCATCAACCACATCTTGCCATAATGAACTCCCTATGTTTTGGGGAATGATGAACATATAATTGACATTATGAAGAATGCACCATTATTAAAGGTATGTCCTACTATATTCTGATAAAAATGCTACATAGAAAAAGTTATGAAATTGATACTACTGATGGAAGTGATATTATGAAATTGATACTACTGATGAAAGTGATATTGACCTTGTTTTTGCTGACATATCGCAAGTGCAATATTTTTCTTGAGAGAAAGTGAAGATATAAATCAAAACACAATTGGCATTAAATAAGAATCTACTCCTAAATTTTGCATCCGTTAGATATATTCATTGTGTAGATTCAACGCGAAAAATATATTGGATGTAATATTCACCAGTCTTACATTAGCGACTGAGATCAAATTTAAGCATATAGTATGTGGCTATGTTATTAGAGGTACACATGATGTCGTTGATATTTCCTTCTCTTTGCTGAACTTTAAAATATCTCATTAAATGGATTTTAAATTTTAGCCTTAGAAAAACTGGACAATTAAATGGATTAAAAAAAAATTCTACCAATTTGAGAAAAAGTACATGCCTTTCCAGGCTTTGACAACATTGTCGGAAACACTACAAAAAATTTCATAATAACGACAAAAACGTGACGACGCAATTACAGAAAGAAAAATGTCACTAAATTCTTGAAATCTTTGTTATTCAATAATGAGAAACTAACCCAAGGCACTAAAAAATCCTAGTCTCACACTCCTCTCTTTCTTTTCCTTCTTTTGCCCTCGACTTTCCGTTCCTTGCACATGCCGACTTCGCCAACAAACGAGTCTGCTTCTAAATTTGGGCAGCCGGTAATACTTAGAAAGCACTCGTCTGCTACTTTCAAATTGAATACGTCTGAGAAACTTTTCAATGATCTGCAATTGCGAAAAGCCAATGTTCTGAGAGTCTCTAGTTCATCCAGGCCCTTAACTGCCTGAAGCTCTTCACAATAGCCAATCGTCAAGGACTCCAGCTTTTTCAAATCCGATAGATCATCTAGACTTCCAATTTTAGGACAGGTAATTATTTTCAATTGCTCCAACGAGTCCAATGAACCAAGACCTTGGATGGCAGTAAGATTTCGACACACTTGCAAACTCAACAGCTTCAACCTCTTCAAACTCGAAAGACCAGCAAATCCCTCAAGGAGGCTTGAGCAACTCACTTCAAATTCAACCAATTGTTCAAGCCCATCGAGTTGAACTTCCTTCCAACAACAGTCTGAAATGTTCAAACGTGTCAATTTTCTCAGGTTGCAATGAAATGACAAACTAGTTGTCGATCTATGATTTTCCAATGACAATGTTGAAACACATGGTGGAAGGAACCCAAGGGACAGTTGGCATTGACCATCTTGGAAGAAGAAAGGACCACAGTTCTCATCATCACCAGCAAAGCTCAAATCCTCCAATTTAGTTAGGTTTGAGAGATTCGGGAGCTGCCGCAATGAACGTGATCCTAAGGTTAGGCTTATCAAACTTGTGGGAAGCTCCGGTAATACTTTGAGTTCGCTACAATTCCCTAAACTCAATTTCTCTAGGCGAGGAAGTAGTTTGATCTTCCATGGAATATTTTCAATAAGGGTGAATTCCAAGTCCAACACTCTCAAAAGCGATAATTGCCAAATGTCCTCAGGAATTTCCCACTTTAGCTTCGAGCAAAAGTCGGCATGCAGCTCTTCCAACTCTTTTAGCATGACAATGCTCTGTGGTAGCTTTTCTATCGAAGAACCTGAAATCTTGATGATTTTTAATCTACTTAGGTCTCCAATAGATTTAGGTAACTGCAGACATTTTGTGTATGAAACGTCCAACTCAAGTAGAGATTCCAAATTACCAATCGAGGGTGGAAGTTCCTTTATGTCAGTAGCCGCTAGAAAGAGAGACTTAAGTTCTCGTAAATTCCCAATAGAATTGGGAAGTTCAACGATTTTTGTACATGACAGTTTAAGAACAGACAAGCGGTTTTGGTTACCAATGGAGTCGGGTAATCTTGCGATGGCCGTAAGCGAGAGATCTAACTTTACTAGTGTTGTCACTCTCGCAAATGATTCGGGTAGCTTCCTCAACTTTTTGCAACCGCATAATTTCAAGTACTCGAGCTTCTGTAACCCTCCGATCCCTTTGGGCAACTCCTTGAGATTTTTGCACCACTTCGCATTGAAGTAAATCAAGCACTTAAGCTTTTTGAGAGAACCATTGACTTTAGTTAGTTTTTCACAACCCCTAAGGTTCAATATCTCTAAACTCAAATAATTGGAGAAGTTTGGAGTCTTGGTCATGTCGCTACAATATGAGATATCCAAAACTTTAAGCTTTTTAGCAACCTGTTACAATAGCAAAAGGAGAGTGAAGGGAAAATTCCATGCGAATTTAGAGTTAATAAATGGTTGTGCTAGAATCTAGATGTAATTGGGTTGACTCATCTTCCTCATTTAACTCACATAGATCCGTTTAGTACTAACACCTAGCCAACTTGATCCACATATATCCACCTATATATCAATTCAGTGCAATTTAATTTAGTGGCCTTGATTACGAGATCAGCTTAGTTTTACTTGTGCGATGGCCTTGATTAAATCCATTCATGAGCGATTTTATTTACAGCATGTTATTGCCTATATAGTTATGGGTTAGTCAATTTTAGTTAAAAACATAAAAATTGTGTTAGACAGTTCAATGGAGATAAACAAATATAGCGACGATGGTACCTTGAATTGACTCCATCCAGCCCATTCCTTTGTGATTGAACTCCACGTCAGTTGAAGAACTACAAGATTGCTTGGATGGAAATTGATGGCCAAGAACTCTCGAGAGACCCCTTTGCAGGTCATGTATCTTAACTCTGAAAATTGATTCTCAAAGTCTCCATTGAAATTGGCCCCATCTAACATGAGAAACCTTATGTTTGGAAGCCTTGAAAACTCTTTGCTCGTATAAACCCGTGTTGATTCACATAAGCAAATTGCTTCAATGGCCTCCTTTCTCTGCCATTCAATGGTAAAGTAGCATCAATGTAAATGAAAAATGTCTTCATCCCCCCCACCCCCCAACAACCCCCACCCCCACCCCATTTTAAGAAAGGGCTCCTAATTAATAAATGAACTATTGAGAAAAACATAGAATTCGATGGTCAGACATATGCTTTTACCTCTTTTGTTCCTATGATATTATTGGCCATCTCAGGATCCCATAACCTGCTTTGCTTTCTTGGATGAATTAGTCTCGTATCTCCACGAACAATTTTCCTTCCAAGATCTCTCAGTTGATCGTGCATCCAGAATTTATTGTGATCAGTTATCTTTATTAAGGACATACAAACAAGGACTTGAATTGAATAATCTGGCCTAAACCGACAATCCTTCCACATGTAGAGTGCAATCGTCTTGTCCTCATCCACAAAGAGACATGCGATGTCGAGAAAAATCTGTTGTTGCTCATGATTCAAGGCATTGTAGCTGATCTTCAACTTGTCCTGGACCTTCTCGGGAGGTGTTTCTCTCAGTTCGTCTAGCACATCGTTCCATGAGGCTTTATTTTGACAATAAACCAATGAGCCTATGACTTCAAGAGCCAAAGGAAGTCCTCCAGTCGTAGAAATTATTTGTCTCGAAAGATTGACAAAATCATCTGGAGGAGGATTCCTTCCGAAAGCATGTTGACTGAAAAGCTCGAGTGATTGAGCATCATCCAATGGCTTCACTTCGTACTTGAAAGTTTTGTCAGATGTCATGATGTTTTTGTTCCTAGTTGTCACAATAACTCTACTTCCTGAGCGGAACGTTATGCAATTGATGGCTAGTTTCTGGAGTTGCTCCTTGTCATCCACGTCGTCAAGAACGAGCAAGACTTTCTTATTAGAAAGTTGTTTAGCAATCGTTTTGATCCCATCTTCGACATCGTTGATTTGATATCGATGGCCTGAAGCCAATGTGATAGACAATAGTTGTTTTTGCAAAGTCATGATGCCAAACCCGATCGACAATTCCCGGACATTTCCTAGGAAGCAGCAGTGACTGAAGTAGGAAGTTAGTTTGTTGAACACAATCTTAGCAAGAGTTGATTTACCAATTCCGCCCATTCCATGGATTAGCACAAAGCGCGTGTCCCCCGAGTCCATGTCCAACAACTTCAAAATGGCTTCCACCGGATCGTCCGTTCCGACTAAATTCTTGGTAACATATTTGTCTTTTGTCTTCAGCTTCATCACAAGCTCATGTATCACCGATTTAATGAATTCCCAGTACCTGCCACATGAGTCAGTCAACTAAGTCGAAATTGTAAAAATAACCTCACGACACTCAACATGTGGCTGCAACCAACATGGCTAGTACCACTTAGTTAATCGACTAGTGCACAAAAAACGAAGACATTTTATGTGCGTTTGGAACACGACTTCCCTGTGATTTAAACAAATAATGACATACAGAATATTATGACATTTTTTATTTATTTGCTTCTGAAATGGTAACACTTTGACATGGATGAATGGGACAATTGCTCTAATTCCATGTGAAAATCTATCGATAAGGAGAGAGAAGATAACCTTTAAGGATGTAATCCACAATTTACAAACACAAAGATATATAAAATTAGATCTATCAATGAAAGAATGCCCTCTTGTCTATCATTCAAAGAGTAGACTATTAGATGTAGGCATTTTTTTATGTTAAAAGAAGCGAGGCATTGCTAATTGATTCCTAATCCCTTTTTAAGGCAGTCTTGGTAGCTAGGATAGGAACTAAGAAGAAATGTATTGAAAGTTTTCACACTTGAGATAGTTAGAAGCAAAGTAAATTACGTGAGAAAGCTAACCAATCAAATTGGAGTGCCAAAGTTTCGACCCAAAAAAAAAAGGAGTGCTAAAGTAAGGAAAGAACTGAAAAGCAAAAACATAAAAGTACAACGAATTACTCCTTGAATTTATTTACGCATCTCCCACCTCTAAACTTACCAAAAAAGAAAAAGAACTTTGACTGAATACTTACCCGGTTTTTGCTTTATTTGTTTTCGATGAATGACATAGTTGATTCCGTTATTGAAAATAACTTTGAAAACATACATGGTATTTATTCAATTTCAAACCACCTAAACGAGAATTAATCCAAGTTTGGGCATATAATTAATGAAAGTCCGAAGCAGAAGTTAATGGAGTGGTTTAGGACCCCTGCATACCCTTGCTCTTTCTTCAACTCCCATCCTTTGATTTTGGCAACACTTTTGAGGGCATCCTCCCACTTTTGCCTCATCTCGCGACCGAACTTCTCTTCATGCTCCTCCAAAGCGCTAACGTACCGTGGAGGCTTAAGCTTAACATCGCGAGGCTTAAGCTTAACATCGCTAGGCTTAACGTTGTAGAAAATCGGCATAATCTCCTTCTCGGATGATTTGGATTTCTTGCAATCCACCATGTGTGCGAGCTCACGAAGGCACCACGCACTTGAAGCATAACCTTTAGAGAAGATAGGTATGTAGATCTTCGACTTTTCGATGGCTACCGGTAGCTCATCAGCTATTTCTTTACCGACGTGGAGCTCCTCCTTGTCGCGGAAAACACGGATGTTTGCTTCTAGCATTTGGTGATAAAGACAATCCGTGAAGCCTTGGCGAGTGTCCGGCCCCCTGAAACTCAGGAAGACGTCGTAGTCAATCGCTGATGGCTCACCACCGTTCGTTCCAGCCTCCGAGCCGTTTCCCATGTCCATTCTCACAAGTATTTTCTTGCGAGGGTTTCCTCTCTCGTAGCACCTGAACAAGAAAGGCTCGTTCACTTTACCAGCACTGAAGTTCGTTTATATTACGCGTCGGACCTATCTTCCTAGAACTTTCCCCACTGTTTTTCACATAAGAAAAGCAAACCAATTCGAGTCTTCGTCAACTCTAAAATGGCGTAACCAGTACGCGTGGCTTTTTGAACCCCGGTGGACTCTGCTTCTTGGAGAGCCGACTTTGACGAACGCCCAATCTGTAAGTCGTTCTCAAAGAAATAAAATATTGAGCAAATTGCAGTACTAGTCCTTGTTTTCTCCATAATTTCATTTTCGGTCCCATGCTATGCTTTTTTTTTTTTTTTTTTTATGGGCACAGATAAATCGAGATTATAATTTTATTTTACTTCCTAAAGTCTAGTATCCTTTTCCAATTAAGTGATATTTTTGACATAGTTTTTTATTAGATTTCTTTTACTTGAAAAGGAAATTCTCCCCTTCTGTTAGTAAATTTGTTTCCTAGATTTGTTTGGAGAGACTTTCTTTTGTCTTTTTTTTTTTTTTTTCCTGGTAGTGCTCGAATCTTGATTTTCTTTAAACTTAAGCAATTGAAACTTACACACGAAAACGTTGACATGCGGAAGATTTCTCCATGGAAAGAACCAAGCAATGCCCATTATCAACATTGAAATGCATAAAACAGAAATAGATCCACCGAGTGCACGCATGAATCATTCTATTTTTTTTTTCTATTTTTCTGTTTTTGAGAGAATAACTTTAGAACATAAATCCGTCTGACAAAATAATTTCATTTTTCTACATCTAGAATAATTTTTAGTCTATAAATATGTTTAAAATATGTTTCCAATAGAAATGAAAAGCAAAAAATTTCTACTTTTCTATTATTAGAACAAAAAGTAGGAATAAAATCTCTTCTCATTGCTCGTCCTCGCTATTAGTTGGCCGCCCACCTGTCGCTTGCCACCTCCTGCTGCTTGCTCGCTGCTGTCCCTTGTTGTTGTCCCTCGCTGGCTGCCTCTTGCTGCCCACTACCTTCAACCACCTGGAAAGAAGAAATTTTGTGTTATTACTAAACGAATTTTTATTTCAAGAATAAAAATTTTATATTATTATCAAACACATAAAAAGGTCTATTTCTAGCTAAAAATCGATTTTTATAATAGAAATTGCACACGGCATGAGTCCATAAGCAACCAACAAAAAAAAAATGAAGGGATCACGACGCAAATCAGGTAACTCACAGAGGTAGATTTTCCAAAAGAGTCACTTACACAAAAACAAAAACAAAAAACAAAAAAACAAAAAAACATTAAAAAATTAATTAAAAATTTAAATGAATAAAAATTAGGAAAAAATAAAAGAAAAAGGGCATTGGCAGGCAAAAGTAGCCTGGCATGGTTAAAAGCACAACAACAAAGAGCAGAAAAAGGTGGGCACGCGTAAGAAAGGACATACCGGCAAAATCAGTGGAAATGGTGGGGGTATGTCGAGCACGAGATGTTTGACCGAGACCGAGTGCAAGATTGAATTGCAATTTTTCTTTTCGTCTACCGAATAATGGTGAGCGCTTGCTTGGCAAATTCCGATGGACGTGCCAGGGCCATTCTGGCATATTCATTCAGCGATAAAAAAAAGTTTAATCGCCGGATTTTTATTTTTTTTTTTTGGTGGGGGAGAGGGAGGATAGGAAGGAGGGAGGGGAGAGTCCCTCATCCCGCTGCAAATCTTGCTTTGGTCATAGGGATGGGTTTGGTTTGTTTCGTTTTCGTTTTCCTACGTCATTTTTTTTCCCTTTTTTGCCCTTTTTTTCTGGAGGACAAACAAATCAATTTATTTATTTTTAACAACCGGCCATGGTGGAACTGGATAGGTTTCAGACCTTTAGATGAGAGGTTGAGAGTTTGAAGTCCCTGCAACTCGCGTTGCAGGGAGACTGGCGGATCATTAAGTGACTTACGCGTGGCGTCGGGGTGGTGATTTCACTGCTAGCACCATCTGGGGATTTACGTGGTGGCTATCGGCCAAAGTGGTTTCTCTAGTCCAAAAAAAATAAAATATATATATATAAACATTTATTTATTTATTTTTAAATTAATCTTCTTTTCGGACAACTTTTTTTCCCCCTCGTGGCCGGCCCCCACACACAAAGCTTTGACAGTTAAGCGCGTCACTTAAAGCAAAGGACAAGCTTCGATCGAGTTCATCATGGGGGAGGACTCTCTTTTTTCTTTCTTTTTTCTCTTTGGGAGGGTCCGGTCCCGCGTCGCGTCGCGGGGCGGAAGGAGAGGGGCCCAGTCCGTGATCGTCGGCAGCTGGGCGGAAATTTAGATTCATTTCCACTATATTTTTATTATTATCCAAGGATTGTGTTCCATTTAGATTACATTACGCTAAATTTTCATAATTACAAGAACGATTTTTAAGAAAGTAACTTATTTTGACAAGTTGTGTCCATATATATATCCTTTGACACATTAGTACATCTTAAAAGTCTTGCATAGACTTCCCATTCGCTACTCATAGGGTCTCATCTTGAAGCTCGACATCAAGGCTTTATGTCATTTTATTAGACCCGGCTCGGGTTTTTATTTTACTCGTATTTTATTTATTTTAATTGCTTTGATTATTGATTTTTTTTTTTTGGCCTGAGGGTTTCCCCTTGTCTAAGCACCTAATCAATGAAAGGCTCGTTCACCTTGCGTTTGCATAAAAAGTAGATTGACCAAACATTACTGAATTTTGTTTGTATTATGCTTGAGAGCTCTATTTCTAAACCTGAATTTTAATTTAGAGTAGATATGACATGGATGTATTTATTTTCTTTAACTCTAGGGCTTCTTAGATCCCACTTTTAGAGAGGTGATTTTTTTTTATAAAATAGATTTATGAGTCGAACAGTAAATTTCCTGATTTATTAGCTAATTCGTTTACTAGATAGATTTGGATACTCGCACTTTGGCTTTCTTTAGTATTAAGCAATCAAAACTTTCTCATAAAAATGTTGACATGTACACCTAAATTTTTTTCATAATTCTCTAAAATTTAAATTACAATATTACTAATTTGATGGGAAAGCAAAAAAGTCGTTCTTACTTTTTATAAGCCCAAACAAATATACCCTTATCTCTAGGTTGTTTTATGGATTCGACTCTTTGAATTCAGGTGTGAAAATTAAGTTTTTTTTCCCCTTTTGCGCTTAGTGACTGGTTTCGGGCCTTTTATTAAGCATTCCGAGTTTTGCAACTACACATACAACACCAAAAAAAAAAAAAAAAAACTTGGTAAAGACAGCTAGAAATTGACTAACATTTGCAATTCCAGTACAAGTTAGAAAATCAATTTTCTAAAAAGGGGCACGAAAATGCCCATTATCAACCTTGAAATGCGCAAGGCAGAAACAGATCCACCAAATTGCACACTAGATGAGTCCACTTGCAGGCAACAAACAAAGAAAAAAGAAGAAATCTCCGAGCCAATCAAGTACTCACAAAGGAAAGAGAAAAATCTCCACTAGTTCCTTCCTATTCTAGTTTCAACCACCAGTTCTCAGGCAGAACCATAAGTTTAGAACGATACAATGGGAACCGAACTAATTATTATGGTTGAAACGGCACTGACGTTCAGCCCTAATTTTAGTTGTACTTATTTGACAATGGAGCAGGTAACTCGTCTTTTTTATTTCAAAAGTCAAAAGATTCCACTAGGAATTACGCTTAGCCGCCAATCTCTCTTTCTCTCTGGCTTGAATGTTGGTTTAACAAGCTTTCCTTTTTTTTATGTCGTTGCTTTTGTATTAGTATTAAAATTTTATATTTCTAGATATCTCAACATTTGAATTAATGGATACTTTTTCTTTTTAAATGATCGCAATATTCTCCATTTACGAAAAGTTAAAGTAAGCTCTTGTAGAAGAACTCAATATCAAATCTAAGAAGCCGCGTTGATCTCTTTTTTATTAGCAAAAGCAAAATTTCAAAGTTAGCTTAATCAATCTATCTAAACGAAACCAAACCATGTATCTCAATGGTAAGTTTATTTGATTTCCTGCACATTGTTTTGTAATAAATTGACTAAATAAAACAGTTAAACAAATTTTAATTTTCGTTTTTGACATTAATTTTTGAAATTTTACTATCATAATACATCACTTTGGGTCCATTTATTTCGCAAAAAATTTCCTTTGGGAAAGCAATCTTCATAATTTTTGTCATTTTTCGTATAGGAAAATGAGTCAATAAAAACAATTATCATGATTAGTAAAAAACTTATACTCAAATTTAGTAAATAAATTATTTAAAAACTTAGAATTTTTTTTTTCTTTTTGTAAATATGACAAGACTTCGGCACTTGGAGTATCCCGATTATTCCTTTGAGATACTTTTGGTTGCACTGAAAAATGAATTGCGACTATCTTGCCCCTACTGATGCTCTGTCTAAGAGAGGATGGCTACTTTTGCGTAGCATTTTATACTCTTTTTTGGAACATCTGAGAGAATTTCAGAGTGACTTTGATTTATCTCATAACAAAATATTGACAACATAATGTGCTATAAGTGGGCAACTAGATTCTTTCAAGTGTCACCTGCAATAAAAAATTATCATAAATAATAATAATAATAATAATAATAATAATAATAATAATAATAATAATAATAATAATAATCATCATCATCATCATCATCATCATCATCATCATCATGTAGTAGTAACATCATCATCATCATCATCATCAAAGGCAGTGATATTTGCGCTCCCACGTGATAGTTGAATGAGGGGAAGGTCCAAATATTTGGTTGGCTGTTTTCATGTTTAAGGCTCCGTTTATTTTGGAGAACTAGATAATTTTAAAATATTTTTTAATTATTATTATTATTTGTATTGTCTATACAAATGAAAATACAAAAAATATTTTCATCGTTCACGAAAATATTTAATGATAAATTGTTAGCAATGATGATAACCTTTTTTATTGGTTAATTGTTTCAAACAATACAAGCAATCATTTTTCTTAAAATGCTTTCTCATCATTAATTTTTCATGATAAAAATGAAGCCTAAGTTAACTTAGTACATGGTTTTCTAGTTAATGCATTCTTTTATATCATTTATCAAGAATTTTTTTTTTTGGGTAAGGATATCATTTCTCAAGATTTGATGTCTGCACAAATGTAGATGTATATTTTAGGACATTAAGATCACTTTTTTTTTTTTTCGTAATTTTTATTGCTATCTTGCATGAATGAAATGTAATAAAAATGAATGAAATGTAATAAAAAGTACCAAAAAAAAAAGTTACATCTTGCATGTTATTAATTTGGATTGTTCTTCTTAAAAAAATATCACCAAAAATATGTTTAGGGGTCCCTTTGGGGAAAATTTAGATTTTTCTGCGTTATATTTATATAATTTTTCGAGTATTGTGTTCCATTTAAATTAAATTATGCCAATTTTTCATTTTAGGGAGCTTAGCAAGTTACATCCACATATTTATATATCCTTTGATAAATTAGTTTATTTTTAAAAACTTGCATGGACCTTCCATTTACCACTCTCAGGGTCATGTCACGATGCTTATTAACGAGGCCTTATTTTATTTTATCGGATGCAGCTCGGATTTTATTTTACTCGCACTTCTTTTATTTTTTTTATTTTACTCGCACTTTAGTTATTTTCGCCTGAGGGTTTCTCTGTCGGAGCATAAAAAGTAGACTGAGTAGCCACCACTGAATTTCCTATGTATTACGCTTGACTTAAGACATCTATTCCAAGAACATTCTCTAGTCGAATGGTCTTTGGATAGCACTAACCAAAACCACATTTTCTCCAGTCGAGTCTACGTCAACTCTAAAACAACTGTTTTTTTTTTTTTTTTTTTGCGGGTCGAGCCTTATGGTAGACTTGACTATTGACAACCTCACAATGGATATCAAATATTCAGAAAACTACGGCATTAGTCCTTGGTATTCCCAATATTTCATTTTCCGTCCCCGGCTATGCCCCCGCCCCCCTTTTTTTTTTGATGGGCACAAACAAATCGAGATTATAGTTTTGTTTTACTTCCTTAACTGTAGGTTTTTTCAGATACTGACTTCAAATATAGGTGATATTTTTGAAATGGATTTATGATTAGATTTCTTTTACTCAAACAGTAAATTTTCACGTTTATTAGCTAATCGTTTCCTAGATCAAACAGACTGTATCTTTTACTCTGTTGTATTTTTTACTGTCGCCCTTTGACTTTCTTTAATCTTGAGTAATTATTTTTCTGATCCCCAAAAGTAAAGTAATTATTGCATTCATCTAAAAATATTGGCAAGTACGTTCGCCTTCATATTTTTCATAACTTTCTAAAATTTAATTAGTACTTCAAGCTTTGGTGGAAAAGCAAAAAAGAAGTTCTTACTTTTTATAAGGCCAAACAAAAAGGCCTTGATCTCTTGGTTGTTTCCTAATCTTCATTTAGGATTCTTATGGTTTGATTTGGAAGAAAGGTTGCCACTATGAATTCGATGCAAAAATTGGGATTATTTTTTTCGTTTCACGCTTTTGCATGTGAAACTATCTATCATATGAGCCTAATGGTTCAACTCTCTTCGTTTTCATGGTATTAGTTTGACAATGGAGCAAGGAAGTCGTTTTCGCTTCATGAAGTATTGCCAAAATGTCCCCCTACTTTTGGTCTGAATTTTTTTAAAGAATTAGCTTTTCATGGACATTTTCTGCTAAGAGTCGCAAACAACACAATTTCCGAGCAACTTCCGTCTTTCACAATTCAAAGATGGCAGCTGAGTGAGCAATTTGAAATGTCCAATCTTCCTTTTTGTTCATAGCTTTTCCTATCTTTTACCTAACGGGCATTTGAATTGATACACATTGTGAATCTTCTTGGCACAACCCAATTTCCAATTTTAGTGTCCCCATTATAAGCGCATGAGTTACAAAAAAGGAAGGAAAAAAAGTTGTCCGAAAAGAAGATTAATTTAAAAATATATAAATTGATTCCTCTGTCCTCCAGAAAAGGGCATAAAAGGAGAAAAAAACAAAAACAAAAACGACGTAAGAAAACGAAACAAACCAAACCCAACCCCATGACCAAAGCAAGACTTGCAGCGGGATGACGGACTCTTCCCTCCCTCTCCCCCACAAAAAGAAAAAGAAAAAGAAATAATAAATAAATAAATAAATAAATAAATATATATATATATATATATATATATATATATATATATAAACAATCAGGGGATCTGTCTTTTTTTTATCGCTGAATGAATATACCATAATGGCCTTGGTACGTGGATCGGAATTTGCCAAAGAAGCGCTCACAATATTCGGTAGACGAAAGAAAATTGCAATTCAATCTTTGCCCTCGCTCACCATTTCCACTGCTTTTGCCAGTATGTCCTTTCTCACGCGTGCCAATGTCCTTTTTCTTCTCTCCGTTGTCGTGCTTTTAACAATGCCAGGCTACTTTTTCCTGCCAATGCCCTTTTTTCTTTATTTTTTTAAATTTGTATTCATTTATTTTTTATTTATTAAAAAAATTTAATGATTTTTTTTAAAAGTAAGTGACACTTTTGGAAAATCTACCTCTATGAGTAGCTGATTCGCGTCATGATTCCTTTTTTTTCTTTTTGTTTGTTGCTCGCTTATGGACTCATGTTGGGTGCAATTCATGTTCCAAAAATCAATTTTTGACCAAAAATGTGTTTGATGACGATAATTCTTTTTTCTTCATTTGATAATGACACAAAATTGAACTTCACTAAAGTTTAAAAAACTGGAGTGGGAAAAAAAAAAAAAAAGACTTAGCCGGCTCAACCCAAGAACCAACCTGGAACAAGGTTAGTTTTGGCCCTGACTAAGGAGATTTCAAGTTCCAAGATGAGGGCTTATTTATCTTAAAACCGATCACTAGGTGAAAAGCATAGAATAAAATTAAAAAAAAAATCTGAATTTTCACATCCGAATTCAAAGAATAAAAACACTTTTTTTGCTTTCCCACCTAATTTTGTAATATTCTTCAAATTTTGGAGGATTATGAAAAATCCGTAGGTGAATGTACATGTCAACATTTTCACATAAATTTTTTAATTGCATAAGTTTAAAGATAGTCAAGTTGCAAGCGCCGTAACATTATTAAAAAAAACACAGACAAAATAAAAAGTCACTCAAAACAAATCTAGGAAATAAATTAGCGAGTAGGGAAAATTAAAGATTCAAGTTAAAGAAATCTAATCATAAATTATTCACCAAAAAAAAAAGAAATCTAATCATAAATCTATTAAAAATTTTGATAAAAATCCTAGAGTTACGTAAATAAAGTAAAATTGCAATCTTGATTTGTCCGTGACCCATAAAAAGACAAAGCATAGTTTTAGAGTTGACGCAAACTCGAATATTTTCGGAAATATCAACTAAATCCTCAATATTTTTATTTTTTTCTCCAGTGAGAACGAAACTTGTATTATCGCGAGTTCATGGAAAGTCACTCTAGGGGAGTGGAGCACACCGGAGGAAAAAGCTGTGGGGACTGATTCCGCTTTTCTAGAGTTGAAATAGACTCGAAAAATCTTTTTTTTTTTTTTTAATTCCAATCTTGGACGCTTAAAAATAAGGCAAACGAAAGTACCAGGAATGGAGGTCTTCATACTGCAAACGAAAGTCAGCAGTGGCTAGTATTTCTTTTTAATTTTTTATGCAAATGCAAAGGGAACGAGCCTTTCATTGATCAGGTGATCTGAGAGGGCAAACCCTCAGGCGAAAATGCTTGTGAAAATGGATAAGGGAAAGAGCTCGGAGGCCGGAACAGTCAAACAAATTATGGTTTATTCATTCAGCGATAAAAAAGACAGATCCCCGGCTTGGGTTTTTTTTTTTTGGTGGGGGGGAGAGGGAGGATAGGAAGGAGGGAGGGAAGAGTCCCTCATCCCGCTGCAGGTCTTGCTTTGGTCATGGGGTTGGGTTGTTCTTTTTTTTTGACAGAATGGGGTTGGGGTTGGGGTTGGGTTTGGCTTGTTTCGTTTTCGTTCTCGTACGTCGTTTTTGTTTTTGTTTTTTTTGTTGCCTTTTTTGCCCTTTTCTGGAGGACAGACGAATCAATTTATTTATTTTTAAATTAATCTTCTTTTTAGACAACTTTTTTTTTCCCTAGTGGCCACCCCCCACACGCAAAGCTTTGACGGTTAAGCACGTCGCTCAAAGCTATCTTTTTCTCTCTTTTCTCTCTTTGGGAGGGAGGGTCCTGTCTTGTGTCGCGGGGTTCGTGATTGGCGGCGGTGCGATTTTCTCAATCAGTGCAGGGGCGTGTTTAGACCAAGGGCCTGAGAGAGGGTGACTATCTTTGGATAACATTTCTTATTTTTACCGATTTTCAATTATTATAGGCACATGATAAACTTATGGGATATGTACAGTACAAGTCCTAAAACTTGTCAACAAAGTGCAATTGAGTCATAAAAGTTACAAAAAGTGCAATTAAGTCCTAAAACTTGTCAACTTGGTTCAATTCAGTCCTTCCGTTAACATCGTCAGTTTATATTAACGGAAATTGCTGATTTGGCTTATTTTAATATTTTCTCTCTCCTACGTGGCAATTAGGGCAAGAAAAATTGTGCACGTAAGCGAAACGACGTCGTTTTGTGGGTATTGCCATTCTCAAAACGACGACGTCTCCCCTCCGTTTTTTTTTTTCACGACGTCTCCTCCTCCGTTTCTCTGTTTCTTTACGACATCTCTTCGATTCTTCCTCTCTTGAATCAACGAACCCTAGGCCCTAAATCTCGCAGATCTCTTCCCTCTTCCCCTCTCGAATCAAATCAACGCAACCCTAAGCCCGAAATCTCGGCGCGGATCTCTTCCCTTCTTCCCGTCTCGAATCAACGCAACCCTAAGCCCTAAATCTCGACGCAGATCACCGGTGCCTCGTGAGTTGCAGTTCTTCATCAAACGCTGGTGCGAGTACACGCGACACTCGTCCCACGAGAGCCTTGGCGGTGGATCGAGCGGCGCCGACGGTGGAGGCGAGTGGATCGAGCAGCGCCGACGGTGGAGGCGAGGTGAATTTGTTTGCACCGCTCGCTTACTCTGTGCTTGACAGGCTGAAGTCTCTGGACCGGTTAACTCAGAGGACCCTGATTTCAAATTGAGCAAATATGATTATTTTGGCCATGGTGAGATACTGAGTTTCTTCTCTCATGTGTATTGGGGATTGTGATTACTGGAGCCGAGTCGCGAGGAGTTCATCCCGGAGGGGAGGGTCGAGGATCGCGATTCCTTGGACGAGGCTAAGCGGAGCTCTCCTGATTACCGAGTGACAGGTCATTTCTGGATGGATCGTGCGTGCGTGTGTTTGTGGAGAATGATTGATTGCACTTGCGCGATGCGTGTCCTCCGTTTGCATAAATTCTTTTGCTGCTTCTTGCTGGTGTATCCGCAGGCTAGTTGTGGGACTTTGTGTTGTTATGATACCTCTACAATGGAACAATAGCTCGCTGATTTTGTTGTTAGATTAAATCGATACGTTAATCTCATCGAAGTGTTGTGGTGTTCTTCAATTCTAATCTGCATCACTGTATTTGTGATTTGTCCATTAATGTAACTGATAATATAGTGTTTGATCATTTCTTTCAAGACTATGGCTGAAGTTATCTACAACTTCACTAATTATAGAATTTGTTCTAGACAGCGACATCTTGAAACTTCAAGTTTTTTTGGGGGGGGGGGGGGGGGGTGATGTGCGTATCTTCATCTCTGCATCTATATTTACTTGATTAGAAAGGGACATGAGAATAATGTTTTTTCAGACTAAGATAGCAGGGATATGGTATGATGTGGGTTTAAAATGTATTACATATATGTGTCCTCTTGAAACTGGTCAACACTAGCTTTAGAAAGCCAAATTTGGCTTCCTGAACTGTCTATATTAGTTGCGCTAATGACCGTCTTCATTTAATCATTTCAGGGACAATAATAGCGGTTCATGCTGCTGATATAATTGCTTTGTCAAAGGTGACTGATTGTTTCCTTTTCATGTTTCTCTTGTAGTTCTATTCCGGTTGCTATAGTTCATGACAATGGTGCTTTGATTTTGAGCGGCAGGTTACCTGCTTAGTGCTACCATAGGAGCACTGCCGTTTGCTCCAACCTAAGTCAATATGGAGATCGGACAACACAAATGAAACGTGCAGTCTTGTTGAGCGTATACTACACCCAGAACCCATTGAAGTATGTTTCAAATAGTTGCGTAGAGGTCGCTTTTTAAGCCTCATTTTTGTGCTAAATTAGTCATGGATTTCCTCTCACGCTTGAATGTTCCACTCGTTTATGGTGCAAATAGGCACGTTTAAATTGAACTTCTTTACATCACATTGTTCAGTACTTATTCACTGGAATCATCATCATGGCCGATAAATGTACATGACTGTTACACAGTACCTGCTTAGTGGTGTCACATGACTACGAATGTTTTCAAAGAACTGTAACTTAACAGAAATCAGTTAAAGATTAGATGGCCTAATGATATATTGCCTCAACAACCAGTTCTGTCAAGAATTATCCTCTTTTGGAATTATCTATGGATATAACATTTTCCTGTTCTTCCCCTTTTTTTTATGCTTGTTGCTGTCCCATAATCCTTTAAGTTGAATCTATAGATATAGTTCCTTTTCACTGTCGATGACGATACCAAATTTTCAACTGTATGTATTTTTGTCATTCGAAAAATGATAATTTATACTTTTAGTTAGATATCTAAAGTGAGGACTCTTCTTTTGCACTTTATCAATCTTTTATTGCTCATGGGATGCTCTATAGTACTCGAAGTCATTTTCTAGCTACACGATGAGCTGTTGGTGTTCCAATCTTGTGAGGAGACTTACGATCACATCTTTTTTCATGATGCATTTTGCAGTAATCTGGTTGGCAACAACTTTGCATTGGACAACTCTGACAGAAGGTAAAGGCCCTAGCGATTTTTTGTTTATGTGGCTTTAGAGATCTTAAACGGTAATCAATTCGACTGAAAACGGTTAGCTGATGTGTCCTCACACTTGGCTTGAATGCCTACCTCGCTTTACGAGGATAATCACCCATCCCACCACCTTGCTAGGCATTGTAGATGTTTATATATCAAATTTGTCCTTTGTCGTAGTAATTCCATTAATTGAGATCACAGATGCATGCTGAATTTACATTAAAAGTCACTCTCACGTTTGGTTGCTAATTCTATTGCTTGGAACAAATATAGATCATTTAAACACTGCCTACAAAAGAACTGTCATAGGTATCAACTTTCATATGATTGTCCGAACTTCATATGCCATTGTGGATGTCAGTTATTTGAATAAATACTGATACTGCAGTTTCACCATCATTCAATTCTTGTAATTGATGCTGTGGATAATCAGCAATTCTGCAAAGCTCAATATTAGTATTCACTAATCAAGCCTTACGCTTCGAACCATGACTTGGAGAAGCTATCGCCGCTTCAATGATTTAAAAACTTTTAGCATTTAATTAGCAATTGCATCATCCATGAAGGAACCTTAAATGCTTCAGTGAAAGTCATAAAAATAAAGGAATTTTTCTTGCAATAGAATTATCTGCTTTTGGTTTAGTCATAAGTTCATGCTGCCATACTGGTCAATTGAATAAAATTTTCTTCTTTTATCTTGGCCTTCTCCCTTCAGGATTAAACTGTCTTCAGCAGAATTTTCCTTGCAACAGGGGGAAAGGAATCTGTAAGTCCATATAACCTTTTTCCCTTTAATACGCTTTCCTTTTGTTGAATGCCTCAACAAGAGGAGGACAGGAGATTGGGTTTACAGTTACCTTACATATTTCAAGGGATCACTTCGCCAGAGGCTCCGAGATTTGGGAAAGTTTTCAGCGGGCAGTTCATTGCTCAGGCATAATTAGTTCAGTTTACTATCACTTTCAACTCCTTTTTTGCTGATGCTGGTTTGTTGATGCTTGTATTGGAGGGTTGACTACTCTCAAGGTCATCCATCAACATGGGTATGTTTACCCTACCTATTTCTCTTTACAAGTGAAGTCATTAGTAGTTTTTAGATGAAATTTTATGATTGAAAGTGCTATTTGTTTCTATTCCTTTGTAAGTCCAACGGGCAACAACAAAGTTTATGTCACTGTTTTCTTTGGAGGTAAATTTCAAGTTGGACCGCCTTTAGAATACGTAGATGGAAGGGTCGAGGTTGTTGAAGTAGACTTAAGTGAGGGTTCATTATCCAACATAATTTCAGCTGTTGAGGTTCTGTGTGGGCGTAAGATAGAAAAGCTCTTTTATAGAGTTCCTGGAAGTACTATTCTTGAAGATGGAGTAACTCTTAGGTACTTATGGGATAACTTCAATGTGATAGATCAATTTTATCATCATCTTCACTTTGAAAATATTGAATTGTATGTTGAGCATGTCGATGATGAAGAAACGCTTGATGAGATAGGGGGAATTGAGATGGAAACTGAAGGTTTGTTTGATGTGAATATAGAAAGTGTTAATAATGTGGCTGATGATGTGTTTGAAAATATAATTGGAAATGCCGATGGTGATGGGAATCAGCTTGAGGGTGAAAGTAGGGATGTGGATGATGAGAATGATGATGCATGTAATTTGGTGGATGTTGAAGAGTCAAGTGACGATGATGATTTTGAATTGGTTAATGCAAGAAGAAATTTAAAGGAATTTTCAGCTAGACATAGACTCAAAATTGGAACTAACATTGAAGAAACTTCTCAATTAGACATTGGCTCTCAAACTCCATTATCAGTTGATCTTCTAATGGTGGATGTGTCTGGGTGCGAAACAGAGTACTATGATTCAAATGAAGAAGAAAGTCTTCATTCAGATTTAGATGATGAGAGTGAAAAAGAAGAAATGATGTTATTTCAAGAAAAATGAGTAGGTTTCCATCATATGATCGAAATTGTAAAAATCCAGTATTTGTTGTGGGCATGACATTTGAAGATTCAAGGGAGTTCAAAGATGCAATTTTGAGATACTCGGTGGCTGAGCAAAGAGTAATTAAATACACCAAGAACACCACTGGATTTGTAAGAGCTAGGTGTGCCCAAGGTAATTGTAACTGGATGATTTATGGTGCTCTCAATAGCCAAACTGGATCATTTCATTTGAAAAGGTACATTGATGAGCATACATGTGCTATTACTTTTGAGAATAAGAGAGTTTCTAGTTCTTTTTAGCTAAACACTTCATGACTTTCATTTCTGCAATGCCTAAAGTTAAAGCACCTCAGTTGAAGATATTGGTTAGAGAACAATTAGGGGTGAATGTCACTGTGAGCCAATGCAGGAGAACAATGCTAAAAGTGTTCAATGAATTACAATGCAATTATAAGAAAGAGTATGCACTGATGTACGATTACTTGGGAGAGCTTTACATTGCAAGCCGAGCGAGCACATTTATCATGAAAGTTGAAAGACCATTACCAGATTCCTTACCATTATTTGATAGGACTTACATTTGCTTTGATGCCTGTAGGAAAGGATTTTTGGCAGGGTGTCGGAAGATCATTGGATTAGATGGATGTTTTCTTAGGGGATTGATCAAGGGTGAGTTGTTGTGTGCTGTGGGGAGGGATGCTAATAATGAAATGTATCCAGTAGCATGGGCAGTCGTAAGAATTGAGAATAAGGACACATGGAGCTGGTTTATCAACTTGTTGAAAGAAGATCTTGACATGGGTAATGGTAATGGATGGGCCTTAATAAGTGACCAACAAAAGGTATGTAATACTACTATCGCTCATCTTAAATTTGTTTGAAACAATGTATATAATGATTTCTAATATTAATGTTTTCTTTTCTTTGTTTTTTATATATTAGGGCCTCATTCCTTCAGTAGTTGAACTTTTACCAAATGCAGAACATAGAATGTGTGCGAGGCATATATATTCTAATTGGGGTCAAAAATACAAAGGAAAGCAGTTGATGAGACAATTCTGGAAATGTGCTAAGAGTACTAATATGTCATATTTTGAGGTGCATAAACAAAGATCGAAGGAAATGACTCCACAAGGTCATGATGATCTATTCCAGATTGAGCCAAAGCACTGGTCTAAAGCCTTCTTTGACACCGACATAAAATGTGATGTTGTTGATAATAATCTTAGTGAAGCTTTCAATGGTAGGTGTGTGAAAGCTCGGTGCAAGGCCATTGTGAGTATGCTTGAAGATATTAAAATCATGATTATGAATAGAATGCACAGTCAAAGGGATGCATGTGCTAAGTGGACAAGGAATTATGGTCCAAGGATTGTGCATAAGTTACATCAGAATACGGTGGCTAGTAGATATTGCCATTTGATATGGAATGGAGATCAAGGATACGAGATTATGGAAAATGGTGACAAATATGTTGTAGACTTCAATTTGAATACTTGTTCTTGTAGAGCTTGGGAAGTTAGTGGAATCCCATGTTGCCATGCTATATGTGCAATACACCACAAGAAAAATGATCCAGGTGACTACCTAGTCGATTGCTATAACAAGAACAAATACTTAAGTGCTTATCAATTCATGATGCCGACTGTGAGAGGACAGAAATTTTGGGGAAAAAATAATAAAGAAGCCCCTCAGCCCCCACCAATCAAAAAGATGCCTGGTAGGCCAAAAATGAGCAGAAGAAAGCAACCACTTGAGCTTGTAAGAGAGAACAGAATGACTAAAGAGGGTAAGCGAATGACTTGTTCTACTTGCCATGTGGTTGGACATAATTGTAAAGGATGTCCTATGAGAAAGGTATTTCTTAACTAATTGATTTTGTTGATTCTAAGCATGTTGTCTTGTCATGAATGCTTACTATGTGCTTTTTAGGCCCATGCAAATGCACCTGAAGCTCAATCTCAAGCCAATTCCAGTGGATCAAGGCGTAAAAAAAGACAAGTATGTTGTGATAGATTAATGCATTATAAGTTATAGATGTCAAGATTTCGATTTACTAATGATGTATATATATGCAGGCTAAAGCTACAGCAACGGCAAGTACAACTCAAGGAGGATCCAAAGGCCATGCCATTGCTTCTGCAGAAGCTAGTGCACTTGTACAAGATAATAGTGGGCAAACAAATTCTTCAGCCAATGCTTTTGCAGAAGCTAGTGCACAAGTAGAAGATACTTCAGCCAATGCTTTTGCTCAAGTCGATGTGCCAGCAGAGGATACTTCAGTCAATGCTTGTATAGAACTCACTGGACCAGTGCAACATACTTTAGCCAATGCTAAAGCTCATTCTAGTGTAAATGAAAGAGGATGTTGGGCTACAGCTAATGTAAGTGGATGTAGTGGACAAGCCAATTCTTTTGTTGAAGCTAGTGTTAATCAACGACAAGGATTTTTTCGTGCCCAAGCCAATGCAATAGCTAGCAGCAGACCTAAAAAAATCCCGGTGAGTAATACCTCACCAGCCATGTATTCATGTGTTGTTACATTGTCACATTCGAATTTTTTTTTTTTTCAGTTTAAAAGACCTGCCATTGAAATGGAAACGATACAAGGGCAGTCACAACCGAACAAGAAAAAGAAAATGGTATGTTTACACAACTCCTAAAAACAACCTTCAAATTCTCAATGTGAGTATGTTTTAACACTTTACAATGGGAACTGATTATCTCCTTGAACTAAAAACATACCCATTCTTTTGTAGCCCGTCTCAACTGATACAAGATTATCAAAACAATAGGACAAAGGAGTAGTTTTAGGAGTTTCAATGGCAAAAGCGCATCCCCAAGCTAGTGCACAGCCTCAGTCATCTCAAAGTGCTCTTCAAAAGCATGTTGTTGTGAAGTCAAAGCCACCATTGCAACTCCAGGACAGTTTGCAGCTTCAAGCATTAAGAGCTTATCCTCGAAAGCACATCGGTGTAAAGCCAAAGCCACCATCGCACCCCCACACAAGTTCTCAGCCTCAGTCCCAAAAACATGTTCCCATAAAGCCGAAGCCGAAGCCACCATTACAACCGCCAATGAGTTCACGGCCTCAGTCATCTCATACTTCAATTGCTCCCGCAAAGCCTATTTGGAAGTGAGTAAGTTTTGGCACACCATATACAATTAAAAGCTCAGGACTTATGAATCAAACGCACAATGAACCTGGTGGACCACCCGAGACAGTAGACTTGGATTGACGTGCTTGCTAAATGTGTCTTGTCTCATGAAAGTTGCAAGAAGAAATTCTCCTTTAACATTATCTTGGGTGCTGTTTTTGCTGGCCAATTTCTTATATGGTTTGTGGTTTTGTTGGAGAAATCTTTCCAGAATATTTTGAAGCTGACAAAACGTTTCTATCAGTCTAAGTCTGGATGTTCGGAGACCGACAGTTTAAAGTCTGAAGACTTTGTATTCTCGAGACTCAAGACTCAAGACTCAAGACTCAAGACTCAAGACTCAAGACTCAAGACTCAAGACTTAAGTCTATTCTCACTGACAGTCTTTCTAATCCAGTGACGAAGGAAATCCAAAGCTGAAGTATATGGTTGAGGATTCGATCCTATCCTCTGGAAAAGATTCTTTGGTTGGATAAATATTTCGGATTCTTTGATTCTTATCTAAGATCGATTGAAGATCTGATGGTCGACGAAATATTCTTGGAATGTTCTATTCTTGGAAACCAAGATCCTGATTGTATGGGCGAACAGGATTGATGGGCTATCATCAGATTCCTTAAATAGCTCGGATGATCTTCTTGATTGATTCCGTCCAACGGGTAGATTGGAGGAATTCATTTGGTAAGTGCCAACGGCTATGATGGCATAAAAGAGTATAAAAGGAAGACGTTCTAGTTGTTTTAAGTGTGTGATTGATAGAAGAATTCCAGAGTCTGAAGAACCTTGATTGTTAGTCGATCAGTTCGAGCGAAATTGTATACACAGAGAGTGTTTATACTTGGTGATACCTTGAGCGAGTGTAGTAGATCATCTACATCGAGAGATTAAGGAAGAACAACACTGTAACATCTCTTTGTTCACAGTGGAATCCAGCCAAATTGGCTATCAGTGCAGAAGAGTGGACATAGGCTTGGATCAAGCCGAACCACTATAAACCGCGTGTTTAATTCTCTCTTTCCTTACTCAGTCATACATTGATTGTTATCTTTCGCTAATCCTTGAACTGTCTAAGTATTGCGCAAGAATACATAAATTATCAAGAAAAATCTTTGTATACCTATTCACCCCCCTCTAGGTACTCATACTAGCTACATCAATTGGTATCAGAGCCCGTGTTCTTACTTTGTTTGAAGTGTTTTACTTCAGAGTAAAAGATCCATGGCTGGTATGCTAGCACCAGGGCTGATGGAAGGGCAAAGCAATACAAGACCACCCTACTTTGATGGGAATGATTACAACATCTGGAAGAACAAGATGAAAGCCTTCCTACGATCCAAGGATCCTCTGGAATGGGACGTTGTGGAAAGAGGAATCACTCTTACTGCTGCATCAATATCTGAAAGAGGAAAAGAAACCGTTGATGCCAGTGGAATGACTCAGGAAGAAATAAACAAGAGACAAGCACTCGATGCAAAAGCAATTTACTCTTTGTATTGTGCTTTATCTCCAACTGAGTATAACAGAATATCTTTTTGTGTTACAGCAAAAGAAGTATGGGATAGATTACACATCACCTATGAAGGGACAGATCGAGTGAAGGAGACCAGAATTAACATTCTCCTCGGTCAATATGAAGCCTTCAAAATGAAACTAGGAGAATCTATAACTGATATATTTAGTCGTTTTACAGATATTGTCAATGGTCTTGAGAACCAAGGACAACAAATTTCTGATCCCATGAAGGTGAACAAGCTACTACGTGGACTCTCCAAGGACTGGAATCATATGAAGACTTCAATAAGAGAGACGCAAAGAATCATGCCTCTATCTGTCGACGAGCTGATTGGAACCCTTCAGTCTTATGAAGTGGAACGAATTAATGAAGATGAAGATCCAAGAGGTAAGAAATCTATTGCATTAAAATCAAATGATGATTCTGACGATGCAGATTTTGAAGATGATATGGACAATGAGGAGCTCGCCCTCATGATAAGAAGATTCAGAAAACTGAATAGAAAAGGCAAAAGGTTCAACTCAAAGAAACAAAGTTTCCAGAGACAGCAGACCAAGTCTGTTGATGATGAGGAACAAAATAAAGATGTAGTCTGCTTCGAATGTAAGAAGAAGGGACACATCAGACCCAACTGTCCTCTTCTGAAAAAGAAAAGAGGAAAAGCTGAGAAGTTTCGAAAGGCTCTCAAAGCCGAAACCTGGAGTGACACAGAATGTGAAGAGAGTGATAATGAATATGCCAACATATGCTTGATGGCACATTCAGACTCAGATTCAGATTCTGGATCAGACTCAGACAGTGAATTTGAGGTAAGTGATTTTAAAATCCCTGTCAAAGTCTCTAAATATATTGATGAACTGTGTTTTAGTCTTAAGACTTCTCTCAAAAGGATTTCCGAACTTAAAAAGGAAAACTCAGCTCTAAAACAAAAGGAAGTCATTTTAGAAGAAAGAGTTAGAAGTCTAGACCTAAATGTTACTACTCTTATAGAGAAAGAAGATGATCTTTTGAAAGAAAATGTTTTCTTAAAAACAGACTTATCAAATATTTCAAAGAAGATCTCAATAGGATCTGAAAAGCTTGAAAAAGTTCTTTCTGTTCAAAGACCTTACTTCAATAAGTCTGGTCTAGGCATGACAGCGGAAACAATTCCCTTGATTGATTTTCCTAAAGTTAAAGAAAGAATAAAGAAAAGACCGTCGAGAGAAGCTTACAAAAATCATTTCAAGAAAGTTTTTGTAAAGTCTGTTGGTCGAAATGCTTTAAAGTGCTCAAAGTGTAACAGTAAGGATCACTTTGAAAAAGAATGTACTATGGTTTGGAAGCCTGTCAAGAAAGTATGGCCTAATAATGCTTATCCTACTAACATCAAAGGACCCAAGAAAATTTGGGTACCAAAGAAAACTTGAGACTCTCTTTTAAATGCAGGTCTCCGTCAAGAAAAAGATAAAATGGTATCTTGATAGCGGATGTTCAAGACATATGACAGGAGACTCAAAGTGCTTTATAAAGCTAGTTCAAGTAAACGGAGGAAATGTTTCATTTGGAGGAAACGGCAAAGGAAGCATTGTAGGATTTGGAACTGTGAAAATTGGAAATCTCACAATAAGCAATGTTTCTCTAGTAGAAGGACTCAACTATAACCTTCTCAGCATTAGCCAACTGTGTGATACTGGTTTCAAGATCTCCTTTCAAGAAGGAATTTGCTATGGAACTAGTAAAGACTCTACTCAGTCTTTCATGGGTCGAAGACATGGGAACATCTATCTCTTAGACATGAAATTAAATGAATCTCAATGTCTGATCTCAATCCAAGATGAAGCAAGCTTATGGCACAGAAAGCTTGGCCATGTCAACATGAAGCAATTAGCCAAAATCTCATCAAAGCAGCTTGTTCGAGGTCTACCCAAATTACCATATCAAAAGTCCGATCCATGCACACCCTGTATTCTGGGAAAACAGGTAAGAAATTCATTTAAGCAAATAAATCATGTCTCTACTAATCATGCACTACAGTTGCTGCATATGGATCTCTTCGGACCAACCAGAACACAGAGTATTGGAAGTAAGAAATATTGCCTAGTAATTGTGGATGATTACTCCCGTTTTACTTGAGTATATTTCCTTGCAAGTAAATCAGAAACCTTTTCGTATTTTGAAAAATTTGCTAAAAAGGTTCAAAATGAAAAAGGATGTGTTATCTCTAGTATAAAAACAGATCATGGAAGTGAATTTAAAAATCAAGATTTCACAAAATTGTGTGATGAATCTGGTTTTAAGCACGTATTCTCCTCTCCATACACTCCTCAGCAAAATGGAGTTGTGGAAAGAAAGAATAGATCTCTTCAAGAAATGGCTAGAACTCTTTTAATTAAAAGCAAAATTTCTTCACGATTTTGGGCTGAAGCTGTTTCAACAGCATGCTATATCATTAATAGAGTCTTCCTAAGACCTATTCTTGAGAAAACCCCTTACGAATTATTCAAAGGTAAGAAGCCTATTGTTTCATACTTTCATGTGTTTGGTTACAAATTCTTTATATTGAAAAATGCAAAAGATCGAGTTGGTAAGTTTGAAGAAAGATCAGATGAAGGCATCTTTCTTGGATATTCTACATCAAGCAAAGCCTACAGAGTCTATAACAAGAAAAGCCAGACGGTGGAGGAGTCAATGAATGTCAAATTTCAAGACTCTACGCAAGATGAACCCAGTCAGACTCAATATGAAGAGTCTGAACATGCTCCAGACTTTCCAAGGCCTTCAACTCAAAAAGTATCTCAGACTCTGGAAGACCAGCGTCAAGATGTTCATGAAGATTCAAATAAAGAAAGAGATCATCATCCAGAAAAATCAACCAGTAACTGGAAGCACAAGTCCAGTCATCCTAAAGATCTCATTATAGGCGAAATTAATGAAGGAATTCGCACCAGATCCAAAAGACGTGAAGAGTCTAGTGTTGTGGCTCTCATCTCTGAAATTGAACCAAAAAGCATAGAAGAAGCTTTATCTGATGAAAGCTGGATTGAAGCTATGCAAGAAGAGCTCAGACAGTTCAACATTAACGATGTCTGGGAATTGACATCTAAACCAAAAGGTAAAACTGTTATTGGAGCCAAATGGGTGTTCAGAAACAAGATGAACGAAAAAGGAAAAGTCGTACGGAATAAAGCAAGACTCGTGGCCAAGGGATACACGCAAGAAGAAGGAATAGACTATGATGAGACTTACGCTCCTGTAGCAAGGTTATAAGCTATTCGTCTATTACTTGCGTTTGCTTGTTATAAAAATTTCAGGTTATTCCAAATGGACGTCAAAAGTGCTTTCCTAAATGGATTTATCCAAGAGGAAGTTTATGTGGAACAACCACCTGGATTTGAAGACCCAAAGAAGCCAGACTCAGTCTTCAGACTGAAAAAGGCTCTGTATGGTCTAAAGCAAGCACCTCGAGCTTGGTACGACAGACTAAGTAAGTTCTTATTATAGAACGGCTTCGTTAAAGGTAAAGTAGATACTACTCTATTTATCAAAAAGGAAAACAAAAGCTTTTTACTTGTTCAAATATATGTAGACGATATTATTTTTGGATCATCTAATGAAAGTCTATGCAAGAAATTTTCTAAGTCTATGCAGGATGAGTTTGAAATGAGTATGATGGGAGAGTTAACATTCTTTCTTGGACTCAAAGTGAAACAAATGAAGGAAGGAACTTTTATTCATCAAGAAAAATATGCGAATGATCTTGTCAAAAGGTTTGGATTGGAGAAGTGCAAAAAGACCGACATACCAATGTCATGTTCTCAGAAGATAGACAAGGATGAAGAAGGGAAGAAAGTAGATCAAAAGCTGTACAGGAGCATGATCGGTTCACTTCTTTATCTTACTGCTTCTAGACCTGATATTTTGTTGAGTGTTTGCATCTGTGCTAGGTTTCAATCAGATCCTAGAGAATCACATCTTATTGCCGTGAAACGTATTATCAAATACGTTGCTTCATCTTCAAGCATCGGTCTTTGGTATCCAAAGAGGGGAGACTTTAATCTTCTAGGATACTCAGATGCAGATCTGGCCGGCTGCAGAGTCGATAGAAAGAGCACTTCTGGAACTTGTCAACTGCTTGGAAACAGGATAGTGTCTTGGTTTTCAAGGAAGCAAAGCACTGTAGCTATCTCAACGACAGAAGCAGAGTATGTAGCTCTTGGAAGCTGCTGTTCGCAAATACTATGGATAAAACAACAGCTACAAGACTTTGGCATTGAAGACTCATGCACAGAAATCAGATGTGACAACACCAGCGCGATCAATCTCACCAAAAATCCAATCCTTCATTCAAGAGCAAAGCATATTGAGATTCGACATCACTTCATTAGAGATCATATTCAAAATGGAGAAATCTTGATTCAATTTGTTGATTCAAAGAGTCAACTGGCGGATATATTCACAAAGCCTTTGGAGAAAAATCAATTCGACTTTATCCGTGCAAGACTCAACATTTTGAAGCTTGAAGAAGTTAAAGTCTAGAGACTCACCAACTCTGAGACTCTAATCTCTCAGACTTTAAATCATGAGACTCAAACATTCATGGCTAAAGATTGTAAGTTGCTATTCGAAAAGGTACGAATTCTCGTTTAGTTATCTAATCTCGAAAAGGTACCATCTTTTGTTCAGTTATAATCCATGTGAAATTCGAAAACTTGTCTTTTTAAAAGGAATTAATTTTGGCAGTTATTGATTTTGAAAAAGAAGTGTTCGTACACTTTCCTTGTACCGATTGGACTTCCCTTTTCAAAAACTGAGTTATATATATACAGTTTCTCTTCGCCCAATCTTCAAAACCCTAAAAGGCACTCTCCTCCTGATACTGTTTCTACTTCTTGTTCGTCGTCGAGAAAGTGGTCATTTTTCTTGGGAAAAGCAAGTGAAGGAATCTTCCAATAGACAAAGAAAGATGTCGTCTTCGAGGAAATCATCAAGAATCGCAAGTAGGGGACCACAAAGAATGGAGAAGGGACCGACTCACTTCGATCTTACTGAGGAAGAAGACTTATCAAGTCAGCGACAAAGTCCGATTCGCTCTCCTCCACGTCATTCAACACCTCCTGCCCCACAAGGTGCAAGTCAACATCTGGAAGAAGAGATAATCGAGGAAGCCGACCCAGTAAGAGTCCAAAGACCCTCCTTTATCTATAAGCTTTATCGTGCATTGAAAAGCTCCGGTTCTTCATTAAAATATATAGATGACTTCCTTAAGGACAAAAATTATGGGAATGAGTATCTTTTTCTGCGGAAAATGGAGGAATTGGGAATTGCTCCTAAAGGAAGGGCAGAGGAGGCACTTGCGAACATTCCCAGTGACCCTCGTTTGCCAGGAAAAAATCTGATTGAAGGGAACGATGATGACAGAATGTTCCTTGAATTTCAACCTAGAATGGGTGTGGCAGCAAAGGTGAAAGGAAATCGGATGGATTTGTTTAAATCCAAGGATCAGGAAAAAGTGTATTTCAAGCTGTTGAAAAGAGGGGTGATAAACCCTAGAAGTGTTGATTTTGACTTCCTGGACGCCATCAACATGAACTTAAGAGAGAAGTTGAATTTGCTTCAACTTGAGACTTTTTGCTCTGACTCTACGGACGGGTATGCTCAACTGACCGCTTATTTCTATTCAAATCTTAGCTTTTTGGATGCGAATAGAATTTCATTCAGTGTACGAGACCAAGTCTACGTGGTAGACGTGAATATGTTGGCGGACATAGTTGGAGTTGAACGAGGACGTTATCTTCCAATCAAAGTCTCACCTGCTCGTACTACTCTGGATCTTGTCAAAGATAGGGACGTAGAGAAGAAAATTACCTATTCCAGGATGAAAGCCATCAACATTGTGCTTCATAAGATTGTGATCAACTGTCTCAGACCAAAGTCTACGTCAAAGACTTCTGTGTCTCTTTCTGAAGCAAAGTTGATGTACATGATCAACTCAGGACGAAAGTTTTCTCTCCCGCACACTATTCTCTTCCATATGTACAGAGCAATGTCAAAAGACAAAGGACAATTGCCTTATCCTGGTCTGGTGACCAAGATCTTCAGACACATGAATATTGAACCGCCACAAACATTTTGTGTTCGACCGTGTGATAAGATGGTGGTAGGTTTGAAGATGTTAACGAAGATGCGTCTGCAAGAACTTTCCAAGGCAATGGAGAAATTCAGAGTGAAATCTCCAGTTCAGTCTGCCTCAAAGAGAAAAGGAAAAGAGGCCATTGGAAGTTCAGGTCTCTCAATTGCCTGAAGAAGGTCATGATACGTCAGAACCAAATCTGCCAGACTTAACAGAAGCGCCATCGTCTGCATACACACCATCTGAGAAAGCCAATGCTAGTACACAGACGGACGAATCTGCAAATTTTCGTCGTATCATGGATATTCTTCTGGAAATGCGTGGCCAGATATATGCTCTGGACTGTGAAATCCAAGCCATGAAGAATGCTAGACAAGCATCTTCAGTCTCTCTGGAGGATAAATTCAAAGACCTCGCTCTGCAACTTCAAGCCAATGCTAAGGGAGAAGAGGTAGCTCAACTGAGGGAAGACCTGAAGAAGCTCGAAGGAGTAGTCCAGTCCATTGGGGATTTCCAGATCGTGCGCATTCCCAAGCAGACATGACTCCTTTCTCATCCTTTTTAATGATGACAAAAAGGGGGAGAATCAATTTGAACCATCATCACATTCATCACATCTTTCAACTTTTTTAAACTTTTGTGGTTATGTTTGAGTATGACTTGAGAACTTGAACTTGGGTGTGAATTTAAATTTGACTGAATTGACTGTGGATTTTGATGCTTGACTGGTTGCATTTATATCAAGTGTTGTTATATGGTATTACTCATGAAAGACTAACCAATTTTCTGTGGATGCAGAGTCTGGTTGTTTTATTAATCTTTATGAGTTAGCCATATTGCTTGAGAAATGTTTTTGCAGGTCAAAGTTGTTCAAATCTACAAGAAAGTTTTGTCACCATCAAAAAGGGGGAGATTGTTGGAGAAATCTTTCCAGAATATTTTGAAGCTGACAAAACGTTTCTATCAGTCTAAGTCTGGATGTTCGGAGACCGATAGTTTAAAGTCTAAAGAATTTGTATTCTCGAGACTCAAGACTCAAGACTCAAGACTCAAGACTTAAGTCTATTCTCACTGACAGTCTTTCTAATCCAGTGACGAAGGAAATCCAAAGCTGAAGTACATGGTTGATGATTTGATCCTATCCTCTGGAAAAGATTCTTTGGTTGGATAAATATTTCGGATTCTTTGATTCTTATCTAAGATCGATTAAAGATCCGATGGTCGACGAAATATTCTTGGAATGTTCTATTCTTGGAAACCAAGATCCTGATTGTATGGGCGAACAGGATTGATGGGCTATCATCAGATTCCTTAAATAGCTCGGATGATCTTCTTGATTGATTCCGTCCAACGGGTAGATTGGAGGAATTCCTTTGGTAAGTGCCAACGGCTATGATGGCATAAAGGAGTATAAAAGGAAGACGTTCTAGTTGTTTTAAGTGTGTGATTGATAGAAGAATTCCAGAGTCTGAAGAACCTTGATTGTTAGTCGATACAATTCGAGCGAAATTGTATACACAGAGAGTGTTTATACTTGGTGATACCTTGAGCGAGTGTAGTAGATCATCTACATTGAGAGATCAAGGAAGAACAACACTGTAACATCTCTTTGTTCATAGTGGAATCTAGCCAAATTGGCTGTCAGTGCAGAAGAGTGGACGTAGGCTTGGATCAAGCCGAACCACTATAAACCGCGTGTTTAATTCTCTCTTTCCTTACTTAGTCTTACATTGATTGTTATCTTTCGCTAATCCTTGAACTGTCTAAGTATTGCGCAAGAATACAGAAATTATCAAGAAAAATCTTTGTATACCTATTCACCCCCCTCTAGGTACTCATACTAGCTACATCAGGTTTGTAGTGTTTTGTAGCAATCAATTTTAGTGATTTTGTAATTATCAAAGAACGTGTTGGGATTGTGTTTAATGACTCGTCCCTTTTGCTGTATACATTTGATAATATTGTATCCGTTTGTTTATGATGCTTGGATGCAGTAGTGCAATGTGCAAATTTATCTGCCTAAGAAAAGAGCACTTTTGTTTTGCATCTGTGTATCTGAGGCAGCATGCCATGGGACGTGGATGTTCCTTTTCAGTTTCTTTATTTGAATAGGAGTTTTATATCTGTTTAGCACCTCAGTACAGTCTTCATATATATTCACAACTTACATAATGTCAAAAAGAAGATAGCATGCCATGGGGGGTGGATTCGGATGCTTCCCCCCTTGTTCGGACAATGGGGACGGAGGCCTCGTGGTCCTCGAAAGATCTTTTTGTCGTAGTAGTCGTCGTCATCGCCCCCCCCCCCCCTCGTGGTCGTCAGGTCTTCTCGTGTGCGATTCCACGTGGTACTAAATGGCCCTTCTCCTTCTCCCCACGGGCTCGTGAGTGATGCTAGATGGAGAGACGTGACTCTCTCTCTCTCTCTCTCTCTCTCTCTCTCTCTCTCTCTCTCTCTCTCACAAAGTCCGTCAAATAAATTTCTAATTTCCTATCTCCAGTTGTGACGTGATGGTTTATCAAGGTCCCACTCTCAGGCATTACACAGAATTTTACACATTAAGCACATAATACAAAATGCCCCTTCACATAATAAGTACTCTCGAGACACTTATTTAATATAATCGAACGATAGAATATCTAATTCTCAGAATGTATGAATTGTGTGAATTGCATGAGTGGCTAATACATTCAAAGTCGCAATATTTACTTAGTTTTATATCTCGTTTCAGCCAAGATTTCATCGCGTACACACCGCTCACATTGGGTGGTACCTCGTTCTCATCCACGAAGACATTGCCTTCGTAAGTCACTGCCCCTCCATCTCGAACTCTGCCATTGCCGGTTACTTCTACAATCAATTTCGGAAAACTAATGCTTTCTTCACGAATCAAACCTTCCCTTGCCTCTCCTATCAACTTCTCAGTCCTTTCGCTTTCGCTGGATATATCATTGTCGCCGCGGTAAGAGTGCTCCTCGTAATATGGTACAAGACCTCCTGCCATGAATCCGAGATTCACCTTACGGCCTAAAAGAAGCGGGCCCGAGTCCGAGATGCTTATGTTCTCCTCGTTCTAGCGATGTCTTTGACTGTTGAATTGATGATTGATCTAAAAGAGCAGCCAGATACTAAACGTCGTGGCAACAACAAATTGGAATGTTCTCCTAGATCGTCCTGCCCTCTGTCTGTGATTGTCGTTGCCGGATTGGTTAGCCGTCATGTTTTGTTCCTTCGAATTTGAATCGAATCACTGGAAATAGAAGCAGATTCTAGGCAAAGAGAGGTCAACACAATGACTTAATGGGCCAAAAAAAACAAGATAGTTAATGAACAAATGAGTCAAAATATCACGAACCGGAAGACGAACTTTGTAATCTCATTTGGGTTTAACCAAACATTAATCATTTCAATTGAATTCATCGCTCAGACTCTAGCCGAAACTAATTTTGTTGAGCATAAGAAAAATCTATTCCTAGCTTAACAAAAATCAATGCAGGATATACTTAAAGAAGATGTGCTCATACAGTCCTATCTAATGCTCTGACTTTGTGATGATGAACTTGACAACGAAACCGGCATTAGATGAACTTGACAACGAAACCGGCATGCTCGAATGCTCGAGGAAAGGAACCCTTTTGAAAGAAACAAGAGAGGGCTTGCTTGGAAAGTTCTTTCCTTTCTTCTGACGTAAAGCCAAGAAAGAGAGAGTGGCAAAAGCAGTATAATTTGTCAAGGCGTGGAAAGTCCCGAACGGAGGGTTTGAAACTTTCAAAAATCCAAAGAGCTGGCTTTGTCACGTAAGTCCCTTTACTTCATGCCCCAAATAGTACCTTTTTCTCTCCTTTCTAGATGCTTTTGATTTGATGAAGCAAAAGTTCGAAGGGCGAGGGCAGCTTATATAAAGGAAAACAAGCTTCCCAGACTTCATTTCCATAAATACTTGAGAGTGCTGTCTTTTTTCCTTTGATGGAACATTTAAAAAATCATCATCCAAATAACATTCACTGAAAGAACACGCGAAATTGTTTACATTTCCACGCAACATGAGTTTCCTAATTTTACAGGGCAAAAGAGAATCGGGATAAAGTAATTAAATACAAACTTAGAAACAAGGTACTATGGAAGACTTAGAAACTTCTCACTGGCTTTCACATTAAATATAATCCCCATAATGATATAACACATGCATAGAAAAAATCCCAATTGATAGAGCATCTTCCCTTTTTTCACTCGTGCAAGCTCTTCATTTAAAAGTCCATTTTTCGCCTTTTGCGCCTCCATTTTAGCTATCAGTGAGCTTACATAATCGTCGTTGCATTTGGATTGGCTTGACTCCGATAGTGCTTGATTTCTTTCAAGCAGTTCGACTATCATGTCCCTCGCTTGATCCGGTATTTTTTGGTCAACCCACATGAAGAAATTGCAGCAACCTGGACCATCAAATTTAGCACATCCATAGAACCATATTCCTGCGTTTTTCTTTGTTTTTGCAATAAGAAGTGGTGATCAAAGACCACAATAGCAGGTTAACTCTGATTCGACCTCATTAGGAGTTACACCACTTGATTTTGAAGTTGTTGCACTCATTCTTCTTGTCGCCATATTAAAAAAGCATATCACAGTTGCAAACTAATAAAACCTACACCATAGGAGAATAAAGGCATGTTAACCTTCAAAACAAACATGTAATGACAACTTATTCACAGATAAAGACCACATGTCTGCTGTCCTACATTTAATCTTAGCATGTGTCGCAAAACTGTACACGGTAGCTAGAGACCTCTAAGACGAAAATATGGCCATGCGATATAAATCTTGTTTCCAAGAATAACATGCACATGAAAATAAGTTCATGGAAACTAGAAATCTTCTTTTCTTAACATCATCAAGCAACAAAAAGCATATCAAGCAGTGCATTGGATTCCATCACATAAGAACTGTGTAAGCAATGGACAATGAGACAAATCATTTGGTATCGTCATCGACAGTGAAAAGGAACTATATCTATAGATTCAACTTAAAGGATTATGGGACAGCAACAAGCATAAAAAAATGGGGAAGAACAGGAAAATGTTATATCAGTATCAGTTTTATTCAAATAACTGCAGTATTTAAATGATCATATGATGGTGACAAATATCAGTATCAGTATTTATTCAAATATCAGTATTTAAAATGTTACAAGAATAGAATGATGGTGAAACTGCAGTATCAGTATTTATTCAAATAACTGACATCCACAATGGCATATGAAGTTCGGACAATCATATGAAAGTTGATACCTATGATAGTTCTTTTGTAGGCAGTGTTTAAATGATCTATATTCGTTCCAAGCAATAGAATAAGCAACCAAACGTGAGAGTGACTTTTAATGTAAATTCAGCATGCATCTATGATCTCAATTAATGGAATTACTACGACAAAGGACAAATTTGATATATAAACATCTACAATGCCTAGCAAGGTGGTGGGATGCGTGATTATCCTTGTAAAGCGAGGTAGGCATTCAAGCCAAGTCTGAGGACACATCAGCTAACTGTTTTCAATCAAATTGATTACCATTTATGATCTCTCAAGCATCATAAAAAAAAAAAAAATCGCTAGGGCATTTACCTTCTGTCAGAGTTGTCCAATGCAAAGTTGTTGCCAACCAGATTACTGCAAAATGCATCATGAAAAAAGATGTGATCGTAAGTCTCCTCACAAGATTGGAACACCAACAGCTCATCGTGTAGCTAGAAAATGACTTCGAGTACTATAGAGCATCCCATGAGCAATAAAAGATTGATAAAGTGCAAAAGAAGAGTCCTCACTTTAGATATCTAACTAAAAGTATAAATTATCATTTTTCGAATGACAGAAATACATACAGTTGAAAATTTGGTATCGTCATCGACAGTGAAAATGAACTATATCTATAGATTCAACTTAAAGGATTATGGGACAGCAACAAGCATAAAAAAAAATGGGGAAGAACAGGAAAATGTTATATCCATAGATAATTCCAAAAGAGGATAATTCTTGACAGAACTGTTGAGGCAATATATCATTAGGCCATCTAATCTTTAACTGATTTATGTTAAGTTACAATTCTTTGAAAACATTCAGTCATGTGACACCACTAAGCAGGTACTGTGTAACAGTCATGTACATTTATCAGCCATGATGATGATTCCAGTGAACAAGTACTGAACAATGTGATGTAAATAAGTTCAATTTAAACGTGCCTATTTGCACCATAAACGAAAGGAACATTCAAGCGTGAGGGAAATCCATGACTAATTTAGCACAAAAATGAGGCTTAAAAAGCGACCTCTATGCAACTATTTGAAACATACTTCAATGGGTTCCGGGTGTAGTATACGCTCAACAAGACTGCACGTTTCATCTGTGTCGTCCGATCTCCATATTGACTTAGGTTGGAGCAAACGACAGTGCTCCTATGGTAGCACTAAGCAGGTAACCTGCCGCTCAAAATCAAAGCACCATTGTCATGAACTATAGCAACTGGAATAGAACTACAAGAGAAACACGAAAAGGAAACAATCAATCACCTTTGACAAAGCAATTATATCAGCAGCATGAACCGCTATTGTTGTCCCTGAAATGATTAAATGAAGACGGTCATTAGCGCAACCAATATAGACAGTTCAGGAAGCCAAATCTGGCTTTCTAAAGCTAGTGTTGACCAGTTTCAAGAGGACACATATATGTAATACATTTTAAACCCACATCATACCATATCCCTGCTATCTTAATCTGAAAAAAAATTATTCTCATGTCCCTTTCTAATCAAGTAAATATAGATGCAGAGATGAAGATATGCACATCACCCTCCCCCCTAAAAAAAAAAAAAAACTTGAAGTTTCAAGATGTCGCTGTCTAGAACAAATTCTATAATTAGTGAAGTTGTAGATAACTTCAGCCATAGTCTTGAACAAATGATCAAATACTATATTATCAGTTACATTAATGGACAAATCACAAATACAGTGATGCAGATTAGAATTGAAGAACACCACAACACTTCGATGAGATTAACGTATCGATTTAATCTAACAACAAAATCAACGAGCTACTGTTCCATTGTAGAGGTATCATAACAACACAAAGTCCCACAACTAGCCTGTGGATACACCAGCAAGAAGCAGCAAAAGAATTTACGCAAACGGAGGACACGCATCGCGCAAGTGCAATCAATCATTCTCCACACACGCACGCACGATCCATCCAGAAATGACCTGTCACTCGGTAATTAGGAGAGCTCCGCTTAGCCTCATCCAAGGAATCGCGATCCTCGACCCTCCCCTCCGGGACGAACTCCTCGCGACTCGGCTCTAGTAATCACAATCCCCAATACACATGGGAGAAGAAACTCAGTATCTCACCGTGGCCAAAATAATTATATATGCTCAATTTGAAATCAGGGTCCTCTAAGTCAACCGGTCCAGAGACTTCAGCCTGTCAAGCACAGAGTAAGAGAGCGGTGCAAACAAATTCACCTCGCCTCCACCGTCGGCGTCGCTCGATCCACTCGCCTCCACCATCGGCGCCGCTCGATCCACCGCCAAGGCTCTCGTGGGACGAGTGTCGCGCGTACTCGCACCAACGTTTGATGAAGAACTGCAACTCGCGAGGCTCCGGTGATCTGCGTCAAGATTTAGGGCTTAGGGTTGCGTTGATTCGAGACGGGAAGAAGGGAAGAGATCCGTGCCGAGATTTCGGGCTTAGGGTTGCGTTGATTTGATTCGAGAGGGGAAGAGGGAAGAGATCTGCGAGATTTAGGGCTTAGGGTTCGTTGATTCGAGAGAGGAAGAATCGAAGAGATGTCGTAAAGAAACGGAGAAACGGAGGAGGAGACGTCGTGAAAAAAAAAACGGAGGGGAGACGTCGTCGTTTTGAGAATGGCAATACCCACAAAACGACGTCGTTTCGCTTAGGTGCACAATTTTTCTTGCCCTAATTGCCACGTAGGAGAGAGAAAATATTAAAATAAGCCAAATCAGCAATTTCCGTTAATATAAACTGACGGTGTTAACGGAAGGACTGAATTGAACCAAGTTGACAAGTTTTAGGACTTGATTGCACGTTTTGTAACTTTTAGGACTCAATTGCACTTTGTTGACAAGTTTTAGGACTTGTACTGTACATATCCCTAAACTTATTAAAGAGTTAATTCCCAAAAAAAGAAAAAAAAAACACACAAACAATTCTAGCCTGAACATTTTTTTTCAATAAAAATCATAAATTTTATTCGAGTATCAAATCTAGCGTCTGTTAATTGAAGTTCGAGATTTTATATATTGTGACAAGTACTTTGGTAGGGCACAACTTTAGATTCTCCTTCATTATACTTCTTAACAAAATCAATTTATATATTAAATGAGATTGATTGATCAATGTCCATTTGAAGTAAATTTTGAAGTTTCAAGGGGAGGGCTTGGGCTTGTTCTAGAAAATAAGGTTTTGATCATGAGTTTGGCGGATCTTATTTATGGTGTCTCTTGATGGGTGGTGATCCATGTCCACAACTTCATATTATGACGAAATAGTGGAGATTGGCCACAGAGATTTAATTCGGAGATCTTTTTGACTTGCCGGTGAAGTGAAGAAGACTATAAATAGTTTCACCATTAATTTTTAAGCTGTAGCTCATAAAAGAAGATGATGGAAAGTGATTTAAATTCAGCTAGCAAGCGATGTGAATTTATTGTTGATGTGGAATAGTCATGTTGGACAATTAAGATTTCAAGTCAACAGAACTAGATTTAAGATTTAAGTGAAAGTTGATTTTTTATAAAACAAAGAAAAAAAAATTAGAGCAGAATTGACTTTATTTTTTTAGCAGAGTTGTCATTTAAGGTAAAGTTTATTTTGATTACAAAAAGAAGAAGATTCCACAAAGAAAAAAAAATTAGAGCAGAATTGACTTTATTTTTTTAGCAGAGTTGTCATTTAAGGTAAAGTTTATTTTGATTACAAAAAGAAGAAGATTCCACCAGGAATTACGCGTCTCTCTCTCTCTCTCTCTCTCTCTCTCTCTCTGTGCGGCTAGAGTGTTGGATTAACAAGTTTTCCTTTTTCCTGTTGTTGCTTTTGTATTAGAATTAGCATTAAAAGTTTAAATTTCTAGATATCTCAACAATTAAATTAATGGATACTTTTGTTGTTTAAATAATCACAATATTCTCCATTTAGGAAAACTTAAAGTAAGCTCTTGTAGAAGAACTTAATGTCAAATCTAAGAAGCCGCATTGATATCTATTTTATTAGCAAAAACAAAATTTCAAAGTCAGCTTAATTAATCTATCTAAATGAAACCAAACTATGTATCTCAGTGGTAAGTTAATTTGATTTCTTGCACATTGTTTTGTAATAAATTGTTATTGACTAGATTAAATATTTAAACAAATTTTAATATTCATTTTTACATTGATTTTTGAATTTTTACTATCATGATACATTTCTTAAGATCCATTTATTTTGCGAAAATATTTCTATTGAAAAACATTCTACAAAAATTTTCAGTGTTTAGATTGCCTAAGAAAATGAATTTAATAGAAAGTATTCTCTTAAGGTGGGAGGGAGCCCCTCTTGCCTGTGGCCATTGCTCCATTACCGGTAGGGCAACGACGGCAAGGGGGGGGAGTGCCCATATCAGTTTTAAAAAGGGCTTGAAGGGAAATTTTGCCTTTTAAAATTTTTCATTTTATTCCTTTTATTATTTCTTTAATCTTTCGAACACAAAAAAAAAAAATGGTATTTGTGCCACAATGTGTATAATTTAGGGTTTTTGATGGTATCTTTCCATAAATAAATAAATAAATATATATATATATAATTTTTACATATATATAGGCCTAGACATATTAAGATCAAGAAAACAACCACGTGCGTAGCCTCCCCTACTTGCACTTCAAGCTTGGGAGGGTCTAGTGGGCTGTTTGGCGTATAATTACCTCTCTTGTCAAAATTTCACGTCTTAATTACGATTTGAAAGTTTCAATTTAAAAGTATAGTCTTGACACCTTTGAGTCTAATATCGTTCTCATAAGCTTGGGACGATTATAGAAAGTAAATGGTATCAAGGGTTGATTACAGAGAAAAAATGGATAATGAAATAGTGTCTCCCCAAATACTGTTTTTGTCAAATAAGGAGGAAGAGAAGGGGTAAAAAAAAAGAAAAAGAAAAAAATTAATGAAAAATTCGAAAAAATAATTATGTATTAATTAGAAATGTCCATATCAGTAATTTCCGGCCTAATTTGGCTGGATTAGCTTAATTGGTATTAATATGAAAATATTTAGAATTAAATTGGTCCAATTTATATGTTTAGGATTGAATTGATATAAATGCAATAAATTTATGACTTTTTTGGTATATTTTCCCTATAATGGCATAGTTGGTCCCTATAGTGTTTTTCCGAGATGTGCCTCGCTCCGTGTAGACTTGACTTTTGACAAACCAACGATATGCTAGTTTTCTTGTTACGATATTAGTCCCTGATTTTTCCAGGATTTCGCTTTTGGTCCCCGACTATCCTTTGTTTGTTTTTAACGAGGCACTAACAAATCGAGATTGCAATTTTGTTTTATTTCCTTAACCAAGAACTTTTACAGATAGTATTTTCAGAATAAGGTTATTCTATTTCTTTTAGTTGATGAGTAAATTTTCTTATTTATTAGCTAATTTGTTTCCTACGTCTGTCTGTTCGGAGTGACCATTATATATTTTTTTCTTTGCTTGTTATTTTTCTTATTTTTGCGGCGCTCGCACTCTGACTTTCCTTAATCTTTTGCGACCAAAACTTTTGATAATATAAATGTTGACATGTACATGCACCTATAATTATTTTCACAATTTTCTAACATTTGAATAATATTTCAAAATTTGGCAGAAAAGCAAAAATGTTGTTCTTACTTTCTACAAAGGCCAAACAAAAGCCCTGCTCGCTAGAAGTATGGTGGGTTCTAACAAAAGTTCTCTAAACAACGTAAAACAAGTTTTTTTTTTTTTAATTTAAATTGTGAATTCGATGACGAGCCGAACCCTAGATCCATAAAGCTGATCCAGCAATCCTCTTCTTATAAGATCGTCATCATTAGATGGTTGCGTAGATACACTTGAGAAAAATGAATTAATTCTGCAATAGAACAATGAAAGATTGCACCATTCCGGTGAAGCTAGACGAGAGAACAATTCAATCATATCAGCTTCTAATGGAAACACCATTATAGTCTCCCCAATAGCACCTAGTTTATATTATATTGTCTTCTCATTAAAATTTCAGATAGTTTCTCGTGTTGTTTTTAGTGATTGTGTGCCATGAACAAATTGATATCGTCCTAAAGGCATTATGTACACACACCGCTGGTGGTGAAATTGGAAACTTGCTACGACCATGAACTCCTACTAGCACAAAGAACGTGTCAAACAATCACAATTTTGTATGTCGGTCACATCGATCAGGTTGCCTGCATGACTACGTCTCATCCTATTTAGCACTTCAATATTAGATATACTATGTTTAAGTGGCTTGTTGCATCATAGGTCGTTATCACAAACTTTAACCATTACACGAAATATCTTGCTTGTTCCCCAACATGAAACGATACGACTTCTTGTGTGTGTTAATAAGTGATGCGTGAGCATCATCAAAGACATTTGTGCATGAACGACTTTCTTTACTACATCATTTGTCCAATCAATGAGCCGAGGTAGCTTTCCATCATGGTGGGTTAATACCATCTTGCCAATGTCCACATTATCAACATAAGTCAAATGCATTAAATTGTACACAATGCATGATCAAAAAACTAATTTTTATATTGTCCACATCTGAATTTTTGCAGGTAAAACGGACATGAATTTTTATTTAAAAAAACGATAATAAACTTAAATAATAAAAAAGGGAGAGAGCCCCAGTCCAATTCGGTCACTTTTCTAAAGGACCTGGTCCGGCCCACATCAACTTAACCAAGCCCGATTCACTGCAGCCCACTATTTCGACCCAGTTCATTAGGCCCATGAATAGATCAGGTCCAAGTGGTTTTCTTCATCTTCGTTCCCTTCAGTGATCCCGTATCCGCCAGCAACCGCCGCCGTAGCCGTTCCGCCATCGCCGGTTCGGCCACGGTGTTAATTCCTCTGTTCGCCCCTGTTTCTCGGCCAAGGGATTCTGAAGTGCTTGAAGATTATTCGTTCATCGGTCGTCATCTCTGATCCTCAGCCTCGTCGTCATGGATGATGTCTCCCTTTGATCCGATCGCTATTTGCGGTGGACGTCAGCAATTTCAAGGTAATTATCGTCTATGCTCCGTTTCCGTTGCTCTTCACGCGAAGCAGAGGCTGAGAGCTATATAGACAACTGCGATTGAAGTTGTTTTTGATAATTTGAACTTTTATTGTCGTTGATTTGATGATCTAAAAGCGAATCATTTCTTTAAATGTGTGCCGAAGCCCCTCGACTGTAATGTATGTCACCTGTTCGATGATTTACCTCAGTGACCTCCATATTGATTTACTGTCACCATTGATCAATTAGGAAGTTACTAGTCCGACTTGAATGTTACTGCTCGAGACACTGACCTTGCAACATGATAACCACTCTGTTCTATAGAGTCCTTCAATTTAGATGGTCCGATTTTTTCGGTTCGACTTTGATTTCGACGATTTGATTCTATCATGTTTGATGGAGTTGTTTTTTCGCAAATACCCATGCATGAATTTTTAGGATGCACCTAGGGTATTAAAATGAACAAGACCATATGATTCATGTCTTTGAAATAAAATAATTTTGGATACCGAAAGAGGTTAACCAAACGTCAGCACAATCAAGTCCTTGACTCTAAATATCTTGTTTTGTAGGATGAGATTTCACTTGGCTTTTAACCCATTTCAATAGATTAGTGGCAACTTCCATTAGGTTAAATTATCTCGTTAATCATTCAAATATATCTCCCAACGTTGCATATGGTTAGTTTTTCAGAAAACCACACCGAGTAAGAGTAAGCACCTCGATTTAGAGTGATTGCACATTCCTATTCAACAACCAGATAAAATCACTTGGCTCGCTCGAGAGGGTCACGACATTTATAAATTGTTGATAAATATGTTATTTGTAACAATTCATTTCAAAGTCTTCGATTATTAAATTTACCCAATTCGTTTCTCTTGATTAACGTCATGCATAGAGTGGGCAAAACAAAGCTAGTCGAGCAGCATAAACAGATTGCTGATGGCAAACAACATAAAGCCCTCTTAAAATTATATAGAGCAAGAGCATCTAGTCGGAGACTTGTAGAGAAGTTCTTCGAAAGGATTGATCATGATGTTCCCACTGTCTGCAGTCATCGAATACGGTATTGACCGACAGAACTGATATTTGACCTTGATTTTTGCTGACATACCACAATTGATTTCAATCGAGAGCCAAACTTGCATATTCTTAGTTTGTCAAAAGTTAAGTCTACAAGGAGCGGAACACATCTATTTGTTTTTTCCGCATAAACACTGACTTGTATAGCAAAGGGACTATTTCATGTGATGCCAAGAAGAAGCAATCATGTGTTAGTCCAAATACCTCAATATCACATCGTATAAGCATAAACTAAAATACGTTCTGTATTACAAATCTTGTTATTCTTAGACTAGGATTCTAAGAATAATTAGAGCTGGTTTCAGTACATGTTAGTTCACACAGAATATTCGTTAAGAGTGTCTTCAAGCATATTGTTAACAAGGATCACTGTACCAAATTTCCGATGTATTAAGTTTCCTTTTTTCAAGATGCTCCTCGCATGACCCTCGAAGGATCTCTTTTTTATTTTCTCTATCAACTCACCGACAAAAGAACAAATTTCATATTGCAATTGGTACTTTTCGTGTTGGCTGTGGACGCGCGCAAGATTAAGCAGGAAAATTACCAGTAGCTGTCTGAATTTGATGATTGGCATTATTCAAAGATTATTCAACTAAGAGAAAGTTCTAGAAAAAAGGCCTTAAGCTTAATTCGAACAAAAGTTAGTAGTGACTCCGAAGGCCATAGTTTATGCCAAAAAAAAAAAAAAAAAAAACAGTGGTTGGCATTATGCGAAGACTATTAAACCAGGGAAAGTTGTAGGAGAGAACTCTCTAGCCTAACATAAACGAAAGTCAGTGCAACTCCTCAGTCGATGATTTTAGATTATAACTGTACTCCCATGACATCAAGGAATGTGAGGAATTTGTCTTCCAGACATACTTCGTAGATTTGGTTGATCAAATCTAAGTAGGTCCTTAAAAGGCCTATGGAAAAACAAGGGGAAGAACCCCTTTGGGGTGAGAGAACCCATGCCCCCATAACAAAATGATGGAACTTACCCTATGGTGGACTAGGTCAGCTTATTGATGTCGGGCTCTTTTTAAGGTGTTCTCAACGTAAAACTGAAGGGATAAAGAAGGTACCACACATCGATAAATATAATTGCTAGGGATCTCCGCATAGGATGTGGACCTAGGCAAATCCTTATAAGGCCTACAGGAAAATAAAGGGAAAAAACCCTCTGTGGTAGGGTGACCCCTTATGCCCCTATTGCAAAATGATGGGGTAGGTCAACTAATTATTGTTAGCCTCTATTTGAGGTGTCTTCTGCCATTAAACTCATGGGATAGATACAGCTTCCATGCCTTGGGAAATATAGTGACTAGGGACCTCTGCATAAGACTCAGCCTTAAATTGCTTCATCTAAGTAGCATATTTATCTAGGGAGAAGGAAGAAAAAATATCTCCCCAATTAGGGGCTTGAGGGACGCATTAAAATAAGGAACACAATCCTATCAATTCGCTAGGATTACTTGCAGAAAAAGAAATAATACAATGCAGGAATAATTGTCTTCTGTCGTGCCTACCGTTGGGGCATTGCGAGTGATCCGGTTAGTTGATGATGGTTTGATGCGATCGTGCCACATGGGAGAGAGAGAGAGAGAGAGAGAGAGAGAGAGAGAGAGAGAGAGAGAAAGAGAATCACGCATGTCCTGGTTTCTGAGGAAAATAAAAATTCGGGAACACCCGACTGCTATCGTGCCCACCGCTGATCCGGTTTACCTGGTGATGGTTCGATGCGGTCGCGCCACATGGAACCGTGAGCTTTGGTCAATGGCTCGATTCCCTGGGTCTTTTCAGGGGTCAACTCGTCTGCGGTGGACGCGCTACAGAGGACATGTAAGCCAAAAATCGAAAAATCAAAAAGCTCTTTTTGTAAAGTTTCTCTTAACTTAAACACATCCTTAATCTTCGCCTTCTTCATTCATCTTTCGAATTGATTACATTCATCATTCGAATTGTCTTATTGCCAAAAACTTTTATTCCATGCATGCGCACCCTTTTCAAAAAATGATCAGTCTAATAAGTGGCGAGCCACGTGGCAAATAGCAGTAGTTGATCTTGTTATACCCCAACATTTGGCTCATCATCTAACACGGGCTTTTATTTATTAGAAATAAATTGGTTGAAACTAATATGTGATCACACGACACAAGCATAGTACAAACTCGACCAACTTGAGCATCAACATTTTTGAGCAGATTGAGTGTGGGATATTTGATGTCATTTGGGTACTTATTATAGTATTATTGTCTATGTTGCCACCTAATCTACTTGGAGTATTGCCATCCATTCGGCAATATCTACTAATTAATGATGTTATTTATTTCATTTCTTTATTAATCTATGACCTTGAATGAAATAGCAGTTCACTGCACATTTAGAGGTAAAGTATTGTTTTGGATTCTCAAGAATACCACTTGATAACATGTATTTTATATAAATCACATAAATCTTACAAATTTTCAAATGAGCAATTAACAACTAAGGTATTCGTGGTCAAATTACTATTAAATGTCAACCACGGTCTCCATAAAAATGTCACCTTATAAGGAGCTGCCCAATATCACATTATTGAATCCGTCGTCTTTAGCCTTGTGGATTTCGACCCCATCATATGGGAAAGTAGAATCTCCATGAAGGAGAACGTTCTCAACCAATTTTGGCAACCGAGTTTCCAATGAAGGGCAAGAGGAGGCCATCCAGAAAATTCTAGGGTGGCAGATTGGTTAGGCCAAGATGGGATTGAAAGGAGTGGCTTGAAAATGTGCTGGTCCCATTCTTTTCACCAACTCTGGACTTGGTCGCCTGCCACCATCGGCAGGAGGCCCAATGTTGACCCATGAATTTTTTGTCGACACATAATAATAGTGATGATAAATAGAAAATAAATAAATAAATAAATAAGAGGGCTCAATTTGGTTTGGGCCTAGCTTTTAAAGCCTACTGAAGCAGTACCGAGCCTAGTTGTGGCCCAAATCCACCGAATTCAGCAACTCAAGTCCAATTCATCCAAGCCCTATCCGCTCAACAGTTCAGCCCATTCCATCTAGCTGAAACCCATCGACTTTGGCTTTCTCGGACGTCAAGGGACGACACAAACGAAAATGTGCGCAGGCGAGCGGTACTTTTTTTTTATAGTTGAAAACGGGTGATTTCTTTCATTCATTCTTACATAATTACAAGACAAAGGGAAACAAACTTCTGAACATAAGATAGAGGCTGGGGATGAGAAGATTCCAATTGAGAGGGAGTTTGTTGGTTCGATGGGCTTTTGCTATCCAATCGGCGGGGCGATTTCCGTCTCGAAGGCAGTGCATCATCTTTGCTTGTCCGAAATGGGCTAGACTTGAAGAGCTGAAGTTGTAGCCATGGTCACCTATTTCGCTGACTTAGGCTTGTGTCGACATTCTTGAGCTTCGAAATCATTATATTAATGTTGATTAGTCCTCGTCTCTGCCATTTTCCGACATTCTAGATCTGCAAATTCATTGCTCTGTTCCTCTCTGTTTTCCCGACCGTGAAATGCAAGGAGCTACAGTTCAAGCTTCATAGCCAACGTAAATCTCAACCGGATCTTCCTTTTGTTGCTACGATTTGCAATTTACGATCAGGACCTCTTTTTATTTAGGTCAGACATAATCCCTTTCAGCGTTCTGTTTTGGAAAGAATAGCTGAGAAATTATATTTTACAAAGGTCGAAATCCATTAGTCTGATTTGAGTCGAGATTGTGAGTCGGAGTTTGAGATAGCCACGATTTGTTCCCCATCTGGTAGAAGTTCGATGAAATGTCCATGAAAACTCGGTGCAAGCTAGCTTCGTTTTTGGCTAATCTGAAAGTATATTGACCTGGATTAAATGATGTTACCCGATTTTAAGTCATGGAAATATGATTTTAGCTATTTTATGATGCTCAAACTTGTTTCTGAATCACTGCCTTGCTCTGTTTTGCGTTCCATGAAACAATGGCGTTAAATGTTGAATATCAACGAGAAAGCAGTCGGAGTTGAGGTCACGTTTATGGATTCTCCGAAAGCGTTTTGAGTCGGTTTCCTTGTGGTGGTTCTACTGCACATTTTCATTTGCTGCTTGTCATGGCAAGCTGTGGTTTTGAGGTAAAAAGTGCAACGAACAACGGTGGCCGAAGGTTGACGGTGGTGGAAAACGTATATGGATTAACGGTGGAAGTGTTTTTTTGTTCATTCTTTAATATTTTAGATTGCAAATCTCCATTTGTGTTTTGAGGAGTTCTTGGTCCTGCGGAGAAGACGATTGTAAGTAAAAAATAAATAAATAGAAATAACAATAGGAAAGTAGAAAATGAAAGAAAAAAGTATGATAATGAGCTTTTTATGGTAAAAATGGAAGAGCTGTTGTTATGAAATCCGATTATTTACGTGTGGACTAAACCCAAGAGTTCGGCCCACGTCTACAATAAATTAAAAAATTAATAATTAAATAATTCCTTTAAAAATATATGGAAATTGGTTAGAAAAATAGGTCTTGATTAGGTTCTTAGATTTTAGTATTAAAATTTAATTAGTTTTATTTAGGTTATGTTTATTTCACGGATAAATAAATGATTTTGAAACATTTTATTAAAGATGATCACTTATATCGTTCCAAATACGTGTTGGCCATGTATATTTTGAGCTAGCCGACCAAAATGATTGATGATAATCAACAATAGATGCAGGGTAGAATTTGCTTGGCTTAGTGTGTAAATCCTTCGAATTGCCATCGATAATTTGGTAAAACAAGTTGCGTCAAAGTCATGCGCACTTTGACATTTTCATCATGCACACTCCAATACAAATGTTATGTCACTTTTGCCCTATAAAATTTACAACTTCCACAGTCTCATATGGTTTATTTCATTAGTACCCAAACCTTTTTAAAAAATGCAAAAAGTAATCATTTCAGGTGATTGAACAGTGGAAATCAAGACACATCCTTTATTGCTAGAACATTGTTTTCTCTAACTTGGTGGGGGCGTGTAAGGCACATATGATAGCATTTGCTTATTATGTGGAGTTGTTGATGTACCTTGCATTTCCAATGCTCTAGATTTCATATTATAACTAATTATAGTTTTAGATGTGATTCCAAATGTGAAAACCAATCCCTGAATAGAATGGGGACGATATAGATTGTCCAGTGGATAATGAGCAAAATGTGTTTAATTATGCATGACGCATGATGGAAAAAATATTTTGATATTATTCAAGGATACATACAGTATCTATAAAAGCACAACACATCTTTGTGAAGTTTGTGTTCATCACTACTTATAGATTCATTCAGAGCCTTCGAAAACAAATTGGCTCAGTTCGTTTCTCTTGCTTAGGGATTGAGAAATGTCATGCACAGAGGGGAGATAACCATTGGGAAAAACAATTCCGGTCGAGGAGTATAAACAGGTTGCTAAGGGCAAACTAAATTAAAGCCCTCCTAAAATTGTTGATATCAAGAGCACGTAGTTGTAGACTTGTAATAAAAGTTCTTCGAAACAATTGATCATGATGTTCCCATTGTCTACACTCGTCGAGTACAATTCCATGACGCTCATCGAATACGATTCTATGACATTCTTTTGACAGCATACAATGCGAACATTTGGTCCCTCAGATTGCAAGTCGAAAATCCTCGTCACATGACTAGTTGTGACTCGCATCCTACCATGGTTCGTCCTTATCTCGGTCAAGTTTGAACGAAAGTTCTCCACCAACCGATGACGAAATTCCCCTGCAACGATTCGGAGATCCTATAGGCACGTGAATATAATTTCTCGTATTTGCTTGCTTTTGGTAATCATCTAATTGAGCAGTTAATCTCCTCTATCTTTCACTAGTACATCTTGTCAAGAATGAAATACTTCCCTTACGTTTTAGTGAATGATCAACATGCATAAAAACAATATGAGGAAAACAACAATAATTGAAGGTCCGTCTTACCATCTTGCAACAAAAAAACAAATGTGATAACTAGGGTAAAACTGACAGAAGTAATATTGACCTTTATTTTGCTGATATATCATAAGTGAAGATCTAAAACAAAAATCAATCGCTTCTAGAAAGGAATCAACTCCTAAATTTCGTGTCTATCATATAAATTCAATGTGTAAAGTCAACGTGAATAATGTGTTAAAAATAATATTCACCAATCTCGGATTAGCCACTAAGATCAATATTAAGCAAATAGAACGTATATATGTTATAAAAGGCAGAAATAATGCTGTTAATATCTCCTCTGTCTCCTTAACCGCAAAAAACTCATCAGTGAGATTTTTAATTTTTAACCTTAAGAAGAATATGGACAATCATGTAGATTCAAACAAAATAAACAATTCTACGGGAACCAAAAAGCAATGTACATGCCGTTCTATGGCTGGAGAAACATTGATGGAAGCACTACAGAAGTTTTCATGATGACGACAGAAAAATGCGAAGCTAATTAAGATAAATGACAGTACGAAAGGTCAACAATACTCGGATTGATTGATCAGAACAACACACACCAAATTATGACGAACGTTCATAACCAACAAGCCGAATACACGTGGAGAATTACACAATCAGGAATTAGCTACTCAAAATCATCCAAGTATGACCAGTCTCCGAGTCAATCCTTTCTTCGCTTGAATACCACAACAATGGTATTTACTTATCAGTGGTATAGATTAAATGAGTGAGAATGTGGAGATCCAGTAACACGCGAGCCTGAGCCTGAGAGAATGGTCGCCTCCTCTTCACTCCTCTCTCTTTTACTCCCTCTTTCTTCCCGGACATTCCGTTGCTTGTGCATTCTGACTTTCTCCGTAAACGAACTCGCTCCTAAATTTGGGCAGCCAAAAATTGTTAGTGAACACTCGTCTGCCACTTTCCAACTGAATACGTTAGGAAAACTGGTCAATGATCTGCAACCGATCAATTTCAATTCTATGAGCGCCTCTAGTTCGTCCAAGCCCTTAATTACCAGAAGCTCTTTGCATCCTCGAATTTCCAAGGACTCAAGCTTTTTCAAATCCGATAGATCTTCTACACTTTCAATCTTAGGACACGTGCATACTTCCAATTTCTCTAACGACTGCACTGAACCAAGACCATGGATCGCAGTTATATTTGGGCAAAAAGTCAGCCTCAACAGTTTCCACCTCTTCAAACTCGAAAGACCCGCAAATACCTCGAGCAGTTGTAACGTTGACACATGGAATTCAACCAACTGTTCAAGCCCATCAAGTTAAACTTCCTTCCAACGACATTTAAAAATGTGCAAACGTGTCAATTATCTGAAGTTGCAACGAAATGACATTACTTACGGAGGTTTTTCAAAGACTCTGAACATCGCAAAAGTTAAGGGGACTATTTATAAATTGTTCTTATCCCTTATCTTTTATTTTCAGAGCTTTAGCTTTAAGAATCTTGCCAAATTTTCATTTAAATATTCTTATGATTTAACTACGCATCATTTTCATATCTGACTTTAATCAAGAGCAATTTAAATATCAAATTTTTATCTCTTTAAGAAGTTTTGCTTGAACAAATTTTCTCATTATCAAAAAGGGGGAGATTGTTGAGAAAACATTCCCTAAGCTGTTTTGATGACTAACAAAACTTAGTGACGTTGATTCTATTATAAACTATTTTCAGGTGGAAAGTTCAATTAGACATGATCAGACGATGTCGATCAGAATCATAGTCATGATTTATTCTTCATTCCTTACATATTATGTCAAAAAGCTAGGAAGGAGTCATATACACTCATGCAACAGCTAGTGGCAACTGGTTAAATTCTTTGCCATATTTATAAAGAGTTTCAAAAGAAAAAACTTCCTAATATTAATGGAGATTCAACCTTCCTGGAATTTCTCACTAAAGACAAAACATTCTTTCCATTCATAAATACCCAATTTTTGGAAATTCGAACTGTTGTATGGGTAGTAGAACATATGGGAAGCTCCACTCTCGGCGATCCTGAAGCAATTAGATCTTCTCAACCGGATCCAGGACCAATGGGTAGATTGGCTGGATAATCCTCCTAGAGATATATCCAATGGTCAACTTGGACTAGAAGGAGTATAAGAGGAGGTTTTGAAGTTGAAGGAAATAGAATTTGCATTCGTGAGAATTTCGAAGCTTTTAATTTCAAAGTTTGAAGAGTGTTTTGTAATATTATACATTCGTCTCTGTGAGAATCATTGTGTAACCAATTAGAGGTCAAGAGTGTATGAGGAGTGATACACACGAGCTTGAGCCTAGATAGCTTAGATCTTGTAACATTTGATTAGTTCTTATTAGTGGATTCCCGCCAATTGGCTGTAGCGCGAGAGAATGGACGCAAGCTTGCAAAAGCTGAACCACTATAATTTTTGTGTGTAGTTATCTATCTCTTATTCCTTTTATTTATTGTGATAGAATTATATGCCGGCAAGATTTGACCACTTTACCAGAAGTTGTCTTGTTGCAATATTTGTTTAAATTCTTTCACTCCCACATAGTTATCTATTCATCCCCCTCTAGGTGATAGTTTTAGCTATAATACCATCCATGAAGAGGCCAATGCAGCTGGGCACCTGCTTGAAGTCTCGAGATTAGAAGGGGAAAATAAAACTTAATGCTTTCAGATGTGTGCTCTGAAGGGCTAATACGCTGCTGTGAACATAGTGACATAAGAGAAGTCCTCACCGTAGCCATCGAAATGATGGACAGGATCAAAATCCACAGCATGGGGTCGCCCAACCAAACATGCCTTAATACGTCCCCAGCAATGGGCGCGGCGGCTCTCCATCCTCCTAATGTACATTGCTCGCCACCTCTGTTGTTAAAATTTTAAATGTCAAAATAAAAACATCACGTGCCAATGAAATTTCTATATAGGTCATGAGAGGAAGAATCGGGACTTTCTCAAAAGTTCTTCGCAATATTTTCTGAATGCAGGGGAGCAAGTGATCCGGGTATGTAACATGCTTAATTTGTCACATGACTTGGTTTTCTTGCTCTTACTTTCCGGGACAGATCTTAGTAGGGCAAATTGATTCAGACTACTTTGGCTTTCCCTTTTCCAATTTACGATCATTTCTTTTTGCTGATCAAACCTCTAAGTATATGATTCTTTGGGTAGACCCACGACATGCATAAAAACACACCGCTGTTCAAACAAAAATGGGCAATCTAATGGAAAGCAAGACTGCTGTTTTCTCATTGTGCTTAACTTTTTTGCTAGCTTGAAATCATTTGCGACTATTTCGGTGGAAAGACTTAATGCACTAATGACGCTATCACTCGTTTCAAGCATCGCCCTAACAGAATTGCTGATTTGCGGAAGCGTGATGTTGATACTACTTGATAGTTTGCAATTTGAATGTACAAGTGTATATGTATGTGCGAGATATTTGGCAGAGAAGGACAAGGAATAAGGAGATAGCCGTTTGTTGAATGATATGGGAGGAGGAAATATTAATTTATTATTTTATAGAAATGATTTTACAAAAGACGTTGGCGGAGTACATTAAGAGATAAAAGCTTTATAAGCTCTCCTCCCCACTTATCTCCACGATCAGTCCAAGCTCTATCTAAAGAGCACATCCACTGCCTCAGAAGATTTTCACCACAATGGCCAACTCTAACTAAGCTAGAACCACAAACTTTACCTTCCTCCCAAGATTAGATTTCTCGTACGATACATATAGTGTTCTCTAGTATTCACAGATATTTCTGCATGCTAGACTATTCACAAATTCCAACAATCCAGAAAGTTGAATAATCTTGCTAAAGAATTAGGTAATGTGCAGGCTCAAATAAGACTATAACAGGATCACGTCTGAGGATTGTGCCAAAAAAGTCTGGTCGTGGGTTGAGGGAATAACATCGTTGCAATTAAGCAATGCGAGAGAAGCGACAATCAAGGGAATCGTCAGTGCAATTTACAGCGACGACTTTCGAACAAATTATAATTCGTTTACACACAAGCAAAGACAAAGAAGAGACTGCGGTCTTTTTTTAATGTACATGACCGGTCTGCGCTGCCAAGAATGACTAGGTCTATAGAGCTGCCAGCGACATCTACCAAGCGTTTGTATTCCGAAACATCCGAGGCGTTTCATCTAAATGAGAAAACCATCCCTATGGTGGCTTGGCGTCAGTATATAGTCAAGCCCCCAAATGGAGTAGTTAATATTCCCAAAGTCCCATTTTAGAGAGCCCAACATGGAGTCTGAAATTTACGAAGCCGCTGTGAAAGGAAATGTGCATTCTTTGCGTCAGTTGCTTGGAAAAGATAAGCTACTTCTTGATCGAATCATGATCGGGAATCACACTGAGACTCCTCTGCACATCGCAGCCATGCTTGGACACCTGGAATTCGTGGAAGAGGTCCTAGCTCGGAAGGCTGAGCTAGCGAGAGAGCAAGATTCTCAGAGATCTACGCCTCTTCATCTTGCAGCAGCAAAAGGGTACCTTAACATAGTGACAAACTTGTTAAGAGTCAACCCTGAAATATGTTTCGTCCGTGACAAATACGAAAGAAACCCTCTTCATGTCGCAGCCATGAAAGGTCATGTGGATGTGTTGGAATTCTTGGTTAGAGCAAGACCCGATGCAGCCCATAGTGTCATCGAACATGGCCAGACAATCTTGCATTTATGCGTGAAGCATAACAGATTTGAAGCTTTGAAGCTTTTGATGGATATCTTGGGCGATGATCAGTTCATCAACTTGAGGGATGAATATGGCAACACAATTTTGCATTTGGCTGCTTCAGATAGACAAACTAAGGTATGTTCACCCAACCAACCAAGTCTATGTACTAGTCAAATTCAAGGAGCTTATCAACCAAAAAAGGAGGTTTTAGGATGTAATGATATCTTTGCACTAAATTTGTTTGACATGATCCTTAAACAATTCATAAATGTTCGATTTAGTCTCCAAATTTCAATTTATTTGATATGGTCTCTCAACTTTTCATAACAAAGTCAAATAAGTCATTCGATACAATTTACAAATTTTCACAATGGCATAATTGCCTAGATTTTAGAATATCTTTTCATTTCAATCAAAGTTCCCAAATTGATAAAAAAAAATATTTTGTCTTTTTATTATCTCTTTACTTTGTCAAAAATTACTATTGTTCCATTTTAGTGTATTTTAACTTATAATCTCTATAATAGTAAAAAGGTTAGAGTTATATTGGATACATAATCCTTTCAACTTTAAAATGAGTATTTTCCTAATAATATTCAACAACGATAATCATATATATATAGAATTTTCGTAGTTATATTACTCTAAATCTCGTTCCTAATTTTTTTATAGATTAAAAATTCAATTTTTTCCTTTTTATAATAAATAAGGAAACTAAAATAGTAGGAATATCAACCCAATACAACATTAAATAAGATTCCACTTTTGCCACATGGGGTCAAAGTAAATGGACTATTTGTGTTATTTTCCTTTCTAGGATATCTAAGTGTCCTAGAAATTTTTTTAAAGCCAAATGGCCTCCATTTATAAATCATTGAAGGTTATGATATTTGGAAGAAAAAAATAATTAGCACCGATAATTAATGACAACTTTACACTTCACACTATTTTCATGCTAATTTTATCTAGATCAGAAGGAACAAAAAACTAGAGATATCAGGATAGATTCAATAGGGTATGGGTTTCCCTTGTGAAGGCATCAGATAATATTCACAAACACTACAAGACTGAAAAAACAGTTGTTTCAAGGTTCATTTTGAAATAGATATAACATGGGCTTGTCTAGTTCAAATCTGACTCCAATTGGTACATTATGTTGTTACTCCTTTGCAGACTATAGTCTTCCTGCTTCAGAAAGGAGTAAATCCGAACATTACTAACTCTAGAGGTTTCACAGCACTCGGCCTATTAGCACAAGGCGAAAGCACGGGAAGAACCTCGGAGATTAAGAATTCTCTTCCTCGAACTTTAGAGAATCATGAGCCATCCAAACGATTAGTCTATGCAAATAACACGGTCACCACCTTGCATTCACCTATAGGAGAAGAGGACAAAAGGGAACAAGAGGGCAAAAGGGAACAAGAGGACAAAAGGGAACAAAAGAGAAAGTGGCAAAACAGTATGCATAAGACGCTAATGGTGGTAGCGACATTGCTAGCAACCATGGCATTCCAAACCAGTATTACCCCGCCTGGTGGCCTTTGGCAAGAAGATTCCAAAGGCGAGAAGGGTGTTAAGGCACATACTGCGGGTGAGTCCATAATGGCAGATAGGTACCCATCTCGTTACAAGTCTTTTGTAATATGTAACACTGTGAGCTTCATCGCATCGCTTAGCATCATTATGCTTCTCGTAAGTGGTCTTCCTCTAAGGCAGCGTCGTATCACCACGTGGATTGCAATGCTGACTACGTGGATTGCGATAATCTTCATGGCGGCGACTTATGCCATCTCTTTTTCTGTCTTCACACCGCCGAAAGAACTGGAAACTTTCGTTGACGCAATTGGATGGGCAGTGCTGGCATGGCTCGGATTGATGGCTCTTATTTTCCTATGGCACGTTGTTCGCTTAATCGGGAAATTAGTACGCCAAGTCCTAAAATTTGTACGCAAAGCCTCAACAGAACACAACCAAGAGGGTCTTACGGTTTAGTGGTTGTATATCGCTGCAAATTTGTTTGTTCTAGAAGATGCACCCTGAGCCCCAACGCTATGCAAGAGGAGATGTTATACGGTGCATATGTTGTTCGGTGCACTAATTGGACAACTTAGCTATGATGCATTCTAGTATGGTATGTGCTTGTGAAAAATTAAGCGTGTTGAATCTATTTAAAATACGGTGTTTAGATGTATAATGGATTGTTGTTTTACTTGAATTGATTTGGAGCAGTTACAATACGACTTGTTGGATTCAAATTCCAAAATTCTTAGCTGTTGGATCAATTTTAATAATTGTAACCTGAAATTGACAATTAAGGAAATTTGTTCCAGTGGAACTGTAAATTTTACGCTTAAGGAAAATCATCGTAAGGATTATGGGTGCGTTTGATTTAGTATTTTGAAAGTCCATCATGAAAATGCAAAGTAGTTTAGCATAAAGGACTTTGGGTAAATGCAAAGGTCGTTTGATAAAATATATTTTGAAAAACAACTTTGAGAGAAATGTCGTTTAGTAGAAAACACATTTGAAAAGCCTTTTGAGTGAGTAATATCCACAACTTCATATTATGACAAAATAGTGGAGGTTGGCCACAAAGATTTAATCTGGAGATCTTTTTTACTTGCCGGTGAAGTGAAGAAGACTATAAATAGCTTCACCATTATTTTTCAAGCTATAGCTCAAAAAAGAAGATGATGGATAGTGATTTAAATTCAGCTAGCAAGCGATGTGAATTTATTGTTGATGTGGAATAGTCATGTTGGACAATTAAGATTTCAAGTCTACAAAACTAGATTTAAGATTTAAGTGAAAGTTGATTTTTTTATAAAACGAAGAAAAAAAATTTAGAGCAGACTTGACTTTATTTTTTTTAGCAGAGTTGTCATTTAAGGTAAAGTTTATTTCGATTGCAAAAAGAAGAAGATTCCACCAGGAATTACGCCTCTCTCTCTCTCTCACTCTCTCTTTGTGTGCACGGCTAGAATGTCGGATTAACAAGTTTTCCTTTTTCCTGTTGTTGCTTTTGTATTAGCATTAGCATTAAAAGTTTAAATTTCTAGATATCTCAACAATTAAATTAATGGATACTTTTGTTGTTTAAATAATCACAATATTCTCCATTTAGGAAAACTTAAAGTAAGCTCTTGTAGAAGAACTTAATGTCAAATCTAAGAAGCCGCGTCGATATGTCTTTTATTAGCAAAAAGAAAATTTCAAAGTCAGCTTAATTAATATATCTAAATGAAACCAAACTGGGTATCTCAGTGGTAAGTTAATTTGATTTCTTGCATATTGTTTTGTAATAAATTGTTATTGACTAGATAAAATATTTAAACAAATGTTAATATTCATTTTTACATTGATTTTTGAATTTTTACTATCACAATACATTTATTAAGATCCATTTATTTTGCGAAAATATTTCTATTGAAAAAAATTCTCCAAAAATTTTCAGTGTTTAGATTGCCTAAGAAAATGAATTTAATATAAAGTATTCTCACAGTTAGGGGAAAATTTATACTCAAATTCAATATAATGAATTCTTTAAAAAATTATAAAACATTTTTAGATTGCATATTTTTTAAAAAATTTATACTTGGAGTTTTCTGATTATTCCTTTGAGATATTTTCAATTGTATTGTAAAAAATGAATTGCAATTTTCTTTGAGACAGGGGGTCTCTACATAGCATTTATTATTCCTTGGGCGCTTAGATATTTCCAAAGTGTCACTTGCATTGAAAATAGGAAAAATTCCAAATAAGAGCTTCAAATGCTCTTATCTTCTTAAATAAAGACTTGAAGTGGACATTATTTCAAATAAGGGCCCGAAGTGCCTATATTTTCTTAAATAAGGGCCTAAATGCCATATCAATTTTAAAAAGGGCTTGAAGAGAAATTTTGCCTTTTAAAATTTTTATGTTTTTCCTTTTATTCTTTCTTTAATCTTTTTTTTCTTTTCATTAAAAAAAAAAAGGAAAACAAAGGTGGGAGGGAACCTCTCTCGCGTGTGGCCATCGCCCCATTACTGGTGGGGCAACAATGGCAATGGGGGGAGTGCCCATATCAGTTTTAAAAAGGGCTTGTAGGGAAATTTTTCCTTTTTCCTTTTAATTTTTTTTTCTTTTATTCTTTCTTTAATCTTTAGAACGCAATATATATGATATTTGTGCCACAATGTGTATAATTTAGGGTTTTTGATTGTATCTTTCCATATATATACTTTTTACATACAAAATGGACTAGGCCTAGACAAATTAAGATCAAGAAAACAACCACATGCGCAGCCTCCCCTATTTGCACTTCAAGCATGGGCGTAGAATTACCTCTCTTGTCAAAATTTCACGTCTTAATTATGATTCGAAGTTTCAATTTAAAGTATAGTCTTGACACCTTTGAGTCTAATATCATTTTCAAAAGCTTGGGACGATTATAGAAAGTAAATAAAATAAAAAAAGGGTCGATTACAGGGAAAAAATGGATAATGAAATAGTGTCTCCCCAAATACTGTTTTCGTCAAATGAGGAGGAAGAGAAGGAAAAAAGAAAAAGAAAAGAAGTAATGAAAAATTCAAGAAAATAATGATGTATTAAGTAGAAATGTCCACATGAGTAATTTCCGGCCTAATATGGTTGGATTAGCTCAATTGGTATCAAAATGAAAAGTTTAGAATTAAATTGATCTAATTAAAAAGTTTAGGACTGAATTGGTACAAATGCAATAAATTTATGACTTTTTTGGTACATTTTCGCATAGTTGGTCCCTATAGTGTTTTTCCGAGATGTGCCCCGCTCCCTGTAGACTTGACTTTTGACAAACCAATGATATGCTAGTTTTCTTGTTACAATATTAGTCCTTGGTTTTTCCACGATTTCGCTTTTGGTCCTTGACTATTAGGAGTGAGCGCGGTTCCCGGTTCTTAAATGACCGGTTCCGATTCCCGGTTCCATTTTTCCGGGAACCGGTGATCACGATTCCGAAATCGGAACTGGTCGTGGAATTGGAACCGGAACTAGTTGCGAAACCAGTTTCGGAATTGGTTAAGGTTCCAAAAGGAACCCCCTCCCCCCGAGACTCTCGAGACTCCTAACCCTTTCACTTTTAGTTTTTTAGAGTCTCACCGGACGCCGCTCACCCTCAAGGCCACCGTCGCTGGACATTGTTGGATGCCAGTCGCCGATGTCGCTCGCACGAACCCTCACCAGTCGTCGCCGTGCTCTGCCTTTGCCCGTTGCTGTTGTGCTCTGCCTCGACGCCTGTCGCCAACTACCCGACGCAGGCAGATATGAGCCAAGCTCATCTCCACTCGCGACCCACCACCTCTGCTTGTGCCAGAAGCCCGAATGAGCAAAAGCCCTGACAACGGCGATTCTATTATCTTCGCTCGCGACCCACCACCGCTGCTTGCGCCAGAAGCCCCGACGACGCTGATTCTGGTGTCTTTGCATGCGACCCACCGCCTATGCTTGCGCTAGAAGCCCCGACGACGCTGATTCCGATGTCTCCGCTCACGACCCACCGCCACTACTCACGCCAGAAGCCCCAACGACACCGATTTTGCTATCTCTGCTTGCGACCCACCGCCGCTGCTTGCACCAGAAGCCTCGACGACGCTAATTCTGCTGTCTCCGCTTGCGACCCACCGCCTCTGGTCACTAGGTCTCCAATTCTGACCCACGAAGCCACTGTTGTTGTCTCCACCTTTGCTCCAACGACCTAATGCCAGTAGTCGCAACGCCTGACGTCGTTGCTTCGAAGACTAGTGACCGATGTCCCTACTCACTGCTCAACGCCGGATGCCGCTCGCCCGGTGAAATTGGATTTCTGGACCTTCTCTCCAAGGGTATGATTTCGGGGTAATACCATCAAATGCTATTAATTTCATTTGTACAATCTTGGGGTAATACCTGCGTAGGGAGTGAGTGACAGATTCAGTGATTTTTGGACTTGCTCAATGATTATAGTTCTTTGGTGTTATTTTCATTGTTTGGAGTTTAAATTCTGGATGAGCAAGTTGTTGGAAGCAAATTTTGAGTTGCCATTTGTATTTTGTAGCATCATTTTGCTGGAAATTAATGGAGTTCTGAATCTGATGTACCATATCATTATGCCAACAATTTCAAATTGATGGAGTTCTGATGGCATCAATGATGGAGTGGCTATTATTTTGCTCCTAAAACGTGCAAATCTAATTGTAGTTAATTTTCTTCAGTTAATATGTGTGGCCAAAAACTCTATAACATAGCATTATTGGTAAAATGGTTTGGATTATCATGTCTACCACTTGTGCCTGCAAGGTGCATGCTATTATTGTGACGATTTAAGCTTTAGTGCACATATATTGACATATGTGGGCACAATAATTATAGTCAATCAAGCATCTCCTTTCCTCTTTGGAAACTTCTTATTAGTTTTGATTTTGTATGTCCAAATTCTTGACAGTTAGCATTGGTGTGTTTGCTAAGATGTGAGAAGTTATCGTATAGTATGCGCGTACGTTATAGTTTAAATCTGAAAATAACAAAAAAGAAAAAGAAAAAGGAACCTGTTAGAACCTGGAATCAACTCTGGAACCTGTGACAGGGTAGGTTTCAGGTTCCAAAAAATGAGGAACCTGTACCCGATAGTAGGTTCCAAGTTTCAGACGGAACCGAACCGAAATCTGAAACCGCTCACCCCTATCGACTATGCTTTGTTTGTTTTTAACGAGGCTGTGACAAATCGAGATTGCAATTTTGTTTTATTTCCTTAACCAAGAACTTTTACAGATAGTATTTTCAGAATAAGGTTATTCTATTTCTTTTAGTTGATGAGTAGATTTTCTTATTTATTAGCTAATTTGTTTCCTACGTCTGTTTGGAGTGACTTTTATCTTCTTCTTTTTTTCTTTGTTTGTTGTTTTTCTTATTTTTGCGGCGTTCGCACTCTGCCTTTCCTTAATCTTTTGCGATTAAAACTTTTGATAATATAAATGTTGACATGTACATGCACCTATAATTATTTTCACAATTTTCTAACATTTGAATAATATTTCAAAATTTGGCAGAAAAGAAAAAATGTTGTTCTTACTTTCTACAAAGGCCAAACAAAAGCCCTGCTCGCTAGAGTATGGTGGGTTCTAACAAAAGTTCTCTAAACAACGTAAAACAAGTTCTTTTTTTTTTTTTAAATTTAAATTGTGAATTCGATGACGAACTGAACGCCTAGATCCATAAAGCTGATCTAGAATTCCTCTTCTTATAAGATTGTCATCGTTAGACGGTTGCTTAGATACACTTGAGAAAAATGAATTAATTCTACAATAGAACAATGGAAGATTGCACCATTCCAGTGAAGGTAGACGAGAGAACAGTTCAATCATATCAGCTTCTAATGGAAACACCATTATAGTCTCCCCAATAGCACCTAGTTTATATTATATTGTCTTCTCATTAAAATTTCAGATAGTTTCTCGTGTTTTTTTTAGTGATTGTGTGCCATGAACAAATTGATATCGTCCTAAAGGCATTATGTACACACACCGCGGGTGGTGAAATTGGAAACTTGCTACTACCATGAACTCCTACTAGCACGAAGAACGTGTCAAACAATCACAATTTTGTATGTTGGTCACATCGATCAGGTTGCCTGCATGACTACGTCTCATCCTATTTAGCACTTCAATATTAGATATACTCATGTTTAAGTGGCTTGTTGCATCATAGGTCGTTATCACAAACTTTAACCGTTACACGAAATATCTTGCGTGTTCCCCAACATGAAACGATACGACTTCTTGTGTGTGTTAATAAGTGATGCGTGAGCATCATCAAAGACATTTGTGCATGAACGACTTTCTTTACTACATCCTTTGTCCAATCAATGAGCCGAGGTAGCTTTCCATCATGGTGGGTTAATACCATCTTGCCAATGTCCACATTATCAACATAAGTCAAATGCATTAAATTGTACACAATGCATGATCAAAAAACTAATTTTTATATTGTCCACATCTGAATTTTTGCAGGTAAAACGGACATGAATTTTTATTTAAAAAAACGATAATAAACTTAAATAATAAAAAAGGGAGAGAGCCCCAGTCCAATTCGGTCACTTTTCTAAAGGACCTGGTCCGGCCCACATCAACTTAACCAAGCCCGATTCACTGCAGCCCACTATTTCGACCCAGTTCATTAGGCCCATGAATAGATCAGGTCCAAGTGGTTTTCTTCATCTTCGTTCCCTTCAGTGATCCCGTATCCGCCAGCAACCGCCGCCGTAGCCGTTCCGCCATCGCCGGTTCGGCCACGGTGTTAATTCCTCTGTTCGCCCCTGTTTCTCGGCCAAGGGATTCTGAAGTGCTTGAAGATTATTCGTTCATCGGTCGTCATCTCTGATCCTCAGCCTCGTCGTCATGGATGATGTCTCCCTTTGATCCGATCGCTATTTGCGGTGGACGTCAGCAATTTCAAGGTAATTATCGTCTATGCTCCGTTTCCGTTGCTCTTCACGCGAAGCAGAGGCTGAGAGCTATATAGACAACTGCGATTGAAGTTGTTTTTGATAATTTGAACTTTTATTGTCGTTGATTTGATGATCTAAAAGTGAATCATTTCTTTAAATGTGCGCCGAAGGCCCTCGACTGTAATGTATATCACCTGTTCGATGATTTACCTCAGTGACCTCCATATTGATTTACTCACACCATTGATCAATTAGGAAGTTACTAGTCCGACTTGAATGTTATTGCTCAAGACACTGACCTTGCAACATGATGACCACTCCGTTCTATAGAGTCCTTCAATCTAGATGGTCTGATTTTTTCGGTTCGACTTTGATTTTGACGATTTGATTCTATCATGTTCGATTGAGTTGTGCTTTCGCAAATAACCATGCATGAGTATTTAGGAGCACCTAGGGTATTAAAATGAACAAGACCATATGATTCATGTCTTTGAAATAAAACATTTTTGGATACCGAAAGAGGTTAACCAAATGTCAGCACAATCAAGTCCCCAGCTCTAAATTTCTTGTTTTGTAGGATGAGATTTCACTTGGCTTTTAACCGATTTCAATAGATTAGTGGCAACTTCCATTAGGTAAAATTATCTCGTTAATCATTCGAATATATTTCCCAACGTTACGCATGGTTAGGGTTTCAGAAAACCACACCAAGTAAGAGTAAACACCTCGATTTAGAGTGATTGCACGTTCCTATTCAACAACCAGATAAAATCGCTTGGCTTGCTCGAGGGGATCGCGACATTTATAAATTGTTGATAAATATATTATTTGTAACAGTTCATTTCAAAGTCTTGGTTAGGCCAAGGTGGGATTGGAGGAGTGGATTGAAAATCTGCTGGTCCCATTCTTTTCACCAACTCTGGACATGGTCGCCTGCCACCATCGGCAGGAGGCCGAATGTTGACCTGACACATAATAATAGTAATGATAAATAGAAAAATGAAAGTAATAAATACATAAATAAAAAGGAGGGCTTAATTTGGTTTGGGCCTAGCTTTTAGAGCCTACTGAAGCAAATGCCGAGCCTAGTTGCTGCCCAAATCCACCGAACTCAGCAACTCAAGCCCAATTCGTCCAGGCCCTATCCGCTCAACAGTTCAGCCCATTCCATTCATCAGAACGACTAGCTAAAACCCATCGACTTTGGCTTTCTCGGACGTCAAGGTGCGACACATATTAATGTTGATTAGTCCTGGTCTCTGCCATTTTCCGACATTCTAGATCTGCAAATTCATTGCTCTGTTCTTCTCTGTTTTCCCGACCGTGAAATGCAAGGAGCTACAGTTCAAGCTTCATAGCCAACTTAAATCTCAACCGGAGCTTCCTTTTGTTGCTACGATTTGCAATTACGATCAGAAACTCTTTTTATTTAGGTCAGACATAATCGCTTTCAGTGTTCGGTTTTGGAAAGAATAGCTGAGACATTATATTTTACAAAGGTCGAAATCCATTAGATATGAGTTGATTGCTTATATTGGTATGATTTAGACCCGTTAAACGGGTGGGTCGGGTCATAAATGGTCCAACCCAAATTGACCCATTCAATCCGTTTAAGATCCATTTATTGCAATGTAAATTTTTTTACTCATACCAAACCCATACCCGACCCATTTAACTAAACTTAAAATTTTTTATTATATATATTAAAAAATAGTATTGCTAAAATAGTTTTATATAACACAAATTTAATGGAAACTTTTTATAATTTTTAAAATAATTATTTTAAAAAATCGAATTTTAATTATTATTATTTTAAATGTGATTTTTAATTTTCTTTTTTCTTTTTTGTTCTTCTTCTTCTTTGGCCGGCCGTCGGCCACGACGATGGCCGGCGGCCAGCCACAAGCAAGCCTTAAGCTTGCTCGGCTCTCCGATGTCGGCTCAAGCTCGCTCGACGCTGGCTAGCTCGAGCCTCGCCTCTGCCTTGCTAGATCCAGCGAGCTTGAGGCTCGCCGGTGTCGGGCCAGCTTGAGCTCGCCCCTCGCCGGATCTGGCAAGGCTCGAGCCTCGCCGGACGTCGGCGAGGCCTTCGCCTTGCTAGTTTTGGCGAGTTCGAGGCTCGCCGGCATTAGGCGAGCTCAAGCTTGCCCCTCGCCAAATCTGGCAACGCTTGAGCCTCCCCGAGCGTTGGCGAGGCCTCCGCCCCGCCAGATCCGGTGAGCTCGAGCTCGCTCGACACCAGCGAGCTTGAGGCTCACCTGGTCAGTCGTCAGCCATCACTGTGCCGGTGACCAAAGGAAGAAGAAAGGAAAAAAAAAGGAAAGAAAAAAAAATAAAAAAATAATTATAATTATAATTTCGGTTTTTATAAAATATATATATTTTTGTAAAGTTAAAGAGAGAAGAGAGAGATTGTGAGATTTTGGGTGAAAATAGGTTTTAAACCCAATCCATTTAAGACCCACTTAAGACCTACCTATCTTAAGTCTTTAGTCGTTAAACCAATTTAACTAACTTCTTCAAAAACTAAGTGACCCATATATGACCCATTTTGCCACCTCTAGTCTGATTTGAGTCAAGATTGTGAGTCGGAGTTTGAGATAGCCACGATTTGTTCCCCATCTGGTAGAAGTTCGATGGGATGTCCATGAAAACTCGGTGCAAGCTAGCTTCGTTTTTGGCTAACCTGAAAGTATATTGACCTGGATTAAATGATGTTACTCGATTTTAAGTCATGGAAATATGATTTTAGCTATTTTATGATGCTCGAACTTGTTTCTGAATCACTGCCTTGCTGTGTTTTGTGTTCCATGAAACAATGGCGTTAAATGTTGAATATTAATTACTCCTGCTTGTCATGGCAAGCTGTGGTTTTGAGGTAAAAAGTGCAACGAACGATGCTGGCCGAAGGTTGACGGTGGTGGAAAACGTATATGGATTAACGGTGGAAGTGTTTTTTTGTTCATTCTTTAATATTTTAGATTGCAAATCTCCATTTGTGTTTTGAGGAGTTCTTGGTCTTGCGGAGAAGACGACTTCTAGTAATAAATAAATAAATAAATAGAAATAACAATAGGAAAGTAGCAAATGAAAGAAAAAGGTATGGTAATGGGCTTTTTATGGTAAAAATGGAAGAGTTGTTGTTATGAAATCCGATTATTTACGTGTGGACTAAACCCAAGAGTTCGGCCCACGTCCTTGGAGTCCAAGTTTGACTCCACACACAGATCAGTCTGTCCCCCTCTACAATAAATTAAGAAATTAATAAATAAATAAATCCTTTAAAAAATATGGAAATTGGTTGGAAAAATAGGTCTTGATTAGGTTCTTAGATTTTAGTATTAAAATTTAATTATTTTTATTTAGTTTTTGTTTATTTCATGAAAGATAAATGATTTTGAAACATTTTATTAAAGATGATCACTTATGTTGTTCTAAGTATGTATTGCCCAAGTACATTTTGAGCTAGCCAACCAAAATGATTGATGATAATCAACAATAGATGCAGGGTAGAATTTGCTTGGCTTAGTGTGTAAATCCTTTGAATTGCCATCAATAATTTGGTAAAACAAGTTGCATCAAAGTCATGCGCATTTTGACATTTTTATCATGCACACTCCAATACAAATGTTATGTCACTTTTGCCCTATAAAATTTACAACTTCCACAGTCTCATATGGTTTATTTCTTTAGTACCCAAACCTTTTAAAAAAATGCAAAAAGTAATCATTTCAGGTGATTGGACAGTGGAAATCAAGACACATCCTTTATTGCTAGAACATTGTTTTCTCTAAATTGGTGGGAGCGTGTAAGGCACATTGACCTTATGATAGCATTTGCTTATTATGTGGAGTTGTTGATGTATCTTGCATTTCCAATGCTCTAGATTTCATATTATAACTAATTATAGTTTCAGATGTGATTCCAAATGTGAAAACCAATCCCTGAATAGAATGGGGACAATACAGATTGTCCAGTGGATAATGGGCAAAATGTGTTTAATTATGCATGACGCATGATAGAAAAAATATTTTGATATTATTCAAGGATACATACAGTATCTATAAAAGCACAACACATCTTTGTGAAGTTTGTGTTTATCACTACTTGTAGATTCATTCATAGCCTTCAATAACAAATTTGCTCAGTTCGCTTCTCTTGCTTAGGGATTGAGAAATGTCATGCACAGAGGGGAGATAACCATTGGGAAAAACAATTCCGGTTGAGAAGTATAAACAAATTGCTGAGGGCAAACTAAATTAAAGCCCTCCTAAAATTGTCGATATCAAGAGCACGTAGTTGTAGACTTGTAATAAAAGTTCTTCGAAACAATTGATCATGATGTTCCCATTGTCTACACTCGTTGAATACGATTCTATGACATTCCTTTGACAGCATACAATGTGAACATTTGGTCCCTCAGATTGCAAGTCGAAAATCCTCGTCACATGACTAGTTGTGACTCGCATCCTACCATGGTTCGTCCTTATCTCGGTCAAGTTTGAACGAAAGTTCTCCACCAACCGATGACGAAATTCCCCTGCAACGATTCGAAGATCCTATAGGCACGTGAATATAATTTCTCGTATTTGCTTGCTTTTGGTAATCATCTAATTGAGCAGTTAATCTCCTCTATCTTTCACTAGTACATCTTGTCAAGAATGAAATACTTCCCTTACGTTTTAGTGATTGATCAACATGCATAAAAACGATATGAGGAAAACAACAATAATTGAAGGTCCGTCTTACCATCTTGCAACAAAAAAACAAACGTGATAACTAGGGTAAAACTGACAGAAGTAATATTGACCTTTATTTTGCTGATATATCATAAGTGAAGATCTAAAACAAAAATCAATTGCTTCTAGAAAGGAGTCAACTCCTAAATTTCGTGTCTATCATATAAATTCAATGTGTAAAGTCAACGTGAATAATGTGTTAAGAATAATATTCACCAATCTTGGATTAGCCACTAAGATCAATATTAAGCAAATAGAACGTATATATGTTATAAAAGGCAGAAATAATGCTGTTAGTATCTCCTCTGTCTCCTTAACTGCAAAAAACTCATCAGTGAGATTTTTAATTTTTAGCCTTAAGAAGAATATGGACAATCATGTAGATTCAAACAAAATAAACAATTCTACGGGAACCAAAAAGTATTGTACATGCCTTTCTATGGCGGGAGAAACATTGATGGAAGCACTACAGAAGTTTTCATGATGACGACAGAAACATGCGAAGCTAATTAAGATAAATGACAGTACGAAAGGTCAACAATACTCGGATTAATTGATCAGAACAACACACACCAAATTATGACGAACGCTCATAACCAACAAGCCGAATACACGTGGAGAATTACACAATCAGGAATTAGCTACTCAAAATCATCCAAGTATGACCGGTCTCCGAGTCAATCGTTTCTTCGCTTGAATACCACAACAATGGTATTTACTTATCAGTGGTATAGATTAAATGAGTGATAATGTGGAGATCCAGGAACACGCGAGCCTGAGCCTGAGAGAATGGCCGCCTCATCTTCACTCCTCTCTCTTTTATTCCCTCTTTCTTCCCGGACATTCCGTTGCTTGTGCATTCTCACTTTCTCCAGGAAAAGTGCCAAAAAAGTCATAAACCTTTTGTCTTTGTGCCGATTTAGTCCTAAACATTTTTTTGGTGCCGATTTAGTCCTAAACCTTTTTACGTTGTACCAATTCAGTCCTTTCCGGCCAAAATTGGCCGGAATTTGCTGACTAGATGCTAGCCGATTGACGTGGCCCGATCGGCGCTGACGTGGACTACTTTTAATAATATTTTTAATATTTTTGAATTTTTTATTTTTGAATTCTTGAATTTTTATTTTTATTTTGTATTAATTTTATTAATTTTTTTTTCTTTTTGTCTTCTCATCTTCATCATCCAGCCGGTCGCCGGACCTCGACGACCGGCCACCTCGCCAGTGGCTGCGAGGGCGGCGAGGCACGCCCTCGCCGGATCTGGCGAGGCTTGAGCCTCGCCCATGGCCAGTGAGGGCGAGCCTCGCCAGCTTGGTGCGAGGAGGCGGCCGGATTTGGTCCTCGAGGTCTTACGTAACTGAGGCCTATCGTCGTCCTCCTCTGACATGTCAACGCCCGGCGGCGTGGAGGAGAGCTTCGTGGCGCGCACCGAGAGCGCCTTCTCGACAATTTTCAAGCTCAGGTCTTCGTTCGCTTCCTTGTCGTTGTCGTCGTCGTCGCTGCCGCCGAGCGGCACCACGGACTTCGGCTCGTGCTCCGCATCATCTCCTTCGCCGAGCTTCGCCACTGTCGGCTTCGCTCTCCTCCCCATGCTCCATGCACCAAGTTGGCGGGGCTCGCCCTCGCCGGCCATGGGCGAGGCTCGACCCTCGCCAGATCCGGTGAGGGTGAGGCTCGCCACCCAGGCCTCAAGGGCAGCCTCGCGTCAGGCGAGCCTCGCCGACCAATGCGAGGCCACCCTCGCGGCCACTAGCGAGGTGGCCGGCGAGGTTGACCTCGACCTCGCCGGCCGTCGCCTCTGGCCAGTCGCTGAGGTCCGGTGACCGACTGGAGGAAGAAGATGAGAAGACAAAAAGAAAAAAAAATTCAAAAAAATTAAAAAGAATTCAAAAATTTTTAAAAAAATTCAAAAATATTAAAATATTATTAAAAGTAGTCCACGTTAGCGCCGATTGGGCCACGTCAGCCGGCCGGCATCTAGTCAGCAAATTCCGGCCAATTTTGGCCGGAAAGGACTGAATTGGCACAACGTAAAAAGGTTTAGGACTAAATCGGCACCAAAAAAAGGTTTAGGACTAAATCGGCACAAAGACAAAATGTTTAGGACTTTTTTTGGCACTTTTCCTGACTTTCTCCGTAAACGAACTCGCTCCTAAATTTCGGCAACCAAAAATTGTTAGTGAGCACTCGTCTGCTACTTTCCAACTGAATACGTTAGGACAACTGGTCAATGATCTGTAATCGATCAATTTCAATTCTATGAGCGCCTCTAGTTCGTCCAAGCCCTTAATTGCCAGAAGCTCTTCGCATCCTCGAATTTCCAAGGACTCAAGCTTTTAAAAACCCGATAGATCTTCTACACTTTCAATCTTAGGACACGTGCATATTTCCAATTGCTCTAACGACTGCACTGAACCAAGACCATGGATCGCAGTTATATTTGGGCAATAAGTCAGCCTCAACAGTTTCAACCTCTTCAAACTCGAAAGACCCGCAAATCCCTGGAAGAGTTGTAACGGTGACACATGGAATTCAACCAACTGTTCAAGCACATCTAGTTGAACTTCCTTCCAACGACGTTCAAAAATATGCAAATGTGTCAATAATCTGAAGTTGCAATGAAATGACAAACTGTTTCTTGATTCATGATTTACTAGTAACAATGTTGACAAAAATGGTGGAAGGAACATGAGGGGTTGTTGGCATGGGCCATCTTGGAAGAACAATGGACTGTTCTTAACGGGACCACTATAGCTCAAATCCACCAAGTTAGTTAGGTTTGAGAAATTTGGGACCCACCACAGTGAACTTGATCCAAAGCTTAGGCTTATCAACGATCGGTACGTACGGCACCCCGATTGTTCTCTGCGGCTCTATATTTTCCATCTTGCTGTTCCTGTTGGGTTTCCTTGATCTTTGTTCTTCGAGTTTTGGTGTTTTTGAATTCGGTCTGCTGGAGCGTTGACTGTGACCCAGAACGCCGATATCAGCGATGATCGAGTTTCTTTTCTTGTGCCTTAGCGAGCTCAGTGACTCGATTGTTTGCCTGCTGATTTTTCCGCGCCATCGGTTTCTTGAATTCGAGCCGTGTCATTGCCTGTTCGGGGGATGTGGTTCGTTAATTCAGTGATTGTGGATTGCATCGGGTTGGTGGAAGTCTTTCTAGATTACACACTTGCTGCTGCGTATCGGATAGGCTGTATTCTTTCGGGATGTGCGACACATTGGTCGGCTAGGGTGTTTGTTTTTTTTTTCGGGAGTTGAAGAATTAATGAAATCATTTGAATCTGTATGCGAAACGTGGGAACGATTAAAGCAAATTACGCATTTTGACCAAACCGTGATTTTGATGGAGCCAGTAAATAGTTTCAACTTTTTACTCTGTTGGTATGACAATTTGATCTGCTGAGCATTTGAGAAAGAACAGAATTTGTTTCTAATGGAGCCATCAAGAAAATGTAGTTTGCATATGGCTGCATGCGATTCTTTTCATGTAAAGCTCGGAAGGGTTTGAGCCTACTAGTGGGTGCTCCCCTTGATATTCTCCTCGCTTCAATTAACGGCAGTGGGCAGTTATTCTTCTTCACTTGAGCAATGTTGGAAGTTTACATCGATCAATCTTTACTCTGTGACATTCTTTGTTTATATAGATTGTTAAAATTGGTTGCCTAAGTGCTTCAGATAATTCTCCTCTCATGACAGTCTTGCATTGGATGGGGAAATTGATGTCTAAGAAATTTATAGACATTAACACTATGTGAAGTCCTTGAAATTATCTGTCCGACAAGTAAAGTCCTTGAAATTATTTTTCCAATAATTGGTATCAGAAACACTGTTTAGCATTGCGTTTTAGATATTGCTCTGCCTACTGCTAACACATTCAGTGCACTTGTTGCATCATTTAAAAGGGAAGCTGAACAATTTAATCGCATAATAACTTATTGCTTGTATGGTTGCTGACAGACTCTTCTAAGAAAATTAGGAAGCCAAAACCTTGGAAGCATCCTGAAGCAATTACAAGGACACAACTGATGAAGATGCGTGAGGAGTTTTGGGACACTGCACCTCATTATGGTGGGAGACAAGGTATTTCTAAATTGTTAGGATAAGATGGTGTTGACATAATGCACGGTCACCGACTCACCACCCTTCACCTTCACCCACCCACCCAGTGCTGTGGGAGAGGGGAAAACTATGCTTTGCACAATGAGTAGATCATACCTACGTGAGTCATAAGTGCTATTTTTGCTTGAACGCGTTTGAGCAATTTCCTTTTGAATTCTTAAGTTTCTTGCATAAATGTGCTGTGTAGCATATTTATCATGCTGTTGTTGAGTACAAAACTATAGATAATGCACATTGCACGAAAAATATGTTTTCCATGGGAAAGCAGGACATGGCTTATCTTCTTATTTTGGGGGAACTCATCGGATATTTGTGGTCTTCTTGTGACTAGATATATTTTTATTTGCCATACACAAGGATTGCAGTTGTCTTTATTGCTATAGAGTGAGGGATGAGATTTGAGTAACCATGACCTCTATACATGCATCTATTCCTTAGAAAGTGGTCACTATACTTTGACACTGGGTGTTGGTATTGGTGATGTTGTTTTCTTTAACTCAGCAATGCAATAAGTTACCTTGGTCGCTGTATGGGAAGCTTGCTAGCTACAAATTCTCTTCTATTTATTTTTATGGAAAGAATGTTGTTGAACGTAAAGTTTCCTATGTTTTACTGCTCATTCATCAAGTATTAAAATGACTTGAAATATGAACAGCAATTGGATAAAGCACATTCCTTTAAAGGTAGCAGATGCCTTGTACAATACTTATCACTTAAAAGTGGACTGCATGAATTATTTAGAAGTAGGGATCCCTCTTCGAAGAAATGTGCTTACCTGTTCGGTGTTCATATTGAAACTTGTGGAGGCTAGAACTATGATGAATGATAATGTTCATGGGCCTACTTATTCATTCATTTTTAAACTTTTAGTGAGGTTATACTTTTACACTTCTGGCTTGAGTAGTCTATCCTCTAACTTGAAGGCTGACACTGTTTTGCTTTGCCTTTGTTAAGCTGCAGTCTTTCTCCTCCATACCATCATCTTTGATTATCCTAAGGTTGCGTTTGGTTGTCCAGATTTTTAATTAGGAGAGGACTGGATAGGATAAGATATGAAATCTAGGGATTTTGCTTGGTGATTACAGTAATAAAATCGGATATATTCACATTATATCATGGACATTGTTTAGTATAAATGGTATATTAATATAAATGAATAAAAAAATTTACAAATAGAAATTGATAATAATCTCTTATGACATTCTTGCTTACTTTACTTTTATTTGCTTTTTTATTTTATTTTTCTCTTTTTTGGATTAATTTCTTTTTTATTTCTTTCTACCCGTTCCACTATTCTTTAATAAAATTCTATTAAAAAGTAAACTGTATTAATATACCTAAAATACTAAAATACTAGAATATGTAAATTTATATTATAATATAATATCAGGACGAGGCAGTCCATTACATGAAATAAACTTTCTTTGCTGTTGAAATGATTGTGTGGGTTGACAAGTCTTGAGGGTATGCTTGTTACTTCAAATTGCTTGGACCCATATGTCTGACGCTTTAAGTGTGATCCTATTTAGAAGATGTGGCACATATCAAATATCAAAAGGCCACCCATAAAATGAAAGGTTTTTTTGTAAGTCAAAAAAATAACTTGCTATTAATATTGTCAACTAACATTAATAAGTGATACCCAGTTAATATGATTTTCTGGAGATTTCTTTTCAATTGGTGAAAGTGCCTAAAAACTACCAAGCGTGTTATCCTTGAAAATAGGCTCAGGCTACTTCAGCTCTCATTGTAGCCAACACTAATTTGCTTTGAGTCACAATGCTTTGCATTCGTGTCAATGCAGTAGTAGTTTTGTTATTGACTGACCAGATGTATTGCAGCATGAGTTTGGGCCAGTCTGGTAATGTGATGAGAAATGCACGTTCCATAAGACTTGTGGGATTTTTAAAGCATTGCACATCAATATTCCTTGTCTACAATTAAGAAACCTTCATAGCAACCACTGTGGAGTATGACATGCATGATTGACAGAGGGAGTGGGGAGGGAGTGAGGGAGGGAGGTTTCTAGGTAGGCACATAATTTGTGCATATTTTTTGAGATATATTCAAGCCTCATCTTCTGTGCATTTTCAGTGGTGAAACTTTTAGAGAGACTGAAGATGGTGAAGGAGCTGACCTGAATTGGCATGTCAATATCTTGATGACATAGTTATGTTATCTGTTGTATATTACCTGACTTCCCCTTAATCTCTATAATTATTAAATCTCTCTGTCTCACTACCTCTCATTTCATATCACTGTTGTAGAATGGTTAAGCAATTTAATTCTGCTTTCAGAGATATGGGATGCTCTGCATGCAGCAGCAGAAGCAGATCTAACGCTTGCCCAAGCAATTGTGGATAGTGCTGGCGTGATTGTTCAGAGAGCTGACTTGACAATATGCTATGATGAAAGAGGTGCTATGTTCATCTATTCACCCAGTCCCCCACCTGCTTCTCGCCCACCACCACCTAGAAATCTTTTCCATCTCTACCGTCCTGTCCAGCATCTAATTCATGCGATGTTGATTGTTGCAGGTGCGAAGTACGAATTGCCCAAGTACGTTTTGAGTGAGCCGACCAATTTGATTGATGAAAATTGACAATGGAGGTGGGGCAGATTTTGCTCAGCTTCGTGTGTAAATCCTGTGAATTGATATTGATAGTTTGGTAAAACAAATTGCATCAAAGTGGAGGTCATTCAGGCATTTTAATGATGCACGCTTAAATACAAATGTTACGAAACTTCTGCCTCACGAGATGTATAACTACCACAATTTCATATGGTTTGTTTCATTAGTACGTAAACCTTCTAAAGAAACACGAAAATTAATCAATTCAGGTGATTGTTACAGTGGAAAATCATGACATCCTCAAGTGCTCATTGTTTTCTCCAACTTTTTACTGTTTCTCCGGCACATTGACCTTGTAATGTTATCTTTCTGTCACGTGGAGTTGTTGATGACCCCTACATTTCCAATGCTCCGGATTCATCTTGTAACTGATTACAGTTTCAGATGTGTTTCAAAATTTGAAAATCGATCCCTGAATAGACTAGGGACAATATAGATTGTCCAATGCAAAATGGGGAAAATGTGTTGTAATGCTGTGTGAAGTTTGAATTTAGCATTACTTGTGGATTCATTCAGAGCCTTTAAACCAGATCTGCCCAATTTGTTTCTCTTGATTTAATCAACACGTAGAGTGGAGATATCAATTGGGCAAAACAAACTGGTTAAGGAAAATAAACAGATTGCGGATGGCTAACAGCATAGAAGCCCTCCTAAAATTATCTATAGCAAGAGCTCGTAGTCGTAGGATTTTAGTACAGGTTCTTCTATAGCAAGAGCTCGTAATTGTAGGATTGTAGTACAAGTTCTTCTAAACGATTATTTATGATGTTGTGATTATGGTCACGGAATACGATTCTATGACATTCTTCGCTTGTTTTTATGTCGCACTAGTTTGGGTCGAAGTTGTTCACCAACCAACGACAAAATTCCCCTTCAACTGATAAGAAAAAATTTCTTGTATTGCCTATTTTTGGTAATCATCTAACCGAGCAATTAATCTCATCAACCACATCTTGCCATAATGAACTCCCTACGTTTTGGGGAATGATGAACATATAATTGACATTATGAAGAATGCACCATTATTAAAGGTACATCTTACTATATTCTGACAAAAATGCTACATAGAAAAAGTTATGAAATTGATACTACTGATGGAAGTGATATTGACCTTGTTTTTGCTGACATATCGCAAGTGAAATATTTTTCTTGAGAGAAAGTGAAGATATAAATCGGAACATAATTGGCATTAAATAAGAATCTACTCTAAATTTTGCATCCATTAGATATATTCAATGTGTAGATTCAACGCGAAAGATATGTTGGATGTAATGTTCACCAGTCTTACATTAGTGACTGAGATCAAATTTGAGCATATAGTATGTGGATATGTTATAAGAGGTACACATGATGTCGTTGATATTTCCTTCTCTTTGCTGAACTTTAAAATATCTCATTAATTGGATTTTAAATTTTAGCCTTAGAAAAACTAGACAATTAAATGGATTAAAAAAAAATTCTACCAATTTGAAAAAAAAAGAAAAGTACATGCCTTTCCAGGCTTTGACAACATTGTCGGAAACACTACAAAAAATTTCATAATAACAACAAAAATGTGACGACGCAATTATAGAAAAAAAAATGTCACTAAATTCTTGAAATCTTTGTTATTCGACAGTGAGAAACTAACCCAAGGCACCAAAAAATCCCAGTCTCACGCTCCTCTCTTTCCTTTCCTTCTTTTGCCCGGGACTTTCCGTTAGGGGTGTAAAAAACCGAACCGAGAACCGAACCGAACTGAACCGAACCGAAAATTTCGGTTATTTCGGTTCGGTTCGGTTTTCGGTTCGGTTCTCATTAAAAACCGATATTTTTTTATTGGTTCGGTTTTTATCGGTTAACCGAACCGAACCGAACCACAAACCGATAATATCTATCTTCTCCTTCATGACTTTCAATCTCCTCCAGCTTCCAGAAGCACGATTCCTCCGATTCTGTATCGACAAACCAAGAGTGAACTCTCCCTTGATCGAGGGACGCAATTTGCCGGCGCTTGAAGCGGATCTCCACCAGCCCCAAACTGAGCCCTCTCCGATTCAATTTCGGCTTCGCGCTTGACAGCAGAGTCTCCTTGATCCTCTTCGCGGCATCCGGATCTCTTCCGATCCCCACCACTTGCTTCGGCTCCTTGAACTTGGCCGAGACGACTCTCCCGTGGGGCTTCTTCTCGTCCCCAGCTTTGGCCTTCTCAAGGCGAAGCGCCTCGAGCCTCAACGATAGACGCGTGATCTCCTTCTCTACCTCCTCAATCTCCGCATCTATGGTCCTTCCATTGCCTTCTTGATCTATGGCTTTGGTCGACAGGGGCTCCAGCACACTGCTTCCACTGGATCTTGGAAGGAACAGAGGATTTGAGGGAAATATGGGAATTGGCGCACTCGGGGCTCTAGATTTCCTTGCTGAAGTCGTTGGACTCGAGCGAGTCGGAGAGCTTCACGAAGACGGGGTTGACAGACGACTAAGACGCCTGGACGGCAGCGGAGTCTTCGGACTCGCCGTTGTCGAAGGCAGCGTTGTTCCACACCTGAAGCTCCGGTGCGTCAAACGCATCTGGGTACCCAAGAACACTCATCTGGATCCTAGCAGGGCGAAACGAAAAGAAATCTGGACATTCTTGCTTCTCTGGGGTGGGGATGATTCTTGAAAAAAAGTAAAAAAGAAGAAAACCGAAACCAAAAGTTAAAAACCAAAAACCGAAAAACCGAACCGAACCGAAATTTTGGTTCGGTTCGGTTTGGTTCGGTTTCGGTTTCGGTTCGGTTCGGAAGATTTTTTTAACGGTTCGGTTCGGTTCGGTTTTTCAAAAAAACCGAACCGTTGACACCCCTACTTTTCGTTTCTTGTACATGCTGACTGTGCCACAAAGCAATCCTGCTTCTAAATTTGGGCAGCCGCTAATAGTTAGAGAGCACTCGTCTGGTACTTTCGAATTGAATACGTTGAGGAAACTTTTCAATGATCCGCAATTGCAAAAAGTCAATTTTCCGAGAGTTTCTAGTTCATCCAGGCCCTTAACTGCTTGAAGCTCTTCACAAAAGTCAACCATCAAGGATGTAAGCTTTTTCAAATCTGATAGATCATCTAGGCTTCCAATCTTAGGACACCACGATATCATCAATTGCTCCAACGAGTCCAATGAACCAAGACCTTGGATGGCCGTAAGATTTTGACACATGTTCAGCCTCAACAGCTTCAATCTCTTCAATCTCTTCAAACTCGAAAGACCAGCAAATCCCTCAAGGAGGTCTAACATACTCACTTCAAATTCAACCAACTGTTCAAGCCCATCGAGTTGAACTTCCTTCCAACTACAGAAAAAAATGTACAAACGTGTCAATTTTCTCAAGTTGCAACGAAATGACAAGCTAGTTGTCAATTTGTGATGCTGCAATGACAATGTTGAAACACATGGTGGAAGGACCCCAGGGGACAGTTGGCATTGACCATCTTGGAAGAAGAAAGGACCACCGTTCTCATCATAATCATCAAAGCTCCAATCCTTCAAATTCAAATCCTCCAATTTAGTTAGGTTTTGGAGATTTGGGAACTGCCGCAATGAATGTGATTCTAAGCTTAGGCTTATCAAACTTGTGGGAAGCTCTAGTAATACTTTGAGTTTGCTACAACCCCCTAAACTCAATTTTTGTAGGTGACGAAGTAGTTTGATTGTCTGTGGAACATTCTTAATGGGGGTGGATTGCAAGCGCAACACTCTCAAAAGTGATAATTGCGAAATGTCCTCAGGAATTTCCCACTCTAGATCCAAGCACTCATTGGCATGTAGCTCTTCCAACTCTTTTAGCATGACAATGCTTCGTGGTAGCTTTTTTATCGGAGTATTCGAAATCCTGATGATTTTTAATCTACTTAGGTCTCCAATAGATTTGGGTAACTGCAGACATTTTGTGTATGAAATGTCCAACTCAAGTAGAGATTCCAAGTTACCAATTGAGAATGGAAGTTCCCTTATGTTAGTATCCGATAGAAAGAGAGACTTAAGTTCTCGTAAATTCCCAATAGAATTGGGAAGTTCATCGATTTTTGTATATTGCAGTTTAAGAACTGACAAGCGGTTTTGGTTACCAATGGAGTCGGGTAATCTTGTGATGGCCGTATGCGAGAGATCTTGTGACATCCAGAATTTTCAGTATTGTTTTCTATTAAATTAATCGGGCATTTCATTGACGTGTCTATAGGGTTGTTCTCAGAGCTGATCACTCTCGAGATAACTAGACTAGCTGGGTAAGCCATTAAAGAATATTAAGGCAATAGACTTGAGAATTCGACCAGGAAGCGGCTTCTCGACCGTGTCCATCTTTAGAGGTCATTACTGCACAGTTAAAGATCGAATTGAGATCAGAGATAGGTCGGTTCGACTGAGATGTGTGGCCGATCGTGGGTGACTCCACTAAATTGGAAAATTCTCGTCGACCGGCACTAATTTGATTTTCTGTCGTTTTGGTACCCTGTGTTGGTAATCGAGCCCTCGAGATTTTCACGACAATTGAGAGTCGCCAATGTGTCGAGTGGGTTCATTGTGGCTCGAAGAAAATCGACCACGAGTCAATTGCCCTAAAAAGTTCTGAAAACTACCCTGTAGTCTAGGTCATACTAAAAGCACGCCGGAGTGAAATTAACCGTCGATTTGAGTCAGATTTCAGAAATCGAAAGTTCAGTGATGTCACAAGCTATTTTAGGAACGTCAACTCAGTCTCAGAAGATTTTTCGGAGGTCCCGAGATTTTTACGGAAATTGGGTTCGGACGTCGTGGAAGTTTGGCCGAAGTTCGGATTGGCTAAATTAATGGGAAATTTGACTTTCGGGTTGAGCCGTTGTGTGTCGGGGAATTATAGAAAATCATTTGGGATTTTTCTACATCAAAATTGGACCTCAATTTGGAGAGAATGGTTGTGCAAGTTAAGCCATCTCTCCCAAAATTCGTAGCCCCCCACCTAGCCACAACATTTGGACCATTTTGGCTTCTAGAAGAGTTCTTGAGAGGTCCATTGTGAGCCAAGGAAATTATGCTTGGCTGAGAATTGTTTTTGGAGATATTCTTGCAAAATATCAAGCTAAGGCCCCCACCTCTCCCTCATCCTCTTCCCCAAGCTTCCGTGAACTACTTCTCTCTCTCCCTTCTCATTTCTTTGTGCGACAAGCTCCATTCTGCCGAGAATTTCTGCCGCTTGAGGACCGAGACATCAGCAGCAACAAGATCGTTAACCGCGTGCAGAGCCTCGTGTCTTCTCCAGCGGCGTGAAGACCCAACGAAGACTCCTCCGTTTGCTCCAGTCAACCTCGATTCTTCAAGGGTAGTTTGTTGACCTTCGAAACTCCACCCGAGTCTTCCAGCTGCCGCGCACGAAGCCTTGCTGACTGAAGACTCCGCTGAAGCCAGCCAATTTCCTATTTTGTTGACCTTGTGGCCGCGTGTCTTCAGCTCCATTGAACCCCACTGCAGCGACGTCCAAGCCTCCGCACATCATCTCGGTCAATTCTCCACCGAGCGGAGCAATTGTTGACCGAGCAACGCCACTGAAGAAGCTGCCCCTCATCCGCTGCCACTTGCCCGCTTCTCTTCCTGCTTCGGTCAACAAGCGAACCAGCGAAGCTCCACCGAACGAAGACTCCACCGAGGAAGCCAGCATCCGTCCGCGAGAATTTGTCCCTTCTCCACCAAGGTTGGTCGGCCACTCACGCCACCCATCCCCAGCTCCGTTTCTGCTTCAATCTTGCCGCGCCAACCTCAAACGAAGGAGCTCCCTTCGTCCGCGTCTCCAGCCACGACATCCAGCGAGTTTCGTGAGCCCATCTCCATCAAACACGGCCCAGCATCCAGCCCACGCAAGTTCAGTTTCAGTTAGTTTTTGGAGGCCCATCTTCACAGCAATTTTGGCCCATCAGCTTGTAAGTTCCAGCATCAGTTTAGCCCAAGTTCAAGCCCAGTCCAATTCTGTCCTAGTCTTGAAGCCCAGCATCAATTGGATTGGAAAGCCCAGTAATTTCAAATTTTTGGGCCCAGCAAAGTCAGGCCCAATTCAGTTTTATTTCAAGCCCAGTTTTTGAAGCCCGCGGAGCCAAGCCCAAGCCTAGAAATTTCTGCAAGCTTGCGAGGCTTTTAGGCCCGGTCCGTGTGTTTGTCATCGCCGCGGAAAGTTCGGCTTTTCGGCCGCCGTCGCGTCGCCGTTGCGGTGATTCGATCTCCGCTTTTGTCAAGTGAGTTTTACTCACTAATGCTTTATTAGTTTGCTAATTATGCTTAAGGTTGGTTAGATTTAATTAAGTGCAATTAGGTGGTTAGATTAGGTTAGAACAATTAATTTAGTGACTTAATGATGCATGTTAGGTGGTTAGACCTAGCTATTAGCAAGTAGAAATGTTTGGTTATTTATTGAATGCATCTTGGGATTTTTCCCGACCCGTTTCGGGCTCCAATAAGGCAATATAGGCCTAAATTGGATTTTTAATGTTTATTTATTTAATTTTCGAAATTAATTATTTAATTAATTATTTTTCCGGAAATTCAACCGGGATGGCCGGTGACCGGAATTTCGTGCCGATTGTCGTGATGCAGACCGTTTATTTATTTGAGCTCTACGTTGTGTGGAATTGAATTAATTGTGGAATTTTAGGAATTGTCCTAAATTGTTTGTTATTGAATATTTGATTGGTGCTTGGCCGAGCATGGGTATATAGCGCCAGTACGTTGATGGGCTATATAGTAGAGAGAATGATGAGAGATGATTGAGAATATTATTGGCTGAGACCAATCAGGTACGATGTTATTGGAAATACGTGGTTCGGTGATTGGAAGTATCACTGGCGAAAACGGCGCCTTAAAGAACGCACGTAAATGACTTATAGACACACGTGGTTCGGTGATTATGGGAATATCACTGGTGAAAACGGCGCCTTAAAGAACGCACGATGTTGTCTATAGCCGATGTCACCTTGGCGAAAACGGCGCCCTTGAGAGACACGTGGTTCGGTGATCAAGGTTATCACTGGTGAAAACGGCGCCTTAAAGAACGCACGGTGTCGGTGATCGGTATGTCATTGGCGAAAACGACGCCCGAGAAACATGTGATTTGGTGAATGAGTACACCACTGGGAATTCGTGGTATGAGTGGGAATGCCCTAGAAAGGGTCTGGCTGACATGTAATCGACTTAGTCGATTGATCAATGCTTGATCGGATGCCGTGAATTGTTTGAATATCTATGTTTAACCTTGAATTGCAGGTTGGAACTGAGGCTAAGGTAAGTCCTCTGACTCGTGTTGTGCTTAGGCAACCGTATGGCGTATTAGTTTATTAATCGAGTCTTAGTGGGTAGGACTCGCTGAGACGTGGTCTCATTGGTTATTGAATAACCATTTCAGGACCCTGAGGAGAATCGAAGGAGGAGGAACCTGAAGAGGAGAAAAACTTTTGAGGAAGAAGATGATCCAGAGAGGGATCTTGAATATAACCCGGATGTGGATTGAGATCCCATCCCTTTTGTGAACCCTGTCTTGGTATAGATAGGTGTGAGACTTTTATGCTGTAAATAGTATTGTGAATATACTATGAGTTGTGCTGTTGAGAAAGTGTGGTTGTGAATTTCAATATGAAAGATATGGCCTACTTTCCTATCCCATTATTTTATTGTCTGGGGATTTATAACTGCTTCCGCATGTGCTTAATAAAAAGAAAGGGTCGGCGATACATAGTCCTGGGATATCGCATTCTAAAATCGACCAAGTAGAAGGTGTGCACGCGTCCGAGGATCGGGGCGTGACAGATCTAACTCTACTAGTGATGTCACTCTCACAAATGATTCGGGTAGCTTCCTCAACTTTTTGCAACCGTGTAAATACAAGTACTCGAGCTTCTGTAACCCTCCAATCCCTTTGGGCAACTCCCTAAGATGTTCGCACCCATTCGCATTGAAGTAAATCAAGCACTTAAGCTTTTTGAGGGAACCATCAACTTCAGTTAGTTCTCCGCAAAACTGAAGGCTCAATCTCTCTAAACTCAAATAATCAGAGAAGTTTGGAGTCTTGGTCATGTAGCACCATGAGATATCCAAAACTTTAAGCTTTTTAGCAACCTGTTACAATAGCAAAATAAGAGTAAAGGGAAAATTCCATATGAATTTAGAGTTAATAAATGGTTGTGCTAGAACCTAGATGTAATTGGGTTGACTAATTTCTTTCATTTAACTCGCATAGATCCGTTTAGTACTAACACCTAGCCAACCTGATCCACATATCAATTCAATTCAATGCAATTTAATGCAATTTAATTTAATGGCCTTGATTACGAGATCGGCTTAGTTTTACTTGTGGAATGGCCTTGATTAAATCCATTCATGAGCAATTTTATTTACAACATGTTATTGCCTATATAGTTATGGGTTAGTCAATTTTAGTTAAAAACATAAAAATGCATGAGACAATTCAATGAGATAAACAAATATAGCAACAATGGTACCTTGAATTGACTCCATCCAGCCCATTCCTTTGTGATTGAACCAAAGCTCAATTGAAGAACTACAAGATTGCTTGGATGGAAATTGATGGCCAAGAACTCTTGAGAGGCCCATGACCAGGCCATGTATCTTAACTCTGAAAATTGATTCTCAAAGTCTCCATTGAAATTCCCTGTCACTATGAGGAACCTTATGTTTGGAAGCCTTGAAAACTCTTTACTCGTATAAACTCTTGTTTGGTCACATAAGCAAATTGCTTCAATGGCCTTCTTTCTCTGCCATTCAATGATAAAGTAGCATCAGTGTAAATGAAAAATGTATTCATTCTCCCCCACCCCCCCTCTCCTTTTTAAGAAAGGGCTCCTAATTAATAAATGAACTATTGAGAAAAACATAGGAAAAATATCTTCATCCCCCCCCCCCCCCCCGCTTCAATGGTAAAGTAGCATCGGTGTAAATGAAAAATGGCTTCATTCCCCCCCCCCCCTTTTTAAGAAAGGGCTCCTAATTAATAAATGAACTATTGAGAAAAACATAGGACAAATGTCTTCATCCCCCCCTCTCCTTTTTAAGAAAGGGCTCCTAATTAATAAATGAACTATTGAGAAAAACATAGGAAAAATATCTTCACCCCCCCCCCCCCCGCTTCAATGGTAAAGTAGCATCGGTGTAAATGAAAAATGGCTTCATTCCCCCCCTCCCCCCCCCCCCCCCTTTTTAAGAAAGGGCTCCTAATTAATAAATGAACTATTGAGAAAAACATAGGACAAATGTCTTCATCCCCCCCCCCCCCTTTAAGAAAGGGCTCCTAATTAATAAATGAACCATTGAGAAAAACATAGAATTCGATGGTCGGACATATACTTTTACCTTTTTTGTTCCCATGATATTATTGGTCTTAGCAACCCATAACCAGCTTCGCTTTATTGGATCGGTTAGTCTTGTATCTTCACCACCAATTTTCCTTCCGAGATCTATCAATTGGTCATGCATCCAGAATTTGTTGTGATCGGTTATCTTTATTAAGGACATACAAACAAGGACTTGAATTGAATAATCTGGCCTAAACCCATAATCCTTCCATATGTAGAGTGCATTCATCTTGTCCTGGTCCACAAAGAAACATGCGATGTCGAGAAAAATTTGTTGTTGCTCATGATTCAAGGCATTGTAGCTTATCTTTAGCTTGTCCTGGACCTTCTCATGAGATATTTCTCTCAGATTGTCTAGCACATCATACCATGAGGCTTTGTTTTGACTATAAACCAATGAGCCTATGACTTCAAGAGCCAAAGGAAGTCCTCCAGTCGTAGAAATTATTTGTCTCGAAAGATTGATGTAATCATCTGGAGGAAGATTCCTTCTAAAAGCATGTCGACTGAAAAGCTCTAGTGATTGAACATCATCCAACGGCTTCACTTTGTACTCCAAAGTTTTGTTGGATTTTATGATACTTTTGTTCCTACTTGTCATAATAACTCTGCTTCCTAAGCTGAACATAATGTGGTTGATGGCTAGTTTCTGGAGTTGCTCCTCATCATCCACATCATCAAGAACAAGCAAGACTTTCTTGTTAGAAAGTCGTTGCAAAATCACTTTGATCCCATCGTCGACATCGTTGATTTGATCTTGAAAGCCCGAACCCAATGTGTCAGACAATAATTGTTTTTGCAAATTTATGATGCCAAAGCCGGTCGACAATTCCCGGACATTTCCTAGGAAGCAGCATTGATTGAAAAGGGAATTTAGTTTGTTGAACACCATCTTGGCAAGAGTTGTTTTACCGATTCCGCCCATTCCATGGATTAGCACAAAGCACAAGCCCTCGGAGTCCATGTCCAACAACTTCAAAACGGCTTCCACCGGATCGTCCATTCCAACTAAATGCTCGGTAACGTATTTGTCTTTTGTCTTCAGCTTCATCACAATCTCTTGTAGCACCGATTGAATGAATTTCCAATGCCTGCCACATGAGTGAGTTAACTAAGTTGATATTGTAAAAGATAACCTCAGGACACTAAACATGTGGTTGCAACCAACATGGCTAGTGCCACTTATTTAATCGGCTAGTGCACCCGACAGGAAGACATTTTTATGTGCGTTTAGAACATGTTTTCCCTATGATTTAAACAAATAATCGCATACAGAAAATTATGACCTTTTTTTATTTATTTGCTTTCGAAATGGTAATACTTTGACATAGATGGATAGGACACTTGCTCTAATTCCATGTAAAAATCTATCGATAAGGAGAGAGAAGGTAACTTTTACGGATGTAGTCCACAATTTACAAACACAAAGATGTATAAAATTAGATTTATCAATGAAAGAATGCCCTCTTGTCTATCATTCAAAGAATAGACTATTAGATGGAGGCATTTTCCCATGTTAAAGGAAGCAAGGCAGTGCTAATTGATTCCTAATCCCTTTTTAAGGCAGTCTTGGTAGCTAGGATAAGAGCTAAGAAGAGATGTATTGAAAATCTTCACACTTAAGATAGTTGTAAGCAAAGTACATGAATAAGCTAACCCACCAAATTGGAGAGCTAAAGTTTCGACCAAAAAAAAATTAAAAAAAAAATTTGGAGTTCTAAAGTAACGAAAGAATTAAAAACACAAAAATACAAACGAATTACTCCTTGAATTCCTTAACACATCTCCCACCTCCAAACTTATCCCCCCGCAAAAAAAAGAAAAGAAAAGAAAAGAAAAAGAACTTTAACTGAATGCTTACCCGGTTTTTGCTTTATTTGGCTTCGGTGAATGACATAATTGATTCGGTTATCGAAAATATTTGAAAACACACATGGTATTCATTCAATTTCAAACAACTTAAACGAGAATTCATCCAAGTTTGGGCATATAATTAATGAAAGTCCAAAGCAAAAGTTAATGGAGCGCTTCAGGATCCGTGCATACCCTTGCTTTTTCAACTCCCATCCTTTGATTTGGGCTACACTTTTGAGGGCATCCTCCCACTTTAGCCTCATCTGGCGACCGAACTTCTCTTCATGCTTCTCCAAAGCTCTGACGTACCGTTGAGACTTAAGCTTAACATCATAAGGCTTAACGTCGTAGAAAATTGGCATAATCTCCTTCTCGGATGGTTTGGATTTCTTGCAATCCACCATGTGTGCGATCTCACGAAGGCACCACTCACTCGAAGCATAACCTTTAGAGAAGATAGGTATGTAGATCTTTGACTTTTGGATGGCTGCCAATAGCTCATCTATTTCTTCACCGACGTGGAGCTTACCCTCATCGAGGAAAACACGGATGTTTGCTTCTAGCATTTTATGATAAAGACAATCCGTGAAACCTTGGCGAGTGTCCGGCCCCCTGAAACTCAGGAAGACGTCGTAGTCAATCGCCGACGGCTCACCGCCGCTCGTTCCAGCCTCCGAGCCGTTTCCCATGTCCATCTTCACAAGTATTTTCTTCCGAGGGTTTCCTCTCTCGTAGCACCTGAAAAAGATAGGCTCGTTGACTTTACCACCACTGAAGTTGGTTTATATTACGCTTCGGACCTATCTTCCTAGGACTTTCCCCACTGTTTTTCACATAAGAAAAGCAAACCAATTCGAGTCTTCGTCAACTCTAAAATGGCGTAACCAGTACGCGTGGCTTTTTGACCCCCGGTGGACTCTGCTTCTTGTAGAGTCGACTTTCACGAACGCCCAAATTATAGTACTAGTCCTTGTTTTCTCCATAATTTCATTTTCGGTCCCCAACTATGCTTTTTTTTTTTGATGGGCACAGACAAATCGAGATTATAATTTTATTTTACTTCCTAAAGTCTAGTATCCTTTTCCAATTAAGTGATATTTTTGACATAGTTTTTTATTAGATTTCTTTTACTTGAAAAGGAAATTCTCCCCTTCTATTAGTAAATTTGTTTCCTAGAATTGTTTGGAGAGACTTTCTTTTGTCTTTTTTTTTTTTTTGGTAGTGCTCGAATCTTGATTTTCTTTAAACTTAAGTAATTGAAACTTACACACGAAAACGTTGATATGCGGAAGATTTCTCCATGGAAAGAACGAAGCAATGCCCATTATCAACATTGAAATGCATAAAACAAAAATAGATCCACCGAGTGCACGCATGAATCATTCTATTTTTTTTTTTCTATTTTTCTGTTTTCGAGAGAATAACTTTAGAACAGAAATCTGTCTAGTAAGACAATTTCATTTTTCTATTTTTGGAATAATTTTTAGTCTATAAATATGTTTCCAATAGAAATGAAAAGCAAAAAATTTCTACTTTTCTATTATTAGAACAAAAAGTAGGAATAAAATCTCTTCTCATTGCTCGTCCTCGCTACTAGTTGGCTGCTCACCCATCGCTTGCCACCTCCTGCTGCTTGCTCGCTGTTGTCCCTCGCTGGCCGCCTCTCGCTGCCCACTACCTTCAACCACCCGTAAAGAAGAAATCTTGTGTTATTACCAAACGAATTTTTATTTCAAGAATAAAAAATTTATATTATTATCAAACACATAAAAATGTTTATTTCTAGCTAAAAATCGATTTTTAGAATAGAAATTGCACACAGCTTGAGTCCATAAGCAACCAACAAAAAAAATGAAGGGATCACGACGCAAATCAGGTACTCACAGAGGTAGATTTTCCAAAAGAGTCACTTACACAAAAAAAAAAAAAAAATCATTAAAAAATTTAATTAAAAAGTTAAATGAATAAAAATTAGGAAAAAATAAAAGAAAAAGGGCATTGGCAGGCAAAAGTAGCCTGGCATGTTAAACGCACGACAACAGAGAGAAGAAAAAGGTGGGCACGCGTGAGAAAGGACATACCGGCAAAAGCAGTGGAAACGGTGAGCGCTTGCTTGGCAAATTCCGATGGACGTGCCAGGGCCATTCTGGCATATTCATTCAGCGATAAAAAAAGTTTAATCGCCCGATTTTTTTTTTTTTTTTTCCTTTTTGTGAGGCAGAGGGAGGATAGGAAGGAGGGAGGGAAGAGTCCCTCATCCCGCTGCAAATCTTGCTTTGGTCATAGGGATGGGTTTGGTTTGTTTCGTTTTCGTTTTCCTACGTCGTTTTTGTTTTTGTTTTTTATTTTTCCCCTTTTTTGCCCTTTTTCTGGAGGACAGACGAATCAATTTATTTATTTTTAAATTAATCTTCTTTTCGGACAACTTTTTTCCCCCTCGTGGCCGGCCCCCACACACAAAGCTCTCACAGTTAAGCGCGTCACTTAAAGCAAGGACAAGCATCGGTCGGGTTCATCATGGTCCTGTCGAGTTCATCAAGCGCGTCACTATCTTTTTCTTTCTTTTTTTCTCTTTGGGAGGGTCCAGTCCCGCGTCGCGGGGCGGAAGGAGAGGGGCCCAGTCCGTGATTGTCGGCAGCTGGGCGGAAATTTAGATTCATTTCCATTATATTTTTATTATTATCCAAGGATTGTGTTCCATTTAGATTACATTACGCTAAACTTTCGTAATTACAAGAACGATTTTTAGGAAAGCAACTTATTTTGGCAAGTTGCGTCCGGACATTTATATATATCCCTTGACAAATTAGTACATCTCAAAAGTCTTGCACAGACTTCCCATTCGCTGCTCACAGGGTCTCATCTTGAGGCTTGACACCAAGGCCTTATGTCATTTTATTAGACCCGGCTCGGATTTTTATTTTACTCGTACTTTATTTATTTTAATTGCTTTGATTATTGATTTTTGTTTTTTTTTTTTTTTGCCTGAGGGTTTCCCCCTGTCAGAGCACAATCAAGGAAAGGCTCGTTCACTTTGCGTTTGCATAAAAAGTAGATTGACCAGACGCTACTGAATTTCGTTTATAGTATGCTTGATAGCTCTATTTCTAGACTTGAATTTTAATTTAGAGTAAATTGACATGGATGTATTTATTTTCTTTAACTCTAGGGCTTCTCAGATCCCCCTTTTAGAAAGGTGATTCTTTTTGTAAAATAAATTTATGAGTAGATTTCCACTCGAACAGTAAATTTCCTGATTTATTAGCTAATTCGTTTCCTAGATATATTTGGAGTGACTTTTTTTTTATATATATATTTTTACAGTACTCGCACTTTGGCTTTCTTTTAGTATTAAGCAATCAAAACTTTCTCATAACAATGTTGACATGTACATTCACCTAAATTTTTTTCATAATTCTCTAAAATTTAAATTACAATATTACTAATTTGATGGGAAAGCAAAAAAGTCGTTCTTACTTTTTATAAGCCCAAACAAATAGACCCTTATCTCTAGGTTGTTCTATGGATTCGACTCTTTGAATTCAGATGTGAAAATTAAGTTTTTTCCCCTTTTGCGCTTAGTGACTGGTTCTGGGCCTTTTATTAAGCATTCCAAGTTTTGCAACTACACATACAACACCAAAAAAAAAAAAAAAAAAAACTTAGTAAAGACAGCTAGAAATTGACTAACATTTGCAATCCCAGTACAAGTTAGACCTTCAATTTTCTAAAAAAGGAGCATGAAAATGCCCATTATCAACCTTGAAATGCGCAAGACAGAAACAAATCCACCAAATTGCACACTAGATGAGTCCACCGGCAAGCAACAAACAAAGAAAAAAGAAGGAATCACTGAGCGAATCAAGTACTCATAAAGGAAAGAGAAAAATCTCCACTAGTTCCTTCCAATTCTAGTTTCAACCACCAGTTCTCAGGCAGAACCGTAAGTTGAGCACAATACAATGGGAACCAAAATAATTATTATGGTTGAAATGGCACCGATGTTCACCCCTAATTTTAATTATACTTATTTGACAGTGGGGCAGGTAACTCGTGTTTTTTCTTTCAAAAGTCAAAAGATTCCACCAGGAATTATGCTTAGCTGCCCATCTCTCTTTCTCTCTGGCTTGAATGTTGGATTAACAAGCTTTCCTTTCTTTTTCTTTTTTATGTCGTTGCTTTTGTATTAGTATTAAAATTTTATATTTCTAGGTATCTCAACATTTAAATTAATGGATACTTTTGCTTTTTAAATGATCGCAATATTCTCCATTTAGGAAAAGTTAAAGTAAGCTCTTGTAGAAGAACTCAATATCAAATCTAAGAAGCCGCCTTGATATCTTTTTTATTAGCAAAAGCAAAATTTCAAAGTGAGCTTAATCAATCTATCTAAACGAAACCAAACCATGTATCTCAATGGTAAGTTTATTTGATTTTCTGCACATTGTTTTGTAATAAATTTTGACTAAATAAAACAGTTAAACAAATTTTAATTTTCTTTTTTGACATTAATTTTTGAAATTTTACTATCATAATACATCACTTTGGGTCCATTTATTTCGCAAAAATTTTCCTTTTGGAAAACATTCTTCATAATTTTTGTCATTTTTCGTATAGGAAAATGAGTCAATAAAAACAATTATCATTATTAGTAAAAAACTTATGCTCAAATTTAGTAAATAAATTATTTAAAAACTTAGAATTTTTTTTTCTTTTTGTAAATATGACAAGACTTCGGCACTTGGAGTATCCCGATTATTCCTTTGAGATACTTTTGGTTGTACTGAAAAATGAATTGCGACTATCTTGCCCCTACTGATGCTCGGTCTAAGAGAGGATGGCTACTTTTGCGTAGCATTTTATACTCTTTTTTGGAACATCTGAGATAATTTCAGAGTGACTTTGATTTATCTCATAACAAAATATTGACAACATAATGTGCTATAAGTGGGCAACTAGATTCTTTCAAGTGTCATCTGCAATAAAAAATGATCATAAATAATAATAATAATAATAATAATAATAATAATAATAATAATAATAATAATAATGAATTTAATTAATTAAAAAATTAAAGAAAAGGAATTGGCAGGCAAAAACAGCCTGGCATGTACGCATAAAAGCACAATAACAGAGAAGAAAAAGAGGGCACGCGTCAAAAAGGACAAACCGGCGAAAGCAGCGGGGAAAAAGGGAAAATGGAAAGAAAAAAAAATAAAGAGGAAAGATAAGATAAAAAAGAGAAAAGTTCAAAAAATTTACAAATTATAAAAAATGTCCACCTTAGCATGGTCGTATTGCACAAGGTTGCCGATAATGTTTAGAAGTCTTTAAAAGATTTAGGATTAAATTAGTAATTCATCAAAATTTATTGAATTTGTTGCTAAGTTATAAATTTAGACTTTTTTGGATAATTTTTTCTTATCGCTGGCCATATTTGAGACCTAAATTTTTCATAACTGTCAGTCTGTCACTTACATTAAAAAAATCAAAAAATAATTAAACGAATAAAAATGACAAAAACAGAGAAAAGGTAATTGGCAGGCCAAAACCGCCTAGCATGGGGCACATAAAAGTAGAGCAATAGAGAGGAAATGGCAGAACGCTCGGTGTGTAAAAAGATGCCGAGTGATAGGGCTGAGCGCGGTTCCCGGGTTACCCGGGAACCGGAACCGCACCGGAGGAGGGTCCGGTTCGGTTCCCGGTTCCAAGGGGGACCGGTTCCGGTCCTGGAACCGGAACCTGTTTCGAAACCGGAACCGGAACCGGTTACTTAGGGCAGAAAAAGCTCGACCTTGGATGTTCTAGTGACTTGTATGTGATGTTCTAGTTGAAGTTTGGCTTTGGCCTCTAAATGAAAGTTGTAAAGGACTTCTTGGAGTATAACATACTCAAATTTGGGACAAAACAAACAAGTATAAGTGGGTGAAATCGTTATTCTTTGGAAAGACTGGATCTGGAGATTTTGGGACCGACCCTTGATGAATGCATGGACTGTAAGGCAACCTTTTTGTCGAAATTTCACTTCGGTTTCTTAACAAAAGTTGTAAAAGACATCCTGAGGTACCACATATAAAAAATTTAGAGAAAAAAAACAAGAATAGGTAGGTGAAATCGTGGTCCTTTGGAGATGGTTAGATCTGGAATTACGGTACTACGAACAGGGATTTTAACCGTCCATATTTAATTATCGATGTTTTCATGAAGTATCTACCTTATGGTCTTGGATATCACATAGTCGAATTTAATAATTTTTGAAGGTCATTTGGGTATTTAATCGGAAATGTTTCTAAAACTGTGCAATCTGATGTGTTTGGATCTTGTAAGTTGCAATGCGTGGACTATATCATTTTGTATGAGGTTCTTTTGGAAATGTGTTCTGCATGAAATATCTCTCTTCATGTCTTCCCTACAATATATTTAAATTTCGTAATTTTTGTAGTTCATTTGTCTATTTAACCAAAAAAATTTCAAAAACTGTGCAAGTAGAGAATAGGAAAAGTAAATCGATTTTATCTTTTAATCCATAATGAATTGGACTACGATTTCTTCATGAAACTTGTACCTCTAGGTCTTAAATACAACGTGTCTAAATTTTAGAATTTTCTGAGTTCATTTAAGGGTTTAATCGAAATTGTTTTCAAAACTTGTACCTCTAGACATTCTTGTTCTAGTGGTGTTTTATTTCTACTTTCTAATTTGCTATTTGTTTTGAAATTTCTAATTATATTCTATTATTATTGTGCAGTGCGAAGTTAATGTATCAAGATAACATGTCAATGGGAAGTTACCGTGTAATATACACGTACATTATAGTTTTTTTTGGTAACGTGCGCATATGTTATAATTTTTTTTTTTTTGGTAACGTGCGCGTACGTTATAGTTTTTTAAGTAACGTGCGCGTACGTTATAGTTTTTTTGGGTAACGTGCGCGTATGTTATAGTTCAAATCTGAAAATAACAAAAAAAAAAAAAAAAGAACCTGTTGGAACCTAGAACCGACCCTAGAACCTGTGACAGGGTATGTTCCAGGTTCTCGGTTCCCATGGGTAGGTTCCAGGTTCCTCATTTTGAGGAACCTGTACCCGAGGGTAGGTTCCAGGTTCCAGATAGAACCGAACCGGAACTTGGAACCGCTCACCCCTACCGAGTGATGCTCGTGCTCGGTGGGGCATGGATATTTGGTTTCCCGTTTTCATGTTTAATTAAGTTAACTTAGTACTTGGTTTTCTATTCGATGCATTTTTTTTATATAAATGTCTGGAGAAAAATAAATAATTAAAAATTTAAAAAGAAAGAACGAGGGAGACCAAAACAGCCTGCCATGCAACCCATGAAAGCACGAGAATAGTGAAAATGGTTAATACCATGAAAAAAAAAACTCAAAATGATACACTTACAATAAATTTACCTCAAAATTTCAAATTCAGCTTAATTGATCCACCAAAACGAATCCAAACCATGTATCTCAATGGTAAGTTGAATTGATTTCCTATACATTGGTTTGTAATTAATTGTTATCAACCAAATAAAATAGTTAAACAAATTTTAATCTTCCTTTTGACATTAACTTTTGAACTATTATTACCATAATATATTTCTTAGGACCCGTTTGTTATGCGAAAAAAATTTCTATCAGAAAATATTCTCCATAATTTTTGTTGTTTGGATCGCTTTGGTATATGACTCAATAAAAAATATTTTCATGGTCAATGGAAAACTCATACTCAAATTTAATAAAATGAATTCTTTAAAACATTAGAAAATATTTTTTGATATATGACAAGACTCTGGCACTTGGATTATCCTGATTACTCCTTTGAGGTACCTTTGAATATACTGTGAAAAATGAATTGCAATTTTCTTTCACCTACCAATGCTCGGTCTAGCAGAGGGTGGCTCTCTTTGCATAGCATTTCTTATTCTTTCTGGAATAGCAAGACAATAAAGAATGACTTTGATTTACCTCAAAACAAAATGCAGACAATATGGCGTGCTCTATAAGGGCACCATCATTTATCCAAGGTGTCATTGCATTAAAAATAATAATAATATAAAATAGTAGTAGTAATAATAATAATAATAATAATAATAATAATAATAATAATAATAATAATAATAATAATAATAATAATAATAATAATAATAATAATAATAATAATAATAATAATAAATAAATAAATAAATAAATAAATAAATAAATAAATAAAGGAAGGGATATTTATGCTCCGACGTGATAGTTGATTGAGGGGAAGGTCCAGATATCTGGTTGGCTGTTTTCAAGTTTAAGGCTCCATTTATTTTTGAGAAATAGATGATTTGAGAAATATTTTTTAATTTTAATTTTTATTGTCTATATAAATGAATATAAGAAAAATATTTTCATCCTTCACGAAAATATTTAATGATAAATCGTTAGCGATGATGATAACATTTTTTATTGGCTAATTGTTTCAAACGATACAAGCAATCATTTTTCTAAAATGCTTTCTCATCATTAATTTTCTTTGATAAAAATGAAGCCTAAGTTAACTTAGTACATGGTTTTCTAGTAAATGCATTCTTTTATATCATTTCTCAAGATCTAATGTCTGCACAAATGTAGATGCATATTTTAGGATATTAAGATTGCAACTTTTTTTGTAATTTTTATTGCTATCTTGTATGAATGAAATGTAATAAAAAGTACCAAAAAAAATTACATCTTGCATGTTAGTAATTTGGCTTGTTTCTTCTTAAAAAATATCATAAAAAATATGTTTAGGAGTCCCTTTGGGGAAATTTAGATTTATTTGCATTATATTTGTATTATTCTTCGAGTATTGTGTTCCATTTAAATTACATTATGCCAATTTTTCATTTTAAGGAGCTAAGCAAGTTACATCCGCATATTTATATATCCTTAAAAAAAAGGGTCATTTTAGAAAACTTACATAGACTTTCCATTTACCACTCCCAGGGTCATGTCCCGATGCTTATTAACGAGGCTTATTTTATTTTATCGGATGCGGCTCGGATTTTATTTTACTCGCACTATAGTTATTTTCGCCTGAGGGTTTCTCTGTCGGAGCATAAAAAGTAGGCTAAGTATCCACCACTGAATTTCGTATGTATTACGCTTGACTTAAGACATCTATTCCTAGAACATTCCCTAGTCGAATGGTCTTTGGATAGCACTAACCAAAACCGAATTTTATAGTCGAGTCTACGTCAACCCTAAAACAACTGTTTTTACATTTTTATTTTTTTTGGTCGAACCTTATGCTAGACTTGACTTTTGACAAACTCACAATATGCAAGTCCTTCTAAATGGATATCAAATATTCAGAAAACTACGGTATTAGTACTTGGTATTCCCAATATTTCATTTTCGATCCCCGCCTATGCTCTTTTTTTTTTTTTTTTTTTTTTTTTTTTTTTTTTTTATATGGGCACAAACAAATCGAGATTATAGTTTTGTTTTACTTCCTTAACTCTAGGTTTTTTCAGATACTGATTTCAAATATAGGTGATATTTTTGAAATAGATTTATGATTAGATTTCTTTTACTCAAACAGTAAATTTTCACGTTTATTAGCTAATCGTTTCCTAGATCAAACAGACTTTATCTTTTACTTTGTTGTATTTTTTACTGTCGCCCTTTGACTTTCTTTAATCTTGAGTAATTATTTTTCTGACCCCCAAAAGTAAAGTAATTATTGCATTCATCTAAAAATATTGGCACGTACGTTCGCCTTCATATTTTTCATAACTTTCTAAAATTTAATTAGTACTTCGAGCTTTGGTGGGAAAGCAAAAAAATAAGTTCTTACTTTTTATAAGGCCAAACAAAGAGGCCTTGATCTCTTGGTTGTTTCCTAATCTTCAATTAGGATTCTTATGGTTTGATTTGGAACAAAGGTTGCCGCTATGAATTCGATGCAAAAATTGGGATTCTTTTTTTCGTTTCACGCTTTTGCATATGAAGCTATATATCATATGAACCTAAAGGTTCAACTCTCTTCATTTTCATGGTATTAGTTTGAAAATGGAGCAAGGAACTCGTTTTCGCTTCATGAAGTATTGCCAAAATGTCCCCCTACTTTTGGTCTGAATTTTTTAAAGAATTAGCTTTTCATGGACATTTTCTGCTGAGAGTCGGCAAACGACCCATTTAGACAATTTCCGAGCGACTTCCGTCTTTCACAATTCAAAGATGGCAGCTGAGTGAGCGATTTGAAATGTCCAATCTTCCTTTTTGTTCATAGCTTTTTCAATCTTTTATCTAACGCGCATTTGAATTGATACACATTGTGAATCTTCTTGGAACAACCCAATTTCCAATTTTAGCGTCCCCATTATAAGCGCATGAGTTACAAAAAAGGAAGGAAAAACAATTATTCTTTTAGAGGGGCCTTTCAGAACTAGGGATAAATATATTAGAAGTTCTAAAACTTATCATAAAAGTGCGATTGAGTTCTAAAACTTTCAAGAAGTGCAATTAAGCCCTGAAACTTATCATAAAAGTGCGATTGAGTTCTAAAATTTTCAAAAAATACAATTGAGTCTTAAATCTTCTAAAAAGTACAATGGAGTCCTAAAATTTGTCACGAAAGTGAAATTGAGTTCTATAACTAAAAAGTGTTATCAATGGAAAGACTTGATTTGACCAATTTAATAAATTTTAGGATTTGATTGTATTTTTTTGAAAGTTTTAAGACTTCATTGCACTTTTATAAGATTTAATTGTACTTTTTTGATAGATTTTAGGATTTCTAATGCACTTATGCCTTGGAATTACATTCGTGAAAGGGTTTGGAGTGGGTGTACCATGTCTTCGGAGATATAGATAGAATGGACATTTGTGCGTTCTATAAGAACTAAAGAGAAATTACTATATGAGGTGTTTTAGAATGATATGTATGATTAAATGCATAACCCAACTCTGTTTGATGAACTTAACCGTCTCTCAAACACATTTCATGCAAATTTCCCAATTCATTTTCCATGCGATTTCATGTCCAAAGCAGATTTCACGCATCAAATCTTAGGTAGAGCACACCCATTTGTGTTAATTATTAGCGAGGGAGCGATGAAGCAAACTTCCTTTGTTGTTGAGATGATTGTGCGGGATGACAAGTCTTGAGGGAAACTTCTTGTCGCTTCAAGTTGCTCAGACCCATGCTTAAACTTTACTTCATGAGATGTGCGTTGATCTCTCGAATATGACAGTTCTTTCTTCTTTGTCACAGCTTTAGCATGTGACCCTCAACAAGAAAAATCATCAAATAGCGACAAGCAAATATTTCCCAACCTTAGGCGGCAACTTTTTCCAAATTCCGAACTAAGCAAGATCAAGCAAAACAGCTGGTGTACTCAAATTTTAGTTTAACCAAATCACAAGAACACTTTACAAGGGCTCTGGAATCAGGGATTACATCGTCCCTACTGAATTTTCTACTATATTTGTCAATGTTCATCTATGGTTTCCATGGTCTCCATGGAATCAAGGTGACTTCCCTAGGAAGTTTTGCTCCTCTCGAGCTCATCCCGTCCACCAAAACACTCAGCATGCAAATCCACAGTTAATGATAGATCAAAATCCTATTCAATCTCCTTATCCAGCTTCTTCTGCCTAAGTGCACCAGACTTATGATCCTCGAATAAAGCCGAGGAAGACACCAACAGATGATTATTATCATGTGTCAATTGAAGCAATTCCTTTGAGGCATGTCATTAAACAGTCACCGAGCATTATCCATTTGGCCGCAATGGATCAATAGCTAAGAATAACTTCCTGACACCTCGAAGATATAACAGAGTCAACGTCAGAATGAGTGATTTCGACTTCGTTTAGGAAGATCCTAGTAGTACCGGTCGCACGTGGAGCGAATCATGGATCAGTTCCTGCTGTTGAGCTTGAGAGTGCGGCAGGGATGAAGCGACAGGAGCTTCGTGTATGGAGGTTGTGGTTGCGGATAAGAAGACGGCTCCATAGGAAGGAAGATGGCGAAGCAACTGAGACAGATCGACGAAGAGAGAGTTTGGCGGGCCGAGTCCGACTTGAGCTACAGTGATCGGGCTTTATGGATGGGCTGGATTAGTGACCCGATGGGTTGGGTGCTTTATTTATTATCTTTTATTATATCTTTATTTAAATTTAACAAAACTCTAATATTTAATTTGCCGGTAAAAATTCAGATGCCAACGGTTACTTTTTTTTTTTTTTTTTTTTTAATTCCAGCAAATTTGCTCTTCAGGGGTCATAAATTACTGCATTTGTATCATTCTCGTACCCTTTAATTTGCTAGTAATCATTCAATTTAAAAGAAATTACTAGTAATGATACTTTAGATACCTTTACTTTGAAAAACCATTTATTTTCCTGTCGAAAGGCAATGACAAATCAACATTCACAAAAATCCAACAATTTCCATCTCCATATTAATTTTTCACCTTTTCGGCGAAACACATATAAAATCGGGTGAGGTCTATATAGGCCGAGATCGAAAGAGGAACTGCGTGGCTAGACTTGCCTATGTGCACTTCGAGCTCAGGAGGGTCTAGCGGGCTGTGATACTTAAGGATTGCAATTGTCTTTTATGGCTAGCGATTGAGGGATGAGATTTGGGTAATTATGGTCACTTCACCTTTGACACTAGAAGTGGGTGATTAGTGATGTTGCTTTCTTTTAACTCAGGAATGCAATGGGTTACCTATCTATTTACTGCTCGTTTGTCAAGTATTGAAATGACTTTTATTTAGGAAAAGCAATTGGATGAAGCTCATCCAGTAAAATGTCTCGGATACATCAAGTTGCTTGGACCCCATGCTTTTTGTCCATGGCCTTACCCGTAACCCTAGCATTACCTTACCCGTAATCCTAGCATTAAGCTAGAAGATGCGGCACATATTGAATATCAAAAGGGCACCCCAAAAAAATGACAAGTTTCTAGTAAGTCAGAAAAATAACTCGCTACTAATACTGTCGGCTAACATTAAATAATGATAGCCTGCTGATATGATTATATTGAGATCGATTTCAATTTGTGGAAGTGCGCGAAAACTAACAAGCATGTTGTGCATGAAAATAGGCTCAGGCCACTTCCACTCTCCTTGTACCCAGAGCTAATTCGCCATAAGTCACGATTCTTTGCACTCCTGACAACGTTTGTAGCTTTGTTATTGACTCACAAGATGTATTGCAGCATGAGTTTGTGCTAGTTTTGTAAAGTGGTAACGAAAAAAGTGAAGAATTTGATAGACGGTGAAAACCTTGTTAGAAAAACAATTCTGCGAATACGAAAAAGACAAAAAAGAAGTGTACATTGTTGAAAGCACTTCAGAAGGTTTCATAATAGCGACAAAAACATGTGAAGCAATCTAAGATAAACTACATAGCGAAAATGTCAGCAGATACCGTGATTGATTGACCGGACTTGGTCGAATTAATGCAGGGAATGTAAACAGCATGGAAGGACGACACACTGAATTATGACGAACCCTCGTTACCCAAAAGCCAGTACACATGAATAATTTACAACCGGATCATATATTTTGGTGTCTAACTTGAAAGCCACTTCGAGGGCAATAGCCAGTGAAAATAACACGGGTTGAATATTGGGGAAGCTCAAAATTCTTGAAATTGAACCTGAGAGAATGGCCGCCTCATCATAGTAACAGGCGAGACTTGAATTTCAAATGTTTCCATTGCTTGTACATGCTGACTGTCTCTTCAAACCAATCATCTCTTAAATTTGGGCAGTCGGAAATAGTTAGTGAGCACTCGTCTGATAATTTCCAATTGAGTACATTTGGGAAACTTCTTAGTGATATGCAACCTACAAATTCCAAATATTTGAGAGTCTCTAATTCATCCAAGCCCTTAATTGCCAGAAGCTCTTCGCATCCTCGAATTACCAAGGACTCCAGCTTTTTCAAATTCGATAGATTATCTAGACTTTCAATCTTAGGACACTTGTCTATTTCCAAATGTTTCAAGGACTCCATTGAACCAAGACCTTGGATCGTAGTTAGATTTGGGCAATCGCTCAGCCTCAACAGCTTCAACCTCGTCAAACTCAAAAGACCCGCAAATCCCTCGAGGTGTTTTAACCCTTCCACTTCGAATTCTATCAACTGTTCGAGCCCATCAAGTTGAACTTCCTTCCAAAAACAGTGACTAATGTGCAAATGTGTCAATTTTCTCAAGTTGCAATGAAATGATGAGCTGGCTATTGATTCATGATATTGGGCACACAATGTTGACAGAGACGGTGGAAGGTTTGCGAGGGATTGTCGGCATGGACCATCTTGAGAGTAAAGATGACGCCAGTTCTCATCATGACCACCATATCTAAGATTCACCAATTCAGTGAGGTTTGAGAGATCCGGGATCCATCTCAACGAACTTGATCCGAGTTTTAGGCTTATCAAACTTGAGGGAAACTCGGGCAACAGTTCAAGTTTGCTGCAATCACATAATCCCAATTTCTCTAGGCGACGAAATAGTTTGATTGTCACCGGAACATTCCTAACAAGGGATAATTCCAAGTGCAGAACTCTCAAAAGTGATAATTTCCAAATGTCCTCGGGAATTTCCCACTCCAAACATGGGCAATTCCCCGCATGTAGCTCTTCCAACTTTTAGCTCAACAATGCTCTGTGGTAGATCCCTCATCAAAGAATACGAAATGTTGATGACTTTTAATCTACTTAGGTTCCCAATAGATTCAGGTAACCGTAAACATTGCGTTTCCGAGACATCCAACTCAAGTAGTGATTTCAAGTTCCCAATCGACATTGGGAGTTCCCTTATTTTAGTATATGATAGAATGAGAAACTTAAGTTTGTATAGATTCCCAATAGAACTAGGAAGTTCATTGATTTCTGTATATTGTAGTTTAAGAACTAACGAGCACTCTTGGTTACCAATGGCGTTGGGTAATCTTGTAATAGTCGTATTTGAGAGATCCAACTCTACTAGTGATGACACTCTCACAAATGATTCAGGTAGCTTACTCAACTTTTTCCAATTGCCTAAATACAAGTATTCAAGCTTCTCCAACTGTCCGAGTCCTTCGGGCAACTCCCTAAGACTTGTGCACCCATTCGCATTGAAGTAAATCAGGCATTTAAGCTTTCCAAGGGAACTGTCAACCTCAATAAGTCCTTGGCAATTTTCAAGGTTCAATCTTTCTAAACTCAAATAATCAGAGAAGTTTGGAGTCCTGGTCATGCTGTCACAATATGTGAGATCTAGAACTATAAGCTTCTTGGCAACCTGTCACAATATCTAAAAGAGATAAAGGGAAAATTATGTACAAATTTAGAGGCAACAAATGATTGTGCTAGAACCTAGATGTAATTGGGTTGACTATTTTTCTCATTTAACCCGCATAATCCACCTACAAATCAATCCAACACAATCTAATTTAATGGCCTCGATTATGAGACCAGCTTAGTCAGCTTAGTTTTACTTGTAGAATAGCCTTGATGAATCCATTTATGAGCCATTTTTTTTACAATAGCTTATTGTCTACATTGTTATGGTACAACAATTTTAGTTAAAAACATAAAAAAAAAAACAACATGAGACAATTCAATGGAGTTAAAGATAAACAAATACAACGACGGAATACCTTGATTTGACTCCATCCAGCCCACTCCTTCGTGATGGAACTATAAGAAAGGTTGAGAACTACAAGATTTCTTGGATGAAAATTGATGGTGGAGAGCTCTTGAGGACACCCATACCAGGTCATGTATCTTAACTCTGAAAGTTGGTTCTCAAAGTTTCCATCTAATTGTCCCCACACTAATTCGAGGAACCTTATGTTTGGAAGCCTCGAAAACTCATCGCTCGTATAGCTTCCTAGTGCATTTCCATTTAAGCAGACTGCTTCAATGGCCTCCTTTCTCTGCCATTCAATGATAAATTAGCATAAGTGCAAACGAAATGTCTTCATTCTCTCTCTACTATGATGAAATGGCTCTTAATTAATAAATGAACTATTAAGAAAAGCATAGATGTCTCACCTCTTCTGTTCTTATGATATTAAAGGCAGACAAAGGATCCCACAACCTGCTCTGTTTTCTTGGATCGATTTGCCTCATATATCCATAGACAATTTTCCTCCCAAGATCTCTTAGTTGATCGTGCATCCAAAATTTGTTATCGTTAGTTATCTTTATCAATGACATGCAGACAAGGACTTGAATTAAATAATCTGGAAAAAACCTACAATCTTTCCACATGTAGAATGCACTCGTTTGGTCTTTGTCCACAAAGAGACATGCGATGTCGAGGAAGATTTGTTTTTGCTCATGACTTAGGGCATCATAGCTGATCTTCAGCCTGTCCAAGACCTTCTCATGAGGTATTTTCCTTAGATTGTCTAACACATCTGTCCATAAGGCTTCGTTTTGGCAATGAAGTAATGAGCCAACGACTTCAAGAGCCAATGGAAGTCCTCCAGTTGTAGAAACTACTTGTCTTAAAAGATAGACATAATCATTCAGAGGAAACTTTCTTCCAAAAGCATGTCTACTGAAAAGCTCAAGTGAATGAATAGATTCTAACGACTTCACTTCGTACTCGAATGTTTGGTTGGCTTTTAAGATGCTTCTTTTCCTTGTTGTAATAATAATTTTACTCCCTGAGTTGAGCGAAACATGCTTGATGGCTAGTTTCTTGAGTTGTTCCTCATCATCCACATCATCTAGAACGATGAAAACTTTCTTGTTAGAAAGTCGTTGCACAATCACCTTGATCCCATCATCAACATCGTTGATTATGTTGGGAAAGCTCGAACCAAACATGTCAGATAATAATTGTTTTTGTAAAGTTATGAGGCCAAAGCTAAGCGATGATTCCCGAATATTTCCCAAGAAACAACAATGACTGAAGAGGGGATTTAGCTTGTTGAATACAACCTTAGCGAGAATTGTTTTACCAATTCCTCCCATTCCATGAATTAGAACAATGTGCATGCCCTGGAGTGCACGTCCAATAACTTCAGAACAGCTTCCACTTGATCATCCATTCCGACTATATGCTCGGCGACATATTTGTCTTTTGTCTTCAATTTCATCACAATCTCTTGTATCACTGACTTAATGAATTTCCAGTGCCTGCCACAATATCGAATCATCTAAGTTGAAAATTGAGAAAAATAACTCAGGACACTTGGCAAGTTGCATCAACATGGCTAGTAACGCTTACTAAATCGACTAAACCCAAAAGGAAGAGATGTCTTAGGTGCTCATGGAACCCGGCGTCTTTATGATTTAAACAAATCATCATGTAGCAAATATTATGAACTTTTCACTTCTTATTTGCTTCCGAAATGGCAACACTTCTCGAAAAGAGAAAGGAGGCAATTTAAAGGAGGTAATCCCCAATTTACGAACACAATGATATAGAAAATTACATCTATCAATGAAAAGAATAACAGATTCTTACTTTATTTGGTTTGGATGAACGAGATGGTTACCAAAAATAGTTTTCCAAACACACTTGCTATTCCTTCAATTACAGACCGCCCAAACAAGATCTTAACCAAACTCGGGTATACATTGAAAGTCCTAAACAAAAGTTACGGAGAACGGTAGGACATCTACATACCCTTGGCTTTTCAGCTCCCATCCTTTGATTTTAGCTACACTTTTGAGGGCATCCTCCCACTTTAGCCTCGTCTGGCAACCAAACTTCTTTTCATGCTCCTTCAAATCGCGGACGTACAGTGGAGACATAAGCCTAACATCGCGAGGTTTCACGTTGTAGAAAATCGGCATGATTTCCTTCTCGGATGGTTTGGTATTCGTGCACTCCACCATGTGTGCAAGCTCGCGAAGGCACCAGGGACTTGAAACATAACCTTTAGAGAAGATTGGTACATAGATCTTCGACTTTATAGATCTTCGACTTTTCGATAGCCATCGGTAGTTCATCAGCTATTTCTTTACCGACGTGGAGCTCTTCCTCATCGAAGAAAACACGGATGTTAGCTTCTTGCATTTCATGGTAAAGGCAATCCGTGAATCCTTGGCGAGTATCCGACCCTCTGAAACTCAAGAAGACCTCATAGTCAATCGTTGATAACTCACCGCCACTCGTTCCAGCCTCCGAGCTCTTTTCCTTATCCATTCTCACAAGCATTTTCGCCTTAGGGTTTGCTCTCTCAGATCGCCTGATCAATGAAAGGCTCGTTCCCTTTGCATTTGCATAAAAAAATTAAAAAGAAATACTAGCCACTGCTGACTTTCGTTTACGTTATGAAGACCTCCATTCCTGGTACTTTCGTTTGCCTTATCTTTAAGAGTCTCCGTCAACTCTAGAAAAGCGGAATCAGTCCCCACAGCTTTTTCCTCCGGTGTGCTCCGCTCCCCTAAAGTGACTTTCGACAAACTCGCGATGATACAAGTTTCGTTCTCACTGGAGAAAAAATAAAAATATTGAGGATTAGTTGATATTTCCGAAAATATTCGAGTATGGTCAACTCTAAAACTATGCTTTGTCTTTTTATGGATCATGGACAAATCAAGATTGCAATTTTATTTTATTTACGTAACTCTAGGATTTTTATCAAAAATTTTAATAGATTATGATTAGATTTATTTAACCTGAATATTCAATTTTCCCTACTTTACTTGCTAATTTATTTCCTAGATTTTTTTTGAGTGACTTTTTATTTTGTCTTTGTTTATTTAATAATTTTACGACGCTCGCAACTTGACTGTCTTTAAACTTATGCAATTAAAAATTTTATGTGAAAATGTTGACATGTACATTCACCTACAGATTTTTCATAATTCTCTAAAATTTGAAGAATATTACAAAATTAGGTGGGAAAGCAAAAAAATTGTTTTCATTCTTTGAATTCAGATGTGAAAATTCAGAGTTTTTTTTTTTTTTTTGTGTTTTTGCACCTACTGATCGGTTTCATGATAAATAGGCCCCCATCTTGGAACTTGAAATCTCCTTAGTCAGGGCCAAAACTAACCCTGTTAACCTCATTCCAAGCTGGTTCTAGGGTTGAGCCGGCAGAGTCTTTTTTTTTTCTCTCCCTAGTTTTTAAAATTTTAGTGAAGTTTAATTTTGTGTCGTTATCAAATGAATAAAAATTTTGTAACGTCATCAAATACACTTTTACCCAAAAATTGATTTTTGGAACATAAATTGCACCCAACATGAGTCCATAAGCGAGCAACAAACAAAAAGAAAAAAAAAGGAATCATGACGCGAATCAAGTACTCATAGAGGTAGATTTTCCAAAAGTGTCACTTACTTTTAAAAAAAAAAATCATTAAAATTTTTTAATAAATAAAAAATAAATGTATAGAAATTTAAAAAATAAAGAAAAAGGGCATTGGCAGGCAGAAGTAGCCTGGCATGGTTGAAAGCACAGCAACAGAGAGAAGAAAAAGGTGTGCACCCGTGAGAAAGGACTTACCGGCAAAAGCAGTGGAAATTGTGTTGGGGGCCCGGGGGCCCGGGGGAGGGGGGGGAGGTGCATAACGAGCACGAGATGTTTGACCGAGTGCAAGATTGAATTGCAATTTTCTGTCGTCTACCGAATATGGTGAGCGCTTGTTTGGCAAATTCCGATGGACGTGCCAGGGCCATTATCATTTATTATCTTTATCAAATTTAAATTTTAACAAAACTCCAATGTTCAATTTGCCGGTAAAAATTCAGACGTCAACACACTTCTCTTTATTCCGGCATATTTGCTCTTCAGTGGTTACAATTTACTGCATTTGTATCATTCTCGTACCCTTTAATTTGCTAGTAATCGTTCAATTATAAAATAAATAAATAAATAAATAAATAATTTGTTTTTTTTGCTAGTAATCACACTTTAGATATCTTTACTTTCAAAAACCATTTACTTTCCCGTCGAAAAGCAACAACAAATCCACATTCGAAAACTACCAAGCATGTCGTGCATAACAATAGGCTTAGGCTACTTCAACTCTACTTGTAGGCAAAACTAATTTGCCATGAGTCCCGATTCTTTGCAATCCTAACAACGCTTTGTAATTTTTTGTTGACCGACTATACACATTGGGGCATAAGTTTGCGCCAGTTTCGCATCGTGATTAATGTTTCCATACAAAGATGAAAACCAACTTCAAATTCAACTGCGCCGGCACGGAGTTCCTTTTTTTTTTTTTTTCAGTTATTGAATTGTCTCATTAATTTCTTATTATCTTTTTGTCTTATACTAGCTTAATTAATATAAAATTAGCTATATTTCACGTTACAAAAGCAAGTTAGGAGTTGTCATGACTGCCTATGAAAGTTAAATTTCATAAAAGGTTTATGAGGAGCATATTTCCACCTTCACATTCGCTAGACACTCTTTTTTCTCTCTCTTTTTTTTTTTTTTTTTCTAGTGAAATGACTCTCTCTCTCTCTCTCTCTCTCCATTTGATTCCTTTCTTATACTATTTAACGAAGAAAACTAGCATTATTTTGACCATCTCTCTCATCAGTTACACTATATAAATGCTTGATCACTCCCAACAAGATATTATCTTATCTAGCATCCTCTTTTCAATATGCTTGTAGAAGGTTATCAATTTTAATTTATGGTTTCATCTTGTGAATCACCAAAACTGAAGAATAAAAATTTCTTTTCATGATGGCATGAGTATAAACAATTAATTACCTATTATCTTTTCAAATAGTTTGAGCGAACTATATTTTAAAAAAGAAAATAATATTTCAATCCAATTATCGAATTGGCCTTGACCTTGTGGGCGTTGGCCAGATATATTTTCACGTGACGCTTGTGGAATTTCAGAAGCATTGCACGTCAATCTTCCTTATCTACAATCAAGAGACCTTCATAGCAACTTGAGAGAGAGAGAGAGAGAGAGAGAGAGAGAGAGAGTTTGAGTCATTAAGATATTGATATCCCAGTTCACGTCAGCTTCTTCACCATCTTCAGTCTCTTTAAAAGTTTCACTACTAGAAATGCACAGAAGATTAGGCTGGAGCTTGTGCTCCAGCTAAAATATTTCTGAAAAATAGGCGCAAAATATGTGCTGTAAAACTAGATAGACAGTATCTGCACCATAAATCAACCTCTCTCTCTCTCTCTCTCTCTCCATATTTCTGTTGTAGACTTATCAAGCAATTTAATTCTGGTTTTTAGAGATATGGGGATGCTCTGTAGGCATCAGCAGACGCAGGTCTAATACTTGCCCAAGCAATTCTGGATAGTGCTGGCGTGATTGTGCAGAGAGCTGACTTGACAACATGCTATGATGAAAGAGGTGCTATATCCATCTATTCTCCCAGTCCCCTGCCCGCTTCTCGCCCGCCACCACCTAGAAATCTTTTCCATCTCTATAGTCCTGTCCAACATCTAATCCATGCGAAGTCGATTGTCGCAGATACGAAGTACAAATTGCCCAAGTACGTTTTGAGTGGGCGAACAATTTGATTGATGATAACTGACAAAGGAGGCGGGGCAAATTTTGCTCAGCTTCGTGTGTAAATCCTATGAATTGAGGATAAGAATGCTTCAAGTGCCAAAAGTTAGTACAAAGGGACACTTAGGGCGCGCATGACAACCATTCTGTTCCAGAAACTATTTCTGGAATAGAAATAGATTTTTCTATTTCTATTTCTAGAAGAGTTTCTAAGCAAAAATAACCGTTTGATAACGACACAAAATTTCTTCCTTCTGGACGGCGGCAGTGACGACCGACGACCTTTAATATAAAAAATAAAAATAAAAATGATTTAGTAACAAAAAAATAATGAATAAAATAAAATAAAATAAAATAAATCATAAAAAAATAAAATAAAAATATCATTATATTTTAAAATTAAAATATAAAAATAAATTTATTTTATTTATTCTATTTTATTTTATTTTACGAATAAATTTATTTTAAAATGAATAAAAATAAAAAATAAAAATAATTTTATTTGGAAAAACACTCAAGGCAAATAAAAATAATTTATTTTTATTTATCATAAATAAATTATTTTAAATAAATATAATAAATTTATTTTATTTATTTTATTTTATGAATAAATTTATTTTAAAATGAATAAAAATAAAAATAAAAATTTATTTGGCAAAACACTTAAGGCAAATAAAAATTTATTATTTTTATCATAAATAAATTATTTTAAATAAATTAAATAAATTTATTTTATTTATTCTATTTTATTTTATTTTACAAATAAATTTAATTTTAAAATGAATAAAAATAAAAAATAAAATAAATTTATTTGGCAAAACACTCAAGGCAAATAAAAAATAATTTTACTTTTAATAAAAATATTTATTTATTTATCATAAATAAATTTAATAAATTTATTTTTAGTAAACTAAAAATAAAATGATAAATAAAAATAATTTATTTATTTTAATAAATTTATTTTTATTTTTAAATGAATATATTTATTTTTATTTTGGGTAGAGAAGAGGCGTACGAGGGAGAAAAGAGTGAAATTAGGGTCGGGAGAAATCAGAAATTGATTTATGGAGAAATCAGAAGTAGAAAATTTCTACTTCTGATTTCTCCTCCATTTCTATTTCTGGAATAGAAATCTATTCCAGAAATAGAAAATTTGATAAGCGTTATCAAACAAGTTTCTGTTCCAGAAATTGGTCTGGAACAGAAAAATCATTTCTGGAACAGAAATAATTTTTATCATGCACCCCCTTAAGTGCCAAAAGTTACGAAAGGTACACTTAAGTGTTACATTCGAAGAAAAACGGATCACTAAAGTGCCACTCCGACCAAAGTCTTACCAAAAGGTTGACGTGACATTTTTCCGACGAATTTCCAGCGAAGTGAACCCAAAACAACGCCGTTTTGCATGCTGCTGTGGCAATGGCGTCGCTTTGGGTTGACGTGGTAAAAAAAAATATAAAAATTAAATAAATTAAATTTAAAATTAAATTTAGTTAAAATATTAAAAAATAATAATTTTAAAATTATATTTAGTTAAAATATTAAAAAATAATAATTTTAAAATTATATTTAGTTAAAATATTAAAAAATAATAATTTTAAAATTAGATTTAGTTAAAATATTAAAAAATAATAATTTTAAAATTATATTTAATTAAAATATTAAAAAATAATAATTTTAAAATTAGATTTAGTTAAAATATTAAAAAATAATAATCTTAAAATTAAAAATTTTTAAAAAATTAAAAATAATAATTTTAAAATTAGATTTAGTTAAAATATTAAAAAATAATAATTTTAAATTAAAATATTAAAAAAATAATTTTAAAGTTAGATTTAGTTAAAATATTTAAAAAATAATTTTAAAATTAAATTTAGTTAAAATATTAAAAATAATAATTTTAAAAATTTTAAAAATAATTAAAAATAATAATTTTAAAATTACATTTAGTTAAAATATTAAAAAATAATTTTAAAATTATATTTAGTTAAAATATTAAAAAATAATAATTTTAAAATTAACAAATTTAAAAAAAGGGGGGCGGTGGCTGAGGCTACCCTCAGCCACCGGCCCCCCCTTTTATTAATTTATAAAATTTATAATTTTTTATAAATTATTAGTTTTTTTATATTTTAACTAAATTTAATTTTTAAAATTATTATTTTTTAATATTTTAACTAAATTTAATTTTAAATTTATTTTTTAAATATTTTAACTAAATCTAATTTTAAATTTAATTTATTTCATTTTTATATTATTTTTTATCACATGAGCTCAAAACGACACCGTTTTTGCATTATTTGGCCATGTCAGCATGCAAAACGGCGTCGTTTTAGGCTCGGTTCGCCGGAAAAATGCCACATCAGCATTTTGGCCGGATTTTGGCCGGATTGGCACTCAAGTGATCCATTTTGCTCCGATTTTGGCACTTAGTGTGCCTTTCGTAACTTTTGGCACTTAAGTGTCCATTTGTGCCAACTTTTGGCACTCCAGGGGTCCTTGTCCCCTATGAATCGATATTGATAGTTTGATGAAAAAATTTGCATAAAAGTGGAGGGCATTCATGCATTTTAATGATGCACGCTTCAATACAAATCTTATGCAACTTCTACGTATGAGTTCCACAATTTCATATGGTTTGTTTTATTAGTACCTGAACCTTATAAAGAAATGCGAAAAGTAATCAATTTATGTGATTGTTAAAGTGGAATATCAGGGCATACTTTGTTGCTAGACCATTCTCTTCCCTAACTTGTTAGTGTTTGTCCGGCGAGTCGACCTCATAATATTTTCTGTCTGTTATGTGGAGTGGCCAATGGCCCCCACAATTCCGATGCTCCAATTTGTTTCATTCAGAGCCTTTCATACCAAATCTGCATAGTTTGTTTCTATTGGTTAAATCACGCATAAAGTGGAGATACCCATTGGGCAAAACAAAGCAGTCAAAAAGTATAATAAGATTGCTGGTGGCTAGCAGCATGAAAGTCCTCTTAATATTGTCTATAGCAAGAGCACGTAGTTGCAGGTTTGTAGTAGAAGTTCTTCCAAATGATTGATCATGATGTTGTGGTTACGGTCAAGGAATTCGATTCCCTCACATTCCATGAGATTTGGCTCCTTCAAATCTCAGGACGAGAATCCTCGTGAACCTACTAGCCGCAACTCGCATCCTTTCATTGTTCCTTCTTATTTCTCTCCCAAGATTGGATCGAAGTTGTCCATCAACCATCGACAGAATTCCCCTTCGACGATTTGGAGATCCGTTAGACATGGGTATACAATCTCGTGTATTGCTTGTTTTCGGTAATCATTTAATTGAGCAGTTAATCTCGTCAATCACGTCTTGCCATGAATGAACTCCCTACGTTTTTGGGAATGGTCAACATGCATAAATGACATTATGAGGAAAGCACGATAATTAAAGGTCTGTCTTGTCATATTCTAATAAAAATGCAATAAAGAAAGAAGTTACGAATTAGATAGGATTGACTTAAGTGATATTGATCTTGGTTTTGGTTATGTACTGCAAGCGAAAAATATTTTTCTAGAAAAAAAGTGAAGATGTAAATCAAAAGTTAATTGTTTCTAAATAAGAATTGCGACCCCAAGAGTTTGCGTCAATTAGATATATTCAGTCTATAATCAACGTGAAAAAGGTGTTAAATATAATATTCACCAAACTTACATTAGCCACTAAGATCAATATAAAGCAAATAGTACGTACATATGTTATAAGAGGTAGAAATAGTGGTGTTGCTATTTTCTTCTCTGTCCTCAGCTGCAAAAAATCTCATCAGCTGGATTTTAAATTTTAGCCTTTAGAAGAATTTGGACAATTCAAATCATTAAAAAAAAAAAGAAAAAAAAAAGAAAAAAAAATGCTACAATGCAGAAAATAAGTACATGCCTTTCTTGGCGGTGAAAACATTGTCGGAAATACTACAAAAATTACATGAAAAAGACAAAAACATGCGACGCAATCTAAGATAAACGACGGAACCAAAATGTCACTAAATATCGTGATTGATTGACCGCCACTTGATCGACCTAATATGCGTGGAGTGTCTAAGGACAACACACCGAATTATGACTAGCACTCCAAAAGCCACTTCGTCACTTGAATACCCCCAGAAAAATTTTGGGCAGTCTCACACTCCTCATTCTCTACTCCTTTTTCCCAGACACTGTCTTCTATTCGCAGTATCACATTAATTAATCTCTTTTCCTTCCTTTTTTCCCAGCCATTAACACATAGAAGGCAAAAGTCTGGTATTTTCAATGATCTGCAACCAGTAAAGTCTAGGTATTTGAGAGTCTCCAGTTCATCGAGGCCTTTAACTACCAGAAGCTCTTCACAATATACAACCACCAAGGACTCCAGCTTTTTCAAATCGAATAGATTATCTAGACTTTCAATCTTAGGACACTGGTGTATTCCCAAATGCTCCAATGACTCCAGCGAACCAAGACCTTGGATCGCAGTTAGATTTGGGCAATTGGACATACTTAGCATCTTCAACCTCTTCAAACTCGAAAGACCGGCAAATCCTTGTAGGAGTTTTAACCCTGCCACATCAAATTCAATTAACTGTTCGAGTCCATCGAGTTGAACTTCCTTCCAAAGGCAGTAATGAATACTCAAACGTGTTAATTTTCTGAAGTTATGACAAAATGACAAAGTGGTTGATGACGTATGATTTTCGAGTGACAATGTTGACATAGATAGTTGAAGGAACTCGAGGGATTGTCGGCAAGGACCATCTTGGAAGAACAAAGGATGGTAGTTCTCATCATGACCACTATATCTCAACTCCACCAATTGAGTTAGGTTTGAGAGATCTGAGACCCACCGTAGCGACTTTGATCCAAAGCTTAGACTTTTCAAACTTGTGGGAAGCTCAGGCAAGAGTTCAAGTCCACTACAATGATGTAATCTTAATATCTCTAAGTGAGGAAGTAGATTAATTGTCAAAGGAACACTTCTAATAGGGCTAGATTCCAAGTTAAGAACTCTCAAAAGTGATAATTTCCAAATGTCCTCGGGAATGTCTTTTAGAGATGGGCAAAACCCAGCATGTAGCTCTTCCAACTCCTTTAGTGTGACAATGCTTCGCGGTAACTCCCTTATCAAAGAAAATGAAATGTTGATGACTTTTAATCTACTTAGGTCTCCAAGAGATTTAGGTAACCGAAGACATTTCATGTTCCAGATATCCAACTTGAGTAGCGATTCCAAGTTCCCAATTGACATGGGGATTTTTTGCATTTTAGTAGATGATAGAACGAGAGACTTAAGTTCTTGTAGGTTCCCAATAGAACTAGGAAGTTGTCTGATTTTTGTAGCCTGCAATCTAAGTGTTGACAAGCACTTGTGGTTACCAATGGAGTTGGGTAATCTTGAGATAGCCGTAAACGAGAGATCCAACTCTACCAGTGATGTCAGTCTTGCAAAGGATTCAGGAAGCTTCCTCAACTTTCTGCAATCGTCTAAGTACAAGTACTTGAGCTTCTCTAACCCTCCAATTCCTTCGGGCAACTCCCTAAGACTTGTACACCCTTCCGCGTTGAAGTAAATCAGGCACTTAAGCTTTTCGAGGGAACCATCAACCTCAATCAGTCGACTGCAACCTTGAAGGATCAATCTCTCTAAGCTCGTATAATGAGAGAAGTCTGGAGTCTTGGTTATCTCTTCACAACATGTGAGATCCAGAACTTTAAGCTTCTTGGCAACCTATTAAATATAGCTAAAGAGAGTAAAGGGAAAATTCCGTGCTAATTTAGAGCCAATAAATGGTTGTGCTGAAACTTAGATGTAATTGGCTTGACTCATTTTCCTCATTTAACCCATATAAATCGTTTATTTAGAACTAACACCTATCTAACCTGATCCACATATATCGACCTATATATTAATTCAATACAATCTAATTTAATGGTACAAGACCATCTTAGTCAGCTTAGTTTTACTCGTGGAATGGCCTTGATTAATCGATTTGTGAGTCATTTTATTTACATGTTATTGCCTTTATAGTTATGGTATAGTTGATTTTAATTAAAAATAGAAAAACTGTGTGAAACAATTTAATGGAGATAAATAAATATAGCGACAGATGATACCTTGATTTCAGTCCATCCAGCCCAGTCATCCATGATGGAACTGCAACACAGCTCAAGAACTACAAGATTGCTTGGATGGAAATTGATGGCCAACAACTTTGGAGGACAATAATACCAGGCCATGTGTCTTAACTCTGAAAGTTGATTATCAAAGTTTCCATCTAATTGTTTCCCAAATAATCTAAGGAATCTTATATTTGGAAGCCTTGAAAAATCTTTGCTCGTATAGGTTCCCGATTCAAATCCATCTAAGCAGATTGCTTCAATGGCCTCCTTTCTCTGCCATTCAATGGTAAAGTAGCATAAGAGTAAATGAAAATTGTTTTCAAATTCTCTCTATTAAAAAAGGCTCCTTATTGATAAATAAAATATTGAGAAAATCTAGAATTCAGTGGCCAAGCATATCGTTTTACCTCCTTTGTTCTCATGATTTTATTGGCCATCTCAGGAATCCACAACCTGCTCTGGTTTCTTGGATCCATTATCTTCATATCTCCACAAACAATTTTCCTCCCGAGATATCTCAGTTGGTCATGCATCCATAATTTGTTATCATCAGTTATCTTTATCAAGGACCTGCAAACAAGGACTTGAATCGAATAATCTGGGAAAAATCTACAATCTTTCCACATGAAGAATGCATTCGTCTTGTCTTCGTTCACAAATAGACAAGCGATATCGAGAAAGATCTGTTTTTGCTCAAGACTTAGGGCATTGTAGCTGATCTTCAGCTTGTCTTGGACCTTCTCAGGAGGTATTTCCCTCAAACTGTCCAGCACATCTATCCATGATGCTTTGTTTTGCCAACGAAGTAATGAGCCTATGACTTCAAGAGCCAAGGGAAGCCCCCCAGTCATAGAAACTACTTCTTTTGAAAGACCAACATAATTATCTGGAGGAGGATTACTTCCAAAAGCATGTCTACTGAAAAGCTCAAGTGATTGAATGGAATCCAACGGCTTCAATTCATACTTCAAAATTTGGTTGGCTTCTATGATGCTTCTATTCCTAGTTGTCAAAATAACTCTGCTTCCCGAGCCAAATGAAATGTGCTTAATGGCTAGTTTCTCGAGTTGCTCCTCATCATCCACATCGTCGAGAATGATGAAGAGTTTCCTATAAGAAAGTCGCTGCCTAATCACCTTGATCCCATCATCAACATTGTATAGTTTGTCTTGAAAGGCTGAACCCAACGTGTTAGACAATAGCTGTTTTTGTAAATTTATGAGGCCAAAGTTGATCGACAACTCTCGAACATTTCCCAAGAAGCAGCAATGACTAAAGAGGGAATTTATTTTGTTGAACACAACCTTAGCAAGAGTCGTTTTACCGATTCCACCCATTCCATGGATTAGCACAACGCGCAAGCCCTCGGAGTCCATGTCCAACAACTTCAGAACGGCTTCCACTGGATCGTCCATTCCAACTAAATGCTCGGTAACGTATTTGTCTTTTGTCTTCAGCTTCATCACAATCTCTTGTAGCACCGATTGAATGAATTTCCAATGCCTGCCACACGAGTGAGTTAACTAAGTTGATATTGTAAAAGATGACCTCAGGACACTCAACATGTGGTTGCAACCAACATGGCTAGTGCCACTTATTTAATCGGCTAGTGCAACCGATGGGAAGACATTTTTACGTGCATTTAGAACACGAATTCCTAGTGATTTAAACGAATAATCACATACAGAAAATTATGACTTTTTTTTTATTTGCTTCCGAAATGGTAACACTTTGACATAGATGGATAGGACACTTGCTCTAGTTCCATGTAAAAATCTATTGATAAGGAGAGAGAAGGTAACTTTTAAGGATGTGATCCACAATTTACAAACACAAAGATGTATAAAATTAGATCTATCAATGAAAGAATGCCCTCTTGTCTATCATTCAAAGAATAGACTATTAGATGTAGGCATTTTCCCATGTTAAAGGAAGCAAGGCATTGCTAATTGATTCCTAATCCCTTTTTAAGGCAGTCTTGGTAGCTAGGATAAGAGCTAAGAAGAAATGTATTGAAAGTTTTCACACTTAAGATTGTTAGAAGCAAAGTACATGAAAAAGCTAACGCACCAAATTGGAGAGCTAAAGTTTCGACCAAAAATAAAAATAAAAATTGGAGTGCTAAAGTAAGGGAAGAATTAAAAAAAAAAACACACACACACACAAAAATACATCCTTGAATTTATTAACACATCTCCCACCTCTAAACTTAACACCCCCCCCCCCCAAAAGAAAAGAAAAAGAAAAGAAAAAGAACTAACTGATTGCTTACCCGGTTTTTGATTTATTTGGCTTCGGTGAATGACATAATTGATTCGGTCATCGAAAATAAATTTGAAAACAAACATGGTATTCATTCAATTTCAAACAACTTAAACGAGAATTCATCCAAGTTTGGGCATATAATTAATGAAAGTCCAAAGCAAAAGTTAATGGAGTGCTTCAGGATCCGTGCATACCCTTGCTTTTTCAACTCCCATCCTTTGATTTGGGCTACACTTTTGAGGGCATCCTCCCACTTTTGCCTCGTCTCGCGACCGAACTTCTCTTCATGCTCCTCCAAAGCGCTGACGTACCATTGAGACTTAAGCTTAACATCGCGAGGCTTAACGTTGTAGAAAATCGGCATAATCTCCTTCTCATATGGTTTGGATTTCTTGCAATCCACCATGTGTGTGAGCTCGCGAAGGCACCACACGCTCGAAGCATAACCTTTAGAGAAGATAGGTATGTAGATCTTCGACTTTTGGATGGCCGCTGGTAGCTCATCAGCTATTTCTTCACCGACGTGGAGCTCTTCCTCATCGAGGAAAATACGGATGTTTGCTTCTAGCATTTGGTGATAAAGACAATCCGTGAAGCCTTGGCGAGTGTCCGGTCCCCTGAAACTCAAGAAGACGTCGTAGTCAATCGCCGATGGCTCACCACCGCTCGTTCCTGCCTCTGAGCCGTTTTCCATGTCCATTCTCACAAGTATTTTTCTTCTGAGGGTTTCCTCTCTCGTAGCACCTGAACAAGAAAGGCTTGTTCACTTTACCACCACCGAAGTTCGTTTATATTACGCTTCGGACCTATCTTCCTAGAACTTTCCCCATTGTTTTTCACATAAGAAAAGCAAACCAATTCGAGTCTTCGTCAACTCTAAAATGGCGTAACCAGTACGCGTGGCTTTTTGACCCCCGGTGGACTCTGCTTCTTGGAGAGCCGACTTTCACGAACGCCCAATCTGTAAGTCGTTCTCAAAGAAATAAAATATTGAGGAAATTACAGTACTAGTCCTTGTTTTCTCCATGATTTCATTTTCGGTCCCCAGCTATGCTTTTTTTTTTTTTTTTTTTTTTTTATGGGCACAGACAAATCGAGATTACAATTTTATTTAACTTCCTTAAGTCTAGTGTCTTTTTCAAATTAAGTGATATTTTGGACATAGTTTTTTATTAGATTTCTTTTGCTTGAAAAGGAAATTCTCCACTTTTTTTAGTTAATTTGTTTTCTAGAATTGTTTGGAGAGACTTTCTTTTGTCTTTTTTTTTTTTGGTAGTGCTCGAATCTTGATTTTCTTTAAACTTAAGCAATTGAAACTTACACATGAAAACGTTGACATGTGGAAGATTTCTCCATGGAAAGAACGAAGCAATGCCCATTATCAACATTGAAATGCATAAAACAGAAATATATCCACCAAGAGCGCGCACGAATCATTCTAATTTTTTTTTTCTATTTTTCTGTTTTCGAGAGAAGAACTTTGGAACAGAAATCCATCTAGTAAGAAAATTTCATTTTTCTACTTCTAGAAGAATTTTTAGTCTATAAATAAGTTTATAATAAAAATGAAAAGTTAAAATTTTCTACTTTTCTATTTTTAAAACAAAACTTAGGAATAAAATATCTTCTCATTGCTCGTTCTCACTACTAGCTGGTCGCCACCCGTCGCTCAACCTCCTACTGCCTATTGGCTATTGTCCCTCGCCAGCCGCCTCCTACTGCCCACTACCGTCGACCACCCGAAAAGAAGAAATTTTGTGTCGTTACCAAATGGATTTTTATTTCAAGTATAAAAATTTTATATTATCATCAAACATGTAAAAAAGTCTATTTCTGGCTAAAAGTTGATTTCTAGAATAGAAATCGCACATAGCATGAGTCCATAAGCAAGCAACAAAAAAAATGAAGGGATCACGACGTGAATCAGGTACTCACAGAGGTAGATTTTCCAAAAGAGTTACATTAAAAAAAAAATCGTTAAAAATTTAATAAAAATTTAAATGAATAAAAATTAAGAAAATAAATAAAAGAAAAAGGGCATTGGCTGGCAAAAGTAGCCTGGCATGGTTAAAAGCACAACAACAGAGAGAAGAAAAAGGTGGGCAGCGTGAGAAAGGACGTACTGGCAAAAGCCGTGGAAACGGTGGGCGTATAACGAGCACGGTGAGCGCTTGCTTGGCAAATTCTTATGGACGTGCCAGGGCCATTATAGTATATTCATTCAGTGATAAAAAATTTTGATCGCCGGATTTTTTTTTTCTCTTTTTGTGAGGCAGAGGGAGGATAGGAAGGAGGGAGGGAAGAGTGTTAAAGGAATAAAACAGATATTAAAAGTACAGATGAATGAAGAAGTTGGTGGTAGTAGAAAAGCTGAACCTGAGGAAGTTACTGAGGCAGAGGAAGCTGAAGCAAAGGAAGGTTGCGAATTTCTAAACGAAGCTCAGAATAGAAAAGAAGATGAGCTGGCGATCTTGAACTGAACTGATGAGCCGGTGATCCGGCTGAACTGATGAGCTTGCGATCCATGACATCAAAACCTGAAACACAGAAGTTGATCAAGCTAACTGAAGGAGCTGCACAGTCAGAAGAAATGCACGTGTTTTTCATATTGGTTATTCTGTTGTAACAGTTCTATACCAGAAGTTGTTAAACAAGTATTGAGTATAAAAGGATAAGTGAAGGACATAAGTAAGAGAGAATGAGTTCATTGTTTTTCTACTTCTGATTTTCCTCGATTCATCTGTAGCTTTCTCTTCTACTTTTGTATTCGACAATGGTGGAAGTCATGTAAAGATGAACCATAAGTTTTGAAGAAGAAATATAATAGAGCTGAGGTATTTCCATTGATTGTTCAGGATCAAAATTCTTTCATACATAGGCCTTGTTCTATCTCTCATTTCTTCTCATAGTATCAAAGCACATAATCTTGGGAATAATAGATCTGATATGTTCTTACTGCAAGATATTATAAAGATCTTGTTGTTTCTTAGTTAGCTTACCTTCAAAGTTTACTGGATTGTTTCTACGAATCTTCAAAGTCTCTGGACATATAAGAATGGCAACTAGAGTGCAGAAGTATCCTTTTCCTATCCATGTGAATATAGCTAACTTCGTTACCATCAAGTTGAATGAAGAAAACTTTATGTTGTAGCAAGCCCAATTCAACAGCTTTCTGAAAAGCCAAGATCTGATTGGTTTTATTAATGGTGAAACATTACCTCCTAATCAAATGATACAGACTGAAACAGGAGAAGTAATGAATCCTGATCACCTGGATTGGATAAAACTGATTAGCTTATATCATCTTGGATAAGTGGTGCAGTATCAGAAAATATTCTAAGTCTGATAATTGGCTTAGAAACCTCATTCGAAGTATGGCAGGCTCTCATAAATAGATTTACACAGAAGTTTGTTGCAAAGGAATTTGAGTTAAGAGGGAAATTACAGGCTTGCCGGAAAAGAAACAGATCATTAAGCGAATACCTTCGAGAATTCAAAACCATCTGTGATCAATTAAATGCAATTGGAAAGCCTGTTTATGATATAACCAGAATGTTTGGCATACTTGAAGGGTTAGGTTCTGAATATGAAACCTTCAAGACAACCATGTATTGCCTTAAACCCCAGCCAGAGTATGATGAGGTTATCTCACAACTTGAGAGATTTGAAACCAGATTGCAAACATATTCTGTGAATGAGTACAATACTAACCTGGCCTATTATGGGCAAAGAAGAACTGGAACAAGTCTGCAGAAATTCAACTCCAGAAATTAAAGAGAAAATTTTCGAGGGGAATTTAGCTATGGCAGAGGTCAGTCTTTCAATAGAAGGGAATATGGAAACAATTTTACAGAAGCAAGAAGAAATCAACAAAATAAAATGAATAACCTAAATTCAACTCAGCAATGTCAGGTTAATAAGGATAACTGGTCTAACTATGGACAAGGATTTAGACCATATTCAAATCCTTCACAGAGGTATCAAAGTGTTAGGTCTTATCCACCACATAGTTCAAATGGTGATAGACAAACACATATTACAAAGCCTATAAGTAATGGTCCTCTGCAATGCCAGATCTGTAAGAAATCAGGTCATACAGCACTTAGATGTTGGTATAGATTTGATAACTCGTACCAGGCAGATGAAATACCAACTGCATTGGCAGTTGTGCACATTGAAGAACCCTATGGTTCAGAATGGTATCCAGATACAGGGGCTACTTCACGTATTACCTTAGAACTTGGTATGATTCGAAACTACAATGCATATAGTGGTAATGACACTGTCATGATAGGAGATGGATCTCATTTGTCGATTTCATGCATTGGAAATGGAATATTGAATACAGAAAATAGCAAATTACCACTGAATGATGTATTAATAGTTCCTGCAATCAAAAAGAATCTTCTATCTGTATCAAAACTAACAGATGATTATCCCTGCTCTTTTATTTTTCATAAACATGGGGTATATATGAAGGACAATCACAATCATACAACAGTGAAGCTAGGAAGGAAGGTCAAGGGGCTATACCAGGTGGAGCCTAAAGTTGCAGAAGTCTTCTTCACCCAGACTCAACAGGAAATAGGAGAAGATGTCTGGCATCAAAGACTTGCTCACACCAATCTAAAAACAATGAAGATTCTACAGAAACAACATCTCATTCAGTATAGTTCTAAAGCTCATAATATATGTAGCAGCTGTCAAATTGCTACGAGCTCAGCACTATCTTTTCCTTTCTCAGACCATATCTCTAATGTTCCATTAGAAAGAATACATTGCGATGTATGGGGACCATCACCAATTCAATCTGTTCAGAAATTCTCCTACTATGTCATTTTTGTGGATGATTTTTCTCGATATAGCTGGATATATCCAATGAGACAAAAGTCAGAAGTTTATGATGTGTTCATTATGTTTCAAAGATTTATAGAAAATCAGCTTGATCACAAGATCAAAGTCTTCCAGAGTGATGGAGGAGGGGAGTTCACTAGTAATAAATTCCAAAACCATCTACAAAAGTGTGGAATTAAGCAGACTATCTCATGTCCTCATACACCAGAGCAAAATGGTGTTTCTGAGAGGAAACATCGACATGTGATTGAATTGGGACTAGCAATGATGTATCATGCTAAAGTACCACTGAAATACTGGGTAGATGCATTCAAAACAGCAGTTTATGTTATCAATCTTCTTCCCATAACAAAACTGCATATGCATTCACCTCATTATAAGCTCTACAATAAGACACCAGATTATTCTCATCTTCGAGTTTTTGGATCAGCCTGTTATCCATGTCTCAGGCACTACACACAGCATAAATTTGATCCAAGATCCCTTACATGTATCTTTCTTGGATATAGTGAGAAGCATAAAGGATACAGGTGTCTCTTGCCTACTAATGGAAGAGTCTACATTAGTAGACATGTAATATTTGATGAGAAATTCTTCCCTTTTACTCATATAGTAAATACTGAGTATCAGCAGGGATCTGAACTATACAAACAATGGATAAAAGGAGTACTATCTTCTATTTCCAACTCTACTAAGCAGGCTCAGTCACAAGACAATATATCGAGGGAATATTTGCAGCATACTGGATTAACTCAAACAACTCTAGAAATGCATGACAATGAGATCAGTACAGTTAATCCTGTAAATATATCACAAATACATATGGTACCTGATGCTGAGATACAAGTTGATGTTAATAATGCTCTCAGTTGTATTGAATCTCATCAGACATCTCCAAGCATAGAGGAACAAATGCCTACAAATCAAGAGCTTGTTGCAACATCAAATGCTAATACAGGACAAATACAAATTAGTTCTGAAACTGGAATAATACAAGGTACTTCTTCAACTCATCCTATGCAAACTAGACTTCAATCTGGAATTGTTAAAGCAAATCCTAAATATGCATGCATAGTTGAGTATTAGATTCCTGTTGAACCAAAATCAGTAAAGTCCGCCTTAGCAGATAGAGGTTGGCATCAAGCAATGAAAGAAGAAATGGATGCCTTATATCAGAATAAAACTTGGGAATTGGTTCCTAGAAATGATCACATGAATGTAATTGGTTGCAAATGGGTGTTTAAGACAAAACTTGCACCTGATGGGAGCTTAGATAGACTCAAAGCTAGACTTGTAGCTAAAGGCTTCCATCAAGAAGAAGGGCTTGATTTCACAAAAACCTTCAGCCCTGTAGTGAAGCATGCAACAATTCGAATAATCCTATCAGTAGCTATGATGAAACAGTGGAAAATTCATTAATTAGATGTCAAAAATGCCTTCTTACATGGAACCTTAAGTGAAACAGTGTATATGGAGCAACCTCCAGGGTTTAAAGAATCACAAAAGCCCCACCATGTTTGTCGTCTTCAAAAGTCACTCTATGGCCTGCGACAAGCTCCTCGAGCTTGGTTTGATAGGTTTAGCAGCTTTATGCTCGAATATGGATTTTTCTGCAGCTCCACTGATCCTTCTCTATTCATCCTACATACTGAAACAGAAACCATTCTCTTATTAATGTATGTAGATGATATCATTCTAACTGGAAGCTCCTCTCAAATGCTTTCTAGTCTCATTAATTCTCTGAGTATTCATTTTCATATGAAGGATCTAGGCTCCTTACACTATTTTCTTGGCATTGAAGCTAAACGAACCTCTGATTATCTATTTCTTTGCCAAACTAAATATGCTCTAGACCTTCTCACCCGAGCTCATATGCTAGAATCCAAACCAATTTCAACTCCTCTTTCATTAAAGCCACCTATTTTAATCAATGATTCTATACCTTTGAACAATCCTACCGAGTACAGAAGCCTAGTTGGAGGTCTGCAATACCTCACATTAACCAGACCAGACATTGCTTATGCCACAAATATACTCTGCCAGAAAATGCAGCAACCTACAATTGCAGACTTCAACAGATTAAAAAGATTCTTGCGATATATAAAAGGTACTATAAAGCTTGGCTTATTCATTCATTCTCAAAGTACCATGCATCTCTATGGTTACTCAGATTCAGACTGGGCAGGGTGTGCAGAAACCAGAAGATCAACAACAGGTTTTTGCACATATCTTGGATCCAATCTTATATCCTGGGCAGCAAAGAAACAGCCCACAGTGAGCAGATCCTCCACTGAAGCCAAATACCGTGCTCTTGCATCGGCCACTGCTGATCTCACTTGGATCAGTTTTGTATTAAGAGATGTAGGTTGTTCTCTTACTCCTCCTATTCATCTGTACTGTGACAATAAATTAGCAATCTCTCTTACTCTGAATCCTGTCTTACACGCTCGAACCAAACATATTGAAGTGGACTTCCACTTCGTTCGAGAAAAAGTATCATCAGGATCATTACATGTCAAATACATTCCAAGTTATTGCCAATTAGATGATATTTTTACAAAACCACTGTCAAGGAGAGCCCACTCTTATATGCGAACCAAATTGGGAATCTGTGCTCTATCCATTCCCAATTTGAGGGGGGATGTTAAAGGAATAAAACAGATATTAAAAGTACAAATGAATGAAGAAGTTGGTTGTAGTAGAAAAGCTGAACCTGAGGAAGTTACTGAGGCAGAGGAAGCTGAAGCAGAGGAAGGTTACGAATTTCTAAACGAAGCTCAGAATAGAAAAGAAGATGAGCTGGCGATCTTGAACTGAACTGATGAGCTGGCGATCCGGCTGAACTGATGAGCTTGCGATCCATGACATCAAAACTTGGAACACAGAAGTTGATCAAGCTAACTGAAGGAGCTGCACAGTCAGAAGAAATGCACGTGTTTTTCATATTGGTTATTCTGTTGTAACAGTTCTATACCATAAGTTGTTAAACAAGTATTGAGTATAAAAGGATAAGTGAAGGACAGAAGTAAGAGAGAATGAGTTCATTGTTTTTCTACTTCTGATTTTCCTCGATTCATCTGTAGCTTTCTCTTCTACTTCTGTATTTGACAATGGTGGAAGTCATGTAAAGATGAACCAGAAGTTTTGAAGAAGAAATATAATAGAGCTGAGGTATTTCCATTGATTGTTCAGGATCAAAATTCTTTCATACACAAGTCTTGTTCTATCTCTCATTTCTTCTCAAAGAGTCTGTCGTCCCGTTGCAAATCTTGCTTCGGTCTTGGGGTTGGGTATGGTTTGTTTCGTTTTCGTTTTCGTACGTCGTTTTTGTTTTTGGTTTATTTTCCTTTTTTTGCCCTTTTCTGGAGGACAGACGAATTAATTAATTTATTTTTAAATTACTCTTCTTTTCGGACAACCCTTTTTTTCGGCCATGCCCGCCCGTAGAACCTTCCCATTAGATAGCCAAGACTTATCTTTTTTTTTTTTTTTTTCCGCCATGCCCGCTCGTCATGTGAAGACTTATCTTTTTTTCTCTTTTCTTCTTTGGGACGGTCTGCTCCCGCGTTGGGGGGCGGAAGGAGAGGGGTCCGGTCCGTGATTGTTGGCAACTCCTCTGGTCTCTCGTTTCATTGTTTTGATTGGTGGCAATGCGATTTTCTCAATCACTGCAGGGGCGCGTTTGTACCAGGGGTCTGAGAGAGGGTGGCTATCTCTGGATAGCATTTCTTATTTTTACTGATTTTCAATCATTATCGACACATGATAAACTTATTAAAGGGCTAATTAAAAAACAATTATGAAGTTTACCTTGATTGACAATTCTAGCCTAAACCTTTTTTTATGTCAATAAAAATCACAAATTTTATTCAGTCTCAAATCTGGCCCCTATTAATCAAAGCTTGAGATCTTATAGATTGTGACAAGCACTTTGGTAGGGCATGGCTTTATATTCTCCCTTACTATACTTCTTAACAAAATCAATTTATGTCCATTTGAAGTAAATTTTGAAGTTTCAAGGGGAGGGGTTGGGCTTGCTCTAGAAAATAAGGTTTTGATTATGAGTTTGGCAAATCTTGTCCATGGCGTCTCTTGATGGGTGGTGGCCCATGTCCAAAACTTCATATTATGACAAAGCAGTGGAGGCTAGCTAGAGAGATTCAATTCGGAGGTCTTTTTGACTTGCTGGTGAAGTGAACGAGACTACAAATAGTTTCACCATTATTTTTCAAGTTGTGGCTAAAAAAAAAAAAAGACAATGGATAGTAATTTAAATTGGGATAACAAGCAATGTGGATTTTTTGCTGAGGTGAAATAGTAATTTTCTCAATTAAGATTTCAAGTCAACAGGATTAGATTTGAGATTTAAGTAAAAGTAAATATTTTTTATAGACCAAAAAAAGTTCATAGCATAATTGTCTTTTTTTTTTTTTTTTTTGTGAGCAAATTTGTCATTCTCAAGGTAACTTAGCACTTGGTTTTCTAGTTAATGCATTTTTTATGTCATATCTCAAATCTAATGTTTTCGTACATATTCTGCATATGGATGGCAAGACGTGCAAATTTGCAAAGTTAGGCATTGATAATCAAATATTTGCATAACTATAATTGCCATTTCTTAATAGAATTTTAGTGGTTGTGTGCAATGAACAAACTGATCCGAAAGGTCGCGGGAAGTGAAATTGAAAACTTGCTACGACCATGAACTCCTAGCAGTATGAAGAACATGTCAAACAATAGCAACTTTCTACGTTGGTCGCATCAATCACGTTGTCCGCATGACTACATCTCATTTTATTTAGCACTTAAGTATTATATATATTCACTTTCAATTGGCTTGTTACCTCATAAGTCTTTATCACAAACTTTAACTGTCACACGAAATATCTTGCCTATTTCCCGACATGAAATGGTACGTCTTTTTGTGTGTATTAATAAGTGATGCATGAGCATCATCAAAAAAGTTTGTGCATGAACGACTTTCTTTACTACGTTTTTTGTGCAATCAATCACTCGAGATAGCTTTTGATCATGCTGGGTTAATACCATTTTGTCAATATCCACATTATCAACATAAGCCGACTGCATAACAGGGAAAGTGCATTAATTTTTTTTTTTTTGGTAATAAAATTAAATTTGCACAATGCATGATCAAAAAACTAATTTTTATATTGTCCCCATCTGAATCTTTGCAGGTAAAACGGACATGAATTTTTGTTAAAAAAATAATAAAGTTAAATAATAAAAAGGGACAGAGCCCCAGTCCAATTGGGTCATTTTTCTAAAGGACCTCGTCCGGCCCACATCAGCTTAACCAAGCCCGATTCACTGCAGCCCATTACTTTGACCCAGTGCATTAAGCCCATTAATCGATCAGTTCCAAGTGGATTTCATCTTCGTTCCCTTCAGTGATCCTGTATCCGCCAGCTCCGCCGTCGCCGGTTCGGCCACGGTGGTAATTCCTCTGTTCGCCTCTGTTTCTCGGCCAAGGGAGTTTGAAGTGCTTGAAGATTATTCGTTCATTGGTCGTCATCTCTGATCCTCAGCCTCGTCGTCATGGATGATGTCTCCCTTTGATCCGATCGCTATTTGCGGTGGACATCAGCAATTTCAAGGTTGGCTAGGGTGTTTGTTATTATTATTATTATTTTTTTTTTGGGAGTTGAAGGATTAATGAAATCATTTGAATCTGTATGCGAAACGTTGGAACAATTAACGCGAATTATGCATTTTGACCAAACTGCGATTTTGATGGAGCCTGTGAGTAGTTTCGACATTTTACTCTGTCGGTATGACAACTTGATCTGCTGAGCATTTGAGAAAGAACAAAATTTGTTTCTAATGGAGCCATCAAGAAAATGTAGTTTGCATATGGCTGCATGTGATTCTTTTCATGTAAAGCTCGGAAGGGTTTGAGCCTACTAGTGGTTGCTCCCCTTGATATTCTCCTCGCTTCAATTAACGGCAGTAGGCAGCTATTCTTCTTCACTTGATGAATGATAATGTTTATGGGCCTACTTATTCATTCATTTTTAAACTTTTAGTGAGGTTATACTTTTACACTTCTGGCTTGAGTAGTCTATCCGCTAACTTGAAGGCTGACACTGTTTTGCTTTGCCTTTGTTAAGCTGCAGTCCTTCTCCTACATACAATCATCTTTGATTATCCAGAGGCTGCGTTTGGTTGTCTGGATTTTTAATTAGGAGATGACTGGATATGATAAAATATGAAAACAATGGATTTTGCTTGATGATTACAGTAATAAAATTGGATATATTCACATCATATCATGTACATTGTTTGGTATAAATGGTATATTAATATAAATGAATAAAAAATTTTACAAATAGAAATGATAATATCTCTTATGAAATTCTTGCTTACTTTACTTTTATTTGCTTTTTTATTTTATTTTTCTTTTTTTTGGATTAATTTCTTTTTTATTTCTTTCTACCCGTTCCACTATTCTTTAATAAAATTCTATTAAAAAGTAAACTGTATTAATATACCTAAAATACTAAAATACTAGAATATGTAAATTTATATTATAATATAATATAAGCAAAAATAAGATTAACTTGAGGGTATGCTTGTTACTTCAAGTTGCTTAGACCCATACGCCAGACGCTTTAAGTGTGATCCTATTTAGAAGATGTGGCACATATCAAATATCAAAAGGCCACCCATAAAATGAAAGGTTTTTTGTAAGTCAATAAAACAACTTGCTATTAATATTGTCGACTAACATTAATAAGTGATACCCAGTTAATATGATTTTCTGGAGATTTCTTTTCAATTGGTGAAAGTGCCTAAAAACTACCAAGCGTGTTATCCTTGAAAATAGGCTCAGGCTACTTCAGCTCTCACTGTAGCCAACACTAATTTGCTTTGAGTCACTATGCTTTGCATTCTGGACAATGCGGTAGTAGTTTTGTTATTGACTGACCAGATGTATTGCAGCATGAGTTTGGGCCAATTTGGTAATGTGATGAGAAATGCACGTTCCATAAGACTTGTGGGATTTTTAAAGCATTGCACATCAATATTCCTTGTCTACAATTAAGAAACCTTCATAGCAACCACTGTGGAGTACGACACGCACGATTGATAGAGGGAATGGGGAGGGAGGGAGGGAGGGAGGTTTCTAGGTAGGCACATCATTTGTGCATATTTTTTTAGATGTATTCAAGCCTCATCTTCTGTGCATTTTCAGTGGTGAAACTTTTAGAGAGACTGAAGATGGTGAAGGAGCTGACGTGAATTGGCATGTCAACATCTTGATGACGTAGTTATGTTTTCTGTTGTATATTACCTGACTTCCCCTTAATCTCTATAGTAATTAAATCTCTCTGTCTCACTACCTCTCATTTCATATCACTGTTGTAGACTGGTTAAGCAATTTAATTCTGCTTTCAGAGATATGGGATGCTCTGCATGCAGCAGCAGAAGCAGATCTAACGCTTGCCCAAGCAATTGTGGATAGTGCTGGCGTGATTGTTCAGAGAGCTGACTTGACAATATGCTATGATGAAAGAGGTGCTATGTTCATCTATTCTCCCAGTCCCCCACCAGCTTCTCCCCCACCACCACCTAGAAATATTTTCCATCTCTACCGTCCTGCCAGTATCTAATCCATGCGATGTTGATTGTTGCAGGTGCGAAGTACGAATTGCCCAAGTACGTTTTGAGTGAGCCGACCAATTTGATTGATGATAATTGACAATGGAGGTGGGGCAGATTTTGCTCAGCTTCATGTGTAAATCCTGTGAATTGATGTTGATAGTTTGGTAAAAAAAATTGCATCAAAGTGGAGGTCATTCAAGCATTTTAATGATGCACAATCCGCCTCACGAGATGTATAACTTCCGCAATTCCACTTGGTTTGTTTCATTAGTACACTGAACCTTCTAAAGAAACACGAAAAGTAATCAATTCAGTTAATTGTTACAGTGGAAAATCATGACATCCTCGAGTGCTCATTGTTTTCTCCAACTTTTTACTGTTTCTCCGGCACATTGACCTTGTAATGTTATCTTTCTGTTACGTGGAGTTGTTGATGGCCCCTACATTTCCAATGCTCCGGATTCATCTTGTAACTGATTACAGTTTCAGATGTGTTTCAAAATTTGAAAACCGATCCCTGAATAGACTAGGGACAGTATAGATTGTCCAATGCAAAATGGGGAAAATGTGTTGAATTGTGCAAAATGCTGTGTGAAGTTTGAATTTAGCATTACTTGTGGACTCATTCAGAGCCTTTAATACCAGATCTGCCCAATTTGTTTCTCTTGATTTAATCAACACGTAGAAGAGATATCAATTGGGCAAAACAAACTGGTTAAGGAATATAAACAGACTGCGGATGGCTAACAGCATAGAAGCCCTCTTAAAATTATCTATAGCAAGAGCTCGCAGTCGTAGGATTGTAGTACAGGTTCTTCTATAGCAAGAGCTTGTAATTGTAGGATTGTAGTACAAGTTATTCTAAACGATTATTTATGATGTTGTGATTATGGTCACGGAATACGATTCTATGACATTCTTCTATCGTTCGTTCTTATGTCGCACAAGTTTGGGTCGAAGTTGTTCACCAACCAACGACAAAATTCCCCTTTTAACTGATAAATTTTTTTTATTGTATTGCTTGTTTTTGGTAATCATCTAACCGAGCAGTTAATCTCATCAACCACGTCTTGCCATAATGAACTCCCTACGTTTTGGGGAATGATGAACAGATAATTGACATTATGAAGAATGCACCATTATTAAAGGTACGTCTTACTATATTCTGAAAAAAATGCTACATAGAAAAAGTGATGAAATTGATACTACTAATGGAAGTGATATTGACCTTGTTTTTGCTGACATATCGCAAGTGAAATATTTTTCTTGAGACAAAGTGAAGATATAAATCGAAACTCAATTGGCATTAAATAAGAATCTACTCCTAAATTTTGCATCCATTAGATATATTCAATGTGTAGATTCAATGCGAAAAATATGTTGGATGTAATATTCACCAGTCTTACGTTAGCCACTGAGATCAAATTTAACATATAGTATGTGGATATGTTATAAGAGGTACACATGATGTCGTTGATATTTCCTTCTCTTTGCTGAACTTTAAAATATCTCATTAATTGGATTTTAAACTTTAGCCTTAGAAAAACTAGACAATTAAATGGATTAAAAAAAAAATCTACCAATTTTTTTTTTTTTTGGTCGAAAGAGGTAATATATATAACTCTAAGGTGGAAAGAACATACAACCCTTTACAAGGGCATTGGTACAAATGATATCTAGCATCGCTTGAGGAGGAAATAAAGCCCAATTGGACGGAAGAAGGCCTTGTTCGTGGGCTTTCGCGGCCCAATCGGCTAGGGCATTTGCCTCGTGTCGAACATGCTGCATAGAGAGATTGGGAAAACAGGGGATTGGGGCTTCACATTCAGCGAGCAGGGCACGGCACTCCCATGGTGGCAGACGATTCCGATTGATGGTCTCGACGAGGACAAGGTTGTCTGATTCGATCTGCAGGTAGGCATCTGTGTTGCCCTTATTCACGAAATCCTTCAGTGTATGTAATAGTGCCTGGATCTCCATCTCTAGCACTGTTGAAGCATGAACGCTTCGCGTGAAACCGTCGGTCATTCGACCTGTGTGATCGCGTGTGATGCTTGCAATCGCTCCTATCTGATTTGGGCTGCGAAAAGCACCATCCAGATTCACTTTTATAACTCCTTTTGCTGGTGGTTGCCAAATGCTGTTAGGGTTCTGCCGTATGAGCTCTGCGGGCGTCTGCTGCTGGTGAGATTGGAGACACAGTTTAGCTAGATTCAGTGCTAAGTCGATGAGAATATCCGGATGGGTCCGTTGATGGCGAAAGAGGAAATGATTTCGAGCCTTCCACAGTTGCCACAGCAGACCAGCGATGACCTCAAAACTTGGTATGTTTCCCTTCTGTTTTATGATGTGTGTAAGCCAGATCTCTATTCGATGTGTTGTTTGACTGGAAATTTTAATCTGAACTTTAGAGTGACGCCAAATAGGATGTGTTGATGGGCAAAGGAGAAATAAATGTTCTGGGGTTTTAGGAGTATTGGATGAGCAGAGTTTGCAAAAAGGATCTTGGATTATCCTTCGTTGGAATAGGTTGGCTTTGGTAGGTAATGCATTTTGGCATAATGCCCATAGAAAATTGCGAATCTTTGGGGCTGTCTTGGTCTTCCAGATCTGTTTCCAAAGCTTTGTTGGGGGGGGGGGGTGTAAGAAGAGGATGCCTGAAAATGTAACTTACTAGGTGCTGATTGTTTAATGCTATGATATCCACTCTTAACAGTGTAGTGGCCATCTTGTTTGGCTGTCCAGCAGAGTTTGTCCTCAGATGATGTTGTCCATAAATTAATAGCTAGAATTTCCTCAACTATCTGTGGCTGAAATGTCTGATTAAGAAGCTCTACATTCCATGCATTCTGCTCAGGGAGAAGATACCCTACTACCAACTTTGGTTCCTCCCTGTTAACTAGTCCACCGAGAATACCCATGCTAAGCCATTTATCCTCTCTAGCACTGATTGATTTGCCATTGCCAACAGACCATTGAAGTCCATCTAGAATAGAATCTCTGCCCATAAGGAGACTTCTCCAACCCCAAGAAGGTCTAGTTCCCTTATCCGTTTTCCATAGGGTTGTAGATTGAAAATATAGAGCTTTAAAGACACTACCCCATAAAGATTCAGGATCATGATAGAGTCGCTAGGCTTGCTTCCCCAGTAAAGCTTTATTAAAGGATATTAAGTCTCTAAAGCCCATCCCTCCCTTCTCCTTACTCTCTTTCAGAAAATCCCAATTTTTCCAGTGAATTCCAGCTCTGTTACTGTTGTTTCTCCACAAAAAATGAGCTATCTTTTTCTCAACAGCTTTACATATAGAAACAAGAACTTTAAAAGTCATCATAGCATACTGAGGTAAAGCCTGAACAACAGATTTCAACAGAATTTCTTTCCCACCTTTAGAAATTAGGCTTTCTTTCCAGCCCTCTAGCTTAGCATTGACTCTACCTAAAATCCAGGCAAACATATCCCGTTTTGAGGATCCCCAATCAGAAGGCAGCCCTAGATATTTGCCAGTTTTATCCATCAGAGGTACTCGGAGTTCGCTGGCCAGGTTAGTCTTTAGAGTAGGAAGGCAAAACTTAGTAAGAAACAAACCTGATTTATTCTTATTTATAGCTTGACCTGTGACTAGGCAATACTGATTCAGAATACTTGCTAGATTTTGACATTCTCGGGTCGTTCCATCAATGAAAAAGGTAGCGTTGTCGGCAAAGAATAAATTGGATAAAGTGGGACACCAACGATTAAGTGTGATCCCTCGTAGGTTACCCATATCAAACCCTTGATGGATAAGGTTGGACAATAGGTTAGCCAACAGAATAAACAAGTAAGGAGAGAGGGGATCACCTTGCCTAAGTCCCCTTGATGGTTGAAAATAGGTAAGGAATTCGCCGTTGAACTTAACGCATAGAGAGGTTGTAGTAAAGCACTGCATTGGCCAATTAATCCAGCAATCATTAAAGCCCATTTGATCAAGATAAGCTTTTAAAAAATCCCATTCCACCCTATCGTATGCTTTTTGCATATCCAATTTAAGAATCCCTTGAAATCGTTTCGTTCTTGTTCGCACCTTTAACTGATGAATAACCTCCTGAACGAGTAGGACATTGTCTTGTATTTGCCTCCCAGATACAAAGGCACTTTGTTCTTTAGAAATTAATTCTGGCAACCAAGGCTTTAAGTGATTGGCCAAAACTTTGGAAATGATCTTATATATGAAGTTGCATAAGCTGATAGGGCGAAATTGATCTAACCTCTCAGGGTTTGGGACCTTTGGGATAAGAGATAGGGTTGTTCTGTTTAATTCTGTTGGCATTTTCCCTGTGATGAAGAAATTCTGGACTGTGTGGAAAACATCTTCCTGAATAAGATCCCAATAATTATGATAGAACAAACCATTTAAACCATTGGGTCCAGGGGCTTTAGTGGCTCCTAATTGAAAAGTTGCATACTTGACTTCCTCTCGAGTAACGGCAGCTGTTAGAGTCGTATTCATAGCTTCTGTTACCACCTTAGGACATTGCGATAAGATCGGTTCAAAGGCTCTCGGACCACAGGAAGTATAAAGCTTTGTGAAAAAGGAAAGAGTCATATTTTTCAGTTGAGCTGGGTCTCTAATCCATTCTTCATTCTCAGCCTTCAACATACTAATTCTATTTCTTTTTCTTCTTTGTACTGTAGTGGCATGAAAGAATCTGGTATTTCTATCTCCCCATCGCATCCATTTGATTTTGGAACGCATCTCCCAATATTGTTCCTCCTATGACCAACTTTGCTGTATTTGTTTTTTCAAGTACCTAACTTGCTATTCATCAACATTGAAAAAAAGGTACATGCCTTTCCAGGCTTTGACAACATTGTCGGAAACACTACAAAAAATTTCATAATAACGACAAAAACGTGATGACTCAATTACAGAAAAAAAAATGTCATTAAATTCTTGAAATCTTTGTTATTCAATAGTGAGAAACTAACCCAAGGCACTAAAAATTCCCAGTCTCACACTCCTCTCTTTCATTTCTTTCTTTTGCCCCCAACTTTCCGTTCCTTGTACATGCTGACTGTGCCACCAAACGATCCCGCTTCTAAATTCGGGAAGTTGCTAATATTTAGAAAGCACTCGTCTAGTACTTTCGAGTTGAATACGTTAGGGAAGCTTTTCAATGATCTACAATCGTTAAAAGTCAAACTCATAAGTGTCTCTAGTTCATCCAGGCCCTCAACTACCTGAAGCTCTTCACAACCTTCAATTGTCAAGGACTTCAGCTTTTTCAAATCCGATAGATCATCTAGACTTCCAATTTTAGGAGACCAACATATTTCCAATTGTTCCAACGAGTCCAATGAACGAAGACCTTGGATGGCAGTAAGATTTTCACACAAGTCCAGACTCAACAGTTTCAACCTCTTCAAACTCGAAAGACCAGCAAATCCCTCAGGGAGGTCTGACCAACTCAGCCCATCGAGTTGAACTTCCTTCCAACAACAGTTAAAAAAGTACAAACGTGTCAATTTTCTAAAGTTGCAACGAAATGACAAACTAGTTGTCGATCCATGATGTTGCAATGACAATTTTGAAAGACATGGTGGAAGGACCCCAAGAGACAGTTGGCATTGACCATCTTGGAAGAAGAAAGGATCACAGTTCTCATCATAATCATCAAAGCTCAAATTCTCCAATTTAGTTAGGTTTGAGAGATTCGGGAGCTGCCGCAATGAACGTGATCCTAAGCTTAGGCTTATCAAACTTGTGGGAAGCTCCGGTAATACTTTGAGTTTGCTACAACACCCTAAACTCAATTTTTGTAGGCGAGGAAGTAGTTTGATCGTATGTGGAACATTCTTAATGGGGGTGAATTGCAAGCACAACTTTCTCAAAAGCGATAATTGCCAAATGTCCTCAGGAATTTCCCACTTTAGATCAAAGCAACTATCGGCATGTAGCTCTTCCAACTCTTTTAGCATGACAATGCTCCGTCGTATCTTTTTTATCCGAGTACCCGAAATCCTGATGATTTTTAATCTACTTAGGTCTCCAATAGATTTGGGTAATCGCTGACATTTCGTGTTTGAAACGTCCAACTCAAGTAGAGATTCCAAGTTACCAATCGAGGACGGAAGTTCCCTTATCTTAGTATACGATAGAAAGAGAGACTTAAGTTCTCGTAAATTCCCAATAGAATTGGGAAGTTCATCGATTTTTGTTGATTGCAAATTAAGAACTAACAAGCGGTTTTGGCTACCAATGGAGTCAGGTAATCTTGTGATGGCCGTATCCGAGAGATCTAACTCTACTAGCGATGTCACTCTCACAAATGATTGGGGTAGCTTCCTCAACTTTTCGCAACTACCTAAATACAAGTACTCGAGCTTCTGCAACCCTCCGATCCCTTTGGGCAGCTCCCTAAGATTTTTGCACCCATACGCTTTGAAGTAAATCAAGCACTTAAGCTTTTTGAGGGAACCATCAACTTCAGTTAGTTTTTCACAATACCTAAGGTTCAATCTCTCTAAACTCAAATAATCAGAGAAGTTTGGAGTCTTGGTCATGTTGCTACAATGTGAGATATCCAAAACTTTAAGCTTTTTAGCAACCTGTTACAGTAGCAAAATGAGAGTAAAGGGAAAATTCCATACGAATTTAGAGTTAATAAATGGTTGTGCTAGAACCTAGATGTAATTGGGTTGACTCATTTTCCTCATTTAACTCACATAGATCCGTTTAGTACTAACACCTAGCCAACCTGATCCACATATATCCACCTATATACCAATTCAGTGTAGTTTAATGTAATGGCCATGTTTACAAGATCAACTTAGTTTTACTTGTGGAATGGCCTTGATTAAATCCATTCATGAACGATTTTATTTACAGCATGTTATTGCCTATATAGTTATGGGTTAGTCAACTTTTGTTAAAAACATAAAAATTGCGTGAGACAATTCAATGGAGATAAACAAATATAGCGACGATGGTACCTTGAATTGACTCCATCCAGCCCATTCCTCTGTGATTGAACTAGACGACAGTTGAAGAACTACAAGATTGCTTGGATGGAAATTGATGACCAAGAACTCTCGAGAGACCCCTGTGTAGGTCATGTATCTTAACTCTGAGAACTGATTCTTAAAGTCTCCATTGAAATTTCCCCCCTCTAACATGAGGAACCTTATGTTTGGAAGCCTTGAAAACTCTTTGCTTGTGTAAACTCGTGTTGGTTCACATAAGCAAATTGCTTCAATGGCCTTCTTTCTCTGCCATTCAATGGTAAAGTAGCATTAGTGTAAATGAAAAATGTCTTCATTCCCTTGCCCCGCTTTTCTTAAGAAAGGGCTCCTAATTAATAAATGGACTATTAAGAAAAACATAGAATTTGATGGTCATGGTCGGACATATGCTTTTACCTCTTTTGTTCCTATAATATTATTGGCCGTCTCAGGAGCCCATAACCTGCTTTGCTTTCTTGGATCGGTTAGTCTCGTATCTCCACGAACAATTTTCCTCCCAAGATCTCTCAGTTGGTCATGCATCCAGAATTTGTTGTCATTAGTTATCTTTATTAAGGACATGTAGACAAGGACTTGAATTGAATAATCTGGCCCAAACCCACAATCCTTCCACATGTAGAATGCATTCGTCTTGTCCTTGTCCACAAAGAGACATGCGATGTCGAGGAAAATTTGTTGTTCCTCATGATTTAAGGCATTGTAGCTGATCTTTAGCTTGTCCTGGACCTTCTTATGCGGTATTTTTCTCAAATTGTCTAGCACATCGTTCCATGAGGCTTTGTTTTGATGACAAGGTAATGAGCCTATAACTTCAAGAGCCAAAGGAAGTCCTCCAGTCGTAGAAATTATTTGTCTCGAAAGATTGACAAATTCATATGGAGGAGGATTCGTTCCGAAAGCATGTTGACTGAAAAGCTCGAGTGATTGAGCATTATCCAACGGCTTCACTTCATACTCCAAAGTTTTGTCGGATTTCTTGATGCTTTTGTTCCTAGTTGTCACAATAATTCTGCTTCCTGAGCAGAAAGTTATGCAGTTGATGGCTAATTTCTGGAGTTGCTCCTCGTCATCCACATCGTCAAGAACGAGCAAGACTTTCTTATTAGAAAGGTGTTTCGCAATCAATTTGATCCCATCGTCGACATCGTCGATTTGATCTCGAAAGCCCGAACCCAATGTGATAGACAATAGTTGTTTCTGCAAAGTCATGATGCCAAACCCGATCGATGATTCCCGGACATTTCCTAGGAAGCAGCAGTGACTGAAGAAGGAAGTTAGTTTGTTGAACACAATCTTAGCAAGAGTTGTTTTACCGATTCCGCCCATTCCATGGATTAGCACAAAGCGTGTGTCCCCCGAGTCCATGTCCAACAACTTCATAATGGCGTTCACTGGATCGTCCGTTCCGACTAAATGCTCGCCAACGTATTTGTCTTTTGTCTTCAACTTCATCACAATCTCACGTATCACCGATTTAATGAATTCCCAGTACCTGCCACATGAGTGAGTCAACTAAGTCGAAATTGTAAAAATAACCTCACGACACTCAACATGTGGTTGCAACCAACATGACTAGTACCACTTATTAAATCGACTAGTGCATCCAAAAGGAATACATTTTATGTGCGTTTGGAACATGACTTCCCTGTGATTTAAACAAACAATCACATACATAATATTATGACCTTTTTTCATTTATTTGCTTCCGAAATGGTAACACTTTGACATGGATGGATGGGACAACTGCTCTGATTCCATGTGAAAATCTATCGATAAGGAGAGAGAAGGTAACTTTTAAGGATGTAATCCACAATTTACAAGCACAAAGATATATAAAATTAGATCTATCAATGAAAGAATGCCCTCTTGTCTATCATTCAAAGAATAGACTATTAGATGTAGGCATTTTTCCACGTTAAAGGAAGCAAGGCATTGCTAATTGATTCCTAATCCCTTTTTAAGGCAGTCTTGGTAGCTAGGATAATAGCTAAGAAGAAATGTATTGAAAGTTTTCACACTAATCTGGCAAAAGCAGTGGAAATGGTGAGCGCTTGCTTGGCAAATTCCGATGGACGTGCCAGGGCCATTCTGGTATATTCATTCAGCGATAAAAAAGACGGATTCCCAGATTGTTTTTTTTTTTTTATTATTTTTTTTTTGGTGGGGGAGAGGGAGGATAGGAAGGAGGGAGGGAAGAGTCCCTCATCCCGCTTCAAGTCTTGCTTTGGTCATGGGGTTGGGTTTGGGTTGTTTCGTTTTCATTTTCGTACGTCGTTTTTGTTTTTGGTTTATTTCCTTTTTTTGCCCTTTTCTGGAGGACAGACGAATTAATTTATTTATCTTCAAATTAATCTTCTTTTCGGACAACTCTTTTTTTTTTTTTTTTCTGTCATGGGAAGACTGATCTTTTTTTCTCTTTTCTTCTTTGGGACGGTCTGCTCCCGCGTTGGGGGGCAGAAGGAGAGGGGTCCAGTCCATGATTGTCGGCAGCTCCTCTAGTCTCTCGTTTCATTGTTTTGATTGGTGGCGATGTGATTTTCTCAATCACTACAGAGGCGTGTTTGGACCAGGGGTGTGAGAGAGGGTAGCTATCTTTGGATAGCATTTCTTATTTTTATTGATTTTCAATCATTATCGACACATGGTAAACTTATTAAAGGGCTAATTTAAAAAAAAAAACGCAAAGTTTACCTTGATTGACAATTCTGACCTGAACCTTTTTTTTTCTGTCAATAAAAATCACAAATTTTATTTAGTCTCAAATTTAGCCCTGTTAATCGAAGCTTGAAATCTTATAGATTGTGACAAGTGCTTTGGTAGGGAATAGCTTTAGATTCTCCCTTACTATACTTCTTAACAAAATCAATTTATGTATTAAATAAGATCGATCGATTGATGTCCATTTGAAGTAAATTTCAAAGTTTCAAGGGGAGGGCTTGGGCTTGCTCTAGAAAATAAGGTTTTGATTATGAGTTTGGCAAATCTTGTCCACGGCGTCTCTTGATGGGTGGTGGCCCACGTCCACAACTTCATATTATGACAAAGCAGTGGAGGCTATCCAGAGAGATTCAATTCGGAGGTCTTTTCCACTTGCTAGTAAAGTGAACAAGACTACAAATAGTTTCACCATTATTTTTCAAGTTGTGGCAAAAAGGAAAAAAAAAAAAACAATGGATAGCGATTTAAATTTAAATTTGGGTAGCAAGCAATGTGGATTTATTGTTGAGGTAAAATAGTCACATTGGACAATTAAGATTTCAAGTCAACAAGACTAGATTTGAGATTTAAGTAAAAGTTAGTATTTTTTATAGAGCAAAAAAAAGTTCATAGCATAATTGTCTTTTTTTTTTTTTTTTCTATGAGCAAATTTGTCATTCTCAAGGTAACTTAGTACTTGGTTTTCTAGTTAATGCATTTTTTTACGTCATATCTCAAATCTAATGTTTTCATACAGATTCTGCATAGGGATCGAAAGACGCGCATATTTGCACATTTAGGCATTGATAATTGAATAGTTGCATAACTATAATTGCCATTTCAGAATAGAATTTTCCTTGAATTATTGTAAATGCATATTTAGTACATTAAGATCGCATTTTTTTTTTGTAGTCTTAATCTCTATCTTACATGGATCATATGCAATGAAAAGTATAAAAATAAGTAATTACATCTTGCATGTTAGTAATTTAGATCGTGTCTTCATTGTAAAAAATCACAAAAAAATATGTTTAGGGGTTTATTTAGGGAAATTTAGATTCATTTCCATTTAGAGTGCATTATGCTAAATTTTCGTAATTATAAGAAGGATTTTTAGGAAAGCAACTTATTTTGACAAGTTGCATCCGCAATTCCGCATATATATATATATATCCCTCGACACATTATACATCTCAGAAGTCTTGCACAGACTTCCCATTCACCACTCACTGGGTCTTACCTTGAAGCTCAACATCGAGGCCTTATGTCATTTTATCAGATGCGGCTTGGGTTTTTATTTTACTCCAACTTTATTTATTTTAACTGCTTTGATTATTGATTTTTTATTTTGCCTGATCAATGAAAGGCTCGTTCACTTTGCGTTTGCATAAGAAGTAGATTGACTAGCCACCACCGAATTTCGTTTATATTATGCTTGAGAGCCCTATTTCTATACGCGAATTTTAATTTAGAGTAAATATGACACGGATGTATCAATTTGAGAATTTTTGTGGTATTTACTTTTATTTTTTAACGCAACACAGAAAAAATCGAGATTGCAATTTTTATTTTATTTCCTTTAACTCTAGGGCTTCTCAAATCCCACCTTTAGAAAGGTGATTTTTTTTGTAAAATAAATTTATGAGTAGATTTCCACTCGAACAGTAAACTTCCTGATTTATAGCTAATTCCTTTCCTAGATATATTTGGAGTGACTTTTGTTTTTGTATTTTTTTGTGGCACTCACTCTTTGGCTTTCTTTAGTATTAAGCAATCGAAACTTTCTCATAAAAATGTTGACATGTACATTCACCTAAAGTTTTTTCATAATTCTCTAAAATTTAAATTACAATATTAATAAATTTGATGGGAAAGCAAAAAAGTTGTTCTTACTTTTTATAAGGCCAAACAAATAGACCCTGATCTCTAGGTTCTTTTATGGATTCAACTCTTTGAATTCAGATGTGAAAATTAAGTTTTTTATTTCCCCTTTTGTGCTTAGTGATTGGTTCCAGGCCTTTTATTAAGCATTCTGAGTTTTGCAACCACACTTACAACACAAAAAAAAAAAAAAATCGTAAAAACAGCAAGAAATTAACTAACATTTGCAATTCCAGTACAAGTTAGACCATCAATTTTCTAAAAAGGGGCACGAAAATGCCCATTATCAACCTTGAAATGCGCAAGACAGAAACAGATCCACCAAATTGCACACTATATGAGTCCACCCGCAAGCAACATACAAAGAAAAAAGAAGGAATCACTGAGCGAATCAAGTACTCACAAATTCGACCAAAAAAAAAAAAAGTACTCACAAAGGAAAGAGAAAAGTCTCCACTAGTTCCGTCCGATTCTACTTTCGACCACCGGTTCTCAGGCAGAACCGTGAGTTTAGCATAATACAATGGGAACAGAATTAATTATTATGGTTGAGACGGCACTGACGTTCACCCCTAGTTTTAATTGTACTTATTTGACAGTGGAGCATGTAACTCGTCTTTTTTTTTATTTGATGTTCACCAGGAATTACGCTTAGCCGCCAATCTCTCTTTCTCTCTGGCTTGAATGTTGGGTTAACAAGCTTTCCTTTTTTTCTGTCGTTGCTTTAATGGATACTTTTGCTTTTTAAATGATCGCAATATTCTCCATTTATGAAAAGTTAAAGTAAGCTCTTGTAGAAGAACTCAATATCAAATCTAAGAAGCCGCGTTGATATCTTTTTTATTAGCAAAAGCAAAATTTCAAAGTTAGCTTAATCAATCTATCTAAACCAAACCAAACCATGTATATCAATGGTAAGTTTATTTGATTTCCTACACATTGTTTTGTAATAAATTTTGACTAAATAAAACAGTTAAACAAATTTTAATTTTCTTTTTTGACATTAATTTTTGAAATTTTACTATCATAATACATCACTTAGGTCCATTTATTTCGCAAAAATTTTTCCTTTTGGAAAGCATTCTTCATAATTTTTGTCATTTTTCGTGTAGGAAAATAGTCAATAAAAACAATTATCATGATTAGTAAAAAACTTATACTCAAATTTAGTAAATAAATTATTTAAAAACTTAGATTTTTTTTTTCTTTTTGTAAATATGACAAGACTTCGGCACTTAGAGTATCCCGATTATTCCTTTGAGATACTTTTGGTTGTACTGAAAAATGAATTGCGACTATCTTGCCCCTACTGATGCTCGGTCTAAGAGAGGATGGCTACTTTTGCGTAGCATTTTATACTTTTTTTGGAACATCTGAGAGAATTTCAGAGTGACTTTGATTTATCTCATAACAAAATATTGACAACATAATGTGCTATAAGTGGGCAACTAGATTCTTTCAAGTGTCACCTGCAATAAAAAATTATCATAAATAATAATAATAATAATAATAATAATAATAATAATAATAATAATAATAATTATTATTATTATTATTATTATTATTATTATTATTATTATTATTTAATTAATTAAAAAATTAAAGAAAAGGAATTGGCAGGCAAAAACAGCTTGGCATGTACGCATAAAAGCACAATAACAGAGAAGAAAAAGAGGGCACGCGTCAAAAAGGACAAACCGGCGAAAGCAGCGGGGAAAAAGGGAAAATGGAAAGAAAAAAATAAAGAGGAAAGATAAGATAAAAAAGAGAAAAGTTCAAAAAATTTACAAATTATAAAAAATGTCCACCTTAGCATGGTCGTATTGCATAAGGTTGCCGATAATGTTTAGAAGTCTTTAAAAGATTTAGGATTAAATTAATAATTCATCAAAAATTTTAAGATTAAATTGACACGATTAAAATTGGTAAGTTGTCAAAAAATTTATACTTAAATTAATATAATTAAAATATTTAAAATTGAATTTGTTCCTGAGCTATAAATTTAGGCTTTTTTGAATAATTTTTCTTCATCGCTAGCCATATTTGATACCAAAATTTTTCATAACTGTCAGTTTGTCACTTACATTAAAAAAAACAAAAAATAATTAAACGAATAAAAATGACAAAAACAGAGAAAAGGGAATTGGCAGACCAAAACAGCCTGGCATGGGGCGCATAAAAGCAGAGCAACAGAGAGGAAATGGCAGAACGCTCGGTGTGTAAAAAGATGCCGAGCGATGCTCGTGCTCGGTGGGGCATGGATATTTGGTTTCCCGTTTTCATGTTTAATTAAGTTAACTTAGTACTTGGTTTTCTATTCAATGCATTTTTTTTATATAAATGTCTGGAGAAAAATAAATAATTAAAAATTTAAAAGGAAAGAACGAGGGAGACCAAAACAGCCTGCCATGCAACCCATGAAAGCACGAGAATAGAGAAAATGGTTAATACCATGAAAAAAAACTCAAAATGATACACTTACAATAAATTTACCTCAAAATTTCAAAGTCAGCTTAATTGATCCACCAAAACGAATCCAAACCATGTATCTCAATGGTAAGTTGAATTGATTTCCTATACATTGGTTTGTAATTAATTGTTATCAACCAAATAAAATAGTTAAACAAATTTTAATCTTCCTTTTGACATTAACTTTTGAACTATTATTACCATAATACATTTCTTAGGACCTGTTTGTTACGTGAAAAAAATTTCTATCGGAAAATATTCTCCATAATTTTTGGTGTTTGGATCGCTTTGGTATATGACTCAATAAAAAATATTCTCATGGTCAATGGAAAACTCATACACAAATTTAATATAATGAATTCCTTAAACATTAGAAAATATTTTTTGATATATGACAAGACTCCGACATTTGGATTATCCTGATTACTCCTTTGAAGAACTTTTGAATATACTGTGAAAAATGAATTGCAATTTTCTTTCACCTACCAATGCTCGGTCTAGGAGTGGGTGGCTATCTTTGCATAGCATTTCTTATTATTTCGGGAATAGCAAGACAATTAAGAATGACTTTGATTTACCTCAAAACAAAATGCTGACAAAATGGCGTGCTCTATGCCGGCACCATGGTTTATCCAAGGTGTCATTGCATTAAAAAAATATAATAATAGAAAATAATAATAATAATAATAATAATAATAATAATAATAATAATAATAATAATAATAATAATAATAATAATAATAATAATAAATTGTTAGCGATGATGATAACATTTTTTATTGGCTAATTGTTTCAAACAATACAAGCAATCATTTTTTTTTTCTAAAAATGCTTTCTCATCATTAATTTTCCGTGATAAAAATGAAGCCTAAGTTAACTTAGTACATGATTTTCTAGTAAATGCATTCTTTTATATCATTTCTCAAGATCTAATGTCTGCACAAATGTAGATGCATATTTTAGGACATTAAAATCGCATTTTTTTTTGTAGTTTTTATTGCTATCTTGCATGAATGAAATGTAATAAAAAGTACCCAAAAAACAAAAATTACTTCTTGCATGTCAGTAATTTGGCTTGTTTCTTCTTAAAAAATATCATAAAAAATATGTTTAGGGGTCCCTTTGGGGATAGTTAGATTTATTTGCATTATATTTGTATTATTCTTCGAGTATTGTGTTCCATTTAAATTACATTATGCCAATTTTTCATTTTGAGGAGCTTCGCAAGTTACATCTGCATATTTATGTATCCTTAAAAAAAAGGGTCATTTTAGAAAACTTCCACGGACTTTCCATTTACCACTCCCTGGGTCATGTCCCGATGCTTATTAACGAGGCCTATTTTATTTTATCGGATAAGGCTCGGATTTTATTTTACTCGCACTTTAGTTATTTTCGCCTGAGGGTTTCTCTGTCGGAGCATAAAAAGTAGGCTGAGTATCCCCCACTGAATTTCGTATGTATTACGCTTGACTTAAGAGTTAAGATATCTATTCCTAGAACATTCCCTAGTCGAATGATCTTTGGATAGCACTAACCAAAACCGAATTTTCTAGTCGAGTCTACGTCAACCCTAAAACAACTGTTTTTGTTTTTTTTTTTTTTTGGGTCGAACCTTATGGTAGACTTGACTTTTGACAAACTCACAATATGCAAGTCCTTCTAAATGGATATCAAATATTCAGAAAACTACGGTATTTTTTTTTTTTTTTTGATTGAGGAATCGCTGGAGATCATCTTTCGGGGATCACACAACCCTCTAGTACCCGGTGGCACCATCAAGCTTCGCTGCAAGCCGCTATTTAGATATAAACCTTGGGGAGGCTAGCTCAGGATCCCAATACCAGGACTTCCAACTTCAGACACTTTAGCAACAAGAGGGTTCAAACCCTCGACCTTTTCGATGAGGAAGAAAACTCACACCAACTGCGCTGCCTGTGGTTGGGTCAGAAACTATGGTATTAGTCCTTGGTATTCCCAATATTCCATTTTCGGTCCCCACTATGCTCTTTTTTTTTTTTTTTTTTTTTATGGGCACAAACAAATCGAGATTATAGTTTTGTTTTACTTCCTTAACTCTAGGTTTTTTCAGATACTGATTTCAAATATAGGTGATATTTTTTAAATGGATTTATGATTAGATTTCTTTAACTCAAACAGTAAATTTTCACGTTTATTAGCTAATCGTTTCCTAGATCAAACAGACCTTATCTTTTACTTTGTTGTATTTTTTACTGTCGCCCTTTGACTTTCTTTAATCTTGAGTAATTATTTTTCTGACCCCCCAAAAAAAAGGTAATGATTGCATTCTTCTAAAAATATTGGCACGTACGTTCGCCTACATATTTTTCATAACTTTCTAAAATTTAATTAGCACTTCAAGCTTTGGTGGGAAAGCAAAAAATAAGTTCTTACTTTTTATAAGGAACTCGTTTTCGCTTACTGCCAAAATGTCCCCCTACTTTTGGTCTGAATTTTTTAAACAATTAGCTTTTCATGGACATTTTCTGCTAAGAGTCGGCAAACGACCTATTTAGACAATTTCTGAGCGACTTCCGTCTTTCACAATTCAAAGATGGCAGCTGAGTGAGCGATTTGAAATGTCCAATCTTCCTTTTTGTTCATAGCTTTTCCAATCTTTTATCTAACGCACATTTGAATTGATACACATTGTGAATCTTCTTGGCACAATCGATTTCCAATTTTAGCGTCCCCATTATATAAGTGCATGAGTTACAAAAAAGGAAGGAAAAAAAATTATTCTTTTAGAGGGGCCTTCGGAATTAGGAATAAATATATTGGAAGTCCTAAAACTTATTATGAAAATACAATTGAGTCTTAAAAATTTCAAAAAGTGTAATTAAGTTCTAAAACTTATTATGAAAATATGATTGAGTTTTAAAATTTTCAAAAAGTATAATTAAGTCCTAAATCTTTTAAAAAGTACAATGGAGTCCTAAAAGTTGTCATGAAGTGCAATTGAGTTCTACAATTAAAAAGTGTAATCAATGAAAAGACTTGATTAGACCAATTTGGTAAGTTTTAGGATTTGATTGTATTTTCTGAAATTTTTAGGACTTCATTACACTTTTGTGAGACTTAATTGCACTTTTTGAAAGTTTTAAGGTTAAATTGCATTTTTTTTAATAAGTTTTAGAACTTTTAATGCACTTATCATTCGGAATTACAATCGTGAAAGAGTACTTTGGAGTGGGTGTACCATGTCTTTGGAGATATAGATAGAACAGACATTTGTGTGTTCTATAAGGACTAAAGAGAAATTGCTATACTAGGTGTTTCGGAATGATATGTCTGATCAAATGCATAACCCAACTCTGTTTGCTGAACTTAACCATCTCTCAAACACATTTCATCTGAATTTCCCAACTCATTTTCCAAGCGAATTCATGTCCAAAGCAGATTTCACTCAGCAAAGCTTAGGTAGAGCACACATTTGTGTTAATTATTAGCGAGGGAACGATGAAACAAACTTCCCTTGTTGTTGAAATGATTGTGCGGGATGACAAGTCTTGAGGGAAACTTCTTGTCGCTTCAAGTTGCTCAAGACCCATGCTTAAACTCTAACCTCATGAGATGCGTGTTGGTCTCTCGAATAAGGCAGCTCGTTCTTCTTTGTCACAGCTTTAGCAAGTGATCCTCAACATGAAAAATCATCAAATAACGACAAGCAAATATTTCCCGACCTCAGGCAGTAACTTGTTCCAAATTCCCAACTAAGCAAGATCAAGCAAAACGGCTGGTGTACTCAAATTTTAGCTTAACCAAATCACCAGATCACTACACTACAAGGGTTCTGGAATCGGGGATTATATCGTCCCTACTCAATTTTCTATTATATTTGCCAATGTTCATCTTTGGTCTCTGTGGTCTCCATGGAATAGGGAAGAGGAAATTTTGTTCCCCTCTAGCTCATCGCGTCCACCAAAACACTCAGCATGCAAATCCACAGTTAATGATAGACCAAAATCCCTGAATAATCCTTGAATAAAGCCGAGGAAGACACCAACAGATGATTATTATCATGTGTCAATTAAACAGTCACCGTGCATTATCCATTTGGCCGCATTGGATCAATAGCTAAGAAAAACTTCCTGACACCTCGAAGATGTAACAGAGACAATGTCAGAATGAGTGATTTCGACTTCGTTTAGGAAGATCCTAGTAGTACCGGTCGCACGTGGAGCGAATCATGGATCAGTTCCTGCTGTTGAGCTTGAGACTGCGGCAGGGACGAAGCGACAGGAGCTTCGTCCATGGAGGTTGTGGTTGCGGAGAAGGAAGACGGCTCCATAGAAAGGAAGATGGCGAAGCAACCGAGAGAGAACGGCGGAGAGAGAGTTTGGCGGGCCGAGCCCAACTGGAGCTAAAGTGATCGGGCTTTATGGATGGGCTGGATTAGTGATCCGATGGGCTGAATGCTTAATTTATTATCATTTATTATCTTTATCAAAATTTTAACAAAACTCCAATACAATTTGCCAGTAAAAATTTAGATGTCACCACACTTACTTCTTTCTATTCCGGCATATTTGCTCTTCAGTGGTTACAAATTACTGCATTTGTATCATTCTCGTACCCTTTAATTTGCTAGTAATCGTTCAATTATATATATATATATATATATATATATATATATATATATTGCTAGTAATCACACTTTAGATACCTTTACTTTCAAAAACCATTTACTTTCCCGTCAAAAAGCAACAACAAATCCACATTCGCAGAAATCCAACAATTTCCATCTCTATACTACATTTTTCACCTTTTCGGTGAAACACGTATAAAATCGGGTGAGGTCTATATTGGCCGAGATCGAAATAGGAACTGCGTCCTATGCGCACTTCAAGCTTGGGAGGGTTTAGTGGGCTGCAGCACTCCAGGATTGCAATTGCCTTTTATGGCTAGTGATGGAGGGATGAGATTTGAGTAACGATGGTCACTTCACTTTTGACACCGGAAGTTGGTAATTAGTGACGTTGCTCTACTTTAACTCAGGAACGCAACGAGTTACCTATGTTTTTACTGCTCGTTTGTGAAGTATTGAAATGACTTTGAATTAGGAATAGCAATTGGACGAAGCTCGTCCAATAAAATGTCGCGGATACTTCAAGTTGCTTAGACCAATGCCTTATGTCCAACGCCTGACGTGTGATCCTAGCGTTAAGCTAGAAGATGCGGCGTGTGTTGAATGTCAACAGGCCACCCGAAAAATGAAAGGTTTTTAGTAAGTCAGAAAAATAACTTGCTACCAATATTGTCGGCTGACATTAATTATTGATAGCCTGTTGATATGACTATACTGAGATTGTTTTCAAATTGTGGAAGTGCTCGAAAACTACCAAGCATGTCGTGCATAAAAATAGGCTTAGGCTACTTCAACTCTCCTTGTAGGCAAAACTAATTTGCCATGAGTCCGGATTCTTTGCAATCCTAGCAACGCTTTGTAATTTTTTGTTGACCGACTGTACACATCGGGGCATAAGTTTGCGCCAGTTTCGCAATGTGATTAATGTTTCCTTACAAAGATGAAAACCAACTTCACATTCAACTGCGGCAGCACGGAGTTCTTTTTTTTTTTTTTCAGTTATTGAATTGTCTCATTAATTTCTTATTATCTTTTTGTCTTATACTAGCTTAATTAATATAAAGTTAGCTATATCTCACGTTACAAAAGCATGTTAGGAGTTGTAATGACTGCCTATGAAAGTTAAATTTCATCAAAGGTTTATGAGGAGCATATTTCCACCTTCACATTCGCTAGACACTCTTTTTTCTCTTTTTTTTTTTTTTTCTAGTGAAATGACTCTCTCTCTCTCTCTCTCTCTCTCTCTCTCTCCATTTGATTCCTTTCTTATACTATTTAACGAAGAAAACTAGCTTGTTTCCTTTTTTTACCATCTCTCTCATCAATTTCACTATATAAATGCTTGATTTATCTAGCATCCTCTTTTCAATATGCTTGTAGAAGGTTATCAATTTTAATTTATGGTTTCATCTTGTGAATCACCAAAACTGAAGAATAAAAATTTCTTTTCATGATGGCATGAGTATAAACAATTAATTGCCTATTATATTTTCAAATAGTTTGAGCGAACTACATTTTAAAAAAGAAAATAATATTTCAATCCAATTATCGAATTGGCCTTGACCTTGTGGGCGTTGGCCAGACATATTTTCACGTGGCGCTTGTGGGATTTCAGAAGCATTGCACGTCAATCTTCCTTATCTACAATTAAGAGACCTTCATAGCAACTTGTGTGTGTGTGTGAGAGAGAGAGAGAGAGAGAGAGAGAGAGAGAGAGAGAGAGAGTTTGAGTCATTAAGATATTGATATCCCAATTCACGTAAGCTCCTTCACCATCTTCAGTCTCTTTAAAAGTTTCACTACTGGAAATGCACAGAAGATTAGGCTGGAGCTCGTGCTCCAGCTAAAATATTTCTGAAAAATAGGCGCAAAATATGTGCTGTAAAACTAGATTGATAGTATCTGCACCATAAACCAACCTCTCTCTCTCTCTCTCTCTCTCTCTCTCCATATTTCTGTTGTAGACTTATCAAGCAATTTAATTCTGGTTTTTAGAGATATGGGGATGCTCTGCAGGCATCAGCAGACGCAGGTCTAATACTTGCCCAAGCAATTCTGGATAGTGCTGGCGTGATTGTTCAGAGAGCTGACTTGACAACATGCTACGATGAAAGAGGTGCTATATCCATCTATTCTCCCAGTCCCCTGCCCGCTTCTCGCCCGCCACCACCTAGAAATCTTTTCCATCTCTATAGTCCTGTCCAACATCTAATCCATGCGACGTCGATTGTCGCAGGTACGAAGTACAAATTGCCCAAGTACGTTTTGAGTGGGCGAACAATTTGATTGATGATAATTGACAAAGGAGGCGGGGCAGATTTTGCTCAGCTTCGTGTGTAAATCCTATGAATTGATATTGATAGTTTGATGAAAAAATTTGCATAAAAGTGGAGGGCATTCATGCATTTTAATGATGCACGCTTCAATACAAGTCTCACGTAACTTCTGCCTAACGAGATGTATGACTTCCATAATTTCATATGGTTTGTTTTATTAGTACCTGAACCTTATAAAGAAATGCGAAAAGTAATCAATTTATGTGATTGTTACAGTGGAATATCAGGGCATACTTTGTTGCTAGACCATTCTCTTCCCTAACTTGTTACTGTTTGTCCGGCGAGTCGACCTCATAATATTTTCTCTGTTATGTGGAGTGGCCAATGGCCCCCACAATTCCGATGCTCCAATTTGTTTCATTCAGAGCCTTTCATACCAAATCTGCATAGTTTGTTTCTCTCGGTGAAATCACGCATAAAGTGGAGATACCCATTGGGCAAAACAAAGCTGTCAAAAAGTATAATAAGATTGCTGGTGGCTAGCAGCATGAAAGTCCTCTTAATATTGTCTATAGCAAGAGCACGTAGTTGCAGGTTTGGAGTAGAAGTTCTTCCAAATGATTGATCATGATGTTGTGGTTACGGTCAAGGAATTCGATTCCCTCACATTCCATGAGATTTGGCTCCTTAAATCTCAGGACGAGAATCCTCGTGAACCTGCTAGCCGCAACTCGCATCCTTTCATTGTTCATTCTTATTTCTCTCCCAAGATTGGATCGAAGTTGTCCATCAACCATCGACAGAATTCCCCTTCAACGATTTGGAGATCCGTTAGACATGGGTATACAATCTCATGTATTGCTTGTTTTCGGTAATCATTTAATTGAGCAGTTAATCTCGTCAATCACGTCTTGCCATGAATGAACTCCCTACGTTTTTGGGAATGGTCAACATGCATAAATGACATTATGAGGAAAGCACGATAATTAAAGGTCTGTCTGGCCATATTCTGATAAAAATGCAATAAAGATAGAAGTTACGAATTAGATAGGATTGACATAAGTGATATTGATCTTTGTTTTGCTCATGTACTGCAAGCGAAAAATATTTTTCTAGAAAAAAAGTGAAGTTGTAAATCAAAAGTTAATTGTTTCTAAATAAGAATTGCGACTCCAAGAGTTTGTGTCTATTAGATATATAGGCCTGTTTGGTTGGGCATTTGAAAGGCACTTTGGGACTTTAAAGTCCCTTGGCCAAATGTAAACGCGTTTTGTTCGTTTTTTTTTTTTGGCAACTTTGGCAAGATGAGCTCTAAGGGCCTTTAGCCCAATGCAGCTCCAGAGGTACTTTGGGAAGTTGTATCTTCGGAATGCAAATCCCCGGTACTATTCATCTTCTCCAAAACCACCACACACCACCGCACGAAGAAGCCGACCGGAGGTCGACGATCGTTGGCCAAGGGGCCGTGCGCACCGGCGACCGCCGCCTGAGGGTCGCTAGACCCTAGAGACCGTCACCGGACCTCAGGCAGCTGTTGCTGGGGTCGCGCGACCCCAGTGACCATCTGGGGGCCAAATCCGGCCATCCAGCCGCTAGATCTGGTGGTCCGGTGGCCGGACTTCAAGAAAAAAAAATACAATTTTTTTAATTTAATAAAAGCCATTTACAAATGCAAATTTTACCAAACATTATTTGCATTTCGGAAAACCCCAATCTTCCAAAAGTATTTGCATTTTTGCAAGTGCATTCTCCAAAAGCTAAACCAAACGAGCCCATATTCAGTCTATAATCAACGTGAAAAAGGTGTTAAGTATAATATTCACCGATCTTACATTAGCCGCTAAGATCAATATAAAGCAAATAGTACGTACATATGTTACAAGAGGTAGAAATAGTGTTGTTGCTATTTTCTTCTCTGTCCTCAACTGCAAAAAATCTCATCAGCCGGATTTTAAATTTTAGCCTTTAGAAGAATTTGGACAATTCAAATCATTAAAAAAAAAAGAAAAAAAAATGCTACAATGCAGAAAATAAGTACATGCCTTTCTTGGCGGTGAAAACATTGTCGGAAATACTACAAAAATTACATGAAAAAGACAAAAACATGCGACGCAATCTAAGATAAACGACGGAACCAAAATGTCACTAAATATCGTGATTGATCGACCGCCACTTGATCGACCTAATATGCGTGGAGTGTCTAAGGACAACACGCCGAATTATGGCAAGCACTCCAAAAGCCACTTCGTCACTTGAATACCCCCAGAAGAATTTTGGGCAGTCTCACACTCCTCATTCTCTACTCCTTTTTCCCAGACAGAGTCTTCTATTCGCAGTATCACATTAACTAATCTCTTTTCCTTCCTTTTTTCCCAGCCATTAACACATAGAAGGCAAAAGTCTGGTATTTTCAATGATCCGCAACCAGTAAAGTCTAGGTATTTGAGAGTCTCCAGTTCATCGAGGCCCTTAACTGCCAGAAGCTCTTCACAATATACAACCACCAAGGACTCCAGCTTTTTCAAATCGAATAGATTATCTAGACTTTCAATCTTAGGACACTCGTGTATTTTCAAATGCTCCAATGACTCCAGCGAACCAAGACCTTGGATCGCAGTTAGATTTGGGCAATTGGACATCCTCAGCACCTTCAACCTCTTCAAACTCGAAAGACCGGCAAATCCTTGCAGGAGTTTTAACCCTGCCACTTCAAATTCAATTAACTGTTCGAGCCCATCGAGTTGAACTTCCTTCCAAAGGCAGTAACGAATACTCAAACGTGTTAACTTTCTGAAGTTATGACAAAATGACAAAGTGGTTGATGACGTATGATTTTCGAGTGACAATGTTGACATAGATAGTTGAAGGAACTCGAGGGATAGTCGGCAAGGACCATCTTGGAAGAACAAAGGATGGTAGTTCTCATCATGACCACAATAACTCAACTCCACCAATTGAGTTAGGTTTGAGAGATCTGATACCCACCGTAGCGACTTTGATCCAAAGCTTAGACTTTTCAAACTTGTGGGAAGCTCAGGCAAGAGTTCAAGTCCACTACAACGATCTAATCTTAATATCTCTAAGTGAGGAAGTAGATTAATCGTTAAAGGAACATTTCTAATAGGGCTAGATTCCAAGTTAAGAACTCTCAAAAGTGATAATTTCCAAATGTCCTCGGGAATGTCTTTTAGAGATGGGCAAAACTCAGCATGTAGCTCTTCCAACTCCTTTAGTGTGACAATGCTTCGCGGTAACTCCCTTATCGAAGAAAATGAAATGTTGATGACTTTTAATCTACTTAGGTCTCCAACAGATTTAGGTAACCGAAGACATTTTGTGTCCCAGATTCTCAACTCGAGTAGCGATTCCAAGTTCCCAATCGACATGGGGAGTTTTTTCATTTTAGTAGATGATAGAACGAGAGACTTAAGTTCTCGTAGGTTCCCAATAGAACCAGGAAGTTGTCTGATTTTTGTAGACTGCAATCTAAGTGTTGACAAGCACTTGTGGTTACCAATGGAGTTGGGTAATCTTGAGATAGCCGTAAACGAGAGATCCAACTCTACCAGTGATGTCAGTCTTGCAAAGGATTCAGGAAGCTTCCTCAACTTTCTACAATTGGCTAAGTACAAGTACTTGAGCTTCTCTAACCCTCCAATTCCTTCGGGCAACTCCCTAATACTTGTACACCCTTTCGCATTGAAGTAAATCAGGCACTTAAGCTTTTCGAGGGAACCATCAACCTCAATCAGTCGACTGCAATCTTGAAGGATCAATCTCTCTAAGCTCGTATAATGAGAGAAGTCTGGAGTCTTGGTTATCTCTTCACAACATGTGAGATCCAGAACTTTAAGCTTCTTGGCAACCTATTAAAATAGCTAAAGAGAGTAAAGGGAAAATTCCGTGCTAATTTAGAGCCAATAAATGGTTGCGCTGGAACTTAGATGTAATTGGGTTGAGTCATTTTCCTCATTTAACCCATATAAATCGTTTATTTAGCACTAACACCTATCTAACCTGATCCACATATATCGACCTATATATTAATTCAATACAATCTAATTTAATGGTACAAGATCATCTCAGTCAGCTTAGTTTTACTTGTGGAATGGCCTTGATTAATCGATTTGTGAGCCATTTTATTTACAACATGTTATTGCCTTTATAGTTATGGTATAGTTGATTTTAATTAAAAATAGAAAAACTGTGTGAGACAATTTAATGGAGATAAATAAATATAGCGACCGACGGATGATACCTTGATTTCACTCCATCCAGCCCAGTCATCCATGATGGAACTGCAACACAGCTCGAGAACTACAAGATTGCTTGGATGGAAATTGATGGCCAACAACTCTGGAGGACAATAATACCAGGCCATGTGTCTTAACTCTGAAAGTTGATTATCAAAGTCTCCATCTAATTGTTTCCTAAATAATCTAAGGAACCTTATATTTGGAAGCCTTGAAAACTCTTTGCTCGTATAGGTTCCCGATTCAAATCCATCTAAGCAGATTGCTTCAATGGCCTCCTTTCTCTGCCATTCAATGGTAAAGTAGCATAAGAGTAAATGAAAATTGTTTTCAAATTCTCTCTATTGAAAAGGGCTACTTATTGATAAATAAAATATTGAGAAATCTAGAATTCAGTGGCCAAGCATATCGTTTTACCTCCTTTGTTCTTATGATTTTATTGGCCATCTCAGGAATCCACAACCTGCTCTGGTTTCTTGGATCCATTATCTTCATATCTCCACGAACAATTTTCCTCCCGAGATATCTCAGTTGGTCATGCATCCATAATTTGTTATCATCAGTTATCTTTATCAAGGACCTATAAACAAGGACTTGAATCGAATAATCTGGGAAAAATCTACAATCTTTCCACATGAAGAATGCATTCGTCTTGTCTTCGTTCACAAATAGACAAGCGATATCGAGAAAGATCTGTTTTTGCTCAAGACTTAGGGCATTGTAGCTGATCTTCAGCTTGTCTTGGACCTTCTCAGGAGGTATTTCCCTCAAATTGTCCAGCACATCTATCCATGATGCTTTGTTTTGCCAATGAAGTAATGAGCCTATGACTTCAAGAGCCAAGGGAAGCCCCCCAGTCATAGAAACGACTTCTTTCGAAAGACCAACATAATTATCTGGAGGAGGATTACTTCCAAAAGCATGTCTACTGAAAAGCTCAAGTGATTGAATGGAATCCAACGGCTTCAATTCATACTTCAAAGTTTGGTCGGCTTCTATGATGCTTCTATTCCTGGTTGTCAAAATAACTCTGCTTCCCGAGCCAAATGAAATGTGCTTAATGGCTAGTTTCTCGAGTTGCTCCTCATCATCCACATCGTCGAGAATGATGAAGAGTTTCCTATAAGAAAGTCGCTGCCTAATCACCTTGATCCCATCGTCAACATTGTATATTTTGTCTTGAAAGGCTGAACCCAACGTGTTAGACAATAGTTGTTTTTGTAAATTTATGAGGCCAAAGTTGATCGACAACTCTCGAACATTTCCCAAGAAGCAGCAATGACTAAAGAGGGAATTTAGTTTGTTGAACACAACCTTAGCAAGAGTCGTTTTACCGATTCCACCCATTCCATGGATTAGCACAAAGCGCAAGCCCTCGGAGTCCATGTCCAACAACTTCAGAACGGCTTCCACTGGATCATCCATTCCAACTAAATGCTCAGTAACGTATTTGTCTTTTGTCTTCAGCTTCATCACAATCTCTTGTAGCACCGATTGAATGAATTTCCAATGCCTGCCACATGAGTGAATTAACTAAGTTGATACTGTAAAAGATAACCTCAAGACACTCAACATGTGGTTGCAACCAACATGGCTAGTGCCACTTATTTAATCGGCTAGTGCACCTGATAGGAAGACATTTTTATGTGCGTTTAGAACACGATTTCCCTATGATTTAAACAAATAATCACATACAGAAAATTATGACCTTTTTTTTTTATTTGCTTCCGAAATGGTAACACTTTGACATAGATGGATAGGACACTTGCTCTAGTTCAATGTAAAAATCTATCGATAAGGAGAGAGAAGGTAACTTTTAAGGATGTGATCCACAAATTACAAACACAAAGATGTATAAAATTAGATCTATCAATGAAAGAATGCCCTCTTGTCTATCATTCAAAGAATAGACTATTAGATGTAGGCATTTTCCCATGTTAAAGGAAGCAAGGCATTGCTAATTGATTCCTAATCCCTTTTTAAGGCAGTCTTGGTAGCTAGGATAAGAGCTAAGAAGAAATGTATTGAAAGTTTTCATGTATTGAAAGTTTTCATACTTAAGATAGTTAGAAGCAAAGTACATGAAAAAGCTAACGCACCAAATTGGAGAGCTAAAGTTTCAACCAAAAATAAAAATAAAAATTGGAGTGCTAAAGTAAGGGAAGAATTAAAAAAACAAAAACACAAAAATACATCCTTGAATTTATTAACACATCTCCCACCTCTAAACTTACCCCGCCCCCCCCCCCCCCCCCCCAAAAAAAAAAGAAAAGAAAAAGAACTAACTGATTGCTTACCCGGTTTTTGCTTTATTTGGCTTCGGTGAATGACATAATTGATTCGGTTATCGAAAATAAATTTGAAAACAAACATGGTATTCATTCAATTTCAAACAACTTAAACGAGAATTCATCCAACTTTGGGCATATACTTAATGAAAGTCCAAAGCAAAAGTTAATGGAGTGTTTCAGGATCCCTGCTTACCCTTGCTTTTTCAACTCCCATCCTTTGATTTGGGCTACACTTTTGAGGGCATCCTCCCACTTTTGCCTCGTCTCGCGACCGAACTTCTCTTCATGCTCCTCCAAAGCGCTGACGTACTGTTGAGACTTAAGCTTAACATCGCGAGGCTTAACGTCATAGAAAATTGGCATAATCTCATTCTCGGATGGTTTGGATTTCTTGCAATCCACCATGTGTGCGAGCTCGCGAAGGCACCACGTGCTCAAAGCATAACCTTTAGAGAAGATAGGTATGTAGATCTTCGACTTTTGGATGGCCGCTGGTAGCTCATCAGCTATTTCTTTACCGACGTGGAGCTCTTCCTCGTCGAGGAAAACACGGATGTTTGCTTCTAGCATTTGGTGATAAAGACAATCTGTGAAGCCTTGGCGAGTGTCCGGCCCCCTGAAACTCAGGAAGACGTCATAGTCAATCGCCGACGGCTCACCACCGCTCGTTCCTGCCTCCGACCGGTTTCCCATGTCCATTCTCACAAGTATTTTCTTCTGAGGGTTTCCTCTCTCGTAGCACCTGAACAAGAAAGGCTCGTTCACTTTACCACCACCGAAGTTCGTTTATATTACGCTTCGGACCTCTCTTCCTAGAACTTTCCCCACTGTTTTTCACATAAGAAAAGCAAACCAATTCGAGTCTTCGTCAACTCTAAAATGGCGTAACCAGTACGCATAGCTTTTTGGCCCCCGGTGGTCTCTGCCTCTTGTTGACTTGACTTTGGCGAACGCCCAATCTGTAAGTCGTTCTCAAAGGAAATAAAATATTGAGGAAATTACAGTACTAGCCCTTGTTTTCTCCATGATTTCATTTTCGGTCCCCAGCTATGCTTTTTTTTTGGGGGGGGGGGGGGGGGGGGGGGCACAGACAAATCGAGATTAGAATTTTATTTTACTTCCTTAAGTTTAGTATCTTTTTCAAATTAAGTGATATTTTGGACATATTTTTTTATTAGATTTACTTGAAAAGGAAATTCTCCACTTTTATTAGTTAATTTGTTTCCTAGATTTGTTTGGAGAGACTTTCTTTTGTCTTTTTTTTTTGGTAGTGCTCGCATCTTGACTTTCTTTAAACTTAAGCAATTGAAATTTACACATGAAGTTGACATGTGGAAGATTTCTCCATGGAAAGAACGAAGCAATGCCCATTATCAACATTGAAATGCATAAAACAGAAATAGATCCATCAAGAGAGTGCATGCTAATCATTCTATAATTTTTATTCTTTTATTTTTCTTTTTTCAAGAGAATACCTTTGGAATAGAAATCCATCTGGTAAGGCGATTTTATTTTTTTACTTCTAGAACAATTTTTTGGTTTATAAATAAGTTTCTAATAGAAATGAAAAGTAATTTTTTTTTTCTATTTTTAGAACACAAATTAGGAATAAAATCTCTTCTCATCACTCATCCTAGCTACTAGCTGGCCGCAGACCCACTGCTTGCCACCTCCCATTGCCTGTTGGATGTTGTCCTTCTCTGGCCGCCTCCAAATACGCACTACCTTCAACCATCCGAAAAGAAGAAATTTTGTGTCGTTATCAAGTGAATTTTTATTTCAAGAATAAAAAGTTTATATTATCATCAAACACGTAAAAAAGTCTATTTCTGGCTAAAAATTAATTTCTAGAATAGAAATCGCACATAGCATGAGTCCATAAGCAAGCAAAAAAAAAATGAAGGGATCACGACGTGAATCAGGTACTCACAGAGGTAGGTTTTCTAAAGAATCACTTACAAAAAAAAATTTAATAAAAAATTAGGAAAAATAAAAGAAATAGGGCATTGGCTGGCAAAAGTAGCTTGGCATGGTTAAAACTTAAAAGCACAACAACAGAGAGAAGAAAAAGGTGGGCAGCGTGAGAAAGGACGTACCGGCAAAAGCCGTGGAAATGGTGGACTGCAAGATTGAATGGCAATTTTCTTTCGTCTACCGAATACGGTGAGCGCTTGCTTGGCAAATTCCGATGGACGTGCCAGGGCCATTCTGGTATATTCATTCAGCGATAAAAAAGACGGATCCCCGGATTTTATTTTATATTTTATTTTATATATTTTTTGGGTGGGGGAGAGGGAGGATAGGAAGGAGGGAGGGAAGAGTCCCTCATCCCGCTGCAAGTCTTGCTTTGGTCATGGGGTTGGGTTTGGTTTGTTTCGTTTTACGTCGTTTTTGTTTTTGGTTTATTTCCTTTTTTTGCCCTTTTCTGGAGGACAGACGAATTAATTTATTTATCTTCAAATTAATCTTCTTTTCGGACAGCTCTTTTTTTTTTTTTTTTCTGTCATGGGAAGACTGATCTTTTTTTCTCTTTTCTTCTTTGGGACGGTCTGCTCCCGCGTTGGGGGGCGGAAGGAGAGGGGTCCAGTCCGTGATTGTCGGCAGCTCCTCTAGTCTCTCGTTTCATTGTTTTGATTGGTGGCGATGTGATTTTCTCAATCACTACAGGGGCGTGTTTGGACCAGGGGTGTGAGAGAGGGTAGCTATCTTTGGATAGCATTTCTTATTTTTACTGATTTTTAATCATTATTGACACATGGTAAACTTATTAAAGACTATTTTTTAAAAAAAAACGAAAAGTTTTCCTTGATTGACAATTATGGCCTGAACCTTTTTTTTTATGTCAATAAAAATCACAAATTTTATTTAGTCTCAAATTTAGCCCTATTAATCGAAGCTTGAGATCTTATAGATTGTGACAAGCGCTTTGGTAGGGAATAGCTTTAGATTCTCCCTTACTATACTTCTTAACAAAATCAATTTATGTATTACGAAAGATCGATTGTAGGGGTGAGCAGCGGTTTAGGGTCGACCCTGGACCGACCCTAGACCGGCCCAACCCTGCCGGTCCTGGTCCGGTTCCCAAGGGGACTGGGTCGGTCCTTGGTCCTGAAATTCCAGGACCAACACTGTGCGGGTTGGTCCTTGGTTCTAAGAGTTTTGGGTCGGTCCAACCCTGGACCAACCCTGTATATTATATTATATTATTTATAATTCTTTTATATATTCAAACTTAAGTAAAATGTCTATTATATTATATTATATTGAGATGTTCTATCAATAGCACTAATAGTAATTTCAATTTAAAACTTTTGTTAAGTATTAATTATGTGTCGTTTGTTTTGTTTTCAAGTATTTAGAAGTTCAAGTGAATTAACAAGATGCGAAGTTATATATTCATGGTTTATATTAAGTATTTTGAACTTTTTATGATTTAATTGTATTTTACTAATGAATTTCAGCTGCACTTTGCTTTTCAATTTGTGTCAAATGGTAGAAGTTTTTGAAGAGTAGAGTAGTACTGCAATTGCTACGGTGATTTGCTAGTCAAGTGATGTGAAGCTCATTTTTTGGTTAAGTAGACTCTACATGATCAAATGCTAGTCAAGTGGTGCGAAGCTTATTTTTTGGTTGAGTGGACTCTACATGATCAGGAAAACGCTTTTGCATATGGTGTTATAAATATTAAAGATAGATGATTACAAGAACTTTCCATCTTGTCCCATATCTCGATGAGCGGTTAGCGGATATGAAATTTCTATTATTATGTCATCTTAAATTTGCTAAATATGTATTGGTATTTATAGTTTAGTTGTACAATACTGTATTGTTGATGGATGTGTAATTTGAATTTGTAGGTTTGCTTTTTTAGGAAGTATAAAAAATAAGACAAAAAAAATTATCGATCGGTCCCGGGTTGACCCTGGAACCGGACCGAACCCATTGGGTTGGTCCGGTCCTTGGTCCCAGGCTCAATAGGGTCGGTCCTCGGTCCTAAAAATTGAGGACCGACACTGTACGGGTTGGTCCTAGGGTTAGGGGGTGGCCCGGACCAACCCGGACCATGCTCACCCCTAATCGATTGATTGATGTCCATTTAAAGTAAATTTCAAAGTTTCAAGGGGAGGGCTTGGGCTTGCTCTAGAAAATAAGGTTTTGATTATGAGTTTGGCAAATCTTGTCCATGGCGTCTCTTGATGGGTGGTGGCCCACGTCCACAACTTCATATTATGACAAAGCAGTGGAGGCTAGCCAAGAGAGATTCAATTCGGAGGGCTTCGCCATTATTTTTCAAGTTGTGGAAAAAAGGAAAAAAAAAAAAAAACAATGGATAGCGATTTAAATTCGGGTAGCAAGCAATGTGGATTTATTGCTGAGGTAAAATAGTCACGTCGGACAATTAAGATTTCAAGTCAACAAGACTAGATTTGAGATTTAAGTAAAAGTTAGTATTTTTTATAGACCAGAAAAAAAGTTCATCACATAATTGTCTTTTTTTTTTTTTCTATGAGCAAATTTGTCATTCTCAAGGTAACTTAGTATTTGGTTTTCTAGTTAATGCATTTTTTAGGTCATATCTCAAATCTAATGTTTTTCATACAGATTCTACATAGGGATCGCAAGACGTGCATATTTGCACAATTAGGCATTGATAATCGAATAGTTGCATAACTATAATTGCCATTTCAGGATAGAATTTTCCTTGAATTAGTGTAAATGCATATTTAGTACATTAAGATCGCATTTTTTTTTGTAATCTTAATCTCTATCTTACATGGATCATATGCAATGAAAAGTATAAAAATAAGTAATTACATCTTGCATGTTAGTAATTTAGATTGTGTCTTCATTTTAAAAAATCACAAAAAAAAAAATATGTTTAGGGGTTTATTTGGCGAAATTTAGATTCATTTCCATTATATTTGTATTATTCTCCGAGGATTGTGTTCAATTTAGGTTACATTATGCTAAATTTTCGTAATTACAAGAACAATTTTTAGGAAAGCAACTTATTTTGACAAGTTGCGTCTGCATATTTATTGTAACATTCGGGGCCCAACTGTGTAATATTGTCTGCTTTAGGTCACCCGCCCTGGCACGGATGAACCGCCATCCCAGCCACAGTCTTTTCCCTCACGGCTTTAAAATGCATTACACAGATTAGAGGGACCAAGCCTTATAAGCTAACCAAGACCTCTCTCCCTAGGCGATGTGGGACAAGAGAAGAGAGGGACCCCTTTCCTTGCGCACGTCTGAGGACCGTCGCTTGGGCCGTCACACTCTTTACCTCTTAATAGAAGAGCATCAGAACAACATGCTTGCTATGGCCTCACACGCGGTTGGGAGTCGGCTCTGATACCACTTGTAACATCTCGGGGCCCACTATGTAATATTGTCTGCTTTGGGTCATTCGCCTTGGCATGGATGAACCGCCATCTCAACCACGGTCTTTTCCTTCACCGCTTTAAAACGCATTACACAGATTAAAATGACCCAAACCTTATAAGTTAGCCCAGGACTCCCTCCCTAGGCGATGTGGGACAAGAGAGGGACCCCTTCCTTGCACACATTCGAGGACCACCGCTCGGGCCGTCACACTCTCCACCTCTTAACAGAAGAGCGTCCTCGCTATGACCCCACACGAAGTCGGGCATCAGAATAGCATTCTTGCTGTGGCCCCACATGAGGTCGGGCATCAGAACAGCATCCTTGTTGTGGCCCTACACACGGTTGGGATGTTACATTTATATATATCCCTTGACACATTGAAATAGCTAGTACGAGTACCTAGAGGGGGGGTGAATAGGTATACAAAAAATTTCTCGAAGCTTGCACGATATTTAAACAATTAGAGAATTTGCAACAGTTAAAAATTCAATCGCAAGACTGAGTAAGGGAAAGAGAGAATTGAACACTTGGTTTATAGTGGTTCGGCTTAATCCAAGCCTACGTCCACTCTTCTGCACTGACAGCCGATTGGCTGGATTCCACTATGATCAAAGAGTTGTTACAGTGTTGATCTTCCTTGATTTCTAGGTGTAGATGATCTACCACACTCACTCAAGGCGTCACCAAGTATAAACACTCTCTGTATACAATTTCGCTCAGTCTCAACTAACAATCAAGGATCTTCAGATTCTGGAATTTTTCTATCGATCACTTACTTAAGACAACTAGAACGTCTTCCTTTTATACTCCTTCATGCCATCATAGCCGTTGGCACTTACCAAAGGAATTCCTCAAATCTACCCGTTGGACGGAATCAATCAAGAAGATCATCCGAGCTATTTAAGGAATCTGATGATAGCCCATCAATCCTGTTCGCCCATACAATCAGGATCTCGGTTTCCAAGAATAGAATAATCCAAGATTATTTCGTCGACCATCGGATCTTCAATCGATCTTAGATAAGAATTAAAGAATCCGAAATGATTATCCAACCAAAGAATCTATTCCAGAGGATAGGATCAAATCCTCAACCATAAACCTCGGCTTTGGATTTCCTTCAACACTGGATTAGAAAGACTGTCAGTGAGAATAATTTTGAGTCTTGAGTCTTGAGTCTTGAGATTACAAAGTCTTGAGACTATAAAGTCTTGAGACTTTAACTATCGATATCCAGACTTAGACTGATAGAAATGTTTTGTCAGCTTCAAAATATTCTGGAAAGATTTCTCCAACAATCTCCCCCTTTTTGATGGTGACAAAACTTTCTTGTAGATTTGAACAACTTTGACCTGCAAAAACATTTCTCAAGCAATATGGCTAACTCATAAAGATTAATAAACAACCAGACTCTGCATCCACAGCAAATTGGTTAGTCTTTCATGAGTAATACCATGTAACAATACTTGATATAAATGCAACTAGTCAAGCATCAAAATCCACAGCCAATTCAGTCTAACACTCAAGTTCAAGTTCTCAAGTCATACTCAAAAATAAACATAAACACAAAAGTCAAATAAAATTTTAAAATAATGTTTGTTCAAATTGGTTCTCCCCCTTTTTGTCATCATTAAAAAGAGGGTGAGAAAGGAGTCATGTCTGCTTGGGAATGCGCACGATCTGGAAATCCCCAATGGACTGGACTACTCCTTCGAGCTTCTTCAGATCTTCTCGCAGATGAGCTACCTCTTCTCTCTTGGCATTGGCTTGAAGTTGCAGAGCGAGGTCTTTGAATTTATCTTCCAGAGAGACTGAAGATGCTGGTCCAGCATGCTTCAAAGCTTGGATTTCACAGTCCAGAATATATATTTGGTTACGCATTTCCAGAAGAATATTCATGATACTACGAAGATCTGCAGAATCATCCGTCTGTGTACTGGCATTGGCTTTCTTATATGGTGTGTATGCAGACGATGGCGCTTCTGTACGGTCTGGCAGATTTGGAATCGACGTATCACCTTCTTCAGGCAATTGAGAGACCTGAACTTCTTCTGGGTCTTTTGGAGATTGTCTTGGATCTTCAGCAGCATGAGGTGGAGACCTCTCTTGCTCGCTAACTCCCCTTGTCTCTAGGACATCGAAAGGGGAAGAGTGATGATCATGCTCTTGATTTCCCTTCTCTCCAGATTTATCAGCAGACTGTTCTTTTTCTTCTTCTCCTTCTTCCTTAACTTCTTTCTCCTTTTCTCTCTGTTCTTCTTCTTCTCTCTGGTTCTTCTGAAATTCTCTCGGCTGAGACACAGAACGTCTGGTTCTTATCAGTGCATGGATCGTAGGATCTTCATCCTCTTCATCTTCATCCTCCAGGATGAGAGTTCTTCTCTTCTTTTTCGATGAGGCTCCAATGGCCTCCTTTCCTTTTCTCTTTGAAGCAGACTGAACAGGAGATTTCACTTTGAATTTCTCCATTGCCTTGGAAAGTTCTTGCAGACGCATCTTCATCAACATTTTCAACCCTACCACCATCTTATCACACGTTCGAACACAAAAAGTATGTGGCAGTTCAATATTCAGATGTCTGAAGATCTTGGTCACCAGACCAGGATAAGGCAATTGTCCTTTGTCTTTTGACACTGCTCTGTACATATGGAAAAGAATAGTGTGCGGGAGAGAAAACTTCCGTCCTGAGTTGATCGCATACATCAATTTTGCTTCAGAAAGAGACACAGAAGTTTTTGAAGTAGACTTAGGTCTGAGACAATTGATCACAATCTTGTGAAGCACAATGTTGATGGCATTCATCCTGGAATAGATAATTTTCTTATCTACATCCCTATCTTTGACAAGATCCAGAGTAGTTCGAGCAGGTGAGACTTTGATTGGGAGATAGCGTCCCCGTTCAACTCCAACTATGTCCGCCAACATATTCACATCTACCACATAGACTTTGTCTCGAACACTGAATGAAATTCTATTCGCATCCAAAAAGCTAAGATTTGAATAGAAATAAGCGGTCAGATGATCATACCCGTCTGTAGAGTCAGAGCAGAAAGTCTCAAGTTGAAGCAAATTCAACTTCTCTCTTAGGTTCAAGTTGATGGAATCCAGGAAGTCAAAATCGACACTTCTAGGGTTGATTACCCCTCTTTTCAACAGACTGAAATACACTTTTTCTTGATCCTTGGATTTAAACAAATCCATCCGATTTCCTTTCACCTTTGCTGCCACACCCATTTTAGGTTTAAATTCAAGGAACATTTTGTCATCATCGTTCCCGTCAATCAGATTTTGTCCTGGCATACGAGGATCTCTTGGAATGTTCGCAAGTGCTTCCTCTGCTTTTCCTTTCGGGGCAATTCCCCATTCCTCCATTTTCTTCAGAAAAAGATACTCATTCCCATAATTTTTGTCCTTAAGGAAGTCATTTATATAGTTCAATGGAGTACCTGTGCTTTTCAATGCACGATAAAGATTATACAAAAAGGAGGGCTTTTGAACTCTTACTGGGTCGGCATCCTCGATTATCTCTTCTTCCAGATTATGACTTGCACTTTGTGGGGCAGGAGATGCTGAATGACGTGGAGGAGAGCGAATCGGACTTTGTCGCTGACTTGGTAAGTCTTCTTCCTCAGTGAGATCGAAATGAGTCGGTCCCTTCTTCATTCTTTGTGGTCCCTGTTTGCGATTCTTGATGATTTCCTCGAAGACGACATCTTTCTTTGTCTATTGGAGGATTCCTTCACTTGCTTTCCCAAGAAAAATGACCACTTTCTCGACGATGAACAAAGAGTAGAAACAGTATCGAGAGGAGAGTGCCTTTTAGGGTTTTGAAGATTGGGGAAAGGAAAAAACTGTATATATATAACTCAGTTTTGAAAAAGGAAGTTCAATTGGTGCAAGGAAAGTGAACGATAACTTCTTTTCAAAATCAATAACTACCAAAATTATTAAACAAAAGATCGTACATTTTCGAGTTAATATGACAATTAGTACCTTTTAGATGAAATACAACTTACAGTCTGTAGCCATGAATGATTGAGTCTCAGGATTCAGAGTCTAAGAGATCAGAGTCTTAGAGTTGGTGAGTCTCTAGACTTTAACTTCTTCAAGCTTCAAAATGTTGAGTCTCGAGCGGATAAAGTCGAATTGATTCTTCTCCAAAGGCTTTGTGAATATGTCCGCTAGTTGACTTTTTGAATCAACAAATTGAATCGAGATTTCTCCATTTTGAATATGATCTCTAATAAAGTGATGTCGAATCTCAATATGCTTTGCTCTTGAATGAAGGATTGGATTTTTGGTGAGATTGATAGCGCTGGTGTTGTCACATCTGATTTCTGTGCATGAGTCTTCAATGCCAAAGTCTTGTAGTTGTTGTTTTATCCATAGAATTTGCGAACAGCAGCTCCCAAGAGCTACATACTCTGCTTCTGTTGTTGAGAGAGCTACAGTGCTTTGCTTCCTTGAAAACCAAGACACCGTTCTGTTTCCAAGTAGTTGACAAGTTCCAGAGGTGCTTTTTCTATCGATTCTGCAACCGGCCAGATCTGCATCTGAGTATCCTAGAAGATTAAAGTCTCCCCTCTTTGGATACCAAAGACCGATGCTTGAAGATGAAGCAACGTATTTGATAATTCGTTTCACGGCAATGAGATGTGATTCTCTAGGATCTGATTGAAACCTAGCACAGATACAAACACTAAACAAAATATCAGGTCTAGAAGCAGTAAGATAAAGAAGTGAACCGATCATGCTCCTGTACAGCTTTTGATCTACTTTCTTCCCTTCTTCATCCTTGTCTATCTTCTGAGAACATGACATTGGTATGTCGATCTTTTTGCACTTTTCCAATCCAAACCTTTTGACAAGATCTTTCGCATATTTTTCTTGATGGATGAAAGTTCCTTCCTTCATTTGTTTCACTTGGAGTCCAAGAAAGAATGTTAACTCTCCCATCATACTCATTTCAAATTCATCCTGCATAGACTTAGAAAATTTCTTGCAAAGACTTTCATTAGAGGATCCAAAAATAATGTCATCAACATATATTTGAACAAGTAAAAAGTTTTTGTTTTCCTTTTTGATAAACAAAGTAGTATCTACTTTACCTTTGACAAAACCATTCTGTAATAAAAACTTACTTAGTCTGTCGTACCAAGCTCGAGGTGCTTGCTTTAGACCATACAGAGCCTTTTTCAGTCTGAAGACTGAGTCTGGCTTCTTTGGGTCTTCAAATCCAGGCGGTTGTTCCACATAAAATTCCTCATGGATAAATCCATTTAGGAAAGCACTTTTGACATCCATTTGGAATAATCTGAAATTTTTGTAACAAGCAAACGCAAGTAATAGACGAATAGCTTCTAACCTTGCAACGGGTGCGTAAGTCTCATCATAGTCTATTCCTTCTTCTTGCGTATACCCTTTGGCCACGAGTCTTGCTTTGTTTCGTACGACTTTTCCTTTTTCGTTCATTTTGTTCCTGAATACCCATTTGGTTCCAATAACAGTTTTACCTTTTGGTTTAGATGTCAATTCCCAGACATCATTGATGTTGAACTGTCTGAGCTCTTCTTGCATAGCTTCGATCCAGCTTTCATCAGATAAAGCTTCTTCTATGCTTTTTGGTTCAATTTCAGAGATGAGAGCCACAACACTAGATTCTTCATGCCTTTTTGATCTGGTGCGGATTCCTTCATTAAGTTCGCCAATAATAAGATCTTTGGGATGACTGGATTTGTGCTTCCAGTTACCAGGTTGATGATCTTTTTCTTTATTTGATTCTCCATGAGCGTCTTGATGATGGACTTCCAGAATCTGAGATGCTTCTTGAGATGTAGACATTTGAAGATCTAGAGCGGATTCAGTCTCTTCGTACTGAGTTTGACTGGATTCATCTTGCACTGAGTCTTGAAATTTGACATTCATTGATTCTTCCACAGACTGGCTTTTTTTGTTGTAGACTCTGTAAGCTTTGCTTGATGTAGAATATCCAAGAAAGATGCCTTCATCTGATCTTTCTTCAAACTTACCAACTCGATCATTTGCATTTTTCAAAATAAAGCATTTGCAACCGAACACATGAAAGTATGAAACAATAGGCTTCTTACCTTTGAACAATTCATAGGGGGTTTTATCAAGAATAGGTCTTAGAAAGACTCTATTTATAATATAGCAAGCAGTTGAAACAGCTTCAGCCCAAAATCGTGAAGAAATTTTACTTTCAATTAAAAGTGTTCTAGCCATTTCTTGAAGAGATCTATTCTTTCTTTCCACAACTCCATTTTGCTCTGGAGTATACGGAGAGGAAAACATGTGATTAACACCAGATTTATCACAGAATCTCGTAAAATCTTGATTTTCAAATTCACTTCCATGATCTGTTCTTATACTAGAAATATCACATCCTTTTTTATTTTGAACCTTTTTAGCAAACTTTTCAAAGTACGAAAAGGTTTCTGATTTATTTGCAAGAAAATATACCCAGGTAAAACGAGAGTAATCATCTATAATTACTAGACAATATTTCTTACCTCCAATGCTCTGGGTTCTTGTTGGTCCGAAGAGATCCATATGAAGCAACTGTAGTACATGATTAGTAGATACATGATTTATTTGCTTAAATGAATTTCTTACCTGCTTTCCCAGAATGCATGGAGTGCATAAGTCAGACTTTTGGTATGGCAGTTTAGGTAGACCTCGAACAAGCTGCTTTGAAGAGATTTTGGCTAATTGCTTCTTGTTGATATGGCCAAGTTTTCTGTGCCATAGAATTGCTTCATCTTGAATTGAGATTAAGCATTGTTCTTCATTTGGCTTTACATCAAGGAGGTAGATGTTTCCATGCCTTCGACCCATGAAAGACTGAGTCGAATCTTTGCTAATTCCAGAACATATGCCTTCTTGAAAGAAGATCTTGTAACCAGTATCACATAATTGGCTAATGCTGAGTAGATTGTAGTTGAGTCCTTCCACTAGAGAGACATTGCTTATTGTGAGATTTCCAATTTTCGCAGTTCCGAATCCCACAATACTTCCTTTGCTATTTCCTCCGAATGAAACTTTTCCACCATTTACTTTAATAAGCTTTATGAAACATTTTGAGTCTCCTGTCATGTGTCTTGAGCATCCGCTGTCAAGATACCACTTTACCTTCTTTTTGACAGAGACCTGCATTCAAAAAAGAGTCTCAAGCTTTCTTTGGTACCCAAATTTTCTTGGGTCATTTGATGTTAGTAGGATGAGCATTATTAGGCCATACTCTCTTAACAGGCTTCCAAACCATAGGACACTCTTTTTCAAAATGATCCTGACTGTTACACTTAGAACACCTTAAAGCATTTCGACCTACAGGCTTTACAAAAACTCTTTTGAAATGATTTTTATAAGCTTCTCTCGATGGTCTTTTCTTAATTCTTTCTTTTACTTTCGGAAAATCAATCAAAGGGATTGTTTCAGCTGTCATACCTAGACCCGACTTATTGAAGTAAGGTCTTTGGATTGAAAGGACTTTTTCAAGTTTTTCGGACCCTATTGAAAATTTCTTTGAAATATTTGATAAATCAGTTTTTAAGAAAGCATTTTCTTTTGAAAGATTGTCTTCACTCTTTTTAAGAGTAGAAACATTCAAGTCTAAATTTTTTACCTTTTCTTCTAAAATGTTTTCCTTTTGTTTTAAAACTAAGTTTTCCTTTTTAAGTTCGGAAATCTTTTTAAGAGAAGTCTTAAGACTAAAACATAACTCATCAATATATTTAGAGACTTTGACAGGGATTTTATAATCACTTACCTCAAATTCACTGTCTGAGTCTGATCCAGAGTCTGTGTCTGATTGCGCCATTAGACATAGGTTGGCATATTCCTCATCACTCTCTTCACACTCTATATCGCTCCAGGTTTCGGCTTTAAGAGCTTTTCGAGATTTCTCAGCTTTTCCTCTTTTCTTTTTCAGAAGAGGACAGTTGGGTCTATGTGTCCCTTCTTTTTACATTCGAAGCAAACTACATCTTTGTTTGGTTCCTCATCATCAACAGACTTGGTCTGCTGTCTCTGAAAACTTTGTTTCTTTGGGATGAACCTTCTGCCTTTTCTATTAAGTTTTCTGAATCTTCTTATCATGAGGGCGAGCTCCTCATCATCCATATCATCTTCAGAATCTGCATCATCAGAATCATCATTTGATTTTAGTGCAATAGATTTCTTACCTCTTGGATCTTCGTCTTCATTAATTCGTTCTACTTCGTAAGACTGAAGAGTTCCAATCAGTTCGTCTACAGATAATGGCATGATTCTTTGCGTCTCTCTTATTGAAGTCTTTATATGATTCCAATCCTTGGAGAGTCCACGTAGAAGCTTGTTCACCTTCATGGGATCAGAAATTTTTTGTCCTTGGTTTTCAAGACCATTGACAATATCTGTAAAACGACTAAACATGTCAGTTATAGATTCTCCTGGTTTCATTTTGAAGGATTCATATTGACCAAGAAGAATGTTAATTCTGGTCTTCTTCACTCGATCTGTCCCTTCATAAGTGATATGTAACCTGTCCCAGACTTCTTTTGCTGTAACACAAGAAGATATTCTGTTATATTCAGTTGGTGACAAAGCACAATATAAAGAATAAATTGCTTTAGCATCGAGTGCTTGTCTCTTGTTTACTTCTTCTTGAGACATTCCGCTGGTTTCAACAGTTTCTTTCCCTCTTTCAGAGATTGATGCAGCAGCAGGAGTGATTCCTTTTTCCACAACGTCCCATTCCAGAGGATCCTTTGATCGTAGGAAAGCTTTCATCTTGTTCTTCCAGATGTTGTAATCCTTTCCATCGAAGTAGGGAGGTCTGGTATTGCTTTGCCCCTCCATCAGCCCCGGTGCTAGCATACTAGCCATGGATCTTTTACTCTGAAGTAAAACACTTCAAACAAAGTAAGAACACGGGCTCTGATACCAATTGAAATAGCTAGTACGAGTACCTAGAGGGGGGGTGAATAGGTATACAAAAAATTTCTCGAAGCTTGCACGATATTTAAACAATTAGAGAATTTGCAACAGTTAAAAATTCAATCGCAAGACTGAGTAAGGGAAAGAGAGAATTGAACACTCGGTTTATAGTGGTTCGGCTTAATCCAAGCCTACGTCCACTCTTCTGCACTGACAGCCGATTGGCTGGATTCCACTATGATCAAAGAGTTGTTACAGTGTTGATCTTCCTTGATTTCTAGGTGTAGATGATCTACCACACTCACTCAAGGCGTCACCAAGTATAAACACTCTCTGTATACAATTTCGCTCAGTCTCAACTAACAATCAAGGATCTTCAGACTCTGGAATTTTTCTATCGATCACTTACTTAAGACAACTAGAACGTCTTCCTTTTATACTCCTTCATGCCATCATAGCCGTTGGCACTTACCAAAAGAATTCCTCAAATCTACCCGTTGGACGGAATCAATCAAGAAGATCATCCGAGCTATTTAAGGAATCTGATGATAGCCCATCAATCATGTTCGCCCATACAATCAGGATCTCGGTTTCCAAGAATAGAATAATCCAAGATTATTTCGTCGACCATCGGATCTTCAATCGATCTTAGATAAGAATTAAAGAATCCGAAATGATTATCCAACCAAAGAATCTATTCCAGAGGATAGGATCAAATCCTCAACCATAAACCTCGGCTTTGGATTTCCTTCAACACTGGATTAGAAAGACTGTCAGTGAGAATAATTTTGAGTCTTGAGTCTTAAGTCTTGAGATTACAAAGTCTTGAGACTATAAAGTCTTGAGACTTTAACTATCGATATCCAGACTTAGACTGATAGAAATGTTTTGTCAGCTTCAAAATATTCTGGAAAGATTTCTCCAACACACATTAGTACATCTCAAAAGTCTTGCACATACTTCCCATTCACTACTCACAGGGTCTCATCTTGAAGCTCGATATCGAGGCCCTATGTCATTTTATCAGATGCGGCTCAGGTTTTTATTTTACTCCTACTTTATTTATTTTAACTACTTTGATTATTGATTTTTTATTTTGCCTGAGGGTTTCCCCTTGTCAGAGCACCTAATCAATGAAAGGCTCGTTCACTTTGCATTTGCATAAAAGGTAGATTGACCAGCCACAACTAAATTTCGTTTGTATTATGCTTGAGAGCTCTATTTCTAGACTCGAATTTTAATTTAGAGTAAATACGATACATATATATATATATATATATATATATATATATATCAATTCGAGAATTTTTATGATATTTACTTTTATTTTTTGACACAACACAAAGAAATCGAGATTGCAATTTTATTTTATTTCCTTAACTCTAGGGCTTCTTAGATCCCACTTTTAAAAAGGTGATTTTTATTTTTTGTAAAATAAATTTATGAGTAGATTTCTGCTCGAACAGTAAATTTCCCAATTTATTAGCTAATTCGTTTCCTAGATATATTTGGAGTGACTTTTGTTTTGTTTTGTTTTGTTTTTTTTTGCACTTTGGCTTTCTTTAGTATTAAGCAATCAAAACTTTCTTATAAAAATGTTGACATCTCACCTAAAATTTTTTCATAATCTCTAAAATTTAAATTACAATATTACTAAATTTGATGGAAAAGCAAAAAAGTTGTTCTTACTTTTTATAAGCCCAAACGAATAGGCCCTGATCTCTAGGTTGTTCTATGGATTCAACTCTTTGAATTCAGATGTGAAAATTAAGGTTTTTTTTTTTTCCTTGTTTTGCCCTTTTGAGCTTAGTGATTGGTTCCGGGCCTTTTATTAAGCATTCCAAGTTTTGCAACTACACTTACAAGACAAAAAAAAAAAAATCTTCGTAAAAACAACTAGAAATTGACTAACATTTGCAATTCCAGTACAAGTTAGACCTTCAATTTTCTAAAAAAGGAGCATGAAAATGCCCATTATCAACCTTGAAATGCTCGCAAGGCAGAAACAGATCCACCAAATTGCACACTACATGCGTCCACTTGCAAGCAACAAACAAAGAAAAAAAAAGAAGGAATCTCCGAGCGAATCAAGTACTCACAAAGGAAAGAGAAAAATCTCCACTAGTTCCTTCCTATTCTAGTTTCAACCACCAGTTCTCAGGCAGAACCCTAAGTTTAGCATGATACAATGGGAACCAAACTTTATTATGGTTGAAACGGCACTGACTTTCACCCTTAATTTTAATTGTACTTATTTGACAGTGGATCAGGTAACTCGTCTTTTTTTTTGTCAAAAGTCAAAAGATTCCACTAGGAATTACGCTTAGCCACCAATCTCTCTTTCTCTCTGGCTTGAATGTTGGATTAACAAGCTTTCCTCTTTTTTCTGTCGTTGCTTTTGTATTAGTATTAAAAGTTTATATTTCTAAATATCTCAACATTTAAATTAATAGATACTTTTGCCTGTTAAATGATCGCAATATTCTCCATTTAGGAAAAGTTAAAGAAAGCTCTTGTAGAAGAACTCAATATCAAATCTAAGAAGCCGCATTGACATCTTTTCTATTAGCAAAAGCAAAATTTCAAATTCAGCTTGATCAATCTATCTAAATGAAACAAAACTATGTATCTCAATGGTAAGTTTATTTGATTTCTTGCACATTGTTTTGTAATAAATTGTTTTTGATGAAATAAAACAGTTAAACAAATTTTAATTTTCTTTTTTGACTAATTTTTGAAATTTTACTATCATAGTACATCATTTTGGGTCCATTTATTTCGCGAAAAATTTCATTTTGGAAAGCATTATCTATAATTTGTGTCATGTTTCGTTTAGGAAAATGAGTCAATAGAAACGAATCTCATTATTAGTAACAAACTTATACTCAAATTTAGTAAATGTATTCTTTGAAGAGTTATAATTTTTTTTTTTAAAATATGACGACTCTGGCACTTGGAGTATCCCGATTATTCATTTGAGATACTTTCGGTTGTACTGTTAAAAATGAATTGCAACTATCTTGCCTCTACTGATGCTCGGTCTAAGAGAGGGTGGCTATTTTTGCTTAGCATTTCATACTCTTTTTGGAATATCGAGAAAATTTCAGAGTGACTTTGATTTATCTCAAAACAAAATATTGACAATATAACGTGCTACAAGTGGGCAACTAGATTTTTTTAAGTGTCACCTGCAATAAAAAAATTATCATATAATAATAATAATAATAATAATAATAATAATAATAATAATAATAATAATAATAATAATAATAATAATAATATAATTAATGGGCAGGCAAAAACAGCCTGGCATGGACGCATAAAAGCACTATAACAGAGAAGAAAAAGAGGGCACGCGTCAAAAAAGACAAACCGGCGAAAGCAGCGGGGAAAAAGGGAAAACTGAGAAGAAAAGTAAAAAGGGAAAGATAAGATAAAAAAGATAAAAGTTCAGAAAATTTACGAATTATAAAAATTATCCATATTGTACTACGTAAAATGGCTGAGGATGTCTAGAAGTCTTTAAAAGATTTAGGATTAAATTGACAACTCATAAAATTTTTTAAAATTAAATTGATATGATTAAAATTGGTAAGTTGTCAAAAAGTTTAGGATTAAATTAATATAATTAAAATATTTAGAATTGAATTAGTTACCGGGCTATACATTTAGAATTTTTTGGATAATTTTTCCACGTTAGCTCGTCATATTTGACAACTAAATTTTTCATAATTGTCAGTTGATACTTACACTAAAAAAATCAAAAAATAATTAATGAATAAAAATGACAAAAACAGAGAAACAAGAATTGGCAGACCAAAACAGCCTGGCATGGGGCGCATAAAAGCAGAGCAACAGAGAGGAAATGGCATAACGCTTAGTGTGCAAAAAGATGCCGAGTGATACTTGTGCTTGGTGGGGTATGGAACAGAAATAGACTTTTCTATTTCTATTTCTAGAAGAGTTTCTAAGCAAAAATAACCGTGTAATAACGACACAAAATTTCTACTCTAAAAATAGAAATTCGTTTGATAATGACACAAAATTTCTTCCTTGCAGACGTCGGCGGCAACGACCGACGACCTTTAATATAAAAAATAAAAATGATTTAGTAACAAAAAAAATTAATAAAATAGAATAAAATAAAATAAATCATAAAAATAAAATAAAAATATCATTTTATTTTAAAATAAAAATATCCTTAAAAATAAATTTATTTTATTTATTCTATTTTATTTTATTTTACGAATAAATTTATTTTAAAATGAATAAAAAAATAAAAAAAATTATTTGGCAAAACACTCAAGGCAAATAAAAATAAATTTATTAAAAATTTAATAAATTTACTTTTAATAAAAATAATCTATTTATTTTAATAAATTTATTTTTATTTTTAAATGAATAAAATGAATATATTTATTTTTATTTATTTTTATTTTTAATAAAATGAGGAGAGGCTGAGGAGGAGGAGGAGGAGGTAGAGACGTAGAGGAGATGAGGGAGGACTCACCGAAATTATAGTTTAGTGAGAAATTATTTCTGATTTCTCTTCCAAAAATGAAAAGTAGAAAATTTTAGCTTATGATTTCTCTTCCAAACATATTTATGGAATAGAAATCTATTCCAGAAATAGAAAAACTTAATAGGTTTATCAAATGGATTTCTATTCCAGAAATAGGTTTGGAACAGAAAAACTATTTTTGGAATAGAAATTTTGGGTTGTCATGCACCCCCTTGGTTTCCTGTTTTCATGTTTAATTAACTTAACTTAGTACTAGGTTTTCTATTCAATGCATTTTTTTATATAAATTTCTGGAGAAAAATAAATAATGAAAAAAAGAAAAAAGAAAAAAGAAAAAAGAAAGAAAGAAAGAAAGAAAGAAGGAGACCAAAACAGCCTGCCATGCAACCCATAAAAGCACAAGTATAGAGAAAACTATTAAAACCACAAAAAAAAAAAACTCAAAATAATACACTTGCGATAAATTTACCTCAAAATTTCAAAGTCAGCTTAACCAATCCACCAAAACCAATCCAAACTATGTATCTCAATGGTAAGTTGAATTGATTTCCTAGGCATTGTTTTGTAATTAATTGTTATTGACCAAATAATATAGTTAAACAAGTTTTAATCTTCTTTTTGACATTAACTGTTGAACTATTATTACCATAATACATTTCTTAGGACCCGTTAGTTAGGCGAAAAAATTTCTAGTGGAAAATATTCTCCATAATTTTTGGTGTTTATATCGCTTTGGTATATGACTCAATAAAAAATATTCTCATGATCAATAGAAAACTCATACTCAAATTTAATTTAATGAATTCTTTAAAAAATTAGAAAATATTTTTTGATATATGGCAAGACTCCGGCACTTGGATTATCCCGATTAGTCCTTTGAGGTACTTTTAAATATAGCGTGAAAAATGAATTACAATTTTCTTTCTTCTACCAATGCTCGGTCTAGGAAAATGTGGCTATCTTTGCATAGCATTTCTTATTCTTTCTGGAATAGCAAGAGAATTAAGAATGACTTTGATTTACCTCAAAACAAAATGCTGACAATATGGTGTGCTATATGCGGGCACCATGATTTATCCAAAGTGTAATTTGCATTAAAAAAAAGCATAGAAAATACTAATGATACTGATGATGATGATGATTACAATAATATTAAAGGCAGTAATATTTGTACTCCCACGTGATAGTTGATTGGGGGGAAGGTCCAGATGTCTAGTTGGCTGTTTTCATGTTTAAGGCTCCATTTATTTTGGAGAACTAGATAATTTGAAAATTATTTTTTTAATTATTATTTCCATTGTCTATATAAATGGATATATGAAAAATATTTTCATCGTTCATGAAAATATTTAATGATAAATTGTTGGCAATAATGATAATATTTTTTATTGGCTAATTGTTTTTTTTTTTTGGTAAAGGTAAGTATAATTGGCTAATTGTTTCAAACGATATAATCAATTATTTTTCTAAAAAATGCTTTCTCATCATTCATTTTCCGTGATAAAAATGAAGCCTAAATTAACTTAGTAAATGGTTTTCTAGTTAATGCATTCTTTTATAACATTTCTCAAGATTTCATGTCTGCACAAATGTAGATGCATATTTTAGGACATTAAGACCGCATTTTTTTTCTTGTAATTTTTATTGCTATCTTGCATGGATGAAATGTAATAAAAAGTATACAAAAAAAAAATTATATCTTGCATGTTAGTAATTTGGATTTTTCTTCTTAAAAAATATCACAAAAATAATGTTTAGGGGTCCCTTTGGGGAAATTTAGATTTATCTGCATTATATTTGTATTATTCTTCGAGTATTGTGTTCCATTTAAATTAGATTATGCCAATTTTTCATTTTCGGGAGCTTAGCAAGTTACATCCACATATTTATATATCCTTTGATAAATTAGTTTATTAGAAAACTTGGATGGACTTTCCATTTACCACTCCCAGGGTCATGTCGCGATGCTTATTAACGAGGCCTTATTTTATTTTATCGGATGCGGCTCGGATTTTATTTTACTCGCACTTTAGTTATTTTCGCCTTAGGGTTTCTCTGTAGGAGCATAAAAAGTAGACTGAGTAGCCACCACTGAATTTCGTATGTATTACGCTTGACTTAAGACATCTTTTCCAAGAACATTCCCTAGTCGAATGGTCTTTGGATAGCACTAACCAAAACCGAATTTTCTCTAGTCGAGTCTACGTCAACTCCAAAGCAACTGTTTTTTTTTTTTTTTTACGGGCACAAAACAAATCGAGATTATAGTTTTGTTTTACTTCCTTAACTCTAGGTTTTTTCAGATACTGATTTCAAATATAGGTGATATTTTTGAAATAGATTTATGATTAGATTTCTTTTACTCAAACAGTAAATTTTCACGTTTATTAGCTAATCGTTTCCTAGATCAAACAGACTTTATCTTTTACTTTGTTCTATTTTTTTACTGTCGCCCTTTGACTTTCTTTAATCTTGAGTTATTATTTTTCTGACCCCCAAAAGTAAAGTAATTATTGCATTCATCTAAAAATATTGGCACGTACGTTCGCCTGCATATTTTTCATAACTTTCTAAAATTCAATTAGTACTTCAAGCTTTGGTGGGAAAGCATAAAAGAAGTTCTTACTTTTATAAGGCCAAACAAAAAGGCCTTGATCTCTTGGTTGTTTCCTAATCTTCATTTAGGATTCTTATGGTTTGATTTGGAAGAAAGGTTGCCACTTGAATTCGATGCAAAAATTAGGATTATTTTTTTCGTTTCACGCTTTTGCATGTGAAGCTATATATCATATGAGCATAATGGTTCAACTCTCTTCGTTTTCATGGTATTAGTTTGAAAATGGAGCAAGGAACTCGTTTTCGCTTCATGAAGTATTGCCAAAATGTCCCCCTACTTTTGGTCTGAATTTTTTTAAAGAATTAGCTTTTCATGGACATTTTTTGCTAAGAGTCGGCAAACGACACAATTTCCGAGCAACTTCCGTCTTTCACAATTCAAAGATGGCAGCTGAGTGAGCGATTTGAAATGTCCAATTGTCCTTTTTGTTCATAGTTTTTCCAATCTTTTACCTAACGCGCATTTGAATTGATACACATTGTGAATCTTCTTGGCACAACCCAAATTTCCAATTTTAGTGTCCCCATTATAAGCGAAAGAAGATTAATTTAAAAATAAATAAATTGATTCGTCTGTCCTCCAGAAAAGGGCAAAAAAGGCAAAAAAACAAAAACAAAAACGACGTAGGAGAACGAAAACGAAACAAGCCAAACCCAACCCCATGACCAAAGCAAGACCCCCAAAAAAAAAAAAAAAAAAAAAAAACCAAGCCGGGGATCTGTCTTTATTATCGCTGAATGAATATACCATAATGGCCTTGGTACGTGGATCGGAATTTGCCAAAGAAGCGCTCACAATATTCGGTAGACGAAAGAAAATTGCAATTCAATCTTACACTCGCTCACCATTTCCACTGCTTTTGCCAGTATGTCCTTTCTCACGCGTGCCCGCCTTTTTCTTCTCTCCGTTGTTGTGCTTTTAACCATGCCAGGCTACTTTTTCCTGCCAATGCCCTTTTTCTTTATTTTTAAATTTTTATTCATTTATTTTTTATTTTTTAAAAAAATTTAATGATTTTTTTAAAGTAAGTGACACTTTTGGAAAATCTACCTCTATGAGTACCTGATTCGCGTCATGATTCCTTTTTTTTCTTTTTGTTTGTTGCTCGCTTATGGACTCATGTTGGGTGCAATATATGTTCCAAAAATCAATTTTTGGTTAAAAATGTGTTTGATGATGATAAAAAAGATTCCTTTATTTGATAACAACATAAAATTAAACTTCACTGAAGTTTAAAAAACTAGAGGGAAAAAAAAAAAAAGAGACTTAGCTGGCTCAACCCTGGCACTAGCCTGGAACGAGGTTAGTTTTGGCTTTGAAACTAAGGAGATTTCGAGTTCTAAGATGAGGGCTTATTTATCTTAAAACCGATCACTAGGTGAAAAGCACAAAATAATAATAAAAAATCTGAATTTTCACATTGGAATTCAAAGAATAAAAACAATTTTTTTGCTTTCCCACCTAATTTTGTAATATTGTTCAAATTTTGGAGGATTATGAAAAATCCGTAGGTGAATGTACATGTTAACATTTTCACATAAAATATTTAATTGCATAAGTTTAAAGACAGTCAAGTTGCAAGCGCTGTAACATTATTAAAAAAACACAGACAAAATAAAAGTCACTCAAAACAAATCTAGGAAATAAATTAGCAAGTAAAGTAGGGAAAATTAAATATTCAAGTTAAAGAAATCTAATCATAAATCTGTTAAAAATCCTAGAGTTACGTAAATAAAGTAAAATTGCAATCTTGATTTGTCCGTGACCCATAAAAAAGACAAAGCATAGTTTTAGAGTTGACGCAGACTCGAATATTTTCGGAAATATTAACTAATCCTCAATATTTTTATTTTTTTCTCCAGTGAGAACGAAGCTTGTATTATTGCGAGTTCGTCGAAAGTCGCTCCAGGGGAGCGGAGCACACCGGAGGAAAAAGCTGTGGGGACTGATTCCGCTTTTCTAGAGTTGACGTAGACTCGAAATATCCCCTTTTTTTTTTTATAATTTCAATCTTGGACGCTTAAAGATAAGGCAAACGAAAGTACCAGGAATGGAGGTCTTCATAATGTAAATGAAAGTCAGCAGTGGCTTTTTTAAAAATTTTTTTTTTTATGCAGATGCAAAGGGAACGAGCCTTTCATTGATGAGGTGATATGAGAGAGCAAACCCTCAGGCGAAAATGCTTGTGAGAATGGATAAGGGAAAGAGCTCGGAGGCCGGAACAGTTAAACAAATTATGGTATATTCATTCAGCGATAAAAAAGACATGTCCCCGGCTTGGCTTTTTTTTTTTTTTTTTTTTTTATGGGGGAGAGGGAGGATAGGAAGGTGGGAGGGAAGAATCCCTCGTCCCGCTGCGGGTCTTGCTTTGGTCGTGGGGTTGGGTTTTTTTGACAGAATGGGGTTGGGTTTGGCTTGTTTCGTTTTCATTCTCGTACGTTGTTTTTGTTTATGTTTTTTTTTTGTCTTTTTTGCCCTTTTCTGGAGGACAGACGAATCAATTTATTTATTTTCAAATTAATCTTCTTTTCGGACAACTTTTTTTTTTTCCCTAGTGGCCGCCCCCCACACGCAAAGCTTTGACGGTTAAGCACGTCACTCAAAGCAAGGACAAGCGTCGGTCGAGTTCATCATAGGAAGACTATCTTTTTCTCTCTTTTTTCTCTTTGGGAGGGAGGGTCCGGTCTTGTGTCGCGGGGTTCGTGATTGTCGGCAGCTCCTCTGGTCTCTCGTTTCATCATTTTGATTGGCGGCGGTGCGATTTTCTCAATCAGTGCAGGGGCGTGTTTAGACCAGGGGTCTGAGAGAGGGTGACTATCTTTAGATAGCATTTCTTATTTTTACCGATTTTCAATTATTATAGACACATGATAAACTTATTAAAGAGTTAATTCCCCCCCCAAAAAAAAAATACGCGCGCACACACACAATTCTAGCCTAAACATTTTTTTTAATAAAAATAATAAACTTTATTTGAGTCTCAAATCTGGATTGTGATAAGTACTTTGGTAGGGCACGACTTTAGATTCTCCTTCATCATACTTCTTAACAAAATCAATTTATATATTAAATGAGATCGATTGATCAATGTCCATTTGAAGTAAATTTTGAAGTGGAGGGCTTGGGCTTGTTCTAGAAAATAAGGTTTTGATCATGAGTTTGGCAGATCTTGTCTATGACATCTCTTGATGGGTGGTGATTCATGTCCACAACTTCATATTATGACAAAATAGTGGAGGTTGGCCATAGAGATTTAATTTGGATATCTTTTTTACTTGCCGGTGAAGTGAAGAAGACTATTAATAGCTTCACTATTATTTTTCAAGCTGTAGCTCAAAAAAGAAGATGATGTATAGTGATTTAAATTCAAGTAGCAAGCGATGTGAATTTATTGTTGATATAGAATAGTCATGTTGGACAATTAAGATGTCAAGTCAATGGAACTAGATTTAAGATTTAAGTGAAAGTTGATTTTTTTATAAAACAAAGAAAAAAAAGTTAGAGCAGAATTGACTTTATTTTTTTTAGCAGAGTTGTCATTTAAGGTAAAGTTTATTTCGATTACAAAAAGAAAAAGATTCCACCAGGAATTACCCGTCTCTCTCTCTCTCTCTCTTTTTGGCTAGAATGTTGGATTAACAAGTTTTCCTTTTTCTTGTTGTTGCTTTTGTATTAGCATTAGCATTAAAAGTTATAATTTCTAGATATCTCAACAATTAAATTAATGGATACTTTTGTTGTTTAAATAATCATAATATTCCCCATTTAGGAAAACTTAAAGTAAGCTCTTGTAGAAGAACTTAATGTCAAATCTAAGAAGCCGCGTTGATATCTCTTTTATTAGCAAAAACAAAATTTCAAAGTCAGCTTAATTAATCTATCTAAATGAAACCAAACTATGTATCTCAGTGGTAAGTTAATTTGATTTCTTGCACATTGTTTTGTAATAAATTGTTATTGACTAGATAAAATATTTAAACAAATTTTAATATTCATTTTTACATTGATGTTTGAATTTTTACTATCACAATACATTTCTTAAGATCCATTTATTTTGCGAAAATATTTCTATTGAAAAAAATTCTCCAAAAATTTTTAGTGTTTAGATTGCCTAAGAAAATGAATTTAATAGAAAGTACTCTCATAGTTAGTGGAATTTATACTTAAATTCAGTATAATGAATTCTTTAAAAAAATTAGAAAATATTTTTAGAAATATAGCAAGACTCGGGCACTTGGAGTTTTCTGATTATTCCTTTGAGATATTTTCAATTGTATTGTAAGAAATGAATTGCAATTGTACTGTAAGAAATGAATTGCAATTTTCTTTGAGACAAGGGATCTCTACATAGCATTTCTTATTCCTTGGGCACCTAGATATTTCCAAAGTGTCACTTGCATTGAAAATAGAAAAAATTTCAGATAAGAGCTTGAAATGCTCTCATTTTCTTAAATAAAGACTTGAAGTGAACATTATTTCAAATAAGAGCTCGAAGTACCTTTCTTTTCTTAAATAAGGCCCATATCAGTTTTAAAAAGAGCTTGAAGAGAAATTTTGTCTTTTAAAATTTTTGATTTTTTTTCTTGTATTCTTTCTTTAATCTTTTTTTTCTTTTCATTAAAAAAAAAAAGGAAAACAAAGGGGGGAGGGAGCCCCTCTCGCTTGTGGCCATTGCCCCATTACCGGTGGGGGCAACAACGGCAATGGGGGAGTGCCCATATTAGTTTTAAAAAGGGCTTGAAGGGAAATTTTGCCTTTTAAATTTTTAAATTTTTTTCCTTTTATTCTTTCTTTAATCTCTAGTACACAAAAAAAAATGGTATTTGTTCCACAGTGTGTGTATATATATACTTTTTACATATAAAATGGACTAGGTCTATACAGATTAAGATCAAGAAAACAACCACATGTGCAGCCTCCCCTATTTGCACTTCAAGCTTGGGAGGGTCTAGCGGGCTGTTAGGCGTATAATTACCTCTCTTGTCAAAATTTCACGTCTTAATTGCGATTTGAAGTTTTAATTTAAAATTATAGTCTTTACACCTTTGAGTCTAATATCGTTCTCATAAGCTTGGGACGATTATAGAAAGTAAATGGTATCAAGGGTTGATTACTTAGAAAAAATGGATAATGAAATAGTGTCTCCCCAAGTACTGTTTTCGTCAAATAAGGGGGAAGAGAAGGGACAAAAAAAAGAAAAAGAAAAAAATTAATAAAAAAATCGAAAAAATAATGATGTATTAAGTAGAAATGTCCATATCAATAATTTCTGGCCTAATTTGGCTGGATTAGCTCAATTGGTATTAATATGAAAAGATTTAGAATTAAATTGGTCCAATTAAAAAATTTATGACTGAATTGGTACAAATGCGATAAATTTATGACTTATTTGATATATTTTCCCTATAATGGCATAGTTGGTCCCTATAGTGTTTTTCCGAGATGTGCCCCGCTCCTTGTAGACTTGACTTTTGAAAAACCAACGATATGCTAGGTTTCTTATTACAATATTAGTCCTTGGGTTTTTCAGGATTTCACTTTTGGTCCCCGACCATGCTTTGTTTGTTTTTAACGAGGCACTGACAAATCGAGATTGCAATTTTGTTTTATTTCCTTAACCAATAACTTTTGCAGATAGTATTTTCAGAATAAGGTTATTATATTTCTTTTAGTTGATGAGTAAATTTTCTTATTTATTAGCTAATTTGTTTCCTACGTCTGTTCGGAGTGACATTTATCTTCTTTTTTCTTTGTTTGTTATTTTTGCAGCGCTCGCACTCTGTCTTTCCTTAATCTTAAGCGATTAAAACTTTCGATAATATAAATGTTGACATGTACATGCACCTATAATTATTTTGACAATTTTCTAACGTTTGAATAATATTTCAAAATTTGGTGGAAAAGCAAAAATGTAGTTCTTGCTTTCTACAAAGGCCAAACAAAAGCCCTGGTCGCTAGAAGTATGGTGGGTTCTAATAAAAGTTCCCTAAACAACATAAAACGAGTTTATTTATTTATTTATTAATTTATTAATTGTGAATTCGATGACGAGCTGAACCCTAGATCCATAAAGCTGATCCAGAATTCCTCTTCTTATAAGATCGTCATCATTAGACAATTGCATAGATACATTTGAGAAAAATGAATTAATCCTGCAATAGAACAATGGAAGATTGCACCATTCCGGTGAAGCTAGACGAGAGAACAGTTCAATCACGTCAGCTTCTAATGGAAACACCATTATAGTCTCCCCAATAGCACCTAGTTTATATTTTATTATCTTCTCATTAAAATTTCAGATAGTTTCTGCGTGCCATGAACAAATTGATATCGTCCTAAAGGCATTATATACACACACCGCAGGTGGTGAAATTGGAAACTTGCTATGACCATGAACTCCTACTAGCATGAAGAACATGTCAAACAATCACATTTTTGTATGTCGGTCGCATTGATCACGTTGTCTGATTGACTACATCTCATCCTATTTAGCACTTAAATATTAGATATACTCATATTTAAGTGGCTTGTTGCATCATAGGTCATTATCACAAACTTTAATTGTTACACGAAATATCTTGCCTATTTCTCAACATGAAATGATATGCCTTCTTGTATGTATTAATAAGTGATGCACGAGCATCATCAAATACATTTGTGCATAAACGACTTTCTTTACTACATCCTTTGTCCAATAAAAGAGCCGAGGTAGCTTTCCATCATACTGGGTTAATACCATTTTGCCAATGTCCACATTATCAACATAAGTCAAGTGCACAACGGGGAAAATGCATTAAATTGTGCACAATGGATGATCAAAAAACTAATTTTTATATTGTCCACATCTGAACTTTTGCAGGTAAAACGGGCATGAATTTTTATTTAAAAAAACGAAATTAAACTTAAATAATAAAAAAGGGAGAGAGCCCCAGTCCAATAGGGTCACTTTTCTAAAGGACCTGGTCCGGCCCACATCAGCTTAACCAAGCCCGATTCACTACAGCCCATTAATTCGACCCAGTTCATTAAGCCCATGAATAGATCAGGTCCAAGTGTATCCGCCAGCAACCGCCGCCGTAGCCATCGCTGGTTCGGCCACGGTGGTAATTCCTCTGTTCGCCCCTGTTTCTCGGCCTTGGAGTTTGAAGTGCTTGAAGATTATTCGTTCATTGGTCGTCATCTCTGATCCTCAGCCTCATCGTCATGGATGATGTCTCCCTTTGATCCGATCGCTATTCGCGGTGGACATCAGCAATTTCGAGGTAATTATCGTCTATGTCTGTTCCGGTTGCTCTTCACGCGAAGCAGAGGCTGAGAACTATATAGACAACTGTGATTGAAGTTGTTTTTGATAATTTGAACTTTTATTGATTTTGATTTGATGAACTAAAAGTGAACCAATGCTTTAAATCCGCCGCCGATTCTTTCGGGATGTGACACGCATTGGTCGGCTAGGGTGTTTGTTTCTTTTTCGGGAGTTGAAGAATTAATGAAATCATTTGAATTTGTATGCGAAACGTTGGAACGATTAACTCGAATTACGCATTTTGACCAAACTGTGATTTTGATGGAGCCAGTAAATAGTTCAACTTTTTACTCTGTTGGTATGACAACTTGATCTGCTGAGCATTTGAGAAAGAACAGAATTTGTTTCTAATGGAGCCATCAAGAAAATGTAGTTTGCATATGGCTGCATGCGATTCTTTTCATGTAAAGCTCGGAAGGGTTTGAGCCTACTAGTGGGTGCTCCCCTTGATATTCTCCTCGCTTCAATTAACGGCAGTGGGCAGTTATTCTTCTTCACTTGAGCAATGTTGGAAGTTTACATCGATCAATCTTTACTCTCTGACATTCTTTGTTTATATAGATTGTTAAAATTGGTTGCCTAAGTGCTTCATATAATTCTCTTCTCATGACAGTCTTGCATTGGATGGGGAAATTGATGTCTAAGAAATTTATAGACATTAACACTATGTGAAGTCCTTGAAATTATCTGTCCAACAAGTAAAGTCCTTGAAATTATTTTTCCAATAATTGGTATCAGAAACACTGTTTAGCATTGCGTTTTAGATATTGCTCTGCCTACTGCCAACACATTTAGTGCATTCGTCACATCATTTCAACTGGAAGCTGAACAATTTAATCCCATAATATCTTATTGTTTGTATGGTTGCTGACAGACTCTTCTAAGAAAATTAGGAAGCCAAAACCTTGGAAGCATCCTGAAGCAATTACAAGGACACAACTGATGAAGATGCGTGAGGAGTTTTGGGACACCGCACCTCATTATGGTGGCAGACAAGGTATTTCTAAATTGTTAGGATAAGATGGTGTTAACATAATGCACGGTCACCACCCTTCACCTTCGCCCACCCATCCAGTGCTGTGGGAGAGGGGAAAACTATGCTTTGCACAATGAGTAGATCATACCTACGTGAGTCATAAGTGCTATTTTTGCTCGAACACGTTTGAGCAATTTCCTTTTGAATTCTTAAGTTTCTTGCATAAATGTTCTGTGTAGCATAATTATCATGCCGTTGTTGAGTACAAAACTATAGATAATGCACATTGCACAAGAAATATGTTTTCAATGGGAAAGCAGGACATGGCTTATCTTCTTATTTTTGGGGGAACTCATCGAATATTTGTGGTTGTCTTGTGACTAGCTATATTTTTATTTGCCATACTCAAGGATTGCAGTTGTCTTTATTGCGATAGAGGGAGGGATGAGATTTGAGTAACCACGGCCTCTATATGTGTGTCTATTCCTTCGAAAGTGGTCACTATACTTTGACACTGGATGTTGGTATTGGTGATGCTGTTTTCTTTAACTCAGCAATGCAATAAGTTACCTTGGTTGCTGTATGGGAAGCTTGCTAGCTGCAAATTCTCTTCTATTTGTTTTATGGAAAGATGGTTGTTGAATGTAAAGTTTCCTATGTTTTACTGCTCATTTATCAAGTTTTAAAATGACTTAGAAATACGAACAGCAATTGGATAAAGCACATTCATTTAAAGGTAGCAGATGCCTTTTTGTACCTTGTGAGTTGTACAATACTTATCACTAAAAATTGGACTGCATGAATTATTTAGAAGCAGGGATCCCTTTTTGAAGAAATGTGCTTACCTGTTCGGTGTTCATATCGAAACTTGTGGAGGCTAGAACTATGATGAATGATAAAGTTTATGGGCCTACTTACACTTTTAGTGAGGTTATACTTTTACACTTCTGGCTTGAGTAGTCTATCCTCTAACTTGAAGGCTGACCCTGTTTTGCTTTGCCTTTGTTAAGCTGCGGTCTTTCTCCTACATACTATCATCTTTGATTTTCCTAAGGCTTTGGTTGTCCAGATTTTTAATTAGGATAGGATTGGATAGGATAATATATGAAATCTAGGGATTTTGCTATATCTTGGTGATTGCAGTAATAAAGTCGAATATATTCACATTATATCATGTACATTGTTTGGTATAAATGATATATTAATATAAATGAATAAAATTTTTTATAAATAGAAATGATAATAATCTCTCATGACATTCTTGCTTACTTTACTTTTATTTGCTTTTTTATTTTATTTCCCTTTTTTGGATTAATTTTTTTTGTTTCTTTCTACCCCTTCCACTATTCCTTAATAAAATTCTAGTAAATAGTAAACTGTATTAATAAACCTAAAATACTAAAATACTAGGATATGTAATATAATTAAGCAAAAATAAGATTAAATTAATTTTTTTTATTTTTTGTTATTTTGAGTTTCTTATATTAGAATTTAAATATTATTTATTTTGAATTATAATTATAATTTTGTTAATTTAAAAAGTTTGTCATATGAGGGAGTCCATTACATGAAATAAACTTTCTTTGCTGTTGAAATGATTGTGTGGATTGACAAGTCTTGAGGGTATGCTTGTTACTTCAAGTTGCTTAGATCCATACTTACATCAGACGCTTTAAGTGTGATCCTATTTAGAAGATGTGGTACATATCAAATATCAAAAGGTCATCCATAAAATGAAAGGTTTTTTGTAAGTCAAAAAAATAACATGCTATTAATTTTGTCGACTAACATTAATAAGTGATACCCAGTTAATATGATTTTCTGGAGATTTCTTTTCAATTGGTGAAAGTGCCTAAAAACTGCCAAGCATGTTATCCTTGAAAATAGGCTCAGGCTACTTCAGCTCTCACTATAGCCAACACTAATTTGCTTTGAGTCACAATGCTTTGCATGCGTAACAATGCGGTAGTAGTTTTGTTATTGACTGACCAGATGTATTGCAGCATGAGTTTGGGCCAGTTTGGTAATGTGATGAGAAATGCACGTTCCATAAGACTTGGGGGATTTTTAAAGCGTTGCACATCAATATTCCTTGTCTACAATTAAGAAACCTTCATAGCAACCACTGTGGAGTACGACATGCACGATTGATAGAGGGAGTGGGGAGGGAGGGAGGGAGTGAGGGAAGGAGGTTTCTAGGTAGGCACATCATTTGTGCATATTTTTTGAGATATATTCAAGCCTCATCTTCTGTGCATTTTCAGTGGTGAAACTTTTAGAGAGACTGAAGATGGTGAAGGAGCTGACGTGAACTGGCATGTCAATATCTTGATGTCGTAGTTATGTTTTCTGTTGTATATTACCTGACTTCCCCCTACTCTCTGTAGTAATTAAATCTCTCCGTCTCACTACCTCCCATTTCATATCACTGTCGTAGACTGGTTAAGCAATTTAATTCTGCTTTCAAAGATATGGGATGCTCTGTATGCAGCAGCAGAAGTAGATCTTGTTGGGTTTTCATGAATCATGTATAAGAAAAATTAACAAAATGAACGCAACGGAAACAAGGATATATTTTATACATGATTCTTCTAAGGCATTGTTCGTGCGTTTTAATCGAAAATCTGAACATAAAAAGGGTGTTAAACGAATTACCTCTCGAAGCATGCTTGAAACAAGTCGGTTCGGATGTTCTACAGTTCGAGTCCCACAAGTGTCGGACCTCTAGTTCAGACACACCAATAACGAACGTCGAACGGAAGAGAGAACTTTCAGATATTCACCACAATGATCGTGTTAGCAATCTCGTGGAAACAATCTGTTGTATTCTTGATGTATAACAGTCACGGCCCGAACGAGAGAATTGTTTTTCTTCCTCGTGTCTCGAAGACACAAGAATACACACACTTTTTGCTCTTTATATTCAGCAAAGCATCACTCGTATGTCTCTAAAAACACAAGACGCACGCCCACAGAAAATCTCTCTACATTGCAACCTTTTTGCAGCCTTTCTTTTTAAAATTTATACACGAATCAGCAACGGTTGTTGATCATGGGATCAGCAACCGTTGCTGATCCTCATTCTCATGCATGATCGAGCAAGAGCGGAACGGTCGCTGACCGTTTATGCACAAATTCGTGCGTGCATGTGCACGTATTCGTGTGAAGTGGTCAGCAAAAATTGCTAACCATTTCCACTTTAATTATTCAATTAATTAATTAATAATTAATCTATCACGCCCCGATCCTCGAGCACGCACACATCCTTCTCACTTGGTTGATTTTATAATGCAATATCCCAGGACTATGTATCGCCGACCCTTTTTTTTATTAAGCACATGCGGAAGCAGTTATAATCCCCAGACAATAAATACGATGAGATAGAAAAGCAATGCCATATTTTTCATATTGAAACTTATAACCAAACTTTTATACAAAACACAAACCATTCATTTCCATCATTGGAACTCCTTTTCCATTCACACACCATTCTCCCATTTCTCTCCTTCCTCTCGGCTGCACACCACCAACCTTTCAAGTCATTCGAGTTAGTTCTTGAGGTTTGCCAAGGTAAGTAAGATCCCTATGTCTCCTCTAAGGCGGTAGTTTCCATTGTCAAGTCTAGTTAGGTGCTCATCTATCAAAGCCGTGGATATGATGTTTAGTTTCCATTGTCAAGTCTAGTTAGGTGCTCATCTGTCAAAGCCGTGGATATGATGTTGGATCTTTTGTATGGTTTTGCTTATGTTTTTGCTTGAACATGTGCTTGAGTCATGTATGTTCGGAATGGAATCAAGGTTCATTCGAGTTGAGTTTATCGCAAGGCAAGGTCGCCTCAAGCCATAAAGCCTTGGTTTCAGCATAATTAGGATGCCGGGTCCAAGTCTCGCTTGGTGTGGGAATCGCCCGAGGCTGCAAGGTCCTAAGTTGACATTGAGGTGTGTTGATCTTATGCCTTGATCGGTAAGGGGATCGTCCAAATCCAGGAGATCTGGGTAAGGCACCAAGCATGTTGATTTCTATAGTCCAAATGGACGTAGGGACTTTGTGCTTGTGGTTAAATGAAAGCACGAGTCGAGGGTCATTCTTGATGCATGTGCATTCACATCGGGTTGGAGCCGAGGCCATCAAGCTTGGGATCGTCAGTAAAGTGAGGTGTACCCAAGCCTCGAGGTCTTGGATCAGTATTGAGGCGTACCATTTCCGAGCCTTGTCCGATGTAGGGATCGACGCTAAGTGGTTGATTCGAGTTACGGACCAAAGGTCGCTCCCAAAACACTTGCTAGCAAAGTATGAGAATTCATGACACACACGAACGAATGAGCACGCCTTCAGGCCATACATGTGTTGACTAGAGAGATAAAATAAGAACCCACTTGTATGATGCATTTATGCATGCACTTAAAGAGGAAAAGATGCCTGTCATCACATAGCATTGGTGGCAATGCCTCGATTAAGTTATGATGCCTGGGTTTTGGACCCGGAAGCCTCGAGAAGCTAGCCTGGAGAAGCATCATTCGAGCCGAGTGGCCTTGTTTGAGTTAAGAAGCCTAGCAAGAAGCTGGAAGCCCCGGTCAAGTCAGGAGGGTCTGGTCGAGCTAGGACGACACCAAATGAATTTGCACAAATGCCGGTATTTGCGTAAGTATGATATGTTGGTATATTTATTGATAAGCCAAAGGTAAGTATGCATTGAAGCATGTTGCAATGGACATTTGCATGTAGTCAAGGGTAGCAACAAGTTTGCTATTGATCTGCCATTGACGCTGTCTGCAAGTGTTGTACTTGTTAAGCTTCGATGATGAGATGCTTTCCTAGTAGAGAACTAGGAATTTTACTTATTGAGTTTCCCCAAAACTCATCCCTCATCTTTCAGTCTAGTAGGCATGGAAGTCTCATGTCAATATTGAGAGCTGCAGTCACACTAGAAGAGATAAGACTTCATTGTCCTATGTGGAAAATGTGTATTGTGATGTAAAAAAAAAAAAAAAAAAAGAGCGCCCATAGAGAAATGGGCTTTTAAAAGTACTAATATAATATAAGTCAGTGTGTTCAGTGTGATGTATGTCCTAGTCTTCCAACTGTTGTTTGTCTGGAGAGTTATTTGTTCACGTTTTCGCATGTGCATGATAATAAGATAAAAAAAAAAAAAATCGGCACAACGATGAGTCTGGAATATCGTGAAATAACCCTTGTCACTCGTGACCCTGGAGATGGAGTTAGGGTCGTAACATGTTGAGCAAAAAAAAAAAAGTAAAGTAATAAACTAAAATAATAAATATTAATTTTTTTTAAAAATTATCTACATCAGTACTGACTAAGCCATGTTGGACGACAACATCCACGTCGGATTTTCCGGCGAGGCAAATCGGAATTAGCACTCAAGTGATCAATTTTTCAAATTTGTGACACTCAAATGAGCGATTTTTTTTTTTTGGCACTTAATTGAGCACTGTACGAAAATTTTAGCATTCTTAATGTTCTTATCCTCAAACTATTTCTTATCTAGATGAAGGAACATAGAACTAGAGATGGTATAAGAGATTCCACAAGGAATTACCCAAGCTATTTTTATCTAGATTTGAAAGAACATACAACCAAAGATGGTATAAGGGATTCCACAAGGAATGAGTTTCGCTTTTGTAGGCATCAAATAATAGGCACAGACATCACAAAGTTCAAAAACACTACTAGCAAAGTTAATCATGAAAAGCATATAACAGGGGCTTGTTTAGTTCAAGTTTGACCTCAATTAGTGCATTCCAGTGTTACTTCTTTGCAGACTATACTCTTCATGACTAATAAAGGAGTTAACCCAAACATTATGAACTCCAAAAGTGTCATAGCACTTGCCTTATTAACACAAGGCGAAAGCGTGGAAAGAGCCTCCGAGTTTGTGGATTATGTTCCTCAAACTCTAGAGAATCACGACCCATCCAAATGAATATTCTATGCGGATAACATGGTCACCGCCTCTCATCACCTGTAGGGAAAGAAAACAAAAGGAAAAGAAAGCAAAAATGGCAAAACAATATGAATAAGACGCTAACGATGATGGCAATATTATTAGCGACCGTGGCATTCCAAGCAGGTAAGACCCCACCTGGTGGTATTTGGCAATATCATTTCTACCGCAATGAAAAGCATCCGCACATATTGCGGGCGACTCTCTAATGGCTCAAAGATACCCGGATGAGTACTCCATGTTCATAGCTTGTAACATGATTAGCTTTGTCGAATCGCTTAGCATCATTATGCTTCTCATAAGTGGTATTCCTTTAACGCAGCGTCGGATCTTCATGGGATTACAATGTTGACCATGTGGATTGCGATAACCTTCACAGCGGCGACTTCTGCAATCTCCATATTAGTATTCACACGGAACAACAAAAGGAATACTGCATATCAAATAGTTGGGATTGTAGTGTTGGTGTGAGCTATATTGATGGCTCTTCTTTTCAAGTGCCACCTTGTATGCTTGATCTTGAAATTGTTATGCAAAGTCCTGAGTAGTCCTGAAGTTCATCTGCAATGCCTTGAAGAAACAGAAGCGAGAGGATGTTATAGTTTAGTGGTTGTATATCACTACAAATGTGTTTATCCCAAAAGAAGTGCACTAGAAAGATTAGATTCTATATAGTACGTGCCATTCAGTGTGTCGACACAAAGTATCGACAATATATTAGAGAATGCATGTATGTGTGTATGTGCTTGTGAAGATAATAAATGTTTAGAGTGTGTTTAATGTAAGTAAAAGATGGGGTTTACAAGTATAATGGATGGATGTTTTACTTGATTTGACTCGTGGCGGTTACAACTAAGGAAACCCCCAGCAGCAGAATGTACCGAATTAATGCGTGTAGAATGTGACATTGGATGTAAAGTCAAAATGAAAAAAAAAATCTTGGCCATTGGGATCGATTTTGTGTAGCCGGGCTGTTCAAAGCGATAAGTTATTGACGTTGTAGAATTGTAAGTTTTATCATTAGTTGGGGGAAATTATGACAATCAAGGATTATTACTTATGGACATGCTCCGTTGATTATGGGCTTGAAAGAAATGTTGTGATCGTTTAAGTAAGTTACTAAGAATAGACATTGTTTGCATTTGGTCTATGTAAGTTGACATGTCGTGTTTAGGAAATTGAGGAAGGCACCTAGGGACCAATTGTTGGCAACACTGTTTGCATTTGGTCTATGTAAGCCAAGTTCACGCGTTCGTATATGTCCATATTTGTAAGGAAAGGTAAGGACCAGTGTTGATATATCCCTGATTATTCGGTGAAATTATCGCAGAGAATTATGGTCTTTGATCTTAGCCAGTCATGTCTTAAATTGTGTGAAAAAATGCCTGGCCGTCGTTTAAGGGAAGAACATAGTTGCAATGAAGCATTGTGACAACAGCGAATTTCAAAGGACGTCAAGTCACAAGGGGACATGTTGAGACTCACCACCTCTCCCTCTTCCATTTTCCAAATCTCTCTCTATGGTTCTCTGATCACGAAAATTTTTCATGAATTGGACATCAAAATCCCAAGAAAGTTGAGCAAATTTCAATTACCTTCGTTGGAGATAGATGAACAAATGATACGGAAGATGAGTTTCAGGCACACCACTGAAAGTTTGAAAAATAAAAATGATAGACTTCTGAAAGTAGATGTCAATGAAATTGTGTAAGGCCCAGTTGACCATCCCATCAAGAGAAGAAGGATTGCTGAACAGAGACGAACCTCTCAAGTCTTTCTATAAAGGCTTAATGCAGTGGCTAGAGTCAGAAGAAGACATGGTTTATTTGGATGATATCAATGATGCATATCAACTTAACTCTGAAGATGATGTTGAAGAAGCAATTGAAGCAAAAGGAGAAATAGGGATAGGAATAGCAATTGATTAGACAGAGGAAGTCATTACTATAGAACAACAACAAAAGGATGTTGAGGATTGACTCCAACTAACTGATGATCAAGTTAGCATGATAAATGTTGATGTCATGCCCCGAACCTCGAGTGTGCATACATCCCTCGATGGTCGATGAAATTGCAACGTTCCAAGATGCGTCGCCGACCCATTTATTTTATTGCACATGTAGAAGCGAATAAAAAAAATCTCCTGACAATAAACAACATGGGATAGAAAAGCAAGATAACAAATTCACAACCAAAACACACTCTTATAAACAAACTAATATATACAAAACTAGTTTGTCTACCAAAAAGGTCGGCCCTCAAAAAGGAAATTGTCCCACGACCCACTAGCTGGATATGTTCATCGATCCTTTGGACTCCATAGGCTCCGGGGGCGCCGGGTCCACCACAGCACCATCAAGAGGGTTAGCTGCACCCTCGCTAAAAGCGGCATCGACTACCACAGCAGGGATCTCAAAACCCTAGAGGGGGCCAACTCTATATTCATTGAGCTTGTGGCAAAACGACGCTTTAAATCGATGAGGTACCCTCTGAGGTAGGCCCTCATTGACCTAGACGGTGGTCACTACGAGCTCATAGACCTAGTGGCCTTCGGGACTAGGGAAGTCAGTAATCAGCTTAGTAACCCTCTGAGGCTAACTATAATGTACCGGAGGGGCCGCCATCTAAGGACCTGAAAAGATTGAGCCCACGATGGGGTGAGACAACGTCTCAGCAAGTCCACCCCCTGAACTTTGACTAGGAAGAAAATACGCCTAGGGGTGTCCTAATCACACAACCACACAATCACAGAGACTCACCTTATCTCAAATCCTCCCTATAGCTCAGCACAATTCAAATACACAACCATATACAGTAATCAAACTCAACAATTGGAACACCACCACTTTCATCTCAGTAAATACAAGGGTCCTGATTGTAAGGCCAAATTGTTATGACACGTTTCATACTGTATCATACAATTTTGTCCCATAATCAAGCACATCAATTTCACCCAACATGCATTCCAATTTTTAATCATGGCCCAACGGGACCTACTCGACGTTCAGCAGTCTTCTGGCTAACCAGGTGTCACGCCCCGATCCTCGGGCACGCACACATCCTTTTACCTTGGTCGATTTTAATATGCGATATCCCAGGACAATGTATCGCCGACCCTTTCATTTTTAAGCACATGCGGAAGAAGTTAAAATCCCCAGACAATAAAACGATGGGATAGAAAAGCAGGGCCATATTATTCATATTGAAATTTATAACCACACTTTTATACAAACCACAAACCCTTTCATAACTATTCACATCAAAACGGAGATTTCAAAAGAAGACAGAAACTTAGACGAACTAAGCCGTACTCAAGGCCCCTCTCAGGATTGCCTTCTCCCTCCAAAAAATCTTTCTCCTTAAGATTCGCCTCCGAGTCCTCCTTCTCGGATTCCTCCTTTTTAGCTCTTCAGCGGGATCCTGAAATGGTTTTCCCCAAACTGGGATGAGACTACGTCTCAGCGAGTTCTACCCCACTAAGCCCGATTAGTAAACCAATATACTAAAGGCTGCCTAAACACGCACAGGGCAGAGGACTTACCTTGGCCTCTGATCCCACCTGCAAGTCAGTACAATTCATAATAGGCACCCAAGTAATCATATCACCGATCGAAGCATCGATCAAATCGACCTAGTCGATTATATGCCAACAAGACCACTCACGGTCATTTCCATTCAGTCAATCAATTCACCACATCAAATCAAAGCAAGGATCAATCGACTTAGTCGATTACATGCCAGACGGACCATTCTAGGTCATTGATTCCACACCATATATTCTTTCATCGAGTACTCGATCACAGAGCCACATCAATGCTCTCGGGCGTCAACTTCGCCAAGGTGACGTATCCACTAGACAACTGTGTGCGTTCTTTAAGGCGCCGTTTTCGCCAGTGATATCCCAAATCACCGAACCACACATGCCTACAATGATTTTATCAATAGACAATTGCGTGCGTTCTTTAAGGCGCCGTTTTCGCCAGTGATGTCCTTATCACCGAACCACGCATGCCTATAACCATGTACTCACTAGACAATTGTGTGCGTTCTTTAAGGCGCCGTTTGCGCCAGTGAGTTCCATAATCACCGAACCACACATGCCTATAACAATGTATTTAATAGACAAGTGTATGCGTTCTTTAAGGCGCCGTTTTCGCCAGTGACACCCTCAGTCACCGAACCATACATGCCTATAACAATGTGAGTACTAGACCGATACGTGTGTTCTTTAAGGCGCCGTTTTCGCCAGTGATATCCCAATCACCGAACCACGTAGGTCCATAATAATGAATGTACTAGACCGATACGTGCGTTCTTTAAGGCGCCGTTTTCGCCAGTGATGTCCCAATCACCGAACCACGTAGGTCCATACACCGTGTCTGATTGGTTCAATCCCAGAGTACTTCTGATTCACTCTCATCATTCTACTCCCTTTACAACCTAACAAAGCACTATAAATGCTGAATAAACATACTTGGCCATTCATCAATCAACAATTCAATCTCAATCAATTCCAATCAATTTAGGGTAAATCCCTAAAATATCACAATTTATTCAATTCCATACAACGTAGAGCTCAAATAAATAAACGGACTGCACCACGACGATCAGCACGAGATTTCGGTCGTCGGCCATCAAAATCTTAATTTCCGAAAATAATTAATTTATTTATTAATTTCGAAAATTAAATAATAATTATTAAAAATTCAATTTAGCTCCAAATAAAGCCCGATTACATAAACGGACTTCACCACGGTCATCAGCATAATTTTCCGATTCCAGAGCATCTCAGTTGAATTTTCGGAAAATAAATAATTATTTAATTTAATTTCAAATATTAAATAATTAATATTAAATATCCCATTTAGCTCAAATTAAAGCCCGATTAAATAAACGGACTTCACCACAGTCATCAGCACAATATTCCGGTTCCGAACCATCTCCCTTGAATTTTCGGAAAATAAATAATTATTTAATTTAATTCCGAAAATTAATATTTAAATACTAAAAATATCCACTTAGGCCCGAAAAGCCTAATTGGAGCCCACTAAGGGTCGGCAAAAATCCCGAGTCACTTCCAATAATTAGTAGACCACGTCTACTTACTAATTACACAATCAATTTATCTAAATCGCATCACAATTGACTAATAATTGCTAATTTATTCTAATCTAACAACCTAAACATAATTAATTAAATCTAAACCAACCTTAAGCATAATTAGCCAACTAATCCAAGATTAGTGAGATTACTCACCAAATCGCGCGCAAATCGGATCAATCCGACGGCGGCGACGCGAGGAACGATTCTTCCCAAAGCACCGCTCGGGTTCGGGGCCGGGAAACGGCCCAAAACGGGCCTGAACAGTGCTGGAAACCCATTTTTCCAGCTGCTGTTCATGGCCAAACGAGGCTGCTCCGGTGGCTAAGATGGCGGAGCAAGGCCGGCGGAGGGCAAGGGGAACGCCGGGGAGGTTGCACGGTGGTCGGACGGAGGTAAGCGGCGGCCGAAGACGCCGAACTGAGCTGGGCAGCGGCTGGGCTCGCACAGGGGAGGGACGGCAACGAGCTGAAGACGCGGAGGCGCGCGGACGGCGAAATGATGGCGAGTGGTGGGCGTCCGGGCGGCGGTGCGAGCGGCGACGGCGACTGATCCAGTCTTCGGTGAGCTGCTGTCTTTGTGCGGCTTCCGCTTCTGCTTGCTTCTCTTTTCGTTCGAACCAGAGGGGAGAGAGAGAAGAGTGCCGAGTGAGAGAGAGGAAGAGGTAAGAGAGAGAAGAGAGAAAGGATAAGTGTTGAATAGTCAAAAGGTGAAAAGTGAAGGAGGGAAAGTGAAAAACAGCAAGGCATTCGGTGGAGGGGGGGCTTTCACGCACGAGAGAAAAGAAAAGAGAGAGAGAAGGAGAGAGAGAGAAAAAGAGAGAAAAAGGGAGAGAGAAAAAGAAATAAAATAATATAACACCACATGGTCTTATTCTTTTCTTTTCTTTTCTTTTCTTTTCTCTTTCCCTTTCTATTTTCTTTTGGTCTTCAATTTTCCTCCGATAATTTCTTTCTTGAAATTTCGGACTCGGCAATAAATTGAGAGACGATGAGACGGTCCTAAAAATGAATTGTGACACGTCCGAATATTCGATTCCCAAAACCGAATTAAATTTCATGATTAAAATCGACCGAACGCGATTTTAGTCCAATCCAACCAATTAGGTAGCTTTTAGGGATTTTACCGCGGTTATATCCCTTAACGGCTTCACCCAATAGGTTAGTTAACTCGTGAGTGATCAGCTCAGAGAAAAAGGACCATAGGCACGTCGACGAAATGCACATTTCATTTTATCGAAATAGGGTCGAATTTCAGGATGTCACACCAGGCATCGTCTCACCCCACTGAGCACGACAATGTGTACATGAGACGGGATTCAACAAAGGAGCATTAGTCCAGAATCTACTGCTACTAGCATCCGTTGATGAGGGACGTCCCGTATAGGGGCACGTCCACCCGACTCACTTCAGGAACGGGTTCTCTTAACCAACACACGATCATTCAATCTACACCAAGGGCACCGTGCATTGCACTCAAATGCCTCGATTAAAATAGTGAACTTGGTCTTTTTTCTTCATATTAAAAATACACAGTAAAATAATCGTGTGTGGGTACACGATCAATTTAAACCAGAAAAATTGATACCCTTCCTTTTAAAATCCCGCTAATTAATATAGTCTTTAAAACCATTTTCGGTGTTAAAACCCGACACTTGAGATTTTCTAATTAAATATCTTACAATTTTGGAATAAATAACCAAAATTCAAATCACCACTCAATTTGCACAAATTAACACTCAATTACATAAACTAAGTACACCACTGCAATTAGCACGAAATTCCAGTCATCGACTATCCCGGTATAATTTTTGGAAAATAATAAATAATTAAATAAATTACAAAAATAATTCAATAATGCAATTTAAATACAATAAATACCAACTTAGGCCGGAATTGCTAATCTAACCACCTAAATAGGCCTAGAAAATTTCTGAAACTATCTAGATAAATAGTACAATATATCCGACCCTTAATTAGTCTATTCTAACCACCCAACATGCATAATTAAACCATTAAATTACCAATATAAACTAACTAACCACATAATCCCTAATTAGCCTAAACTAATTATCCACTAAGCATCATTAACTCCATAAGCAGAGTTTAGCAAGTAAACTCATCGGTTTAGCGGGCCAGTGAGTCCACGGCAATGGCGATGCGGAGGCGAGCAACACTCGAGCCTGCAGCAACACCAACAGAGGTCCCGGCGGGCCTTAAAATGGGCCTAGAAGTCCTTAGCTGGGCTGAGCTTTGGCCTTTGGTCGCGGCTGAAGAAGGCGGCTTAGCTTGGCTATGTTGGCTTAAAAACAAACCAAGTGGGCAGTAATGGCTACATTGGGCGACAGCGGAGGCAGATGGTGATGAATGGTAGCTAGGCGAGCTCGAGTCGACGGCCTGGGAGCGGACGATGGCAATGGACCGTGTGATGATCGCGAACAGGTGGACGGGCAGTGCGCAACTCACGGGCGACAGTGATGGCACCCGAACGATAGCAGGGGCCGGTCGACGGGCAAGGGCTACTTGGCTCAGTTTCTCTGGATTTATTTGAGCTTTCAAAACACTCAACAATGGAGAAAGGAGGGAAGTAGAGGAAGAAGAAGGTAGCAGCTGCCAATGGGGACCCAATATACCCCAAAAGTCTTCACAAACTATCCATTTCATCATCACTTGTCCCCACTAGCCATCAGCCCTATCCCTTGCCTCTTTTCCTTCACAATACTTCCCCAATAAGCCATTGAAGAGGTCCAAAATATTGTTCTTCCCTGGCCTACGAATTTTGGACCATTTCCCTCGAAATCCACTTCAATTCTTCTCCAATTGAGCTCAAATTGGAGTCCAAAAATTCAGTCAATGTGCTATCATCCATCTCATGATTTTTCCTCATCAATTGAACCAACTTGATGGCCGAAATTACGACAAAAAACAGTCCCTCGAATTTTTCGGTCCAAAATATCCTTACTTTGAATTTTCACCAAAATCTCGGATTTGCAAAAAAATTTTCGAAGGATGAGTCAACATTTTGAAAATAAATTGTGACATGGCAAAACTTTCAATTTTTGAAATTGGGTTTAAATTTGCAGTTAATTTCAACTGGGCGCGATTTTAGCGTGACCAAGCCTTTCGAGTAGCTTTTAGGAATTTTTAGTTTAATTAACCCGTGGTCGATTATTTTTTAGCCACATTGTGCATCTTTGACTCATTGGCAACTCTAAATTGTCGTGAAAATCTTGAGGTTTCAAATATGGGCACAAGATATATAAATGATAGAAAAATCAGTTTAGTGTTGTTCGACGAGAATTTTGCAATTAGGTGGAATCACCCACACTTCAATCACATACATCAATTGAACCAACCTATCTCCGATCTTTGATGAATTTTGATAGTGCCATCTTGACCTTTGCCAATTAGCACAGTCAAGCAGTCGATTTTTGGTCGAATTTTCAAGTCTAATGTGTTAAAATACTTTAACGTCTTCACTAAATAGATTAGTTATCTTGTGAGTGATCAGCTCAGAGAAAAATGCTATAGGCGCATCAATGAAAAGCCTGACTCATTCAATTGAAAACAAAATTGGAAAATTAGGATGTCACTGTTGATCTCACTCAAGACTTAGAGAGTGTTGACTATATTGCTGAGCATCAGGAGTCTGCTAGAGACCAAGACATCACTGAGCATCAGGCACCTACTCAAGACCAAATCATTATTGGAGAGTAGGGTTTAGTCTCAATTATAGGTGTTGTTGAAGCTGAATCCTCTCAAATTATAACATCAATCCAAGGGGAGCTTGATCATGCCAAAAATCTTATTGAGCCTCTACCTAAAAACATTCCCACAGACTCCACAAATGTTGCTAAGAAAGGAGTTGTTGACAATGCCAATGTTGTCCAAGAAGGTCGAGAATTACCTAATGCAATGATTGAGGCTCTTCCTGGTCTTTAGATTCTCAAGAAATCCGTGTAGACACCAATTTGGCTCTAAAACCTACTGTTAATGATGCTCCTGTTGTTGAATTACCTTTCATCCCCGCTGGAACTCCTGGCCTTAGTGAGCAAATTGCTAATCCTACTCATTCTTCTAACTTGGTTGTTTAGGATAAAGGGAAAGGAGTTGCAAGTGTTGAGAGGGAGTCTAAAACTACTAGACAAAGGCAAGATAACATCAATATGGTGATGAAACTTGCATTAGAAACTGACCCTTCAAGAATTCTTGCTATTGATAGCACTGAAGACAAGCTGTTTCTGCGGACTCAATTCAGAATGATAGAGCATAAGGATAGGATGGAGAACGAGCTGAAGAATTTAACTATCTTTCTCAAAACTCAGGTTGAAGCGTTGGACAACATAATGACAATAATCGAGCATATTCTGGATAATATGTAGTACTATGTTCTTGTTTAACTGCCTTAAAACACAGATTTTCATCTCTTACTTCGGCTCCATCTCCAACTCCCATTCTAGACCTTGACCCAAACCAACCATCCTCCTCCAAATAATTTTCTATGTTTGCATTATTTCTCGAAGTTTTGATTGTTTTGTCATTTGATTTGTAATGTTTGTAGATCTTTTTTGTTGGACTAACCTTCATATTTTGGTTTGTCTATTATATTATGCTATATCTAGTATCTTTTTTATTTTTGACAAAAAGGCGAAGAAGGACCAACAGATCTGAAGATACAAACTTTATTGCACTAATGTTACTTACAGAGGTTTTTCAAAGACTCTGAACATCGCAAAAGTTAAGGGGACTAGTTATAAATTGTTCTTATCCCTTATCTTTTATTTTCAGAGCTTTAGCTTTAAGAATCTTGCCAAATTTTCATTTAAATATTCTTATGATTTAACTACACATCATTTTCATATCTGACTTTAATCAAGAGCAATTTAAATATCAAATTTTTTTTTATCTCTTTAAGAAGTTTTGCTTGAATAAATTTTCTCATAATTAAAAAGGGGGAGATTGTTGAGAAAACATTCCCTAAGCTGTTTTGATGACTGACAAAACTTAGCGAAGTTGATTCTATTATAAACTATTTTCAGGTGGAAAGTTCAATTAGACATGATTAGACGATGTCAATCAGAATCATAGTCATGATTTATTCTTCATTCCTTACATATTATGTCAAACAGCTGGGAAGGAGTCATATACACTCATGCAACAGCTAGTGGCGACTGGTTAAATTCTTTGCCATATTTATAAAGAGTTTCAAAAGAAAAATCTTCCTAATATTAATGGAGATTCAACCTTCCTAGAATTTCTCACTAAAGACAAAACATTCTTTCCATTCATAAACACCCAATTTTTGGAAATTTGAACTATTATATGGGCAGTAGAACATATAGGAAGCTCCACTCTCGGCGGTCCTAAAGCAATTAGATCTTCTCAACCGGATCTAGGACCAATGGGTAGATTGGCTGGATAATCCTCCTAGAGATATATCCAATGGTCAACTTGGACTAGAAGGAGTATAAGAGGAGGTTTCAAAGTTGAAGGAAATAGAATTTGCATTCGTGAGAATTTCGAAGCTTTCAATTTCAAAGTTTGAAGAGTGTTTTGTAATATTATACATTCATCTCTGTGAGGATCATTGTGTAACCAATTAGAGGTCAAGAGTGTATGAGGAGTGATACACACGAGCTTGAGCCCAGATAGCTCAGATCTTGTAACATTCGATTAGTTCTTATTAGTGGATTCCCGCCAATTGGCTGTAGTGCGAGAGAATGAACGCAAGCTTGCAAAAGTTGAACCACTAAAATTTTTGTGTGCAGTTCTCTATCTCTTATTCCTTTTATTTATTGTGATAGAATTATATACCGGCAAGATTTGACCACTTTACCAGAAGTTGTCTTGTTGCAATATTTGTTTAAATTCTTTCACTCCCACATAGTTATCTATTCATCCCCCTCTAGGTGATAGTTTTAGCTATAACACCATCCATGAAGAGGCCAATGCAGCTGGGCACCTGCTCGAAGTCTCGAGATTAGAAGGGGAAAATAAAACTTAATGCTTTCAGATGTGTGCTCTGAAGGGCTAATACGTTGCTGTGAACATAGTGACATAAGAGAAGTCCTCACCGTAGCCATCGAAATGATGGACAGGATCAAAATCCACAGCATGGGGTCGCCCAACCAAATATGCCTTAATACGTCCCCAGCAATGGGCGCCGCGGCTCTCCATCCTCCTAATGTACATTGCTCGCCACCTCTGTTGTTAAAAGTTTGAATGTCAAAATAAAAAGATCACGTGCCAATGAAATTTCTATATAGGTCATGAGAGGAAGAATCGGGACTTTCTCAAAAGTTCTTCGCAATATTTTCTGAATGCAGGGGAGCAAGTGATCCGGGTATGTAACATGCTTAATTTGTCACATGACTTGGTGTTCTTGCTCTTACTTTCCGGGACAGATCTTAGTAGGGCAAATTGATTCAGACTACTTTGGCTTTCCCTTTTCCAATTTACGATCATTTCTTTTTGCTGATCAAACCTCTAAGTATATGATCTTTTCGTAGACCCACGACATGCATAAAAACACACCGCTGTTCAAACAAAAATGGGAAAGCAAGACTGCTGTTTTCTCATTGTGCTTAACTTTTTTGCTAGCTTGAAATCATTTGCGACTATTTCGGTGGAAAGACTTAATGCACTAATGACGCTATCACTCGTTTCAAGCATCGCCCTAACAGAATTGCTGATTTGCGGAAGCGTGATGTTGATACTACTTGATAGTTTGCAATTTGAATGTACAAGTGTATATGTATGTGCGAGATATTTGGCAGAGAAGGACAAGGAATAAGGAGATAGCCATTTGTTGAATGATATGGGAGGAGGAAATATTATTTTATTATTTTATAGAAATGATTTTACAAAAGACGTTGGCGGAGTACATTAAGAGATAAAAGCTTTATAAGCTCTCATCCCCACTTATCTCCACGATCAATCCAAGCTCTATCTAAAGAGCACATCCACTGCCTCAGAAGATTTTTACCACAATTGCCAACTCTAACTAAGCTAGAACCACAAACTTTACCTTCCTCCCAAGATCAGATTTCTCGTACGATACATATAGTGTTCTCTAGTATTCACAGATATTTCTGCATGCTAGACTATTCACAAATTCCAACAATCCAGAAAGTTGAATAATCTTGCTAAAGGATTAGGTAATGTGCAGGCTCAAATAAGACTATAACAGGATCACGTCTGAGGATTGTGCCAAAAAAGTCTGGTCGTGGATTGAGGGAAGAACATCGTTGCAATTAAGCAATGCGATAGAAGCGACAATCAAGGGAATCGTCAGTGCAATTTACAGCGAGGACTTTCGAACAAATTATAATTCGTTTACACACAAGCAAAGACAACGAAGAGACTGCGGTCTTTTTCTAATGTACATGACCGGTCTGCGCTGCCAAGTATGACTAGGTCTATAGAGCTGCCAGCGACATCTACCAAGCGTTTGTATTCCGAAACATCCGAGGCGTTTCATCTAAATGAGAAAACCATTCCTATGGTGGCTTGGCGTCAGTATATAGTCAAGCCACCACATGGAGTAGTTAATATTCCCAAAGTCCCATTTTAGAGAGCCCAACATGGAGTCTGAAAATTTCGAAGCCCTGTGAAAGGAAATGTGCATTCTTTGCGTCAGTTGCTTGGAAAAGATAAGCTACTTGACAAAGAAGAGACTGCGGTCTTTTTTTAATGTACATGACCGGGAATCTTCAGTGCAATTTACAGCGAGGACTTTCGAACAAATTATAATTCGTTTACACACAAGCAAAGACAAAGGAGAGGCTGCGGTCTTTTTTTAATGTACATGACCGGTCTGTGCTGCCAAGTATGACTAGGTCTATAGAGCTGCCAGCGACATCTACCAAGCGTTTGTATTCCGAAACATCCGAGGCGTTTCATCTAAATGAGAAAACCATTCCTATGGTGGCTTGGCGTCAGTATATAGTCAAGCCCCCACATGTAGTTAATATTCCCAAAGTCCCATTTTAGAGAGCCCAACATGGAGTCTGAAATTTACGAAGCCGCTGTGAAAGGAAATGTGCATTCTTTGCGTCAGTTGCTTGGAAAAGATAAGCTACTTCTTGATCGAATCATGATCGGGAATCACACTGAGACTCCTCTGCACATCGCAGCCATGCTCGGGCACCTGGAATTCGTGGAAGAGGTCCTAGCTCGGAAGGCTGAGCTAGCAAGAGAGCAAGATTCTCAGAGATCTACGCCTCTTCATCTTGCAGCAGCAAAAGGGTACCTTAACATAGTGGCAAACTTGTTAAGAGTCAACCCTGAAATGTGTTTCGTCCGTGACAAATACGAAAGAAACCCTCTTCATGTCGCAGCCATGAAAGGCCATGTGGATGTGTTGGAATTCTTGGTTAGAACAAGACCCGATGCAGCCCATAGTGTCATCGAACATGGCCAAACAATCTTGCATTTATGCGTGAAGCATAACAGATTTGAAGCTTTGAAGCTTTTGATGGATATCTTGGGCGATGATCAGTTCATCAACTTGAGGGATGAATATGGCAACACAATTTTGCATTTGGCTGCTTCAGATAGACAAACTAAGGTATGTTCACCCAACCAACCAAGTCTCTGTACTAGTCAAATTCAAGGAGCTTATCAACCAAAAAAGGAGGTTTTAGGGTGTAATGACATCTTTGCACTAATAATTTGTTTGACATGATCCTTTAAACAATTCATAAATGTTCGATTTAGTCCCCATATTTCAATTTATTTGATATAGTCTCTCAACTTTTCATAACAAAATCAAATAAGTCATTTGATACAATTTACAAATTTTCACAATGGCATAATTGCCTAGATTTTAGAATATCTTTTCATTTCAATCAAAGTTCCCAAATTGATAAAAAAAAAAAATGTCTTTTTATTATCTCTTTACCTTGTCAAATATTACTATAGTTCCATTTTAGTGTATTTTAACTTATAATCTCTATAATAGTAAAAAGGTTAGAGTTATATTGGATACATAATCCTTTCAACTTTAAAATGAGTATTTTCCTAATAATATTCAACAACGATAATCATATATATATATATATATATATATATAATTTTTGTAGTTATATTACTCTAAATCTCGTTCCTAATTTTTTGATAGATTAAAAATTCAATTTTTTCCTTTTTTTAATAAATAAGGAAACTAAAATAGCAGGAATATCAACCCAATACAACATTAAATAAGATTCCACTTTTGCCTCATGGGGTCAAAGTAAATGGACTATTTGTGTTATTTTCCTTTCTAGGATATCTAAGTGTCCTAGAAATTTTTGAAAGCCAAATGGCCTCCATTTATAAATCACTGAAAGTTATGATATTTGGAAAAAAAAATAATTAGCACCGATAATAAATGACAACTTTACACTTCACACTATTTTCATGCTAATTTTATCTAGATCAGAAGGAACAAAAAACTAGAGATATCAGAATAGATTCAATAGGGGATGGGTTTCCCCTGTGAAGGCATCAGATAATATTCACAAACACTACAAGACTGAAAAAACAGTTGTTTCAAGGTTCATTTTGAAATAGATATAACATGGGCTTGTCTAGTTCAAATCTGACTCCAATTGGTACATTATGTTGTTAATCCTTTGCAGACTATAGTCTTCCTGCTTCAGAAAGGAGTAAATCCGAACATTACTAACTCTAGAGGTCTCACAGCACTCGGCCTATTAGCACAAGGCGAAAGCACGGGAAGAACCTCGGAGATTAAGAATTCTCTTCCTCGAACTTTAGAGAATCATGAGCCATCCAAACGATTAGTCTATGAAAATAACACGGTCACCACCTTGCATTCACCTATAAGAGAAGAGGACAAAAGGGAACAAGAGGACAAAAGGGAACAAAAGGACAAAAGGGAACAAAAGAGAAAGTGGCAAACCAGTATGCATAAGACGCTAATGGTGGTAGCGACATTGCTAGCAACCATGGCATTCCAAACCAGTATTACCCCGCCTGGTGGCCTTTGGCAAGAAGATTCCCCAGGCGAGAAGGATGTTAAGGCACATACTGCGGGTGAGTCCATAATGGCAGATAAGTACCCATCTCATTACAAGTCTTTTGTAATATGTAACACTGTGAGCTTCATCGCATCGCTTAGCATCATTATGCTTCTCGTAAGTGGTCTTCCTCTAAGGCAGCGTCGTATCACCACGTGGATTGCAATGCTGACTACATGGATTGCGATAACCTTCATGGCGGCGACTTATGCCATCTCTTTTTCTGTCTTCACACCGCCGAAAGAACTGGAAACTTTCGTTGACGCAATTGGATGGGCAGTGCTGGCATGGCTCGCATTGATGGCTCTTATTTTCCTATGGCACGTTGTTCGCTTAATCGGGAAATTAGTACGCCAAGTCCTAAAATTTGTACGCAAAGCCTCAACAGAACACAACCGAGAGGGTCTTACGGTTTAGTGGTTGTATATCGCTGCAATTTTGTTTGTTCTAGAAGATGCACCCTGAGCCCCAACGCTACGCAAGAGGAGATGTTATACGGTGCATATGTTGTTCGGTGCACTGATTGGACAACTTAGCTATGATGCATTCTAGTATGGTATGTGCTTGTGAAAACATTAAGCGTGTTGAATCTATTTAAAATACGGTGTTTAGATGTATAATGGATTGTTGTTTTACTTGAATTGATTTGGAGCAGTTACAATATGACTTGTTGGATTCAAAGTCCACAATTCTTAGCTGTTGGATCAATTTTAATAATTGTAACCTGAAATTGACAATTAAGGAAATTTGTTCCAGTGGAACTGTAAATTTTACGCTTAAGGAAAATCATCGTAAGGATTATGGGTGCGTTTGATTTAGTATTTTGAAAGTCCATCATGAAAATACAAAGTAGTTTAGCATAAAAGACTTTGGGTAAATGCAAAGGTCGTTTGGTAAAATATACTTTGAAAAACAACTTTGAGAGAAATGTTGTTTAGTAGAAAACACATTTGAAAAGCCTTTTGAGTGAGTAATATCCACAACTTCATATTATGACAAAATAATGGAGGTTGGCCACAAAGATTTAATCTGGAGATCTTTTTTACTTGCCGGTGAAGTGAAGAAGACTATAAATAGCTTCACCATTATTTTTCAAGCTGTAGCTCAAAAAAGAAGATGATGGATAGTGATTTAAATTCAGATAGCAAGCGATGTGAATTTATTGTTGATGTGGAATAGTCATGTTGGACAATTAAGATTTCAAGTCTACAAAACTAGATTTAAGATTTAAGTGAAAGTTGATTTTTTTTATAAAACGGAGAAAAAAAATTTAGAGCAGACTTGACTTTATTTTTTTTAGCAGAGTTGTCATTTAAGGTAAAGTTTATTTCGATTGCAAAAAGAAGAAGATTCCACCAGGAATTACGCCTCTCTCTCTCTCTCTCACTCTCTCTGTGTGCGCGGCTAGAATGTCGGATTAACAAGTTTTCCTTTTTCCTGTTGTTGCTTTTGTATTAGCATTAGCATTAAAAGTTTAAATTTCTAGATATCTCAACAATTAGATTAATGGATACTTTTGTTGTTTAAATAATCACAATATTCTCCATTTAGGAAAACTTAAAGTAAGCTCTTGTAGAAGAACTTAATGTCAAATTTAAGAAGCCGTGTTGATATGTCTTTTATTAGCAAAAAGAAAATTTTAAAGTCAGCTTAATTAATATATCTAAATGAAACCAAACTATGTATCTCAGTGGTAAGTTAATTTGATTTCTTGCATATTGTTCTGTAATAAATTGTTATTGACTAGATAAAATATTTAAACAAATGTTAATATTCATTTTTACATTGATTTTTGAATTTTTACTATCACAATACATTTCTTAAGATCCATTTATTTTGCGAAAATATTTCTATTGAAAAAAATTCTCCAAAAATTTTCAGTGTTTAGATTGCCTAAGAAAATGAATTTAATGTAAAGTATTCTCACAGTTAGGGGAAAATTTATACTTAAATTCAATATAATGAATTCTTTAAAAAATTATAAAACATTTTTAGAAATATAGCAAGACTCGGGCACTTGGAGTTTTCTGATTATTCCTTTGAGATATTTTCAATTGTATTGTAAAAAATGAATTGCAATTTTCTTTGGGACAAGGGGTCTCTACATAGCATTTCTTATTCCTTGGGCACCTAGATATTTCCAAAGTGTCACTTGCATTGAAAATAGGAAAAATTCCAAATAAGAGCTTCAAATGCTCTTATCTTCTTAAATAAAGACTTGAAGTAGACATTATTTCAAATAAGGGCCCAAAGTGCCTCTATTTTTTTAAATAATGGCCTAAAGTGCCATATCAATTTTAAAAAGGGCTTGAAGAGAAATTTTGCCTTTTAAAATTTTTATTTTTTTCCTTTTATTCTTTCTTTAATCTTTTTTTTTCTTTTCATTAAAAAAAAAAAGGAAAACAAAGGTGGGAGGGAGCCTCTCTCGCTTGTGGCCATCGCCCCATTACCGGTGGGGCAACAATGGCAATGGGGGGAGTGCCCATATCAGTTTTAAAAAGGGCTTGTAGGGAAATTTTTCCTTTTAAAATTTTTAATTTTTTTCTTTTATTCTTTCTTTAATCTTTAGAACGCAATATATATATATATATATATATATATATGATATTTGTGCCACAATGTGTATAATTTAGGGTTTTTGATTGTATCTTTCCATATATATATACTTTTTACATACAAAATGGACTAGGCCTAGACAAATTAAGATCAAGAAAACAACCACATGCGCAGCCTCCCCTATTTGCACTTCAAGCTTGGGCGTAGAATTACCTCTCTTGTCAAAATTTCACGTCTTAATTATGATTCGAAGTTTCAATTTAAAGTATAGTCTTGACACCTTTGAGTCTAATATCATTTTCAGAAGCTTGGGATGATTATAGAAAGTAAATAAAAAAAAGGGTCGATTACAGGGAAAAAATGGATAATGAAATAGTGTCTCCCCAAATACTGTTTTCGTCAAATAAGGAGGAAGAGAAGGAAAAAAGAAAAATAAAAGAAATAATGAAAAATTCAAAAAAATAATGATGTATTAAGTAGAAATGTCCACATGAGTAATTTCCGGCCTAATATGGTTGGATTAGCTCAATTGGTATCAAAATGAAAAGTTTAGAATTTAATTGATCTAATTAAAAAGTTTAGGACTGAATTGGTACAAATGCAATAAATTTATGACTTTTTTGGTACATTTTCGCATAGTTGGTCCCTATAGTGTTTTTCCGAGATGTGCCCCGCTCCCTGTAGACTTGACTTTTGACAAACCAATGATATGCTAGTTTTCTTGTTACAATATTAGTCCTTGGTTTTTCCAAAATTTCGCTTTTGGTCCTTGACTATTAGGAGTGAGCGCGGTTCCCGGTTCTTAAATGACCGGTTCCAATTCCCAATTCCATTTTTCCGGGAACCGGTGATCACGATTCCGAAATCAGAACCGGTCGTGGAATCGGAACCGGAACCAGGTGCAGAACCAGTTTCGGAATTGGTTAAGGTTCCAAAAGGAACCCCCCTCCCTCGAGACTCTCGAGACTCCTGACCCTTTCACTTTTAGTTTTTCAGAGTCTCACCGGACGCTGCTCACCCTCAAGGCCACCGTCGCTGGACGTCGTTGGATGCCAATCGCCGATGTCGCTCGCACGAACCCTCGCTAGTCGCCGCCGTGCTCTACCTCTACCCGTTGCTGTTGTGCTTTGCCACGACGCCTATCGCCAACTACCTAACGCAGGCAGATATGAGCCAAGCTCATCTCCGCTCGCGACCCACCGCCTCTGCTCGTGCCAGAAGCCCGAATGAGCAAAAGCCCTGACAACGCCGATTCTACTATCTCCGCTCACGAGCCACCACCGCTGCTTGCGCCAGAAGCCCCGATGATGCTGATTATGGTGTCTTCGCATGCAACCCACCGCCTGCTCGTGCTAAAAGCCCCAACAACGCTGATTCCGATGTCTCCACTCACGACCCACCGCCATTACTCACGCCAGAAGCCCCAACGACACTGATTTTGCTGTCTCTGCTTGCGACCCACCGCCGCTGCTTGCGCCAGAAGCCCCGAGATGCTGATTCTACTGTCTCCGCTCGTGACCCTTTGCCTTTGGTCACTAGGTCTTCGATTCTGACCCACGAAGCCACTGCTGTTGTCTCCACCTTTGCTCCAACGACCCGATGCCAGCAGTCACAACGCCTGATGTCGTTGCTTTGAAGACTAGCGACCGATGTCCCTACTCACTGCTCAACGCCGGATGCCGCTCGCCCGGTGAAATTGGATTTCTGGACCTTCTCTCCAAGGGTATGATTTCGGGGTAATACCATCAAATGCTATTAATTTCATTTGTACAATCTTGGGGTAATACCAGCGTAGGGAGTGAGTGACAGATTCAGTGATTCTTGGACTGCTCAATGATTATAGTTCTTTGGTGTTATTTTCATTGTTTGGAGTTTAAATTCTGGATGAGCAAGTTGTTGGAAGCAAATTTTGAGTTGCCATTTGTATTTTGTAGCATCATTTTGCTGGAAATTAATGGAGTTCTGAATCTGATGTACCATATCATTATGCCAACAATTTCAAATTGATGGAGTTCTGATGGCATCAATGATGGAGTGGCTATTATTTTGCTCCTAAAACGTGCAAATCTAACTGTAGTTAATTTTCTTCAGTTAATATGTGTGGCAAAAAACTCTATAACGTAGCATTATTGGTAAAATGGTTTGGATTATCATGTCTACCACTTGTGCCTGCAAGGTGCATGCTATTATTGTGACGATTTAAGCTTTAGTGCACATATATTGACATATGTGAGCACAATAATTATAGTCAATCAAGCATCTCCTTTTCTCTTTGGAAACTTCTTATTAGTTTTGATTATGTATGTCTAAATTCTTGACAGTTAGCATTGGTGTGTTTGCTAAGATGTGAGAAGTTACCGTATAGTATGCGCGTACGTTATAGTTTAAATCTGAAAATAATAAAAAAGAAAAAGAAAAATGAACCTGTTAGAACCTAGAATCAACCTTGGAACCTGTGACATGGTAGGTTTCAGGTTCCAAAAAATGAGGAACCTGTACCCGAGAGTAGGTTCCAGGTTCCAGACGGAACCGAACCATAATTTGGAACCGCTCACCCCTATCGACTATGCTTTGTTTGTTTTTAACGAGGCTCTGACAAATCGAGATTGCAATTTTGTTTTATTTCCTTAACCAAGAACTTTTACAGATAGTATTTTCAGAATAAGGTTATTCTATTTCTTTTAGTTGATGACTAAATTTTCTTATTTATTAGCTAATTTGTTTCCTACGTCTGTTCGGAGTAACTATTATATATATTTTTTCTTTGCTTGTTATTTTTCTTATTTTTGCGGCGCTCGCACTCTGCCTTTCCTTAATCTTTTGTGATCAAAACTTTTGATAATATAAATGTTGACATGTACATGCACCTATTATTATTTTCACAATTTTCTAACATTTGAATAATAATTCAAAATTTGGCGGAAAAGCAAAAATGTTGTTTTTACTTTCTACAAAGGCCAAACAAAAGCCCTGATCGCTAGAAGTATAGTGGGTTCTAATAAAAGTTCTCTAAACAACGGTAAACGAGTTTTTTTTTTTTTTTTTGATTGTGAATGCAATGATGAGCTGAACCCTAGACCCATAAAGCTGATCCAGAATTCCTCTTCTTATAAGATCGTCATCGTTAGACGGTTCCATAGATACACTTGAGAAAAATTAATTAATTCTGCAATAGAGCAATGGAAGATTGCACCATTCCGGTGAAGCTAGACAAGAGAATAGTTCAATCATGTCAGCTTCTAATGGAGACACCATTATAGTCTCCCCAATAGCACCTAGTTTATATTATATTGTCTTCTCATTAAAATTTCAGATAGTTTCTTGTGTTGTTTTTAGCGATTGTGTGCCATGAACAAATTGATATCGTCCTAAAGGCATTATATACACACATTGCGGGTGGTGAAATTGGAAACTTGCTACGACCATGAACTCCTACTAGCACGAAGAACATGTCAAAAAATCACAATTTTGTATGTCGGTCGCATCGATCACGTTGCCTGCATGACTACATCTCATCCTATTTAGCACTTAAATATTAGATATACTCATGTTTAAGTGGCTTGTTTTACCATAGGTCGTTATCACAAACTTTAACCGTTACACGAAAATCTTGCCAGTTCCCCCAACATGAAACGATATGACTTCTTGTGTGTGTTAATAAGTGATGCGTGAGCATCATCAAAGACATTTGTGCATGAGACTTTCTTTCACCCTTTGTCCAATCAATGAGCCAAGATAACTTTCCATCATGCTGGGTTAATACCATTATCAACATAAGTCAAATGCACAATGGGGAAAATGCATTAAATTGTGCACAATGCATGATCAAAAAACTAAGTTTTATATTGTCCACATCTGAATTTTTGCAGGTAAAACGGAAATGAATTTTTGTTAAAAAAATAATAAAGTTCAATAATAAAAAAGGGACAGAGCCCCAGTCCAATTGGGTCTTTTTTCTAAAGGACCTGGTCCGGCCCATATCAGCTTAACCAAGCCAGATTCACTACAGCCCATTAATTCGACCCAGTTAATTAAGCCCATGAATTGATCAGGTCCAAGTGGACTTCTTCATCTTCGTTCCCTTCAGCGATCCCGTATCCGCCAGCAACCGCCGCCCCGTAGCAGTTCCGCCATCGCCGGTTCGGCCACGGTGGTAATTCCTCTGTTCGCCCCTGTTTCTCGGCCAGGGAGTTTGAAGTGCTTGAAGATTATTCGTTCATCGGTCGTCATCTCTGATCCTCAGCCTCGTCGTCATGGATGATGTCTCCCTTTGATCCGATCGCTCTTTGCGGTGGACGTCGGCAATTTCAAGGTAATTATCGTCTATGCTCTGTTTCCGTTGCTCTTCACGCGAGGCAGAGGCTGAGATCTATATAGACAACTGCGATTGAAGTTGTTTTTGATAATTGAATTTTTATCGTTGTTGATTTGATGATCTAAAAGCGAATCATTTCTTTAAATGTGCGCCGAAGCCCCTCGACTGTAATGTATGTCACCTGTTCGATGATTTACCTCAGTGACCTCCATATTGATTTACTCTCACCATTGATCAATTAGGAAGTTACTAGTCCGACTTGAATGTTACTGCTCGAGACACTGACCTTGCAACATGATGACCACTCTGTTCTATAGAGTCCTTCAATTTAGATGGTCTGATTTTTTCAGTTCGACTTTGATTTTGCCGATTTGATTTTTATCATGTTTGATTGAGTTGTGCTTTAGCAAATAAGTATGCATGAGTATTTAGGATGCACCTAGGGTATTAAAACGAACAAGACCATATGATTCATGTCTTTGAAATAAAACAATTTTGGATACCGAAAGAGGTTAACCAAATGTCAGCACAATCAAGTCCCCGACTCTAAATTTCTTGTTTTGTAGGATGAGATTTCACTTGGCTTTTAACTGATTTCAATAGATTAGTGGCAACTTCCATTAGGTAAAATTATCTGATTAATCATTCGAATATATCTCCCAATGTTGCGCATTGTTAGGGTTTCAGAAAACCACACCAAGTAAGAGTAAGCACCTCAATTTAGAGTGATTGCACGCTCCTATTCAACAACCGGATAAAATTGCTGGGCTTGCTTGAGAGGGTCAAGACATTTATAAATTGTTGATAAATATACTATTTATAGCAGTTCATTTCAAAGTCTTTGAGTATTAGATTTACCCAATTCGTTTCTCTTGATTAACGTCATGGGTAGAGTGGGCAAAACAGTGCTGGTCAAGCAGCATAAACAGATTGCTGGTGGCAAACAAAATAAAGCCCTCTTAAAAATATATAGAGCAAGAGCATCTAGTCGGAGACTTTAAGAAAAGTTCTTCGAAAGGATTGATCATGATGTTCCCATTGTCTGCAGTCATCAAATACGGTATCGACCGACAGAACTGATATTGACCTTGATTTTTGCTGATATACCACAATCGAAGAAATTTCTGAGAAAATAGTGAAGATATAAATAAAATGTTGCTAGATTCTCATCAATTAAATTTGAATTTTTAGCCTTTAATAGACTTGTACATGCCTTTCTAGGCGGTGAAAACTGAAAACATTGTTGAAAGCATTACATAAATTTTCACAAAAATGATAATAGGATGACAAGCAATCTATGAATGAAAATGTCAACAAAATGCCTCGATTGATCGACCGGACTTGATCAACTGAAAATGCACGTAGTGCAAACTCAAAGGAAAGGACAACACACCAAATTATGATGAACACTCATGATTAAAGGACAACACACCAAATTATGATGAACACTCATGATTAAAGACAGATCACGAGTTATGGAGTCTATCCTGCAAACCACTCCCAAGAAATAACCAGTAAGAAACATCCAAGTATCACCATTCTTCAGATCAATCGTTTCTTTGCTTGGGTAGATCTTATTTGCTTCAAATGTCTGTAGAAAGATTTCTCAATTAATTCTCGCTGGACTGATTACGAACCCTGTTGGACACTTCTTGGTCTTTCCATTGCTTGTACGAGCTGACCAGGCCTCCATACGAAGGATCTACTAACTTTGAGCAGTTGAAAATGGTTATGCAGCACCTGTCTCGTATTTTCGAGTTGAAGACATTAGTGAAACTTTCCAATGACCTGCAACGGTTAAAATCCAATCTTTTGAGAGTCTCTAGTTCATCCAGTCCCTTAACCACCGGAAGCTCTTTGCATCCTCGAATTACCAAGTACTCCAGCTTTTTCAAATTCGATAGGTCATCTAGACTTTCAATCTTAGGACATTCTTTTATTTCCAATTGTTCCAACGACTCCATGGAACCAAGACCTTGGATTGCAGTTAGATTTGGGCAACCAATCAGCTTCCACAGTTTCAACCTCTTCAACCTCGAAAGGCCAGCAAATCTCTCGAGGAGTTTTAACCCCTCCACTTCAAAATCAATCAACTGTTCAAGCCCATCAAGTTGAACTTCCTTCCAACGACATTGATAAATACGCAAACGAGTCAAGTTTCTCAAGTTGCAATGAAATGACAAACTGGTTATTAATTCATGATATTCGAGTGACAATATTGACAGAGATGGTGGAAGGAACACAAGAGATTGTCGACATGGTCCATCTTGGATGAACAAAGGATGACAGTTCTCATCATGACCACCATAGTTCAATTCCGCCAATTCAGTTAGGTTTGAAAGATCTGGGACATACTGGAGCAAACTGGATCCAAAGCTTAGGCTTATCAAGCTTGTGGGAAGTTTAGGCAATACTTCGAGTTTCCTGCATTGCCACAAACTCAATTTCTCTAGCTGAGGAAGTAGTTGGATTGTCGCTGGAACATTTCTAATACGAGTTGCTTGCAAGTCAAGGACTCTCAAAAGCAATAATTCAGAAATGCCCTCAGGAATTTCCCACTTTAGAGACGGGCAATCCCTGCCATGTAGTTCTTCCAACTCTTTTAGCATGACAATACTCCTCGGTAACTCCCTTATCCAAGAATTCGAAATATTGATGACTTTCAATCTACTTAGGCCTCCAATAGATTCGGGTAACCGCAAACATCGTGTTCCCGAGACATCCAACTCGAGTAGCGATTCCAAGTTCCCAATCGAGACAGGAAGCTTCTTTATTTTAGTACCCGATAGAAAGAGAAACTTAAGTTCCCTTAGATTTCCAATAGAACTAGTAAGTTCATTGATTTGTGTTGATTGCAGTTTTAGTATGGATAAGAACTTTTGGTTACCAATGGAGACAGGTAATCTTGTGATGGCCGTATATGAGAGATCCAACTCTACCAGTGATGCCAGTCTCGCAAATGATTCAGGTAGCTTCCTCAACTTTCTGCAGTTGCCTAAATACAAGTACTCGAGTTTCTCTAACTGTCCGATTCCTTCAGACAACTCCGTAAGATTTGTACACCCATCCACATTGAAGAAAATTAGGCACTTGAGCTTTTCGAGGGAACCATCAACATCAATCAGTCTTCTGCAATTTTTTAGGATCAATCTCTCTAAACTCAAATAACCAGAAAAGTTTGGAGTCCTAGTCATGTTGTTGCAGTTTGAGAGATCCAGAACTTTCAACTTCTTGGCAACCTGTTAAAATAGTTAAAACAGATCATGGCGAAATTCCATGCAAATTTAGAGGCAATGAATGGTTATGTTGGAACTAAGTTGTAGTTGGGTTGACTCGTTTTTGCCTTTTAAACCCCATAGACCCAATCATTTTAGTATGAACTCCTATCCAACTTGATTCACACATATCCACCTATATAGCAATTCAACTTCTTCCCCACAATACGTAATAATAAAAAATGGCCGTGATTATGAGACCAGCTTAGCGTTAGTTGTGAAAGGACTTGATTACTCCATTTACGACGTATTTTATTTACAACATGTTATAGTCTATGTAGTTATTTTATAGTCAATAGGAGTTCCAAAAATTAAAATAAAAAATTCTGTGAGAGATAATCAATTGAGATCTAGATAAACAAATAGCAAGATACTATACCTTAATTTGACTCCATCCAGCCCAGTCCTCTGTGATGGCACTATAAGACAAGTTGAGAACTACAAGATTGCATGGATGAAAATTGATGGCCAAGAGCTCATGAGGACACCTATTCCAGGACAAGTATCTTAACCCTGAAAGCTGCTTCTTAAAGTCTCCAACAAAGTATCCCCCACGTAATTTGAGGAACCTTATGTTTGGAAGCCTTGAAAACTCTTCGCTTTTATAGATTTCTTGTGCATTTCCATCCAAGCAAACTGCTTCAATGGTCTCCTTTCTCTGTCATTCAATGGTAAGGTAGCATAAGAATAAATGAAAAAAATCTTCATCCTCTCTCTTCCTATTAAAAAGGGCTCCCAATTAATAAATGAACCATCAAGAGAAGCATGGAATTCGACAGTCAAACATATGGTCTCACCTCTTCTGTTCTAATGATTTTAACGGCTGTCTCAGGAATCCACAACCTGCTCTGCTTTTTTGGATCCATCAGCCTTGTATCTTCACAGACGATTTTCCTCCCGAGATCTCTCAATTGGTCGTGCATCCAGAATTTGTTGTCATTAGTTATCTTTATCAAGGACATGCAGACAAGGACTTGAGTTGAATAATCTGGTAAAAACCCACAATCTTTCCACATGTAGAATGCATTTGTCTTGTCTTCATCCACAAAAAGACATGCGATGTCAAGAAATATCTGTTTTTGCTCATGACTCAAGGCGTTGTAGCAAATCTTTAACGTTTCTTGGACCTTCTCATGAGTTATTTCCCTTAGGTTGTGCAGTACACCTATCCATAAGCCTTTGTTTTGGCGGTGAAGTAATGAGCCTATGGCTTCGAGAGCCAAGGGAAGTCCTCCAGTAGTAGAAACTACTTGTTTCGAAAGACTAACATAATCATCTGGAGGAGAATTTCTTCCAAATGCATATCTACTAGAAAGCTTGAGCGATTGAACAAAATCCAATGGCTTCACTTCGTACTCTAAGGTTCGATTAGCTTCTATGATGCTTCTGTTCCTAGTTGTCATAATAACTCTGCTTCCGGAGCCGAAGGAAATGTGCTTGATGGCTAGTTTCTCGATTTGTTCCTCGCCCACATCATCAAGAACGATGAAGACTTTCCTGTTAGAAAGTCACTGTGCAATAATCTTGATCCCATCGTCAATGTCATTGATTCCATCATGAAAGCTTGAACCAAACACGTTAGATAATAGTTGTTTCTGTAAACTTACAAGGCCAGAGCGGAGTGACAATTCTCGGACATTTCCCAAGAAGCAACAATGACTAAAGAGTGAATTTAGTTTGTTGTAGACAACTTTAGCAAGAGTTGTTTTACCAATTCCGCCCATTCCATGGATTAGCACAAATTGCATGCCCCCGGAGTCCACATTCAACAACTTCACTACTGCTTTCACTCGATCGTCCATTCCGACTAAATGTCCAGCCACGTACTTGTCTTTTATCTTGAGCTTCATCTGAATCTCTCGGGTCACTGATTTAATGAATTTCCAATACCTGCAATGTTAGTGAGTCGTCTAATTAGATAATGTAAAAGATAACCCCAAGACACCCAGCAAATGGTTGCAATCAACACGGCTAGTACCTCTCACTAGATGAATGACATGGTTAATTCTGTTACCAGAAATAGTTTTCAAAATACACATGGTATTCATTCAATTTCAAACTGCCAAAACGAAAACTTATCCAAGCTTGGGTACATAATAAAAGTCCAAAGCAAAAGTCATGGAGTGCTTGACACCTACATACCCTTGCCTTTTCAACTCCCATCCCTCGATCTGGGCAACACTTGTGAGGGCATCCTCCCACTTTCGCCTCATCTCACGGCCGAACCTCTCCTCATGCTCCTCCAAGGGACTGACATATAGTTGAGACTTAAGCTTGACATCGCAAGGTTCCACGTCGTAGAAAATTGGCAAAATCTCTTTCTCAGATGGTTTGTATTTCTTGCACTCAACCATTTGTGTGAGTTCACGAAGGCACCATGGACTCGAAGCATACCCTCTAGAGAAAATTGGTATGTAGATTTTCGACTTTTCAATGGCCGTCGATAGTTCATCGCCTATTTCTTTGCCAACATGGATCTCTTCATTGTCAAAGAAAACACGGATGTTCGCTTCTAGCATTTCATGATAAAGACAGTCTGCGAATGCTTGGCGAGTGTCCGATCCCCTGAAACTCAAGAAAACATCATAATCAATCACTGATGACTCACCGCCACTGGTTTCAGCCTCCAAGCTCTTTCCCATCTCCATTCTCGCAAGTATTTTCGCCCGAGGGCTTCCTGTCTCAGGGCACCTAATCAAGAAAGTCTCGTTCACTTTGTATGACCTAGTCATAGAAAGTGGACTGACAGGCCACTACTGACTTTCGTTTATATTTCTCTTGAGACCTCTATTCCTGGAACTTTCCCTCGTTGAGTGGCCCTGAATAGTACCAACGATTTTTTCACTAATCAAGTCTACGTCAACGCTAAAGCGTGGCCAAACCGCGTAGCATATTCTCCCGGTAGGCTCGGTTTCTAGTAGGCTTGACTTTTGACGAACTCACTAAACGCACGTCGTTCTCAGTAGATATAAAATATTGAGGAAATTAAAGTATTAGTCCTTGGTTTCTCCTCGGCTAATGCTTTGTTTTTTTGACGAGCACAAAACCAATCGAGGTTACAATTTTATATTACTTCCTTAACTCTAGGATTTTTTTAGACACGGTTTTCTAACTTAGCGGTGATTTTTTTAAAATAGATTTATGAGTAGCTTTCTTTTACTTGAACAGTACATTTTCCCATTTTATCAGTTAATTCGTTTCCTAAATCTATTTGAAGTGACTATAGCTTTCACTCTTTTGTTTATTTTTATTTATATTTTGCGGCACTCGCACTTGGACTTTTCTTTTATCTTAAACAAGTAAAACATTCATATAGAGTTGTTGACAAGTTATTTCACCTAAATATATTTCATTACTTTCTAAAATTTGAATAATATTTTAAACTTTGGCTGGAAAGCTAAAAAGATGTCCTTACTTTTTACTAGGCCAAACAAAGGGGCCCTGATGTTTTGGTTGCATCCTAGTTTGTCTTCATTCATTGATTTTTATGGTCTGATTTCTAAGGAAGTTTGCCTTCATGAATTTTCAATGTGAAATTAGGATTTTTCTTTTTTTTGTTTCACAATTTTGCATGTTAAACGATCTGTCATATGAATTTAGTGGTTGAGTCATATCCGTCTTCATTTTATTATTTTGGTGTTGGAGCAGGTAATTCGTTTCTGCTTGATGAAGCATTGCCAAAATGTTTCTGTACTTTTTGGCCTAAATATTTCATTGCCACTTGTTCCAGCCTCCGAGCCATTTCCAATGTCCATTCTCACAAGTATTTTCCTCTGATGGTTTCCTCTCTAAGAGCACCCAATTAAGAAAGGCACTGTTGAGTTTCGTTTATGTTACTCTTCAGACCTCTATTCCTAGACTTTGCATAACCAGTCCGCGTAGCTTTTTCTTCCGGTAGACTCGGCTTCTCGTAGACTTGACTTTCGACGAGGGCACATTACGAAATCGTTCCCAATGGAAATAAAATATTGAGGAAATTAGAGTATTAGTCCTTGTTGTTTGCATGATTTCATTTTCGCTCCCCCTGGCTATTTTTTTGAGGGGCACAGACAAATCGACATTTCAACTTTATTTTATTTCCTTAAATCTAGGATTTTCAGATACTATTCTTAGAATTCGGTGATATTTTTCAAATAGATTTATTACTTGAACAGTAAATTTGCCCATTTTATTAGCTAATTTGCTACTAGATTAGTTTGTCTATTTTTTTTAATAGCGCTCGCACCTTGACTTTCTTTAAACTTAAATAATTGAAACCTTCACACGAAAAAATGTCGACATGTACATTCACCTGCAGACCTGCAGACCTGCAGATTTTTCTTAGTTCTCTAAAATTTAAAGAATGTTACAAAATTAGGTTGGCAGAGCAAAAAAGTAGTTTTTTTCTTTTTATAAGGCCAAACAAAAAGGCGTTGATTTAGTCTGTCTCTTTGAATTCGGATGTAAAAATTTAGTCTCTCTCCCTTTCTTTTGCGCTTTTGCAGCCAATGATCGGTTCAAAGTGGGTAGGTCTCATCTTGGGACTTGAAATCTCCCTAGTTAAGGCCAGAACCGAACTTGTTGACTTTGTTCCAGCCGGTTCCAGGGTTGAATCGATTGAGTGTTTTTCTATCACATTTTTAAACTTAAGTGAAGTTTTATATCTCTAATGCCACGCCTTTATTGAGCATTGCTAGTTTTGCAGCTACAGTTGAAACACCAGAAAAAAATTCGCCATATAAACACCTAGAAATTGAGTAATATTTGCAATTCCAGCACAGTTTAAGACTTTCGATTTTCTGAAAAACGAGTACGAAATTTGCAATAAAAGCGGAATATTGCTCCTGGAAAGAACCAATCAATGCCCATTATCAACCTTGAAATGCGTGAAACAGAAATGTATCCACCAAGTTGCATACAAGATAGTCCATGTGCGAAAGGAAAGAGAAAAAAAAAAAAAAAGGAACCACGAAGCGAATCAAATGCTCCTAGAGAAATCACGAAAAGAAAAATCTCAGCTAGTTTGACATGATTCTATTTTGGATTCTCAAGTTGATTCATAGGTTTAGCATGATGAATCAAGAACCAAATCGATTTATTGTCAGTTCCAAAAATTTGAAACTAGGACTTCTTGGGATTGAATTGGAATAGATGCTTACCCTTGATTTTAACTATATTTATTTGCTATTGGAGTAGGTAACTCGTTTTTTTTTAATTAAAAAAAAGGCATGACTGCTTCAAGTTCTTCGACCTGACTTGGTCGAAGTTCTTCTGTCGACCTTGGATGCTCACTAGATGAACTTGTCGATCTTGGTGATTGTGCTTCGACATCTTTTTCAACATCTTTTTCAAGAGGCTAATTCTCATTGAATATATAATTTTTTGTCGAAAGAGTGGACGTAAAATTCGGCTTAGCCCACCAATCTCTCTCTCTCTCTCTCTGTGACTTGAATGTTGGATTAACAAGATTTCCTTTTCCCTGTTGTTGCTTTTATATTAGCATTGAAAGTTTATATTTCTATTTTCAAGATATCTCAACACTTAAATTCATGGATACTTTCGTTTTTCAAAACAATCGCAATATTCTCCATTAAGGGAAAATCTTAGTTAAGCTCTTGTAGAAGGGCTTGATATCAAATCTAAGAGACTGCATTGACTTTTTTTTTTTTTATTAGCAAAAGCAAAAATTTGAAGTCAGCTTGAACAATCTATCTAAACCAATACAAACTATGTATCTAAATGGTACGTTAATTTAATCTCTTGCACATTCTTTTGTAATAAATTGTTATCAACTAGATAAAATAGTTAAACAAAATTTAATTTTTTTTTTACAATAATTTTTTAACTTTCGTTTGTTTTGCGAATTTTTTTTTTTGTTGAAAAACACATCCATAATTTTTGGTGTTTGGATCTCTTAGAAAATGAGTCAATAAAAGATATTATCATGAAGAATAGAAAACTTATATTTTTTTTTTTGGTCAGTCGGTGGAAAACTTATACTTAAGTTCAATATAAATTTTTTTTTTTGAAATATGACAGGACTCTAGTACTTAGAGTCTCCTAATCATTCCGTTGAGATACTTTAAATTGTAATGTGAAAGTGGATGGCAATTTTCTTTCATCAACCGATGCTCGGTCTGAGTGGATGGCTGAATAGAAATTCTCTCGTCAAGAGAATCTAGGAATGACTTTGATTTACCTCCAAGCAAAATGCTGACAATATGGCGAGCCATTTGTGGGCACCTATATTTTTCCAAAGCGTCACTAGCATTACAAGAATTTACCATAAAAGATAATGACAAAAAACAAAGAAAATTAATTAATTAAAAAAATAAAGAAAAGGGAATTAGCAGACAAAAACAGCCTGGCATGCAGCCATGGACGCATCCAAACACGACTACGGACGAGAAAAATTGGGCACGCGTGAAAAAAGACAAACCGGCAAAAGCAGTGGAAATGAGGGGAAATGGCAGAACGCTCGGTAAGAGCGTGACATGTCTGACTGAGCGTGTCCTAATGGTGGTACTTCCAAGTAATTGCATTTTTTTTTCTTTTTATTTCTCAAATCTAATGTCTGCATAAAAAATCTTCATAGGGATTGCATGATATGCATATTTGCACGATTAGGCAATGGTAATAGAATATTCGCATAATTATATTTTGCATGGTCATAAGAAATAGAATTCTCCTTGAATAAACGTAGATGCATATGTAGGACTTTAAGATCGCATTTTTTTATTTTGTAATTTTAATAGCTATTTTGCATGGATAGATGCATTAAAAATTAGATTAGAATTAGTTAAACCTTGCATGTTAGTAATTTAGATTGCGTCTTCATTAATAAATCAGAAGAAATATGTTTAAGGGCTCATTGGGATATTGAAGATTTGTTGTTGTAAGTATACTTGCTTTTGTCCTACTCTCTAGGCAGTAACCATCTCTTGAATAAAATTAAAGCAGCCATTTGGTTGCTATCTATTAAACTGGCGCCGGATTTGTCAATAGATACCATGGCTTGAGTTGAGGAAAAATTATCAAAAAAAATTCATTAACTTATTGTAATTGTGCGGATTCAATCTTAAATTTTTTATTGTCCTAATTAAATCTTAAATTTTTTCACATTTTGTTGGTTGAGTCAATTCAGCCAATTTTGATCAGAATTACTGACATGGATGCCAACTGTCATGACACGGTCGACATTGACATTACCATTTTTAATATTATTTTCTTTTTCCTTTTCTTTTCTCCATGTTTTTTTCTTGAACTTAATAATTATTCAAATATTTATTACTAGCCTTTTGGTATATTCTTTTTTAAGTTTAGAGAATTATCTCCAAACTAGCATAAAAATCCTTTAAGTTTACAGAACTATATTCTCCTCTTTTGTCAGACCTAAGTACTTTAATTTGCCTATCAAGTTGGTTTTCGACCTCATCTTTATGCTTGATAAACATGCTTGTAGCCTCATCTTTGCCAATTAACAGATAAACCTAGCACAATCGAGTACAATCATTTATAAAAGTTATGAAGTACTTCTTTCTATATCTACATTCTATAAACTTTAAATTACATAAATAGCTATGGATTAATTATAGAGGTTCAACCGTTCTTTCAATAGATTTGAAATATTTCTTAGCAAACTTAACCTTAACACAAGTCTTGCAATTGTAATAGGCATCCAACTCAAATTTTGAAATTAGCCATAAGTTTGCTCTCTTCTTCATTATACAATAGCTTATATGTCATAATCTACCATGCTATTGATAAGAAGACACAAGAATGTAAACTAAAGACTTCTCTTTATTACTAGCCTTTGGGCACAAGAATTTCAAGGTTACTTCAGTAATAGCCACATTGGCTTTGAATGACCTACAACTACCATTTTTCCACAGACATCCCCCTTTGGAAAGTACAAACTTGTTAGATTCAAATACAATTTTGAAACCTTTCTTGACAAGTATGGGTCATAAATGAGATTCTTTCGGATTTTCGGTACATGCAACACATTTAGCAAAATGATTTCTTTGCAAGAGGCAAAGTTTAAGATCACCTTTCCTTTCCTCTCCCAACAATATTTGCAGATATAGAGTTAGCCACATAGAGCTTCTCTTCTTTCTCAACCTTCTCGTAAGATAAGAAGATAATTTGTGGTTGTCATATCTGACCACCAATCGATATTTTTTGATGTCGAGGATACCTCGAACATCGTTACAGCAGTTGGTCTCTCATCATCTTCCTATTGCCATTGCTTAAGCCTAACCAAAGAATTTCTCTAGTTTCTTATTCGGTAGAACTGGAGGTGGTACCATTAAACTAGGCAAAGCCTACTGAACCATTCCTCCATAAATTGGATCATATGCCATTTGACCTTTTTTTAATTAAAAAAAAATCTTAGAAGTATTAGTTAAGTGACTTGTACCCGTACTACCATAGATGGTTTTAGCCCGAAATCTCACAACATTTGTTGTTATAACACCAGGTCATGAGGTTTGAACCTCATTGACTGAAATGATCATAAGAGCGTCTCTAAGAACATTCTAAACATTATTATTATCAATCATCTTGATTTTCAGATAAACCCAACAAACATTGATAGCAATAACTTTCTAATGGTGCTGAGCAGATTTGTAAACTTTGCTTTTAAGATATAATAGAAAGATTGAGGTCAGGAAAATGCACCTTTATGTTCTCATCAATTCGATAGTTTCTGCATATTCATATATCTTTAGTTGTATCCTACATTAGTAAAGCTTTCCAGCTGGTCAAATGTTTCAGCCATCATCTGTTTAGATTGGGATTTAAAAGTGACTATGACAAACTCACAAGTTAGCTAGTCTGAACTCCTTGAAGGAAGTGTCTCTGTAAGTTATATTTTGATCTTGGTTTCTTTTTTTTCTTTTTTTTTTATCCTTTCTCTTTGTTTGGCATGAATGTCTCGCTGTGTCTTACTATATTCTCAATAACTTCAGGTACATGGCTTTGTATACGTTCTTATCAAACAGGATAAACAACTAGTTGCTTACTTAAATGATATGTTCGAGATTTCTGAGGGCAATAAGATGGTTGTAGTACAATGGTTTCACAAAATTGATGAGGGTAGGATTGATTTGCCTTGCGTTTTTTTATGACAGATTATGACAGATTTTCTTTTATGTCTTCAAGATCTTAGCATCGAATGTATAGATGTTTGGAGCTTGTAATTTTGATAGCTTGAATCAAATAGTTACAATTGCACTCTTGGAATTGCATTTGTTATCTTCATCACATTGCCATTGGCCAAAGCTGACTCAATTACTCTCCCCTTGGCTCTTTCTCTCTCACGTTAAATGTTTCCAACATTCATATCCATGAAATTATCATCAATGAAGCGGCAAATCGAAAAGAGTAATGAATGGTTTCTTTGAGTACTTTTGTGGCCTTAATCCCTTTCATGGATGAACACTCCAAACAGTCTATTATTTGTAATTGCAAAAATAGAGTACAAGTGCTCAACAATTAAGCTTCCTAAACAACACATGAGACAGGGGAATTCTTACAAGCATAAAAAGCAATAATTGTGTTGCTAGAAGTAAATGCAATTACACACCAAAACCACATATTTTCATCAAATTAGGACTTCTTAACACATCATCCTATATAGTCAATGAACTGCCCAACCAAAAAACATGTCTTTTTCATTATCATTCCACTATCAAGCTTTCCAAACATGGAAGATAGAAGAGTTCTAACAAGCATAAAAAACAACAATCATGCTACCATCTTTAATCTTTCGCCTCCTGACCAATTTTTGTGCGATCATGCATTGCTTTTGCCTTCGAAATCTTTCAATTCATTCGTCATAGGATGTTGAAAAGAGCTAATCATATGCCTCATTTAGCGCATTGCTTCAAGTGGGAACTACTCAAGGGCATGGTGCCGAGCAATATCAACATGAGCGAAAGGTTCGGCTTATTAGTTCCAAGAGCTAATCACTTGTTAGCAGTGCCGACCTATTGCCTGCTTGTTTAGATCCCCTGAAAAGGCCGCCTTTCGACTTGTCAATAATACTCCTTTTACAGGAAAATTGCCTAGCTTATGTTTTCTTTTCTATTTCTGCTTTAGTTCCAATAAGCCTATCCACGACTCAAACGTTCTATTATGATGTATCCTGCACGAATGTGAAACGAGTTAGATATTATGTGGGAAGCTGTACACCTGAATACAAGGAAATAAGAACTACACTGTTGCTCGGCCAGTTCTTGAAGCAAGACAGCGGCAAAAATAGAATACATAAGAAAATTTAGTATATTTCAACATCTTGATGGACATAGGCCATTGTGATAAGCTCCTGATTCGTTTATCGTTTCTTGCATTTTTACATTAACTTTGGGCCAGCAGGGATCGTTTCTCTAATCCAGTCATGACTTGCTCTCGAGTACCCTGGCTTCGTTAACTCAGATAAACCGCCATCAGACACCAGCAGTCCACTTTGATGCCGAAAGGCTTCCTCAACAGTCCAGTCTCAAAGACCTCTCTCCAGTACCCTGACTTTCTCTCGAGTACCCACCTGCTGCAGCTCATTGCGAAAGACCTCTCTTCGCTCAGCTGGAGCCTGCAAATGGAAGATAGATATGCAGACAATCAAGGCAAAGCAAAGTCACCCAGCTTTTGACAGACAAAGAAGTCGGTAAAATCTACTCCAATATCTTAACAATTGTAATAATGAATTTATTGAACTATCTAAGCCTAGGCATCGATCTCACATGTCTACTTGTCTTAATTTGCTTCAAAACAACAATACATCAGCGCATGACAATAGTCCGACACCGCTGATAAAAATGCTCAATCGTTTAGCAAGTTCTTATATTCATGAATGCTTATATATTAATAAGAGAAAATAAATTACATACAGCCTCTCGAAAATATCTTTTAAAAGTTAGTCAACTGGTTGCATTAAAAACTTCAGGGCCTCTGTTCAGCATAGTTGAATATGAGCACCACTTTTTTTTCTCATAGCATGTTAATCAACAATGGTGCTCAATCAGACCCACGGTTTATGCCATTTTGTTGAATCCGTAGCATTTTATGTCAATATCATTCATACATCAGGAGTTGCAAATTACGGCACAGAAAATTAGAACCAAAAGACCTAACGTCAGACTGATCACCGGTAATTCGAAGACCTAAACACAGAATTGAACCTTAGAAACAGTTCAAAATGCTGCTTGGATTTTCTTTTGGGAAAAAAAGATCAGTGGAATAGATCTTCAAGGCATTGAAGAATATAAAAAGCAATATACACAATCATCCTTTGACATGGCGAGCCAAAAAATGGAAGTAAAATCCTTTGACTTACCTAGTGAAATAATAGTACACGAAACTAAGGTACCGATAGCGCCAAATAGCATGATGGTCATAAAGTTTCTAAAGAATTGCTCCTTTTTCACCTGAAACCTGAAAAGGATGATTAGCACCAATAAATAACTTATTAAAACTCCATATCAGAAGCCTATAAGAAATAATTTATTCACTCAACAGAGATTAGAAAATAGAAAGGAGATAAATCCCATAGAAAATAGTCAGAACACTTTCAACCCTAGAAGATATAGGCAACCTTCCTGTAAAGTTCAAAGATGAGACAGTAAATTAAATTATACAACTTGTCTGTCAACTCTATATTTTGTAAAGTATTAACAGATTAATATACATGGACATTTTGTTGACTATCAAATTATTCAAATCTTCGATGATCAGTCTTCTGTCCATCTATATAGTCTATCCCTCACAGTTTATAAAGCCCATGTCAGAATTCTTTCGAAGCCTGTTTACTGTTTGAGGAACTCTTTATAATTATGGAAAAATCCAACCCAATCTTAGTTAGTGGAGTTACTTGTATATGAAGACAAATTCGAAAAAAACAAACATGTAACAACAAATGATGCCTAAAAGTTACTACATGAAAAGAATGATGCCTAAATGCTACTGTGTAAGATGATCTGAGAAAAGTTCTTCACCACTCCAATTGGAAATTAACTTACACCGATAGGTGGCAGAAGATATATGAAGAAGAGATCTTCACTAAACACTAAGAGATGGGAGCTTTTCATTCCCGTGGTTAGTAAAATAACGATACCGGTACATAATCCCTGCAAAAAAGTTCGAAAGTAATTACTAACAACCTACTTGAATTAAACCAAAAGCCTTCAGCCTCTGGCACAAGACCAAAAGAAATGTTTGCACATGTACAAGTAACGCCAACATGCAAGGTGCAAGCCGGAAGCTCAATTTTTCAAGATACAACCTTAAACCTGAATCTGCGCAGGCAAAGAATATAATTGGGCTACAACAAGTCCACTAGTACCACATCCAAGCTCAACTCTGCAGGAAGAAACAGAGCAAGAGACGGAGGACTCATGATCATCAGAGCACTAATGGACTCATTCATCCACCGGTTCTCTTCCAAGAGATGACCGATCATGATGCAAGCAAGGAGGAGCGCCACGAACAGGTTCAAGGACACCACGGACGTATGATCCGAGGTGGACAGCATCTGCAGCAAAATAGAATAGACAAAATAACTAACAAGAGAATTTTTAGAAATCTTTAGAAAACAGAATTATAAACCTAGGGTGAACCTTCCAAAGATGTTGCAACCCCCATGAAGTTCTTAACCACTAACTTATGCAAGTCCTCGCCAGCCCAGATGGGAAAAATGCAAACATTTACTGCCAGGCCAACACCAGCACCTAGTACAATGAGGAAGAAGCAGGCAACAGCTGTATGGATAAATTCCCTTGTCCTATATCTGAACACCATTACAAGAGAATATGCAGCAAGAAAACTCTAAACCCGTATTCATAAGGCTTCATTGTCGAGTACAGTTTTGCATAAGTTGCAATAGATCCTATCAATAACAGCAATTAAACAGACATTAAAATTCTAGCTGTAACGACAGAAAAAGAACAGTGCAGAACTTCTTAGAAGAGCCCAACACCAGAGAACACCAACCGTGCCCATGGAAAACCTTCATCCTATTGCACATTGCGACGAAGACAAGGGAAGAAAAGAAAGCCCCAAACGCACCTTGAATGACGGAGTTCGACCAGTCGACGACCTCCCCTTGGGGCTTGAGTCGCGAGAGCAATGTGTAGTCACCGAGCCCAATTGCTGACCGACTTCGCAGCATGCAGTGGTACGACATATGCCTCCGGCTCCGCTCCCACCCCACCACGGCCTAATCTCTGCTCCCTCCCTCCGCCTCAGGAAGAAACGGCCCTCCCTCCTCCTCCAGTCGGTCGAAGAAGAACAATTATTACGGCCTTAATGTGCTTCGTTGGTGACGGCGGGGGAACAGCAGCTTGACAAACGGTGGAGCAGCAACAAGTACAGAAAGCGAGTGAGCGCCAAAGCAGGGGCGCAAGCTTCATCGACGACAGCAAGGGAATGGCCGCTCCACGAACGCCAGAGCAGCAACGATCTCACCGCAGTGAGAGAAGAGAGTAAGCACCGGAGAAGGGGCACCTCCTTCGTCAGCTCAAGCGGGGAACAACCACTTCACAAACGCTAAAACGAACATCAGAATAGCAACGAGCACAAAGAGAGGAGCGAGCGAGCGCCAGCGCAGGGGCGGCCGTAGAGTGGTTCGCCAGTGACAGTGGGGCTTACAACCGCTTGACGCACGGCAGAGCAGTAATGAGCGTGGAGAGAATTTGGGATTCAAAATTTTGAACCCTTCGTGAGGAGAAAGAAATATAATTCGCAGCTGTTGGAGAGGAATGAAAATCTTCTACTTCTCTTTCGTTCTTCCTTGCCGTATAAATGCATTGCAGAGGAGGCGTGCAGGCTAAGAAGAGAAATCGTGTGCAGGCTAGGAGAGGGGAAAGAAGGCTAGGGATGGAAGGAGGAGAGAGGGGAAGAAGGCAGAAGAATTAAGTGGGCCACGCTTCCACGTGGCGCTGCGTGAGTGGTCGGGGACACGCTGATATAGCGCTCCCAGACCACCCAATATTTTCTCACCAAGCGCTTGCTCTCATGCCCGAGAAAATATTGGGTGGTCCGGGAGCGCCATGTCAGCGTGGTCCCCGACCGCTCACGCGGTGCCGTGTGGAAGCGTGGACCCACTTAATTCTTCTGCCTTCTTCCCCTCTTTCCTCCTTCCCTCCAATCCCTAGCCTTCTTTCCCCTCTCCTAGCCTGCACACGGTTTCTCTCTTATTAGTCGGCACGCCTCCTCTGCAATGCATTAATTACGGCATGGAAGAAAGAAAGAGAAGCAGATGATTTTCGTTCCTCTCCAGCAGCTGCGAACCCCATTTCTTTCTTCTCACAAAGGGTTCAAAATTTTGAATCCCAAATTCTCTTCGCACTCGTTACTACTCTGTCGTGCGTCAAGCAACTGTAAACCCCGCCGTCGCCAACGAACCACACTACAGCCACCCTTGTGCTAGCGCTCACTCGCTTCTCTCTTCGTGCTCATTGCTACTTTGACGTTTGTTCCGGCGTTTGTGAAGTGGCCGTTCCCCACCTGAGTCGACGAAGGAGGTGCCCCTACTCCGGTGCTTACTCTCTTCTCTCACCGCGCTCGTTACTACTCTGGCGTTCGTGGAGCAGCCTAGCCTCTTCATATCATAGAATATCTCCATTGCTTTTGGAAGCAGATCCCCTTCACCTGTATTAAAAAACCTGTCTCGTTGAAGTTTCGGTATTTCAAACAAAATAGAAATGGATCTATCTTCAGGGTAGCCAATACTCTCATTGCAGAACAAGTCCTGCATGTCTTCTTTTATTGAATAAAAAAGACATAATAGCATTTTAGCTCTCTTCTACTGGTAGGAACTACATTTAGAATATTTTCCCTTGCACTTCTACAGTACACATTATACTAACATGACAAGCTAGTAGAAAAAGTTAAGCTGATCCTCTTCTCTCAATCACTTAAATACTAGGTCAAAGTCTCACAAAGAAATAACCATAGGTTGATTAAACCATTCACTGTTGAGATTGTCGGCTTTATCCCGATAGACTTCATATCCTCATATAGCTCTAAAGCCTTCCCCCAACTTTTTGCCTGAGACATTATACAAAATTCTTCAGAAGCCCAACTTTCTGATCATCACATAGAAAATACAGAAAAGACCACTTATGACTGCCCTGGTGAGAAAGTAGAATTACTACATCTATTTACTTCAAGGGACTATCAAAACCTAGAGAGGATAGCTGTAGTCCTCAAGGGTTCTTTGTAGATCAATGAGGACATCCTTCAGTTAATAACTAGTTCCACTCCACGACATAATTTGTCATAAATTTCAGAATCAGCAGAAGTCGTACATTACAGCAAGCACCCATCAAAGAACTGTATGATACAATTCCAAGATGCATCCCACAAGTCCTTGCTTCTTCTAGAATATCAAATGCAGCATCAACCCTCCCAGCATGCCCTGCAACGTCTATTAATGCACCGAGAAAAATCTGCACAGAAGAAGAAAAGAATAAGCTACTTCCATGAGTGGCTCTTTGTAAAAGGCTGAAGATAGAAATCAGATGTCATAATCAATGAATCTCCCTTTCTATAGTTAAGTGCAACTAGAGAAAGCAGGACAATAACATAATGCATTCTCTGGAACAACATTGAGACTAAATACTCGAGAACGCCTTTCTTACCTAGCCTCGATAACCAGGTTAAATGTGTTCAAATTACAATTAACAATACCTCATCAGGAACCACGCCTATCTTTTTCATGTCATTGTACACGCTCAGAGCAAATTCCCAATCGCCGGTCTGGCTGCAACTATTAATAGCGATAGTGTAAAGATCTGGAGTACCCTTGATCTTATATACTAATCCATCAATTTGTATATTTCTTTTGCCCGGTCAACCTACCAGCAAGGATTCACATTATTGTCAATTCCAAAATTCATATTATCCCATCAAAAAGTCCTAAAAGCAAGATAACAAATGAAACCATAATACCAACAAACAGCTGCCCTACCTGACCTATATTAATGGCAAGAAATACAAATCTCACTCACATCAAGCAAAATGACTATCTTAGAAAAACATCAGCTCTGCCTCATTGGGTAAAGTATTCTGTACGGTTGACCGTGCGAAGAATCGTAGTAGAAGTACCGTTAGGGCTCAGGCATACGGAATCCTATCAAACCCCGAACGAAATATGGAACAAGCATTTTGCCGGGGGCGAGCAATTCGATTCATCTCATCCCAGTCATAAACTCATGACAACTTGACCAAAGGAAAAAAGCTCCCAAATTCTCCCACATAAGCACATCAAACGCTGCATAACCCTCCATCCAAGCCACCCAAACCTCAAATCCCCAACACTGTGCAGGGCGATACGATCCCAAAGAATGGAATTTCAGAGAGCCTAACCTCATACGGATTGGTCTAGGGGCGACCGAGCCGCTCGGCGATTTCCTTCTTGTGCTCAAGGGCCTTCTTGGAGGCCTCCCGGTTCGGGTCAAGGTGGCGGAGCCCCGCGAACACGCAGCTCAGCACCACGCCGGCAGCGTACGGCACCAGCTTCTCCAGCAACCTCGCCTCCGAGCCTTCCGTGTGTGGGGGTCTCGCTTCGGCAGGCGACGCTCGCCGACGTTGAGGGGAGCTTGAAGAGGCCTGCTCCTCCTCCGAGTGCTGTGTCTGCGACCCCGGGAACACCAGAACGAACGACAATGCAACAACGAGCCTGAAGAGAGAAGCGAGCGTGCACCTGAGTAGGGGCAGCCGTAATCTGGTTCGTCGGCGACGGTGGGAACTACCGCTTGATGCACGACAAAGCAGCACCGAGCGGTGAGAGAAAATTTGAGATTCAAAATTTCGAAAGAAATGGAGAGGAATGGGCTTCATTTTTCCTTCGTTTGAGAAAGAAGGATAAAACTTTAAGCCGCAATAAATGCGCTGCATAGGAAGAGAGAGGGCGTTGGCGGGCTATGAGAGAATGAGAAAATATTGGGTACCTCTTATGTAGCCAGCCTGGCAAACAAGAAGGCGGTCGTAGCGCGACACGTGTCTCCGTGGGACCCATGTTCTGAAGAGAAAAATAGGCGCCAATTTAAAAAAATTTCAGTCGTGGCTTTCTTTCTTCACGCCTCTCTCTGTGCCCATTGCTCTCTGTGTCCGACGAACTCCCTCTCTCTCTCCACCCTCTCTCTTTCCGACCGGCGAACCACTGCGAGCGACCGGCGAACCAGGAGGATACCGGCGAGACGACCGCGAGCAACCGACCGGCGTGCGCCCTCCCTCTTTCCGACCGACCGGCGTGCGACCTCCCTCTCTCTCTCTGCCCTCCCTCTTTCCGACCGGCGAACCACCGCGAGCAATCGACGAACCAGGAGGATACCGGCGAGACGACCACGAGCAACCGACCTGTGTGCGACCTCCCCCTCTCTCTCGGCCCTCTCGAGTTTGAGTTCGCGGATAAACTGTCTACTGATTTGTTATTTTCTCTGCAACATTCTTTCGAGCGAACGCTCCCAAAATCCAGGCACTTTCTCAGTTTTTGTTAAGCTCTACAAGCAACATTCTTTCAGCGAGTGAACACTCCCAAAATTACGACACTTTCTCAGTTCTTGTCAAACTCTACAAAAGAAAAGAAAAATTATGTCCACGCCAAAAGAGAGCTTCGGATTCCACTTTTTTGGGTGAACCAAGTGGATCCAAGAGGCCATGCTTGGATCAAAACATGTAGGCTCACTCTTTCCGTCTTAATGTTTCAATGCTTGATTAGTTGTTTGATGATCGTGCTGGTTTCAGCTTTGCTCGAGCTCTTGAGTTGAAGATGCGAAGCCTGAAGTTCTTTTTTTTTTTTGGTCAGATCGAAGCCTGCGTTGAAGTATAGCATTTTGTTAGCATTTGTTTGTGGGGTTGTGCTGCAGCTTTAATGTGAAAACTTACATATATCAAATGTTGTCGTCTTAAATCTGCCATGCTATTTCGCATTACGCCAATTGCAGGACTTTCTCCTTATTGGAATTGAACCCTGTTAGATTTTTTTACCTAGCAAGTGATCTGCTATCATTCCCTATGCTCTCCTGCTTGCTAAATTATCCTATCTTGCCTTTTTTTGTTCTTTCTTCTGCTGATCTCCACACAGTCAAGAATGGAAAGGGTCTGAGAGGGGTTTCGTGCCAAGTAGTTGTTTTATGTTGGAGGATGGCCAGAGAGAGGTAAGACAAGTAAAGTAGCCTACTTGGACATACAAATACTGTTGTCATTGTATATCGATTGCTGATCTCTTCGATTAGAAGTCCAGTCAGTTTCTGGATAGAAATCCGCATGAGTAACTTGCTGCAAGATATATAGAGAACTATCGTTTGAGTGGTAAAAATGACCTGTTGACAATTCTGGGGTTTTCCTCTGAAAAGTTTTTGCTGAGAACATGATTTAGGCTTTTCATGTTGTTATGGAGAGTATGGATCAAAAGAAGATACAAAATTTCAAAGAAGTGCCCTGGACATAATTATCTGCTTGAATCCTGGAATATGTGGTTGATGACAGTTTGCACGTAGTAGGACAAAAAGATATCTGTGATGTGAAACTAGAATGTGATGGATACATGACAGATGATTTTTGCTTATGTACTTCTATTGCTCTTTGCTGGACAGATCAGAAAAGTGGTGGAGCTTCTTATATCTCGCTGGGCTAACAATCTTCAAAGGTGAATATAGTTCAATTGGTTTGTTGGCAGTATCTTATATGCATCAAGTGATTCCTCTAGCAGAATTGTGATCCATATTGTCTCTCCAACTAAAAAAATCATCAAGTATCATGTGCCATCAATCCATGATTCTCTTTGGCAAAGTGTCATACCTGCGCATAGCTTTTTTTTTTTTCCTCTTTTTATCGCTGAAAGTGGTGCATTTAGAGATAGCTGCTGATTGACTTTACTTGCTTCTGCTATCTATGAACTGGATTAATATGTATTCCAGCTTTACGTTGACTTTTCTATGTCGCGTTAGATCAAGGGAATGCATCTGATTAGTCTGTTAATTGATTCTGACATTCATATGCACTAGTACCTAAAGTGTTACGAATGGATATTTGTCTATTTGTTATGAATAAGTCCACAAGACAGCAGTTGTTCACGGTGTCAATTTCCATGGTGTAGCTAAGTGGAGAATATGGAGAGTGCTCTCAAAGCAATGCAGCAACGGATAAGCTCATTGGAGAATGGTTTTCGGAAACTGGTAAGATGAATAGAGTTTATAAAATTTCCACGTGTCGTTGACTGTTTGAACTGCATTCATTGAGCACAAACTTTACACAATATCTTTTTTTATTAAGTCTTCATTTTATTGGACAACCCGTGGAAAAAAAAAAAACAAGGGAGGTCACATCCCGTACAAGTCCATTGCAGCATACTGTCCCACATATACAGCTGGATCATGGTGCCAAACCTTCCTGTATTTGTGAACTTTTCGATAGGATTAGTCTGCTATCCCTAAATTAACATTTATCTGTTGAGCAATGACCCTTCTACTCGGCACTGTCGATCACTAAGGGGAACTTTTGTCCCTGCTCGATGTAAAGGATGGGAGATCCTTTGAGCAATCTATCATAATAGGAAAGCTTGATAACTTGAGAATAATTTATCAGGTTGACTTTCAATCTGATGACCCCACGCACTGAATGACAGCATGACATAATAGTCTTCCACATCTACACTACCAGTAGCAACAGCTAAATACTACCCAGAAAAACAAGATGCAAACTCAAATACCATGCCACCGGATTACAGCAAAGCTAGCCAACAAGAACTCACCAATTTCTCCACAAACACTTAACACCAGCAGTAAGAGTCTTGTTTCCAAAATCTGCTTTAAGAATACACACTTAAAGAGCAAGTACATTTGAGATTCTTCATGTTTTCCACATAGCACACAGGTGCTATCAATGTTAGACCAAGTTTTCACCCTGTCCAATGTGTGCAACCAACCTATTATATTGGTTCTTTGGAAACGGTGACTTGTCAGATTAAGAAAGCGGTGAATATGGGAAATCCCATAAATGTGAAGCAAATTGAGATGTAGAAGAAATTTACTGAACTACAAGTTTGGTTCATTGACTCATTTTTCTTCGTTAGAAATGCATTCAAATAGCAGGTAACAGAATAATCTCTTTATGAGAGGAATGGTTAGAATAGCAGTTGGGACATCCCTTTCAAGCTATTGGTGATTGGATCTGAGCTGCCTCGTTCTTCTTTATCTTCAATGAAAGATGGAAAAATGAAGAATATATTCTAGGATCAACATCAAAATATTTAGGCCTAATGTGGGAAAGTCCTAACTATGATATCACAGATGTGGATCAAACCATTTCTAGTTCTTCAAATAGTATCTTCTTGTTTGGAGCTTGCACATGCGATCTTGGAGAAGATAGTGCTTGAAAGTAATTTGATCAAGAGGAATGCTGGATTACAACTTGCGTAGTATAGCTGTTATTGTAATTTTAGCCTCGTGTTAATAGTATATTGGTTCTTTGGAAACGAGGTTGCAAAATCTCAATGTTTTGTCCTTATGCTAGGAGGGTTAATACCTTTTCTTGTTCAGTGACCTAGAGTTCAAGCCTGTTGGAATGTTGGAAGCGAAACTTGTCCAAGCAATTTCGATTAACTAAAGGGTTTATTTGCCAGCATTCTTATTCTAAATTTCGTGCTGCATGTGTCATATTGCAGGTGAAGGAAAACATCTAAAATTGGTGGACACCCCTGTTTCTAGTCGTGTTAAAAGAGCTGCTGAGGGAAGTCGATGACTTCTCATATGATGTGGACAAGCTTTAAAGAGTTACGGACTTATTAATGTGCAAGAAGAAGAATCTTATGGTGATATATCGTTGAAGTTGACTCCTACATTTTCAGAGGCACAAATTTGGTTTCACTTATAAATGAGGTCTTGGACCAAGCGAAAATTGAATCTGGTAAGATTGAGATTGAGGCTGTGCAGTTTGATCTAAGGGCCATATTGGATGATGTCTTGTCCCTCTTCTCGGGGAAATCTCAAGAAAAAGGAGTGGAGGTATTGACTGCCTTTGTTACATGGTGCTGCTAATTCACCTGAGTCATTATCTAATTATTTCCACCCCTTCAAATCTGCAGCTAGCAGTTTACATTTCTGAAAATGTTCCGCAGAAGTTGATTGGTGATCTGGGGAGATTTTGGCAGATCATCACAAATCTTATGGGGAACTCAATTAAAGTAAGCTATTTAAGTGTGGTTCGCACATTTTCTGAGAACTTTGTTTTTGAATCTCAAGTCGCCATTATAATTCTTGATCTTCCTTCATGGAAGGAAAATTGAACTTGTTATCATCTTGGTATATAAGAATATCGCCAATGACCTGATCATTCAGGAGGTCACATGCATTGGTTCCTACATTACAATATTTACAATCTATCCCGCATCCATGTAATCTGATTTGTCAGTATCTATTATGGTTTTCCCTACATGATGTTCCTGTCGATTGTCATTAAGGTTTGTTCATGACTGCTAGACTATTGCCTTCAATCTGTTATCCTCTGGTGTGAATATTTATTTGACTTGTAAAGTAGTGTGCTGCTAGTTGTGGGCTTAAGTTTTGCTTTGTTGGGCTTCTTGGAAATTAATCAAATAAACATTTTGTGTTATATGGTCATGAGATCTTTTATTCCTCATAAGCTCTACGCATGGCGTGACTTCATTCCACTTTTCTTGGCTTTTCTGGGTTGTTGAGGGAAGGATGATGTTCATCTCGAATGTGATTTTTCTGGCAAATGAGTGCCAAAACTCTTTTGTTATTTCTTAGACTGTGCTTTCTAGTCTTTCTTCAGTTGCACTTCTGAGCTGCGTGTGTTTCTTATTCTAGCGACAGCTCATGCGACTCTTGGGCTAACTTTATTCGTGCATTTTATTATGTTTTTCAGAAGTTCTCTGCATATGCATATATGATATTCAGCATATCGATATAAAACTGAGATGGTATTCATGACATTTCGGTTTTTAATCTTTATTATAGGCTTTGTAGATTGAATATCCAGTATGACAGCTTCTCTCTTTTCTCTACTGGAAAATATGTCTGCATTCTGTAGTGATGCTCTCTTTCATATAGTTGGCACTAGACAATCTTATCATATGAATTTTCATTTGGTCATCTCTTTGGAGCTTTGCCGTTATTGCGCATCTATTCATGATGTGCTATGTGGTAGGCATGCAGTTTGAAGAGATCTACCATTAGGAACTTGACATTTAACTATGGCCAAGATTTCTCTTGGTTCCTTGTATCCTTGTTGCCAGGTTTAATCTCTCCAGCTTCTACAATGTTTCAATTATCAATTGAATTTTTGGTCCTGTGTATTGCAGCTATTTGCTTATAATACAGTCAACAAACAGTTGTCGCATAAGCCTGGGGAACAGCCAAAGCTTCCCCTTCCTGCCTCCTTAGTTGCAGGTGCCTGTGCTGGTGTGAGCTCAACAATATGCACATATCCTCTTGAGTTGGTCAAAACTCAACTCACAGTCCAGGTATAGTGCTGCATGCTAAAACAATATGATTGAATCTTGTCATTGTTAACACAAGCCTTCCATATTGCAGAGGGGAGTTTACGATGGTATGTTTGATGCGTTCTTGAAAATAGTGAGGGATGAGGGACCCGCAGAATTATATAGAGGCCTCACCCCTAGTCTTATCGGAGTTATTCCGTATGCTGCCACCAACTATTTTGCTTACGACACGTTGAGAAAGGCATATCATAAGTTTTTTTAAGGAAGAGAAGATTGGGAACATCGAGACCCTTCTCATCGGATCATTAGCTGGCGCTATTTCGAGTAGTGCAACTTTCCCCTTGGAGGTAGCTCGGAAGCATATGCAAGTGGGAGCAGTCAGCGGTAGGCAGGTGTACAAAAACGTGGTTCATGCTCTTGCGAGCATACTTGAGCATGAAGGGGTTGGAGGTCTATATAGAGGTTTAGGCCCTAGTTGCATGAAGTTGGTGCCTGCTGCTGGGATATCCTTCATGTGCTACGAAGCGTGCAAGAGGATTCTGGTTGAGGATGATAAAGAGGCGTAATCACATATTTGACAAGAAGAAATGCGAGGTCTTTTGCTATGGGTCATCTACAGAAAGAGTGGATAAACATGACTATTTTGTATACTGCGATTGAATGGTTTAGTTTATGTTTTTTTCTTTTGCTCATAGGATTTCTTCAGAATTCTTCAAGGAAGTTCTTGTTACCAAGGTTGGTTCTACATGCACCCTCAAAGATATTTGAGGGGTTTACTTTTCTTTTGGAGTTCTGTGTGTTTCTAAAGAAGGTACTGGCATGTTTTGATAATGCGAGTATTGCGTTTCATGAGAAGATGAGTTGGTAAGAGTCGAACCAAGAAAGATGGCCAATTTGTCCAACAACATGCTAATTGAGACGCAATGTTTTTCACAGGGGCTACTTTGCGTGTGCATAAATCTCTTGGAGTACCTAACATAAGGAAAACTTTTTTGTTTACTGGATTGTCAGTTTGAATGAATAACAGTTTAATGTTTGGAGTGTAATGTTTCAGTTTTAGGTTTGAGTACCTTCAGCTTTCTTTGACAAAACAAAGCTTAGTATTAAATGATCTCGTCCGATGTTGATTTTGTTTCTGATCCAAACTGTGGCTGGTTACCCTGCAAGCCAAGCTCTCGCTGCCCTACTAATCTTGGCGAACCTGCGGCTCCAAGGGACTGCTACTTAGTTTGAAATCGAAAAGTGGCAATGATTCAACCCCATTGAGTCTGAATTTGACGATATACAAAGAACACAACAGCATCACGTTTCAATTATCAGTAGTGTGAGAGAGAATTAATAGACGTGCGGGAAATGCTTTCCGTAGAGCCTTGCGTTGATGTAGCTGTTAGTCTTGATCCTCAATTTCATTTATTTGCATTTTTTTTTAAACCTTAAAAATGATGTAGCTGTTAGTCCTAGCTCTTCTGCATCGTTTGTACATTTAAAGTAATCTTCATTGACAAAAGACGGCTCAATTACGATTCTAGTTTCCATCTTTATTAGATATTCTCCTTATTATGCTATACTACCGATTTCATAAACTACATATAGTTCTCTACGCTAGACTATCTAGAGCTACATGTAAGTAATTTCAGCGTAATTAGAGATTGTTTCCTCTTTTCTTTCGTATTTCTTCTTGTCAAATATGTGGTTACGCCTCTTCATCGTCCTCAACCATAATCCTCTTGCACGCTTCATAGCACATGAACATCAGGTAGGGAAAACCTTAATGACAATCGACACGAACATCAGGTAGGGAAAACCATAATAGATACATTAGCTATTTAGATTACATGGATGCGGGATAGATTGTAAATATTGTAACGTAGGAGCCAATCGATGTGACCTCCTGAATGATCAAGTCATTGGCAATATTTTTATATATCAAGATGATAACAAGTACAATTTTCCTTCCATGAAGGAAGATCAAGAATTATAATGGCGGCTTGAGATTCAAAAACAAAGTTCTCAGAAAATGTGTGAACCACTCTTAAATAGCTTACTGTAACTGAGTTCCCCATAAGATTTGTGATGATCTGCCGAAATCTCCCCGGATCACCAATCAACTTCTGCGGAACATTTTCAGAAATGTGAACTGCTAGCTGTAGATTTGAACGGGTGGAAATTATTAGATAATGACTCAGGTGAATTAGCAGCACCATGTAACAAAGGCAGTCAATACCTCCACTCCTTTTTCTTGAGATTTCCCCAAGAAGAGAGACGACATCATCCAATATGGCCCTTAGATCAAACTGCATAGCCTCAATCTCAATCTTACCAGATTCAATTTTCGCTTGGTCCAAGACCTCATTTATAAGTGAAACCAAATTTGCGCCTCTGAAAATGTAGGAGTCAACTTCAATGATATATCACCATAAGATTCTTCTTCTTGCACATTAATAAGTCCGTAACTCTTTAAAGCCTGTCCACATCCATATGAGAAGTCATCGACTTCCCTCAGCAGCTCTTTTAACATTACCGGAAATAGGGGCGTCCACCAATTTTAGATCTTTTCCTTCACCTGCAATATGACACATGCAACACGAAATTTAGAATAAGAATGCTGGCAAATAAACCCTTTAGTTTATCGAATAAAACTTTTAGTTTTCTGTTTTCAACAACAAAAGTGAACGTTGTTTAGCTAAGAGTGTCTGCAGAACTTCCCTCATTCAATGCGGCATCATTTTGACATTTAAATTTATTCTTCTTATTTAGATGGGCATTCATCTTTTAAATCAATCCATTGCATGACAAAGGACATACTTTGCAATCATCGCTCCAGCTGAGTCATGAATCCAGGAGAAGAAACGAATTAGTTACCTGAGATTGCACCAACATCTCCAAATAGGACATTTTCCGCTTGAGCTTCATTTGTGACCTTGATCGAAAGTACATCAACATGTCAGAGAGAGAGAGAGATGTAGCTCCACCACCATCGATGATCTTCGGCAGCTAGCTGAAAGTGCGTCAGAGCCACGGTGATTAATGAAATTGTGATGAGCAGAGGAATGAAGATGACAGATATCGTGCTATAAAGGGTATAGACCCTATTACCCCACATGCTCATTAACATGTAATGCAGCTGCATGTAGATTGTACAAAAAGGCAAGAAACCTGCCAGGACCATCTGTTGAAATGTGCCCCTGTACCATCGGAGTGACGGGACCTCTCTGGGGCACTTTGAGGTCTCACAAGAAACCTGCCAGGACCATCCAATGCACGTTGTACTGTAGCTCTATGTCCATATTCCTGCATTCAGCCAACTCCACTACCTCATTAGGGTGCATCAACAAATGAGCCTCTATTATTTGATCCTTATTGAAAAAGATTTCAATTTCGAAATGCTGGTAAAGGAGATATTTGTGCTCTGAAATATTTGTAGATGATTCTTCCACCTTTCCTATATATCCCCAGATTGGCAAGTCATCACAGTACATCTGAAATATATAAAACTGCTTGATTGCAGCTTGGATTTGAGAGACTTCTTCACTTGTCAACTTCTTTGCACACAACCTCCTGATCCTTCCCCTGTAGAAATTTTACTTCATATGGTGCAGTTACTAGGCGATCTCCATTCAATATCTCGCCAAGAGTCTCCTGTTTCTCGTCCAAATGATCTTCATTCCTATCATCCTCATCATCAAAGAGCCCAACAGGGCCATAAATTTCTTCCTCTTCCATGCGCTGGATCCCGAACTCAGATGGGTAAACAACCATGGAAAAAGTTGGACCACCATTGGGAAGGAAAGAGCTTACAAGGGCAAATGAATCAACAGACTGCAGTGGAGAAAAATCACACAATGTAAAGGCAAACCAGCAAGCCCGGTGCCGCTCCCAACATCAATGATGCTGATCTTACCACAAGAAGCATCGCAATGCAATAGATAAGAGTTATGTGCCATTACTTTGGAGCATTTGTTTGTGTTCCATCAGAATTGTGCAATTCATTTACCCCAGGATGCTGAAAAGAATTTGATGATCCCTGTATAAAGGAAAAATCAATTTATTTACATTAAACTAAATAAATGCCAAGACAAAAATGTCTCAAATAATCCCACAGGAGATAAAAAAAGTTGTACCTGACTCAAAATGGTTCCATGAGTTCCATGATTATACATCTATCCAAGATAAACCATAAATAATGAATATTACAGTAGTAATAATAAGATGAATAACATTAGGATATAACAATTAGTACCTGATTATTGAATGGGGAAAAACCATTCATAATTCCTGATGGCATGACATATGGTGGTCGCATCTACATATAATAAATGATCCAATTAGTAAAATGCAATTAAATTACTATACCAAACTATTAAATACCTGACTGGAGAATTGGCTAAATTCACTCATAATTCCCGGCGGCATGATGTATGGTGATTGCTGCATCTATATAAAAAAAATTGACGAAATTAGTAAAATATAATTTCAAATGGAAGATTAAAAGTGACATACCTGATTATGTAAATTTGAATTTATTGAAGGACCACCGATATTGCTAGGATGAAAGGCACTACGAAACTGATTTGAATAACTTGAATAATCTAGAAATTGAGTTTCATCTTGTGTTGCTTGGACAACCAACTCTACAAAATAATAAATATGTAAATTTGCATCAAATAACATACATAAAAGAAATTAAACTATCATATAATTAGAATAATATGTCACCCACCTCGACTTTCGATTGGTATTGGAGGAGTTCCTTTCTTAGATTTCTTTTTCTTTTTCTCACTAGAACTTTTAAGTCTTCCATAAGTTATTCCCTTTCCTTTCTTTCGAAGGGGATCCAATACCGAGATGTTGCACACAGAAGTCTCATTATCCTCATTAGTAGCATCATCAGTCACAATCATACTTGATTTGTATGATGAAATTTCAGTCTTCGCATTTTGCATATGTTTGCTCACTATTCTCATAGTATTGTCATCTTCAGCTCCCAAACTCATCACTTCAAAAGATTGTTGCATTAACATGGAAAACCGATTAAACTTAGATGAATCCATTGACATTTGCTGAAATTCACTACTCACAATCCCCTCTTTTGCACCCTTAGTCCATCTTTTCAAAACATAGGCAGCTGGAATGCATTTAATCGACATGTTCTCGCTCAACACTTTCAAGGCATGATGACACAACCATCCTTTCGATTCAAATAATTTACATTCACAACTAATTGAAGAGTCTGCAGGATCAAATTTAACAATATGTTCACGTTGAGACCTCCTACTCTTGAGAGTGAATGAATAAATCGATCCATCAAATGTACTACTAGCAATAATTTCAGAGACGCTTAAGGAAAATTCATCATTGAACCTTGTGAAAATGGAACGGGTATACATTGAAGCTGCATGCATCAAGATGTCGTGCGGAATTGTCAATCTAGGCATCCCACGACAACTGTAATCATCTTGGCTTTCTACTTCTCTCATGTGCTTCACTTGTTCTTCGTAGTAGTGGACAAATTATATAAGGGTCGATGTCTTGCTCGCTAGTTTTTGGAAGACATTATTGGTGCTTTCACTTCTTTGACTTGATCTTATACCACATGTAAAAATATCATGACCAAAAGCTAAACTCCATTTATGTCTAAGACCATATAATCTCCGAAGCCAACTGTTATCCTCAGTATTCCACTTCTCTTCCATTTCCTTCCAAATACTTTCAAATTCATCCTCCGATCTGCATCTATACATAAGTGCTAAGAAATATTTATCCCTGAAACCTGAGTTGCGGTAAAGATGTGGGATGTTTTCATTGGTATTTTTCATGATGTGCCAAGTGCATAAACAATGTTGTGTATTTGGAAATACTATTCTAATTGCTTTTGCCATAGCTTGGTCTTGATCAGTAAACATGGTTTTCGGAGCTTTATTTCCCATAGACTTCAAAAACGCATCAAATAACCAAATAAATGACTCAGCAGTCTCGTCTGCTAAAAATGCACAGCCGAACAAGACATTTTTCCAATGGTGATTAACCCCAACAAAAGGTGCACATACCATATTATATCTGTTGGTGCGATAAGTGGTATCAAATACTAGCACATCACCAAAACAGTCATAATCAAATTTGGATAAGCTATCTCTCCAAAATATATTTGTTAATCTACCATCTTGATCTACTTGTACAGTATAGGAAAACATTGGGTTTTGTTGTTCCATGCTATGAAAATGATTCAAAAGTTTTTGACAATCTCCCCCAGTTATAATACTGGATCTTGTCGTCTGCAAGAAATTTTGACAATCACGCAGGTTAAAACCCAAGTTTTTGCTTCCTCCTGCTTCATTTGCTAAAAACTTATAAGATGTAGTTCCGCCAATGCCAGCTTTCATCATGTCAACTAAAACACCCTTGCAAGTCTCAGACATGATTCTTCCACATCTAATCATATGCCTTTGATTTTCAGGAACAAATGCATGATTATGCTCGGAATTATACTCTATCACTTCAAAGACGTCATTATTATCCACCTTAAACTTGATATGCGCAAGACAGCCACATCTAATGTCATGCCTCTCAAATTTCTTTTCTTCATCAGATGGGCTGACTGAATACCCCTCACAATTGCACACGAAAGTCCGTCGAGTTACTTTTCCTTTAGTATTTCTAACCAAATTACCCTTTCTCACTCCAAATCCTTTACTAATTGCATAGGCAACATACTTATTATATGCTTCAAGTTCATTCGAAAAAACCATTCCAATTGCAAACTCAAAGTCTTTTTGCATATCACGCATTACATGTACAAGATGGGAAGTTTCAATCTGCAATTAAAAGAACAAAATATAATTATCCCACTTTTACTTAAGAAAACAATATATGTTTCGAATAATACAAGTAAAAAATTACCTCCGATTCAGCCATCCAATAAATTTACACGTGTAACACCAAATGCTTGACCTGTTAAAGAGGAACAACATGCGATCAGCCACAATTTTTCATTACTTCAAAGTAAAAAGTCTTCAAAACAATGCAACATAAGTTCCAAATTGATCAAATACATCGACAAAAATGATTTCTTTTGTTTTACTGTTTGAAAATGACTTGATAGTCGACATCTTGTTTATCACTTTTGTTGTTTTAGTTTGCACAGTTTGGTCTTTAGACAATAATTCAATCTTGAACATATGAAGTAATGAAAAATTAGCACTCAAACTATAGAAGGTGTCCAATCTTTCTTGACAATAAACAACAATACTTGAATTTTCACTTTTTCTTTCAACATCCATCAAGAAAAAAATTCCCAAGTATGCTTGACAGATTGGACGGGTGCTATAGAATGATTGCTTCGAGCAGTCACAAAGTCATGTTTAAGCTAATTTAGACAAACTTCAAAAACTGAAGATTCATTATCATTTCCAACTGAGCTATGAGAACTAAGAAAAATGTTTAGCCTACATGTAAACAGCTGCATTAAAGGGGACGCAAATGATCATTAAAGATGTCCATGCATCAAGAAGGCCCTGGTTTCTAAAAGTATTTAGGAAGCAGAATATGAGAAACAAGATGTACAGATAAAAGAGTTCAGGAAGTCACTAGCCCGATGGAATTTACATATTCAGAGTGTGATAGGAAACACTACTGCTAAACAAATCGGGCAACGTTCTGCACATAGAAGAATAAGAAAAAGGCAGGTTCAATTTAAGATACCAAGAAAGTATTCTCCCTGTAGTATCTGTTATTTTGCAGTAAAACATGGCAAAAGCAGTTCACATGCATAAAGAATCGACAGAAAATGTCCTCTGGAATGACTATGCTAGTTATATTACAAAGGGAGAAAAAATGAGAATCAACAAATTGGTATTCAAGAAAAGGAGGAAGTGATTCAAGTCAATCTCCCAGCAGTTTACATAGTTTTCGATAATCTCCCAGGAAACAAGGGGAAGGAGACTTTTCACAATGGACTACCAAAAAATAAAAACAGAGGCTTTTCCCTGTCTTCTCCTCCCTCAAGAACAGCCAGGTGATTTTTTGCCCGTGAAGAAGGCAATTATACCAGGCCTCTAAGCATTTTGCATCAATACATGGCCAATGAGACCGAGAAGGAGTATATCAAACTGCGTTACAATCTAATATGTGACTGATTCCTTCCCACCAAAATCATTGTATTCCCCTGTGACTTTTACCTGAACCAAAGCACTGGCGGGATCTTGATGCGAGCGGAACTGGAGATCAACAAGCTGGCGGGTGTGTGACGGTCGGGCACCAATGTTCCAAGGTACAAGACAAGCCGGTGTCGGATCTGGAGTTGGAGGGGGACGCCGTAGTTCGCCGGTCACGCGGTGGTTCGCCGCGAAGAGAGGGAGGGCAGACAGAGAAGAGCGGGATCGTGATGCGAGCGGAACTGGAGATCAACAGGCCGGCGGGTGTGAGGCGGTCGGGCACCAACGTTCCAGCGTACAAGACAAGCCGGTGTCAGATCTGGAGCTGGAGGGGGGGCGCGGTGGTTCGCCGGTCACGCGGTGGTTCGCCGCGAAGAGAGGGAGGGCAGACAGAGAAGAGCAGGGGACGGACGAGTCGGGGCCAGATCCGGAGCCGGAGGGGTGGCGCAGTGGTTCGCCGGTCGGAAAAAGCGAGGGAGGGCAGAGAGAGGGAGGTTGCTCGCAGTCGTCTCGCAGGTATCCTCCTTGTTCGTCGATTGCTCGCAGTGGTTCGCCGGCCGGAAAGAGGGAGGGCAGAGAGGAAGGTCGCACGCCGGTCGGTCGCTCACGGTCGTCTCACCGGTATCCTGGTTTGTCGGTTGCTCGCGGTGGTTCGCCGGTCGGAAAAAGCGAGGGCAGAGAGAGAGAGTTCCTCGGGAGTTCGTTCGGGGAGAGAGAGCGAGTGTAGAGAGAGAGGAAAGAAAGAATTGAAAACCCTAGCTACAGTACAGAAACATTTTCAAAATGGCGCCTGACCTTATGGGTCCCACGAGGACACGTGTAGCGCTGCGACCGCCTTCTTGTTTGCCAGGCTGGCTACATAAGAGGTACCCAATATTTTCTCATGAGAGAATGGGAAGAAGGCTAGGAAGAGGAGAGAGAGGAAGAAGGTAGAAGACACCAAATGGGCCCACCCCTCCACGTGGCACCTCGTGAGTGGCCAGGGACCACATTGACATGGCGCTCCGGGATCATCCAATATTTTCTTCTCGTGCCCACTACTGATCCAGTTTACCTGATGGTTCGATGCAATGGCGCCGCGTGGGATCATGAGCTTTGGTCAATGGCTCCATGCTCTAGGTCTTTTTCGGGATCGTCTCGTTTGTGGTGGACGTGCTGCGGAGCATATATAAGCCAAAAATCAAAGAATCAAAAAGATTGTTCAAAAAATGGATGGTAATATTTATGAAGATGACACGGACGTGTTATGAAATGAAAGTGAGTCGATTCGGGGTACTTCGTTTTCTTTTTAGTCTGAGTCAAGTTTGAGTGCTTAATAGAAGAAATCATTATTATATATATATATATATATATATATATATATATCTTGAGCAAGCAAGCGAGCCTAACTTGGGGATTGCATATTGTATATACTATAATCAGTTCTATTGCATTTTAATTGTAATATAAATGGTGTACCACCCCCTCTCTAACATGTATCTCCACTGTTGACATTAAGTGCGACGCAGCATGTTTCAACGAATGGCGAATAGTAGGGCTACCAATGACCAAGTTCGAGATTCTATGATAGCCAAATTGAAACGCAACTTTCTGACTATGTACTTATTGTCACTTGAAAATCGACCCGCATTGTTTTTTTATTTTTTGGGCACCCCACAGGTATGTGTGGCGAATCAGAATTAAGTTTTCTTTCACCAATTTCACCAAACCATCAACAATCATACCTTTTTTTAAGAACTTTCATCACCATCATCTACCCAAACAAACCACTAAACACCCACAATGTGTTTGGTAACATTTTTGTTTTTAAGAAACATTTCTTCTTAGAAATAATTTTTTCTATATCTACTCCTTAGATAAGTTCATGAGCATTCGAATTTATTTGGTAACTACACAAAATTTCTATTTTTGGAATAAAAAGAATAAGAATGCATTTAGTACAAACCTCAAAATTCCTTTTAGATTTTTACTTATTTTCTTAAAAAAAAAAATTCTTTTCCCCCCTTATTCTTCCTCCTCTAGCTGGTCACCAAGTCTCGATGATGGCCGGTAACTGGCCAGAGACAAGGACTGGTGACCTCGTTGACTTTATGGGAGTCTCGTTGTGGTGGGACAAGGTTCGACCACGCAGTGGTTGGGCGAGGTTAAAGTGGGAGGACTTGAGGGTAGCAAAAGGTCTTCGGTGTATTAGAATCCAAGATCTTCTTGGTTTTCCAAGAAGCAAAAACTAGTTCAGGTGCATTTGGGAACCACTTCCTAAAGCTCTTTGGGGGTCCAAAGCCCCTTGGGCCAAATAAGGGGTGTTTGGCAAAAAATTTTGAACCTCCATTCTCTAAATGCCAGCCTCGTGAAGGCTGAAAGCCCAAGGCAAGTCCTCACCTGCCTTGGGCTTTTGGCTTTTTCGGCATGCCCATGCGGGCACTGTTCATTTTTTTTTCCGAAATTATCCTTACGAACTTTTTGTTTTGCCATCTTTTGCCCGTGTGAGGACATTGTTCTTCTTCACCACCAGTTCTTCCTGACCATGAGGGGCCGGTGATGGCTAGAGGGATGCTGGTGTGATCGTGACAACCTAGGCGATTGTCATCGGAGAGTTGAGCGGCCTCCGCAAGGTCGCGGTGACTTAACGACCATGGCAAGGGGCTGCCCCGGCAAGTCACAGCGGCCCAGATATGGGTCCTCATGGCTCAGATCTGAGTCGGCGACGGCCAATCGGGGTTGCGCGACCCAAGCGGGGCCCTCGCCAAGGTCCCCCGACCTCAGGCAAGGGTTGCGTAGCCTTGGCGACGGCTGATCGGGGTCGCACGACTGCCAGAGGTTGAGGCGATGCCGTAGCTGAGGTCGTGGTGGAGGTGGACGATGACGGCGTCAACGGCACAGGTGGGGAAGGAGAGGAGGAGCTCGAGGAAAGTGAAGAAGGGAGGGTAGTCAAGGGTTTAGGGGCTGGTCTCGTCGAAGTACCAGCGAGTGACTAGGAGGGAGTGGGTCAGGGCAAGCCAATGGTGGTGGACCTCGAAGTCGGTGCTCCGGTAGGAGGGGACCAAGAGGAGCTTGACGCAAGCGGTGGCGGCTGTGTGCCACGGGAGCTCAGAGGCCGGTGGCGGCATGGGGCCAATGAGGTTGGGGATCGCCGACGAGGGTTTAGGTTGAGTCTGGTGGGCAGAAGAAGGAGCTGCGCATCGTGTGGCACTTGGGAAAATGACCAAAAGAAAACTTTGATTTTTACTGGAATTTCATTTAAAAAAAAGAGTCTAAACTTGGATTTTATTTTAGGTTATAAGTTATAAACTATTTTGATGTGAATTTAACTAAAATTTTAAGTACATAATGTCTATATTTATGACCCACACCAGTCAAATTTTTTTATTTTTGTTTTGGTAATTTATTTTTTTTATCATAAAAGTATTTTTTCCCCCAAATACCATTTTGCTCAAAGGTACTTCACAAAGGGTTTTTAAATTACAAGTTATCAAACACAGTTTGCATTTTAAAAACACCTTTAACTCAAAGGTCTTTGCATTTTTCTAAAGACTTTCCCCAAAAGTCTTCCCAAACGCACCCTTCCTCCATTTGAGTCATTGGAGTGATCCAAGTCGACGCTACTTGTTTCAAAGAATGCTTTAAGGGTGCAGATTGTTCTATTTGAGGGTTCTTTATCAAGAGAGAAGACGAACTCAAGCTCATCATCTTCCAAAGAAATACTTGTCCTTTTGAGAACGGGATCCACAAGATTCATGCGCCTATTTTTTTCTTGGAGGCAAGTTTTGGTGGAACGCCCTTTTCTTCTTAAAAAAAAAAAAAAAAGCATTTGTCTTTTCTTTTCTTGCCACTAGTGTGTTTATCATGCTTGCTAGGGATGAGCAAAAGAAACTACCACCGGTTGGTTTGGTGTGATCCCTAAGGGAACCAATTCGGTTCCCTAGGTAACCATTTATATTGGTCCGATTTCTGATTCCAGGGATGGAACTACCCAGATCGGACCTATTAATTTTAGAAAATTTAATTTAATCTCTTTAAAAATACTAAAGAAACAATTTTAATTGCTAATTATTATGAATTTTTTAAATTAGCTAGGAAAGGCATGCTTAGGTGGAGCATGCCATGGCTTTTATGCAGGCAAAAAAAAAAACCCAAGGGCCAAAACTTGGTATAAGGAAACATTTAAATGCCAAAAGTTAGGAAAGTAACATTTAAGTATCACTTTTTTTTTGAAAAAATGGAACACTTGAGTGCCCCCTCCAATGAACCTTGCTAGAAATCCTATGTGGCAACTTTTATTTATTTATTTATTAATTTTGCTTGCCTACATGGCTTGTTGGAGAGCTAACTCAACAAAGAAATGCAAAAATGATGTCATTTTGGCATGGATTTAAATTTAAATTTAAAAATTAATTAAATTTAAATTAAAAAAAAAAAAGACAAGGAAGGAAGAATAGCAACTGAGGGCTTAGCCCTCGTTGCCACCGCCTCACCGTTGTCATCAGAAAGAGCTAGTGACAATGGGGGGAGGATTGACCGATCGCCGGGCCCTAGCTAGGGGCCAGCGACCCCGACTAACCCTCTCCCCACCATCACCGAACCTTCCCTACGATGACGGTGAGGCAACGGCAATGAGGGCTGAGCCCTTAGCTGTTGTTCATCTTCTTCCTTCCTTCCTTCTTCTTCTTCTTTTTCTTCTTTTTAATTGGTTTTAAATTTAATTTAATTAATTTTTTATATTACTTATTTAGCCAAGTCAGTGCAAAAACGATGTTGTTTTTGTACTTGTCTAGGTGCAAAATAACGTTGTTTTGCACTTGCCTCGTTGAAAAATCGCCACATCAGTATTTTGATGAATTTTCTAGCTATTGGCACTTAACTTATTCTTTTTGCTCAGATTTCGGCATTTAAGTATCACTTTCCTAATTTTTTGTACTTAAATGTCCCATTCGTGCCAAGTTTTTGGCACTCCAAGTGTCCCAAACTCTTTTTATGCACAACTCCTCTCATGGTCATTGGATTTCCATTTGATGTGGGACTTTGGTGTCTAGCTTGTCTCTCTTGTGGTGTTTGGTCTTCCATGCAAACGCCTTTGATGTAGGGCTTGTCTTTATTGTTGTGTCCAATCTTCCATGTGAATGCCAAGAATCCCACATTGAATGGTCACACAAAGACTGTAAGAGGGATTGTGTATAAAAGCCAAACCCATACTCCAATTAAAGCATCCCTTTCTTGGTCTTTTGGCAAAAATTAATTTTAGTATTTGTTATGTGTGATGTACACATAATATTTTTCTCAGCCTTTTGGCCAAGACTAATTTTAGTATGTGTGATGTTCACATAATTTTTGTAGCATTTTGACTTTTTTGTGGAAAAATAAAAAAATGCTTGATTTTAAAAGGGAAGGGAAATCGATTTATCATGGTTCTATTGGACTACCCGGATTTTGCTTTTTTCTTTTCTCTAAGAAATTTATCATGGATTGCGAGAATATCATACTTTAATGTTGACGGGCTCGGATTTGTGAGGCCAAACAAGATAGATGAGTAGGTGAAAGGTTAAAACATTCGTGCCTTTTCCCAAGAGGGAACAAGTAGTGGGTTAGAGGAAAAGGGTTGGGAACAATGGAAATGATGTCTCTCTTAGTAGTCTTTACTCAGTCTCTTCAACTATTCAATTTTAGCAATATGATCATCAAGATAGTGCCTAGGAGGCAAGGCACCTATTCCCATTTTGTGAAGCCTTTCTTGATAAAGTTGTAACAACTTATTTTAAGCAACGGTTGTCCGATCTACGCATTGATGGACACAATCCAAACGAGTCTTGACTTCACCTACCTAAAACTTAACCTTGCTGATCTCATGGGTCAATGTTTTGAGTGCTTTATTTTAAGCAAGAGCTTTCTCAGTTTGCCAGTTGAGAAAAGATTTAGCAGAGTTAATACGTTTAGTGTTTCCTTGGCTATCCACGCTAGTTGGATTTTTGATCTTCGAATGGTGTCCATAGCCAATGGGGCTTGTAAATTCTTCCAAAGGACGGAAACAAGAGGGTTTGAACATACAAACTCTGAGCAAAACTAGTGAAGGAGCTGGAGTGGCATTTAAAATATTTTCTTGTTTGTAGAATTGGGCCATGACCTTATCACACTCTTGAGTTTTTTTGTACCCATTTGAAAATGACTTTGTAATAGAGCTTGATGATAGGAGGCTTCATACATTGGGATGTGGAGTCATGTTTGGGTGAGATAAGGGGGTGACGGCTCAAGTGGAAGAGTTTTTGGATGGGAAAGTAACCAAGAATTGAAAGCGGCCTTCATCTTCACTAAGTAGACTAAAAGATGAGTCACACCTTCCCACTTTTTGAAGAAGTCACATTCCGAACACATTCCCTTTTCTGGAAGGTTTATCATTTTTCTCGTCGTCAATGGCTAAGTGGGCTTGGCATTGACAATCCGGGTATCATGGATAGTGTTTGATGATAGATTTTTGACATAGACTAAAGGGTGTCCTTCGGAATTGAATGCCTCTATTTCCAATCTATCACCTTAACTATTAGGAACATCTGGGACATATGGTTGCATATTAAAATGGTGGAGAAGACAAAAGGAGAAGTTTCTACCTCTTCTTGAGAGTAGTCAAATTTGACAACTATAATACCATCTTTTTGTTTCATAAATTTAGATTTAGTGGCTTGAATAGGCAGGGAATTTCACTAGAGTTTTTGTAGTTAGTACCCCAAGTATCTTGCAGGAGTTTAACTAGCTCTAAATGAGGAATTTGTCTGAGGTATATGAATATAGGATGGAGCCTAGTCGTCATCAACAAAGATCAGCAAGGCATCTTCAGCTACACAAGACAGTGTACGATCCAAAGCATGGTTTTGGACATGAGACACCATCTCATAATAAAGTGTTGCAATAATGGAGTTTGAGGGTTGAAGTGCTCTGATGATTTACAATTGGACCTTTAAAGCATTCAACAAATGGGGATCGGAAAGACCAATATTGAAGTTTGGAAATAAGATAACAAATATTGTGCTAGCATTCAAAGCGGTTTCGCTATCCCAATATAAGCATGTTAGTAATGAAGAAACCGAGTGTGATGAAGAGCCATATGGGTAACAACTAGAAGGCTTTTATAACCATGGGAAGTCAAGGCTAAATGGATTGCTCTAAAGTAGAAATGAGCATAACCCTAATTAAGCATTGGCATACGAATTCTAAAGGGGTCTATAGGTAATAGTGTTCCTGCTGTGTGACTCGAATAGGGTGTCAGTCAAATCTGGTGGATTGAACATATTCCTTGCCGTCTTTGGACATATGTTGGATGAGTTTGCGAATAGATCTTATTGGAGAGAATGAAGAAGGTTTAGTAAAAGCAAATTATGAATTGACAAGAGGAAGTTGGGTACTAGAGATCTTATCATCTTCATTGAGGTAAAAAATCTCAGAAAGATAATCGAGCTTGGATGAAGTGGATTTTTGGAAAGAAAGATTAGAGATAAGGACATCAATTACGGTAGGGGTGTTTTCAAAATCATATTTGTGAAGTGTTCTTCACCTCAGGAATAAGAACATCAAACTAGGCTCTGATACTAGTAGGGTTTATGGAATGAATTATAATAGTCTGAGACAAGTATGTTATCTCAATTAGACAGCCACCATACCTTTCACTAAAGACTACCCTTTAGTCCCTAGATATCATGCATCTATTCCATAGTGCCTTCAGGTTTCGAAAGTGTTTTTAGATCTATATGACTCATAAAGTGGTAAGTAGAGAGTATACTCACACCCATGAGATTTCTTGACTTAGTGGGGGAGGAAAGAGGAACTTTGGTAGCCATGAAAGGAAAGCACACTCACAATTTAATTGTTGGAGGCTAGTTTGCCTCTAAACATTACAACTACTTCTTTTTCTTCTTTTTAATAGGCTTGAGGGAACAAAAGACGATTGACGAGTTCTTACAATGGACACAATTAGCACTCCAAACACATACAATTATCATATCTTATATATCAAATATGTTTATCATTCTTGATACAATAGACAAACATGTTGTTCTTCTTAGATCTAAAGCAAGTTGATTCTTTTCAAAGTTTTCTTCAGTGACTTCTACTCTCTTCCTATGGGTCAAGATGTGCTAGGGTCAGGTGCATTGGATTCTCTTTGAGGCATGATAGGCTAGGGTCATGTGGAAATGTCTGGCATTCCACATAGCTCATTAATCATAATGTCTATTGGAAGAGTCCCAAAGTCCCATGGGTTTTGAGTAAATGGTTCACCCTAGGAGTTCGAGTACTAAGTTGACCGTTGTGGGAGTGGTTGAGTTGCATTGAAATGTGCAATAGATTGTCCAAAAGCGTTTCTGCTAGGTTCATGTGCTTGAGAGTAATTGTTACGCCCTAACCCTTGGACGTGCAGCATTCCGTCTTTCTTTTGGTCATTTAATTGCGACATCCTAAGAGGCTTCGCTGACCCATTCATTTTATCTTCTAATTAAACGCAAGCGAAAGCAGATTCAACTTCACTCAAACATACATAACAATAGAGATATACATGTACACATTGACTTTACATGTTGGAAGCTTCATAATTACACATCCGCCTTACATATTCAAAACCTTGTGATAGGCACTTCACTAGATCTCAATATTTGCCAACAAGAGGCATTGAACAAAATTTATGAAGGCCTAAACATAGTAAGAGGAGTTGAAGTAATCGACAAACTCATAATTCGAGGTCAAAAGAGCAAAAGGACCCAAGAAAGAAAAAGTGGGCACTTTTTGTTATGAAATTTAATTATTATTTAGATTAAACTATAGCTATGTAGCATCCACAGTTACTCAATAATGATGAGTTCACAAAGTTTAGAGAGTTTGCCAGTGCATATCTATAATCAAGTGCTTTTTACCTTGCCACATGACTCTCAAGTCAAGTGAATTTGGCCTGATTCTTGTCCCAAATTAAGTCAATTCTCTGGGAAGGTCATTAGCACTACAATGATGGAGCCTGCAACCAATAAAAAAGCCGGTTTCTTAGAAAATTCACAGGACAATTTGAACCCATACTCGTAGGAATTCTTATATCATCCCAAAATGTTGCAATTCTTTTTGAGCATTACCAACTGTATGCTCATTGTCACATTGATATCCTCAGTAGGAATCCATCTGGAAATAAAGAAAAACGAGTCATTACAAACCCATTCAAGAGAAACTCACGTACAAAATCTTTCATCAATAATGAGCAAGATGAATAGCTACTTAAGTATCTTCTTTACTATATGCAAGCACACTTGAATCCTGAGAACGTCCAGTCTTAAAGTCGGTCTTTTGCTCATATGCACCTCCTAAAGTCATTAAATGACTATACCCATTGAATTTTGAATTAACAAGGAAATTGCAATCAACAAAAGTGACATTTTACCATATTATCTCACCATTATTGTGTGATCTAGAAAATTATTTGTGGCATGCTAGCCAGTGAACACAACATTAGTAATATCAAGGGACTTCTCTTTGATTGCTGCTTTGATCCTAGACCCAATGGACTCAGGTCCCACATACTTTACAAGGCAATCTCCAGCCTCAACAAGCAACACGTCGACGCTTCCGCCATAATTTGCAATAGCTAGTTTAAATTAAAAAATGACATATTCAAAGTGACAGCAACTAGAATTGGCGGACATCACCAAAATTTCATTTCTTTTCCCAGTAAAAATTTGGCCTTTTTTTACCTAATTTCAGCTCATAAATTACAAGCTCATGTCTTTATCGAACTTGTAGTTCCAACATGCAACGACCTAGATTTTAAAAACATGACATCAATATAGTTCGACTACTACTTCAGTTAAAATCACAATGGATGATGAGCACGATTCGGTTCTCCAATCAAAGCTAAAACCCATCTCCAAAAAGGAAAGAAAAGCCTAGAAAGAACACATCGGATGTAATCACCCCCATCAATCGAGGGTCCAAAAGGGGAGGTCACTGGGACTAATACCCAGCCAAACTGATCACGTACACAAAGCAAACGTGGAAAAATAAAAATTCAACACAAATCAAGAGCATACATGAGGTTGAAGATCTAAAATGAAGCACAAAGTAGAACTCACTAGCCAAGTTGTGTTCGGAAAGCAAGGGCGAGCCAAGCGTTAGGGTTTCTAATTAGGGCTTTTTTTTTTCCCTTCTGATTTACTTGGCGACAAGCGAGGTGACCGGCGTGAGTGGCAAGCGACAAGCATCGAGCATCAAGTGGGGTGAGCAGCAAGCATTAAGTGAGGCCAGCATTAAGCGAGGCCAGCAGCGAGCGACGAGCATTGAGTGAGGCTAGCGGTGAGTGGCGTGTGGCCAGCGGCAAGCGGTGCGAGTGGTGCGCACAGTTGGAGGCAAGCGGCGCAAGCAACCAGAAGCTAGTGGGGATGTTGCTCCTTTTGATTTTGGCAAATTGAAGAACAGAGAAGACATAATAGAAGAGAACGTACTTTGGGGAAGGAGGCCGTGATGAGATTTACGGCGTAAACTTCGCGCCGTTTTGGACGTCCCAAGTCCATGATCGTGAGGACTCCCTGGTTCTCACACGATGAATAATATACTCTGGATTGTGGAGGAGGACGCCATGAAGACCTTGATGGTGTAAACTTCACACCTCTTGGATGCTGTCTGTCCGTGACTGTGAGGAGTCAACAGCTTTAACATCATTTGACTTAGATTTGAATATATAAAAGAATTATAAATAATATAATATAATATATATGGTTGGTCTAGATTTGACCAACCCAAAACTCTCAGGACCGAGTTCATCTTCGGGTTAGTGATGGCAACGTTGGGGACATCCACGACTATAGGGTCCCAAATAGCACCATTGGGTCCCTCACTTGGCAATCCATCAAAACCTCGAAGATGGCCAAATAGCTCCCTTCCAAATCAAACATACCAAGCCATGAAACTATGGGGCGCCAAATTTGTTAGCCCCCTCATCCACCCAGATGGTGGGCACATATTTATTGTAAACCACATTCGTCCCCCCGATCAGATAAGGAGTCACTTGGGTATCTTGGTCGAAAGGCACCCAGAAGCGTACTAGAAGAAACAGCCAGACATGGTTAGGGCCAAAAATATTTAAACAACAATGAGTAAGATATATTCAGTAAGTAAACTTCTTAAACCTCGTGTAGGAGAGTACTTCACCTTGGAGATGCCCTAGACGTGTAGCTTAATTATCGATGATAGATCAATAGCAAAGTCTTTACTTTGCATGATCTATAAGCATAAAATGTGCAATTCATCATACAATGTCCTAACATAATATCAAATAATTACATAGATATATTAGCACGTAAGTGCACAATTTCAATAGGCATATGACAATCGTGCATAAAAATCCAGATATAAACATTATCACTTCCATGAACAATGCATCTGCTCGAATCCAAATTATTACGACCACTCTTAGCCATGATCGACACTCGCGTTGGTGGTCTTCCAGTGTAATTGAGCATCGTTCCACTCCATCAAACATAGTAGTAGCATCTCGACCTCACTTGAAGATGGAAAACCATTTAGGAGCTTCGTTCCAAAATCCATCCGTGAACGACATTCCGTTGATGTAGGGGCATTCGGAATCCATTGGGCATTGTCCCTCATAATCATACAAATACAAAACTATTAATGTGATCACACGAGCATATCAACTACTCAAACCAATTTTTATCATTCTCATTAGCCAATGCAAGAGTATTTAGTGCTCATATGTTATACACTAGCGATTTTTCCACACAAAAATGCCATGAAATAAATCCATGTGATCACCCATTGATTATTTATTTACTAAAATAATCATACATTAACCTCATAACATACACATCATACCATGAGTTCAGTTATCAACTTAGCACATCACTTCTCAAAATAATATTTCACAGATACTTTTCATTTATGAAAATAGGATATCATAAATATTTATCACCTTTTTAGATAAGCTATCATATGTACTTATCATTATTCAAGATAAGTTACCACTATTCGCAATATCTTATCACATGCACTTATCACTATTCACGATAGGCTTTACATTTATTTATCATTATTCACGATAACTTATCACACGTACTTATCACTATTCACGATAAGTTATCACATCGCTTATCAATTGTCAATGATAAGTTATCATCATAATCAACCTATCACATAGTCTATGTGACATCTTGAAATTCGACCCTGTTTCGATAAAGTGAAATGGACATTTCGTCGACGTGCCTATGATCCTTTTTCTCTGAGCTAATCACTCATGAGTTAACTAACCTATTGGGTGAAGCCGTTAAGGGACGTATCCGCAGTAAAATCCCTAAAAACTACTTAATTTGTTGGATTGGACTAAAATCGCATTTGATTGATTCTAACCATAAAATTTAATTTGGTTTCGGGAATCGAATATTCGAGCGTGTCACAATTCATTTTTAGGATCCTGTCTCATTGTCCGTCAAATTATTAACGAGTTCGAAATTTCGGGAAAGAAATTATCGGAGGGAAAATCGAAGATCAGAAGAAAATAAAAAAGAGAAAGGGAAAATAATAGAAGTAATTTGAATAGTAGGATTTTTTTTTACTATTTTATTACTTTCTATTTTCTTTCTCTCCCCTTTTTCCCTCTTGCCGTTTCCCACTTTGCCTCTTTCTCTCTCCCTTCTTTTGACTAGTCAAACCCTTTCTCTTCTCTCTCCTCTCTCTTCTCCCCCATTCCCACGTGACCGAAAGCCCCCCTTCTTGTTTCTTGCTCGTGAAAACCATAAACGGAGGAAGAAGGACAGCAGCTCATCAAAGACTGGACTAGCCGCCCGTCACCGCCGCATCGGAGTCGGACCGCCCGCGCGCCCGCCGCTCGCTGCCATCCCGCCGTCTGCACATGTCCGCGCGTCCACCACTTGCTGCTGTCCCTACTATGTGACCCAACTTCTGTCCGTCCATTGGAGAGACCGACCAGCCACCGTAAGCGGCTGAGCAAGCCGCTGGAGCCACCGTGCGACCTCACCGGACCGCCACCTGCCTTCCCGACCCTTCTCTGCCCCGAACCATCTCTGTTTCCCCTTGTTTCGCAGCCAAACCAGCAACCCACCGAGTGGGTTTCCAGCTAGTTTGGGCCCGCTTTTGGCCGGTTTCCGGGCCCCGATCCCGAGAGTCGCTTTGAGAAGTATTGTTCCTCGCGTCGCCCCCGTCGGATTGATCCGATTCGCGTGCGATTCCCGTGAGTAATCTCACTAATCTCTGCTTAGTTTACTAATTATGCTTAGGGGTTGGTTAGGTTTAATTAAATGCAATTGGATGGTTATATTAGAATAGATTCGTGATTATTAGATAATTGTGATGCAGATTAGACAAATTGAATGTGTATTTAGTAAGTAGACATGGTCTACTATTTATTGAGGGTAGCTCGGGATCTTTCCGACCCTTTATCGGGCTTCAATTTGACAATTCGGGCCTAAGTGAAATTTTTGGTATTTAAATATTATTTTTCGGAATTAAATTAATTAATTATTTATTTTCCGAAAATTCAACTGGGATGGCTAGTGACCGGAATATTATGCTGATGATTGTGCTGAAGTCCGTTTATTTAATCGGGCTTTATTTTGAGCTAAATTGAATTTTTAATATTAATTATTTAATTTTCGAAATTAATTAATTATTTATCTATTTATTTTTCGGAAATTAAGGTTGAGATGGCCAATGACCAAAATCTCGTGCTGATTGTCGTGGCACAGTCCGTTTATTTATTTGAGCTTTGAATTGTGCCAAATTGAATTAAATGTGGAATTTTAAGATATATTCCTAAATGGTTGTTGTTAATTATTTGATTGAGAAATCATTGGATGTTGATTGTCGGTATCGAAAGTAAGTTGGTAATCACTTGAAAAGAAGATACATGGGCTCGATGAATTGGGATATCACCTGAAGAATACACGTGACTCAGTGACAGAGTATGGCATCGTAAAGTGGCCGAGTGGGATCGTAAAGCTATTGAATATCAAAAGCGGTCAAGTGGGACCGTAAAGCCATTGATTATCGAAAGTGGTCGAGTGGGACCGTAAAATCATTGAATCTTGGAAGTGGTCGAGTGGGACCGTAAAGTCATTGAATATCGAAAGTGGTCGAGTGGGACCGTAAAACCATTAAATATTGATTGTCGAGTGGGACTGTGTCTTCCATCTATGCTTAAGTTGTGATATGAGGATCATGATTCGTAATTGGGGATTGAGATGGAATAATCAAATCAACCTAGAAATGGTCCAACTGATATATAATCGACTAAGTCGATTGAACTGTGATTTGACTGATTGTTCATTGAGATATATGAAGCATCTATATATAACCTTGAATTGTAGGTTATGATTGATGCCAAGGTATGTCTTCTGACCTATTCGTGTTTAGGCAGCCTATAGTATAATGGTTTACTAATCAGGCCTTAGTAGAGTAGAACTTGCTGAGACATAGTCTCATTCCGGTTGTGGGACAACAATTCAAGCCCATAGATGAACCCGAGGAGGAGGAATCAGAGAAGGAGAACATTGAAGTGAAACCTGAGGAGAAGAAAGATTTTTGAAGAAGAAGATGATCCAGAAAATGATCTTGAGTACTATCGGATGAGGACTGAGGTCCCATCCTCTTTTGAGAATCCTGTTTCGATGTGAATAGAGTGAAATTAGAAAGTCGTGTATAGTTTTGTGAAGCTCTTTGAATTATGCTCTGTATAAAAGCATGGTTGTGAATTTCAATATAAAATTATAGCCATGTTTTTCTATCACATTGTTTTATTGTCTAGTGATTTATAACTGCTTCCGCATGCGTAATAATAAACAGAAGAGTCGGCGATACGTAATCTTGGAATATCGCATTTTAAAATCGACCATTAGAAGGATGTGTGCATGCCCGAGGATTGGGGCATGACAATCTAACTATCATTAACCTTAATTCTAACCCTAATCCTAAGTGTAACCACCATCCTAAATAAGGGTTAAGAAGTTACTCGTGGGATTGGTCTTTGAGCTTGATAGTGAGCAGCGGCGACAACGGCTTATCGTGTGGATAGCGGCGATGTTGGCATGAGGCACGACAATGGCGTGCGGTGAGGTGACGGTGAGGTGGTGATGGTGCAGTTGGCGATGGTGACGGACGAGATGGTGGGCAATGGTGAGTCGACAATGGCTCGCAATGTAGTGACGAACGACAATGGCATAGCGTCATGGCAGTGAAGGCTCATGGCAAAGGGGACGATGTGATGGTGACGGCTCAACGATGAGGCAGCTCGATGGTGAGGCAGCAACGACGCAGCAAGATGGCGGATGGTTGAAAGCTCGGCAATGGCAACAGTAAGGGCAGCAACTAAGAGAGAATAAGGGGAAGAAGATGAGTACTAAGAGAGTGATGGAGAGATGGGAGCTGAGTGAGGGGGGGTGGGTTTGGTTGTGTGTGTGTGTGAGAGAGAGAGAGAGAGAGAGAGAGAGAGAGAGAGAGAGAGGTTGAGAGCTCGTTCAAGATTTTTCCTTATACAAGCATTAATGAGCTTGGGTACAATCTCCCTAATTCAATCATAGCAAAGCCATTTACGTGGCCACAATTGCTTCTTGCAATTCTTCTTATCCAAGTTCATTAATGGCAAGATATTAAGTATGAGCCATAATTGGGAATGAACTAGAAAAGCAAACCAAGTTAATCTCTCTCTCTCTCTCTCTCTCTCTCTTGCTCTCTCTCCCTTCCTCCCTCCCTCCCTCTCCCCTTCCTCTTCTCATGGGCGCCCATTCGCTTCTTGGATGCCAACAAATTGGTCCCATTAAGCTACCTAGCTTCCAGAAGAGGCAAATTAGGAATTAAATCAGACTATAGTCCAAATACTATTCATGCACATGGGCAAATTTAATGTACAAGCTTCCAAAAATCAAGAATAGCCTTGGATGGCTTGGCAAGCCCCCCTTGGGCCAACCAAGATGGGCATGAGGCCCATTTGGCTTGTCCATGGCTTGGGGTCCTAGTGGCTCCTCATTTGGGGCTCATTTCCACTTTTCCAAAATTTTATGGTAAATCAATGAAAACTTGAGTTTTCCTTATAAGGTGATCATTCCTAGCTTTTTCATGGTCCGTCGATTATTGTCATAATTCCGTTACGTAGATAGGGATCGATTGAGGATGTCATAGTAATTTCATGGTAATTCTCCATTATGGGTACTAGGCTATATATCTATGGTTATCGTCTGATTCTTTTCACAAAATATCTTCTGGGTTATTATGTATTCTACATTTAGATTTGTAATACTGCATCCATACAGCTTATGGATTTGGATGTAAGATATAAAAGGGATTGAGATACTCAAGCTTGTGAGTCTGAGGGCGAAGGAATTTGTTGGTGGGAGAGATATATCTCCAAGACCTATGGAAGATCACCATGGTCTGGATCAATTCCTCTACCAAACCTTTCTGTAGAAGTTGGATTTGCTGTCAAATTGGACTCTTTAGAAGCATATGAGCCAAAACCATTGCAACATTTCTACCAAGTGCTAGAAAGAAGGATCTTCATGGCATTCCTCATATCTTTGGATAAGCCTAAGAATCCTTGCTGTTGGAAACTCAATGGCTATTGTAAAATTATGAAAAACATATGAGTATAACCATTTAAGTTCCTCGGGAACGGAGATTGGGTCAAGTGTGAACACATGAATGACGGGATAATCATGGCGCATGTCGGATGATCTAAGGTTGAGGCCATCATATTGTCTTAAAATCTTGAGCTAATAATCTCACATCATTTCTTTACAGCTAGAGTAAAACCTTGTTGATGAAGCAGGATACATATGAGTGCTTGAACATGAGAAGAGAAGATATGGTTTTCTATGGTCTGGAGAGAAAATCTGCAAGAACATTTTTTTTCCTCCTTTGATATACTTGGTAGCAAAAGAATATTTGGATAACATTCTGGTCATTGCCAAAGTTGTGGATGGAAAATTGTCTTCAATTTGAGCTTCATCATTTGAGAAAAAGAAGACATGTCTGTTTCTATCAAGAAATGATGATCGATAAGATGAAATTCAAATTTCTTGATTTCATATTTTATTGCCAAAATTTCTTTAATTGTAGAATGATAATACTTCTCAGCTTGAGAGTGTCTTCCACTCTTGTGCCCATACATGAGTCCCTATATTGTTGTTGCAACTTACCCCTAAGGAGGGGCAGAATAAGTTTAAATTTGAGCCAACAACCTTCAGTTGGTGTGGGTTCTCCCAAACCCATATCTCATATAACGTTAGATGTGTGATTTTCATTCAATTGATCCTATATGAATTTTATATAAGGAGTCGCCACCAGACTATTGAGGTTAGTTATAAACCAAGTGAGATATATAAGAATATATCACTTCTAAGCAATTAGAGATCTTGGGAATGGGGTCTTAATTACACTAGTTAGAACTAATGCCCTTTTGATATCTAAACCTGATTACATGCCAACCAAAACTTGTGACATCCTGAAATTCGACCCCGTTTCGATAAAATGAAATGTGCATTTCGTCGACGTGCCTATGGTCCTTTTTCTCTGAGCTGATCACTCACGAGTTAACTAACCTATTGGGTGAAGCCATTAAGGGATATATCCATGGTAAAATCCCTAAAAGCTACCTAATTGGTTGGATTGGACTAAAATCACGTTCGGTCGATTTTAATCATGAAATTTAATTCGGTTTTGGGAATCGAATATTCGGACGTGTCACAATTCATTTTTAGGATCGTCTCATCGTCTATCAATTTATTGCCGAGTCCGAAATTTCAAGAAAGAAATTATCAGAGGAAGATTTGAAGACCAAAAGAAAATAGAAAGTGAAAGGGAAAGAGAAAAAGAAAAGAAATAAGAGAAGTATTATTATTTGAATTCTTTTTCTCTCTCTCCCTTTTCTCTCTTTTTCTCTCTATCTTCTCTCTCCTTCCCCCCTTTTTCCCCTCCCCCTTCGTGCGTAGCCTTCCCCACCGCCCATTCTCTTTCTCTTTTTTTTTTTTTTTCCCTTTGACTAGTCCAAGCTTATCTTCTCTCTCTTCTCTCTCCTCTCTCTTCTTTCTTCCCCCTCACAACAGAACCAGCTTTTCTTCTCCTTCTTTTCTTCGCGTGCGAACCAGGAGCTCGGAGACCGCAGCTCGTCGAGAACCGCTCGCCGCTTGTTCCGCCGCCGCACCGCCGCCCGCGCGACGCTGCGCCTTCCGTCGGCCGTCCCTCGCGCCCAGGCGTGCTCCCCCACGCGGTTCAGCCTCTGCTCAGCCTTCGTTCCACCCCGTCCAGCCACCTCTGGCCGCCGTTTGAAGCCGCCGGACCTCCACCGGCCCTCCCCGGAGCACCGCCCACTCTCCCGAACCCTTCTCCGCCCCTAACCATCTCTGTTTTCCCCTGTTTTGCAGCCAACCAGCAGACCCACAAAGTGGGTTTCCAGCACTTCAAGCCCGCTTTTGGACCGTTTCCCGGCCCCGAACCTGAGCCGTGCTTTGGGAACAATCGTTCCTCGCGTCGCCGCCGTTGGATTGATCCGATTTGTGCGCGATTTGGTGAGTAATCTCACTAATCTTGGATTAGTTAGCTAATTATGCTTAAGGTTGGTTTAGATTTAATTAATTATGTTTAGGTTGTTAGATTAGAGTAAATTAGCAATTATTAGTCAATTGTGATGCGATTTAAATAAATTGATTGTGTAATTAGCAAGTAGACATGGTCTACTAATTATTGGAAGTGCCTCGGGATTTTTCCCGACCCTTAGTGGGCTCCAATTAGGCTTTTCGGGCCTAAGTAGATATTTTTAGTATTTAAATATTAATTTTCGGAATTAAATTAAATAATTATTTATTTTTCGAAAATTCAACTGAGATGGCCTGGAACTGGAAAATTATGCTGATGACCGTGGTGAAGTCCGTTTATGTAATCGGGCTTTATTTTGAGCTAAATTGAATTTTTAATAATAATTATTTAGTTTTCGAAATTAATAAATAAATTAATTATTTTTCGGAAATTAAGATTTTGATGGCCGATGACCGAAATCTCGTGTTGATCGTCGTGGCGCAGTCGGTTTATTTATTTGAGCTCTACGTTGTATGGAATCAAATAAATTGTGATATTTTAGGGATTTACCCTAAATTGATTGGAATTGATTGAGATTGAATTGTTGATTGATGAATGGCCAAGTATGTTTATTCAGCATTTATAGTGCTTTGTTGAGTTGTAAAGGGAGTAGAATGATGAGAGTGAATCAGAAGTACTCTGGGATTGAACCAATCAGACACGGTGTATGGACCTACGTGGTTCGGTGATTGGGACATCACTGGCGAAAACGGCGCCTTAAAGAACACACGTATCGGTCTAGTACATACATTATTATGAACCTACGTGGTTCGGTGATTAGGATATCACTGGAAAAAACGGCACCTTAAAGAACGCACGTATCGGTCTAGTACTCACATTGTTATAGGCATGTATGGTTCGGTGACTGAGGGTGTCACTGGCGAAAACGACGCCTTAAAGAACGCATACACTTGTCTATTAAATACATTGTTATAGGCATGTGTGGTTCGGCGATTATGGAACTCACTAGCGAAAACGGCGCCTTAAAGAACGCACACAATTGTCTAGTGAGTACATGGTTATAGGCATGCGTGGTTCGATGATAAGGACATCACTGGCGAAAACGGCGCCTTAAAGAACGCACGCAATTGTCTATTGATAAAATCATTGTAGGCATGTGTGGTTCGGTGATTTGGGATATCATTGGCGAAAACGGCGCCTTAAAGAACGCACACAGTTGTCTAGTGGATACGTCACCTTGGCGAAGTTGACGCCCGAGAGCATTAATGTGGCTCTGTGACCGAGTACTCGATGAAAGAATATATGGTGTGGAATCAATGACCTAGAATGGTCCGTCTGGCATGTAATCGACTAAGTCGATTGATCCTTGCTTTGATTTGATGTTGTGAATTGATTGTCTGAATGGAAATTGACCGTGAGTGGTCTTGTTGGCATATAATCGACTAGGTCGATTTGATCGATGCTTCGATCGGTGATATGATTGCTTGGGTGCCTATTATGAATTGTATTGACTTGCAAGTGGGATCAGAGGCCAAGGTAAGTCCTCTGCCCTGTGCGTGTTTAGGCAGCCTGTAGTATAATAGTTTATCTAATCGAGCTTAGTGGGGTAGAACTCGCTAAGACGTAGTCTCATCCCAGTTTGGGGAAAACCATTTCAGGACCCCGCTGAAGAGATGAGAAGGAGGAATCCGAGAAGGAAGACTCGGAGGCGAATCTTAAGGAAAAAGATTTTTAGAGGAAGAAGGCAATCCTGAGAGGGGCCTTGAGTACGGCCTAGTTTGTCTAAGTTTCTGTCTTCTTTTGAGAATCCATTTTGATGTGATTAGTTTCAAAGTGGTTTATGGTTTGTATAAAAGTTTGGTTATAAATTTCAATATGAAAAATATGGCCCTGCTTTTCTATCCCATCGTTTTATTGTCTGGGGATTTTAACTGCTTCCGCATGTGCTTAATAAAAGAAAGGGTCGGCGATACATTGTCCTGGGATATCGCATTATAAAATCGACCAAGGTAAAAGGATGTGTGCGTGCCCGAGGATCGGGGCGTGACAAAACTACTAGAGTAGCCTATTGAAGAATTTTAGGTTTCATCCTAACCATTCTAAAAATGAGAATAACACTCAAGACATTAAGGGGCACAACCAAGTGTAATTGAAGTAAAAACATACAAGCAATCTAATATTGTCTCTAAAAGAAAATGGCATCCAAAAATCCTTATTATAAAATCCTAAAGGCTTACTCAATTTTGGGTTTCAATTTTTGAAGGATTTTCCTCTTTTTAAGAGAAAATATTCGAAAAGGTAATTTTTAAAAATTTTCCAAGAATTTTATGATTTTATGAATTTTCCAAAACTTTCCAATTTTTTTATGAACTTTCTTATGAATTTTCGGAATTTTCTGAATATTTTAATGATTTTTCAAGATTTTCAGATTTTTTTGAGAATTTTCTGAATTTTTATTTTTTATTAATTTTTTAATTCTTAATGATTTTTAAAGATTTTTACATATTTTTTTATACTTTTAATGTTTTTATTATTTTTTATGATTTTTAATACATCTTTACCCCTTTTTTCGAAAATATTCTTTGGGCCGAGTCCAAGGACCTCGTCCAAACAGTTGGTCTGAATCGGATCTGGATTCGGGTTGGATCTAAAATTTTGGATTGGCCCCTGGGCTTGGTCTGAATAAAGGCAAACTATCAAACCGACAACACTCAGCCCAACTCTATTCATTTTAATCTCACTACACTCAGTCCATAACTCCCAGCCAGCACCATTTTCCGATGAGCCCCTCGTCGGCGCTCAGGCCACCGTTGATCCAGCATGCCGCCTCGGTTGTTCAGTCCGACAGGCGCCAGTCACCGCCAGCCATCGCTTGGTCGCCGGCCGCCTCTCCCCGGCCATCACCAAACCTCATCGGTGAGGTTAAGCCACCAAAAAAAAAAAAAAAATGCACATTGTAAAACGGCATTTATTCTAACAGAACAAGCACACTAGTGCGTAAACGAGAAACTAACTACAGCGGCCTCTAACCATTGGTTCCTCCGGCGAGGCGCTCATGGCCAACTCGGATGATGAGAAATCTGCTACCAAAAGGTCAAATAAAAAGCCTATTCAGTCTCAGTTTAATGATTTCAGAACTAATAGAGCATAAAAATAACATCTCCAATACTGTTTTGGCTAAATCGGATTCGATTCCTTCATTGAGACATTTCGTCGAACGGTTCATTGACGATTTAGAAACTGAGCTATGGACTCGATTTCAACGTTTCAATTCACCTGATCTATCAGCATCTGACAGGCGTTATATCTCGCATATAAAACTGGGCGTGGTTTGATTGGATTGCGTGAAACACAAACGTATCCGGTGAGCTCGGCGGTAGCGGAAGGCAGGGGCAACCGAGAGGAGCGTCTTTGGTTTGTTCGGTGTGGCTGGGCCTGGCTTTGTACTTGCTTCGTGGTCGGAACTTTGGCTCCCGCCTGAACGAATCTTGTGAGTCCAAGTTAGATAGGCCTTGGCTAGGCTCAGGAATTGGGCTGAATGCATGGGCTAATCAAGTTTTTTTTTTTTCTTATTTATTATTGTATTTTTTATGCTATATATTTTTTTCTATATTTTTGCAAAATGGATGCATAAATGGTCAACAAAAATTTGGATATCAACTTGTGTAGCATTGGGACATGTCTAATGCCCAAGGCAAACAAATTGTATCGGTATTAATGTATGCCATCCGACTTTGGTCATCTAATTGGTTGAGAAGTCTTACATGAAGTTGTAGAGAGTGAACTTGTTGCCAAGATGATTTGCCGGCTTTGTAGTGCTGCGGAGGGCATTCACATCGGATGGCCAGCAAGTAATTCTTGGTGACATTTTGTTCTCTTCTTCTCAAACGAGGTTTAGGAGACCCTACTATTGCAAGTCGTTCTTCGAAAATTTAATGTACCTAAGAAAAATAAGTCAACCAGTTTTTTTACTTCTTTTGATAATTTAGGGGTGTGGTGTGAAGCTTGGCTATCTAAAAGCTCATAGAACACCCTTCAAGTCCATGAATAAGTTGAGTCAAGCCCTTTTTTCTCCTGCAAGATCCAGTTAAATTTGAATACAATTGGTGGAATTCGAATGGTTAACCTCCTGCTATAATATAAATGCCAATTTCTCTTGAATTGATGCTCAATTCAATGAATGTCTACTCATAGCATCACTATAAAAATCTTACTTTGACCAAGGTCCACATGAACTGGGTCAATCACCACACTCATCATTATGGGTCATGGATTCCTCGTGGATCTCACAAAAATTGATGATTTTGATTGCATCCGGTTTATAAACCCGAATCTAGGCAAGAGTTTCCCATCAATAGCACCTGGGTGGTGGACAGAGGAATGACGGTGTCTTAATCGATTCTTTTGGATAAAAAATGTTATGGATGCCCTCGGTCGAAGGAAATTAGTAGGTACTTTTGAAGTATGCTCCATCTTTTCATATGATTGTCATATTTGGGTTTGGATAAGCACATAAATACTTAGGGTTAAATAATAAAATGACGTAGGACTTAACACAGTATAGGACTATATTACAGAAAGGACATAGTGGGATGCTAATCTGGTCACGCGTAATGGCATTCTTGATCTAAGATATAAGTCCTTGTTGACCAGTTTCCTTCACACGTGCACTTGGGTAGCCAAATTTCCCATTACTGCTTTAGCCTTAAGGTGCTTAATCCTAGGTTTTTGAACTGATTGGTGGCAACTCTAGTCTGGTACCTGAGTTTAGGATCATTTTGAATCTTGTAGATTTTCCGAGCTTAATATTTGAATAGATTTTAAAAACCGAGGCGCTCTTGGTTGGCTACTCTCGATTTGCAAAAGATATCTTTCACTCCTTTAGGCACACCCAGGACATAAGTTGAATTTATCCAGAATGTCAATGGAAGGGTTCACGAGGCATTTTCATAATACATATTGACTTCACATATGGTAAAAAACACCTTGCTTGTGGTCAGGATTTTCGTTGACGCAACATGCATTAATTCCTTCAGATGCGCTCAACTTTCGCGTGTTGGCATGCCAATTGAGCTCAATGGTCAAACTCCACTCAAATCGGATTGCAGCAAATATTCCTTTTTCTCAATTTTTTACCCCAACCTCATTATCTTCCACTAAAAAATTCCCCAACATATCTCTTTGTTTGCTCCATAATCACCTTTGCACGTCCTTTTAGTTACCGTTCTATGGACGGCTGCTGCCTATGTCTTTCGTCAACCATTAATTAATTTCATATCAGTAGTAATCTCTCGGTCTCCAGAGGGTTCTATTATGCATGAGCTAGTCAGCATGACCACCAATGAAGATCGAGCACAAACAGGATTATTATCTTGAATTTTAAATAAAGACATTGCGTACAAGATTTAGCCTTTCTTTTGATAATATGGAATGCCCCATCGAATCATGTTCTCGAATTCTGATGGACTAAAACCATATATTGAGTCTAAGTAGTGAGTTTCTTTCTTTTCTTTTTTCTTTCTTTCATATATATATATATATATATATATATATATATATATTTGCAGTTCTTTTAGCTATTGCCTATGAGAGCTTCAATCACAGAGCACCCACATAACTATCATGTTGAATAAACGAAATGACTGAGGCATGTAGATGGTTCTACATTAAATAAGGAACGTCTGATTTTTATTTTTTATTTTTTGGTAAGAAAAGGGTGCAAAGCTTGAGTGTTATACTGTTACACTTCGAGTAAAACTTAGTCTAGTCTGATCTCCCATAAACAAAGGAAGTGAAACTCTTGGTGGCCCATCTAATGCTAGAGTGTCATTATTCAAATTTGAATTTAATTTGATCTGGCTAGAGTCACTCGTAAATCAAAACTGAAAAAGGAAATAAAAAAGGGGGGAAAGCAAAAAAAAAAAGATAATACCTTCAGGCTGCTGGTTTCCGAATTCAAGCAAAACCAACTAGCTAATCATATTCCAACCTTCGCTATGGTCCTCCTGCTTACCCTCCCTTTTGAGAAAAGGAAATTGCAAGAGAAGAAATTCTGTTCGCATCCCATATTATTTAAAATTCATAAGCATTTTTTATTGAAGCAATTCAAACCAACCATTATGGAAGCAGGAAGTCTCCAGATGAGAGAAGATTTTGGACGGTAGTAGAAGTTGGAAGTGTGTTCGTGGGAGAGTGTGACCAGCCGCATCTTTTAGAAAGAACGTCAGGCTTTTGCCAATATTATATGGGAGTCGTCGACTCTTGTCTGCGGGCATGCACATACTTGCCTTCTAGGCTTCTTTCCTCAGGCGCTATATAAGAGTTGTCTGTGCTCGTCATGGTTCATACTTCATAGAAGCATAAGAAAGAAAGAGGGTGAGATTTTATGAACAAACATCGTGGTACCAAAGAGATGTGAGTTGTCAAAGTCAGATTCGAGGCTCTTTCATGAAGAGGTAGAGAGGTGTTGAACGCAGCCAAGGATGACTTGCCGGCGTCCCTTTTCTTTCGACGCGAAAAATGTAGCCGGCGAGTTGTTCTTGGCTAAGTTTATCTCTCTTCTTCTCATGCAAGGCTCCATGGATCTAGTGCTATAGGAAATTAAGCGAGAAGATCCCAGAAAGGACTGACTCTCTCTCTCTCTCTCTCTATCTCTCTCTCTCTCATCGCTGATTGTAATTGTGAGTTACAATCGGGAAAATAACAAAGGTTTGATTCACAAAATTGATTTTCCTGTTTTGGTTCGAAAATTTAGGTGCTGTTTGGTTTAAATTCTTTTTATTTTCATTTACATTTATAAACATTTAAATTATTTAACTTGATTGTAGTTTACTAAATGTATCTTTATTGAAAATAATGGTTGGTCACGACCAATAATAATTGTTTATGTAACATCTTTTTACTAAACAGCGTATGTGATGTCTAAAGGCTCCACTTAACTATCGTCAAATGAAAATTGTAATTATTGCAATAGCTCTCATAACATGACTTGAGTAGGATCACTACTAATGATCTTGTCTACTAATATGCGGCAGCAACTGAATTTGTTATTTCATCCCATTAAAAATTGCCAAGGCATTAAAACCTTTTCATCGATTTCGTGAGAAAAAAAAAATAGAGAGAGATATTGGCCTTGAGCAGAAAAGATCCACAATCTATCCTCTATTAATCTGAAATTGGAGATAAGCAATATCGATATTCTAATCGTGAAAAACAATTTTTTTTTTCAATTAGATTGAACAAGAGCACATTCGATCATGTTGATATTTGTATGAGCCGAAAGATTTTGGTCCATGCACGAGAGTCCAATTGTGAAATGCCATCGGCTGAGTATTGGACCATTGTACATTCTATACAAATGGAAGCGGGTCCATAAATGGAATTGTAAGGGCAGGACCTTAACATTTACCTATTAATTCCCATAACTTTTCACATGCTCAAATCCTGTCTTATAAATAAATCGTGCTGGAAATTGTCCAATCAATCCTATTATATGGATGCCAATTCATTCATAAACAATCCAATTTTACCAATTTAGTTCTACACTGTCAAGTGAAATTCTAATTTAATCATTCCAATCAATTTTTCCGAAAAATTGTTGACCTGGCAGTGTGCCACATAGGACAGCTACCACGTTTGCTATATTCGACCATAGATAGACTAAAGGGTTAATACTACGAAAAACCCTAAACTAGTACACATGTGACAAATTTATCTCAAACTAATTTTTTAACAATGAAAAACCCAAAACTGATACAATCGTAACAAATTTAACAAATTTACCCTTTGTTAATTTTAATTAAACTATATTACTATTACGAAAAACCACCAACTGGGACACCTATGACATGGAGGGTAAAATCCAAAATTGATATACTTGTTAATCGTCACATGATCCAACTTAGCAATTTGATAATAAAATTTAACGTAAATTAATTGATGGCAAATTTATTACAAATGTACCAATTTGAGGTTTTGGGTTTTTTGTGGTCAAAAAATTAATTTGAGGTAAATTTATTATAAGTGTACCGATTTGGAGTTTTTTGTGGTATTAACCCTAAACTAAATGCCAGAGATGAACATTGACATAGTCTATGTTATGGCTAGACATATAATCTAGGGCGGGTGAATAGGATATTTTGGTTAAAATCTACTACATTTGTTATTTATTCCCAAACATGCATGATATTTTGCAATAATTCAAAATCCTTAGACGACAATCACATCAAAGAATGGAGCATACTCAAAAAGTAAGGGCTAACTTTTTTCAAGCGTGAGCATCCATTACATTTATTTTGCTGAAGAAATCTTTTAAGAGACCGCCATTCCTCTGTCCACCACCCTAGTGCTACTGATGGGAAGCTGTTATCTAGATTTGCGAGACCCGCGTGAAATTCTTACCTATATGATCAATGCGGCGATTGACCCGGTCCATGTGAATCGAGGTCAAAGTAAGATTTCTCGCTATCGATTGCACAAGTCAACGTTCGTAGAACTAAGCATCTATATGAGAGAAATGGCTTTAGTGTTGTAGGCAGAGGTTAACCATTTGAATCTCACAAACTGCAGACATAGAACTTTGAATCTTGCCCGGGTAAAATGTCTTGACTTAACATGTTCATGGAACTTATTGATTGTTCCATGGGGCTCTTAATAGCTGATCTTCATGCCTGCACCCTTACTAAATTACCAAAAAATGGAAAAAACAAATCAATTGACTTCTTTCTTTTAGGGACATTAAGTTTTCAAAGAACAACCGGCAATAGTAGAGTCTCTTGAGCCTAACATGAGATGAAGAGAACAAAATGTCGCCAAGAAAAACTTGCCAGCCATCCAATGTAAATGCCCTTCAAGGCGCTACAAAGCCGGCAAATAATTTTTGGCTACAAGTTTGCTCTCTGCAACTTCCTGTAAGACTTCCCAATCTTTTTTATGACCGAAGATGAATGGCATACATCAATGTATCACTATAATTCGTTTTGACTGGGCATCAGACATGTCCTAAAGCTAAACTGAAGAGGCACCTGCATTATTATGTTGCTTTAGATTCTTCACGTGACTAGCTAGTATTCCTCGTGGACAATGTTTGACATTCCAAACGAATAAGTCTAACTTTCCTAACGTAGTGCTAGTGTACCATTCTCATTCAAAACAAAAAGATAAAGTGCTAGGGCACCACCTTCAAAGAGTGACCACGTATGTCCAAAATAAAACCTTTCCCATCCAACTATGCGAGAAGGGCTTAATTCTAAATTGAACTTGACAAGGCTCTTGGGTAAAGCAAGACACCTTTAGGCTCTTTTCTTTTTATATTTAAGTGCCCCACCGCAAAGCGAAGAAAAACGATGCTTCTTTTTCTATGAAAATGCTTGATGTAACAGGAAACGGCGCACTATCAGTCCTAATCTCGCACAAAATCTATTAAGCATGGCCAAAGGATATAAAGTGATTATTCTCTATACTTTAGAGGAGATGCCTACATTTTTTTTATGATAAATATAAAAATATCATTGCCTTTGTTAAAACGGAGAATAGGAACTTTCCTATTCAATGGAAATATGTCCAAGACATAGCCATGAAAGCTCAACTTGGTGGTTTGTGGCTATGGCATTGAGGATTTGACCACTTAAACTTTGCTGGGCTAAAAATTCCCATAAAAAGAAAATGATGAGAAGCTTTCCAGTCATTTTAGAAATTTTAAATGTTTGTGAAGGTTGCCTCCTTGGAAAGGCAATCTTTTCCATCTAGAGGTGTATGGAGAGCTAAAAAGTCATTGGAACTTGCTCATAAGGAATGTGTTGGTCCAATGAGGACCCCTACACTTAGTTAGAATAAATATTTCACCCTCTTCATATAGCATTACAAAAGAATGATGTGCTCTACTTTCTTCAAGAAAGATTAGAGATCTTCTCTTCAAGAAATTCAAGAACCACTTCAAGAATCAAAATGGCTAGAGAATAAAGGTTATGAGAAGCGACTAAGGCACCGAGTACGACTCTTATGAGTTTAAGAAACTCTCTAAAGATGAAGTAGTTCATCATCAACTAAGTATTGGCTATGCCCCAAAGCAAAATGGAGTAACAAAAAGAAAGAACAGAACCATCATGGAGATGACAAGGACCATGCTGAAGGAGAAAGGCCTTCCTAACTCGTTTTGGGCAAAAGTAATTATACGATAGGATACATCTTAAATAGATTTCCAACTAAAGCAATGCAAAATAAAACTCTAATTGAAGCATGAAGTAGATGAAAGACTTTGGCAAAGCATCTCAAGGTGTTCAATTGTTTATGATATGTCCATGTCCATACTAAAAAAAAAAAAAAAAGTGGGTAAGCTCGGTGAGAAGATGGAAAAAGGTGTCTTCCTCGATTATAGTGACCAATTAAAATGCTATCGAGTGTACTACCTAAGAACTAAGAAGCTCATGATTAATCAAGACGTTGAGTTTGACGAGAGCGTCGCCTGGAATTAGGGGGAAGAGAAGATAAAGAATAAGTATGTCACCTTACTAGACATACCATTGCACTAGAGGAGCCAACATCACAAGAATAAGGTGAAGTATCTAATTCCACAATTCATGCTGTAACACCACCATCACTACCATCCTCTCAAGAGCAACACAAGAAGATTTTACTCTACAGTCTCCAATAATGAGGGTAAAAAACCTTATGATAATTTATGACACATGCAACTTTGTTGCTTTAGAACTAAAAAAAAAAAAAGAGGAAGAGATGTCCAAAGAAGAAATTTGAATAAAAGCCATGGAGGAAGAAATCAAGATAATAGAGAAAATGAAATTTGGGAGCATGTCAATCACCCTAAAGACATAGAAATTATTGGAGTCAAGTGGGTCTACAAAGCAAAGCTAAATGCAAATGGATACATCTAGAAGTATAAAGCAAGGCTTGTGGTGAAAGGACATTTGCAACAGCCAAGCATTGAATATATTGAAACTTTCACTTCTATTGCTTGCCTTGATATTACTTGGACACTCATAGCCCTTGCAGTACAAAAAGAATGGAAGATCCATCAACTAGATGTGGAGTCAGCATTCCTAAATGAATTTCTTGAAAAAGAAATATATGTGGAACAACCACAAAACTTTACCGTTGAATGCCAAGAAGAAAATATTCTAAAGCTCAAGAATGCTCTAAATGGGTTAAAAGCAAGCACCACCATCTTAGTATAGTAAAATTGACGAGTACTTCACCAAGCAAGGATTTAGGAGGAGAATGAGCGAGCCAACACTCTATATCAAGACCCAAGGTAAGTCTGATATTCACATCATCTCTCTATATAAATGATCTCATATATACAAGGAACAAAGAGAAGATGGTTCAAGAATTCAAAGAAGAAATTATGAAGACATTCGAGATGATGAACTTAGGCTTGATGCACTACTTCCTCAGCATCGAAATCAAATGAAATGAAGGAGTCTTTTATCTCATAGAAGAGATATGCTGAGAATCTCCTGAAGAAATTAAAAATGGACTATTGTTAAGCAGTTGCAACATCACTCGTGACACATGAGAAGCTACTAAAGAAAGATAGAGCAAAAAAAGTCAATGCTTCTCTCTACATAAGTCCGATTGGCAATCTACTATATCTCTCTATTACACAAGTGGACATCATTTATGTGACAAGTCTATTATCACAATTCATGCAAAGTCCAGGTGAAATTCACTAAGGTGCTACCAAGAGAATTATAAGATACTTATGTGCCACTACTTATTATGGCATTTGGTATAGGCTAAGTGTGATGGCTAAGCTCATTGGCTACACCAATAGTGACTAGGTAGGTTCAGCTAACAATAGGAAGAGCATTGCCAGCTATGCATTCACTCTAGGTTTTGGAATATTCTCGTGGGCATCCAAGCATGGCATAATCTATTGTAGAAGAAGAATATATTGCAACTATTACTACCACCGATCAAGCAATATGACGTCCAAGAATTTTAGAAGACATTAGAGAAGCACAAACATATCTTAATCCAAGATTTTGTGACAAAAAGTCCGCCATTGCTATCTCAAAAGATCTAGTTTTTCAAGGATGAACTAAGCAAATCGATATCATATATTTCTTCGTTCAAGAAGCATAGAGCAGTGGAGAGATCAAGCTTAAATATTGCAAGAACGAGGATCAAGCTGTGGACATATTCCCTAAGGTGCTACCCCAATCCAAGTTTGAGACTTTGAGAAGCATGGTTGGAGTCTCACGAAATTGGATCAAGGAGGAGTGTGAAAATGATGATCCAATTTTTATAAGTCTCTAGCATGCTCAAGATGTTTGGAGAATAGATACTTGGATGAGTAGTCTATAGACTCGTAAGAAATATCTAAGATATTTTTAGAAAAGTGGTATGATATGTGTAGTAAAATCTAGAGTAATATCTATGCAACTTGCTGAAGATTTTTCCTTGTAATGGCGGTGGAAGAGGGCTATAAATAGCGAATCCCTCTCCACTTGAAGGTCACGCCCAGCCGAAGAAATTAAGTCCTTTGTACAAGCCTTCATAAAATAATACCCTTCTGGCTTTTCTTTGCTCCCTTCCTTGCCTTCCACTATCGTCCTTTTTTGGTAAAGGAATTTTTTTTTTTTTTTTTGGTAAAGGTTGCCTTCCACTATCGTCCATCTCCAATATAATAATAAAGTCCTTCTCCTGTTGTTGCTAGATAAGTTCTCGCACCTACACACGCACTGGCTAAATCACTCACTAAACTACTCACTCACTTACAAAACCATCCACGCTTCCGCTTACCAATGGTTTCACTCCCAGAGCATTTCCATAGTTAGGCCTTGTTGACATCTTTCTGATGGTTGGACCGATGGAACACTTACACCAGTTGACATTGACAACTTGCCCGATATTAAGGAAGTTTTGAAGACTGCATTCTCTGCAAGGAAGAAGCAGAAGATCATAATCCTCGGACAGTTGTTCAGATACACTTGAGAAGCATGAAGTAATTCTGCACTAGAACAGAGGAAGACTGTATCATCCCAAGATAAGCTAGATGACAGAACAGTTCAAATATGATAGCTTCTATGATCTTCCCAGTAGCCCTTTATAACTTATTATCTTGTTAAATATTGTTTACACTTTTTTTTATTGTCTTGTTAGAGCGTACGTCATTACCATTTGTGACATGAAATGACATGCCCTCTTGTGTCCATTATTAAGTGATGTGTGAGCATCATAAAAAATATTCATGCATATGTCTAATTCACGTCATTAGATGAATGACTTTCTTTGCTACATCCTCTGTTCAATCAATTACCCAAAGTAGCGTTCAGTTACACAGGGCCATTAACATTTTGCCAATATCCATATTACTAACATAAGCCAACTGCATAATGGAGAAAAAGTGTTTAATTGTGAAGTTGGATTTATCTTTTACCTTCAGCTGAAGTTGGATTTATGTTTTACCTTCAGCTTCATCAGAATCTCTCGTGTCACCAAATAAATGAATTTCCAATGCCTGTCACATTATCATCTAAGTAGAAATTGTAAAAGATAACCTCAAGATAACCGACAAGTGGTTGCAATCAACATCGCTATTACCGTTTACTGGATAAATGACATGATTGATTCTATCACCAAAAATAGTTTGCAAATCACATAAGGTGTTCATTCAATTTCAAACTACCTAAACGAGAACTTATCCCAATTTGGGTATATAATTAAAGTCCAAGCAGAAGTTAATGGAGTGATTTAGGAACCTACATATCCTTGCCTTTTCAACTCCCATCCTTTGAATTGGGCTACACTTCTGAGGGCATCCTCCCACACTCTCGCCGTCTGCTGGCTGACCTCCTTCTCATGCTTTGCTAAAGCATCAACTTATAGTTGAGACTTAAGATAATATCACGATGTTCCACGTCATAGAAAATCGGAAAAATCATCTTTTTGAATGGTTTGGATTTCTTACACTTCACCACGTATACGAGCTCATGAAAACACGACGGACTGGAACAGTAATTTTCAGAGAAGATGGGTAAGTAGATCTTCAAATTTTGTATGGCCCTCCACAGATTATGTTTTATATCTCTTCCATCGAGGAGCTCTTCCTTGTCGGGGAAAACATGGATGTTCTCCCTCCCATGATGTGGTAAAGGCAACCCGCGAATTCTTGGCGAGTGTCCAGCCCTCTAGAATTCATGAAGACGTCATAGCCATTCACTGGTGAGACATCACCACTCTTTTCAGGTTCCGATCTCATTCCCATGTCCACTCTCACATAGTATTTCGCCTGAGAGTTCCTCTCTTTCTCTCTCTTAATGCACCTCATCAACGAAAAGGCACGTTCACTTCGTTTGCCTAAAAATAGACTCCGCCGACTCTTGGACGACATTCTCGGAGCATCTTGCCAGATCACTATTGTAACGGAAATTCTCTTTCGACTAGTTCGTCGTAGCAGGCGGACCACTCGAAATTTTCAAATTATAGTGACGACCAGACGTCTAAGCATGTCCCATATGCCCAAGAAATCCAATAAGGTTGGGCCCAATGAACAAGACAACTTGAAAATCGATAGGCCCAATAGGAAAGCTCTCCTTCCGTTGCTTTTATATCAAACTTGTGAGAAACTTTCGCAACACTTATAATCTCAATTTCTCTAGGCGAGGAAGGAAATGCAATTTTAAGTTCAATGGAAGTTCTGTCCCAAGGTAAAGTGTGTACGAAGCTAGAATTTGGAACTGACAATAAATGGATCGGTTCAATGAACGAGGGATGGCTACAAGGTTATTCACGAGCTGCCGTGAGTCCTCTCAAAAGGCAGCACCTTAAAGTCATGAGAAAACAAGAAAAGTAGATGATGTAAAGGACATCAAGAATGAAGCAAACGTTTCATATTGCAAATTCACGCCCAACGATATTCAAATCTGCTCTCATAAGTTCAAACAGGTGAATCCAAGTCATATCGTAGAAAATTGACAAAATCTCCTTCTTGAATAATTTGCATATTTTGCATTCCACCATGAGTGCAAGTTCACGAAAGGCACCACATACTAGAAGCATTATCTTTAAAGAAGATGGGTACCTAGATGTTCGACTTTTCAAGTGAAGCTGCATTGTCTTTTGTGCAACCTCACCTTCCCGACGATGGAAGTGTCACCAGAACATTTCTAATACAGGTAACTCGCAAGTAACTTGTATTAGACGTCCAGGAGGAAACAAACTTGATGACAATGTCAGCATAATATCTCATATTGCAAATTCAAGTGAAGCTGCGTTGTCTTCTATGCAGCCTCAGCTCGCCGGGAGTACTAAGCCAACAAGTCGATTACCAAGGTGTTTCATCATCTCACTCCAAGTGCAAAAGGCTACTATACATGTCTACTCGGTGGTGGCCACTTTTGAAGAAGTGATGGAGAGTCTGTCTTTCCCCTGATGGTCTTCCAAGTTCCTAAGTAAATATTTGTCTTCCCTACCTAGGAGGGAATACTAAAAAAGTTTTACGTTCCAAAGTTCAGAAGAAGCATTTTAAGGACATGCTTAGGTCTAAACCTGTATCAGACATTTGGGAGGAAACAAAGTTGATGACAACGTCAGCATAGCATCTCATATGGCAAATTCAAGTGAAGCTGCATTTGTCTTCTATGCAACCTAACCTCGCGGACGACGGAAGCGTCACCAGAACATTTCTATTACAAGTTACTTGCAAGCAGACGACTGTCAAAAGCGATAACTTTCCAGAGTCATCTTTCCTGCACTAAAGATGCGCAATCCCGGCCACGTAGCTCTTCCAACTCTTTTAGCGCGACAGTACTCCTTGGTGGCTCCCCCAGCTCGTGAAGGCACCATGCACACGGAGACACGTAGGATGACCTTCGGAGAAAATTTATAGTAAGGTTTCTTTAGCCGGCCATTTTTTTTCCGAAATGTTGTTTTTTGTTTTGTTCTGGTTTGGTCTTTTAGAAAGGACGAGCGAGTTCTGAGGGTATTTCTTGAGGACATTCTCCAAGCATCTCGCCAGTTCTTGTTGTCAAGCGGACGCAAATGAGTATGGGCATTTGCAATGACAAAAGCAGATTGCAAATACACGTGGCGACAGCAGGGCCGACATTTTCCAAGAAATCCAAGAAGATTGGGCCAAGTGAACAACTTGAAATGATCTCTTGGCTAAGTTTTCCTTGGACTTAAACACGTCCTTAACCTTCCTACTATCTTTAACTTATAAATTTGAGTGGCCTTGTCGATCATTTTTTATTAACAAAAGCAAAATTTTACACTCAGCTCTATCCATCTATCTATCTATGTGAAAATATGCAGTGCACCTCTATGGTAACTTAATTCGATTTCTTGCACATTGTTTTTTATAAATTATTAACTTGCTAAATGGTAGCCATTTTAAACTCTCTTTTTGTCATTGAATTTTACACTTACTATTGTGATACACTTCATGGCCCATTTGATTTGCAAAAAATATGCTATAGAAAAACATTTATCTGCATTTTCGAGTTTGAAAAATGAGTCATCAGAAAATATTTTCACAATATATAGAAAATATTTTCTTAAATTCAAGAAAATTAATTCTTTCAAAAATAAGAAATCATTATCTAAAATATGACAAGACTCGGGCACTTGGATATCTTGATCATTCTCTTGAGATACTTTCGAAGATCCAGTGAGAAATAAATTGCTATTTTCTTTCATCGATTGATGCTTGGTCAAATATGCATTGGCTTGAGTTTACCCTGGTAAAACAACAAAAGCTAAAAAGAAATGGACCCAATTTTATTCCTGAGAAAGCTCCTCTATCAGGATTTTTTTTAGCCCGCATCCGTATCTAGGGAACCAAATTAATTTGGATCCTTGGTCTTGGCTCCCATGTGAGCCCCTCCAATGGATCTCACAAGGATAATGGCCGTGATTGCATCCAACTCATGGCCCCGGATCGAGGCAAGAATTGTTGTACTCTATCCTTTGTGGAAAAATTTATTCAGATTGCCATTATTCATGAAAATTAAGATCATGATGAGTTATTCTGATAATAAAAATCATGTCCAGTTATTCAGTCATATATATATTGTTGCTAATATCTTAATCAGTTTTTTAACCAAAGCCTGGGGATCTACTCAAAATCAACATGATTATTCTCGAATTCAACTGACTGACATGCTTCAAGTTCAAAAAACTCAAGTAACTCGAAAACCTAACAAACTGATTGGATTTTTACATATGGCAATTACATGTTGGCACTGATCAATGCCATAAACAGCTAAAGAGTATTGTTTAAGACTTTGGGTTTGGGCTCAAGCATAGATTGAACTCAAACGAAAATTCACCAAGTGGTAGAGTTGAGCCAAACTGAGTTTAAGGTCAAGCTTACTAGAAGATCAATCTTGACAGGATCAAGCTTGAGTTGAATATTGAGCTTTGCGAAACCGAGTGGACTGAAGTCAAGTCAACTATCCACTTGACTTGGTTTGACTACGCTCACACCCCTGCCAGGAGAAACAGATTTCATACCATGAGTTTGAACAAATATAACCATTCTGATCCCTTATCGGAACTCATGTTATCATTCAAAGAGAAGAATCCTTGCAGCAGTCAAAATTTTAAGAGACTAAAGATAGAGAGGGGGCTGACGTGAATTGACATGTCAGTATCTTAATGACTCAACTCTTATGTTCCCCCACCCCCCCCCCCCCCCAAAAAAAAAAAAAAAAACTCTTGCCAATATGCTATGATGAAAGAGGTGCCATATCCATCTACTCTCCCAGTCCTCTTTGTGCTTCTCGCCCACCATCATCTAGAAATCTTTTGCATCTCTATTGTTCTATCCATAACATAATCCTTGCGATGATCATTGTTACAGGTGCGAAGTACGAATCACCCAAGAACATTTTGAGCGAGCCAACCAAATTGATTAACCACAATTGACAATGGGGATGGGGCAGATTTTGCTTGGCTTAGTGTGTAAATCCTGTGATTTGATATCAATAATTTGGTAAAACAATTTGCATCATATTGGAGTGTATTCTGGCATTTTTATGTTGCACACTCCAATACAAATGGTACATAACTTTGCCCCGCGAGATGTGTAACTTTCATAGTTTCATATATTTTCATTAGTGCTTAAACATTCTAAAGAAACGTAAAGAGTAATCGATTTTGGTGAAATTTTAAAGTGGAAAATCATGACATCCCTTCGTTGCTAGACCATTGTTTTGTCTAACTTGACAAGGTCTGTACACATTGACCTTGTAATATCATTTGTCTATTAAGTGGAGTTGCTGATGACCACTGCATTTCCCATGCTATGAATTCATCTTGTGATTGATTACATATTTCAGATTTGATTCGAAATTTGAAAACCTATCCCGGAATAAATATAGATTGTACAATGAATACGGGAAAAATATGTTAAATTTTGCACAGATCTTTGTGAAGCTTGAATTTGGCATTACTTGTAGATTCATTCAGAGCCCTTTAATGCCTCTACCCATTTTTTTCTCTTGATAAACGTCAAGCATAGAGTGAAGATAGCCACTGGGCAAAACAAACCCGGTCAAGGAGTGTAATCAAATTGCTGATGGCAAATAGCATGTCCCCCTAAAATTATATATAGCAAGACAACATAGTTGTAGGTTTGTGGTGCAAGTTCTTCCAAACGATTGATCAAGATGTTTTAGTTAGAATCACGAAAAACGATTCTATGACATTCTTTTGATGGCCTACAATGCGAACATTTGGCCTCTCGCATCTCAAGTCGAAAATCCTCGTCACACTACTGGCCTTGTTTCGCATCCTTCTACTGTTCGTTCTGATCTTGCCCAAGTTTGGGTCAAAGTTGTCCACCAACTAACGACAAAAATCTCCCTTCGATTGATATATATATATATATACAATTTCTTGGGAAAAAGTGTTAAAAGAAATTCTAAACCTATTGCATTGATGCCAATTTAATTTAAAATATTTTAATGATGTTAATTTAGTTCTAAACATTTTGACCTAGTATTAATTCAATCATTTTAGCTAATTTTGACTAGATATTGCTGACATAGACGCCGTGCAACTTACATAGTACTCTGATGTTGACATGGATAATTTTTAATAATTTTTAAATAATTTTTCAATTTTTTTTTTTATTTTTTCCTCTCCTTTCTTCTTACTTTTGCTGGTGACGCCAACCTCCAATGAGGCCAATGAGGCCATCCTGGCTTAGGCGAGGGCCGGCCTTGCCAGATTTGGAGAGGGGAGCCCTTGCCAACATTCATCCTTGATCAGGCAAGGCCCACTGTCATTGATACCCTATGCGACATAAATGTTTAGTAAGTTTGGCACTGCATTTCTCACTTTTAACCACCTGGATGCCCGTTGGGGGGGGGGGGGGGGGGGCAGTCTATTACATGAAATAAACTTTCGTTTCTGTTGAAATGAATGTGTGGGATGACAAGTCTTAAGGGTATTTTCTTGTTACTTCAAGTTGCTTACACCCATGCTTATGTTAAACAGTTTATAATGATCCTGTTAATATGGAAGATGTGGCACATATTGAATATCAAAAGGTCACCCGAATAAAAATGATTTTTAGTCAGTCCAAAAATAACTTGCTACTAATTATCAACTAACATTATTAAGTGATAACCTGTTGATATAATTATATGAAGATTCTTTTCCATTTGTGAAAGTGCCTAGAAACTCCAAGCATTTTGTTCTTGAAAATTGCCTCAGCATCTGTCAACTTTCATCATAGCCAATACATGACAACTGCCTATTTCTGTTCTAAAAACAATTTTTCTATTCCAGATCTGTTTTTGAAATAGAAATCCATTTAATAAACTTATTCCGTTTTTCTATTTCTGGAATAAATTTCTATTCCAGAAATAGGTTTGGAATAGAGATCAGAAATATAATTTTTCTACTTCTCTATTTCTGGAACAGAAATGAGAAATAAAAATTTTACTCATCGTTCATCAACCGGTCCTTCATCCGTTGCCGCCAACCACCATCCATCGGTTGCCACCCGCCCGCCGGCCCCCGCCGGTTGCTACCACCGTTGCCACTACCAGTCACCGGCCGCCACCGCTGATCGCCGGCCGCCACCAGTCGTTAGTCACCAGCCGCCGCCGGTTGCCTGCCACCGCCGGTCACCGATCGCCGACCACCGCCAGTCGCCTATCGCCGGCCCTCGCCGCCACCGCTGCCGCCAGTTGCCGCCGCCACAGCTGCCACCGTCCATATCCGCTATCCGCCGCCGTCTAAAAGGAAGAAATTTTGTGTCATTATCAAACGATTATTTTTGCTTAGAAACTCTTCTAGAAATAGAAATATAAAAATTTATTTCTGTTCCATAAACTATTTCTGGAACATAATAGTTGTCATGCACGGTCTAATTCATCATGAGTCACGACTGTTTGCACTCTTGAAAACACCGTTTATAGTTTTGTTAATTATGGTGCCATATGCATTACAGCATGAGTTTGTGCTATTTCAGACAAACGTGTGTCCCCTAACGCTTGCGGGATTTCAGAAGCATTGCACATCAATCTTCCTTATCTACAATTAAGAAACCTTCACTTCATAGTAACCTTTCTGCTTTCCACCATGCGGAGAGAGAAGGAGGAGTGGCCGGGGGGGAGGGGTTAGTTGGGGGTGAGAGTTACTCAAAGCCTCCCCATGATTGAAGGTTGAAGAATACAATCGAAAGAGAAGATGAAGATGGAAGCAAAGGAGACAGGAACAATGCCCCCTATGCCTCCAGCTTTCACTCACCAAAAATTTGTTCTGCTTTATCTTCTTTGCTTCTCCTCGTCTCCCTTCTCTCTCAGCTTCATCTGTTGTCAACGTGCTCAGAGTGGCTTGAATTCTCTGGCTTTGACTGATTATGAAGCCTGTTGGGCATTTCCTGGACTGTCCTTTGCTTGTACCAGCTCACTAGGCCTCCATACGAAGGATCTACTAAGTTCGAGCAATTGAAAATGGTTATGCGACACCTGTTTAGTATTTTCGAACTGAATATATTAGTGAAAATTTCCAATGATCTGCAACAGTTAAAATCCATTCTTTTGAGAGTCTCTAAGAGCCTGCATGTTTGTGTTTCTTTTTGTTGTTCATGAACAAGTTTTCTTTTTTTTTTGTTCCCGAGTACAAAAAAAGAACAGAAACGCGTTTGTTTACATTTTTGTTCAAAATCTTTTTTTTTTTTTAATTCCAGGAACAAAATTAGAACAGAAATAAGAAACAAAAAAAAGTTATTTTTTTGTTCGAAAAATACTTTTTAAATAATTGAAAGAATAAAAAGTTGTTTTTTTTCTTCTTCTTTTCTTCTTTTTTCTTTGGCCGGTCACCGGCCTCGGCCATCGCCGGTGACCGACCGTCGAGGGCCGGCGACCTCGCCGGAGGGTTGTCGGCCCCCGGCAAGGCCGAGCGTCACCGGCCCCTAGCGAGGCTCGGCCTCACCTTGGCTAGGCGAGCTTGGGCTCGCCCAAATCCGGTGAGCCCAAGCCTCACTGGTGGCTGGGTGAGCTCGGCCTCGTCGGGGGCCGGCGAGCCTCGCTATGGCTAGGCGAGGCTGCCGGCCCTCGTCGGCTAGTCGCCGGCCATGGCCGAGGCTGGAGACCAACCAAAAGAAGAAAAAAATAAAAAAATTAAAATTAAATTAAAATATTATAAAATTAAAAGAAACAAAAAAAATACAAATTTACCAAACGTGTTTCTATTCATTTTTTATTCCCGGAATAAGTTTACCAAACGCGTCTTTCTGGTCAAAAATTGTTCCCTGGAACAAAAATAGTTTTTTCTATTTCTGTTCCCTAGAACACTTTTTGAATAGAAACATAAACAAACGCGCCCTAATTCATCCAAGCCCTTTACCACTGGGAGCTTTTCACATCCTTGAATTACCAAGTACTCTAGCTATTTCAAGTCCGATAGATCAACTAGACTTTTAATCTCAAGACATTCTTTTGATGACACCTAAATTTTGGTTAAATATTTAGGATTAAAATTGCATAGAAAATTAGGGACTAATTTGGACCTAACAAAAAGGATTTATGCATCACCTAAACATTAATATTATTTGCATTTACTAAGTTTTTCCCCCTATTCTATTCTCCCTTATCTTGCCCTATAAATAAGCATCAGGCGGAGGCCAAAACACACACACACAGAGGGCAATGAGCTTAGAGGACTTCCCCCAGAGACATCCGGAGAGGCCCAAGAGCGAGCAAGATCACAGAGAGAGAGAGAGAGAGAGGGAGATGCGAGACCAAGCCTTGCCATCGTGTGCAGCGCTGGCCTGACGCCGCCGTGGTTCAACCACTGACGATGCTCGCTTACGCCTCCACAAGCCGGAGTCGCCGCTGTTCGCAACCCACTGCTTGAGCCAACGACGACCGAACTCATCACTCTAACTGTCTAGACAACTCAGCTGCTCACTGATCTCAGCCAAGCCTCATGCTGCTGAGCCCATCGTCGCCCGCCGCCGAGCCATTGCGTCGACTGGTTCCACAACAACCGGCGCTGCTCGTTGCAGCTAGGCCGTGATGAGCTTGGCCTTCCCCATCGGTTTCAGTTATTCGGAAAATGTAAGCTTGTTTTGTTTGGGAAGTGGGCCTAGCCTACGTATCAAGCCTAGCTTGGTCATTAGATTGGCGGGTCGGGTTAGTTTTGACCCAGAAATCCGACCTGGGTCAATTTTATAATATAATAATAAAAATAGACAAATCCAAAAATATTTTACATTTTCCAAAAAATAGAAAAAGCGAAAAAATAGTTTCTTTTTCACAAGTACATGAAAAATCCTTTAAAAAAAATAGTGTTTAACTTCTTGGAAGCAAATATTGGCTTATTTCCCTTATTCCAATTACACATTTGTGATACATGGACTTCTTTTTCCTCAGTAGAAAACTGAACCCTAGAGCTCGAGATTGGTATAAAATATTGCATAAATGTTTTACTTGATGTTTAACAAGATTAAATATCAAAAGGACATTAGAAATTAAACGGTGTAATCAAGTCTCCGATTCTAATTTCTTTGGTTGCATAAAAGTAAAATATTTTTCCAATATTTTAAATATTTTACTTAGGTTTCTAATTGACTAACCTCAAATTGATTAGGAACGACTCCTAAATGAAATTGACTTTACAGGTTAAAAACTCGAAACATAAATCGTAAATTAATGGGTTTGGGAGAGCCCGTGCTAAGCCTAAATAGTTAGGAAACCATTAGCCTCATACGCGTTCGCGTGTAAAGGCATCGAAATAGGAGGTCACAACAATTTGGTAACTCCACTGGGAACTTTTTTTTTTTTTTGACTTAGGCTTTCTTTTCTTGTTTAAATGTTTCCCTAACTTTTTTTTTTGTGTAGGTTAGTAGCTTAAGGATTACTTTTAATAAAATGTTTTGTGATTTTAAATTGTTGTGAATGCTTTAATGATTTTAAAAAGGATAGGGTTAGGTTGTCGTCATGGACTGACTCTCTTTTGATGCCTCGTGTTTACACATGCTTGTTTAGTTATGACTAAGTAGTCACGTAATGTCAACCTTCGCTGATCCAATCTCGCTCAAAAGCGAGAGTAAGAATGGCCGAAAATCAACCTATGTTATATTTCTATTTCCCGGCAATAATATATAGCATGACACTCCACATGACATATACTCTTCTTCAGACTTACACATGCCGAAAACCAACTTATTCTCCGAGAGCCGGAGAATTCTATCCACGTGGAGTTCCAAATGAGGTCACTTTAGCTCCAATTGATCAACCTGAACTGTAGTATATACATAATCTGGAGTCTGACTGGTAAAGAAGCTTTGAATTACATTATTTTCTCCTTTTTTCTTATATATGGAGTTTCCATGCTGTTGCTGCGTGAAGGGAGAATTGTGCATTGACAAGTTAGCTTGGGGTCTGAACCGTGAAAATTTGAATTGACTGAATACTTACCTGGTTCTTGCTCTACGGGGTCTAAATGAATGACATGGTTGAACCCGTTAAAAATTAGAGTTTTGAAAACACACAAGGGGGGGTTCATTCAATTTTCAGAACGGCCTAAACGAGATCTTATTGAGCTTGGTATACAATGAATGTCCAAAACAGAAGTCATGGAGCACTTGAGGATACTTATCGCTGGCGCTTTTGCCTCATCGATCGGCCGAACTTCTTGTTGTCTCCATCGGCAAACTGATCTCTCTTGAAAGTATAGACTCATTTCAAGTATCCGGGTTTGTCCTGATGTTTCTTTCGAAAGTATAGACTCTTCTCACGTATGATTTTGTCCCGATGTTCCGTTCGAAAGGATACTTTCAAGTTTGAGTAATTGTCCTTTTTTCGGTGATCGTCTAGAAGGAAATGAGGCCTCACTTCATGAAAGTTATCTTTCGTTCTTTCTCGAAAGGACAAGCGAGGTCCTCCCTCGTCTAAAATTGACGACATCACCAAGAATCTCGCCAGATCATGTTGCGAAAGCGGCCGCAAATGAGTGTCGGCATTTACAAAGACAAAATCAGAATGCGAATACGCGAGGCGCCAATACAGGAGACACCGATGGACAAAAGCTCATATCATATGATGGTGACGATTATTATGGAAACAGACGTCCAAGAAGATTATGCCCCATGGAACAACAAAACTTGTAATAAGCTCAAACTCGAACACATCCTTGACCTTCTTTCTATCCTTGTAGAAGAACTTCATTTCAAGTCAAGAGACCTCCGTAATCATTCTTTACTAACAAAAGCAAACTTTTAATGTCCACTGAATCACTATATCCAAATGAAGCTACACATGGTAAGTTAAAAGGATTTATAGTACATCATTTTTTTAATAATTTGTCGACTAGATAAAATATCTAAAGAACTTCTAATTTTCTTTTTGACATAGGTTTTTGAACTTTTACAATCACAATATACTTCTTAGGTTCTATTTGTTTTGTAAAAAATTATCTGTCAGACAGCATTTCCTTTAATTTCCAATCTTTCGATCACTTAGGAATACAAATCAATCGAGGATCTTTTTACAATCAATGAAAAACATATGTTTAAATTTAAGAGAATGAATTCTTTTAAAGGGATGAGGCCATTTCCACCATCATTTTGGATGGAACAACACCTTTTTATTTGCACTGAAAAAAAAAAAAAAAGAGCGTCCTGATGCTATCAACACTCAATTAAGTAAAAAATAGTATTACTCACTATAATTACGTTTCTTCCTCCTCCCCCTCTCTAATTGTTGTCTCTTTCCTTTATGGTTTTATATTCCTTTTGGCGGCAGAAGTACACCACAAGTGCCATAACTTGGCACGCCGGGACACTTAAGTGCCATAACGTCAAAACGGTACACTTAAGTGTCACTTTTTTTTTCGAGTGGGACACTTAAGTGCCACCTCCGGCGACCATTGCCGGAAATCCTACGTGGCAATATTTTATTATTATTTTTTGCCTACGTGGCTCGTCGGAACTCCAAATCAGCATAAAAATTAAAAAAATTTTAAAATTTTAAAAAAAATAAATTTTAAAAATTTTAATTTTAAAAAATTTTAAAAATTTAAAAAAATTAAAAAAAATAAGAAAATATTAAAAATTTTAATTTTAAAAAATTTAAAAAAAATTTTAAAAAAAATAAAATTTTAAAAAATTTTAAAAATTTTTAAAAATTTAAAAAATTTAAAAAAAATTAAAAATTTGAAAAAAATTATAAAATAAGAAAATTTTAAAATTTTAATTTTAAAAAATTTTAAAAATTAAAAAAAAATAAGAAAATTTTAAAAAATTAAAAAAAAAAAGGGGGGGTGGGGGAGGCGACAGCGGCGGAGGTGGCGGCGGTGAGGGAGCCGGTGGCGGCGGCAAGGGAGCCGCCCCGTTCGGCCTCCCACCCCCCCCCCCCCCTTTTTTACAATTTTTTTAATTTTTCTTAATTTTTAAAAAATTTTAAAATTTTCTTAATTTTTAAAAAATTTTAAAATTTTCTTAATTTTAAAAAAATTAAATTTTCTTAATTTTTTTAAAATTTTTGAAAATTTTCTTAATTTTTAAAATTTTTTAAAATTTTTTAAATTTTTTAAAATTTTTAAAATTTTCTTAATTTTTTAATTTTTTTAATTTTCTTATTTTTTAAAATTTTTAAAATTTTTCTTAATTTTTTAAAATTTTTTGAATATTTTAAATCTAATTTAATTAATTTATATACTATTATTTACACGTGGACGTGAAACGGCGTTGTTTTTGTATTTTCTCCGCCACGTCAACGTGCAAAACGACGCCGTTTTGGACCGAGCTCGCCGGAAAGTCGCCACGTCAGCCATTTGGCCGGATTTTCGCCGAAGTGGCACTTAAGTGTCCCATTTTACTCCGATGATGGCGCTTAAGTGTACCATTTTAAAGTTATGGCACTTAAGTGTCCCGGCGTGCCAAGTTATAGCACTCCAGGTGTCCCGCACTCCCTTTTCTAGTATTCTCTTCTTCCGGCATTTTTCCTTCCTGTCAAATAAGAGGATGGTCTAGTAGGCTGCTAGGCATATAATTACCTCTCGTCAAAATTTTACATCTCAATTACGATGTGAAGTTTCAAATTAAAAATATAGTCTTAATACCTTTGAGTCCAATATCGTTCCCATAAGCTTGGGATGGCTATAGAAAGTAGATGATGTTGAGTGTAGATTACAATAATGTGGTCTTAAAAAAAAAATGCAATCTCAAGTTCAATGAAAGTACTGTCCCATGGTAAAGTGTGTACAAAACTATAATTTAAAACTAACAATAGACAGTTCCATTCCGAGGGGAAGGTACAAGGTTATTAATGAGCTGCCGTTAGTCCTCTCAAAAGACAAGTGATTCAGCTCCATCAAAAGTTAGTATTATGTTGCACATGCAAATCCAAGTGCATATAATTTGATATAGAAGAGAGATCTGAAAAAACTACACACATGTAGCGGAATCTCAAAGACATGAAAAAATGGGAAAACTTTGATCATATACAGGACATTTGGGATGAAACAAACATTTCAAGGACATCGTGAGCATAACATCTCGTATTGTAAATTTACGAGTAAGAATCTACTCCCACTAATTTAAACAGGCAAATGCAAATCTACGCCGTTGAAAATCGGCAAAATCTCCTTGAATTTCTTGCACTCCACCTTGTGTGCTAGCTTAAGGCACCACGGATTTGAAGCATGACCTTTGGAGAAGATGAATATCTAGATCTTTCGGCTTTTCAACCGAAGCTGCATTTTGACAAAAAAAATAAAAGTGAAGCTACATTGTCTTGGCAGATGAGGAAAGCGATGAAGCATTTCTCATACTGGTTACTTGCAAGTAAGGGACTCTCAGGGTCCGTTTGGTAACATTCAAATTTCTCTCAATTTCTATTATTTTGTTTTTCGAAACAAAAAATGAATATAAATCCATTTGATAACATCAATTAATTTTTCTACTTTCCAAATAGAAAATTAGCCAAGGAATAGATTTGTAACAAAAATAAGAAGTAGAAAAAAATAACTTCTTATTTCCGAGAATGATTTTTAAAAATAAGTCATTTTCTTTCTTTTCTTTTTTTCTTTTCTTCTTCTTCCTCGTTGCCCATTGTTCGCCGCTCTCCACCACCAGTCGCCCATTGTCAGGCACCATCGTCGCCGGTCACCGATCATCGGTCACCATTGTTCACTAGTGACCGAGGAGCAAGAAGAAGTTTGACCTATTAGAGATCCAGTCTAAAAGGAAGGGATGTTGGCAAGAAAGCATTCACAAAAAAATTATGAATCGTATAAAAAACATTTATATTATTTTCCTATTTTGATAATATAAATTTTGTATACTTACCGAACGCGTTTTTTTATTTAAAAATTGTTTCAGAAAATAGAAATAAAAAAAATATTATTTCAGAAAAGAAATTATTCATTGAAGTAAAGATGTTACCAAATGGAACCTCAACGGCTATAAGTCCTGAAATTATGGAGGGGCAATCCTTGCCATGTAGCTCTTCGAACTCTTTTACCGCGAAAGTGCTCCTTGTTAGCTCCCTCCTCGGACACTTCATAAAGTTTTATGGCACTTCCATCCCGCGCAGCTACTTTTTCTCAAATCGACGACGTTCCCAACGCATCTCGCCGGGCATGTCGTGAAGTGGAGGCAAATATCCGCATCCCCAAGGAGCAAAAGTCACATTGCAAATACACGTGGCGCTAAAAAGGTCGAAAGCAGATAGGCCTAATAAAAAAAGTTTCGTTTTCTTGCATCCACCCCGTGATGGGCGAGTTGGTTCGGGCGAATGTTGGCCACACCATTGGCCAGGGTTCGATTCCCCAGCTTGTCACGTTGCGCGACTTAAGTGGGGTGCCGTGGGAGGTGGGTCCCCGCGCTAGTACCCCTTTTTACCAAAAGAAAATTTTAAACTTCAGCTCAATCTATCTATCTAAACGAAGGCGCCCTGTGTATCTCTATGATAAGTTAATTTAATTTCTCGCACATTTTTTATTTTTCTAAATTATTGACTTGATAAAATAGCTAAACCTTTTTCTACTTTTCATTTCAACATCGATATTTGAATCTTCATTGTGATGACGTACTTCTTGTGGTGGCCTGCTTATTTCACAGAAATTATTCTAATGGAAAACAATTTCCTGCATTTTTGAGTTTAGAAAATGAGTCAATGGTAGATCTTTTTGCAAGTAGAAAATATTTGCTTAAATTCAAGCAAATGAATTCTTTCAAAAATCAGAAACCATCATCTCTATTATTGTCTAAACTGAGGTGCTTGGATTATCCTAATTATGCTCTTGAGATATTTTCGATTATTTGGTGAAAAATAAATTGCTATTTGCTTTCATCGATCAATGCCTGATCTAAGATTGAATGGCCATTTTGGCATAGCACATTTCTTGTTCTTTCTGGAATGGAAATTCTCCTGTAGAGAATTTAGGAATGACTTCAATTTATCTCGGAACAAAATGCTGACGATATGGCTACAAATTCCTCACATCGTTAATTCTGTCCTTCTAATGGAGGAATTGTCGAATATGCGTTGGCCTGATTTTACCCTAGTAAAACAACAAAAGCTTCATGGTCTCACGGCCGGAACCCACGGATTACAAGGAAATCCTGAGGATGCCCCTCCATCAGGAATTTTTTAGGCTGGATTTGTATGTAGGGAGCCGAATGAATAAGGATCCTTGATCTTGGCTCCCATGTGGGCCCCTCCAATGGGTCCCACAAGGAGAAAGACTATGATTCCTTCAGGCTCATTGGCCCTGATCAAGGCAAGGATTGCCGCACTCTATCCTTTGTGGAGCTGACTTATTCAGGGTAAGTAATTATTCATTTAAATTCAGATCATGATGAATTAAATCTGATAATGAAAACCATATCCAATCATGCATATTGTTACTAATATCTTAGGCTCCAATTATATCCCAAAACATCAAATCTTTCTAGAAATTTTTTTCGAGAATATGACCAAATTTTACAGTGTTTAGATGAAATCCAAAAGCGAACCGAAGGACTTTTTTTTGTTGTTTAGTAAAGAAAACTTGCTTTATTTATTTTCTAAACAGATGTGCACTATTCATGTGATATAAAGGATACACATACCATGTAATTAAATTATTTTCCAAGTGCCGAGGACCCAGCTCAAACATTAGGTCCTTGGGCCTCGACCTTGGAGGATTTGGGTCTAGCCAATAGAGTTCCCAAGTCCAAGCGCTGAGGTCTTGGTCATAGGACCCGCAATTTTCGAGACCCAACTAATATTTTATTTTTTTATTCACTGAATTTTTCTTTGTATTTCATAATAATAATCTCCATGGAGGAAAAAATTAATTGAAATAATACTAATTTGTCTTAGAAAGTGACTTCTTTCATGAGAAATTGGATATTAAATGAAGTTACAAAAAGAACTATCAAAATAAAATTAAAAAGACATCATTGACAAGTGCTTTTGAGGATGTCACACCCCTCCAATTTTCACAAACCCGACGGAAGAGTTTTATCGAACAGTTTGGCGGGGATCTTGAGAGGACCATATATAGGACCCAAAGCAGGACCGGTGAAGCAACGCAATGGGAAAATACACGAGCTCTATAGTAAAGACACATTAGAAACTTCAAGCCAAGTTTCAGACAAAATTGAACACGCCCAAATGAAAAGCAGGTAGATGGAGAGGTGGAGGAGGAGAAAGAGGAAGTCTTGGAGACGGAGAGAGATGAAAAGTAAGTAGGTGCAGAAGAGGAAGGTGAAGGAGGCTTTTGAGGAAGTGCACCAGAGAAGTTGAAGGTTTGAGAGGAAAAGGAGAGAAAATCATTTCATTTTTCCGAAAAGAAGTCATTTTTCCCTATTTCACTACGCTTTTCCTTCCTATTGACTGAAAGTATTTTCCTTGACTAATTTATTTTCGTACACCAAACACTGAAAAATCTGAAAATTTTCTTTTGGAAGGTTTATTTCTTGTGCGAAACAAATGGTGCCTTAAACTATTTTTTAATATAAAATCAGGGGTTACTTAAAATCAACTTGGTTCTTCTCAAGTTCAACTAATTGACACACTTCAAGTTTAAAAATATTCTAATGGAGTGACTAGAAAACCTAACAAACTAATTGGACTTTTCCATATCAAAATTACATATAGGCATTGTCGAATGCTATGAATAGTTAAAGAGTGTTGTTTTTAGATTTCCTCTTATGTAAGATTTTGGGTTCAAGCTCAAGCATTGATTGATCTCGTACGAAACTTCACCTAGTAGAAGAGTGAAGCCAAACCAAGCTTAACCTTAGCATATATGTTCCTAGTTCGAATATGTAGCATCTTGTTTTCAAAAGTTAGTCATACCGAGAGTAGGCGCTAATCAACTCCAGAACTAAAAGTTCAATCACTGAAGATGATGCTGAGCAAGATATCCATAATGACATATGGCAGAGTCAACTAAATAACATATACCACACATACAATACGATCAGGAGATCTCGGCCACAATCCGTTAGATCCTGAAGCAACCCACCTGTAGCGAAGCTTATACAAGACATTATCTTCATCATAATTTGAGAAGTGGCAGACACACATCTCACCTGAAGTAGATAGAATTGTGTTTGGGATCTTTCCTAGTGGGCACTAAGGGCCTGTTTAAGGCGCGTTTGGTAATGATTCTGTTCTCGGGAGTAGATTCTGATCAGAACTGATTCTTTTTTATTCTGTTCCCAAGAACTGATTCTAAGCATTTTAAGCCATTTGGTAACTGTTCAAAATTTCTGATTCTGAAATAGAATTGCGTTTGGTACCGTGTTCATTAATTTTGTTCCAAATCAATTTCTTTTAATTTTTAAATAATTTTTTTTACTTTTTTCCTTTTTTTTCTTTTCTTTTTTTCATTTTTTCATTTTTTTCTTTTCATTTTCCTTTTTTTTTTTCTTTTTCTTTTTTTCCTTTTTTCTTTTCTTTTTCTCATCTTCTTCTTCTAATTCTGGCCGATCACCGGACCGGCGACCGACCAGACGAGGGCCGGCGACCTCACCGGAGCGTCGCCAGCCCTCGGCGAGGCCAGCCCTCGTCGGCCGAGCCTCACCGACAGCTGAGCGAGGCTCGCCTAGCCCCGCCGGTGGCCAAGCCGGCCTCGTCGAGGTTGGGCGAGGCCTGCCAGGCCACCAGCGAGGCTGGGCGAGCCTCGTCGGTGGCCAGGCAAGCCTCGCCTGGCCACCGGTGGGGCTGGACATCGCGAGGCTTGCCCAGCCCCTACCCAGCCTCACCAGTGGCCAGGCGGGCCTCGCCTGGCCCCGACGAGGCCTCACCTAGACCCAGCGAGGCTCGCCTGGCCACCGGCGAGCTCGCTGGACCTCGCCCTGGTCTAGCGAGCCTCCGGCGAGCTCGCCGGACCGGCGGCCGGCGGCGGTGGTGGACGGTGGCGGTCGGCTGCAGCAGATGGCGGACGGTGGTGGATGGCGGTCGCGAGATGGCCGAAGGGAAGAAAAAAATTTCTTGATTTTGATTCTCAAATTCGTTCCCGGAATAAGAATCAACTTTTTTTTTTGTTCTTGATTCTATTCCCAATCTGTTTCCGGAAATAAATTTGTTCCCGGGAACAAAAATTTTACCAAACGCAATTCTAGGCCGAAACTGATTCCGGGAATAAAGAATCAAAATTTGACCATGTTTGGATGGTTACCAAATAGGGCCTTAGTAACCATCCAAATAGTGTAAGATTTTATTCTTTTGTTCCCGAAAATAGTTTTGGAACATAATCGTGTTTGGTAAAATTTTTGTTTTTAGGAACAAATTTCTATTTTTTTGTTTTAAGAATAGATTTGGAACAAAATCAAGAATAATTAAGAAAAAAAAGTTGATTCTTGTTTCCAAAAACAAATATAAAAATCAAGCCCATATTTTTGCTTTCTTCTTCCATTTTTCTTCTTCTTCATCTATCGCCATTGCCGGGGTTGCCGTCTACTATCTGCTGCTCACCGCCATCGATCGCCGCAAACACAGCCATCGGCGAGGTCGCCCAACCCCATTGGTGGCCAAGCGAGCCTCGCCCAATCCCACCGATGGCCAAGCAGGCCTTGCCTCACCTAGACAAGGCTTGCCTGGCCATCGGCAAGGCTCGACGAGGCTTAGCGAGCCTTGCCCAGCTGCTAGCAAGGCTCGGCTCACGAGGGTCGCCCTCACCGAGGGCTGGTGACACTTCGGTGAGGTTGCTGGCCCTCGTTTGGCCGGTCGCCACTTCAAGAAGAATAGGAGAGAGAAAGGAAAAGGGAAAATTTAAAAAAAGGAAAAAAGAAAAGAAAATATTTAAAAATTAAAAGAAAATGATTTTGAGTAGAAATTTTGAGCACGGTACCAAAAGCAATTGTATTCTAGAATTAGAAATTTTGAACAGTTATCAAACAACTTAAAATGCTTCAAAATTGTTCTTGAGAACAAAATAAAAAATAATAATTTCTTATTAGAAATTATTCCAGAGAATAGAATCATTACCAAACGTGTCCCAAACCTCTCCACAATTCCAAGAAACCCTACAAAGTGCAAATGCAACAAAAGGGACAAGAGTGATAGGACCAAGCAGTCAAAACATAAACAAAAGCGCAGTAATGCCAAAACGATCTGCACAAGTCAAACCACTTGGTTGTGTCTCAACTTTCCCTCCAAGTGAGAGCGGTATAGCTGCAAAGATATATGAAAATAAAAATAAAAAAATAAAAACTGCAAGTGAGATGATAGGGACGCCACCACTATAGCTGGGTGAGTTCATTTGAAAAGAAGGAAAAAGGATTGACCAATCACTGGGAAAAGAAAAGGATGGATTAACAGTACTGACTAGGACATATCAGAAGAGATTCAGAGGGAAATTCCCAATCCTCTCTCTTTCCTCCACTAAAACAAACCAGACAACATAAGCTGAAAATCACCCCTCCAATTCCCTTACTTTTTCTCCGAATCTCTCCAACCAAGCGGTAGCGTACTTAATGACTGAAGACTGTCACCCCACAATCTTGACACATCAGAGCCGACAAGAACCTAAATCATGCACTCGTTTTGCGGACGATCACGATTCAGTGGTCTGCGTTTTCTAACTATGTGCTGCAGAAATGTGATGAAAAAGCCACACAAAGCAACACAAATTCTAGAGGAAACTCTAAGACCATTCTCTATGCAAGCGTAGGTGCACATGCATCAGTCATAACCCACACTGCACATCCGCACATGCCCGCAAGCCCACCCGTGCACAGAGAGAGAGAGAGAGAGTTCCCCTGGGCCCCGAGCACTGATAACACAATCATGACCCTAAATTTTCTGATGAAATACAGGGAATGCATGTCTGCATTTGAGCAATAGATTAATCACATATTGCATAAAATCTACTCCGGGCCAGTAACCAAAAGGAGAAAACAAAAATGGAGCGAGAAGGTTCCTTCTAAATCTCACTCTTCTCTCATGTCCAATTACCTCCTGTTTATAGCTATTATTGGGCAGGAGACCATCACATTGGATAGGCAAATATAATCTCTCAGCTCATTTGAGTCAAAGACCATATGGCGATGTTTCCAGCTCAGTAATGATAACAGGCAGCAATGAAACTACAGTTATGTGATCTGCAGAGCCCTTGACACAATCTACAACTGCAAGAGCGTTTGCCTTTTACTTAAGATTCATATGCAAAGTAAGCACCTGCATGGGGGAGAATATTATTTCAAATAAAGCAAACAAAGAGAAATCATCAGTAACTCCTCAAAAGATGCATCATGACAGTCAGTATTATTGTCATGTAACACCGTATGGGATATCACGAACCTCACATAACTATGTTAACTGGAACAATATAAAATGCTACAAAACTCAATAGACAATAATCAAGAGAGACGTCAATGCAGCAAGCCAGCCACCCTAAGCATTTATTACCTGTTTATTTCAAGACCCACAACCATACCTACTATATTACAATGCCCTGGCTGAGCCATCAAAATCCCCAAAAAAGAACGACCAACTTCAAGTGCTTTCTGCTGGGGTAAGACGCCCCAATTGTTCTGCTACGTTATTTCGTACTCCACCAAAACCTACTGTGATCAGCGGGTTGCTCTCATTCCTTCTACCATCAGTATCCTTTCTTTCTCACTGAACTTCCTCAACATCGGAGGAACCAGGATTCTCCATCAAGAATTGCTCTCAGAAAACATCATTAACCCCTGCCGGCACATTAGGAGCTGTGGCTGCGGCTTGTTCTTTAGAGGAAACTGGCTCAGAAGCAACAGTTGAAGCTGGCTAGGAAGTAGTAGCCATGGCAGGCTCAAAAACAGTCGTGGGCTCAGAATTCATGTCAATTGTGGGTGACCTAAACCGCGTGCCAATATTAAACTAAATGCAGGATATAGCAGGGCTATCAGCACAACTAGTAGTCTCATCTAAATCTAGGGTTGAGTTGTGCTGACTAAAGTTTTCGCAATCATGTGCAATGTATTCCCAGATTGGGAGCAATGATTCCAATTGATGATATAAATCCAGTATTGATGGTAAGGATGAAGCTCCATCAATGTTCTCTCTCGTCAAAATTTAACCAATTAGAGGCAATCTCCCCTTCTTATCAATAAACTCTGACTCAATGAACAAAATCAACGCAAGAACAGGTTTCTGCAAAACATTACCTAAGTTAGACACCATATTCTCCTGTCGTTCTTCCATTTTCAATAACCGCACCTTCAAATTCTGCATCCGCTGTTCAAAGCCCTTCCTCTCTTCTTCATGCATCTGTAGTTCCAACTGAAGTGATTCCTTGTTGCTTTTAAGCCTTTCTACCTCTTCCTTCAGTTCATGTCTCTCTCCTTCAGTTAAAGGAGAACTTCCCTGATTTTGGAGATTCTGAAGGGAATGGCTGTGGACTGGTTTCCACTGATGGATGTTCTTCAGAAGCTGTGGCTGACCTCTTACAAAATCCTCGCTCGCATATTCTCATCATTCCAGGTCAATCTTCCAATAAACCCTGTTGAAAAGTGAAATGTACATTTATTGCAAGTTATGCATTTGCATGATCACTTCATAGAAAGCCAAATCGTATCAGAAGACAGGAGCAAGCAGAAACGCAAGTAGAAAGGACTCAGAGGCTTCAAACCTGCAGGAAAGAATTCTAAATTTGTTCTTAGCATGACCGGTCCCTGTTGGACAGAGGCTTTCCATTGTTTGTACGAGATGTCTCGATCTAGGGACCAATCAGATAACTTTGGGCACTCGAAAATGCTTATCCAGCACTCATCTGGAATTTTCGAATTGACTATATTAGAGAAACTTTCCAACGATCTGCAATGATTAAAATCCAATCTTTTGATAGTCTCTAGTTCATCTAGGCCCTTAACCGCTAAAAGCCCTTTGCATCCTCGAATTACCAAGGACTCCAGCTTTTTCAAATCCGCTAGATCATCTAGACATTGAATCTCAGGACATTCTTTTATTACCAATTGTTCCAACGACTCTACCGAACCAAGACCCTGGATCACAGTTAGATTTGGGCAATCAATTAGCGTCCACAGCTTCAACCTCTTCAACCTCGAAAGACCAGCAAATCCCATGAGAAATTCTAACCCTTCCACTTGGAATTCAATTAACTGTTCAAGCCCATCGAGTTGAACTTCAATCCATTTACATTGATAAATGCGCAAACATGTCAGGTTTCTCAAGTTGCAACGAAATGATAAACTGCTTATTGATTTATGATATTCAAGCGATAATGTTGACAGAGACAGTGGGAGGAACATGAGGCATTGTCTGAATGGACTATCTTGGATGAACAAAGGATGCCAGATCTTATCACTACCACCATAGCTCAAATCCACCAATTTAGTTAGGTTTGAGAGATCCGGTACCCACTGCAGCAAACTTGCTCCAAAGCTTAGGCTTATCAAACTAGTGGGAAGCTCAGGCAATACTACAAGTTCTCTGCAACGCCATAAACTCAATTTCTCTAGGCGAGGAGGTAGTTTGATAGTCACCAGAACATTTCTAATACAGGTCACTTGCAAGTTAAGGACTCTCAAAAGTGACAATTTCCCAATGTCTTCGGGAATTTCCCATTCCAGAAATGGGCAATCATTGCCATGTAGCTCTTCCAACTCTTTTAGAGCGAGAATACTCCTCGGTAGTTCACTTATCGAAGAATTCGAAATGTTGAGGACTTTTAATCTACTCAGGTCTCCAATAGATTCGGGTAACTGCAGACATCGTGTTCCCGAGACATCCAACTCAAGTAGCGATTTCAAGTTCCCAATGGAGATGGGAAGTTCCACTATTTTAGTATACAATAGTAAGAGAGACTTCAGATCCTTTAGATTCCCAATAGAACTAGGAAGCTCATCAATTTCTGTATATCGCAATTTAAGTACTGACAAGCACTTTTGGTTGCCAATGGAGTCAGGTAATCTTGTGATGGCCGTACATGAGAGATCCAACTCTACCAGTGATGCCACTCTCACAAATGATTCAGGCAGCTTCCTCAACCTTCTGCAATTGCCTAAATACAAGTACTTGAGATTCTCTAACCCTCCGATTCCTTCGGACAACTCTGTAAGACTTGTACACCCATCCGCATTAAAGTAAATCAGGCACTTAAGCTTTTCGAGGGAACCATCGACTTCAATCAGTCTTTTGCAATTTTTAAGGACCAATCGCTCTAAACACAAATAATCAGAGAAGTTTGGACTCCTGGTCATGCTGTTGCAATTTGTGAGATTCAAAACTTTCAGCTTCTTGGCAACCTGTTACCATAGCTAAAAGAGTGTAAAGGGAACGTAATATGTGAATTTAGAGGAACAGCTGTGTTGGAACTGAGTTGTAATTTTAGTGGCTCCTTTTCCCAATTAAACAAGCAGACCCATTCATTTTAGTACTAAGACCTATCCAACCTGTACCGCATATCTTCACCTACATATCAGTACAACTTCTTCCTCGTCATATGGTAATTAATACAATCTAACTGTCAATTGTTTAGTTACAAGACCAGGTCAGTTTTACTTGTGGAAAAACTCGATCACTCATGACCCATTTTATTTAAGTGTTATTGCCTATATAATTATGGTATAGTCAATAGGAGTTAAGCGATTTAACTAAGATAGAGATAAAGAAATAGCAAAGGATTGCACCTTAATTTGACTCCATCCGGTCCAGTTCTCCGCGATAGAACTAAAAGACAGGTCGAGAACTACAAGATTGCTTGGATGGAAGTTGATGGCGAAGAGCTGTAGAGGACACCTATGCCAGGACATGTATCTCAACTCTGAAAGCTGATTCTTGAAGTCTCCATCAAACTGTCCCCAACGCACTTTGAGGAACCTTATGTTTTGAAGCCTTGAAAACTCCTTGCTCGTATACATTCCTGGTGCATTTCCTTCTAAGCAGATTGCTTCAATGGCATCCTTTCTCTATCATTCAATGGTAACATAACATTAGAGTAAATGAAAAATGTCTTCATTCTCTCTCTCTCTCTCTCTCTCTCTCTCTCTCTCTCTCTCTCTCTCTAGATTAAAAAAGGGCTCCAAATTAATAAATGAACTACTAGGAATAGTATAGAATTCGAGAATTGATTGTATTGTTTTACCTCTTCTGTTCTTATGATATTCACAGCCATCTCAGGATTCCACAACCTGCTCTGCTTTCTTGGATCTATCGGCCTCGTATCTCCACAAACAATTTTCCTTCCAAGATCTCTCAGTTGATCATGCATCCAGAATTTGTTGTCGTCAGTTATGTTAATCAAAGACAAGTTCACAAGGACTGGAATCAAATAATCTGGCCTAAACCCACAATCTTTCCACATGTAGAATGCGTTCGTCTTGTCGTCATCTACAAAGAGACACGCAATGTCGAGAAAGATCTGTTGTTGTCGATGGTTGAGGGCATTGAAGCTAATCTTCAGCTTGTCCTGGACCTTCTCATGAGGTATTTCCCTCAGATCGTCCAGAACATCCATCCAAAAAGCTTTGTTTTGGCGACAAAGTAATGAGCCTATGACTTCAAGAGCCAAGGGAAGTCCTGCAGTCGTATAAACCACTTCTCTCGAAAGACTGACATAATCGTCTGGAGGAGCAATTCTTCCGAAAGCATGTCTACTGAAAAGCTTGAGCGATTGAATGTGATCCAACGGATTCACTTGGTACTCAAAAGTGTAATCAGCTTCTAAGATGCTTCTGTTCCTAGTTGTCATAATGATTCTGCTTCCTGAGCCAAAGGAAACATGCTTGATAGCTAGTTTCTCAAGTTGTTCCTCATCATTCACGTCGTCGAGCACCATGAAGACTTTCCTGTTGGAAAGTCGCTGTGCAATCAGTTTGACCCCATCACCATCATCGATTCCATTGTGAAAGCCCGAACCAAACATGTTAGATAATATTTATTTCTGTAAGGCTACAAACCCAAAGCTGCTCGAAGATTCCCAGACATTTTCCAGGAAACAGCAATGAGGGAAGAGGGAATTTAGTTTGTTGAATACAACCTTAGCAAGAGTTGTTTTACCGATTCCGCCCATTCCATGGAGTAGTACAAAGCGCACGCCTCCTGAGTCCATGTCCAACAACTTCACAACGGCTTCCACTCGCTCATCCATTCCTATTAAATGCTTAGTGACATGTTTGTCTTTTATCTTCAGCTTCGTCAAAATCTCTCGTACCACTGATTCAATAAAGTTCCAGTACCTGCCACGATAGGGAGTCATCTCAGTCAAAATTGTAAATGATAACCTTGGGACACTCAGTAAGTGGCATTTTAAATTTAAATAACTTTCTAATCCTACAGTTAAGCTTACTGAATCAACAGTGCACCCCAAAGGAAGAGACATTATAGGTGTTTTTAGAACGCGATGTCCTACTATTCTAGCAAATAATCAATCATATGCTGATTATTATGAACCCTTTTTATGTACTTGCCCTCGAAATGGTAACACTTCCAACAGGCGATTAGGAAACTTGCTCCAGTGCCATCTAAGAATCTTTTAAAAGGAGAGAAGGTAACTTTTAAGGTAGTAATCCATAATTGACGAACACGATGACATATAAAATTAGATCTGTCAATTAAAGAATTAGAGGAAAAACGCAAAAATTCAAAAGAAATACTCCTTGTCTTTATTAACCCATCTCCCCCGCTAAACTTACCAGAAGACAAATAGAAGTTTGACTGAATACATATCCGGCTCCTGCTCTATTTGGTTTGGGTGAAATCAAATGGATGATTTTAGTTCTAAAAAAATGGTATTCATTCCATTTCAAACCGCCTAAACGAGATCTCACACAAACACGTACACGATGAATTCCAAAAAAAAAGTTGCGGAGTGATTTAGGACACTACATACCCTTGCTTTTTCAATTCCCATCCTTTGATTTGGGCTACACTTTTCAGTGCTTCCTCCCACTTTCGCCTCTCCTGGCAGCCAAACCTTTCCTCATGCTCCTCCAAAGCGCCAACATACAATTGAGACTTAAGCTTAACATCGTGAGGCTCCACGTCATAGAAAATCGGCATAATCTCCTTTTCGGATGGTTTGGATTTCATGCACTCCACCATGTGCGCCAGCTCACGAAGGCACCATGCACTCGAAGCATAACCTTTAGAGAAGACAGGTATGTAGATCTTCGACTTTTCGATGGCTGTTGGCAATTCATCACCTATTCTTTTACCGATGTGCAGCTCTTCCTCATCGAGGAAGACATGGATGTTTGCTTCTAGCATCATGTGATAAAGGCAATCTATGAATCCCTGGCGAGTGTCCGGCCCTCTGAAACTCAAGAAGACCTTGTAATCAATTGCCGATGGCTCACCGTCACTCGTTTGAGCCTCTAAGCTCTTTCCCAAGTCCATTGTGCCGAGTATTTTTGCCTCGGAGTTTCCCCTCTCGAAGTCTGAAAGCCCCCATCTCATCGCCGACGACTCACCGCCACTCGTTCCAGCCTCCGAGCTCTTTTCCATGTCCATCCTCCGGAGTCTTACTGCCTCAAAGTAGTTCCTTGTCAGCGAACGTTTCCGTTTCCGACATCTCCGTTCCTCAAGTCTCTCTAGCTCAGCGAAATTCCAAATGACCTCGTAATCATCCGACGACTCACCGTCATTCATCCCGGCCTCCAAGCTCCTTCCTAAGTACAATGTCCCGAGTAAGTCCCACGTCGATGAAAGCCCCCGTCTCATCGCTGACGACTCACCGCCACTCATTCCAGCCTCCGAGCTCTTTCCCAAGTCCATTGTCCCGTGTAAGTCCCTCGTCAATGAAAGCCGCCGTCTCATCGCCGACGACTCACCTCCGATCGTTCCAGCCTTCGAGCTCTTTTCTATGTCCATTGTCCGGAGTCTTATAGCCTCAAAGTCCCTTGTAAGTGAACGTCTCCGTTCCCGACGTCTCTGTTCCTCATGTCTCTGTTGCTCAAGTATCCCTTTCAGTTCCCGAAGTCTCCGTTCCCGAAGTCTCTGTTGTTCAAGTATCAATTCCCGAAGTCCCTTTTGCTCAAGTATCTGTTCCCGAAGTCTGTTGCTCAAGTATCAGTTCCCGAAGTCCCTGTTGCTCAAGTATCTGTCTCTGTCTCTCCCTCAAGTATCTGTTCCCGGAGTCTCCGTGGATGTGTTTGTCCCGTCGTGGATGAGGCTTGAGATAGATGAAATCCACAAGGCCGAGGGTTTAGCTTGTTCTGTATATGGACGACCCAGAGAGAGAGAGAGAGAGGTGTTTTTGTAACTGTTGCCTCTCCTCAAACCCTATGAAGCATGGATACTCGAGGGAGCCTCCCTATCGGTGGGTGTCCACCCCACGGTCAACAGACTTCGGAAAATGAATCGGAAGAGGCATGGTGGGTTTATGGGGTGGGTCTGCAAGTGCGAAGGTAGAGAGAATTGTTGAAGAAGGCGATGGAGGATTTAGGCGAGGGCGAGGGAGCAAGAGGCGAGACCGCGAGCGACGGCGAGGCCGCGACTGCAAGGGAGGGCCAGAGCAAAAAGCAGAGATCAAGCCGATCGAGAGAGAGCAGAGATTGAGAGGAAGAGGACCGTGCCACAAGGAGGAGGACGACTCGGCTTGGGGTGTTCCAGTCTTGAGTCAGGCCTTACTCCACACTGAGTTTAATAAGAAAGGTTTATTTAGCCGGCCCTTTTTCTCTGAAAAGGGTCTTTGTTTTTTCGGTCTTTTGGAAAGCACAAACGAGTTCTTAAATTATTACTCAAAATGACGACATTCCTAAAGCATCTCTAACCTAGGCAAATTGATAAAATGTTTCATTTGGGACTCTCGTCCGAACTTCGAGATTGCCTGAAAGTAAAACAAAAGAGGTTATTCGGCTATAGGGCCAAAGGAAAAGATATTATACCAATTGAAGACAGACATGACGTGTTAAAAGTATGAGTGTATATGTAAAACCCGATACTAAAGGAATTACGTAGGGAAGGGGATGCAAATGAGTATGGCTATTTACAAAAGCCAAAATCAGATTGCGGATACACGAGGCGCCAATATGGGCGGCATTGTCTAGGAAATACAACAAGGAATAGTTTTATCCACAAAATTCATGGAGATTTTTCTAAAAAAATAATTGAAAGATTATCCAGTTAGTACAACTTGAAATAATTCCTTGTTTAAGTTTTCTGTGAACTTAAAACACATTCTTCACCATCCTACTATCATTATAAGAGGGCTCCTTGATCTTTCTTTATTAGCAAAAGCAAAATTTTATCTAAATGAAGCTACATTGTGTATGTCATTGATAACTTAATTTGATTTCTTGCACATTATTTTTTAATGAACTATTAACTCGATAAAATAGGAGCCGTTTTAATTTTTTTTTTTTTTTAACTCTTACTATCTAATACAATTCTTATGATTCCTTTGTTTCAAAAAAGGCTAGCAAGGGTCTTTGCACATTATTTTTTTTTGAACTTTTACTAGGATCTCCTTGTTGGGTTTAGCAAGTGGTAGCCTCACCTAGCCCTCACCAAAGGCTAGCAAGGGTCAACTTGCTTGTGGCCGACAAGGGCATCTTGCCCCTCACCCTCCCTGGCAACTAGCAACTCCACTAGCCATCACAGGGGTGGCAACTAGCGGCAGAGGGAAATAAGGAAAAAAGAGGAAAAGAGAAGAACAAACAAGAAAAAAGGAATAGGAGGCCAAGCTTTTGGTGCCCTGTGCCATTTGATTTGGAAGGCTGGGAGTAACATCCTCTTCTAGGCCCAAGCTTTGTTTGTTCCGGCATTGAAACAACATCTTATTAAAGTTGTCAAGGATAAGGCTATCACCTTCAACCACATTGTAGATACTCCAAGGAATAGGAGGTTACAACAAAGTTGGGGACTTGACCCTGTCTTCTCTTCCCAAGTGTCAGGTATTCCTTAGAGCTTGCTTGAGGGTTGCTGTTGTCTTCGATTGCGGGAGGACTCAGTGAAGTCGAGGGCTTGGTCCATCTTCGGTTGCTGCGGTGGCTTGATGCGTTGAGGGTTGCCGCTGGTTTGCTGTGTCCTTTGAGCTTGATTGAGGGTCGTTGTTGTCCTGAGGTGTGGATAGGTGTACTCAGTGAAGTTGGGGTTTAGATACAGCCTTTTCTTCGGAGGTTATTTGCTGCAGTTGCAATTGGGAGGGCTCAACGAAGTGGGGGGCTAGTTCCAGTTCTTCGGAGGTTGCTGTCGCATATGCGAGGGTGCCGTTGTTTGCTATTTGATTTCCCTTTCCTCTTTTGTTTTGTTGCCGCTATTTGGCTGGTCATTGTCATTGTTCGGCTGTATCGTGGGTGCCGTTGTTTGCTATTTGATTTCCCTTTCCTCTTTTGTTTTGTTGCCGCTATTTGGCTGGTCATTGTCATTGTTCGGCTGTATCGTGGCCTAAATTTCGGGTGCACCACCTAAAATTAGGTTAATGGACTACTAAATCTAACTTAGTTCGTGCTCTCCTAAACTCATACTAATTCACAACTTAAGTTCAAATATCTAGCATGTAAAAGATTTTCAATTAGGAGTCATTACTAATCAGTTTACGGTAAATAATAGGAGAATTATTTTACTTCTATGAATCAGAGATCTTGGATACGAGAACTTGATTACGTTAGATTTTTCTAACGCCCTTTTGGTACATTTCTCTTTTATTTTAAAAAATGTTTGGCAAGCAGCTTGAATTGATTTATTTTCTAACTTGTAAGATGATTACATAGGTATGCAAACCACAAATTTAACACCCAATAAAGTAAATAAATAAAATGCGGGATTTACCTTATATCAACGAAAGTATCTGCATTATTAAATCATAATTCATATAAACAATCTTAACTATAATTTCTAATTAACAAACAATCACTCAATTTTTGTTTTCATTTTTTTTTACGAGAATATAGTCCATATGCAAGTCAATGCTTCTAATCTAATATAAAATAATATGGCATGGCAATATGTCCTGAACTATATGAATGAGTAAAAAAAACCAATGATTTCTTAATGAACATGCAATAATTAAATATGCAATCTAGATTAATCAAAATGACATAATTCTAATGACGTGCATGTAATGCAATGACGTACAAAATTATTTCAATTAAAATGACATGCAACATGCAATTTAGTATTCAAGCTATATGTCATGCGACATTTATTAAATTACCTAATCTGATAACGGGCAATTTCTAATTAAATTAACCTAGCAACAATCAATAAATTATGTGCATTTCATGAACCTAATTCTACATGTCATGTGCATGATTTTTTATATTTATATTTTATAAGCATGCAATCTATCCTAATATGCAATGATGTGTAAATAATGCCCTAATTTTAATTTTTTTTTCATTTTCTTTTATGAAATTCGAAATTAAAATTGCCAAGTAATTAAACATGCAATTCAAACTAAAGAAAACTAAAATCCTAATTGAATGCATTTTTTTATTTTTTATTTAAAAAATCGAAATAAGATTGCAATTCTAAATATACAAGATAACCAAAAGCTAGGGAAATTCTAAAAAACGAACCTAATCCTAATTCAATTTTTTTTTTACGAAAATAAAATTGATTCAAGCATCACGATGATAAAATTGATATCCAAAAATTGACGAACTATATTTCACGCATGAGATCGGTTAGCCAATTTTAAAATTAAATGGCGAATCAAATTTCGAGCATGAGATTGAATTATCGATTTTTATAAGATATTGCGAATCGGATTTCGAGCCTGTCAATTCCTAATTTGAAGAGGTCTTTTCATGTCAAAATTTCAATCATACCTTAAAGAATAATTCCACTAAAAGACAAAATAAGTAAAACAATCATGAACAATAATAAAATAAAATAAATAAACTACCTAATTGGATTTTTCTTTTTCTTTTTTTGTTTTTCCTTTGTTTCTTCTTCCCAAATGGAGCAGCAACGTGATGGTGGGTCACTGGTTCAGTGGTTCGGCAAGGGAAACTCCGGCGAGGGCGGACCGGCAGGAACAGGGCAGCACCCGGATAGCAGGGAAAACCGGCGGAACAGGGGTGTCGCGGTGGAGCTGCCGACGTTCGGACTCCGGCACAGGGCGTCGGGGGCAGAGGACTCCGGGTGCGGGCGTTGCGGGCGGAGGACCTCGGGTCCGGCTCGGATGGTCGCTCGGGTGGAGGGCTGGCTGAAACGGACCACCGGCGAAGGCGGGGCGGCGTTGCTGCGTCTGGGCGGAAGGTTCAGCAGCAGAGCAGGAATGGCTCCGGCGTCGGGCTTCACGGCTGGATCACGGAGACGCGGCAGGGTGGTCTTGCGGACGCGAGATCTGCGGGTCGCGGGTCAAGGAAGCACGACAGCAGTGATGGGTGTCAGCGCCGGATCGTGGGTGGCGTCGGCAAAGGAGATCGAAGGTGGAAGCGCTGCAGGGGTGTCACAGCTGGGGCTGGCGCCGAAGCAGAGCGCGACGGTGCTGGGTTGAGCTGCTGCTGCGGGGGAGCGTCGATTGCTGGTCTTCGGGGCGACGGCTTCAGGTGGTGCGGCTGAGTCGCGCGGTGAGGTTGCTCCGGCGAGACGTACGGCGGTGCCGCGCGGTGGAGGAGGAACTGGCGAACGGCTGCAGATGCGGGCGGCGAGCAGTGAGGGAGACGATGAACAGTACTTTCTCTTTCTGCTTTTTGCGTTCTTTCTTCTTTTTAAACGAAAGCAACTTTTTCTCGGCTCAAAACCAAAAAAACCCCCTCATCTCATTCGCGTGTGCCTTTTTATAGTCGAAGGCTTAGGATTTCAATCTCTCCTTCGAATCAACGCTCGCAATATTTTTTCACCAATTTTGTCACATATTGATAAGGGTTCAAGATTACAATAGAATTTTTCTCTAAATCCAAATCTTACAAAAATATATCGCCATATCATTTGTTACACATACCCTATCCAAAAAAATTCATCATATCCCGGGAAATTTTAAATTCTTATTTTCTCATGAGATAATTTCTGATCACTTAAAAAAAGGGCTTAGCCTAATTTGCTCGCTTCATGAGCTTAGTCCGACCTGTCAATTTAAAGCTCAGAATCACTAATTTAAATTCATCTATCACCGGTCTAATAAATAAATGCAAAAAATGCAAATTAAAAATAAATATACCTAAATTTATATGCTATGCAATTAATAATTTTTTTCAAGGATAAAATTGATCCATAATTTTCTGTGCAATAAATAAATGATCAGATCGCCAAAATTTAGGTGTCAACAGGCTGTTTCGTTGCCGAAGTGTTGGCAGTTTCTATTTCCCATTTTTTCTAGGCACCCTTTTACTCGTTTTGACATGTTTGTCATTTTGAGTGTAAGTTTTTGGTATCGTGATCTCTTGCTGTATAGTTTTGGTTAAAAGTTGATATATTACTTACCTTACCCAAAAAAAAAAGGAAAAAAATAATAATAATTAAAATTCTAAAAAATATTTCAAAACTTTAAAAAGGAATCTATGAACCCGCATATGGTGACTTCAACACTACCCAAAAGTTCATTTGTTCCTACGGAGCATATGTACTAATGCACTCTCAACAAAGGAAGACCTCCATAAGAGGAACATAGTACTTGATCCGCTATGTCCGTTGTGCTGTAAAGCCTAAAAAATGCTTGAACGCCTACTCTTTATGTGTGAATGGACAAAACCATGGTGGTTAGATCCTCGAATAAAGCTGAACACGACTATGGAAAAAGGTCCCCAAAATGCACAGATGGCTCATGGAGAACCTAACCTTCCAAGATGGGTCGAACCCAAATGCACTCCTGGCTGGTATACTCCGGCTTTTTTTTAGGAAACCAACATCCCCTTCCTTCTTCAACTCCCATTCTTTAATTTGGGCAACAAATCTGAGGGCATCCTTCCACTCTCTTGTTGCCTGCTGGCCAAACTTCTCCTCATGCTTCGCCATAGCCGCAACGTACAATTGAGACTCAAGCTTTGACATCATGAGGCTTCAAATCATAAAAAATCGACAAAATCTCATTCTCAGATAATTTAGATTTCTTGCACTTCACCAAGACACCACAGACTCGAAGCATAACCTTTAGAAAAAAATGGGTACATAGATCTTTGAATTTTCGATAGCAATCTGCAGCTCATCTTCTATTTTTTTAACCAACAGGGAGTTCTATCTCATCAAAGAAAACACAGATGTTCGCATCTCGCAAAACATGGCAAAAGCAATTTGTAGATCCTTGACGAGTGTCCTTCCCCCCTAAAATTCAAAAGGATCTCATAGTCATTCCCCGACGACACGCCACCCCTCTTTCCAGCCCTCAAGCTCCTTCCCATTCCTAGTGCCACGGAGTCTTTTCGCCTGAGGCAGTAATTTTATTTAGCCATTTTACGGATTCCACTCATTCCCTGGATTTGCACAAAAAGTGCTGGGACGTGCTGGTCCGACAACATACATCGCAATCGCCCGAGAGTTTCCTCTCCCAAAGCACCTGACCAATGAAATGCACGTTCGTGAAAATGAACGACATTCTCCAATCATAAAAATGATCGACTCCTCTGGCTCTTAGATTCTCAGAGCATCTTGCATATCACTATTGTAACGGACTCTTCTCTCTCTCAAGTTGTTCGTCATAGCAGGCGGACTACTCGAAATTTTCAAATTCCGGTGACGATTATCATGGGACCCTAAGCATATCCCATATGCTCAAGACGTCCAATAAGGTTGGGCCCAATGAACAGGGAAACATGCAAATCGATAGGCCCAATAGGCCTTTTGTTGCTTTTATATCGTACTCGTAAGAAGGTTAGGCAGTACTTCGAGTTTGCTGCGACGCCTTGAACGCAATCTCTCCAGGCGAGGATGTAAATGCAATCTTCAGTTCAATGAAAGTACCGTCCCATGGTAAAGCGTGTACGAAACTAGAATTTAAAATTGACAATAGACAGATCCGTACCGAGGGGAAGGTACAAGGTTATTAACGAGCTGCCATTAGCTCTCTCAGAAGTTTTTTTTCTTTTTTGGTCGGTCATACTCTATGTCTATTTTATACTCATTCTCAGACTTTTATCCTGCCTCTTACAGGGCATGGGAGTCGAAACCACTCCTGAAACTTACTCGTCCTCTCAGAAGTTACATGATTAAGCTTTGTCAAAAGAAGTAGAAAAAAAAAAAACCTTCTTATTTTGGGAATAATTTTTAAAAATAAATTTTTTCTTTTTTTTTTCTTTTTTACTTCTTGCTCATTGCCCTCTATCAGCCACCCCCACCACCAGTTGCCCATTACCAAATTAATTTAAAACAATGTGGAAGTCATTTTTCTCTATTTGACTACGCTTTTCCTTATTGATTGAAAGTATTTTCTTTGACTAATTTAATTTTTGTGCACCAAACACTAAAATATCTGGAAAAAAAAATTGGGAGGTTTATTTCTTCCTTGAAGCAAACGGAGCCGTAAGTTATTTTTTAATATAAAATCAGAGGTTACTCGAAATTAACTTGATCCTTCTCAAGTTCAACTAATTAACATGCTTCAAGTTTAAAAATATTCTAATGGAGTAGCTCGAAAAACTAACAAATTAATTGAACTTTTACATATCGAATTATTTATAGGCATTATTGAACGCTATGAACAATTAAAGAGTACTGTTTTTAAATTTGATTTTATGTGAGATTTGGGGCTCGAGCTCATATTGATCTCGTACGAAAATTCACCCCGTAGAAGAGTCGAGCCAAACCAAGCTTAACAATAGCATATATGTTTTCAGTTCGAATCTATAGCACCATCTTTTCGAAAGTTCATCATACCAAAGGCAGGAGCTAATCAACTCCAGAACTAAAAGTTCGATTGCTAAAGATGATGCTAAGCAAGATATCCATAATGACATAAGGCAGAGTCAGCTAAATAATATATCCTATGATCGAGCATAATTCGAGTAACTTTGTCGCGTGCTACCACACATAAAATACGATCAGGAATCTCGGCCACACTCCACTAGGTCCTAAAGCAACCCACTCGTCACGAAGCCCGTACGAGGCATAAATCTTGATCACAACGTGAGAAGTTGCGGGAGCAGATCTCACCTGAAGTAGGCAGGATTGTGTTTGGCCTCTTTCCTAGTGGGCACCGAGCCTCTCCAAAATTCCAAGAGACCGCACTAAGTGCAAATGCAACAAAAGGGATGGGAGTGATAGGACCGAGAAGTCAAACGTAAACAAGAGCGCATTAACGCCAAAACGATATGCAAAAAGTCAAACCACTTGGTTGTGTCCTATGTAGCACCGACACGGAACACGACACGAATGTCCGACACGACACGACACGTCGACACGTCATTTCTAAAAAATAGAGAATTCCGACACGTTGCGACACGTTGTATATTAAATAAATATTTTTATTTTCAATTAATTTAATTCAAATTCATAAATAATTAATTAATTAAAAAAGAGCCTATAATAAATACATTGATAATATTAATAAATCAATTCATTAAAAATTCAAAAAATATATTTATAGTTAATGCGAAACATGTTTTTACCTTTAACAAAAATTATTGATGAAATTAATAATTAATAAAAAAAATTAGAATCAATTTATTTAAATAAATCCATAATTTTCTATAATAATCAAAATTTATCATTATTCAAAGTTCAATACTTTTATTTTTTGAAATTATTTGTTAATCTCATTTATTTGATTTTCCCATTAAAAAAACAAATCCCCAAAATCCAGCCCTTTTTTCCCCGTCCATTTCCCTCCACCCCAAATTTATTTTACATTTTTTCCCTCCCCTGACAGACAGGTTGTCAACCTGTCACTTCCCCTCCCCCAAAACTCAAAAGCCACGCCACTTCCTTCGTCCATTTCCCTCCATCGTCCCCCTTTTTTTTTTTATTACTTTTTATTCCCTCATAAAAACCCTAGCAAACTTTTCCTCCTCTTTCTCGGTGAACTTTTCCTCCTCCTTCTCGCCGCTCACCGCACGCCGCCCGCCGCACGATCCCCTTCCTCTCTCTTCCTCTCGATCTTTCTCCTCCTCCTCACCGCACGACCACCTTCCTCTCTGCACGACCCCCTTCCTCTTGATCCTTCTCCTCCTCCTCCTCCTCGTCGCCGATCCATCGCAACAATGGCGGCTGCTCTCTCTCGCCGTCACAGTGGTCCGTTGCGCGGCTTCGTCTCGCCGTCGCTCGCGGCCTCTTCTCCCTCGCCCTCCCTGGCCTCCACCCTCTGTCAGGCTTCCGGACACGCGTGTCGACGCGTGTCGAAAAATGTTGACCGCGTGTCGAAAAATCGGACACGCGGTGACCGCGTGTCCGAGCGTGTCGACGTGTCCGACACGCTCCGACACGTGTCGGACACGACACGGAAGCACGGATAGGTTGTGTCTCAGCTTTCCCACCAAGTGAGAGCGGTGTAGCTGTAAAGATGAAATAAAAACTGCAAGGGAGATGATAGGTACACCACCACTGTAGCTGGATGCGTTCATTTGAAAAAGGATGGATTAATAGTATTGACGAGGACATATCAGAAGAGATTCAGAGGGAAATTTCCAATCCTCTCCCTTTCCTCCACTAAAACAAACCAGACAACATGAACTGATAATCACCCCTCCGATTCCCTTGCTTTTTCTCCGAATCTCTCCAACCAAGGGGTTGTGTACTTGATGACTGAAGACTGTCACCCCAGAATCTTGACACATCAGAGCCGACAAGAACCTAAATCATGCACTCGTTTTCCCGACGATCACAATTCAGTGGTCTGCGTTTTCTAACTATGTGCTGCAGAAATGTGATGAAAAAGCTACACAAAGCAACACAAATTCTAGAGGAAACTTCAAGACCATTCTCTATGCAAGCGTAGGTGCACATGCATCAGTCATAACCCACACTGCACATCCGCACATGCCCGCAAGCCCACCCGTGCACAGAGACAGAGAGAGAGAGAGAGAGAGAGAGAGAGAGAGTTCCCCTGGGCCCTGAGCACTGATAACACAATCACGACCCTAAATTTTCTGACGAAATACAGGAAATGCATGTCTGCATTTGAGCAATAGATTAATCACATATTGGCATAAAATCTACTCCGGGCCAGTAACCAAAAGGAGAAAACAAAAATGGAGCGAGAAGGTCCCTTCTAAATCTCACTCTTCTCTCATGTCCAATTCCCTCCTGTTTAGCTATTCTTGAGCAGGACAAAGACCATCATATTGGATAGGCAAATATAATCTCCCAGCTTATTTGAGTCGAAGACCATATGGCGATGTTTCCAGCTGAGTAATGATAACAGGCAACAATGAAACTACAGGTGTGTGATCTGCAGAGCCCTTGACACAATCTACAACTGCAAGAGTGTTTGCCTTTTACTTAAGATTAATATGCAAAGTAAGCACCTGCATGGGGGAGATCATTATTTCAAATAAAGCAAACAAACGAGAAATCATCAGTAACTCCTCAAAAGATGCATGATGACAGTCAGTACCATCGTCATGTAACACCGTATGGGATACCACAAACCTCACATAACTATGTTAACTGGAGCCATACAAAATGCTACAAAACTCAAGGACAATAATCAAGAGAGATCTCATCAACGTCAATGCAGCAAGCCAGCCACCCTAAGCATTTATTACCTATTTATTTCAAGACCCACAATACCATACCTACTGTATTACAATGCCCTGGCTGAGCCATCAAAATCCCCAAAAAAGATTGACCAACTTCAAGTGCTTTCTGCTGGGGTAAGACGCCGCAATTGTTCTGCTACGTTATTTACGTTCTTCGTACTCCACCAAAACCTACTGTGATCAGCGGGTTGCTCTCATTCCTTCAACCATCAGTATCCTTTCTTTCTGACTGAACTTCCCGAACATCGGAGGAACCGGGATTCTCCATCAAGAATTGCTCCCAGAAGACATCATTAACCCCTGCCAGCACATTAGGAGCTGTGGCTGAGGCTTGTTCTTTAGAGGAAACTGGCTCAGAAGCAACAGTTGAAGCTGGAAGTAGTAGCCATGGCAGGCTCAAAAACAGTCCCGGGCTCAGAATTCATGTCAATTGTGGGTGATCTAGGCTGTGCGCCAATATTAAACTAAATGCAGGATATAGCAGGGCTATCAGCACAACTAGTAGTCTCATCTAAATCTAGGGTTGAGTTGCGCTGACTAAAGTTTTCACAATCATGTGCAATGTATCCCCAGATTAGGAGCAATGATTCCAATTGATCATATAAATCCGGTCTTGATGGTAAGGATGAAGCTGCATCAATGTTCTCTCTTGTCAAAATTTAACCAATTCAAGGCAATCTCCCCTTCTTATCATTAAACTCCGACTCAATGAACAAATTCAAGGCAAGACCAGGTTTCTGCGAAACATTACCTAAGCTAGACACCATATTCTCCTGTCCTTCTTCCATTTTCAATAACCGCACCTTCAAATTCTGCATCTGCAGTTCAAAGCCCTTCCTCTCTTCTTCATGCATCTGTAGTTCCAACTGAAGTGATTCCTTGTTGCTTTTAAGCCTTTCTACCTATTCCTTCAGTCCTTGTCTCTCTGCTTCAGTTAAAGGAGAAGAACTTCCCTGATTTTGGAGATTCTGAAGGGAATGGCTGTGGACCGGTTTCCGCTGATGGATGTTCTTCAGAAGCTGTGGCTGACCTCTTACAAAATCCTCATTCGCAAATTCTCATCATTCCAGGTCAATCTTCCACAAAACCCTGTCAAAAAGTGAAATGTACATTTATTGCAAGTTATGCGTTTGCATGATCACTTCATAGAAAGCCAAATCGTATCAGAAGACAGGAGCAAGCAGAAACGCAGGTAGAAAGGACTCAGAGGCTTCAAACCTGCAGGAAAGAATTCTCAATTTGTTCTTAGCTTGAGCAGTCCCCGTTGGACAAAGTCTTTCCATCGTTTGTACGAGAAGCCGTGATCTAGAGGGTAATCAGATAACTTTGGGCACTCGCAAATGCTTATCCAGCACTCATCTGGAATTTTCGAATTGACCATATTAGAGAAACTTTCCAATGATCCGCAATTGTTAAAATCCAATCTTTTGATAGTCTCTCGTTCATCTAGGCCCTTAACCGCCAAAAGCCCTTTGCATCCTCGAATTACCAAGGACTCCAGCTTTTTCAAATCCTCTAGATCATCTAGACATTGAATCTCAGGACATTCTTTTATTACCAATTGTTCCAACGACTCTACCGAACCAAGACCCTGGATCGCAGTTAGATTTTGGCAATCAATTAGCGTCCACAACTTCAACCTCTTCAACCTCGAAAGACCAGCAAATCCCATGAGAAATTCTAACCCTTCCACTTGGAATTCAATTAACTGTTCAAGCCCATCGAGTTGAACTTCAATCCATTCACATTGGTAAATGCGCAAACGTGTCAGGTTTCTCAAGTTGCAACAAAATGATAAACTGCTTATTGATTTATGATATTCAAGTGATAATGTTGACAGAGACAGTGGAAGGAACATGAGGCATTGTCTCAATGGACCATTTTGGATGAACAAAGGATGCCGGATCCTATCACTACCACCATAGCTCAAATCCACCAATTTAGTTAGGTTTGAGAGATCTGGTACCCACTGCAGCAAACTTGCTCCAAAGCTTAGGCTTATCAAACTAGTGGGAAGCCCAGGCAATACTACAAGTTCTCTGCAATGCCATAAACTCAATTTCTCTAGGCGAGGAGGTAGTTTGATAGTCACCAGAACATTTCTAATACGGGTCACTTGCAAGTTAAGGACTCTCAAAAGCGACAATTTCCCAATGTCTTCGGGAATTTCCCATTCCAGAAACGGGCAATCATTGCCATGTAGCTCTTCCAACTCTTTTAGAGCGAGAATACTGCTCGGTAGCTCACTTATCGAAGAATTCGAAATGTTGAGGACTTTTAATCTACTCAGGTCTCCAATAGATTCGGGTAACTGCAGACATCGTGTTCCCGAGACATCCAACTCAAGTAGCGATTTCAAGTTCCCAATGGAGATGGGAAGTTCCACTATTTTAGTATACGATAGTAAGAGAGACTTAAGATTCTTTAGATTCCCAATAGAACTAGGAAGCTCATCAATTTCTGTATATCGCAATTTAAGTACTGACAAGCACTTTTGGTTGCCAATGGAGTCAGGTAATCTTGTGATGGCCGTACACGAGAGATCCATTTCTACCAGTGATGCCACTCTCGCAAATGATTCAGGCAGCTTCCTCAGCCTTTTGCAATTACCTAAATACAAGTACTTGAGATTCTCTAACCCTCCGATTCCTTCGGACAACTCTGTAAGACTTGTACACCCATCCGCATTAAAGTAAATCAGGCAATTAAGCTTTTCGAGGGAACCATCGACTTCAATCAGTCTTTTGCAATTTTTAAGGACCAATCGCTCTAAACTCATATAATCAGAGAAGTTTGGACTCCTGGTCATGCTGTTGCAATTTGTGAGATTCAAAACTTTCAGCTTCTTGGCAACCTGTTACCGTAGCTAAAAGAGCGTAAAGGGAACATAATATGCAAATTTAGAGGCAGTAAATAGCTGTGTTGGAACTGAGTTGTAATTGTAGTGGCTCCTTTTCCCCATTAAACCCAAGCAGACCCATTCATTTTAGTACTAAGACCTATCCAACCTGTACCGCATATCTCCACCTACCTATCAGTTCAACTTCTTCCTCGTCATATTGTAATTAATACAATCTAACTGTCAATTGTTTAGTTACAAGACCAGCTCAGTTTTACCTGTGGAAAAACTCGATCACTCATGACCTATTTTATTTAAGTGTTATTGCCTATATAATTATGGTATAGTCAATAGGAGTTAAACAATTTAACTAAGATAGAGATAAAGAAATGGCAAAGGATTGCACCTTAATTTGACTCCATCCGGTCCAGTTCTCCGTGATAGAACTAAAAGACAGGTCGAGAACTACAAGATTGCTTGGATGGAAGTTGGTGGCGAAGAGCTCTAGAGGACACCTATGCCAGGACATGTATCTCAACTCTGAAAGCTGATTCTTGAAGTCTCCATCAAACTGTCCCCAACGCACTTTGAGGAACCTTATGTTTTGAAGCCTTGAAAACTCCTTGCTCGTATATATTCCTGGTGCATTTCCTTCTAAGCAAATTGCTTCAATGGCATCCTTTCTCTATCATTCAATGGTAATATAACATTATAGTAAATGAAAAATGTCTCCATTCTCTCTCTCTCTCTCTCTAGATTAAAAAAGGGCTCCAAATTAATAAATGAACTACTGGGAATAGTATAGAATTTGAGAGTCAATTGTATTGTTTTACCTCTTCTGTTCTTATGATATTCACGGCCATCTCAGGATTCCACAACCTGCTCTGCTTTCTTGGATCTATCGGCCTCGTATCTCCACAAACAATTTTCCTTCCAAGATCTCTCAGTTGATCATGCATCCAGAATTTGTTGTCATCAGTTATGTTTATCAAAGACAAGTTCTCAAGGACTGGAATCGAGTAATCTGGCCTAAACCCACAATCTTTCCACATGTAGAATGCGTTCGTCTTGTCTTCATCTACAAAGAGACATGCAATGTCGAGAAAGATCTGTTGTTGTCGATGGTTGAGGGCATTGAAGCTAATCTTCAGCTTGTCCTGGACCTTCTCATGAGGTATTTCCCTCAGATCGTCCAGAACATCCATCCAAAAAGCTTCGTTTTTGCGACAAAGTAATGAGCCTATGACTACAAGAGCCAAGGGAAGTCCTGCGGTCGTATAAACCACTTCTCTCGAAAGACTGACATAATCGTCTGGAGGAGCAATTCTTCCGAAAGCATGTCTACTGAAAAGCTTGAGCGATTGAACGTGATCCAACGGATTCACTTGGTACTCAAAAGTGTAATCAGCTTCTAAGATGCTTCTGTTCCTAGTTGTAATAATGATTCTGCTTCCTGAGCCAAAGGAAACACGCTTGATAGCTAGTTTCTCAAGTTGTTCCTCATCATTCACGTCGTCGAGCACCATGAAGACTTTCCTGTTGGAAAGTCGCTGTGCAATCAGTTTGATCCCATCACCATCATCGATTCCATTGTGTAAGCCCGAACCAAACATGTTAGATAATATTTGTTTCTGTAAGGCTACAAAGCCAAAGCTGTGGGAAGATTCCCGGACATTTTCCAGGAAGCAGCAATGACTGAAGAGGGAATTCAGTTTGTTAAATACAACCTTAGCGAGAGTCGTTTTACCGATTCCGCCCATTCCATGGAGTAGTACAAAGCGCATGCCTCCTGAGTCCAGATCCAACAACTTCACAACGGCTTCCACTCGCTCATCCATTCCTATTAAATGCTTAGTGACATGTCTGTCTTTTATCTTCAGCTTCGTCAAAATCTCTTGTACCACTGATTCAATAAAGTTCCAGTACCTGCCACGGTAGTGAGTCATCTAAGTCGAAATTGTAAATGATAACCTTGGGACACTCAGTAAGTGGCATTTTAAATTTAAATAACTTTCTAATCCTACAGTTAAGCTAACTGAATCAACAGTGCAGCCCAAAGGAAGAGACATTTTAGGTGTTTTTAGAACGCGACGTCCTACAATTCTAGCAAATAATCATATGCTGAATATTATGAACCCTTTTTATGTACTTGCCCTCGAAATGATAACACCTCCAACAGGCAATGGGGAAACTTGCTCCAGTGCCATGTAAGAATCTTTTAAAAGGAGAGAAGGTAACTTTTAAGGAGGTAATCCATAATTTACGAACACGATGACATATAAAATTAGATCTGTCAACGAAAGAATTAGAGGAAAAACACAAAATTTCAAAAGAAATACTCCTTGTCTTTATTAACCCATCTCCCCCGCTAAACTTACCAGAAGACAAATAGAATTCGACTGAATACATATCCGGCTCCTGCTCTATTTGGTTTGGGTGAAATCAAATGGTTCATTTTAGCTCTAAAAAAATGGTATTCATTCCATTTCAAACCGCCTAAACGAGATCTCACACAAACTCGTACACAATGAATTCCAAAAAAAAAGTTGCGGAGTGATTTAGGACACTACATACCCTTGCTTTTTCAACTCCCATCCTTTGATTTGGGCTACACTTTTCAGTGCTTCCTCCCACTTTCGCCTCTCCTGGCAGCCAAACCTTTCCTCATGCTCCTTCAAAGCACCAACGTACAATTGAGACTTAAGCTTAACATCGCAAGGCTCCACGTCATAGAAAATTGGCATAATCTCCTTTTCGGATGGTTTGGATTTCATGCACTCCACCATGTGCGCCAGCTCACGAAGGCACCATGCACTCGAAGCATAACCTTTAGAGAAGACGGGTATGTAGATCTTCGACTTGTCGATGGCCATTGGCAATTCATCACCTATTCTTTTACCAACGTGGAGCTCTTCCTCATCGAGGAAGACATGGATGTTTGCTTCTAGCATCATGTGATAAAGGCAATCTATGAATCCTTGGCGAGTGTCCGGCCCTCTGAAACTCAAGAAGACATTGTAATCAATTGCCAATGGCTCACCGTCACTCGTTCCAGCCTCTAAGCTCTTTCCCAAGTCCATTGTGCCGAGTATTTTTGCCCCGGGGTTTCCCCTCTCGACGTCTGAAAGCCCCTGTCTCATCGCCGACGACTCACCGCCACTCGTTCCAGCCTCCGAGCTCTTTTCCATGTCCATTCTCCGAAGTCTTACTACCTCAGAGTAGTACCTTGTCAGTGAACGTTTCCGTTCCTCAAGTCTCTGTGGCTCAGCGAAATTCGAAAGGACCTTGTAATCATTTGCCGACGACTCACCGCCACTCGTTCCAGCATTCGAGCTCTTTTCCATGTCCATTATCGGGAGTCTTACCGCCTCAGAGTAGTTCCTTGTCAGTGAACGTTTCCGTTCCTCAAGTCTCTGTGGCTCAGCGAAATTCGAAAGGACCTTGTAATCATTTGCCGACGACTCACCGCCACTCGTTCCAGCATTCGAGCTCTTTTCCATGTCCATTATCGGGAGTCTTACTGCCTCAGAGTAGTTCCTTGTCAGTGAACGTTTCCGTTCCTCAAGTCTCTGTGGCTCAGCGAAATTCGAAAGGACCTTGTAATCATTTGCCAACGACTCACCGCCACTCGTTCCAGCATTCGAGCTCTTTTCCATGTCCATTATCGGGAGTCTTACTGCCTCAGAGTAGTTCCTTGTCAGTGAACGTTTCCGTTCCTCAAGTCTCTGTGGCTCAGCGAAATTCGAAAGGACCTTGTAATCATTTGCCAACGACTCACCGCCACTCGTTCCAGCATTCGAGCTCTTTTCCATGTCCATTATCGGGAGTCTTACTGCCTCAGAGTAGTTCCTTGTCAGTGAACGTTTCCGTTCCTCAAGTCTCTGTGGCTCAGCGAAATTCGAAAGGACCTTGTAATCATTTGCCGACGACTCACCGCCACTCGTTCCAGCCTCCGAGCTCTTTTCCATGCCCATTCTCCGGAGTCTTACTGCCTCAAAGCAGTTCCATTTCGGTGAACGTCTCCGTCTCCGGCGTCTCCGTTCCTCAAGTCTCTGTGGCTCAGCGAAATTCAAGATCGTTCGGACCAATGTTCCGAGAACGACCCACGTCGATGCAAGCCCCCGTCTCGTCGCCGACGACTCACCTCCACTCGTTCCAGCCTCCGAGCTCTTTTCCATGTCCATTCTCCGGAGTCTTATAGCCTCAAAGTCCCTTGTAAGTGAACATCTCTGTTCCCGACGTCTCTGTTCCTCATGTCTCTGTTGCTCAAGTATCCGTCCCCGAAATTGCTCAAGTATCCGTTTCCGTTCCCGAAGTCTCCGTTCCTCAAGTATCCGTGCCCGAGGTCTCTGTTGCTCAAGTATCAGTTCCCCAAGTCCCGGTTGCTCAAGTATCTGTCTGTCTCTCCCTCAAGTATCTGTTCCCGGAGTCTACGCGGATGTGTTTGTCCCATCGTGGATGAGGCTTGAGATAGATGAAATCCACAAGGCCAAGGGTTTAGCTTGTTGTCTATATGGTCAAATCCGACACGTTGATCAACTCGTCAACTCTCCCCACACGCTGCGACAAGCGAGTCGTGAATTGGAAGAGGCATGGTGGGTTTCTGGGGTGGGTCTGCAAGTGTGAAGGTAGAGAGAATTGTTGAAGAAGGCGCTGGAGGATGGAGGCGAGGGCGAGGGAGCGATGGCGAGGCCGCAACTGCAAGGGAGGGCCAGAGGAAAAGCAGAGACCAAGCTGACCGAGAGAGCCGCGATTGCGATGCTGCAATGGACGGCCGGAGGCGAAGCTACGACTGCGAAGGAGAGAGGGCCAGAGCCGAGGGCGACCGAGATAGCGAAGAGATTGAGAGGAAGAGGACCGTGCGACAAGGAGGAGGACGACGCGGCTAGGGGTCTTGGGTGTTCAAGTCTTGAGTCACGGGGAAGACAGATCAGCTAAGAGGAAAATTTGCGAGCAATCAGGAGCAATGCTCGAGCTCAGAGCAGCACAGAAAGCAGCACGACGACTCCACCGGATCTCAGCAGCCCTTCAAAGGTGCTGTAGCTTGGGTCTGCAGGGACGATCTGGTAAGAATTATTGATGGCTTTGCTAAAGATGTGAAGGTGAGATCGGCTGAGCAAGCGGAGGTAATGGCTTTAGTGGAAACCTAGACTTTGTTTCCTCAAAGTTGGCCCGAATAAAACTGAAAAAGAGATGCTCGTACATTCTGATTGTAGTATGATGGTGAATGGGGTCCTCTCTTCAAAGACTTATGGTTGGGAGATACAACCACTAGTGAATCGGGCTAAGTGAAAATAGGTGTCGGGTATCACTTTAGCCCATTGTAGTCGAATCACAAACAAAGTGGCTGTCTTATCAGAAATTGGGTTAATAACCCTCCATCAGCGCTTTTGGATCTATTGTGTGTGGATGCTAGTGTTGTATTTGCTACTAACGTTTCCTAGTAATGCATTTTCGTTTGCTTGTTCACACTGCATTTTATAGAAAGGTTTGCCCTTTTTCTCTGAAAGGTTCTCTTTTTTTCTTTTCTTTTTTTGATTTTTTGGAAAGGACAAACGAGTTCTTAAATTATTACTCAAATTGACGACATTCCTAAAGGATCTCTAACCTACGCAAATTGGGTCTCTCATCCGAACTTCGAGATTGCCTGAAAGTAAAACAAAAGAGGTTATCGGCTATAGAGCCGAAAGAAAAGATATTATACCAATTGAAGATAGACACGACATGTTAAAATTATGAGTGTATCTGTAAAACCCGATACTAGAGGAATTATGTGGGGAAGGGGATGCAAATGAGTATGGCTATTTACAAAGACCAAAATCAGATTGAGGATACACGAGGCGCCAATATGGGCAGCACTATCCAGGAAATACAACAAGGAATAGTTTCATCCACAAAATTCATGGAGATTTTTCTAAAAAAATAAATGAAAGATTATCCAGTTAGCACAACTTGAAATAATTCCTTGTTTAAGTTTTCTATGAACTTAAAACACATTCTTCACCTTCCTACTATCATTATAAGAGGGCTCCTTGATCTTTCTTTATTAGCAAAAGCAAAATTTTATCTAAACGAAGCTACATTGTGTATGTCCTTGATAACTTAATTTGATTTCTTGCACATTATTTTTTAATGAACTATTAACTTGATAAAATAGTAGCCATTTTAATTTTTTTTTTTGAACTCTTACTATCTAATACACTTCTTATGATTCCTTTGTTTCAAAAAAGGCTAGCAAGGGTCTTTGCACATTATTTTTTTTGAACTTTTACTAGGATCTCCTTGCTGGGTTTAGCAAGGGGTAGCCTCACCCAACCCTCACCAAAGGCTAGCAAGGGTCAACTTGCCTGTGGTCAACAAGGGCATCTTGCCCCTCACCCTCGCTAGCAATTAGCAACTCCACTAGCCATCACAGGGGTGGCAACTAGCGGTAGAGGGAAATAAGGAAAAAAGAGGAAGGAAAAAAAAGAAAAAAAAGGAAAAGAGAAGAACAAACAAGAAAAAAGGAATAGGAGGCCAAACTTTTGGTGCCTTGTGCCATTTGATTTGGAAGACTAGGAATAACATCCTCTTCCAGGGCCAAGCTTTGTTTGTTCCGGCATTGAAACAACATCTCATTAAAGTTGTCAAAGATAAGGCTATCACCTTCAACCACATTGCAGATACTCCAAGGAATAGGAGGTTACAACAAAGTTGGGGACTTGACCCTTCTATCTTCTCTTCCCAAGCATCAGGTATTCCTTAGAGCTTGCTTGAGGGTTGTTGTTGTCATCGATTGTAGGAGGACTTAGCAAAGTCGAGGGCTTGGTCCATCTTCGATGCTGCAGTGGCTTGATGCGTTGAGGGTTGCCGCTGGTTTGCTGTGTGCTTTTAGCTTGATTGAGGGTTACCATTGTCCTGAGGTGCGGGTAGGTGTACTCGGTGAAGTTGGGGTTTAGATACAGCCTTTTCTTCAAAGGTTATTTGCTGCAATTGCGATTGGGAGGGCTCAGCGAAGTGGGGGGCTAGTTCCAGTTCTTCGGAGGTTGCCGTCGCATATGTGAGGGTGCCATTGTTTGCTATTTGATTTCCCTTTCCTCTTTTGTTTTGTTGCCGCTGTTTGGCTGATCATTGTCATTGTTTGGCTGTGTCGCGACCTAAATTTCGGGTGCACCACCTAAAATTAGGTTAATGGACTACTAAGTCTAACTTAACTCGGGCTCTTCCAATCCTATACTAATTCACGACTTAGATTCAAATATCTAACATGCAAAAGATTTTCAATTAGGAGTCGCCACTAATCAATTTACAATAGGTCGATTAGACACCTAAGTAAAATAATAGAAAAATTATTTTATTTTTACAAACCAGAGATTTTGGATACGAGAACTTAATTATGTTAGATTTCTCTAATACCCTTTCGGTACCTTTCTCTTTTATTTTGAAAAATGTTTGGCAAACAGCTTGAATTGATTTTAATCTACTTTCCTAACATATGAGGTGATCACACAGGTACACAAACCACCAATTTAACACCCAAGAAAGCAAATAAATAAAATGCGGGACTTACCTTATAGAAACGAAAGTATCTGCGTTGTTAAATCAGAATTCATATAAACAATCTTAAATATGATTTCTAATTAATAAGCAATCACTCAATTTTTGTTTTCACTTTTTTTTACGAGAATATAGTCCATATGCAAGTCAATGCTTCTAATCTAATATAAAATAATATGGCATGGCAATATATGCTAAACTATATGAATGAGTAAAAAAAAAAAACCAATGATTTCTTAATGAACATGCAATAATTAAATATGCAATCTAAATTAATCAAAATGACATAATTCTAATGACGTGCAATGCAATGCAATAACGTGCAAAATTATTTCAACTAAATTGACATGCAAAATGCAATTTAATATTTGAGCTATATGTCATAAATGACCTAATTTGATTACAGGCAATTTCTAATTAAATTAACCTAGCAACAATCAATAAATTATGTGCATTTCATGAACCTAATTCTACATGACATGTGCATGATTTTTTATTATTATTTTTTTATAAGCATGCAATCTATCCTAATATGCAATGATGTGCAAATAACACCCTAATTCTAATTTTTTTTTTCATTTTTCTTTTATGAAATTCGAAATTAAAATTGCCAAGTAATTAAAGATGCAATTCAAACTAAAGAAAACTAACATCCTAAGCATTTTTTTTTTGAATTTTTTATTTAAAAATTCGAAATAAGATTGCAATTCTAAATATGCAAGATAACCAAAAGACTAGGAATATTCTAAAAAACGAACCTAATCCTAATTCAATGTTTTTTTACGAAAATAAAATTGATTCAAATATCACGACATATCCAACAAGATAATATTGATATCCAAAAATTGTCGAACCATATCTCGCGCATAAGATCGAATTGACCAATTTTAAAATTAAATCGCAAATCGAATCTCTGGCGTGAGATTAGATTGTCGATTTTTACAAGAGATTACGAGTCGAATTTCGGGCGCGAAAATCGGACTGTCAATTCCTAATTTGAGGAGCTCTTTCTTGTCGGAATTTCAATCATATAATTTGAGGAGCTCTTTCGTGTCGGAATTTCAATCATACCTTTAAGGAATAATTCCACTAAAAGACAAAATAAGTAAAACAATAATGAACAATAATAAAATAAAATAAAATAAATAAACTACCTAATTGGATTTTTCTTTTTCTTTTTTTGTTTTTCCTTTGTTTCTTCTTCCCAAATGGAGCAGCAACGTGATGGCGGGTCACTGGTTCAGTGGTTCGGCAAGGGAAACTCCGGCGAGGGCGGACCGGCAGGAACAGGGCAGCACCCGGATAGCAGGGACAACCGGCGGAACAGGGGTGTCGCGGTCGGAGCTGCCGGCGTTCGGACTCCGGCACAGGGCGTCGCGGGCAGAGGACTCCGGGTGCGGGCGTTGCGGGCGGAGGACCTCGGGTCCGGCTCGGATGGTCGCTCGGGTGGAGCGCTGGCTGAAACGGACCACCGGCGAAGGCCGGGTGGCGTTGCTGCGTCTGGGCGGAAGGTTCAGCAGCAGAGCAGGAATGGCTCCGGCGTCGGGCTTCACGGCTGGATCACGGAGACGCGGCAGGGTGGTCTTGCGGACGCGAGATCTGCGGGTCGCGGGTCAAGGAAGCACGACAGCAGTGATGAGTGTCAGCGCCGGATCGTGGGTGGCGTCGGCAAAGGAGATCGAAGGTGGAAGCGCTGCAGGGGTGTCACAGCTGGGGCTGGCGCCGAAGCAGAGCGCAACGGTGCTGGGTTGAGCTGCTGCTGCGGGGGAGCATCGATTGCTGGTCTTCGGGGCGACGGCGTCAGGTGGTGCGGCTGAGTCGCGCGGTGAGGCGAAGCTCCAGCGAGACGGACGGCGGTGCCGCGCGGTGGAGGAGGAACTGGCGAACGGCTGCAGATGCGGGCGGCGAGCAGTGAGGGAGATGATGAACAGTACCTGTCCCCTCACCTCTCTGCCGCTTGTACTTTCGCTTTCTGCTTTTTGCTTTTTTTTTTTTTTTTGAATGACTCAAGAAGTCCGTACACCGATAGCCGGCGGCTAAACCTGGACCGCACGAGGGAACCACCACCCCATGCAAACATTTTAAGGCACCAAACATCTCCGCTGGATTTTGAACCCCTCACCTTGAGGGCAAGGATATCTCCGCTGGGGCAAAGATCAACAGAGTCTTATTCAGCAAAGTCACTGCGACAGGTGGTTTTTTTAAATCCTAAAAAAACGAAAGCAACTTTTTCTCGGCTGAAAACCAAAAAAAACCCCTTCATCCCATTCGCATGTGCCTTTTAATAGTCGAATGCTTAGGATTTCAATCTCTCCTTCGAATCAACCTTTGCAATATTTTTTCACCAATTTTGTCACATACTAATAAGGGTTCAAGATTACAATAAATTTTTTCTCTAAATCCAAATCTTGCAAAAATATATCGCCATATCCTTTGTCACACCTACCCTATCCAAAAAAATTCATCATATCCTGGGAAATTTTAAATTCTTATTTTTTTTTCATGAGATAATTTCCGACCACTTAAAATAAAGGACTTGGGCCAATTTGCTTACTTCATGGGCTTAGTCCGGCCTATCAATTTAAAGTTCAGAACCACTAATTTAAATTCATTTGGTCCAATAAATAAATGCAAAAAATGCAAATTAAAAATAAATACACTTAAATTTATATGCTATGCAATTAATAATTTTTTTCAGAAATAAAATTGACCCATAATTTTCTATGCAATAAATAAATGGTGGGATCACCAAATTTTAGGTATTAACATGCTGTTTTGTTGCCAAAGTGTTGGCAATTTGTGTTTCCCGTTTTTTCTCGGCACCCTTCTACTCATTTTGACATGTTTATCATTTTAAGTGTAACTTTTTGGTGTCATGATCTCCTGCTGTATAGTTTTGGTTAAAAGTCAATATATTGCTTACCTTACTAAGAAAAAAAAAGGAAAAAGGAAAAAAATAATAATAATTAAAATTCTAAAAAATATTTCAAAACTTAAAAAAGGAATCTATGAACTCGCATATGGTGACTTCAGCACTACCCAAAAGTTCATTTGTTCCTATGGAGCATATGTACTAATGCACTCTCAGCAAAGGAAGACCTCCATAAGAGGAACATAGTACTTGATCCGCTATGTCGGTTGTGCTGTAAAACCTCAAAAATGCTTGAACGCCTACTCTTTTTGTGTGAATGGACAAAACCATGGTGCTTAGATCCTTGAATAAAGCTGAACACGACTATGGAAAAGGTCCCCAAAATGCACAAATGGCTCGTGGAGAACCTAACCTCCCAAGATGGGTTGAACCCAAATGCACTCCTGGCTGTTATACTCCGGCTTTTTTTAAGGAAACCAACATCCCCTTCCTTCTTCAACTCCCATCCTTTAATTTGGGCAACAAATCTGAGGGCATCCTTCCACTCTCTTGTTGTCTGCTGGCCAAACTTTTCCTCATGCTTCGCCATAGCTGCAACGTACAATTGAGACTCAAGCTTGACATCACGAGGCTTCAAATCATAGAAAATCGACAAAATCTCATTCTCGAATAATTTAGATTTCTTGCACTTCACCATGTGTGCAAGCTCACCAAGACACCACAAACTCGAAGCATAACCTTTAGAAAAAAATGGGTACATAGATCTTTGAATTTTCGATAGCAATCTGCAGCTCATCTTCTATTTTTTTAACCAACAGGGAGTTCTATCTCATCAAAGAAAACACAGATGTTCGCGTCTCGCAAAACATGGCAAAAGCAATTTGTAGATCCTTGCCGCGTGTCCTTCCCCCCTAAAATTCAAAAGGATCTCATAGTCATTCCCCTACGACACGGACACGCCACCCCTCTTTCCAGCCCTCAAGCTCCTTCCCATTCCTAGTGTCGAGGAGTCTTTTCGCCTGAGGCAGTAATTTTGTCTAGCCATTTTACGGATTCCACTCATTCCTTGGATTTGCAAAAAAAGTGCTGGGAAGTGCTGGTCCGACAACATCGCAATCGCCCGAGAGTTTCCCTCTCCCAAAGCACCTGACCAATGAAATGCACGTTCGTGAAAATGAACGACATTCTCCGACCATAAAAATGATCGACTCCTCTGGCTCTTAGATTCTCAGAGCATCTTGCATATCACTATTGTAACGGACTCTTCTCTCTCTCGAGCGGTTCGTCATAGCAGGCGGACTACTCGAAATTTTCAAATTCCGGTGACGATTATCAAGGGACCCTAAGCACATCCCATATGCTCAAGACGTCCAATAAGGTTGGGCCCAATGAACAGGGAAACATGCAAATCGATAGGCCCAATAGGCCTTTTGTTGCTTTTATATCGTACTCGTGAGAAGGTTCGGCAGTACTTCGAGTTTGCTGCGACGCCTTGAACGCAAATTTCTCTAGGCGAGGATGTAAATGCAATCTCAAGTTCAATGAAAGTAGCATCCCATGGTAAAGTGTGTACGAAACTAGAATTTGAAACTGACAGTAGACAAATCCGTTCCGAGAGTAAGGTACAAGGTTATTAATGAGCTCCCATTAGTGTTCTCGGAAGTCACATGATTCAGCTCCGTCAAAAGAAGTAGAAAAAAAAAACCTTCTTATTTTGGGATTTAAAAGTAATTTTTTTCTTTTTTTCTTTTTTTTTCTCTTCTACTTCTTGCTCGTCGCCCACTATCGACCACCCCCCACCACTAGTTGCCCATTACCAAATTAATTTAAAACAATGTGGAAGTCATTTTTCTCTATTTGACTGCGCTTTTCCTTATTGATTGAAAGTATTTTCCTTGACTAATTTAATTTTTGTGCACCAAACACTGAAATATCAGGAGAAATTTTTTTTGGGAGGTTTATTTCTTCCTTGAAACAAACGGAAGCGTAAGTTATTTTTTTAATATAAAATCAAAGGTTACTCAAAATTAACTTGATCCTTCTCAAGTTCAACTAATTAACATGCTTCAAGTTTAAAAATATTCTAATGGAGTAGCTCGAAAACCTAACAAATTAATTGAACTTTTACATATCAAATTACTTATAGGCATTATTGAACGAACGATTAAAGAGTACTGTTTTTCGATTTGATTTTATGTAAGATTTGGGGCTCGAGCTCAAATTGATCTCATAGGAAAATTCACCCAGTAGAAGAGTCGAGCCAAACCAAGCTTAACAATAGCATATATGTTTTCAATTCGAATCTGTAGCACCATCTTTTCCAAAGTTCATACCAAGGGCAGGAGCTAATCAACTCCAGAACTAAAAGTTCAATTGCTGAAGATGATGCTGAGCAAGATAATCCAAAATGACATAAAGGCAGAGTCAGCTAAATAATATATCCTATGGTCGAGCATAATTCTAGTAACTTTGTCGCGTGCTACCACACATACAATACGATCAGGAATCTCGGCCACACTCCACTAGGTCCTAAAGCAACCCACTCGTCACGAAGCTCGTACGAGGCATAAATCTTCATCACAACGTGAGAAGTTGCAGGAGCAGATCTCACCTGAAGTAGGCAGGATTGTGTTTGGCCTCTTTCCTAGTGGGCACCGAGCCTCTCCAAAATTCCAAGAAACCGCACAAAGTGCAAATGCAACAAAAGGGATGGGAGTGATAGGACCGAGAAGTCAAAACGTAAACAAAAGCGCATTAACGCCAAAACGATACGCTAAAAGTCAAACCACTTGGTTGTGTCTCAAATTTCCCACGTGAGAGCGGTGTAGCTGTAAAGATGAAACAAAAACTGCAAGCGAGATGATAGGGACACCACCACTATAGCTGGATGAGTTCATTTGAAAAGAAAGGAAAAGAAATTGACCAATCACTGGGAAAAGAAAAGGATGGATTAACAGTATTGACTAGGACATATCAGAAGGGATTTAGAGGGAAATTTCCAATCCTTTCTCTTTCCTCCACTAAAACAAACCAGACAACATGAGCTGAAAATCACCCCCTCCAATTCCCTTACTTTTTCTCCGAATCTCTCCAACCAAAGGGTTGTGTACTTGATGACATGATTGAAGACTGCCACCCAGAATCTTGACACATCGGAGCTGACAAGAACCAAAATCATGCAATCATTCTTCGGCCGATCACGATTCAGTGGTCTGCATTTTCTAACTACGCGCTGCAGAAATGTAATGAAAAAGCAACACATTCTAAAGGAAACTTCAAGACCATTCTCTATGCAAGCGTAGGTGCACATGCATCAGTCATGACCCACACTGCACATCCGCACATGCGCACCCACCCACGCACAAAGAGAGAGAGAGAGAGAGAGAGAGAGAGTTTTCCCCTGAGCACTGATAACACGATCATGATCCTAAATTTCCTGATGAAATACCAGGAATGCATGTCTGCATTTGAGCATTAGACTAATCACATATTGGCATAAAATCTAACCCAGGCCAGTAACCAAAAGGAGAAAGAAAATGGAGCGAGAAGGTTCCTTCTAATTCTCACTCTTCTCTTATGTCCAATTCCCTGTTTAGCTATTTTTGGGCAGGACAAAGACCATCATATTGGATAGGCAAACATAATCTCTCAGCTTATAGCGACGAATCCAGCTGAGTAATGATAACAGGCAGCAATAAAACCACAGGTGTGTGATCTGCAGAGCCCTTGACACAATCTACGACTGCAAGAGTATTTGCCTTCTACTTAAGATTCATATGCAAAGTAAGCACCTGCATATGGGGGGTGGACATTATTTCAAGTAAAGCAAACAAACAAAAAATCATCAGTAACTCCTCAAAAGATGCATGATGACAGTCAGTACCATTGTCATGTAACACTGTATGGGATATCACAACCATCATATAACTATGTTAACTGGAACAATACAAAATGCTACAAAACTCGATGGACAAGAATCAAGAGAGATCTCATCAATGTTATTGCAGTAAGCTAGCCACCCTAAGCATATATTACCTATTTATTTCAAGACCCACCGTCCCATACCTATTATATTACAATGCCCTGGCCGAGCCATCAAAATACCCAAAAACAATCGACCAACTTCAAGTGCTTTCTGCTGGGGTAAGATGCCCCAATTGTCCTGTTAGGTTATTTACGTTCTTTGCATTCCACCAAAACCTGCTGTGATCAGCGGGTTTGCTCTCATTCCTTCTACCATCAGTATCCTTTCTTTCTGACTGAACTTCCTGAACATCGGAGGAACCAGGATTCTCCGTCAAGAATTGCTCCCAGAAGACATCGTTAACCCCTGCTGGCACATTAGGAGCTGTGGCTACAGCTTGTTCTTTAGAGGAAACTGGCTCAGAAGCAACGGTCAAAGCTGGCTCAGAAGTAGTAACCACGGCAGGCTCAAAAACAGTAGCAGCAGTGGGCTCAGAATTCATGTCAATTGTGGGTGATCTAGGCCGTGCATCAATAGTAAACTGAATGCAGGATATAGCAGGGCTATCAGCACAACTAGTAGTCTCATCGAAGTCTAGGGTTGAGTTGCGCTGACCAAAGTTTTCACAATCATGCGCAATGTATTCCCAGATTGTGAGCGATGATTCCAATTGTTCATATAAATCCAATATTGATGGTAAGGATGAAGCTCCATCAATGTTTTCTCTTGTCAAAGTTTGGGGAGTCCCAGCATGATTGTCTTCACCATGTCCCTCATCATGGTAGTAACCAATTCGAGGCAATCTCCTCTTCTTATCATTAAACTCCGACTCAATCAACATATTCAGGGCAAGACCAGGTTTCTGCAGAACATTACCCAAGTTAGACACCATATTCTTCTGTCGCTCTTCCATTTTCAAAAGCCGCGCCTTCAAATTCTGCATCTGCACTTCAAAGCCTTTCCTCTCTTCTTCATGCACCTGTAGCTCCAACTGAAGAGATTCCCTGTCGCCTTTAAGCCTTTCTACCTCTTCCTTCAGTCCTTGTCTCTCTGCATCAGTTAAAGGAGAAGAACTTCCCTGATTTTGGAGATTCTGAAGGGAATGGCTGTGGACTGGTTTCCGCCGATGGATGTTCTTCAGAAGCTGCGGCTGACCTCTTACGAAATCGTCGTTCGCAAATTCCCATCGTTCTGGGTCAATTTTCCTAAAACCCTGTCCAAAAGTGAAATGTACATTTATCGCAAGTTATACGTTTGCATGATCACTTCCTAGAAAGCCAAATCACATCAGAAGACAGAGAGCAAGCAGAAGCGCAAGTAGAAAGGTCTCAGCTCACATATGTGTTTAGCTGTCTAATAAAGCTGGAAAAATTGTTGTGCTTGAAGTATCTCGGCAGCAAATCCCGTGCAAACTCCGGTGGATTCCACACAACAAAGCTCTTGCTGCTTTGACTCCACGAAACCACCGGGTCGGTGGAGGCAGCATCGACCATCTCGTACGTCTTCACCAGGAAAGGCGGCAGAGAATTCGAGCCACTCGGCGATTCGTCCATCTCAAAATTCGCCAACACACTCTCGAAATCAGAACTACCCAACAATCAAAGCTTCCAAACAAAACCCCACCTTCTGCTCTTCCACCCAAACTCTCAATCAATCACACTATCATGCACAAGAACACAAACCCGACAACGAATCCGCACCTGGGAATCTCTAATTTAACTTTCAATCGGAAAAACCCCAGATAAACGCCACTCCAAGGGACCACATCGCTGTCAAGCAAAACAAATTGAAATGCTCAAATTCCCAAACAACCAAAACCCCACAACAAATCAGCTTGAAGGAGCCCCAAACATTGCCCCCTCTTTACAGACCGCACGCACCTCCTAAAATACCAGCACCGCCACCAATCGCAAACGAATTGAGCCGACGATGCCACGCGCAAGCGAAACCCAGATTCAATGCAAGCGAAAACCCTTTCTCGAAGCACACGCAATTACGTCAAAAGATTGGATCAGGGTCTTCCAAGAAAATTCAGAAACACCCCCCTCCCGTCCGAAGCTCCTGGAAAGAACACCCCTTTCGCGAAACCCACAAGAAATTGCAGCCACAGAAACTCCCAACAGTACCCCTGTATTCACGTACACACACACACACCCTGTTTAAGGATACATCGAAGGAAAACACGCGCAAAAAACAGTTCTTTTTCTGTTATCGGTTGAAAAAATCAAACCCTTTCGACATGGGTCGATGAAGTCACGGCGAGGTGCCCACAATTCAACCGAAAAAAAAAAGAAAAAAAAAGATTTTGACAAGAACCCATTTCTTTAAATGCAATAAAGAAAACGACGGGGCAAAAAGACTTGCCGCAAAAGCAAAGAGAAAACCATCATCAGCTCCAAGATAACGAAATTCGTGAACAGGGCAAAGGCGACCTTTCACATCCGCAGATGTTTCTTCACGCCCAAGGACGGAGAAACTACGGCGAAGCTGCGGAGAGACGATGGGGGAGGAGGAGGAGAAGATGGTGGAGAATCGACTGAGTGCGCGTCCGCTCGTTTTTTTTTTTTAATAAATAAATAAATAAATTTATTTATTTCTTCTTTTTGGACTTTTTCCCCCTTTTTTTAAAAATTTGATAATCTTGGGATTCTGTTTTATTTATGGAACAAACCGGCGTAGATTTCTTCCACCTTTTCTGGGGTTTCTTTTCAAGGAGAGCAATCAATTTGTAGACAATTTTTGGGTGAGCGTATTTAGGGAGGCTTTGGTGTACACCTCAACGGCATAGTAATTAATAACAAAGGAAATTTTTTAGAGAGTGCCGTACTTTAAATATATTTAGATAAAAAAAAATTAGTGTAGCTTTGTGAAATGCTAATTAGGCATACTTAAGAAAAGATTGTGTACGGAAATTGCCAAAAAAACCGCTCATTTACAAATTTTATTTTATACTCAATTGCTTACAATATTTGTTTTTTCTCACTCGAGATGTGAATTTAAAATTATCACCTTTATGTCTAATCTCATGATAAATTTCTTTTTAGTTTACTAGAAGGCACACTTCAAGGATTTAAATAGAGGTGAGCGTTAAATCTCCAAACCGGCATGGATCGATTGGTTCAAGGTCGGTTTTAGGGGAAGCTTGTTCGGTTCCCCACTTCACGAACCTAGATTCAACCTTGGACCAATTTTGATTCTTGCTTTCAAGGTTGGAATTGCATGGCTCTACCTAGGAATCGCTTCAACTTGTCCCATTTTCATGTTAAACCAAATTTGAATCTTCTTATAGGAAAAAAAAAAAAACCTTTCCATTAATCAAGAAATAAACAAGGCTAATAAATAATGACATAATCACTTGGCCAAGAAATACTTTTGTAGAAATGGTGCAATTTTTATGTTTTATTATAGAATTTTTTTCCCAAAATATAAAATAGAACCGTTTTCGAGTAAAATTGGCTTAGTTTGTTTTCTGATTTTGATATTTTGAAATTGAGCATCACATGATTAGTTTTCGGTTCTAAGCAAGGAATCAATCCACCTTAAAACCAATGACCTTAAGTAAGATAATAAGCATGTGCAGATGGAAGCAAAACCGGATGGAAATTAGTGAAGTGCTTTAAGGATTGCAAGTATGGCATAATTACCGCAATAGTGAATTACCAACTTCTTAAGGTCAAAACTGAGGGAGGTCAATTTATTTATTTTTTAACTTATGACACATCATTGAAAAAGCCAACTAGCGAGTGACAATGGAGTCGCCGTATATTTATCGAACGTGAATCGATCATCTGTACTCGATCTCAAGCCACAACCTTAAAGTAATCGACAAAATCTCATCAGATGGAGATCAAGAAAAAAACAAAGAGGCATTGACTAATCTGCCTTGCTTCGTCACGTCGGCCAATATAAATTATTGAGGGGGATGATCTTGTTGTGTATATCCTGTTTTGATTGTGATGTTTAGGTGGGATTGAAGCAGACAGAGCCATCCTATTTACATTATTCTGTTCCTCTCCTTGTCAAAGTGATAAAAAAAAAATAAAAAAGCTAATAAAAAAGAAATCGATTTTCTATGGTTAAAGTAATTATAAAATTTCTAAAAATTGAATTTGCATTATTCATCACCATCACCATCACCATCACCGTCATGATGATCTATACCATTAGATAAAAATGAACACTTTTTTCTACTTTTCAAAAAGGATTAATACCGCAAAAAATATTAAATTATACTTATCGTGATATAAATATCAAGAATTTTTTTGGTGTCATTACAAATCTTAAACCTACCTATTATAAAAAAAGTATCCCAAAATTTTTTTTATGTTATAAACAATCCGAAAAATATATATATTAGTGTGGTAAATATACCTTGAATGTAATTAAAACAGAAGATATGTATGGATTTTTTGTGACATCAAAAATTTTAGGGTAAAATTAGAGGTATTTATTTCACAATTGATATAATTTGAGATTTTTTGTGATATTTATCATTTCAAGAGTCGTAAATTATATTTCTCTATATTGGGTCACTAATTTATTTTTATTCTTTACCAAAAAATATTAAATTTTTATTAGTTAATAATTGAATGGACATAGTGATGGTGGAACGCTCACCGACAAAGTGTTAGCCGTGGTTAACATCTGTACGATAATAATCACGACTAATTGAACAAAAAAAGAGGATGGAGATAGAACATAAAGATGTTCGTCTGACATGAGGATTCTTAAGAGTACTTTACCCTCTAGGGGAGTGTGACGTATGCGCTTATGTGTCGCGGAGTTTTGGCGCTAGTGCGCTTGATTTTTGACCAAGAAAAATGACAGCAATTTGATTTTTGACCAAGAAACATGACAGCAATCATAATAATAATAAATAATAATAATAAGTGAACGTATTTTCCAACATGCTCTACACGTGGAGTGGAAGAAGCTGCTGCTCTGCTTTTTTTCATGGCAAGGCTCCGAAAACCTCTCGAGAAATGCTTTTCAGAAGGGAATTATTCTATGTTTAGTCCTCCCACGAGGCCGCTTGAGGCCTGCTGTTCCATGCTTATTCTGTTGCTTGGTAGGTCCTCTTGATGAAGGCGAAGCATGGTGCATAATCAGAGTGCTTTGAACGCTGCTGGCAGGTGCAGACCTCTTCCTAAGACCAAGCATGGTGTTTGGCAATGCGGTCTTCCATCTGAGACAACTTCTTCACCTTTTTGGAGATCGGCCTGTTGATTGGTTGCCTGTAAAATAGATAAAAATAGCTGTTCTCTTATCCCACATAAGAAAGTTGGAAGTATATGGACTACTATATAAATATGAATGTTCGTGAGCTTAAATTCCATACTACTCACATATGGGTGCACGAGTACTTGGCGTGCTCGCGGATAATAATTAGCACTAATCCTCATTTGTTGTTATTATTTTTGTTTCGTGCGGTTTTTTTGCTAATCTTTAGTAGTCATGTCATAATATTTAATACAACAATCTTTCCAATTGTTTTATATGAGAGATCCTGAAAAAATATATTAGAATTGTTATTTGGTATTCTTAATCGATATTTTGTTGTATCTCAGAAGAATTTGCCAACAATTATTAACAATGTTGTGAGGGCAAATAATCTCTTAAAAGAAGACTGTTATTACCCCTCAAAATCTGATTACATTTCTTTTCAATCTGAAGCAATGTTTCCCAAAACTGCCTTGCTGCTATAAGTGCCTGAAATGCTCAAGTAATTTTGCCATGGCTGAGGGCATGGGTCAAGGCAGATACCCATTAGGATCAGGATGGCTATCTGAAAGGGTCTGCTGATCATAATTTACCCAGCTGAGACTCGTTATCTAAATGATTGCAGCAAATTAGTGGAAGGGTTCCTACATGTGAAGGCGGTGGATGTTGATACCAAGGTTGTCCCCTTAACATTGAGGGAGGGAGGGAGGGAGGGAGAGAGGGGGAGAGCGGTTGTCATTGTCAACAGAGAGAGCAGCAACTGCAAAGAGTAATGGCAACGGCTTCCGATCTCTCTCAGGTCACATCAATTCAACAGAGAGAGCAGCAACTGCCAAGAGTAATGGCAACAGCTTCCGATCTCTCTCGGATCACATCAATGACTATATTTAGGAGTGTCAACAATGTCAACAATCAAATCGGATCGAAAATTTCGAATTTTTCAATCCGATTCTTATTCGGATTTTTCTTTCATTAAAAATCGAAACTTTTTTATCCGATTCAATTAACCAAATCAAATTAATAAAATCTTTTAAAAAAATCATTTTATTTATTCTTTTATTCTTTTATTTTCAATTTCTTTATTTTTCTTCTTCATTGGCCAGTCGCCAACTACGGTGGCGCCCAATGATCAACTTGTGGCAAGGCCGAGCTTGTTCAACGCCGACGAGCCTGAGCCTCTCTAGATCCGCCCACTTGGGGGTGGGGGTGGGGGTGGGGCTCAAGCCTCACTGGAGGTTGCTAGATGTCAATGAGGCTCTAGTGACCTCGCGTCGACATCTGGTGACCTTCGGCGAGGCTCAAGCCTTGCCTAGCTCAACAAATCTAACGAGACTTGAGTTCGTTGGCACCAAGCGAGCTCAACCTCACTGTAGGCTAAGGTTAGCGAGGCTTGACCTCGCCGAAATCTGGAGAGGTCGAGCCTCACTGGAGTATCATCGGCATGTGGGGAGGCTTTAGCTTTCCTCTGACCGGTCGATGACCGCCACCATGGTTAGTGATTGGACAATGAAGAAGAAAAAGAAATAAAAGGAAAAAATAAAAGAAAAATGATAAAAATAATTTAAAATTTGATTTTTAAAAAAAATAAAAAAATTTATTGAGACAAATGCATGTAGGAAAAAAAAAAAAGTAAAAATTGAACTGAACTAAAATGAGATTTCAGTTCAAATTGAATTTCGATTCGGTTTGATTTTTTCTTTTTGAAAAATCAAATCGAACTGAATCATTTACCCCCTTAGCTATATCACCATAATTAAAATGTATTACCGACTAAACGACTCGGGTGCACAAATTGAAAAGTTTAACCATTCACGCCCACCTAAAATTAGTCGAACGAAGCGACCTCCTTCTGACACATGAACAGTACATAAGGAGAAAGGACCGTCACGGGAGTTGTACGATTATCTGTCGGCACGCAATGAACAATAGATCCAAGAGAAATTATGAACAGAAAAGTGGCTTGACCCATTTAGAAAATATTTTGGACTCGATACAAGATGGAATTTTCATAGGAGGATCTTGCATATGCAAATCATTGATAGGACTCACATCGAAAATAATGTAATAACTAGGAAGAGGACCCGACTGTTGGAGCAAACGATGAAGAAATATTAGCAAAAATAAATATATATTATATGTATATTTACAGAAGTTAATGAATTATTATTCTAGTCTAAAGTCTTGTGTCATCTTTTGCTTTCTAAATTTAGAATTGTCATAGCATTGTGTACCTGTTATGCTAATATTCTTTTATGGGTTGAGAAAATACCATGTGCATAAAGAATTAAACATATTACGGCCATGGTATTTTATTTGGTGAGATACTGGGGGCAAAAAGGCATTATTAAATGTGACAGTGTACATATATTATTAAGGTAAAATATCATTTTGTCTCATTTTTTTCAAGTGTCAACATTGTCCCCATCTCTTTCTCATAATAACCGAAAATTAGGGACGCTATTGTCGTCTTAAGTGTTGAACCTGTACTTTTAACAGTCGGCAACCTTCTTTATATACCTACATACAACTGTCTTTTGGTAAACCTCTATATATTTTGAAGATAAGATATTTTATGTACTGTGTATTTGAGTGTGCAAATAAAATATCCTCTAAATACACAAACATATGACGGCCCAAGCGCAAGGGCGTGTCTCCTGTCCCACATTGTTTAGGGAAAAGTCTTGGGGCTAGTTTATAAGATTTAGATCTCTCTAATCTGTGTGACGCGTTTTAAAGCCATAAGGACTAACTATTCAAAGCGGACAATATTATACAGTGGGGCCCGAATCGTTTCAAATGGTATCACCCAACGTCTAAAGCGGACAATATTACACAGCGAAGCTCTGGCGAATAAGCGAGTAGGATTGTTAAGATACTAGAATGGACAAAATGGAAAGAGAATAATTTGGATAATATAAATACGCCAGTGATATGCTTGGAATGACTTTTATGTGGCAGGTGACTAAATTGGGATTTTGCAAAATCGCCAAGTCTAAATGTTCCGCCTAATCAAAGAAGTTCATGTTACTAATGAGAGGGACCATATTTCGCATACCTGGAATGAAATTGTTTAGATTTTAATTCAATTTTTGAATAGAGTATTAATTGTCCTAAAGGGAAAGATGAGAGATTTATGCAATACACTATAATTATTTCATTTTTTAATTTGGAAGGTATATTATTCATTTATAACTTGTCAATCAGCTTAATTATAGTAAATTAGGATTATTTTTTATCCATAGTTATACACGCGATCAATGGATGTACTCTAATTTATGTATGTGTTTTTTTTTTATTTCCTTTTATTTATTTATTTATTTTGTAAAAGTTTGAAGTTGAAGCCAAAAGTCACGATCATGTTTAACATGAGTGTGGGCATCCCTTCAGATTTTTATACGAGCTACTCTTACCACATTTGTAAAAACCACGATCATTTCTATCATAATGTCTTTATAATATAAAATTTACTATTCTGAGGAGAGCTCTTACTTAAAACCTTTGTTTTAATGAGCTTGGGATGTCGAGTCATTTTTAACCATGGCTTTTAATTATCTCGGAAAATGGGATGCATAAGCATTTTATATTTAATTGGGCATTAAAAGACTATGCACCAAAAAAAAAAGTGCCCTGCCTATCATTCCTCTCCATGCTAGGTGCATAAAAAAGTGCCCTGCCTATCATTCCTCTCCATGCTATTCTTTTGCATCGCAATATACTTATAATAGTGCTTAAATCATATCAATTGTCAATATCATTGAAGTAATCAAATTAAAGGACATGACATTGATTTATGTTTTTTCCTTTTTCCTGTTTTGGTCGCAATATTGCTTTATGTTAGAATGTGGCTCCCTTTAATGAAAAATGATTAATATCCTGAAAAATCTCAAATTAGTACACATATGATAAATTTACCTAAAACTAATTTTTTTGATTATGAAAAACCCTAAACTTGTACATTTATGACAAATTTATCCCAAATTACCACAAAAAAAACCCATAAACTAGTATCCTGGTGACAAATTTACCAAAAACTAATTTGTTTGATTCCCAAAAACCCAAAACTAGTACATTTGTGATAAATATATCTTTCGTTAAATTGAATTAATACCAACAAAAAGTACAAAAATTGTATAACCGTGATAAATGGAGGATAAAATTTCAAATATGTATACTAATAAATTATCACATGTCATCCAACTTAGTAATTTGATAATAAAATTTAATAGAAATTAATATAAGGTAAATTTGTTATAAGTGTACCGGTTTGAGGTAAATTTGTTAAATGGTTAATACCCTGAAAAACTAAACTGGTACACCTTGACAAATTTACCAAAAACTATTTTTTTACCACAAAAAACCCTAAACTGGTATACCTTTGACAAATTTACCCCAAACTGGTATATTTGTGACAAATTTACCCTCTATTAGTTTTCGTTAAATGTTACTGTCAAATTATTAAATTAAATGACACGTGACAATTGACTAATATATCAATTTGAGATTTTACGCTCCGTTTGTCATCATTTACAATTTTTGTGATTTTTTGGTGGTATTAATCTAATTTAGTGGAGGGTATATTAGTTACAAATTTTCTAATTTGAGGTTTTTTGTGGTTGAATAAATTAGTTTATGGTAAATTTGTCATAAATGTACCAGTTTAGGGTTTTTTTTTTTTTTTTTAATAATCAGTCGGGGTAAATTTGTCACAGGTATACCAGTTTAGGGTTTTTCATGGTTAAAAAAATAGTTTGAGATAAATTTGTCACAAGTGTATCAGTTTGGGCTTTTCAATGTATCAACCCTTTGATAAAGGTATACAAGTTTTGGGTTTTTTGTGGTCAAAAAATTCATTTGAAGTAAATTTGTCACAAGTATACTAGTTTGAGCTTTTTGAGGGTATTAACCCTAATGAAAATAAATTAATTCGGTAGCCCAAACATTTCCAACCTATGATGACTTTGAGAGGAATATGAAGTCACACACAAATTCAATTTTGAAGAGCTGTTAAGTAAGTTATATTGTACATGCGATCTATTGTTAAGTAAGAATTCTATTGTAAATTGAACTTAAATCAATTGCACAGTTTCCTTTGTTATAGGAAAATTTAATGGACAAAGTAATGAACCACGTTGAATGCTCAAGAAAATTGCACGAATCGCATGCTAAAATAGATATAAAAATAATTCTACTTTATTGTTTACCGGACTATACCTTAATGGAAAATTTTAATCGGTATTTAAATCATGGTTAAGATAATTATACCCACAACGATAAATAACCTTACTATTGTTTTAGCCATCTTACAGAAGATGACAGCTGGAAAAGATTATCCCACAACTGCTCATACTGATTTTGACAATTCACATCCAAGTATAAGTACATGCATTTCTCTCTATTATCTCTACACTAACCGATATCACAACTTCACTTGTTTGCTATTGTCTTAGATTACTTTCTCTTTGATTATGGCAGTAAGACAGACAAGAGGGCATCAAAGAAGTGAGATGAAACAAATTGAAATTGAGAATCGGAGATCTATTGCATTTTCAAACCGTAGCTCTAGTATCTACAAAAAAGCAAGCGAGTGTGTGACCCTCTATGGGGGCGGAGGAGGGATTTGTAGTATTCTCTCCTTCCGGAAAACCCTTTTCTTTTGCTAATCCATCCATCGATATAGTCGCCAATCGATTCCTCAACCAAAACCCTCCGCCCGATGATAGGTCTCGTGCTTTGGTGGAGTCCTATCGTCAAGCCCAGTTTAATGAGCTCAACCAGCCGCATGATGAACTCATTAATCAAATCGAAGCTGAGAAGGCAGAAGGGAAAGTGTTGAAGCGACTGACCGAAGCAAAAGGTGACGTGGCATGTTGGAAAGCTTGAAGAGCTCAACCGGGAAGAGCTTTACCAAATGAAGGTGAGAATGGAGGACCTTCAACGGAGCTTGTACAGGTCGATTAATCAACAGATTCAAGGAGAGGCATCCGCATCCTTTCAAGGAAAGAAGTTAGAGAAATAGCCCCTTTGGTGACAATTGCATTGTAGGATGGACTAGCTTGAGTGATAACGTAAATTTCATATGTGCTTATTTATGATTCTAATTGGTATCTTTCATAGACAGAAAATTATGGATCGCGTTTCATGTCTTCAACCCATTTTCATACGCTAATATTAATGAGACGAACAAAGAACGTGGCAAAGTTTAAGCATTATTGAGAGCAGTTCGATAAATTTGTCTTAAAGTAGTTCGAAGCAATCATATCTTTGAACACTTTCGGACACTAATTTAGACTTTTATCAATTATAAGTCATCTCAATGTGAAACCCCTCTGATTGAGGTATATTATCACGTTCCTCATGTGAGTTTGCTTTGGAAAATGACAGAAAAAAGGAAATGAAAGTTCCATTTTGTTTGATTTTACTACTAATGGCTCTACCACAAATGCCCTTGTTTATATTTGTTGCCTTCTTCTAGATCGAGAGGATGGGCCTTCTATGATTTCTCGATGGACCATTTACCTGGGGAAGATTGTGCCTACGTACATTTTGCCTTCTTATTTCTATAAAAAGTGCCACAGCGGATAAACAATTAATTCAGACCATGTTTGTAAACAAAACCTCTATTTTGTTCATGTATTATTACTGCCTAAAAGACGCTTATACTATTGGTTTGGTTGTATATCATATTTATTTATTTGGATAATTAACTCATCCTTCTTCAAATAGGTAAACTATCAAATTTTACAGTACATGGACAAATGGGTAAATTTACATTGACCCATATTTACATCCTCAATATGAAAACAATATTGTTTATTGTAGAGAAATCAATGTGAAGTTTGTACAAAGCATGGGGACAACAACATTTGTCGTATATATTTTGTAAAATCACCGTCATGATTGACATCTCAAAATGATCATTTATTACTCAATTTTATCGCTTGTTTCATAAATGCCTCAACTACTAACTATAGCAATACATTATTCGTAGTTAAAGAGTAGAAGCAAGATCATGATAGTTGTTATTTTATCCTATCATGTCTTTTCATCATGGCAGATAAAAATTATCACATTTAAACTTAGTAAGCTTGCTTGTGAATATGCCAATCATACCATTTATAGTGTTTAATTTTTGTATTAAAAGATGTTGCGTCATAGAAAAGCGCACTACTAATCTTTCCTCTTTATATTGCTCTTTTGTACGGTATTTACTTTTTTTAGTGCTTAAATCAACTGTCAGATATCGATGGAGAAATCCAATAGGACATTATAATAACTTGTCAGAATATGATTTGTTCTCTGACGAAATTAGGGACCTAGTGTAACTTCACTGAAATATTTTCAACCTATGATGATCCAATTACCTTTGACTTTGAGAGGAATACGAAGTTGCACAAATATTCATTTTCTTATCTAACAATCTATTACTATACTATATCAGGTTAATAGCATGGTCTTAAAGAGTAATTTGTAATATTTTGCCCCGTCTCCGAATGGGATTAGCTTTCATGCTCATGCCATCGACGGGCAATTGTTTTATGCGAAAGCATTGTTTCTCATTAATTGTTGTAACTTTGTACGGACAAATTAAAAAGGACATGCAATTATGTAACGTAAAGTTGGTGGAGTAGTGGTGACAAGTGCAAACACTTGTAATCGGGAATAATTGTCCAAAAAAATCATAAATCTAGTATATGGTGGCCAATTCAATCATAAAGTTTTTAATTTGACTAATGTAATCCTACATTTTTGAAGATTTGGCAATATAAGGGCCCGTTTGGTTCGGCTTTTGGGGAATGCATTTGCCAAAATGCAAATACCTTTGGGTGAAGGAGGTTTTCCGAAATGCAAATATCGTTTGGTAAAATTTGCTTTGAAATGCAACTTTGGTCAAAATACCGTTTAGTAAAATTTGCATTTGCAAATGACTTTTATTAAATTAAAAAAACAAAAAAAATATATTTTTCTTTTTTGAAGTCTGGCCATCGGACCGCCGGATCCGGCGGCCGGACCGTTGGATCCGGCGGCGGGATGGCCGGATCTGGCCGCCTGGGTCGCGCGACCCCAGGTGACGGTCGCCGGGGTCGCGCTGGCGGCCGGATGGCCAGATCTGGCCGCTTGGGTCGCGCGACCCCAGGCGACCAGGCGACCAGGCGACGGCCGCGCGCGACCCAGGCGACCGTGACCTCAGGCGGCCGTCGCCTGGGGTCGCCCGACCCCGGCGACCGTTGCCTGGGGTCGCCCGACCTCAGGCGGCCGCCTGGGTCGCGTGATCCAGGCGGCCGACGCCTGGGTCGCGAGATCTGGGCATCGCCTGAGGTCCGGCGACGGTCGCCGGGGTCGGGCGACCCTCAGGCCGCGGTCGCCGGCGCGCGCCATCCCTTCGCCGATGGTCGTCGGCCTCCGATCAGCAGTTTGGAGAGGTTGGAGAAGATGAACAGTAACCGCATTCCCAGGATGCAACTTGCCAATGCACCTCAAGAGCTCCATTGGGCTAAGGACCTTTAGACTCCTTTGGAGATGCAAGTGCATCTTGGCAAAGTCGCGCAAAAGTACGAACCAAACGCATTTGCATTTGGCCAAGAGACTTTAGAGTCCCAAAGCCCATTCCCAAAGCTGAACCAAACGGGACCATAGTCATATCAGTCAATTGTGGTGCAAAAATCATTGTTGTTACAATCTAGTTAGTGTCGGCCATCCTATATAGCATGGCCGACACAAACAAGAACGATTTTAGCAAAATTTTAACTTTTGCAAAGTTTTTTTTTTTACCTTTTTCTTCTTGTTCTTCAATGATAAGAAGAGTTTTTATTTCTATTTCTATTTCGAAAATAGAAAATGAAATTGTGTTACCAAACGAATTTATATTATAAACCTATTTTCAAGAATTAAAAAAAAAGAGAGAAAAAAAAAAGAAACAGAATGATTATTATGCATGCCCTTATCGTATGTGTAACTGTAATGTATAGGTTTATTTGTCTCGGAGTCTTGGCACTTGTGTGCTTGATCTTTTAATGACTAATGATGAGGAGAAAAATGAAAATGGCAAATAATAAGTGGAAGTATTTCCCAACATGCTTGGGAAAATTATCCAATTTTTCTTTTTTTAAATTTATTACACTTTTACTAATTTAGTCATAAATCTTTTAATTGTGTCAATTGAATACTAAATATTTTCATATTTTACCAATTGAGTTCATGTGATCAATGTTAGTTGGAAATTGCTCTACATGGCATGACTAGTGGTGTAGATAATTCTTAATAATAATATGTTAATATCTTTTGAATTTACTTATTTTAATCTTCTTCTTTTTTTTCTTTTTTCCGTCCTTCTATCTCTAGCCGGTCGCTTGGTCTTGGCAATGGTCAATGACCAGCTAGAGGCAAGGATTGATGAAGTTGACCTCAAGCAAGCCTTGATTGCCCCCAGTGAGGCCAACCTCCCCTAGCAATAGAGAGCTTGCTAGGGGCAGGTGAGGCTCGCCTTCGCTAGTGGCTAGTGGGGGCGAGCTTCACTAGAGGCCAGTGCAAACGACCTCATTGGCTATCGCCTTTAGCTAGGCGTCAAGGCCCAACAACTAACTAGGGGAAGAAGGGAAAAAAAATAGAAAGAGAAAGAAAAGGAAAAAAAAAGGTAAATGAAAATGAATAATAAAAAAATTGGAAACAAATTCAAAAATTATTAAAAATTATCCATTTCAGTATTGGTTATATCATATAGGACACCCAACGTTTACATTAGTGATTTTTAGCTGAAATTAGTTGGATAGACTCAATTGACAAAATATGAAATTTAGAATTTAATTGACACAATTAAAATGTTTAATATTGAATTAAGAAAAGTGCAATATGTTTAGGATGCTTTGGATAATTTTTCCCAACATGCTCTCTGCACGTGGTGTGAAAACAAGATGCTGATTTTGCTTACAGCTTGGAAAACCTCTCGAGAAATGTTTTTCAGAGGGTATTATTCTCTGATGAGGCCGGTTAAGGCCTGCTATTCCATGTTTATTCTATTGCTTGGTCCGTCCTCTTGACGAAGGCGAAAAATATATTGAAGTCAGAGACTGGTGAAGTGTTGTAAATGGAAACAGGTAGGGACCATCTGAATTGGGATTGTATGTGGAAAACTGACACTGTTCCTGAGACCAAGCATGTCGTTTTGGCGATGTCGTCTTCAATTTAAACAGTTGTCTCGTCACTCAATGAAAAATGGATCCAATAGAAGGTATGGAAAAAAAATAAAAAAAAATAAAAGAGTAGCTTGACCCATCTAGAAAGTATTTTCGACTGAATACAAGATCTAACTTTGATAGGACGATCGTGCATATGCAAAATCATTGGTTATACTGACATAGAAAATGATGTACTAACTAGGAAGAGAACTCGGGCGTTGGAGCGGACAATGAAGAATTATTAACAAAAAGAAATATCTATATCCACACACGCACGCACACAAAGAAGTTAATAAATTATTATTCTAGTCTAAAGTCTGGTGTCGTCTTTTGCTTTCTAGTTTTAAATTGTTTTAGAATCGTGTGCGTGTTATGCTAATATTTTCTAATGGGTTGAGAAAATTCCATGTGTATGATGAATTACATATTCTATAGCCATGCCACAGTGTACAACTGCACATACCTTTTATATTATTAAGGTAAAAATTCATTTTGTCTCATTTTTCTAAAGCGTCAAAATTCATCTCTTCCTCATAATAATGGAATATTAGGGACAATATTGTCATTATAATTGTTGACCTTTTACTTTTGATAATTTGTAACTATCTTTCTATACCTCCGTGCAGTTATTTATTGGGAAAATTCTATATATTTTGAAAATGACCAGACATTATATGGAAATTAATGTGTATTTGAGTGTACAGAAAAAATATTCTCTACATACACAAATTAATAAGCAGATGATGTCAACAACTTGACTTCTGTGCTTTTGGAGAGCTTCCTCAGTCTACAAATGAAGAGCGCTATACTTAACAAAAAGTGCGTTGAAAGAACTTTTGGATTTTGGTAAATAAGCGAGTAGGATTGTCAAGATACTCACATGGATAGAACAGTGAGAACAACTTGGATAATATAAATATTAAATACGTTAGTGATATGCTTGGGATGACCTAAATGCGCAAGTGACTAATTTGGGATTTGTAAAAACGTCAAGTCTAAATGGTCCAAAAGTTCATGTCACTAATGGGAGGGACAATATTTCACATAACCGGAACAAAATGGTTTGCAAATAATTTGATTCATTTTTTGAATATAGAATCAATTGTCCTAAAGGGAAAGATGAGAGATTTATGCAATTCACAACAATTATTTTGTTTTTGAATTTGGAAGGTTAATTATTTGTTGATTACTTGTCAATCCTCTTAATTATAGTAATTATGATATTTTTTTATCCATAATTTACACGTGATCATTGGGTGTCTCCTAATATATGTATGTCATTTCCATGAAATTGTTTTGTTTATAAGAGTTTGAAGTTGAAGTCAGAAATCACGATCATGTGAATATTGAGTGTGGACGTCCCCTTCAGATTTTTCTACAAGCTACTCTTCCCACACTTTGTGAAATTCGCGATCATGTCTATATAACTTGCTATAGTAAGGATAGACTTTACTGTTTTTTTGGTCGGCACTTAAAAACTTTGTTTTACTGTGGTATAGATGTCGACTCTTTTTTAATCATGGCCTTTAATCATTTCGGAAAATGCCTGGCCATCTTCACTCTGCTTATTGTACTTTTGCTTCCCAATAAACTTATAATAGTGATTGAACTGAATCAATTGTTTAATGTCGCATTGCCCACATAATATCATGCATGGCATGCATCTTTTTCAATTGTATCTTCAATTTATCAATAATATGCGGAAACACGACTAAACAATTTCAGAACATCCCATAAAAGAAATCACACTATTTAAATAATATGCTTATGCTTCTTTATATGAACACCACTAATTACCATCTTCATACAGTATTCAAACATATACAATACAAAAGTCTTGGGAAGAGGGTCAGGTCAAATCATCTAAAATCATCACGTCACTCCTACTTCATAAACTTGCTTGTATAAAAGTCAAAGTCATTCACTATGGATGGAAAACCTTGCCCATTAACATGTCATCGTCACCATCAAAGCACCTTGGTGGTCCAATAAACTCATCGTGGAAGTACCAAGCTACGAATCGATGGGAGGCCAGTGCAAATGACCTCGTTGTCTCTCACCTTTATCCGGTCGTTGAGGCCCAATAGGGGAAGAAGGGAAAAAACCAAAAGAAAGAAAGCTATTCTCTATGGTTCACATAAATATGAAATGTTTGATATTGTACTAGCATTTTTAATCATTATCATTATTATCTAATGCATGGCTTTTTCTACTTTCAAGAAAAAACAATTTTTTCCTTTCTCAAAATACTCTAAACTATTTAGGAAAAATGCATAAATCAATGTATCTATTGTATCACTTATGTATTTAAATTTTAAATCTGAAATATTTTTAATCGAACAAATAACCTTATCGGTAAAGTGTGAATAACAAACTATTTTTCTCTTTATATTATGTCAATAATTTATTTTTGTTAGTTAATAATTCAATTGATATAACGATAGCACAACACTCAAAAAATGTTTGACAATAATGATGATTAATTAAATAAACCATGAAGATGTTCGCCTGACATGAAGTTTTTAAAAGTACTTTTTAACTGTCTATGTGAGTGTGACCTTTGGGCTCATATGTCGTGGAGTTTCAGGGCTGGTGTGCTTGTTTTAATCAGGAAATACATTTTTCAAGAAAAACGACAATAATAATACTTATATGAGTTAATATCACAAAAAATCTTAAATTGATGTATTTGTGATAAATTTATTCAAAATTAATTTTTTGACCACTAAAAAAACTCAAACAGGTAAATTTGTAAACAAATATATCCTTTGTTAATTTCTGTTCAATTTAGATTAATACTACAAAAAAAACTACAAAATTAGTACACTTATGACAAATGGGGAGCAAAACCCAAAATAGTATGCTAATCAATTGTCACATGTCTCTGAATGAGTAGTTGACGGTTTGACAAATAATAGTAAACTAATATAGAGTAAATTAGTCTCAAGTGTACTAATTTGAAGTTTTTTGTGGTAAAAAATTAATTTGGGATAAATTTTTCACATGTGTATTATTTTGAGATTTTTCGTAATATTAATTCTAATTAATAATAAGAGTAATAATAATTAAAAGCATTTTCCAACATGGTCTATACACGTGGTGTGAGGAGAAGATGCTCTTTTGATATAGGAATGTGGTTTATACTTCCCATCAAAGGAAAAACACGGGGGTCTTGCTCCCCTATGAGCGAATGGGGGTTTGGGGGTCACCTCAACGAAGGCTTAAGGAGCAACGTCTTTGGTATAGTTTGAGCCTGTATTTTATGGATAGTTTGGGTTTGGACTCATGAATAACTACTGCTACCTATAAATAATCTCTTTCTCTTGTAATTAAATGTTGCAATAGAGGTGGAAAGTGCTAATTACAGTGGAATCCTCTACTGAATGTATTCCTACTTTAAAGGTGAATTAGGACAAACTTTATGTTTCGATTTCTCTTTCGCATTTTTACTCTTGAGTTTGTTGTGTTTGTACACTCAATCCTAACGTTTTTCTTATGGCATAGATCTGAAAACCTCTCAAGGAATGTTTTTCAAAGGGCATTATTATATGTTTATCCTATTTTTCCATGTTAATTCTATTGCTAGGTCGGCCCTCTTGAGGAAGGCGAAGCATGGTTCAAAATGAGAGTGTTTTGAATGCCATAGGCAGGTACAAACTTCTTCTCAAGACCAAGCATGGTGTTTGGCAATGTGGTCTTCAACTTGAGAAGACTTCTTCACCTTATTGCAGATTTGCCTTAGCTGCTGTAACCACTAGAAATGCTCCAAAATTCCTCCTATGGCCGTAGGAGTGGGTCAAAGCAAATACTTAGGATCAGGACGGCTATGAGTCTGTCGATCACAATTACCTTGTGAAGACCTATTCTAAGTGATTGCAGCTAATCAATAGAAGGTTACCAATAAGTGAAGGTGATAGATGTTGATCCTAGGTTGTCCACTTCACATTGAGAGAGAGAGAGAGAGAGAGAGAGAGAGAGAGAGAGGAGTATGGTTGTCGCGGGACGAAAGCCCCCGCTGGCGTCGAGTTTTGCGGAAGCAAAGACGGCAGCGACCGTGAGGGCCACTGGTAGTTGCTCCCTATTCCATCACACCAATGGCTATATCAGCATTATTGTGTATTACTTGCAAAGTAATGACCTAATTCCTAAAAGATCCTTTTAACTTAAAATTCAATTCCAATTTCATCTTGAATTTTTTTATCTAAATAAAATCTCAAATTTAATTCTAATCTCAAATCTACCTGAATTATTTTTTTCATAAAAAAAAATTCATGTACAAAAAGTCTTAAAATTTATCACAAAAGTGCAATTTTAAGTTTTAAAACTTGTAAAAGGTCCAATTGAATTCTAAAACTTGTAATCCAATCAAGTCCTTCCAATAACACCTTCCAACTTCACTAATGAAAATAATGATGTGGTTTTTTTTAATATTTCTCACTCCTATGTGACGATGACAAAATAAAAAGTTCAGCCATTCACATGCACTCGAGAATTATCACCCAAATGGCACTCACTCAACACTTCAACAGTACATTAGTGAGAAAGGATTGCTTCATGGGAGCTATACAGTTGTCTCTTGTCACTGGATGAACAGTAGATGCAAGAGAAACTATGAACCTGGAAAAAAAAAAAGATAGCTTCACATATACTTAGAAATGAGGGACAAGAATGCTAGAAGTGTTAATAATTTTATTGGACGTTCACTCTATGGCTAAAAGTTTTCGTCGGTTCATTTAAGTACAAAATTCAAGAAAAAATAATTATCTAAGTCTCTTACGACAAATTTTGACTAAATATTACATGACTTTTAAATTAAATGTTAATATCAAGATGGTCTTGTAATATAAAAAAGAAAGAAAGAAAGAAAGAAAGTCCATGTGCATGATGAGGTAGCCTTTAATCACAAAATGACACCGTACTAAAGCAATTTAATCTCTCTTTCGCTTTCTCTCTCTGTCCCCTCCAATTTCCTCCCTCTCTCTCTCTCGCGTCTCCTTCGCCAGGCGCCTCATAAATTATCACCATCAGCGAGAATGACGTCTCTGGGAAAGCAACTTTTTTTCAATACTTCTGCCACTGCCTTGTGTCTCCTCCTATGCGTCTTCTCCTCTCAAACGCTACCGTTTCACTTGCAGCTCAGTGGCGTTGATGCTTTCCTGGGGAAAAGGATCGAGATCGAATCTAAAGAGATTAGGGATGAAGGTGAAAGAGACTTAGGATGAAGGAGAGCATTATGGCAACTTTTATGATTCAATTTGATAAAAAAAAAAAAGACTAGGGATGAAGGTGTGCATTGTTGTTGTTGCAGTTTAACACACAACAAAATAAAGATTTAAGTTGAGGCATCTTGATGGAGAATGATATGTAAAATAAGGGGAGTAGAGGTTATGCTTTTAAATGATGAAGGTCAATATCATTGTTGTAGTCTTAACACACAACAAAGTAGAGATTCATGTTCATATGTCATGATGGAAAATGATACTTAAATTAAGGGGAAGCAAACATAATATTAAGCTTTTAAGTAAATATGTCATAATTAGGTCATAACTCATTAATTTAAACTTTTGAGTGAAGGTAAGTCAAATTGGATATGTTTAAGGGTTTGGACTTTGCCTCTCGGTGATATCTCCGGGTAGATATATTGGACTTTTGCTCCACCTGCGCACTCCCAATAGGTGTAGGTTCTTTTCTCCCCATATATAAGTATAAAAAACAGCACATGCATTGTGACTTGCATGTACAAATAAATAAAAAAAGTTAAATTGATAAAAACTAAAACAACTTGTAAGAATTTTAAAATATTTTTTTAACGTAATATCAATTGTCCCAAAATGATAGATGAGAGATTTATGAAATCGTTGACAATTATTTTGTATTAAACTTGAGAGGCAATTTATTTATTAATTACTTGTATTATATTTCTTTCATCCATAGTAATGTGTGATCATATGGTATTCTCTAACATATACATGTATTTTTGGAACTATTTCTTATACAAATTTGATGTTGAAGTGACCACCGAAAAAAGTTGTTAAATTAATGGCATAGGTAGAACGATCATGTTTAACTCAAGTCGGGGTGGGCACGTCATTAGATTTTTCTACTAGCGACTCTTCCCATATTTTGTGAAAGTTGCAATCATGTTGATCGTAATGTCTTCATAATAAATTTTGCTAAACCATCTAAGCATAGCTCTCATTGAAAATCTAGTTATTAGAAAGCAAAATGAAAGGAGAAAACCACAAAGATCGAATGAAAGAAGAAAAAGAGAGGCCCACAATTTATTGACGCTTGGATCAATTATGTGAAGTGATAACCTTTTTAATGAGTTGTGGATGTCGAATCTTATTTCCAACCATGGCTTTTAATTATCTCAGAAAATGGGATCCATAAGCATTTATATGTAAGTTTGAAAAGATGCATCAAAGAAAAGTGCACTACCAATTTTTCTCTCCATATTTATCTTTTGCGTTGCTATATACTTATTTAGTACTTAAATCAATCGTCAAATACCATTCAAGAAATCTAATTAAAGGACATTACATTGATTTATGTTATAATACGACTTTCTTACAAAAATAAATTTATTTGATAACTGAAACATCTCCAACATATGATAATCCAATTATCTTTGACTTTGAGATGTATACGAAGTTGCACAAATATTCAATTTGGCATTTCTTATAGATTGAACTTAAATCAATTGCATAATCTCCTTTTCCCTAAACTTTATGAAAATTAATGGACAAAATAATGAACAACATTGAATGCCCGAGAAAATTACTTGGAAAGAAGGCTAATATAGAAAAAAAAATCTACATTCTTGTTTTTGGCAACATACCTTTACGCATACATAATATACTTGTCTTGATTTTCATTGACGTACTAGTAATTAGTATGTAAATCATGATCAAGACACTCATATCCACAACGATAAACAACCTTACTATTATGTTATCCATCTTATAGAAGGTGATAACCCAAAAGAGATTGTCCCCCAATTACTCATACTAAATTTGACATTCATATTCATGTATAAATACATGCATTTTCTCTCTATTATCTGCGCGTTAACCAATATCACAACTTTACTCGTTTGCTACTTGTTTTAGATAACTTTCTTTGACTATGGCAGGAAGACAGACAAGGGGGAGTCCAAGAACTGAGATGAAACAAATTGCAAATGAGAATAGCAGGCTTATTGCATTTTCAAAACGTAAATCTAGTATCAACAAAAAGGCAAGTGAGCTTGTGACCCTCTGTTGGGTGGAGGTGTTATTTGTAGCATTCTCTCCTTCCGGAACTCCCTTTTTCTTTTGCTCATCCATCCATCGATATAGTCGCCAATCGGTTCCTCAACCAAAACCCGTGGCCCAATAATAGATCTCATGCTTTGGTTGAGTCCTTACGTTAGGTCCAACTTAATGAGCTCAACCAACGGCATGATGAGCTCTACAATCAAGTCAAAGCACAGAAAGCACAAAGCAAAGCGTTGAAGCGACTGACCGAAGGAAAAAAGCGATGGGGCATGGTGGGAAGCTCCCATCGATGAGCTCAACCGAGAAGAACTATCCCAAATGAAGGGGCGAATGGAGGATCTTCAGCGGAGCTTGCAGAGGTCGATCGATCAACAGATTCGAGGAGAGGCATCCGGATCCTTTTAGGGACAGAAGTTAGAGAAATAATTTCTTGGCGACAAATTTGCATTAGAGGACTACTGCAAATTTTGCCCCTCCCCCGAGATATAAAAATAAGGATGGACTAGTTTGAGAGATCATGTTAATTTTTTTTATATGTGCTTATTGATGATGATGATTGGTATCTTTCATAGACAAGAGATTATGGATGGTGTTTTATGTCTTAAACCCAATTTTCATTGCTATTTTCTTTTTTCATACGCTATTGCTTAACGACGTGACAAAATTAACATATAAGCAAGAGCAACTCAATAAATTTATTGGAACAATCATATATAGGAACACTTGAGGACAATAATTTGACTTTTGTTGATTAAAAGTGATCCCAATGTGAAACCCCTTAGATTGTTTGGCACTTACATGAGGTATATTATCGCATCCCTCATGTGAGTTTGTTTTTAAAATGACATAAAAACAAAAAGTTGGAATTTTTTTTTTTTTTTGGTTTTATAACTAATGTCTTTATTGGAAATACTCTCATTTATAGTTGTCGCCTTCTTCTATATTGAGAGCGGAGGCCTTCTATGAATTCTTGATAGACCATTGTTGATACCTGAACTTTTGTCAGTAAGCTAACTACCTATTTTTCATAAGAAAATAAAAAATATATATGGGCTATTATTGTAAACTAGATCGGGTTTGTCTCACACAACCCAAGACCATTAGGTTCAGCCCTTAGCATTATTCCTCGAGGCTCGCTAGTCGTCTCGGAGGAGTACTGAAGTGGCGAAACCGCGGTCAATACTCACTTGCTAGCTGTGATTCCAATCATTGGAGATAAGCCAAGCTCCCATCATCGATCTAATTGCCAGTTGTAGCTCAGTTTTGGTCATTGACTAGGGAACGCTGATGCCCCTGTCCTACTCTATTTTGATGAAGGGAGAAACTGAGATGTCATCAACATCTCCGTTAGAATCGGAATTGATTTACTCAAGCGCACCTTCTTGATTATAAATGTCTTTATCATGTTCATATGAGTCCAATCTAGAAACTAAACACACTTGATGACTCACAGCTATGTTCAATGAGATGTCATCAACCCGAACAAATGCACGTAATATGTTCAATGATATGTATCTCGGACATGATTTTGAAAAAGCTTTTGATATTGTTCAAATTTGAAGATGTGTTGACAAAGATTACATGCTTGTTTTGCTAAATATTAGACATGATTTCTAGTACATTCTATAGTCGTCCACCATTATCACCAAGTCTCTGTTTTTCTCTGTTCTTTGTTCATTGTTTAACGCCGGGAAGATAAAGCATGTGTACACTTTTGGAATTGTTCAAGCCTATTCCTCCACTGTGCTTCATTTTATTTATTGGATTGTTTGCGGTCGGTGATTGACGGCTGGTCGGTGACCTAAAGTATACAACTGTGGAGTACATTGTTCATGGACTGAGGTTTAGAATATGTTAAGGTGTCATTAAAGTTTTCAAGTTCTGGTGTTAATGGGGAAATTGAGTTCTCAATGTGGAAGAAGGAAGACAATGGGATGAAGACAATGTCAGTAAAAGAATTGGAAAATAAAAATAAAAAAATAATAGAAATAAGGAAAAAAAAAGAAAAAGAAAGAAAGAATAGGGGGCTTGAGTTTGGATTTTTTCAGATGGGCTGGGATTTAATTAAGTTTCATTGGTTTTGGGCTTCTTTAGTTTCGTTTGAAAGGGCTTTAGATAAGAGCCCAATTGTGTCCTGGGCCCAGACCGCTTCTCCTCAAGCATAAGGTCCAAAATTTGTTGGATACAAAATGATATCATTCCGCAACACGCAGCTCAACATCCACCAAAATCAGTTGGCCAACTATGAGGGAGGTGTTGATCCTATCATTGAGTAAAACTGGATACTCAAACTTCTCATCCCTTGGATCATGGGTATTATTAATTATTTGCACGCTCCTCCGTAGGCGTATTTAATTCTTTTTAGGATCTGATTCTTAGGATTTTATTGCTTTATATGATTTTGTTTTCCAAACAATATTGCTTGTTTCTTCCCATTCAATAAAGTGAAATTCATGAAAATTTCCATGTTTTGAGGGCATGTTAATATACAGCAAACCAGTTTCGTCACGAAATCCTACCATTAAAAGAAAAAAAAAACGAGTTAAGGAAACAATTCCGAAGACTGGGATTCTTCATGTTCCCTAACAAAATTATGTAAAAACAATTTTTCAAGATAGCATGCATAATATCTTATATATTTCAAATGAAACTTGTTGCAGTTTGAAAACATATATGAGTGGATAACACACTCCAGTGATCTAACAAATGAATTAAACCTTAAACCTTATAGATGCACTGGAAAGTCATTTTCTATGCAACTTGCGTCGCAACTTCATATTTTTTTGCATAACATTCGTGCATTACACATTATATCCATTCATGTTGGTTTTTGCATACAACATGAGAAAAGTTGAGCCATACTAGCAATAATTCTTGTTTTTCCTAATTTCGTCTTTGTAAGGCTATATAGGACTAGTTTTTCCTTGAAAAATCCAACTTGATAAAGGGATATAAGACACACCATTAAAGGAACACAAAGTTAGCAAATTATCAAAATGTTTTAACTAAATTAGCACAATTGAAAAATTTATGATCGAATTGAAAAATGGTTAAAAGGTTTATAACTAAATTGATCAAATTGAAAAATTTATAACTAAATTGGTATAAGTGCAATAAGCTTATAACTTTTTTTTTCCTCTTTTTTTTTTTTTTTGGTAATTTTCTCCTTCACCTTTACATGGCTAAATCGACTCCTCTTTTACTAGATAAACAAAATTAGCCTTAATGATTTGGGAAATGAGTGCAAAGCGGTGCCTTTATTTCACAAAGAGGATGTAATGTCAGTTACAAGTGTTAAAGATGAAAATTGAGAGATTAACTTGACCGGTTAAAAAAAATATTTAAGATGAATATCTAGTTGATATTGATTCACGAGTTTTGGTGGATATTGTTCCACTAAACAAAAGATTCAAGTAAACTCAAATTTTTCAAATTGGAACTTTTAAATAATGGATATTATTCTTTAGTGAAAGAAAAGATTGGGGGGGGGGGGGTAATCGTTCCCAACTTAAAGAAATTTAATAACTCAAAAAGAAACTTTATATGGAATTCCTTAAAAAATCTTCGTTTTATAAATTTTAGCTTTGACTCATGCAATCCTACAATTGATTTTGTAATGTTTTAGCCCCCTACATATCTCCATCTACGAGATTCGAATCAACAGGATAATTTTTTTGTCAACTAATTAGGACTTTTTAATGTAGTTTATCTATTTTTATGCATGATCAATATCAGTATTCTTTTTTATTTTATATTTTTTAGATCACCGGAGAGTACTTATAGCGCAATTTGCTTTGAGTAAAAGGAACAATAGGCCATTTTAAGTATTTTCTTATCTTTAATAATAGATGATATTAATGATTTTTTTAATTAGCGATTATATGCTGTGATTATCTATATTGGTACTTAATTTGTTTTTTCATCATGCACATTCAAAAAATTTCATTTACTGGGAATTGTGAGAGTTGTTTACCTTTCAAATTAGTGCTTCTTGGGCCTTTTTAAATCCTCTGATCTAATCCTAATTTAAGCCAAGAAAATAGGAAGCTATGGGAAGTAAAACAAAAATTGAAACCGGTGGATCCAATCTCACAACTTCCTTCATGAAAAAGTGTGGCTAACATTTGACTGTTTCTACCTTCACAAAAGTTCCCCGGTTAGGCTGGCGGGCTCATAATAGTTTTCATGTCTGCATTCTCCTTTGACTTAGTTTCCTTTTATGGATTCCCCTCAAATTTAAGATTACTGAAATTTATTAAATAAAAACTAATTTTTCCATCATCATTGCTCTTATAGCAGATTATCTAACTAACATAGCAAGTCTTTGTATTTACTATAAAATGAATTTATATTCTTTTGTTGCTTTTGGCAACACATTTTTACACATAGAATGTAAGACACGAAAGTAGTATATGGAGATACACTAAAAATTTTTATGTGGAAAAGTTATGCTTAATGAGGCATCTTGATATTTTTCTTAAATACCACATGAATGATATTAAGCTTTGTCAATCCAGAATGACTGAAAATTCACTAACAGTAAAAAAAAAAAAAAAATATCATATTTTATGCAGTGTTTTAATTTTATTAAATTTCTCCATTTCAAGTTTCATGTTAGGAATGTAGCTATTATTTTGTTAGGAAAATCTTTAAAGAAGGTCTTTTCCTTTAGGGACTAATTCCATAAAAAAGCACGAACTTTAGGTATTATCCCAAATCTGGCCCGAACTTTATTTTGTCTCAAAAAAACACACGAACTTTAGGTGTTATCCCAAATCTGGCACGAACTTTATTTTATATCAAAAAAAGGCACGGACTTTAAGTATTGTTCCAAATATGGCTCGAAATTTATTTTGTCTAAAAAAGGCATAAATTTTCACTTATCTCTCAAATCTGCCATCCATTAACCCTCATTCCACAGTCATCCAACATGGCATTTCCACATCAGCAATAATATCCAACACAGCAAAATGATGATGTATTCGAGTGTTTGGAGGAAGTGTTAAATTTAAGTTTGCCTTCCAATGAGGTGAACTTTACAGATGATTCTCATGGGAAAAATAATTTAGCAACTTCAGTTCCAGGGGACGAGACACATAGCTAGGGCCATTAGATCAATTAACAATTGGCAAACTGTTTGCAATGTCAAAAATTGGGTTGAAAATAGAAGATTACATTGTCTTAAAGCGAGATATTAAAAGCGTGTGCATCTTGTAGGAAGCCTATTTATAATAGAATTACTTTATTTTGTCTCAAATAAAATTTGGGCCAAATTTGGGACAACACCTAAAGTTCGTGCTTTTTTTTTAGACAAAATAAAGTTCGGGCCAGATTTGGGACAACACCTAAAGTTCGTGCTTTTTTATGGAATTGGCCCTTTCCTTTAGTGTCATCCAATCGTCCCTTTATATGTATACATAAAATATATATATATATATATATTTATATCTATAATCACTAACAAGAAAGAGTTTGATGATGATATATACAAAAGATAAAATAAAAGATTATAAACGTGTGATTATGTTAAAATGTTGTTTATGTTAAAACTCTTTTCTCAATTCTACTTGGTAGTTAGTCCTTTAATTTGCTCAACCACGTAGCAAAAAACTAGGTTTATGGGAAAGTTCTTTTTTTTTTTTTTTTGAAAAAGTTAATTTCTTCAAGAGTAAAATCTAAAAATGAAAAGGAAAATAATTGCCTTGAATATAAAGGGGATACCTACACTAAACAAAAACAAAACATATGATACTCTCAGTAATGGCAACGAGATCTTATATAGAAATAGAAAAGCAAAAAAAAAAAAAAGGAAAGCACATGCATTTGGAGCCCCCCTTTGGTTTAATACATGAATTTAATTGCAATTGAATGATTGGGGCTTGTTTTATCTCTATAGTGAAAATGGGATGAATTTAGTCATACGTGGGTTGGAGACAGCACCTCCCTTTAGTTTAATACATAATAGAGATCTAGATGCTGATATCACTAGATACGGCTTCTTTAGCTTCGTCCAAATTAGTGTTGAACTTTCTTTACCTATTTAGATGTGCAAATGGGAGGTTTTGATTTGTGAAAGATTTTAAATAGACATGTTCTCCAGGAAAAGAATATCCAATTTTTGGATGTGCTTAGCAGTGAAGAGTTCTCCAGTGAGAGGAAAGGGATCAAGGCTTTGCAATAGCAAACTCACGAATGTTTTACATTTCCTTTTTCTTTCTTTGCTTTTTCACACATTACTTTTAAAAAAGAAATCCTGAGATTCCCAAATCAGTGCGATATTTTTCACTAGCTGTGTTGAAGGTTAGAGTTTTTTTGTCCATGAAAGATAAAGATTATATCCATGGTCAAATAAGTGCACCACGACACAAACACACAAGCCAAAAGGCTTAAAAACAAAACATGAAGAAATAAGTGTATTGAAAGTTTTAAAATTTATCATAAAATATATATTTTTTTGGGTAACCGAGGACTCCATCACAGACCCCCCTTGGTGCCCGAATGGCTCCTGAGGACCAGGCCCCTATATCTCAGAGAAAACTAGCCTAGTAATCCACCGCCAGGGCCCCCCACTAAAATTCTTAGCAACTACGAGGAGACCTCTGGCATAAATGAGGGACTCTCAACCAATGCAGCTACTCACGGATGGGTACCATAAAATATAATTTAGTCCTAAAACTTAAAAAAAAAAATACAAGTAAGCCTTAAAAATTGTTATGAAAGTAAAAAAATTCTATCAAATTTTAAAACTTGTCAAATTAATTCAATTAAGTCTATCCATTTGATTATACTTTTTGAAATTTTAGAACTAAATTGTGTTTTCTAGACAAGTTTTAGGATTTGATTGCACTTTTATAACAAGTTTTAAGACTTGAATACACTTTTTAAAAAATAGTACTCGCTTGAAATTTCGTGATAAGTTTTAAGATTTTTAGTGCACTTATCTCAAACAAGAACGCAAGTTCCGAGAGGCTCAAAACAACACAAACAAGAACAGAAGGCGTGAGGCCATAGGAGTAGAAAGCTTCAACTCCTTCGTTGGCGCAATTGAACATTCTAGAAACAGGTGTTATAGGTTTCAATTCGTCTAAAGTCTTTACTTTTTTTTGGCAAAAGACGAAGACTAATAGGGAGATGACTTTGGGCTTTCGAGATCGAAGGCGTCGAGCACTTTTGCCAAAGGAGAGGGCGGAAGACTACTGCGGCAGGGACCAGTGGGTTGCCAGCTAACCTAATCAGATACCTCCAAACGATATTGGAAAAGGAAAGATGTTTTCTCGAAGGATAATGGGATAGACATCTAAGATAAGAAGCTATTCGAGTATTTTGAGAACAGAGATCCTTCATTTAGCATAGCAACTTATAAATCTCATCGTATCGGTTCTTACTAGTGGTGCATCTAAGAAAGTCAAATCAATTTCTTTCTGACCTTTCTTCTAGTGAAACACCAAAATAATCTTCTAATCAGCCAAACTGAGCAGAAAGTTTTATCTAGAAAAAGATCCATGTGAATTGGATCCATTATATGTGCTCTATATGCGATTCCCACGTGATTTACTGATATTACTAGGTCTAGACCAGTCTCTTCACATGAAGCCTTACCAGCTAACCTAATCAGATACCTCCAAACGACATTGGAAAAGGAAAGATGTTTTCTCGAAGGATAATGGGATAGACATCTAAGATAAGAAGCTATTCGAGTATTTTGAGAACAGACATCCTTCATTTAGCATAGCAATCTTATAAATCTCATCGTATCGGTTCTTACTAGTGATGCATCTAAGAAAGTCAAATCAATTTCTTTCTGACCTTTCTTCTAGTGAAACACCAAAATAATCTTCTAATCAGCCAAACTGAGCACAAAGTTTTATCTAGAACTAGATCCATGTGAATTGGATCCATTATATGTGCTCTATATGTGATTCCCACGTGATTTACTGATATTACTAGGTCTAGACCAGTCTCTTCACATGAAGCCTTACCAGAATTTTTTGATATTTCAGAAACATGTCAATGAATACAACACTTGATACTCATTTTCGGGAGTTTTTGTAGGAATCCCTTTGAAAGTTCTCAATTGTCTGTACCGTTATAATATGAAGATGTTAAATTATCATTCAAGTAATTAACTCTATAGGATCAAGCACAAGACAAATTCAATTCGGCACAATCCCAAATACAAATCACTCCATGTTCGGTTTCACTCACTCAAATCTTATATTGCCCCTTATTTGATCTATAAAATTAGTGAGGTGTTTAGGCTCGACTATATCTAAACTAAATTAGGCTCTCTTGTAAATTAGAAGGAGCGTGGTTTGCCTGGCGGACAATGTTGGGGGAAAAAAAGAGGTGTATCTGCTACATGGGATGAGGGAAATATGCATTTATTTTTTCCTTTCTCAATCTAAATACGGGAGTGCTTTCCTTTTTCCGTGGTTAAACAACAGACATTGGGACTTTTTGTCATGTTCACGTCTATATTGATAAATAATCTACATGATATCAGGCTCCAGATTCATTGAAAAGAGGAAAACAAAAGAAAATCAATGAAAAAATAATCAGCAGCTTTTATCTATCCTTAACCCACCAGATTTAGCTTTCTTTCCCTCCTCAGTCAAAGCTGCTTTAGCTGAATATATCTTAGTCGGTGCCATGGAAGCCTCAAAGGCAGAGCAATCCACCCAGTCCTTCAACAGCTCCTCTTGACCCCAAATCTCCGGTATCCAAACCTGCCCTGCGACCTCGACCCGGTGTCGCTGCAGCATCTCTCTACCTCTCGCTTCTTCTCCTTCTTTTTCTTGTTGCTGTTCCTCTTCCTGTGTGTCGTGATCTCCTTCACTGTTGTCCTTGGACTCGTGTTCTTTTGGGGTGGGTAATGATGGACTTATTGGCCCCAGCTTTTCGTCTGAATTATGCCCACCATTACTATCAATCTCAGAAGAAGGGGGTTGTGTTTCTTTTCTTCCTTTACCATTTGATGCATCAGAATCAGATGGAGCCGAATTTGGTAGGGCACTGATCATTCCACTGGCTTCTTGATCTTCCTTCATGTGGGAATGAGTTTGAGTCTTGTTTGTTGTCTTTTCCCCTGCTCTTAGGGCACTGATCATTCCACTGGCTTCTTGATCTTCCTTCATGTGGGAATGAGTTTGAGTCTTGTTTGTTGTCTCTTCCCCTGCTCTTGGGCTTGCTCCTTGTTCCATCTCTGTTGCTATCCTTTCGGAGAAAGAAGATTGCATGAGAGGCTCATCTGTGTGCGGGAATAAAAGCAGCGAAAATGGGTGGGACGTTGAGTTTCCACGTCAACTCAACAGTCCCACTTTTTGTATGGTTTTTGACAATTGTACGTGTCTCTTTCATTATTAAACTCCCCTTCTTGTGTGGCTTTCTTTCAGCTGCTAATGCCCCCGAAAGAGAGAGAGAGAGAGAGATCTTTGGAATATTGTGAGGCGGATATCACATTTTGTTTTAGTCCTTGTGTGAGGTTGATGTTGATTTTGACGAATGTTATTTTGGTGTTTGATTCGAAATTGGGTAAGGGGCCCTATGTTCTTTAGATTTTTGTTATTTTTAATAATCTTAGAGGGAAAAAAAGGATTGTATTTCTTCAATATTTGTATTAAATAACGACAAGGAGACTCGTACTGCAACATCGAAGGAGATATTTTCTTGACAGTGATGGTGATGGACACCTTCAACCACCGCCATTCATTTCGTCTTCACTTGCTTGAAGCCCCCGGCAGCTTGTATTTATGGGCGTTGAAAGGTGGAATGAACTACTGCACGTAAGCGTTATTAGCAAATAGTGTTTAGCTTCCAAGCACTTCTTCCATTTGGAAACCAATTACTTTGTTTGTTAAGATGATGTCAATTACTTAGCAAAATGAACCATGGTTAGCTGCCGTGACGAGTTTGCACTATTTTGATAGACAAATGAGTCTAGAGCACCGTCCCTATTCACACATACTCATGCTCGCTTGTAGGGTATCAGTTAAAATCAAGCTTTTTTTTTTTTTTTTTGGAAAATTGTCCAAAAAGTCTTAAAACTATTATATGGTAGCCAATTCAATCTTAAACTTTTCGATTGTGCTAATCTAGTCTTTCACATTTTGACAATTTACCAATTTCTTCCTAAACTTTTCAATTGTGTAATTTAGTCATATATATTTTAACGAATTACTACAATGGTTCTAGATAATATTTTCAAAAATCGCTAATATGATGATCTAGTTAGGGCCAAAATTTTAGAAAATTTCCAAACTTCATATTAATTTTAATAAGAATTTTATTTTATTTATTTTATTTTTTTTTAACAAGGCTACTGCCTACTGGCTAAGGGTTGGCAGCTCCACCAACCACCGGGCAAGGGTTGGTGACCCTTACCAACCCTAAGGTGAGAGATGCGAAGCCATTGTCACCCACGGATGAATGTTGAGGCCCTCACCGAAATTTGGTACTGTTGGCGAGGGCACCATGACCCTCGTCTAGGCCCTCATTGTGGCCGAAGAGGGCTCAAGAGCCCTTGCATAATGGCTGATGAAGGTCGATGGTCCTCAGCCAATGCCATAAGCCCTGTTGCCTTATGAAAAAAAGAAAAAAAAAAGAAAAGAAGGAAAATAAAATGAAAAATTTAAAAGAAATTCGAATTTTTTTATAAAATAATAAATGGTTAATATCCTGAAAAACCTTAAACTAGTACACATATGATAAATTTACTCTAAACTTTTTTTTTACTATGAAAAATCCTAAATCGGTATACCTATGACAAATTTACCCCAACTGATTATAAAAAATCACAAACTGATATACTTGTAATAAATTTACCTCAAACTAATTTATTCAACTGTCAAAACCCTAAATTGGTACATTTTAAATTAGATTAATACCACAAAAAATTACAAAAATTGTATAACTATGACAAACGGAGAGCAAAATCCAAAACTAATATAGTAGTCAACTATCTGTTGTCATTTAACTTATTAATTAAACAATAAAATTTAACGGAAACTAACAAATGGTAAATTTATCATAAGTATACCAATTTGGGGTAAATTTATCAAAAGTATACCAGTTTGAAGTTTTTGGTGGTAAAAAAATTAGTTTATAGTAAATTTGTCACCGGTTCACTAATTTGGGATTTTTTAGGGCATTAACTCAATAATAAAACTTGTCCACATTAGTGTTGGTTATGCCACGTAAGATGACCGACACTGACTTGACTGCCATGAAAATTAGTTGGAAGAATTACATTAATAATTTGTTAAAAGATTTATAACTAAATTGGCAATGGCTCAATGGGTTTATAATTAAATTGATATAATTGAGAGGTTTATGACTAAATCAACCACTGTACAAAAAGTTTAGGAATTTTTGGATAATTTTCCTAGCTTTTTTTTAACCTACCTCAGTGTTTAAGATTGCATGGGCACTTTCAATAGAGGAATTGTTTTCCAATAGATAAGTGTCTCCAACTTTTATTTACATCTTGCTAATATAATTCAGATCTTACTTCCCTGATTCTACTTTACTTCACTTGCCCTTTTCCTGTCCATTATCATCGTTGTCATTAATTCCATATCTCCTAATAACTATAACAAATTAATTTAAGCTACATATTTGCATAATTTATTTAGAAAATTATTGCAATATCTAATTTGTTAAATTACAATAGGTAACTGATCTAACTTAAAATCTTACTTCCATTATTCTACTTCGTTTCACTTGCCCTTTCTCTATTCATCATCATTGCCCCTCATTATAACAAATAAATTAACTTAATTCTAACATTAACATAATCTATTTGAAAAATAATATAATATACTATTTTAACTATATATGGTAAAATGGGAAAAAAAAAACATCTCAATACTATATATCAATGAAGTAATTGAACAAATCGTAGGTTAGAGTTGAGTTTATTTCAATTATATGTTCAATCATATGTAAGTATTCTAAAAATGTAGTTAGGATAAGAATATTTATTGTTAAACTTGAATTTACCCACTTTTCAGCAATTATTGTACATGCTAGTATTTAATTAAATTTTAGTCATCAAATCACACATAGAATCAATAATATGTCACATGTTAAATCGTAATAATGCTCAAAATCATAAAAATGACATTTTCATTTATGCTTATAATAAAAATATGCAACCATCCAATATTCAAAATGGTGAATTTAAATGGACATAACGTTTCCCATTTTTTTTTTTTTATGGCAGTTTAGATGTCATTATTTTTGCAATGGTTTATTTGTTATGCTTCTCACATTTCTCTTCTTCTTCCAAATATAAGATGAAATCAATCCCATCCATCTGTGTTATTTGCTCCATTATTGCATAAAAAGATACATATCTTCAAAATTTGACATTTACTTTTAGTAGTAAAAATTAATGATCTCTTCAATGTTTTGAGGACCACATATCTCCGGTCGAATTAATACATTTGGACCAAACATACATCATTCACATTTAGATGACGGCTTTTCTAAATAGTACATTTTGTTCTGCTTCTTTTATGTTTGCATGGAAAGATACAATTCCTCGAAATAATAGATCTGGACTAACACATTTGTTCGCATGTTTCATATTGATTTAAAATATGTGTCTTGTTCGCATGTTTCATATTGATTTCAAATATGTGTCTGTTCTTTTTAGTATGTTTGTCATGTGATTTATTTTCTCTTCTTCCTTTAGTTAAACATGTCGCCTGACCGTCAGTGGGGGAGCCACATTATTTGGCAATGGGTTCCACAAAAGAAGAATATTCGACTTTTTGAAGTTTTTATGCAAAAATGTGAAAAGAAATGCCTGAGATATAAAGATCATAGTGTACATAACCATAAGTGCTGCTTAAAATAAATCGATATGTGTAAGCCAAGGCCAGTCAATAAATAATTATTTGATATCTATCATTACCCATGAATTTTGCATGAAATTGTCAAAAGCGAGAGAGAGAGAGAGAGGGAGGGAGATATCTATCATTACCCATGAATTTTGCATGAAATTGTCAAAAGCGAGAGAGAGAGAGAGAGATAGAGATCATTACCCATGAATTTTGCATGAAATTGTCAAAAGCACAGAGAGAGAGAGAGAGAGAGAGAGAGAGAGAGAGAGAGAGAAACACATGGCTCAAGTGGCAAGAGTCTGTTGGTGCTTACACAGGCAGTAAATTACGTCATGTTAGAATAAAATTACTTAAAGTAAATGAGGGTAAAAGTAAAAGAAGAAAATTCATGAAAATCTAGATCTTTCGTGGTAGTAAGCATACACAATATGATAAAATTATGTACACCACCACTATTGACCATAACAAAATCCAATGTAAACATTGTGTATGGAGACATTGTCCAATCAATTCCACTATATATATTAATTCAATCTTAAATTTTCTAAATTCAATTTAGAAATAAATCTTTGTGCGAAATTCCAATGTAATCTTTTTGGAAATTTTTTATAAAAAATTGTTGCCGTAGCAATGTGCCACTTAAGAGTGTCAATGATGACTGGACTATTATGTTAGTGAGTTGCAGCAAATTTCTTTTTTTTTTGGTCAGTAATTGAAAAGACTATATTGAAATTTTCTGTAAGGGTTTATGACTTCTACTAAAATTAAATAGTTTAGAATTGAATTCACATCCATGTAATAAGTTTATAACTAATTGGATAATTTTTCCATTACATAAATACAACAAATTTCTCATACATGTAATTTTATTTATTAGTTGAGACATGCCATTAAGGGCCCATTTGGTTCGGTTTTGAGGGAATGTCCTTGGGGAAATGCAAAGGCCTTTAGCCTAAAAGGGTTTGGCGAAATGCAAATACTGTTTAGTAAACTAAAAAATTGAAAAAATGCTTTGAGATGCAACTTGGGAAAAATGCTATTTGGTAAACACATACAGTTAGAAAGTCCTTTCATATGCTAATTTTAAAATTTTGCAACTTTAATTTGTTAAAAATCAAAATAAAAAAATCAATGACCTTAACTTTTATATCATTTTTTTTCAAGTTGAGAGTAATGTATAAGAGACATATTAATAAAATTTTAAATAAAAAATCACATCAAACTCAATTAAAAGTAGAGTAATTTCATTACAATAAACATGACAACATATGTCCGGAAGAAAGAAATAAGTTATCATTAAATATTACAAACGTCCTTAACTATTTATTAAGTTCATAACTATTTCATCACATAAACATACTATGTCAGGGAATGATTATCATTGGAAGCACTTGTCCTCTCATTTACAACATCATAGTGGACAGAATATCGTGATCCAAAATCTGCTGTTTCAAAATCCGTATCAGTTAAGGCATTTTTTCTTATAAAATTATGCAAAGCTATTGTAGCTATGACAATTTGTACTTGCTTTTCATAAGAATAACTTGGCATAATAGTTAAAATCTTCCACTTCATTTTTAATACGCCAAAGGCTCGTTCAATTTCTGAGCGAAGTGTGGAATGTGCACGGTTGAACACTTCTTGATGACCCGTAGGTGTAGGACATTGTCGAAATTCTAGTAAATGATATCTAACTTTTCTATATGGCCCCAAATAACCCGTGAGATTTGTATATTCAGCATCTACTAAATAATATTTACCTACACAAATGTCATACAAATTTAATTAACATATGCCACATAAATGTATATATATGGATGTACATAAACCATTAATTAACCAACTTGGAGGTGGATGGGGAAATTGTGCATCACGTCTTCTAATGGCATCATAGAAGATACAAGTATCATGAGCTTGTCCCTCCCAACCGGCACAAATGTAAATAAATTCCATATTAAAATTACAAACGGCCAACACATTTTGAGTAGTCTTTTCTTTTTGACCAATAAAGAGAATTTGATCATACGTCGGTACCATTGTTGGGATGTGTACCATCCATAGCTCAAATGCAATTCGAAAACGAATAATGCAAATATTACATGATTTAAATTTAAATTTTTATTTTTATTGTACAATCATAACTTACCTTAAAGTCTCGTTTTGCGCTGTTGAGAAATCTCCTCTATTCACATGCAATTCGCACGTGCATTCTATGCCTCCGAATTTACTAATCATGGGTGACTCGCAAGTTTTCCATTACAAGCATAATTTATTAAAAAAATGAAAAAAAAATGAGGTGATATAGTAGAGAGGTAGTGCAAGTGGATTTTGATTTTTTTTTTTTTGCTTGCCTATTCCCTACTCTTATTTCTCTTTAATGCGTAATCTTATAAAACCATGCATATGCTATATAATACACTACTTTTAATCTATCTAGTTAAAAACAAAAATCATTTTTTCATAACTTTGATTTAAATTTTATTTTTTAAGTTGATTTTTACCTTTCAGTACTAATATATATGTTATAATATAAAGAGACATGGTTCTTCATAAATCCAACCAATTTGTATCATATATAATTGAACTATCATACTATGTTATTAGTCACTTCAAATGTAATTTTTTTTTTTTTTTACATTAACACTAAGAGTAAAGACGATGCTCATACGTATGGGCAAACGGGACAATTATTGCAATGATCTAAAATTATTCTAAATAGAAGAATGATCCTTTGGCTATCCATGAATCGATACATAAACACTATTTGCATAACACAGTTTCTTTATATTATTTATTACTTTTAATATGTTATCTACATTATTCTTTAGAAGCATAATTACTAGAATAAAGGCAAAGATAAAAAAAAAAACTGTCACGAGTGAGTGAATAAGAGAATGTGAGAATGCATTTAATCCTTTCATTTACAATATACATTTTCAAATTTGGAACATTTGAAAAATGATTGCATTCACTATACTTCTCGAGTTAAATTGAAAAGTATATGATGTTATCATCAGTTTTTGTAGATGATAGTCTAAATACATATTAATGAATGTTCTTAACAGATATTTTGCTAGTTCACATAAGTATGCCAAACATTTAGGCTAATTTGTTTCACTGAAAATAGATGATTTGGAAAATATTTTCTTGAAAAAAATCACTTGTATCTCTTAAAATAATTAATCGATTTTTTCAAATTAACAAAAATTCACGTTTAAATATTTTCATGGATATGAAAATATTTTTTGTTTATTTATTTTTTTAAGTAATAAAAGTTATTATTTTTAGGAAAATATTTTCCAAATTATTTCTTTTTTGCGAAACAAATGAATTGTTGAGTTTTAAAGTAGGAATTAAAAGAAAATAAAAACCGCATAAAACTTTGGACACTTCAAGACAATCCTAATCTATTGAGAGTATACCTTTAAAAGTCGGTTTGCGCTCAAGCATTTTCTCGCGAATACCTGCAAAATTGGACAATTGGCGACATAAAGCCGAGAAGAGAAGTATATTGGTAAGAAGAGAAAAAAGATGACATCAACCAACGGAGAACATTATTAGAAAAGGGGGAACTAAACCTAGCATGATAGTTAAATTACTCATAAACCTTTTAAGAATGTCAGTTTAGTCTTAAACTTTTTGATGATTTGTTAATGTTGTCTTTTCAGCCAATTTTGGTTGGAAATTGTTTAACATGACTGCCAGCTATCCTATGTGACATGGCCGGTGTAGTTTTAATTTTTCGAAATTTTGTATTATGATTTTTGTTTTTCTTTCTTTTCTTTTGTTCACGTCAGTGCCGAATGTGTCATATAAATGGCCATTGTCCACTTTAGCAATTTGCAGCCAAAATTAACTAGCATAACTACATTGGCAAATTGTCGGAAGGCTTAAGACTAAATTTGTACAATTAAATTATTCATGACTAAATTAGTCGTCATACAATAGGTTTAGAACTTTTTGGTACTTTTCACTCAAATGATGTGTAGCTTCTACACCAGCCAATCAAAAAGGAATTAACAACAAGAGGTTAGATGAGTGCGCCTCAACCAACTTTAACTAGTACTTTTGGCCTCCGAGAAAATGTATTGAGTTTGTCAAAGAACTTGATGAAGTATATTTATGAAGATTAAAATATACATATTGGAGAATATTGTTAGAGATATTATTTGATATTATGTATATTATTTGATATTTCGTATTATCTAAAGTAGCTAATTTCCTTTCACATGCATATTATTCATCTATAAATACCCTCCTCGTATAACATGTAAAGTGAAGTCAATCCAATGAAGATGTAGTCGTTATTAATTCTCTCTCCCTCTCTATTGAAATCTTAAAATATTTATGTAGTATTGGAGCCACCAAGAGAGAACGAATCAAATCAAATCCTAGCCTTTTCTTCCCTTATGCTAGTCATCTCATCTTTAGTAACAACCTGATTATGATACACCTAGCAACGCTACCATGGACGTTATTTGTTGTTGCACTTGTTTTAATTGCAAGCATCATTGACGGGCAAAGTCACCGTCAAATATCAAGGTAGTTGTAAGCACTAGTTGTAAGCACTAGAGTTAAGGATACCTTCATCGAGTAGCCAAGGATGAGCACCGTGGGTGATGTCATCAAAGTATTTAGGTCCGTCAAATATCTAGGTAGTTGTAAGCACTGGAGTTAAGGATACCTTCATCGAGTAGCCAAGGATGAGCATCGTGGGTGATGTCATCAAGTATTTAGGTAGTTGTGAGCATTGAAGTCAAGCACACTTGTCATGACCTGACCTCAGCGCCCAAATTGACGAGCGACAAGTGTAAAGGTAGGTTTTAAAAGTGCTTGACTGTGAGAGTTCTCTCAAGGCATATAACTCCAAGGATGTCATCTCCTCATCATTTGGGATCGACACTATGAGTTCACTCGGTCATGGTTGTGAGCTCTCTCAAGCTCACACCTCACGTGACAACTTATTGTGACTCTACCTTGACACCACAACACATCTTGATTGATGGTTTTTAAGTCAAAAGGAAACCAGACGTAAATGTGAGTTTAAGGATATTTCGACCATGATAACTCTCTCGAAGGTAAATCCACCAAAGATGGCAACACTTTACCTTTTGACTTCACCACTTCGTGTATACTAAATCATGGCCTCAAACCTTTTCCTATAAATTCATGCCCCTTGTGACGTTTCTATTATTTTCTAAGTTATTTTAGACAATCTATGTGACATTTTGAAGTCACCACTAGCCTTGTCTTTTTTGGGGGGGCCGGTTAGAGTGCCCAATCGAGGGTTGGGAGTGATCTATCAATTTCTACAAAACCAGAGTTCTACTGTTCGGAGACTTAGGTTACACTGATGTATCTATTAGCACCATTTCAGTACCTAATAGTCAATATGTTACCTAACATGTCAATGCACATCTTTTTACATTTTCATGCATTGTATAGGAAAAAGGGTGATCAAGCGTGAATGGTTCTTGCACGCCATTCTACTCTACTTTAATTACCAAGAAAATGAAAAGGCAAATCAATCAAGTAATTGAAATTGTGGTACGAGTAAGTAAACGCCCAAGAATAATGAAATGGCAATATAGAAAGGGTCTACATAATTCAAAGAAAGACAAAAAGGAAACCCGTAACTTGTCAGGTGTTTATACAAGGCCAAAAACAACCTAGGGCATATGTCGGGGAATGAATAGTACAAAAGAGGTTGAATTGGACATCAACCATTCGTCATCTTCATGTCTTCGAGATCGCCACCTTCATGGGCCCATCCTAATTCTAATCTATTACTAAGACTAACATGAAAATTATGGAAACAAACAATCCATGGCAATCCACAATTATGATGCTATACATTAAAGCACTCAAGAAAATGAAATCAAGCAATCATGAATGGCCATTGTTTGTGTTCACGCATGATGACTACCGCTAAAAAGCCCCTAATGTGAGTTCTAAGTGTCATTCCAAAGTAAACCTCATGTGATAGTGCATCGCACCTAAATCATACATCTAAAAATCACATGCAAAGCATGTTTGGAAACATTTATACAAGTCATACAATCTTGTTTCTCAATTGAGGCAAACAAATGAGTGAACCTATAAGGGTCCACTTATTCAGACACTTGCACCATTGAATATGTTCATGCGACAAGTATATTCAAGAGAAGCGGGATGATCAATTTGCAATTCACGTGATACTCAGTATTTTGCAAGAAATTGAATGTATAAGACATCATTTTAAATGATTTGATGAAAATGGGACATGACTTCATAGAGTCATGGAATATGTATAGCCGTCAACGCGAGCTCGGGTGTGTCAAGGGCATAGTGATCAAGCACCACAGATGTTCTAAACATAAATCAATGAAGGTTATGTCAAATTATGGTTGAAGAAGTGTCGAGTAGGGACATGACTTTATCAAATCAGTAACCATATCTAGTTGTTATGGTGAGCTTAAGTGTGTTGAGGGCACAACTGATTAAGCATCACAAATGTCCTAAACATGAATCAATGTTTCGATAAGATCATGTCATATCACAATTTGAAGAATATTAAACGACTTTTCATGTGGGTATCACACAAATTATTAAAACCTTGCATGAGTTGAAAACCATGTTGAGAAACCAAAATTTCAGATCATCCGATAACTTTCGGATGGATGGTAAAAAAAAACGCATGACATTTTATTTTGTAAAAATTTATGACAACAAATTCATCATGTTACAATCAACTCTCAAGAAGACATCGAGACCTAATTCAGCTCACATGGTTTTCTAAAAATTCAAGAACAAAGGCATGTCAATCAGCCAAAACAAAGACCACAAAAACGGGACACTGGTTGCAAGTCTAATAGAAGCATGATTCATGGCTATCTAGCCCTAGGATTTTTATGGCAAGTAAATCAACATTTGAAGAGACACTTTCATGAAGGAAGTATCTCAAAATTCCTAAGATATGATTTTATAAAAAATCATAGAACATAGGTAGGTCAATCAGAAGAAAGATAGGACAGCAGTAAAGCGTGAGCTCTAGAGCTACTCAACCCTATCTAATGACATTACAAAATTCTCAAATTTTTATATGTGATAGACATGGATGCTGTGGACAACTTTCGTCAAGGACTCGACCTCAAAATCAGCACGCATAAAATCACACCAAATTGACAAACAGTCGGACTCACAGAAACAGAACCAGCATTCCAGATCAAAGCAAATTCCAGATTTCAAACTTGAATTTGAAAAAAAATGGAAAACAGGGAAAATGGTAGGAAAATTGGACAAACTAGGTAGCATTAGAAAGCTTAATGTGTCCTTTACAATATCCTAGAAGATGGCAAGTCCAATTAAGGTCTTTTTCTAATAGCTCAAGTAAAGGCATTCACATAAGTGCTCAGATCAGATCAGGACAAGCAGAACATGGCAAGCAAATTTTGGGCTATTATCCTACTTAAATGATGCATGAATTTTACGACATTTTAGTATGTTCTAAAGCTAGATGTTGGGGGCAAATATTATGAAGATGTCTGGTTCTAGATCAATGCACAAAAAATCATGGAAATTCACGAATCTAAATAGGTCAACTAACCTCTTCATAACAGTACATGATCCAAATTGCAGAACAGATGCGCTGATTTTGGTGAGGGAATGATGCTGAAATGATGCATGCCATTACGATGTTACAAACCTTGAGATGTCCTCTACAAATGTCTAGTATACATTGGAGGCAATTGGACGCGTTTACTAGCTCATTTCAAGACAAATAACAATCAGTCAAGAACATCGCAAATCACAACAAGGACAACTTACTGAAGATTATCCCAACTAAACCAACCTAAAAAATTCTGAAAATTTAATATGTTTTAGACAAGGGCATACAGAATTCATGGAGACATCGATCGATGGATCTAAGCACAAAATTCAATAAAAAAATCAGTAAACAGCCAGCACGTCCAAAAATCACAATAACAAAGAAGCACAAGTCAATCTTCTAGAACAGTGCATGAACTTTCAAAACAGATTCGAGCTACTAAATGACGTCTGATCGAGGCCTATAATATATCAAAGCGAAGCGTGTCGAACGTTGGTCAATTGTCCAGAACACATCAACTCAAGATTTTGAGGTTTAGGACCTCGTATCCACTATAACAGAAAGTTTGTCTGAAGATCTTATGAAACTTCAGAAATGACAAACAAGCACAATCAATCCATGGATCATCCATCATTTATTGCAGCACATTCAACCTATCATTTCTAAGCATATGGAAGCACCTACGATTTGAATCCTAGCCCTGGTCATCTAACACCACCTGATGGTGGTGGCCACATGGCCGCCAGAGGTTCACCAGATTCACGAAGGCCAGTCGGACCGGTCGTACTGATTGGGCAGGTTCAAACCGTTTGACCAATTCGATGAGTTCTCGAGCCCTATTTTTGTGCAATCTAGTCCTTTACGGAATAAATTGAAAAAAAATCTTTGTCCAATTATGTACTAAAATGGGCAAATTCTTCTAATTGCTTACTTCAAAACACAAATTGGTTGAAATTGACCTCAATTGATGTAACGAGACATCATTTAGTTCAATTACCCATGTTCAAGATGGCCTATTATATCCAAATTAACAATAAAATGAAGGTGTGACCTTTGTGTCATAAATAAATCGAGGGTTAATGTCGAAATTGAACCTCAATTTATCAAATTAAACATTATTCTAGAATGAGTCAATTTGAATTGCACTAATAGGAATTCATTAGCTTGGATTTCTTGAGTTCAAGTAAGCTAAATCCATCAAATTGGTAAGTTCTTGAATGAATTTGCCAAAATTTGACCCTAGATTTGAATTTAACTCAAGAAAATGATTGGAATGGAAGTGTTGATAGGCAAATCACGAAGAATCGATTTGAACTCCTAATTAGGGCTAAAAATGGCAATTTGCAATCCTACATGTCAAATCTCAAAATTAACTACACAAGTGAATGGGTAATGGCATCTAGATCAAATGTCGTAAAAAGAACTAAGCTAAAATATGAACATAATATTATTTTTGGTCGATTTCAAATCTAAAACTGAAAAATTAGGAAAATAAGGTTCTTAATCGATTTTTGCAAAATTTTCAATGCTATAGTCAAATTGAAGCTAAAATTAAGTGATTTTTGGATTGTTATATTTTCCAATTTTTTTCAGTCATAGGTTTCACCAAAAGTTAATCCTTTAGTTAACATTTTTTTCTCTAAATAGTTGATTTTATGACCAAATTTTTGAATTCTTTCAGAACTAATGTGGCAAAAGTGATATTAAGGCTAAAAGGAATCGCTTTGTGCAAAAAAATTAATTGTTGACTCAAGGTTGACCTTTGATCAAGGGTTGATAAAAAAATCAACTCAAAAGTCAACTGTTTGAGTTTTTGGTGGAAATGAACAAGAAATTACCTACGAATAATTGGCCAAAAGAAATAATGAAAAACAACACTTTTTGTTTGAGAAATTGGCCTTACAAGGACCAGAAATCCTTATATCGATTTTTCTTACCTTTAACGACGCATCGACTATAAATTAGGTGTCAACAACACCTTTATTGAGCAATTAAAGATGAGGGCAGTAGGGTGTTGCAGTTTAATTTGCTGCAATGCAACCTGAGTTTCCACATTGTTTTTATCAAAGTTGTATGAGAAAAGATATGTCAATTTTCTAATTATGTGTTTCTTTGGCGCTTGTCAAATTTGATTGTTTTGTGGAATGTCTAGCTGCACAGCACGTGGTTAGACTTTGGAAGAAAGTTGCAGTGTCTAGCTGCACAGCACGTGGTTAGACTTGGAAGAAAGTTGCATCTGTCGATTGCGAGTGATGAAATATATTAATGAAGATTAGAGATTTCCCTATGAGATAATATTGTTAGAGATATTTGGGATATTATTTAATATTTAATTATTTTCTAAGATAGATAATTTCTTCTTCTTTTTTTTACGTATATCCTTCGGTATAAATATCCTCCTCTAATAAAGTGTAAAGTGAAGTCAACTAAGTAGAGATATAATCTTTATAAATTCTCTCTCCCTCTCCCTGAAGATGCCTAGAATATTTACAGAAATAGCATCACATTACAGAGTGGAGAGAATTGGACCACAACTCCAAAATAAATTGCTCCACGTTCAAGAGACGAATCTAAATAACATCGAAATGAAGACTTCGTGGTATAAAGCTAATAGGAACAGTCGAAACCAGAGTAAAAAATGCCGAATTCGCATAGTTGAAGCCAGACTAAAGATGCCAAAATCGCCGATAGTTAGTCACCATGCAATGTTAGTATCATGAATGTGAAAAGAAGCATGTGTTAGAGCATAATCAACCCCATTTGCATAACTTTCCAGAGGATATAAAGGTAGTACACATAAGCAATACCTTATTTCTTAATACATATCAGCCAGGGGCATAAATGATGGAGTATAAACATGAAGAGAATTCCTACTTGGACAGCCGTTTACGGTTGATTATCTCGCCCGCCTCTTGGTCAAACATATGTCTCGTGTTCATTTATGCAATAAGATGGGAAGCTTGGAATTTTTCCCATGGCTTCACAATTCTGGTGAAGGCAGAGCACTAGAATTCCTCCAGAGACAATTCAGTAAGAAGCTCCATGGCACCTCCATCTGCCCTGCAAGCATGGCTAGCTAGAACCTCCCAAGACTCCAGCTCAACTCTGATCTTTCTCTTCTCCATCCCCTCAACTACGAAGCATGCATCATCCATATTTCCATTCCTCAACAACCCTTCAACCAAACGGCAATAAGTATCGGCCATAGGACAATGCTTACTTGTCAACATTGCATTAAGAACCTTCAAGCCTCCTTGAAAATCCTCGACTTTACAAAAGCCATCAAGCATCATGCGATACGTAGCTGCATTGGGCTCACGGCCTTCAATTTGCATCTCAACCAAAAGTTTATACGCCTCAGCAGGTCTGCCTTCCTTGCACAGGTAATTGACCAATATATTGTAGGACACAACATCTGGCTTACACTTCCTTCTCTTCATCTCTTTGAGCAATTCCTTTGCCTTGTCAGTCTCACCTCTCTTTCCTAGATCACTCATCAAAACACCAAAGTTCACGGGCGCCGGTTTACATCCTCTGTACTCCATATCAAACATAAGTTTCTTAGCTTCCTCATACTTACCTAACAAACACAAACCTTCCATCAGCAAAGCGTATGTTGAGGCATTAGGATATTTCCCTTTGTGAGTCATGTCTTCAAGAAGGCCCATCGCTCTTTCAACGTCACCCTTTCTACACAAGAACCCTACCAGACTGTTATACGTTACAACCGTGGGCTGAACCTCTTTCTCTAGCATTTCATCGAACACCTTGCAGGCGGCCTCCCATTCTCCTTTTTCGAGCCATCCCTTCATAATTACATTGAAAGAAACCGAATTTGGCCGGAAACCCATTTTGTATGAGCGATGGAGTAACTCAACCGCGTCCAATAACCTGTCGTTCTCGACAAGAACGTTGAGGATCGTATTGAAGGACTGTAACGTGCGGGTACAGTTGAAAGAAGTCATTTTTTGGAATAGCCGAACAGCCTTGTCCACCAAATGGACTTTCCCGTAGTGCCGAATCAAAGCTATAAAGAGGCTCTCCCTGCAGCGAACATCAGTCTCCTCAACGCGACTCAGAATCTCCTCAACAGCCTCGAAACTACGAGACCGAGCGAGCTTGTAAATGAGAGCAGAATACGAAGGGTAGTCGTGCCGGAAGCCCATCCGGCGATACTCATAGAAAAGAGACAATGCCTCATCTGGGTCCTCGACTTCCTTAACTTTGGTAACGAAAGGATCGGGTTTCCGACGATGTTGGGAGTGTCTCGAAGGCTGCTTGGAGTTCTTGGTGGTCGGGGCCTTAGATTTGGCCCGACCCAGATGACTATAGTGCCGGGCGGGTAGGTAGAAACAGAGAGTGTTGTTCAGAAGAAGATCTTTCGCTCTGACCCGGCGGATCGATCCCGTTCTCGGATGAATCATCAAGCAGATGAAGAGCAGCGCGTCGTCCTCGAATGAGAATGGTCGTGCGAGGAACAACCCGCAGTAGGAAGCACTACAAGAGCACGCCTACTGCATTCAGGAAATCCAGAAGTGAACGAGAAGCAGCGCTTCGATCCCGTTCGACAGAAGCCGGGAGAGCAATGACAGAGATCCAAAGCAGCCAAAAACCTGAGATTAAATTTGCGAGCGTTGGTGTAGAGCGTTGACGTGCAGTTCATGCGGGTCATTAATCCTGAAATTTTGCCATACATAGATGGTGTAATTTTAATGTTGCCGATTTCCCCTCTTTTGCAATCAGTTTTTTGTTACACCACCTGTGCTCTAACTAATTGTCCATCATTTCTAAGTGTGATTTCTATGTTATACATCGCTATGTCTCACCTCTTTCTGTTGATTACAGATAATCTAGCAAAAAAATTGAAAATTCATGCAAAAAGTTATTTCCAAAGTCTAATTTGTCCGTGGTTCTAGCAAAATGAAAATGCAAATCCAATCGTTTATTAGGTACTGAAGAGAAGATCAAGGAACAATGAAACTTGGAACATGGTTCAACAATTTGGGTATGCTTGTTTTTCAAAAAATAAATGATTTTGACAACATTTTTCTGAAAAATGATCATTCAAGGTGTTTTTTAAAAAATAAATGAATGAAAAATATTTTCATTATTTACAAAAAAATTAAATAAAAATTATTGCGATAAAAAAATTATTAACTAATTATTTCAAGTGATATAAGCGATTATTTTTAAAAAAATATTTATTTTTTAGAGATAAACGTAACTTTATTTTGCGGTAGATGTAGAATTGAAAAGGTCAAAGGAAATAAGAAGAGAAATTCAGAGCAATGAAAGTAGAGAGAGAATACACGAGGACACAAAAATCCAATCCAAAATCAAACACCTCAAAGCCTCAAGCAACGGCTTGTCATAGCTTTGAAGAACCTACTTCAGCAAATTTTGACGGCAGAAGTTGGCGCAATCAAAACTCTACAGAATAGCCGCAAAGTACTTCTGTTTGGGCTTGAAGGACGAAGGGGATAGGAAGAAGGCACAAGGCAAAATTTGTGAAATGCATGGCGTACCTGATGAAGCTCCAAGAGCCAATCGATCAAAATCAAACCAATTTACAGGAGCACGTGAGTATCGGTTCAATTCTTGATTCTAATAGTAGAATTGTCCATCTAGACTATACCGGTACATATATATTTTTAATTTTTATATATAAATTTTTAGATCAAAACCCTATATTTTTTTTCTTTATCTCTCTCCATCTCTCGTCTCGCTCATCTCATCTTCCTCTCCCACTCTCACTTTCGATAGTCTCCAGCCTTGTTGATCCCTCTTTCACTCTCGATCTTGATCGCGTCCGGCATTGTTCCTCCCACTGTCGCTTGCCTCATCACTCCTTTTGTCGCTCTCGCTCTTGGTCGCCTCCAACCTCCTCGCTTGCTTTCAAGTTTCGCCCCTCTTCCCAAGGGGGGACATTTTGACTGGTTCCCAAATAGGCACATGAAATCATAAGACTGTTCTTAATTCCAATTTTTCAAAATTGGTCAAATCACCCTTAGTTAAGGACAGTAATTAAGCACCCACTTTAGCACCACAACCGAACAAAAATAGCCAATTAAATCATGATATTAGCGACAAGAAGATCATAGTTCACAAATTAAATATTTTAAAAAGATATTATTGCAATGTAATGCTAGATGGCAAATTCGTAAAAAAGAAAAAAAACAGGGCTTACCAAATTTTTTACTTCGAAAAGTCAACTGCTTCTCTTTCCGAAAACTGAAAGTTTTCCCTCGACCCAGCTCGCAGTCTCTCTCTCCCTCTCTCCATGGCTTCAGCTTGCGCTTCTCATCTCTCGCCGGGAATGGCGTCCCTGCGCTTGCCCCTCCTTCCTCGCGCTCTCTTCAGCAGACCCATCTCGCTCCTCCCGTTTCGCGGCTCGACGAGATGCGGGTCTCATCCGTCCGCATCGATCTCCACAAGCAGCTTCACGTGGGACGACGTCCTTCGGGTCGCTCAACCCCGGTACTCCGACGACGACGACGGCGACTCCTCCGACCTGGCCGGATTCTTCGAGAAGATCAGGCTCTGCAACCGTGCCTCGGTCGGTTCTCCAGGGTTCTGTTTCTCCTCCGTTCTTGGGCGGAGCTACCCGTGGTTCAAGAGGAATTGAAGCTCCGTTCTTGATTGTTCTTGTTTAAACTCTGGCAGGAGATGCGGTCTGATTTCTTGCCGTTCGTCGTCGAAGATCAGATTGTTGGTTATGTCCATCAAGGGTACGATTTTCTCACCTCACTGCGTGATGTGTTAATCCTGAAACATTCAATGAATGCCCCCGGTTTGTTAGTTCGGCTTGGATTAGTCAAAAGAGTCTTGTCTGTTATGGGCAGTAGTCGACGTATGCAGGACGACTCGAAAAAAGATTAATTTGCTGCCCCAATTCAACGGATAGTTGGTTTGATTTTCTATTCTTGAAATGTATATGCAGTTTTGCTGATCATTTGAGGCAATTCGACGACGTGTTTACTTTCGATCGACACAGTTTAAACGGTAGCCGTTTCGGTGGATGTGTTGGTTTACATCCATTGCTGGGAACACCAGAGGATAGGACTGAAGCAGTGGCGCGTGTAGTGAAATGCTTAGGCCAAGAACTGATTCCAGGTATTAGAAATGAGGTATTGCCTGTGGTCACTATCAAATGCATAGTGTGCTACCTTCTTATGATCCTGAACAGGTGCGAATGGGGTCGAATATGACCGAAGACACTTTTTTCTGAGGAAGCACTTTGCGTTGCTTATGTATTATGATAGTCCTTGGGCAACTGATGATTTTCCGTGTGATTTTGGTTTGCTTTTCCTTACTGTGCTTCCATTTGTTTGGACCAGCTCTATCCGGTGAAATCTTCATTTGGAGGTTCGATAATATTCTCTCTTGAACGTGCAGCGGCTCCTTATTTTGGAATCAAGGTCCGTTTTTCTCCTTTCCATAGCAGTATGCCCTTGTGCCACGTTTTTTTTTTTTAAATGAAATTAGTATTCTTTACCGAGAGCTCAGAACCAACAGCAGCAGCTTTATTCTATTATGTTGTGTATGGAAATCCTTACCTGTATGAATGAAATTCTTGGTTGATTGCGGATGTGAAGTCTGAAGGTGTTGATCAAGATCCCTTTTCAAGACAATATATAGATCAATTGAATTCCCTGTTGTTTCATAATGCTTTTAAACCCAGAAAATTGGTAAACCATCAGTTAATGTAATTCTTCTTCCTTTTCCCTTGCATAATTGTCTCGCTTTTTGCTAACCTTTTTGAGGTGCATGATGGAGAACAGAATGGCCTCTTAAAGCGTTTGTAAGAACCAAGTGGAAAGTCTTTAATATCCTGTTTACATTCAAGAAGATGATTCCATATATGGCTGCAAATTTTGGAGTTTAAACCATCGGTAATCCAACAGAAGCTCTAACCGAGATACTGTGAAGTCTTCCAATATGTACGGCGATTCAATTCCGTCTTAACCAACCAAACTTATGGACACAATAGTTCAGCAATAATGTATTTCTACTCTGGCCTTATATAACATTAAAAAGTAAGACAAAAAGATTTTTCCATGGTGAGCATTCAACTGGGAATATTAGATGCGGAAAAAAAAAGTGTTGGCTTGTGCACTAGACCCCTATGTGATTTTATGTCATTTAAAATAACTCACTGTTTTAGTCACCCAAAATTATTCTGTAGTAGGCATATGGAGTTCACATGAATGGCTATGTCGAAAAGGACGGTCAGGAATATCTCTGGATTGGGAAGAGAAGTCAAGTCAAACCAACATACCCGGGAATGCTTGATCATCTAGTTGCCGGAGGACTGGTTCGTATTGATAAATCTTTTCCCTGTTCATATGTTTTCCCTCATCCAAGCTGCATGAATATATTAGTATTTCCGCATCATCACATGTAAGTAGAAAAAATTTCACCAGTACTTCCCTTTCCAGATCATGTTTCTGTAACCATTTCATGTATAGCCTTTTTGTTCTTTTTCTTTCTCTGTGGCTGTGGGGTTGTGTTATGATTTTCCTTTGTGTGTCTGATGACGACCCTCCTCAGACCCATGCTAGGGGAGCCTTGTCTACTGGAATATCCTCTTTTATGGGTATAGTGCTCAGACCACACCAGAAAGTTGAAATTGAAATTCCAGACGTTTATATCCCAAAGGCCTGGGAATTTCATGATGTTTTACTGTCATATTGGATTGGATTACCTCCCTTTCTTCTGGGAAGCTGCACTCCCTTTGGTTGTGTAATAGTCTAGCCTGCTAATATGCTTCTGATTTTCTAGTGATCTTAGATAATTCATGACTCTGAAAAATAGAGATAACTCTGTCTCAGTCATGCTGCTTCTCTTTTTGAGTTGCTGTAAGTTCTGGTATGGCTAGTTTCCGCTTACACTGTATTGTGAGAAATAAGAGTGGCTTTCATGCCTAGAAGGGAACAAATGGAGACAACTCTGGATGTATTTTGATTGAAGTACTCTTTTACTGATACATTCATGGAGGAAAATTATTGGCTAAAAACGAGACCTGAATTGTGAGATTCCATTAGTCGTGAATGGCATGATCCTATGACTCAATATTGATTCGCATGACGCAGGTACAAGATCAACAGTGTTAGAATGCTCATGTAGCCTGAAGGGAAAATAATTGCTTTAAAGTAGGTGATGTTACTAGGTTGTTTGAAGTAGCTATTGGTGTTCTTCTGAGTTTCACCCTCAAATATGTGCATGGGAAATATAGCTTAGTTATTTGAATCCTTAATCCGACTTGATTATCTTGTTAAGATACAATTAGGTGCAGAATATTGGCTTATGATGGAGTTAAGGCTTAGTTATAAAGTATTATGGCTAATTAAATTTCTTTAGTGCAATGCACAGATTTTACTAATCTATAAAGGATATGATGGCAATTGTTACAGAAGGTGGTTTGGATTATAAAAAGCCCTTTTGTGCAAGAATTTTCTTAGGAAGTACTCTCAATAGTTTGGAATATCATTTTATAATAGAAAAATATGTGGAAAGATATATTATTCTGGTAGCATCTCAATGTCTGAAGTCTGAACAATGTGGATTTGACAGATGGAAGTATTAACTTAATAAGTCAATTTGCATCATGTCAAGAGAAATTTTAGTTAGGCTTATGTAAATTTGGGTGAGATTGAGTCCTTATGAGTGAAACTGAGTCCTGCCAAGTGTTAAAACCTTAGGTAGAAATCTTTGACTCTCCAATATTCTGATGTTCTTCTCAGTGTTATCCCTGTAAAAAGTGTTGGTAGAAAAACTAAAGTTTGTTCTGTTGCTCACTATCCCTTAGGCTTATATAAGTGAGAGATCAATTTGGAATTCTTTAATACTTCAATAATGTGGCGTTCATCTCAGTATTAGCCTGTAGGAGTGTTGGTGGCAAATGAACTGCTGCTTTTATCTGTTTCTTGTTGTCTTATCAGAATCCGTTGATTGACTATTGATAAAGTGATCCAAAGCACAGACCACTTTATAGGTGGCTTGGCTTTTTTCTTGTTGTGTCCTTATTCATCTTTTTATTAAACTGACTGGAAGCAATTCCCTTAACTGTAATCATCAACTAGATTGACTGACTAAATGCATGTGTGCACACGATTGTATGAGTTTATTCGAATTTTGTGTTGACTGCAGCCTCACGATATTGCTTGTGGGGAGAATATTATAAAGGAATGTGAAGAAGAGGCAGGCATCCCAAGAATCATTTCCCGTGGGTAAGTAATTAGGCTCATAGTATTGCTGTTAATGTCGCACAATATCTTTTTTTTATTAATTTAAAATTTTCAAAAAGTTTTTAATGGGAATGGAGGTTATCGATAAGGCTCACAGCATTGCTCTTATTGTTGGCAATAATTCCTTTTGTTAGCTTAAACTTGTGGATGAGAATGAAACTAGCTTCTTGTGCATTGAAAATCTCTCTCTCCACACCCCGCCTCCATGTATTTGGGGTCGGTTGGTGAGTGTAACATATTTGTGGACTTTACATCCATGCGCATACTTTCATATGTACCATATGCAGAGGTGTATATATTGGCTTTAATAACTTTCTGAGACATCATTGTAGAGCAATGCCAGTTGGTGCTGTTTCCTACATGGATATAGATGGATATAGCTACAAGAGAGATGTCTTGTTCTGTTATGATCTTAAACTTCCTGAAAGTTTTACCCCAAATAATCAAGGTAAGATCTGTAAGTCTTGGGTTCCCTCAAGAGTTTGTAAATTTCCTTTCCATCTCCTAGCCACCAGACAGACATGAATGATGACAGCGAGTCATGTTTCTGATGCTGTGGTTTTCCCCACTATCCTATAATAGATGGAGAAGTAGAGAGCTTCAAGTTAATTCCTGTGGCCCAAGTTGCAAATGTCATTAGGAGGACCAAGTTTTTCAAGCCTAATTGTGCACTAGTCATCACTGATTTTCTGTTTCGTCATGGGTAAGGGCTTCTCTTTTTATTCTCTTCACTACTTAATTCCAATCATCTGGTTCTTTGGAATTCTGGTCCTTTGCTCAGTGGTTGTGCTTTTCCCAACGCTGAAGTCATCTGTATTTAAGGGGAGACAATACATACCTTCTGGACAAAGACAAGCACACTGGTCTGTTCTTCCATGTTAGAACATTTAGAAAGCATGAATTGATAGGGGAAGATTACTGACAGGCCCTTTTTTTGGTCACTGTCTAGGTTATAGTTGATGCATTTAGTTTTCCTTTTGAGGATCTTTATGCATAGAAACGTGCTGAATCAATGTAAGCTCCAATGTCTAACTCCCAAAAGAAACATACTCGCCTTTCTTTGCCTTCTGTGAAGCTAAAGAATGAAATAGTGGTGACGAAATGTTTACCGAAAAATGAGTAGGGCAATATTCTGATCATATCTTTAGATCAATATGCTCAATAGCTATTTGAGTGATTTGGCTCATGGTACTGTCAGAAAATTTTCTGAGTCATCCTCACCAGAAGCTACATGATTAAGTTTGTGTTTCTTATGTGGTGGACCTGCGGGCTCCGTTGACAAAACTCACCTATTAATGTCATTCGTTGTAAGGAACTTTGTCCTGGAACCTCAATTTTTTTGCCAGTTCAATTAAGTGTAGTCATATTGCGTCGTGATGTTCTCTCTCAGGAAGAGAGGGGACTATAATCTTGAACTAGTCTCTAAAAAGCGGATCGTGTTTATGTTCATAGCGAGTCTGAGAGTGGGCGAGCTGATACTTTTCATGTTTGTTGCAGGTACATCAAACCTGAGTATGTTGGATACTTGGATTTATTGGGAAGTCTGAAGAGTGGAGATTGCTCCTGAGTTTTGGATTATCACGTCATTTTTTTTTTTAAATTCTGGAAAAATTAGCAATTCAATCCTCAACTTATATCGTATGTATTCTTATGAAGTTCTATTGTTTCCATTTGTTTCAGTGTAAACCTAAACTTTTATGTAAAATTTAAATATAGTCATTCCAGCTAATTTTTGCCAAAATTTCTGATTTTGGGGGTCCAAGCATCATTAACGGTCCTATATGGCATGGCCTTCGATTTCACATGGACAAATTGAATAGAAATAACGTCATCACAATTATGCAGCTATGCCTGCTAATGCTATGCCTGCTAATTAGTAAAAAAATGATGTTCATAATTTTGTGGATTTTATTTTAAAGTTTATGATGTCTTGTGTAGATCATCTTAAGAACATCAACTTCTCGAGTCCAAGCCAATAAATTATATGTCAGAAGCTACTCAGTTCGTGAAGATCATGTTTTGATATTCCGTTTGATTCCTTGTCATCTTTCTTTTGAGTTTTTTTATGAGAAGTGTATCAATTAAGTTGTATTCGAGTTGACTCTTTTTCCAATCACTTTGAATGTTAGGTTATTGGAGAGTGATGCATCAAAATTGATGCTTGTTAGGCTATGACCTAGGCCTAGAAAGAATGAAATATAATTTACAAAATCATTGGTGAAGTTAATCTTCTATCAACTAGAAATTTCATTTTGTGAATCATAATTTTTATTAATTACATTACACTTCCGCAAGGTTTGTTGTTCAACATGATTTTGCGCTAATAGGCTATGCACATGCTTGGTTTAATTGTAAGTGCTCCAAAAATTCTTGCCAATAATTTTTATAGAAACGACTCCACTTCACACTAGTATGGATGATTCTATCAAGTGTATTCTATAGTTTAATACACCACCAGTGTTGGCTATGGAATTCATTAAGAGCTTAACTCAACCTATTTTTCCTTGTAGTTTTGCACTATTCTTATCTTAGAAAGTACAACAATTTTTATAGTGCATCACTGGATCAGATCAGTGAATAACTTGTTATTACCCATATGAACCTAATTCATGGGTTTGCTAATCACATGGATTGGATTATTATCACTGTTGATTTTCTTCAACTGACTTGTCCCATTCCCCTTTGATGTATAATTGATAGATATATTCCATTTTTAAGCAATTGTTTTATCACGTATCAATTGGATATGTATCTTTTTACCATTGAAAGTTCATTCTTTGCAATGGCCATTACCTCTTGGCAATTACAATGTCTAGAAATAGAAGGCTTCGTTTCATTTCCAAATGAAATTTGCTATGAAGTCTCTCAACTATTCAACCTCATTTTTAAATGAGAGTTTGAGAAGAATTTTCTCTTTCAAAGAATTTGATCAAGATAAATATTTTCTTCTCCTTCCCCTAGTAGACTATAGGAGGATAAGTACTCTATTTTTAGCCATATGTTTGGTAGCACTAGAGTCTACCGCCCATTCTTTCTCATTGGCCACAATATTGGCCTAGAAAATGGTCATAACAATTATAGCATCAGATCATTTGCTTCAATCACATCGACTTTTAGTTTAGCAAGATTGTCATTTCCCCCACAATTTTTGTTTAATTTTCAAGTTATAGCACCTCCACAAAGGTGAACGTATATTCATTGGAGATTTTGTTTAATTTGAATCTAAAATCCAACCATTGTATCCTTTTAATACATTGGAAAATCCACTAAATGAAATGCCTTAATTGTATCATACCGAGGCATCCTAGAGAGTGGGGAACGTATAGCCTTTAACCATGCCTCCGTTTCACATTGTCAGACTACAAATTAATCTCAATGAATGAGGCATCCCTAACAATGAGAATATTAATATGAAAAGTAGAATGGCCCATGGCTAGAGCCCGTATCATATACATACATTCACCATGTCAGGCATGAGATATAACATGTATAGACATCTGATCAAACATATAGATATGCAGAGTGTCGGACATCTTAAGTGCTAAAACTTGACATGGATTATCACTTAAGTGCCAAAATTTCTAAAAGGTACACTTAAGTGCTAAAATCAGAGAAGAAATAAACACTTAGATGCCAATGGTGAGAAATTTTAGCCAAAATGCTAACATAGCATTTTTTGGTGACTTTATTTATTTATTTATTGAGGTGGCAATTATTTTAAAAAAAATTATCCACATGATGTCGACATGGCTAACTTGTCACAAAACAATATCGTTCTGTCCCAAAAAATTAATTTTTAATATAAATATTAATTAAATTAAATTAAAAAGCTAAATTAAAAGAAAAGGAAAAGTTGGGTGGGGGTAGCATTCAGTGATGGCCGTAGGGCCTCATCACTTTTGCCACCCCACCATTGCCGAAAAGGGCAGGCCAAGTTGGCTATAGCAGGCTCTACCCAGCAGTGGCCTTTGGCTGTGACATCCTGATCCCTACCGATTTGATTATTAGGCTGGGTGTGATAGTTAGATTTATTCAATTAGATGAAGTGTTAATTTTGAAACAACAGCGCTTGGCCTGTATAATTCACCAAGGAATTTTTGAATTTACCGAACGTGCGACGAGCTTGATTTGGAATTCAAAAATTCGACGACTCTGGGACATGACTTGTATCCGAACTCTCTTCAATTCCCGAGACCTTATCTCTTTTCCCCGCCACATCGCCGACCACCATCATCACCACCGCCCTCCTCCTCCTCCTGTCTTGGCGGAGGCAGGACGCCAGATGGTGGTGGCCGTAGAGGCCACCCGGCGTCTCTCTCCCCATTTCCTCCAAACTCTCATCATTCCCCCTCCCCCATCTTCCCCAGGAATTTATCATTTCCCAAGGCCTCATCATTGTTCTCTCCCCGTCCACTCCGCCCACTCCTCCCTCTCCATTTCTTCTTTCTTTTCCCCTTCTTCTTTGGGTTCTCTCGACCCTACGCCCTCGTCCTCCTTGGTGCCTCCTCCCACGAGTGCCATCGCCACCATCCCTCGCTCCGGCAGCATTTCCTTCGTTGGCGAGCCCGTGACACGCGACGAGGAGCTCCGAGAAACTAGCCGCCACCCCGTTTTTTTTTTCCGCTCGAGCCGCGTCGCTTGTTTTCCATCGATTGAGGCAAGTAGAGATTCCGTCACCCCTTACTACCCGAAAAGCTTCTTGCATGTTGAATCCGAATTCTTGATTTACTTAGTTGTGTCGATATTGTTTGTGTTGTGTTGTTGATGAAGGCAAGGTGGAGAGGGGCCGCGAGTTGGCCGTGTAGGTCGTCGAGGTTGCGGCAGAGAAGGGCTGCGAATTCGGCTTATTTTGTGGGTCCCTAGGCGGGTTGGAGAGGTTGTGAGCGTAAATTCATGAGTTCGGCAGTTATGGCAGACTTGCATAAGTATAGATGAGGACGGGTTAGATGTGGGATGCCGCAAGCGAGAGGGATAGCACGAAAGAAAGAGTGAGACATGAGCGACAGGGCGAGTGTGCACGCCAGAGAGAGAGAGAGAGAGAGAGAGAGAGAGAGCCCGCAAGCGAGAAGGACGGTGTGGTCGCAAGTCTTTGCATGGGTCGGCAAAGGACACAACAAGGTGAAGCCGCGAGTTCGACTCCTTGAGTTAAGTCTCATGGGTGTTTGGAAGGTCACGAGTTTGAGAAATGAGTCCGTGAGTTTGATCATTCTTGATTTGTATTGCTGGTGAGAGAAATAGAGGTTGTAAGTCCTTGTGTGGGTCGATGAGATCGCAGTGGAGGTGAGGCCACAAGCTTGAAGTTTTGGATTAGGTTTCATGGGTTGTTCGGGAATAGGCTGTGACTTGGTGTGCTGGATTGGATTTCATAGGCGAATTAGAGACAAGGTCGTGAGCTTGCCATTGTGGTGTGGGATTCATGAACAGCTTAGTGAGGCTGTGATTGATGGACATTGTGAGTTCAATTGGTAGGCCGTAGACGAGAGACCATGGGCAGGGCTAAAGTGGTGGTGAGCCCAAAATTGAGAATCTCATGAAACCGGTGAAGCCGCGAAAGTTGCATGTCACATTAGTAAGGCTGGGAGCCATTTCATGAATTATGAAGGCAGTGAGGTTTCTTGTGTATTTTGTTGGTTTGTACTCTGTACTTGTCTTCTTAGAGTACTCGTGTAATGCTTAGCTCAAGTCATATTTCCGTGAAGTCGTACGTTTGAGTTAGTCGTAGGGTGGATGTTTGGTTTTCTGGCCTTTGTGGAAGTGTCTTGTGTCTAGCTGAATTATTGGGGGGGTTAAGTGTTGTGGGTATTATTGAATAAGTTATAGGGGTTGTTGACATTCGATTTTTAACGGACGCGTCATTAAAGGTGAAAAAATCGAGATTAGGGTCTCTGATCGTGACGATGCCCATTTCTCAACCAAAATGTGTTGTTTTCAATTTCTTTCTTTAACTCTCTTATTTTTAAACGACTCCCTATTCATTTCTACTGAAAACTCAAAAAACCAAATTGAATTTTGAGTTTACTTTTTGGTCAAGGTCAACTCTGAGTTAGATATGATGCGTGAACTTGTGGGATATATTTGGGTCACATTTAGAACTTGTTTGAGAGGGCTTTTTAGCATTGGTTGCCATGCGAAAACACAAATGGTGGCCAAAAACACAAATGGTGGCCAATAACTGTAAGTCATAAAAAATGAATTGGGGTAAGCGTCCTAGAGGGATTGTCACATGAATCACAAAGACCGACCTTGAGGCCAAATTTGATCGATTGTGCATACTACCTTAGTTCCTTGATTGTCCCTATTTATTTTATGATCGTGATTGTTTTTGTATATTCGTAATGATGATTGCTTCTTTCACTTTGTATGTACCTAGTTTTAGCATTAGATTAGACTTAAAATAGGTCCGTGGAGGTGGAACCCCCCCAAGACATGAAGACGATGGATGGTCGATGTCTAATCCAACTTTGTCTTTGTACCATCTATTCCTCGATATATGTTTTAGGTTGTCTCATATTTTATTATATTTTGATTCAATTTTCATTTAGAATTGCATGTTAGATTTACTACTTTTTTTAAATTGCTTTTGGGTGTTTGTTTACCGCATTGTCTTTAAATTTCAATTGATTGTTTTTATTCTCTCTTCTAATAGAAATGGAATGGTAATGAAATTGACCATCCATGCATGATTACCTAGTTAATTTATTTGGCATCAAAAAGTAGAGAGAGAGAGAGAGAGAGAGAGAGAGAGAGAGAGAGAGAGAGAGAGAGAGAGAGAGAGAGAGAGAGAGAGAGAGAGAGAGAGAGAGATGCATGGACACCTTAAGAAACATGACAAACGGTTAGATATGCATTGATAAAAATATTAGCGTAACCTAAGTTTCTGAATCCTATAATATGTAGTTATGTAGATATTGAAGGATCACTCTCGACCCTCAATTGAATTTTCTAACTGACCTTCGAAAACGAGGCTAGTGGCGACTCTTAACTCTTATTTAGATTGTTGTAAACAACTCATAGATAATAAATGAATTCGTCGTGAGGGATATAGGTCTTGATGAGATTCACTGTAATTTAGCATATCTAATATGGAAATTTTCTAAAGGATGAAGTGATACCATTCTTATAGTTGAAAGTATTATTGGGAGGGCTATTATGATAACGATACCCCTAAATTCGATATTGACATTCGATCTCCTATTTCAAGTCGTATCGTTTGTGTGGATACGAATCACAACAACTTCCATTGTCACGTGAGGTACAAGCTTGGGAGAGCTCACGACCGTGATCAAGCAAACTCACAAGGTTGATCTCGAAAGATGAAGTGATGACGTTTTTTGGGACATGTATTGTGAGGGACTTTCTATGGTCACGTGCCCTTAAACTTGACCTTTTCGCCATATACCTTGAGGTTGGGTCGCGACAAGGATCATTAAAGTAGTTTTGTTAGAAGTCGAATGGGCTTTGGAATTGATTTTCAAGCTGTCTTGTGGAGTTCTAATTGAGAGTCAAGTGACTCGGCTAGGTGATGCTAAGTGAGGTTGACCCACATGTCCTGTAATGGATCATGGGTTGGTGTTTATAAACAAGCTTGGAAAAGATAGGCAACGGAAGGGAGGACTGGTCTTTTGTTATTTATCTGTTTGGCTAATGAGAAGATTGCATGTGTTTGTGGTTGCTTGATAAAGAGACGACTAAATATCGTAGGTACATGTATTGACGATGCCCCAAGGAGCTTGTCAAGAATGGCGAGATGCCCAGGGATTGTGTGAACTGGATGCTTGTCTTGGATGCTTGGGAGTGTGATCGAGATGTTGTGGTTAGTGGACTACTAAACCAACGTGGGCCAATGAGAGTACTGGCATAAACTGCGGTAGACTATATGCCCATTGGACCTTGCTAGATGAGAAGTTTTCCTCCTTGCATGACTGGTGAGTGCACCGGGCATATGTTTTGAAGTGGGCACCTAAATTACAAGCGAAAAGATAAATTTTGCGTCTCATATGCTTTGTATGACTGCCTGTGGTCACTGGTTCCTGGTTTTCACATTTTAGAGTCTAGGATTGGAAGGTTGAGTAATGTACATCCTTGGTAGGTCTAGGTCGTTGCTAAGTGCATGTCTTGAATGATCTTATTCGACTTGTTGATGGTATTTTCATGTAGTATAGTGTCATAGATATTTCCTTATTGAGCCACTGCTCATTCTTATGGTTGCTACTCTTTTACAAATCGATAGACGTGACTACACTTTCACCTGTGACCCCCATTACCCTCTTCCATGCCTCAGACAAGTTCGAGGGACACTTTATCGACTACACCGATCCCACCTTCCCATTGGTTAAGCTGCTTCGATATGATGCCACTCTTTGGGTGGATATCGGCGAGCCGGGGCAAAAGGCACCCATCTGCCTTGTCTCGATCTTCCTAGATGTAGGTGGGTGGGGACCATCAATTACCTAGAGAATGGCGACAGTGGTGACAGTATCGATGCCGATGTGAGCACTGTAGAGTAGGCTGACTAGGGAGGTCGGGCTAAGGAGTATCATTTTTTGAGAGCACGACTAGCCACTTTTTGAGATTTGGTTGTGCAGTGGGGTGATAAGTTTTGGCTGGAGTAGATGGTGGGACCATGTAAATAGATCGGGTAGGGAATAGCCCCTTCTAATAGCTCGATGTATATGCCCACACTGTATATCATCCTTTTTAAATTTTTTTTTTTTTTATAAAGAAGACAAAAATGAAGAAGTTTAATATGTTTGTTGTCTTCTGCATTGCCGCTTCATCCTTGGTTGTTGATTGTCTTATCATTTTAGCTTCTGCATGTGCAATAAGTGAAAATATAGAGCAATGTTTGATAGAGCAAGGTGGTGCCCTAAGACATCACAAGCTCTGGTTTCTCTCTTTGGTATCATAGTTATAAGTTTACTTAAGGTGTGCTAGTGGCATATAAGGATAGGATAGACATGCACAATTTAAAACTTTAAACCTGTGTGGTTGCATTGTTTTGTGGAAACAAGTAACAAAAGTTACTCATATAGCGTCAATAATAGGTGTTACTTATTAGATAGTTACTAGAAATTGATCACTATATTGATTTGTGATAAATGTGTTGAATTGCTAGAACTCAAGATTGGAAGGATGTGTCGATCTTCTTCGGGAAGATCAACTTCTAAGCGAGTGGTGAGCATCGTACCTAAAGTTTGGTTGAACAATTTCTAAAATCGGAACCAGTAAATTTTTCTAGAATGAGTGATCTGGAAGAGGCGAAACAATGGATTGAGGGTATGGAGAGGATCTTTAAATTGTTAAAGTGTAACGACGCTGAGAAGTTGACATTGGTAGAGTACCAACTGGAGGGAAACGCCAAGCATTGGTGGCTAGCATTGAAGGACACGGTGTTCCTAGCCGATGCAATGGTGGTCTAGGCAACTTTTGCTAGGGCATTTCTTGGAAAGTATTTTTCTGACTGCGCAAAAACAAGAAGATGTCAGATTTATGCAGTTGAGTAAGAATAACCTGACTGTAGATAAATATGAAGCAAAATTTTAGAAACTTTTCAGGTATGCTCCTACACCAATTAGTGCCTCTTCAGATAAGGGGGACTACAATGAGTTGTATGAGAGAGCTCGACTAGTGGAACAGGAGCTAACTTGAGAGAAAATGGAGGTAGGATGTCAAGTAAGGTTAGGTCATCAAGGTGGACAAGGGAATTTCCATTGTGACAAAAGGAATTCAATATGGAAAATTGTCCCACAACTCCAACAAGAGGCGAAACCCTAGAAATTCTAGAGGAACGAGAAATAATTGAGTAATGGAACGAGGATAGTACTCAAGTAGTGTATGGGTCATAAGTGTGGTAAAGCACATGGTAGTAGACCATGTTGGGATCAGTGAAATGTTTTGGGTGTGGTCAACAAGGTTATGTAGTTAGGTACTGCCCAAAGGAAAGGAAACAAGCTCATGAAATGATGTAGTCGATGGGCGGACTGTCATAGCTAGGCATTTTGCCAAGACCATCGGCTCAACGGAAACTGTATGCAGTCGCACAAGAAGTTAAGGCTTCTAAAATCATCATTACAAGTACGCTCTCCCTTTGTGGCTGAAAGGCTTATGCTTTGTTTGATTCGGGTAGTACTCATTTATTTGTATCGGGTAGATTTGTGCGGTTAAGTAAAATAGAACCTGAACCCCTAGAAATACCCCCTTAATGCATCTATGTCATTAAAGGATGTGGTTGTGTCTACTTGGGATGTAAAAATTGTTAGATTATCATAGGAGGACAAACATAGCTAATAAACTTGGTAGTTTCAGCCGTGTATGACTTCGATCTCATTATAGGGATGGATGGACGTCGTACATTGCGAGCCAATGTAGATTGTTATGGGTAGAAAATCTAGTTCAATCCATTAGATCAACCCAATTTTGGATTCATTGGAAGTAGGACAAATCTATCTGTAGTATTCATTTCGGCAGTAGAAGCTTAAAAACTCCTTGATGAAGGATGTTAAGGAATCTTAGTAGTGGTAAACGATTAGTCTATAAAGGAGGTAAAATTTGAAGAGATCTCCATAGGTCGAGAATCCTCTGTCCTGAGAATTACCATGATTACCACTAAAGAGAGAAATTGAGTTTGAGATTGAATTGGTTTCGAGTATTGAACCTATATCAAAAGCTCCTTATAGGATGGTTTTGATAGAGTTAAAAGGAGTTAAAGGTACAGCTACAAGAGTTGATGGATAAGGGATTCATTAGGCCAAATGCGTCACTATGGAGTGCGCCAGTGCTATTTGTCAAGAAAAGAGATGGAACACTACGCCTTTACATCAATTATAGATAGTTAAATCAAGTGACCATCAAGAATAGGTACCTATTACCTAGAGTAAATGCTCTATTTGACCAACTACAAGTAATGTCAATATTTTCTAAGATCGACCTAAGGTCAATGTACCATAAGTTAAAAATGAAGAAAGAAGATATCTCTAAGACGGCTTTCGGGACTCAATATGGTCACTATGAGTTCTTAGTAATGTCATTTGGTTTGATCAATGTACTCGCCGTATTTATGGATTTAATGAATAGGGTGTTCAAATCAATTTTGGATTAGTTTGTGAGTCTTCATCGATAATATCCTAGTATACTCCAAAAGACTAGAGGAGCACAAGCAACATGTTGACATAATTTTTAGCGGATGCATTAATAAAGGTGAAAAAAATCGAAATTAGGGTTTCTGATTGTGATGGGGCTCGTTTCTCGAAAAAAAGTGTCAATTTTCGTTTCTTATCTTTTTAGAATGTCATTTTTAGATAATTTCCTAGTCGTTTCCAATAAAAACTAGAAAAGTCAAATTGTTGACTTTTGGATTGACTTTTGATCAAAAAAGTTAACCAAAAGTCAAACTCCAGGGTAAAAAATTGACCTTTTGCACAAAAAGATTTGCTTTAGTCTCAATTTGACTTTCATATAATTTTTTTAAAGAAAAAATTGATGAACTTTATTTTTCGAATTTTTCAGTTTTAGGTTCAAAATCGATAAAAAAATATAATTACTTTCATTCTAGTCATAATAAGGCTTAGTTCCTTTTACGAAATTTGGTCTAGAGGTAATTACTCATTCACTTGTTTGCCAATTTCGAGATTAGGCATGTTGGGCATAAATTGCTGTTTTTACCTTTGATTAAGGGTTCAAATCAATTCTTTATGATTTGTATATTGACACTTCCTTTCAACTCCTTTGCTTAGTGACATTCCAAATCTAAGTTCAATTTTGAGAGATTCCCCTAGGTAGTTTCTAATTTGGTCGATTTGGCTTGATTTGGCTTTTTCAAAGATTAGAGAATCCAAGTAATGTGCTTCAATTGATTTAATTCGACTTGATCCATTCTAGACTAAGGGTAATTAAAGTGATTGAGTTTCAATTTGACCAATTGAAGTTCAATTGAAGATATGGATTTAGCTTGCGGCCTCGCTTTAATAGGAATTCGATGAATTTGAACATTTTGTGCACAATTAGTTGACTTGAGATTGTCCAATTGCATCCCATTTGGTCTGATTCATATAGAAATATTTGATTTCGTCCAAACCAGGCTAAATCAGAAAAATCAAAACAAAATTCAGACAAGAGTTCAATCCGATCAACTCGGTGTTGACTGGCATTGATCGGATTTGACCGTTGTTGACTGGTGAATTTTTCTGGCCATCTTTCGGCGGAAACCTCCCTCAGCTGGCCTACCTCATGGCCATTGCATCTATCCCCTTAATTTTCAAATTTACAATTGCCTTGATTTACAAAAATTACAAAAATGCCCCCTCAATTAAGCTTAATCATGCAATTAATTGTAGCCGTTCATCCTTGATCCATCGTGACCATTCAATTTAAACATGTGATGGATTTGGGTCTCGTCTTAGGATTGTTTGAGTTTTAAGAGGAAGATGGCATCCTAGCCCTTGGATTGATCCAAAGGGCTAGGATGGCCTCTCTCATGCAATTATGTTTTTAATACATAATTTAAAGTCATTCAAAGTTAATGGTGGAATTTTATCTATACATCTTTTTAAAATTTCTCAATAGGAAAGTCATTAAGTACTCCAACTTCCAGACAAGCTTCTCATGGTATCAATTGTTATGGACAAGCTTTCCTAAAGTTCTCCAGAGAAGCTCCGACTCGTCTTCGATGGAAAGAAATCAAACAACTCCCTATTCAATTTGATTAAAAAAATACTCACAAAAATGTACGAGGAATTCAATGATTTCATGCTTTTTGTGCAGCTTCCTCCGGTCATTATATTACCTTTTTTTTTTTTTTTTTTTTTTAACTCTTCTCATTATAAGTCTAGTCATGAATGTATGTGGTGGAAATTAGACCTAACTCCCACGTATAAATGAAATTAATTATATGGTTGGATTTTGTTCTATATATATAAGCATGAAAGGAACGTGAGCATACTCTGTGTACCCCATCATTTTGTCTTTTTGCCATATTTGGAGGGCAATCAATTTTGGGCTTATCGAAGGAGGCAATAATTGCCCTACAATAATTATTTTCGAAAATAATCTGCCAATAATGGGAATTACAGTAACAATTATGAACATGTTCGTTTGTGCTTCTCCGACCACTAGAATAGCCATATTAAGTCCATGGCACAAGTGTAATTTAGCAAGAAATCGGTGTGAAATTTATCGATGGATCAGCTATGCAGGAAGTAGCTTGCTGATCCCATATATAGCTCAACAAAATTGTACAAATAATAATTGCTTTAAAAGACATTAGGTACTGACACTCTAGGATGAGTGTATATATATATAAGGAAAAGAATCCGAAGGATATCGACTTCCACTTATAATTATTCAAATAAAAAAATATCATAAGCTCCTTTTTTATTTTTTTTTTATTTTTTATATACGATGCCTGTGTCTTTAACGACTTCTATTTTAAAAGAAAGAAATGCACAAGAGAACCCAACAAATAAATAAATAAATAAATAAATAAATAAATAAATAAATAAATAAATAAATAACATGTTCACCCATCATATCATAAGCTTTTTTTTATACGAGGACTGTGTCATTCATATAATTATTCTTCACTTGTGCCGTGAAAATGCTTTATGTACAATTCATGATGATAATTCTTTTCTGAAATTTACGATACCAATAATGCAATAAAACCATCTCAACATACTGCGAGGCACACCTCACATAATGCACATTTGGTATGTAATTTGGTTCCCTGATTGGTGAGAGTGCTCACACGAAATTAGGCTCGTATTACTGAGCTAAGAACGTCACAAATGGAAATAGAATAGATGGCAAGGCAATAAATTCTTAATCCCTGGCCATTAGTAATTTAAGAGTCCCAAAGGTCAGATCTTTAACCTTTCTTTCACAACCTTTTCCTCATCCAAGAGAAATACGATCGTCCCAATTTCTCCGACGAGGAACGGAAGTGCTGCTGGTGACAACTCAGGTCAATTTCTGACCAAGGTAGATATTCGCTCTATGGACTGTATCACTTTTATCGGATTTTTTTTTTTTTTATAACTTCCTTTGAAAACGTGTGAAATTGTTGAAGTGTGGCTGAAATGTACATGATAGATCCTGTGAAAGATTCGAAATTTGTCACGATCATCTTGAGCTTGGTCTTTATATGTCATTAAGATATGTCTCTCTCTGTAGATCACTCATTGTATGTTCGTTTGATTGGAGGTTTTAACCTATGTCCATGGGTGCACGGTTTTTTGTGTAGTCTAACTGTTGTCCTTTTTCATGGAATAAATTACTGAGTTCCGTTTGAAGTTCCATAATGGACAATAAAATTTTGATCTTTGGTGGTTGGCACAGTGTTCTTCGAGTTCGAGGTGATAAAACGGTGACATCACTTTTGCACACAAGTCTTCGGGGTAAGAAATATGTCAGTGGTCTTTCAACTCCCACTAAAGCTTTTGTCTTCCAAATTTACTGTTGAATTCTGTTAGCTTGCTTCTATGAATTTTTCGTGCTAATAGTTTTCCTTGTGGATCAAGTTTCATGCTTTTTATCTAGGTTTTTCGCTTTCCGCTCAACTATTTTATTTTGGCTATGTTTACTCAATCAGGAGTTTGATGTAGTGGCTTAACGATATTTAGTTAGTCCAATTATGTGATATACATTTGCTGAAATGGAATATTTTAGTTGTTCTGTGACACTTAAGCACACCATGACGTTGTCATGTAGCGTGACACAGGCGCATCGTCTCTAGCATCTATCGGTAGATTGTAATTAATGACCTCGATTTATCGGGCATGTACCAGAAGTTCAACTTGGTGGGATGATCTCATTGCCTGACTAGACGGGTGGAAAGTGATAATTTGAACTAAGTCAAATGTGAAAAGATCATCCATGCTCCCGGACAATCACTTTCCCATACTTTAGGATGGGAAGAAATGCCCACAACTTTTTCCATCTCAAAACTAAATCTTAGATTCCTCTTTAAGGCCTGTGAGAGTTTCTTCAATTTCTTTATCTACATTTATATGTCCAGGAATATAAGATCATGGCTTGAGCACATTAATAACAAGTACATACTGATCTTTCTTAGGCTTATTTCGTATCTTAAAGTACAAAAAATGCCAATTTCTACCTGTCTCTGATAGTTCACAATCTAGCTGACTTGAACAAACCCTATATGGAAGCGCGATGATGAGAGCCAAGCTTGCTAGAAACCTAGCTTTTGAAAACTTCTCTTTCCATTCCTATCACAATGAGAATTGGTTGCATTGTCCAATCGGATATTTTGTCAAGATTCAAATTTGTTATACTATGTCTCTCTAAATTCATTTCGAAATTGATGGTTGCAGAGCATGTAACCCATAAATATCTCCTTGAAATTGCGCTTATGTCTTATTTTAGTGTTGATTCTTATGTGTTTTGTTGGATTTCTCTTATGCTATTCTTTAAGGTAAGTCATGCGGAACTAAGGACAGGTATGCATCTAATATTGCATTTAAGTAATTACATTTAGGTACTTGTGTTTTTTGTCTTGAATATTAGCTAGGTAAGATATTTAAAGAGGATTTGATTAGTGGTTTCATCAGGATGCTTATTGTGTTTTGGAGAGGTAAGAAGGTTTCTGCATCTTTTTTATGTCAAATTTTGTTGTGCTAGCAAATAAGCTAGATAAGATACTTAATGAGGGCTTTATTAACGGTTTCATTAGGATGATTAACGTATTTTGGAGAGGTAAGAAGGTTTCTCCCCCTTTTTCACGTCAATTTTTGCCATGATCTGCAGATTTGTTGCACTTTGCCAATTTTAAGTTTCTTGAAAGTGTACTCACTTACATTGCTGGCTTCATTGAAGACCTAGAACCTTTGTTAACAAGACAACCTTGACAGTTCAACTGAATTGTGCATCGTGTTCTAGAGAGCTTTAAGAATGAGAAGTTCTTTTGATATCTAACAAACAATAGCCATATCCATACTCACATGGAAGCTCGTTGATGTTGAGTTAACTAAAAAACTGGCAAGGGTTCTTAATTTCACATTTTCTCCTGAATTGTCCTGGCAACTATTTAAAAAGAAAACGAGGGTTTTTCAAGAAACTTTTCATTACGGATTTCTTGAAGAGAAAATGATCTTTCTGTTTTGGAATAGAGTTCTCAAAAGAAAAAAAAAACTATCTTAGAGCAAGCAAAGATCTCACTTAAACAATATCTTTTAGATATGTCCTTGATCACCACAATGCATGTGTGTGTAAAGCTTGTAAATTGGCATGTCATTAGGTTGTAGCTAGTGGATTTTGTGCTGTCGTGGTCTACATGAATATTAATCATCATGAACTCTACAAATCTTAGTTTACGAAGGCAGTCTACTTTGATTATACTACCATAAACATTATTTTGTTCCATCATAATGCTATAGATGCCCTTACCCTATCAAGATGGCTTTATATTAGTGTGACAATTTACATTGTGTGCATGACTTAGTGTTTTTCATTCTGGTAGAAAATGTATACATTTGTGCCTTGCACTATCCACTTCTTTTACTTTTAAGATACATCAACTCCAAATGTATGACTTAGTCTTCCATCACCACTAAATAAATTATTCATTTATTTTCTAGACCTTCAAGCGTGCACGCTTTCCAATGGCAAAGGACAACGGATGCTCCAAGTATTTTGGACAGAGCTATTATACTACCAGAAAATATGATCCGAAGCGTGCCTATCCCTGGTTAACGAATGTAACTCGTGTAGGAATATCAAGCAACAAGAAACAAGCAATTGAAGCAGCTATCAACAGGACTGATGCTTTGCAGAGGAGTGCTTCTCCATTGGGCGAAGCCTCCAATTATCCATCAATTCTAGGGGAAGTTCAAGGCAGACAGGTATCGGGGCCCTTGCCATACAAGGCTAATGTGTCATTTGATACCAATGCTATTCAAGTGGGCACAGTTGAGCCAAATGTTCATCCTACTCTAGAGAGTGCTTCAAATCTTGGAGGTAATGTCAAAAAACAAAAATCTTGCAGACCAAGGGAGTTGGCCATGACTAGTGAGCCTGGCCCTAACAAATCTCCCTTGTCCAACAAGAGTCTATTATTGTCTGGAGTAATTGATGGGGCTCCGGTGATGTACGTTTTGAAGAGACGTAAGGTAAGTTCTTTCTCGTATCGTCACTTGCCAGCTTCACTCTTAACTTTTCTATTTCTTTGTTCTACATTTGACCCATATAGTTCCACAGATATTTCTTCGCGGCGTTATAAAAGGGTCGAAGATTCTGTGTAGCTGCAATGAATGCAACAACATAAAAGTAGGCAACTAATTGTAGTTCGATTTATTTCTCTAATTTTCTAGTCATGGGTTGAAGGGGATAGTAAGAGTTGGGAAATTGTACAGTAACTTGTCTTCCTATGTTGAACCTTGCAGTACATTGGTCCTTCCAAGTTTGAGCAACATGCTGGAGGGAAGACCAAGAAACCGCATGCTTTCATGTATCTTGAGAATGGCAAGACCATCAGCCAAGTTTGTCAGGAATTAAGGGACACTCCCGATGATATGCTTTTTCGTCGACTTCCAGAAATTGCAGGTTCCGCTTTAAGATGGCTGAGCTTCAACAATAGTAAAAGGTCATTCTAATCATGACTCCTCTCCGGCGGAACCACCTCCGGTTAAGATGTCGCACTTTAAGTCTTTGCAGTAAGTTGCATATCATTGCAAAATAGATTGGTTCGGATGCTTTTTAGCAAGTCATTTCATTCTACAACTGTCCGCGATATTGGCCAACCTTGCTTCCTTTTGTTGAAATAAAAAACTGCTGGTACAAACTCTGTTCTCCTCCCCCAATTCTATTTGCATGTCAATCATTAGTGGGAAAAAGCAAAAGGAATTTTATTCTGACAAAAGTACCACTTCGATGTGAAGCATTGTTTCCTGACAGTGTTATATTATTATGTGTGGTTGTTGGTATTGGATGTGTTAGATTCAATTCGATGCACAAAATAAAATAGGGTATTGCTTGATGATGGATTTAATTGGTGATGGGCTTAAGGCCCGTCCCCCCATGCTCGGCCCAAAAAGCCCGGCACACGGCAATAGGGCCCGTGGATGGGGAAGGTATAAAAGGGAGGAGAGAGAGAGAGAGATGGCACCTCTTGGAATAATCAACGTACGTTCCTCTCCCTCTCTCCCTCCAAGAAAAAGACAAAAACGCTTAAGGCGACCCGTCTTCCCTTCAAGGCTAATCGACGTCATCGGATCGAACGGGATCAGAATTTCTTCCTCTTCTTTAGCGTTGGTGTCTAAACTGTGGCTAACAAGGTACGCTCGAATCCGTGGTGTGCTTTAGGATCGGTGATACGTGTTTTCCCGGGCTTCGTCTTCCGCATTGATTTAGGGGTTCGATTTAGTGTCGAATCCGGTTTTCGGGGATCCGTTATTCCCAACATTGGTATCAGAGCCCTAGTTCACGTTTTTCCCGATCTGTTTTGATGTTTTTGATTGATTTTTTGCAAAAACACTTCGGCCGTACGGATCGGGGCAAAAATCCCGACACCCGAGCGGTGTTCGGCGATTTTTCCGAGTTTTCGTAAGTCGAAAACGAATTCTGAAGGCACTGGGTGAAAGGCGACGTCGAGACGAGTCCGGTGACATGTCGCGCGCCGCCAGGAGACGCCGCACGCGCCCGAAGCGCTGGCATCGGCCAGCGCGTGGGCCACACGCGTCGGTGACGAATCGGCACGTGCGCGCCGGCGGCCGGCGAACCGGCATGCGCCGGTCCGCCGACCGGCGCGTGCTGGCGTCACCGTGACGTCACGGTAACCGCCGGGATGACGTCATCGATGACATCATCGCCGGCGACCCGACCCGAACGAGGACCCGACCCGGCCTGATCGGATGCCTGACACGTGCGCGGCACGGCACGTGCGGACAGCGCACGCGCGCCGCACGTGCGGCCAGCGCACGCGCGCCGCACGTGCGGTCGGTTCGTCCGACCGGCCGACCGGTCCGACCCGCGCGCCCGTTGACCGTTGACTCGTTGACCCGTTGACCGACCGTTGCCCGTTGACTTTGACCGTTGACCCGGAAAAATAAAAAAAAACTATCTTAGAGAAAGCAAAGATCTCACTTAAACAATATCTTTTAGTTATGTCCTTGATCACCAAAATGCATGTTTTTGTAAAGCTTGTAAATTGGCATGTCATTAGGTTGTAGCTAGTGGATTTTGTGCTGTCGTGGTCTACATGAATATTAATCATCATGAACTGTACAAATCTTAGTTTACGAAGGCAGTCTACTTTGATTATACTACCATAACATTATTTTGTTCCATCATAATGCTATAGTTGCCCTTACCCTATCAAGACGGCTTTATATTAGTGTGACAATTTACATTGTGTGCATGACTTAGTGTTTTTCATTCTGGTAGAAAATGTATACATTTGTGCCTTGCACTATCCACTTCTTTTACTTTTAAGATACATCAACTCCAAATGTGTGACTTAGTCTTCCATCACCACTAAATAAATTATTCATTTATTTTCTAGACCTTCAAGCGTGCACGCTTTCCAATGGCAAAGGACAACGGATGCTCCAAGTATTTTGGACAGAGCTATTATACTACCAGAAAATATGATCCGAAGCGTGCCTATCCCTGGTTAACGAATGTAACTCGTCTAGGAATATCAAGCAACAAGAAACAAGCAGTTGAAGCAGCTATCAACAGGCCGGATGCTTTGCTGAGGAGTGTTTCTCCATTGGGCGAAGCCTCCAATTATCCATCAATTCTAGGGGAAGTTCAAGGCAGACAGGTGTCGGGGCCCTTGCCATACAAGGCTAATGTGTCATTTGATACCAATGCTATTCAAGTGGGCACAGTTGAGCCAAATGTTCATCCTACTCTAGAGAGTGCTTCAAATCTTGGAGGTAATGTCAAAAAACAAAAATCTTGCAGACCAAGGGAGTTGGCCATGACTAGGGAGCCCGGCCCTAACAAATCTCCCTTCTCCAACAAGAGTCTATTATTGTCTGGAGTAATTGATGGGGCTCCGGTGATGCACGTTTTGAAGAGACGTAAGGTAAGTTCTTTCTCGTATCGTCACTTGCCAGCTTCACTCTTAATTTTTCTATTTCTTTGTTCTACATTTGATGCATATAGTTCCACAGATATTTCTTCGCGGCGTTATAAAAGGGTCGAAGATTCTGTGTGGCTGCAATGAATGCAACAACATAAAAGTACGCAACTAATTGTACTTCGATTTATTTCTCTAATTTTCTAGTCTTGGGTTGAAGGGGATAGTAAGAGTTGGGAAATTGTACAGTAACTTGTCTTCCTATGTTGAACCTTCCAGTACATTGGTCCTTCCAAGTTTGAGCAACATGCTGGAGGGAAGACCAAGAAACCGCATGCTTTCATGTATCTTGAGAATGGCAAGACCATCAGCCAAGTTTGTCAGGAATTAAGGGACACTCCCGATGATATGCTTTTTCGTCGACTTCCAGAAATTGTAGGTTCCGCTTTTAGATGGCTGAGCTTCAACAATAGTAAAAGGTCATTCTAATCATGACTCCTCTCCGGCGGCACCACCTCCGGTTAAGATGTCGCACTTTAAGTCTTTGCAGTAAGTTGCATATCATTGCAAAGTAGACTGGTTCGGATGCTTTTTAGCAAGTCATTTCATTCTACAACTGTCCGCGATATTGGCCAACTTTGCTTCCTTTTGTTGAAATAAAAAACTGCTGGTACAAACTCTGTTCTCCTCCCCCAATTCTATTTGCATGTCAATCATTAGTGGGGAAAAGCAAAAGGAATTTTATTCTGACAAAAGTACCACTTCGATGTGAAGCTTTGTTTCCTGACAGTGTTATATTATTATGTGTGGTTGTTCGTATTGGATGTGTTAGATTCAATTCGATGCCCAAAATAAAATAGGGTATTGCTTGATGATGGATTTAATTGGTGATGGGCTTAAGGCCCGTCCGCCCATGCTGGGCCCAAAAAGCCCGGCCCACGGCAATAGGGCCCGTGGATGGGGGAAGGTATAAAAGGGAGGGGAGAGAGAGAGAGATGGCACCTCTTGGAATAATCAACGTACGTTCCTCTCCCTCTCTCCCTCCAAGAAAAAGACAAAAACGCTTAAGGCGACCCGTCTTCCCTTCAAGGCTAATCGACGTCATCGGATCGAACGGGATCAGAATTTCTTCCTCTTCTTCAGCGTTGGTGTCTAATCTGTGGCTAACAAGGTACGCTCGAATCCGTGGTGTGCTTTAGGATCGGTGATACGTGTTTTCCCGGGCTTCGTCTTCCGCATTGATTTAGGGGTTCGATTTAGTGTCGAATCCGGTTTTCGGGGATCCGTTATTCCCAACATTGGTATCAGAGCCCTAGTTCACGTTTTTCCCGATCTGTTTTGATGTTTTTGATTGATTTTTCGCAAAAACACTTCGGCCGTACGGATCGGGGCAAAAATCCCGACACCCGAGCGGTGTTCGGCGATTTTTCTGAGTTTTCGTAAGTCGAAAACGAATTCTGAAGGCACTGGGTGAAAGGCGACGTCGAGACGAGTCCGGTGACATGTCGCGCGCCGCCAGGAGACGCCGCACGCGCCCGAAGCGCTGGCATCGGCCAGCGCGTGGGCCACACGCGTCGGTGACGAACCGGCACGTGCGCGCCGGCGGCCGGCGAACCGGCACGCGTCGGTCCGCCGACCGGCGCGTGCTGGCGTCACCGTGACGTCACGGTAACCGCCGGGATGACGTCATCGGCGACATCATCGCCGGCGACCGTTGGCCGGCCGGCGACCCGACCCGAACGAGGACCCGACCCGGCCCGGTCGGACGCCTGGCACGTGCGCGGCACGTGCCTGCTGACGTCTGCGTGACGTCAGCCAGCGCACGCGCGCGGCACGGCACGTGCGGACAGCGCACGCGCGCCGCACGGCACGTGCGGCCAGCGCACGCGCGCCGCACGTGCGGTCGGTTCGTCCGACCGGCCGACCGGTCCGACCCGCGCGCCCGTTGACCGTTGACTCGTTGACCCGTTGACCGACCGTTGCCCGTTGACTTTGACCGTTGACCCGGAAAAATAAAAAAAAACTATCTTAGAGAAAGCAAAGATCTCACTTAAACAATATCTTTGAGTTATGTCCTTGATCACCACAATGCATGTTTTTGTAAAGCTTGTAAATTGGCATGTCATTAGGTTGTAGCTAGTGGATTTTGTGCTGTCGTGGTCTACATGAATATTAATCATCATGAACTGTACAAATCTTAGTTTACGAAGGCAGTCTACTTTGATTATACTACCATAACATTATTTTGTTCCATCATAATGCTATAGTTGCCCTTACCCTATCAAGACGGCTTTATATTAGTGTGACAATTTACATTGTGTGCATGACTTAGTGTTTTTCATTCTGGTAGAAAATGTATACATTTGTGCCTTGCACTATCCACTTCTTTTACTTTTAAGATACATCAACTCCAAATGTGTGACTTAGTCTTCCATCACCACTAAATAAATTATTCATTTATTTTCTAGACCTTCAAGCGTGCACGCTTTCCAATGGCAAAGGACAACGGATGCTCCAAGTATTTTGGACAGAGCTATTATACTACCAGAAAATATGATCCGAAGCGTGCCTATCCCTGGTTAACGAATGTAACTCGTCTAGGAATATCAAGCAACAAGAAACAAGCAGTTGAAGCAGCTATCAACAGGCCGGATGCTTTGCTGAGGAGTGTTTCTCCATTGGGCGAAGCCTCCAATTATCCATCAATTCTAGGGGAAGTTCAAGGCAGACAGGTGTCGGGGCCCTTGCCATACAAGGCTAATGTGTCATTTGATACCAATGCTATTCAAGTGGGCACAGTTGAGCCAAATGTTCATCCTACTCTAGAGAGTGCTTCAAATCTTGGAGGTAATGTCAAAAAACAAAAATCTTGCAGACCAAGGGAGTTGGCCATGACTAGGGAGCCCGGCCCTAACAAATCTCCCTTCTCCAACAAGAGTCTATTATTGTCTGGAGTAATTGATGGGGCTCCGGTGATGCACGTTTTGAAGAGACGTAAGGTAAGTTCTTTCTCGTATCGTCACTTGCCAGCTTCACTCTTAATTTTTCTATTTCTTTGTTCTACATTTGATGCATATAGTTCCACAGATATTTCTTCGCGGCGTTATAAAAGGGTCGAAGATTCTGTGTGGCTGCAATGAATGCAACAACATAAAAGTACGCAACTAATTGTACTTCGATTTATTTCTCTAATTTTCTAGTCTTGGGTTGAAGGGGATAGTAAGAGTTGGGAAATTGTACAGTAACTTGTCTTCCTATGTTGAACCTTGCAGTACATTGGTCCTTCCAAGTTTGAGCAACATGCTGGAGGGAAGACCAAGAAACCGCATGCTTTCATGTATCTTGAGAATGCCAAGACCATCAGCCAAGTTTGCCAGGAATTAAGGGACACTCCCGATGATATGCTTTTTCGTCGACTTCCAGAAATTGCAGGTTCCGCTTTTAGATGGCTGAGCTTCAACAATAGTAAAAGGTCATTCTAATCATGACTCCTCTCCGGCGGCACCACCTCCGGTTAAGATGTCGCACTTTAAGTCTTTGCAGTAAGTTGTATATCATTGCAAAGTAGACTGGTTCGGATGCTTTTTAGCAAGTCATTTCATTCTACAACTGTCCGCGATATTGGCCAACTTTGCTTCCTTTTGTTGAAATAAAAAACTGCTGGTACAAACTCTGTTCTCCTCCCCCAATTCTATTTGCATGTCAATCATTAGTGGGGAAAAGCAAAAGGAATTTTATTCTGACAAAAGTACCACTTCGATGTGAAGCTTTTTTTCCTGACAGTGTTATATTATTATGTGTGGTTGTTCGTATTGGATGTGTTAGATTCAATTCGATGCCCAAAATAAAATAGGGTATTGCTTGATGATGGATTTAATTGGTGATGGGCTTAAGGCCCATCCGCCCATGCTGGGCCCAAAAAGCCCGGCCCACGGCAATAGGGCCCGTGGATGGGGGAAGGTATAAAAGGGAGGAGAGAGAGAGAGAGATGGCACCTCTTGGAATAATCAACGTACGTTCCTCTCCCTCTCTCCCTCCAAGAAAAAGACAAAAACGCTTAAGGCGACCCGTCTTCCCTTCAAGGCTAATCGACGTCATCGGATCGAACGGGATCAGAATTTCTTCCTCTTCTTCAGCGTTGGTGTCTAATCTGTGGCTAACAAGGTACGCTCGAATCCGTGGTGTGCTTTAGGATCGGTGATACGTATTTTCCCGGGCTTCGTCTTCCGCATTGATTTAGGGGTTCGATTTAGTGTCGAATCCGGTTTTCGGGGATCCGTTATTCCCAACATTGGTATCAGAGCCCTAGTTCGGCTGTACGGATCGGGGCAAAAATCCCGACACCCGAGCGGTGTTCGGCGATTTTTCTGAGTTTTCGTAAGTCGAAAACTTATTCTGAAGGCACTGGGTGAAAGGCGACGTCGAGACAAGTCCAGTGACATGTCGCGCGCCGCCAGGAGACGCCGCACGCGCCCGAAGCGCGTGACCGGAAGCCGCTGCGCCTGGGCGCGATGCGCCCGAACCGCGCGGCCGGAAGCCGCTGCGCCTGGGCGCGACGCGCCCGAAGCGCTAGCATCGGCCAGCGCTTGCTAACGTCACCGTGACGTCAGGGTAACCGCTGGGATGACATCATCGGTGACATCATTGCCGGCGATCGTTTGCCTGTCGGCGACCCGACCCGATCGGACGCTTGGCACGTGCGCGGCACGTGCCGGCTGACGTCTGCGTGACGTCAGCCAACGCACGCGCGTGGCGCGGCACGGCACGTTCGGCCAGCGCACGTGCGCGGCACGTGCGGTCGGTTCGTCCGACCGGCCGACCGGTCCGACCCTCGCGCCCGTTGACCTGTTGACCGTTGACCGACTGTTGACCCGTTGACCGATCGTTGACCGTTGACTTTGACCGTTGACCCGGAAAAAAAATGAAAAAATGAAAAAAAGAATTTGTTTTTTTTTCATGTATGCCTATGTGGTTTATATGTAATCCATTATTTATTCTACATTTGTTGCATGAATTTTTTGTTGGAAAATTTTGTATTTTCCCTTATGTAAATTATGGATTATGGGTAATCTATTTTTAGTTCTGCATTTGTTGCAGGAACTATGATGCGTCATGCACGGATACCTGCAATCCCGAGAACGGACGAGGGAAATGCAATACTTAAAAGGCTGATGTCAGATTTAGCTAATTATCGGTGGCATGACGGTGATTTAGTATCACATGTTGTCAGGGTCAATCAGATGATACAGGAAATCATCTGGAATGGTTATCTTATGCCGGATTTTAAGAAGGTGCCGGCTTTGATGAACACTCTTCCACCTAAATGGCAAGCAGTGTTAGGTCGGCTATGGGAGGTCAACGTGGTTCCGGATTATAGGAGGCTAGTGAAAGCTTTTGTAAGAGAGTACTATAGGATTGAGTTGGCCAAAACTTCAACCCTTAGTTTAAGCGCCACAGGGCGCAGAGTAAATGCGCTTTGGTGGCGACATGAAAGCTCTCCAATTTTTTTTTCCATGGTTGACAATTGTGCTTTCAGGTTTCTAAGATATTTTGAATGATATATTAATTTTGAGATGTTTTTATGATTAATATCTCTTTCTATGCTTTCTCTGTATAAATTGCTTAGTGTAATATGTTAGTTGTATTATGTGAAAGCACTGTTATTCTATTGGATTATTATTTGTTTTCTGTGATTGCTGACTGCTGTGGGTAGTTGATAGAAGTTCTTGTAACTTCATAGGATTTAATTTTTACATATGACAATCATATTAATGATAGTTTTAAGTTAGGATTTTTTGGAGGATGATTGGAAACATAGTGACCTTTTAATTCTGAAGTCTTACTTGAAATTATTCATTAATATGATGGGTCTATGCAATTAGGGATGCATAAATGATAGGCATTAATTATTCGTGCATGTATGTCTGATGTGTTCGGATCGATAGTTTAAGCAATTAAGAACGTAATTGCTGATGTGAACGGCAACAATTGTGAAATATTGAATATGAAGATTCAATATGTGCTGGAAAAGCAAGAAGCACTAGAAGCTCTTGACCATATTATGGAAGATTTAGAGGATGCTGTGCGCCACCTTGAGCTAGTAGAGGACTGCCTATCGACATTTGAGCCGAAAATTGACATTGGCAATGCTGGTTTTAGCTTAGAAAGGGTTTTGAGCTCTAAGCGCAAACGTATTGATTCGTTCAATATGTGGGGATGCAAATGATCAAGTCCTTGTTGCAAGAAATCAAGAGTTAACCAACACAAGAGAGGAAAACGTCCTCAAGTGAAGAAAATGCAAGGCTGAGGTGTTACAAGAGTGACAAGTTAGGTCACTATGCTCGCAACTGTGGTGAGCCGAAAAAAGGTAAACACCTTTTGTACATTTGAGAACTTTGCTTATGTGTCAAGTTCTGCATTATTGGCTGAATCCAATCCTTTGTGGGCTGTAGATTCAAGAGTGACAGACCATGTAGCGAAGGATAGAGGATCCTTCGTGGAATTCCGACGAGTATCAACTGGAACTAAGTGGATTTATGTGGGATATAACTCCAGAGATGAAGTTAAAGGGATTGGCACCTGCCAATTGAACATGCATGGTGGACGCACCTTATTCCTACATGATGTTCCATATGCTCCAGAGATTCGTCGAAATTAAATGTCTGTTTTAGTGATGGTTAGGCTTGGTTTTAGTGTGAACTTCCGTAATAGAGATGTAGATTTGTATTTGGATACAAACTACTATGGTTGTGGTCACTTTCTAGATGGTTTCATTGTACTATATGTTGACTATAGTGATGCCAATATTTGTTATTCCCTTGTTTCACGTCTTCTATTTCATATGATAGTGATGTGATTATGTGGCATGCTGGACTTGGTCATATTGGCTAACAACATATGAATAGACTAGCCAAAAAGGGCTTGTTGGGCAACATTGAAAAAGTCAATTTACCCATATGTAAGCATTGCCTAGAAGGGAAAACGACAAAGAAACCATTTGAAAAATGTAAAAGAGCTGAATTTCCTCTGCATTTAATCTATTCTGATGTCTGTGGTTTAATGAATGTGAGAGGAAGGCAATGGGTTGTTTATTTCATCACTTTTATAGATGATTCTACTCGATTTGGATATGTCTATTTGATTTCTCATAAATCTAATGCATAAGTTGTTTCAAAATGTTTATGAACTTGGTAGAAAATCAATTAGACAAGAAAATAAAAGTATTAAGATCCGATCGAGGTCGAGAATATTTATCTGATGAGTTCAGAAAATTATGTGATGAAAAAGGAATAGAAAGATAGTTGTCTATTCTATATACTCCTCAACAAAATGGTGTTGCGGAGAGAAAAAACAGAACCCTACTGGAAATGGTTAGGTCCATGATGGCGCATGCTAATTTACCTATCACTTTTTGGAGTGATGCGTTGTTAATTGCTGCCTATATACTTAACCGGGTGCCTTCCAAATCAGCCACTTCCACTCCATATGAGTTATGGATAGGTAGAAAACCGGACTTAAGTTTTCTTAAGTCATGGGATTGTGCTGCCTATACTCATGAGTCCTCTCACAAGTTTGGGAAATTAGGTCCCAAAGAAATTAAGAGTATTTTAATGAGATACTTCGAACACTCGAAAGGGTATGTGTTCATAGGTGAGCTGGAAAGTGGGAGTATAACTGAATTTGAATGTGGCATCCCGGAAATTCAAAGCCAAGCCTTAAGGTGTGTTAAATGTCTTTAATTAGGTGATAGAATTTTATGGCATATGCTTTAGCCAATTTGTCTTTTAATTTGATGAATTGTGCTTGTGATTGTGGAAATTCAAATTTAATAGATTAATGCTTGGCCATATGATTTAAATTTCAATAATTAAAAATATCCCGAGACTTTGGCCAAGATAAAAATTTGAATTCAAAAATATTTATAGAAGGGATTTCAAAAAAAAAGAAGAGAAAAAGGGTTAATTTTCGAAATGGGCCTTGGGCCCATTAGCCTAGAGCTTGGTGGGCCAAGCTAGTCGGCCCATTAGGGCCCAAGAAGGGAACTCGCCGGCCCATTAGTGGCCCAAGAGGAGTTCAGCCGGCCCATGCATGGACCTTGCCAAGTGGCAAGACAAGTCTCCATGCATTGGTCCATTTGAAAGGCTTGTAATCATTGCTAATCATGGGATTAGGGGAGTATAAGAGGGATGAGGAGAGAGACAGTGGCCGGTTCTTGCTTCATTTGGCCGAGAAAGGGAGAGAGAGAGAGAGGGTGTTCGAGAGAAAGGGAGGAGAGACCGAGAGGGAGAGAGAGGAGGCGGAGCCGAGAGGGAGGTGCCACCGTTCGTCTGCCTAGTCCGACCACCATACGCCGCCGTGTGCTCGCCGTTTGTTCATCTTAGAGGCAAGTGGAGTCCTTAACTTCTCTTGCATGTTTGTTTTGTTGGTTGCATGTTCGGTTTAGGTGTGATTTGTGCGAAAAACCGAGGTAAGGGTTGGATGTGTTCAAGCCATGTGACTGTTTTCGTTCGGGTTTGTGGAAGTCAGTATCTTGTTCGAGCTTGCATATGTGTTTGGAGTGCGATTTTGGCTTCGTTGTCTTCATGAAAGTTGAAGCTAACATCTTGTTGTATGACATACTGAAATTTCGTAGAAAACGATGAAGATTTGAGGGGTCAAAAGCCCTATCACACGGAGACTTCAGATCTGCGAATTTCCTACTGACCTCTTGTTGATTTCTTGGTTGCATGTCGATTTCTGTTGGAGATCTCACTTTGTTGTCTTCATGAAAGTTGTAGGTAACATCTCAAACTATAACATACTCAAATTTAAAGAGAAATTAATGATTATAGCCTAGTGAATCGACTAGATCTTTGAGACGATTGATTCTGGTGAAGTGTACCGAGACACCCGAGACTTCAAGGACTTAAAACATGATCATACTTTGGTTATTTAACCTAGATCTCTTCATGAAACTTGTAAAGGACACCTTGATACATAACATACTCAAATTTCAGAGGAAACGAAAGAGAATAGATGGGTGAAACCTAAATATTTCGGAGATGTGCATTCTGGACGAAGCGGTAGAGCTTCCAGAAGCTTCGTGGAGTTGTATAAATTAATCTATGAAGAATTTGGCTTAGAGTTCTGCATGAAAAATGCACGAAAATGTGTTGGCTATCACCCTGTAAAATTTCGTAATTTTTGGAGGCCATATGAGTATTTTAATCGAATTTATTTGGAAACTGTGCAATCTGGCCATTATCCGAATGTTATGTGCTATTTTGTGGAAAATTGGGAAATTATGTGAAATGCAAATTGGCCATGAACTTTGTATGAAATTGTGATTCTAATTGTTTGTTTAATGATTGTTTGAATATTATGATTTTGGGAAAATCATAAATATTGAATGAAATATTTATTTATGAAAATATAATAATAAATTAATAATAAAAAATAATAAAAAATAAAAATGGATTATTTTATTGGCCATGAATTCCATTGAATTTATGATGCATTGTTATATAACATTGGTGTATGTATGATCATGAATTGTGATGCATGTGTGAATCATATGCCATGTAATAATAAGATTAAAAGGATGGTGAATGTGGAAAATGATATGTGAGTAAGAGGCTGTGGTGGGTGATGATATCTGGTGGCCTGGTGGCATAATTCCAGAGGTTCCCTGGGAGTTTCAGGATGCCCAGAATGTGGGGGGCCGAAAGCCCTGTCGGAGGTCTTTGCCCGAAGGGAATGCCTCGCGATCCGGGTTGGGGTGCGAGATACCTGGCTAGAAGGGTAAAGGCCGGAAGCCCTGTCGGAGGTTTCTACCCGAAGGGAATGCCTCGTGATGCTAGTTGAGATGCGAGATGCCCGGAATGTGGGGGGCCGGAAGCCCGGTGGCCATGAGATGGCTGGAATGCTGGGAACCCTATCGGGGGTCTTTGCCCGAAGGGATGATGATGATATTGATAATTGAGAATGGGTGATGTTGTGATCAAATTTAAAAGATAAAGATGAGAATTAAAAGATGATGATGATGCATGATGATGCATGATGAGATGTGATATGATGATCACCCATGATATTATGTGCATGATGATGCATGATGATGCATGATGAGATGTGATATGATGATCACCTATGATATGATATATGCATGATGATATGCATGATGATGATGAGATGTGATGTGATATGATGATCACCCATGATATTATGTGCATGATGATGCATGATGATGATGAGATGTGATGTGATATGATGATCATCCATGGTATGTTATGCATGATGAAATGCATGCTGATGATAATGATATATGAGATGCCATGATGATGATATGTATGCTATGATGATGCATGAATACGCTTGACATAAAAAAGGTAAGCAATGCCTGCATCGTATGATGGTATGCATGGTGCATTGAGTTGTTATTGGATTTCCCTATCTGCTGAGTGGTTGTACTCACCCCTTTTGGGGATAACATTTCAGATTAGCAGTATGCCGCTACCTGCCGTCTCGCGTGGGGTATTCTATGGTCTACCGTCTGATGTAGAGGTAGAGTGTACGGAGATAGATTGTCCCTCTGTTCCCGGACTGACGTTTATCCGAGTGCGATGTCTGGTGATGTATGATATCGGCCTGGCTGGAGGCCCTGTCATACAAGAGTTCATTTCTGTGCACGTTCGACGGGATGGAGCGATGCGAGGGATGCTGCCACCGCCACCGCCTGATGCACCGGGTTGGGTGTGAGACCCGCGCGAGATGAGTAGGAGCTGGATCTCTTTTTGATGTTGATAGTCGACGCTTCGATGGGAGGGTTTTGTGCACGCATGATGTTAGGGGTCGAGGTTTCTTTTTGAGATTTTAGGTAGGACATGGCAGAGTCCTAACCTTTCTTGTTTTTTTGTACCGACCCAAAAGAAAACCCCATCTTGCTTTATATATGTACGTAAGCAAAGTGTCGAAGTTGTTTATAAAATCATGATGTTTAGCTGGTGTGTATTTGTATCATGGATCGGTAGGGGGGATAGATGGCGATGTGAAATTTGCTTCCGCTATGAGTCGCGCATGGGACCGCTTTTAAAAAAAAAAAGGCCTGTGATTAATGACACTTATTTTAAGTAAAAGATAGAAAGAGGTAATAAGATGTAACATCGGCACTGGTAACGACCTGCGAAGGGTTTGGGGTGTTACATTGAATCACGGGATGTCGCATTCTTAGTGGATGAATTTCCTAAGAAGGGCGAAATAGGGGTAGATCACTCCATATTTGAGACCTTGGATCAGGATAATGATGTTAGTGGAGTTTATCCGAGTGGGAGTAATATGAGAAGTGATGAATTGAATTCAACTCATTCTCAATTGCAACCACATGATGAGATGACATCATCATTATCTAATTCAAGTGGGAGCATAATGGGAAATGATGTGCTAAGTATGCAATTTTCCATAAGGCGAACAAGTCGCCAAAGTATTCCCCGTCGACGTTTTGACATTGAAGGGAAAACTTTTATGGTTGCTCCACAAGATGAGGATGAGCCAAAAAATATTAATGAGGCTCTGAATTGCCCTAATAAGGAAAAATGGATTTATGCAATGAAAGAGGAAATGGAGTCAATGAAGTCAAACCATGTTTAGCAACTGGTTGATATTCCAAAAAGGACGCAGAGCTATTGGGAACAAGTGGGTTCTCAAAATAAAGCGAAAGGCTGATGGCTCGATAGAAAGGCATAAGGCTCGCCTTGTGGCGAAGGGATATAATCAACAGGAAGGAATTGATTATAAATAAACATTTTCTCCTGTAGTATGATTTGTCTCGATTCGCATTGTTCTGGTAATAATGGTTAGTATGGATCTTAAGTTACATCAAATGGATGTAAGGATTGCTTTCCTCAATGGAGAATTAGAGGAAGAAATATATATGGAACAACCTGCTGGTTTCATAGTGAAAGGCCAAGAAGAAAAGGTATGTCGACTTTGAGGGTCGATATATGGCCTTAAGTAGTCATCAAGAACATTGTATATACGTTTTCATAATGCCATAATGGCATATAACTTTACAATGATAGACAAAGGATCATTGTGTATATATCAAAAGATCCAATGATCAATTTGTGATCATATCATTATATGTTGATGATATACAGAAGCAATATGGAGTTGTGTTAATGCTGTGAAGAATTTGTTATCTTCCAACTTTGATATGAAAGACATGGGTGATGTTATATATATTCTTGGAGTTAAGATTTCAAGATTGTAAACCCATAGACACTCCTATTACAAAAGGTGAAATATTGAGCCATAGACTGTGTCCAAGGACTCTATAAGAGAAGGAACAAAAGAAACATGTTCCTTATGCTAGTGCTGTTGGAAGCTTGTTGTACGCTATGATGTGTACAAGACCTGACATATGTTTTGCAGTTGGAATGATGAGTAGATACCAATCCAATCCAGGTCCAGCACATTGGAAAGCCGTTAAGAGAATACTGTGGTATCTAAAGGGGACTGCTGATAATACGCTGAGTTATTAAGGAAAGGATCTGCAACTCAAAGGCTATTTTGATACTGATTGGGAATGAGATTTAGATGAAAGGAAATCTACCTCTGGGTTTGTTTTCTTACCGAATAATGGCACCATATGTTGGAGCAGTAAGAAACAAACATGTATAGCCTTGTCCATGATGGAAGTTGAGTTCGTGGCATTATCAGCAGCAGTATAAGAAGGTGTTTGGCTTAAGAGATTTTTTTGGATCATTTAGGTGTTATTGGAAGTGCTGCATATTCATTGTTGGTTAACTATGATAGCCAAGCAGCAAAAGTGTACACCAAAGATCCAAAATATCATGGCAAGACCAAACCTATAGATACCAAGTATAACATTGTCAAGGATATGATTACACGAAAAGATGTGAACTTAGAGTACATACTACACATATAATGGTAGCAGATCCTATAACATAGCCAATACCTAGAGATGTGTTATGTGGCCATATGAAATCTCTAGAAGTGCGTAGAGACTGATGTATTGAATATTGTAATTTTCCTAAGTGTTCACATTTGATGAATTTGTGTTTTCATCATTAATGCCTATGAATCTTTGTATGATCTTTATGCATCTTAATGCTCAGTGCATTATTTTAAGTTAAAAGAAGTATGTCGGACAGATATAAGATTAGCCCACTCACACGGGTAATCGCCTCTATTTACTGTGTGATAAATAGAGATGAGACTGTCTTTAAGCCTATTATCTAGGTGATAATCGAGAGCTCAAGCTTAAAACACGTATGTCGCCTTAACTGAGTGTTAAGATGAGGACACAATTCTTACGATGTCCGAAAGTAAAATGCCCCACATATTTTACTTTATCTGTCTAAGATGCCAGATGTGAGTTCTGATGAATTTTGTGAATGAGTAGATAGGTGAACTCAAGTTAGACATTGGGTATGTCTGAACTATCATCTGTATGGTATTGAAAGGTGTAGACATACGCTCCATGGGAAAGGAGTTAATACCGTAATACGTATTTCATACTACGTATGCATGAAACGACCAATAAGAGTGGCAAAAAGTTAGATCTCAACTTTTATGACGTGTGAGACTCTGAGGAAAAGAGTTCCTCAATTTTTTAGTCCCCTCATGACTCTTACTTATTCTCAAGATTTCTATTTAGTGTTTGCTATCTTAGGATGTTGCCAATGGTCATGAGTTTGATTCGATCTAATGGGACATTTCTAGAAAAGCAAGCTGAACTGAAATTGAGAATTTGAAGGAAAGAGGAAGATCGATTTTGGAGAATCACATTATAGTTTTGTATTCACCGATTAACCAATTATGACTGTCTTTGGGATAATCATAGTTGTGAATACAATATATATATATATATATATATATATATATCATTGTTTGAAAGAAATCAAGGGAGATATAAATGTGATCGATCGATCTAGGGTACTGCATATTAAATCTACTCAGGATGTGATGCCCATTATGAGCTGCTATATATTCCTAAAAGATGTATGGCAACGAGCTCTCAAAATATGCTGGTCGCACGGATTATTCACCGGTATGAATGTTGAAGAGAGGTAAAGAGAATTCTGTTCGGCCCACCATGTGCGAGTGGGAGATGATGGATTTAATTGGTGATGGGCTTAAGGCCCGTCCGCCCATGCTGGGCCCAAAAAGCTCGGCCCATGGGAATAGGGCCCGTGGATGGGGGAAGGTATAAAAGGGAGGAGAGAGAGAGATGGCACCTCTTGGAATAATCAACGTATGTTCCTCTCCCTCTCTCCCTCCAAGAAAAAGACAAAAACGCTTAAGGCGACCCGTCTTCCCTTCAAGGCTAATCGACGTCATCGGATCGAACGGGATCAGAATTTCTTCCTCTTCTTCAGCGTTGGTGTCTAATCTGTGGCTAACAAGGTACGCTCGAATCCGTGGTGTGCTTTAGGATTGGTGATACGTGTTTTCCCGCGCTTCGTCTTCCGCATTGATTTAGGGGTTCGATTTAGTGTCGAATCCGGTTTTCGGGGATCCGTTATTCCCAACACTTGACTAATCCCGCCTACTTCAAAAAGGACGAAGGTGTTCGTCTATAGAAGCTTATCGTAAATAATTTTTTTGGACATAGTTTCCTAAAGTTCTCTAGAGAAGCTCTATCTCATCTTCGAGGGAAAGAAATCATAGCACTCCAAAATCAATCAAACCCAAAAACTACTCACATAAATGCACAAGAATTGAATGATTCATGCTTTTAGTGCAACTTCCTCCGGTCATTGTTATCATTTTTACCACTTCTCACAATAAACACTAATTATGAATGTATGTCGATACAAATTAAATATAATTCACACAAACATACGACTTTAATTATAGGGTAAGATTCTGTTCTATATTGGCGAGTAAGCATACTATGTATGTGACATCTCAGTCTGCCACCCTTCTAATGTGAGATATTAATCATTCACTTTTTAGCACATGCAGAAGACAAATTCAAGTATCAAGAAAATGTCAATAATAAAGGACGAACACCAGAGGGAAACAAGCAACAGCTTTCATTTCTTGTATTATGTATAAATAGGGTTGATAACAAGGCTACATTGAGGGGGGGGGGGTTAAAAGGGTTATACTACTCCTCTAGCTAACCACTCAACCTTCATGCACGCTTTCAAGTTAGCTCGGGCATCATAGCATGCAACAAGGGTGGCAAAAATCACGTCCATGACTAAATATCTGAAAAATGTAAACAATCACAAGAGTGAGCTAAAGCCTAGCAATGAATTATAAAAACACTATACCATACGATTCGCCCCTTTTACGTACGAAGAAAAACATCTAAGATATGCAACTCACTTTCCCTTGGACTCGGTCTATTCTCACTATTCTAAAGACCGATGAACTAGAACAACAAAACCCTAGTGTGATCTTGACCCTCAATATGATCTATCGGTCTCAAAGAACATGCAACAATGCAAATGTGCACCTTTCACATGTTTTTTAGTTTTCACTTATTGTTTTCACTCCAAGACACGTGGTCAGTGCGCTCGCCAAATCACGAAAGGAGGAATAATCTCATCTAGCAGAATTTTAGTGCGCACTCTAGTCCGCCATGGTGTATGCTAGTACACTCTTTGGCTCACACAAGCTTCATGGTCCACTGATCATGGCATCCTTACTTTTGGGCATCTAGGGTCCGTTGTCCCTAGGCATTTAGGGTTCACTGTCTCTAGGCATTCCGAACTTCTCTCTGACTCCACAGGGCATCATCAGTTCACTGTCCGATAGTATCCATTAAACAATATCTTAGGCATACGAATTCACGCTCAATTATCTTGGTTTAAGCATGTAATAACAACTAAATCACACTTTTGTAAGGATATATACCATCATGTGTCCAAGTACTCGTCCTCTGGTCGACGCCGATAGAACCAATTATGTAGTCAATATCCAAAACTGATTGTTTAGACTCAATTAAGGAAGGAGAGCCTAGTGTTCCTAGACCTAGCCGAGACAACCAACTTCACCGCAACTTGATTCATCCAAAATACGACACTTCCAAAATCAATCATAACTATAACCAGCAAGCAAGTCTGAGACCTCAATCATCAAATGCCTCATCGGGACCCAAACTTCACTAACCCTAACAAATTCAATCCATACTTAACCTCAGCGAGTGAGAGCCTTACCGTGACTCCAATTAACCCCAAACCACATTAAGTCCTCAACTAAATTCGAGTCACCCGAATGAACACTAAGTTGCCACCACCACAACAATACTAAAGTAACTAAAACGTGCAAAAACTAGAAAAAAGTAGAATGCACAGAGCAAATACAAAGTATCAGTGAGCGACTCACAAGCTTAATCGCGCTTCTTGTTCGTCTGAGTGTTAGTACCTAAAAACAATCCACGAAAAACTTCAATCAAAATCAAACTAAAAGCAAAACGAATAAAGCAAAAACCGAGTATCAATTAGTAAGTAGTCCACTGATGTAGGTCTCTCCGAACGATCTGCTGCCAATTTTACGACCGAGCTCAAAACAATAGTTCAAATGATTATTGCTCAACAATAACACTGGGATTGGGACAGAGTGCTCACCATCACTCTCCACAGCTACACTATATATAGGCGACAGGCATATCGGTAATGTCACATCAGCTAATAGCAATAGGTCTAAAAGGAGTGGATTAATTTATATTGGAAAATCAAACATGCCCATAACCGGGCCCGTCGAAAGATTGGCTTCACACGGGCTATGAGCAATGATTCAGCAACGTATCTTTTGCTCATATCTTTTGCTCTATGTGCCGTCAAAAGAAGATCGGTTTCGCCTGGGCCGACGGCAATAATTTAACATCAATCATCATATTTTCGCTTGACGTCAAAAGATTGCTTTCTCAGGGCCAATAACTTTATGTGCCGTGAATTGATCCATCATAATTTTGCTTTACGTGTCGTCAACAAATTGGTTTCACACGAGCTAATGCCGATAGCAAATTTTTTGTTTCATGTGGTGGGAAAAACGCACAACCGTAGATTATATCTATTGTAAGATATATCAAGGCTCATACCACCTAACAAACACGTATACACACATCAATCAGACTCATCCATGTTAATCAAATTCAACTCCTCAAAAACAAAGGTAAATTGCAATGATTGAACTGTATGACTAATTTAGAAATTTTATATATGCACTTGTCGCATTCTAAAAATTTAGCAAAGTGCTATATTGATTTCACAGCGAGTTAATAATCAAATGTTTTGACTCTAAGTCTCTGTTTTTTTTTTTTTTTATGAAAAATACCGCATTTTTGGAGAATATTTCTCAGGAAGTCATTTTTCAAAAAATTATTATTATTTTCCGCTATTCGTCTAAAACCTAAAAATGAAATGAAAAATATCTTTCATTGTTCGATAAGACAAATACTTTTTCTATGCACTTTTGTTAGATAATTTTATTATTATTTATTTTTAAAATCAAATTTTAAATTATTTTTTTAAATCCATTTTTAATTATTTTTCTTTTTCTTTCTTTTTATCTTCTTTTTCTTTTGCCTGTCGCTAGCCACGACAATAGCCGGTGACCGGCTAGAGGCCAGCTTTCGCTAGCAAGAGGCGAGGGGTGAGCTCAAGCTCGCCGGCTTCTGGCCTCTCTAGATCAACGAGCCAGAAGCAAGCTGGCTCACTAATGTGGCTCGCGGCGAGCGACGTGCCTTGAGCTTGCGGCTCGCTAGAGATTGGCAAGCGCAAGGGTGAGCCTCAAGCTTGCCAGCCTTTGACCTTGTAAGATCAGTGAGCTAGAGGCTCATGCTCGCCGCTAGTTCACTGAGCTGGCGAGCAGCGAGCTTGAGCTCGCCAAAGGTTGGCAAGCCTTGAGCTCGCCGCTCGTCAGAAATCGACGAGCTAGGCGAGGCCCAAGGCCCAAGGCCAGCGAGCTCGAGGCTTGCCTGTGGCCGATCGCCGGCCATAGCTGTGCTGGGACCGGCCAAAGAAGAAGGTGGAAAAAAAGAAAAAGAAAAATAATTAAGACAAGAAAAAATAAAAATAAAAATAATTTAAAACTCGAATTATTAGAAAAGAAAACAAGTAAGAAGGAGGCAAGTAAGGTATGGGATAAGAGAGAGAGAGAGTAAGAAAAATATTTTTCCCAATTTTAAAAATGGAAAACATTTTACCCTCTTTTACAATAATTTTTTTCCTTGATGGAAAATATTTTCCACAACTAATTTATTTTCCATGAAACGATTACCAAAATATCCAAAAAATGTTTTATTGGAAGTTAGTTTTTATGAAACGAACAGAGCTTAAAATATAAGTGTAGTGGATATGACATTAGAGATTATAATCCAAAAGTTTAAAAGCAATTAGTTAGACGCAAAAAGACCGCATGTATATAATGCCTATGGAAAACTCCACCATTGAATACTTTTACATGTGGCCAATATTCTATACACAACTTTATACTAATAGAGAGGATAAAATACTTATTTTCTCAACTATTTTTAGACCTTGAACTGAAAGAAAATATCAAATAGTTAATAGCCACCACATTATCAGCCTACATGGCGTGCGTGAGAACAAATTGGTTACTTAAAATAGCCAATTTCAACACTGGTCAGCAGCCAAATTTAGCCCCAACTACACGATTGTTCATCTTAAACCTTGAAGAAATTGGAGTTCGAGGCTAATTTTGATAATTTTCAAGAAAAATGCATTGCGAATGTACAGCATAATAGAGCGAATTAAGATGGGATATATATGTTCCGTTGGTTTGGTCTGGCAAAATCTAGTGAAATCAACAAATTTCGCTTATGGTTCCGAATTGGTTTTGACATGGCGATGCCAAACAAATTAATCTTCTTATGTTATTATTGTGTATTGTCACTGCTACTTAATTTGCAAAATGAGCAATTCACTAGCAAAATTATTAGCTTTCAAGAAATGTCGCTTTAAATTTGACAACTACGCAGAGCAAGTCGCCAAGTATTACTCACATAGTTTCCATTTCTCCCTTTGACGTGGCTTCCCAACGGCCTCCATAATGTCTTCCTTATTGTTGCATACCTGGATTCCTTTAGATACGTCCTCAATTTGGACAAAGACGTGGTATGTCTCCTTTAGTGACTCTCCATTCCATTCCACGGCCCAACCAAGACCAACCTCCTCAGATGTAGGGTCATATACTTGTGTTCCGACATCTTCTTGGTTTGGCCATGTAAGTATAGTTTACAAGGATAGGATTGTCAGACATTTTACGCAAATCATCTAGACTGAACCCTCAGCAAGAAGCGAAGAAACAAAGGGAGGCAAATTTGAGGCGTTCATAAGTTTATCAAGTTGTGGAATTATCTCATGTTTTTTTTTTTGGGAGGAGATGCATAGTCCTAACGAAGTAATTTTGTAATTTTGGCAAATTGTCTCACATATCTCTATACGAAATAAAAAATACAATCACAGCTTTTCTCAATCAACGAAGTGGCGAATTTATTTGGAAAGTAGAGATACTCTAAGAATATATGATACATGTTTGTGTAAACCAATCTTGATATGTGAGTTTTTAAGGGTCCGTTCGTTTCGCAGAAAATGAGCCATTTCCACAAAATGTTTTCCTAGAAGTCATTTTCTAGGAAAATGACAATATTTTCCGGTGTTCGGTAAGGAAATGTTTTCTGTTCCCCAAATTGGCGAGCGTGAGCATCAAGCTCGAGGCTTGCTAGATCGACGAGCGTGAGTTTGAGATCGACGAGCTTGAGATTCACTTGGTTTGACGACTAGCCAAGAAAGAAGAAGATGTGAAACGAAAAAAAAAAAAAAGGAAAGGAAAAGGAAATTAAAAATAATTCACATTAAAAAAGAAAATTAAAAAATAATTCGAATGAAAAAAGAAAAGAAGAAAAATAAAGGGGAGGAGGAAGTCAGGATTTGTAGAGGTGTGAGAGAAGAGAGATCAAGTGAGGAAAATGTTTTACACTTTTCAAAAGTGGAAAACATTTTCCCCTACTTTAGAAGACTTTTTTCCTTTGATGGAAAACATTTTCCTCAAGGAATTCATTTTCCGTGAAACGAACGCTGGAAAATCCGGAAAATGTTTTCCAAGAAATTATTTTCCGCGAAACGAACGGACCTTAAGTGGAAAATTTTCTCATTTATTGCGCAACCTATATAATGAAGATAACAATCTTTCTTTATTAGACATGATTAATGAGTGTCCTAAAAGACTCTTTAATAAGATTATGATAAATTTATAAAAAGCTTTAAAGTAGTATTGAGGGACAGCTCGTTCTCGCTACTTTCATTCACATATTTAGACAAGGATTACCATAAGATTATGATGTGACCTGTCATCTACCAGATTAAACAGTTAGTATCACAAGAGACGAAGAAAAAGTTTGTTAGATAAATGACAATTTTTGTAGAAAAAAACTTTTTCCCAGACAGCTGTAAGAAAAGAAAATCTAAAGAAAGACCAACGCACCATGAGAGAGTAGTCAATTAAGAGAAATTGTTAAAAGAAACAAAAAGAAAAATAAATGAGCAGTTGGAGCCAAAAATTCGTTCCAGGAATTCTACAAAGGATGGCGAAAGACGAAAGAGGTTGCTTCTTGCTTCATGCTTCACGTTTTGACCCCCAATGCTTTGTCTCTTTTCTTTTGTCTTTTGGGGTCCCCTTTGATGGACAACTGCACGAAAAATTGTAAAGAAGGACCGATGCATGGGAGTTACTTTGTTGTATTTTTCATGTTGCTCGTCCCTTTGATTGGTATTACGCTTTTTCGTTTTTCTCCTTCAGTTTATATGTTACATCTCATCATTAATGTAAATGCAAGAATTGAACTATACAAACTCAAAGCAACATGCCGTTTCTATTTCGTGCACTCAAAAACTGTTTTAAATCATATAGGCAACATTTGAAAAATGCTCGGATCATCGCAATCGCCATCACCACTCACCACTAGAAACTGTTGGAAGATGATTTGATTCTTAGCTTCGATTCTGATCACGTAGATTGTGGGATAATTGATTTGATCACAAAATATCGTCAGAATATTTAGAAGATATAATAGGAATTGTAATATTATTTGATTTCCTTTTGTATTATAAATATGGGCATGTACATGTACGAAATACAGAAAAATACAATCACAATTTCCTCCATTTTTCTTCGTTTCTTGTCATCGTATTAGAGCAAAGCGTTCTGACCTAGCTTCCGCAAATACCCTGAATTGCCTTCGGTAGTCTTTTTAATTGTTGTTGCAAATTTCTTTCTGCAAAACAAATTGACGAATTCATACGTTTGAACACCATGCCCGAAAATCAAAGCAACAAATCAAGCAGCAGCAACAACGACAAGAGATGATCTCACCTGTGGAGTTATCGTTCGACACCAACAATTCTCCTGAGAGTCTAGCTTCAGATCAACCAAACCCAGAATTTGCAGCAGCAACCTTCGGCTCCATTGTCCACATCTGTTCAACCCCCTGCACCAATCCAATGGCCACCAATGCAGTGGATTCCAGTCCCAGGCCCATGGGCCATTGGACCCAATCAACAACAATGGGCTCCTTACAACCCATCTGGAGAAGGTACGAATCATGGGCGTGGCATCCCAAAAATTCAAGTCAAGCTCTAAGGTGTATTAAAGCTCATAATTAGGTAATGAAATTACCTATGGTTTATGCTTTAACCATTAGTTTTTTCTTAAGGCTAAGTGATATATATATGCTTGTGTTCATGAATTTTTGAAATTAGGACCATAGGATAAATTAATGAGAATAATCTATGCTTGGCTATACACCTCATAGATTAAATTCCTATAAGTAAAATGTTACAAGACTTTGGCCATGTGGAATTTAAAATTTAAAATTTATAAAAGAAAGAATAAAAGGGAAAAAATTGATTTTTATTTAGGTTTAGGCCTTAGGCCCAAATGGTGGATATTGATGGGCCAAGATGGCCGGCCCATTGAAGCCCATGAAGGGGCTGTTGCCGGCCCAAGTAAGGCCCAAGAAGGGGAGTGGCCGGCCCATTGCATGGGCCTTGCCAAGTGGCAAAGAGGTCTTCATGCATTGGCCATCAAGGGAGGCATGTGATGATTGCTAATGATTGAGAATTGGGGGAATAAAAGGGAAGGAGAGAGAGAGTGGCCGGTTGGTTCCGTCCAAGCCAGAGAGAGAGAGAGAGAGAGAGAGAGAGAGAGAGAGAGGGAGGGAATTGCAAGAGAGAGAGAGAGAGAGAGGGGCGCCGAGAGGAGAGGAACCGAGGAGGAGGAGTCGCCCGTTCGCCGCCCGTTCGCCGCCGTGTGCTCGTTGCTAGCTCGGTTTAGAGGCAAGTTAGGATCCTCTTCCTACTCTTGCATGTGTGTCTTGCATGTATGTTTGGAGTAGTGTCGAATTTTGGGTGGTTAGGAGGGCGAAACCGGAGCTAGTATGTTTTGTTGTTGATGTATGCTTGCTGTTTTCGTATGAACCGCCTGAACCAGAATCTTGTGAGAGCTTGCATGCATGTTTAGAGTTCGATTTTGACTTTTATTTATTCATAAAAGTTGTAACCAACATCTTAAAATACAACATACTAAAATTTGGTACAAAATGGTGGAGATTTAATGGGTCAAACCCTCATCCTACGGAGACACTAGATCTGGAACTGTTTTTCTGACCTTTTGGTAGATTTGTGGTTGCATGTTGATTTTTATCAAGAATATATCTTCTACTTCTTCATGAAACTTGTAGAGAACATCTTAAAGACTAACATAATCAAATTTTAAGTAAAATTAACAAGTTTAGCCTAGTGAATCGACTTACTCTTGAAGACGGTAAATCTGGAGATGCGGTACTGGACACCCGAGACTTCATGGACCCATATGGTGACTGTTATTTGGAAATTTGACTTAGATCCCTTAATGAAAGTTGTAGGGGACCTATTGAAGTAAAACATATCAATATTTCAGAGGAAACAAAGAAGAATAAGTGGGTAAAAACTCGGTATTTCGGAGATGACTACACTGGACGTTTCGGTGTGAGAACCAGAAGCTTAGGACGATTATAGGAAATTATCTAAAACGAATCTGGCCTAGAAGTCTTCATGAAAAGTATACTTTAGTGTCTTAAATATAACCTGGTAAAATTTCATAATTTTCGGACATCGTTCGGGTATTTTAATTGAATTATTTCAAAAAATGCACATTCTGTTTTTATCCGAAATTGCATGCTGTATTTGTGTGAATTATATCTTTTGTGTGGAACTCTATTGGCCATGTGTTTTTCATGAAATCGTTATCTTATTATCTTGTCTATCACATGCCTTAATTTCATGATTTTTGAGAATCATATGGATATTTAAATTAAATATTTTCTAAAATGGCACAAGCTGGAATTTAAATAAATTTCAAAAGGGCATGATAAATGAACTATTCTAATTTGTACGTATTCCATAAATTTTATTGTTATGAATGATTTCGTCTTGCTGCATGTATGATGATGACTGATGATGCATGTATAAATCAAAGGATGAAAGTGATTTTGTTTGCCATTACATCATGTGCCATGTTGAGTTGAGACCTAAATTGGTAAATATGAACAGTGATAAATGAGGAAACTGTTTGTGGCGGATGATAATACCCTGGGAGTATTAGGATGCCCGGGATGGGGGGTGCCGGATGCCCGAAATGTATAGAGATACATGGCCGGATGGCCTCTGGAGTTTCGAGATGCCCAGAATGGTTGGGTGTCGGAAGCCTCGGAGGTCTTTGCCTGAGGGGATGCCTCGTGATGCCAGTTGGGATGCGAGATGCTCGGAATGTGGGGGTGCCGGATGCCCGGTGGCCTTAAATAGCTGAATGCCGGAGGTTTTTCTCGCGATGCCAGGATTGGGTGCGAGTATAAAGTATGATGAAATTGATGATCCCGCGAAAAAGTGATGTGGTGATCGAATTGAAAGTTAAAAGTGGAAATTTGAATCATGCATATATGATATGATATGATATGATATGATGATGATCACCTATGGCATGATAATTTGCATATATGATATGATGATGATCACCTATGGCATGATGATATGCATATATGATATGATATGATGATGATCACCTATGGCATGATGATTTGCATATGTGATATGATGATGATCACCTATGGCATGATGATATGCATATATGATATGAGGATGATCACCTGTGGCATGATGACATGTATGTGTTATGATTGTGATGAAGATGTATGATGGTATATGCATGGCTTCAAGGTAAGTATGCTTGGATGCATGAGTGACATGTATGATGTTGTGATTGTATTGTATGATGCATTGAGTGGTTATTGGATTCCTTTATCTGTTGAGTGGTTGTACTCACCCATTCGAGGACCAACATTTCAGATTAGAAAGATGTCGCTTCCTACCGTCACGCAAGATACTTTCTATGGCCTCCCCTTGGATGTAGAAGTAGAATGTACGGAGATTGACTGCGTCACCGTCCCTGGATTGATTTTTGTGCGAGTGCGAGCGCTGGTTATGTACGATGTGGGCCTGGCTGGGGGCCCAATCATCCAGGAGTTCCTGTCAGTTCATGTTCGCCGAGACGAAGTGTTTAGGGGGATGTTGCCGCCACCACCACCCGATGCACCAGGATGGGTGTGATGGTTACGTGAGAGGTAGAGAGCTAGAGTTTCTTTTTGGGAGTAGCCGCCGCTGTTAGATGGAGGACATCATGTGATTACTTTAGGGGTCATAGTATCTTTTTGGGATATGGCCAAGTATAGTTGAGAATCTTGGCTTTCTTTTGTTGTATCGACCTGCGAAAAATCCATCACAAAAATATGTAAATAAAAGTGGCATGGCTCTATCTTTTCCTATGGTATTTAGTAGTGTGCAATTGTATCATGGTTGTTAGAGGGAGGGATGACGATATTATATTTTGCTTCCGCTATTGAGTCGCGCTGGAACTGTTTAAAAAAAAAACGTGTCTATGAATTATGACGCTTCTGTTAAGAGATATGGCTAGTGTCCCATTAGGTGTAACGTCAGGTGCCTATGGTGACCCTAGGTGGTTCGGGGTGTCACAATGGGCCCTAAATTGATGGATCGGGTCACAGATCTGAATCGAGTTAAACGGGTCATGGGATGAATCCTTACGTGGGATTACAACCCGGGTTCTACCCGTACCCCATCCTCGGCGCCGGCCACCGTCCAGAACCTGGGGACGTTCTTTACACCTTGCCAGCCGACGGACCGGAGCTCTGAATCATCAACCTGCAACTTACCGGTCTAGACAACTACAATGCATGGGCTTGAGATTTCTGATGGGCTCTCGTGACCAAGGACAAAGATGGGTTCCTCGATGGAACTATGCCTATTCCTGACGACGACCGTATGCGGCGACGATGTTGGCAGAGGTGTAATCAGCTCGTGCGCACTTGGGTCGGGAACTAAGTGGCCGCTAATATCATCGCCGCCGGCCTTCCACTGACTGAAGATTCGAAACAAATGTGGGACAACATCAGAGAAGTGTATGGGAAGTTGGACGGAGCGAAGCTATTTTCGCTCACTCAAGCTCTGTCGAATCTGAAGCAAGGGAACCTATCGGTTACCGCTTGCTTCAGCCGACTCTCCTCTCTCTAGAATGAGCTCGAGGCTACTGAGGTAGAGCTCAAAGGACCTAAAGAGACTCTCAAGCGGTACACACGGATTAGAGAGAGGGAGAAGGTTACCCGTTTTCTGTTCATTCTAAATGAAGGCTTCTCGAGGACATCCAGCATGATAGGTGAGTGTGGACTTTTGCTGACTCATCTATGCCCATGCCAGGCCGTGTCTTTCTTTTGATGTATCTCCTGGATTGTGAATCCGTTCTTGATTTTCTTTGGGATACAGTTTCTGCACATCTTTATATTACATACAGAATCTTTTCAAGATCAATAAAGATTCTCTCGACTCTGATGCTTTGTATATCAAGTCTTCTCAATCAAGGTGGTTTCATATATTTTTGTGGCATTGGAGCTTTTTAGCATATATCCAAACTTCGTTTAGAAAAATGGTCTCAATGTTCTCTATGCGGTTATGTTCGAGAGTGTTATTGTTGTCTCGGCACTGGAGTTGACATGATATTCCTTTTGATGTAGATTGATACGCCTTGTATATGACTCAATTAACTCAAAAGTCAAAGAAATATCATGATGGCTTCTTACGTTGCACAAGCAGTGGATCTATGACTTGGCAGGTAAAGCTCTACAGTCTACATCTCCTTCTGATTTTTACCCTTAAATAATACCAGCTGTCTTGTGACATCCTAAAATTCAAGTCTTCTGAGGGATGAATGGATGTGAGTTTCGTCAATGCATTGTTGATTGATCTCACTTGGAATTGATCACTCCTGAAATACTGACCTTGAGGGGAAAGGCTAATGAGGACAAAAATCGTACGACTAACGAACTTGACTTGGGAAAACGACTTGACCATGAGACTTGCGTGAGGACGATCCTGTAGATAGGCAGGCTGATTCTAAGGACGACTAGAAGTCGACTCGCGGACAGAACATAATGGAACGATGGGTGTTTCTGTTTACTATTATCGAATCCGCGAACGACCCTATGTTGATCCTCAGTGATCGTGTACTTTGAAATAAGAATCTATCATCCTTAATTTCATGTAGTCAAGGACGTCCATGTGTCGAGATGTGTTGAACATGGTTTGGCATGAGTCGGTCACGCGTGAATCCTCACAGCCACCCGTTAGTCTGAGTTGTAACCGAAATGGCATTTGGCGAAATTGACATGGCAAGAGAACTTAGGATTGGACTTTGAATTATCGGGAATGTCCGGGACGGACTTTGGATGAAGCTACTTCGACAGTTAATAGAGCCAGTTAAGCCAAGCAATTGGAAAAATGGATCTTCAGACCAAGGAAGTGAGCTGTGAGGACATGGGCTGGGCCAAGTCAGTGTGGGCCTTAGGCCCAAGTTGAGACAGCCACCAAATGGGCCTAAGTCAAGCAAATGAGCCCATTGGACCAAACCAACTATTCATCTTCTAAGCCCATGGGCCAATTCTTAGCCATTTCAAGCCCAATTAATTCCCGAGCCCATTACTATTCATTTCCAAGCCCATTTCTTAGGCACATCCACCAATTTCAGCCCAAGGACAGATTGGTAAATTGGTGCAAGGTGAAATGACTATTTTACCCCCAAGTGTGTGGATAAGGGCAAAGGAAGAGAGAGAATGTGGGGTCAAGGGCATGGGGACTTGAAGCAAGGATGTGAAGGCTTGATAGGGGTCTTGACAGCCCTCACATCACTCTCTCTCTCCCCTCATTCGGCTCTCCCTCAACAAAGCTCCCTCTCTCCTCGTTTTCCTCTTCTCCAGTTTCTGTTCCAACAGACCCTCCTCCAAAGATTCGAGTTAATTGTTGGCTTCCCGGACGAACCAGCCAACGCTCCATCCATCACTGTGAAGAGCACACCCAGACCGTCCCTATGAACCCAACCACTCACCGGAACGATTCTTCGGCCATCCCGTACGGCGGTGTGAAGCCACCGGTTGCCAATTCGTCTGGCCCTGTTCTACTCCAGCTGATCCTTCGGTGAAGAATCGAGTCAAAAGTGGTCTTCCCGGATGAATCAGAGAACAAGTCACCTATCACCGTGATCGAAGAGACAAACCGTTCCGGCCGTCCTGTACGGTTGACTCGAGCCGCCGGTCGCCGGTTCGTCGGTCCGCCTGCAATCTGCACTGTTACGCATTTTCGGGCCTTTTTCTTCCATTTCAAACGTTCCTCCGCCCATCCCAACCTCCCACAAGACTCCCAAGACTCCCAGGTGTTGCTGGTTGCTGGCCACCCCCTTCACCAGAGCTTCGGCCAAGTCGTTCAACTTGTTTTCTTCTCCGGCAGAGCTGTTTTCTAGAATTTCAAAGAGAAGTAGAGGCTGTGGTTGCTGTGTTGAGCTTGGGACTGCCTTGGGATCATCGTTGTAGAGGTTCCGATGCATAGCCACCGTTGTCACCACCGTGTCGGTACCTCCGACCCGCTTAACGGGTGAGTTTAGCTCCTAATCCTTCGATTAGTGCCTAAACTTGCTTATGGTTAGTTTAGTTAGATTTAATTCTAGCTTAGGAGATTTAGTTAAGTTTTATTAGCCCTAAGATAGGTGGTTAGATGGATGGATTATATTAGTTTAGCTTAATCTTGCTTTATTTGCTTAATTGTGCTTATGTGTTTAATTAAGCTTGTTTTGCTTAATTAATTGTTTGTTTGTTTTAATTAATGTTTTGTTTAATTTCTGAATATAATTTATGGTTTATTAAATGCTGGAAAATTACTGTTCACGCGACACTATTCACAAATACTGTTCACGTGCACTGTTCATCCAGAATGCGAAAAATGTCCAAAATTCATGTGTGTTGATTTTATGAAGGAAATGAATGAGTAAATCCATGGACATCCACATGAATTGAGTGATGATTGTGCAATTGTGTGGTGATTGGAAATTTGGTATTTATTCAGAAAATCCTGGGTGTTGGGTTTTGACACCGAAAATGGATTTTAAATATTATATCGAACAGTGGGTTTGAAAAAGAAAAGTATCAGTTTTCTGGTTTAAATTAATGTGTGCCCACGCACGACTACTTTCTCAGATGTTTTTAATACGAATGAAAGAGGCTAGGATTACTATTTTAATCGGGGCATTTGAGTGAAATGCAAAGTGTCCTCGGCCGATATTGAATTGTCGTGTGTTGGTTAAGAGGAAACCGTCTCGGGCTGTTGAGCTGGACGTGCCACTATATGGGATGCCTGCGCAATCGATGCCGGTCACATTAGAGGCTAGGCCGACTGGACCGATGCTCCTTTGGGAATATCGTCGACGTAGTGACGAAGCCGTGCTCCAAGGGGGGAGATGATGCTCCTTCGGGAATGCCGTCGACGTAGTGACGAAGCCGTGCTCCAAGGGGGGAGACGATGCCTGGCATTAATGTCAGTAGATAGCTGAATCGTGAGTAGGTTATGCCATTGAGTGGCAATGAATAACAATTGGAACACATGCTGAATGATATTGACGCGCCGGATTATGGGACGAAATTGCGTGGCACGATGTGGGACATGTCATAACGATTTGGTCTTATAATCAGGACCCCTGTGGTTGACTGAGATGAATGAGGCGTTTCAATTGTTGTATGCATTGAGTATATGCATTGTGTTTTTGAACTGCACTAGTGTGCATGAACGCATGAGAATCATGGTATCGATGGTTCCGGTCATGCATGAGTGAACCACATTACTTATGGCACGCACGCATGAATTGATAATGTGCAGGGTGTGGTAATGGCCAAGTGAGATCGCTTGTGATGTGACTCGTATGTGATTGATGAGATGCATCATCTAATGGCCATATGCATTGCGTGTGTCGTGCTGAATTATAATGTGCAGGGTATGGCATACCAGGTAAGGTTGTATGCAAACCGACTATTGATTGTTGGTTGTTAGTTGTGGGTCGTTGGTTGTTTGTGGTGTGGTTCTGGAGAGATACCCTAAGTTGAGTTGGTGTACTAATCGGGGCATAGGGGTGGAACTCGCTGAGATTTATATCTCACCGGTTATTGAATAACCATTTTTCAGGTCCCTAGTGTGAAGTGCCAGGAGCTTGAAGCAGAAGGGTCAGGAGCATAGGTGGCTCAGTAGTTCGTTATGACATAGACTTTTTGTATAAACTTGAAGTGTTTATAAAAGTGTATTTGATTTTAAATTGGTTGTCCTGCTTTTTTATCCCATGTATGTTATTGTCAGGGGATTAATGAATTCGCTTCCGCATATGTAATAAAATGAAAAGGGTCGGCGATGAGTCCTCGGAACGTCGCAAAATTCTATTGACAACCAAGTGATGTGTGCGTACTCGAGGTTCGGGGCATGACATATCTTGTTGCTGGATAAAATTTCAACTCTTCCTTCCTTTATTGGTTGGTTTTCCTCTTCATGACGAAGCAAACGTTGAATCTTTGAGGGATCTAAATGCGTGTGGAAACAGTTTCAATTCTCTTAAAAAATTAATATGCAAAAGCAGCGGCATAATGTTAGTAATGTTAAATCTGCTTTAAAAGGTACCTGGAATACAGTTCAATTTGATCCATTTCCTGGTGTTCTATAAAGAGTTTATTTTTCCTGTTTAGTCTTTATATGAAGGTAACTTGCCTTACCTCCTAGCCTAAAGTCTTAAACTTCCAATAGATTATTAATGTTTTTCTCCCTCATCGTTTATATCCCATGGACCCTATCATTCAGCTGCTCTGCAATTGATGTAATTGGGTGATACTCCATACTCACCAAAATGATATTGCAAACACATTGTGATTTGGAGCTTTAAGGATGCAAGTCCAAGGGATGTTCATGAGATGTGGGATGATTTCCGAAAGGCCTTGAACTTGCAGATGCCACGAATCAATTCATTGTTTTCATTTGATGTTAATACTTTCTTCTTTGACCAGATAAAGAGAGTCGACAATTGAAAATCATCATTGTTATCCATGTTATCTCTTTCTTTTCTGTTGAGGAGTATGATTCCCTTCTCTTCATGATCTACAATAATTACCCGATTCTGTTTGTGATGCACTGAAATATGTATTCATTAGTACTCTTTCAGAAGGAAAAAAAAATGGCCAGATGCCTCAGAACGGGTCGGATTTTGTTTCATAATAGATAAAAGCTTCACCGAAAATACAAAACTATCTATTGAGTTTTCAGCTTTGTGCTTCACAGAAGTTGTGAGTGTCCATTCATTTGGAAAATCCATAATTCACCTTGACCGGTTATGTTCTTGAGATTTTCCTAGCTCTAGCACTGTGCTCTAGGTACTTAATAATGACTCATAAGTACGAGAACTTCATGCAAAAGATGAGGGCAATTAACCGAGTTACATGGATCCCTCAGGATATTCCTTTATGCTTAAATTTTCTTATGAAGTTTTCATTACTTAGCCAGTTGTTCATTCTACTTGTTGATAGATTTTCTAATGAAGTTTTCATTAACCAGCCGACCACGTTCTTGATATTGCTATGTATTTACTGCCTCCTTTTAGCATGAGGTTATGGAAATAACGAATTCAATAACAGATTCATTATTTTTCTTTAGTCGTTTCTGAAAAACATGAGAGTGTGAATGTTCTTTTGTGGGCAGTGTCCTTCCATTATTTTTGTGTTAGTTTAACTGAGCATGTCCTACTTGGAGATTGACACTTCCCTGTCATGGAGAATGGCAGGTTTTGTATGCCACACAAGTAACTCGAAAGGCCAAGAAATACCATGATGGTTTTTTGCAGCTTGAAGTTCGCGGATCCCTAGGGAGGCAGGTCATTCCAAAGCACTTTTAAGGAGTTTTCATCCTTAAGCCACTGTTCTTTAAATTAGATTGGGCTGGCTACTTTGTTTGCTGAGCCAACTTGAATCACTTCATTTGTTTTTCAGATAATGGTTCATTATGTGATGCAAGCATCACACTAACTCAAGTGCATTTCACTACCCAAAAAAGTTATAAGGCCTTAAGCACCCCTTCTTTATAGGTCCTGTTTCTACTCATTATTATATCCCCTTTGGATCATTCAGGTCCCATCGTATGATGCTAGCAGGAAAGTCTAAGGAAATAAATTTCTTAGGAAAGATGAAGTGCTGGGAACCGGAAAATCACCGGTATTCGATTCTCACTTAGTTGATATTGGGGAACATGTAGTAGAAGAAAAAGTGCCACTGTGTTTGAATGATCGTGAACTATGTCGTGCTGCTGGAGAATTGAGGACAGGCCATGGGGAGGTGGATGCTGTTAAAGTTGATCAATTGTCCCAATAATATAATCCTACCTATTGAGCTGCAGACAAAAAACCTTCAAACTCAAGAAGCAAGGTTTCAATGTAAGTTGGAGGACAACAAGAATACGCTTTTTCTCCAATGCCACAGCATGAATATGCACCTGATGTCGTGATGAGTTGTGGGATTTTTCATTACATTCAAGTGACGTCAAATAAGATGGGATTCATATCGATGAGATATGTCATGTCATTTTTGTAACGTGATGTAACAAGTCAAATGATTCATAGATGATTAGTTCATCGGATAGAATACTTTTCCAAAGGAAGAGTTGTGCTCAGTGACACAGTCTGTGTAAACCTTTTGCCTTTTGAGAGACTTGGCAGACCACTGTGGAAAAACTATGATGTGATTCAACAAATCCCATCTGCAGCAATTATTGAGGAGGAAAGGGAGGTTTAGATTGGAGGCTGCAAACTCCATCTCATTCTCTACCCCACCAGTCCCCAATTGCAAGTACGTCAACGTCCCTGCCTCTTTCTCTCTCTCTCTCTCTCTCTCTCTCCCTCCCTCCCCATCTTTGTAGCAGGAGTTACAGCTTCACAAGCTCAAAGGAAGTGGAGAGAAATGCTTAATGTTGCTCTTTCTTCATTTGGAAGTGGTTGATGGGTTAGCTAGATGTGTTTTGAGCGGTATGAAGGGATTTTGATTGCATCACCTTTGAGGTCTCAATGCCACCCAATTATTTTTGCATCCATTGTTAGAGCCAGATTTCAACTACCTATTGCACTGGAAGTGATATCCCATTTTTGCTTTTGATCATTGTTACAAAGAGGCGATATGGTTACAAAGTTTGCTCTCGAACTTTGGGTTAGAACAGAAAAGTGTGGATATACACTGTGATAACTAAGGTGCGATATATTTGGCGTATAATCCAGTTTATCATGAGCGAACGAAGCATATCAACATCATATACCACTTCATCCGAGATGTCTTAGCTAAGAGTATTGTTATTGTTAAAAAGATTGCTACAGCAGATAACCCGGCAAACATGATGACAAAGTTTGTTCCTTTGGTGAAGCTCAAGCTTTGCTTGAGCTCTATTGGCGTCTGTGGAGAGTGAGCGCCCATCGGGGTGTTGGGAGAACAGCATGGATGATGAGCACTATAACTTGGCTTCAAATATCGAGTTAAGGTGGAGAATTATTAAATTAATGTCTCGAGTTTGAATTCGGATAATGATTTGTTAAACCGAATTTATTGATAAAGATTTCCCAAGTAACAGAAAAGTTTCGCTGGACTCTTGAAGATTTACAAACAAGGAAATAAAGATAAAATAAAGTTTCCTCTTTGGGCACACGCATATACATGGGAAAAGAAGCCTTACGTAAAAGTGTTGCTGCTGAAACCCTACGAGGAGCCGCTGCTGCACAACGTCAAGTGAAGCCACCCACGCGATCAAGAAAAGAAGTTCTTGTTTTCGGCGTTTGGTTTTGAGCTTGAACGTGCAGTAATTTTGTGCCGTGAGTTTATATCCAAGTGAGTTGTTGTTTATAAACACTTTGGGTTTGGGGTTAAAACTAGGTGTGGGAAACATTTGAACGTGTGAGTGATTGTAAACTCTAATTATCATATTTTAGTGGATTATTTGCTGCTGGTTCTCCCGGTGGACGTAGGTACCAATACTCGGACCGGACCACGTAAATTTCTGGTATCCTTATTTTTCTCATTTATTTCTTTGGTGATTTCGCGTTGACGTAAATTGCAAGATTCTGTCATTTCTACGTATTGCACAGAGGAAGCCAACGGCTTCAACAGCAAAAACGGGCCGATCGGAGCTCCGGCGAGCGGGTGGTTGGCAACCGGTGGCTCCCGGGGGTCTTAGGGATCTATTGGGTGGATGGAATGGGCAAAGGAAGGGCTGAAATGGAGCGAAACAGCAAGAAAACGCGAAACAGTGCAAGCGAGCAGCTTCCAGACGGTCCAGCGAGCGGCGGACTTCGGCGGCTGTATGGGACGGACGACGGCTCTGTTCGAGGTGAGGTTAGGCTTGTTGGAACGGTTTGGATGTCCTTGTCATGGCGATGGGTGGCTTGTTTGCTAATTCATCCGGGAAGTTGACTTTTTACTCGGATTTTTGGCAAAAGGTCGGCTGGAGCAGAAACTGGAAGAGAGGAAAACAAGGGAGGAAATGAGGTCGACGGCAAGGGGGAAGGGGTTGGCTCGGTTTCTTGGCTCTCCTCTGGTTTTGCTGAGCTTCCTCAAGGCCTCTACAATGGAGAAAGCCACAAAATAAAGAGGAAGAAGGGCTGATGAAGAGGGGGCTCCCCTTGGTGGCCTTTTAGCCTTCAACACTTGTCCAAACCTCCTCTCTCTTGCCCCCACCATGACATCACATGACCTCAGCCACTCTCTCTCCTCAAGCTTCCTCCACAAGCTTGTTAATAGGTCCAAAATGTGGTGTACCACTTGGCATACGAATTTGGTACATTTGTACATCAAATTCATCCAATTTCCTTCAAATCCTAGCCCAATCAATCCAATTTGAAGCTCATAATTTCATACCATGTGACCAAAATTTATTCCACAGTTTTATTTGACCATAGAACCATCTTGGATGCCAAAAGTGCTACCAAAAGCAGGCCTACCAATTTTCCCGAACCAAATTAACCATGCTTTGATTTTTTTGCCGAAAAACTCGGTTTGCAAAAAAAAATCTTCTGAAGATGAGTTGACGTTCCTAAAATGATTTGTGACACAACAATACTTCCAATTTCTGAATTCCGATTTAAATTCACGGTTGATTTCAATCTGGTACGATTTTAGCTCGTCCTAATCTATCGGGTAGCTTTTAGAAAATTTCAATGCAATTGACCCGTGATCGATTGTTTTCTAGCCACAACATAGATCTTCGACACATTGGTGACTCTTGATTGTCGTGAAAATCTCGAGGTTTCAAATATGGACACAGGGTACCCAAAACGACAGAAAAATCGGTCTAGTGCCGGTCGACGAGAATATTGAAATCAGGTGGAATCACCCACACTCTGATCACACATCTCAGTCGAATCGACCTATCCCTGATCTCTGATCGATTTTGACAATGCCGTAATGACCCTTGCAGACTAGCACATTCGAGCAGTCGACTTCTGGTTGAATTCTCAAGTCATTGCATTAAAATCTCTTAATGACTTCCCCAGATAGTGTAGTTATCTCACGAGTGATCAGCTCTGAAAATAGCACTATAGACGCGTCGATGAAATGCCCGATTTATTCAATTGAAAACAGTATTGGAAATTCAGGATGTCACAAATCGAGAATAGAATTCCAGGTAGAGAAAGCCAAAATCCTCTCATAATATTTACCTCCTTATATATGCCGCGAGTTCTTGGTCGCAAGAGAAGAGAAACATTTGCCGTGTGTCACCAATGGACAAATAATCATATGCTTTCTCACTACATCCAGCAATTTCATCACCGTCATTCAAAGGGAAAGACTAATGTGAGTACACATGAAAGAATCTTTAAATTATATCTTGCATCCTTTACATACATGTAGGAGATAGGGATAGTGATAAAAGCAAAAAAAAAAAAATAAAAAAATGTAGGAGACTAGGAGATGCAAAATGCACTGTTGTATTTCTCGTCATCGTTTATCTATATACAAAGAAATCAATTGCACAAACTGAAAGCAACAAGCCAATTTCAGATTAATGTACACTAGTTTCTACTCCACATCCGCATTTCGTCAAACATCTGACCAGCACTATGGAAACGATCGAATCTCCTCTCCTCTGCAATGCATCAGCTTCCACGATGACGTCTTCCAACTGTTGAAATTTAATCAAAGAGAAGAAGACACATAAGAGATGCTGCTGTAACTCTCGTTACTTTTCATCAGAACATAAGCCTATTAAATAGGCAGAACATCCAAACCACTTAGCAAGAAAATAGCTACAGAATAGCAACAACAAAGACCCACTAACATACCCCACTAACCAGAACATGTGCAGAAACAAACTATAAAAACAAGCCACTTCCTATTGACTAGGACTCCACTATTACATTATTGAAGACACGTAAAAACTGAAAGCACATAAAAAAACTTAAAGTTAAAGACTTCAACACCAACACCACAAGCGACAACTCTTATTTCCTCAGATGCCTCTCGTCAGCCGTCTTTTGGAGACTCATCGAATTCGCTCCTCTTCCTCCTCCTCCTCCTCCTCATGGCGCTCGGGAGAACCTTGCAGTCTTCCATGAGCAAAGTCGCCGAGTTCTCTCGATAGCGAGCGAAACAACATATTCCAGTTCCACCCCCTGCTGATTTGCAAGTCCTCGGGGATGAGAGGGAAAACGAAACGAATGATGATTTATGATGGAAAGAAGACATGGAAAATTCATCAAAAAATGCCCTGCTTTTTCCCCTCCTTGAATATTTCGTGCGCACCGTCATATCTAGAGACATGTGAAGGCACCACCATCAATTTGGGACACTCTGCGATCCCTAATCGAGAAAGATGAGGCACGGCTCCTTCAGCCTTCCACTCCTCCAAATGAGGTAATGCCCAAAAAAGTAAATGCTTGAGTTGAGGAAAGCCTCCTGCAGAGCAAACCATTTCCTTTCCCGTGAAAGCCTGACCTCCCAGCATGAGAAAAACCAAGTTTTCCAATTTCTCCAATATTGGCATCGGATCTTCTTCGAGTTGGGAAAATAGTAAGACCAGCTTCCTCAATTGTTGGGGAAGACTTCTATGTTCCTGTTCCGGTAACTTCTCTATTTTCCCTCCTAAGGACAGCTTATAGGAATGGGGATAGTTTGGCATTTTACTCAGTTCACCTTCGGTCCATAAAGATTTATATTTTTTCAAATAAAAAGACGAGGATTGAAGATGTTTCAACTTGAATTCAACAAGTTGCGGAAATATCTCCAACCTGATAGAATCATGCTCGTCAAAGACAGTAAGTTTTTGTAGATTGGTAAGCTTGCCTACATCATCCACATCACAATTCTCCCTATTAAAGTTTTTTAATGTCCGTAGATTCTTTAAAGTGCCCAACCGCAACTTCTTTCGGTCCCAAAGGAATTTCTCCTTGATGGCAAATTTGTAGGGAAGACGGAGATACCTCAACCTTCTCATCTTCCACAACACATTTGGCATGGAAACCTTAACATATGTCTCCACAAGCAGGTCCAAGAATTCCATACATATAATGTTCCCCATAGATTGTGGCAAGCCGTTAAACCTACCACCTGCTAAACTTAAGAATCTTAAATGGACTAGGTCTCCCATTGATTTAGGTAAGCTTCTCTTCACATTAAGGTTCTCCAGTTTCAGAACTCTAAGAAACATACAATGGTCAAAAATAGGTTGAAATTGCTTCGAGTCCCATGTGACACCTTCGAAGGACATGAGAGTTCGAAGGTGGACCAAAGTCCTTCCTCTTGCTTTTAAGCTTGGAATCACATTTCTATTAAGAGAAAGTCTTCGTATTTTGCAACTTGACCCAACATTTAATGCCATTGAAGCAGAACAATTCTCCATCTCATTGTCCTGTTGAATGTTATGAATGCATAGAAAACTCTCTTGCAAAGCCTTGGAGATGCATAAGTCTCGCATCAGGTCGTGGAGATGGCAGCTTTTGATCTTTCCACTTAATTTTAATTGTACTTGAACCATTCCTCTGTTAACCAACTCCTCTAAATATTGCTCCGCTACATCTTCCACTGAAACTTCTCTCTCTTTGTCATATGCATTCAGCGACACAAAACCTTCAGCAATCCACATGTAAAGAACTTTTGTTGCAAGGATTTTTGCATCCTCAGGAAAGCTACCCAAATAGAGGAAGCATGGCTTTAGATGCCATGGTAAATCATCATAGCTTAAGGCTAACACTTTTGATACATCGTTCTTATCACTAAAATGCAAATTGATCTTTTCATGAATCGTCTTCCACTTGTTGACAGCCAGCAATCCACCAAGCACAATGATAGCCAAGGGCAATCCTTCACACTTCATAAGGAGTTCATGTGCTAACTTCTTCATATCTTCAGTGATTTCTACACAATATCAGGAAACAAATTGCAACTCAACAATAATAGGAAGATGCAACTGTAATAAGAAGATTACTTCAAGGATGAATATGTGCTTTTAGAAGTATAAGTAAGATGCTATAGTTCTTTATAATTTGTGGTTCATTTATGCTTTTGTAAGGGGAAAATAGGGACCACAACAAACCTCCTATATATGCCTCCACCTATGCCTAGAATATCAAGAAGTCTAAGTTAACAAATGGAATGTATCGTCTTTGTTATCTGTGGCTTGAATTAAGTGACTCAAGCAAATATAAAGCAACAATAAACCTACTTGACGAAGAAATATGAAAGCAGCACAGGGACAACTCGAGTGTGATCTTCCATAACTTGAATGTGCTACTAATCTCCCACACAAATTCTAATGAAATCTTCGTTTGCCACATAATGATTCACAATTTTCCTTATCAATCCCTACTTTTATTGTCAAGCCAACTTTGCGCAAATGCAAAAAATGTGGACTTGAGATGAAGCCTATGGAAGAAGTAACATAGCTAGGCTTCACATTATTTCATAAATCCGATCAAAATTGCTTATATGTTGGCCTTATAAAAAGCCTCTTCGATATTTAACCTCACTAGAGGAAAGGAGCAACAAAGCTTTGGATCTTGGTTTAGTGGTATGATTGTTAGCTATTAAGAAACAAAAGGGGCATTTGATTCCCCAAATATTGAAATTATGTTGCCTAATACTCTGATATTTTGATCATTTGAATTCCATTGTAACTATTCATTCATAAATTGCTTAAGCTTCCGAAAGGACAAACTGAGCAATGAAGTACTTGGTTTTTGTCCCTCTGTCTCTAACTATTTTGTGATATCTTGTATAGTTTGGCCCGCAACAGTATCTTGACCAACTCCGGGTCCATCAGAAGAAATTTCAACAACTAATCCCGCCATGATAACTGAAGCACCATAAATTAGAATCAAACAGGCAATATAATATCTTGAAGCTACTATATGTTAGGTTAATAACTTTAGAGAAGTCTCACCTTTTGTTTCAGGGAATGCTTTCTTCTTTAATAAATCCCAGCTCTCCGGGTCCGATAAGCATCGAAGTTCATAGATCCCTTGAGGATTGATATACTCAGCTACATCTCTATTTCGGGTCGTTATCAATAGCTTGCTTTTTGTGTTCTCAACCAGGAGTGCATCTTGAAGACTATCCCATGCCTCTTTGGTCCATATATCATCAAGAACCACGATACAACTCTTTTCTTTCAAGGTCCCTTGTAGTTTTTCAGATAATTCATGATTTATCATATTCTTAACACTCTCATTTTGATTAGGGATCAATTTAAGGAGAATTTCCATCAAAATATCTTTCACGTCGTACTCTTGAGATACGCAAGCCCAAGCGAAACCAGTGAAATTTTTCTTCACGTCATCCTGAGCAAGGACTTTCCTAGCAAGTGAGGTTTTACCCACACCACCCGTTCCCCATATAGAAATAACTCTCTGCTGTTTTTCATCCTTCAACAGCTTCACCAACTCCTTAATACAATCTTCCCTCCCAACAAAATCTTCCCCGAAACGGGAATGAGTACGTTTCGACGTCAAATCTCTCCCCCATTTGCGGTCGCCTTCATTCGCAGGTTGTACGCCAAAAGCCAGCATGCTCGTTCTAAGATTGAAAATTCTGGATTTTAAGTCCTCAATCTCTGTCCCCACCATATGAACCTCCACGCACGTGCACTTCGCCACGTAGTAAGCATACGCTCTGGTGATGTATTGTTCCTTCTTCAGCGCGACTCTGAGGGTGTATCTCTCGATGATGTCCTCGGCATCATAGGCGAAGTCTCGGAGTTGTGCGACACATTCTCCCACAGCTTCGTTGTGCTCTCGTCTCGCATCCGCATCCCTCAGCAAGCACCGGATCAGCCTAAGCTCCCTGTACAGGTCCTCGACCTTGCCCTCCACGCCCAACAAGAATTTGGCCTCGTCGATGAGCAGATTTCCTACTGCCCGCCCCACGGATGAAACAACAGCCTCGGCCATTGGTATTACACTACTTGACAATGACTAGTGGAGCTTGTGATTGAGAATGACTCACAGAATTCTCTTCTATGCGTTGACAAGCTCTGCACATATAGGCCTGTGAGTTGCAAAGAAGAAAGAAGAGGAATAAGTACTTTTAAAGTTGCGTATTGCATTGATAATACATATTCTACATCCACGGATGCAACAAAATCACCCCACGAATGACTTGAGCTTTATTAGGTCTCCAAGCTTGGCGACTTTTCTTCAAAGTGTACTAAGCTGGTAATTATGTTCATTCTTTTACTCTTGGAGTTGCAACAAGCATGAGCTTCGATTTTTTTCTTCTGTGAATCGTGCCTTGAACCTGCACACCACAAAGAAAAGAAGTTCCCAGGTTAAGGCCCATTAAGAATCCTTCGATGCTTAAATTAGCATGGGAGTAGAGCGTGTAAAGTATGGAACTAATAGAGAAAGCATAGTATTGGAATGGCTTACTCCTGTATTTACAGAGAAACAGACGGGCGGCATGTGGGTCTTAAGCTTTTGGCCTTAGCCCCCTTAGTAAAGGCTTGCTCATGGTGGGTCTATTTGTGGACCTATTTGATCATGGACTTCTTCGTTAGTAGTGGTCCTTGTTTAATATGTCGAAATTAAAGCAAATATTTGTCAAAAGCTTACTCATAGTGGGATTGTCTTACAAGTTTGGGGAAAAATCGGAACAAAAGTTTGTCATCATCAGTTTGCCTCAACTATGTTGTAATTGAGCAAAATTCAATTATTAAATTACACCCATCTAATAAGCATGTAAAATTTTTGATTACAAATGACTAAAATTTCAATACGTCCTATAATTGAAAACGAAATTGAAATTATTTAGCTATCGAATGAACTCTTGCTGCTCTTCAAATGCCTAGAAATTTAAATCTCAAATGCACGACCATGGAAGCTGTGAAGAAACGAAACGTCGCCTTCAAGAAGCTTGTCCGTGTCAGTGCCAGCCGTGCCATGTGAGACGGCTGGTGTCCGCTTACGTAATTTCTAGCCAAAATTGACTAGATAGACTCAATTGGCAAAGCATGAAAATATTTAGGATTGACAAAATTAAAAAGTTTATGACTGAATTGACAAAAAAATAATAAATTTAGAATTTTTTGGATAATATTCCCATACACGTGAAAGCCACAAACCGAGGAAAGCTTCCACTTGTTAATAGTAAACATTCTAAAGTATAGGACTTAGCACCACCGGCCTGTTGGAAGCATGTGAACCAATATCTATGTCATTCAAACAGCCCAAGTGAAAAAAAGGGAACAAAGCCCAATCCATATAGACAGCATGCATGTGAAAGCCACAAATTGAGGGTACGTAGCCGAAACTACCGACAGGGGCCTTGGCTGCCTATCCGCCATCATGTTGGCGGTAGGCTGCACAATTGTGTTCCTTATTTTTATGTGTCAATGTCTACACGCTTTGCCCCCTAATTAAGGGGCAATTTTTCTTCCCCCACCTTAGGGAATATCTTCCTAAAGTTTTAAGTCTCGGAACTTGGACATAAAAGTTTTAGGACTGACTAAGGTCCACTAACCAATATTTATGTCATTTAAATGACCCAAGTAAAAAAACGGAACAAAGCACAATCCATATCGCCTCAAAGTACATAAAAATTTTAAATTTAGAAAATACTATTGCAAGGACTACAACAATACTAAAAAAAACTAAAATGCACAAAAACTAGAAAAAGTAGAACATATAAAGCAAAAACTAAGTATTAGTAACTCACAAACTTAATTGGGACTTCCTCGTTCGTTTAAATGTTAGTACCTGAAAACAATTCACGAAAAACTTCAATCAAAATCAAACTAAAAGCAGAACAAATAAAGCAGAAAAATCGAGTATTAGGTTACGAGCAGTCCCCCGAGATAGACCTCTCCCAATGATCCGCTACTGAAAACAATAACTCAGAATGATAATTGCTCAATAATAATACGGGGATTGGGTCGATGAGCTCATCATCATCATCACCACTCTCCGCAGCGAACTACATATAGGCGATGGCATGTAGGGAGTGGCACATTACTCAGCATTATCTTTTTGCTTTGTGTCCCGTCAAAAGGAGATTGGTTTCGCATGGGCTGAAGGCAATATTTCAGCATAAATTTTTGGCCCTACGTGCCGTTCAAAAGATGGGTTTATCAGGGCGAAGATCGTTAAGAGATTGCTTTCTCATGGTCCAATAGCTTTATGTACCATCAATTCAGAATCATTCCTTTGCTTTATGTGTCGTCAAAAGATGGGTTTCACACTCATCATCGAACCTCATAGGATATAACAAGATTGCACAAAAACATAAAACAAGAAAAATACGAAAATTCATGTCAAATTCCAAGTGGAACTTAGAACCAAATTCCAAATTCCAAGTTTCATCTAGAACCTATCTTTGGAAATGATTTTCTAATTTTTGAAATTTGGAATCTATCCTGCATATTCTTGAACCTAAACTAGTTCCTTCTTCAGTTCTCAATTCTATTATGGAACCATGTTCACCCCTAATTATCAAAGCTGTGAAAAAATGGAACATCACCCTCACGAAGCACCTAAAGCAGGACCGTAAGGTCTTTCGTGATGGCTTTCTCTCTATCCACGCCTCCACTGGTAAGGTGCGTGCGATGCTCACCGGTCCCTACTTAATTGGTAAACAAAGCTTCATGTCATCATACGAGAATACCATAATTGTCGCAGTTGCTTCCCGACCAACCCCCTCACTCGGTCAAATCATACATGTCTCAAGCGAAAAATCGATTATTTTATCTTTTCTTATAAGTATCCTTTCAGACAAAAAAATCGATTCTCAACGAGGGACAAGGCGCGCTTACTTGGCTTTTAGCTAAAAAAAGAAAGGAACGCTTACTTGGTCATTTAATCGTATTGTCCGAGAAACACAACATGAATTCGTGCATCACAACTCTAAACATATAATACACATGCACATGCATGTGGAAGCCACAAACTGAGGAAAGCTTCCACTTGTTAACGATAATCATTTTTAAATATAAAATTAGCATCGCCGACTTTCTGGTAGCAAGTGAACCAATATTTGTGCCACTCAAACAACCCAAGAGAAAAAGGGAACAAAGCACAATCCATATCACCTCAATGAACGTAAAAATAAAGCATCAAAATATTAAATCAACAAAATACCAATGCAATGACTACGGCAATACTAACAATATACTAAAACGCACAAAAACTAGGTAAAGAAAAGGGTCAATTCAACTGAGAAAAGAGCCACTCACAAGCTTAACTGTGACTTCCTTGGTCGTTTGAATATTAGTACCTGAAAGTAATTCACGAAAAACTTCAATCAAAATCAAACTAAGAGCAGAACGGATAAAGCAAAAGCCACATATCAATTAGCAACCAGTCCACCGAGGTAGATCTCTCCGAACAATCCGTTACCGATCTTACCATCATCGCCATCAAAGCACGATTATTGAGCCAGCCATAAAGAGAGCGTGTGTTGGTCACTACTCATCGACATTCCAATAAATAATATGACGGCGAGCAGCCGTTGAAATTCAATGCTCAACTAACAAATTCAGCAATAAATTCGATGCTCAACTAACAACTTCAGCATTAAATTCGATGCTCAACTAACAACTTCAGCATTAACGATGACAAATTTTAACTGCCATCTGGAGGAAGAAATTAATGAAAATTGACACCTCGTACTTTTTCCTCTGCTTAGAGCTAACCGAGGTTAGAATTAATAAATTTAACAACTTATATGCACGAAATGAAAATTTTGGAACTTGAGTACCAGATCAATACCAATTTTAAGAGTCCTCCCGTAATTGTCCCGTGCAAAGTTCAACTCCATAATTTTGTGGGCTTTTACACCCACTGAAAATTTGTGACTCTGAGGTTAGCCTATTAAAACTTGGCGTGCCCAAAGTGGAATAAGCCGTAAGAAAAGTATATCATACGTAGATTTTAGGAGATCATTTGTTATATATAAATGATCGAAGCCATAAGTGATCATAGCGAAGAAATGGACCATAAGACGGACTTGAGTAGGTCCTAAAACTGCTTAAGGGGGAACCCCCTCATAGAAGGGAAAACCTTCCAGAGGTGGGAGTCCCCATGTGAGGGCCCCCGTATAGATAGGGAGTTCTAGAAAAACGACTCCCCTACTGACAGGTGCGCCAATGGACCTTTACCCAAAGGTTACCTCCTTGTCACGTCGGATCGGTGCTCTGGGCGACCTCCTTAAATGGAGGGACTATCACCAAATGAAGGTGCCGGCTAAGAAAAGCAAAATAAGAATATACTCTGTGCGCACGCGCGCGTGTGAAGGAAACAGGCCGCCAGAAAGCAGAAATATCGTAGCGGTTCAGTAGCTTCCATCCATTAATTTCAGATATAAGAGAAGAAAAACCAAAAAGAAGAAGACGAATGCAACCTGATGTTAATGCAAGAGCTAGTTCAGAAGAAGCTAGCTCCTATAAGAAAAAAAGGAGAACGATGCTGTCTATTCTTAGATCCAGTTGCCTAGCTAATGACAAGTTAGAAAAATCATTCTCCATCGCCATTCCCCAAACCTTGGAGTTTTGAGCAGTAGTGGTAACTAAGTTAACAAACAAAGTGTTGGATTTCAAGTCGGCAGAAGATGACTTACCTTTATCTGATGTGCAGACAACAATTAACCCCAGAACGAACGTTGAAATGCGGATGAATCACGAGCAAAATTACTTCACTTTGGTCTGAATCAATCACAAGGAAAGCACCTGATTTCCACGGCATAAATTGAAACCGTTCTTGTAAAGGATGAAATTGAATGCCTTCTCTCTTTGATGGAAATAAGACAAGAAAAATGGAGAGAAATTCTGAATGTTCGTTCTGACAACCATTCCAACGGTTGTCTACCAAAGACATTTATACAACTCCCTTCATACCCTTTCAAAGAGGTGCTTTTCCATCATAGCTTATCAAGGCCAAACGGTGCGTTCCAATTGCACCCCATCATGGACGTACTAGCTAAAGTACAACATCTTCCACTCGGACATGATGGACTTGATAGTGTTCTATCAAGAATTTAAGGCATTCAACATTCATCAACTTTACAAAACAATTTATACTGGCAAGTAAGCCGTGAGACCAGTGAGTACACCTGCACTTGGGAGCTCAAATTATGCACCTGTTAGGAATGACATAATGGCTACAACCCCAAAAAGAAATATAAAATCGATGTCTCACAGTGCCCCGGACATATTTTCTTACATCAATTCAAGTATACCTATCCCTTAAAGGCTATACTTGATTATTCTCAAAACATCATGTATTTACAATTATATCCGCAACCACATAAGGCGGTATAATTGGTCGACCAGTAAATACATGTGATAGATGTAAAACAACAATAGTCTTCCTTTGCACTCATGTCTCTCTCCATTTCAGAACATCTGCTTTTCTAGACACGTCCCATAAAGCCATATCTATTCATGACCGCCGATAACATGCTAAAGTAGCAACATTTATATTTCACTTCGAGAACATTGTCAGAAGTAACATAGGGCACAAATTGAGGTAAATTATAAATTACCTCAAGGGCTCACACGATGAGTAAATAGGGATAATTTTACTCACCTTCCATTGTCGATCGAACAATGCACATGTAGTATGAATTACATGCTATAGCGGATTTCTTTTTCTATAAGAGCGTATGTCATTTTTTTTAAATATATCCACTATACGGATCTTAGCCTAAACATAGTCACGTGCTCCTCACGTACTCTTGTTTAGCTCGAGTGCTATATCCGCTCGTTTTCTATAGCGCCCGATTAAGTACTCGCATCCGGCATCTTACATGCATACATGATTGTGGGACTATCATGTTCGGTCTTATTATAAACAAATCACATACCTCATCTTGACTCCAATCAAGGCAACATATTTTATGTACCAGACTTGCTCTTCAGCATTTATTTGTACATAACGTCTCATCTCAACGTGCTAACTATAGCACTTGAGGCGATTGCTCGTGTGAGTGAGCCAATCATTACCTGCTGACATACTTTTCAATAATATATGTGTATATGTGCTAGTCTCATAATGGATTTGTACTTCTTAATAAAACATCAAAGTCACTAATAGACAAACAAGTACAATACACATGTCCACATATACATAAAACAATGATCCTCTACAATAACACGTATCACATTCTACACAATCCTAGTGACATCTTGTGGGTCAAGAATATGTCTTTAGGAATAGCCTTCGTAAATGGATCAACAACCATTCTATTGGTTGAAATGTATTGTAGGATCACTTCTTTCTGCGCTATAATATCTTTGATGAAGTTGTTCTTTATGTCAATGTGCTTCGTCCTTCCATGATACTTGGGATATTTCACATAGGCAATGGCTGCTTGACTATCGCAATAAACTGTCACCTGTCTTGGAACCTCAGTGACAGTGGCTAAATTTTCCAAAACACCTTTTAGCCATACTGCTTCTTGCACTGCGCTAGAACATACAATAAATTCAGCCTCCATTGTAGACAAGGCCGTGCATGTTTGTTTCTTGCTATTCCAAGAAATCGCACCTCCACTGAGCAAGAACGCATATCCAGAAGTTGATAGTCCATGATGCCTTTCAAGTATTTCAGGATCCCCTTCACTGCTTTCCAGTGTGCTTGACCGGGATTTGATTGATATTAGCTCACCAATCCCACGGCATAACATATGTCAGGTTGAGTACACATCATAGTATACATCAAACTTCCGACCGCACTAGCGTAAGGAACAGTTTCCATTACTTTAATTTATTCTGGAGTCTTATGACACATTTCAATACTTAGGCCTTCACCTTGCATGACAGGGGTATCAATGGGATTACAGTGCTGCATATTAAAACGTTCAAGAATCTTCATAATATAAGACTATTGTGAAAAAGTAAGGAGTTTCCTTAATCGATCTCTTTCGATCTTAACTCCTAATATATAAGCAGTTTCTCCCATGTCCTTCATTTCAAAATTGGAGGACAACAATTCTTTTATGGTGATAACCAAAATCTTGTCATTTTCAACCAATAGAATATCGTCCACATAAAGTGATAAAATCACAAATTTATCTTTGGACCGCTTGACATAAACACAGTGATCTTCTTCGATCATCGTGAAACCAAAAGTTGTTATGGCTTATGAAAACGAAGATATCATTGTCTAGATGATTGCTTAAGGCCATACATTGAGCAATGTAGTTTGTAAACTTTATGCTCTTGACCCTTAGCTATGAAACATATTGGTTGTTTCATAGAAATTTCCTCATCTAGTTCTCCATTGAGAAATGTCATCTTTACATCCATTTGATGTAATTCAAGGTCTAAATGTGTGATGATGGCTACGATAAGGCGTATTGAGGCAAACCTTACAACTGGTGAAAATGTTTCCTCATAGTTTATATCCCCTTGTTGAGTATAACATTTTGCCACAAGACGAGCCTTATACTTTTCAATGGATACATCCACCCTTCGCTTAATCTTAAAGATCCATTTGTTTCCAATGGCCTTACGATTAAGTGGTAGATCAACCAAGTCCTAGACATGATTTGTTCTCATTGACTCCATTTCATCTTCCAAAGCTTTTCTCCATTCTTCCTTATCAGAGGATGAGAGAGTATCTTGAACGGTCTTAGCCTCGGCATTGTCTTTCTAAGCAATTATAAATGCTTCCCCTTGAATCTCAAAACGACGACGGGGAATGCTTTTACAATTACTTCTAAGCAACTGAATTTCTCTTGAATTCAATTCACTAGATGATGCAACACTCTAACTAGGTCTTGCATGTTGAGGTAAATCTTCATTTCCCTCTATAACATTAGTGGGTGTGTTATTAGAATCTTCCATCTCATATAATTTGAAATCCTTATCAATCTCACCTCTACTAGGAAAATCGTTCTCCAAGAATGTGACATCTCGTGACTCCATTTCGGTCACACTCCCATCAGCTTGTTCACCTATGAACACATACCTTTTGGAGTGTTCAGAATATCTTACAAAGATATATTTCTTCCCTTTAGGACATAATTTCCCATATTTATGGAAAGAATCATGAACATAAGTTGCACATCCCCATGGACGAAGACTACTTAAGTTTGGTTTTCTACCAGTCCATAATTCATAAGGGGTAGAAGTGACCGATTTTGAGGGCACTCGGTTAAGTACATAGGCAGCAGTCAATAATGCATCTCCTTAAAAGGAGATAGGTAAATTTGCTTGCGCCATCATAGACCTAACCATTTTCAATAGGTTCTATTCCTTCTGTCAGCTACCCTATTTTGTTGTGGAGTACTAGGAATATTCAATTATCGTACAATTCCCTTTTCATCACAAAGAACCTTAAATTGCTCCGATAGATACTCACGTCCACGATTGGTTCTCAATGCCTTTATTGTTTTGTTCAACTGATTCTCTACCATCGTTATATATCTTCTAAAGTAGTCTAATGCTTCTGACTTATGGGAGATCAGAAAGAAATAACCAAAACGCATGAAGTCATCTATGAAAGTGATGAAATATGAGGCTCCATGCCTCACCCTCACATTCTAAGGACCACAAATGTCAGAATGAATGAGTTGCAATGGAAATTCGGCTCTAGTCCCTTTATCGAATGGTTTTCTAGTTGCTTTTCCTGCTAGACAATGTTTATATACGGGTAGATTAACATTAGTGAGTGACCCTAAAAGGCATTCTCTAGCTAATCTTTGCATTCTTTGCAACCCAATGTGACATAATCTAGCATGCCAAGTACTTGCATCAATCTCAACATTACTAGAAGATGCAATTAAAGAAAAACAACTATTAACATTAACATTGTATTGATCATAGTCAATGTCTAACACTAGAAAACCATTCGATACATGACCGGAACCATAATAAACTGTTCCATACATATGTTAACACAATCACCATGAAAATTTAATACATAACCTAGGCTAAGAAGAACAACTACGGAGACCAAGTTTCGTCGAATATCTAGAGTATAGAGGACATCATGTAGGAATAGGCTTCGACTACCATGTAAAATTAATTTACATGTGCCGATACCCTTCACTTCAACTCTTGAGTTATTCCCAATATATATCCATCTTCTTCAAGGCTGTATCCGACGATACTCTACAAATGCTTCTTGATCTCTAGTTACGTGGTCTGTTGCTCCTGAGTCTACAGTCCACATTGGATGAGATTTAGCAAGCATTACAGTACTAGAAACAAAAGCATTACTTAAAGTAATTTAGTAATAGGGTACCTCTTTCGGCTCAGTGCATTCACGAGCAAAGTGACCCATCTTGCCACAATTGTAGCACTTCATCTTGGCCTTGTCCTTCTTCCCACCATGCTTCTTGCGTTGGAAGGTCTTAGCCTTTTTAGGTGCCTGATTAGTCTTCTTCCATTTGTTGTTGAATTGATAATTCCTTTTGCGCTTGAAGCCCGAAGCTTTGCGTGAACTCAATTTAGCAACATAAGCATGAGTAGAGGATCTCGCAGCCTCTAAGCGCTCATCCTCTAATTCCAAATGACGCGCTATATCATCAAAAGTGACAATATTATCATTATGCGTCATATTGAGCTTCATATGCTCCAAATTGTCAAGTGACAATTGGGAGCATATGAAGATCAATATGACGCCCTGCTGTTCATCAGTAAGGGAGTGACCTGCCGACTTCAACTCACGAATCATATTTGACATCTCTCGAAAATGCTGCCTCATTGTTACATTTGGGCGCTTTCGGTATGTGTCAAACTTGATGGTGAGTCTCCTTAGCTTAGTGGCAGATGTACCCCCAAACATATCTTTCAAGGCAACCCACATTGTCTGAGCTTTATCATAACTTTCAAACTCACACATGAGATCATCTTGCATACAGCCCAGCAACGTGATGCGAGCAATGCTATTCTTCTTTTTCCAAGCTTGATAAGCTTCTAGATTTCTCCTGTGTAGAGCTAAAATTCCATGCTCAGGTTCATCCATGGTGTGGTTGAGAGTTTCTAAAACCTCTTGCTCCTCAAGGATGTATTGAACTTTTCAGTGCCAAATATCATAATTGTCACCGTTTAGCTTCTCACCCTTATTGAGGTCAGCCACAATGGTCTTGGATGCCGATACCATAATCAATTGCTTTAACACATTGACATAATGGACGCAGAATCAATACTAACACATTTTTCAGAGTAAAACACATATTTAATTTGCAACAAAAACAAACTAAATAATGATAATTCAACAAAAAACACAGAAACAAAAGTTCACTTATTCCAAATCAACTTCTATGTATGATTATTCTATTATCATTAATTAGTTTAATTTGCGCAAATTTTAAGTTCTAGGTGAGAACTCCTTTGAATTCTACCAACCTACGAACTCCCATTAGGAAAAATAATTACATGACCTCATGTAATTTCCACATTTTTCCATTAACTCAAAAGCATAGCATGATATAAACTAACATACAAAAAAAAAAAAAAAAACAATCATGCTGCAACTACAATCAAATCCGCAATTCAAGATCTAATGGAAAAACAAGGATTTCCTACCATTGTTTGAATTTTCATGGAACTAGTAAATTGCAAGTATAATAAACTAAATACATGCTACCATTGAACCAAGCTCTACACAGCATATATGACATCACTTCCATATAGGCTAGCTACTGTATTTCCTAAAGTATAAGAAAATACAAGCTAAAAAAGAATAAACTATGCATTAAACCCCAAAAAATACGCGTACTTAGGGTTCCTTACACATTTTCATACCTTTAAAAAATTCAAAAATAAAAAATAATTATACCACGGTGTAGAGCACATCCATATGAACCCAACGCCTCCGACCACGCTTCAATCCAAGCTTGCACGCGCCCACATGCACCGCCTGAGTGGCTCATGTGCTAGTGAGCCCAAGGGCTCCTAGCCGGTCCGACTAGTCCAACCGTTGACCAGTCAACGGTCAACGGGTTGGGTCGGGTCGCCGGCTGGTGACCGGTCGGCCAACTGCCCCCGGCGATGATGTCATCCCAGTGGTTACCGACCGTTGGATGATGTCATCCATGACGTTAGCACGCGTCGCATCACTTCGCGTGACGCGCACACGTCTGTTCGTCAACCGGCACGTGTTGTGCATGCGCTAGCATCCCTAGTGCGTCAGGTGCGTGAGGCCCACGCGTAGCGGCTTCTGGCCACGCATGTGGGCGCGTCCAGCCTCGTCTGATCGCACTCGAACTACCATCGGACTCGTCTCGATGAGTACTTGCACCCTGTATATTCAAAAGTTGATTTTGGCCAAAAAAAAACATTTCAAAAATTGGCCAAAACTGCACGGATGCATGCGACCCCATACCCGTTCTTCGCTTTGGTTTGATTTTTCGACGATTTATATATCAATTTTGATTAATAAACTTCAAACCAGTGTAGATATCATACTCCTGATCTCAATATCAAATGGCAAACTGGAAAATTCGAAGAAAAAAAGGCAGAAACCACGACCGGGCTCTGATACCAATGTTGGATTTCAAGTCGGCAGAAGACGACTTACCTTTATCCGATGCGCAAACAACAATTAACCCCTGAATGAACATTGAATTGCGGATGAATCACGAACACAATTACTTCACTTTGGTCTGAATGCAATCACAAAGAAAGCACCCGATTTTCACGGTGTAAATGCAAACCGTTCTTGTAAAGGATGAAATTGAATGCCTTCTCTCTTTGATGGAAATAAGACAAGAAAAATGGAGAGAAATTCTGAATGTTCGTTCTGACAACCATTCCAACAATTGTCTACCAAAGATATTTATACAACTCCCTTCATACCCTTTCAAAGAGGTGCTTTTCCATCGTAGCTTATCAAGACCAAACGGTGCGTTCCAATCGCACCCCATCATGGACGTACTAGCTAAAGTACAACACAAAGATCATTCTCTATAATGAAGAGAATGAAGAATTGCCTGCACATTCAATTGAGTGGAGGATCAGTTGATGAATAATTACTTTGGTCGCTTTTTATTGAGAAAAGATGTATTTGATAATATAGAAATCATAGAATTAAGCAATCATTGGAAACATGTAAACAACTTCTTTCGATATTCTTCTTGATGTATTTTCCAATCTTTTCTCTCAGTCACACAACAACAAAATGATAAATTTGTGACAAATATACTCTCCACTAAATTGAATTAATACCACAAAAAATCATAAAATTTGTACACTGTGACAAATGGAGCTTAAAATCCCAAATTTATATACCAGTGAACTGTCACGTGTCATTTAACTTAATAATTTAACAGTAAAATTTAACGAAAATTAACATAGAGTAAATTTGTCACAAGTATACCAGTTTTGGGTAAATTTGTCAAAAGTATATCAGTTTTGAGTTTTTGGTGGTCAAAAAAATAGTTTTGGGTAAATTTGTTACAGGTGTACCAATTTGGGGTTTTTCAAGGTATCAAAACAGAGCATGCGGGAAATCTAGTTTCTGCCCATCATGATTTTAACTTAATTTCCACAAGCATAAGATTAACACCAAATACACATAAATGGGTAGTCAAATAAATGTAGCTTCTATCATTAGTAGACCCAATTTGAGATTCCATCATTTTCCTATAGAATTTAACTAAATTCATACCAAAGAATAGAACCAATCAGAATTGCACAGTTGTGGAATTCAAAGCCAAAACCATAGTAAATAAATATGAAAAATTCTAAATTTTTTGTATGTCATAGAAAAGACCTTAAAAAACATTTTTCATGAAGTGGACTAAGTCTAAAAAAATTTGTATAAAGAGCAACAAATAGCACGGTGTCACGCATAATTTAGTGTTCTGGAACAAAGCAACCACTCCACAAATTATACTCATATCACAGCCCTAAACATGTCAAAACATCTCGAATTTTGGATATATTATAAATCAGAACATGTTCTATAACTTTCATAAAGGAAGCAAGGCCAAAATCTAAAGGGTTATACAAATTTAAAAAGACAATCGGTTCACTGTTCCTATTACACTGGACAGATCAAGCACGATAAAAGAGTAGGCACATCCATATCACTAAGAAAATACACGAAACTCCACAAAATTAACAAACCAGCAAACCAGCAACTCTAGTTTATGGAAATCTAAATTAAGGCCCTAAATGGTTTGTAAATCCCAACCACACGAGTTGACAGACCAAGAATACTCCAAGATCAACCATTTTAGACCACATGCAACATATATCTTCAACCATAGATCATAGAAAACTTCTAGAAGTCAAGTACAAGAACTAAAACCCACATGCAACGCCATCTGGGCCACAAAACAACATGCATATTAGCCAAAATTGTGACACCCCTCGAACGGCCCCTGATCTGCTAGGGTCGCCACAGTTCGCTTATCTTTTTTTTTTTCTTTCCTAAATAACATGTCACTCTGATACCATTTTTAGTTGCAGTGGGTCCATACAACCATGGGGGTTTACATCTTTTATTAACGGTCCCTTGCGCAATTTATATAACAGAAGCATATCCAACAATTCCCTTCCCTACATTCAGAAATCGATGCACACCTACTAAACATCTTATATAAGTTAAAACCAAACACGTTTATTTACATAAAGCAGATGGACATCATTCATCGGTACATCAAAATGCCATAGTTTTCTATACTAGGCTATACTTCAAAAGATGACCGACGTCTCTTCCAATAGTCATACACTTAAAGTCCATCGATCAGTGTCGGCATCCAAAAGTTCCCTCCTTTGCTATCCTTCTCCTCGCGGTCATATCCAACCGCTCAATCCATCTACTAATCTGAAATGTTAGTCCCCAAAATGCGTGAGTACAACCACTCAGCAGATAAGGAATCCAATAACAACTCAATACATCATGCAGATCATACATGCATTCAATACATAATGCAGATCATACATGCATTGCAGGTGTTACTTACCTTGAAGCCATGCGCATACTATCATGCATCATCATATCAATTTATAACACATACATGTATATCATCATTGTATCATACATGTCATCATCGTCATGACATCATTACATCATACGTGTCATCATCGTAATGGCATCATTACATCATACGTGTCATCATCATCATGGCATCATTACATCATGCATATCATATAATGGGTGATCATCATATCACATCACATATCATCATCATCATCATCATCATCATTATGCATATCATCATGCATATCATATCATGGGTGATCATCATATAACATCACATATCATTATCATCATCATTATGCATATCATCATGCATATCATATCATGGGTGATCATCATATCACATCACATATCATCATCATCATCATCATCATCATCATCATCATGCATATCATATCATGGGTTAATTTTCATCTTTTATCTTTAAATTTGATCACCACATCACCCATTTCTCATATCATCAATTTCATCATCCCTTCGGGCAAAGACCTCCGACAGGGTTCCTAGCATTCCAGCCATCCCATGGCCACCGGGCTTCTGGCCCCCCACATTCCGGGCATCTCGCATCACATTCCGGGCATCTCGCATCTCAACTAGCATCACGAGGCATTCCCTTCGGGCAGAAACCTCCGACAGGGCTTCCGGCCTTTACCCTTCTAGCCAGGCATCTCGCACCCCAATCCTGGCATCGCGAGGCATTCCCCTGGGCACAAACCTCCAGGGCTTCCGGAATTATGTACCGACATACCACCAGGCCTCCCCTAGAATTACGTACCGTATACCACCGGGCATCCCGACACTCCCGGGGAATCTCCGGAATTATACCACTAGGCCACCGAGCATCATCATCCACCACAACCACTTCCTCACTTATTATTATCCACATTTACCATTATTTTGATCTCAATTTAACATGGCATATGGCGTGACAACAAATAAGTCATACTTGGCACACATGCATCACAATTCAATGTCATACATACACCAATATCTCATCATACATGCAACAATGCATAATTATTTATTTATAAATTCAATGGAATTTATGGCCAATAAAATAATCAATTTTATTTTATTATTTTTATTTATTTATTTATAATAAATAAATATTAAATTCAATATCTATAAATTCCCAAAATTATAAAAATTCAAGCAATCATTAAGCAAACCAATAGGATGAAAATTTCATGCAAAATTCATGGCCACATTGAATTTCACACAATTTCACAATTTCCACAAAACAACACATAATATTCGGATAAAACCAGAATGCACAGTTTCCGAAGAAATTCGATTAAAATATCCATACGGTCTCCAAAAATTACGCAATTTTACAGAATGATAGCCAAGACATTTTCGTGCAACTTTCATGCAGAACTTCAAGTCATATTCGTTTTAGATTATTTTATACAACCTCACGAAGCTTCTGGATCCATTACCGCATCGTCCAGTGAAAACATCTCCGAAATATTGAGATTTAACCTACCTATTCTCTTTCGTTTCCTCTGAAATTTGGATATGTTATACATAAAATTATCCTCTACAAGTTTCATGAAGAGATTTAGGTCAAATAACCAGATTATAATCATCATTTAAGTCCTTGAAGTCTCGGGTATCTCGGAATACATCACCAGAACCAACATCTTCAAGATCTAGTCGATTCACTAAGCTATACTTGTTCATTTCACTTAAAATATGAGTATATTGTAGTTTAAGATGTTCCCTACAACTTTCATGAAGAGGTCGAAGAGAGATTTTCATCACAAACCAACATGCAACCACGAATCCAACAAGAGGTCAGTAAAAACTTTCCAGATCTGAGGTCTCCGTAAGATGGGACTTTAACCCCTCAAATCTCCATAATTTTCCACGAAATTTTAGTATGCTGTATTTAAAGATGTTAGCTACAAATCTTATGAAGAAATCGAATCCAAAATCGGACTCCAAACACACATGCAAGCTCAAACAAGTTTCTGACTCACATGGTCCGAGCAAGAACAGTCACACTCTTCACACACGACTCATCCATGCTTCGGTTTTTCTCATCTAACATCCAAAAATTCGACATGCAAACATCATACAAGCATGCAAGAGAAGCTAGAGGACTCCCACTTGCCTCTAGACCAAAGAAAACGGCGGCATAGGGCGGCGAACATGGCGGCTCCTCCTCCTCCTTTCTCTCTCGGCTGCTCCCTCTCTCTCGCATCTCACTCTCTCGGCTCACTCTCTTGGCCCAACAAGCCACTCTCTCTCTCTCTCTCCCTTTCTCTCTCTCTCTTTCTTTTTAGTGGCTTTTATATTGCATGTGGCCACCCAAGATGGCCAATGGGGGCAGCCACACCTTGCACAGCCTCCACGCCACTTGGCAGCTCGGAGGAAACACATGGCCTCCTTCATGCAAGATGGGCCTCCATCTTCGGCTGGGCTTGGGCCAGCAATGGGCCGGCGGTTTCTCCTCCTTCTTTGGGCTCCGCAACTAGGCCCAAATGGCCAAAAATGGGGTGAGGTTATGGGCTGGTTTTAAGCTAATGCTTTGGCCCATATCTCATCCTAATAATCCTCCTTAAACCTAAATTTTATAAACGCCTAATTGGAATTTATAAATCACAAAACTTTGTGACCTATCTTAATAAATTTCAATCCATAATCCCACATGGCCAAAACTAGAATTTTTCTGTCAATTAATTATTCACTAAATGCAAGACATTAATTTGAGCACCCCTAATGACCGGCAAGGAATTCTAGGATGCCACAAAAATCCCAACCATTTCATTGCAACAATAATCTTCCAACTCATGGGACACGATTCCAATCATCAACAACATGCAACTAACATTTTAGAATTCATCAATCCGCATGACAAACAAACCAATGCAATATAGAGACTTGGAATTTCACTTGTCTTGACAAAGATGGATAGACACAATGCGGTTTGGAAAAGAGAGAAACAATTGTGACTTGGCCTTCCTCAAAGCTCGGTGTCACTCCTCATGGCGTGAACCCCCATAGAACAACATAATAGAGCCATGGTGGACGAGGTTGAGAGGCGAAGGAGCTTCGGGGTGGGAAAGAGAGAGGTCGAGTGTAAGGGAGAGAGAGAAAGAGCTTCGGGGTGGGAAAGAGAGAGAGAGAGAGAGAGAGAGAGAGAGAGAGAGAGAGAGAGAGAGAGAGAGAGGTCACTCCTCACGTTGTGAACTGTCACGAAACAGCAGAACAAAGCCGCGGTGAAAGAGGATGAGAGGTGAAGGAGCTTCGGGATGGGAAAGAGAGAGGTCGAGTACGAGGGAGGAGGAAAGAGACGAGCAAGAGGGAAATGTGTGTATGAGAGAGAGAGAGAGAGAGAGAGAGAGAGAGAGAGAGAGAGAGAGAGAGAGTTTCGGGATAGAGGGACATTGAGAGAAATAAGAGGAGAGTGGGATATAAAGAAGAAGCGGAAGAATAAGACTAGGAAGGGGGGGTCATGCGGAGAGGATGAGGGAGAGAAGGCAGAGAAGAAGAGAGAGAAATGATGGCCAATGACGACCTTGGGGAGAAGAATGAGGCATGCAAAAGCATGCATGGGAAGAAATTTGGGCTATCATGGAGAGAAGGAAGAGAGGTAAGAAGAAATGATGGCAGTCATTTGCCTTGAAAGGGGAAGGCTATGATGGCCTCTTATGGAAGAGAAATGCACGCATGGGCATACATTGGTGAGGAAGAGAGGGGTTGCCACTTGGCGGCAATAAGCAGGGAGGAGAAGAGAGGAGAGATATGGAGACATAGAAAGAACAAGAGGCGGTCATGCCCTTGGAAATTCGGCACTGACCATGTCCACTAATCACATACCACAAACACATGCAATCGAGGATTGCGTCTATGACTCAAACAAACAAATTAAAATTTCTTAGCTAATATACAGGCTAAGTGCCGTTATTTTTAAAATTCCATAATTATCTAGAATCTAATAGGTGTCCATTGTTGCCACCTAAATATCTATACTTAAATTCATTGCTATTTAGGGGGACGAAAATTGGGTCGTCACAATACATGCCATCTCATTTGGTTTTTTTGCCACATTTAATGGGCAATCAAGTTTGGGCACATAAGGAAATGTAATAATCGCCCATCAATTTTTATTTTTCAAAGTACCTGCCAATAATATGAATTGTAGAAACCATCATGAACATGTCTATTTGTACTTCTTCACCCATTAGATGGCTATAACAGATCTATTATATAGAAAGTAGCTGATTGATCTCATATACTGCTTGAAAAAGTTCAATAAACGTTATTTTTAAATGAATTTATTATCGTAACTCGTTCGAGAGATTTTGCATATTATTGTGGAAAAATGCCAACCAAAGACACTAATTTAAGAACAAGTAGCAAAGGATGAAAGAAAATCAAAATCACACGAGACGTAAGATTTACGTGAAAAACCCAAAACAAGAAAAAAAACCATGGGAAGAGAGTTTTCATTATCATTAACAAAAGCACAATAGTACAATTCAAAATGCTCTAAAACCACTTGATGAGCCACAAGATCTGAATATCCAACAAGAAGATAGGAAATAACAAAACATGAAATAATATAAAAGGCTAGGGTTGGAGATGTGTTATTGAACATATTCCTTTTATAGTCTCCTTTCAACAGTTCTTAATTTAAAAGTCAAAACTCAACAAATTTCCACCTTGACTTCAAATCTTCAAAAGAACATTATGCCAAACACCATAAGACCTCTCTCCCTCACCACCAAAAGTAACCACACGAGGCCACCCTCAATAAGGCAAAATCGATGATACACATCCTTAAGCTTATGTGAGTGTACTCAATGTAGGAAATAAGGGATGAAATGCCACCAACTCCACCTAAACAACTCAAATGGCGAAAATGCCAATCAAGTCAAAGCAATGCTTGAACTTGATCAAAGAATCTGGTTTGGTCAACATATCTATTAGATTATCTGTCATAAGTACTTTTTTCATCATAACCGTACTCTAAGCAACCTCATCACATACAAAGTGATACCGTATGTCAATATATTTTGTCCTCTCATGATACATCGTGTTCTTGGTCAACTAGATCGCACTTTGGTTAACACAAAAGATAACGGAAGCTCCCTTCTACTTCACATCAAGTTCTATAATCAAACATTTCAACCAAAGAGCTTCCTTTACTGCTTCCATTGCTACCATGTATTTTGTTTGGGTGGTAGAAAAAACAATTGTGTCCTACAAAGTTGCTTTCCAACTAATTATGGAACCACCAAGTGTAAAAACATAACCTGTTAAAGATCTCCTTTTGTTGAGATTACCTGCATAGTTAATCAACAAAGTCAACAGTTGAATGTCCTATCTCACAACCTTTATTAAAGACCAAACCCACATCTGAGGTACTCTGGATTTATTGAAGAATCCATTTCATGGCTTGCTAGTCAGCTTTACCAGGATGTGCCATGTACCTACTTACAACACTAATAGCTTGTGAAATATCCGGGTAAGTGCAAACCATAGTATATATGAGATTACCTACAACACTAGAATATGAAATTTGAGACATCTCATCTTCCACTTCTTTAGTTTTAGGTGACAAAGAAGCCGAAAGCCTAAAATGGGACGCCGAAGGAGTACTTAAAGGTTTAGCATTCTTCATACCAAAGTTCTCAAGCACTTTCTCAATATACTTCTTCTGATACAAGTATAAATTTCCAACCTATCTATCTCTATGAATTTCCATATCTAAAATTTTCTTAGCAGCTCCAAGATCTTTCAACTCAAATTCCCTACTAAGTTGCCTCTTCAAATTTTGTATCTCTAATATGTTCTTCTCTATAATAAGTGTTGGAGAAATCCTCTTGAAGTGTTTTGAAGTTGACAAAACATTTCCATCAGTCTAATCTAAAGGCTTGCAGACTCTGCTATTTAAAGTCTGAAGACCTCCGAACAGCCAGACTCAAGACTCAAAGTCTATCCTCATTGACAGTTTCTAATCCGTTGAAGAAAGGCTATCCAGAACTGGATGTTTCGTTAAGGATGTGGCCTTATCGACTGGAGAAGATCTCTTGGATGGATATGACATATCGGAATTCTTTATTTGATCATAATTGATTCGAAGATTAAGGATTCGATGATTGGCAAAGTATACTTGGAAGGTTCTACTTATGGAAACCGAGATCCTGATTGTATGGACGAACATGATTGATGGACTATCGACATGTTCCTTTAATAGCTCGAATGATCTTTCTAATTGATTCCGTCCAATGGGTAGATTGGAGGAATTCTTTTGGTAAGTGCCAACGGGTATGATGGCATGATGGAGTATATAAGGAAGACGTTTCAGTTGTTCGAGGTGGTGCACGATAGAAGAATTCCAAAGTCTGAAGCTCTTTGTTCTTAGTCAATTCATTTGTTGAGCAAAATCATGTAATCAAAAGAGAGTCTATATTCATGAGAAACCTTGAGGAGGTGTAGGAGAACATCTACACTGTGGAATCAAGGAAAAGCCGTGCTGTAACTTCTCTTTTGTTCATAGTGAAATCCAGCCGGTGGACTGTCAGTGCGGAAGAGTGGACGTATGCTTGGAATAAGCCGAACCACTATAAATCTTGTGTTCATTTCTCTCTTCCCTAACCTTTACTTTACTTTGATCGTATTTTCCTTTCCATTGATTGCCTATAATCGCTTTTGTATCTCGAAAATTTGTTTGTGCACCTATTCACCCCCTCTAGGTGCTTATACTAGCTATGTCAATTAGTATCAGAGCTTGTGTACTCACTTTTGTTGAAGTGTTTTACTTCAGAGTTAAAGATCTATGGCTAGTATGTTGGCTCCAGGACTGGTAGAAGGGCAAAGCAATACCAGACCACCTTACTTTGATGGAAATGATTACAACATATGGAAGAACAAGATGAAAGCATTCCTAAGATCAAAGGATCCTCTAGAATGGGACGTTGTAGAAAAAGGAATCATTCCTAAAGCTGCATCTGTCTCAGAAAGAGGAAAAGATGTTGTTGAGTCTAGCGAAATGACTCAGGAAGAAAAAATCAAGAGACAAGCTCTTGATGCAAAAGCAATTTACTCTTTATATTGTGCTTTATCTCCTACTGAATATAACAGAATATCTTCTTGTGTTACAACTAAAGAAGTCTGGGATAGATTACATATTACCTATGAAGGAACCGATCGAGTGAAAGAGACTAGAATCAACATTCTCCTCGGTCAATATGAAGCCTTCAAAATGAAACCAGGAGAATCTATAACGGATATGTTCAATCGCTTTACAGAAATCGTGAATGGTCTTGAAAACCAAGGTCAACAAATTTCTGATCCTATGAAAGTAAACAAGCTACTGCGTGGACTCTCCAAGGATTGGAATCACATAAAGACCTCAATTAGAGAGACCCAAAGAATCATGCCACTATCTGTTGATGAGTTGGTTGGGACTTTTCAGTCTTATGAAGTGGAGCGAATCAATGAAGACGAAGACCCTAAAGGTAAGAAATCTATTGCATTAAAATCTAATGATGATTTTGATGTTACAGATTCTGAAGATGATATGGATGATGAGGAACTTGCTCTCATGATAAGAAGATTTAGAAAGCTGAACAGAAAAGGAAGAAGATTCAATCCAAAGAAACAAAGTTTTCAAAAGCAACAGACTAAGTCTGTTGAGGATGATGAATCAAACAAGGATGTAGTCTGCTTTGAATGCAAGAAAAAGGGACACATCATACCCAACTGTCCTCTTCTGAGGAAGAAGAAAGGAAAAACTGAAAAGTATCAAAAAGCTCTTAAAGCTGAAACCTGGAGTGATACAGAGTGTGAAGAAAGTGATGATGAATATGCCAATATATGTCTGATGGCTCAATCGGATTCAGATTCAAATTTCGAAACAGATTCAGACTCAGAAAGCGAATTTGAGATAAGTAACTTCAAAATCCTTATTAAGGTTTCAAAGTATATTAATGAATTGTGTTTTAGTCTTAAGATTTCTCTTAAAAGAATTTCCGAACTCAAGAAAGAAAATTCTGCTCTAAAACAACAGGAAAATATTTTGAAAGAAAAAGTGAAATGTTTAGACAAGAATGCTTCTTCTCTTAAAGAAAGTGAATACAATCTTTTAAAAGAAAATGCATTCTTGAAAAATGATATCTCAAATATTTCCAAAAGATTTTCTATAGGATCTGAGAAACTGGAAAAAATTCTCTCTGTTCAAAGACCTTATTTCAATAAATCTGGTTTAGGAATGACTACTGAAACCATTCCTTTAATTAATTTTCCTAAAGTAAAGGAAAGAATCAAACAAAGACCCACAAGAGATGCTTACAAAAGTCATTTTAAAAGGATCTTTGTAAAACCAGTAGGTCGCAATGCTCTCAAATGCTCAAAGTGCAATAGTGCAGATCATTTTGAAAAAGAATGTCCCATGATTTGGAAACCTGTTAAAAAGGAGTGGGCAAAAACCGTATATCAAACTAACACCAATGGGCCCAAGAAAATATGTTTACCAAAGAAGGTTTGAGTTTCTTTTTTAAATACAGGTCACTATCAAGAAAAAGGTAAAATGGTATCTGGATAGTGGATGCTCAAGACACATGACAGGAGACTCAAATTACTTCATAAAGATTGTTCGAGTAAATGGTGGAAAAGTCTCTTTTGGAGGAAACAGCAAAGGAAAAATTGTGGGATTTGGAACTGTAAAGATTGGAATCTCACAATTAGCAATGTTTCCTTAGTGGAAGGGCTCAATTACAATTTGCTCAGTATTAGTCAGCTATGTGATACTGGTTTCAAAATCAACTTTCAAGAGGGAATATGTTCTGAAATTAGTAAAGATTCTACTCAGTCATTGATGGGTCGAAGGCATGGAAATATCTACCTTTTGGATGTGAAACCAGATGAATCACAATGTCTTATCTCAATCCAAGATGAAGCAAACTTATGGCACAAAAAGCTTGGGCACGTTAACATGAAGCAAATAGCCAAAATATCAGCAAAGAAGCTTGTTCGTGGTCTACCCAATTTATCATACCAAAAGTCTGATCTATGTACACCATGTATATTGGAAAAACAGGTAAGAAATTCCTTTAAACCAATAAATAAAGTTTCCACTAACCGTGTACTGCAGCTTCTGCATATGGATCTATTTGGACCAACCAGAACACAAAGCATTGTAGGTAAGAAATACTGCCTGGTAATTGTGGATGATTACTCACGATTCACTTGGGTATATTTCTTGGCAAGTAAGTCTGAAACTTTCTCTTTGAAAAGTTTGCTAAAAAGGTTCAAAATGAAAAAATGGCATGTTATCTCAAGTATAAGAACATATCATGGAGGTGAATTTGAAAATCATGATTTTACAAAATTTTGTGATGAATGGGTTTCCAGCATGTATTCTCCTCTCCATATACTCCAGAGCAAAATGGAGTTGTGGAAAGAAAGAATAGATCTCTTCAAGAAATGGCTAGAACTCTTTTAATCAAAAGTAACATCTCTTCACGTTTTTGGGCTGAAGCAGTTTCTACAGCATGTTACATTATAAATAAAGTTTTTCTAAGGCCTATTCTGGAAAAAACCCCCTATGAACTATTCAAAGAAAAGAAGCCTATTGTTTCATATTTTCATGTATTTGGATGCAAATGTTTTATACTGAAAAATGCAAATGATCGAGTTGGTAAGTTTGAAGAAAAGTCAGATGAATGCATCTTCCTTGGATATTCAACCACAAGTAAAGCATATGGAGTCTACAACAAGAAGACTCAAACAGTGGAAGAATCAATGAATGTTAAATTCCAAGACTCTATGCAAAATGAATCCATTTAGACTCATCTTAAAGACTTGAACCTACTCCAGACTCTACAAAGTCTAAAATAGCTCAGACTTTGAAGGACCAGCAACAAGTGACTGTTGAAGATTCAAGTAAAGGAAGTCACCATCAATCTGACAAATTAACCAGCAACTGGAAACAGAAGTCCAGTCATCCCAAAGATCTTATTATTGGGGACATCAATGAAGGAATTCACACAAGATCCAAAAGGCGCGAAGAGTCTAGTGCTGTGGCTCTTATTTCTGAAATAGAACCCAAAAGCATAGAAGAAGCTTTATCTGATGAAAGCTGGATTGAAGCTATGCAAGAAGAGCTCAGGCAATTCAATATTAATGATGTATGGGAATTGACTCCTAAACCAAAAGGTAAGTCTGTTATTGGAGCTAAATGGGTTTTCAGGAACAAGATGAACAAGAAAGTAAAAGTCATAAGAAACAAGGCAAGACTCGTGGCCAAGGGATACACACAAGAAGAAGGGATAGACTATGACGAGACTTACGCACCAGTAGCAAGGTTAGAAGCAATTGGATTATTACTTGCTTTTGCTTGTTATAAGAATTTCAGGTTATTCCAAATGGATGTCAAAAGTGCCTTCCTAAATGGATTCATCCAAGATGAAGTCTATGTGGAACAACCACCTGGGTTTGAAGACCCAAGGAAACCAGACTCAGTATTCAGACTCAAAAAGGCTTTATACGGCTTGAAACAAGCACCTCGAGCTTGGTACGACAGACTGAGTAAGTTTTTAATTGAAAATGGATTTGTTAAAGGTAAAGTAGACACTACTCTTTTCATTAAAAGAGAAAGCAAGAGTTTTCTACTTGTTCAAATATATGTCGATGATATTATTTTTGGATCCTCTAACGAAAGTCTATGCAAGAAATTCTCTAAGACTATGCAGGATGAATTTGAAATGAGCATGATGGGTGAGTTAACCTTCTTCCTTGGACTTTAAGTGAAACAACTGAAGGAATGAAATTTTATTCATCAAGAAAAATATGCTAATGATACTGTGAAGAAGTTTGGACTGGACAATTGCAAAAAAGGCTGATATACCAATGTCAAGCTCCGTGAAGATAGATAAAGATGAAGGAGGAAAGAAAGTCGACCAAAAGTTATACAGGAGTATCATCGGTTTACTTCTTTATCTTACTGCTTCTAGGCCTGACATTTTGTTTAGTGTTTGTATTTGTGCCAGATTTCAAGCAGACCCTAAAGAATCACATTTAAATGCTGCAAAGCGTATTATCAAATATATTGCATCAATTTCAAGTTTCGGTCTCTGGTATCCTAAAAGGGGAGATTTTACTCTTCTTTGGTACTCAAACGCAGACTTAGTCGGATGTAGAGTTGATAGAAAGAGCACCTCAGGTACCTGTCAACTACTTGGAGGCAGGACAGTGTCTTGGTTTTCAAGGAAACAAAGTATAGTAGCTCTCTCTACAGCAGAAGCAGGATATGTAGCTCTTGGAAGCTATTGTTCACAAATTTTATGGATAAAACAACAGCTAAGAGACTTTGGAATTGAAGATTCATGCACGAAGATTAAATGTGACAACACCAGTGCAATCAATCTCACCAAAAATCCAATTCTTCATTTAAGAGCAAAGCATATAGAGATACGACATCACTTCATTAGAGATCATGTTCAAAATGGAGAAATCTCAATTCAGTTTGTTGACTCAAAGAATCAACTGGTGGATATATTTACAAAGCCTTTGGAGAAAAATCAATTTGAAATTATCCGTTCCAGACTCAACATTTTGAGGTTCGAAGAAGTTAAAGTCTAAAGACTCTCAGGCTCGGACATATAAGACTTTGACTGCAAGACTTTGACTGTAAGTTATTCTCTCTCTAATCTCATCTTGAAAAGGTACGTTCATCAACCGTGTTGATTATTGTTATCTCAACTGCTATCTTTAATTGACGAGATTATTGCATCGTTTCCTTTAGATAAAGAAGTTATTTTGAAATGACCATTTTTTGAAAAAGGCAGTTATTTTTTTTTTAAAAGGTATCTTTTCACTTTCCATTACGACGATTGGTATTCCTTTCTTTCGAATGTCTTATATACAGTCGGTTTCTCTTTGCTTAACTCCAAAACCCTAAAAAGCACAAATCTTCCATTCCTGTTTTCTTCTCTTGTTTAATCTTCGAAAAAGTTGTCATCTTACTTGGGAAAGTCAAGCAAGGAATCTCTCAAAGACTAAGAAAGATGTCGTCTTCAAGAAAGTCATTGAGGATCGCAAGCAGGGGACCACGACGAATGAGTGAGGGGCCTACGCACTTCGATCTCACTGAAGAAGAAGTGTCTCCAAATCAGCAGCAGAGCTCACAACATTCTCAGCAGCGTCATTCTCCTCCATCTAGTCCTCAAGATGTTGATCATCATCAAAATGAAGAAATCATTGAAGATGCAGATCCTGTAAGAGTTCAAAGGCCCTCTTTTATTTATAAGATGTATCGTGCTTGAAAAGGGACTGGTACTCCATTGAACTATGTGGATGATTTTCTTAAGGACAAAGGATATGGAAATGAATATATCTTTTTGCGAAAAATGGAAAGTTTGGGAATTGTTCGTAAGGGTGTGGCAGAAGAATCCCTTGCGAATATCCCAAGTGACCTTCGTGATTGGGGAGTTAATCCAGTGGATGGAAATAATAATGACAAATTATACAGCGAATTTCAGCCAAGAATGGGAATTACGGCGGAAAATCGAGGAAAAATGGGAGAGTTGTTTAGATCGAAGGAACATATGGATCTATACTCAAAATTGCTGAAGCGTGGGGTGATAAACCCTAGGAGTGTGGATTTTGACTTTCTGGATGCTGTAAATGTGAACTTAAGGGAAAAGTTTGGTCATCTTCAACTTGAGAAATTCTGCTCTGACACCACAGAAGCCTATCCTCAACTAACTGCATATTTCTATTCAAATCTTAGTTTCTTGGATGCGAATAGATTCTCTTTCAGTGTCAAAGATCAAGACTTTGTTGTGGATATGGATATGCTGGCAGATGTGTTAGGAGTTGAGAGAGGAAGATATCAACGGATCAAAGTTTCTATTGCTCGTACTACTCTGGAACTTGTTAAGGACAGGAGAACAGAGGGAAAGATTTCCTATTCAAGGATGAGTGCATTTAACATCTTGTTGCACAAAATTGTAATCAATTGCCTCAAACCGAAATCAACTTCCATGACTGATGTCTCAAGTTCAGAGGCAAAGCTAATGTATGCAATCATCACTGGGAAAAGATTTTCTCTTCCTCACACTGTTATGTTCCACATGTATAGAGCTGTGATGAATGACAGAGGACAACTTTCTTATCCAGGTCTTGTGACGAAGTTATTAAGACATCTGAACATTCAGCCTCCGCAAATCCTTTGTGCTCGATTGTGCGATCATATGGTGGTAGGACTGAAAATGGTGACCAAGATGCGTTTGAAGGAACTAAGCAAGGCATTGGAGAAATTTAAGGAGAAGACTCCAGTCAAAGCTCATCAATTCTCTTCTGCAGAAAAAAGAAAAAGGGAAGGAACCCATGGATGCTCCATCCAAAAGAAGAAGAGCTCTCCTCGTTGATGATGAAGATGATGAGGAAAACATCACTATTTCTGCTTTGAAGAATCTCAATCAATCTGTTCTAGAGAAAGAGTCAGAACAACAGACAGAAGAAAGAGCAGAGAAAGAAGCAGAGGAAAAAGAAGCAGAGGAAAAAGAAACAGAGGAAATAGAAGAATAATAAGAAAGAGATGCTGAGCTAGAGAGAGTTGAAAAAGAAGAAGAAGATAAAAGAGATCAAGAAGAAGGAGAACATGAGGAGCACTCTTCATCTGAAGGCATGAACACAGGTTGAGACCAAGAGAAAAGAGGAATATCTTCAAATCCTGCAACCAGTGAGGGAGTTAGTCGATCCCCAGCATATCCAGAGGATATTTATGCCTCTCAGTTTCCCGAGGAAGGTCATGAGGTTTCTTCACCAAATCTGTGTGATTATGCTGATCTACCATCGTCTACATTTACTCCATCAGATCGTGCTAATGCCAGTACGCAGACCGAAAATTCAGTAGACTTTCGTAGAGTGATGGATATTCTCTTGGAAATGCAAGGTCAGATATATGCATTAGGATGTGAAGTTCAGAACTTGCAGAATGTAGGACAAGTCTCTTCGAGTTCATTAAATGATCAAATCCAAGCCCTTTCTCTTTAGATTCAGGCTAATGCTAAGGGTGAGGATGTTGCTTAACTGAAGGAAGACTTGAAAAGGCTGGAAGGCATCGTTCATTTGATGGGAGATTTCCAGCTTGTTCGTGTTCCCAAGAATCCTTGACTTCATTTTCATCTCAATCTTTTTTATGCTGACAAAAAGGGGGAGAGTTGTGAGACCTAAAAAACTTTGAACTTAAATTTGTCGAACTTTTGGCTTGTTTGGTTTGTAGTTTGTTTTGACTTGACTTTTGAGTCATGTGTGTCTGGATGTGGACTAAATTTGGATTTGGATTTGACTGCTTATTATTAACTACTATTGATATCTTATGGATGACTTTATTGCATACTGGACTAACCTATTTTCTGTGGTTGCAGATTCTAGTGTTATTCATTTAGCCATTTATCTCTATAAGATATGCATATGTGTTTGAGAAATGTTTTGCAGGTCAAAGTTTTCCAAATCTGCAGGAAAGTTTTGTCACTATCAAAAAGCGGGAGATTGTTGGAGAAATCTTCTTGAAGTGTTTTGAAGTTGACAAAACGTTTCCATCAGTCTAGTCTAAAGGCTTGCAGACTCTACTATTTAAAGTCTGAAGACCTTCGGACAGCCAGACTCAAGACTCAAAGTCTATCCTCATTAACAGTTTCTAATCCGTTGAAGAAAGGCTATCAAGAACTGGATGTTTCATTAAGGATGTGGCCTTATCGACTGGAGAAGATCTCTTGGCTGGATATGACATATCAGAATTCTTTATTTGATCATAATTGATTCGAAGATTAAGGATCCGATGATTGGCAAAGTATACTTGGAATGTTCTACTTATGGAAACCGAGATCCTGATTGTATGGGTGAACATGATTGATGGGCTATCGACATGTTCCTTTAATAGCTCAAATGATCTTCCTAATTGATTTCGTCCAACGGGTAGATTGGAGGAATTCCTTTGGTAAGTGTCAACGGGTATGATGGCATGAATGAGTATATAAGGAAGACGTTTCAGTTGTTCGAGGTGGTGCACGATAGAAGAATTCCAAAGTTTGAAACTCTTTGTTCTTAGTTAATTCATTTGTTGAGCAAAATCGTGTAAACAAAAGAGAGTCTATATTCGTGAGAAACCTTGAGGAAGTGTAGGAGAACATCTACACTGTGGAATCAAGGAAAAGCTGTGCTGTAATTTCTCTTTTGTTCATAGTGAAATCCAGCCGGTGGGCTGTCAGTGCGGAAGAGTGGACGTAGGCTTGGAATAAGCCGAACCACTATAAATCTTGTGTTCATTTCTCTCTTCCCTAACATTTACTTTACTTTGATCGTATTTTCCTTTCTATTGATTGCCTAGAATCGCTTCTGTATCTCGAAAATTTGTTTGTGCACCTATTCACCCCCTCTAGGTGCTTATACTAGCTATCTTAATAAGTATGTCATCTACATATAACAATAAACAAATAAAAGAGCCATCATGCAATCTCCTATGGTACACACAACTATCATGCGCACTCCGTGAGTAGTCATGACTTAATATAAAGCTATCAAACCTCTTGTACCATTGCAGCGAAGATTGTTTGAGACCATACTAAGATTGTTTCAACTTGCAAATGTGATCTTCTTTACCCTCAACAACAAATCTTTTGGGTTGAGACATATAGATTGCCTCCTCAAGCTCACAATGTAGAAAAGTGGTCTTGACATCAAGTTGCTCAAGTTTCAAATCATAAAGGGCTACTAACGCAAGCAACATACAAACGAAACTATGTTTCACAACTGGAGAGAACACTTCATTGAAGTCGATCCCCTCCTTCTAACTAAAATCCTTCGCTACCAAACGTGCCTTAAATCTTTCATCTTTCATCTTCAACCTCTGGAATTCCCTCTTTTCTTTTGAAGACTCACTTGCACCCAACATCTTTTTTGCCTTTAGGTAATTTTACAATATCTCAAGTTTGGTTCTTATGGAGAGATATCATCTCTTCATTCATCGCAACAAGCTGCTTCTTAAATTTAGAACAAATAATAGCTTAATGGAATTTAAAATGTTCTTCAATACCAAACTCTTCAGCAACTATAAGAGCATATGCTACAAAATTAGTGAAACCATACCTTTGGGGAGGCTTAATTGTTCATTTAGCCCTCTCTACAGCCAAACTTTGAGATTGCTCAATTTCTTTCTCTTTTTTGATAGATCTGAATCTTGTTGCTCATTGTCACTTTCTGGCTGAATATGAATATCTTCAACTATTTTCAGTAGATGCTCTACATGAAACTCCACCTAATTTCGAATATTCTTCTCATGAATACCTATAAACTAAGTAACAACCTTTCTCTTTTCAAACATAGAATTTTATCAAAACTAACATCTCTACTAATTATAAACTTTGATGACTAAGAGTCAGAATATGATAACCTATATTTTTTGACCTTATATGTATAACCAACAAAAATACACTTCTTGACCCTACGTTCAAGTTTACCCTTTTTTACATAATAATAAGTAGGACATCCAAATATTTTTAAATTAGATTAATCAAAAGGTTTAATTGACCATATCTCATTAGGAGTCTTACATTCAATTGCAATTGAAGGAGAACAATTCACTAAATAACATGATGTGTTTACAGCTTCAGCCCAAAAATCTTTCCTAAGTCCAACATTATAAAGCATACACATGGTTCTCTCCAAAAGTATCAAGTTCATGCACTCTACCATCCCATTCTATTGAGATGTGTGCTTGACTATTCGATGTCAAACAATCCTGGAATCTTCACAGTACTTGTTGAAATCATCTTTGCAAAACTCAAGACCATTGTCCGTTCTGAAATGCTTTATCTACTTCATAGTTTGATTTTCTATTAATATCTTCCACTTCTTGAATGTATCAAAAACGTCACTTCTACGCTTTAAGAAATAAACCCAAACTTTCCTAGAAAAAATCATCAATAAATGTTAGAAAATAAACTACACCACCTTTAGATGTTGCCCGTGCTAGTCCCCACAAGTCGGAGTGAATATAGTCAATTGTGCCCTTCGTCGAGTGCGCCCCAGTACTAAAACTAATTACGCGCTGCTTTCCGAAAACACAATATTTGCAAAAGTCAAGTGAGACCATATGATCTCCTCAAATTAAACCACGTTTACTCAAGATGGTCATTCCTCTTTCGCTCATGTGGCCCAAATGCATATGCCACAACATTTGTTTTTTTTAGAACCTAAAGATGATGATACATTTAAATAACCCACAACGGTACTTCCCTATAGAATGTAAAGATTTTTCGTTATGTTACCTTTCATCATAATCAATGAGCCTTTTGAAACTTTCAAAACTCCACCTCTATCTACGTACATACATCCAATGGAATCTAAAGTGTTCAATGGAATGAGGTTTTTCTTCAAATCTGGGATGTGTTTAACGTTTGTCAAAGTTCTTACTATATTGTCATGGCATTTAATCTGCACCGTACTAATACCTACAATCCTATAAACTACATTGTTACCCATTAAAACTGAACCACCATGATTTTCTTATTTGTATGGAACCAATTTCTATGTAGACACATGTGGTATGAACATATTGAATCTAAAATCCATTCATCATTGACATGACAATCTGAGGACAAAATAGTTAGAATATCGTTTGCATTAGCAAACTTGTTATTTTTCATCAAACTAGCCGAATTGACATACTTCATCAGCTTCTTTCCATTAGCTTTGAGCATTGGACACTTACTTTTATAATGTCCAAAGTTGTGACAATAATAACACTCCACTTTACTTTTATCTCTACATGATCTAGATTTCGAATGCCATTTACTATTATTGCGTCTATCACAATGATTTGACTTTCCCTTGACAACTAAGTCATTAGCTTTATCACCACTACTACTCGCATTCAATTTTGTACGCATCTCCATGGAATTCAATGAGGCTTTCACATCCTCTAGAGTTATGGATTCCCTTCCATACAACATAGAATTCACAAAATTCTCATACAAGCTTGGTAGTGAACATAACACAATTAGGGTTTGATCTTCATCATTTAACTTCAAATCTAGATTTTTCATATCCATAATGATTTTATTAAATTCATCTAGATGTTATTGGATAGGAGTACCTTCTTTCATCTTTAGCATATAAAGATGCCGCTTAAAAATAAACTTGTCGTGAGAGATTTCTTCATGTAGAGGCTCTCAAGCTTATTCCACAATCTCGAAGCTACTTTCAGTTGTGACTTCACAAAGCAATTTATCAGACAGTGATAATTGGATGGTGCTATGTGCCTTTTCTTCCATCTCCTTGATCTTAGCAATAGTCATATCATCGGGATAATTTCCATCCAAGACTCTACCGAACCTTCCCGACGTAGCAGTGCCTTCATCTTGATTCTCTATAGCCCAAAATTGTTTTGGTCATCGAAGGGTGCCACTTTGAATTTGATAGTGCCATCTTCAATAAAAATACCAAAATTCCTTCACTTTGATACCAATTTGTTGTAGAAAAATGCCAATCTAAGAGCAAGTAGCAAAGAATGAAAGAAAATCGAAATTACATGAGACGCAAGATCTACTTAGAAAACCCAAAGTGGGAAAAACCATGGAGAGAGAGAGAGAGAGAGAGAGAGAGAGAGAGAGAGAATTCACTATCTTCAACAGAAGCACTAGAGTACAATCCAAAACGCTCCAAAATGACTTGGTAAACCACAAGATCTAAATGTCCAACAAGAAGATAAGAAATAACAAAACAGGAAATACTATAGAGGTTAGGGTTGGAGATGTGCTATTAAACACATTCCTTTTACAGTCGCCTTTCAAAATTTTTAAAATAAAAAGTGCATGGTCTAAAATACTCTTATCTTTAAAATTTGAAAGTGAAAACTTAATATATATTTAAAAGAAGAGGAATTCGAAGGATATTGTTGGAAGATAAGCTGAAGATCCAGGAGATATATCGGGAAATTGGTTGATTTGATTTTGATTATAGAATCAATCAAAGATTAGATAGAAATATTAAATTGATTTGTAGAATATTACATTGCCTTTTCTATATGTACATCTTGTAATATAACTACTAAATCCTGTACATTGATTACAATTGAAAAAATACAGAAAGTCTTCTCTCCAAAACCTCGTCCGTTCCTTGCTTTCCTTCGTTTTCTCACATGGTATCAGAGCTTGGTTCTAAGCTCCATTTCTGCACCTGATTGCCTTCGTATGTCCTTGAATCTGCAAGACAAATCAACGCCTTGTTACAAAGGAATCAATTTTTGTAAGGAGGAAGAAGAAATGGAAATGAATTTTTACCATGAATGATCCAGAGAATCTGCTCCCTATTGCTGCTGGCATTCCATCCACAGGTGACGCCACATCGACGGGAGAGACACAAGGCCACAACACCGGTATGATACCTACAATTCCCATAACCTAGCAACAAATCCAGACCCATGGTGTACAATGGTAGTTATTCCCGGCTTAGTCGTGCTAGGGAAATCCCTTATGATATTTAGAAGATGACAAAATAAATCAAAGGCTACTAACGTGTTTAATGGCTGAGTAACAGACTATGCAGATGATATAAAATGTAAAGGATATTGTCCAAAGTCTATTTTGAAGATTTCCAGACTTCTGTGTCAAAGTATGAAGACTATCAGACTTTAGTGTCAAAGTCTAATCTACATCAAAAGTCTACCCACTCTGACAAATTCCAGACTGAATGTGAATGAAGAACCAGAATGTAAAGTCAGACTTTATGTTGAAACTGAACCAGAAGACAGACTCTATGCTGAAGTTGAACTTATTCAGACTATGTTCAGATCTTAAAACTAAATTTGTTCAGAAGCAGAATATGTTCAGACCTAGAATGTAAAGTCTATTGCACTTAGATTTAGATTGCAAAGTCTATTGCTCTCAGACTTTACATCCAGATTCAACATAACGTTATACAAGCCGAATCATGTAACGGCTAGTGATTTGGTTTAAATTCTACATCAAGATTGATTTGATTGACAATTGGAACTTGAAGACAATAACTTTCTATACGGAGAAGCTCTACTTATGGAAACCAAGATTCTGTTTGTATGGGTGATCGGAATCAACTTGGAATTTTACCTTTGTCACTCAACAACTGCCAAATCTTCTAGATATAGATTTTTCTAATGGGTAGATTGAAAGATGATTCTCAAGATACTTCCAACGGCTAGTTTGGAAGTGGAGGATTATTTAAGGAGATGAAAGACTGATGAGCAAGCAAGAAATGGAGCGTAGAATTTATAATTCCAAAGTCTGAGCGACCTTCGATCATATACTTGTCTCTTGTGAGCTTAAACATTTGTGATCGTGAGAGAAATACCAAAAGAGTAACTTAGCAAGATAATGTGAACTACTACTAAGTATTTGCACTCAAAGTTGTAATCTCTTGTTGATTGCATAGTGGAATCTAGCCAAGAAGGCTGTTAGCATGGGCGATGCGTGTGGTCGAACGGCGACGAGCTGTGATAGCGAGGAGCTCTGGCTGGCAACGTGCAACGGCCATGGCTGCTCCAGCTTCTTCTCTGCATTTTTCTGGTCTTCGCACCATGAAGATGGAGGAGAGAGGCGACGGGAGAGATGGAGGGAGGAGAGAGGAGAGAGAGAGAGATGGGACCATTTCTTTTTCTTCTTCTTTTTCTTTAACCCAAAAAAAATGGCCCACCATGACCTAAGATGACATCACATTCCACTCACCCAATCCTCCACAACCTCTTCCAATGGGTTCAATTTCATTTTCCGCCGGGGCAGAAAATCTTGTACAACAAATTCTTCAGTTCCACTTAATTCTCTTCCAATTGAATCAAATTGAAGTCCATAAAATTAATCCAATATCACCGCACTTCAATTCACATCTTCACTTATCCATAAAACCAACTTAAGCCCTAAAAGCATGACCAAAGACGGGCCCACTAATTTCTCGAGCCAAATTAGCAATTCTCTGATTTAATTGCTGAAAAATTCTGATTACATGAAAAATCTTCTAAAGATGAGTTAATATTCCTAAAATGATTTGTGACACACCTTGACTTCCAATTTCTGAATTCAATCTCAATTTCACGGTTAATTTCACTTTGGCACGATATTGACGCATCCTAATCTACCGGGCAGCTTTTAGAAATTTTCATGCATTTGACTTGTGGTTGATCAATTCAAGCAACAATGTACATTTTTGACACATTGGCGACTCTCGGTTGTCGGGGTAATTTCAAGGTTTCAAATACGGACACAAGGTACCCAATCGACAGAAAAGCCGGTCCAGTGTCGATTGACAAGAATTGTGTGATCTGGTGGAATCACCCACACTCGATCACATGCCTCTGTCGAGTCGGCCTATCTCCGGTCTCTAATCGATTTTTAATTATGCCATAATGACCCTTGCAGATTAGCTCGGTCGAAAGGTCGCTTCCTGGTCAAATTCTCGAGTCTAATGCATTAGAAACTCTTAACGACTTCACCTGATAAACTAGTTTTCACATGAGTGGCCGACTCAAGGAAAAGAACTATATGCGTGCCAAGGAAATGCCCGTCTCAATTTATTGAAAATAGAATTAGAAAATCGGGATGTCACAACTTTTTCCCTCTTATAAAAATTTCGTCCTCGAAATTTAAACATTTACCAATTCTTAAACAAAAAGGTGGGGGTACAGTTGTCTCATTGAATCTTCAGTTTCCCGAGTTGCTCCTTCAGTACCAGTGTTGCTAGATCATTGCTATCTTGCCCCACTTAAAATTCCAAAGGTCTTCAACACAAAATCTGCGAAGCTAAACTAGCGATTCTGAGTGGTCTCTAAACTATCTCTAATAATTGCGATTGAATCACTAATTTCTGAACCAACTCTAGACTTGCGATTTTCTAATCTCTGATCTTATTTCAACTGACTGAAGTCTTGTACACTCTGCTCTACACTGATTAAAAAGAAACTATTTGACTGATCTGTTGAAACTGAGAACGTCTAGTCAAGATCTGATATAACTCTGACATTGATCTCGGCAACCGCAATCACTAAGTATTGTACTGACCCTGGCCTATGATCTTTCTTTCCCTGACTTCATCTCAGTAATCAAAATTCTGCACTCTTTGCTATGCACTGCTTAAGAAAGAACCATCTTAAAGCTTTACCAACTTGGAACATTTGATCTAGACTTGAAATACAATTCATCCTTGGCACTCCATGTAGATGATTTATATGATATACACACACTTCGATATACCTATTCTAATCGAGATCTTTTCATGTTGCACTAAGGTGAGTTGACTCTGTTCATCTATCGACCACAACCCCATAAGGAATCAATACTCTTCCCGACTCCTTAATAAGCCTGTCATAACATTCCATCATGCTATACTTCCATTCCCACACATGACTCTCTCAAGTGCTTGAAAAAGCTTTCCTGGCTTACATTAGCAAATTCTCACTTACTGATACATCCAACAATTACAATTTGTTCGGCGATATCTATCTTCATACTGATCTACCAATCTTGATGATGTAGATTCCAACTCATCTTCGTATTGTTTGGACAACGCTGAAGTTGCTATGATGAGCTTCCCATAAGATCTCTTCTTTAATCTCCGTATCGTCAATTACGCACAATCGTCCTCAGAACCTTAGCGTTCTATCTTTAGAAATATGAAAATCAACCTCTCTCTCATTTGCATTCTCTTATAGAATCTTCTGAATTTCTAAATCTGTCCATGGAAGCATTTTGATTCTGATCTGAACTCTCAGCTCAATTCTGAGGGTGGTCATAGGATTCAAAAGGTGGCCTACCTTAGATTTGAAAGCCGAATTTCGAACTTTCTCAAATAAGGTCGAATCCTTGAGTACCAACTGTACAACTAGGGACTCTCGACTCAATGCATCTGTAACTTTGCTCGCCTTTCTAGAGAGATATGAAATATCATAGTCATAATCCTTCAGGAGCTCCATCCATCGACGTTGTCTCATATTCAACTCCTTCTGGGAGTACAAGTACTTGAGACTCTGATGGTCAGTGAAGATCTGGAATCTTTCTCCGCACAAATAATGCCTCCAAATCTTTATGGCAAAGACGATTGCTGCAAGCTCTAAGTCATGCGTTGGATAATTCAACTCATGAGGTCTCAATTGACGGGATGCATACGCAACAACCCTACCATGATACATCAATACGCAACCCAATCCTTTAAACGACGCATCACTGTAGATCCTAAACCCTCCTGGACCAGATGGTATAATAAGCACAGGTGCGGTAGTTAGCTTCTGCTTAAGCTCTTGGAAACTACTCTCGAACTTATCTGTCCACACAAACTTTTCTTCCTTCCTCAATAGTCTTGTCATCCACGATGCTAACACTAAAAACCCTTCGACAAACCGTCTGTAATACCCTGCTAAACCTAGAAAACTTCTGATCTTTGTCACTGTAGTCAATCTCGGCCAACTGTTCACTACTTTAATCTTGGATAGGGTTTACGGAGATTCCTTCTCCTGAAACCACATGACCTAGGAACGCCACATGAGTCATCCAAAACTCGCATCTGCTAAGTTTATTGTAAAATCCAAAAGTACTCAAGGTCTGAAGTACCATCCCCAAATGTCTCTCGTGCTCCTTAGCACTCTTTGAGCACACTAGGATAACTTCAATGAACACGATCACAACTGATTCAAGTACCCTTAAACATTCTGCTCATTAGACCCAAACAAATAGCTATGGTGTCCATCAAACCATACGATATTACAGTGAACTCATAACTGTTGTATCAAGTGCAAGATGCTAACTTCGGTATGTCTTTCTTCCTGATCCTCAACTGATGATATCCTAACCTCAAGTCGATCTTGAAGAATATCAATGTACAAACGCAATGAGCCAACTTTCTTCTTCACTAATAGAATGGGTGTTCCCCAAGGTGATGCATTGGAACGTATGAATCTCCTATTCCACAATTCCTACATCTGCACCTTCATTTCTTTTAACTCGGGTAACACCATCCGGTAAGGAGCCTTAGGGACTGGCTCTGATTTGGGTGCTAATTCAATCACGCACTATATTTCTCTTTCTGACAGCAAACCTGGCAATTCTTCAGAAAATACCTCATAAAACTTCTGTACCACGATTATGTTCTCCATATTCGGCTCCTCAACTGACGCATCCATCACGTTGCCATGTAGATTCGATAACTAACAACTAAAACCAAGTCATCTTCAGCGACAAATAACAAGGATTGAAGTTCCTCTTCAACTTTCAGTGATTCAAAACTTTCGCATGCTAACGAAACAAGCTAAATTACATAACTACCACAATTCAAAACAACAGAAAACTCCTTAAGCCAAACCTTTTTATAAATGACTTCCAAGTCATACTTAAGCAAACCCTTCAAGTACAACTATAGTTAGAGATTCACATTTCTATTACCTTATTACCACAAAAAAAAAAAAAAAAACCCTACAACCCTCACTGAAAAGTCTGCTGCACTACTCTGATAAAAGCATCTTAAAAACATTCTTCCCTTGATCGAACTTGGTTGACCCATTCATGCTCTTCCAGTCATCCTAGTGGCGTCCTATCTACAGTAACAGTGCTTACGCTCTCCTGAACTTACACAGACAGTTCCTAACCTGATGGTCGTGCTGGCCATATTCAAATCATGCTCCTTTTTTACTCTGACACTGGGCTAACTCAAGCCTCTTTCCACGAACTCGGCACATAGTCGATGAATCCTCTATCTCATATCAAGGAATATCATGCACCTTTCTTTGCACTGAGGTCCGTTCCAAGTACCCCATTAAACGTCCTAAAGCATGTTTCCTCTGTTCTATCCTATCAACGGCGGTGTCAGGAACAACTGTGATTCCATCTGTCTATACGGACAATCTTTGATCAAATGACTGTATTGGCGACCCTTGTAGCAAGTCCTTTCTCTCTTGCAGCACAGAACAAATCCATGTCTTTTCTTACAGACACGACACACATCGATCGAGTTGAGCTTTGACTTTCCAATTCTACTCTTCCGGTTGGGTGAAATAGGGCACCTTTCTTCTGACATCAGCCTTTCTCCCAATTGATTTCCATTTCTGCTTAAACTGAACTTTGACTTAGATATGGTGGCTTGATCCTCGATCACGACTCTAGATTGGGCCTCAACAAGCGTGACAACAACAACAATCACAGCACTGGTAGCGGTAGAAACAACATCAACATCGATAGCTCGGTCTTGAGCTTGCTGACCCAAAATGCTTCCCAAAGACTTTAGCGCCTGAACAATCCCGTCGAACCTAGGATCGTTCGGTGCTGCTACACTCTCAGTACTGACTTGCGGTGGTACTCTCACACTCGCGCTGGTCTAGGCCTGCGCTCCACCTCAGGTACTAACTCTTGTCAGCGTCCTACCCTAAGGTACAAGTCCTACTGACCTCTTCCAAGGAGTTCTCCACTCCTGGTCACTCGTCCTACATGCTCTTTATAGATGCCTGTTTTCGATTCTAACATCAGGTTAGAATTTGAGTGACCCCACAAACACACTACTAAACAGCAATCAACCACATACATCAGCATATTAAAAGCCCTTCCTACTAACTATCCCACGACTCATCGCACCTTATCACTCCATACACAGACCATGCTCTGATATCACTTAAACGCGGATGTCACGCCCCGAACCTCGAGCACGCTAACATCCCGCCATGGTCATTCAAATGCAACATTCTTAGGTAATGTCGCCGACCCCATTCATTTATTATTGCGCAAGCAGAACGTATTATAAAACCTCTGACAATGAAATACGGGCAAGAAAAACAGGAAGCAAAACCACAACATAACACTTTCATGACTCAATAGAATTACAAATAGAGGTCTACGGCCAAAAGTCTATAGGAAACCGTCTCTTAAAAAGGAACTGTCCTACGACTTACAAGTTGGACACGTTCTCCAATCTTTATGACTTTACCTCTGCAACTCCTCAAGTCCAACCAAAGCTGACTGCCCGCTCCGTCTACTAGGGACCTAAAATTTTAATCTCACAACCGGGATGAGACATTGTCTCATCAAGTTCAACCCCCTAAACCCCTATTAGAAAGAAAATAAGCCCCGGTGGCCTAGCCACAACATCAAGAAGACTTACCTCGCATTAGTCTTCATCTGCAGGTTAGCACAATTTATATAATTCAACCATGTGCAATTATGATAACCAAACAATTGTGGCACAATCACATTATCAGAACAATTCAACCACTTGGATCGTCTCAGCAATCAATCGACTCGGCCGATTACATGTCATTCTAGCAAATCAATCACTGCCTCCAATCAAAGGTTTAACAACTAGTGGCAATCACGGCCCCACTCGGCACGACCTTTAATTAGGCGGTAGATCTCGACCCGATGGGCACGACCTCTAATAGGTGGTCAATCATGGCCCTACTGGGCACAATCTTTAATAGGTGGTCAATCACGGCCCTATTGGGCACGACCTCTAATAGGTGGTCAATCATGGCCCCACTGGGCACAACCTTTTATAGGTGGTCAAATACGATCGTTCTTCCATCAAATTTTGACACTTGGGATTTTATAAAAAGAATCCCTATTTATCGCAATCACACCCCATTTGCCACATACATTCATCAAATTCAAATTCAAAATGCACAGCAGTGATCAGTACGAAATTCTAAGGAAATAAGGTCCCAAAATAATTTTCGAAATTTATTAAATAATTAAATTTATTCCGAAAATTAATTAAATAATAATATCCATATTTATCACGATCCATACTCAATTTATAATATCCAATTATCAAATTTAAATTTTAATACACAACAGCGATCGGCACGAAATTCTGAGCTATCGGGGTCAAAATAATTTTTCCATTTTTTTAATAATTTCGGAATATAATATAATATTATAGATTCCAAAATTTCGAAACAATTAAATAATTCAATATTAAAATCCTATTATGTCCCATCAAGGTTTATTATTAAATAAACTCTCTTAGCCTTTAATTAAATATGCTTTAAATTAAACAAACATCTTAATCTAAATCACAATTAAATAAACTAAACTAACCACCTAAGCTTACTTAACTTAGACTAAGCACACTTAGGGCATCATTAACCGTCTAATCAAGATTTAGTAAGCTAAACTCACCCAATTAGTGAGCCGAGCGGACCAAAACGACGAGGACGCCGAGGGGAACAACCTCAAAGCGGGTGAAGCATCTGGGGTCGGGAAGACGGCCAAAACGGGCCAAAATCGGGCTGCCAAAACCGGCCGACGGAGGGCTGCATGGCGACGGTTTGAGCGCAAAACCGGCGGCGATGGGCGATAGCAGCTTCGGCGGTGGTTGGCGACGATGAACGGTGGTGATGGAGGCTCCAGCGGACAGCAACAAGCAGCGGACGAAGGTTGGAAACTCAGGCTACGAACGACCGAATGGCGAGCTAGCTGGCAAGGCGAGTGCGGGCGATGCGTGCGGTTGAACGACGGCGAGCTGTGACGGCAAGGATCTCCGGCTGGCAACGTGTGATGGCTATGAAGATGGAGGAGAGAGGCGACGGGAGAGAGGGAGGGAGGAGAGAGAAGGAGAGAGAGATGGGACCATTTCTTTTTCTTCTTCTTTTTCTTTAACCCAATAAAAATGGCCCACCATGACCTAAGATGACATCACATTCCACTCATCCAATCCTCCACAACCTCTTCCAATGGGTTCAATTTCATTTTTCGTCAGGGGATAAAATCTTGTATAACAAATTCTTCAATTCCACTCGATTCTCTTCCAATTGAATCAAATTGAAGTCCATAAAATTAATCCAATGTCACCACACTTCAATTCACATCTTCACTTGTCCATAGAACCAACTTAAGCCCTAAAAGCATGACCAAGGATGGGCGTACTAATTTCTCGAGCCAAATTAGCCATTCTCTGATTTAATTGCTGAAAAATTCTGATTACATGAAAAATCTTCTTAAGATGAGTTAATATTCCTACAATGATTTGTGACACACCTTGACTTCCAATTTTTGAATTCGATCTCAATTTCACGGTTAATTTCACTTTGGCACGATACTAGCACGTCCTAATCTACTAGGCAGCTTTTAGAAATTTTCATGCATTTGACCTGTGGTTGATCAATTCAAGCCACAATGTACATCTTTGACACATTGGCAACTCTTGGTTATCGGGGTAATCTCAGGGTTTCAAATACGGATACAGGGTACCAAATCGACAGAAAAGCCGGTCCAGTGCCGATTGACAAGAATTGTACGATCTTGTGGAATCACCCACACTCGATCACATGCCTCTATCGAGTTGATCTATCTCCAGTTTCTAATTGATTTTTAACTATGCCGTAATGACCCTTGCAGATTAGTTCGGTCAAAAGGTCGCTTCCTAATCAAATTCTCGAGTCTGATGTATTAGAAACTCTTAACGGCTTCACCCGATAGACTAGTTTTTACATGAGTGGCTGACTCAAGGAAAGAACTATATGCGTGCCAACGAAATGCCCGTCTCAATTTGTTGAAAATAAAATTGGAAAATCGGGATGTCACAGGTACCCTATCCATGGTACGTCGGGCCAGGCCTAAATCCATCATTGCTTGGGGTAATGAGTTACCAGAGTAACGTTTTTAGCCTGACAGGAGCCTACCAGCCTCAAGCGGGGCAAGCCCATCCGTCGAGACAGAACAAGTCGGCAGGTTTGGAGAACCGGGTTTGGGAATAAATCCCTACCCAGGACTCTTCAATGCGGGTCATGGAGCCGGGTTCAATGGATCGGGTACAGGGACGAATCCCTACCCGAACCTTTCACCCGGGTTTATATCGTTTCCGATCGCGACCATCACCGACCGACTAGAGCTAGGTGACCCTTTGCATGTGTCAACCATTGACGGTCTAGAACTGCGACTAATCAGTTTGCAACTGACCGGGTTGGAAAACTAAAACAAATGGTCGCAAGACTTCCGACAGGTCCTTGTGACAAAAGATAAAGATGGTTTCCTTGACAAAACCATACTGCTTTCCGTCGGACGAACGACTAGCCAGACACTGGAGAAAGTGCAATCACCTGATCTACACATGGATCGGCAATTGTGTTTCTCCAGACGTCGCAGCTGTCCTTCCACCGACGGAGGATTTGAAAGTCATTTGGGACAACATCAAAGAAATGTACGGGAAGTTAGACCGGGTGAAAATCTTTTGTCTCATGCAGGAACTCACAGATCTCAAGCAAGGGAATATGTCTGTCACAGCATGTTACAACAAACTCCCATCGCTCTGGAACGAGCTCGAGGCCACGAAAGAAAAACTCAAGGGACCTATAGAAACTCTCAAACAATACAAATCTATGAAGGAGAGGGAGAAATCCACTCGATTTCTTTTGATTTTGAACGAAACATACCTATCCTTTTGTTTGCAGATCTTGGCGATGGATCCGGTGCAGCTCCTCGGCCGGATTTTCCAGTTGGCCGTCCAAGAAGAGAGCTAGCGACTCATGACTTCGGAGCAAACACGAGGAGGCGATAGCGTCGCTCTCGCTCTTTGCGGGGAATACCGCGGGAGAGAATCGAGCGTAAAAACCCTAGCCCGGGAGAGAGAAAATCACGAGGGGCTAGGGTTCACCTCCAACAAAAGAACCCTTAAAAGGGACGGCAGCAACGGTCCAGATTTCCTCCAGTGATCTGACGGTCTGCAAGGGCTTGATCTGTCTGTTACATCGTACGGTGGAAATAATTCTACAATAAAAGCATTCGACGGCCAGATTTTTTCCACATCACCAAGGAATTTCGGCCAAAATTCAAGGGGGAGAGGTAAATTATATTGTGAACATTGCAAATGTCCGCATCATACCATAGATAATTGTTAGAAATTACATGGAAAGCTAGGAGAAAAAGGAAAAAAGAAAGAATATTTTGTAGCTTACCAGGTCATTGGACCTATTAGACCAAGTAGTGATCGACCAATTACCTATGGGTAATATCAACAATTGATGTAGGCACTACAAAAGGCAGACATTGGAAATAAAGGAGGAAGTTTCTCAAGTATATCCCATTGCTTGATCAATTCTATTTCAAAAAAGGCATGGATAGTTGACCCAGGAGCAAGTGATCATATCATTAGTGATATCATTTTTTTTTCGAAAATGCATAAGAAATTGGATACACCTATTTCTGTGCAACTTCCAAATGGAAATATTACTCATGTCACATTGACAGGCACTGTTCAACTAAGCTCTCAAATTATCCTACAAAGCGTCCTTTATGTCCCACAATTTCAGTTCAATCTCATTTCCGTCTCCAAAGTCTGCAAGGAAAATTCCTGTCAAATACTCTTCGATTTTGGCACATGTTTTTTTTAGGCCATTTTGACTGGGAAATTGATGGGCCTGGGTAGTCTTTCTGAAGGTTTATATTTCTGGACCAGTTTTCCAAGTCATTTTGATTTGAATTCAATTCCCTTGAATAAATTATCATTGTGTAATGTCATTGCCAATGATAAAGACTTTCTTATACATTTGAGAATGGGTCATAGTGCATTCTTTCCATACTCTAAATGTCATATATGTCCTCTCGCAAAACAGTCTCGCACACCTTTCACTTCCAATAAAAAAACTTTCCAATGATATTCTTTCTTTAATTCATGTGGATGTCTGGGGACCATATCACACAGCACATCGTGATGGTTCATGATATTTTCTCACAATTGTGGATGATCACTCTCGGGCCACATGGATATTCCTGATGCAGTCCAAAGCTCAAGTTCCCTCTCATTTGAAAACATTCATCACTTTAACTAAAAATTAGTTTGGGAAATCGATTCAGTGAATCCGGATTGACAATGGGAAAGAGTTTTTTAATTATGACTATAGCTTACTTTCTTGTCTCATGGCATTTTACATGAAAGCTCATGTATTTATACTCCACAACAAAATGGAGTGGTGGAACGTAAACATTGACCTATTAAAAGTCGCACAAGCTTTGAAGTTTCAGGGTCTATTCCAGCAATATATTAGGGAGATTGTGTCCTTACTGTAGCCTACCTCATCAACCGCATGCCTACTCAGATACTAGCTGGTAAATCACCTTTCGAATTACTTTATGGAACAAAATCGGCAGTAGATCATCTACGGGTTTTTTTGTTGTCTATGTTATATTGCAACTATGGGACCTCGAGACAAAATGAGTCCACGTGCCAGGAGATGCATATTCATGGGTTATCCAAACCTACAGAAGGGTTATTATGTTCTCGATTCATCAACAGGAGATTTTTTCGTGAGCATGGATGTCATTTTTCATGAAACTGCCTTTCCATTTCGTGAGTCTACAAAGGATTTGGAAATCTCAACCAGTTCTCATCGTTCCTTAAACGAGGAAATACGTCTCCTGAATATTTCTTCACAGCATCCCTGGGACAAGTTATTCCACCCTCTTCATTTGATTAGCTGCCTCCGACAGAAACATTGGAAAGTGTACCTGCTGCTCCACTAAATATTGAGAATGATTCTGGTGACCTAACAGAAAACAATACTATGGAGATATCTCCTCTTCCACCACCAACGGATCATCCACATCGTTTGGGGCGAGCTACATGACCACCAACGTGGACCAAAGACTATGTCTGTGCCTCACTTAACGGACCACGTATTAACTATCTAATATCTTATTATTTCTCATTTGATAAGCTTTCGTCGGAACATAAATGTTGCATTAGTCACATATCCGATGAAAAGGAACCATCCAGTTATGATGAGGCATCCAAAGACCCACGGTGGGAACAGGCTACGGTAGCAGAATTATAGGCATTGACTGATAATCACACGTGGGAAGTAGTTCATCTGCCTCCGAACAGGAAATCCACAGGATGCAAATGAGTTTATAAAGTAAAGTATAGAGCTGATGAATCCATTGAGCGATACAAAGCTCGGTTGGTGGCGAAAGGATATACCCAATGAGAAGGTTTCAACTATCACGAAACTTTTTCTCCAGTTGCTAAAGATGTCACCGTTCGCTCGTTCTTATCAGTTGTAGCAATCCATGATTGGTCGTTACACCAAATGGACGTCCACAATGCTTTTCTTCATGGCGATTTGGATGAAGAAATTTACATGGTTATTCCTCAGGGCTTACGGAGATAAGGGGAGAATAAAGTATGTCGTCTCCGCAAATCCCTTTATGAGCTGAAACAAGCTTCTAGACAGTGGTATGCTAAGTTTGCTAATGCTCTCACTAATGCAGACTTCAAACAATCTAAGTACGATTATGCCTTGTTTACATGGACTAAAGGTAAGTCATCTATTTATTTGATGATTTATGTAGATGACATTCTTATCATGGGAAATGATGAAGCTGCAATAAAGAGCCTTAAGAAATATTTGCATACAACATTTCATATAAAATATCTAGGAGCACCAAAATATTTTCTTGGGATTGAGATTGCTTAATCTCACCAAGGAATTTCCCTCAATCAGAGGAAATTTGTATTGGAGATTATATCAGAAGCCGGTTTATCAGGATGCAAGCCAACAGCTTTTCCAATCAAGCAGAATACCAGATTGACTATAGCAAATCATATTGGGGGAACATCTCAGGATGATGATCCTATACTACAGGATCTGACGAGTTATCAGAAGCTCATTGGAAAACTTATATGTCTGACTATGACCAGACCTGATATATCATATGCAGTGCAAAACCTTAGTTAGTTTATGCACAAACCGAAGGAATCCCATATGAATGCCGCTCTAAAAGTTGTGAAGTATTTGAAGAGGTGTCCAGGACTTGGGATATTTCTATCTAGAAGATGCAACATGGAAATGATGGCGTACTACGATGCAGATTATGCAACTTGCCCTATGAGTCGAAGATCCGTAACTGAATTTTGCATTAAACTGTGAGATTCTCTTCTTTCATGGAAAACCAAGAAGCAAGCAACGGTTTCTTTATCTTCAGCTGAAGCAGAATATCGGGCCATGGCAAAAACCACATGTGAGATTGTGTGGATACAAGGTTTACTTGGTGACCTCAGAGTATAGCTGAAATGTCCAACGAAGTTATTTTGTGACAACGAATCGGCTCTCAAGCTTGCGACAAATCCTGTAATGCATGAGAGGACCAAGCACATAGAAGTGGATTGTCTTTCACTCGGGAGAATATTTAAGAAGGGATAATCGAGACAAGAGGGATTGAAATTACTGAACAACTTGTAGATGTTTTCACCAAAGCCCTATGTCAAAGACAACATGCATATTTACTGAGCAAGCTAGGTGTCTTGGACATTTACAAGCCACCAGCTTGAGGGGGAGTATTGGAAGATATGCTGAAGATCCGGGAGATATACCAGGACATTGGTTGATCTGATTTTGATTATAGAATTAATCAAAGATTAGATAGAAATATTAAATTGATTTGTAGAATATTACATTGCATTTTCTATATGTACATCTTGTAATATAACTACTAAATCCTGTAAATTGATTACAAGTGAAAAAAATACAAAAAGTCTTCTCTCCAAAACCTCATCCGTTCCTTGCTTTCCTTCGTTTTCTCACAGATATTAACCCCACCTATCAAATAATTGAATCACGAGACAGGTTCATCAATATAAATAATCTGTAATGAGTTCTATTTAAAAACAATGATATGCACATGAAAACAAAATAAAAAGAAACGTGTTGACCCATCAAATTAGAGGCTCTGTCTTTTACGATGCTAAATGTCTTTAATAAAATTATTCTTTGCGTGTGTTATGAAGATGTTGTCAAATTATAACCGTGACGGTTACGAAACATATGCTACCAGTAATCCAATAAAACCAGCCCAACATAGCGCAAGGCATAGCTCACATAGTGCATATTTGGTTTGCAATTTGGCTCCAAGAATGGGAAGGTTGGGCCCACATAATTAGTCGCCTATTACCAAGCTAGAATGGCAAGTGGAAATTGCGTAGATGGTAATGCAATAACTTTCCTTCACATACATTCTCCTCATCCAAGAGAAATAAAATCATCATAATCTCTTCGACAAGGAATAAATAATCTGGCCCACGACAACTCTGGTCAATTTCTAACCGCGGTACTTATTCACTCTCTTGACTATATCCCTTTTATTGCAATAGATTTTTATTTTTTTCCATATTCCTTTGAAAAATATGAATGAAGTAGGGCTTAAATGTGCATGACCAAACCTTTAAAAGCTTTGAAATTCATTATGATCTTCTTGACCGTGTTCGTCGCACGTCATCACAACATGTCTCTCTATATATATCACTCATTGAATGTTCACAATGAATAGAGTTTTAAATTTGTGTACATGGGCGCACAGCTTTTTGTTAGTAGTATTATGCCCTAAATTAACTTGTTTATTAAAAAAAAATTAAATAAAGCTTCATGCATGTGCACAAATTCGTGCACATGCACGAAGCATAATGGTCAGTGGTTGCTGACCATTATGCACGAAGCATTGATGGTCAGCAACCGCTGACCATCATGCAAAGATTGTGCATGAGCGGTTGCTCATGCACGATCGTCAATTATGGACGATCAGCAACGGTTGCTGATCGTCCATCGATTAGCAACCGTTGCTGGTCGATTTTTTCTATAAAACCTTTGAGGGACGAGAGTAAAAAATGCTGCTGAAAAATTGGAAAAGTGTGTGTGTGTTCTTGTGTCTTTGAGACACGAGGAAGAGAAACAATTCTCTCGTTCGGGCCGTGACTATTATACATCAAGAATACGACGGATTCTTTCCACGTGATTGCTAGCACGATCGAAGTTGTGGATATCCGAAAGTCCTCTCTTCCGTTCGACGTTCGTTGTTGGTGTGTCTGAACTAGAGGTCCGACGCTTGTAGGACTCGTACTGTAGAACATCTGAACTGACTTGTTTCAAAGCGCGCTTCGAGAGGTATTTCGTTTAACTCCCTATTATGTTAAGATCTTTGATTAAAACGTACGAACAACGCCTAAGGAAAATCATGTGTAATATTTATCTTTGTTTCCGCTGCGTTTATTTCGTTAATTTTTCTTATACATGATTTATGAAACACCAACAGTGGTATCAGAGCCAACCTTAGGCGTTTCGTGCGTTTAATTGATTTATAGTTCAAATATATTTTTGCGTTCTAATGGCCAATTTACTTTTGTTAAGAGAATTGGTTCTCTTGCTCTTATGTGGCCTATAGAAGTTGATTGATTTATGTGTTAAATTTAATAAACTAAGCAAAAAATTAGAACTAAATCAATTTTGAATCAAAAAATCCATAACTTGTTGTACTTCGTGTTTATATTCTACAAATAATATGCAGAATTTTATGCATGCCTTCCGGAGCTTTAAATTTTGAATTTATGGCTCATAAGGAAGGGTGGTGATCATGGAAAAATCCCTAATTGTTGTAATTGTTGTATGGATGAATGTATGATGATTACAGGTATTCTTTTTGGGGATGTAATTATTAAATGGAGGCTGCGTCCTTCCTTTTATTTTACTTTAATTTTTCTTGATATGTAATTTTAGTATAGTTTAGTATTTCAATTGTTGATGTAAATACTACAAGAGAGGAGGAGCCACTGGAGGAGCCATTAAACCGGTGAGCTCTTTGGGCCCGGTCTTTGAAGAGTTCAAAGATTGAAGAAAAAGTGAAGAGCAGGTCCATATAATTAAAACATTAAAATGGCTAAATGGGTCTCTTTGGCTCGAGACCCATTAAACCATAATTCCATGATCACCACATAGGATAGATGTTTATGTGATATCTATTTATTTATTGTTTATGATATCATGCATGTTAAACCGGTTAATGTGCAAAGTGAGACCATTAATAACGACCAAAATCTCCTTATTAATAATATTAAGTCAAAACGGGTTTCGGACTCGTGGCCTTCCATCGTCGTGGTTTGATCCAATATTATAGTGGTTAATTAACCGGTTATGGATACATAGGGGTTGATTACCATTTATAATATTGGACCACTCCATTATGCATATGATGCTGTGGGGTTGGAGCCAAATGATTTCTAATAACTGTCAGGTGAGGGAATCATTTGTGTTTTCAATACTTGCATGAGACGATGAGCTAGACTTAACTATGATCATGATGCCAATAACTGTTAGGTGAGATTTTCATGGTCTAGAGGCCGAAGTTATGATTGGTACTCGCATATGATGCATTGAACAAGCTGGTTCACTCACTAAGTTCATAGGACACCAATAACTGTTAGGTGAGGTGGACTTTGAGCTAGTGGGACTCCAATCCCCACTAGTAATCTTTACCCAACAAAGATTACCACTTCCCGTCTTAAGAAGTATGGGATTTGAATATAAATTTAGTGGGAGGATCTATTTCATTTAAAGGCCAAAATGAAATAGCTACTTTGAAAGATACAATGGCTAACAATTTATTTTCTGCAACAGATATATTATTACTCTGAAAAATGTTGACCACAAACCCACTCGCTTCTATACTTGACAAGAATTGTTTGACTGGACCAAATTTCACTGACTGGGTGAGGAATTTGAGAATTGTTCTCAATTCAGAAAAAATTGGGTATGTGCTTGATGAAAAGATGCCAACCTCCTTTCCTGAGGGTGGCACCCAAGAGGAGCATGTCACTTATGATAAGTGGCGTGATGATGACTTAAAGGTTAGGTCATATATGCTTGCTTCTATGAATAATGAATTACAGAAGAAGTATGAATCTATGGAAGATGCTGGGTCGATCATTTTGCACTTAAAGGAATACTTTGATGAGAATGGTCGAACCTCTAGATATGAGATATCTAAGGCATTGTACCGTATGAGGATGGTTGAAGGATCATCTGTTAATGATCATGCTTTGAAAATGATCTGGCACATTGAAGAATTGGCTAGGCTGAATCTTGTTATAGACAATGAGTTAGCTGTGGATTTGATCCTCCAATCTTTACCCGATTCCTTCTCTGGTTTTGTCCAAAACTTCCACATGCATAAGATGGAGAAAACTCTTGCTGAGTTGCATAGCATGCTGGTAGTTTATGAGAAGGAAATGCATAACACGAGGCCAAATGTAGTGGCTATGGCTAAGGCTTCTTCTTCAAAGGGTAAGACCGTTTTAAAGAAGAATAAATGGAAGAGGCCTGCCAAACCTGTTGTGCAACCAAAACCCATGATTGATAAAGGGAAATGTCATTACTGTAGTGTCAAAGGGCACTGGAGGAGGAACTGCAAGAGGTACCTCGCGAGCTTGAAGGTCAAGCCTAAGAACCGACCTTATGAAGGTATGGTGTCTATGCTTATTGAAACCAATCTTATGGTTAGTGCTGAATCCAGCTCATGGGTTCTAGATTCTGCTGCAACTTCACATATTTGTATGTCTTTGCAGAATATGGAAATAAGCAGGATGCTAGGGCGAAATGAGATTGTCCTGACGTTTGCCAATGGAGCAAGAGTTGCTGCATTAGCTATAGGGACTTTCGTTTATGTTTGCCTTCTGGACATGTATTGGTTTTAAAGAACTGTTTGCATTATAAGAATGCTGTTAGGAACATCATCTCTGTACCTCGTTTGGGTAAAGAGAATTATGAATTTTCTTTTGCTGATGATGTATGTTCTATTTATCATAATAGAATATGTGTTGGTTCTAGCTTATTAACCAACAATCTTTATACCATTACAATGTCCGGTAATGCGATTACCAATGCCAATAAGAAAAATAGAATTGATATAAATGCCATAACTAATAAACGCCCTAGAGACGGTCCAAATAAAAAGTATGTTTGGCATCTCCGATTAGGTCATATTGGAGAAGACAGAATTAACAAGTTGAGTAATGATGGATACATTGATCCTTTAAATTTTGAGTCATACTCGACTTGTGAGGCATGTCTTCTAGAAAAAATGACCAAAGCGCCTTTTGTGGGACAAAGTGCGCGAGCTGCTGACATATTAGAATTAATACATACAGATGTATGTGGACCAATTAATGAAACTACTAGAGGTGGTTATAATTACTTCATTACCTTCACCGATGATCAGTCATGGTATGGTTATTTATACCTCATGAAGTATAAATCTGAATCCTTTGAAAAGTTCAAGGAATTCAAGGCTGAAGTTGAGAAACAAACAGGAAAATGTATTAAGGCTCTTCGATCAGATCGAGGAGGTGAATACCTTAGTACTGAATTCCTGGACTTTCTTAAAGAGAATGGCATTTTATCACAATGGACACCTCCTGGAACTCCAGAACTTAATGGTGTATCTGAACGAAGAAATCGTACTCTATTAGATATGGTACGGTCTATGATGAGTTACACCGATTTGCCAATATCCCTGTGGGGATATGCCCTTGAGACTGCTGTATATATACTGAATAGAGTGCCGTCCAAATCTGTTCCAACTACGCCCTATGAGATATGGCATAGTAGGAAACCTAGTCTTAATCATATTAAGATTTGGGGTTGTCCAGCTTTTGTGAAAAAACTGAAAATGGAAAAATTGGAGGCAAGATTTGAACAAGGTCGCTTCATTGGATATCCAAAGGAAACTCTTGGATATTATTTCTATTTTCATTCAGACCAAAGAATTTTGGTATGCAAGCATGCTTCTTTTTTGGAGAATCAGTTCGTCCAAGAAAGTGGTGCTGGGCGGAAAATAGTCTTACAAGAAGAAAATAATGAAGTGCCAAACAACCGAGTTCAGATACCAATCTCTGATTCAGTGGGAGCTTCTGATACACAACCTCTTAGGAGAAGTGCAAGAATGTCTCGCCCACCTGCTCGTTATAGACACTCGATTGATCATATCGAACCATTATTCATTGTGAATGATAGTGATCAACCCGGTAAATGGCTAGAAGCCATGAAATCCGAAATGGATTCAATGTATTCCAATGAGGTTTGGACCTTGACTGACCTGCCTGATGGTATTGTACCAATTGGCTGTAAATGGATCTTCAAGAGAAAGATTAATGTTGAATGTCAAATTGGAATTTATAAAGCACGGCTGGTGGCGAAAGGATATCGTCAAAAAGAAGGAATTGATTATGACGAAACTTTCTCACCCGTGGCCATGCTAAAATCCATTCGAATTATGTTGGCTATAGCTGCACACCTTGATTATGAGATATTCCAGATGGATGTCAAAACGGCTTTTCTAAATGGTTTTCTCGATGAGGACATCTATATGGAACAGCCACAGGGTTTTGAATCCAATAGTGAAAAACAGAAGGTGTGTAAGCTTAAGAGATCCATTTATGGACTCAAACAAGCCTCCAGAAGTTGGAATATTCGTTTTGATGAGGTAGTCAAATCGTTTGGCTTCATCAAAAATCCGGATGAACCTTGTGTATATAAGAAGATCAGTGGGAGTGCAATTGCATTTCTGGTTTTGTATGTCGATGATATACTTTTGATTGGAAATGATATACCAATGATATCATCAATAAAACTATTCTTGTCACAGAAATTCTCCATGAAAGATTTAGGAGAGGCAACCTACATTTTAGGTATCAAGATCTATAGAGATAGATCGAGACGATTGATTGGCCTCTCACAATCTACGTACATAGACAAAGTGTTAACACGGTTTAACATGCAATGTTCCAAGAGAGGATTATTGCCTTTTAAGCAAGGGATCCGTCTTTCTAAGAAGATGTGTCCCAACACTCCTGAAGAAAGAGAGCGGATGGCAAAGATACCATATGCATCCACTATTGGAAGCATAATGTATGCTATGCTATGTACTAGAACTGATATTGCGCATGCTGTAAGTATTACTAGCAGATATCAGTCTGATCCAGGAGAAGAACACTGGTTAGCAATCAAGAATATTCTTAAGTACTTGCGAAGGACTAAAGATTTATTCTTGATATATGGAGAATGAGAATTTAAAGTTGTAGCTTATACTGATTCCAATTTTCAATCGGATCCTAATGATTATAAGTCTACATCTGGGTTTGTCTTTACATTCAATGGTGGTGCAGTTAGTTGGAAAAGTTCCAAACAAAGTATAACTGCTGATTCCACCACTGAGGCAGAGTATGTAGCTACTTCTGAAGCAGCAAAGGAAGCCGCTTGGATGAAGAAGTTTATTTCTGAACTTGGAGTTGTTCCTTCAATTGAGCAACCGATCACATTGTTTTGTGACAACAATGGGGCGATAGCTCAAGCTAAGGAACCAATGTCTCACCAGAAGTCCAAGCATATTGAGAGACGCTTCCATCTCATCAGAGAAATTGTTGGGAGAGGTGATATCGCTTTGCAGAAAATTGCCTCAGCAGAAAACGTGGCAGATCCCTTCACTAAGGCCTTACCTCAATCTTCTTTTGAAAGACATATTGACAAAATGGGTTTGAGGTACCAGACAAGTTGGCTTTAGTGCAAGTGAGAAATTGTTGGATGTATGCCCTAAAGTTACTATGTAATGGTTACATATTAGGGATTTCAGTTGTCCTTTCATTATTATTATTTAATTAATGGCAATGACGTATTCATTCATTTGTCCAATTATTTTATATTGATGAATGATTCCATAAGATCAATTGCAACTAGACATATTCTTGAGACGTCAAGAATATATGTGACGGGTTCATAGTTAGACTGAATCTTTAAATTGTTCCCAGTCGAGGGATTATTAAGTGGATATTAATAATCCTGTTGAGACCGGTGTGTTCTTAACTTCGCCATTAAATATTGGATACTTAAGGGAATGATGAGTCACATGTCATTGGGTATTATGATGCCTGAGTTAGAACACGGGTGTTTGTATTAGACAAATTCACTGAACGTGACGCATATGGAACGATTAGCGACATGGAAGCTTTTAGCGTGGTCAATGTCTAATTGTTCATGCTTTGGTCTTGTGTAAATAATCCTTAGACCTGAGGCACAATGTTAACTTGTGTATCGAACAACTATGGTTCACGGGTGCACATAATGCCGGGTCGTCGATCCGTCTTTATACTTGATGGTTATAGTTTGTTCATATACGAAGTTACACGTGTGCGCAATATGGAATCTGTCTCCTTGTTATATGCAAGGTATGATAATGATGTCCTATGCGATCTAATTGTGACACTGCATTGAAATCCTCGGCCGGGATTGTAACCGAGAATAAATTGTTTATGTCTCGAATAAAATGCATGTCAATTAGATTTGTGCATATGATCGAATTAATGACTTGACAAATATTCCATGGTCTTTGTTTGATCGGGACATAGTAAGATAGAGGGATTGAATTACACTGTAGCCAAAGCTGACAGGTTCATTATGTTCTTAAAGCATTCACACTATCTGTGTAGCCATGACATATTGCTAGATGTCAATCGTGGCTTGTAGGACCTAAAAGATTAATTGGGACAATTAATTCTTTTGGAAGTACTAATGTGTTAGTACAAGTCTTACTACCAGTTTAGTGATGAACCTAGGGATGTCACACACCATAAACAACTAGGATGACGTGGAACAAGAGAGAAATATTTTGCAAATGTGTTTGCAATTACTACAATCGAATTGAGTCGATTTGAAATTAAATTAAATGAGATTTAATTTAATTTGTATCATAGTCACGAGCCTACTTGCATATGATGCACACGCATGCCCAAAGTCGATATATGTTAACATACCAAACAAGTTGGCTTTAGTGCAAGTGGGAGATTGTTAGTAGTATTATGCCCTAAATTAACTTGTTTATTAAAAAAAATTAAATAAAGCTTCATGCATGTGCACAAATTCGTGCACATGCACGAAGCGTAATGGTCAGCGGTTGCTGACCATTATGCACGAAGCATTGATGGTCAGCAACCACTGACCATCATGCAAAGATCGTGCATGAGCAACCGCTCATGCACGATCATCAATTATGGACGATCAGCAACCGTTGCTGATCGTAATCGATTAGCAACCGTTGCTGGTCGATTTTTTCTATAAAACCTTCGAGGGACGAGAGTAAAAAATGCTGCTAAAAAATTGGAAAAGTGTGCGTGTGTTCTTGTGTCTTTGAGACACGAGGAAGAGAAACAATTCTCTCGTTCGGGCCGTGACTATTATACATCAAGAATACGACGGATTCTTTCCACGTGATTGCTAGCACGATCGAAGTTGTGGATATCCGAAAGTCCTCTTCCGTTCGACGTTCGTTGTTGGTGTGTCTGAACTAGAGGTCCGACGCTTGTGGGACTCGTACTGTAGAACATCTGAATTGACTTGTTTCAAAGCGCGCTTCGAGAGGTATTTCGTTTAACTCCCTATTATGTTAAGATCTTTGATTAAAACGTACGAACAACGCATAAGGAAAATCATGTGTAATATTTATCTTTGTTTCCGCTGCGTTTATTTCGTTAATTTTTCTTATACATGATTTATGAAACACCAACACTTTTTGTGTGGTAGGCTAGTTGTTGTTCCTTTTCATGGGGCAAAAGAACCCATCAAGTGCCAAAACTTATGAAAGGGACGGTTAAGTGCCACTTTTTATGAAATATGAGACACTTGAGTACCACATCCGGCGAACTTTGTTGGAAATCCTATGTGGCATTTTTTTATTGATTTTTTCACTTATGTGGCTTGCCAGAAGGCTGACTCAACAAACCACACACAAAAATGACGTCATTTTGGTATAATTCAAATTTTAATATAATAATTAATTAAATTAAATTTAAAACAAAATTAATTGATTAATTTAATTAATCAATTAATTAATTAAAAAAAAGGGAGGAGGGAGGCAGCCGGCGATTGAGGGCTTAGTCCTTGCCGTCGCCGCCGCCGCCTCTCCTCCGTTGCTGGGAAGGTGGGGGAGTGTCGACTGGGGCCGCCAAGCCTTGACCGGCAGCGAGGGCCTATGTGCCCTCTCCTAGATCTAGGGCGAGGGTTGTGGCCCTCACCGAGCCGACCCAAGGGCCACCACTCGCTAAGGGGTTGCCTTAGCGAGCGGCGGCCCTTGCTGGGTCGTATTGTTAGCCTCCAATAATTTGGATGGGGAGTTTCATTCTTGTCATTGAATTTTACATTCGACTCAATGGGAATAGAAGCAATCTTGTTAACAATGAGCCTAGTTCAAGAAATCATATTAGTGGCATATTTTGCTTACAAGAAATAATAACCAGAAGCACCAAACACAACCTCCAAACCTAGAAAATAGCTCAGTTGCCCAAGATCTTTCATTTTGAACTATTTACTAAGATACTGGTAGAGTTTGGTAATACAAGTCTGATTATTGCTAGTAATAACCATATCATCTATATGTAAGAGCATCATAATGTATCATCAATGCGTGCACTAAACAAACAAAGTGTGGTCATAAGGATTGGATTTAAAACCAAGAGATTCCGTGATTGAACTAAACTTGAAGTACCATGCACCAAGAGCTTGCTTCAATCCATACAATGCCTGGTGTAATCGACGTACTTTATTAGATGAATGGCGTAAAAGTTTGCACCATTAAAACTTACTTTGTATAAATTTTGCACAAAGGGACACTTAAGTGCCAAAAGTTACGAACGTGACACTTAAGTGTCAAAATCGGAGCAAAATGGATCATTTAAGTGCCACTGGCGAGAAAATCTGGCCAAAACGTTGACGTGGCAATTTTTCGACAAGCTGCGTGCAAAATGACATTGTTTTGTATGCTGACGTTTCTAAACAGTGTCAAAATGACGTCGTTTTGATATAATTTGAATTTTAATATAATAATTAATTAAATTAAAATTTTAAAAATTAATTATTTAATTAGTTAATTTAAACATAAAAAAAAGGAGAGGGGAAGGAGGAGGAGGGAGGCAGCTGGCAGCTGAGGGCTGAGCCCTCGCCGCCGCCACCGGGGAGGTGGGGGAGGGTCGGCTGGGGCCACCAAGCCCTCCCCTCCCTCACCTTCTAGCAACGGCGGGGAGGTGGCGACGGCGAGGGCTTAGCCCTCAGCCTCCGACTACCTTCCTCCTCCTCCTCCTCCTATGTTTTTTTTTTATATAAATAAATATAAATATAAATATAAATTATTATTATTTGGTTTTAAATTAAATTTAATTAATTTTATATTATTTTGAAATTCAATTATGCCAAAAAGACGTCATTTTGGCTGATTTAAGGGCTCTATTTTGGTCAACTATAGAAACGACGTTGTTTTGGGTGAATTAGAGCCGAGTCAGCTCTCCAGCGAGCCACGTAGACGAGCAATATTCATTTTTAATTGCCACATATGATTTCCGGCCAGCTTCGCTAGAGGTAGCATTCAGGTGTCCAATTTTTCTATGAAAGTAGTGTCACTTTTGTAACTTTTGGCACTTACATGTCTCTTTGTCTCAACTTTTGGCACTTAAGTATCCCTTTGTGCCAACTTTTGGTACTTAAAGCAATCTTTTGCCCACCATTAAGAAATGCTTTTTTAACATTCATTTGAAATAGAGGCTAATGCTTAACAGTAAGAAGAAAAAGAAGAAGAAGAAGACCACAAATAGAAGTAAGACGAGCAACTGGGACGAAGGTCCCATCATAATCAATGACATACTCTTGAGTAAAGCCTATTACTACTAGCCAAGCTTTGTAGCAATCCATAGTACCATCTCCCTTGGTTTTAATCTTATATACCCATTTATTATCGACAACAAACTTACTAGGAGGCAAATCAACCAAATCCCATGAGTGAGATTTTTCCAAGGCTTGCAACTCATCTGTCATTACTTGCTACCAAAGAGGATTAGTGCTAGCTTCTTTATAGGTGCAAGGTTCGTGAAGAGAAGAAATGGTGAAGTAACAATGATAATTATGAAGATGAGCTGGAGGTTGACTTACTTTGGTGGAATGATGGACATAAGTATATGGAATGACTGAAGGTATAAGATCCTCAGTTAGGGCAAACGTGTCAGAAGTTGCCGAAGTGGGATCCCTAGATGAAACTGCATGAAAATGAGAAGAAGACAATTGTGGAGAGGAAGATTCACCAGTGAATGGTAGTACAGGATTTTCCTAGAAGAAATCCACTGGAGGATTGGTAAAGAAAGGGACATGAGTAGAAGATTCAAAGGAGCCATAATTTCTTATGTTCCTAAAATGAAATATCACGAGACATATGAGGACAATTAGATCTATGTCCCTTATGTTCAATGTCATAACCAAGGAAGCAACATAAACGAGCAGAGGGTTCTAACTTCGTGCATTCATGTGGAAGAAGGTGCATAAAACAAGCCCTACCAAAAATTCTAAGACGATTGTAAAAGGGAACCTTGTCATATAAGGCTCATAAGGAGAAATGTTGTCTATGATGAGGGACGTGATATAATTGATAGTATAAATAGTAGTAAGACAAACTTGCCCCAAAACTATTATGGACAAACGGCAGAGATTAAAAGAATTCATGCACATCTAAGATATGCCTAAGTATATGGTCCGCATGACCATTTTGTTGGTAAGTGCCTGGACATGAACAATGAATAATAATACCTTGTTGGGAGAGAAGTCTACGAAATTCTATGTCTTGGTATTCTGTGGCATTAGCAATACAAGAAACCTTGACGTCTTTAGAAAATTGTGCTTTTTTATCGTGGCTACGAAATCACGGTAAATATGAGTAAACTCAAATCGATTTTTCATAAGATAAAGCCATGTATAATGAAAATAAATGTTGTAGACCTACCCTTCTAGGGAGGAAAAACCCTCTAATGAGTAGATATAGGGGTATTTGTTCGTAAAAATGATCAAACAGGAGTCCTAAAAAAATATGGCTTCAAAAGAAACGTCTAATCATTGGGCCACACTTAATCCATTACTTACGAACACGGTTCTTCCACCCATACCTCGCACAATAGGGGCTCATGTTAAGGTTTTTAGGCAACCTAAAATTGTTATATAGGAGTTGTTACTAGCCTCTTTGTTGGGGGCTAGCTAGATGCCCAATCAAGGATCAAGAGACCTTCCTTGATTTCTACCAATCTAGAGATTTGTGGATTCAGGGACTTGGGCGCCCTTTCGAGTGTCAAGGAGCAATGGAGTTTAGAGGTGATGACAAGAGCGAATTGACAGTCCCAAATGGTTTGGGTTCTCCCGAATTCTTATTTCACGTGATATTATGATTTTTAATTTTTTTAGTACAATTCAACCTATGTGAAGGAGCAACCGCTAGTCTATTAAGGCCATCTAGGAGCCAAGTGAGATACAGGAGAATATCTCACTTCCTATATAACCAGAGATTCTAAAATAAGGGATTTGATTACTTAACTTGGTTGATTTGTTACGTATGAGATTCATGCGATATTTTAACCATTTTGTTACCTTATGTCACTAAACAATGCCATGCATTAGTGCTGTGCAACCAAAGGTAAGTAAATAGTCACAATTGATACGATGAAAGTAAAGTATAAAGAAGTAAACCCAATGAACTATCAAGCAATGAATACGTATGACCTTGTTATTAAGTCTCAGCACAACAACTCCCATGAGTAGAGTTCAAATTGAATTCAATTTTTCATCTAAAAGATTAATCTACAAAAACTTAACTAAATGAAACTAAGCTAAATCTACCGCAAAAACTGAACAATCGAATTAGGGTCTTTGTTAGACACCCCCTCCCCCAAAAAAAAAAAAAAAATCAAGGTATTTGTTTCTAACTATTTTCCAAATTTTTTTCATTAATTTTTTAAAATTTTTTATTATATTTTCTATTTTCATCATGCACCTGGTTTAAGTCATTTTTTACTGTTCATAGGTCTAGGCCTAGGACACAATTGGGCTTTTTTTCAAAACCAATGAAACTTAATTAAACCCAAACCCATGTATGGCCAAATCAAGCCCAGACTTCTTAAAAAAACACCAACTCCCGACTCATTCTTGTATTTACTAAAAAACTTTGCTAGCATAATAATTTTTTAACTACTATGAGAATAGCAGTTTGTTGTGGGTCATAAATTTATAAAAGAGTGAATTCTATAATAATTTAAATTTATTTGTTATTTCGATTTTTGAGGTGCTGAATTGACCGTTATTTTCATGATAGATTAAAAACTGACATCTAATCATTTCTCTTTACAAAATCCAAACTCAAGCCCCCCTTCCCCTTTTTGTAATTCTATAATTTATTTTTTATTTTCTAATTCTTTAACTTGCATTGTCTTCATCCCATCGTCTTCATTGTTCCACAGTGACAACTCAACTTCACCATCAACACCAGAACTTAAAAGCTTCAATGACACCTTAACATATTCCACGCCTCAGTGCACGGAAAACGTATTCGGCGGTCGAAGACCACAAACCATTCAATGGATAAAATGAAGCACAGTGGAGGAATAGGCTTGAACGATTCCGAATGTCTACACATTCAGCTACCACTTCCTCGGTTTTCTCACGATGTGAAACAAGGAGCACAGAAGAGAGAAAAACAGAGACTCAGCGATAATGGTGGACAACTACAGTTGTATTAGAAATAATGTCTAATATTTAACTAGACAATCATGTAAACTATGTGAAAACATCTTCAGATTTGACCAATATCGAAAGCTTTTCACAACCCTATCTAAGACACATCATCGAACATATTGTATGCATTTTTTGGGTAATGAATTGAGTCATCAAATGTGCTCGGCTTCTAGATTGGACTCATTTGAACATGTTGAGTAAAATCAATTCCGATTGTAACGGAATGTGAACATATATTTCCTCCTCCGTCAAAATAGCGCATGATAGAGGCTATAGCGTTCCCTAGTCAATGATTAGAAACGGAGCCACAATCGGCGACTAGAGCGATGATGGGAGTTTGGCTTATCTCCAGTGATTGGAATCATGGGCTAACAAGAGAATCTTGAATGCGATTTCGCCACTTCGATACTCCTCCAAGACGAGGAGCAAGCCACAAGGAGTTATGCTTAATAGGAGGGCTGAACCTAATTGGTCTTGGGTTGTGTGAGATGAGCCCCATGGGTTTGAGTTACATCCAAAGCCCATATATATTTTATTTTCTTTTGAAAAATATGTAGTCATTTCAAAATTCTAAAATAAATTCACATTAGAGACACGATAATATACCTCATGTAAGTGCAAACAATCTAAGGGGTTTCGCTTTGATATCACTTTTAGTTGACAAGTCAAATTAGTGTCCTCAACTGTTCCGATATACGATTGTTCCAATAAATTTATCGGATTGGTCTTGCTTAATAGTTAAGTAATGGCATATGAAAAAGGATTTAAGACATGAAACACCATCCATAATATCTTGTCTATGAAAGATACCGATCAACATCATAAATAAGCACAAATAAAAAAAATTAACATCATCCTTTTTTTTTTTTTTAATATCTTGGGGGAGGGGGAGAAGTTGAAGCAGTGCTAAATGCAAATTTGTTGCCAAGGGATTATTTCTCCAACTCCTGCCCTTGAGAGGATCCCGATGCCTCCCCTTGAGTCTTTTGATTGATCGACCTCTTCAAGCTCCGCCGAAGCTCCTCCATTCGCCCCTTCATTTGGTAGAGTTCTTCCCGATTGAGCTCTTCGATGGGAGCTTCCCACCATGCCGCATCGCTTTTTCCTTTGGTCAGTCGCTTCAACGCTTTGCCTTGTGCCTTCTCAGCTTTGATTTGATTGTAGAGCTCATCATGCTGTTGGTTGAGCTCCTTACATTTGGCCTGCCGATAGGACTCGACCAAAGCTTGAGAACTATTGTTGGGCGAAGGGTTTCGGTTGAGGAACCGATTGGCGACTGCATCAATGGATGGATGGGCAAAAGAAAAGGGATTTCCAGAAGGAGAGAATGCTACAAAACCCACCTCCGCCCCGCAAAGGGTCACGAGCTCGCTTGCCTTTTTGTTGATGCTGGATTTACGTTTTGAAAATGTAATAAGCCTGCTACTCTCATTTTCAATTTGTTTCATCCCAGGTCTCGGATTCTCTCCCGTTTGTCTTCCTGCCATAGTCAAAAAAATTAATCTAACACAAGTAGCAAACGAGTAAGCTGTGATATTGGCTAACACAAAGAAAATAGAATAAAGCTGTGATTTTGGTTGGCGCAGAGATAACAAAGAGAAAATGCACGTATTTATACATGGATGTGAATGTCAAATTCAGTATAAGCAGTTGAGAGACAACCTCTTTTGGGCTGTCACCTTCTATAAGATGGATTAAATAATAGTAAAGTTATTTATCGTTGTGGATAAGAATATCGTGATCATGATATACATACTAATCACTATCACAACGTCTATGAAAGTCGAGATAAGTATGTTATCTACGGATTATGGTATGTCGCTTAAAATGAGAAAGTAGATTTTTTTCTATTTTAGCCTACTTTCCAAAAAAAAAAAATCGAGCATTCAACGTCATCCATGATTTCATTCATCAATTTTAATGAAGTTTGAAATAATGAGATTATGCAATCTATTTAGGTCCAATCTATAAGAAATTCCAAACTGAATATTTATGTAACTTCATATCCCGCTCAATGTCAAAGATAATTGGATCATAATAGGTTGGACATGTTTCAGTTACCAAATAAATTTATTTTCGTGAGGAAAATTGGTAGTTTATTTGATCTTTGCAGAATTACATACAAATGCTCACTGATCTCATTTTCCGAGACAGTTAATAGCCATGGTTGATAATTACTCGGCATCCATTCCTCATCGAAAAAGTTACCCCTTCATATAATCGTACCAAGTGTCAATATTGGGCTCTCTTTTTCTTCTTTCATTCATTCTTTTTTTGTTTTATCTTTTCATTTTGCTTTCTAATAAAATTAGATTTTCTATGAAACCGCTGCTTAGATAGTATAGAAAATTATTATAAAGACATTACAATGAACATGATCGTGATTTTCATAAAATATGGGAAGAGTAGTTTATGGAAAACTCTGAAGACGTGCCCACACTCAAATAAGTTAAACATAATCGTTCTACTCTTAATCAAGCAACTTTTATCAATGGTCACTTCAACCTTAAAATTATATGAGAAATAGTTCCAAATATATATGTATATACTAGAAAAAACCATATGATCACACATAACTATGGATCAAAGAAATAAAATATAAATAATTAATAAATAATCTATCTTTCAAGTTTAAATACAAATAATCGTCAACTATCTCGTAAATCTCTCACCTCGCATTTTAGAACATTTCACATCCAAAAAATATATTAAAATCTTTACAAATCATATTTATCTCTTTACAAATTTAATTATTTTTATTACTTATAAGTACATGCAAGTTGCATTCGCATGTGCTATTATTTTTACTTATAATTGAGGAGAAGAGGACTTACACTTATAGGGGCGTATAGCAGAAACCCAACATTTTCATCCAGAGAAATTGCTAATAGAAAGCCCAAGTCTGACCTTATTAACATATTCAACTAAACTCATCTTCACTCAAAAGGTTGAGTCAATAAGTTATGGGTAAATAATGATATATCAACTACTCCATTACACTCATTTTCTAGTATGGGATTTTTCCTAACACAACTCATACCCGTCATATGTGAACTTAGCATTAGGTTTGCTCTCCCTTAATTCAAATATCATTCTATATCAAGATATCTCAACTTAAATATTTACTTTGTTACTTGTGAGGATCGCAAAAACAATGAAGCACACCTTCATGTTGACACCTGAAATTTCTGTCGACAAATCAATTATAACAAGAGCAAAAGAAAAAGTGAAGCCTACAGTGCAACGGATCAAGCCCAAGGGCCCATCCGAATCTTTTAGAATTTCGCCCATTAGTTTTGGTCATAGCCCATTTGATCTCCAATTAGTTCATGGAACTTATAACCCATAGAACTTAAAAGAAATGGAGAGCCACAAAAAAATGTATGGTTAAAAAAAAAACCTAAAGATATAGCTTAATTTTCTTTAGTTAGCAGAACCTTTAGTTTAAGGATTTTAATGAGTACATTTGATATTCAATTTTAGTAAAAAGGTCCTTTAGAAAGGAAATTGGACTTGATTTAATTATAGCTCATGGGGATCATGTCCTAGGGATTATAACTTGACTATGTATGATGATTATCGGGTTTTCTTTCATACTTTACTTTAAGCCTTTTTCAATACTTTGGTATTTAATTCTTGCAATTCCAATGTATTGTTTGTTCATTTTCCTTTCTAGAATGGTTAGGTCTAGTTTAGGATCATAATGAACCTTCAAGAAAATTTGCATGGACATTTAGCAACATTGAAGACCTTTTAGGATCATAATTGGTGAAAGTTGTGTGATCACTTAACTGAAAAATCACTCTCAAGTTAGGTACCAAAAAGGTGTTAATAGAAATGTTAACGTAAATAAGTCCCGAACTTAGAAACGCTAATGGCATAGGAATCAAGACAACACCCTACATCTTGATTGGTTTCTAGCTGGCCTCAAACGGTTAATGGTGACTACTACAGTTCTTTAGGCTAAATCATAACTTCAAATGAAATCCAATGCCATGCAAGATATGATACTGGGAGAGACTGTGCTTATAATTGATGGACTGATTTGGATCACCATTTGATGATGTGTTTGAGTCATCTTTTGGGACGCAAGTAAAAATAGCTAGATTGTGAACTCGTTAAAATTGAAGCAGCAATATAATGCAAATTTGAACTTGTTAGAATGAGCACATATAAAATAAATTAAAACTATCACTCGAAATAATCCTTCCTTATTTTCATATCACGGGATGAAAATTGGAGCAAAACTATAATGCAAATTTTTCGCCAAGGGATTATTTCTCCAACTTCTGTCCTTGAAAGCATGTGGATGCCTCTCCTTGCGTTGGTTGATTGATCGACCGCCACAAGTTTTGTCGAAGGTCCTCCATTCGCACCTTCATTTGGTAGAGCTTTTCCTGGTTGAGCTCTTCAGCGGGAGCTTCCCACAATGCCACATCGCCTTTTCCTTTGGTCAGTCGCTTCAACACTTTGCCCCGTGCCTTCTCAGCTTCGATTTGATTAATGAGCTCATCATGTTGTTGGTTGAGCTCATTTCAGCCAGCTTGACGATAGGACTCAAAAGTATGAGACCTATCATTAGGCTGAGGGTTTTGGTAGAGGAATCGATTGGCGATTGTATCGATAGATGGATGAACATAAGCAAAGGTTTTTCCGCCATGAAAGAGTACTACAAATCCCACCTCCACTCCACAGCAGGTCACAAGCTTGCTTGCTTATTTGTAAACACTATATTTACACTTTGAAAATGCTGTAAGTCTCCGGTTCTCATTCTCAATTTGTTTCATCTCACTTCTTGGATGGTTTCTTCTTTGTCTTTCCGCCATAATCAGAGAGAAAGTGCTCTGAGACAATAGCAAACAAGTAAAGCTGTGATATCGGTCAATGCAGAGATAATAAAGAGAAATGCACGTATTTATGCTTGGATATAAATGTTAATTTTAGTATGAACAGTTGTTGGATAATCTCTTCCAACTGCCACCTTCTGTAAGATGGATAAAACAAAAGTGGGTTATTTATGATTGTGGATATACGTATCTGAATCATGATTTATATTGCAATGTCCACAAATCAAGATGACTATGTTATGTACCCATTAAAGTGTGGGGTGGAAAACAAGAAAGTAGATTTTTTTTTATCTATTTCAGCATGCTTTTCTTGCAATTTTCTTGAGCATTCAATGTCGTTCATTTTCCCGTCCAATAAATTTTTCATTAATTTCAAAAGAAAAGAAATTATGCAATTGATTTAAGTTCATTCTACAACAGAATTCTTACTTAGTAATAGATTGCAAGTACAATTCAACTTACTCAACGAATCTCTGAAAATTAATATGTGTGTGACTTCATATTCCTCTCAAAGTCAAAAATAGTTGGGCCATCATAGGTTGGAGATGTTTTGCCAACGACCCACAAAGACTAACATATCTACAACTACATGCCCGAGTGGCAGTCAAATGGAGGCGTTTGGAGGCATATATGATACCTAGGCTTCGAGAGGGGGAGATGTAAGAAAAATTACCAACTTGACCCTTAGCCCAAGTGTTATATTCAATGAAATGCTTTGGGGAGTTGAAAATAAGCATAGATCCGAAGATTCCTGAATAGGTCAACCTTTCGAACTATTGTTGAATCCACCGCTGAACCGATTGTTGTTGTTTAGTTGGTTTTTGATGAATCGGATAATGTTTCCGAATCGACTGTGCTCCTTCCACTTTTTTCTGATGACTTGTGTTTAGTAAATATTTAAATTTAAAGCTCTCAAGCCGCTTGTGTCCAAATTTATAAATCTTTTGTTGGGTATGTTCTATCCTCAATGGGTTCCAACCCCATGCATACAAGGAAGTACATGTAAAAAGTATATGTTAACTAGTTATTTTCCTTGGACCACTGGGATTTGTCCTAATAACCACCCTTCTCCTTCCAACATGGAAGGGGGAGGTGAGGGATTCGAATCTCCACTTTCAGGGTTGAGGTAGAGATAATTTAGTTTTAATTTTAAATGTGGATTTCGACTTCCACATCCTGCAATGAGACAGGACAAAAATCCGAAAGCGGGAGTGAGAGCAAGAGTTAGAATATGACTAGAATAGGACCGACAAAAAAGAAGAAGAAAGAAGTTATTTTCTTAATGTAAATTCCACAAATTTTTACGTTTCTTCATGCCTTTGAATTCGCTTTGCTGAGCTTATCTACTCATAATTGCTCAGTGGGTGCTCAAAATACTGGTAAGTCCCAAACACCTCACAATGGGGAGTTTAGTCCTAGCTTGTTGCTATCAATTTCAAAAAATGTTGAGATGGAGCGTCTTATGAAGTTTCATAAGCTCGAATGAATTCCATGTATCAGTTTCACTTTAAAAAATATGTTCATCTGAACCGCAGTATGTAAGAGAAATGTATCAGCAGTATTAATTCCACATTCTAAAGTACAGAGAAAATGATAACCAAAATAGCACGGAAAAATCTCTCAAAAAACAAGAAAGGTTTCCTTCCGGCAACTCCTATGGTCTACTAATGACGACCAAAGTAGAGTAAATTTGCCCAAGTTGAATAGCAAAAGGCATTTCATTTACTAATGACGGATCATATACAAATCCAACCGTTGCTGTACAAAAAACTAATGTCCATACAAACGACAGAGACCAAAAACTGGGATTGCGGTGCAGATGACAGTAGGTCCCTTTTCTTGCTTCAGATCACATCCCAGCTGCATTGGGGCAAAGATGACATTGTCTTCCTTGCGAAATTCGAACTCCAATGTCAATAGATTGATTGATTGTCTCTTCTACTTAGCATGACTCCATTGAATGAGGAAGCTGCTGTTGGCTCTTCGGAAAATCCAACCAGTTCCAAACAGTCAGCATCCCTGCAGCGTCTCCCGTGAAGAAAAGGCCTCCAGGAGCTGTTTGAAGAGTCCTAATTTCTCGTCTTGAGAATATCTTGCCCCTTTCAGTGAACCTGGAGTACGGTGCATGAAGTCAGCCAAGCAGAAGAAGAGAACAGTCTTCACTGAGAGACAAGGATGTCAAACCAATTAGAGAAATTATTTTGGACTTACGATGGGAGCTCATACAAGCGAACAGTGTTGTCGATGCATGCACAAAGGAGGACTGGCTTGCCCCCGCCATCACTCATCCCTGAAAGTGCAAGAATACCCTGTGCCGGACAAAATGATATTTGCAACATCAAGATATGATATTACATCACTTCCATCAGACAAGAAGCACCGTGACAAACTGACAAAGCATCCACAGGTGAAAGATGAAATTCATGTCTTCTCCACATAGAGCAAAAAGCACATGCAAGACACTTGACATTATGCCTATATTACAAAGATTCATTCTACATTATTCATATAGTTATTTTTAGCTGAGGAGATACGTCAGAAGAGCAATAAGATGCATCTTTGCAATCTAAGATAGTAAAACAAGTCCATGCACTTCGCACGTATGAAGTCAATAAAAGAAAACACAAAATTCACTTTCATTGTCTACATGTTTTCCTATAGTAACACATCATCAACCACAACATACCATAATCCACACAAGTGTCAAAATAAATGACAAAAAAAAATTAGTGAGCAACATGCATGGTCCTCATGATGTGCATAAACAACTTCCAAGCTGCCTCCTTCAGTGGCCCCCCAGACCTTAACTGTCTGATCCAATGAACATGATATCAAGTACTGGTCCCAGCAAAGAAGTGACATCACCACATCAGTGTGTCCAACAAGTTCCTGAACACACTCCAGAGTGTGCAAGTCCCACACCTGCGGGGGAGAAAATACAAAAGATGTGAAGGGTCAGGACAATACTACATACAGTAGAGCCGGGCAGAAAAATAAGGAGAGGTTGTAGCAAACCAATAAAAGTGATGCAAAGGAAAACATAAACTGTGAGGGACAAGCCATGCCCTTCACAGGACACACAACTAACTAATCGGGGGGAGAGACATCTATAATAAACCAGCTTACCCTTATGGTCTGGTCAATGGAACCTGAATACAACCGGTCACGTCCAATAGTTAATGATACCACGCCCTGAGTGTGACCCCTGAGAGGCGCAGCCATCTGAAAAGGATCAGCCTCACTACCTCCTTTCCACACTAGTGCCATCCTAGAAGCAAAATTTGTTCAGTGTAATCATCAAAAGACCAATATAACTTCGCACAAGTGTCAACAGAATGAGGCAGTCAGTGATCACAGCAATGTTGACCTAGGTGGGCCACACTTGAAGAAGAAGAAGAGAAGAATTTCATGTCTAAACCAAAAATCCACCCTCACAATCAGCATCAATTGTTTTATCACAGAAGGAGATTCTTGAAAAACAGACTAGACAAAATTCCAGCAGATAAGTCACCGAAATTGACATTGAATTCTTTCTAATGATAAATTACCCCGGCTCCGGCAAAAAGCATGTTATTATCAAAAGACCTAGGTGGGCCACACTTGAGGAAGAAGAAGAGAGGAATTTCAGGTCTAAACCAAAAAAACCACCCTCACAATCAGCATGAACTGTATATCACAGAATGAGATTCTAAAGAAACAGACCAGACAAAATTCCAGCAGATAAGTCACCTAAATTGACATTAAATTCTCTCCAATAATAAATTACCTCAGCTCCGGCAAAAAGCATGTTATTACCAACTTCCATAGTGTGGACCTGTCCAACTAGTCCACTGATATCGTAACTAGCACCATTCTGGATATTCCATGCCTACAACAGATACAAGAGAAAGCAATGAATTAAAGCTGAGCAGCTCACTGATTCAAGAATTGCCAAAGAAAATAATAACAAAGGCCAAAGGAGACCCAGTCAACCGCTCACCTGAACTGTATTAGGCATGCCGACAAACACCCAAGGACCTTCACAAGTGAAACACCCAACTTCTCCCCTGAGGTTGATCACTTGAACACATTGACCAGTGTGACAGTCCCAGATTCGTACTGTTCCATCTTTGCTTCCAGAGTAGAGCTTGGTAGATCCAGAAGGAAGTGCTATTCCAGAAACACACTGTCATAAAAAGCATCAGGTGAGTACAAACCTACTTGGATATAAGAGAGAACACAAAAGGCAAAAGCTGTAAACAGTACCTTTTTATGCCCGTCAAGCTTAGCCAGCATGGCAAAATCAACACCTTGAAACCATGAATGCAAGAAAGGACATGCATCGCCTTTCACACAATTGCCCGATATCCAGTAGCGGCAAACTTTTTCTTGGGGCGTATGAGGGTTTTTTTCTATTGATGAATCGCCTCTCTTTCTAGAAGATGAATTTGCTGAATTCACCGCACTAGATTCAGGGCCCTTCCCAGGGCCATCCTCAGACATTGACAGCTTTGCAGCTCGATGGTAAACATTGCGCGGAAGAGATGCCTCGTGCAAAAACCTGCAGGGGTTCTGCTTGCACCTCCCTTCTAACCAGAAAGTGCAAACTCCAGGGCTTGTTGGTGCTGTTTGAAGCCGATTATAGTGAGCAGCTGATTTCTGTGTCCAACCCACAGTACTCCTTGCTGTCTTAATATCCATGCTATTATACAGAAACACAGACAATCAATCCCTGAACCGAATAACCTATCCAAAGTCAACTCAAAGCACCAGAACTCGTTCTTGCAAGAATATCCATCGCAGAAAAACCAAGGTCCGCTGTAGCCAGCAATCCCAGGCATGTCACTTCCTCTATCACCAATAACACGGACAGAATAAGGAACAATCGACCTATAAGAGAATGCATAACCATCTCCATCCATGATTCCCATCTCTTTCAGTTCCAACCAGATGAAAATCACCCAGAAGCAGGATAAACTGAAAAACCTAGAACACGAATGACTCAATGGTACAACAACATCACATTGTCCAAGCCCTTCACATGAAAGCATCCAGTCATGAAACCCAATTTCCAAACTCGCCATCCCCGTCACAGCCCCTCAAAATCAAGATAACAAATCCCCGAACCTTTCAGGCGGAAGAAAACCCGATTCCTTCGGGATCAAGAAACCCAACAATCCCCGCGAACGAGTACCGAACGGAAGCCCGACGGCCCTCGTCGTCACCGGCGGAAACCCACCTTCCAGAAAACCCTCCGACGGCAAGCGGGAGATCGCCATCGTCGAAAGAAGATGATGAAACCCACTAGCGGAAACCTTCCTCGCTACTTCGCTAGAAACCGCAGGGCGAGAGGCGTCGAAAGAAGCAAGCAAGCGAGCAAACCTGAGGAGACGCAAAGCGACGAACCCACGATCGCCCTCGAGTCGAAGAACGGAGATCGGCGATCCAATGATCGGAAAGGCTTTGCACGGCGAGAGAGAGACGGCGGAGACGAGCGTTCTTGGATGGAAATAGCCGTTGGCCTTGGGCCTTCTTTTATAGTAAGGCACAGCGGGTACACCTCACTTCACGCGCCGTGGAGGTTACCGAGGTAACTTGCTAGCCAAGTCGCCTTACAGATTTCCTTGATTTTGCACTGGAAAGGAGGGGAAGATTTTAAAGAAAAAGGAAAAAAAAAAAAAAAGATATAAAGTGTATAATTCTCCAAGGCTTGGTTTGCTTAGGACAAATCGAAGAATATTAGGGATGTTTGTTTTATGAAAAAAAAAATTTAGGAAAATATTTTCTAGATTTTCCGGCGTTCGTTTCACAGAAAATGAATTCATTTGAGAAAATATTTTCTATGAAAGGAAAAAAAAAATTCTAAATTAGGGGAAAATGTTTTCTACTTTTGAAATGCGGAAAACATTTTCCTCGCTTGATCTTTCTTATTCCACACTTCTACAAATTCTCACTTTTTCCTCCCCTTTCTTTTTATTCTTTTCTTTTTTATTTGAATTATTTTTTAATTTCCTTTTTCTTTTCTATTTTCTTTTTCTTGTTCTCTTTTTTTTTTCTTTTTTTTTCTTTGTTTCCCATCTTCTTCTTTCTTAACTAGTTGTCGGCTGTCCCCAAGCGAACCTTGAGCTCGTTGATCTTAAGCTCGCGCTTGTCGATCTGGCAAGCCTTGAGCTTGACGGTCGCGCTCGCCCCTCTGATAAGCAGCGAGCCTCGTGCTTGTCGACAAGCTAGAGGCTCGCTAGTGGCTGGTGGCTGGTCGCGAGCCATCACCGTGGCTGGGGACCGGCCAAGAAAGACGAAGATGGAAAACAAAGAAAAAATAAAAGAAAAATAAAAATGTAAAAATTAATGATAGATTTTAAAAATTAAAAATAATTAAAGATCTATTTTAAAAATAAAATAAATGAAAAAGAGTATATGGAGGAAATAATTTTCCTTACCGAACAGCAAAAAATATTTTCCACTTTATTTTTAGGTTTCATCTGAACATCAAAAAATAATTACATTTTCCTGAAAAATAACTTTCTAGAAAATATTTTCCAGAGACGCCACATTTTCCGCGAAATGAACGAAAGCTAGAAATGTTCAAATTCCAATTGTGAGGCAGTGCTTACTAAATAGTGTTTATACCACGAGAAATCCAAAACTTGTATATCTATGACAAATTCATTGAAAATTAATTTTTTTACACAAAAGCTTCAAATCGATACATTTGTAACAAACTTATGGCAAATTAATTTTTTTACTACAAAAAAACCTCAAATTGTTATATTTGTGGCAAATTTAAACTCATTTTATTTTTTTTGTTAAATTAGATTAATATCACAAAAATTACAAACTAGTATAAATGGCTGGTAAAACTACATACCGATACATATGTTAACTACCATATCATCCAACTAAGCAATTTGCTATTAAAATTTAACGAGAATTAACAGAGATTACATTTATCCTAAGTGTATTAATTTGGGGTTTTTGATAGCCAAAAAGTTAGTTTAGAATAAATTTGTCATAGTTATATATCAATTTGAGATTTTCTATAGTATTAACCCGACTAAATATGTTTTAAGAAAATATTAGTGTAGAAAAACCAGGTGGCAAAAAGAGAGGGTGAGGGAAGTTATTTTTGTTGTCGTTATTCAAGAAGTGTAGAATTTAACTTTACTTGTAAATTTCTCGAAAATATTGTAACGAAGGAAATATAAATTAAAAAACAAAAAGAGGTGGAAAATGAGCAGGCGAGGGAAATTATTTTTCGTTATTGTTTTTTTTTTAAAGGTGAATTACTTTAATCTGTATATTTCTCGTGAATATCATGTTAATATAGAACAATGTTTTTATTATGCTTGTAACAGTATTACGTGACTTTGGACAAACTCTCAATAGAAGCCCCTAATAATAATAATAATAATAATAATAATAATAATAATAATAATAATAATAATAATAATAATAATAATAATAATAATAATAATAATAATAATAATAATAATAAACAAAGCTTATGCTAGAAAATTCAAAATGAACGAAAAGTATCGATCTCATCAAGAAGGGAAATATTCAAATACAAACAACCTCTCGATAAGAGATCAAAATAAGAACGAAAATTTTTGATCTCATTAAGATGAGAAATATTCAAATACAAACAACCTCTCGATAAGAGATCAAAATAAGAACGAAAAATTTTGATCTCATTAAGATGGGAAATATTCAAATACAAACAACCTCTCAATAAGAGATCAAAATTGGTACAACCACGTATGAGTTTATTATTCATGACATTTTTGTGCATAATTAAGACGTGAATCTAGATTTTCTTGAAAATGGTCAAAAACCAAAAGTACAGTGAATTTGGAGAGATAAGCAAATCGAAGTATTAACAAAATTGCTAATAATAAAGGACGAGATTATTTCCACTCCTTATATAATTAAATTTGTAATTTAAAGTGATGGCTTTTTTCCTTTTATTTTTATTGAGGGTCTACTCGCCATAGTTTAGCTTTTCACACGTTTTGTTTATTAGTTTATTAAGAATTATCGTAATGCATTTTTTGTATTCCCATAACATTTTACATGCTTCATGTAAAACTATCTCATCAATAATAAAGAAAAAAGACAAAATTCTTTGATATGGTAAAAGACTTTAAAGTTTCTTCTTCAACATTGCTATTATAACTTACTATCTTTTTTTGTCTATTTCATCTCAAAAGCTCACTTTCTTGATTGAATTTTTAGTTTTTTTTTTTATAATTTCATTAAAGTAAAATATTTGTCAAGTCTCTTACTATATTAAAGCATTTGTTTTTTTCCTTTAATATTGGCGACACACTTTTACACGGAGCATGTAAGCCACCATTCATAGCCCCATTTGTTGGCTGAATATTTGATAAGTGAAATGAGTTCATTAAATGGCAATAAAAGGTGCACCTTAAGACAAACCTAAGGGGCACAACCAAAAGTCACATCAACCAAGAGCTTGATTGGATCTACTTTTGCTTTTTTAGGTCTTGTGGGTTTTTTGAAATGTCTATCAACTTAAGCATTGAAAAGAGGATCGTTAGACTTGTTAAATGGATAGGTTGAATTGGATTTGAATTGAATCGAAGATGGTTCGACTGAAATTGACCTACTTTCATATAGATGCATGAATGAAATGAGAAAAAAAAAATAGGACAAAAGTTTGGTTCTCATGAATTGGTGATGAAGAGAACAAAAAGATCTCTTTGGTCAGATATATTTGATGTCCATAAGTATCCTACTAGGAAATTCAAGGTCTAATTTGATTTCAAAGATGCTAATCTCAGATGTGTAAGAAGGTACTAATAGAATGATAAGTAGTATATGAATTTTTCAAACGTTTGGTCAATAAAATCTTGGAAGTCTGAAATCTAACTCGAATAGTAATATGCGGTATATTCTTTTTGAAAAGGTGTCTTTCGAGTGAAAAGACACGTCCATCTATTTAAAAGATGTCTATTTGAACGAAATAGAATCAATTATAAGGGAATGGATGAGTATTCCACGGCTAATTAATTACAACATCATAATCAATCATCCTTGATTTTTCTTCATTGAATTCTCTCAGCTTTGAACCTTTCATGAAATTCAAGGCAAGTTCTAAATGAAATCTCGAGTGCATTGCTTCTCCTGTGATTTGGTGTCTGTCGTATCCTAGAATCGAAAGCAACTTACTAGAGGCAAACGTCACCTTGCATGGAGAGAGGTAGTCCATGTCGGCGTCGGCGTCGGCGTCGGCAATGACGATGTTAGTGACAACACATCAATGTCACCGGCAAAGAGCGTTAAAATAACAGCTCCTTTATCACTCTTGTCCTTCTATCTTGAGTTAAAAATTAAAAAAAAAAAAAAAAAAGATACCACAAGTATCATAACTTTCACACAACACTTACTTAAATATCATACATAATTAAAAGTTTTAGCACTTAAATAATCAGTTGAAAATTATAATACTCAAGTAAACCATTTTGTTTTAGTTATGGCATTTAAATGGTAAGAAAAATGATTATGGTATGCAAGTGACCACTATACGAAAGTTATGGTATTTGTTTTGTTCTTTCCCTTTTCTTTTTTTTTTTCTTTTTTTTTTCATTTTTCATTATTTGGTGACTTTGCCATCCTACTGTTATCGAACTGAAATTTAGATTTTTAAAACACTTTCTCAATTTTTTATCTTTCAATACTGGAAGTCATCACGCTGGAAGTCACATATGCACAATTAGGGGGAAAAGTACCAAAATAGTTCTAAACATTTTAAATCGGTACCAATTCAGTTATAAACTTTTTAATTTGACCAATTTAGTTCTAAACAATTTTATATTGGTATCATTAAGTCCATCTGGCTAATTTAAGCCGGAAATTGCTAACGTGGCCGCCAACGGTCTTATGTGGCGCCACGTGGACAATTTTATAATTTGTATATTTTTCAGATTTTTTAAATTATTTTTTCTTCTTTTTTCTTTCCTTTTTTTCTCTTTTTTTTTTTTTCTTTTCTCCTTAACCCTTGGCCGATGAGGTTGTCGACCAGCCGACCGTCACCGGCCACAGGTTGGTTGGGGCGAGGGGCCCCACGCCCTCGCCGGCCATTGGCGAGGGCTGCCACGTCCTCGTTGACCACAAGCGAGGGCGTCGGCCCCCGCCCAAATCCAAGCGAGGGTTGAAACCCTCGCCCATTAGCTGGCGAGGGCCTCTGCGCCATCATCGGCCACAAGCGAGGGTGCGGCAGCCCTCTTTCATGGCGAGCGAGGGTGCGGCGGCCCTCACCCAGATCCAAGCGAGGGCCATGGAAGCCTCGCCTGTGGTCGACGATGGCGTCGGGCCCTCGCCCGCCACGAGCGAGGGCTATCGTGCCCTGGCCTGGATTTGGGTGAGGGCCGACGCCCTCGCTTGTGGCCAACGAGGGCGTGGCGGTCCTCACCAACGACTGACGAGGGTGTAAGGCCCCTCGCCCTGACCAACCTGTGGCCGGTGATGGTCAGCCAGCTAGTGGCCTTGTCGACCAAGGGGTAAGGAGAAAAGAAAAAAAAAAGAAAAAAATAATTTAAAAAATCTGAAAAAAATATCAAAAATTATTAAATTTGTCCACATTGTGCCACATAAGACCACCGGTGGCCACATCAGCAATTTCCGACTTAAATTAGTCGGATGTATTGAATTTGTATTAATGTGAAAATGTTTAGGACTAAATTGATTCAATTGAAAAGTTTATGATTGAATTGGTACCAATACAAAAGGTTTAAGACTATTTTGGTAATTTTCCCCATAATTAAGTGTGTTAATGACCAAATAACTCCATCGAAGTCAAGAAAAAAGAAATATTCGAGAGCCTCATTGCCAAAATTGCATAAGTTAATATTGATTTTATTTGATTAATCGCATTGCAACAACTTGAAAAGTGAATATCACACTCCAGGTCTTCATGAGCTTTGCTTCCGCGTTACCGCTTCATCTGCTTCTTTGTCATCACAAGTGTCGCGACCAATTCTTTCGGGTGTGAACCACCTAGGGTTTGGCTAATTGATTGTTAAGCCTAGACTTAACTCAGGCTCTCCCAAGCCCATATCAATTCGCGACTTAAGTTTGAATTGTTAACATGCAATTGATTTTTAACTAGGAGTCGCCACTAATCTATTTTTTGTGGGTTGATTAGAAACCCTAGTAAAGTAACGGGAGATTTACTTTACTCCTACGAACCAGAGACTAAGGGTACGGGGACTTTGTTACATTAGATTTCTCTAACGCTCTTTCGGTACCTTTCTTTTTATTTTGAAAAACGTTTGGCAAGCAATTTGGATTGATTTTAAATCTATTTTCTTAACATGTGAGGTGTTCATGCAGGTGCGCAAACCACCAATTTAACACCCAAGAAAGCAATTAAATGATGCATAACTTACCTCAAAGCAACGAAAGTATCTACAGTGTTAAATTAAAATCCACATCAACAATCCTAGATATGGTTTCTAATTAACACGCAATTTCTTTCTTTTCGTTTTCACTTATTAAATGAAAATATAGTCAATATGCAATGCAATGCTATTAATTTAACATGAAATGATATAGCATGGCAACATGACCTAAACTATATGACATAAATAAGCATGCAGTCTATTATAAAGAAATGTAATAATTAAATATGCAACTTAAATTAACCTAAATGACTTAATTCTAATGATGTGCGATGCAATGCAATGACGTACAAAATTATTTCAATTAAAATGACATGTGAGCTATATGTCACGCAATATTTATCAAATGACCTAATCTGATGATGGTAAATTTCTAATTAGAAATGAACCTAACAATAATCACTAAATGACGTTAACCTAAATCTATATGACATGCAAATGACATTTTTTATTTTAAAAATGCAATCTATCCTAGAAATTGCAACTAATTCATCCTAAGACAAATTTTATGAAATTTCAAATGAATCTAGCTAGATTAAGATTCTATCTAATTTAAACTAGGGATTAAATCATATTAAATCCTAATTTAAACTAAGACATTATCTAAATCTAAAATGCCATTTATCTAAAAAAGATGATCTAAATTTAAAATGAAACATGCAATTCTAATCTAATATGCACAATGATTTTTTTATGTTTTTCTTTAATCTCGACATTAAAATTAATACATAATTAACATGCAATTCAAATAAAAAACTAACAACCTAAATGAATGCACTTTCTTTTTTTTTTTTGGATTTTTTTATTTAAAAATTCATAATAAGATTGCAATCCTAATATGCAAGATAACAAAAACAAACCTAATCCTTATTCGGATTTTTCTTTTTGATTGTTCTTTTTTTTTAAAAAAAAATCGAAATCAGATTTCTGATTTTAACCCTAAGATTAAGAATATTCTAAAACATACTTAACCCTAATTTGAATTTTTTTGATTTTTTCTCTTATGAAAATAAAATTAATCCAAACACACGACATCAAATCAAGCAAGACAATATTGATATCCAAAAATTGGCGAACCATATCTCGCGCATGAGATCAGACTGACCAATTTTAATTTTAAATCGCGAATCGAATCTCGGGCTTGAGATTGAATTGTCGATTTTGTAAGGGATTGCGAGTCGAATTTCGGGTGCGAAAATCGGACTATCAATCCCTCGCTTGCCAGGCACTTTCATGTTGGAACATCAATCATATATTAAGGAATAATCCTACTAAAGAAAAAAAATAAATAAGTGAGAATAACATTAAAAAATTAAAAAAAAGTAAATAAAAAAAAGAACTACCTAAATGTTTTTTTCCTTTTTTTTTCTTCCCAAGCAAGCTTGTGCCCGTGTGGTGGTCACCGTCGGTCCGGCAAGGGCGTCGCGGTCGGGGCTCCGGTGAAGGTCTGGCGAGGGGCAGCGACGTTGCAGGGGGTCACCTTGGGTGTTAATCGCGGTGGTCGGAGCTCGGCGGCGTGGGCGCGGCAGGCTTGGGCGTTGGGCACTGGCGTCGGGCAGATCTGGCTCGGGTCAATCGGACTCAGGCAGAACGGCGTCGGATCGGAAGGTGTGCACGGTAAGGCAGCAGTGAGTCAGTCGGCTCGAGTAAAAGACTCCGAGTCGCGGCACGGCAGAGCAACAAGTCGTCGCGGCGTTGCTGGCAGATCGGCGGTGGCAAGCAGAAACAGGGGCTGCCGTCGCGGAGGACGGTAGGCGGAGGCGCGGCGGAGACTTAGCTGCGCTCAGGCGAGGGGATTCAGAGCGGCGGTGGCCGGCAGCAGCGACGGGGCAAGGGTGCGGAGATGCGGCGTCGTGGCTAGTTCGCGGGCGAAAGGCAGGCGAAGCGACTGCACGAAGAAGATGAACGGTGCTCTGCTTTTCTTCCTCTTTTTCTTTTTCTCCCCTGCTAGCCGTAGGTCCTTTCATTGTTTCTGTCCCCTCACGTCTCTCTCTCTCTCTGCTGTCTTTCTTCTCCTTTGACTTTTCTTCTTCCTTTTTTTTACCACTCTCACGAACCGAAGCCTTCCTCTCTGTTTTCTCTCTTTTCACTTTTTTCCCTTTTTTACGAAGAGAAGCCCCCTTTTGCGCTCATACGCGGATGGCCTTTTATAAGGAAGGAATTGGATTTTCAAATTCTTCCTCTAAATCAACATCCGCAATATTTTCCACAAAATTCATCCCTTATTGATAAGGATTCGAGATTAAGATAAAATTTTTCTCTAAATCCAAATCTTTCAAAGCCAAATCGCAATATTTTTTTTTACCCATCTACCCTATCCAAATAAGATTCATATCTTGGAAAAATTGTAAAATATTATATTCCCATGAGATAATTTTTAATTATTAAACAAACACGGGCTTGGGCCAACCTACTCGCTTCGTGGGCTTGATCCATCTAATTCGAACTCATCCGCCACCAGTCCAATAAAATGCAAAAAATGCAAATAACAAAATAAATGCAATATAAATCTATATGCTATGCAATTAATAAAATTAACCCATAATTTCCTATGCAATAAATAAATAAACTAAATTGTCAAAATTTAGGTGTCAACAGCTGCCCCTCTTTGAAGGTGAGCTCGTAAAGGTTGCATTTAACAACTGCCCCTCAAGGAAATTGTCCAAAAAGTCATAAACTTATTGTATAACATTTAATTAATCATAAATCTTTTAATTGTACTAATTTATCCCAAACATTTTGACAACTTGCTAATTTAATCATAAACATTTCAATTGTGCCAATTTAATCTTAAACATTTAGATGATTTGTCAATTTAGTCCTAAACCGTTTAATGCTTTGCCAATTTAGTTTTTTTTTTTTTATAGCTAATTTTGCTCAAAAATTGATGACGTAGCAATTTAGTTAGCATCAATTTTCTTATGTAGAATGGCCAATGTTAATGTAGACATGAAATTTTTGCAATGTCACGATATTTTTCCTTTTTTCTTTTCCTTTATTTCTTCTTTTTCCGTTTGACGGCCTCAAGTGAGGGTGGCCCACACTAGTGTAATTAAGGGCCTTGCCAAGGGCCAGCGAGAGTGACCATCTCCAACCTTGGTAAGGTTGACCCTCAATTTGGCAAGGTGGCCCTTGCCTAAGGCTGATGAAGGGGGGAAAAGGAAGAAAAAAAGAAAAGGAAAAGAAAGGAAAAAAAAAATTCAAACAATTGTCCACATCAGCATTGGCTATCCTAGAAGTCGACGTTAACTAGACCATCAAGTTAGTGATTTCTTGAAAAAATTAGCTATAAGGTTTTAATAGGCAAACTGTTAAAAAGTGTTGGACTAAATTCGCAAATCATTAAAATGTTTAATATTCAATTGACACAATTGAAAAGTTTAAGGCAAAATTAGTAAGTTGTCAAAAGATTTAGGACTAAATTGACATAATTAAAAGATTTAAGACCGAATTGACTATTGTATAATAAGTCTTCCTTCTTTGCAAATTTATATTGATTTTTACATTTTCGTAACTTAAATGGAAGGCTGCGATTGCCTCTAGTCTTCCTTGTCCTATACTTTCTTTTCTAGAAACGACAAAAGACCACTCACAACTTTCGTGGATTCACATATCAATCCATATATATCTGAAAGCTATCTTGTCCTCAATTCAAATGGTAGTCTTAGGTAGTTGCAATATAAATTGGGCTACCTAATTCAACCTCACCAACACAGTCCAGACGTTTTTCTTGGTGGATGGGAGGCGCAAATCGTAGATCGATTGAGCTTTTGATGGATAGATCTCAGTACCCCTAATGATGATGATAAATCCGATCAAATTTTTTAGAGGTCATCCTTAATATGCAATTTGTGGGGTTGAGGAGAGATTTAAACTCTCACAAAAGATCAAATAGCTTCCTTAAGTGATCTTTCCCTAACATAGGATTCACAATAATATCATCAACGTAGATCTCAATCTTTTTAAAGAACGTATCATGGAAAAGCGTGACCATGACCAGTTAATTAGTTGCCCTTGTGTTCTTGAGGCCGAATAGCATCACCATATAACAGAAGTCCCCCCTTAGAGTGATAAATGTCGTCTTACTCTTGTCTTCACCCATTGACTCTGATCTAATTGTATTCGGAGACTTTGTACAGGAAGGAAAACTGTTCGAAACCAGCTGTATCGTCCACCAAAACATCTACCTTAAACTAAGATAAAAGAACAATTAAAATCTCGTTTTCTAATTTTATTTTTCCTAAGACATTTGTTAAGCAAATTTTTAAATTTAAAACTTTCAAGTCACTTGTGCCCAATTTATAAATCTTTTGTTGGATATGTTCTATTCTCAACAGGTTACAACCCCAAATAATGCATCCACAAAAAGTACATGTAAAAAGTGCGTTATTAATATATGTTAGCTAGTTATTTTCCTTGTGTAAATTATACAAAGTTTCGGATTTCTGGATTCCTTTAAAATCGCTTTGTGGAGCTTATCTACTCACGTAATTGCTCGGTGGGGGCAGTATCAGGAGACTATCAAAGTCGAATAGAAAAGGGCATTTCATTTACTAATAAAGAATCAAGTACAAGTCCAACCGTTGCTGTACAAAAAACTAATGTCTATACAAAAACGACAGAGACCAAAAACTGGGATAGTGGTGCAAACAGTAGCAGGTCCCGTTTCTTGCTTCAAATCACATCCCACTTGCGTCAGGGCATGGATGACATCGTCTTCCTTGCAAAATTTGAACTCCAATGTCAATATTATCTCTTCTACTTAGCATGACTCCATCAAATGAGGAAGCTGCTCTTGTTGGCTCTTTGGGAGATCCAACCAGTTCCAAACAGTCAGCATCCCCGTGGCGTCTCCCGTGAAGAAAAGGCCTCCAGGAGCTGTTTGAAGAGCCCTAATTTCTTGTCTTGAGAATATCTTGCCCCTTTCAGTGAACCTGGAGTACGATGCATGAAGTCAGCCAAGCAGAAGAAGAGAACAAACAGTCTTCACTGAGAGACAAGGATGTCAAACCAATTAGAGAAATTTATTTTTGGACTTACGATGGGAGCTCATACAAGCGAACAGTGTTGTCAATGCAAGCGCAAAGGACTGGCTTACCACCCGCATCACTCATCCCTGACAGTGCAAGAATACCCTGTGCCGGACAAAATGATATTTGCAACATCAAGATATGATATTACATCAATTCCATGAGACTAGGAGTACGGTAAGAAACTGACAAAGCATCGACGGGTGAAAGATGAAAATTCATGTCTTCGCCACATAGAGCAAAAACATGGAAGATACTTAGACATTGTGCCTATATTACAAAGATTCATTCTACATTATTCAAATAATTATTTTTATTGGAGGAAATACAATTAAAGAACAATAAGACGGATCTTTGTGATCTAAGATAGTAAAACAAGTCCATGCACTTCACACATATGAAGTCAACAACAAAAAAGCACAAATTCACCCTTATTGTCTAAAATTTTTCCTTCTAGTACCATCATCAACCACAACATACCATAATCCACACAAGTGCCAAAATAAATAAATAAATGAAAACTAGAGAGCAACATACATGGTCCTCATGATGTGTATACACAAACTTCCAAGCTGCCTCCTTCAGTGGCACCCCAGACCTTAACTGTCTGATCAAGTGAACATGATACCAAGTACTGGTCCCAGCAAAGAAGTGACATCACCACATCAGTGTGTCCAACAAGTTCCTGAACACACTCCAGAGTATGCAAGTCCCACACTTGCAGGCAAGAAAAAAACAAAGATGTGAAGGGTCAGGACAATACTACAGTATAGTGGTGCAGAAAAACACAGAGAAGTCGCAGCCAACCAATGAAAGTGATGCAAAAGAAAACATAAACTAGGAGGGTCAAGTCATGCCTTTCCAGGACACACAACTAATCAGGGGGAGAGACATCTATAATAAACCAGCTTACCCTTATGGTCCTGTCAGTGGAACCTGAATACAACCGGTCACGCCCAACAGTTAATGACACCATGCCCCGAGTGTGACCCCTGAGTGGTGCGGCCATCTGAAAAGGATCAGCCTCACTACCTACTTTCCACACCAAGATAGTGCCATCCTAGAAGCAAAATTCGTTCAGTATAATTATCAAAAGACCAATATAATTTAGCACAAGTGCCAACAGAATGAGGCAGTCAGTGATCACAGGAATGTTGACCTAGGTGGGCCACACTTGAAGAAGAAGAAGAAGAGAAGAATTTCAGGTCTAAACCAAAAGTCCACCCTCACACTCAGCATCAATTGTTTTATTACAGAAGGAGATTCTAAAGAAAAAGACTAGACAAAATTCCAGCAGACAAGTCACCTAAATTGACATTAAATTCTTTGTAATAATAAATTACCCCGGCTCCGGCAAAAAGCATGTTATTATCAAAAGACCTAGGTGGGCCACACTTGAAGTAGAAGAAGAGAGGAACTTCAGGTCTAAACCAAAATCCACCCTCACACTCGGCACCAATTGTTGTTATATCACAGAACAAGATTCTAAACAAACAGACTAGACAAAATTCCAGCAGGTAAGTCACCTAAATTGACATTAAATTCTCTCTAATAATAAATTACCTCAGCTCCGGCAAAAAGCATGTTATTACCAACTTCCATAGGGTGGACCTGTCCAACTAGTCCACTGATATCGTGACTAGCACCATTCTGGATATTCCATGCCTACAAGAGATACCAGAGAAAGCAATGAATTAAAGCTGAGCATGTCACTAATTCAAGAATTGCCAAAGAAAATAATAACAAAGGCCAAAGGAGACCCAGTCAACCGCTCACCTTAACTGTATTAGGCATGCCGACAAACACCCAAGGACCTTCACAAGTGAAACACCCAACTTCTCCCCTGAGGTTGATCACTTGAACACATTGACCAGTGTGACAGTCCCAGATTCGTACTGTTCCATCTTTGCTTCCAGAGTAGAGCTTGGTACATCCCGAAGGAAGTGCTATTCCAGAAACACTCTGTCATAAAAAGCATCAGGTGAGTACAAACCTACCTTTATGCCAGACAGGTAATGATAAATCAACATCTTGATTAGCACAGGATGGAAACAAATTGGAGTTTAACAAAACATTCGATGCAACCAAGTTTTCTCTATCCATAGTCTTGGATATAAGAGAGAACACAAAAGGCAAAAACTGTAAATAGTACCTTTTTATGCCCCTCAAGCTTAGCCAGCATGGCAAAATCAACACCTTGAAACCATGAATGCAAGAAAGGACATGCATCGCCCTTCACACAATTGCCCGATATCCAGTAGCAGCAAACTTTTTCTTGGGGCGTTTGAGGGTTTTTTCCTATTGATGAATCGCCTCTCTTTCTAGAAGATTAATTCGCTGAATTCACCGCACTAGATTCAGGGCCCTTCCCAGGGCAATCCTCAGGCATCGACAGCTTTGCAGCTCGGTGGTAAACATTGTGTGGAAGAGATGACTCGTGCAAAAACCTGCAGGGATTCCGCTTGCACCTCCCTTCTGACCAGAAAGTGCAAAATCCGGGGCTTGTTGGTGCTGTTCGAAGCCGATTATAGTGAGCAGCTGATTTATGTGTCCAACCCACAGTACTCCTTGCTGTCTTAATATCCATGCTATTATACAGAAACACAGACAATCAATCCCTGAACCGAATAACCTATCCAAAGTCAACTCAAAGCACCAGAACTCGTTCTTGCGAGAATATCCATCGCAGAAAAACCAAGGTCCGCTGTAGCCACCAATCCCAGGCATGTCACTTCCTCTATCACCAATAACACGGACAAAATAAGGAACGACCGACCTATAAGAGAATGCATAACCATCTCCATCCATGATTCCCATCTCTTTCAGTTCCAACCAGATGAAAATCACCCAGAAGCAGGATAAACTGAAAAACCTAGAACACGAATGACTCAATGGTACAACGACGTCACATTGTCCAAGCCCTTCACGTGAAAACTTGCGGTTATGAAACCCAATTTCCAAACTCGCCATCCCAGTAACAGCCCCTCAAAATCAAGATAACAAATCCCCGATCCTTTCAGGCGGAAGAAAACCCGATTCCTTCGGGATCAAGAAACCCAACAATCCCCGCGAACGAGTACCGAACGGAAGCCCGACGGCCCTCGTCGTCACCGGCGGAAACCCACCTTCCAGAAACCCATCCGACGGCAAGCGGGAGATCGCCATCGTCGAAAGAAGAAGACAAAACCCACCTAGCGGAAACTTGCTCGCTACGCTTCGCTAGAAACCGCGGGGAGAGAGGCGTTGAAAGAAGCAAGCAAGCAAACCTGAGGAGACGCAAAGCGACGAACCCACAATCGCACTCGAGTCGAAGAACGGAGATTGGCGGTCAAATGATCGGAAAGGCTTTGCACGGCGAGAGAGCGGCGGAGAGAGAGGCGGAAAGACGGCGGAGACGAGCGTTCTTGGATGGAAATAGCCGTTGGCCTTGGGCCTTCTTTTATAGGTAAGGCACAGGCGTGGAGGTTACCGAGGTAACTTGCTAGCCAAGTCGCCTTATAGATTTCCTTGATTTTGTAATGGAAAAGAGGGGATTTTTTTTTTTTAAGAAAAAGGAAAAGAAAATTAAATACGATATGAAGTATATAATGTTTTAAGGTGACAGAAAATAAGGTAGAGAGGAAACTGGAGCTTTTGTTTTTCTGTATATTACTGTTGTACATGCTGATTACACTATTTGTATACAAAGGGCAAAGAGTAAAATAGGAAATGAATAAAAGAAAATATACATCGATTCTAATTCTTATTTTACCAAATCAATTACCGACTAAATAAATCAATCATTGATACTTAGGATAGTATTTCCTAAGTTATCAAATTATATTTCCAACATTCCCCCTCAAGCTGGTGGTCTATATATATCGAGGACACCAAGCTTGCTTAATAGATATGCATGTTGTCTTTGGCATAATGACTTGGTAATAATGTCTGCAGGTTGCTCCGTAGTTCCTATTCCTCTTGTTGTGATGATCCCTTCTCAAATATTGTCTCGAGTGAAATGACAATTGACCTCTATATGCTTAGTCCTTTCATGAAAAATTGGATTGGCTGCTAACTTGAGTGCAGCATCATTTTCACAGAATAATTTAGTGGGTCCATTCACTTGTACTCCAAGATCCGCAAGTAATCCTCGTATCTAGATTATTTCGCAAACAATGTTTGTCATAGCTTGATATTCTGATTCAAGTGATGATAGTGATACGGTTGACTACTTTTTTGTTTTCCACGAGATAAGAGACTTCCCAAATTTGATACAAAAACCAGTGATGGATCTTCTCGTTATTGGACAAGTGGCATAATCTGTATCACAATATGCCATCATTTTCATGTCACAATCTCGAGATAGAAAAATGCCAAGTCATGGGCATCCCTTCAAGTATTTCACCACTTTCAAGGCTACATTCATATGAGACTGCTTTGGTTTGTGCATGAATTAACTGAGTATTTGCACAGCATAGCATATATCCGGTCTTGTCATCGTGAGATAAATCAGTTTCCCAACAAGTCGTTGGTATATTGATGGATCTTCAAGTAACGAATCTTTAATGAGAGAAGATGAGGTTGAATCATACTCATGTGTCGTAAACCTTGTATTCTGCTCAATCGGAATAACTACCGGTTTGCATCCTAATAATCTTGCTTCAGAGACTATTTCCAAAATGAACTTTCTTTGGCTGAGAGATATTCCTCTATCAGACCGAGCTATCTCAATGCCTAGAAAATACTTAGGAGATCCCAAGTCTTTGATATGGAAAGTGGAATTGAGATAGCTTTTTAATTTTGCAATAGACAGTTCATTATTCCCCATGATAAGAATGCCATCAACATATATTAAAAGATAGATTGATGAAATACCTTGAGTCAATGTGAACAAGGCATAATCGTGTCTGGAATGCTGAAAACCTATGTTGGTTAAAGTAGCAGTGAACTTAGCATACCATTGTCTAATAAGCTTGTTTGAGTCCATACAGGGATTTGCGGAGACGACACACACGAGACTCCCCCTAACTGCGTAATCCCTGTGGAAGCTCCATGTAAATCTCTTCATCTAGATCTCCATGTAAGAAAGCATTATTAACATCCATTTGATGCAGCGGCCAATTGCGAAAAGCAGCAATGGATAAGAAAGAACGAACAGTGACTTCTTTTGCCACAAGAGAGAATGTTTCATGATAATCAAAGCATTCTCATTGCGTGAACCCTTTCGCAACTAAACGGGCCTCGTATCATTCAACGGTTCCATCGGCTTTAAATTTGATTTTATAAACCCATTTGCAGCCAATAGGTTTTCTTCCTGCTGGTAATGGAACAATGTCCCAAGTCTGATTCTCATTGAGAGCCTCTAGTTCAGCTTCCATAGCATGCTGCCATTTAAGATCATGTGCTACTTCAGAGAACGATGACGGTTCCCGTTCTTTCGAAATTCTACTAATGCAGCACATGTGTTCTGATAACAGTCTACTAAATGAAACATAAGATGATACGGGGTACTGCGTACCTGGACAATCCAACGTAGGACATATATAATCATTTGTCCATGTAGGAGGTCTAATGTGACGTCCAGAATGCCAAGGTTGCTCAATTCTGGTTTCTTCTGATATTACAGGAGATGGATTCTGGTGGATCATCGGCGAATAGGTCACTAAAGAATTTGATGAAGTATCTTCCTCAGGTGAAGAAATTGGTGAGTCGATTGCTCGATTTGAATCATCGGGTATATGTTGTTCTGGTACAATAAATATATACTGATTCTAAACAGTGAGATCGTCTTTTGATAAGAAAGGTCAATGATCTGACTCTGGAATGGAAGACATCGACGTAGTTTCTTGAAAAGGAAAAATATCTTCTTGGAAGACAACATCCTTGCTAACAAAAAAATGCCCCGTAGAGATTTCCATTACCTGATAGCCTTTTTGCAATGTAGGATATCCCATAAAAACACACCGAATGGCACGAGGATCCATTTTACTTCAGTGGCCCAGATTCGCCGCATAATACAAACATCCGAAAACTCGAAGATGATCAATTATTGGTTGCTTTCCATAAAGCAATTCAAAAGGAGTCCACCCATTAAGAATTCTAGTCGGCATGCAATTGATCAAATAAGCTACTGTGATTACACAATCACCCCAAAATTCTTCAAGTATGGAAGCTTGATATTTTAGGGCTCGAGCTACCTCTAAGGGGTGACGATGTTTTCTTTCGACAATCCCATTTTGTTGGGGGTGTATAATTACATGAACTCTCATGTAGAATACCTCGTGAAGACAAGAATGATTCACATTCCGCAGAAAAGAACTCATGTCCATTATCCGTACGAATTTTCTGGACAGATCTGTCGAATTGATTTTTAATGAGAGATAGAAAATTCGATAGTGTTGAAAAAGTCTGACTTTTGGATTGCATAAGGAAAACCCAAGTAGCTCGAGTATAGTCATCAACAATGGTCAAGAAAAATCGAGACCCATCACGATGTGGAGTGTGGTAGGGTCCCCAAATATCCAAATGAAGTAAAGAGAAAGCACTGGTGGATCTAGATGTGCTAACTGGAAAATGTGTTCGAGACTGTTTTGCCAATGGGCAGATTGGACATTTAGGATAAGGGATTTTGTAGTATGACCCAAGCGTTGATGAAAAATAAGATTTTTATTACTAGCAATGGCATTACAAGAAATGCTTTTATTGAATAATTCAAAATTCCTTTGGGGATCAATAAAAAAATATAGCCCTTCTGCAACACTACCTAAGCCCATCGGTTTGCCAGTCAAAAGGTCCTGAAAGAAGCAATCATTGTGATCGAATATGGCACGACAAGAATTATCCTCACAAGCTTTGAGACTGATAAGAGATTGAACTCAAAATCAGGAATGAATAGAACATTTTTGAGAATAATATCTGGACTAAGTTGGACAGTACCAATTTTGGTAACATGAGTGGTATTTCCATTGGGGAGGCGTACAGATACCGAAGAATGTGGCCTCTTTTGAATACTAGTAAATAATCTTTCATTGCAAACTATATGATCACTAACACCCGAATCAACTATCCATGCATCAACTGATATTGAATTTTGCTTGTATAAAGAAATACTTGAGAAATTTGCAGCCTTATCATTTGTTGCTAGCTGATTTAATGCTTTCATTATATTCTGATACTGATCTTAGGTAATTATTTGATTTGCCCCATCAGTCCTTCGTGCTGAAACCTGGTAAGCAGCAACATCTTTTTCCTTCTTATCACCTGGCTTTCCATGTAATTTCCAGCACATATCAATAGTATGATGATGACGTCTACAATATTCACAGTATTTACCCTTAATTTTTGAATTTTGCCCTGTATTCTTGGTGGATGACGTGGCATTCCGTGAGCCTCTGGATGCCCTATATGCGGGTGTTGTCGTGGCCAAATAAGGGGCGTTGGATTCGCTTGGGCCAGCGATTAGATAAGGACCGTCCAATCTCTTCTGATACACCGTCGAATGCTGATGGGTGGGTCAAACCGTAGCCGTCCAATTTGCTTCCATCCCAGCCGTTGATTGTAGGGTTTCCACCTACCCCAATCATCATCCCAAAACGTCCGCGTTCGCCCCCTTCTTATGCGAAGCTCTCGACTCCTCCAGCCATGCTGCAACTGCCATGGACACAGTGTGGCGTCTCTCCAGATCTGAAGTTCGTTTGGAAGGCAGCAAGGGCGACTCCTTCATCGACTCTGCCGTGCTCAGTTGCGGCTTGCTGCTGGCTTTCCTCTTGGACCGCCAGTTGGTAGATCCGGCCAAGCGAAGGTAACGGGTCCATCGCCAAGATCTGCGATCGAAAAGGTGAGTACGTATCGTTCAAGATAAGTAGAAACCGAGTCACTTTCTCCCATTCCTTAATTTTCTGGTACTATTTCAGAGTTTCTTCGAGACCCTCGAGTCGTTCCTCCGCCGCCTCAAGCTCATTCCAGAGAGCCGAGAGCCAATTAAAGCAGGTAGTGACCGATTGATTGTTCTGTTTCAGCTTCGAGATAGCCTGGGTAACGGTAAAGAGCTTCGCTAGATCGAGATGTCCATACATCTCTCGAATGTTTGCCCAAAAGGTCTTGGAGTCCTCGGTCGGCGGTAGCCCAACTGCAACGTTTGGAGCGAGACAATTTCCGATCCAGGTACGGATTAATTGGTTGTATTTTTTTCCAGAAACGTTGCATTCGTTCGTCGGTTGGATAGGGGACGGTGCCATCAAGGAAACCATCCTTGTCCTTCGCTACGAGTGCTCGTCGGAGGTCCCGAGCCCAGGCGTTGTAGTTGTCCTGTCCGGTGAGCTGCATGTTGATAAGTCGGAGCTCTGGTCCATCAGCCGTTGCCGTGTGAAGGGGATCTCTGGGCTCGAGACGGCCGCCGTTGAACGGAAACGCGTAGGGTAGAAAACCGGTTTGGAAACCGGGTTGAGGAATCGGGTAGGGATCCGTTGGGATGGATCCAGATCCAGGACCCGTTCTTGTCCAGCCCGACCCGTCATTTGGATAGTTTTCCCGAGAAGATCCACGTCCTTCGAGTCGAATTCCGAAGCCCATTCCATTTTCCTCTCCAGGTAAGCTCTGTTGAGCCCATACATTGCTCGACCAAGTAGCCCATTGGCCTTTAATAGGGTACCGGCCGAGATGAGGCCACTGAATTGGTCCTTGCATTTGGAACGAAGCAGGTGGCGCCGTAACATATGGCTGAGGAGGTACCGATGAAGCAATAATTGATGATCGAGCAGGTATCGCTCCTTCTTCTATCGGGTCGACTAGTGCTGGATCTAAGGCTTGGTGAGGTGAGTTGGAGGTTTCCTCTATTGGATGATTTTATCAAGGTTTTTTTTTTTTAAAAAAAAAAGCAGAGAAGAAATTCCTATTCGGTGGCTGGTTTGTTTTGTAGAGTTGATGTCGCAACAACAGACCAGAAAAGAACTGAAGGGCAATTTGAAGATGCAGAAGCTTAGGCTAGAATCTGCTGCTCTGATACCATGATAGAAAATAAGGTGGAGAGGAAACTGGAGCTCTTCTATTTTTGTATATTACTGTTGTACATGTTGATTACACTATTTGTAATACAAAGGGCAAAGAGTAAAACAGGAAAGGAATAAAAGAAAATATACATCGATTCTAATTCCTATTGTACCAAGTCAATTACCGACTAAATAAATCAATCATTGATACTTAGGATGGTATTTCCTAAGTTATCAAATTATATTTCCAACATAAGGCTTGGTCTCTTTAGGAAAAACCGATGAATATTAAGGCTCCGTTCATTTTGTGAAAAATAAATTTTGGAAAATGTTTTTTGGATTTTTGGCATTCGTTTCACGGAAAATATTAACTTTGAGAAAATATTTTTCTTGAACAGAAAAAAATCTTATAAATAAGGAAAAAATGTTTTCCACTTTTGAAATGTGGAATTATTTCTCCAACTCCTGCCCTTGAGAGGATCCGGATGCCTCTCCTTGAGTCTTTTGATTGATCGACCTCTTCAAGCTCCGCCGAAGCTCCTCCATTCGCCCCTTCATTTGGTAGAGTTCTTCCCGATTGAGCTCTTCGATGGGAGCTTCCCACCATGCCGCATCGCTTTTTCCTTTGGTCAGTCGCTTCAACGCTTTGCCTTGTGCCTTATCAGCTTTGATTTGATTATAGAGCTCATCATGCTGTTGGTTGAGCTCCTTACAATTGGCCTGCCGATAGGACTCGACCAAAGGTTGAGAACTATTGTTGGGCGAAGGGTTTCGGTTGAGGAACCGATTGGCGACTGCATCAATGGATGGATCGGCAAAAGAAAAGGGATTTCCAGAAGGAGAGAATGCTACAAAACCCACCTCCGCCCCGCAAAGGGTCACGAGCTCGCTTGCCTTTTTGTTGATGCTGGATTTACGTTTTGAAAATGTAATAAGCCTGCTACTCTCATTTTCAATTTGTTTCATCCCAGGTCTTGGATTCTCTCCTGTTTGTCTTCCTGCCATAGTCAAAGAAATTAATCTAACACAAGTAGCAAACGAGTAAGCTGTGATATTGGCGAACACAAAGAAAATAGAATAAAGCTGTGATTTTGGTTAGCGCAGAGATAACAAAGAGAAAATGCACGTATTTATACATGGATGTGAATGTCAAATTCAGTATAAGCAGTTGAGAGACAACCTCTTTTGGCCTGTCACCTTCTATAAGATGGATTAAATAATAGTAAAGTTATTTATCGTTGTGGATAAGAATATCGTGATCATGATATACATACTAATCACTATCACAACGTCTATGAAAGTCGAGATAAGTATGTTATCTACGGATTATGGTATGTCGCTTAAAACGAGAAAGTATATTTTTTTCTATTTTAGCCTACTTTCCAAAAAAAAAAAAAAAATCGAGCATTCAACATCATCCATGATTTCATTCATCAATTTTAATGAAGTTTGAAATAATGAGATTATGTAATCTATTTAGGTCCAATCTACAAGAAATTCCAAACTGAATATTTATGTAACTTCATATCCCGCTCAATGTCAAAGATAATTGGATCATAATAGGTTGGACATGTTTCAGTTACCAAATAAATTTATTTTCGTGAGGAAAATTGGTAGTTTATTTGATCTTTGCAGAATTACATACAAATGCTCACTGATCTCATTTTCCGAGATAGTTAATAGCCATGGTTGATAATTACTCGGCATCCATTCCTCATCGAAAAAGTTACCCCTTCATATAATCGTACCAAGTGTCAATATTGGGCTCTCTTTTTCTTCTTTCATTCATTCTTTTTTGTTTTATCTTTTCATTTTGCTTTCTAATAAAATTAGATTTTCTATGAAACCGCTGCTTAGATAGTATAGAAAATTATTATAAAGACATTACAATGAACATGATCGTGATTTTCATAAAATATGGGAAGAGTAGTTTATGGAAAACTCTGAAGACGTGCCCACACTCAAATAAGTTAAACATAATCGTTCTACTCTTAATCAAGCAACTTTTATCAATGGTCACTTCAACCTTAAAATTATATGAGAAATAGTTCCAAATATATATGTATATACTAGAAAACACCATATGATCACACATAACTATGGATCAAAGAAATAAAATATAAATAATTAATAAATAATCTACCTTTCAAGTTTAAATACATATAATCGTCAACTATCTCATAAATCTCTCATCTTGCATTTTAGAACATATCACATCCAAAAAATATATTAAAATCTTTACAAATCATATTTATCTCTTTACAAATTTAATTATTTTTATTGCTTATAAGTACATGCAAGTTGCATCGCATGTGCTATTATTTTTACTTATAATTGAGGAGAAGAGGACTTACACTTATTGGGGCGCATAGCAGAAACCCAACATTTTCATCCAGAGAAATTGCTAATAGAAAGTTCAAGTCTGACTTTATTAACATATTCAACTAAACTCATCTTCACTCAAAAGGTTGAGTCAATAAGTTATGGGTAAATAATGATATATCAACTACTCCATAACACTCATTTTCTAGTATGGGATTTTTCCTAACACAACTCATACCCGTCATATGTGAACTTAGCATTAGGTTTGCTCTCCCTTAATTCAAATATCATTCTATATCAAAATATCTCAACTTAAATATTTACTTTGTTACTTGTGAGGACCGCAAAAACAATGAAGCACACCTTCATGTTGACACCTGAAATTTTTGTGGACAAATCAATATTAACAAGAGCAAAAGAAAAAGTGAAGCCTACAGTGCAACGGATCAAGCCCAAGGGCCCATCCGAATCTTTTAGAATTTCGCTCATTACTTTTGGTCATAGCCCATTTGATCTCCAATTAGTTCATGGAACTTATAACCCATAGAACTTATAAGAAATGAAGAGCCACAAAAAATGTATGGTTAAAAAAAAAAAAACCCTAAAGATATAGCTTAATTTTCTTTAGTTAGCATAACCATTAGTTTAAGGATTTTAATGAGTACATTTGATATTCAATTTTAGTAAAAAGGTCCTTTAGAAAGGAAATTGGACTTGATTTGATTATAGCTCATGGGGATCATGTCCTAGGGATTATAACTTGACTATGTATGATGATTATTGGGTTTTCTTTCTCATACTTTACTTTAAGCCTTTTTCAATACTTTGGTATTTAATTCTTGTAATTCCAATGTATTGTTTGTTCATTTCCTTTTCTAGAATGGTTAGGTCTAGTTTAGGATCATAGTGAACCTTCAAGAAAATTTGCATGGACATTTAGCAACATTGAAGACCTTTTAGGATCATAATTGGTGAAAGTTGTGTGATCACTTAACTGAAAAATCAATCTCAAGTTAGGTACCAAAAATGTGTGTGTTAATAGAAATGTTAACGTAAATAAGTCCTGAACTTAGAAATGCTAATGGCATAGGAATCAAGACAACACCCTACATCTCGATTGGTTTCTAGCTGACCTCAAACGGTTAATGGTGACTACTACAGTTCTTTAGGCTAAATCATAACTTCAAATGAAATCCAATGCCATGCAAGATATGATACTGGGAGAGACTGTGCTTATAATTGATGGACTGATTTGGATCACCATTTGATGATGTGTTTTGAGTCATCTTTTGGGACGCAAATAAAAATAGCTAGATTGTGAACTCGTTAAATTTGAAGCAGTAATATAATGCAAATTTGTACTTGTTATAATGAGCACATATAAAATAAATTAAAACTATCGCTCCAAAATAATCCTTCCTTATTTTCATATCACGGGATGAAAATTGGAGCAAAACTATAATGCAAATTTGTCGCCAAGGGATTATTTCTCCAACTTCTGTCCTTGAAAGCATGTGGATGCCTCTCCTTGCGTTGGTTGATTGATCGACCGCCACAAGTTTTGTCGAAGGTCCTCCATTCGCACCTTCATTTGGTAGAGCTTTTCCCGGTTGAGCTCTTCAGTGGGAGCTTCCCACAATGCCATATCGCCTTTTCCTTTGGTCAGTCGCTTCAACACTTTGCCTCGCGCCTTCTCAGCGGGTCACAAGCTTGCTTGCTTATTTGTAGACACTATGTTTACACTTTGAAAATGCTGTAAGTCTCCGGTTCTCATTCTCAATTTGTTTCATCTCACTTCTTGGATGGTTTCTTCTTTGTCTTCCCGCCATAATCAAAGAGAAAGTGCTCTGAGACAATAGCAAACAAGTAAAGCTGTGATATCGGTCAATGCAGAGATAATAAAGAGAAATGCACGTATTTATACTTGGATATAAATGTTAATTTTAGTATGAGCAGTTGTTGGATAATCTCTTCCAACTGCCACCTTCTGTAAGATGGATAAAACAAAAGTGGGTTATTTATGATTGTGGATATACGTATCTGAATCATGATTATATTGCAATGTCCACAAATCAAGATGACTATGTTATGTACCCATTACGGTGTGGGGTGGAAAACAAGAAAGTAGAATTTTTTTATTTTTTATTTGATCTATTTCAGCATGCCTTTCTTGCAATTTTCTTGAGCATTCAATGTCGTTCATTTTTCCGTCCAATAAATTTTTCATTAATTTCAAAAGAAAAGAAATTATGCAATTGATTTAAGTTCATTCTACAACAGAATTCTTACTTAGTAATAGATTGCAAGTACAATTCAACTTACTCGACGAATCTCTGAAAATTAATATGTGTGTGACTTCATATTCCTCTCAAAGTCAAAGATAGTTGGGCCATCATAGGTTGGAGATGTTTTGCCAACAACCTACTAAGACTAACATATCTACAACTACATGCCCGAGCGGCAGTCAAATGGAGGTGTATATGATACTTGGGCTCTGGGAGGGGGAGATGTAAGAAAAATTACCAACTTGACCCTTAGCCCAATTGTTATATTCGACGAAATGCTTCGGGGAGTTGAAAATAAGCGTAGATTCGGAGATTCCTGAATAGGTCAAACTTTCAAATTGCTGCTGAATCCACCGTTGAACTGGTTGTTGCTGCTTATTTATTTATTTATTTATTTTGGTAAAGGTAAGAGAATTGTTGTTGCTTAGTTGGTTTTTGATGAATCGGATAATGTTTCTGAATCGGCCGTACTCCTTCCACTTTTTTCCGATGACTTGTGTTTAGCAAATACTTGGATTTAAAGCTCTCAAGCCGCTTGTATCCAATTTATAAATCTTTTGTTGGATATGTTCTATCCTCAATGGGTTCCAACCCCATGCATACAAGGAAGTACATGTAAAAAGTATATGTTAACTAGTTATTTTTCTTGAATCACTGGGATTTGCCCTAGTAGCGACCCTTCCAACATGGAAAGGGGGAGGTGAGGGGTTCGAATCTCCACCTTCTGAGAGGGTTGGGATGGGAATGATTTAATTTTAGTTTTAAGCGTGGGTTTTGACTTTCACGTTTTGCAATGAGATATGACAAAAGTTTAAGAGCAAGAGTTAGAATATGACTGACTTAAAAAAATAAGTTGTTATTTTCCTTATGTAAATTCCACAAATTTGTACGTTTCTTCATGCCTTTGAAATCGCTTTGCTGTGCTTATCTACTCATAATTGCTCAGTGGGTGCTTAAAATTCTGGTAAGTCCCAAACACCTCGCAATGGGGAGTTTAGTCCTAGCTTGTTGCTATCAATTTCAAAAAAAGTTGAGATGGAGCGTCTTATGAAGTTTCATAAGCTCGAATGAATTCCATGTATCAGTTTCACTTTAAAAAATCTGTTCATCTGAACCGCAGTATGTAAGAGTAATGTATCAGTATTAATTCCACATTCTAAAGTACAGACAAAATGATAACCAAAATAGCACGGAAAAATCTCTCAAAAAACAAGAAAGGTTTCCTTCCGGCAACTCCTATGGTCTACTACTGACGACCAAAGTAGATTAAAATTGCCCAAGTTGAATAGCAAAAGGCATTTCATTTACTAATGACGGATCATATACAAATCCAACCGTTGCTGTACAAAAAACTAATGTCCATACAAACGACAGAGACCAAAAACTGGGATTGCGGTGCAGCAGGTCCCTTTTCTAGCTTCAGATCACATCCCAGCTGCATTGGGGCATAGATGACATTGTCTTCCTCGCGAAATTCGAACTCCAATGTCAATAGATTGATTGATTGTCTCTTCTACTTAGCATGACTCCATTGAATGAGGAAGCTGCTGTTGGCTCTTCGGAAAATCCAACCAGTTCCAAACGGTCAGCATCCCTGCAGCGTCTCCCGTGAAGAAAAGGCCTCCAGGAGCTGTTTGAAGAGTCCTAATTTCTCGTCTTGAGAATATCTTGCCCCTTTCAGTGAACCTGGAGTACGATGCATGAAGTCAGCCAAGCAGAAGAAGAGAACAGTCTTCACCGAGAGACAAGGATGCCAAACCAATTAGAGAAATTATTTTGGACTTACAATGGGAGCTCATACAAGCGAACAGTGTTGTCGATGCATGCACAAAGGAGGACTGGCTTGCCCCCGCCATCACTCATCCCTGAAAGTGCAAGAATACCCTGTGCCGGACAAAATGATATTTGCAACATCAAGATATGATATTACATCACTTCCATCAGACAAGAAGCACGGTGACAAACTGACAAAGCATCCACAGGTGAAAGATGAAATTCATGTCTTCTCCACATAGAGCAAAAAGCACATGGAAGATACTTAACATTATGCCTATATTACAAAGATTCATTCTACATTATTCATATAGTTATTTTTAGCTGAGGAGATACTACAGAAGAGCAATAAAATGCATCTTTGCAATCCATGCACTTTGCACGTATGAAGTCCATAAAAGAAAACACAAAATTCATCTTCATTGTCTACATGTTTTCCTATAGTAACATCATCAACCACAACATACCATAATCCACACAAGTGTCAAAATAAATGAAAAAAAAAAAAATTAGCGAGCAACATACATGGTCCTCATGATGTGCATAAACAACTTCCAAGCTGCCTCCTTCAGTGGCCCCCCAGACCTTAACTGTCTGATCCAATGAACATGATATCAAGTACTGGTCCCAGCAAAGAAGTGACATCACCACATCAGTGTGTCCAACAAGTTCCTGAACACACTCCAGAGTGTGCAAGTCCCACACCTGCGGGGGAGAAAATACAAAAGATGTGAAGGGTCAGGACAATACTACATACAGTAGAGCCGGGCAGAAAAATAAGGAGAGGTTGTAGCAAACCAATAAAAGTGATGCAAAGGAAAACATAAACTATGAGGGACAAGCCATGCCCTTCACAGGACACACAACTAACTAATCGGGGGGAGAGACATCTATAATAAACCAGCTTACCCTTATGGTCTGGTCAATGGAACCTGAATACAACCGGTCACGTCCAACAGTTAATGATACCACGCCCCGAGTGTGACCCCTTAGAGGCGCAGCCATCTGAAAAGGATCAGCCTCACTACCCCCTTTCCACACCAAGATAGTGCCATCCTAGAAGCAAAATTTGTTCAGTGTAATCATCAAAAGACCAATATAATTTCGCACAAGTGTCAACAGAATGAGGCAGTCATTGATCACAGGAATGTTGACCTAGGTGGGCCACACTTCAAGAAGAAGAAGAAGAGAAGAATTTCAGGTCTAAACCAAAAATCCACACTCACAATCAGCATCAATTGTTTTATCACAGAAGGAGATTCTAAAAAAACAGACTAGACAAAATTCCAGCAGACAAGTCACCGAAATTGACATTAAATTCTTTCTAATAATAAATTACCCCGGCTCCGGCAAAAAGCATGTTATTATCAAAAGACCTAGGTGGGCCACACTTGAAGAAGAAGAAGAAGAGAGGAATTTCAGGTCTAAACCAAAAATCCACCCTCACACTCAGCATCAACTGTTATATCACAGAACCAGATTCTAAAGAAACAGACTAGACAAAATTCCAGCAGATAAGTCACCTAAATTGACATTAAATTCTCTCTAATAATAAATTACCTCAGTTCCGGCAAAAAGCATGTTATTACCAACTTCCATCGTGTGGACCTGTCCGACTAGTCCCCTGATATCGTAACTAGCACCATTCTCCATATTCCATGCCTATAGGAGATACAAGAGAAAGCAATGAATTAAAGCTGAGCAGCTCACTGATTCAAGAATTGCCAAAGAAAATAATAACAAAGGCCAAAGGAGACCCAGTCAACCACTCACCTTAACTGTATTAGGCATGCCAACAAACAACCAAGGACCTTCACAAGTGAAACACCCAACTTCTCCCCTGAGGTTGATCACTTGAACACATTGACCAGTGTGACAGTCCCAGATTCGTACTGTTCCATCTTTGCTTCCAGAGTAGAGCATGGTAGATCCAGAAGGAAGTGCTATTCCAGAAACACCCTGTCATAAAAAGCATCAGGTGGGTACAAATCTACTTTTATGCCAGAGGCAAAAAAAATTCAACATCTTGATTAGCACAGGATGGAAACAAATTGGAGTTTAACAAAACATTCGATACAACCAAGTTTTCTCTATACAGAGTCTTGGCTATAAGGGAGAACGCAAAAGGTAAAAGCTGTAAATAGTACCTTTTTATGCCCCTCAAGCTTAGCCAGCATGGCAAAATCAACACCTTGAAACCATGAATGCAAGAAAGGACATGCATCGCCTTTCACACAATTGCCCGATATCCAGTAGCGGCAGACTTTTTCTTGGGGCGTTTGAGGGTTTTTTTCTATTAATGAATCGCCTCCCTTTCTAGAAGATGAATTCGCTGAATTCACCACACTAGATTTAGGGCCCTTCCCAGGGCCATCCTCAGGCATTGACAGCTTTGCAGCTCGATGGTAAACATTGCGTGGAAGAGATGCCTCGTGCAAAAACCTGCAGGGATTCCGCTTGCACCTCCCTTCTAACCAGAAAGTGCAAACTCCACGGCTTGTTGGTGCTGTTTGAAGCCGATTATAGTGAGCAGCTGATTTCTGTGTCCAACCCACAGTACTCCTTGCTGTCTTAATATCCATGCTATTATACAGAAACACAGACAATCAATCCCTGAACCGAATAACCTATCCAAAGTCAACTCAAAGCACCAGAACTCGTTCTTGCAAGAATATCCATCGCAGAAAAACCAAGGTCCGCTGTAGCCAGCAATCCCAGGCATGTCACTTCCTCTATCGCCAATAACACGGACAGAATAAGGAACGATCGACCTATAAGAGAATGCATAACCATCTCCATCCATGATTCCCATCTCTTTCAGTTCCAACCAGATGAAAATCACCCAGAAGCAGGATAAACTGAAAAACCTAGAACACGAATGACTCAATGGTACAACGACGTCACATTGTCCAAGCCCTTCACGTGAAAACTTCCAGTTATGAAACCCAATTTCCAAACTCGCCATCCCAGTTATAGCCCCTCAAAATCAATATAACAAATCCCCGATCCTTTCAGGCGGAAGAAAACCCGATTCCTTCGGGATCAAGAAACCCAACAATCCCCGCGAACGAGTACCGAACGGAAGCCCGACGGCCCTCTCGTCACCGGCGGAAACCCACCTTCCAGAAACCCCTCCGACGGCAAGCGGGAGATCGCCATCGTCGAAAGAAGAAGACAAAACCCACCAAGCGGAAACTTGCTCGCTAGAAACCGCGGGGAGAGAGGCGTCGAAAGAAGCAAGCAAGCAAACCTGAGGAGACGCAAAGCGACGAACCCACGATCGCGCTCGAGTCGAAGAACGGAGATCGGCGATCCGATGATCGGAAAGGCTTTGCACGGCCAGAGAGCGAGAGAGCGAGAGAGCGAGACGACGGAGACGAGCGTTCTTGGATGGAAATAGCCATTGGCCTTGGGCCTTCTTTTATAGGTAAAGGCACAGCGGGTACACCTCACGCGGCGTGGAGGTTACCGAGGTAACTTGCTAGCTAAGTCGCCTTACAGATTTCCTTGATTTTGTATTTGGAAAAAAGGGAAAGATTCTAAAGAAAAAGGGAAAAAAGAAGAAGATATAAAGCATGTAATGTTCCAAGGCTTGGTCTCATTAGGACAAACCGGCGAATATTAGGGCACCGTTTATTTCGTAAATAATAGTTTTTGGTAAAACGTTTTCTAGATTTTTCGACGTTCATTTCATGGAAAATGAATTCTTTTGAGAAAATATAAATATTTTCGTCTTCTAAAATATGGGAAAATGTTTTTCACTTTTGAAATGCGAAAAGCATTTTCCTCACTTAATCTCTCTTATTTCACACCTCTACAAATCCTCACTTTTTCTTCCCATTTCTTCTTATTCTTTTCTCTTTTTTTGGAATTATTTTTGAATTTTCGTTTTCTTTTCTATTTATTTTCTTTTTTCTCCTTTTATTTTCTTTGTTTCCCATCTTTTTCTTTCTTGGTTAGTCATCGACTATCGCCAAGCAAACCTTGAGCTTGTTGATCTCAAGCTCGCGCTCGTCGATCTGGCGAGCCTCAAGCTCGATGCTCGACGCTCGCCCCTTTGGTGAGCGGCGAGCCTCGTGCTCGTTGACGACCTCGAGTCTCGTCGGTGGCCAGTCGCGGGCCATCACTAGGGACTGGCCAAGAAAGAAGGAGATGTAAAACAAAGGAAAAAAATAAAAATGAAAATGAAAAAATTAATAATATATTTAAAAATTTTAAAATAATTAAAAATCAATTAAAAAATCCATTTTAAAAAATAAAATAAATGAAAACGAGTATATGGAGGAAATGATTTTCCTTACCGAACAGCGAAAAATTTTTTTCCACTTCATTTTTAAGTTTCATCTGGACACCAAAAAATAATTACATTTTCTTAGAAAATGACTTTCTGAAAAATATCTTTCAGAAACGCCATATTTTCTGCAAAACAAACAGAAGCTAGAAATGTTCAAATTCCAATTTTGAGGCATTGCTTACTAAATAGTGTTTATACCACAAGAAATCCAAAACTTGTTTATCTATGAGAAAATTGATTTTTTACACAAAAACTTCAAATCGATACATTTGTGACAAACTTATGGCAAATAATTTTTTTTTACTACAAAAAAAAACTACGAATTGATATATTTGTGGAAAATTTAATATCATTTTTTTGGTTAAATTAGATTAATATCACAAAAAATTACAAAATAGTATAAATGGCTGGTAAAACTACATACCGATACATCCGTTAACTACCACATCATCCAACTCAGCAATTTGCTATTAAAATATAACTAGAATTAATAGATATTACATTCATCCCAAATGTATCAATTTGGGATTTTTTATAGTAAAAAAATTAGTTTAGAATAAATTTGTCACAGTTATATTAGTTTGAGATTTTTTGTAGTATTAACCCTACTAAATTTGTTTTAGGAAAAATTTTGGAGGGCAAAGAAAATATTAGTGTAGAAAAACCAGGTGGCAAAAAGAGGGTGAGGGAAGTTATTTTTGTTGTCATTATTCAAGAAGTGTAGAATTTACTTTTACTTGTAAATTTCTCGAAAATATTGTCACGAAGGAAATATAAATGTAAAAGAAAAAAAAGAGGTGGAAAATGAGCAGGTGAGGGAAATTACTTTTGTTATTGTTTTTTTTTTTAAGGTGAATTACTTTAATCTGTATTTTTCTTGTGAATATCATGTTAATATAGAATAATGTTTTTTGGGAAAATTCCAAATAAAGACCCAAAGTGCATTCATTTTTTCAAAAGAGGACCTAAAGTGGAGTCTGTCTTAAATAAGTACTCAAAGTAGCCATTTAGTCTTAAAGAAGGACCTCACTGGCCGGCCGGTGAACATATGCATCTTCGATGCATATTCTGGTAGCATGATCAGGGGTATTTTTGTCCTTTTATTAAAAAAACTTTCGGTTGTCTTGTTCTTTATTATTATTATTATTATTATTATTATTATTATTATTATTATTATTATTATTATTATTATTATTATTATTATTATTATTATTTTGGGTTAATGGTTGCACTGTTCATCATCTTTTTCGTCCCTTGTTCGTCTTCTTCTCAAGAACATCGGACTTGAGAAAAGCCGGCGAGCCACGGCCATTGATAAGGGCTGGTGAGGGTTGGACGCCCATCGTCGACAGTGGGCGAGGGTTGCCAAGCCCTCGTTGACCACAGGCGAGGGCTTGCGGGCTGACCCTCCCTAGATCTGGTGAGGGTAGCCTTGGCCGTAGTTGGCGAGAGCTGTCGAGCCCTCGCTTGTATCAGTGATCGATGAGGTGGGCAAGCCCTTGCCTAGGGCCGACCCTCACCTAGGGCCGGTGAAGGGCAACCTTGCTAATGGCCACAAGGGGCCACAAGGGGCGACCTCCCTCGCCTCCACCTGTTGCTCCACTGACAATCTCATCTTCTGCCAAGACTACAATAGGGACGCTCATGTCGCCTTCTTCATCCCTTCCTCGCACCACTGCTCCTAGATCAATGACTTCTCTGGCTACACCTTTTGCCCTCGAGGACCTCTTTGTAGGGCCTCAATTTGGACTGCGCCCCTCCCCCACGACAAGGGAGGGCTTAATGGCCCTCGCTCACTATTAGCAATGGGTATCAAGCCCTCGCTGTTGGTGATGGGCGCTGAGCCCTCGTCAGCCCTTACCAACGACGGGTGCTCGCCGGCCTTTCCCCAAGTCCAATGTTCTTGATATGGCTAAGAAGAAGTGAATAGGGGATGAAGAAGATGATGAACAAGGCAACCAAAAATAGAAAAAAAAAATGGACGAAAATAACCTAATCAGGTCATCGGAATATACATTGGAGATGCATTTATTCATTGATAGGCAAGTGAGGTCATTCTTTGAGACTAAATAACCACTTTGGGTCATTCTTTGAAACAAATTTCACTTCAGGTCATCTTTTGAGAAAAGAATAGCACTTTGGGTCCTTATTTGATATTTTCCCATGTTTTTATTATGCTTGTAATAGTATTATGTGACTTTGGACAAACTCTCAATAGAAGCCCCTAATTAAATAATTAATAATAATAATAATAATAATAATAATAATAATAATAATAATAATAATAATAATAATAATAATAAAACGAAATTTATGTTTAAAAATTCAGAAAGAACAAAAAGTATCGATTTCATTAAGAAGGGAAATATTCAAATACAAACAACCTCTCGATAAGAGTTCAAAATAAGGCTGAAAAATTTTGATCTCATTAAGATGGGAAATATTCAAATACAAACAACCTCTCGATAAGAGATCAAAATCAGTACAACCACGTATGAGTTAATTATTCACGACATTTTTGTGCATAATTAAGACTTGAATATGGATTTTCTTGAAAATGGTCAAAAACCAAAAGTAGCCAGTGAATTTGGCAATTTTTCTAATGTTTGATTAATAAAATCTTAGAAGTCTGAAATTGGAATCGAATGGTAATATACTGTATATTCCTTTTGAAGAGGTGTCTTTCAAGTGAAAAGACACATCCGTCTTTTTTTTTTTTTTGTCAGTCCTATTCTACTCATATTCTAACCCTCACTTTCAGACTTTTGCCCTACCTCTTTGCAGGGCGTGACAGTCAAAACCCACACCTGAAATTAATTTGTCCCCATCCCAACCCCCGAGAAGGTGGGAATTCGAACACCCACCTCCCTCTTCCATGTTGGAAGGGTGTCATTGGGGGCAAAATATGTCTTTTTGAACGAAATAGAATCAATTATAATGGAATGGATGAGTGCTCCATGGCTAATTAATTACAACATCATAATCAATCATCCTTGATTTTTCTTCATTGAATTCTCTCAGCTTGAACCTTTCATGAAATTCCAGGCAAGTTCTAAATGAAATCTCGAGTGCATTGCTTCTCCTGTGATTTGGTGGCTTTGTCGTATCCTAGAATCGAAAGCAACTTAGCAGAGGCAAACATCTCCTTGCATGGAGAGAGATAGACCATGTTGGCGTCGGCAATGATGATGTTAGTGACAACATGTCACGCCCCGATCCTCGGGCACGCACACATCCTTCTACCTTGGTCGATTTTAATATGCGATATCCCAGGACAATGTATCGCCGACCCTTTCATTTTTAAGCACATGCGGAAGCAGTTAAAATCCCCAGACAATAAAACGATGGGATAGAAAAGCAGGGCCATATTTTTCATATTGAAATTTATAACCACACTTTTATACAAACCACAAACACTTTCATAACTACTCACATCAAAATGGAAATCTCAAAAGAAGACAGAAACTTAGACAAACTAGGCCATACTCAAGGCCCCTCTCAGGATTGCCTTCTTCCTCCAAAAATCTTTTTCCTTAAGATTCGCCTCCGAGTCTTCCTTCTCGAATTCCTCCTTCTCAGCTCTTCAGCGGGGTCCTGAAATGGTTTTCCCCAAACTGGGATGAGACTACGTCTCAGCGAGTTCTACCCCACTAAGCCCGATTAGTAAACTATTATACTAAAGGCTGCCTAAACACGCACAGGGCAGAGGACTTACCTTGGCCTCTGATCCCACCTGCAAGTCAGTACAATTCATAATAGGCACCCAAGCAATCATATCACCGATCGAAGCATCGATCAAATCGACCTAGTCGATTATATTCCAACAAGACCACTCACGGTCATTTCCATTCAGCCAATCAATTCACAACATCAAATCAAAGCATCGACCTTGTCGATTACATGCCAAACAAATCAATCCCCACTGTGGGATATTTAAAACTAGGCCACGTGCATTCTCCAGGATGACCTTCCAAGTCTCCGAGTCCACGTGCCTCAAACCTCGGACCCACGTGCATTCTCTAAGGCGACCTCTTCGCCAAGGTGGTACATCAAGCCACCGAGCCACGTGTCCTTTTTACGATGCCCGGGCCCACGTGCATTCTCTAAGGTGCTAACTCACCAAGGTGATGCATCAATTCACCGAGCCACGTGCCCTTTTAGATGCCATTCCGGAATGCTGGACCCACGTGCATTCTCTAAGGTACTCGCTTACCAAAGTGACGCATCAGATCACCGAGCCACGTGTCCTTTTAGATGCCAAATCCTGTCACCGAGCCACGTGCATTCTCCAGGACGACATACCGAGTCTCCGAGCCATGTGCATTCTCTCAGGCGACCTTTTCGCCAAGGTGACATATTCAACCACTGAACTCAGGTGCATTTTCCAGGTGACATTCCAATTCACCGAGCCACGTGTCCTCTTTGCAGTGGTTACCAATTCACTTTCAATATCGACAACCAATGCCCAACGATTTCTCAATCAAATAAATAAATCAACTCAACAAAACATTATAAATGCTGAATAAACATACTTGGCCATTCACCAATCAATACTCAATCAAATAATTAAATTAACTCAACAAAGCATTGTAAATGCTGAATAAGCATACTTGGCCATTCACCAATCGATAATTCAATCTCAATCGATTCCAATCAATTTAGGGTAAATCCCTAAAATATCACAATTTATTCCATTCCATACAACGTAGAGCTCAAATAAATAAACGGACTGCGCCACGACGATCAGCACGAGATTTCGGTCGTCGGCCATCAAAATCTTAATTTCTGAAAAATAAATAATTAAATAATTAATTTCGAAAATTAAGTAATTAATATTAAAAAATTCAACTTAGCTCAAAATAAAGCCCGATTACATAAACGGACTTCACCACGGTCATCAGCATAATTTTCCGGTTCCAGACCATCTCAGTTGAATTTTCGGAAAATAAATAATTAAATAATTAATTTCGAATATTAAATAATTAATATTAAAAAATCCCATTTAGCTCAAATTAAAGCCCGATTACATAAACGGACTTCACCACAGTCATCCTCATAATATTCCGGTTCCGAACCATCTCCCTTGAATTTTCGGAAAATAAATAATTATTTAATTTAATTCCGAAAATTAATATTTAAATACTAAAAAATCCACTTAGGCCCGAAAAGCCTAATTGGAGCCCACTAAGGGTCGGGAAAAATCCCGAGGCACTTCCAATAATTAGTAGACCACGTCTACTTGCTAATTGCACAATCAATTTATCTAAATCACATCACAATTGATTAATAATTGCTAATTAATTCTAATCTAACAACCTAAACATAATTAATTAAATCTAAACCAACCTAAAGCATAATTAGCCAACTAATCCAAGACTAGTGAGATTACTCACCAAATCGCGCGCAAATCGGATCAATCCGACGGCGGCGACGCGAGGAACGACAAACTCCAAAGCACCGCTCGGGTTCGGGGCCGGGAAATGGCCCAAAACGGCCTTGAACCAGCTGGAAACCCATTTCGTGGGTCTGCTGGAATGGCTGGAAAAACACACAAACAGCAACCTACAACCACGGCAAGGGCGGCAAGGCGCGGGGGAAGGCCGGTGGAGGTCCGGCGGCTTCAAACGGCGGCCGGAGGTGGCCGGACGGGGTGGAACGAAGGCTAAGCAGAGGCCAAACGGCCTGAACGGCGCACAGCGGAGACGACGAGGTGCGAAGGGGCGGCGGCGGACGCGGGGGCGTGCGCGGCGTGCACGGGCGGCGGTGCGGTGGCGAGCTGCGACGGTGCGGTGAGCTGCTGTCCTTCCTCCGTTTCTGGGTTCCGCGAAGAAGAGAGAAGAAAGAAGGGGAAGAAGAGAGAGTGCGAGAGAGAGAGGGATGAGAGATGAGAGAGAGATTTTGACCGGTCAAAAGAAAAAGAATAAAATAAAAGAAAGCAAAGTGGAAGACAGCAAGGGGCGGTCGGCTGGGGAGGGTTTTCGCACGAGGGGGAGGGGAGGAGAGAGAAGAGAGAGAAAAGAAAGAGAGAAAAGGGGGAGAGAGAAAAAGAAAAGAAAAGAATACAACTATTCTCATTTTTCTTTTCTCTTTCTCTTTCCCTTTCTATTTTCTTCCGGTCTTCGATTTTTTCCTCCGATAATTTCTTTCTTGAAATTTCGGACTCGGCAATAAATTGATAGACGATGAGACGGTCCTAAAAATGAATTGTGACACGTCCGAATATTCGATTCCCAAAACCGAATTAAATTTCATGATTAAAATCGACCGGACGCGATTTTAGTCCAATCCAACCAATTAGGTAGCTTTTAGGGATTTTACCGCGGTTATATCCCTTAACGGCTTCACCCAATAGGTTAGTTAACTCGTGAGTGATCAGCTCAGAGAAAAAGGACCATAGGCACGTTGACGAAATGCACATTTCATTTTATCGAAATATGATCGAATTTCAGGATGTCACACAACACATCAATGTCACCAGCAGAGAGCGTTAAAAGAACAGCTCCTTTATCACTCTTGTTCTTCTATCTTGGGTTAAGAAAAAAAAAAAAAAAGGCACCATAAGTATCATAACTTTCACACAACGCTTACTTGAATATCATTTAAGTGGCAAGTGACCACTGTATGAAAATTATGATATTTGTGTTGTTCTTTTCATTTTTTTTTTCATTTTTCATTATTTGGTGACTTTGCCACATTGTTATTGAACTGAAATTTAGATTTTTGAAACACTTTCTCAATTTTTTATCTTTCAATACTAGAAGTCGTCATGCTGGAAGTCACATATGCATAATTAAGTGTGTTAATGACCAAAGAACTCCATCGAAGTCAAGAAAAAAGAAATATTTGAGAGCCTCATTGCCAAAATTGCATATGTTAATATTGATTCCATTTGATTAATAGCATTGCAACAACTTGAAAAGTGAATATCACACTCCAGGTCTTCATGAGCTTTGCTTCCGCGTTACCGCTTCATGTGCTTCTTTGTCATCACAAGCATAGATTCTTCAGCTGCAGCTGATCGCATTATATTGGAACAACTCATGAATGATTCCATATAAAGTCTAGAATCGAATGAAATTCATCAGCTTCGTAAGTCGTTTCCAAAAGAAGTTGCATTTTGTAGGAGCATGACAATTATAGGAGCCTTCCTTTTTAGCGCAATACACTGGAAAGAACTAACTAGTAATCAAATAATAATCTGTCATCATCATGGTAAGTTTGTGAGAATACTGTACATGTTCGATGGAATGTAAGTATTTGCTGTGTTTGAGGGACGATGAAGCGTTCACCACCTAGGCTCCAATGGCAAAGGAAGGCTCACCACCAAAGAATTAGACAAAAGCCCACAGGAATCACTAAGCTAATAGGAATTACCATACATTGTCAACTTAAGATCTACGTGCATATAATTGAGAACGCACCTCATGAGCTAGGGAACATTAAAATAGAAAATCATCTAAATTAGTAAACCTACTCAAACTTAGAAACATGCCCCTCACCTTAACCCAGCCTAATCAACCTTTATGCTTCAACTTCTTCTAAAAACTCCATCGTGCACATTTTCTCCTTACCAGACCCATTGGATCATGTTATGGCTGAAGTCTCCCGTTACTTCATAAATATTAAATGGGTTGGGGTCATTGATGAGGTTTGAGGTGGATTTGTGAGTTGATTATCTTCCTTGAAATTTGATACTCGGGCATCACTAAACAATTTATGTATGTAGATAATTGTTGATAGATAATTGTTAATCTTACAAGAAAATTATCAAGCACGCTTAAGAAGTATCATTGAAAAACATGTTAGGATACTTTTGAAGAAAATAGCCATGTGACATTTCCCTCAAGGAAATTGTCTAAAAAGTCATAAACTTAATGTATAACATTTAACCACTGGGGGTTCGCCCCAGTGGTCACCCTTCGAACATGGAATGGGGAGGTGAGGGGTTCAAATCCCCACCTCCTCAGGGGGGAATGGGGGATAGGGACGCGTAAGTTTTGAGCGTGGGTTGCGACTCCCACGCCCTGCAAGAGACAGGGCACAAGTCTGCGAGTAAGTGTAGAGTAGGAATAGCGTAGGACTGACCAAAAAAAAAAATGTATAACATTTAATTTAGTCATAAATCTTTTAACTATGCCGATTTAATCCCAAAATTTTTGAAAACTTGCTAATTTAATCATAAATTTTTCAGTTATACCAATTTAATCTTAAACAGTTAGATGATTTAACAATTTAATTATAAACCATTTAGTGCTTTGCTAATTTAGTTTTTTTCCAGCTAATTTTGCTAAAAAATCGAAGATGTAGCAATTTAGTTAGCATCAATTGTCTTACGTAGCATGCCCAATGTTAACAAACTTGAAATTTTTGTGATGTTATGATTTTTTTTCCTTTTTCCTTTTTCCTTTTTCCTTTATTTGTTTTTCCTTTCGTGGGCCTCAAGTGAGGATGGCCCACACTAGTGTAATTAAGGGCCCTTGCCAAGGGCCAGCAAGAGTGACCATCTCCAACATTGGCAAGTTTGACCCTCAATTTGGCAAGGTGGCCCTTGCCTAAGGCTGATGAAGCGAGAAAAAGGAAAAAAGAAAAGGAAAAGGAAGGGAAAAAAGAAAAAATTACAAATAATTTTCCACATTAGCATTGACTGTCCTAAAGGTCGACGTTGACTAGACCATCAAGTTAGTAATTTTTTGTAAAAATTATCTATAAAGTTTAAATAGGCAAACTATTAAAAAGTTTTAGACTAAATTAGCAAATCATTAATATGTTTAATATTCAATTGGCACAATTGAAATGATTGAAATGTTTAAGGAAAAATTGATAAGTTGTCACATGATTTATCTTAAATTGACATAATTAAGAGATTTAAGACCTAATTGACTACTGTAAAATAAGTCTTCCTTCTTTGCAAATTTATATTGATTTTTACTTTTCCGTAACTTAAATGGAACGCCACAATTGCCTCTAGTCTTCCTTGTCCTATACTTTCTTTTCTAGAATCAACGAAAGACCACTCACAACTTTCATTGATCCATATATCAATCCATATATATTTGAAAGCTATCTTGTCCTCAATTCAAATGGTAGTTGCAATATGAATCGGGCTACCTAATTCAACCTCCCCAACATAGTCCAGACGTTTCTCATGGTGGATTGGTGGGCGGTGGGGGGCGGGGGAGCCCCGGGGGGGAGAGCCCCTGAGCTTTTGATGGATAGATCTCGGTAACCCTACTGATGACGATAAATCCGATCAAATTTTCTAGAGGTCATCCTTAATATGCAATTTGTGGGGTTGAGGAGCGATTTAAACTCTCACAAAAGATAAAATAGCTTCCTTAAGTGATCTCCCCCTAACATAGGATTGACAATCATATCATCAACGTAGACCTCAATCTTTTTTAAGAACATATCATGGAAAAGCATGACCATGGCCAATTAATTAGTTGCCCATGCGTTCTTGAGGCCGAATAGCATCACCTTATGACAAAAGTCCCCCCTTAGAGTGATAAATGTCATCTTACTCGTCTTCACTCATTGACTCTGATCTAATTGCATTCGGAGAATCTGCGCATGAAGGAAAACTGTTTGAAACCAGCTGTATCGTCCACCAAAACATCTACCCTATGACAAATGTTCAGCAAATTTTTAAATTTAAAACTTTCAAGTCGCGTGTGCCCAATTTATAAATCTTTTGTTGGAGATGTTCTATCCTCAACAGGTTAAAACCCCAAATAATGCATCCGCAAAAGTACATGTAAAAAGTGCCTTATCAATATATGTTAGCTAGTTATTTTCCTTGTGTAAATTCTAAAGAGTTCAAGATTTCTGGATTCCTTTAAAATCGCTTTGCAGAGCTTATCTACTCACATAATTGCTCGGTGGGGGCAGTATCAGGAGACTATCAAAGTTGAATAGCAAAAGGCATTTCATTTACTAATGAAGAATCATGTACAAGTCCAACCGTTGCTGTACAAAAAACTAATGTCTATACAAAAACGACAGATACCAAAAACTGGGATTGCGGTGCAGACAGAGTAGCAGGTCCCGTTTCTTGCTTCAAATCACATCCCACTTGCGTCAGGGCATGGATGACATCGTCTTCCTTGCAAAATTTGAACTCCAATGTCAATATTCTCTCTTCTACTTAGCATGACTCCATCAAATGAGGAAGCCGCTCTTGTTGGCTCTTTGGGAGATCCAACCAGTTCCAAACAGTCAGCATCCCCGTGGCGTCTCCCCTGAAGAAAAGGCCTCCAGGAGCTGTTTGAAGAGTCCTAATTTCTCGTCTTGAGAATATCTTGCCCCTTTCAGTGAACCTGGAGTACGATGCATGAAGTCAGCCAAGCAGAAGAAGAGAACAGTCTTCACTGAGAGACAAGGATGTCAAACCAATTAGAGAAATTTTTTTGGACTTACGATGGGAGCTCATACAAGCGAACAGTGTTGTCACTGCAAGCGCAAAGGAGGACTGGCTTACCACCCGCATCACTCATCCCTGACAGTGCAAGAATACCCTGTGCCGGACAAAATGATATTTGCAACATAAAGATATGATATTTCATCAATTCCATGAGACTAGGAGTGTACTGTAAGAAACTGACAAAGCATCGACGGGTGAAAAATGAAAATTCATATCTTCGCCACATAGAGCAAAAACATGGAAGATACTTGACATTATGCCAGTATTACAAAGATTCATTCTACATTATTCAAATAATTATTTTTATTGGAGGAAATACAATTAAAGAGCAATAAGACGCATCTTTGTGATCTAAGATAGTAAAACAAGTCCATGCACTTCACACATATGAAGTCAACAACAAAAAAACACAAATTCACCCTTATTGTCTAAACTTTTTCCTTCTAGTACCATCATTAACCACAACATACCATAATCCACACAAGTGCCAAAATAAATAAATAAATGAAAATTAGAGAGCAACATACATGGTCCTCATGATGTGTATACACAACTTCCAAGCTGCCTCCTTCAGTGGCACCCCAGACCTTAACTGTCTGATCCAATGAACATGATATCAAGTACTGGTCCCAGCAAAGAAGTGACATCACCACATCAGTGTGTCCAACAAGTTCCTGAACACACTCCAGAGTATGCAAGTCCCACACCTGCAGGCGAGGAAAAACACAAAGATGTGAAGGGTCAGGACAATACTACAGTATAGTGGGGCAGAAAAACACAGAGAGATCGCAGCAAACCAATAAAAGTGATGCAAAATAAAACATAAACTAGGAGGGCCAAGTCATGCCTTTCCGGGACACACAACTAACTAATCAGGGGGAGAGACATCTATAATAAACCAGCTTACCCTTATGGTCCTGTCAGTGGAACCTGAATACAACCAGTCACGCCCAACAGTTAATGAGACCACGCCCCGAGTGTGACCCCTGAGTGGTGCGGCCATCTGAAAAGGATCAGCCTCACTACCTCCTTTCCACACCAAGATAGTGCCATCCTAGAAGCAAAATTCGTTCGGTATAATTATCAAAAGACCAATATAATTTAGCACAAGTGTCAACAGAATGAGGCAGTCAGTGATCACAGGAATGTTGACCTAGGTGGGCCACACTTAAAGAAGAAGAAGAAGAGAAGAATTTCAGGTTTAAACCAAAAGTCCACCCTCACACTCAGCACCAATTGTTTTATAACAGAAGTAGATTCTAAAGAAACAGACTAGACAAAATTCCAGCAGACAAGTCACCTAATTTGACATTAAATTCTTTGTAATAATAAATTACCTCAGCTCCGGCAAAAAGCATGTTATTACCAACTTCCATAGTGTGGACCTGTCCAACTAGTCCACTGATATCGTGACTAGCACCATTCTGGATATTCCATGCCTACAAGAGATACCAGAGAAAGCAATGAATTAAAGCTGAGCATGTCACTAATTCAATAATTGCCAAAGAAAATAATAACAAAGGCCAAAGGAGACCTAGTCAACCGCTCATCTTAACTGTATTAGGCATGCCGACAAACACCCGAGGACCTTCAGAAGTGAAACACCCAACTTCTCCCCTGAGGTTGATCACTCGAACACATTGACCAGTGTGACAGTCCCAGATTCGTACTGTTCCATCTTTGCTTCCTGAGTATAGCTTGGTAGATCCAGAAGGAAGTGCTATTCCAGAAACACCCTGTCATAAAAAGCATCAGGTGAGTACAAACCTACTTTTATGCCAGACAGGGTGAGGGAAATTATTTTCGTTATTGTTTCTTTAAAAAAAGGTGAATTACTTTAATCTGTATATTTCTTGTGAATATCATGTTAATATAGAACAATGTTTTTATTATGCTTGTACTAGTATTACGTGACTTTGGACAAACTCTCAATAGAAGCCCCTAATTAATAATAAAATAAAAAACAAAGCTTATGCTTAAAATTCAGAAAGAACGAAAAGTATCGATCTCGTTAAGAAGGGAAATATTCAAATACAAACAACCTCTCGATAAGAGATCAAACTGAGAGTGAAAATTTTTGATCTCATTAAGATGGGAAATACTTAAATACAAACAATCTCTCAATAAGAGATCAAAATTAGTACAACCACATATGAGTTAATTATTCATGATATTTTTGTGCATAATTAAGACTTGAATCTCGATTTTCTTGAAAATGGTCAAAAACCAAAAGTAGCCAGTGAATTTGGCAGAGATAAGCAACTCGAAGTATTAACAAAATTTCAAATAATACGGGACGAGATTATTTCCACTCCTTACATAATTAAATTCGTAATTTAAAGTGATGGCTTTTTTCCTTTTATTTTTATTGAGGGTCTACTCGTCATAGTTTAGCTTTTCACACGTTTTGTTTATTACTTTATTAAGAATTATCGTAATGCATTTTTTGTATTCCCATAACATTTTACATGCTTCATGTAAGACTATCTCATCAATAATAAAGAAAAAAGACAAAATTATTCGATATGGTAAAAGACTTTAAAGTTTCTTCTTCAACATTGCTCTTATAACTTACGATATTTCTTGTCCATTTCATCTCAAAAGCTCACTTTCTTGATTGAATTTTTTTTTTTAAATTTCATTAAAGTAAAATATTTGTCAAGTCTCTTACTATATTAAAGAATTTTTTTTCCTTTAATATTGGCGACACACTTTTACACGGAGCATGTAACCCACCATTCATAGTCCCATTTGTTGGCTGAATATTTGATAAGTGAAATAAGTTCATTATATGGCAATGAAAGGTGCACCTTAAGACAAACCTATGGGGCACAACCAAAAGTCACATCAACCAGAGCTTGATTGGATCTACAGTTGCTTTTTTAGGTCTCGTGGGTTTTATGAAATGTCTGCCAACTTAACCATTGAAAAGAGGATCATTAGACTTGTTAAACGGATAGGTTGGATCGGATTTGAATCGAATCAAAGATGGTTCGACTGAAATTGACCCACTTTCATATAGATGCATGAATGAAATGAGAAAAAAAAATTAAAACGAAAGTTTGCTTCTCATGAAATGGTGATGAAGAGAATAAAAAGATCTCTCTGGTCAAATATATTTGATGTCCGTGAGTATCCTACTTGGAAATTCAAGGTCTAATTTGATTTCAAAGATGCTAATCTCGGATGTGCAAGAAGGAACTAATAGAATGATAATTAGTACATGAATTTTTCAAACGCTTGGTCGATAAAATCTTGGAAGTCCGAAATCTAACTAGAACGGTAATATACTGTATACTCCTTTTGAAGAGATGTCTTTTGAGTGAAAAGACATGTCCGTCTATTCAAAAGATGTTTGTTTTAGAGGTGTACAACTGGACCGGCCCACCCGGAAAATAGGGTCGGGATCCGGTTCTCAAAATTCAGAACCGGTTTAAACCGGTTTGGGAACTGGGTCCAATTGATTACCTCCCCAGGAACCAATTTCCAGACCGGTTTTGGAATCAGTTTGGGAATCGGTTTTGTAAGTATAGATCCAAAACCCTATTTTTTTCTCCTTATTTCTATTCTTACTCCCACAATCACACAGCATTTTTCCTCTTGGCTTTCTCAAACATGCACGACACTCCTCCTTTGTTGTTCATCTTCCTTACTTGCTTCCCTCCCTCATCGGCTCCCTCTCGCACCATCCGACGGATAGACGGTGTTTGTCGCCGTCAAATTCTTATGTATAACATGGATTGGCTCACCTAATTTATCTTTTGTAGGAGGAGTTATGCTTGCATAAATGAGTAGCTTCATGTATTAGTTGTGAGAATAAGATTAATATTAGACCCATGTTTGTTGCTAATTCTTTACCTTATGATTTTATTTATTATAATTAGCCATGTGGATCCTTAATTTTTAGTTTAGTTAAAAAGTTTAAGTATTTATTTATTACAAATGCTTAATATTTCAATACAAATTATGATGATTACGTTATTTTCTCGCACATTAATATAAAATCCATAGTCGTATAGGATATCGGGAAATATAAAACGGGTTCCAGTGAAAACATGGTCGACCTTGAAACCGAACTGAAAAAACAAGGTGGGTCAAGTACAAAGTCCAATACAAACAAAGTTGGGTACAGGGTTCAGGTCTAGACCCTACTCACCTGGACTCGATCATCCCTAGTCTTTTTGAACGAAACGGAATCAATTATAAGTGAATGGATGAGTGTTCCATGACTAATTAATTACAACATCATAATCAATCATCCTTGATTTTTCTTCATTGAATTCTCTCAGCTTGAACCTTTCATGAAATTCAAGGCAAGTTCTAAATGAAATCTCGAGTGCATTGCTTTTCCTGTGATTTGGTGGCTTTGTCGTATCGTAGAATCGTAAGTGACTTATAAGGTCCGTTTAATTTGGCTTTGGGGGAATGTTCTTGGGGAAATGCAAATGCTTTTAGCCTAAAGGGGTTTGACGAAATGCAAATACTGTTTGGTAAACTAAAATTGAAAAAATGATTTGAGATGCAACTTGGGGAAAATGCTGTTTGGTAAACACATACATTTGGAAAGTCTTTTCATGCGCTAATTTTAAAATTTTGCAACTTTAATTTGTTAAAAATCAAAATTAAAAATGAATGACCTTAACTTTTATATATTTTTTTCAAGTTGAGAGTAATGTATAAGAGACATATTAATAAAATTTTAAATAAAAAAATTACATCAAACTCAATTAAAAATAAAGCAATTTCATTATAATAAACATGACAACACATGTCCAAAAGAAAGAGATAAGTTATCGTTAAATATTACAAACGTTCTTAACTATTTATTAAATCAATAACTATTTCATCACGTAAACATGTCATGTCAGGGAATGCATTATCATTTGAAGCACTTGTCCCCTCATTTACAACATCATGGTGGATAAGATATCCATACTCGGGATCCAAATTTGCTGTTTCAAAATCCGTATCAGTTACGACATTTTTTCTTATAAAATTGTGCAAAGCCATTGTAGCTATGACAATTTGTACTTGCTTTTCATAAGGATAACTTGGCATGGTATTAAAATCTTCCACTTCATTTTTAATATGCCAAAGGCTCATTCAATTGCTGAGTGAAGTGAGGAATGTGCACGGTTGAACACTTCTCCAACTCTTGCCCTCGAGAAAACGTTTTCCGGATTTTTCGATGTTTGTTTCATGAAAGATGAATTCCTTTGAAAAAATATTTTTCATAAAAAGAAAAAAATTAAGAAAAAAATGTTTTCCACTTTTGAAATGTGGAATTATTTCTCCAACTCCTGCCCTCGAGAGGATCCGGATACCTCTCCTTGAGTCTTTTGATTGATCGACCTCTTCAAGCTCCGCCGAAGCTCCTCCATTCGCCCCTTCATTTGGTAGAGTTCTGCCCGATTGAGCTCTTCGATGGGAGCTTCCCACCATGCCGCATCGCTTTTCCCTTTGGTCAGTCGCTTCAACGCTTTGCCTTGTGCCTTCTCAGCTTTGATTTGATTGTAGAGCTCATCATGCTGTTGGTTGAGCTCCTTACATTTGGCCTGCCGATAGGACTCGACCAAAGCTTGAGAACTATTGTTGGGCGAAGGGTTTCGGTTGAGGAACCGATTGGCGACTGCATCAATGGATGGATGGGCAAAAGAAAAGGGATTTCCAGAAGGAGAGAATGCTACAAAACCCACCTCCGCCCCCGCAAAGGGTCACGAGCTCGCTTGCCTTTTTGTTGATGCTGGATTTACGTTTTGAAAATGTAATAAGCCTGCTACTCTCATTTTCAATTTGTTTCATCCCAGGTCTTGGATTCTCTCCTGCTTGTCTTCCTGCCATAGTCAAAGAAATTAATCAAAGACAAGTAGCAAACGAGTAAGCTGTGATATTGGCTAACACAAAGAAGATAGAATAAAGCTGTGATTTTGGTTAGCGCAGAGATAACAAAGAGAAAATGCACGTATTTATACATGGATATGAATGTCAAATTCAGCATGAGCAGTTGAGAGACAACCTCTTTCGGGCTGTCACCTTCTATAAGATGGATTAAATAATAGTAAGGTTATTTATCATTGTGGATAGGAATATCTTGATCATGATTTACATACTAACACTATCACAACGTCTATGAAAGTCGAGATAAGTATGTTATCTACGCATTATGGTATGTTGCTGAAAGCAAGAAAGTAGATTTTTTTTTTTTCTATTTTAGCCTACTTTCCAAAAAAAATTTCGAGCATTCAACGTCATCCATGATTTCATCCATCAATTTTAATGAAGTTTGAAAAAAATGAGATTATGCAATCTATTTAGGTCCAATCTATAAGAAATTCCAAAATGAATATTTATGTAACTTCATATCCCGCTCAATGTCAAAGATAATTGGATCATAATAGGTTGGACATGTTTCAGTTACCAACTAAATTTATTTTCGTGAGGAAATTGGTAGTTTATTTGATCTTTGCAGAATTACATACAAATGCTCACGGATCTCATTTTCCGAGATAGTTAATAGCCATGGTTGATAATGATTCGGCATCCATTCCTCATCGAAAAAGTTACCCCTTCATATAATCGTACCAAGTGTCAATATTGGGCTCTCTTTTTCTGCTTTCATTCATTCTTTTTTGTTTTATCTTTTCATTTTGCTTTCTAATAAAATTAGATTTTCTATGAAACCGCTGCTTAGATTGTATAGAAAATTATCATAAAGACATTACAACGAACATGATCGTGATTTTCATAAAATATGGGAAGAGTAGATTATGGAAAACTCTGAAGACATGCCCGCACTCACATAAGTTAAACATAATCGTTCTACTCTTAATCAAGCAACTCTTATCAATGGTCACTTCAACCTTTAAAATTATATGAGAAATAGTTCCAAATATATATATGTATATATTAGAAAACACCATATGATCACACATAACTATGGATCAAAGAAATAAAATATAAATAATTAATAAATAATCTACCTTTCAAGTTTAAATACAAATAATCGTCAACTATCTCATAAATCTCTCATCTTGCATTTTAGGACATATCACATCCAAAAAATATATTAAAATCTTTACAAATCATATTTATCTCTTTACAAATTTAATTATTTTTATTGCTTATAAGTACATGCAAGTTGCATCGCATGTGCTTTTATTTTTACTTATAATTGAGGAGAAGAGGACTTACACTTATTGGGGCGCATAGCAGAAACCCAACATTTTCATCCAGAGAAATTGCTAATAGAAAGTTCAAGGCTGACTTTATTAACATATTCAACTAAACTCATCTTCACTCAAAAAGTTGAGTCAATAAGTTATGGGTAAATAATGATATATCAACTACTCCATAACACTCATTTTCTAGTATGGGATTTTTCCTAACACAACTCATACCCATCATATGTGAACTTAGCATTAGGTTTGCTCTCCCTTAATTCAAATATCATTCTATATCAAGATATCTCAACTTAAATATTTACTTTGTTACTTGTGAGGACCGCAAAAACAATGAAGCACACCTTCATGTTGACACCTGAAATTTTTGTGGACAAATCAATATTAACAAGAGCAAAAGAAAAAGTGAAGCCTACAGTGCAACGGATCAAGCCCAAGGGCCCATCCGAATCTTTTAGAATTTCGCTCATTACTTTTGGTCATAGCCCATTTGATCTCCAATTAGTTCATGGAACTTATAACCCATAGAACTTATAAGAAATGAAGAGCCACAAAAAATGTATGGTTAAAAAAAAAAACCCTAAAGATATAGCTTAATTTTCTTTAGTTAGCATAACCATTAGTTTAAGGATTTTAATGAGTACATTTGATATTCAATTTTAGTAAAAACGTCCTTTAGAAAGGAAATTGGACTTGATTTAATTATAGCTCATGGGGATCATGTCCTAGGGATTATAACTTGACTATGTATGATGATTATTGGGTTTTCTTTCTCATACTTTACTTTAAGCCTTTTTCAATACTTCGGTATTTAATTCTTGCAATTCCAATGTATTGTTTGTTCATTTCCTTTTCTAGAATGGTTAGGTCTAGTTTAGGATCATAATGAACCTTCAAGAAAATTTGCATGGACATTTAGCAACATTGAAGACCTTTTAGGATCATAATTGGTGAAAGTTGTGTGATCACTTAACTGAAAAATCAATCTCAAGTTAGGTACCAAAAATGTGTGTGTTAATAGAAATGTTAACGTAAATAAGTCCTGAACTTAGAAATGCTAATGGCATAGGAATCAAGACAACACCCTACATCTTGATTGGTTTCTAGCTGACCTCAAACGGTTAATGGTGACTACTACAGTTCTTTAGGCTAAATCATAACTTCAAATGAAATCCAATGCCATGCAAGATATGATACTGGGAGAGACTGTGCTTATAATTGATGGATTGATTTGGATCACCATTTGATGATGTGTTTGAGTCATCTTTTGGGATGCAAATAAAAATAGCTAGATTGTGAACTCGTTAAAATTGAAGCGGTAATATAATGCAAATTTGAACTTGTTATAATGAGCACATATAAAATAAATTAAGACTATCACTCAAAATAATCCTTCCTTATTTTCATATCACGGGATGAAAATTGGAGCAAAACTATAATGCAAATTTGTCGCCAATGGATTATTTCTCCAACTTCTGTCCTTGAAAGCATGTGAATGCCTCTCCTTGCGTTGGTTGATTGATCGACCGCCACAAGTTTTGTCGAAGGTCCTCCATTCGCACCTTCATTTGGTAGAGCTTTTCCCGGTTGAGCTCTTCAGTGGGAGCTTCCCACAATGCCACATCGCCTTTTCCTTTGGTCAGTCGCTTCAACACTTTGCCTCGTGCCTTCTCAGCTTCGATTTGATTAATGAGCTCATCATGTTGTTGGTTGAGCTCATTACGATAGGAATCAAAAGTATAAGACCTATCATTAGGCTGAGGGTTTTGGTAGAGGAATCGATTGGCGATTGTATTGATAGATGGATGAACATAAGAAAAGGTTTTTCCGCCATGAAAGAGTACTACAAATCCCGCCTCCACTCCACAGCGGGTCACAAGCTTGCTTGCTTATTTGTAGACACTATGTTTACACTTTGAATATGCTGTAAGTCTCCGGTTCTCATTCTCAATTTGTTTCATCTCACTTCTTGGATGGTTTCTTCTTTGTCTTCCCGCCATAATCAAGGAGAAAGTGCTCTGAGACAATAGCAAACAAGTAAAGCTGTGATATCGGTCAATGCAGAGATTATAAAGAGAAATGCACGTATTTATACTTGGATATAAATGTTAATTTTAGTATGAGCAGTTGTTGGATAATCTCTTCCAACTGCCACCTTCTGTAAGATGGATAAAACAAAAGTGGGTTATTTATGATTGTGGATATACGTATCTGAATCATGATTTATATTGCAATGTCCACAAATCAAGATAACTATGTTATGTACCCATTAAAGTGTGGGGTGGAAAACAAGAAAGTAGAATTTTTTTTTTTTTTTTATCTATTTCATCATGCTTTTCTTGCAATTTTCTTGAGCATTCAATTAATTTTTCATTAATTTCAAAAGAAAAGAAATTATGCAATTGATTTAAGTTCATTCTACAACAGAATTCTTACTTAGTAATATATTGCAAGTACAATTCAACTTACTCAACGAATCTCTGAAAATTAATATGTGTGTGACTTCATATTCCTCTCAAAGTCAAAGATAGTTGGGCCATCATAGGTTGGAGATGTTTTGCCAACAACCTACTAAGACTAACATATCTACAACTACATGCCCAAGCGGCAGTCAAACGGAGGTGTATATGATACTTGGGCTCTGGGAGGGGGAGATGTAAGAAAAATTACCAACTTGAACCTTAGCCCAAGTGTTGTATTCGATGAATTGCTTCGGGGAGTTGAAAATAAGCGTAGATTCGGAGATTCCTGAATAGGTCAAACTTTCAAATTGCTGCTGAATCCACCGTTGAACTGGTTGTTGTTGCTTATTTATTTTACTTTTTTTTGGTAAAGGTAAGAGAATTGTTGTTGCTTAGTTGGTTTTTGATGAATCGGATAATGTTTCTGAATCGGCTGTACACCTTCCACTTTTTTCCGATGACTTGTGTTTAGCAAATATTTGAATTTAAAGCTCTCAAGCTGCTTGTATGCAATTTATAAATCTTTTGTTGGATATGTTCTATCCTCAATGGATTCCAACCCCATGCATATGAGGAAGTACATGTAAAAAGTATATGTTAACTAGTTATTTTCCTTGAATCACTGGGATTTGCTTTAGTAGCCACCCTTCCAACATATTTTGACTCTCGCCCTCTGCAATGAGATATGATAAAAGTTTGAGAGCAAGAGTTAGAATAAGACTGACTTAAAAAAAAAAAAGTTATTTTCCTTATGTAAATTCCACAAATCTTTACGTTTCTTCATGCCTTCGAAATCGCTTTGCTGTGCTTATCTACTCATAATTGCTCAGCGGGTGCTTAAAATTCTGGTGAGTCCCAAACACCTCGCAATGGGGAGTTTAGTCCTAGCTTGTTGCTATCAATTTCAAAAAAATGTTGAGAAGGAGCGTCTTATGACGTTTCATAAGCTCGAATGAATTCCATGTATCAGTTTCTGAACCGCAGTATGTAAGAGTAATGTATCAGTATTAATTCCACATTCTAAAGTACAGAGAAAATGATAACCAAAATAGCACGGAAAAATCTCTCAAAAAACAAGAAAGGTTTCCTTCCGGCAACTCCTATCGTCTACTAATGACGACCAAAGTAGATTAAATTTACCCAAGTTGAATAGCAAAAGGCATTTCATTTACTAATGATGAATCATATACAAATCCAACCGTTGCTGTACAAAAAACTAATGTCCATACAAACGACGGAGACCAAAAACTGGGATTGCGGTGCAGATGACAGTAGGTCCCGTTTCTTGCTTCAGATCACATCCCAGCTGCATCGGGGGCATAGATGAAATTGTCTTCCTCGCGAAATTTGAACTCCAATGTCAATAGATTGATCGATTCTCTCATCTACTTAGCATGACTCCATTGAATGAGGAAGCTGCTGTTGGTTCTTCAGAAAATCCAACCAGTTCCAAACGGTCAGCATCCCTGCAGCGTCTCCCGTGAAGAAAAGGCCTCCAGGAGCTGTTTGAAGAGTCCTAATTTCTCGCCTTGAGAATAGCTTGCCCCTTTCAGTGAACCTGGAGTACGATGCATGAAGTCAGCCAAGCAGAAGAAGAGAACAGTCTTCACCGAGAGACAAGGACGTCAAACCAATTAGAGAAATTATTTTGGACTTACGATGGGAGCTCATACAAGCGAACAGTGTTGTCGATGCATGCACAAAGGAGGACTGGCTTGCCCCCGCCATCACTCATCCCTGAAAGTGCAAGAATACCCTGTGCCGGACAAAATGATATTTGCAACATCAAGATATGATATTACATCACTTCCATCAGACAAGAAGCACCGTGACAAACTGACAAAGCATCCACAGGTGAAAGATGAAATTCATGTCTTCTCCACATAGAGCAAAAAGCACATGGAAGATACTTGACATTATGCCTGTATTACAAAGATTCATTCTACATTATTTATATAGTTATTTTTAGCTGAGGAGATACAACAGGAGCAATAAGATGCATCTTTGCAATCTAAGATAGTAAAACAAGTCCATGCACTTTGCACGTATGAAGTCAATAAAAGAAAACACAAAATTCACCTTCATTGTCTACATGTTTTCCTATAGTAACATCATCAACCACAACATACCATAATCCACACAAGTGTCAAAATAAATGAAAAAAAATAAAATTAGCGAGCAACATACATGGTCCTCATGATGTGCATACACAACTTCCAAGCTGCCTCCTTCAGTGGCCCCCCAGACCTTAACTGTCTGATCCAATGAACATGATATCAAGTACTGGTCCCAGCAAAGAAGTGACATCACCACATCAGTGTGTCCAACAAGTTCCTGAACACACTCCAAAGTGTGCAAGTCCCACACCTGCGGGGGAGAAAATACAAAAGATGTGAAGGGTCAGGACAATACTACATACAGTAGAGCCGGGCAGAAAAATAAGGAGAGGTTGTAGCAAACCAATAAAAGTGATGCAAAGGAAAACATAAACTGTGAGGGACAAGCCATGCCCTTCACAGGACACACAACTAACCATGCCCTTCACAGGACACACAACTAACTAATCGGGGGGAGAGACATCTATAATAAACCAGCTTACCCTTATGGTCTGGTCAATGGAACCTGAATACAATCGGTCACGTCCAACAGTTAATGATACCACGGCCCGAGTGTGACCCCTGAGAGGCGCAGCCATCTGAAAAGGATCAGCCTCACTACCTCCTTTCCACACCAAGATAGTGCCATCCTAGAAGCAAAATTTGTTCAGTGTAATCATCAAAAGACCAATATAATTTCGCACAAGTGTCAACAGAATGAGGCAGTCAGTGATCACAGGAATGTTGACCTAGGTGGGCCACACTTGAAGAAGAAGAAGAAGAGAAGAATTTCAGGTCTAAACCAAAAATCCACACTCACAATCAGCATCAATTGTTATATCAGAGAACGAGATTCTAAAGAAACAGACTAGACAAAATTCCAGCAGATAAGTCACCTAAATTGACATTAAATTCTCTCTAATAATAAATTACCTCAGCTCCGGCAAAAAGCATGTTATTACCAACTTCCATAGTGTGGACCTGTCCAACTAGTCCACTGATATCGTAACTAGCACCATTCTGGATATTCCATGCCTACAAGAGATACCAGAGAAAGCAATGAATTCAAGCTGAGCAGCTCACTGATTCAAGAATTCCCAAAGAAAATAATAACAAAGGCCAAAGGAGACCCAGTCAACCGCTCACCTTAACTGTATTAGGCATGCCGACAAACAACCAAGGACCTTCACAAGTGAAACACCCAACTTCTCCCCTGAGGTTGATCACTTGAACACATTGACCAGTGTGACAGTCCCAGATTCGTACTGTTCCATCTTTGCTTCCAGAGTAGAGCATGGTAGATCCAGAAGGAAGTGCTATTCCAGAAACACCCTGTCATAAAAAGCATCAGGTGAGTACAAACCTACTTTTATGCCAGACAGGCAAAAAAAATTCAACATCTTGATTAGCACAGGACGGAAACAAAATTGAGTTTAACAAAACATTTGATGCAACCAAGTTTTCTCTATCCAGTCTTGGATATAAGAGAGAACGCAAAAGGCAAAAGCTGTAAATAGTACCTTTTTATGCCCCTCAAGCTTAGCCAGCATGGCAAAATCAACACCTTGAAACCATGAATGCAAGAAAGGACATGCATCGCCTTTCACACAATTGCCCGATATCCAGTAGCGGCAAACTTTTTCTTGGGGCGTTCGAGGGTTTTTTTCTATTGATGAATCGTCTCCCTTTCTAGAAGATGAATTCGCTGAATTCACCACACTAGATTCAGGGCCCTTCCCAGGGCCATCCTCAGGCATTGACAGCTTTGCAGCTCGATGGTAAACATTGCGTGGAAGAGATGCCTCGTGCAAAAACCTGCAGGGATTCCGCTTGCACCTCCCTTCTAACCAGAAAGTGCAAACTCCAGGGCTTGTTGGTGTTGTTCGAAGCCGATTATAGTGAGCAGCTGATTTATGTGTCCAACCCACAGTACTCCTTGCTGTCTTAATATCCATGCTATTATACAGAAACACAGAAAATCAATCCCTGAACCGAATAACCTATCCAAAGTCAACTCAAAGCACCAGAACTCGTTCTTGCAAGAATATCCATCGCAGAAAAACCAAGGTCCGCTGTAGCCAGCAATCCCAGGCATGTCACTTCCTCTATCACCAATAACACGGACAGAATAAGGAACGATCGACCTATAAGAGAATGCATACCCATCTCCATCCATGATTCCCATCTCTTTCAGTTCCAACCAGATCAAAATCACCCAGAAGCAGGATAAACTGAAAAACCTAGAACACGAATGACGCAATGGTACAACGACGTCACATTGTCCAAGCCCTTCACGTGAAAACTTCCAGTTATGAAACCCAATTTCCAAACTCGCCATCCCAGTAACAGCCCCTCAAAATCATGATAACAAATCCCCGATCCTTTCAGGCGGAAGAAAACCCGATTCCTTCGGGATCAAGAAACCCAACAATCCCCGCGAACGAGTACCGAACGCGGGCCCGACGGCCCTCGTCGTCACCGGCGGAAACCCACCTTCCAGAAAACCCTCCGACGGCAAGCGGGAGATCGCCATCGTCGAAAGAAGATGATAAAACCCACCTTCCAGAAAACACTTCGCTAGAAACCGCAGGGCGAGAGGCGTCGAAAGAAGCAAGCAAGCAAGCAAACCTAAGGAGACGCAAAGCGACGAACCCACGATCGCCCTCGAGTTGAAGAACGGAGATCGGCGGTCCGATGATCGGAAAGGCTTTGCACGGCGAGAGAGCGACGGAGAGAGGCGGAAAGGCGGCGGAGACGAGCGTTCTTGGATGGAAATAGCCGTTGGCCTTGGGCCTTGTTTTATAGAAGGCACAGCGCGTACACCTCACGCGGCGTGGAGGTTGCCGAGGTAACTTGCTAGCCAAGTCGCCTTACAGATTTCCTTTATTTTATACTGGAAAAGAGGGGAAGATTTTAAAGAAAAAGGAAAAAAAAAAAAAGATATAAAGTATACAATGCTCGAAGGCTTGGTCTCTTTAGGACAAACCGACAAATATTAGAAATGTTCAAATTCCAATTTTGAGGCGTTGGAGGCATACTAGATAGCATTTATATCACGAGAAATTTCAAATTTGTGTATCTGTAACAAATTCATTGAAAATTAATTTTTGTACACAAAAACTTCAAATCAATACATTTGTGACAAGCTTATGGCAAATTATTATTATTTTTTTACTATAAAAAACCTCAAATTAATATATTTATGATAAATTTAATCTCATTTGTCAAAAAAAAAAATACAAACTAGTATAAATGGCTGGTAAAACTACATACCGATACATCTATTAACTACCACTTCATCCAACTCAACAATTTGCTATTGATATTTAACAAGAATTAACAGAGATTACGTTTATCCCTAGTGTATCAATTTTGGGTTATTGATAGTCAAAAAGTTAGTTTATAATAAATTTGTTACAGTTATATTAGTTTGAGATTTTTTTATAGTATTAACCCTACTAAATATGTTTAGGAAAAATTTTGGAGGGCAATGAAAATATTAGTGTAGAAAAACCAGGTGGCAAAAAGAGAGGGTGAGGGAAGTTATTTTTGTTGTCGTTATTCAAGAAGTGTAGAATTTACTTTTACTTTGTAAATTTCTCGAAAAATATTGTCAAGAAGGAAATATAAATGTAAAAAAAAAAAAAGAGGTGGAAAATGAGCAGGCGAGGGAAATTATTTTCGTTATTGTTTTTTTTAAAGGTGAATTACTTTAATTTGTATATTTCTCTTGAATATCATGTCAATATAGAACAATGTTTTTATTATGCTTGTTATGCTTGTAGTAGTATTACGTGACTTTGGACAAACTCTCAATAGAAGCCCCTAATTAATAATAATAATAATAATAATAATAATAATAATAATAATAATAATAATAATAATAATAATAATAATAATAATAAAACAAAGCTTATGCTTAAAATTTCAGAAAGAACAAAAAGTATCGATTTCATTACGAAGGGAAATATTCAAATACAAACAACCTCTTGATAAGAGATCAAAATCAGTACAACTGTGTATGAGTTAATTATTCACGACATTTTTGTGCATAATTAAGACTTGAATATGGATTTTCTTGAAATTGGTCAAAAACCAAAAGTAGCCAATAAATTTGGCAGTTTTTCAAACGCTTGATCAATAAAATCTTAGAAGTCTGAAATCTAACTCGAACGGTAATATAGTGTATATTCCTTCTGAAGAGGTGTCTTTCAAGTGAAAAGACACGTCCATCTATTAAAAATATATCTTTTTGAATGAAATAGAATCAATTATAAGGGAATGGATGAGTGCTCCATGGCTAATTAATTACAACATCATAATCAATCATCCTTGATTTTTCTTCATTAAATTCTCTCAGCTTGAATCTTTCATGAAATTCAAGGCAAGTTCTAAATGAAATCTCAAGTGCATTGCTTCTCCTGTGATTTGGTGGCTTTGTCGTATCCTAGAATCGAAAACAACTTAGTAGAGGCTAACGTCACCTTGCATGGAGAGAGACAGTCAATGTTGGCGTCGGTAATGATAATGTTAGTGACAACACATCAATGTCATCGGCAAAGAGCGTTAAAAGAACGGCTCCTTTTATCACTCGTCTTTTTCCTTTTTTAACTAAGGGAATCCCATGACCCACCACCACAGTAATCCAACTAAAAATTCCTAACGTTTCCTCTAGAATTCGAACTCCTCTCTTTTGTGAGGAGGAGAGAGCCCGAGCAAGTTGCGCCGCTGAGGACGGTGGTTCCTTTATCACTCTTGTTCTTCTATCTTGAGTTTAAAAAAAAAAAAAAAAATACCACAAGTAACATAACTTTCACATGTCGCGTACTTGAATATCATACATAATTAAAAATTTTAGCACTTAAATAATTGGTTGAAAATTATAACACTCAAGTGAACCATTTTTTTTTTAGTTATAGCATTTAAGTGGCAAGTAACCATTGCATGAAAGTTATGATATTTGTGTTGTTCTTTCCTTTTTCTTTTTTCTTTTTTTCATTTTTCATTATTTGGTGACTTTGCCATCCTATTGTTATTGAGCTGAAATTTAGATTTTTGAAACACTTTCTCAATTTTTCATCTTTCAATACTAGAAGTCATCATGTTGGAAGTCACATATGCATAATTAAGTGTGTTAATGACCAAAGAACTCCATCGAAGTCAAGAAAAAAGAAATATTCGAGAGCCTCATTGCCAAAATTGCATAAGTTAATATTGATTCCATTTGATTAATCGCATTGCAACAACTTGAAAAGTGAATATCACAATCCAGGTCTTTCTGAGCTTTGCTTCCGCGTCACCACTTCATATGCTTCTTTGTCATCACAAGCATAGGTTCTTCAGCTGCAGTTGATCACATTTTATTGGAACAACTCATGAATGATTCCTCATACAGTCTAGAATCGAATGAAATTCATCAACTTCGTAAGTCGTTTCCAAACAAAGGTGCATTTTGTAGGAGCATGACAATTATAAAAGCCTTCATTTTTAGCGCAATACACTGGAAAGAACTAACTAGTAATCAAAGAATAATTTGTCATCATCATGGTAAGTTTGTAAGAATACTATACATGCTTGATGGAATGTAAGTATTTGCTGTGTTTGAGGGAAGATAAAGCGTTCACCACCTAGGCACCAATGGCAAAGGAAGGCTCACCACCAAAGAATTAGATAAAAGCCCGCAGGAATCACTCAGCTAATAGGAATTACCATACATTGTCAACTTAAGATCTACATGCATATAATTGAGAACGCACCTCATGAACTAGGGAACATTAAAATAGAAAATCATCTTAATTAGTAAACCTACTCAAACTTAGAAACATGCCCCTCACCTTAACCCGGCCTAATCAACCTTTATGCTTCAACTTCTTCTAAAAACTCCATCCTGCACATTTTCTCCTTACTAGACCCATTGGATCATGTTATGGCTAAAGTCTCCCATTACTTCATAAATATTAAATGAGTTTGGGTCATTGATGAAGTTTGAGGTGGATTTGTGAGTTGATTATCTTGAAATTTGATACTCTGGCATCACTAAACAATTTATATATGTAGATAATTGTTGATAGATAATTGTCAATCTTACAAGAAAACTATCGAGCACACTTAAGAAGTGTCATTGAAAAACATGTTAGGATACTTTTGAAGAAAATAGTCATGTAACATTTCCCTCAAGGAAATTGCCCAAAAAGTCATAAACTTAATGTATAACATTTAATTTAGTCATAAATCTTTTAACTATGCCAATTTAATCCCAAATATTTTGAAAACTTGCTAATTTAATCATAAATATTTCAATAATGCCAATTTAATCTTAAATAGTTAGATGATTTGACAATTTAATCATAAACCATTTAGTGCTTTGCCAATTTAGTTTTTTCCAGCTAATTTTGCTCAAAAATCAAAGATGTAGCAATTTAGTTAGCATCAATTGTCTTACATAGAATGCCCAATGCTAACAAACTTGAAATTTTTGTGATGTTATGATTGTTTTCCTTTTTCCTTTATTTCTAGTTTTTCCTTTCGCGGGCCTCAAGTGAGGGTGGTCCACACTAGTGTAATTAAGGGCCCTTGCCAAGGGCCAATGAGAGTGACCATCTCCAACATTGGCAAGGTTGACCCTCAATCTAGCAAAGTGGCCCTTGCTTAAGGCCGATGAAAGCAAAAAAAGGGAAAAAGAAAGAAAGGGAAAAAAAGAAAAAATTACAAACAATTGTCCACATCAGCATTGACTATCCTAGAGGTCAACGTTGACTAGACCATCAAGTTAGTAATTTTTTGTAAAAATTATCTATAAAGTTTAAATAGGCAAACTATTAAAAAGTTTTAGACTAAATTAGCAAATCATTAAAATGTTTAATATTCAATTGGCACAATTGAAATGTTTATGGCAAAATTGGTAAGTTGTCACAAGATTTATGCTTAAATTGACATAATTAAAAGATTTAAGATCAAATTGATTGCTATAAAATAAGTCTTCATTCTTTGCAAATTTATATTGATTTTTACTTTTCTGTAACTTAAATAGAACGCCACAATTGCCTCTAGTCTTCCTTGTCCTATACTTTCTTTTCTAGAATCAATGAAAGAGCACTCACAACTTTCGTTGATCCATATATTAATCCATATATATCTGAAAGCTATCTTGTCCTCAATTCAAATGGTAGTCTTAGGTAGTTGCAATATGAATCAAGCCACCTAATTCAACCACCCCAACATAGTCCAGACGTTTCTCATGGTGGATTGGGGGGGGGAGGGGGAGCCCCTAAGCTTTTGATGGATAGATCTCGGTACCTGATGACGATAACTCTAATCAAATTTTCTAGAGGTCATCCTTAATATGCAATTTGTGGGGTTGAGGAGAGATTTAAACTCTCACAAAAGATCAAATAGCTTCCTTAAGTGATCTCCCCCTAACATAGGATTGACAATTATATCATCAACGTAGACCTCAATCTTTTTAAAGAACATATAATGGAAACGCGTGACCTTGGCCAATTAATTAGTTGCCCTTGCGTTCTTGAGGCCAAATAGCATCACCTTATAACAAAAGTCCCCCCTTAGAGTGATAAATGCCGTCTTACTCTTGTATTCACTCATTGACTCTGATCTAATTGCATTCGGAGAATCTGTACATGAAGGAAAACTATTTGAAACCAGCTGTATCGTCCACCAAAACATCTACCCTAAACTAAAATAAAAGAATAATTAAAATCTCTTTTTCTATTTTTTTTGTTTTTTTTGGTTCCTATGACAAATGTTCCGCAAAATTTTAAATTTAAAACTTTCAAGTCGCTTGTGCCCACTTTATAAATCTTTGTTTGGACATGTTCTTACTCTTGTATTCACTCATTGACTCTGATCTAATTGCATTCGGAGAATCTGTACATGAAGGAAAACTATTTGAAACCAGCTGTATCGTCCACCAAAACATCTACCCTAAACTAAAATAAAAGAATAATTAAAATCTCTTTTTCTATTTTTTTTGTTTTTTTTTGGTTCCTATGACAAATGTTCAGCAAAATTTTAAATTTAAAACTTTCAAGTCGCTTGTGCCCACTTTATAAATCTTTGTTTGGACATGTTCTTACTCTTGTATTCACTCATTGACTCTGATCTAATTGCATTCGGAGAATCTGTACATGAAGGAAAACTATTTGAAACCAGCTGTATCGTCCACCAAAACATCTACCCTAAACTAAAATAAAAGAATAATTAAAATCTCTTTTTCTATTTTTTTTGTTTTTTTTTTGGTTCCTATGACAAATGTTCAGCAAAATTTTAAATTTAAAACTTTCAAGTCGCTTGTGCCCACTTTATAAATCTTTGTTTGGACATGTTCTTACTCTTGTATTCACTCATTGACTCTGATCTAATTGCATTCGGAGAATCTGTACATGAAGGAAAACTATTTGAAACCAGCTGTATCGTCCACCAAAACATCTACCCTAAACTAAAATAAAAGAATAATTAAAATCTCTTTTTCTATTTTTTTTGTTTTTTTTGGTTCCTATGACAAATGTTCAGCAAAATTTTAAATTTAAAACTTTCAAGTCGCTTGTGCCCACTTTATAAATCTTTGTTTGGACATGTTCTACCCTCAACAGGTTACAACCCCAAATAATGCATCCGCAAAAGTACATGTAAAAAGTGCGTTATCAATATATGTTAGCTAGTTATTTTCCTTGTGTAAATTCTAAAAAGTTTCAGATTTCTGGATTCCTTTATATTCGCTTTGCAGAGCTTATCTACTCACATAATTGCTCAGTGGGGGCAGTATCAGGAGACCATCAAGGTTGAATAGCAAAAGGCATTTCATTTACTAATGAAGAATCACGTACAAGTTCAACCGTTGATGTACAAAAAACAACGGAGACCAAAAACTGGGATTGCGGTGCAGACAGTAGCAGGTCCCGTTTCTTGCTTCAAATCACATCCCACTTGCGTCAGGGCATGGATGACATCGCCTTCCTTGCAAAATTTGAACTCCGATGTCAATATTCTCTCTTCTACTTAGCATGACTCCATCAAATGAGGAAGCTGCTCTTGTTGGCTCCTTGGAAGATCCAACCAGTTCCAAACAGTCAGCATCCCCGTGGCGTCTCCCGTGAAGAAAAGGCCTCCAGGAGCTGTTTGAAGAGTCCTAATTTCTCGTCTTGAGAATATCTTGCCCCTTTCAGTGAACCTGGAGTAGATGCATGAAGTCAGCCAAGCAGAAGAAGAGAACAGTCTTCACTGAGAGACGAGGATGTCAAACCAATTAGAGAAATTTTTTTTGGACTTACGATGGGAGCTCATACAAGCGAACAGTGTTGTCAATGCAAGCGCAAAGGAGGACTGGCTTACCACCCGCATCACTCATCCCTGACAGTGCAAGAATACCCTGTGCCGGACAAAATGATATTTGCAACATCAAGATATGATATTACATCAATTCCATGAGACTAGGAGTACTGTAAGAAACTGACAAAGCACCGACGGGTGAAAAATGAAAATTCATATCTTCGCCACATAGAGCAAAAACATGGAAGATACTTGACATTATGCCTGTATTACAAAGATTCATTCTACATTATTCAAATAATTATTTTTATTGGAGGAAATACAATTAAAGAGCAATAAGACGCATCTTTGTGATCTAAGATAGTAAAACAAGTCCATGCACTTCACACATATGAAGTCAACAACAAAAAAACACAAATTCACCCTTATTGTCTAAACTTTTTCCTTCTATTACCATCATTAACCACAACATACATAATCCACACAAGTGCCAAAATAAATAAATAAATAAATAAATGAAAATTAGAGAGCAACATACATGGTCCTCATGATGCGTATACACAACTTCCAAGCTGCCTCCTTCAGTGGCACCCCAGACCTTAACTGTCTGATCCAATGAACATGATATCAAGTACTGGTCCCAGCAAAGAAGTGACATCACCACATCAGTGTGTCCAACAAGTTCCTGAACACACTCCAGAGTATGCAAGTCCCACACCTGCAGGCGAGAAAAAAAACAAAGATGTGAAGGGTCAGGACAATACTACAGTATAGTGGGGCAGAAAAACACAGAGAGATCGCAGCAAACCAATAAAAGTGATGCAAAAGAAAACATAAACTAGGAGGCCAAGTCATGCCTTTCCAGGACACACAACTAACTAATCAGGGGGAGAGACATCTATAATAAACCAGCCTACCCTTATGGTCCTGTCAGTGGAACCTGAATACAACCGGTCACGCCCAACAGTTAATGACACCACGCCCCGAGTGTGACCCCTGAGTGGTGCGGCCATCTGAAAAGGATCAGCCTCACTACCCCCTTTCCACACCAAGATAGTGCCATCCTAGAAGCAAAATTTGTTCAGTGTAATCATCAAAAGACCAATATAATTTCGCACAAGTGTCAACAGAATGAGGCAGTCAGTGATCACAAGAATGTTGACCTAGGTGGGCCACACTTGAAGAAGAAGAAGAGAAGAATTTCAGGTCTAAACCAAAAATCCACACTCACAATCAGCATCAATTGTTTTATCACAGAAGGAGATTCTAAAAAAACAGACTTGACAAAATTCCAGCAGATAAGTCACCGAAATTGACATTAAATTCTTTCTAATAATAAATTACCCTGACTCCGGCAAAAAGCATGTTATTATCAAAAGACCTAAGTGGGCCACACTTGAAGAAGAAGAAGAGATGAACTTCAGGTCTAAACCAAAGTCCACCCTCACACTCGGCATCAATTGTTGTTATATCACAGAACAAGATTCTAAACAAACGGACTAGACAAAATTCCAGCAGATAAGTCACCTAAATTGACATTAAATTCTCTCTAATAATAAATTACCTCAGCTCCGGCAAAAAGCATGTTATTACCAACTTCCATAGTGTGGACCTGTCCAACTAGTCCACTGATATCGTGACTAGCACCATTCTGGATATTCCATGCCTACAAGAGATACAAGAGAAAGCAATGAATTAAAGCTGAGCAGCTCACTGATTCAAGAATTGCCAAAGAAAATAATAACAAAGGCCAAAGGAGACCCAGTCAACCGCTCACCTTAACTGTATTAGGCATGCCAACAAACAACCAAGGACCTTCACAAGTGAAACACCCAACTTTTCCCCTGAGGTTGATCACTTGAACACATTGACCAGTGTGACAGTCCCAGATTCGTACTGTTCCATCTTTACTTCCAGAGTAGAGCTTGGTAGATCCCGAAGGAAGTGCTATTCCAGAAACACCCTGTCATAAAAAGCATCAGGTGAGTACAAACCTACTTTTATGCCAGAGGCAAAAAAAATTCAGCATCTCGATTAGCACAGGATGGAAACAAATTGGAGTTTAACAAAACATTCGATGCAACCAAGTTTTCTCTATCCACAGTCTTGGATATAAGAGAGAACGCAAAAGGCAAACGCTGTAAATAGTACCTTTTTATGCCCCTCAAGCTTAGCCAGCATGGCAAAATCAACACCTTGAAACCATGAATGCAAGAATGGACATGCATCGCCTTTCACACAATTGCCCGATATCCAGTAGCGGCAGACTTTTTCTTGGGGCGTTTGAGGGTTTTTTTCCATTGATGAATCGCCTCCCTTTCTAGAAGATGAATTTGCTGAATTCACCACACTAGATTCAGGGCCCTTCCCAGGGCCATCCTCAGGCATTGACAGCTTTGCAGCTCGATGGTAAACATTGCGTGGAAGAGATGCCTTGTGCAAAAACCTGCAGGGATTCCGCTTGCACCTCCCTTCTAACCAGAAAGTGCAAACTCCAGGGCTTGTTGGTGCTGTTTGAAGTCGATTATAGTGAGCAGCTGATTTCTGTGTCCAACCCACAGTACTCCTTGCTGTCTTAATATCCATGCTATTATACAGAAACACAGACAATCAATCCCTGAACCGAATAACCTATCCAAAGTCAACTCAAAGCACCAGGACTCGTTCTTGCGAGAATATTCATCGCAGAAAAACCAAGGTCCGCTGTAGCCAGCAATCCCAGGCATGTCACTTCCTCTATCACCAATAACACGGACAGAATAAGGAACGATCGACCTATAAGAGAATGCATAACCATCTCCATCCATGATTCCCATCTCTTTCAGTTGCAACCAGATCAAAATCACCCAGAAGCAGGATAAACTGAAAAACCTAGAACACGAATGACTCAATGGTACAACGACGTCACATTGTCCAAGCCCTTCACGTGAAAACTTGCAGTTATGAAACCCAATTTCCAAACTCGCCATCCCAATAACGGCCTCTCAAAATCAAGATAACAAATCCCCGATCCTTTCAGGCGGAAGAAAACCCGATTCCTTCGGGATCAAGAAACCCAACAATCCCCGCGAACGATTACCGAACGGAAGCCCGACGGCCCTCGTCGTCACCAGCGGAAACCCACCTTCCAGAAACCCCTCCGACGGCAAGCGGGAGATCGCCATCGTCGAAAGAAGAAGACAAAACCCACCTAGCGGAAACTTGCTCGCTACGCTTCGCTAGAAGCCGCCGGGAGAGAGGCGTCGAAAGAAGCAAGCAAGCAAACCTGAGGAGACGCAAAGCGAGGAACCCACGATCGCGCTCGAGTCAAAGAACGGAGATCGGCGATCCGATGATCGGAAAGGCTTTGCACGGCGAGAGAGACGGCGGAGACAACCTTTTCTTGGATGGAAATAGCCGTTGGCCTTGGGCCTTCTTTTATAGGTAAAGGCACAGCGGGTACACCTCACCTCCACGCGGCGTGGAGGTTACCGAGGTAACTTGCTAGCTAAGTCACCTTACAGATTTCCTTGATTTTGTGCTCGGAAAAGAGGGAAAGATTCTAAAGAAAAAGGGAAAAAAAGAAGAAGATATAAGGTATATAATTCTCCAAGGCTTGGTTTGCTTAGGACAAACCAACGAATATTAGAAATGTTCAAATTCCAATTTTGAGGCGTTGGAAGCTTACTAAATATTTTTTATATCATGAGAAATTCCAAACTTATATATCTTTAAAAATTTTATAGAAAATTAATTTTTGTACACAAAAATTTCAAATCAATGCACTTATGACAAATTTATGACAAATTAATTTTTTTATCACAAAAAACCTCAAATTGATATATTTGTGGCAAATTTAATCTCATTTTATTTTATGTTAAATTAGATTAACATCACAAAAAATTACAAACTAATATACCTATTATCGATGGCTGTTAAAACTACATACTGGTATATCCGTTAACTATCACATTGTCCAACTTGGCAATTTGCTATTAGAATTTAACGATAATTAATATATATTACATTTATCCCAAGTGTATCAATTTGGGGTTTTTGATAGTGAAAAAGTTAGTTTAGAATAAATTTATTACAGTTATATCAGTTTGAGATTTTCTATAGTAGTAACCCTACTAAATATGTTTTGGGAAAAATTTTGGAGGGCAAAGGAAATATTAGTGTAGAAAAACCAGGTGGCAAAAAGAGAGGGTGAGGGAAGTTATTTTTGTTGTCGTTATTCTAGAAGTGTAGAATTTACTTTTACTTGCAAATTTCTCGAAAATATTGTCACGAAGGAAATATAAATGTAAAAAGAAAAAAGAAAAAGAGGTGGACAATGAGCAGGCGAGGGAAATTATTTTCATTATTGTTTAAAAAAAAGGTGAATTACTTTAATCTGTATATTTCTCGTGAATATCATGTTAATATAGAACAATGTTCTTATTATGCTTGTACTAGTATTACATGACTTTGGACAAAATCTCAATAGAAGCCCCTAAATAATAAAAAAATAAAAAAACAAAGCTTATGCTTAAAATTCAGAAAGAACGAAAAGTGTCGATCTCATTAAGAAGGGAAATATTCAAATACAAACAACCTCTTGATAAGAGATCAAAATGAGAACGAAAAATTTTGATCTCATTAAGATGAGAAATACTTAAATACAAACAATCTCTCAATAAGAGATCAAAATTAGTAAAACCACATATGAGTTAATTATTCACGATATTTTTGTGCAGAATTAAGACTTGAATCTGGATTTTCTTGAAAATGGTCAAAAACCAAAAGTAGCCAGTGAATTTGGCAGAGATAAGCAACTCGAAGTATTAACAAAATTTCAAATAATAAAGGACGAGATTATTCCCACTTCTTACATAATTAAATTTGTAATTTAAAGTGATGGCTTTTTTCCTTTTATTTTTATTGAGGGTCTACTCGTCATAGTTTAGCTTTTCACACGTTTGGTCTATTAATTTATTAAGAATTATCGTAATGCATTTTTTGTATTCCCATAACATTTTACATGCTTCATGTAAAACTATCTCATCAATAATAAAGAAAAAAGACAAAATTATTTGATATGGTAAAAGACTTTAAAGTTTCTTCTTCAACATTGCTCTTATAACTTACGATATTTCTTGTCCATTTCATCTCAAAAGCTCACTTTCTTGATTGAATTTTTATTTTTTTTAAAATTTCATTAAAGTAAAATATTTGTCAAGTCTCTTACTATATTAAAGATTTTTTTTTCCTTTAATATTGGCGACACACTTTTACACGGAGCATGTAACCCACCATTCATAGTCCCATTTGTTGGCTGAATATTTGATAAGTGAAAAAAGTTCATTATATGGCAATGAAAGGTGCACCTTAAGACAAACCTAAGGGGCACAACCAAAAGTCACATCAACTAGAGCTTGATTGGATCTACAGTTGCTTTTTTAGGTCTTGTGGGTTTTATGAAATGTCTGCCAACTTAACCATTGAAAAGAGGATCATTAGACTTGTTAAATGGATAGGTTGGATCAGATTTGAATAGAATCGAAGATGGTTCGACTGAAATTGACCCACTTTCATATAGATGCATGAATGAAATGAGAAAAAAAAATTAAAACGAAAGTTTGCTTCTCATGAAATGGTGATGAAGAGAATAAAAAGATCTCTTTGGTCATATATATTTGATGTCCATGAGTATCCTACTTGGAAATTCAAGGTCTAATTTGATTTCAAAGATGCTAATCTCAGATGTGCAAGAAGGAACTAATAGAATGATATGTAGTATATGAATTTTTCAAACGTTTGGTCGATAAAATCTTGGAAGTCCGAAATCTAACTGGAACGATAATATACTGTATATTCCTTTTGAAGAGATGTCTTTTGAGTGAAAAGACATGTCCGTCTATTCAAAAGATGTTTGTTTTAGAGGTGTACAACCGGACCGGCCCACATGGAAAATAGGGTCGGGATCCGGTTCTCAAAATTCAGAACTGGTTTAAACCGGTTTGGGAACTGGGTCCGATTGATTACCTCCCCAGGAACCAATTTCCAGACCAGTTTTGGAATCAGTTTGGGAATCGATTTTGTAAGTATAGATCCGAAACCCTATTTTTTTTCTCTTTATTTCTATTCTTTCTCCCACAATCACATGGCATTTTTCCTCTTGACTTTCTCAAACATGCACGACACTCCTCCTTTGTTGTTCATCTTCCTTACTTGCTTCCCTCCCTCATCAGCTCCCTCTCACACCATCCGACGGATGGACAGTGTTTGTCGCTATCAAGTTCTTATGTATCACGTGGATTGGCTCGCCTAATTTCTCTTTTGTAGGAGGAGTTATGCTTGCATAAATGAGTAGCTTCATGTATTAGTTGTGAGAATAAGATTAATATTTGACCCATGTTTGTTGCTAATTCTTTACCTTGTGATTTTATTTATTATAATTAGCCATGTGGATCCTTAATTTTTAGTTTAGTTAAAAAGTTTAAGTATTTATATTATTACAAATGCTTAATGTTTCAATACAAATTATGATGATTACGGTATTTTCTCGCATATTAATATAAAATTCGTAGTCGTATAGGATATCAGGAAATTATAAAACGGGTTCCAGTGGAAACATGGTTGACCTTGAAACCGAACTGGAAAAACAAGGTGGGTCAAGTACAAAGTCCAACACAAACAAAGTTGGGTACAGGGTTCAAGTCTAGTGTAGGGTTTAGGTCTAGACCCTACTCACCCTGGACTCGATCATCCCTAGTCTCTTTGAAGGAAACGAAATCAATTATAAGTGAATGGATGAGTGTTCCACGACTAATTAATTACAACATCATAATCAATCATCCTTGATTTTTCTTCATTGAATTCTCTCAGCTTGAACCTTTCATGAAATTCAAGGCAAGTTCTAAACGAAATCTCGAGTGCATTGCTTTTCCTGTGATTTGGTGGCTTTGTTGTATCCTAGAATCGTAAGTGACTTATAAGGTCCGTTTGATTTGGCTTTGGGGGAATGTTCTTGGGGAAATGCAAATGCCTTTAGCCTAAAGGGGTTTGACAAAATGCAAATACTGTTTGGTAAACTAAAATTGAAAAAATGCTTTGAGATGCAACTTGGGGAAAATGCTGTTTGGTAAACACATACATTTGAAAGTCTTTTCATGTGTTAATTTTAAAATTTTGCAACTTTAATTTGTTAAAAATCAAAATTAAAAATCAATGACCTTAACTTTTATATATATATATATATATATATATATATATTTTCAAGTTGAGAGTAATGTATAAGAGACATATTAATAAAATTTTAAATAAAAAAATCACATCAAACTCAATTAAAAATAGAGTAATTTCACTATAATAAACATGACAACACATGTCCAAAAGAAAGAGATAAGTTATCATTAAATATTACAAACGTTCTTAACTATTTATTAAATCAATAGCTATTTCATCACGTAAACATGTCATGTCAGGGAATGTATTATCATTTGAAGCACTTGTCCCCTCATTTACAACATCATGGTCGATAGGATATCCATACTCAGGATCCAAATCCATTGTTTCAAAATCCGGATCAGTTACGACATTTTTTCTTATAAAATTGTGCAAAGCCATTGTAGCTATGATAATTTATACTTCGTTTCATAAGGATAACTTGGCATGGTATTAAAATCTTCCACTTCATTTTTAATATGCCAAAGGCTCGTTCAATTACTGAGTGAAGTGAGGAATGTGCACGGTTGAACACTTCTTATTGACTCGAGGTGTAGGATCTTGTCGAAATTCTAGCAAATAATATCTAACTTCTCTATATGGCCCCAAATAACCCGTGAGATTTAGATATCCAATATCTACTAAATAATATTTACCTACACAAATGTCATATAAATTTAATTAACATATGCCATGTAAATATGTGTGTGTGTGTGTGTGTGTGTGTGTGTGTGTGTGTGTGTGTGTGTGTGTGGATGTACATAAACCATTAATTAACCAACTTGGAGGTGGATGGGGAAATTGTGCATCACGTCTTCCAATGGCATCATAGATGACATGGGTATCATAAGCTTGTCATTTTTAACCAGCACAAACGTAAATAAATTCTATATTAAAATTACACATAGCCAACACATTTTGAGTAGTCTTTCCTTTTCGACCAATAAAGCGAATTTGATCATACACTGGTACCATTGCTGGGATATGTGTACCATACATAGCTCCAATACAATTCTAAAACAAATAATGCAAATATTATATGATTTAAATTTAGTTTTTCGTTTTTATTGTACAATCATAACTGTGACGCCCCAAATTTCATTAGTAGATTAAGCGTATTTAAGACTTTAAATATATATATATATATGCATATATAAATAATAAAATAAAATAGTAATAACCCAGAAAAATAAATCAAAACTCAAGAAGAAATATTTAGTAAAAAAAAAAATTATTAAGAGAAACATTTGTTTTGCTTTTCCCCACGTTGCGTCTAGATGTTGTCGAAGAAGGGGGGAGGCTACACATATTCCGTTTTCCTCTCTCTCTCTCTCTCTCTCTCTCTCTCTCTCTCTCTCTCTCTCTCTCTTTTGCGAAGAACCCACCCTCTTCTGCGTTTTCTCTACCGAGACACACCGCTTTCCTCTCCTCTTACTTCTGCTCGTCTCCACTAAGCCCAACCCATCTCAGCCCCTCACGACCGACGACTTCATCTAGTAGAAGAATCTTAGTTCTGATCAAAGCTTCAACGCCGGCTGTGAAGCCTAGCCGCCCGACGCCTCCTTTCCCTTCCATTGACGAAGGATCCAGGCAAGTGGGCTGTTCTTGTAGTCTTGCGTCCCTGAATTTGGTCGCGTGGTGTTTCATGTTGGTCTAGGGTTGGGTAGCTGCAATTGGGGGTGCAGGGGATGGCTAGTAAAGCCCTGTCCATGGTTGGGATTGATAAATGGGGAAGCTGGTTGCTGTTCGGTTGTGACGAGGTGTCGCTCTTGGAGACCTATCTATATGGGTAAACCAGAGGGAGCTGTTTGTGCGTGCGTTCTCTATTCTTGTTTTTGTAACACGATTTCTTCAACTCCGTTTTCTGGGTTCGACCTTCCTCGAGTGGTGGGTCACTGTATTTAGAGAGTTACGATATTTCTAGGGCTGTTATTTTGTTATCGTTGAGGAGTTTTGGGTCGTTGGACTCAAAATTAAGTAATGTAACGCTGTTCTTGATTAGAGCTGGTTAAAATAGATTCTGGTTTTTGTGTTCAGCCATTGCCGGTGGGATATGGTGTTAGGTTCTAACTAGGTCGGCAACCCACGAACCCCAAGCGCTGTGAGTGGCTCCCTTGGGCTAAGTTTTGGTCACGAGTATAAGTTTTGGTCACGAGTATTGAGGATGGGGGTGATTGAGGGGTAGTAGTATCAAAAGGGAAATTGCCAAGTGTTAGATTTTTCATTTTTCTTTTGGGCGCGGAGGAGGGCTGGTTTAGTCCCATCAAATTTAATTGAAAATGAAGCTAGTATGTAGTCTAAAACTCGTGATTTTAATGTGTTCTTGAGTTAAGATTTGCACGTGGTTGGAGTATTGCAATTTAGTTTGCAATTCAGTATAGATTCCTAGAACTAGATTTACTGGACCATTTTTGTTTGTAAATTTTATGGCTTTTGCTGTGGAAGAATTCTAAGTGAGTGGAAATGTACTATGACTACTCCTAGATGTTGTGTAAGTGTGCTGAGATGCTCCATGGATAGAAATTAGTTTATATTGTGTCACTTTAATTTCTAGAGATGAAAATGAGGAAAAGAACCATTTGACTTAAGATAACATCCATTAGATTCAGTTTAACTCATAGTTATAGTTATATAAATACAATAACATGTAGATAGAAGCAATTCATTTTAAAACAGAGAAACTGTTCTGTAGAAAACGGCTTGACCTTTGATGGTTCTTCGAATTTTCAGTAATTATCTATCCAAATTTTGACTTTGTGAACTTGATGAAAGCTGTAAATGACATCTTTAGGAGTAACATATTAAAATTTGAGAAGAAACGGACAAGTGTTGGATGGTGAAACAAATTTCTTTTGTAGATACTAAATTTGAGAGTTGCTGCAGAATTTTAAGGAGAAGATAGCAAATTATTGCTCTTAATACATTGAGATTTAGGCTTAAGTTTCATCACGAAAAATGTTAATCTACGTCCCTTTTATAACGTACTGAAATTTCGTAATATTCTGATAAGGGTTGATATACTTTCTATGTCTGTGAACAAAACTGCTCCTTTTTGTCTATAAAATGCTTGATCCGAGCATATGTAGTAATTGTTGTCTCTTGTATTGGATTCTTAATTGCCTGAGATTGTTGGTGCTGCAACAAGGCAGAACTATGAATATTTGAATGGCTAATTAGCCAATGTGAGACTTCGGGTGTCGAGATGCCAGGAGAGGGATAAAAAGAACTAATAGTGTTCTCACTAGAGGTCTGAGAAGGGTTGAACAGCTTCTCAGAGGACCTTGTGATGGCAGGTTGGGTGCCGGGGGGGGGGGGTTTAGGGTGGAGTGCCGTCTCCCCCTAGGTGATTGTTGCAGCTAGGTTTCTGTGGATTCAATAACTTGATGATTTTGTTTACTTATTTGCCCTGTTTTTGGCCAATCCAAGTTAGGACTAACCGCCCACTTACTGAATTTTTATTTTAAAAACTCACACATGTTATAATGTTGTTTCGTCAAAGTAGAAGATGTCGACTACACCGCCTACCCCACCCGCTGCCACAACGACCATCTTATATGGCTCCCCCGCCGACTTTATGTGGCGGCAAGAGGACTTCCCAGACTGACATTTCCCGGGAGTAGTCTTTGTCAAATACACCTCTTGTTTGACAATAAATACAGGGGTGCCTATGGGGCCGGCTTATATGGTTTTCGTTGCCCTTTACGCTCGGGTAGATGGACGGCTGGTGGGACCCTTGACGCTATATGATGATGGATCGGGGTAGGGTGGTAGTCCTGTAGAGTAGGAGGTGGCAGAGAAGTGCTGGACGTGTGGGAAGATTTTTTTTTTTGGTTGTTTAACAACATGTACATAACCAATGAGAGGCGGGATAGTTAGTATTCATGGTTTATAGTGTTTTTTGTAGAAATTCCCCTCTCAATCTCATCTTCCCCACGTGTAAAGAAATCAAGTTTATGATAATAGAGCCGAGTAGCTCACTTTCTTATTTTACTTCAAGAATTGAAAAAAATAAATTCCAATCAAGCGGAGTCATAAGAAATTGAGCTACTCGGCTCTATTATCATAAACTTGGTTTCTTTATATGTGGGGAAAATGTTACTGAAAGGAGGATTTCTACAAAAAAAAAAAAACACTATAAACCACGAACGCAAAATATCCCACCTCCCCCTAGGTGATTGTTGCAGTTAGGTTTTTGTGGATTCAATAACTTGATGATTTTTCTTACTTATTTGCCCTGTTTTTGGCCAATCCAAGTTCGTACTAACCGCCCACTTGCTGAATTTTTATTTTAAAAACTCACACTTGTTATTATGTTGTTTCTTCAGAGTAGAAGATGTCGACTACACCGCCTACCCCACCCGCTGCCACAACGACCATCTTCTATGGCTCCCCCGCCAACTTTATGTGGCGGCAAGAGGACTTCCTAGACTGACATTTCCCGGGAGTACTCTTTGTCAAATACACCTCTTGTCTGACAATAAATACAGGGGCGCCTATGGGGCCGGCTTATATGGTTTTCGTTGCCCTTTACGCTCGGGTAGATGGACGGCTGGTGGGACCCTTGACGCTATATGATAATGGACCGAGGCAGGGTGATACCCCTGCAGAGTAGGAGGTGGCAGAGAAGTGATGGACGTGTGGGAAGATTTTTGTTTGTGGTTCTTTAACAACATGTACATAACCAATGAGAGGCGGGATAGTTAGTGTTCATGATTTATAGTGTTTTTTGTAGAAATTCCCCTCTCAATCTCATCTTCCCTACGTGTAAAGAAATCAAGTTTATGATAACAGAGCCGAGTAGCTCAATTTCTTATTTTACTTAAAGAATTGAAAAAAATAAATTCCAATCAAGCGGAGTCATAAGAAACTGAGCTACTCGGCTCTATTATCATAAACTTGGTTTCTTTATATGTGGGGAAAATGTTACTGAAAGGAGGATTTCTACAAAAAAAAAAAAAAAACACTATAAACCACGAACACAAAATATCTCACCTCCCCCTAGGTGATTGTTGCAGTTAGGTTTTTGTGGATTCAATAACTCGATGATTTTCCTTACTTAATTGCCCTGTTTTTGGCCAATCCAAGTTCGGACTAACCGCCCACTTGCTGAATTTTTATTTTAAAAACTCACACTTGTTATTATGTTGTTTCTTCAGAGTAGAAGATGTTGACTACACCGCCTACCCCACCCGCTGCCACAATGACCATCTTCTATGGCTCCCCCGCCAACTTTATGTGGCGGCAAGAGGATTTCCTAGACTGACATTTCCCGGGAGTACTCTTTGTCAAATACACCTCTTGTTTGACAATAAATACAGGGGCGCCTATGGGGCCGGCATATATGGTTCTCGTTGCCCTTTACGCTCCGGTAGATGGTGGCTGGTGGGACCCTTGACGCTATATGATGGTGGACCGAGGCAAGGCGATACCCCTGCAGAGTAGGAGGTGGCAGAGAAGTGCTGGACGTGTGGGAAGATTTTTGTTTTTGGTTGTTTAACAACATGTACATAACCAATGAGAGGCGGGATAGTAAGTGTTCATGGTTTATAGTGTTTTTTGTAGAAATTCCCCTCTCAATCTCATCTTCCCCACGTGTAAAGAAATCAAGTTTATGATAAAAGAGCCGAGTAGCTCAATTTCTTATTTTACTTCAAGAATTGAAAAAAATAAATTTCAATCAAGCGGAGTCATAAGAAACTGAGCTACTCGGCTCTATTATCATAAACTTGGTTTCTTTATATGTGGGGAAAATGTTACTGAAAGGAGGATTTCTACAAAAAAAAAAAATACACTATAAACCACGAACACAAAATATCCCACCCCCCCTAGGTGATTGTTGTAGTTAGGTTTATGTGGATTCAATAACTTAATGATTTTGTTTACTTATTTGCCCTGTTTTTGGCCAATCCAAGTTAGGACTAACCGCCCACTTGCTGAATTTTTATTTTAAAAACTCGCACTTGTTATTATGTTGTTTCTTCAGAGTAGAAGATGTCGACTACACCGCCTACCCCACCCGCTGCCACAACGACCATCTTCTATGGCTCCCCCGCCGACTTTATGTGGCGGCAAGAGGACTTCCTAGACTGACATTTCCCGGGAGTAGTCTTTGTCAAATACACCTCTTGTTTGACAATAAATACAGGGGCGCCTATGGGGCCGGCTTATCTGATTTTCGTTGCCCTTTACGCTCGGGTAGATGGACGGCTGGTGGGACCCTTGACGCTATATGATGATGGACCGGGGCAGGGTGGTAGTCTTGTAGAGTAGGAGGTGGCAGAGAAGTGCTGGACGTGTGGGAAGATTTTTGTTATTGGTTGTTTAACAACATGTACATAACCAATGAGAGGCGAGATAGTTAGTGTTCATGGTTTATAGTGTTTTTTGTAGAAATTCCCCTCTCAATCTCATCTTCCCCACGTGTAAAGAAATCAAGTTTATGATAATAGAGCCGAGTAGCTCAGTTTCTTATTTTACTTCAAGATATGAAAAAAATAAATTCCAATCAAGCGGAGTCATAAGAAACTGAGCTACTAGCTCTATTATCATAAACTTGGTTTCTTTATATGTGGGGAAGATGTTACTGAGAGGAGGATTTCTACAAAAAAAAAAAAAAAAACACTATAAACCACGAACGCAAAATATCCCACCTCCCCCTAGGTGATGGTTGCAGTTACGTTTTTGTGGATTCAATAACTTGATAATTTTGTTTACTTATTTGCCTTGTTTTTGGCCAATCCAAGTTAGGACTAACCGCCCACCTGCTGAATTTTTTTTTCTAAAACCTGACACTTGTTATTATGTTGTTTCTTCAGAGTAGATGATGTCGACTACACCGCCTACCCCACCCACTGCCACAACGACCATCTTCTATGGTTCCCCCGCCGACTTTGTATGGCGGCAAGAGGACTTCCTGGACTGACATTTCCCGGGAGTAGTATTTGTTAAATACACCTCTTGTTTGACAATAAATACAGGGGCGCCTATGGGGCCGGCTTATATGGTTTTCGTTGCCCTTTACGCTCGGGTAGATGGACGGCTGGTGGGACCCTTGACGCTCTATGATGATGGACCGGGGCAGGGTGATACTCCTGCAGAGTAGGAGGTGGCAGAGAAGTGCTGGACGTGTGGGAAGATTTTTGTTTTTGGTTGTTTAACAACATGTACATAACCAATGAGAGGCGGGATAGTTAGTGTTCATGGTTTATAGTGTTTTTTGTAGAAATTCCCCTCTCAATCTCATCTTCCCCACGTGGAAAGAAATCAAGTTTATGATAATAGAGCCGAGTAGCTCAATCTCTTATTTTACTTCAAGAATTGAAAAAAATAAATTCCAATCAAGCGGAGTCATAAGAAACTGAGCTACTCGGCTCTATTATCATAAACTTGGTTTCTTTATATGTGGGGAAAATGTTACTGAAAGGAGGATTTCTACAAAAAGAAAAATAAACACTATAAACCACGAACGGAAAATATCCCACCCCCCCTAGGTGATTGTTGCAGTTAGGTTTATGTGGATTCAATAACTTGATGATTTTGTTTACTTATTTGCCCTCTTTTCGGCCAATCCAAGTTAGGACTAACTGCCCACTTGCTGAATTTTTATTTTAAAAACTCACACTTGTTATTATGTTGTTTCGTCAAAGTAGAAGATGTCGACTACACCGCCTACCCCACCCGCTGCCACAACGACCATCTTCTATGGCTCCCCCGCCGACTTTATGTGGCGGCAAGAGGACTTCCTAGACTGACATTTCTCGGGAGTAATCTTTGTCAAATACACCTCTTATTTGACAATAAATATAGGGGCGCCTATGGAGCCGGCTTATATGGTTTTCGTTGCCCTTTACGCTCGGGTAGATGGATGGCTGGTGGGACCCTTGACGCTATATGATGATGGACCGGGGCAGGGTGGTAGTCCTGCAGAGTAGGAGGTGGCAGAGAAGTGCTGAACGTGTGGGAAGATTTTTGTTTTTGGTTGTTTAACAACATGTACATAACCAATGAGAGGCAGGATAATTAGTGTTCATGGTTTATAGTGTTTTTTGTAGAAATTCCCCTTTCAATCTCATCTTCCCCACGTGTAAAGAAATCAAGTTTATGATAATAGAGCCGAGTAGCTCAGTTTCTTATTTTACTTCAAGAATTGAAAAAAATAAATTCCAATCAAGCGGAGTTATAAGAAACTGAGCTACTCGGCTCTATTATCATAAACTTGGTTTCTTTATATGTGGGGAAGATGTTACAGAGAGGAGGATTTCTACAAAAAAAAAAAAAACACTATAAACCACGAACGCAAAATATCCCACCTCCCCCTAGGTGATTGTTGCAGTGAGGTTTTTGTGGATTCAATAACTTGATGATTTTCTTTACTTATTTGCCCTGTTTTTGGCCAATCCAAGTTAGGACTAACCGCCCACTTGCTGAAATTTTATTCTAAAATCTAACACTTGTTATTGTGTTGTTTCTTCAGAGCAGAAGATGTCGACTACACCGCCTACCCCACCCGCTGCCACAACGACCATCTTCTATGGTTCCCCCGCCGACTTTGTGTGGCGGCAAGAGGACTTCCTGGACTGACATTTCCCAGGAGTAGTCTTTGTCAAATACACCTCTTGTTTGACAATAAATATAGGGGCGCCTATGGGGCCAGCTTATATGGTTTTCGTTGCCCTTTACGCTCGGGTAGATGGACGGCTAGTGGGACCCTTGACGCTATATGATGATGGACCGGGGCAGGGTGGTAGTCCTGCAGAGTAGGAGGTGGCAGAGAAGTGCTGAACGTGTGGGAAGATTTTTGTTTTTGGTTGTTTAACAGCATGCACATAACCAATGAGAGGCGGGATAGTTAGTGCTCATGGTTTATAGTGTTTTTTGTAGAAATTCCCCTCTCAATCTCAGCTTCCTCACGTGTAAAGAAATCAAGTTTATGATAATAGAGACGAGTAGCTCAGTTTCTTGTTTTACTTCAAGAATTGAAAAAAATAAATTCCAATCAAGCAGAGTCATAAGAAACTGAGCTACTCGGCTCTATTATCATAAACTTGGTTTCTTTATATGTGGGGAAGATGTTATTGAGAGGAGGATTTCTACAAAAAAAAAAAACCACTATAAACCACGAACACAAAATATTCCGCCTCCCCCTAGGTGATTGTGGCGGTTAGGTTTTTGTGGATTCAATAACTTAATAATTTTGTTTACTTATTTGCCCTGTTTTTGGCCAATCCAAGTTCGGACTAACCGCCCACTTGCTGAATTTTTATTTTAAAAACTCACACTTGTTATTAGGTTGTTTCTTTAGAGGAGAAGATGTCGACTACACCGCCTACCGCACCCGCTGCCACAACGACCATCTTCCATGGCTCTCCCGCCGACTTTGTGTGGCGGCAAGAGGACTTTATGGACTGACATTTCCTGGGAGTAGTCTTTGTCAAATACACCTCTTTTTTGACAATGAATACAGGGGCGCCTATGGGGCCGGCTTATATAGTTTTTGTTGCCCTTTACGCTCGGGTAGATGGACGGTTGGTGGGACCCTTGACGCTATATGGTGATGGACCGGGGCAGGGTGGTAGTCCTGCAAAGTAGAAGGTGGCAGAGAAGTGCTGGACGTGTGGGAAGATTTTTGTTTTTGGATGTTTAACAACATGTACATAACCAATGAGAGGCGGGATAGTTAGTACTCATGGTTTATAGTGGTTTTTGTAGAAATTCCCCTCTCAATCTCATATTCCCCACGTGTAAAGAAATCAAGTTTATGATAATAGAGCCGAGTAGCTCAGTTTTTTATTTTACTTCAAGAATTGAAAAAAATAAATTCCAATCAAGCGGAGTCATAAGAAACTGAGCTACTCGGCTCTATTGTCATAAACTTGGTTTCTTTATATGTGGGGAAGATGTTACTTAGAGGAGGATTTCTACAAAAAGAAAAATAAACACTATAAACCACGAACAGAAAATATCCCACCTCCCCCTAGGTGATTGTTGCAGTTAGGTTTATGTGGATTCAATAACTTGATGATTTTGTTTACTTATTTGCCCTCTTTTTGGCCAATCCAAGTTAGGACTAACCGCCCACTTGCTGAATTTTTATTTTAAAAACTCACGCTTGCTATTATGCTGTTTCTTCAAAGAAGAAGATGTCGACTACATCGCCTACCCCACCCATTGCCACAACGACCATCTTCTATGGCTCTCCCGCCGACTTTGTGTGGCGGCAAGAGGACTTTATGGACTGACATTTCCTGGGAGTAGTCTTTGTCAAATACACCTCTTTTTTGACAATGAATACAGGGGCGCCTATGGGGCCGGCTTATATAGTTTTTGTTGCCCTTTACGCTCGGGTAGATGGACGGTTGGTGGGACCCTTGACGCTATATGGTGATGGACCGGGGCAGGGTGGTAGTCCTGCAAAGTAGAAGGTGGCAGAGAAGTGCTGGACGTGTGGGAAGATTTTTGTTTTTGGATGTTTAACAACATGTACATAACAATTGAGAGGCGGGATAGTTAGTGCTCATGGTTTATAGTGTTTTTTGTAGAAATTTCCCTCTCAATCTCATATACCCCACATGTAAAGAAATCAAGTTTATGATAATAGAGCCGAGTAGCTCAGTTTCTTATTTTACTTCAAGAATTGAAAAAAATAAATTCCAATCAAGCGGAGTCATAAGAAATTGAGCTACTCGGCTCTATTATCATAAACTTGGTTTCTTTATATGTGGGGAAGATGTTATTGAGAGGAGGATTTCTGCAAAAAAAAAAAAAACACTATAAACCACGAACACAAAATATCCCGCCTCCCCCTAGGTCATTGTTGCAGTTAGGCTTCTGTGGATTCAATAACTTGATGATTTTGTTAACTTATTTGCCCTGTTTTTGGCCAATACAAGTTAGGCTAACCGTCCACTTAGTGAATTTTTATTTTAAAAACTCACACTTGTTATTATGTTGTTTCTTCAAAGGAGAAGATGTCGACTACATCGCCTACCCCACCCGCTGCCACAACGACCATCTTGTATGGCTCCCCCGTCGACTTTGTGTGGGGGCAAGAGGACTTCCTGGACTGACATTTCCCAGGAGTAGTCTTTGTCATATCCACCTCTTGTTTTATAATAAATATAGGGTTGCCTATGGGGCTGACTTATATGGTTTTCGTTGCCCTTTCCACTCGGGTAGATGGACTGCTGGTGGGACCCTTGACGCTATATGATGATGGACCGGGGCAGGGTGGTTGTCCTGCAGAGTAGGAGGTGGCCGAGAAGTGCTGGACGTGTGGGAAGATTTTTGTTTTTGGTTGTTTAAAAACATGTACATAACCAATGTGAGACGGGATAGTTAGTGTTCGTGGTTTATAGTGTTTTTTTGTAGAAATTCCCCTCTCAATCTCATCTTCCCCACGTGTAAAGAAATCAAGTTTCTGATAAGAGAGCCGAGTAGCTCAGTTTCTTGTTTTACTTCAAGAATTGAAAAAAATAAATTCCAATCAAGCGGAGTCATAAGAAACTGAGCTACTCGGCTCTATTATCATAAACTTGGTTTCTTTATATGTGGGGAAGATGTTATTGAGAGGAGGATTTCTACAAAAAAAAAAAAAAACACTATAAACCACGAACACAAAATATCCCGCCTCCCCCTAGGTCATTGTTGCAGTTAGGTTTCTGTGGATTCAATAACTTGATGATTTTGTTAACTTATTTGCCCTGTTTTTGGCCAATACAAGTTAGGACTAACCGTCCACTTGCTGAATTTTTATTTTAAAAACTCACACTTGTTATTATGTTGTTTCTTCAAAGGAGAAGATGTCGACTACATTGCCTACCCCACCCGCTGCCACAACGACGATCTTCTATGGCTCCCCCGTCGACTTTGTGTGGGGGCAAGAGGACTTCCTGTACTGACATTTCCCAGGAGTAGTCTTTGTCATATCCACCTCTTGTTTTACAATAAATATAGGGGCCCCTATGGGGCTGACTTATATGGTTTTCGTTGCCCTTTCCACTCGGGTAGATGGACTGCTGGTGGGACCCTTGACGCTATATGATGATGGACCGGGGCAGGGTGGTTGTCCTGCAGAGTAGGAGGTGGCAGAGAAGTGCTGGACGTGTGGGAAGATTTTTGTTTTTGGTTGTTTAAAAACATGTACATAACCAATGTGAGACGGGATAGTTAGTGTTCGTGGTTTATAGTGTTTTTTTGTAGAAATTCCCCTCTCAATCTCATCTTCCCCACGTGTAAAGAACTCAAGTTTCTGATAAGAGAGCCGAGTAGCTCAATTTCTTGTTTTACTTCAAGAATTGCAAAAAATAAATTCCAATCAAGCGGAGTCATAAGAAACTGAGCTACTCGGCTCTATTATCTTAAACTTGGTTTCTTTATATGTGGGGAAGATGTTATTGAGAGGAGGATTTCTACAAAAAAAAAAAAAAACACTATAAACCACGAACACAAAATATCCCGCCTCCCCCTAGGTCATTGTTGCAGTTAGGTTTTTGTGGATTCAATAACTTAATAATTTTGTTTACTTATTTGCCCTGTTTTTGGCCAATCCAAGTTCGGACTAACCGCCCACTTGCTAAATTTTTATTTTAAAAACTCACACTTGTTATTATGGTGTTTCTTCAGAGGAGAAGTTGTCGACTACACCGCCTACCCCACCCGCTGCCACAACGACCATCTTGTATGGCTCCCCTGCCGACTTTGTGTGGCGGCAAGAGGACTTTCTGGACTGACATTTCCCGGGAGTAGTCTTTGTCAAATACATCTCCTGTTTGACAATAAATAGAGGGGCGCCTATGGGGCCGGCTTATATGGTTTTCGTTGCCCTTAACGCTCAGGTAGATGGACTGCTGGTGGAACCCTTGATGCTATATGATGATGGACCGGGGTAGGGTGGTAGTCCTGCAAAGTAGAAGGTGGCAGAGAAGTGCTGGACGTGTGGGAAGATTTTTGTTTTTGGTTGGTTAAGAACATGTACATAACCAATGAGAGGCGGGATAGTTAGTGCTCATGGTTTATAGTGTTGTTTGTAGAAATTCCCCTCTCAATCTCATCTTCCCCACATGTAAAGAAATCAAGTTTATGATAATAGAGCCGAGTAGCTCAGTTTCTTATTTTACTTCAAGAATTGAAAAAAATAAATTCCAATCAAGCGGAGTCATAAGAAATTGAGCTACTCGGCTCTATTATCATAAACTTGGTTTCTTTATATGTGGGGAAGATGTTATTGAGAGGAGGATTTCTGCAAAAAAAAAAAAAAAACACTATAAAACACGAACACAAAATATCCCGCCTCCCCCTAGGTCATTGTTGCAGTTAGGTTTCTGTGGAGTCAATAACTTGATGATTTTGATAACTTATTTGCCCTGTTTTTGGCCAATACAAGTTAGGACTAACCGTTCACTTGCTGAATTTTTATTTTAAAAACTCACACTTGTTATTATGTTGTTTCTTCAAAGGAGAAGATGTCGACTACATCGCCTACCCCACCCGCTGCCACAACGACCATCTTCTATGGCTCCCCCGTCGACTTTGTGTGGGGGCAAGAGGACTTCCTGTACTGACATTTCCCAGGAGTAGTCTTTGTCATATCCACCTCTTGTTTTACAATAAATATAGGGGCGCCTATGGGGCCCGCTTATATGGTTTTCGTTGCCCTTAACGCTCAGGTAGATGGACTGCTGGTGGGACCCTTGACGCTATATGATGATGGATCGGGGCAGGGTGGTAGTCCTGCAGAGTAGGAGGTGGCAGAGAAGTGCTGAACGTGTGGGAAGATTTTTGTTTTTGGTTGTTTAACAGCATGCACATAACCAATGAGAGGCGGGATAGTTAGTGCTCATGGTTTATAGTGTTTTTTTGTAGAAATTCCCCTCTCAATCTCATCTTCCTCACGTGTAAAGAAATGAAGTTTATGATAATAGAGCCGAGTAGCTCAGTTTCTTGTTTTACTTCAACAATTGAAAAAAATAAATTCCAATCAAGCGGAATCATAAGAAACTGAGCTACTCGGCTCTATTATCATAAACTTGGTTTCTTTATATGTGGGGAAGATGTTACTGAGAGGAGGATTTCTACAAAAAAAAAAAAACACTATAAACCACGAACACAAAATATCCCGCCTCCCCCAAGGTGATTGTGGCGGTTAGGTTTCTGTGGATTCAATAACTTAATGATTTTGTTTACTTATTTGCCCTGTTTTTGGCCAATCCAAGTTTGGACTAACCGCCCAGTTGCTGAATTTTTATTTTAAAAAATCACACTTGTTATTATGGTGTTTCTTCAGAGGAGAAGATGTCGACTACACCGCCTACCGCACCCGCTGCCACAACGGCCATCTTCCATGGCTCTCCCGCCGACTTTGTGTGGCAGGAAGAGGACTTCCTGGACTGACATTTCCCGGGAGTAGTCTTTGTCAAATACACCTCTTGTTTGACAATAAATATAGGGGCGCCTACGGGGCCAGCTTATATGGTTTTTGTTGCCCTTTACGCTCGGGTAGATGGACGGCTGGTGGGACCCTTCACGCTATATGATGATGGACCGGGGCAGGGTGGTAGTCCTGCAGAGTAGGAGGTGGCAGAGAAGTGCTGAACGTGTGGGAAGATTTTTGTTTTTGGTTGTTTAACAGCATGCACATAACCAATGAGAGGCGGGATAGTTAGTGCTCATGGTTTATACTGTTTTTTGTAGAAATTCCCCTCTCAATCTCAGCTTCCTCACGTGTAAAGAAATCAAGTTTATGATAATAGAGACGAGTAGCTCAGTTTCTTGTTTTACTTCAAGAATTGAAAAAAATAAATTCCAATCAAGCAGAATCATAAGAAACTGAGCTACTCGGCTCTATTATCATAAACTTGGTTTCTTTATATGTGGGGAAGATGTTATTGAGAGGAGGATTTCTACAAAAAAAAAAAAACCACTATAAACCACGAACACAAAATATTCCGCCTCCCCCTAGGTGATTGTGGCGGTTAGGTTTTTGTGGATTCAATAACTTAATAATTTTGTTTACTTATTTGCCCTGTTTTTGGCCAATCCAAGTTCGGACTAACCGCCCACTTGCTGAATTTTTATTTTAAAAACTCACACTTGTTATTAGGTTGTTTCTTTAGAGGAGAAGATGTCGACTACACCGCCTACCGCACCCGCTGCCACAACGACCATCTTCCATGGCTCTCCCGCCGACTTTCTGTGGCAGCAATAGGACTTCCTGGACTGACATTTCCCGGGAGTAGTCTTTGTCAAATACACCTCTTGTTTGACAATAAATACAGTGGCGCCTACGGGGCCAGCTTATATGGTTTTCGTTGCCCTTTACGCTCGGGTAGATGGACGGCTGGTGGGACCCTTGACGCTATATGATGATGGACCGGGGCAGGGTGGTAGTCCTGCAGAGTAGGAGGTGGCAGAGAAGTGCTGAACGTGTGGGAAGATTTTTCTTTTTGGTTGTTTAACAGCATGCACATAACCAATGAGAGGCGGGATAGTTAGTGCTCATGGTTTATAGTGTTTTTTGTAGAAATTCCCCTCTCAATCTCATCTTCCTCACGTGTAAAGAAATGAAGTTTATGATAATAGAGCCGAGTAGCTCAGTTTCTTGTTTTACTTCAAGAATTGAAAAAAATAAATTCCAATCAAGCGGAATCATAAGAAACTGAGCTACTCGGCCCTATTATCATAAACTTGGTTTCTTTATATGTGGGGAAGATGTTACTGAGAGGCGGATTTCTACAAAAAAAAAAAAAACACTATAAACCACGAACACAAAATATCCCGCCTCCCCCTAGGTGATTGTGGCGGTTAGGTTTCTTTGGATTCAATAACTTAACGATTTTGTTTACTTATTTGCCCTGTTTTTGGCCAATCCAAGTTTGGACTAACCGCCCACTTGCTGAATTTTTAATTTAAAAACTCACACTTGTTATTAGGTTGTTTCTTCAGAGGAGAAGATGTCGACTACACCGCCTACCGCACCCGCTGCCACAACGACCATCTTGTATGGCTCCCCTGCCGACTTTGTGTGGCGGCAAGAGGACTTTCTGCACTGACATTTCCCGGGAGTAGTCTTTGTCCAATACACCTCCTGTTTGACAATAAATAGAGGGGCGCCTATGGGGCCGGCTTATATGGTTTTCGTTGCGCTTGACGCTCAGGTAGATGGACTGCTGGTGGGACCCTTGATGCTATATGATGATGGACTGGGGTAGGGTGGTAGTCCTGCAAAGTAGAAGGTGGCAGAGAAGTGCTGGACGTGTGGGAAGATTTTTGTTTTTGGTTGGTTAAGAACATGTACATAACCAATCAGAGGCGGGATAGTTAGTGCTCATGGTTTATAGTGTTGTTTGTAGAAATTCCCCTCTCAATCTCATCTTCCCCACATGTAAGGAAATCAAGTTTATGATAATAGAGCCGAGTAGCTCAGTTTCTTATTTTACTTCAAGAATTGAAAAAAATAAATTCCAATCAAGCGGAGTCATAAGAAATTGAGCTACTCGGCTCTATTATCATAAACTTGGTTTCTTTATATGTGGGGAAGATGTTATTGAGAGGAGGATTTCTGCAAAAAAAAAAAAAAAAACACTATAAACCACGAACACAAAATATCCCGCCTCCCCCTAGGTCATTGTTGCAGTTAGGTTTCTGTGGATTCAATAACTTGATGATTTTGTTAACTTATTTGCCCTGTTTTTGGCCAATACAAGTTAGGACTAACCGTCCACTTGCTGAATTTTTATTTTAAAAACTCACACTTGTTATTATGTTGTTTCTTCAAAGGAGAAGATGTCGACTACATCGCCTACCCCACCCGCTGCCACAACGACCATCTTCTAAGGCTCCCCCGTCGACTTTGTGTGGGGGCAAGAGGACTTCCTGGACTGACATTTCCCAGGAGTAGTCTTTGTCATATCCACCTCTTGTTTTACAATAAATATAGCGGCGCCTATGGGGCTGACTTATATGGTTTTCGTTGCCCTTTCCACTCGGGTAGATGGACTGCTGGTGGGACCCTAGACGCTATATGATGATGGACCGGGGCAGGGTGGTTGTCCTGTAGAGTAGGAGGTGGCAGAGAAGTGCTGGACGTGTGGGAAGATTTTTGTTTTTGGTGGTTTAAAGACATGTACATAACCAATGTGAGACGGGATAGTTAGTGTTCGTGGTTTATAGTGTTTTTTTTGTAGAAATTCCCCTCTCAATCTCATCTTCCCCACGTGTAAAGAACTCAAGTTTCTGATAAGAGAGCCGAGTAGCTCAGTTTCTTGTTTTACTTCAAGAATTGCAAAAAATAAATTCCAATCAAGCGGAGTCATAAGAAACTGAGCTACTCGGCTCTATTATCATAAACTTGGTTTCTTTATATGTGGGGAAGATGTTATTGAGAGGAGGATTTCTACAAAAACAAAACACTATAAACCACGAACACAAAATATCCCGCCTCCCCCTAGGTCATTGTTGCAGTTAGGTTTTTGTGGATTCAATAACTTAATAATTTTGTTTACTTATTTGCCCTGTTTTTGGCCAATCCAAGTTCGGACTAACCGCCCACTTGCTGAATTTTTATTTTAAAAACTCACACTTGTTATTATGGTGTTTCTTCAGAGGAGAAGTTGTCGACTACACCGCCTACCCCACCCGCTGCCACAACGACCATCTTGTATGGCTCCCCTGCCGACTTTGTGTGGCTGCAAGAGGACTTTCTGGACTGACATTTCCCGGGAGTAGTCTTTGTCAAATACACCTCCTGTTTGACAATAAATAGAGGGGCGCCTATGGGGCCGGCTTATATGGTTTTCGTTGCCCTTAACGCTCAGGTAGATGGACTGCTGGTGGGACCCTTGATGCTATATGATGATGGACCGGGGCAGGGTGGTTGTCCTGCAGAGTAGGAGGTGGCAGAGAAGTGCTGGACGTGTGGGAAGATTTTTGTTTTTGGTTGTTTAAAAACATGTACATAACCAATGTGAGACGGGATAGTTAGTGTCCGTGGTTTATAGTGTTTTTTTGTAGAAATTCCCCTCTCAATCTAATCTTCCCCACGTGTAAAGAAATCAAGTTTCTGATAAGAGAGCCGAGTAGCTCAGTTTCTTGTTTTACTTCAAGAATTGAAAAAAATAAATTCCAATCAAGCGGAGTCATAAGAAACTGAGCTACTCGGCTCTATTATCATAAACTTGGTTTCTTTATATGTGGGGAAGATGTTATTGAGAGGAGGATTTCTACAAAAAAAAAAAACACTATAAACCACGAACACAAAATATCCCGCCTCCCCCTAGGTCATTGTTGCAGTTAGGTTTTTGTGGATTCAATAACTTAATAATTTTGTTTACTTATTTGCCCTGTTTTTGGCCAATCCAAGTTCGGACTAACCGCCCACTTGCTGAATTTTTATTTAAAAAACTCACACTTGTTATTAGGTTGTTTCTTCAGAGGAGAAGATGTCGACTACACCGCCTACCGCACCCGCTGCCACAACGACCATCTTCCATGGCTCTCCCGCCGACTTTGTGTGGCAGGAAGAGGACTTCCTGGACTGACATTTCCCGGGAGTAGTCTTTGTCAAATACACCTCTTGTTTGACAATAAATATAGGGGCGCCTACGGGGCCAGCTTATATGGTTTTCGTTGCCCTTTACGCTCGGGTAGATGGACGGCTCGTGGGACCCTTGACGCTATATGATGATGGACCGGGGCAGGGTGGTAGTCCTGCAGAGTAGGAGGTGGCAGAAAAGTGCTGAACGTGTGGGAAGATTTTTCTTTTTGGTTCTTTAACAGCATGCACATAACCAATGAGAGGCGGGATAGTTAGTGCTCATGGTTTATAGTGTTTTTTGTAGAAATTCCCCTCTCAATCTCATCTTCCTCACGTGTAAAGAAATCAAGTTTATGATAATAGAGCCGAGTAGCTCAGTTTCTTGTTTTACTTCAAGAATTGAAAAAAATAAATTCCAATCAAGCGGAGTCATAAGAAACTGAGCTACTCGGCTCTATTATCATAAACTTGGTTTTTTATATGTGGGTAAGATGTTATTGAGAGGAGGATTTCTACAAAAAAAAAAACACTATAAACCACGAACACAAAATATCCCGCCTCCCCCTAGGTGATTGTGGCGGTTAGGTTTTTGTGGATTCAATAACTTAATAATTTTGTTTACTTATTTGCCCTGTTTTTGGCCAATCCAGGTTCGGACTAACCGCCCACTTGTTGAATTTTTATTTTAAAAACTCACACTTGTTATTATGGTGTTTCTTCAGAGGAGAAGTTGTCGACTACACCGCCTACCCCACCCGCTGCCACAACGACCATCTTGTATGGCTCCCCTGCCGACTTTGTGTGGCGGCAAGAGGACTTTCTGGACTGACATTTCCCGGGAGTAGTCTTTGTCAAATACACCTCCTGTTTGACAATAAATAGAGGGGCGCCTATGCGGCCGGCTTATATGGTTTTCGTTGCCCTTAACGCTCAGGTAGATGGACTGCTGGTGGGTCCCTTGACGCTATATGATGATGGATCGGGGCAGGGTGGTAGTCCTGCAGAGTAGGAGGTGGCAGAGAAGTGCTGAACGTGTGGGAAGATTTTTGTTTTTGGTTGTTTAACAGCATGCACATAACCAATGAGAGGCGGGATAGTTAGTGCTCATGGTTTATAGTGTTTTTTGTAGAAATTCCCCTCTCAATCTCATCTTCCTCACGTGTAAAGAAATGAAGTTTATGATAATAGAGCCGAGTAGCTCAGTTTCTTGTTTTACTTCAAGAATTGAAAAAAATAAATTCCAATCAAGCGGAATCATAAGAAACTGAGCTACTCGGCTCTATTATCATAAACTTGGTTTCTTTATATGTGGGGAAGATGTTACTGAGAGGAGGATTTCTACAAAAAAAAAAAAACACTATAAACCACGAACACAAAATATCCCGCCTCCCCCTAGGTGATTGTGGCGGTTAGGTTTCTGTGGATTCAATAACTTAATGATTTTGTTTACTTATTTGCCCTGTTTTTGGCCAATCCAAGTTTGGACTAACCGCCCACTTGCTGAATTTTTATTTTAAAAACTCACTTGTTATTATGGTGTTTCTTCAGAGGAGAAGATGTCGACTACACCGCCTACCGCACCCGCTGCCACAACGGCCATCTTCCATGGCTCTCCCGCCGACTTTGTGTGGCAGGAAGAGGACTTCCTGGATTGACATTTCCCGGGAGTAGTCTTTGTCAAATACACCTCTTGTTTGACAATAAATACAGGGGCGCCTACGGGGCCAGCTTATATGGTTTTTGTTGCCCTTTACGCTCGGGTAGATGGACGGCTGGTGGGACCCTTGACACTATATGATGATGGACCGGGGCAGGGTGGTAGTCCTGCAGAGTAGGAGGTGGCAGAGAAGTGCTGAACGTGTGGGAAGATTTTTGTTTTTGGTTGTTTAACAGCATGCACATAACCAATGAGAGGCGGGATAGTTAGTGCTCATGGTTTATAGTGTTTTTTGTAGAAATTCCCCTCTCAATCTCAGCTTCCTCACGTGTAAAGATATCAAGTTTATGATAATAGAGACGAGTAGCTCAGTTTCTTGTTTTACTTCAAGAATTAAAAAAAATAAATTCCAATCAAGCAGAGTCATAAGAAACTGAGCTACTCGGCTCTATTATCATAAACTTGGTTTCTTTATATGTGGGGAAGATGTTATTGAGAGGAGGATTTCTACAAAAACAAAACACTATAAACCACGAACACAAAATATCCCGCCTCCCCCTAGGTCATTGTTGCAGTTAGGTTTTTGTGGATTCAATAACTTAATAATTTTGTTTACTTATTTGCCCTGTTTTTGGCCAATCCAAGTTCGGACTAACCGCCCACTTGCTGAGTTTTTATTTTAAAAACTCACACTTGTTATTATGGTGTTTCTTCAGAGGAGAAGTTGTCGACTACACCGCCTACCCCACCCGCTGCCACAACGACCATCTTGCATGGCTCCCCTGCCGACTTTGTGTGGCGGCCAGAGGACTTTCTGGACTGACATTTCCCGGGAGTAGTCTTTGTCAAATACACCTCCTGTTTGACAATAAATAGAGGGGCGCCTATGGGGCCGGCTTATATGGTTTTCGTTGCCCTTAACGCTCAGGTAGATGGACTGCTGGTGGGACCCTTGATGCTATATGATGATGGACCGGGGCAGGGTGGTTGTCCTGCAGAGTAGGAGGTGGCAGAGAAGTGCTGGACGTGTGGGAAGATTTTTGTTTTTGGTTGTTTAAAAACATGTACATAACCAATGTGAGACGGGATAGTTAGTGTCCGTGGTTTATAGTGTTTTTTTGTAGAAATTCCCCTCTCAATCTCATCTTCCCCACGTGTAAAGAAATCAAGTTTCTGATAAGAGAGCCGAGTAGCTCAGTTTCTTGTTTTACTTCAAGAATTGAAAAAAATAAATTCCAATCAAGCGGAGTCATAAGAAACTGAGCTACTCGGCTCTATTATCATAAACTTGGTTTCTTTATATGTGGGGAAGATGTTATTGAGAGGAGGATTTCTACAAAAAAAAAAAAAAACTATAAAACACGAACAGAAAATATCCCGCCTCCCCCTAGGTGATTGTTGCTGTTAGGTTTCTGTGGATTCAATAACATAATAATTTTGTTTAGTTATTTGCCCTGTTTTTGGCCAATCCAAGTTCGGACTAACCGCCCACTTGCTGAATTTTTATTTTAACAACTCACACTTGTTATTATGTTGTTTCTTCAAAGGAGAAGATGTCGACTACATCGCCTACCCCACCCGCTGCCACAACGACCATCTTCTATGGCTCCCCCGTCGACTTTGTGTGGGGGCAAGAAGACTTCCTGGACTGACATTTCCCGGGAGTAGTCTTTGTCATATACACCTCTTGTTTTACAATAAATATAGGGGCGCCTATGGGGCTGACTTATATGGTTTTCGTTGCCCTTTCCACTCGGGTAGATGGACTGCTGGTGGGACCCTTGACGCTATATGATGATGGACCGGGGCAGGGTGGTAGTCCTACAAAGTAGGAGGTGGCAGAGAAATGTTGGACGTGTGGGAAGATTTTTGTTTTTGGTTGTTTAACAACATGTTCATAACCAACGAGAGGCCGGATAGTTAGTGTTCATGGTTTATAGTGTTTTTTGAAGAAATTCCCCTCTCAATCTCATCTTCCCCACGTGTAAAGAAATCAAGTTTATGATAATAGAGCCGAGTAGCTCAATTTTTTATTTTACTTCAATAATTGAAAAAAATAAATTCCAATCAAGCGGAGTCACAAGAAGCTGAGCTACTCGGCTCTATTATCATAAACTTGATTTCTTTATATTTGGGGAAAATGTTACTGAAAGGAGGATTTCTACAAAAAAAAAAAAAAAAACACTATAAACCATGAACACAAAATATCCCGCCTCCCCCTAGGTGATTGTCGCAGTTAGGTTTTTGTGGATTCAATAACTTAATGATTTTGTTTACTTATTTGCCCTGTTTTTGCCCAATCCAAGTTCGGACTAACCGCCCACTTGCTGAATTTTTATTTTAAAAACTCACACTTGTTATTATGTTGTTTCTTCAGAGGAGAAGATGTCGCCTACACCGCCTACCCCACCCGCTGCCACAACGACCATCTTGTATGGCTCCCCCGCCGACTTTGTGTGGCAGGAAGAGGACTTCCTGGACTGACATTTCCCGAGAGTACTCTTTGTCAAATACACCTCTTGTTTGTCAACAAATACAGGGGCGCCTATGGGGCCGACTTATATGGTTTCCGTTGCCCTTTACGCTTGGGTAGCTGGACTGCTGGTGGGACCCTTGACGCTATATGATGATGCACCGGGGTACGATGGTAGTCCTGCAAAGTAGGAGGTGGCAGAGAAATGTTGGACGTGTGGGAAGATTTTTGTTTTTGGTTGTTTAAGAACATGTACATAACCAATGAGAGGCCGGATAGTTAGTGTTCATGGTTTATAGTGTTTTGTGAAGAAATTCTCCTCTCAATCTCATCTTCCCCACGTGTAAAGAAATCAAGTTTATGATAATAGAGCCGAGTAGCTCAATTTCTTATTTTACTTCAAGAATTGAAAAAAATAAATTCCAATCAAGCGGAGTCACAAGAAGCTGAGCTACTCGGCTCTATTATCATAAACTTGGTTTCTTTATATGTGGGGAAAATGTTACTGAAAGGAGGATTTCTACAAAAAAAAAAAAACACTATAAACCATGAACACAAAATATCCCGCCTCCCCCTAGGTGATTGTTGCAGTTAGGTTTTTGTGGATTCAATAACTTAATGATTTTGTTTACTTATTTGCCCTGTTTTTGCCCAATCCAAGTTCGGACTAACCGCCCACTTGCTGAATTTTTATTTTAAAAACTCACACTTGTTATTATGTTGTTTCTTTAGAGGAGAAGATGTCGCCTACACCGCCTACCCCACCCGCTGCCACAACGACCATCTTGTATGGTTCCCCCGCCGACTTTGTGTGGCAGGAAGAGGACTTCCTGGACTGACATTTCCCGAGAGTAGTCTTTGTCAAATACACCTCTTGTTTGACAATAAATACAGGGGCGCCTATGGGGCCGACTTATATGGTTTCCGTTGCCCTTTACGCTTGGGTAGCTGGACTGCTGGTGGGACCCTTGACGCTATATGATGATGGACCGGGGTAGGATGGTAGTCCTGCAAAGTAGGAGGTGGCAGAGAAATGTTGGACGTGTGGGAAGATTTTTGTTTTTGGTTGTTTAAGAACATGTACATAACCAATGAGAGGCCGGATAGTTAGTGTTCATGGTTTATAGTGTTTTTTGAAGAAATTCCCCTCTCAATCTCATCTTCCCCACGTGTAAAGAAATCAAGTTTATGATAATAGAGCCGAGTAGCTCAATTTCTTATTTTACTTCAAGAATTTAAAAAAATAAATTCCAATCAAGCGGAGTCATAAGAAATTGAGCTACTCGGCTCTATTATCACAAACTCGGTTTCTTTATATGTGGGGAAGATGTTATTGAGAGGAGGATTTCTACAAAAACAAAAAAAACACTAAAAACCACGAACACAAAATATCCCGCCTCCCCCTAGGTCATTGTTGCAGTTAGGTTTCTGTGGATTCAATAACTTGATGATTTTGTTTACTTATTTGCCCTGTTTTTGGCCAATCCAAGTTCGGACTAACCGCCCACTTCCTGAATTTTTATGCTAAAAACACACACTTGTTATTATGTTGTTTCTTCAAAGGAGAAGATGTCGACTACATCGCCTACCCCACCCGCTGCCACAACGACGATCTTCTATGGCTCCCCCGTCGACTTTGTGTGGGGGCAAGAGGACTTCCTGGACTGACATTTCCCAAGAGTAGTCTTTGTCATTTACACCTCTTGTTTTACAATAAATACAGGGGCGCCTATGGGGCTGACTTATATGGTTTTCGTTGCCCTTTCCACTCGGGTAGATGGACTGCTGGTGGGACCCTTGACGCTATATGATGATGGACCGGGGCAGGGTGGTAGTCCTACAAAGTAGGAGGTGGCAGAGAAATGTTGGACGTGTGGGAAGATTTTTGTTTTTGGTTGTTTAACAACATGTACATAACCAATGAGAGGCATGATAGTTATTGTTCATGGTTTATAGTGTTGTTTGTAGAAGTTCCCCTCTCAATCTCATCTTCCCCACGTGTAAATAAATCAAGTTTATGATAATAGAGCCGAGTAGCTCAGTTTCTTATTTTACTTCAAGAATTCAAAGAAATAAATTCCAATCAAGCGGAGTCATAAGAAACTAAGCTACTCGGCTCGATTATCATAAACTTGGTTTCTTTATATGTGGGGAAGATGTTACTGAGAGGATGATTTCTACAAAAAAAAAAAAACACTATAAACCACGAACACAAAATATCCCGCCTCCCCCTAGGTGATTGTTGAAGTTAGGTTTCTGTGAATTCAATAACTTTATGATTTTCTTTACTTATTTGCCCTGTTTTTGGCTAATCCAAGTTAGGACTAACCGCCCACTTGCTGAAATTTTATTTTAAAAACTCACACTTGTTATTATGTTGTTTCTTCAGAGTAGAAGATGTCGACTACACCGCCTACCCCACCCGCTGCCACAACGACCATCTTCTACGGCTCCCCCACCGACTTTGTGTGGCGGCAAGAGGACTTCTTGGACTGACATTTCCCGGGTGTAGTCTTTGTCAAATACACCTCTTGTTTGACAATAAATACAGGGGCGCCTATGGGGCCGGCTTATATGGTTTCCGTTGCCCTTTACGCTCGGGTAGATGGACTGCTGGTGGGACCCTTGACGCTATATGGTGATGGACCGAGGCAGGGTGGTAGTCCTGCAAAGTAGGAGGTTGCAGAGAAGTGCTGGACGTGTGGGAAGATTTTTGTTTTTGGTTGTTTAACAACATGTACATAACCAATGAGAGGTGGGATAGTTAGTACTCATGGTTTATAGTGTTTTTTGTAGAAATTCCCCTCTCAATCTCATCTTCCCCATATGTAAAGAAATCAAGTTTATGATAATAGAGCCGAGTAGCTCAGTTTCTTATTTTACTTCAAGAATTGAAAAAAATAAATTCCAATCAAGCGAAGTCATAAGAAACTGAGCTACTCGGCTCGATTATCATAAACTTGGTTTCTTTATAAGTGGGGAAGATGTTACTGAGAGGAGGATTTCTACAAAAAAAAAAAAAAAAAACACTATAAACCACGAACACAAAATATCCCCCCTCCCCCCATGTGATTGTTGCTGTTAGGTTTCTGTGGATTCAATAACTTGATGATTTTGTTTACTTATTTGCCCTGTCTTTGGCCAATCCAAGTTCGGACTAACCGCCCACTTGCTGAATTTTTATTTTAAAAACTCACACTTGTTATTATGTTGTTTCTTCAGAGGAAAAGATGTCGACTACACCGCCTACCCCACCCGATGCCACAACGACCATCTTCTATGGCTCCCCCGTCGACTTTGTGTGGAGGCAAGAGGACTTCCTTGACTGACATTTCCCAGGAGTAGTCTTTGTCATATACACCTCTTGTTTTACAATAAATATAGGGGCGCCTATGGGGCTGACTTATATGGTTTTCGTCGCCCTTTCCACTCGGGTAGATGGACTGCTGGTGGGACCCTTGACGCTATATGATGATGGACCGGGGCAGGGTGGTAGTCCTGCAAAGTAGGAGGTGGCAGAGAAATGTTGGACGTGTGGGAAGATTTTTGTTTTTGGTTGTTTAACAACATGTACATAACCAATGAGAGGCCGGATAGTTAGTGTTCATGGTTTATATTGTTTTTTGAAGAAATTCCCCTCTCAATCTCATCTTCCCCACGTGTAAAGAAATCAAGTTTATGAGAATAGAGTCCAGTAGCTCAATTTCTTATTTTACTTCAAGAATTGAAAAAAATAAATTCCAACCAAGCGGAGTAACAAGAAGCTGAGCTACTCGGCTCTATTATCGTAAACTTCATTTCTTTATATGTGGGGAAAATGTTACTGAAAGGAGGATTTCTACAAAAAAAAAAAAAAAAAAAACACTATAAACCACGAACACAAAATATCCCACCTCCCCCTAGGTGATTGTTGCAGTTAGGTTTTTGTGGATTCAATAACTTAATGATTTTGTTTACTTATTTGCCCTGTTTTTGGCCAATCCAAGTTCGGACTAACTACCCACTTGCTGAATTTTTATTTTAAAAACTCACACTTGTTATTATGTTGTTTCTTGAGAGGAGAAGATGTCGCCTACACCGCCTACCCCACCCGTTGCCACAACGACCATCTTGTATGGCTCCCCCGCCGACTTTGTGTGGCAGGAAGAGGACTTCCTGGATTGACATTTCCCGAGAGTAGTCTTTGTCAAATACACCTCTTGTTTGACAATACATACAGGGGCGCCTATGGGGCCGACTTATATGGTTTCCGTTGCCCTTTACGCTTGGGTAGATGGACTGCTGGTGGGACCCTTGACGCTATATGATGATGGACCGGGGTAGGATGGTAGTCCTGCAAAGTAGGAGGTGGCAGAGAAATGTTGGACGTTTGGGAAGATTTTTGTTTTTGGTTGTTTAAGAACATGTACATAACCATAGAGAGGCCGGATAGTTAGTGTTCATGGTTTATAGTGTTTTTTGAAGAAATTCCCCTCTCAATCTCATCTTCCCCACGTGTAAAGAAATCAAGTTTATGATAATAGAGCCGAGTAGCTCAATTTCTTATTTTACTTCAAGAATTTAAAAAAATAAATTCCAATCAAGCGGAGTCATAAGAAATTGAGCTACTCGGCTCTATTATCAGAAACTCGGTTTCTTTATATGAGGGGAAGATGTTATTGAGAGGAGGATTTCTGCAAAAAAAAAAAAAAAAACACTATAAACCACGAACACAAAATATCCCGCCTCCCCCTAGGTCATTGTTGCAGTTAGGTTTCTGTGGATTCAATAACTTGATGATTTTGTTTACTTATTTGCCCTGTTTTTGGCCAATCCAAGTTCGGACTAACCGCCCACTTGCTGAATTTTTATTTTAAAAACACACACTTGTTATTATGTTGTTTCTTCAGAGGAGAAGATGTCGACTACATGGCCTACCCCACCCGCTGCCACAACGACGATCTTCTATGGCTCCCCCGTCGACTTTGTGTGGGGGCAAGAGGACTTCCTGGACTGACATTTCCCAAGAGTAGTCTTTGTCATTTACACCTCTTGTTTTACAATAAATACAGGGGCGCCTATGGGGCTGACTTATATGGTTTTCGTTGCCCTTCCACTCGGGTAGATGGACTGCTGGTGGGACCCTTGACGCTATATGATGATGGACCGGGGCAGGGTGGTAGTCCTACAAAGTAGGAGGTGGCAGAGAAATGTTGGACGTGTGGGAAGATTTTTGTTTTTGGTTGTTTAACAACATGTACATAACCAATGAGAGGCAGGATAGTTATTGTTCATGGTTTATAGTGTTTTTTGTAGAAGCTCCCCTCTCAATCTCATCTTACCCACGTGTAAATAAATCAAGTTTATGATAATAGAGCCGAGTAGCTCAGTTTCTTATTTTACTTCAAGAATTGAAAGAAATAAATTCCAATCAAGCGGAGTCATAAGAAACTAAGCTACTCGCCTCGATTATCATAAACTTGGTTTCTTTATATGTGGGGAAGATGTTACTGAGAGGATGATTGCTACAAAAAAAAAAAAAAAAACACTATAAACCACGAACACAAAATATCCCGCCTCCCCTAGGTGATTGTTGAAGTTAGGTTTCTGTGGATTCAATAACTTGATGATTTTCTTTACTTATTTGCCCTGTTTTTGGCTAATCCAAGTTAGGACTAACCGCCCACTTGCTGAAATTTTATTTTAAAAACTCACACTTGTTATTATGTTGTTTCTTCAGAGTAGAAGATGTCGACTACACCGCCTACCCCACCCGCTGCCACAACGACCATCTTCTATGGCTCCCCCACCGACTTTGTGTGGCGGCAAGAGGACTTCTTGGACTGACATTTCCCGGGTGTAGCCTTTGTCAAATACACCTCTTGTTTGACAATAAATACAGGGGCGCCTATGGGGCCGGCTTATATGGTTTCCGTTGCCCTTTACGCTCGGGTAGATGGACAGCTGGTGCAACCCTTGACGCTATATGGTGATGGACCGAGGCAGGGTGGTAGTCCTGCAAAGTAGGAGGTGGCAGGGAAGTGCTGGACGTGTGAGAAGATTTTTGTTTTTGGTTGTTTAACAACATGTACATAACCAATGAGAGGCGGGATAGTTAGTGCTCATGGTTTATAGTGTTTTTTGTAGAAATTCCCCTCTCAATCTCATCTTCCCCACATGTAAAGAAATCAAGTTTATGATAATAGAGCCCAGTAGCTCAGTTTCTTATTTTACTTCAAGAATTGAAAAAAATAAATTCCAATCAAGCGAAGTCATAAGAAACTGAGCTACTCGGCTCGATTATCATAAACTTGGTTTCTTTATAAGTGGGGAAGATGTTACTGAGAGGAGGATTTCTACAAAAAAAAAAAAAAAAACACTATAAACCACGAACACAAAATATCCCCCCTCCCCCCATGTGATTGTTGCTGTTAGGTTTCTGTGGATTCAATAACTTGATGATTTTGTTTACTTATTTGCCTTGTCTTTGGCCAATCCAAGTTAGGACTAACCGCCCACTTGCTGAATTTTTATTTTAAAAACTCACACTTGTTATTATGTTGTTTCTTCAGAGGAAAAGACGTTGACTACACCGCCTACCCCACCCGATGCCACAACGACGATCTTCTATGGCTCCCCCGTCGACTTTATGTGGGGGCAAGAGGACTTCCTGGACTGACATTTCCCAGGAGTAGTCTTTGTCATATACACCTCTTGTTTTACAATAAATACAGGGGCGCCTATGGGGCCGACTTATATGGTTTTCGTTGCCCTTTACGCTCGGGTAGATGGACTGCTGGTGGGACCCTTGACGCTATATGATGATGGACCGGGGCAAGGTGGTAGTTCTGCAAAGTAGGAGGTGGCAGAGAAATGTTGGACGTGTGGGAAGATTTTTGTTTTTGGTTGTTTAACAACATGTACATAACCAATGAGAGGCAGGATAGTTATTGTTCATGGTTTATAGTGTTTTTTGGTAGAATTCCCCTCTCAATCTCTTCTTCCCCACGTGTAAAGAAATCAAGTTTATGATAATAGAGCCGAGTAGCTCAATTTCTTATTTTACTTCAAGAATTGAAAAAAATAAATTCCAATCAAGCGGAGTCATAAGAAACTAAGCTACTCGGCTCTATTATCACAAACTTGGTTTCTTTATATGTGGGGAAGATGTTACTGAGAGGAGGATTTCTACAAAAAAAAAAAAAAAACACTATAAACCACGAACACAAAATATCCCGCCTCCGCCTAGGTGATTGTTGTAGTTAGGTTTTTGTGGATTCAATAACTTGATGATTTTGTTTACTTATTTGCCCTGTTTTTGGCTAATCCAAGTTAGGACTAACCGCCCACTTGCTGAATTTTTATTTTAAAAACTCACACTTGTTATTATGTTGTTTCTTCAAAGTAGAAGATGTCGACTACACCGCCTACCCCACCCACTGCCACAACGACCATCTTCTATGGCTCCCCCGCCGACTTTGTGTGGCGGCAAGAGGACTTCCTGGACTGACATTTCCCGGGTGTAGTCTTTGTCAAATACTCCTCTTGTTTGACAATAAATACAGGGGCGCCTATGGGGCCGGCTTATATGGTTTCCGTTGCCCTTTATGCTGGGGTAGATGGACTGCTGGTGGGACCCTTGACGCTATATGATGATGGACCGGGGCAGGGTGGTAGTCCTGCAAAGTAGGAGGTGGCAGAGAAGTGCTGGACGTGTGGGAAGATTTTTGTTTTTGGTTGTTTAACAACATGCACATAACCAATGAGAGGCGGGATAGTTAGTGTTCATGGTTTATAGTGTTTTTTTGTAGAAATTCCCCTCTCAATCTCATCTTCCCCACGTGTAAAGAAATCATGTTTATGATAAGAGAGCCGAGTAGCTCAGTTTCTTATTTTACTTCAAGAATTGAAAAAAATAAATTCCAATCAAGCGGAGTCATAAGAAATTGAGCTGCTCGGCTCTATTATCATAAACTTGGTTTCTTTATATGTGGCGAAGATGTTATTGAGAGGAGGATTTCTACAAAAAAAAAAAAAAAAAACACTATAAACCAAGAACACAAAATATCCCGCCTCCCCCTAGGTGATTGTTGTAGTTAGGTTTCTGTGGATTCAATAACTTGATGATTTTGTTTACTTATTTGCCCTGTTTTTGGCCAATCCAAGTTCGGACTAACCGCCCACTTGCTGAATTTTTATTTTAAAAACTCACACTTGTTATTATGTTGTTTCTTCAGAGGAGAAGATGTCGACTACATCGCCTACTCCACCCGCTGCCACAACGACGATCTTCTATGGCTCCCCCGTCGACTTTGTGTGGGGGCAAGAGAACTTCCTGGACTGACATTTCCCGGGAGTAGTCTTTGTCATATACACCCCTTGTTTTACAATAAATAGAGGGGCGCCTATGGGGCTGACTTATATGGTTTTCGTTGCCCTTTCCACTCAGGTAGATGGACTGCTGGTGGGACCCTTGACGCTATATGATGATGGACCGGGGCAGGGTGGTAGTCCTGCAAAGTAGGAGGTGGCAGAGAAATGTTGGACGTGTGGGAAGATTTTTGTTTTTGGTTGTTTAACAACATGTACATAACCAATGAGAGGCAGGATAGTTATTGTTCATGGTTTATAGTGTTTTTTGTAGAAATTCCCCTCTCAATCTCATCTTCCGCACGTGTAAGTAAATCAAGTTTATGATAATAGAGCCGAGTAGCTCAGTTTCTTATTTTACTTCAAGAATTGAAAAAAATAAATTCCAATCAAGCGGAGTCATAAGAAACTAAGCTACTCGGCTCGATTATCATGAACTTGGTTTCTTTATATGTGGGGAAGATGTTACTGAGAGGATGATTGCTACAAAAAAAAAAAAAAAAACACTATAAACCACGAACACAAAATATCCCGCCTCCCCCTAGGTGATTGTTGTAGTTAGGTTTCTGTGGATTCAATAACTTGATGATTTTGTTTACTTATTTGCCCTGTTTTTGGCTTATCCAAGTTAGGACTAACCGCCCACTTGCTGAATGTTTATTTTAAAAACTCACACTTGTTATTATGTTGTTTCTTCAGAGTAGAAGATGTCGACTACACCGCCTACCCCGCCCGCTGCCACAACGACCATCTTCTATGGCTCCCCCGCCGACTTTGTGTGGCGGCAAGAGGACTTCTTGGACTAACATTTCCCGGGTGTAGTCTTTGTCAAATACACCTCTTTTTTGACAATAAATACAGGGGCGCCTATGGGGCCCGCTTATATGGTTTCCGTTGCCCTTTACGCTGGGGTAGATGGACTGCTGGTGGGACCCTTGACGCTATATGATGATGGACCGGGGCAGGGTGGTAGTCCTGCAAAGTAGGAGGTGGCAGAGAAGTGCTGGACGTGTGGGAAGATTTTTGTTTTTGGTTGTTTAACAACATGTACATAACCAATGAGAGGCGGGATAGTTAGTGTTCATGGTTTATAGTGTTTTTTTGTAGAAATTCCCCTCTCAATCTCATCTTCCCCACATGTAAAGAAATCAAGTTTATGATAATAGAGCCGAGTAGCTCAGTTTCTTATTTTACTTCAAGAATTGAAAAAAATAAATTCCAATCAAGCGGAGTCATAAGAAACTGAGCTACTCGGCTCTATTATCATAAACTTGGTTTCTTTATATGTGGGGAAGATGTTACTGAGAGGAGGATTTCTACAAAAAAAAAAAAAACACTATAAACCACGAACACAAAATATCCCGCCTCCCCCTAGGTGATTGTTGTAGTTAGGTTTCTGTGGATTCAATAACTTGATGATTTTGTTTACTTATTTGCCCTGTTTTTGGCTAATCCAAGTTAGGACTAACCGTGCAGTTGCTGAATTTTTATTTTAAAAACTCACACTTGTTATTATGTTGTGTCTTCTGAGTAGAGTAGGAGGTGGCAGAGAAGTGCTAGACGTGGGAAGATTTTTGTTTTTGGTTGTTTAACAACATGTACATAACCAATGAGAGGCGGGATAGTTAGTGTTCATGGTTTATAGTGTTTTTTGTAGAAATTCCCCTCTCAATCTCATCTTCCCCACGTGTAAAGAAATCAAATTTATGATTATAGAGCCGAGTACTCAGTTTCTTATTTTACTTCAAGAATTGAAAAATATAAATTCCAATCATGCGGAGTCATAAGAAACTGAGCTACTCGACTCTATTATCATAAACTTGGTTTCTTTATAGGTGGGGAAGATGTTACTGAAAGGAGGATTTCTGCAAAAAAAAAAAAAAAAAAAACACTATAAATCACGAACACAAAATATCCCGCCTCTCCTTGGGTGTGTACATGTTGTTAAACAACCAAATACAAAAATCTTTCCACACATCCAGCACTTCTCTACCACCTCCTACTCTGCAGGACTACCACCCTGCCCCGGTCCATCGTCATATAATGTCAAGGGTCCCACCAGCCGTCCATCTACCCTAGCGTAAAGGGCAATGAAGACCATATAAGCCAGCCCCGTAGGCGCCCCTGTAGCTATTGTTAAACAAGAGGTGTATTTGTCAAAGACTACTCCCGGGAAATGTCGATCTAGGAAGTCCTCTCTTGCCGCCACACAAAGTCAGCAAGAGAGCTATAGAAGATGGTCGTTGTGGCAACGGTTGGGGTAGGTGGTGCGGTCGACATCTTTTACTCTGTAGAAACAACATAATAACCAGTGTTTGTTTTTAAAATAAAGACTCAGCAAATGGGCGGTTAGTCCTAACTTGGATTGGCCAAAAACATGGCAAATAAGTAAACAAAATCATCAAGTTATTGAATCCACAAAAACCTAACTGCAACAATCACCCAGGGGGAAACGACACTCCACCCTGAACCCCCCCTCGCACCCAACTTGCCATCACGAGGTCCCCTGAGAAGCTGTTCAACCCTTCTCAAACCTCTGGAGAGAACACCATTACTTCTTTTCATCCCTCCCTAGGCATCTCGACACCTGGGGCCTCACATTGGCTCATTAGCCATTCATATATTCTTAGTTCCGCCTTGTTGCAGCACCAACAATCTCAGCCAATTAAGAATCTAATACAAGAGACAACAATTACTACATATTCTCGGATCAAGCATTTTATAGACAAAAAAGGAGCAGTTTTGTTCACAGACATAGAAAGTACAACAACCCTTATCAGAATATTACGAAATTTCAGTACGTTATAAAAGGGATCTAAATTAACATTTTTCATGAAGAAATTTAAGCCTAAATCTCAGTGTATTAAGAGCAGTAATTTTCTGTCTTCTCCTTAAAATTCTGCAGCAACTCTCAGATTTAGTATCTACAGAAGAAATTCGTTTCACCAGCCAACACTTGTCCGTTTCTTCTCAAATTTTAATATGTTACTCCTAAAGATGTCATTTACAACTTTCATCAAGGACACGAAGTCAAATTTTGGATAGATAATTACAGAAAATTCGAAGAACCATCAAAGGTCAGGTCGTTTTCTACGGAACAATTTCTCTGTTATCTACATGTTCTTGTATTCATATAACTATAATTATGAGTTAAACTGAATCTAATAGATGTTATCTTAAATCAAATGGTTGTTTTCCTCATTTTCATCTCTAGAAATTAAAGTGACACAATATAAACTAATTTCTATCCATGTAGCATCTCAGCACACTTACACAACATCTATGAGTAGTCATAGTATATTTCCACTCACTTAGAATTCTTACACAGCAAAAGCCATAAAATTTACAAACAAAGATGGTCCAATAAATCTAGTTCTAGGAATCTATACTGGATTAAATTGCAATACTCCAACCACGTTTAACTCAAGAACACATTAAAATCACGAGTTCTAGACTACATACTAGCTTCATTTTCAATTAAATTTGATGGGACTAAACCAGCCCTCCTCCACGCCCAAAAGAAAAATGAAAAATCTAACACTTGGCGATTTCCCTTTTGATACTACTACCCCTCAATCACCTCTATCCTCAATACTCATGACCAAAACTTAGCCCAAGGGAGTCACTCACAGCGCTTGGGGTTCGTGGGTTGCCCACCTGGTTAGAACCCAACACCATATCCCACCGGCAATGGCTGAACACAAAAATCAGAATCTATTTTAACCAACTCTAATCAAGAACGGTGTTACGTTACTTAATTTTGATTCCGATGACCCAAAACTCCTCAACGATAACAAAATAACAGCCCTAGAAACATCGTAACTCTTTGGATACAGCGACCCACCGCTCGAGGAAGGTCGAACCCAGAAAACGGAGTTGAAAAAATCGTGTAACAAAAACTAGAATAGAGAATGCACGCACAAACGGCTCCCTCTCGTTTACCCATATAGATAGGACTTCAAGAGCAACACCTCGTCACAACCGGACAGCAACCAGCTTCCCCATCTATTGATCCCAACCAGGACAGGGCTTTACTAGCCACCCCCTGCACCCCCAATCGCAGCTACCCAACCCTAGACCAACATGCAGCACCACGCGAGCAAATTTAGGGACGCGAGACTACAAGAACAGCCCACTTGCCTAGATCCTTCGTCAATGGAAGGGAAAGGAGGCGTCAGGTGGCTAGGCTTCACAGCCGACGTCGAAGTTTTGATCAGAACTGAGCAACAATGATTTTGCTACTAGATGAAGGCGTCGGTCGTGCGGGGCTGAGATGGGTGGGGCTTGGTGGAGACGAACATAAGTAAGAGGAGAGGAAAGCGGTGTGTCTCGGTAGAGAAAACGCATAAGAGGGTGGGTTCTTCGCAAAGGAGAGAGAGAGAGAGAGAACAGAATACGTGTAACCTCCCCTCTTCTTTGACAACATCTGGACGCAACGTGGGGAAGAGCATAACAAATGTTTCTCTTAATAATTTTTTTTCTCCCCCTCTTTTTATTTGTTTATTTACTTATTATTTCTACTATCACGTGGGAGAGAAGTGGTGGGGTTTCGTATATTCTTGCTTTACGGGGAAAAGTCTTTTGACAATCTTCTTCTAGGTGGCAGAGAAGTGCTGGACCTGTGGGAAGATTTTTATTTTTGGTTGTTTAACAACATGTACATACCCAAGGAGAGGCGGGATATTTTGTGTTCGTGGTTTATAGTGTTTTTTTTTTTTTGCAGAAATCCCCCTCTCAGTAACATCCTCTCCTAGTGTAAAGAAACCAAGTTTATTATAATAGAGCCGAATAGCTCAGTTTCTTATGACTCCGCTTGATTGGAATTTTTTTTTTCAATTATTGAAGTAAAATTAAGTTGAGAGTGAAATCAAGATATATGCGATCAAGGGATGTCACATTCGAGTGGTATCAGAGCTTGGATTTAGTTGGAGTGATAAGGTTTAGGATTTTAGATGAATGGTAGTATACTTGAGTGCTTAGACATGATTGTCCATGTAAACTGAGACAATTATTGCTTTGGGTAGTTACTTTTACGATTGTGTGGTTTGATAACGTGGGAATATTACATTGCTTTTAACTAATAGCATAAATCTCTAACTCCTGATATGGGTAATGTGCAGAAAATTTAGGAGAAATATGGTGTGATCAAGGAGCTCAACTTCATCAAGGAGCTCAACTTCGCCGAGGAGAGAAGTGACTGAGTCGGGGGCGGCTGCATCAGGGGCAGGGTTGAGGATGGAGGATGTGTTGCAAGCCTTAGTTTCTTTGGGGAATTTGGTGGAGAGATAGGCCCAAATTCACTGCAACCACCACCTCTGCCGCCACCCCAACAGCCACTTCCGGCGGAGCATCACACCTAGGGACTGGTAGAGCAGTTCCTGAAATTAAAACCACCAAAATTCTCGAGAATGGGATGTCTCGAGGAAGCGGAGCATTGGATTGATAGTATGGAAAGAATTTTCAAATTGTTTGGTTGCAATGACCAAGATAAGATAACACTTGCTAAATATCAGTTAGAAGAGAACGCCATGTATTGGTGGAGAGCATCGAAGGATATCATATTTCCAACAGGTACGGAAATGATATGGGATGGGTTCGTGAAAGCTTTGTACAAGAAACATTTTTTTAGAGTGTACGAATGATCGAAAGATTACTAAGTTTGTTCAACTGAGTCAAAGGGAACTAACTGTGGATCAATACGAGGCAAAATTTTCAGAACTTTCTAGGTATGCTCCTAAATTGATTGAGGATCCCGAGGATAAAGCAAAGAGGTTTCTGGATGGCCTAAGGACTAATATTAGGAAACGATTAGTGCCTTTAGGTATAAGAGACTATAATGAAGGGTATGCTCGAGCTCAATGGGTCAAGCAAGAACTCATTAGAGAGCAGATGGAGGATAGGGAAAATGTCAGATCGAGGCTGCAAGGAGTCACAAGGGATGTGCGTAGCGGCAAGTGACCTTTTCCATCTCGGGATACACCTTAGAGTTCTAAGAAGAGGCCCGCTTATGGAAGTTCAGGATGGACAAGTAAAGGACAATACGTGAATCGGACTATATTTCAGAATGACTTATGTCCACGATGTAACTGGCGACATCGATCAGGGCCTTGCCTCGATTCCTTGAAATGTTATAAGTGTGGAAAAGAGGGTCATTTCAAAAGAGAATGTCCCCAAGGGAGACAACAAGCCAACAGTAATCAATTGCATCATGCACTGCCACGCCCGAGGGGAACACTTCCACCAGGAAAGACGCAAAGACCGCTGGCAAAAGGAAAAGTGCATGCAATGACTCAGGAGGAAGCGGAAGCTTCCGAGACCGTTATCACATGTACGATTTCCTTGAATGAGCAAAAGGCTTATGCATTATTTGATCCAGGCGCGACCCATTCCTTTATTGTTGAAAGATATAGGCGATTACATAATCTAGAAGTGACACCTCTCGTAACCCCTCTCAGTGTTTCCACACCATTAAGGGATGAAGTATTGTCTACATTAGTTTGTGAAAATTGTGAAATCTCAATAGGGGGAAAGACACATTCTATTGATTTGGTAGAAATGGGTATGTATGACTATGACACCATTATAGGCATGGATTGGCTTAGTAAGCAGCGAGCCATTGTAGATTGTTATAGAAAAAGGATTCAATTTAACCCCCCTTGATGAACCTAATTATGAGTTCTTGGGAAACAAACTGACACTCTCCATGAACCTTATTTCGGCAATGGAAGCACATAGACTCTTAGATAGGGGATGTCAAGGATATTTAGTGATGGTTAAGGATTAGGAAATGAAAGAGGCAAAGCTAGAGGAAATTAGTATAATACATGAATTTCCGGATGTATTTCCAGAAGAACTCCCTAGATTTTGCTATTGAAATACTTCCAGGGACGGAACCTGTATCAAAAGCTCCATATCGGATGTCTTTGGCAGAATTGAAGGAGCTAAAAATCCAGCTGTAAGAATTATTGGATAAAGGATTTATAAGACCGAGTGTATCTCTGTGGGGGCCACCAGTCCTGTTTGTAAAAAAGAAGGATGGATCAATGCGTCTTTGCATTGATTATAGAAAATTGAACGAAGTTACAGTTAAGAATAAATACCCCATACCAAGGATTGATGATCTATTTGATCAACTAGCTAGTAGTTCGGTCTTTTCAAAAATTGACTTGAGGTCTGGGTACCATCAATTAAGAGTTAAAGAGGAAGATGTTCCCAAAACAGCTTTTAGGACTCGGTTTGGGCACTATGAATTTCTAGTCATGCCCTTTGGTTTGACCATTGCGCCTGCTACTTTCATAGATCTGATGAATAGGATATTTATATCTTATCTGGATCAATTTGTGATTGTTTTTATAGATGACATTTTGGCATATTCAAAAGGGTCAGAAGAGCACAAGGAACACCTACGAATCGTGCTACAAACCCTCAAAGAACACAAATTATATGCCAAATTTTGTAAATGTGAGTTCTGGTTAAACCAAGTAGCATTTTTGGGCCATGTAGTGTCAGAAAAAGGATTAGCAGTGGACATAGCAAAGATTGAGACCGTAATTGAATGGCTAAGACCCACTACACCGACGGAAATTCGAAGTTTCTTAGGGCTTGCAAGGTATTATCGAAGGTTCATAGAAGGATTCGCATGACTTGCAAGTCCCTTGACCCACTTGACTAAGAAGAGTGTGAAATTTGAATGGAATGATAAATGTGAACAAAGTTTTCAGGAACTTAAAAGAAGATTGACCTCGGCACCAATTTTAACCCTACCTTCAGGATCTGGTGGATTCACAGTGTATAGTGATGCTTCCCACCAAGAACTCGATTGTGTCTTGATGCAACATGGAAATGTCATAGCTTATGCATCAAGACAACTAAAACCTTATGAAAAGAACTATCCTACCCATGATTTAGAGTTGGTTGCAATTATTCTTGCATTAAAAATCTGGAGACATTATTTATATGGGGAAAAATTTGAAATTTACATCGATCATAAAAGTTTAAAATATTTATTTTCGCAAAAGGAGTTAAATATGAGGCAAAGAAGATGTATGGAGTTATTTAAGGATTATGATTGTGAGATAGTGTACCATCCAGGAAAAGCTAATAAAGTGGCAGATGCCCTTAGTCGTAAGTCGGATGTGAGTATGACAAATTTGAGAGTGAAAGAATGTGATCTTTTGAAAACAATTGCCAACTCCGAATTTAGATTAGAGGTAGATCACCTTTCAGGTGTGTTGGCAACTTTGAGGATTGAACCGCGAGTGATCAAAAAAATACAGATCCTACAATAGTCAGACCCGAGACTGTTAAAAATTCGATATGAAGTACAAAGTGGAAGTAGGGAAGAATTTCAGTTGTCTGAGGACGAAATTGTCAGATATTGAGGACGTCTTTATGTGCCAAAAGATAAGGAACTTAGGAGGGAGATATTGTCAGAGGCACATAAGAGTGCTTATAGCATTCACCCCGGAGGTACGAAAATGTACCAAAATTTGCAGCAACACTACTGGTGGAATGGTATGAAAAATGACATCGCTAGATTTGTTTCTCAGTGCTTGACTTGTCAACAAGTGAAAGCTGAACACCAAAAGCCTGTTGGGCTATTCAAACCCCTAGATATTCCAGAATGGAAATGGGAGCATGTTACTATGGACTTTGTGCAAGGACTCCCAAGGACCTCTAGTGGACATGATTCGATATGGGTAGTAGTGGATCGTCTGACCAAATCTGCTCACTTTATAGCAGTTCGAACAGATTATTCGATTGATAAGTACACAGAAATATATGTGAGACAAATTGTCCATCTACGCGGTGTTCCCGTGACTATCACTTCTGATCGAGACCCAAGATTTACCTCGAAACTTTGGCGAAGCTTACAATTTGCTTTAGGGACTAAGCTCCAGTTTAGTACAATCTTTCATCCTCAGACTGACGGACAATCTGAAAGGGTAATCCAAATTTTGGAAGACATGCTAAGAGCCTATGTGTTGGATTTTAAAGGAAACTGGGATGAAAAATTACCTTTGGCGGAATTTGCATATAATAATAGTTTTCAACAAAGTATTGGAGCTGCCCCATTTGAGGCAATGTACGGGAGAGCCTGTAGAGGTAGGCGAGTGAAGATTAATCAGACCCAAATTAGTCCAAGTTACAGTAGATGCTGTGAAAACTATTAAGGAGCGATTAAGGACTGCCCAAAGTTGATAGAAAAGTTATGCAGACAAATGTAGAAGGCCTTTGGAATTTGTTGTGGGAGATAAAGTTTTTCTCAAAGTCTCATCGGTTAAAGGCGTGTCAAGATTTGGTAAAAAGGGCGAGTTGAGTCCACGTTTTATTGGACCATTTGAAATACTTGATAGCATTGGGGAAGTAGCCTGTAGATTAGCATTACCCCTAAAGTTAGCAGGCATACATGACGTGTTTCATATTTCCATGCTAAGAAAATATCATCCCGACCCTACTCACGTATTGGACTACGAGACCATTGAGGTGGATCAAAACGTGAATTATACAGAAGAACCTATGCAAATTTTGAGACGAAGAGAGCAAGTGTTGAGGACAAAAGTGATTCCATTAGTTAAGTTGTTATGGCGACATTATGGCCTTGAAGAAGTGACATGGGAAAGAGAAGAAGAAATCTGTCAACGATATCCACATTTGTTTAGTTAGTGTATAATTTCAAAGATGAAATTTCCTAAGAGGAGAAAAATTTGTGATGTCCAAAATTTCATTAGTAGATTAAGCGTATTTAAGACTTTAAATAAATATATATGTATATATAAATAATAAAATAAAATAGTAATAACCCAGAAAAATAAATCAAAAATCAAGAAGAATACTTAGTAAAAAAAAAATTATTATTAAGAGAAACATTTGTTCTGCTCTTCCCCACGTTGCGTCTAGATGTTGTCAAAGAAGGGGGGGAGGCTACACGTATTCCGTTCTCTCTCTCTCTCTCTCTCTCTCTCTCTCTCTCTCTCTCTCTCTCTCTCTCTCTTGCGAAGAACCCACCCTCTTCTGCATTTTCTCTACCGAGACACACCACTTTCCTCTCCTCTTACTTTTGCTCGTCTCCACCGAGCCCAACCCATCTCAGCCCCTCACGACCGACGCCTTCATCCAGTAGTAGAATCGTTGCTGCTTAGTTCTGATCAAAGCTTTGACGCCGGCTGTGAAGCCTAGCCGCTCGACGCCTCCTTTCCCTTCCATTGATGAAGGATCCAGGCAAGTGGGCTGTTCTTGTAGTCTTGCGTCATTGAATTTGTTCGCGTGGTGCTGCATGTTGGTCTAGGGTTGGGTAGCTGCGATTGGGGGTGCAAGGGATGGCTAGTAAAGCCCTGTCCATGGTTGGGATCGATAGATGGGGAAGCCGGTTATTGTCCGGTTGTGACGAGGTGTCGCTCTTGGAGTCCTATCTATATGGGTAAACCAGAGGGAGCTGTTTGTGCATGCGTTCTCTATTCTTGTTTTTGTAACACGATTTCTTCAACTCTGTTTCTGGGTTCGACCTTTCTCGAATGGCGGGTCGTTGTATCTAGAGAGTTATGATGTTTCTAGGGCTGTTATTTTGTTATCGTTGAGGAGTTTTGGGTCGCTAGACTCAAAATTAAGTAATGTAACACTGTTCTTGATTAGAGATTACTTAATTTTGAGTTGGTTAAAATAGATTCTGGTTTTTGTGTTCAACCATTGCTGGTGGGATATGATGTTGGGTTCTAACCAGGTCGGCAACCCACGAACCCCAAGCGCTGTGAGTGGCTCCCTTGGGCTAAGTTTTGGTCACGAGTATTGAGGATGGGGGTGATTGAGGGGTAGTAGTATCAAAAGGGAAATTGCCAATTGTGAGATTTTTCATTTTTCTTTTGGGCGCGGAGGAGGGCTAGTTTAGTCCCATCAAATTTAATTGAAAATGAAGCTAGTATGTAGTCTAGAACTCGTGATTTTAATGTGTTCTTGAGTTAAGATTTGCACATGGTTGGAGTATCGTAATTTGGTTTGCAATTCAGTATAGATTCCTAGAACTAGATTTACTAGACCATCTTTGTTTGTAAATTTTATGGCTTTTGCTATGGAAGAATTCTAAGTGAGTGGAAATGTACTATGACTATTCCTAGATGCTGTGTAAGTGTGCTGAGATGCTACATGGATAGAAATTAGTTTATATGGTGTCACTTTAATTTTTAGAGATGAAAATGAGGAAAATAACCATTTGACTTAAGATAACATCCATTAGATTTAGTTTAACTCATAGTTATAGTTATATGAATACAAGAACATGTAGATAGAAGCAATTTATTTTAAAACAGAGAAACTGTTCTGTAGAAAACGACCTGACCTTTGATGGTTCTTCGAATTTTCTGTAATTATCTGTTCGAAATTTGACTTCGTGTTCTTGATGAAAGTTGTAAATGACATCTTTAGGAGTAACATATTAAAATTTGAGAAGAAACGGACAAGTGTTGGCTGGTGAAATGAATTTCTTCTGTAGATACTATTGTTATCCTATTGTTATTGAACTGAAATTTAGATTTTTAAAACTCTTTCTCAATTTTTTATCTTTCAATACTAGAAGCCATCATGCTGGAAGTCACATATGCATAATTAAGTGTGTTAATGACCAATGAACTCTACCGAAGTCAAGAAAAAAGAAATATTCGAGAGCCTCATTGCCAAAATTGCATAAGTTAATATCGATTCCATTTGATTAATTGCATTGCAACAACTAGAAAAGTGATTATCACACTCCGGGTCTTCATGAGCTTTGCTTCCACATTACCGCTTCATCTGCTTCTTTTTTTTTTTTTTTTTGGTAAAGGTAAGATATATATTAAGAAAAGCCAAATGTACAAAAGATCTCGACACCAATAACTTGCACTCCAAATGAAGTATCAAAAGAAGTGGAAGGGTGACGAGATACAAAAGCCGCAGAGGTGGCACAACTACAACAACAAGGCCAAACTAATCACGGCTAGGTCGACCAGCTAACAAGCAGAGACAAAAGCAAAAGAGGAGGCTAACGTCTGATCAAGGACCTACGGGTCCCCATTGAAAAGAATCGGGTCTAGACTCCAACTTCTCTGCATCCTTCTATTTCTAAAATTGTCTTCGACGTTCCTGAAGGTGATAGCCTTGTCCCGAACCACTTTAAAGAGGTGGTTCTTAATGGCTGGAATAGAGAGAGGCTGGTCTCTGAAGATGATGTCATTCCTATTCTTCCAAATGATATGACACAACGCGCCAAATGAAAAGCGGGCTATGCATTTATAGAATTCTCTCCCCATCAAATAGGTAGTTGCCCATCTGAAATTCTCCCCCCAACCTCTGTTGCGCCAGGGTAAATTGCATCTGGACGCCCAAAAGAAAGCAACGCTAGCCGTGACACAGCAGTCAAAAAACAAGTGGTCAAGAGAGTCAGGCACATTCTTGCAAAACGCACAGGCAGCATTTCCAATAATACCATAGGCCAAAAGGAGGTCCTGGGTTGGAAGCCTTCGTTTGGCCATGAGCCAAAGATTGAGTTGATATCGAGGCACTATGGCGTTGTCCCATACAAAGGAGTACCAGTGGACCCGCGTCCTCTTCTTCCTGATGAAGTTCCATGCCGATGCCATAGTGAATTGGCCTGAAGAGCTTTCTCGCCAGCAGCAACGATCTGGGTCATTCGTCAGGGTCGGAAGAGGTTGCCCCCATGATTGAAGCACCAACCTTATAGCTTGGCCAGCATCTGAGAAGAGGTCAGCAACACAAGCTTGTCTAGATAGTCCTGAGCTATAGATAAGAGAGTCTGAAAAGATCAGGTTCAAGGGCCCTCTAGGGTGCCAGTTGTCAAACCACAGAGAGGTTGTTTGGCCATTGCCAATTTTCCAGTAGAAGGCCATCCTGAACTTCCTTCTTAGGGTCAACAAGTTCTTCCAGGCCCAGGATCCAGAAGTTGGCTTCCTAGCCACCCAAAAATTCTTGTTTTTTAAGAACGTGGAGTGGACCCATCTACACCATAGCGCTTCCTTGTCGGAGAACAAAATCCAAATATGCTTTAGCATGGAGGCTTTATTGCAATCTTGGAGTCTCCTAACACCTAGCCCTCCTTCATCCTTTGGAAGGCAAACGTCATCCCAAGCTACCTTGGCACCACCCCTACCTAGGTCTGGACCTTTCCATAGGAATTGTCTAAAATTTTTCCTATCTGTTCCATCATAGCTGAAGGTAAAACAAAGACACTAGCCCAGTAGGCTTGTATAGCATGAAGAACTGACCTGATAAGCTGAAGCCGCCCAGCAATAGAGAGGAAGCGGTGGGTCCAAGACTGAACCCTAGCAGTGATGCGATTGACCAGGGTACAACAGTCTGCTTTACTGATTCTTGAAGTGATAATGGGAACCCCTAGGTACCGAACTGGCAGGCTTCCTTCTCGAAATCCCAACTCCAAAAGAATATCATTCCTTAGGGAGGGGTTGCCACCCGCCAAGAAAATTTCACTTTTGCACGCGTTAGGACGAAGGCCACTCCAAGAGGAAAATTTATTTAGAGCTTCCTTAAGGAGAGTCGCCGTAGGAAGGTGCGCCTCACAAAAAAGGAAGACATCATCTGCAAAGAAGAGATGTGAAAGACCCTCTGCCTTGCACCTCCAGAAGAATTTGAAATCAGGCCTCGAGGATTGCTTAAGAATGATCCCTGAAAGCACTTCCATGACCATAGTGAAGAGGTAAGGAGAGATGGGATCACCTTGGCGAAGACCTCGACCGCTAGCAAAAAACCCGTGGAGCTCTCCATTCAAAGCAATTGAGACTTTAGGAGTGCGAACACACGTCATAATTAGGCTAGCGACAGAGTGAGGGAAGCCAAATGCCAGCATCACCTTCTCAAGGAAGCCCCAATCCACAGTATCATATGCTTTCCTGAAGTCCACTTTTATCGCACATTTAGGAAGACAAGGCTGAAGGTGGAAGCTAGAGAATAGCTCCTGAGCCAATAATATATTGTCCCTAATTCGTCTACCTTTTATAAAAGCAGTCTGAAAAGGGCCTATCGTGTTCTTCAAAGCTAGGGCCACCCGATTAGCTAGCACCTTTGTAATACACTTGTAGATAGTGTTGCAGCAGGCGATAGGCCTATAATCCTCCACAGACGTAGCGTTGAGCACTTTCGGAACCATTACCAAGATGGTATTGTTAACCTCCCTCAAGAGTTTTCCAGAATTGAAGAAATCCAACACTGCAGTCGTTACTAAAGGACCTACCGTGTCCCAGTTTTCTTTGAAAAACTCCGCTGTGAAGCCATCTGGCCCAGGAGCCTTTCCCTTAGGCATAGAGAAGATAGTGTTCCGGATCTCCATCTCTGTAACTGGTTGAGCTAGAAGAGCAGCCTGATCAAACGAAAGTGGATGTTGGATAACTTCCCTCAAGTCCTCTGACGAAGGTCTTTGTCATCACAAGCATAGATTCTTCAACTGCAGTTGATCACATTATATTGGAACAACTCATGAATGATTCCATATAAAGTCTAGAATCGAATGAAATTCATCAACTTCGTAAGTCGTTTCCAAACAAAGGTGCATTTTGAAGGAGCATGACAATTATAGGAGCCCTCATTTTTAGCGCAATACACTAGAAAGAACTAGCTAGGAATCAAAGAATAATTTTTCATCATCATGGTAAGTTTGTGAGAATACTGTACATGTTTGATGGAATGTAAGTATTTGATGTGTTTGAGGGAAGATGAAGCGTTCACCACCTAGGCTCCAATGGCAAAGGAAGGCTCACCACCAAAGAATTAGATAAAAGCCCGCAGGAATCAATCAGCTAATAGTAATTACCATAGATTGTCAACTTAAGATCTATATGCATATAATTGAGAATGCACCTCATGAACTAGGGAACATTAAAATACAAAATCATCTAAATTAATAAACCTAGTCAAACTTAGAAACATCCCTCTAGCCTTAACCCAGCCTAATCAACCTTTATGCTTCAACTTCTTCTAAAAACTCCACCCTGCACATTTTCTCCTTACCAGACCCATTGGATAATGTTATGGCTGAAGTCTCCCATTACTTCGTAAATATTAAATGGGTTTGGGTCATTGATGAGGTTTGAGGTGGATTTGTGAGTTGATTATCTTCCTTGAAATTTGATGCTCTGGCACCACTAAACAATTTATGCTTGTAAATAACTGTTGATTGATAATTGTCAACCTTACAAGAAAATTATCAAGCACGCTTAAGAAGTATCATCAAAAAACACATTAGGATACTTTCGAAGAAAATAGTCATGTGACATTCCCATGAGCAAATTGTCTAAAAAGTCATAAACTTAAGCATAACATTAATTTAGTCATAAATCTTTTAACTATACCAATTTAATCCCAAATATTTTGACAACGTACTAATTTATTCATAGATATTTCAATTGTGCCAATTTAATCTTAAACATTTAGATGATTTGCCAATTTAGTCCTAAACCATTTAATGCTTTGCCAATTTAGTTTTTCCAGCTTATTTTGCTCAAAAATCAACAATGTAGCAATTTAGTTAGCATCAATTGTCTTACGTAGCCGATGTTAACAAACTTGAAATTTTTGTGATGTTATGATTTTTTTTTTCCTTTTTCCTTTATTTCTTGTTTTTCTTTTCGTGGGCCTCAAGCGAGGGTGGCCCACATTGGTGTAATTAAGGCCCTTGCCAAGGGCCAGTGAGAGTGACCATCTCCAACCTTGGCAAGGTTGACCCTCAATCTAGCAAGGTGGCCCTTGCCTAAGGCCAATGAAGGGAGAAAAAGGAAAAAATGGAAAGGAAAAGAAAGGGAAAAAAGAAAAAATTACAAACAATTATCCCCATCAGCATTGACTGTCCTAGAGATCGGTGTTAACTAGACCATCAAATAAGTGATTTTTTTGTAAAAATTAGCTATAAGGTTTAAATAGGCAAACTGTTAAAATTTTTTAGGCTAAATTAGCAAATCATTAAAATGTTAGTATTCAATTGGCACAATTGAAAGGTTTAAGGCAAAATTGATAAATTTTCAAAAGATTTAGGATTAAATTGACATAATTAAAAAGTTTAAGACCGAATTGACTATGGTGAAATAAGTCTTCCTTCTTTGCAAATTTTTATTGATTTTTTTTACTTTTCCGTAACTTAAATGGAAGGCCACGATTGCCTCTAGTCTTCCTTGTCCTATACTTTCTTTTCTTGAATCAACAAAGACCACTCACAACTTTCGTTGATCCACATATCAATCCATATATATGTGAAAGCTATCTTGTCCTCAATTCACATGGCAGTCTTAGGTAGTTGCAAGTCTGGACGTTTTTCATGGTGGATGGGGGGCGCAAATCGTAGATCACCTGAGCTTTTGATGAATAGTTCTCAGTACCCCTACTGATGACGATAAATAAACTCAAATTTTCTAGAGGTCATCCTTAATGTGCAATTTGTGGGGTTGTAGAGAGATTTAAACTCTCACAAAGGTCAAATAGCTTCCTTAAGTGATCTTTCCCTAACATAGGATTCATATGAACGTAGACCTCAATCTTTTTAAAGAACATATCATGGCGTGACCCTGGCCAGTTAATTAGTTGCCCTTGTGTTCTTGAGGCCGAATAGCATCACCTTAAAACAAAAGCCCCCCTTAGAGTGATAAATGTCATCTTACTCTTGTCTTCACTCATTGACTTTGATCTAATTGTATTAGGAGAATCTATACACGAAGGAAAACTGTTCGAAACCAGCCATATCGTCCACCAAAACATCTACCGTAAACTAAAATAAAAGAATAATTAAAATATCGTTTTCTAATTTTTTTTCTCCCTATGACATATGTTCAGCAAATTTTTAAATTTAAAACTTTCAAGTCACTTGTGCCCAATTTATAAATCTTTGTTTGGACATGTTCTATCCTCAATAGGTTACAACCCCAAATAATGCATCCGCAAAAGTACCATGTAAAAAGTGCGTTATCAATAGTGCGTTATCAATATATGTTAGCTAGTTATTTTCCTTGTGTAAAATTCTACAAAGTTTCAGATTTCCGGATTCCTTTAAAATTGCTTTGCGGAGCTTATCTACTCACATAATTGCTCAGTGGGGGCATAAGTCTGAGAGTGAGTTTTAAAATCCTCACTTTCTCAAGGGGGGATGGGCTGGTCAGTCCTACTCTATTCCTACTCTACACTCACTCTCAGACTTTTACCCTTTAAATGACTAAATTCACCTCTTTTTTACTAAAAAGGTAAAATTGCCCTCAATCATTCAATCACAATTTCAGGTGGTTACCCCAAATTTATTCACTTTCTTTCCTTTTTATTATATTTCTATTAGTCATCATCATAGTCATCGAGTAAGAGCCTAAATGGTGCATGGTAAGGTTGCGAGAATACTAAGCATATGTAATGGAACAAAAGTATTCGGTATGTCTGAGGAAAGATAACTTTGAGATGGATTCATTCACCAATGACTCTCTACTGGCAAAGAAAGGCTCACCATTGAAGAATTTGATAAAAGCTCTCATGAATCACTCAGCCGACTCAGAATCTATATGCATACATTTGAGAATGCATCTCATAAACTAGGATACCCGGACCCCTAGAGTGCCAAAAAGTTGGTACAAAGGGACACTTAAGTGCCAAAAGTTACAAAAGTGATACTTAAATACCAAAATTAGAGCAAAATGGATCACTTAAGTGACACCGACGAGAAAATCCAGTCAAAATGCTGACGTAGCAATTTTCCGGTGAGCTGCATGCAAAACAACGTTGTTTTGCATGCTGACATGACTAAACAATGTCAAAACGACATTGTTTTGAGCGAGAATTGGGACGGGATCCAAAGTTTATGGTTTTTTATGAGATGAAAAAATCTTGAGTCAAACCACTGCTCTCAGCGACGCAGCTGGCTTGGGCTCTCTCCCCTTCACGAAGGGGAGAAGTTCAAATCTCAGATGCGTCATTAGGGATTCTTACCTTGAGTACTGTGGTGGTGGGTCCTATAGTCGCTCTCCTAGAGTCTACTAGACTCACTGGTTGTCAACTTACTGGGTTCTTTGGATTACCAAAAAAAAAATCTTGAGTCAAAATTGGGACTAAACCCGTTTATGACACATTTATTATAATGCAAAATTTTGACCAAGACCTGACCCGACCCATTTAACTAAACCTAAAAAAGCTTATTTCTTATGATTTTTTTTAAATGGTATTGCTAAAATGCTTTTATGCAACACAAATTTAATGGATAATTTTTTAAAATTTTTTTAAAATTTTCATTTTTAAAATTGAATTTTTAATTATTTTTATTTTTTATTTTCTTTTTCTTCTTCTTTAGCCGGTCGCGAGCCGAGCCTCGAGCTCACCAAGCTTGCCCAACACTGATGAGCTCGAGGCTAGCCAGATCGGCGAGGCTCGAGCCTTGTTGGATTTGAGCTCACTAGGCTCACTCAACGCTGACGAGCTCAAGGCTAGCTAGATCAGTGAGCCTCGAGCTCACCGGCCATCGCCATGCCAACCACCAACTAAGGAAGGAGGAAGAATGAAAAAGAAAAGGAAAGAAAAAAGAAAAAAAAAAAAGAAAATTGAAATATAAAAAATAATTATAATTTCGATCTTTATAAACAAATATTTTTGTAAAGTTAAAGAGGGAAGATAGAGATTATAAGACTTTGGTTGAAAATGGGTTTTAAGTCCAACTCATTTAAGACCCATTTAAGGTCCATCTATCTTAAGTTTTCTATTGTTAAACTCATTTAGCTAGTTTCTTCCAAAAATAAGTAACCTATATATGACTCATTTATTATTTAAATGTGTCATAAATGAGTCTCTGATCCATTCTGCCACCTCTAATTGGAACCAATCTAAAATTGATACTTTTTAAGTGAATTAGCCGGCAAAAATTAGGGATTTTTTTATGATAATTTGTGGCTGCATTTTATTTTATTTTATTTTATTTTATTTTATTTTATTTTCGGGTGGTGGATAGGCCAATAACGGGAGCATCAAGGAATCCCGCAAGAAGCTTGGGTTCGACGATAGTGTGTTGCCATTACAACAAGCTGTAAATCTACATTGTGGCGCCAACAAGCGGGGCAATTTCCCGGGCGTGGATCCACAACCTGATCAGGTTCACCGACAAGCCCCTCCGAGAGACCACCAAGCCCGGCTCTTTATTCCAGAGCTCCGCCTGAAACTGCTCTTCTTAAGCCTAACTCATTCCTCTCTCTCTCTCTCTCTCTCTCTCTCTCTCTCTCTCTCTGTGGGATCGATACTTGTTCTCTTTCTTCTTTGCGTTTTCTTCATTCATAGTGAAAAGGGTTGACTTTCTGCTTCAAATGATGGATTGTATGGTGGAACAGAGTGTTTCTCCTCCCTTTTTATGTGGAGTAGAAATTGTGACGGATGATCGTAAATACAACATGTTAAATTTCTAACAAGAAATTATTTTTCCTTTTTGATGTGGGAAGAGATCATTACCACATCATTTGTCTCGTTAGAGCACAAGAAAGTAAGGATTATATTTTCCTCCGTTGCCAATAGATGGAATTTACCTAACTCTAATTGGTAAAATACAAATGTAATGGATATCACTTGCGTGCGAACAAAGAGTAGTTTCTCATTAAATACATTTAGTAAGTGTCTTGAAAATACTTGTTAACAACATTTGTATAAATTTACTAGACAATCTCTCATGGCGGGCACATGATGTAGACTCATGGGACACGAGATAAGAACTTTTATAAAATCGTGCAAATTATATATATATATATATATATATATATATATATATATAACTTTTAGGCTGTGTTTGGCAGTTGAGATAAAATTCGGGATAAGATATGATTTATCTCATTCTACGTTTTGTATTCGCTCAGGACAGGATAAAATCAGATATAATAAGGATATAGGTAGAATAAAATTATTTCATGGGGAAGGTGGGATAAAGGTGGATATGATTTCTAATGTCCATAACAAGAAAGTTATTTTCTCGAATAACAAACTCATTAAATCAACAAAATTGAAAATATATTTCAATATAAATAATATTTGAATTCTAATTTAAGAAATTAAAAATAAAAAAATAGAAATTATTTTTAATTAATCTTATTTTAATTTATATATTCAACTTTAATTCTATCTTATAATAAACATTCAATTTATAAATTAAATATTTACATTTATTATATATTTTAGGTATGTTAGTACAGTTTACTATTTGATAAAATTCTATTAAAGAATGATGAAAGGGGAAAAATAAATAATAAATAAAATAATATAAAAAGAGGAAAAATAAAAATAAAAATAAATTAAAGAATATTGTTACGATATATTTTTACCATCTCCGTCTATGAACATTTAGGTTTATTTATAATGACATGTCATTTATATAAAAAAAAAAAGTACCTGATATGATGTGAATATATATTCGACTTTAATATTACGATTCATCAAATAATGGACAATATATAAAAAATCCCAGTATTTCATATCATGTCCTATCCAGTCCTATCTCGGTTAGAAATCCGGACAACCAAACTTAACCTTATGGACATAGAAAATGATTAGTACATTTTGAGTTTTTAGCAAATAAGTCACGAGTCAACGCATATAGGGAGGTGCGAGTTCTTGTTGCACGTATATTGGATGATCTTCCGCATCTTGGTTTCCAAATTAAAAATGGGTTTAAAAATTCTGATCTTCAATGAGATCGATGGACTTAATTACTTTTTATTATGCATCTTTCCGTGATTAGTTGACTTAATTAATGTTGGTGATTGGAGCAGATAGGAGAACTCGCGGGACTTGCTGTTGGTCAACTGTCTTTCTCAGCGTGATGTTTGCAAGGTAATTATTTATTCTTCCTCATTCTCGTCCTATTCTTGACTGGAACGTGCGTTTTTCATGGCGATGGTTGGTCTTGCTTCTTGCTCTCCGTTGTAAATTTCAACACCTAATTTTGCCCCAATCCCCGGTTGAAGAACACAAACACAACGGCATTAGGGTTTGAAAAAGTAAAAGAATTTCATCCCGTTCTGTGATTTGTTGTAAGTAACACACGTAGACAACGTTGTTTAGCACAAACATTACCGATTTTACTTTTCTGATTAGCCATGTTAGACAGTTTCTATTAAAATGTTTCCACATTCAGATTTTCCAGCCACACAAATCGACGATGACGCTAAAATGACCATTTTGTTTCTAATGTAGCACTCAAGTAATCACTTCCAAAGTTTAAGCACTTTTTGTGTCATTTTCCTTAATCTCTAATATACTGACAATTCTCATGATATGTGCAATGCTATCAGTGCATTAACAAAAGAAAAAGAGAGTACTTTCCCATTAAATATATTTAATAGGTGTCCTGAAAATATTTGTTAACAACATTTATTCAAAATTACTAAACAATCTATCATGGCGGGCACACAATGTAGACTCATGGGACACGAGATAAGAATTTTTATAAAATCGTGCAAAATCTATATATATATATATATATATATATATATATATATATATATATATAACATAACTCTTATGGACATGGAAAATGATTAGTACATTTTGAGTTTTAGCAATTAAGTCATGAGTCAACGCATACAGGTTGGTGCGAGTTCTTGTCGCAAGTATATTGAACGATCTTCCGCATCTTGGTTTCCAAATTAAAAATGAACTTAAAAATTCTGAACTTCAATGAGATTGATGGACTTAATTACTTTTTATTATGCATCTTTCCTTGATTAGTTGACTTAATTAATGTTTTTGATAGGTGCAGATAGGAGAACTCGTGGGTCTTGCTCAACGTGATGTTTGCAAGGTAATTATTTATTCTTCCTCATTCTCGTCTCAGCCTAAAAAAAATGCTGAACGAAATTATTAATTCATGACTTGTTTGTTTCGTAAAAAATGAATAATTTGAAAAAAAAAATCCTAAAAATTGATCGCTCAAAATAATGAGTCAATAATGATTTTTTTTATTGACAACTTTTTATGTCTAAACATCTCTTAAACAGTGAAATTTTTTTAATTCATTTATTTTATAAGTGATATAAAGAATTATTTTTAGGAAAACATTTTCCAAAACATTCATTATCTAAGAAACAATCATACCCTTATGTTGAGTGGATTGCCTTCACAAGAGATCTGCAATGGAGACTGTGGTTTCAGAAACATTACGCTTTTCCTTGTTAGTGATCGGTTTTAAAGTTGGGTAGTCCTCATGATAGAACTACAAACTGGATCAAAAGGATGGATTCCCATATTTTGAAAATGGGAATCGGCTCACCTGGTCCTAGACCCACTTAGGAATGGGACAAACCGGTCCAAATCCTGATTGGGTCCAGGAAATGACCACTGCTCTTTTTTTTTTTTTTTTTTCCTATTCTTTAAAATATGGGTTGATTGAACTCCATCAAGCCCTCAGATGCCCATCATTGAGTGATTTCTAACTTCATAATAAAAAAATTCGGTAACTACTTAAACCCATATTCAAGATCACTGTATATATTCATGCCTTTCAGCTTTCTAGACAATCATACCTAGGATCCCAAACACCAGGAGGCATGCTATGCTTTGCCAGGACAAAGACCAGAAATTGAAGAGGACAAAGAATTCCCAGCTAACCACAGTTATTTCAGCATCTATTGCTTCTTATCATAAAATTAACTCTTCGTTTTTTATATACTTTTTATAATTGATTTCAGCTATAAAGTCTTCAAGGCTACAGTGTGAATTGCGACTAGAATGAGAGGTAAGAGGAATTCCTCTAGTTAACACTAAGCTAGTGAATCGGGAAAAATTCCTCCCCATCGACAATGCAGAAGCTGATGCAAAACTACACGAACCATCATTAATCAACTAATTATTGACTAAGACTATAAAGTACTCGAAATTGCGAATTGCCTTCTAGTGTTTTAGCTTCACACAAATCACATTACACACAGCTTCACTCATCACCTGAGGAGGAGGCGTCAAGCGAGAGGGATAGAGGGAAGCATCGACCTGCAAGCAAGAGGGAAGTGAGAGGAGCGAGCATGAGTCATGACTGAGACTAATAGGAGTGAGAGGTGTTGAAATGCAAAGGAGGTGTGAGAGCTGCGTGACCGAGAGTAAGAAGTAAGAGTAGGGGCCTGAGCAACAAGCGTGTGTGAACAAGAAAAGAATGAAATTAGGGTTTTGGAAATTTAGAATATTAAGAATAAAAACATTGGTCTGGTCAAGTGGAATCAAGAATTAGATCGATATTGATCGGATCCAAATTTTAGGAACCAAAGTCCGAACAGGTTTCTACTGAAACAATTCATTCTGGTTCTTTTGCTCACCTTAACTCTCCCACCCCCTTTCTCCTGAAAAGATTATCAAAAAAGTTTTAAATTTATTGATTTATTGTAGAGATGTCAATTCAGTCATAAACTTTTTGATTTGGACAATTTAGTCATAAATATTTTCATGATTTGTTAATATTGTCCTTTTTTCAATTTTTGTTGGCAATCACTAAACTAGACACTAACCATTGTATGTAACATAGTTGACACTAATGTAGATAACTTTTTGTATCATTAAAGTTTTTTTATTTCTTTTCTTTCTTTATTTAACCATCAGTAGATATGGATGCATTTCTCTCCTCTACTTCTCAGTGAGATATCCCAGAATATCAACATTCCCACCATGATTATGGCCTATCGCTACTTGAGCGGCTAACAATTCGGAACGGATAGCCTTATCAACACCATGTTGTGGCGACTAGTTGTTGCCAACGGCATTGTCAAGCTCTGGTTGATTCTTAGTTATTGCGATTGCACTTCCTCAAATCAAGTCATAATGGTCTTCTCAGGCATACCAAAAAGATATTTCACTAAAATTTAGTGAAATACGTTTTACCAAAGATTGGTATTTGGTTTTTATTAAATTGGGTTTGATGGCAGTTCGGACAAGAATTGAATTACGTAACAAGGATAAAAAAAAAAATTAAATTTAAAAGGAAAGGAAATGCAACTACAAAAACTAAGAAAATACATAACTTTGTGTTGATGATCATGGATCATTGATGTAACTTCTTATGAGCAGTTAATATTCTTCATGCCTTTATAAACGATTACAACTACAATCCCTAAACATTAGGCTCTATCATGGTAAGCCTACCCAAGCGGTTACAACTCTTTGAATGCCCTTGGACATTTTTTTTTTTAAACGGTCCTATTCTATTGATACTTTTAACTCTCACTCTCATATTTTTACAATGCCTCTTTGCAAGGTATGAGAGTCGAAACCCCACACTTAAAGTGACATGCCTCCTTGTAGAGCATAGGAAATCGTCTCCATTCCAACTCCCATGATAATATGGGAAATTCAAACCCTTCACCTCCCCCTTCCCATGTGGAAAGAGTAACCACTAAAGCAAACCCTAGTGGTTGCCTTTGGACTAAACCATCAATTGGTTTCTTCATCTTCAATCACCATCTTTACTTTGTCTTCATTCCACTCCTAACACTTAGTGATAATCATTGATCTATCGCCATTTTATGTCAACAATTGTATATCATGGTCATTAATAATCATCATAGTCATCGATAAGTGTTTTCTCTATCAATAATAGAGTGATAATCCAACGATAGTTAACATCAAGCTCTATATTCATTCAATATGATTCAAGTTGGCGTCATGTTAAAAAGAACTTGATTATTTTTGTGTCAACAATCTATATTGTTTAATTTCACGATCGTACACTTTGCACCATGGGTTTTCCAAAAAATGAACATCTTCCACTCTGTGTTGCACTAGAAGGTGCAAACTGTAGGTATTTTCACTGCAAAGTATACAAGTTTGAAGAACATGATTCACCGCTCAAATAATAGGAAGTTATCAATGATATACGTTAGGGTTAATACCACAAAAAACCTCAAATTGATATACTTATAACAAATTTATCAAAAATTAATTTTTTAATCACAAAAAATTCCAAATGAGTACACCCAAGATATATTTACCCAAAGCTAATATTTTGACCATTAAAAATCCAAACTAATATATTTGTGACAAATTTGACCTAAATTAATTTTTTGACAAATAAAAATTCTAAACTGGTATATTTGTGACAAATTTATTATGAACTAATTTTTTTTACTGTTAAAATTAATGTCTTGAGTTTGATTTGGAAACTAAATTTGTTAATAAAGTTTTTTTCCCAAGCTGACTATATATATTAAAGGAAAAAAAAAAAATAGGAGGGGTTCTTCAGCTTACCTGCAGCATCGTCAGACGTCACCGAAGAGAGAATCAGGCCGTGGGCGCAAGTAGGCACACGTATTGAAGATGCGAATTTCCTCATCTGCAAAGCCTGCGGAATACTAACTGAAGGAAATCAAATTGTGTGGCCCAGCACAGGCACGTAGAATAATTCTTTTTTTGGCGTGAAGGAGTCCTGTGCACGTGAATACAAGCGCTGGCAAGCCCAGGTCAACTATTTGACCTTTGGGCACACCTTTTCTCGCTTTGGCGTGCGTCAAGTCGGTTTACAAGAAAGAAGCCCTACGTAGAAGACGCCCGCTGCGACTTTACGTGGAAGGGAGCCGCGAGGATTCTGAAGCCGCCCGTGTGAAGCTTTGATTAAGAATGCGAAGCTGCACACGTGGTATTTTTATATTGTGAGTTTATACCAAAATGAGTTATTTATTTATAAATACTTTGTATTTAAGATTAAATCTAGATGTGAGAAATATCTGAGCCTGTGAGTGATTATAAACTCTGATTCTCCTATTATAGTAGATTATTTACTGATGGCTCTTTTTATGGACGTAGGTACCGATACTTGAACCGAATCACGTAAATTTTTAGTGTCCTTATTTTTCTTGTTTATTTCTCTAGTAATTTTGCGTTGACGTAAATTGCAAGATCCTATCATTTCCGTGTATTATATCTCAACATTTACTATCAAAACCTCAATTTGGTATACATGTAACAAATTTACCATTTGTTAGTTTCCATCAAATTTTATTGTTAAATTTATTGATGTGGATGCCACATGATGACGTATTATGGTAACATGGCAAGTCCACGTGAAAATCTATAAGGTTAATATTATAAAAAAATCTCAAATTTTGCATAGATGATTTGGGTTTTTTTTCATGATGCAAGGCCAATACACAGGAAAAAAATATCATATTTAATAAAGCTCTTACCTTCCTATTTTGAAATATCATATTTCAGTTATGTAATGAGTTAAATTTATTTTCCTAAAATGGAAATTTTACCCAAAGCTAATGAGGCTTGACCTCACCATGGCTAGGTAAGGCCAAGCCTTGCTAGATCTAGTGGGGCTTGGCCCCTGGTTGCCGATAGTGACTAGCTAGAGGAAGAATGAGGAATGAGAAAAAAAAATGAGGAAGAAAAAAGAGAAGAAAAGAAGAAAAAAAATGCTAAAATGTCATAAAAAATTATCAACATTGGTTTTCGCCGGATGGCCAACATCCATATTAACGCCAGCCAAATTCAGGCAACAAAGATTTAGGAAAAAAAGAGAGTACGTTTCCAAGAAATTTCCTTGCAATCACATGAAAGTTCTGCCTGAACTCAAGTCCGTGATCCATTAAAAAGGTGGCGGCTCCTTGAAATTATCAATAAATCCACGTGAAGAAGGCAGACTACGTATTTATCGGGTCCCAAAGTGAGCAACGGAACCTAAACCTTATCCAACCAGCTTTTATCGTAGAAGGGTCAACCTCCCCGGTTCCCTCGTTCGTCAATTTTTACCGCTTAATGAAGTTTTGAAATACCAAGATGAATTGACCACCTTTCCCCCTCGTGTATGAGTTCGCCTTCGCCTTTTTAGGCAATGTTCGCCTAAACCAATCACGCATAGAATGAAAGAGGGGAAAATTTGTCAACCCATTGCACATTTATTATTTTAGTCTTAAATTTTTCAATTTTATCAATTGAAATCTAAACTTAAATATTTTGTGAATTGAGTACATCTAGCCAATTTTAACTATAAATTGCTATTTATACATGTCATTCTACGTGACACGACCGACATTAACTTATATAATTTTTAGTATTATCTTTCAAATTTTTATTTTTTTTTTCTTGTCTTCTCTTTTCCTTTTTTTTTTTCTTTAAATTTGTAGCTAGTGAGGGTCATAGGGCAAGGGCAGCAAAGCCCTCTTTGATCATGGGAAAAGGTTGCAGCCCTCGCCCAACCTCGCCTAAATCTTGGGGAGGCATCACAGCCTTAAGCAAGGTTGCATTACCTAGATCTCAACAAAGTTGCCTTGTCCATGGCTGCTCGAGCTTGATTTTCAGCCATGGCAATGAGCTCTATAACTCAAATGGTCATGATCACAAGCATCAAGCTCAAGTTGTCATGGTAGCTACAAAGCTCAAGTTTGAAAGCTCAAGTTTGGCAACCATGGCTGTGATTCAAGCTCAAGCAGCCATGGGTGAGGTTGGGAAAGAGCCGCCAGGGGCGAGGGACAATGAGCCATCACTAGCCACAAGTAAAAAAAAAGGAAGAAGAGAAGAAAGAAGGAAAAAGAAAAGAAAAAATTAGAAAAAATATTAAAATACTATTAAAAATTGTCATTGTTAACATTAGCCGTGCCATGTAAACACCCAAAGTCCACAGTAGTGATTTACGACCAAAATCAACCGGATGGACTCAACTGACAAAATGTAAAATGATTTAGGACTCAATTGACAAAATTGCAAGATTTATGATTTTTTAGAAAAAATTTCCATGAAAAAAAGACGAGTCATAGGGAAAATTCCAAATGAAAGTATGAAGTGCTCTCATTTTTTTAAATAAGGGTCTGAAATCTCCTTGTTTTCTTAAATAGCGACCTCAAGTGGAATTTGTTTCAAATAAGGGCTTCAAGTAACCTTATCAGTCTCAAATATTGCTAGCCGAAAGGTATTTTCATCATTTATTCTTAAATTTTTTTCCTTTTTTTATTTTTTTCTTTTTCCCTCTTCCCTCTGCCGGACTCATGTGAGGGCCACCCTCACCCGACACCAGCAAGGATTGCACTCGCCAAATCAGGCAAAGGCGAGGGTGAGGAATTAGCCCAAGCTTGACCTCGCCTGGTCGGAATAAAAATAAAAATAAATAAAAAATAAAAGGAAAGAAAAATAAAAATCTTAATAAAATATACTTATAATTTGTTTGAATAAAATATCCCTTCTCCAATGACCGGAATAGTCACTGCTAACCAAAAGTCTTTATTTGAGATGTTTGACGACTTTAAGTTCTTATTTAAAATAATGTCCACTTCAAACTATTATTTAAAAAAATGAGAACACTTTAGGCCTTTATTTGAAATTTTCCCACGAGTCATATGACAAAACAATATTCTGTAAATAAATATAATATAATTAAGAAATTGCAAAGGGCTGCTTAAATGGTAAGTTTATCCGCCCTCGCCGTTCAAGGCTGATGCAATGGGAATCAATCCAGTACTTGACATCTTCGAGACACTGCATTAAATTGAAAGAATGTTAACATTATCCGCGTTTCAATACTTGCATTCCTAAAAACTGCCAAGCAAGGCTAGGAAATACGTGCACAATTTTGTGAAACCAATATTAATATATCTAATAATTTAAGTTGTTAGATAAATGTAAAGTTGATTTTGAAAATTGTGATGCGTACATTAGAAGAGATAAATCATAAATGTTCGAGGTTAATGACAGGTGTAGAAACATTCGACTATAGGATCTCTTAATCTTATATCACCTAAAATTATTATTAATAAAGTTTGCATCCAAATGCTGGTTATGTCTGTAATCTACCGATCAAAGACGTGAGGGGTTCAAATCCCCACTTTCTCAGGGGGGGATGGGGTGGGGACGCGTAAGTTTCAGAAGTGGGTTTCGACTCCCACGCCTTATAAGAGGCAGGACAAAAGTCTAAGAATAAGTGTAGAGTAGGACTGACCAAAAAAAAAAAAACATGATTGGAAGAAATTTTCTCTGACCAAGGATGGATGACGACATATGAATCATAGTAGCTGGTCAAGCTAAAACTGTTGATTTTTCATGCCATAAAAGAACTATAATATTTGAAATGTTAAATAAGACTATTGTCACGGAAGACTCGAGAGTGTGACCACCTATAAAGAGACTAATGGTGCAAGATGCCCTTACATGGATAAGATCGAGATAAACGTATGTAAAAGTGAGAATTTTGCCGACTCAGTCACGTGAATCTTACTTGGGTTCATGAAAGCCACGCAACCGTATGAGAAACGTCCCTATTTGATCACGAGACTAGCCTGCGCAACGCATTAAAGGTTATGAACACACTTAAAGTCCCGGTGGTTGGTCTGATTTTTGAGGCGTTTATGATCATTTTCATCTTTTTGGTTATATGATGAGAATCCAAATACAATGATGATTAAAATGCACTAAGTACCTTCGGCAAGGCTGCATTTGCGGTGAGCTGGTAAATCCGGATAGAATAAACTCTTACCCCAAAACCCACATTAAAATGTATCATTTAGGGAGAGGATATGTTCCGACAGGATTTCCCCTATCAAGAGAGGGGGAAAAGAAGAAGAATGCGGCCAACGAAGTGTTGTCCCTATCCACAGGTAATGTGGGGTTAGGAATAACGAATTTATTATGGTAAAAACAGAGCGATTTGGCAAGTTTATTATTATGGGTAGTTCCTGCAAAGGAGCAAACTCATGACAATATTCAATACTTGAATCCTTGATGTAAATGCTACATAGTTGATTCTCATCCTTCTAAGACTGCGAGCGTAATAAGAGCATCCATTGACAATACAATCACCCTCCTCCTTTTTCATCATGAATGATCTTCTTCCTCCAAAATGATCTAGGTTAATAGGGAAATTCCAATTCATTGCGTCTTTCAACAGGAGTTGAAGCAGCTACTTTTGAAGTAACAGACTGAAAAGTAACAACTTGAGTGGTAGAGTCAAATTCAAAAAGAGAATTCCTTACTTGTTTCTCTCATCTAAAATTATCCACGAGACTTTCATCTTTTTCATCACTATTGTGTTGTGGCTCTCTTCTATCTCCCTCCCTCCCTCTTTCCCTCCCTCCAAGAACGCAATCAAGAGTGCAAACCTCAATGCCATTGTTATCCTTCACCACTCAACATGACATGTAGCATGACATGGCCTGAAAAATAAACAGTCTTTGCTACACCTCCCCCCCCCCCCCCCCCCCCCGGCTCCTCTTTCCTCCTTATGGTGGTTGTCAAATGTATGGATTGAGACTTGAAATTGACAACACATTAGAATTTCTCTCTAGTGAGCGAATTTCCTTTCCATTCTTTATCCAATTTGCTGGTGGTGAGCCTCAAGTTCTTTATCCTAGATTAGTGAATTATTCCTTTATACCTTAATGGTGAACTTCATCCATTCTATCCTTACTTTCTTCCAACCACGTCCAAAAACACACTTTCCATTTAGAACACTTCCAGAAAACACTTTTCCATACGTATATTCCTAAAAACAAATTTCTTAATTTCTTAATTTCTTAATTTCTATCACGCATCAAGGTGGTATCTTGGCTCTTGTTTGTACAAGTTTGAGAGATTTCTTCATTTTCCATTAATTCGATTTAAAGAGGCTTTTGGAGCAAGAACACAACGAAAAGTGTGACCATCCTATAGAGGATCTCCAGCAAAAAATTGAGAGGGTCCTCGCTCTCCTGGAGAATCAAATACGACAAAAACAATTGCACAGAGCTTACCGTGCTAATCCAGTAACTCAAACAAACTCTTGCGACAAATCCGATGACACTGGAGGTGACTCTAGTGATTTAAATTGTCGAGTTAGAAGAAGAAGAGGAAGGCACCATGAAAATGACCACGACCTTAAAGTGGAGGTATCTTAATTTGAAGACAGCCTTAATTCGGATGACTTTGTTGATTGGCTGAATATTATCGAATGAGTATTTGACTCCCATTCATACTCGGATAAAAAGAGATGCAAGATCGTCGTTCTTGTGAGTAAAAAGTATGCTTCACTTTGGTGGGAAAACCTAAAAAATGATAGAATTAGGGATAGAAAAGGCAGAGTCAAGTCTTGAAAAAAAACTCAAGAGATATATGGAAAAGAGGTTCTTACCCAACAACTACATGCAATACTTGTTTCGAAAGACGAATCCTCTCAAGTAACATGGGATGAGTGTTGAAGAATATATTTGGTAGATTGAACAACCCTTATAAGGTCTGATGTTCTAGAATTGCAAGAGTAGAGCATGACTCATTTTATCGGAGGATTAAACATGGAGATGGTCAACTTAGACTTAGTTCAACTTCAATCACATTGGTCCTTTGTAGATGCTTGCAAATTCGTCATCCAAGTGGATAAACAACTAAAGCATGGCGAGGGTTTTTCGACTCTTCAACTAGAGAGACATCCTTCTTTAAGGTTGCATCTTCAGGCAAGGTCGAGAACACTTTAAAAAAAGTAAAAAGAAAAGGATAAGTCTGCTGAATTCGTAACAAAGAAAACAGAAACTAAAAGGTAGAAAATCATTCCAGTGCCACGGCTATGGACATTTGCAAGCTGATTGTCCCAGCTAAAGGGTTATGACCCTTCAAGAAATTGAGAAGATTGATTTGGAACTTCAAAAGGCCAAGCAAGATCCTGACCAGATTGAGTCCAAATATGAGGAGAAAGATGAGGTTTTGGAACAAGCGAATGATGATGAGGTACCAGTTATCTAGAGGGCTCTACACACCCTAGTTGCTCTAGAAACAGATGAGTAAAGGGAGAACATCTTTCAAGCCCATTGCTCCATTAATGGAAAATTGTGTTAGTGGATTATCAATGGAGAGTTGCACCAATGTGGCATCCACAACTTTGATTGAAAAGCTTTAGCTACCCACTTCTAAGTATCTGGAACTATACAAGCTTTAAAAGTTTAGCAAGGGGAGCGATCTTCAAGTAACTAAACAAGCTCTTGTGTCATTTTCAATTGGTAAAAGTTACTAAGATAATATTCTATGCGATGCTATTCCTATGGATGCATTCTGTTTATTGTTAGGAGGCCTTGTTAATTTGATAGGAAAACTGGGCATCCATAAAAACACTTACTCATTCCACAGTGATCAGAAATACATCACCCTTACAACTTTAAGCCTAGTCATGATCTACAAAAATCAACCCAGAGTGGGAAATGAAAATTTTTTCTTGGACCGATTGCCTTGCTTTTGATTGAGAGCAAAAAGAGTGACATCGAGTGACATCCACACTTTAAAATGCATGCATTGAAGAAAGAATGTGAAGCATCTCGAAGGATTTACCACTTAAATAACTTTCAATGAGAAAAATTGAGCATCAAATTGATGGGTTGGGTTGACACTACAGTCGCCAGCAGAAGCTAAGGCTACGCATGATAAAATTTATGTTTCTTGATTTCTCCGTTTCTCTATTCTCTAGAACAGGTTTGGAACAGAAATCCGTTTGGTAATGCAACTTGATTTTTTTATTTCTGAAACAGATTTCTATTCCAAAAATAGATTTGAAGAAGAAATCAGAAGCTAAAATTTTTAGCTTCTCAATTTCTGAAATAGAAATTAAGAAATCAATTTTTGGCCAGAAATCAATTTTTGTTTCAGAAATTTTGTCATGCGCACCTTAAGAGTAGAATTGACTATGAATGCAACATTAGAAATGATACCTTATGTCACATCGTAAGGATGTGTAAGTCCCTCGTCTAATCACCTAAGCTTCTTCCCCCTTCTACCATCTCAATGCTACTCGGCCAGTCTCCATGGCTTCATACTTCAGTTTTTTGCCCCCATCTTTGTGAATTTTAACGATATCACACGTTATTGTGTTTCCATGAAATAATGGTTGGGAAATATAATTAATTTTAATTAATTTTTAAACTAAGATCATTATTCTGCTATTAGATGAACACATATTAGTGTTTTTCTGATCAAAATGTCTCTTTCAACTTTTAGAAACTCTTCATGACATTGAGCTGTTTCTGAAAGCATCAACGAAGGTTTTTTAGTGCCTTGACATAGTTGTTCTCGAATGTATGAAATCACTTTTGTAAGTCTGATAGAAGATATAATTGCCATTTCAAACTTGATAACTTTCACCATTAGCTCTAGGCATTTGCTTTAACCAGCCACAAAACCCATTGTCTTTATTGTAGGTCCAAAAAAGAAAAAAGGTTGTTAAAGAGCCAAATATTGTGGCATCGGCGAAGAAGAGGAATTTTTCACTGTTCAATGAAAATTTGATATTCCGACATCACTAACAAATTTATGCGAGTAAAAATTCTGCCATGTCTTCATTATGGTAAGTACCTCTAAAAATCTCGTCAGGATGCCTTTTAAAATTACGGAGTGACACAAAACACTATACAAGCAACATTTCCCTATGGTCAATTCTTCACGACTATTTTGAACACGTCTGAAAATCAGACCTTGATGATTTATCAAGCCAAACATATAACGACCAAGCTGATCTAGGAAAGCCTTCCGGAGTAGCAGCTCATGAGAATTAGGCTTAGGTTTAATATGAGAATATCGATGAAGATCTTTAGATAAAAAAGAAGAAGAAAGAAAGTAGAAAAGTTTACTTTTACGAGAGGCATCAGCCCAATTTAAGTTTACAACCAAAAATAAATGAAATGGTCCAGAACTTTACTCAATGGATCATTTTTTTCCCTATTTAGTCTCATCATAGAACAAAGCAATCTCTCCAATATCTTTGCTGGTAAAGTAGCATTAAAAGCATCAGCTAATGATGGTCTAATCCAATATTTATTCTCACTCTTTGGCCTATCTTACTTTTGACTTTCATCTCTCTTATAAGTTTACTCACTCTTGTAGAGCGTGAAAATCAAATCCTACACCTAAAAACTAAATATCACCTCTTCATCCAATTTCCTTACCACTGGCCGAGTACCAAGTGGCCAAGATTCATTCTTGATAAGGTCAAACTAAATATCAAGGTCCAATCTCAAAACCCATAATGCCAAATAGACATTCCATTTAAGGAACTTTTCCCAAATTATGAATCCAATAGGCCTGCTCATTCTAAGGATGCATCTTTATATCTCGGCTACGGTGGTTGAAGCGGCCTTCAATGCCTGGTGTAGTCTCAAAACACATAATGCCAAATAGGCATCCCATTTAAGGAACTTTCCCCAAATTATGAATCCAATAGGCCTGCTCACTCTAAGGATCCGTCTTTATATCTCGGCTACGGTGGTTGAAGCGGCCTTCAATGCCTGCTCCAATCTGAAAACCCATAATGCCAAATAGGCATCCCATTTAAGGAATTTTCCCCAAATTATGAATCCAACACGCCTGCTCATTCTAAGGATGCGTCTTAATATCTCAGCTACGGTGATTGAAGTGGCCTTCTATGCCTGGTCCAATTTGAAAACCCATAATGTCAAATAGGCATCCCATTTAAGGAACTTTCCCCAAATTATGAATCTAATAGGCTTGCTTACTCTAAGGATGCGTCTTTATATCTCGGCTATGGCAGTTGAAGCAGCCTTCAATGCCTAGTCCAATCTCAAAATCCATAGTGCCAAATAGGCATCCTATTTAAGGAACTTTCCCCAAATTAAAAATCCAACATGCCTGCTCATTTTAAGGATGTGTCTGCGGTTGAAGCGGCCTTCAATGCCTTCAATGCCTGGTCAGTTCGCAGGTCATATTTTTCAACGTTTTATCTCCTTGAAATTCAAACTATGACCCAGTCGTTATCCACTTCTCTCTCTCTCTCTCTCTCTCTCTCTCTCTCTCTCTCTCTCTGAAGTACAAGTACTAATTGGGCCAGCTTCTTTCCAGATGCCAAACTTTCCTTCCCCTTCTGGTCGATCCCCAAAAGCTCTCTCTCTCTCTGTCTGAAGTACAAGTATTAATTGGGCCAGCTTCTTTCCAGAGGCCAAACGGAAAGAATCCCTATCAGTGATTTCCTTCCCCTTCTGGTCCATCCCCAAAAGCTGTTGTTTGCTTCTTATCCTGAGCATTTTCTCTGAAATTTTAGCGGAAAATGACAGATCAGATGAGTGGGGGCAATGGAAACCATGGAGTTGTCTTGGAAATGAAAGACAATTCCAACACCAAGGAAGAAATTGAAAGCACTTTCTTCTCTTTTCCCTTCATTCAAAAGGTTACTCGTGTTCTCATCTCCATCTACTCTTTTTTCCCCCAATCCCTTCCTTCTTGCTTTCCTTTTGTCCTTTTGTTTTCGTCCTTTTCGTATTCACTTGGATGTTCGTCATTCTTTTGTTTGATCACGAATTTCTCAAAACGTTGCAGTTGATCGCAGAGGTCTTCGGGACATACTTCTTGATATTCGCGGGTTGTGGGTCCGTGGCGGTGAACTTGGACTACGACAAGGTGGTGACGCTCCCGGGGATATCGATAGTATGGGGGTTAGCGGTGATGGTGCTGGTGTACTCCGTCGGACACATCTCCGGCGCCCATTTCAACCCGGCCGTCACCATTGCTTTCGCCACCTGCAAGAGGCTTCCGTGGAAACAGGTGCAACCATATCTCTTCCAAAGTCATAACACCTAATCTACTTTTGTCTTGTCTTCCTATTAAGATACGTTATAATCCGTGTCAAATGATGAACGCCAATATTGCTTGTTTGACCTGGCAGTCATTAAAGGCCTGTCCAGAAAGCTTTGCTTAGATCACATGATTCTAAAAAGCCACCGCCTTTAGAGGCCATTGGTTACTGGTTAAGTGTATGTTGTAGGTAGCCATTGAATGGTTTGCAAAAGTGTCACGGGAAAAATTTTCCATATACCAAAACATACTGAATCAATCGCATTCCAGAATAACAAGTTGAATTATTAGTTTTCACTTTTGAATGAGCATTGACGCATCCAATCTTTTCCGATCCAAGATTGATCGCGATCCCTTATTCATTAATTAATTTGCAATCTCATGTTCTCAAGTCTTGACTCACGAAAGCATTAATTTAGGCAGTTAATGGAGGATTCTTTTATTAATTTTTCGCTAAGCTAAAACTTCCTCTCGGTTGCATTTTCTTCTTGGCGTGCAGGTGCCTCCATATATATTGGCACAAGTTTTGGGATCAACGTTGGCGAATGGGACACTGCGGTTGCTATTCACTGGCGAGCTGAACCATTTCCTGGGGACTCAACCGGCTGGTTCGGATGTGCAAGCATTCGTGTTTGAGTTCATCATCACTTTTTACCTCATGTTCGTCATCTCTGGCGTTGCCACCGATAATAGAGCAGTAAGTTCTAATTTCTTTCTTCTAATTACTTGCTGATAATTGGGAAATTTTCGATGGAAATTCCTTTTACAGAAAAAATAAATAAATAAAAGTTAGTGATCAATCTCTTCAAGAGGAGGCGGGATAAGAAAATCTCATAAAACCGCATGAATTCACAAAGAAATCACATGAAATCCTTGTAGACATGGAAAATAATTGATGTATTTTGTGCATAACACATAGAGGCCGGACGGCAGCGGGCCCGCCACCCAACCTACCTTAGGTTCTTTTCCGCTTCTTCTTGAACGACTTCTCCGACGACCCTTTTTGTGTCAATAGGGTCCATTCCAAACTTCTCGACAAGAGACGTCTCTCTTGACAGGAAAATGGTTGACCCACTTCTGAGTTCTAACAAAGGCTGGTCGTTCGTGTTCCAATGTCATATTCAGATTTCCTAGTTGCCTCAATTCGTGCCATAGAAAAACGCTATAATTCCATCAATTTTGCCATAAAAGTTGTTACGTAGTATTCATGTCACCGTCGAGGCTGGAACGTGTTAGCGTTTGTCAGAAATCGTCAGCAAAGGGATATGGAGAATCGTGCATATTGAATGCCAGATAGATATTCATTAGCTTATCACATGCTGCTTGATAAGACTTCTCACCAAACATTTGGCCCACGATTCTTCCAAACCCGATTTAAATATTCGTTCCAGTCAAATTAGATGATATTCCGCGTCTTAGTTTTTAAATTACCAAAGGATTTTAAAATATGAACTTCAATTATGTCCAAAACTGATTTATTATGTCCCTTTCAGTAATTAGTTAATTTAATTCATGTTTGTTTTTGGTGCAGATAGGGGAGCTCGCTGGCCTTGCTGTTGGTGCAACCGTCTTGCTCAACGTGATGTTTGCAGGGTATGGACCATTTCAATTCCTTATATCTTCATCTTACCCTCATCTTAGGCGGAAAAAGAGATGTTGACCATGATTATTGACTGACTAACATCTTTTGAATAGAAAATTCGTACATGATTGATTACGTCGTTTAAATAAACATCATGGGTGAGTTTTGTCTTATAAGATATTGCTGGCTCAATTATTATATAAATTTCATGATTTACACCATCAATGAAAAGATCATTATCAACCTCTTCTTAAATTACACTCCATGTATGTACTTTGACTATCGATACAAAGAGGAAGTCATATAAATTATCGATATCATTTTCCTCGTATCTCAGGCCGAACGTCTATCACCCGAGAAATCAGGTTGAGCAATGAATTTTCATTTTGTTGAGAAACAAAATAACAATTTGAGTAGAAATTAATGGCACACATGATAAAATTTCTATTTCTCTGTTTCTCTGTTTCTCTGTTTACCAGAATAGATTTGGAACAAAAATCCGTTTGGTAACGCAATTTGATTTTTTTATTTCTAAAACATATTTTTATTCTAGAAATAGATTTGGAGAAGAAATCAGAAACTAAAATTTTGAACTTCTCAAATTTTAGTCAGAAATCAATTTCTGTTCCAGAAATTTTATCATATGCACCATAAGTATTTCGTGATGATAATTTGTGTTATTTTTTTTATTTTTTTTATTTTTTGGGTGGTGGTTAGGCCGGTAACGGGAGCATCTATGAATCCGGCAAGGAGCTTGGGTCCGGCGATAGTGTTTCACCACTACGACAAGCTGTGGATCTACATCGTGGCACCAACAACCGGGGCGATTTCCGGGGCATGGATCTACAACCTGATCCGATTCACCGACAAGCCCATCCGAGAGCTCACCAAGTCCGGCTCTTTCCTCCGAAGCACCGCCCGAAATGACTCTTCTTGATTCAAACTCGTTCCACCCACCCACCCACCCCTTCCCCATCCTCCCTCCTCTCTCTCTCTCTCTCTGCGGTCAAACTTGCTCCGCCTTTTAGTTCTCTCTTGACTTTTGCTAATGATGCGTGCATTCATGGTGAAAAGGCTTTTTCTTTAGTTCAATTGGTGGATTATTCCCTTCTCTCTGGAGTTGAAATGTTCACGCGTTGTAATTGTATTTAGGAAATTACTTTTCTAATGATCCAAACGATGATTCCAACCTACTGAGGTCTACAACCTCGGCCGGTTCGCTGACAGGCTCCTCCAATAAATCACCTGGTCTGGTTCTTTCCTACCAAGTTTCGCCGGAAGTCCCTATCCTTGATCTCTCTCTATCTCTCTTTCCCTCTCATATCGAAGTTTTTCTTCTCTTTTTTTCATTTTTCCCTGTTGATTTGTCATGTGTACTTATATGTACACAATTTTTTTCCCGTCTTTCGTTTGCTTTGGTTTCTTATAAGAGGGGTTTCCTCCTTTTATTTGTGGAATTGAAATGTCTTGTTTCCGTAACTAGCATGAGCAAAGGATGAAAGAGAACCTTTAAAGAAGCGTCCCCAATTAGGATTTTCATTTCGAATTGAACCTTTAAAAAAGAACCTACAAAAAACCATAATCGATTTAGCATTTTCATTTCAAATTGTATCGGATATCAGTTAGGATTCTGATCTTACTTACAAATATGCTTCTTCTTCTTTTCCTACTTTATCGCTCCTTATGTTCCAAAGTTACACACCACAAAATCCGCCTATCCAATACGCTAGCACAATCCACCACCTATAGCTTAGCGTGGATCCACCACACTGCTGGCCCGAGGCGAAAAATATTTTAAATATAGGCATCTCATGGGATAAAATTTTGAGGATTTTTTGTGGTACTATAGTATCGGCAATGTTCACATTTATGTATCGATTAGAAATCAAAAGGCTACTTGGAGGAAATTAACCAGAGATGGGAGAGAGCATTGCCCTTTTCGTAGGCAAACAATGCGTTTGCTCTCTTTTTTAGTATAGTTACACAAAAATTCTTAATTACATCGTACGAATGCTAATTCAATTATAAATCTTTCAATTCATTTCTAAATATTTTGACAATTTACTAATATAGTCCCCCTTGTTAATTGTGGCCAAAAAGCGTGACATGGATGTTAGCTATTCTATGATACGACCAGCACTGACCTGGACTCTTTTTGCAATTTTTATTAATTTTGCTTATTTTTTCTAAATAATTTATATTTTCCATTTTTCTTTTCTTTTCTTCTTTACGATGGACTTGCGAGGGCGTTATGGCCCTCGCCTATGGCCAGCAACCTTCGTGGCCAATGGCCACCATCGAGGCCTTGAACTAGTAGAGGGAAGTAAGAAAAAAGAAAAAAAAAAATCTAAGAATTAAAAATTTGCAAAAATTCTCTACGTCAACAATTTCCAATCAAAATTAATTGGAATGACTATATTGACAAATTTTTTACAAGTTTATGATTAAATTAACCAAATTAAAAAGTTTAGGACAAACTGATATCCGTACCAATAAATAAAAATAATCGTACATAAATATCCGTTGTACAGTTAATGTTGAATTGGTTTTCCACAATCATGGCACGATTGATTTCCTGATACGCATACGTGAGAGGCGCAGTATGAAAGCATGGTGAAAGAGAGCTTCGTTCCAACTTTTCAATGCCACGCCTTTTCAGTTCCTGTGACAAAACAACGTTTTATAAGTCTATCATGGTATAAACCCGAAATTGTGAAGGGTTGCTCAAATGATAAGCTTGTCCATCCTGGTCGCTCAAGGCTAAACAGATGGGAATTAATCCTGTGCTCAAACTTTCGGACACTGCATTATTATCAAAAGAATGATATTATTATCTGCCTTCAATTCTTGCATACTTAATGAAACTACCAAATAAGATCAAGAGGTACGTGCACAATTTTGTAACGCCATCATTGATTTATATAGTATTTTAAATTATTATATGAACGTGAGATTAACTTGTACATCCATTATCATATATATATAGATAGATAGATAGGAAGGTAACATAGATTATGAATGTTGGAGATAAATGATAAATAACATGTCTAGAGACGTTTCAATATATCATCTTTTAGAATCTTATGAAATCATTATCAATTATTTTAAAAAGAAAACAAGATAAGGTAAATGTGTGCTGAGTTTTTTTTTTTTTTTGGGTAAAAAAATTTGTGGTTAGTTGACTATAAAATATTTTAATAGGAACCACTAGAGGTTCGGTAGGTGGTTTTAGGTCCATCATTCTGGTGCTACAAATTTGTTCTTTAATTAAGTTTGCACATGAGCGATAACAATATTTATAACCCACCAATTAAAAAACCGGTTGGAAGAAATTTTATTGAGTTGACGATGGATGAATAAAGCCAAGCTAAAAGTCAAAATTCTTAATGCCATAAAAGAATTCTATTGATGACAATATTTATAACCTACCAATTAAAAAACCAATTGGAAGAAATTTTATTGAGTTGACGATGGATGAATAAAGCCAAGCTAAAAGTCAAGATTCTTAATGCCATAAAAGAATTCTATTGATGACAATATTTATAACCTACTAATTAAAAAACCAGTTGAAAGAAATTTTATTGAGTTGAGGATGGATGAATAAAGCCAAGCTAAAAGTCAAGATTCATAATGCCATAAAAGTACTCCAATAGAAGGTTTTGATATTTGATATGTTAAATAAGAACTATTGTCACGGAAGACTTGCGAATGAGAGGACCTATAAAAAGACTAGTGGTGCAAGATGCTTTTATATGGATAAGATCAACACAAACGAATGTAAAAGTGAGACTTCTTGGGGTGAACTAAGTCACGTTAATCTTACTGGGTTCATGAAAGCCAAGCATCACATGAGAAATGTCCATATTTGATCAGAATTTTTTTTTTGAAAAAATTATAAACATATTATACTTTGGTTAATTCAATCCTAAATCTTTTAATTTTTACCAATTAAAATCCTAAATATTTTCAAATTTTATCAATTGAATCCATCTGATTAATTTTAATCGAAAATCACTGACGTAATTGGTGGCTAGTGAGAGTCGCTAGCCAACTCTTGCTGTCACTAGGCAAGGGCCACAACCAGTGAGTGTTGGTCAGCGATCCTCCCCAGACTTTTTAGAAAAAAAAAAAAAAAGGGGAACAGAAAGAAAGAAAAATTAAAAATTAAAAATATTAAAAAATCAAATTATTTTTAATATATATAGAAAAAAATTGTCTACATCACCGCTAACCATTTTATATGACACCACCATTATTCACGTCAGTGATTTCAATTCAAATTACACAAATGAACTCAATAGGCAAAATGTAAAAAGGTTTATAATTAAATTGGCATAATTAAGAATTTTAGGATTGTATTGGTCAAATGCAAAAAAATTAGGATTTTTTTTGTCCAATTCAATCATAAGACTATTCTATGCAATGCATTGAACGTAATTAGGTGACTTTTTATTTTGTTTGTTGAAAGAACTATTCATTACTAAGCCATTGCTGAAATGCAACTAAGTTCGGAATCAGTATATAATAAAAAAAACCATAGTAGGGGGGGGGGGGGGGGGGGGGAGAGAGATTATGCAGCCAACCATTAGGGAGAAGGTTTTCTCAATGGGCTTTTGCGGCCAATCCGCCGGCTTTTTCGCTTCCCTGGGCACATAGGACACTGAGACTTCCTCAAGTTGGGCCAGCAAAACCCTACAGTCCTTCAAAATTGCTTCCACAGTCCATGGGCCTGGAACTTGGCCCGTTAAATTCTCCATGAGTGACAAGCACGAAGTGTTGAGACTTCAATTTCTAGGGCAGAATCACCATGGTTCTTCAAAGCAAAGCCGTCGGTGATGATGCATTCAACGTTTCGGCAGATCCCAACCACGGCTCCCTCCGAGGTTGATCTGATTTTTGAAGCATTCATGACCAATTTCATATTGGTTAAATGAGATGGACGAGTACCTCCACTAAGGTTGCATATGAGGCGAGCTGGTAAGTCCATATAGAACAACCTTTTATACTATATAGCGTTTAGTGGGCAACGATAAGTTCAAATAAGATTTCCCCCATTTGAGTGGGAAAAAAAAATTAACGCGGCCAACAAAGTGTTGTCCGTATGCACAGGTAAAGCCGGGTTAGGAACAATGAATCTCTTACAAGTAGTTATTTATAGTGTTGTTTGTCCAATCCTTTGTAATAACTACTCGAAATAACATATTTGCAAAGTCAATTTGTTTGCAAATTATACAGTTGATTCTCATCCTTCATAGACTCCAATGATCACCCGCTCCACCTTTTCATCATAAATGATCTACTTGCTCTGAAATGATTTGTGTTAATAGGGTAATTCCAATTCATAGGGTCTTTTGGAAAAATTTGAAGCAACTACTTTTATAGTAACAAATTGAAAAAGAATGAGCGGAGTGGGAGAGTCAAAATCGAAAAGAGAATCACTTGCTTCTTTTTCTCGTCCAAAACTGTGAATGAAACTTTCGCCACGGTTGTGCCATGCAACAGATTGAAAAAAGAACTAGTGGAGTGGGAGAGTCAAAATCAAAGAGAGAATCCCTTACTTCTTTCTCTCATCCAAAATTGTGAATAAGATTTTCACCATGGCTGTGCCATGCACCTCACTCCCTCCCTCCCTTTCAGAATGCAATTTAGTGGATAACCGCAAGACTCTCTCTCTCTACGACCACCTCATGGTGGTGGTCTTGTCCTTTAGCAATCACCAACAGGTGGTCATGCAACCACCTTGTGGCAAGTCTTCATGTGACAACGGTAGATGTTACTATATGAACCGGAACCACGTTGTCTAGAGGAGAGAATCCCTTACTTCTTTCTCTCATTCAAAACTATGAATAAGACTTTCACCATGGCCGTGCCATGCACCTCATTCCCTCCCTCCCTTTTAGATTGCAATTCAGTGGACAAACCGCAAGGCTCTCTCTCTCTCTCTACAACCACCTCATGGTGGTGGTCTTGTCCTCTAGCGATCACCACCAGTGGTCATGCAACCGCCTCGTGCCAAGTCTTCATGTGACGACGGCATATGTTACTATATGAACCGGAACCATGTTGTCTAGATTTTTTTTTTTTGTTTTTTTAATTCCAAATCCATCAATGTCTTTATCTTCTACCAAATTTTATTTTTATGTACATCAAAGAATTACCAAGATACCATGTTCAAAAATATCCAGACTTATACACTAACAATCACCAGACCAGTTGATAATAGTACACAAGGAAATTTTATGGTTTCTCCTTTGTTGTGTGATCTTATTCTATTCGGCAAATTAATCCGAGCAAACATTCATACTCTCGTCCTTTTCGCGGGCCTTTCTCAGCATGGACACAACTTGAAAGTTAGAAAGGACAAGATCCTCAACATGGTTCGGCAGTTGTCCGGGCTTTGAAAAGCCCATGTCAGCAAGGACCGATGCCGACACATGACGTGATCACATCCGTATATTCTGACATCAATTTTCGAACTAATTGTAAAGATCGATATCGTGCTCCCCTTGTGCTCATTATCGATGGGCTGTCGCCTCCAATGGCCAACACACCTTTAGAAAAAAGAAGAGAAATCAAAAAAGGAAAGAAAAAGGTGAACTGAACGTTCTTGATAGCGAAAAAAGAAAGAGGAGTGTTCACACGAAAAGAAAAAGGAAAGAGAGAGAGACGGTTCAAAGTAGAATAGGTGGTTTAGATTCGACCGCGAAACTCTGCCGGCATTGGCTGATTAATATGTTGTTGAAGAGATTAAAATCAATTAGTTTATAACCCTTCTCTAAATTGTTTTCCATAATTAGAATTTCTTACTCTTTTGTTATTATATCTTTGCAATGACAATATATTGCTGTATTATTGGTGTGTCGAGCCTTTAGCTATGTGACTAGAGATCGGTCCTTCAGTATTTTCCCACATTGGGATATTGTTGGAACATTACGGCCGATTGCTACTGGGATTGATTAGTTATTAGCTGGTTAAGTTTTGGGGAATGTATTGATCCTGGATAGGCTAAAGCTATAAATCGTTGTCGTATCTTCTTAACAATAATTTGTATCCTGTCAATTTCTGAGTATTTGCATTCATCTCAGTAACTTCAACTTTGCGCATCCAAAATGGTCAACCCAATTCGAGTTAACCCTGCTGACTTGACTCTATTTTGGAATTTGTTTTTTTTTTCTTTATCTTTTTCTCGGGGGTTGAGAATGCGATTTTTAAGGTTTGACTATGAGCATTCATACCTTGAGCACTCCGGGCGTTGACCGTGCAGTCAGTACCCCTTGAAGAAAAGAATGGATGAATGAAAACAAAGAAATATGTTTTTGGCGAAATTTTTATGACGAATTCTCTTTTTTTTTTTTTTATTATCAGAATTTCTCCAGCAAATTCAGCCGATGATTCTACTGTTGGATTGAAACTGAAATGAAGGAGTACGATTTAATGGACTTGATCCGACGGCTAAGTCACCAAATGTTCTTGTTTGAACATTATTGATTTGCCTCATTAATTGCACACAGAGAAAAAGGGAAGATTGTCTAAAAAGTCTAAATCTATTGTACATTTTTCAATTCAGTATTGTTTTGCTAATTAGGTCCATCCGATTAATTTTGGCCAAAAATTGATAAAAACGACGTCGAGTGTTTTGCATGGAATGACTAACATTGACATGGACTAATAATATTTTAATATTTTTAGAATTTTTGTTAATTTTTTTCTTTTTTTTTTCCTTTTCCCTCCACCTCACCACTACTAGGCCTTGTTGATGGCCGACAGAGGTTGCTAGCCTTAAGTGAGGGCCACCCTCCCTTGCCAACCTTTGGAGAGGGACACCTAGGCCTGGCTTGGAGAGGGCCATCCTCGTCGAATTGGGCTTTCTAGGGTAGCAACCATTCACTAAATTAGGTGACAACGAGGGTTGCCCTACGGTTCAAAACTAACAATTTAAACTTCTAGAGTTTCAAAATAATATATAGGATCATATGTTTTCTTTCTTTTTTTTTTTTGTCATCTGCAATACTATTGTAACAAGCCAAATAGAAAAAACTAGCTCAAGGAGCTGTGTAAGCACTATCTATGCATGTCTCCAATCTTGATCTGCAATAATTCGATAATTATGGTCCTTAAATGCTAAATTCTCCCAAAATTTAAGCATAATTCAATTCCCCCATTGAGAAAATGATGCTTTGCTCATAATGAAAACGTGATTGGGTCAAATTATATTCAAAGGCTAGGAGTGTCACTAACGAAACTTTGCAATCTGGCAAAGGTGCGTGTATCGGGGTATGCGCAGCGTTTGCTTTTGGTTCACCCTTCTCTCCGATGTGTCCACCACAAGAGTTTGACTCCATTGTAATTTCATCAGGACCTATAAGAATCGATCGGATCATGCAAGAAAAATGCGCGATGCATCCCTTTGTAGGAAACATAAACTTTGTGCATTCTATAATATGAGTAGATGAAACAACTTGTGTTTTTTGGGATTGAGGGGCGTCTAGTGATCAAAGGGGAGAAATTACTTGTCAAGATAGAGTGAGTTCAACTATCCATCGCTATGCTTCTTAAGATTTGACCGTGGCATGCCTTGACAATTGTGGTTCGGATGCTTTAGAAAACTTCCTTGTATTGTTTCTTTTGTCCGTTGAAATTTTGATTTTGTTGTTGTTGTTGTTTTTTTTTTTTTTTTCACTTAGGAAGTTTCTTACGTTAATGACTCACTTTTGAAGAGGAAAAATGATACAAATAGTTCTTGAATTTTAACACGATATGCAATATTGTCTCTAGACTTTGAATTTACTCCATGTGGTCCCTAAACTATTTTCAAATGTTCAATATAGCTTTTTTTAGTTTGCTTAAACGACAAACATATCTTACTTCTACTACACTGACCGAATATCTTCCCGATTCTAGCATCAGTCTTCTTTGAATTCCACCAAATCGACTCAACATTAAGTGTGTTTCTAATAGTCACACTGTTCTAGAAACATATTTAGACTAATCACCAATGAATTCGGCAAGGTGAAAATACAAGAGGGACTCAAAACTATTTGACAGATGTGAGCTAGTGTATTCGAGTATTCCTTCTCGAGATAATTTCTAGGGATTAAACTCTAAGAAACTAAATCTCTCTTTAGCCCAGGCAGAATCAGAAGATTTAAGGTGTGTTGGCTATTGCTACACTTGGGATTCTTCTTCTAGTGCCTACCGCAAGTTAAGGAAGATTGATAGAGTTCTTGTTAATCCTAAGTGGAGCCAAGACTTCTCCTTCTCAGAAGCCTCCTTCCTTGCCCTGGGCATCTCCGTTTATACTCCTATGGTTGTTAGAGTTTTGGCCCATTAGAGTTTTGGCCCATTCTCATCAGAGAAAACCTTTTAAGATCTTCAACTTTTTGATGAAGCATCTAGCCTTTAGTGCAATTGTAAATCATCTATGGGAGAACTCGAGTGATGGAGTCCCCATGTACAAACTAGTTAGCAAACTAAAGATCCTCAAGGGCCACCTTGAGCAACTCAACAAGGAATCTTTCTCTAATATCTCGCCAAAACATCAGAGGCCATGAATGCTTTGCGGGTCACCCAAGATGCCTTACAGCAAGACCCGACAAGTCTTGTGTTTGCTGACCTTGAAAAAAAAAACCGATTGTGGACATTCTCAGATCTTGGAATTCAGGAGGATTCCTTTTTTAGGCAAAAGTCCAGGATTAGATGGCTCAAAGAAGGAGACCGGAACACCAAATTCTTCCACCATTCGATCAACAAAAGGGCTTTGAGAAATAGAATCCTTTCGGCCCTTGATGTCGAGGGTAATCCAATCACTAATGTAGGCTTGGTGCGGTAGCGTTTCGTCGACCACTTCCAGGACATTCTTGTGCCGCGGGAGTTGCCAGGGTAGCCTGCTATCTAGGAGATTCAGGTGGTGATCCAACATACCCTCAATGATGAACAGGTTAGATCTCTATCTTGTTTTGTTTCTGATTTAGAGATACAGGATACCATCTTCTCTCTAGCTCGTGATAAGGCTCCCGGGCTGGATGGCTTTAATGCCAAATTCTTCAAGCTTAATTGGGAGACGGTTGGACCGTTGGTGCTTACTCTGGTCAAGGACTTCTTTGTCACTGGGAGGTTACTACGTGAGATTGACAACACCATTTTAGTCTTGGTTCCAAAAGTTCCCAATGATTCTATGGTCTCTGACTATAGACCTATTACTTGATGTAACACAATTTATAAATGCATTACCAAGCTCTTGGCTAATCATGTAGTTGTTGTGCTTCAAGCTTTACTCAATCCACCCTAAAATGCCTTTGTTAATGGCCGACGGATCAAGGATAACATCCTCGTCGCCCAAGAGCTATTTAGTGGCTTCCACCATGATACATACTCGCCTAAGTGTGCTGTCAAAGTAGATTTCCAGAAAGCTTATAATACTATTTACTGGGACTTCTTAGAGCTTACCCTCCGTGCCTTCGGGTTTCCTGATCACTTGATCAAGCTCATCATGGTTTGTGTTCACAAACCTAAGTTTTCCATCTTTGTAAATGGGGAGCTACATGATTTTTTTTTTTTTTGAGTGGTCACAGACTTTGCCAAGAAGACCCTTTGCCGCCTTACTTATTCACTTTGCTATGGAGATTTTTTCTGAGATCCATTTCCTTCAATCCAGGCAACTAGGCTTCAAATTTTTCTAGAGATGTAAAGCAACGTGCTTATCACACTTATTCTTTGCAAATGATGTTTTCCTGTTCTATGAAGCAAACTTGGCCTTAGTTTCCCTCCTCAAGGAAGGCCTTGGAACCTTTTCTAATTGGAGTGGGCTGAGACCCAAATATAAACAAAAGTGAAGCTTTCCTTGCTGGAGGGACGGAGTCTATTCAGTCACAAATACTCCATACTTTTAGTTTCCAGGAAGGGAAGCTATCAGTTCATTATTTGGGGGTTCCCATTATCACCGCCAGACTTGGTAAGGTCGATTGTATTTCTCTTATCAACCGCATAATTGCAAGGGTGCAATTATGATACCTAGAGCTGTGTTGGATTGCATCGAGCAAATTCTAAGACAATTTCTTTGGAAAGGCCTGAGCCTAGGAAGAGGAGGTGCGAAAGTCTACTAGGATGATGTATGCATTTTGAAAGAAGATGGGGGACTTGGCATACGTAAGCTGCGTGATTGCAACATGACATCCATGCTCAAGCACATTTGGATCCTTTTTACCGACAAGGAATCCTTGTGGTGTAAGTAAATTCATTCTAATTTCTCGAAGAGGAAAAATTTATGGGTTGCTAACAAGCTGTCTGTTTGTTCTTGGGCCTGGAAGAAGATACTCCATCTTAGGAGAGAGTTTCATCCGTCCTTTTAATGGAATATTGGGGATAGATGCTCCGTGTCTCTTTGGTTTGATCACTGGCATCCTAGAGGCCCCCTTAATATGTTGTTCTCATACACTTACATCTATCAGTCAGGTCTATCTAGGATGGCTTCAGTTGCGGACCTATTCTTTGCTGAGGGCCAGAAGGTTAAGGCCATTTTGGAGTCGTGGGAGTTTCCCCTTCCCGTCCTTTCTCAAAATTCGGATCGTTTCCGTTGGATCGAGAGTTCCTCAGGCACCTTCTCAGTAGCCTCTATGTGGGAAATCATTCGGCCAAAGGGAACCTTAGTTCCTTGGTGTGGCACCCCTCGACGGCCCTCGATCCGATTAGGGTCGCCACATTTCGCTTACCATTTACTTTCCTGAATTAACATATCACTCTGATACCATTTAGCTATGCAGCGGGTCCATACAACCATGGGGGTTTACACATTTTTTTTTCTTTAATCGGTCCCTTGCGCAATTCATATAGCAGAAGCACATCCATTAACTTCCTTCTCTATATTCAGAAAACGATGCACACTTACTAAACATTTATAGATAAAAGCCGTACACTTTTTATTTACTTAAATCAGATGGACATCGTTCATCGGTACATCAAAATGCCGTAGTCTTCTATATTCGGCTACACTCTAACAGATGACCGACATTTCCTCCAACAGTCATACACTTAAAGTCCATCGATCAGTGTCGGCGTCCAAAAGCTCCTTCCCTTGCTATCCTCCTCCTCACGGTCATATCCAACCGTTCAAACCATCTACTAATCTGAAATGTTATTCCCCAAAAGGGGTGAGTACAACCACTCAGAAGGTAAAGGAATCCAATAACAACTCAATGCATCATACAAATGATACATGCATTGCAGGCGTAACTTACCTTGCAGCCATGCGTAATACTATCATGCATCATCATGCCTTATCATCATGCATATCATATCATCATATGTCATCATCATAATCATCATCATGGCATCATTATATCATACATGTCATCCTCATTATGACATCATCACATCACATATTATCATCATCCTCATACATATCATCATGCATATCATACCATGGGTGATCATCATATCACATCACATATCATCATCATCATCATGCATATCATCATGCATATCATACCATGGGTGATCATCATATCACATCACATATCATCACCATCATCATGCATATCATCATGCATATCATATCATATCATGCCATGAGTTAATTTTCATCTTTATCTTTAAATTTGATCACCACATCACCCTTCCTCGATTCATCAATTTCATCCCATATTTTACACTCGCATCCCATGCGAGAAAAACCTCCGGGCATGTATCCAAGATACAACCGGGCATCCGGCCCCCCACATTCCGGGCATCTCGCATCCCAACTAGCATCACGAGGAACCTCCGGGCATCTCGCATCCCAACTAGCATCACGAGGAACCTTCAGGCATGTATCCAAGACACTATCGGACATTCGGCCTTTACCCTTCTAGCCAGGCATCTCGCACCCAAATCCTGGCATCGCGAGGCATTCCCTTCGGGCAAAGACCTCCGACAGGGCTTCCGACCCCCCACATTCCGGGCATCCTAAATCTCCCAAGGAATTCCGGCAATGTATCTATACATTCCGGCCATCATCCTCCACCACAACCACTTCCGCATTTACCATCATCCACATATACCATTTCTTTATCTCAATTTAACATGGCAATTGGCATGGTATCAAACAAATCACACTTGACATGGAATTCACACTTGCATCTCAATTCATATGTCATACACATGCCAAAACTTTATCCCATACACATCTCAATTCGATACATGTACAAGGACCATGTCATACGCATACCAAGACTTTATCACATATACATTTCAATCCAATACATGTGCAAAGACCTCATCACACACATGCCACACAAATAGAATTGAATCCATGGCCAAATAAAAATCCATTTTACTTTATTATTATTTTATTATTTTATTATATTTATTTATTTATTTTCATAAATAAATATTAAATTTAATATCTATGATTTTCCCAAAATAATAGTATTCAAAAAATCACTAAACAAATCAATAGGATCACAATTTCATACAAAATTCATGGCCAAATTGAATTTCTCATAATTTCACAATTTCCACAAAATAGCACATGATATTCGGATAATGACCAGAATTGCACAGTTTCCAAATAAATTCGATTAAAATACTCATATGGCCTTCAAAAATTACGAAATTTTACAGGGTAATAGCCAAGACATTTTCGCACAACTTTCATGCAGAACTTCAAGCCAAATTATTTTTAGATTAATTTATACAACCCCACGAAACCTCTGGAACCACTACCGCGTCGTCCAGAATACACTTCTCTGAAATTTTTAGATTTCACCCATCTATTCTCTTTCGTTTCCCCTGAAATTTGAGTATGTTATGTAACAAGGTGTCATTTACAAGTTTCATGAAGAGATCTAGGTCAAATAACCAAATTATGGTCACCATTTAAGTCCATGAAATCTCGGGTGTCTCGGAACACATTACCAGAATCATCATCTCCAAGATCTAGCCGATTTACTAGGCTATACTTGTTCATTTCTCTTAAAATTTGAGTATGTTGTAGTTTAAGATGTTACCTACAACTTTCATGAAGACATCAAAGTCATATTTGCAACAGAAATCAACATGCAAACAAGAATCTAGCAAGAGGTCAGCGAAAACTTCACAGATCTGGGGTCTCCGTATAACAAGGCTTTAACCCCTCAAATCTCCATCATTTTTCACGAAATTTCAGTATGTTATACTAAAAGATGTTAGCTACAACTTCCATGAAGACATCGAAGCCAAAATCGGACTCCAAACACACATGCAAGCTCAAACAAGTTACTGACTCCTACAAACCGAGCAACAACAGTCACACGGCTTGAAAACAACCAACCCTTACCTCGGTTTTTCGCACAGATCACACCTAAAATCGAACATGCAACTACCAAAACAAACATGCAAGAGAAGTTATGGACTCCACTTGCCTCTACGATGAACAACGACGGCGTGCGGACGGCGGGACACGGCGAACGGGCTCCTTTCTCTCCCTCTCGGCTTCCTTTCTCTCTCGCACGATTCTCTCTCTCTCTCCCTCACTTGGCCGAATGGCTAACCAGCCATTCTCTCTCCTCTTCTTCCCTTTTATCCCCCATTTCCTCATCATTTTTTGCCACCCCAATTGACCAATGCATGACATCCCTCTCTAAGCCAATGCATGGAGACTTCTTGCCACTTGTCACAACACATGCAAGATGGGCTTGGGCTTTTGGGCTTGGGCTTTGGAGTTGGGCCATCCAGCCACTCCTCTTGGGCTGGTCGAATTCCCTTCTTGGGCTCTAATGGGCCGACTAGCTTGGCCCACCAAGCTTTAGGCCAATGGGTCTAAGGCCCATTCAAATTTTGACCCCTTTTTCTCTTTTTTTTTGAATTTCTTTTATAAATATTTTAAACTTTAAATTTTCCACATGGCCAAAGTCTTAGGATATATATATATATATATATATATATATTGCTCATTGAAATTTAAATCATATGGCCAAGCATAGATTATTAATCTTATTAAATTTAAATTTCCACAATCACAAGCACAAATCATCAAATTAAAAGACTAATGGCTAAAACATAAGCCATAGGTAATTTCATTACCTAGTTATAGGCTTTAATTTCTCTAGAGGATGACTTGAATTTTGGGATGCCACAATTCTCCTCTCCTTAGAGAATTTCGTCCTCGAAATTAGACATTCCCTATGTCTCTTGAAATAAGTGAGAGTACCTTTCTCTCATCTCATTTACACTCTCCCATGTGGCTTCCTCCACATCATGATATCGCCATAATATCTTAACCAAAGGAATTCTCTTGGTCCTAAGAATTTGTTCCTTCCGATCCAATGTCAGCACAGGCTCTTTAATATACCTCACTTTCTCATCTATTTTGATGGCTTCATGATCGAGTATGTGTCCTAGATCGGGTTGATACTTCCTCTTAAGTTAAGGATGCAAGCTCTTAACATATCTTAATTTATCTCGACACCATAAACATTTTTAAAACAATACCCACATCTGAAATTTCTTTTGAATGCTTGTGAATCTTCCTTCATGAAATCAAACAATACAAACTGAGGTTTTCAAAAGCATTCAACGACAACAGCAGGCTTTGAAATCATATGTCATTTCCATGTCAAAACGTTTTTCAAATCACCAATGTGGAAAATCCTTTGAGTTCTTGAAAATTCCACCTCATGATATCAAATAATGCAAAATAAGAATTTTCAAAGACACAGCGGTATAACAATGATAGTATTTGAGAATAGGTAAATCTCATATTGTTAAACCAATTCACAAATTCAAAGCATGATGCCAATTCCATAAAATCCATGATCACGTTTAAATTTTCAAATGTTTTTCGGAATCCACATGTAAAACCTTGAGTCGCACTTGCATCACGGCGCGAAATAAAATACTTTATCAAAATCCTTAGTAAAATTTAAATCGGTACGTTGGTAAATTCCAATCTCAATCCCAACTCCAATGGGTTGGAATGTTTTCTATAAAAAGTTCATAAATCTTTGAAATAGAAAACATTTCTTAAAACATTTGGGTACGATGTCACGGTACTCATAAATTTTGATGAAATTCAAGAGATTTTCTAAAATAGTTCACAATCAAAATCTGCTTTTCGATTGAAGTTCAAAACTTGGAATGTGCAAGTGATAATTTTCTCCAAAAACCATAAGCATTTCTTGAAGTATTGAAAATCATAGTTCGGCGAGTCGATAATATTGGTCCAAGATGTTTGAAACCAAAAACTTTGAAATACCAAAATCCTAAGCCTTTCTTGAAATATCGAAATCAACGCATCGGCGAGTCATCGAACTCAGTCCCGACCTTAAGATTTTCAAAGTAGTTTGCATGCAAAATCTTAGAGCTTTGAAAACATCCAAACTCAAGTATTTCCAATCTAATTGCACTACATCAGACAACAACGGCAATGCATTATATAGGTTAGTAGACTTTCACTTGCTGGCATGTCAAACACTAGGAGACATGTTTAGCTAAGTCCGCCTTCATGCTATCCCACCAAAACTGTTGGTGTAATTTCTATACCTTTGTCACCACCAATTCAAGCCTAGAACCATCAAAATCGACACCACCAATAACTCATTTGGTTCAGTCCAACAAAGACATTCACTATGCATTCACCGCAACATAGATTCAAGCCTAAAATATAGCATCATTCCTTCGATTCAAATATCTATAGTCCACCAAAACTTATTTAATTCAAAGATCGACAATCCACCAAAATAATATTTGTCTAGTTTCCACTGAATATATCTCAGATCTCATCCTAAAGAATCATCACTTAGACTAACCATTCATCAAATCCACAACTTGAACTTCCACCATTTCACCTTGGAAGGACTATAACCACAAATGATCATATTCACTAATTCCATCAAACCTTTTCAAATTGAGATCATCACCTACAGTTAAAAGTTGACCATCATCAATTAAACCTATTATTCCAACATATAAACCACAAATAATTTTATGTCTCATATGACCACTCAAACTCATGACTTCCAAGATCAATCTATACATACTAAATACCTCCATGTAATGCATCAAGACTTCCAATGAAATCCTCAAATAGGAAGTCACTACTTAGCTCAAATGATCATAACTTAATCCTCAAATTCATAACTCACTCTCTATAATCCACTTCTTAAGCCTTGCTTGCAGCACTACGGTTAGATGCTACGCATGCTCTTTAGGTCCTTTAGGATATATCAGGATATCATCAAATGAAGACAATCACAATTTGATTCAAATAAGGCTTAAGTATCCTACTCATTAAATCCATGAATGTAGCTAAGGCTTTCATCAATCCAAATAGCATAACTAGGAACTCATAGTGTCCATAGTGAGTCCTAAACACGGTCTTAAGAATGTCTTCTTTCTTAATCCTTAACTTATATCTTGATCTCAAATCAACTTTTTAGAAAAGAATGAACTTCCTTGCAGTTGGTCAAATAAGTCATCAATTCTAGGGAATGGGCACTTACTCTTAACAATCGCACGATTCAGTTGCCTATAATTAATGCACAAACGCATCTACCTATTCTTCTTTTTCACAAACAAGAGTTCCACAAGCTTAACCATGCTTCCGCTACGCCACTCTAATAGACTTATCCCAGAAACATTGCCCTCTTAATTCAATTCATAGTTTAGTTCATTCCTGCCCCCTTTGCCATTCTAGAAGCCTGCCAGGAGCCGCTCCTTGTTCAGGTCCTCTGACCTCGGCGTCCACTCCTCGCCCTCATCAAACCGGGATGTTACAGGTACATCAGCTTTTGCCTGGTTTGAACCCAAACTACACAGGAGCCGCTCCTTGTTCAGGTCCTCTGACCTCGGCGTCCACTCCTCGCCCTCATCAAACCGGGATGTTACAGGTACATCAGCTTTTGCCTGGTTTGAACCCAAACTACACATCTACTGAAGGGTCTCGTTTCAATAGGGATTAACTTACAGAGATATTATCCGCTTTGGCTTATCCCATTCTGCCATCCTCAAACTAGCCATATCCATAGCCGACTTACGACTAAGAGCATCTGCTACTCTATTCGCTTTCCTTAGATGATATCTTATCTCATTCCCCTAGGGTTATCTCACTCATCTCACATGCCAACGTAGATAACAACATATCTTTCAGCGATGTAGAAACACGAAGAGGCATATCTATAGATTTGTTCCTACTCCTCACAATCATCTATATCTTTCGGACACAAATGAATGCGTGTCACTCATATCAAATAACATATGCCTTCTTATCCCTCTATCGAAATCATACCTGAGATAACACTTTTGGAAGCTCCTACTTCCTCTTGAGTGACTGCATACACCCTTCCTTGTGGTGGTGGCCTCTGTGGGTTCCTTAGTAAATTTGGTCCACCAATACTTTGTTGTACTTGTCGCATCGAATTGACATTTGGCTGCGACCTTCCTTGTGGACAATCTTTCTTAAAATGGCCTCTCTGCCCACAGCCAAAACATTTCAATCGATCATTACAGGGTCCTGGTCCATGTTGTCCACCACATCTCTGACAAATATTACCATGGTAGGGTACTCTTCCTAAAATCGGGCCACTTTTGACCTTTCTAGAATTCCCAAAATTATTCCTCTTCTTAGATTCCCAGGTCTGACCCTGATCAGGATAAGGTCTCTTACCCCTTCGAACATCATTAAAGGTCATCTGCCTCTTAGGTTCTAGTTGCTCTCTTTCTAACTCTTGCTCCACCAATTGTGCCCTCTCATAAATCTCATTATAATCCCTTATATTCAAAGGCACCGGTTGTTTTCTAATATCAGTCCTTAATCCTTTCAAGAATCTCTTAGCCTTTTCCTCTCGATCCTCAACCAACCTAGGAGCATACCTAGACAATTCAGAAAATTTTGCCTCATACTGGTCTACTGTCAGCTCCCTTTGTTCTAACTAAACAAATTCAGTGATCTTCCTATCCTTGGCACAATCAGAGAAATGCTTCCTATTGAAAGCTCTCACAAACTCTTCCCAGTTCGCATCAGTACCTGGTGGAAAGATCGTATCCTTCGAAGCTCTCCACCAAAACTTTGCATTTCCCTCAAGCTGGTACTCTGCCAAAACTATTTTCTCAGCATCACTGCAGTCCAACAATCGGAAAATTTGTTCCATTCCATCAATCCATTGTTCTGCCTCTTCAAGACTCCCCATTCCACTAAACTTAAGTGGTTTCAACTTCATAAATTGTTCCACCAGTCCCTGAGGGCGACGTTCCATTCCGGGTTGTTGCTGCGCTTGTCTATCCATCAGATTTCCAATATTGGCCAATGCGTGCAAGATGTCTTCCATTCGGGGTTCAGCCCTTGATGGATGAGCACTTCCAGCTCGCACCATGACTTTCCTGCAATTTCCAAGCATTGCCTCAGGAAAAATGTGAGACTCACTGTCTCTATCCAAAGCAACTACTACTACTACATAAGTAACATATGCATGTTACTGGTACCTAAAGACAACTAAGATAAACTACTAGGGATCTACGAGTGAATACTCATCACCCGTTATTCAATGTTAATCAATTTTTCCATTTTATATCCTATGGTGTGCATCATTCTATCCTCATTTCCATCTGAGGCTCCCTATCACTCCAAATAGACCATAGCTCTGATACCAAAATAGTCTGTGGCACCCCTCGACGGCCCCCGATCCGATTAGGGTCGCCACAGTTTGCTTACCATTTACTTTCCTGAATTAACATATCACTCGGATACCATTTAGCTGTGCAGCGGGTCCATACAACCATGGGGGTTTACACATTTTTTTTCTTTAATCGGTCCCTTGCGCAATTCATATAGCAGAAGCACATCCATTAACTCCCTTCTCTATATTCAGAAAACGATGCACACTTGCTAAACATTTATAGGTAAAAGCCGTACACTTTTTATTTACTTAAATCAGATGGACATCGTTCATCGGTACATCAAAATGCCATAGTCTTCTATATTCGGCTACACTCCAAAAGATGACCGACATTTCCTCCAACAGTCATACACTTAAAGTCCATCGATCAGTGTCGGCGTCCAAAAGCTCATTCCCTTGCTATCCTCCTCCTCACGGTCATATCCAACCGTTCAAACCATCTACTAATCTGAAATGTTATTCCCCAAAAGGAGTGAGTACAACCACTTAACAGGTAAAGGAATCTAATAACAACTCGATGCATCATACAAATCACACATACATTGCAGGCGTAACTTACCTTGCAGCCATGCGTAATACTGTCATGCATCATCATGCCTTATCATCATGCATATCATATCATCATATGTCATCATCATAATCATCATCATGGCATCATTATATCATACATGTCATCCTCATTATGACATCATCACATCACATATTATCATCATCCTCATGCATATCATCATGCATATCATACCATGGGTGATCATCATATCACATCACATATCATCATCATCATCATGCATATCATCATGCATATCATACCATGGGTGATCATCATATCACATCACACATCATCACCATCATCATGCATATCATCATGCATATCATATCATATCATGCCATGAGTTAATTTTCATCTTTATCTTTAAATTTGATCACCACATCACCCTTCCTCGATTCATCAATTTCATCTCATATTTTACACTCGCATCCCATGCGAGAAAAACCTCTGGGCATGTATCCAAGATACAACCGGGCATCCGACCCCCCACATTCCGGGCATCTCGCATCCCAACTAGCATCACGAGGAACCTCCGAGCATGTATCCAAGATACAACCGGACATCCGGCCTTTACCCTTCTAGCCAGGCATCTCGCACCCAAATCCTGGCATCGCGAGGCATTCCCTTTCGGGCAAAGACCTCCGACAGGGCTTCCGGCCCCCCACATTCCGAGCATCCTGAATCTCCCAGGGAATTCTGGCAATGTATCTATACATTCCGGCCATCATCCTCCACCACAACCACTTCCGCATTTACCATCATCCACATATACCATTTCTTTATCTCAATTTAACATGGCAATTGGCATGGTATCAAACAAATCACGCTTGACATGGAATTCACACTTGCATCTCAATTCATATGTCATACACATGCCAAAACTTTATCCCATACACATCTCAATTCGATACATGTACAAGGACCATGTCATACGCATACCAAGACTTTATCACATATACATTTCAATCCAATACATGTGCAAAGACCTCATCACACACATGCCACACAAATAGAATTGAATCCATGGCCAAATAAAAATCCATTTTACTTTTTTATTATTTTATTATTTTATTATTATATTTATTTATTTTCATAAATAAATATTAAATTTAATATCTATGATTTTCCCAAAATAATAGTATTCAAACAATCACTAAACAAATCAATAGGATCACAATTTCATACAAAATTCATGGCCAAATTGAATTTCTCATAATTTCACAATTTCCACAAAATAGCACATGATATTCGGATAATGACCAGAATTGCACAGTTTCCAAATAAATTCGATTAAAATACTCATATGGCCTTCAAAAATTACGAAATTTTACAGGGTAATAGCCAAGACATTTTCGCACAACTTTTATGAAGAACTTCAAGCCAAATTATTTTTAGATTAATTTATACAACCCCACGAAACCTCTGGAACCACTACCGCGTCGTCCAGAATACACTTCTCCGAAATTTTTAGATTTCACCCATCTATTCTCTTTCGTTTCCCCTGAAATTTGAGTATGTTATGTACCAAGGTGTCCTTTACAAGTTTCATGAAGAGATCTAGGTCAAATAACCAAATTATGGTCACCATTTAAGTCCATGAAGTCTCGGGTGTCTCGGAACACATTACCAGAATCATCATCTCCAAGATCTAGCCGATTTACTAGGCTATACTTGTTCATTTCTCTTAAAATTTGAGTATGTTGTAGTTTAAGATGTTACCTACAACTTTCATGAAGACATCAAAGTCATATTTGCAACAGAAATCAACATGCAAACAAGAATCTAGCAAGAGGTCAGCGAAAACTTCACAGATCTGGGGTCTCCGTATAACAAGGCTTTAACCCCTCAAATCTCCATCATTTTTCACGAAATTTCAGTATGTTATACTAAAAGATGTTAGCTACAACTTCCATGAAGACATCGAAGCCAAAATCGGACTCCAAACACACATGCAAGCTCAAACAAGTTACTGACTCCTACAAACCGAGCAACAACAGTCACACGGCTTGAAAACAACCAACCCTTACCTCGGTTTTTCGCACAAATCACACCTAAAATCGAACATGCAACTACCAAAAAAAAACATGCAAGAGAAGTTACGGACTCCACTTGCCTCTAGGATGAACAACGACGGCGTACGGACGGCGGGACACGGCGAACAGGCTCCTTTCTCTCCCTCTCGGCTTCGTTTCTCTCTCGCACGATTCTCTCTCTCTCTCCCTCACTTGGCCGAATGGCTAACCAGCCATTCTCTCTCCTCTTCTTCCCTTTTATCCCCCATTTTCTCATCATTTTTTGCCACCCCAATTGACCAATGCATGACATCCCTCTCTAAGCCAATGCATGGAGACTTCTTGCCACTTGTCACAACACATGCAAGATGGGCTTGGGCTTTTGGGCTTGGGCTTTGGAGTTGGGCCATCCGGCCAATCCTCTTGGGCTGGTCGAATTCCCTTCTTGGGCTCTAATGGGCCGACTAGCTTGGCCCACCAAGCTTTAGGCCAATGGGTCTAAGGCCCATTCGAATTTTGACCCCTTTTTCTCTTTTTTTTTTGAATTTCTTTTATAAATATTTTAAACTTTAAATTTTCCACATGGCCAAAGTCTTAGGATATATATATATATATATATATATATATATATATTGCTCATTGAAATTTAAACCATATGGCCAAGCATAGATTATTAATCTTATTAAATTTAAATTTCCACAATCACAAGCACAAATCATCAAATTAAAAGACTAATGGCTAAAACATAAGCCATAGGTAATTTCATTACCTAATTATAGGCTTTAATTTCTCTAGAGGATGACTTGAATTTTGGGATGCCACACTTGGGCCTCGTTTATTTGCAGCAACTCGCTCACTCCGCAGTATCAATTTAACATGTAGCTTATTGTTAAGAACCAACTTCCTACCCAGGTTCTTTTACTTTCCTATGGGAGGATTGATTATGTCTCGTGTGCTTTTTGTAATTCTAGGCCGGATTTTATTGATCACTTATTTTTTGGATGTCGCACTACCGCCGCCCTTACGTCCTTTTGGGCTGCTAGGTGCAACCTTCCTTGGCAAAACAATACTTGGCAGGACAATCTCCAGTGGGCCTTGAACTTTCTCTTTGGTAATGAGTTTTATCGTTGCATTGCTCGCTTCTCCTTTGGAGCCCTTTGGCATGTGATTTGAAAAACGCAGAATAACGTCCTTTTTCGAGAACAAGCTTTGTCTATTCCGGCCTTGAACAACCACCTCGTTAAAGTCATCAAGGACAAGGCCTTGAGTTTCACTAACATTGCGAACACTTCAAGAAAATAGGAGGATTCAACGCTACTAGGGATTTGACTCGGCCATTTTTTCTCCTATGGTATCCGATATTGCCCTGTAAGTTTGGGTTGTTGGTGTTGCCAATGCCTTCACCGATTCTGGGTTTCTTGTATAGCGGTGTGTTGGTTGCTTGTTTGGCTAGTTGACTACTTGTTGCTACTGCTTGACTGGTTGGTCTTGATGAAGCTAGGGGTTGCATTTGATTTTGTAGCAGCTGGTTGGTTTCGTTGAAGCTGGGGGTTGCTTTAGGTTCTTCACAGGTTGTTGTGGCTTGCTGAGAGGCTCACCACTATATTCTGTCTTTTGAAGCCATTGGTTCGTTGTTTGTTGCTGTTTAGCTATTGTGGATACACCAAGTTTAAGAGAACTCCTTTTCCTTAATTGGTGGCCGTTGTTTTGGTTGATTTGTTGCCGATGTTTTGCTTGTTTAGTTACTGCTCTTTCGCTGTTTGTGGTTCCCTTTCTTGGCACCCTTCCACTTGTTTTGACTTGTTTTGTCATCACGAGTGCAAGTTTTTTGGTGCCGAGTCTTTACTATATAGTTGTATAGCTTTTGGTTAAAGTCAATATATCTTACCTTTACCAAAAAAAAAAAAAAAAAAACTAAATCTCTCTTCATCTCGACACGGACGGGCTACATTTTGCTAGGTCAAGAAAAAGGTGAACTTAGGATGGTGCAAGAAAAAGATACCTCAGCGCACACAACAAAATAGAAACAAGTACAAATGACAAATAGAACTTCATTACCCCCAGCTCTCTTCATTGACTTCACTAATGCTTTAGAATCCTTGCAATATGAATGGGACTGGTTAGGCCACAAACTGTCAAAACTCGAAATATCTTTTGCTTTGACAAACTTTAACTAAGGGGTGATGGATTCCTAATCCGATCTAGTTCTCAAAAATTGGAACCGAGGACTGGGCAAACTGGTCCTAAGACCGGGAAGCAAACCAAACGATTGATCTGGTCTGGTTTCGGTCCGGTCCAATGGAAATGATCATTTATATTATCCCACTACTTCTTTTCCATTCCTTTTATTTCCCTCTATATAGACCAAATCGAGATAGTGTTTACTTCAAATTTTACTATCTTTTTTGGAAGAAATAATAAAATAAAAAAGTACATGCAATCAATCCGATCCAGTCTGGTTCTCCACCAGACTGCTTAAACACCAGTTCCACCTTTAGGAACTGCGAACTAGATCGACACTCTCGAAAATTGGACCAATCCAATCGGTCTAGGTGGCTCCTAGTTTGGGCAATACGTTTTGCATACCCTAATCTTCACAAAGAGCGTAGGGAATCTATCCACCTACAAAGAGAAGAAAATTCATGACTTAAGGAACAGTCTTTGAATATAGTGCGATGTCATAATCTCCTACCTTATTAGGATCAACTGTAAGACTTTTGACTTAAAGAAAAGAAAATGGTGCTGGTGGCTCTTCTCTTCCACATTGCCAATTGACCAAATCATGTCCACACACCCTTAGAAAATCTTATCTAAAAGTTTAAGCTGATAGGTAAAGCATTTGTGACATCTAGTCAAGCGATGTGGAATAATATTTAATACAAGCATCTTGATATTTCAATTCCCTTGGGTTGAGGTTTTAACATTCAAAGTTCAATATTGGATATGAAAGGCTTATGATGTTATTCAAAAATGACAGCCTAGTCAAAATTCATCTCTTTAGCTATTTCTTTTCAAGACTTGATGTGTGAAATGATTCGAATAATCACATATAATAACAGAGCAATTTTCTACTAGTAAAGACGTGTGATTTGGTGACGGCAGACTCTAAACGGATGTGACAAGGATAAGAAAGGAGGGGGAAACAACGCTCTCAAATTCACATTAGTTGCACCATCACTCCTTCTATCTCTCATGGTGACCGAGTGAACGCTCTTTTATTTTTCAACTATGTTATCTAAGTTTGATAAAATTATCATGCCTTGGATTGTAAATCCAACCTTATACCCTGGTTTATCCGAGCTTATTCGATTTAAGGCATATCGCCAAGCACTATATAGGCGAACTTATGTCCCACTGCCTTAAGGGCATCTTTGATGTGGAGGAGCAAATCAAATCAAATGGTCTACATCTATATTCGTCTTCATTTGTTCAAACCAAACCCCATTCTATCACATGACATAATTAAAATAGATTTTCTTTGATTTGGATTGCTACATTTTACGTCTTATATTAATGCAAATTTTACTTTTGGCTCTTACTTAGGGACTCCGTATGATGGTCATAAAGTAGATCTTTGCGTCATGTACATGCATACTCATTATTTGCTTGAGCGTGCCACACAAGGGTCAACCCCAAGCTGCGCACATTGCAGTCGAGATAATGAGAGCTGATATTATGAAAAATCTCAAATTAATATATCTGTAATCAATTTAATTTAAATTAATATTTTAACCATAAAAAAATCTCAAATTTAAATTCCCGCGACAAATTTGTAATATGTTAGTTTCCGTTAAATTTTTATCATCAAATTATTGAATTAGATAACACGTGACAATTGACGAATATATCAATTTGGTATTTTACCTTCTCTTTATCACATGTGTACGAGTTTGTGGTTTTTTTATAATATTAATCTAATTTATGGGAAATTAACAGAGGTTAAGTTTGTTACAAATGTATCAGTTTGGTGTTTTTTATAGTCAAAAAATTAATGTAGGGTAAATTTATCTCAAGTATACAAGTTTGGGGTTTTTCATTGTATGAACCAAGATAATTACCAAATTAGTCATAAACCAGATGATAATATAGTCTTAAACTTTCCAATTTCTTCATCGTAGATCTAAACCTCTACGCAAATATTCCAAGATGGTTCTCCTAGCCAATTGTCGTAGGAAATTAATGAAGTAGCATCTAGTTATCGCTGGCGGTTTTACGTGGCATACTAATACAAGCAACTCTACTCGAAAGAACGTCCTCTATGGATCACCGCCTTAGCTATTTCCAGTTGAAAATGGCCAGAAAGGATTTTATTGGAACTTCACATAAAAATTTAGGACCACATATGCAAAATTGAAAGTTTATAATTGAATCGGTATTCTGTATAATAAGTTTATAACCCAATTGGAATTTTCATACTTTATGTTAGGAGCAAGTTAGTATGAGATTTCGCTTGCTTACCCTATTACTCTCGGTGTCTATCAATATCTAAAAGCAGTACAAATTTATTTGGCTGAATCTAATTTGGTTGTCCATATCGAAATCCATAAGTATGGCTGAATGTATACATCCTTGCAATTTATCCTATTCTTTATTTCAATGACAATTCACTAACTCCAATGAACTTCACGGGAAAAATAAAAGAAAATTCAGCTTAGGACAATAATGTAGCTTGCATTTAATGCTTGGAACATCACTTTCTCTCTCTTCCATTACATTCTTCTCCAATTTCCTCTTCTTTTTTCTCTCATTTTCTCTCCTTTTCTTTCCCCTAGGTCGACCCCCCCCCCTCATTCCTATCTCTCCCTCACACAATCTCTCTCTCCCTCTTTCTCTCCCTCTAGGTTGCCGCCCCACCACCACCGTCCCCACGCCATCACTGTTGCCTTTCGTCTCACTACACGTCATCTCACACCACACCTTTACCTTCGCCGTGAGCTTAAGCCATTTGTCTTCCGATTCCATTTGTGTCCTGATGTTGTAAATGAAATTCCTAACCCTTAGCTAGGGTATTGTATTACATTGGTAGAGTGGGTCGTGTTCTTGATCACTTGTGAGATTATGCATATTTTGTTGTTTGAACTATTATTGCTTGGTTATGTGAGATTTCTATGTTTTGCTTGTGTGAAAATTTTGTACGGTTTGCTCATATGTTTTAAAGCACGCTTCGAGCCATGAATGGGTCTCATTGGTTTGGATTGGCTTCGAGGCGTGCTAAGACGAACCTCACTTGGCAAGTCAGTATTGAGGCGTACTGATCCAAGACCTTGCTTGGTGTAGCTCGATGCCTTGACTTGTCGATTCAGGCCATGAACGTTGTGTCGTGGCTAGCATAATGTACGGTTTCAAAAAGGTAAAGCATATTATACACTTAGCATGATTCACACCCTCAAGCCTTGCTTATATCGGCTAATGAATTAAAGATAAGAAGCTGGATTGTGTTGCTTGTTTGTATCATCACATGAGGGAATAATTCTAGCCATCACCCTTAGATTATGGGCATTGCCTAATTAAGTTCGAATGCCTAACAAACTCATTGTTGGAGGATCGTTGTCACCCTTAGATTAGGAGACGTTGCCCAATTAAGTTTGAATGCCTGACGGATTCATTGTCGGAGGATTACTGTCACCCTTGGATTATGGGACATTGCTCGATTAAGTTCAGATGCCCGACAGATTCATTGTCGGAGGATTGCTGTTATCTTTGGATTAAAAGGATGTTGCCGATTATGTTCAAAAGAACCAATGGATTTCGGTTGATTAATAAATAAGTCCCGTATACTTGACCTTATATTATTTACGTGCATATGTTATTTGCTATTGTCTCGACCTTAAAAGTCATGCATGTTACGAAATCGCATATCGATTCAAGAAAAATAACACTCGCAAACAATTCATCAGACAGAATATAGTAATAAGAGAGTAGAATCAGATGAACACACCAGAAAATTTGTTATTGAAGTTCACCCAAACCTGACCTACGTCTCTGCGCAAAGGCACTCTGCGAATCCACTAGACTTCAGAAAAAGTTGGAATACAACGATGATCTTCTCTTAAAATCAAAGTACAAAGAGATTGAGAACCCTCATCAAGAAAAAAACTCACTTTTTTCTTCTCTCTTTTTCTTGCTTCTCTATTTCCTTTTTCAGCGTCTTAACGGCTAGGGTTTTTCCATCGCTAATATAAAGATACCACTTTTAACCTAAAAGGAAATCTAATAGAAAAGACAAAAAAAAAAAAAAAGCCCTTAAAAACAAATATTTGACTTCATTTATAACAATCTCCCACTTGAAGACAAATATACCCAAGCACCAAGCAACTTTGCATTCATCTTCTTCAAGAAATAGTAGTTGAAAAACTTGTGCCTCTGCGATACTCCTCATCAATCAGTATGGAGTAATACTAATGGTAGTAGTACAGAAAATATGCTTCTCACTGTCTACTACATTGGTCATCATGTCAGCTAGATTCTTCGAGCCATCAATCTTCTGTAGCTTTAACTCACTATCTTTCAATGCTGACCTGATAAAGTGATAACACTTCTTGATATGTCTAGTCCTTGAGTGATAAGCTGCATTATTTGCTAAGTGCACTGCACTTTGACTATTACTCCAAAGTATACTGACTAGCTGTTTTCGACGTAACTCCTCCATATAATCTTTTAACTACATGATTTCCTTGGAGGCTTCTATAATCGTTATATATCTGCCTCTGTCGTCGATAAAGCCACTACTTTTTGTAGTTGAAATACCCAACTCATTGTTGTACCTGCAACTGTAAAGACATATCTAATGGTACTCTTACCACTATCTCGATCACTTGAATGATTTGCATCTACATAACCCCACAATTCTAGAGATGTACCACCATAACAAAGTGAGTAATTAGAAGTACCTATTAAATATCTCAATATCCGTTTAACTGCATTCCAATGCTCTCTACTTGGGTTTTGCATATATCGACTCACAACTCCCATTGTATGTGCAATGTCTAGTCTCATGCTCACCATGGTATACATCAAACTCCCCACTGCTGATGCATATGGAACTACCGCCATCTCATCTTTCAAAGCCTGAGTGCTTGGACACATATCCTTAGAAAGTTTGAAGTGACTCGCTAGAGGAGTTGCAACCGGTTTTGCCTTGTCCGTGTTAAATCTCTTTAACACCTTGTTCACATAGTCTTCCCGCGACAACCATAATTTCTTATTTTTCCTATCCCTGATGATTTTCATGCCTAAAATATTCTTGGCCTCTCCAAAGTCTTTCAAAGCAAACTGTCATGATAACATATTTTTTACTTCTACGATTCTCTTCATATTAGAACTAGCCACCGGCATGTCATTCATATATAAAGAGAGATACATAATGTCACCATCATCATATTTGCGAAAATAAACACAGTGATTAGACTCACATTGTGCAAATCCTTTTTCTTGTGTGAAACCATCAAATTTTAATTACCATTGCCACGGAGCTTGTTTCAAGCCATACAAGCTTTTCTTCAAGCGACATACCATGTGCTCATTACCTTTGACTTCAAAACTCTTAGGTTGTGCCGTGTATAATTCTTCATCTAAGTCACCATATAAAAACGTTGTTTTTACGTCTAACTGCTCAAGATGAAGCTATACTCAACAGAACTTTAATTGATGTCATTTTCACTATAGGTGAAAATATCTCGGAATAGTCGATCCCATCTTTTTTTAGAAAAGCCCTTGACTACAAGTCTCGCCTTATATCTAATACTACCATCTGCTTCATTCTTAACCCTATACACCCATTTGTTTAATAAAGTTTTTTTACCTGTGGGCAACTTGGTCAACTCCCAAGTTTTGTTCTGAAGTAACCAACTCATCTCATCTTTCATAGCACACTCCCACTGCAAGTGAGACGTGTCTGCCTTTGCTTCATCATAAGTCTTTGGTCCTCCCGAATCTATATATAAGACATGGCTTAGAATAGTATTAGCTGATGGATCAAAAATTACCTTTGGCTTTCTCACACGTGTAGACCTTCTCAAGATAGGTACTTCAGGGTCATTCGTTTGCTCCGAATCACTGCGTTCTTCTTGAACTACCTCTTCACTGATAATAGGCTCATCTTGAACCTCTCTTTCAGGTGAACTTTGATCTACTGGAAACATCTTCATGGGCATTGTGTCTAATTCAACATATTCTGGTTGTACTACATTCTCATGCTCTGTCTCTGTCTGACGATCCTTGTACATCTTTTCTTCATGGAATACCATATTGCGAGTGCGGATGACTTTGTTATTCTCATAATCCCAAAGCCTATAACCGTACTCATCGCTATTGTATCCGATAAAGACACACTTCTGGGACTTAGCATAAAGCTTTTTTCTATCTTCCCCGTCAATCAAAGCATATGCAATACAACCAAACACCTTTAAATGTGAATAATTAATCTTTTTACCTGACCACCGCTCCTGTGGTATTTTTCCATCCAACGCACTAGATGGACTTCTATTGATAAGATAAATAGCTGCATCAACTGTGGCAGCCCATAAGTATAGCGGGAGACCCGCGTGTAGTCTCATGCATCTCGCACATTCAAGATTAGTCATGTTCATTATTTCAGCTACACCGTTCTCTTGAGGAGTTTTAGGAACAGTCTTTAGCCCGTGTATGCCTTCTCGACTCAGATATTCTGCAAATTTCTTACTTGTGTATTCTCCACCATTATCAGATTTCAGAGCTTTAATCTGATAACCTGTTTCTTTTTCTATCACGGTCTTCCACATTTGGAATATCCCGTATACTTCTGATTTTTCTTTAAGAGCATAGACTCAAGTCTTCCTTGTTGCATCATTAATGAATGTGACAAAATATCTCTTACCACCATAAGAGAGTTCCTAAGCAGGTCCCCATACATCAGTATGAACCAACTCTAGCTTCTGGCCTTTCTTTTGTCACCTATTCAATTGAAAACTAACAGCCTTCTGTTTTCCATAAATGCAACTCTCACAAAAATCTAACTAAACTTTTTGCAAACCTGGGAGTAATTTTCTCAAGTGTAACTACTTTACACCTTTATCACCAAGATATCCCAAACGATAATGCCAAAGAGTAGATAAATTACATGTAGCCATTGTAGTTGCAACTATATCACTGATATTGTCTCCTTGGATAAGGTAAAGTGTACCTGTACGCTTTCCCTTTGCTACTACTCTTACCCCACAGGTTATCATCCACTCTCCGTAGCCAAAGGTTATTACCAAACCTTCTTGGTCAAGTTTACTGGTTGAAATCAGATTTTTCTTTAATTCCGGAATATGCCTAATTTCACACAAAACTAGACGTCTTCCACCTGAGATGTTCACAGTCACAGTTCCTTTCCCAACAATAGGACACATGTGGCCGTTTCCCACAACCACTTGTCTGAAATCTCCACTGGCATAATCATCAAATATGTCTCTTTGCAAGGTGCAATGAAAAGAAGCACCAAAATCAATAAACCATTTATTTGTTGTTAAGTCAAACCCTGCAGACAAACACAAGTTATCTAGCAAAGATTCATCGCTAACTATATTAGCTCCTTGATTCTCATCTTGCTGCTTCTTTTTGTAGGCTTCACACTGAAACCCCCGATGTCCGATTTTGTGATAAAACCAACACTCATCTTTTGTAACCTGTATCCCACCCCTTGATTGTGATTTGCTACGCCCGTTGAATTTTCCTCTAATTTTACTTCTTCCATGGTTCTCCACTGCAAGTGCCATTGAAGATGTAGATGCAAAAAAATTATCTCCACCTGAGACTTTCCTTCACATCTCTTCATCGATGATACTACTCACAGCATCATCAAGAGTTAAATCATCCTTCATGGTGCTCGAAATTCCCTATACTGCGGTATTGTAGCTTTTTGGAAGAGAACATATAAATAATAAAGCTTGAAGCTTCATATCTAAATTTATGCCTGTAGATTCCAATTGACCCGTGACCTGCGTGAAATTATTAATATGCCTCGTCACAGAACCTCTATCAGATAACTTCATATTAACTAGTTTTTTCAGCAAAAATACCTTATTTGATGTGGACGGCTTCTCAAAAATATTCGTTAGAATATCCATGGCTTCTTTTGCAGTTTTTGCTTTCGCGATGTGGTACCCTGTCTTTTTTTGTCAACCTTAGACGAATCGCACCTAATGCCTTTAGATCAAGAATTTTCCATCTGACTTCTGCTATCGGATCCACTTCCGCTATCTCGGGTCTCCAACCCTCAAGTGGTGCATAGAGATCTTTTTGATAAAGATAATCTTCTATTTGTACTTTCCACCATCCGAAATCCTCTCCATTGAACTTATCGATTCTGATTTTATCTTCTGCCATTTTGTTTGCTTTCAATCGAACGTCACCGAAAACCCTCGATGTTCTCGATTAGCCAACCTAGGCTTTGATACCAATTGTTACGAAATCGCATATCAATTCCAAAAAAATAACGCTCACAAACAATTCACCAAACAAAATATAGTAATAAAAGAGCAGAATCAAATGAACACGCCAGAAAAGTTGTTATTGAAGTTTACCCTAACCTGGGCTACGTCTCCGTGCAGAGGCACTCTGCAAATCCACTAGACTTCAGAAAAAGTTGGAATACAATAATGATCTTCTCTCAAGATCATAGCACAAAGAGATTGAGAACCCTCATCAAGAAAAAACTCACTTTTTTCTTCTCTCTTTTTCTTGCTTCTTTATTTCCTTTTTCAGCGTCTTAACGGCTAGGGTTTTTCCATCGCTAATATAAAGATACCACTTTTAACCTAAAAGGAAATCTAATAGAAAAGACAAAAAAAGCCCCTAAAAACAATTATTTGACTTCATCTATAACAATGCACATATGTTATATGTTATTATTTGTCTCACGCATGTTTGATATGGCATTTTTTGAGATGTGTGAAACACATGCGAGACAAGTGTAATTAATTGTCATTTTTAGTGATATGGAATGCATGTGCATACTATAATTGTTGTTATTTGTGACATGAGAGGTACATGGATGTTTTGAAACTTGTTATTTGAGTCTCGAAAGCCATGGTAATATTTTAGAAGCTAATATTTGACACATGAGAATATTATTGCCTATTAATTGCACAATATGTGGCATGTGTGAATTTTGTTGCAATTATTAGGACTCGAGGAATTTGTGTATGTTGTTAAAGTTATTAATTGGCATATTTAGATATCTCATAGATTCATGATAGGACAAATGTCTAGGTAGAGGAAAAGTTTCCTTCATGTTCATAGTTAAGACAAAATAAAGATTTTGCTATTGATTAATATCGATATATTGATGCGGTTATGTTCACCTGCTTATTCGACAATGAGGCATCCTCCTATCCAAGGACTAGTAAGTTTGCTTATTGAGTCCATGACTCACTCCATTGATTTTTTCAAAATTATAGGCATGGAGGTCTTACATTAGTTCTGGCGTTGCAATCTTGCCAGAGCTAAGATTTACCATGATCTTTTTGAGCATAGGACATGTGATGGTTGTAAATACATTGCCCCAAAATAGAAGGGCTTAAAAAAATAACTGATGTTATATAAATAGTTGTGCATTTACAAGTGGTCATTTTCCTAGCCTATTGTTGCAGTATGGGTATTTATTGTGCAACTGCTTCTGTATGCTCTTAATAGAAAGATAAAATGAATTGGGATGACGACATGCCTAGGATGTCACGAAAATAACCCCCACTGCTCGTGACCCTTGAGATGGAGTTGGAGTCGTTACAATTAGGGTTAGCTTTAGTATGAGAATATCCATAAAGATCTATTAGATAAAAAAGAAGAAAAAAGAAAAGAAGAAAAGTTTACTTTCACGAGAGACATAAGCCCAATTTAAGTTTACAAACAAAAATAAATGAAATGGTCCAAAACTTTCCTCAATGGATCTTTTTTGCCCTATTTGGTCCCATCATAGAACAAAACAGTCTCTCCAATATCTTTGTTAGTAGAAGAGCATTAAAAGCATCAGCTAATTATGGCACAATCCAATATTTATTCTCATTCTTTGGTCTGTCATACTCTAACTATCATCTATCTCTTAGACTCTTACTCTAATGCTTTGTAGACACACCTCCACTTTTACTCTCATCTCTCTCAAATCTTTACTTTATCATTCTAGAGCATGAAATTAAACCGCACGCTTGAAAACTAAGACCCTATTTGGCAACGCTCCTGGGAACAACTAATTATATTATTTTGTTTCCCAAAACAAAAAAATGACATAAATTTGTTTGATAATTTTTTTTCCTCAAAGCAAAAATCCATTTTTTGTTCCTGAGAATAGTAGAATCGACAAGTAGAAAAAACTAGTTTTTTGTTCCCAAAAACAATTTCAGAATTAAAACCAACCTTTTCTTTTCTTTTTTCTCTTTTTCCCCCTTCTTTTCTCATTCTCTCTTCTTCTTCCTCCACTGGCCATTGCTGCCACTGCAGACATTCATCGATGACCTCCCGGGTGAGATCCAATGAGCAACCACAAAGAAGGAGGATGAAGAAGAGAAAAGGAAAAAGGAAAAACAAAAATAATAAAAATATAATAAAAGTACTAAAAATTTTGAAAGAAACAAAAAAATTTAAAAATCCTGCCAAACGCATTTCTATTTCACGAATAGAATTTTTGGACAGTTACCAAGCATCTTCAAAAACTCATAAATTATTTCCGAGAACATAAAAAAAAAACAATTTATGAACAAAAATTATTTTTGAAAATAAAATGATTACTAAAACACGTCATAAATATCCCCTCTCCATCCAATTTCATTGCCATTAGCTATGTACCTATTAGGCAAGATGTCAATGATAAGGTCAGAACCCATAATGCCAAAGAGGCATCCCATTAAGGAACTTTCCTTTCCTCTAATTATAAATCCAATAGGCATGCTCATCTTAAGGATGCGTCTTTTTGAAGCTTAGGTCCTTGTCCCTCTCTATATCTCAGCAACAGTTGTTGAACTTGCCTTCAATGCTTGGTTGGTTCACAGGTCATCTATTTTCATTGGAAGTGTCTTTTATTTCCAAGACAAATCCATGTTTTTCATTGCTTCCACTCATCTAATCCATCATTTTCTACTGATATTTCAGAGAAAATGCCTAGGATAAGAAGCAAACAAATTTTCAAGCTTGACAAGAAGGGAAAAAAAATCACCATGGGTTCGCTCCATTTTACATTTGGAAATAAGCTGGCCCCATTTATACTTATATTTGAGAGAGAGAGAGAGAGAGAGAGAGAGAGAGAGAGAGAGAGAGAGAGAGAAATGGATAATGACTGGGTAATAGTTTGAATTTCAAGGAGATAACACCAAGGAAATTAAAAACACTTTCTTCTCTTTTCCTTCATTCAAAAATTTACTTGTGTGATTAAGTTTGGATGTCAGACAGACTCGTTTTCGGAGAATTGCTGTCACCCTTGGATTAGAGGATGTTACCCGATTAAGTTCGGATGCCCGACAAACTTGTTGTTAGAGGATCGCTGTCGCCTTTGTATTACGGGACGTTACCCAAATAGATTCAAATGCCCGACGGATTCATTGTCGGAGGATCGCCCTAAAGAAAGATCAACCGTCCTTCGCACTCCCGGTAAGATAAACAATTGATAACCTTCCTTCCCAACCCGAGTTGTTGGAACGAACCGAACTTTCCGAGTTATCCACCCAAACTAGCCAACAAATACATAGTCCTCCGCACCTTGCCTAGGAAGAAGAGAACAATGATACTTTCTTCTTGAACCTTCAACACCAGCAACATCGCCAGTCTACTTTGTTTTTTCCTTCTCATTTGACCAACGCGCTTTTGATATTAACAATTATCCTAGCTATTCCCCACCCTATTCCCCCGTCGGGTAGGCAAAAGCCATTAGAATCGGTAGGTTCACATGAACAAGCAGTAGAGGAATTCCTAACAGAAGAAGAAGCATACTCATTCCACCCACCCACCCCCCCCCTCTTCCCCATCCTCCCTTCCCTCCTCTCTCTCTCTTGACTTTTGCTAGTGATGCGTGCATTCATAGTGAAAAGGCTTTTTCTTTAGTTCAATTAATGGTTTATTCCCTTCTCTCTGGAGTTGGAATGTTCACGCGTTGTATTTAGGAAACAAGTTTTCTAATGATCCAAACGATGATTCCAACCTACTGAGGTCTACAACCTCGGCCGGTTCGCTGACAGGCCCCTCCAAGAAATCGCCGGGTCTGGTTCTTTCCTCCCAAGTTTCGCCGGTTTGCATTTTCATTTCAAATTGTATCGGACATCAATTAGGATTCTAATCTTACTTACAAATATGTTGTTATTTTTTTCTTACCTTATGGCTCCCTAAGTTCCAAAGTTACACACCACAAAATCCGCCTATCCAAAACGCTAGCACAATCCACCACCTATAACTTAGCCGGCCGCCTCTGCCACCCACCATTGGCATGTCAAGTGGATCCACCACACTGCTGCCCCGAGGCGAAAAATATTTTAAATATTGGCGTCTCATGGGGTAATTTTTGAAGATTTTTTGTGGTACTATAGTATGCAATGTTCACATTTATGTATCAATTAGAAATCAAAAGGCTACTTGGAGGAAATTAACCAGAGATGGGAGAGAGCGTTGCCCTTTTTGTAGGCGAACAATGCGTTTGCTCTCTTTTTTAGTATAATTACAAAAAAATCTTAATTCCATCGCACGAATACTAATTCAATTCTAACATTTCAATTTATTCATAAATATTTTGACAATTTACTAATACAGTATTCCCTGTTAATTTTTGCCCAAAAATCGTGACATGGACGTCAGCTATTCTATGATATGGTCAACACAGACCTGAGCACTTTTTGGAATTTTTTATAATTTTGCTTATTTGTTCTAAATAATTTATATTTCCCATTTTTCTTTTCTTTTCTTTTCTTTTCTTCTTTACTATGGACCTGCGAGGACGTTATGGCCCTCGCCTATGGCCGGCAACCTTCGTGGCCACCATCGAGGCCTTGAACTAGTAGAGGGAAATAAGAAAAAGGAAAAAAAATCTAAAAATTAAAAATTTGCGAAAATTCTCTACGTCAGCAATTTCCAATTAAAATTAATTGGAATGAATATATTGACAAATTGTTTACAAGTTTCGAAAATTAATATCCGTACCAATAAAAAAAATAATCCTACATAAATTTCCCTTGTACAGTTGATGTTGAATTGGTTTTCCAAAATCATGGCACGATTGATTTCCTTATATGCATACGCGAGACGTGCGGTATGAAAGCATGGTCAAAGAGAGCTTCGTTCCAACTTCTCGATGCCACGCCTTTTCAGTTCCTGTGACAAAACAACATTCCATAAGGTTATCATTGTATAAGCCCGAAATTGTAAAGGGTTGCTCAAATGATAAGCTCATCCATCCCGGTCACTTAAGGCTAACCATATGGGAATTAATTCGGTGCTCAAAACTTTCGGACACTGCATTATTATCAAAAGAATGATATTGTTATCTGCCTTCAATTCTTGCATACTTAACGAAACTACCAAATAAGATCAAGAGGTACGTGCACAATTTTGTAACGCCATCATTGATTTATACAGTATTTTAAATTATTATATGAACGTGAGGTTAACTTCAAATGTTGTATCATTTCTTACACATCCATTAACATTTGACATTAAAAACAATAGCAAGGTAACGTTGGAGATAAATAACATGCCTAGAGATGTTGGAATATATCATCTTTTCGAATCTCGTGAAATCATTATCAATTATTTTAAAAAGAAAACAAGTGCTTAGGTTTTTTTTTTTTTTTTGGATAAAAATATTTGTGGTTAGTTGACTATAAAATATTTTAATAGGAACCACTAGAGGTTTGCTAACTGGTTTTAGGTTCATCATTCTAGTGCTACAAATTTGTTCTTTAATTAAGTTTGCGCATGAGTGATAACAATATTTATAACCTACCAATTAAAAAACCGGTTGAAAGAAATTTTATTGAGTTGAGGATGGATGGATAAAACCAAGCTAAAAGTCAAAATTCTTAATGCCATGAAAGAACTCCAATAGAAGGTTTTGATATTTGAAATGTTAAATTTATAGCCTACCAATTAAAAAACCAGTTGAAAGAAATTTTATTGAGTTGAGGATGGATGAATGAAGCCAAGCTAAAAGTCAAGATTCTTAATGCCATAAAAGAATTCCAATAGAAGGTTTTGATATTTGAAATGTTAAATTTATAACCTACCAATTACAAAACTGGTTGAAAGAAATTTTATTGAGTTGAGGATGGATGAATAAAGCCAAGCTAAAAGTCAAGATTCTTAATGCCATAAAAGAATTCCAATAGAAGGTTTTGATATTTGAAATGTTAAATTTATAACCTACCAATTACAAAACTGGTTGAAAGAAATTTTATTGAGTTGAGGATGGATGAATAAAGCCAAGCTAAAAGTCAAGATTCTTAATGCCATAAAAGAACTCCAAGAAACGTTTTGATATTTGAAATGTTAAATTTATAACCTATCAATTACAAAACTGGTTGAAAGAAATTTTATTGAGTTGAGGATGGATGAATAAAGCCAAGCTAAAAGTCAAAATTCTTAATGCCATAAAAGAACTCCAAGGAACGTTTTGATATTTGAATTGTTAAATTTATAACCTACCAATTAAAAAACCGGTTGAAAGAAATTTTATTGAGTTGAGGATGGATAAATGAAGCCAAGCTAAAAGTCAAAATTCTTAATGCCATAAAAGAACTCCAATAGAAGGCTTTGACATTTGAAATGTTAAATTTATAACCTACCAATTAAAAAACCGGTTGAAAGAAATTTTATTGAGTTGAGGATGGATGAATAAAGCTAAGCTAAAAGTCAAGATTCTTAATGCTATAAAAGAATTCCAATAGAAGGTTTTGATACTTGAAATGTTAAATTTATAACCTACCAATTAAAAAACCGGTTGAAAGAAATTTTATTGAGTTCAGGATGGATTAATAAAGCCAAGCTAAAAATCAAGATTCTTAATGCCATAAAAGAACTCCAATAGAAGGTTTTGATATTTGAAGTGTTAAATTTATAACCTACCAATTAAAAAACCAATTGAAAGAAATTATTGAGTTGAGAATGGATGAATAAAGCCAAGTTAAAAATCAAGATTCTTAATGCTATAAAAGAACTCCAATAGAATGTTTTGATATTTGAAATGTTAAATTTATAACCTACCAATTAAAAAACCGGTTCAAAGAAATTTTATTGAGTTGAGGATGGATGAATAAAGCCAAGCTAAAAGTCAAGATTCTTAATGCCATAAAAGAACTCCAATAGAAGGTTTTGATATTTGAAATGGTAAATTTATAACATACTAATTAAAAAAACCGGTTGAAAGAAATTTTATTGAGTTGAGGATGGATGAATAAAGCCAAGCTAAAAGTCAAGATTCTTAATGCCATAAAAGAACTCCAATAGAAGGTTTTGATATTTGAAATGGTAAATTTATAACATACTAATTAAAAAAACCGGTTGAAAGAAATTTTATTTGGTTGAGGATGGATGAATAAAGCCAAGCTAAAAGTTAAGATTCTTAATGCCATAAAAGAACTCCAATATAAGGTTTTGATATTTGAAATGTTAAATTTATAACCTACCAATTAAAAAACCAATCGAAAGAAATTTTATTGAGTTGAGAATGGATGAATAAAGCCAAGTTAAAAATCAAGATTCTTAATGCTATAAAAGAACTCCAATAGAATGTTTTGATATTTGAAATGTTAAATTTATAACCTACCAATTAAAAAACCGGTTGAAAGAAATTTTATTGAGTTGAAGATGGATGAATAAAGCCAAGCTAAAAGTGAAGATTCTTAATGCCATAAAAGAACTCCAATAGAAGGTTTTGATATTTGAAATGGTAAATTTATAACATACTAATTAAAAAAACCGGTTGAAAGAAATTTTATTGAATTGAGGATGGATGAATAAAGCCAAGCTAAAAGTTAAGATTCTTAATGCCATAAAAGAACTCCAATATAAGGTTTTGATATTTGAAATGTTAAATTTATAACCTACCAATTAAAAAACCGGTTGAAAGAAATTTTATTGAGTTGAGGATGGATGAATAAAGCCAAGCTAAAAGTCAAGATTCTTAATGCTATAAAAAAAACTCCAATAGAATGTTTTGATATTTGAAATGTTAAATTTATAACCTACCAATTAAAAAACCGGTTCAAAGAAATTTTATTGAGTTGAAGATGGATGAATAAAGCCAAGCTAAAAGTGAAGATTCTTAATGCCATAAAAGAACTCCAATAGAAGGTTTTGATATTTGAAATAGTAAATTTATAACATACTAATTAAAAAAACCGGTTGAAAGAAATTTTATTGAGTTGAGGATGGATGAATAAAGCCAAGCTAAAAGTTAAGATTCTTAATGCCATAAAAGAACTCCAATATAAGGTTTTGATATTTGAAATGTTAAATTTATAACCTACCAATTAAAAACCAATTGAAAGAAATTTTATTGAGTTGGGAATGGATGAATAAAGCCAAGTTAAAAATCAAGATTCTTAATGCTATAAAAGAACTCCAATAGAATGTTTTGATATTTGAAGAAATGCGAACCCCTGGAGTATGATAACTTTACAGGAAATGACACTTAGTTGTCATAACTTATGAAAGGAACACTTAAGTACCAAAATCGGAGCAAAATGACTCATTGAGTGTCGATCAAGCCAAAATCTGGCCAAATTGAATACGTGGCATTTTTCCGGCGAAACAAATGCAAAACGACGCCGTTTTGCCCGCTGACGTGGCCAATTAATACAAAAACGATGTCGTTTTGGGCTGACGTGATAAAAAATAATATATAAATTATTTTAATTTAATTTAATTTTAATTTAGTATACAAATTAATTAAATTAAATTTAGTTAAAATATTTTCAAATTATCATTTTAAAATTAAAAAAATTAAAAAAAAAGGGGGGAGACGACTAAGGGTTGAGCCCTCAGCCACCGCCACCACCTCCCTACCGTCGACGGAGGGGGGAGGGTCGGTGGGGGTCACCAGGCCTTGTTCAGGGGCCGGTGACCCCGACCCTGACCGATTGGCGGTGAGGGCTTGCGAGCCCTCACCCCAAATCGGGGTGAGCGTTGTCACTCTTGCCCAGATCAGCAAGGGCTCGTGACCCTCACCTAGATCCGACCGGGGGGGGGGGAAGGAGGAGGAGGGAGGTAGCCGACGACGAGGGTTGGGGTTGTCGAACCCTATTCGAGGGCTGGTGGCCCTAGTTGGTTAGCAGCGAGGGCCTGCGTGCCCTCATTGCTAGTCGGCCAACCGAGGGCTGACCCTCCCCCACCTTCTAGCGACGGCGGGGAGGCAGCGCCGACGGCGAGGGCTTAGCCCTCAACCGTGGGCTGCCTTCCTCCTCTTCCGTTTTCGGTTTTTTTATTATTATTATTATTATGATTTTAATAAAGAAATATAAATTATATTATATTATTATTTTATACTTATTTATATTTAATTAAATTTTATATTATATTATAATTCAAATTATGCCAAAATAACGTCGTTTTGGCTGATTTAAGGGTTTTCTTTTGGCTAACACTCGAAACAACATCATTTTGGGTGAATTAGAGCTAACTCGGCTCTCCGGTAAGCCACCTCAGCGTGAAATATTAATATTTAAATGCCACGTAAGATATCTGGCTGGCTTCCCCGAAACAGGCACTAAGGTGTTCCACTTTTCTTTAAATGTAGCACTTAAGTGTCTCTTTGGGCAAAGTCATGGCACTTGTAATATACTTTCCTCGATATTTGAAATGTTAAATTTATAACCTACAAATTAAAAAACCGGTTGAAAGAAATTTTATTGAGTTGAAAATGGATGAATAAAGCCAAGCTGAAAGTCAAGATTCTTAATGCCATGAAAGAACTCCAATAGAAGGTTATGATATTTGAAATGTTAAATAAAAAATATTGTCACGGAAGACTTGCGAATAAGACGGCCTATAAAAAGACTAGTGGTGCAAGATGCTCTTATATGGATAAGATCAACACAAACGAATGTAAAAGTGAGACTTCTTGGGGTGAACTAAGTCACGTGAATCTTACTTGGTTCATGAAAGCTAGGCATCACATGAGAAATGTCTATATTTTCTCAAAAAAAAAATTGAAAAAGTTATAAACTTATAATACTTTGGTTAATTCAATCCTAAATCTTTTAATTTTTACCAATTGAAATCCAAAATATTTTCGAATTTTGCCAATTGAATCCATCCAATCAATTTTAGTCCAAAATCGCTGACGTAATTGGTGGTTAACGAGAGTCGCTGGCCAACTCTCGCTGTCACTAGGCAAGGGCCACAACCGGCGAGGGTCGGCTAGCGACCCTCGCTAGACTATTTAGAAAAAAAATGGAAAAGAAAGAAAGAAAAATTATAATTTAAAAATATTGAAAAATCAAATTATTTTTAATATATATAGAAAAAATTGTCTACATCAGTGCTAATCATTTTACATGATACCACCATTATTCACGTCAGCGATTTCAATTCAAATTACCCAAATGAACTCAATTGGCAAAATGTAAAAATGTTTATCATTAAATTGGCACAATTAAGAATTTTAGGATTGTATTGGTCAAATGCAAAAAATTTAGGACTTTTTGTCCAATTTAATCATCAGACTATTCTATGCAATGCAATGAATGTAATTAGGTGACTTTTTTTTTTTTTTTGTCGAAAGAAGTATTCATTACTAAACTATTGCTGAAACGCAATTGAGTTCGGAATTAGTACATAAAAAAAAAAAAACCATAGTAGGCGGGGGGATTATGCAGCCAATCATTAGGGAGAAGGTTTTCCCAATGGGCTTTCGCGGCCCAATCCGCCGGCTTGTCCACTTCCCTGGGCACATAGGACACTGAGACTTCCGCAAGTTGGGCCAACAAAACCCTACAGTCCTTCAAAATTGCTTCCACAGTCCACGGGCCTGGAACTTGGCCCGTTAAACTCTCCATGAGTGACAAGCATGAAGTGTTGAGACTTCAATTTCTAGGGCAGAATCACCAGGGTTCTTCAAAGCAAAGCCGTCGATGATGATGCATTCGATGTTTCGGCAGATCCCAACCACGGCTCCCTCCAAGGTTGATCTGATTTTTGAAGCATTCATGACCAATTTCATCTTCTTGGTGAATTGAGATGGACAAGTACATCCACCAAGGTTGCGTATGTGGCGAGCTGGTAAGTCCATATAGAACAACCTTTTATCCTACATAGCGTTTAGGGGGAACGATAAGTTCAAATAGGATTTTCCCTATTTGAGGGGAAAAAAATTAACGCAGCCAACAAAATGGTGTCCGTATGCATGAGTAAAGCCACGTTAGGAACAATGAAGCTCTTATGGTAAACAAATCTACTTTGCAAATCTGTTATTACAAGTAGTTATTACAAAGGATTGGATGAACAACACTATAAATAACTTCAATCCTTGATGCAGATATTATACTGTTGATTCTCATCCTTAAGATACTATAATGATCACCCCCTCCTCCTTTCATCATAAATGATCTGCTTGCTCTGAAATGAATTGTTTTAATAGGGTAATTCCAATTCACTGGGTCTTTTGGCAAAATTTATAACAAATTGAAAAAGAATGAGCAAAGTGGAAGAGTCAAAATCGAAAATAGAATCCCTTACTTCTTTTTTTCATCCAAAACTGTGAATGAAACTTTAACCACGGTTGTGCCGTGCAACAAATTGAAAAAGAACTAGTGAAGTGGGAGAGTCAAAATCGAAGAGAGAATCCCTTACTTCTATCTCTCATCCAAAACTGTGAATAAGACTTTCACCATGTCTTTATCTTCTACCAAATTTTATTTTTATGCACATCTAACAAGTACCAAGATACTATGTTAAAAAATATCCAGACTTATACACTAACAATCACCAGACCAGTTGATAAGAGTACACAAGGAAATGTTATGGTTTCTCCTTTGTTGTGTGATCTTATTCTATTCGGCAAATTAATCCAAGCAAGCATTTATACTCTCGTCCTTTTCTTTGCGGGCCTTTCTCAGCATGGATACAACTTGAAAGTTAGAAAGGACAAGATCCTCAACATGGTTCGGCAGTTGTTTGGGCTTTGAAAAGCCCATGTCAGCAAGGGCCGAATCCGACACATGACGTGATCACATCCGTATATTCTGACATCAATTTTCGAACTAATTGTAAAGATCGATATCGTGCTCCCCTTGTGCTCATTATCGATGGGCTGTCGCCTCAAGTGGCCAACACACCTTTAGAAAAAAGAAGAGAAATCAAAAAAGGAAAGAAAAAGGTGAACTGAACGTTCTTGATAGCGAAAAAAGAAAGAGGAGTGTTCACACGAAAAGAAAAAGGAAAGAGAGAGAGAGAGAGACGGTTCAAAGGAGAATAGGTGGTTTAGATTCGACGGCGAAACTCTGCCGGCATTGACTGAAATTTTAATATTTTGTTCAAGAGATTAAAATCAACTAGTTTATAACCCTTCTCTAAATTGTTTTCCATAATTAGAATTTCTTACTCTTTTGTTATTATATGTTTGCGATGACAATATATTGCTGTATTATTGGTGTGTCGAGCCTTTTGCTATGTGACTAGAGATCGGTCCTTTAGTATTTTCCCGCATTGGGTTGATATTGTTGGAACATTATGGCCGATTGCTACTGGGATTGATTAGATATTAGCTGGTTGAGTTTTGGGGAATGTATTGATCCTGGATAGGCTAAAGCTATAAATCGTTGTCGTATCTTCTTAACAATAATTTGTATCCTATTGCGTAATTGATGTCTTATGGAAAGTCTGTCAATTTCTGAGTATTTGCATTCTCAGTAACTTCAACTTTGCGCATCCAAAATGGTCAACCCGATTCGAGTCAACCCTGCTGACTTGACTCTATTTTGGAATTTTTTTTTTTTTGCTTTATCTTTTTTTCGGTGGTTGAGAATGCGATTTTTAAGGTTTGACTATGAGCATTCATACCTTGAGCACTCCGGGCGTTGACCGTGCAATCAGTACCCCTTGAAAATAAGAATGGATGAATGAAAACAAAGAAATATGTTTTTGACGAAATTTCTTTGACGAATTCTTTTTTTTTTTAATCAGAATTTCTCCAGCAAATTCAGCTGATGATTCTACCGTTGGATTGAAACTGAAATGAAGGAGTACGATTTAATGGACTTGATCTGACGGCTGTAAAGTCACCGAATGTTCTTGTTTGAACATTATTGATTTGCCTCATTAATTGCTCATTGAGAAAAAGGGGAGATTGCTTAAAAAGTCTAAATCTATTGTAATTTTTTCAATTCAGTATTTTTTTTTTTTTTTGCTAATTAGGTCCATCCGATCAATTTTGGCTTAAAATTGATAACACCGACGTCGAGTGTTTATGGAATGACTAACATTGACATGGACTGATGATATTTTAATATTTTTAGAATTCTTATTATTTTTTTCTTTTTTTTCCTTTTTCTTTTTATTTCTTTTTCCCTCCACCAGCCACTGCTAGGCCTTATCGATGGCCGACAGAGGTCGCTAGCCTTAAGTGAGGGCCACCCTTCCTTGCCAACCTTTGGAGAGGGACACCTAGGCCTGGCTTGGAGAGAGCCATCCTCGTCGAATCAGGCTTTCTTGGGTAGCAACCATTCACTAAATTAGGTGATAGCGAGGGTTGCTCTACAGTTCAAAACTAATGATTTAAACTTCTAGAGTTTCAAAATAATATATAGGATCATATGTTTTTTTTTTTTGGTCATCCGTAATACTGTCATAACAACCCAAATCGAAAAAACTAGCTCGAGGAGCTGTGTAAGCACTATCTATGCACGTCTCCGATCTTGATCCGCAATAATTCGATAATTCTGGTCCTTAGATGCTAAATTCTCCCAAAATTTAAGCATAATTCAATTCCCCATTGAGAAAACAATGCTTTGCTCATAATGAAAACGTGATTAGGTCAAATTATATTCAAAGGTCAGGAGTGTCACTATCAAAACTTTGCAATCTAGCAAAGGCGCGTGTATTAGGCTATGCGCAGTGTTTGCTTTTGGTTCACCCTTCTCTCCGATGTGTCCACCACGAGAGTTTGACTCCATTGTAATTTCATCAAGACCTATAAGAATCGATTGGATCGTGCAAGAAAAATGCGCGATGCATCCCTTTGCGGGCAACGTAAACTTCGTGCATTCTAGAATATGAGCAGATGAAACAACTTGTGTTTTTTGGGATTGAGGGGCGTCTAGTGATCAAAGGGGAGAAATTACTTGTCAAGATAGAATGAGTTCAACTATCCATCACTATGCTTCTTAAGATTTGACCGTGGCGTGCCTCGACAATTGTGGTTTGAATGCTTTAGAAAACTTCATTGTATTGTGTCTTCTGTCCATTGATATTTGATTTTGTTGTTGTTGTTGTTTTTTTTTTTTTTTTTTCACTTTGGAAGTTTCTTATGTTAATGACTCGCTTTTGAAGAGGAAAAATGATACGAATAGTTCCTGAATTTTAACACGATATGCAATATCATCTCTAGACTTTGAATTTACTCCACGTGGTCCCTAAACTATTTACAAATGTTAAATATAGCTTTTTCAGTTTGCTTAAACGACAAACATATCTGACTTCTACTACACTGACCCAACATTGTCTCGATTCTAGCATCAGTCTTGTTTGAATTCCACCCAATCGACTCAACATTAAGTGTGTTTCTAATAGTCACACTGTTCTAAAAACATTTTTAGACTAATCACCAACGAATTGGCCGAGGTGGAAATACAAGGGGGACTCAAAACAATTTGACAGATGTGAGCTGGCAAATTCGACTATTCCTTCTCAAGATAATTTCTAGGGATTAAGCTCTAAGAAACTAAATCTCTCTTTAGCCTAGGCAAAATTAGAAGATTTAGGTATGTTGGCTATCGCTAAACTTGGGTTTCTTCTTTTGGTGCCAACTGCAAGTTAAGGAAGATTGATAGAGTTCTTGTTAATCCTAAGTGGAGCCAAGACTTCTCCTTCTCGGAAGCCTCCTTCCTTGCCCCAAGCATCTCCGATCATACTCCTATCGTTGTTAGAGTTTTGGCCCCTTCTCATCAGAGAAAACCTTTTAAGATCTTCAACTTCTTGATGAAGCATCCAGCCTTTAGTGCAATTGTTAATTAGGTATGGGAGAACCCGGGTGAGGGAGTCCCCATGTACAAACTGGTTTGCAAACTAAAGATCCTCAAGGGCCACCTCAAGCAACTCAACAAGGAATCTATCGTGACCAAATTTTTCAGGTGCACCACCTAAAACTAGGTTAATGGACTACTACGTTTTTAAACTTAGCTCGGGCTCTCCCAAGCCCATACCAAATCGCGACTTAAGTTTAAATTTTTAAACATGCAAGGGGTTATTAACTAAGAGTCATCACTAATCGGTTTATGGTAGGTCGATTAGACACCTAAGTAAAATAAAGAGAGATTTATTTTACTCCTACGAACCAGAGACTGAGGGTACGGGGACTTAGTTACACTAGATTTCTCTAATGCCCTTTCGATACCATTTCTTTTTAATTTTTCAAAATGTTTTTGCAAGCAGCTGATTTATTTTAACATATTTTCCTAACATGTGAGGTGATCATGCCGGTGCGCAATCCACCAATTTAACACCCAGATAAACAATAAATAAATTACAAAAACTTACCTCAAAGCAACGAAAGCATCTGCAATGTTAAGTTAAAAACTACATCAACAACCCTAGATATGGTTTCTAATTACCACGCAATTTCTTTTTGTTTTTACTTAATTAATAAAAATCATGCAATATGCAATGCATTATTAACTAAATGACCTAATTCTAATGTCATGCAATTTCTAATTAAATGGACCTAACAACAATATCTAAATGGCATGCATTTCATGGATCTATTTTTAATGATACGCAATGACATTTTTTATTTTTCCTAAAAATGCAATCTATCCTAGGGAATAGAACTAATTTATTCTAAGACATTTTTTGTATTTTTTCATGAAAATTCGGAATTAGGAAAAATGTGAAAATTTATTTAACTAGATTAAGATTCTATTTAATTTGCATTTGGAATTAGGTTAAGCCAAATCCTAACTTAAACTAAAATATTATCTTAACCCAGATAATCCTAAAATGCAAAATATCTAAACTCATAATAAATTAAGAATGACATTATCTAGAATTAAACTAAGTGTAATTTAACCCTAATATGCAATGACGTACAAAATATGCACTAATTCTACATGACATATGCATGATGATTTTTTGTTGTTTTTTTAATTAATTTTCGAAATTAATAATTGCCAAATAATTAAACATGTAATTCAAATTAATGAAAATCTAACATCCTAAATTTATGTTTTTGGTATGTTTTTTATTTCGAAAATTCAGAATAAACAAAATGCTTAGTCTAAATATGTAAATTACCCTAAAGCATGCGATATTTTAATTCAAACACATTTCAAGTTAAATAAAACAACCAGGACAAAATAGATCATCCAAAATCATCAAAAATATCACACATCGTTCAGATCAATGTGTAATATTTCGCTGATAAAATCGATAAATTGATCTTAAGCCTTAAAGATCAAAATATCAATTTTATTTCCGCTTAATTAATTATTTCATCTAAAGCCTTATAGATGAAATAAAAAACCCTAGCGCTGTTGCGAATCAGGTGATATGTTGGAATTTCCAATCATATACTAAAGACTAATTATACTAAAAAACAAGATAAAGTAAAATAAATAAATAAATAAACTAAAGAAAACTACCTAATGTGTTTTCTTTTTTAAAAAAAAAAAAAAATTGGGCTTGGCAGCCGTGGGGAGCTTTGGCGCGGGAAGTCAAGTGCTGGGGCAGATGCGGGTAAGGCGAGCAGCGATAGCATGGGCGCGAGGCTAGCTGTCAGGCACCGGGGAGAGGCGAGCAGCGACGGTGTGGGCTCCGGCGGCGTCGGGTCGCAGCAGGGACAGTGGCACGACAGCGGCTGAGTGTCGGGTGGAGATGAGTAGGGGCGCCAAGACTTCTGGTGCTGCGGATTGGCGACGGCAAAGGCAGAGCAAAGGCGTTCGGGTCGCGGAGGCGGTTGGTGTCGCGTTGGCGCAGGAGCAGTGCAGGTTTCAGGCGTCGAGTTGAAATGCGGACGGAGCGGCGAGACCGGTGGTGTAGCGTGGCGGAGGCGAGCGAACTAGCGAGGTGGCGGTGCGGAGGCGCGGAGGAGCTCGGAGATCAATGGGCGGTGTTGCGGGCGGAGCAGGGGTGTTGCAACAGCGCGGCGTCGGCGAGGGCGGCAGCGCGGTCGTCGGCGCGCCTGGCGTCTGGTGTTGCTGGTGCGGTGAGATCGGGAGTGGCGGGCTTCGGAGCTCCGGTGTCGGCTGGGCAGGAGCGCGCTCGTCAGGTCGAAAGGTGGCTGGTGTCGCGGTGGCGCGGCAACGGTGCTCGTGGTGGCGCAGCGGCGAGCGGGCTTCGGGTCGCGGACCTGTGGTGGCTGGCAGATGCGTGGTGGAAGGAGGCCGGCAGGGACTTGGCGAGGAAGAAGAACAATGGCTCTATTTTGCTTTTTTTTTCTGCTCTCCTTTCTCACTCTCTGTTCGCCCGTCCCCTTTACGTCTCCCTCACTGTAGCTTGCTGACTTTTCCGTTTTTCTTTGGCAGCCTGTCAAAAGAGAAGGGAAATGACCCCTTTTGTTGACCGAAGATGGACGAGGCTTCTCCTTTTTTTTTACACGGTTCTTTCACGAATTCTCTCTCCAAAACTTTTTTGCTCTCAATTTTCGAAAAATCTCTCCCCCTTCGCTCGAAAATTTTTGGTCTCCTTTTATAGTGATCCTGACCACCCTCTTTTATGGCAATTTTCGAGCTTCCTTTTTCCTTTGCCTTAATTCATGTAAATTGGAGCAAAATCTTGCAATCAATTTGATTTTTCCATGGATATTTCGATTCCTTCCCTTTTATCAAACTCCTTACTTTTTTATTTATCTAATTTCTTTGATTGAAAATTTGCTTCCATATTTACTACGAATTAAATATTCACCGGAGCAAGGATGGTTAATCAGAATTTCCACATTCCATTCATAACCAATCGAATCAATTTTCCCCTTTTTTATTTTTTCTTTTCAAAAAGTAATTTTATTTTTCCGAAATTAGGTGTCAACAGAATCTTTCTTTAATATCTCTGCCTAAACAGCATAGGCCAGGAATTCTTTACGGGTCACCCAAGATGCCTTATAGCAGGACCCGACAAGTCTTGTGCTTGCTGAGCTTGAAAAAACCGGCTGCGGACATTCTTGAATCTTAGGATTTAGGAGGAATCCTTCTTTAGGCAGAAGTCCAGGATTAGATGGCTTAAAGAATGAGACCGGAACACCAAATTCTTCCACCATTCGATCAACAAATGAGCTTTAAGAAATAGAATCATTTCGGTCCTTGATGCCAAGGGTAATCCAATCACTAATCCAGGTTTGGTGCAGCAGCGTTTTGTCAACCACTTCCAAGACCTTCTTGCGCCGCAAGAGTTGCTAGGGCAGCCTGCTGTCTAGGAGATTTGGGCGGTGATCAAACATACCCTCAATGATGAACAGGTCAGATCTTTATATCGTCCTGTTTCTGATTTAGAGATATGGGATACCATCTTCTCTCTAGCTCGCAATAAGGCTCTCAGGCCAGATGGCTTTAATGTCGAATTCTTCAAGCTTAATTGGGAGACAGTTGGACCGTCGGTGCTTGCTATGGTCAAGGACTTCTTTGTCACTAGGAGGTTACTACGTGAGATTAACAACATGATTTTAGTCTTGGTTCCAAAAGTTCCCAATGCTTCTACGGTCTCTAACTATAGACCTATTGTTTGTTGTAATACAATTTATAAATGCATTACCAAGCTCTTGGCTAATCGTGTAGCTATTGTGCTTCAAGCTTTACTCAGTCCACCTCAAAATGCCTTTGATAAGGGCAGACGAATCAGGGATAACATCCTCCTCACCCAAGAACTATTTAGTGGCTTCCACCATGATACATACTCGCCTAAGTATGCTATCAAAGTGGATTTCCAGAAAGTTTATGATACATACTCCCCGAGGCCGACCCCCCTTATCATTCCTATCTCTCCCTCACGCCATCTCTCTCTCCCTCTTTCTCTCCCTCTGGGTTGCCGCCCCACCACTGCCATCCCCACGCCATCACTGTCGCCTTTCGTCTCACTACCCGTCATTTCACACAATGCCTTTACCTTCACCGTGAGCTTAAGCCATCTGTCTTCCGATTCCATTTGTGTCCTGATGTTGTAATTGAACTTCCTAACCCTTAGCTAGGGTGTTGTATTACATTGGTAGAGTGGGTCGTTTTCTTGATCACTTGTGAGATTATGTATATTTTGTTGTTTAAACTATTATTGCTTGGTTATGTGAGATTTCTATGTTTCACTTGTGTGAAAATTTGTATGGTTTGCTCATATGTTTTAAAGCACGCTTTGAGCCATGAACGGGTCTCATTGGTTTGGATTGGCTTCGAGGCGTGCTAAGACGAACCTCACTTGGCAAGTCAGTATTGAGGCGTACTGATTCGAGACCTTGCTTGGTGTAGCTCGATGCCTTGACTAGTCGATTCGGGCCATGAACGTTGTGTCGTGCCTGGCATAATGTATGGTTTCAAAAAGGTAAAGCATATTATACACTTAGCATGATTCACACCCTCAAGCCTTGCTTATTTCGTCTAATGAATTAAAGATAAGAAGCTGGATTGTGTTGTTTGTTTGTATCATCACATGAGGGAATAATTCTAGCCGTCACCCTTAGATTATGGGCATTGCCTAATTACGTTCGAATGCCTAACAAACTCGTTGTTGGAGGATCATTGTCACCCTTAGATTAGGAGACGTTGCCCGATTAAGTTTGAATGCCTGACCGACTCTTTGTCGGAGGATCACCGTCACCCTTGGATTATGGGACATTGTCTGATTAAGTTCGGATGCCCGATAGATTCATTGTCAGAGGATCACTATTATCTTTGGATTAAAAGGACGTTTCCGATTATGTTTAAAAGAACCAATGGATTTCGGTTGATTAATAAATAAGTCCCGTATACTTGACCTTCTATTATTTACGTGCATATGTTATTTGCTATTGTCTCGACCTTAAAAGACATGCACATATTTTATACGTTATTATTTGTCTCACGCATGTTTGATATGGCATTTTTTTGATGTGTGGAACACATGCGAGACACGTGCATAATTAATTGTCATTTTTAGTGATATGGAACGCATGTGCATACTATAATTGTTGTTATTTGTGACATGAGAGGTACATGGATGTTTTGAAACTTGTTATTTGAGTCTCGAAAGCCATGGTAATATTTTAGAAGCTAATATTTGACACATGAGAATATTATTGCCTATTAATTGCACTATATGTGGCATGTGTGAATTTTGTTACAATTATTAGGACTCGAGGAATTTGTGTATGTTGTTAAAGTTATTAATTGGCATATTTAGATATCTCATAGATTCATGATAGGACGGATGTCTAGGTAGAGGAAAAGTTTCCTTCTTGTTCATAGTTAAGACAAAACAAAGATTTTGCTATTGATTAAAATCAATATATTGATGCGGTTATGTTCACCTGCTTATTCGACAACGAGGCATCCTCCTATCCAAGGACTAGTAAGTTTGCTTATTGAGTCCATGACTCACTCCATTGATTTTTTCAAAATTATAGGCATGGAGGTCTTACATTAGTTCTGGCGTTGCAATCTTGCTAGAGCTAAGATTTACCATGATCTTTTTGAGCGTAGGACATGTGATGGTTGTAAATTCATTCCCCCAAAATAGAAGGGCTTAAAAAAATAACTGATGTTATATAAATAGTTGTGCATTTACAAGTGGTCATTTTCCTAGCCTATTGTTGTAGTATGGGAATTTTTATTGTGCAACCGCTTCCGGATGCTCTTAATAGAAAGATAAAATGAATTGGGATGACGACATGCCTAGGATGTCACGAAAATAACCCCCACTGCTCGTGACCCTTGAGATGGAGTTGGAGTCGTTACAATTAGGGTTAGCTTTAGTATGAGAATATCCATAAAGATCTATTAGATAAAAAAGAAGAAAAAAGAAAAGAAGAAAATTTTACTTTCACGAGAGACATAAGCCCAATTTAAGTTTACAAACAAAAATAAATGAAATGGTCCAAAACTTTCCTCAATGGATCTTTTTTGCCCTATTTGGTCCCATCATAGAACAAAACAGTCTCTCCAATATCTTTGTTAGTAGAAGAGCATTAAAAGCATCAGCTAATTATGGCACAATCCAATATTTATTCTCATTCTTTGGTCTGTCATACTCTATCTATCATCTATCTCTTAGACTCTTACTCTAACGCTTTGTAGACACACCTCCACTTTTACTCTCATCTCTCTCAAATCTTTACTTTATCATTCTAGAGCATGAAATTAAACCGCACGCTTGAAAACTAAGACCCTATTTGGCAACGCTCCTGGGAACAATTGATTATATTATTTTGTTTCCCAAAACAAAAAAATGACATAAATTTGTTTGATATTTTTTTTCCTCAAAGCAAAAATCCATTTTTTGTTCCTGAGAATAGTAGAATCGACAAGTAGAAAAAACTAGTTTTTTGTTCCCAAAAACAATTTCAGAATTAAAACCAACCTTTTCTTTTCTTTTTTCTCTTTTTCCCCCTTCTTTTCTCATTCTCTCTTCTTCTTCCTCCACTGGCCATTGCTACCACTGCAGACAATCATCGATGACCTTCTGGGCGAGATCCAGTGAGCAACCATAAAGAAGGAGGATGAAGAAGAGAAAAGGAAAAAGGAAAAACAAAAATAAAATAAAGATATAATAAAAGCACTAAAAATTTTATAGAAACAAAAAAATTTAAAAATCCTACCAAATGCATTTCTATTTCATGAATAGAATTTTTGGACAGTTACCAAGCATCTTCAAAAACTCAGAAATTATTTCCAAGAATATAATTAAAAAAAACAATTTATGAACAAAAATTATTTTCAAAAACAAAATGATTACTAAAACATGTCATAAATATCCCCTCTCCATCCAATTTCATTGCCATTGGCCACATACCTAGTGGGCAAGATGTCAATGATAAGGTCAGAACCTATAATGCCAAAGAGGCATCCCATTATGTCCCAAAAAAAAAAAAAAAAAAAGAAAAGAAGAAGCATCCCATTAAGGAACTTTCCTTTCCTCTAATTATAAATCCAATAGGCGTGCTCATCTTAAGGATGCGTCTTTTTGAAGCTTAGGTCCTTGTCCCTCTCCATATCTCAGCAACGGTTGTTGAAGTTGCCTTCAATGCTTGGTCGGTTCACAGGTCATCTATTTTCATTGGAAGTGTCTTTTATTTCCAAGACAAATCCATGTTTTCCATTGCTTCTGAGAGTGCTAGTATGAACAAAATAAAGGAGTTAGGGAAGAAAATAAGAACACAGAAATTATAGTGGTTCGGCTTAATCCAAGCCTACGTCCACTCTCCCACGATAACAGCCTTGTTGGATGGATTCCACTATGCAATCAACAAGAGATTACAACTTCGAGTGCAAACACTTAGTAGTAGATCACACTATCTCACTAAGTCACTCTCTTGGTATTTCTCTCACGATTACAAACGTTTAAGCTCTCAAGAAACAAGTATATAATCGAAAGTCGCTCAGACTTTGGAATTATAAATTCTACGCTCCGTCTCTTACTTGCTCATCGGTCCTTCATCTCCTTAAATACTCCTCCACTTCCAAACTACCCGTTGGACAGTATCCCGGAGAATCGTCTTCCAATATACCCATTGGACAGCTCTGTATCTAGAAGATTTGGTAGCCGTTGAGTGACAAAGGTAGAATCCCAAATTGATTCCGATCGCCCATACAAACGGAATCTTGGTTTCCATAAGTAAAGCTTCTTCGTATAGAAAGTTCTTGTCTTCAAGATCCAATCGTCAATCAATTAGATTGAATCAATCAAATCAATCTTGATGTGGAATCCAAACCAGATCACTAGCCGTTGTATGATTAGGCTTGAGTTACGATTCATCGAATCTGGATGTAAAGTCTGAGTCTGTAGACTTTACAATATGAGTCTGTAGACTTTACAATCTGGGTCTGTAGACTTTACAAGCTGAGTCTGTAGACTTTACAATATGAGTCTGTAGACTTTACAATATGAGTCTGTAGACTTTACAATCTGGGTCTGAACCTATCTGCTTCTGAACAGATTTAGCTTTAAGGTCTGTACCCAGTTCAGCTTCAGCATAGAGTCTGTCTTCTAGTTCAGCTTCAGCATAGAGTCTGTCTTCTGGTTCATCATTCACATTCAGTCTGGAATTAGTCAGAGTTGACAGACTTCTGATGTAGAACAGACTTTGACACTAAAGTCTGGCAGTCTTCATACTTTGAGTCTTAAGTCTAGCAGTCTTCAGACTTTGAGTCTTGAGTCTGGAAATCTTTTGAATATACTCTGGACATATGTTACGTTCAGTCTTCTGGCCGTCTTCTGACTTTGATGAAATCCTCTACATGTTCTAACATCTGCATGGTCTATTACTCAACCATCAAACATGTTAGTAGCCTTTGACTTATTTTGTCATCTTCAAAACATCATATGGGATTTCCCTAACAGCTTCCACTCATCTAATCCATCATTTTCTACTAATATTTCAGAGAAAATGCCCAGGATGAGAAGCAAACAAATTTTCAAGCTTGACAAGAAGGGAAAAGAAATCACCATGGGTTCGCTCCGCTTTACATTTGGAAATAAGCTGGCCCCATTTATACTTATATTTGAGAGGGAGAAAGAAGTGGATAATGACTGGGTAATAGTTTGAATTTCAAGGAGATAACACCAAGGAAGAAATTAAAAACACTTCTCTTTTCCTTCATTCAAAAATTTACTTGTGTGATTAAGTTTGGATGTCAGACGGACTCGTTTTCGGAGAATTGCTGTCACCCTTGGATTAGAGGATGTTACCCGATTAAGTTCGGATGCCCAACAAACTTGTTGTCAGAGGATCGCCGTCGCCTTTGTATTAGGGGATGTTACCCAAATAGATTCAAATGCCTGACGGATTCATTGTCAGAGGATCGCCCTAAAGAAAGATAAACCATCCTTCGCACTCCCGGTAAGATAAACAATTGATAACCTTCCTTCCCAACCCGAGTTGTTGGAACGAAGCGAACTTTCCGAGTTATCCACCCAAACTAGCCAACAAATACATAGTCCTCCGCACCTTGCCTAGGAAGAAGAGAACAATGATACTTTCTTCTTGAACCTTCAACACCAGCAACATCGCCAGCCTACTTTGTTTTTTCCTTCTCATTTGACCAACACGCTTTTGATATTAACAATTATCCTAGCTATTCCCCACCCTATTCCCCTGTCGGGTAGGCACAAACCATTAGAATCGGTAAGTTCACATGAACAAGCAGTAGAGGAATTCCTAATAGAAGAAGAAGCATACTCAAAGGAATTATTCATCTATTTTGATTAAGAGACGTTGTCCAATTAAGTTTGGAAGAACTAATGAATTTCGATTGATTAATAAATCAATAACGTATGCTTGACCTTATATCATTCATGTGCATGTATTATTTGCCCTCGTCTCAACCTTGAAAGTCACGCACATATTTTATATGCTATTATTTGTTTCGTGCATGTTTGATATGGCATTATTTGATATGTCTCCTTGAAATTTTCAAACTATTACCCAGTCATTATCCACCTCTCTCTCTCTCTCTCTCTCTCTCTCTCTCTCTCTCTCTCTCTCTCTCTCAAAAGTACAGTATAAATGGGGCCTGCTTTTTTCCAAATGCAAAACGGAGCGAAGCCATATCGGTGATTTTTTTTCCTTTCTTGTCAATCTGGAAAAGCTGTTGTTTGCTTCTTATCCTGGGCATTTTCTCTGAAATATCGGCAGAAAATGGCAGATCAGACGAGTGGGAGCAATGGGAACCATGGAGTTGTCTTGGAAATGAAAGACACTTCCAACACCAAGGAAGAAATTAGAAGCACTTTCTTCTCTTTTCCCTTCATTCAAAAGGTTACTTGGGTTCTCATCTCCATCTACTCTTTTTTCCCCCAATCCCTTCCTTCTTATTTTCCTTTTGCCCTTTTCGTATTCACCTGGATGTTCATCAATCTTTTGTTTGATCGCTTATTTCTCAAAACGTTGCAGTTGATCGCAGAGGTCTTTGGGACTTACTTCTTGATATTCGCGGGTTGTGGGTCTGTGGCGGTGAACTTGGACTACGACAAGGTGGTGACGCTCCCGGGGATATCGATGGTATGGGGCTTAGCAGTAATGGTGCTGGTGTACTCAGTCGGACACATCTCCGGCGCCCATCTCAACCCAGCCGTCACCATTGCTTTCGCCACCTGCAAGAGGTTTCCGTGGAAACAGGTGCAACCATATCTCTTCCAAAGTCATAACGCCTGCTTCCTATTTAAGATATGTTTCAATCCGTGTCAAATGCTGAGCGCTAGTGACCTGGCAGTCATTAAAGGCCTGTCTAGATAGCTTTGTTTAGATCACATGATTCTAACAAGCCACCGCTTTTAGAGGCCATTAGTTACTGGTTAGGTGTATCTTTTAGCTAGCCATCGAATGGTTTGCAAGAGCATAACGGGAAATTTACATATACCGGGACATACTGAATCAATCGCATTCTAAAAGAACGTTCAAATTATTAGTTTCCACTTTTGAATGAGCTTGACTGATCCAATCTTTTCCGATCCAAGATTTATCACAATCTCTTATTCGTTAATTTATTTTCAATCTCATGTTCTCTATCTAAGTCTTGACTCACGAAAGCATTAATTTAGGCAATTAATGGAGGGCTCTCTTATTAATTTTTCGCTAAGCTAAAACTTCCTCTCTGTTGCATCTTCTTCTTGGCGTGCAGGTGCCTCCATATATATTGGCACAAGTTTTGGGATCAACGTTGGCGAACGGGACACTGCGGTTGCTATTCACCGGCAAGCTGAACCATTTCCTTGGGACTCAACCGGCCGGTTCGGATGGGCAAGCATTTGTCTTTGAGTTCATCATCACTTTTTACCTCATGTTCATCATTTCCGGCGTTGCCACCGATAATAGAGCAGTAAGTTCCAACTTCTTTCTTTTAATTACTTGCTGATAATTGAGGAAATTTTAACGGAAATTCGTCTACAAAAAAAAAAATTAATGATCAATCTCTTCAAGAGGAGGCGGGATAAGAAAATCTCAAAAATCGCACGAGATCACAAAGAAATCTCGTGAAATCCTTATAGACATGAAAAATAATTAACGTGTTTTGTGCATATTACCTAGAGGCCGGAGGGCAGCGGCCCCGCCACCCAACCAACCTTAGGTTCTTTCCCGCTTCTTCTTGAACGACTTCTCCGACAACCCTTTTTGTGTCAAAACGGCTCGATCCTAAAATCTTGACAAGAGAGCTCTCCCTCTTGACAAGAAAACGGTGGACCCACTTCTAAGTTCTAACGAAGGCTGGTCATTCGTGTTCTAATATCATATCATTTCCTAGTTGCATCGAATCATGTTATAGAAAAACGCTATATTTCCATTAATTGCGCCAGAAAATTTCTTATGTTGAATTCATGTCACCGTTAAGGTTGTAACGTGTTATTTTGTGTTAGTGAGAAAAGTGTTTAAAAACTCATATACCTTTTGCATTTGTGCCAATTTAATCCTAAACATTTTTTGGTACCAATTAAGTCCTAAATCTTTTTACTTTGTGCCAATTTAGACATTTCCGGCTAATTTTGGTCGGATGTTACAGACTAGACACCGGCCGACTGACGTGGCTCAACTAATGTTAATATGAACAACTTTTAATAATATTTTTGAATTCTTTTTCTTTTTATTTTTTTCTTTTCTTTTTTCCTTCTCCTCCTTCCTCCAGCCGGTCGTCGAACCTCAGTGACTGGCCAGAGGTGACAACCGGCGAGGTCGAGGTCGACCTTGCCAACCACCTCGCTAGTGGCCGCGAGAGCGGCCTCGCACTAGGCGATGAGGCTCGCCCTTGTCGGATCTAGCAAGGGTTGAGCCTCACCCATGGCCGGCAAGGGCGAGCCCCGCTAGCCTGGCACAAAGCTGCCCTCGTGGCCTAGGCGTCCTTGAGCTGGCCTCGAACCAAGCTGATGGGGCTTACCCTCGCCAGCCATGGGTGAGGCTTGACCCTCGCCAGATCCAACGAGGGCGAGCCTCGTCTCCCAGCGCGAGGTCGCCCTCACGGCCACTAGTGAGGTGGCCCACAAGGTCGACCTCAACCTTGCCGACCATCACCTCTGGTTGGTTGCTGAGGTCCAACAACCGGCTAGAAGAAGAAGAAGGAAAAAAGAAAAAAGAAGAAATATTAAAAAATACTAAAACATTATTAAAGTTGTCAACGTTAGCCGACTGGCGTCCAGTCAGCAAAATCCAGCCAAAATTAGTCGGAAATGACTGAATTGGCATAACATAAAAAAGTTTAGGACTTAATTGGTACCAAAAAAAGATTTAAGACTAAATTGGCACAAATGTAAAAGGTTTATGATTTTTTTAACACTTTTCCCTTGTATTAGTAATCATCACCAGAGGATAGGGAGAATCGCACAATATTTAATGCTAGATATATTTATTATTAGTTTATCACATGCTAGTTGATAAGACTTCTCGCCAAACATTTGGCCCACAATTCTTCTAAAACCGATTTAAACATACGTTACAGTCACATTAGATGATATTCCGCGTCTTGGTTTTTAAATTGCAAAAGGATTTTAATATACGAAATTCAATTATCATATTTTATATGTCCCTTTCGGTGATTAGTAAATTTAATTCGGTGCAGATAGGGGAGCTCGCTGGCCTGGCTGTTGGTGCAACCGTTTTGCTCAACGTGATGTTTGCAGGGTATTGATCTTTTCAATTCCTTATATCTTCATCTCACCCTCATCTCAGGCCGAAAAAGAAATGTTGACCGTGATTATTGACTGACTAACATCTTTTGAATAGAAAAATTGTACCCGATTGATTACGTCGTTTAAATAAAGAGCATCATGGGTAAGTTTTATCTTATAAGATATCGCTGGCTCAATTATTATATAAATTTCATGATCTAAACCATTAATGGAAAGATCATCATCAACCTCTTCTTAAATTACACTATGTATGTACTTTGACTATCGATACAAAAAGAAAGTCATATAAATTATCGATATCATTTTCCTCGTATCTCGGACCGAACTTCTATCACCCCAAGAAATCAGGTTGAGCAACGAATTTTCATTTTGCTGAGAAACAAAATAATAATCCGGGCAGAAATTAAGTATTTCAAGATGATAATCTGTGTTTTCTTATTTTGGGTGGTGGTTAGGCCAGTAACGGGAGCATCTATGAATCCAGCGAGGAGCTTGGGTCCGGCGATAGTGTTTCACCACTACGACAAGCTGTGGATCTACATCGTGGCACCAACAACCGGGGCGATTGCCGGGGCATGGATCTACAACCTGATCCGATTCACCGACAAGCCCATCCGAGAGCTCACCAAGTCCGGCTCTTTCCTCCGAAGCACCGCCCGAAATGGCTCTTCTTGATTCAAACTCGTTCCACCCACCCACCCACCCCTTCCCCATCCTCCCTCCTCTCTCTCTCTCTCTGCGGTCAAACTTGCTCCGCCTTTTAGTTCTCTCTTGACTTTTGCTAATGATGCGTGCATTCATGGTGAAAAGGCTTTTTCTTTAGTTCAATTGATGGTTTATTCCCTTCTCTCTGGAGTTGAAATTTTCACGCGTTGTAATTGTACTTAGGAAATTACTTTTCTAATGATCCAAACGATGATTCCAACCTACTGAGGTCTACAACCTCGGCCGGTTCGCTGACAGGCCCCTCCAAGAAATCACCCGGTCTGGTTCTTTCCTCCCAAGTTTCGCTGGAAGTCCCTATCCTTGATCCTCTCTCTCTCTCTCTCTCTCTCTCTCTCCCTCTCGTATCGAAGTTTTTCTTCTCTTTGTTTCATTTTTCCCTCTTGATTTGTCATGTGTACACAATTTTTTTCCCGTCTTTCGTTTGCTTCGGTTTCTTATAAGAGGGGTTTCCTCCTTTTATTTGTGGAATTGAAACGTGAAGAGCTGTCGTGGATGTTGATAAATTGTCTTGTTCCCGTAAGAAATTGTTTCCTTTCTTGCTGCAGTAGGAGAGATTTCCCTCACATGTCGTAGGTGGCTCGTGGAAAACTTGAACTAGCATGAGCAAAGGATGAAAGAGAACCTTTAAAGAAGCATCCCCAATTAGGATTTTCATTTCGAATTTGAACCTTTAAAAAAGAACCTACAAAAACCATAATCGATTTAGCATTTTCATTTCAAATTGAATCGGATATCAGTTAGGATTCTGATCTTACTTACAAATATGCTTCTTCTTCTTTTCCTACTTTATCGCTCCTTATGTCCGGAAGTTACGCACCACAAAAATCCGCCTATCCAAAACGCTAGCACAATCCACCGCCTATAGCTTTAGCCCGCCGCCCCCGCCCCCGCCACCGCCACGCGCGATTGACACGTCAAGTCGATCCACCATGATGCCACCCCAAGCCAGCCACTGCGTTGTTGCTGGCTGCTCCTCCACCCCAAGCGAAAAATGTTTTAAGTATTATTATCTCCTGGGGTAAATTTTAGGATTTTTTGCGGTACTATAGTATCGGCTATGTTCATATTTATGAATCAATCAGAAATCAAAAGGTTACCTGGAGGAAATTAACCAAAGATAGGAGAAAGCATTGTCCTTTTTGTAGGCAAGCAACGCATTTACTCTCTTTTTTGGTATAATTACATAAAAATTCTTAATACTATCGTACAGATGCTAACTCAGTTCTAATTATTTCAATTTACTCCTAAATATTTTGACAATTTACTAATATAGTCTTTCCCATTAATTTTTCCCAAAAATCATGACGTGGACGCTAGCTATTATGTAGTACGATCGGCACTAACATGGACAATATTTGTAATTTTAAATTAATTTATTTTTTTCTAAGATATTTATATTTTTCATTTTCTTTTCTTTTCTTTTCTTCTTTACTATGGACCTGCGAGGGTGCTATGGCCCTCTTCTATGGCCGGCGACCTTCGGCGGCCACCATCAAGGCCTCGAACTAGTAGAGGGAAAAAAGAAAATAGAAAATAGAAAGAAAAAAAGGAAAAAAAACTCTAAAAATTAAAAATTTGCAAAAATTCTCTATGTCAACGATTTTCAGTCAAAATTAATTGGAACAACTATATTGATAAATTATTTACAGGTCTAGGATTAAATTAACAAAATTAAAAAGTTTAGAACTGAATTGACATCCATACAATTGGTTTAAGAAATTTTCGGTACTTTTCCACGAATTAACTTATGATAGCCAAGCCAAGTAACGCGAGTTTATGGTGGAGCAAAACATTTAAAACGGTGTGGGTAGTAAAAAAAATATGTCGGTTTAAAAAAAAATGGAATGATTAATTTGAGGAGAGGCAATTTTAATGAAGATATAATAAAAAAAAATAATCCCACATAAATTTCTCTTGTACAGTTAATGTTGAATTGGTTTTCCAAAATCATTGCACGATTGATTTCCTAATAAGCATACGTGAGACGTGCGGTCTGAAAGCATGGTGAAAGAGAGCTTCGTTCCAACTTTCCGATTCCACACCTGTTCAGTTCCTGTGACTAAACAACATTCTATAAGTTTATCATGATATAAACCCGAAATTGTAAAGGGTTGCTCAAATGATAAGCTTGTCCATCCCGATCGCTCAAGGCTAAACAGATGGGAATTAATCATGTGCTCAAACTTTCAGACACTGCATTATTATCAAAAGATGGATATTATTATCTGCCTTCAATTCTTGCATACTTAACAAAACTCCCAAATAAGATCAAGAGGTACGTGCACAATTTTGTAAAGCGGTCATTGATTTATATAGTATTTTAAATTATTATACGAACGTGATTAACTTCAAATGTTGTAAAATTTCTTACACATCCATTAGCATTTGACATTAAAAAAAAAAAAATTGGAAGGTAACATAGATTATAGATTATGAATGTTGGAGATAAATAACATGTCTAGAGACGTTGGAATATATCATCTTTTAGAATCTTGTGAAATCATTATCAATTATTGTAAAAAGAAAACACAATAAGGTAAATGTGTGCTTAGTTTTTTTTTTTTTTTTTTTGGGTTAAAAAATTTGTGGTTAGTTGACTATAAAATATTCTAATCGGAACCACTAGAGGTTCAGTAGGTGGTTTTAGGTTCATCATTATGGTGCTACAAATTTGTTCTTTAATTAAGTTTGTGCATGAGCGATAATAGTATTTATAACTAGGGGTGAGCAGGTGCAAAGTGGGTAGGGTCTAGACCTTGACCTTGTTTCCTACCCTGTTATAACCGATTCTCTTTTTTTTGACCATGTTCCCTACTCTGTTTTCATTGGACCCTGTTCCCGGCCCACCCTGTTTTTCCGATCCGGGAACAGGGTTGACCCTGTTTATATTGGAACCTATTTTGCATAAAAATTAGCCTTAGAAAAGCAAGTCTAGATGAGTTATCTGCTAAAACAAAAAGGCCGGATCAAGCACATCCTTCGACCAAACTCATTGGGAACATGTATAAAATTTGGACTCCCCTTGAAAAAAACAACCAAGTATATAATTCGACCATCTCGCATCCCCATATCCCACAAGATACATCGAGTTTCTCATATTCCAGTAATATACAAGCTAGCAATTTAGCCAATTAACTAGTTGTAATACAATTTTTGGCTGATCACATATCAACCTTGTCCTTCATGTGCTCGATCTTCTTCTCCTTCTTCGGCCTTGCGTTCCACATGGTACAAAATCTCTGACAAAAATTCATATATAAAGAAAAATCAACAAGAATCCATACTCTATGATTTAATAAAGTCTATTTACTTACCACAAATTGGAGTTTTGACAAAATGAAGTTTATTTTCCAATGATAATGTCCTTGGTAAGACAATCCAAATCTATAAAAAAGAAAAAAAAAAAGAGAGATTAAATAAGGCATGCACTTAATAGATAGTTATGCCATAAATTACAAAATACAAAGAAATATGTATATATACCTGCCTCAAATTATTCCACATTCTCAATGCACTCTTCAACATTAATTGGCACATGAACAGCTCTCAACCAATTTTGAGTACAAATTAATCCTTCCACCACTCTAGGAGTCAAAGAACTTCGAAAGCCATCAAGTACACGTCTCGATGTACTAAAAGCCGACTCTGAAGCAACGGTAGTCACGGGAATAGACAAAACATCTCGAGCCATCAAAGATACGATTTCATACTTTGACCCAGTAGTCTTCCACCACATCAAAAGATCAATATTAAGGATATCTTCACTTTCAGCTTCAAGATACCGATCAAGCTCAGATTTGTTTTCATCCAACACTTTTTTCTTCGCATGGAGAAAGCTTTTGTGCCAAGCATCGAATTCACAATCATTGTCATCAATATCAACATTAGAAGCACTACTACTGTTACTCACACTTGAATCACCAAATTTTCCTTTACTAGAAGAGCCAACAAAAGATCGCTCATAAGATTTATACAAATTCTCCAAGGCGACCTTCACCTTATCATACATCTCATCAATTTTTGCTTCATCATCATAGATTTGTTCAAAACAGAACTTTACATAGTTCAACTTCTTTGTAGGATCTAATGCAACCGCAATCAATTCCATCATATTAACTTTATCCAAACTCCCATAATACTTGTCATACTTCTCTTTCATTTTTAAACCCATAGCTTGAAGCTTTGGGTCTAAAGAATTCGTCGCATTATTCAAATACTTGTACAACTTAGCTATCTCCTCAAAATAATGATTTGAAGTAACATATGAACTACCCGACATCCTTTTGGTTGCATCATAAAACAGTCTCAGAAATTTAGAAATAATGATGGCATTTTCCCAATCTTCATCTTTAGGAGGATCATTGTCAATTTCCCTTAAGAAATATAAATCTTCTTCTTCTATTCTTTTAAAAGCTTTCTTGAACTTTATGGCGGTATCTAACATCATGTAAGTGGAGTTCCATCTAGTGCTAACATCAAGATAGACCGAACAATTATATGCAATCCTCTCACTCTCAATGCAACCTTTGAATGTCTTAGCTCTAGCCGGAGAACTCCTCACATACCTAACCATGTTTCGGATGCGTACAATAGAATCACACACCTCATTCAATTCGTCTCTTACTATCAAATTAAGTATATGAGCAGTGCATCTCATATGTAAAGCATTACCATTCAAAATCAAAAATCCTTCTTCTGAAAATTTTTCTTTCAAATAACTAACGGCCACATCATTTGAGCTTGCACTATCTACTGTTATTCTAGACACCTTCCTTTCTATTCCCCAATCATAAATGCATTTCCCCACCATTTAACCAATCTCCTTACCCTTGTGACTATGCATCATCACAAAATTGATTATTCTTTTTTGCAACTGCCAATTTTCATCAATATAATGTGCAGTAAGACATAAATAGTTCAAGTTTTGAATGGAACTCCACATATCCGTTATGAGTGCAATCCTAAATTTAAGATTACTAAAGTAAGCTTTCAAACAAGTTCTTTAACTCAAATATAACTTCATACAATCTCTTGCCATTGTAAATCGTAAAAGATGATGGAAAAGAGGTTGCAATTCAATAACAAAATCCCGAAAACCAACACGTGTAACCATAGAAAACGACTGCTCATCAATAATAATCATTCGAGCAAGCATATGCCTACAACATTCTTGATCAAACTTCTGTGTCGTTAAGACACTATCACTAGTAGTACTTTCCCCAACCTCGCCAACTACACTTTTGTCACGTGATGCAAACAACATTTGCTTTTTATCTGTGCCGGGATACTTTTTGCACTTTCTCAAGTGCTTCCACATAATAGAGGTTTCATGATCAACATTATACACATAATCCATCCCGCAATGAATGCATTTCACCTTAACTGTTTTCTGTGTTTTCTCATCTATAATTCTCGAAAAATTATCCCAACAATCTTATTGATTAGCTCGCTTTTTACCCGAAGCAGTATGAGAGTTAGGTACCCTCACCTTGTTTGTCGCGCTCATGGTTGCAGATTCCACTTCATTAGCTCCATGGAATGGCAATTCCATGAGTTGACTCATTTCATCATGTCCCTCTACTTCCATTGATATGTCTTTATCTTGATCCATTGACTGAAAACTGAAAAATATATATAACATTAGGATTCCACAAAAACATATTAGTTTTCATAGTAAATCAAATCTCTCAACATAACTTTGGAGATAGAAAGTAATTCATTCATCCCAAGAAGTCATTCGCAATTGGATTTATAATGTATTTCACACTTTTATGTCTAAAAGTTATCACGGACAATGCATCAACGACATCGAACAAACACAACGGTATCCAAATAAACTCTAAAAAGCACCTCATATATGTCAAGTTATAAAGTACAAATGTCAGGGAAGAGATTGCACCCATTTCAACTAAAATGAAGCCTCCAATCTCAAGATGATCCAAACATTTTTGGAACCCACACTTACAACAGTTAAAACTAGTGCTTGATTCCAAGGCTTAGGTTTCTCCTTCTACTTATTTTCAGATTTATAATATATTTCACACTTTTATCTTAGTAAATTTTTTCTTGGAAGGTCTCGCTTTGTCTTGGAGTTTATAATGTATTTCACACTTTTATCTTATAATCGCCCAACTTTGGACAATTGCACAACTACAACACTCAAGGCTTACCACCAAGAGGTTTGTCATCTAAAGGTTATGAACAGATAAAACACTGCATCAAAACCTTACCTTCATCTTCATGACAAGTAAGCTAAACAAATTAGTTAAATGAACAATGTTCCTGGTCTAGAATAGTACATATCACAAAGAAAAGTCATCTCTGGAAGAGATATTTAAGAGCTATCCAATGCCAAATGGAAGACTCGACTACAACAAAGACAATAAAAACACCCACCACTAAAATGGAAACCCATCAAACCCAAGGTCTTTTCTTAAAGTTTCAATCCGCATATTTTAACCCATTATAACATGCACTACATCATATAGTCACGACTTCTCACTAGAGCATTTGACAACCTTAATGAGTTTGCCTTATATTAAACAACAAAGATTCCCTCACACTAAAACAATATCTAGTCAATGAACCACTAAATTGGTGAGGCCGCCACAGTCATGTACAGTTAGGAACAGACAAGGTCAATTCAATACACTTTACAATCACTCCTTCACTCCCATCAAGTAGTTATAGCCTACCAAAGTATCTACCTTCTAAGATCCATGACTGGAATACTGAAGGAGTAACAAAGACATTCTGCCAATATCATATCTTGGCTTCAGGTACAAAAAAAGGAACAGAACATTAATGTAAGTACAGATAATATTAATGGCAACGCACGAGCAAAGAGAAAATTGAATCCACAAATCAATACTAGGAACGGTGGCTTTTGGTGCTTGGTCACAGCGGCGGTGGCACCGAGAGGTGGTGAGCAAACCAGCAGACATCGGCAACAGGGCTCGAGCGGAGCAGCGAGGCAACGGTAGCTTCGCAAAGGGGGGCGGCAGTAGATCGGCAGCAGTGGAGCTCGAGAAACAGCGTGCGGTGAGATCTGCGGGTCAGCGGCGTCGACGAGGCAACAACAGTAGGTGGAACGGCGAGATTGAACGGAGGCAGCGTCGACGCTCGGGTGCGAGCTTGGCGGGGGTCAGCAGCTTCACGATTTCGGGAAGCGAGGGTAGTCCGGTAGCTTTACGAACGAGACCGTTGACTCCTCATCGGGCCAGAGGAGGTAAAGCCACAGGGCGAAGGTGACGAAGAGCCTGAACACGCCGGACGGCGAGAAGACGACGCGTGGGACACCGTGGTCTCGAGCGAAGTGGTGGGTCCACCCAAGGAAGAAGTCGAAGAGGACCGCGCAGGGCAGGGAGGGATGGGACTCGAACCACCGGGAGAGGAGCGGGAGGTGGAGGTCGCGGAGGGCGCGGACTTTGGCGACGAAGCGCACCCGCGGCGAGGGGCTTTGGGGAAGGCAAGAAGAGAGGCTGGAGCGAGGAGGAGGAGGCAAGGAAGGGGTCGAGTAGGTGGAGGTTGTAGGGGGTGACGACGATGGCGACGGTGACGGCGGGGGCGGCGGGGTGGGGGAGGAGGAGGAGCTTGGCGGCGGTGGTGCGAGCGCGAGGGGAACAACGGCGTCGGCTTCGCGATTTCAGGAGAGGAGCTCAGGGAAGTCTGGTTCTCTGCGTCTACGCCTCTACGGGTAAAGATAGAAATAAAATTAGAGTTTTGCTGGCGTAAAAACCGGTTCTCCAACCGGTTCCCAAACCGGTCCGGTCGAACTGGTTCCCGAGTGGGTAATCCCTCGGAATAGGTTCCCAGCCCGGTTTTAACCGGAATCGATTCCCGACCCTGTTTTCCGGGTGGGCTAGATCGAGAACCGGGTAAACCCGGTCCGGTTGCACACCCCTATTTATAACTTACCAATTAAAAAACCAATTTGAAGAAATTTTATTGAGTTGAGGATGGATGAATAAAGTCAAGCTAAAAGTCAAGATTCTTAATGCCATAAAAGAACTCCAATAGAAGGATTTGATATTTGAAATGTTAAATTTATAACCTCCTAATTAAAAAACCGGTTGAAAGAAATTTTATTGAGTTGAGGATAGATGAATAAAGCCAAGCTAAAACCACTGGCCACGGTGGCTCTGCTGGCAAGTTTTCCTCATCGTGGGGGGACCCACTGACCCTTTTTCGGAGGGCGAGGGTTCGACTCGCCGAGGAGACACTTGACGTCTTACCCATTCCAGGGGGTGGTGGGTCCTCCCGTGGGGCCCTAGGGTTTACTCTAGCTGCCCGCAGCGTATGGGGCTTCCCTTATACATCAAAAAAAAAAAACCAAGCTAAAAAGTTAAGATTCTTAATGCCATAAAAGAACTCCAATAGAAGGTTTTGATATTTGAAATGTTAAGTTTATAACCTACTAATTAAATAACCGATTGAAATAAATTTTATTGAGTTGAGGATGGATAAATAAAGCCAAGCTAAAAGTCAAGATTCTTAATGCCATAAAAGAACTCCAATAGAAGGTTTTGATATTTGAAATGTTAAATTTATAACCTACCAATTAGAAAACCGGTTGAAATAAATTTTATTGAGTTGAGGATAGATTAATAAAGCCAAGCTAAAAGTCAAGATTCTTAATGCCATAAAAGAACTCCAATATAAGGTTTTGATATTTGAAATGTTAAATTTATAGCTTGCCAATTAAAAAACCGGTTGAAAGAAATTTTATTAAGTTGAGGATAGATGATTAAAGCCAAGCTAAAACCATCGACCGTGGTGGTTCCACTAGCAAGTCTTCCCCATCGTGGGGGGACCCACTGACCCCTTCTCGGAAGGTTTTGATATTTGAAATCTTAAGTTTATAACCTGCTAAGTAAATAACCGATTGAAATCAATTTTATTAAGTTGAGGATGGATAAATAAAGCCAAACTAAAAGTCAAGATTCTTAATGCCATATAAGAACTCCAATAGAAGGTTTTGATATTTGAAATGTTAAATTTATAACCTACCAATTAAAAAACCGGTTGAAAGAAATTTTATTGAGTTGAGGATAGATTAATAAAGCCAAGCTAAAAGTTAAGATTCTTAATGCCATAAGAGAATTCCAATAGAATGTTTTGATATTTGAAATGTTAAATTTATAACATACCAATTAAAAAACCGATTGAAAGAAATTTTATTTAGTTGAGGATGGATGAATAAAAGAACCATTGACCGTGGTGGCTCCACTGGCAAGTCTTCCCCATCGTAGGGGGACCCACTGACCCCTTCTTGGAGGGTGAGGGTTCGACTCACCATGGAGACGCTTAGTGTCTTACCCATTCCACGAGAGTGGTGGGTCCTCCCGTGGGGCCCAAGGGTTTACTCTAGCTGCTCGCAGCGTACGAAGCTTCCCTAGGTCAACAAAAAAATAAAAAATAAACCCAAGCTAAAAGTCAATATTCTTAATGCCATAAAAGAACTCCAATATGATGTTTTGATATTTGAAATGTTAAATTTATAACTTACCAATTAAAAAACCGGTTAAAAGAAATTTTCTTGAGTTGAGGATGGATAAATAAAGCCAAGCTAAATCTATACTATACTTACCCTTACCAAAAAATAAATAAATAATAAAGCCAAGTTAAAAGTCAATATTTGTAATACCTTAAAAGAACTCCAATATAAGGTTTTGATATTTGAAATGTTAAATTTATAACCTACCAATTAAAAAACTGGTTAAAAGAAATTTTATTGAGTTGAGGATGGATGAATAAAGCCAAGCTAAAACCACTGGCCGCGATGACTCTACTGGCAAGTCTTCCCCATCCTGGGGGGACCCACTGACCCCTTCTAGGAGGGTGACGGTTCGACTCGCCGCAGAGACGCTTGACGTCTTACCCATTCCACGGGGGTAGTGGGTCCTCCCGTGGGGCCCCAGGGTTTACTCTAGCCGCCCACGACGTACGGGGCTTCCTTGGGTCATCAAAAAATTAAAATAAATAAAGCCAAGCTAAAAGTCAAGATTCTTAATGCCATAAAAGAATCCAATAAAAGGTTTTGATATTTGAAATGTTAAGTTTATAACCTACTAATTAAAAAACCGATTGAAATAAATTTTATTTAGTTGAGGATGGATAAATAAAGCTAAGCTAAAAGTCAATATTCTTAATGCCATAAATGAACTCCAATAGAAGGTTTTGATATTTCAAATGTTAAATTTATAACCTACCAAATAAAAAACCGGTTGGAAGAAATTTTATTGAGTTGAGGATGGATTAATAAAGCCAAGCTAAAACCATCGGCCGTGGTGGCTTCGCTGGCAAGTCTTCCCCATTGTGGGGGGACCCACTGACCCCTTCTCAGAGGGCGAGGGTTCAACTCGCCATGGAGACGCTTGGCGTCTTACCCATTCCACTGGAGTGGTGGGTCCTCCCGTGGGGCCCTAAGGTTTACTCTATCTGCTCGCAGCGTACGGAGCTTCCCTGGGTCATCAAAAAAATAAATAAATAAAAATAAACCCAAGCTAAAAGTCAATTCTTAATGCCATAAACGAACTCCAATAGAAGGTTTTGATATTTGAAATGTTAAGTTTATAACCTACCAATTAAAAAATCGGTTGAAAAAAATTATATTGAGTTGATGATGGATAAATAAAGCCAAGCTAAAAGTCAAGATTCTTAATGCCATAAAAGAACTCCAGTAGAAGGTTTTGATATTTCAAATGTTAAGTTTATAACCTACCAATTAAAAAACCGGTTGAAATAAATTTTATTGAGTTGAGGATGGATAAATAAAGCCAAGCTAAAAGCCAAGATTCTTAATGCCATAAAAGAACTCCAATAGAAGGTTTTGATATTTGAAATGTTAAGTTTATAACCTACCAATTAAAAAACTGGTTGGATAAAATTTTATTGAGTTGAGGATGGATAAATAAAACCAAGCTAAAAAGTCAAGATTCTTAATATCATAAATAAATCCAAGCTAAAAATTTATAACCTACCAATTAAAAAACCGGTTAAAAGAAATTTTACATTTGGAAATAAGCAGGCCCCGTTTATACTTATATTTGAGAGAGAGAGAGAGAGAGAGAAGTGGATAAAGACTGGGTAATAGTTTGAATTTCAAGGAGATAACACCAAGGAAGAAATTAAAAACACTTTCTTCTCTTTTCCTTCGTTCAAAAGTTTACTTGTGTCGTTAAGTTTGGATGCCAGACGGACTCATTTTCGGAGAATTGCTGTCACCCTTGGATTAGAGGATGTTACCCGATTAAGTTCGGATGCTCGACAAACTCGTTGTCAGAGGATCGCCATCGCCTTTGTATTAGGGGATGTTACCCAAATAGATTTAGATGCCCGACGGATTGATTGTCAGAGGATCACCATCATCCTTGGATTAAGAGACGTTGCCCGATTAAGTTTGGAAGAACCAATGAATTTCGATTGATTAATTAATGAATAATGTATGCTTGACCTTATATCATTCATGTGCATGTATTATTTGCCCTTGTCTCGACCTTGAAAGTCACGCACGTATTTTATATGCTATTATTTGTCTCATGCATGTGTGATATGGCATTATTTGAGATGTGTAAGAGACATGCGAGACATGTGCATTACTTGATTGTCATTTTTAGTGATATGGAAGGCACGTGCATGTTATAATTGTTGTTATTTATGACGTGAGAGGCACATGGATGTTTTAAAAGTCGTTATTCGAGTCTCAAAGGCCATGGTAGTATTTTAGAAGCTAGTATTTGACAATGAGAATATTATTGGCTTTAATTGCACTATATGTGGCATGTGTGAAATTTCATGCAATTATTAGGACTCGAGGAACTAATGTACGTTGTTAAAGTTATTAATTTTTATGAGTATGAGATATCTCGTAAATTCTTGATAGGATGGATGTCTATGTAGAGAAAGAGTTTCCTTCATGTTCATAGTTAAGGCAACGCAAAGGTATTTGCCATCAACATATTGGTGCGGTTATGTTCACGTGCTTGTTTGATAGCAAGGCATCCTCCTATCTAAGGACTAGTAAGTTTACTTATTGAGTCTATGACTCACTCTGTTGTTTTTGTCAGAATTGTAGGCATGGATATTTTACACTAATTCTAGAGTTGCAGTCTCGCTAGAGGAGGTAAGATTTATCCTAGCCATTTTGAGCATAGGACATGTGGTGGTTATAATCCATTCGCCCATGATAAAAAGGGCTTGTGAATATAATTGATGTAACATAAGTAGTTGTGTGTTTGCAAGTGGTTGTTTTCTTAGCCGATTGTTGTTGCATGGGTATTTATTATGTAACCGCTTATGTATGCTCTTAATGGAAGGATAAAAAGAATCAGGATGACAACACGCCTGAGACGTTGCGAAAATAACTCTCACTGCTTGTGACCCTGAAGATGGAGTTGCAGTCGTTACAAATAGGGTTGGCTTTAGTAGAATAACCATAAAGATCTATTAGATAAAAAAAGAAGAAAAAAGAAAAGAAGAAAAGTTTACTTTCGGGAAAGAAATAAGCCCAATTTAAGTTTACAACAAAAAATAAATGAAATGATCCAAAACTTTATCTATTTTCCCCTATTTAGTCCCATCACAGATAAAAACAGTCTCTCCAATATCTTTGCTAGTAAAAAAGCATTAAAAACATCATCTAATTATGGCCCAATCCAATTTTTATTCTTATTCTTTGGTCTATCATACTCTAACTATCGTCTCTCTCTTAGACCTTTAATCTAACACTTTGCAGACACCTCTACTTTTACTCTCATCTCTCTTAATCCTTTACTCTATCTCTCATCTCTCTTAAATCTTTACTCTATCTCTTGTAGAAGGTGAAATCAAACCCCACGCCTGAAAAACTAAATATCTCCTCTCCATCCAATTTCCTTGCCACTGGCCGCAAATCTAGTGGGCAAGATGTCAATAATAAGGTCATACAACATATCGTGAGATAATGCCAAATAGGCATCCCATTTGAGGAACTTTCCCTAAATTATAAATCCAACAAGCCTGTTCATTTTAAGGGTGTGTCTTATCGAAGCTTACGTGCATGTCCCTATCTATATCTCAGCATCGGTGGTTGAAGCGGCCTTCAATGCCTGGTCGGTTCACAGGTCATCTTTTTCAACTTTTATCTCCTCGAAATTTTCAAACTATTACCCAGTCATTATCCACCTCTCTCTCTCTCTCTCTCTCTCTCAAGTACAGTATAAATGGGGCCTGCTTATTTCCAAATGCAAAACGGAGCGAAGCCATATCGGTGATTTTTTCTGTTGTTTGCTTCTTATCCTGGGCATTTTCTCTGAAATATCAGCAGAAAATGGCAGATCAGACGAGTGGGTGCAATGGGAACCATGGAGTTGTCTTGGAAATGAAAGACACTTCCAACGCCAAGGAAGAAATTAGAAGCACTTTCTTCTCTTTTCCCTTCATTCAAAAGGTTACTTGGGTTCTCATCTCCATCTACTCTTTTTTCCCCCAATCCCTTCCTTCTTATTTTCCTTTTGCCCTTTTCGTATTCACCTGGATGTTCATCAATCTTTTGTTTGATCGCTTATTTCTCAAAACGTTGCAGTTGATCGCAGAGGTCTTTGGGACTTACTTCTTGATATTCGCGGGTTGTGGGTCTGTGGCGGTGAACTTGGACTACGACAAGGTGGTGACGCTCCCGGGGATATCGATGGTGTGGGGCTTAGCAGTAATGGTGCTGGTGTACTCAGTCGGACACATCTCCGGCGCCCATTTCAACCCAGCCGTCACCATTGCTTTCGCCACCTGCAAGAGGTTTCCGTGGAAACAGGTGCAACCATATCTCTTCCAAAGTCATAACGCCTGCTTCCTATTTAGGATATGTTTCAATCCGTGTCAAATGCTGAGCGCCAGCGACCTGGCAGTCATTAAAGGCCTGTCTAGATAGCTTTGTTTAGATCACATGATTCTAACAAGCCACCGCTTTTAGAGGCCATTAGTTACTGGTTAGGTGTATCTTGTAGCTAGCCATTGAATGGCTTGCAAGGGCATAATGGGAAATTTTATCGGGACATACTGAATCAATCGCATTCTAGAAGAACGTTCAAATTATTAGTTTCCACTTTTGAATGAGCTTGACTGATCCAATCTTTTCCGATCCAAGATTTATTAGATCTCTTATTCGTTAATTCATTTGCAATCTCATGTTCTCTATCTAAGTCTTGACTCACGAAATCATTAATTTAGGCAATTAATGGAGGGCTCTCTTATTAATTTTTCGCTAAGCTAAAACTTCCTCTCTGTTGCATCTTCTTCTTGGCGTGCAGGTGCCTCCATATATATTGGCACAAGTTTTGGGATCAACGTTGGCGAACGGGACACTGCGGATGCTATTCACCGGCAAGCTGAACCATTTCCTTGGGACTCAACCGGCCGGTTCGGATGGGCAAGCATTTGTCTTTGAGTTCATCATCACTTTTTACCTCATGTTCATCATTTCCGGCGTTGCCACCGATAATAGAGCAGTAAGTTCCAACTTCTTTCTTTTAATTACTTGCTGATAATTGAGGAAATTTTAATGGAAATTCGTCTTCAAAAAAAAAAATTAATGATCAATCTCTTCAAGAGGAGGCGGGATAAGAAAATCTCAAAAATCGCACGAGATCACAAAGAAATCTCGTGAAATCCTTATAGACATGAAAAATAATTAACGTGTTTTGTGCATATTACCTAGAGGCCGGAGGGCAGCGGGCCCGCCACCCAACCAACCTTAGGTTCTTTCTCGCTTCTTCTTGAACGACTTCTCCGACAATCCTTTTTGTGTCCATACGGCTCGATCCTAAATTCTTGACAAGAGAGCTCTCTCTCTTGACAAGAAAACGGTGGACCCACTTCTAAGTTCTGAGGAAGGCTGGTCGTTCGTGTTCTAATATCATATCATTTCCTACTTGCATCGAATCATGTTATAGAAAAACGCTATATTTCCATTAATTGCGCCATAAAATTTCTTATGTTGAATTCATGCCACCATTAAGTGGTTGGAACGTGTTAGTTTGTGTTAGTAATCGTCACCAAAGGATAGGGAGAATCGTACAATATTTAATGCTAGATATATTTTTTATTATTTTATCATGAGAAAAGTGTTAAAAAAGTCCTAAACCTTTTGTATTTGTGCCAATTTAATCCTAAACATTTTTTAGTGCCAGTTAAGTCCTAAATCTTTTTACGTCATATGTATCTGTTGGTGATTAGTAAGTTTAATTCGGTGCAGATAGGGGAGCTCGCAGGCCTCGCTGTTGGTGCAACCGTTTTGCTCAACGTGATGTTTGCAGGGTATTGACCATTTCAATTCCTTATATCTTCATCTTACCCTCATCTCAGGCTGAAAAAGAGATGTTGACCACGATTATTGACTGACTAACATTTTTTGAATAGAAAAATAGTACATGATTGATTACGTCGTTTAAATAAAGAGCATCATGGGTGAGTTTTATCTTATAAGATATTGCTGGCTCAAATATTATATAATTTCATGATTTACACCATTAACGGAAAGATCATTATCAACCTCTTCTTAAATTACACTCTATGTGTGTACTTTGACTATCGATACAAAGAGAAAGTCATATAAATTATCGATATCATTTTCCTCGCATCTTGGACCGAACTTCTATCACCCCGAGAAATCAGGTTGAGCAACGAATTTTCATTTTGCTGAGAAACAAAATATTAATCTGGGCAGAAATTAAGTATTTCGTGATGATAATCTGTGTTTTTTTTTTTTTTTTTTTTTTGGGTGGTGGTTAGGCCAGTAACGGGAGCATCTATGAATCCGGCAAGGAGCTTGGGTCCGGCGATAGTGTTTCACCATTACGATAAGCTGTGGATCTACATCGTGGCACCAACTGTCGGGGCGATTTCCGGGGCGTGGATCTACAACCTGATCCGATTCACCGACAAGCCCATCCGAGAGATCACCAAGTCCGGCTCTTTCCTCCGAAGCTCCGCCCGAAATTGTTCTTCTTGAGTCAAACTCATTCCAACCCGCGGTCAAACTTGCTCTTCTTTTTTGTGTTCTCTTTCGATTTATGCTCATGATGGGTGCATTCGTAGTGAGAAGGGTTAGTTTTCTTTACTTTAATTGATGGATTATTCCCTTCTCTCTGCAGTTGAAATGTTAACAGTTGTAATGGTATTTTGGAAATTACGTTTCTAGTCTTCCAAACGCTAATTCCAACCTACTGAATTCTACAGCCTCAGCCGGTTTGCCGACAGGCCCCTTGGAGAAATCGCCCCGTCCGGTTCTTTCCTCCCAAGTTCCGCTGGAAGTCCCTATCCTTGATCTCTCTGTCTTTCCCTCTCATATGGAAGTTGTTCTTCTCTTTGTTTCATTTTTTCCTCTTGATTTGGTCATGTGTACTTAAGTATACAGTTTTTTGGCCGGATGTGTACCGTCACGCTTTCCCTTCTTTCGGCTGTTTTGGTTTCTTGTAAGAGGGGTTTCCTACTTTTATTTGTGGAATTGAAACGTGAAGATCTGTCGTGAATGTTGATAAAATTGCTTGTTTCCGTAAGAAATTGTTTCCTTTCTTGCTGCTGTAGGAGTGATTTCCCTCGCATGTCGTAGGTGACTCGTGGAAAACTTGAACTAGCATGAGCAAAGGATGAAAGAGAACCTTTAAAGAAGCATTCCCAATTAGGATTTTCATTTCGAATTGAACCTTTAAAAAAGAACCTACAAAAACCATAATCGATTTAGCGTTTTCGTTTCAAATTGTATTGGACATCAGTTAGGATTCTAATCTTACTTACACACCACAAAATCCGTCTATCCAAAACGCTAGCACAATCCACCACCTATAGCTTAGCCGGCCGCCGCTGCCACCCACGATTGACATGTCAAGTGGATCCACCACACTGCTGCCCCGAGGCGAGAAATATTTTTAACATTGGCATCTCATGGGGTAAATTTTGAGGATTTTTTGTGGCACTATAGTATCGGCAATGGTCACATTTATGTATCAATTAGAAATCAAAAAGGCTACTTGGAGGAAATTAACCAGTGATGGGAGAGGGCATTGCCCTTTTCGTAGGCGAACAATGCGTTTGCTCTCTTTTTTAGTATAATTACAAAAAAAGTTCTTAATTCCATCGTACGAATGCTAATTCAATTCTAACCTTTTAATTTATTCATAAATATTTTGACAATTTACTAATACAGTCTTCCCTGTTAATTTTGGCCAAAAATCGTGGCATGGACGTTAGCTATTCTGTGATATGACCAGCACTGACCTAGACACTTTTTGCAATTTTTAAATAATTTTGCTTAATTTTTTTTATAAATAATTTATATTTTCCATTTTTCTTTTCTTTTCTTTTCTTCTTTACTATGGACCTGCGAGGGCGTTATGGCCCTCACGTATGGCCGGCAACCTTCATGGCCACCATCGAGGCCTTGAACTAGTATAGGGAAAAAAATAGAAAAAAAAATCTAAAAATTAAAAATTTGCAAAAATTCTCTACGTCCACAATTTCTAAACAAAATTAATTGGAATGACTATATTGACCAATTGTTTACAAGTTTCAGATTTAATTAACCAAATTAAAAAGTTTAGGATGAATTGATATCCTACATAAATTTCCTTTGTACAGTTGATGTTGAATTGGTTTTCCAAAATCATGGCACGATTGATTTCCTGATATGCATACACGAGACGTGCGGTATGAAAGCATGGTCAAAGAGAGCTTCATTCCAACTTCTCGAGGGATTAGTACACTAATGGTGCCATAAGTTATGTAGGGCGCTCACTTTAGTGCCAAAAGTTTCCGCCGGATCACTTAAGTGCCAAATCGGAGAAAAAAAAGATTACTTTGGTGCCACCAGCTAGAAATTCCAGCCAAAATGATTACGTGGCTTTATATTTAAAAAAAAAAATCGATAAACCCTTTAAACGACGTCATTTTCTATCCTACTTAAGAAAACAACATTGTTTTGCCGTCCTATGTGGATGGCTTAGGAAAAACGACGTCGTATAGCTCATTTAAGATTGAAATTAGGGTTTTTGTTTTTGTTCATCCTTGCCGACCTAGCTTGCTCGGCCACCGTCACTCGGCCACCGTGCTCGGCCACCATCACTCGGCCACCATGCTCGGCCACCGTCACTTGGCCAAGAGGTGATGGGAAAATAGGAGGCGAGGGTGGAGGAGGAGGAAGAAGAGGGGTTGAAGGTGCAGAGAGAGAGAGAAGACAAGGAATGCGAGGGAAACAAGGAGGGCGTAGATTGAGATGGTGGATTGGGCTCTGTTCAGAGAGTGGCTGGTGCTGGTGTTGTTCTTCAGGGAAGAAGACAACGCCACCATGGCCTCTCTCTCTCTCTCTCTCTCTCTCTCTCTCTCTCTCTCTCTCTCTCGATTTCGGGATTTAGGGTTTTGACTTGGGGTTTAAGACGCCAGACGACGTCGTTTGGTGGTTTACACGCTGACTAGACTCTCCAGCAAGCCACATCAGTATAAGAAATTAATTATAAAAAAAAAGGCCACGTCGGATTTCCGACCGATCAAATCGGCGTTGGCACCAAAGTGAGCATTTTTCAAATTTTTTGGCACTTAAGTAATCCGACGGAAACTTTTGACACCAAAGTGAACACCATACACAACTCATGGCACCATTAGTGTACTTATCCCAACTTTTCGATGCCACGCCTTTTCAATTCTTGTGACATAACAACGTTCCATAAGGTTATCATTGTCTACGCCTGAAATTGTAAAGGGTTGCTCAAATGATAAGCTCATCCATCCCAGTCGCTTAAGGCTAACCAGATGGGAATTAATCCGGTGCTCAAAACTTCCAAACACTGCATTATTATCAAAAGAATGATATTATTATATGCCTTCAATTCTTGCATACTTATCAATACTACCAAATAAGATCAAGAGGTACGTGCACAATTTTGTAACGCCATCATTGATTTATATAGTATTTTAAATTATTATGAACGTGATATTAACTTCAAATGTTGCATCATTTCTTACACATCCATTAGCATTTGACATTAAAAAAAAAAATAGCAAAGTAACATAGATTATGAATGTTGGAGATAAATAACATGTCTAGAGACGTTGGAATATATCATCTTTTAGAATCTTGAGAAATCATTATCAATTATTTTAAAAAGAAAACAAGTGCTAAGGCTTTTTTTTTTTTTTGGATAAAAAAATTTGTGGTTAGTTGACTATAAAATATTTTAATAGGAACCACTAGAGGTTCGGTAGGTGGTTTTAGGTTCATCATTCTGGTGCTACAAATTTGTTCTTTAATTAAGTTTGCACATGAGCGATAACAATATTTATAACCTACCAATTAAAAAATCGGTTGAAAGAAATTTTATTGAGTTGAGGATGGATGAATAAAGTCAAGCTAAAAGTCAAAATTCTTAATGCCATAAAAGAACTCCAATAGAAGGTTTTGATATTTGAAATGTTAAATTTATAACCTACCAATTCAAAAACCGGTTGAAAGAAATTTTATTGAGTTGAGGATAGATGAATAAAGCCAAGCTAAAAGTCAAGATTCTTAATGTCATAAAAGAACTCCAACATAAGGTTTTGATATTTGAAATGTTAAATTTATAACCTACCAATTAAAAAACCGGTTGAAAGAAATTTTATTGAGTTGAGGATGGATGAACAAAGCCAAACTAAAAGTCAAGATTCTTAATGCCATAAAAGAACTCCAATAGAATGTTTTGATATTTGAAATGTTAAATTTATAACCTACCAATTAAAAAACTGGCTGAAAGAAATTTTATTGAGTTGAGGATGGATGAATAAAGCCAAGCTAAAAGTTAAGATTTTTAATGCCATAAAAGAACTCCAATAAAATGTTTTAATATTTGAAATGTTAAATTTATAACCTACCAATTAAAAAACTGGTTGAAAGAAATTTTATTGAGTTGAGGATGGATTAATAAAGCCAAGCTAAAAGTCAAGATTTTTAATGCCATAAACAACTCCAATAGAAGGTTTTGATATTTGAAAGGTTAAATTTATAACCTACCAATTAAAAAATAGAGTGAAAGAAATTTTATTGAGTTGAGGATGGATGAATAAAGCCAAGCTAAACCACCATGCTGAGTGGCATTGTTGGCTTTGAGCTTTCTCCCTTTTACGAATGGGAGAAGTTCGAATCCCCAGCACGTTGCAGGTGAACTTACCCGCTTCACAGGGATGGTGGGTTCCTCCGTGGGCCCCAGGGTTTGCCGCCAGCTGTCGGCTTACAGGTTTCTCTGGGTTATCAAAAAATAATAATAATAAAAATAAAAAAATAAAGTCAAGCTAAAAGTCAAGATTCTTAAAGCTGTAAAAGAACTCTAATATAAGGTTTTGATATTTCAAATGTTAAATTTATAACCTACCAATTAAAAAACCGGTTGAAAGAAATTTTATCGAGTTGAGAATGGATGAATAAAGCCAAACTAAAAGTCAAGATTCTTAATGCCATAAATGAACTCCAATAGAAGGTTTTGATATTTGAAATGTTAAATTTATAACCTACCAATTAAAAAACCGGTTGAAAGAAATTTTATTGAGTTGAGGATGGATAAATAAAACCAAGTTAAAAGTCAAGATTCTTAATGCCATAAAAGAACTCCAATAGAAGGCTTTGATATTTGAAATGTTAAATTTATAACCTACCAATTAAAAAACCATTTGAAAGAAATTTTATTGAGTTGAGGATGGATGAATAAAGCCAAGCTAAAAGTTAAGATTCTTAAAGCCATAAACAACTCCAATAGAAGGTTTTGATATTTGAAATGTTAAATTTATAACCTACCAATTAAAAAACAAATTGAAAGAAATTTTATTGAGTTGAGGATGGATTAATAAAGTCAAGCTAAAAGTCAAGATTCTTAATGCCATAAAAAAAAACTCCAATAGAAAGTTTTGATATTTGAAATGTTAAATTTATAACCTACCAATTAAAAAACCGGTTGAAAGAAATTTTATTGAGTTGAGAATTGTTGAATAAAGCCAAGCTAAAAGTCAAGATTCTTAATTTCTTACCTTTACCAAAAAAAGTCAAGATTCTTAATGCCATAAAAGAACTCCAATAGAAGGTTTTGATATTTGAAATGTTAAATTTATAACCTACCAATTAAAAAACAAGTTAAAAGAAATTTTATTGAGTTGATGATGGATGAATAAAGCCAAGCTAAAAGTCAAGATTCTTAATGCCATAAAAGAACTCCAATATAAAGTTTTGATATTTGAAATGTTAAATTTATAACCTACCAATTAAAAAACTGGTTGAAAGAAATTTTATTGAGTTGGGGATTGATCAATAAAGCCAAGCTGAAAATCAAGATTCTTAATGCCATAAAAGAACTCCAATAGAAGGTTGTGATATTTGAAATGTTAAATGAGAAATATTGTCGCGGAAGACTTGCGACTAAGACGACCTATAAAAAGACCAGTGGTGCAAGATGCTCTTATATGTATAAGATCAACACAAAAAATGTAAAAGTGAGACTTCTTGGGGTGAACTAAGTCACGTGAATCTTACTTGGTTCATGAAAGCCAAGCATCACATGAGAAATGTCTATATTTGCTCAAAAAAATTTTGAAAAAGTTATAAACTTATTATACTTTGGTTAATTCAATCCTAAATCTTTTAGTTTTTACCAATTGAAATCCTAAATATTTTCTAATTTTTCCAATTGAATCCATCCAATCAATTTTAGTCGAAAATCGCTAACGTAATTGGTGGCTAGCGAGAGTCGCTAGCCAACTCTCACCATCACTAGGCAAGGGCCACAACCGGCGAGCGTCAGCCAGTGACCCTCGCCAGACTATTTAGAAAAAGATGGAAAAGAAAGAAAAAAATTAAAAATTAAAAATATTTAAAAATCAAATTATTTTTAATATATATAGAAAAAAATTATCTACATCAGCGCTAGCCATTTTACATGACACCACCATTATTCGCGTCAGCAATTGCAATTCAAATTACCCAAATGAACTCAATTGGCAAAATGTAAAAATGTTTATAATTAAATTGGCACAATAAGAATTTTAGGATTGTATTGGTCAAATGCAAAAAATTTAGGACTTTTTGTCCAATTTAATCATAAGACTATTCTATGCAATGCATTGAACGTAATTAGGTTGCTTTTTTTTTTTTTTGTCAGCATAAGTATTAATCACTAAACCATTGCTGAAACGCAACTGAGTTCAGAATCGGTACATAATAAAAACCATAGTAGGCGAGGGGATTATGCAGCCAATCATTAGGGAGAAGGTTTTCCCAATGGGCTTTCGCGGCCCAATCCGCCGGCTTTTTCGCTTCCCTGGGCACATAGGACACTGAGACTTCCGCAACGATAAGTTCAAATAGGATATCTCCTATTTGATGGGGGAAAAAATGAACGCAGCCAACAAAGTGTTGTCTATATGCATGAGTAGAGTCAGGTTAGGAACAATGAATCTCTTATGGTAAACTAATCTACTTAGCAAATCTGTTATTACAAGTAGTTATTACAAAGGATTGGACGAACAACACTATAAATAACTTCAATCCTTGATGCAAATATTATATAGTTGATTCTCATCATTTAGAGACTCCAATGATCCACCCCTCCTCCTTTTCATCATAAATGATATGATTGCTCTGAAATAATTTGTGTTAATAGGGTAATTCCAATTCATTGGGTCTTTTGGCAAAATTTGAAGCAACTACTTTTGTAGTAACAAATTGAAAAAGAATGAGCAGAGTTGGAGAGTCAAAATCGAAAAGAAAATCCCTTGCTTCTTTCTCTCATCCAAAACTATGAATGAAATTGTCACCACAATTGTGCTATGCGACAAATTGAAAAAGAACAAGTGGAGTGGGAGAGTCAATCGAAGAGAGAATCCCTTGCTTCTTTCTCTCATCCAAAACTGCGAATAAGACTTTCACCATGGCTGTGCCCCTGCTTCTTTCTCTCATCCAAAACTGTGAATAAGACTTTCACCACGGCTGTGCCGTGCACCTCACTCGCTCCCTCCCTTTCAAAATGCAATTTAGTGGACAAATTGCAAGGCTCTCTCTGTGCACCTCACTCCCTCCCTCCCTTTCAAAATGCAATTTAGTGGACAAACTGCAAGGCTCTCTCTCTCTCTCTCTCTCTCTCTCTCTCTCTCTCTCTCTCTCTTGCTCTCTCTACGACTACGACCACCTCATGGTGGTGGTCTTGTCCGCTAGCAATCACTACAAGGTGGTCATGCAACCACCTTGTGGCAAGTCTTCATGTGACGGCGGCAAATGTTACTATATGAACCAAAACCACGTTGTCTATATATATATAATAGTTCCAATTCCATCAATGTCTTTATCTTCTGCCAAATCTTATTTTTATGTACATCAAACAAGTACCAAGATACCATGTTCAAAAATATCCAGACTTATACACTAACAATCACCAGACCAGTTGATAATAGTACACAAGGAAATGTTATGGTTTCTCCTTTGTTGTGTGATCTTATTCTATTCGGCAAATTAATCCAAGCAAGCATTCATACTCTCGTCCTTTTATTTGCAGGCCTTTCTCAGCATATATAGAACTTGAAAGTTAGAAAGGACAAGATTCTCAACATGGTTCGGCAGTTGTTTGGGCTTTGAAAAGCCCATGTCAGCAAGGGCCGATGCCGACACATGACGTGATCACATCTGTATATTCTGACATCAATTTTCGAACTAATTGTAAAGATCGATGTCGTGCCCACCTCGTGCTCATTATCGATGGGCTGTCGCCTCAAGTGGCCAACACACCTTTAGAAAAAAAGAAGAGAAATAAAAAGAGGAAAGAAAAAGGTGAACTGAACGTTCTTGATAGAGAAAAAAGAAAGAGGAGTGTTCACACGAAAAGAAAAAGGAAAGAGAGAGAGAGACGGTTCAAAGGAGAATACGTGGTTTAGATTCGACGGCGAAACTCTGCCGGCATTGGCCGAAATTTTAATATGTTGTTCAAGAGATTAAAATCAACTAGTTTATAACCCTTCTCTAAATTGTTTGCCATAATTAGAATTTCTTACTCTTTTGTTGTTGTATCTTTGCGATGACAATATATAGTTGTATTATTGGTGTGTCGTGCCTTTAGCTATGTGACTAGAGATCGGTCCTTTAGTATTTTCCCACATTGGGATATTGTTGGAACATTGCCGATTGCTACAGGGATTGATTAGATATTAGCTGGTTGAGTTTTGGGAATGTATTGATCCAGGATAGGCTAATGCTATAAATCGGTGTCGTATCTTCTTAACAATACTTTGTATCCTATTGCGTAATCAATGTCTTATGGAAAGTCTGTCAATTTCTGAGTATTGCATTCATCTCAGTAACTTCAACTTAGCACATCCAAAATGGTCAACCCGATTCGAGTCAATACTTGACTCTATTTGGATTTTTTTTTTTTTTTTTTTTTGCTTTATCTTTTCCTCGGTGGTTGAGAATGCGATTTTTAAGGTTTGACTATGAGCATTCATACCTTGAGCACTCCGGGCATTGACCGTGCAGTCAGTACCCCTTGAAAAAAAGAATGGATGAATGAAAACAAAGAAATATGTTTTTGGCGAAATTTCTATGAAGAATTCTTTTTTTTTATCAGAATTTCTCCAGCAAATTCAGCCGATGATTCTACCGTTGGATTGAAACTGAAATGAAGGAGTACGATTTAATGGACTTGATTCGATGGCTGTAAAGTCACCGAATGTTCTTGTTTGAACATTATTGATTTGCCTCATTAATTGCACATAGAGAAAAAGGGAAGATTGCCTAAAAAGTCTAAATCTATTGTACTTTTTTCAATTTAGTATTGTTTTGCTAATTAGGTTCATCCGATCATTTTTTTTGGCCTAAAATTGATAACACCGACGTCGAGTGTTTTGCACGGAATGACTAACATTGACATGGACTAATAATATTTTAATATTTTTAGAATTTTTGTTAATTTTTTTCTTTTTTTTTTCCTTTTTCTTTTTATTTCTTTTTCCCTCCACCAACCACTACCAAGCCTTGTCAATGGCCGATAGAGGTCGCTAGCCTTAAGTGAGGGCCACCCTCCCTTGCCAACCTTTGGAGAGGCACACCTAGGCCTGGCTTGGAGAGGGCCATCCCCATCGAATCGGGCTTTCTTGGGTAGCAACCGTTCATGATAGCAAGGGTTACCCTACAGTTCAAAACTAACGATTTAAACTTCTAGAGTTTCAAAATAATATATAGGATCATACGTTTTTTTTTTTTTTTGTCATCCGCAATACTACTGTAACAAGCCAAATAGAAAAAACTAGCTCGAGGAGCCATGTAAGCACTATCTATGCACATCTCCAATCTTGATCCGCAATAATTCGATAATTATGGTCCTTAAATGCTAAATTCTCCCAAAATTTAAGCACAGAAAACGATGCTTTGCTCATAATGAAAACGTGATTGGGTCAAATTATATTCAAAGGCCAGGAGTGTCACTATCGAAACTTTGCAATATGGCAAAGGCGCAAAGGCGCGTGTATCAGGCTATGCGCAGCGTTTGCTTTTGGTTCACCCTTCTCTCCGATGTGTCCACCACGAGAGTTTGTTTGACTCCCTTGTAATTTCATCAGGACCTATAAGAATATCGGATCATGCAAGAAAAATGCGCGATGCATTCCTTTGCGGGCAACGTAAACTTTGTGCATTCTAGAATATGAGCAGATGAAACAACTTGTGTTTTTTGGGATTGAGGGGCGTCTAGCGATCAAAGGGGAGAAATTACTTGTCAAGATAGAATGAGTTCAACTATCCATCACTATGCTTCTTAAGATTTGACCGTGGCATGCCTTGACAATTGTGGTTCGGATGCTTTAGAAAACTTCCTTGTATGTGTCTTATGTCCGTTGAAATTTTGATTTTGTTGTTTCTTTTTTCACTTTGGAAGTTTCTTACGTTAATGACTCGCTTTTGAAGAGGAAAAATGATACGAATAGTTTCTGAATTTTAACACGATATGCAATATCATCTCTGGACTTTGAATTTACTCCATGTGGTCCCTAAACTATTTACAAATGTTCAATATAGCCTTTTCAGTTTGCTTAAACGACAAACATATCTTACTTTTACTCCACCGACTCAACATTGTCCTGATTCTAACATCAGTCTTGTTTGAATTCCACCCAATCAACTCGACATTAAGTGTGTTTCTAATAGTCACACTGTTCTAGAAACATTTTTAGACTAATCACCAACGAATTGGTCGAGGCGGAAATACAAGAGGGACTCAAATTGGAACTGAGGACCTGGCAGACTGGTCCTAAGACTGGGAATCGGACTGAACCATTGATCCGGTCTGGTTCCGATCCGATCAATGGAAACTATCGTTTATATTATCCCACTACTTCTTTTCCATTCCTTTTATTTCCCTCTATTTAGACCAAACAGAGATAGTGTTTACTTTGCATTTTACTTTTTTTTTTTTTAAGAAATAATTAATTAAAAAAGTATATGCAATCAGTCCAATCCAGTCTGGTTCTCCACCAAACTGCTTGGACATCGGTTCCACTTTTAGGAACCGTGAACTAGATTGACACTCTCAAAAATTGGACCAAACCGGTCGGTCTAGGTGGCTCCTAGTTTGGGCGATACGTTATGCATACCCTAATCTTAACAAAGAGCATAGGGAATCTATCCACCTACAAAGAGAAGAAAGTTCATGATTTAAGGAACGGTCTTTGAATATAGTGTAGTGTCATAATCTCCTATATTATTAGGATCAACTGTAAGACTTTTGACTTAAAGAAAAGAAAATGGTGCCGGTGGCTGTTCTCGTCCACATTGCCAATTGACCAGATAGTGTCCACACACCCTTAAAAAATCTTATCTAAAAGTTTAAACCAATAGGTAAAGCATTTGTGACATCTACTCAAGCGACGTGGAATAATATTGCAACCATCTTGATATTTCAATTCCTTTGGGTTGAGGTTTTAACATCCAAAGTTCCATATTGGATATGAAAGGCTTATGATGTTATTCAAAAATGACAGCCTAGTCAAAATTCCATCTCTTTAACTATTTCTTTTCAAGACTTGATGTGTGAAATGATTCGGATAATCACATATGATAACAGAGCAATTTTCTTATAGTAAAGATGTGTGATTTGGTGATGGCAGACTCTAAATGGATGTGACGATGACAAGAAAGGAGGGGGAAACAGCGCTCTCAAATTCACATTAGTTGCACCATCACTCCCTCTATCTCTCATGGTGACTGAGTGAATGCTCTTTTATTTTTCAACTATTTTATCTAAGTTCGATAAAATCATCATACCTTGGTTTGCAAATTCAACCTTATTATACCCTAGTTTATCTGAGCTTATTCGATTTAAGGCATATCGCCAAGCACTATATAGGTGAACTTATGTCCCACTACCTTAAGGGTATCTTTGATGTGGAGGAGCAAATCAAATCAAATGGTCTACATCTATCTTCATCTTCATTTGTTCAAACCAAACCACATTCTATCACATGACATAATTAAAATAGAATTTTCTCTGATCTTCATTGCTACATTTTACATCTTATATTAATGCAAATTTGACTTTTGGCTCTTACCTAGGGACTCCGTATGATGGTCATAAAGTAGATCTTTGTGTCAGGTACATGCGTACTCATTATTTGTATGTGCATGCCACGCAAGGGTCAACCCAAGCTGCACACTTCGCAATCGAGATAATGAGAGCTGATATTATGAAAAATCTCAAATTAGTATATCTATAATAAATTTAATTTAAATTAATATTTTAACCATAAAAAATCTCAAATTTAAATTTCTGTGACAAATTTGTAATATGTTAATTTCTGTTAAATTTTTACCATCAAATTACTGAATTAGATAACATGTGACAATTAACGGGCGTATCAATTTGGTGTTTTACCTTCTCTTTATCATATGTGTACTAGTTTGTGGTTTTTTGTAATATTAATCCAATTTAATGGAAATTAACAGGGGTTAAGTTTGTTACAAATGTATCAGTTTGATGTTTTTTATAGTCAAAAAATTAATGTAGGGTAACTTTATCTCAGGTATATCAGTTTGGGGTTTTTCATTGTATGAACCCAAATAATTACCAAATTAGTCATAAACCAGATGATAATCTAGTCTTAAACTTTCCAATTTCTTCATTGTAGATCTAAACCTCTACGCGAATATTCCAAGATGGTTCTCCTAGCCAATCATCGTAGGAAATTAATGAAGTAGCATCCAATTATCATTGGCGGTTTTACGTGGCATATTAATGCAAGCAACTCTACTCGAAAGAACATCCTATATGGATTGCCACCTTAGCTATTTCCAGTTGAAATTGGCCATAAAGGATTTTATTAGAACTTCACACAAAAATTTAGGACCACATATGCAAAATTGAAAGTTTATAATTGAACTGGTATTCTGTATAATAAGTTTATAATCCAATTGGAATTTTCATACTTTATGTTAGGAGGAAGTTAGTATGAGATTTCGCTTGCTTATCATATTACTCTCGGTGTCTATCAATATCTAAAAGCAGTACAAGTATGTTTGGCTTAATCTAATTTAGTTGTCCATATCGAAATCCATAAGTATGGCTAAATGTCTACATCCTTGCAATTTATCATATTCTTTATTTCAATGACAATTCACTAACTCCAATGCACTTCACAGAAAAAATAAAAGAAAATTCAGCTTAGGACAATAATTTAGCTTGCATTTAATGCTTGGAACGGCACTTTCTCTCTCTTCCATTGCATTCTTCTCCAATTTCCTCTTCTTTTTCTCTCATTTGCTCTCCCTTTCTTTCCCCTAGGCCGAACCCCCCTCATTCCTATCTCTCCCTCACGCCATGTCTCTCTCCCTCTGGGTTGCCACCCCACCACCACCGTCCCCACGCCATCACTGTCGCATTTCGTCTCACTACCCGTCGTCTCACACCACGCCTTTACCTTCGCCATGAGCTTAAGCAATTTGTCTTCCGATTCCATTTGTGTCCTGATGTTGTAAATGAACTTCCTAACCCTTAGCTAGGGTGTTGTATTACATTGGTAGAGTGGGCCGTGTTCTTGATCACTTGTGAGATTATGTATATTTTGTTGTTTAAACTATTATTGCTTGGTTATGTGAGATTTCTATGTTTCGCTTGTGTGAAAATTTTGTACGGTTTGCTCATATGTTTTAAAGCATGGTTCGAGCCATGAACGGTTCTCATTGGTTTGGATTGGCTTCAAGGCGTGCTAAGACAAACCTCACTTGGCAAGTCAGTATTGAGGCGTACTGATCCAAGACCTTGCTTGGTGTAGCTCGATGCCTTGACTAGTCGATTCGGGCCATGAACGTTGTGTCGTGCCTGGCATAATGTACGGTTTCAAAAAGGTAAAGCATATTACACACTTAGCATGATTCACACCCTCAGGCGTTGCTTATATCGGCTAATGAATTAAAGATAAGAAGCTGGATTGTTTTGTTTGTTTGTATCATCACATGAGGGAATAATTCTAGCCGTCACCCTTAGATTATGGGCATTGCCTAATTAAGTTTGAATGCCTAACAAACTCATTGTTGGAGGATCATTGTCACCCTTAGATTAGGAGACGTTGCCTGATTATGTTTGAATGCCTAACGGACTCATTGTCGGAGGATCACCGTCACCCTTGGATTATGGGACATTTCCCAATTAAGTTCGAATGCCCGATAGATTCATTGTCGGAGGATCGCCGTTATCTTTGGATTAAAGGATGTTGCCGATTATGTTCAAAAGAACCAAGGAATTTCGGTTGATTAATAAATAAGTCCCATATACTTGACCTTATATTATTTACGTGCATATGTTATTTGCTATTGTCTCAACCTTAAAAGTCATGCACATATTTTATATGTTATTATTTGTCTCACACATGTTTGATATGGCATTTTTTGAGATGTGTGGAACACATGCGAGACACGTGCATAATTAATTGTCATTTTTAGTGAGATGGAACGGATGTGCATACTATAATTGTTGTTATTTGTGATATGAGAGGTACATGGATGTTTTGAAACTTGTTATTTGAGTCTTTAAAGCCATGGTAATATTTTAGAAGCTAATATTTGACACATGAGAATATTATTGCCTATTAATTGCACTATATGTGGCATGTGTGAATTTTGTTGCAATTATTAGGACTCGAGGAATTTGTGTATGTTGTTAAAGTTATTAATTGGCATATTTAGATATCTCATAGATTCACGATAGGACGGACGTCTAGGTAGAGGAAAAGTTTCCTTCATGTTCAAAGTTAAGACAAAAAAAAAAAAAGATTTTGTTATTGATTTGCCATCAATATGTTGATGCGGTAATGTTCACCTGCTTATTCGACAACGAGGCATCCTCCTATCCAAGGACTAGTAAGTTTGCTTATTGAGTCCATGACTCACTCCATTGTTTTTTTCAAAATTGTAGGCATGGAGGTCTTACATTAGTTCTGGCATTGCAATCTTGCTAGAGGAGCTAAAATTTACCATGATCTTTTTTAGCGTAGGACATGTGATGGTTGTAAATTCATTCCCCCAAAATAGAAGGGCTTAAAAAAATAACTGATGTTATATAAATAGTTGTGCATTTACAAGTGGTCATTTTCCTAGCCTATTGTTGTAGTATGGGTATTTATTGTGCAACTGCTTCCCTATGCTCTTAATAGAAAGATAAAAAGAATCGGGATGACGACATGCCTAGGATTTCATGAAAATAACCCTCACCGCTCGTGACCCTTGAGATGGAGTTGGAGTCGTTACAATTAGGGTTAGCTTTAGTATGAGAATATCCATAAAGATCTATTAGATAAAAAAGAAGAAAAAAAAGAAGAAGAAAAGTTTACATTCACGAGAGACTTAAGCCCAATTTAAGTTTACAAACAAAAATAAATGAAATGGTCCAAAACTTTCCTTGATGGATCTTTTTTGCCCTATTTGGTCCCATCATAGAACAAAGCAGTCTCTCCAATATCTTTGTTAGTAAAAGAGAATTAAAAGCATCGGCTAATTATGGCACGATCCAATATTTATTCTCATTCTTTGGTCTGTCATACTCTAACTATCATCTATCTCTTAAGACTCTTACTCTAACGCTTTGCAGACACACCTCCACTTTTACTCTCATCTCTCTCAAATTTTTGTTTAATTTCATTCTAGAGCATGAAATTAAACCGCATGCTTGAAAACTAAGGCCCTATTTGGCAACACTCCCGGGAAAAATTGATTATATTCTTTTGTTTCCCAAAACAAAACATGACATAAATTCGTTTGATAATTTTTTTTCCTCAAAGCAAAATTCCTTTTTTTGTTCCTGAGAATAGTAGAATTAACAAGTAGAAAAAACTAGTTTCTTGTTCCCAAAAACAATTTTAGAATTAAAACCAACCTTTTCTTTTCTTTTTTTCTCTTTTTTCCCCGTTCTTTTCTCATTCTCTCTTCTTCTTCCTCCACCGGCCATTGTTGCCACCGCAGACAATCATCGATGACCTCCTAGGTGAAATCCTGTGAGCAACCACAAAGAAGGAGGATGAAGAAGAGAAAAGGAAAAAGAAAAATAAGAAAAATATAATAAAAGTATTAAAAAATTAAAAGAAACAAAAAAATTTAAAAATCCTACCAAACGCATTTCTGTTTCGCGAATAGAATTTTTGGACAGTTACCAAGCATCTTCAAAAACTTAGAAATTGTTTCCAAGAACATAATTAAAAAAATTATGAACAAAAATTATTTTCGAAAACAAAATCATTACTAAAACACGTCATAAATATCCCCTCTCCATCTAATTTCATTGCCACTGGCCACATACCTAGTGGGCAAGATGTTAATGATAAGGTCAGAACCCACAATGCCAAAGAGGCATCCCATTATGTGCCAAAAAAAAAAAAGAGAGAGAGAGAAAAAAGAAAAAAAAAGAAGAGGCATCCCATTAAGGAACTTTCCTTAAATTATAAATCCAATAGGCGTCCTCATCTTAAGGATACGTCTTTTTGAAGCTTAGGTCCTTGTCCCTCTCTACATCTCAGCAACGGTTGTTGAAGTTGCCTTCAATGCTTGGTTGGTCGGGTCACAGGTCATCCTTTTTCATTGGAAGTGTCTTTTATTTCTAAGACAAATCCATGTTTTCCATTGCTTCCACTCATCTAATCCGCCATTTTATACTAATATTTCAGAGAAAATGCCCAAGATAAGAAGCAAACAAATTTTCAAGCTTGACAAGAAGGGAAAAGAAATCACCATGGGTTCACTCCGTTTTACATTGGAAATAAGCAGGCCCCAATTATACTTATATTTGAGAGAGAGAGAGAGAGAGAGAGAGAGAGAGAAGTGGATAATGACTGGGTAATAGTTTGAATTTCAAGGAGATAGCACCAAGGAAGAAATTAAAAACACTTTCTTCTCTTTTCTTTCATTCAAAAGTTTACTTGTGTGATTAAGTTTGGATGCAAGATGGACTCGTTTTTGGAGAATCACTGTCACCCTTGGATTAGAGGATGTTACCCGATTAAGTTCGGATGCCTGACAAACTCGTTGTCAGAGGATCACCGTCGCCTTTGTATTAGGGGACGTTACCCAAATAGATTCAGATGCCCCCACAGATTCATTGTCAAAGGATCACCATCATCCTTGGATTAAGAGACGTTGCTCGATTAAGTTTGGAAGAACCAATGAATTTCGATTGACTAATAAATGAATAACGTAATCTTGACCTTATATCATTCATGTGCATGTATTATTTGCCCTTGTCTTGACCTTGAAAGTCACGCACATATTTTATATGCTATTATTTGTCTCGTGCATGTTTGATATGGCATTATTTGAGATGTATGAGAGACATGCGAGACACATGCATTACTTAACTGTCATTTTTAGTGATATGGAAGGCACGTGCACATTATAATTGTTGTTAATTATGACGTGAGAGGCACATGGATGTTTTAAAAGTCGCTATTCGAGTCTCAAAGGCCATGGTAGTATTTTAGAAGCTAGTATTTGACAATGAGAATATTATTGGCTTTAATTGCACTATATGTGGCATGTGTGAATTTTTATGCAATTATTAGGACTCAAGGAACTAATGTACGTTGTTGTCGCGACCTAAATTTCAAGTGCATCACCTAAAATTAGGTAAATGGACTACTAAATTTTTAAATTTAGCTCGGGCTCTCCCAAGCCCGTACCAATTCGCGACTTAAGGTTCAAATATTTAACATGCAAAAGATTACTAACTAGGAGTCGCCATTAATCGGTTTATGATAGGTCACTTAGGCACTTACGTAAAATAATGGAAGGATTATTTTACTTCTCCAAACCAGAGACTATAGGTACATGGACTTTGTTACACTAGATTTCTCTAATGTCATTTCGGTACCATTTCTTTTTATTTATTTTTTAAATATTTGTGCATGCAGCTTGGATTTATTTTAACATAAATTACCATCATGTTAAAAGGTGATAACATGGGTGCTCAAATATTATTAAACATTCAATAAATAAAAATAAATTGCATCACACAAAGCAAACGATTTTTATTTTTTTTGGGTTTTCTTGAAATTAAAATTCTTTTTAAAGAAAAATGCATTCTTAACTGCAAGACCTAATTTTACTAAAAAAAGTTCTAATTAAATGGGCCTATTATGTAAACGAGTTAATATGCACTTCATTACCTAACTTGACTAATAAACAAATTCTGATTAAATGACCCTATTATGCAAACTAATTAACATGCACCTAGTATTTTTGTATTTTTTTATTGAAATTCAGAATTAATAAAGTCCCTAATTAAACTATCTAAAAAAATAATTTCCCATTTATTTTAGGGATTAATTTGACTTAAACCCTATCCTATCTTAGAAAACTATTTTTTTATTTTGTATTTTTTAAAAAAGAATGAGATTATAAAAATATGCCAACATTATCTAAGACCCTATTTTTAAAAAAAAAAAATTTAGGTGCAATCCTAACCTATTTAAAAAAAAATTATCTAAAAATATAATCCTAAAAATGTAGTCCTACAAAAGAATCTAATTCACTAAACCTATATGTCTAATTTACTAAATCTATATGTTCATGCAAGCTTTTGATTTTTTGATTTTTTTTTTTTTGGTGTTTTTCCAAGACATGTAATTATCAAATAAACGTTAAATCTAAACTAACCAAGAAATTCATCAAATAAAGAATTAAAATAATCGAAAAAATAATCCATTATCTCACGGGTTAAATTAACGATTATTCTAACCCTAAACGTCACGACACATAAAAAGGGTTCAAAATAATTAAAAACCTAATCCGAAGTCTTACGAATCAAATTAATAATTATAATGATTTAACAATTAAGATACTATTAAAAAAAGCCTCAAAAATTAATATAATTTTAAAAAAATGATCCGATATCTTCTTCTTTTTTGATGACATAAGGAAACCCGACAGCCGGCAGGCAAACCTAGGGCCGCACGAGGGAACCATCACTCCATGCAAGCGGTTAAGGCACCAAGCGCTTCCGCTGGGTTTCGAACCCCTCACCTTGAGGGCAAGGATCAACAGAGCCTTATCCAGCGGAGCCACCGCGGCGGATAGTAAATGATCTGATATCTTACGGATCAAATTAATAATTATAATAATCTTGGGCAAAACCTACAGATAATGCCTGCGATATTCATAAAATGAATGAACATCCAATGCTTCAATTTAAGTAATTACAACTAAACATGATTAAAAAAATAAAGAAAATATCAAAAGTAATAAAAAATAAACTACCTGACTTCTTTTTTTTTTTTTTTAAATGGGGGGCTGGAGCGCAAGCGTTGGGCAGAGACGATGCTGGTGCTTGGAGGTGCTGCAGGTGCCACGGACGGGCAGAGCCGCGGGGCCGGTGTAGGCGCGGGAGGTCAGGAGCGGCGGGCTTCAGGGCTCCGGCGAAGGCTGGGCAGCAGCAGGTTGTGGGCGCAAAGGCGCGGCGGCGTCGGGCTCCGAGCGGCGGCGATGGCGTTGCTGGTGCGGAGATGCGGACTACTGGGCGCTGGCAGAGGTGTCATAGGCAGAAGGCTGCAGGCGCGGCGGAGTGGATCGGTCAGGCGGAGGGTGACGCGGGCGCGGCAATGGAGGCGTCGGACGGAGGCTCCACAGGGGCGTCGGGTTGGAAGGGGGAGCGGTCCGGCTCGTGTACAGCTCTGGTGGAGGCGCAGCGACGGGGACTGGCGGAGCGACGAGCAGTGAAAGCTTCGGGCCGAGCAGATCACGGCCAGAGCAGGGAGGGCAGCACAGTTCGCAGCTGCAGGCGCCGGGTCGCGCGGCGTTGCTGACGTCGAGTCGCCCGGCGTTGCAGGAGTGGCGTCGCGGGTGATGGCGAGCTGCTCCGGGAATGGGTTGAGGCGCGGAGGCGCAGGGACTAGCGGAGGTAGTCTGGGCGGTGGCCGGCGCAGAGGACAGCAGGCGGCTGCTGCAGGCGTCGAGCAACAGCGGACACCGGCTGAGGAGCCCGTGGAGAAGAAGAACCGTTCTTTTTTTCTACTTTTTCTTTCTCTCTCCTCTATTCACTCACACGTCCCCTTCGCAAGTCTTCTCTCCCTCTGCCGGTGTCCTTGCAGAAGTCAAATCCCTATTTTGTCTTCTATTTTTTGACTTGAGAAAAAAAACGAAGAAGCCCCCTTTTGCACAAATTTTCTCTCCAATTTTTTTAATTCCCCCACCCTTAGTCACGAAAAATACAGCTCTCTTTTATAGTGACGGCCGCTTTGTATGGTATTTTCTGAATTTCCATTTTCTGTTGCACTAAATCAAAACTGTAAATCAAAGCGTGATTTCGCAATCAACTTGATTTTTCTAAAATTTCTTCCATTTTGTAAAAATTCTTGCATTTTATTCACTTGATTTTTAAATTGCTTTTGCATTTAACAAAATCCAAATATTCATCAGAATTTCAAATTTCCATGCATAATCAATCAAATCAATTTTCCCATTTTTTACCATTTTTTTCATTTTATTTTTTTATGCATTTTTTTAGGGGTTCAAATTATTCCTTCAATTTTATGCCAAAAAAAAAATCAATGACTAGGTCGCCAAAATTTAGGTGTCAACAGTTGTTAAAGTTATTGATAACTCTACAAAAATAGAGTTATTTTACCTATTTTAGGCAACAATTAATGAGATATCTATGAGAAAATATTTGGATTTTCTTCTGCTTATTTGAATTTTCCTTGTTTATGTATAATAATGAGATATAAAGAAGATAAGGAAAAGAATGGCAAATATCAGGAATTCAAATAAATAAAAAGTAGCGGTGGAAGATGGATATCAAATCAGAAAATTCTTAGTTTTGTTCCCTAATTTTATCTGCAAGCGTTGAGAAATAGATATCTTGGATATATCATTTGAAGAGGAGAACATTGAGAGCTAGAGAGAGCATTTAGGTTTTTGTTAGATCGTTTTTCATTCTTTTGAGAGTTTTTAAATATTTTGAAGAGAAGACAAAAGTAATGACATAATTTTTGTTCTTTAATTCAAAATACTGTGTTTGATTTATATTTTTATTTATTCTTCTACTATGTTCTAATTTTCTTTTGTTAGAGCTACGATATAACCTAACCATGATGATGTGAATTTCATGATTTTTATGTTTTACAATTGATTTTATTCATGTGAGTTATATATTATTGTACTTAATGCTTCTGAGTGACTGGCCACCACTTGAATGATCTAATGTGCATGTTTGAGACTAAGAAGTGATAATATGTAATTGATCATTATAAGATATAACCATGAATTAAACGTGAATAGAGATATACCGCGTTATTTGTGTAGCTTTCGGTGATAAGATGATCCAAAAGATTCATTGTAAGCCGGGAATATTAATAGTTTTTAATGCACTTATATTTATTTTAATTCACATAGAGGTATAGTGGATTAATAAACTGAGTAGGTTTGCTATATCTAAAGATAGGATAGTAAATTGATTAGGAAATTCGGCTATCACATGTTTAATATCGTTCTTATACCCAAAACAATCTTAAATTCATATTTAGTGGTTATGATAAAATCGGATGCTCTAAAATATTTATCTAATTGATTTATTGCATTTAGTCTACAAATTTCGTTTTTAATTTATTCTTAATTATATTTTAATATGTTAGATAAATTTTAGAATTAGTCTATTTTAGTATATAATTGGTTTATTAATCATCGATCTCCATGGGATAATACTTTTTCTCATCATTATATTACTTGTTCGATACGTGCACTTGCGTTTAGAATTTTATGAACAATTATTAAATTTTATGAGTATGAGATATCTCGTAAATTCTTAATAGGATGGATGTATATGTAGAGGAAGAGTTTCCTTCATGTTCATAGTTAAGGCAATGCAAAGGTTTTGTTATTGATTTGCCATCAACATATTGGTGTGGTTATGTTCACGTGCTTGTTCGACAGCAAGGCATCCTCCTATCTAAGGACTAGTAAGTTTACTTATTGAGTTTATGACTCACTCTGTTGTTTCTGTCAGAATCGTAGGCATGGATATTTTACAATAATTCTAGAGTTGCAATCTTGCTAGAGGAGATAAGATTTATCTTGGCCATTTTGAGCATAGGACATGTGGTGGTTATAATCCATTGGCCCGCGATAAAAAGGGCTTGTGAATATAATTGATGTGATATAAGTAGTTGCGTGTTTGCAAATGGTTGTTTTCTTAGCCGATTGTTGTTGCATGGGTATTTATTATGTAACCGCTTCTGTATGCTCTTAATGGAAGGATAAAAAGAATTGGGATGACAACGTGCCTGAGACGTCGCGAAAATAACTCTCATTGCCTGTGACCCTAAAGATGGAGTTGGAGTTGTTACAAATAAGGTTAGCTTTAGTATAAGAATATCCATAAAGATCTATTAGATAAAAAAAGAAGAAAAAAGAAAAGAAAAAAAGTTTACTTTCACGAAAGACATAAGCCCAATTTAAGTTTACGACAAAAAATAAATGAAATGGTCCAAAACTTTATCTATTTTCCCCTATTTAGTCCCATCACAGATAAAAACAGTCTCTCCAATATCTTTGCTAGTAAAAAAGCATTAAAAGCATCAGCTAATTATGGCCCAATCCAATATTTATTCTTATTCTTTGGTCTATCATACTCTAACTACCGTCTCTCTCTTAGACTTTTAATCTAACACTTTGCAGACACCTCTACTTTTACTCTCATCTCTCTTAAATCTTTACTCTATCTCTCATCTCTGTTAAATCTTTACTCTATCTCTTGTAAAGCATGAAATCAAACCCCATGCCTGAAAAACTAAATATCCCCTCTCCATCCAATTTCCTTGCCATTGTTGAAAACCTAGTGGGCAAGATGTCAATAATAAGGTCATACAACATATCAAGATCCAATCTCATAACCCATAATGCCAAATAGGTATCCCATTTGAGGAACTTTCCCTAAATTATAAATCCAACAAGCCTGCTCATTTTAAGGGTGTGTCTTATTGAAGCTTAGGTGCCTTTCCCTCTCTATATCTCAGCACCGGTGTTTGAAGCGGCCTTCAATGCCTGGTTGGTTCACAGGTCATCTTTTTAAACTTTTATCTCCTTGAAATTTTCAAACTATTACCCAGTCATTATCCACCTCTCTCTCTCTCTCTCTCTCTCTCTCTCTCTCTCTCTCTCTCTCGCTCTCGAGTACAGTATAAATGGGGCCTGCTTATTTCCAAATGCAAAACGGAGCGAAGCCATATCGGTGATTTTTTTTCCCTTCTTGTCAATCTTGAAAAGCTGTTGTTTGCTTCTTCCCCTGGGCATTTTCTCTGAAATATCAGCAGAAAATGGCAGATCAGACGAGTGGGAGCAATGGGAACCATGGAGTTGTCTTGGAAATGAAAGACACTTCCAGCGCCAAGGAAGAAATTAGAAGCACTTTCTTCTCTTTTCCCTTCATTCAAAAGGTTACTTGGGTTCTCATCTCCATCTACTCTTTTTTTCCCCCAATCCCTTCCTTCTTATTTTCCTTTTGCCCTTTTCGTATTCACCTGGATGTTCATCAATCTTTTGTTTGATCGCTTATTTCTCAAAACGTTGCAGTTGATCGCAGAGGTCTTTGGGACTTACTTCTTGATATTCGCGGGTTGTGGGTCTGTGGCGGTGAACTTGGACTACGACAAGGTGGTGACGCTCCCGGGGATATCGATGGTGTGGGGCTTAGCAGTAATGGTGCTGGTGTACTCAGTCGGACACATCTCCGGCGCCCATTTCAACCCAGCCGTCACCATTGCTTTCGCCACCTGCAAGAGGTTTCCGTGGAAACAGGTGCAACCATATCTCTTCCAAAGTCATAACGCCTGCTTCCTATTTAGGATATGTTTCAATCCGTGTCAAATGCTGAGCGCCAGCGACCTGGCAGTCATTAAAGGCCTGTCTAGATAGCTTTGTTTAGATCACATGATTCTAACAAGCCACCGCTTTTAGAGGCCATTAGTTACTGGTTAGGTGTATCTTGTAGCTAGCCATTGAATGGCTTGCAAGGGCATAATGGGAAATTTTATCGGGACATACTGAATCAATCGCATTCTAGAAGAACGTTCAAATTATTAGTTTCCACTTTTGAATGAGCTTGACTGATCCAATCTTTTCCGATCCAAGATTTATTAGATCTCTTATTCGTTAATTCATTTGCAATCTCATGTTCTCTATCTAAGTCTTGACTCACGAAATCATTAATTTAGGCAATTAATGGAGGGCTCTCTTATTAATTTTTCGCTAAGCTAAAACTTCCTCTCTGTTGCATCTTCTTCTTGGCGTGCAGGTGCCTCCATATATATTGGCACAAGTTTTGGGATCAACGTTGGCGAACGGGACACTGCGGATGCTATTCACCGGCAAGCTGAACCATTTCCTTGGGACTCAACCGGCCGGTTCGGATGGGCAAGCATTTGTCTTTGAGTTCATCATCACTTTTTACCTCATGTTCATCATTTCCGGCGTTGCCACCGATAATAGAGCAGTAAGTTCCAACTTCTTTCTTTTAATTACTTGCTGATAATTGAGGAAATTTTAATGGAAATTCGTCTTCAAAAAAAAATAATAATTAATGATCAATCTCTTCAAGAGGAGGCGGGATAAGAAAATCTCAAAAATCGCACGAGATCACGAAGAAATCTCGTGAAATTCTTATAGACATGAAAAATAATTAACGTGTTTTGTGCATATTACCTAGAGGCCGGAAGGCAGCGGCCCCGCCACCCAACCAACCTTAGGTTCTTTACCGCTTCTTCTTGAACGACTTCTCCGACGACCCTTTTTGTGTCGATACGGCTCGATCCTAAATTCTTGACAAGAGAGCTCTCTCTCTTGACAAGAAAACGGTGGACCCACTTCTAAGTTCTGACGAAGGCTGGTCGTTCGTGTTCTAATATCATATCATTTCCCAGTTGCATCGAATCATGTTATAGAAAAACGCTATATTTCCATTAATTGCGCCAGAAAATTTCTTATGTTGAATTCATGTCACCGTTAAGGTTGGAACGTGTTAGTTTGTGTTAGCAATCATCACCAAAGGATAGGGTGAATCGTACAATATTTAATGCTAGATATATTTATTATTAGTTTATCACGAAAAAAGTGTTAAAAAAGTCATAAACCTTTTGCATTTGTGCCAATTTAGTTTTGAACATTTTTTTGTGCCAGTTAAATCCTAAATCTTTTTACATTATACCAATTTAGTCATTTCCGACTAACTTTGGCCCGGTTTTGCTAACTACACGCCGGTTGGTTGACGCAGCTTGGCCACTAACATTGACAATTTTTAATAATATTTTAATATTTTTGAATTTTTTTCTTTTTTTCTTTATTTTCTTTTTTTATTTTCGCTTTTTCCTTCTCCTCCTTTTTCCTCTAGCCGGTTGCTAAGGTCTAGCAACCGACTAGAGGAAGAGGAGAAGAAGAAAAAAAATAATTCTAAAATATTAAAAGTTATCCATGTCAGCGCCGATCAAGTCATGTCAACCGACCAACATGCAGTTAGCAAAATCCGGCCAAAATTGGCTAGAAAGAACTGAATTGGCACAACGTAAAATGGTTTAGGACTTAATTAGCACAAAAAAAAAGGTTTATAACTAAATTGGCATGAATACAAAAAATTTAGGACTTTTTTAACATTTTTCCCAGTTAATCACATGCTAGTTGATAAGATTTCTCGCCAAACATTTCGCCTACAATTCTTCCAAAACCGATTTAAATATACGTTCCAGTCAAATTAGATGATATTCCGCATCTTGGTTTTTAAATTGCAAAAGGATTTTAATATACGAACTTCAATTATCATGTTTTATATGTACCTGTCGGTGATTAGTAAATTTAATTCGGTGCAGATAGGGGAGCTCGCTGGCCTCGCTGTTGGTGCAACCGTTTTGCTCAACGTGATGTTTGCAGGGTATTGACCATTTCAATTCTTTATATCTTCATCTTACCCTCATCTTTTGAATAGAAAAATTGAAAATGATTGATTACGTCGTTTAAATAAATAGCATCATGGGTGAGTTTTATCTTATAAGATATTGCTGGCACAAATATTATATAAATGTCATGATTTACACCATTAACGGAAAGATCATTATCAACCTCTTCTTAAATTACACTCTATGTGTGTACTTTGACTATCGATACAAAGAGAAAGTCATATAAATTATCGATATCATTTTCCTCGCATCTCGGACCTAACTTCTATCACCCCGAGAAATCAGGTTGAGCAACGAATTTTCATTTTGCCGAGAAACAAAATATTAATCCGGGCAGAAATTAAGTATTTCGTGATGATAATCTGTGTCTTTTTTTTTTTTTTTTCCTTGGGTGGTGGTTAGGCCAGTAACGGGAGCATCTATGAATCCGGCAAGGAGCTTGGGTCCGGCGATAGTGTTTCACCATTACGATAAGCTGTGGATCTACATCGTGGCACCAACTGTCGGGGCGATTGCCGGGGCGTGGATCTACAACCTGATCCGATTCACCGACAAGCCCATCCGAGAGATCACCAAGTCCGGCTCTTTCCTCCGGAGCTCCGCCCGAAATTGTTCTTCTTGAGTCAAACTCATTCCAACCCGCGGTCAAACTTGCTCTTCTTTTTTGTGTTCTCTTTCGATTTTTGCTCATGATGGGTGCATTCGTAGTGAGAAGGGTTAGTTTTCTTTACTTTAATCGATGGATTATTCCCTTCTCTCTGCAGTTGAAATGTTGACAGTTGTAATTGTATTTTGGAAATTACGTTTCTAATCTTCCAAACGCTAATTCCAACCTACTGAATTCTACAACCTCAGCCGGTTTGCCGACAGGCCCCTTGGAGAAATCGCCCGGTCCGGTTCTTTCCTCCCAAGTTCCGCTGGAAGTCCCTATCCTTGATCTCTCTGTCTTTCCCTCTCATATGGAAGTTGTTCTTCTCTTTGTTTCATTTTTTCCTCTTGATTTGGTCATGGGTACTTAAGTATACAGTTTTTTGGCCGGATGTGTACCGTCACGCTTTCCCTTCTTTCGGCTGTTTTGGTTTCTTGTAAGAGGGGTTTCCTACTTTTATTTGTGGAATTGAAACGTGAAGATCTGTCGTGCATGTTGATAGAATTGCTTGTTTCCGTAAGAAATTGTTTCCTTTCTTGCTGCTGTAGGAGTGATTTCCCTCGCATGTCGTAGGTGACTCGTGGAAAACTTGAACTAGCATGAGCAAAGGATGAAAGAGAACCTTTAAAGAAGCATCCTCAATTAGGATTTTCATTTCAAATTGGACCTTTAAAAAAGAACCTAGAAAAACCATAATCGATTTAGCATTTTCATTTCAAATTGTATCGGACATCAGTTAGGATTCTAATCTTACTTACAAATATGCTATTCTTTTTTCCTTACCTTATGGCCCCCTACGTTCCAAAGTTACACACCACAAAATCCACCTATCCAAAACGCTAGCACAATCCACCACCTATAGCTTAGCCGGCCGCCGCTGCCACCCACGATTGACATGTCAAGTGGATCCACCACACTGCTGCCCCGAGGCGAGAAATATTTTTAACATTGGCATCTCATGGGGTAAATTTTGAGGATTTTTTGTGGTACTATAGTATCAGCAATGTTCACATTTATGCATCAATTAGAAATCAAAAAGGCTACTTGGAGGAAATTAACCAGTGATGGGAGAGAGCATTGCCCTTTTCGTAGGCAAACAATGCGTTTGCTCTCTTTTTTAGTATAATTACAAAAAAAAAATTCTTAATTCCATCGTACGAATGCTAATTCAATTCTAACATTTTAATTTATTCATAAATATTTTGACAATTTACTAATACACTCTTCCCTGTTAATTTTGGCCAAAAATCGTGACATTGACGTTAGCTATTCTGTGATAAGACCAGAACTGACCTGGACACTTTTTGCAATTTTTAAATAATTTTGCTTAATTTTTTATAAATAATTTATATTTTCCATTTTTCTTTTATTTTCTTTTCTTCTTTACTATGGACCTGCGAGGGTGTTATGGCTGGCAACCTTCGTGGCCACCATCGAGGCCTTGAACTAGTAGAGGGAAATAAGAAAAAAAAAAGTCTAAAAATTAAAAATTTCAAATATTCTCTACGTCAGCAATTTCCAATCAAAATTAATTGGAATGACTATATTAAAAAATTGTTTACAAGTTTTGGATTAAATTAACCAAATTAAAAAGTTTAGGATGAATTGATATCCGTACCAATAAAAAAAATAATCCTACATAAATTTCCCTTGTACAGTTGATGTTGAATTGGTTTTCCAAAATAATGGCCCGATTGATTTCCTGATATGCATACGCGAGACGTGCAGTATGAAAGCATGGTCAAAGAGAGCTTCGTTCCAACTTTTCGATGCCACGCCTTTTCAATTCCTGTGACAAAACAACGTTCCATAAGGTTATCATTGTATAAGCCCGAAATTGTAAAGGGTTGCTCAAATGATAAGCTCATCCATCCCGGTCGCTTAAGGCTAACCAGATGGGAATTAATCCGGTGCTCAAAACTTCTGGACACTGCATTATTATCAAAAGAATGATATTTATTTTTTGCCTTCAATTCTTGCATACTTATCAAAACTACCAAATAAGATCGAGAGGTACGTGCACAATTTTGTAACGCCATCATTGATTTATATAGTATTTTAAATTATTATATGAATGTGAGATTAACTTCAAATGTTGTATCATTTCTTACACATCCATTAGCATTTGACATTAAAAAAAAATAGCAAGGTAACATAGATTATGAATGTTGGAGATAAATAACATGTCCAGAGACGTTGGAATATATCATCTTTTAGAATCTTGTGAAATCATTATCAATTATTTTAAAAAGAAAACAAGTGCTTAGGTTTTTTTTTTTTGGATAAAAAAATTTGCGGTTAGTTGACTATAAAATATTTTAATAGGAACCACTAGAGGTTCGGTAGGTGGTTTTAGGTTCATCATTCTGGTGCTACAAATTTGTTCTTTAATTAAGTTTGCGCATGAGCGATAACAATATTTATAACCTACCAATTAAAAACCCGGATGAAAGAAATTTTATTGAGTTGAGGATGGATGAATAAAGCCAAGCTAAAAGTCAAGATTCTTAATGCCATAAAAGAATTCCAATAGAAGGTTTTGATATTTGAAATGTTAAATTTATAACCTACCTATTAAAAAACCGGTTGAGAGAAATTTTATTTAGTTGAGGATGGATGAATAAAGCCAAGCTAAAAGTCAAGATTCTTAATGCCATAAAAGAATTCCAATAGAAGGTTTTGATATTTGAGATGTTAAATTTATAACCTACCAATTAAAAAACCGGTTGAAAAAAATTTTATTGAGTTCAGGATGGATAAATAAAGCCAAGCTAAAAGTCAATATTCTTAATGCCATAAAAGAACTCCAATAGAAATTTTTGATATTTGAAATATTAAATTTATAACCTACCAATTAAAAAACTGGTTAAAAGAAATTTTATTGAGTTGAGAATGGATGAATAAAGCCAAGCTAAAGTCAAGATTCTTAATGCCATAAAAGAACTCCTATAGAAGGTTTTGATATTTGAAATATTAAATCTATAACCTACCAATTAAAAAACCGGTTGAAAGAAATTTTATTGAGTTGAGGATGGATGAATAAAGCCAAGCTAAAAGTCAAGATTCTTAATGCCATAAAAGAACTCCAATAGAAGGTTTTGATATTTGAAATGTTAAATTTGTAACCTACCAATTAAAAAACCGGTTGAAAGAAATTTTATTGAGTCGAGGAAGGATGAATAAAGCCAAGCTGAAAGCCAAGATTGTTAATGCCATAAAAGAACTTCAATAGAAGGTTGTGATATTTGAAATGTTAAATAAGAAATATTGTCACGGAAGACTTGCGAATAAGATGACCTATAAAAACACTAGTGATGCAAGATGCTCTTATATGGATAAGATCAACACAAACGAATGTAAAAGTGAGACTTCTTGAGGTGAACTAAGTCACGTGAATCTTACTTGGTTCATGAAAGCCAGGCATCACATGAGAAATGTCTATATTTGCTCAAAAAAATTGAAAAAGTTATAAACTTATTATACTTTGGTTAATTCAATCCTAAATCTTTTAATTTTTACCAATTGAAATCCTAAATATTTTCAAATTTTGCCAATTTAATCCATACAATCAATTTTAGTCAAAAATTGCTGACATAATTGACGGCTAGCAAGTCGATGGCCAACTCTCGCCGTCACTAGGAAAGGGCCACAACCGGCAAGGGTTAGCCAGTGACCCTCGCTAGACTATTTAGAAAAAAAATGGAAAAGAAAGAAAGAAAAATTAAAAATATTTAAAAATCAAATTATTTTGAATATATATAGAAAAAAAATTGTCTACATCAGTGCTAGCCATTTTACATGACACCACCATTATTCATGTTAGTGATTTCAATTCAAATTACTCAAATGATCTCAGTTGGCAAAATGTAAAAATGTTTATAATTAAATTGGCACAATTAAGAATTTTAGAATTGTATTGGTCAAATGCAAAAAATTTTGGACTTTTTGTCCAATTTAATCATAAGACTGTTCTATGCAATGCATAGAACGTAATTAGGTGAGTTTTTTTTTTTTTTTTTTGAAAGAAGTATTCATTACTAAACCATTGCTGAAACGCAATTAAGTTCGGAATCAATACATAATAAAAACCGTAGTAGGCAGGGGGGATTATGCAGCCAATCATTAGGGAGAAGGTTTTCCCAATGGGCTTTTGTGGCCCAATCCGCTGGCTTGTTCACTTCCTTGGGCACATAGGACACTGAGACTTCCTCAAGTTGGGCCAGCAAAACCCTACAGTCCTTCAAAATTGCTTCCATAGTCCACGGGCCTGGAACTTGGCCCGTTAAACTCTCCATGAGTGACAAGCACGAAGTGTTGAGACTTCAATTTTTAGGGCGGAATCACCATGGTTCTTCAAAGCAAAGCCATCGGTGATGATGCATTTGACGTTTCGGCAGATCCCAACCACAGCTCCCTCGGAGGTTGATTTGATTTTTGAAGCATTCATGACCAATTTCATCTTCTTGGTTGCGTATGTGTGGAACAACCTTTTATCTTATATAGTGTTTAGGGGGCAACGATAAGTTCAAATAGGATTTCCCCTATCTGAGGGGAAAAAAACGTGGCCAGCAAAGTGTTGTCCGTATGCACGAGTAAAGCCGGGTTAGGAACAATAAATCTCTTATGATAAACAAATCTACTTTGCAAATATGTTATTGCGAGTAGTTATCACAAGGAATTGGACAAACAAGTACAACACAATAAAGAACTTCAATCCTTGATGTAGATATTATATTGTTGATTCTCATCCTTCAGAGACTCCAATGATCACCCCCTCCTCCTTTTCATCATAAATGATTTGCTTGCTTTGAAATGATTTGTGTTAATAGGGTAATTCCAATTCATTGGGTCTTTTGGCAAAATTTGAAGCAACTACTTTTGTAGTAACAAATTACGAAAGAATGGGCGGAGTGGGAGAGTCAAAATCAAAAAGAGAATCCCTTGTTTCTTTCTCTCATCCAAAACTGTGAATGAAACTTTAACCACGGTTGTGCCATGCACCAAACTGAAAAAGAATGAGTGGAGTAGTAGAGTCAAAATCAAAGAGAGAATCCCTTGCTTCTTTCTCTCATCCAAAACTGTGAATAAGTCTTTCACCATGGCTATGCCATGCACCTCACTTCCTCCCTCCCTTTCAGAACGCAATTTAGTGGACAAATCGCAAGGCTCTCTCTCTCTACGACCACCTCATGGTGGTGGTCTTGTCCGCTAGCGATCACCACAAGGTGGTCATGCAACCACCTCGTGGCGAGTCTTCATGTGACGGTGGCAAATGTTACTATATGAACTGGAACCACCTTGTCTAGATTTTTTTTTTTTTTAATTCCAATTCCATCAATGTCTTTATCTTCTACCAAGTTTTATTTTATGTACATCGAACAAGTACCAAGATACCATGTTCAAAAATATCCAGACTTATGCACTAACAATCACCAGACCAGTTGATAATAGTACACAAGGAAATTTTATGGTTTCTCATTTGTTGTGTGATCTTATTATATTCGACAAATTAATCCAAGCAAGCATTCATACTCTCGTCCTTTTCTTTGCGGGCCTTTCTCAGCATGGACACAACTTGAAAGTTAGAGAGGACAAGATCCTCAACATGGTTCGGCAGTTGTTTGGGCTTTGAAAAGCCCATGTCAGCAAGGGCCGATGCCGACACATGACGTGATCGCATCCGTATATTCTGACATCAATTTTCGAACTAATTGTAAAGATCGATGCCGTGCCCGCCTCATGCTCATTATCGATGGGCTATCGCCTCAAAGGGTGCGTTTGTTTGCGTTTCTGTTTAAAAATTGTTCAAGGGAACAGAAATAGAAAAAAGTGTTTCTGTTCCGGGAAACAATTTTTGAACAAAAAAATGCGTTTGGTAAACTTGTTCCGGGAATAAAAAATAAACAGAAACATGTTTGGTAAATTTGGATACTTTTTTTATTTCTTTTGTTTTTTCTATTTTTTTCTTTTTTTCCTTTTTTTTCTTTTTTCTTTTTCATTTTTTTTTCTTCTTTTGGCCGGTCGCCGGCCAAGGCCTTGGCCAGCGAGGCCGAGCTCGCCCAGCGGCAGGCGAGGCGCGGCCTCGCCGGGCCACCGCCAGGCGACGCCGACTCGCCCAGGCCGGCGCGAGGTCGGCCTAGCCTTGATCCGGCGAGGCCGAGCTCGCCCAGCGGCGGGCGAGGCGCGGCCTCGCCGGGCCACCGCCAGGCGAGGCCGAGGCTCGCCGGCCGCTGGGCAAGCTCGGCCTTGCCGGATCTGGGCGAGATCGAGCTCGCCCAGGCCGGCGCGAGGTCGGCCTCGCCATGGCTGGGGGAGCTCGAGCTCGCCCAGATCCGGCGAGGCCGAGGCTCGCCGGCCGCTGGGCGAGGTCGGCCTAGCCGAATCTAGGCGAGCTCGAGCTCGCCCAGCCATGGCGAGGCCAACCCTCACCCAGCTACGGCGAGCCTCGGCCTCACCGGGGGCCGGCGAGCCTCGTCGTGGCTGGGCGAGGCCGTCGGCCCTCGCCGGCCGGTCACCGGCCATGGCCGAGGCCGGCGACCGGCCAAAAGAAAAAAGAACAAGAAAATAAGAGAAAAAAGAAAAAAAAAGTGTTTCTCAAAAGTATTTCAGAAACAAGAAATACAAAATTTATATTTCTTGTTTCTGTTTCTTTTTTGTTCCTGGGAACAAAAGAAAAAAAGAGGAACAAAAACGCACCCAAACGCGTTTCTGTTCCTTTTTTGTTCCCAGGAACAAAAAAACAGAAAAAGTGTTTAAAAACAAAAAAAAAAATACAAACAAACGCAGCCAAAGTGGCCAGCACACCTTTAGAAAAAAGAAAAGAAATCAAAAAAAGGAAAGAAAAAGGTGAACTGGACGTTCTTGATAGCGAAAAAAGAAAAAGGAGCATTCACACGAAAAGAAAAAGGAAAGAGAGAGAGGGACAGTTCAAAGGAGAATAGGTGGCTTAGATTTGAGGCGAAACTTTGTCGGCATTGACTGAAATTTCAATATGTTGTTCATGAGATCCAAATCAACGAGTTTATCATTTTTTTTTTCATTAAAACCCTTCTCTAAATTATTTTCCATGATTAGAATTTTTTACTCTTTTGTTATTCTATTTTTGTGGTGACGATATATTGCTGTATTATTGATGTGTTAAGTCTTCAACTGTGTAACTAGAGATCGGTCCTTTACTCTTTTCCCATATTGGGTTGATATTATTGGAATATTATGGCCGGTTGGTGCTGGGATTGATTGGATATTAGCTAGTGGACTTTTGGGGAATGTGTTGATCTTTGATAGGCTTAAGCTGGAAATTGGTGTCGTATCTTCTTAATGATAATCTGTATCCTATTACGTAATCAATGTCTTATGGAAAATCTGTCAATTTCTGGGTATTTGCGTTCATCTCAGTCACTTCAACTTTACGCATCCGAAATGATCCACCCGATTCGAGTTAACCCCCCCGTTGCTAACTTGACTCTATTTTGGAATTTGTGTGATTTTGTTTTATCTTTTCTCGGTGGTTGAGAATGCGATATTTAAGGTTTGACTATGAGCATTCATACCTTGAGCACTCCGGGCATTGACCGTGCAATCAGTACCCCTTGAAAAAAAAAAAAAAGATGAATGAAAACAAAACGGAAACAAGGATGAATAATTCAGTGTATTTCTAATAGTCACACTGTTCTAAAAACATTCCTAGACTATTCATGGCCGAGGTGGAAATATAAGGGGACTCAAAACAATTTGACAGATGCGAGCTAGCGAATTCAAGTATTACTTCTTGAGATAATTTCTGGGGATTAAGCACTAAGAAACTAAATCTCTCTTCATCTCGACACGAACGGGCTGCATTCCGCTAGGTTAGGAAAAATGTGAACTTAGGGTCCGTTCGTTTTGTGGAAAATGGATAATTTCCGGAAAATATTTCTCCAAAAGTCATTTTATTTCCTGGTGTTTGGCTAAAATCTGAAAATTTTTCAGAAAATATTTTCCGGTGTTCGGTAAGGAAAATATTTTCCACTCATTAGATTGGCGAGCGTGAGTGTCAAGCTCGAGGCTCGTCAGATCGACAAGCGTGAGTTTGAGACCGACGAGCTTGAAGTTCACTTGGTCCAACGACTAGCCAGGAAAGAAGAAGATGAGAAACAAATAAAAGAAAAGGAAAATTAAAAATATTCGAATTAAAAAAGAAAAAGAAAATTAAAAAAATAATTCTAATAAAAAAATAAAAGAAGAAGAAGAAAAGAGAGGAGGAAGTAAGGACTTATAGAGGTGTGAGATAAGAGAGATCAAGTTAGGAAAATGTTTTTCACTTTTGAAAAATGGAAAACATTTTCCCCTAATTTAGAAGGCTTTTTTCTTTTTTCCTTTCATAGAAAACATTTTCCCAAGGAATTCATTTTCTGTGAAATGAACGCCGAAAAATCAGGAAAACATTTTTTCGGAAATTATTATCCACAAAACAAACGAAGCCTTAATATGGTGCAAGAAAAAGATACCTTAGCACACACAACAAAATGGAAACAAGGATAAATGACAAACAGAACTTCATTACCCCAAGCTCTCTTCATCAACTTCACTAATGCTTTAGAATGCTTGCAATATGAATGGGACTGGTCAAGCCATGAAATGTCAAAACTTGAAATATCCTTTGCTTTGACCAATTTTAACTAGGGGATAATCGGTTCCTAATTTGATCTGGTTCTCAAAAATCAAAACCAAGGACTAGGTAGATTGGTCCTAGGACCAGGAATCGGACTAAACCATTAATCCAGTCTAGTTCCAGTCTGATCCAATGGAAACGATCATTCATATTATCCCACTACTTTTTTTCCATTTCTTTTTTTCCCTCTACTTAAACCAAATCGAGATAGTGCTTACTTCACATTTTACTAATTTTTTGGAAGAAACAATAGAATAAAAAAGTATATTTTAATGGGTCCGGTCCGATGGGGTCTGGTCTAGTTCCCCACCGGACCACTTGGACACTAGTTCCACTTTTAGGAACCGGGAACTAGATCAAGACTCTCGAGAATTGGACCAAACCGATTGGTCTAGGTGGCTCCTAATTTAGGCAATACGTTTTGCATACCCTAGTCTTACCATAGGGCATAGGGAATCTGCCCACCTGCAAAGAGAAGAAAGTTCATGATTTAAGGAACAGTCTTCAAACATAGTGTGGTGTCATAATCTCTTGTCTTATTAGCATTAGTTGTAAGATTTTTGACTTAAAAGAAGAAAAAATAGTGCCGGTGGCTCTTCTTGTTTGCATTGCCAACTAACCAAATTATGTCCACACACCCTTAGAATCTAATCTAAAAGTTTAAACTGATAGGTAAAGCATTTGTGACATGTAGTCAAGCAATGTGGGATAATATTTAATACAAGCATCTTGATATTTCAATTCCTTTGGGTTGAGGTTTCAACATCCAAAGTTCCATATTGGATATGAAAGGCTTATGATGTTATTCAAAAATGATGGCCTAGTCAAAATTCCATCTCTTTAGGTATTTCTTTTCAAGACTTGATGTGTGAAATGATTCGGATCATCATATGACAGAGCAACTTTCTTCTAGTAAAGATGTGTGATTTTGTGACGGCAGACCCAAATGTGATGAGGACAGGAAAGGAGGGGGAAACAGCACTCTCAAATTCACGTTGGTTGCACCATCACTCCCTCTATCTCTCATGATGACCAAGTGAATGCTCTTTTATATTTCCACTATGTTATTCGAGTTCGATAAAATTATGATGCCTTGGATTGCAAATCCAGCCTTGTACCCTGGTAGCTTATTTGATTTCAGGCATATCACCAAGCACTATATAGGCAAACTTATGTCCCACTGCCTTAGGGGAATCTTTGATGTGGAAGAGCAAACCAAATCGAATGGTCTACATCTATATTTGTCTTCATTTGTTCAAACCAAACCCCATCCTATCACATCACATAATTAAAATAGAATTTGCTTTGATCTGGATTGCTACTTTTTACGTCTTATATTAATGCAAATTTGACTTTTGGCTCTTTCGTAGGGATTCCGTATAATGGTCGTAAAGTAGATCTATTCGTCATGTACATATGTACTCATTATTTGCTCGTGTATGCCAAACAAGGGTCACCCAAGCAGTGCACATCGCGGTTGAGAAAATGAGAACTGATATAATGAAAAATCTTAAATTTGTACATTTGTAATAAATTTAATTTAAATTAATATTTTAACCATAAAAAATCTCAAATTAGTATATTTCTGACAAATTTATAATCTATTAATTTTCGTTAAATTTTATTATCAAATTACTGAATTGAATAACACGTGAGAATTGATGGGTGCATTAATTTGGTGTTTTACCTTCTCTTTATCATAGGTATATCAGTTTGTGATTTTTAATAAAATTAACCCAATTTAATGGAAACTAACAAAAATTAAGTTTGTTACAAATGTATTCGTTTGGTTTTTTTTATAGTCAAAAAATTAATTTATGGTAAATTTATCTCAAGTATATCGGTTTAGAGTTTTTTTTATTTATTGTATTAACCCAGATAATTACCAAATCAATCATAAACCGGATGATAATCTAGTCTTAAACTTTCCAATTTCGTCATCGTATATCTAAACCTCTATGCAAATATTCCAAGATGGTTCTCTTAGCCAATTGCTATAGGAAATTAATGAAGTAGCATCCAATTATCGCTAGCGGTTTTACGTGGCATACTGACAAAAGCAACTCTACTCGAAAGAACATCTTACATGGATCACTACCTTAGCTATTTCTAGTTTTTTTTTTTTGTCAATCCTACTCTATTCCTACTTTACACTCACTTTCAAACTTTTGCCCTGCCTCTTGCAGGGCGTGGGAGTCGAAACCCACTCTTGAAACTTACGCGTCCCCACCCCATCCCCCCCTGAGAATGTGGGGATTTGAACCCCTCACCTCCCCCTTTCTAGTTGAAATTAGCTAGATTTCATTGGAATTTCACACCAAAATTTAGGACAACATCTGTAAAAGTGAAAGTTTATAATTAAATTGGTATTCTCTACAATAAATTTATGATCCAATTGGAATTTTCATACTTTATGCTAGGAGGAAGTTAGTATGAGATTTCGCTTGCTTACCCTATTACTCTTGATGTCCGTCAATATCTAAAATCAGTACAAGTAAGTTTGTTTGAATCTAATTTGGTTGTCCATATCGAAATCCACAAGTATGACCGAATGTCTCTTGGTGCATCCTTGCAATTTATCCTATTCTTTATTTCAATGACAATTCATTGACTCTAGTGAATTCCACGGGAAAATAAAAGAAAGTTAAGAGGTTTTGATGGATGACTTCCTTATAAATTTGAAAAATCAAGAGTTCATCCACCGAATTCGCATTAGAATAATTAAGAGTTAAACAAAAAAATAAAAATAAAGCGTGGGTTCGCTCGCTCCTTCTCTGGCGCTAGGGTTCGCTCGATCCTTCTCTGGCGCGAGGGTTCGCTCGCTCGTTCCTTCTCTCTCGCAGGGGAACCCAGCTCGGTTGAGCCGGAGACGACGGCACCAGTCTTGGCGGAGAGGGTGGAGCCGCATCTGGTTCGCGTGGGTTCGTTCGCTCGCTCGCTCGCTCCTTCTCTGGCACGTGGGTCCGCTCGCTCCTTCTTTGGCGCGAGGGTTCGCTCGCTCGTTCCTTCTCTGGCGCGAGGGTTCGCGTGCAGCCGGACCATCGGCGACGGTCAGGGTCTTGGTTGCGGGCGGCTGTGGAGGCAAGATTGGGCGGCAGCGGCGCGGGAGTAGACTCGTAAAAATCAGAGCCGGATTTTAGTGAAAAGAGGCGCCTTCCATCAGCCTCAAACCCCTAAAGGTTAGCTTGTTTGCATATCCTCTTTGGGCTGTTCTTGTTCCTATGGATTAGGGTTCTACGTTGAGATGAAACCCCAATTTGCTCGAACTCGCCTGAATGATGAAGGAATGAGCTCATCCGGCCCTTTCTCCCATAGGAGTGATCATCCTTTGACGAATACTCCTGTGTTGAATGTGGGTAACCAAATGAACCCCCCCTCAGCTGGAGTCGGGGCTTCGAATCCCCCAATGATATCTGTAAGAAGCCGTCCTGTTAATAGAGAGTGTTCTAAGTCGAAAAGACCTCAGTCTAGGGGTCTATCGAAGAAGCCTAAGACCCGATCCTGGGCTGCTGTCGCAAGTGGTGCGAATAAGGGATATGATCTTGAGTTTACCCCCCCCCCCCCCCGATAATTGTGAATGACAAGCCAGTTATCCAAATGGACGATTCTGATATTGATGCTGCGGACCCTAAGTTGTATGACTGCCTTATTGGACAATTCATTGGAAAGCAACTTCCGTTTAAGCTGATTGAGGCATCCTTGAGGAGAGCTTGGGGGCCAAATTTGTTAGAAGTAATGTCCAATGGGCGTGGCGTGTTTCTTCTGCGCATCATAGATCATGAGTTCAGAAGGCGTATTCTTGAGGGCAGTCCCGTTACTGTTGCAAGGAAGCCTATGATCCTTCAACAATGGAAACCGGGTGTTGAGCTAAACAAAGATACTTATAGGTCTGTTCCAATTTGGGTAAGACTAAGGAATCTTCCGTTTGCCTTTTGGTCTGCTCAGGCTATCGGAAAAGTGGCTAGTGCCTTGGGTAAGCCGCTTTATGTTGATCAGAAAACTGAGCAAATGTCCATGTTGACTTTTGCCCGTGTATGTGTGGAAATGACAACTCAGCAACCTCAATATGAGACCCTTGATTTAACTACCAATGGATCAAAGGTCGTGGTGGAAGTTGAGTATGAATGGAAACCGATGGTTTATTCAAAGTGTGAAATGTTTGGTCACACCTGTAAAAATGATACTCCTGATCCTTCTGTTGGACGATCTGAGGGAGCTACATAAAGTATCCAGGTTTATCTATTAGCAGAGGCCCGCTCCTCTAAGGGAAAAGAAGTGGCCATGCAGCAACAGTCTGCGGAAGATGTAAATATTCAAGTCACTCATAGCTCTAAAGTGGGTGTTGCAGAACCCGCATCTGGTGTGGCTATTAACAAGACTTCCTATGTCGGTGAATCAAGCTTGGTAAAGGCGGCTCCTCAGAGACCGAATGATCCAAAGGTTCCATGTCCTATCTTCTCTGCTATAGCTGACCTGCATCCAGTTGATAAGGAGGTAGAGTGGAAGCAAGTTAATCGGAAAAATAAGAAAAAAAAAAAAGATGAAGCAGGCAGCAAGGAAGGCAGCTGCTGCAGCTGTTGCTGATGCTGATGTTGTTGCTGCTGTGGATGACGCTACTGCAAACACAATAGTAGCTACTAATATCATTCAAGCGGAAGTTGCAGATATGTCTATGTTGAATCTAATCGACCATTCAAATTCTCTTGATCCAGTGATTCATATCCCCGAAAGATCAGTTTCCCCTTCTATAGCGGACCCTCCTACTCAGGATGACTCCCTCGCTTTAATTGATAGCTCCGACGAAATCAGCAATTCTAGTATCCAAGAAGACCCGATTGGAGAAGATTCACATGTTGGGGATATTCCTGACCCCAAAAGGCTCACCTCACCATTAATGGCAAACTTCTAGGAGAAGCTTCGTTTGCTCCTATCTGATGGTCCAAAAGATCTGAAGAAGGAAGTTGCTGCTTCAAAGGCCTCTAAAATGAGGTAATTTTGCTCCTTGTTTTTTGATGATTGTTGGTTTTTGGAATATTAGAGGTATCTTAAATCCTCTTAGGCGTGCCGAAATAAGACGTCTTGTCAAGGTAAATAAGCTTTGCTTTATTGGCTTGATTGAAACTAAAGTTCCTGTGGAGCTTTTTGAGTCTATTTCGGCCACCCTCATTAGAGGGTGGAATTGGCGTGCTAACTATGATTATGCTCTGCGTGGGAGGATTTGGGTTGGATGGAACCCGAATCTCGTCGCGTTTTCTACCATCTCTATTAATGACCAAGTGTTGCATGGCAATTTAAAATGTAATCTATCTGGAAGAAGTTTCTATATATCGGCCGTATATGGGGAACATACATTTACCCGCCGTAGACCTTTATGGGAAAATCTCCAGCTTTGCAGTGAACTCTTCCTCAAATCACCATGGCTAGTTGCTGGTGATTTCAATGCTATCAGAGATCCATCGGACTGAGTTGGGGGTGCCACCAATTGGATTATGTATTTTGATGAATTCCGCCAATGCTTGGAGCAAACGGATCTTTCGGACCTAAGATATGTCGGGCTCCGTTTCACTTGGTCCACCTCATCTGGGACCGGGAGGAAAATGAGAAAGATAGATCGTGTATTAGTTAATAGCAAGTGGAACCTTGATTTCTCATATTCGGAGGCGTCTTTTTTGAACCTGGCATTTCCGACCACACTCCGATGGTTGTAAGAGTTGTCCACCCGACCCCGAGGAGGAAACCCTTCAAATTCTTTGATTTTTGGACAGATCACCCGGAGTTTAAGGCGATCGTACAGCGTGTCTGGAGTACTCCGGTTACAGGTGTCCCTATGTTTAAACTGGTTTCTAAATTGAAGATTTTGAAAGCTTAGCTCAAGACCCTCAACCAGGATGCTTTCTCCAACATTTCACTTAGAACTGCTAAGGCAAGAGAAGCTCTTAACGTCACTCAAGTGCAACTTCAACCAAACCCGACCAGCCTCGCTCTTGCTGATCAAGAAAGGAGTCATCACCGGCAGTTTGTTGATTTAAGGAATCAAGAAGAGTCTTATTATAGACAGAAGTCTAGAATTAGGTGGTTAAAGCAGGGTGATTGAAATACGAATTTCTTCCACCAATCTGTGAAGAGGAGACAACTTTTTAACAGAATCCTTTCGGTGAAGGATCCCACCGGTTCACTGATTACTGACCGGGAGCTGGTTCCGCAGGTGTTCATTAATTACTTCTCTTCGTTGTACTCCCCCCATGGTGCGTTAATTAGGCCATCCGTCCAAGAGGTGGAGCGGGTTATTCGACAGCCTTTAACTGCTGATCAGATGTGCTTTCTCTCTAATCCGGTTTCTAATGCAGAGATCAAGTCTACACTATTCTCGTTAGCCAAAGGTAAGGCCCCTGGACCTGATGGATTCTCAGCTGAATTCTTCAAGTCCAGCTGGGAGATCATTGGTCCATTGGTATTGGAAGCGGTTCACGACTTCTTCCACACCGGCTGGCTGTTGAGAGAGGTCAATGCAACTATCCTAGCTCTCGTCCCTAAAGTTCCTAATGCCAGTACTGTTTCGGACTTTAGGCCGATTGCTTGTTGTAATACTATATATAAGGTGATTACCAAGATCATGGCAAATCGTATAGCTGCGGTCTTAAATGGTTTGATAAGTCCGTCACAAAATGCGTTTGTTAAAGGTAGCAGAATTAAGGATAGCATCCTCTTGGCTCAGGAGTTGTTTGCAGGGTTTCATCTCCATCCATACTTGCCTAAATGTGCAGTTAAGGTTGATTTCCATAAGGCATATGACACGGTTGATTGGGAGTTCCTTGAACTAGTTCTTGCAGCCTTCCACTTCCCGGAGAATTTTATTAAACTAGTGATGGCTTGTGTTCGGACTCCTAAATACTCCATTTCTATAAATGGCGATCTCCATGGTTTTTTCTCGGGAGGTCGTGGTTTGAGACAGGGAGATCCTATGTCACCTTACCTCTTCACTTTAGTTATGGAAGTGTTTTCCGGTTTATTGGTGTCTCAAACTTCAAATCATGAATTTAAGTATTATTGGAGGTGTAAGCCGGTCCAACTATCGCATCTATTCTTTGCTGATGATGTATTCCTTTTCTGTCAAGCTAACTGGCCGTCAGTATCCATGCTCAAAGGAGGATTAGATATATTCTCATCCTGGAGTGGTCTGGTACCTAACAAAAACAAGAGCGAGATTTTTATTGCGGGTGGTGACCCTTCTTTTCGAAATAGAATCCGGAGAGCATTTGGTTTTAAGGAAGGGAAACTCCCTGTTCGTTACCTTGGGGTACCTATCATATCTTCCAGATTGAATAAGGGGGATTGTATTGCATTGACAGAGCGTATTACGGCTAGGATTCAATCCTGGGCGCATCGTTTCCTGTCTTTTGCAGGGAGATTGCAGCTGATTCGGTCGGTTCTTCATTCCATTCAATCATTCTGGGCAAGTGTCTTTATGCTTCCCGCTTCAGTTTTGTCGGGGATCGAGCGAATCATGAGGCAATTTTTATGGAAGGGAACGGCTCTTGGCCGTGGAGAAGCAAAAGTTGCGTGGGAGGAGGTATGTCTTCCGAAACATGAAGGGGGACTTGGCATTAGGAATTTGAGAGACTGTAACAAAGCCTCTATGCTCAAATTCATATGGATCCTCTTCTTAGATAAGGAATCGATGTGGTGCCAGTGGATTCATTCCATTTTCTTGGCAAAGAAGAATTTCTTGGCTGCATCATAACCTGGGACTTGTTCCTGGGCGTGGAAGAAAATCCTTCAGCTTAGAAAGCATTTCAGAACATCATTTAAGTGGAAAATTGGAAATGGGATGTCGGTATCTCTATGGCATGATTACTGGCTTCCATGTGGCCCTCTTGATGGATTCGTCCCGCCCTCGTTTAGGGAAAATATGTGGCTCCATAATTATGCAGTAGTTGCTGACTTATACACCCCGTTAGGCGACTCATTCTCTCGGATATTAATCAGATGGGGTGTAGCTTTACCGACTCTGGAGTCTCACAATGACAAGTTTATTTGGTGTGGCGATCCATCAGCCTCCTTCTCGGTCGCATCCGCATGGAATGCCATTAGAGTCAAGAGAGATCGGGTGGACTGGGCTCCTTTGATTTGGGATACCGATATAGTCCCTCGCCATCAGTTTATTCTGTGGCTTATATCAAAAAATCGTCTTCCCACTCAGATAATGCTGATTAATCAGGGCCGAATTGATTTCAATCTATGTCCCTTTTGTAGTGAAGTTCCGGACTCAATTGAACACCTATTCTTCCGATGTCGCATCTCTGCCTCACTGGCCTTCTTTTGGGCTGCCAGAAGTAACTTGCCATGGAGGAATAGATGTTGGAGAGAGGTGCTCAATTGGGCCAGGAAATTCCTTATGGGGAAGGATTCCTACCACAGGATAGTTCGATTCTCTTTCGGTGCTTTATGCCATCTCATTTGGAAGAAGAGGAATGCGATTATTTTCAGGGGTGAATCCTTGGTGGTCCTTGTCCTTAAAAATCACCTAATCAAGGTGGTTAAGGACAAAGCGTTCACATTTACAGAAGTTCTTCCTTCCCCGAGGAACAAAAGACTGCAAAGGGGGTGGGGATTCGACTCCATGATCTTCTCCTCTGTAGCTGATTCTCCTTAGCGTGCTGTTGTTTCAGTTTACTCTTGTTCTTGTAGTTGCAGGGTCCTTCCATCTCCATTCTTCACCTTCAGCTTTCGAGGGCTAGAGGGTGGGGAGGGTAGGGTTCCGGTTGGTTCGTTTTGTTTGTTGGCTTTTAGCTTCTGTGATTATTGTATGCGCCCTGTGGCTTTTTATCGGATCCCCGTCACTCTTGCTCCTTTGTTAAGAGTGCTTGTTTGGATCCGTTCTTCTGTACTTTTGTCCTTTCTCATTAATATTATTACTTTCACCAAAACAAAAAAAAATAAAAATAAAATAAAATAAAACAAAATAAAAAGATATATGCGCGGTGTCCGTACTATTCCCATATTCTTATCCGGGAGACTTTTCACGTGAAGTCATGTTGTTTAGGTGGCATGTCAGAAGCTTACTTTGTACGACGTACGACATCTATACGCCAAAAATAAAGTTGACATTTATCTATATATTTCAAAGGGAAAATGAAAATTATTGTGTAGTCAAGTCAAGTGTAGTTGTTGTCGGTATTCATTTGTCGGCAAGGTAAAGTGAATCTATTTGTCACTAAAATTATTTCTTCATCATTAATTTTACTTATTCACGATAAATTATGAAATTATTTAGTAAGTAAATTCCAGTATAAAAAACCGTCAGTAGTGGACTTAATTTGTTCATGGGTGAGTTTTATTTGTTCTTCGTAAACATTTTCATTCAAATAGATATTGCTTTCATATACCTTAATAAACAATTGTATTTATCAATATATTTTTATAAAAAAAATTAAAAAGTGAAGAGAACGAGAGGAGCCTATGAAGCGACACAACCATCGACTATTTTTGGGGTGTTTGGTTTCATCTATTTCGTCTTAAATAAAAGTCAAAATGCACGTGCTACAAAATTTTGATAAAAAAACAGAGCAAAAAAATATAATATTGAAGTGCATCTGCCTTAGTTGTTTTAAAGAAATAATTATTTTTTCTTTATCTTCATGTCATTTGTTCAATTTTCAAAATGTCGTAAAAAAAATAAATGTGAGTTCATGTGTCTATATTTGTATGCAAGGAGAATAGAAAGGTAACAAATCGTGCAAATCCAATATTTAAAAAAAAAAAAAAAGAAGAGGAATAAGCAAAAACTAAAATGTTAAAAGTTGGGAGGATTCAGTCATTTTCGTTCGTCTAATTCCTTTACCATATCTAGATGTAGATGAACAGTTAAAAAAACTTGCAAGACGCTCCTGCTAGATTTGTGACTTGATGCGTGTAACTTCTAGCAAAGACTCTAAGGAACTCCTTTCAAAATTAAGAAGACTTCAATAGCGTGTCCATTGAAGTGATTTGTCTCTTTTGACAATTAATTTCCATCTACCAAAATTCTCAGTGCTGAATTTATCGTTAGTAAGATCATAGAGAATTGGAAATGATAAAGTTTATTCATGATAAGATTGAGAAAGAAAGACATCCTCCTTGCAATTTTAGGTTTTTATTTTTGTGTAGCTAATCAACTCATTCTTTGACTTTTTTTTGATGTGTGAATGAATCATAATTTGGTTTGATTGATTAGAGCATCACATTAATAAGGAAGCTATCGTTAGAAAATCTTATGCTTTACCAAGAAGCACAAATCATTATTTCATTCATTGGATTCATATGGACGATCGGACTCAGCATCACTATTTTCTGAACATATTTCAACCACACATTGTTTTCTAATTGTTCATCTTCCAATGAAAAGACAAGACTCAATGCAACCTTTTTCAAAAGAGATGCCCGTCTTCATTTTGACAGCGTGGCCCACGTATTAAAAAGAGTATAACTTCAGGTTGACTATAACAGTTCTTCCACCGCATGGACTTTAACCTCATGATTAAGGTTTGACCTCGCGTCCATGCAAGGAAAATCCATTTACGCCCGCGAGGGCGACAGCAGGAGAGAAACGTCCACATCCTTTCCTCCGTCTGCCCAATGGTTCTGCCCTTCTCGGAATATTCAATTCTTTTCAAACAGGACAAATACAGTCAGAAATGTGTCACGGGCTGGCAGTTCTTTGACCACGGAACAACCCATGTGCTGCTTGACGAATGTAATTCACCAGCCTTTGTTCTATAGTTGCTCCAAAAAACAATATGACGAATGGCCTAATTATACGAGATCGTATCATGCTTAGCTTAACTCAGATGTTTAATCCATCGAACGACTCAGCAGATATTTTTAACCTTAACAACTAGTTTTTGTTTGCCCTAATCTTATTAGGAGAGTGGTATCAGATTCTAATTATTTTGTATACGGGAGACCAACGTCGCCTTCAGAGCTTCTAAATAATGTAATCCTTCTATCCTAAAACTCATAATACAAATCGTTACAATGCCACTCTTACAGACCAATTATATCCATCCCCTCTGCATCCTTACTCTTCACTTAATAATCCAAACACCACTCACAAATGTCACAAGTATGAGATAATTCACGAATTGTGACATTCTCCCATCACTTAATCTGCTTTGTTGTTTCCTTGTGTCTCTTAACCATTGATGCGCCAATTTTGGGATCATATATTGAATGATCATGCTCAACCAACAAAATAGGTTTTGCTCTTTTAGTGGTCTCTTTTGATCTCAGTTATTTGGGTCTTTTTTTGATCACTTGTGCTTTCCTTGCTAAGTGTGACATTTTTCGCCAAATGCATCTTTTGGCACCACCATTTTTGCCACTAAGCATCTTGACCCTAGTAAATTAAATAGAGGTTTTTTCCTTGTTGAAAACATGGAGTAGACTTCTTCTTTAGATTCCCTAATTATCCCCATTCAACAAGGAACCGGATCTTTTCCTGCACCCCTATTACCACCCTAAAAGCTAGTTGAGAGCCATGCTTTGTTCGATCATTTTTTGCCCTGGCGATTCCCTCTCTACCCTCGTATAACCGGGTATACCATAGATTTTCTCCCACTCAACCAACATACTTAAGGGATCTTGCTTTGATACCAATTCTTTCTTGGCTACAAAACAAACATGCATTGTCTAGTGAGCGGAATTTACCAAGTTAGCCTTTGTTGTATAGTTGTTCTAGAGAACAATACGACGAATAGCTTCTTTATATGAGGTTCTATCATGCCCAACTTAATTTGTGCATCTAATCTATCAAGGGATTCGGCATATCTCTTTAGGATCAATAATTGACTTTGGCCTACCTTATCCTCTTCAAAAGAGTAGCATCAGCTCTCGATCAATTTGTGTAGGGGAGGTCAATCTTATCTTAGAGCTCCAAACATCAATCATCCTAATATCCCTTCTACATTTGTTCACTTGATAATCCCAAGCACCACTCACAAATAACATGAATACGGGAGAATTCACAGAGCATGACACATGCTTCAAATTATAAAAATCGAAATATGAATAAAGATAATCCCATCCCTTCCTCATTGGTCGCCAACTTTTCAAACTGTTTCCGAGTCACAGCATTTCAACCCCTTTTCTTTCTTTTTTTCCAATTTGGGAACTAGAACAAGAGGTTTTGCTTGTTTTGTTGATTACTATGTTAAGTACGGAGCACAGCATTTGCTATTTTTTCTTTTTTTTTTTGCCATTTGCTCGAGCTCCAAGCTATGAAGCATGGACATGTTGTCGGAGCTTCCATGTCGTGTCCGTGTCCAACACAATCAAATTCGTTCAAACAAACGTTAGATTAAAAATATAGATACACATTAACAATGAATATGCCTTTTAAATTTCCTATGAATAGATTTATTAATATTATTAATGTAAATTCTTTATAAGCTTTTTTTATTATTTATTTATTTTTGAATTTAAATAAAATTAATTAAAAATAAAAATACTTATTTAATATATAACATGTCTCGTATCGAAATTCTCTATTTTTTAGGTTATGTCTGTCATATATCCGTGTCACGTGTTGGCGTTACTTGGCTCCAAGACGTCTCTCATCTCCCAGACCTCCAAGCTCGGAAGTTCCCGTGGAGGCTGAGGTTCTTGATCATGGCGGGCAAGAACTCGTTCGTTTTCTTGATTTTCATGGGGTTGAGCTGCTTCAGGTTGGTATGGCTGGCCGAGTCAAGGCTGCCCCAAGCGGAAGGTACGAGTTAATCTTTTTTCGCGGGGAATGGTGTAAGTACGTGTTTGGATGCTGAGAAATTGTGGGCAACTTGCAAGCTTTTGCTCTCTTGAAGCCTGGGTTTCGGTTGGTTCACGTTCCTGAGAGTAGGTGGGGTTAGCTTGTTGCGCTCTGTTTCTACATTCTGTATATTATTATTTCTGTTTCTACATTCTGTAGGGTTTAGCTCGTTAGCTGACCGGTAGATGGGGAAAATTAGAATAAGATTCATATGAGAATCTCTCTACCCAATGCTCGCGATTCCTTTCTGGACTTTAATGGGAGTAATTTGGTATTCTGATTGGTAAGTAGAGATGGGAGTTTCAGTTTCTGTAGCCAGGAAGAAGGGAAGATGAGAGTTACTTTCTATTTTATAATATTCGGTCAGATAATGGGACTCTTATGTTAAAAACTCCATTTTAAATTAGGCAATTTTAGTTTATCCTTTAGTGGATTTGCCTTATGCCTATATTAGGTATATTATTGAATGCCACATGCTTTATGGATGAATAAATTCTCTTTTGGGCTCATGGAACTGGTACGGGCAATGGAAATTTGTTGGCTGACCTATTCAGAAACAGTTTTTGGGTGGCTTTTCTTGCTGGTCCGTATAGCGATCTTGAGTGTCCTTGAGAATGTTATGACAACTCTAAAATAGATGTCCACTGTGGTAAAGTGAATAATCCTTGTCGTTGCTGTTATCCTGGTCACCTCTTCTACGCAATTGTTTACTTTGGACATGCTCCAACAGGACTCTCCAGTCTTGGTTTTTAGGCCTAGCTGAGGCTGACTCTATAGCCCTGGATAAACTTTTGTGTTGAACCCACCATAATGAGCAACATTGTGGCTATCTTGGTAAATTGGCTTTGTAGAGCTGGAGAGAGATGGCCTTGGCAAATATATAGAAAAGCAGTTCTTTTGATAGATGGTGTTGTAGAAAACACCACGCCTGCAGTTTTACTTGCCTTGCAAACACTGCATTATTAAAGTCGAGATCATACACCTCCATTTTTCTGATAATGATGCATCAGATGCACCTTTACCTCTTCCATCTGAAGCCACAATAATACAGAAGAGTAATAGGTTGTCTCCGTGGTTGAATCATCTGACAGAAGAGAGTGATACTGACCTTCTTCTCTAAATAGATACTTGACATTTACAGCAGGGGCTTTGGTCTGAACTTCTTGACTATGGTAACTCATTTTGTGTTTCTATTTTTTTTTCTCATGTTCTTTTTCATAATCACAAAAGCGAGAGAAAATGGATACAGTAAGTATCTACCAGATCATTAACTTTCTTTGGCAAAGCAACTACATCCTTCATTACTAGTCATTTTCCTCCCATTGCTAATCATAACTTATACCTTTCACTTTCTCTAATGGTGCTTCTTTTCTATTCATGTAATTTAGTTGATGCTCTCCGCGAGATCATGAGCGCAATGGGGTCGACATCCTGGGATTTTGATGGTGACAATTGTGATATACGAAGGGTTGGGTTAGGAGTGCGGCTGCCAGCAGAAGCTGAGAGTAGCATTTCTTGTGATTGCAACGTTGGGAATGATACCTTCTGTCATGTCGTAAGGATGTATGAGTCCCTCATTGAATCACTGAAGCTTCTTTCATTGATTACCATCTCAACGCTACTCCGCCATCCTGCATTGCTTTATACTTACTCCTGTTTTTTGCCCCAATTTGTGAATTTTTAATGAAGTCATACATTATATCATTTACTTGTGTTTTCATAATATAATGGTTGTGTAATATAATTGATGCAGTTCATTGGTAAAATAAGATCACTTTTCCGCCCTTAGACAAACACATTTTAGTTTTTTTCTCATCAAAATGTCTCTTGCAATTACTCGAACTGTACTTGATATTGAGATGTTTCTGAAAGCAGCAACGTAAAGTTTTCGAGTGTCTTGACATTGTTGTTCTCGAAAAGGTGAAATCACCCTCATAAGTCCAATTAAGAGAAGATATAACTGCCGTTCAAAATTTGATAGCTTTCACCATTTCCCCCAGACATTTGCTTTAACAAACCACAAAACACAACGTCTTCCTATATGTATGTCCAGAAAAGAAAAAGAGTTGTTAAAGTGCAAAATATGGTGGAATCGGTGAAGAAGAGGAATATATAACTGTTTATCTTTGTGATTATTTATGCTGTTTCCTGAAGATGTACATCGGTCTCTTCAATATATTTATGACCCAAGCAATCTTATCTGCAATTTTCAAGGCTGATTCATGGTGTTACACTATAACTTTCCAAATATGTGATGAAGCCGTCTCTTGTGCTTAACATCAATCTGCTTATTCTGTGCATCACAGAGTGCTGAAGTTTTATAGTCTACCTGGAATCCTCCCCCCTGAGCTTGCCAAGCTCCCTTACCTTGGAGAGATGTAAGGATAAGTTTCCACTTCCTTCATCTATTACGCTATTTTGCTACTTTGTGTCCAATTATAATTTGGGGTGAATCACAATTTTTTTGTGAATAATATGCTGGTGAACTCTTGCATTGCAGTGATTTTGCTTACAACTACCTCAGTGGTGAAATTCCTGACGAGTTGGGTTCCATGCAGTTGACATCAATGTAACCAATAATCCTCGATTTCCCCACATCATATGTTTTCCTGTGATTGACTATTAACAGAAAAATGGTCGTGCAGCTCTCTTCTTGTCAATCGCCTATCAGGAGCAATACCGAAATCATTGACAAACATTACCTCTCTAACATCTCTGTAAGTTTTGTGCTAAATCTAATTATTTCCGTGATGCATATCTTTCTTGAGCAATTGCTGCATTTTGAAACCATCAGAGATGCAAGTTCCATGGGAGCTATCTTTTGCAGTTTGTTTTTGCCTTTCTCAACCAATTGATTGCCACTTCCTTTTATGTAGAAGTATATCTAGAATATATAAAATTTCTTTCTCATGACCGTTGGAAAAAATTCTACTCGTTGAATTTCAGAAAAATGGCTAAAATGCCTTCGGTTTCAGATGATTTAGTTGGAGTCTATTACAGAAGATTATATTTGGTTAATTCAATAAAAATTATAGAGTTTCTTAATCAGGAATCTTGAAGCCAATCAGTTCTCTGGTCCTGTTCCTCATGAGCTTGGGAGTTTAATCAACTTACAGACTTTGTAAGAATCCCTAATACTCCTAAGCTTGGGACTATTTTTATTTCAGCTTTATACTTTTATTTGCTTATCGTGGTGCCATGATATATGGTCATAGGATTTTGTCCTCCAATCAGCTAACCGGAAATGTGCCAGCTACATTTGCCGCATTAGAAAATCTGACAGATTTGTAAGACAAAGATGTGCTTATTTCCTTCGTAACTATTACGATTTGAATGCCTATAATGCTTTATATTTCATAATGCAGTCGAATAAATGACAACAATTTCAACGGCAAAATACCTAGTTTTATCCAAAACTGGAAGCAGCTGAATATACTGTAAGATCATGGTTTAATGACATCTTGTTTTGGTTAAGTTTGATGATAAACGTGTTTTTTCTTTTTATCTACATACTGAGTATTTCCATATACACTTCAACTCTTGAAGAGAAATGCATGCTAGTGGACTTGAAGGACCAATTCCATCACTGATTTCTGCTTTTAATAAAGTAGAGGAGCTGTGAGTAATGAGCTTTCTCACAATTAATTCTTTACCGTTTATAAGTTAGGATGCAAGTCATATATTTGTTTAATTCACAGTTAAATAACTGTGATTAAATACATTGGCAGGAGGATTAGTGACATTGATGGTCCTCTCCAGCTATTTCCTGCACTGGACAACATGACAGGCCTAGTGAAATTGTTAGTGTCAGTTCCTCAATACAGAGTTTGGATTCTTGTAGGATGTGCCATGCTTGGTGTTTGAGTCATTAAACTTTGCAGAATATTGTTACAGAATACTGAGAAGCTGCAACATAGCTGGGCAAATTCCTGCATACATGTGGAAATTGCCGAATCTAGAATTGTTGTAAGTAAATCTTGTTAAGTTTTGACTTGAGAAGTTTCAATAGTCTTCTTACAGCAGAAGCAAGGTAAGCAAGCTTACCTTATGTCTTCATGGTCCTAGGGATCTCAGTTTTAACAAATTGACTGGGCAACTTCCGGCTACAATCAATTTAAAGCACCTAAGATTCATGTAAGTTCATCATCTGCATGCTCATGAATGCATGTGTGCATGCAAGTATTCTTGTATTGCCATCTCTTACTTATGTGAGTGCAAAGCTAAAATAAAAAAAAGAATTACTGATATAATCTGCTTGTGGCCTGTACCATGTGACATAATGCATTCAGATGACTTAATGCCTTTCTTAATTGAATGTCGTTTTGATGATTTCTTTCTTTGCCTCTTGTATAAATTATGTCATGTGACTTTTGCGTAGATTTCTTACCGAAAATTTATTAACGGGAAGTGTTCCAGACTCAATCTTGAAGAAAGGAACCAGTATGTATGTTTCTTGTTCTTATCGAGTTGATTGCCCTCACCATCCTCTTGATTCTTACCATCTTGAAGTTAGTTTTCCCCATCCTGTGTGCAGCGATCTTTCATACAACAATTTCACATGGCAAGGTCCTCACCAACCTGCTTGTCGAGAAAGCATGTGAGCTCACCAGTACCTGTGCTATATTTCTCTTGAGATATCTTTTGTAAGATATTCATGGAAAATCTGATTTTGTTACTCTCCCATTTTCTTCAGGAACCTGAACTTGAATTTGTTTAGAAGCTCCTCAGTAGAAAATAACTCGTAAGATTCCTTTCATCATGCCCAATATGGGTCTTCATTCTTTATTTTATTTTTTGGTGGATTCAGGTAAAAAGGTTGAATGCTTCAGTTGAAAGCACAGTTTTGTTGCCATAGTGATCATCTATCATATGATGGCTCTTCATTCACAAACATTTTTTCACAGAAGTCTCAGATCTGTAATTATCTGAAGGGTTCAAATATATTGATTGCCAAATGGCCATATGACTGCATACCCAGTTTTTTTTGTTCGCACTGAGTTTTCTTGTGAAATGAAAGGTCTGGGTATGGTTGCTGCTCGGGGCTAATTCATTTATACATCTGTTGCAGAGGCAGAGGCGTTCCTTGCTTGGAGAACTTCCAATGTCCACATTGTAAGTATTTGCTTGCTGAATCATTGCTCTCCATCCCACAAAAGCTATGGAATTTTCAAAGTTGGGTTAAACTGTTACATTTTTTTATATACTTGTCCATTTTGAGCATCAACTGTTTGGTCTTGTCCACTGCATGGAGCTGTAGTTACGTTTTCTGTTATTTTCTCTCTTTGTCGAGTTCAGAAGTTTTCTGAATCATATGAAATTTTTCTATCAGACTCGAGTTGTTTACATGTTAATTGTGGTGGAAAAGATGCACCTATCAAGGAATCTAAGCAGAATATCATCTATCAAGGAGATCAAGATGTAGAAGGCGGTGCTGCAAAATTCTATTTGAATTACGATAAGTTCTGGGGATTCAGTAGCACAGGGGACTTCTTGGATGATAAGGATGCACAAAATCTGCGCTATAATGTGTATCTACTTCCCTCAAACCTCACTGTCTTGGATTCAACAGCACGAATAGCCGCGATTTCACTGACTTATTTTCATTATTGCTTGGAGAATGGGATGTACACTGTGAAACTCAGATTTACAGAGATACAGTTCACTAACGACAAAACATATAAGAGCCTCGGGAGGCGGGTATTTGATATTTATGTTCAGGTACTTAAGTTTTCATTGGAACACCTGGATTTCACATTGCATATTGTTTCAATTCTCTGGCACATTAAATCTTAGTTAAATGACTTCGGCACAGGGGAAGTTGATTCTGAAGGACTATGATATTGAGGTTGCAGCAGGTGGTGCTCAGAAGCCAAGAGAAGAAGTCTATAATGTCAATGTGACAAATAATATGCTGGAGATTCGTCTAATTTTTGCTGGAAAAGGGACAGCGAGGATTCCCATGAGTGGAGTTTATGGTCCGCTTATTTCTTCCATTTCTGTAGTTTCAGGTGAGGCTGAAAATTTTCCCTATTTTATATAGCCAGATGGTTTCCATAGTCTGATGCTGAGCTGCATAAAGTATGAGGCCATTGATAAGCATAACACATTGGTTCTTAGTATTGTCCAGCTGTTCAATCGATTATTTTCATCGTTAGTTCGTCTTGTTTCTGTTGGGCAGATGTCAAAGGGTGTTCAATAGGTGGAAAACAAAAGACTGCTTATGTCGTAGTTGGAGTTGGAGCTGGAGCATTTTGCGTCGTTCTCTTATCACTCTGTATACTTAAGTGGAAAGGCTATTTCCGAGGAAGAACCAAGAGAAGACAAGGTGCAGTTTCTATGTTTGTTAAATATGACTGAATGTTTTCTCTCTTCAATCTGACTTGCTTGAGAACATCACAATCTGGTGCTTCACCACCCGTCATTTTTTAACTGAATGAAAAAAAAAGAACACAGCTACTCTAGTCTACCGTGCGAGTCGCCAATGGCTTTCTTGGGCTTGCACATAATTTGACATTCAATTTGTTGCTCCACAGCTTTAGCCATCGCTAATGAAACACTTGTACCTAACTACAGAGTATATATTTGTCTCTACTTTATCAGTGATCTAATTCTCTCTTTTGGGTTTACTTTCTTGAGTTTTCTGGTTTCATTTTCCATCTATTCTCTGCTTATATAGGCATGGATGGACTAGATCTGCAGACGGGGACATTTTCCTTAAAACAAATTAAAGCTGCAACAAATGACTTCGATTCTGCAAACAAAATTGGGGAAGGTGGTTTTGGTGCTGTCTACAAGGTGCATGCTGTTATGTGTCTTGTCCCGTTCCATATATCTTCGTGTAACCTTCTTATAAATTAATTCTAGTAATTGGGTTTGCATGCAGGGTCAATTAAGTGATGGCACTGCAATAGCAGTTAAGCAACTTTCATCGAAATCGCGACAAGGAAATCGAGAATTCCTGAACGAGATAGGAATGATATCATGCTTACAACATCCAAATCTTGTAAAGCTCCATGGGTGCTGTATTGAAGGAGATCAACTATTGCTGGTTTACGAGTATATGGAGAACAATAGTCTTGCTCGTGCCTTGTTCGGTCAGTTCTACTTATACAAGCTATGATTTAAGCACCATACAAAATAGGACCTTGACAGACGTGGAAATAACGAGCAACTATGGCTTCTTGGGTTTTACAGGTCCGGATGATCATCAACTTCAGCTAGACTGGTCCACGAGACATAAGATCTGCACTGGGATTGCTAAGGGTCTCGCCTTTCTACATGAAGAGTCTAGACTTAAGATTGTCCACAGAGATATTAAAGCTACTAATGTGCTGCTCGATCGAGATTTAAACCCAAAGATATCAGACTTTGGACTGGCCAGGCTTCATGAAGAAGAGAAGACTCACATTAGCACCAAAATTGCCGGAACCGTGTATGTTATCTTCTCCCTATCAAATTCCATGTCCAAAATTTCTTGACGATGCCTTGAATTCAGATCGTGCTCTCTGGTGATGCTATAATTTCTTAAGATTGTCGATTTAACAGATCGTGATCTTGTTTGCAGAGGATATATGGCTCCAGAATATGCATTGTGGGGTTACCTCACATGCAAAGCCGATGTGTACAGCTTCGGGGTCGTGGCCTCGGAGATAGTTAGTGGGAAAAGCAATAACAGTAGCCTGCCGAGCGATGACTTTTTTTCTCTATTGGATTGGGTATTTTTCCTAGTCGCTGACTCGACTTACCGCATGGACATACTATATTAACGATTAGGCTGCGTTCTCCATTCTCGCAGCCCAATAATTTTTCAATAGCTCTATGACGAAGTACTGATTTATGTTGAATTACGCTGCAGGGGTGTCACTTGCAACAAACTGGGAACTTGATGCGACTTGTCGACGAGAAGTTAAAGGCTGAAGTCAATGAAGAAGAAGCGAAAATCGTGGTAAAAGTCGCTCTTTTGTGCACAAATGCCTCTCCATCTTTAAGGCCCACGATGTCCGAGGTGGTGAACATGCTCGAGGGAAAAATGGCCATACCGGACGTGATCCTGGAGTCAAGCACCTACTGCGAAGATCTGAGGTCCAAAGCCATGAGGGACCTCCGCAAGCACGGGCAACAGCAAAGTTATACCAAATGCCATATTCAGAATCCCACGACCATCAGCACGTTGCCATCTTCGTCAAGTACCTTGAGTCAAGATTTGTCTGAAGTAAATCAAGATTCCGCACTCTCCTGTAAAATGCTTGAACATTAGTTGCTGCGGCATACCAAACTTATGTTTATCTCAAACTAGCAAATCGGAATCCCATTGCCTTGACTGAAGAAAAGGTTCCTCGACTAAAGTGACTTTGATCGGTGGTGTTAGAATTAAGAAGGGTAAACGGGTTTTTACCACTTTTAAGGTTTATTTTGATGTATATATATTAAACTTTATTGAATAATACGAAATTGGTTTTCCTCACATGGTATCAAAGCCTAAGACTTAACCTTAGATGACGGAGCAGCTACTCGCCGCCATCGACTCGCCAGAATAGTGGGTTATTGCTGCGGCTAGTCACTGTCGAGCGTACCTCTCTCTTTCTCTCATTTCTTCGTGCGACACCTTTCCTCGAGTGACTTCTGTTGTGCTGCTCCCTTGTGCGGCTTGCTTGTGCTGCTCGCGCGGCTCATGCGACTTGATGGGTCACTGTTTTTTTGGTCACTGACTCATTGGATTTGTGGTGGATCGACAACACCCGCGGAGGCTGACGCCACACCAAGCTTTTTGAGATGCTTTTTAATGGAGCAAATGCTTTTGCGGGTTAGAATTTTTGAGTTGCTGAGAAAGAGACCTCATTGTTTTGTTTGATTAGTTTATTCGAGACTTGTGACGAAGCAAAATAGTTGCTGCTTGGGTATAGTGCAGTTATTTATTAGTCTCAACCATTTTTTTTAAATGATCTGCAAGTTGTGGTAGCTTCCATTACTTCATATGGGTGGTGGAGATTTTTGTGTGGGGTAATATCAGGTTATTAAATTATTGAGGCTGAGTTGTTTGACGGAAGTTAAGGTCAGAGTTTGCTTATTATTATTTGGAAAATGGCCGATCCCTCAAAGAATACAACTGAAGTAGATCCTGAGAAGAATAATACTGTGATGACTGAGGTGATTTTCTCTTCCTCTAATCGAATTACTAATAAGAAGCTCGAAGGTAGTGCTAACTTTCACCATTGGAAGAAAATCGTGAAGCTTACTTTGACAGACAGGAATCAAAATAGACATTTAACTGAGTCTAAACCTAGAGATGATGTAACTTGGGATGCTGTTGATGCATGTATTCTTGGTCAAATGCTAAATTCTGTGGAGAGTAATGTTGTTGACTTGGTAACTCATATTGATATAGTCAAAGAACTGTGAGAGTATTTGAATGTGTTATATTTTGGCCAAAATAACTTGTCACGGATTTATGAGTTATAGCAAGAGTTTTATCGGTCTGAAAGGAAGGGGCGTTCTATTACGCAGTACTTTGCAGATTTTAAGAGAATGTATGAGGAGTTGAATGTCGTTCTCCTTATTTCAGTTGATGTTCAACAAATGCAATGTCAGGGAGAACAATTGGCTATAATGGGATTCTTAGGAGGTCTTGGTTCTAAATATGAAACTGTTAGGTCTTAGATTCTTGGATGAGAGAATATTGTGTCACTCATAGATACGTTTGCTCGAGTTCTTTGAGTATCTTGTGAGTCTTCTCAGGATACTACATCTATGGTGGGGAGTTCAACTCTTGTGTCCCAGACTCGAATCGGCAGTGGTAATAAGAGTGATGGAGGAAATCGTGGTAGATATAGTGGGCGTGGTGGCCAAGGAGGAGGCTGAGGCATAGGAACAGGGAGAGGTCAAGGTTATTAGCATCTTTATGGACAATCCCCCATATCTACTGATAATTCGGGGACTACACGAGTTTATCATTACTGTAGCAAACCTGGTCATATTCAGAAATTTTGTTACAGGCTACATGGGCGACCAGGGCAGCAGCACCAGTTTGCTAATACAACGTCTAATATTGATTCTACTCCACAGTCATTTGAAGGCAATGCAATGATTATGTCTGATGAGGAATATGCTTGGTACAACCAGTCTCAAATCTCACAGCTTGTTTCTTTCACTGCTACTTTGGAACAGACAGGTAATGCTACCGCATGCCTTTCGGCTACTTTTCGTCCTTGGATCATTGATTCAGGGCTTCCGATCACATGTCAGGTCTTTCAGGTATATTATTCTCTCTTTCTCCGTCTTCGTCCATAGTTACTCTAACCAATGGATCGCCTACACATGTTAAGGGAATTGGCACAGTTAACCCAACTCCTTCATTGCCGTTGTCCTCAGTGCTTTATCTTCCACAATTCCCGTTTAATCTCATGTCTGTTAGTAAATTAACCAAAAAATTTCAATGTTCAATAACATTTTATCCTAATTCTTGTATTTTCCAAGATATGACTACGAAGAAGATGATTGGTAGAGGATGTGAGGTAGGGGGGCTGTATGTACTTGAAGATGCTTCTTCAATTGCTTGCTCAAGTGTTACGTCCCCACATCAAATCTATTGTCGTCTTGGTCATCCTTCTCTACGTAGTCTTCAAAAGTTAGATTATAGTTTTCAATCTCTTTCTAGTCTAGAGTGCCAGTCATGCCAACTTGGCAAATTACATTGTGTTAGTTACACACCTCGAGTCATTAAATGAGCAGCATCTCTATTTTTATTAGTTCATTAAGATATTTGGGGTCCATGTCATGTGGTTTCTAATTTGAGTTTCAGATATTTTGTTACTTTTGTCAATGACTATTCCAGAGTTACTTGGTTATATTTAATGAAAGATCGGTCAAGATTATTTTCTATTTTTCGTGCATTTATATCTGAAATTTATACTCAATTTGGTATGCATGTTAAAGTTTTGCGTTCGGATAATGCTAAGGAGTACTTTTTCACATTTTTTCTGATTTTATGACTTAACATGGTATGATCCATGAATTTTTCTATTCTGATACTCCACAACAAAATGGTGTTGCTGAAAGAAAAAATAGGCATTTATTGGAAGTTACTAGATCATTTGAGATGAAGGTCTCCAAAACCTTTTGGTCTGATGTTGTTCTAACTGCATGTTATCTCATTAATCGCATGCCTTCTTCTGTTCTGCAAGGTGGTCTATTTTGTTTCCTAATGAACCACTATTTGTCCTACCACCTTGTATCTTTGGTTGTGTCTGTTTTGTTCGTGATCATCGACCTAGAGTATCAAAACTTGATCCCAAGGCAATCAAATGTATGCTTATAGGTTATTCTCGCACTCAAAAAGGATATCACTGTTATTCTCCATTTCTAAGAAAATATTTTATAACAGCTGACGTTTCATTTTTTGAATCTACTCTTATCATAATGTTCCAATCAATGTGTCTGAATTGGATGAAGACTTGTATGTGACCACCATTCAGTCTACTATTCCAATTGTATCACTAGTATATATAGAGAAACCACCCCATCTCCAGGTTTATACTGAACGTCCCCATGTTACTGCTACCCCCCCTGCTCCTCCTGTCACTACTATGTCATCTTCTGCTCCAAATTTGCCATTAGCTTACCCTCCTCTTGTATATGATCCTGATCTTCCTATTGCTTATCGCAAAGGTACACGTACTTGTACTCAACATTCTCTTGCAAATTTTATTTCACAATCTTCTATGTCTCTTACTTTTCGAGCTTTTTTAACTACTGCTGAACAATATCATGTCCTCAAGTCTGTCGCTAAGGCATTACAAAGTTCTGGTTGGAGGACAGAAATGGAAGAAGAATTAAAAATTCTCGAGATTAATCAAACTTGGAACTTAGTAACACTTCCTCTAGGAAAAACTGCTATTGGTTGTTGATGGGTATATGCTGTAAAAGTTAACTCCGATGATTCTCTTACTCCTTTAAAAGCAAGACTTGTTGCCAAAGGGTATGCTCAGGTGTATGGGGTTGACTATCTAGACATATTTTCTCCTGTTGCCAAACTTACTTCTGTTCGGATTTTGATTTCTCTTGCCGCAACATATAACTAGCCTTTATTTCAGCTTGATATTAAGAATGCTTTCTTGCATGGCACTCTTCATGAAGAAGTTTATATGGAGCAACCTTTGAGGTTTGGTGTTCAGGGGGAGTTTGGACTAGTTTGCAAATTAAAAGTCTTTATATGATTTGAAACAATCTCCACGGGCATGGTTTGGAAGATTTTATGAGGTTGTACTGTCTTTTGGGCTATCAAGATGTGGAAATGTTTAGTCTTTCTTTTATGAACAATCAAGGGGAGGCAAACTATTCTTGATTGTGTATGTTGATGATATTATCATCATGGGAGATGACTTGGTTGGTATAGCTGAGCTAAAAACCTATCTTCAGCAACGGTTTCAAACTAAGGACTTAGGAAAATTGAAATATTTCCTAGGAAATGAAGTGGCGCAATCACAGAAAGGTATTGTTTTGTCACAACGAAAATATTTCTTGAATTTGCTCATTGAGACAAATATGTTGGAATCAAAGCCTCTTGATTCACCCATGGAATAATGGGTTAAACCGGTTGCTGATGGAGGAGAAATTATTAATAATCTCGAGAGATATAGAAGATTGGTAGGTAAGCTGAATTGTCTCACAGTTACTCGACCAGACATTGCTTTTCCTATTACTGTGGGACGCCAGTTTTTGTCTTCCCCTCATACATCTCACTGGATGCAGTTATTCGGATATTAAGGTATTTGAAGAAAACTTCGAGAAAAGGAATTGTCTACCAAAACCATGGTCATATCAATGTTGAAGGATTTTCTGATGCTGATTGGGCAGGGTCTCCAGATGATAGAAGATCAACTACTAGGTATTGTACCTTGGTTGGAGGAAATCTAGTATCATGGAAAAGTAAGAAACAAAGTGTTGTTGCCCGCTCCAGTGCCGAGTCAGAATATAGAGCCATGGCACAAGTGACATGTGAATTAGTGTGGATTCGACAGTTATTGACTGAGTTAGGCTTTAAAGATTTAGTACCCATGACTCTATGGTACGATAATAAAACTGCAGTGCATATAACTTCCAACCCCGTGTTTCATGAGAGAACAAAACACATTGAGGTTGATTGTCATTTTATCCGAGAGAAGTTGCAAAGTGAAGTAATTCTTCCTAGTCATATTCGAACCAGCGAACAACTTGCAGACATCTTCACTAAATCCTCGGGTAATTGGAGGATAGAATATATTTATAACAAGCTGGGTATGATTAATATTTATGCTCCAGCTTGAGGGGGAGTGTTAGAAGTAAGAAGGGTAAATGATCTTTACCACTTTTAGGGTTTATTTTGATGTGTGTGTGTCTATATATAAAACTTTATTGAATACTAAAAAATTAATTTTCTCTCATAGGTGGAAGGAGAAAAACTTGTCGGGGCCTAGCAGTAAGGAAATTTGGGATGTGCAAAAGTTGTACAAATTAGGAAGGAAGCATTGGTGCTTGAGTAGGCGACCCATTTCTTAGTTTGTTACTTCTCTTCGGCATTTTGGGTGAAAAGTCGATCGAAGTTATCGATACAGATGTGCCCAAGCTATTGTACAGTGAACTGAATTACCTGTTTCTTTCAACTTGATGGGAAGAAATGAAGAGATTTGCTGCCAGGTTCATCACCTGTTCACCCGGATAAAATGACTGGAAGGAAAAAGTGAAAGCACTTGTGCCCTCACACGATGGCTTAAACTAGTAGGGATGATCAGGTATGTTGATATACTGATACTCTAGGCTCTCTATTGGATTCCCATTCCTCACCCTGAATATTAGATTAGTCATGTTTTAATTGAACTTCTGCCTTACGGGGGTTGCGCGGTCCCTGGCCAAATCTTGCCATGGCGATCCGTCGCCTCTATCCCAGTTTACGCTCACCTTCTCCCACTTCGCTTTTTTTTTTTTTTTTTCACATTTCATTAGATCTACAGCTAGTGTAAAAAAAGTTTTTATATATTCATCATTAAATGGATGATATGTGGATGCTTTCTGTTAAGCAAATATTTATGAATATATATGTCACTTATCCAACGATGAATGTGTAAAGAGTATTTTATATTGGTGGTGAGCATTATAGTAACTTTTTTTCAAAATTTCCCTATTTCCTGAATTCTTTATTATTTTTTTAAAAGTTTTTCAAAAACCATTTAGGATGCTAGGCAACTTAGGGCACATTTGATAACCATTTTTTTTTCGAATAATTTTTGCTCAGAAATGATTTTATTTATTTATTCTATTCCTAGGAACAAGTTTTGAGTTTTTCAAGACGCTCAATAACTACTCAAATTTTTTTTTCTTGGAATAGAAATACATTTGGTAGAATTCTTATATATATTTTTTTGTTTCTTTTAATTTTTAATATATTCTTCTTCTTTTTCTCTTTTTTTTTTTCTTTTTCTCTTCTTCTTCCTCCTTTGTGGTTAGTTGTTGGCCAGGGTGGCGGCTATCGACTAGCTTGGCTAGGTCGCTTGTGTAGATTCATCAGCATCTTTCTCAATCACTTCTTTCCCTAAAGTTGTTGTTGCCTTTGGATTGATACTTTTTCAATGACATCCTACTCCAGAGGATCTCTGGATCGGAGAAATGTATTCATTTTGTTCTTCCACATATTGTACTCATTTCCATCGAAATAAGGAGGTTTGGTGTTGCTTTGTCCTTCAACCAATCCTAGAGCTAGAATACTAGACACAAAAAATCTTGTACTAGTATACACACTTAGAGGGGGTGAATAAGTGTGAAAAATAGATTTTGCGAAATGCAATAAAAATACTTTTACTTTTAAATTAAGTCTGATGAACAACAAACTTTGAAGAAGAATTTAGACTTTAAAAACTATTTCAAAACATAGAAAAATATCATAACAGACAAAATAAAGGAATTTAGGGAAGAGAAAATGAGCATAAGATTTATAGTGGTTCGGCTTAGATTAAGCCTACGTCCACTCTCCATGCTAACAATCTTTTAGCTGGTTTTCACTATGAATTGAAAAAGAGTGTTACAACCTTATGATCTTGACTTTTTAGTGAAGAGTTCTATTGCTGTCACAAAGTCTCTCTAGAGTTTCTCTTTTTCAAATACAAATTTGAGCACTGTTAGAGGAAGAATAAGTAATTTGGAAGCTTCAAACTTTGGAATTTTTCTTTCACACACACTCTTGAATGACTTCAAAAACCTCCTTAAATTCTTCCAATCATCCCGTTAGACAAAATCAATCAAGGAGATCTCGAGCCATTTGAAGATTGAGATGAAAGTCCGATGATCATGGTCGCCCATACAATTAGAATCTAGATTTCTATAAGTAGATTCTTTTCAAATAAACTTGCCTTCCAAAATGGTATTACCATTCTTGATTGATATCGATAATAATATCCAAAGAAGGTAAGTAAGATTTCCATCCAGAAAGCCATATATATCATGTTCGTACTAAAGCATTGAAGGAAGAAAAATAATCTTGAGTCCAATTATAGCTTCGTTCTTCACTTGCGTTCAGTCTGGGTCTTCGTTAGAGTGGGGTAGAATTCTGATGTAAGATAGACTTTGAAAGAGTTACATAGAAGTTTCGTATTCCTCAGAATGAAAAAGAGAATAGAACCAAAGAAGTTTTGTCAGCTTCAAGGGCCTATTTGGTTTAGCATTGGAAATGCTCCTTTGGACTCTAAAGTCCCTTGGCCAAATGCAAACGCGTTTGGTTCGTATTTTTGCGCAACTTTGGCAAGATGCAATTGTATCTCCAAAGGAGTTTAAAGGCCTTTAGCCCAATGGAGCTCTTGAGGTGTATTGGCAAGTTGCATCTTGGGAATGCAAGTAGCTCGGTTATTGTTCATCTTCTCCAACCTCTTCAAGCTGCTGATCGGAGGCCAACAACCACCGACGAAGGGATGGCACGCACCGGCGACTGCCGCCTAAGGGTTGCCTAACCTCGGCGACAGTCACCTGGGGTCGCCGGACCTTAGGCGACACCTGGGTCGTGCGCGGCCGTCGCCTGGTTGCCTGGGTCGCGCATGGCCGTCGCCTAGTCGACTGGGTCGTGCGACCCCAGGCGACGGCTGCCTAAGGTCGCGCGACCCAAGCGGCCAGATCTGGCCATCCGGCCACCAGCGCAACCTCGGGGACCGTCGCCTGAGGTCGCGTGACCCTAGGCGACGATCACCTGAGGTCGCACGACCCAGGCGGCCAGATCCGGCCATCCAGCCGCCGGATTCGACGGTCCGGTGGCTGGATTTCAAAAAAGAAAAATAGATTTTTTTAAAAATTTTTTTGATTTATAAAAATAATTTACAAATGCAAATTTTACCAAACGGTATTTTGGCCAAAATTATATCTCAATACAAATTTTACCAAACGATATTTGCATTTCGGAAAACCTCCTTCACCCGAAGGTATTTGCATTTTGGCAAATGTATTCTCCAAAAGCCGAACCAAACGGGCCCAAAATCTAATAAGAGTTTTCTCTAACACAAACCAAACCCCATCTTATCATACATAATTAAAATGGAATTTGCTTTGGTATGGATTGCTACTTTTTACGTCATATGCTAATGCAAATTTGACTTTTGGCTCTTTCCTAGAGACTCCGTATAATGGTCGTAAAGTAGATTTGTGCGTCATGTACATACATGCTCATTATTTGCTTGCGCATCGCGGTAGAGATAATGAGGGCTAATATTATGAAAAATCTCATATTGATACGTCTGTAATAAAGTTAATTTAAATTAATATTTTAACCATAAAAATTCTCAAATTAGTATACCTGTGATAAATTTATAATCTGTTAGTTTCCGTTAACTTTTACCATCAAATTATTGAATTGGATAACACGTGATAATTGATGGGTGTATCAATTTGGTGTTTTGCCTTCTTTTTATCATAAGTGTACAAATTTGTGATTTTTTTATAATATTAATTAAATTTAATGGAAACTAACGGATGTTAAGTTTGTTACAAATGTATCGGTTTGGTGTTTTTTATAGTTAAAAAATTAATTTATGGTAAATTTATCTCAGGGATATCGGCTTGGGGTTTTTCATTGTATTAACCTAGATAATTACCAAATTAGTCATCAACCAAATGATAATTCTTAAACTTTCCAATTTCGTCATCATAGATCTAAACCTCTACGCAAATATTCCAAGATGGTTCTCCTCACCAATCGCTGTAGGAAATTAATGAAGTAGCATCCAATTATTGCCAGCAGTTTTACGTGGCATACTAACACAAGCAAATTAATGAATCTCCTACATGGATCGCCGTCTTAGATATTTCTGGCTGAAATTGGCTAGAATGGATTTCATTGGAATTTCACACCAAAATTTAAGACCACATATGTAAAATTGAAAGTTTATAATTGAATTAGTATTATGTACAATAAATGTATGATCTAATTGGAATTTTCATACTTTATGCTAGGAGGAAATTAGTATGAGATTTTGCTTGCTTACCATGTTACTCTCGCTGTCTGTCAATATCTAAAGCAGTACAAGTAAGTTTGGCTGAATTTAATTTGGTTGTCCATATCGAAATCCACAAGTATGACTAAATGTCTCCTGGTGCATCCTTGCAATTTATCCTATTCTTTATTTCAATGACAATTCACCGAATTCAATGATTTTCAGGGGAGAAATAAAAGAAAATTCAGAGGTTTTGACCGATGACTTCCTTATAAATTTGAAAAATCAAGAATTCGCATTAGAATAATTACGAGTAAAAGAAAAAAGAAAAAAGAAAAAAGATATATGCACGGTGTACGTACTATTCCCATATTCTTACTCGGGAGACTTTTCAAGTGAAGTCACATGTTTTAGGTGGCATGTCAGAAGCTTACTTTGTCCGACGGAGGACATCGTATACGCCAAAAATAAAGTTGACATTTATCTATATATTTCAAAAGGAAAATGAAAATTATTGCGTAGTAAAGTGTAGTTGTTGTGGGTAATCATTTGTCGGTAAGGTAAAGTGAATCTATTTGTCATTAAAATTATTTCTTCATCGTTAATTTTACTTATTCACGATAAATAATGAAATATTTAGTAAGTAAATTCCAGTAATAAAAAACCGTCAGTAGTGGACTTAATTTGTTCATTGGTGAGTTTTATTTGCTCTTCGTAAACATTTTCATTCAGATAGATATTGCTTTCATATTCCTTAATAAACAATTGTATTTATCAATATATTTTTATAAAAAATTGTAAAAAAATGAAGAGAAGGAGAAGAGACTAGGAAGTGACAACCATCGACTATTTTGGGGGGCGAGGGGGGGGGGGGGTTCATTTTAAATAAAAGTCAAAATGCACGTGCTACAAAATTTTGATAAAAAAACAGAGCAAAAAATAAATTGAGGTGCATTTGCCTTAGTAAGCAATAATTATTTTTTCTTTATTTTCATGTCATTTGTTCAATTTTCAAAATGTCGTAAAAAAATTAAATGTGAGTTCACGTGTCCATATTTGTATATGAGAAGAACATAAAGGTAACAAATTGTGCAAATCCAATATTCAAAAAAAAAAAAAAAAAAGAAGAAGCAAAAACTAAAAAGTTAAAAGTTGAGAGGATTCAGTCATTTTCACTCATCTAATTTCTTTACCATATCTAGACGTAAATGAATAGTTAAAAAACTTGCAAGACACTAGCGGAGACTCTAAAGAACTCTTTCAAAATTAAGATGCCTTCACTAGCGTGTCCATTGAAGTGATTTATCTCTTTCGACGAGCAATTACATCTACCAAAATTATCAGTGCTGGATTTATCGTTAGCAAGATCATAGAGGATTGGAAATGATAGTGTTCATTCATGGTAAGATTGAGAAAAAAAGACATCCTCCCTGCAATTTTAAATTTTAGGTTTTTATTGTTGTGTAGTTGATCAACTCATTCTTTGACTTTTCTTTGACTTTTTTGTGATGTGTGAATTATTCATTATTTGGTTTGATTGATTAATTTCTATGAGTATCACATCAATGAGAGGAGCTATCATTAGAAAATTTTATGCTTTACCAAGAAGCACAAACCATTATTTCGTTCATTAGATTCATCAGGACGATCGGATTCAACGTCACTATCTTTGAAAATATTTCAACCACGCATTTTTTTTCTTCTAATTGTTCATCTTCCAGAGAAAAGACAAGACTCAATGCCACCTTTTTCAAAAGAGATGCCCGTCTTCACTTTGACAGCGTGGCTCACGTTTTAAAAAGAGTATAACATCAGATTGACCGTAACAGTTCTTCCACCGCATGGACTTTAACCTCATGATTAAGGTCACTTTGACCTCGCGTCCATGCAAGGAAAATCCAGTTACGCCAGCGAGGGCGACAGCAGGGGAGAAACGTCCACATCCTTTCCTCTGTCAGCCCATTGGTTCTGCCCTTCTGGGAAGATTCAATTCTTTTCAAACAGGACAGAATCAGTCGAAAATGGGTCACTGGCTGGCAGTTCCTTACTGCGGAACAACCTGTGTGCCGCTCGGTGAATGTGCCGCCTCACGAATGAAATACACCAAGTCAGCCCTCATTCTATAATTATTCCAGAAAACAATACAGCAAATAACTTCTTTATAAGAGGTCGTACCACACTTAGCTTAATTCGAGCGTCCCATCCATCGAGCAACTCAGCAGATTTTTTTAGCCTTCTACTTGTCCTAATCTCATCATGAGAGCAACATCAGCTCCTGACCAATTTGTACATGAGCGACCAATTTCGTCTTCAAAACTCTTAAGTAATTAATCATTCTAGTGTAGAACTCCTAACACCAACCGTTACGATACTACTCACGGACCAATTGTATTCATCCCCTTTGCATCCTCACTCTTCACTTAATAAGGCCAAGCACCACTTACAAATGTCACGAGTATGAGATAATTCACAAATTGTGACATTCTTCCCCACTCAATTTTGCAACACCCTAGTTGTGGTCTGCTTTGTTGTTTTTTTGCGTCCCTTAACCATTGATGTGCCAATTTTGGGACCACATATCGAATGGTCACGCTCGGCGAATAAAACAAATTTTGCTCCATTTGTGGTTTGGGCCCCTTTTTGATCACCCATGATTTCCTTGGTAAGTGGGGCATTTTTTGTCAAATGCATCTTTTGGTAGTACCATTTTTTCCACTAAGCATCTTGACCCTAGAGGTTTTTTCCTTGTTGAAAACATGGAGTAGACTTCTTCTTTAGATTCCCTGATTATCCCCATTCAGCAAATGTCACGAGTATGAGATAATTCACGGACTGTGTCATTCTTCCCCACTCAATTTTGCAACACCCTAGTTGTAGTTTGCTTTGTTGTTTTTTTGCATCCCTTAACCATTGATGTGCCAATTTTGGGATCATACATTGAATGGTCACACTTGGCCAACAAAACAGGTTTTGCTCCGTTGGTGGTTTAGACCCCATATTGATCAGCTGTGATTTTCTTAGTAAGTGTGGCATTTTTTTGTCAAATGCATCTTTTAGTGATACCATTTTTTCCACTAAGCATCTTGACCCTAGCAAATCAAATAGAGGTTTTTTCCTTGTTGAAAACATGGGATAGACTTCTTCTTTAGATTCCCCGATTATCCCCATTCAGCAAGGAACCAGATCTTTTCCCGCTCCCCCATTACCACCCTAAAAGCTGGTTGAGAGCCGCGCTTTGTTTGAGCATTTTTTGCCCTAGCAATTCACTCTCTGCCATTTTTGGATTAAGTGGACTACAGATTTTCTCCAACTCAACCCACATACTAGAGGAATCTTGCTCTGATATCAATTTGTCACGGGCTGATAGTTCCTTGGCTATGGAGCAACCCGTGTCATGCCTAGTGATCGGAATTTACAAAGCCAACATTCGTTCTATAGTTGTTCTAGAGAACAATACAGCTAATAACCTCTTTATATGAGTTCGTAATCACGCCCAGCTTAGCTTGGGCATCTAGTCTATTGAGCGATTCAACACATCTCTTTAAGCTCAATAATTGACTTCGGAGGTGCAACTCTTAACCAATATGTGCACGACAAGCCAACCTTACTTTCAAAGCTTCAAGAATCAACCGTCCTGGTATACCTTCAACATCTGTTCACTTGATAATTCCAAACACCACTCGTCAGAGTATGGGAGAATTCACGGAGCGTGACACGCGTATTGAATTATAAAAACCGAAATATAAATAAAGATAGTCCCATTCCCTCCTCATTGGCCGCCAACTTTTCAAACTGTTTCCGAGTGCCAGCATTTCCATCCCTCTTCTTTCTTTTTCCCATCTGGGAACTGGAGCTGGAGGTTTCGCTTGTTTTGTCGATTACTACGTGAAGTACGAAGCACAGCATTGCTGGTTTTTTTTTTTTTTTTTTCCATTTGCTCGAGCTCCAAGACGTCTCTCTTCCTCCCAGACGCAGAATAGGTCCGAGCACGGAAGTTTTCTTTGCTATTAGTTCCTGGGGAGGCCGAGGTTCTTGATCATGGGGGGCAAGAACTCGGTTCTTTTTCTTGATTTTCATGGGGTTGAGCTGCTTCAGGTTGGTGTGGCTGGCCGAGTCAAGGCTGCCCCAAGCGGAAGGTACGAGTTAATCTTTTTTCGCGGTGAACGGTGTAAGTACGTGGTTGGATGCTGATAAATTGTGGGGAAGTTGCAAGCTTTTGCTCTCTTGAAGCCTGGGTTTCGGTTGGTTCACGTTCCTGAGAGTAGGTGGGGTTAGCTTGTTGCGCTCTGTTTCTCCGTTCTGTATATTATTTCTATTTAATGACAGTGCTGGAGCTGACCGGGAGATGGGGAAAATTAGAATAAGATTCATATGAGAATCTCTCTACCCAATGCTTGCGATTCCTTTATGGACTTTAATGGGAGTAATTTGGTATTCTGATTGGTAAGTAGAGATGGGAGTTTCAGTTTCTGTAGCCAGGAAGAAGGGAAGACAAGAGTTACATTCTATTTTATAATATTCGATCAGATAATGGGACTCTTATGTTAAAAAACTCCAATTTGGATAAGGCAATTTTAGTTTATCCTTTAGTGGATTTACCCGATGCCTATATTAGGTATATTATCGAATGCCACATGCTTTATGGATGAATAAATTCTCTTTTGGGCTCATGGAACTGGTACGAGCAATGGAAATTTGTTGGCTGACCTATTCAGAAACAGTTTGTGGGTGGCTTTTCTTGCTGGTCCGTATAGCAATCTTGAGTGTCCTTGAGAATGTTATGGCAACTCTAAAATAGATGTCCGCTGTGGTAAATTGAATAACCCTTGTCGGTGCTGTTATCCTGGTCACCTCTTCTACACAATTGTTTGCTTTGGACATGCTCCAACAGGACTCTCCAGTCTTGGTTTTTAGGCCTAGCTGAGGCTGATTCTATAGCCCTGGATAAACTTTTGTGTTGAACCCACCATAATGAGCAACATTGTGGCTATCTTAGTAAATTGACTTTGTAGAGCTGGAGAGAGATGGCTTGGCAAATATATAGAAAAGCAGTTCTTTTGATAGATGGTGTTGTAGAAAACACCACGCCTGCAGTTTTACTTGCCTTGCAAACACTGTATTATTAAAGTCAAGATTATACACCTCCATTTTTCTGATAATGATGCATCAGATGCACCTTTACCTCTTCCACCTGAAGCCACAATAATACAGTAGAGTAATAGGTTGTCTCCGTGGTTGAATCATCTGACAGAAGAGAGTGATACTGACCTTCTTCTCTAAATAGATACTTGACATTTACAGCAGGGGGCTTTGGTCTGAACTTCTTGACTACGGTAACTCATTTTGTGTTTCTAATTTTTTTTCTCATGTTCTTTTTCATAATCACAAAAGCGAGAGAAAATGGATATAGTAAGTATCTACCAGAGCATTAACTTTCTTTGGCAAAGCAACTACATCCTTAATTACTAGTCATTTTCCTCTCATTGCTAATCATAACTTATACCTTTCACTTTCTCTAATGGTGCTTCTTTTCTATTAATGTAATTTAGTTGATGCTCTCCGCGAGATCATGAGCGCAATGGGGTCGACATCCTGGGATTTTGATGGTGACAATTGTGATATACGAAGGGTTGGGTTAAGACTGCGGCTGCCAGCAGAAGCTGAGAGTAGCATTGGCTGTGATTGCAACATTGGGAATGATACCTTCTGTCATGTCATAAGGATGTATGGGTCCCTCATTGAATCACTGAAGCTTCTTTCGTTGATTCCCATCTCAACGCTACTCCGCCATCCTGCATTGCTTTATACTTACTCCCGTTTTTTGCCCCAATCTTTGTGAATTTTAATGAAGTCATACATTATATCATTTACTTGTGATTTCATAATATAATGGTTGTGAACTATAATTGATGCAGTTCATTGGTAAAATAAGATCACTTTTCTGCCCTTAGACAAACACATTTTAGTTTTTTTCTCATCAAAGTGTCTCTTGCAATTACTAGAACTGTACTTGATATTGAGCTGTTTCTGAAAGCAGCAACGTAAAGTTTTCAAGTGTCTTGACATTGTTGTTCTCAAAAGTGTGAAATCACCCTCATAAGTCCAATTAAGTTAAGATATAACTGCCGTTCAAAATTTGATAGCTTTCACCATTTCCCCGAAATATTTGCTTTAACAAACCACAAAACACAATGTCTTCCTATATGTATTTCCAGAAAAGAAAAAGAGTTGTTAAAGTGCAAAATATGGTGGCATTGGTGAAGAAGAGGATACATAACTGTTTATCTTTGTGATTAATATGCTGTTTCCTGAAGATGTAGATCGGTCTCTTCAATATATTTATGACTTAAGCAATCTTATCCGCAATTTTCAAGGCTGATTCATGGTGTTACACTATAACTTTCCAAATGCATGATGAAGCCGTCTCTTGCGCTTAACATCAATCTGCTTATTCTGTGCATCACAGAGTGCTGAAGTTTTATAGTCTACCCGGAATCCTCCCCCCTGAGCTTGCCAAGCTCCCTTACCTCAGAGAGATGTAAGGATAAGTTTCCACTTCCTTCATCTATTGCACTATTTTGCTACTTCGTGTCCAATTATAATTTGGGGTAAATAGCAATTTTTTGTGTGAATAATATGCTGGTGAACTCTTGCATTGCAGTGATTTTGCTTACAACTACCTCGGTGGTGAAATTCCTGACGAGTTGGGTTCCATGCAGTTGACATCAATGTAACCAATAATCCTTGATTTCCTCACATCATATGTTTTCCTGTGATTGACTATTAACAGAAAAATGGTCGTGCAGCTCTCTTCTTGTCAATCGCTTATCAGGAGCAATACCGAAATCATTGACAAACATTACCTCTCTAACATCTCTGTAAGTTTCGTGCTAAATCTAATTATTTCTGTGGTGCATATCTTTCCTGAGCAATTGCTGCATTTTGAAACCATCAGAGATGCAAGTTCCATGGGAGCTATCTTTTGCAGTTTGTTTTTCCTTTCTCAACCAATTGATTGCCACTTCCTTTTATGTAGAAGTATATCTAGAACATTTATATAAAATTTCTTTCTCATGACTGTTGGAAAAAAAATCTACTTGTTGAATTTCAGAAAAATGGCTAAAATGCCTTCGGTTTCAGATGATTTAGTTGGAGTCTATTACAGCAGATTATATTTGGTTAATTCAATAAAAATTATAGAGTTTCTTAATCAGGAATCTTGAAGCCAATCAGTTCTCTGGTCCTGTTCCTCATGAGCTTGGGAGTTTAATCAACTTACAGACTTTGTAAGAATCCCTAATACTCCTAAGCTTGGGACTATTTTTATTTCAGCTTTACACTTTTATTTGCTTATCGCGGTGCCATGATATGGTCATAGGATTTTGTCCTCCAATCAGCTAACAGGAAATGTGCCAGAAACATTTGCCGCATTAGAAAATCTGACAGATTTGTAAGACAATGATGTGCTTATTTCCTTCGTACTATTACGATTTGAATGCCTATAACGCTTTATATTTCATAATGCAGTCAAATAAATGACAACAATTTCAACGGGAAAATACCTAGTTTTATCCAAAACTGGAAGCAGCTGAATAGACTGTAAGATCACGGTTTAAATACATCTTGTGTTGGTTAAGTTTGATGATAAACATGTTTTTTCTTTTTATCTACATACTGAGTATTTCCATATACACTTCAACTCTTGAAGAGAAATGCATGCTAGTGGACTTGAAGGACCCATTCCATCGCAGATTTCTGCTTTGAATAAAGTAAAGGAGCTGTGAGTAATTAGCTTTCTCACAATTAATTCTTTATCGTTTATAAGTTAGGATGCAAATCATATATTTGTTTAATTCACAGTTAAATAACTGTGATTAAATACATTGGCAGGAGGATTAGTGACATTGATGGTCCTCTCCAGCTATTTCCTGCACTGGACAACATGACAAGCCTAGTGAAATTGTTAGTGTCAGTTCCTCAATACAGAGTTTGGATTCTCCTAGGATGTGCCGTGCTTAGTGTTTGAGTTATTAAACTTCCCAGAATATTGTTACAGAATACTGAGAAGCTGCAACATAGCTGGGCAAATTCCCGCATACATGTGGAAATTGCAGAATCTAGAATTGTTGTAAGTAAATCTTGTTAAGTTTTGACTTGAGAAGTTTCAATAGTCTTCTTACAGCTGAAGAAAGCCTTATGTCTTCATGGTCCTAGGGATCTCAGTTTTAACAAATTGACTGGGCAACTTCCGGCTACAATCAATTTAAAGCACATAAGATTCATGTAAGTTCATCATCTGCATGCTCATGAATGCATGTGTGCATGCAAGTCTTTTTGTATTGCCGTCTCTTACTTATGTGAGTGCAAAGCTAAAAAAAAAAAGTACTGATAAAATCTGCTTGTGGCCTGTACCATGTGACGTAATGCATCCAGATGACTTAATGCTCTTCTTAATTGAATGTCGTTTTAATGGTTTCTTTCTTTGCCTATTGTGTAAATTATGTCACGTGATTTTTGCTTAGATTTCTTACCAGCAATTTATTAACGGGAAGTGTTCCGGACTCAATCCTGAAGGAAGGAACCAGCATGTATGTTTCTTGTTCTTATTGAGTTGATTGCCCTCACCATCCTCCCGATTCCTACCATCTTAAAGTTAGTTTTTCCCCATGCTGTGTGCAGTGATCTTTCATACAATGACTTTGCATGGCAAGGTCCTCACCAACCTGCTTGTCAAGAAAACATGTGAGCTCACCAGTACCTGTGCTATATTTCTATTGAGATATCTTTTGTAAGATATTCATGGAAAATCTGATTTTGTTACTCCCATTTTCTTCAGGAACCTGAACTTGAATTTGTTTAGAAGCTCCTCAGCAGAAAATAACTCGTAAGATTCCTTTCATCATGCCCAATATAGGTCTTCATTCTTTATATTATTTTTGGTGGATTCAGGTAAAAAGTTTGAATGCTTCAGTTGAAAGCACAGTTTTGTTGCAAAAGTGATCATCTTTCATATGATGGTGCTTCATTCATGAACATTTTTTCACAGAAGTCTCAGATCTGTAATTATCCGAAGGCTTCAAATATATTGATTGCCAAATGGCCATATGACTGCATACCCAGTTTTTTTTTGTTCACACTGAGTTTTCTTGTGAAATGAAAGGTCTGGGTATGGTTGCTGGTCGGGGCTAATTCATTTATGCATCTGTTGCAGAGGCAGAGGCGTTCCTTGCTTGGAGAACTTCCAATGTCCACAGTGTAAGTATTTGCTTGCTGAATCATTGCTCTCCATCCCACAAAAGCTATGGAATTTTCAAAGTTGGGTTAAACTGTTACATTTTTTTTTATATTCTTGTCCATTTTGAGCATCCACTGTTTGGTCTTGTCCACTCCATGGTTCTGTAGTTACGTTTTCTGTTATTTTCTCTCTCTGTCAAGTTCAGAAGTCTTCTGAATCATATGAAAATTTTCTATCAGACTCGAGTTGTTTACAAGTTAATTGTGGTGGAAAAGATGCAACTATCGAGGAATCTAAGCAGAAGATCATCTATCAAGGAGATCAAGATGTAGAAGGCGGTGCTGCAAAGTTCTATTTGAATTACGATAAGTTCTGGGGATTCAGTAGCACAGGGGACTTCTTGGATGATAACGATGCACAAAATCTGCGCTATAATGTGTATCTACTTCCCTCAAACCTCACTGTCTTGGATTCAACAGCACGAATAGCCGCGATTTCACTGACTTATTTTCATTATTGCTTGGAGAATGGGATGTACACTGTGAAACTCAGATTTACAGAGATACAGTTCACTAACGACAAAACATATAAGAGCCTCGGGAGGCAGGTATTTGATATTTATGTTCAGGTACTTAAGTTTTCATTGGAACACCTGGATTTCACATTGCATATTGTTTCAATTCTCTGGCACATTAAATCTTAGTTAAATGACTTTGGCACAGGGGGAGCTGATTCTGAAGGACTATGATATTGAGGTTGCAGCAGGTGGTGCTCAGAAGCCAAGAGAAGAAGTCTATAATGTCAACGTGACAAATAATATGCTAGAGATTCGTCTAATTTTTGCTGGAAAAGGGACAGCGAGGATTCCCATGAGCGGAGTTTATGGTCCGCTTATTTCTTCCATTTCTGTAGTTTCAGGTGAGGCTGAAAATTTTCCCTATTTTATATAGCCAGATGGTTTCCATAGTCTGATGCTGAGCTGCATAAAGTATGAGGCCATTGATAAGTATAATACATTGGTTCTTCAGCCTTTGATATGATAGTTATGGTTCTTAGCATTATCCAGCTGTTCAATCGATTATTTTCATCATTAGTTCGTCTTGTGTCTGTTGGGCAGATGTCAAAGGGTGTTCAAGCGGTAGAAAACAAAAGACTGCTTATGTCGTAGTTGGAGTTGGAGCATTTTGCATTGTTCTCTTATCACTCTCTATACTTACGTGGAAAGGCTATTTCTGAGGAAGAACCAAGAGAAGACAAGGTGCAGTTTCTATGTTTGTTAAATATGACTGAATGTTCTCTCTCTTCAATCTGACTTGTTTGAGAACATCACAATCTGGTGCTTCACCACCCGTCATTTTTTAACTGAATGAAAAAAAAAACACAGCTACTCTAGTCTACTGTGCGAGTCGCCAATGGCTTTCTTGGGCTTGCACATAATTTGACATTCAATTTGTTGCTCCACAGCTTTAGCCATCGCTAATGAAACACTTGTACCTAACTACAGAGTATATATTTGTCTCTACTTTATCAGTGATCTAATTCTCTCTTTTGGGTTTACTTTCTTGAGTTTTCTGGTTTCATTTTCCGTCTATTCTCTGCTTATATCGGCATGGATGGACTAGATCTGCAGACGGGGACATTTTCCTTAAAACAAATTAAAGCTGCAACAAATGACTTCGATTCTGCAAACAAAATTGGGGAAGGTGGTTTTGGTGCTGTCTACAAGGTGCATGCTGTTATGTGTCTTGTCCCGTTCCATATATCTTCGTGTAACCTTCTTATAAATTAATTCTAGTAATTGGGTTTGCATGCAGGGTCAATTAAGTGATGGCACTGCAATAGCAGTTAAGCAACTTTCATCGAAATCGCGACAAGGAAATCGAGAATTCCTGAACGAGATAGGAATGATATCATGCTTACAACATCCAAATCTTGTAAAGCTCCACGGGTGCTGTATTGAAGGAGATCAACTATTGCTGGTTTACGAGTATATGGAGAACAATAGTCTTGCTCGTGCCTTGTTTGGTCAGTTCTACTTATACAAGCTGTGACTTAAGCACCATACAAAATAGTACCTTGACAGATGTCGAAATAACGAGCAACTATGGCTTCTTGGGTTTTACAGGTCCGGATGATCATCAACTTCAGCTAGACTGGTCCACGAGACATAAGATCTGCACTGGGATTGCTAGGGGTCTCGCCTTTCTACATGAAGAGTCTAGACTTAAGATTGTCCACAGAGATATTAAAGCTACTAATGTGCTGCATGATCGAGATTTAAACCCAAAGATATCAGACTTTGGACTGGCCAGGCTTCATGAAGAAGAGAAGACTCACATTAGCACCAAAATTGCCGGAACCGTGTATGTTATCTTCTCCCTATCAAATTCCATGTCCAAAATTTCTTGACGATGCCTCGAATTCATATTGTGCTCTCTGGTGATGCTATAATTTCTTAAGATTGTCGATTTAACGGATCGTGATCTTGTTTGCAGAGGATATATGGCTCCAGAATATGCATTGTGGGGTTACCTCACATACAAAGCCGATGTGTACAGCTTCGGGGTCGTGGCCTTGGAGATAGTTAGTGGGAAAAGCAATAACAGTAGCCTGCCGAGCGACGACTTTTTTTGCCTATTGGATTGGGTATTTTTCCTAGCCGCTGACTCGACTTACCGCATGGACATACTATATTAACGATCAGGCTGGGTTCTCCATTCTTGCAGCAAAATAATTTTTCAATAGCTCTATGACGAAGTACTGATTATGTTGAATTACGCTGCAGGGGTGTCACTTGCAACAAACTGGGAACTTGATGCGACTTGTCGACGAGAAGTTAAAGCTGAAGTCAATGAAGAAGAAGCGAAAATCGTGGTAAAAGTCGCTCTTTTGTGCACAAATGCCTCTCCATCTTTAAGGCCCACGATGTCCGAGGTGGTGAACATGCTCGAGGGAAAAATGGCCATACCGGACGTGATCCTGGAGTCAAGCACCTACTGCGATGATCTGAGGTCCAAAGCCATGAGGGACCTCCGCAAGCACGGGCAACAGCAAAGTTATACCAAATGCCATATTCAGAATCCCACGACCATCAGCACGTTGCCATCTTCGTCAGGTACCTTGAGTTAAGATTTGTCTGAAGTAAATCAAGATTCCACACACCTCCCGTAAAATGCATGACCATTAGTTGGAGCGGCTTACCAAACTTATGCTTATCTCAAACTAGCAAATCGGAATCCCATTGCCTTGACTGAAGAAAAGGTTCCTCAATTAGAGTGACTTTGATTGGTGGAAGCAGAAAAACTTGCCGGGGCCTAGCAGCAAGGAAATCTGGGATGTGCAAAAGTTGTACAACTTAGGAAGCAAGCATCGGTGCAGGAAGCAAGCATCGGTGCTTGAGTATGCGAACCATTTCTTAGTTTGTTACTTCTCTTCGGCGCTTTGGGCGAAAAGTTGATCAAAGTTATTGATACAGATGTGCCCAAGTTATTGTACAGTGTACTGAATTACCTGTTTCTTTCAACTTGATGGGAAGAAATGAAGAGATTTGCTGTCAGGTTCGTCACCTGTTCACCTGGATAAAATGACTGGAAAGAAAATGTGAAAGTACTTGTGCCCTCTCACGACGGCTTAAACCAGTAGGGATGATCAGGTATGCTGATATGCTGATACTTTGGGCTCTCTATTGGATTCCCTTTCCTCATCCTGATTATTAGATCAGTCATGTTTTAATTGGACTTCTGCCTTATGGGGGTTGCGCGGTCCCTGGCCAAATCTTGCCATGGCGATCTGTCGCCTCTGTCCCAGTTTACGCTCACCTTCTCCCACTTCTCCCACTTCTTCTTTTTCATATTTCATTAGATCTACAGCTAGTGTAAAAAAAGCTTTGATATATTCATCATTAAATGGATGATATGTGAATAATTTCTGTTAAGCAAATATTTCTAAATATATATGTCACTTATCCAACGGTGAATGTGTAAAGAGTATTTTATATTGGTGGTGAGCATTATAGTAACCTTTTTTCAAAATTTCCCTATTTCCTGAATTCTTTATTATTTCTTTAATTTGTTTTTTCAAAAACCGTTTAGGATGCTATGCAACTTAGGGCACGATTGATAATCATTTTGTTCTTGGGAATAGATTTTGCTCAAAGATGATTTTATTTATTTATTCATTTTATTCCCGGGAACAAGTTTTGAGTTTTTAAAGACGCTCGGTAACTACTCAACTTTTTTTCTTGGAATAGAAATACATTTGGTAAAATTCTTATATTTTTTTTTGTTTCTTTTAATTTTTAATATATTCTTCTTATTTTTCTCTGTTTTTTTTTTTCTTTTTTCTCTTCTTCTTCCTCCTTCTTTGTGGTCAATTGTTGGCCACGGCGGTGGCTAGTGACTAGCTTGGCTAGGTTTGAAAAGCTCGCCGAAGCCTCGCTAGGCCAAGGCAAGCTTTGACGAGCTCACTTGGCTATTGCAAGGCTCAGTCTTGCAGATCTGGATGAGGCTTGGGCCATCGAGTCTCGTTGTGACTCGGTGTTGCCGGGGCCGATGGCACTTCAACAAGGTCACTAACCATGGCCAAGGTCACCAATTAGCCAAAAGGTGAAGAGAAAAGAAGAAAAAATTAGACTTGATTCTAAGAATTATTTCGGGGAAGAAGAAGAAGAAGAAGGAGAAGGAGGAGGAGGAGAAAAGAAGAAAAATTAGACTTGATTCTAAGAATTATTCTTGGGAAGAAGAAGAAGAAGAAGAAGAGAAAAGAAGAAAAATTAAACTTGATTCTAAAAATTATTCTGGGGAACAAGAAGTAACTTTTTTCTATTTCTTAATTTTGTTCCAAATCTATTTTCAAGAATAAAAAAATAGATTTTTGTTTCTAGGAACAAAAAATTTATCATATATATATATATATATATATATATATATATATTTTCGTTTCAGTAAACAAAAGAATAAAATTAGCCCTTTTCAGAAATGTTACCAAACAGGGCCTCAAATGTCGTGTCAACGTTATTTCCTTTTTTAAAGGAAGACTCACTCGAACATACAATATATATATATATATATATTGCTCTAGGAACCCAATTGCTCAAAAGTAAGTTGAGTCGCCTGATTGAATAATTTGAAATGGTTTAGGGACCTCCGGTGTCTTAATCCCAAAATTTTCTCGCTAAAAGAATCTGAAATTTCCTGGCTCACAACGCCTATCCATTCGTAGGCTCACAATATACTCTTCAAAATAATCTTGCTAGGTACTTAAAAGAGACATTTATGCGGAGCATCATAGAGAGAGAATCAAGGTGAGGACTTAAAGAATTTTAGGGGGAGTGGTGTTTGATCATTTTAACCCTCTCCTTGATGCCAAAGTCTCTTGATACTCTTTTCTTGTAGAAAGGATTCGCCTCCTATGGTACTTCCCTAAGTCATGAAAAGAAGACGCGACAACTATTGTCGCCAATCTCCTATTGTGAAACCAAGCCAATCGAACATGGTAAACTTTAACAAGAAAATAAAGTCTAACAAAAAACATGTGATTCTAAAGATATTATCTACATCTATAAGGAGATTCGATAGAAAGATTTTGCTAGAAACAAGTGTCACAACAGAGACTCCAATACATTTGAGCGCTCATATTTCATAAACTCATCTCACTCAATAAACTAACATATTAGCCCTTAGGATTTGTTTATTTTGCAAAAAATACGATATTTCTAGAAAATATTTTATAGAAAGTCATTTTTCAAGAAATGACAATATTGTCTTCTTCTTTTCTTTTTCTTTTTTCTTTTTAATTACTGAAACCTAAAAATGAACATGAAAATATATTTCATTGTTTGATAAGAAAATTTTGATTTTTCTAACTAATTATACTATGGACACTACTGACTTGTGCATGGATAGTCGAAAACCGGGTATAAGCACTAAGGTCATAGGTCTGGCCTCGATGGACCTTAACCTAGGCATCAAGGATATATGTGCGAGCACAAGCATGGGCACTAATTCCTGGTTCACAAAAGTTTAGCCTGAGAACCCAATCCCTATGTTTGGCTCCATGGCATGCTAACTCAATTCAAAAATGATTTAGCTCGAGGACCGATGCTCATGCCCAGATCCCTGGGCAAGTTTATCATTTGTTAGTTGTCGTTAAATTTTATTATCAAATTACTAAGTTGGATAGTACGCGACAATTGACGGATGTATCAATTTAATGTTTTATCTTCCATTTATCATATGTATATCGGTTTGTGATTTTTTTGTCATATTAATCCAATTTAATATAAACTAACGAAGATTAAGTTTATCGCAAATGTACTAATTTTGTTTTTTTATAGTCAAAATTTTTTTAGATAAATTTATCTAAGATACATTGCTTTGGGATTTTTCATTATATTAACCCAAATAATTCCCAAATAGTCATAAACCAAATGATAATCTAGTCATAAACTTTCCAATTTTGTCATAATATATTTAACCTCCCCACAAATATTCCAAGATAGTTCTCTCGGCCAGTTGCCACAAGAAATTAGTGAGGTAGTATCTAGTTATCACTGGCCGTCTTATGTGGCATACTGACATGGGCAACTCTACTCAAAAGAGCATCCTACATGGATCGCCGCCCTAGCTAATTTCGGCTGAAATTGGCCAGAAATGATTTCATTGGAATTTCTTATAAAAATTTATGAACACATATATAAAATTGAAAGTTTATAACTAAATTGTTATTTTGTATAAAAAAATTTATGATCAAATTGGAATTTTCATACTTTATGCTAGGAGGAAGTTAGTATAAGATTTCGCTTGCTTACCCAGTGCTCCAGATGCCTATCGGTATCTAAAAGCTTTTTAAGTATGTCTGGCAGAATGTCGACTGGTGTATCCCTACAATTTCTCCTATTCTTTATTTCAATGACAATTCACCGACTCTAATGAATTTCTCGGGAAATATAAAAGAAGATTCAAAAGTTTTGACGTACAACTTCCCTATAAATTCAACAAGAATTCACCTACCGAATTTTCGCATTAGGATAATTAAGAGTAAAAGAAAAAAAATAAAAAAGATATCTGCACTGTGTCCGTACTATTACCATATTCATATCTAGGAGACTTTTCAAGTGAAGTCGTGCGCGTCAGGTAGCATGTCAAAAGCTTACTTGTACGACGTACAACATCGTATTCACCAAAAATGAGGTTGACATTTGTCTATGTATTTTAAAAGGAAGATGAAAATTCGTGTGTGGTAAAGTGTAGTTGCTGTTGGTGTTCATTTTTCGGTAAAGTGAATCTATTTGTCAGTAAAATTATTTCTTCATCGTAAATCTTACATATTCACAATAAATTATGTGATATTAGTAAGTAAATACCAGTAGTAAAAAAGGGTCACTAATGGACTTAATTTGTTCGCGGTAAACCTTATTTACTCTTTGTAAACATTTTCATCAAAATAGGTATTGCTTTCATATCCTTAATAAACAATTGTATTTATCAATATATATTTTAAAAAAAAATTAAAAAGTGAAAAGAAAGAAGCAAAAACTTGTAAGTTGAAAGTTGAGGGGATTCAGTCATTTTCTCTCGTCCAATTCCTTTGCCATATCTCCACCTAGATGAACAATTAAAAAAACTTGTAGAGACGCTCCTCTTGGATTTGTGACTTGATGCGGGTAGCTTCTAGCGGACACTCTAAGAAACTCCTTTAAGAAGTAAGACATTTTAGTAGCATGTCCATGGAAGAGATTTGTTTCTTTTGACGTCGAATTTTATTTATTGAAACTATCGATGCTTGATTTATTGTTCAGTGAGATCATAGAGGATTGGAAATGATGGAGTTTATTCATGGTAAGATTGGGAAAAAAAAAAGACATCCTGGGATTTTAGGTCTTTGTTTTTGTTTGGCTGATGAGCTCATTCTTTGTCTTTTCTTTGATGCATTCATAAATCATTATTTGGTTTAATTGATTAGTTTCTACGAATATCACATAAATGAGAGGTGCTATATTCTTATGCTTTACCAAGAAGCACAAACCATTATCTCATTCATCGGATTCATCTAGACGGTCGAAATCAACATCACTATTCTTCGAGAGTATTTCAACCACACATTTTTTTTTTCCTAACGATTGATCTTTCAGAGAAAAGACAAGACTCAGATGCTGCCTTTTTCAAAAGAGATGGCCGTCTTCATTTTGACAGCATGGCTCACATGTCAAAGAGAACATAACATCAGATTGATTGTAACGGTTCTTCCACCTCATGGAATTTAACCTCATGATTAAGGTCACTTTGACCTCGCCTCCGTGCAAAGAGATCCTGTGGAGAATGACAGCAAGAGGGGAAACGTCCGCGTCCTTTCCTCCGTCTGCCGAATGGTCGTGTCTCGTCTTCGGAATATTCAATTCTTTTCAAACAGGACAGAAACCAGCAGACATGCATCGGATTAAAAAACCGAAATGTGAATAAAGATAAATCCCATCCCCTCCTCATTAACCGCCAACTAGTCAAAACTGTTTCCGACTACCAGCATTCCCACCCGTTTTCTTTCCATTTCCCATCTGGGAACTGGAACTGGAACTGGAGGTCTCGCTTGTTTTGGTAACTCCTACGTTGAGTACGGAGCACAGCATTTGCTGGTTTTTTTGCCATTTGCTCGAGCTCCAAGGCCTCTCTCTTCCTCATACCCAGAATAGGTCCGAGCTCCAGAGTTTTCTTGCCATTAGTTCCTGGGGAGGCCGAGGTTCTTGATCATGGCGGGCAAGAACTCGTTCGTTTTCTTGATTTTCATGGGGTTGAGCTGCTTCGGTTTGGTGTGGCTCGCCGAGTCAAGGCTGCCCCAAGCGGAAGGTACGAGTTAACCTTTTTTTTTTGTCTTTTGCTGTGTACGGTGTAAGTACGGGTTTGGATGCTGAGAAATTGTGGGAGAGTTGCGAGCTTTTGCTCTCTTGAAATCCGGGTTTCGGTTGGTTCACGTTCCTGAGAGTAGGTGGGGTTAGCTTGTTGCGCTCTGTTTCTCCGTTCTGTATATTATTTCCTTTTAATGACTGTTGGAGCTGACCGGGAGATAGGGAAAATTAGGATAAGATTCATATGAGAATCTCTCTACCCAATGTTTGCGAATCCTTTCTAGACTTTAATGGGTGTAATTTTGGTATTCTGATTGGTACGTAGAGATGGCAGTTTCAGTTTCTATAGCCAGGAAGAAGGGAAGATAAGAGTTACTTTCTATTTGATATTATTCGGCCAGATAATGGGACTCCTAAGTTAATATTTCCAATTTGGATAAGGCAATTTTAGTTTATCCTTTAGTGGATTTGCCCGATGCCTATATTAGGTAAATTATTGAATGCCACAGGCTTTATGGATGGATAAGTTCTCTTTTGGGCTTGTGGAACTGGTACGAGCAATGGAAATTTCTTGGCTGACCTATTCAGAAACAGTTTTGGGGTAGCTTTTCTTGCTGGTCTGTATAGCGATCTTGAGTGTCCTTGAGAATGTTATGGCAACTCTAAAATAGATGTCTACTGCGGTAAAGTGAAGAACCCTTGTCGTTGCTGTTATGCTGGTCACCTCTTCTACACAATTGTTTACCTTGGACATGCTTAACATGACTCTCCAGTGTTGGTTTGGGCCTAGCCAAGGCTGATTCTACAGCCCTGAATAAACTTTTCTGTCGAACCCACCATAATGAGCTGCATTGCGGTTATCTTTGAAGATTGACCCTGTAGAGCTGGAGAGAGATGGCCTTTGCAAATATATAGAAAAGCAGTTCTTTTGATAGATTGAATTTGCAGAAAACACCACGCTTGCAGTTTTACTTGCCATGCAAGCACTGTATAATTAAAGGTGACATTATACACCTCCAATTTTCTGATTATGATGCATCAGATGTACCTTTACCCCTCCCAACTGAAGTCGCAATATTACAGAATAGTAGTAGGTTGTCTCCGTGGTTGAATCATTTCACAGAAAAGAGTCATACTGACCTTATTCGCTAAATAAATACTTGACATTTACAGAAGGGGCTTTGGTCTGAACTTCTGGACTATGGTAACTCATTCCGTGTTTCTATTTTTTTCTCATGTTCTTTTCCATAATCACAAAAGCGAGAGACAATGGATGTAGTAATCGTCTACCAGAGCATTAACTTTTGCTGGCAAAGCAACTACATCCTTCATTACTAGTCAATTTCCTCTCATTAACAATCGTAACTTATACCTTCAATTTCTCTAATGGTGCTTTCTTTTCTGTTCATGCAATTTAGTTGATGCTCTCCACGAGATCACGAGTGCAATGGGGTCGACATACTGGGATTTTGATGGTGACAATTGTGAAATACGAACGGTTGGGTTAGCACTGCAGCCGCCAGCAGAAGCTGAGAGTAGCATTGGTTGTGATTGCAACATTGGGAACGATACCTTCTGTCATGTCGTAAGGATGTATAAGTCCCTCATCCAATCACTGAAGCTTCTTCCATTGATTACCATCTCAATGCAACTCTGCCTGTCTGCATTGCTTCATACTTACCCCTATTTTTTGCACCAATCTTTGTGAATTTTAATGAAATCATACATTATATCGTTTACTTGTGTTTTCATAATATAATGTTTGGGCAATATGATTGATGTAGTTCATTGGTAAAATAGATCATTATTCCCCTCTTAGACAAGCACATTTTAGTTTTTTTCTCATAAAAATGTCTCTTGCAACCGTTAGAACTGTACTTGATATTGAGCTGTTTCTGAAAGCAGCAACGTAAAGTTTTTGAGTGTCTTGACATGGTTGTTCTCGAAAGTGTGAAATCACCCTCATAAGTCCAATTAAGAGAAGATATAATTGCCATTCAAAATTTGATAACTTTCACCATTTCTCCCAGACATTTGCTTTAACAAACCACAAAAGGCAATGTCTTCCAATATGTATTTCCAGAAAAGAAAAAGGGTTGTTAAAGTGCAAAATGTGTGGCATCAGTGAAGAAGAGGGATATATCAGTATTTATCTTTGTGCTTATTTATGCTTTTTCCAGAAGATGTAAATTAGTCTCTTCAGTATATATATGAGTTCAGCAATCTTATCTGCAATTTTCAATGCTGATTCATGGTGTTACACTATAACTTTCCAAATATGCAATGGAGCCATCACTTGTACTTAACATGAACCTGATTTTCGTGCATCACAGAGTGCTGAAGTTTCATAGTCTACCCGGAATCCTCCCCCCTGAGCTTGCTAAGCTCCCTTATCTCAGAGAGATGTAAGGATTAGTTTCCACTTCCTTCATCTGTTACACTATTTTGCTACTTTATGTCCAATTACAAATTTGGGCTGACTAGCAATTTTTTTTTTTTTTTTTATAACATGCTGGTGAACTCTTGCATTGCAGTGATTTTGCTTACAACTGCCTCAGTGGTGAAATTCCTGACGAGTTGAGTTCCATGCAGTTGACATCAATGTAACCAATACTCCTTGATTTCCTCACATCATATGCTTTCCTTTGATTGACTATTAACAGAAAAATAGTTGTGCAGCTCTCTTCTTGTGAATCGCTTATCAGGAGCAATACCGACATCATTGGCAAACATTACCTCTCTAACATATCTGTAAGTTTCATGCTAAATCTAATCATTTTTGCAGTGCATTTCTTTCCTGAGCAATTGTTGCATTTTGAAATCATCAGAGATGCATGTTCGATGGGAGCTATATTTTGCAGTTTCTTTTTGCCTTCCCCCATCAATGGATTGCCACTTCCTTTTATGTAGAATTATATATAGAACATATATATAAAAATTTCTTTCTCATGACTGTCAGAAACTCTATTTGTTGAATTTCAGAAGAATGGCTAAAACGCCTTTGGTTCCAGATATTTAGTTGGAGTCCATTACGAAAGACTATATTTGGTTAATTCAATAACAATTATAGAGTTTCTTAATCAGGAATCTTGAAGCCAATCAGTTCTCTGGTCCTGTTCCTCATGAGCTTGGGCGTTTAATCTACTTACAGAATTTGTAAGAAACCCTAATACTCCTAAGCTTGGGACTATTTTTCTTCCAGCTTTATACTTTTATTTACTTATCATGGTGCCATGATATGGTCATAGGATTTTGTCCTCCAATCAGCTAACAGGAAACGTGCCAACTACATTTGCCACCTTTGGACATCTGACAGATTTGTAAGACAATGATGTGCTTGTCGTACATAACTATTACGATTTGAATGCCTACTAACACTTTATATTTTATATTGCAGTCGAATAAATGACAACAACTTCAGCGGCAGAATACCCAGTTTTATCCAAAACTGGAAGCAGCTGAATAAACTGTAAGATCACAGCTTTAATACAATTTGTGTGGGTTAAGTTTGATGATCAACGTGTTTTTTCTTATAATCTACGTACTGCGTATTTTCATATACACTTCAACTCTTGAAGCGAAATGCATGCGAGTGGACTTGAAGGACCCATTCCGTCACACATTTCTGCCTTGAATAAAGTAGAGGAACTGTGAGTAATTAGCTTTCTCACAATTAATGCTTTATCTTTTGTAATTTAGGATGCAAGTCATATATTTGTTTAATTCATAGTTAATTGCTAATGATTATATATGTTGACAGGAGGATTAGTGACATTGATGGTCATCTCCAGCTATTTCCTGCACTGGACGACATGACAGGCTTAGTGATATTGTTAGTCTCCGTTCTTCGATACAGATTTTGTATTCTCCTAGGATGTGCTTGGTGTTTGAGTTGTTAAACCTGGCAGCATTTTGTTACAGAGTACTGAGAAGCTGCAACTTATCTGGGCAAATTCCCGCATACATGTGGAAATTACAGAATCTAGAATTTTTGTAAGTAAATCTTGTAAATTTTTGACTTGAGAAGTTTTAATAGTCTTCTTACAGCTGAAACTGGGCTTGCTTACCTTATGTCTTCATGGTCCTAGGGATCTCAGTTTTAACAAATTGACTGGGCAAATTCCGGCTACAATCAATTTAAAGCGCATAAAATTCATGTAAGCTCATCATTTGCATGCCTGTGAATGCATGTGTCCATGCAAGTCTTCTTGTATTGCCGTCTCTTACTTATGTCAGTGCAAAGCAAAAATTTTGTTGATAAAATATGCTAGTGGCCTGTACCGTGTGACATAGTGCATCCAGACGATCATTTTAATGGTTTCTTTCTTTTCCTATTGTATTAATTATGTCACATGATTTTTTCTTAGATTTCTTACCAGCAATTTATTAACCGGAAGTGTTCCGGACTCAATCCTGAAGGAAGGAACCAGCGTGTATGTTTCTTGTTCGTATCGAGTTGATTGCCCTCACCATCCTCTTGATTCCTACCATCTTAAAGTTAGTTTTTCCCCATGCTGTGTGCAGTGATCTTTCATACAATGACTTCGCATGGCAAGGGCCTCACCAACCTGCTTGTCGAGAAAACATGTGAGCTCACCTGTACCTGTGCTATATTTCTCTTTAGATATCTTTTGTAAGATATTCATGGAAAATCTGATTTTGTTACTCTGCCCATTTTCTTCAGGAACCTGAACTTGAATTTGTTTAGAAACTCCGCAGCAGAAAATAACTCGTAAGATGCCTTTCATCATGCCCAATATGTCTTCATTCTTTATTTATTTTCATTTTTTTGGCGGATTCCAGTAAAAAGCTTGAATCCTTCAGTTGAAAGCACAGTTTTGTTGCCAAAGTGATCATCTTTGATATGACGGCTTTTCATTCATGAGCATTTTTTCACAGAAGTCTCAGATCTGTAATTATCTGAAGGGTTCAAATATTTTGATTGCCAAACGGCCATATGACTACATACCCAGTTTCTTTTTTCTTTTTTTAATTCGCACTGAGTTTTCTTGTGAAATGAAAGGTCTGGGTATATTTGCTGGTCGAGGCTAATTCATTTATACATCTGTTGCAGAGGCAGAGGTGTTCCTTGCTTGGAGAAATTTCAATGTCCACATTGTAAGTATTTGCTTGCTGAATCATTGCTCTGCGTGCTGCAAAAGCTATGGAATTTTCAAAGTTGGGTTAAACTGTTACGTTTTTTTATATACTTGTCCAGTTTGAGCATCAACTGTTTGGTCTTGTCCACTACATGGTGCTGTAGTTATGTTTTCTGTTATTTTCTCTCTGTCGAGGTCAGAAGTTTTCTGAATCATATGAATTTTTTCTATCAGACTCGAGTTGTTTACATGTTAATTGTGGTGGAAAAGATGCAACCATCAAGGAATCTAAGCAGAAGATCATCTATCAAGGAGATCAAGATGAAGAAGGTGGTGCTGCAAAATTCTATTTAAATCGTGATGAGTTCTGGGGATTCAGTAGCACAGGGGACTTCATAGATGATAACGATGAACAAAACCTGCGCTATTCTGTGTATCTACTTTCCTCGAACCTCACTGTCTTGGATTCAACGGCACGAACAGCCCCAATTTCACTGACTTATTTTCATTATTGCTTGGAGAACGGGATGTACAATGTGAAACTCAGATTTGCAGAGATACAGTTCACTAATGACAAAACATATAACAGCCTTGGGAGGCGGGTGTTTGATGTTTATGTTCAGGTACTTAAGTTCTCATTGGAACACCTGGATTTCACTTTGCATATCGTTTCAATTCTCTGGCACATTAAATCTTGGTTAAATGACTTTGGCACAGGGGAAGTTGATTCTGAAGGACTATGATATCGAGATTGCAGCAGGTGCTGCGCAGAAGCCAAAAGAGGAAGTCTATAATGTCAGCGTGACAAATAATATGCTGGAGATTCGTCTAATTTTTGCTGGAAAAGGGACAACAAGGATTCCTAAGAGAGGATCTTATGGTCCACTTATTTCTTCCATTTCTGTAGTTTCAGGTGAGGCTGAAAATCTTCACTATTTCGTATAGCTAGATGGTTTCGGTAGTCTGATGCTGACCTGCATAAAGTTTGAGGCCATTGATAAGCATAAAACATTGGTTCTTCAGCCTTTGATACGATAGTTATGTTTCTTAGCATTATCCAGCTGTGCAATCGATCATTTTCATCATTAGTTCGTCTTGTTTCTGTTGGGCAGATGTCAAAGGGTGTTCAAGAGGTGGGAAACAAAAGACTGCTTATGTCGTAGTTGGAGTTGGAGCTGGAGCATTTTGCATTGTTCTCTTATCACTCTGTATACTTAAGTGGAAAGGCTATTTCCGAGGAAGAACCAAGAGAAGACAAGGTGCAGTTGCTATGAATTTTGTTAAATATGACTGAATGTTCTCTCATCAATCTGACTTGCTTGAGAACATCACAATCTGGTGCTTCACCACCCGTCATTTTTTAACTGAATGAAAAAAAACACAGCTACTCTAGTCTACCGTGTGAGTCGCCAATGGCTTACTTGGGCTTGCACAAAATTAGACATTAGATTTGTTGCTCCACAGCTTTAGCCATCACTAATGAAAACACTTGTACCTAACTACAGAGTATCTATTTGTCTCTACTTTATCAGCGATCTAATTCTCTCTTTTGGGTTTACTTTCTTGAGTTTTCTGGTTTCATGTTCCGTCTATTCTCTGCTTATATAGGCATGGATGGACTAGATCTGCAGACGGGGACATTTTCCTTAAAACAAATTAAATCTGCAACAAATGACTTCGATTCTGCAAACAAAATTGGGGAAGGTGGTTTTGGTGCTGTCTACAAGGTGCATGCTGTTATGTGTCTTGTCCCGTTCCATATTTCTTCGTGTAACCTTCTTATAAATTAATTCTAGTAATTGGGTTTGCATGCAGGGTCAATTAAATGATGGCACTGTAATAGCAGTTAAGCAACTTTCATCGAAATCGCGACAAGGAAATCGAGAATTCCTGAACGAGATAGGAATGATATCATGCTTACAACATCCAAATCTTGTAAAGCTCCATGGGTGCTGTATTGAAAGAGATCAACTATTGCTGGTTTACGAGTATATGGAGAACAATAGTCTTGCTCGTGCCTTGTTCGGTCAGTTCTACTTATACAAGCTATGATTTAAGCACCATACAAAGTAGGACCTTGACAGACGTGGAAATAACGAGCAACTATGGCTTCTTGGGTTTTACAGGTCCGGATGATCATCAACTTCAGCTAGACTGGCCCACAAGACATAAGATCTGCACTGGGATTGCTAAGGGTCTAGCTTTTTTACATGAAGAGTCTAGACTCAAGATTGTCCACAGAGATATTAAAGCTACTAATGTGCTGCTCGATCAAGATTTAAACCCAAAGATATCGGACTTTGGACTGGCCAGGCTTCATGAAGAAGAGAAGACTCACATTAGCACCAAAATTGCCGGAACCATGTAGGTTATCTTCTCCCTATCAAATTCTATGCCCAAAATTTCTTAACAGCACCTTGACTATAGATTATGCTCTCTGGTGATGCTATAATTTCTTAAGATTGTCGATTTAACAGATCGTGATCTTGTTTGCAGAGGATATATGGCTCCAGAATATGCATTGTGGGGTTACCTTACATACAAAGCCGATGTGTACAGCTTCGGAGTCGTGGCCTTGGAGATAGTTAGCGGGAAAAGCAATAACAGTAGCCTGCCGAGTGATGACTTTTTCTGTCTATTGGATTGGGTATTTTTCCGACTCTCTGACTTGACCCGCAGCAAGAACATACTATATTAACGATCGGGCTGGGTTCTCCATTCTCACAGTATAAGAGTTTTTCAATAGCTCTATGACGAAGTACTGATTTATGTTGAATTATGCTGCAGGCGTGTCACTTGCAACAAACTGGGAACTTGATGCGGCTTGTCAACGAGAAGTTAAAGGCTGAAGTCAACGAAGAAGAAGCAAAAATCATGATAAAAGTCGCTCTTTTGTGCACAAATGCATCTCCATCTGTAAGGCCCATGATGTCCGAGGTGGTGAACATGCTCGAGGGAAAAATGGCCGTACCGGACGTGATCCCGGAGCCGAGCACCTACTGTGAAGATCTGAGGTTCAAAGCCATGAGGGACCTCCGCAAGCATGGGCAACAGCAAAGTCATACCGAATGCCAAACACAGAATTCCACGACCATCAACGCGTTGCAGTCTTCGTCAAGCACCTTGAGTCAAGATTTGTTTGAAGTAAATCAAGATTCCATACCCCTCCCGTAAAATGCATGAACATTAGTTGCCACGGCATACCAAACTTATGCTTCTCTCAAACTGGCCAATCGTTATCCCATTGCCGTTACTGAATAAAAGGTTCTCGACTCCAGTGATTTTTGTCGGTGAAAGCAGAAAAACTCACCGAGGCCTAGCGGCGAGGAAATCTGGGATGTGCAAAAGCTGTACAAATTAGGAAGGAAGCATCGGTGCTTGAATAGGTGACCCATTTCTTAGTTCGTTACTTCTCTTCGGCATTTCGAGCAATATGTCGATCAAAGTTATTGATTCAGATGTGCCCAAATTATTGAACAGTGTACTGAATTACCTGTTTTTTTTTTTCAACTTGATGGGAAGAAATGAAGAGATTTGCTGTCAGGTTCATCATCTGGTTCACCTGGATAAAATGACTGGAAAGAAAATTTGAAAGCACTTGTGCCCCCAAACGATGGCTTAAACCATTAGGTATGATCGGGTATGATGATATGCTGATACTTTGGGCTCAGATCTCCCCTCCTTATCATGAATATTAGATCGGCCATGTTTTCATTGGACTTCTGCTTCGCTCGGGTTCTGCGGTCCCTGGCCAGATCTTGCTGCAGCTAGGGGTGTGCATGGTCCAGGCGGGCAGTTCTCGACCTAGAACCGGGAACTGCCCACTAAAGACCGGTTCCGAAAAATGGGAACCGAGATCCACCCGTTTGTTGCATGGATCCACTCGGGAACTGGACCATCGGTCCGGTCCGATTCCCGGGTGGATCCATAGAACCGGTCTCAAAGCTAGCATTTTCCTAAAAATAGACTCATTCCCCCATCAACCAATCCGTTCCAATCAACACAACCGCATTGCCGACGTGCAATGCCAAGGCAGATCGTTCGATTTTGCCCCCTAAACCAAACCAAGGAACGAAATTCCACCCAAGCGAAGCCACAGCCGATCGATTTCAAGCACGGATTTCATAGCCGCAAAGAGGGAGAGGAAACCCCTCTCCCCCCGCAACGCCAAGAAAGACCTTGAGCCAGCAGACAACCACGCGGCCTCCGTCTGCTTGCTGATCATATGCGTTGCATAGTGCGGTATCTTTGCGTGTTTGCCCCTCTTCTTCTCAAACCTCATGCACCCGTCGACGAACATCAAGCAGTCCATCAAGCTCTCTCTGCTCGACCCTTTCATATCATAAGCCTGCGATCTTCTCCACAAGCTCTTGCAGTGATTGTTCGCCGGACTTGATAAGCAGAGAGCTCTTGTTGTGTCTCTGATGACAGAATCGAGGGTTTGTTAATTAGTAATTTTAATTTTTTTAATATTAAAAATTAATCGGTCCGGTCCGGATGGGTGGGTGGACGGATCCGCCCATAGAACCAGGAACCGGATTGGTTCCCTCAAGAACCACCGGTTCTGAGCGGTTCCGGTCCGGTTTCGAGCGGTCCGGGCGGATCTGATTCCTTTGCACATCCCTAGCTGCAGCAATCCATCACCTCTGTCCTAGTTTACATGTCACCTTCTTCTCCCGCTTCTCATTTAATTTTTTTGGAGGATTTTTATTAGGTCTACTATTAGCGTAAAAGAAATTTTACATATTATGACATGCGGATGAATTATGTTACACAACTATTTCTGAATACACATGTCACTTATTTAATGTTGAACATGCAAAGAGTGCTTTACACCGGTTGCAAACATAATAGTAATTTTTTTTCCAAATTTCCTTATTTCTGAATTCTTAACAGGGTTAATACCCTGAAAAACTCCAAATTGATACACCTATAATAAATTTACCCTAAACTATTTTTTTTATCATGAAAAACCCCAAATTGATACACTTGTGACAAATTTACCCCGACTAACCATAAAAAGCCCTAAACTTGTATATCTATGACAAATTTATCCAAAATTAATTTATTTGCCCGCAAAAAACCCAAAAATGGTAAATTTGTAACAAATATACCCTCCGCTAAATTGGATTAATATTATAAAAAAATCACAAAAATGTAAACTGTGACAAACGGAGTGTAAAATCTCAAATTGGTATATTAGTTAACTATCACGTGTTATTTAACTTAATAATTTGATAGTAAAATTTAATGAAAATTAACAGAGGATAAATTTGTCACAAGTATACCAGTTTTGGTAAATTTATTAAATGTATACTAGTTTGGGATTTTTTGTGGTAAAAAAAAGAAGTTTGGAATAAATTTATCACAGATATACCAGTTTTGGGTTTTTCAGGATATTAACCATTCTTAATATTTGTGTGGTTTTTAGTGTTTCCTTATTTCCTGAATATCTTTTTTATTTTGTTTAAAGTTTTTCGCAAACCACTTATGATGCTACGTTGGAATTTACCGGCAACTTGATGGTCATGTCAGTATTGTTTCCTTTTTATAACGGAAGACTCACTCGAACATAAAAACTAAAACAAAAAATTAGTCTAGGAACCCAATTGCTCAAAAGTAAGTTGAGTCACATGATTGAATAATATGACATTGTTTAGGGACCTCCGGTGTCTTAATCCCAAAATTTTCTCACAAAGAGAATTTGAAATTTACTAACTACTAATATCTATGGGCATGAAACACCTATCCATCGTAGGATCACAAAATACTCTGGATCTTTTGCATGTACGTGACTTTATGTTAAGACATTTTTTGGCATATTTCTATTGTTGACCGAGTTCTTTTCATTTTGAGCACATTTTATGTTCTTTAGGATCAAAGAAACGTGCTCACTTTCTAACCCAGGTGTTCACAAAAATCTTCAAAATAGTCTTGATAGGTACTCAAAAAGAGACATTTATGTTAAGCATCATAGAGAGATAATAAAGGTGAGGACACAGAATTTTAGAGACTGGTGTTTGACCATTTTAACCCCTCCTTGGCGCCAAAGTCTCTTGATACTCTGCCTTCTATAGTACTTTCCTAAGTCATGATTGAAGAGACGAGGAGTATTGTCGCCAATCTCCTATTGTGAAACCAAGCCAATTGAACATGGTAGACTTCAATGAGAAAATAATTCAAACACCAACCATGTAGTTCTATTGATGTTAGGAGAGCGATAGAAAAATTTCATTATAATCAAGTGCCACAACAGAGATTATAAACACATATGAACACTCATATTTCATAAACTCATCTTACTAAAGAAACTAACAAATTAGCTCTTAGGCTCTATTTGTTTCGCAGAAAATGTGACATTGTCTGGAAAATATTTTCTAGAAAAACAGCAATATTTCCCGTTGATATGGCTAGTATAAGTACCTAGAGGGGGGTGAATAGGTATAACGAGTAGTTTCTAATGATAATCGCACAATACTAGACAGTTGATAGAAATTAGACATTTTTTCCTCGTCAATAAACAGACAACGATCAAAGTAAGACTGAGAGTAGGGAAGAGAAAATTGAACACGAGGCTTATAGTAGTTCGGCTTATTTCAAACCTACGTCCACTCTTCTGCACTGACAGCCCACTGGCTGGATTCCACTATGAACAAAGAGATATTACAGCACTGTTCTTCCTTGATTTCTCGGTGTAGAATATCTACCACACTCTCTCAAGGTATCACTAAGAATAAACTCTCTTTGTGTGTACAGTTTTGCTCAATATGAATAGACTAGTAATCAAGGAGCTTCAGACTCTGGAATTTCTCTATCGAGCACTTACTAGAATAACTGGAACATCTTCTTTTTATACTCCTTTATGCCATCATACCCGTTGGCACTTACCAAAGGAATTCTCCCAATCTTCCCGTTGGACAGAATCAATTAAGAAGATCATTCGAGCTATTTAAAGGAACATGTCGATAGCCCATCAATCATGTTCGCCCATACAATCAGGATCTTGGTTTCCAATGATAGAACCTTCCAAGAATATTTCGTCAATCATCGGATCTTCAAATAATCTTGATTTCGAATAATTAATCCGTTGTATCAAGTCCAGCCAAGAGATCTCCTCCAGTCGATAAGATCAAATCCTTAATCAAACACTTTAGCTCTGGATCGCCTTCGTCACTGGATTAGAAACTGTCAATGAGAATAGTCTTGAGTTTTGAGTCTTGTGTGCTGAGTCTGGTGATCTGAAAGTCTTCAGACTCTAAGTACAAGGGCCTGCACAGCTTCCAGACTAGACTGATAGAAACCTTTTGTCAGCTTCAAAACACTCTAGAGAGATTTCTCCAACACCCGTTATTTGACTGCAACGTAAAAACGAACTGAAAAATATTTTCTACTGTTTAGTAAGCAAAATCTAATTTTTTTTAATAGTCATACACTATTCAAGCGGTAATGACTCATGCGTGGACAGCCAGGGAATCGAGTACGAACACCAGAGTCCTGAGTGTGGGCTTGATGGACTTTGACTTGAGCATCAGAGACTAAGGCGCAGGCACCCATCCTCAGTTCACAGTAGTCGAGCCCAGGAATCCGGTGCCTATGTTTGGCTCCTTGGCGTCCCAACTCAGGTCCACAAAGGCCATGATTATGGACCCAATGCCCATGCCTAGATACCAGGCACTTGAACCCAAGTCCACAAAGGCGGATCCTTATGCCTCGGCTCAGGAACTAGTTGCCATGCTCTAGTCTAAGGTTGTCAAAAATATCCAAGCCAAGCTAACATAACCCCAACAAAAATTTCAAATTTTTTCGGTTTAGGTCTCATTCAGTTCGAGTAGCAAGTAAGTATATTCGAGTAGTTTAACGCTTCAGATTGGATTTCAGATTTTGAGTTTTTATATTTATTTTTAAATCCCCCAATTCAAAAAGTACGAGCATTAACCTAACCTCCACCAGTCACACCCCTCTCTCTCCAATTCACCGACTTTTAATGGCAACTTCACCTCAATCGACCACCACCACCGTGACGACTTTCTCTTCCTCCTCCACTCCGACGCCTTCCGCACCAAGCGCCCGAAGCCCTCCCCTTCGAACCAGGTTGGAACGTTATGACCAGTTGCTGCTGGGATTGATTGGATATTAGTTTTGGTTGAGTTTTTGGGGCATGTATTGAATTCCTGGACAGGTTTAGGCTGTAAGCCGTCGTCGTATCTCCTCGACGATAATTCGTATCCTACTGCGTAATCAATGTCTTATGGGAGGTCTGTCAATTTCTGAGTATTTGCGTTCATCTCAGTAACTTCAACTTTGCGCATCCGAAATGGTCAAACCCGATTCGAGCCAACGCCCTCCTGCTGACTTAACTCTATTTTGGAATTGTATAATTCTGTTTTCTCTTTCGCGGTGGTTGAAAAGGCGATTTTTGAGGTTTGACTTTGACCATCTAGACGAAAAAAAAAATGGATAAACGAAAACAATGGCAAAATTTCTCAGACGAAGTTTTTTTTTTTTTTAGGGTCGGAATTTCTCCAACGAATTAAGCCGGGGATTCCTACCATTGGAACGAAAGTGAAATGGAGTGCGATCTAATGGACTTGATCCAAAGGTTGAAAAATCACCGAAGATTCTTCTTGTTTGAACATCGTTGATATACCTCATTAATTGCACATAGATAAATGGGGAAAATTATCTAAAATGTCTAAACCCATTGTACTTTTTTCCAATTCAATTATAAACATTTAGATTTTGTCTATTTAGTCTTAAACATTTTTTTTGTTTTGGTCATTAATTTCATCTTATCAATTTTAGCTGAAAATCAATCACATGGACGCTAGGTGTCATATATGATATGATTGACGTTGACATGAAATTTTTTTTAGTAATAGTTAATTTTTTATTATTTTTTATTATTTTCTTCTCTTTTACTTCTTTTCTATTTTCTTTTCTTTCTTTTTATCTCCCCCAGCCACCAAGCCTTGTCGATGGCTCGCAGAGGTCTCTACCTCAGGCAAGAAACACCTAGGCCTGGCTTGGCAAGGGCCACTCTCGAGCAAGGGTCGCCCTTGCTTAGGCAATAGCCGTTCACTAGATTGGGTGAGAGCGAGAGCTGTCCTATGGTTCGAAACTAAAGAATTAAACTCCTAGAGTTTTCAAAATAAAATATAAGATCATACCTTTTTTGTCATCCACAGTACTGTTGTAACAAGTCAATAAAAAACATTAGATCGAGCACTCGTGCGAGCACTATATATGCACATCTCCGATCTTGATCTGCGATAAATCAATGATTCATGTCCTTAAATGTTAATTCTCTCCAAATTCAAGCACCTATCAATTCAATTTACCCGCGAGAAAACGATGCTTTGCTCATGATGAAAACGTGATTGGGTTAAATTATATTCTAAGGCCAGGAGTGATCGAAACTTTGCAATCTGGCAAGGGCTATGCGCAGCCTTTGCTTTTGGTTCACCCTTGTCTCCGATTTGTCCAGCGCGAGAGTTTGACTCGATTTGTAATTTCATTAGGACCTATAAGAATCGATCGGATCGTGCAAGAAAAATGCACAATGCATCTCTTTGCGGGCAACGTAAACTTTGTGCATTCTAGAAGATGAGCAGGAAAAGCAAGTTGTGGTTTTTGGGATTGAGGGGCGTCTAGTGATCAAAGGGAAGAAATTACTTGTCAAAATAGAATGAGTTCGATTGTCCATCGCTAGGCTTCTTATGATTTGACTATGGTATGTCTTGACAATTGCGGTTCAGATGCTCTAGAAAACTCCCTTGTATGGTATCTTCTATCTGTTGAAATTTTGATTTTGTTGATTTTTTTTATTTTATTTTTACTTTGGAAGTTTCTTACACTAATGACTCGCTTTTTAAGGGGAAAAATGATATGAATAGTTTCTCAACTTTGACACAATATGTAATATTCTCTTTAGATTTTGAGTTTGTTCAACGTAGTCCCTAAACTATTTATGAATATTCGATATAGTTTTTTCCATTTGCTCAAACACAAACATATCTGACTTCTAGTACATCGACCCAACAATCTCCTGACTCTGGCATCGGTCTAGTTTAAATTCCACCTAGTCGACTCGGCGATAAGTGTGTTTCTAATAGTCACACTGTTCCAGATACATCCCTAGGCCAATTACCAAGGACTCGGCCGAGGTAGAAACACAAGGGGCACTCAAATGAATTGACAGCTATCGAATTCGAGTATTCCTTTGAGAGATAATTTCTAGGGATTAAGTGCTAAGAAACTAATCTCTTGATCTCAACGCGGACAGGTTGCAAATCACAAGGTCAGAAAAAAAAGGTGAACTTAGTATCGTGTAAGAAAAAGATACATCAGCACGCACAAGAGAAGGGAAACAAGGATAAATGACAAACAAAACTTCGTTACCCCGGCTCTCTTCATTGACTTCGCTAATGCATTAGAATGCTTGCAATATGAATGGGACTGGTCGGGCCATGATAAAACTCAAAATATCCTTTGCTTTGACTGCTCTTAACTAGGGGTGATCAGTTCCTAATTCGATCCGGTTCCTAGAAACTGGAACCAAGGACCAAATAGGTTGGTCCTAAGATTAGGAACCAGACTGAACCATCAATCCGGTTTGGTTTTGGTCTAGTCCAATTGAAACAATCATTTATATTTTCCCACTACTTTTTTCCCATTACTTTTTTTTCCCACTACTTGGACCAAACCGAGATAGTATTTACTTCACATTTTACTAATTTTTTTGGAAGAAATAAAATAAGAAAGTATATTTAGTCGGTCCAGTCCAGTACGGCTAGACACCAAACCGCCCGGGCACCAATTCCACTTTTAGGAACTGGGAACTAGATCAACACTCTCGGGAATTGGACCAAATTGGCCAATCCAAGTGACTTCCGCTTCAGGGGGCAATGCATTTTGCATACCCCTAGTCTTAACAAAGAGCATAGGGAATCTATCCACTTGCAGGGAGAAGAAAATTTATGATTTAAGGAACAATCTTTGAACATAGTATAGTGTCATAATCTCCCGTCTTAATTAGCTGTAAAACTTTTGACTTAAAGAAGACAAAATGGTGCCGGTGGCTCTTCTTGTCCACATTGCCAACCAACCCAATCATGTCCACACACCTTAGAAAGTCCAATCCAAAAGTTTAAACTAATAAAAAAAATATTTATTACATGTTGTGAGGCGATGTTGAATAATACTTCAACACCCACATCTTGATATTTCAATTCCATTTGGTTAACATTTTAATGTTCAAAGTCTCACATTGGATATGAAAGGCTTATGATGTTATTCATATATTACGGCCCAGTCAAAATTCCATCACTTTAGGTTTTTTTTTTTTTTTTTTTGAGACTTGATACTTGAAATGATTCAAATTATCACATATGATGACAAAGCAATTTTCTGCTAGTAAAGACATGATTTGGCGATGGACCAGACCCCGAACTGATGTGATGAGGACAAAAAAAGGAGGGGGAAATAGCGCTCTCGAATTCACATTGGTTGCACCATCATTCCCTTCTATCTCTCATGGTGACCAAGTGAACGTCCTTTTACTTTTCAACTACATAATCCGAGTTCAACAAAATTATCATTCCTTGGATCGCAAATCCAGCCTTATATCCTGGTTTATCCGAGTTTATTCGATCCAAGGCATATCACCAAGCACTATGTAGGCGAACTTATGTGCCACTACCTTAAGGGGCATCTTTGATGTGGAGGAGCAAACTAAATTGAATGGTCCACATGTAAGACATAAAAATTCATATGCGGAAGCCAAGATCGTTTATAGACAAACCTCCAGCCATTGTTTGCATTCACGTTCGTCGAATCTCCTGAAAATCAAGAAAGCAATAGGCGCACTCTACTAACCAAATTTCCTCACGTACTGATGGTGTATTCTAAATGTGAGGATTTTGTGTTAGACCTTGATCACCCGTCAGAAATGAACGTACGTCTCTATTTATACATCGTCTCCCATCAAGACGAACGGTTGTCAACGAAAAGGCACGAAGCGTGGAAAACTTCATGTCGAATAGTCGTAACCTTTAGGAGAAAATTTGGGTATAAATATGGGATCACTAAAATATAAATAACATTCTCCCACTTGATCCCATCATTTTCATCATACGAATCATTCAACTAATTCCACGAAAACTTTATGCTTAAAGAAAAGAAACAAAACACATGGATCATGACGACATGTCCTCTAAGAGTGAGTAATACCTTCCATGTATCACAATGCATCTTATTTCTTTAATATCAGCCTATATGTGACAACATATCTTAATGAATAAACCTCATGTTTATTCCAGAATCAAGGATAAATGTTATTCTCATAAACAACAAAATGTGTACACAAAAATTGAGAATCAACATTACAACTGAATAAGAGTTCCACACAACAAAAATTGTTCATATGTCGACAAAACACATAATGGGACCTATTCCCATACTAGTTACATGATCCTTATACTTCATCGGTGGCATGCCTTTAGTTAAAGGATCAGCTATCATCAATTCAGTGCTAACGTGTTCAATGACCACTTTATTCTCCTTAACACGCTCCCTTATGGCTAAATACTTAATGTCGATATGCTTACTTCGACTGCCACTTTTGGCATTTTTAGCCATAAAAACTGCAGCTGAATTGTCACAATATATTCTTAATGGCCTAGAAATAGAATCAACAATTCTAAGCCCATCAATGAAACTCTTCAACCATACACCATGCGAGGTAGCCTCAAAACAAGATACGAACTCAGCCTCCATAGTGGAAGTAGCAGTCAAAGTCTGCTTGGCACTTCTCCATGACACGGCTCCGCCAGCTAACATGAAAATGTATCCAGATGTTGATTTTCGTGAATCAATGCAACCCGCGAAGTCCGCATCCGAATAACCGATCACTTCCAGGTTGTCAGTCCGTCTATACATAAGCATATAGTCTTTGGTACCTTGAAGGTATCTCAACACTTTCTTTGCAGCTCTCCAGTGGTCTAAACCTGGATTACTCTGATATCTCCCCAACATTCCAACAGCAAAAGCAATGTCAGGTCGAGTGCAAACCTAAGCATACATCAAGCTTCCAACAGCAGAAGCATATGGAATGTTGCACATTTGTTCCCTTTCTAGATCGTTCTTCGGGCATTGGTTCAAATTGAACCTGTCACCCTTCACAATGGGTGCTATACTTGGTGAACAATCTTTCATCCGAAATCTCTCTAGGACCTTATTGATATAAGTTTCTTGAGATAGTCCTAAAATTCCTCGAGATCTATCTCTATGGATCTTAATGCCAATGACATAAGATGCCTCACCCATATCCTTCATGTCAAAACTCCTAGAGAGGAATTGTTTCACCTCATGTAGCAACCCCTTATCATTGGTTGCAAGTAGTATATCATCCACATACAGCACAAGGAAACAAATTTTGCTCCCACTAACCTTCTGGTATATACATTGATCCATGACATACTCTATAAAACCAAATGAAGAGATAACATCATGAAACCTTAAGTACCATTGGCGGGATGCTTGTTTCAAGCCATATATAGATTTCTTAAGCTTGCACACCAAATGCTCACCTTTACTAGAGGAGAATCCTTCAGGTTGTTTCATGTAAACCTCCTCCTCTAGTTCTCCATTGAGGAACGCCGTTTTCACATCCATCTGATGTAATTCCATATCAAAATGGGCAACCAATGCCAAAACAATACGAAGAGAATTTTTCTTAGATATAGGAGAAAAAGTCTCAGTATAATCGATTCCTTCCTTTTGAGTAAATCCTTTGGCAACAAGTCTAGCTTTATATCTTTCAATGTTACCCAATGAATCTTTCTTAGTTTTGAAGACCCATTTACAACCAATAGCCTTGGCACTATCAGGTAACTCAACCAAATCCCAGACTTTGTTAGATGCCATAGAACTCATCTCTTCCTTCATGGCATTGTACCACAAATTGGATTTATCACTATCCATGGCTTGTGAAAATGTTTCAGGATCATTCTCAACTCCAATATTGTAGTCAGACTCTTGTAAATACACAATATAATCACTAGGAATAGCCTATTTCCTTGTTCTAGTAGATCTTCTCAATGTTGGATCAACATTCTCTTGAGGAGCATGTTGCTCAACTGGTTGTTCAACAGTTTCTGGTAATTGCTGAACAACTGGATCTACTGGATCAATATCAGCAGGTTGTGGAACTTCAACAATTGGTTGTTCAATAGCCGGCTGAACTGAAGGGGCATTATGAGCAACAACCAATCTTAAACTTGAGGTGGAAAGTTGAGTGTCTGAATGATCTTCCTTAGGAACATGATCCCTTGGTCGATCGCTCCCACTGATCAAGTCATTTTCAAGAAATTTAGCATTTCTTGATTCCACAATCCTAGTGATATGAGATGGACAATAAAACCTGCATCCCTTGGACCTTTCGGCATATCCAATGAAATACCCACTTATGGTCCTTGGGTCCAACTTCTTTTCTTGTGGATTATAAATTCTTACTTCAGACGGGCATCCCCAAACGCGCACATGATGCAAACTCGGTTTCCAACCCTTAAATAACTCAAAAGGTGTCTTTGGGACAGCCTTGGTCGGAACTCGGTTTAATATGTACACTGCCGTCTTAAGTGCTTCAGTCCATAAGAATTTAGGAAGTTTGGAGCTGCTAAGCATACTACGCACCATGTCTAATAAGGTCCGATTTCTTCTTTCCGCTACGCCATTTTAGTCCGGAGAACCAAGCATAGTATATTGGGCAACTATCCCATGCTCTTGAAGAAATCTTGCAAATGGACCAGGTGCTTCTCCATCTTCAGTGTATCTACCATAGAATTCTCCACCTCTATCTGATCTCACGATCTTAATTTGCTTATTGCATTGTTTCTCTACTTCCGCCTTAAATACTTTAAAGGCATCTAATGCTTCATATTTATTATGAATCAAGTAGAGATACATATAACGTGAATAATCATCTATAAAGGAGATGAAGTATTTCTGACCACATGAGTCCATATCCGGACTACAAATATCTGTATGTATGATTTCTAATATTTCTGTACTCCTCTTGGCACCTTTCTTTGACTTGTTAGTCTGCTTTCCCTTTATGCAGTCCACACAAGTATCACAATCAGTAAAATCTAATGTACTAAGTACTCCATCATTTACTAATCGCTTAATTCTATCTATGGAGATATGTCACAATCTCCGGTGCCACAACATAGAGGAATGTTCTTTCACAACACATCGTTTCATACCAGTTTTATCATGAACATACATCGCATCATAATATGCATTGTCTTGTAAATTAATTCGAAAAAGACCATCAGACAAAATACCACTCCCAACAATTTCAGATTTAAATTATAAACTAAAGTTTGAATCTGAAAAGTTAAAAGAGTATCCCAAAGGTACAAGTCTTGAAACTGAAATTAAGTTTCTAGAAAAACTAGGAACATAAAAGGTCTTTTCCAAATCTAAAACAAAACCACTATTGAGAACTAGTCTATATGTCCCAATAGCTTCCACATGCGAACGCATCTTGTTTCCAGAATAGATGCTTTGTTCACTTCCCACTGGCTTCCGGTGGTTTTAAAAACCCTTTCTTCTCGAGCCAGGCCTTAAATTTGACACAATCCTTCCTTATATGCCCCTTCTGTCTACAGAAGAAACACTTGGATTCTTTCTTAATGTCAGCTTGGGGAGATATTTTACCTTTTCCCTTATGCTTGCCATAGCCCTTATTCTTTCCTTGTATTGCCAAATGAGCACTTTCTCCCAATTCCATAACCAGTCTTTCTTGCTCTTGAACACACATGGTCATGAGTTCATTAATAGACCATTTATTCTTATGTGTGTTATAAGAGATCTTGAAAGGTGCATACTGATGTGGAAGAGTGTTCAGAATATAATACACAAGGAAGGATTCAGATATCTCAACCTCAAGGTTCTTAAGCTGAGCTGCAATGTTCCTCATTTGCATGATGTGCTCACGCACACCTCTAACACTAGTGAGCTTCAATGATGAAAACTTCATAATCAGGGTCATGGCATGCGCCTTCTCAGAACTTTCAAATTGCGCATCTATGGCCTCCAATAAAGCCTTAGCATTGTTATGCTGAGCAACTGAACCACGAATACTTGGAGATATCTTAGCTCTTATAAACATGGCACAAACGCGGTTGGACCGCTCCCATTGGTTATAAAGAGCTATCTCAGCTGGAGTGCTCGAATCAGTAGGAGCAGGCGGTTCGTCTTTCCTTATAGCATAGTCAATGTCCATCCACCCCAATTGAAGAAGAACTGACTCCTTTCAAATTTTATAGTTCTCACCATTCAGTACGGGAACATCAAACTTAAATTCAGAGAAATTCACAGGTTGCGAAACTGCATATCAAATAATCATGCTTATGTCACAAAATTTGAGGCAAATATAAATAAATCATGTTTTACCAATGTAAACATGTCACAATATGAATCACATAACATAAAAACTACCTGTGGGCTAAGTTTTTAATTTAAATAGATTCATAATTACTTCATGAAGAAACTACCATATTATATGCCTTTTCTTTATCCTTGTGGGTAAATTAAGAAAAATAATATGATATTTCATCCTAATTAATCATATTAATATAATGAAAATTCCTGTGGGATAAAATTCATCATATTAATATAATTAATTACAATCAATGTCCATTTCTAAATATGATGCGGAGGCTTTTAATATATAATTTAATTAATTAAAGATGCTGTGGCCACTCCCTAATTAATTAAATATATGGACCATTGGACATTTAATTTCATGCATAAAATATTCATAAAAATGCATAAAATGACATAATAAATAAATACATCAAGGGCAGAACAGTAAATAGATAAATTGGCCAAGGGTATGATTGCAAAAAAAAATTAAAAAATTGGGGCAAAAGCGAAAAAAGGACCGCGGAAGAGGGGACGTCAGGTGCGTGCCGAGCACATGCGCCAGAACCCGCGCGGGGCGCGTGCCCCGCACGCGCGCCGTTCAGCGCGCGGGCGCGCGCGTATGGGCGCGTGGCGCGTGGGTCCACGCGCCTGCAACTGCAGCGCGAGCGTGGAGCCCACGCGCCTTCTCCCTCACACGAACAGAGGCCTCTCCGCCGGTTTTTCGCCATTTTCAGCTGCCATTTCTTCTCCGTTTCTTCTCCGGCAGCCCATCTAAGACCGAAATAATTGATGGGTTTTGAAGAGAACGTCGGCACGACCACATGGGTACAAGTTTCAGCGAGAATGATAAAGAATTGGCCCCAAAATCAAACGAAAAACTCCACAAACGAAATCCTCAATCACCACGACTTCCGCCGCCCGATTAGCCTCCGGCAAACTCCGATATACCGGAAAAACTCATGGCTAACGTTCCTTATGGCGGTGCGACCGAATGGGTCCGAAATCAAGGGGTGGGTAGTGCGGATTTTGCCCGGAATCGTTGAGTTTCTCTCTCGGCCTCAAAATCCGAGTTACTGTTCATGTACATAAATGGCCGAAAATTCAACGAAAACACACCGAAAATACACCAAAATTTAACAAAACAAGGCAGAGGCTATAAACATGCTCTGATACCAAATGTAAGACATAAAAATTCATATGCGGAAGCCAAGATCATTTATAGACAAACCTCCAGCCATTGTTTGCATTCACGTTCGTCGAATCTCCTGAAAATCAAGAAAGCAATAGGCGCACTCTACTAACCAAATTTCCTCATGTACTGATGATGTATTCTAAATGTGAGGATTTTGTGTTAGACCTTGATCACCCGTCAGAAATGAACGTACGTCTCTATTTATACATCGTCTCCCATCAAGACGAACGGTTGTCAACGAAAAGGCACGAAGCGTGGAAAACTTCATGTCGAATAGTCGTAACCTTTAGGAGAAAATTTGGGTATAAATATGGGATCACTAAAATATAAATAACACCACATCCATATTTTTCTTCTTTTTTTCGAACCAAAAACCATCCTGTCGCATGACATAATTAAAATAGAATTTGCTTTGCTCTAGATTGCGAGGTTTTACGTCTTATATTAGTGCAAATTTGACTTTTGGTTCTTCCCTGGGGACTCCGTGTGATGGTTGGAAGGTAGACCTGGCCGTCATGTCCATACGTACTCATTATTCCTTGTGCATGCCACGCAATGGTCAGCGCAAGCTGTGCACACCGCGGATCAGATAATTAGGGCTGATATTATGAAAAAATTTAAATGAGTATATCTATAATAAATTTAATTTAAATTAATATTTTAAATATCGAAAATCTCAAACTGATATACATGTGATAAATTTACTATCCGTTAATTTCTATTAAATTTTACTATCAAATTACTGACTGAGATAACACATGACAATTGACGGGTGTATTAATTTAGTATTTTAACTTCCTTTTATTACAGGTGTATCAATTATTAATTTTTATGGTATTGATCTAATTTAATGGAAACTAACAAAAGTTAAGTTTGTCACTAATATACCAATTTGGTGGTTTTCATAGTCAAAAAATTAATTTTGGATAAATTTATCTTAGGTACAGTAGTTTGGGATTTTTCATTGTATTAATCCAAATAATTACCAAATTATTCATAAATTAGATGATAATCTAGTCTAAAACTTTCCAATTTTGTCATTGTAGATCTAAACCTTCACATGAATATTCCAAGATGGTTCTCCTAGCCAATCGCCGCAAGAAATTATTGAACTAGCATCCAATTATTGATGGCCGTCTTACACAGCATACTAACACTAGCGACTCTACTCAAAAGAACGTCCTGCCTGGATCATCACCTTAGCTACTCTTGATTGAAATTGGCCAGAAAGGATTTCATTGGAATTTTGCATTAAAAATTAGGATTACATATCTAAAAAAAACTGAAAGTTTATAACTGAATTGGAATTCTATACAATAAATTCATGATTGAATTGAAATTTGCATACTTTATGCCAAAAGGAAGTTAGTATGAGATTTCAGTTGCTTACCTATTACTCTCGGTGTCTGTTGATATTTAAAAGCAATACAAGTATGTCTGGTTGAATGTCCTTTGGTTGTCCATATCGAAATCCACAAGTATGTTTGGCTGAATATGCACTGGTGTATCCTTGCAATTTCTCCTCTTCTTTGTTTCAATCACAATTCACCGACTCTAATGAATTTATCGGGAAAAATAAAAGAAAATTCAAAGGTTTTGACGGACAGCAACCGTATAAATTTGAAAATTCAAGAGTTCAGCTACCGAATTCCCATTAGAATAATTAAGAGTAAACGGAAAAAAAAAAAAAAAAAAAAAAAGATATCTGCACAGTGTCCGTACCATTCCGATATTCTTATCTAGGAGACTTCTTACGTGAAGTCGCGTGTATATTTCGGTAGCATGTCACGTCAATTTTGGCAGCACGTCAAAAGTTCACTTGTCCGACGTGGAACATCGTATACGCCAAAAATAAGTTTGACATTTATTTGTATATTTCAAAAGGAAAATGAAAATTCTTGTGTAGTTGTCGTCGGTATTCATTTGTCGGTGAAGTGAATCTATTTGTCAGTAAAATTATTTCTTCTTCGGAAATTTTACTTATTCACGATAACTTATGTAATATTAGTAAGTAAATTCCAATAGTAAAAAAACATTAGTAATGGACTTAATTTGTTCATTGTAAATCTTATTTGCTCTTCGTAAACATTTTCAATATTGCTTTCATATCCTTAATAAACAATTGCATTTATCAATATATTTATAATATTTTTTTGAAAAAGTAAAGAAAAAAGCAAAATTAAAAAGTCAAAAGTTGAGAAGATTCAATCATTTTCTCTGTCCAATTCCTTCTCCATATCCAAACCTAGATGAATAGTTCAAAAAACTTGTACAAACGCTCCTCTTGCATCTGTGATTTGATGCGAGCAACTCTAGTGGAGACTCTAAAAAACTCCTTTCAAAAGTAAGATGGCTTCGGTAGCATGTTCATAGAAGCGATTTGTCTCTTTTGACGATTAGTTTACATTTATTGAAATTATCAGTGCTGGATTTTTCGTTCAATGAGGTCATAGAGGATTGGAAAAAAAAAAGGACACCCTATATGCGATTTGAGGCTTTTGTTTATGTGTAGCCCATCAACTCATTCTTTGACTTTTCTTTGATGTATTAATTAATCATTATTTAGTTTAATTGATTAGTTTCCATGAATATCACATTAACGGGAGGAGCTATCATTGGAAAATCTCATGGTTTACCAAGAAGCACAAACCATTATTTAATCAATGGGATTCATCTAGACGATAGGACTCAACATCACTACTCTCAGGAAATATTTCCACCACACATTTTTTCCAAATGGTTCATCCTCCAGAGAAAAGACATCTAGACCATCTTCTTTTTAACAGCGTGGCTCACACGTTAAAAAGAAGATAAATCAGGTCGACGATAAAGGTCCTTCAACCTCATGGAATTTAACCATAAACGGAACTTTGACCTCGCTTCCATGCTAGGACAATCCGGTTTTGTTTTGGCTACGAGAACGACAGCACGGGGAGAAACGTCCACGCCCTTTCCTCCGTCTGCCGAATGGTTCTTGCCCTCCCGGGAATGTTCAATACTTTTCAAACAAGAGAGAAACCAGTAAGATATGCATCGAATCAGAAGACCATTCCCTCCCGCCAACTTGTCAAACTGTTTCCGAGTGCCAGCATTTCCACCCGCTTTCTCTCTTTTTCGCCATCCGGGAACTGGAACTGGAGGCTTCGCTTGTTTTGTTGACCAGTACGTTAAGTAGAAAGCACAGCATTTGCTGGTTTTTTTGCCATTTGCTTGAGCTCCAAGACGTCTCTCTTCGTCCGAGATCCAGAATAGGTCCGAGCTCGGAAGTTTTCTTTGCCATTAGTTCCACGAAAGGCCGAGGTTCTTGATCATGGCGGGCAAGAACTCGTTCGTTTTCTTGATTTTCATGGGGTTGAGCTGCTTCGGGTTGGTGTGGCTGGCCGAGTCAAGGCTGCCCCAAGCGGAAGGTACGAGTTAATCTTTTTTTGCTGTGAACGGTATGAGTACGTGTTTGGATGCTGAGAAATTGCGGGAGAGTTGCAAGCTTTTGCTCTCTGGACATCTGGGTTTCGGTTGGTTCACGTCGCTGAGAGTAGATGGGGTTAGCTCGTTGCGCTCTGTTTCTCTGCTCTGTATTTTTTTTTTTTTTCCTTTTAATGACAGTGTTGGAGCTGACTGGGAGATGGGGAAAATTTAGTGTAAGATTCATGTGAAAATCTCTCTACCCAGTGTTTGCGATTCCTTTCTAGACTTTAATGGGTGTAATTTTGATATTCTGATTGGTAAGTAGAGATGGGAGTTTTCAGTTTCTGTAGCCAGGAAGAAGGGAAGATAAGCGGCACTTTCTATTTTATATTATTCGGTCAGATAATGGGACTCATGTTTAAAAACTCTAATTTGGGTAAGGCAATTTTAGTCGATCCTTCAGTGAATTTGCCCGATGCCCATATTAGGTATATTATTGAATGCCGCATGCTTTATGGATGGATAAATTCTCTTTTGGGCTCGTGGAACTGGTACGAGCAATGGGAATTTGTTGGCTGACCTATTCAGAAACAGTTTTTGGGTAGCTTTTCTTGCTGGTCTTTATAGCGATCTTGAGTGTCCTTGAGAATGTTATGGCAACCCTAAAATAGATGACCGCTGTGGTAAAGTGAAGAAACCTTGTCGTCGCTGTTATGCTGGTCACCTCTTCTACACAATTGTTTACCTTGGACGCTTGCAGTTTTACTCGCCTTGCAAGCACTGTGTAATTAAAGGTGACATTATACACCTCCAATTTTCTGATTATGATGCATCAGATGTACCTTTACCCCTCCCAACTGAAGCCACAATATTACAGAAAAGTAATTGGTTGTCTTCACGGTTGAATCATTTGACAGAAAAGAGTCATGCTGACCTTATTCACTAAATAAATATGACATTTACAGCAGGGGCTTTGGTCTGAACTTCTGGACTATGGTAACTCAATTTGTGTTTCTATATTTTTCTCATGTTCTTTTCCATAATCACAAAACCGAGAGAAAATGGAAATAGTGTCTACTAGAGCATTAACTTTCTTTGGCAAAGTAACTACATCCTTCATTATTAGTCAATTTCCTTTCATTGACAATCGTAGCTTATACCTTTCACTTTCTCTAATGGTGCTTTCTTTTCAATTCATGTAATTTAGTTGATGCTCTCCGTGAGATCACGAGCGCAATGGGGTCAACATACTGGGATTTTGATGGTGACAATTGTTTGATACAAAGGGTTGGGTTAGCACTGCAGCCGCCACCAGAAGCTGAGAGTAGCATTGTTTGTGATTGCAACATTGGGAACAATACCTTCTGCCACGTCGTAAGGATGTATAAGTCCCTCATCGAATCTCTGAAGCTTCTTCCGTTGATTACCATCTCAATGCTACTCCACCAGTCTGCATAGCTTCATACTCACAACTGTTTTTTGCCCCAATCTCTGTGAATTTCAATGAAATCATACGTTATTTCGTTTATGAGTTTTCATTATATAAGGGTTGGGAAATATGATTGATGTAGTTCATTGGTAAAATAAGATCATTATTCCACCCTTAGACATACACATTTTAGTCTTTTCCTCATCAAAATGTCTCTTGCAACCATTAGAACTGTACTTGATATTGAGCTATTTCTGAAAGCAGCAACGTAAAGTTTTTGAGTGTCTTGACATGGTTGTTCTCGAAAGTGTAAAATCACCCTCATAAGTCCAATTAAGATAAGATATAATTGCCATTGAAAATTTGATAACTTTCACCATTTCCCCCAGAAATTTGCCCACAAAATGCAATGTCTTCTAATATGTATTGCCAGAAAAGAAAAGGAGTTGTTGAAGTGCAAAATTTGGTGGCATCAGTGAAGAAGAGGGATATATCATTATTTATCTTTGTGCTTATTTATGCTGTTTCCAGAAGATGTAAATTGGTCTCTTCAGTATATATATGAGTTCAGCAATCTTATCTGCAATTTTCAATGTTGATTCATGGTGTTACACTATTAACTTTCCAAATATGCGATGAAGCCATCTCTTGCACTTAACATCAATCTGATTGTCATGCATCACAGAGTGCTGAAGTTTCACAGTCTACCCGGAATTCTTCCCCCTGAGCTTGCCAAGCTCCCTTACCTCAGAGAGATGTAAGGATTAGTTTCCACTTCCTTCATCTGTTACGCTATTTTGCGACTTTGTGTCCAATTATAATTTGGGGTAAATAGAAATTTCCTTTTTAATAAGATGCTGGTGAACTCTCACATTGCAGTGATTTTGCTTACAACTGCCTCAGTGGTGAAATTCCTGATGAGTTGGGTTCCATGCAGTTGACATCAATGTAACCATCCTCCTCGATTTCCTCACGTCATATGTTTTCCTCTGATTGACTATTAACAGAAAAATGGTTATGCAGCTCTCTTGTTGTGAATCGCTTATCAGGAGCAATACCGACATCATTGGCAAACATTACCTCTCTAACATATCTGTAAGTTGCATGCTAAATCTAATCATTTTTGCAGTGCATTTCTTTCCTGAGCAATTGTTGCATTTTGAAATCATCAGAGATGCACGTTCAATGGGAGCTATATATTGCAGTTTCTTTTTGCCTTTCTCCATCAATGGATTGCCACTTCCTTTTATGTGGAATTATATCTAGAACACTTATATAAAAATTTCTTTCTCATGACTGTTGGAAAAAACTCTATTTGTTGAATTTCGGAAGAATGGCTAAAACGCCTTTGGTTCCAGATAATTTAGTTGGAGTCTATTACGAAAGAATATATTTGGTTAATTCAATAACAATTATAGAGTTTCTTAATCAGGAATCTTGAAGCCAATCAGTTCTCTGGTCCTGTTCCTCAAGAGCTTGGGAGTTTAATCAACTTAAAGGATTTGTAAGAAACCCTACTACTCCTAAGCTTGGGACTATTTTTCTTCCAGCTTTATACTTTTATTTACTTATCATGGTGCCATGATATGGTCATAGGATTTTGTCCTCCAATCAGCTAACAGGAAACGTGCCAACTACATTTGCCACCTTAGGACATCTGACAGATTTGTAAGACAACGATGTGCTTGTCCTACATAACTATTACAATTTGAATGCCTATTAACACTTTATATTTTATATTGCAGTCGGATAAATGACAACAACTTCAGCGGCAGAATACCCAGTTTTATCCGAAACTGGAAGCAGCTGAATAAACTGTAAGATCATGGCTTTAATACAATTTGTGTGGGTTAAGTTTGATGATTAATGTGTTTTTTTCTTATAATCTACGTACTGCGTATCTTCATATACACTTCAACTCTTGAAGCGAAATGCATGCGAGTGGACTTGAAGGACCCATTCCATCACACATTTCTGCCTTGAATAAAGTAGAGGACCTGTGAGTAATTAGCTTTCTCACAATTAATGCTTTATATTTTGTAATTTAGGATGCAAGTCATATATTTGTTTAATTCATAGTTAATTGCTAATGATTAAATGCGTTGACAGGAGGATTAGTGACATTGATGGTCCTCTCCAGCTATTTCCTGCACTGGACGACATGACAGGCTTAGTGATATTGTTAGTCTCTGTTCTTCAATACAGAGTTTGTACTCTCCTAGGATGTGCTTGGTGTTTGAGATGTTAAACCTGGCAGCATATTGTTACAGGGTACTGAGAAGCTGCAACTTATCTGGGCAAATTCCCGCATACATGTGGAAATTGCAGAATCTAGAATTTTTGTAAGTAAATCTTGTTAATTTTTTACTTGAGAAGTTTTAATATTCTTCTTACAGCTGAAACTGGGCTTGCTTACCTTATGTCTTTATGGTCCTAGGGATCTCAGTTTTAACAAATTGACTGGGCAAATTCCGGCTACAATCAATTTAAGGCGCATAAAATTCATGTAAGTTCATCATTTGCATGCACATGGATGCATGTGTCCATGCAAGTCTTCTTCTATTGCCGTCTCTTACTTATGTCAGTGCAAAGAAAAAATTTTGTTGATAAAATATGCTGATGGCCTGTACCATGTGACAGAGTGCATCCAGACGATCATTTTAATGGTTTCTTTCTTTTCCTATTGTATTAACTATGTCACATGATTTTTTCTTAGATTTCTTACCAGCAATTTATTAACGGGAAGTGTTCCGGACTCAATCCTGAAGGAAGGAACCAGCGTGTATGTTTCTTGTTCTTATCAAGTTGATTGCCCTCACCATCCTCTCGCTTCCTACCATGTTAAAGTTAGTTTTTCCCCATGCTGTGTGCAGTGATCTTTCATACAATGACTTTGCATGGCAAGGTCCTCACCAACCTGCTTGTCGAGAAAACATGTGAGCTCACCAGTACCTGTGCTATATTTCTCTTTAGATATCTTTTGTAAGATATTCATGGAAAATCTGATTTTGTTACCTTGCCCATTTTCTTCAGGAACCTGAACTTGAATTTGTTTAGAAACTCCGCAGCAGAAAATAACTCGTAAGATGCCTTTCATCATGCCCAATATATGTCTTCATTCTTTATTTATTTTTATTTTTTTGGCGGATTCCGGTAAAAAGCTTGAATCCTTCTGTTGAAAGCACAGTTTTGTTGCCAAAGTGATCATCTTTGATATGACGGCTTTTCATTCCTGAGCATTTTTTCACAGACGTCTCAGATCTGTAATTATTTGAAGGGTTCAAATAATTTGATTGCCAAATGGCCATATGACTACATACCCAGTTTCTTTTTTCTTTTTTTTTTTAATTTGCACTGAGTTTTCTTGTGAAATGAAAGGTCTGGGTATATTTGCTGGTCGGGGCTAATTCATTTATACATCTATTGCAGAGGCAGAGGTGTTCCTTGCTTGGAGAAAATTCAATGTCCACATTGTAAGTATTTGCTTGCTGAATCATTGCTCTGCATGCTGCAAAAGCTATGGAATTTTCAAAGTTGGGTTAAACTGTTACGTTTTTTTATATACTTGTCCAGTTTGTGCATCAACTGTTTGGTCTTGTCCACTACATGGTGCTGTAGTTATGTTTTCTGTTATTTTCTCTCTGTCGAGGTCAGAAGTTTTCTGAATCATATGAATTTTTTCTATCAGACTCGAGTTGTTTACATGTTAATTGTGGTGGAAAAGATGCAACCATCAAGGAATCTAAGCAGAAGATCATCTATCAAGGAGATCAAGATGAAGAAGGTGGTGCTGCAAAATTCTATTTAAATCGTGATGAGTTCTGGGGATTCAGTAGCACAGGGGACTTCATAGATGATAACGATGAACAAAACCTGCGCTATTCTGTGTATCTACTTTCCTCGAACCTCACCGTCTTGGATTCAACGGCACGAACAGCCCCGATTTCACTGACTTATTTTCATTATTGCTTGGAGAACGGGATGTACAATGTGAAACTCAGATTTGCAGAGATACAGTTCACTAATGACAAAACATATAACAGCCTTGGGAGGCGGGTGTTTGATGTTTATGTTCAGGTACTTAAGTTCTCATTGGAACACGTGGATTTCACATTGCATATCGTTTCAATTCTCTGGCACATTAAATCTTGGTTAAATGACTTTGGCACAGGAAAAGTTGATTCTGAAGGACTATGATATTGAGATTGCAGCAGGTGCTGCTCAGAAGCCAAAAGAGGAAGTCTATAATGTCAGCGTGACAAATAATATGCTGGAGATTCGTCTAATTTTTGCTGGAAAAGGGACAACAAGGATTCCTAAAAGAGGATCTTATGGTCCACTTATTTCCTCCATTTCTGTAGTTTCAGGTGAGGCTGAAAATCTCTACTATTTCGTATAGCTAGATGGTTTCGGTAGTCTGATGCTGACCTGCATAAAATTTGAGGCCATTGATAAGCGTAATACACTGGTTCTAAAGCCCTTTGATATGATAGTTATGATTATAGCATCATCCAGCTGTGCAACCAATCATTTTCATCATTGGCTTGTCTTGTTTCTGTTGGGCAGATGTCAAAGGGTGTTCAAGAGGTGGAAAACAAAAGACTGCTGTCACTGTTGGAGCGGGAGTTGGAGCTGGAGCATTTTTCATTGTTCTCTTATCACTCTGTATACTTAAGTGGAAAGGCTATTTCCGAGGAAGAACCAAGAGAAGACAAGGTGCAGTTTCTATGAATTTTGATAAATATGACTGAATGTTCTCTGTCATCAGTCTGACTTACTTGAGAAGACCACAATCTGGTGCTTCACCACCTGTCATTTTTTAACTGAATGAAAAAAACACAGCTATCAAGTCTACTGTGCAAGTCGCCAATAGTCTACTTGGGCTTACATAAAATTAGACATTCAATTTGTTGCTCCACAGCATTAGATATCACTAATGAACGCACTTGTACCTAACTGCGGAGTATATATTCGTCTCTACTTTATCAGTGATCTAATTCTCTCTTTTGGGTTTACCTTCTGGAGTTTTCTGGTTTCATGTTCCATCTATTCTCTGCTTATATAGGCATGGAAGGAATAGATCTGCAGACTGGGACATTTTCCTTGAAACGAATTAAAGCTGCAACAAATGACTTCGATTCTGCAAACAAAATTGGGGAAGGCGGTTTTGGTGCTGTCTACAAGGTGCATGCTGTTATGTGTCTTGTCCCGTTTCATGCATCTTTATGTAACCTTCTTATAAGTTAATTCTAATAATTGGGTTTGCATGCAGGGTCAATTAAATGATGGCACTGTAATAGCAGTTAAGCAGCTCTCATCGAAATCGCGACAAGGAAATCGAGAATTCCTGAATGAAATAGGAATGATATCATGCTTACAACATCCAAATCTTGTGAAACTCCGAGGGTGCTGTATTGAAGGAGATCAACTATCACTGGTTTATGAGTATATGGAGAACAATAGTCTTGCCCGTGCCTTGTTTGGTCGGTTCTACTTATACAAGATATGATTTAAGCACCATACAAAATAGGACCTAGATAGATGTCGAAATAACGAGCATCTATGGCTTCTTGGGTTTTACAGGTCCTGATAGTCATCAACTTCAGCTAGACTGGCCCACAAGACATAAGATCTGCACCGGGATCGCTAAGGGTCTCGCCTTTCTACATGAAGAGTCTAGACTCAAGATTGTCCACAGAGATATTAAAGCTACCAATGTGCTGCTTGATCGAGATTTAAACCCGAAGATATCAGACTTTGGACTGGCCAGGCTTCATGAAGAAGAGAAGACTCACATTAGCACCAAAATTGCCGGAACCATGTACGTTATGTTCTCCCCATCAAATTCCATGCCCAAAATTTCTCAGCAGCACCTTGACTATAGATTATGCTCTCTGGTGATGCTATAATTTCTTAAGATTGTCGATTTAACAGATCGTGATATTGTTCGCAGAGGATATATGGCTCCAGAATATGCATTGTGGGGTAAACTCACGTACAAAGCCGATGTGTACAGCTTTGGAGTTGTGGCCTTGGAGATAGTTAGCGGGAAAAGCAATAACAGTAGCCTGCCGAGTGATGACTGTTTCTGTCTATTGGATTGGGTATTTTTCTGAGTCTCTGACTTGACCTAAAGCAAGAACATACTATAAGAATTTATCAATAGCTCTATGATGAAGTACTGATTTATGTTGAATTGTGCTGCAGGCGTGTCGCTTGCAACAGACTGGAAACTTGATGCGACTTGTCGACCAGAAGTTAGAGACCGAAGTCAACGAAGAAGAAGCGAAAATCATGGTCAAAGTTGCTCTTTTGTGCACAAATGCATCTCCATCTCTAAGGCCCACGATGTCTGAGGTGGTGAACATGCTCGAGGGAAAAATGGCCATACCGGACGTGATCCCGGAACCGAGCACCTACTGTGAAGATCTGAGGTTCAAAGCCATGAGGGACCTCCGCGAGCACAGCCAACAGCAACGTTATACCGAACGCCATACCCAGAATTCCATGACCATCAACACGTTGCGGTCTTCATCAAGCACCTCAAGAGTTGTTTGATGTAAATCAAGATTCTCCCATAGATTGCATGGACATTAGTTGCCACGGCATACCAATCTTATGCTTGTCTCAAACAAGCGAATCGGAATCCCATTGCCATTTCCGAAGAGAAGGTTCCTCGACTACGATGACTTTGATTGGTGGAAGCAGAAACACTTGCCAAGGCCTAGTGGCTAGGAAGTCTGGGATGTGCAAAAGCTGTACAAATTAGGAAGCATTGGTGCTTGAATGGGTGACCCATTTCTTAGTTCGTCACTTCTCTTCGGCTTTTCGAGCAATATGTAGATCAAAGTTACTGATTCAGATGTGCCCAAATTAATGTACAGTGTACTGAATTACCTGTTTTTTTTTTTTTTCAACTTGATGGGATGAAATGAAGAGATTTGCTATCAGGTTCATCATCTGGTTCACCTGGATAAAATGACTGGAATGAAAATTTGAAAGCACTTGTGCCCTCACACGATGGCTTGAACCGTTAGGTATGATCAGGTATGATGATATGCTGATACTCTGGGCTCAGGTCATCCCTCCTTATCATAAATATTAGATCAGTCATGTTTTTATTGGACTTCAGCCTCGCCGGGGTTGCGTAGTCCCTGGCTAGACCTTGCTGCGGCGATCCATCACCTCTGTCCTAGTTTACACGTCACCTTCTTCTCCCGCTTCTCATTTATTTTTCTGAGGATTTTTATTAGGTTCACTATTAGGGTAAAAGAACTTTCACATATTCATCGTTAAATGGATGACATGTGGATGACTTTTATTACACAATTATTTTTTAATACACATGTCACACTCATTCAACCTTGAATGTGCAAAGAGTGCTTCGCACCATTTGCAAACATAATAGTAATTTTTTTTTTCCAAATTTCCTTATTTCTGAATTTTTAATATATGTGTTGTTTTTAGTGTTTCCTTATTTCCTGAATACCTGTTATTTTGTTTAAAGTTTTTCACAAACCACTTATGAAGCTATGTTGGAATTTAATAGCAACTTGATTGTCATGTCAGCATTGTTTCCCTTTTTCTAACAGAAGACTCACTGGAACATAAAAGCATAAAAAATTAGTCTAGGAACCCAATTACTCAAAAGTAAGTCGAGTCACATGATTGAATAATATGATATAGTTTAGGGACCTCCAGTGTCTTAATCCCAAAATTTTCTCACGAAGAGAATCTGAAATTTACTAACTACTAAAATCTACCAGCACGAAACATCTATTCATCGTAGGCTCACAAAATACTCTGAATCTTTTGCATGTACCTGACTTTATGTTGGACATTTTATGGCACATTTCTATTGTTGACTGAGTTCTTTTCATTTTTAGCACATTTCACGTTCTTTAGGATCAAAGAATCGTGCTCACTTTCCAAGCTACGTGTTCACAAAAGTCTCCAAAATAGTCTTCCTAGGTACTCAGAAAAGAGATATTTATGTGGAGCATCATAGAGAGATAATCAAGATAAGGACACAGAATTTTTGGGAGAGTGGTGCATTTTAACCCTCTCCTTGACGCCTAAGTCTCTTGATACTCTGCCGTCTATAGTACTTTCCTAAGTCATGATTGAAGAGACGAGGAGTATCGCGCCAATCTTTTATTGTGAAGCCAAGCCAATCGAACATGGTAAACTTCAACGAGAAAATAATTCGAACACCAAACATGTGATTTTATTGATGTTAGGAGAGTGATAGAAAGATTTCGTTATAAACAGGTGCCACAATAGAGATTATAAATACATTTGAACACTCATATTTCATAAACTCGTCTTACTAAATAAACTAACAGATTAACTCTTAGGTTCTGTTTGTTTTGCAGAAAAAGTGACATTATTTGGAAAATTTTCCAAAAAAAATGGCAATATTTCCAGGTACTTGACTACAACATGAAAATGAACAAAAAATTATTTTCAATTATTTAGTGAGGAAAATCTAGTTTTTCTAATATTCATACACTATTCAAGCGATAGTAACTCATGCGTGGACAGCCGAGGACTCAAGTATAGACACCAAAGTCTTGAGTCCGGCCTTGATGGACTTCGACTGGGGCATCGGAGACCTAGGCACAAGCATGAGCACCCATCCTCAATCCACAAAAGCCTAGCCCAGGGAATCGGTGCCTATGTATGGCTCCTTGGTGCCCCAACTCAAGTCCATGAAGGCCATGCTCATGGACCCAATGCCCGTGCTCAAATACCAGGCACTTGAGCCCAATTCTACAAAGGCTAAGGGTAGGATCTTGGTGCCTCAGCTCGGGAACCCAGTTGCCATGCTCGAGTCTAAGGTTGTAAAAAATATCCGAGTCAAACTGACCTAATCCGAACAAAAAATTTAAGATCTTTTTGGTTTGGATCTCATTCGATTCAAGTAACAAGTAAATGAATTTGAGTAGTTTGACAGTTTAATTTGAATTTCGGATTTTCAAGTTTTTATTTTTATTTTTAAATCCCCCAATTTTTTTTTTTTTTGTCGGTCCTACTCTATTCCTACTCTAACTTTTATTCTTAAACTTTTGTCCTGCCTCCTTCCAGGGGTGTGGGAGTCGAAACCCACTCCTGAAACTATATTGTCCCCATCCCAACCTCCCTCAGAATGTGAGAATTTGAACCTCACACCTCCCATTTCTATGTTGGAATGGTGACCACTGGGGCAAACCCCAATTCAAAAGGTACAAGCGTTAACCTAACCTCCACCATCCACACCCATCTCTCTCCAATTCACCAACTTTTAATGGCAACTTCACCTCAATCGGCCACCACCACCGTGACGACTCTCTCTTCCTCCTCCACTTCGACACCTTCCACACCAAGCGCCCCAAGCCCACCCCGTTGAACCAGGCTGAGTCTTACTCCACGGTTTCCACCGATGACAGCTCCAACTCGACGCCAATCGTGAAAGGAAGAGCGGCGTCCAAGTCGTGCAGATCTTTGTCACCGGCAACGAAGCCACCAACTCCTCCGGCAATGAGAAGGTCGAGGAGCGGTCGAGGAGCATAGGATTGAGCCGCTGCGATCGGAATTCTAGCCTATTGTTGTCGCGGCGGCAAAGATCATGGCGGAGACTGGGGATCGAGGAAGTATTGAGGCGTGAGGAGGAGGCCATTGGGGAGGTGGGTGGCAGAGATAAAAGGATGGGAGGCTGAGACGGTGATTGGGGACTTATGATACCGCCTCGATGGTCTACGACAGGCTACACTCCCTCTTCCCAAGATTATCGTGACAGAGGATGCAAAGTCAAAAAAAAAAAGAAAACAAAAATTGAAAACCCGAAACCCAAACCAAACTACACTTTTTGATTTGGTTCAAGTCGAAACAAGTGCAACTCTAAAAAAGGTTCGATTTGGTTGGGCTTGCCGTTGACACCCCTAACCAAGTTCCTAGGGTCCATCAAGGCTAGGCTCATAAGTGGGATCAAGGTTATGGGCCCAACCTCGATGGACTTGGCTGTGGGCATTAAGTTCCCGGGTTTAGCCTTGATAAACTAAGGCATTAGCACTGAGGAACCAAGCACTAGCACCATAGTCTCAAGCCTAGCCTCAATGGGCCAAAGTGTGGGCATCAGAATCTTGGGCTTCAACCTCAATGGACCCAAGCTTGGGCATAGGCAATTGAGCATTGGCATCAAGCTCCCATGCTAGGCCTTGATGGACCAAGGCATGGGCACTCTAGCCTTGAACTCAGTGGACTTGAGCATGAGCATCGAAGACTTGAGCACTAGCGTCGGGGCTCAGACATAGGCATCAAAGTCCCAAGCCTCAGCCTCAATAGACACAAGCTTGGACACCAGGACCTAAGCCTGAGTGCCAAGGACATGGGCATGGCCCTTGTGGATTCAGCTCGAGTGTCAGGAACTAGAGTTTAGGTGCCAGGGACCTAGGTATGGTCTTTGTGGACCCAAGCCCAAGTGTTGGGGATACGGACACAAGCATCAAGATCTTGTGTTTGACCTTTGTGGACTTGTGCCTAGGCACTAGGGCATCGAGCATGCAAACTGATGTCCTAACCCCAACCTTGATGGACTTAGGTGCAACCACTGGCGTCATGGGCTTGGCTTAGTGGACTCGAGCACGAGTGCCAAGGACCTAAGCATAGGCAGTGGGATTGTTGGCCTTTCTTCGATGTATTGCTTGGTATCCAGTATTAGCGTTCTCATGCTTGAGTGTAAAATTTCATGTCTAAGCACCAATTTTTTAATTTTATTTTGGAAAATTATTTCCAATTTATTAAAAAGAAAATCATTTGTAAATTTAAGCATAGATTTTTCATTGGCTAGGAAAAGAAGGAATAAACTTTCGTAAAACAATTTCGCGAAATAAAATGGAGCTTTACTCTTACTTATTTCTGCAAAACAAAAAATAATTTCTTTGTCCTTCTTTTTAATGAGGCCAAAAATTGTTTTTGTTTAATAATCCCATTTTGCATTTTTTCACAACATCAAATGATCATAAGGAATGGTTAAGCCCATCTCTAGTCTTTTTTTTTTTTTTTTTTTCGGTCCTACTTTAATCATACTCTAACACTCACTCTCAGACTTTTGCCCTACTTACTCTAACACTCACTCGCCTACTCTAACACTCACTCTTAGACTTTTGCCCTACTCTAACACTTACTCTCAGACTTTTACACTGCCTCCTTGCAAGGCGTGGGAGTCGAAACTCACTCCTGAAATGAAATCTTCCCCATCACAATCCCTCTAGAGAATGTGGAGATTTGAACCCCTCACCTCCCCCTTCTAAGTAAAAAGAGTGGCCACTGGGGCGAACCCCCAGTGGTTAAGCCCGTCTCTAGTCTTGAATAACTAATATACATCCTCACCTTCTTCTTTTTTAATTTCCAGAAATTAGCAGAAATTAAAACTGTTTCAAAGAAATTACCAAAAAGAAAAAGGAAGAAAGAAACCGAGGAGCAGAGACCATTGCGCTGACCTCAACTGATAAAACGGAATCTCTCAATCGGACGTCGGCGTGATCCACCCTTCGCGAACGGTCTGCACCATCCAGCTTTGGGCCAGACTCGATGCCGACTTTGCAGCGTTCGTTCTATCTCGATACAGAACCAAATTGGGTGATCTGGGTGTCTATGGAAAGAGCGTGCGACATACATCGAAGGCGTACCGAGCGTCTGATGCGAAACTAACCGAGCAGGTCGAGAAATTGCGACGAATGTGCTTGCTCTCAAGCTATGACTGAGAGTTTGGAAGGCTGGTTTTCTCGAACCGGTCATCGGATTTGCAGGCCGTCGAAATCAGGAGTTTTGATTTGGTGAGGTGAGCAGCTCTTTCTTTTTTTCTGGTCAAAGAAGTTTATTCACTTCTCTAAGTTTTTAGCATCGGAGCTTTAGAATAAAATAAATCCCAAAGGATTTGAAGAAGATGGGCTTTAACAACCAAATCCACAACTTTATTAGCTTCTCTATAACAATGAAAACTGAACAAATCAAATACGTATTTCAGTGATAAGCACACACCCTTTCCACAATATCTGATTTGTGGACTTCAAAATACTTATCCATACTAAATTGTCCAACTTGAGGGCTAAGCAAATGCGTTTATTGGAAGCAAAGTGGTATAAGCTTGCGACGAGAGCCAGGGTTTTTGGTTGTTGCAGCATATGGAAACCGAAGCAAATCCCACAAAGCCACGGATGAGGCTCCCTAACAAGTTGCGATAGATGCATGAGATGGTGCCTTCGATCCATCCTACTTCAAAGGATCCATTGATGTTAATCCACAAAACTCCTTTGCTTTGGCGGAATCCAAATCTATTAATAACTTCTAGTTTATGAATATTTTCATGTTTTGTTAATTGAGTTAATCAAATCAATTTTTGCCGGAAATTGATAAGGCAAATGTCAGGTGTTGTGTATGGTCAGCAAGGGTCGCCGAGCTATTGTCGATGGTCGGTGGTCCTTGCCCAAAAAAAAGAATGTGAAAAAAGGAAAGAAATGAAAAGAATAAAAAATAATTTATAATTATAATTATAATTGGGCGAAAACACCCTTGACCGGTCGAAATGTTTAGCTAACCAGTGACCGGCGAGGTCAAGTCCTTATTTGAAATGACTACATCCACTTTAGGTCTTCATTTGATACAACCATAGCCACTTTATACATTTATTTGACACAATATTCACCTCAGATCCATATTTGAGGATATGAGGGCATTTTAGGTTTTTATTTGGAATTTTCCCAAAATATTTGGTGGGTGATTTTAGGTTCATCATTCTGGTGGTACAAATTTGTTTTTAAATTAAATTTGCATATGAGCGATAATAATATTTATAACCTACCAATCAAAAACCTAGTTGGAAGAAATTTTCTTGAAGTGAGGATTGATGAATTAAGTAGCTAGCCAAGCTAAAAGTCAAGAATTTTAATGCTATATAAGAACTTCTTGATATTTGAAATGTTAAATAAGAACTATTGTCACGGAAGACTTGCGGGTGAGAGGACCTATAAAGAGACTAGCGGTGCAAGATCTTCTTCCATGGATAAGATCAACACAAAGGAATGTAAAAGTGAGACTTCATGGGGCGAACTATGTCACGTGAATCTTACTTGGTTCATGAAAGCCAAGCATCATATGAGAAATGTCCTAACTTGATCAGAAAAAAATTATTTAAAAAATCCTAAACTTATTATACTTTAGTTAATTCAATTCTATATCTTTCAATTTTTGCCAATTAGAGTCTTAAATATTTTTGAATTTTTCATTGAGTCTATTCAATCAATTTTAGTTGAAAATCACTGACGTTATCCATGGTCAACTAGAGCTGTTGGCCAACCCTCATCACCACTAGATGAGGGCCACCATTGGTGGCCCTCACAGGGCTTGGTAGGGAAAAAAAAAAAGGAAAAGAAAGAAAGAAAATTAAAAAATATTTGAAAAATCAAATTATTTTTAAAATATATAAAAAAAATTGTCCAGATCAACGCTGATTGATTTACATGATACTACCATTGTCCATGTTAACAAATTTCATTCAAATTAGCTAGATTAACTAATTTGGAAAAATGTAAAATGATTTATAACTAAATTATGATTTATAACTGAATTGACATAATTAAAAAGTTTATGACTGATTTGGTTAAATGCAAATTTTTTGGATAATTTTCTCAATTCAATCATAAGACTATCCTATGCAATGCATTGAAAGTGATTAGGTGACTTTCAAAGTCCCGGAGGTTGATCTGATTTTTGAAGCATTCATGACCAATTTCATCTTCTTGGTTACACGATAAGATTCCAGATACAATAATTGATCCATGGACAAGTACCTTCACCAAGGCTGCGTTTGTGGTGAGCGCAAGTCCAGATAGAACAACCTTTATTCCAAATAGCGTTTAGGGCGAGGAATAAGTTCAAATAGGATTTCCCTATTCGAAGGGGATAAAAAAAGAAAAAAAAAAATGCGTCCAACAAAGTTGTCCCTAACCACTAGTAAAGTAGGGTTAGGAACCAAAAAAAAAAAAAAAAATCTTTTATGCTATTTTACAACTTTGTTATTACGAGTAGTTACTACAAAGGATCAGACGAATAACACAGTCATTAATGCAGATAATATATAGTTGATTCTCATCCTTGAGAGGCTACAAGTGTAACAGGAGTGTTTATCAACGAAACGATTACCCCCTCCTCATTTTCATCATAAATGATCTACTTGCTCTAAAATTACTTGTGTTAATGGGTAATTCTAATTCACAGGGTCTTTTGGCAGAATTTGAAGCAATTGCTTTTGTAGTAACAGACTAAAAAGGAGCAGAGTGGGAGAGTCAAAATTGAAAAGAGAATCCCTTATTTGTTTCTCTCATCCAAAATAGTGAATGAGACTTTCAAGTCTCTCTCTCTCTGACTCGACGACCACCTCATGGTGGTGGTGTCATCATGTAGTGACCACCAAAAGGTGGTCATGGTCCCATGATGACAACCACCTTGTGGTGGGTCTTCATATGGTTGCAGCATTTATCATTACATGAACTAGAACCACGCTGTCTAGATTTTTTTTGTAATTCTAATTCCATCAATGTCTCTATCTTCTATCAAATGTTATATTTACGAGCATCAAACAAGTACCGAGATAACATGTTTATACATATCAGACTTATGCACTAACAATCAACAGACCAGTCGACAGTACCCAAGGAATGTTATCGCATCTCCTATGTTGCGTGATCCTGTCCTGTCCGCCAAATTAATCCCGGCAAGCACGCACATTCTCGTCCATTTCTTTGCGGGCCTTTCTCAGCATGGACAGAACTTGAAAGGACAAGATCCTCAACATGGTTCGGCAGCTGTTTGGGCTTTCAAAAGCCCATGTCAGCAAGGGCCAGTGCCGACACATGATGTGATCACATCCATATATTATGACGTCACTAATTGTAAAGATCGATGTCGCGCCCGCCTCGTGCTCATTATCGATGGGCTGCCGCCTCACGTGGCAGACACACCTTTAGATTGGTAAAAAAGAAGAGAAGTCAAAAAAAGGAAAGAAAAAGGTGAACTGAACGTTCTTGATAGCGAAAAAAGAAAAAGAGAAAAGGGAGAGAGACGACGGTTCAAAGGAGAATAGGCGGTTTAGATTCGACGGTCAGAATTGACTGAAATTTCAATATGTTTTTCGTGAGATTAAAATCTACCGGTTTATCATATCTTGTTCATTAAAACCCTTCTCCAAATTGTCTTCTATGACTAGAATTTCTTGCTCCTTTGTTATTCTATCTTTGTAATGACGATACATTAATGTACTATTGTCGTGTTGAGCCTCCAGCTATATGACTAGATATCAGTCCTATAGTATTTTTTAGGATTGGGTTTCCAACATAAAATTTAGGGTTAATACCCTGAAAAACCCCAAACTGGTATACTTGTAATAAATTTACCCTAAATTATTTTTTTGACCACAAAAAACCCAAAACTGGTATACTTTTGACAAATTTACTCCAAACCGGTACACTTGTGACAAATTTACCCTCTGTTAGTTTTCATTAAATTTTATTGTCAAATTATTAAATTAAATGACACGTGACAGTTGATTGGTATATTAATTTGGGATTTTATACTCCGTTTGTCACGGTTTACAATTTTTATGACTTTTTTTGTGGTATTAAATCAATTTAATAGAGGGTATATTTGTTACAAATTTATCAGTTTGGGGTTTTTTACGGTCAAATAAATTAGTTTGGGATAAATTTGTCATAAACGTACCAATTTAGGGTTTTTTTTATGGTCGGTCGGGGTAAATTTGTCGCAAGTGTATCAGTTTGGGGTTTTTCATGGTCAAAAAAATAATTTGCAGTAAATTTGTCACAGATGTACTAGTTTGGGATTTTTCAGAATATTAATCATAAAATGTATGAATGTTGTTTTTTTTTTATATTATCTTTTATTTTCAGCACTATATTTATTTGTGTTGGTTGATATCGCTGGAACATGATGACCGATTGCTGCTGGGATTGATTGGACATTAGTTGGTTGAGTTTTGGAATTTGTGCTGATCCTGGACAGGTTTAAGCTGTAAATTGCTTTCGTATCATCTCAATGATAATCTGTATCCTATTGCGTAATCAATGTCTCGCGGAAAGTCTGTCAATTTCTGAGTATTTTGTTCATCTCAGTAACTTCAACTTTCCGCATCAGAAATGGTCGACCCGATTCGAGTCAACCCCCTGTTGCTGACTTAACTCTATTTTGGAATTGTATAATTATTGTCATCTCTTTCCTGGTGGTCGAGAAGGCGACATTTAAGGTTTGACTTTGAGGATCTAGATGAAATACCTGGGGCGCTCCGGGCATTGACCATGCAATCAGTACTCCTTGGAAAAAAAAATGGATAAACGGAAACAAAGAAATATGTTTTTGGCAAAATTTCTCCGATGACTTTTTTTTTTTTTTTTGTCAGAATTTCTCCGAGGAATTAAGCCGGTGATTCTACCATTGGATCGAAAGTGAAATGAAGGAGTACGAATTAATAGACTTGATCCGATGGTTGAAAAAATCACCAAAGATTTTTCTTGTCTAATCATTATTGATATACCTTATTAATTACACATGGATATACAGGGGTCATTATCTAAAAAGTCAAAACTCATTACACGTTTTTTAAAATTCAGTCATAAATATTTAAATATTGTCTATTAAGTCTTAAACATTTTTATGTTTTGATAGTTAAGACAATCTGATCAATTTGCGCGAAAATCAATGAAGTGAATGTCATATGTCCTACGTGACATGATTGGTGTTTTTTTTTTTTTTTTTTTGGTGTAAATTGATGTTGGTATAGACATTTTTTTAATAATATTTAATATTTTTTTTCCTTTTTTTTCATTTTTTTTTTCTTTTTTCCTCTACTGACCACTTGGCCTTATCGATGGCTAGCAGAGGTCTCTACCTCAAGCGAGAAATGCCTAGGCCTGGCTTGGCGAGGGCCACTCTTGGGTGAGGGTCGCCCTCGCTTGGGTAGCAACCGTTCACTAGATTGGGTGAGAGCAAGGGTTGCCCCATGATTCAAAACTAAAGAATTAAACTCCTAGAGTTTTCAAAATAACATATAAGATACATACGTTTTTGTCATCCACAGTACTGTTGTAACAAGTCAATAAAAAACATTAGCTCAAGCACTTGTGCGAGCACTATATATGCAAGTCTTCAATCTTGATCCACGATAATTCAATAATTCACGTCCTTAAATGCCAAATTCTCCCAAAATTTAAGCACCTATCAATTCAATTTACCCTCGAGAAAACAGTGCTGTGCTCATAATGAAAACGTGATCGGTTAAATTATATTCAAAGGCCAGGAGGGTCACTGTCAAAACTTTGGAATCTGGCCAGGCGTGTGTATCGGGCTATGCGCAGCCTTTGCTTTTGGTTCACCTTTGTCTCCAATTTGTCTAGCACGAGACTTTTGACTCAATTTGTAATTTCATTAGGATCTATAAGAATTGATCAGATCGTGCAAGAAAAATGTGCGATGCATCTCTTTGCGGGCAACGTAAACTTTGTGCGTTCTAGAAGATGAGCAGATGGCACAACTTGTGGTTTTTGGGATTAAGGGGCGTCTAGTCATCAAAGGGGAGAAATCACTAGTCAAGATAGAATGAGTTCGATTATCCATGGCTACGCTTCTTACGATTTGACCATGGCATGTCTCGACAATTGCGGTTCGGATGCTCTAGAAAACTCCCTTGTATCGTGTCTTCTATCCGTCGAAATTTTGATTTTGTTGATTCTTTTTTTCACTTTTGAAGTTTCTTACGTTAAAGACTTGCTTTTTAGGAGGGAAAATGATATGAATAGTTCCTGAACTTTGACACAATAGTCTTTGAACTTTGAATTTGCTCGACGTGATCCCTAAACTATATATAAATGTTCAATATAGTTTTTTCATTTGCTCAAACGAAAAACATACCTGACTTCTGCTGCATTAACCCAACAATCTCCTGACTCTTGCATCGGTCTTGTTTGAATTGCACCCAACCGACTCGGCAATAAGTGCGTTTCTAATAGTCACACTGTTCTAGAAACATTCCTAGACTAATCACCAAGGACTCGGCTGAGGTAGAAATACAAGGGGAACTCAAAACGTTTTGACGGATGCAAGCTATCGAATTCGAGTATTCCTTCTCAAGATAATTTTTAGGGATTAAGCGCTAAGAAACTAAATCTCTCTTGATCTCTCAGAAAAAAGATGAACTTAGTATGGTGCAAGGAAAGATACCTCAATGTGCACAACAGAATGGAAACAAGGATAAACGACAAACAGAACTTCGTTACCGCAGCTCTCTTCATCGACTTATATATATATATATAAATGAATGGGACTGGTCAAGCCATGAAACGTCGAAACTCGAAATATCCTTTGTTGGCTTAACTAGGGGATTGATTTCTAATCCGATATGATTTCCAAAAATCAGAACTGAGGATCAGATAGGTTGGTCCTAGGACCAGGAACCGGACCAAACCATCAATTCGGTTTGGTTTCAGTCTGGTCCAATGGAAATGATCATTTATATTTTTCCATTACTTTTTTTTCCCACTATTTGGACCAAACCAAGATAGTGTTTACTTCATGTTTTACTAATTTTTTTGGAAGAAATAAAATAAAAAAGCATATTTAATCTTTCCGGTCTGGTTCTCCCTTGGAATTGGGCGTTGGACCGCCCTAACATTGATTCTACTTTTAGGAACTGGGAACTAGACCAAATTGTCTGGTCCAGGCGGCTCCCAGTGCGGGCGATACGTTTTGCATGCCCCTAGTCTTAACAAAGAGCATAGGGAATTTGTCCACCTGCAAGGAGAAGAAAAGTCATGACTTGAGGAACCGTCTTTGAACATAGTACATTGCCATAATCTCCTGTCTTATTAGTATTAGTTGTAAGACTTTTGACTTGAATAAGAGAAAATGGTGCCACTGGCTCTTCTTGTCCGCATTGCCCACTGACCGAATCGTGTCCACACACTCTTAAAAAATCCAATCCAAAATCTTAAATTGATAAGTAAAACATTTATGAGATATTGTCAAGTAACGTAGGATAATACTTCAACACATGCATGTTGATATTTCAAATATTTTCAACCAAAGTCCCACATTAGATGCGAAAAGGCTTATGATGTTATTCATAAATAACGGCCTAGTCAAAATTCCATCACTTTGGGTATTTTTTTTTCAAGACTCGATGTGTGAAATGATTTGGATCATCACATATGAAGATGGAGCAATTTTCTTTTAGTAAAGACGTGTGATTTGGTGACGAACCAGGCCCCGAACTAATTTGACGAGGACAAGAAAGAGGGGGAAATAGCGCTCTCGAATTCACATTAGTTGCACCATCACTCCTTACTGAACGAACACTGTTTTATTTTTCAACTACGTAATCCGAGTTTGATAAAATTATGATGCCTTGGATTGCAAATCCAGCCTTATATCCTGGTTTATCCGAGCTTATTCGATCCAAGGCGCATCGCCAAGCACTATATACAGGCGAAACTTATGTGCCACTACCTTAGGGGCATCTGTGACGTGTAGGAGCAAGCTAAATTGAATGGTCTACATCTATATTTGTCTTCATTTGTTCAAACCAAACCCCATCCTATCACATCACATAATTAAAATATAATTTGCTTTGCTCTGGATTGCGACTTTTACGTCTTATTTTAATGCAAATTTGACTTTTGGCTCTTCCCTGGGGACTCCGTATGATGCTCATAAGGTAGATCTTGGCGTCATGTACGTACGTACTCATTATTCCTTGTGCATGCCATGCAAGGGTCAATCCAAGCTGTGCACACCGCGACCGGGGTAATAAGTGCTGATATTAACTCGTAAATTTATAATAAATTTAATTGAAATTAATATTTTAATCATAAAAAATATCAAACTGGTATACATGTGACAAATATATCATTCGTTAGTTTCTATTAAATTTTATTATCAAATTACTAAGTTAGATAACACGTGATAATTGATAGGTGCGTCATTTTGGTGTTTTACCTTCTGTCTATTATGGGTATACCAATTTATTATTTTTTGTGGTATTAATCGATGGCCCCGTAAGGGGGCTCCAACAGATCCTCAGTATCAAAAAAAAAAAAAATCTAATTTAATGAAAATTAATTGAAGGTAAAAAATCTAATAAATGTACTAGTTTAATATTTTTATAGTCAAAAAATTAATTTGGGATAAATTTATCTTAGGGGTACCAGTTTGGGGTTTTTAATTATATTAACTCGGATAATTACGTAATTAGTCATAAACCAAATGATAATCTAGTCTTAAACTTTCAAATTTTGTCATTATAGATTTAAACCTCGGCACAAATAGTCCAAGATGGTTCTTCTGGCCAATCACCGCAACAAATTACTAAAGTAGCATTGAGTTATCACTAGCCATCTTACGTGGCATATTGACACAAGCAACTCTACTCGATAGAACATCCTACATGGATTGCTGCCTTAGCTACTTCCAGCTGAAATAGGTCATAAAGGATTTCAATGGAATTTTGCAGAAAAATTTAGGTTCACATACATAAAATTGAAAGTTTATAATTGAATTGATATTATGTACAATAAATTCATGATCACATTGGAATTTTCATACTTCATGCTAGGAGGAAGTTAGCATGAGATTTCGCTTGCTTATCCCGTTGCTCCCGGTGTCCATTAGGATCTAAAAGCAGTGCAAGTATGTCTGGCTAAATGTCTCCTGGTGTATCCTTGCAATTTCTTCTATTCTTTATTTCAATGACAATTCATCAACTCTAATAAATTTCTTGGGAAAAATAAAAGAAAATTCAAAGGTTTTGACGGATAACTTCCCTATAAATTCGACAAGAGTTCACCTACCGAATTCGCATTACAATATAATTAAGTAAACAAAGATAATAAAAAAAGAAAAAAAAAAAGATATCTGCATTGTCTCCATACTGTGGTATACCTCGTAGACTTTTCAAGTGAAGTCATGCATGTTGGGTAGCATGTCAAAAGCTTACTTGTATGACGTCGAACATCGTATACGTCAAAAATAAGGTTCACATTTATCTGTATATTTCAAAAGGAAAATGAAAATTCTTGTGTAGTAAAGTGTAGTTGTTGTCGGTATCCATTTGTCGGTAAAGTGAATCTATTTGTCATTAAAATTATTTCTTCATCGTAAATTTTAGTTATTCACGATAAATTATGTAGTATTTAGTAAGTAAATTCCAATAGTAAAAAACCGTCAGTAATGAATTTAATTTGTTCATTGTAAATCTTATTTTCTCTTCGTAAACATTTGCATTCAAATAGATATTGCTTTCATATCCTTGATAAATACAATATTTATCAATATATATTTTTATTAAAAAAATAAAAAGTGAAAAAAAGGAAAAACTAAAATGTTAAAAGTTGAGAGGATTCAATCATTTTCTCTCATCCAATTCCTTCGCCATATCTAGACCTAGATGAATAATTAAAAAAGTTGCAGCTCCTCGTAAATCTGTGACTTGATGCGGACAACTTCTAGTAGAGCCTCTAAAAAACTCCTTTCAGAAAAAAAAAACAAAAGAATTGACTTTAATAGTGTGTCCATCAAAGCGATTTGTCTCTTTTGATGATCAATTTGCATCTATCAAAATTATTGGTGCTGAATTTTATTGTTCATTGAGATAATAGAGAATTGGAAATGATGGAGTTTATTTATGATAAGATTGAGAAAAAAAAAAGACATTTTCTCTAGAATTTTAAGTTTTTGTTTTTGTGTAGCCAATTAGCCCATTTTTTTTAATTTTCTTTAATGTGTCAATGAATCATTATTTGATTTGATTGATTAGTTTCTATGAATATCACATTACCGACATTTCGTCAGAAATCTTATCCTTTACCGAGGAGCACAAACCATTATTTCGTTCATTGGATTCATCTAGACAATAAGACTCAACATCACTATTCTCCGAAAATATTTTGACCACCCAAGTTTAATAATTGGTTCATCTTCTGGAGAAAATACCTCTAGACCGCTTTCTTTTTTACAGGCTGGCTCACGTGTTAAAAAGAACGTAGAACAGGTTGATGGTAGGGTTAATACCCTGAAAAACCAAAAACTGGTACATTTGTGATAAATTTACCTCAAACTATTTGTTTGACAACCAAAATCCCCAAACTAGTACACTTGTGACAAATTTACTCTATGTTGGTTTTAATTAAATTTTATTCTCAAATTATTAAGTTAAATGACACGTGACAATTGACCGGTATAACAATTTAAAATTTTACGCTCCGTTTGTCACAATTTATAATTTTTGTGATTTTTTTGTGGTATTAATCCAATTTAGCATATGATACATTTGTCATAAATTTACCATTTTATGGTTTTTTACAGTCAAATAAATTAATTTTGGATAAATTTGTCATAAATGTACCAGTTTAAGGTTTTTTTTTTATAGTAAGTCCAGATAAATTTATCACAAGTATACCAATTTAGGCTTTTTTATTGTCAAAAAAATAGTTTGAGTGTAAATTTGTGAGAAATGTACCAGTTTTGGATTTTTCAGGTAATAACCTTTGATGGTAACAGTTCTTCAACCCCATGGAATTTAACCTCAACGACGACTAAGGTCACTTTGACCTCGCCTCCATGCGAGGACAATCCAGTTACGCTGCGAGAACGACAGCCCGGGGGGAAACGTCCACGTCCTTTCCTACGTCTGCCGAATGGTTCTGCGCTCCTCGGAATATTCAATTCTTGTCGAACGGAACAGAAACCAGTCAGACATGCATCGAATTATAAAATCCGAGATATGAATAAAGATAATCCCATCCCCTCCTCTTCGGCGGCCAACTTGTCAACTTGTTCCGGAGTGTCCAGTATTTCCACCCGTTTCCTTTCTTTTTCCCATCCGGGAACTGGAGCTGGAGGTTTCGCTTGTTTTGTCAACTCCTACGTTGAGTGCGGAGCACAGCATTTGCTGGTTCTTTTTGCCATTTGCTCGAGCTCCAAGACGCGGAAGAGGTCCGAGCTCGGAAGTTTTCTTTGCCGTTAGTTCCTCGGGAGGCCGAGGTTCTTGATCATGGCGGGCAAGTACTCGTTCGTTTTCTTGATTTTCATGGGGTTGAGCTGCTTCGGGTTGATGTGGCTCGCCGAGTCAAGGCTGCCCCAAGCGGAAGGTACGAGTTAATCTTTTTTTTTTTTGGCTGTGAACGGTGCAAGTACGTGTTTGGATGCTGAGAAATTGTGGGGGAGTTGCGAGCTTTTGCTCTCTTGAAATCTGGGTTTCGGTTGGTTCACATTGCTGAGAGTAGGTGGGGTTAGCTCGTTGTGCTCTGTTTCTCTGTTCTGTATTTTATTTCCTTTTAGTGACAGCGTTGAAGCTGACTGGGAGATGGGGAAAATTAGTGTAAGATTCATATGAGAATCTCTCTACCCAATGTTTGCGATTCCTTTCTAGACTTTAATGGGTGTAATCTTGGTATTCTGATTGGTAAGTAGAGGTGGGAGTTTCAGTTTCTGTAGCCCGGAAGAAAGAAGATAAGAGGATTTTTTTTTATTTTATATTATTCGGTCAGATAATGGGACTCTTATGTTAAAAAACTCCAATTTGGATAAGGCAATTTCAGTTTATCCTTTAGTGGATTTGCCTGATGCCTATATTAGGTATATTATTGAATGCCACATGCTTTATGGATGGATAAATTCTCTTTTGGGCTCATGGAACCGGTACGAGCAATGGAAATTTGTTGGCCGACCTATTCAGAAACAGTTTTTGGGTAGCTTTTCTTGCTGGTCTGTATAGCGATCTCGAGTGTCCTTGAGAATGTTATGACAACTCTAAAATAGATGTCCGCTGTGGTAAAGTGAATGACCCTTGTCGTTGCTGTTATGCTGGTCACATCTTCTACACAATTGTTTACCTTGGACATGCTTCAACATGACTCTCTGGTGTTGGTTTAGGCCTAGATGAGGCTGATTCTATAGCCTGAATAAATTTTCTGTCGAACGCACCATAATTAGCAAGATTGTGGCTATCTTGGTAGATTGACCTTGAAGAGCTGGAGAGAGATGGCCCTGGCAGATATATAGAAAAGCAGTTCTTTTGATAAATTGTGTTGCAGAAAACACAACGCCTGCAGTTTTACTTGCCTTGCAAGCACTGTATTATTAAAGGCGACATTATACACCTCCATTTTTCTGATTATGATGCATCAGATGTACCTTTACCCCTCCCAACTGAAGCCACAATATTACAGAAAAGTAATAGGTTGTCTTCACGGTTGAATCATTTGACAGAAAAGAGTCATGCTGACCTTATTCACTAAATAAATATGACATTTACAGCAGGGGCTTTGGTCTGAACTTCTGGACTATGGTAACTCAATTTGTGTTTCTATATTTTTCTCATGTTCTTTTCCATAATCACAAAACCGAGAGGAAATGGAAATAGTGTCTACTAGAGCATTAACTTTCTTTGGCAAAGTAACTACATCCTTCATTATTAGTCAATTTCCTTTCATTGACAATCTTAGCTTATACCTTTCACTTTCTCTAATGGTGCATTCTTTTCAATTCATGTAATTTAGTTGATGCTCTCCGTGAGATCACGAGCGCAATGGGGTCAACATACTGGGATTTTGATGGTGACAATTGTTTGATACAAAGGGTTGGGTTAGCACTACAGCCGCCACCAGAAGCTGAGAGTAGCATTGTTTGTGATTGCAACATTGGGAACAATACCTTCTGCCACGTCGTAAGGATGTATAAGTCCCTCATTGAATCTCTGAAGCTTCTTCCGTTGATTACCATCTCAATGCTACTCCACCAGTCTGCATAGCTTCATACTCACAACTGTTTTTTGCCCCAATCTCTGTGAATTTTAATGAAATCATACGTTATTTTGTTTATGAGTTTTCATTACATAAGGGTTGGGAAATATGATTGATGTAGTTCATTGGTAAAATAAGATCATTATTCCACTCTTAGACATACACATTTTAGTCTTTTCCTCATCAAAATGTCTCTTGCAACCATTAGAACTGTACTTGATATTGAGCTATTTCTGAAAGCAGCAACGTAAAGTTTTTGAGTGTCTTGACATGGTTGTTCTCGAAAGTGTAAAATCACCCTCACAAGTCCAATTAAGATAAGATATAATTGCCATTGAAAATTTGATAACTTTCACCATTTCCCCCAGAAATTTGCCCATAAAATACAATGTCTAATATGTATTGCCAGAAAAGAAAAGGGGTTGTTGAAGTGCAAAATTTGGTGGCATCAGTGAAGAAGAGGGATATATCATTATTTATCTTTGTGCTTATTTATGCTGTTTCCAGAAGATGTAAATTGGTCTCTTCAGTATATATATGAGTTCAGCAATCTTATCTGCAATTTGCAATGCTGATTCATGGTGTTACACTATTAACTTTCCAAATATGCGATGAAGCCATCTCTTGCACTTAACATCAATCTGATTGCTATGCATCACAGAGTGCTGAAGTTTCACAGTCTACCCGGAATTCTTCCCCCTGAGCTTGCCAAGCTCCCTTACCTCAGAGAGATGTAAGGATTAGTTTCCACTTCCTTCATCTGTTACACTATTTTGCGAATTTGTGTCCAATTATAATTTGGGGTAAATAGCAATTTTTTTTTTTTTTTAATAAGATGCTGGTGAACTCTCACATTGCAGTGATTTTGCTTACAACTGCCTCAGTGGTGAAATTCCTGATGAGTTGGGTTCCATGCAGTTGACATCAATGTAACCAATCCTCCTCGATTTCCTCACATCATATGTTTTCCTCTGATTGACTATTAACAGAAAAATGGTTATGCAGCTCTCTTCTTGTGAATCGCTTATCAGGAGCAATACCGACATCATTGGCAAACATTACCTCTCTAACATATCTGTAAGTTTCATGCTAAATCTAATCATTTTTGCAGTGCATTTCTTTCCTGAGAAATTGTTGCATTTTGAAATCATCAGAGATGCACGTTCCATGGGAGCTATACTTTGCAGTTTCTTTTTGCCTTTCTCCATCAATTGATTGCCACTTCCTTTTATATAGAAGTATATCTAGAACATTTATACAAAAATTTCTTTCTCATGACTGTTGGAAAAAACTCTATTTGTTGAATTTCAGAAGAATGGCTAAAATGCCTTTGGTTTCAGATAATTTAGTTGGAGTCTATTACAGAAGATTATATTTGGTTAATTCAATAACAATTATAGAGTTTCTTAATCAGGAATCTTGAAGCCAACCAGTTCTCTGGTCCTGTTCCTCACGAGCTTGGGAGTTTAATCAACTTACAGAATTTGTAAGAAACCCTAATACTCCTAAGCTTGGGACTATTTTTCTTCCAGCTTTATACTTTTATTTACTTATTGTGGTGCCATGATATGGTCATAGGATTTTGTCCTCCAATCACCTAACAGGAAATGTGCCAGCTACATATGCCGCGTTAGGAAATCTGACAGATTTGTAAGACAATTATGTGCTTGTTTCCTACATAACTATTACAATTTGAATGCGTGCTAACACTTTATATTTTATAATGCAGTAGAATAAATGATAACAACTTCAACGGCAAAATACCCAGTTTTATCCAAAACTGGAAGGAGCTGACTAGACTGTAAGATCATGGTGTTAATACATTTTGTGTGGGTTAAGTTTGATGATCAACATGCTTTTTATTATAATCTACTTGCTGAGTATTTCCATATACACTTCAACTCTTGAAGCGAAATGCATGCGAGTGGACTTGAAGGACCCATTCCATCACACATTTCTGCTTTGAATAAAGTACTGGAGCTGTGAGTGATTAGCTTTCTCACAATTAGTTCTTTATCTTTTTTAAGTTAAGATGCAACTCATATATTTGTTTAAATCACAGTTTGCTAATGATTAAATACGTTGACAGGAGGATTAGTGACATTGATGGTCCTCTCCAGCTATTTCCTGCACTGGATAATATGACAGGCCTAGTGACATTGTTAGTCTCAGTTCTTCGATACAGAGTTTGGATTCTCCTAGGATGTGCTGTGCTTGGTGTTTGAGTTGTTAAACCTGGCAGCATATTGTTACAGGGTACTGAGAAGCTGCAACTTATCTGGGCAAATTCCCGCATACATGTGGAAATTGCAGAATCTAGAATCATTGTAAGTAAATCTTGTTAATTTTTGACTTGAGAAGTTTTAATAGTCTTCTTACAGCTGAAACAAGGTAGGATTGCTTACCTTATGTCTTCATGGTCCTAGGGATCTCAGTTTTAACAAATTGACTGGGCAAATTCCGGCTACAATCAATTTAAAGCGCATAAAATTCATGTAAGTTCATCATTCGCATGCCTGTGAATGCATGTGTTCATGCAAGTCTTCTTGTATTGCCGTCTCTTACTTATGTCAGTGAAAAGGAAAAAAAAATTGTTGATAAAATATGCTAGTGGCCTCTACCATGTGACATAATGCATCCAGATAATTCAATGCATTTGTTGATTGAATGTCATTTTAATGGTTTCTTTCTTTTCCTATTGTGTTAATTATGTCACATGATTTTTGCTTAGATTTCTCACCAGCAATTTATTAACGGGAAGTGTTCCAGACTCAATCCTGAAGGAAGGAACCAGCGTGTATATTTCTTGTTCTTATTGAGTTGATTGCCCTCACCATCCTCTTGATTCCTACCATCTTAAAGTAAGTTTTCCTTCATGCTGTGTGCAGTGATCTTTCATACAATGACTTCGCATGGCAAGGTCCTCACCAACCTGCTTGTCAAGAAAACATGTGAGCTCACCAGTACCTGTGCTATATTTCTCTCGAGATATCTTTTGTAAGATATTCATGGAAAATCTGATTTTGTCACTCTCCCATTTTCTTCAGGAACATGAACTTGAATTTGTTTAGGAGCTCCTCAGCAGAAAATAACTCGTAAGATTCCTTTCATCATCCCCAATACCAGTTGAAAGCACAGTTTTGTTGCCAAAGTGATCATCTTTGATATGATGGCTCTTCATTCATGAGCATTTTTTCACAGAAGTCTCAGATCTGTAATTATCCGAAGGGTTCAAATATATTGATTGCCAAATGGCCATATGACTACAAATATATTGATTGCCAAATGGCCATATGACTACAAACCCAGTTTTTTTGTTTTATTCGCACTGAGTTTTCTTGTGAAATGAAAGGTCTGGGTATCGTTGCTGGTCGGGGCTAATTCATTTATACATCTGTTGCAGAGGCAGAGGTGTTCCTTGCTTGGAGAACTTCCAATGTTCACGTTGTAAGTATTTACTTGCTGAATCATTGCTCTCCATCTCACAGAATTTATGGAATTTTCAAAGTTGGGTTAAACTGCTACATTTTTTTATATACTTGTCCATTTTGAGCATCAACTGTTTGGTCTTGTCCACTACATGGTGCTGTAGTAATGTTTTCTGTTAGTTTCTCTCTGTCAAGGTCAAAAGTTTTCTGAATCATCTGAAATTTTTCTATCAGACTCGAGTTGTTTACATGTTAATTGTGGTGGAAAAGATGCAACCATCAAGGAATCTAAGCAGAAGATCATCTATCAAGGAGATCAAGATGAAGAAGGTGGTGCTGCAAAATTCTATTTAAATCGTGATGAGTTCTGGGGATTCAGTAGCACAGGGGACTTCATGGATGATAACGATGAACAAAACCTGCGCTATTCTGTGTATCTACTTTCCTCAAACCTCACAGTCTTGGATTCAACGGCACGAACAGCCCCGATTTCACTGACTTATTTTCATTATTGCTTGGAGAATGGGATGTACAATGTGAAACTCAGATTTGCAGAGATACAGTTCACTAATGATAAAACGTATAACAGCCTCGGGAGGCGGGTGTTTGATGTTTATGTTCAGGTACTTAAGTTCTCATTGGAACACCTGTATTTCACATTGCATATTGTTTCAATTCTCTGGCACATTAAATTTTAGTTAAATGACTTTGGTACAGGGGAAGTTGATTCTGAAGGACTATGATATTGAGATTGCAGCAGGTGCTGCTCAGAAGCCAAAAGAAGAAGTCTATAATGTCAGTGTGACCAATAATATGCTGGAGATTCGTCTAATTTTTGCTGGAAAAGGGACAACAAGGATTCCTAAAAGAGGAGTTTATGGTCCGCTTATTTCTTCCATTTCTGTAGTTTCAGGTGAGGCTGAAAATTTTCACTATATCAAATAGCCAGATGGTTTCTGTAGTCTGATGCTGAGCTGCATAAAGTTTGAGGCCATTGATAAGCATAAAACATTGGCTCTAAAGCCCTTTGATATGATGGTTATGATTCTTAGCATTATCCAGCTGCGCAACCAATCATTTTCATCACTAGCTTGTCTTGTTTCTGTTGGGCAGATGTCAAAGGGTGTTCAAGAGGTGGAAAACAAAAGACTACTTATGTGATAGTTGGAATTGGAGCTGGAGCATTTTGCATTGTTCTCTTATCAATCTGTATACTTAAGTGGAAAGGCCATTTCCGAGGAAGAACCAAGAGAAGACAAGGTGCAGTTTCTACGAATTTTGATAAATATGACTGAATGTTCTCTGTCATCAATCTGACTTGCTTGAAAAGACCATGATCCGGTGCTTCACCACCTGTCATTTTTTAACTGAATGAAAAAAAAAAAACACAGCTACTCTAGTCTACTGTGCAAGTTGCCAATAGTTTACTTGGGCTTGCATAAAATTAGACATTCAATTGTTGCTCCACGGCTTTAGCTATCACTAATGAACACACTTGTACCTAACTACAGAGTATATATTCGTCTCTACTTGATCAGTGATCTAATTCTCTCTTTTGGGTTTACCTTCTTGAGTTTTCTGGCTTCAAGTTCCATCTATTCTCTGCTCATATAGGCATGGAAGGACTAGATCTGCAGACGGGGACATTTTCCTTGAAACAAATTAAAGCTGCAACAAATGACTTCGATTCTGCAAACAAAATTGGGGAAGGCGGTTTTGGTGCTGTCTACAAGGTGCATGCTGTTATTTGTCTTGTCCCGTTTCATATATCTTCGTGCAACCTTCTTATAAATTTATTCTAATAATTGGGTTTGCATGCAGGGTCAATTAAATGATGGCACTGTAATAGCGGTGAAGCAGCTCTCATCGAAATCACGACAAGGAAATCGAGAATTCCTGAACGAGATCGGAATGATATCATGCTTACAACATCCAAATCTTGTGAAGCTCCACGGGTGCTGTATTGAAGGAGATCAACTATCGCTGGTTTACGAATATATGGAGAACAATAGCCTTGCCCGTGCCTTGTTTGGTCAGTTCTACTTATACAAGCTATGATTTAAGCACCATACAAAATAGGACCTAGATAGATGTCGAAATAATAAGCAACTATGGCCTCTTGCGTTTTACAGGTCCGGATTATCATCAACTTCAGCTAGACTGGCCCTCAAGACATAAGATCTGCACTGGGATTGCTAAGGGTCTCGCCTTTCTACATGAAGAGTCTAGACTCAAGATTGTCCACAGAGATATTAAAGCTACTAATGTGCTGCTCGATCGAGATTTAAACCCAAAGATATCAGATTTTGGATTGGCCAGGCTTCATGAAGAAGAGAAGACTCACATTAGCACCAAAATTGCCGGAACCATGTATGTTATCTTCTCCCTATGAAATTCCAAGCCCATAATTTCTTAACAGCACCTTGACTATAGATTATGCTCTCTGGTGATGCTGTAATTTCTTAAGATCGTTGATTTAACAGATCGTGATCTTGTTTGCAGAGGATATATGGCTCCAGAATATGCATTGTGGGGTTACCTCACATACAAAGCTGATGTGTACAGCTTTGGAGTTGTGGCCTTGGAGATAGTCAGCGGGAAAAGCAATAACAGTAGCCTGCCGAGTGATGACTTTTTCTGTCTGTTGGATTGGGTAATTTTCCAAGTCTCCAACTTGACTTACAGCAAGAACATACTATATTAACGATCGGGCTGGGTTCTCCATTCTCACAGTATAAGAATTTTTCAATAGCTCTACGACGAAGTATTGATTTATGTTGAATTATGCTGCAGGCATGTCACTTGCAACAAACTGGAAACTTGATGCCACTTGTCGATGAGAAGTTAAAGACTGAAGTCAACGAAGAAGAAGCGAAAATTGTGGCAAAAGTTGCTCTTTTGTGCACAAATGCATCTCCATCTCTAAGGCCCACGATGTCCGAGGTGGTGAATATGCTCGAGGGAAAAATGGCTGTACCAGACGTGATCCCGGAGCCAAGCACCTACTGTGAAGATCTGAGGTTCAAAGCCATGAGGGACCTCCGCAAGCACGGGCAACAGCAAAGTTATTCCGAATGCCACACCCAGAATTCCACGACCATCAACACGTTGCAGTCTTCGTCAAGCACCTTGAGTCGAGAGTAAATCAAGATTCGATACCCCTCCCATAAAATGCATGAACATTAGTTGCTGCGGCATACCAAACTTATGCTTCTCTCAAACTAGCGAATCGGAATCCCATTGCCGTTACTGAAGAAAAGGTTCTCGACTATAGTAACTTTGATCGGTGGAAGCAGAAAAACTCGCCGAGACCTAGCGGCCAGGAAATCTGGCATGTGCAAAAGCTGTACAAATTAGGAAGGAAGCATTGGTGATTGAATAGGTGACCCATTTCTTAGTTCGTTACTTCGTTTCGGCATTTCGAGCGAAAAGTCGATCGAAGTTATTGATACAGATGTGCCCAAGTTATTGTACAGTGTACTGAATTACCTGTTTTTTCAACTTGATGCGAAGAAATGAAGAGATTTGCTGTCAGGTTCATCATCTGGTTCACCTGGATAAAATGACTAGAAAGAAAATTTGAAAGCACTTGTACCCTCAAACGATGGCTTAAGCCATTAGGTACGATCAGGTATGATGATATGCTGATACTTTGGGCTCAGATCTCCCCTTCTAATCGTGAATAGATCGGTCATGTTTTCACTAGACTTCTGTCTCGCCGGGGTTGCGCGATCCCTGGCCAGATCTTGCTGCAGCGGTCCGTCGCCCCTGTCCTAGTTTACCCGTCAACTTCCCTAAGTTATGATTGAAGAGACAACGAGTATTGTGTCCAATCTCCTATTGTGAAGCCAAGCCAATCCAACATGGCAAACTTTACCAAGAAATTAATTCGAACACCAAAAATGTGGTTCTATTGATGTTACTTACGTCTATGAGGAGAGTGATAGAAACTTTCACTATAAACAAGTTCTATTTGAACATTCATATTTTATAAATTCATTTTACTCAATAAACTAACAGATTAGCCATTGGGCTCTATTTGTTTCGCGAAGAATCTAACTAGTCTAGAGAATAATTTCCTAAAAAATGACAATATATTCCGTTGTTTGACTGTAAAGTGTAAATGAATAAAATATTTTATGTTGTTTGGTGAAGAAAGTATGATTTTTCTAAATAGCTATATGCTATTTGAGGACTAGTGACTTATGTGTAGATAGTTGGAAAATTGGGTACAAGCACAAAGGTCCTAGGTCCAGCCTTGGTGGACCCTAACTAGGGTGTTGAGGACCTGGGCACAATACCAATCCTCGGTCCAGAAAGGCTGACCTAGGATCGCAGTGCTCTTATTTCGCTCCTTGGTGCCTCAACTTAGATCCACAAAGGTTGGGTCCAATGACCCAACACCCATGCTCAAATCCTAGGCACCCAAGCTCGAGTCTATCAAGGTTGGGTTTCAGTCCACAAAGACCAAGTGTGGGACCCTAGTGCCTAGACCCAAGAACCAGGTTACAATGCCCGAATCTAGGGGTGTCAAAAATGTCCAAGCAAAACCGAACAGACCTAAACCCAAACCGAACAAGAATTTTGGGTCTTTGAAGTCCAAGTCTCATTCGGTTCGGACAATACATAAATGAATTCGGGTAGGTTCACAGTTACGTTTGGGTTTCGAGTTTTTATTTTTCATTATGAAATTCCGCAATTCAAAAAGTACGAGCCCTAACCCTAACCTCCACCAGTCGCACCCCTCTCTCTACAATTCACGTACTTTTAATGGCAACTTCACCTTATTCGACTGCCATCACTACCCACCGAGACCACCGTGACAACTCTCTCTTCCTCCTCCGCGATCGCCGCCTTTCGCGCCAAGCACCGCAAGCCCTCCCCTTCGAACCAGGCCGAGTCTGGACTCCACGATTTCCACTGAAGACGGCTCTTACTTGGCGTCGATCGTGAAAGAAGAGCGACGTCCAAGTCGTGCATATCTCTGTCACCGACAGCAAAGCCACCCAACTCTTCCGGCAATGAGGAGGTCGAGACGCATAGGATCGACTTGCCGCGACCGGAGTTCCAACCAATTGCTGTCGCAGCGGCAAAGAGCACAACGGAAATTGGGGGATTGAGGAAGTATCGAGGTGTGACGAGGAGGCCACTGGGGAGGTGTGCGGCGGACACGAGATGGGAGGTTGAGGCGGTAGATGGTCTACAAAAGGCTACGCTCCAGTCTTCGCGAGATTGTTGAGACAGAGGATACGAAGGGAAAAAAAAACCGATACTTGAATCAAACCACATTTTTTAATTAGTTTGAGTTGAAATAGGTGCCATTCTAAATGGTTCCGTTTGGGTATAAGTGAACCCAAACTAAACCATTGACACCCTTTCGAATTGCCGAGGTCCAATGGGGCTAGGCTCAGGCCTCGTATTAGGGTTCTAGGCCAAATCCCGATGGACTTCGTCACAAGCGCCAAGGTCATGGGTTCAGCCCCAATGGACTCAAGTACTGGTGCCGGAGACCCAAGCATTGGCACTAGGGTCCCCGGCTTGGCCTTGAAGGGCTTAGGCATGGGCACTCAAGCCTTGACCTTGATGGACCCAAGCACAAGCCTTGAAGACCAAAGCACGGGTACTAGGGCTTAGGTATGGGCATCAGAGTCTTAGGCCTTAGCTTTAATAAACACGAGCTTAGGTATCAGGAACCCAGCTCGCGTGCTAAGGACTTAAACATGGCCTTTGTGGATCTAAGCTTAAGTATTGGGGACCTAAGCTTTAAGCATTGGGGACCTAGGCATGGCTTTTGTGGACTTAGGCCCAAATGCTAGAGATCTTGGCAAGGGTATTGGGATCTTGTGCTCAACCTTTATGGACCTATGCCCTGGTGTTGAGGCATCGACCTCAGGCACCAGTGTCTCGAGCCTAGCCTCAATGGACTAAGGCACAAGCATTGGTGTCATAAGGTTAGGCTTGATGGACCTAAGCATAGGCATTAGGGTCGCCAACCCTTCCTAACCCAGCATTGGGGTTCTCATTAAGGGTGATTGGTTCCTAGTTCGGTTCCCAATAGGAACCGGGGAACAAACTATTTGGTCCTAGGATCGAAAATCAGACCGAACCATCAATTTTGATTCGGTCTAATGGAACTGATTACTTTTTTTTCCCTTTATAGAGTGGCCGTGCACAATGAGAGGGGTAAATTTTAAGATATTAACAAAAGCGACGATAAATGAAGAATTATTGTGTTGTAGTTTTTTGTACTAATGGATGATAGAGTATTTAGTTCACACTTTACTAATTTTTTGAAGATATAATAGAAAAAAAAAAGATATATGTAGCTGGTTCGGTCCAGTCCAACCCTCTCTTGGAATCGGGAATTAGACCATCCAAATATCGATTCCACTTTTAGGAATCAGAAACCGGATCGACACTCCCACTAATTGGACCAAATTGGCCGGTCCAGTCTAGTCGACCGACTGGCGGTTCCCAATTTGAATTATCCGTTTTGCACATCCTTAGTTCTTATGCCCGAGCGTAAAGTTTTTTGTCTATGTGCCAATATTTTGTTATAATTCAGAAAAATGATTTTTAATTTGTTAAATGAGAAATCATTTTCTTAAATTTAAGTATAGATTTCTATTAATTAAGAAAATTAGGAAAATTTTTTCTTGAAAAAAAACAATTCACGAAAGAAACGGAGCACTAATTAGTATTTGTTTTCACAAAACAAAAAGTAATTTCTCTCGTCTCTTTATTTAATAAGGCCAAAAATTCTTTTTATTTAATAATCCCATTATGCGGTTTTTCACGGTGTCGCATATGGACAAGCCCTCTCTGGTCCTGTAAAGCCGATATACGTCCTGACCCGAAACAATGTTTTCTTTTTTCAGTATTTTTTTGTGATTTCCAGAAATTAGAGAAAATTCAACTATTTAAAAAAAAAAATACAAAAAATACAAGGGAGTAGAGGCCATCGCGCTGAGTTCAACTTTCAAAACGGTATCCCTCAATTGGACGTCGGGGTGACCCACACGCGCCACCTGGAAACGGCTGCGCGTGGGATCCACGCGCCACTCGTGAACGGTACGCGCCTGGTGCAGAAGACTTCCCAGCTTCGGGCCAGACTCGATGCCGACTTTGCAGCGTTCGTTCTCTCTCGATGCGGAACCGAATCGGGTGATCCGGGTGTCCATAGAAAGAGCGCACGACGTACATTGAAGGCGTACCTAGCGTCGGATCACGAAACCGACCGAGCAGGTCGAGAAATCGCGGTGAATGTGCTTGCTCGCAAGCTATGACTGAGAGTTTGGAAGACCGGTTTTCTGGAAATCAAGAGTTTTGATTTGGTAAGGAGAGCAGCTCTTTCCTTCTTCTGGTTAAAGAAGAAGTTTATTCATTTCTTTATACTTTAGTATCGAAGCTCCCAAATAAGTTTCGGATAAAGTAAATCCCAAAAGGCTTGAGGGGGTGGGCTTTGACAACCCAGTCCGCAACTTTATTGGCCTCTCTATAATAATGAGAATTGAGCCAACCAAATACGCATTTCAGTGATAAGCACACATCCTTTTCACGAGATCCAAATTACGTGTCCATATTGAATTATCCTACTCAAGGGCTAAGCATATGTGTTTTTTGGAAGCAAAGTGGTACAGGCTTTCAACGAGAGCTAGGGCTATGGTCGGTGCGGCGGATGGAAACTGGAGAAAATCGCGCGAATTTGTGGATGAGGCTCCCTGACAAGTTGCGACAAATGCATGAGATGGCACCTTCAAAGAATCCATTAATGTTAATCCACAACGCTCATTTGTTTCGGCGGAATTCAGCGAAATTCAGATCTATGAAGAACTTTTGATTTCTGAATATGAGTTTATCGTTCTTGAGTTCCTTTTCCTCAAATTTGTGAGCATGGCAAAGGACAGATTTTCTTAGGTTCCTCGGGTCTAGGGCTTGTTGTCTGAAGCAGTCATCAAGAGATGGTGAATTAACTGAGATTCTTCTGAATTTTAGAGCCACTCTTCAATTCATGTCAAGCCTTAGGGCTGTGAATCACCAGACTGGTATTGTCCATGGATAGAGCCCAAAACTTCTTCAAAAGAATTTGTTCTTCATATAGAATTTTAATTACCCTCAAAGTTATATCATTTTAAGAGTATTTGGAAAAAAAAAAAACTCTCTCTATCCATCTTCCAAGTTTTACTTTACTAGGAAATGTAATTTTGGAACGACAAATTAAATAGACTAAAACACATCGTGTTTGTCACATAATAATAGCGCGCCAAGAGTAAAGTGCCGTGTGGCAAGTATACAAATATTCTCCAAGCTTCTTTCCGTGTTATTGCAAAGCAAATTAAAGGACGGTTTTCTCCTTTGAACTTTTGCCAAAAAGAATTTTAAAGGAAATCTGCTGATTATTTATTTGCTGTAAATACCATGAAATAGGACTGAAATAGGACTGAAATATTCATGTAAATATTACTCGATATAATTTCTACATATCAATAAATAGATATGTGTACATTTATTCTTCATTTATAATCCCACAACAATCCGTGCATCACATAAGCATATGTTTAGGTCGTAATTGTGCGAGATAGCCATAAAAATAGAACTTTTCTTTACCATGTATGAGGATTATATTGCAGTATTATATAAAAAGTTAAGTAAGTAAACTTGGATGTTAAGTTGTTTGTACTCGTTCAACATAGATATCTTGCGTAACTATCAACTGATTAATATAATTTAAAAATATTTAGAGTAACTCCGGCATAAATATGGCATAAAATTAAGCAAAACAAATAAATAAATAAAATAAGATTTATATTTAATAGAAAGTAAAATTATCAGATTTTAAAGTACCGCAGGGAAACAAACTCACAGATTTGATTGGATCACCTATTTTATGTATCTTTTAATATGTTATAAATATATGATTTACGAATATGAGACATTTTAAAGTCTTTGACCTGGCAAAAATGACTTAATCCGTTTGCTGCCTACTTGAATTTTCCAAATACTAGAATAAAGTACCAAGAGAAAGTACAATTTTATGAGTAGAAACTTCATGAAGTCACAAAAAATGCTAAAAAGAATAAAAGTAGAGAGTTGGGACTTTCTATAAAACATTTTTTTTCTACTTTTTGATGGTTTGCATCCAAATTTAAATCACCTAATATTATGAGAGGAAACAAGATATGTAAGAGATGACATATATCAACCATCTCAATTAAAGTTGTGCAGTTATATAAAGAAGAAATTTCTAGCTTTGCGTATCCACCCAAAGCCCTCATTTATGACACTAGCAGTGGGGTCGCAATATCGTTAGTTAAGACATACTGGTGTCGAAATTTTTTTATTCAAATTGGATGAAAACATCTCAACTTATGTTAATTTTAAGTAGTTATTTCATGTCTTGTTGGTTTTTCTCAATAAATTTATGTTATACTCTCGAGACAACGAAACGTCATCTTTCTAAGAGAAAACATTGCGTGGTCCGAGCGCTCCACATCAGCGTGGTCCCCGGCCACTCATGTGGTGCCACATGGAAAAGTGGGTCCCCTTGCTCTCTTCTGCATTTTTTTTCTTTCTTTCTCCTCTATGTAGCTTCTTGGTACCCTCTCCTGGCTTGCGCACATCCATTCTCCCCCTAGCTAAGGGTGTGCAATAGAAACTGCTCGAACTGGGACCAGACTGGATCGGACTGGACTAGCCGATTTTGGGCGATTCCCACGGTCGGCGATCCGGTTTCCAATTCCTAATCTTGGAACTGGTGGCCGGTTGGTTTGGTTCCCGGTTCTAAGGTGGGAACCGGACCAAACGAACTGATCGGACCAGACCAAACTTTTTTATATATAATTTATATACATATAATATATAAACACATAATATATAAATATTATATATGAAACTTATTGCAATCAAAATTGTAATTGGGGTAACAACCTCTTATGTGGCCAAGAGACCACCAAAGTTCTTGTTGTTACTCTTTATTTATAGAGAAAACTTACTTGTTAGTTTCACAAAGATTGTCTATAAAACCTAAACCAATCACAATCTTTAATCATAATTGTTCATGGCTTTTATGGTTAAAATTAAGCGTGAAACACATAAACTGTGATTGATATTGACGCAAGTGAAGTTTGAATATTTGCACGTGAAAACATGTGTGAGTAATTTTATTAGATTGTTCGGGAACCGAATTGGATTGATCGGTCCGAAGCATGATTGTTCTTTAATGAATGGTCGTTCTTTAGTGAAAAAGAAAGTGCCGATTCTATTGGACTGGATTGGACCAGACCGAAACCGATGGTATGGTTTGGTCCATGGTTCCCAAAATTGGGAACTGGTTCTCCCAATCCGGTTCCAAGTGGTCCGGTTCCTGGTTCCACCTTGGAACTGGACCGAATCAGGAACTGATCACCCCTACCCCTAGCCTACACAGCCTGCACATTCTCGGGAATTTGCAATGCATTTATCATGGAAAGAGAAGCAGAGGGACTTTTCTCTTTCCTCTTCAAACGAAGCACGGTTACTCTCCAGCAGTTGTGATTCTTTCACCCGACAGTTGTCGTTGCTCCACCATGCGTCAAGTCGTCGTTCCCTGCCGTTGCTGGTAACCTACATTACAAGCACCCTGCTTGTACGCTACTCGCTTCTCTCTCTGCTCTCATTGCTACTCTGGCGTTTATTCCAGCGTTTGTTAAGCGTTATCCCCTCGTCGACATCAATAAACCACATTATGGCCGCCCCATCTCCGACGTTTGCTTGCTTCTCTTTGTGCGCTCCTTGCTGCTCCAGCGTTCATTCGAAGTTCGTCAAGCGGCTATTCCCCCACCGTCGTCGGCGAAGCAGGGGCCCCTATTATGGTGCTCACTTGCTTCTCTTTCCGTGCTACTATGGCATTTGTCAAGCGATCGGAGGAGGAGGAAAGGCCATTTCTTCATAAGGCGGATGAACGGGGACAAAGATTTGACTGTGGTTTTGCGAGAGCGGAGCCTGAGGCACATATCCTACCACTACACACTACGGAGTCGATCGGTGACTGGGCTCGGTGATTACACGCTGCTCTCGAGACTCAAGCCCTAGAGGGAGGTCATTGACTGGCTAAACTCCCTCATTCAAGGTGCGTTTAGGGCTTTCATGATGCAAAATTTGTTTGTGGGGGTTCAACAGAAAAGTTGCGTACTCACTAGCTCCTCGCTTCGTTTTCGGCATTATTTTTGGGAGGGAACGTTGTTTCCTAGTCTCCTTCCCCACTTTCCACACTCCCTTTGATGAGCTCGATTCTCTTAGTTTGATTGGTTTGGTGTAATTCGATTGGCATAGTTAGTGTTGTGGACGTGATTTTGGGTGGTGGTAATAAGACATCACTATAGAGAAGGAGCCTCTCCTTGGAACTTTGTTTTCTATTCTCCTCCCCCTAATTCCATACTCTATGTGACAAGCTTGATCCTTTTAATTTGATGGGTTTGGCATAATTCGATCTGGTGGTAAGTAAGCAAATAAAATGTGTTCCACGTGGGCTGCTTTGATTTGCTCATATGCCACACCAATCGATCTAGATAATCCTAAAAAAAAATCAAGAAGTCCAATCTTGGTTTGTTCCTTCCATTTCGGCTCAGCAATGCCTCATTGGCGGAAGAACCGACGTCCGGGGAGAATGGGAATGATGGTCCAACCAATTTCAATCCGTTTTGGTTCAACTTTGGAAAGATCTCGGATTTGAAATTGAGATTGTTTTATGACGAGTTGTGCTGATATAGAGGTGGATGCATTATATTCAAATTGAAGATAACACTAAACTTGCTTTTGAAACTAATATGCAAAGACTCAATATGATCCTGAATGTGACAAAGATTTATCTTTTCCTTTAGTGCAATCTATTAGCCATTCTATTTTTGTATATATATTTCCATGAATTCTATTTTAATGGTTAAGTGATGTTATGCTTTGATGTTTTATGCCTATAGTCATTGAACTGATTTCATGTTATTTTGCTTATGCCCATTAGATCCCTTCTATCAAGTAAAGCCTTTGCCCATAAATTCGCAATGTAAGGTTATTCGATGACTGAATTAGAGGTAGTTCTAAACTTATATTATGTGAAAGATATTTGTTTTCTAAAAAAATGGAAGAAATTTTATTTTCCTTATAAAAGCACCTTATTAAAAACCTTTTGTTCTTTGCTTGCAGTTTGAAACTGCTCATCTTGCACATGTAACCTGTGAGTTGGAAAAAGATTTTGAGTTTACAATAGCAATGGTTTTTGCAAACAAACGTGAAACGTATTATAAATATGTGGCCTATGCTATAGGCAAAGGTTTTGGAGTGAGGAAGGCTAAGACTAGAAAAAACGATAAAGAAGAAATAACTCGACGGATTTTTGTGTGTAATTGTGAGGGGTATTCTGTCAATTCATTCGATCAAGAAAAAAAATATGAAAAACTTGAAATTAGATGTAGTTGTCCTGCTTTTATCAAATTTAAAGTTGAGAATGACGTTCATGAAGTCGTGAAGTATGTTTCAGAGCACAATCATGAATTTATACCAAAACATCAAAAGCACTTAATAAGATATTGAAGAATGATTTCTAATATTTGCAAAGGAGTTTTAGCTGACATGGCTAAAGCTGACATTGGAGGGACAATGGCATATAAATTCTTAGCCAACGAAGTAGGATGAAGTCAAAACTTAGGTTTCATCCTACGTGATTGTCAAAATTTTCTACAAAGTGAAAGATCAAATCTTATCGATAGGGGTGATTGTTAAAATCTTTTAAATTATTTTCATTACATGCAAATACAAAATCCAATGTTTTTCTATACACAACAGATAGATCAAGATGGTAGATTGACAAATTTATTTTGAATAAATAGTTTGTCCAAATTTGATTATGATTATTTCGGTTATATTGTGGTTTTTGATACCACCTATCGTACTAACAAGTATAACTTGATATGTTGGCCTTTTGTTGGAGTTAATCATTATTAGAAGAATACTCTGTTTGGTTGTGCATTTTTATCGGATGAAACCGCAAATTCATTTATGTAGTTATTTGAGGTGTTTTTGAAGTCTATGAGAAATAAAGCTCCAAAAATCATTTTCACTGATCAAGACCAAACAATGACAAAAGCCATTTGAACGATGTTCTTAAATACTTAACATCATTTATGAATTTGACATATTGGGAAAAATGTCAATCAAAACATTTCACGTCTTTATCGCAAGCCGAAGTTTAAAGATAAATATTTTTCAAAACTTATGTATAGATGCAAATAAAAAGATAAATTTGAATCTACTTGGAGAAAAATAGATGAGGAGTGGGGCATTGAAAATAATAGTTAGCTTTAGAGGTTAAACGACTTGAGATATAAATGGAGTTCAGCTTTTGGTTATGATATTTTTACTTGTGGTATAACATCAAGTCAAATGAGTGAAAGTACTAATAGTGTCTTCCAACAAATGTCGGTTAAGATATCAAGTCTTGTATTAGTTGTCCACTACTATGAAGAATAATTGAAACATATGAGAGAGACTGATGGTCAAAATGATTATAGTTCTCGTGGGCAACCCAAATTGCATATTTTGCATAACGGGATATTGACGCATGCTGCTTCGATGTACACTTATACCATTTTTAAGAGATTTTATGATTAATTTTTACAAACTGTCTCACAACATATTTCAAGTACTGCTTTTAATGGATTGGTTTATGAATACACTCTCCAGCGTAAGGGGATTCAAGGTGAACATACTGTCAGATTCAATCCTATTACTTTTTCCGTTTCTTGTGAATGCAAGTTTTTTTAATTAAAAGGGTGGTTGTGTCAACATGCTTTGTAAGTGTTGAATGTAAATTTATCAGTTTCAGTCATTTCATTTGCTTATATTTTGAAAATATGGAATAAAGGTGCGAAGCAAGGATATATGAATGATGAATCTCATGAAATGTCAGCAAATCTATCTACTTTTAATATATTTTCCATATTAATGCAAAATACTTTTGAAGTAATGAGTTTGGGAGTCCAAAATGAAAATATTATGAAATAGCGAAGAACTTAAATGCAATAGTAGCTAAAATTTCATCATACAACTCAAGCGTGGTTGTGACAAATGGTGCTAGTGATGATAATTATGATGAGGCTTCGTTATGTGAAATGTTGGTATTGGACCCCCTTCAAAAGAAATGAAAGGGAACAAGTTATGAAAAGCTTAAAACCTCAAGTTAGAAAAAAAAAAGTGAGAAAATAATACCCCCGATGCTAGTAAAGAGTCAAAGTGAGCTGATTCTGATTGACATAAAGTTTTAGTTAATATGTTTAGTTTATTCTTATGCTACATTATGCCAATTAATATATTTCTTATTTTGTAAAGGAGAACTGCTTGTTCAAGCCATACATGTTGAAACTCATTATTGGATTATTCAAGAAATGCAAATCAAATTCAAAAAATCATTTGTCTTGACAACATTAGTGGTCCTATAGTAAATCTTAATTTTTATAATCAGATGTGTCTCTATGAATTTAACATATATTTTTACATTTTACTGATTTGATCAATTTATATATATATATATATATATATACACACACATAGATGCAACCAGCAAACATTATGCCGTTGAGGATTATAAATGAGTTTTTCCTGTTCACTAATCAGATTTATAGTAGGTTGGGTTACTAATTTAATTTTTGGTTGAAGTTTAATTTTCCATGAAAGCATTCTATTACATTATATTAATGAGGTCATTTTTTTTTTATATAAATGTAACAATCATATATCATGCCGCCAATGATTATGAATGAATATTCCCATTCACTAGTCGGGTACCTATTATGAAAATTATTTGATATTATAGTATTGTTTTATTTTTAACAAACTATTTTAATACTTATTGATAATGTTTTTTTTTTTATCAATAGATATTGAAGTATTATTATAGATCCCATGAAAACATTTTAAGTCAAATACTAGTCATCTCACTTTTGTTGACTTGCATTTTTTGAGATAATATTTATGCATGCCAATTGTTTACAAAATTATGCATTTTTCTCAAAATATAATTTGTTCTTGTGCATATGAGTTATCAAATTCTTTTCAACATTCTAAGTTGAATGAATTGAACGATTCCGAAAGTAGAGACATCGCATGATGACACAAAAAATCGTCAGGAGGTGAAAGATAGCAACATAGTCATCGTTTTTTTTTTTTTTTAAATGCTTGTTAGAATTCTTCTACCTTCCATGTTTGGGAAGCTTGATAGTGAAATGATAATGAAAAATGTATATATTTTTTTGTTGAGTAGTTCATTGAGTATATATGATGATATGTTAGAAAGTCCTAATTGATGAAAACGTGTGATTTTGGTATGTGCTTCTACCAACAAGATTATTACTTTTTATGTTTGGAAGAATTCCCTTGTCTTTTTTCGCTATTTAGGAAGCTCAATTGTTGAGCACCTATCTTTTAGTGTGTGGTCAGCAAATGTTGAAGACTTTGTACTCGAGAGATTCATCAACAATGGAATAAACGTGAAAGGGTATCATTTTGAGCTGCTTCCTCATTTCAGTTCAGGATGAAAGGGGTGCCTCGGAATTCAGTTAGGCTCAATACAAGTGAAGCTTGTTATGGCTCAATTAGCGCATTACTTCATGTGAGAACTACTCGAGGGCATGGTGCCAAGTAAATTAAAGTTTTCGAAAATAAATTCGTACGTGTTCCCGTACTCAAAATTAATTCATCAAACTTTGCATGCATCTAGTTTAAAACTTCATTGTGTTATTGAACAAATAAAATTTAGCGTCCAAACTCGATATCTCATATTTTTCTCTATTTATTGCCTAATAACCTTTTTTTTAAATAAACTTGGGTAACTCTTTTTTTTTTCTTTAAAGTTTTCAGAAATAAATTCATATAAGTTCTCGTACTTAGAATTAATCTATCAAATTTTGCACGCACTTAGTTTAAAATATCATTGTGTTATTAAGCAAAAAAAAAAAATCGGTATCCAATCTTGACATTCAATTTATTTTTTATTTCTTGTCAAACAACCCTTTTTGAAATAAACTTGAGCAACTCTTTCTTTTTCTTTAAAACTTTCGGAAATAAATTCGTACGTGTTCCCATACTCAAAATTAATCCATCAAACTTTGCAAGCACTTAGTTTAAAATGTCATTATGTTATCGAGAAAAAAAAATTGGCGTCCAAACCCGACACCCCATTTATTTTATATTTCTTGCCCAACAACCCTTTTTGAAATAAACTTGGACAGCTCTTTTTTTTTTCTTTAAAGCTTTCGGAAATAAATTCATACGTGTTCCCATACTCAAAATTAATCCATCAAACTTTACACGCACCTAATTTAAAACATCATTGTGTTATTGAGCAAAAAAAAGTTGGTGTCCAAACCCGACACCCTATTTATTTTATATTTCTTGCCCAACAGCCATTTTTGAAATAGACTTAGGCAACTCTTTTTTTTTTTCTTTAAAACTTTCAGAAATAAATTCGTACGTGTTCTCGTACTCAAAATTAATTTATCAAACTTTGCACGCACCTAATTTAAAACCTCATTGTGTTATTGAGCAAAAAAAAAAATGGCGTCCAAACCCGACACCCCATTTATTTTCTATTTTCATGAGGATTAAATATGAAGTAGGGTATTAAATGTGAAAACTTAAAAATATATACTACTCATTGAGTTGTCATTACCCATTCATCTCATTTTCAATCTTTTTAGACTCAACCCATGACAAATCCAGTTAAATGGCCAAAAAACATGCTAGAATTGCCCGATGTTTTTATCAATCTTTGGCAAAACAATGTATAGTGGGAAACCCAGTGGTAGTCAAACTAGCAGTGGCTTTCATGTCAACTAGCACTTACACAGCCTAGAACAAGCACCTGCATTTCCAATAATAAGGCTCGTTGATGTTAAATTATCTTACAAAGTGCGAAAGGAAGAGTTTGTCCTAACAATTATTATCTAGAGAGAATTTTTCACTTGAATGCTCTATTTAGTAAGTCTTTTCCTTCCTTTATGATTCATGAAATACTACCATAATACATTTGAAGATGCCATTTACAAGCATTGTGTGTAGAGACTTTCATGTCAACCAGCATTTCCTTGTAGAGAGAGAGAGGATAATCAACTTATTGACCACCGTATCGGTATTTAATATCTTCCCCTTCTATGAGCCTTAGGGGTAACCACTCGAATCGAGACTGGACCGGCCGGTTTTAGGCTGTTCCCACGGTCGGCGGTCTAGTTCTCGGTTCCTAATCTTGGAATCGGCGGCTAGTTGGTTTGGTTCCTGGTTCTAAGATGGGAATCGGACCGACTGGACTAAACCAAATTGTTTTATATATAATTTATATACATATAATATATAAACACATATAATATATGAATATTATACATTAAATTTATTACAATCGGAATTACAATTGAGGTTGTGGCCAAGAGACCATCAAAGCTCTTGTTGTTACTTTTTATTTATAGAGAAAACTTGTTAGTTTCATAGAGATTGTCTATAAAACCTAAGCGAAGCACAACCTTTAATCACATTGTTCATGGCTTTTATGCTTAAAATTAACCGTGAAACACATAAACTGTGATTGATATTCATGCAAGTGAAGTTTGAATATTTTGCACGTGAAAACATGTGTGAGTAGTTTTATTAAATTGCTCGGGAACCGAATTGGATTGAGCGGTCCGGAGCATGATTGTTCTTTAGTGAATGGTCATTCTTTAGTGAAAAAAAAATGTTGATTCTATTGGACCGGACCAGAACTGATGGTCCGGTTCGATTCTTGGTTCTAGAACCAAACGGTCTAGTCCACGGTTCTCAAAATTGGAAACCGATTTTCCCGGTCCGATTTCCGGTTCCACCTTGGAATCGGATCGAACCAAGAACCGATCACCCCTAATAAGCCTCTCCACAGAATCTGAAGGAAGGCCAATCATCTCTAATGTCTTTTCCCAAACCTGGTAGGAGGTTTCAATATTGTGTGCTTCTTTAGATGGGTTTGTTGGACGGTAGTCTTGGGAAATGAAAGCACAAACAGGCCATTCATCCGCTTTCAATAACTCACAGTACTCTAGAACCTGAGGATCTGTTGCAGCAAAAAGTGAACTCCTAGAACCTGCATGAGCATTGAGACATGAAATTTAATCCCGTATTATTTTAGATTGGATGCCATGCCACCCACCCCTTTGGGTCAATCGTTGACTCATTGTACATAGACATGACACCACATATATGCATCCAAAGTCTACTAGCGTACTCACTTTTACGTATTCAAAATGAAAACTATTTTAGGATACTTACAACATTGGTTTGGACTACTCCTTTTTTTTGGTCGAAAGTTTGGACTACTCTAGGTGATACACATAATACATGGGAGAAATACATTATCAGTGTTATAAGTTGTGTATGACGCTCATTTTGGTGTCAAAAATTTCTGTCGGATCACTTAAGTGCCAAAAATTTTGAAAAACGATCATTTCTGTGCTAAAGCCGATCCGATTGGCCAGAAATCCAACGTGGTAGTTTTTTATTAATTTTTTGCACTGATGTGGCTCGCCGGAAATTACAATCAGCATGTAAACCACCTTAAAACCCAAGTGGAAACCCTAAATCCCCAAATCGAGAGAGAGAGAGAGAGAGAGAGAGAGAGAGAGAAGCCATGGCGGTAGCATCTTCTTCCCCAAAGAACAACACCAGCACCAACCTCTCTCTGAGCAAAGCCCAATCCACCATCTCCATCTATGCCCTCCTTGTTTCGCTCGCACTCCTCGTCTTCTCTCTCTCTCTCTCTCTCTCTCTCTCTGCACCTTCAACCCCGCTTCTTTCCCCTCCTCCTCTGCCCTTGCCTCCTATTTTCCCATCACTTCTTAGCTAAGCAATGGTGGCCGAGCAACGGTGGTCGAGCACGGTGGCCAAGCAAGCTAGGTCGGCGAGGATGAACAAAAGAAAACCCTAATTTCAATTCCAAATTAGCTATGCAGCGTCGTTTTTCCTAAGCCATCCACATATGATGGCAAAACGACGTCGTTTTCTTAAGTAGGAAAAACGACGTCATTTAAAGGGTTTATCATTTTTTTTATAAAATATATAAAAGCTTCGTAATCATTTTTGCTGGAATTTCTTGCTGGTGGTACCAAAGTGATCGTTTTTCCTCCGATTTGGCACTTAAGTAATTCAACAGAAACTTTTGGCACTAAAGTGAGTATCGTACACAACTTATAGCACTGATAGTATACTTTTCCCCATAATACACTTATTCCAAATTCAGCAGGCAACCGTTTATGGAGGACATTGCTGAACATAACTTGAATGAGGCCACCTCACCTCGTTAGTAATAATTACAGGTCGTAATCAACAGTCTAATAAGTATCACTTCATAACCTATAATATATTAGTAAGAAGTATTGAAAATATACTAATTGCTAAGCAAAAAATCAAACAGGAATGTATTAAGGGGAAAAATGAAAAGGAATAAGAACAATGGTTTAAAGCTAGAAAGGGAGAGTTTAGGGACATTACAGCAGTAAAAATGTCGCATTGATAGGTTTGCAGCCTAACTAGAGTAAACAATTAGTATATGGACATTCATCCTAATAGACAAACTAGATGGATTGAGGTCAACCATCCAACGACATTTAAATGGAGCATCGAACATCACAAGTCTTCAACAAAATTTCCATCATTCAAGAACCAAAGACAAGAATATCATTCTTTCAGCGATCTACCATTAGCAAATGGAGGCAAGAACAGCCGATTAACATAATGCAACACCAACTTAATGCGTCATTGAAAGTACTAACTAAAGGAAATCAAAAGCCAATTTGCCTGCTTAGGATCAAAGGAATCCTATTATTTAACTGCCCTACTGCAGAATAGTTTCAAGCCATCATCGAATATCTAATAAGTATGACTCCTCGAGATGACTTTAGCTCTATGTTTACTGTTATGAAGGATCTCACGATTCTCAATCCAACCACACAATATGATACTTTAAGACCAAATATCTAATTCATCACTCGATTATGGTAATTTGCCTATAAGCTATAGTCCATACTTTAAAAGTAAGATGAAGAATATGGACTATATTGTGGTCACAAACTTACCACAAAATTTACATTGACAATTCTGCTTGGAGAGCCTCGAAGGAGTGATGGCAAAAGCAATACTGATAGCAAAGCTGGAGCAAGATGATTAACTTGCATATGTTGCTCATATCCATCTTTTGAAAATTTCTATGGTTCTAAGATCATCACAAGTAAGGTACATTAGTTGGCAAGATTGTTCTTAAATAAGCATAGGTCTAAAGAAAAAGATGCAATAGCTCATGTGACCTCACAAGAAAATTTATCTATGTAAGAACTTCTCCTTTTTGCGTGCTTATTTGAGAAGGGTTTTTCATTGCTTAAATAAACAAATGATGAGGATGGAAGTAAAATACACAATTCGACAAACACAAATCCATGTGTTCTTAAGAGTCTTTAGTACTTCGAGTAGGCAAATTGACTTCTTCTATGGTTACATACACATACAAGTGAATTTCATTGATAAATACTACATCATTTACATAAAAGGGAGGAATCAATTCATTGTATACTAAAAAAATCCATCAAGCAATGTCTTAATCACAAAAAATGGTTTCAAACATACAGATATGTTGACCCTTGCAATATTAGTTTCTAGCTACAACAACAAAATTTCTGCTAGAAAATGACAGTGTATCACATAAAGTGAAACAAGGAGTTATCTAAGCCATTAAATTCTAATGCAATTTAAAGACTGAGAAAACATATAGAAATGAACCCTAGAAATAGTTCAAAATGCTGCTTGGATTTTCTTTTGGGAAAAAAAGATTAGTGGAATAGATCTTCAAGGCATTGAAGAATATAAGAAACAATATACACAATCATCCTTTGACATGGCGAGCCAAAAAATGGAAGTAAAATCCTTTGACTTACCTAGTGAAATAATAGTGCACGAAACTAAGGTACCGATAGCACCAAATAGCATGATGGTCATAAAGTTTCTAAAGAATTGCTTCTTTTTCACCTGAAACCTTAAAAGGATGATTAGCAAAAATAAATAACTTATTAAAACTCCATATCAGGAGCCTATAAGAAATTATTTATTCACTCAACAGAGATTAGAAGATAGAAAGGAGATAAATCCCATAGAAAATAGTCAGAACACTTTCAACCCTAGAAGATATAGGCAACCTTCCCGTAAAGTTCAAAGATGAGACAGTAAATTAAATTATACAACTTGTCTGTCAACTCTATATTTTGTAAAGTATACCATATTAATATACATGGACATTTTGCTGACTATCAAATTATTCAAATCTTCGATGATCAGTCTTCTGTCCATCTATATAGTCTATCCCTCACAGTTTATAAAGCTCATGTTAGAATTTTTTCGAAGCCTGTTTACAGTTTAAGGAACTCTTTACAATTATGGAAAAATCCAACCTAATCTCAGTTAGTGGAGTTACTTGTATCTGAAGACAAATTTGAAAAAACAAACATGTAGCAACAAATGATGCCTAAAAGTTACTACGTAAAAAGAACAATGTCTAAATGCTATTGTGTTAGATGATTTGAGAAAAGTTCTTCACCACACTCCAATTGGAAATTAACTTACCCCATATTGAATATATTAGGTGGCAGAAGATATATGAAGAAGAGATCTTCACTAAACATTGAGAGATGGGAGCTTTTCATTCCCGTGGTTAGTAAAATAACGACACCAGTACATAATCCCTGCAAAAAAATTCGAAAGTAATCACTAACAACCTACTTGAATTAAACCAAAAGTCTTCAGCCCGTGGCACAAGACCAAAAGAAATGTTTGCACATGTACAAGTAACGCCAACAGGCTTGGGGGGAGACAATTTTGTTACAAGTATACCAGCGTGGAATTTTTTATGGCTAAAAAAATAATTTGAAGTGAATTCATTACAAATATATCAACTTTTCTTCGTGGTATTAATCAATTTTTTTTTTTTGGTTTACTTCTATCGTAGGTTTAAAGCACCGAGCCCAAATTCTTGTCGGCCCATGGAAAGCCCAACACCTTAAAAAGCCCAAAATATGCTTCGACACCAAAACCCTACATTCTCGTATTCTCCCCTCTCAAGCTCTCTCTCTCTCTCTCTCTCTCTCTCTCTCTCTCCCCCACCTTCCCTCCCTCCTCGTCCGGCCATAACGCTGCCAACGCCTGCTCGCCACCGGCCGTCGCCGGTCCGGTCCGGTCATCGGCGGAAAACTAGGACGAGGCTACGTGGTCGTACTGGAACAGCTCCCGGAGGAGTTTCGTGGGGGAATGAAGGTTTGCTGAGAGGTTTATGCTCCGTTGAAGTCGCAGAAAAGATTTCCGAGTCATGGGTAGAGTTCAAGCGAACAAAGCCCACAAGACTCGGTTCTCCTCCAAGTCCTCGCGGAACATCCACAGAACGTCTCTCAAAGGTCAGTCGCCGCTGCCGCCCCAGTTTTGCAGCGTTACTGTTTCGCTTCTTGACGTCAAAAACGCGGCTTAAGAGTTTGGTCGCTGCTGTTTCGGCCGGTGGAGTTTGAATTCGGTGGAGGGTTCTCGTTCGTTTGTGTGGGCGAGGGTTGTTTTTTTCTGGCTGAGTGAATGGGCGTTGTCGGGATAGTTAAGGCTTGAGGTTGTTGACAAGTGTTCATTGTGTTTCAGACAAGGGCAGGATCGCAAACCCTGATGGCAATGTCGGCAAGGGCGCGCGAGCTGCTAGAATTCAGCACAATAAAATGGTGATTGATGCTTGGTCCGTTTGGAATCATAAGGTGGCGTGATATACTTTTGCTTGTAGTCTTATGAGTATTGGTGTTGTTTTGCAGGTGAGGGAGCAGAAACGGGCGGCTCTTTTAAAAGAGAAAAGGGCTATGAGCGGATCGTCAAGTCCTCCCCGTGTCATTGTGAGTTTTCTCGACAAAAAATTGCTGTGTGATTAATTGGGGTATCTTTTGCATTTGTATGCAATTAAATCTCTCTTAGCAGTAACTGTGTGTGATGATAGGTTCTTTTTGGCCTTTCTGCTTCTGCGGATTTGGACTCTCTTGCCAAAGATCTTCTTAGGTTGTTATCTGCCGAAGATGCAGGCGTTGTGCCCTCAACAGTTTCGTCTCCCGAATACAAAATGCGTGTGACGGTGGGTAATTTTTTCAGATCTCCCTTTCCGAGGTTGGACGTTTGTAGGTAGTTATTCTTAATAAAGCTCACAAAGCTCACAGCTTTGGACTCGTTGTTAGTTATAGCGTGCATAACACTCTCTGGATGCACAGTGCAAACTGTGTATTAATATTCGTCATGCGGGGTTTTTGGTATGCAGTACTTGCATGCTCATCGCCAATTCATGTCAACTTTACTAAATCACGTGTCTTACATTCCTACAGTAATGGGATCCATAGGCTTTCTGTTGACATGACTCCCACATGCATGGTTTCACTTGGGATGATGAGAAAAGAAATCTCTCTCTCTCTCTCTCTCTCTCTCTCTCATAGTGTCTGATCTGTTTGCTTAGGCATAACTGATTCCTGCCACTCTAGGTACTGAAAGCACCGCATGAGGATCTCACGGCCTGTATGGAAATGGCTAAGGTAACTTTGGTATACTTTGTTTCTAACTGCTGTTCTGATCCTGTGGTTTGAGGTTTCTCTTATGCATTATCACCTGCTTGTAGGTGGCAGATCTGATTGGTTTTGTGGCATCAGCAAGTTCATTATGTGAAGACACTAGCTCGTACTACATTGACTCCTTTGGAAACCAATGTCTCTCAGTGTTTAGGTCTATTGGTTTACCCAGCACTGTTGTTTTTATGCGAGTAAGGTGTTTGACTTCGTGTATTGAATATTTTCAAAGAATCAGGAGTTGGCAAATGACTTTCTAAAATACTGTGTGTGAGAATTTAAATGAACCTGTGCAGGATCTACCTTTAGATATGAAGAAACGGCAAGAATTTAAGAAGATGTGTATATCTAGCCTTACGCCTGAATTTCCTGAAGATTGTAGATTTTACTTGGCAGATACCAAGGATGAATTGCATAAGGTAAAGTTTACGGACCTTAAGTATGTTAGATCCAGCATTTCTCTTGTAGTAATCTTATATCAGCAAAAACTGAATGACCATGGATTTTTTCTGCAATATAACTGTGATTTGTTCTATTCTCAATTTTTCATCGGTTGCAGTTCATGTGGCTTTTCAAGGGGCAAAGGGTTAGTGCCCCTCATTGGCGCAATCAACGGCCTTATCTAATGGCTCAAAAGGTAATTGCTTCTCCAATTATTAAACACTCGGCAAATTCTAGCTAGAAGCAGTGCCCTTTCTGTCTAGATGAACAGTTAAAGTGGTTTCTGTTGGGTGGCCACTTTCAAAAGAGCTGCAACTGAGCGAGTTGGAGTTGCAAGGATTCACATAAGTAAAATGCTATGGGGGAATTGTGTGATGTGCAATTACGGGCTTTGACATGTTTGTATCTTCTCAAGCGGCTAGAATATATATATATATATATATATATATATATATATATATATTAATTGGAAAAGTGTAACAATATTCCTTGGATATGAAAGTCAATTTGGCAAAGTTCAGATTTTGTTGGAGCTCTTCTGAAATTGATATGAATGGATTTCAAAGAAAACAGAAAGAAAAGCTTAAGTTTTCTTAGTTCAATTTATTAACGTTGGTTCTGGACTATTCTGAAGCCCTCTCGACAGAGAGTAATGATGTTATTCTATGTTTTATAGGTGGATATAGTAAATGATGATCAAAATCCTGGAAAAAGCACTCTTTTGCTCACTGGTTATCTCCGTGCTCGCTCTCTCTCAGTGAACCAGTTGGTAAATGCTTAAGCCATTGTCTTAATACAGTTGCTGGATATGTTGATAGTAGCTCATAGTCATATTCAACAGGTCCATGTTTCTGGTGTTGGAGACTTCCAATTGACCAAAATTGAAGTTATAAAGGATCCACTTCCTTTAAATGCAAGAAAAGATCATGGTGCCATGGATTTTGATGAAGTGCATGAAGTTGAGGTATAGACTTCTACATGTTGTGGCAAGAGGATATAAGTTAGTTTGTCCACTTTACTTGATTATAATTTTTTAGGGGATCAAGGCTTGTATTCTCAATGATCATTGTTGATTTGGCACCTTTTGGACAAGTTTCAATTTTTCAATTTGGTGATCATATGCATTACTTATTCGAACCTTATTGAAATTATTTGGCCAGACATGGAACTTGTTGAAATCTGATGTACTCAGTGATATAGGTTTAGCTTTTAAGACCGTAATGATAAATTAAAGACTACTGACATTAGGTGTTAATGTGAACCCATGATCTTCACAATGAACAGTGTGTTCATTTAGTGCTTCCACTCATCTGTTACAATTATGTCTAGGAAGAGCATTTCATCCATTTAGGTGTTGTTATTCTGCTGTACTTGTAGGTTCCACTTGAGTATTGTGTGTCGGCATTAAACAATTGCAACCTTGGCGAATTATTTTATGTTAGGTCATCAAATCTCTGGATCCAGACCCCATGAAGCAGGAGGCATTGCTTGTTGAGAATGTTCCAGATCCTCTTGCTGGAGAACAGGTGACTAAAGCAAATTCTCAATTTTCTTTTCCGTAATCCATCACAGTTACTTGTCTACCTTGTGTTTTAAAGCTGACTTATTTCTGGTCTGTCATTGATTAATTTGCTTTGGTACTAGATCATTTTAATCAGGTATTATCCTGGCATGAAAATCTATCGGTTGATTTGTTAGGTATAGAAAATATCCCCCTCGGAGATATGAGCGTTGGCCTACTGCCTCTCATTTTCCGAATAGTACTTTGTTCATTACAATTGTATTTTGCTCAGTTATATGCTACTGATTTTCCCTAGCATGCTTTTATTAATGTGAAGTGGAGGATACTTTGTAAGTATATGAGAGGAAATGTGTGCAAAGGAATTGAAGTGCATTAGCAGGACAAGATCTGTTGAATTTGCACCTTTTCCTGTTGATTTGTTGATTTGACCTTTGTTGAAGGACCATCCCTATGGCTTCTGTTGATTATTTACATAACAGTTCTGCGGTGAACCTGGTTGACTTCCATTCTCGATATTCTGCTGTTCTTTATTGCTTTCATTGGGGACCATGTTTCTACTGGAAGTTTGAGCTATTTTATTCACTTTTCTTCCTTAATTGCAGACCTGGCCAACAGAGGAAGAAATGGCTGAGGCGGAGAGAGCTCATGAACAAAAGAAACTTAAGAAAAGGTCACTTCCTCGAGGCACCTCTGAGTATCAGGTCATCCGACGTATCCACTCAGTTTTTCTAGAAGATTATCATAGATTTACCATCTTTTTCAAATTTTCATGCTGACGTACTTCTTTATCGAATGATGGTTGAATTCTATGTGATTTTCATGGACTCTGAAGTAATTTCAATTCACAGGCTGCTTGGATTGTGGATGATTCGGATGTAGAGGATTCAGAAAGTGATGGTGATGGTGATGATGACAATGGCATGGTTTTGGATGAGGAGGAAAATGGCATTGCTTCTCGAGATGGCCATAATGGTTTATATTATGATGATGATCAAGCTTCATTAAACTTGAGAGATTCTGAGGAGGAAACTGAGGTTGATTCCATGATAATGGTAAGTTTTGTATACGGAGAGACATGACTTGTGGGATTTGATAACATAAACTTGATTGTAGCGATGCTAAAACTCGGTGGTTTCCTGTGTCTGATAAGATGTTGTGGTCAAACGACTACACTCTTGCAGCTTCTTTTTGAGTAAAATCTAGCTTTGTGCATAGTAACTCTTTGGGATTGCTCTCTAATTACTGCTTGCTTCAAATTTTATGTGGCTATCTAATATGGCTTTTTACTGCCATATCTGATGATGATTTTGTTAAGGGATACTTTCTGGATCTTTTAGTCATGCTTGACTTGTGATATACTCTGTTCTGTCTTGCAGGATGGCGATAACTTGACGAAAGAACAAATAAAAGATGAGCTTAAAAAAATTAAAGAAGCACATGCTGAAGATGAGGGTACCTTGATCTACTCTATTCTTCAATCTTGTTTGACTTTGGTACATTTTAGTTGATGATTGATATTAACATCAGAAAGATTTCACTCTAAATCGAGTGCTTACTGATTATCCATGACAAAAGGATCCTCAACACGAATTGATATTTTATGATTGAATTTCCAAGATGTTGAGTTATACTACTGTAATTTCTTTTCCAGTACAATGCCTTTCTTGCTGGAAATATTTATTGTTTGGGAGAGAGTTTCATCAGAAGGGAAAAAGTAGATTTTCCTGCTCATAGGGGGTTTTCCGCGTGAAGTGGCTATGTATGAAGTGTCCTTTACTTTAACCTGAATTTGGATTTTGTGGAGCTGCTGCCTTAGTAGAGTTGATTTAACTACACTTTACCGATGAGTAGGCTTGTGATTCATGTTTGGTTTTGCATTTCAGAATTCCCAGATGAGGTAGACACTCCGCTAGATGTTCCTGCTAGGAGGCGTTTTGCGAAGTATAGAGGATTGAAGTCCTTTAGGACCTCCTCATGGGACCCCAAGGTAGTGATATCGCTGTTTTCTTGCAGGATTTTATAGGGCTTATAATGGTTGAAATTGCATTATATTTTTCTTGAAATTAATATCAGGAATCACTACCACCGGAATATGCCAGAATATTTGCCTTTGATAATTTTAAAAGGACACAAAAGCATGTTCTTGCAAACGCATTGGATGTGGAGCAAGCTGACCGGGATGACTGTGTACCAGCTGGCACCTATGTTAGACTTCATGTTAGGGAAGTACCTACGGGTGTTGCTACTGGATTGTGTGACCTTGTGAAGACATTGCCAATAGTATCATGTGGTCTTTTGCAGCATGAGTCCAAGATGTCTGTTCTCCATTTCAGGTTCTTCCTTTTGCAGATATAGCTTTCACTATAGCTCTCTTCACTGTATGCTGTTGGGATCTCATCTTTTTTTCTTTTCAATGACATTGCTTGTTTTTGGTGGATCCAGCATAAAGAAGCATGACTCATATAGTGCTCCTGTTAAATCCAAGGAAGAGTTAATATTTCATGTTGGTTTTCGTCAGTTTGTGGCAAGGTATTGTGACAGTAGTTGATTGGAGCATCTCTCTATATTGTTGTTTATTGTTTGTTGGAGCTAACCTGCTAATTTCTATGGTTATGCAGACCAATCTTCTCAACAGATAATATGAACTCGGACAAGCACAAAATGGAGAGGTTTCTCCATGCTGGGTGTTTTTCTGTGGCATCAATCTATGCGCCAATATCTTTCCCTCCTCTCCCTCTGATTGCCTTGAAGCATGCTGAAGAAGGTTCTGCACCAGCTGTTGTGGCTGTGGGTTCCTTGAAAAGCGTTGATCCTGACAGAGTAATTCTGAAGAGGATCATTTTGACTGGGTAGGGATTGAGTGGAACTTGTATATCACAATGCTCTCTCTGTGCATGCATGTGTGTATGCATATGCAAGGGGTGATTACAAAGTTCTCTATGCAATATGGGGTGGTCAAGGGATCGATTTCATGTGCTACATAACTTGAGCATGAATATGTAACACACAAGCATACAGTCACTTAGATGAGAAGTTCTTAGGTGCTCGGTATCTGGATTGGCTTAGGTGATGGTAGCATGGCTTCAGGAACACCTAATAATGTTAGACGTGCACACGCTTGCACACTCTTGACCTTTTAACATTATGGTACTGTGCCTGTTGTACATCAGGTTAAAATCGAGGTGAAAAGCAAATTATGGGGTCACATATGTGGGTTGGAGTTATATGTATTCTTAGGAAAAAATTCTCTTGTTTATTGTTAGATGAACAAAAAACTTTCACCCAAAACTTTCCAGGATGAAAAAGGTGGATCATCAATTTTAGGCAAAAAAGGTGCATGTAGCACTTTGGTTTAGATTGTTTTGAGTGCTATTGGTGGTTTTTCAAAGTTCACTTCTGTGCATTCACTCTTGAAGATGGAGATGACTTCTCTGTGGTTGAGGTATACTAGTGGCGGCGGTGGTGGATGCTTTCACAATTTTGGAGTGCTCCCCTGTTTATTTCTTCTGACATTTAAATTTTGGCTATTTTCCAGCACGTGCCTTTTAATCTTATTTTTTACTCACTGCATTCTGTATTACTAAAACTTGCACTAAAACTTGCCTGCAAGTTCATCAATGACATTAAACATACCTATTATTGAAGTGTCTCATGTGTTGCAGTTACCCTCAACGTGTCTCTAAGTTAAAAGCCTCAGTCAGATACATGTTTCACAACCCAGAAGATGTGAGATGGTTTAAGGTTAGGAATTTGCTGCTGGTCTGACCTCTCAGTTTTCTCATGGTATCTGATTTATCAACAATGGATTTAATCCTCGTGGTCTTTGAACGATTCAATTTATTGGTTGCAGCCTGTGGAAGTTTGGACAAAATGCGGCCGGCGTGGTCGTGTTAAGGAGCCTGTTGGTACACATGGTATGTTTTTGAATCCTTTCTCGTCTAATTGAGAATTATCTTTTGAATGGAATCTACTCTTTGTATTTCTACTCTCGGTGCTAAGTGCTAACCCTGCTCTCCCGTTTTCTACTCAGGGGCAATGAAGTGTGTTTTGAATGGAATTCTTCAGCAACACGACACCGTATGCATGAGTTTGTATAAACGTGCATATCCCAAGTGGCCTGAACATCGGTTCCCCATTGCGGATGCTTGACCAGACAAGACTGGCGGTCCGTCTGGTTGGGATTTATTCCAGAATCACAGATGCAGATGCTATGGCCTGTGAAGGGAATGAAGCTCTGGTTCAGAATATCCTATTGTAGGTAAAATTTTGGTGGTTTGCTCGTGCTGTAGTGCGAGATACTCGAGTCTGGTGGTCAATTTTTTCCCCCCTGTAAAATACCCCCATTGGTAATCAAGAAGCATCAGTAATCTAGTTTTTCTCCATTCTTTCAAGGGTTGTAGCCAAGTCGAATTCCTCTGGCTTGCTTTTGATTGGATCACTGTCCTTGTGTGGGTAAATTTTGGGTATATATATGTGTTTCGCTCTTTGGTAGCATGACATGAACTTATGAGACTTTATATGCATCTGTCTGCATTACTACGTTATGACTGGATATAGGTAGGTCCAAACAGCTAATCCATCCGTGATCCTAGTACCACATCCGGGGACTTAAATGGCCAGGGGTTTACCCAGCTGCTATCATTCCAAGATGCGTCCCCTGCCAACGCAGGGAAAGTAGAGCTTGGTCAAGCCGGGGGTGGGGTGAGTAAACCCCTGTTAGGACTCCCGCGGTTATCATTACCGGGTTTAAGGTCCCTGGTTGACTCTGACTTGACCCCCAGTGTTTCACCCCTGGGTTTCCTCAGGTTCCGTCTCATGGGCTTGGCAGGAGCCTTTAAAGGACTTGCTCAGGTCTATCTAGATACTATCATTCCAAGATGTGCGCCCTGCCAACGCAAGGGAAGTAGAGCTTGGTCAAGCCAGGGGGTGGGGTGGGTAAACCCCTGTTAGGATCCCGCGGGTTATCATTACCGGGTTTAAGGTCCCCGGTTGACTTCGACCGACCCCCAGTGTTTCACCCCGGGTTTCCCCGGGTTCCGCCTCATGGGCTTGGCGGAAATGGCCATAGATTTATCAAAGTAAGGTAGTGGCGTGAAATTGTAGGTGGAACCCCCCTCGTCGACTCTGTTTTGACTGAGTCATTTACCCCCTTGACGTATCACTTGTTACGAGCTGAAAGGCCTGAATTTGGAAGTCACTTCCTTAAGAGTAACCGCTCTGTTTCACGACATTTAAGAGCACAAATGATAACTATTCTGTTTTAATATTTCTTTTTCGTTTCAGAAATAGATTTTTTTTTAATTATTATTATTCCCGAATGAGTTTCCAAGCAATAACATGTGTTAGATAATGATGGAAAATTTTTGTTTCTAGAATATAAATTCATTTGATAATGACACAATTTCTCTTTCTTGAGTGACTTGTGTTTGTGGTCAGCAAATAGCGGTGGCGAACGGCGGGTGGTAGCGATTGGATGGTCAGCTAGTAACAAGAGAAAGCAATGAGAATAGAATTTTCTCATTTCTCTATTCTAGAATAGAGAAGTTGAAAATTTTTATATTTCAGTTTTATTTTGAACTTATTGTTGAATTAAAAATTTGTTTTGGAAATAGAAAAATGAAATTGCGTTACTAAATGATTTCTATTCTAAATCAATTCTTGAGAACAGAAAAATAATTTTGACCACTAATAGAATGATTATAATGCATGGCCTAATATTTCGCATTTCCATTTTGATCGTCGTCTATCTGCTCAACTTGCATTATGTCTTAGCATGTCGTCTATCTACTTGACTTGAATTATGTCTTAGCATCCCTTTGCCCAAAGAGAAGATTGAGAAAATTTCTCAAAAAGTCTTCGATCTATTGCAATTGTACCTAATTTTTTTTTTTACCAATTCAATTTTAAATCATTTGCATTTGTGTCAATTTATTTCTTCCAACCGATTTTGGCTAATTGGTGCTAACGTAGATGTTGATCATCTAGCCGACACTAATGTTAACAATTGTCTAATAAAATTTTATGTCTTTTTCAAATTTTTTTATTTAGTTTTTAATCTTTTCTTTTCTTTTCCTTTTTCCTTTTTCTTTTCTTCCTACTTTTGTTTTTTGCCCCACAATATCTAGCGAGGGCTGTGGGCAAGGCCAACCTTGCCATGGCCTTATTGGCCACGAGCAAATGTGGCCTTGCCCACAACTAGCAAGGCCATGGTCGCCTTCACTTGTGGCCCCTAGGCCTTTGTGAGGCACGATTGCCTTAGATCAAGGTTGACAAGGCTTGATTGGGCCCCAGGATTGGAGGGGGAGGGGGAGGGGGAGGGACCATGAGGCGCCTTGTGAAGGCCTGGGGCTGAGGCTAGCCTTGCGAGAAAAAAGAAAAAAGAAGGAAAAAAAGATTAATAAAAAAAATAAAAAAAATATTCAAAATTGTTGACGCATGCGAAAATGCGCTTTTGCACACCCATATGATGTGGGTCTTGGAGCGACAAGGCCATTTTCATTGGATCATCAGTAGACGAGAGAGGGCCAAGAAAATTGGCATTTTATGTGGCAAAACATTTTTCATTAATGGAAAAATATCTTTTAAAATAAGAAAAAATGTTTTTCGCTTTTGAAATAGAGGAAAACCCTTTCCATATCTTCTTCTATCTTTCTTTCACCAAATATTTTTTCCTTTTATTTTAATTTATTTAAAAAATCAATTTTAAAATTATTTTTTTCTTTTTCTTTTCATTCTTTGTTTCTTCTTTTTCTTTGGCTCGTTGGCTTGTGGTGAGACTCCATCTCACCTTGCTCGAGCTCACTTAAGGCGATCAGGCACGCTCGGGCCTTGCCAAATTTGGTGAATTGGGCAGGGCTCGAGTCTTGCTCGAGGTTGCCGAAGGTTCGCTAACCTCTAGTGACCTCGGGCAAGGTTGATGAATCCCTGGAGACTTCAGGCAAGGCTCGAGCCCTACCTAGTTCATTGAATCTAGTAAGGCCCAAGCTTGCTTGATGACCTTGAGTGAGCTTGAGCCTTGTCAGACTGTGGCGAGGCTTAAACCCGCTTAAAAGAAAAAAAAAAGAGAAATAGAAAATAAATACATTTAAAAATCAATTTAAAAATATAAAAAAATCAATTTTAAAAAATAAAATAATAAAAAATTATTGGAAAAGAGTGAATGGAGGAAAATTTTTTCCTACTAAACAATAGAAAATATTTTATGCTTTATATTCAGGTTTCAGCTGCACATCAAAAATAAATTATATTTTCTGGGAAAGTATTTTCTAAAAAAATCACATTTTTTGTGAAATGAATGGAACACGGTACCAGGAAAATATTTTCCAAAATTTTCGGTATTTATTTCAATGAAAATGAACTAACAATGGGAAAAAGCTTATAAAATAGGGAAAATGTTTTCCACTTTTCAAGTTAGATAAAACACTTTCCATATCTTTTTTCACTTTTTTTTTTGACAAAACACAAATTTTCTTTTATTTTCATATTTTTTTTTGAAAAACCAAGTTTTTATTTAATTTAACTTTCTTTTTCTTTCTTCTTCATATTCTTCTTCTTCGATCGGTTGCCAATAGCTGGTGACCAACCATAGGTGAGCTTAAGCTTTGCCATAATCCAATGAGGCCTAAGCTTGCTCATGGTCGTTGGGTGAGCTAGCCTTGCTAGAGTGATGAACTAGGCAGCCTTGCCTGAGGTCACCAAAGGTCAGCAAAGCTCTAGCCACCTCAAGTGGGGCTCAAGCCTCGCCCAACTTGCTAGCGTTAAAGCGAGCTTGGCGTCATTAGTATTTGGTGAGCTGGAGCTTTATTGACTTGTGGCGAGGCTTGGCATTGGTCACTAGATGTCCTCGTGGCTGGCGATTGGCTAAGGAAAAAGAAGAAAAAAAGAAAAAAAAGGAAAAGAAAAAGAAAGATATGATTTTATGATTGGTTTTGAAAAATAAAATAATAAAATTTTATTAAAATGAGTGAATGGAGAAAAAAATTTGTCATATCAAGGAGCGGAAAATATTTTTCACTATATTTTCAAGTTTTTATTGAATATCGAAAAATATAGCTATTTTTTTTTGGAAAATATTTTTTTAGAAACACTATATTTTTTGTGAAATGAATGGAGTGTAAAAACCTAATTCCAAGTTGAAACTGAACTAACCTTAAATTAAGCTTAATCTAATGAGGACTCACTTAATCTACGGGACATATGCCTCTTTTCCATTAGGTCACGTGTGATCTCACGTTGAGGAACGTGAGAGCATACGTGACCTTCCATGGTCGTGTGCTCTGCCGTCAACACTTTACTTTCTGTCACAATCACAGTTGTGAGGAGTTCATTTCGTAATGTCATTATTCTGAATGTCACGTATGCTCTAACGTCAACACTGTACTTTCTGTCACAGTCACTGTTGTGAGGACTTTGTTTCGTAATGTCATCATTCTACTCCTAGTTTTCCTAAGTTCCAAGGGAGAAAATCGCCTTCCATGGTCGTACCATTTGATCCGTTGTCTCTTTAATTACACTATTCTTTTTTAAGCATGGGTGCTCTAGAAGATTGATTTTTTTTTTAAAGACTAATATTCTATTTATTTTGTAAAAAATAATAATTTTAGAAATATTTTCCTAGAAATCATCACTTATACCACTTATAAAATTGAATAAACAAAAAATGTTCTCATTGTTCAAGAAGATATCTAATCAATAACAAAAATAATTTTCCTCGACTAGTTATTTTAAGCAATATAAGCAATCATTTTTAGAAAAATAGCTTCTAAAAATCATTTTTCATGAAATAAACAAAGCCTAAAAAATTTAGAACACAAAATCTTGTATATTTTTCTCACCCTTTTTGGATGCATTTGATTCGGTATTTTAAAAACCTGTTGAGGAAATGCAAAACAGTTTAGCTTAAAGTACTTTGGGCAAATATAAAGACCATTTGGTAAACTACGCTTTGAAAAACAAATTTAAGATAAATGTTGTTTAGTAGAAAACACATTCAAAAAGCTATTTGGTTATCGAATATTAGTTCTTTTTAAAAAAATTGTTTAAATTTGAAAATATAATGTATGCGACTTTCTAAATATAAATTTTGATAATAATATTACATATATATATATATATATATATATATGTATGTATGTATGTATGTCTATAATTTCAGGGGAAAAATGATCAAACCCTTTGTTGGTCGAGCAAAGTACTATGACCATTGGCGAACTAGATCTAGTGTTGGCGGTTGTTGATTGAGGTTGGTTGGTTGAGGTTGGGCGACCTTCGGTGAGGGTCACTGGAGGTTACCCAACCTTGCGCAACCTTCGCCAAGGGTTGCGTAACCTAAGTAGCGCGCAAGGTTGAGCAACCTAGGTGGCGATTGCTTGGGTTGGGTGCTGCCTGGGTCTCCCAATGTTGTGTGACCTTCGGCGGCCCTCGTGAGGGTCGTGCGACCCTTGTTGGAGGTTGCCTAACCTCAAGCAATCTCCATTGATGGTCGCCAACAGCGCTAGAGTTGGCTCATTGGCAGCTATGGCCCTTCGCTGGAACGGGGAAAAGTTTGGTTCTTTTTTAATAAAAAAAATAACAAGGGACAAAATTAGAAATTTAAAAAATTGGTGAGGGTAGTTTTGGAAGAAAATAATGAGTTTCAACATTTAATCAAATGCTGAAAGTTTAATGCTAATTCCTATTAACATTGGGCTTTAAACTTTCTCAATGTTAGCTCTCACTTAAAAATTCCTTCAAAATAGTTGTCAAACGGTCCAGTATTTCTTGAAAGGGCTATGCTGGCCCCTTCATTGCATTGGACTGGACAAATATTCCTTGGCCAACCTTCTGGAAACGAAGGAAGGGTTGGCAAAGGGAACGGACAGATACTTATAAAGGCAAAAATCGTTCCTTTATTTTTAAGTTTTTTTTTCATTGTCCACCTCTTTCTTTTAATATATATATTCAATATATAATACCTAACAATCATAGATGTAAACATAACGAGCCGGCAAAGGACACCATGCCCACTTCCGTTTTACGCGTCACCGGTGCATGCGGGGGCATGCGAGCGCATGCGAGCTTGGAAATTCATCAGAATTTGGAAGTTCCATTGAAAACAAATAACTCACAAGTCCTATTCATGCCTCATCAATCAAATAGTCACATCTGACATTTTTGCTAGCAAAAGGAAATTTCGTACGCAACACGATCCATGACTTCACCGAGGAGAAACTAACAAAAAGTTAAAAATTAAACAAAGAAAGCACACATAATTAGGAAAAAAAAAGAGGCCAAAGGGCTGGGGCTAACCGTCCCGCCTGTATTTTTTTTTTTTAGCCTTTTCTTTTTCCTTTTTCAATTTGTCTTTTTTGGAAAAAAAAATAGAAGAAGAAAAAAGGAATGAAAATTTTTAAAAAGTAAATGATTGAAATTCCCTTGATTAGCTGTTAAAGTTAGGTCATTTTTTGAGATTGATGTGACACTTCAAACCTTTATTTAAAATAAGATTCATTTCAGACTCTTTTTGAGAAAACGATGGTCATTTACTTCATTTGAGACAATGTTTACTTTATGTCATTATTTAATAAAACGATGACACCTTAGGCATTTATTTGAAATTTTCCCATTGATTAATGAGTTGGCATTGCTTATGTGATTAAAAATGGGAGGTGATGCTAACATGGTACTAATTGCACGCCCGACATTAGCAAATGACAAATTGGGAAGGCAAAAAGTAAATCCTAATTTAATAGTATTAGTTATAACGGGTAAACGAAGCATTTGATTGCATACATTAAGAAACTTAAAAGACTTGACATCATAAAATAATACTTGGATTAACAAATTGCATAACTTGAGAAAGATAACAAAAAGGACTTGATCGCGTAGGGCAAAAGAAAGAGAGACCAAATCTTGCAAACATTGAAACTTAGACGACTAAAGTTGCACTTAATTCTTTAGGTTACTGAAAGTATAATCTCATATGAAAAAAAATGTACCATCAGACTTTCTTGATAATGACAAGGTACCACAACTAGGTAGGGGAATGATTATAGGCAAGAGGTGCCTAAACAATGTGTGACTTTTGACAGGCTTCTTGAATGATAAAGAGAGTTGAAATACAGTAAGCAAAGCATTAACCAAAGGAAAAGTTTTTCCTGGCTTATGTACGTGAAACTAAAATAGATGTCTTTTTAGGTATAACATGCATTAGTTAGTATCGCAACTTTATGTTAAGTGTACTTAGGTGAGAATGCATTATAAGGATCAATAACCTTATGGAAAAAGTATTTATCTATACATCTCCACAAGTCAATATTAAACCTAGTATGGGATAGGTTAAAGGGGATGATGCATACCTTGAGTGAGTCAGGCTAAGACTGAGGTGTTTCATTTAGAATATATGAAAAGCATCATTAATGTCCATAAAGCTCAGGATCTGCTCAAAAGGAATCATTGGCATGCACAAATTGAATGATGAGTCTTATCTTTGATAGTGAGATATAGAATTGCCCGCTACCCGTTGACTTGATTTTCTTTAGATTTAAGATTATATGCCCCACTTTTGTCGGAACCTTCGATCTTTCGTCACAAAATGTTATTGCATGAGGATTCATTTTTACCCTTTGGCTCTTTCCTCAACCGACAAATGAGCACTTCCATGCACAGCCTATAAAGTAGTCATTTTCTTTCATCTTTCTCAAATGGGAACCCTTCCGCTTTAAGTTTCTGCACTCGAACTCGTTCGATATATCCACAAGAATTGTTCTATTTCCCTTTCTTGATTCCTATGTTTACTGATAAAGGAAAACTGAACTTATCGATGGTATTTTCTCTTTTCTCTCCATCGATTTATTTGCCTGAGTTTTGTGTAGGTTTCATCTTTTTCTTTGTTAATCTGTTCTTTTTTCCAACTAAACGTTGTCATCCAGGAGACTGAGGCTGAATTTGTTGAGGGGAAGGTGGATTGGAAGGGAAGAAAAGCTTTGAAGCACAAGCATGGTGGGATGAGAGTTTCTTTGCTCATTCTGGGTAGGTTCTAATTTTGCTTCAATTGTCACTGCTTTAATCGCAGTCTTGCGCGCAGGGAATTTAGGACCTCTCAGAGTTCCACGTGTCGATTTCTAGACCAATGATAGTCGAGAGGTTCCTGCACCATGTTTGTCTCACTATTCCCTTTTTGTCTGATTTGAACATCTCCTAAAGGTACGCTAGCAAAGACATACTATCCTTAGGGAGGACCGAGTAGCTCCTCGTATTTGAGCATCCCCAAGCATTTATACGAGTCGTGTCGTTGCAACTTTCTTTGTTCCTTCTGTTCCAACAGCTCTTCATTAAATCCCCACGTGAGGCTTCACTTGTTCTTTCCTTTTGTCGGCTACGACAGAAGAAAATAGCAAAGGAAAGAAACAAAAGATGTTAACGAAAGAGGACAAACAAAGCCCACAATTTTCTACTTAGACAAATCCTCTCTCTCTCTCTCTCTCTCTTCATGATGGTCTTCCCTCCATTTCGACTTCGTCTCACATGGCTTGTTGAACCCACATGTAATTTTATTCGTTCGGCTGATCAATTCACAAATGCCAATATTTGATTCGCACATGGTTGAATTCACATATAGATTCGCCAGTCTGATTTTATTTAACGGCTCAAACTCAAGATATATTTTAAATATTTTTTATGAAGGAATTTGAATTGGTTAAGTATCGTAATGATCTAAAGCAATATTGACTCTTTTTTTTATTATCTCATTTTGGCTTAAAAATGCTAAATCCGCAGCAGCATTTGGTTTTGAGAACTTGGCGAATGTGGCACTCGCTGTCAACTTGGTGACATACTTCAACGGAGTGATGCACTTTGAGCTAGCTGAAGCAGCTAACCAGCTCACAAACTTCATGGGGACTAGTCACATCCTCCCCATACTAGCAGCCATTCTCGCCGACACTTTCATTGGCAGATTCAACACTCTGCTCATTTCAGCCTCGATCCAATTACTGGTACACATTGCCTGAACAGTTTGTTTAACACTACATAGTAACTGAATTTGCAATTGGTGTTACTGGTGATCTCTAAACTTTGTTTAGACTCGAACGAATTATCAAGCATTAAGAAAGGGCCTTTCTAGACTATTTGTAGGTCCCTGGCCGCATGTTCGAATCTTTGGCCATGTTGACATATCAATTCCTCCAGATTTAAGTGATTCTAATTGTGAAGTACAGTGAAACCCTCTATAGACTATGCATGAGTCCATGAACCCATCAAAGCTCTTGAGCAACTCTAACTCTACTTAGGAATGCTCAAACAGGGACTAGCATTCCTAACAGTGCAAGCTCACTATCCAAAGCTCCGACCACCGCCGTGCAATGTTTATCGCACTTCCCACTGCAAGAAAATCAGCGGTGGAGATGCTGCTCTCCTATTCCTCGGCCTATACTTGTTGGCAACCGGCAGTGCGGGCATGAAGGCCTCCCTGCCAACCCATGGCGCCGACCAGTTTGATGAAACAAATCCACGGGAGGCGAGGCAGATGTCAAGCTTCTTTAACTGCATCTTGCTGTCTGTATGCACCGGGGCATTGGTAAATTGGAGTGGAATCATGACGACTGGTGCTTGTAATCTTCCCTTAATTATCTATTTTCATGTTAGTCTCTCTTCTTAATGATGATGGCTAGTGCTTGAGATATCAACTAATGGACTAAATTCACAGGAAAGCCTTTTAGGAAATTTATCCCCTTTAATTGAGTAGCTCTCTAGGAAAATTCAGCGAGATCTCTAAAGATTTATTCATCGAATTTCTTTCTCAGCTCAACACTAGGGAGAGGAACTCTTCCTCTGGAGTATTAGTCTTGCACCGAATTCTGTCTTTTTGAAACCTCATTAAGTATTGTTCAACGGACTCTCCAGATTGTTGGGGTATCTTGCCGGTTCAACCACCAATACTCTGGGATTAGTTTGGGAGAAATATGTCCAGAATCGGACTTGCATATCCTGCCAATTCCTAACGAATATGCAGGCAGGTTGAGGTACCAGTTGAAAGCTGGTCCTGACAGTGAACTAGGGAAGAGCCTTAACTTGACAAAGTCATCAATAGACATTTCTCCACACTGATAAGTGAATTGAGCAATGTGCTCGATGGCCGTGATTTCATCTTCGCCAATAAACAAAGCAAATTCAGACCCTCCATAACCCCATGAAGAAAGGATAGTTTCTGTTGATATGATCAGGGCTTGGTTTCCTATAAGGATTCATATTATTCTTTTAAAATCTAGGTCCATCCAGATGCTCTATTGTCCGAGCCAAACATTCTTGTTGAGAGGATTAGCTACTCTTTTTTCGTTTCTATCGAGTCCTCTTTCAGGAATTTCTCTATTTCTAGCCTCCTAAGGGCCAGGCGTGGTTCTCTACTTGTGTCATTATTGAAATCGGCCTCTCTATGGGCTACTTGTGATGGTTCCCTCCTCCTAAAGGGTGTTGGGAAAATATGACTTCGAATTGGGTAGACAATGAAGACGGATTTTTAGAGTATTCAAGTCGGACTTTGAGGCGTGATATCATTTTCTTGAAAGATTTATTTACCCTATAAAGTTGCTAATGGTCACTAGCAAATATCCTCCATGATATAACAAAATTTCAAAATGAGAATATTAGATAGCAATTCTAGTATTTTTCTAAGGTTTCTCTAGGAAATAATTGAAAAGATGGCTGTAATTTTCAGAAAGAAATCTCAAAAAGATGAAAATGATCACACACATGTTCTTCATCAATCTGACATGTTGAAAATGAACAAACATATCATTTTGAAAATTGTCCAAATGAACAAAGGCGTCTATTCGGAAGAAGTTGAAAAAATGAACAAATGCAACCCTTCAAGAAAAGTTACAAATTGAATGAGTATTTTTTTCAAAGGTTGTCTTAAAAAGACAAAAAAAAAAAAAGAATAATACTTTTTTTAATAAATAAAATTTCGAAGTTTTATTTTTTAATAATTTCCGAAAATTCTCAAAACCAAAAAAAAAAAACATTTGAATTGATTAAAGTTAATAAGATAACCATACGAAAGAAAATAAAGTAAAATAATAAAGGGATTAATGCTAATTAAATCACGGGCACACAATCGTGCAAAGTGCTAATCGCACCAATATCGCGCACTCGCACGCAGGTATAGTGATGTCTAGCCCATACCCAATCATCCTTTTAAGTACACTAAAGAAACCCCACACTTATTAATTGGTCTACTTCTTCCCACTTTTCCTATGTGAGACAAAGAAAATGCACTTACAAATGAACTTCCAACAAAGGGTAGCTCATGGTGTCCAAGAATCAGTTTGGGAACAAAATCGCGTTTGGTAAATTTTTTGTTCAAAACTGATTCTGGGAACAAATTTACTCCCAGAATCAGTTTTGGACAAGAATTCAGAATCAGAAAATATATGATTCTCCGTCCGAGAATCAAAAAAGAGAATCAAAAGTGCCAAATCAAAAAAAAAAAATTATTTCTATATTTTATTTTTATTTCTTCCTAGTATGAAATATATATTTGTTGTATATAGAATACATATTTAATTTTATGTTATAATTTAGTATTTTTATTTATTACATATTGTAGGGATATTAGTATAGTTTATACTATGGTTTATTATTTACTATATAATAAAAATTGATTAGTTAATATTTTTATTACTTAGTATAAAAATATAATTAATTAGTGAATGGTTTATGAAAATTCAATATCAAATTTATTTTAATCTAAAAAGGTAATTAAAAAAGAATTTGAATATAAATTTTATATAGTTACCAAACGCGTTTCTATTCTTTTTCTATTCCAGAATCAGAAATTTTATTTGTTACCAAACGCGTTTTTTTACTCAGAATCAGTTCTTGGGAACAGAATCAGAAATAATCATTTCTGGTCAGAATCAGTTCCCGGGAACAGAATCGTTACCAAACGCGCCCCAAGCCTTTCTGGGCTAAAGCCAGATCGGGGATAGCCTTGACATCTCCTTCCAACAAGGTGTCTTGCCTAGTTCAATCATAATGATTTCTTTCAGGAGATGCCCATGTTCTTGGTACTACAGCTTCCTCCAGCTGTTGAGTGTGGCACGTAAAAAATTATTTCCTAAGAAATTGGATGAATTCGAATGGGAGTTCATCCACTCATACGGTCGTTGTTCCCGCGGGCACCATTTGGAATTTCTCCAGGAGCCTCATCAACGAGGTTTCTTGAATTCATCCATTTTTTGAGAGGCATTGATGAGTCTTTGACGCAACTCCGAGATTGCCATCAACAATTCTTTGCCTTTCGAAAATTGGCTGTAAAGTTTGAGCCAGTCATTCAGCTACTTTGTTAGTTATATAATTGTCATCCCTTCGACAACTTGATGAATGCTTGTTATTAATTTCTCAACTTGTTGATCAACATGGCAAATGATTTGACATTTTGTTTCTTTTATTGTGATACCTTGGAATTTCAATTCTATTTTCAATTAAATAAATCGGGTCTTTCATCGACGCACCTATAGTGTTGTTCTCAAAGCTAATCATTTTAGAGATAATTAGACTAAATGAGGAAGTCACTAATGGATTTTAATGCAATAGACTTAGGAATTCGACTATGAATTGATATTCGACTGTGCTCATCTATAGAGTTCATTACGGTACAGTTAAAAATCGATTAGAGATTAGAGATAGGTCGGTTCGACAGAATTGTGTGGCTAAACGTGAGTGATTCCACCAAATTGCAAAATTCTTGTCGACCGGTACTATACTGATTTTTCTGTCATTTTGGTACCCTGTGTCCATATTTAAAATCTCGAGATTTTCACGATCATCGAGAGTTGCCAATGTGTCGAAGAGGTTCATTGTGGCTCGAAGAAAATTGATCACCAGTCATTTGCACTAAAAATTTCTGAAAGCTACCTGATAGGCTAGGTCACATTAAAATCGCCCCAAGTTGAAATTAACCATGAATTTGAATCCGATTTCAAAAATTGAAAGTTCTGCTATATCATGAGTCATTTTAGGAACGTCAACTCATCCTCTGAAGATTTTTCTGCAAACCGAAATTTTTGGCAAAAAGTCAATATAGGACCGTTTTTGACTGAAAAATTTAAGGGACTGTATTTAATTTTGTTTTTGGGATGCAAGTGGATTCTATTGGCGGGAAAAAAAATACCATTTTGATCGAGAAATCGATGTTGGAATTTATGGGGACCGAATTGAATTATTTCAAGGGGGAATTGAAGTGAAATTGAGGGGAAAACTTGTGCAAATTCGTAGCCCCCCTTGCCTTCAACCTTTGGACCATCTCAATAGCTTCTAGAGGGAAAATTGTTGAGGAAGCCAGCCAAGTGGTGGGGTCAAGCCAAAGGGGGACAAGAAGATAGAGAGGAGACCAAGGTGGCCTCCTCAAGCCTTGTTGTTCCCTCCTCCTTCCCCTTGCCGTCGAGCCCTCCATTTCAGCAGCTGGAAATCTTCAAAAATTGTAGAGAAGAAAGCTGGCAGGCCCTCCTCCATCGAGTAGCCTCGTCCGACTGCCTGAACGCCGCTAGACCGCCATCACGCCTCCTGCTTGCCCACGTGTCTATGGCCATCGTCCTTGTCCTAGTTGCATCCCTGAGCCTTCATTGGTCACTATTGAGCAGTCCTGAGCTGCCGTTCAGCCGTCAGAAGCCTCATCTACCTTCGCCTGACTTGCTGCAGCGTTGCCGGTCCTTTCCTTCACCGTTTACAGCCCTTTCTGCCACCGGTTCTAGCTACTTGGCCCAAGAGCAGAAATTGAACCCAACTGGGGTCTTGAAGCTTCAAGGCTCGTTTCTGAGCCCTTCCCGACTCCGCTTGGTATTCTTGCTTTGGAGGTTGTCGGTCATCTCCACCTCGCCGTCGAAGTGAATTCATTGGATCGCTAATCCAGTGAGTTTACTCACTAATCTCCACTTAGGGAGTTAATTCTGCTTAATGGTTGATTAGTTTAAGTTAAACATTGATTAGGTAGTTAGTTAGAATGTATTAGCAATTTAATTAATCGTTATTGCATGTTAGGTGGTTAGAGTAGCGTAATTAGAGCCTAGATGAGCTGTAGTATTATCTAGCGAGATTTGGAATTTTTTCGGGCTTGTTTCGGTATTAATTAGGCTTTTCCGACCTAAGTTACATTTATTAGTATTTATTAATTAATTTTGATAATTATTTAATTAATTATTATTTTCTGAAAATTAAATCGGGATAGTCGGTGACTGGAATTTCGTGCTGATTGCAATAACGTATTTGGTTTACTTATTTGAGTACTAATTTGTGCTTATTGAGTGATATTTGTAATTTTGGGAATTAATTCCAAAATTGAGTATTTTTTTGTTTTTAATTAGAAAATACCGGCCACCGGTTTACAACGCCAAAAATGTGTTTGTGGACCATTGGAATTAGTGAGATTTTCAAAAAGGGAAATTATTGTATTTTGGCTAAAATCGATTGTTTATTCACACACGATTATTTTTATTGGGTATGATAAAAATGGTGAAATTCTCAATTGGTGAGAACACTATACTATATCAGCCTACGAGCCTTGATATGTCAGCTTAACGCGAGTAGTATACTTTATTAGCTTAGAGTGAGTATCATGGGTATACTATATCAACCTGCGGTTTTGGATATGTTAGCTTAGTGTGAGCAGTATACCGGTATACTATATCAACCTGGGAGCTTTGATATATCAGCTTAGCATGAGCAATATACCTTATCAGCTTAGTATAAACTATATTACTTATCAGCTTAAAGCGAGCTATACTATCTATCTTCAACTTAGAGTGAGTAGTTTTTGATGTGATCGAACTTGATAGATATTATTGAATGAGTTAATCGAGATATGGTCTTGATGACATGGAATCGATTGGATCGATTGATCGATTTTTCAATCTGTTGTAATGATTTGAATTGTTGATGTGATTCGATGAATTTGTGAATGTACTGACTTGCAGGAAGGAATCGAGGCAAAGGTAAGTCCTCTAACTTGTGCCTGTATCTAGGTAGCCCTTGGAGCGTATTTTCTTCCTAGTCGGGACTTAGGGGGTAAACTCACTAAGACATCGTCTCATCCCATTGTTGAATGACATTTTTAGGTCCTTAGATGGTAGGTCCTCCTGAGCATTTTGGACAGCCAAGGAAGGTCACTGAGCAGAATTGTTTTATTCCACTGCATGGGAACCCAAGAGGATGGGTCTATGAGCTGGTAAGGTTCGTGGTCTGGGTTGATGAGGCCTTACCCCATAAGGGTACCCCATCAATACAGATCATGGTATCATCAAGAGCGGAATGGACAAAGAGATGGTCTTATACCCGAATCCGAGGTCCTTATGTATGTGCTAGAGGTTGCTTTTGGGAAAAGCACGACTGACCCACCAGGTCGTATAGTGGTGGACCCGAGTCCATCGGAACCAGGGACCTCGGAGTATTCAGTCGAAGACTCGACTGATTAGAGGATCTGTAGCCCCCTACCTCTTCCCGTTTTGCAGACCTTGTATATAGATTGGCTAGTATTGTAAATGACTTGTTATGATATGTATAAAGGTGTGTTGTGGTTTTGAAAAAATTGTGGCCCTATTTTTTTTTTTTTTTTTTTTTTTTTTATCTTATCATGTTGGTGTTTAGGGATTTAATTATTCGTTTTCACATGCGTATTAAAATAAATGGGTCGACGACGCGTCTTGGGACGTTGCTATTAGATTGACCACATAGGAATGGGCATGCACTGAGAGGATCAAGGCATGACATTTACCATGTTGCCAAAGTAAAGTTTCATCTAGGCAATGTGTTCAATTTATTTTTCTGTGTCGGCACTAGCATTCAAGGTCTCACTCTTCTATCTCTATGAGGTTTTATCTTGAATCACTAAAGTGATCCTAGTGAATCAATCGAAGGGATCTTCTTGCTTTCTTCTGATAGCAAACTAAGAGCGCAAATGATAACCATTCTAGCTAAAAATTGATTTCTGGAAGACAAATAATTTTTTTATATTTCTATTATTATATAAGTTTTTAAGTAAAAATACGCATTTGATAATGATACAAAATTTCTTCCTCCTAAGTGGCGGCGGATGGCAGGGGTGGTGATGGATGTTGATTGGTGACTGACAACTATAGATGATGATCGACGATTGGCGGGCAGCGACGATGGACAGTGATTGGCAATTGGCAGATGGGGGGTAGCAATCGACTAGCCGCAGTAAACAATGAGTGGTGGGTGGCATTCGTAGGTAGCAACCAGTTGACAGCGGCCGATGACAGCGGATGGGTAGTCGGCTAGTAGCGAGGACAAACAATGAGAATAGTTTTTGTTTCTCATTTCTGTTCCATTAATAGAGAAGCAATTTTTTTTTATTTATTTCTGATTTTTGTTCCAAAATTAATTATGGAGTAAAATTTTATTTTAAAAATAGAAAAATGAAATAATTTTACCAAACGGATTTCTATTCAAGAAATAAGTCTGCAACAGAAAAATAGTTCTGGAACAGAAACAAGATGATTATCATGTGCGCCTTGAGATAGTGGCCTTCATCCATAGGACCATACCATCCCTAGCCTCAAAGGCTTTTGCTGGGTTAGGATTGAACTATAGATTATTTAAGCACTTGGCTTTAAATATCCGAAGCCTAGACACAATTCTAGTAATTCGGCAAGACATTCTATTCACCCATTGTGAACGCCAAAAGATGTGTTATGTAATTTTTTTTTTGCAGGATTGTGGTCGTCTAAAAACTCAATGGTTTCAATTAGTGATTAAAATTTGGTTGAGGTTGATTGACGGCCAATTAGATTGTTAAGTTCAACTCAGAATTAGATGTAAATGGTCTGTTATATGTCACAAAGCCTCAAGGACGTGGCGAAATTGGAATTACCAATGATGCTCAGTCTGTAAATGGAAAACAATAAGAAAATTGCATCAAACCTAATTGAATTAAAACAGATGACATACCTTTTTGGAGAACATGCTTGCGCGATAACTGATAGTAAACATGAGGAGGCACCAGTGATGTGATGGAAAATGGGAAGGAATGCTAACATGGTGCCAAATGAGTGCCCGAGATTAACAAAAGACAAGCTCAGAAAAGAAAGAAACTCTAATTTGACAGCATTAGTTACGGTGGGGGAGCGAAGCACTTGATTGTCCAAATCAAGAAACTTAGAGAGCTTGATTACACAAACTAAAACTTCGAGAAACAAATTTGCACATATTGAGAAAGATAACAATAAGGGTTGACTGCATAGAGCTAAAAGTTAGAGGACCAAATCTCACAAATGTTGAAACAAAAGATTTAAGTTGTAGCTTATTCTTTAGGATACTGAACATACCATCTCGTTGCTTATGAAAAAAATGAGTTGTCACGTTCGCTAACCTCTAACGACCTCGAGCAAGGTTGGCAAACCTCTAGCGGCCTCAAGCGAGGTGCCCTACCTAACTCGTTGGATTTAGCAAGTCTTGAGCTTGCTTAACAATCTTGAGCGAGCTTGGCCTCATTGGTATCTAATGAGCTTGAGCCTTGTCAGCTTGTGGCGAGGCTTGAACTCGCTTGGCGGCGGTCTAAAAAAGATAAAAGGAAATAGAAAAAAGAAAAGAGAAATAAAAATAAATCAAAATCAAAATCAATTTTAAAAATAAAATAATAAAAAATTATTGAAAAATAGTGCATGGAGGAAAACATTTTCCCTACCGAATAGCGGAAAATATTTTCTACTTAATATTTAGGTTTTAGCTGCACACCAAAAATTAATTATATTTTCTTGGAAAATATTTTCTGAAAACATCGCATTTTTTTTTGTGAAACGAACGGGGCACAAAAAATAACTTCTAGGAAAATGTTTTCCAAATTTTTTGATATTTGTTTCAATGAAAATGAATTAATAGGAAAAATTTCCCATCAATGGAGAAAAGCTTGCAAAATGGGGGAAATGTTTTCTACTTTTCAAGTTGGATAAAACACTTTCAATATCTTCTTTCACTTCACCTTTTTTTTTTTTTTTTCACAAAACACAATTTTCTTTTCTTTTTTATATATATTTTTGAAAATTTGAGTTTTTATTTAATTTAATTTTTTTTTCTTTTCTTTCATTTTCTTATTCTTCTTCCTTGGTCAGTTGCCAGCAACTGATGACTAACCACGGGTGAGCTTGAGCCTTGCCATAGTCCAATGAGGCCTGAGCTTGCTCATGGTTGATGGGTGAGCTAAGATCTAGCTAGAGTGGCGAGCCAGGCAAGGCTCAAGCCTTATTGGAGGTCGCCAGAGGATAGCAAGGCTTTCGCCACCTTGAGTAAGGCTCGAGCCTCTCCTAGCTCATTGGCCTGAAAGAGAGCTTGGCCTTGTTAATATTTAGTGAGCTGGAGCTTTATTGGCTTGTGGTGAGGCTTGAGCTTGGCTTGAGCTCAGCGTTGGTTGCTAGCCATCCCCATGGCTGGCAATTGGTTGCGTAAAAAGAAGAAAACAAAAGAAACGAAAAAGAAAAAGAAAGATATGATCTTAGGATTGGTTTTTAAAAAAATAATACAAATTTATTAAAAGAAGTGAATGGAGAAAAAGATTTTTCATATCAAAGAGTGGAAAATATTTTTCACTTTATTTTCAGGGTTCTATTGAATATAAAAAAATATAGCTATTTTTTCTAAAAAAATATTTTTTAGAAACGTTATATTTTTTGAGAAGTGAATAGAGTCTGAAAACATAAGGGTTAATACCTTGAAAAACCCTAAACTGGTACATCTGTGACAAATTTACCCAAAACTATTTTTTTGACCACTAAAAACCCCAAACTGGTATACCTTTGACAAATTTACCCTAAACTGGTACATTTGTTACAAATTTACCCTCTGTTAGTTTTAGTTAAATTTTCTTGTTAAATTATAAAGTTAAATAACACATGACAATTGACCGGTATATTAATTTGGGATTTTACACTCTATTTGTCATAATTTATAATTTTTATGATTTTTTTGTGGTGTTAATATAATTTTTCGGATGGTATATTAGTCACAAATTTACTAATTTGGGATTTTTTGTAGTCGAATAAATTAATTTGGGGTAAATTTGTCATAAATATATCAGTTTAGAGTTTTTTATAGTTAGTCGGGGTAAATTTGTCACAGGTGTACCAGTTTAGGATTTTTAATGGTTAAAAAAATAGTTTGGGGTAAATTTATCATAAGTGTACCAGTTTGAGATTTTTTAAGGTATTAACCCAAAACATAAACCTTGATCTAATGAGGACTCACTCAATCTACGGGACACCTGCCTCATTTCCATTAGGTCACGTGTGATCTCACGTTGAGGAACGTCAGACCATACGTGACCTTTCCATGGTCGTGTGATCTGACGTCAACACTTTACTTTCTGTCACATCCGTGAGGAGTTCATTTCGTATTCTACTTCTAATTTTCCCAAGCTCCAAGAGAGAAAATCGCCTTCCATGGTCGTGCCGTTTGATCTGTCGTCTCTTTAATTGCACTATCTTTTTTTTTTTTTTAATCACGGGTGCTCCAGGAGATTGATTTTTTTTTGAAAGACTAATAATCTTTTTATTTTGTGAAAAATGAGTAATTTAAAAATATTTTCCTAAAAATCATAATTTGTCTAACTTATGAAATTGAATGAACAAAAAATATTCTCATTGTTCATGAAAATATCTGGACAAAAATTGTTATCACTAATAAAATATTTTTGGTCGACTAATTATTTTAAAAAATATAAGTAATCATTTTTAGAAAAGTAGTTTCTAATAATTCATTTTTCATGAAATAAACGAATCTTAAAAATTTGAAAAAAAAAATCTTGTATATTTTTCTCACCCTTTTTGGGTGCATTTAGTTCAATATTTTGAAACCTTATTTGGGAAATGCAAAATAGTTTAGCTTGAAGGGTTTTGGGTAAATGTAAAGGCCATTTGATACACTACATTTTGAAAAAAAATTTGAGAGAAATGTTGTTTAGTAAAAAACACATTTGAAAAACTCTTTGGGTGACGAATATTAATTTTTTAATTTTTTTAAATTGAAAAAATAATGTATGCAACTTTTTAAATATAAATTTTGACAATAATACTAAAAAACCATATATATATATATATATATATATATTATTTTAGGGGGGAAAAAAGGACCAAAATCTTTGCTGGTCCAGAGAAGGGCTACGACCGTCGATGAGTCAGATTTAGTGTTGACGACCGTCCGTCGAGGTCGGTTGAGGTTGAGTGACCTTTGGCAGTGCGAGAGGTCGGGCGACTCAAACAATGGTCGCCTAGGTCGACCGAGGTTGTGTGATCTCTTGCGGCCCTCATGAGGGTCGCACGATCCTCACCGGAGGTCACCCGACCTCAGACGATCTCGATCAATGGTCACTGACACAAGATTTGGCTCGTCAGCGGTCATACCCCTTCGTTGGATTGGTGAAGGGTTCGATCCTTCTTCAATAAAAGAAATAACAAGGGACAAAATTGAAAATTTGGTGAGGGTAGTTTTAGAAGAAAAAATGAGATTCAGCATTTTGCCAAATGCTGAAAGCCTAATGTTGGCATTAGGATTTTGACCTTCCCAATGTTGGCTCTCACTTGAAAACTCCTTTAGAATAGTTGTCAAATGGTTCAACATTTTTTCAAAGGACTTTGCTAGCTCCTTCATTGCGTTGGACGGGACAAACACTCCTTAGCCAAATTCTTACCCTTTATCAAAAAAAAAAAAAAACATTCCTTAGCCAACCCTCTAGAAACGAAGGGTTGGCAAAGGGGACGAACAGATACTTCCAAAGGTAAAAATCTTTCCTTTATTTTATAGTTTTTATTTCATTGTCCACCTCTTTCTTTTAATATATATTCAATAAATAATACCTCACAATCATAGATGTAAACAATAACGAGCCGGCAAAGGACACCATGCCCGCTTCCGTCTTACGCGTCACCGGTGCATGCGGGGGCATGCGGGTGCATACGAGCTTGGAAATTCATCAGAATTCGGAAGTTCCATTGGAAACAAACAACTCACAAGTCCTATTCAAGCCTCATCAATCAAACCTATCACATCTGACATTTTTGCTAGCGAAGGGAATTTTCGGACGCAACACGATCCAATGACTTCACCGAGGAGAAGGCAAGATAGCGTACTGTTCATTTGTGACTTTCGAATTCCGATTAGTAGATTAATACTAAGGATTGGGTGAGTTATATCCTAATAAATTTATCATATTCAATTGAGAAACCTAATTATATAGTACGTCGCTTTCGTTAATACATTTAGCGAAGTGGATATGTAGATGAGTTTTTGAAAGAATCTAGCGTATCTAGTTGAGAGAGAGAGCAAGATGTCGGACTGATTTGCACTTCGTCATATCCTGGTTGACTTAGTCGCTAAACGTGACTATTAAAGCTTGACATTTCATATTAAGGCTAAGATTAAGATTAGGACTATATTGTGACAAATTGATTGGGATGTTACGTGGTTATTTAAAAAAAGGAATTTGAGTATGTTGTCATGAAGAGTATTCCTCTTGCATTTGGTTACTTGAGGTTGGAAATAACTACAAAGTAAAGAGAAAAAGCAGTAGAATAAGAAAAACATCAAACAAGCAACTCTGAGAAAATTATCCAATTAGTTATAAACTTATTGTACAGATGCTAATTTAGTTCTAAACGTTTTAATTTTACCAACTTAATAATAAACTTTTTTCTGCAATTCCAATGTAATTCTTTTGGTCTAGTTTTGCCAAAAAGTTGTTGATGTAATGATCCGATCATCAATAGCTGCCCATTTGGCACATTGCCATATCATGATTTCTTGAGAAAAACAATTGGATGGATAATATGGAAATTTGCACAAAGATTTATAATTAAATTGATAAAATTGGAAATTTTAAAATTGAATTGACACCCATATAATAGTTTGTGATAGAGTGGACAATTTCCCCAAACAAATTCCAAAGATTAGGTATCAAGTTAAATGTGGTTTTAGTCCTCTAAGTTTCTGTGTTTGCCTTATTTGGTTTATCTAAGTTTAAGTTTTTTGATTCATACAATTTGGTCTTCTGAGTTTTATTTTGTGCAATCAAGTACTCTAATTTTTCCATTTGTGGATGCCATGATTTATTTAAAAAAGGGCTCGAAGTGGACCTTATTTCAAATAAAGACTTAAAGTGCCATGTTAGTATTAAAGAAGAGCTTGACCTAACTAGTTGGTTGAGGATATGATTTATTTTTTTAATTTTCTTTTCTTTTTTCTTTCTTTTATCTTTTTCTATTTTTTCCCAAAAAGAAACTCAAAAAAGAAAAATGTTAAAAAAAAAAGAAGCACAAATAATTAGAAAAAAAAAAAACAGGCGAAAGGGCCACTGCTAGCCCTCCCGCCTGTATTTTTTTTAATAAAAAAATTAGCCTTTTCTTTTTCCTTTTTCAATTTGTCTTTTTTGGAAAGAAAAAATAGAAAAAGACAAAAAAAGGAAAGAAATTCTTTTAAAATGTAAATGATGGAAATTCCCTTGATCGGCTGCTAAGGTTAGGTCCTTCTTAGATACTGACATGATACTTCAATCTTTTATTTGAAATAAGGTCCACTTTAGGCTCTTATTTGAGAAAACGAGGGCCCTTAATGTCCTTATTTAAAATAATATTCACTTTAGGCTATTATTTGAGAAAAAAAGGCACTTCAGTCCGTATTTGTCCCATTGATTAATGAGTTCCCATTGCTTATGTGATTAAAAATGGGAGGTGATGCTAATATGTTGCTAATTGCACGCTTGAAATTAGCAAAAGACAAATTGGGAAAATAAAAATTAGATCCTAATTTAATAGTATTAGTTATTACGGGTAAATGAAGCATTTGATTGCATACGTTAAGAAACTTAAAAGACTTGATTACACAAAATAACACTTTGAGTAACAAATTGCATAACTTGAGAAAGATGGCAAAAAGGGCTTGATTTAGTAGAGCAAAAGGTAAGAGGGACCAAATCCCACAAACATTGAAACTTAGATGACTAAAGTTTTAATTAATTCTTTAGGTTACTGAACATATAATCTCATATGAAAAAGATGTACCATCAGACTTTCTTAGTAACGACAAGGTACCATGGGAATGATCATAGGCAAGAGGTACCTAAACAACGTGTGACTTCTCACAGGCTTCTTGAATGATAAAGAGAGTTGAAATACACTAAGCAATGCATTAACCAAAGGGAAAGTTTTTTCTAGCTTATGTACGTGAAACTAAAATAGATGTCTTTAGGTATAACATGCATTAGTTAGTATCACAACCTTAATATGCTTAGGCGAGAGTGCATTATAAAGATCGATAACCTTATGAAAAAAGAGTTTATTTATACATCTTCACAAGCCAAAATTAGGCTTGGTATGGGATAGGTCAAAGTGGACGATGCATACCTTGAGTGAGTTAGGCTACGAGTGAGATGCTTCATTTAGATTATATGAAAAGCATCATTGATGTCCATAAAGCTCAGGATCTGCTCAAAAGGAATCATTGGCATGCACAAATTGAATAATGAGTCTTATCTTTGATAGTGAGATATAGAATTGCCCTCTACCCCTTGACTTGATTTTCTTTAGATTTAAGATTATAAGCCCCACTTTTTGTCTTAGCAACCCGACAGATTGTTTTCTGGACTCAGCCGAGGAATCTTCGATCGTTAGTCACAAAATGTTATTGCATGAGGATCCATTTTTGCCAGTTGACTATTTCCTCAACTGACAAATGAGTACTTCCATGCACAGCTCTTAAAGTAGCCATTTTCTTTCATCTTCTCAAATGGGAACCCTCCCGCTTTAAGTATCTACGCTTGAACTCGTTGAAGATATACGCAAGAATTGTTCTATTTCCCTTTCTTGGTTCCTATGTTTACTGATAAAGGAAAACTGAACCTATCTATGGTATATTCTCTTTTCTCTCCATCGATTTATTTGCCTGAGTTTTGTGTAGGTTTCATCTTTTTCTTTGTTAATCTGTTCTTTTTTCCAACTAAACGTTGTCATCCAGGAGACTGAGGCTGAATTTGTTGAGGGGAAGGTGGATTGGAAGGGAGGAAAAGCTTTGAAGCACAAGCATGGTGGGATGAGAGTTTCTTTGCTCATTCTGGGTAGGTACTAATTTTACTTCACTGCTATGATCGCGGTCTTGCACGCAAGGGATTTAGGACCTCTCAGAGTTTCACGTGTCGGTTTCTGGACCGATGATAGTCGGGAGGTTCCTGCGCCATGTTTGTCTCACTATTCTCTTTTCGTCTGATTTGAACATCACCTAAAGGTACGCAAGCAATGGCACATGATCCTTAGGGAGGACTGTATAGCTCCTTGAGCATCCCCAAGCATTTATGCAAGTCGTGCGTCGTTGCAACTTTCTTTGCTCTTTCTTTCCCAAGAGCTCTTCATTAAATGCAGCACGTGAGGCTTCACTTGTTCTTTCCTTCTGTCGGCTACAACAGAAGAAAATAGCACAGGAGAGAAACAAAATAAGTTAAAGAAAGAGGACAAAGAAAGCCCACAATTTTCTACTTTGACAAATCATCTCTCTCTCTTCATGATGGTCTTCCCTCCATTTCGACTCCGTCTTCTTCTGCTATCTTTATTTTCACGTGCTGCAGAGATGAGTTCAAGACAACAAAAGAAACCGCTTCACTCTTGTTGGCTCATAAATGAACCCACGTGTAATCTTCTTCTTCTAACAATTTCGGCTGATCAATTCACATATGCCAATATTTCAATCCACATATGCCAATATTTGATTCGCACGTGGTCGAATTCACATATATTTGTCAACAGCTCCAACTCGAGACATATTTTTAATATTTTTTTATGAGGAAATTTGAACTAGCTAAATATCATAATGATCTAAAGCAATATTGACTCTTTTCCACTGTCTCATTTTGGCTTAAAAATGCAAATTCCGCAGCAGCAAATGGCTTTGAGAGCTTGGCGATTATAGCACTTGCTGTCAACTTGGTGACATACTTCAACGGAGTGATGCACTTTGAGCTGGCTGAAGCAGCTAACCAGCTCACAAACTTCATGGGGACTAGTTACATCCTCTCCATACTGGCAGCCATTCTCGCCGACACTTTCATTGGCAGATTCAAGACTCTGCTCATTTCAGCCTCGATCCAATTACTGGTACACATTGCCTGAATAGTTTGTTTGACACTACATAGTAACTGAACTTGCAATTGGTGTTACTGGTGATCTCTGAACTTTCTTTAGACTCGAACGAATTATCTAGCATTAGGAAAAGGGCCATCCTAGACTATTAGTTGGTCCCTGGCCGCAAGTTCAAATCTTTGGCCATGTTGACATATTAATTCCTCCAGATTTTAATTGATTCTAATTGTGAAGTATAGTGAAACCCTCTATAGACTATAAATGAGTCCACGAATCCATCAAAGCTCTTGAGCAACTCAACTCTACTTGGGAGTGCTCAAACAGGGACTGGCACTCCTAACGGTGGAAGCTCACTATCCAAAGCTCCGACCACCGCCGTGCAACGTTTATCACACTTCCCACTGCAAGAAAATCAGTGGTGGAGACGCTGCTCTCCTATTCCTCGGCCTATACTTGTTGGCAACCGGCGGCGCGGGCATGAAGGCCTCCCTGCCAGCCCATGGTGCCGACCAGTTTGATGAAAGAGATCCACGGGAGGCGAGGCAGATGTTGAGCTTCTTTAACTGCATCTTGCTGTCTGTATGCACCGGGGCGGTGGTGAGCCTGTCGCTGGTTGTCTGGATCCAAGTTAACAAAGGATGGGACTGGGGGTTCGGCCCGTCTACCTTTGCCATGATCTTGGCAATAATCATCTTCGCCGTGGGATTGCCACTGTACCGGATTCAGACAGTTCAGAAATCGAGTGCCATCATTAAAATCATTCAGGTATGAACTCATCATCTTCTTTCACATGTGTATTTCACTCCTGCAATTATTGTTTTATCTCGATCTTGTTCTTTTGTGCAGGTATATGTAGCTGCAATCAGCAAACGAGATCTTCAACTTCCTAAGGACCCAAAAGAGCTTTATGAACTTGATAAAGACGGAGAAGCAGCGTTGGAAGCAGAATTTTTACCTCACACTGAAAGTTTCAGGTTGATCCCACCTTTAGCGAGGATCAGCAATATTATATTAGACTCGCTAATTGCAAAAATAACAAGCATACTGGTTCGACTGTTCTGATTCAAAAAATATGCTGAAATCGTAGGAAAATCAGAAGTAACGACATCCCAAAATTGGGCAAAAATCACATCTAAATTGCTTCGATGGTCCTCTTATTGCTTGTTAGGTTTCTTGACAAAGCAGCCATGCAGACAGCTTCTCCGGAGCAATATGGAGGTGCGAAAGGGCCAAATCGATGGGCGTTGTGCCGGGTCACACAAGTGGAGAATGCCAAGATCATATTAGGCATTGTCCCTATCTTCTGTTGCACCATCATCATGACTCTATGCCTTGCTCAGCTTCAAACCTTCTCCATCCAACAAGGCCAAACCATGGACACAAGCATCACAAGCTCCTTCCACATTCCACCCGCCTCCCTGCCCATCATCCCATTTGCCTTCTTGATTATCATCATCCCAGTCTATGACCAGGGTTTTGTACCCTTTGCGCGCAAGCTCACAGGCCACCCTGCTGGCATCACGCACCTGCAGCGCATTGGGGTTGGTCTGGTCCTGTCCTCTGTCTCGATGGCAGTGGCTGAGGCTGTCGAGGTCAAGCGAAAAGCTGTGGCAAGGAACCACCACATGCTCGACGCGATGCCTGTGCTCCAACCTCTCCCAATCAGTGTGTTCTGGCTGTCCTTCCAGTACTTCATTTTCGGGATTGCAGACTCGTTCACATATGTGGGACTCCTCGAGTTCTTCTACTCTGAAGCGCCGAAGGACCTCAAATCGGTCTCAACTTGCTTCTTCTGGAGCTCCGCAGCACTTGGATACTTCTGCAGCACGATAATGGTGAGGATCGTGAACGGTGTGACGAATGGGATAACGAGGAGTGGAGGCTGGTTGGCCGGGAACAACATCAACCGGAACCATTTGAACCTGTTCTACTTGTTGCTTTCCATGCTTAGCTTGATCAACTTCTTCGTCTATTTGATTGTTGCAAGGGGATACAAGTACAGGAGTCACCAATGAAAGCAACACCAGGTGAGGAAGTGAGGGACTGTAACGTGGAAGTCAGATTGAATCACATCAGAAGTTGAATGTTGCTACAGCTTGGTGTCCCTTGCTCTGCGTTGTGTGTAGGGAAAGGGTGGGTTCTTGAGATGTCATTTGGTGTTCATGACCGGAGGCAGTTGGTAAATTGGAGTGGAATCATGACGATTGGTGCTTGTAATCTTCCCTTAATTATCTATTTTCATGTTAGTCTCTCTTCTTGATGATGATGGCTAGTGCTTGAGATATCAACCAATGGACTAAATTCACGGGAAAGCCTTTTAAGAAATTTATCCCCTATAATTGAATAGCTTTCTAGGAAAATTCAGCGAGATCTCTAAAGATTTATTCATCGAATTTCTTTCTCAGCTCAACACTAGGGGGAGGAACTCTTCCTCTGGAGTATTAGTCTTGCACCGAATTCTGTCATTTTTAAACCTCATTAAGTATTGTTCAACGGACTCTCCAGATTGCTGGGGTATCTTGCCGGTTCAGCCACCAATACTCTGGGATCAGTTTGAGAGAAATATGTCCAGAATCGGACATGCATATCCTGCCAATTCCTAACAAATTCGCAGGCAGGTTGAGGTACCAATTGAAAGCTGGACCTGACAGTGAAGTAGGGAAGATCCTTAACTTGACAAAGTCATCAATAGACATTTCTCCACACTGATGAGTGAATTAAGCAATGTGCTGGATGGCCGTGATTTCACCTTCGCCAGTAAACAAAGCAAATTCAGAACCTCCATACCCCCTTGAAGAAGGGATAGTTTCTGTTTATGTGATCAGGGCTTGGTTTCCCATGCGGAGCCATATTATTCCTTTAAAATCTAGGTCCGTCCAGATGCTCTATTGTCCTAGCCAAACATTCTTGATTGAGAGGATTAGCTACTCTTTGTTCGTTTCCATCGAGTCCTCTTTCAGGCATTTCTCTATTTATAGCCTCCTACGGGCCAGGCGTGGTTCGCTACTCGTCATTATTGAAATCGGCCTCTCTATGGGCTACTTGTGATGGTTCCCTTCTCCTAAAGGGTAGCTCATGGTGTCCAGGCCTTTCTGGGCTAAAGCCAGATCGAGGATAGTCTTGACATCTTCCTCCAAGAGGGTGTTTTGCCTAGTTCGATCGTAATGATTTCTTTCAGGAGATGCCCATGTTCTTGGTACTACAGCTTCCTCCAGCTGTTGAGTGTGGCGCGTAAAAAATTATTTCCTGAGAAATTGGATGAATTCGAATGGGAGTTCATCCACTCATATGGCCGTTGTTCCTGCGGGCACCATTTGGAATTTCTCCAGAAGCCTCATCAACGAGGTTTCTTGCATTCATCCATTTTTTGAGAGGCGTTAACGAGTCTTTGGCGCAATTCCGAGATTGCTATCAACAATTCTTTGCCTTTCGAAAATTGGCTGTAAAGTTTGAGCCAGTCATTCAGCTACTTTGTTAGTCATATCATTATCATCCCTTCAACGACTTGATGAATGCTCGTTATTAATTTCTCAACTTGTTGATCAAAGTGGTTAATGATTTTTGTGATTTTTTGTAACATTAATCTAATTTATCGGAGGATATATTTATCATAAATGTACTAATTTAGGGTTTTTGGAAATTAAACAAATTATTTTAGGATAAATATATCACAAATGTATTAATTTTAAGTTTTTTTTATAATAATTTAAAGTAAATTTATCACAGGTATCCTAGTTTAAGATTTTTAGCGGTCAAAAAATTAGTTTGTGATAAATTTGTTATACGTGCATCTGTTTATGATTTTTTTTTAAATAGTAACCCTAATTTATAAATATAGATATATAAAATCTTTCTATACTAGATATATAATATGCGCCGCTTTATATTTTGTTGTTGAGGATTGATCCTCATTGTTATTTTCATTGACAAGTGACTTGCGATTGTTACGCTATGTTGTTGTTGTTTTTTTTTTTTTTTTATATGGATGATATTTGTTAATTTAGTTTATGGATGATGGTTCCTCGTGATGTGATGGTCGGTTGGGGACTTCTTGTACTTCTGACTTTTGAAATGTGCTCTGCGGGAATTATTTTGCATGATGGATGATTAGATTATTGTATTGTAGGCTTTTATTTTATCACGGCAGGTTTTTGATTTGCCCTAATACCATTATAAGTTTTAAACTTTTTTTTATCAAGGTCCTAAATAACGTTTTACATTAAGTTTTCTTGATGGGTTTTTTTTAATATATTTATGAGAAAATATCACAAAAAACCTTAAACTATACTCACTGTCACACATTTATTTTAAATTTCTTTAAATGACATAAATATCTTAAAATATACCCACTGTGACACATTTACCTCAAACTTTTTTTAAAACATAAAAAAAAAAACTTAAATTTATACATATGTGACACATTTACTCTTCATCAAGATTCTCTTAAATGATATTCTAGTAAAAAAAACTTCATTTTATTTCACTTAAGCCACATGGGCATCATATCAAAACCGTTTACTTTTTAGCGCTTGTGTAACTAAATTTTTTATGGTTCTCATTGAAAAAGCTTAGATAATGGTAAATGTATTATGTAGGTACAAGTTTGAGATTAAGTTTAGGATAAATATGTCACAATGGACATAATTTAAGGTTTTTAATAACTTTTGCCCTATATGTTTAATCAGATGAGAATGCAATAAAAGAAAGGGAAAAAAAAGTTTCCCCTTTCGATCTTAGGCCTGAGACGACCCAGTCTTTTTTAGCCGGCCATTTGGACTTACTTGGGCCACGTAAGCCTAGGGCCAAAATTTCCCAAGCTTGGAAAAAAAAAAAAGGGGCAAAAGCCCACCCAGCCTGGCTTACCCCTGCCATTGGGGATGCATAACGAAAGCTCGATATCTTCACGACATATAGAGCACTCATGTCCGGTCCCGTTATTCCAATTGAATATACATTCATTTTAAACTTAAGTCAATAATAGATTATATGGAGGCAATTAATATGCATATTTATCTACTTGACGCTACATCAATTCTCCGATGCAAGATTGTTGAGTTAATTCGCTAGTGCACCTCAACAAACCTCTCTTTTTGTGGTGTCAAGACGATATATGCTGTTTTGACTCCATCAATTGCCTTGGCCAATTAAATTCAATGGGAAGTAGGGGATGCCATGTACCACCTTGCTTGATGAGGATGCGATCCGTCAACCATGAGGGACACGGATTAGGTAACGATTGCCCACATAAATGAAGATTTTCAGAAAAGTTGTTTGCATTAAGCTTTGTTTGTTTTGAGACAAATAAATGATTCACAAAATATTTTCCTAAATGGGATTTGGTTACAAATTGAATGATTTTGATCGTCCAAAAAACTTCTGACACTTAAATTGTTGTCGATAATGAAAATATTTTTCATAGACTGTTGATTTCATGTGCATATTCTGATATATACGCATGAAAACAAGCATATATCTTAGAGTTGACATGGAGTACATAAGTCAATTGTGCCAAGTTGGAGGAATTAAATGTCTCCAACAATGAATTTAGTGGCCAAATTCTTGATGTAAGAGGTTGTTTTGGATTCTATTTGTTTCATGGAAAAATGAATGATTAGAGAAAACATTGCAAAAGCACCCAAAATTAACCTGCAAAGACTACCAAGAGAGAGAGCTTAAATTGAAGTCCATTTACATGAGCTAATTAGTGATACATTGAAGCTATACTCATCAATTCTTTCAATATGGACTGTTGCATAATATCCTCACATGCATTCAACACCAACGATACCTACACCATCAAATGAACAATTCTTGCAAACTCATAGAGGATGACAGCCCAATTCATTTCAGGAATTTATATACACTCATATGTTTTAGGAGCATGCAACATATTTTTCCAGTCACTTCTCTCAGCTCTTGTGGCCACCTGAGAGAGAGAGAGAGATTTCAGAGGCGCCATGGACTTCTTCATGCACCAGATAACTTCATTTGGGTAAAAATTCAAAACCTTAATTTATGTAATTGAAAAAATTTTGTTGCTTAAGCTGTAGTTTCAGATTAATTAGAACTTTAGGTTACTGTGTTAGGGTATCAAGGACCTCTAAAATTTTAAGGGAGTCGATTTGGGGTTATTGAACATGATCTAGCGATGGAAATGACTGGAATTTGTAAAGAAGGTAAGAAACCTAGAAAATAAGACTATAATACTTCTATAAATAAAGATGAATGTCGGAATTAGGAAATTCAATCCAATTTAAGGGGAAATCTAATATGATCTATTATGAATGATCTTCTTGTCTTCGTATCTTTAGAGTCGAAAGGTTTTGTCTTTAGAAATGATTGGTTTGTAGTTGATTGTTATTTTTTTATATGTGTTATTAGGGAAAATGTCACAAATGGTCCATGAACTTTCATTTGATGTTCAATTTCATCATTGAGTTTTTGATTTGCTCAATTTGGTCCTTGAACTTTCATTTAATGTTCAATTTCATCCCCGAGCTTTCAATTTGCTCAATTTGGTCCCTGAACTTTCATCTAATGTTTCATCTAGTCCCTAACTATTTGAAAATTGACCCCATTTTTTTTTTTAAAACCAAACTGTTTTTTTTTAATAAATAAAAAAAATACCAAACTGGGGGTTTTTTTTTTTCTGTCAAAAAAAATCACATTCATGCAAAGTAATAAAGATCAATATTTCTTTCATTTTTCCATATTAAAAACAAATGGAAAAATGGACAGTAATAATAAATAAAGGTGAATCTTGCATTTTGATTTTTTTTTTTTGTATATGCAAATTACTTTAATAATATACAAAAGCCCATCGATCCAATTTTTTATGGACTTCACTGGAAAGGAAAAAATCGATTGATGGGCTTTTGTATATTACTGAAGTCAATCAATTGATCATCACCACACTTCATGTACTTCCCTTGAATTCTATCAATCAGAGAAACCGTGATGAGTGAGCTCATCAGGGATCTCATCGATCAGACCCGTGGATCTAATATGCTATCGTGACCCAATTTGGGCATTAACTTTTTTCTACGTTTGGGCTCTAATTTTGAGCCTGGTCGTGTCAAAGTTACATATTCGATGTCAATACAAGCTATATGCTTCGACACTTTCGACACATGGCAGTCCACGGCACACTTCTTGAGCCACCTTGCAACGCTTTGGTTGCTTCGCCAGCATCCACGCAATCCCTCAGAATCGACCCAACACTTGTCAATCACGCATGCCCAACTCCACCGAGCTCTTACGGCAGAATGCATGAAAATGAACACCGAAAGAAGGACGCTTGCCAACACTCTCGAGAGACCCGCGACGACGAAAGAGATCAGTTTTTACTTGATTTAAGACGGTGGCCTCGACTGACGAGCGGAAGACGCCGCCGCCACCACCAACGAAGGAGGAGCAGCAGCCGGGAGAGCCGACGACGGTATGGCAGCACGTGGTGCAGAAGGGGGCGGAGCTGACGCAGTCTCTGGCGCCGGCGAAGCAGTTGAAGCAGCACGCGTGCAGGTTCGCCCTGTACAGCCACGACGCGCGCTGCCAGATCGCGGCTCAACCAGGACTTCCTCCGGTGCGTCGTCTACAGCGGTGACGACCACCACGCCTGCCTCATCGGTAATAATCCCAAACTCTCTTCCTGCAATATGATTAGTCGGGTTCAATCTATACTCCCTTAAAAAGAGATTGTTGACATTATCGATGAAGAATTTTCTCATGTGAAATTTGTAAGAGCGTCACATTCATTCGTACTGATAGAATAATGATGCTTTGGTGATTAATTAAGGGCGGTTTTCTAAATCTAGAAAGTTATCTCCATCATATTTTAGATCAATGACATTCTATCTCCACTTTCCCTCAATGAAGGATAGAAAATCGAATCTATTGAGGTTTCATATGTTTCGTGAAAAATGAATGATTTAGAAAATATAATTATGAAATTAATAATTTTTATCATTTGAAATAATTAACTAATAAAAATTATTTTCATCGACAGTAATTGATGTTTGAACATTTTCGTGGGCATTTATATATTTTTCATTCATTTATTTTTAAAATATTTAAGTAATTATTTTAGGAAAATATTTTTTAAATTAGTGTTTTGTACTAAACAAATAGAGCCGATATTGAATTGCTTAGGAACAACATATAATAATTGTTTCACACTAAAATATGACATGTACATGCTTAGATAGAGTGTGCCAAAGTGCCTTGACAATCAATATTTTGACTGGCTTAGGTTCTAATTTTTAGGTCAATTGATTCAACCATCGCATTTCAAAACATTTGTGAAAGAATCGATCTCCATCACATTGAATTCACGTAGGTAGAAACCATCACCAAACAAAAAATCATCGAACCTTTTTAAAAGTAATTGGTCGATTTAAAAAAATGATAAATATATTAAAATTTTTAAAACTTATCATAAAAATGCGATTATGCGGTAAAATTTTTCAAAAGTACAATCAAATTCTAAAACTTGTTAGAGATGTGTAATTAAGTATTAAAATTTTCAAAAAGTGTAGTCAAGTTTATAATTTATTAAATTGATAAAATCAAGTATTGAAATTAGTCAAGTTGGTGCAATCAAGTCTTTACTTATCATATTTTCTATTTGTTAAGTTAGACAGAGTTAACAGAAAGATTTGATTGCATCAATTTAACAAATTTTTGAACTTGACCATACTTTTTAAAAGTTTTAAGATTTAGAGTTCGTTTGTTTTGCAAAAAATATAATATTTTTGAGAAGTCATTTTCCAGGAAAACAACTTTATTTTTCCATGTGTGGTTGAAATCTAAAAAGGACATGAAAATATTTTATATCGTTTGGTAATGGAAATTATTAAAAAAATCATTTTTCAAATTATTTTAAATTTTTATATATTCTATTCTTTTCCTTTTCTTCTTCCTTGACAAGTCGGCATTATTGTGACGGTTGGCGACCGGTCATAAGCAAGCTCGAGGCCAACATGCTCAAGCTTCATTGATTAGGTGAGCTTTGAGAGAGTTGGCCACAAAGTGAGGCCTCAAGCCTCATTGGCTCGTGGTGAGCTCGAAGCTTGTCTATAGCTAGTTAGCAACTATTGTTTGTGGGTGGTGACCGGCCAAGGAACAAGAAAAGAAGAGAAAATAATATATTTAAAATAAAAAATAATTAAGATAATTCAAAAATCTTTTTTAAAAACAAAAAAAATCAATTTTTTAAAAATTATTTTTTTTAAAATAAATATTTTGTAAACTAGTAATTATTCTTAAAGCTAAAACTGTTGACAAAATTGTGTTTAAAGGTGTCAAATAGGTGGGTCGGGTCGGGTTTGAGTCGGGTCATTAATGGGTCGACCCAAATCGACCCATTAACCCATTTATATAACCCATTTAAGCCTAATGTAATTTTTTCGACCCATACCCGACCCGACCCATATTAATAAATTATTTTCATATTTAACCAAATTTAGGAAAACTTATTCTTATGTTTTTTTTTAAAGATTATATTACTAAAAAACTTCCAAACTTTTTTCATATATATATATATATATATATATTATTTTTTAAAAAATTGTATTGCTAAAATAGTTTTATACAACACAAATTTAATGGACAATTTTTATAATTTTTAAAATAATTATTTTAAAAAATCGAATATTAATTTTTTTTAAAATTAATTTTTTAATTATTTTAATTTTTAAAATATATTTTTATTTTTTCTTTTTTCTTTTTGGTTCTTCTTCTTCTTTGGCCGGTGGCTAGCCACGACGACGGCCGGCGGCCGGCCATAGGTGAGCCTCAAGCTTGCCTTACGCTAGCGAGCTTGAGGCTTGCCAGATCGGAAAGGTTGGAGCCTTGCCCGACGTCGACGAGCTCGAGTCTTGCCAGATAAGTGAGGCTCAAGCCTCGCCGAACATCGGCAAGGCCTCCGCCTCGCCATATATGGCGAGCTCGAGGCTCACTAGCGTCAAGCGAGCTCGAGCTCACCCCTCGCCAAATCTGGCAAGGCTTGCCGGCATTGGGTAAGCTCGAGTTCACACCTCGCCAGATCTGGCGAGGCTGGAGCCTCGCCCGACGTTGGCGAGTTTGAGTCTCGCCAGATTGGCGAGGTTCAAGCCTTGCCAAGCGTCGGCGAGGCCTCCGCCTCGCTAGATCGGGCGAGCTCGAGCTCGCTCGATGCCGGTGAGCTCAAGGCTCACCTGGTCGGTCGCCGGCCATTGCCGTGCCGGCAACCAGAGAAAGAAGAAAGAAAAAAAAAAGGAAGAAAGAAAAGACATGAACATGAAAGAAAAAGAAAAAAGAAAAGAAAATTAAAATAAAAAATAATTATAATTTTGGTATTTATAAAATATATTTTTGTAAAATTAAAAAGAGAAGAGATAGTCTCTCTCTTAATTTTTGTCAAAAACAAGTGACCCATATATGACCCATTTATGATTTAAATGGGTCATATATGGGTCTAAGACCCATTTTGACACCTCTACCAAGCATAGGGATTCCGATTGAAATGCTCATATCTGGTCATATTTTAAAGAAACCTTTTCTAGTTCTCTTTAAGAGAAAATCATCTTCTTGAATTTAAGTTTTGAAAATAAAATATTTTCCATCGACTCATTTTCTAACCAAATCAAACTCCATAGAACGAAGAAAGATATTTTTCAGGAAACAAACAAAACCTTAATTGCACTTTCATGTAAAGTTTTAGCATTTTCAATATATTTATAAAAAAAAACATGAAGGATAATTTTATCCAAAATTACACTTGCCACGTCCATGTGCAATGCCAATCAAAGCTTGCCAGGGATGCCCTGCGCATCTCCCGCCTGTTCCGTCCCCACGATTCTAGCATATGCTCTTCTGCTTCTCCAACCTCATCCATGGCCCACCCACCATTCCCTCCCTTCTTCTTCGACCCCATTCCTGCGTAAGAACACCGTCGACCAAGGTATGTAGGTCTGGTCATTAACATACGTTTCACTGGATTTGGATCCCAAGCTGGCGCACGATCTAAGCTGAGTGAATTTGCTCTTTCTGATTAACTGGGGGGAAATTCTCAAAGCCGAATTTTGGCAATAAGGCATTCATCCTAAAGACAAGCTCAAGACAAGATTCTATATTCCAAACCAACATTTTCAATGGAAAATTCTCCTTTCCGGCCTCAAAGTAGCCCCTTGTTTCAAAAGACCATGTGTCATATCTTTCAGCCAATCATGCAGAATGTAGCAGTCTATATTGATGATATATTACTTTACATCCCTGATGAAGAATCTCACTATCGACTTCTCGAGTAGTTTGTAAAAATTGTAAAGAAATATGGAATCATGCTTTCTCAAAGAAAGATGAACATTGCCCAGATAGAAATTGAATTTCTTGGTATGTACCTCAATAAAGATATGTACTATCCGGGGCCACACATTGCTCATGAATTGTTGAAGTTACCAGAAAAAAACTTCACAATAAAGCAAGTTTAGCAATTCCTTGGGATAATCAATTATCTTAGAGATTTGTTTCTAACATTGCCAAACTACTAATCCCAGTGCAATCAATGCTAAAGAAAACCCCCCCTCTTTGGGGTAAAGCCAAAACCAAGGTAATAGCAAGGTTATGAGAAGTCTGTTGGAGAAATCCTCGTGAAGTGTTTTGAAGTTGACAAAACGTTTCCATCAGTCTAGTCTGAAGGTCTGCAGACTCTGTTATTTAAAGTCTGAAGACTTCCGGATAGTCAGACTCAAGACTCAAAGTCTATCCTCATTGACAGTCTCTAATCCGTTGAAGAAAGGTTATCCAGAACTGGATGTTTTGTTCAGGATTTATCCTTATCATCTGGAGAAGATCTCGTGGCTGGAGAAGACGTAATAGAATCCTTTGATTGATCAAGATTGATTCAATGATTGAAGATTCGTTGATTGTCTAAATATTATTGGAAGGTTCTACTTATGGAAACCAATATCTTGATTGTATGGGCGAACAGGATTGATGAGCTATCAACACGTTCCTTTAATAGCTTGAACAATCTTCCTAATTGATTCCGTCCAACGGGTAGATTTGAGGAACTCCTTTGGTAAGTGCCAACGGGTATGATGGCATAAAGGAGTATTTAAGGAAGACGTTCTTAGTTGTTCGAGGTGTGCGAGATAGAAAAATTCCAAAGTCTGAAGCTCCTATTTGTTTAGACAATTCCTTTGAGCGAATACTTGTATACAAAAGAGAGTCTATACTTGTGTGAAACCTTGAGAAGGTGTGGTAGAACATCTACACTGTGGAATCAAGGCAAAGCTGTGCTGTAACTTCTCTTTTGAGCATAGTGAAATCCAGCCGGTGGGCTGTTAGTGCGGAAGAGTGGACGTAGGCTTGGAATAAGCCGAACCACTATAAATCCTGTGTTCAATTCTCTCTCTTTATAACTTGATTGTATTTCATTTTGTTAAGAATTGCTTCCGTATTTCGACAAATTGTTTGTGCGCCTATTCACCCCCCTCTAGGTGTTTATACTAGCTATCTCAATTGGTATCAGAGCCTGTGTACTCACTTTGTTTGAAGTGTTTTACTTCGAAGGTAAAGATCCATGGCTAGTATGTTAGCACCAGGGCTGATGGAAGGGCAAAGCAATACCAAACCACCCTACTTTGATGGAAAGGATTACAACATCTGGAAAAACAAAATGAAAGCTTTTCTACGATCAAAGGATCCTCTGGAATGGGACGTTGTAGAAAAAGGAATTACTCCTATAGCTGCATCAGTCTCTGAAAGAGGGAAGGAAACTGATGAGACCAGCAGAATGACTCAGGAAGAGATAAACAAGAGACAAGCACTCGATACAAAAGCAATTTACTCTTTATATTGTGCTTTGTCACCAACTGAATATAATAGAATATCTTCTTGTGTTACAGCAAAAGAAGTTTGGGACAGATTGCATATCACCTATGAAGGAACAGACCGAGTGAAGGAAACAAGAATCAATATTCTTCTCGGTCAATACGAAGCCTTCAGAATGAAACCTGGAGAATCTATAACTGACATGTTTAGTCGTTTTACAGATATTGTGAATGGTCTTGAAAATCAAGGTCAACCAATTTCTGATCCCATGAAAGTAAACAAGCTACTGCGTGGACTCTCCAAGGATTGGAATCACATAAAGACTTCGATAAGAGAGACGCAAAGAATTATGCCACTATCTGTAGATGAGCTGATTGGAACTCTTCAGTCTTATGAAGTGGAACGGATCAATGAAGACGAAGATCCAAAAGGTAAGAAATCCATTGCATTAAAATCAAATGATGATTCTGATGATACAGATTCTGAAGATGATATGGACGATGAGGAGCTTGCTCTCATGATAAGAAGATTCAGAAAACTGAATAGAAAAGGAAGAAGGTTCAACTCAAAGAAACAAAGCTTTCAAAGACAGCAGACCAAGTCTGTTGATGATGAAGAACCGAACAAAGATGTAGTCTGCTTTGAATGTAAGAAAAAGGGACACATTAGACCCAACTGTCCTCTTCTAAAGAAGAAGAGAGGAAAAGCTGAAAAATTTCGAAAAGCTCTCAAAGCTGAAACCTGGAGTGATACTGAGTGTGAAGAAAGTGATAATGAGTATGCCAATCTATGTTTGATGGCACAATCAGACTCAGACTCTGGATCAGATTCTGGATCAGACTCAGACAGTGAATTTGAGGCAAGTAATTTTAAAATTCCTGTTAAAGTTTCTAAATACATTGATGAACTGTGTTTTAGTCTTAAGACTTCTCTCAAAAGAATTTCCGAACTGAAAAAGGAAAACTCAGCTCTAAAACAAAAGGAAAATGTTTTAGTAAAAAGAGTTAAAAGTCTAGACTTGACTGTTTCCACTCTTAAAGAAAATGAAGATAATCTTTTAAAAGAATCGCTCTTTTAAAAACAGACTTATCAAATATTTCAAAGAAATTTTCAATAGGATCTGAGAAACTTGAAAAAATTCTTTCAGCTCAAAGACCTTACTTCAATAAGTCTGGTCTAGGTATGTCAGCAGAAACAATTCCCTTGATTGATTTTCCTAAAGTAAAAGAAAGAATTAAGAAAAGACCCTCGAAAGAGGATTACAAAAATCATTTCAAGAAAGTTTTTGTAAAACCTGTAGGAAGAAATGCTCTCAGATGTTCAAAGTGCAACAGTCCGGATCACTTTGAAAAAGAGTGTCCTATGGTATGGAAACCTGTTAAGAAAGTGTGGGCTAATACTGTTTATATTACTAACACCAAAGGACCCAAGAAAATTTGGGTACCAAAGAAAGCTTGAGACTTTATTTTAAATGCAGGTCTCCGTCAAGAAACAGGTAAAGTGGTATCTCGACAGCGGATGCTCAAGACACATGACAGGAGACTCAAATTGCTTTATAAAACTTGCTCAAGTAAATGGTGGAAAAGTTTCATTTGGAGGAAACAGCAAAGGAAGTATTGTGGGATTTGGAACCGTGAAAATTGGAACTCTCACAATAAGTAATGTTTCCTTAGTGGAAGGACTCAATTACAATCTTCTCAGCATTAGTCAATTGTGTGATACTGGTTTCAAGATCTTCTTTCAAGAAGGAACATGTTCTGGAATCAGTAAAGACTTTACTCAGTCTTTTATGGGTCGAAGACATGGAAATATCTATCTTCTGGATGTGAAACCAAATGAATCGCAATGTCTTATCTCAATTCAAGACGAAGCAAGCTTATGGCACAAAAAGCTTGGTCATGTCAACATGAAGCAATTAGCCAAAATCTCATCAAAGCAGCTTGTTCGAGGTCTACCCAAACTGCCATATCAAAAGACTGATTCATGTACTCCATGTATTCTGGGAAAGCAGGTAAGAAATTCATTTAAGCCAATAAATCATGTCTCTACTAATCATGTATTACAGCTGCTACATATGGATCTCTTCGGACCAACCAGAACTCAGAGTATTGGGGGTAAGAAGTATTGCCTAGTAATTGTTGATGATTACTCCCGTTTTACTTGGGTATATTTCCTTGCAAGTAAGTCTGAAACCTTTTCGTATTTTGAAAAATTTGCTAAAAAGGTTCAAAATGAAAAAGGATGTGTTATCTCTAGTATAAGAACAGATCACGGAGGTGAATTTGAAAATCAAGATTTTACAAAATTTTGTGATGAATCTGACTTTAAGCATGTGTTCTCCTCTCCATATACTCCTCAGCAAAATGGAGTTGTGGAAAGAAAGAACAGATCTCTTCAAGAAATGGCTAGAACTCTTTTAATTGAAAGTAAGATTTCTTCACGTTTTTGGGCTGAAGCTGTTTCAATAGCATGCTATATCATTAATAGAGTCTTCTTAAGACCTATTCTAAAGAAAACCCCTTATGAGATATTCAAAGATAAAAAGCCTATTGTTTCATACTTTCATGTATTTGGTTGCAAATGTTTTATATTGAAAAATGCAAAAGATCAAGTTGGTAAGTTTGAAGAAAGATCAGATGAAGGTATCTTCCTTGGATATTCTACATCAAGCAAAGCCTACAGAGTCTATAACAAGAAGAGTCAGTCTGTGGAGGAGTCAATGAATGTCAAATTTCAAGACTCAACGCAAGATGAATCAAGTCAGGCTCATCAAGAAGAGTCTGAATATGTTCCAGACCCTTCAAAGTCTTCATCTCAAGAAGCATCTCAGACTCTGGAAATCCAGCATCAGGGTGTTAGTGAAGATCCAAATAAAGAAAGAGATCATCAATCAGACAAATCGACAAGTAACTGGAAGCATAAGTCCAGTCATCCCAAAGATCTTATAATTGGCGAAATTAATGAAGGAATTCGCACCAGATCCAAAAGGCGAGAAGAGTCTAGTGCTGTGGCACTCGTTTCTGAAATTGAACCAAAAAGCATAGAAGAAGCTTTATTTGACGAAAGCTGGATTGAAGCTATGCAAGAAGAGCTTAGACAGTTCAGCATTAATGATGTCTGGGAATTGACATCCAAACCAAAAGGTAAAACTGTTATTGGAGCTAAATGGGTGTTCAGAAACAAGATGAACGAGAAAGGAAAAGTCGTACGAAATAAAGCAAGACTCGTGGCTAAGGGATATACGCAAGAAGAAGGAATAGACTATGATGAGACTTACGCTCCAGTAGCAAGGTTAGAAGCTATTCGACTATTACTTGCTTTTGCTTGTTATAAGAATATCAGGTTATTCCAAATGGACGTCAAAAGCGCATTTCTAAATGGATTCATCCATGAGGAAGTTTATGTGGAACAACCACCAGGGTTTGAAGGCCCAAAGAAGCCAGACTCAGTCTTTAGACTGAAAAAGGCTTTGTATGGTTTAAAGCAAGCACCTTGGGCTTGGTACGACAGATTAAGTAAGTTCTTAATACAAAATGGTTTTGTCAAAGGTAAAGTAGATACGACTTTATTTATCAAAAAGGAAAACAAAAGTTTCTTACTTGTTCAAATATATGTGGATGATATTATTTTTGGATCCACTAATGAAAGTCTTTGCAAGAAATTTTCTAAGTCTATGCAGGATGAGTTTGAAATGAGTATGATGGGAGAATTAACATTCTTTCTTGGTCTTCAAGTAAAACAATTGAAGGAAGGAACTTTTATTTATCAAGAAAAATATGTTAATCATCTTGTCAAAAGGTTTGGACTGGAAAAGTGCAAAAAGACCGACATACCAATGTCAAGTTCTTTAAAGATAGACAAAGATGAAGAATGGAAGAAAGTCGATCAAAGGCTGTACAAGAGTATCATCGGATCTCTTCTTTATCTTACTGCCTCTAGACCTGATATTTTGTTGAGTGTTTGCATCTGTGCTAGGTTTCAATCAGACCCAAAAGAATCTCATTTGAATGCTGCGAAGCGTATTATTAAATATGTCTCATCAACTTCAAGCATCGGCCTTTGGTATCCTAAGAAGGGAGACTTTAATCTTATGGGATATTCAGACGCAGATCTGGCCGGTTGCAGAGTTGATAGAAAGAGCACTTCTGGGACTTGCCAGTTGCTTGGAAGCAGGATAGTGTCTTGGTTTTCTAGGAAACAAAGCACTGTGTCTCTTTCAACAATAGAAGCAGAGTATGTAGCTCTTGGAAGCTGTTGTTCGCAAATTCTATGGATAAAGCAACAGCTAAGAGACTTTGAAATTGAAGACTCATGCACGGAGATTAATTGCGACAACACCAGCGCTATCAACCTCACCAAAAATCCAATTCTCCACTCAAGAGCAAAGCACATAGAAATTCGACATCACTTTATTAGAGACCATGTTCAAAATGGAGATGTTTCAATCCAATTTGTTGACTCGAAGAATCAACTGGCGGACATATTCACAAAGCCGTTGGAGAAAAATCAATTTGAGTCTATCCATTCCAGACTCAACATTTTGAGGTATGAGGATATCAAAGTCTAAAGACTTTCAGACTCTGGCTTACAAGACTTTATCTACAGTCTTGGCTCGACCGTCAGACTGTAAGTCTTTCTCTCTCTAATTTATTCTTGAAAAGGTACGATCGTCAGACTGTGTTTTAATTATTGCTATATTTAATCGACACAAATATTGCATCGTTTCATTTTCAAAAGGAAGTTATTTTTGAAATGACTAATTTTGCGGAAGAAGACAGTTATTTTGAAAAGGCATTTTTTATTTCCTTTGTGACGGTTCGTTTATTTCTCTTTTTAACCGATCGGGCACTGTCGATTCCTTTTCACTTCACTCTTGAAAACCCTAGAAAAGCATCGATCCTCCATTTCCATTTGACTTCTCTGATTAATCTTCAAAAAGTTGTCATCTTTCCTGGGAAAATCAAGCAAGGAATCTTCCAAAAACTAAGAAAGATGTCATCTTCGAGAAAGTCTTCGAGAATCGCAAGCAGGGGACCACGGCAAATGAGTGAGGGGCCTACGCACTTCGATCTTACTGAGGAGGAAGAGAATCCAGAACAGCAAGCGAGCCCACAACATTCTCAGCAGCGTCACTCTCCACCATCTAGTCCTCAAGGCGTTGATCATCAACAACAGGAAGAAATCATCGAGGATGCAGATCCCGTAAGAGTTCAAAAGCCCGCTTTTATTTACAAGCTATATCGTGCTTTAAAAGGAACTCGTACTCCTTTAAACTATGTTGATGACTTCCTTAAAGACAAAGGATATAGGAACGAATATATCTTTCTGCGAAAAATGGAAAGTTTGGGAATCGCTCGTAGAGGGGTGGCTGAGGAAACCCTTGCGAATATCCCAAGTGATCCTCGTGACTGGGGGCCAAATCCTGTAGATGGGAATGACGATGACAATCTGTTCAATCTATTTCAACCGAAAATGGGTATTGTGGCTGAAATTCAAGGAAAAAGGGGAGATTTGTTCAGATCAAAGGAACAAAAGGATCTGTACTCGAAATTGCTGAAGCATGGGGTAATAAACTCTAGGAGTGTGGACTTTGATTTTTTGGATGCTGTGAAAGTGAACTTGAGGGAAAAGTTCAGTTGTCTTCAACTTGAAAAGTACTGCTCTGACTCAACTGAGGCTTATGCTGAATTGACTGCTTATTTCTATTCAAATCTTAGCTTTTTGGATGTGAATAGATTCTCTTTCAGCGTTAAAGATCAGGACTATGTTGTGGATATGGACATGCTGGCAGATGTGTTAGAAGTTGAGAGAGGCAGATATCATCCAACCAAAGTTTCCATTGCTCGAGCCACACTTGAACTGGTGAAGGACAGGAGAACAGATGAGAAGATCACCTACTCAAGGATGAATGCATTTAACATCTTGCTTCACAAGATTGTGATTAACTGCCTTCGACCGAAATCGACTTCCAAAACTAATGTTTCAAGCTCTGAGGCAAAGTTGATGTATGCCATCCTCTGTGGAAAGAAGTTTTCTCTCCCTCATACTGTCATGTTTCATATGTATAGAGCAGTGATGAAGGACAGAGGTCAACTCCCTTACCCAAGCCTTGTTACGAAGTTATTCAGACATCTGAATATTCAGCCTCCGCAATTCTTTTGTGTTCGATCATGCGATCATATGGTGGTAGGACTGAAAATGGTGGCCAAAATGCGTCTGAAGGAACTGAGCAAGGAATTGGAGAAATTCAAGGAGAAGACTCCTACCAAAACTCATCAACTCTCTTCTACTGCTAAGAGAAAAGGGAAGGAGCCCATGGCTGCTCCATCAAAGAGAAGAAGAGCTCTCCTCGTTGAGGATGAAGATGATGACGAAGACATCACCATCTCTGCAATGGCTCTGAAGAATTTAAGTCGTCCTGTTCCACAGAAAGAATCGGAACAAATGACGAAAGAAGCAGAGGAGAAGGAAGAAGAAGAAAGAGAAGCAGAGCAAGAAGCAGAGGAAGAAAGACCTGAAGAAGAAAGAAGAGAAGAAAGAGAACCTGAGGAAATCTCTTCTCCACCTGTAGGCATGGAAACAGGGGGAGATCAGGAGAAAGGAGTGACGTCTTCATATCCTGATGCAAGTGAAGGAGTCAGTCGCTCACCTGTAGATCCTGAGGATGTTTTTGCATCTCAATTTCCAGAGGAAGGTCATGAAGCTTCATCACCAAATCTGCGAGATTATGCTGATCTACCGTCGTCTGCATTTACTCCATCAGATCGAGCCGAAGCAAGTACTCAGACTGATAATGGAGCAGATTTTCGCAGAATCATAGATATTCTCTTAAAAATGAAAGGTCAAATTTATGCCTTGGGATGCGAAGTTCAAAGCTTGAAGAGTGAAAGTCAAGCTTCTTCCTGTTCATTGAATGATAAGATGCAAGCCCTCTCGATTCAGAATCAGGCCAATGCCAAAAGTGAAGAGGTTGCACAGCTGAAGGAAGACTTCAAAAGGCTGGAAGGCATCGTTCAGTCTATGAAAGATTTCCAGCTTGTCCGCATTCCCAAGCAATCTTGACTTCATCTCATCCTTTTTAATGATGACAAAAAGGGGGAGAGATGCATGATTTGATTAAACTTTCATTAAACTTTTATTTGTTGGATTGTGTTGTTTAACTGTTTTTGACAGACTTTGACTTTGTTTTGTGTCTGGATGAGAACTGAACTAGACTTGGACTTGACTGCTTCTATTAACAAGTGTTGATATCTTATGGATGGTTTTATCATATATTAGACTAACCTATTTTCTGTGGTTGAAGATTCTAGTATTAATCTTTTAGCCATTCATCTCTATAAGATATGCATATGTGTTTGAGAAATGTTTTGCAGGTCAAAGTTATCCAAATCTGCAGGAAGGTTTTGTCACCATCAAAAAGGGGGAGATTGTTGGAGAAATCCTCGTGAAGTGTTTTGAAGTTGACAAAACGTTTCCATCAGTCTAGTCTGAAGGTCTGCAGACTCTGTTATTTAAAGTCTGAAGACTTCCGGACAGTTAGACTCAAGACTCAAAGTCTATCCTCATTGACAGTCTCTAATCCGTTGAAGAAAGGTTATCCAGAACTGGATGTTTTGTTCAGGATTTATCCTTATCATCTGGAGAAGATCTCGTGGCTGGAGAAGACGTAACAGAATCCTTTAATTGATCAAGATTGATTCAATGATTGAAGATTCGTTGATTGTCTAAATATTATTGGAAGGTTCTACTTATGAAAACCAAGATCCTGATTGTATGGGCGAACAGGATTGATGGGTTATCAACACGTTCCTTTAATAGCTTGAACAATCTTCCTAATTGATTCCGTCCAACGGGTAGATTGGAGGAACTCCTTTGGTAAGTGCCAACGGGTATGATGGCATAAAGGAGTATTTAAGGAAGACGTTCTTAGTTGTTCGAGGTGTGCGAGATAGAAAAATTCCAAAGTCTGAAGCTCCTATTTGTTTAGACAATTCCTTTGAGCGAATACTTGTATACAAAAGAGAGTCTATACTTGTGTGAAACCTTGAGAAGGTGTGGTAGAACATCTACACTGTGGAATCAAGGCAAAGCTGTGCTGTAACTTCTCTTTTGATCATAGTGAAATCCAGCCGGTGAGCTGTCAGTGCGGAAGAGTGGACGTAGGCTTAGAATAAGCCGAACCACTATAAATCCTGTGTTCAATTCTCTCTTTCTATAACTTGATCGTATTTCATTTTGTTAAGAATTGCTTCTGTATTTCGACAAATTGTTTGTGCGCCTATTCACCCCCCCTCTAGGTGTTTATACTAGCTATCTCAAAGTCATGCAGTCTACTCCCTTGTTGCAGATCCCATCCATAGGGAAGAGAGTCCTTCAGGCACCAGTGACGAATACTGGACAGCTATACTATTTGAAGAGATTGATGGTAAGTGACACATTTACGCTTACAAAAGTGGAAAGTTTTCCTGGGCTCAAATACATTGTCATTATAGTTTCAAGGAAATATTGGCAGTAAAGAATGGAATAAAAAAGTTTGAATTCCATCTTATTGGCCACCACTTCTGGTAGAATTGAATATGGCATATTTTCCTCAAATGACTAGATTCAAGCATAAGCAAATTCCTCATTCTTAGCTACTTCGATGAGCCGAATGGTTTTCTAAATACTCTTTTGAGACTAAACACATTGCTGGAAAGAATAATGTGCTTGCTGATTTTCTATCTAGACTAAAGGCACCAGTTAATATTAATATGTACATTATGAGGCACATTTTTCAAACTTTTCATCACCTAGAGAAGTATAAGATTGAAAGAATGTGAGATTGGCCAAGAATGGATTACTCATAGCAAATCATTGAACATATCCAAAATGCCAGACTCATTGAAAATCTCAATAACCTTGTGTGGCAATGACACATGGATCTATTTAGATTCCACGGAGGATTAATTCTTCATCCTTTTGGATTAAACCCCAAGTATCCATTCATACATCCTTTAATCTGGAAGGAAAATGATTTCCTTGACAAACTCCATGGTTGTTATGGTACTTAATCAGTAAGTACTTAATAACTATTGAGTTTCCCACTAAAAAGTTCCTTGCCAACCTAACTAGAATATTTTTTCTAGGTTGAAACATTGAAAAGGAAAGTGATAGGAACCTCCTAGCAGTACTTAACTAGTTACATCCTCCTATTTATTAGAAACGTCTTTTTCCAACAAAAAATGAAAACTGTCCAACCAGAATCAGAGATACACACCATTGTGTTTCTCCGATGACCATGTGCTTTTGTTTTTTTAATGAAATAATGACACCATTGTTGGGGTACTAGAAGGAGTAGGGAGTACAACCTCCAAACCTCAATCACATCTTAAGGAAGCTCGCATTTACACATCCTTTCATGCTTGCGTTGGATCCATTCAGAACAACTACAAAGAACTCTAGAGAGTCTTATGCCAAGAAAACCGAACCATTCTTGAAGAAGTATGGAATTACTTGATACCTATCTCGTGGGACCATTATGGACTTACACCAATAGCCAAACAAGCACTCAGGAATTCAATCAAGAACAGAACCAGGCAATGACACCCTCATCACGAGAGCTAGAAATGCCAGACACAAATGATCTAGCACAGTCCTCTCAAGAATCCATTACTCAAGCACCCCATGCCTAGTGGGAGGCCCTCTCTCTCAATACCTCTATGACTAAGGACCTTTGTCTTTATCCCTTGGACGAGACTCTAATACAGTCTCCTATTATTCTCAAACTTCAAATTGGCCCCAGCCAGTCATGCCTGCCGACGCTCCAAGGCCCTCCCTGATCCATGAAGAAAGACCCTCCTCCAGCGGAATAAGCATGTGGAATATCATCATGGCATCACATAGAAGATCCATTCCCACTCACATCACCAACACCAATAGACCTCCTAATGACTTTGGACTTGAGCAATGCTATGAGGAAGAGTAGCTTACACGACATAGCTCTAATGATTTAAACTATGACTATAACTGCTGGGATGGAAGATAGGCCTGTAGCAAGGTTATTGTAGCAAATGTCATTGTAGTAATGTATATATGTTAAGAGAAATCATTATTCACAGTCACCATTCATATCATCCAAAATAATTTCTGGCCGGATTTTCCAAAGCCTCTATTTGTTTAAAGACCCATGAGTATGGTCTTTGTTTTTTGTGACCTTTTAATGCCTATAAAAGATGAAGATGATGTAATCTGTTGGGCATAGTTCCTTGAAGTAAAGTGTATGCTTACGTGAAATTCTCTACATGTCTCTCTAAACACTTCCTCTTTTTTAGCTTGGTAGGATTCTCTAAGAAATGTAGCTTAGATAGTTAGAAATGTTACCATCCTAGCATCCTTAAGTGTTTCTATGCTCTAAACTGAATCTTTAGGTAGTTTGCTGCTAAAAGATTGTCCCTAAAGGACTTGAACAAGAGGTTCGCCCACTGTGGGAAGGCATACCTGCAACAACTTACTTGGTTTTTCCTTGTTCAAAGCATAGGTACCCTCATTGTTATTAAAGCCATGGTTTCATTTGTAACTTGATTCATTCCATGTGCTTATAAGGTGAATCCAGTGCTAAAAAGACTTTCTCCATATCATGTCTGAACCTTAAACCCTCGATGCTTCAGTCACTTTTACTACATCCCCAACCACCTCCTCTCGTTTAGAATTTGGTTTATCAAATGTTTCCAAGATTGACTATCTCTATGAAGTCTCTCTTAGTGAGGATACAAAGTTTTCTGAAACCCAGCTTCCTCTTATGAACCCGTACTCTACTTTTGCTAAGCCTTCTTCATCTTTCTCCCCCATCTGATCAATCCGACATATTATTCACCAAACTCCTAAAGAGGTGAAAGAGTATGTGCAGTCCTTTAAGTTTGACCAGCACCTCATTCCAACCATTGAAAATGAGTACTTTGTTACTTTCCAAATTCCTCCAGAATTTCCAAAGCAGTGGACTCAGCAAGGATATTCCCATATTCATTATGGAGTTGTTCGCCTTGCACTCATCTCTCATGGTCGAAAAGGCTTGCTGGTTATAGCTAGGATGTTCTTACTAGATATCCGGTTCTTAGAATACCAGCACGCTTGTATCGGCACTATCCAAACTACTCTAAATGTTGGGATAGTCTTTATAACCTTGTACCAAAATTTCAATGTTGCTCTTTCAGATCCTTAGTTGCTCTCCTTTTTAAAGGTCCAGATTCAGCTCATCAAAGCACCTCATATTGCTGATTCTATTGCAGCCACACTCCACTACCAAATGATTTATCGAGTACAAAAACACGCCTTGGATCTCAATTTCCAGAATGGAAATGAAGATGCCCTATTTATCTCCGTGCAAAATGACCAAGATTCTTGCATCAGTGTCCTCAAATAAATTACTAAAAAAAAGTTGGTTAAGCTGCTTCCAGAAACTTAGATCACCAACTATGAAAAGCTACACTAAAATAATAAGCATCTTCAGTATTCAAATTTTGGATTTGTAAGGAAAAAAGATGGCACTGTTGCTATAAAGTTTGTCAAAGAAAAGGAAGAGAGTCCTTCCATCTTCCAAAATTTGTTCATGATCGAACCTTGCATTGTAGAGTCAATTTCTAAGCCAGACCCAAAAAAGCTTGTCAAATACTTCTAGAGTATTGGAAATCCTGTCCATTACTATAAAGATCGCCATGGCCTTTTTTTTTTTAGATCCTTTTGGTCAATGTTCCTATTGCATAAATGCTCCTAATGAAGTAGACTTGGCTACAAGGCCCAAGCGAAAAACTCGAAAGGCTAAAGAAGACATGTACCATAAGTATTTGAATGGAAATTCCTCTGTTGACACCCTTGATGAATGTGCTAAATTCCAATTCATGGTTTCTTATGCCCCATCATCACCACCTGCCTATACAACATTTCCACTACCAACTCCAACTTTACCATCTTCGCTTCCTTCTTCACCACCTCATAAAAAGCCAGACATCTCTCCTTTCAACAAACCAATCTTTAAATGGGGAAAAAAGAATTCATACCCACTTGAATTTCCAAGTAAAACACCACCCAACCAAGAAACTCATAAAAAGGCTAACCCTTCAATTTCCATGTTCCAAGATATAGAGTTTCCTCCTCTTGTGCGAGAGAGCTCTAAGCTTTATTTTCCTGCTACTGAGGAATTCATTGATCCTTAGCGGAGATATCGTCATGTTCTAAAAATCTCCGCTCCCACTGATGTGGACGAACATGAAAGGTAAGATAGAACTCTTGTTGCCAAAGTTGTCCTAAATTGGCAATCAGAAACCCTTTTAGCATACAACAGTACTTTCAAACCAACTGACTCCAAAATTGTTAATGTACAGCAAGATTTGAAAAGATATGATGAAACCACTAAGAAGATACTTCTAGATTTCTAGAAAAAGGCTTTATGCCTTGGAATCTAGATAACATTTGGGATACCATCATCTCGAGAGTCCAAAGGCGGAGATAGAAAAGTTCAAGAGGCAAATCCAACACCTTGAAGAAGGAAGATTCAAACTTTTTGATCCATTCCTTATCTTGCTGAGAGCTGAGTATTCCCTTTTAACCCTAAATACTTCAATCTTTACTACAATTGTAGAAACCCCTACCAGGCATAGCATTGATGTGGTAGAAATGCGAAATCAACTCAGAGAAATGGATTGGTTAAGAAAGGCAAAGGAGAAATAAAAGATTCTTGAGGAGACTTTGACTTCTATAAAAGAGAAGTTAGACCAATTGATGCTTTCCAATCCATTGGAATCATTCATGAGAGATCTGAGTAATCAGGAAATACAGCCCGATCCTATTGCCCAAAAAGACCATGATCAACCTTCCTCATATTTAATTCTTCCAATCGACTCAGACTTGGAATCAGAACCAGACTTTGTATCTCTCTCATCCTCCTCCTCCTTTTCAATTCCTCCTGTTGAATCCCTTCCTATTATACCATGTACTTCTTCGATACTCATGAACCAACCAGTAGACCAAGAAATGGAATCAAATCCTTTAGATTCAAAGGTTATTCAACCAAATAATCTATCTCAAGCTCTCACTTTCTCTAAATAATTCTTTAATATTGTTGACATTCTGTATTCCAAATGGCTAGAAAGATTTGAGGAATTTCATACTTGTCTAAACACTAAAACCCTTATAAATCATGACAAATATGATGTCCTTTATAATTTTATCACCAGATTTACAGGTAGCTTTAAATATTGGTGGCAATCGGTTATTGAACAAGATCAAGTACAATTGATGCTCTTGGCAAACATTGGCCAAGAGATTGCCCTCACCTACCATTTCTTTATTGACAAACCTATTGACCTCAAGTTTTTTGAGAGAAAATGTTGCTCTCTCCAAAACAAGCATCTTGACAAGCATTATTGAGAAATACTTAAACTTATCTATGGTCTTGGGCTGATGCAAACTTAAAACAAGTTTTCCTAGCCTCTATACCTAGAGAGCTATCTCGGCAAGTTGAGAGATATTTTCTCAATAAGCAAAGGAGAATTGTGGATATTCCCTTGAGAGAAATACAACAAGATATCCATTTATGTCTCGACGATTTATGTCTAAGGCACCAGATGATGAAAACCTATCTCAAGGGCAATCGAGAACTTGATGGAGCACGTTCGCATCAAAGCTTGAAGATCGAATGTTTGAAATAGGATTGTGATGGCTCTTGTGGAAAGTACTCTAGAAAAAAAAAAGCATTTAAAAAAATATTGAGATAAAAGATCCAAATATGGATCTTTTTTTTTCTCAGCCATTAATTCTCTTTTTTCACCAAAAAAAAAAAAAAGAAGAAGAGAGATCCAAATATGGATCCAAGCATTCCCGAAGAAAGAAAAGATGGCGATTTCTACAAAGAAAGAAAAGATCATTTAGACCGCAAGAAATCAACCCGATGCTTCATCTACAACAAAAAGAGTCATTTAGCCAAAAACTGTTCCCAACGAAAAAATGTCAAAAAACCACTTGATACATCACATTGAAGCTGAAACTGGTGTTTCTCTTGACAATGCTGATGTTAAATGATTATTCTCTATCAATGAAGATCCATCTAGACAAACCCTCTATGTCATCCCTTATTACCAACCCCCACTGAAACTGATTCTAGTTCAAATTTTGAAGATCTTTTTCATATATATTTCACTTCCCTAGAACAAGACCCCACAATATATTCTAGCCAAGTTCATTATCCTAATTTTCAGGTTAAAATCCTCACCTCAAAATTTGCCAAACCCATCACAATCATTGCCTTTATTAACACTAGTGCTAGTTCATTATAGATACTAAAGTTATTCCTGAACAATATTGAACTTCCGGTGTTAGGTATTTCTATTATGTCTTAGGAGATACTTCTATAAATGTACGAACTACACCAGTAACCATCTAGTTCTTTCCTCTGTGTTCTATAACCACTAAAATATCTAGATCCAATCTCCCCAACAAAGATTTGATTATTGACTGGGCACCATAACTTAAATTTCCCAACTCCGGATCATTCCTTGAATAGACATTAAGTATAAAGACCAATTCTTTGAATTTGTCAATATCAAAAGGCTCTTCTCTATCCAGATGAGTTTGCTAGATCCAATCATGCAAAAGTTGCTTGAATCCTACTTGAAATCCCATTCTAAATTCTCTTGAAAATGCCCTAATCCCTTGTGAAAAAATCCATAATTCTTTGTTCGTCTTGCTTTAAAAAAGAATGAAGATATAAATCCCACCAAAGCAAGTCACATGGGAATGAACCCAGAACATTTCGCATTTGCTCAACAAGAATGCTTAGAAATATTGCAGCAACGACTTATTGAAATCCCGGATTCCCAGTGGACCTGCGACACTTTTTATGTTAACAAACAAGCTGAGCAAAATAGAGAAAAAATGCAGCTAATGATAATTACTAGCCCCTTAACTTGTTTCTCCAAGATGATAAGTTCTCTCTGCCCTCTCGAAATTCCCTTCTTGCTAGATATCCAAAGCCCACATCTATTCCAAATTCGATCTCAAAGCCGGATTTTAGCAATTGAGCATTCATCCTGAAAGATAGGCCTAAGACAAGGTTCTATATTCCAACCCTGATGAACAATTTCATTCCCAACTTCTCGAGCAGTTTGTAGAGATTGTAAAGAAATATGGAATCATGCTTTCTCAAAGAAAGATGAACATTACCCAAACATAAATTGAATTTCTTGGTAGGCACCTTAGTAAAGGTACGTACTCTCTAGGGCCACACATTTCTCAGGAATTGTCGAAGTTTCCAAGAGAAAACTTCACAATAAAGCAAGTTCATTAATACCTTACGATAATCAATTATCTTAGAAACTTTGTTCCTAAACTTGCCAAACTGCTAATTCTGTTGCAATCTATGCTGAAGAAAAACCCACCTCCTTAGGGTAAAGCCCAAACCAAGGTAGTAGTAGAGTTGAAAGAAGTCATGTAGTCTCTCCCCCCTGTTGCAAATCCCATCCATAGGGAAAAGAGTCCTTCAGACTGACGCCAGTGATGAATTTGCGCTTACAAAAGTGGAAAGCTTTTGTAAGCGCAAAAGTGGAATTGGAATTGTAAGCAGAGTTGAAAGAAGTCATGTAGTCTCTTAGGCAGCTATATTGTTTGAAGAAATTGATGGTAAGCGACACATTTGCGCTTACAAAAGTGGAAAGCTTTCCTACACTAAAATGCATTATCATTCTACTTTCAAGAAAATATTGGTAGCAAAGAATGGAATAAAAAAGTTTGAATTCCATCTTATTGGCTATCATTTCTTAGTAGAATTGGATATGGCATATTTTCCTTAGATGACCAAATTCAAGCAGAAGTAGATTCCTCATTCTAAGCTGCTTCGATGGGCCAAATGATTTTCCAAACACTCTTTCGAGACCAAACACATTGCTGGAAAGAAGAACATACTTGCTGATTTTCTATTCAGACTAAAGCCACCATTAGAGATTAATATGTATATTATGAGGCATACTTTTCATCGCCAAGAAAAGTATAAGATTGAAAGAATACGAGATTGGCCAAGTTTGGATTACTTGTAGAAATCATTGAATAGATCCACAATGAAAGTCTCATTGAAAATCTCGACAACCTCATGTGGCAATGCCACACGGATCTATTCAGACTCCATGGATGCTCAATTCTTCATCCTTTTGGATTAAACCACATATATCCATTCATACATTCTTTAATTTGAAAGGAAGATGATTTCTCTGACAAACTCCGATGATTGTTATTGTACTTAACCAATAAATACTTAATAGCTATTGAGTTTCCTACTGGAAAGTTCCTTGCTAACCTAATCAGAATATTTGCGCTTTGTCGAAACATTGAAAATGAAAGTGATTGAAACCTATTGGTTGCACTTAACTGATTCTATCCTCCTACTAATTGGAAGCATCTCTTCCAACAAGAACTGAGAAACTGTCCGACTAGAACCGGAGATACACACCATTGTGTTTCTCTAACGACCATGGGCTTTTATACAAAATAATGGCACCATTGATGAGGCACCAGAAGGAGTATGAACCACAACCTACAAACCCCAACCACATCTTAAAGAAGCCTACATTTACAAATCCTTCCTTGCTTGCGTTGGAGCATAACTACAAAGAACTCCAGAGAGTCTTATGCTAAGAAAACCAAACAATTCCTGAAGAAGTATGGAATTACTTGATACTTGTGTTGTGGGACCATTATGGACTTGCACTAGTAGCCAAACAAGCACTCCAGGAATTCAATCAAGAACAAAACCATGTAAGGACACCCTAATCACGAGAGCTATAAATGGTAAACATGAATGATCCAACACAGTCTTCTTAAGAATCCAATACTCTCTCAAGACCCCTATGATCAAGGACATGTTGTCTTTATCCCTTGGACAAGACCCTAACATAGTCTTCCATTATGTTCAAACTTCAAATTGGCCCTAGCCATTATGCCTACCAACACTCGAAGACCCTCCATGATCCATGAAGAAATACCCTCCTCTAGCAGAATAAGCATGTGGAATGGCATCATAGCATCACATAGAAGATCCACTCTTGCTCACATCACCAACACCAATAGACCCTCCATGACTTTGGACTTGAACAATGCTATGAGGAAGAGCAGCTTGCACGATATAGCTTTGATAATTTAGACTATGACTACAACTGCTAGAACAAAAGATAGGCCTATAGCAAGGTTACTGTAACACAGGTCACTGTAGCAACGTACTGTAACAATAGGCTAAGGAAATCACTGTTCACAATCACTATTCATATCACATAGAATAATTCCCGGCCAGATTTTTTGAAGCTTCTATTTGTTTCAAGACCTGTGAGTATGGTCTTTGTTTTTTATGATCTCTTAATGCCTATAAAAGATGAAAATGATGTAATGTGTTGGGCAGAGTCTCTTCTTGAAGCAAAGCGTGTGCTTGTGTGAAAATTCTCTCCATGTCTCTCTAAACACTTCCTCTTCTCCAACCTGGTAGGATCCTCTAAGAAATGCAGCTCGGCTAGTTAGAAATGTTACCATCCTGGCATTCCTGAGTGTCTCTATTTTTTGAACTGAAACTTTGGATAGTTTGCTGCTAAAAGGTTGTCCCTGAAGGGCTTGAACAAGAGGTTCACCCACTATGGGAAGGCATACCTACAGTAACTTACTTGGTTTTCCTTGGTTCAAAGCATAAGACCCCTCATTGTCAGGGTTTGATAATTTAGGAATGATCGAGTGTACCTTGGCTGAAGAAGGAGTGGACCATGCTGTATATATCTTCCTAAATAATAGGCCAATGACTTTGATAGAATAGTCCATTAAGCTCATTCGGTCCTCGTGCTTTAGCAACTTCTAATTGAAAAACAGCCATGTTTACTTCTTCTTTAGAAACTAGTTTGATCAAGGCTTCATTCATTTCCTCGTTAATCACAGGTGAGCATTGATCTAGCAGAGGTTGATGATTTCTTTCCCCCACCAAAGTAAATAAAGACTGATGGAAGCTTCTGATATGCTATTCGAGAGTCGATTGGTCCCTACTCCAAGTCTGGTCATCAAGTCATAACATGGAGATTTTGTTCCGTTGTCTCATTTATATTGTCATGGCATGAAAATACTTCATATTTTGATCTCTCCATTTCATCCACTGAACTCTAGATCGCATGCACCAGTACATTTCTTCTTGTCGCCATAATTCCTCCATTTTTGCAACAATATTTATGTATTCCTCCCTATTTCCCTCCCCTATAGCACTATTAGTTAACTCCGTGAGTCCCAACTTGAGTGGGCTGATTTGTTTTAGGGCATTTTGAAACTTCCCCTTACTTCGTTTTCTCTGTTTAGCTGTTACTTTTCTTATTTTCCATGCAATGTTGGTTTGGTTGTTAATATCCATAGTCCAAGCTCTCTTGACCACCTCTTCACACTCAAGATTCTCAAGCCAATATGCTTCAAATTTGAAGAGCTTCTTGCCTCTCCTCTCATTTAGTTCTAGGGAATGTAGAATATAGTTTGATCCTATCGCCGGTAATGCAAAGGCCTCTGCATTTGGAAAAAGTACTCGCCATCCTAGATTGCAAATTTCCCTATCCAATCTTTAAACTAAGTCATTTACTTCCCCATTATTTGACCATGTATAAGCACACCCTTTACTTTCAATATCCATCAATGGACAAGCATCTAGAAATTCTCGAAAAGCTATAATTCTATATAGATCCAACTCTTGACGCCCGATCTTCTCCCAATGATAGAGTATTTCATTAATGTCTCCTAAGCATAACCAAGGAAGGGCGTTGGATACATTGTTGGATTTTAATGCTTACCATAGTCTCACTCTTTCTTGGAAATTGTTAGAAGCATGTATGAAGGATATGCGCTTTGCATGACCACACTTGAGATCTTTACAATGATTGTCAATTAGCTCCCCTAAACTAAACTACAATTTCACTTTGACCTTCTCATCCCACATGAGTGTTAGGCCTCCCACTATTCCCACTAGGTCAATTATAAAGGAAAAATTAAGCTAAAGGTGCTTTCTCATCCTCTCAACCACATTAGATTTATTCTTGGTTTCCATGAAAAAACCAAATTGGGCCTTTCTTTAGCCACCAAGGCTCTAAGATGTTCGATTGTCAAGGGTGTGCCTAGCCCCTAAGAATTCTAGCTTAAGATTTTCATCTATTCTTTGGTGGCTTATTAAGGCAAGCCACCAAAGCCCTTGCTTGGACCCCTTACTAGGATTGAATTGGGGTGTCAAGAAGCTATTCTTCATCCATTAAGAGGATCAAAGAGGACTTTTTCTCATATGGACTGATATGTTTCTACTTTTTTGCCACTAGAGTTTTATACCCTGCCTTTTCCTTCTTAGCTTTCCCTAACAGCATGTCACTTCCTACTGAATAAGGTATTGATACTGAGGTGTTTTGTGGTCTTTTTCTTCTACTTATGGGCACATATTTTGCTCTTGTTGAATCTTCCATAATCTTATTTTCAATGGGATTAGCAATAACTATGGCCATTGCATTTTGATCAGCCTCTTCTGATCTTAAGGGTTCTTTGGTAGCTAATATGGGAGTTTCCAACACAATATCTTCTTCAGCATATGAAGGTTCAATTATCCCATAGAAAGCCTTCCAATAAGGGCTAAATTCTCTAACTTCAGCCTTCAGCCACAATCCAAAATGCCTTGGTTTGTCTTGGGCTAAACCTGTTTCCTCATAAGGTATTTCTGAACAATAGTTTGCATAGTACCCTATGCAACCACATGAATAGCAAAAGTGTGGGAGTCTTTCATATTTGAAATCCAACCACCATTTCTTCTCTCCCATATTAATGATCGTTCCTATTTTAATTAGATGAGATAGGTTTAGCCACACTTTCACCTTTCCATTTTTTCTCATACTATCGTTCATTGCCTCAAATTTGACCTCCTCAACATCCCTCAATTTAGAGGCAATAAGGCCCACTGAATTCATAGGAATGTTCAGGTATGTTTAGATCTCCTTATTGTAAGACTAATAGGTTACATGCAAAAGGCCATGGTCCAGAATCTAAAACTCTTCTTTTCTCTTCAATCAAGCTGAATATAAAAGAGAAAAAACTAGGTTCTATTCCCTCACATTTTATTGCATTTGTCTTCCATGCTTTCTGCATTGTACTAAGAAATCTTAGGAAATTGACATTTGGCTTGTAATACAGCTTTCTATAGAGAGTGAGCTCATATTCCTATTTTTCTTCCTTAGGAATATCATCACCCAGGTCCGTGACATCTTCTTCGGACCGAAGATCACCCATACTCCTACACAAATCTGCCAATCTGAGTTGGTTTTGATCCACACCTTCCATCTCTGAAACAACCTGGTAGGGTCAACTAAAAATGGGTAAGCATTTGGTTAAAGAAGTGAAGGGAGCTCTTAGGTAGGGAGGCGCCTGGGTACATCTTTGGTTGATTGTTGTGCTTGTTAGGTTTAGGGATGGGTTTCCCTAAGTTGTGGGTTTTGGGCAGATGTGGCTGGTTGAATGAAGCAAGAGATGGGGTCATAGGTTCAGTTACCTTCCTTTGATGGGTGGGTTATTTTCCAAATACACAAGAAAGCTACTACTTCACAATGGATGATCCATAAAATTTTTTATCAACAGCACTAGAATTCATCAAATATGGGAAAATTTCCAGATTTCCCCTTGACTGGACCTGCACACTGGTCCCAAAGCTGGGCAATTTTGGTCTTTCGCTGAGTTCCATTTTGTCGGCCATTATTAAGCCACATCTTTAGTCTTTTTCCTCTTGTACGAATGGCATTTGATTTTATGGTCATCGTCGTAAAGGATTAAGAATTCATGTTTCAACCATTTGAATGTATGCGTTTGATTGATTTGCCTGTAGCTACTCCATTATTTCCTCATAACTTGTTGACACGGCGTCTTGTTAGAAACATCGTTTAGACAGGAAGAGAGAGAAAGCAGCTAAGAGTTAACGACTACTATGGCGAAGTCAGATGCTAGAACATCGTCTGAAAGTGAGTATCAAGTTTTCCTAAACTTCAGAGGACCAAATACTCGCAAAAACTTCACCAGCGTCCTCTTCCATTACTTGCGCGAGGCTGGAATCAGTGTTTTCTGGGACAGCGAAGAGATCCGTGCTGGTGAAAGGATCGATGGATCACTTGAGCAAGCAATCGATAACTCCAAGGTGTACATACTCGTCTTCACTCAGACTTACGCTTCGAGCAAATGGTGCCTCCTTGAGCTCACGCAGATCTTGGCAAACATCTCAAGATCGAAAGGGAATAAAGTGATCCTGCCTATTTTCTATGATGTGACACCTGACGATGTTAAGTTAACATCTCCGTTGTATAAGGATGCCATAGTCAACTTGCAGATCGAGAAAAAGTTGAGCAATGAGCAAGTAGATGTGTGGAGAAAGGCTCTCATGGAAGTTGCTGCGATAAAGGGGTGGGAAGCGAAGAACTTCGAAAAGTAAACTAGCTGGTTTCTAGACGCTTGTTTCCCCAATTTTCCTTAACACATAATCAATGATAAAGTATTTTTGGTGTGATGTTAATGTCCAACATGGACTCCTAGAAGATCGCTTCTAGCTTGTTAAAGTCCCATTATTTGTTCGATTATTGTGTAGTTTATCCCCCACTAAAATGGTTTTCCATTGTGGCAGCGACGGCAATCTGATCCAATCAATAATGGAGAGGGTCGTGACAGCATTGGAGACAAGACATAGGAAAGTGCCTGAATATTTAGTTGGAATCGATGAACAAGTAGAAGCAGTAAGCACATTATTAGATGTCAACTCTGATGATGTGCTACTTATTAAAATTGATGGCATGGGAGGTATCGGTAAAACGACTCTCGCCACAAGCGTCTTCAACAAGTTCTCATCTCATTTTAGAAAGTGTTGTTGTTTCCTTGAAGATGTTCGAGCAAAGGCCTCCATTGATGATGACTTAGTTAAGTTGCAACAAAAGTTATTGTCCAACATCAGCCATTCTGCACAAGCAACGAGCATTGGCGACAGCGAGGAGGGAATGAAGAGGATTGAAGCAGTGCTTAGCAACAAGAAAGTCCTCATTGTAGTTGATAATGTTGATAGTAGGGAACAAGTTAAGAAATTAGTTGGAGAGAGTACTTTACATTCAGGATCTCGAATAGTGATTACCACTAGAATTAAAAATGTTTTGGAACCCCTTAAAACAAAGTATCGTGTCTTAGATTATGAAATGAAGTTTATGAGTACTGATTGCGCGCTTAAGCTTTTCAGATGGTATGCATTTACCAACGGCTCTCCTTCAAATGATTACAATGACCTTCCGGAAAAAATCACATCTGCTATGGGGGGACTTCCATTGGCTCTTAGAGTAATTGGTTCATTCCTCCACAACAAAAGGCTACCAACATGGCAAGAAACATTGAAGAAGTTAGGGGCAGAAGTCCTAGGGAATGTTTTTGTATCATGGAAGATTAGCTATGATGCCTTAACTTGGCAACAACAACAAATCTTTCTTGATATTGCATGCTTTTTCATTGGTGAGGATAAGACAAATCCAATCTACATGTGGGAAGGTTGTGATTTTTCTGTGGAGACCGGAATTGATGCCCTCATTAACATGTCCTTGGTGAAGGTCGGAGAAAACAATAAGTTTTGGATGCACGATTTACTTAGAGATTTTGGAAGAGATATTGTTCGTCAAGAAAATCAATTGATTCCTGGAAAGCGTAGTAGATTATGGGTTTGCAAGGACATTCTTGATACAATAAGCACAACGGAGGTAAAGCATCCCAATAGGAAACTAATAGGTTCTCTATGTTGCACTAGGATGATCTTTTTTGTTTCTTCTTTTTCTCATTTTAATCCTTGTCCTCTATAATAGAATACTGAATACCAATCATTTCTTGCTCTCATTTGCAGATTAAGAGCACAGTTCAAGCATTGGATCTTGATCAACGCAATAGTGATCCTACAGTCGTTATTAAAAGCAAAGAGATTGGAAGGTTTAAAAATCTAAGGTACCTCAAGTTAAATTGGGGAACCTTCGCTGGTAACTTTGCGGATAGTCTTACCAAATTAAAATGGATGTTTTGGGGTTATCCTCCTCCAACGTGTAAGCCAACCAACATGCACTTCAAGAATTTGATCATTCTTGAACTTTCAGACATCGTCTTTTTGGACGATTCAACACTACAGAGCTTAATCGAGGTGTCTAATATGCTTATTTCTATTCTATTTCCTTTGAAAGTAATATTTGATTGTTCATCCATTGAATACCACATTCATTTTGACAGGCGGCAACAATATTGAAGGTTTTGTCTCTGAAAAGTTGTTCCAAAGTAAGTAGAACACCACACTTCTCTAAATGCCTGGAGTTAGAGAAACTTACTTTTGAAGAGTGTTCCAATTTGAAGGAAATTGACTGCTCTATTAGGAATTTGAAGTGTTTGATTTATATGAGGATTCATGGTTGCAATCATCTTGAAGATTTTCCTGAAGAAATTGGGTACTTAGTGAATTTGAAATACTTCTCCGTACAGAACACTAATGTGAAGAAACTCCCAGTTTCCATTTGGAAGTTGAAATCACTACAAGAGGTGCACTTTAAAAATCATTTTGAAGAATTAGATTTGGCTAATTCATGGGAGTTACCTACGGCCATTGAAATGCTTCAGAAACTCGAAGTGCTTCTAATCAATAGTCCCTATCTAGAAGGTCAACTTCCTTCTTGTATCGAAAGTTTGACCTCTCTAAGAATACTTGATCTATCATATACTTATGTTAGTAAAGTTCCAGAGACCGTCAGCATGCTTTCTCACTTGCAAAGATTGAAGTTGTTGAGATGTGATGAGATTCAAGAGTTGCCTACACTTCCAACAAGTTTAACCCACCTACAGGTGACATCCAAAACATTGCGGGTAGCTCCAAATCTCTCAAACTTGACTAATCTGATTGAGTTGGATCTAAATGGTAGTGGAAGTGGAGGAGATGAACCCTGTACCGGTGATTTACAGTGGATTGGGAGGTTAACCAAATTGACTAAATTAAGCTTGGGACTTCACAGTGTCCCTGTTCCTACTAAGCTGGCTTCCCTTCCTTTGCTAAAGAAACTTGATTTAATTGGAGTGGACCTGGAAACCAGTCTTGAACTACCCTGGTCTCTAGAAAAGTTAGGCCTTGATAATTTCAATTCAAATGTGTTACTCCCTCCGAACTTGAGAAATTTAGAGCTCTTTAGGTCTCCATTGACAGAATTTGAACTTGATATGTCTCGACTTTCGAATATAAGGGAATTGTATGTGGATGGATGCAAACCCCTCAGGAGATTCGGCTTATTAGGGATGAGGAATCTGAAAGATCTCGTGGTGAGTTGTTGTCCAGAGCTGGTCGAGATTGAATTTTCTCGTTTTGAATCACTGGAGACATTGTGTATTCAACATTGCAAGTCCTTCATAAGGCTAGTTGATGTGGGGGAAGCGGGGCACAATGATATTGAGCCTGCTAATGAGTTGATTAGCTATGAAGGGAGACTCATCCTCCCATTGAGAGACTCAAATAACTTGCGATGTCTCACTCTGGCGAGTTGCCCTAAGATACTTGAGATACAAATTGTCGATACATCGGAATCAATGGAATACTTATCACTTCAGGACTGTTCTTCCGTGGAAAGTCTCAGTGACTTGTCGAACTTAAAGAATCTCAAATCTTTATCAATGGCTCTCAACGATAGGCTACAGGTTGTCAAGGGCCTTAACGAACTAGAGTTTTTGGATGATTTATCAGTTCGCAGATGCAGATCGCTGGAAAGTTTGATTGAGGTCTCAAACACGAAATTGCCAAATCATTGCCTCATATATATCTACGATTGCGGGGAAGATTTTCGGGGCACCCTTGCATCTTACAAGCAGTATAAGGTGAGTCTAATTGAATCTTCTCTCTATCGCGTAGTTAACATTTGATTAACTGAAAACGGAGATTTGGTATTTCAGTTTATTTATTATTATCGAACCAATGAAGACGTTATCAATAGATAAAGAGGCATTCAAATTTATCTCACTTATTTTGACAGTGATCTAAATCTTGACACACCTGCAAGCTGTATTTCCATGATTGTGATTTCTAATTTTTTGTTTTCTTGTTTATTTGTTACATAGGACGATTCTTTGTTTTTAACACCTACAGTACATTAACACAATCATGTACGATGTCCATGAAAACTTGCAAAATGAGTCAAGAAGTACCAAATAGAGTAGGTTTCAAGGTTGTGATAAATTCAATTTTTAGGCAATTGTGGGAAATTGAAAAACAACCAAACAAGCATGAAATAAATTTAATCTCACTTACTTTAATACCCATTCGACACAAATTTGTTTTATCTTTCACTAGTTTTTTTCTCTTATTTATATGCTTTTTTGCATTTTCTTTCCTTTTCTGTACATGAGAAAGTCCCCTATTTGCAGCAAGTTTACGGAACAAGGTCAGTTCTTATCACAAATGATTAGAAAAACTTCAATGTCTCGAAGAAATATATAGAATAGCTCTGAGTCTCTCATGGAAATGTTCTTTTTGTTTTATTTGGATGGAATTGTTTAGTTTAGCCTCTCTTTTTTCCGTATTGTACTCCACTTCATTGCTGGAGGTTTTCCAAGAACACAGTTCACGTGGTCCACCTGTCCCACTAATCAAGCGACTTATGTCTTCGATGGAATTGAGTATAAATTAAATTTGCATGTAGTTGGGGCCGGCCAAGTGGGAGGTGTAATCCAAAAGCACCTTATTTAAGATTTTACAGTTTTGATTAAAGGCAACTTCAAACAGGAACAGGAATTCCAGTTCCAACGCTTGCGCTTCCTCCAATACATCCTCCCCTGTTTTTTACCGACCGATTAACCTAAGAAAGGAATGAAAGCAGAGGAGAAGGCCGGGGAGAGGGTCGTTCCAATGCCGGAGCTTCAACAAAAGCTGATGTTTGATTGTGGAAAAAGATGGCAGGCTGGCTGGTTCTTTGACAGTAGAAGTGGTAAGGCCCCCCTCCGAAAGAAGTCGGAGGACGCTTGCCATCAAGTCAGAAGGAAGCTGGCTGTTAGTAGAGCTAGAGAGTATGAAAACACTTGAAAATGCAATAGAGAATAATAAACTTGCGCATTTTTTGTAATTGATGCCAGTGGCGTCTAGCAAAGCAAACCCAGAAGATGTCACCGTTGGCCGGGGATAAAGGCCCCCTTTTCTGTACTGTCTGTGGCCTTGTCTTTTCTTTTTTGGCCTAGAAGGCATTCGTTTCTTCCATTCGTCTTTGCTTTTAAGCTCAGGCTTTGGCTCCCAACCAATATGCATTTGAAAGATTGTGGTCTTTCTTCAATTTTCAGACAATGGCTTCATTGATGATTTGAAACCAGGTTGCTTGATGTCACGCCCCGATCATTGGGCATACACCCATCCCTCACCTTGATTGGTTAAATAGCGATGTCCCACGATGCATCGCCGACCCTTTTATTTTAATATACATGTGGAAGCATATAATAATAATCTCCAGATAATAAAACAATGTGATAGAAAAGTAAAGCTATATTTTTCACAACTGAAAAATCACAACCACACTTTTATACAAAGCAATCCTCATAATATATATTACAATACTATTAACAAGTCAGATCTATCACATCATATCATAACTCAGAGTTTGCAAAACAGGGTGGGGTCCCAGTCCTCATCCGGGTCATACTTCGGATCATCCTCGGGATCCTCCTCAGACTCCTCCTTTGGTTCCTAATTAGGGTCCTCATCTTCGGGTTCTTCCTCCTTAGGTTCCTCCTGAAATGTTATCTTACAACCGAGATGAGACTATGTCTCAGCAAGTTTTACCCCCTAAGACCCGATTAGTAAGAAAATATGTCTTAGGGGCTGCCTAAGCATAACCACAAGTCAAAGGGTTTACCTTGGCCTCAGTTCCTTCCTACAAGTCAGTATATATATCAAATATACATGATCACATTACATCACCCAATTAGATTAAATCATCGATCAATTGACCTAGTCAAGTACATGTCATTCAAACCATTTCTCGGTCATATTAATCCATACTGTTCATTTTCCCAAACAGTATATATTTAGTCACCAAGCTACGTAATACATCATTCATTCTCATCTCTTATCATACTTGATAATTTTCCACTCAACATCCCCATTCAATAAACAAGCTTAAAGCTCTAGAAGTAGCTCCCATGCGACTCAAATCGCCATGTAACACTTAGTCCTTGATTACAATACTCGATAGTCTAAGGCTTTAGAGGTAACCCACATGAAGTCTCGCCCATCGTGTAGTACTTAATCATTGATTACGATAAACAATAGTCTAAGGCTCTAGAAGTAACCTACATGAAGTCTCACCATCGTGTAGTATTTAGTCATTGACCACATATAGCAAAAGTGCAAGGCTCTAGAGGTAATTTCCATGCGACTCAAGTCGTCATGTAATACTTAGCCCTTGGTTACAATAAACAATAATATACGACTCTAGAGATAACTCACATGTAGTCTCACTATCGTGCAATACTTAGTCATTTACCTGCTCACAACTTATCGAGTTCCCTCCATAAACTCTAGGCATATCACAAACCAACATATCATCAAATATGCACAAACCAGCTAGCATTGCACCAATAACGCCACTAAATCATAACCGGCCCTAACCGACAAAAAAGGCCCACTCGCATGTCTCCGAGTTTAAATCCAAAAACCTAATCGAACGAGTTTAGAAAATTCCCAAATTTGAATATGTTGTAAAAAAACACATAAACGAACATTTTCCATGAAAACATCTTAACCCAAATTCTTCTAGATTCAGCCCAGTAAATCACTCAATCCAGTACAAAACTGTGTTTGTTTTCCAGAAAGTCTGTTTTCGGAAATCAGTTTGGTTCGAGGTCTAGATCATGTCCATTTGATCTGAAATTTGAGTATATTAAACTAGAAGATATGAAAAAAAATTGTGAAGAAACCATTTTGAAATTCGAATGGTAAGAGTTGATAAGAACCCCTAGAATCCTAAAAGGTCACTAATTCCAGTAAAAACTAAGTTTCCATTTGAAAATGACGGAGCTGATATCTCCTTCTTTTAAGTTCCCAAAAATCTTGAGAAAAATATATGTTGTAGATGAGGATGTCTAAAACATTTCTCAAGAAGATATCAACCTCAAAATCGTAACCCATTTTGATCTACAAAAAGGGAAAATGGCAAGGGTCCACAGATCCAAACTGTAGTAATTCTACTGAATTCGACTAATTCATCATCAACGGTACTAATCTCACTAATTAAGTTACACTAATCCATTATAAGGCTAATCTAACTATCATAACTTATCACTAATCCATACTTAAATTAATCTAAACAACCCTTAAGCATCATTAACTGACTAATAAGGGATTAGTGAGCAAAACTCACTTGATTAATGCGCGGGTCAGATCAAATCGACGGGAACGGCACGGGAGACGCTTTTCTCCAAAGTGGGCCTAGGATTTAAGGCCCGGAAACACCTCAAAACAGACTTGCGAAGCTGCTAGAAATTCACTTCTTAGCTTGCTCTTTTGGCTGCAAAAACAGAAGGAAACACAACTGAGATGGATGGTAAGGCTCGGGGAAGCTTTGGCAGCTAAGGTGGTGGCATACAGTGGTTGGAGGTGTCTGAACTGCGGCCTGAGATGATCGAACAGCCTCCTGGAAGCGAGGACGACAGCATGAGGGCAGCTAGATGCCAGGGCTACACGGTGGAGGTGACGCGGTGTGCGGTGGTGCACACGAGGGGTGAAGGTGGCGTGGCTCCAGCAATGGTAACAGCGTCCAGGTGTGCGGCAGCTGTTAGTCTTCTTCTCTACTGGCTGCTGGTTGCACAAGATGGAGGGTGAGAGAGAGAATAAAGGTGGATGGTGGAGTGAGAGAGAGGGGGAGGGAGAGGATAGAGATGAGGGGAATGGAGGGCCCCCTTTGGCCTTAGTTTCCACACCCTTGTCTCCTTCTTTGCTTGTCTATGAAGCTAGCATCCCATGGCTGTAATTGAGGCACCAAAGATCACTCTAGGACATGTGAGATGGTCCAAAATTGCTAGGGCATTGGGGGGGGGGGGCTACGAAATTGGCACTCATCTCTCTCAATTGGACATCATTCCTCACTTGATTAAATCTCAATTGGCTTCAATAAATTCAATCAATACTTCAATTATCAACTTGATAATTTTCCTCACCCAAGAGTCCATTTTGCATCTCAAATATGCGACTAAAAACAATCACCACGCCTTTTCTGCACAAAATGATCCTAAACTGATTTTTTTTTTCAAAAAAGTCTTAATTGTCAGAAAAATCTTATGAAACTGAGTCGACGTTCCTATAATTTATTGTAACATAACAGAATCTTCAATTTCTGAAATCGGACTTGAATTGGCGGTTAATTTTCATTCGGCACGTTTTTAGCGTGACCTAGACTACCGAGTAGTTTTCATAACTTTTTAGGGCAAATGACCCGTGATCGATTTTCATCTAGCCACCATGAATCTCCTCAACGTATTGGCGACTCTCGATTGTCGTGAAAATCTTGAGGATTCTAATATGAACACGGGGTACCAAAATAATAAGAAAATCAAATTAGTGCCGATCGACGAGAATTTTCCAATTTAGTGGAGTCACCCACGATCGGCCACATATCTCAGTTGAATCGACCTATTTCTGTCAAATCGGTTTTATACTGTGCTGTAATGGCCTCTAAAGATGAGCACGGTTGAAAAGCTGATTTCTAATCGAATTCTCAAGTCTATTGCCTTAAAATTTCTTAATAGTTTCCCTCAAATAGTCTAGTTATCTCGAAAGTGATCAGCTCTATGAACATCCATATAAACGCATCGATGAAATGCCTGATTAATTCAATAGAAAACAATGTTGAAAATTCAAGATGTCACGCTTGATTAAGGAGTGCCAAGCTTTTTTCTATTCTATATAACTCCTATGTGGTCATTCATCCTATAAATAGTATTATTCAATTTTCACAGATGGCAGTTAAATTTGAAAGTTTTTTTCTTCTCTGTTGTTCTCACATAATCACATGACCAGACTTCTCTGGATGGTCAAACTTAGAGAGCCTTACTTTCCAATGCTATTCCATTTTGAGGAAAATTGACAGCTCGGAAGTAAAATTGTCTCTTTGACTTGAATATTAATGGTTGCCATCATCTTGAAGATTTGTCCAAAGAAATTGCGGGCCTCGTGAAGCTGCACTCGATGACACCACCCTTCACGGCTTGACTTTAGGGTGGTGTCATCAAGTGAAGCAACTACCAAATTTCATTGTTACATAAAATGCATTGTTCAACTAAGTATCTCTTGGTCCAAAATAAAAAATAAAATAAAATAACTAAGTACTTCGAATCAAATTCATCTCCAAACAATGCATCAGAATAATTAAGAATATGGAAGTGCATGAAATCATAACTTATAGGAAAAATGTCACAAATTATCCTTATACTATTATTTAATATGTAACTTCGTCCCTAAACTTTCGATCGGCTCAATTTGGTCCCTGAACTATTGATAAATGCCCGATTTGGTCCCTGAATTTTCGATTGGCTTAATTTGGTCCCTAAACTATTGATAAATGTCCGATTTAGTCATTCGTTACTATTTTTCCTTTTTTTTTTTTTGCTTATATTAAAAAAATTGAAAAAATAAAAAATAATAACAAAAAAAGAAAAATAAAAAATAGTAACGAAAAAAATAACAAAAAAAATAGTAATGAAAAAAAAAAAAGAAACCCTAGTGGGTACTGTTCATCTTCCTCGCAGAAGCAGCCTTGCCCGCACCGGCCACTGCACCGGCAGACCTCGACCTCGCCGGCGACCCACGAGCCCTCTTTGCTCCATCACCGCTCCACCAGTCTCACCTGCCACCCGTCGACCTTGCAATGCCTCAGTTGCCCGCAACTTCCAGATCCGGCGACCTTCACGTCCCTGCCACACCTTAACGCTCTGCTCGACGACCGGCGACAACCTAACGCTTCTAATACCTCGTCGAGCCAATCCTTGCCACCACGACCTAGTGCTCGACGTCCCTTGCTCCAGCCCGTGCCGACCTATGACACCATCGATGTCCCGATCTTGCCGCTCGAGTGTCTGACGCCGGCAGATCTGAGAGCCTCGCTGCAGCCACGACCCGAACGCCCCTGCTCACCTCCGCCTGACGCTCAACCGCTACCGTGACACTGTCCCAGCCGCAACCCGACGCTGTCAAAGCCCACACCGCCGCTGCTCGCCTCTCCCCGATGTCCGACAGCAAGCCTCGCACCCTGCAACGCCCCTCGCCGGTGCCCTGCCACGCCAGAGTCCCTCGCTGGTGTCAACCCTCGCTTTCCTGCGTTGGACGTGCTGCTTGCCGTGCCCTCACCGACCACCCTCGCCGGCCACTCCCCTCGCCGGCCACTCCCCTCGCCGAAGTTCCAAACCAACCATGATTTCTTTTTTTTTTTTTTCAAAAAGAAAGAAGAAAAAAAATTAAATTAGGTATATTTATTTTATTAGGCAAGTTTATATTCTTTTATTTTATTTTATTTTATCTGAGATATTTCCCCATGCATAATTGGCCGATGCAAGCAAGGCTGCTTCCGCGAGGAAGATGAACAATACTCACTAAGGTTTCTTTTTTGTTATTTTTTTTGTTATTATTTTTTCTTTTTTTTCGTTATTTTTTTTTTCAATTTCATTAGTATAAGGAAAAAAAAAAAAGGAAAAATAGTAACGAATGACTAAATCGGACATTCATCAATAGTTCAGGGACCAAATTGAGCCAATCAAAAATTCATGGATCAAATCGGGCATTTATTAATAGTTCAGGGATCAAATTGAGCCGATCGAAAGTTCAGGGACGAAATTGCACATTAAATAATAGTATTGGGACCATTTGTGACATTTTTCCTAACTTATAATTTGAAAGTTCGACTTCCTTTGGAATTAGAAGTTTTCCCTCTCTAAGAATCCTACGCTTGTGGTTCACTTGCGAAGTTTAGAGCTCTCATGATCTCAATTGCAAGAAAGTCAACTCAATTGGCTTCAACTTCAAAATTTTCAACAGAGTTCGTTCTCTTTTTTAAACTTTCTTGGCCTTTTTCTTTTTTGGTTTTATATTAAAAAATTGCCTTTTCCTATGGTGCCACATCTGTCACATAAAAAAATGTCATGCCGGCATATTCATTGGACTCGATTGTATCAATTTCATAAGTTTTAAAATTGGATCGTGCTATCTTGATGTTCTAGGAAGGATTACATTTTTACAATAAATTTTAGGATTTATGATGCACGCTTATCTCCTTTTTTATTTCTACATTTGCTTTCTGATGCTTTGGCATTGCAATAAACCTGTGCTTCGCCCATTCCATGTTCCTAAGACAAAAAAACAAAAACAAAAAAACAAAAAAAAAACAAAAAGAAAAGAAAAAGAAGAAGAAGAAGAAGAAGAAGCAATTTAACCTTTATGCATCGGATTTTACTGACTTCGGATTTTATTGACTTCTTGATAGAATGAGAAAATGCAAAGCTTGTTTAACAATAAAATAAAAATAAAAATAAAAAATCACTCCACCACAATTCAAAGATCACGACTAATTTGCTGAATACAAGATGATATACGGATTTTCTGCATATCTAATTTCACGGCCTAACTTACTATTCAAGTTACCATCAAGTAATTTGCAGATAAAAGAGCATATTTTTTTACGTGTATTTACTCTCACCTTGGTCCTTCATATTTCATGAACTTTGCGTCACAATCTTACTTATCAAGTAAATAAACATGGAAAGACAAGAAGTACTTCGCAACTTAAAACGTGGATTGTTGTAAACATTAAATTATTATGGATTTATTCAATTCAGGCAGGCCATCTGGTTTTACCTATATTTGACCTTCAACCTATTTCAACCAACACATTTCATAAATTTCCACGCTTCGACAGGTATAGATTGCACGCTTTTATGTCTACGACCATCCACCGTCGGTCTTTTTATTAATTGCAATAATCTCTTACTGATTTGGCCGTACAAGAATCAACCACCTTAATTTAGAGTCTTTGTTGTTCGTTCGAAAGCACAATTTTAACGAAAGTTTTTCTGTGGAACGAATCCCTTTTTCTTAAGATTTGCCGGACTATAATGCAACAGCGAAGAGATAGAACTCAACAGCGCGCAATATGCTTCAATCTCTCTTGTTTCAAGCACTCGACGGAAAGTGCGATTCTTGTCGTAGTTTTTCCTTACAGGTCTGCAAAAACGACTCTGTTTCAACCATTTCTCCGTGGACCCATTAGCATTAAAATGGTTTTCGCTATATAGCCTACTCCATTTTTTCCTCTTGACGTGTTGAGGCAACACCATTCTACGACTCTGTTTCGAACATTTTATATGAAATGAGGTAAATGCATATGAATCATACTCCCTGGCTCTCACCGATGCCATGCTATAATCACAGCCACTGTCCTCTTCCCATCCACGACAAACCCAATTCCTAATTAGCTACTCCTCGTCAAACATTGCTGTTTCTGTTTCCAATTCGCGTTGATAATAGAATGAGTTTCATTTCATCACTCGGAAAAGATAAAGAGTGGACGTTTCGACGACAATAATAGGGCACTCCGGTTCGTACCATGTTTGGAGATCATCAGCACATGAAAAACAACAATCAATAAGCTTTGTCTTGTGCGTTGAATTTCGGGCAATTCTAGTCCACTCCTGCCTCTCCCTCAACAAACATTTTTTGTTTTTTATCCCATCGACTAATTCAACAGTAACACACTCCTCACTCGAACACAGCTCATAAAGAATGAACTCTAAATGCAGAAATGTTTATATATTCATTTTAGATGAAAACGGTTAATGTGACCCAAAAAAAAAATGCTGTTAATCCCATGTTGGGTGTTAACACCTAAATTTTGGCGACCTAGTTACCTGTTCATAGAAAATTAAGGATTAATTTTTAAGCTCTAAAAAAAGAGATAAAAAGAAATTGCATCAGAATAAATAAAAGGAAAATAGGGAGAGGATCAATCTAATTTGATTATGAATGGAATGTGGAAATTTTGATTAGCTACCCTTGCTCCGGCGAATATTCAAATCATAAAAAATGCGGAAGCAAATTCTTGGTCAAAGAAATCACGAGAATAAAAAAAGGCAAGAAGTTTGATAAAAGGGAAGGAATCGAAGCATTCAAGAAAAAATCAAGTCGATTATGAAATCACACTCCGATTTGCTGATCACGAATTAAAGCAACAGAGAAAGGAAGCTCAGAAATTGCCACAAATTGGAGTTTTTGGAATCACTATAAAAATGGGGCACAATTTTGTAGAAAAGAGGAGGGGGGCAACGAGAGAAAGATTCGTACAAAAAATTTGTGCAAGAGAGACCGAAAAAAATTGTGAAAAAGAATTCGTGCAAGAGAGAAAGAGTGAAAAAAAAAACGAAAAAAGAAAGAAAGAAAAAGAAACCCCCTTTCCAATGTACAAAGTCAAAAGGGTGGAGTCCTTCCCTTCTTTTTTTTTTTTTTTGACCATTTGCAAAGAAGAAAGAAACTAGCAGCGGCAAAGAGAGTGAGCCAAGAGAGGGAAAAGACAAAAAAAAAAAAAAGGAGTTGTCTTCTTCCTTGGTTTCTGCTCGACGCCCAGCACCAGCGACCATCCATGTCCCTGCCGTCGCCCCGCCCTCTGCTGCTGTCGTCGCTCGCCCATGTCTCCCTCCTTCGTTGCCAAGCGCCATCCACCCTCCACGTGCCTCCGCGCCTCTGCCGAGCAACAGCCTGCACATCACTTTCCTCCTTCGAGCAATGCTAGCAACCCGCATCACTGTTTCTGCTGCTGTCCGTCGCTCCGATCGCTACCACTAGTGCCTTGCCTCCACCTACAGCTATCCGTCTCGCTATCGTTGTAACCCGACATTAGCCATAGCCACTCGTTGTACTGCCAACTTGCCCGACGTCCACACAGCCCTTACTCCGCCTCTGTCCCCAACCCCGACGCATCTTCTGCTCAACCCAGCGCCCGATGCCAGCGGCCACAACCCAACGCCGATGCCCACCACTCTGCGCTTGCACTGGCCTCGACGCCGCCATCTTGGCTTCAGCGCCTAGTATCCCAAGCCAGACTGCAGCCCTTCGGCCAGCGCTCACTTTGGCCCGTCGTTCCTCCTTCGGTGACCCACGCCTCCACCCGTCACCGATGCTTGGCGCTGCCCCGCTGCGACCACTAGCAACCCCTGTAAGAGTTCTCTTAATGTGAACTACATTAATTAATATTGTAATTTACTATTTTTACGATCATCGTAAAACAGGATTGGTCTAGGGTGAGATATAAGGTTTCTTAATTAGTCTAATATGGGGCTGGCTAGTGTGGGCCGAGTTGAGCCTGGCCCATAATGAGGGGGACTAGCTGAAAACTCTATGAATAGTGCTCAAGTCTCTCATCTAACCATAATTCTCACATGTATTCTCACCTAAGAGGTGTTTACGTAACGCTAAACGTGAGGGGCCGCCTCATTGAGCCAGTGATATGGAGGGCAATAGAGAAGAATGACTTAATGCGTGGATCCCCTTGATATGTGGGTCCCAAAACAAGTGCGTTAATCTTTCTACTCAATTATGCATGTTCTTGTTATAGTTATAGAAATCCTGGGGTTGCGCAATTTGCGTCCAACATGTGGTATCAGAGCCTCCATAACTCTAGAACTCGAACGCATAAGATTTTACCTTAATTTGAGATTTTCGAGATTTTTTGTTCATTAAAAATAAAATAAAAGTATATATTTGGACTAGGCTCGTCGAGACAAGCATAACCATGGGTGGCGTCGCCGGAGGAGGCCGCATGCACCCCCATGTGCGGCCACACGCCGCCTGGACGTCGAAGACGCACTTCATGCGCCTTCACGCACCCCACTCGTGGACTCCACATGCAGCGCACTCAAGCGGCGTGTGCGGGCACATTAGGGGTGAGCAGCAGTTTAGGGTCAACCCTAGACTGACCCTGGACCGGCCCAACCCTGCCGGTCCTGGTCCGGTTCCCAAGGGGACTAGGTCGGTCCTTGGTCCTGAAATTCCAGGACCAACACTGTGCGGGTTGGTCCTTGGTCCTAAGAGTTTTAGGTCAATCCAACCCTAGACCAACCCTGTATATTATATTATATTATATTATATTATATTATATTATTTATAATTCTTTTATATATTCAAACCTAAGTAAAATGTCTATTATATTATATTATATTGAGATGTTCTATCAATAGCACTAATAATAATTTTAATTTAAAACTTTTGTTAAGTATTAATTATGTGTCGTTTATTTTGTTTTCAAGTGTTTAGAAGTTCAAGTGAATTAACAAGATGTGAAGTTATATATTCATGGTTTATATTAAGTATTTTGAACTTTTTATGATTTAATTGTATTTTACTAATGAATTTCAGCTGCACTTTGCTTTTCAATTTGTGTCAAATGGTAGAAGTTTTGGAAGAGTAGAGTAGTACTGCAGTTGCTATGGTGATTTGCTAGTCAAGTGGTGTGAAGCTCATTTTTTGGTTGAGTAGACTCTACATGATTAAATGCTAGTCAAGTGGTGCGAAGCTCATTTTTTGGTTGAGTGGACTCTACATGATCAGGAAAACGCTTTTGCATATGGTGTTATAAATATTAAAGATAGATGATTATAAGAACTTTCCATCTTGTCCCATATCTTGATGAGCAGTTAGCGGATACAAAATTTCTATTATTGTGTCATCTTAAATTTGCTAAATATGTATTGGTATTTTATAGTTTAGTTCCACAATACCGTATTGTTGATGGATGTGTAATTTGAATTTGTAGGTTTGCTTTTTTAGGAAGTATAAAAAATAAGACGAAAAAAATTACCGATCGGTCCTGGGTTGACCCTGGAACCGGACCGAACCCATTGGGTTGGTTCGGTCCTTGGTCCCAGGCTCAATAGGGTCAGTCCTCGATCCTAAAAATGGAGGACCGACACTATACGAGTTGGTCCTAGGGTTAGGGGGTGGCCCGGACCAACCCGGACCATGCTCACCCCTAGGGCACATGGATGGTCTAATTAGCCCGTGGCTGGCGGCGAGGGATTCGTATGATCCTCCTCTATGTTGTGATATTTTATTTTACATGTTTGATGATTTTATGGATGTGTAAATGCATGCAAAGCCCTAAATACGTGTATTTTTAGTGTATTTTTCTTATATATTATGTGATTTTGGAAATACAGGTGATGGGTGTTGGAGAAATCTTTCTGGAATATTTTGAAGCTGACAAAACGTTTTTATCAGTCTAGTCTTAAGATTTGCAGACTCTACTATTAAAGTCTGAAGACCTCCGAACTACCAGACTCAAGACTCAAAGTCTATTCCCATTGACAGTTTCTAATCCATTGAAGAAAGACTATCCAAAACTAAGTACTTCATTGAGGATTTAGCCTTATCGACTGGAGAAGATCTCTTGGCTGGATATGACATAACGGATTCCTTTATTCAAATCAAGATTGATTAAGGATCCGATGATTGGCGAAGTATTCTTGGAAGGTTCTACTTATGGAAACCAAGATCCTAATTGTATGCGCAAGCAGGACTGATGGGCTATTGACATGTTCCTTCAATAGCTCGAATGATCTTCCTAATTGATTCTGTCCAACGGGAGGATTGGAAGAATTCATTTGGTAAGTGCCGACGGGCATGACGGCACAAAGGAGTTTAAAAGGAATACGTTCCAGTTGTTCGAGGTTGTGCACGATAGAAGAATTCCAAAGTCTAAAGCTCTTTGATTCTTAGTCAATTCATTTACTGAGCGAAATCTTGTACGCAAAAGAGAGTCTATATTTTGAGATACCTTGAGGAAGTGTGGTAGAGTATCTACACTGTGGAATCAAGGGAAAGCATTGCTGTAACATCTCTTTTGTTCATAGTGAAATCCAGCCGATGGGCTGTCAGTGCAGAAGAGTGGACATAGGCTTGGAATAAGCCGAACCACTATAAACCTTGTGTTCAATTTTCTCTTCCCTACTCCCTGTTTTACTTTGATCATAGTTCGTTTTGTTAACTAAAGGAAAGCTTCATTTCTATTGTTTGCCTAGTATTGCTTTCATATCTCGAGAAATTATTTTTACACCTATTCACCCCCCTCTAAGTACTTATATTAGCTATATCAATTGGTATCAGAGCCTGTGTACTCACTTTGTTTGAAGTGTTTTACTTCAGAGTTAAAGATCCATGGCTAGTATGCTAGCTCTAGGGCTGGTGGAAGGGCAAAGCAATACCATACCACCTTACTTTGATGGAAATGATTACAACATCTGGAAAAACAAGATGAAAGCATTCCTACGATCAAAGAATCATCTAGAATTGGACATTGTAGAAAAAGGAATCAGTCATAAAGCTGCATCTGTCTCAGAGAGAGGAAAAGAAACTGTTGAGTCAAGTGAAATGACTCAGGAAGAGATAATCAAGAGACAAGCTCTTGATGCAAAAGCAATTTATTATTTATATTGTGCTTTGTCACCTACTGAGTATAACAGAATATCTTCTTGTGTTACAGCAAAAGAAGTCTGTGATAGATTACATATCACCTATGAAGGAACTGATCGAGTGAAAGAGACCAGAATCAACATTCTCCTCGGTCAATATGAAACCTTCAAAATGAAATCAGGAGAATCTATAACTGACATGTTTAGTCGTTTTACAGAAATCGTGAATGGTCTTGAAAATCAAGGTCAACCAATTTCTAATCTCATGAAGGTAAACAATCTACTACGTGGACTCTCCAAGGATTGGAATCACATAAAGACCTCAATAAGAGAGACACAAAGAATCATGCCATTATTTGTCGATGAGTTGGTTGGAACTCTTTAGTCTTATGAAGTGGAACGAATCAATAAAGACGAAGATCCTAAAGGTAAGAAATCAATTACATTAAAATTCAATGATGATTCTGATGTCACAGATTCTGAAGACGATATGGACGATGAGGAGCTTGCTCTCATGATAAGATGATTTAGAAAGCTGAACAGAAAATGAAGAAGATTCAATCCACAGAAACAGAGTTTTCAAAAGCAACAGACCAAGTCTGTTGATGATGATGAATCAAACAAAGATGTAGTCTGCTTTAAATGTAAGAAAAATGGACACATCAGACGCAACTGTCCTCTTCTGAGAAAGAAGAAAGGAAAAGCTGAAAAGTATCGAAAGGCTCTTAAAGCAGAAACCTGGAGTGATACAGAGTGTGAAGAAAGTGATGATGATTATGCCAATATATGTCTGATGGCACAATCGGATTCAGAATCAAACTCCGAGATAGACTCAGATTCAGACAGTGAATTTGAGGTAAGTAACTTTAAAATCCCTGTTAAAGTTTCTAAATACATTGATGAGCTGTGTTTTAGTCTTAAGACTCCTCTTAAAAGGATTTTCGAACTTAAAAAGGAAAACTCTGCACTAAAACAACAGGAAAATTTTTAAAAGAAAAGTTGAAATGTTTATACATGAATGTTTCTACTCTTAAAGAAAGTGAAGATAATCTCTTGAAAGAAAATGCATTTTTAAAAAATGACTTATCAAATATTTCAAAAAGATTTTCAATGGGATCTGAGAAACTTGAAAAAATTCTTTTAGCACAAAAACCTTATTTCAATAAATCTGGTTTAGGAATGATAGTAGAAACCATATTTTTAATTGATTTTCCTAAAGTGAATGAAAAAATTAAGCAAAGACTTACAAGAGATGCTTACAAAAATCATTTCAAAAAGGTTTTTGTAAAACCAGTAGGTCGAAATGCTCTCAAATGTTCAAAGTGCAATAGTGCAGATCATTTTGAAAAAGAGTGTCCTATGGTTTGGAAACCCGTTAAGAAAAGTATGGGCAAAAATCGCATATCATACTAACACTAATGGACCCAAGAAAATATGGGTACCAAAAAAAGCTTGAGTTTTTTTTTTTTTTAATGCAGGTCACTATCAAGAAAAAGGTAAAATGGTATCTGGATAGTGGATGCTCAAGACATATGACAGGAGATTCAAATTGCTTCATAAAGCTTATTCAAGTAAATGGTAGAAAATTCTCATTTGAAGGAAACAGCAAATGAAGAATTGTGGGATTTGGAACTGTAAAGATTGGAAGCCTCACAATAAGCAATGTTTCCCTAGTATAAGGACTCAACTACAATATGCTCAGTATCAGTCAACTGTGTGATACTGGTTTCAAAATCAACTTTCAAGAGGGAATATGTTCATGAACCAGTAAAGATTCTACTCAGTCATTCATTGGCCGAAGACATGGAAATATCTACCTCTTGGATGTGAAACCAGATGAATCGCAATGTCTAATCTCAATTCAAGATGAAGCGAGCTTATAGCACAGAAAGCTTGGGCACATCAATATGAAGTAGATAGCTAAAATTTCAACAAAGAAGCTTGTTCTTAGTCTACCCAATTTATCATCCCAAAAGTCTGATCTATGTACACCATGCGTATTGGGAAAGCAGGTAATAAATTCCTTTAAACCAATAAATCAAGTTTCCACTAATTGTGTACTGCAACTTCTGCATATGGATCTCGGACCAACCAGAACTCAGAGCATTGGAGGTAAGAAATATTGCCTAGTAATTGTGGATGACTACTCACGATTTACTTGGGTATATTTCTTGGCAAGTAAGTCTGAAACCTTCTCTTACTTTGAAAAGTTTGCTAAAAAGGTTCAAAATGAAAAAAATGGTATGTTATCTCGAGTATAAGAACAGATCATTAAGGTAAATTTGAAAATCAAGATTTTACAAAATTCTGTGATGAATCTGGTTTTCAGCATGTGTTCTCCTCTCCATATACTCCAGAGCAAAATGGAGTTATGGAAAGAAAGAATAGATCGCTTCAAGAAATGGCTAGAACTCTTTTAATTGAAAGTAACATCTCTTCACGATTTTTGGCTGAAGCAGTTTCAACAGCATGTTATATTATCAATATAGTTTTTATAATGCATATTTTGGAAAAAAAAAAAAAAACCTATGAGTTATTCAAATGAAATAAGCCTATTGTTTCATATTTTCATGTGTTCGGATGCAAATGCTTTATATTGAAAAATGCAAATGATAGAGTTAGTAAGTTTAAAGAAAAATCAGACGAAGGCATCTTCCTTGGATATTCTACTTCAAGCAAAGCCTACAGAGTCTATAACAAGAAGAGTCAATCTGTGGAGGAATCAATGAATATCAAATTCCAGGATTCTATGCAAAATGAATATGTTCAGACTCATCTTGAAGAATCTGAACCTGCTCCAGACTCTACAAAGTCTAAATCTCAAGAAGCAGCTCAGACTCTGAAAGACCGGCAACAAATGGTTATTGAAGATTCAAATGAAGGAAGTGATCATCAACCTGACAAATCAACCAGTAATTGGAAGCATAAGTCCAGTCATCCCAAATATCTCATTATTGGCGACATTAATGAAGGAATTTGCACAAGATCCAAAAGGCACGAAGAGTCTAGTGCTGTGGTTCTTATTTCTAAAATAAAACCAAAAAGCATAGAAGAAGATTTATCTGATGAAAGCTGGATTAAAGCTATGCAAGAAGCACTCAGACAATTCAGTATTGATGATGTCTGGGAGTTGACTCCTAAACCAAAAGGTAAATCTATTATTGAAGCTAAATGAGTTTTCAGGAACAAGATGAACGAAAAATGAAAAGTTGTAAGAAACAAAGCAAGACTCGTGGCCAAAGGATATACGCAAGAAGAAGGAATAGACTATGACGAGACTTACGCACCAGTAGCAAGGTCAGAAGCAATTCGATTATTACTTACTTTTGCTTGTTATAAAAATTTCATGTTATTCCAAATGGACATCAAAAGTGCTTTCCTAAATGGATTTATCCATGATGAAGTCTATGTGGAACAACCACCTGGGTTTGAAGACCCAAGGAAGCCAGACTCAGTATTCAGACTGAAAAAAGCCTTGTATGGTTTAAAGCAAGCACCTCGAGCTTGGTACGACAAGCTGAGTAAGTTTTTAATTCAAAATGGCTTTGTAAAAGGTAAAGTAGACACTACTCTATTTATCAAAAGAGAAAGCAAAAGTTTTCTGCTTGTTCTAATATATGTTGATGATATTATTTATGGATTTTCTAATGAAAATTTGTGCAAGAAATTCTCTAAGTCTATGCAGGATGAATTTGAAATGAGCATGGTGGGTGAACTAACCTTCTTTCTTGGACTTCAAGTGAAACAATTGAAGGAAGGGGCTTTTGTTCATCAAGAAAAATATGCTAATGATCTTGTCAAAAAGTTTGGACTGAAAAATTGCAAAAAGACTGATATACCAATGTCAAGTTCCTTGAAGATAGACAAAGATGAAGGATGTAAGAAAGTTGACCAGAAGCTATACAGGAGTATCATCGGTTCACTTCTTTATCTTACTGCTTCTAGACCTGACATTTTGTTTAGTGTTTGCATTTGTGCTGGATTTCAAGCAGGCCCTAAAGAATCTCATCTAAGTGCTGCAAAATGTATTATCAAATACATTGCTTCAACTTCAAGCATCGGCCTTTAGTATCCTAAAAATGGAGACTTTACTCTTCTTGGATACTCAGATTCAGATCTAGCCGGTTGCAGAGTTGATAGAAAGAGTACCTCGGGTACTCGTCAGTTACATGGAAGCAGGACAGTGTCTTAGTTTTCAAAGAAGCAAAATACAGTAGCTCTTTCTACAGCAGAGGTAGAGTATGTAGCTCTCGGAAGTTGTTGTTCACAAATTCTGTGAATAAAACAACAGCTAAGAGACTTTGGAATTGAAGATTCATGCACGAAGATTAACTGTGACAACACCAGTGCAATCAATCTTACCAAAAATCCAATTCTTCACTCAAGAGCAAAGCATATAAAGATTCGATATCACTTCATTAGAGATCATGTTCAAAATGTAGAAGTTTCGATTCAGTTTGTTGACTCAAAGAACCAACTGGCGGATATATTTACAAAGCCTTTGGAGAAAAATCAATTTGAAATCATCCGTTCTAGACTTTAACTTCTTCACTCAACATCTTGAAGCTTGAAGAAGTTAAAGTCTAGAGACTCTCAGACTCAGACAATCATGGTTCTTGACTGTAAGTTATTTTATTAAATCTCGTAAAGGTACGATCATTTATCTATTTATAATTGATTTATGCTATCTTTAATTTCCGTGAAAAGTATAATTTTTCCTTTTCAAAAAGAGTTAATTTTTCTTTTAAAAAAAGGCAATTCTCTATTTTTAAAAAATGCAGTTATTTTTAAGAGGCATCTTTTCACTTTCCTTTACGACGTTTAGTATTCCCCTTTTTTGACTGAGCTATATACAGTCGGTTCCTCTTCACTTAACTCCAAAACCCTAAAAAGCATCGATCTTCCATTCCTATCTTCCTCCCTTGTTTAATCTTTGAAAAAGTTGTCATCTTTCTTGGGAAAGTCAAGCAATGAATCTTTCAAAGACTGAGAAAGATGTTGTCTTCAAAAAAGTCTTCGAGAATCGCAAGCAGGGGACCACGGCGAATGAGTGAGGGGCCTACTCACTTTGATCTCACCGAGGAAGAGGAGTCACCAAGTCAGGAGTAGAGCCCACAACATTCTCAGCATCGTCATTCTCCACCAACTAGTCCACAGGGTGCTGGTCATCAATAAGAGGAAGAAATCGTTGAAGACGCAGATCCTGTAAGAATTCAAAGGCCCTCTTTTATTTATAAGCTTTACCGTGCTTTAAAGAGGACTGGTACTCCATTGAACTACATCAATGAGTTTCTTAAGGACAAGGGATATGGGAATGAGTACATCTTTTTGCGAAAAATTGAGTGTTTGGGAATTGCTCCTAAGGGGTTGGCAGAAAAAACCCTTGCAAATATCCCAAGTGATCTGCATGTTTGGGGATTTAATCCGATAGATGGGAATGATGATGACAAATTGTACAGCCAATTTCAACCGAGAATGAGTGTTGCGGTGAAAATTCGAGGAAAAATGACCGAGTTGTTTAGATCGAAGGAACAGAAGGATCTATTCTCCAAATTGTTGAAGGGTGGGGTGATAAACCCTAGGAGTATGGATTTTGATTTCCTTGATGCTGCGAATGTCAATTTGAGGGAAAAGTTCAGTTTTTTTCAACTTGAACAGTTCTGTTCTAACACCACAGAAGCCTATGCTCAATTAACTGTATATTTCTATTCAAATCTTAGTTTCTTGGATGCGAATAGAATCTCTTTTAGTGTCCGAGATCAGGACTTTGTGGTGGATGTGGATATGCCGGCAGATGTGATTGGGGTTGAGAGAGGGAGATATCAACCCATCATTGTTTCTATAGCTCGTGTCACATTGGAACTTGTTAAAGACAAAATGACAGAGGGAAGGATTTCCTACTCAAGGATGTGTGCGTTCAACATTCTGCTTCACAAGATTGTGATCAATTGCCTCAGACCGAAATCAACTTCCAAGACTGACGTTTCAAACTCTGAGGCAAAGCTGATGTATGCCATCAATGCCAGGAAAAAGTTTTCTCTTCCTCACACTATTCTGTTCCACATGTATAGAGCAGTGCTAAAGGACAAGGGCCAACTTCCTTATCCAGGTCTTGTGTCAAAGATATTCAAACATTTGAATATTCAGCCTCCACAAATTCTCTGTGTTCGACCGTGTGACAAAATGGTGATAGGACTAAAAATTGTGTCCAAAATGCGTCTGAAAGAACTCGACAAGACGTTGGAGAAATTTAAGGAGAAAACCCCTGTCAAAACTCATCAAGTCTCTTCTGCAGCGAAAAGAAAATGGAAGGAGCCCATGGTTGCTCCATCCAAAAAAAGAAAAGCTCTCATCATTGATGAAGATAATGAGGATGACCTCACAATTTCTGCTATAACATTGAAGAAGCTGAGTCGTTCTGTTCCAGAATCAATGGAACGACAGGAGAAAGAAGTAGAGGAGAGAGAAGGACAAGAGAAAGAAGAAGAAGAGACAGAAGCAGAGGAGCAAGAAGCAGAGGAGAAGGAAGAAGAGGAGAGAGAAGCTGAAGAAAGAGAAGCAGAGGAGGAAAGGTTTGAAGAAGAAGAAGAAAGAGAAAATCAAGAGGAATGAGAGCATGAGGAACACTCTTCTCCACCTGAAGCCATGGAAACAGAGGGAGATTGTGAGAAAAGAGGAATGTCCTCATATCCTGTTACCAGTGAAGGAGTCAATCACTCTCCAGCAGATCCAGAGGATATCCATGCCTCTCAATTTCCTGAGGAGGGACATGATGCTTCATCGCCAAATCTGCGTGATTATGTTGATATACCATCATTTGCCTTTACTCCATCAGATCATGCCGAAGCCAGTACGCAGATTGATAACTCAGCAGATTTTCGCAGAATCATTGATGTTCTCTTGGAAATGTGGGATCAAATATATGTTTTGGAATGCGAAGTTTAGAACTTGAAGAATGCATGACAAGCTTCTTCCGTTTCCTTATCTGATCAGATCCAAGCCCTTGCTCTTCAGATTCAAACCAATGCTAAAGGTGAAGAGGTGGATCAACTGAAGGAAGAATTGAAAAAGCTGGAAGGCATCATCCAGTCCATGGGAGATTTTCAGCTTGTTCGCGTTCCCAAGCAAACTTGACTCCATTCTATTCCCATCTCAACCTTTTTTTTATGATGACAAAAAAGGGGGAGAGATGTGAGATTTGAAATCATTAAACTTTGAACTTAAACTTGTTGAATTTTTAGTTTGTTTTGATGTTTGACTTATGTGTCTGTGTCTAGATGTGGACTAACTGAATGTGGATTTGGATTTGACTGCTGCTTATATTAAAAACTATTGATATCTTATGAATGGCTTTACTCTCATGCAAAACTAACCTATTTTCTGTGGTTGTATATTCTAGTGTTATCATTAAGCCATTAATCTTTATGAGATATCCATATTTGCTTAAGTAATGTTTTGCAGGTCAAAGTTATTCAAATCTGTAGGAAAGTTTTGTCACCATCAAAAATGGGGAGATTGTTGAAGAAATCTTTTTAGAATATTTTGAAGCTGACAAAACGTTTCTATCAGTCTAGTCTGAAGATTTGCAGACTCTACTATTAAAGTCTGAAGACCTTCGGACTACCAGACTCAAGACTCAAAGTCTATTCTCACTGACAGTTTCTAATATGTTGAAGAAAGCTATCCAGAACTGAGTGCTTCATTAAAGATTTGGCCTTATCGACTGGAGAAAATCTCTTAGCTGGACATGACATAACGGATTCCTTTATTCAAATCAAGATTGATTAAGGATCCGATGATTGGCGAAGTATTCTTGGAAGGTTCTACTTATGGAAACCAAGATCCTGATTGTATGCGCAAGCAGGATTGATGAGCTATCGACATGTTCCTTTAATAGCTCGAATGATCTTCCTAATTGATTATGTCCCACGGGAGGATTGGAAGAATTTCTTTGGTAAGTGCCAACGGGTATGATATCACAGAGGAGTATAAAAGGAAGACATTCCAGTTGTTCGAGGTTGTGCACGATAGAAGAATTCCAAAATCTGAAGCTCTTTGATTCTTAGTCAATTCATTTACTGAGCGAAATCTTGTACGCAAAAGAGAGTTTGTATTTTGAGATACCTTAAGGAAGTGTGGTAGGGTATCTACACTGTGGAATCAAGGGAAAGCATTGCTGTAACATCTCTTTTGTTCATAGTGAAATCCAGCCGGTGCGTTGTTAGTGCAGAAGAGTGGACGTAGGTTTGAAATAAGCCGAACCACTATAAACCTTGTGTTCAATTTTCTCTTCCCTACTCCCTGCTTTACTTTGATCATAGTTTGTTTTGTTAACTAAAGGAAAGCTTCATTTCTATTGTTTGCCTAGTATTGCTTTCATATCTCGAGAAATTATTTTTACACCTATTTACCCCCTCTATGTGCTTATACTAGCTATATCAATGGGTTACTAATATGTTATCACATAAACATTATGAATGTGTGATTCATTAATAAAATCAAATTTTATTATAAATTGAAACTAGCTTAATAAGATACAATCAATGTGGGATAGTATTTGAGTTATGTATTGAGGTGATGAGAAATAGTAAAGGTTATGAAACTTTTATTTCTCAAGCATACTCTTTGACACGCTGGTAACTTTTGAATGATAGACGTCTTAAGAACTTGTGACCAAACTGATTGTATTAATTAACACATCTGCTAAATGTGGGTAATGCATGTCAGTTAAGTTATTGTATACTGTATCTAAACTCATCTGGTCTCTGGTTAATGTCTATCAAGTTGAATATTTTTATGGTTAAGAAGTATGACAGCATTTACATAGAGCAATTGTATCTACTGTTATAGTTTAGATATTTGATTATGTGTTTTTGACTCAATTTATAGGCCACTGGTTGATACAATGATAATATGTTACTTAAAATTGGCTAATAAATCAACTATTGATCTTAGAGTCATGTTTTGCCTTATGAAACTCATGAGCAATAGTTGATCAGCTGTCAAGCTTGACAATCTAGAGTGCTATTGATGTTAACTAATGAGGGATCCTTTGGATCGACATTCTTTTAATGTTGTTCTCGTAATCAGTAATCGTGGTGCACAAGAGATGCTTACTTTTATGTTATGAGAATTTTCTTGTGTTGCTATGATCGGTGATTTCATTAAAATCTGTCTTTCAGGTTCGCTATATATATTTATATATACGTATGATTAATTTTTATTAATGGATAAAATAATGTAATTAGCATGATATGTGATTTTAATGATAACCTACCCCTATCACTAAAGTTAAAATCACATGTATATGATGTTTGTGAGTAGTAAAGTTTATATCTCTAGTATGAGAGAGTTTCAAGGATTCAATTGAATAGTGATCGCCAAAGTGGCATGCTTGATTGGGTTTGAGAAATTTCGGTCTCGTATGCTGATTAGATGTCTCCTAGTCTAATGCGTGGTCATACTCCCAAAGGAGGTTATTGTGTATTAGTTCATAAAGGGATACATGATGGTGTGGTAGATGATTGATTGATCACAGTAGTTCATCTGCCCAAAGGTGATGAATTCACGAAGATTAGAATATATTCTCATAACCGCTATCATGTGAGGAGTGTACAACTGCATGTCATGTATTTTGTCTAAAGGTGATTATATGATTATGCTCTCTCTGGATGTGTACTTGTACGTCAAGTTACACGATGCTCACATGATGCTAATTATATATATTGCTTGTTTTTCAGTCACATTTTTTGTAATTAATAACTCCACTATTATTGAGGTTCTAATTGCTTCAAATTTTTAAGTAGTGAACATATGATTTGTTGCTTGAGAAAAGAGTAATAAAATTTGTTTACTGTCCATGAAGCGTTCCATTCAGGAACGCTTAAAAAGTGGCCTGTCTACTGACTGCACTGCTAAAAGATGATGGAAGCCTTAGTGGCTTGTAATTATGTCTTGTCTAATATTGAATTTAGGACACATCTGCAAAGATTGTGTTTAAGTTCTAATGGCATATACATCTTGTATATGGTTGAATAGGTTGTTTCCAAAAATTTTATCTATTTAAGGAATAATCTCACACATGTCTAAAGGAATAATAGAAAAGTTGACAATGGTGATATTATATCTACTCTTAACGGTTATCTAAAAACTTCTATAGATTATTGTGGAAGTAATATTACTGAGGTAAAGAATAAATTGATTAGAATTAATCTTAAAGATTATCAAGCTTAATAGTGGTTGTAAGTATTTTAGCAAGTATGACAATGCGAAATAACTTAAAGGGTTATTTGTCAAATACTTGGTAAATTCTAAGATGGTAACTTAATTACTGTATCTAAAAATCATGACAAAAAGATTTGGCCCAAAGGCATAAATGCACCATATTGAACATGGTGATGAGTATGATTAGTAAGACTAATTTATCTGGTCTTTTGTGGGCTGATATTTTGAAAGTAACATTTTCATATACAAAAATAGTTTCATAAACTTCTTTTGAGTTATAGACTGGACATAAATTACTTGAATCATATGAAATTTAGAGGTGTCATGTAAAAGTGAGGTTATCTAATCAAATATTAAGTACGTTAGAATTCATATCCACTTAGAACTATTTTGTATCTTATCTAGATTGTTAAAGGGGTATTGATTTTATAACCTAATTATGGAATCACATACTTTAAAGTTTCTAAAGATTGACGTAATTGTAGAAGATAGCTACTCTTAGACTCTTAAAGATAATAGTATAATGGAGGTTACTGTATTTTTGTCTTTACCTATACAAATAATTATGGAATCTCCTATACCATAGACTAAACTTGTTGAGGTTCAAGATACTATTATTGATATAGCTTATAATGAAATTTCTTAAACCTTTCAAGTGCAGAATGAAGTAGTTGTAGCTTTATTAAGGAGATTTGTTAGGGAAAGACAATCAGTTTTACCATCAGACTATATAATCTATTTGTGAGAGCATGATTACAATATCCACTATATGGTTGATGTAATGGCATATTTATAAATGTCGTTTCTTATTTTCAATCAAATACGTGATTAGATGCCATAAAAGGCGATATACAATCTATGTAACATCATAGTATTTGGAAACTAATTTACTTGCATAAAGATCATAAGTTCATTAGTTGTAAATTGGCATACAAAACTAAAAGAATTTCAAAGAAAGATTGTGGAATTTAAAGCCAAATTGGTAACTAAAGTTTTCACTCTGAAAAAGGTGTAGATAGTTAATAGTGAAGAAATAAATTTTTCTTTCTAGTATTTTTAAAAATTCTTTCAGAGTGAACGTGGCACTAATAATTTATTTTGATATGGAGTTATGCCAAATAGATACAAAATCTATATTGTGCAATTTGAGAATTTTGCAATAGATGTTTCAAGTAAACTTGTGTGTAGATTGAAAAGTCTTATTCATAGTTTTAAGCAAGTTTTCAGACAATATTATTAAAGTTTCATAATGTTATTATTTTGTTCAATTGGGAATAAAGTAATCCAATATATTGTAAGGTCAGTGAGAGGAAATTTATTTTTTCTCGTACTATATATACATGATATTTTGCTTACAAGTTATGACTTTGAGACATCTTATATCCTTTATACTGAGGTTTGTAAGGATTGTTTTTGTCATATTATATTAGATTTTCTCGGAGGACATTTGCTTATTGTATATTGAATATTTCAATATACATCATTGCTCCTATTATTAAAGGTGATTGACTGAATCTATCACATTATCCTTATTTAGATATTGAGAAAATCTAATTAAATGGTGTACCTTGTGTCAGTGCACTTAAAAGTATAATGTACGCTCGAATTTGCACTAGACTAAATATCGTCTTTATGACGTGATTTTTAGGAAGATATCACTCAAATCCAGGACGCGATCACTGGGTTGCTGCCAAGAAGATTTTAAAGTACTTAAATAAGACAAGATATTATATGCTAATTTATAGATATGTTCAACTCTTGTAGCTAGTAGGGTATTCAGATGTAAACTTTACTGGCTGTTAGGATGACATAAAATCAATAATGGAATACATATTTATGTTAGCAGGAAGTACAGTAAATAAAGTTCTATGTTATCTTCTACTATGTAAGCAGTGTTAGTAACATTATTTTAAGCTGTTACTTGGGTTATTAGGCTCCAAAACCTCATGACGAAGTTGATCATTATAACTTTATAGATAGACCCATACGATTGTATTGAGATAACAAATTTATAATATTATTTATTTACTACAGATGTCTCAAAGGGTCTAAATATATAGTGGTCAAAATTTTTGACCAAAAGCAAACGGTATAGAAATGTGACATTTTAATATAGCATATTTTCACAGATGATGTGGTTGCAGATCCACTAACTAAAGGCCTATGCCCGTGTGTATTTGAGTGACATGTCGTTAACATTGGCCTAAGAGCATCATGAGATGCTATTGTTTAATGGGAGCTATTTTGACTTTACTATGATAAAGGTTTCATCTATGTTTGTTACACTTTGTAACGATTTGATATGTATCAACTTTTGCATTCAATAAAATATTTTTGAATATGTTATTATTATGTTGAATACATATTGATAAAGTCTCAAGGGATTATATAAACCTTAAGTGAAGGCTAGGGGCATATGGGCATCCAATTATTAGTCTTGTGCATATGTATTATGATACATAAAGAAAGGTTAACCACAAGAACAAGACATGTGGGTTCATTGGAACCATAAATCATTCTCTAGTGGCACAAGTTTTTGTGACACCTAAGGTAAGAGAATGGTGACTGACAAATGGGATCTTTCTATGAGAGATGTTATTCATTTGACACACTACCATATTGAATCTATGTTAATAAAGTTAAGAGCATTCGTGACCATGGAAGGCTCTGTGTGTATACATGCAGTTACCGCCATGATTCTATGTTTAAGACCTAATGGGATATGATTGACTATTAAGAATTATCTCTGGACCAAATGTGCGCACATATAGTAGGATTTCAATTAATATAGTCCAAGTGGGAAAATGTAAGAGTTTTCCTAATGTGAACTGCATTAATTGATATTGTAATTTATTGTTTTTACGGTCACCGTAAAACAGGGTTGGTCTAAGGTGAAATAGAAGGTTTCTTAATTAGTCTAATATGGGGCTAGCTAGTGTGGGCCAAGTTGAGCCTAGCCCATAATGAGGGGGACTGGCTGGAAACTCTATAAATAGTACTCAAGTCTCTCCTCTAACCATAATTCTCACGTGTATCATCACCTAAGGGGCATTTACTAACGTAAACGTGAGGAGGCCGTCTCATTGAGCCAATGATACGGAGGGCAGTAGAAAAGAATGACTTGATGCGTGGATCCCCTTGATATGTGGGTAATCATTTTTCTGCTTTCGCTTTATGTTCGATGAATCCCAAAACATGTGTGTTAATCTTTCTACTCAATTATGCATGTTCTTGTTCTGATTATGGAGATCTTAGGGTTGCGTAATTTGAGTCCAACAGCCCCGTCACCACCTGCCTGCCTTCCGCCGTGTTTCGCCCTTCGCTGACCGACACCGTTGCTCCCTCTTTCCAAGTCCTCCTTAGATGGTTTGCTTTTATTTTTATTTTTATTTTTTCATTTATTTTATGTTATCTTATTTTATTTATTTTTAAATTTCATTATTATTGCTCTAATTGAAACATTGAATGTTGATGTTCATTTTATGAATATTGTAGACACTACCTGTAAGGTTTTGTCCAAAATTATTGTAATTATTAAGTTGATCCGTAAGACGTCGGATCATTTTTTTAATTATATTAATTTTTTTTTGGCATTTTGATAGTTTTTTATTATTAAATCGTTATAATTATTAATTTGATCCGTAAGATTTCGGATCAAATTTTTAATTATTTTGAACTTTCTATTATGTTGTGATATTTTGGGTTAAAATAATCATTAATTTAATTTGTGAGACAACGGATTATTTTTTCGATTGTTCTAATCCTTTATTTGATTAATATCTTGGTTGTTTAGATATATTGTTTATCTGATAATTGCTTGTCTTGAAAAACACTAAAATAAATAAATCAAAAATCAAAAATCAAATCTTGCATCGGAGTTGTTGGTTTAGTAAATTAGGATTGTATTTTTAGGATTGCACCTTTAGATATATATATATATATATATATATATATATATAATAGATTAAGATTGGATTTAATTTATTTATTTTTGGAAAAAGGATTAGATAATCTTTGCATTTTTTATAATCTTTTTTTTTTAATAAAAGTTTCCTAAGATATGATTGGGTTTAAATGAAATTAATCCCTAAATTAGGTTAGAAAATTATTCATTTTAGATAATTTAATTATTTTTCTTTTTATTACAAATTTTAACAAAAAATACAAAAAATATTAGGCGCATATCAATTAGTTTGCATGCTAGGTTCATTTAATTAGAAATAGCCTATTGGTAAAATCAGGTCATGTAGTTAAAATACATGTTTTAATTTTGAGATAAAAGAAAATCCAAAAAAAAATTGCTTGCTTTGTGTGTTTAATTCTTTTAACGCAATTTGTTTGATTCATTGAGTGTTTAATAATGGTTGAGTACCCGTGTAATCACCCTATTTGCATGATAGTAATTTAGGTTAAAATAAATCCAAACTGCTTGTAAAATATATATATATATAATAAAAAGAAATGATATTGAAATGGCATTAGAAAAGTCTAGTGTTACCAAATTCATGTACCCAAAGTCTTTGGTTTGTAGAAGTAAAATAATTCTCCCATTATTTTACTTAGATGTCTAATCGACCTACCATAAACTGATTAATGACGACTCCTAGATAAAATCAATCTGTATGTTAAAAACTTGAATTTAAGTCAGGAATTGATATAGGCTTAGGAGAGCCCGAGCTAAGTTTAAGACTTAGTAGTTCATTAGCCTAACTCTAGGTGGTGCACCCAAAATTTAGGTCGCGACATTGGAATCAAGTCAATTTCCATGTCATGATATGCACAATGCTTCATGCCTTGCCAGTTGAATGAAATGTATGTTTTATGAGTGATTCACATTTTTAATATTTCTTCTTGTATTGATATCTACATGGAGTCCTAAAGTAAGAAATATCGTATCTGGAGGAATATACCATTCATAAGATATCCATTGATGAACCTCAAAGTATCATAAGCAAGTTACTCCCTAAATTTCTAAGTGGAATTGAGCATATCACTTCTAGATTGTTAATACTCCCTATCTATCAAGAAATATTAGGTGAAGTTCTTATTCTAGCATGGCATCGTCAAAGTCTACTCACCCGGCGACACGTGTCGTTTAGTGGCAACGCTAGAACCATAGCTCGTTTTCAAAAAGGCACGCTACAAAAAAAAATTGTTTCTCCTCTCTCATTAATTACGCAGTGCTCTCTCTTCTCTCTGCATCTTTGGCTGCATTTGGGAGTGGCTTTGCCAAGCCACTTTGGGCACTCAAAGCCCTTTGGGCTAAAACTTGGTGTTTGGGAAATTATTTTGCAAAGATGATTGAGGCAAAGTAGGCCTTTGGAAGGCTGAAAGCCTAAGGCAAGTAGGAGGCTGCCTTGGGCATTCAGCCTTCTTGGAATGCTGAGAGGCCAATAAGTGATAAATTTTCTTCCATAAATATCCTTACTAACATTTCGTTTTTCCGATTTTGCCCTCGTAACTGTTCACCTTCTTCTTCGTTGAGATTGGCGAGCGAGATTGCGAGGGGCTGACGATGCGCTCGACGACGGGCTTGACGGAGGTCGACGTGAGGCCGGTGTGGTCACGGCAACCGTCGCCAACCAGTGGCATGACCTCGGTGACCCCTGGGAGTTGCGTCGCCGCGACCTAAAGGTCGTGGCGAGTTCGCGTAACCTCCGACGACACAGATCTGGGTCGCCAGAGGTCGCGCGACCCAGATCTGGGTTGCGGCGACTCGGGCAACCCAGATCTCGGTCGCGGTGAGGTCGTGCGACCTCCGACTCTAGGTCGCCTGAGTCACCGAGACCCAAATCTGGGTCGTTTGAGTGGCCGCGGCCCAGATCTGGGTCGCCCGACCTCTGGCGAACCAGATCTGGGTCGTCTGAGTCCGGAAAGGTCGAGGGAGAGGAAGGCGTTCCCGCAAGCGACGACGACGACGATGAGGGCGGCGTCGGTGAGGCGGGGGCAGGGGTGAGACTTGACGGCGGTGGATGGAGCGTAAGATGAAGGAGGACTTGTGGTCTCCGGCGGCCGCGTGAGGTCTTGCAACTTGAGACCTCGACCGCCGGCGACAATTTCGATCGCCGGCAGTCCCTACCCTTTGCTGGCCAGCCTTTTATTTTTTCTTTTTAATTTTTTTTTTATAAAAGTCCTTTGTAAATGTAAATTTTTCCAAACACCATTTTGCTTAAAGGTACTTTACAAGGGACTTTCAGATTACAATTCACCAAACGCAATTTGCATTTTAGAAAACTCCTTAACCTCAAAGTCCTTTGCATTTTCCCAAAGACTTTCCCCAAAAGTCCAATCAAATGCACCATTTCTCCCTCATTCTCTCTCTCCTCCTTTATTTCAAATTTTGCTCCAAACCCCTCCCTCCTCTATCTCTCCTCTCCTCTTTGTCTCGCAAAATCTAACAACCCCCTTCAAACAACTACCGCCAAACGCTCTCTTTCAACCTCTGGGAAACGACGGAGGCTTGGCAGTGTTGGAGTCGGACGACTCTATGGCACGAGCTTCCCTTTGAAGAAGGCATTGTCGAAGAGAAACAAACACAAAATGTTGGCGTTCGTGCAGTTGTAGCACTAGCCAAGCGACCTAGAAGAGAGGACGAAGTCAAACTCCCTGTTGACATCATCCTCGTCCTCCGTATTGGCACTACCATCTTCTTTGTTGCCTGCTCACCCTGCTTCCATCTCTCCTCCTCTTCCTCCTCCTCTTCCAATGCAAACGTTGCCTGCGTGCATTGAGATGATTAGTTTGAGCATCACCCATCAGTAAGCCCTCTACTCTTGCCTAGTGCTTGAAATTTGTTGCCCTTACTTTTGGGACGATTAGTTGCCCTTGATTTTGTGCATCCTTAAGAGAGAGAAAAATGCTTGAGCAGAAAAAAGTAAATATTCCATTTCTGAATCCTTTCCTCGCAACCGTTGAACGTCGCTCGCCTTCACTGGTTGCCGTTAGCCATCAAGCCGAGGGAGGATACAAAACCATCCCCGTTCTTCTCTGTTTTGTGTCCAAAAACATTGAAGAGGCAATATTGTGATATTCATAGTTTGGATTAAAAAATTGCCTTCACTTTGAATATGAGACTTGTGTTGATGGTGCACATGACCTATTCGACAAATTGTTCATAAGATGTATCTGCAAAACAATACTTTCTATCGTCCAATCCGAAGATTAATCATTGTAGTTTGCATGTTATAAACTGATTAGTGGTCATTTGGAGTAATTTTCACGAAAAAAATTTCTGTCATGAGATTCTCTTCTACCTTTTTTCCTCATCTGCTGTATACTATTTAAAACGATGCTGTTAGCACTTAACATGAGTGCTATATTGATATTGTTATTATAGTCAGTGAATATGTCACGCCCCGAATCTCAGGCATGCACACATCCCTCAGCGGTCAACTAAAATGCAATATTTTCAAGACGCAACGCCGACCCATTCGTTTTATGCACATGCGGAAGTGAATTTAAATAGATTCCCTAACAATCATCAAACATTGGGATAGTAAAACACATACTACGTCTTTTTCGTAAAACAAACTTTATATACATGCTAAGTCAGTCTTACAAGTATATATATAGAAGTCTATACCCAAAAAGAAGCTACTAAACCAATCCTACCCTAGACCCTACCTACTCGGGATCCGGGTCTACCACGACACCGTCAGGGATGTCAATGTCCAGAGGATTAACTACCTCTACTCCGGGCCCTTTAGCCTCGGGCTCCGGGTTCACCGCGATATCATCCAAAATATCGACATCAAACATGGGGTCGAGTACCTCCTCGTACTCGATATTGACAGTAGGCCCATCAAAACTCTCTAGAGGACCCTCCCAAACCCCGTTAGGCCTGTTACGGAACCATGCTTTGAAATAATGAGGTATCAATTGAGGTAGGCTTTCATCAACCCAAATAGTGGTCACTACGAGCTCACGGGTCCAAGTGGTCCCGTGGATAGGGAGAAGGGTAAGCTCAGTCTCTACCTCTTGTGGCCACCCAAAACGGACATGCCGAACCTCCATCTAAGGACTTGAAAAGTTCTAAACCATGACGAGGTGAGACAAAGTCTCAACGAGTCAACACCCAAACCTCGATTAGGATGAGAATTCACTCAAAGGTAGCCTAAACATACACCATATAGGACTTACCTTGCCTTAACACCTCCAGTACATCTTATATACATATATAAAAGCAGCAAGCGTAATTCAATAATTGAAACACCTCATATCATTCATCAAATATCCACAAGGGTCCTGATTATAAGGCCAAACTTTTATGACACATCTCATTCCGTGTATGCTAAAATGAAATGGGTCGTGCCTTTCCCTTAAATGAGCTGAGCATGCAACTGTGGGCTGCGACTGCAACGTCAATCTTTGTAGCTCACGTTGATTTTGTGCACAGTAAGGTATGGAAGTGCTCCTAAGACAGGTATGAAGCTATCATTTCTCCGATATATCTCTGAATTTTAATAAATTCACTTCATGTGATTCTATTGTTAGGTGCATCGCTTGTGTCCACATCAGCTTTTCATCAACTAATGCCATTAAATTAGTGATGGAAGGAATGTATTGAACGAATTTATTAAAATTCAGGGTCTAATTGAAATAAAGGTTCAAATCCAAAATTGATCATTAAAAATAGACAAAAGCTAATCCCAAACCAACCATCCCTACCCTCCCTCACCACCGGCCATCGCCCTTGTCACCTCAAATTGTGTCGCCGACGTGGACAGTCATAACGTCCTGCGGTGTCGCTTCCACGGACGTGTGACTGTTGAAGCTCTAGCGGTCATGGCCGGTTGCTGATGATTTGACAGCCATGAGCGGGAGGTCGAAACTCGAGCATAGATAGATGTGAGCTCGAAACTCGACTAGCGAGAGTAATAATCTAAAAAAAAAAAAAAAAGATTTGGAAGGACAATCTACATCACATTGAATTCGCGTAAGCAGAAACCATCACCAAAGGACGAATAGTCAAACCTTTTTAAAAGTAACGGGTCAATTTAAAAATATGATAAATATATTAAAAATTTTAAAATTTATCATGAAATAAACAATTGAGTAGTAAAATTTTTCAAAAGTACAATTAAATTCTAAAACTTATTAGAGATGAGTGATTGAGTATTAAAATTTTCAAAAAATAAAATCAAGTTTATAATTTGTTAAACTGATATAATCAAGTTTTAAAATTAGTCGAGTTGGTGCAATCAAGTCTTAATTTATCATATTTTTCATTTTATTAAGTTAAATGGAGTTAGCAAAAAGATTTGATTGCATCAATTTAACAAACTAAAAATGGGCATGAAATATTTTACGTTGTTTGGTAATGAAAATTATCAAAAAAAAAAATCATTTTTTAAATTATTTTAAATTTTTATATATTATTTTCTTTTCATTTTCTTTTTCCTTGATGGGTTGATGTTATTGTGATGGTTGGAGACCAGTCACAAGCAAGCTCAAGGCTAACGAGCTCGAGTCTCATTGATCAAGTGAGCTTCAAAAGAGCTGGCCACAAAGCAAGGCCTTAAGCCTCATTAGCCTATGGCAAGCTTGAACCTTGTTTGTGGCCAATCACTAGCTATTGCTTGTGGTTGGTGATAAGCCAAGGAACAAGAAAATAAAATAAAGGAATATCTAAAAAGTAAAAAAATAATTAAATAATTAAATAAATCTATTTTAAAATTAAAAATTCATATTTTTTAAATTGTTTTTGTAAAAATAAATATTTTATGAGATTTCGTAGGATTACTGCTAATTATTTTAAAAACTTAAGCTGTTGACGAAATTATAGTTTAATATTTAATTACCCTAACACTCCCTCTCACACTCTCATGCATGCATAGGCATGACTTTTAGGCTTAGTGGAAATATATAATTAGGGAAACAAATAGGGTCTAGAAAGATTTGAACGGCAGATCTCATGTTTTGATAGAATATAAGATTTTGTAGGACTACAACCAACTGTTCTAAAAACTTAAGATATTAGACGAATGCATAGTTTAAAGTTTAATATTTAATTACTCTAAAACTCCCTCTCATGCTTAGTTTGGTCTTTTGTTTAGTACTAAGCGTTGAAATTCAATTGGAGAGGTAAATGGGACCTGACTCAAGACCTCTGACTCTGATACTATGTGAGATTTTACAAGATCATTCCTAATTATTCTAAATGTTTAAGCTATTAAACGAATGTATAATTTAATATTTAATTACTCTAACACTCTCCCTCTGGACTTTAGCCTAAGCTTAAAGCGTGAAAATATATAATTACAGATAGCCTTCATCTAACATGTTTCATTAACAAAGAACCAAACCCAAGTGCCAAGCACCTTTGCAAGGCCTTTGTGGATCTAGGTAGGACCAGAGCTCAAGTTTAAGGACATGAGAAAGGGCTTTTATGGACTCAAGCTCAAGTGTCAAAGCATTTGGTATTGGAACTAGGGCTTTAGGCTTGGCCTTGATAAACCTAGGTGTGGACATCGAGTGTCCAGGGCCGAGCATCGAGGTCCCAAGCCCAGCCGTCAGGACCTACAAATTAACGTTGGGATCCGTGCGCAAGCATAGGGATTCCGATTGAAGTGCTCATATCTAATCATATTTTTAAAAAAACGTTTTCCCATTCTTTTTAAGATAAAATCATCATTCTAAATTTAAGTTTTGGAAATTAAGTATTTTTCATCGACTCATTTTCTAGGCAAACCAAACTCCATAAAATAAAGAAATATGTATTTCACAAAACAAATGAAAACCTCAATTACACTTTCATGTAAAGTTTTAGCATTTTCAATGTATTTATTCAAACCGCTGGGATTCGTTTCAGTCACCACCCTTCCAACATAAAATGGGGAAGTGAGGGGTTTAAATTCTCACATTCTCAGGAGGATGGGTGGGGACTCGTAACTTTTAGGAGTGGATTTCGACTCCCACATCCTATAAGAGACAGGGTAAAAGTCTGAAAGTGAGCGTAGAATAGGAATAAAGTAGGACTGAAAAAAATATATATTTATCTAAAAAAAAACATAAAGTAGGGATAATTTTATCAAAATTACACTTCCCACGTGCAATCCCAATCAAAGCTTCCCCGGGATGCCCTGCGCATCTCCCGCATCTCCCGCCTGTTCAGTCCCCCACGATTCCAGCATATGCTCTTCTGCTTCTCCGGCCTCATCCATGGCCCACCCACCATTCCCTCCCTTCTTCTTCGGCCCCGTCCCTGCGTAACAACACCGTCGAGAATCCTGCCCCCGCTCCCTTCGTCTCCTCCTCTTCGCCGCCCGCTCTGCCTTCCTGGGTCTCGCCGGCAGCCCACCGCCGCCGCCGCCGCCGCCGCCGCCTCTGCTCCCATGGAAGCCCCGCCCAAGTTCGCGTACTCCGTGTGGGCCCTCCCCCCCGACGACCTGGCCCCGAGGCTGAGGGGCCTGATGGACGGCCTCCGGTCGGAGTTCGGGGGCCCCCGGTTCGAGCCCCACGTCACCGTCGTCGGGGCCATCGCCCTGACGGAGGAGGACGCCGTCGGCAAGTTCAGAGCGGCTTGCGAGGGGCTCCGGGCGTACACCGCCGCGGTGGATCGCGTGGCCACGGGGACTTTCTTCTACCAGTGCGTGTACTTGCTCCTCCGTCCCACGGCTGAGGTAATTTTTTGGGCACGTGTTTCGGGTCCCCAATGGCCTGTTCTGGGTGCCCCGTCGTTCGCTTTGATTGCCACGCGAGGTGTTTACTTTGATGCCCCAATGGAAATGTTGATTCTTTCATGGGGGAACTTCATTTGCTTTTGGAATGCTGCTCTGGGTTTGATTGACATTTTTAATTGACGTGCTTCGCTTACAGCAATTGACATTTTTAAGGCTAATTTGAGCGTTGATCATATTCGTCAGTAAAGAAACTATAATGCTTGCTAGTTTTGTTTTATCAATCTGATCAGCGACTTTTTCTTGCTTGTTTGATCACATGTTTGGTCCATCATCCATTCAAGAGAGGACGGCTCATTTGCTTCTTTTTGTTGTATTTCCGTTTTCTTTGGGTTGTGGGTGTGATTGGAGGGTGCACTTTCAAGTTGGGTTTCAGAGATTGGCTGCTTCTGATGCTACTTGAACATGGATTGTTAGATATGCACTTTGTTTCCTTTTCTTCATCCTTTGCCTGGGTGAAGAGTTATGGAGTTGTAGTCTTGATCGATAGTAATAAATATTCTTAATCTAAGCTTTGAGTTTAGTAAGAATACAATATGCTTCTTCAACAGATTTACAATTAATGTAATGTCAAAGTTCTACAAGAAATCACAAGGTCGGTTTCGACTAATCACTAATGAGGTGCCTGAAATCTTCAGATTTTGGCAACTACTTTCTACTTACAGAAGTCATACCCATCATCAGTTGATCCAACTTAAAATCTTTCACCATAAAAACAATTGATCCAAAGTATAAGCATGGCAGCAAAGCTTTGCGGACTAAGTTCAGACAAGGCACAATTTGTCAATTTACAGAGCTCAACAGAGTACATGTTAATTATGGTATTTCATTGTTTGGGATGCACATTGTGAGTTTCTTTTTCCTTTTTCTTTAGGACATTGAAGATAGGCATTGAACCCACTGTTGAGAGCATATTTGTGCTCTGGATTGACTTGTGTTCAGAATGGGCCTGCTTGCGTGTCAACAATGTGTTTGGCCTGTCTATATCTTTTCTTCATTGTAGTTTTCTGGGCTGTCACTTGTTTCATGTCTCATTCCATGTCAGATTTGTATGATATTGGATTCTGTTGGCATTAGTGTGCATTTCACATGCTTGCAGAGAATTTCCTTCTGGTTGGAATGAATCAAGATTGTTAAGAAGCCCAATTGCACAATTGCAAGAACATGTAGCATTTTTTTGAATGAAATGTTTTAGAAACCTGTGCAAATTAGGTTCTATGGGTTTAACGGGATAATTAATTCACTCATTTTCTTTTTCCAGGTTGTTGAAACCAGTGATCACTGCTCTGCTCATTTAGGTTATGAGAGACCAACACGTAAATTCTGGACATTACTGCTGTAGTTCTAGTCTATCCATGGGTTGTGTGGTTGTACGCTGAAATAGTTTCTTTAGTCTATATTAAAAGAAACAACTGCTGTCCAGGATTTGGCTTAACCATGGGAGATCTTTACTTTGTTTAATATTTGTCGGAAGGTGTAGTTGGTATCTTTGTTTCAAATGTCACTGCATGTAGCCAAACATCAGCACGAGTTCTGTCCATTTGTTAGATAGTCATTGATATGATCTCCAAAGAGTAATGTTAAAATTTAATTTCGTGATGACAGAATGAGTGATTTACTTTCTGTTTTAGTGAAATGAAAAGTAAAAACCACTGAGCTTCCATTTACTAAGTTAGAATCAGCAATAGAATGAGGCAAGCTGACAGTACTCTGATGGAGATGATAATCTATTGTCACCAATTACATTATTGTATAGTTTGGGTTTACTGAGCAGTTGACCATTTTTACCTGACGGAAGAACCTCATCTTAAGGGGAAAATAAAAGAAGCCCCTTTGAAAAGATGCTCTGTTCCCTCAACCTCCTTTTGGCTTTTTGCTAGAATAGGTGTTAAATTTAGGACCTTCATGGGCTTTAAGTGAGGATTAAGTTAGATATAAGTATCACTGAATTCATGGGTAGGATCTTATGGCTGTAATTCTTAAAGTTGCATGGCCTTTCCTGGGCTCGTTCGAAGCGTGTCCCATCATTTGCTGAGGGAAGGCAGAAATGCTGAATTCTCAAATTCTCGATGAATGATATTGATGTCTCTGGAAGGGAATCCCATACATATGAAGAGCGAACCCATTTATCTCGATTGAGTCTTTACTTTCTTTGCCTTTTTTTTTTTTTACCAGTGCTATGCTGTGCTGAACCTGCAAATAAATACATTTGTGTCCATGCAACTTATTTGGAGTTTTGTTGCTTTCATTTATTTGCTTTGAATCTAAGTACGGGTTTCCTGGGGAATGAGTATACAGTGCAACGGTTAGTAGTGTCCTGGTACTATCATCAGGCTTTGCTAAGTTGCATTAGCTAAGTGTTTTCTCCTCATAAACCTGTTCAAAGTGATTCAGCAAATTGAGTATTCTCTGGACACACCTTTTGTCTTCATTTTTTCCATTCAAACTTTTCATCTTAATATCAGTTGGCATTGTAACTTTTGTTATTCTATTCATTTTGATGTGGTGACGAGGTCCCATGTTGTTGATTGTTAACACATGCTACTGATAAATGGAAATAATTGACGGAGGTGGACTTTTTTGTTTGTGAAAGCACTCACGTGTTGCTTCTATTGGTTGATGTTGTAGCTTACATGCCACATCTGAGCCTCCTTTATGGAGACCTGACAGATGAAGAGAAGAAGAAAGCTCAGGAAAAAGCCAATGAACTCGATGGGAGCTTAAATGGCCTCAGCTTCTTGATCTCTCGACTCGCACTGTACAAAACCGACACGGAAGATAAAACTTGTCAATCGTGGGAAAAGATAGCAGAGTGCAGCCTTAATACAAGTTAGATTCTGCTTGTAACCGGTATACCTTTCCTTATGTTCTCAACAGTCTGAAAAACTCGTGTTCTCTACTTTGTCATCTGGTGTTGGGAATGTGACTATTCTACGGGCATGTGCATCCAGTGTCCTTGTACATTTGTGGATTGCTCACTTTCAATCTATTTTCCCTAAAAATTCAGCTAACTGTTTGCGGGATGTAATGAGAGGTGATGAACTTTTCAAGCCAGGGAAAAAACAAGTGCACGAGATTCCGGAAAGTGATGAGATTACTTAGGGGCTGTTTGGTAATCATCCAAACAATACCCGATTCTAATTTTTTGTTCTCGGGAGTAGTTTAGGAACATAATCGCGTTTGATAAAATTTTTGTTCCCAAAAACAAATTTATATTTTTTTTGTTTCCGGAAGTAAACCAAAGTTTCATGTTCGGTTTTGAATTAGAGACATTAAAAATGATGAATCAACGTCGACTATAACCCCTAGCCTTCCAAGCTAACGATGCGGGTTCGATTCCCACTACCCACTCTATTCTATACTCTCTATCTATATTAGATAGACTTGTATTCGAATATATATATATATATATATATATATATATTCGAATTGAAATATATTTCAAATTAATATTTTGAATTGAATTATTTAATTCGATTTGAAATAGAATCAAGAATAAATAAATAAATAAAAAAAAGTTGATTTTTGTTCTCGGGAACAAATCTAAGAGTCAAGATCATATTTCTCTTCTTTCCTTTTCTCTTCTTCTTTTTCTCTTTTCTTCTTCTTCATCTACCGTCATCCTGGGGTTGCCGTCCATCGCTATCTGCCGTCTGCCACCCACCATCTCCGGTCGCCGACAATCGGTCTAGCGAGCTCACTAAAGGCAAGCCTAGCCATTGGCGAGGCTCGGCTTCACTAGCGAGCCCTGTCAGTGGCCAGGTGACCTTGTCTAGCCCCGACGAGACAGGCTTGGCCACTGACGAGGTTCGGCCGACGAGGGTCGGCCTTGCTAAGGGCCGGCGATGCTCCGGTGAGGTCGCTGGCTCTCGCTGGCAACCGGCCACTTGAAGAAGAAGAAGAATAGGAGAGAAAGGGGGAAAAAAAGAAGAAGGAAAAAAGTAAAAAAATAAATATTTAAAAATTATCCGTTCGTTTCGCGGTAAATATCATGTTTCCGAAAAACATTTTCCTAGAAGTCATTTTCCAGGAAAATGACTATTTTCCGGTGTTCGGCCGAAACCTAAATTTTGAGTGGAAAATATTTTCTACCGTTCGTTAGCTAATTTAATTATTTGAGAAAAATTATCAAAAATTTAATTTTATTATTTTTAATTGACCAAAAAATTAGTTTTATTTTTTTATATTTTTTAAAAAAATGAGTTTTTAATTATTTGTATTTTTAAAAAATAGAAATTTTTATTCTTTATTCTTTATTCTTTATTCACAAGCAAGGAAAAGTTTCCAACCTTTCTCGTACCCGTCACCCAATCGCGAATTGCCTTCACGGGAATCGAAGGAATCGGGCGGCGTTACTCCACCTCCTCCGAACTCGTCAACAACTCGTCAATGCTCGCAACGCACGCCTCCTTCTTTCCCTTTCTTAAATCTCGCCCCCGGCGCCGCAACCCCGCTAAAAGGCAACCCTTTCGTCGTCCCCTTCCCCTCCCCGTCGCTGACCTCCCTGCATTCTCGGTCTCGCCGGCAGCTCGCCTCCCCCCTACTCCGCTTCTTCCATGGAAAGCCCGCCCAAGGTGGCGTACTGCGTGTTTGCGCTCCCGCCAGACGACCTGGCACCGAGGCTGAAGAGCCTCATGGACAGTCTCCGGTCGGAGTTTGGCGGGCCGCAGTTCGTGCCCCACATCACGGTCGTCGGGCCTGTTGGCCTGAAGGAGGAAGATGCCGTGAGAGAGTTCAGGGCCGCCTGCGATGGGCTCCAGGCGTACCCCGCCACTGTCGACCGTGTGGCGACGGGGACCTTCTTCTACCAGTGCGTGTACCTGCTCCTCCGTCCCACGGCTGAGGTAACTTCTCGCGTGTGTTTTCAGTCCCTCGACACATTCTCGATTGACGTACTTCTCTTGCAGAACTTTCACGCTGGAGGGTTATGGGGTTGTAGTCTTGGTTTACATGTATGTATCATGTTCATCATCTAAGTTCTGAGTCTAGTAAGAATAGAAGAATCTGCTTCAGCAGATTCATAGATCTTGCAATCTCAAAGTTGTACAAGAAGTGACCGGGCAGGTTTCGTTTCAACTCATCACTCATAAGGTGCCTGAAAAGTTCAAATTCCAACGAATTTACTTCGACTCACGAAAGCTGTACCCATCATCAGTTGATCTAGAGCAATATCTTGCACGGTAAAGTTGGCTAATGGCTTTTAATAGATCCGATTCCCTTAAAAGGTGCAAACTTCAGGTCGCAAAATTGTGAGAACACACTATCATTATATTGAATGAAATGTTTGAGAAACCTGAACATTTTTTCCTTCCTTTTATTTAGTGAAATAGGTGATTCACTCATTTTCTTCTTCCAGGTTGTCGAAGCCAGTGATCGCTGCTGTGCTTTTCTAGGTTACAAGAGCAATACACGTAAGTTCCGGATGTTGCTACTTTTGTTCTGGTCAATCCATGGGTTCTCTGATTGTATATGCTGAGATGGTTTCTTTACTCCACATTGGACGAAATGACCGTTGTCTGGGATTTGGCTTAACCTTGGCAAGCGTTTACTCCATTTGATAATCATCAGTTGGAAAAGGTGGTATCTTTGCTTCAAGTGTCATTGCATTTACAAAACATCTGCACAAGTTCTGTCCATTTCTTAGATAGTCACTGAGGTGATCTCCAAAAAGTCAGGTTCAATTTAAATTTGTGATGACAGGATGAGTGATTTACTTTCTGTTTTAGTGAAGCAAGAAGGAAAAACCACAGAGCTTCCATTTACAAAATTAGAACCAGCAATAGATTCAAGGAAGCTGACAGGAGTCTGATGGAGATTATAATCTATAGTCACCCATGACATTATTGTATACTTTGGGATTACTGAGCATCTGCCCATTTCTGCCTTGACAGTAGAAACTTGTCTTGAGACGAAAACAACTCCTAGAGAGTCTGGAGAAGATGGTCTGTTCCCTTAAATCATTTTTTGGCTTTTTGCTAGGAATTGTATCAAATTTAAGATCTTCATAGGCTTTAAGCAGGGATTAAGCAAAGATATAGGTATCAGTGGATTCATGTTGAAGGATCTTATGGCTGTAATTCTTAAAGTTGCAAGGCTTTCTCTGGGATCTTTCTAAATGTGTCCCATCAATTCTTGAGGACAGGATGAAATGCAGATCCATAACGAATATTAGTATTGATGTCTGGGGAAGGGAATCCCACTATATGTGTGAACAGCGAACCGTATATCTCGGTTAAGTCTTTACTTTCCTTGCCCTTTCTCCAGTGCTTTGCTGTTCCGGACATGTGAATGAATACAAAGTTTGTGCCTGTAGGACCTATTTTGAGTTCCGTTGCTTTCATTTATTTGCTGTGAATCTGAGTAGGGGTTTCCCGGGGAATGAGCATGCAGGGCAACGGTTAGTATGGTTTTTGGTGCCATCATCTGTCTCTGCTAGGTCATCTGAGCTTAGTGTTATCTCCACACATACCTGTTCATAGTAATTCGGCAAAAAAGGGAATTCTGTGGGCACGCCCTTTTGTTCTTTCAATTTTACCATTCAATTCTTTTCATCTTAACATCCCTTGGCACTGTAACTTTTGTTACTACCCATTTTGATGTGGCAACGAGGTCTTGTTGTGTTGACCGTTAACAAGTGCTAGTGATGAAAAGTAATTGACAGAAGGGGACTCCTTGTTTGTGTAAGTGCTTATGTGTTGCTTCTGTTGGTTGATGCTGTAGCTTACATGCCACATCTGAGCCTCCTCTATGGAGACCTGACGGACGAAGAGAAGAAGAAAGCTCAGGAAAAAGCCAATGACCTTGATGGGAGCTTAAATGGCCTCGGCTTCCTGATCTCTCGCCTCGCGCTGTACAAGATCGACCCAGACGACAAAACTTGTACCTCATGGGAAAAGATAGTCGAGTGCACCCTCGGCGCATGTTAGATTCTGTTTTGTAACCAGTATCCCTGCCTCGTGTTCTCAGCAGTTCTGAAAAAGTCTCACCTTGGCTTCTGTACTTTCTCATCTGGTGTTGAGAATGTGACTATTCCTTCGGCCCATGTGTATCCAATGTCCATGTACATTTGGAGATTACTCGCTTTCGATATGACTTTCCCTAAAAATTATGCCTGCGTATTTACTCCACAAGTTGAAAAGGGCTTTGTCTTCCGGACAAATAATGTAGCTGTGAAATTACATGTCTCCTCGATAGCAAGAAGAATGCCGACATCTTCAAGCTCTCTCGTGCTTATGATAGTGCAAACTTAGGACAAATCTAACTCCCATCATCCATCATAATTTCTTGCTAGTTATTAGCAGTAGAGCTTATTATACTTTTTCTTATTAACCCTGGAATTGACTTATCTGGTTTGAAAACTCTATATTGTTTTGGGACTCTGCATTGACACTTTTGGTGAGCATAGAGGATATCTCGAAACAAAATGTGATATATAGGGTAAATTGCGTATTCGACACAAGAATGGGGGCAAATCAAAATTTTCCTTGATTATTATTAATGAATAACTTGTGTATGGGACAAGTCAAATCTCAAAAACAACGAAAAGATGCAAACTCTCCTGTTAAGATTCAGTAATTTTCATAGAAAGCAAGTAATTTTGAAAAGTCAATAATTCGGAATCAATCTAATCGACCTAGGTAAATGGCTCAAATAGCTAGTAATAACCTAAAACTATGTGATAATTTCATCGAAAGAAAAGTTGTTGATAAGTAATTCTAATAGTAATTTGACAAAATGTGATAGCAAACTTCTGAGTTCTGCGTGGAACAGGCATTTAGACATATCCATTCATTGCATTCCAATTTGTCATACAATACAATATGCAATGCAACAATAAGACTTGCCAACAAAAGCCTAGGAAAGTCTATTTGCGTGCAAAATCTTTCCCCGCACAATCCTTCACAATACTCAGGACAAAGACAATCCTTTAGATAGAAACTTGTGTACAAATATTACCAAAATATAAGTGGATTTTATTCAACGAGATCCTATAATCTGCTAGTACTGTTCAACTTTTACATTTATATGTTTTATTGGATTCTTATCTAGGCAGAATATAAGAACAGATGAACAAGAATCCCCTTACAGCAGCATCAATCTACCTCCTTTCCTCAACACAAATAGTACTCCTCCCTGGGGTATAAAGTTGCAAGCAATTAGGCTTGCGAAAATAAGGTGCTCCGCGATTATTCCAGCATACAAGTAGATCTCTTCCCATAGTTCTGTTCAAGCACCACCGATCTGCTTCTTTCTGCGAGTTCCTGCTCCTCGTAAGTTGGCAAAATGAGAAAAGCCAGAAACAGAATACAAGCTGGAATCCAACTAAGTTATGCAAATGAGGCTAGCAAAGTAGTTGATGCAATTGAGTTGATTCCCTTCGATGGTCTATCTCAACCTGTGTGTCTGTGTGTCTGTGAGTGCAGGCAAACATGTGCATGTGTGCGGCTGAGTGAAAGTGGGACTGTTTGGTAATTTAAAGTGAATGTTCTCATAATCCCGATTTTTTTTTCTGTGCCCTTTGTGTCTTTTTTATTTTTATGGCTGCAGCTCCACTTTCTGCAATGACTATTGTATATGTTCATGAAATTATATTAAGCTTCCACTATCAAGAGAAGTAATAATGCTTTCCCCCTCTGCTTTTGTAGAAGTTTCATTGCTTTCCTCGCAGCAAGTAATAAACACCATGAGAAGATGAAGCAACTTGATAAGATGGGCTTTTTAACAAGATAAAAAATTCCAGTTAAACAACTTTGCTTTGTACTGCTTATAGTCCAAAGCAGATGAACAAAGATTCAATCATACATAGTGAATGCTCCTACTCTTGGAAACACTAGAGTTTGCCAATCATCTGGGATACATTAAGGAGAAGCCCCTGTCTCATCGGATAGAAGAATTTGGAAAGTTTACAAAGCAAAGGTTCCTCTTACTCTATCAGGTACTAAAGGAAAACATTGAAAAAGGCAGTTGCTTTATCCCATATCTAGCATACTCACTGAGATTATTCTAAAAAATAGCATGGAAGTGGTGAGATGAGAAGGATGCGGCTCTAGAAAACTTATATTGTGGGAAGAAGGATTAGGAAGCATAATTTATTAGGTAAAAACCAAAAGTATATGACTTGTACTAAACTGTCGGTCATCTTTTAGATTCTAAAGAGGGGTCAGTATTCAATTTGCATTACATTATTACGCAAAATATCACAGGGAATATGTCAATGGCTCAATTCTTTCTGCAATGATGGTGCAATCAATCCATTCTGATAATTCAGAGTTCTTCCAGGCGAGTCAGATGTCGGTATTTGAGAAATAATTGATTTGCCCAAAACTGAGGATGAAGATAGACAAAATTGGTCAAAAGAGGTTTAAACACAGGAAAATGAAATCTCAATGTGATCTAGCAAGAAGTCTGCCTTTGCGGCAAGGTGCAGGTAGATAAGGCATGGAATGCTATAAAACATGGAGAGATATCTCCAGCAACCTTGTTTGAGAGAGGCTTTATTTGTTGTTGATAGTTCCAAAGAGGGGCCAGAGGATCTTGCTCGTGGAATAGGGAGTAAAAATTATGAAAGGAACCATACAGCAAGTTACAGAGAGAAAGGCCAGTAAATTTGTGGGCCTGCTTCCTAAGCTTTAAATATCAAAAGCTATATCTACATGGAGATGAAATCGATCAATCTGGAGATATCTAGGAAGCCACTTTGATATGACTTGAGTGAGATTCAGCAAGATAATCAAAAGATGAGAATATGAAAATTTTCTATATGATCCAATTTCAGTTGAGAACAAATTGGTCTAGGCCAAACAGATTTATGATCTCTTCCCATCACACTGGTCATTAGTGTAGCATATCCAGCTTACATGCATACTCTAAACAAGTGAAGACCTCTAGACTATTTGCTGAATGACGGACGAAGACTTGAAGCATGCTGCATATTGACTGAGATTTTGTAATGAATACCTTTAGTTCTCTTGCTCCAAAGTACTTGACCATCAATTGCAGTAACGTGTCGATCATCAAGGCGCTTCCATGTTTTAATTGACTTCACAGGACCCCATGTTGCCTTGTCTGTTTTCTCTAACGTTGCCAAGACCACCCTTGCCCTCCTTGCCCATCCAGCCTTCCCATAGGCATGGTATCCAAAACCCCCAGCATAACAAAGCTCTATACCACTTAATTCACCACAAAAGTCATTAAGGTGATCATGGCCCGTGAAAACAGCTTTAACATCACCTGCTTCTACCATAGTTGCAAAGAAGCCCGAGTTTACAGAAGCAGAGCTGATGCCTTCTTGTTTTACACCAGTAAAATTTGATGAATCAAAACTAGCAAACTCGGGCAATGGAATATGGAAGTAAACAAGCCCTGGTGCAGGTGCTTTCCGGCGCTTACTCGTATATGCTCTCTGAAACACAAATACCCAAAACGAACTAGTTAATCACATAATTGTTGTCATCAAGCTGGGATAAGGCAGAAGAATCTTAGTCTGTTTCTTTTCTCCGTTAAAATGCCCCAAGACTAATCATTGATGGCTCCTAGCCCACGAAACCAATTTAGTAGCACAACAGCCTGATTGAGATGGCTTGGTAATTGGCTAACTGTTTTGAAGCACACAAAGTGCTTCGCTGGAAGCAAATTGATTTTTCTTTCTTGAGCGAAGGCTCAGGTTTACATTCATCAGGAGCATACATGGAAGAAAAGGATGGAACATTTCTAAAAATCATCCAACACTCAGTAAGATTATTCATGAAGAAATGCCAAATAAAAATAAAAACTTAAGAATTAAATGATCCTAATTAAGAGATAGTTAGAGACGATCCTTCAAAATATGTATGACCAACACTTCCATAAACCATATAGTGCATGGATCCACAGCAATGTAGCAACAGTGGGTCAGTTACAGCAACAAAGATTAATTTCTCATTTTGAGTTTGCATTTTCTACCTATAAACGAAGGTGATAAATTGATTAAGTACCTTAGCTCCTCTTACTTAAAAGGAAGAAAAGAATTTTCTCTTCATTTCTTGCCCTGGAAAATTAAAGTCAATGCAGTTCCTGACCAATGTTCTTTTGTTTTATGACAGACATTAGTACCTCCATTAGATACCCAAAAAGAACATCAACAACTATGCCTTTTCCTTCTATGAATCTACACTTGATAGCTATCCATTTTGAATTGAGGTTCACTCTGTTGTCTTTAAGGAGGACAGTAAAAGACAAAAGAAAGGAACTGGCAACATTCATACCCGAAGCTTCTTAGATGTGTGTTGAAACCAAACTTGCTGAGAGGGTTTGATCCAATCGTAACCGAGGATTGACGGAACTGTCGAATAATCTCCACTATCAAGGAAATAGAGATTCAGGACTGATTTGTTTTCAAAACCAGAGCCTTCAACTCCATGGACCTCCAAGTTGTAATTCCCAAAACCATCAATTTCAATCCCGGTAGGATTGACCTGAGACAAAGTGTGCTCGAGGGTAACTATGTGTTTCATAACCCCTTCTCTTGACAAGGTGGACTCTTGGTCGTGGTTTCCCAATATGGCAGCCCATGGTACGCTTGAGGACACAGCGGGGGCAAATGCATATTCCAAAGATTTTGCAGCATCAGTCGCATCGAAGCCAAAGATATTATCCCCTTCATCGCATTGTAAAAGATGAAACAGTTAGCTTTGGGTACCTTACAACCTCTCACCTATTGATGCGAAGGGAAGCAGAGCCAAATTAGAGAAAAAAAAAAAAAATCAAGGGACTGGAGAATCCGAAAGCTCCAACCAAGAATGGCCATTAATATTTCAAATCTTTCAATATACAAAGACACACTACCGGCCAGAAATTGAAGTATTCCTCAGCGCGAATTCTAATTGCCCAAAATTTCTATAATCAGGATTAGGATAAGAAACCCAGAAACCCAGAAACCCAGAAAAACAATTGCCACATTCAGAATCACAGCAGAAAATCACAGTGAGATCGTCCTTTCTTTGACAGCTGCAACTCTCACAAAAGACAAACAGATCCCAGCATTCATCCATCAAGATTGGCCCCTAAGTATGAAATGCAATTTGCAAAATCTCTCTATACCTCAACCGACTGTCATCTAGAGTGTACGCGCATACCACACTCACAAGCACAAAAAGACAAGATACGGTGGCATCTTGAGAATAGGGAGAAGGGGAATAACCCGTGAACACGACGAGGTCGGGCTTCTCCGCCTGGATCATCCGGTGGACGAAGGCGGTGGTGTTGAGGTCGGAGCAGCCCGCCATCTGGGACGGCAGGACGTCCTCGCAGGGCGTGGCCTTGCCGTCGCCGTAGTGCATGTCCGCCACCTGCAGTATCTTGAATTCCCCGTTCTCCCCGAACTGCAGCCGCTTCTGCCCCTCTACTCCCGCCGCGCCGGCGAGAGAGCTCAGGCAGAGGACCGCCGCCGCCGCCGCCGCCGACAGATACGGGACGCCGACCGCCTTCCTCTTCATCTTCCCCTCCTCCGTGCTCCCGATGCCGACGGAAAACAGAGCTCCCCTGTTCAGGCGCGGACAAAAAACAACCGAGCGGAGTTCGCCACTCCACAAGCCGAACAGCGGTCGCGAGTTAGATTAGCGATGATTGATGTCCAAGGAACAATTTGACTTGACTTGGAGAACACGTGGCGATTTCTGATTGGAGAAGTCATTATTATACGGCGTACGTGTGCAACCTACTTTTGTCTTCTCATTTATTGGGGTCCATGCTGAATTTTAGAAATAAAGGAGTGATGGGCTTTGAGTTTTCTGATTGGCCACTAAGCGACATTCGAAAAAATTTCATGCGTAAAGAACACGTCACTGAAAAAGAAATCTACATAGGCTTTAATAGAAGGAAATTGACTAATCAATATAGGGTCAAACTTGTCCCATTCGAAACCGACTCTTAGGGAATACTAGGAAGAGAGAATATTTAGAAACCCAATTAATTCAAAGTTGAAGTAGACAAAGAAAGGTTAAAGAGTTGGAATGCCCAAAGTTCTGGAGTGAGTACCCCAATCCCAAGACACTCTCTTCATAAGTATCATAGGATGTCCCAAACTCTTAGATGAGATAGAGAGATGGGGAGGATTTTACGACTTTAAATATTAAAAAATAATTAGTGAAAATTGATCATAAAAAGTGTATTGAAATATCACCAAAAAGGTTTAAGATTGCGTTAGCAAAGTTGAAGGATTTATAATTGAATTAACATCCGTATAATAAATTTATGACTAATTTGATAATTTCACCTAATATTTGTCACGTGCTCTAAATTGCAAACAAACAAGAAACTATATCCCAAAACCCAAAAATCCTAACAACCAGTAAACAAACTCAAATAAAGTCTTCTCAATATAATCCATAAGTCCTCTACACCAAACGACCTTGGAAGAATCTAGTATATTCATGAACCTTTAATAACATTTAAATTGCAAAAGCCATGAAAATTAGCTTCTCAAGCCTCTATAATCTCCCCCTGCCAAAAACCTCCATAATCTTTTTTTTTTTTTTTAAAAGCTCCTAAATAAATCACAATTGGGCGTTGGCCTGGTAATAAATGCACCGCATAAGAATTACCCCTATAATCTAAAAACCCTACTTTTACCAATAAACCAGAACTACAGTGGCCAAATCAATAATCAACAACTCATTAATAACCTCTAATTACTCGAGCAACTTAGATAAACCTAATATCCTAAATAAGGATAATCTTTATATAATATATAGTATACAGAATACCAAGAATATAACAACAAAACCTAAAATTGTGGGGGGAAAAAAGCCATGAAAGCCACAAATTATCTCTGATCTTGAAATAACCCCTACACTTGAATAATTCTGATTTCATCCTAAAATCGTTAAAAATGGTCAATCTCAAAATAATTCCTAAACTCAAAATACCTACAAGTAACCCCAATTTTGAAATAAGCAATACATCTGAAACAAGAAAACTCAAATTGAGCATCAAATAACCCCCATCTAACCCCAAAGCCCTTTAGAAATCAAGAATTACTATATAGGCTCAATATCCTAAATAACTCATAAACCCCATATTACATAAAAAAAAAAACAAAGCATCAATAATATAACACCAAAATGTAAAAATAAAAGAAATAATCATGAGTAACCATGATCTTGAAATAACTACTAATTCTAAAATAAACTCAAGATAGCTCAAAACGTGTCTCAAACCCCCGTGTCACACTTTTTTTTTTTTTTTTGTTCAAATTCGGCGTTTCTCCAATTATTTGTCCTAGTATGTTGAGTTTAAGACGGCAAATCTTCGAGAGGGACCCCCATATCACACTTAAACCATTAATAAATGATCAATATTGAAATAGCAAAAATTCCTTCATATTGCGTTGAATGGGAAACAACACAAGAGCCAAAAGTGTAGCCCCATACCCACGCTCAAAAGTCTTACTAAAAACAAGAATATAACACCAAAACCCTAAAGATCCAAAAAACAACATATTATTAACCCCTAACCATAATAAAAATATCCCTAGACTTGATATAGCCCCTAAAGAAACTAAGAAAGAGATTCAAGTAACCTCAATAAAACCCCAAGCTCTACAATAAAGCTCTACACCAAATGGGCACGAAGAATCTATTGGATAACTGAATGTCATAAAGTAGTCATAGCACCTAGCTTGAAATCATCTTTGAATTACCTTAACTAGATCTTAAAATTATCAACAAATGCTCAATATCAAAATAAACCCCTAAACCAGAAATGTGACTGCTAAATAAAGACTCGATAAGCCCTAAATAACATATAAGTAGCCAAAAACAAAAAATATAACGAAACCAACCCTAGAATACAAAAAGATTCGCAAATGAATATGTTTAAATAATTAACTCATCTTTTCCAAAAATAAATTAAAGTAATATCCCTTTTTATTCTCGTCATGCTTCTTTTTAATAAATGAAATATTATGACAGTCAAGTTAATGTCTATAATCTCTCTACATGTCACATAGGTCAATAATCATGCCCATTCACACAGAAGATGAAATTGAACAGGATTTTGACCGGTTGTGCAACTGCTGAAGCTCATTTTACCCAACTTTTTTATTATTTGTGCATACAGATGTCGAGAAAATATGGGGGGGGGGGGGGTATGTTTGATTAAGCCATCAATTGTTAAAAGACTTCTAAAAGGTCTTTAAGCGTGGGGACCTTCAACTGGATGATACTGCTTGATCGCTTAATTACATACATCTTTCTATTTTCATTGCATGATAAAAATAGGGTGTCATATGTTAGTTGCGAAAGCACACCCGAGAAGATTTATGTACCTGATTTGAAATCAATCGTTCTTGATACAAAATAGCTCTATTACTAGCTTAATGAAACTGCCTCTCACCCTTAGCATTCAGTAAACGCTCTTTACGTGACAATAATTGTGTGTTGGAATTAGAGGAGAGATTTGAACACTATTCATAAAGTTTTTAACTAGGCCATCTCATCATGGGTTGGGCTCAACTTAGTCTACACTAGCCAACCTCATATTAAACTAATTAAGAAACTTTATATCTCACCTTATTAGACTAATCCCGTAAAATTATAATATTAATCAATGTAGCTCACATCTAAAAAACTCTTACATCATAGACTCATATGTATGGAAGGTACCACGAGTGATTGAGCCGAACAAGCGGTGGTAGAGTGGTGGACTAGACGGGTGTTGTTATGATCTAGGGAATAATTGTACAAGAAGAGAAAAAAAAAGGAAAATGAAAATAAAGAAATAAAAATTAATAATAGTTTAGAAAAAAATTAAAATATTATAATTGTCCACATCAATGTTGGTTGCACCACATGAGACAATCAATGTTGACGTTAGTGATTTTTAGTCAAATTTAACCAAATAGACTCAATTGACAAAATGTGAAAAGATTTAAAACTCAATTAGCATAATTAATTTTTTTTACCTAAATTAACAAAAGTACGATAAATTTAAGACTTTTGGGATTAGGACTTTTGGGACAAGTTTCCCTATAATTTAGTATAACAATGGGGGTGATGGTTAAGTGTTGATATTGTTGCAAATGAAGCAACTTGATCCAATCAAATCAAAAAAATTTCATTATACTTTTACAGCAGTGCACATAGTTTCAATTTCAATAACTATTACCATGCAAAATATAATTTTAATTATTAAATATTTTAACAATTTTGGAATATTTTTGAAAGTAACGACTTTGATAGAAATTATAACTATCATGAAAGTCATTATTTTGTCACGACTATATAATAGTCTTTTAATGGCCTTGTAACGACTTTATAATGGCTAAAACCCTTCATTATTTTATTGGAAAATTCCAAAGAAGGGCTTGAAGTGTCATTATTTTCTCAAATAAGGGCTTGAAGTTGAATTTGTTTCAAATAAGAGTCTAGTGTACTCTCATTTTGTCAAGTAAGGGCCTGAAGTGATTATAACTATTTCAAATAAAGGCCTAATCTTGCCAACTCACTAGTCGGCAAAATATTCTGATCGTTCAAGGATATTTTCGTCCAAGTACATTTTCAATTTAAATTTTGATTAAACTATACTTTAAAAAGATTTTTTTTTTTAAAAAGGCAAACATATAGGAAAGATGGAGCTATCTTGCCTATGGTCCTCATCACCCATAGGGTGGCGATGATTGCTAGCGAGGTCTCTAGCACCTCACCTAGGACCCTGAATGACCCTTGTCCAGATTTAGGAGAGGGTCGTTGCCGTCTCCCATTTCTGGCAAAGGTCGTTGTGTAGCGTCCCAATAGCGCCACTTTCTATGTTGGAATGCAACATGAAAACAAATTTCAACTAAATGATAAGTCCTAAGAATGAATGATAAATAAGTCACACACGGCCCAAGCCAAAATTGGCATCCACAGCTGACCCTTGCTCTTCCAGCACATATTGGATTTTCATGTGCCATATCTCATAGTTGTCACCATTGAGTTTTTCACCTTTGTTCAGCTTGGCAACTATGCTTTTTGTGGCTGAAGCCATTGATCTTAACACATCAGACATATATGCACGAATTAGTTAATGCTTATTATTTATGCATCCCTTTTGCACAGACCCATCATATTAATAAACAATTTCACGTAAGGTTTCAGAATCAAAAGGTCACTAAGTTTCCAATCATCCTCCAAAAATCCTAACTTAAAATTATCATCAATATAGTTGTCTTATGCAAAATAAATTCTATGAAGTTACAAAAACTTCTATAACTACCCACAGCTAACTACCCACAGCAACCAACAATAACAAAAAGCAACAGATAATTGACATCCAATAAAATAATAATGCTTTCAACTAATACAACCAAGATATTGGTTGCTACATCAATACCAATCAGGTAGTAAACATTACATAATATGTCCACAAAGCATACTTAACAAAGATCAGCCAATGTAACTAACACCAAGTCAGCACACGAACTGGGAAAGATCATCTTTTGTTCAATTTCTTGATCTTTTCCGTTGTAATAATCCAGTAATATTCATTTACAAAATCCATCACAATTTTCTTATAAGAAGCAGCTCTGTTGACATCCTATATGCGATTCAACACTCCTTGCCATTCAGGTGGAAGGGTGTTCTTGAAAAATCGCACTATCTCTGACTATGGCATAGGACGACCATTCCATATGACATTTTGAATTTTTTCATTGACCTCAAGGACATGATCAATTAAGTTACCACTCTCCCATCGATGATCAGTCAGCTTAGCTATCAACTTAGAAAGCTTTTCCTTTTGTTCATCGGTAATTACGCGAATAGGTGTGCGCAACCTGAGGGGAGGCATTTTTCCTGCAACAAATGCAGAACTGTCCCTGCAACAAATGCATAACAAATGAGGGATTACAAAGAATCCACATAGACTTAATTGAAAAAGAAACACGTTCTTTTCCTCTCTCCTTTTTTTTTTTTTGGGTCACAACGATCAACGGTCGTCAGTCAACGGTCAACGGTCAACTGTCGTCGGTCAACGGGTCAACGGTCAGGTTGTCGGTCGTCGGACCGGTCCGGCCGGTCGGGCCGGGTTGAACGAACCGACTGCACTTGCCGTGTGTGTGCGCGGGCTGACGTTACGCAGACGTCAGCCGACACGCGCCGCGCGCGTGCCAGGCGTCTGCGGGTCGGGTCAGGTCGGGTCGTCGGTCGGTGACCGCTCGGCCAACCGTTGTCAGCGCTGATGTCATTGATGATGTCATCCTAGCAGTTACCGACTATTGGGTGACGTCATGCTGACGTCAGCACGTGTCGGTTCGCTGACCGGCACGTGCCGGTTCGCCCGTCGGCGGCGCGCACGTGTTGGTTCGCCGACTGGCGCGTGTGCCGCATGCGCTGGGCGAGCTAGCGCTTCGGGCGCGTTCGGCGTCGCCTGGCGGCGCACAACCCATCGACGGACTCGTCTCGATGAGCCCTTTTACCCTATGCCTTCAGAAATAGATTTCGAGTTACAGAAACTCGAAAAAATGGACGAACAGTGCTCGGGTGTTGGGATTTTGCACCCCGATCCGTGTCGGCCGAAAATTTTCGCAAAAATTCAATAAAAAAACATGAAAGGGGTCGGGAAAACATGAACTAGGGCTCTGATACCAATGTTGGGAATAACAGATCCCCAAAAAGTGGATTCGGCACTAAATTGAATTCCTAAAACAAATGCGGAAGACAAGCCCGGGAAAAACACGTTTCACTGATCCTAAAGCACACCACGGATTCGAGCTTACATTGTTAACCATAGATTAGACACCGACGCCAATAAGAGGAAGATAATTTGTCCATGTTCGATCTGATGACGCCTTGAAGGGAAGAAATATCGTTGCCTTGTGCTACTGTTTTTCTTTTCCTTTGCAGAGAGAGTGATGGAGAGGGAGACATACGTACGTTAATTATGCCAAAGGGTACGTTCTCCCTCTCTCTCCTCCTTTATATATGTCCCCTCTAATAAACAAACGTATCCCTTCGTCCATGGGCCCTAATTCTGTGGGCCGGGCTTTTAGGCCCAACATGGGCAGATGGGCCAACTTAGGCCCATCACTAATAAAACCATCACTTTTGAACAACATGGGTTAGTTTAAGGGTAGTGAAGATAGACTACTTTTGACCCTTTCCCAGGATTGACGCATACACTTTCAATTAACATCATGTAAATATTTCTCTATATATGCATAGTTCATGTAAGCTCTCATGTTTATGTAAGTAAGTAATATGTGATGATCGTAAAAAGGTAATGAGATGGTGCCACTTCCATGATGAATCGAGTATGTTTATAGATGGATTGTTGATATTAACGAGATTCCAAACTCTTGCAATATTTGTGTTCTGCATGCTAATCATTTAAATCGGAATATCTTAGTGTAATTATTGATTATGACAAGTCTGATCTTATTAATGTACTGATAATTAGTTTCCACTTGCATTTAGTATGTGATGTTAGCGGGACATCACACGACCACTAGCCAAAATTCTAATAGGTAGTGGTCAACACCAAACTAATGTCGTACCAGTTCTTGAGGAAATTGGGCAGAGATAATGAGGAGATTATACCGTCCATTATTACCTCGTCGAATCTTGCCAGGGAAGTTAGTGATAGTAAGGGGGCAACAATGGTCGAGGTTACCATTAGCAAAACTACATCTATGACTACCTTTTTCATTATTTATGTCGATGTTTCCTACAACATCTTGCTAGGAAGAAATTGGATACATAGTAATTACTGTGTACGCTCTACGCTCCATCAAATGTTAGCGTAGGATGGTGATAAAGTGGAAGACATTTCGGCTAATCACAATGTTAGCATTACGTGGACAAATATAGATCGGTCTCCTTGACATATAGTCGACAACTTTTTTGTGACTTAACCACCACAGGCTAATTTGAAAGATCAGGTTTCCGGTTGCCTATCTTCTAAAGAAGTCAAATGGATTCTGAAGAGAAAGGGATTGCGACCTAGCAAGCAGATCTGCTCTAAGGAAAGAAATACTACATTGGAACATTTGAAAGGAAGGTATTTCTCTTACCCTATCTTCTAAAGGGAGCTTATTATTCCTCTTTATGTCATGGAAAACTCAATCTTGTACACATATAATAAAATTACTTCAAATTAATTTTTTGACTACAAAAAACTTAAACCGGCACATCTACAACAAATTACCTCAAATTAATTTTTTGATTATCAAACATTCTAAACTGGTATAATTATGACAAATTTTCCCTCTATTTAATTTCTATTAATTTGGATTAACACCACGAAAACTAAAAACCAGTAAACTTGTGACAAATGGAGAGTAATATCTCAAATTGGTACATTCATCAACTGCCACGTGTGATCCATCTCAACAATTTGACACTAAAATTTAGTGGAAACTAACGAAGAGTAAATTTATTGTAGGTCTACTCATTTGAAGTTTTTAGTTTAAAGTAAATTGTAACAAATATATCAATTTGAGTTTTTTGTGTTATTAACCATTTCTTATTTGAGCTGCAATTGACTCATAGAGGAGTTTAACACTCTATATCAATTTGGAATCTCTGACTTATTATTGAATCAGTTTTCAAGGAAATTGTACCACGATGTGAATAACCTTCTCTTTTCCCTCGGTAAGTAAGAGCTGTACGAGTTCAATAGACACCAGCCAAGGAATCCGGCCCGACCATGACGCCCTTGGGCCAGGGCACTAGTGACATAAGTGCGGGGCATGGCCACCGAGGACTTGGACATGAGCAATGAAGTCTAGGGCCCAGCCTCTTGGGATCCGGACATAGGTGTTGTGCCCAAGTTTCGAGGTCTCGCATCCAAAGGCCGAGTCATATGTTGGGCAATGAATTTTGATATTTAAAAAAGGAAACTACTTTTTAGAATTTAAGCGTAAAATTTTCGTTGATTATGAAAAGGTTTTCTAATTACTTATTTTCTAATCGGTTCAAACGCCAGAGATTAAGAAAAATGTTTTTCAACATAACTTTTTTTTGCAAAATAAACTGAATCTTGGGTTAGAAGTATTATCCTCTAGTTTTAGCTCCATTAGGACGAGTTTGGCATTGTACTCTCCTTTATGAGAAAATAGTTGAACTTTCACGCTTTGCAGCGGTTTCAAAATTGATATAGAGGAGTTTAGTTGGATACTATAATTTTGAACACTAAAACAACATGTGCGAGAGTAATCTTTGGAATTATTCTACGAAGGGAAAAAGGGCTTTGCCTTTAGACCAAGCGATGTAGGAGCAAGTCACCAAAAAAGTTGATAACTCGGAAACGAATTAATAACCTTGGTAAATGGCTCAAATAAGTACTACTAACCTAAAAATAGTCGATAATTTCTTTGAAAAAAAAGAGTTAATAAGTATTTCTTAAAGTCGGTAATATAATATTAATTTAATAGCTTCAATAAGACACTAGAGTGCTGCACGGAACATGCCGATTTCACCCATAGAGGATATCGATCATAATTCCAACATTCATACAAATATGCAATACAACAATGGGACTCGCCAACAAAAGCCTAGCAGAGTTGATGCGTGACAGAGAGTGTCTTATTCCAGTACACAAGTAGATCTCCTCCTTCCACGGTTCTTTTCAAGTACCACCTGCTCATTGTAAAATAGGCACAGACGATGAGAAAAGCCAGCAACAGAATACAAGCTGGAATTAGACAAAGTTGTGCAAATGAAACTACCAAAGTAGTTGATGCAATCGAGTTTATTTTCTACGACACTTCTCTCTCCCTCTGCGAGCACGCGCGAGTGCGCACAAGGGGGCTGTCTGGTAATTTAAAGCGAAACTTCTTGCTGTCCAAAATTTTTCTGTTACTGTTTTTTGCCTTATTTCTTCTCACTGTTACAGATCAGCTATCTGCAATGACCATTGTATATGTTTATTAAGGTAATTGACCTGTACTAAACTGTCAAGTACCTTTTAGATTCTAGAGTGGTCAGCATTCAATTTGCAATGGCCAAGATGTCACAGGGAATGTGTCAAGGATTCAGTTTCATTCCACAAAGATGATGCAACCGGTAAATTTGTGGGCTTGCTTCCTAAGCATCAGATGTCAAAAACTGTATCTACATGGAGTAGAAATTGATTAATATGGACTTGAAAATTGTCACGTAGAAAGTCTCTTTGATATGACTGGAGTGACATTCAGCAGGATAATCAGAGGATGAGAAGTTGATATATCTTCTGTGTGTCCAATTTCAGTTAAGAAGTTGGTATAGGCCAAACAGATTTATGATGCTCACCGCTTGTGTCTCTTCCCACTACATTAGTCGTTGGTCTAGCATATCCAGTGTATGTAGGTACTCTAAACAAGTTGAAACCTCTAGGCTATTTGTTGAATGACGAGCTAAGACTGGAAGCATGCTGTATATTGACTGAGATTTTGTAATGATACCTGGAGTGTTGTTGCTCCAAAGTACTTGAACATCAATGGTAGACAGGCTTTGATCATCAAGGCGCTTCCATGTTTTAATTGACTTCAAAGGACCCCAACTCGCCTCCTCTGTTTTCTCTAATGTTGCTACGATCACCCTTGCCCTCCTTGCCCATCCAGCCTTCCCATAGGCATGGTATCCAAAACCCCCAGCATAACAAAGCTGTATACCGGTATATTCACCACAGAAGTCATTAAGGTGATCGTGGCCGTTGAAAACAGCTTTAACATCACCTGCTTCTGCCAAAGTTGTAAAGAAGCCCGAGTTTACAGAAGCAGAGCTAATGGGATCTTGTTTTACACCAGTATAATTGGATGAATCCACCACACTTGTAAATTCGGGCAGAGGGATATGGAAGTAAACGAGCCCTGGTGCCGGTGCTTTCTGAGCCTCTGGCTTACTCATATATGCTCTCTGCAGCAGAAACACCCAAAACGAACTAGTTAACCATGTAATTATTTTCAACGAGTTGGGATAAGGCTGAAGAATCTTAGGCTTTTGTTTCGCAGAAAATGAATGATATAGAGAATATTTTTAACTAAATATTATTATTGTACCTTTTCAAAAAATTAATGAACAAAACATATTTTTATCTTTCGCAAAAATATTTAGACATAAATTGTTATCGATAATTAAATTATTTTTCATTGTGAAGCTACATGATGGCTATTGCTTTAGAATCGGTGTTGACTATATTGTCTATAAGGAGCAAGACAGTAAAGACAGAAGAAAGGAACTGGCAACATTGATACCTGAAGCTCCAAAGACGTGCGTTGAAACCAAAGTTGCTGAGAGGGTTTGATCCAATCATAACCAGAAATCGAGGGAACTTTCGAATAATCTCCGCTATCGAGGAAGTAAAGATTGAGGACTGAGTTGTTTTCAAAACCAGAGCGTTCAACCCCATGGACCTCCAAGTTGTAATTCCCAAAGCCATCAATGAGATCAACCCCGGCAGGATTGACCTGAGACAAAGTGTGCTTGAGGGTAACTATATGCTTCATGACCCCTTCTCTTGACAAGGCGGACTCTTGGTCGTGGTTTCCCAATACGGCGGCCCATGGTATGCTTGCGGAAATGGCAGGGGAGAATGCAGCATCTAAAGATCTTGCAGCATCAGTCGCATCAGAGGCATAGATATTATCCCCTTCATCAGATTGTAAAAGCATGAAACAGTTAGCTTTTAATACCTTCATTCGTCAATATTGGCGCCCAAGGCTGAGCTGTGATGTAGAGCGAATGCATATACAATTCGTACAAGCACAAAACGCGATCAGTAGCTTGATTTGTTTGAGAATAGAAGAAGGGAACTAACCCGTGAAAACAATGAGGTCGGGCTTCTCAGCCAGGATCATCCGATGGAGGAAGGCGGTGGTGTTGAGGTCGGAGCAACTTACGTTCTCAGAAGGAAGAACATCCCTGCAGGGTGTGGTCTTGCCATCGGCGTAGTGCATGTCCGCCACCTGCAATATCTTGAATTCCCCGTTTTCCTTGAACCGCAACTGCTTCTGCTTCGTTTCTTCCGTCGAAACGGCGACAGAGCACAGACAAAGGACGACCGCTGCCGCCAGCAGACCTCGGACACCGATTGTCTTCTTCTGCTCCTCCATATTCTTGATGCCTACGGAAACAGAACTTCCGTTTAATGGTGGCCTCATGCTGTTATATCGCCTCATCTTCTGTCTCTACTTCAGTGTGAAACCAGACAGAGTCAACAAGACTTCTTTGAAAAAATGGGAGTCCTTATCGGTGGACCAGTTGACTTGAAGACTATTCGTCAACCTCCACGGTGAACATCACATCCTTCACAGCGTCGAATAGTAAAGAGAGATGGTCTTTGAGTTGTTAGCCATTAAAAATTTGAACAAATTTTACATTTAAAGAACCTGCCATGACCGAAATAATATGACTTGGCAGACTTTGCACTATTGAGTCAAAAAAATTGAATAATCATGTTATAAAAAGAAGGAAATTTCCAGGATTTTTCCAATTGAATATAGAGATAGAGCATCAAAGCGAAGCACATTTTGAGATTCCATCCGAGGGTAGCGATCAGGATGCTGGCGGTCTTTCTTTAGATTTCCTAGAAGACTCCCATATTTATTTATGATATCCAATTATGTGATCTAGGCGTAGCAACTGGGAACTATCATGAGATCACAATGACATGAATGGCTCTACGCGGTCCATGCATAAAATATGATAATAGTGGTCACTAGTCAACAAGGAAGCATGGACACGTTCAAAGGGCCTCCGTGTCGTGTCGGACACCCCAACATGTGTTGGGGAATACAATCAATTGGTGTTGGCAACAGCACTAGTTCTTCATCATTATTAACTTGTACACCTTTCAAAATATCTTCGAATCCAATATTTATGGATTCTTCTACTTCTAGCAAAAATTTATTAAATACAAGATATGATTTTTAGAAGTTGAGTAATTGAGAAAAATGCCTTTGTATGTTCCGTTGGTGTTCACATCTAAATTTTCACCAACAAATTTTCAAAACTCATTGATTTAATTTATTTTTAATCATTGGAGTAGGAAACTAGAATGACTCAAGATGTCGTGCTTATTTTAATATTTTATGTTCAAACGAGTCGGCTGATGTTCGAACGTGAGTTTAGGGTTATGATTAACTTTTTTCAACCCCATTAGTTCAAGAAAAATCACTTTCAATATGAATTTGGACACAACTAAAATAATTTGGAGAAGTAAAGCACAAAAAGATGAATTTGACCGCAACTCAATTCGGCCCAATGGGAGAACCAAATGAAGTGGCCAAGCCAATCCCCTATTAAAAGAAATAGAACAATTGAGAATCTTGGTTCAAATTGGTCAAATTAGGTCGATCCGATTTAACCAATTTTAACCCTAGTCAACCAAGTCAACACATTTTGACCACAAAAAAAAAAAAAACCAAGTCAACACAAAAGTTAACAAAATACAGCACAAAGTCCCATGGCTGGCCCCCTCTCTCTGCCTATCTAACAAAACTTCATTTTCCCAAATTATCAAAAATCAATCTATGTCATCAATCCCTAAAAACCCTCACCAACGCCATTCATTTTTCATTCAATCTTGGCCTTAGAGGGTCCCATGTCCCCTATCAATACGAAAGAACAAGTGTCAATCATATGCTTACTTAAAGTACATCTTAAGTACCAAAACTTAACATGTGTGGACTTTTAAGTGCCAAAACTTCCAAAAAGTACACTTCAGTGTTACTTTTTTTTGAAAATTAGATACTTAAGTACTTATGTGGAGTGATTTTTAATAATAGAAGTGGTCCACGTAACTCACCAAAATATCCACTTAATAATCAATGTACAAAACATCTTTTTTGCCCTCAAATTTATTAATTAAATTAAATTTAAAAAACTAAATTAAAAAAAAAAAAACAACATTTAGCGAGTGCTTGCACAACCCTTGCCAGTGCCGACCCATCATCACCAACCCTTTCCAACAATGGTAGTGGTGGCAAGAGTTATAGAGGCCCTTTCTGACGATGGTGGGCAGCAGTGGCAAGGGCTGTAGAAGCCCTCACTAAATGATACCTCTTATTTACTTTAATTTAATTATTATTTAATTTAAAAATCAAATTTGGGGCAACATGACCTTTTTTAGGCTTATCTAGCCAAGTCAACGCCACGTGAATATTTTATTTTAAAACAATTGCCACATCAATAAAGAATACCGATGGAAAAGGCCACATCAATAATTTGGCCAAAAATTTCACCATTGGCACTAAAGTGTTTCTTTCTTTTCCGATTTTAGCACTTGGTAAACATTTTGAAAGTTTTCGCACTTAAATATCCACTCGTACCAAGTTTTGATACTTGGGGTGTCTGGCACTCCTTACTTGCTCTTTAAGTAATGAGCTATGACAATGATCATATAATAAGGTGTAAGATTAGGATCAAGTCATTTTTAAAATTTAACCTCAATATTTTCTCGTATCTTTCTTTTGGCCAAATTGTTTTCTCATATCTTCTTTTTTTTTTTTTTCTCCCATATCGTTCTCTTGTTCTCTCTCTCCCTTAGCATCCTTGCTCTAGCAAAGCTCCAACCCTTCACTAGCAGAATTCCGATTTTTTGCCACCAATCTCTTCATGCAACCGCCCTCATCGAAGTATCCAACCCAATCGTGGTTGACACCACCTCCAATTGTTGCCACAACTTGCTTGAATTGGCTGACTCTCATTTTTGCTTGCTGGAGATAATATTGAGAGGTAAGAGATCCAATAATTGATATTAATTCCAAAGGATCATCCTAGAATACCTATGTTAGTTTCTATTAATTTTGATTAATACGACGAAAACTAAAAACCAATACATTTGTGACAAATAGAGAATAAAATATGAAATTAGTACACTTGTCAACTATTGTCGCGATCCGATCTCACTGCCCTTGAATCTCTCATCATCATGAGGAAAAAAAAGGGGGAAAGGTCAGGTTTAGGGGAACTTAATCATGAGAGTTCCCTCAAAGTTCGCATTCCAAAAGACGTCATCACCTTGCATTTTGGAACAAGCCTCTCGTGAATTCCTTCCATGAGATCGCGAGTTCTCTCAAGCTCGTACCGTGCGTGACAGCGGAGTATTGCGATCCATACCCACATGGACGACACACCTTAGAAGAAGAGGTCGGGTGTGGATATCATATTTAAGGGTACTTTTACCATGGTAACCCTCTCGATAGTACGCCTTGCTCATAAGGATGACATCACTTCATCCTTTGGGGGTACTCCCATATCGAGTATACTGAACCATAGTAAGTTTCATCGAAACTCGTACCCCACACGATGGATTTATTTATACGGTCTAATTGTTTATTACAATCTAAAAATAAGACGGGAGTTGCACTAGCCTCATTTTGGGGGTCGGCTAGAAAAGCCAATCAAAGATTATGAGTGTTCCTCGATTCTTATATAACTAATATCTAGGTTCGAGGACTTGGGTTACGCTAATATATCTATTAGCACCTTTTCAGTACCGAAATAGTATGTTGTGTTTTCCTAATATGACCATGCATTTCTTTTTACTTTTTCAAGATCATTAGTCCTAAACTAAGCGATCATGCGTGTTAATCATTTCCATTATATTCTATTTCTAGAAAAACAAGAAAAGAAAAAGAAAAAAAAAGGCAATCAACAAAATTGAAATTACAAGACAATAAGTAAACAATTAAAGAAAGTAGTAAATCTACCATGCAATCCTAGAAAATATAAAAAAAAAGAAACACAATTGAAAAAGATAAGAGAAAGAGAGAAAACCTGCAACTCGTCGGGCTTCATAGGACTTCATACAATAAATAAAACTCAAGACATATGTCGAGGAAATGAATAGTACATGATAATGGTCGGAATGGACATCAACCTCCATTGTCTTCTTGCTTTCTCCGTTTTCGGGGTCCTAATCTAAACATAATCTAAGAAACTCATAACTAGGTGTATACAATGGAAAGAAACAAACATACATATCAAGACAATAAAAAATAAGACATTATGTCTAGACCAATCATTTAAAGGAAGTGCAATACGAAAGTCAAATTTTGGGGCCCTAGGGTCGACCTTTGTCTTTCATGCAAGGGTCCCACTAAGACACCTATTCAATCTTTTTTTTTTTTTTTTGACTTATAGCAATTGTTGGCCAATTGTATTCTCGCATAACCAATAACAAGTTTCATAATCAAGAAATTTACATTATCCTAAGGTTTTCTCTAAATACATGCATTGACCTTACCATTCATCTAAAAGTCACATGTATTGCAAAAATTTAAATATGCATGCATGTCTTTTGAACCTTGTTTCTCAATCAATCAAGAAAAAAAATGAACCGTCGGCGGGTCACTTATTACCAATGGCATGCGCCAATCACAAACATAGGCAATTTGTGATGCATTATGGGATTATATGTATGAGGGGTACATGTGATATTTCAAAAACATATATCAAAATCATTTATGAAAAGTTTTGAAACAAAGTAATGTTTCAGCTATGAAATGCATTCAATTGACAAGGCTAACCTGGGGCACTCATAAATAAACTCACAATCATCGCAGGCATTTTGAATATAATTCAAACCGTGAATTTCATGATGTCAAAACAGGATTTTAAAAAGGTTTGAAAATATTTAGGATTAAATAATATCTAGGTTATGGAATACATTCAATTGCCAAGGCTAACCCGGGGCTTGCATAAATGCACTTATAGGCATCGCGGACATTTTGAATATAGTCCAAATCACAATTTTTCCTTAAGCCAAATCGAGTTTTAGAGAAAAACTTTTTCATAAATTGTTTTTGAGAAACATCACGTGCACCAAAGCATTTTTTTTTTTTAAATATGCAATTTGAAAAGGTCGATTGTTTAACAACAAAGATCAAAGCATTTAGAACAATTTTCATGAAGATGGCATGGCCTAATTTCATGCACAAACTAACCTAAAAAGTATAACTAAATAATCACAATCATGTTTACATCAGGAAGTTTCAGAACAAGCGTGTAAGAACAGAAAATTTGAGTAATACCCATTAACAATCTAACTATAAAAAAATTTCATAATATGTACAACATGATAATGAACAACTTTCATGAAGAAAGTTTTCTTGAATGAGTTACACATGAATTTATAAAAATCAAATAAAAAGCAACAACACATCATAAATTTGCCAAAACAACAGGACATTAAGCTAATGTCACAAGAATTTGTCCTATCAAAACATGTCTAAAAATCATCAAATTTACATACAACATAGCTAACATGATGACAAGCATGTTTCACTAAGAGGCTGAATTCAGATTCCAAATAGAAAAAAATGGAACAAAAATATGAAAAGTCTGTCCAAACGGGGGTCACAACGAGAGTCCGAATTTGATCCATTGTCCAGATTGTGATCTATTTTTGAAAAAATGGAAATTAACCCAAAAGATGAGTGATTAACATGAACTTAGTGGCATTAGAAACTTCTAAGTGTGTCTTACATCATCCTAGAAGAGCTCGAGTCCAAAATAGATCAATTTGGTATCCTAAAATCGAGATCTCTAAAAGTGTGCACATCGATAATTAAGAAAATAAAACATAAGCATTCATTAAAAAACCTCAAAATCACTTAAAGAATGCACAAATGGCATAAAGAAATCACATGGGACTTAGGATTTGATGCAACGGAAAGTTTGGATAGCCATCTAATCCTAAGTTGGCATGCAAAATGTTATACAATTCAAATGATATTATGAGATGACTCATGATTTCTATTGGTATGCTTGGGAATCCTAAGTGTGATGAGCACTTTTTGTGAGAAAAATTTAATGTGTAAGATGATATTCAATGAACATGACCTAAACATGTATGCAAACCTTACAACATATGGTTCAATCAACAAGAAGGTATGATCGTAAGATTTTGATCACTAAATGACTCAAACAAGCATGGAAATGTGTACATATGACAAAGCCTCATTTTAGCATTAGGTTTACAGAACAAGTATGATTTCAGCCATCCTCAAGACACGCATAAATCCTACCAAACTATATGTCCAGCACATATTGCTACAGTACCTTTTACTCTAATGCATGCAATTGACTCACTTTGCTAATGTAAAAATCTTGCAAAACATGCATCAATTAAACATATATATATATATATATCATGTATTTCAACTTTCATGAGGATTTGAGACCAAATAGGTGCATTTATGGACTCTATTTCATAAAAAAAAAATCTTGGACTGATGCAGAACAGACTGACCTATGTTCAAATCTAAGTGATTTTGACCTACCAAATATGTCTAAAAATTTTGGAAAAAAAATAAAAATACAGAGTATACACAACACCTATACGAGCAACTTTCATGAGGAAAGTTGTTCTAGAACTCAACATAAAAATCAGGTATCGATATGGAACAGATTGAACTAAACCTAGATCTAAGTAGATCTGACCTAGTTGAACAGATCCAAAAATCATGAAAAAATTACAGAAGATGTATGACATGGTTTGGAACAAAACTTATGAGGAAAATTTTGTTAAAAATGATCATGAAAGTTGGCACAAAAATAACAAAGCCAAAAGGCGAAACAGAATCAGAACCGAAAAAGACCTAAACTACTGTAGAATCGTTAATCTCCGAAGGTGTTTTTTGAGGGTCAAATGACACTTGATTAGGGCATGCAATCTATCATTTCAAAGTTCGGGATGTTTATTATCTAATCCTAAGAGGACTCAAGCTAAAACGAGGTCGTTTCAGACCTCGTTTTAGCCAAAATAATGACCTATGTACAGACCTACGGAAATCACAGATTATGCTAAAAAAACACAATTATCATTCAAATCATCAATAAATCATTACAACATTCATGTTCATTGATTTTAAGCATGTAAAAGCTCATAATCTTGAATCCTAGCCCCGATCAACTAACTCGATCTCGTTTCATCGGATTCAAGTTTCGAATCGTTATTCATTGTGATTTTCTTTGATTTCTACCACGATCAATTGGATCAAGCCGCCAGATAACGATCGAGACTCCAAGAATGTAGATTAGGTCACTGTGGCTCGAATCTAGATCAATCGAACCACTGGTTCAAGGAAAAAAAATGAAGAACCAGTCCAAAATGGATTGGCCTTAACTCGCTAGCGAAGATCGCGCTACCAACGAAGATCGGGCCGTCGGTAAAGATCTGGCCACCGATCTAACCTTCTCTATTCACAGCAAGGTCAAAGACCTCTGCTACTGCAAATCATCAGCAACTTGGATGCTTGAGAGCTCCGGTGACCGCTAGTTCGAGTCTAGAACGAAATTGGTCCAAGAGGTGAACCAAAACTTAGAGAGAAGAGAGAGAGAGAGAGAGGTCTGAAGAGAGAGGATATTTCGTGCTAAAGATTTCATTTATATACTCCTCACATTCATTAAGCGATTTCGGTTGTTAGTTTAACTCAACGGTCGAAATCTTGATCTAACAGTCAAAAATTCATTTCAAAGCCATCATGATCTCGAGGTGTCGGGTAATTGATCTAGTAGGTTTAATTTGCAAAAAACTAAGCCAAAATCAGGAATTGCGTCAAAATGTCTAATTAAGGGTTAATTTGCAATTTGACGAAATTCGAGAATCGATTTATAAAATTTTGAGAAATTGAAGGTGTAGAAATGAAATTGGGATTGAGAGAAATCCAAAACCAGTGGCCGGTGGTCAAGAATCAGTCGACAAGGGCCTGAATCGGCCAGTCCCGCCGACGATCGGTCAGACCAGTCAGACCAGTTCAGTTCGGTTCGATCGGATTTTGACCGGTTCTTAACCGGTTTGGTCGGTTTATGCTATTTTATCAACTTGGGATCCTTGTGGGTCAAAATGGATGCAATTTGACCCCTAAAGGACCAAATTGAAAAGGAATTTAATCCTTTTTATGCTGAAGTTTACCAATTAACATACAATTAAGCTAATCAAATCTTTTAAATGTGATATAGGGGTCTTTTATTAACCTAATTGAATGATTATCATGGAAAAAAATGAGTTGAAACCATGGGTGCTTTGAATTGCGCCTAAAGAGCTAAAATGGTAAGATTTGCAATTCAATTGGCAAAATTGCAAATTAACTAAAATTGAACTCAATTAGTGTCGCAATTGTCCTATCTAATGAGCTACCCATATGTAAGATCACTTGTCATATTCAAATGGACCTTGAATTGAAGTGCTCGAGCTTAGGTCAAAAATGGATCTAAGCCTAATATTAAAATTGGACCTAGATTCATGAAATTAAACCATAGCTATGAATGGGTCAATTCGAATACTGTCGATTGAAGCTTAATTGCTTGATTTTCTAATACTTAGAAGGATGAAATTCCTCAAATTAATGAGTTCTTGTGTGAATTTCACAAAATCAATCTCGAATTGGACTTATCTTAAGAAAATGAGTAAGAAGCAATAATCCGTTTGTAAGTTATGAATGATCGATTTTAGTCTCATAATTAGGACTAAAAATGACAATTCGTATTTTGACTCGATAGATCGCGAAATTGAATGTTCAAACAGATTTCAGATAGTCTTTAAACCAAATGTTAAAAAAGGAACTACACCTAATTATAACTAGCAAAAAAAAAAAAATATTATTTTTGGTCGATTTAGAACCTAAAACTGAAAAATTCTGAAATCAAGGTTCTTAACCGAATTTTATGAAATTTTTGACACAAAAGTCAAATTGGTATTAAAAAGAAATGTATTTGTGCTTTTTTTTTTGGGTCAAAGTTTTGACCAAAAGTTAACCATTTAGTTGATTTTTCCTAAAATGTTGATTTTTTGGTCAAATCTTTGAATTATCAAGAAATTGATTTGAAAAGAATTAAAGTTAAGTGGAATTCTTTTAGGTAAAAATTCAGTTTTTGACCCAGGGTTGACTTTTAGTCAAATGGTTGACCAAAAAGTCAATACAAAAGTCAACAATTTGACTTTTTGGATTTTTCTTGAAAATTAGCTAAAAATTGCTTAAAAATAACAATAAAAAAGAAATGAAAAACGACACTTTTGATTGAGAGAAAGGGCTCCATCGTGATCAGAAACTTGAATCTCGATTTTTTACCTTTTAATGATGCTTCGATTAAAAATCAAGTGTCAACAACTATCATGTGTCATCTATCTCAAAAATTTAACGGTAAAATTTAGTGGAAACTAACAAAGAGTAAATTTATTATAGGTATACAAATTTGAAGCTTTCGGTGATAAATAATGTAATTTGAAATAAATATAAAACACATATATCAATTTGAGGTTTTTGTTGCATTAACATTTTCTTATTTGGGCTAGAATTGACTCAGAGTTTGAAAACTAGATACTATTTTGCGACTCACATTGACACTTTTTGGTGAGTATAAAAGATATCTTGAAATAAAATGCTATATATAGCAGTATTTTGAGTATTTGATACAAGCATGGGGGTAGATTGATCATTTGTTTGGCAAATTCATTTGTGACATATGGAGGGTAAAATTCTAAACTGAGATACTCGTCAATTGTCACATGTCATCTAATTCAACAATTTGAGGGTAAAATTTAATAGAAAATAAATTTGACATAGGTATACCAATTTCGATTTTTTTTTGGTCAAAAATTAGTTTTGGGTGATTTTATCACATGTGTACTAGTTTAAGATTTTTTTATGATGTTAACCCATCTTTAACATGCTACATCATATGAAATAATAAGAAAACTAATGAATTAGTACCATGCAAATCTGTACAATGGTATGCGTGTGACAAATTTATCCCAAATTAATTTTTTTGATAACTAAAAACTCAAAACTAATACATTTGTAACAAATTTACCCAAATTAATTTTTTTGATCTCCAAAAAGCCCTCCAAACTAGTATATTTGTGATAAATTTATCCTCTGTTAATTTATGTTAAATTAGATTAATATCACAAAAATCACTAAATGGTATACGTATAATAAACAAATGGCAAAACCCCAAACTGATATCCCTATTAATTGCCACATGTAATCTAACTTAATAATTTGATAGTAATAGGGCACATTTGTCACTAATGTACCAATTTGGAATTTTTAGTTGTCAAAAAATTAGTTTGCAGTAAATTTTTCACACTTATAGCAATTTTGAGTTCTTCGTGGAATTAACCATATTATAAAAGGAAATGGCCCATCTTTTGAATAACTTGTGTTTGAGATAAGTCATTTACATGATCATGGCATCAATGTTAAAGTGCCTTGAAGCTAGACTCTGAATCAAGATTTTGTAATTTTAATAGAAAGTTAGTAAGTCCCGAGAAAAGTTGATAATTCATATCAACCTCGGTAAATGGCTCAAATCAATATTGATGACCGAAAAATATCTGATAATTTCATCGAAAGAAAAAACTTGATAAATGCAATAAAAGTCCTAAAATTTGTTACGAAAATGCAATTGAGTCCTAAAATTTGCAAAAAGTGCAATCAAGTCCTAAAATTTGTCAAATTTGTTCAATTGAGTCATAAAGTTAATACCGTCAAACTTATTAACAGAAAATGCTAATGTGGTGCAAACGTGGCATTTTAAATGGTTTTTATTTTCCACATGGCTTTTTAAAATTAAGTTTATTCAATTTTTTTAAATAAGATTTTAAAACTAAAATTTATTTTTTAAAATCTATTAAAAATAAGAGAAAATGGCAGCTCCTCCACCGCCATTGCCAGTCACCGAAGGGGCCAACAACGGTCACCGGTCTTGGGTGGAGGTCGCTGGCCGTCGCCCAACTTGGACGAGGCCTCGCCGACCCCAAGCGAAGGCTGGGCGTGGGCAAGGGTGCCTAGATTTGGGCATATCGGCTCTCACGGGGGGCCGTCGATCGTCGCATGGCCTGGGCGAGGCCTTGCCAGCCCTCACTGGGGGTTGGCGACCATCATTGCCCGGACCTAGGCAAGGCCTTGCCCAAGGCGAGCAACAGTCGCCGGCCCCCTGTGAGGGCTGGTGTGTCCAGATCTAGGTGCCCTTGTTTGTGCTTGGCGAGGGTCGTTGGCCCTCGCCTGGGACTGGCGAAGCCTCGCCTTGGTCGGGCGGCGGAGGTCGTCGGTTGGTGACCTCTGCCCAAGGCCAATGACCGTTGCCGGCCCCTCTAGTGATGCATGACGGCAAAGGAGCTGCCATTTTCTCTTTTTTTTTTTTTTTAAAACAATTTTTAAAAATAAAATTAAGCTTTTCTTTTTTTATTTTTTAAATCTAATTTTGAGTAAAAAAAATTAAAAAAAAACCATGTGGAAAATGAAAATTTATTTAAAATGTCATGTCCGAACCACGCACATTTTCCATTAGCAAGTTTGATGGTATTAACTTTAAGACTCAATTGAACCAATTTGACAAGTTTTATGACTTAATTGCACTTTTTGCAAGTTTTAGGATTTCTCTTGTACTTATCTCTAAAAAAAATGTTGATAAGTAATTCTAATAAATTCGGTAGTTTAATATAAATTTATTAACTTCAATAAGATGTTAGAGTTCTGCATGCAATAGGCATCAAAGATGCCCATTTCACGTATAGAGGGTATCGATTATAAGTCCAACATTCATACAAATATGCAATACAACGATATGACTTGCAAACAAAAGCCTAAGTGGATGCTTGACAGAGAGTGTCTTATTCCAGCATACAAGTAGATCTCCTCCTCCTACAGTTCTCTTCAAGTGCCACATGCTCCTTGTAAAATTGGCAAACAGTGGATGAGAAAAGCCAACAACAAGATTCAAGCTGTAATCCAACCAAGTTATGCAAATAAAACTACCAAAGTAGTTGATACAATTGAGTTTCTTTTCTTCGACACTCTATCTCTCCACGTGCGAGCATGCGCTGTGTGCATGAATGGAAGGGGGTTGTTTGGTAATCTTAAGTAAACCTTTGTGCTGTCCATAATTTATCTATTATCGTTTTTTTACCTTATTTCTTCTTATTGTTGCATATCCGCTATCTACAATGACCATTGTATACATTCATAAGGTATTTGACTTGTATTATACTGTTTGGCATCTTTTAGATTCTAAGAGTTGTCAACATTCAGTTTGCATTACCAAAGATGTCACAGGGAATATGTTAGGGGCTCAATTTCATTCCTCAAAGATTATGCAACCAGTAAACTTGTGGGCCTACGTCCTAAGCATCAGATGTTTGATTGCATGGGTGTAATTTTTTTTTTTTGGGGGCCAAGGGGAGCGGGGGAACAGCAAAGAATGTCGGTATACATAACAAAGTGGTGGAATTCAAAGGGCAAGCACTATTGTAATGTTAGGGTTTTGGATTGGGGTTACTATGTTTGTGTGGGAGAGATTTCGGCAGGGAAGATAGTGAAGAGGGAGGGATATCCAAAATAGGGTGTAGAGATTCAACGGGGGAGTACGGGGGAGTTCCATGGTAATGTTAGGGTTTTGGGATGGGGGCAGTTAGGTTAGCTATCACCATGGATAGAGAGGATCTCTTACCAAGAAGAGAGAAAAGTTTCCATGGATAGGGGTGTCAAATTGTGGGAATCATGTATAGCTTGCGTAGTTGTCTTAAATCACTGTAAACTGTTAGGAATAGGTATAAATATTTGAATTTTTATTTGTAGAAAGGACTGGCAATCAATAAAAGAGCATCAGTTATTCAATTTTACTTCCGATTTATATTCATGATCAATTATCCTTTACATGACTGGCAACAATTGTTCCTCTCAGTACCTTTAATTTTCTCATTGCTTGTGTTTCTTGTCCAAGAATCAAGAAAGGATCCTTCAAGACCTTTGTTGGTTTGTGTTACTCCATATTGTAAGACTAATTTTAAATAAAACTTGACGATTCCGATTTATCATTCACAGAAAAATCTGTACAAAATTTAGGATTGATTTGCGAAAACGTAAAGATCAACATACCTCCACCCATTGATGAAAATTTGCAAATGCGAAAAACCCTAAATCTAGGATAGATTCACAAAACACGATCGATCCACGAATATGAAAACACCACATTTATACGTCATATTCCACTAGCCAATACCCCTCAAACGAGATGGTGTGTTTTCTATAGTGATAGGATTTGAATTAGACAACCTAATGTTTTATTCTATTTCTTATGTTACCGATATATTTTGTTAAGACTGTTATGATAACATATTAACGGGCAAATATTAGGTAATAAACGCGGGTAATAAATTAGGTAATAAATCGAAATTAATTGGGAAATATAAAATTGGGATCACATTTAGAATAATAAAATATATTATAACACATATTTCAAAGGTAGTTTGTTGACACTTTTTGGGCAAACAATTGAAGGAAAATTTTGCATTGTTAAATATGGGTATGTGGGCGTACGCATACGTTTATCTGTTCGCCACCGTATAAAAACCCATAATTTTTATTTGAAATCTATCTATCATGGACCAAACTCGAGTTTGAAATCTCTGACTTACTATCGAATCAGTTTTCAAGGAAATTGTACCACGACGTGGATAACCTTCTCTTTTCCCTAGTTAAGCAAGAGTTGCATGAGTTCAATAGGCACCAACCAAGGAATCCGGCGCGACCATGACGCACCTGGGCTAGGGCACTAGTGACGTAAGTGTAGGGCATGGCCACCGAGGACGTGGACACAAGCAATGAAGTCTAGGACCCAGCATCTCGAGACCCGGACATAGGGGTCGTGCTCAAGTTTCAAGGTCTTACGTTCAAGGGCCAAGTCTTGGGAAAAGAATTTATATATTTAAAAAAAGGAAACTATTTTTTTAGAATTTAAGCATAAAATTTTCATTGAATATGAAAACATTTTCTAATTACTTATTGTCTAATTGATACAAATGTTGGAGATTAAGAAAAATGTTTTTCGACAAAACTTTTTTCGCAAAATAAACTGAATCTTGGGTTAGAAGTATTGTCCTTAGTTTTAGATGGACGAGTTTGGCATTGTACTCTCCTTTATGAGAAACTACTTGAACTTTCATACTTTGCAGTGGTTTCAAAATTGATATAGAGGAGTTTAGTTGGATACTATAATTTTGAACACTAAAACCACTTGTCGAGAGTAATCTTTGGATTTATTCTAGTGAGAAAGGGCTTTGCCTTTAGACCAAGCGCTGTAGCAGCAAGAACCAAAAAAGTTGATAACTTGGAAACGATCTAATCAACCTTGGTAAATGGCTCATATAAGTACTACTAACCTAAAAAAAAGTTGATAATTTCTTTGAAAAAAAATGTTAATAAGTAATTCCAATAAAGTCGGTAATATGATATTAATTTAATAGCTTCAATAACACACTAGAGTTCTGTGCAAAACATGCCGATTTCACCCATAGAGGGTACCGATCATAATTCCAACATTCTTACAAATGTGCAATACAAAATTGGGACTTGCCAACAAAAGCCTATCAGAGTTGATGCGTGACAGAGAGTGTCTTATTCCAGTACATAAGTAGATCTCCTCCTTCCACGGTTCTCTTCAAGTACCACCTGCTCCTTGCAAAATTGGCACAGAGGATGAGAAAAGCCAGCAACAGGATACAAGCTGGAATCAGACTAAGTTGTGCAAATGAAACTACCAAAGTAATTGATGCAATCGAGTTTAGTTTCCACGACAGTCCTCTCTCCCTCTGCGAGCACGCACGAGTGCGCACAAGGGGGCTGTCTGGTAATTTAAAGCGAAACTTCTTGCTGTCCAAAATTTTTCTGTTGCTGTTTTTTGCCTTATTTCTTCTCACTGTTACAGATCAGCTATCTGCAATGACCATTGTATATGTTTATTAAGGTATTTGACCTATACTAAACTGTCAAGCACCTTTTAGATTCTAGAGTGGTCAGCATTCAATTTGCAATGCCCAAGATGTCACAGGGAATATGTCAAGGACTCAGTTTCATTCCGCACAGATGATGCAACCAGTGAATTTGTGGGCTTGCTTCCTAAATATCAGAAGTCAAAAACTGTATCTACACAGAGTAGAAATTTATCTATATGAACTTCAAAATTGGAATGTAGAAAGTCTCTTTGATATGACTGGAGTGAGATTCAGCAAGATAATCAGAGGATGAGAAATTGATAAATCTTTTATATGTCCAATTTCAGTTGAAAAGTCAGTATAGGTCAAACAGATTTATGATCCTCACCGCTTGCGTCTCTTCCCATTGTATTAGTCGTTAGTCTAGCATATCCAGTGTGTATGTACGTATTCTAAACAAGTTGAAACCTCTAGCTATTTGTTGAATGACGAGCAAAGACTGGAAGCATGCCGTGTATTGACTGAGATTTTGTAATGAATACCTGGAGTGTTGTTGCTCCAAAGTACTTGAACATCAATGGTAGACAGGTTTTGATCATCAAGGCGCTTCCATGTTTTAATTGACTTCAAAGGACCCCAACTCTTCTCGTCTGTTTTCTCTAATGTTGCTACGACCACCCTTGCCCTCCTTGCCCATCCAGCCTTCCCATAGGCATGGTATCCAAAACCCCCAGCATAACAAAGCTGTATACCGGTATATTCGCCACAGAAGTCATTAACGTGATCGTGGCCGTTGAAAACAGCTTTAACATCACCTGCTTCTACCAGAGTTGTAAAGAAGCCCGAGTTCACAGAAGCAGAGCAAATCGTCTCTTGTTTTACACCAGTATAATTGGATGAATCCACCACATTTGTAAACTCGGGCAGAGGGATATGGAAATAAACGAGCCCTGGTGCCGGTGCTTCCTGAGCCTCTGGCTTACTCATATATGCTCTCTGCAGCAGAAACACCCAAAATGAATTAGTTTATCATGTAATTATTGTCAACAAGTTGGGATAAGGTGGAAGAATCATAGGCTTCCTTTATTTCACAGAAAATGAATGGTTTGGAAAATATTTTCCTAAATATTATTATTGTATCTTTTACAAAAATGAATGAATAAAAAATATTTTTATCTTCCCCGAAAATATTTAGACATAAATTGTTATTAATAATTAAATTATTTTTTGTTGTGAAGCTACATGATGGCTATTGATTTTGAATCGGTGTTGACTCTATTGTCTATAAGGAGCAAGACAGTAAAGACAGAAGAAAGGAACTGGCAACATTGATACCTGAAGCTCCAAAGACGTGCGTTGAAACCAAAGTTGCTGAGAGGGTTTGATCCAATCATAACCAGAAATCGAGGGAACTTTCGAATAATCTCCGCTATCGAGGAAGTAAAGATTGAGGACTGATTTGTTTTCAAAACCAGAGCCTTCAACCCCATGGACCTCCAAGTTGTAATTCCCAAAACCATCAATGAGCTCAACCCCGGCAGGATTGAGCTGAGACAAAGTGTGCTTAAGGGTAACTATATGCTTCATGACCCCTTCTCTTGACAAGGCGGACTCTTGGTCGTGGTTTCCCAATACGGCGGCCCATGGTATGCTTGCGGAAATGGCAGGGGAGAACGCAGCATCTAAAGATCTTGCAGCATCAGTCGCATCAGAGGCATAGATATTATCCCCTTCGTCAGATCGTAGAAGCATGAAACAGTTAGCTTTTAATACCTTCATTCGTCAATATTGGCGCCCAAGGCTGAGCTGTGATGTAGAGCGAATGCATATACAATTCGTACAAGCACAAAACGCGATTCAGTAGCTTGATTTGTTTGAGAATAGAAGAAGGGAACTAACCCGTGAAAACAATGAGGTCGGGCTTCTCAGCCAGGATCATCCGATGGAGGAAGGCGGTGGTGTTGAGGTCGGAGCAACTTACGTTCTCAGAAGGAAGAACATCCCTGCAGGGTGTGGTCTTGCCATCGGCGTAGTGCATGTCCGCCACCTGCAATATCTTGAATTCCCTGTTTTCCTTGAACCTTAACTGCTTCTGCTTCGTTTCTTCCGTCAAAACGGCGACAGAGCACAGACAAAGGACGACCGCCGCCGCCAGCAGACCTCGGACACCGATTGTCTTCTTCTGCTCCTCATATTCTTGATGCCTACGGAAACAGAACTTCCGTTTAATGGTGGCCTCATGCTGTTATATCGCCTCATCTTCTCTCTCTACTTCAGTGTGAAACCAAACAGAGTCAGCAAGACTTCTTTGAAAAAATGGGAGTCCTTATTGGTGGACCAGTTGACTTGAAGACTATTCGTCAACCTCCACGGTGAACATCACATCCTTCACAGCGACGAATAATAAAGAGAGATGGTCTTTGAGTTGTTAGCCTCTAAAAATTTGAACAAATTTTACATTTAAAGAACCTGCCATGACCGAGGAAACCAAGAGGCTCTAATTAAATAAAAATATATATATAGAGATACATGCACTAAAAAAATAAGCTTCCCTATTTCTTTTTGAGGAAAATTTTCGGTTCGATTAAAGATGATTTTCCATGATGAGTGATGATTAAATTTCTCAATGAAAGGGAAATCACCACCCTCTAATCGCAATTTGATTCTTGGAAGCCCCTAGACCTTTTGTCCTGTGGTTAGACTATTGAGGCCTCCTTTATGTACGTGCTAACAACCTAAGATAATATGACTTGGCAGACTTTGCTTTACCGAGTCAAAAATTTGGATAATCATGTTATAAAAAGAAGGAAATTTCCAGGATTTTTCCAATTGAATATAGAGATAGAGCATCAAAGCGAAGCACATTTTGAGATTCCATCCGAGGATCACAATGACATGAATGACTCTACGCGGTCCATGCATGAAATATGGTTATAGTGGTCACTGGTCAATACATTGCGTCTGGATTCCTGGGGAGAATGCTGTGAAGACGCCACCCATAGTCACACTTTTCCGTTTTTTTTTCATATTTGAGATATAGTATAAGGAAAGATAGGGTTAAGTATAGTATTAATACTTTAAGTTTCAGCGTTCGTGTAATTAAATGTGGAGCTTTGATGCTAGTGTAATTATACTTTGAACTTTGATGTTTAATCGTTATTTGGTTCACTTAAATCCTCTAACTCTCTTGATCTTTGATTCTCAAAGTTTTATTTTATGCAACCAAATTCTCAACTTTCTCGACTTGTGCAATTTAAATCTTCAGTCAACCACTCTCACTAAACCGACAAATTAATTAATACTTGACACTGTCAATGGTAGAAAATGGCACGTGAATTATGATATTGATGTAACATCAAATTGACACAAGAAATAAGAGAAATTACTGCACTCCAGTCGAGAATTAATTCTTGGAGGCCCCTAAACCTTCTGCCAAATGATTAGACTATTGAGCCTTACTTTATGTAAGTACTAATGACCTAAGATAAGATGGCTTGCTTGTGTCATCGAGTCGAAAGTTTGGATGATCATGTCATAACAAGAAGGAATTTGCCAGGATATTTCCAATTGTTAATAGAGATTAAGCATCGAATCAAAGCACGATGTGAGATTCAATCCAATGTTAAGGACAATGAAGCAAGTAGTCTTTCTTTAAACTTCCTCGAAGACTCTCATATTTATATATGAGTAAATCCAATGGTAGCAACAAGGATCCTTTTACAACTAGTCTTGCTTCGTTACATACAACATTACCTTTTTCATTAAGCTTGTTTATGAATACTCAATTTGTTCCAATGAATGAATGATCATGAGGAGCAGGCAGAAATTCCCATGCTTTGTTGACTTTAAATTCACAAAGTTTCTCGATCCCATTCTCATCAACAATAGCTTCGTCAATTTCTCTAGGCTCAGTTTTGGTCATTAATGCTATCTAGTTCATCAACTCTTTAAATGAATATCTGGTTTTGATTTCTTTGTCATTTGCTTCAAGGATTCGCTCTTTAGGATGACTTGATTTGAGTCTCCAATCCTTTGGTGATAGTGCAGATTTTGAACTTTGTATTGTGGATCACCAATGTTGGGGAATATGATCAATTGGTGTTGGCAACAGCACTCTTCATCATTATTAACTTGTACACCATTCAAAATATCTTCGAATCCAATATTTATGGATTCTTCTACTTCTAGCAAAACTTTATTAAATACACGATATGATTTTTAGAAGTTGAGTAACTGAGAAAAATATCTTTGGATGTTCCGTTGGTGTTGACATCTAAATTTTCGCCAACAAATTTTCAGAGCTCACCGATTTAATTCATTTTTAAACATTGGATTAGGAAACTAGAATGACTCAAGACGTTCTTATTTTAAGATTTTATGTTCAAACAAGACGGCTGATGTTTGAACGTGAGTTTAGGGTTATGATTAACTTTTTTCAATCCCATTAGTTTAAGAAAAATCACTTTCAATATGAACTTGGACACAATTAAAATAATTTGGAGAAGTAAGCACAAAATGAGGAATTTGACCGCAACTCAATTCGGCCCAATGGGAGAACCAAATGAAGCGGCCAAACCCATCCCCTATTAAAAGAAGTAGGAGAATCGAGAATCTCGGTTCAAATTGGTCAAATTAGGTCAATCCGATTTAACCAATTTTAACCCTAGTCAACCAAGTCAACACAAAAGTTAACAAAATACAGCACAGAGTCCCATGGCTGGCCCCCTCTCTGCCTATCTAACAAAACGTCATTTTCCCAAATTATCAAAAATCAATCTATGTCATCAATCCCTAAAAACCCTCACCAACGCCATTCATTTTTCACTCAATCTTGGCCTTAGAGGGTCCCATGTCCCCTATTGATGCGAAAGAACAAGAGTCAATCATATGCTTACTTAAAGTACATTTTAAGTACCAAAACTTAGCATGTGTGGACGTTTAAGTGCCAAAACTTTCAAAAAGTACACTTAAGTACTACTTTTTTTGAAAATTAGATACTTAAGTACTGACGTGGCATGATTTTTAATAATAGAAGTGGTCCACATAACTCAGTGAAATATCCACTTAATAATCAATGTGCAAAACATCTTTTTGCCCTCAAATTTATTAATTAAATTAAATTTTAAAAACTAATTTTTTTTTAAAAAAAAAAAAGAAAAATTCAGCACAGCCCTCGCCACCGTCGGCCCATCATCACCAGCCATTTCCAACAATGGTAGGGCAACGGTGGCGAGAGTTATGGAAGCCCTTTCCGATGATGGTGGGTAGCGGTGGCAAGGGATATAGAAGCCCTCACTGAATGCTGCCTCTTATTTAATTTAATAATTTAATTATTATTTAATTTAAAAATCAAATTTGGGGGCAAAATGACCTTTTTTTAGGCTTATCTAGCCAAGTCAACGCCATGTGAATATTTTATTTTAAAACAATTGCCACATCAATAAAAAATACCGCTGGAAAATGCCACATCAATAATTTGGCCGAAAATTTTCAACATTGGCACTAAAGTGTTTCTTTCTTTTCCGATTTTAGCCCTTAGTATACATTTTGAAAGTTTTCGCACTTAAATATCCACTCATACCAAGTTTTGACACTTGGGGTGTCTGGCACTCCTTACTTGCTCTTTAAGTAATGAGCTATGGCCATTGGATCATATAATGAGGCGTAAGATTAGGATCAAGTCATTTTTAAAATTTAACCTCAATATTTTCCCATATCTTTCTTTTGGCCAAACCGTTTTCCCATATCTTTTTTTTCCCCATATCGTTCTCTCTCTCTCTCTCTCTCTCTCTCTCTCTCTCTCTCTCTCTCTCTCTCTCTCTCTCTCTCTCTCTCTCTCTCTCTCTCTCTTAGCATCCTTGCTCTAGCAAAGCTCCGACCCTTCACTAGCAAAATTCTGATTTTTTACCACCAATCTCTTCATGCAACTGGCCTCGTCGAAGTATCTGACCCAATTGTGGTTGACACCACCTCCAATTGTTGCTAGAACTTGCTTGAATTGGCCGACTCTCACTTTTGCTTGTCAGAGATCATATTGAGAGATAAGAGATCCAATAATTGATATTAATTCCAAAGGATCATCCTAGAATACTTATGTTAGTTTCTATTAATTTGGATTAATACCACGAAAACTAAAAACCAATACATTTGTGACAAATAGAGAGTAAAATCTCAAATTTGTACACTCGTCAACTGTTGTCATGACCCGATCTCGCCGCCCTCAAATCTTTCATCATCACAAGAAAAAAAAATGGGGAAAGGTCGGGTTTAGGGGTACTTAATCATGAGAGTTCCCTCACGGTTCACATTCTAAAAGACATCATCACCACGCCTTTTGAATCAAGCCTCTTGTGAATTCCCTCCATGAGATCGCGAGCTCTCTCAAGTTCGTACCCCACGTGACAACAGAGTATCACTATCCATACCCACATGGGCGACACACCTTAGAAGAAGGGGTCGGGTGTGGATATCAGATTTAAGGGTACTTTTACCATGGTAGACCTCTTGACAGTACGCCTTGCTCATAAGGATGGCATCACTTCATCCTCTGGGTACTCCCATATTGAGTATATTGAACTGTAGTGAGTTTTATCGAAACTCATACCCTGCGTGATGGGTTTAGTTATACGGTCTAGTTGTTTATGACAACCTAAAAATAAGACGGGAGTCGCCACTAGGCTCATTTTGAGGGTCGACTAGAAAACCCAATTGAGGATTAGGAGTGTTCCCTCAATTCCTATCAACTAATATCTAGATTTGAGGACTTGGGTTACACTAATATTTCTATTAGCGTCATTTCGGTACCTAAACAGTATGTTGTGTTTTCCCAATATAACCATACGTTTCATTTTACATTTTCAGGATCATTAGTCCTAAACTAAACAATCATGCATGGTTACTCATTTTCATTATATTCTATTTCTAGAAAAACAAGAGAAGAAAAAAAACAATCAACGGAATTGAAATTACAAGATAATAAATAAACAATCAAAGAAAGCAGTAAATCTACCATGCAATCCTAGCAAATATAAAAGAGAAACACAATTGAAAAAGATGAGAGAAAGAGAGAAAACCTATAACTCGTCAGGCTTCATAGGGCTTCATACAACAAATGAAACCCAAGACATATATCGGGGAAATGAATAGTACATGATAATGATTGGAATGGACATCGACCTCCACTGTCTTCTCGCTTTCTCCGTTTTTTGGGTCCTAATCTAAGAAACTCATAACTAGGTGTATACAATGGAAAGAAACAAGCATTCACATCAAAACGATAAAAAAAAAAAAAGGACATCATATCTAGATCAATCATTTAAAGGAAGTACAATATGAAAGTCAAATTTTGGGGCCCCGGGGTTGGCCTTTGTCTTTCATGCAAGAGTCCCACTAAGACACCTATTCAATCCTTTTTTTTTTTTTTTTGTGACTTATAGCAATTGTTGACCAATTGTATTCTCGCATGACCAATAACGAGTTTCCTAATGAAGCAATCTATGTGATCCTAAGGTTTTCTTTCGATATCATGTATCGACCCTACCATTAATTTAAAAGTCACATGTATTGCAAAATTTTAAACATGCATGCAGGTTCTTTGAACCTTGTTTCTCAACCAATCAAGCAAGAAAGTGAATTGTCGGCGAGTCACTTGTTACCAAGAGCATGCGCCAATCACAAACGCAGGCAATTTCTAGTGCATGAGGGGTACATGTGATATTTCAAAAACATATCTCGAAATCATTCATGAAAAATTTTGAGACAAAGTAATGTCTTAGCTATGAAAGGCATTCGATTGATAAGGCTAGCCTGGGGCTCCCATAAATGCACTCACAAGCATTGCAGGCATTTTGAATACAATTCAAACCGTGGCTTTCACAATGTCAAAACAGGATTTTAAAAAGGTTTGAAAATATTTAGGATTAAAGAATATCTAGGCTATGGAACACATTCAATTGTCAAGGCTAGCCTAGGGCTCACATAAATGCACTTACAAGTGTTGCAGGCATTTTGAATATGGTCCAAATCACGATTTTTCCTTAAGCCAAATCGAGTTTTGGAGAAAAGCTTTTTCATAAATTGTTTTTGAGAAACATCACATGCACCAAAGCATTTTTTTTAAGATGCAATTTGAAAAGGTTGATTATTTAATAACAAAGATCAAAGCATTTAAAACAATTTTCATGAAGATGACGTGGCCTAATTTCGTGCACAAACTAGCCTAAAAAGTATAACTAAACAATCACAATCATGTTTACATCAGGAAACTTTAGAACAAGCGTGTAAGGACAGCAAAATTGAGTAATACCCATTGACAATCTAACTATGAAAATTTTTCTAATATGTACAACATGATAATGAACAACTTTCATGAAAACAAATTTCTTGAACGAGTTACACATGAATTTACAAAAATCAAATAACAAGCAACAACACATCATAAATTTGCCAGAACAACAGGACATCCAGCTAATGTCACAAGAATTTGTCCTATCAAAACATGTCTAAAAATCATCAAATTTACATACAACATAGCTAACATGATGACAAACAAGTTTCACTAAGAGGCCAAGTTCAGATTCCAAATAGGAAAAATGGAACAAAAATATGAAAAGTCTATCCAAACAGGGGTTAGAACGAGAGTCCGAATTTGATCCATTGTCCAAATTGTGATCTAGTTTTGAAAAATGGAAATGGATCCAAACGATGAGCGGTTAACATGAAATTAGTGGCATTAGAAACTTTTAAGTGTGCCTTATATCATCCTAGAAGAGCTCAAGTCCCAATTAGGTCAATTTGGTATCATAAAATTGAGATCTTTAAAAGTGTGTGCATCAATAATTAAGAAAACAGAGCATACGCATTCATTAGAAAACCTCAAAATCACTCAAAGAATGCACAAACAACATGAAGAAATCACATGGGACTTAGGATTGGATGCGACGGAAAGTTTGGATAGTCATCTAATCCTAAGTTGGTATGCAAAATGTTATACAATTCAAATGATATTATGAGACGACTCATGATTTCTAATGGTATGCTTGGGAATCCTAAGTGCGATGGGCACTTTTTGCGAGACAAATTTAATGTGCAAGATGATATTCAATGAACATGACCTAAACATGTATGCAAACCTCACAACAGGTGGTTCGATCAACAAGAAGGTATGATCGTAAGATTTTGATCACTAAATGACTCAAACAAGCATGGAAAGGTGCACATATGACAATGTTTCATTTTAGCATTGAGTTTATAGAACAAGTATGATTTCGGCCATCCTCAAAACACGCATAAATCCTACCAAACTATATGTCCAGCACATATTGCTGCAGTACATTTTACTCTAATGCATGTAATTGACTCACTTTGCTAATGTAAAAACCTTGCAAAGCATGCATCAATCGAACATAGATATAATATATTTCAACTTTCATGAAGGATTTGAGACCGAATAGGTGCATCTATGGACTCAATTTTATCAAAACAAATCTCAGACCGATGTATGACATACTGACCTATGTTCAGATCCTAAGCGATTTTGACCTACCTAAACATGTCCAAAAATTTTGAAAAAAAAATATAGAATATGCACAACACTTGTATGAGCAACTTTCATGAGGAAAGTTGTTCCAGAACTCATCACAAACATCAGTACAAAAGTAGCAAAATCATAGATCGATATGGAACAAATTGACCTAAGCCTAGATCTAAGTAGATCTAACCTAGTTGAACAAATTCAAAAATCATGAAAAAATTACAAAAGATGTATGAGACAATTTGGAACAAAACTCATGGGGAAAATTTTATCAAAAAATTATCATGAAAGTTGGCACAAAAATAACAAAGCCAAAAGGCGGAACAGAATCATAACTGAAAAAGACCTAAACTATTGTAGAATCATTAATCTTCAGAGGTATTTTTTGAGGTCAAACGACACTTGATTAGTGTGTGCAACCTATCGTTTCGAAGCTCAGGATGTCTATTATCTAATCCTAAGTGGACTCAAGCTGAAACGAGGTTGTTTCGGATCTCGTTTTAGCCAAAACAGTGACCTATGTACAAACCTACGAAAATCATAGATTATGCTAAAAAAACACAATTATCATTCAAATCATCAACAAATCATTGCAGCATTCATGTTCATTGATCTTAAGTATATAAAAGCTCATAATCTCGAATCCTAACCACAATCGACTAACTCAATCTTGCTTCATCGGATTCAAGTTTCGAATCATTACCTTCATCACGATTTTTATCGATTTCTACCACGATCAATCGGATCAAGCTGCTGGATCACGATTGGGACTCCAAGAATGTAGATCAGGTCACTACAACTCGAATAGGGATCAATCGAATCACTGGCTCAAGGAAAAAAAGGAAGAGCCGGTCCAAAATGGATCGGCCTTGACTCGCCGGCGAAGATCAGGCCATCGGCGAAGATTGGGCCGTCGGTAAAGATTCGGCCACCAATCTAACCTTCTCTATTCATAGCAAGGTCAAAGACCTCTGCTACTGCAGATCATCAGCAACTTGGATGCTTGGGAGCTCCGGTGACTGCTAGTTCGAACCTAGAACGAAATCAATCCAAGAGGGGAACTGAAACTTAGAGAGAGAGAGAGAGAGAGAGAGATCTATTTGGGTGGGATTTTAGAGGGAGAAAAGAGAGAGAGAGGCTTGAAGAGAGAGGATATTCCGTGCTAAAGATTTCATTTTATACTCCTCACATTAAGCGATTTCGGCTGTCAGTTCAACCCGACGGTTGAAATCTCAATCCGACGGTCAAAAATTCATTTCAAATGCTCCATCATGATCTCGAGCTGTCGAGTAATTGATCTATTAGGTTTGATTTGTAAAAGACCAAGCCAAAATCAGGAATTGCGTCAAAATGTCTAATTAGAGGTTAATTTGCAATTTGACAAAATTCGAGAACCAATATGAATTTGTTTTTGAGAAATTGAAGGTGTAGAAGTGAAATTGGATTAAGAGTGTTGCAAAACCAGTAGCCGGAGGTCAAGAACTGACAGGCAAGAGCTCGAACCGGCTAGTCCCGGCAACAGCCGGTCAGACCGATCGGACCAGTTCGGTCCGATTCGGTCGAATTTTGATTGATTCTTGACTAGTTTGGTCCGGTTTCTACTTTTTTGTCAATTTGGGATCTCTGTGGGTCAAAATTTTATGCAATTTGACCCCTAAAGGACCAAATTGAAAAGGAATTCAATCCTTTTTATGAAGAAATTGACCAATTAAGATACAATTAAGCTACTTAATCTTATAAATGTGATCTAGGGGTCTTTTATTAACCTAATTGAATGATTATCGTGGAAAACAATGAGTCGAAACTATGGGTACTTTGAATTGGGCCTAAAGGGCTAAAATGGTAAAATTTACAATTCAATGGGCAAAATTGCAAATTAACTAAAATTGAACTCAATTAGTGTCATAATTGCCCTATTTAATGAGCTACCCATATGTAAGATCACTTGTCATATTCAAATTGACCTTGAATTGAAGTGCTCGAGCTTAGGTCAAAAATAGATCTAAGCCTGATATTAAAATTGGACCTAGATTCATGAAATTAAACCATAACTATGAATTGGTCAATTTGAATATTGTCAATTGAAGCTTAATTGCTTGATTTTCTAATGCTTGGGAGGATAAAATTCTTCAAATTAATGAGTTATTGTGTGAATTTCACAAAATCAATCTCGAATTTGGACTTATCTTAAGAAAACGAGTGAGAACCAATTATCTGTTTGTAACTTATGAATGATCGATTTTAGTCTCATAATTAGGGCTAAAAATGGCAATTCGTATTTTGACTCGATAGATCACAAAATTGAATGCTCAAACAGATTTAAGATAGTCCCTAAACCAAATGTCAAAAAATGAACTATACCTAATTATAACTATAACTAGTTTTAACAAACAACCAACAATAGGATCCTCGTTCTCTCTCGCCCCTGAGAGCTCCTCTCTACCCTCATGGTAGCGTTTCCCATTTTCAAACCCTGATCTTCTGCAACTTTTTTCCTTTCTCTTTGTCATCCTAATATCGAAAAACCCAAAAAAAGTCTTTTCCAGCTTTGATTTTGTTCAGTTTTGAGATGTTCTCGCATATTAGAACAGTAATCTTCCCCCCTTCCTACAGATTCAACCAACACGAATGATCAGGCAGATGCGGCTTCGTAAAGGTGGGATTTCGTTATCCTCTTCTTGATGTTAGACTGGGCTCATGGATTTCTGTTGATGTGAGTGGATTTTCGGCTGTCTCTTTTCACTCCTCATTGGGATTCTGGATCTGTTGTTGCTGTGGGTTGGAGGATGGCTACTGGCTTTTGACGATACTTTATGATGTTTATCCACATTCTTCCAAAGGGCTTCGTAATCCTTTTTGTCGCAATGGAATCCTGTTGATGATAGAGATGGGTATTTTTTCTCATTAGACTTTCGGCAGAAATTGCAAGAGGAGGAAAAGGAAGATTTGAACGCATAAATACTTGCTTCGCATCATCTATCTACTTCTTCGTTACCACTTATCTTTTTAGCTTCGCCCCCAAAAATCTTTCCACATCTTCTTCGACAATTGTACTTCCTATTGTAAGAGTGAATGGAGAGTAAGGAAGAGAATGAATTGAGAGTGGCAGCTCTATGTAAAAGTCTCGGTCATTTATGGTCCGAGAATGATGTTGTTGAAGTGATCAGTGAGATACCTCCACAAAAAAGGGATGAATGTAACCGCACTCTCTTTGGCAAATTATACTCTAAACCAAATGTTAACTTCCCTGCTTTTCTCTCCACAATGAAGAAGGCATGGAAAATGGAAGATGTAACTTGTGTCCAAAAAGAACCAGGACTCTTTACTTTTGTCTTTCAATCGGAGGAGGAAAAATAGAGAGTGTTAAAAACAGCACCTTGGTCTTTTGCTAGCAACTTGCTAGTCCTTAAACAATGTGTGCCAGAAATACCATAGCACTGCTATGATTATACCAGATCTGCATTTTAGGTGCGTATTGGAGGGATCCCCCCTAGCTGGAGGGTAGAAACAGTGTTCAATGACCTAGAGAGAAAAATTGGTCATGTCCTGGAAATCCAATCACACTCAACAAGTAATACTCAATAAAAAGGAGGCAGAGTGGAAATTGACCTGACTGCTCCATTGAAATCAGGGGCCATCTTGGACATTGGAACCAAATGGCTTTGGGTGGAATTTAAATATGAACGCCTACCACATTACTGTTATTCATGCGGCAAAATAGGCCACTATGCTAATGACTGTGTAGAGATTCCATATGCACAATCACCATGGGCAGTAAATAAAATTGGACCATATGGATCCTGGTTGAAGGTAGAAGCATGAGATCATAGTTCCTATTGGGAAGCATTTTATGATAAAATAAAAGAAGAGATCACAGTGGAAGAGACTATACCTAACTCACCCACCCAAACCCGTGAAATAGACACAACAGTCAAAAAAGAAGCCTCTGCCATGTGAATTGCAGCCTGCAGCAAAAAAAGAGCAGAAAGTTCTCAAGAGCCTGAGGCACTTGCAAACCTTGCAGTATGTTTAAAGGCAAATCATGACACTGGCAAACAAATCATATGTTCTGAATTTCAGAAACCTATTTTCTCGAAAGTAGGAAAATGCAGCAAGAAGAACATGAAGGTGCAGAAGGCAAAGAAACATAAGTATGTACTTGAGCCATCTCCTATTCTTATTGATGACACGAACCTCATGGAGACTCCTGTTAAGCTGATCAAAGATGGCAAAGAGTGGGCTTTGGTGGCTAGCCCTAATAAGCCACCAACTATGACATGAAAATCATAAGTTGGAATTGTTAGGGGTTGGACAACCCCTTGACAATCCAGGAACTAAGAGCTTTAGTTGCTCTTGAACAGCCCAACATGGTTTTTCTTATGGAAACTAAAAACAAAGCAACGATGGTGGAAAAAGTACGCAGAAAATTACAATTCCAAAACATCTTCCTAGAAAATCCGACAGGTATAGTGGGGGGATTAGCTATAATGTGGAATGAGGAAGTGGCATTGAAAGTAAAAGACAGTTCAAAGCAGTTTATAAATGTGGAATGCATTGATCTAGACAGCAGATATGTAATGCAAATAACTTTTGTTCATGCATCTATAAATTTTGGTGAGAGGCTGATATTATGACAAAAGTTGAGAGCTCTTAAGCCTCCTAATTTCATTCCATGGATTTGCATGGGAGATTTTAATGAGGTATTATACATATGGGAAAAGGTGGGGAAACGAGAGGCTGATAACCACAGAATTGCTGCTTTCAAAGATATGCTTAATGAATGCTCCCTAATGGACATTGACAGTCATGGGTGTGCATACACATCGGCAAACAACATGGAAGGGGAGGATCTTGTTAAGAAACAACTAGATCGCGTTCTATGTACCTTGGAATGGAGAACCACCTTTTATGAAGCTAAAGTTCAAGCTCTCCCAGCTATTAGCTCGGATCACAGCCCTCTACTACTTTGGTTATACCCTAAAATCAAGAAAAGAAAGAGAGATTTTAAGATGGAAGCATTCTGGATAGAACATGAGTATCATGAGCTCATACAACAAATATGGAACACAACATCCCTTCCCCAGCCCAGCTTCTCAGTGAAACTATATGAGACTACACAAGTTCTTGCCAAATGGAGTAAAGCGAAGTTTGCCAATGCACCTAAGAGGATCAAAGAGCTCAATCAGGCCTTAATGGAGATTACTAATCAACCAATCAAGCAAGCAAGTAGACAGGCAACCCACAACATTATAAACCAGATAGAAAAATTGAGGAAATAAGAAGAACAATTCTGGGGTATGAGATCGCGTACTAAGTGGTTGCAATGGGGGGATCAAAACACCAAGTTCTTTCATGCAACAACTGTACAGAGAAGGCAGAGAAATAAAATTACCATGCTGCAAATGGAAGATCACAGCTAGTGCCAAGATCCCTTAGCTCTCAAAAATCATATTGAATCTTTTTACATAAATCTTTATAAGTTAGAGGGTCCCAGAAACTACCAACTTGTCCTTAATCAATGTCCTTCTCCAGTGATTGAAAACATCAATGATCATCTGGTGGCTCATCCCATGATGGAGGAAGTGCAAGCAACATTTTTTCAATTGGGAGCCCTAAAAGTTCCTGGCCCAGATGGCTTTAATGGTCTATTTTACCAACAATCATGGGATACTCTCAAGTTAGACCTGTTTCAATTAGTACATAATTTTTTCCACATAGATACTCTTGATCCCCATCTCAATCAAAACCATATTTCATTGATTCTAAAAGTCAAAAATCCAGAGAATATTACTCAGTTCAGACCCATTAGCTTATGCAACTTCAGTTACAAAATTATTTCCAAGCTTCTTGCAAACAGATTAAAGAAGTGGCTACCAAACATTATTGAACCAGAGCAAAGTGCATTTATGCAAGGTAGACAAATACAGGACAACATATTTACAGTGCAGGAAGTCTTACATCAGGTGCGCATCACCAAGAGAAAGAAGAAATTTCATGCGATATTAAAACTAGACATGCAGAAGGCATATTACAGAATTGAATGGAATTTCTTATAGGATGGTCTGCTGAAAATGGGCTTTTGTGCAAAATGGGTGTCCCTAATCATGCAATATATTTCAACGGTGTCATTCAGTGTTAAGATCAACGGAGAACCAGCCCAATTTTTCTCCCCCTTGAGAGGACTAAGGCAAGGAGATCCCCTATCGCCATACTTATTCATTCTAATCTCAAATGTATTAACTTGGCTAATGAACAAAGCAATTGCAGAGGGCAACATTAAAGGGATACAACTAAATAGGTTTTGCCCTACACTATCTCATTTACTTTTCGCTGATGATGTTATCTTTTTTCTGGATGGCACTATCGATGAATGTCAAAACCTGGCACATATCCTCAACCTGTACTGCTATGCTTCGGGGCAAGCTGTTAATTTAAACAAATCGGGGGGTTTTTTTTTTCAGTAGTAAGAGCCCATTATCTCTAAGAAGAAACCTAGTCTATGAGCTTAGAGTCCCTATATTTGAGAAAACAGGCAAATACCTGGGAATCCCAACGGAATGGGGTCATTCAAAGAAAGAAATATTTGCATGGATCTTGGCGCGAGTAAATGCAAAGTTAGAAGGCTGGAAAGAAAAACTACTTACCAAAGCAGGGAATGAGATCCTGATCAAAAGCGTTGTGCAGGCTATTCCAACTTATGCCATGTCCATCTTCAAGCTGCCAATGTCTATTTGTCGAGCAATAGAAAGGAGAATTGCATCATTTTGGTGGCAAAAAGGAGACTCTCAGCGCGGGACACATTGGAAAATTGGGAAATATTAAAAACTCAAAAGGATGACAGAGGAATGGGATTTAAAGATTTGATAACCTTCAACTGTGCAATGCTCGGTAAGCAAGCCTGGAGATTATCCACTTCTCCAACAGCCCTATGGTGCAGAGTTCTGAAAGAAATCTATTTCCCAAATGGAGATATCTGGAGAGCTCGCAAGGGCCAACGCCTATCCTGGGGCTGGCAGAGCCTGTTACTTGGAAGAGATACAATAACAGCAGATACTAAATGGTCAATGGGGGATGGAAAAACCATTAAAACCAGGGAAGACAAATGGTTAGAGCAAGGGGTTATTGGAGGACTAGCAAACCACCAAGAACCTATCTACGTGTCAGAGTTGATCAATGCAGACTCTAATGCTTGGGAGGAACAGCAAATATACCATCTTTTTGACGAAAACACTGCTAATGAGATCTTAGCGATCTCATTGAGTCAGAACCCGAAGCAGGATAGCTTAGTATGGATGGGAAACAGAGCAGGGAAGTATACTGTGAAGAGTGGATATAACAAAACCTACCCAAAACTCCCTAGTACAAATCAAAACAAGGCATCATGTTCCTTCAAACCCCCACGAAACCTATGGACTTAAATATGGAGCCTTACCATACCCCCAAAAATTCGGACTTTCATCTGAAGCCTCTGCCAAAATGCCCTTCCCACTCGAGAAAACCTATACAAAAGGAAAATAACACCCGACCCGTTATGCCCGATTTGCAACTCCAGAATAGAAACCACATAACATACCTTTCTATTGTGCAAATGGACCAAAAAAATATGGGAGGATCCACGGCTCGAGGGCACCAGTACCAAAAGCCAAATCAAACGCTTTGATCAATGGTTGATGGGGGTCTTCGAAACCAATCGCGACTCACCTGCAAGAGAGCTTACAAGAGTGGTTCTTTAGAACATTTGGAAGGCTCAGAACAACTGGATCTTCAGAGCAAAGCGTCCACAACCAGCGGATCTGTTGGATCTAGCACATGAACAACATCTAACCTTCAGCAGATGGAAGAAGAAACGAAGTTTAAAACACCCAAATTGTAGCATACCTATTCGATGGAACCTGCCAGCCCCAACGGAGATGAAGATAAATGTTGATGCGGCCTGGATCCCAGGCGATTTCATCTGCTCCATCGCTGGAATCGTGCGAAACTCTTTCGGGCAGGTCGTTGAGGGCTTTGTCTTGGAAGCTAGGGTTTCATCCTCGCAGCAAGCAAAAGCCGAATCTCTGTTGCACGGGATCCTCTACTTAAAAGGACTTGATTTGTGGCACGTGGGAGGAGACAGAAGCCAAACACTTACGTGGACATGTGAAAGCAACTGTTTACCTGTCATGGACCAGGTAATGGGCCGAGCTTAGCCTCCTTGGAATTTAAGAGAAATTGTGCAAACCTGCAAAGAAGAGCTGGCAAGGTGCAAAGATGTAACAATGGTTTACTGCCCCCGAGAAGCAAATAAAGTTGCGGATTGGTTGGCCAGGACACATCGGGCCAGCAAACTTCCTCTAAATTGGTTGACCACCACTCCTTTACCCATTTCAGAAATTTTATGTTCAGAATTTTCTCCGTCGTTGGCTTGTAAGACTGGTTTTTTTCGATGATCGAATGCATTATCTATTTTCGACCAAAAAAAAAATTATAACTAGAATAAAAGTAATTTTATTTTTGGTTGATTTAGAACCTAAAATTGAAAAATTCTGAAATCAATGTTCTTAACCGAATTTTATGAAATTTTTGACACAAAAGTCAAATTGGTATTAAAAGAAATGTATTTGTGCATTTTTTTTTTGGGTCAAATGTTTGATCAAAAGTTAACAATTTAGTTGATTTTCCTAAAAAGTTGATTTTTTGGTCAAATCTTTGAATTATAAAGAAATTGATTTGAAAAAAGTGAAATTAAAGTTAAGTGGGTTTTTTTGGGTAAAAAGTCAATTTTTGACCTGGGGTTGACTTTTAGTTGAATTTTTGGGTTTTTCTTGAAAATGAGCTAAAAACTGCTTAAAAATGACAATGCAAAAGAACAAAATGAAAAATGACACTTTTTGGTCGAGAGAAAGGGCTCTGTCGCAATTAGAAACTTGAATCTCGATTTTTTATCTTTTAATGATGTGTCGACTAAAAATCAAGTGTCAACAACTAGGGGTGAGCGTGGTTCCGGGATAGAACCGAGAACCGGAGAATTGAACCGGAGGGTCTGGTTCGGTTCCCGGTTCTAAAGAAACCGGTTCCAGTTCTCGGTTCTAAAGAAACCGGTTCCGGTTCTCGGTTCCCTTTTTCAGGGAACTGGCAGTTCCGGTTCTTATGGGAACTGGAACCGGTCAAAGTTAAAAAAAAAAAAATCTTATAACACATTATTTCTCTTTTCCCCCCACGTGATTCCCCCCCTCTTCCCCTTTCTTTTTCTCTCTCTTTCTTTTCTCCACTTTTTCCTCTCACATCACTTCCTGCCCCCAAACTTTTTTCTTTTCTTCTCTCTCTTCTCTTTCCCCCTCTCTCGGCCGAAACCCCCCTTCTTCTCTTCTTTTTCTTCTTCTTCTTCTTCTTCTTCTTCTTCCTTTCCTCTTGCTGGCTACTGCTTCACCCACCACCACACCGCCGCCCCACGCTCTACTCACCACCACCTCTTGGCCACTGAACCACCACCACCTCGCCGCCCCACGCTCGTCCGATGAGCCGTCTCGCCGTTAAGCCCAACGAGTTGTCGCGCCGTCCCTGCAGCCCCTCATCGCCACCGTACCCAAGCCACCGTCACCACCTCTTGCCACCACTCTCTCGGCCGTCCGGGCTGTCGTTGCTCAGAACCGCCACCGCCTCCGCCAGAACCGATCTCTTCCCCCCTTGGCCGTGGGTTGAGCTGCGACCGCCGCCATCTTTGCCGCGCCGTCCGTGCCGCCGTTGGTGCCGTGAGACTTGTGTCTTCTTCACTGTCGCCGTGTGCTCGCAGTCGCCGAACCTCCCTCGACACCCTTGAAGTTCTTGGGGTTCATGTGGAATCCCCTGTCTTGGGTCATGGAGATTGCTGCTATCATGGCCATTGCACTTACAAATGGAGGGGTTGGTGAATTTTTCTTCTACTGTTCTGTCTCTCTTTCTGTTTTAGGGTAAAATTTGAGTTTTTGTGAAAGATGGTATCCATTTGTTTTTGATTCTTCCTTTGCAGGGCAAGCCTCCAGATTGGCAAGATTTCATAGGCATCGTCACTCTTCTGTTTATAAACTCCACTATTAGCTTTATCGAGGAGAACAATGCCGGTAACGCTAGGGTTTGAAGAGCTCACTAAATCGATTCTAACCACTGAAGTCGAGGTATCGAATGAGCTCAGAGCATGTGCATTGCTTTTTCGGCTTCGATAGTTAGTTTTAAAATGGCTTATTTTGCTTCATGTTGCATTCTTTTTTATAGGAAACAAAGTGATAATCATAATATAGAAGAAGCCAAGAAATTGACCCATTAACTTTATGCTTCAGTTTTTGGGCATCCCTTAACCGAGTTGTTACTATACTTTGGATCAATTGGTTAGTGCCGTGCTGGCGCACTTCATCTTGAAGGAGAAACTACACAAGCTAGGGATGTTGTGCTGTGTGATGTGCATTGTCGGTTTTGTCATAATTGTCATCCACGCACCGCAAGAAAGTCCCATCACTTCTATTCAAGAAATATGGATTATGGCGACTCAACCAGGTCAGTCTTCAGGCCTGGTTTATGTGTTCTTTATATGATAACTGATTTGCTGATAACTGACTGCATTTACATATCTTTTTCAGCTTTTCTGCTTTACGTCGACTTGGTAATCATGTTGGTGTTCATCCTGGTTTCCATTTTTCACCTAGATGTGGGCACACGGATGTGCTAGTTTACACTGGCATCTGCTCATTAATGGGCTCTCTCTCGGTAAATCAACTGCTTCTGCATCTTTTGGGATTTTTTCTTCCTTCCAACCTACTTTAGTGTATTTACGCCAACCAGATTGTTGGAAGCTCCACTTAAACACAAGAGTTGACCTTGCATCGTTAGCTTTAGGTAGATCATTGATTCGGGGTGTAGGGAGGCTCATCACCAGGGACAAATTGTATTCTTTTCTGATTCTTTTTGTCCTGTCAAAACAAAGTTAATGAGTTACAATAATTATCGTGGGGACATGTCTAAATTACTTCTGCATATGGGTATTTTTTCTTTCTCAATTTTCATAAGTTGTATGATCTATCTGCAGGTGATGAGTGTGAAAGCCCGTGGGACTTCTTTGAAGTTGACTTTTGAGGGGAAGAATCAGTTGATCTATCTGGAGACTTGGTTCTTTATGTTGGTGGTGGCTACATGTGTAGTTACCCAAATGAATTATCTCAACAAGGTCCGTCCCAAGATGTTATCCAACTTTAATTAGCTAACTTGCCCAATGCTGAATTTGTAACTTTCATTTGTCATTGCCTCACAACAATCGATAATATTGAATGACACCAAATTTCCTCTTTTACAATAACTTTTACTTTTCCCATATGTTGAGATTACATAACATTGGGAGAAAAGGAAGTCATTGAATATATGCATCTTTCTTAACTAGATTTTCACCTGTAAACTTGAAAATCTATGTTCCTGTGGCCTTTTGGCAAGGTTACTACCCTCCTTCTTCATTGCTGGATGTGATCTGTCCTTTTCATTTACCTATGTGGTAATTCTTTATGTCGGGATTGGGGAGTCAAATCTCTTGCTTCAGAAACTATTTACAGTTGTTTTTTATTGCAAAAGGTTTCTTTGGGTTCTGTTTACTTATGGATGATATAGTGCTTGATGAGAGCTTATCTTAAGAGCTTTTCTTAGTCTGCTTGGTTTCTCTTTGGTTTGTCTATTTCCTTCTTGTTATATTTCAAATCTGAAAATGAAAAAAAAAAAAAGAAAAAAGAAAGAACCTGTTGGAGCCTGGAACCGACCCCGGAACCTGTGACAGGGTAGGTTCCAGGTTCTTGGTTCTGAAGGGTAGGTTCCAGGTTCCAAAAAATGAGGAACCTGTACCCGAGGATAGATTACAGGTTCCAAGCGGAACCTGTAAGAAACCGGGAACCGCTCACCCCTATCAACAACTATCACGTGTCATCCATCTCAACAATTTGACGGTAAAATTTAGTAGAAACTAACAAAGAGTAAATTTATTACAGATATACCAATTTGAAGCTTTCGGTGACCAAAAAATTAGTTAGAAATAAATTTGTAACAAATATATTAATTTGAGGTTTTTATTGCATTAACCCTTTCTTATTTAGGTTGGAATTGACTCAAAGTTTGAAAACTATATACTATTTTGCGACTCACATCAACACTTTTTGGTGAGAATAAAAGATATCTTGAAATAAAATGCGATATATAGCAATATTTTGAGTATTTGATACAAGCATGGGGGTAGATTGATTATTTGTTTGGCAAATTCATTTGTGACATACGGAGGGTAAAACTCTAAACTCAGATACTCATCAATTGTCACATGTCATCCAATTCAATAATTTGATGGTAAAATTTAATAGAAAGTAAATTTGTCATAGGTAGATCAATTTCGATTTTTGTTTGTCAAAAATTAGTTTTTGGTAATTTTATCACATGTGTATTAGTTTAAGATTTTACATGATATTAACCCATCTCTAACATGCTACATCATATGAAATAATAAGAAAACTAATGAATTAATACCACGCAAATATGTACAATGGTATACATGTGACAAATTTACCCAAAATTAATTTTTTTGATAATTAAAAACTCAAAACCGATACATATGTAACAAATTTACCCATATTAATTTTTTTAATCTCCAAAAAACCCCCAAAACTAGTATATTTGTGACAAATTTATCCTCTGCTAATTTATGTTAAATTAGATTAATATCACAAAAATCACAAAATGGTATACATATAATAAACAAAGGGTAAAACCCCAAACTGATATCCCTATTAATTGCCACATGTAATCTAACTGAATAATTTGATAGTAACATGGTACATTTGTCACTGATGTACCGATTTAAAATTTTTAGCAGTCAAAAATTAGTTTGTAGTAAATTTACCACACTTATACCAATTTTGAGTTCTTTGTGGAATTAACCATATTATAAAAGGAAATGGCTCGTCTTTTGAATAACGTGTGTCTGAGATAAGTCATTTACATGATCGTGGCATCAATGTTAAAGTGCCTTGAAGCTAGACTCTGAATCAAGATTTTGTAATTTTAATAGAAAGTAAGTCATGAGAAAAGTTGATAATTCATATCAACCTCGGTAAATGGCTCAAATGAGCACTGATGACCAAAAAATATCTGATAATTTCATCGAAAGAAAAAAGGGATAAATGTAATAGAAATCCTAAAATTTGTTACGAAAATGTAATTGAGTCTTAAAACTTACAAAAATTGCAATCAAGTCATAAAAGTTGTCAAATTGGTTCAATTGAGTCCTAAAGTTAACACCATCAAACTTACTAATGGAAAATGCTGAAGTGGCATGGATGTGGCATTTTAAATGATTGTTATTTTCCACGTGGCTTTTTAAAATGATTTTTTATTCAATTTTTTTGAAAGAATAAGATTTAAGAACTAAAATTTATATTTTAAAAACTATTAAAAATAAAAGAAAAATGGCAGCTCCTCCACCGTCGTTGCCTATTGCCGGAGGGCCCGACGACGGTTGCAGGCCTTGGGCCAAGGTCACCGGTGTCACACCCCGATCCTCTGAGCACGTGCTCATCCCTTCATGGTCGATTAAATAGCAACGTCTCATGACGCATTGCCAACCCATTCATTTTAATATGCGCATGTGGAAGCAATAAATAATTTCCCAAGACAACAACATGATGGGATAGGAAAGTAGAGCTTTAAATTTTGAAAACCAACAACATGCTTATATATACATATCATATCAAGTCATACACAAACCAAGTCGATAAATATGTACATGCTAGGTCTACAAAACAGCGGGGTTTGCAAACAACTACTAATCCTCCTCTTGCTCCACATCCTCACTAACATTGGAGCCTTCCTCCGAGAACACAGGAGTTCCTGGGTCTTCAAGATTCGAATCCACCAGGTCTACCATTGAACCTTCAGGGAGATCTGTAATGCCTTTCCCAAAAGCAACCTCCAACACATACACAGATACCTCGGATTCTAGTATAGGACCCTTTCTTTGTCCATGCCACTCATGATGGTACCATGATCTGTATCGATGAGGTACCTTAGGGGGTAGAGCCTCATCAACCTAGACCACAGACTTCACGAGCTCATAGACCAGACCCCTAGGGTGCCCATGAATCGGAACATAGAGTACCTGTTCTGTGATCTTCTTCGATTGACCAAAACGCTCAGGAGGAGCTACCATCTAGGGACCTAAAAATGTTATCCCACAACGGGGTGGGACGACGTCTTAGCAAATTCAATCCCCTAATACTCAACTAGGAAGAAAATACGCCACAAGGGCTACCTAAGCACAAGCACCAATTAGAGAACTTACATTTGCCTTGTTTCCTTCCTGCAAGTTAGTACAATTCATCGACAAGTAAAATCATTACACTAGATTGACTCATCGATCAATTGAATTAGTCGATTTCATATCATCAAGACCATCACACGGTCACTTTAATTACTCACTCCAACTATTAATTTTGGCACAATGGGCACAGCCTACTAAAAGTTTAGCGGTGAATTATGGCCCAACGGGCATAACCCGTTCCAAGTTCGGCGGTAAATTACAGCCTAATGGGCACAGCCATACTTCGGCGGTTGATTATGGTCCAATAGGCATAGCCATACTTCAGCAGTTCATTATGATCCAATAGGCATAGCCATACTTCGGCGGTTTTCTTAACCCAACCCATATCAACGCGCACAACATACATCACTTTATTATTCAATAGTCATTTTATTACGACTATAAACCATCACATGATGATTTACCCACGGCCAACAACATTGTACTTCACAATTAATCTCCTCAATTAACATAATACCTTGGCCTATTCTCCTCATGTTAAAAATACCTAATAAAAATAATCGTGAGTGGGTACACGGTCAACCTTAGCCAAAAATATAATATCTTTACTTTCAAAACTCCCACCATTCAATTCGCGGTTAATTTCAATCTGGCGCAATTTTAGCGGGACTTAGGTTATCGGATAGCTTTTAGAAATTTTTAGTGCAAATGACCCGTGATTGATTTTCTTCGAGCCACAATGAACCTCTTTGACACGTTAGCGACTCTCGATTGTCTTGAAAATCTTGAGGATTCAAATACGAACACAAGATACCAAAACGACAAAAAAATTAGTCTAGTGCAGATCGACGAGAATTTCTCATTTTGGTGGAATCACTCATGTTTAACCACACATCTCAGTCAAACTGATCTATTTATGATTTCTAATCGATCTTTACTATCCCATAATAACCTCTGCAGATGAGAACGGTCAAGTATTCGATTCCTGGTCGAATTCCCAACTCTAATGCATTAAAATTTCTTAATGACTTCCCATGATAGTCTAGTTATCTCAAGAGTAATCAGTTCTGAGAACATCACTATAGGCACATCGATGAAAGGCCTGATTTATTAAATTGAAAATAGAATTGCAAATTTCAGGATGTCACAGCCTGCCATCGCCCGACCAAGGCGAGGCCTCACCGACCCCAACCGAGGGTTGAGCAAGGGCACCTAGATCTAGGCATGCTGGCCCTCATGGAAGGCTGGCAATCGTCGCTTGCCTTAGGTAAGGCCTTGCCAGCCCTCACTGGGGGCCAGCAACCGTCGTTGCCCAAACCTAGGCAAGGCCTCGCCTAGGGCGGGCGATAGTCGCTGGCCCCTCAGAGGACCGGTGTGCCCAAATCTGGGCGCCCTCGCCCGCGCTTGGCGAGGGTCACTAGCCCTCGGCCGGGGCTAGTGAAGCCTCACCCTGGTTGGGCGGCGGAGGTCACCAACTAGCCCAAGGCTAGCAACCGTCGTCGGCCCCTCCGGCGATGCACGATGGCAGAAGAGCTACCATTTTCTCTTTTTTTTAATAGTTTTTTAAAAATAAATTTAAACTTTTCTTTTTTTTAGTTTTTAAATCTAATTTTGAATAAAAATTTAAAAAAAGCCATGTGGAAAATGAAAAATTTATTTAAAATGTCACATCCGCACCACGTCAACATTTTCCATTAGTAAGTTTGACGGTGTTAACTTTATGACTCAATTGAACCAATTTGACAAGTTTTAAGACTTAATTACACTTTTTGCAAGTTTTAAGACTCAATAGTACTTTCGTAACAAGTTTTAAGACTTCTATTGCACTTATCCCTAGAAAAAATGTTGATAAGTAATTCTAATAAAGTCAGTAGTTTGATATAAATTATTAACTTTGATAAGATGTTAGAGTTATGCATGCAATAGGCATCAAAGATGCCCATTTCACCTATAGAGGGTATCAATCATAATTCCAACATTCATACAAAAATGCAATACAGCAATATGACTTGCAAACAAAAGCCTAAGTTGATGCTTGACAGAGAGTGTCTTATTCCAGCATACAAGTAGATCTCCTCCTCCTACAATTCTCTTCAAGTACCACATGCTCCTTGTAAAATTGGCAAACAGTGGATGAGAAAAGCCAACAACAAGATTCAAGCTGTAATCCAACCAAGTTATGCAAATGAAACTACCAAAGTAGTTAATACAATTGAGTTTCTTTTCTACGACACTATCTCTCCTCGTGCGAGCATACGCTGTGTGCATGAATGGAAGGGGGCTGTTTGGTAATTTTAAGTAAACCTATGTGCTGTCACTAATTTTTCTATTATCATTTTTTGCCTTATTTATTCTTAGTGTTGCAGATCTGCTATCTACAATGACCATTGTATACGTTCATAAAGGTATTTGACTTGTATTATACTGTCTGGCATCTTTTAGATTCTAAGAGTTGTCAACATTCAATTTGCATTACCAAAGATGTCACAAGGAATATGTTAGGGGCTCAATTTCATTCCGCAAAGATTATGCAACCAGTAAACTTGTGGGCCTACTTCCTAAGCATCAAATGTTTGGTTGCATGGGTGTAATTTTTTTTTGGGGGTGGGGGGCGGCGCGCGGGGGAACAGCGAAGAATGAAGGTATACATAACAAGGTGGTGACATTCAAGGGGCAAGCACTATTGTAATGTTAGGGTGTAGAGATTCAAGGGGGGAGTACGGGGGAGTTCCATGGTAATGTTAGGGTTTTGGGATAGGGGCAGTTAGGTTAGCTATCGCCATGGATAGAGAGGATCTCTTACCAAGAAGAGAGAAAAGTTTCCATGGATAGGGGTGTCAAATTGTGGGAATCATGTATAGCTTGCGTAGTTGTCTTAATAATCACTGTAAATTGTTAGTAATAGGTATAAATATTTCAATTTTAATTTGTAGAAAGGACCGGCGATCAATAAAAGAGCATCAATTATTCAATTTTACTTCCAATTTATATTCACGATCAATTATCCTTTACATGACTGGCAACAATTGTTCTTCTAAAATCTTGGATGGATTCACAAAACACGATCAATATGCGGATATGAAATCACCACATCTGTATGTCATGTTCCACTAGCCAATATCCCTCAAACGTGATGGTGTGTTTTCTATAATGATAGGGTTTGAATTAGACAACCTAACGTTTTATTCTATTTCTTATGTCACCAATATTTTCTATTAAGACCTGATAACATATTAACGGGCAAATATTAGGTAATAAACACAGGTAATAAATTAGGCAATAAATCAAAATTAATTGGGAAATACAAAATTGGGATCACATTTAGAATAATATAATATATTATAACACATATTTCAAATGTAGTTTGTTGACACTTTTTGGGCAAACAATTGAAGGAAAATTTTGCATTGTTAAATATGGGTATGTGCAAACTCGACCAAAAAAAAAATATGGGTATGTGGGCGTACACATACATTTATCTGTTTGCCACCATATAAAAACCCATAATTTCTATTTGAAATCTATCTATCATGGACCAAACTCGAGTTTGAAATCTCTGAGTTACTATCAAATCAGTTTTCAAGGAAATTGTACCACGACGTGGATGACCTTCTCTTTTCCCTCGGTGAGCAAGAGTTGCATGAGTTCAATAGGCACCAGCCAAGGAATCCGGCCCGACCATGACGCACCTGGGCCAGGGCACTGGTGACGTAAGTGCAGGGTATGGCCACCGAGGACGTGGACACAAGCAATGAAGTCTAGGACCCAGCATCTTGGGACCCGGACATAGGGGTCGTGCTCAAGTTTCAAGGTCTTACGTCCAAGGGCCAAGTCCTATGTTGGGAAATGAATTTTGATATTTAAAAAAAGGAAACTATTTTTTAGGATTTAAGCATAAAATTTTCTTTGATTATGAAAAAATTTTCTAATTACTTATTTTCTGATTGATACAAATGCTGGAGATTAAGAAAAATGTTTTTCGACAGAACTTTTTTCACAAAATAAACTGAATCTTGGGTTAGAAGTATTGTCCTCTAGTTTTAGCTCCATTAGGACGAGTTTGGCATTGCACTCTCCTTTATGAGAAACTAGTTGAACTTTCATACTTTGCAGTGGTTTCAAAATTGATATAGAGGAGTTTAGTTGGATACTATAATTTTGAACACTAAAACAACTTGTGCGAAGAGTAATCTTTGGATTTATTCTACGAAGTGAAAAAGGGCTTTGCCTTTAGACCAAGCGATGTAGCAGCAAGTCACCAAAAAAGTTGATAACTTGGAAACGATCTAATCAACCTTGGTAAATGGCTCATATAAGTACAACTAACCTAAAAATAGTAGATAATTTCTTTGAAAAAAAATGTTAATAAGTAATTCTAATAAAGTTGGTAATATGATATTAATTTAATAACTTCAATAACACATTAGAGTTCTGCGCAAAACATGCCGATTTCACCCATAGAGGGTACCGATCATAATTCCAACATTCTTATAAATATGCAATACAAAATTGGGACTTGCCAACAAAAGCCTAGTAGAGTTGATGCGTGACAGAGAGTGTCTTATTCCAGTACATAAGTAGATCTCCTCCTTCCACGGTTCTCTTCAAGTACCACCTGCTCCTCGTAAAATAGGCACAGAGGATGAGAAAAGCCAGCAACAGGATCAAGCTGGAATCAGACTAAGTTTTTCTTTTTCTTTTCTTTTTTTGGTGTTGGAGGAATCGGCTTGCAGCCGACAGCCGCGCCGTAAATCCTCAAGTGACACTTAAGCAGGAGGACCCACCACCCCTGAGTCATACTTAATACACCTAGCGCCTCCCCTGGAATCAGACTAAGTTGTGCAAATGAAACAATCGAGTTTATTTTCTACGACAGTCCTCTCTCCCTCTGCGAGCACGCATGAGTGCGCACAAGGGGGCTGTCTGGTAATTTAAAGCGAAACTTCTCGCTGCCCAAAATTTTTCTGTTACTGTTTTTTGCCTTATTTCTTCTCACTGTTACAGATCAGCTATCTGCAATGACCATTGTATATGTTTATTAAGGTATTTGACCTATACTAAACTGTATAGCACCTTTTAGATTCTAGAGTGGTCAGCATTCAATTTGCAATGCCCAAGATGTCACAGGGAATATGTCAAGGACTCAGTTTCATTCCGCACAGATGATGCAACCAGTAAATTTGTGGGCTTGCTTCCTAAATATCAGATGTCAAAAACTGTATCTACACAGAGTAGATATTTATCTATATGGACTTCAAAATTGGAATGTAGAAAGTCTCTTCGATATGACTGGAGTGAGATTCAGCAAGATAATCAGAGGATGAGAATAAAATAAATCTTTTATATGTCCAATTTCAGTTGAAAAGTCGGTATAGGTCAAACAGATTTATGATGCTCACCGCTTGCGTCTCTTCCCATCATATTAGTCGTTAGTCTAGCATATTCAGTGTGTATGTACGTACTCTAAACAAGTTGAGACCTCTAGGCTATTTGATGAATGACGAGCAAAGACTGGAAGCATGCCGTGTATTGACTGAGATTTTGTAATGAATACCTGGAGTGTTGTTGCTCCAAAGTACTTGAACATCAATGGTAGACAGGTTTTGATCATCAAGGCGCTTCCATGTTTTAATTGACTTCAAAGGACCCCAACTCGCCTCCTCTGTTTTCTCTAATGTTGCTACGACCACCCTTGCCCTCCTTGCCCATCCAGCCTTCCCATAGGCATGGTATCCAAAACCCCCAGCATAACAAAGCTGTATACCGGTATATTCGCCACAGAAGTCATTAAGGTGATCGTGGCCATTGAAAACAGCTTTAACATCACCTGCTTCTACCAAAGTTGAAAAGAAGCCCGAGTTTACAGAAGCAGAGCTAATGGGATCTTGTTTTACACCAGTATAATTAGATGAATTCACCACATTTGTAAACTCGGGCAGAGGGATATGGAAGTAAGCGAGCCCAGGCGCCGGTGCTTCCTGAGCCTCTGGCTTACTCATATATGCTTTCTGCAGCAGAAACACCCAAAATGAATTAGTTTATCATGTAATTATTGTCAACAAGTTGGGATAAGGTGGAAGAATCTTAGCCTTCCTTTATTTTACGGTGAATGATTTAGAAAATATTTTCCTAAATATTATTATTGTATTTTTTACAAAAATGAATGAATAAAAAGTATTTTTATTTTCCCCGAAAATATTTAGACGTAAATTGTTAATAATAATTAAATTATTTTTCATTGTGAAGCTACATGATGGCTATTGATTTTGAGTCGTGTTGACTTTATTGTCTATAAGGAGCAAGACAGTAAAGACAGAAGAAAGGAATTGGCAACATTGATACCTGAAGCTCCAAAGACGTGCGTTGAAACCAAAATTGCTGAGAGGGTTTGATCCAACCATAACCAGAAATCGAGGGAACTTTCGAATAATCTCCGCTATCGAGGAAGTAAAGATTGAGGACTGATTTGTTTTCAAAACCAGAGCCTTCAACCCCATGGACCTCCAAGTTGTAATTCCCAAAGCCATCAATGAGATCAACCCCGGCAGGATTGACCTGAGACAAAGTGTGGTTGAGGGTAACTATATGTTTCATGACCCCTTCTCTTGACAAGGCGGACTGTTGGTCGTGGTTTCCCAATACGGCAGCCCATGGTATGCTTGCAGAAATGGCAGGGGAGAATGCAGCATCTAAAGATCTTGCAGCATCAGTCGCATCAGAGGCATAGATATTATCCCCTTCATCAGATTGTAAAAGCATGAAACAGTTAGCTTTGAATACCTTCATTCGTCAAGATTGGCGCCTACGGCTGAGCCGTGATGTAGAGCGAATGCTTATACAATACGTACAAGCACAAAACGTGATTCAGTAGCTTGAGTTGTTTGAGAATAGAAGAAGGGAACTAACCCGTGAAAACAATGAGGTCGGGCTTCTCAGCCAGGATCATCCGATGGAGGAAGGCGGTGGTGTTGAGGTCGGAGCAACTTACTTTCTCAGAAGGAAGAACATTCCTGCAGGGTGTGGTCTTGCCATCGGCGTAGTGCATGTCCGCCACCTGCAATATCTTGAATTCCCCGTTTTCCTTCAACCGCAACTGCTTCTGCTTCGTTTCTTCCGTTGAAACGGCGAGAGAGCACAGACAAAAGACGACTGCCACGGCTAGCAGACCCCGGACGCCGATTGTCTTCTTCTGCTCCTCCATATTCTTGATGCCTACGGAAACAGAACTTCCGTTCAATGGTGGTCTCATGCTGTTATATATCGCCTCATCTCTCATTACTTCAGTGTGAAACCAAACAGAGTCAACAAGACTTCTTTAAAAAAAAGGGGAGTCCGCATTGGAGGGCTAGTGGACTTGGAAGACCATCCGTTTACCTCCACAGTGAACGTCACATCCTTCACGGCGGTGAATGATAAAGAGAGATGGTCTTTTGAGTTTTTTATGTTAGCCATTAAAAATTTGAACAAATTTTACATTTAAATAACATGCCATGACAGAGAAAACCAAGAGACTCTAATAAAAAGAATAGAGATAAGCATTCTAAAACTTGTTATGAATTAGTAATTGGATCGTAAAACTTCCAAAAAGTTTAATTATGTCCTAAAATTTGTCAAGTTAATATCAACAAATCCTTCTATTAACTCTGTCTAACTTGATAAATGAAAAATATAATAAATTTTAGGACTTGATTACGTTAACTTAACAAATTTAAGGATTTTATTGCATTTTTGTGATAAGTTTGAGGAATTAATTACATTTTTTGAAAGTTTTAAGATTCAATTGTACTTTCATGACAAGTTTTAAAATTTCTAGTGCACTTTTCCAAAAAAATATTTAATTAATGTAGCACATTTTAGTAACATGAACTTTGACAATGTATAAATTTTTATTTCGCCTTTTTAGAATGGAAATACGAAAAACATCTACTTATAGAGACATATAGTTCTGATGACTCAAACTATGATTACAAATCCCATAACGGAAGAGATTATTGACTCTCATGAGTCATAAGACAATGCCCGTGACAAGAGATAGGTCTATTGCAAAGTCACTATAACAAGTTACTGTAGTAATAGGCTAGGGAAATTACTATTCATTGTCATTGTTCACATCACCTAGGATAATTCCCAACTAGATTTTCTGAAGTCTCTGTTTGTTTTCGGACCCGTGAGCTTAGTTTTTATTTGTTTGTGACCTCTTAATGCCTATAAAAGCCAATAAGGATGTAATGAGTTGGGCAGAGTCCCTTGAAGTAAAGTAAGTGTTTGTGAAAGCTCTTCATGTCTCTCTAAACACCTCTTCTTCATTAGCCTAGTAGGACCCTCAGAGAGATGCAGCTCGGATAATTAGAAATGTTACCATCCTAGCACCCCTTGAGTGTCGTTATGCTTTGAACTAAAATTCTGAGTAATTTGCTGCTAAAAGGCTATCCTTTAATGATTAAATAAGAAGTTCACCTATTGTGGAAAAACATACCAGCAGAAAACTGACTCCATTTTCCCTTATTCTAAGCATAGACCCATTAGGTTGACACCTAAATTTTCGCTCGTAGGCCACAGTTGCATTTCCGAAAATCTATGAATGACTCGCCTATAACAGCAAAATTTGACCCATAAGCACAAACAGCTGTCTTACATCATCCTGCGACCATTTTTGTGACATCCCCGCCTTTAGGAAGTTATTTGTCATTAGAATTCCAAAATTGAAACTGTTGCATGTAATAGTAGATTGTGGGCTATAAATAGCCACATTGCACTTTCTGTAAGCCCGATCGATCAAACAAAGAACTCAACAATCTTAGAAATTTATCTCTATCTTTACGTTTTTACAATTTTAATATCTTTCAATTCCTATACTTTAGTTGTAGTTTCAAATATCTATTTTTCAATTCAATTCTAGCATATATCTTAGTTTTAGTTTTCAGATCTTCAACATCGATCAAATTCCAACAAAACTTTTTATGTCATCAAGCTTCATCGTTGATTAAATTCCATTGAAGCATATACGTTCCTTTTCTTCCATTGGTACAACTCCCGTTTGGAATCGTTACAGAACCCATCTTAATTTTAAAAAGCCAAAGAATGATTTTGAGTGAAAAAAATTTCGTCAACTATCCACTTTCAGTGAAACACAATGGGATTTTTTTTTTTTTTCAATTACAGTTTTTCTTTACCTATATAAAGCATACTTTATCGTAGATTGAATTTACTTGAGATTCATAATTGATCATAGCTAAGTAATATATTCGTGAGACGTCTCTTGTACACAGCCTATTTGGATACTTTAATGTGTAGCGTTTTGCAATTCTATCTTTGGTATAGCTATATAACGTTTTCTTGTTTGGATGTTAATTTCACATTTATTTTTTATCACCTCTATATATTTCCAAGAAAAAGCTGTATATTATTATTGTATAATCGGAAGCATTTGTTTCGCGCAAACTCAATGAACAAGGAAAATGAGAAAGCATTTTCTAGGAATATGATTTTTTTTTTTTTAATCTTGATGATATATAATCGAAAGTGTTTTCTAGCGTTTGAATCCTATTGGAAAATGATTTCAATCTCACAATTCTATCTTAGGCCCAAAAAAATTTGAGTTTTTAAATAATTTTTATTGTAAAAAAATTGTATTTTTTATATTTTATTTTTTTTCTAAAAATTCGAATTTTTAATTATTTTTAAATTTTCTTTTTCCTCCTTCCTCTACCGTGACCAGTTGACAACAGTCACGAGCAAGCTTGAGGCTCGCCTGACAATGGCTAGAACCAAGCTTGAGCTCCCTGTGATTTGGCGAGACTCGAGTTTGCCGACCTTGAGCCAAAAGCATAAGCATAGGATGAGGAGGCTCGACGTTGCGAGAGGTTGATGAGCTCGAGCTTGACCTCACTGGGATCTAGCGAGGTTGAGCCTCGCTTGCTCATGCTTATGACCAATTGCCGGCCATCACCGAGGCCCAGCCACCGATTGAGGGAGAAATAAAAAGAAAAAGAAGGGAAAAAAATAAGAAGAATAAAGAAAAGCAAACACTAAAAAAAATTGCAAAATTCGAGATGAGCAATTATGAAAGTATTTTCACATCTTTAGATTTATGAATTCACTTTCCTAAATGTATAACATAAATATTTTTGTTGACCAGAAAGTGTTTTTGGTTAACTAACCATTTTCCACCAATCAAAAGAGTGAAGTCCGAAAATCAATCCCCGAAACAAACACACTCTTAGGTGCTAATTAATAATTGGTTAATTGCTCTTCTTAGTAGGCTTAATTGATTCTTTAGATTTTTAATTCGCATAAGAAGATGATGTTTTCTATTTATTTATTTTTTATCATAACTGTTCAATTGCTTGATTGTACTTTAGTTATCCGGTTTGAAAAATCCCATCATTTTTTTATTTTTTCTCAAGATTGACCTATTTGTTATCTTTATTCATTTTTTTTTTCATATTATAGCAACTTGCTACTAGGCAGGCAACACTTGCCAATCAAAATGCCACGGGAAAATCTCCAATGATAATTTTTATTTTTATTTTATTAATTCTATTCTACTCCTACTTTAACTCTTACTCTTAGACTTTTACATTACCTCTTTGTAGGACGTGAGAGTCAAAACCCACATTTGAAACTAAATCGTCCTTACCACAACCCCCTTGAAAATGTGGGGATTCGAACCTCCCACCTCCCCCTTTCATGTTGAAAGGGTGGCAAATTTTAGTAGTTTTCTCCAATGATAATTAGAAAGCTACTATATACTAATGATACTAATAATGAGGTGATATAGGCATACCCAAAAGGAAAATTTTCATAAGAGCATAATGACATGAATGAGTCAACGCGGTCCATGCATGAAATATAAATATAGTGGTCTTGGTCAATAGTCGGTGTGTGAGGAAGACCCAATCAATCAGACGGGTCATACTTTTCCATGTTTTCATATTCGAGCTAGTACAAGAGAGGGTTAAGTATGGTGTTAATCCTTCAAGTTTTAGCATTCGTGTAATTCCCTGTCAAACTTTGGTTTTCTAACCTTTATTTCGTTTGTTTTAAGTTCTTTAACTTTCTTGATTTGTGCGACTCAATCCTCTAAGTTTTATTTTGTGCAACCAAGTCTTTTAACTTTCTCGACTTGTGCGATCAAATTCTTCTATCAATTGTTCTCGCTAAATCATAAAATTAATCGATGTGCATGACATTGCCAATATGGCAGAAAATGGCACGTGAATCATGACGTTAATGTGATGTTAAATTAACAAAAGTGGAAAAAAAAAAAAAAAACTTATTTTATAGTGTTAGTTAAGCAGGTAAGCAAAATACTCGATTGCACGTACTAAAAAAGTTATTGGATTTGATTGAATAAAAGAAAACTTACAGAACCAAACCGCACAAAATGAGAAAAAGAGAGGACGCAATTGCATTAAAAAAAAAAATAGGCTATCAAATCGAACAAACACTGAAACTTAAAGGATTGAACCAACACTTTATCTGTGAATGGAAACCCGAGTAGGTAGTGAGATCGAGAAAATGGTTGAGAAAAAATAATTAACCATTCCCATGTCATTTCGAGAACAATTGCCGGTTAAATTACAGGGCAGCTGGTCTCGCCTACCTCTCAGACTTGGACTCCTCCACCACCAGGAACAATCAAAGTGAATATCGATGGGGCTTTCCCTGTAGCAGATCACACTGGTTCGGTCGCCTGTGTTTGCAAAAATCATGAAGGCAATCTGATCGATGGATCCTCCCAAATCGTTCCTGCTTCATCTCCTCAACAAACCGAGATCCAAGCCCTACATCAAGCTCATTTTATCTGTTATAGAAAGGGATGACAGATGATCACTGCAAATTGATTCCGACTGTTTGTTTATGGTAGAGATGCTAAATGATCACCGCTCACCACCCTGGGAGTGCCGAATCCTAATTGTGGGAGTTGAAGCTTTGATCTCTCGATTTCCCCACTTGCGCCTTTGTCACTATAGATGGGAAGCGAATTCCCTCGCCAACTGGGCTGCTAAGGCCTTTGGCCGTGGCTTTTTGTACTCAAATTGGGCCTCCTCACCTCCTCAGATTATTTTGGATATGCTATGTATCGATGCCCTAAAAGCGGGTTGTAATGCTTTTCCTTCGTAAATAAAGTGCTTCGTATTTCCAACAAAAAAAAAAATTCTCGACCATAGGGAAGTCACTGCTCTCCGATTGCAATTTGATTCTTGGAGGCCCCTAGACCCTCTGTCGTGTGATTAGACTATTCAGCCTTATTATATGTACGTGCTACTGACCCAAGATAAGACGATTTCCTTGCTTGGTCGAGTTGAAAGTTTGGAAAATCATATCGAAAGAAGAAAGAAATTTCGGGACTTTCCAATCGATGATACAAATTAAGCATCAAATTGAAGCCCAGTGCGAGATTTGATCTAATGGTAACGACAAGGATGCGAGCGCTCTTTCTTTAGACTTTCTTAAAGACTCCTGGTTTTATTTATGAGATTAGATTCGATGGTGTCGACAAAAATGCCTGCGGTCTTTCTTTAAACTTCCTCGAGGACTCTCATATTTATTTATTAAATTTGATCCGATAGCACCGACAAAGAGGCAAGCGGTCTCTCTTTAAACTTCCTCGAAGGCTCTCATATTTAAATATTAAATTTGATCTTAGTACCGACAAAGACGCAAGCGGTCTTTCTTTAAACTTCCTCGAAGACGCCCATATTACTTTTTGAGATTAGATCCAATTGTGTGATCTAGGCGTAGAAAAAAGAATTATCATAAGATCCCAATGACATGAATGAGCCAACGCGGTCCATGTATGAAATATGATAATCGTGGTCACCGGTCATACTCGGTGTCCGGATTCCTGTGGATAATGTTGTGAAGACCCAATCAATCACACGGAGTCATACTTTTCCATTTTCTTCATATAGTATAAGGAAAGAGAGGGTACTTACACCAAAAAAGAAGGTTAAGTATTTTGTTAATCCCTTAAGTTTGAGCATTCGGATAATAAATGTTGAATTTCAGTTTCCTAACCTTTGTTTTGTTCAATTAAATTGTCTAACTTTCTCGATCCATTGATCCATGAGATTTGATCATCTAAGATATATTTTATGCAACCACATTCTCTACTTTCTCGACTTGTCCAATGCAATCCTTTGATCATTAGATCGCACTAAATTGTCGAATTAATTAATGACATGGCTCTCTTAATGGCAGAAAATGACACGTGAATCGTGATGTTAATGTAACGTCAAATTGTCAAAAGGAAAAAAAAAAAAACTTGGAATAAAAAGAACAAAGAAACCGTTGTTTGATAGTGTTTTCTAAGCAGATAAGCAGAACACTCGATTGCGCAAACAGAAACAGTTATAGGGTATGATTGAATAGAAGAAATTTATACAATTAAATTGCATGAAATGAAAATATAGAGGATTCAGTTGCATAAAGTAAGAGTCAGACTATTAAATCAAACAAACATTAAGACTTAAAAGATCGAAACTGCACTTGATCCTCGAAGGGATACCCGAGTTGGTGATTTAGTGAGATCAAGAAAATGGTTGAGGGAAAAAAAAAATTAAGCACTCGTATTTCATTTTGAGGAAAAAAAAATTGGTTCGGTTAAAGCTGATTTTCGGCGATGAATGATGATTAAATTTCTCGAGGAAAGGAAAATCACCACCCTCTAATTGCAACTTGATTCTTGACGCCCATAGACATCCGCCATATGGTTAGAATATTGAGGCCTACCCTATTTACGTGCTAACAACCTAAGATAAAATGACTTGCTTGCGTCATCGAGTCGATGGTTTGGATAATCATGTCATAAGCATAAGGAAATTTCCGGGATTCTTCCAATTGATAATAGCGATTGAGCATCAAATCGAGGCACAATTTGAGATTCCAACCAATGGCTGCGATAAGGATGCAGGTGGTCTTTCTTTAAATTTCCTTGAAGTCTCCCATATTTATTTATGAGATTATATTCAATTGTGTGACCTAGTCAAAGCAAAGAGAACTATAATGCTGTGAAGACCCAATCAATCACGCAGTCATATTTGACTCTATGCAGTATGCTATGTCTATTTTCAAATTCCAATGTCTATTTGTAAGTCTATTAAGCAGAAAATTGCAAGAGTCTGGTGACAAAATCATTGCAACAAGTCCGACAATCACCGGAAGAAATGAGACATGCTCAAAAGAGCTATAGTATAAGGAAATATAGGGTTAAGTATAGCATTAATCCTTTAAATTTCAGACTTCGTGTGATTAAATGTGTAACTTCGATGCTCATGTAATTAAACTTTCATGTTTTAACCTTTATTGTGTTCGATTAAATTCTCGAACTCTAGTGATCCACGTCATTTGATCCCCGAAGTTTTATTTTATGCAACCAAATTCTCTACTTTCTCAACTTGTGCAATTTAAATCTTTGGTCAACTACTCTCATGAAATTGTCATATTAATTAATCCATGGCATTGTCGATGGCAGAAAATGACACGTGAATCGTGGTGTTAATGTAACGTCAAATTAACACTAAGTATCTTTTCCTAATTTTGAAAAGTCAGATCGGAACAAGGAATAATCTACAATGATCAAGTTCCATTGATTTTTCCAAGTATTAATTGGCCCATAATTAAGAAAAGTGGTTGTAATAAAAGTTGAAGTAGACATCCTAAGTTTCAATTAGTAGTTGTAATTATTCAATTTGGAGTTTGTTAAGGCATTTAACTAGATTAAGACTTGAAAGGTCACAATTAGGGGTAAAACAAAGAAGTTACTCTTTTGCTCAACTAATTGATTTTGTGGTTTATAATGCTAATTGATGAGGCATTCAATTAGACTAAAACTTCGAGGTCATAATTAGGAGTAAAACAGAGAAGTTGCTCTTTTGCTCAATTAATTGATTTTGTGGTTTATAATGCCAATTAGCCTAAATGCATTATTAATTGACCTTACTTGTGATTGAATTGATGATTAATTGATCTCAATGTCAATTGGTGATGCATGACCATTCAACGGGTGTCATGACCCTTTTTTTCCATTAAGGAAAGGGATGAGGTTTACAAGTAATACCAAGTTGGGACCAATAGTCCTGATTCAGTGCAGGATCTCCCAAATTCTTACCTTGCACAAGATTTGCGAATTTATTTAAAGTCAATTAACCCTATCAAAATTCTAAGTGATGAGTCATTACTAACATATTGGGATTGGTTAGAAATCAAGTGCAGCATTGGAGTATAACTCACTTGCTATTCAACTAGAGATTTTCTAGAGTTGGGAACTTGATTACAATAGCTACTTAACTAGTGCCCTCTAGTACCTAAATTTAATTACTTGTTAACTAAGGTGTCCACACAGTTTTTCTATGCAATTATGAGTCATAAGTTCTTGTCCACTAAGAGTCCGTGAGATGTTTATTATGATCCTAGTGTATGGCCTAACCATCTCAACTAGGCTAAACGAAACAGAAGAAAAACAATAAAAGAAATGACCTAGAATAATCACAAACATCAAAAGAGGCAATAAAGGAGAAAGTTTTTGTTTAAAAAAATGCAGTGCTGTAAAATAATTTGATGCAAGTCAGGCAAAGAATATGACATGGCCTCTTTTTTAAGCCTCAGGAGCTACAATTAAATAAAATACAATTACTTGTCTATAAGATCAATCTACCAAAACTAAACTATAACTATTCACGAAAATCTCTAAACTATATGAATACTAAATGGCCCTAAGCTAAATCTAATATTGAGATATTACTATCTATACAAGGCCTATTTTCTGACCATTTTTTGTTTTCTACTTTTTTTATTTTTGGAATGTTTTAATTTTATTTATTTCAAGAAAAAGGACTCGAGCTAGGCCCTTGGGCCTAGTCCGTGAGTTCGGTTAGACTTAAACTCACAAAAATGTGGGCCAAGCTCTATTACTCGATCCACATGCAAGAGGCATATTTGGGTTTCTCAAGAACAAATCACAAATGGGCTTAATAAGCCTTTTCAATTAAAACTTCACAAGCCCATCTTTGAATCTAAGCTCACCCAAGCCCACTCTTAATCAAGTCATAATGAGCCCACACTAATCCCCCTATATCAAGTTTACACGAGTGATGAAAGATGGTCAAATCATCAATGGACTGGCAGCTTTGGATATTAAGAGTAGCGCTTGTGAATTGCTTCCCCGAGAGAATTTCACTGCTAGTTCTGTGTGTTTATGTTTCTCTCCTTCCTTGCATGCCCACCTATATGCACGCGGACAAAAAAACTGATTCTATTAAGGTTTCCTCCAACTTTGTATGTTTCAGAATGAGTTGTGCGAGTCATCCACTGATGGCACTCCTACTATGGAAAATGCAGTTGAAAAACTACTAGATCTAGTGGTGGTACCATTGGCAGTAGCCTTGTTCCTTAGGGGCATGGATGGGTTAAAGCATATAGTATGCAAAATTGCCACGTGACATGTCTAGCTGGAATTTTTTGGATGATTTTCAGTTGAATATCTTTGTATTCTTACTGGGTATGCTGTCAATTTACTAGTTATTCAATAATTAATATTCTCACATTGGTAATATTTTAAGTGCAAAATATGTGAGGGAATGGTGTATGTAGCGACCATTCAAGATTACCCCTAAATATTATGTAAGATAGTAAGATAAACTAGCAATTCTTCACCAAAAAAACTAGTAGGTTTACAAAGAGAAAGAGTTAAGAGAGAAAAAGCTCAACGAGAGAATGCTTTGTATATCTTAAGTGTTTAGTGGATGCAAATGAGGGAGAGCTCCCTATTTATACAAGAGGGCCTCTCATTACAATTGTATATTATTTTTAAATCTAATGATAGAGATTACATCTCCTATCTACCCAAGAATTCTCTAGAACATGGTACATTTACCATATTCTAGAGATTTTAAAACTCTCTTATTACAACCATAGATCTTCTCTAAATCTAATATAGAAATTGTAGCCATCTACTAACTACCGACATTCATGACAAGAATTCTTTAGAACATGGTAGATTTACCATATTGCCCATCCTATAAATATTCTAGAGGACTCCGGAAACTCACAATAGCAAGTTACTAAAGTTGCAATGAGCTGAAGCTTCTCCACTCATGAGTGCAACTAACACAAAACAACCAGTCTCATGGTAAAAATCTGTGTAAGCTCCTCTGCCTGAATACAGCAAAATTGTAGTTTGATATAAGAACAAAAGACTTCGGTCTGGTCAGTCATGATCCATTCCAACTTGACTCACTCTCGATATAATATTACTATTTACACAACATCTCTCCTTTGTCACTAAACCTCTTTTTAATATTACAAAAAGAAAAGCCAAAACGAGTGAATTGAGCAGAACCGAGTTTTTGGTCCTGATTATATTCGGTTCGGGCTGCGATTTGGTTTAAAGCTTATACACACCCAAAATAGTTCAATTCGGTTCGATTCAAATTTCCTGATTTCTATATTTTTTCAGTTTTTTTTTTTTTGAAATTTCTATTTCTATTGAGTTGAATGAGAAGCATTTTGTTGGATGACAGTAATCATAAATTATGTGTGATTCAAATAGTGGTTTTCGAAATGATAAAACTGCCCACATAAATTTTTTGTGATATGGTATTTTATGCTCACGTCATGAACCATTTGATTAATGAAACTCGGAATGTCAAAATTAGGGATCGAGTCTTTCTTAATTCGATAGTTTTCAATTTACTCCGTCCATCCAATAAAGATTTGGAGTGATTAGTTCCCTTCCTAAAATAGGAACCCAAAGCTAGATAGAAAATAAATAAATCAATTTAGATTTAGAATCATTCTCTTAATGGAGTAGCTTAGTCTATATTAGTACAATCCTTACTAAAATGAGTAAAAACTAGACTCCCCATAATCTAGTTCAAATTTAGGAATTAGGAGTAGTCCCTAGGATCAAATTTATGGGGAGTTCACATCCCAGAGCTTAGCACAAAGCCATGTATGTTTTTTGCCCAACAAGTATCGAAATTTCTTCTACTTTTCTTTAAACATTGTCAATACTGAGATGTTTACTTTTATCACTTTTAATAAATTGGTTGGTTTTTTTTCCCATTTTTAATATGGCTACAATCTAAGTAGCACCAACACGTGACATGGACACACGATATGATACGACACGACACGTTGACACGTCATTTCTAAAAAATAGAGAATTCCGACATGTTATATATTAAATTAATATTTTTATTTTTAATTAATTTGATTCAAATTCATAAATAAATAATTAATTAAAAAAAGAGCTTATAAATTTACACTAATAATATTAATAAATCAATTCATTTGAAATTCGAAAGATATGTTCATAGTTAATGCGAAATATGTTGGGTTAATACTCTAAAAAAACCCCAAACTGGTACACACGTGACAAATTTACCCAAAACTATTTTTTTGACCATGAAAAACCCCAAACTGGTACACTTGTGATAAATTTACCCCGACTGACCATAAAAAACCATAAACTGGTATATTTACGACAAATTTACCCTAAACTAATTCATTCGACCACAAAAAACCTCAAGCTAATAAATTTGTGACAAATATACCCTCCGCTAAATTAGATTAATACTACAAAAAAAATCAAAAAAATTGTAAAATGTGACAAACGATGCGTAAAATCCTAAATCGATATACTAGTCAATTGTCACGTGTAATTTAACTTAATAATTGATGATAAAATTTAACGAAAACTAACAGAAAGTAAATTTGTCATAACTATACCAGTTTAGGGTAAATTTGTCAAAGGTATACCAGTTTAGGGTTTTTGGTGGTTAAAAAATTAGTTTGGGGTAAATTTGTCACAAGTGTACCAGTTTGGGGTTTTTCAAGGTATTAACCCAAATATGTTTTTAACTTTAACAAAAGTTATTGATGAAACTAATAATTTATCATTATTTAAAATTCAATACTTTTATTTTTCGAAATTACTTTTTAATTTTATTTATTTATTTTTCCGATTAAAAAAAAATCCCCAAAAGCCACCCCTTCTTTCCTTTGTCCTTTTCCCTCCACCCCAAATTTATTTCACTTTTTTCCCTCCCCCACCACTTGACAGTGACAGGTAAGCTGTCACTTCCCCTCCCCCTCATGCCATCGGTATGCCCTTTCTTATTTCTTTTGGGTTTCTTTATCAAAAAACTAGCGAGCCCTCCTTTTCCTATTTCTTTTTGCAGCTCGCTGCACGACTCCCTTCCCTCCTCTCCTCTTCCTCTCGACCCTTCTCCTTCTCCTCCTCCTCCTCTCCGCACGACCCCCTTCCTCTCCTCTTCCTCTTGATCCTTCTCCTCCTCTCCTTGTCACCGATCCATCGCAACAGTGGCGGCCCTCGCCGCTCTCTCTGGCCGTCTCTCGCCGTCGCAGTGATCTGTTCGTGGCTTCATCTCACCGGCGCTCGTGGCCGCTGCTCCCTCACCTCCACCCTCCATCAGTCTTTCGGACACGCGTCGACACGCGTGTCAAGAAAAGTTGACAGCACGTCAGAAAATCCGACACACGTTGACCGCGTGTCCGAGCGTGTCGACGTGTCCGACACGTTTTGACACGTGTCGGACATGACACGGAAGCATGGATAACGTGGCCATGCTTCATAGGCTACAATAAGCGTAGGATCATAATAAACTTCCAAAAACAATTGAATGACCTTTAGGATTCATATTTGGAAAAGACTATTTGATTACTTAGATGAACAATCTAACCAAATTAAAGGTATTGAAATGGCATTTATAGACACTAATGGAGTAACCAAGTCCCAAAATGTAGAAAAATCCGGTTGCATAGGAAGTGAAACAATCTCGTGTGCCTCACTTGATTTTTAGGAAACCCCAAAATGCTAATGGTAATTCTAATCTCACATAGAATTCTTTAGAATTAATCTGAACTTAAAACAAAGTCTAATGTTGCACAATATAAGAGCTTTGGACAATATGCGCCTGATCGAGGGCCATCAGCCCGCCTTTTAAGCATGACCTTTAACCCTCATTCCTTTTCCTCTAACAGAAAAAAAAAAAAAAAGTATGTCGATACCTGGGCGACTCTATTGGGGAATTGATTATATTAAAAGAACTTTGGCTTAGATTAACTTGGTTGATTGTTTACTTATGTGGTCTTAATGACAATGTGCGTGAAAGTCATGAGGAATACAAGGTTAGTTAACCACATGTTAAATATTCTTGTAGGTTTGGAGTTAGAAGGGGAGGCTTATTTGTTAATCCCATGTTTTGTAGGTGAAGAAATGATGTATTGAATGAATGAGGATTATGTAGAAGCAATTATTGATTTGAATTTACTATGCATGCCTTTAACACTTTAGCACTACACATTGCATAAACAATCCATGATCCAAAAAACCTCTGGTTGCGTTAGATAAATCTTGGGCGGTGTTGTGTGTGGAATCCACGTGGGGAAAGTACTCGTGGTAATCCATTCTCAATTCCGCTCATTTCGACCATAAGGGGAGTGGCACCATCCGACAAACGCACAGAGGGTAAACCCTTTTTTTATCTATTCGATGTGGGAACTTTAAACCTTTAGATTTGACCTTTAGGCATCAAACCTCACAAGTTGCATGTGTGTGTCTTTGTGATTGACGTATCCTTTCCCATTTTAATGGTTCATATGAATTGTTCCAACTCCCAATCATCGCTCTTTTGTAGATAATGCAATTTCTTTACAAAAAATTATTTATTTCGGTAATATATGGTAATTGATCAAAACGCCCTCTTAGGCCTAGATATAATGGCACAACCGGAGCTCTGAATCATTCTTGCCTCCAAAGATGACCCTCTTGGAATTGTGGGAGAGGCTTGATCTAGAAAAGCAAAAATATGTTGAGATGAGAATTGGAATATCTCATCTCTCTTCTACATGTTGAGCTGCAAATAACAATGTTTAGGGCTTGATCCCATTTATGGAACCGATGACATCTACATTTGTTTTCGGTCGAAATGAATTCGCCCTAATAATAGAGGAAGACGACACTGACATGGGTAGACATGGCTTGTTTGGTTTAGTTGAGCCTCCAATTGATCAAGGTATTGTCTTTCTACCGAGTCAATTCTTAGGAAGAAATACTGTCATAACAAAATAAAATAAAATAAAATAAAATTCTTCAAAGGAAATAGTAATGCTCCTCATTTAGCATTCTTAGAAACAGAAGCTCTTGGGTCTACCCATAGGATCGGGTTATCAATCTTCCAAAATATTTCTCCTAACTTTCTTTGGGTTTATAACATTCCCTTTCATCAAAATGGTGAATCCTTTATCACTCGTATTGTTCATCAAGTTTGTCAATTCAAGAGATTTTCAAATATGATTTTAGCTGAAATCTTACCCGATTTAATGAAGAAGGGATAAGCAGTCTTAAAGCACTCACGGGACTCCTCCAAATTTGGTTTCTTTCTCACCTCAAAGAGTTTGGCCTAAACATGAAACTTACTGACATTTGCCAAGATTCTCATCCTATCCAAAATTTTGAAGAAAGACCCAGATGTATTCCTCCTTGGTCATTTTACGTGTGTATTAACTTTCTGAATGATATTACTGCCAATAAATTCTATGCAAGGTCGTTGGGTAGGACGTCATGAAGCCCACCTTATTCATGGGCAAGACAACCCGATCCCACTTCCGAGGTTTCCGGTGTCTTTGTCATGTTACCATTAGTTTTCTGGCGTCATCATTTTCTAATATTTGATTTTTCTGTTAGTGGTCATCTTCTTGCAAGAAATATAGATAAGGTGGCAACCGGTCAATACTCGGTAATCGAATTCCTGGGGATAACGTTGAGGAGCTGGAACTTAGTGCGAAGACGCAGTCAATCACACGTACTCATACATTCCCATTCTTTTTTTTTTCTTTTTTAAATATTTGAGCTCAGTGCAAAGAAAGAGGATGTTAAGTGTAGTATTAATCCCTTAAATTTTAGGGTTGGTGTAATTCAAGGTTGGACTTTCGGTTTTCTGATTTTTATTTTGTTCGATTAAGTTCTTTGACTTTTTATTTATTTATTATTTATTATTTATTTTATCTATGTGATTCAATCCTTCAAGTTTTATTTTATGGAATAAAGTTCTTTGACTTTCTCAACTTGTGCATTCCAATTCTTCGGTCAACAACAGCCCTCACTAAACCGTCAAGTAAAATGATGGGGCGGCGTTGTAAATTGCAGAAAATGGCACATGAATCATGATGTTATCGTGGCGTCAAATTAACAGGGCAAGAAAAATACAAACTTAGAAGAAAAAAAAACTAATTTAATAGTGTTAATTAAAGATTCTCCTTAGGCCATTGACGGAGAGTTTTAAATTGTCTTTGTTTTTTGCATCGATCACCATAAGAAGGATCATTACAGGAATCTTTTTTCTTCAAACATTTGACTTTTAACTCAGTCTTTTGACAAGCCTGGTCAAGTTCTTGGTTGCTCTTAAAATGACTCCTAAAAGCCTTCCTTTGAATGCATATATCATCATGAGCAAAACACTAGATCGGACAAATTAATAAATTTATGGACTTGATTGAATAAATAAAACTTAGATAGCGAAGCCACACAAAATAGAAAAGTAGATGACAATTGCACAAAATAAGAGTCAGATAACCAAATCGAACAAACATAGGGAATTGAAACTGTGCTTAATCCGAAAATGAAAAATCGGGTTGGTGATTTTACAAGAAAGTGATCGAGGAACAAAATTACCCACCCTATATAATCTCTAGAACAATTTTTTAGTGCGACGAAAATTGACTTATCGATATTTGGTGATAATTAAATTTCGAATTTTTCGGCGAAAGGAAAATCACTATAATTCAAATAATTGTTGGGAGCCCTTATGACCTCTTAATTCTATAATTGGGCGGCAGAACCTTATCCAACACACGTCTTCAACGTCCTAAACCATGATGGTTGGCATCCGCCGAAAGTTTGGATAAGCGTTTCCGAAGAAGGAAAATTGCAGTGAGTTTTTCCAATCAACAACAGTAATTAAGCACCGAATTTGAAGCGGATTTTCAGATTGGATTGCGAAACCACCGACAAGGAAACGTGCCGAGAAAGGATGCGCGGGTGTCCCGCGGATGCGGCAAGGGGGAGCCAAGGAGGTTGCCACGTCACCCGCCCCTTTTCTCATTTGAGCACCTTTTTTTTTTTCCTTATTTTGTTATAGTACTTTCTGACTTTATCATATTGCTCTTTATTCCACCTTCTGACTTGATTTAAGCCTTTCTTTTTAATTTTTATTAAAGGCAGGTACAGAAAAAAGTCATGAATATTTATAGGTCACATGGGCCTTTGTCATGAATTTTTTCGATAAGAAAATCTTTATATCGTGGCGATACCCATAACAATAAGATGTCGAATTTAAAAGAATTTTCGTGAATCATATAATTCAAATTATTATTGTGCAAAGTTTAGATCTAAATTATTTTTTTTTAATGGGTGATGAATTAAATTTTAAATTTTTCAAGGAAAGGGAAATCGCAGCAATCCACCCAATTGTTGGAGGCCTCTATGACCCTTTAATTTATAATTGGACTTTAGAGTCTTACTTGATGTGCATTTTTAATGTATTAAAATATGATTGATTGCATGTCCCGTCAAGTCGAAAGTTTAGATAAGTGATTTCTCAATAAATTATGATGATTTTTTTCAATTAATAATAAAGATTAAGGACCGAATTGAAGCGGATTTGGAGATTAAATCCAAATCTACCGACAAAGATGCGCGTGGCCTTTTTCGAAATTTCCTTGAAAATTTCCACAATTAATTTATGAGTTTTTTTTTTTGGTCGAATTAATTTATGAGTTGAGATCCAACTTCCCCGACAAGGATGCGCGGGGTTCCGCGATTATAGCGAAGAGTCAAGGAGGTTGCCACGTCACACGCTCCTTTTCTTATTTTATTACCTTCTTTTTTTTGCTTATTTTTATTATGGTACTTTCTGACTTTATTATGTTGATCTTTATAGTGGCATTTATAGGGCACATGGGTCTGCCGCGTGATTTTTTTTTTTTTTAAATTCATTTCTTTATCCAGATAAGAAATTCTTAATTTTGTCGTACTATACAATTCAATTTGGACACTAACGTGTACCGAGACGTCGATATAAAGTGGTCTCGCGGATCACATGATTAGAGTCGTTAAATGAGAACAAGGGTTTTCATTTTTTATTTCATTGACCGATTCATTAAATTTGACGTGACGCAAAAATGGGAAAAGATCTTCAAATTGCTCATTCTTGCTGAAATTTTCCACCGATCGAAGTCAAGACTGTGCACATCTATTTGATTACCTAGAAATTTAGATCTGCTTTTCAACTCCACGTCATTAATCATAAGGTAAATATGATACAGTCGTCCTTATTCTAGTTGTCCATGGCAGGATATTGAAAGCTTTTATGGGTCGCAAATTTCCTGCTATAAAAAGAAGAAATGTCCTCTTCAGCATTTTGCTAGACGGCAGAATTTTTTTTTTGAGTTTTTTTTTTGAATTTCTGTTTTCATTGAGTTGAATGAGAAACATATCGTTGGACAACAGAATTTCTTTTTTGAAGTCTTTCTTTTGAAATTTCTTTTTCTATTAAGTTGAACGAGTAGCATTTTGTTGGATGGCAGTAAACATGGAATCAATGTTTGATTCAACTTCCCACATGATTTTATATAAATATGGTATCTTTATTTGTCATATCTTACGCCATTTGATCGGCAAAATTCGGAACATTGAAATTCAGGATGACTAATTCCCGATTCTACCCCCATCCAATTATTGTTTTGTTCAAAAAGATCAACTTTTACATTGAGATCTTATCGTTGCACCATTTTACTATAAAAACATATATCCATCAAGTGGGTAGTATTATTTCCTCAAGTTGAAAATCATAATTCAATTCTCAATATATGCAATTTTTTTTTGTAGCAGGTTTATACATACATATATATCACAAATAAAATCCTTCTACCATATTTGGGACATTCTTACCATGGAAATGAATTTTTTAGCATAATCTAGTGGGACCACTACACATTTACTAGGTGTTATGTGTACCTTACGTGTGAAGCATTTTTAAATCGTTGCACATTGGGACATTGATCCTCGGCCGGCCTTGGAAATCCGAAATGGACCAATTCTCCCTAAAATCAGATCTAATTAATCGGTTGCCGAGTAGACCCAATTCTCACCCTTAGCTCCTTCTCCCCAAAAAGGTATTTTTTGGTAATCTATCTATTCAATTTATTTGACTTTTGATAAGCATCGCCGTCGACCCAACAAAAATCGGAGTACGATCTACAAAAACGTCGTCGTCGTCGTCGTCGTCACGCGCCACGGCTCGAGTCGCGACCGTTTCTAAGAAAACGGAAAGCCGCCCTCCGTACCCATCAGGCGCTGTCAACCCGAAACGCCGTTACGAAAAAAAAGAGTAAAATAAAAGAAAAACAAAAAAGAAAATAAAAATTAAAGCATCCAGCGAAGCTGAGTAGACCAACTAACAAAGCCGCCAACCCGTGCCGAGTCGCCCGGAAAGCATCCCCCACGCGCCCACGTCGCGCGTGGGGCGCACTCGTCCTCGTCCTCGCGCGTTCAAACTTCTCGTCAAAGTTTCTCTGGCTGCTGCCTGCCTGGAGCTCCCTCCGTAGCTTGCCTCCGAAGTTTCTCCTCCGCGTCCACACCCTCCCTCCCTCCCTCCCTCCTTCTCTCCTTCCTTCCTTCCTTCCTTCCTTCCTTCACACTTTCCCTCCATCTCTTCCGCCCCGTCTCCCACGCCTTTCGTCAACGCTCACCTCTCCCCTCGTTCTTTCCCTATATAAAAACCATGGCCTGAGCAGCAGCAGCAGCAGCAGCAGCAACTCCTCCGTTTTCAGGGCATTCCCCAGAACTTAACTTCGTTCTCGCCATCTCTAGCTCCAGTCCACGCACGACCCACGATTCCCCTCCCTTCCTTGTGCTCTGTCGGCGTGCTTAGTGGGTGAAATTCCCAGGCTTGTGGGTTGTTCTTGCGTTTTGGCTCGGGTTTGAATCGAATTCCGCGGGAAGGGGTCCAGATACCGGCGCGTGGAGCTTTTGGGTCTCGTCAAGTTGGGTTTTTGGGAGAAAGTTTGTTCCGGCAGCGTGGATTTAGTGCCGCATTCGATGGACGCGAAGGCTTCGGTGAGGTTTACCTTGGGGAAGCAGTCGTCCCTGGCGCCGGAGAGGCTGGAGGAGGAGTTGGAGGAGTCGAGTGACGACGAGCTCGACGCGGGGATTAATCCTGGAGTGAGGCTGATGTACTTGGCGAACGAGGGGGACGTGGAGGGAATGAAGGATGTACTGGATACCGGGGTCGATGTCAATTTCAAGGACATCGATGACCGGACCGCCCTGCACATCGCCGCGTGCCAGGGTTACGCGGACGTCGTCGCTTTGTTGATCGAAAGGAAGGCCATTGTCGATTGCAAAGACCGATGGGGCAGCACTGTAAGATCAATGTCTCCGCGAATTTCCTGTTTCTGTGATGAACTTTCTGTGTTATGTTGTTTCAATGGATAAGTATGTTTCCTGTGTGAATATTCTGTGGGTTTGGGCGTTCTTGCTCGCCATTGGTGTCTATGACTGAGTGCCATCCCTTTTCTTCTTTTTTACTGTTTTGTCATTATTTAGGGAGTTCAAGCTATAACTTGTTTTTCATGTACTAAATTCATGTAAAAAGAGGATTGTGAATTTGGTGGCGAAGTACATGAAAGGAGGAACTCTTTTTGTTGCCCTTCAGGATGTACCTTCCTTCTTCATACTGCCTGTGAAGTATTCTATGTCTACCCTTTTTCTGTATTCTGCATTTCCCCCCTCAAGTTCCTTCTTTTCTTCAGCGGCTCCATCGTTCCCAGTCCCTTGTGATCTGGTGCTGTTCCTTGTTGTAAGGAGCAATGCTTAGCAAGTGCTAGATCATTATTTATGCCTGATGAGCGTGAGACCATTAGTTTGGTGCAGTCTCTTAATCAATTAAACTTCTCGGATGTTACTTGGAAAATTTAGTGGTAGCCATAGCAATGTGTGAAATTCTCTTTCAAGAGAGTAATTTCTTCTCCTTTGTGAGCATAACCAAAACAACTTGGTCTCTTCACCGTAAGACATTCTATATAGTGACAGGATACAAATAGAATGGTGATACAAATAGAATGGCCAAGAAAATTGCATTTCTTAGCATCAGATAGGAGTTCATATTAACATCACTGCACGGTCAGTTGTATATTACATGAGAAAAGATACCCAAACAGAGCCTTAATATTCAGTCCAGTAAGAACCTGAAGCCTGCATATATAGGCTTGAATAAACTGTTTTTTCAACTGTAAAGATGGAGTAGAATCAGTAATCTCTCTCTCTCTCTCTCTCTCTCTCTCTCTCTCTCTCTAAGTAACATTTGTCTCTGTGAATATAATTTAGTCAGCTAGTCTCTAAACATAATTGAGACAATGGAGCTAGTACAACGGGCTACGTATACTCTTGTTGTGCCCCATTGTCCATTAATTGCTTGTGATTTACTGTGTTTCAGCTGTTGCATAGTGCACATATGTTTATATTGTTATATCTTGATTTTCCTAGAGATTTATCCTTGACTGTAGTTCAGAACCTTATAATGTTCATACAGCCTCTTGCAGATGCTATATACTATAAAAAACATGATGTGATCAAACTTCTGGAGGAAAATGGTGCAAAACCTTTGGTATGTTTCCAGATTTGTTTTCTTTTCATGGACTGCTTTTGATTTCATTTTACTGACATGAGTCATTTTTAATATGTAACCCAATGCTAATATATGACTTAAGATGGCACCGATGCATGTCAAACATGCTCGAGAAGTTCCAGAATATGAGATCAACCCGAATGATCTGGATTTTACCAGCAGCAAGGACATAACAAAAGTAAGGAAATCTTTTTTCTGATGGCTATTTATATCTTTCAAGTCCTTGGAAATTATGAGGTTTGTTAACTTCAGAAAAACAGTAGAGCTCATCCCTTTCTCGGGGGAAAGAGAAAGTTTATTCATTTGCTTCTTTTTGCTTTGGGGAGAGATTAGCATTCACTTTAATTATGTTCTCACTGCCTTTACTATTATAAGTGTATTTTGGCACACAACATTCATTTATTGCAAGTCACACTAATTTACAGAGGCTGATATGTTAATAATTGAGCTCGCTTGACTTTGCTTCCTCTAATTTCTCTGTTACATCAACAAGCATGAGGGAACCGGGGTTTCATTTGCTTGATATGATTTTTTACTGCTCCTAGTAAGCGATATCAATCAAGTGAATCTAGAAGTGCAGTTTTTCTCCTTTTGAAAGCTTCTGGTTAGCTCATCTTTGCAATATTTTACGGAACTTAAAGAGTTTAGTGCTATTCTCAAAAGCTTATTGTGGAATGTTCTCAAAAACGTGAGACTTCTGGGGAGATTTTGTTGTATGTAATTTGAGTTCTGAGTGTCCAATTCAAAGCTTAACCTAAAATTATCATAACCTTCGATTGGCTGAGTGCTCATTGTGAGGTGATTTCATAGTTACTTTTCTATTTACGGGGTGCAAAATTCAAATGGTAGGACATGCTCTGATACAGGACAAGCACTTTCTTAGTAAAATGAAGAAGTCAAGAAAATTCATGGCATTGCGGTTGTCTATGTTTGATATATTAATAGTAGAGGCAGCTGAATTGTAGTTAGCATTTGTCTGGTTCTTGAACCCTTGACTGTTTTCATGCACAATGTGGTGAGACTACAAGCCGCAGTTCAGAGTTAAATATCTCAAGCTGCAAACAGTGTATATGTTCTAAGTTGTCAACAGTTCTATGGTGTGGATACTGTTGATTGGAAAGAATTGCATAAAAGCAGATATGTGGGATAATAGGACAGGGAATGGTTTTGCTGCATGATTGCAGAGATTGTGAACAGAAAGGAATAGTTTTTCCACATTTGACCAGAGGATTGAGCTTCGGTTACTTTGGGTGTTATTATTTTCTGTGCAATATGCAATTCGGTGAGGTGCAGCTTACCTGTATTTAATGGAAAATGCTGGTTAAGTGGCAATTGGATGGAGTTTAGCTTATAGATGCAACTACTGTGATTGTTGGGAGATGAAGCAAGCCATTCTCTATGTGTTTGGGAATTAAGGAGATTTCGTCTCTCAATTGGAATTCTCATTATTGAGCATTCGCTAACTTGATGGTTTCCTTCATGAATAGATATGTGCCTAGAGGGAAGTATGTGGCATAAGTTTTAGTAATTGAACCTTAGGCTTCCGAATTTAGTTCTTGTACTTTTGGTGCTCTAGTATCTAAAATTCAATGTTATCGATCTGTTAAGGAGTTAAAATCCTCCACACCCCCCCCCCCCCCCCCCTGCTCTTTCAATATCATTTGCTCTTAATAATTTACATGGTTGAATATTTGTTAAATAAATTCTTCTGAACTTTAGTGAAAAGCACACCATGCTATATGCCCTTTAATTTTCCAATCCTTCTCCATGAAGTAACCTCTGCATATTTTCCAGGGGACTTTCTGTCTGGCATCATGGCGTGGAACTGAAGTTGCCGTGAAGAAGTTTCGAGAGGAAGTGTTTGCAGATGAGGACAAAGTGTGAGTTGAGATTGTTGGCATGGTTTTTTGCACGAAATCGTTGTCGTCGTCATCATCATCATCATTATGCTTTCCTTTTAAAAAAGTTATTTTGCTGCAGGAGGGCTTTTAGGGATGAGCTTGCAATCCTTCAGAAGATTAGGCATCCAAATGTTGTCCAATTTCTTGGTGCTGTAACTCAAAGCAGCCCAATGATGATAGTGATGGAATATCTACCAAAGGTTTTAATTCCAGCTATAAAATTACCCATTTTTTGAAAACTTCAATGCTTTTGGATGTTTCATGCCCTTGTCAAAGAATGATCTGCTCACTGACTACTAATTAGAAATCTCTGCGTTTATACTTTCACATGGGGAGAAATATCATGTGATACGTCTTTACCAAAAAAATATCATGTGATACACCTTTACCAAAATCTGCCACTTTTATTGAGATATATGAATATTACATCCCTAGTGCTTGCTAATATGTTTATATTGAGATATATGAATATCACATCCCTAGTGCTTGTTAATAGTCCAATTATGAGAACTTCTCTTTTTGATATTTTAATATTTGCATTCTTATTTTGACATGGTTCTTTTATAAGATGTTGAAACTTGAGTTTTGGAACTAGAGTGGCTGTGTCATGCAGTTGCATTTATATTTCTCCATTCTTCTTCTATAAATTCAAAGCAAAAGTAACAGATGAATTGAAATTTGGGAAGCATATGCTTTCCAGAGTTGAGCGTAATTGACATCTATAAGGCTTCTAAGTGGGGATATTCTTTTCTCTTGCTAACATGTAACTGTTGCATCCTTTGTTTGTGACTATTAGATTTTGTCACAATATGAAAAAGAAAACAATCTATGTTGGATCTTTACCAAAAAAAAAAAAAAAAAAAAATCTATGTTGGAGGCTGAAATTTTGTATGCTCGATCTTTATGGAATTCTTGACATTGTTTTACTTTTGGATCTTCCAAAAATGAGAAGACAGCAACGCAAAAATATGTTGAAGTAGGAAAAGTACATCTGGCACTGTTTTCAGAATTGATAAGAATGAATGATCTGCATATTGAAAATTTAGTCCTCTGGCCAGGAGAACTTGCTATTAATTTATTATAACTTTCCTGGGCATTGCTGAAGAAGATAAAATCAACTTTTGATTCTTTAATTGCTAAACTGATGCAGGGAGATCTCCGTGAATACTTGACAAGCAGAAGAGCACTAAGGCCATCAAAAGCAATTAGGTTCGCTCTTGATATTGCAAGGTATGAATGTGATAGATGATTAATTTTCACTTACAGTTTGTGTGATTCTGTCCATCATCCTTCTGAAACTGTTTATAAAGCTTGTAATAGAAGTACATCGGACAGATTTCTGTCTGTCAAAGACCATTCTTAGCTGAAATGATGCATATATTTCCTTGAGATAATCTTTGAACTATCTGGAAGTATATAGTTGGTATTTGCAAAATATATGAATCAAAGGATTCAAACATTAAGATATATCATTGTGACTGACACGTATTAGCTGCTCTTTTGGAAAATGATGAGTGATGATATCTGGAACCACTACAGGTCCTAGAGTATTGCACTATAGTAGCATTCTGATGCTGACATAGATAATGGCCTCTAATGAACCTTCTTCTTTGCACAGTATTTGAATTTATAGCAATCATTAACTATGTCTTTTGCAAAATTTGCAGGGGAATGAACTATTTACATGAAAACAAACCAGCAATAATCCATCGAGACCTTGAACCTTCGTGAGTTTTTCTTCACCTCGGTGCATAAAATAGACATTAGTATGTAATATAGTGTTAATTCTTAAGTTGTAGTCATATCAAGTCAATATTCCTTAATTTCTGATATTGAGAGCTTTATCTGTTGCTTTCCATATGAGAGAACAGGAATATTCTGAGGGACGATGCTGGACATCTAAAAGTTGCAGATTTTGGAGTTAGCAAGCTGCTGACTGTCAAAGAAGACAGACCTTTAACATGTCAAGATACATCTTGTGAGTCTTCTTTATGAGCATGATAAATGCAATTCTGCTATGATTAGTATTTTAGTTAAATTGGAGATTCAATTTAAATATTGAAAGCAATTGTCAGGTCGCTATGTTGCACCAGAGGTTTTCAAAAGTGAACAGTATGATACCAAAGTGGATGTCTTCTCATTTGCTTTGATTCTGCAAGAGGTAAATATATTTTTCTTTAGTTGTGGTTTTAAGAGTCAAGAATTTTGGTTTCTCTTTATTCTGTTTCCTGGATAGTGTCTTGTAGTGAAGAGAGAAACATGCTTTATGTTCAGTGTAAAAAAGAATCTCGTGGTTTTAAGTACCCTTTTTTTTAATGTATAGCAGAAACTTGTGCTTTTGAATTGATAGTGGTCATGGAAGTAAAGAAGCCTGCTTGAATTCTCTATCACAAATTAATTAGTATGATTTGGTTTTAGCTAGTAGGGAGTTTCTCAGGATATAACATTGAGATAACACTATGAATTTATTAAAGAGCAACTGTAGAAACTGCAAATATGAATGCCATGATTCTTGGCTTAGGAAAACTTGTTTAGAGATCAAATCACTACTGGAGATAGATTTCAATGCTAAAAATTATGTGATTAGGTTTAGAAAGTATCATTCTCCTGTAATCATAATAATGCTTATGAATAGTAGAACTTAGGCTACTGCATTCTCATATGCTTGGTGGCATTATACTTAGGGTGCTATATTTTTAAAGCTGTTATTCCCAAAGTAAAATGATAGAGCCATTTTACCTGAGAATAATGTGTGATAGCCTGTGAACAGTACAAATCATAAGAGGATAACAAGCAATTACACTAATTGTTTGTTGTACCCTTACTTAAATGAGGATAGGTAATTTTTCCAATTCACTGTCCCATTTATCTGGTGTGGAGAAAGAGTAATTCCTCAATTGTGTTATTCATGCAACCGAAGACTTTTATAGGTCTACATTGTCCTACAAATTTAAACCAATGAGATGCAGCTTTAGGGTTTGTCTATTTTAAGAAGAGATTTGCATGTTTTCGACTTCTTTTACTATAAGCAAGTGTTGCTACAAGATGTGAGTGGGAATTGAATGGCTATGCAGTGAATGCTCTTTCTTCAACTTTCTTGCTTTATCAATTCCTGGAAAGTGAAATCTTCCCTTTGCAAATTCCCTTTTCCATTCAGTGACTTTTATGCACTATAGTTGTTTGAATGTACTTTAGAGGGGGCAGTCTTTAGCCATTCTGAGTCTTATTCTATCCCAGGCATGATAAGTCATACTTGTAATGTGCTGTAGATGATAGAGGGATGTCCACCATTTTCTGCAAAGAATGAAACGGAAGCTCTTGAAGCTTATGCTTCCAAAGATCGTCCATCATTTACAGCTCCCACAAAGCATTATCCCCATGGGCTTAAAGAGTGAGTGTCTCTCATTTTATTGCAAGTGTGTGGTGTTGCCTGTTTGAGTCGGTGTCCTCAGTCTTCTATGGGTTAACAATAGGAATTTTGGCCTTCTGTGGCAGGCTGATTGAGGAATGCTGGAATGAGAAGCCAGCCAAACGGCCATCGTTCAAGCAGATAATATCAAAGCTGGAGCATATTCAGCGCAATCAGGGCGTTAAAAGGCGATGGAAGGTCCCTGCCTCCTCTTCCTCCTCCTCCCCCCTCTCTCTCTCTCTCTCTCTCTCTCTCACACACACACACACACACACACACAGAGTTATTCATGCGAGTGCTGTTTGCCATTACTGTAGTAGGTATTGAAGAAATTACTTGTACATTCTACATCATATTTGTCCACAAAATACTAAGTTGTTGATGCATTTGATGTCTGAGGATAGTAATATCAAGGTGCCACTCTTTTTCATATTCAGGCCTCAGTAAAAAGTTTAGTGAACTTTTCCTTGATTTCTTAGCGAACTTTGTACTCTAGACTGTTAATTGTTTTCATTGGTAGTAGATTACTGCACTTTTATTTTATAGAGGCAGAATATATATATATATATATCTTTTCTCTTTTCCCTTGAACACTAATTATCGCTATGGCCCAACTGATGGTGACTTATCATCCACGCCTAGGTTCAGCCCTTTTGCTTCCAGAACTTTGAGGATATGTTGAGGAGAGAGCACTCCGATCTAACCAGCCGTGCTGATTCATCTCGTTCCGCAAACAACATTTAGCGTCTCGTGTGAAAGTCTGCAGAATTTTATCACCATAAATTTTCAATGTACGAAGCATATCTCCCACACCAGGAGCATTGTTGGTACATGGTTTTCCGTATTCAAACCCGTTAAAACGTTGTACTCTTAAGAGTATGTATTCAGCCCTTTTTATTTGATTTTCAAATTGAGCTTCTATATGTACAGAAAGGTAGATATTTGTTTTCATGAAGAAGAGGAAAAGGAAGGTGTTTGATTCTTCCTTTCTCTGGACGTTTCCCATTTGCATTTGCCAGAATCTGTGGATACTGAGAACAAGAGATGAGCAATAGAAATCTGTGTAGTTGGTTTTGAATCTATTATCTTTCCCTTTTCCCCTTTTCCGTTCTATAAAAAAGGCAGGACCTCATCGTATTATTGTAACCTGAGTCATCGTCTCGAGCATTCATTGGTTTAATAAATCCGAGAAAAGTTTATTGAAAGTTCTAAATCTGGAACATGAGATGCAATCTGATCATGAATATTTCATTTAGTACTATCAGGTGTTAAATTGTATAAGATTGTGAACAAGTCTAATGGCCATCTATACTGTCAATCGCTTAAATGGCAACGTTAGTGATTGAAATGTGTAAGAAAATGGAGAAATGATGGCCAATGAGGCTTGATTGCGCTTCAGAAAAGAAGTTTAGAAATGGGCTGCATCAATTGAAAAAAACAGTGGTTCCTTGGCAAGGAAGAAATCCAAAATTCATGACTTGATTGCATTCCGTACATTTTTTTTTTTTTTGGGAATCGACATACTTTTTCAACTCATTTTTTTTTAAATTCAGATTGAAATTTCAAAATTAAGATCAAATACACACTGCATGTAAAAACTTAAAACTGTGTAAAAATCAAAATGAAAATTCAAGTATGCTAAGTCGATCCCACTCAAATAAGAGACACACTCCTATGATATCAAGAGTGTACCATACCATGTTAACTTTTGTAATTAAGCATAGGAAGGTCGTAAAATCAACGTATGATGTCATGACAAATCGTTATAATTTGACATTTTGACGAATGGTCGTAATCCAAGGACAAAATAGTTGAAAAAAAGAAAGAGTATGCTACTCTAATGCACGCCAGAATGCCCATACCTTCTATTGATTTGTCAGAATCTTATCTTTTATTCTCCATTCCTGGAGAAAATGGAAGTGGAAATCTATCCAACATGGCCTGAGAGGTTTGTGAGGAGAAAGAAAAAGAAATGGGAAAATTAGTATAGAAATTCTATATATAAATCCACATAAAGAAAATGATGCTATTCGAAACTATCATTCACTGAAAAATAGTCGTAAAATAACTAAATAAGAATATGTTGTGATTTCCGACGTATATTAAGAAGTGTTAACGAGTCATGTAATAATAAGTTTCGTGCTTTTATGAAATTGGGCCAAAGTGGGGCTGATTGAGGACGATGATCGTATAAACGAGCCTTACATCAATGTTAATGAGAAACCCTAAGGTCCCCACAAATCCTTAAAAATCTGTGTTGAAGTTATCTCGATTTGCATCATATCCAATTGGTTCCGCAAATCTCTCTAGTCTCCCACCAACCCAGCTTTTAAGGTTGAATCAATCAAGGATGTTGGAATCTTTTCATGGGGTTAACATGTGCTCTCCAAATTTTAATTCCAACTGGATGCGACCAAAATCTCATGTCCTTAGTTTGATTCGGGTCGTTTTGGACCATACATCAATCCGGACAAAAACTTACGGATCTGGGAAGATCTCTAACCCGAATCCAAATCGAAACAAACGAGTTCAGACAAATTTTAAGATATTGCTTTGCTATCGGTTTGGTTCCAGGTAGTGGAACTATTACCTAAAGAGCGTGAAATCGGAAAGTGATAGTGAAATGAGCTTTAGTATCCCATGAATTTGAGGAAAGTGATAGCGAAATGAGCGTGAAATCTGAATTTAGCTCGCTCTCTCTCTCTCTCTCTCTTTCTCTTTGCCCCACCCCGAACCACGCCGTCCGGCCAGTTGTCTCTGCAATCATGTAGCTTTCCGATCAAAAATTGCCGCCGTCGGCAAAAACCTCCGATCGTGGCTCTCCCTCCGTCCCGGAGGAAGCAGACCTAACTCTATCGTCCTTGACAAAGCCGGATCTACTCCGCCGAAGGACGGCGGAGATTCGGTTGGCCTGTCGGGAAGAGGGCTGACCGTAGCCTTAGCTTTGCCAACAACATAGGAGCGTAATGTTGATTGACACTGTTCATGTGGTTGGACGTGCAGAGAGAGATGTGGAGAGATTTAAAAGGTTAGGGTTTTCTTGTTTTGGATTGCTTGGGCGTCGTTATAGGGGCTTTTTTCTTTGTTAATTTCCTTGATGTGACGTAAACTTTTTTTGTGGGCTAACTTAAGGCCAAATGAATGTCTGTCCAACACCCGGAGAACTTTAATAAGAAATCATGAGGATTTTTGGAAAAAAAGGGGAAATTCCAAATAAGAACTTAGAGTGAGTATTTTCTCAAATAAGGGCTTCAAGTACTCCCATTTTTCTAAATAATAGCCTAAAGTAGACCTTGTTGCAATTATCTGAACTTTGAAGTGATTGTGCTAGGTTTTTCTTTGAGACTAATATGGCCGCCTTATACTCTTATTTAAAATAAAGTCCACTTTAGATTCTTATTTGACAAAATGAGGGCCTAATACCCGAAAAAAAAAAAATACTTCAACTTTTGTTTTTGTTCCAATTCTACCTTTTATCTCATAAACAGTCTCCAATTTTATGTCTAATCCCAATTCTACCCTAAACTTTTATTTTGTCCCATAAAAACCTCCAATTTTAGGTCGAATCCCATCCATAAACTTTTTTCTATCTCATAAAAAACCTCCAACTTTAAGTCCTATAACAATTCTACCATAAACTCTTTATTGTCTCACAAAAAAACTCCAGTCTCAATTTTTTTTTTTTATCATAAAAGATAATCAACATTTACTTGAGTCCTAAATTTGCCTTTATTAACCCACCGTAGAAATCTCCCTTGGTGATTTTGTGCTTGGTCTTCGATATCTCGTGTTTAGGAATGTTCTATCTCTTGCAATCAGAGAACTCATGCTCGAGACGCTTGAACAACTCGTGCTTAGGAGTTTTCTATCTTTCAGTTGTCAATGAGAATTTTTTGACAGAAGGTTAATGGTGGCAGATTTGTAATTCAAGTGAAAGTTTGTCATTTTTTTTTATAAGATTGGAAAAATTTTAGGGAAAAATTTGGATTAGATAATAAAATTGGGATAGGACCTCAAGTTATGGGTTTTTCATAGTACAAAGAAAAGTTTAGGGTGAAATTGAGATATGACCCAAAGCTAAGGGTTTTTTATGAGATAAAAAAAAAAGTTCAGGGAAAAATTGGGATTAGACTTAAAGTTGGAGGTTTCTATGAGACATAAGGTAGAATTGGGATAAAAACCAAAGTTGAAGGTTTTTCCGGCTATTAGGCAAAAAATGAGAGTGCTTCAAACTCTTATTTGAAATAATGTCCATATTAGGCTCTTATTAGAGAAAATAATGGCACTTCAAGTCTTTATATAGAACTTTCTCGAAAAGAAATGTTACATGATTTATAGATGATATGTTACCAAATTGATCTGGATCAACAATGACGTAGATCCCTATAATGAAATACACATAATAAATGGTTCATATTATATAATTAGTGCACTTGTTGATAGACTATGCATCAATTTCTTGCGTTTTCAGCATCGTTCCCTTTTCTTTGCTCAGGATAATGTAATTAGTCCTATCGTCCACTTTTCTTTTAAAGCGCACAGGTTGACGTTGGTTTTCTGAATTTGCCAATCATTGGTTCCTCAGTCCTCCTTAAAATCGAAATTGGGATGTCTCTCGACCTTATTCATGTTCTTCGACACCGCAGAGTTTGGCTTCGACAATTTGTTTCGTTTATATGAAGAAATAAGAGCGAAGCAGATCCGAGAGCCGATACTTTCTGAAAAGATATGAGAGCTGTCAGTATAACACCAAACACTCGAACTTTATACATAAGAAATTCTAAATTTGGGGTAGGTTTTGAGGCTCTCGGCAAAAACTAAATTCTCGTTTTGTTTATGCCGAAACGGTAGAAAAAGACCATTCACTCTCGATATCCATCTCTTCCATGGTAAAACCCTAAAGAGAGCAAGAGAAGATGGTGGGGGATGATGAGATAGCGACGGCTATAATTCATGGTCAGGAATTAGGTTGTGACATTGAAGGCATTAGAACCCTCGAAACATTTATGTGAAGCCAAGTATCAATGTTGCTATCTGGTCCCCTCCTCTGTTGTGAGTATAAAGGCTTTCCCCTCTCTATTCTTTAAGTGCCTCCAGCTAATCTACTTTACCATTTTTCACTTTCTTTTGGCATAGATGGGGTCTTGGGTCACACATGGACTAGTACACTGCCAGTTTAGCAACTATTAAAATAGAAGACTTCACAGCTACAAAAGTTGGGATTATTATTTCAGTAAGTTTTGTCAGTTTTAAATTTATTGTATGGATCATTTTTTCAATTTTACTTATATAGTCTTAAAGTTTTATGCGAAATTCTAACATAATCATTCTGGTCAATTGCCATTGAAAATTGTTAATGTCGCATTAATTGTGGTCATAAATTGTTAATGTTGTGTTTAGTTATTGTTAATCGTCTTACATGGCATGCTGATATGAACAACTCATGGATTGTCACGTCAATGATTTTTGATGGAACTAGTTGGAAGGATTATTTTGGGATTTCGCGTACAGATTTATGACTATATTGATAAAATTAAAATATTTACGTTTAGGGTTGAATTGATAATTTTTCTGGCAAAACTATTGTAGAGAGAAATTGCTGAGCCAGCCATCTTTCGGCTGCTATCACATCTATGATAAACTGTGATTGACGATCATCAAATTAAAATCGCACACGCATATAGATGTAGTTGAGGGGAAGTTACATATGTGGTCCCAAATAGTTTCGAGGGAGTTCAAGTTCACGTGTCTGTGGTCCGCACTGACTGAATAGCAAATTTGGGTAAGTTTTGATTGGAAATTTGACAGAGGAAGGACCAAAATTACAGCCAAATACAGTATAAGGACAATGAAAGTGAATTCCCCAAAAGTACAGGCACCAAAGATGCAACTCCCATCATGAACTCTCGACACTGATCAATACATTCAAGAGGCAGTAGCCCATTAGTTTTCCTCTCCGAATTGGTAAATGAAGAACAATGGACAGGCAAGATCAAATGTAACCCCAAAAGCACTTGACTTTCTTGGTATTTGATGCGATATGGAGAAACGCAATGGAAAGAACCATGTCGATTCCAAATTAGTTCACGTCTTTAATGGGACAATCGACAGATCCTAGAAGGGGGCTTTTTCTAATGGTGACCCTGAGCTGTCGTAGTGGCTACTGTAGCCTATTTGGTCAGCCAAATCGAAGCCCCTTTTTTATTTATTTATTTAATTATCTCTAGAATGTGGATGTGAAGAATGTTTATCAAACGAAATAATGACTTCTCTTTAGGGGCTACGTTGTTGCCAAACTTTTATGTCGCTTTCATTGCACCGACCGAGAGGGGGGCCTCCATTGTAGATTTACTCCCACATGAAGAAAAGTTGGTGGAGCTAGAGAGAGAAGAAAGAGCAGTTAAAGCCCACATTTAAAAAAAAAAAAATATTTATGTCTTTATCACTCCCATACCTCTTTGGGTTAATATTTTGAAAAACCCTAAACTGGTACACTTTGACAAATTTACTCAAAATTATTATTTTTTACTATAAAAAAACCTCAAAGTGGTACACTTGCGACAAATTTACCCCGACTAACTATAAAAAATTATAGACGGGTACATTTATGACAAATTTACCTCAAACTAATTTATTCGACCACAAAAAACCCTAAATTGATAAATTAGTGACAAATATACCATTCGCTAAATTGGATTAATACCACAAAAAAATCACAAAAATTGTAAACTGTGACAAATGGATTGTAAAATTCCAAATTGGTATACCAATTAATTATCACGTGTCATTTAACTTAATTATTTGACAATAAAATTTAACGAAAACTAACAAAGGGTAAATTTGTCAAAAATATATCAGTTTGGGATTTTTGATGGTAAAAAAAATAGTTTGGGATAAATTTGTGACATGTATACTAGTTTGATATTTTTTAGGGTATTAATTAAATGCATTTTTCATGCCTCTTGACATGAAAAGACTGAATTACCCCCTTTAAAAAATCCCGTCTCTCATGTCCTTTGACTATCGTCCCGACTGTCCACCCTGCCCACCACCTTTTATCTCCATCGCTGTCGACTGCTGCATCACCCTGTTATCACTTCTGTCTAGTCCCATCTAATCTCTCGCTAGCTCATCTCTCTCTCTCTCTCTCTCTCTTTCTATACAAAGCCTTTCTCACGCTACGTTCACCCAATCGCATCGCCACATTGCTCGAACGAACCAAAGTGAGGTCCCCTGGTCGTCGACAGCCTCACGTCGAGGTCGCCACTTGGCTACAACCTCGAGCTGAGGACCATGGATGGCCTCGGTGGCAAGGTCGTCCATGGCTTCCACGACCTCGATCCGAGGTAGCGGGGATTCGGCAACCTCAAATCGAGACTGCGATGGCCACGGTGACCTTGGATATGATGTTGCCACGGCCGTCCTGGGCCATTGGCGGGCCTCCCAGGCGCGAGAGAGAGGTAGGGAGGGAGAGAATGAGGAGAGGACATGGCGAGCAAAGCGACAATGAAGAGGAAAGAGAGGACAGGGTTGCGAACAGCAAGGGATAGGGCATCGGCGGTCAACAAGGAGGGGCAGCGGTAATGGTCGGTGATGGCTTAGTTTTGTTGGTTTGTGGGATTTTGGGTGTGTGCAGCGAATTTGGAATGAGGGTGGGGGCATTTTTGTTAGGATTTTCTGTACAATCACCAAAAAGAAAAAAAAAAGGAGAGAGTAAAACTGAGAAAGAGAATTTGAGATGTAAGATTTTATCTTAGTTTACCCTTAAACTAGGGCTATACATATACGGGGATTCCACTCTAATTACGTTCCTCAATTACAAGAAAAACGTATTTATATATATCCAATAGTTATTTATGAGCTCAAGCTTAAATTATCAATAAAATACGAGAAAGAGAATATATATATATATATATATATATCCAATAGAATATAATATATTTAGCAACTATTTATGAGCTTAAGCCTAAATTACCAATAAAATATTAAATCAAAATATAAAAGCCCTCTAGTGTCGTGGGGGCGCTACCCTACACAATTGATGACAAGTATGAACCACAGTTCAACAAATTTGGGAATGATAATGGCATTTTGCAGAAGTAGAGATTAATAATTGATGCGGATCACATGAGGGGGTATATAGAGCTAAAACTAAAGGTGCAAAGATGTATTTCAGAAAGTAGAAGTAAGTTTTGGTCATTGGGTAAAAATTCATGCATGGTGTTGGTATTTTAGTTAATTTATTTTTAGTCCTCACTTATTGTACGCTTCACCACATTAGCGTTGAGAAATAAAAGTAATCAAACATCTGAATCGCTTTCTTCTTTAAATAGTAATGCCGTCCGCAATATGGGCACGTCTTGTGTCGAATTTGCAATCATTTCTGCAAATATGCCTTGGAAAGGGACCTGCTGTCCCTACATTATACATGCGAATGTTATTGAAGTACCAAGATTAAGGTTTGCCGAATTTGAAAGTACATAGACTAAACTACTGGTTCAATCTTTTTGTTACATTGCGTGTAGCTTTTATAAATCGAAGCCCAACAAAGGATGAATGAACGAGAAGTTAAAAAGTAAAAAAAGAAGGAAAAAAAGGATGAAATAGACCCGTACAAAGCATGATCAAGTATAAATGGAGGGACCAACCTAGATTTGGCGAATGAAGGTGAGAAACAAAATTGCAGGACGTAGAACGATAGGAGATAGACCAGGTTTCCAAACCGCCAGAGAGTACAAGAGACGAAAACCGGCTGAATAATTGGAAAAGCTCAAGAGCAGAAACCCTAGATTCGAACGAGCCGTGCCTACTTTAGGTAGTTTCAATCTATGAAATATGGGCAGCACAAATTGTGTAAATTCTATGTTGAAATATACGAAAACTTCGCAAAGGCGATTTACATTTAAATAGATTGGAATAAACTAAAAAGATCCTGTCCTGTTCTGGTTCTTTAGAGCAAGTGGACACCTTTTCCAAGAACATAGCCACATAGAAAAAACAGAAACTAGAAAAAAAAAATTGCTGCGTATATAACTATCGTTAAAGACCCATTTTAACGCTATTTAATAAATGAAAAAAGTCGAAGAAATTGATGATTTTCATGAAAATCTTGTATAATTTAACTTCTCGAAGAAAGTAAGGAAGAAATGAGTGCAATTAAAACCTCAATCGATCACCTCATTATTATTATTTTTTTTTATCAGTCCTACTCTATTCCTACACTACACTCACTCTCAGACTTTTGCCCTACCTCTTGCGGGGCGTGAGAGTCGAAACCCACTCCTGAAACTTACGCGTTCACATCCCATCCCCCTTGAGAATGTGGGGATTTGAACCCCTCACCTCCTCCTTTCATGTTGGAAGAGTGGCCACTGGGACGAATCCCAGTGGTTATCACCTCCTTATTGTGGTGATGGTTCAAGGGGACCATCATTTATACCTCATTAATTTTTTCTTGTACCTTTTTGATTTATCGTGATACTAATATAATTCACTTGATCCTCTATAACTGAACTATTACCGATTGGGTTCGTTGTTCCGAAGAAGCATCTTTTGCCAAAAAAAAAAGAAGCTTTTACGACCATCACTAATTGAAGCATGGTTTCCAATTCAATTGAAAAACCACATAATCATAAAATGAATTTTTGTCTTTAAATCGTGCAACTTTTACAAAAATGATAAAACTTTAGTTTTTACCCAAAACCTAGAATGGGTTGGTTCTTGAGCCTAGAATTGGTAGTTCTAGAATTGACCAACTTGATTCCAGTTTGGAACTATGGCCCACATGGTGGGTTCTTTGTTCTAGGCTAGGAATTGACCCACTTTAAAATCGATCATCCTTATTTATACTAATGTCCTCTTGATATGTCTAGGTAAAGTTTTAAGAAAGATTGAAAGAGTTATGTTGACTCAACTTGGAAATTTGATTCTTAAATATCTATAAACTTTCTATATATATATGAAAATGACGACAGTATTCTATAGGATTAAATCCTTAGGCAAATTTGAGCTTCATAATTTAACAAGTCTGGAATAGCTGAAAATAACGTGCCTCCCTCAAATATTTAAATTTAGTTGCTTAAATAGAAATACAAATAATTGAAAACTGAGATCTTTGTCCATGAACCATTTATATATCTTTTTTATAGTATAAATTTAAATCATCATATTAATCATGGGCATGAAGTAGAGATAATTTCGAGTTATTTTTGGTTTATTTATGTCGACTATAATTACGTCGTGATTTTAGTTTGGTCACATGCATTAATCGTGAGCTAAATTAGTACTTTACCTTAGCTTTCTAACGCTAATTTGCAATTTTCTTGAGTTGGAGCAGTTGCCAATGGCCTAAATCATAAGTTACTTTTTTCTGACCATAATATAACTCGTCATAATCACGTCATAATTTCTGAGCATACGATCTCAGTAATGCAAAAACCTGACCGTACTACTATCCTGTGATCCAATACCCTGTCGAATTCCGAAGAAGGGGGTTGGTCGAGACCTTGGCGGGGCACTCGTTCGTGCTTGCACGACCGGTACGATGCTGCTGAACATCGCATTGATGCAAGTCGTAGCAAAGGACAAAGCTGCAACGTGTTTGCTGTCGCGGTGGTCCTCGCTGCGGGAGGGGATTTGTAGGAGCTTTTCTTGTTGCGTCTCTTGACCACTGAATGTATGGTTGCTTTCAAAGGGTTTGATGTTCGCTCGAACCCGAAACCACCCACGAGCGTCGGGCCAAGATGCTACGAAATGGTTTGGGAAAGTTCGTGGATTCAGGGGTTACGTATGGGAAAAGGAAATGTGTAGATCGGCTTGGTGATGATGTCTTGTGAAATCAATTGGAGAGACATCAAACGAGAGATTGAGACTCTAAACTAGCTGGAAAATTACCAAAAGATACTCGTCAACTTGTTGTATTTATGCTGATTCAATCTTAAATTTTTTGACGATTTGCTAATTGATTTCTAAACTTTTTAATTATGCCATTTAATCCTAAAAATTTTGAAAATTTGTCGATTTAGTCATTCTGATCAAATTTATACATAAAACTTTGACATGGTGATCTAGTTAACGCTGATTATCTTATGTGACATAGTTATGGTTAGGGTTAATGTGGATAACTTTTTTTTTTGGGGGCATTTTTAAATATATTTTTCTGAATTTTTTATTCATTTCCTCTTTTCTTTTAATTTAGAAAAATAAAAAATTAAAGAAATGCAAAAAAATGTTTATGTCAGTATTGAACATGCCACATATGATACACATCTTCTGAACAAAATTGATTGGAATGACTCAATTGGCAAATCATTAAAATGTTTATGATTGAATTGATATAATTAAAATATTTAAGACTGATTTGACACAAGTGAAATTCTTTTATGATTTCTTTCTTTTTGGTAATTTTCCCTCGAACTAGCGTAAATTTCATCAAGAGAGATTGCGATTGCATTAAAAATTTATTTGTTATCATGCTCGTGGAATGTAACAAAAATTTATTTGTTATCATGCTCCCGAAACGTAACAAAGAAAAAATAATGTGCTGACGAGGGATGAAGAAGGCTTTAGGTTATATTGGGCATTGTGAATTCAGAATTAGATAAAAAAATCTTCATAGATTTAAGTCATTTGTGTTTGGCCAAGAATTGTTCAATTTGAGTCTCTCGTGACATTGAATAGTTGGGAGGGCTTTAGGGGAGCGTCGCAATGCCAACCCTACTTGTCGCTATATCTTTTTTTTTTTTTTTTTTCAATAGCTATACCAGGAGCATACGCAAGATGTTTGATTCAGATATATTCAAATCTTAGGGAAGGCGAAAGGTCTTATCAATTGAGCAATCTGAGGGTCAGTCCGCTGCTATATTTGTCCGTGTAGTTTGCATAATTTGTTCTTTAATAGAAAACTATCGATCCGTTGTACGGTCCATGACTGATTTGAGGGTCTTACTCATGATTTCATTTGGCGAGTCCTGGGCTTGGCTTGAAACGTAGGTTGCCATTTTTATATAATCGATTGACTGAGCTACGAAGCTAATTTCTTGGATTGACGCTCCCATCGAATTTTGTCAAGTTTAGACTACATTTAACTGTCCAAATTTCTGGTTTGATTTGGATTGGATATAAAATTCAAGGACTTAAAGTATATCTTATCCATAATTAGATGAATTACAGTAATAAAACCAGATATTTTTATATCCTATCATGTCTATTGTTTTATATTTGTGGCATATACCATATTTAATTTAAGTGCCATAATTTAATTTATTTTAGGGATAAGTGCAATAGAACTCCTAAAATTTGTCATAAAAATGCAATTGAGACCTAAAACTTGCAAAAAATGCAATCAAATTCTAAAACTTATTAAATTATTTTAATCGAGCTCTAAAGTTAACACCATAAACCTTTTTAACGGAAAATGCTGATGTGGTGCCAACATGACATGTAAAATGAATTTTTATTTTCCATGTGGTTTTTTTAATTATTTTTTATTCAATTTTTTTAAGAAAATTAGATTTAAAAACTAAAAAAGAAAAGCTAAAATTTATTTTGAAAAATTGTTAAAAAAAGAAGAAAGAAAGACAAAATGGCAGCTCCTCCCCCACCGCCGCCCATCGCCGGAGGAACCAGCGATGGTCGCGGGCCTCGGGTGGGGGTGGCCGACCCTTGCTGGCCCCAGGCGAGGACCCTCACCAAGCTTGAGTGAGGGTGCTTAGATTTGGGCATGCCGGCCCTCGTGGGGGGCCGGCGGCCATTGCTCGCCCTGGGCGAGTCGTTGTCGGCCCTCACGGGGGGCCAGTGACTGTTGCTTGCCTTGGGTGACGCCTCATCGGCTGTCGCTCGGGGTCGGCGAGGGCTGACAAGGCATCGCCTAGTGTGGGCGACGGTTGCTGACCTACTCGCCGAGATCTGGCGAGCCTCGTCGACCCCGAGCGATGGCCGACAAGGCGTTGCCTAGGGTTGGCAACAACTCGCCTAGGGCAGGCGACTGCTATCGGCCCCTCGCAAGGGTCGCTGACCCTCGCCTAAGGCCGATAAGGCCTTGCCCTGGCCGGGCGAGGGTCGGCCACCCCTGCCCAGGGTTGGTGATGGGTGGCGACGAAGGAAGTGACGGCCATTTTTTTTTTTTTTGAATTGTTTTGTTTTTTGAATAAAATTTAACTTTTCTTTTTTAGTTTTTAAATTTAATTTGAATGAAAGAAAATTTAAAAAGCCACATGGAAAATAAAAAAAAAATCATTTTAAATGCCACGTCAGTATTTTCCATTAAAAAAGTTGATGGTGTTAATTTTATGACTCGATTGAAATAATTTAATAAGTTTTAGGACTTGATTGCACTTTTTGCAAGTTTTAGGACTTAAATAAATTTTCGTGACAAGTTTTAGGATTTCTATTGCACTTATCCCTTTATTTTAATTTTATATTGTTACAACACTAAAAAGTGTGAGCAAATTAAACGTTTCGAGTAAGAAATTAATAACAAGAATAAAACTTGAGCACAATTATTTTACATGGTTTGACAGTATACTATTTCATAAATGAGAGATTTATGAGATGGTTCCACTATAATCAGCAAAAAAAAAAAAAAAAAAGAGATAGCAATTCCTCAATCACATTTAGTAACAAGCTTTGCCTAGTCCTAGGTCCTAGATAACACCGGAATCTATAAGAATCAATTGCAAAAAAGTAGTTTTCTCACATATTTTTTTTTTTTTTGGTAAAGAGTTTTCTCACATATTCAACTCTATTGGTTGACGGATTTCGAGAGCTCTCCAGATTTTTCCCAAATTGTATGGACAAACATACAAAAAGTTTGCGTCGAGTCTACATTTCGGCCGGGTGTCCAGCTACAATAGGCCCGGACACCTGAGCACTATATTGAAAATTAGATTGGCTATGGATGTTTGTCGAGTGTCCGGCCAGGATCTTGACCACTTCTTGGTCGGCTACCCCTTAATGGCCTGGCTTGTGCAGGCGATTAGATGGGTCGTCTTCTCGTGTCTTCCGGTCGTCCGTTTTCGTCTGCGATCTCCCGCAAGCACTTCGAGAGATCTCATTAATCACATAATCAGGTCAAATTCCAAATCGAATGGAAAAAACCTCAAGCCCTTATCAACTCTCCCGAACCCTCCGAGGCTCCTCACTGTCGCAGATGTTGACCAAGTCCAAACAGTGTTAGAACTTAATAAGTGCGATACACTTCATTAAAGAGTCCGCTGGATTATCCATTTTGTGTACTTTCTCAATGGATATGGTTTCCTAGGACACATGTCGCGGGTAAAACGGTACTTGATATCTATGTATCTCATCCGCTTGTAATAGGTCTTATATATGGTGAAATGTATTGCACTTTTTTATATCAAAAAATGTATTGCACTTTGATTGTTGTAGTAAACAACAATCTTCTTCTATTGCAATCCTTAGAAACTGAGCAAACCTTGAGCCAAATAACTGTTTTGATTGCCTTGGTTTGTCCTTTCCCACTGATGGCACACCTGCAAAATGAACATATAATGTGTCATGAACCTCCACCAATCCAAGTCACCGGCAAAATCTAAACCCTCATCAACGGCTATACCTCTTGGAGCCCGCCTCTTCCCCAAAGTTAAATTGACATCTGTTGTCCCTCTTGTGGTGCAGGATAAGCTAAAAGCTTAAAAGTGCGCAACTAACGGGACACTCACTGATTTGGTGTTCTACATGCTAAATAGCCCTGACACTCAAAAATGTAATCACTTTGCGATACCTGAAGTGTACCTTCAAACCTATCCCTCTAGATCTCCACATCAAGTATCTTTTAAGCTACGCCTAAAGTCTTTCATATTGAACTCACTACTTAGAGCCTCTTTGTTAAAATTTATTTATGTTTCCAGGAACACAAATTTTTGTTTTTTTGTTCCTGGGAACAAAAAAGGAATAGAAACGCGTTTGTTTGCATTTTTGTTCCAAAATTATTTTTTTGTTCCCAAAAACACATATGGAACGGAAATAAGAAACAAAAAAAAGTCGTTTCTTATTTCTAGAATACTTTTCTTCTCTCTTTTCTCTTCTTCTTTTCTTCTTCTTTTTAGCTCGCCAGCCAAGGCGAGGCCAACCCTCGCCCAGCGGCCGGCGAGGCTCGGCGTCGCCGGGCCACCACCAAGTCGGCGTCGCCTGGTGGTGGCCCGGCGATGCCGAACCTCATCGGCCGCTGGGTGAGGTCGACCTCGCTGGATCTGGGTGAGCTCGAGCTCGCCCAGCCAAGGCAAGGCCGACCTCGCGTCAGGCTGGGCGAGCTCAATCTCGCCCAGATCCGGCGAGGCTCAGCCTCGCCGGATCCCGACGAGCCTTGCCGTGGCTAGGCAAGGCCACCGGCCCTCGTCGGCCAGTCGCCGGCCATGGCCGAGGCTGGCGACCGGCCAAAAGAAGAAAAAAAAAGGAAAAAGAAAAGAGAAAAAAAGGAAAAATAAATAAGAAAATAAGAAAAATAAGAAAGAAAATAGAAAAAATAAAATAAAAATATTAAAAAATTATACAAATTTACCAAACGTGTTTCTATTCTTTTTATATTTATGGAACAGATTTACCAAATGCATTTTTTTGTTCAACAATGGTTTCTTGAAGCAGAAAAACTTTTTTCTATTTCTGTTCCCAGAAACAATTTTTAAACAGAAATGTTACCAAACACACCCTTAGTATCTCCTATTTTTGAATGATCATGTTGGCTTTCTATCTCATCTGCCTGGGTCGTGGCTAACTGTCACTGGAAGTGCGCTCTACATCTATAGTAGGAGGCTAGTCCCGTCTCGTCTTTTCCCTCAGAGGGTCTTCTAGTTGCTGCTGGCTTGACGCTTCGAAGGATGGAGCCACTCGCAGCCTTCAAGGATGCGGTTGGGGATGGTTTCACCTCTTTGGAAGTTGATATCGACTAATCCTCCTCTGCGGTGTTGTCTCTTTGTTGTTATTCTTGTCCTTGTCTTGTCTCGGTTTTGGTTGGGATGGTTCTGTGTTGTTTGCTGGATACCCCTCCTCTCCGTTTGGTTGTGGCCACTGTTTGGCTGTTTGCTCCTTTTGTTGGTTGTTTTTTTTCTCCTCTTCTGCTTTTGTTCATTTTCTCGGCACCCTTCCACTCGGGTTGACTTCTATGTCACCTTAAGTGTAAGTTTTGGTGCCGGGTTCCCCTGCTGTATAGTTGTATAGCTTATTGGTTTAAAGTCAATATATAACTTACCTTCTACTAAAAAAAAAAAAAAAACCATCAAATAGATGTAGCTGCCATCCTTTAACCTCCTCCAACATAGGTGATTTGCACTTCTTTTGTCAAACATTTATTCAGTTAAGATGCATTTGGTAACCATTATGTTCTAGAGAAATATTTCTACTTAAAAATGATTCTTTTTTATTCTGTTCCCTAAACAAGTTTTTGAGTATTTGAAAACATTTGGTTATTGTTCAAAATTTATATTCCTAGAATAGAAAGGCGTTAGGTACAATCCTTTATTTATTTTTACTTATAATTTCTTTTAATTTTTTAAAACTTTTATCATATCTTTCTCTCTTTTTCCTCTTGATCTTTTTCCATCCCTCTTCTTCTTTTCTAGTCGGTTGCTGGCCATGGCAATAGCCGACGACTGGCTGGGCGAGGTTCGACAACCTTGAGTGAGCCTTCCTAGGCTAGGGTGAGGTTCGGGGAGCTCGCCGAACCTTGCCTCTCTAGGCTGGGGGGAGGTTTAGCGAGCTCATTGAAGCCTCGCCAAGCTTGGCGAGGCTGAGTCTCACAGCAGCTGGTGCCTCATCGATGGCTAGGCCAAGCCTTGCCCAAGCCTAGTGAGGCTCTTGCTAGGTCGCTAGAGCTTGCCTTGCTAAGATTTATCTTTCAACACAATCCTTATATGACAAGTGGACCATGGAGGGCTCTAGTGAGGTTGCCGGTTCACCTAGCCAGCCATGGGGTGACCAGTAATGAGGAAGAAGAAGATAAAATGAAAATAAGAAAAGAGAAGAGAAAAAAAAGAGTTTGGTTTGATTCTAGAGTTGTTCCTGAAAACAAAGAATAACTTTTTTTTTTTCTACTTCCTAAATTTATTCCAAATTTATTCTCCAGAACAAATTTGTTTTTGAGAACAAAAAAGTTACCAAACAAATTGTTTTTTTTTTCTTTTTTTGGTATCGGAGAACAAAAAAATAGGATTAAAAATAGAAGAGGCCCTTATCCTTCATGAGAGGGCGTGTTAATTGCATCTCGCGACCCTTAGCTATTATGCAGGTTGAACCGGCCTAGCATGAGTCTAAAGTCTTCCTCTTGCTTCGAAATACAAAACTTTTCCGGTCGGACTTCCCCGCTCATACATTATAATGGCCTGAAAAGATTCATTATTCTGAATATAGTAAAGTCTTCACCGATCAAAAGTACAGAAAGAGGAAAGAACCTCTACGAGTAATATGCATACTGTGATCTATTCAGTCTCCTACCCCATCTGCAAAAACCTCGCATGGGAATCTTCCAACCCAGACGTGTTCTTCCAACCACGATTGGTTTCTGACTCTGGCGCAATGGTAACTACGAGTCCACCAATCAAATTTATCAGATGAAGCGAGCGTGGGAGACGGATGAAAAGACGGGGCATAGACGGCCTAACAGAAGAGCCGAGTGCTTTCGTGAATGACTTTTATAGTCTTGCATGAATATGGAGAAGACGACACCGATGGCATTTACTCCAAAAAGGTATCTAGTCCAAAGCCCTTGGCTTGTAACACGAAAAGATGGAGACGGAACGAGGGCTGCACCATCTAAGCGATGCTCCAGTTTCAGCACAGATGGAGACCAGAGGAAGAAAGCTTTTGCGGGGTTCCATTGTGACTTGGCAATGCCTTAAAAAGTGAGATTTAGGTTCCATTTGTTTTGTGGAAAATAAATAATTTGAAAAATATTTTCTTAAAAATTATTGTTTGTATCACTTGTAAAAGTGAATAAACGAAAAATATTTTCATTATTTATGAATAAATTTAGACATAATTTTTTGTTAACAGTGAAAATATTTTTCAACCTCAAGCGATATAACTAATCATTTTTATTAAAATATTTTTCAAATCATTTATTTTCCATGAGACAAATGGGCCTTAAGTAAATAGATTTTGATAATACTTTGTTCCCCAATTTGACTTTGATATTGGAGTGCGTCTTTGATCCAACTCACGCTCTAACTCTATATAGTATTTTATTTGCTCGAGCTTAAACTCGACTATTCAAAATTGAACCTAGTGGAAAACTCAAGCTCCTTCTCAATTTCTTTATCATCAAAATAGAAACTAAAAGTGATATAAGTTTCATTTTTAATTAGTGTTAGGGTTAATATCCTAAAAAACCCCAAACTGGTACACTTGTGACAAATTTACCCAAAAGTTTTTTTTTTGGTGACCCAGGAACCTCCGTGCACCGCTTTGCGGCAAAGAGTAAACCCTGGGGTGGACTGGGCTATCACCACAAACCCAGCCACAGGTGAATCGCGCGTTTTGCATTGAAGCAACGCGGATGCAGAGTCTCGAACCCTTCCCCCTGCTGATGGGGTACCAAGCCTTAACCATCGCGGCCACTGTGGGCGGTAGTACCCAAAAGTATTTTTTTGATCATGAAAAACACCAAACTTGTATACTTATGATAAATTTACCCCGATTGACTATAAAAAAAAAATCATAAATTGGTACATTTATAACAAATTTACCAAAAACTAATTTATTCGACTGCAAAAAATCTTAAAATGGTAAATTTATGACAAATATACCTTATGCTAAATTGGATTAATACCATAACAAAATCACAAAAATTGTAAACGATAACAAACGGAGCGTAAAATCCTAAATTGGTATACCGGTCAACTGTCTCGTGTCATTTAACTTAATAATTTTAGAATAAAATTTAACGAAAACTAACATAGGGTAAATTTGTCACAAGTGTACCAGTTTGGGGCTTTTCAGAGTATTAACCCTTAGTGTTATGAACAAGGGAAATTGTCCAATCAATAATAAACTTATTGTACGGATGCCAATTTAATTTTAAAATTTTCAATTTTGCTAATTGAGTTTTCAATCTTTTCAATCAATTTTGCTGGAAACTATTAACATGGTAGTGTGACACATAATACGGCCAATGATAATTGGACAATAACATTAGCAATTTCAGCAAAAATTGACCAAAAATACTACACTAAATTTTTGAGTAAAGGTTTAAACTAGATTGACAAAATTGGAAATTTTAGGAATAAAATAATATCCACATAATAGGTTTATAATTGAATTGGTAATTTTCCTATTATTAATACAATCATATATTTAATTCAAATGTCTTTTTAACTTCTTAATTAATTAGCTTGCCGAGCCACTTCAATCTAGTATGAGAAAACTAGATGAGCTTGTAACTCACTATGGTTGTGTTTGGTAGTTTAAATTTGTGCCCAGATAGGTTAACAAGTTATTCCATTCGGCGTTTGGTGATACTCTTTGGAGTAGATAAATCCAGATACATTTAGAAAAATTGCTAGATGAGAAATCTGTCCTAGGAGGTAGGATAAATCAAATTGAATATAAAATTTGAAAAAAACCACAAGGACACCACCAAGATAGCTGGTCATCTTCACTTCCAACAATTAGCTTCGGCTGGGTTAATCCTCACCAATGGTCTCTGATCGTGTTTCGACGAGTGAGAGTGAAAAGGGGTCTTAAGACAACGTTGTGCTAGGTTTGCATAGATCATCCTTTCCAACTCAATTGCACATGTCCTTCACGTCCAGCTTCACCTTTCACATATGATCCACAAGCTAGCTGTTCACCCGTTGGTTGACGTAGAACGGCTAGTAGACCATTGGCTTTGTGGGGACCTTGCTCTCAAGCATTGACTTCCACTTGATGTCCATCAAGGATGCTGCAAACCTCCTCTTGCGCGAGCCCACCCCACGACGCACACCTTGTTCAATATTGTGGGAAAATTGTCTATAAAATTTTAAATCTATTGCACTTTTGCCAATTTAGTTTTAAATCTTTCAATTTTGCCAATTAAATCATTAACCTTTACACCTTTTTCCAATTGAGTCAATTTAACCAATTTTGCCTGGAAATTGTTAACGTAAATAGTCTGTGCTAATGTGGGAAATTTTAATTATATTTAATTATATTATATTTTTTAATGTTTATTATTTTATTTATTTATTATTACTTTTTTTGGGTTTGGAGAGAAGGCCAATGAGGGTAGCTGGCCAACCATCGTCAATCACATGTAAGGGTAGCACAACCCTTGCTAGCTAGAAGTGAGGGCCAGCGGACTCTTATCGGCCTTGGGTGAGGGCTGCGATGCCCTCATCAGCGAAAGCAAGGGCGCTAGAGCCCTTGCCTAGAACCAATGAGGGCATTTCAGCCCTTACCTTTGGCTGGTGAGGGTCGGCCCTAGCCGGCCTTCTCTCCAAATCCTTAAAAAAAAAAAAAAAACAAAGAAAAGTAAAAAAAAAAAAAGAAGAAGAAAAAAGCATAAAAATTCAAAAAATCATTAAAATACCATTAGAGATAATTTAAAAATTACTATGTTAGCACTAACCGTTCACATTAGCAATAGTGAAAATGTTTAGAATTCAATTGACAAAATTAAAAAAGTTTAGAACCAAATTGGCAAAAATGCAATAGCTTTAGAACTTTTTAAATAAATTTCCCCCTCTATTGCCTCCCATAGCTCCTCATGATGCATGAGCCACTTTCTTCTGTTATGAAGTTCGGCTATATGACCTGTAAGAAGTACCTCTTACTGTTCATGAGACTGTTCTAGAATTAAATGAACTCATGTTGATTGAGAGTTGTCATGCTCCGAGGTCGACTTACCAATACATGATTGAAAAGGTTTCAATCTCACATACAAGATGAACTTGTAGGAGATGAGAATTTTAAAGATTTCAAATCCTATTTTAGGTTTCACCAAAAATATAATGCGATATCTTTACAATCGAAGGATATTTGGAGCATTTCAAATTTCCTTTTATCCAATTCTATCCTAATTCGACAACCAAATGTAGCCTATGAATATTGAGTCATTACCCAAAGAATACATAACATGCATAGACAGTCTTAGACCACTCTCTTCCACTCAGATTATGTTGTAATATGTGTTTGAACCATTTGAGAACTTGAAGACTCATATCGAACAGGCTCCATTTGTTTCATATATAATGAATAATTCAGAAAATAATTTCCTAAAAATACTTGTGTCGCTGGAAATAATTAGTCAATTAAACATATTTTTATTATCGACAACAATTTATGATTAAATATTTTGCGGGCGATGAAAATATATTTTGTAATTCATTTTTGTAAATAATATAAGTGATTATTATAAGAAAATATTTTCCAAATCATTTATTTTTCACGAATAAACACACCATAAAACTCATCTCCAAATGAGAATAGGCAACTAGTGGGGTTGGAAGCAACCAATTGCCTACTGCTTATTTTCTCTCTCCTGTCTCTCTTAGGGTTTCCTCTCTCTGAAACTGATAGCTTGCTATTTTGAAGCTACGTTCTAGAGAGAGAGAGAAAGGTCCCTCTTTTGGGGTTTCCTCTCTCTCTCTCTCTCTTCAAGACCTCTTAGTTGATTTCTTGGAATCTTTCTAGGTTTGCTCGCTTGATTTGGTTCTAGGTGTTTACTCCATACTGTCATGCGCTCCGCAAATCTTCGAAGCTTAATTGCCGTATGCAATGGCTGGCTTATCTAAAAGTGATTTTGTATCAACTAGTATTTTTTTTTTTTTTTTGCAGCTTTTCTCTTCCAATTTAGAGTTAAATCTAGATTTGGATGCTCTTCTATCCCAATCTTTATAAATATGGGATTTACAAGGTGTTATCTATGCTCTTTCAACCTATTGATGTTGTTGTGTCTATATGGTGATGGTGCTGGAGACGCCAAACCTATGAGCACACTGCTTTAAGTAGAGTAGTAGTTACTAGAAAGGGAAATCTCATCGTGCACTCATCAGTGATGATGATGCGAGTTTCGGTGATCAGTCACCGGTTGTGCTTTGAAATTATAATAGATCCGTTCTTGTGGAATAAGTGAGTTTTTGCAAACCGTACTGAGTTGTTTCACTTTTTAGATTTGAATTGGATTGTAACTTTTTGGGATAGATTTTTTCTTCAAGTTATGTATCTCTTTTATGTGAAATAAAGATTTTCCTTCTGACCAAAAAAAAAAAAACAAAAACAAAAAAAAAAAAAAACAAAAAAACTAACTGGGTTGGAGCTGCCGTTAGGTCGAGCTTAATTGCTAGTTAGCACCTCAAGAACTAATGTAATAAATCATCTAATGAACGTTATATCTACCGACTGCGAGAGGCCTGAGCAAAGTTCGAACATCAATGCTGTAACTTGAGCTTCTCAAGTTCTACCACTGTTAAATTTATGGAATCGAATAGTAAGAGAGATTTAAATCCGCGGTTGAACTAATACGGAAAAAAAAAAAATTATGTACGGCGAAGAAATATTTTTAAATGGGCGCGGGTAGATAACCCCCCCCCCCCCCCCTCTTTCTATATATAAGTTCATTAATTCAAGAGAGAAAAATCAAGGAGCAATCGGGTAAAAGGTGCTATAGAGACTACTAGGCTCTCATTTACCGCAAATAACCGTTTGCGTTGTCTTTTCCAGCTCTAATACTATAAACTATGCTAAGTTTCACTTATTACATATCAGATAGCACTGTTTAATTAAAAAAAAATATTCTAAATTGTGACCTTCAACGAAATATCAAAAGCTTTGCAGATCACATAAGATTTTTTTTTTGCTTATTATCAAGTTTCCATGTTTTCAAAATCTTCCTATCTGAATTTTGCTCTTTAGAACAAGTTTTAGGCAGAATCTCAAGTACCGGAGATTAGGGTTTAGTCTCTCAGGTGCATAATCATCTCTTAATCACTACTAATCAACTAGCTAGCTTTGCATAGTCTCTTAATTAACAACCTAAAACTAGATTAGTCAATTTTATCAATCTTCGATCCATTGGTTTGAAGTGCCCCACAAGTGATTGTTGCCTAAATGGCCTATAAATCTAAAAAAGCTAATCCTGAAATTCAAATTCTCATTTTATAATAGTTTTAGGGTATTTATACAATAATGCATGCTTCAATTTTTTATTGTGTTTCCTCTTCCGGATTTCGAACTCTTTTTTTATTTTTATTTTCGCATAATCATATGTATGCTCTTGCGCTACTTACTATACCCAAGAAAACTTCATGATGGTTCTCAAAGTCGAACTTTTTCTAAAAGGCATGAATGCCTAGGCCTGTTTGAAAGACAGATCATAATATTACCTTATTGTATAACGAGTAAAAGCGTTTTCTAAAGAATGTTAACATAATCACCGTGGCTCTTTTTTTTGATATCTGAATTTATTTTCTAAAATAAATTAAATAATCTTTTTTCTTCTCTTTTTTTACTAACCCGGAACAGTGTTTGATTCCATAACCATTTAAGGGTCAGTTTGTTTGAAACCATTTTTGGAAAGTTTTTTTTGGATTTTCTATAGTTTGAATGATGGAAAATTAATCGATTGATGCGAAACATTTTCCATTAACTTAAACCAAAGGTTTGAATTATGAAAAACAATTTCTTGTTCTGACAAGCAAGAATGAATCATTCTTCTTGATTTCTTGCTTTGCATCCAAGTGAGAGTAATAGGTCTGCCAATGTCCATTTCCCATCTCTCCTAAACTCTCTCTCTCTCTCTCTCTCTCTCTCTCTCCTTCCTTCCGAATAGTTCTCATATATTTTTCTTAAGAAATTTTCTACCGTCTCCTAAATATATTTCATTAATGCTCATATTCTTATGAATTTCCCAAAACAATGGTCATGTATAATATATTGCAAATATGATTCCATTATTTCTTTCCTAATATTTTTTGTAATAAATTTTATTTTTCTTGGTCTAGTAATACCTGTTGTTTTGAAGGTTTACAAAATAAACAAAGAAGACGTTGATTATAATTCGTTAGCCATCTCATGTTATTATTAATGTTAAAGCTGCCTTAAGTGGTTAAACTTATTGCCTAATACTATAAAATCAATATTTCAACTTGTTTTCAGCACAGATAAATTCAATATCTACTTTTCTTAAAAATTTTCTACTATCTCCTAAATATATTTCATTAATGCTCATATTCTTATAAATTTCCCAAAACCAAGGTCATGTATAATATATTGAAAATATGATGCCATTATTTCTTTCCCAATATTTTTTGTAACACATTTTATTTTTCTTGGTCTAGTAATACATGTTGTTTTGAAGGCTACAAAATAAACAAAGAAGACGTTGATTCCAATTTATTAGCCATCTCATGTTATTACTAACGTTAAAGCTTCCTTAAGTGGTTAAACTTATCGCCAAATATTATTAAATCAATAATTTAACTTGTTTTCAGCACAAATAAACACCTAGAAATTGTCCAATTTCTCTAAAATTAAATTTTTTGTGAACAACTTCCAGCGACAGGAAATATTAAGTGAAACAAAATACCCTAAGCTCTACTGCAAATTCCAAATTTCGTAAACTTTCTTTTCTCTCACGTATTTTAAACTGTCATTTTAATTTTTGTTACAAACTTTTACTCAACCACACACCTATTTTACTAGTTTAATACTTCGACAGAGCTGCAATGGTAGCTCAGCTCTTACCATTCTCATCTCCGCATGATTGCAAGTCTGAAACTTGCTCAATGTCTCCAATCTCCATAACCTCTAAACAGTCACTTTCAGAGGCTCTCTCTCTCTCTCTCTCTCTCTCTCTCTCTCTCTCTCTCTCTTTCTTTCGCGTGTACTCTTGCTATAATTCACATGAAGATCGCAAAAAAATGGTGGATGGGTTTTAGGGGGTCTGAATCTGATGAGAGACGTTTCCATCTTTGGCTTTTTTTTTTTTTTTTAATAATGTTCTCTCCCTGCAAGCCCCTTGCAATTAATAAAAGATAGTGAAGGAGCGAAAAACGAAAAATAAAAGTATATATTATACGGGAGTCTAAAGAATAAGTACAAGGATAAAATTGAAATGAAAGTGATAGGTAAGCTCTGAGAGCATAAAGTGGGATGAAGGGTCATCTTTTGCTTTATAAATAACCAGCTCTTAGGGCTAGCTTGCTTTCATCTTCACCATCTTCTGCGTAGTTTCAAGATTTTAGAGTTGAAGAAAAGGAGAAAAAACTAGGCAAAGTAAGTAGCAATTTCTTCTTTTTCGCTCAATTACCATATCAGCTCTTTTGCTTCTTTATCATCTCCAGGGAAGAGTTTTGAAGTTTGTAAATTTTCCACTCAGTTCTTGAGTTCCACTCTTTTCGGATGTATGAATCTTTTCTTCAATTTCAAGGCTCTTTTCAGATACTTCTGCAAAAATTCTCATCAATGATTTTTTTCTGGGTACAATATTTGTATTCTAAGAATTACTTTTATGTTGGTTAATTGATCCAGCTTGCGACCATGGTTTTTCCAACCCAAGCCACGCCCGAGGAGTCCCCGCAGAGGAAAATGGGGAGGGGAAAGATCGAGATCAAGCGGATCGAGAACACGACGAATCGGCAAGTGACTTTCTGCAAGCGGCGGAATGGCCTCCTCAAGAAGGCATATGAACTCTCCGTTCTTTGCGAAGCCGAGGTCGCCCTCATCGTCTTCTCCAGCCGCGGCCGCCTCTATGAGTATGCCAACGATAGGTATCTTTGTTCTCTGCTCTTTGGGCTGTTTTGTTTAGTTTCTTAGGGTTTGCCCGAGTTTCTTGTATTTCTTTTGTGATCGGAAGAAAATTTCTTTTTCCGTCTTTTTTCTTAACAAGATTTTCATTTTTTATGGAAAGTACTGCGCTGGGTAAAGAAAATTTTGGCAAAATCTGAAGGGGGTGTTCATGATCTGGACTTGATAAGATTTAGCATCCTCTAACATAGATTTTCTTGCCTTGCCCCTTTTTTTCTTCTTTTTATATTTTGGATTTTGTTAGTTTTAAGTGAAGCTCATAAGATTGATCTCTCAACAAAGAATTCTTTTTACCTCTTTTTGCTACTCACTTTTACCTCTTTCTCTTTTGATGATACTCTCTTTATCTTGCACTTGCGGATCCACAGATTTGATAGATACAACAGCCATTTTGCTCCATATCAGAAACAAGTAGAGAGATTTCTATGCTTCTTCCAATTTTTCCCCCTTCCTTTTAGATTTTTAAAAAAAATGTTTTTTGGGCTAAATCTCTGATACCATCTTCCTTTCTCGTCCAATGCTTGGTTGGTTCTGTCTGTCTGTCTGTCTGTCTCTCTCTCTCTCTCTCTCTCTGCGATTGGTTGCTCAGGTCACCAAACCCTTCATCTTTTCTCGTTGACACTTCCTCAATAACACGTCAGTCTGAGTTTTGCACTTGAAAGGAAACACAGTTCGTACATCTCCAAGAGATTGACGTGATTCCTATCAGTTTACAGAAGACTAGGGTTCACAAAAGCCAAGTCCAAGTTGCTTTTCTTCCATCTCATTTTTTTGGGTATGGTTAGGTTTGGTTCTTTTGTTTTTTCCTTTCCATGTTAAACACCTCTTATCCACTGAATCCCTCAGATCAGGTCTCAAACTAACAACAGACTTGCTTTTTCCCGACTAAACAAGGACCAGAAGTTTCAAGCACATGGAGCCACACACTAATGTCAAAACATAACCCAAATTAGGGTTTTTGAAAAGCGTTTGATGATAACATAATGTGATAAGCGAAGCCACCGGAAGAAGAAACCAATTTAGGTGGGTCTTTGACATACGTTTCTGTCTTTCTTTCAGAGTGATGTAATTGTGGAAATGGAAAAACATTATGGGACTTAGATTAGGTCGGCTCAGTTGTTATTTGCTTTGTTGTTAGGTATAGAATCTTTGGTCACGTCACCCTTTGATATGAACTTGGTTTTTTCACTCCTGACACAAAGTTCAATTATGTCCTAAGTTCCTCTTTTAAATCACTCATCTTGAGCCCTAAGTCATACTCAACGCAAGCTAAGAAAGAAACCCTTCCAAGGCATGTTTCATTTCCGTCTCTTTTTTCGTCTTTTCTTTTTCTTTTTATCGAGTGAGAGAGAAAAGCATTTCTAAACTTAGCTCTCTTTCTGGCTACATACGCTGATGCTAAAACAGCAATGATGGTGGGGGGGGGGGGGGGGGGGAGGGAAAGGGAGAGAGAGAGAGAGAGAGAGAGAGAGAGAGGGGAACCAATGAGAATTGGGCATGTTTGATCTAATTTAACAGCATGTTTCACCATTGGCATAGCAGAGGGAGAGTTTTCGTTTTCTCAGGATCTTGCGTAGGTATATTTATGAAAACACTGAAGAGATAGAAAGATGCAACAGGAACCTGCGAACCAATAAGAGAGTTCTAGGCTTTTTGCTTCTTTGGAAGCATGGGGAAGCGATACAAAATAAAAGCTGGACAGCTCTGTTGTACTCGGAGTTTCTCAGACTTAGACTGACTTGGATGTGATTATTTAAGCAATTTTTTTATTAACACCGATCAAACATGAAAGATTTGTAAAAGTTTAAGAGCTTTGAATATCCGATATTTATTTATTAAATATGTTCAATAAGTATTCTAAGGAGAAATTAATTTTTTTCTAAAAAAAAGCACGTTGGAAATGCGTGCTTTTTTTATTATTATTATTGAAAAGGCACAACAAAATATAGAACATTAGAAAATTAGGGATTTTGCCAGGGTATTAACCCATGTGTAACAAGAATGCCGGACACCTGGCAAAGAGATTTAGGAGTCAGCCAATCATGTAATTCCTGGCAGTTGAGGTTAACCAATCAGTTGCTCGAGAAAATTAAGGTATCCGCAGCCCCAGGAAAACAGTGGCCTCTGTTGCTTTTTATGTTTTTCTAAGTTTCAGTTCCCTATGTCTGATGCACAAAGAGGTCTTAGGTTGCAAAGGGTCGCATCTTGTCATTCCTTTCCTGAAAAGATCAGCTCTTTTACTCAACCCAACAAACATTTAAAGCAGGAATTAGATCTGCTCTTTCCTGCCGCGCTGATTGATTTGATGGCGCAACGATGGCAAGTCATGTAGACTTTGTTCATGGATGTGATTTTCTGTGTATCGCATCCAACGCTGGAACGTCAAAACTTGACGTGTTGGTGAAATGTTAAACAATTGAGATGTGATGTCTTGATTTCAAAACTCTTGCAATTTAAGTTTTGGTTCTTATTGTTTACAAATTCTTAATATTTGACCGTAAAAAAATTATTATTTGTGACTTCTCTAGTCGTAGTGTGGATAACCAATCTTTAACAAGACTTAGGAGGCGAATTTAATTTGATGTGTAAAAATTGATTAAATATCTTATTTCACTGTAACATTATAAAATAAAAACGGGAGAATCCATTTTGAGAGTGGCAATTCCTTAATGAGTTAAGGGCAGTTTGAGTTATTACTACATGATATCACACTTTATAAAAACTCACGTACTAATATCGTAAGTTAGAGCTTCTAAAAACAAACCGAAAAATCTCAACGTAATTATTTCGATTTTGGCCGCGCAAGTTACAATTTTTTTTTGGTTGGTGCACTAGTTATAATTAGCTAAAGTATTCTATACGACGATTGTATATCATACAATGTGTTATACATTTGACACATCCTATCTTTGCATTGTTTCCAAAATTATCTGTCTTATCCTCAATCTTAAACTTAGTAACCTAGGTCACATTCTTTTCACATCCACCATGAGGAGTCATAGATTTTCTTCTCTTTCATGCATCATTATTTGTTGTATAGAGTCTGGGCTATCCTCAAATATTGAAAAACAAAATCATAGGGCATCATCATTTCTCTTACAAAGATATGACCTTCAAGCAATTTAAATAAATTAGAATCGCCACAGTAGAGTGAAATGGAGGTTCAAGGAATAACCTTTAGATGTTGCGCTATGCGACCTCTATTTAGTCAACAATAATAATAAAGCAACACTGAAGTAGCTCAGTCGTTCTAATAAGGTATACTTTCGTAGGCAGATATGATAGGCCACAGCTAAGCTCAACTGAAATGTTGGTTTATTATTTAGACCCTATTAAGCAATTTCCATGTAGGAACGGGCTAAAATTTTTGTGAAAAAGAAGCTGGACCACGGGGAAAAAAAGAATTTTGGGACATCAATATCAATTTATAGTAAAACAAAGATGAGACTGCAAACATATTGTTGCAGTGGCAATGAAGGTAGAATTGCTGATAGCCCTGTAGGAGTCAAGTGGTGGGCAAAAGCGACGGTCTTGTCGGTAACTAATGCTGGAGTTGTTATTGATTAAAGTTGTCAAGTAGAGAAGTCGTGACGATGCATAGGTGTTAGAGGTTGCTTTAGGGTTAACTATGTGGTCACCCATCTTGCTTTTATCCGAAAACATCTAGTATAAGGGAAGGCTGGCTTGTCCACTCTAGCTAGCTCGTAGATAGGAAAACTCATAATCTAATTTGGCGAAGATGTTCACACCTATAATTTTTTCTATCCCAAGGGCGTTTCGGGAAGAAAAAGAGGAAAGCATTCGCCCGTGAACAGGAAGAATTCGTATGTCATAGATGGGTCGAGTGAATCAAGAGGGATACTGCACTAAGATGCAGGAAATCCACGAGCTGAAAGAATGGCGATTCTTGATGTTCAAAATCTTGAAATTAAATGCTTTGACAGCTTCTGTGATTGTTTCCTTGAATCAAACTAAGCAAGATTTCATTGGGTTTTGTTGATGCAGTGTCAAAGCAACCATCGAGAGGTACAAGAAGGCTTGCTCAGATTCCTCCAGTAGCGGATCCGTTTCTGAAGCTAATGTTCAGGTATACATTATGAAATATATTCTGCTGTTTGTTTGCTTTTCCATGTTCTATTTCTGTTGAATTAAAGATCTATGAAACTCAAACTAATAATGTCTCCAGATAAAAAGAAGAAACGAATTCAGAAAAAAACAAAAAAGACTATAAATTGCGTTGATAGGTCATTTAAACCTAAAGGGACTTATAGTCACATAAGATACTTGATCATGCTCGCTACAACATATTTATTATGGTAGTTCACATGCTATCTAAACCGACTGGCTTGTTTCATGATGAACTTGTGAAAGAAGCAATCCCAAGCATTATATCAACCTCTCTTATGTTAAAACTTCATATGATATGTATGCTGGGAAGATGCGCATACGGGTTTATAGATTAAAATATAGGCGATGGACAATATATGATAATGAACTAAGTAGTTAACTTCCCATGAAACCTAGGGTAGAATGTGAGTAACTTCATTAATGACACCTACTTGATTCAGATATAATCTAGACACATTATGATTATGTCCAATCTAACTTTGATGTATAAAAAATGGCAAAGATTCAAATTGCAGGTCAACTGTTCATGTTTCAAACGTGTTCTAAACCTTGATTGAGGAAATTGTTTGATTGGGCCACAAAAATTTCTCGCATTTGTCTTTAGATAAGTTTACGTGTGAGTGACGTTCATTTTTGCAGCCTACCAATAACATTGGTTAGAGGAAGTTTCCTTCATTTAGAGATGAAGAAAAATATTTAACCTTATTTCACATCATCTTCCTGGATTTGCAAATTTCGTTAGATACATGTCACATGTTAAATGTTACTATCTCATTATTAATACATTATGGTTTTTTAGTTAGACTCAATAGATGTTGTAATTTACCTTTTTCAAGAAGCAATTTTTTTCCCGTACTGACATAAAAAAAGATACACTCCATATCTTCAAGGCTAACACCATCAAGAAAGTTACAGAAATTCTAGAGGGTGCATTTGTAGGCTTTTAAAACCTCAGGATCCTTAATGTAAATGTTATGAAACTGCATGGTGCATAAGTGTCCTATCTGCCTGTGTAACATACAAGGATGAGTTCTCTCCGAATGCACTCGACGTGGAGCGACCAAATCTGAAATTGCAGGTATGGCGTCCATGAAATGGTGGACTAGGATGTCCAAACTCATTCTTGGCATCAACTTGTTAGGCTTTTCTGTTTGTTTCAAATTTGTTTACTCTAGTCAAGTGATCTTTGATCTAAGAGAACCAAAGAGTGCACAACACAATGGAAAACAGCCTTGAAAAATAAAAGCACTATATATCCATTTCCAGGTTCTTCCTTAATCTCAGAATTTATTGATGACATCTCCCTAATTGGTTAATGTTACAGTTTTATCAGCAAGAATCCGCCAAGTTGCAACAACAGATTAATAACATGCAGAACAATAACAGGTAAAGTTTAAGATCAGTGACATCTTGTAACTTTGTGAAACCCCAACACGAATCGATGCTGCATATATTACCCTTGTGCATTTGGCACGACAAAGTACTTTTTTGGAAACTCTGAAAGATCAAGGACGAAATTATGTGATATCCAGGCAACTGGTGGGTGACTCAATTGCTGGGATGAATATGAAGGATATGAAGACTACGGAGCAAAAACTAGAAAAAGCAATCGCTAAAATTCGCGCCAAAAAGGTACCCATCAGAATGCTATCAATGTTCCTAACAATAAGATTACTCTTTCTGAATAATCAACAGACGACCCTCTAATCTGCTGTTATCTTTACTAATCTCTCTATTTCACTCTCTATTACTTGCAGAACGAGCTTCTATTTGCAGAGATTGAGTATATGCAAAAAAGGGTAGCTACTCTTTTCACCGATGCTTAGAAACTCGTCTAGCTTGTGTCGGACATATGTTTACCAGTTTGAGCATGCTCTCATATATGTGAGCGCTTGCGGGAGCACAAGCATGTGGATTGTTGGTGTGCTAGCAAGCAAGTGTGCGTGCCAATGCACGTACATCCCTTTTTTAATGCATTAGTTTTTGCATGTGTGTCCATGTGCATGTGCAGAATAATGATATCAATTGGTTGACCTAAATATCATCTAAAGCTATTTGAAAATTATGCAGCATTGAGCTAAATTGATCTATATTTTTAATATCTCAACCATTGCCATCTTCCCTACGCAGTGTTGCCATTTTTCAGAAAATAAATTCTTTTCGCTAGTATAGCTAAAGCAAATCAAAGACGGATAGCCCTAACCTGCAGAGGATCTGTATGTATCAGGAGATTCAGATACATAAAAATTTTGTTGTAAGAGCAGGGTACTCATTTAGAAATCAGATATATACTGCCATGTCTCTATAGAGAGGAAAACAATGGAAAAGAAAAGACATGAATACGATTCAGTGTACATTGTAAGATATACCACATTTGATTTGTTTTGCAAGATTTCGGGCAGTGAGCTTCTTACCTACAATCAGTGAAGCTAAAGTGAAAATACTGCGATGTTTGTATATCCTGAGCAAAGAGGACTGAATTTTTCTGATATAAGAATTACTGTATCGCTTGTCTTTATATTCCACCTCATCTTCTGACAACAAAGTGCTAATAAATCTTTGGTACCTAGTTTGCAATTCCTTGTGTTGAAGTAGGTATCCTGCGAAATTGCCAAAATTATATGTGCTGGAAATTGCTGTTTATGTGACTAAAAATCTGCATGCGCTTTGAAGCAAAGGGTGACATAAAACATGATTTATTTCCTTTGATGTGACCATATAACAGCTGCTGGAGCTGTTTCCATGAAATATCTTAATGCAGATTACCTTGATGCATCTATCAAATGATGTCTTTGGATACATGCTTTTTGTGAAATTCTGAATTATGTTGCTAATGTCTTATTGTCATAATGATTTGTTTCTGTTGTGCGGTTGGAGGAAATTGACCTACACAACAACAATCAAGTTCTCCGAGCGAAGGTTTATCTCTCTCTCTCTCTCTCTCTATCTCTCTCTCTCTCTGAGTGTGTGTACCCCATACACATGTGACACCGATAGATTCTGCTTGATCACAACTATACATCACCCTTTTGAAAACTACAATGACCATTTAAGGAGGCAAAATATTAGACTAATTCAAGTCAAGCTACTGGTAATAAAACATTAACAATTGGGGGACTTATTACTGGCCAGTTTGATCAAAGAAGGTGATGAATGATTGCATTCATGCAGATTAAAATTTATAAAGGGTAGATTCTATCCTAGTGTTCTTATGGAAACGGCATGCAAGAATTCTGGGGGCTCATTAGTCATCCTACCATTTAATCATACTAGTTCTGGTTTAGCTTGAAGTTCTTATTCTACTCTGTGTTCTCCTTTCGACCTATCATATGCAAATTTGCATCTCCTCTGAGTCTTTTATTTATTTATTTGTTGAAGCAACAAAACTTAGACTGCAAGTGAAACATAGGAGCAGGTCAATAGATAAAATATTATAACCCAAAAAAATTTCCAAAAGGTATGTACCAGTTTTTTTCTAGTACTTCCTGATATGTTGACATCTTTTTACTAGATTGAAGTTCAATTAGCATTGTCAAACGCCACCTTTTGCTGATTGGAAGTTTACCAGATGCACATGCACATGTATAGTATGATTAACAGGTGAATAACTAAATTGTGGGTCTTGGCATTATGATATGTAGATTGCGGAGAGTGAGAGGACCCAACATGCGGATATGAATTTGATGCCGGGAGGTGCCAACTATGACTTCATGCAGCCATCTTCTTCTCAGCCTTTCGATTCCAGAAACTACTTCCAAGTGAACGTGCTGTAGCACCCAACCACTGTGAGTGTGCACAAGTGTGACATCTCTCTCTCTCTCTCTCTCTCTCTCTCTCTCTCTCTCTCTCTCTCAAATTAGGGTTTATAGCTACCTCTAAAAGCCAATTTTAAGGTATCTAGAAATATATCCAACATATAGAGTTTACAGTGAACATAGTTTAAGCTTATCACTCAGCTTAATTAAGCTAGATACGTGAATAGTACTACTTATGAGGTTAATTCAGAGTTTAGCAAGAATTGATATCTTTTCAGTCTTTCTGAACTTTTGCTTCAAAGTAGTTCAGCAAGAGTTCTTAAGATACATGGAACTCAAATGTGGTAATTCCTGTAGTCAGTAGGTCGATGTGTATGCAGAACACACATGGTCTTTCCCTTTGCCTGTAGTAGAAATCTGGGATTGTCCATGAATAACCAAAATGCTGGCGTTTGTACTAATTATTTTTTCCTAGAAAAGCAAATCCATTCATTCATAATCTCAGCCTGTACACCCCCCTGTCGGTCACATCATTAAAAGATTAAAAACTGGATTCTGATTGGACTATAGAGGCTGCCTATTTGCATAGAACATCGGCAGAGGAGTTGCACTCTGAAAATCCAATTGAATCTCCAAAGGAAGTTAGCTAAGAGAAATCCCCGAACATCAAGCATTAGTGAGGAGATTCAAGAAGAAAAACAACAGCTAGAAAAGCCTAGATAATCCCCAAACAGTTTCAGTTTAATGCTGTAAGCATGAGCCTAATGGCTCTGCACAGTTCAGCAGAAAAATTATCAGCCAAACAGATCATTCAGTTGTTTTTTTTTTCTTGCCAAAGACGATCGTTTGGCTGTTTGCATGCTATAAGATCTATGTGATTACCACGGAATCCGTTTTGTTTCCTAGTAATTCCTAGCCCCTAGAGTTATTTTCATGTCACAGAAAGTAGCAATATCTTACTCAAGCTTTTTCCCCCTTGTGCAGCTAGTATTGATTGAAGGGAATATAACTAGTATATGGAGCTTCTAAGTGCTTATTATGAGGTTATGATGGACTTCATCAGATGCTAATTAAGTAGAAGCAGTTGGCAGATGCATCTATTAGGTGAAGGGCGTCCTCATCCTTTTGTTGATTAGCATCCTTAGATGTCTTAAAATTTCAACCATCTTTGTTAAGGTGTGTATTTGGGTCCCTATGTACTAAACTGAATATGAACTATCGAACTCTAGTCGTGTTAAACTAATATATATTTGCATGAGTCGGACTCTTTGTGCTTTTTCTTAGTAGCTTGTTCTTGTGCCCGAAGATGACAGCATCTAATCCCTACACTGCCACAATTTTTGGTGTAATTTTTCCAACGATGACTTGCGATTGCCTGTAATCATTTATAGATAATGAAAATTTCATTCTTGATCTAATTTGACTATTGAGAAGGACGGTTCATGGAAAATGGCAATGAGTACAGTATGTAAATTTGATTTGCATAGTAATCTTACTCTTCATTATGGTTCTTGTTCTTGGTATTTTTATTAGTAACATCTTCTTCACTCAATGCAAGAACTAAATTTCGATATTGTGATAATCTCATCTTTCAATAAAATTAGCATCTAATGAATGCTTCTTGACCAATTTGAATCAAGATAAATGATTTTTTCTGTCAGTGCAAACCTTGACGGCAAGCGAGTTACATTTTGGTATTGTTGACATTATCACACCACTCTCTACATTTCGATTGGATCAATTTGGAGTTGTATCAATTTATTATTTAAGGCATGTTTATCAAAGATAATGGATTTAAAATACAGATTTTTATATGATGATCCCAATTTTTGTGACGCTGATATAATTTCTTAGTTTCTTATATAAATTTTATTAATTTTCCCGTTTTCATCAAATGTAATGGTATATGAGAAAAAAATACAAGATAATATTTAAAGGTGATAAATCTTTTTATGGAAGAAGTTCATTATGACGTTGATGAAAAGATACCTTTTGCTAAATCCTTTTTCAAGAACTTGCATGTCAATTTCATGTTGTTTCAAGCGGGATGGGTCTAGCCATGCTCTTAACGTTTGGTGATGGTTAGATTACATTGCGAGATAAAAGATGAAAATGCGAGAGTTGTTTAATATCAGTGTATGTAGTAAACTAAAGAGTATTTATAGAATGTAGGCGATATATAAGGTAACATATATTCGATAATTCCTATCTTGACTCACGATCACAAGGAGAGAAATACAACAATTCTCATCAATATTTCTAACATCTCCCCTTCGAAAATAAGGTGATGTAAAACAAGTCATATAGAATTTAGAGAAAAGATAATATCCAGATAGATGTGCCTTAGTGAAGAATCAAGAGATGAAGAGTTCCATTAAGCACCTGATACCATATAAAGTAACGTTTTATCTCAATATATTTATACGCTCATGAAAAACATCATTACATGTTATTTGAATATCCCGTTGTCATAAGAGATGAATGTCTTACTAATATGACAAACTCCAGCGCCTTTGAGTAATCATTGTAACCATAAAAGTTCAACAATCGTATTAGCAAGAACACGATATTCTTCTGTTGTACTAGATCAAGTGATAACAATCTAATTCTTGCTACATCCGGAGATAAGTGAGTTGCCTAGAAAGAAATAATGACCTACGTTACTGGACCTTGGATCTAGCTAGTCATCTCCGAATTAGTGGACAAGCCAAATTTGACGGTCTGCTTCTTGTTAAAATTAAACAAGCTGAAAGCCATGTCCAAGTTAGCGGACCATAGATCGAGGTAATAAGCGAGCAACGTTTGTGAGGGTGAGAAGAGCAAAGGTACCTTGACTTTCAACTATGTCCTGAGTTCAAAATCCTCGACGGATTAAACAAAGCTTAAGTAAAGGAAGGAGTAGGCGAAGTACACCTTGAATAAACGAGGCAAGCCTCGACCTGGTATGAGGGGAGAGAGAGATAGACCAAGGGTGAGCCTAACAGAGAGAGCTAACGGAGAATGGCCAATAGAGAAAATAAATTTGGCTTGGATTTATATAGGATCGGCTTTAGGGGTATTGCCATTGGTCCAAGGCCCTTACATTCATTGGTCGTTGTCCAACATAGAAGCCTTTAATCTATGGACCCAAGCAAGCCAAGTCCCTAAAATACCCCAAATTTTGGTCTAGTTCCAAATCTATCATAAACTTTTTTTTTTTTAATCTTAGAAAAAATTCCAAACTTTAGGTCCAATCCCAAATCCGCCTCGAATTTTTCTTTTGTTGAAGAAGAAATCCTAAATTTTAGGTCCAATCCCAAATTTGCCCCAATTTTTTTTTTGTGTAAAAAATATACCAATTTTTAATCTATTCTGCAATCTACCCCATCGTCTAGTCCTACTTAATGTGGCATTTCCACATTGATAATAAATACAAATAGGTAAGGCAACATGGAAAATTATCATCAAAATAAAACTGTTCTAGGATATAAAATTTAGGGATGACTATCCATGACTTTTGGATAGAGGACTAAATGGAGCAAATTTAAGATTGGAGTAAAACTTGATGATTTTCTTTTTGACAAAAAAAAATTGGAGTAGATTTGGGATTAGACCTAAATTGTGGTTTTTTTTTTTTTTTTTTACAAAAGGAAAATTTAGGTCAGATTTGGGACTAAAAGAAATTGGGTAGATTTGGGACTAAACTTAAAGTTTGAGTTATTATTATTATTATTATTATTATTATTATTATTATTATTATTATTTTAAAAATTTGGGGTAGATATGGGACTAGACCAAAAAATTGGGGATCTTAAAGGATTAGCCTGTACCCTAGCCTCTTAAAGTCACATCAAGATCCCTCTAATCACCTTAAATCCCTTGAATCGGTCCTACCCCGTCATTTAGCCAAGCACAAGAGAGGTCGAACAAGCACATGTCCAACCCTAAAAATGGATGATTGTGCAGGCCACTTTGCAAAAGTCAATCAAACTCGGTCAACTCGGGCTAGGTTGTACAGTCACGTGAAAATGGCGAGTATGGGCTCATCATTCGTACATTTTGGATGAAATGTTAAAGGGAGTGAGTTTACACGTTGATGTAGGTTTTGTAAAAATATCAAGCCAATAGGAAATTGGGAAGTACCACTTTGGTGGCCTTAAATCACCATTTACATACTGGTCCGTTGGAGTAGGGATCAGCCAACACCTTTTTGCAAAAATGCCAATTTGGGTTGCTACAATTGGAATTAGCGCATGAGCCTCATGTCGGTAGAAAATGGACCCGAAGATGCTCGTTGTGATATCTAGCCTACAATTTTCCAAGTCCCTTTAGCCTTAAACCAAGAAGGAGAAGCCAGGCCAAAGTCATCGAGAAAAAAGGTTGAGTTATGGTGTAGGTTCGATTTGTCTGCAAGTTCTGCCACCTTTGTTGAAATTCTAGTCGTCGGGCTTGAGGTCCTAACGCTATGATGTCCCTACTTGCTAAGTACAAAAAAAACTTGAGAGAAAGTGTGATGACCTAGACCTGGAGCAGGATGGATTAAGATCGCCTTGGCAGTATGCGGGCGAGGAGAGTATGATGGCTCAAGCGGCGGTGCTTGGGGAGGAGGGATGGCGGTGCGTCCATGCCTCAGTCCTCGGACGCACGCAAGGAAGGGTTTCTCTCTTGTCCCACATCGCCTAAGGAGGGAGGTTTGGGCTGCCTTATAAGGCAATGAGCTCTCTAACTATACATACGCGTTTTCTTGTGCCTCGGTTCCCGGACGTGCCCAAGGAAGTGATTCCTCTCTTGTCCCACATCACCTAGGGAGGGACCTTATAAAGCAATGGGGTGTAACAATATGTGTACAGTGCAGACCAGGTCTTATAGAAAAATTGTATGTATGATGTTGAATGCTAATGTTTTTAGTTAGGCATCGAATTGTGTCGAATTGTGCCGTTATTGACGAATTTGACGAATTCGATCTCCAATTGTCAGGCAAAGCATGAATGCCCTATATATAGTGGAATCTAAGTATTAACAAATTGTGGTGTCTCTAGTTTCTACATATAGAAGGGACATAGCAAGAAAAGTGGATTATTGACATCGAATTGTTTTGGTCTGGAATGAAGTTCCGCTGTTATTGGTGGACTCGATTGCTGAATTTTTTGAAAATGTACGATAGATCTACATCTACAAGCAAAAATTTAAGTGTTTTTAAATGATGCGATAGTCGTGACATTTGAAGCACTTCCTACCTCCATCCAATTTTTTCTAGAGCTCTTTAACGAATTCATTAGATTTCCCATTTCTTTCTGCTGTTACGAAGCACTCTCGGCCTTAGTAGAGGAAATACTCTCAAAGAAACATTTTCCTTTAGCTGAGGGATTAGCCAAAAACCTACTGCCACCTCTTCATTGCTTATGCAATTTCATAGTTAGTTTGCAAACGTTTTCAAAGGACCAATATGGTTGAAATTCAACCAAATTGGTGAAATTCAATCCTCCGAGGAAATAAGCAATGATTTGCTCTAGGGGAAAAGTATCAAAAAATTTATAAACATTTTTATATTTGTACCAATTCAGTTTTAAATATTTTAATTGGACCAATTTAGATATGAATCTTTTCATGTTGGTATCAATTCAATCCATTTAGCTAATTTTGACCGGTTGGTGTTGACATGGATGTTGATTGTCGGCCCAATATTGACGTGACAATTTTTAAATAATTATTTTTAATTTTTTATTAATTTCTTTTTCGTTTTCATTTTCCTCTTCTTCCTCCCAAGGCTTCCTTTCCCGCAGTGGCCATCAAGGCTCTAGTGAGACTCACTGGCCATATGGCCCTCGCCTGGCCTTGCCATGGCTTTGCTATGAGTGAAGGTGGTGTTGCCCGTGGTTGGTGAGGCCGTGACGGCCTTCACTTGGGCCTTGGCAAATGCCATGATGGCCTCACTAACCATGGGCAAGGCCACCTTTGCTCGTGGCAAGGCTATGATGAGGCTAACCTCACCCAAATTTAGGCAATCCTATCTCACTCGTGGCCCTAGGTGAGGCACATCAACATTGTCTAGATGGTTGGCATCTACGATAGCATTGGCCGGTTGAAATTGGTTAGATAGACTGAATGAATATCAATATAAAAATTTTTAGGACTGAATTGATATAGGTACAATATATTTAGAACGTTTTTGGTATTTTTCCCTTTGCTCTTGCATTTTTAGTATTCCACACCTCATAAGAAGTTGTCCAAACTCCTTAATATACTCCTTAGTGCTCATCCCATGTTGATCAAGAGAGCTCAATTTTAGAAACAAGTCTTGCTAATAGTTATTGGCAAGAACGTTTTCTTCCAGAGTTTCTTTAGCTTTTCCCAAAAAAAAATAAACCGTATACCAACTTGATGCGTGGTGAGTGGGTGAGAATGTAGAAAGTGTTTAATGGAACAAAACTTTGATGTGCTTGAGGAAAAATATATTTGGGGTAGAAGAGGTCAGCACTAATGCATAAAGAAGTATTCCACTAGCCAAGCATAGGGCAGTGCATCTGGACTAGTTTACTTGGGAACCAAATTGGATAGCCTTGAAAATCGATCAGGTTCCACGTTATTGATTCCGAGTGAAGAATCACCCAAGAACCAGATTGATCAGACTAAATTTGGAACTATTTACATAAAGCCTAAAACTCCTTTTTTTTCTTAGCATCTTTTTCTCTCTTTCTCTTTTGTTCTCTCCAACCTCATTCAAACATTTCATGAATTTCTCTCTTGCTTGCTCACAACTCACCCTCCTCTCACTTGTCTGAGCCTTCAAACTCTCGCTCGTTCTTGACTCTCACCTTCACTCACTCGCTTGCTCTCATTCATCTTTTACTTCGAACCATTTTGTTGCTAATATTATTTTGCTGTGAAAAATGAAGACAAAAAAAAAAAAAAAGGTCCTTTGAGTAGACTTTGGAGCCGCATTGGAAAAATAAGGTACAATCTTGGGCAAATATGATAAGCTTTAGATTCCAAAAACTGGGACTTGATTCTAACATGGTAAATTCTAGGTTATAGATTTGGACTTACCTATCTCGAAATCGATCAGCCCTAACCTTGCATAATGATCTTTAAGGTTCACACTAACAGATTAGATAAAGAATCAAAAGAATCATTCACTTTGGGGGAAAGTCTAGTATATTTTCAACTCAAAAATATATATCCTTACAATTGACAACGCACGTTGTTGACATTTAATTTTGGCAACCCTAAGTAAATAAAAAATAAAAATCGCATTAGAACAAATAAAAGGAAAAAATAGGGAAAATCAAGTTGATTGATCGTGCATGGAAGTTAGGAATTCTGAAGAATATTCAAATCTTGGTAAATGTGGAAGCAAATTCTTGGTTAAAGAAATTAGGTGAATAAAAAAGCAAGGAATTTGATAAAAGAGAAGGAATCGAAACATTCAAGGTAAAATCAAGCCGATTATAAGATTATGCTCTAATTTGCAGACCATGAATTAAGGCAGCGGAAAAAGGAAGCTCGAAAATTGCCATGGAAGAGGGTGCTCGGAACCACTATAAAAGGGACCGAATTTTGTGAAAAAAAAGGGGGGACCGGGAAATTCAGAAAAATCGAGAGAAAAATTCGTGAGAGGGAGAGCAAGCGTGAGGAAAGAGTTCGTGCTGGGGGAGAAAATTCGCAAAAAAAGGAGGGAAAAAGCATTCTGTTCCCTTGTCGAAGTCAACCAAGGAAATGTCCTTTTGCTGAAGAAATGACAGGGAGGGGACGTGGGACAATAGACAGGAGAGAGAAAAACCAGAAGAAAACAAAAACAAAACAGAAAAGAAAAGAAGTCTTCTTCTTCTGCACTGCTCCGCCGTGAATTCCCCCTGCAACCCAACGCCGGCGGCTGAGTCGCCGGTCATCGCCTCCCCGCCAGCCTGCCCGAGGCGGCCACCGAACCCCAGCTCCCCTGGCTGCCGAGCTTCCCTCTGCTGGCCTACCACCGCTGCAGCAACCGGCGTCCCGAAGCCAGCCACGACGCCCGCGCCTCCCTCTGTCTGCGAGCACGACGTCGCCTCGCCACTGCTGCCCTCAGCCCGTCGCCAACCTGACGCCGTCAGTGCCCGACGCCCAACCGACGCCACCATCACCGCTGTCCTCCGCCTGAGAGTCCCTGCCGTCGCCGCTCTTCACCCCCGACGCCGGCAGCGACCCCGACGCTCACCACCACTGCTGCCACTCTGCACGACGCCTCCGCAGCTGCTGCTCTCCCTTCGCCGACGCTTCCGCCCGCCGCCTGCAGGACCTCCACGAGCAGCTTGCCGCGCCCGGCGCCCGACACCAGCAGCATCACCGTCGCTCCGAGACCCCTCGCCTGAGTGACCAGCCGAGCCTTCGCCGCGCGTCGTCTGCAACCCGACGCCGCTGTAACCCGACGCCGCCGCCGCTTCCGTCCGCCTGCCCTCAGCGACGCTCGCTCCCGAGCTCCTCCGTTGATCCCGTACCTCAGTCCGTCGTCAACGCCGTAGCAGCTCGCCACCGCGCCTGAGCGCCGCCCGATCCGCCGCACCCCTGCGGCCCGAGTCCCGCGCCCAGCTCCGCCGGCTGTCCCCCTCGCCCGCGCCTACTCCCATCGCAATGCTGTCTTCCTGAGTCCCCTTAGGTAGTTTATTTTATTTTATTTTATTATTTTTTTTAAAGTTTAGTTATTTAAATTGTAAGATTGGAGGTAAATATTCATTTCATGAATCTACAAAGGTCTTGTCCAAAATCATTGTAACTATTAATTTGATCCGTGAGATATTGGATCACTTTTTTTAATTATATTGATTTTTGAGGCATTTTGATAGTATTTTAATTGTTATATCATTATAATTATTAATTTGATTTGTAATATTTCGGATAGAATTTTTAATTATTTTGAATTTTTTTATACATTGTGATATTTATGATTAAAATAATCATTAATTTAACTCGTGAGACAATGGATTATTTTTTTGATTATTTTAATCATTCATTTGGTGGATATCTTGATTAGTTTGGATGTACTCAATTGTTCATCTTGGAAAATACTAAAAAAAAAATTGAATCTTGCATCAGAGTGTGTTGGTTTAGTAAATTAGGATTTGCATTTTTTTAGGATTGCACTTATTGATAATTTTTAGAATAGATTAGGATTGATTTTTTTTTTTTTTTTAAAGATAGACTCTTAAATAATGTGTAGTTAAAGTGCACGTTTTAATTTCGAGATAAAAGAAAACCCAAAAAATTGTTTGCAAAAAAATCTAGTGTAATCAAGTACATATACCAAAGTCTCTGTCGTAAGGTGTCTAATCAACCTACCATAAATTGATTAGTGTCAACTTCTGGATAAAATCCATTTGCATGTTAAAAACTTGAATCTCAGTTGCGAATTGATATGTGCTTGGGTTAATTGGTATGAGCTTGAGAGAACCTAGTCTAAGTTTAAGACTTAGTAGTTCATAAGCCTAAACCTAGGTGGTGCACCCGAAATTTAGGTCACAACACACCTCCTATTAAGGCCATACAAGATGGACTAAAACTAGGAAACATTACAAGGACTGAGGCTAGGAAATAAGAAAATCACTCAAACTAGGAAACAACTTGAACTAGAAATCCTACTCAAGTTGGGAAACCTGCTTGTACTTGGAGTCCTATTCAAGTTAGGAAACCCACTTAAAAAAAGAAGCAACCCTCTAGTTTTGATCCGGTCGAATCAGCTTTGGTTCTTCAACTTTAAAACTACTTCTTGCATGCATACTCCTCACTGGACCTTGATGCTCCTACATCATGCGGCACGACAAACTCCCCCTCCCCCACCCTCGAAAACAATTCTAAACAATAAGAAATAAGAACAGTACACGTAGTGGTTGGGACATGCCTTTGCTATGCCTTCAACCAATTTGTTGCGAAGTTCCTAAATAAGAACGCTGAAAGATAGTACCGCTTTATGAAAGGATTTTCAGGAATTCCATTTATTGATCACCAAATACCTAGATCGTCCCATAGTGGCAATTAGGGAAGTTTTCTAGTTATTAGAGACTATCTAATTAAATAGGACATAAAACATCACTAAGATGAATAGATAAAGCATGATGTTTTCTCAACTTGCAAGGCAAATAATCAATGTGTTTATTTTTGAAAAAGCCTAAGTGACCTCTAGAGATTAGAGGACGAACCGAGAGAAAGAAGCATAACACAAACAAGAACACTTAATTTCACAAAGATATCGTGGCTACGGAATTAGCTAAAGAAGGTTGTGGAAGTTTTAAGGAGATGAGTTCAAAGAGGTGTGTCCAACTCTACATTTTGCTCTAATTATTTGTCTTGTCCATGTGTCCTCCGCATGGCGACCAAGATAAATAAATGTATAAGTCAAGTTTCACACAATTGTACCCACAACGATACATATTAATGAAAGCTGAGGAAGAGGGAAACTATTAGGTAAAAGTAACTTGGAAGTCGCAATGTCTCCTCTCTGACGTACTCTCATTTGTAAGATATGAGCTATATGAGTATTAGGTGTTTGCAAAGTGAATGAATTTGATGTGAAAAGGCTAGAATCAGGAGATCAGGTATTTTTAGTAGGCAAAATAAATGAACTTAAATCGAAGTAACTCGAATAACAATAGAGTGGAGATTTTTTTTTTTTTTTAAATTTGGTCAAAAATTGAGCAGATATGTAGAGATAGAGGAGTTAAAACTACGAAATTTTGAAAGGATGGGAGATTTTCTTAACGATGGAATAATAAAAAAGTTACTAGTAGAACCCTCAATAGTTGCAAATGTGGTGAATAAAAGTGTGAACCTGGGCATCGAGATCGGTTTTTTGGCCCTCTATTCTACTTAGATTGGATAGGAAAAAGTGTTAAGTTAATAGATCATAATGAAAATGCTTAACTTAAATAGTTAAAATACTTACAAAATCTGATGCCCAAAATGGAAAAGACACGTCCCAAAACCTAAGAAACTGGTTTGGAAAAGACTGAACCGTACAGTCAAAGTGTGAGACTGGTTTAGTCGAATTGATTGGGCGGCCTCATGTGTCAGGGTTGCCGACATGTGACGCCCGGTTGACTTGGACCAAAAAGTGACTAACACGTGGCATTTAGAGAACGTAGATGCTAATCAGGATAACGATATGGTAGATGATGTGGTAGATGTCGTTTTAAGTAACATGGCAATGTCATATAGGATGGTGTTGCTTAAGATATGGTGCTTCCTTAGCACGATGCAGCTTATTGATCCAACGTGGTTGATGAAGTAGGCTGGGCATGTGTAGAGGCATGTGGTGGCGTTTGGAAGAGCGGTTGATGGCAGCGAGTGGGGGAACCTATGAGTGTGTGAGGGCATGTGGTGGCCAATGAAGACACACTTCCAAGAGTCAGCTCGGCTGAGGGTGGCAAATTCAACTGTGGTGTTGATTTTGCGAAACAAAAAAGGATACAGGATGAAGTAACAGGGTAGAAGCGAAGAAATGAAGATTTCCACCCAGCTATTCCTTTTGTGAATGCGCATTCACCTCCATTAGTCATATTCCCATGCCACTTGTAATTTGATTTGCACGTTAGAAGGGATGTTGAAGTATGATCTCACATTACTTAACGACGGTTGATGGCAGCGAGTGAGGGAACCTATGAGTGTGTGAGGGCATGTGATGGCCAATGAAGACACACTTCCAGGAGTCGGCTCGGCTGAGGGTGGCAAATTCAACTGTGGTGTTGATTTTGCGAAACAAAAAAGGATACAGGATGAAGTAACAGGGTAGAAGCGAAGAAATGAAGATTTCCACCCAGCTATTCCTTTTGTGAATGCGCATTCACCTCCATTAGTCATATTCCCATGCCACTTGTAATTTGATTTGCACGTTAGAAGGGATGTTGAAGTATTATCTCACATTACTTAACGACGGTTGATGGCAGCGAGTGAGGGAACCTATGAGTGTGTGAGGGCATGTGATGGCCAATGAAGACACACTTCCAGGAGTCGGCTCGGCTGAGGGTGGCAAATTCAACTGTGGTGTTGATTTTGCGAAACAAAAAAGGATACAGGATGAAGTAACAGGGTAGAAGCGAAGAAATGAAGATTTCCACCCAGCTATTCCTTTTGTGAATGCGCATTCACCTCCATTAGTCATATTCCCATGCCACTTGTAATTTGATTTGCACGTTAGAAGGGATGTTGAAGTATTATCTCACATTACTTAACGACGGTTGATGGCAGCGAGTGAGGGAACCTATGAGTGTGTGAGGGCATGTGATGGCCAATGAAGACACACTTCCAGGAGTCGGCTCGGCTGAGGGTGGCAAATTCAACTGTGGTGTTGATTTTGCGAAACAAAAAAGGATACAGGATGAAGTAACAGGGTAGAAGCGAAGAAATGAAGATTTCCACCCAGCTATTCCTTTTGTGAATGCGCATTCACCTCCATTAGTCATATTCCCATGCCACTTGTAATTTGATTTGCACGTTAGAAGGGATGTTGAAGTATTATCTCACATTACTTAACGACGGTTGATGGCAGCGAGTGAGGGAACCTATGAGTGTGTGAGGGCATGTGATGGCCAATGAAGACACACTTCCAGGAGTCGGCTCGGCTGAGGGTGGCAAATTTAACTGTGGTGTTGATTTTGCGAAACAAAAAAGGATACAGGATGAAGTAACAGGGTAGAAGCGAAGAAATGTAGATTTCCACACAACTATTCCTTTTGTGAATGCACATTCACCTCCATTAGTCATATTCCCATGCCACTCGTAATTTGATTTGCACGTTAGAAGGGATGTTGAAGTATTATTTCACATTACTTAACGACGTATCATGAATGCTCTTTATATTAATGTGATCTTCCTTCACCAATTAATTTAAATTTTTTGATTGGACTTTCTAACGACCACAAACATATGTGAAGAGAGAATTGTATAACGTATGTGTATGCAATAGAGAGAAGCACAAAATGTACTTCTAAACAGCACAACGTGACTATATAATGTAACTAGATATTCACACACACAAGTACACGCCCTCGAAGAACATTTGATATTTTGGTCAACTCGCATTGGGTAAGGTTGATTTCAAGCTGATTAGGTAGGTTCGTAAAGTTCAGTAGAATGTTAAAAGATCGAGTTAAATAGAGGTAAATTGTGAGCTAAAATTTCAACCTATACACATAGCCTCTTGGTCAAGCCAGTAGGTATATCAAACCGAGCTAAAGGACAAATTTGATTTTGCCTAGTTGCGAGATGGTGGCTGTTGCCATTGTCTTTCATGAATTCCCCAAAGTCGGACCACTTCTTGTTGAATGATAACACCCTATGAAATTATTACTGAAAGGGTTAATTACACAGAATCTTGTAAACATTTGAAAAACTATAATCTAAGTTGTACAAGCTTTGTATCCGGTGGAATGATGTTCTTCGTACACCCAAATTTTCAGAGCTAGTAAGCTAAAAATTCACTGTTATTTGAACATGTCGTATTGAAGCCATAAGAGAGAAAATGTCAAAATTTCAAAAAGAAGAAGAACAAAAAAGCTAAAATTCATGAAATATTAAAAGAAAAAGATTTATAAAGCTACTAATTTTGTTACTATATTGCTCCCATTGATGAAATGATTATATTGCATCTAGGATACTGTAATAAAGAAAAAAGAAGAAGAAACCAAAGACAAAACGTAAAGATATGAAACGCTTCGTATTAATTTCTCTACGAAATGATTTGGCAAGATTTTACTGGACTCAATCGCTTTATGCACAAGTCGCATTTATTTGAAAATTCAGTATGGTAAAATTCCATACCCCTTAGCAAAGTAAACTCAGTCAAATTTCCTTATCTTTAGCATTGCCAATAAAAAGAAAAAGAAAAAGTTGATTTCCATTAATATCACTTGATTATCCGTTCTGCATAAACTGTGATAGATAGGCTTTTGATATACTAGACGTAAAGACAGATTTCAATATAACGTGGTTCCAGAAAATAACTAAAGGACTGCTACAACATTTCATCTAATTGGCAACACAATTTGGATTGTCGATCATAGAGGCTAATGCCAACTTTTCTGTTAGCCCAACGCAAGCCCCACCTATTGGCGTGCTTCTTAGTTTGGCTACATGCCTACCTCCATTATTTATCTGGACTATTCCCTTTTCATCTTTTCTTTTATTTATAACATCCATGATACATTTTCTATTTCTTTTTTATTTTAGGGATATAGACACGGAGACCCGTTAACCTGGAGGCTCCTAAAGCACCCTGCAAATTTTTAAAACGGATCAGGAGTAGAGCTTTGGCTTGTACATGTCGTTTCAACTCAAAAAGTCTGTATCTAGTAATGAGATTTGAACCTGTAACTTCCAGTTCTTATAATGAAGATACCTCACAACCTCAAACCGACTGTGCAAACCCCCAAGTTATTCATTTACGAATGACTTCTTGGTATTGAATCTCATTGAAAACACAAGTTCCTTTATTTTCCACAGTTCCTTCGTTTCCGTCCATTGGGCACGGAGATTTTTTTTTTTTTTTGGTCATCTCTAGATTTAGTGTCATCGTGTGAGACACGGAGAGAACATGCGTGTGTTAGGGTTCCAAGAAATGATTTTTCTGGTTCTTTTATAGGTATTTGAGGGGCCATCGCCAATCTTGAGCCCAGCAATGGTTGGTGGGCCGCTCAAAGTGCCCAATCTGAGTAAATCCGTGACCAAATTAACACATTTGGCCCGTTGCCACTACTTAACAAACCGACGTTAGATTTTTCGAACATGCATTAGGGCATCTCTTGACAGTATAGATTTTATTAGGTCTGTTATCTGCGTAAAACATGATTCTCGCACTTACAGTTAAGATGATTGACATGTAGAAGAATTCCATTACAAAACCAACTTAAAAAAACGCATGCTATTTATTCAACAATTAAGGTGGAATGTTCTACATTGTCGGTGACCCTAATAAAAATTCGAATAGTATTTTATCATCACAATAGTGCTAGGACCTCCATGGTCACCACAATTTATTAGTGCACTAGGGGATTTTTCAATTCAATATTTGGAGATTTTTTATTCAAATCTCACCAACTGTGTGCAATCTCTTTGAGTGAGGGTCAATTGTACAAACAAATGGCTTGAACTTAACCGGCTTATGGAGCTTGTGGGGTGTCTCATGAACCTCCGAATAGCTAGACCTTTACGCACATGCCCTTGGATTATGACAAACAAATAGAGATTTCCTATTCTCTTTCCTGTTAGAGAGCACCACCTCTCTCTCCTCTAGATTTTTACTTCTCTAGATTCCGCTCTCTAGATTTTTCCAACCGTTATGTTTGACTAAAATTGGCAAGTTGTTATAAAATATTAATATTCTAAGGGATATTTGGTGTGGAAGTCGGTTAATGTACTGACTTTACCCCCTTTAAATAGGGGCTCTTGTCCCTTGAGTGAGTAGCGTGGAGTGTGAGGTGTGTGAGACATGTGTAGTGTGAATGAGTGTAAAGGGAGAGAGAGTGACATGTGTGTGTGCAAAGAGTTGTGTCTCTGTGTGGTCTGTAAAGTGAGTGGGTCCCACGTGCAATATTATTTACTAGCTCAAGATTTGTGGTATATCGTGGGCGACCATAACACCACACCACACACAAATGACAATGACTAAGAAAATGGAACATCAAATCAGGTAAAGCTCTTTACGTTCTTGCTGTAATTGTTGAAGATGAGTTATTGCAGCACATAAAGAGTGCAAAGATCTTGAAAGAGGCTTGGGATAACTTGATAGCACTGTTTGCGAGGATGAATGATGCCAAGTTACAATGATTGGAAAATGAGCTCCTCTCAATTTCGCAACAAAATATGACTATAAGTCAATATTTTTCCAAAGTTAAATCTATTTGTGAAGAAATTTTAAAGTTAGAGCCTCATAATGCCATCACTAAGACAAGAATGAGAAAAATAATAATTCATGGGATAAGGTTGAGCATGACAATATTGTTACAATCACCCGTGGACGGGCAAACGAGCCGACTCTAATAGAGTTGGAGAATATATTAGCCAACCAAGGCCTTAGATAGAGATATGTCTAACGTCTCGGTTAAGGAGGATGAATGTGCTCCCTTTAGTAATAAAAGATGGTTCAAAGGTCAGAGTAAAAATGGTGCATGTATTAGAGATGACAAACATAGGAAAAGTCATGGAGAATGGTAAAAGCGACTAGAAGGAATGAGACCTCGGTTAGGGGGAAGCTCGCCAAGATTGCAATAAGGACGACAATGAAGATAAGAAGAATAGAAGGCATATCGGCTTCCATATGAAGAGTTCACATCTAGAGCTAATATGTCTCTCAAGCTCATCTACTTAGATGTATTTAGACCAATGAAGCAACAATCGGTCAAAGGATCAAAGTACATGATAATGTTCATTGATGACTTCTCCAAATACGTTTGGGTCAATTTATGAAAGAAAAATCCGAGACATTAAACAAATTTAAGGAGTTTAAAGCAAAAGTAGAGAATGAAGTAGGCAAGAAAATGCTATGCCTCTGCACAGATAATGGGTGAGAATATGCATAATATGACCTTACAAAGTATCTTAAAAATGGAGGATACATCGACAATTTACTTATCCAAATATGCCACAAAAATTGAGTCGCCGAAAGAAACAATCGGCACTTGGTGGAGACATGCAAGAGCATGTTGCATGTGAAGAATGTTCCACTCAGGTCTTAGGTCGAATATATGAAGATAGTAGTGCATGTGATCAACAGACTACCTCAAGTAAGGCTTAGCTTTATGTCACCATATGAGCAACTATGGAATCATAAGCCTACGGTAAGTCACTTTAGTGTACTTGAATGTGTATGTTATACATTCGTGTTAGACCATCTAAGCAACAAGTTTGATAAGAAGATAGTGCGTTGTATATTCGTGGGCTACGATGATTAAAGAAAATGATGGAGGTGTTATGACCCCATAATAGGGAAATGTTACACTTCCAGAATTGTGGTGTTCGGCGAACTATCATCTAGTGGTCATCACAATCTAATTCAAAACAAGTTGAAGAAGAGGTTTGTGAAAGAACGAAAAAAAATGATGAGCTTGAAAGGGCCAGCCAATTGAAGAAGGAAATGATCTTGTAATTGAAAGAGAAGAAGTTAGAGCACAGTCACCAGAAAAATCAAAGAGTCCATGGTGAATTGGTGTACATCCAAGAATAATAGAAGAGCTTCAACCAACTTAGATGGAAGAACCTAAAGAGGAGGAACCTCAACTTGGGAGATCAACAAGGCAAAGAAGATCAAATCCCAAATATGCAAATGCAGCGATGACCAAAGGTGTTGGAGTAGTCGAGCCATCCACATATGAGGAAGCCTCACAAGGCGTGAGATAGAGGAAGGCCATGCGAAAGAGATCCAAACACTAAGAAAGAGTGAGACATGGAACCTAATGTTAAGAGCTAAAGAGGTACGCCATGTATCTTGCAAATGGGTTTGCAAACTTAAAACTTGACCAAAAGATATAGGACACGATTAGTTGCCCGAGAATTCTCTCAAAAGTATGGCCTAGATTATGATGAGACTTTTGGTCCAATCGCAAAAATTACAATTCGAGTCTTACTAGCACTTGCAGCAAGCAAGTCAAGGAAATTATAGCAAACGGTTGTGAAGAATGCCTTCTTACATGGAGAACTAGATTGAGATATATACATGGAGCAGTCATATGGTTCTAAGAGTAAGACTCATCCAGACTACATTTGCAAGTTAAAGAAAGCCCTTTATGGCTTAAAATAAGCCCCGAGAGCATGGTATGGGAATATTGCTTCATTTTTGGTGCAAAATGGCTATTCAATAGCTCCAACAGACTCGAGCTTGTTTGTGAAGGTAGAAGATGGCAAGCTTGCAATAGTATTAATCTATGTGGAGGATAATTTCACTAGAGATAATGAGGATGAAATATACCAAATCAGAGCCAACCTCTTAGTGCGGTTTCGGATGAAAGAGCTTGGAGAATTCAAACATTTATTGGAACTCGAGGTTGAGAAGACCAATGAAGGACTATTCCTATTTTAGTAGAAGTATGCATGAGACCTCCTACAAAAGTTCGGGATGCTTGATTGCAAACTTATATCTACTCCAATGGATGGAAATGTAAAGTTATGTCCAATTGAAGGACGAGAATTGGAAGACTTAGTTGTGTATAGGCAATTAGTGAGTAGCCTTTTTTTACCTAACCATAACACGGCTTGATATTGCCTTTGCAGTGGGAGTAACAAGTTGATTCATGGAGAAGCCATAAAGGCCTCACTTAGATGCATTCAAATGCATACTAAGGTATGTAAATGGTACATTTAACTTTAGGCTCCTGTATAAAAAAAAGAAGCATCATGTGAAGTCATAGGCCATTGCAATGCTGACTTTGCTGGAGATCGTTACATGTGACAATCAACTACTGGATACATGTTTAGTCTTGGATCAGCATAAGTGTCATGGTGCAGCAAAAGACAAGCAACTGTGTCACTATCTACAACGGAAGCTAAGTATAAAGTAGCAACGATGACAGCTCAAGAAATTACATGGCTGGCACAATTAATAAGGGATCTTCATCAACCAATAAACCACTTGACATTGTTATATTGTGATCATCTATCAGCCTTAAGCTTAGCAGAGAATCCAATTTTCGACTATCACTTTCTATGGGAAAAAGTATTATAGGGCAAGATAAAGATGGAGTATGCCAAAACAATTGATCTAGTTGTGGACATCTTCACCAAAGGTCTTGGAGCTGCAAAATTCAGAGAATTTTGAAGGCAACTTGGTATGATTGTGAAGTCAATGCTAAGAGGAGTCGATGAGGGAAAGTGTTAGAGAGCCTTGCCTCTCTCCTCTAGATTTTTCCTTATCTAGATTTCTCTCTCTCTAGATTTTCCAGCCGTTATATCTGACTAAAGCCAGCATTGGCAAGTTGCTATAAAATATTAAAATTAAGAGATATTTGGTGTGGAGGTCGGTTAATGCATTGTTTCCCCCCCTATAAATAGGGGCTCTTGCCCCTTGAGTGAGTAGTGTGTAGTGTGAGGCGCGAGGCGTGTGTAGTGTGAGAGTGTAGAGGGATTGAGAGTAACAATATGTGCATAGAGTTGTGTACATGTGTAATCTATAAAGTGAGTGGATGAATGAAGTTTTGAAAGGAAGTGAAGTGAGTGGGCGTGAGAGTTTGTTAGTGTGAAGAGTTTGTAATATTCTTTATAAAGAAGTGATTATTTTACTTGTATATCCACTTGCTTCTCAACATTTCCATCTTAAGTAAGGGTGTCAATGGTTCGGATTTCCATTATATCTCAACCAACCTGAACATGTTCAGTATACTTGAACTGAAAACATGGTTTAGCTTGGGAGATTGAGGTGCAAAAGACAATAGTGAAGGAGACTTTCTTAGAGGGTGCTCTCTATAGGAAGATTGTGTATAATTTAAATTGTTATAATCCATTCCATTCAGTTGGTGTTTGAGTACCCAAATAGAATCAAATCAACATTATTTATGCATTCGTATTCTAATTTATTATCCAAACCAAAAGGAACTTGATTCAATAATACTCGAAAATTTCAGTTTGGTTGGATTTGTCAGATCCAAATATTTTTGTCACCCCTCTTAAGTATAATTCTTTATTTTTTCTTTTTCTGGTCATCGACAATTTCTATGTGGCATCGTTGAGGGAGTACAAAACTTCAGCTTGATGATCTATCGGGTCTTAAAAAATCCAACAAACGAGACAGGATACGTTGATCGGTTAGAAGGTCACGTCACGATCCAATTATTGTGTCGTCAAGGGCAACCCAAATGGCCCATTTTAGTTCATTTTGCTTGGCAGTTGCTCATTTTGGTATCATTATCTGAGCATTTTGGGCAACTTTTCGTTGTTTCGGTCTACGTCGCCGCATACGCTCTAATTTTCTCAATTTATGAAGCTCACTTTCTTTATTTGATAGACTTTGCATGTATAAATTGACCCCTTCACCGTGAAACATTCTGGATGATCTTATGCTTAAAAATAGCCGAACTAGCCTATATAAAGGGAAAAATCCCCTCAAAATACTTTTTCCTTATGTGCATGACTTGAAGCATACGGGTAATGCGATCACAAGCCCAGGTCCATAGAGAATGTGCTTGGGACCCCAATGCTGGGGTTTGGTTCCAAAAAGGCCAAGCTTAGGACCCTACATCTGGGCTTGGGTCCACAGAGAACGAGCTCAATTACATAGAAGCTAAGCTTGCGATATCGGTGCTTGAGGTGGGGCCAAAGACCCCAGTGCCTATGCCTTAGCTGCCTAGTGCTTGGACTTGAGTTTATCAAGGTGTGGTTAGGTCCATCGAGGTTGGGCATAGGACCTTGCCACCCATGGTTGGGTTCTAGATGGCCGAACCTAGAACTTTGGCCCCCATACCCATGTCCCTAACGCTTAGGCTCGAGTTCATAACGGTTGTGCTCGAGACCCTAGCATTAGTGCCAAGCTCCCTCATGCCTAGGCCTATTAGGGCCGGGCACGAGTGACGGAGGCCGAGCCTAAGATCCAGTGCTAGTGTCATGGCTACCCAGTATTAGGGCAGTGACATCATGATTTCCTAATTCTATTTTTGATTGAATGAGTTGGACTTTTCATCAACGTGCCTATAGTCTTTTTCTCTAAGTTGATCACTCATGAGATAACTAACTATCAGGTGAAGCCGTTAAGGGATTTTAACGCAATAGACTTGAGAATTCGACCAGAAATTGACCGCTCGACCATGCTAATCTGCAAGAGTCAATACGGCACTGTCAAAATTGATTAGAGATCGGAGATAGGTCGGTTTGACTGAGGTATGTGATTAAAGTGTGGGTGATTCCACCTAATTACAAAATTCTCGTAGAGTGGCACTAACTGATTTTTCTGTCATTTCTGTACCTTGTATCCGTATTTAAAACCTTGAGATTTTCACAACAATCGAGAGTCATCAAATGAGCGAGAGTTTTATAATTTATGGAAATGAACACTCAAGTGATCTTTGCTAACTTTTACCAAAAAAAAAAAAAAAAAACTCAAGTGAGTGATAAACAAATGTTGCATCAAGTAGACCTTATTGATTGTAGAGGTCTTCTCGTACATATTCAATATGACTTTTATTAAACCGTAGTGGCTTTTATATGAGCCAATGTTAACCAAATAACACAATGCTTGTCTATCTGTCAATTACCATTCAGCTCGTGTCATCAACTGAGGTTTCTCTCAAGATAGGGGTAAGTGTAAGTACCTTTGATACAAGGAATCCTCAATCAGCATTTCCTAGAAACAACAATTCTTCCCATCAAATTTGTCGATCCTCAATTTTTTTTTTCTTTTTGTTGTCATTGATTAGCTTCAACTTAGTTTAGCCTAGCTCTAATACCAATTATTGCAGAAGCAAGCAATTAAGCAATTAAATAGTTAGAACAAGAAAAAAAATCATACAATAGAGTATATGGTTTAGTCATTGTGACTTATGTGCAGGGGGAGAGTATAACAAATTCTACTATAGATCAAGCAATGCAAACACTCACGTAGTGTTTAGCCCACATCCTTATGAAATAATTTGGCGAAAGTACACTAGAAGTGCCAAAAGTTGTGTACGGCGCTCATTTTTATGCAAAAAGTTTCTGTCGGATCACTTAAATATCAAATCAGAAAAAAAAAAAAATGATCACTTTGGTGCCATTGGTGAAAGATTCTGGCCAAATTAATTATGCGGCTTTTATAAAAAAAGAAAAGAAAGTTGATTGGCTTTTAAATGACATTGTTTTCTGTCCTCCTTAAGAAACAACACCGTTTTGCCGTCATATGTGGATGGTCTCACAAAAACAACGCTGCATAACTCATATGGGGACTTAAAATTAAGGTTCTTTATTCAATCCTTGCCCAACGTCGACCATAGCTCACTTGCCCACTGTCGCTCGCCTGCTGTCACTCAGCCATCACCGCTTGGCCATCGTTGTAGTTGCTCGCCCAAGTGAGCAAGAAGAGGTTGAGGTTGTTGCTTGGGCAAGAAGCAGTGGGAAGAATATGAAGCGAGGGTAGAGGAAGAGGAAGAAAAAGGGGGGTCGAAGGTGGAGAGAGCGAAGATGAGGAGGGTGAAGGAGACAAAGAGGGTGTAGATGGAGATGATGGGCTTTACTCAGGGAGTGGCTAAAGTATGTCCTTCTGAAGGGGGAAGGAGAAGGAGGATGAGGAGAGGAGGAGGATAAAAGCTTGGGCTTGTCGATAATGTCAAACGAATCGGAGGTGTAGCATTGCTAATGCTGGTGCTGGTGCTGGTGTCGTTGCTGGTGCTGGTGCCAATGCTGGTGCTGGTGCTGGTGCTAGTGTTGTTCTTTGGGGAAGAAGACGAGGAGGAAGCTCGTGCCTACTCTCTCTCCCTTTCTCTCTCAGTTTGGGGATTTAGAGTTCTTATTTGGGGGAAAGACACCAAATGACGTCGTTTTGTTGTTTAAATGCTGATTGTACTACTTAGGGAGCCATGTCAGTTTCAAAAATTAGCAAAAAGTGTCACATCAAATTTTTTTGGTCAATCAAATTAACATTGTTGCTGAAATGATCGTTTTTCAAATTTTTTGGCACTTAAGTGATCCAAACTAAACTTTTGGTGCCAAAATGAGTACCGTACACAACTTTTAACACTCTTAGTGTACTTACCCCAAAATAAAATTCACAAATTTTACTATAAGATTATATTGACATTTAATTTTTAGCCAATGCATTTTTAAAGGTAACACTTGAGATTAGAGTTTCTGATCGTGACAGAACCGATTTTTCAAACAAAAAGAGTCATTTAACATTTCTTTTGCATTGGCCATTCATTTTCCCTTCATTTTCATTTCATTTTCATCTTAATATCAAAAAGTCAAAGCATTGACTTTTGAATTGACTTTTTGATCAAGCTTTGACCAAAAAGTCAACCTCAAGTCAAAACTTATTTATTGCATCAAAAACCCAAAAATAGTCTTTATTTCACTTCTAGGTTGTAAATTTTTGAAAAAAAAAATAATTAGAATTTGCCTAGTAATTACATTTAGCGTCAAATCACATGTTGACTTGAAAAAATTCAAAACCTTCAAATCAACTTCTTTTGTCTTTAATTTGACTTCAGCACTATTAATTTCATAGAGATTGCTCAAGAACCAATTTTTTCCAATGCATGGATTTTGGTTCAAAAATTGATCAAAAATAATATCGGTTTGTCTCGAGTCATTTTTAGAAGAACTTTCTTTTACAACATTTGACTGGAGGTTGTCCTTCAATCAATCTTCAAGCCACAAAATTCCAAATTGAGGATAAAAATCTTTCATTTTGGCCCTAATTAGGAATTCTAGTCAATTATCCATGGTTTGCGCAATTAAAAATTGCCAATGAGTCCATTTTCTTAGTGACAACCCAAATCCGATTTCAATTTTGACAAATTCACTTGAATTCACTTTGATTTGATTAATTACTCAAGGTTTGCAAAATCAACCTAATGTGTTTTAATTGGTGCAACTTAAGCTGACCCATTCCAAGCTAGAGTTTAATTTGACGCTTAGGCCTCAATTCAACTTGAGACTTGACTCTTGTCATCATGTGAAGGTCAATTTGTGTGCATTAGAGTATCTTAAGTTCAATTGATTGAACCAATTGATTTCTTGTCAAGTCAATTGAATTTAATTACGATCAATTTGATAATTGAGGATGAGCATTAATTGATTGATAACCCTCAATTTGTGCAAAGCAGTTCAATTAGGATGAAATTGATATTGCCCATGAGGTAATTGGATCAAATTAGTCCAATTGGGATGCTGTTGATGTGTTTAATTAATTCAATTTGGTTGAACTGGGTTGTTTCCTTTCAATTGGCTCATTTCTATAATAATTGGTTAGAAATTCTTTACAATTAGGCCCTCCAAGGACTAAATTGCACAAGTTTTTGGATAGAGAATTAGCTAAACCGGCCCAAGCGGGTTTTTACCAGTTTGATTGGCTCAAGCCAGCAAGAATTGGTCCTCTAGGGACGATTGCCAAATCTTGGTCATTTCCAATCGGCTGGCCCTTCTCCCGTGTGCACAAAATTACAAGATTGAACTGGGTGAAATTACAAAAATGCTCCTAATGTCATGTCACTAATCTAAGTTATCAAGATTAAGTCAATTAGAGCATTCACTTAGGAATAAGCAATTAATTTTAGACATAACATCTATTGGTACATGTTATTAATTCATGCGATGATAATTGAATCAATAGGGAGCTATTTTAATCAAGAGGACATGAATTTTTGACAAATTCAAACTTGCAAGATTATTATATAATTAATTTTCTCTCCAAAATTGTGGGGGGCCATATTTTTAAATCCACTTTCACTCTCATCGACAAACTCTGTCTGTCTGTCTCTCTCACAGTTGAGACACTACATGCCCCTTCGCTGGCCAGCTGCCACCTCTCTCTAGCAAGCTAGTGCTACCTCGACGATCATCAGGTCGTCTCCTCTCCAGTTTTAAGTCTCAGCACTAGCGGTTCTCATCGAAGTCCTCTGATCTGGCTTTATTCCTCCTTCAGCCTCAAGCGTTAGAGCACGGTCCGGTGACTTCGGCGGCTCAATCAGCAATTCGGCGACCTCCTCTGGTGTCTCGAGCCTCGCGACGTTACCCTCCGCATTTCCTTGAGGTCGCTGTGATCGAAGCTCAAGCAAAATGGCTGTTAGAGCTCTTAATCTTTTCTCAACTTTTGCTTGAGTTCATTTATAGCTTATTTAATCCGATTCTTACCTTGACTCAATGTGTTCATTTCAGCTAATCACTAAGCAATCCTTGGCCATTATGTGTAATCACCAGAGTAAGATAGAAGGCCGAAGCGCTCGATTCATCATTGAATTGAGAATAACAAAGGTAGGCACTCTTAAACCTTTTTAAATAGCGTATGATGAGGCAAGAATTTCTCATGTCAATAACACAACTAATCATGGAAGTTTGGGGCTAGTATGAGCATGTTTGTGTTAGACCTATTTTAAAACTCTAAAATGTTGTTATCTAGTCAAGTGATGAACTAGATGTTGTCTTGGAGATTCTTCCATGTTTTTGTTAGGGAGGGGTTTTGTAAGCCTCTGAGAAATAGAGCGATACGACGAACAAAATAGGAAATTAGGGATTTTTTGTTGTTCAATTCTTGAGTTCAGACTGCATTATTTAATAAAGTTTTGATTTTTGCTTCATGGTTTTTCAATTCTTGCATCTTCTTCTTGCTTGCAATGTAAGGCCCATTTGTCAATGCAATACAGTGATCAAGACTGAATCTTGGAGTTGGTATATTTCATTTGTGGAGCGTAATGCATGGAATGTCTGCAGTGTAACTTCTACATTTATGATTTTTCCTTTTTGTTGGGTTCTCGTAGAGTCTAAAGTTAAACCAACTGAGCCCATTCGGGGAGGAAAGAAACCAAGATAGGAGCCAAACCATAGTGTCTTTCTGTACGAAAGATTAGCTCACACTCCCTTAGTCAATTGTGTAGCAACAAGGACCTATATTGGCCGTCATAGCACAATTCCGCCCGATGAGCTTAACCTCTTTCCCTCTCATTACTGTGACAAAAAAACTACAGTTATGAACACATCAGTCCTCATTGAGAGCTTGACCTTTACAAGAGCAATTACCTTCCACTGATATTAATGCCAGAAACTTCATATGTTGTCTGTGAATCGGACCGAGACTGTCCTTCGGAATGAGAAGTATCACATATGTTTCCCCCTAATACTTCTTCAGGTTTCATAGTATCACCAATTGTATGAGCTTGACTAACTTGATGCGATTTATGACTTCTTCCAATTTTCAAGTTATCTTGAGCATCCTTCAACTCTTCTTTGAGCTCTTTGGCAGTATTATCAGCTTCCTGAAGTCGTGCCTCAAGGTCTACAATTCTTTGTTGCTACCATGCTGATGTTATTTCTGCTTCACTCAATGTGCTGATAAGTATGTAATGTTTAGTGTTTAGGGTTGTACATATGTTGTCTGCTTTGAACACTGCGTGTTTCTCAAGGCAGCGCATACTATCCCAAGAAAACGCGCGTGTACAATTAGAGGTCCCATTGCCTTATAAGGCGGCCCAGAACTCCCTCCCTAGGTGTGGCATCCCAAAATTTCATGACAACCCCTAGATATACCAAGAACCATGTATAGGTGATGGAAGTGTTATTGATTTATGTTATGGCCTTCGGACCAAAGAATTTTAATAGGTTGATGCCGAGTATTTTAATGGAGAATTATTTGGGTAGAAATACATCTTATGTTAAAGGATGATCAATGTTGGTGCTATTTGATAAAGAAGACTTTGTTCTTGACTATGCACTTTATAGATTTGATTTTATGGATTAATGTCACAAAGTCTTTTGGCCATTTTATTATGCAATTAGGCATTTATTTAAATGAGGATTAAGATGTATTATTAAAAAAAAAAAACTTGGGCCATTTAAGTTGGACTTTAGACTCAAATGTGTTGGACCCAAAGTGGGCCAAGAGGCCCGGCCCAAGAAGCCCCCAAGGGGCTATCGACCAAAGGAGAAGAAGCCCGGCCCAAAGGAGGCCCATCAACTTGCATGAAAAATGACAAGCGGCGAGGGAGATGAAACAAGTGGCATGAAGGGTTATCCAAGTGTCAATCTTCATGCAAATCAAATGATTACCTAGTAATCATGAGGGTGAAAGGAAGAAAAGGGGAGAGAGAAGAGGGCGGATTGAGAGAGAGATGGTTGCCAAGAGAAAGAGAGAGTGAGACCAAGAGAGAGTTTGAGAGGAAACCAAAAGAGAGAAAGAGGGGAAGAGAGGAAGAGGAGACGCCGTCGAGCCCGCCTAGTCCCACCGTCGTTCTTGTTGTGTTTTCCTTTGATTTGAGGCAAGTGAAGTTCTAAAACCTACCATTTACATTTCTGTGTGTATGTGTAGTAGATGGTAAGTCCTAGTTGTGGTAGATGGGATGAAATTTCGGAGCTATGGAGAGAGATTCGTTGGCCATGCATGCTGTTTCTGGAGAGGCCAGTTTGACCATTCTTGAGTTTGTGTGCTGCATGTGACTTTTTAGTCGGAATCTTTAATCTATTTCTTCAAAAAAAATTTCGAGAACACCTTGAAGAACAACATATTAAAATTTGAGGCAAAACGAACAAGAAATGGTTAGTGAAATGATTTTTCTTTGGAGAGACTAGATCTGAAATTCATCGTGGTGACCTTCAGCGGTTTCGTTGTCTGTAAAGTAACCTTCTTGTTGAAATTTCACTTTGATTTCTTAACAAAAGTTGTAAAGGACATCCAGAGGTAGAACATATAAAAAATTTATAGGAAATGAACAAAATTTAATTGGTGAAATCGTTGTCTTTTGAAGGAACTGGATCTGGGAAAAACGCTGCTTCAACCTAATATGATTTTGGGATTTTTATAAAATCATACTGTTAAAATTTGATCGTGTGTCCTTAATGAAAGTTGTAGGTAATATTATGAGGAACAACATACTGAAATTTCAGAGTAAATGGATCATCAATGACCAAGGAAACGATTTTTTTCTTCAACACGCGTAGATCTGGAAAACGATACAGAGAATAGGAAAAGTAAATTGATTTTATCTTTTAGGGTTAATACCCTGAAAAATCCCAAACTAGTACACTTGTGACAAATCTATCCCAAACTATTTTTTTTAACCATAAAAAACTCCAAACTGGCACACCTGCGACAAATTTACCCCGACTAACCATAAAAAACCTTAAACTTGTACATTTATGACAAATTTACCCAAAAATAATTTATTCGACCATAAAAAACCCCGAACTGATAAATTTGTGACAAATATACCCTCCGCTAAATTAGATTAATATCACCAAAAAAATTACAAAAATTGTAAACTATGACAAATGGAGCGTAAAATCTCAAATTGGTATATCAATCAACTGTCACATGTCATTTAACTTAATATTTTAACGGTAAAATTTAACAAAAACTAACTGAGGATAAATTTGTTACAAGTGTACCAGTTTGGGGTAAATTTGTCAAAGGTATACCAGTTTAGGGTTTTTTGTGGTAAAAAAAATAGTTTAGGGTAAATTTGTCACAAGTGTATCAGTTTGGGGTTTTTCAAGGTATTAACCCTATCTTTTAATACATAACGAATTGGACTACGATTTCTTCATGAAACTTGTACCTCTAGGTCTTAAATACAGCATGTCAAAATTTTAGAATTTTCTGAGTTTATTTAAGGGTTTAATCGAAATTGTTTTCAAAACTGTGCATGTATGATGTGAAAATCTTTTTTTCGGTGATGCATGGACCTGTACGTATTCTGTGAAGCCTTGTTTGATATGGTGTTTTTCACAAAATATGTTTTCTTAGATCTTATTTACAATGTGTTAAATTTTCAGAATTAATTTCCATCGTTTACTAATTTTCCAAAATTTTTCATAAACAACACCCATTCTGTTTAAGCTAAAAAGCTGTTCTATTTACAGGTTATTGATCTACTAGATAAATTGTGATATCTTGGATTATTATTCATGCAATGATGTGGTGACATTCATGCATATCATATGACATCAAAAGATTTATGGATTTTCATAAATTCAATAAAGTTTCTCAAAACCATTGCATCAAATAATATTTTTCCCAATGCATATTATATGATTTTAAAAAGGCTGATTCCAATCATTGGCATTATTACATCATGTGCCATGTTGATATTGAGACACAAATGTGAATACAAATTATGATAATGATGATACTGTCGGAGGTGTGAGCCGACGATGCCCCGGGAGTGTTGGGATGCCTAGAATGTGGGGGTGCCAGATGCCCGGTTATATTACGATACATGCCCGAATGTCCTTGGGAGTTTCGAGATGCCCGGTGGTATACGGTATGTAATCTCGGAAGCCTCGGAGGTGTGTGTCGAGGGGATACCTCGTGATGCTAGTTGGAATACGAGATGCCCGAAATGTGGGGGTGCCGGATGCATGGTTGTATTTTGAATACATGCTCGGAGGTTCCTCGCGATGCCTAGTTGGATGCGAGCGATAAATTGTGGGATGCAAACATGGGTTCATGGGAAGAAAAACTGATGAGATCCTTGTGAAAGATAAGAATTGAAAATGAATCATATGCATAGGTGTATGCATATAGCATGATGCACGATCTGCTTATGAAATAAATTAATACTATTTGATATTGAAAATGCGATCATGAAGGCATGAATGGATCTCATGGTGATGTATGCTTGATGGCATGAATGATATGAATCATGGTGATATATGCACGATGGCATGGTGAGATATATATGATTGCATGGCGGTATATGCACATATGGCATGGTGATATATGCATGAATGCTTGATGATGAGTGCATGGTGGTATATGCACATATGACATGATGACATATGCATGGCTGCAAGGTAAGTTATGCTTGAATGCATGAATGATACGTGCTTTGTTATGATACCTTGATTGTTCAGTATGATGCAATGAGTAGTTTGGTGGATCTTTACTGTTGAGTGGTTGTACTCACCCCTTTTGGGGATTAACATTTCAGACTAGATAAGATTCCCCTGCTGCCACTGCCACCAGTAGATGGATCAAGTGGTTGGATATGACCGCGAGAAGGAGGATAGCAAATGAATGAACTTTTGGATGCCGACATTGATCAATGGACTTTACGTATACGATTGTTGGAGGAGATGTCAGTCATCTGTTGAAGTATAGCCATGTATAGAAAACCATGGCATTTTGATGTACCGATGAATGATGTCCATCTGGTTTAAGTAAATAAAAGTATTCGGCATTTACCTATAAATGTTTAGTTGGTGTGCATCATTTTCTGAATATAGGGAAGGGAGTTGTTGGATATGCTTCCGTTATATGAATTGCGCAAGGGACCTATCTAAAAAATGTAAACCCCCAGGTTATATGGACCCAGTGCAATTGAAGCTGTATCAGAGTGACATGTTATTAGGGAAAGGGAAATGTAAGCGAATTGTGGCGACCCTAACGAATCAAGGGCCGTCGAGGGGTGCCACACTAGGTGATATGGGACTAGAGACATGCCCCTCCCTACATACGTTCGGGCATCGAGGGGCGCACGTTCTGTGCACGTTCGGGGACTAAGGCGCGAACGCATTGTCATCCCTCCTCCCCACGCAAAGCCAATAAATCACCTTCTTCTGCCAACAAGAAATAATTAATTGTAATATTCAGAAGTTTGTCAACGTGCCTAGGATAGAATAAATGTTTGTAGAATTAAGTTTTTGGACATTGGAGTGCCAACATGCATAAGTAGAACATTTATCAATAGATTTCTATTCAAATATCATGGTTTAGGTAGAATAGCTATCAATAAGACAATTTTAAAGGTAAATCTCAAAGAACCTAGATAAGAAATATGAATGAATCAATGAATATCGAGCATATGCTCTTTGCTGGTTTGGAGCATAGTAATAGAAAATCCCTATGTAGATGAGCTATAATGCAATCTCGATGAGGTTGATGTGGAGAACAAAAATGCTATTGGGATGCATGAATAGCAAGCCAAATATGAGCCAGAAACTTCAATTCGAGACAGTTGCGAGGTAGGGATCCACCTCATATTCTCCCACCAACTTGTTTTGAAGGATTTTATAAAATGTCAGACTACGCAACAAGTAGATATAGATGGTGGTTTATTGGCTTTGTGCAAGCAGGAGGGATGGCGGTGTGTCCGCGCCTTGATCCTCGGACATATGTAGAACGTGCGCCACTCGAAGTCTTACTTCTGTTAGTTGCATCCACCATAATACTACATTTAACAAGCTTAGCATCTTTACTAGTAACCAAAGCATCCGATTTTTCCGTAACTTCAGTTGCTTTTGAAGGTGAATATGGTCTGCATGGTGGATGAGATTCGTTAGAAGTTTCAAAGGAAAAAACATTAGTTGCTCGTTGCATTGTCAAAGTAGGGTCATGCTGCTTCCCTTATGATGTATTTTTTCTTTTGCAACCAGGAGTTCTTTTTCTTTTTCTTACAATGGTTTTAATGACCTCATTGCAGTCATCTTTTGTCACTTTCATTGCAAAGGCCCCCTCTTCCTCCCATACTTCTTATCCATTAGGAGGTTGGATACCGCAGTTGACACTTTGCCTTCTCTTTCCCCATCGAATGTCCCATGTTCAACATTATCCTCTTGTCCAGAGAAAGACAGTTATGCAGACGAATTCTTTTCCAATGCCTGCAGTCTCGGACTGCACCTGTTTCCCCTAAGGTTAGCCTCTTTCCCTCTCATCACTGGGACAAAAAAACTACAGTTATGAACACAACAGTCGTCATTGAGAGCTTGACCTTTGTAGGAACAATTACCTTCCATTGATACTTTATCAAAACTGATATTCATGCCAGAAACTTCATATGCTATCTGTGAATCGGACCGACACTGTCCTTTGGAATGAGAAGTATCCCATGTGTTTCCCCCGAATACTTCTTCAGGTTTCATAATATCACCAATTATATGTGCCTAACTAACTTGATGCGATTTATAACTTCTTTCAATTTCCAACTTATCTTGAGCATCCTTCAACTCTTCTCTGAGCTCTTTAGGAGTATTCGTAGATTCTTGAAGTTGAGCCTCAAGGTCTACAATTCTTTGTTGCCACCATGCTGATGTTATTTCTGTTTCACTCAATATGCTGAGAAGCATGTAATGTTTAGTGTTTAGGGTTGTAAACATATTGTCCGCTTTGAAAACTACGCATTTCTTAGGGCAGCCCGTACTACCCCAAGAAAACGTGTGTGTACAATTAGAGGTCCCATTACCTTATAAGGCGGCTCGGAACTCTCTCCCTAGGTGATCGGGACAAGAGAGATGCCCCTCCTTGCGCATGTCTGGGGACCAAGGTGAGCACATTCGGAGACCCAGGGATGCACGTTCTATGCACATCCAAGGACCGAGGCACGGACTTGCTATCATCCCTCCTCCCCACGCAAAGCCAATAAACCACCTTCTTCTGCCAAAAAGAAAGAATTAATCGTAATATTAAGAAGTTTGTCAACGTGCTTAGGATAGAATAAATGTTTGTAGAATTAAATTTTTGGACATTGGAGTGTTAACATGCGTAAGTAGAACTTTTATCAATAGATTTCTATTCAAATATCATCGTATAGGTAGAAAAGCTATAGGTAAGACAATTTTAAAGGTAAATATCAAAGAATCTAGATAATAAAAAATGAATGAATCAATGAATATCGAGCATATACCCTTTGCTGGGTTGGAGCATAGTAATAGAAAATCCATATGTAGATGAGCTGTAATGCAATCCCGATGGGGTTGATGGTGAGAACAAAAATGCTATTGAGATGCATGAATGGCAAGCCAAATATGAGCTAGAAACTTCAATTCGAGATAGTTGCGAGGTAGGGATCCACCTCATATTCTCCCACCAACTTGTTCTTAAGGATTTTATAAAATGTCAGACTGCGAAACAAAATAGATATAGAAGGTGGTTTATTGGCTTTGCGCGGGGAGGAGGGATGTCGATGCATCCACGCCTTGATCCTCGAACGTGCGCAGAAAGTGTGCCACTCAGCATCTTACTTCCCTTAGTTGCATCCACCATAATACCACATTTAACAAGTTCTGCATCTTTACTAGCAACCAAAGTATCCGATTTTTTCGTAACTTTAGTTGCTTCTGAAGTTGAATATGGTTTGCATGGTGGATGAGATTTCTTAGAAGTTCCAAAGGTAAAAAATATCAGTTGCTTGCTACATTGTCAAAGTAGGGTCATGCTGCTTCCCTCATGAGGTATTTTTTCTTCTGCGTGCATGATTCTTTTTTCTTTTTCTTACAATGGTTTTAGTGACCTCATTCGAGAGGTTGGATACCGCAACTGACACTTTACCTTCTCTTCCCCCACCGAATGTCCCACGTCCAACATTCTCCTCTTGTCCAGAGAAAGACAGCTATGTAGACGAATTCTTTTCCAATGCATGCAGTCTCGGACTGCACCTGTTTCCCCTAAGGTTAGCCTCTTTCCCTCTCATCACTGGGACAAAAAAAACTATAGTTATGAGCATAACAGTCGTCATTGAAAGCTTGACCTTTGTAGGAGCAGCTACCTTTCATTGATACTTTATCAGAGCTAATATTTATGCCAGAAACTTCATATGCTATCTGTGAATCGGACCGAGACTGCCCTTTGGAATGAGAAGTATCACATGCGTTTCCCTCTAATACTTCAAGTTTCACAGTATCACCAATTGTATGTGCTTGACTAACTTGATGCGATTTATGACTTCTTTCAATTTCCAATATCTTGAGGATCCTTCAACTCTTCTCAAAGGTCTTTGGGAGTATTCGTAGCTTCCTGAAGTCGTGCCTCAAGGTCTACATTCTTTGTTGTTGCCATGCTGATGTTATTTCTGCTTCACTCAATGTGCTGAGAAGCATGTAATGTTTAGTGTTTAGGGTTGTAGACATATTGTCTGCTTTGAACACTACGTGTTTCTTAGGACAACCCGTACTACCCCAAGAAAACGCGTGTGTACAATTAGAGGTCCCATTGCCTTATAAGGCGGCTTAGAACTCTCTCTCTCTCTAAGTGATACAGGACAAGAGAGATGCCCCCCCTTGCGCATGTCTAGAGACCGAGGTGCGCACGTTCGGGGACCTAGGTGCGCACTTTTTGTGCACATCCAGGAATTGAGGCACGGACTTATTGTAATCCCTCCTCCTCGCGCAAAGCCAATAAACCACCTTCTTCTGCCAAAAAGAAAGAGTTAATCGTAATATTAAGAAGTTTGTTAACGTGCCTAGGATAGAATAAATGTTTGTAGAATTAAATCTTTGGACATTGGAGTGTCAACATGTGTAAGTAGAACTTTTATCAATAGATTTCTATTCAAATATCATGGTATATGTAGAATAGCTATAGGTAAGACAATTTTAAAGTTAAATCTCAAAGAACCTAGATAAGAAAAAATGAATGAATCAATGAATATTGAGCATATACCCTTTGCTGGTTTAGAGTATAGTAATAGAAAATCCCTACGTAGATGAGCTGTAATGCAATCCCGATGGGGTTGAAGATGACAACTAAAATGCTATCGAGATGCATGAATGGCAAGCCAAATATGAGTCAGAAACTTCAACTCAAGATAGTTGCGAGGTAGGGATCCACCTCATATTCTCCCATGAACTTGTTCTTAAGGATTTTATAAAATGTCGGACTGCGAAACAAAATAGATATAGAAAGTGGTTTATTGGCTTTGCGTAGGGAGGAGGGATGTGGGTGCATCCACGCGTCGATCCCTGGACGTGTGCAAATCGTGCGCCACTCGGCGTCTTACTTCTGTTAGTTGCATCCACCATAATATCACATTTAACAAGCTTAGCATCTTTACTAGTAACCAAAGCTTCCGATTTTTGTATGACTTCAATTGCTTTTGAAGCTGAATATGGTCTGCATGGTGGATGAAATTCCTTAGAAGTTCCAAAGGTAAAAAACATCAGTTGCTCATTACATTGTCAAAGTAGGGTCATGCTGCTTCCCCCATGAGGTATTTTTTCTTCTCCATGCAGGAGTCCTTTTTCTTTTTCTTACGACGGTTTTGATGACCTCATTATAGTCCTCTTTGTTAATTTTCAATGCAGATGGCTCTCTCTTCCTCCCATACTTCTTATCCACTGAGAGGTTGGATACCGCAGCTGACACTTTACCTTCTTTTCCCCCACCGAATGTCCCATGTTCAGCATTCTCCTCTTGTCCAGAGAAAGACAACTATGCATGTGAATTCTTTTCCAATGCCTACACTCTCGGACTGCGCCTATTTCCCCTAAGGTTAGCCTCTTTCCCTCTCATCACTGGGACAAAAAAACTATGGTTATAAACACAGTAGTCGTTATTGAGAGCTTGACCTTTACATGAGCAATTACCTTCCATTAATACTTTATCAAAACTGATATTCATTCTAGAAACTTCATATGCTATATGTGAATTGGACTGAGACTTTCCTTTGGAATGAGAAGTATCACATATGTTTCCCTTTAATACTTCTTCAGGTTTCACAATATCACCAATTGTATGAACCTGACTAATTTGATGTGATTTATGACTTCTTCCAATTTCCAACTTATCTTGAGCATTCTTCAACTCTTCTTTGAGCTCTTTGGTTCTCTCTTCCTCCCATAGTTCTTATCCACTGAGAGGTTGGAAAACGCAGCTAACACTTTACCTTCTTTTCCCCCACCAAATGTCCCATGTTCAGCATTCTCCTCTTGTCCAGAGAAAGACAACTATGCAGATGAATTCCTTTCCAATGCCTGCACTCTCGAACTGCGCCTATTTCTCCTAAGGTTAGCCTCTTTCCCTCTCATCACTGGGAAAAAAAACTATGGTTATAAACACAGTAGTTGTCATTGAGAGCTTGACCTTTACATGAGCAATTACCTTCCATTAATACTTTATCAGAACTGATATTCATTCTAGAAACTTCATATGCTATATGTGAATTGGACTGAGACTTTCCTTTGGAATGAGAAGTATCACATATGTTTCCCTTTAATACTTCTTCAGGTTTTACAATATCACCAATTGTATGAAGCTGACTAATTTGATGTGATTTATGACATCTTCCAATCCAACTTATCTTGAGCATTCTTCAACTCTTCTTTGAGCTCTTTGGTTCTCTCTTCCTCCCATAGTTCTTATCCATTGAGAGGTTGGATACCGCAGCCGACACTTTACCTTCTTTATCCCCACCGAATGTCCCATGTTTAGCATTCTCCTCTTGTCTAGAGAAAGACAACTATGCAGATGAATTCTTTTCCAATGCATGCACTCTCGAATTGCGCCTGTTTCCCCTAAGGTTAGCCTCTTTCCCTCTCATCATTGGGACAAAAAAACTATGGTTATAAACATAGTAGTCGTCATTGAGAGCTTGACTTTACATGAGCAATTACCTTCCATTAATACTTTATCAGAACTGATATTCATTCTAGCAACTTCATATGGATATGTGAATTGGACTGAGACTTTCCTTTGGAATGAGAAGTATCACATATGTTTTCCTTTAATACTTCTTTAGGTTTCGCAATATCACCAGTTGTATGAACCTGACTAATTTGATGTGATTTATGACTTCTTCCAATTTCCAACTTATCTTGAGCATTCTTCAACTCTTCTTTGAGCTCCTTGGGAGTATTCTCAGCTTCCTAAAGTCATGCCTCAAGGTCTGCAATTCTTTCTTGCTACCATGCTGATGTTATTTCAGCTTCACTCAACGTGCTAAGAAACACGAAATTTTTAGTTTTTAGGGCTGTACACATATTGTCTGCTTCTAACACTACGGGTTTTTTTAGGGCAGGCCATACTACTCCAAGAAAATGCATGTGTATAATTAGAGGTCCCACGGCCTTATAAGGCGGCCCATAACTCCCTCTCTAGGTGATACAGGACAAGAGACATGCCCCTCCCTACGCGCATCTAGGGACCGAGGTGCGCACGTCCAAGGAGCAAGGTGCGCACCTCCGAGGACCGAGGTGCGAACGTTTTACGCACGTCCAAGGAGCAAGGAGGGATGTCAGTACATCCGCGCCTCGATCCCTGGACGTGCGCAGAATGTGTGGTCCTCAGCATGTTACTTCTGTTAGTTGCATCCACCATAATACCAAATTTAACGAGCTTAGCATTTTTACTAGTAACCAATGCATCCGATTTTTCCGTAACTTCAATTGCTTCTGACGGTGAATATGGCCTGCATGGTGGATGAGATTCCTTAGAAGTTCCAAAGGAAAGAAACATCAATTGCTCGATGCATTGTCAAAGTAGGGTCATGCTACTTCCCCCATTAGGTATTTTTTCTTCTGCATTGAGGAGTCTTGTTTCTTTTTCTTATAACGGTTTTAATGACCTTATTGTAGTCCTCTTTTGTCACTTTCAATGCAGAGGGCTCTTGCTACCTCCCCTACTTCTTATCCATTGGGAGGGTTGATACCGTAGCTAACATTTTACCTTCTCTTCCCCCATTGAATGTCCCATGTTCTACATTCTTCTAGTGTCTAGAGAAAGCCAACTGTGTAGACTAATTCTTTTCCAATGCCTCCACTCTCGGAGTAGGCCTCTTTCCCCTAAGCTTAGCCTCTTTCCCTCTCATCACTAGGACAAAAAAACTACGGTTATGAACACAGCAGTCGTCATTGAGAGCTTGACCTTTACAGGAGCAATTACCTTCCATTGATACTTTATTAAAACTGATATTCATGCCAGAATCTTCATATGCTGTCTGTGAATCGAACTGAGACTTTCCTTTGGAATGAGAAGTATCACTTGTGTTTCCCCTTAATACTTCTTCAGGTTTCATAGTATCACCAATTGTATGAGCCTGACTAACTTGATGCAATTTATGATTTCTTTCATTTTGCAACTTATGTTGAGCATCCTTCAACTCTTCTCTAAGCTCTTTGGCAGTATTCTCAGCTTCTTGAAGTCATGCCTCAAGGTTTGCAATTCTTTCTTGTTGCCATGCCAATGTTATTTTTGCTTCACTCAACTTGCTAAGAAACACGTAATTTTTAGTTTTCAAGGTTGTACACATATTGTCTGCGTCTAACACTACGGGTATGTTTAGGGCAGGCCATACTACCCCAAGAAATTGCATGTGTATAATTAGAGGTGCCATGGCCTTACAAGGCGGCCCAGAACTCCCTCTCTAGGAGATACAGGACAAGAGACATGTCCCTCCCTGCGCACCTCTAGGGACCGAGGTGCGCACGTCCAAGGACCGAGGTGCGCACGTTTTACGCACGTCCGAGGACCGAGGTGTGGCCGCACCGCCACCACTCCTGCCTGCACACTTGCACGTTCGGGACGCATGAAAGGGAAGCCATATATGAGCTAGAAACTACAATTCAAGACAGTTGCGAGGTAGGGATCCACCTCATATTCTCCCACCAACTTGTTCTTAAGGATTTAATAAAATGTCGAACTACAGAACAAAATAGATATTGAAGGTGGTTCATTATCTTTGCGCGGGAAGGAGGGATGGCGGTACATCCGCGCCTCCATCCCCGGACGTGCACAGAATGTGCGGCCCTCAGCATCTTACTTCTATTAGTTGCATCCACCATAATACGAAATTTAACGAGCTTAGCATTTTTACTAGTAACCAATGCATCCGATTTTTCCGTAACTTCAATTGCTTCTGACGGTGAATATGGCCTACATGGTGGATGAGATTCCTTAGAAGTTCCAAAGGAAAGAAACATCAATTGCTCGATGCATTGTCAAAGTAGGGTCATGCTACTTCCCCCATTAGGTATTTTTTCTTCTGCATTGAGGAGTCTTGTTTCTTTTTCTTATAATGGTTTTAATGACCTTATTGTAGTCCTCTTTTGTCACTTTCAATGCAGAGGGCTCTTGCTACCTCCCCTACTTCTTATCCATTGGGAGGGTTGATACCGTAGCTAACATTTTACCTTCTCTTCCCCCACTGAATGTCCCATGTTCAACATTCTGCTATTGTCTAGAGAAAGACAACTGTGTAGACGAATTCTTTTCGAATGCCTACACTCTCGGACTACTCCTGTTTCCCCTAAGCTTAGCCTCTTTCCCTCTCATCACTAGGACAAAAAAACTACGGTTATGAACACAGCAGTCGTCATTGAGAGCTTGACCGTTACAGGAGCAATTACCTTCCATTGATACTTTATTAAAACTAATATTCATGCCATAAACTTCATATGCTGTCTGTGAATCGAACTGACAGTTTCCTTTGGAATGAGAAGTATCACATATGTTTCCCCTTAATACTTCTTCAGGTTTCATAGTATCACCAATTGTATGAGCCTGACTAACTTGATGCAATTTATGATTTCTTTCATTTTGCAACTTATGTTGAGCATCCTTCAACTCTTCTCTAAGCTCTTTGGTAGTATTCTCAGCTTCTTGAAGTCGTGCCTCAAGGTTTGCAATTCTTTTTTGTTGCCATGCCAATGTTTTTTCTGCTTCACTCAACGTGCTAAGAAACATGTAATTTTTAGTTTTCAGGGCTGTACACATATTGTCTGCTTCTAACACTACGCGGTTTTTTAGGGCAGGCCATACTACCCCAAGAAAATGCATGTGTATATTTAGAGGTCCCATGGCCTTACAAGGCGGCCCAGAACTCCCTCTCTAGGTGATACAGGACAAGAGACATGCCCCTCCCTGCGCACATCTAGGGACCGCGGTGCGCACGTCCGAGGACCGAGGTCCGCACATTTTACGCACGTCCGAGGACCGAGGTGCGGCCGCACCGCCATCACTCGTTGCTGCACACTTGCACGTTCGGGATGCACGAAAGGGAAGCCATATATGAGCCAGAAACTACAATTCAAGACAGTTTCGAGGTAGGGATCCACCTCATATTCTCCCACAAACTTGTTCTTAAGGATTTAATAAAACGTCGAACTACATAACAAAATAGATATTGAAGGTGGTTCATTGTCTTTTCGCGGGAAGGAGGGATGGCGGTACATCCGCGCCTCCATCCCCGAACGTGCGCAGAATTTAGCGGCCCTCAGCATCTAACTTCTGTTAGTTGCAGCCACCATCATACGAAATTTAACGAGCTTAGCATTTTTACTAGAAACCAATGCATCGGACTTTCGAAAACTTCAATTGCTTCTGACGGTGAATATGGCCTGCATGGTGGATGAGATTCCTTAGAAGTTCCAAAGGAAAGAAACATCAATTGCTCGATGCATTGTCAAAGTAGGGTCATGCTACTTCCCCCGTTAGATATTTTTTCTTCTGCATTGAGGAGTCTTGTTTCTTTTTCTTATAACAGTTTTAATGACCTTATTGTAGTCCTCCTTTGTCACTTTCAATGCAGAGGGCTCTTGCTACCTCCCCTACTTCTTATCCATTGGGAGGGTTGATACCGTAGCTAAAATTTTACCTTCTCTTCCCCCACTGAATGTCCCATGTTCAACATTCTGCTATTGTCTAGAGAAAGACAACTGTGTAGACGAATTCTTTTCGAATGCCTACACTCTCGGACTACTCCTGTTTCCCCTAAGCTTAGCCTCTTTCCTTCTCATCACTAGGACAAAAAAACTACGGTTATGAACACAGCAGTCGTCATTGAGAGCTTGACCGTTACAGGAGCAATTACCTTCCATTGATACTTTATTAAAACTAATATTCATGCCATAAACTTCATATGCTGTCTGTGAATCGAACTAACAGTTTCCTTTGGAATGAGAAGTATAACATATGTTTCCCCTTAATACTTCTTCAGGTTTCATAGTAGCACCAATTGTATGAGCCTGACTAACTTGATGCAATTTATGATTTCTTTCATTTTGCAAGTTATGTTGAGCATCCTTCAACTCTTCTCTAAGCTCTTTGGCAGTATTCTCAGCTTCTTGAAGTCGTGCCTCAAGGTTTGCAATTCTTTTTTGTTGCCATGCCAATGTTATTTCTGCTTCACTCAACATGCTAAGAAACATGCAATTTTTAGTTTTCAGGGCTGTACACATATTGTCTGCTTCTAACACTACGCGTTTTTTTAGGGCAAGCCATACTACCCCAAGAAAATGCATGTGTATATTTAGAGGTCCCATGGCCTTACAAGGCGGCCCAGAACTCCCTCTCTAGGTGATACAGGACAAGAGACATGCCCCTCCCTGCGCACATCTAGGGACCGAGGTGCGCACGTCCGAGGACCGAGGTACGCACGTTTTACGCACGTCCGAGGACCGAGGTGCGGCCGCACCGCCATCACTCGTTGCTGCACACTTGCACGTTCGGGATGCACGAAAGGGAAGCCATATGTGAGCCAGAAACTACAATTCAAGACAGTTTCGTGGTAGGGATTGACCTCATATTCTCCCACCAACTTGTTCTTAAGGATTTAATAAAACTTCGAACTACAGAACAAAATAGATATTGAAGGTCGTTCATTATCTTTGCGCGGGAAGGAGGGATGGCGGTACATCCGCGCCTCCATCCCCGGACGTGCGCAGAATGTGCGGCCCTCAGCATCTTACTTCTGTTAGTTGCATCCACCATAATACGAAATTTAACGAGCTTAGCATTTTTACTAGTAACCAATGCATCCGATTTTTCCGTAACTTCAATTGCTTTTGACGGTGAATATGGCCTACATGGTGGATGAGATTCCTTAGAAGTTCCAAAGGAAAGAAACATCAATTGCTGGATGCATTGTCAAAGTAGGGTCATGCTACTTCCCCCATTAGATATTTTTTCTTCTGCATTGAGGAGTCTTGTTTCTTTTTCTTATAACGGTTTTAATGACCTTATTGCAGTCCACTTTTGTCACTTTCAATGCAGAGGGCTCTTGCTACCTCCTCTACTTCTTATCCATTGGGAGGGTTGATACCGTAGCTAACATTTTACCTTCTCTTCCCCCACTGAATGTCCCATGTTCAACATTCTGCTATTGTCTAGAGAAAGACAACTGTGTAGACGAATTCTTTTCCAATGCCTACACTCTCGGACAACTCCTGTTTCCCCTAAGCTTAGCCTCTTTCCCTCTCATCACTAGGATAAAAAACTACGGTTATGAACACATCAGTCGTCATTGAGAGCGTGACCTTTACAGGAGCAATTACCTTCCATTGATACTTTATTAAAACTGGTATTCATGCCAGAAACTTCATATGCTGTCTGTGAATCGAACTCAGACTTTCCTCTGGAAAGAGAACTATCACATGTGTTTCCCCCTAATACTTCTTTAAGTTTCATAGTATCACCAATTGTATGAGCCTGACTAACTTGATGCAATTTATGATTTCTTTCATTTTGCAACTTATGTTGAGCATCCCTCAACTCTTCTCTAAGCTCTCTGGCAGTATTCTCAGCTTCTTGAAGTCATGCTTGAAGGTTTGCAATTCTTTCTTGTTGCCATGCGAATGCTATTTTTGCTTCACTCAACGTGCTAAGAAACACGTAATTTTTAGTTTTCAGGGCTGTACACATATTGTCTGCTTCTAACACTACCGGTTTTTTTAGGGCATGCCATACTACCCCAAGAAAATGCATGTGTATAATTAGAGGTCGCATGACCATATAAGGCGGCCCAGAACTCCCTCTCTAGGTGATACAGGACAAGAGACATGTCCCTCCCTGCGCACGTCTAGGCACCGAGGTGCGCACGTTTTACACACGTCTGAGGACCGAGGTGCGGCCGCACCGCCATCACTCCTTCCTGAACACTTGCACGTTCGGGATGCACGAAAGGGAAGCCATATATGAGCCAGAAACTACTATTCAAGACAGTTGCGAGGTAGGGATCCACCTCATATTCTCCCACCAACTTGTTCTTAAGGATTTCATAAAAGGTCGAACTACAGAAGAAAATAATTATTGATGGAGGTTCATTATCTTTGCGCGGGAAGGAGGGATGGCGGGACATCCGCGCCTCGATCACCGGACGTGCGCAGAATGTGCGGCCCACAGCATCTTACATCTGTTAGTTGCAACCGCCATAATACCAAATTTAACGAGCTTGGCATTTTTACTAGTAACCAATGCATCCGATTTTTCCGTAACTTCAATTGCTTCTGACGGTGAATATGGCCTGCATGGTGGATGAGATTCCTTAGAAGTTACAAAGGAAAGAAACATCAATTGCTCAATGCATTGTCAAAGTAGGGTGATGCTACTTCCCCCATTAGGTATTTTTTCTTTTGCATTGAGCAGTCTTGTTTCTTTTTCTTATAACGGTTTTAATGACCTTATTGTAGTCTTCTTTTGTCGCTTTCAATGCAGAGGGCTCTTGCTACCTCCTCTACTTCTTATCCATTGGGAGGTTGGATACCGTAGCTAACGCTTTACCTTCTCTTCCCCCACTGAATGTCCCATGTTCAAATTTCTCCTATTGTCTAGAGAAAGACAACTGTGTAGACGAATTCTTTTCCAATGCCTCCACTCTCGGACTACGCCTGTTTCCCCTAAGCTTAGCCTCTTTCCCTCTCATCACTAGCACAAAAAAACTACGGTTATGAACACCACAGTCGTCATTGAGAGCTTGACCTTTATAGGAGCAATTACCTTCCATTGATACTTTATTAAAACTGATATTCATGCCATAAACTTCATATGCTGTCTGTGAATTGAACTGAGACTTTCCTTTGGAATGAGAAGTATCACAGGTGTTTCCCCCTAACACTTCTTTAGGTTTCATAGTATCACCGGTTGTATGAGCCTAACTAACTTGATGCATTTTACGATTTCTTTCATTTTGCAACTTATGTTGAGCATCCCACAACTCTTCTCTAAGCTCTTTGGCAGTATTCTCAGCTTCTTGAAGTCGTGCCTCAAGGTTTGCAATTCTTTCTTGTCGCCATGCCAATGTTATTTCTGCTTCACTCAACGTGCTAAGAAACACGTAATTTTTAGTTTTCAGGGCTATACACATATTGTCTGCTTCTAACACTACCGGTTTTTTTTAGGGTAGGCCATACTACCCCAAGAAAATGCATGTGTATAATTAGAGGTCCCATGACCTTATAAGGCGGCTCAGAACTCCCTCTCCAGGTCATATAGGACAAGACACATGTCCCTCCCTGTGCACGTCTAGGGACCGAGGTGCGCACGTTTTACGCACGTCCAAGGACCGAGGTGTGGCCGCACCGCCATCACTCCTTCCTGAACACTTGCACGTTCGGGATGCACGAAAGGGAAGCCATATATGAGCCAGAAACTACTATTCAAGACAGTTGCGAGGTAGGGATCCACTTCATATTCTCCCACCAACTTGTTCTTAAGGATTTAATAAAATGTCGAACTACAGAACAAAATAGATATTGAAGGTGGTTCATTGTCTTTGCGCGGGAAGGAGGTATGGCGGTACATCCGCGCCTTGACCCCCGGACGTGCGCAGAATGTGCGGCCCTCAGCATCTTACTTCAGTTAGTTGCATCCACCATAATACCAAATTTAAGGAGCTTAGCATTTTTACTAGTAACCAATGCATCCAATTTTTCCGTAACTTCAATTTCTTCTCACGGTGAATATGGCCTACATGGTGGATGAGATTCCTTAGAAGTTCCAAAGGAAAGAAACATCAATTGCTCAATGCATTGTCAAAGTAGGGTCATGCTACTTCCCCCATTAGGTATTTTTTCTTCTGCATTGTGGAGTCTTGTTTCTTTTTCTTATAACGGTTTTAATGACCTTATTGTAGTCTTCTTTTGTCACTTTCAATGTAGAGGGCTCTTGCTCCCTCCTCTACTTCTTATCCATTGGGAGGTTGGCTATCGTAGCTAACGCTTTACCTTCTCTTCCCCCATTGAATGTCCCATGTTCAACATTCTCCTATTGTCTAGAGAACGACAACTGTGTAGACGAATTCTTTTCAAATGCCTCCACTCTCGGACTATGCCTGTTTCCCCTAAGCTTGGCCTATTTCCCTCTCATCACTAGGATAAAAAAACTACGGTTATGAACACAGCAGTCGTCATTGAGAGCTTGACCTTTGCAGGAGCAATTACCGTCCATTGATACTTTATTAAAACTGGTATTCATGCCAGAAACTTCATATGTTGTCTGTGAATCGAACTGAGACTTTCCTTTGGAATGAGAAGTATCACATGTGTTTCCCCCAAATACTTATTCTGGTTTAATAGTATCACCAATTGTATGAGCCTGACTAACTTGATGCAATTTATGATTTCTTTCATTTTGCAACTTATGTTGAGCATCCCTCAACTATTCTCTAAGCTCTTTGGCAGTATTCTCTGCTTCTTGAAGTCGTGCCTCAAGGTTTGCAATTCTTTCTTGTCGCCATGCCAATGTTATTTCTGCTTCACTCAACGTGCTAAGAAACACGTGATTTTTAGTTTTCAGGGCTGTACACATATTGTCTGCTTCTAACACTACATGTTTTTTTTAGGGCAGGCCATACTACTCCAAGAAAATGCATGTGTATAATTAGAGGTCGCATGACCATATAAGGCGGCCCGGAACTCCCTCTCTAGGTGATACAGGACAAGAGACATGTCCCTCCCTGCGCACGTCTAGGGACCGAGCTGCGCACGTTTTGCGCACGGCCAAGGACCGAGGTGCGGCCGCACCGCCATCACTCCTTCCTGAACACTTGGACGTTCGGGATGCACGAAAGGCAAGCCATATATGAGCCAGAAACTACTATTCAAGACAGTTGCGAGGTAGGGATCCACCTCATATTCTCCCACCAACTTGTTCTTAAGGATTTAATAAAACATTGAACTACATAACAAAATAGATATTGAAGGTGGTTGATTGTCTTTGCGCGGGAAGGAGGGTTGGCGGTAGATCCACGCCTCGATCCCTGGACGTGCGCAGAATGTGTGGCCCTCAGCATGTTACTTCTGTTAGTTGCATCCACCATACTACCAAATTTAACGAGCTTAGCATTTTTACTAGTAACCAATGCATCCGATTTTTCCGTAACTTCAATTGCTTTTGACGGTGAATATGGCCTGCATGGTGGATGAGATTCCTTAGAAATTCCAAAGGAAAGAAACATCAATTGCTCGATGCATTGTCAAAGTAGGGTCATGCTAGTACCCCCATTAGGTATTTTTTTCTTCTGAATTGAGGAGTCTTGTTTCTTTTTCTTATAATGGTTTTAATGACCTTATTGTAGTCCTCTTTTGTCACTTTCAATGCAGAGGGCTGTTGCTACCTCCCATACTTCTTATCCATTGGGAGGTTGGATACCGTAGCTAACGCTTTACCTTCTCTTCCCCCACTGAATGTCCCATGTTCAACATTCTCCTATCTTCTAGAGAAAGACAACTGTGTAGAAGAATTCTTTTCCAATGCCTGCACTCTCGGACTACGCCTGTTTCCCCTAAGTTTAGCCTCTTTCCCTCTCATCACTAGGAAAAAAAAACTATGGTTATGAACACAGCAGTCGTCATTGAGAGCTTGACCTTTACAGGAGCAATTACCTTCCATTGATACTTTATTAAAACAGATATTCATGCCATAAACTTCATATGCTGTCTGTGAATCGAACTGAGACTTTCCTTTGGAATGAGAAGTATCACAGGTGTTTCCCCCTAATACTTCTTCAGGTTTCATAGTATCACCAGTTGTATGAGCCTAACTAACTTGATGCAATTTATGATTTCTTTCATTTTGCAACTTATGTTGAGCATCCCACAACTCTTCTCCAAGCTCTTTGGCAGTATTCTCAGCTTCTTGAAGTCGTGCCTCAAGGTTTGCAATTCTTTCTTGTCGCCATGCCAACGTTATTTCTGCTTCACTGAACGTGCTAAGAAACACGTAATTTTTAGTTTTCAGGGCTATACACATATTGTCTGCTTCTAACACTACCGGTTTTTTTTAGGGTAGGCCATACTACCCCAAGAAAATGCATGTGTATAATTAGAGGTCCCATGACCTTATAAGGCGGCTCAGAACTCCCTCTCCAGGTCATATAGGACAAGACACATGTCCCTCCCTGTGCACGTCTAGGGACCGAGGTGCGCACGTTTTACGCACGTCCAAGGACCGAGGTGTCGCCGCACCGCCATCACTCCTTCCTGAACACTTGCACGTTCGGGATGCACGAAAGGGAAGCCATATATGAGCCAGAAACTACTATTCAAGACAGTTGCGAGGTAGGGATCCACTTCATATTCTCCCACCAACTTGTTCTTAAGGATTTAATAAAATGTCGAACTACAGAACAAAATAGATATTGAAGGTGGTTCATTGTCTTTGCGCGGGAAGGAGGTATGGCGGTACATCCGCGCCTTGACCCCCGGACGTGCGCAGAATGTGCGGCCCTCAGCATCTTACTTCAGTTAGTTGCATCCACCATAATACCAAATTTAAGGAGCTTAGCATTTTTACTAGTAACCAATGCATCCAATTTTTCCGTAACTTCAATTGCTTCTCACGGTGAATATGGCCTACATGGTGGATGAGATTCCTTAGAAGTTCCAAAGGAAAGAAACATCAATTGCTCAATGCATTGTCAAAGTAGGGTCATGCTACTTCCCCCATTAGGTATTTTTTCTTCTGCATTGTGGAGTCTTGTTTCTTTTTCTTATAACGGTTTTAATGACCTTATTGTAGTCTTCTTTTGTCACTTTCAATGTAGAGGGCTCTTGCTCCCTCCTCTACTTCTTATCCATTGGGAGGTTGGATATCGTAGCTAACGCTTTACCTTCTCTTCCCCCACTGAATGTCCCATGTTCAACATTCTCCTATTGTCTAGAGAACGACAACTGTGTAGACGAATTCTTTTCAAATGCCTCCACTCTCGGACTATGCCTGTTTCCCCTAAGCTTGGCCTATTTCCCTCTCATCACTAGGATAAAAAAACTACGGTTATGAACACAGCAGTCGTCATTGAGAGCTTGACCTTTGCAGGAGCAATTACCGTCCATTGATACTTTATTAAAACTGGTATTCATGCCAGAAACTTCATATGTTGTCTGTGAATCGAACTGAGACTTTCCTTTGGAATGAGAAGTATCACATGTGTTTCCCCCAAATACTTATTCTGGTTTAATAGTATCACCAATTGTATGAGCCTGACTAACTTGATGCAATTTATGATTTCTTTCATTTTGCAACTTATGTTGAGCATCCCTCAACTATTCTCTAAGCTCTTTGGCAGTATTCTCAGCTTCTTGAAGTCGTGCCTCAAGGTTTGCAATTCTTTCTTGTCGCCATGCCAATGTTATTTCTGCTTCACTCAACGTGCTAAGAAACACGTGATTTTTAGTTTTCAGGGCTGTACACATATTGTCTGCTTCTAACACTACATGTTTTTTTTAGGGCAGGCCATACTACCCCAAGAAAATGCATGTGTATAATTAGAGGTCGCATGACCATATAAGGCGGCCCAGAACTCCCTCTCTAGGTGATACAGGACAAGAGACATGTCCCTCCCTGCGCACGTCTAGGGACCGAGCTGCGCACATTTTACGCACGGCCAAGGACCGAGGTGCGGCCGCACCGCCATCACTCCTTCCTGAACACTTGGACGTTCGGGATGCACGAAAGGCAAGCCATATATGAGCCAGAAACTACTATTCAAGACAGTTGCGAGGTAGGGATCCACCTCATATTCTCCCACCAACTTGTTCTTAAGGATTTAATAAAACATTGAACTACATAACAAAATAGATATTGAAGGTGGTTGATTGTCTTTGCGCGGGAAGGAGGGTTGGCGGTAGATCCACGCCTCGATCCCTGGACGTGCGCAGAATGTGTGGCCCTCAGCATGTTACTTCTGTTAGTTGCATCCACCATACTACCAAATTTAACGAGCTTAGCATTTTTACTAGTAACCAATGCATCCGATTTTTCCGTAACTTCAATTGCTTTTGACGGTGAATATGGCCTGCATGGTGGATGAGATTCCTTAGAAATTCCAAAGGAAAGAAACATCAATTGCTCGATGCATTGTCAAAGTAGGGTCATGCTAGTACCCCCATTAGGTATTTTTTTCTTCTGAATTGAGGAGTCTTGTTTCTTTTTCTTATAATGGTTTTAATGACCTTATTGTAGTCCTCTTTTGTCACTTTCAATGCAGAGGGCTGTTGCTACCTCCCATACTTCTTATCCATTGGGAGGTTGGATACCGTAGCTAACGTTTTACCTTCTCTTCCCCCACTGAATGTCCCATGTTCAACATTCTCCTATCTTCTAGAGAAAGACAACTGTGTAGACGAATTCTTTTCCAATGCCTGCACTCTCGGACTACGCCTGTTTCCCCTAAGTTTAGCCTCTTTCCCTCTCATCACTAGGACAAAAAAACTATGGTTATGAACACAGCAGTCGTCATTGAGAGCTTGACCTTTACAGGAGCAATTACCTTCCATTGATACTTTATTAAAACAGATATTCATGCCATAAACTTCATATGCTGTCTGTGAATCGAACTGAGACTTTCCTTTGGAATGAGAAGTATCACAGGTGTTTCCCCCTAATACTTCTTCAGGTTTCATAGTATCACCAGTTGTATGAGCCTAACTAACTTGATGCAATTTATGATTTCTTTCATTTTGCAACTTATGTTGAGCATCCCACAACTCTTCTCCAAGCTCTTTGGCAGTATTCTCAGCTTCTTGAAGTCGTGCCTCAAGGTTTGCAATTCTTTCTTGTCGCCATGCCAACGTTATTTCTGCTTCACTGAACGTGCTAAGAAACACGTAATTTTTAGTTTTCAGGGCTATACACATATTGTCTGCTTCTAACACTACCGGTTTTTTTTAGGGTAGGCCATACTACCCCAAGAAAATGCATGTGTATAATTAGAGGTCCCATGACCTTATAAGGCGGCTCAGAACTCCCTCTCCAGGTCATATAGGACAAGACACATGTCCCTCCCTGTGCACGTCTAGGGACCGAGGTGCGCACGTTTTACGCACGTCCAAGGACCGAGGTGTCGCCGCACCGCCATCACTCCTTCCTGAACACTTGCACGTTCGGGATGCACGAAAGGGAAGCCATATATGAGCCAGAAACTACTATTCAAGATAGTTGCGAGGTAGGGATCCACTTCATATTCTCCCACCAACTTGTTCTTAAGGATTTAATAAAATGTCGAACTACAGAACAAAATAGATATTGAAGGTGGTTCATTGTCTTTGCGCGGGAAGGAGGTATGGCGGTACATCCGCGCCTTGACCCCCGGACGTGCGCAGAATGTGCGGCCCTCAGCATCTTACTTCAGTTAGTTGCATCCACCATAATACCAAATTTAAGGAGCTTAGCATTTTTACTAGTAACCAATGCATCCAATTTTTCCGTAACTTCAATTGCTTCTCACGGTGAATATGGCCTACATGGTGGATGAGATTCCTTAGAAGTTCCAAAGGAAAGAAACATCAATTGCTCAATGCATTGTCAAAGTAGGGTCATGCTACTTCCCCCATTAGGTATTTTTTCTTCTGCATTGTGGAGTCTTGTTTCTTTTTCTTATAACGGTTTTAATGACCTTATTGTAGTCTTCTTTTGTCACTTTCAATGTAGAGGGCTCTTGCTCCCTCCTCTACTTCTTATCCATTGGGAGGTTGGATATCGTAGCTAACGCTTTACCTTCTCTTCCCCCACTGAATGTCCCATGTTCTACATTCTCCTATTGTCTAGAGAAAGACAACTGTGTAGACGAATTCTTTTCCAATGCCTGCACTCTCGGACTACGCCTGTTTCCCCTAAGCTTAGCCTCTTTCCCTCTCATCACTAGCACAAAAAAACTACGGTTATGAACACAGCAGTCGTCTTTGAGAGCTTGACCTTTAGAGGAGCAATTACCTTCCATTGATACTTTATTAAAACTGATGTTCATGCCAGAAACTTCATATGCTGTCTGTGAATCGAACTGAGACTTTCCTTTGGAATGAGAAGTATCACATGCGTTTCCCCCTAATAGTTCTTCAGGTTTCATAGTATCACCAATTGTATGATCCTGACTAACTTGATGCAATTTATGATTTCTTTCATTTTGCAACTTATGTTGAGCATGCTTCAACTCTTCTCTAAGCCCTTTGGCAGTTTTCTCAGCTTGTTGAAGTCGTGCGTAAAGGTTTGCAATTCCTTCTTGTTGCCATGCCAATGTTATGTCTGCTTTACTCAACGTGCTAAGAAACACGTAATTTTTAGTTTTCAGGGCTGTACACATATTGTCTGCTTCTAACACTACGGGTTTTTTTTCAGGCAGGCCATACTACCCCAAGAAAATGCATGTGTATAATTAGAGGTCCCATGGCCTTATAAGGCGGCCTAGAACTCCTTCTCTAGGTGATACAGGACAAGAGACATGCCCCTCCCTGCCCATGTCTAGGGACCGAGATGCGAACGTCCGAGGACCGAGGTGCGCACGTTTTACGCACGTCCGAGGAGCGAGGTGTGGCATCTCGGAATTTCAAAGCCAAGCCTTAAGGTGTGTTAAATGTCTTTAATTAGGTGATAGAATTTTATGGCTTATGCTTTAGCCAATTTGTCTTTTAATTTGATGAATTTTGCTTGTGTTGTGGAAATTTAAATTTAATTAGTTAATGCTTGGCCATATGATTTAAATTTCAATAAGTAGAAATATTCCAAGACTTTGGCCAAGATGAAATTTGAATTTAGAAATATTTATAGAAAGGAATTCAAAAAAAAAAAAAGGAAAAATGAATAAAATTCGAAATGGCCCTTGGGCCCATTAGGCTAAAGCTTGGTGGGCCAAGCTAGTCGGCCCATTGGGCCCAAGAGGTGGCTTTCGACCAGCCCAAGAAGGAGTGGCCGGTTGGGCCTAAGCCCAAGCCCATTAACCCAAATCAAATTTCAAAAATAGAAATGACAAGTGGCCAAGGGAAGAGCATGCATTGGTGAGGCATTAGGCAAGTAATCATGAGCTTTAGGGGAGTATAAGAGGGATGAGGAGAGAGAGATGGCCGGTTCTTTGCCTCATTTTGGCCGAGAAAGGTGAGAGAGAGAGAGAGTGTTCGAGAAAGGGGAGAGACCGAGAGAGAGGAGGTGGAGCCGAGAGTTGTTGCCGCCTTGTCCGACCGTCCTACGCCGCCTTGTGCTTGCTGTTCGTTCATTTTGGAGGCAAGTGGGGGTCCATAACTTCTCTTGCATGTTGTTTTGATGGTTGCATGTTCGGTTTTAGGGGTGTTTTGGGGCGAAATACCAAGCAAGGGTTGCATGTGTTCATGTAATGTGGCTGTTTCCATTCGGTTTGTGGTAGACAGTTTCTTATTTGACCTTGCATGTGTATTTGGAGTGTGATTTTGGCTTCGGGATCTTCATGAAAGTTGAAGCTAACATCTTGTAGTATGACATACTCCAATTTCATGGAAAACAAAGGTGATATGAGGGGTCAAAAGCTCTGTTATACGGAGACTTCAGATCTGCGAATTTCCTACTGACCTCTTGATGATTTCTTCGTTGCATGTTGATTTATGTTGGAGATCTCACTTTGTTGTCTTCATAAAAGTTGTTGGTAACATCCTAAACTACAACATACTCAAATTTGAAGAGAAATGAACAAGTATAGCCTAGTTAATCGGCTAGATCTTTGAGACGTTTGGTTCTGTTGAAGTACACCGAGACACCCGAGACTTCAAGGACTTAAAAGAGGATCATACCTTGGTTATTTAACCTAGATCTCTTCACAAAACTTGTAAAGGACACATTGATATATAACATAATCGAATTTCAGAAGAAACAAAAGAGATTTGATGGGTCAAACCTAAGTTTTTCGGTGATGTACGTTCTGGACGAAACGGTAGAGGTTCCAGAAGCTTCATGGAGTTGTATAAATTAATCTAAAAAGAATTTGGCTTAGTGTTATTCATGAAAAATTCACGAAAATGTGTTGGCTATCACCCTGTAAAATTTGGGAGTTTTCTGAGGTCATATGAGTATTTTAATTGAATTAATTCGAAAACTGTGTAATCTGGCCACTATCCGAATATTGTGTGTATTTTGTGGAAATTCGGGAAATTATGTAAAATGCAAATTGGCCATGAATTTTGCATAAAATTGTGATTCTAATTGTTTAGTGATTGTTTAAATATTATGATTTTGGGAAAATCATAAATATTAAATGAAATGTTTATTTATAAAAAAAATAATAAATTAATAAAAAAATAAAAAAAATAAAAAAATAAAATAATAATGGATTATTTTATTAGCCATGTATTCCATTGAATTATGATGCATTGCTATATGACATTGATACATGTATGATCATGAATTATGATGTATTGTTATATGGCATTGATGTATGAATGATCATGAATTATGATGCATTGCTATATGACATTGATACATGTATGATCATGAATTATGATGTATTGTTATATGGCATTGATGTATGAATGATCATGAATTGTGATGCATGTATGTAAATCATATGCCATGAAATAACAAGATGAAAAGGATGATAAAAAGTGGAAAAATGGTATGTGAGTAAGAGGTTGTGGCGGAGGATGATATCTGGTGGCCGAGTGGCATAATTCTAGAGATTCCCTGGGAGTTTCAGGATGCCCGGAATGTGGGGGGCTGGAAGCCCTGTCGGAGGTTTCTGCCCAAAGGGAGTGACTCGCGATGCCAGGATTGGGGTGCGAGATCCCCGGCTAGAAGGGTAAAGGCCGGAAGCCCTGTCGGAGGTTTTTGCCCGAAGGGAATGCCTCGTGATGCTAGTTGAGATGCGAGATGCCCGGAATGTGGGGGGCCGGAAGCCCAGTGGCCATGAGATGGCTGGAATGCTGGGATCCCTGTCGGAGGTTTCTGCCCGAAGGGATGGTGATGATGGTGAATTTGATGATTTGAGAAAAGATAATGATGATATGATATGATATGATATGCATGGTGATGCATGGCTAATGATGATGTGATATGCATGGTGATGCATGGCTAATGATGGTATGATGTGATATGCATGGTGATGCATGGCTAGTGATGATGTGATATGCATGGTGATGCATGGCTAGTGATGATGTGATATGCACGGTGATGCATGGCTAATGATGATATGATATGCATGGTGATGCATGGCTAATGATGATGTGATATGCATGGTGATGCATGGCTAATGATGGTATGATGTGATATGCATGGTGATGCAAGGCTAGTGATGATGTGATATGCATGGTTATGCATGGCTAATAATGATATGATATGCATAGTGATGCATGGTTAATGATAATGTGGTATGCCATGATCATGATGATATATATGGTGTGATGATGCATGATACACATGATTACAAGGTAGGTGATGCTTGCAACGTGTGATGATATGCATGATGCATTGGAATGTTATTGGATTTCCTTATCTGCTGAGTGGTTGTACTCACCCCTTTTGGGGATAACATTTCAGATTAGCACTATGCCGCTACCTGCTGTTTCGCGTGGGGTATTTTACGGTCTACCGTCTGATGTTGAGGTGGAGTGTACGGAGATAGATTGTCCCTCTGTGCTCGGATTGACGTTTATCCGAGTGCGATGCTTAGTTATGTATGATATCGGCCTGGCTGGGGGCCCTGTCATACAAGAGTTCCTGTCTGTGCACGTTCGACGGGATGGAGCGATGCGAGCGATGCTGCCGCCGCCACCACCTGACACACCGGGTTGGGTGTGAGACTTGTACGCGAGGAGTAGGAGCTAGATCACTTTTTGATGTAGTTAGTCGACACTTTTGATGGGGGGTTTTTGTGCTCGCACGATATTGAGGGTCGAGGTTTCTTTTTGAGGTTTTAGGCTGGACATGGCTGAGTCCTAGCTTTTCCTTGTTATGTACCGACACGAGAGTAGTCCCATCTTGAAAATATATGTAAATAATGTGTCGATGTTTGTTTATAAAATCATGATGTTTAGCTGGTGTGTATTTGTATCATGGGTTAGAAGGGAGATAGATGACGATGTGAATTTTGCTTCCGCTATGAGTCGCGCATGGGACCGTTAAAAAAAAAAAATGCCTGTAATCTGGCAAGGCTTAATTTAGCCAAGAGATAGAGATGGTAAAGATGTAACACCGGCGCTGGTGACGACCTGCGAAGGGTTTCGGGGTGTCACACGAGGTGCGGCCGCACCGCCATCACTCATTCCTGCACACTTGCACGTTCGGGATGCACGAAAGGCACGCCATATATGAGCCACAAACTACAATTCAAGACAGTTGCGAGGTAGGTATCCACCTCATCCTCTCCCACCAACTTGTTCTTAAGGATTTAATAAAACGTCGAACTACAGAACAAAATAGATATTGAAGGTGGTTCATTGTCTTTGTGCGGGAAGGAGGGATGGCGGTACGTCCTCGCCTCGATCCCCGGACGTGCGCAGAATGTGCGGTCCTCAGCATCGTACTTCTGTTAGTTGCATCCATCATAATACCAAATTTAACGAGCCTAGAATTTTTACTAGTAACCAATGCATCCGATTTTTCCATAACTTCAATTGCTTCTGACGGTGAATATGGCCTGCATGGTGGATGAGATTCCTTAGAAGTTCCAAAGTAAAGAAACATCAATTGCTGGATGCATTGTCAAAGTAGGCTCATGCTACCTCTCCCATTAGGTATTTTTTCTTCTGCATTGAGGAGTCTTGTTTCTTTTTCTTATAACGGTTTTAATGACCTTATTGTAGTCCTCTTTTGTCACTTTCAATGCAGAGGGCTCTTGCTACCTCCCCTACTTCTTATCCATTGGGAGGTTTGTTACAGTAGCTAACACATTACCTTCTCTTACCCCACTGAATGTCCCATGTTCGACATTCTCCTATTGTCTAGAGAAAGACAACTGTGTAGACGAATTCTTTTCCATTGCCTGCACTCTCAGACAACGCCTGTTTCCTCTAAGCTTAGCCCCTTTCCCTCTCATCACTAGGACAAAAAAAACTACGGTTATGAACACAGCAATCATCTTTGAGAGCTTGACCTTTACAAGAGCAATTACCTTCCATTGATACTTTATTAAAACTGATATTCATGCCAGAAAGTTCATATGCTGTCTGTGAATCAAACTAAGACTTTCCTTTGGAATGAGAAGTATCACATGTGTTTCCCCCTAATACTTCTTCAGGTTTCATAGTATCACCGATTGTATGAGCCTGACTAACTTGATGCAATTTATGATTTCTTTCATTTTGCAACTTATGTTGAGCATCCTTCAACTCTTCTTTAAACTCTTTGGCAGTATTCTTAGCTTCTTGCAGTCGTGCCTCAAGGTTTGCAATTCTTTCTTGTTGCCATGCCAATGTTATTTCTACTTCACTCAACATGCTAGGAAACACGTAATTTTTAGTTTTCAGGGCTGTACACATATTGTCTGCTTCTAACACTACCGGCGTTTTTAGGGTAGGCCATAGTACCCCAAGAAAATGCATGTGTATAATTAGAGGTCCTATGGCCTTATAAGGCGGCCCAGAACTCCCTCTCTAGGTGATACAGGACAAGAGACATGCCCCTCCCTGCGCACGTCGAGGGACCGAGGAGCGCACGTCCGAGGACCGAGGTGCGCACGTTTTACGCACGTCCGAGGACCGAGGTGCGGCCGCACCGCCATCACTCCTTCCTGCACACTTGCACGTTCGGGATGCACGAAAGGCAAGCCATATATGAGCTAGAAACTACAATTCAAGACAGTTGCGAGGTAGGGATCCACCTCACCTTCTCCCACCAACTTGTTCTTAAGGGTTTAATACAACGTTGAACTACAGAACAAAATAGATATTGAAGGTGGTTCATTGTCTTTACGCGGAAAGGAGGGATGGCGGTACATCCGCGCCTTGATCCCAGGACATGCGCAGAATGTGCAGCCCTCAGCATCTTTACTTCTTTGAGTTGCATCCACCATAATACCAAATTTAACGAGCGTAGCATTTTTACTAGTAACCAATGCATCCGATTTTTCCGTAACTTCAATTGCTTCTTACGGTGAATATCGCCTGCATGGTGGATGAGATTCCTTAAAAGTTCCAAAGGAAAGAAACATCAATTGCTCGATGCATTGTCAAAGTAGGGTCATGCTACTTCCCCCATTAGGTATTTTTTCTTCTGCATTGAGGAGTCTTGTTTCTTTTTCTTATAACGGTTTTAATGACCTTATTGTAGTCCACTTTTGTCACTTTCAATGCAGACGGCTCTTGCTACCTCCCCTACTTCTTATCCATTGGGAGGTTGGATACCGTAGCTAACGCTTTACCTTCTCATCCCCCACTGAATGTCCCATCTTCTACATTCTCCTATTGTCTAGAGAAAGACAACTATGTAGACGAATTCTTTTCCAATGCCTGCACTCTCGGACTACGACTATTTCCCCTAACTTTAGCCCCTTTCCCTCTCATCACTGGGACAAAAAAACTACGGTTATGAACACAGCAGTCGTCATTGAGAGCTTGACCTTTAGAGGAGCAATTACCTTCCATTGATACTTTATTAAAACTGATATTCATGCCAGAAACTTCATATGCTGTCTGTGAATCGAACTGGGACTTTCCTTTGAAATGAGAAGTATCACATGTGTTTCCCCCTAAGACTTCTTCAAGTTTCATAGTATCACCAATTGTATGAGCCTGACTAACTTGATGCAATTTATGATTTCTTTCATTTTGCAACTTATGTTGAGCATCCTTCAACTCTTCTCTAAGCTCTTCGGCAGTATTCTTAGCTTCTTGAAGTCATGCCTCAAGGTTTGCAATTTTTCTTGTTGCCATGCCAATGTTATTTCTGCTTCACTCAACGTGCTAAGAAACGTGTAATTTTTTCTTTTCACGGCTGTACACATATTGTCTGCTTCTAACACTACGGGTTTTTTTAGGGCAGGCCATACTACCCCAAGAAAATGCATGTGTCTAATTAGAGGTCACATGGCCTTACAAGGCGGCCCAGAACTCCCTCTCTAGGTGAAACAGGACAAGAGACATGTCCCTCCCTGCGCACGTCTAGGGACCGAGGTGCGCACGTCCGAGGACCGAGGTGCGCACATTCGACGACCGAGGTGCGCACGTTTTACGCACGTCCGAGGACCGAGGTACGCACGTATGAGGACCGAGGTGCACACGTCCGACGACCGAGGCGCGCACGTTTTACTCACGTCCGAGGACCGAGGTGCGGCCGCACCGCCATCACTCCTTCATGCACACTTGCACGTTCGGGATGCACGAAAGGCAAGCCATATATGAGCCAGAAACTACAATTCAAGACATTTGCCAGGTAGGGATCCAACTCATATTCTCCCACCAACCTGTTCTTAAGGATTTTATAAAACGTCGAAGTACAGAACAAAATAGATATTGAAGGTGGTTCATTGTCTATGCGCGGGAAGGAGGGATGGCGGTCCATCCGCCCCTCGATCCCCGGACGTGCACAGAATGTGCGGCCCTCAGCATCTTACTTCTGTTAGTATCATCCACCATAATACCAAATTTAACGAGCTTAGCATTTTTACTAGTAACCAATGCATCCGATTTTTCCGTAACTTCAATTGCTTCTGACGGTGACTATGGCCTGCATGGTGGATGAGATTCCTTGGAAGTTCCAAAGGAAAGAAACATCAATTGCTGGATGCATTGTCAAAGTAGGGTCATGCTACTTCCCCCATTAGGTATTTTTAACGAGCTTAGCATTTTTACTAGTAACCAATGCATCCGATTTTTCCGTAACTTCAATTGCTTCTGACGGTGACTATGGCCTGCATGGTGGATGAGATTCCTTGGAAGTTCCAAAGGAAAGAAACATCAATTGCTGGATGCATTGTCAAAGTAGGGTCATGCTACTTCCCCCATTAGGTATTTTTTCTTCTGCATTGAGGAGTCTTGTTTCTTTTTCTTATAACGGTTTTAATGACCTTATTGTAGTCCTCTTTTGTCACTTTCAATGCAGAGGGCTCTTGCTACCTCCCCTACTTCTTATCCATTGGGAGGTTGCACACCGTAGCTAACACTTTACCTTCTCTTCCCCCATTGAATGTCCCATGTTCTACATTCTCCTATTGTCTAGAGAAAGACAACTGTGTAGACGAATTCTTTTCCAATGCCTGCACTGTCGGACTACGCCTGTTTCCCCTAAGCTTAGCCCCTTTCCCTATCATCACTAGGTCAAAAAAACTATGGTTAAGAACACAGCAGTCGTCATTGAGAGCTTGACCTTTAGAGGAGCAATTACCTTCCATTGATATTTTATTAAAACTGATATTCATGCCAGAAACTTCATATGCTGTCTGTGAATCGAACTGGGACTTTCCTTTGGGATGAGGACTATCGCATGTGTTTCCCCCTAATACTTCTTCAGGTTTCATAGTATCACCAATTGTACGAGCCTAACTAACTTGATGCAATTTATGATTTCTTTCATTTTGCAACTTATGTTGAGCATCCTTCAACTCTTCTCTAAGCTCTTCGGCAGTATTCTCAGCTTCTTGAAGTCGTGCCTCAAGGTTTGCAATTTTTCTTGTTGCCATGCCAATGTTATTTCTGCTTCACTCAACGTGCTAAGAAACACGTAATTTTTTCTTTTCACGGCTGTACACATATTGTCTGCTTCTAACCCTACGGGTTTTTTTAAGGCAGGCCATACTACCCCAAGAAAATGCCTGTGTCTTCTTAGAGGTCACATGGCCTTACAAGGCGGCCCAGAACTCCCTCTCTAGGTGATACAGGACAAGAGACATGTCCCTCCCTGCGCACATCTAGGGACTGAGGTGCGCACGTCCGACGACCGAGGCGCGCACCTTTTACGGACGTCCGAGGACCGAGCTGCGGCCGCACCGCCATCACTCCTTCCTTCCCACTTGCACGTTCGGGATGCACGAAAGGCAAGCCATATAAGAGCCAGAAACTACAATTGAAGACAGTTGCGAGGTAGGGATCCAACTCATATTCTCCCACCAACTTGTTCTTAAGGATTTAATAAAACGTCCAACTAAAGAACAAAATAGATATTGAAGGTGGTTCATTGTCTTTGCGCGGGAAGGAGGGATGGCGGTCCATCCGCGCCTGGATCCCCGGACGTGCGCAGAATGTGCGGCCCTCAGCATCTTACTTCTGTTAGTTGCATCCACCGTAATACCAAATTCAACGAGCTTAGCATTTTTACTAGTAATCAATGCATCCGATTTTTCCGTAACTTCAATTGCTTCTGACGGTGAATATGGCCTGCATGGTGGAGGTGATTCCTTAGAAGTTCCAAAGGAAAGAAACATGAATTGCTGGATGCATTGTCAAAGTAGGCTCATGCTACTTCCCCATTAGGTATTTTTTCTTCTGCATTGAGGAGTCTTGTTTCTTTTTCTTATAACGGTTTCAATGACCTTATTGTAGTCCTCTTTTGTAACTTTGAATGCAGAGGGCTCTTGCTACCTCCCCTACTTCTTATCCATTGGGAGGTTGGATACCGTAGCTAACACTTTACCTTCTGTTCCCCCACTGAATGTCCCATGTTCGGTATTCTCCTATTGTCTAGAGAAAGACAACTGTGTAGACGAATTCTTTTCCATTACCTGCACTCTCCGACTACGCCTGTATCCCCTAAGCTTAGCCTCTTTCCCTCTCATCACTAGGACAAAAAAACTACGGTTATGAACACAACAGTCGTCATTGAGAGCTTGACCTTTACAGGAGCAATTACCTTCCATTGATACTTTATTAAAACTGATATTCATGCCAGAAACTTCATATGCTGTCTGTGAATCGAACTGAGACTTTCTGTTGGAATGTGAAGTATCACATGTGTTTCCCTTAATACTTCTTCAGGTTTCATAGTATCACTAATTGTATGAGCGTGACTAACTTGATGCAATTTATGATTTCTTTCATTTTGCAACTTATGTTGAGCATCCTTCAGCTCTTCTCTAAGCTCTTTGGCAGTATTCTCAGCTTCTTGAATTCGTGCCTGAAGGTTTGCAATTCTTTCTTGTTGCCATGCCAATGTTATTTCTGCTTCACTCAACGTGGTAAGTAACACGTAATTTTTAGTTTTCAGGGCTGTACACATATTGTCTATGTCTAACACTACAGGTTTTTTTAGGGCAGGCCGTACTACCCTAAGAAAATGCATGTGTATAATTAGAGGTCCCATGACCTTATAAGGCGACCCAGAACTCCCTCTCTAGGTGATACAGGACAACATGTCCCTCCTTGCGCACGTCCGAGGACCGAGGTGCGCACGTTTTACGCACGTCCGAGGACCGACGTGCGGCCGCACCGCTATCACTCCTTCCTGCACACTTGCACGTTCGAGATGCACGAAAGGCAAGCCATATATTAGCCAGAAACTACAATTCAAGACAGTTGCCAGGTAGGGATCCAACTCATATTCTCCCACCAACTTGTTCTTAAGGATTTAATAAAACGTCCAACTACAGAACAAAATAGATATTGAAGGTGGTTCATTGTCTTTGCGTGGGAAGGAGGGATGGCGGTCCATCCGCGCCTCGATCCCCAGACGTGCGCAGAATGTGCGGCCCTCAGCATCTTACTTCTGTTAGTTGCATCCACCATAATACCAACTTTAACGAGCTTAGCATTTTTACTAGTAACCAATGCATCCGATTTTTCCGTAACTTCAATTGCTTCTTATTGTGAATATGGCCTACATGGTGGATGAGATTCCTTAGAAGTTCTAAAGGAAAGAAACATCAATTGATCGATGCATTGTCAAAGTTGGCTCATGCCACTTCCCCAGTAGGTTTTTTTTCTTCTGCATTGAGGAGTCTTGTTTCTTTTTCTTATAATGGTTTTATTGACCTTATTGTAGTCCTCTTTTGTCACTTTGAATGCAGAGGGCTCTTGCTACCTCCCCTACTTCTTATCCATTGGGAGGTTGGATACCATAGCTAACACTTTACCTTCTCTTCCCCCACTGAATGTCCCATGTTTGGCATTCTCCTATTGTCTAGAGAAAGACAACTGTGTAGACGAATTCTTTTCCAATGCCTGCACTCTCCGACTACGCCTGTTTGCCCTAAGCTTAGCCTCTTTCCCTCTCATCACTAGGACAAAAAAACTACGGTTATGAACACAGCAGTCGTCATTGAGAGCTTGACCTTTACAAGAGCAATTACCTTCCATTGATACTTTATTAAAACTGATATTCATGCCAGAAACTTCATATGCTGTCTGTGAATAGAACTGAGACTTTCCATTGGAATGTGAAGTATCACATGTGTTTCCCCTAATACTTCTTCAAGTTTCATAGTATCACCAATTGTATGAGTGTGACTAACTTGATGCAATTTATGATTTCTTTCATTTTGCAACTTATGTTGAGGATCCTTCAGCTCTTCACTAAGCTCTTTGGCAGTATTCTTAGTTTCTTGAATTCGTGGCTCAAGGTTTGCAATTCTTTCTTTTTGCCATGCTAATGTTATTTCTGCTTCACTCAACGTGGTAAGTAACACGTAATTTTTAGTTTTCAGGGCTATACACATATTGTCTACGTCTAACACTACGGGTTTTTTTAGGGCAAGCCGTACTACCCTAAGAAATTGCATGTGTATAATTAGAGTTCCCATGACCTTATAAGGCGGCCCAGAACAAAATAGATATTGAAGGTGGTTCATTGTCTTTGCCCGGGAAGGAGGAATGGCGGTCGATCCGCGCCTCGATCCCCGGACGTGCGCAGAATGTGCGGCCCTCAGCATCTTACTTCTGTTTGTTGCATCCACCATAATACCAAATTTAACGAGCTTAGTATTTTTACAAGTAACCAATGCATCCGATTTTTCCGTAACTTCAATTGCTTCTGACGGTGAATATGGCCTGCATGGTGGATGAGATTCCTTAGAAGTTCCAAAGGAAAGAAACATCAATTGCTCGATGCATTGTCAAAGTAGGCTGATGCTACTTCCCCCATTAGGTATTTTTTCTTCTACATTGGGGAGTCTTGTTTATTTTTCTTATAACGGTTTTAATGACCTTATTGTAGCCCCCTTTTGTCACTTTCAATGCAGAGGGCTCTTGCTACCTCGCCTACTTCTTATCTATTGGGAGGTTGGATACCGTAGCTAACACTTTACCTTCTCTTGCCCCACTGAATGTCCCATGTTCGACATTCTCCTATTGTCTAGAGAAAGACAACTGTGTACGTCCGACGACCGAGGTGCGCGCGTTTTACGCACGTCCGAGGACCGAGGTGCGGCCGCACCGCTATCACTCCTTCCTGCACACTTGCACGTTCGGGATGCACGAAAGGCATGCCATATATGAGCCAGAAACTACAATTCAAGACAGTTGCGAGGTAGGGATCCAACTCATGTTCTCCCACCAAGTTGTTCTTAAGGATTTAATAAAACGTCGAACTACAGAACAAAATAGATATTGAAGGTGGTTCATTGTCTATGCGCGGGAAGGAGGGATGGCGGTCCATCCGCGCCTCGATCCCCGGACGTGCGCATAATGTGCGTCCCTCAACATCTTACTTCTGTTTGTTGCATCCACCATAATACCAAATTTAACAAGCTTAGTATTTTTACAAGTAACCAATGCATCCGATTTTTCCGTAACTTCAATTGCTTCTGACGGTGAATATGGCCTGCATGGTGGATGAGATTCCTTAGAAGTTCCAAAGGAAAGAAACATCAATTGCTCGATGCATTGTCAAAGTAGGCTGATGCTACTTCCCCCATTAGGTATTTTTTCTTCTACATTGGGGAGTCTTGTTTATTTTTCTTATAATGGTTTTAATGACCTTATTGTAGCCCCCTTTTGTCACTTTCGGACTACGCCTGCACTCTCGGACTACGCCTGTTTCCCCTAAGCTTAGCCTCTTTCCCTCTCGTCACTAGGTCAAAAAAACTACAGTTATGAACACAGCAGTCGTCCTTGAGAGCTTGACCTTTACAGGAGCAATTACCTTCCATTAATACTTTATTAAAACTGATATTCATGCCAGAAACTTCATATGCTGTGAATCGAACTGAGAGTTTCCTTTGGAATGAGAAGTATCACATGTGTTTCCCCCTAATACTTCTTCAGGTTTCATAGCATCACCAATTGTATGAGCCTGACCAACTTGATGCAAATTATGAGTTCATTCATTTTGCAACTTATGTTGACCATCCCTCAACTCTTCTCTAAGCTCTTTGGCAGTATTGTCAGCTTCCTGAAGTCGTGCCTCAAGGTTTGCAATTCTCTCTTGTTGCCATGCCAATGTTATTTCTGCTTCACTCAACGTGCTAAGAAACACGTAATTTTTTGTTTTCAGGGCTGTACAAATATTGTCTGCTTCTAACACTACGGGTTCTTTAAGGGCAGGCCATACTACCCCAAGAAAATGCATGTGTATAATTAGAGGTCACATGGACTTACAAGGCGGCTCGGAACTCCCTCTCTAGGTGATACAGGACAAGAGACATGCCCCTCCCTGCTCACGTCTAGGGACCGAGGTGCGCACATTTTACGCATGTCCAAGGACCGAGGTGCGGCCGCACCGCCATCACTCCTTCCTTCACACTTGCACGTTCGGGATGCACGAAAGGCAAGCCATATATTAGCCAGAAACTACAATTCAAGACAGTTGCGAGGTAGGGATCCACCTCATATTCTCCCACGAACTTGTTCTTAAGGATTTAATAAAACGTCGAACTACAGAAGAAATTAGATATTGAAGGTGGTTCATTGTCTTTGCGCGGGAAGGAGGGATGGCGGAACATCCGCGCCTCGATCCTCGGACGTGCGCAGAATGTGCGGCCCTCAGCATCTTACTTATATTAGTTGCATCCACCATAATACCAATTTTAACGAGCTTAGCATTTTTTCTAGTAACCAATGGATCCTATTTTTCCGTAACTTCATTTGCTTCTGACGGTGAATATGGCCTGCGTGGTCGATGAGATTCCTTAGAAGTTCCAAAGGAAAGACACATGAATTGCTCGATGCATTGTCAAAGTAGGGTCATGGTACTTCCCCCACTAGGTATTTTTTCTTCAGGTTTCAAAGTATCACCAATTGTATGAGCCTGACTAACTTGATGCAATTTATGATTTCTTTCATTTTGCAACTTATGTTGAGCATCCATCAACTCTTCTCTAAGCTCTTTAGCAGTATTCTCAGCTTCTTGAAATCGTGCCTCAAGGTTTGCAATTCTTTCTTGTTGCCATGCCAATGTTCTTTCTGCTTCACTCAACGTGCTAAGAAACACGTAATTTTTAGTTTTCAGGGCTGTACACATATTGTCTGCGGCTAACACTACAGGTTTTTTTAGGGCAGGCCATACTACCCCAAGAAAATGTATGTGTATAATTAGAGGTCCCATGGCCTTATAAGGTGGCCTAAAACTGCCTCTCTAGGTGATACAGGACAAGAGACATGCCCCTCCCTGCGCACGTCTAGGGACCGAGGTGCGCACGTCCGAGGACCGAGGTGTGCACGTTTTACGCACGTCCGAAGAACGAGGTGCGCACACTTTACGCACGTCCGAGGACCGAGGTGCGACCGCACTGCCATCACTCCTTCCTACACACTTCCACGTTCGCGATGCACGAAAGGCAAGTCATATATGAGCCAGAAACTACAATTCAAGATAGTTGCGAGGTAGGGATCCACCTCATCTTCTCCCACCAACTTGTTCTTAAGGATTTAATAAAACGTCAAACTACAGAACAAAACAAATATTGAAGGTGGGTCATTATCTTTGCATGGGATGCAAGGATTGCGGAACGTCCGCGCCTCGATCCTCGGACGTGCGCAGAATGTGCGGACCACAGCATCTTACTTCTGTTAGTTGCATCCATCATAATACCAAATTTAACGAGCTTAGCATTTTTACTAGTAACCAATGCATCCGATTTGTCCGTAACTTCAATTGCTTCTGACGGTGAATATGGCCTGCATGGTGGATGAGATTCCTTAGAAGTTCCGAAGGAAAGAAACATCAATTGCTCGATGCATTGTCAAAGTAGGGTCATGCTACTTCCCCCATTAGGTATTTCTTCTTCTGCATTGAGGAGTCTTGTTTCTTTTTCTTATAACGGTTTTAATGACCTTGTTGTAGTCCTCTTTTGTCACTTTCAATGCAGAGGGCTCTTGCTACATCCCACACTTCTTATCCATTGGGAGGTTGGATACTGTAGCTAACACTTTACCTTCTCTTCCCCCACTGAATGTCCCATGTTCAACATTCTCCTATTGTCTAGAGAAAGACAACTGTGTAGACGAATTCTTTTCCAATGCCTCCACTCTCGGACTATGCATGTTTTCCCTTAGCTTAGCCTCTTTACCTCTCATCACTAGGACATAAAACTACGGTTATGAACACAGCAGTCGTCATTCAGTGCTTGACCTTTACTGGAGCAATTACCTTCCATTAATACTTTATTAAAACTAATATTCATGCGAGAAACTTCATATGCTGTCCGTGAATCGAACTGAGGCTTTACTTTGGAATGAAAAGTATCGCATTTGTTTCCCCCTAATACTTCTTTAGGTTTAATAGTATCACCAATTGTATGAGCCTGACTAACTTGATGCAATTTATGATTTCTTTCATTTTGCAACTGATGTTGACCATCCTTCAAATCTTCTCTAAGCTCTTTGGTAGTATTCTCAGCTTCTTGAAGTCGTGGCTCAAGGTTTGCAATTCTTTCTTGTTGCCATGCCAATGTTATTTCTGCTTCGCTCAACGTGCTAAGAAACACGTAATTTTTTGTTGTCAGGGCTGTACATAATTTGTCTGCTTCTAACACTACGGGTTTTATTAGGGCAGGCAATACTACCCCAAGAAAATGCATTTGTAGAATTAGATGTCCCATGGCCTTAGAAGGCGGGCCAGAACTCCCTCTCTAGGTGATACAGGACAACAAACCTGCCCCTCCCTGTGCACGTCTAGGGACCGAGGTGCGCACGTTTTACGCACGTCCGAGGACCGAGGTGCGGCCACACCGCCATCACTCCTTCCTGCACACTTGCACGTTCGGGATGCACGAAGGGCAAGTCATATATGTGCTAGAAACTACAATTCAAGACAGTTGCGAGGTAGGGATCCACCTCATATTCTCCCACCAACTTGTTCTTAAGGATTTAATAAAATGTCGAACTACAGAACAAAATAGATATTGAAGGTGGTTCATTGTCTTTGCACAGGAAGTAGGGATTGCGGTACATCCGCGCCTCGATCCCCGGACGTGCACAGAATGTGCGGCCCTCAGCATCTTACTTCTGTTAGTTGGATCCAAAATAATACCAAACTTAACGAGCTTAGCATTTTTACTAGTAACCAATGCATCCGATTTTTCCGTAACTTCAATTGCTTCTGACGGTGAATATGGCCTGCATGGTGGATGAGATTGCTTAGAAGTTCCAAAGAAAGAAACATCAATTGCTCGATGCATTGTCAAAGTAGGGTCATGCTACTTCCCCCAATAGGTATTTTTTCTTCTGCATTGAGGAGTCTTGTTTTTTTTTCTTATAACTGTTTTAATGACCTTATTGTAGTCCTCTTTTGTCACTTTCAATGCAGAGGGCTCTTACTACCTCCTCTTCCCCCATTGAATGTCTCACGTTCAACATTCTCCTATTGTCTAGAGAAAGACAACTGTGTAGACGAATTCTTTTCCAATGTCTGCACTCTCGGACTACGTCTGTTTCCCCTATGCTTAGCCCCTTTCCCTCTCATCACTAGGACAAAAAAACTACGGTTATGAACACAGCAGTCGTCATGGAGAGCTTGACCTTTACAGGAGCAATTACCTTCCATTGATACTTTATTAAAACTGATATTCATGCCAGAAACTTCATATGCTGTCTGTGAATCAAACTGAGACTTTCCTTTGGAATGAGAAGTATCACATGTGTTTCCCCCTAATACTTCCTCAGGTTTCATAGTATCTCCAATTGTATGAGCCTGACTAACTTGATGTAATTTATGATTTCTTTCATTTTGCAACTGATGTTGAGCATCCTTCAACTCTTCTCTAAGCTCTTCGGCAGTATTCTCCGCTTGTTGAAGTGGTGCCTCAAGGTTTGCAATTCTTTCTTGTTGCCATGCCAATGTTATTTCTGCTTCACTCAACGTGCTAAGAAACACGTAATTTTTTGTTTTCAGGGCTGTACACATATTGTCTGCTTCTAACACTACGGGTTTTATTAGGGCAGTCAATACTACCCGAAGAAAATGCATTTGTAGAATTAGAGGTCCCATGGCCTTAGAAGGCGGCCTAGAACTCCTTCTCTAGGTGATACAGGACAACAGACATGCCCCTCCTTGTGCACGTCTAGGGACCAAGGTGCGCACGTTTTACGCACGTCTGAGGACCAAGGTGCAGCCACACCGCCATCACTCCTTCCTGCACACTTGCACGTTCGGGATGCACGAAAGGCAAGTCATATATGAGCTAGAAAATACTATTCAAGAAAGTTGCGAGGTAGGGATCCACCTCATATTCTCCCACCAACTTGTTCTTAAGGATTTAATAAAATGTCGAACTACAGAACAAAATAGATATTGAAGGCGGTTCATTGTCTTTGCGTGGGAAGGAGGGATGGCGGCCTCGATCCCCGGACGTGCGTAGAATGTGCGGCCCTCAGCATCTTACTTCTGTTAGTTGCATCCACCATAATACCAAATTTAAGGAGCTTAGCATTTTTACTAGTAACCAATGCATCTGATTTTTCCGTAACTTCAATTGCTTCTGACGGTGAATATGGCCTACATGGTGGATGAGATTCCATAGACGTTCCAAAGGAAAGAAACATCAATTGCACGATGCATTGTCAAAGTAGGGTGATGCTACTTCCCCCATAAGGTATTTCTTCTTCTGCATTGAGGAGTCTTGTTTCTTTTTCTTATAACGGTTTTAATGACCTTGTTGTAGTCCTCTTTTGTCACTTTCAATGTAGAGCGCTCTTGCTACCTCCCCTAATTCTTATCCATTGGGAGGTTGGATACCGTAGCTAACACTTTACCTTCTCTTCCCCCACTGAATGTCCCATGTTCAACATTCTCCTATTGTCTAGAGAAAGACAACTGTGTAAAAGAATTCTTTTCCAATGCCTGCACTCTCGGACTACGCTCTTTCCCCTGAGCTTAGCGTCTTTCCCTCTCATCACTAGGACAAAAAAACTACGGTTATGAACACAGCAGTCCTCATTGAGAGCTTGACCTTTACAGGAGCAATTACCTTCCATTGATACTTTATTAAAACTGATATTCATGCCGGAAACTTCATATGCTGTCTATGAATCGAACTGAGACTTTCCTTTGGAAAGAGAAGTATCACATGTGTTTCCCCCTAATACTTCTTCAGATTTCATAGTATCTCCAATTTTATGAGCCTGACTAACTTGATGCAATTTACGATTTCTTTCATTTTGCAAGTTATGTTGTGCATCCTTCAACCCTTCTCTAAGCTCTTTGGCAGTATTCTCAGCTTCTTGAAGTCGTGCCTCAAGGTTTACAATTCTTTCTTGTTGCCATGCCAATGTTATTTCTGCTTCACTCAAGGTGCTAAGAAACACGTAATTTTCAGTTTTCAGGGTTGTACACATATTGTCTGCTTCTAACACTACGGTTTTTTTTAGGGCAGGCCTTACTACCCCAAGAAAATGCACGTGTATAATTAGAGGTCCCATGACCATACAAGGAGGCCCAGAACTACCTCTCTAGGTGATACAGGACAAGAGACATGCCCCTCCCTGCGCACGTCTAGGGATCGAGGTGCGCACGTCCAAGGACAGAGGTGCGCATGTTTTACGCACGTCCAAGGACCGAGGTGCGGCCGCACCGCCATCACTCCTTCCTGCACACTTGCACGTTCGGGATGCACGAAAGGCACGCCATATATGAGCCAGAAACTACAATTCAACACAGATGTGAGGTAGGGATCCACCTCATATTCTCCCACAAACTTGTTCTTAAGGATTTAATAAAACGTCGAACTACAGAACAAAATAAATATTGAAGATGGTTCATTGTCTTTGCGTGGGAAGGAGGGATGGCGGTACATCCGCACCTCGATCCCCGGACGTGCGCAGAATGTGCGGCCCTCAGCATCTTACTTCTGTTAGTTGCAGCCACCATAATACCAAATTTAACGAGCTTAGCATTTTTACTAGTAACCAATGCATCCGATTTTTCCGTAACTTCAATTGCTACTGACGGTGAATATGGCCTGCATGGTGGATGAGATTCCTTAGAAGTTCCATAGGAAAGAAACATCAATTGCTCGATGCATTGTCAAAGTAGGGTGATGCTACTTCCCCTATTAGGTATTTTTTCTTCTACATTGAGGAGTCTTGTTTCTTTTTCTTATAACGGTGTTAATGACCTTATTGTAGTCCTCTTTTGTCACTTTCAATGCAGAGGGCTCTTGCTACCTCCTCTACTTCTTATCCATTGGGAGGTTGGATACTGTAGCTAACGCTTTACCTTCTCTTCCCCCACTGAATGTCCCATGTTCAACATTCTCCTATTGGCTAGAGAAAGACAACTGTGTAAAAGAATTCTTTTCCAATGCCTGCACTCTTGGACTACGTTGTTTCCCCTAAGCTTAGCCTCTTTCCCTCTCATCACTAGGACAAAAAAACTACGGTTATGAACACAGCAATCCTCATTGAGAGCTTGACCTTTACAGGAGCAATTACCTTCCATTGATACTTTATTAAAACATATATTCATGCCGGAAACTTCATATACTGTCTGTGAATCGAACTGAGACTTTCCTTTGGAAAGAGAAGTATCACATGTGTTTCCCCCTAATACTTCTTCAGGTTTCATAGTATCTCCAATTTTATGAGCCTGACTAACTTGATGCAATTTATGATTTCTTTCATTTTGCAAGTTATGTTGTGCATCCTTCAACTCTTCTCTAAGCACTTTGGCAGTATTCTCGGCTTCTTGAAGTCGTGCCTCAAGGTTTGCAATTCTTTCTTGTTGCCATGCCAATGTTATTTCTGCTTCACTCAAGGTGCTAAGAAACACGTAATTTTTAGTTTTCAGGGCTGTACACATATTGTCTGCTTCTAACACTACGGTTTTTTTTATGGCAGGCCATACTACCCCAAGAAAATGCATGTGTATAATTAGAGGTCCCATGACCATACAAGGAGGCCCAGAACACCCTCTCTAGGTGATACAGGACAAGGGACATGCCCCTCCCTGCGCACGTCTTGGGACCGAGGTGTGCACATTTTACGCACGTCCGAGCTCCGAGGTGGGGCCGCACCGCCATCTCTCCTTCCTGCACACTTGCACGTTCGAGATGCACGAAAGGCAAGTCATATATGAGCCAGAAACTACAATCCAAGACAGTTGCGAGGTAGGTATCCACCTCATATTCTCGCGCCAACTTCTTCTTAAGGATTTAATCAAACGTCGAACTACAGAACAAAATAGATATTGAAGGTGGTTCATTGTCTTTGCGCGGGAAGGACGGATGGCGGTACATCCGCGCCTCGATCCCCGGACGTGCGCAGAATCTGCGGCCCTCAGCATCTTACTTCTGTTAGTTGCATCCATCATAATACTAAATTTAACGAGCTTAGCATTTTTACTAGTAACCAATGCATCCGATTTTTCCGTAACTTCAATTGCTTCTGATAGTGAATACGGCCTGCATGGTGGATGTGATTCCTTAGAAGTTCCAAAGGTAAGAAACGTCAATTGCTCGATGCATTGTCAAAGTAGGGTCATGCTACTTCCCCCATTACGTATTTTTTCTTCTGCATTTAGGTGTCTTGCTTTTTTTTTTCTTATAACGGTTTTAATGACCTTATTGTAGTCCTCTTTTGTCACCTTCAATGAAGAGGGCTCTTGCTACCTCCCCTACTTCTTATCCATTGGGAGGTGGGATACCGTAGCTAACACTTTACCTTCTCTTCCCCCACTGAATGTCCCATGTTCAACATTCTCCTATTGTCGAGAGAAAGACAACTGTTCAGAAGAATTCTTTTCCAATGCCCGCACTCTCGGACTACGCTGTTTCCCCTAAGCTTAGCCTCTTTCCCTCTCATCACTTGGACAAAAAAAACTACGGTTATGAACACAGCAGTCGTCATTGAGAGCTTGACCTTTACAGGAGCAATTACCTTCCATTGATACTTTATTAAAACTGATATTCATGCCAGAAACTTCATATGCTGTCTGTGAATCGAACTGGGACTTTCGTTTAGAAATAGAAGTATCACATGTGTTTCCCCCTAACACTTCTTCAGGTTTCATAGTATCACCAATTGTATGAGCCTGACTAACTTGATGTAATTTATGATTTCTTTCATTTTGCAACTGATGTTGAGCATCCTTCAACTCTTCTCTAAGCTCTTTGGCAGTATTGTTAGCTTCTTGAAGTCGTGCCTCAAGGTTTGCAATTCTTTCTTGTTGCCATGCCAATGTTATTTCTGCTTCACTCAACGTGCTAAGAAACATATAATTTTTTGTTCCCAGGGCTGTACACAATTTTTCTGCTTCTGACACTACGGGTTTTATTAGGGCAGGTAATACTACCCCAAGAAAATGCATTGGTAGAATTAGAGGTCCCATGGCCTTAGAAGGCGGCCCAGAACTCCCTCTCTAGGTGATACAGGACAAGAGACATGCCCCTCCCTGTGCACGTCTAGGGACCGAGGAGCGCACGTTTTACGCACGTCCGAGGACCGACGTGCGGCCGCACCGCCATCACTCCTTCCTGCACACTTGCACGTTCGAGATGCACGAAAGGCAAGTCATATGTGAGCTGGAAACTACAATTCAAGAGAGTTGCGAGGTAGGGATCCACCTCATATTCTCCCACCAACTTCTTCTTAAGGATTTAATAAAACGTCGAACAACGGAACAAAATAGATATTGAAGGTGGTTCATTGTCTTTGCGCGGGAAGGAGGGATGGCGGTCCAACGCACCTCGATCCCCGGACGTGCATAGAATGTGCGGCCCTCAGCATCTTACTTCTGTTAGTTGCATCCACCATAATACCAAATTTAACGAGCTTAGCATTTTTACTAGTAACCAATGCATCCGACTTTTCCGTAACTTCAATTGCTTCTTACGGTGAATATGGCAAGCATGGTGGATGAGATTCCTTAGAAGTTCCAAAGGAAAGAAACATCAATTGCTCGATGCATTTACAAAGTGGGGTCATGATACTTCCCCCATTAGGTATTTCTTCTTCTGCACTGACGAGTCTTGGTTCTTTTTCTTATAAAGGTTTTAAAGACCGTGTTGTAGTCCTCTTTTGTCACTTTCAATGCAGAGGGCTCTTGCTACCTCCCCTAATTCTTATCCATTGGGAGGTTTGATACCGTAGCTAACACTTTACCTTCTCTTCCCCCACTGAATGTCCCATGTTCAACATTCTCCTATTGTCGAGAGAAAGACAACTGTTCAGAAGAATTCTTTTCCAATGCCCGCACTCTCGGACTACGCTGTTTCCCCTAAGCTTAGCCTCTTTCCCTCTCATCACTTGGACAAAAAAAACTACGGTTATGAACACAGCAGTCGTCATTGAGAGCTTGACCTTTACAGGAGCAATTACCTTCCATTGATACTTTATTAAAACTGATATTCATGCCAGAAACTTCATATGCTGTCTGTGAATCGAACTGGGACTTTCGTTTAGAAATAGAAGTATCACATGTGTTTCCCCCTAACACTTCTTCAGGTTTCATAGTATCACCAATTGTATGAGCCTGACTAACTTGATGTAATTTATGATTTCTTTCATTTTGCAACTGATGTTGAGCATCCTTCAACTCTTCTCTAAGCTCTTTGGCAGTATTGTTAGCTTCTTGAAGTCGTGCCTCAAGGTTTGCAATTCTTTCTTGTTGCCATGCCAATGTTATTTCTGCTTCACTCAACGTGCTAAGAAACATATAATTTTTTGTTCCCAGGGCTGTACACAATTTTTCTGCTTCTGACACTACGGGTTTTATTAGGGCAGGTAATACTACCCCAAGAAAATGCATTGGTAGAATTAGAGGTCCCATGGCCTTAGAAGGCGGCCCAGAACTCCCTCTCTAGGTGATACAGGACAAGAGACATGCCCCTCCCTGTGCACGTCTAGGGACCGAGGAGCGCACGTTTTACGCACGTCCGAGGACCGACGTGCGGCCGCACCGCCATCACTCCTTCCTGCACACTTGCACGTTCGAGATGCACGAAAGGCAAGTCATATTTGAGCTGGAAACTACAATTCAAGAGAGTTGCGAGGTAGGGATCCACCTCATATTCTCCCACCAACTTCTTCTTAAGGATTTAATAAAACGTCGAACAACGGAACAAAATAGATATTGAAGGTGGTTCATTGTCTTTGCGCGGGAAGGAGGGATGGCGGTCCAACGCACCTCGATCCCCGGACGTGCATAGAATGTGCGGCCCTCAGCATCTTACTTCTGTTAGTTGCATCCACCATAATACCAAATTTAACGAGCTTAGCATTTTTACTAGTAACCAATGCATCCGACTTTTCCGTAACTTCAATTGCTTCTTACGGTGAATATGGCAAGCATGGTGGATGAGATTCCTTAGAAGTTCCAAAGGAAAGAAACATCCATTGCTCGATGCATTTACAAAGTGGGGTCATGATACTTCCCCCATTAGGTATTTCTTCTTCTGCACTGACGAGTCTTGGTTCTTTTTCTTATAAAGGTTTTAAAGACCGTGTTGTAGTCCTCTTTTGTCACTTTCAATGCAGAGGGCTCTTGCTACCTCCCCTAATTCTTATCCATTGGGAGGTTTGATACCGTAGCTAACACTTTACCTTCTCTTCCCCCACTGAATGTCCCATGTTCAACATTCTCCTATTGTCGAGAGAAAGACAACTGTTCAGAAGAATTCTTTTCCAATGCCCGCACTCTCGGACTACGCTGTTTCCCCTAAGCTTAGCCTCTTTCCCTCTCATCACTTGGACAAAAAAAACTACGGTTATGAACACAGCAGTCGTCATTGAGAGCTTGACCTTTACAGGAGCAATTACCTTCCATTGATACTTTATTAAAACTGATATTCATGCCAGAAACTTCATATGCTGTCTGTGAATCGAACTGGGACTTTCGTTTAGAAATAGAAGTATCACATGTGTTTCCCCCTAACACTTCTTCAGGTTTCATAGTATCACCAATTGTATGAGCCTGACTAACTTGATGTAATTTATGATTTCTTTCATTTTGCAACTGATGTTGAGCATCCTTCAACTCTTCTCTAAGCTCTTTGGCAGTATTGTTAGCTTCTTGAAGTCGTGCCTCAAGGTTTGCAATTCTTTCTTGTTGCCATGCCAATGTTATTTCTGCTTCACTCAACGTGCTAAGAAACATATAATTTTTTGTTCCTAGGGCTGTACACAATTTTTCTGCTTCTGACACTACGGGTTTTATTAGGGCAGGTAATACTACCCCAAGAAAATGCATTGGTAGAATTAGAGGTCCCATGGCCTTAGAAGGCGGCCCAGAACTCCCTCTCTAGGTGATACAGGACAAGAGACATGCCGCTCCCTGTGCACGTCTAGGGACCGAGGAGCGCACGTTTTACGCACGTCCGAGGACCGACGTGCGGCCGCACCGCCATCACTCCTTCCTGCACACTTGCACGTTCGAGATGCACGAAAGGCAAGTCATATGTGAGCTGGAAACTACAATTCAAGAGAGTTGCGAGGTAGGGATCCACCTCATATTCTCCCACCAACTTCTTCTTAAGGATTTAATAAAACGTCGAACAACGGAACAAAATAGATATTGAAGGTGGTTCATTGTCTTTGCGCGGGAAGGAGGGATGGCGGTCCAACGCACCTCGATCCCCGGACGTGCATAGAATGTGCGGCCCTCAGCATCTTACTTCTGTTAGTTGCATCCACCATAATACCAAATTTAACGAGCTTAGCATTTTTACTAGTAACCAATGCATCCGACTTTTCCGTAACTTCAATTGCTTCTTACGGTGAATATGGCAAGCATGGTGGATGAGATTCCTTAGAAGTTCCAAAGGAAAGAAACATCAATTGCTCGATGCATTTACAAAGTGGGGTCATGATACTTCCCCCATTAGGTATTTCTTCTTCTGCACTGACGAGTCTTGGTTCTTTTTCTTATAAAGGTTTTAAAGACCGTGTTGTAGTCCTCTTTTGTCACTTTCAATGCAGAGGGCTCTTGCTACCTCCCCTAATTCTTATCCATTGGGAGGTTTGATACCGTAGCTAACACTTTACCTTCTCTTCCCACACTGAATGTCCCATGTTCAACATTCTCCTATTGTCTAGAGAAAGACAACTGTGTAGCAGAATTCTTTTCCAATGCCTGCACTCTCAGACTACGCTGTTTCCCCTAAGCTTAGCCTCTTTCCCTCTCATCACTAGGACAAAAAAACTATGGTTATGAACACAACAGTCGTCATTGAGAGCTTGACCTTTACAGGAGCAATTACCTTCCATTGATACTTTATTAAAACTGATATTCATGCCAGAAACTTCATATGTTGCCTGTGAATCGAACTGAGACTTTCCTTTGGAAAGAGAGGTATCACATGTGTTTCCCCCTAATACTTCTTTAGGTTTCATAGTATCTCCAATTGTATGAGCCTGACTAACTTGATGAAATTTATGATTTCTTTCATTTTGCAAGTTATGTTGCGCATCCTTCAACTCTTCTCTAAGCTCTTTGGCAGTATTCTCAGCTTCTTGAAGTCGTGCCTCAAGGTTTGCAATTCTTTCTTGTTGCCATGCCAATGTTATTTCTGCTTCACTCAAGGTTCTAAGAAACACGTATTTTTTAGTTTTCAGGGCTGTACACATATTGTCTGCTTCTAACACTACGGTCTTTTTTTAGGGCACGCCATAGTACCCCAAGAAAATGCATGTGTATAATTAGAGGTCCCATGGCCTTGCAAGGAGGCCCAGAACTCCCTCTCTAGGTGATATAGGACAAGAGACATGCCCCTCCCTGCGTACGTCTAGGGATCGAGGTGCGCACGTCCGAGGACCGAGGTGGGCACGTTTTACGCACGTCCGAGCTCCGAGGTGCGGCCGCACCGCCATCACTCCTCCCTGCACACTTGCACGTTCAGGATGCACGAAAGGCAAGCCATATATGAGCTAGAAACTACAATTCAAGACAGTTGCGAGGTAGGGATCCACCTCATATTCTCCCACCAACTTGTTCTTAAGGTTTCAACAAAAAACGTTGAACTACAGAACAAAATAGACATTGAAGGTGGTTCATTGTCTTTGCGCAGGAAGGAGGGATGGCGGTCCAACGCGCCTCGATCCCCGGACGTGCGCAGAATGTGCGACCCTCAGCATCTTACTTCTGTTAGTTGCATCCACCATAATATCAAATTTAACGAGCTTAGCATTTTTACTAGTAACCAATGCATCCGATTTTTCCGTAACTTCAATTGCTTCTTACGGTGAATATGGCCTGCGTGGTGGATGAGATTCCTTAGAAGTTCCAAAGGAAGGAAACATCAATTGTTCGATGCATTGTCAATGTAGGGTCATGCTGCTTCCCCCCTTAGGTATGTTTTCTTCTGTACTGAGAAGTCGTGTTTCTTTTTCTTATAACGGTTTTAATGACCTTATTGTAGTCCTCTTTTGTCACTTTCAATACAGAGCGCTCTTGCTACCTCCCCTACTTCTTATCCATTAGGAGGTGGGATACCGTAGCTAACACTTTACCTTCTCTTCCCCCACTGAATGTCCCATGTTCAACATTCTCCTATTGTCTAGAGAAAGACAACTGTGTAGACGAATTCTTTTCCAATGCTTGCACTCTCGGACTACGCCTGTTTCCCCTAAGCTTAGCCTCTTCCCTCCCATCAGTAGGACAAAAAAACTACGGTTATGAACACAAGAGTCATCATTGAGAGCTTGACCTTTACAGGAGCAATTACCTTCCATTGATACTTTATTAAAACTGATATTCATGCCAGAAACTTCATATGTTGTCTGTGAATCGAACTGAGACTTTCCTTAGGAAAGAGAGGCATCACATGTGTTTCCCCCTAATACTTCTTTAGGTTTCATAGTATCTCCAATTGTATGAGCCTCACTAACTTGATGAAATTTATGATTTCTTTCATTTTGCAAGTTATGTTGCGCATCCTTCAACTCTTCTCTAAGCTCTTTGGCAGTATTCTCAGCTTCTTGAAGTCGTGCCTCAAGGTTTGCAATTCTTTCTTGTTGCCATGCCAATGTTATTTCTGCTTCACTCAAGGTTCTAAGAAACACGTATTTTTTAGTTTTTAGGGCTGTACACATATTGTCTGCTTCTAACACTACGGTCTTTTTTTAGGGCACGCCATAGTACCCCAAGAAAATGCATGTGTATAATTAGAGGTCCCATGGCCATGCAAGGAGGCCCAGAACTACCTCTCTAGGTGATACAGGACAAGAGACATGCCCCTCCCTGCGTACGTCTAGGGATCGAGGTGCGCACGTCCGAGGACCGAGGTGGGCACGTTTTACGCACGTCCGAGCTCCGAGGTGCGGCCGCACCGCCATCACTCCTTCCTGCACACTTGCACGTTCGGGATGCACGAAAGGCAAGCCATATATGAGCTAGAAACTACAATTCAAGACAGTTGCGAGGTAGGGATCCACCTCATATTCTCCCACCAACTTGTTCTTAAGGTTTCAACAAAAAACGTTGAACTACAGAACAAAATAGACATTGAAGGTGGTTCATTGTCTTTGCGCAGGAAGGAGGGATGGCGGTCCAACGCGCCTCGATCCCCGGACGTGCGCAGAATGTGCGACCCTCAGCATCTTACTTCTGTTAGTTGCATCCACCATAATACCAAATTTAACGAGCTTAGCATTTTTACTAGTAACCAATGCATCCGATTTTTCCGTAACTTCAATTGCTTCTTACGGTGAATATGGCCTGCGTGGTGGATGAGATTCCTTAGAAGTTCCAAAGGAAGGAAACATCAATTGTTCGATGCATTGTCAATGTAGGGTCATGCTGCTTCCCCCCTTAGGTATGTTTTCTTCTGTACTGAGAAGTCGTGTTTCTTTTTCTTATAACGGTTTTAATGACCTTATTGTAGTCCTCTTTTGTCACTTTCAATACAGAGCGCTCTTGCTACCTCCCCTACTTCTTATCCATTAGGAGGTGGGATACCGTAGCTAACACTTTACCTTCTCTTCCCCCACTGAATGTCCCATGTTCAACATTCTCCTATTGTCTAGAGAAAGACAACTGTGTAGACGAATTCTTTTCCAATGCTTGCACTCTCGGACTACGCCTGTTTCCCCTAAGCTTAGCCTCTTCCCTCCCATCAGTAGGACAAAAAAACTACGGTTATGAACACAAGAGTCATCATTGAGAGCTTGACCTTTACAGGAGCAATTACCTTCCATTGATACTTTATTAAAACTGATATTCATGCCAGAAACTTCATATGTTGTCTGTGAATCGAACTGAGACTTTCCTTAGGAAAGAGAGGCATCACATGTGTTTCCCCCTAATACTTCTTTAGGTTTCATAGTATCTCCAATTGTATGAGCCTCACTAACTTGATGAAATTTATGATTTCTTTCATTTTGCAAGTTATGTTGCGCATCCTTCAACTCTTCTCTAAGCTCTTTGGCAGTATTCTCAGCTTCTTGAAGTCGTGCCTCAAGGTTTGCAATTCTTTCTTGTTGCCATGCCAATGTTATTTCTGCTTCACTCAAGGTTCTAAGAAACACGTATTTTTTAGTTTTTAGGGCTGTACACATATTGTCTGCTTCTAACACTACGGTCTTTTTTTAGGGCAGGCCATAGTACCCCAAGAAAATGCATGTGTATAATTAGAGGTCCCATGGCCATGCAAGGAGGCCCAGAACTACCTCTCTAGGTGATACAGGACAAGAGACATGCCCCTCCCTGCGTACGTCTAGGGATCGAGGTGCGCACGTCCGAGGACCGAGGTGGGCACGTTTTACGCACGTCCGAGCTCCGAGGTGCGGCCGCACCGCCATCACTCCTTCCTGCACACTTGCACGTTCGGGATGCACGAAAGGCAAGCCATATATGAGCTAGAAACTACAATTCAAGACAGTTGCGAGGTAGGGATCCACCTCATATTCTCCAACCAACTTGTTCTTAAGGATTCAACAAAAAACGTTGAACTACAGAACAAAATAGACATTGAAGGTGGTTCATTGTCTTTGCGCAGGAAGGAGGGAAGGCGGTCCAACGCGCCTCGATCCCCGGACGTGCGCAGAATGTGCGGCCCTCAGCATCTTACTTCTGTTAGTTGCATCCACCATAATACCAAATTTAACGAGCTTAGCATTTTTACTAGTAACCAATGCATCCGATTTTTCCGTAACTTCAATTGCTTCTTACGGTGAATATAGCCTGTATGGTGGATGAGATTCCTTAGAAGTTCCAGAGGAAAGAAACATCAATTGCTCGATGCATTGTCAAAGTAGGGTCATGCTACTTCCCCCATTAGGTATTTTTTCTTCTGCATTCAGGAGTCTTGTTTCTTTTTCTTATAACGGTTTTAATGACCTTATTGTAGTCCTCTTTTGTCACTTTCAATGCAGAGCGCTCTTGCTACCTCCCCTACTTCTTATCCATTAGGAGGTGGGATACCGTAGCTAACACTTTACCTTCTCTTCCCCCACTGAATGTCCCATGTTCAACATTCTCCTATTGTCTAGAGAAAGACAACTGTGTAGACGAATTCTTTTCCAATGCCTGCACTCTCGGACTACGCCTGTTTCCCCTAAGCTTAGCCTCTTCCCTCTCATCAGTAGGACAAAAAAACTACGGTTATGAACACAAGAGTCATCATTGAGAGCTTGACCTTTACAGGTGCAATTACCTTCCATTGATACTTTATTAAAACTGATATTCATGCTAGAAACATGAGATGCTGTCTGTGAATCGAACTGAGACTTTCCTTTGGAATGAGAAGTATCACATGTGTTTCCCCCTAATACTTCTTCAGGTTTCATAGTATCACCAATTGTATGAGCCTGACTAACTTGATGCAATTTATGATTTCTTTCATTTTGCAACTGATGTTGAGCATCCTTCAACTCTTCGCTAAGCTCTTTGGCAGTATTCTCAGCTTCTTGAAGTCGTGTCTCAAGGTTTGCAATTCTTTCTTGTTGCCATGCCAATGTTATTTCTGCTTCACTCAACGTGCTAAGAAACATGTAATTTTTAGTTTTCAGGGCTGCATACGTATTGTCAGCTTCTAACACTACGGTTTTTTTTTTTAGGGCAGGCCATACTACCCCAAGAAAATGCATGTGTATGATTAGAGGTCCCATGGCCTTACAAGGTGGCCGAGAACTCCCTCTCTTGGTGATACAGGACAAGAGACATGCCCCTCCCTGGGCACGTCTAGGGACCGAGGTGCGCACGTCCGAGGACCGAGGTTCGCACGTTTTACTCACGTCCAAGGACCGAGGTGCGCTCATTTTACGCACGTCCAAGGACCGAGGTAAGGCCGCACCGCCATCACTCCTTCCTTCACACTTGCACGTTCGGGATGCACAAAAGGCAAGCCATATATGAGCCAGAAACTACAATTCAAGACAGTTGCAAGGAAGGGATCCACCTCATCTTCTCCCACCAACTTGTTCTTAAGGATTTAATAAAACGTCGAAATACAAAACAAAATAGCCACTGAAGGTGCTTCATTGTCTTTGCGCGGGAAGGATGGATGGCGGTCCAACGCGCCTCGATCCCCGGACGTGCGCAGAATGTACGGCCCTTAGCATCTTACTTCTGTTAGTTGCATCCACCATAATACCAAATTTAACGAGGTTACCATTTTTACTAGTAACCAATGCATCATATTTTTCCGTAACTTCAATTGCTTCTGACGGTGAATATGGCCTGCATGGTGGATGAGATTCCTTAGAAGTTCCAAAGAGAGAAACATCAATTGCTTGATGCATTGTCAAAGTAGGGTCATGCTACTTCCCCCATTAGGTATTTTTTCTTCTCCGTTGAGGAGTCTTGTTTCTTTTTCTTATAACGGTTTTAATGACCTTATTGCAGTCCTCTTTTGTCACTTTCAATGCAGAGCGCTCTTGCTACCTCCCCTACTTCTTATCCATTAGGAGGTGGGATACCGTAGCTAACACTTTACATTCTCCTATTGTCTAGAGAAAGACAACTGTGTAGACGAATTCTTTTCCAGTGCCTGCACTCTCGGACTACGCCTGTTTCCCCTAAGCTTAGCCCTTTTCCCACTCATCACTAGGACAAAAAAACTACGGTTATGAACACAGCAGACGTCATTGAGACCTTGACCTTTACAAGAGCAATTACCTTCCATTGATACTTTATTAAAACTGATATTCATGCCAGAAACCTCCTATGCTGTCTGTGAATCGAACTGAGACTTTCCTTTGGAATCAGAAGTATCACCAATTGTATGAGCCTGACTAACTTGATGCAATTTATGATTTCTTTCATTTTGCAACTTATGTTGAGCATCATTCAACTCTTCTCTAAGCTCTTTGGCAGTATTCTCATCTTCTTGAAGTCGTGCCTCAAGGTTTGCAATTCGTTCTTGTTGCCATGCCAATGTTATTTCTGCTTCACTCAAGGTGCTAAGAAACACGTAATTTATAGTTTTCAGGGCGGTACACATATTGTCTGCTTCTAACACTACGGTTTTTATTAGGGCAGGCTATACTACTCCAAGAAAAAGCATGTGTATAATTAGAGGTCCCATGGGCTTACAAGGCGGCCCAAAACTCCCTCTCTAGGTGATACAGGACAAGAGACATGCCCCTCCCTGCACACGTCTAGGGACCGAGGTGCGCACGTCCGAGGACCGAGGTGCGCACGCTTTACGCATGTCCAAGGACCGAGGTGCGGCCGCACCGCCATCACTCCTTCCTGCACACTTGCACGTTCGGGATGCACGAAAGGCAAGCCATATATGAGCGAGAAACTACAATTCAAGACAGTTGCGAGGTAGGGATCCACCTCATCTTCTCCCACCAACTTGTTCTTAAGGATTCAATAAAACGTCGAACTACAGAACAAAATAGATATTGAAGGTGGTTCATTGCCTTCGCGCGAGATGGAGGGATGGCGGTACATCCGCGCCTCGATCCCCGGACGTGCGCAGAATGTGCGGCCCTCGGCATCTTACTTTTGTTAGTTGCATCCACCATAATACCAAATTTAACGAGCTTAGCATTTTTACTAGTAACCAATGCATCCAATTTTTCTGTAACTTCAATTGCTTCTTACGGTGAATATGGCCTGCGTGGTGGATGAGATTCCTTAGAAGTTCCAAAGGAAGGAAACATCAATTGTTCGATGCATTGTCAATGTAGGTTCATGCTGCTTCCCCCCTTAGGTATGTTTTCTTCTGTACTGAGGAGTCTTGTTTCTTTTTCTTATAACGGTTTTAATGACCTTATTGTAGTCCTCTTTTGTCACTTTCAATGCAGAGGGCTCTTGCTACCTCCCCTACTTCTTATCCATTGGGAGGTTGGATACCGTAGCTAACACTTTACCTTCTCTTCCCACACTGAATGTCCCATGTTCAACATTCTCCTATTGTCTAGAGAAAGACAACTGTGTAGACGAATTCTTTTCCAATGCCTGCACTCTCGGACTACGCCTGTTTCCCCTAAGCATAGCCTATTTCCCTCTCATCACTATGACAAAAAAACTACGGTTATGAACACAGCAGTCGTCATTGAGAGCTTGACCTTTACAGGAGCAATTACCTTCCATTGATACTTTATTAAAACTGATATTCATGCCAGAAACTTCATATGCTGTCTGTGAATCGAACTGAGACTTTCCTTTAGAATGAGAAGTATCACATGTGTTTCCCCCTAATACTTCTTCAGGTTTCATAGTATCACCAATTGTACGAGGCTGACTAACTTGATGCAATTTATGATTTCTTTCATTTTGCAACTGATGTTGAGCATCCTTCAACTCTTCTCTAAGCTCTTTGGCAGTACTCTCAGCTTCTTGAAGTCGTGCCTCAAGGTTTGCAATTCTTTCTTGTTGCCATGCCGATGTTATTTCTGCTTCGCTCAACGTGCTAAGAAACACGTAATTTTTAGTTTTCAGGGCTGTACACATATTGTCTGCTTCTAACACTACGGTTTTTTTAGGGCAGACCATAGTACCTCAAGAAAATGGATGTGTATAATTAGAGTACCAATGGCCTTATAAGGCGGCCAAGAACTCCCTCTCTACATGATATAGGACAAGAGACATGCCCCTCCCGGCGCACGTGTAGCGACCGAGGTGCACACGACCGAGGACCAAGGTGCGCACGTTTTACGCACGTCCGAGGACCGAGGTGCGGCCGCACCGCCATCACTCCTTCCTACAAACTTGCACATTCGGGATGCATGAAAGGCCAGCCATATATGAGCCATAAACTACAATTCAAGACAGTTGCGAGGTAGGGATCCACCTCATCTTCTCCCACCAACTTGTTCTTAAGGATTTAATAAAACGTCGAACTATAGAACAAAATAGATATTGAAGGTGGTTTATTGCCTTTGCGCGCGAACGAGGGATGGCGGTACATCCGCGCCTCGATCCCCGGACGTGCGCAGAATGTGCGGCCCTTAGCATCTTACTTCTGTTAGTTGCATCAACCATAATACCAAATTTAACGAGCTTAGCATTTTTACTAGTAACCAATACATCCGATTTTTCCGTAACTTCAATTGCTTCTTACGGTGAATATGGCCTGCGTGGTGGATGAGATTCCTCAGAAGTTCCAAAGGAAAGAAACATCAATTGCTCGATGCATTGTCAAAGTAGGCTCATTCTACTTCCCCCATTAGGTATTTTTTCTTTTGCATTGAGGAGTCTTGTTTCTTTTTCTTATAACGGTTTTAATGACCTTAGTGTAGTCCTCTTTTGTCACTTTCAATGCAAAGCGCTCTTTCTACCTCCCCTACTTCTTATCCATAGCTAACGCTTTATCTTCTCTTCCCACACTGAATGTCCCATGTTCAACATTCTCCTATTGTCTAGAGAAAGACAACTGTGTAGACGAATTCTTTTCCAATGCATGCACTCTCGGACTATGCCTGTTTCCCCTAAGCTTAGCCCCTTTCCCTCTCATCACTAGGACAAAAAAACTACGATAATGAACACAGCAGTCGTCATTGAGAGCTTGACCTTTACAGGAGCAATTACCTTCCATTGATACTGTATTAAAACTTATATTCATGCCAAAAACTTCATATGCTATCTGTGAATCGAACTGAGACTTTCCTTTAGAATGAGAAGGATCACATGTGTTTCCCCCTAATACTTCTTCAAGTTTCATAGTATCACCAATTGTATGAGCCTGACTAACTTGATGCAATCTATGATTTCTTTCATTTTGCAACTTATGTTGAGTATCCTTCAACTCTTCTCTAAGATCTTTGGCAGTATTCTCAGCTTCTTGAAGTCTTGCCTCAAGGTTTGCAATTCTTTCTTGTTGCCATCCAATGTTATTTCCACTTCAGTCAACGTGTTAAGAAACACGTAATTTTTAGTTTTCAAGGCTGTACACATATTGTTTGCTTCTAACACTACGGGTTTTTTTAGGGCAGGCCATAGTACCCCAAGAAGATGCATGTTTATAATTAGAGGACCCATGGCCTTATAAGGCGGCCGAGAACTCCCTCTCTACGTGATACAAGACAAGAGACATGCCCCTCCCTGCGCACGTCTAGGGACGGAGGTGCGCACGTCCGAGGACCGAGGTGCGGCCGCACCGCCATCACTCCTTCCTGCAAACTTGCACGCTCGGGATGCACGAAAGGCAAGCCATATATGAGCCAGAAACTACAGTTCAAGACAGTTGCGAGGTAGGGATCCACCTCATCTTCTCCCACCAACTTGTTCCTAAGGATTTAATAAAACGTCTAACTACAGAACAAAATAGATATTGAAGGTGGTTCATTGTCTTTGCGCGGGAATGCGGGATGGCGGTACATCCGCGCCTCAATCCCCGGACTTGTGCAAAATGTGCAGCCCTCAGCATGTTACTTCTGTTTGTTGCATCCACCATAATACCAAATTTAACGAGCTTAGCATTTTTACTAGTAACAAATCCATCCGATTTTTCCCTAACTTCAATTGCTTCTTACGGTGAATATGGCCTGCATGGTGGATGAGATTCCTTAGAAGTTCCAAAGGAAGGAAACATCAATTGCTCGATGCATTATCAAAGTAGGGTCATACTACTTCCCCCATTAGGTATGTTTTCTTCTGCATTGAGGAGTCTTGTTTCTTTTTCTTATAACGGTTTTAATCACCCTATTGTAGTCCTCTTTTGTCACTTTCAATGCAGAGGGCTCTTGCAACCTCCTCTACCTCTACTTCTTATCCATTGGGAGGTTGGATACTGTAGTTAACACTTTACCTTCTCTGCCCCCACTGAATCTCCCATGTTCGACATTCTCCTATTGTCTAGAGAAAGACAATTGTGTAGACGAATTCTTTGCAATTCTTCCTTGTTGCCATGCCAATATTATTTCTGCTTCACTCAAGGTGCTAAGAAACACATAATTTTTAGTTTTCAAGGCTGTACACATATTGTCTGCTTCTAACACTATGGGTTTTTTTAGGGCAAGCCATAGTACCCCAAGAAAATGCATGTGTGCAATTAGAGGTCCCATGGTCTTATAAGGAGGCCCAAAACTCCCTCTCTAGGTGATACAGGACAAGAGACATGCCCCTTGTGACACCCCGAACCCTTCGTAGGTCGTTACCAGCACCGATGTTACACTTGATTTCCTTTTGTCATCTTGTACTTGAACGCATCATTAATCACAGGCATTTTTTTTTTTAAAGCGGTCCCAGCGCGACTCTTAGCGGAAGCAAATTAAACATCACCATCTATCCCCCTACCAATCCATGATACAAATACACACCACTAATCATCAGAATTTAAAAGATAAGCCATGCCACTTTTATGTACATATTATCGTGATGGGTTTTTCATGGGTCGATACAACAAAAGGAGACCAAGATTTTCAACCACACTCGGCCTCATCCCAAAAAGATACTACGACCCCTAAAGAAAATCACATGACATCCCCCCATCCAACTATGGCGGCTACTCCCAAAAAGATGACACCAGCTCTCTACCCTTCACGCAACCATCACACCCATCCAGGTGCATCGGGTGGTGGTGGCGGCAACATCCCCTTAAACACTCCATCTCGGCGGACATGAACAGACAAAAACTCCTGGATGACTGGGCCCTCAGCCAGGCCCACGTCGTACATGACCAGCACACGCACTCGCACAAATGTCAGTCCAGGGATAGTGACGCAGTCGATCTCCGTACATTCTACTTCTACATATGACGAAATACCATAGAAGGTGCCTCGCGTGACGGTAGGAAGCGGCATCTTTCTAATATGAAATGTTATCCCCAAAAGGGGTGAGTACAACTACTCAGCAGATAGGGAAATCCAATAGCGTTCCAATGCATCATTCATATCATCACACGTTGCAAGCATCACCTACCTTGTAATCATGCGTATCATGCATCATCACATCATATATATCATCATCATCATGGCATATCATATATCATTATCATAGGTGATCATCATATCACATCACATGCCATCATCATCATGCATCATCATGCATATCATACCATGGATGATCGTCATATCACATCACACATCACCATCATGCATCATCATGCATATATTATCATAGGTGATCATCATATCACATCACATGCCATCATCATCATGCATCATCATGCATATCATACCATGGATGATCGTCATATCACATCACACATCACCATCATGCATCATCATGCATATATTATCATAGGTGATCATCATATCACATCACATGCCATCATCATCATGCATCATCATGCATATATTATCATAGGTGATCATCATATCACATCACATGCCATGAGTTAATTATCATCTTTATCTTTAAATTTTGATCACCACATCACCCATCTCTCAAATCATTAATCTCATCATCAACCCTTCGGGTAGAAACCTTCGACAGGGTTCCATCATCAATCTCATCATCAACCCTTTGGGCAGAAACCTCCGACAGGGTTCCCGGCAAACTCAGCCATCTCATGGCCACCGGGCTTCCGGCCCCCCACATTCCGGGCATCTCGCATCTCAACTAGCATCACGAGGCATTCCCTTCGGGCAGAAACCTCCGACAAGGCTTCCGGCCTTTACCCTTCTAGCCAGGCATCTCACACCCAAATCCTGGTGTCGCAAGGCATTCCCTTCAGGCAGAAACCTCCGACAGGGCTTCCGGCCCCCCACATTCCGGGCATCCTGAAACTTCCAAGGAATCTCTGGAATTACGCCACCAGGCCACCAGACAACATCCTCCACCACAACCTCTTTCTCATCCACATTTATCCTTTTATCTCAATTTAACATGGCAATTGGCATGGCATCAAACAAATCACACTTGCATTTTCAATTCACATGTCATACACATGCCAAAGCTTAATCACATATGCATTTCAATTCACATGTCATACACATGCCAAAGCTTAATCACATATGCATTTCAACTTAATACATGTACAAAGACCTCATCACACAAGTGCCACACAAATGGAATTGAATCCATGGCCAAATAAAAATCCATTTTATTTTATTTTATTTTATTATTTTATTATTATATTATTATTTATTTCCATAAATATTAAATTTAATATCTATGATTTTTCCCAAAATCATGATACTCAAAAATCATTAAGCAAACAAATAGAATCACAATTTCATACAAAATTTGTGGCCGAATTGAATTTCTTATAATTTCACAATTTTCACAAAATAGCACCTTATATTCGGATAATGGCCAGAATTGCACAGTTTCCAAATAAATTTGATTAAAATACTCATATGGCCTTCAAAAATTACGAAATTTTACAGGGTGATAGCCAACACATTTTCGTGCATTTCTCATGAAGAACTCTAAGCCAAATTATTTTTAGATTAATTTCTACAACCCTACGAAGCTTCTGGAATCACGACGGCGACGTCCAGAACACACTCCTCCGAATTTCTTAGTTTTCACCCATCAATTCTCTTTCTTTTCTTCTGAAATTTGAGTATGTTATGTACCAGGGTGTCCTTTACAAGTTTCATGAAGAGATCTAGGCCAAATAACCAGATTATGGTCACCATTTTGGTCCATTAAGTCTCAGGTGTCTCGAAATACTTCACCAGAACCATCATTTTCATGATCTAACCGATTCACCGAGCTATACTTGTTCTTTATGCTTCAAATTTGAGTATGTTGTAGCTTAAGGTGTTACCTTCAACTTTCAAGAAGACAACAAAGTGAGATCTCCAACAGAAATCAACATGTAATCAAGAAATCAACAAGAGGTCAGTGAAAATTTCGCAGATCTAAAGTCTCCGTACAATAGAACTTTTGACCCCTCAAATCTCCATCGTTTTCTACGAATTTTTAGTATGTCATAGTAAAAGACGTTAGCTTCAACTTTCATGAAGACATCAAAGCCAAAATCGAACTTCAAACCCACATGAAAACTCGAACAAGCTACTGACTCCAACAAACCGAACGAGAACAGTCACACGGTTTGCAAAAATATCAACTCTTACCTCGGTTTTTCGCACAAATCACACCTATAATCTAACATGCAAACACCACAACAAACATGCAAGGGAAGTTATGGACTCCACTTGCCTTAAAGGTGAACAAATGGCGATGAACGACGGCGTACGGTGGTCGGACAAGGCGGTCGAACGGCAAGCACACGGCGGCACCTCCCTCTCGGCTCCGCCTCCTCTCTCTCCCTCTCGGGCTCTCTCTCTCGCACACCTCTCTCTTTGGATGAAAATGAAGCAAGAACCGGCCACCTCTCTCTCCTCATCCTTTTTGTGGCACCCGAGAATTTCATAAACCGTGATGTACGACGGCAGTGACTGATCAATAAAAGTATTGCCAAATGGTATTATTAGTATTTTGTATGAGCATTGTTTGATTCCATCGATGGACCGATATCTCATGTTTGTTGAGAGTCCGATCGTTGAATAGACTATCGATATATATATGTTCCTTTTTACGACTCGACACAATTATACCACTTGAGTGCACATGAGATAAGAAAAGAAATTGAAACACCAAGACCATGGGACCGAAAATGCTCCATATTTGTGTAAGTTTAATGATCAGTTTTTGTTTATTTGGGCTTTGTTATTGAGGGACTGCACGTCCACTAATCCACCAGCCCAATACAATTCGGATGCCCCTTAATAATCGACAATTAAGTCAACTAAATAGAAGAGATGTTGACTGAGACTTGGCTGGAGGATGACACGTTGCTGGTGTAGGGATAGCCAGCGAAAATGCAAGGGGAGGCTTGCTGAAGACACATCCATCCCAGCTGTCCATTTCCTTTGCATCCACCGAGACATGTATTTCATTTGTTTAACTGGTTTTAGCAAAACCAGTGGTTTTGTGCTCGTGAAGGTGAGCAAAAGAGAAGGAATTGAGTGAAACTTGAGCAGGGAGAGAGAGAGTTGGAGCGAGAGAATTCGTGAGTGAGCAGCGAAGGGGTGAACGGCGAGAGGAAGAGGAGACCGCCCTCTGCCGTGCGTGTGAGCTGCCGCCGTCAACGCCGCTTGTGTTCGCCGCCGTCAGGCCGCATCGCCAAAGCGAACTCCCTAGCTGTTGAACCCTAGGACTTGAGGCAAGTGAATGAAAGTCCATGAATCTATATAATGTGGTGCTGTTATTGTCTGGTATGGTGCAATACACTTGGAAACAATTGAGTTCCGAAATTAGAATGTTAAATTGTGAGTAATCAAAGTAAAGCGGGATCATGAGATTGAGGAATTACGTTGGTTTTGTGTATATCTTGATCCTGTTGATTTATTGATGAAAGACTGACTTTTAGTAGACTTGTGGAAGTAAGATAGTTACGGTAGAAATGGAAATTTATGGGATTCGCTTTATCCAGTGCAGTTTCATATGTAATCCTGTAACTGTGTGAAATTTTCTGAAGAGTTCTAATATAAATTTGATCTCGATTTCTTCACGGAAGTTGTGAGGAATTGCGTGAACTAGAGTATATAGTTTTATCATAACTTCCCGGAATCAATACAATGGCTTAAATCTTTGTTAATATGCAGTGCTTGCTGTTGAATTTTATTCTGTGATAAAAGAATCCTGAACTGAATTGTGTGAACTACTACTCATTATACATAACGAATCTGGCTTAGTGTCCTTAACGAAATATTTTCTTCTAGCTCTCAATTATAACGTGTTAAAATTTCAGAATTTTTCATGGTCATTTGCTGGTTATTTCGAAATCTCTATTGAAGGCATACATTCTGGCTTTTACACTGTGTTACTATGAAATTGTTCATTTTGTTTAAGAGTCATTGTATCTTGAGTTGTTAATTGTTATTCACTTGATAGATGCATTGATATTCAGCATATCACATGACATTGGAAAGTTTGATAAAATCTTATAGATCTGTGGAATCCATGACATCATTGCATCAAAATGTATTTTTGTAATGAGATGTATATTAAGACGTGAATGTTACCGTCGGAGGTGTGAGCCGACGATGCCCCGGGAGTGTCGGGATGCCCAAGGGTCGAGTGAGTCGACGCCGTTGGATGCCCGGAGGTTTGTGCCGAAGGGTCTTCGGGAGTTTCGGGATGCCCGGTTGTAGGGATTGTACGTAAATCCGGAGGGAAGGGGCAACCATTTTCATGGCGAGCCCTGGATATACCTCGTGATGCCAGGTGGGGTGCGAGATGCCCAGGGGTGTTACGGAACACGCTGTGGATGCCCGGAGGTTTGTGCCGGAGGGTCTTGCGATGCCAGGTTGGGTGCGAAAGCCCGGAGGGATGCAAACACTGGTCCCCAGGGAATGAAACCTTTCTTTGAATGCTAAAATCTGGTACATTAAAGGAGTGCATATGTGTGCATGTGGCATGATATGAGAATTTATCTATGAAATTGAGTTGGCTTCATCCGGTACTGAAAATGCGTTTGTTATGGTATTGAATTGTTTTTATGAATGTGGTGCAGATAAAATAAACCCTTGATGGCATGCCTATACATATAAATGATAAGTGTGTTTGCATGCATCTGGATGATTAGAGTTTCTACATAATATAGTGTAATGGATATTTTTACTGCTGAGTGGTTGTACTCACCCCTCTTGGGGACTAACATTTCAGACTAAAAGAAAAATGCCGCTGCTGCTTGCGACTCCTGGTATATTTTATGGACTACTGATTAACCTACAATGGGAGTGGTCAGAGCATCGTCATCCTGGGGTGCACGGGTTGGTATTCGAACGCGTGAGGATCTTTCTGACTTTTGAGGTAGGCCTCTCTGTCGGGCCTATTCACCAGGAGTACACATCAGTTCTTGTCCGTATGGATGGCCGCCTTCTAAGGGTGCTACCACCACCGCCGGCCAACGGACCTGACTAGATATGATCTGGAGTCGAGGGTAGTAGGAGATGCATTTTTGGGATGCCGACACCTGGGTTATGGACGGATGCAGATGATATTCAAGGATAGAAGTTGGTTTTCTTTTGGGTAATCGCCAGGCACAAAAAGACCTCGGCGTTTTGTTGTACCAACTATCATAGTCCATCCCTTATATAAATAAAAGTGTTCGGCTTAAATTATGAAAGTTTTAGTATGGTGTGCATCACTTTATATTTTGATGAAGGGTGGTTCAATTATGCTTCCGCCATATTATTTGCGCAGGGACCGGTAAAGAAAACAAATGAAAACCCCCAAGTATTATAAGTTATGTCAAAATTTCTTTGGTATCAGAGTATTATGCTATAAGAGAATGTAACTGTGGCTACCCTAACGGCCTAACGGATCGGGGGCCGTTTCGGGGGTGCCACACTTTTTATACCCCCTTAATCCCATCATTTGAAATCATTGCTTTGCCTATAATCCCACCAATGCATGCTCTTGCCATTTGCCACTTGTAATTTTTATTTTTGAATTTGAATGGGCTTGGGCTAAGGCCCATCCGGCCACTCCCTTTGGGCTGGTCGAGCTCCCTTCTTGGGCCCTAATGGGCCGACTAGCTTGGCCCACCAAGCTTTAGGCTAATGGGCCCAAGGCCCATTCCGAAAATAACCCTACTTTTCCCCTTTTTTTTTTGAATTCCTTTCTATAAATATTTCCAAATTCAAATTTCATCTTGGCCAAAGTCTTGGGACACTTTGTTTATTAACATTTAAATCTATAATCTCATGGCCAATTATTAATCTATGAATTTAAATACACAAATCATCAAATTAAAAGACAAATTGGCTAAGGCATAAGCCAAAACAAATTCTATCACCTAATTAAAGATTTTAACTCACCTTAAGGCTCAACTTTGAATTTCTGGGATGCCACACCCCTCCCAGCGCATGTCTAGGGACCGAGTTGCGCACGTCCGAGGACCCAGGTGCGCACGTTTTACGCACATCCGAGGACTGAGGTGCGGCCGCACCGCCATCACTCCTTCCTGCAAACTTGCACGTTCGCGATGCACGAAAGGCAAGCCATATATGAGCCAGAAACTACAATTCAAGACAATTGCGAGGTAGGGATCCACCTCATCTTCTCCCACCAACTTGTTCTTAAGGATTTAATAAAACGTCGAACTACAGAACAAAATAGATATTGAAGGTGGTTCATTATCTTTGCGCGGGAAGGAGGGATGGCGGTACATCCGCGCCTCGATCCCCGAACGTGCGCAGAATGTGCGGCCCTCAGCATCTTACTTCTGTTAGTTGCATCCACCATAATACCAAATTTAACGAGCTTAGCATTTTAACTAGTAACCAATGCATCCGATTTTTGCGTAACTTCAATTGCTTCTTATGGTGAATATGGCCTGCATGGTGGATGAGATTCCTTAGAAGTTCCAAAGGAAAGAAACATCAATTGCTTGATGCATTGTCAAAGTAGGGTCATGCTACTTCCCCCATTAGGTATGTTTTCTTCTGTATTGAGGAGTCTTGTTTCTTTTTCTTATAACGGTTTTAATCACCTTATCGTAGTCCTCTTTTGTCACTTTCAATGTAGAGGGCTCTTGCTACCTCCCCTACTTCTTATCCATTAGGAGGTTGGATACCGTAGCTAACGCTTTACATTCTCTTCCCACACTGAATGTCCCATGTTCAACATTCTCCTATTGTCTGGAGAAGGACAACTATGCAGACGAATTCTTTTCCAATGCCTGCACTCTCGGACTACGCCTGTTTCCCCTAAGCTTAGCCCCTTTCCCTCTCATCACTAGGACAAAAAAACTACGGTTATGAACACAGCAGTCGTCATTGAGAGCTTGACCTTTACAGGAGCAATTACCTTCCATTGATACTTTATTAAAACTGATATTCATGCCAGAAACTTCATATGCTGTCTGTGAATCGAACTGAGACTTTCCTTTGGAATGAGAAGTATCACATGTGTTTCCCCCCAATACTTCCTCAGGTTTCATAAAATCACCAATTGTATGAGCCTCACTAACTTGATGCAATTTATGATTTCTTTCATTTTGCAACTTATGTTGAGCATCCTTCAACTCTTCTCTAAGCTCTTTGGCAGTATTCTCAGCTTGTTGAAGTCGTGCCTCAAGGTTTTCAATTCTTCCTTGTTGCCATGCCAATGTTATTTCTGCTTCACTCAACGTGCTAAGAAACACGTAATTTTTAGTTTTCAGGGCTGTACACATATTGTCTGCTTCTAACACTATGGGTTTTTTTTAGGGCAGGCCGTAGTACCCCAAGAAAATGCATTTGTATAATTAGAGGTCCCATGGCCTTATAAGGCAGCCCAGAACTCCCTCTCTGGGTGATACAGGACAAGAGGCATGCCCCTCCCTGCGCACGTCTAGGGACCGAGGTGCGCCCGCACCGCCATCACTCCTTCCTGCACACTTGCACGTTCGGGATGCACGAAAGGCAAGCCATATATGAGCGAGAAACTACAATTCAAGACAGTTGCGAGGTAGGGATCCACCTCATATTCTCCCACCAACTTGTTCTTAAGGATTTAATAAAACGTCGAACTACAGAACAAAATAGATATTGAAGGTGGTTCATTGTCTTTGCGCGGAAAGGAGGGATGGTGGTACACCCGCGCCTCGATCCCCGGACGTGCGTAGAATGTGCGGCCCTCAGCATCTTACTTATGTTAGTTGCATCCACCATAATACCAAATTTAACGACATTGGCATTTTTACTAGTAACCAATGCATCCGATTTTTCCGTAACTTCAATTGCTTCTTACGGTGAATATGGCCTGCATGGTGGATGAGATTCCTTAGAAGTTCCAAAGGAAAGAAACATCAATTGCTCGATGCATTGTCAAAGTAGGGTCATGCTACTTCCCCCTTAGGTATTTTTTCTTCTGCATTGAGGAGTCTTGTTTCTTTTTCTTATAACGGTTTTAATCACCTTATTGTAGTCCTCTTTTGTCACTTTCAATGCAGAGGGCTCTTGCTACCTCCCCTACTTCTTATCCATTGGGAGGTTGGCTACCGTAGCCAACGCTTTACCTTCTCTTCCCCCACTGAATGTCCCATGTTCGACATTCTCCTATTGTCTCGAGAAAGACAACTGTGTAGACGAATTCTTTTCTAATGCTTGCACTCTCGGACTATGTCTGTTTCCCCTAAGCTTAGCCCGTTTCCCTCTCATCACTAGGACAAAAAAACTACGGTTATGAACACAGCAGTTGTCATTGAGAGCTTGACCGTTACAGGAGCAATTACCTTCCATTGATACTTTATTAAAACTGGTATTCATGCCAGAAACTTGATATGCTGTCTGTGAAACGAACTGAGACTTTCCTTTGGACTGTGAAGTATCAATGTGTTTCCCCCTAATACTTCTTCAGGTTTCATAGTATCACCAATTGTATGAGCCTGACTATCTCGATGCAATTTATGATTTCTTTCATTTTGCAACTTATCTTGAGCATCCTTCAACTCTTCTCAAAGCTCTTTGGCAGTATTCTCAGCTTCTTGAAGTCGTGCCTCAAGGTTTGTAATTCTTTCTTGTTGCCATGTCAATGTTATTTCTGCTTAACTCAAGGTGCTAAAAAACACGTAATTTTTAGTTTTGAGGGCTGTACACATATTGTCTGCTTCTAACACTACGGGTTTTTTTAGGGCAGGGCATACTACCCTAAGTAAATGCATGTGTATAATTAGAGCTCCCATAGCCTTACAAGGCGGCCCAAAACTCCCTGTCTATGTGATACAGGACAAGAGACATGCCCCTCCCTGCGCACGTCTAGGGACCGAGGTGCGCACGTCCGAGGACCGAGGTGCGCATGTTTTACGCACGTCCGACGACCGAGGTGCGGCCGCACTGCCATCACTCCTTCCTGCACACTTGCACGTTCGGGATGCACGAAAGGCAAGCCATATATGAGCCAGAAACTACAATTCAAGACAGTTGCGAGGTAGGGATCCACCTCATATTCTCCCACCAACTTGTTCTTAAGGATTTAATAAAACGTCGAACTACAGAACAAAATAGATATTGAAGGTGGTTCATTGTCTTTGCGTGGGAAGGAGGGATGGCGGTACATCCGCGCCTCGATCCCCAGAGGTGCGCAGAATGTGCGGCCCTCAGCATCTTACTTCTGTTAGTTGCATCCATCATAATACCAAGTTTAACGAGCTTAGCATTTTTACTAGTAGCGAATGCATCCGATTTTTCCGTAACTTCAATTGCTTCTTACGGTGAATATGGCCTGCATGGTGGATGAGATTCCTTAGAAGTTCAAAAGGAAAGAAACATCAATTGCTCGATGCATTGTCAAAGTAGGATTATGCTACTTCCCCCATTAGGTATTTTTTCTTCTGCTTTAAGGAGTGTTGTTTCTTTTTCTTATAACGGTTTTAATCACCTTATTGTACTCCTCTTTTGTCACTTTCAATGCAGAGGGCTCTTGCTACCTCCCCTACTTCTTATCCATTAGGAGGCGGGATACCGTAGCTAACGCTTTACCTTCTCTTCCCCCACTAAACGTCCCATGTTCTACATTCTCCTATTGTCTAGAGAAAGACAACTTTGTACACGAATTCTTTTCCAATGCCTGCACTCTTAGACTACGCCTGTTTCCCCTAAGCTTAGCCTCTTTCCCTCACATCACTAGGACAAAAAAACTACGGTTATGAACACAGCAGTTGTCATTGAGAGCTTGACCTTTACAGGAGCAATTACCTTCCATTGATACTTTATTAAAACTGATATTCATGCCAGAAACTTCATATGTTGTCTGTGAATCGAACTGAGACTTTCCTTTGGAATGAGAAGTATCACATGTGTTTCCCCCTAATACTTCTTCAGGTTTCATAGTATCACCAATTGTATGAGCCTCACTAACTTGATGCAATTTATGATTTCTTTCATTTTCCAACTTATGTTGAGCATCCTTCAACTCTTCTCTAAGCTCTTTGGCAGTATTCTCAGCTTCTTGAAGTCGTGCCTCAAGGTTTGCAATTCTTTCTTGTTGCGATGCCAATGTTATTTCTGCTTCAGTCAACGTGCTAAGAAACACGTAATTTTTAGTTTTCAGGGCTGTACACATATTGTCTGCTTCTAACACTACGGGTTTTTTTAGGGCAGGGCATAGTACCCCAAGAAAATGCATGTGTATAAGTATAGGTCTCATGGCCTTATAAGGCGGCCCAGAACACCCTCTCTAGGTGATATAGGACAAGAGACATGCCCCTCCTTGCGCACGTCTAGGGACCAAGGTGCGCACGTTTTACGCACGTCCGAGGACCGAGGTGCGGCCGCACCGCCATCACTCCTTCCTGCACACTTGCACGTTCGGGATGCACGAAAGGCAAGCCATATATGAGCCAGAAACTACAATTCAAGAAAGTTGGGAGGTAGGGATCCACCTCATCTTCTCCCACCAACTTGTTCTTAAGGATTTAATAAAATGTCGAACTACTGAATAAAATAGATATTGAAGGTGGTTCATTGTCTTTGCGCGGGAAGGGGGGATGGTGGTACATCCGCACCTCGATCCCCGGATGTGCGCAGAATGTGCGGCCCTCAGCATCTTACTTCTGTTACTTGCATCCACCATAATACCAAATTTAACGAGCTTAGCATTTTTACTAGTAACCAATGCATCCGATTTTTCCGTAACTTCAATTGCTTCTTACGGTGAATATGGCCTGCATGGTGGATGAGATTCCTTAGAAGTTCCAAAGGAAAGAAACATGAATTGCTCGATGCATTGTCAAAGTAGGGTCATGCTACTTCCCCCATTAGGTATTTTTTCTTCTGCATTGAGGAGTCTTGTTTCTTTTTCTTATAATGGTTTTAATCACCTTATTGTAGTCCTCTTTTGTCACTTTCAATGCAGAGGGCTCTTGCTACCTCCCCTACTTCTTATCCTTTGGGAGGTTGGATACCGTAGCTAACCCTTTACCTTCTCTTCCCCCACTGAATGTCCCATCTTTTACATTCTCCTATTGTCTAGAGAAAGACAATTGTGTACACGAATTCTTCTCCAATGCCTGCACTCTCGGACTACACCTGTTTCCCCTAAGCTTAGCCCCTTTCCCTCTCATCACTAGGACAAAAAAACTACGGTTATGAACACAGCAGTCGTCATTGAGAGCTTGACCTTTACAGGAGCAATTACCTTCCATTGATACTTTATTAAAACTGATATTCATGCCAGAAACTTCATATGTTGTCTGTGATTCGAACTGAGACTTTCCTTTGGAATGAGAAGTATCACATGTGTTTCCCCCTAATACTTCTTCAGGTTTCATAGTATCACCAATTGTATGAGCCTCACTAACTTGATGCAATTTATGATTTCTTTCATTTTGCAACTTATGTTAAGCATGCTTCAACTCTTCTCTAGGCTCTTTGGCAGTATTCTCAGCTTCTTGAAGTCATGCCTCAAGGTTTGCAATTCTTTCTTGTTGCCATGCCAATGTTATTTTTGCTTCACTCAACGTGCTAAGAAACACGTAATTTTTAGTTTTCAGGGCTGTACACATATTGTCTACTTCTAACACTACGGTTTTTTTTAGGGCAGGCCATACTACCCCAAGTAAATGCAATTGTATAATTAGAGGTCCCACGGCCTTACAACGCGGCCTAGAACTCCCTCTCTAGGTGATATAGGACAAGAGACATGCCCCTCCCTGCGCACGTCTAGGGACTGAGGTGTGCACGTCCAGGGACCGAGGTGCGCACGTTTTACACACGTCCGAGGACCGAGGTGCGCCCGCACCGCCATCACTCCTTCCTGCACACTTGCACGTTCGGGATGCACGAAAGGCAAGCCATATATGAGCCAGAAACTACAATTCAAGACAGTTGCGAGGTAGGGATCCACCTCATATTCTCCCACCAACTTGTTCTTAAGGATTTAATAAAACGTCGAACTACAGAACAAAATAGATATTTAAGGTGGTTCATTGTCTTTGTGCGGGAAGGAGGGATGACGGTGTGTCCGCGCCTCGATCCCCGGACATTCGCAGAACGTGCACCCTTCGGAATCTTACTTCCACCATAATACCATATTTAACAAGCTCAACATCTTTACTAGTAACCAAAACATCCTATTTTCCTGTAACTTTAGTTGCTTCTATAGGTGAACATGGTCTACATGGTGGATGAGATTCCTTAGAGGTTCCAAAGGAAAAAAATCAGTTGCTCGCTATATTGTCAAAGTAAGGTCATGCTGCTTCTTTCATGAGGAATTTTTTCTTCTGCATCCAGGAGTCCTTTTTTTTTTCTTACAACGGTTTTAATGACTTCATTGTAGTCATCTTTTGTAACTTTCAATGCAGAGGGTTATCTTTTCCTCCCATACTTCTTATCCACCGGGAGGTTGGATATTGCAGCTGACAATTTACCTTCTCTTCCCATACCAAATGTCCCATGTTCAACATTCTCCTCTTGTCCAGAGAAAGATAGTTGTGTAGACAAATTCTTTTCCAATGCTTGCACTCTCGGACTGCGCCCAACTCCCCTAAGCTTAGCCTCTTTGCTTCTCATCATTGTGACAAAGAAACTACGGTTATGAACACAGCAGTGGCCATTGAGAGCTTGACCTTTACAGGAGCAATTACCTTCCATTGATACTTTATCATAACTGATATTCATGCCAAAAACTTCATATGCTATCTATGAATCAGACCGAGACTGTCCTTTGGAATAAGAAGTATAACATCTGTTTCCCCCTAATACTTTTTCAGGTTTCATAGTATCACCAATTGTATGAGCCTAACTAACTTGGTGCGATTTATGACTTCTTTCAATTTCCAACTTATCTTGAGCATCCTTCAACTCTTCTCTAAACTCTTTGGCAGTATTCTCAACTTCTTGAATTCATGCCTCAAGGTCTGCAATTCTTTCTTGCTGCCATGCTAATGTTATTTCTACTTCATTCAACGTGCTGAAAAATAGGTAATGTTGAGTGTTCAAGGTTGTACACATATTGTCCGCTTTGAACACTACAAGTTTTTCAGGGCAGCCCATACTACCCTAAGAAAATGTGTGTGTACAATTATAGGTCCCATTTCCATATACTCCCTAGGTGATACGGGACAAGAGACATGCCCCTCCCTGCACACGTCCGGAAACCAAGGTGCGCACGTCCAGGGACCGAAGCGCGGACGCATCACCATCCCTCCTCCCCGCGCAAAGTCAGTAAACCACCTTCTTCTGCCAATAAACCACCTTATTCTGAATGAATCAATAAATATCGAGCATATACCCTTTGCTGGTTTGGAGCATAGTAATAGAAAATCCCTATGTAGATGAGCTATAATGCAATCTCGATGGGGTTGATGATGAGAACTAAAATACTATTGGGATGCACGAATGGCAAGCCATATATGAGCCAGAAATTGCAATGCAAGACAGTTGCAAAGAAACACGTAATGTTTAGTGTTCAGTGCTTTACACATATTGTCCACTTTGAACACTACGTGTTTCTCAAGGTAGGCCATACTACCTGAAGAAAACGTTTGTGTACAATTAGAGGTCTCATTGCCTTATAAGGCGGCGCAGAACTCTCTCCTTAAGCGATACGGGGCAAGAGACATGACCCTCTCTGCACATGTCCAAGGATCAAGGTGCGCACATTTGGGGACCGAGGGGCACACGTTCTGCGCACGCGCATGTCCAAGGACTGAGGCATGGATGCACCGCCATCCCTCCTCCCCACATGAAGCCAATAAACCACCTTCTGCCAAAAAGAAAGAATTAATCGTAATATTTTGAAGTTTGTCAACATGCCTAGGACAAAATAACTGTTTGTAGAATTAAATTTTTGGACATTGGAGTGTTAGTGTGCATAATTAGAACTTTTATCAATAGATTTCCATTCAAATAGCATGGTATAAGTAGAATAGGTATCGGTAAGACAATTGTAAAGGTAAATCTCGAAGAACGTAGATAAAAAAAAATCAATGAATCAATAAATATCGAGCATATACCTTTGTTGGTTTAAAGCATAGTAATAGAAAATCCCTATGTAGATGAGCTGTAATGCAATCCCGATGGGGTTGATGGTGAGAACTAAAATGCTATCGGGATGCACGAATGGCAAGCCATAAATGAGCCAGAAACTGCAATTTAAGACAGTTGCGAGGTAGATCTACCTCATATTCTCCCACCAACTTGTTCTTAAGGATTTTATAAAATGTCGGATTGCAAAACAAAATAGATATAGAATTTGGTTTATTGACTTTGCGCGGGGAGGAGGGATGATAGTGGGTCCGTGCCTCGGTCCCTTGACGTGTGCAAGCCTGTAGAGGAGGGATGGCGGTGTGTCCATGCCTCGATGCCCGAACGTGCGCAGAACGTGTGCCCCTCCACATCTTACTTCTGTTAGTTGCATCTACCATAATACCAGATTTAACAAGCTCAGCATCTTTACTAGGACGTACATATCTTAAGCTTTGTTTTGACATGTTGTGCATTATGAGAGGATGTAATTTGCTGGGCTAATTTGGCCTTGTAATTTTTGGTCAGAATCTGTGAAATAGCTAGAACAATTACTTCTTGTTTTCTTAAGAACGTCTGTTGGTTCATAATTTTTTACAAAAAAATCAAATTGTAATTTCGAAAAATCGTTTCATGAAAGTTGAAGAACACGAAGCGGTACTTATCACATAAAAAATCATGATCAAAATGTAGTCATTTGATATTTTTGGCGAAATTGTGGAGATTCGGGAATTTCTAGAAACTATTCTTCAATGATAGAGCCCGAATCTGCTCGATTTGCATTTCCAAATTCGAAAATGTTCAGCCCTTTTTTTGCAAAAATGATAAATTGAAAAGCTGTTCAGTAGAGTCTGTTTTAGTAACAGATCGAATCTGAGGATTTAACAGTAAATTTAGGGGCCAAATTGCAAAAACCAAACTAGGTCTGTTAGGCCTCTATAACATAATTCTGTTGTGACAGTTGTGCAAAACCGAATTATTGGGAAAAAGTGGTCATGAATTTCACAAAAGTGGCTGAAACCGTTTGGCTATTTGAGCGTCATTTTGATATTTTTCGTCGAATTTTCAAAAGTTGGGTCCGAAATGGGTCAGTTTTATGAGCTTTGGGTTTAAAACTTAATTTTTGGGAAAATCAGTTAGGAATGGCTTTGATACCATTTATTGGAAGGGGGCATCAAAAGTTCAATACCTTCACCTAGGGAAATCGCTAAGAGAAAACCCAAGTTCGTGGTCGTCAATATATCCAGTTGCACTCAAATTCACTCAAAAGCTTAAATCAATTAGTTATGAGACAACTAGAATACATTAACTGCTCTACACCACATCAATTACCCAATGTGAGGCTCTTCTCTAACACAACTCACGTGCATTTTCATAATAATGATGTCAAATTCAGGGTGGCAACACAAAGTGGAGATTCTAGTTGAGACATATTGATGTAGAAGGATACCTAAATTAAGGGGGAGCACACTTAACATTGAGCTCATATATGACACATATGAGTTGTGTTAGAAAGTCCAACATTAGATAAGTATGTGTGACATGGAGTAGTTAATATATCATAATTTGTTATAACTCAATTACTTATGTTTTTGAATGAAAATGGGTCAAAGTAAATATGTTGATGTGTTAAGACTTAACTGCCTCTTGGGGATCTCCCCATATAAGGCTTCACACTTCTTTTGCACACTCTTAACACTTACAAATCTCAAATTAATAAAATAGCCCATAATAATTTCATTAGTAGAGAACAGATCATGTAAATTGTTTTGTAAGACTACGTATGATGATTTTATCAACAATTGATGATTTTATCAATAATTACTTCATTTTACAAAATATTTAGGTGAAAATGTACTCTTCACTGTTGTTAACATTTTTGTGGTTAATGATTTTTGGATCACTTGAGTCGTACTATTAGTCTATTAATCCAACGTAGAATATTGTCTTTGATAAATGATAGACTATGTTCGTATGACTTAACATAGTTATTTGTCTGTATAGTATGAAATTTGATTTGCAAGATCAGGGCTGGATATGATTATCATGGTCGAATTCATGCCATTCTCGCTGAAAGTTGCTGGTGTTCGCCAAACTTGGGACCATATATGAGAATAAGTCGGTCATTTCGAGACCTTATTGAAGATAAGATATATTGTCGGCCATCATTTGAGAAAACATCCCACTTCAAGCTTTTATTTGAATATTTTCATAATACAAAAGTCCAAGTCAAAGAGAGGACCTTCTTCAACACTAAGAATTATTATGACATAGAAATTAGGATTAAGGGTGTGTTTGTTTCAAGGAAAGTTTCATAATAAAGGAAAATAATTTTTGAGAAATAATTTTTTAGGAAAATGTTTTCCTCTTTTCAGGTTAGAGAATATATATATATATATATATATATGTATATGTATATTGACCTTAAATGATTTTCAAGTTCACTAATCATTTTTAACAAACCAAGAGCATGAAAGTCCAGAAAATAATTCGCCAAAAGTCTTCCACTTAAACGAGTACATCCTAGGATTTAGAAGCGAAACAGAACAAAACAAAACTTCCCTCTTATTCCAAATGAAATCCCAACGGGTCGTAGGTCACTTGTCCGTGAGAAAAGAAATTCCGTATGCTAAAACCATCCTAGAAAACAAATGTTCAAATCCAACTAGCGACAAATTTACAGAACTGCACCGGCTAACTTGCGAAACTTGACACACGCTTTGTAAGTCTATTTTGGAGTTGTTCGCCCTATGAAATTGTCTCAAAGGTACATATGAAATTTGTAGTCATGTTATCCTTAACATCTCATCACATGTAAAATAAAAATCGAAAGACTGAATAAGTACACAAGAAGATTGTAGGAAGCACAATCATATTATTTATAACCTCTTATCATATGTGAAATATGTAGTAATATTTTTCATAATCTCTAAACATATGTGAAATACAAATCAAACAAAAACTGAACGCTGAATTGATGTAGCCCCCTGATTTGAACTTTCTCAAGGGTTTCTCTGATTTGAGGTTTCTCCTTGAACAGATGTAGCTCCTCCATTCCTTTGATTTATGGAACTCTTCAAATTCCGCCGAAGCTCCTCCATTCGTGCCTTCATTTGTCTGAGCTCTTCCAAGTTGAGCCCGTCCATGGGAGCTTCCCACCAACCCTCGCCGCTCCGTGCTTCCGTTTTTTGCTTCAGCACTTTGCCTTGTGCCTTGTCAGCTTTGACCTGATGAACGAGCTCATCATGTCGCTGACTGAGCTCACCGAACCTAAGGCGTCGATGGGACTCAACCAAGGTGTCAACACCCTCGTTTTGCGCAGGGTTTTGGTTATGGAACCGATTTGCAATCGATTCGATTGACGGATGAGAAAATGAATAAGGCTTTCCGGCGGGAGAGAATGTGACTATTCCCACCTCGGAGCCACAGAGGGTTATAAGCTCACTTGCCTTTTTATAAATACCAGATTTACGCTTGGAGAATGTTACGAGCTTTTCCTCCATTTTTTCAATTTCTCTCATCTCGTTCCGTTGACGTCCTCTTGTCTGTCTCCTTGCCATGACTAAAGACAATAATCTAAGAGGATTGCAAGATAGTAAATATATGATAGTAATTCTGAAATTAGTGTGAGCATAATGAAAAGAGTAATCCTATTTATAAGGTGATAGTGATGTCAAATCTAGTATGCAATGGTTTGGGATAATCTCTTCGAGTTGTCACCTTCCAATAAATATATTTCTTAAAAGAAGTAATAGCTGTTCAATTGAGAGGTTGATTTTCCAATATGTGCATATAAATAAATGTTTTTACGATTTTAATGCACAACTCTGTATTTCTCACCATATTTGCCTTTCAAAAGTAATCCCCATAAAACAGTACCTACAATGAAATAGCCATATCGAAATTTGTATTTTGAGTAAGAAATCTAAAAAGTAAGCTCCTTTGGAAGCACAAATCGGGCAATTATCTTTGTTGGAATATAAAAATTATAAGATGAGAATTCTTTTATAGTGCAAGAACCAAATTAAAATAGGTATATTGAGTAAGAAATCTAAAAAAAATAAGCTCCATTGTAAGCGCAAATGGGCAAAAATCTTAGTTAGGAAAAAAAATGAGAAGATTAGAACAAATCGTAATGACTATTGCTTGTCTTCGTTGTTGGGAAATTTTTTATTGCCAAAAACGTAATTTGGGTTACCTTATAATAGTGGCTTGAAATTCGTTACTATGTGTGCTTCGAAGAGATAATACGTCAAAATTTCTTCAAACACGTGGCAGATGGTATCAAAATAGCATAAGGACCTTTTGAAGGAATCAAATGGTGAATTTGTATAAACACTATGCTTTGAAAATTAATCTCTATAAATGAGTATCTTATAGTGAAAGGCACAAATTGAAATTTGTGTTTTCAAAGACATAATTAGGACATAAGCTCCATTGGAGAAAAGTTACCAAAAAAGTCCCAAACTTATTATATTTAAATTAGTCCTAAACTTATTAATTGGACCAATTTAATTCTAAACCTTAAACCTTTTTACATTGGTTTCAATTAAATTCATTTGGACAATTTAGCTTAGAAATTATGCATGTGGACACTAGTCATTCTACGTGGCACAGTTAGCGTTGATGTTGACAATTTTTTTATTATCATTTTTGAATATTTTTCCCTTTTTTTCCATTCCTTTTTTTTTCTTTTCTTTTCTGTTGGCCTATGAATAGTATTTGACATGGCTAGTGACTAGCCACATGCAAGGACTAACAAGAGTGTTGCAGCCCTCACTGGGCACAGGCAAGGTGTGACATCCTCAATTTGACTCTCATCTACAGAGCAAACTTATGACGGTAATTGATAGACCACAGGAAAACAAATGATGGCCAACTTAGGATGAAAACTCCTCAATTTTTCATTGGCGGATTGTGAAATTTCTGAAAAGTGTAAATGGGCCATAAACAAGGAGCCACGAGGGCCCAAGTGTGGCACCCCCTGAACGGCCCCCGATTCGTTAGGGTCGCCACAGATACTTTTGCTTTCTCTTGACCTGATAGTCTATTACTCTGATACCATAGAAATTTAATAAGTCTATGAATCCTAGGGGTTTATATCCTTTCCATAGGTCCCTGCGCAAAAATATGGCGGAAGCGTATCCAACAACTCCCTTCCCTATTTAAAAACAATGCACACCAACTAAACATTTTTATAGGTAAAAGCCAGACACTTTTATTTACAAAAGCCTGATGGACATCATTCAGTCAATACATCAAAAATGCCACGGTTTTCTATACCCGGCTACATATCAAAAGATGCCCAACTTTCTTTTTCCCAAGAGTCATATACATAAGTCCATCAGTTAGTGTCGGCGTCCAAAAATCTTGCCTCTGCTGTCCTTAGCTCGCGATCACTCCACACCACTTGGTTCCATGTTGTCGTCTTCTGGTGGCGGTGGCAGTGGCCCCAAAGTACATCCATCCCTCCGGACATACAAGAGGACGAACTCCTGACGCACGGGACTCGAGGGTAGGCCAGTGTCGATAGTCAATATCATCCTCACCAGGATGAATGTCAGTCCAAGCGATTTGTAGTCGTGATACTCCGACTGTTCCCACCGCAAATCAATAAGGATCCCATAGAAAGTAGGGAGGCGCGGGCAGCAGAGACGTCTTGTCTAGTTTGAAATGTTAGTCCCTAAAAAGGGGTGAGTACAATCACCCATCAGTAAAAGATCCACTAAACTATATCGTGCATGACCATCATAATCTAATTTTATGCAAGATAGGCAAAAACATATAATCAAAGGAATGAGTATGCACCAAATCCATGAGACTCTTTAATGCAGTGGCAAGTGCAGTTTCGAAATCAAGATGCACCAATTTCAGTCACACGGGTCCGATTATAGGGCCAAACTATTATGACACGTCCCATTCCATGCCATATAATTTAGTCCTATAATCAGACCACACACACACACACTTAGTAGAGTCATCGGTTTTAATATTCAAAAGGTTTCACCTCACAGAGGACCAATGTTTGCATCCCTCCGGGCATTCGCACCCAACCTGGCGTCGCGAAGTCTTCCGATTCCATATTTCAGTCACCGGGCATCCAGAGCGTGTTCCATTACACCTTCAGGCATCTCGCATCCCACCTTGCATCACGAGGAATCTTCGGGGCTCGCCATGAAAGTGGTTACCCCTACCCTCTAGAATTTCGTACCGACATACCACTGGGCATCCCTCAGAATTACATACTGATATACCACCGGGCATCCCGAAACTCCCAGGGTACCTCTGAGGCTCTGCGGACCCCAGACATCCAAAGGCATTGACCCCTACGATCCTTATGAGCATCCCGACTCGCGGGACATCGTTGACCCGAGGGTCCAACGGCAGCAGTATCATCTCATATTATTTCAATAAAAACATTTGCAATGCAACGACATCGGATGTCCCATGAGTTTTCATCAAATCTCAGTGTTGAATAATATGCTGAATGCCAACACCATCATATCAAATGATAAATCAAGATGCATTCACCCTTGAGATAAATTGAGCAAACTCGGAATAAAACAGCCCAAAAATCAGAATGCACAGTTTTAGTAAAATTTTTGGAATAACCCCTAAATGGACTCAGAAAATTCTAAAATTTTAGTACGCTATAAAAAAGATCTAAAGGAAATAATTTCATGAAGAACACTAAGCCAAATTCATCATGTATAAATCGCAACAAATCGCACAACTCAGCCCTAAACTCCTTCCATCGCACAACTCAGCCCTAAATTTGTGCCTCTGTAATGATTTCGAAAAATCTGACCAAAAATATATGTTATAGTTTAAACAATCCTTCTTGACATTCTTGAAGAATTCGGAACTAAAATCGCCCTAGGATTGTCTCTAGAAAATTTACAAAATTGCTGAGTTACACTCGATCTAATTTTGACACTATGTATTCAATAAGATCCCGTGTGGCACCCCTTGAATAGCCCCCGATCTGTCAGGGTCGCCACAGTTCGCTTACCTTTCTCTTGCATGACCTGAAGGTCCATCAATTCTAGGGGTTTATATCTTTTAGGTTGGTCCCTGCGCAATTTATATGTCGGAAGCGTATCCAACAACTCCCTTCCCTATATTCAGAAAACAGTGCACACCAACTAAACATTTTATGTAAGTTAAAGCCGTACACTTTTATTTACATAACTTGATGGACATCATTCGTTGGTACATCAAAATGCCAAGGTTTTCTATACTCGGCTATATTTCAAAAGATGACCGACATCTCTTACAACAGTCATATATTTAAAGTCCATCGATCAGTGTCGGCGTCCAAAAGTTCCTTCCTTTGGTGTCCTCCTCCTCACGACCATATCCAACCACTCGGTCCATCTGTTGGTGGCGGTGGCGGCAGAGGTATCTTGTCTAGTCTGAAATGTTAGTCCCCAAACGGGGTGAGTGCAACCACTCAGCAGCAAAAGATTCAACAAGCTATATTGATCATAACAATCAGCATCTAATTTCATACAAGATAGACAAGGTAGGGAGACAAGGAATAAATGGATATCAATATCCTGGAATTCTTCAATACTAAAGCAATTGCAAATTCTATAAGAATCATATGCCACATAATCAGATCACAATCATGAAACCCTTCAATGTGATGACAACATATTTAGACCCCACACATTTATAGTCAAATCATTCATTTTATTTTTCAAAAGGTTTCATCCCTGGAGGACCAATGTTTGTGTCCCTCTGGCATTCGCATCCTTCCAGGCATCGCGAAAGCCTCCGACATTCAGCCATTTAAGGCCACTGGGCATCTGAAGTGAATCACGCCTCCAGGCATCTCGTACCCCACCTGGCATCAAGAGGAACCTCGAGGGCCTCCCATGAAAATGGTTACCCTGGCCATCCGGATTTACGTACCAACTAGCATACTACCGGGCATCCCGAAACTCCCGGGGAATAACCTCCGACATTCATCCATTTAAGGCCACCGGGCATCCACAAGGCATCGACTCACTAGATCCTTTGGGCATCCCGACTCCCAGGGCATCATTAATCCGAGGGTTCAATGGGTAACAAATCGCATTTTAATTTCACAAATGCATCATATGTCAAACAAGATATCTCACAAACTTTATATCAATCACAATATCCCACCATCAGCATCATCAAGTCACAAACCTCCCACCATCAGCATCACTAAGTCACATGGCAAATTCGAGAACTATACTTCATATAGGACAATTTTATAGAAATCTCGAAACAGTAACTTAATTTCTACAATTGCGCAGTTTTAGCAAAAATTCCGAATTAATTTCTAAACGGGCTCAGAAAATTACGAAATTTTGACACATTATTGATAAGACCTAGATAAAAATATCTCAAGAAGTACACTAAGTCATATTCCATAGGCACCGAGGGTAAAACTTCGATTTTCTTCCTACCCAACATTCTGTAAAATTCCAGATTTCATATTTTTGTAGGAAAATTATTTCGAGGGTCATAATTTGTTCGTTTTCTCTGAATTTTGGATATGTTATTCATGAAGATGTTCTCTAAAACTTTCATCAAGGGTTCGAAATCAAATTGTGGTCAGATAATTACAGAAAATTTAAAATGTCGCCTGAGGTCACACTGATTTTCACAAAAGCAGTTCACAAGTTCACAAAACTCCTCCTATATATTCGATTTCGACCTCCTGTCATTATACTCTTTGTCCATACACACGATACACCTTACCACAGCATGATTATCACTAAGATTCCTCATGGTCAGAATCTTAAAATTTATTTGGTTTCACTTGCAAGTTCAAAAATCCAGCACTCACACTTCATGAAATTCGAAATCCAGCACATGCACCTCATCCACAACCAGGTTTCTTGATCTAACACCCTCCTACATATCAAAGACTCCACATGCAGCTCAAGTACTCCATTCTCCTCACCTATTTCACTTCTTTTCTAGGCAAAGCAGCTTGCAACAACATAGATTGAAGAACAATTGCTTGCCTTAAACTCTCTCACTCGGTAGATGTCCGAAAATGGAGGTACGGGGGTCGCGGCTTGGCCGGTCGGCGACAGGAACCGGCGGCGAGGTGGCGGCAGCTCGAGCATGGCAGAAGGTGGTCCCTTCTTCCTCTTCGCCATTCACCCACCTGCTGCTCACTCGCGAATTTCCTGGCTCGACCTCTCTCTCTCTCTCTCAGTTCTGCTCGGTCACTCTCTTTAGCTCACTTACACGAGCAGATTAGCTGCTGGTTTTGCTAAACACTAGCCAACGAAGAGGGGGACTTTCGGTGGATGCATCCATGGAGGACAGGTGGAGAAGGCATGTCTCCAGCTGGGTTTTCTTGGCCGTCGCTGGTTGCTCCATACGAAGCAACGTGGCCTCCTCTGGCCTTGCTTCTCTGGTTTTTCACCAAAACCAGTCAACTAACAGAACGTTTTTTCATGGTTTGGCTGCATGAAGGGCAGCTGGATCCGTACGTGTCCAGCATGCTTCTCTTCCTTCTACACCTTGCTCCTCTCTTGCAATGTGTCTTCAGCCATTTAATTAATTCTTTTCTTAATCCCAATTTGCTGGCCGACCACTAGAAAGCAACGTGGCATCAATGGTCAGAAATTTTCCTCTCATAGTTGACTAGGGTGTCGACCAAATGGAGAGAGGTTGGGGCAGCTTTTTGGGAGCGGACAATTCCTCCTTTTGCGCATGGGTGTGCATGTCCCTCATGCATGGCTGAATTCTATTTCTTCGGCTCAGAATTTTAATTAATAGAAGTCCAAAATTTCCCTCTCATTTTGTATACATTTTGGTGGTACAATTGTGTAGCGTCATCAAAGCAATTTGCACAACTCAATAAGGTTGAATGTAGTACTAACGATGACGAATTCCAATAGTAGCTTCGTCAATCCATGACGTTTCATCATCATTCATTTATTTTTCTTCTAAGATCGGCAAAATATGGGTGAGATTCGTCTCACTAATAACCTTATGTAAAGAGGCTTTTGACAATACTCTAGTCTATCCCACGATCGGGCTATTTTCTAAATGTGTGGTATTGGTCCATTAACGAAATAAAACGGTGTTCACACATGATGCCAACAACACCATTCGACTGTACTTCCATAATCAGTCACGATCATCGCATATCTGAGGGTTGTCAAAATTCTCGGGTGCCACATCCCGCGCCTATACCACGGCTATTTCACTTCCAAAATTTCACCATAGATTGTTCTTTCAATCATAGTTCAACAAAATCAGAATGTATAGAGATATCCAAAGCATTTCCTCAATTCTTTGGTTCCAATCTACTGCAATCACTCAATAATCCAGCATTCAGCATCCACATTCAGACATCCTCAAGTATAATTGCACTACCTTAGACAATAACAGTCTTGCATTACATAGGTTAGTAGACTTTTACTTGCCTCTAGTCCTATAGCTCGGTGGCAAGGGGTTTGGTGCAGTGGCGCGGCAGCTGCGGCTCAAGTGGAACGACGGTCACGGTGCGACGGGAACAGCGATGGTGTCCAAGCACACGGCGGAGGGGCGATCCTTTTCCTCTTCACTTGCTGCCCTCTCTCGCGGATTCTCTCGCTCGTGATTCCGCTCGCTCAATCTCTCTCTCACTCGCCGCTGCTCACTCGCTCACTTTCTCTCTCTTGCTTACACTTACGAGCGTTTTGTTCAATTCACCGCTTGTTGACTGTCCTAGTCAACAAAGAAATGCGGTGGCTATTGCAAGAAGCGGCAGCTGGAGAAGACGTGTCCTTCGCATGCCAGGGCCTTGAATTTTTGCTGGCAACCGCGTGAGAAGCAACGTGGCCGTTGCTGGGCTTCTCTCGGTCAACAATCCCAAGATTTGTTGACCTCATTTTGTCAACAATTAAAAGAAGGCTTGGGGTTACTTGGGTCAGCAAATTTTGTGGCCGTACAATCCTTAATACATGGCCCAATTTCTCCAAAGATTGATCCTTAGATTTCTATACGCACATGGGCTATAATATAAATACTTGCATGGAGAAAGAACTCGACAAGGCTGTATAATCAAAGTCACATCTTCATTTGCTTGAGGGGTACATGGTTGGACAGCTAGAATTAGCATATAAAATATCTTGTCGACACATCTTATGGCACAATCTCGGTCTTATTGGTGATAGTATGTAGAGATGAGGCTATAACTTATCCGACGATGGAATCAATACTAAACGTGACCCATCGGTCCAATGGTGATAACAAAACAATGTCCGTTGTGGTGTAGATTATACCGTCCGATGATACTTCCGTCGCTTAGTCACGGAGCGTCGCATATCCGAGGGCCATCAAAATTTTTGGATGCCACACCAAGCTACGAGCAAGTCCAATGGGCCTGACGCCCACTATGGGCAGCCCAAGAAGGCCCCTTAAGCCACCCAAGCCCACCTTAATCTTTTGGAAGCTTCCACATTAATATCCCCATGTGCATGAATAGTGAATTTGACTATAGTTTGGGTTAATTCCTATTTTACCCCTTCCAGAAGATGATTGGCTTAATGAGACAAAAAAATTATGGGCATGCAAAGTGAGATTGGCGCCCAAGGAAGGAGGAGAGAGAAGAAGACAACCTAGCTAGTCTACCAATTTACTTCCTAATTCTAGCATGTATAAAGTCTAAGCATTAATGAGTTTGGATCGGATATCTTCATGGAACCTTCTTGGCCACGCAAATGGCTCGGATATGAGGGAATTGAGGGAATTTTGTACTTGATGTTTGCTCATCCCCTCTCTCATCTCTCTCATTTCTCTCACTCACTCACTCTCTCTCTATCTCTCCCCACTCTCATTCTCTCAACCTAACACCTCTTTCCCCTCATCCTTTCACTCAGCTCACCCCTATACCTATTTCCCTCTCTTGATTTGTCCCTCACTACTGTCTACCACCCCTTGCTGCCCCTTTTGCCGTCACTGAACCATGCTACTATCCACTGCCACATGCTCGTGCTGTTGTCATGTCTCGATCCTCAAGCGTGTGCCCATCCCTCAGTGGTCGATGAAATTGCGATGTTTTAGAACGAGTCGCCGACCCATTCATTTTATTGCACATGCGGAAGCGAATTAAACACCCCTGACAACAAACAACATGGGATATGAAAGCATGATAATCACATCAAACCAAACACTTTTATAAACAAGTTGAGTTTATATACAATGGTCTACAAAAGATTGGCTTTCAAAAAGGAATTGTCCTACAACCTACTAGTCAGACACGTTCACCGATTCTTCGGACTCCACCAGCTCCGGGGGCCCCAGGTCCTCCACAGTTCCATCAGGAGGGTTAGCTGCACTCTCGCCAAAAGTGGCATCGACAACCACAGCGGGAATCTCAAAATCCTGCAGGGGATCCACTCTGTATCCATTGAATCCATGGCAGAACCACGCCTTGAATCGATGAGGTACCCTCTCAGGTAGGCCCTCGTCGACCCAGGCGGTGGTCACGACCAACTCATAGACCTAATGACTATCAGGGATCCAGACATCTATCCCTTGCTTAGTAATAGCTCGTGGCTATCCAAAATGTTTCGGAGGAACTGCTATTTATGGACTTGAAAGTATTGATCCCACGACGGGGTGAGACAATGTCTAAGCAAGTTCACCTCCTAAACTCTGACTAGGAAGGAAATATGCCTAGGGCATCCTAACCACACAACCACACAATTACAGAGACTCACCTCGTCTCAAATCCTTCCTGCATGTTAGTACAGTTCATATTCACAACCATATGTAGTAATCAAACTCAAACAATTGGAACACCATCACTTTCATCTCAATAAACACAAGGGGTCCTTATTATAGGACCAAATCGTTATAACACATCCCATTCCGTGCCACACAATTTTGTCCCATAATCTAGCGTGTCAATTTCACTCAACATGCATTCCAATTGTTAATTACAACCCCACACGGGCACGGTCTACCCAATGTTTGGCAGTCTTTTGGCGTAATTAGGCATCGTCTCGCTCCATCAAGCACGACAATGTCACTACGTCAACAATATTCCATAAAGGAGTATCGACCCAGCCTTTACTGCGACTGGAAACCATTGCTAGAACATCCCATATAAGGGTAACATCCACCGGACTAGTTTTGGGGACGGGTTCTCTTAACCAACACACGATCATTCAATCTCGGCCAAAGACATTGTGCTTTGCACTCAAATGTCTAAATTAAAATAATGTACTTGGCCCATTTTTTTCGTATTAAAAACACGGTGAAAATAATTGTGTGTGGGTACACGGTCAATTTGAACTAGAAAAATTGATATCATTCTTTTTAAATTCCCATTGTTTGATATAGTCTTTAAAACCATTTTCGGTGTCAAAACCCGACACCCAGTAATTTTGGAATAAATAACCAAAATTTCAATCACCACTCAATTTGCACAATTTAACACTCAATTGCAAAAACTAAGCACACCATTGTAATCGGCACGAAATTCCGATCACCGACTATCCCAATAAATCTAATAAATGCAAACTTAGGCCGGAAATGCTAATCTTACCACCTAAATGAGCCTAGAAAATTTTCGAACCTATCTAGATAAATAGTACAGCCTATCTAGTCCATAATTAGTCTATTCTAACCAACATGCACAATTGAATATTTAAATCACTAATCCATACTAACTAACCACCTAATCTCTAATTAGCCTAAACTAATCACCCTTTAAACATAATTAACTCCCTAACCAGATTTTAACAAGTAAACTCATCGGTTTAGTGATCCAATGAGTTCACGGTGACGGCGATGCGAAGGCGGGCAACAACCAAGCCCACGATGACACCAACCAAGGCCCGAAAGAGACCTAAAATGGGCCATAAGCTCTCAGCTGGGCTGTGAGGTTTGGCCACTGCTCGGGGCTATTGGGCTGGACCGAAGGGGCTGAAAATGGCAATGAGGGATGGCGGTGGCTGCAACAGCTCCTGGTGAGCTTGATGGCAGTGGACGACGGTTGGAACTGCGACGTACAACGGCTAGCACGGACGGATGGAGGCCTGGCTTCATCGGACAGGGTGTGAGGAAGAGCGAACGTGAGCAAGGAGGCAAACGGCTCGCGGGCGGGGGCGAGTGGCTCCAGCGGACGTGGCACTAGTCTGACTGCTTCAGGTGGGGGTCAACGGCAAAGGGAAGCTACTAGCTAGTTTTCTCTATAATTTTGAGCTCACAAAACACTTGATAATGGAGAAAGCAAGGTTGAAGAGGAAGAAGATGGCTGCTGTAGCTTAGAGGGGGCCACAAATTATCCAAAAACACTTGAGTTTGGCCCTACCATGCATGGCTATCTTCCTCAACCAAATTGCAGCCCTCAATCTTCCTTAACAAGCCAACCAAGTGGTCCAAATGTTGCACCCCACAAGACCTATGAAATTTGGAACATTTGCCACTCATTTCATTCGATTCCCCTTTAATTCTCCTCCAATTGAACCTAAATTGATGCCCATAAATTCAACCAAGGTGCCATCATCCATCTCATGATTATTCCTCTTCAATTTGTCTAACTTGAATCCCAAAAATGATACAAAAAATGGCCCTCTAATTTTCCCAGTCCAAAACGGCCCTACTTTGAATTTTCGCCAAAAATCCCGGTTTGCAGAAAAATCTTTGGAGAATGAGTCGATGTTCCTAAAATAAATCGTGACATGACAGAACTATCGAGTTCAAATTCGCGGTTAATTTCAACTTGGCGCGATTTTAACGTGACCCAACCTACCGGGTAGCTTTTAGGAATTTTTAGTGCAATTGACCCGTGGCCGATTATTTTCGAGTCACATTGTACATCTTCAACACATTGGTGATTTTCGGTTATCGTGAAAATCTTGGGGTTTTAAATATAGGCACAGGGTATATAAAAGATAGAAAAATTGGTCTAGTGCTGTTTGACGAGAATTTTGCAATTAGGTAGAATCACTCACACACTAATCACATACCTTTGTTGAATTGACCTATCTCCGGTCTCTGGTCAATTTTAACAGTGCCGTATTGACCCTTGCAGATTAGCATGGTCGAGTAATTGATTGTTGGTCAAATCCTCAAGTTTATTGCATTCAGATTCCTTAATGGCTTTACTTGATAGACTAGTTATCTTGTGAGTGGCCAACTTAGATAAAAGAACTATAGGCGTGTCGATAAAAAGCTTGACTTATTCAATTGAAAATAGAACCCAAAAATCAGGCTGTCATAACTTTTCCCTCCTTATAAAAATTTCGTCTTCGAAATTTAAACTATTACAGATCTTAAACAAAAAGGTGGGGGAATCGTCTGATCGAATCTTCACTTTCCCAGGTTGCTCCCTTTGTGTCATGATGTTGCCATACCACTTTAACCAACAGAATCATCTTGGTGCGCAGAATCTGCTCCTTCTGATCTACTATCTAAACCGGTCTTTCTACGTACAACACCCTATCATCCACATCTAACTCTTCAAAATTCAACACGTGAGTCGGGTCGGGTTCATACTTCCTCAACATCGACACGTGAAAGACGTCATGCACTTGTGCTAACCTCGGTGACAATGCAAGATGATACGCTAGGGTCCCTATCTTTTGCAAAATCTCAAAGGGACTTACGTGTTGAAGAAATCTTTCCAGAATATTTTGAAGCTGACAAAACATTTCTATCAGTCTAAGTCTGGATATCGATAGTTAAAGTCTCAAGACTTTATAGTCTCAAGACTTTGTAATCTCAAGACTCAAGACTCAAGACTCAAAATTATTCTCACTGACAGTCTTTCTAATCCAGTGTTGAAGGAAATCCAAAGCCGAGGTTTATGGTTGAGGATTCGATCCTATCCTCTGGAATAGATTCTTTGGTTGGATAATCATTTCGGATTCTTTAATTCTTATCTAAGATCGATTGAAGATCCGATGGTCGACGAAATAATCTTGGATTATTCTATTCTTGGAAACCGAGATCCTGATTGTATGGGCGAACAGGATTGATGGGCTATCATCAGATTCCTTAAATAGCTCGGATGATCTTCTTGATTGATTCCGTCCAACGGGTAGATTGGAGGAATTCCTTTGGTAAGTGCCAACGGCTATGATGGCATGAAGGAGTACAAAAGGAAGACGTTCTAGTTGTTTTAAGTGTGTGATAGATAGAAAAATTCCAGAGTCTGAAGATCCTTGATTGTTAGTTGAGACTGAGCGAAATTGTATACAGAGAGTATTTATACTTGGTGACGCCTTGAGTGAGTGTGGTAGATCATCTACACCTAGAAATCAAGGAAGATCAACACTGTAACAACTCTTTGATCATAGTGGAATCCAGCCAATCGGCTGTCAGTGCAGAAGAGTGGACGTAGGCTTGAATCAAGCCGAACCACTATAAACCGAGTGTTCAATTCTCTCTTTCCCTTACTCAGTCTTGCGATTGAATTTTTAACTGTTGCAAATTCTCTAATTATTTAAATATCGTGCAAGCTTCGAGAAATTTTTTGTATACCTATTCACCCCCCCTCTAGGTACTCGTACTAGCTATTTCAATTGGTATCAGAGCTCGTGTTCTTACTTTGTTTGAAGTGTTTTACTTCAGAGTAAAAGATCCATGGCTAGTATGCTAGCACCAGGGCTGATGGAGGGGCAAAGCAATACCAGACCTCCCTACTTCGATGGAAAGGATTACAACATCTGGAAGAACAAGATGAAAGCTTTCCTACGATCAAAGGATCCTCTGGAATGGGACATTGTGGAAAAAGGAATCACTCCTGCTGCTGCATCAATCTCTGAAAGAGGGAAAGAAACTGTTGAAACCAGCGGAATGTCTCAAGAAGAAATAAACAAGAGACAAGCACTCGATGCTAAAGCAATTTATTCTTTATATTGTGCTTTGTCACCAACTGAATATAATAGAATATCTTCTTGTGTTACAGCAAAAGAAGTCTGGGACAGGTTACATATCACTTATGAAGGGACAGATCGAGTGAAGGAGACCAGAATTAACATTCTTCTTGGTCAATATGAATCCTTCAAAATGAAACCAGGAGAATCTATAACTGACATGTTTAGTCGTTTTACAGATATTGTCAATGGTCTTGAGAACCAAGGACAAAAAATTTCTGATCCCATGAAGGTGAACAAGCTTCTACGTGGACTCTCCAAGGATTGGAATCATATAAAGACTTCAATAAGAGAGACGCAAAGAATCATGCCATTATCTGTAGACGAACTGATTGGAACTCTTCAGTCTTACGAAGTGGAACGAATTAATGAAGACGAAGATCCAAGAGGTAAGAAATCTATTGCACTAAAATCAAATGATGATTCTGATGATGCAGATTCTGAAGATGATATGGATGATGAGGAGCTCGCCCTCATGATAAGAAGATTCAGAAAACTAAATAGAAAAGGCAGAAGGTTCATCCCAAAGAAACAAAGTTTTCAGAGACAGCAGACCAAGTCTGTTGATGATGAGGAACTAAACAAAGATGTAGTTTGTTTCGAATGTAAAAAGAAGGGACACATCAGACCCAACTGTCCTCTTCTGAAAAAGAAAAGAGGAAAAACTGAGAAATCTCGAAAAGCTCTTAAAGCCGAAACCTGGAGCGATACAGAGTGTGAAGAGAGTGATGAGGAATATGCCAACCTGTGTCTAATGGCGCAATCAGACTCAGACTCTGGATCAGACTCAGACAGTGAATTTGAGGTAAGTGATTATAAAATCCCTGTCAAAGTCTCTAAAAATATTGATGAGTTATGTTTTAGTCTTAAGACTTCTCTTAAAAAGATTTCCGAACTCAAAAAGGAAAACTCAATTTTAAAACAAAAGGAAAACATTTTAGAAGAAAAGGTAAAAAATTTAGACTTGAATGTTTCTACTCTTAAAGAGAGTGAAGACAATCTTTCAAAAGAAAATGCTTTCTTAAAAACTGATTTATCAAATATTTCAAAGAAATTTTCAATAGGGTCCGAAAAACTTGAAAAAGTCCTTTCAATCCAAAGACCTTACTTCAATAAGTCGGGTCTAGGTATGACAGCTGAAACAATCCCTTTGATTGATTTTCCGAAAGTAAAAGAAAGAATTAAGAAAAGACCATCGAGAGAGGCTTATAAAAATCATTTCAAAAGAGTTTTTGTAAAGCCTGTAGGTCGAAATGCTTTAAGGTGTTCTAAGTGTAACAGTCAGGATCATTTTGAAAAAGAGTGTCCTATGATTTGAAAGCCTGTTAAGAGAGTATGGCCTAATAATGCTCATCCTACTAACACCAAAGGACCCAAGAAAATTTGGGTACCAAAGAAAGCTTGAGACTCTTTTTTGAATGCAGGTCTCTGTCAAAAAGAAGGTAAAGTGGTATTTTGACAGCGGATGCTCAAGACACATGACAGGAGACTCAAAATGTTTCATAAAACTTATTAAAGTAAATGGTGGAAAAGTTTCATTCGGAGGAAATAGCAAAGGAAGTATTGTGGGATTCGGAACTGTGAAAATTGGAAATCTCACAATAAGCAATGTCTCTCTAGTGGAAGGACTCAACTACAATCTACTCAGCATTAGCCAATTGTGTGATACTGGTTACAAGATCTTCTTTCAAGAAGGCATATGTTCTGGAATTAGCAAAGATTCGACTCAATCTTTCATGGGTCGAAGGCATGGAAACATCTACCTCCTTGATGTAAAGCCAAATGAAGAACAAAGCTTAATCTCAATTCAAGATGAAGCAATTCTATGGCACAGAAAACTTGGCCATATCAACAAGAAGCAATTAGCCAAAATCTCTTCAAAGCAGCTTGTTCGAGGTCTACCTAAACTGCCATACCAAAAGTCTGACTTATGCACTCCATGCATTCTGGGAAAGCAGGTAAGAAATTCATTTAAGCAAATAAATCATGTATCTACTAATCATGTAATGCAGTTGCTTCATATGGATCTCTTCGGACCAACAAGAACCCAGAGCATTGGAGGTAAGAAATATTGTCTAGTAATTGTAGATGATTACTCTCGTTTTACCTGGGTATATTTTCTTGCAAATAAATCAGAAACCTTTTCGTACTTTGAAAAGTTTGCTAAAAAGGTTCAAAATGAAAAAGGATGTGCTATTTCTAGTATAAGAACAGATCAAGGAAGTGAATTTGAAAATCAAGATTTTACGAGATTCTGTGATAAATCTGGTGTTAATCACATGTTTTCCTCTCCGTATACTCCAGAGCAAAATGGAGTTGTGGAAAGAAAGAATAGATCTCTTCAAGAAATGGCTAGAACACTTTTAATTGAAAGTAAAATTTCTTCACGATTTTGGGCTGAAGCTGTTTCAACTGCTTGCTATATTATAAATAGAGTCTTTCTAAGACCTATTCTTGATAAAACCCCCTATGAATTGTTCAAAGGTAAGAAGCCTATTATTTCATTCTTTCATGTGTTCGGTTGCAAATGCTTTATTTTGAAAAATGTAAATGATCGAGTTGGTAAGTTTGAAGAAAGATCAGATGAAGGCATCTTCCTTGGATATTCTACATCAAGCAAAGCCTACAGAGTCTACAACAAAAAAAAAACCAGTCTGTGGAAGAATCAATGAATGTCAAATTCCAAGACTCAGTGCAAGATGAATCCAGCCAGACTCAGTACGAAGAAACTGAATCCGCTCTAGATCTTCAAATGTCTACATCTCAAGAAGCATCTCAGATTCTGGAAGTCCATCATCAAGACGCTCATGGAGAATCAAATAAAGAAAGAGATCATCAACCTGGTAACTGGAAGCACAAATCCAGTCATCCCAAAGATCTTATTATTGGCGAACTTAATGAAGGAATCCGCACCAGATCAAAAAGGCATGAAGAATCTAGTGCTGTGGCTCTCATCTCTGAAATTGAACCAAAAAGCATAGAAGAAGCTTTATCTGATGAAAGCTGGATCGAAGCTATGCAAGAAGAGCTCAGACAGTTCAACATCAATGATGTCTGGGAATTGACATCTAAACCAAAAGGTAAAACCGTTATTGAAACCAAATGGGTATTCAGGAACAAAATGAACGAAAAAGGAAAAGTCGTACGAAACAAAGCAAGACTCGTGGCCAAAGGATATACGCAAGAAGAAGGAATAGACTATGACGAGACTTACGCACCCGTTGCAAGGTTAGAAGCTATTCGTCTATTACTTGCGTTTGCTTGTTACAAAAATTTCAGGTTATTCCAAATGGACGTCAAAAGTGCTTTCCTAAATGGATTTATCCATGAGGAAGTTTATGTGGAACAACCGCTTGGATTTGAAGACCCAAAGAAGCCAGACTCAGTCTTCAGACTGAAAAAGGCTCTGTATGGTCTAAAGCAAGCACCTCGAGCTTGGTACGACAGACTAAGTAAGTTTTTATTACAAAATGGTTTTGTCAAAGGTAAAGTAGATACTACTTTGTTTATCAAAAAGGAAAACAAAAACTTTTTACTTGTTCAAATATATGTTGATGACATTATTTTTGGATCCTCTAATGAAAGTCTTTGCAAGAAATTTTCTAAGTCTATGCAGGATGAATTTGAAATGAGTATGATGGGAGAGTTAACATTCTTTCTTGGACTCCAAGTGAAACAAATGAAGGAAGGAACTTTCATCCATCAAGAAAAATATGCGAATGATATTGTCAAAAGGTTTGGATTGGAAAAGTGCAAAAAGATCGACATACCAATGTCATGTTCTCAGAAGATAGACAAGGATGAAGAAGGGAAGAAAGTAGATCAAAAGCTGTACAGGAGCATGATCGGTTCACTTCTTTATCTTACTGCTTCTAGACCTGATATTTTGTTTAGTGTTTGTATCTGTGCTAGGTTTCAATCAGATCCTAGAGAATCACATCTCATTGCCGTGAAACGAATTATCAAATACGTTGCTTCATCTTCAAGCATCGGTCTTTGGTATCCAAAGAGGGGAGACTTTAATCTTCTAGGATACTCAGATGCAGATCTGGCCGGTTGCAGAGTCGATAGAAAGAGCACTTCTGGAACTTGTCAACTACTTGGAAACAGAACGGTGTCTTGGTTTTCGAGGAAGCAAAGCACTGTAGCTCTTTTAACGACAGAAGCAGAGTATGTAGCTCTTGGAAGCTGCTGTTCGCAAATTCTATGGATAAAACAACAGCTACAAGACTTTGGCATTGAAGACTCATGCACAGAAATCAGATGTGACAACACCAGTGTGATAAATCTCACCAAAAATCCAATCCTTCATTCAAGAGCAAAGCATATTGAGATTCGACATCACTTTATTAGAGATCATATTCAAAATGGAGAAATCTCGATTCAATTTGTTGATTCAAAAAGTCAACTAGCGGACATATTCACAAAGCCTTTGGAGAAGAATCAGTTCGACTTTATCCGCTCGAGACTCAACATTTTGAAGCTTGAAGAAGTTAAAGTCTAGAGACTCACCAACTCTAAGACTCTGATCTCTTAGACTCTAAATCCTGAGACTCAATCATTCATGACTATAGACTGTAAGTTGTATTTCATCTAAAAGGTACTAATTGTCATTTAGTTATATTAACTCGAAAAGGTACGATCTTTTGTTTAATAATTTTGGCAGTTATTGATTTTGAAAAGAAGTGATCGTTCACTTTCCTTGCACCGATTGAACTTCCTTTTTCAAAACTGAGTTATATATATACAGTTTTTTTTTCCCCAATCTTCAAAACCCTAAAAGGCACTCTCCTCTCGATACTGTTTCTACTCTTTGTTCATCGTCGAGAAAGTGGTCATTTTTCTTGGGAAAGCAAGTGAAGGAATCCTCCAATAGACAAAGAAAGATGTCGTCTTTGAGGAAATCATCAAGAATCGCAAACAGGGGACCACAAAGAATGAAGAAGGGACCGACTCATTTCGATCTCACTGAGGAAGAAGACTTACCAAGTCAGCGACAGAGTCCGATTCGCTCTCCTCCATGTCATTCAGCATCTCCTGCCCCACAAAGTGCAAGTCATAATCTGGAAGAAGAGATAATCGAGGATGCCGACCCAGTAAGAGTTCAAAAGCCCTCCTTTTTGTATAAACTTTATCGTGCATTGAAAAGCACAGGTACTCCATTGAACTATATAGATGACTTCCTTAAGGACAAAAATTATGGGAATGAGTATCTTTTTCTGAAGAAAATGGAGGAATGGGGAATTGCCCCGAAAGGAAAAGCAGAGGAAGCACTTGCGAACATTCTAAGAGATCCTCGTATGCCAGGACAAAATCTGATTGACGGGAACGATGATGACAAAATGTTCCTTGAATTTAAACCTAGAATGGGTGTGGCAGCAAAGGTGAAAGGAAATCGGATGGATTTGTTTAAATCCAAGGATCAGGAAAAAGTGTATTTCAGTCTGTTGAAAAGAGGGGTAATCAACCCTAGAAGTGTCGATTTTGACTTCCTGGATTCCATCAACTTGAACCTAAGAGAGAAGTTGAATTTGCTTCAACTTGAGACTTTCTGCTCTGACTCTACAGACGGGTATGATCATCTGACCGCTTATTTCTATTCAAATCTTAGCTTTTTGGATGCGAATAGAATTTCATTCAGTGTTCGAGACAAAGTCTATGTGGTAGATGTGAATATGTTGGCGGACATAGTTGGAGTTGAACGGGGACGCTATCTCCCAATCAAAGTCTCACCTGCTCGAACTACTCTGGATCTTGTCAAAGATAGGGATGTAGAGAAGAAAGTTACCTATTCCAGGATGAATGCCATCAATATTGTGCTTCACAAGATTGTGATCAACTGTCTTAGACCAAAGTCTACATCAAAGACTTCTGTGTCTCTTTCTGAAGCAAAGTTGATGTACGCAATCAACACAGGATGGAAGTTCTCTCTCCCGCACACTATTCTCTTCCATATGTACAGAGCAGTGTCAAAAGACAAAGGACAATTGCCTTATCCTGGTCTGGTGACCAAGATCTTCAGACATCTGAATATTGAACTGCCACATACTTTTTGTGTTCGAACGCGTGATAAGATGGTGGTAGGGTTGAAAATGTTAATGAAGATGCGTCTGCAAGAACTCTCTAAGGCAATGGAGAAATTCAAAGTGAAATCTCCAGTCCAGTCTGCTTCAAAAAGGAAAGGAAAGAAGGCCATTGGTGCTTCATCGAAAAAGAGGAAAAGAACTTTTATCCTGGAGGATGAGGATGAGGATGAAGATGATGAAGATCCCACTATTCCAGCACTGACAAGAACAAGACGTTCTGTGTCTTATCCGACAGAACTTCAGCAGAGCAGAGAAGAAGAAGAACAGAGAGAGAAGGAGAAAGAAGTTGAGGAAGAAGGAGAAGAAGAAAAAGAACAGTCTGCTGATAAATCTGGAGAGAAGGGAAATCAAGAGCATGATCATCACTCTTCCCCTTTCGATGTCCTAGAGACAGGGGGAGTTAGCAAGCAAGAGAGCTCTCCACCTCATGCTGCTGAAGATCCAAGACAATCTCCAGAAGACCCAGAAGAAGTTCAGGTCTCTCAATTGCCTGAAGAAGGTGATACGTCGATTCCAAATCTGCCAGACCATACAGAAGCGCCATCGTCTGCATACACACCATCAGAGAAAGCCAATGCCAGTACACAGACGGATGATTCTGCAGATCTTCGTAGTATCATGAATATTCTTCTGGAAATGCGTAACCAGATATATATTCTGGACTGTGAAATCCAAGCTTTGAAGCATGCTGGACAAGCATCTTCAGTCTCTCTAGAAGATAAATTCAAAAACCTCGCTCTGCAACTTCAAGCCAATGCCAAGAGAGAAGAGGTAGCTCATCTGCGAGAAGACCTGAAGAAGCTCGAAGGAGTAGTCCAGTCCATAGGGGATTTCCAGATCGTGCGCATTCCCAAGCAGACATGACTCCTTTCTCACCCTCTTTTTAATGATGACAAAAAGGGGGAGAACCAATTTGAACAAACATTATTTTAAAACTTTATTTGACTTTTGTGTTTATGTTTATTTTTGAGTATGACTTGAGAACTTGAACTTGAGTGTTAGACTGAATTGGCTGTGGATTTTGATGCTTGACTGGTTGCATTTATATCAAGTATTGTTACATGGTATTACTCATGAAAGACTAACCAATTTGCTGTGGATGCAGAGTCTGGTTGTTTATTAATCTTTATGAGTTAGCCATATTGCTTGAGAAATGTTTTTGCAGGTCAAAGTTGTTCAAATCTTCAAGAAAGTTTTGTCACCATCAAAAAGGGGGAGATTGTTGGAGAAATCTTTCCAGAATATTTTGAAGCTGACAAAACATTCCTATCAGTCTAAGTCTGGATATCGATAGTTAAAGTCTCAAGACTTTATAGTCTCAAGACTTTGTAATCTCAAGACTCAAGACTCAAGACTCAAAATTATTCTCACTGACAGTCTTTCTAATCCAGTGTTGAAGGAAATCCAAAGCCGAGGTTTATGGTTGAGGATTCGATCCTATCCTCTGGAATAGATTCTTTGGTTGGATAATCATTTCGGATTCTTTAATTCTTATCTAGGATCGATTGAAGATCCGATGGTCGACGAAATAATCTTGGATTATTCTATTCTTGGAAATCGAGATCCTGATTGTATGGGCGAACAGGATTGATGGGCTATCATCAGATTCCTTAAATAGCTCGGATGATCTTCTTGATTGATTCCGTCCAACGGGTAGATTGGAGGAATTCCTTTGGTAAGTGCCAACGGCTATGATGGCATGAAGGAGTACAAAAGGAAGACGTTCTAGTTGTTTTAAGTGTGTGATAGATAGAAAAATTCCAGAGTCTGAAGATCCTTGATTGTTAGTTGAGACTGAGCGAAATTGTATACAGAGAGTATTTATACTTGGTGACGCCTTGAGTGAGTGTGGTAGATCATCTACACCTAGAAATCAAGGAAGATCAACACTGTAACAACTCTTTGATCATAGTGGAATCCAGCCAATCGGCTGTCAGTGCAGAAGAGTGGACGTAGGCTTGAATCAAGCCGAACCACTATAAACCGAGTGTTCAATTCTCTCTTTCCCTTACTCAGTCTTGCGATTAAATTTTTAACTGTTGCAAATTCTATAATTATTTAAATATCGTGCAAGCTTCGAGAAATTTTTTGTATACCTATTCACCCCCCCTCTAGGTACTCGTACTAGCTATTTCATTACGTACCTCGGACTCAGCTTTCCCTTCTTGTCGAAGCGCAAAGTAACCCTCATCGATGACACTTTTAGAAAGACGTGCTCACCAACTTGGAATTCCAAAGGTCTTCGATGCTTATTTGTATAACTTTTATGGCGGCTCTGAGCGGTCTTTAATTTGTCTTTCATAACTGCAACTATATCTACTGACTACTGAACCAACTCTGGGCCTGTGATCTTTCGTTCTCCAACCTCATCTCAACAAACTGGCATTCTGCATGCTCTGCCATACAATGCTTCAAAATGAGCCATCTGAATGCTCTACTATTAGCTATTGTTGTAGGCAAACTCAACAAGATGAAGTTGTTCCTCCCAACTTCCCTTGAAATCCAACACACATGCTCTCAACATGTCCTCGAGAGTCTGAATCATTTTTTCAGACTGGCCATTTGTTTGCGGATGACAAGCCGTACTGTACTACAGCTTCGTTCCTAAGGTGATCTGCAAACCTTTCCAAAAGGCAGCTGTAAGCCTTGGGTCTCGGTCTGATGTAATCGTCACTAGCACTCCATACAGACGAACAATCTGACGCACGTACAAATCTGTGTGCTTGTCCAAATCAACGTCCTTTTGTACAGTGATAAAATGAGCCGACTTCGTCAGTCTGTCGCTCACAACCCAAATGGAATCATTACCCCTTCGACTCCTTGGTAAGCCCGTCACAAAATCTATTGTGATGTGTTCCCATTTCCACTTAGGATTCTTGAGAGTTTGCAAAAGTCCTCCCGGCTTATAATACTGTGCCTTCACTTGTTGACATGATAGACACTTGGCAATATCCACCTTCATACTGGACTGCCAATAGTGTTGATGCAGATTCTGATACATCTTCGTACTACTAGGATAAATTATGTAATTGCTACGATGAGTTTCTAATAAGATCTCTTTCTTAACCATTGCATTGTCAGGTACACATAATCATCCTCGGAACCTTAATGTTCCGTCTTCAAAAATTTGGAGATCAGCCTTTCTCTTTTCGGTATCCTCGTATAGGATTTTCTGAATTTCTGGGTCTATCAATTAAAGTGTCTTGATTTTGATTTGCACTTTCAGTTCAATTCTAAGGGTAGCCATAAGATTTGTAAGGTGGCCTACCTCAAATTTGAAAATTGAATCTCGAACTCTCTCGAGTAAAATCCATTCCTTGACCATCATATGCACCATTGAGGACTTCCAACTTAGCGCATCTGTGACTTTATTAGACTTTCCAGGGTGATACAGTATATTATAGTCATAGTCCTTCAAAAGTTTCATCCAGCGACGTTGTCCCATATTCAACTCCTTTTGAGAGAATAGGTACTTAAGACTTTAATGGTCTGTAAAGATTTGGAATCTTTCTCCACACAAATAATGTCTCCAAATCTTCAAAGAGAAAATAATCATTACAAATTCTAAGTCATGTGTTGGATAATTTAGCTCATGAGATCTCAACTGATGGGATATGTATGCAACAATTTTACCATGCTACATTAACACGCAACCTAGTCCTCTAAACGATGCATCACTGTAGATCTCGTACCCTCTAGGACCAGATGTCATGGTTAACACTAGTGCAGTAGTCAGCTTCTATTTAAGCTCTTGGAAATTACACTCGCACTTATCTGTCCATACAAATTTCTCTTCCTTCTTCAGTAGTCAAGTCAACGGTGAGGCTAAATCTAAAAATCCTTCCACAAACCTTCTGTAATACCCTACTAAACCCAAGAAACTTCTTATCTCTATCAATGTTGTTAGTCTTGGCCAGTTGATAACTGCTTCAACCTTGGTTAAGTCCATGGAAATTCCTTTGCCTAAAATCACGTGACCTAGGAAAGCAACACAAGTCAACCAAAACTTGCACTTACTAAACTTAGCGTACAATCCACGATTCCTCAGTATCTGAAGCACCATTCTCAAATGCCTTTCGTGCTCCTTTGGACTTCTCGAGTACACTAGGATATCATCAATGAACACTATCACAAACTGATCCAGACACTCCTTAAAAACTTGGTTTATCAGATCCATGAAAGCAGCTGGGGCGTTCGTCAAACTAAACGGCCTTACAATGAACTTATAATAGCCATATCACGTACAAAAGGCTGATTTCGGTATGTCCTCATTTCTGACCCTTAGCTGATGATACCCTATCCTCAAGCCGATCTTAGAAAATATCAACGCTCTTTGCAACTGGTCAAACAAGTCGTCAATCCTCAGGAGTAAATACTTGTTCTTAATCATCACCTAGTTGAGTATATGATAGTCGATGCATAGGCGTAACGAACCATCTTTCTTCTTCATGAACAGAACTGGTGCTCCCCAAGGTGACGCACTAGGACGTATGAATCTCTTATCCAACAACTCCTACATCTGCACCTTCAGTTCTTTCAACTCTGACAACACCATCTGGTAATGAGCCTTAGAGATTGGCTCTGTCCCGGGGGCTAACTCGATTACAAACTCTATCTCCCTTTCTGGCGGCAGACCTGATAATTCTTTTGGAAACACATCTAGAAATTGTTGTACCACTACAATATCTTTGATCTTCAGCTCCTCAACTATCGTATCTACGACAGTCGCTAACTAACCTTGACAACCTATGTCTAACAAATGGATTGCCTCAAGTGATAAGATTAAGGTAATCGAGGGTCCTCCTCGACTCCCAATAAACTCGAAACTTTCACTCGCTAATAGGTTAAACTGAATCGCTTTACAATAGCAGTCCATCTTAGCTCGTTGCTTGGTGAGCCCATCTATGCCAATTATCACATCAAAATTATACGTGGCTAGGACTATCAAATCTATCCTCCCTTCTTGCTCACTAGTCATTAACTTGCAACCAGGACAATCTACTGTAGCTAGCAACTTATCCTTTAATGGTGTAGATATGCTAACCACTACTCCAACAACTTAGGAATCAATCCTACCAACTTAACAATTTGCTCAGCTATAAACGAATGAGTTGCACTAGGGTCAAATAAAGCATAAATAGTGCGGTCGTTCAACGAAACACTACTTGTAATCACATCAAGTGAGTCCTTAGCCTATTGTTGAAACCTAATTTAAACTCATCTTTAGAAATAGAAGATAATCTTTGATTAAAGGGAATTTTTTTTTTTAAATTTGAATTCAAAAACTCAACCATGTGATTTTGAAGCCACTTTGTTGTTGAGAAGTTGAGCAAAAATCTCCACCTATGGAAACAAATTCGAGTTTTCACTTTATAAATAGAGGGTGCGAGATGTGAAAAGGGGGGGGGCTTCTCTTCGTCTTCATCGAAGGAGAAAAGAATGCAAAAGTGAAAAGGAAAAAGAAAACTCAAAAAGTGAAGGGATCAAGAGAGGTTCTTGTGGATTTTTCTTGCTGCTAGTTTCGAAGTCAGCAGGGGAAGGACTTTTTCTTCCGCTAAAAAGTACAGCAAAGCACAGTAACAAAGAGAAAGTAGAGAGAAGAGTCAGAGAGAAAGTGACATGAGAGAGAAAGGTGAGAGCAAAAAAGAAATAAAAAAAAAGAAAAGGAAAAACGATGTTCATCTTCTTCCTCGCTGGTCCCTCCACTACTGCAGGCTCGCGATCGCACCATTGCCCCTCTGCCACTGCCGCTTCGTTCGTCGCCTCTGAGCACCGCACTTCCGTCTGCCATTCATCGGTCTCTCCGGGAGGACCGCGCGACCACTGCCATTCCTGCAACTGGTGCAACCCCCGACGACCGCTACGATCGAGTGACGCCCCTGCAGCTGACAACCCAGCCCCGCTGCTGTTCTTGTCCTCACAGCACTAATGACCGCCGGTTCGCCTTCCTCCGACAACACCAGTAGTCGCACTTGAGCCCTCCTTGACGCCAGAAGCTGTTGTTGCTGTGCCTGCACTACAGATCCCGAGCCCCGGTGTCGCTGCCCCTTCCGACCCGACGTCCTTGACCTGCTGCAATTTGCCTGCACATCTCCATCTACAGCCGTTGTGGATACCGTCCTTGTGCCACCTTTATTGTGCTTGCATCAACGTCCTCAGCCGAACCAGAGTTTCCTCGCCGTGCTCACTACTGCCGAGCCGCTTCACCAGCTCATCGAAGCCATCGCCATGCTGATCCGTGATGACACAGCTTTCCTTGCTTCGTCCACGACCACCCAGCGATCGAAGCTCCTCCGCAATTTGCCGTATGCAAGGCCCGTGAAACCGCTTCTGTTCAGCTGCTCCAGTCGCGCCTTTGCTCAACCCAAGTGCTCAACACCACCCTTGTTTAACACTGACGCCCAAGCTCTAACGCCACATCTACACCATCATCCTAATCATTGCTGTTAAGAGTGGGTCTGGCCCTAGACTAGGTAAATTTTTAGGTTAAATTCAATTCTGATATTTGGTTTCATAGTTTCTTTTTATTTATTATTCTAACTTGATTTGTTTTAATTAGAAAATTTGTCATATTAAGTCATGAAAATAAAAAATATTGAGCCGCGAGATGTTGGGTTAGATTTTTGATTATTTCGACTTTTCATGACAAATTTTCTAATTAAAAAAAATCAAGTTAGAATAATAAATAAAAAGAAACTATGAAACCAAATATCTAAATTGAATTTAACCTAAAAATTTACCTAGTCTAGAGCTAGACCCACTTGAGGAATGGCTCGGCGGCAATGAACAGGATGATGGTGCAGATGTGGCGTTAGAGGTTGGGCATCAGTGCTGAACAGGGCTGGTGTTGAGCACTTGGGCTGAGCAGAGGTGCGACTGGAGCAGCTGAACAGAAGTGGTTTCGCGAGCCTTGCATACAGCAACCAGCAGGGAGAAGCTTCAGTCGCTGGGTGGTTGTGGACAAAGCAAGGAAAGCTGTGTTGTCACGGATCGGAACGGCGGTGGCTTCGTTGAGCTGGTGAAGCGGCTCGGTAGCAGTGAGCACGGCGAGGAAACTCTGGTTCGGCTGAGGATGTTGATGCAGGCACAATAAAGGTGGCACAGGGACGGTATCCACGATGGCTGCAGATGGAGATGCGCGGGTGGATCGTGGCAGGTCGAGGGCGTCAGGTCGGAAGGGGCAGGGAGACTGGGGCTTGGGATCTGCAGTGCAGGCATGGCAACAACGGCTTCTGGCGTCAAGGAGGGCTCAGGTGCGATTGCTGGCATCTCGGGAGGAAGGCAAACTTGTGGTTATCAGCACTGTGAGTACAAAAACAGCGGCGAAGCTGGGTTGTCAACTGCAGGGGCGTCACTCAATCATAGCGGTCGTCGGGGGTTGCACCAGTTGTAGGAATGGCGGTGGTCGCGCGGTCCTCCCGCAGAGACTGGTGAACGGCTAACGGAAGTGCAGTGCTTGGAGGCGGCAAACGAAGTGGTAGTGGCAGAGGTCGAATGGTGCGATCGTGGGCCTACAGCAGCGGAGGGACCAGCGAGGAAGAAGATGAACAGCGTTTTTCCTTTTCTTTCTTTTCTTTTTTTCTTTCTTTTTTGCTCTCACCTTTCTCTCTCACGTCACTTTCTCTCTTACTCTTCTCTCTGCTTTCTCTTTGTTATTGTGCTCTGCTGTACTTTTCAGCGGAAGAAAAAGTGCATCCCTACTGACTTCGAAACTAGCAGCAAGAAAAATCCACAAGAACCTCTCTTGATCCCTTCACTTTTTGACTTTTCGTTTTTCTTTTCACTTTTGTATTCTTTTCTCCTTCGACGAAGACGAAGAGAAGCCCCCCCTTTTCACGTCTCGCACCCTCTATTTATAAAGTGAAAACTCGAATTTGTTTCCGCAGGTGGAGATTTTCGTTCAACTTCTCAACAATAAAATGGCTCCAAAATCACACGGTTGAGTTTTTGAATTCAATTTTTTAAAAAATTTTTTTTCCCTCTAATCAAAGATTATCTTCTATTTCTAAAAGATGAGTTTAAATTAGGTGTCAACAGCTACCTCTCTTTGAAGGGAAGCTCGTAGAGGTTTCCTTCAAAGATAAATGACGCCTAAATTTAAACCATAAAAAATGTATGTGAAATGAATATGCAAATGTTAATTGTAATGGACTCTAATAAATGCAAGGTCATGCAATAAAGAATGCCCACGTAAATGCAATGATTTGGTCAAGAACATAGATCTCAATGTGTCCACGCCCAATGAAATGCAAATGCAAAGAAGAACACGTACCTATCATACTTATCTGGAGATTCAGAAAAGTATTATTAGATGTGAAATGATTCCTATGAGACCTGACAAACATCTAGAAATCTCTTCAGATAATTGAAAGGCTCAAAGTCTTCGGGGATCTGGAACTCTCATAAGATCCCAAGCACCTAGAAATTGCATCAAGTACTTACAATTTCAAAAATCTGATTCTTATGTTAGACATTTGAAAGCATTTACTAAACATCTGGAAATCACATCAGACGTTTGAAAAGACAAACACTTGGAAGTCACATCAAGTATTTAAGGGTTCAAATATCTGGAATTCACACTAAACATTTGAAAACATTTACTAAACATATGGAAATCACATCAGACGTTTGGAAAGACAAACACTTGGAAGTCACATCAATCATTTAAATGCTCAAATATCTAGAATTCATACTAGACATTTGAAAACATTTACTAAACATCTGGAAATCACATCATACGTCTGAAAAGACAAACACTTAGAAATCACATCAAGTATTTAAAGGTTCAAATATCTGGAATTCATACTAAACATTTGAAAACATTTACTAAACATCTGTAAATCACATCAGATGTTTGAAAAGACAAACACTTGGTAATCACATCAAGTATTTAAAGGTTCAAATATCTGGAATTCATACTAGACATTCGAAAACATTTTATAATTGGGTACTTGGAATTCTCATCAAGTACAAAGATGACTGAACAAACTCAGGGCTTCAAAGACACATTTTTTCGTCTTTGAGAAAAAATTCATTTCATTTTTTTTTTAATTCAACGAAGGTCCATGCATGATGGCTTTTCAAACTTCCACCAGAAAAATTATCATTAAGATAATTTTCACTAAGGTGTGAATCTCTTGAACATGCTAAATGAGACACCTTTGTTGTGAAAGACTTTTTCACTCACTCTCATTTAGGAGGGGTTATTTGTCCCGACCATTGATGTCGGAATATATCACTCTATCTTATTATCATCTTGTCGACAAGAGTTCGAATTTTCTTGCAAGCAGTACGACCTTACCAATCTGAGAGGTCTTTAACAGGTACTGCAATGTGGGCTTGGTCAATGGCTTAACAAAGGGACTCTTTGAGTCAAAGCAATTGACAGAACAATTCTGTAATCATCTTTGGGTTTACAAGTCAAGAACCCTGCAAAATGAGAAAGAAATAATCTTGCTCGCACTTCTTTGAGTAATGCTCAAAACATGTGAATTCCTATGTTAATTCAAGTGCCCTAATTTGAAGAGACTTTGTAAGGGATGTAACATAGGCTGGGTTCAAGGGCTGAGAAACGAAATGATCATTAGGCTCAAAATATGTGTAAAGGGTGAGAGTTGATGATCATCTTGGCATTGCCATCAATTTTTTTTTTCACCAACGGGGATTGTCTTCATGAAGTGTCCCCATTGATTGTAAAAACTTTGCATCTTAATTCTTTGAGTATTGCTCCATTCTTGCAATTGACAGTCATCTATTTGACACTTTCTCATCTATGGGCATTGGCCTTGCTTTTACTAGGCATACAGCTTTTTCATGCCCCTAGTTTTCATGCATTTTTTTTTTTATTTCAATTCTTGAGCACAATACATGTGTCAAGTATACTTTAAATGACACTTGAACCTTCAAGGGTCTTCATCTATCTCTTGCCTTTCCCCAGTGTGGGGGATGAACATCAACTAGGTTTAAAAAAAACGAAATCACAGGCTCAAGTGGGCTATGCAAAGAATATAAGTGAGTAGCTTCGTCATCCTAAGGCACTTAAATTACCACATAAATTCAATGTAATAGCATGACTTGAAGATTGATGCAAGTGAGAGCAAAAAAATTTCAATTCATTTTCCTCACTTCATGATGTCATTTTATCTCCCAGTTGCCCCGATGTTGGGTGATTCTTGACAGGGGTAATTTGAAAAGAATATCCATAAGTGTATGAGCTCAAAAAGGGTTAAACAAGGGTTCACTAGTAGAGAAATGAACTGCCCCTCGTCATTTTAGTTGTCATACTTTTTGCAAGAAAACTCTTCATCTTGAAACACAAAATGTTTCCATACTCACCTCAAAATGTATAGACAAAGGACGGTGTATGGGATAAGGCTTGTCTTTCACGCCTTATTTAGCATGTTCAAGTAACTCGACATCCTTCACTGAATTGCCCATTTTGATAAATTTCAAGTGGAATTGATGAATTGCACAACATCATGTGAAAGCATTCTATAATGATAAAAAGGCCATGCTCTATTCTTGCACATCAAATCATAAAGTCAAAGCTATTAAGTGTCTGTGTCTTGCCCCTCTTTGCAAGGGAGCTCATAGAGGTTCCTTAAATGTGCGCAGGGCTGCACCTAAAACATAAAGCAGATAATTAAAAGAAACAAACGGGGTAAATTAGATGCATGCTGGAAAAATATTTTATTTTGAAATTTTTTTTTCAAGGGAACATGAAGAAGCCCAGCCTTTTGAATTAGCTCCTTGCCTTTTTCTTTTGGGTAGGTTTTCATCACAGGGCTAGTTTGGTGTACTTCAACATGCCCTTAAAACAATGAAAATCTCTATGTATTTTATTGGATGAAAAACAAATTACATTATTGAAATGAGGGAAATCCTAGAATTGAAAATGCAAATATGCAAATATGGAAAGCAATAAAGACTCCTGCACAGATGAGTGTGCAAATAATTAAAATTCTCCTACTCTCGAGCTTTGTCGATGGCAAACACTAAATTATCTTCAAACAATTCAGTCATTCCTTTGAGTGCATCATCAGAGCTCTCAATCTATGGAGGTGCGGGATCATCTATGCCACCCCATCCATCTTGGATGATATCCCGTGGGTCGAAGTACGAGCTGGGAGGAACCAAATACTTTACATAGTAATTGAATTTGCCACTTGGTTGTCCCAGGGTGTCCATCACTTCTACTTCTTCATGCATGGTCTGAAATATGGCGGGCTTAGCATCAAAACTGAAAATGGCATTCACTGCTTCTGGGTGGTCAGGGAGTGGATTATTCTGGATGTTTGGCTGTGCATCACGGAATGAGACCACCTTAGCATCCAACAGATTTTGGATTGTGTCGCAGCGTATAACAATCGTCAACAAAATGCCCTACCTCCCCCAAATGGTAAGCACATGTCTTGGACGGATCATAGTTGGGGAAACGCTCAGGATTAGATCACTTTGGTTCCTTAGTGAGTAATCCTTTCTTTTGAAGGGTCGGTAAGATCTTGGAGAAGGGCTTAGGAAGTGGCGTAAAATGATGCTTGTAAGAGTTTTTCTATTGGCCAAAAAATGTTCGTGCTCCTCTTTGTTGGGTGTTCGGGGTAGGGCGAGGTGGTTGAACATAAACTGCATTAACCTCCACCACATGTTCCTTATCCTTCTTGGTTGAGACTCTTCCATATGAGCTGGTTTGATCAGACGCCCATCCATCATGCAATGTTACCTCAATTCGCTCGCCAACAGGGATTAGCTGATTGAATGACTCAATAGTCAAACCTAGCATTCGATTTCAATATTCAGGTGGGAGTGTCTTCATGAACAAATCCATCAACTCCTTTTCTATTGGCTTCGGAGTAATTTGAGCAGCTATGGTCCTCCATCTCGTGACGTATACCGTGAAAGATTCCGTCCTTTTCTTCTCAGTGCGATGTAAATCTTCTCGAGATGGGGTGACATCAATATTATACTTATATTGCTTGAAGAAGGCATCGGTCAAATCCTTCCAAGTCTCCAGCAGATTAATTTTCTTCATAATGTTCCATTGTAGTGCTGGTCCTATCAGGCTTGCTTGAAATTGCTGAATCATCAGGGGTATGTTATCAACATATGGGGTCATCCTAACCACATAAGTCTGCAAATGGATCTTCAGGCAAGAGGTGCCATCATACTTTTCAAAATCTAGCATTTTGAACTTCTTTGGTATATTGATCTTTGCATAATGGCATAGATCAGTTGGGTCTTGGCTAAATGAACCTTGCAGCTGCTTAAGTTTCTCCTCGATTTTTGCCATGCATTTTTCTTGCTTAGTTTTTGGTACAGCTGAAGGTATCGCTTATACCTCATCATCAACAACAATTTGAGGTGCGTCAATAATTTTAACCCTTGAGGGATCATCAGAGGTAGATGGCCCAACTGCGGATGTATTCTTGCCTTTATCTCTCAGATCAGCCATGGGAGCATGTTGTGGTAACACCACTTCAACTTGCGAAGCTGGTGGGGCAATGTTTGTTCGGAGAGAATTGATTTGCTTAGAGAGCTATTCAAGAACATTTAGGACTTGCTTCATTTCCAATTCGAGGGTAGCAACGCGAGCTTGTTTAGCAACGCGCGTTTGTTCAGTGTTATTAGCCATTGTTGCTTTAGAACGAGCACGGATTGGCAATCTTGGGTGAGCCGTGTTGTTACCTGTCAATGTAAAATAATATAGTAAGCATGATAACAAATGAGATTGGTCCATGACAACGGTCAATCATTTATTTTGTTAAGTGAAATCAAATTTCAAAGACAATAACTCCCTAAGAAATTAAATTCCTAAAACATCAATCTAAGAAATTGAAATAACACCCTAAAACCAAAATTAAACTCCTAAATCTAGCGACTATTTTCCATATACAATTATGAGATCATAGTCTTTCGAAGCTTCTTGTTTTGCCGAACCAACTCAGAGATTCAAGCCTCCTTCCTTTCCACCGTTTCTTCAAGACATTCAATTTGTGCTTTACGAGTGGGCTTCATGGTCACTTCAAGTATCACGGGAAGTAGAGCTTGAGGGATCTCATGATGATGGATATAATAATCTGAGGCATGAAAAACCCTCTCTTTTCCTTTCAATCTTCTAGGCACCACTATCTTTTCCGGATGACATTCCTTCCATGCATTTTCAAGACGCTCGATCTTATCGAGGTATTTGTGATCCTTGCGCACGAAGCAGGCTTGAAACAGATCCACTCGGAGAGGAGGTGGGATATCTTGGAGCACTCGATTCTGGTGGGCCACTCTATAAGGATAGTAAGATGTTGCACCAATAATTCCCATAAGTGGAATTGGATTATTTTTCTTGTGAGAGAAACGAGCCACGCTAACATGGAACCATTTAGCATACCATAGGAAGCCCTTGAGATCTGGATCTTTAAGAAAAGTCACCCAATCAGACAATGATTTTCCAGTATACTTTTTCCATAAGATTGAAAATCTTTTTATTGGGTGATTAGAATCATCAATTACACCTCGGCGCATGAAATGACCAAACTCCTTCATGTGAGAAAGAAACCAAATCTATAAAAGTTCGGGAGAGGCATTCATGATTTTGTCTCCATTTTGTTTAAAACGGTTGAGGGATAAAAATGTCTCAGCTAAGATCATGTTTATAAAATTCGTGCCAGCACATGCTTGTCTGACCACCCATGCAATCGAAGGATCGATAGCATTTCTTCGATGATGAAATATTATAAGTCCAAAGAATGCTAAAATGAATATCCTACCCTTTTGGCGCATTGAAGATTGATTTAAAAAATGATCAGCCAAAAAGAAGAAAGGGCATGCATTACGATTAGCTTTCCAAACTTTTTTAACCTCATCAGTTTTAATTCTTAGAAATTGAGATAAAATTGATGTGGGTTCCATACAAAGAGCTGGCCTAACGAGTTCAGTCTCAAGGGGCATTCCTATGATAACGCTATACTCTTCCAGTGTTGGAGTTAGCTCATTCTTACCAAAAATAAAAGTAGCCGTCTCGGGACACCAAAAGTGTGAGATAGCTTGCAAAACACCACTATGGACTCCAATATCCAAAAGGGGGATGAGCCGTCCCAGTATCGATTCCACATAATCTTGACCTTCTTTACTTAATTTATTCACCACCCTTTGAGCTCAATCTTAGCAGTTGGAACGAATTGAATGTCGGATCTCCCCATTTTATATAGATTAAGATTTACGATCGACCTAGTCATGGACCAAAATAAAGTGCAATAAAGTAAATAGATTGCATATTATAAGGTAAGAATACTTACTTCACAAAGAAAAATGGCAACCATATAGACAGGCGCATGAGATGTGAGGCTTAATACCTAAACTACAAGGCTTAACAAGTTAGAGCCAAGAGGATGGGCCGACTAGTCGCAGTCTCACGTACAAATGTCGGGTTCTCTTAACTCTGGCTCGTTCAAAAGGGAAATCTCATGATCACGCAGTCTCACGGACAAGGATAAACATTTTGACACCAAGAAGAAAAAAAATTCAGGGTTGAGAAAGGCAACCTCTACATCGCGGTCTTGCGTTCAAGGTTGGTTCATTTCTCAACACCATCCTAGAATCCTTAAATGCGGTCCAAGTCCGACGGCAGGTTGTGTTGCAATGTGTAGTGCTAAAACAATTTGAAAATCAAGCACAACAATTTATAATGCAAGCAATACTTCAATGATAAGAAAAACATTCAATCCCAACACCTTCCTACAAAACAAAAAGTTAGCAAGCACTACTCCCCTTATACCTCCTTTTTGTAAAAACATTTAACACTTCATGTTAGGAGCATACCTTGTTTCCATGCTTCCAAACAAAATATATTAAAAAAATAAATAAACAGGCCTATGTCCACTATGAGTTTTAACTTTGTCCCCAATGGAGTCACCAAGCTGTTGCGACCATCCCGAGGGTGAATTATTTAAAGAAGGCTAATGGAATACTAAGTTCGAAGACTTGGCACGGACCCTCCCAAGTCCTACCAATCGCAACTGGATGTCACGCCTCGATCCTCGGGCACGCACACATCCTTCTCACTTGGTCGATTTTATAATGCGATATCCCAGGACTAGTATCGCCTACCCTTTCATTTCTTAAGCACATGCGGAAGCCGTTAAAATCCCCAGACAATAAAATGATGGGATAGAAAAGCAAGTCCATATTTTTCATATTGAAACTTATAACCAAACTTTTATACAAAACGCAAACCAGAGTACTTCACAACTTTTTACTCTATCTCTATTCACATCAAAATGGAGATCTCAAAAGAAGATGGAATCTCAATCCATCCGGGTCGTACTGAAGACCCCTCTCGGGATTATCTTCTTCTTCCAAAATTCTTCTCCTCAGGTTTCACCTCAGAGTTCTCCCACTCAGATTCCTCCTTCTCGGCTTCTCATCGGGGTCCTGAAATGTTTTCCCCAAACCGGGATGAGACTACGTCTCAGCGAGTTTTACCCTACTAAGCCTGATTAGTAAACCATTATACTATAGGCTGCCTATACACACACAAGGAAAAAGACGTACCTTGGCCTCAGATCCCACCTGCAAGTCAGTACAATTCATAATAGGCACCAAAGCAATCATATCACCGATCAAAGCATCGATCAAATCAACCTAGTCGATTAAATGCCAACAAGACCACTCACGGTCATTTCCATTCAGTCAATCAATTCACAACATCAAATCAAAGTAATGATCAATCGACCTCGTCGATTACATGTCAGCCTGACCATTTCCCGGTCATTCAAGCTATTGCTATTCAGTCTCAACTAATAAAACCAATCACCGAGCCACGTGCATTCTCCGAGGCGATATTCTTTATCACCGAGCCACGTGCATTCTCCAAGGTGATGGAACCGATCATCGAACCACGTGCATTCTCCGAGGTAATGCATTAATTTACCGAGCCCACGTGCCCTTTAAAATGCCATTATGAATTAGCGAGCCCACGTGCATTCTCCGAGGCGATGGATCAAGTCACCGAGCCCACGTGTCTCTTCAAGATGCTAGCTGTACTCATTGAGACCACGTGCATTCTCCGAGGTAATGCATCAAATTACCGAGCCCACGTGTCTCTTTTAAGATGCCACACTTAATCACCAAGCCACATGCATTCTCCAAGGCGACATACTTCGTCACCGAGCCATGTGCATTCTCCGAGGTGATATATCTAATCATCAAGCCCCATGCATTCTCCAAGGCGACGTACTAATCATCGAGCCACGTGCATTCTCCGAAGCGATATACCAAATCACCGAGCCACGTGCATTCTCCGAGATGATGTACTATTCACAGAGCCACGTGCTTTTCATGATGATTCGTCCCATTTCTAAAGTAATTATCCACAACCTTAATTCGTACTCAATTTACCCAAATAATCGATTTAGGAACATAAATCAATTTAGCACAATTCAAAGCTCAAATAAATAAAGGGACTGCGCCACGACAATCGGCACGAGATTTCGGTCGTCGGCCATCTCAATCTTAATTTCCGAAAAATAAATAAATAAATAATAAATATTAAAAATTCAATTTAGCACAAAATAAAGCCCAATTAAATAAACATAATTCACCACGGTCATCAGCATAATTTTCCGGTCACGAGCCATCTTAGTTGAATTTCCGGAAAATAAATAAATAAATAAATAATTATAATAAATCCAATTTAGCTCAAATTAGTGCTCAGTTAAATAAATGGACTTCACCACAGTCATCAGCATAAAATTCTGGTTCTGGACCATCGCAGTTGAATTTTCGAAAAATAAATAATTATTTAATTTAATTCCGAAAATTAATATTTAAATACTAAAAATTCCGCTTAGGCCCGAAAAGCCTAATTGGAGCCCACCAAGGGTCGGGAAAAATCCCGAGGCACTTCCAATAATTAGTAGACCACGTCTACTTGTTAATTGCACAATCAATTTATCTAAATCGCATCACAATTGACTAATAATTGCTAATTTATTATAATCTAACAACCTAAACATAATTAATTAAAATTAAACCAACCTTAAGCATAATTAGCAAACTAATCCGGGATTAGTGAGATTACTCACCAAATTGCGCGCAAATCGGATCAATCCGACAGGGGCAACGCGAGGAACAATTCTTCCCAAAGCACGGCTCGGGTTCGAGGCTCGGAAACGGCCCAAAAGCGGGCCCGAACCAGCTGGAAACCCATTTCATGGGTTGCAGTTCAAGGCTTGCTGTTGCTAATCCGGCGGCTAGGGTGGCGAGGGGAGGCCGGCGAAGGGCAAGGGGAGCTCTGGCAGTCGGAACGGTGGCCGGAGATGGAGCTGGTCGGCGGTTCGGCAGCTTCTCCAGCTACTCCCGAAGCTAGACAGAGACCAAACAGCTGTTGGACGGAGCTGCTAGGTGGCGGGGACGCGAGGGACGAGCGGCGGGATGCGTGGGCGGCGTGCGGGCAACGGAGCGCGGCGGCAGGAAGGGCGGCGACGGTCTTCGGCGAGCCGCTGCTGACCGTTCTTCTTCAGCTTCTGGTTTTCACGAAGAAGAAGGAAGAAGAAAGGTGTTTCAGTCACGAGGGGGAGTGGGGGAGAAGAGAGAGGAGAGAGAAGAAGAGATAAGAGAGAAAACTTTGACTAGTCAAAAAGGGGGAGGAGAAAGCAAAATAGAAAACGGCAAGGAAAAAAAAAGAGAGTGTGGGCGTGGGGAGGGGGCAATTCGCACAAGGGAAAAGAGGGAAGGAGAGAGAAAATAAGAGAGAGGGAGAGAAAAGAAATAAAATAATATAACAGCACATGATCTTATTTTTCTTTTCTTTTCTTTTCTCTTTTCCTTTCTATTTTCTTTTGGTCTTCATTTTTTCCTCCGATAATTTCTTTATTGAAATTTTGGACTCGTCAATAATTTGACGGACGATGAGACAGGATTCTAAAAATGAATTGTGACACGCTCGAATATTCGATTCCCGAAACCAAATTAAATTCATGGTTAAAAATCGATTAGACGTGATTTTAGCCAAATCCAACCAATTGAGTAGCTTTCAGGGATTTTACTGTTGATACATCCCTTAACGGCTAACCCCAATATGTTAGTTAACTCGTGAGTGATCAGTTCAGAGAAAAAGGACCATAGGCACGTTGACGAAATGCCTATTTCACTTTATCAAAACGGGGTCGAATTTCAGGATGTCACACTTGATGTTAAGAAATTAATCTATTTAAACATGCAATTATACTAAATTTGGAACCGCCACTAATCAATTAGGGTTGATTAGAAACCCAAATAAAGTATGGGAGAATACTTTATTTTTGCGAACCAGAGATTCAATAAGTTCGAGGACATGGTTACGCTAGATTAGTATAATGCCCTTTTGGTACCGTTTATTTTAATTTCAAAAATATTTTGCAGGTAATGTTGATTAATTTTAACCTAAGTTACTAATATGCAAATGGTGGTCATACGGGTGCACAATCAATAAAGTAACATTCAATGAAAAATGCTAATAAAAATGTATGCCCTAAACATGATTTCTAAATGACAGGACACCTAATTTTTCTTTTTCTTTTTTTTTAAAAATGTTAATTATATGCAATCTTGATCTAAATTTAATGTGCATGGATTTTACTTTAATGATATGTGAAATGCTATTCATATGGCATAACTAGAACTATCACTATATGTATGCAATCTTATTTACATAATCCTAAATATGCATGTGTTACATGACATGGGATGGATGACGTGGTAATTCTATATGCATGTTCTATTTAAAATTATACTTTATACATATGCACCCTATATTAAACAATTATGGTATGAAATGGGATTAATTATGAACTAACCTATTAATTAACCAAGTAAATGACTTTTGTGTTTTCCTTTTTTTTTAAATGACCTAGTAATTTTTATTAAAAAGAAAGTAACGTAATGATGCAATGCTAATTTTTGGCATTTTTTATTTTTTTATATTTTTAAAAAAAATACTACATGATGAGAATGTTAAAACATTAACCTATAACCCACTAATTAAAATGCAACATATAATGTGCACATTATGAAATCTATATAACCTAAATAACATTTTTTTTTTGTTTTGGTTTTATTAAAGGAAAATCATCCTAATTCTACATGAATCTTAAAAAAAAACTAAAATGCGTTGCTTCAAATGTGAAATGCATATGAACCTAAGTACTTAAATTCTAGATATGACATATGATAGGATATGTGATGTGCAAATAACGATGATGCATCAAAATGTATGTCCTATTGATAATTTATCAACATGAATCAATGACATATTATCTTTATGTGAATCAATTATGCAAAGCAATTTATGTATTTGCCATGAAAAATCGAAATAATAAAAAATGTAACCCGACGTCTCGCGGCTCAATATTTTTTATTATCATGACTTAATATGACAAATTTTCTAATTAAAACAAATCAAGTTAGAATAATAAATAAAAAGAAACTATGAAACCAAATATCTGAATTGAATTTAACCTAAAAATTTACCTAGTCTAGGGCTAGACCCACTTGAGGAATGGCTTAGCGGCAATGAATAGGATGATGGTGCAGATGTGGCATTAGAGCTTGGGCGTCAATGCTGAACAGGGGTGGTGTTGAGCACTTGGGCTGAGTAGAGGCGCGACTGGAGCAGCAGAACAGAAGTGGTTTCACGGGCCTTGCATAAGGTAACTGGCGGGGAGGAGCTTCGGTCGCTAGGTGGTCGTGGACAAAGCAAGGAAAGCTGCGTTGTCACGGATCGGCACGACGGTGGCTTCGTTGAGCTGGTGAAGCGGCTCGGCAGTAGGAATCAATCCTACCAACTTAACAAATTGCTCAGCTATAAACGAATGAGTTGCACCAGGGTCAAATAAAGCATAAGTAGCACGGTCGTTCAACGAAACAGTACCTGTAATCACATGAAGTGAGTCCTCAACCTATCCTTTAATGATAGCGTACGTCCTTCCTTGAGTTGGAGGCCTGTTCAGTCCACCTTGCTGTGAAATCTGTGGCACGAATCCTCAATTGACCCATCGGTGGCAGTGGTGGTGGCGGGTGGCGGCAACTGTTGCGGTCCCATCGGTCTTCTGGGACAATTCCTAGCTATGTGACCCTGCTGGCCATATTTATAACAAGCACTCGGCCTAAAATGGCATAGGGTTGATCCATATCGTCTTTCATAGAAACGACACACACCATTCTGTCTTGGTGCTAATTTCCTATCCCACCTTTCCTGTTGGGCGGAACAAGATACATTCCTCCTATCATAGGTTTCTTCCAAAACTTATTTCCATCCCTACTTGACCCGAGTTTTGATCCAGACGCGGCAGCTTGTTTGTTCTAGTCTCTCTCTATCAACTGGGCCCGTTCATATAGGTCATTGTAGTCCTTAAAATTAAATGGCACTAGCGGACTCTTCAATTTTGGTCTGAGCCCATCTCTGAACCTCCTAGCTCAGTCTACCGTATCCTTGATTAGTTTGGGGGTGTACTATGATAGTTCAGGGAACTTCGCTTCGTGCTAATTTACTGTTATCATACCTTAGCGAAGGCGTTGGGATTTCGCCATCTTCAGTTCTCTAGCACTATCAGAAAAGTACTTGCCATTGAACACTTCAACGAAGGCGTTCCACTATGGAATCACGCCTTTTGGGAACACTACTCCTCTGGTGGCCCTCCACCAAGTACTTACGTAACTCTACAGTTGGTATACTGCAAGGGCAACCTTTTTCTCTTCTGTGCACCTCATTAGTGCAAATGCCTTTTCCAAGTCTTGGATCAAGAGGGCTACAATTTTAGGGTGTCCTGCACTAGTGAACCTTGGTGGGTTCAACTTCATAAACTACTCGACAAGTTTATGCACATGCCTCTCTCTCTCTCTCTCAACAACCACGTTCCTAGGTGGAACTTCGACAAGTACGGCAGTAGGTGTGGCAACAGTAGTAGCAGCAACAGTAGCATTAGCGGCAACATTGGCAGTAGTATTGGCGGTTGTGATAGTGGTGGTTGAAGTGGCGGCAGTGGCAGCTTGATTCTGAGCCTGCTGCCCTACCACATTTCCAAGCGTTTCTAATGCCTGTACGATCCTGTCTATCCTAGGATTGCAAGAGGCTGCTACCCCAGCACCGACAAGAGGCAGTGCTACTCCATTAGTGCTGGCTTGAGCCAATGCTTTACCACGACCACCTCGAGTACTGACCCTAGTCGGCATCCTACTCCGAGTCATTGGTCCGATGGTTCTCTTTCTAGGAGTCCTCTGCTCCTGATCACTCATTATGCAAATTCTTTACAGAAACCTGCTTTCCAATTCCACATAGAATTAGAACCTGAGCGATCACCACAAAACAATCTACTAATCAGCTATCACTCATACGCATTAGCATAAAATAAAGGTCGTTCCTACTAATTATCCCATGAACCCTCGCACCTTATCACTCAAACTATCAACCAGCTTTGATACCACTCCTGGCGGGGATATCACACCCCGATCCTCAAGCACGCGCACATCCCTCGGTGGTCGATAAAATTGCAACATCCTAGAACGCGTTGCCGACCCATTCATTTTATTGCACATGCAGAAGTGAATAAAAAACCATTGACAACAATTGCATGGGGATAGGAAAGTAGGACAATCACATCAAACCAAACACTTTTATAAACAACTGAGTTTATACACAGGTTTACAAAAGATCGGCTTCCAAAAAAGAACTGTCCTACGACCTACTAGTTGAACACGTTCACCAATCCTTCGGACTCCATAGGCTACGGGGGCATCGGGTCCTCTATAACTCCATCAAGAGGGTCAGCTGCACCCTCGCCAAAAGCGGCATCGACAACCACAACGGGAATCTCAAAACCCTGGAGGGGACCCACTCTGTACCCACTGAATCCATGGTGGAACCACGCCCTAAATCAATGAGGTACCCTCTCAAGTAGGCCTTCATCGTCTCAGATGGTGGTCACGATCAACTCATAGACCCAATGACTACCAGGGATCCGGACATCTATCCCCCGTTCAGTAATAGCTCGCGGCTGTCCAAAACGTTTTGGAGGAACTGCCATCTAAGGACTTGAAAATTTTGAGTCCACGACGGGGTGAGACAATATCTCAGCAAGTTCACCCAATAAACTCTGACTAAGAAAGAAATATGCCTATGGCGTCCTAACTACACAGTTGCACAATCACAGAGACTTGCGTCATCTCATATCCTTCCTACATGTCAACATAGTTCATATACACAACCATATGCAGAAAATCAAACTTAAACAATTAGAACGCCGTCACTTTCATCTCGCTAAACACAGGGGTTCCGATTATAAGGCCAAATCGTTATGACACGTCTCAATTTGTGCCACACAATTTCGTCCTATAATCCAGCACGTCAATTTCACTCAACATGCATTCCAATTGTTAATCACGGCTACACACGGGCACGGCCTACTCGACGTTCGACGGTCTTCTGGCGTAACCAGGCATCGTCTTACCCCATCAAGCAAGGCAACGTCACTATGTCGACGGCATTCCATAAAGGAGTATTGGTCCAGGCTCCACTGCGACTGGCATCCATTGATAAGGCATTCCAGATAGGGGCACATCCACCCAATTCATTTTGGGGATGCGTTCTCTTAACCAACACACGATCATTCAATCTCGACCAAGATATTGTGCTTTGCACTCAAATGTCCCAATTAAAATAACGTACTTGGCCCATTTTCTTCATATTAAAAACACACGGTAAAAATAATCGTGTGTGGGTACACGATTAATTCGAACAAAAACAAAACGATACCCTCCTTTTTAAAATCCCACTATTTGATATAGTCTTTAAAACCATTTTCGGTGTCAAAACTCAACACTCGGTAATTTCTAAATAATTACCAAAATTTTCAAATTTTGAATTAAATACTCAAAATTACAATCACCACTCAATTTGCACAATTTAACACTCAATTGCAGAAACTAAACACACCATTGCAATGAACATGAAATTCCGGTCATCGACTATCCCAGTTTAATTTTTGGAAAATATTAAATAATTAAATAAATACCAATAAATCCAATAAATGCAAACTTAGGCTGAAAATGCTAATCTAACCACCTAAACGAGCCTAGAAAATTTATGAACCTATCTAGATAAATAATATAGTCTATCTAGTCCCTAATTAGTCTATTCTAACCACCTAACATGCACAATTGAATATTTAAATCTCTAATCCATACTAACAAACCACCTAATCCCTAATTAGCCTAAACTAATCACCCCTTACGCATAATTAAATCCCTAAGACAAGTTTAGCAAGTAAACTCACTAGTTTAGCGATTTGATGAGTTCACGGGGATGGCGACGCGAAGGCGGGCAACAACCAAGCCCATGGCAACACCAACCAAGACTCGGAAGAGACCTAAAACGGGCCACAAGTTCTCAGTTGGGCTGAGAGGTTCGGCCACTGCTTAGGGCTACTAGGCTAGACCAAAGGGGCTAAAAATGGCAAGGAGGAATGGCGATGGTTGAAGCAGCTCCTAGCAATCTTGACGGAGGCGGATGACAGTTGGAACGACAAGCTCGATGATTGGACAGAGGGCTTGATGGCGGCCAAGGACCGTGGGGGATGGTGAGACAACGTGAGACAAGTGGGACATGAGTGGGCTTGCGCGCGGGGCTCAAGTGCTCACGATCGTGCGACTGGCGACGGTAGTGGAGCTTCGGCTAGTCGACGTGCAAGGGAAGCTGCTTGCTAGTTTTCTTTGGTTCTCTCAACTCCAAAACACTCTCAACAATAGGGAAAGGTGGCTGAATGGAGAAGAAGAAGCTGTTGGTTGAAGGGCGACCACCATTTGGCCTCAAATATCCCATTTTCATCATCACACGTGCCCCACTAGCTTGGCTATCATCCTCAGCCAATTTGCAGTCCTCAAGCTTCCAAAGTGGTCCAAATGTTGCACCCCACAAGGCCTACGAATTTTGGAACATTTGCCACTCATTTCATTCAATTCCCCTTCAATTCTCCTCCAATTGAACCTAAATTGATGCCCATAAATTCAACCAAGGTGCCCACACTTGAATTCACATTTTTCCTCATCAATTTGTCCAACTTGAATCCCAAAAACGTGACAAAAAATGGTCCCTCAAATTTTCCGGTCCAAAACGGCCTTACTTTGAATTTTCACCGAAAATCTCAGTTTGTAGAAAAATCTTTGGAGGATGGGTCGATGTTCCTAAAATGAATCATGAAATGATAGAACTTTTAATTTCTGAAATCGGGTTTTAATTCGCAGTTAATTTCAATTTGACGTGATTTTAGTGTGACTTGACCTACTGGGTAGCTTTTAGGAATTTTTAGTGTAATTGACCTATGGTCGATTATTTTCGAACCACATTGTGCATCTTCAACACATTGGTAACTCTTGGTTGTCGTGAAAATCTCAAGGTTTCAAATATAGGCATAGGGTATAGAAATGACAGAAAAATTGGTCTAGTGCCGTTTGACGATAATTTTGCAATTATGTGGAATTACTCACACACTAATTACATACCTATGTTGAATCGACCTATCTACGGTCTCTGGTCAATTTTGACAGTGCCGTATTGACCCTTGCAGATTAGCACGGTCGAGTAGTCGATTTCTGGTTGAATTCTCAAGTCTATTGCATTTAGATTCCTTAATGCCCTCACCTAATAGGCTAGTTATCTCGTGAGTGGCCAACTCAAAGAATAGAACTATAGGCGCATCGATAAAAAACCCAACTTATTCAATTGAAAACAGAACCTGAAAATCAGGCCATCACATCCATGGTGATTGAGATTTGTAGTTTCTTAGGACTAGCAGGACACCATAAAAGATTTGTAGAAAGATTTTCATGCCTAGCTAGTCCATTAACTCAATTGACAAGCAAGAACATGAAATTGGAGTGGACTGAGGAATGTGAGCTAGTTTTCAGGGACTTAAAAGGAAACTGACTTTAGTACCTATCTTGACTATACCATTTGGATTAGGAGGACTCATGGCATATAGTGATGCTTTCCACAAAGGACTAGGGTGTGTTTAAATGCAACATAGGGAGGTCATTGCTTAAGTTTCAAGACAATTAAAAATGTATGAGATTAACTATCCAACTCATGATTTAGAATTAGTGTAAGTCACAACAGAAGCAGTAGGAATGATTAATAATAGACTTAGGACTACCCAAAGCCAACAGAAGAGTCATGTTGATAAACGGGGGAGGCCTTTAGAATTTAGTTTAGGAGACCATGTATTTTTGGAAGTGTCCCTAATAGAGGCATATCTAGATTTGAAATGAAGGGGAAATTGAGCCTAAGATTCGTTGGACTATTTGAGATTCTCAAAAGAATGAGGGAGTTAGCATATCAATCGGAGTTATCACCCAAGATGTCTAATATTCATGATGTCTTTCACGTGTCAATATTGAGTATATATCAACTTGCTCTTACCCATGTTTTGAACTATGATACGATTGAGGTGGATAATAGTGTAGTATGTTAAGAGGCCAGTGCAAATATTGGATTGAAGTGAATGAACCCTTAAGAATAAAGTTGTACCCTGGTCAAGATTCTATGGCAATATCATAACATGGAAGAGGTGATGTTGGAAACTAAGGATGACATGAGGAGTCAGTATTCACATCTTTTTGAAGGAACGAGAAAAGTTCTAAATTTCAAGGATGAAATTTTTTTAAGGGCATAAGGGTTATGACACCTCGAATTTTGGCTAGCCATATTAGTGAGTGACGGGAGATTATCGACAAATGTTAATTAGTTCACGCGTTACTAATAGCTATTTAAGGAAATTTGAGAACAATGATTTTTTACCCTATGCCTTCTAGGGATATTATAAATGGATAAGAATTAGTACATAGGACACTATTGGAATTCTAATATGCACTTATTCGTGGCTGCCCACCTAGGTCTGCTTTGCATGAAAATTAAGTTGATTTTTCTCTAATCAATCATTGCTTGTCACCCTCATGCCCAATAGATTTTCATGCAAGATTGGCAAACTAGTTCAAGACACTTCTTGAAGCAAGGATGAGAGATCATCTCATCGTTTACTCTCTCTCTCTGTCTTTCCTTATATTCGACTGACCTTCTCTCTCTCTCCCTCTCTCAACGTCTCATTCACCCTCTTTTCCCACGAGCTCTCTCTCCCCCATTTCTCTCTCACCTTAGCTGCTCACGTCTCGCTCTCTCTGTGTCTCTCTTACCGATCACCTGACCCCTCATCCCTCTCATTTTCTCGATTCCGTTCAAGAAGTCCACGGGAATCAAGTTTCATAGAGTCGGGTCCAGCCAAGGCAAGGGATCAAAGCTAGGTTTCGTGGCAAAATTAGATTCGATTAACTTCTTAAGGCAAGTGAAATTCCATCTCCCTATGTTGTATCGGTTTACTCATTATATGGATTCATGAATCTCCCTTTCGATGTGCTGTAATGTTTGGTTGGTGTTGTTGATGTTTAATTTTATTGTTTCCGTGGGTTGATCGTGCTTTAGAACTCTATGCATGTTGTCGCTACGAGTCCAACGAATTTCTAAATCCTTGCGCATTGGTTTCGTAGCTACTATAGTTGAAGATGGATGTTGCATGTGGCTTTTTGGAATTGGTGTGTTTTTGAGTAATGAGCTCGTGTGGTTCAAGTCTTACATCCATTCCAGTACTTTAGCTTGAATTTCCAAAACTGGAATCGCTGGACCTTTGTCACTTTCCGATTTTATAGAACTTTTAGTGGTTCGATTATGGAATAACTTCCTCACGAAAGTTGTTCAAAACATTTTGAATTTCATTTTTTTTAGTTGAAATGAGCGGTATCAAAGCCTAGTTAGTTGCCGTGTTGAATATGTCCAGAGTGGTAGAAATAGTGACCTGGTGGTCTTCTCAAATTTTTATAAAACTTTCCTTTGAAAATCTTGACTTGCTTTCTTTACAAAAGTTTTAGAGGACATCTATGTCTATAACCTATAAATATTTGTGAAGATTTGGATTTCAAAATGGATGTTCCATTACGGTTGATGAATCTATTTGGTGGATGAATTTTTGGGTTGTTTTGGGCGATTTAGTGCTCTTTCCATAGAACGATTTAGACTTGGCTTCCTTATGAAAATGTTATTTAAGATATTTACTATAACAGATTATTTTTTTATAATTTTCAAGTCCGTTAGATAGGGAAATAACTCTAATTTCCACAGTTGCTCGAGACTGTTCTATTTTATCCTCTCTCTCTTTTTTTTTTTTTTTTTTTTTGGTTTAGGAAATTCATGAATTTCTATTCAAGCTTTGGTATGGTTTGTGTGGACTTAAATGAGTGAAATAGTACCATGAGGCTCTCGCCATAGTTTGATGGCCGCGCGTCTTGATATGGTCGTGAGGCTCGATTTTTGTTGAGGAACCATAATGCTCAGTTTTTGTAGAGTTTCGACATGAGGCTCCATTTTAGGGAGGTTTGGCGAGGCTTGGATTTCTATGGAGACTAAGCGAGGTTCGGCTTTAGTGGGGTCCCATTGAGGCTTGAGTTATTGAGCACTAGGTGATGTTCGGATTTTGTCGAATCTTGTTGTGACTTGGGCTTGGTAGAGGTCTTAGTGATACTTGGTCTTGTCGAGGTCTCGGTTATACTTGTGCATTGTAATCTTAATTGGTTTCAAATTTGTGGTGGCTTCGATTGGTTCAATGATGCTATAAATCTCGTTGGTTTGGCTAGGACTAAGAGAATCGGGTCGTTCCTGCCATGATGGAGTCTAGGTAGCTAGTTCTCAGTATTAGCTACATGATCGGTTCCACTAGTATTGGATGGTGTCAAGTTTTTGGCTGCATGATCGACTCCACTATTGCGGATTGCTGTCAAATATTCAATGCACGATGCTTCAACTTGTATTAGTAGAAGTCGAGTTCTTAGATGCATGACAGAGCTAGTCTCTTCAAATGAGTGGTGTGTTTTGTTGTGTGCATGCTTAAGCCAAAATAAAAGATTCATGGATTCTGTGCTTAAGATACTCTGTAATGAATACCGTCAAAGAGTGTACTTACGATGCCTCATGGAGTTGGAGAGAAATTCGACATGCCTAGGGAGAGCGTGCCCTAGATGCCCTGGGGTAGGGATGTCATGATCAATAGACCATGAAGCCTATGCGAGCCAGAGAGCATACCACCACACATCACAGCTAATTGAAGAGTATATTGGTGTTTCGCTAAACAGGATTTTATTCCTCCTTTTGTGGACTAGAGAGTGTATTGGCCATATGTCTTGGAGTAGAAACAAAAGGTGAAAACAAAAAACGTGTTAATTGTGTGCATGTACCTGATTGCATTGCTTATCAAGGTCGATAGGTCTTTATGACGTGAGTTTGATCATGAGTCTTGTAGCACCCCGAACCCTTCGGCGATCGCCACAAGCTCTGATGTTACACTTTATTACCTTTATCTCTTTCGAACAAGCGTCCTAATTTGCAGACACATTTTTTTTTTTTAAACGATCGGTCCCAACGCGACTCATAGCGGAAGCAAATTAAACATCACCATCTATCCCCCTACCAATCCATGATACAAATACACACCACTAATCACCATAATTTTATAAGCAAGCCACGACACTTTATTTACATATATATTTTCAAGATGGGATTTCTTTTGGGTCGGTACATCAAAAAGGAAAAGCTAGGACTTAACCATGTCCAGCCTAAAACCTCAAAAAGAAACTCTCGACCCTCAACATCACACGAGCACAAGCCCCCATCGAAAGTGTCGACTATCTACATCAAAAAGATCCAGCTCCTACTCATCGCGCGCAGGTCTCACACCCAACCCGGTGCATCAGGCGGTGGCGGCGGCAACATCCCTCGCATAGCTCCATCCCGATGAACGTGTACGGATATAAACTCCTGAATAACAGGACCCCCAGCCAGGCCCACGTGATACATCACTAGACAACGTACTCGGATAAAAGTCAGTCCGGGGACAGAGGGACAGTCTATCTCAACACACTTGACCTCTACATCGGATGGGATCCCGTAAAACGTACCCCGCGTGACGGCAGGAAGCGGCATATTGGCTAATCTGAAATGTCATCCCCAAAAGGGGTGAGTACAACCACTCAGCAGATAAGGAAATCCAATAACAACTCAATGCATCATACAAATCACACATGCATAGCAGGCATAACTTACCTTGCAGCCATGCGCATACTAACATGCATCATCGTGCCTTATCATCATGCATATTATATCATCTTATGTCATCACCATAATCATCATGGCATCATTATATCATACATGTCACCCTTATCATGACATCGTCACATCACACATCATCATTGTCATCGTGCATATCATCATGGATATCATGCCATGGGTGATCATCATATCACATCACATATCATCATCATCATCATCATGATGCATATCATCATGCATATCATGCCATGGGTGATTATCATATCACATCACAGATCATCATCATCATCATCATCATCATCATCATCATCATCATCATCATGCATATCATCATGTCATGGTTTAATTTTCATCTTTATCTTTCAATTTTGATCACCACATCACCCATTCATCAATCTCATCATCAACCCTTCGGGCAGAAACCTCCGACAGGGCTCCCGGCAAACTCAGCCATCCCATGGCCACCGGGCTTCCGCCCCCCCACATTCCGGGCATCTCGCATCCCAACTAGCATCATGAGGCATTCCCTTCGGGCAGAAACCTCCGACAGGGCTTCCGGCCTTTACCATTCTAGCCAGGCATCCCGCACCCAAATCCTGGCATCGCGAGGCATTCCTTTCGGGCAAAAACCTCCGACAAGGCTTCCGGAATTATGTACCGACATACCACCAGGCCTCCCCTAGAATTACGTACCGTATACCACCGGGCATCCCGACACTCCCGGGGAATCTCTGGAATTACGCCACTAGGCCACCGAGCATCATCATCCACCACAACCACTTCCTCACTTATCATTATCCACATTTACCATTATTTTGATCTCAATTTAACATGGCATATGGCATGGTATCAAGCAAATCACACTTGACATGGAATTCACACTTGCATCTCAATTCATATGTCATACACATGCCAAAACTTTATCCCATACACATCTCAATTCAATACATGTACAAGGACCATGTCATACGCATACCAAGACTTTATCACATATACATCTCAATCCAATACATGTGCAAAGACCTCATCACACATATGCCACACAAATAGAATTGAATCCATGGCCAAATAAAAATCCATTTTATTTTATTATTATTTTATTTATTTATTTATTTTATTATTTAATATCAATAAATTCCCAAAATTACAAAAATCCAAGAAATTATTAAACAAACCCATAGGATGATAATTACTTGCAAAATTCATGGCCAAATTGAATTTTTATAAAATTCATAATTTTCCCAAAACATCCTATGATTCTCGGATTTAAACCAAATGCACAGTTTCCGAATAAATTCAATTAAAATATCCCTTCAGCCTCCAAAAATTACGAAATTTTACAGGGTGATAGCCAAGGAATTTTCTTGCATCTTTCATGAAGAACTCCAAGTTAAATTCCTTATATATTATTTTATTCAACCTCACGAAGCTTCTGGAACCCTTACCGCATCGTCCAGAATACACATCTCCGAAATATTAAGATTTCACCCATCTATTCTCTTTCTTTTCCTCTGAAATTTGGACATGTTATGTATAAAGGTATCCTTTACAAGTTTCATGAATAAATCTAGGTCAAATAACCAAAGTATGGTCACCATTTAAGTCCATCAAGTCTCGGGTGTCTCGGAACACATCACCAGAATCATCGTGTCCAAGATCTAGCCGATTTACTAGGCTATACTGGTTCATTTCTCTTCAAATTTGAGTATGTTGTAGTTTAAGGTGTTACCTACAACTTTCATGAAGACATAAAAGTCAGATTTTCATCACAAACCAACATGCAACCAAGAATCCAACAAGAAGTCAGTGAAAACATCACAGATCTGGGGTCTCCGTATAACAAGGTTTTAACCCCTCAAATATCCATCATTTTCCAATAAATTTCAGTATGTTATACTACAAGATGTTAGCTACAACTTTCATGAAGACATCGAAGCCAAAATCAGGCTCCAAACACACATTCAAGCTCAAACAAGTTTCGGACTCACACAACCCGAACAAGAACAGTCACACGGCTTGAAAACAACCAACACTTACCTCGGTTTTTCTCACAAATATCACCCAAAATCGAACATGCAAACCATATACACACATGCAAGAGAAGTTATAGGACTCCACTTGCCTCTAAGATGAACAAACGATGGCGTACGGACGGCTGGACACGGCGATCGGACGGCGAATGAACGGCGGCACCCCTCGGCTCCGCCTCCTCTCCCTCTCGGTCTCTCCCTCTCTCTCGCAATTTCTCTCTCTCTCACCCTCTCTCTCGGCCAAATGAAGAAAACCGGCCACCTTCTCTCTCTCCTCCCCTCTTATACTCCCTAATCCTCATGATTAGCAATCATGAGATTGCCTACAAACCCACCAATGCATGCCATTCCTTCATGCCACTTGTCACATTAAATTTTGAATTGATTTTGGGCTTCTTGGGCTTGGGCCTTTATGGCCGGCGACCACTCCCTCTTGGCCCACTATTGGGCCGGCGACTTGGCCCATTAAGCTTAGGCCAAATGGGTCTAAGGCCCATTCGAAACTAACCCCCCTTTTTCTCCTTTTTTTTTTTTTTTGAAATTCTTCTATAAATATTTTTGAATTCCAATTTTCATCTCAGCCAAAGTCTTGGGATATTTTTGTTCATTGAAATTTAAATCATATGGCCAAGCATAGATTATTAATCTATTAAATTTAAATTTCCACAATCACAAGCACAAATCATCCAATTTAAAAGACTAATGGCTAAAACATAAGCCATGGAAATTTTGTCACTTAATTAGAGACTTTAACACACCTTATGGCTTGGCTTTGAATTTCTGGGATGCCACAAGTTTAGACTAGATTTGTGGTCTTATCAGCCTAGTTCATTGGTCCTTAGCATTATGTTGAACAGTATTATTTAGGGGTAAGTGTGCTACGTATCTTAGGCAAATTTTTTGTTCTTGTGAGGGGTGTATCATATGGTATAGTGTCTTGGACATTTCATTGCTGAGCATTAGCTCACTTTTGTTGCTGCTCACATTTTTCAAATCTTTAGACATGGCTACGATTCCTGTCACGCCTATTGCACGCTACGGCACCCCATCTGACTTTGCGAGCACAGATGAAAGCTAAGTGGACAACCTATGGGAGTAATATAACCTTTTGACTCCCTTTGTGTAGCCCTATTTTCAACCCTATTTATAAATAATACAAGAAATGAATCTGGGGTTCTTCCCTTATGATTGATGTTTGAATTCGTCTTCTGCATGTGCTAAAAAAAGTGAAAGACTAATACCTTGTGTTAGAAAGGTAGCAAGCCGGGACGCCACACATATGGGACTATTGCTATCTCTTTAGCTTCCTCTTCAATCTTTGGACATTGGAGCACTAATAACTTGAAACTTGTAAACATGAGGGTTTTCACTAGTTTATAGTTTGTCATGTTGAACATTTTCAACACACTTTCAACATATTTCTTCTAACTTAGCCACAACTTCCCATTCTCACACTCCCTTTTTATTTGCATGCCCAAGATGAAGTTTGTAGGGTTAAGATCTTTCATCTCAAACTGTTTCGCCAATAGTCCTTTCACAGTACTAATTATTCTTGAACTATTATGAACAAGTAGCGTATCATCATCATATAAGGTTTAGTTAATAAATTCATCATATAGCATTTTCGTGTAGACATAATGATCAACATCACAACTAACAAAGCCAAGCTTCAAGACATGCGAGTCAAATTTTTGGTACCACATCCTTGGAGATTGTTTCAGGCCAAATAAAGACTTGTTCAATTTTTAAACAAAGTATTCTTTTCCTTTGACCACAAACCCTTTCAGTTGCTTTATGAAAATATCCTCCTCTAGGTCACCACGGAGGAATGTCAGTTTCATATTAAGCTGCTCTACCACTATATTGTATGCAGCTGCTATAGATAAGATAAGTCTTATGGAATTTAATTTTGCAACATGAGAAAAAATGTCACCATAATTGACTTCCTCTATCTGTGAGTATTCTTTCGCAACCTAATGGGCTTTGTATCATTCTATCTCTCCATCTACGGATATATTCTTCTTGAGCAACCACTTGCAATTGATTGCCTTTCGATCTATGGGCAAATTTACCAGACTCAATGCTTTGTTTTTTTATAGTGAGTCCATCTTATCTTTCATGGCTTTCTCCCACTATTTGTCACATTTCGCACTACTTGCTTCCTTAATAGTACTCGGATTATCACCTGTAATGGTAAGAGTATAAATTTCAATGGTCGCAAATAAAATATACCTCTCAGGTGGTCTTCTTAGATGTTTGGACCTTCTTAAGACCAGTTCGGGTGGTGCTTCATCTTCAAATTCAATTTCAGAATCTGCTATATCATCTATCCCATCAGGCTCATCAACTTTAGAGTCTGAATTTTCTATTCCAGCTTGTATAACTTCTCTCTTCCTTCAAATCGACATCTAACTCAACCGCTTATGGTTTTTTAGGATCTTGTGAAACAATGTGATTTGTCATAGATTCTTAGACAACATCTTTGCTATATATAATACTTTTGGTATAAGAATTCCATAACTTATACTCTTTAATACCATCCTTGTACCCATTGAACGTGCATTGCTCTGACTTGCTCTTAAGCTTGTTTTTCTTTTCCTTCAGCATGTGCACATATGCTTCACAACCAAACACCTTAATATGGGATATGTCTGGCCTTTTCTTGAATAGTGCCTGAAATGGTGTGTGATCCTTCAAAGCTAATGTGGGGGCCCTGCTCTTTAGATAACATGCAGTAGCCAACTAGCCATTGCTCTACCTAAAATTCAGATGCTAAGCCTGCACCACTTAACATACTCCTTGCTTCTCCATGAGAGATTGATTAAGCCTTTCTGCTACCCATTTTGTTCAAATGAATATTGTGTTGTTTTTTTTCTTTGCAATGCCACTAGTTGCACAGAATTGATTACATTTCATTTAAAAAAAATTCTCCTTTGTTGTTAGTTCTCAAAACTTTGATTTTTCTATCAAACTGATTTTCCACCAAAGCTTTGAACTCATGATTTTTTTAAAATACATCATCTTTCCTCTGCAAGAAATATATCCACTCATATCTAGAATAATCATTAGTAAAAGAAACATAATACCTTGATTTTCCAAATGATGCTACATGTATAGGAGTAAAGACGTCATCGTGGATCATATCCAAAAATCCTTCAACTCTCCCTCCTATATATTAAGAAGATACCCCATTTTGTTTTCCATATAGACAATATTAACAAAATCCGAAACCCATATAATAGCTCAGGATTCTATCCAACATCTTCTTTGAGGTAAGGGTCATTAACCCTTTCTCATTGATATGATCCAATCTCCGATGTCATAACATTGAAGGATCTTCTTCCACTTGCTTTGAGATATAATTCTCACCACTGATTTGTCACGCCTCAATCCTCAGGCGCGCGCCCATCCCTCACTGGTCGATTAAAAAGCGACATCCCAAGATGCATCGCCGACCCTTTCATTTTAATACGCATGCGAAAGCGTATAAATAATCCCTAGACAATAAAACAATAGGATAGGAAAGTATGACCAATTTCGAACTTTTAAAAATAGCCACACTTATATACAAACAACCAAAGTTGTATATATCACAATCCGTCACAAACTTCGGGTTCTACAAAAACTAGTTCAAAAAACAAAGTTTGCAGATAGGGGTGGGATTTCAATCCTCCTCTAGATCCTCGTCTGGGTCCTCCTCCTCCTCAACAATCTCTCTTTCTTCAATGCTCTAGTTGGAGCCCACTGCTGAGTACTTTGAAGAGTCAGGATCATCACAAAGCTTGGGATCATTTGCATCCACCACCGATCCACCCTTAGGATCTGCTGTCCCTTTCCATAATGCAACCTCTAAAACATACAGAGGTACATCAGATTCTGGTACTGGGCCCACCCTTCGTCCATCATTGTAATGGCGATAGCACGACCGGTATTTATGGGGCACCTTTTGGAATTCACCCACATCAACCTAGATGGTGGACTTTACCAATACATATTCCAATCCTTCGGGGTGATGATGTAAACACTAGAGCATATCATTTTCATACAAGTACCTTACTATAACAAGTCGGGACTTAATTTCAAAAAGGAAAGTGATTCTCTAATAGACTTTCCTAAAGTCAATGAGAGACTTAGACAAAGACCTCCTAGACTTGCGATCTCCTAGACTTGCAACTCTCCTTAACTTGCATACAATAAGGATTTTCAAAGGATTTTTACAAACCTGTTGATCGAAATGCCCTCAGAATACTTTGAGAAAGAATGTCCTAAAATCTGGAGACCTGTTAAGAAAGATTGGGTAAAAATAGTATACTCTGTTGAGGAAACTCCTATTAGGTTTTGAAGTTGACAAAACTTTCTTATTCTTGTTCTTATTTTGAAGAATACTAGACTTCTGTGCTATATCGTGGAATGTTATCAAAGTCTATTTTACTTTAGAAGTCTTTCCCACTCTGATGAGATCCAGATTGAAACCAAGTCCAAAACGAAGACTCAAGATTATTGATCTTTCGATAAGGATTCAATACATACGAGATTCATCCTTAATATCTAGCTTTATGGCAAAGAATCTCACTTACTTTCTATAAATATATTGATGGAATAAATCACGAATTGATGAAATTAATTTTGAAGACAAGTTCCTTTTGGGAAGTATCAACTTATGAAAACTTAGATTTTGATAGTATGGGCGTCCAGAATCATCGTATTTTCATCTCAATTTTCAAACGGCTACAAGATTTCCTTAATTGATTTTATCCAATTGATTGATTGGAATAAATTCCTCTAAAGAATACCAATAGTTAGAAAGGCATAGAGGAGTATTTAAGGAAGTCATTCAAAGTTTGTGAAAATTGAAATTCCAAAGTTTGAGGCATTTCCAATCACTTGTTCTTCATCAACAATGCTTACAAATTGTATTCAAGAGAGAAAAACACAAGAAGAATGACTTAGTGAGAGAAAAGAAAATCCTCCCTTAAGTGTTCATACTCAAACCATTGTATTTTTCTATTGATACCTTAGTGAATTTCGAGTGTTTGAACTATAGCTTCAATTAGTTCATGCTATGCATGTTACCCATTTAATGTATTCCTTAAACGAGGAGCATGACTCCTAATTGAAGTTATCATTGGAGCAATGAGCAAGCATCTTTTTCTAAAGGAGAAAATACCAAAAATCATCAATCTATTATATTGATATCAATTCAGTCATAAACTTTGTAATTATACTAATTTAATACTAAACCTTTTTAGAATTTGTCAATTGAGTTCTACAAGCCAATTTTGGCTTGAAATCATTAACGTAGGCTATGACCATTTTACGTGGCACAACCAATACTGGCGCAAATGATTTTTGCAAATTTATTTTGAATATTGAATTATATTTTATTATATTATATTTTTCTTTTCTTTTCATTGTGGCTAATGAGAGTCATTGTGGACGGGGTGAGGGCATGGCCCTCGCCAAATCTAGGCATGGGTCCTTGGCTAGTGACTAGTGGGGACACAGGCGAGAGGCCTTTGTAGCCTCGCTATGTGACATCCTGAATTTCAGGTTCTAATTTCGATTGGATAAGTTAGGCTTTTCATCGTCACGACTATAGTGGTTTTCTTTGAGATGGCCACTCATGAGATAACTAGCTTATTAGGTGAAGCCATTAAAGAATATAAATGCAATAGACTTGATAATTCGACTACGAATCAACTGCTCGACCATGTTAGTCTATAAGGGTCATTACAGCACAGTTAAAATGTGACATCCAGAATTTTCAGTATTGTTTTCTATTAAATTAATTGGGCATTTCATTAACGTGTCTATAGGGTTGTTCTCAGAGCTGATCACTCTCGAGATAACTAGACTAGCTGGGTAAGCCATTAAAGAATATTAAGGCAATAGACTTGAGAATTCGACCAGGAAGCGGCTTCTCGACCGTGTTCATCTTTAGAGGTCATTACTGCACAGTAAAGATCGAATTGAGATCAGAGATAGGTCGGTTCGACTGAGATGTGTGGCCGATCGTGGGTGACTACACTAAATTGGAAAATTCTCGTCGACCGGCACTAATTTGATTTTCTGTCGTTTTGGTACCCTGTGTTGGTAGTCGAGCCCTCGAGATTTTCACGACAATTGAGAGTCGCCAATGTGTCGAGTGGGTTCATTGTGGCTCGAAGAAAATCGACCACGAGTCAATTGCCCTAAAAAGTTCTGAAAACTACCCGGTAGTCTAGGTCACACTAAAGGCACGCCGGAGTGAAATTAACCGTCGATTTCAGTCAGATTTCAGAAATCGAAAGTTCAGTGATGTCACAAGCTATTTTAAGAACGTCAACTCAGTCTCAAAAGATTTTCGGAGATTCGGGGAATTTTACGGAAATTGGGTTCGGACGTCGTGGAAGTTTGGCCGAAGTTCAGATTGGCTAAATTAATGGGAAATTTGACTTTTGGGTTGAGCCTGTGTGTGTCGGAGATTTATAGAAAATTTCTTGGGATTTTTCTATGTCAAAATTGGACCTCAATTTGGGAATTTATTGGAGAAATTGAAGTTCAAATGGTGAAATTCGTATCATCCACTCACTCTAGCATTTTTGGACTAGTTGAGAGGTTATGGAAGTCATTTGGATGGTCTAATGAGGGCCAAGTGTTTTTACTTGGCTAAGAATGATTCATGGAGATATTCTTGCAAAATATCAAGCTAAGGACCACCTCTTCCTCATCCACTCCATCTTGCTGCCGTGAACTACCTCTCTCACTCCTTTCCATTTTTTTCTCTGGCGTGCGACACCTCCAACAGCAACTGAAGAAGACCAAGCTACTTTCTCGAAAAATTTCCTTCGTCCGCTCGTTAGTCACTCTGCTCAAGCCGCGCGTCCACGAGCTGCCATCTTCGGTCAACCATTCAGCAGCGGAGACCGTGTGCAACTCCCACCGAATGAGATCTCCCCACCAGCAGCTGCTCCGTGCGTCCAGTGAAGCCACCGTCCACCGAAATCCCACCATCGTTCCTCTCTCTTCTGCCACGAATCAAACCCCACCGAGAATTCCTCCAAGCTGCGTGTCTCCCTGGTCAACAGCAAGCTCACAGGAGCTCCTTCGTTGACCACTTGAAGTCGCGGCCAGCTCAACTTCCTTTTCAGTCCGCGTGAGTTCCTTCAACGCCGCCGCTTGAAGATTCCAGCGAAGCCGAAGCAACCCGACCTTCGATCCAGCCCGTGCCTTTTCTCCAGAAACGTTGGTCTTCTTGTCTCGAGGCCCAACAGCGGCATTTGCTGCTTCATTGACTGGCCCAGCCCAGTCGAAATTTCACCAAGCAGCAACCCAGCTTCCAGTTTGCATCTTGCCCAGCCCAGTTCAAATTTTAATTCAGCCCACTTCGCAGCCCAAATGATCAGCATTTTGGTCCATCAAGCAGCCTGCAGTTTGTCATCTTGAAGTCCAGCCCACCAAATTGAAGACCAAGTCAATTCAGTCCAGAAATTCAGCAAGCCCAACCCAATTTGGGTCCAGCCCAAAAGCAAGAACAAATCTCAATTTGGGCTGAGATTTGTTGGGGCCAAGCCTAAGGCCCGGTCCGAGTTCCCCGGTGTCGTCGAAAGTCCTATTTCGGCCGCCGTCGCGTCGCCGTTGCGGTGATTCGGTCTCCGCTTTTGTTAAGTGAGTTTTACTCACTAATGCTTTATTAGTTTGCTAATTATGTCTTAGGGTTGGTTAGATTTAATTATATGCACATAGGTGGTTAGATTAGGTTAGAACAATTAATTTAGTGACTTAATGATGCATGTTAGGTGGTTAGACCTAGCTATTAGCAAGTAGAAATGTTTGGTTATTTATTGAATGCATCTCGGGATTTTTCCCGACCCGTTTCGGGCTCCAATAAGGCAATATGGGCCTAAATTGGATTTTTAATGTTTATTTATTTATTTTCGAAATTTATTTATTTAATTAATTATTTTTCCGGAAATTCAACCGGGATAGCCGGTGACCGGAATTTCGTGCCGATTGTCATGGTGCAGACCGTTTATTTATTTGAGCTCTACGTTGTGTGGAATTGAATTTATTGTGGAATTTTAGGAATTGTCCTAAATTGTTTGTTATTGAGTATTTGATTGGTAATGGCTATGCATGGATATATAGCGCCAGTACGTTGATGGGCTATATAGTAGGGAGAATGGTGAGACCAATCAGGTACGATATTATTGGACAAACGTGGTTCGGTGATTGGAAGTATCACTGGCGAAAACGGCGCCTTAAAGAACGCACGTGAATGACTTATAGACAAATGTGGTTCGGTGATTATGGGAATATCACTGGTGAAAACGGCGCCTTAAAGAACGCACGATGTTGTCTATAGCCGATGTCACCTTGGCGAAAACGGCGCCCTTGAAAGGACACGTGGTTCGGTGATCAAGGTTATCACTGGTGAAAACGGCGCCTTAAAGAACGCACGGTGTCGGTGATCGGTATGTCATTGGCGAAAACGACGCCCGAGAAACACATGTGATTTGGTGAATGAGTACACCACTGGGAAAGCGTGGTATGAGTGGGAATGACCTAGAGAGGGTCTGACTAACATGTAATCGACTTAGTCGATTGATTAATGCTTGATCGGATGTCATGAACTGTTTGAATATCTATGTTTAACCTTGAATTGCAGGTTGGAACTGAGGCCAAGGTAAGTCCTCTGACTCGTGTTGTGCTTAGGCAACCGTATGGCGTATTAGTTTATTAATCGAGTCTTAGTGGGTAGGACTCGCTGAGACGTGGTCTCATTGGTTATTGAATAACCATTTCAGGACCCTGAGGAAAAGCTGAGGAGGAAGAACCTGAAGGGGAGAAAGTATTTTGAAGTAGAAGATGATCCAGAGAGGGATCTTGAATATAACCCGGATGTGGATTGAGATCCCATCCCTTTTGTGAACCCTGTCTTGCCATAGATAGGTGTGAGACTTTTATGCTGTAAATAGTATTGTAAATATACTATGAGTTGTGCTGTTAATGAAAGTGTGGTTATGAATTTCAATATGAAAAATACGGCCTGCTTTCCTATCCCATTGTTTTATTGTCTGGGGATTTATAACTGCTTCCGCGTGTGCTTAATAAAAAGAAAGGGTCGGCGATACATAGTCCTGGGATATCGCATTCTAAAATCGACCAAGTAGAAGGATGTGCGCGTGCTCGAGGATCGGGGCGTGACATCCCCTTTTTGTGGTATCAGAGCGAAGATTAAGATTGGAGTGATAAGGAGCGTTGACCATGGGATAGTTAGTAGGAAATGCCTTTAAATTCATGCTGGTGCATGTCTGTGTTAGCTGAGTGCTAAAATTGTTTGTTAATTGAATCGCTCCGCTTCTAATTCAGTGTTGAATTGGAAGCAGGTGTCAATTCTTTAAAGCGACACTATGAGCGATCAGGAGCCGAGGACTCCTGCAAAGAGGGCCAGTAGGGCCGTGACTCGGGGCAGAGCGCCGACTAGAGTCGGTATCCGAGGAGGCCGTGGTCGAGCGCCAGCACAGGCTTGCGCGAGTGGAATGATTCCACCGGTTGTAGAGGCTAGAGTAGCACCACCTCCTGTTGGTGCTGGGGTAGCAGCCCCGGGTGAGCAAGGGACTGTCGGAATAAACCAGGCTCTAGATGCTATGCGGGAGATGATGGGGCAACAGGCCCGAGATCAGACTGCCGCCTTTACTGCCGCCGTTCAAGCTGCCACCACTGCCGCTGCCAATGCTGCTGCACCCGCAGTTGCACCTGCCGTCGCCCCTGCTGGAATACTACCAGGAGTTATGGCCGCTGGGAGGCCGGTTCACCAGTTAGTGGACCAGTTCTTAAAGATGAATCCGCCAAAATTCATGGGTACGGGAGACCCTGAAGCAGCATCTCTATGGCTACAGGATTTGGAAAAGGCATTTGCACTTCTGATGTGCAATGAAGAGGAAAAGGTGTTACTGGCTGTATACCAACTTCAAGGTAACGCCAATATATGGTGGAGATCCGCCAAGGATATAGTATTCCCGGAAGGTGTGGTCCAAGTGTGGGACACCTTCCTCAGAGCTTTTAATGATCAGTACTTTTCAAGTACTGCTCGGGAACAAAAGATAGAGGAGTTCTATCGTCTTCGCCAAGGGAGCATGACAGTTGACCAATATGGGGTCAAGTTCGCAGAACTATCACAGTATGCTGCTAAACTAATTGAAGACCCTGAAGAGAAAGCTCGGAAGTTCAAAAGCGGTCTTCGTACTGAATTGAAACAGCCTCTGCTACCATGGGACTTGAAAGATTACAGAGAGGTTTATCGTCGAGCCCAGATGATAGAGCGAGGATTGAATGAACAAGCTGCCTTGTCGGGGTCGAGATTTAACTCTAATCGAGAGAATATTCGTCATGGAAAAAGACCCATGCCTGGAGGTAGATCCCATGCCTCACCTTTCAAGAGGAGCGGATTCAATAGACAGATGTCCAATAACTCGGGTATATGTCGCTTTTGTGGAAGGCGACACGGGGCAGCTCCGTGCCCAGCCAGGACAGGAGCCTGTTTTGAGTGTGGCCAACAGGGCCACATCGCAAGGTATTGTCCCAAGAAGCAGCGAGGACAACCGCAATTGCCACCGCCACCACCAAGAGGACAGATAAGAGGGTATGCCCCTCAGAATGTGCCACAAGGAGGACAGCAGAGACCTCCAGCTCAAGGCACTGTGTATGCAATTACACAAGGTCAAGCAGAAGCTGCGCCTAATGTGATAACAGGTATGGTTTCGCTCAACGACCAACCTGCTTATGCTTTGTTTGATCCGGGAGCAACTCACTCATTTATTGCTGAACAGTATGTTAAGTTGATAGGAGTCAGTCCTATATTATTGGAGTCAGCAATGTGCATATCTACACCCTTGAAAGATAAATTTATTACTGCTTTGGGTTGTTCGGGGTGCAAGTTAGTGATTGGTGAGCGAGAGGGGAAAATAGATCTTTTGGTCCTAGCCATGTATGACTTTGATTTAATAATTGGCATGGACTGGCTCACCAAGCAAAGAGCTAAAATGGACTGTTATCGTAAAACGATTCAGTTTGACCCGATAGAAAGTGATAGCTTCAAGTTTGTAGGAAGTCGGGGAGGACCCTCGATTGTCCTAATCTCGTCGCAAGAGACAACTCGTCTGTTAGACGAGGGTTGTCAAGGTTACCTGGCAACTGTCGTAGATACGACAGTTGAAGAGCTGAAAGTGGAAGACATTCCACTAGTTCAAGAATTTCCAGATGTCTTTCCGAAGGAATTGCCAGGTCTACCGCTAGAAAGAGAGATTGAATTTGTGATTGAACTAGCACCGGGGACAGAACCGATCTCAAAGGCACCGTACAGAATGGCATTGACAGAATTGAAAGAATTGAAAGTACAGATGCAGGAATTATCAGACAAAGGATTTATTCGTCCTAGCGCATCACCTTGGGGAGCACTAGTTTTGTTTGTAAAGAAGAAAGATGGTTCATTGCGGTTGTGCATTGATTATAGACAACTCAACCAAGTGACCATTAAGAATAAGTATCCACTCCCAAGGATTGATGATTTGTTCGATCAGTTACAAGGAGCATAAATGTTCTCGAAGATTGATTTGAGGACGGGATATCATCAACTGAGAATTAAGAAAGAGGATATTCCTTAGTCAGCATTTCGTACTCGGTATGGTCACTATGAGTTTACAGTGATGCCATTCGGGTTGACGAATGCTCCAGCTGCCTTCATGGATATGATGAACCGAATATTCAAGGAATATCTAGATCAGTTTGTGATCGTGTTCATTGATGATATCTTGGTCTATACGAGAAGTGACGAAGAGCACGAGAATCATCTAAGATTAGTGCTCCAGACGTTAAGGACGCATCAGTTATATGCTAAGTTTAGCAAATGCGAGTTTTGGTTGACTCGTGTCACGTTCTTAGGTCATGTGATTTCCGGAGAAGGAATCTCCGTCGACCCGAGCAAGATAGAAGCCGTGATCAATTGGCAGAGACCGACATCAGCGACAGAAATCAGAAGTTTTCTGGGATTGGCAGGTTATTACAGACGGTTTGTAGAAGGTTTCTCAGCGTTAGCATCGCCTCTAACTAAGCTCACGAAGAAAGACGAAAAGTTTATATGGACAGACAAGTGCGAGCATAGTTTTCAAGAGCTGAAAGAAAAGCTGACTACCGCACCTGTGCTGACAATTCCATCGGGTCCTGGAGGATTCGAAATCTATAGTGATGCGTCATTCAAGGGGTTGGGTTGCGTGCTGATGCAACATGGTAGGGTTGTTGCGTACGCCTCCCGTCAGTTGAGACCTCATGAATTGAACTATCCGACGCATGACTTAGAGCTCGCCGCGATTATCTTTGCCTTGAAGATTTGGAGACATTATTTGTGCGGGGAAAAGTTTCAGATCTTCACGGACCATCAGAGTCTCAAGTATTTATTCTCTCAGAGGGAGTTGAACATGAGACAACGCCGATGGATGGAATTGCTGAAAGACTACGACTGTGATATATTATATCACCCAGGAAAGGCGAACAAGGTCGCCGATGCTTTAAGTCGAAAGTCTTCAGTGGCTCATATACTGATTAAGGAGTGGAACTTAATCGAGAGAGCTCGGGATTCGGTATTCAAATTTGAGGTAGGCCACCTCTCGAGTTTTATGGCCACCCTCAGAATTGAACCGGATGTCCAAGTTAGAATCAAACAACTCCAACCGACAGATCCAGATGTACAGAGAATTCTTCAGGAAGACGCAGAGAAAAGAAAGGCTGATTTTCAGATTGCTGATGACGGGACACTAAGATTCCAAGGATGTTTGGTTGTACCTGAAGATGTAGAGCTTAGGGAAGAAATTTTATCTGAAGCACATCGTAGCAGTTACAGCATTCATCCTGGAAGCACTAAGATGTATCAGAATTTGCGTCAACACTATTGGTGGTCAGGTATGAAGGTGGATATCGCCAAACATGTGGCCAAGTGTTTGACATGTCAGCAAGTAAAAGCTCAGCATTGCAAGTCGGGAGGACTTCTGCAACCTCTCGTGATTCCATAATGGAAATGGGAGCATATCACGATGGATTTCGTGACTGGACTACCAAGGAGTCAGAGAGGGAATGATTCGATCTGGGTGGTAGTCGATAGACTAACAAAGTCGGCTCACTTCATTGCAATTCGAAAGGACCTCAGTTTGGATAGGCACGCAGACCTATATGTGCGCCAAGTGGTTCGAATGCATGGAGTGCCGGTTACGATAACATCTGATAGAGACCCGAGATTTACTGCTGCTTTTTGGAAGAGCTTGCAGAGTGCTCTTGGTACAAAGCTTCAGTACAGTACGGCTTATCATCCTCAGACGGATGGCCAGTCCGAGAGGACAATTCAGACCCTCGAGGACATGCTGAGAGCATGTGTTATAGACTTCAAAGGAAGTTGGGAAGATCAGCTTCATCTGGTAGAATTTGCCTATAACAATAGTTATCAGCAGAGTATTCAGATGGCCCCATTTGAAGCACTATATGGCAGAGCGTGCAGAACACCAGTATGTTGGGATGAAGTCGGGGAAAGAAAGATAACAGGCCCAGAGTTGGTTCAGCAGTCAGTAGATGCCGTGACAGTGATTAGAGACAGATTAAAGACAGCGCAGAGCAGGCAGAAAAGTTATGCAGATAAGCATCGGAGGTTTTTGGAATTCCAAGTTGGTGATCACGTTTTTCTGAAGGTGTCACCAATGAGGGGAACTTCGCGCTTTGGTAAGAAAGGCAAACTGAGTCCGAGGTACGTAGGTCCGTTTGACATTCTTGAGAGAATCGGGACCTTAGCGTATCGTCTTGCGTTGCCGCCAAGATTGGCGCAAGTGCATGACGTCTTTCACGTGTCGATGTTAAGGAAGTATGAGCTTGACCCGACCCACGTACTCAATTTTGAAGAATTGGACGTGGATGACCGTGTGTCATACGTCGAAAGACCGGTCCAGAGTGTCGATCGTAAAGAGCAAGTTCTGCGTACAAAGACCATCCCATTGGTCAAAGTGGTCTGGCAACACCCCGGTACAGAAGGAGCGACATGGGAGACTGAGGAGTCAATGAGAGAATTGTACCCCCACCTTTTTGATCACGTCTTGTAAGGTTTAAATTTCGAGGACGAAATTTTTATAAGAGGGGAAGAGTTGTGACATCCAGAATTTTCAGTATTGTTTTCTATTAAATTAATTGGGCATTTCATTGACGTGTCTATAGGGTTGTTCTCAGAGCTGATCACTCTCGAGATAACTAGACTAGCTGGGTAAGCCATTAAAGAATATTAAGGAAATAGACTTGAGAATTCGACCAGGAAGCGGCTTCTCGACCGTGTTCATCTTTAGAGGTCATTACTGCACAGTAAAGATCGAATTGAGATCAGAGATAGGTCGGTTCGACTGAGATGTGTGGCCGATCGTGGGTGACTACACTAAATTGGAAAATTCTCGTCGACCGGCACTAATTTGATTTTCTGTCGTTTTGGTACCCTGTGTTGGTAGTCGAGCCCTCGAGATTTTCATGACAATTGAGAGTCGCCAATGTGTCGAGTGGGTTCATCGTGGCTCGAAGAAAATCGACCACGAGTCAATTGCCCTAAAAAGTTCTGAAAACTACCCGGTAGTCTAGGTCACACTAAAAGCACGCCGGAGTGAAATCAACCGTCGATTTGAGTCAGATTTCAGAAATCGAAAGTTCAGTGATGTCACAAGCTATTTTAGGAACGTCAACTCAGTCTCAGAAGATTTTCGGAGATTCGGGAAATTTTACGGAAATTGGGTTCGGACGTCGTGGAAGTTTGGCCGAAGTTCAGATTGGCTAAATTAATGGGAAATTTGACTTTTGGGTTGAGCCTGTGTGTGTCGGAGATTTATAGAAAATTTCTTGGGATTTTTCTACGTCGAAATTGGACTTCAATTTGGGAATTTATTGGAGAAATTGAAGTTCAAATGGTGAAATTCGTATCATCCCCTTACTCTAGCATTTTTGGACTAGTTGAGAGGTTATGGAAGTCATTTGGATGGTCTAATGAGGGCCAAGTGTTTTTACTTGGCTAAGAATGATTCATGGAGATATTCTTGCAAAATATCAAGCTAAGGACCACCTCTTCCTCATCCTCTCCATCTTGCTGCCGTGAACTACCTCTCTCACTCCTTTCCATTTTTTTCTCTGGCGTGCAACACCTCAAAGAACAACTGAAGAAGACCAAGCTACTTTCTCGAAAAATTTCCTTCGTCCCCCCGTTAGTCACTCTGCTCAAGCCGCACGTCCACGAGCTGCCATCTTCGGTCAACCATTCAGCAGCGGAGACCGTGTGCAGCTCCCACCGAATGAGATCTCCCCGCCAGCAGCTGCTCCATGCGTCCAACGAAGCCACCGTCCACAGAAATCCCACCATCGTTCCTCTCTCTTCTGCCACGAATCAAACCCCACCGAGAATTCCTCCAAGCTGCGTGTCTCCCTAGTCAACAGCAAGCTCACAGGAGCTCCTTCGTTGACCACTTGAAGTCGTGGCCAGCTCAACTTCCTTTTCAGTCCGCGTGAGTTCCTTCAACGCCGCCGCTTGAAGATTCCAGCGAAGCCGAAGTAAAACCCGACCTTCGATCCAGCCCGTGCCTTTTCTCCAGAAACGTTGGTCTTCTTGTCTCGAGGCCCAACAGCTGCCTTTGCTGCTTCATTGACTGGCCCAGCCCAGTCGAAATTTCACCAAGCAGCAGCCCAGCTTCTAGTTTGCATCTTGCCCAGCCCAGTTCAAATTTTAATTCGGCCCACTTCGCAGCCCAAATGATCAGCATTTTGGTCCATCAAGCAGCCTGCAGTTTGTCATCTTGAAGTCCGACCCACCAAATTGAAGACCAAGTCAATTCAGTCCAGAAATTCAGCAAGCCCAACCCAATTTGGGTCCAGCCCAAAAGCAAGAACAAATCTCAATTTGGGCTGAGATTTGTTGGGGCCAAGCCTAAGGCCCGGTCCGAGTTCCCCGGTGTCGTCGAAAGTCCTATTTCGGCCGCCGTCGCGTCGCCGTTGCGGTGATTCGGTCTCCGCTTTTGTCAAGTGAGTTTTACTCACTAATGCTTTATTAGTTTGCTAATTATGTCTTAGGGTTGGTTAGATTTAATTATATGCACTTAGGTGGTTAGATTAGGTTAGAACAATTAATTTAGTGACTTAATGAGCATGTTAGGTGGTTAGACCTAGCTATTAGCAAGTAGAAATGTTTGGTTATTTATTGAATGCATCTCGGGATTTTTCCCGACCCGTTTCGGGCTCCAATAAGGCAATATGGGCCTAAATTGGATTTTTAATGTTTATTTATTTATTTTTGAAATTTATTTATTTAATTAATTATTTTTCAGGAAATTCAACCGGGATAGCCGGTGACCGGAATTTCGTGCCGATTGTCATGGTGCAGACCGTTTATTTATTTGAGCTCTACGTTGTGTGGAATTGAATTTATTGTGGAATTTTAGGAATTGTCCTAAATTGTTTGTTATTGAGTATTTGATTGGTAATGGCTATGCATGGATATATAGCGCCAGTACGTTGATGGGCTATATAGTAGGGAGAATGGTGAGACCAATCAGGTACGATATTATTGGACAAACGTGGTTCGGTGATTGGAAGTATCACTGGCGAAAACGGCGCCTTAAAGAACGCACGTGAATGACTTATAGACAAACGTGGTTCGGTGATTATGGGAATATCACTGGTGAAAACGGCGCCTTAAAGAACGCACGATGTTGTCTATAGCCGATGTCACCTTGGCGAAAACGGCGCCCTTGAAAGGACACGTGGTTCGGTGATCAAGGTTATCACTGGTGAAAACGGCGCCTTAAAGAACGCACGGTGTCGGTGATCGGTATGTCATTGGCGAAAACGACGCCCGAGAAACACATGTGATTTGGTGAATGAGTACACCACTGGGAAAGCGTGGTATGAGTGGGAATGACCTAGAGAGGGTCTGACTGACATGTAATCGACTTAGTCGATTGATCAATGCTTGATCGGATGTCGTGAACTGTTTGAATATCTATGTTTAACCTTGAATTGCAGGTTAGAACTGAGGCCAAGGTAAGTCCTCTGACTCGTGTTGTGCTTAGGCAACCGTATGGCGTATTAGTTTATTAATCGAGTCTTAGTGGGTAGGACTCGCTGAGACGTGGTCTCATTGGTTATTGAATAACCATTTCAGGACCCTGAGGAAAAGCTGAGGAGGAAGAACCTGAAGGGGAGAAAGTATTTTGAAGTAGAAGATGATCCAGAGAGGGATCTTGAATATAACCCAAATGTGGATTGAGATCCCATCCCTTTTGTGAACCCTGTCTTGCCATAGATAGGTGTGAGACTTTTATACTGTAAATAGTATTGTAAATATACTATGAGTTGTGCTGTTAATGAAAGTGTGGTTATGAATTTCAATATGAAAAATATGGCCTGCTTTCCTATCCCATTGTTTTATTGTCTGGGGATTTATAACTGCTTCCGCGTGTGCTTAATAAAAAGAAAGGGTCGGCGATACATAGTCCTGGGATATCGCATTCTAAAATCGACCAAGTAGAAGGATGTGCGCGCGCTCGAGGATCGGGGCGTGACATAAAAAATGATCAGAGACTAGAGATAGGTCAGTTTAACTGAGAAATGTGGCCAAACGTGGGTGATTCCACTAATTTGTAAAATTCTTGTCAATCAGCACTAGACTAATTTTTCTGTCGTTTTGGTGCCATGTGTCCATATTTGAAACTTTGAGGTTTTTATGACAACCGAGAGTCGCCAATATGTTGAAGAGGTATGTGTTCCACCAAAAATTCCTAAAAGCTACCCGGTAGGTTAGGTCACGCTAAAATTGTGTCAGATTGAAATTAACTGCGAATTTGAACCCGAATTCAGAAATTGAAAGTTTTGTCCTACCACGAATTATTTTAGGATCGTCGACTCACCTTTTTCGACGAATTTTTGGCGTGTTCGGGATTTTTACGGAAAATCGATTCGAACGATTCGGAAAAATGAACGGAAATTCAGATCGGCTGAATTAAAGAGATTTTTGACTTGCAAACCGAGCTATTTGGCTAAAGGAAATTGTAGAAATTATGTGGGTTTTTTCTACATCAAAATTAGACATCAATTGGGGAAATTTGTTAAAAAAATTGAATTCCAAGAATGAGTAAATTCGGAGCTTTGTAAGGGGCAGCATTTTTGGCCATCAAAATGGGATTATTTGTGAAGATTATACAAGAAAGTATTTGGGGGGCCAAAGTGGATGTGCATAAGGACTTTTAGGGGACAAGCAATTAAGTGGTTAGATAATTTCCTTGACATCTTGCCCCATCCCTTCTACTTTCTCTTTCACGCCTTGATCCTCGAGTGTGCGCCCATCCCTCACTGGTCGATTAAAATAGCGACATCACAGGACGCATCGCTGACCCTTTCATTTTAATATGCATGCGGAAGCAAATATTAAATCCCCAGACAATAAAACAATGTGATAGAAAAGGAGGATCAATTTTTTACAAAAGACCTTTTATAAACACACAAGTTTATACACAGAAGCCGACAAAAAGGGAATTGACTATCATCAAAATAGAATTGTCCTATGACTAGCTAGTTAAACAAGGATGCCGATTCTTCCGGCAATGTGCAGTGTGCGGCGGGGACAGGATGGCTTCGGCGGTTTCTCTCCTTGGCTGCTGGTGCTCAAAACTTGCGAGAATGAGGGATGAGGGAGGAGTGGATGTAGCTTGAGGGAGGGAGGAAACAAGAGGGTGTCACCTTGGCCAAATTTTCTCTTCCATGGTCTCCCTTCACCATTCTCAACCACCAACATCTCCTTGGCCCTCATCAGCCACTAATGCCCTTATTGTAACCCTTGAAATGGTCCAAAATGGGCTAGGAAATGGGGCATACAAATTTGCTACGATTTCCTCTCAATTAGTTACTTATTCTTCCTCAAATTAATCCAATTTGGCCTCAATAAAATCAATCGACACCTCTCCGATCATCTTGCCATTTTTCCTCACCAATACAACTCACTTGCTTCCCAAATTCGGGATTAAAAAAAAATGATCTCTTGCTTTTTTTGGACAAAAATGGCTCTAGGATGATTTTTTCCCAAAAAGTCTCAGATTGCAGAAAAATCTTCTGAGACTGAGTCGACATCCCTAAAATGACCTGTGACATGACAAAACTTTCAATTTCTGAAATCGGACTCAAATTCGCGGTTAATTTCAATTTGGCTCGCTTTTAGCGTGACCTAGGTTACTAGGTAGATTTTAGAAATTTTTAGTGCAAATGACCTGTGGTCGATTTTCTTCGAGCCACAATGAACCCACTCGACACATTGGCGACTCTCGGTTGTCGTGAAAATCTCGAGGATTCAAATACGGACATAGAGTACCAAAATGATAGAAAAATCAATCTAGTATCGGCTGCCGAGAATTTTCCAATTTAGCGATATCACTCATGATTAGCCACACATCTTTATCGACCGACCTATCTCTATCTATAATCGATTTTTAACTATGCCGTAATGGCCTCTAAAGATTAGTACGGTCGAATAGCCGATTCCTAATCGAATTCTCAAGTCTATTGCGTTAAAATTCCTTAATGGCTTCCCTGGATAGTTTAGTTATCTTGAGAGTGATCAACTCTGAGAACACCTCTCCGATCATCTTGACATTTTTCCTCGCCAATACAACTCACTTGTTTCCCAAATTTGAGGTAAAAAATGATCCCTGGTTTTTTATGGACAAAAACAACCCTAGGACGACTCTTTCCCAAAAAGTCTTTTGGGACTGAGTCGACATTCCTAGAATGACTTGTGACATGACAAAACTTTCAATTTTTGAAATTGGACTCAAATTCGTTGTTAATTTCAATCTGGCGTGTTTTTAGCGTAACCTAAGCTACCGAGTAGGTTTCATAAATTTTTAGTACGAATGACTCATGGTCGATTTTCTTCAAGGCATAATGAACCCACTCGACACATATGTGGACCTCAATTATCGTGAAAATCTTGATGATTCAAATACGGATAGAGGGTACCAAAACGATAGAAAAATCAATCTAGTACCGGTCGACGAGAATTTTCCAATTTAGTGGTGTCACCCACGATTAGCCACACATCTCTGTCGAACCGACCTATCTCTGATCTCCTATCGATTTTTAACTATGCCATAATGCCTCTAAAGATGAGCACGGTTGAGTAGCCAATTCTTGGTCGAATTCTCAAGTCTATGGCGTTAAAATTCCTTAATGGCTTCCCTAGATAGTCTAGTTATCTCAAGATTGATCAGCTTTGAGAACAGCCCTATAGGCGCGTCGATGAAATGACTGATTTATTCAATGGAAAATAGAATTGAAAAACTGGGATGTCACATTCTCCCTCCTCCATTTTTGTCCTATTTCATGTTTATCCGTCGAAGCACCCTACCCCCACCGAAGTTCTTTCCCTTCTCGTGCGCAGGCACCTCCACCATTGCTTTCCTTCCATCTTTCTCCACTCACACCAGTCAACAAACAAGCTGCAACCCCACCAAAGATTGACCGAAGCTCCATGCGGCCTCTCCACTTCTTCGCACGTCCAGAAGAGTCTACCGAAGTTGCCAACGCCACCTCACCGAAGCCATTTCCATCGGTCTTCTTCCTCGTTGTCAATGCCAGCTTGCTCGAGGACCTCGAAGCTGCATCCTCGCCGTTACACTTCACCGAATTAGCCGCATGAAGCCAGTCACAAGTTCAGCTTTCAGCCTAGCAACATCGTGGGCTTCTTCAAGCAATTTTTCGGCCCTAATCTGTGCCTCGTTAGCATTGCCATTTTGGAACTTGTCAATCCTCACCGCGTCCCCGTCATTTTGATCTGAGCGGATCATTAAACAAGTGAGTTTAACTCACTAATCCTTGCTTAGTAGGTTAATAACGCTTAAGGGTTGTTTAGTGGATAAGGGTGGTTAGTTTTGTGTAATTAGCGAGTAGATAGGCTCTAATATTTATTTAACGAGTCTCAGAATTTTTCCGGGCCCGTTCCAACATATAATTAGGCTTTACGGGCCTAAGTATGCATTTTTGGTAATTATTGCCACTATTCAATTAATTTTCGTAATTATTTATTTATTTATTTATTTATTTATTTATTTATTTTCCAGAAATTAGATCGGGATAGCTAGTGACCAGATTTTTATGCTTATTGCAATGGTGTGATCAGTTTATTTAATTGAGCTTTAATTTGTGTTGATTGTTCATTGATGGTATTTTAGGAATTTATTCCTAAATTTATTTAATTTCAGTAATTAATTGGGAAATTACAGGGCGTCGGTTTATAGCGCCAAAAATCTATTTTGAGACTGCTGAAAATGGTAGGATGTTTAAAAGTGGAAATGTCATATTTTGGCTAAGGCCGACCGTATACCCACACATGATCATTTTTATTGGGTACCCTTAACCTGGGGAAACTAGGCCAAGATAATATGTTAATTGATGAATCAATTTGAGAAGTGTAATGTTGTTGGCCGTGGGTGAATAATCATGTGATGTCATGGGTTAGATCAAGAAAATCTCTGAAGTACGGTTGTGTCCATTAGACTGTAATTTACCACTTAATCTAGGTCGCGCTCACTGAGCCGTAATTCAACATTACCACCGAACTTGGAATCTATTGTGCTCACTGAGCCATCATTTAGCATTACCATGGAACTTAGAATCGTTTGTGGTTGATGAGCCATAATTCAGCACTATAATCGAATTTGGAATCGATTGTGCTCGCTGAGCGGTAATTCAGCATTACCATCGAACTTGGAATCGGTTGTGTTCGCTAAGTCGTAATTCAGCATTACCATTGAATTTGGAATCGGTTGTGCTTGCTGAGCCGTAATTCAGCATTAACCGTCGAAGATTTAGTAAGCCGTGCTTGCTGAGCCATAAGACAGCATTATCGCTGAAGTTTTAGTAGGCCATGCTCGCTGAGCAGTAATTCAGCATTAACCGTTGAAGATTTAGTAAGCCATGCCTGCTGAGCCGTAAGTTAGCATTACCGCCGAAGTTTTAGTTGGTCATGCTCGCTAAGCCATAATTCAGCGTTGAAGTTGAGTAATTGAGATGGCTGGGGAAAGGTCTCGTTGACATGTAATCGACTGAGCCAATTGATCGATGATGTGATCCAATTGATTGAATTGATTGGTTGATGTGATTTGTGTATCTATAAGATATACTGACTTGTAGGAAGGAACAGAGGCAAAGGTAAGTCCTCTAACCTATGTTTATGCTTAGGCAGCCCTTTGGGCGTATTTTTTTCCTATTCGGGTCGTTGGGAGTGGAACTTGCCGAGACATTGTCTCATTGGTTATTATATAACCATTTTCAGGTCCTTAGATGGTGTTGGTGGAGGACCAAAAGCCCCAAAGTTTGGGAAGGTGGGGACCGAAGAATCGACGAATATGTTTGACTAGAGGGTCATAGGACAGTTCCCTTTTTGTTAAGCCGATATTTTGTAAACAGCCTGGCATTGTATATAAACTTGCATATTTATAAAAAGGCTTGCTTTAGTTTGAAAAATTGAGGCCCTACTTTCCTATCCCATTGTGTTATTGTATGGGGATTGTTTATTTGCTTCCGCATGCATATTAAAACGAAAGGGTTGGCGATGCGTTCCAGGACGTTGCTATTAATCGACCATAGAGGGATGGGCACGCGCTCGGAGGATCGAGGTTGACATCCCTGTTTAAGTGGTATCAAAGCAAGGTCAATAGATTGAGTGATAAGGTGCGATAAGCCATAAGATAGTTAGTAGGAATGACTTTTATTTCATGCTAGTGCTTGTGATTGATAGTTGATTGGTAGCTTATTTGTATGAGTCACTCAAATTCCAATATGGTATTGGAATTAGAAAACATATTTCTATAAAGATCCTATAGCATGAGTGATCAGGAGCTGAGAACTCCTAGTAAGAGGGCAATAGCCTCTGTGACTCTGGGTAGAACGCCGACAAGGATCGATGCCCGGGGTGGTTGAGAAAGAGCACTAGCTTAGGCCAGCGTGAGTGTAAAAGTACCATCGTAGGCCGGTAATAGGGTAGCAACATCGAGCGATCCTAAGTTCAATGGGATCGTTCAGGTGCTAGTGTTCTTTGGGAACTTGTTGAACCAGTAAGCTCAAGACCAAGTCACTGTTGTTGCCACTGTCACTACCACTACCAGTGCCTTAACCGCTATTGCTGCCACCCCTGTCGAGGTTTAACCTAGAATTGTGATCGGGGAGCAAGCTACCACATCTGAGTCAAGGTTCAGTTCAGGTAGAGATAGAAATTGGTTTGGAAAGGAGCATATGATCGGAAAAATGTATTCTATTCCACCCAACAGGAAGGGTGGGGATAGATAAGTCAACACTTAATCATAATAGAGTATGTTGTTTTTGTAGGAGACGACATGGTTACGCCCCATGCCATTTTAGGACAGGTGCTTGTTTTAAGCGTGACCAGTAAGCTCACTTAGTCAAAAATTGTACCAGAAGGTTGATGGGATAGAACAGAGGGAATGTATTGCAAGATATTCAGTGGGGCATTTGGATTAGGCCTCATGTGCAAGTAAGGGTGCATGCTGTCACCTGATAGGAGATAGGAGACTCACCAGATGTATGCTGAGTCAGTAGAAGGAAGCATGAATCAATTAGTGTCCTAGTGTGACTAGAGTGTACTATAGATGTGGCCAGCGTGGTCATTAGGTGAGGGACTGTCAGTATGAGTCCAAGGGAATACAAGCACTGCTACTGTAGATAGGACGCCACTAGGATGGAAAAAGGGACAGGAATTGAATCGAACCATGCACCGATCAGAGGGAGAATGTTTTTGGGATAATTCTATTAGAATAGCGTAGCAAAGTTTTGGTTAAGTTTGTGGAACTTCAGCTTGTTATATTAAAGCTATAGAAAGGAGAATCACTTACTAGAGTTGTACTTGATTGGTTGGCTAATGTGTAACTTTGAAAGCATGTGTAAAAAGGTTTGACTCAAGAAACATCTTGTAGTAATGAATCGTTGTCATGCCAGCTTAATCCATTAGCATGTGAAGTGTCGAGTTTATTGGGAGTCGAAAAGGACCCTTGATTTCATTAATCTCGTTGCCTGAAGGCAACCCATTTGTTAGACGGAGATTGCCCATGTTACTGGGCGATTGTCATAGATAAGGCAGATTGAAGAACTGAAGATTGAGGACACCTCAGTAGTTCAAGAATTTCTAGATGTATTTCCACATGAATTGTCAAGCCTGTCGTTAGAGAAAGAGATAGAATTCGTGATCGAGTTAACACCCGGGATAGAGCCACTCTCTAAGGCTTATTACTGGATGTCATTGTTTAATTGAAAGAACTGAAGGGTAGATGTGAGAATTACTGGATAAGGGATTTATACATACCAGTGCATTACCTTGGGTAGCACTAGTTCTCTTTATAAAGAAGAAAGATGGTTCGTTGCGCTTGTGCATCGACTATCAACAGTTCAATCAGATGACGGTCAAGAACAAGTATCCACTCTCGAGGATTGATGACTTGTTCGATCAGTTGTAAGGAGTATCGATATTTTCGAAGATCGACTTGAGGACATGATATCATCAGTTGAGGATTAGGAATGAGGACATTCCAAAGTCAGCATTTCGTACTCGATATGGTCATTATGAGTTCACAGTGATATCGTTCGGGTTGACGAATGCTCTAGCTACCTTCATGGATCTGATGAACCGAGTGTTCAAGGAATATCTAGATCAGTTTGTGATCGTGTTCATTGATGATATTATGATGTATTCGAAAAGTGATGCAAAGCAAGAGAGTCATCTGAGAATATACTTCAGACCCTGAGAATACATGGATTGTATGCTAAGTTTAGCAAATACGAGTTTTGACTAACTCGTATCACTTTCCTAAGCCACTTGATTTTGGGTGAAGGAATCTCCATGGACCCAATCAAGATCGAAACAATTATCAGTGGACCAAGACCGACAACAGTATCAGAGATTTGAAGCCGTTTGGGTTGGATAGATTACTACAGAGGGTTCATGGAAGGATTTTCAGCATCGGTGTCGTTGTTGACTCGAATCCTGAAGAAAGAAGAATAGTTCGTGTGGATAGACAAGTGCAAGCGTAGTTTCTAAGAGCTTAATTAGAAGATGACTACCGCACATAAACTGATCATTCCATATGGTCTTAGAGGATACGAGATCTATAGGGATGCGTTGTTTAGGGGACTAGATTACGTATCGATGCAACATGGTAGGATTGTTGCATACGCGTTCTGTTAGTTGTGATCTTGCGAGTTGAACAACTCGACGCATTACTTGAAACTCACGGCAATAATTTTCACACTGAAAATTTGGAGATATTAGTTGTGTAGAGAAAGATTTTGGATCTTCACTAATCAACAAAGTCTCCAGTATTTATTCTCTTAGAAGGAATTGAATATGAGATAGCGCTATGAATTAGGACTTTTGAAGGACTAGGATGGTAATATCAGGTATCACCATAGAAGAACGAAAGAAGTCACTGATGTGTTGAGTCGAGAGTCTTCATTTGCACATATGCTGGTTAATGAATGGACCTTACTTGAGAAAGTTCGAAATTCAGTTTTCAAATTTGAGGTAGGCTACCATTCAAATTTTATGGCCACCCTCATAAATGAACAGGATATTCAAGTTAGAATCAGACGCTTCAATTGATAGACCGAGATGTATAGAAAATCTTGCAAGAGGATACCGATAGGGGAAGGAATGACTTTCAGATTTCTGAAGATGGAATGCCAAAGTATCATAGGTGATGATAGGTGTAAGATAGTACCGAGCTTAAGGAGGAGACATTGTCAGGAATTCACTGTAGCAGTTGCAGTATTCGACCAGACAGTACAAAGTAGGTCAAAGTCGGTGTCAGCTCGATTGGTGGACCAATTTAAAGTTAGATATTGCCGAACATGTTGCAAGTGTCAGGTGTGCTAGTAAGTGAAAGTTCAGTAATGCAAGCTGAGATGACTTTTACAATCACTCGAGAGTTTTGAGTGGGAATGGCAGTATATCACAATGAAACGTTGTGACAAGCTGACCAAGGAGTTAGAGGAGTAATGACTCCATTTTAGGTTGTGATCGACAAACTGACAAAGTCGACTCACTCCTTGGTAGTACAAAAGGATCTGGACTTAGATAGACAAGCAAAGTTGTATGTGAGTTAGATAGTTCGTCTACATGGAGTGCTAGTGACGAATTTATATCAAATCTAGACCCGAGGTTCCCAATTTTAGTAGGACAATTAGATGGTTCCTTTTGAAGTATTGTATAGCAGAGTATAGAGAGCTTCAGTTTTTGAGATGAAGTTGGGGAAAGAAAGGTCACGGGCCCAGAGTTAGTTCAGCAGTCAGCAATTGCAGTTGCTATGATAAAAAACAAATTAAAGACCGCTTAGAGCCGACATAAAAGTTATATCGTTGAGAATTGAAGGCCCTTAGAGTTCCAAATTGGTGATTATATCTTTCTGAATGTGTCACTAATGAGGGATGCCTTGCATTTCGACAAGGAGGGAAAAACTGAAATCAAGGTACGTAGGTCCCTTTGAGATTTTAGAGAGAGAATCAAGATCCTAACGTATCGTCTTGCGTTGCCGTTGAGGTAGGCACAAGTGTATGACGTATTTCACGTATCAAGGTTGAGGACGTATGAGCCTGACCTGACCCATATGCTAAATCTTGAAGAATTAGACGTGGACGATAGAGTGTCGTACGTGGGAAGCTCGATTTAGTTGGTGGTTCAAAAAGATCAGATTTTGTGTACTAAGAATGTCCCCTTGGTTAAAGTGGTCTGACAACACCACAAGACTAAAGAAGCATCGTAGAAAGTGAGACTCGATGAGATGATGATACCCCCACCTTTTTGTTTAAGAGGGGAAGAGTTGTGACATCCTGAATTTCAGGTTTTGATTTCGATTGGATAAGTTGGGTTTTTCATCGATGCGACTATAGTGCTTTTCTCTAATATGGTCACTCATGAGATAACTAGCTTATCAAGTGAAGCCATTAAGGAATATAAACGCAATAGACTTGAGAATTCGACTACGAATCGACTGCTTGACCGTGCTAATTTGCAAGGGTCATTACGGCATAGTTAAAAATTGATCAGAGACTAGAGATAGATCGGTTCGACTTAGAAGTCTGGCCAAACGTTGGTGATTCCACTAATTTACAAAATTCTCGTCGATCAGCACTAAATTGATTTTTCTGTCATTTTGGCGCCCAATGTCCATATTTGAAACCTTGAGGTTTTTACAACAATCGAGAGTCACCAATGTATCGAAGAGGTACGTGTGGCTCGAAGAAAATCGACCACGGGTCAATTACACCAAAATTCATAAAAGCTATCAAGTAGGTTAGGTTATACTAAAATCGTGCCAGATTAGATCACGCTAAAATTGTTTCAGATTGAAATTAACTGCAAATTTGAACTCGAATTCAGAAATTGAAAGTTTTGTCCTGTCATGAATTATTTTAGGATTGTTGACTCACATTTTGAGGAATTTTCGGCGAGTTCAGGATTTCTACGGAAAATCGATTCGAACAATTCGAAAAAACAAACGGAAATTTGAGTCGGCCAAATTGAAGAGATTTTGACTTGCAAGCCGAGCTATTTGGCAATAGGAAATTGTAGAAATTATGTGAGCTTTTTCTATATCAAAATTGTACATCAATTGGGGAAATTTCTTAAAGAAATTGAAGTCCAAGAATGAGTAAATTCAGAGCTTTGTAGGGGGCAGCATTTTTGGGCATCGAAATGGGATTATTTGTGAAGATTAATTATACAAGAAAGTATTTGGGGGGCCAAAGTGGATGAGCATAAGGACTTTTAAGGGTGAAGCAATTAAGTGGTTCGATAAGTTCATTGACTTTTTGCCCCATTTCTCTTCAAAGCTTCCCTCTTACGCTACCCCTTCCCTTATGCTTTCTCCCTCCTCTATTTCTGTTCTAATTCATGTTATACGTCGAAGCACCCCGCCGCCACAGAAGTTCTTTCCCCTCTCATGCGCAGCCACCTCCACCATTCCTTTCCTTCCATCTCTCCCCACTCACGCTAGTCAACAAACTAGCCACAACCCCACCAAAGATTGACCGAAGCTCCACGCGGCCTCTCCACTTCTTCGCATGTCCAGCAGAGTCCACCAAAGCTACCAACGCCACTTCACCGAAGCCATTTCCATTGGTCTTCTTCCTCGTAGTCAACACCAGCTCACTTGAAGACCCCGAAGCTACTCCCTCGCCATTACACTTCACCGAATCAGCTGCACGAAGCCAGTCACAAGTTCAGATTTTGGCCTAGCAACATCGTGGGCTTCTTCACCCCATCGGCATCGCCGTTTTGGAACTTGTCGATCCTTGTCATGTCCCCATCATTTTGATCCGAGCAGATCATTAAACAAGTGAGTTTACCTCACTAATCCTTGCTTAGTAGGTTAATGACGCTTAAGGGCTGTTTAGTTTAGACTAAGATTGGTTTAGTGGATAATTAGAACGGTTTAGTAAATTAGTTAATTATCGATGCACGTTAGGTGGTTAGTTTTGTGTAATTAGTGAGTAGATAGGCTCTAATATTTATTTTACTAGTCTTGAAATGTTTCCGGGCCTATTCCGTCATATAATTATGCTTTACAGGTATGCATTTTTGGTAATTATTGACATTATTTAATTAATTTAATTAATTATTTAATTATTTATTTATTTTCCGAAAATTAAACTGAGATATCTAGTGATCGGAATTTTATGTTGATTGCAATCGTGTGATCTATTTATTTAATTGAGCTTTACTTTGTACTGATTGTGTATGAATGGTATTTTAGGAATTTATTCCTAAATTTATTTAATTTCAATAATTAATTGGGAAATTATCGGGCGTCAGTCTACAACGCCAAAAATTTATTTTGGGACTACTGAAAATGGTGGGATGTTTAAAAGTGGAAATGTCATATTTTGGCTAAGGCCGATCACCGATCATATACTCACACACGATCATTTTTATCAGGTACCCATAACTTGAGGAAAATAGGCCAAGATAATATGTTAACTGAGGAATCAAGTTGAGAAGTGTAATGTTGTTAGCCGTGGGTGAATAATTGTGTGATGTCATGGGTTAGATCAAGAAAACCATCGAAGTACGGTTGTGTCCATTGGAATCAATTGTGCTTGCTGAGCCATAATTCAGCATTACCACCGAACTTGGAATCGGTTGTGCTTGCTAAGCCGTAATTTAGTATTACCATCGAACTTGGAATCAGTTGTGTTCGCTAAGCCGTAATTTAGCATTACCACCAAATTTGGAATCGGTTGTGCTCGCTGAGCCGTAATTCAACATGTGACACCCCACGAACGGCCCCCGAACTGTTAGGGTCACCACAGTTCCCTTACCTTTCACTTATCCTAATAATATATCACTTTGATACCATAGAATTATAATAGGTTCATAAGTCTTGGGGTTTTATATCATATAGATTGGTCCCTGCGCAGTTTATATAGCGAAAGCATATTCAACATCTCCCTATTCCATGTTCGGAAACAGTGCACACTAACTAACACTTTTATAAGATAAAGCTAAACATTTTTATTTACATAAACTTGATTGACATCATTAGTCGGTACACCAAAATTTGCTGTGGTTTTCTATACCCTGCTACATAGCAAAAGACAACCGTCTTCTCCTTTTCTTTTCTTTCCAAACAATCATGTACATAAGTCTATCAGTTAGTGTCGGTGATCTAAAAATACTTCATCTGCTAACCGTCACTCTCGGTCACACCTAGCCCGGTCCATCAGCTGGCGGCGGCAGCAACATCCCCAGCATGATCCCATCACGGCGGACGAACACAGCCAAAAACTCCTGAATCACTAGGCCGGCGAACGAACCAATGTCATACAAGACCAGTACCCACACTCGAACAAAGACTAACCCTCGTATCTCAGAATGATGGTGCTCCGTACACTCACACTCAACGTCGACCGGTATACCATAGAATGTGTCAGGGGTGACTGGTAGTAGAGGCATATTTTTTAGTCTGAAATGTTAGTCCCTAAACAGGGTGAGTACAACCACTCAACAGTGAAAGATTCATTAAGCTATATCACGCAGTACCATCAATATCTAGATCCATGCAAGATAGACAAAAATAGGTAATCATAGGATAAGTATGCATCAAAATCATGAAATTCTTTAATGCAATAACAAGTACAATTTCAAAACCCTCAAGATGCATCATGTCCAGTTACACAAGTCCCGATCATAGGGCCAAACTGTAGTGACACGTCCCATTCCATGCCTTATAATTTAGTCCAATAACCAGACCACACACACACTTAATAGAATCATCAGTTTTATTATTCAAAAGGTTTCATCTCCCAGAGGACCAACGTTTGCATCCTTATGGGATTCCGCACCCAACCCTGGTGTCGCAGAAGCCTCTAGCATTCAGCCACTTAGGGCCACCGGGCATCCAGAGTGTGTCTTGCCACACTTCTAGGCATCCCGTACCCCCACCTAGCATCACGAGAAACCTCCGGGGGTTTGCCATGGAAATGGTTATGTCGGCCCTCTGGATTTACGTACCGACAAGCATACAACCGAGCATCCCGATGCTCCCAGGGAAAAACCTCTGACATTCAGCCACTAAGGCCATCGGGCATCCACAAGGTATCATCTCATTCGATCCTTTGGGCATCCCGATTCCTAGGGCATCGTTGACCCGAGGGTCCAACAGTAACAATTAACATCTTAATTTCCAAAAACATGTTCAATGCTATGACAAGTCCCATGATTTTTCACCAAATCTCAATATTTCATGAGATGCTGAATGTCAATATCATCATGTCAAATAGCAACTCAAGATGCGTTCACCTTTTGGAATAAGTTGAGCAAATTCGGAGTAAAACAGCTTAAAAACCAAAATGCACAGTTTTAATAAAAATTTCGGAATAACCCCTAAATGAACTCAGAAAATTCTAAAATTTTGGTATGTTATAGATGAAACCTAAAAGAAGAAATTTCATGGGGGACACTAAGTCAGATTCATTGTTTATAAAGAGTAATTTTTTGTTGTTTCCTTCGAAATTCTGTAGTAACTTTCAGATTTAGTACCTACGGAAGAAAATTCGTTTCATCACCTAAATCTTGTCTGATTATTCTCAAATTTTGATACGTTATTCCTAAGGATGTGTCCTACAACTTTCATTAAGGGTTTGAAGTCCAATCCTATGTATAAGATTACAGAAAATTTGTGGAATCTTCAAAGGTCATGCTGTCTTCTACGGTACAGCTTACTGGTTCAAGGTAAATACTCTTACTAACACATCTTCTCATTAAATTTACTATAACCAGATGTCAAGCTTGATCTAATGAATGTTCTCTCATGTAAACTTATTATTTTCCTTATCTTCATCATTAGAAATCAAGGCGACACAAAATGAAAGGATTTCTACTTATATTTCTCTAAAACAGAAACGCCTTTTACCGTCTTCTTCGTTTCTAGCTAAATCAAACAGTTAGTTTCTCTACCAATTTCTTTTACAGCAACTTAATACTCTTCCACAGCATCTAAGGTTAATCATAGTAGGTTTTTACTCTTATAAAAACCTTCCACAGTTCAATACAAAGCAAATATTCACACTTTGGCTCACCTACCGCAACATACCTCACTCCTCCTCACTCGACAACCACCACTACACCTTACTTGACCAACACAGCCTTCTTACACTCAATTTTCGAGACATGTAAGACCCTAATATAACATGCAATGACTGGTAGCTTCAATCTAGTACTCATCTAGCTCAATCCAAAACAAAACAGCAATATCACATTTAATCCTCCACAAATCAGCATTCAATCTTCATCTCAATCATCCAAAAACGCAACATGCAGTTTCCATTTCAGCATTTTCTCAAATCTACCAACACTTCACCAGATAATCATAGCATGCATAACATAGATTAATGAACTTCTACTTGCCTCACTCCTAAGCTCAATCGACAAACCGAACGGGAAGCTTGTGGGTCTTCGAACGCAGCTCACGGTGACAAAGACGGGCAGCGTCAACGGCAGCAGCACCTTGCTCGACAGAAGGGCGACCTCCTCCTTCCTCACGCCATGCACCCGCTCGCTGCTCACGCTTCTCTCGCTCACGGCCCTCTTGATCACTCACTCACTCTCTCTCTCTCTCTCTCAAAATTCCGCTCGGTTCTCTCTCTCTCTCTCTCTCTCTCTCTCTCTCTCTCTCTCTCTCTCTCTCTCTCTCTCTCTCTCTCTCTCTCTCTCTCTCTCTCTGGACTAATCCGCCTCTTCTCACCTCAATTAATTTCCCTAACTAATCATTTGCATGTTGATTTTTCGGTGGCTGCAGCTACATTGGACAAGTGGAGGAAATGTGAAAATTTTCTCTTACCACTTGGAGGCACAATCGAAGGCAGCATGCATGAGGAGGAAATGTGGTCATTGATGGTCTTCTTCCGGTTAAGCATCATCAAGCCCATGGACTCCATCTTGTCAATCATTAAAGGAGAAGGTAGTGTTGCATGGGCCCGTAGGCTTGTGGTCGCACGGCCCTTAATTCAGGGCCAATACCTCTTATGATAAATCCTTAAATTTTTGCACAGTTATAGAGCATTTCGATTTCCATGGAATCAACTAATATCCCCTTATTCAATTTGCCTCATGTACAAGTGCGTGACCTAAGTTCTCGCGTGGAGAAAGAAATTCGACGGAGCGGCATGGTGATAAAATTCATTTCCTCCTTGCCGAATCACTCAAAGAAAAGATTTGCATGGTCCTCATGCATGGTCCAACTTCTCAAAATTTTATTCTTAAATTTGGCATGGGTGTTCCTCATGCATGGCCAAATTCCATCAATCGATCAAAGTGCAAAGACTTCTCTTGTTGCACCGTTGGTCAATCCAATAGAAAAAAGAAAATGTGGCCGTTGCATATTTGAAGGTCGTTGGAATTTTCGGATGCCACACAACATTAGAACCAAAATTGGAATCGGTTGTACTTGCTGAGCCGTAATTCTGCATTACCACCAAATTTGGAAATGGTTATGCCCGCTGAATCGTAATTCCGCATTAACCACCGAAGATTTAGTAAGCCGTGCCTGCTGAGTCGTAAGTCAGCATTACCGCCAAAGTTTTAGTAGGCCGTGCTCGCTGAGCTGTAATTCAGCGTTGAGATTAAGTAATTCAGATGATCGGGGAAAGGTCTCGTTGGCATGTAATCGACTGAGTCGATTGATCGATGATGTGATCCGATTGATTGAATTGATTGGTTGATGTGACTTGCAGGAAGGAACAGAGGCAAAGGTAAGTCCTCCGACCTATATTTGTGTTTAGGTAGCCCTTGGGCATATTTTCTTCCTTGTCAGGTTTTAGGGGGTTGAACTTGCTGAGACATTGTCTCATTGGTTATTGTATAACCATTTTTAGGTCCTTAAATGGTGTTGGTGGAGGACCAAAAGCCCCAGAGTTTGGAAGGTGGAGACCAAAGAATCAAAGAACATGTTTGACTAGAGGGTCATAGGACAGTTCCCTTTTTGTTAAGCCGATATTTTTGTAAACAGCTTGACATTGTATATAAACCTGTATATTTATAAAAATGCTTGTTTTTGTTTGAAAAATTGATACCCTACTTTCCTATCCCATTATGTTGTTGTCTAGCGATTGTTTATCTGTTTCCGCATGTGTATTAAAATGAAAGGATTGGTGATGCGTCCTGGGACGTCACTATTAATTGACCATAGAGGGATGGGCACACGCTCGGAGGATCGGGGCGTGACACGTTGGCTCTAGTTGAGGTTGCCCTTATCCAAATCTTGCAATGGCCCAAGCGAGGTAGCCCTTGACTAAATTTGGTGAGGGTTGTGAATCTCGCTACAAAAAAAAAAAGAGAAAATAATAATAATAACAACAAAGAAAAGAAAAACAAAAAAAGATATTTAAAATGTTCATGTCGGCGATTCTTGACCAAAATTGATAAGATGAAAACATGAAAATGTATCGGATTAAATTGGTCCAATCAAAAAGTTTGAGTTCAAATTGGCACTAATATAATAAATTTAGGACTTTTTTTGGTACTTTTCCCCAAAACTCTTGTATATTTTGTATGGACAAATCTCATCACCTGCCAAAAAAATGAAAAATGAGAAATATTAGGAGCACCTTAAACAAGATCAACATCTATCACCACATAAGGGTTTTCAATAAATGAAGAAATGTAGATATGTTAATGTATTGAGAGATGAATTTTTAAATTAATATATTTCGTATGAATTGATCTGGATGATTAAGGTTGAACCATAGTCGTCAACTTTCTCTTCATCAATCCATACGGCAAAGGAAAAGTAAAAAGTTGCTCGGAAAGGAAACCCCAAAAGACGAAAAATATGATGAATGGTTTTCTTCTCATCAAGCATGGTGAGAAGATGGCCACATAGGATTAAAAATTTCATCAATGACCCATTTTGATGGGTCTAGCCACACCTAATCTCCGAGCACATGAACAAATGTCCACCATCCATTGCTTTGTGATATTTCTTGCCCAATTCTTACTCTTACAATAATTCAAAGAAAAGAACTTCAAAGTCATGACCCATTTTGATGGGTCTAGCCATACCTAATCTCCGAGCACATGGACAAATGTGTACCATCCATTGCTTTGTGATATTTCTTGTCCAATTCTTACTCTTAAGAAAAGAACTTGAAAGTCATATGTGGTGTAACCCTTTTATGGTCCACTAGTTTTGATTGACAAATGGAGAGTTGATAAGACTTAACTCATGTAATTTCCCAAGAAAAATCATCTGAATGACACTATAACCCTCAATTTTTTCCAAGCGAATTCCCACCACATGGCAGTCCTCACCGCGTATGGTTTAAACGTTGACCGTTAGAAGACAGAACTTTTATTGTTTCAAAACAAAAACCAATGTGTGCTAAGCAAGCCACATGTTCTGTATAGGAAAATGCTTGCATTACTGTCGTTGTTTTCCAAGGAGAGTAACGGCCCTTTATGAACGACAATATCGTTTCTAATAAACCGGCTGACTAGTTCATCCTGTCACCAGGTTGTTTCCAATTGACAGGCATATTCTCAGATTTAAAATAAATAAAAAAAGGCATATTCTAAACAAGCATATTGGAAACTCTATTCTCTATTTAATTGACACGTACTACATCATGTGTTACCTGTGATAATAGTCATCAAAAAAAATTATTAGATTTGGATATGTTTAATTATTTAAGCTTTTAGGTGTTAATTTAATTGAATTCAGTGAAGATTGAATCGAATCTACATCTATTTTATTTTTCAATATTCTTTTATAAATATATATTATTTGTGGAAAGGTCAATAAATTTTCAAAGATGAAAAGACACTTTTTAATGTTGTTCGTGAGACTGATGAATAGATTGTTGTGCATTAGATTTTCAAATAAAGAAAAGATATTGGCGACAATAATGTATTATTAGAGGACAGACTCCTACCGCCAATAGAATATTACCACCTATTCAGTTGAATTATTCATCTCCCCTTGACCGCTAGCATCATTTCATCAATCAAATAGCCTTAAGTATGAATTCCATCCCTTCGAAAGAGAACGTAAAGAGGTGGGGGGGGGGGGGGGGCAGGACACTTTTTTACTTAAAAGAATATGTATAGTCAAATTCCACCTAAAATCAATATAGAGTATCAGTTATTTTCTTATTCTCATGAAGCTCACTTGTATTTCAATTTCTAAACCGATCAAAAGATGTTCCCCATTTACAAGCGGCAATTCAATATAGAGTATCAATTATGCTAATAAGATTCTTTTGCAAATAAGTATGATCTTTCTGAGAGGAAATTTGAATGGTTTTTCCCTTTTTAGCTGACAAGTCGTTTATCCATTTAAAAGTAATGTGTAGTTTTCTCGACCGTTTTATAACTTTAATCTTTTGAAAGAAATTATGGATGAGAAAAATATTTAAAGCTTTCATATAAATTAACGTAGATGCAAAAATCTGAACACCCCCCCTCTCAAAAACAAAGCGTAGACACTAAGAAGGGAATGTCTCCCTTAAAAGATGATACAGACACCTTTCTTGTGACATCTCAGATTTTCAACTCTGTTTTCTACTAAATAAATCGGGCATTTCATTGACGTGCCTATAGGACTGTTCTCAAAACTGATCACTCTCGAGATAACTAGATTATCTGGGGAAACCAATAAGGATTTTAAGGCAAATAGACTTGAGAATTCGACTAGGAATCGGCTTCTCAACCGTGTCTATCTTTAAAGGTCATTATGGCACAGTATAAAATCGATTTAAAATCAGAGATAGGCTAGTTCGATAGAGATGTATGGCTAATCGTGAATGACACCACTAAATTAGAAAATTCTTGTTGACCGGGACTAGACTGATTTTCTTATTGTTTTGGTACCATGTGTCCGTATTTAAATCCTCGAGATTTTCACGACATCCGAGAGTTGCCAATGAGTCGAGTGGGTTCACTGTAGGTTGAAGAAAGTTGGCCACGGGTCATTTGCACTAAAAATGCCTAAAAGTTACCCAGTAGCCTAGGTCACGCTAAAAACGCGTCGAATGGAAATTAACCATGAATTCAAGTCTGAGTTCAGAAAATGAAGATTCTGTCATGTCACAATAATTTCTAGAAACGTCGGCTCAGCCTCAGAAGATTTTTCAAAGATTCTGAGATTTTTACAGAAAATCAAGCCAAGCCTTGGAGTGTCAGGGATTTTTCTAGATGGGCTAAATTAAGGGAAATTTGGACTTCCAAGCCAAGCCTTGGAGTGTCAGGGATTTATAGAAAATTGTTCGGGATGTTTCTTCAACAAAATTGGACATTGATTTGGAGAATTGAGTGAAGAAATTGAGGCTAAGAGAGTGAAATTCGGATCCTAGGAAAAAGGGCTGGAATTTTGGCTTCGATTTGATTAATTTTGGAAATTTTTTGATGGAAAGTAAATGGGAGACATTAAGATAATTATGTGGGCTTTATGAGGAACAAGCACTTAAATGGTTGGATAATATCTTTTTGACTTCAAGCTTCCCAAGCTTGCCAAGCACTCCACGCTACCAGCTGTCTCCCTCTACTGCATTTCTCTTTCATGCGGCCAAGAAGAACCAGCAAAGACTGAAATTTCTGTTTGTTCAATCAGCCCTTCCTCTAGCAGCTTCACGTGCGATGTCTCTTGCGGTTGCCTCATCCAGCACGCATCCACGAAGTCCACCGAGGCCATCTTCAACGCCGCTGCCCAAAACACCACCGAGAAGACCACCGAATCCCTCCACTTTTCATTTCCGCAGCCAGCTCTCTTCATCCACGCGTCCAACTCCTCCTCGCCTCAGTCAACCAACGAGCCCCTCAAGAATTGCTGACTCCCTGCCACACGTCTTCAATTGTTGCTGGTCCGGTCAACAATCCAGTACTGAAGACCACCGAAGATCTCTCTCTCCGCTTAGCCACGTCCCGCGAAGCAGCTCCGAAGCAGCCACGTCTGGATGCCAGCTGCCCCCACCGAAACAGCCGCAAGACCAACCGTCTTCAGCTGCTTCCTCGTCCACGCGAACTCCCCCCAACCGAAGTTGCTGCTTCCTTGTTCAGCCCAATCAGTTGCCGTGCCCTTCGTTCAACGCAAGTCCAGCACCGTTCGGCCCAATTGAAGTCCAGCAAAGCCCACGGATCCAGCAAATTTCCAACCCATCTCTGTGAAAGTCAGCCCAGCGAATTTCATTGGGTCCATCAAGCTTAGCCCAGCAATTTGAAGCCTGCGAAATTTCAGCCGTCCAAGCCCGCGAAGCAAGTCAGCCCAAACTCAGGCCCAAATTCAGTCTAAGCCCATAATTTATGTGGGCTTGCAAGGCTTTTGAGCCCGGCCTGAGTGTCCGCTGACACAGCCGAAAGTTTGGATTTCGGCTGCCATCGCGTCGTCGTCGCAGTGTTCCAGTCTTCGCTTTTATCAAGTGAGTTTTACTCACTAATGCTTTCTTAGTTTGCTAATTATGCTTAAGGGTTAATTAGATTTAATTAAATGCAATTAGGTGGTTAGATTAGAGTAGATTAGTGATTATTAGATAATTGTGATGCATGTTAGGCAATTGAATTGTGCAATTAGCAAGTAGAGACGTACTATTATTTATTGAATGCATCTCGTAATTTTTCCTGACTTGTTTCGGGCTTCAATTAGGCATTACGGGTCTAAATTGGATTTTTAGTATTTGTTTATTAATCGGCAGGGATAGTCGACGATCGAAATTTTATGCTGATTGTTGTGGTGCAGTCCATTTATTTAATTAAGCTTTATTTCGTGCTGAATTGAATTATTTGTGAAAGTGGGAAATTATTCTTTAATTGGATAATCGTTGATTATTAATTGAAAAATAACCGGGCATCAGTTGATAATGCCAAAAATATTTGAGTGGACTACAGAAAATGTGGGAGTTATGGAAAGGAAAATATTATATTTTGGCTAAGGCCGCTCGTGTCCACACACACAGCTACTTTATCGAGAATGATAAAAAGATGGAATTGTTTGTATGATTGGGATGGTATACTATATCGACCTACGGGCAATATGTCAGCTTAGCAGAGAGCAGTATACCTTATTAGTTTTGATTGAAAATGTCGGTATACTATATCAGCCTATGGGCGATATGTCAGCTTAGCAGAGAGCAGTATACCTTATCAGCTTAGATTAAGCACTGTCGGTATACTATATCAACCTAAGGACGATATGGCAGCTTAGCAGAGAGCAGTATACTTGATCATCTTAGAAGCGAGCTATACTATCTATTTATCAGCTTAGCAGTGAGCAGTCCTGATATGAACGGACTTTATAGATAGTATGAAATGAACCAATCAAGAAAAGGTCGAGATGACATGTAATCGACTAGGTCGATTGATCATTGCTTTGATATGATATCGTGAATTGATTAATTGAATTGAAATGACTGATGAATGATCCGATTGACATGAAATCGACTAGGTCGATTAATCGATACTTCAATCTGTGATGTGATTGCTTGGGTGCCTATTTGATCTGTGCTAATATGCAGGTGAAATCCGAGGCTAAGGTAAGTCCTCTGACTCATGTTGTGCATAGGTAGCCTTAAGGTGTATTGGTTTACTAATCGGGTCTTAGGGGGTAGAACTTGCTGAGACGTGGTCTCACTGGTTATTATATAACAATTTTAGGACCCTAGATGACAGCACCTTCACCTCTTCATCCTCCGATACATTTTGGTATTCCTGTGAATGTCACCGAAGAAGAATACCCCTTCCCAATAGACCACCACCCAGAGGGACTAGAGTATGTGTTGATAGAGTCCAAGTTGTGGGTTGAAGTGAATAGGATTGACCTGGTACCCCATGAGTATCAATCATGGTATCGTAACTATCATGGTGGGTGAAGAGAAGGTCCTATCCCGGAAGGCGATGTGCCTCTGTATGTCTTGGAGGTAGCATTCAGGCTAGGGACGACAGACCCTAAGGATGGGTCGGTAGTGGATGCCAAGGATCCCAAGCTCAAGGACGATCCTAAGTCATTGGCATACTCAGCCAAGGGTGCTAACTGGAGTGAAGAAGAAGAAGGGGAGGTAGTCGAGCAAGAGGAAGGACTCGAGGTAGAACCTAAAGAGTAAATATCTGAAGATGAAGAACCGGAGGAGGATCTAGAGAATGATTTAGAGTATGAACCGGATGAGGATTGAGATCCTATCCTGTTTCGCGAATCTTAAGAAGTGGACTGATGCGTGATAGATCAAACTTCTGTAAATAGTATGATGATATATACTATATGGTTTGTTTGTGTAAAAGTGTGGTTGTGATTTTCAATTCTGAAAAATATAACCCTACTTTTCTATCCCATTGTTTTATTGTCTGGGAATTTATTATATGCTTCCGCATGTATATTAAAATGAAAAAGGTTCGACGATGCGTCCTAGAACGTTACTATTAATTGACCAGGTGAGGGATGGGTACGCGTTCAAGGATCGGGGCGTGACATCCTGTTTAAGTGGTATCAGAGTGAAGTTAAGGAATTGGAGTGATAAGATGCAATGACCTATGGGATAGTAGTAGGATGACCTTTAAATTCATGCTGGTGCATGTCTTTGATAGCTGATTGGTAGAATTATTTGTCATCTGTGAATCGCTCATCTTCTAATCCAGTGTGAGTTTGGAAGGCAGAGTGTCGGCTCTGGCCAGCTCGAGCGTAAGAGTACCACTGCAGGTTGGTACTAGGGTAGTAGCGTCGAATGATCTTAAGTTCGATAGGATCGTTATGATGCTAGTGTTCCTTGGGAATTGGTTGAGCCAGCAAGATCAGGATCAAGTTGTTGTTGTTGCTACCTTTGCCGAGGTCCAACCTGGAAGGATGATCAAGGAATAGATTTTGATATCTGAGTCAAGATTCAGCGCAAGCAAACTTGGAATTCGATTAGGAAAAAGAATGATTTTGAGGGAGGAGTATTCTATTCCACTCAATAGGAAGGGTGGAATAGTCAGGTCAGCATTGAGACAAGTGGAACATGTTGTTCCATGGTATGGATCAGTCTCGTGTATTCTAAGGATAGGAATTTGTGGTAAGTGTCACCAGCATGGACAGTGATTTATGGGTTGTCCGCATAAGTAGATGAAATCTCGACAACGGTTACTACTGTCACCATTGATAGGACAGGTCAGAAGAAGTGCGCCATAGAACGCACTGTGGAATTTGTGGGATAGGTCTCAGGTACAAGAAATAGTGCATGCTAGCACTTGATAGGAGGTAAAAGACTCACTAGTTAAGTGGCGAAATTGTGGGAGGAAACATGGATGAATTCAATGTCCAGGTATGGTGAGAAGAACGGGAATGGAACTGACTCGGCACTAGTCAGAGGAAGAATGTTTTAGGGAAAATTCTATCAGAGTATGTAGCAGAGTTTTCGTGAAGTTTGGGAAACTTCAGTTGATTAAAATAAGTGAAAGAAATGGGAATCCCTAGTAATAGTTATGCTTGACTAGTTGCTGAAGTGTAACTTTGACGCTACATGAGTAGGGTGGGCTCACAGAGCATCTTGTGGTAATGAATTATGGTCATGGAGCAATTCAACCTAGTCTAGTAGCATATGAAAGTGTCGAGTTTATTGGGAGTCGAAATGAATCTTTGATTTCTTTAATCTCGTTGATTGAAGACAACCCACTTGTTAGGTGGAGATTGCCAAGGTTACTTGGTGATGGTCATAGTTAAGACAGATTGGAGAATTGGAGATGGAAGACATCTCAGTGGTCTAAGAATTTCTAGATGTGTTGTCATACGAACTGTCAGACCGTTGCCAGAGAAAGAGATAGAAATTGCGATCGAGCTAGCACCAGAATAGAGCCACTCTCGAAGGCTTCTTACCAGTTATTATTGTCTAAATTGATAGAACCGAAGATGCAGAGGTGAAGATTGAGGAATGAAGAATTTATACATATCATTGCATCACTTTAGGGAACATCAGTTTTATGGAGAGAGAAAGGGAGATGGTTCGTTGCAATCATGCATCAATGAATGGTGTGACTAGTTATAAAGAGTATCGATGTTTTAAAGGTCCACTTGAGGACAAATTATCATCAGTTGAGGACTAAGAAAGAAGTTATACCGAAGACAGTGTTTCGTACTTGATAGGGCCTTGGTGGGTATAATGTAATGCCGTTGGGCCTGGCGAACGCTCCAACTACTGTCATGAACCGAGTGTTCGAAGAATATCTAGATCAATTGTGATTGTGTCTTTCCATGATATTCTGTGTAATAGAGAAATGATAAGGAGCACAAGAAATAATGGGGAATGGCGAAAGAATTTCCATGGATCCGATCGAGACCGAGTCAATTATCAGTGGACCAAGACCGACAATAGTATCAGAGATTAGAAGCCATATGGATTGTACAAGTCACTTCAGAAAGTTCGTGGAAAGAGCCTTAACATCAGTGTTGTCATTGAATCGACTCCTGAAGAAAGGAGAGAAATTCAAATGGACAGACGAGTGTGAGGATAAATTCCAAGAGCTTAAGTAGAAGTTGGCTACCACACTTGTGTTGACCATTCCTTAGGGTTCTGGAGGATTTGAAATTTATAGTGACATGTCATTTAGAGGACTGGATTATGTATTGATGCAACATAGTAGGATTGTTGCACACGCGTTCCATCAACTGCGATCTCGCAAGTTGAACATGAGAAGGTGTCGTAAATCAGAACCTGGGCAGGACTAGAATGGTGCTACCTGGTATCACCCTGGAGGGAAGAAAGAAGTCACTGATACGTTGAGTCAAGAGTCTTCAATTGTGCATAGGCTGGCTAAAGTATAGACTTTACTTGAAAATGGTTCGAAATTCAGTTTTCAAATTTGAGGTAGGCTACCTTTTGAATTTTTGTAGCCGCCCTCAAAATTGAACCAGATATACAAGCAAGAATCAGACACTTCAGTTGACAAACCATAATGTTTAGAAAATCCTGCAAGAGGATATCGGTAAGGGAAAAGTTTACGTTCAAATTTCAGAAGATGGAACGTCGAGACATCGTAAATGATGATAGGTGTCAGACGGTATGGAACTTGAGGACAAGATCTTGTTAGAAAATTCACTATAGTATTACAGTATGTCACAGACTTACCTAAGGAGTTAAGAGAGTAATAATTCCATTTAGGATAATGGTCAGCAGATGAATGATGTCATGCCTCGATCCCCGGTCATGCACACATCCTTTTACTTGGTCGATTTTAGAATGCAATATCTCAGAACTATGTATCACCGACCCTTTTATTTTTAATAGCACATGCGAAGCAGTTACAAATTCCCAGACAATAAAAACAATGGAATAAAAATCATGCCATATTTTTCATATTGAAATTCACAACCACACTTGTATACTCAGCACAACTCATAGTATCTTACAATACTATTAACATAGGTCTGATCTAATGCCTATTCAAAAGTACACAAGGTTCACAAAATGGGATGGGATCTCAGTCCTCATTCCTCATCCGGGTTGTACTCAAGATCATCATCCTGATCCTCCTCAAATCCTTCATCACTAGGCTCATTTTCTTCAAATTCTTCATCTTCTTCTTCTTGCTCAGCCTCGGCTCTAGATGATCTAGGGGCCTGAAATATTATCCCACAACCGAGATGAGACTACGTCTCAGTAAGTTCTACCCCCTAAGACTCAATTAGTAAATCAATACGCTAACCGGGCTACCTATGCACGCAAGGGTCAGAGAACTTACCTTGGTCTCAGATTCCACCTGTATATTAGCACAAATCAAATAGGCACCCAAGTAATCACATCACAAATCGATGCATCGATCAAATCGACCTAGTCGATTACATGTCAACAAGACCACTCACCGGTCATTTCCATTCAATCAATCAATTCACAACATCAGATCAAAGCAATGATCAATCAACCTAGTCGATTACATGTCAGTCGGATCATCTCTAAGTCATCCCCACTCATACCATGATTCTCAAATGGTATACTTATTCACCAAATCACATGTGTTTCTCAGGTGTCCTTTTCGCCAAATGACATACCGATCACTGACATCGTGCGTTCTTTAAGATGCCGTTTTCACCAGTGATATCCTTAATCACCGAACCACGTGTCCTTTCTAGGGCACCGTTTTCGCCAATGTGATATCGGTAATAGACAGTCTACGTGCGTTCTTTAAGGTGTTGTTTTCGCCAGTGATATTCCTCATCACCGAACCACGCCCGTCATAGATCACAAACAGTCTACATGCGTTCTTTAAGGCACCGTTTTTGCATAGTGATATCCTTAATCACCGAACCACGCCTGCCAGAAGTCATAGACAGTCTACGTGAGTTCTTTTAGGCGCCATTTTCGCACAGTAATATCCTTAATCATCGAACCACGCCTGTCTATACTTCGCACCCGATCGGTCTCAACCAAGAGAATTCCCAGTTCACTCTCACGATTCTTTCCGCTTTACAACTCATCAAAGCATTATAAAGGTTAAATAACCATACTCGGCCATCTACCAATCAATGTCAACACTGATGTTAAGGCTCTTTCTACAAACTTTCTAAAATGACTTGTCCAACCCATACGGCTTATGATCTCTGATACTATTGTCGGTCTTGGTCCACTGATAATTGACTAGGTCTTGATCGGGTCCATGGAAATTCTTTCACCATTCTTAGGTGCCTCTCGAGCTCCTTAGCATTTCTGCAATACACCAGAATATCGTTGAAAGATATGATAACAAACTGAACTCGATGTTCCTTGAACACTCGAGTTGTGACACCCCGAACCCTTCGTAAGTCGCCACAGGCACCAACGTTACACCTTACTACCTTTCTCTAGAAGAAAGCGTCGTAATTCATAGACATTTTTTTTTTATTTTAAAACGGTCCCAGCGCGACTTATTAGCGGAAGCAAAATAAAACATCACCATCTCTCCCCCTACCAACCATGATACAAATACACACCACTAATCACCATGATTAATAGACAAGCCACGATACTTTATTTACATATATTTTCAAGATGGGATTTCTTTGGGTCAATAAATCGAAAGGAAAAGCTAGGACTCAGCCACGTCCGGCCTAAAACCCCAAAAAGAACCCTCGACCCGCTACAACTCACGTGCACAACCCCCATCATCAGTGTCGACTAACTATCCCAAAAATCCAGCTCCTACTTGTCACGCATGGGCCCTCACACCCAACCCGGTGTATAAGGCGGTGGCGGCGGCAACATCCCTCGCATCACCCCATCGCAACGAATGTGGACGGAGATGAACTCCTGGACAACCGGGCCCCCAGCCAGGCCTACTCGTACATGACAAAACAACGCACTCGTATATACGTTAATCCAGGCACAGAAGGACAATCGAACTCCTCGCACTCAACCTCTACATCGGATGGTGGACCGTAAAATACACCCCGCGTGACGGCAGGGAGCGGTATGCTACTAATCTGAAATGTTGGTCCCCAAAATGGGTGAGTACAACCACTTAGCAGGTAAAGGAATCCAATAACCACTCGATGCATCATACAAGTCATACATGCATACCAAGCATTACTTACCTTGAAGCCATGCATATCATGCATCGTCATCACAATCATAACACATACATGCATACCATCATGTCATACTCGTATCATTGTCATCATCATAATGGCATTATCATATCACACATGTCATCATGCCATATCATATATCATCATAATCATCATGCATATCATCATGCCATGGGTGATCATCATCATATCACATCACACATCATCATCATGCATATCATCATGCCATGGGTGATCATCATCATATCACATCACACATCATCATCATGCATATCATCATGCCATGGGTGATCATCATCATGTCATATCATATCATGCATGGTTCAATTTCCACTTTTAACTTTCAATTTGATCACCACATCACCCTTCCTCGGATCATCAATTCCATCTCATATTTTACACTCACGCCCCATCCTAACATCCCCTCAGGCAAAGACCTCCGAGGCTTCCGGCATTCAGCCATTCCAAGCCACCGGGCATCCGGCCCCCCACATTCCGGGCATCTCACATCCCAACTAGCATCACGAGGCATTCCTCTCGGGCAATGACCTCAAACAAGGCTTCTGGCATTTACACTCCCTAGCCGGGCATCCCGCACCCCTACTGGCATCACGAGGCATCCCCCTGGGTAAAAACCTCCAAGGCTTCCGGCACCCCCAACTTTCCGGGCATCCTGAAACTCTCAGGGCCATCCGGCAATGTATCTCTATACATTCCAGGCATCATCATCCACCACAACAATCTCCTCATTTAACATTATTCATGTTCACCAATTTCGGTCTTAATTTAGCATGGCATATGATGTATTGGCAAATCAACAATCATGTTCAGCATTTGAATTCTCACATGCATCTCGATTCATTGTCATGCATACATCAAGACCTCATCATTCATACTACATGGTATAATTATTTATGAAATAAAATTTAATGGAATTTTGCCCAATAAAATAATCCATTTTTCATGCCCTTTTCATTTATTTAAATTTCAGCTTGTGCCATTTTCAAAAATATTAATTTAATATCTACATAATTCTCAAAAATCATAAAAATTAAGGCAAGTGATAATCAAGACAATAGGATAATGATTTCATGCAAAATACATGGCTAAATAGAATTTCACATAATTTCATAATTCACACAATACAGCATGTAATTTTCGGATGAAATCAGAATGCACAGTTTCCGAAGAAATTCGATTAAAATATCCATACAACCTCCAAAAATGACAAACTTTTACCAAGTTATAGCCAAGACATTAAAGTACATTTTTCATGAAGACTTCCAAGTCAGATTCTTTTTAGATAAATTTCTACAGTCTCACGAAGCTTCTGGATGCTTCTCCGAAATACTGAGTTTCCACCTACCTATTCTTCTTATTTTCCTCTGAAATTTGGATATGTTCTACATCAAGATGTTCTATATAAGTTTCATGAAGAGATCCAAGTCAAATATCCAGAGTATAGTCGTCATTTAGGTCCATGAAGTCTCGGGTGTCTTGTAATACATCTCCAGAATTACCGTCTTCAAGATCTAGTCGATTTACTAGGTTATACTTGTTCATTTCACTTAAAATTTGAGTATGTTGTAGTTTAAGATTTCCCCTACAACTTTCATGAAGAAATCAAAGAGAGATTCTTAGCACAACTCAACATGCAACCACAAATCCATCAAAAGGTCAGTGAAATCTTTCCAGATCTGAGGTCTCCCTAGAATGAGATTTTAACCCCTTAAATCTCCATCATTTTACACAAAATTTGAGTATGTTATATTTTAAGATATTAGCTACAACTTTCATGAATAAATTGAAGTCAAAATCGGACTCAAAACATGCATGCAAGCTCTCACAACATTCTGACTCGAGCGGATTCAAACGAAAACAGCAACCTTGCTCAAGAACAAGTCATCCAAGCTTCAGTTTCCCTCTCCTAATCACCCAAAATTCGACATACATGTAACACACACACATGCAAGAGCAGCAAGAGGACCCCAACTTGCCTCTAGACCGAACGGACGACGGCACACGGCGGCGAGCACGGTGGACGGACGGCGGCGACTCCTCGGCTTCTCCTCCCTCTCGGCCACTCTCCCTCTCTCTCTCGCGAAATCTCTCTCCTTCTCTTGGCCGAATGAAGCAACCGGCCACCTCTCTCTCTCTCTCTCTCTTCCCTTTTATTTCCCCTAAACCTCATCATTAGTAATCATTGTTTGCCTTTCAATTGACCAATGCATGCCATCCTTCTCTAAGCCAATGCATGAAGACCTCTTGCCACTTGTCTCCATAATGGGCTTGGGCTTTTTGGGCTTGGGCCGACCACTCTTGGGCCTCCTCTTGGGCTGGTCGACAGCCCCCTTTCGTGGGCCTAATTGGGCCGACTTGCTTGGCCCATCAAGGCTTCAACCAATGGACCTAAGGCCCAACCTAAAAATTAACTTTTCCTCCCCTTTTTTTTTCTTCTATAAATTTTAAATTTTAATTTCCACATGACCAAAGTATTGTGACATTTTATTTAATTCATAAGGTGCATGGCCAAGCATAGATAATCATCATTAATCTATCTAATTTAGAATCTCATAAACACAAGCACAAATCACCTAATCTTAAAAAGAGACTAATGGCTAAAGCATAAACCATAGGTAATTTCTTTACCTAATTAGAGGCTTTAACACACCTTATAGCTTGACTTTGAATTTGGGGATGCCACACGGGTTGTCAAATCCATGACAGCAACTGGAGCGTTCACCAGGCCAAACGATCTTACAACACTCTCGTAAAGACCATATCAAGTATGAACAACTGTCTTCAATATAACCTCTTTCTTGGTCCTTAACTGATGATAATCTGTCTTCACGTTGACCTTTAAAACATCGACACTTTTTATAACTAGTCACACCATTCATTAATCTTCGGTAATGAACACTTATCATTGATTGTCACCTAATTGAGTTGACAATGGTTGATGCATGATTGTAACGAACCATCTTCCTTTCTCTCTCCACAAAATTGATGTTCTCCAAAGTGATGCATTGATATGCATGAATTCCTCATTCCTCAATCTTCACATCCACATATTTGGTTCTATCAATTCAAACAACAATAACTAGTAAGAAGCTTACAAGAGTGACTCTATTCTGATGCTAGCTCAATCGCAATTTCTATCTCTTTCTCTGGCAACAGTCTGACAGTTCTTGACAACACATCTTGAAATTCTTAGACCACTAAGATGTCTCCCATATCCAATTCTCCAATTTGTCTTAACTATAACCATCACCAAGTAACCTTGGTCATCTCCATCTAACAAGTGGATTGTCTTCAATCGACGAGATTAAAGAAATTGAAGATTCATTTCGACCCCCAATAAACTTGACACTTTCATGTGCTACTAGACTAAGTTGAATTGCTTTGTGACCATGAATCATTACCACAAGATGCTCCATGAGCCCATTCTACTCATGTAGTGTCAAAGTTACACCTCAGCAACTAGCCAAGCATAACTATTACTAGTGCTTCCCCTTTCTTTCACTTATTTCAATAAATTGAAGTTCCCCAAACTTCAGCAAAACTCTGCTACGATACTATGATAGAATTTTCCCCAAAACATTCTTCCTTTGACTAGTGCCGGGTTGGTTCCATTCCCGTTCTTCTCATCATACCCGGGCATTGAATTCATCCATGTTTCCTTCCACAATTTTGACACCTATTTGGTGAGTCTTCTACCTCCTGTTAAGTGCCAGGATGCACTATTTCTTGTATCAGAGACTTATCCCAAAAATTCTACGGTGCGTTCTGTAGTGCACTTCTTTTGACCTATCTTATCGATGGTGACAGCAATAACCGTTGTCGAGATTTCATCTACTTATGCGAACAACCCATAAATCGCTATCCATGCTTGCGACACTTACCATAATTCCTTGTCCTCAGAATACACGAGACTGATCCATACCATCTTCCACAAAACGACATGTTCCATTTGTCTCAATGCTAACCTTACTATTCCACCCTGCCTATTGGGTGGAATAATACTCTTTCCTCAACATCATTCTTTACCCTGACCGAATTCCAAGTCTACTTGCGCTAGATCTTGACTTAGATATCGAAATATATTCCCTGATCATCCTTCCAGGTTGGACCTTGGCAAAGGTGGCAACAACAACAACTTGATCCTGAGTTTGCTGGCTCATACAAATCCCAAGGAACACTAGCATCAAAACGATCCTACCAAATTTAGGATCATTCGACGCTGCTACACTAGTACCAACCTGCGATGGCACTCTTACGCTTAAGCTGGCCAGAGTCAACACTCTGCCACAACCACCTCGGTTACCGACCTTTGTCAGTGCTTTACCCCGAGTCACAGTGGACATTGTCCTCTTACTAGGAGTTCTCAGCTCCTGCTTGCTCATGGTTCAGTCTTTTACTGACACTTGCCTTCCGAATCCACACTAGATTAGAAGATGAATGATTTACATGCGACAAAGAATTCTAGCAATCAGCTATCATAGACATGCACTGGCATGAATTTAAAGGTCATCCTACTACTATCCCATGAACCATCGCTCCTTATCACTCCAATCTTCAACTTCGCTCTGATACCACAAAAAGGGGATGTCACGCCCCGATCTTCCGGCACGCACACATCCTTCTACTTGGCCGATTTTAGAATATGATATCCCAGGACTATGTATCGCTAACCCTTTTATTTTTAAAAGCACATACGGAAGCAATTACAAATCCCCAGATAATAAAAACAATGGAATAAAAAAGCATGCCATATTTTTCATATTGAAATTCACAACCACACTTTTATACTCAGCACAACTCATAGTATCTTACAATACTATTAACATAGGTCTGATCTAATGCCTATTCACAAGTAAACAAGGTTCACAAAACGAGATGGGATCTCAGTCCTCATCCAGGTCGTACTCAAGATCATCATCCCGATCCTCCTCAGATCTATCATCACTAGGCTCATTTTCTTCAAACTCTTCATCTTCTTCTTCTTGCTCATCCTCGGCTCCAGATGCTGGCTCATCCTTAGGTGATCTAAGGGCCTGAAATATTATCCCACAACCGAGATGAGACTATGTCTCAGCAAGTTCTATCCCTTAAGACTCGATTAGTAAACCAACACGCTAATCGGGCTGCCTATGCATGCAAGGGTCAGAGGACTTACCTTGGCCTCAGATTCCACTTGTATATTAACACAGATCAATTAGGCACCCAAGAAATCACATCACAGATCGACACATCGATCAAATTGACCTAGTCGATTACATGTCAACAAGACCACTCACCAGTCATTTCCATTCAATTAGTCAATTCACAAGATCAGATCAAAGCAATAATCAATCGACTTAGTCGATTACATGTCAGTAGGATCATCTCTAAGTCATCCCCATTCATACCATGATTCCCAAATGGTATACTTATTCACCAAATTACATGTGTTTCTTGAGCATTGTTTTCGCGAAATGACATACTGATCACCGACATCGTGTGTTCTTTAAGGCGCCGTTTTCACTAGTGATATCCTCAATCAGCGAACCACATGTCCTTTCTAGGGCGCCGTTTTCGCTAAGGTGATATCGGTATTAAACAGTCTACGTGCGTTCTTTAAGGCGCCATTTTCGTCAGTGATATTCCTCATCACCGAACCACGCCCGTCATAAATTACAGACAGTTTACGTGCGTTCTTTAAGGCGTCGTTTTCGTATAGTGATATCCTTAATCACCGAATCACGCCTGCCACAAGTCATAGACAGTCTACGTGCATTCTTTAAGGCACCGTATTCGCACAGTGATATCCTTCATCATCAAACCACGCTTGTCTATACTTCATATATGATCGGTCTCAGCCAAGAGAATTCCCAATTCACTCTCACGATTCTTTCCGCTTTACAACTCATCAAAGCATTATAAAGGTTAAATAACCATACTCGACCATCTACCAATCAATTATTCAGTTCCACTCAATTTCAATCAATTAAGAAACAATTCCTCAAATTGCACAATCAATTCAATTAAGCACAATGTGGAGCTCAAATAAATAAACGGACTGCACCACAACAATCAGCATAAAATTTCGGTCACTGGCCACCCCGGTTGAATTTCCAAAAAAATAATTAATTAAATAATCAATTTCAAAAATTAAATAAATAAATATTAAAAATTCAATTTAGGCCCATATCTCCTTATTGGAAGCCGGAACGGACCCGGAAAATTACCGAGACCCGTTCAATAAATAATATGGCGTGCCTACTTGCTAATGTCTATTTCTAACCACCTAACATACATCGTTAAGTCTATAATTTAATTGATATAAACGAATCTAACCACCTTATTGCATTTAATTAACACTAACCAAACCTAAGCATAATTAGCAAACTAAGAAAGCATTAGTGAGCAAAACTCACTCAATAAAAGCGGAGACCGAAACACCGCGACGGCGACGTGACGGCGGCTGAAATCGGGCTTTCGATGACACCGGCGGGCTTGGACCAGGCCTTGAACTTGGCCCAACCAATCTCAGCCCAACTGAGATTTGTCTTTGATTTTGGGCTAGACCCAAGTCGGGTTGGGCCTGCTGAAATTCTAGGTTGATTTCACTTGGGCCTCAAATTCTGCTGGAGATGGGCCGAACCCTAATGGATTGTGGGCTGCTGACTCAAACCGTGGGCTCCAAATGGTGGCGGGAAGCTGGGCTTCGTATTGTGTGGGCTTGCTCCGACTAAACTGGATTCGCTAAAGATGGGCTAAAGGTTTACTGGCTTCGTTGGGCCATTGCTGCTGAAGAAGCCCACGCGGACATGAAGCTGCTTCGGCTTCAATTGACGTCGAGCTGAGGGAAACGATGGCAAGCTAGCAACTGGAGTTCCGGTGGGTGCTGCTTGATCAACAATCAGTGGGGCGAGTTGCTTGAGTTGACCGGTGTGCTAGCAGCATGAGGATGTCGGACACAAATTGTGCAACCCCAAGATCTCCATAACCGGAACAAGAACATGCATAATTGAGTAGAAAGATTAACGCACCTGTTTTGGGATCCATCGAACATAAAGCGGAAGCAGAAAAATGATTACTCACATATATCAATGGGATCCACGCATCAAGTCCTTCTTCTCTATTGTCATCCGTATCACTATCTCAATGAGGCGGCCCCCCTCACGTTTAGCGTTAGGTAAACGCCCCTTAGGTGATGATACATGTGAGAATTAGGGTTAGAGGAGAGACTTGAGTACTATTTATAGAGTTTCCAGCCAGTCCCCCTTATTACGGGTCAGGCTCAACTCGGCTCATACTAGCCAGCCCATATTAGACTAATTAAGAAACCTTCCATCTCACCTTAGACCAAACTCCGTAAAATGGTAAACGTTAAATGGTAAATTACAATATCAACTAATGTAGTCCACAATTAGAAAAACTCTTACATTCTCCCACTTGGACTATATTAATTGAAATCGTACTGTATGTGCGCACATTGGTCTAGAGATAATTCTTAATAGTCAATCATATCCCATAAAGTCTTAAACACCGAATCATGGCGGTAACTGCATGTATGCACACAGAGCCTTCCATGGTCACAAATGTTCTCAACTTTATTGATATAGATTCAATATGGTAGTGTGGCAAATGGATAACAACTCTCATAGAGAGATCCCATTTGTCAGTCACCATTCTCTTAACTTTAGGCGTCACAAAAAACTTGTGCCACTAGAGAATGCTTTACGGTTCCAATGAACCCACATATGTCTTGTCCTTATGGTTAACCTTTCTTTATGTATCACAAGACATATGCACAAGGCTAATAACCAAATGCCCGGATGCCACTAACCTTCACTCAAGGTTTATACAATCTTTTGAGACTTTATCAATATGATTCAACATAATAACAACACATTCAAAAATATTTTATTGAATGCAAAAGTTGATACATATCAAACCATTACAAAGTGTAACGAACACAGATGAAACCTTTATCAAAGTTGTCGCGACCTTCCCGATGGTGAATTACTTAAAGAAGCGCTAATGGATTACTAAGTCCTAAGACTTGGCACAGACCCTCCCAAGTCCTACTAATCGCGACTTGATACTAATGAATTAACCCATTTAATCATGCAATTATACTCAATTTGGAGCCGCCACTAACCAATTAGGGTTGGTTAGAAACCCAAGTAAAGTATGGGAGAATACTTTACTTTTGCAAACCAGAGATTCAATAGGTCCGGGGACATGGTTACGCTAAAAAAATCTAACGCCCTTTCGGTACCTTGTCATTTTAATTTAAAAATATTTTGCAAGCAGTCATGATTAATTTTAACCTAAGCTACTAACATGCAAAAGGATGATCACACGAATGCTTAGTCACTATTAAACAATCAAAAGATTTTCATTAAAAGAAATAAACACATGGTACTTTTTGGATTTTCTTTTATCTTGAAATCGAAACTTGCATTTTAACTTCATGACCTAACTTTATTAACAAGCAAATTCTAATTAAATAAACCTAACATACAACTTAATTTTGGTTTTCATTTTATTTAATGAGAATCATGCAATGCATGCTACTAATTTTAACATGAAATGATATGACGAGGCGATATGACCTAAAATATATACGCATGCAATCTATCCTAAAACATGAAATGAATTTATTCTAATGTTTTTTTTTGTATTTTCCACGAAATTCAAAATTAAAGAAATGCAACAATTAAATATGCAATCTAAATTAATTAAATGACCTAATTCTAATGACGAGCAATTTCTAACTAAATGAACCTAGCAATAATTACTAGATGATGAAAATTTCATAAACCTAATCCTACATGTTTGATTTATTAAACCTACATGCTTTGATGCAAGATTTTGATTTTTTTGATTTTTTGATTTTTTTAGTGTTTTAGTGTTTTTCCAAGACAAGTAATTATCGACTAAACATTAAATCTAAACAATCAAGATATTCAATAAATAAAGGATTAAAATAACCAAAAAAATAACATGTTGTCTCACAGGTCAAATTAACGATTATTCTAAACCTAATTATCATGACAAAGAATTCAAAATAATTAAAAATCTAATCCGAAGTCTTACGGATCAAATTGATAATTATATTGATTTAACAACCAAAATACCATCAGAAAGCCCGAAAATTAATATAATTAAAAAATTGATCCAATGTCTTTCGGATCAAATTAATAATTACAATAATTTCGGACAAAATCCTACGGATAATGCGTACAAAATGCACAAATATTAACATTGACAAACCATATTCTAATTTAAAAAATAATAACAAAATTTAAAATGAATAAATAAAATAAAGAAAAACAAACTACCTAATTTTCTTTTCTCTTTTTCTTTTGTTTTCTTTTTCTTTTTCCTTTGCTTCCAAAAGAAAAGCTCGACAGCTCGTGCAGCTAGTCACCGAGGGGACTGATCGTTGGTTTGGCAAAGGGAACTCCGGCGAAGGCGAATCAGCAGGAACAGGGCAGCACCCGGGTAGCAGGGACAACTAGCGGAACAGGGGTGTCGCGGTCAAAGCTGAATCAGCGGTGGCTTCGCGGATAGGGCGTTGCAAGCGGAGGACTCCAACGGTGGGCAAGTCATGGGCGTCAGCAGCGGAATCTAGAACAGTGGGCGAGTCACGATGATGATCAGTGACTTGGGCAAGAACAGAGGCGTGGAGCAATGGCGTTGCGGTGTAGCAAGGCAGTGATTTCGTCGGAGGGGAGTTCGGTGACTAGCCTTAATGTCGCTCGGGCGTACGGTGGCTCGATGACCGGCGGGTGGAGGCGCAGCAGGGCAAGCTCGCGGATTGCAGCAGCAACAATCGTCAGGGGAGCTCGGAACAGGCGCGGTGCGGGCGGTGGGTTACAGATCTGGCTTGGGTTCGGTCTTTGGCGGAGCTTTGGCAGAGGGAAGCAGCGTCGGGTCGTCGCGGGTCGGTCGCAGGCATCGCACGGTGAGTCGGAGGTCGCTGAGCCGTGAGTCGCTGAGGCGCAGCGTTGGGCTCTGGTGGTGGTAGGCGAGCGGGGACGGCGTCAAGCACGGGTCCGGCATCGCGGGGGGTTCACCGGCGGCTAGCTGAGATGCAGATCATGGGTTGAGGTGCGCGGGCGGCCAGTGGTGTCTCGACGAGGAGTGGCAGTGGTGCTGGTGCTCGGACGAGGGTGGCGTCGATAGCACGGTGGCTGGTTGATGAACGACAACGCAGGGGGTAGCCTGGTGCGAGAGACCGGCAGTGCAGGAGCTCGGTCTAGGCAGCAGCAAACAGAGGGGGTGTCGGGTGGCTTTCACGAAGGAGACGATGAACAGTCCCCTTTTCTCTTTTCTTTTTTTTTTTCTCTTTTTTTTTTCTCTCTTTCTCACACGTCACTTTCACTCTACTACTCTCTCTCTCTCTCACCTATTTTCTGCTTTTCGCCGAACCCTCACACATTTCAATCACCAGTCTCCCTCTTTCATTTCTCTCTCTTTTACTTTTTTTTGACTTTTTCTGTTCTTTTTCTTTTTCGACGAAGAGAAGCCCCCTTTTGGTTCCGAAACCTCGCCCTTTATTTATAGAGGAAGGCTCAAAGTTGTTTTTTGCGAGTGAGATATTCACGCAACAACTTCAACAATAAAAAGGCTCCAAAATCAAATAAAAACTGATTTTTTTTTTAATTTTGAAATGAAGATATATTTTCAACAAAAAATTTCCAAAGCGGAATTTTTATTTTATTTATTATTTTCTAAAACATTAGGTGTCAACAGCTGCCCCTCTTTGAAGGGAAGCTCATAGAGGTTTCCTTCAAAGATAAATGACACCTAAATTTAAACCATGCAAAATGAATATGAAATGAATATGCAAATGTTAATGACTTCTTCTTTTTTTTCTTTAAAGAAATGGATGTGAGGTTATGTGATAAAGAATGCAATGTAAATGTAATGATTTGGTCAGGAACATAGATTTCAATATGTCTATGCCCAATGAAATGCAAATGCAAAGAAAAATATATACTTGTATAATTGGGTGTGAAATGATTCCTATGAGACCGAACAAATATCTAGAACTCTCCTCAAATAATTGAAAGGCTCAAAATTTCTCTTGAAAGAAAGTCTTCAGGGATCTAGAATTCTCATCAGATTCCGAAAGAAACCAAGCACTTGGAAGTTACATCAATTACTTGAAATTTCAAAAATCTAATTTTCACGCCAGACATTTGAAAATATTTACTAAACATTTGGAAATCTCATCAGATGTTTAGGAAGACAAACACTTGGAAGTCACATCAAGCATTTAAGGGTTCAAATATTTGAAGTTCACACTAGACATTTAAAAATATTTTACTAAACATCTGGATATCACATCAGATGTTTGAAAAGACAAACACTTGGAAATCACATCAAGCATTTACAGGTTCAAACATCTGGAACTCAAACTAGAAATTTGAAAACATTTTATAAATGGGTACTTGGAATTCTCATCAAGCACCAAGATGACTGAACAAACTTAGGGCTTTAAAGACAAATCCTTTGATCTTCGAGGAAAAATTCATTTCATTTTTTTTAAATTCAATGAAGGTCCATACATGATGGCTTTTTCAAACTTCCACCAAGAAAAATTATCAAGACAATTTTCACTAAGCTGTGAATCTCTTGAACATGCTAAATGAGACACTTTTGGTGTGAAAAAGGCTTTTTCACTCACTCTCATTTAGAAGGGGTTATTTGTCCCGACCATTGATGCGAGAATATATCACTCAATCTTATCATCATCTTGTCGACAAGAGTTCGAATTTTCTTGCAAGCAGTACGACCTTACCAATCTGAGAGGTCTTTGACAAGGATTGTAATGTGGGTTTGGTCAATGGCTTAGCAAAAGGGACTCTTTGAGTCAAGGCTATTGAAAGAACATTCTTGTAATCATCATCGGGTTTACAAGTCAAGAACCCTGCAAAATGAGAAAGAAATAATCTTGCTCGCACTTCTTCGAGCAATGCTCAAAACATGTGAATTCCTATATTAATTCAAATGCCATAATCTAAAGAGACTTTGTAAGAGACGTAACATAGGCTGGGTTCATGGACTGAGAAACGAAAGGATCGTTAGGCTCAAAGATGTGTATAGGGGTCAAAGTTGGTGATCATCTTGACATTGCCACCAGTTTTCCTTTTCCATTTTTGAAGATTTTCTTCATATCAAACTCCATTGATTGCAACAGCATTTGAGTTTTGTAGTATCGCTTTATTGGGGATACGACTCACTACATTAAGTATTTGATTTTTCTCTTTAGGCATTGGCCTTACTTTACTAGGCACACTGCTTTTTCATGCCCCTTATTTTTTTGCACTTATTTTCTTTGGACTCACGCAGTCTTCTTTCATCAGCATTTTAGAACATGCTACTTGAATGATTGTCTTTCATCTTGCCCCAGTGTGGGGGATGATCACCAACTAGGTTTGACATGAAATGAATTCATAGGCTCAAATGGGCGATACAATAGTCAAAAGTGTGTAGGATAAAGAAAGAACTATTCTTCGTCATCTTAAGGCACTTAAATTACCACATGAATTCAATGTAATAGCACAGCTTGAAGATCGATGCAAGTGAGAGCAAGAAAATTTCTATCAATTTGCCTCTCCTTCAATGTCAACTTACCTCCATTTGCCCTGATGTGGGGTGGTCCTTGACAGGGGTAGTATGAAAGAAATTCTTCAAGTATTTGGGTTCAAAGAAGGGTTAAACGAGGGTTCACCAATAGAGAAATGAACCGCCCCTCGTCATTTTAGTTGTCGTACTTCTTACAAGAAAACTCTTCACCTTGAAACACAAAATGTTTCCATACTCACCTCATAATTTATAGACAGGGAACTATGTATGGGATTAGGCTTGCCTCATTTAGCATGTTCAAGTAGCTCGACATCTTTCATTGAATTATCCATTTTGATAAATTCCAAGTGGAATTGACGAATTGCATAATATCATGTGAAAGCATTCCTTAATGATAAAAAGGCCATGCTTTATTCTTGCATATCAAAAGATAAAGTCAAAGATGTTAAGTGTCTGTGTCTTGCCCCTCTTTGCAAGGGAGCTCATAGAGTTTCCTTAAATGTGCACAAGGCTGCACCTGAAACATAAATCAAATAATTAAAAGAAACAAACAGGGTAAATTAGATGCATGCTGGAAAATTATTTTATTTTGAAAATTTTTTCAAGGGACCATGAAGAAGCTGAGCCTTCAGAATTAGCTCCTTGCCATTTTCTTTTGGTAGGATTTCATCACAAAGCTAGTTTGGTGTACTTCAACATGTCCTTAAAACACGAAAATGTACATGTATTTTATTGGATAAAAAGCAAATTACATTATTGAAATGAGGGAAATCCTAGAATTGAAAATGCAAATATGCAAATATGGAAAGCAATAAAGACTCCTGCATAGAGGAGTGTGCAAATAATTAAAATTTTCCTACTCTCGAGCTTTGTCGATTGCAAACACTAAATTATCTTCAAACAATTCAGTCATTCCTTCGAGTGCGTCATCAGAGCTCTCAATCTTTGGAGGTGCAGGATCATCTATGCCACCCCATCCATCTGGGATGATATCCCGTGGGTCGAAGTAGAAGCTGGAGAGCCGAATACTTTACATAGTAATCGAATTTGCCACTTGGTTGCCCCAGGGTGTCCATCACTTCTGCTTCCTCATGTATCATCTGAAACATGGTGGGCTCAGCATCAAAACTGAAAATGACATTCCAAGCTTCTGGGTGGTCAGGGAGTGGGTTATTTTGGGTGTTCGATTGTGCATTGCGGAATGAGACCACCTTGGCATCCAAAAGATTTTGGATTTTGTGTTGCAGCGTATAGCAATCGTCAACAGAATGCCCTACCTCCCCCATATGATAAGCACATGTCTTGGACAGATCATAATTGGGGAAACGTTCGGGATTAGGTCGCTTAGGCTCCTTAGCGAGTAATCCTTTCTTTTGAAGGGTCGGCAAGATCTTAGACAAGGGCTTAGGAAGAGGCGTAAATTGACTCCTAGAAGAGTTCTTCTGCTGGCCAAAGAATGGTCGTGCTCCTCCCTGTTGAGGGCGAGGTGGTTGAACATAAGCTGCATTTACCTCCACCACAGGTTCCTTATCCTTCCTGGTTGAGACTCTCCCATACGAGCTGGTTTGATTAGACGTCCATCCATCACGCAATGCTACTTCAATTCGCTCGCCAACAGGGATTAACTGATTGAATGACTTGGCAGTTGAACCTAGCATTCGATTTCGATACTCAGGTGGGAGTGTCTTCATGAACAAATCCATCAGCTCTTTCTCTGTCGACTCCGGAGTAATTTGAGTAGCTACGGTCCTTCATCTCGTGACATATGCCTTGAAAGATTCCGTTCTCTTCTTCTCAGTGCGAAGTAAATCTTCTCGAGATGGAGTGACATCAATGTTATACTTATATTGCTTGAAGAAGGCATCTGTCAAATCCTCCCAAGTCTCTAGCAGATTAATCTTCTTCATAATGTACCATTGAAGCGCCGATCCTGTCAGGCTTGCTTGAAATTGTTGCATCATCAAAAGGATGTTATCAACATATTGGGTCATCCTGACCACATAAGTCTGTAGATGGATCTTCGGGCAAGAGGTGCCATCATACTTCTCAAAGTCTGGCATTTTAAACTTCTTTGGCATCTTAATTTTTGCATAATGGGACAGATCAGTTGGATCTTGGCTAAATGAACCCTGCAACTGCTTAAGTTTTTCCTCGATTTTTATCAAGTGTTTTTCCTTCTCAGTTTTTGGTACAGCTGAAGGTATCACTTGTATCTCATCATCAACAACAATTTGAGGCACGTCAGTAATTTTAACCCTAGAGGCATCATCAGAGGATGATGGCCCAACCATGGACGTATTCTTGCCTTTATCCATCGGATCAGCCATTGGAGCATGTTGTGGTAACACCACTTCAACTTGCGGAGCTGGTGGGGCAGTGTTTGCCTGGAGATAATCGATTTGCTTAGAGAGCTGCTCAAGAACATTTAGGACTTGCTTCATCTCCGATTCGAGGGCAGCAACGCGAGCTTGTTCAGCAACACATGTTTGTTCAATGTTATCAGCCATTGTTGCTCTAGAACGAGTACGAATTGGCGATCTTAGGTGAGCCGTGTTGTCACCTAGGTAAAAGAGATAATGTAAGAAATGATGACAAGATATGAAAATGGCCCATGACAATGGTCTAATCGCCTCATTTTATTTAAAATTTATTTTAAACGTTGAACCAAACTTCCTAACAATGAACTAAGAATTGAAATTCAAATCCCTAAACATTGAACTAAAAATTGAAAGCACTAAATTGAAATCGAGGTCTCTAAACATTGAACTAAGAAACCAAAACATCTCATTTTATATGCTTTTGGGAGTGGAAATGAATTGCAAATTGGTTTTCTCCATTGCATATAAAACAAGACGGACAACGAAACCTATTGTCATGGACCAACGAAATTGCAAGTAAGTAAATTGCAGTAGTGAGAATTTAAACAACTTACTTTCACTGGTAATGGATGACAATCACATAGACACACGCATGAAATGTGAGGCTCGATTTCTATCTAGATGGCTTAACAAAATGGAGCTAAAAAGATGATATGAGCATTGCAATCTCGCATTAACGTGTCAGGTCCTCCTAACCCCGGCTCAGTCGAATGGAATGCCTAATAATCACGCAGTCTTGCGGATATGGACAAAACATTCGACACCATGAAGAATTTTCGGGGAAGAGAAGGTCAACCTCTATATAGCAGTCTCGCTTTAGAGGAAGTATCCTTCTCAACACCATCCTAAGAATCCTATCGCAGCCCAGGTCCGGCAGCAGGTTGTGTGTGCAATAGTATAGTGCTAAAAACAATAAAATATGCACAACGGTTTAATTGCAAACAACACTTCTATAGTTTAAATTTAACCATTCATCCTTAACTACAACCTGCAAAACAAGGGTTAGCAAAGACTACTCCCCTTATACCTCCCATCTGCAAGAACATTTAACACTTAAATTAGGGACGTACCTGGTATTCTCGCTGCCAAAAAATATATATATATTTTAAAAAAGAAACAGGCCTATGTTCACTGTGAGTTTTAACTCTGTCCCCTGCGGAGTCGCCAAGCTGTCGTGACCTTCCCGATGGTGAATTACTTAAAGAAGGGCTAATGGATTACTAAGTCCTAAGACTTGGCACGGACCCTCCCAAGTCCTACTAATCGCGACTTGATACTAATGAATTAACCCATTTAATCATGCAATTATACTCAATTTGGAGCCACCACTAACCAATTAGGGTTGGTTAGAAACCCAAGTAAAGTATGGGAGAATACTTTACTTTTGCGAACCAGAGATTCAATAGGTCCAGGAACATGGTTACGCTAGAAAAATCTAACGCCCTTTCGGTACCTTGTCATTTTAATTTAAAAATTTGCAAGCAGTGTTGATTAATTTTAACCTAAGCTACTAACATGCAAAAGGATGATCACACGAATGCTCAGTCCCTATTAAACAATCAAAAGATTTTCATTAAAAGAAATAAACACACGGTATTTTTTTGGACTTTCTTTTATCTTGAAATCAAAACTTGCATTTTAACTTCATGACCTAACTTTATTAACAAGCAAATTCTAATTAAATAAACCTAACATACAAACTTAATTTTGGTTTTCATTTTATTTAATGAGAATCATGCAATGCGTGCTACTAATTTTAACATGAAATGATATGACGTGGCGATATGACCTAAAATATATAAGCATGCAATCTATCCTAAAACATGAAATGAATTTATTCTAATTTTTTTTGTATTTTCCATGAAATTCAAAATTAAAGAAATGCAACAATTAAATATGCAATCTAAATTAATTAAATGACCTAATTCTAATGACGAGCAATTTCTAACTAAATGAACTTAGCAATAATTACTAGATGATGAAAGTTTCATAAACCTAATCCTACATGTCTGATTTATTAAACCTACATGCTTTGATGCAAGATTTTGATTTTTTTGATTTTTTGATTTTTTTAGTGTTTTAGTGTTTTTCCAAGACAAGTAATTATCAACTAAACATTAAATCTAAATAATCAAGATATTCAATAAATAAAGGATTAAAATAACCGAAAAAAATAACCTGTTGTCTCACAGGTCAAATTAACGATTATTCTAAACCTAATTATCACGACAAAGAATTCAAAATAATTAAAAATCTAATCCGAAGTCTTACGGATCAAATTAATAATTGATTTAATAACCAAAATACCATCAAAAAGCTCGAAAATTAATATAATTAAAAAATTGATCCGATGTCTCTCGGATCAAATTAATAATTACAATAATTTCGGACAAAATCCTTACGGATAATGCCTACAAAATGCACAAATATTAACATTGACAAACCATATTCTAATTTAAACAATAATAACAAAATTTAAAATGAATAAATAAAATAAAGAAAAACAAACTACCTAATTTGCTTTTCTCTTTTTCTTTTGTTTTTTTTTCTTTTTCCTTTGCTTCCAAAAGAAAAGCTCAGCAACTCGTGCGACTGGTCACCGAGGGGACTGATCATTGGTCTGGCAAAGGGAACTCCGGCGAAGGCGGATCGACAGGAACAGGGCAGCACCCGGGCAGTAAGGAGAACCGGCGGAACAGGGGTGTCGCGGTCAGAGCTGAATTAGCGGTGGCTTCGCGAACAGGGCGTTGCAGGTGGAGGACTCCAATGGAGGGCAAGTCGCGGGCGTCGGCGGCAGAATCTAGAATAGTGGGCGAGTCACGATGATGATCAGTGACTCGGGCAAGAACAGAGGCGCGGAGCAATGGCGTCACGGTGTAGCAAGGCAATGACTTCGTCAGAGGGGAGTTCGGCGACTAGCCCTAATGTCGCTCAGGCGTACAGTGGCTCGATGATCGGCGAGTGGAGACGCAGCAAGGCGAGCTCGCGGGTTGTAGCAACAGCGATCGTCATGGGAGCTCGGAACAGGCGCGGTGCGGGCGGTGGGTTACAGATCTGGCTGGGGTTCGGTCTTCGGCGAAGCTTCGGCAGAGGGAAGCAACATCGGGTCGTCGCAGGCGTCGCATGGTGAGTCGGAGGTCGCTAAGCCGCGAGTTGCCGAGGCGCAGCGTCGGGCTCTGGTGGTGGTAGGTGAGCGAGGACGGCGTCGGGCGCGAGTCCAGCGTCGCGGGGGGTTCACCGGCGATGAGCTGAGATGCAGATCATGGATTGAGGTGCGCAGGTGGCCGGTGGTGTCTCGACGGGGAGCGGTGCTAGTGCTGGTGCTCGGACGAGGGTGGCGTCGACAGCACGGCGGCTGGCTGACGAACGACGACGCAGGGGGTGGCCTGGTGCGAGAGACCAGCAGCACAGGAGCTCGGTCTGGGCAGCAGCGAACAGAGGGGGTGTCAAGTGGCTTTCACGAAGGAGACGATGAACAGTCGCCTTTTCTCTTTTCTTTTTTTTTTTTGCTCTTTTTTTTTTCTCTCTTTCTCACACGTCACTTTCACTCTACTGCTCTCTCTCTCTCTCACCTCTCTTCTGTTTTTCGCTGAACCCTCACACGTTTCAATCACCAGTCTCCCTCTTTCATTTCTCTCTCTTTTACTTTTTTTGACTTTTTCTGTTCTTTTTCTTTTTCGATGAAGAGAAGCCCCCCCTTTGTTTCCAAAACCTCACCCTTTATTTATGGAGGAAGGCTCAAAGTTGTTTTTTGCGAGTGAGATATTCACTCAACAACTCCAACAATAAAAAGGCTCCAAAATCAAATAAAAACTGATTTTTTTTTTAATTTTGAAATAAAGATATATTTTCAACAAAAAATTTCCAAAGCGGAATTTTTATTTTATTTATTATTTTCTAAACTATTTGGTGTCAACAAAAGTAAAGCTAAAATAGCTCCCACTAAACGACAGCATCTCATGATGCTTCTAGGCCTATACTAATGACATGTCGTTCAAATACACATGGGCGTAGACCTTTAGTTGGTGGATCTACAACCACATCATATGTGAAAATATGTTATATTAAAACGTCACATTTCTGTACCGTTTGCTTTTGGTCAAAAAATTTTGACCACCATATATTTAGACCCCTTGAGACCTCTGTAGTTAATAAAAATACTACAAATTTATTGTCTCAATACAATCGTATAGGTCTATCCATAAAGTTAAAAACGGTCAACTCCTTCATGAGGCTCTGGAGCATAATAACCCAAGTAACAGCCTAAAAGAATGTCACTAACACTGGTTACATAGTAGAAGATGACATAGAACTTTATTTACTGCACTTCTTACTAACATAAATATGTATTATGTTATTGATTTCCTGTCATGATAACAGACAACAAAATTTACATATAAATACCCTACTAACTGTAAGAACTAAATATATCTGTAAATTAGCATATAATTTCTTGTCCTTTTAAGTACCTCAAAACCTTCTTGGTAGCAATCCAGTGATCACATCCTGGATTTGACTGATATCTGCCTAGAAGTCTCATCACAAAGACGATATTTAGTCTAGTGCAAATTCGAGCATATATTATACTTTTAAGTGCACAGACACAAGGTACACCATTTAATTAGATTTCTCAATATCTAAATAAGGACAATGTGATAGATTCAGTCCATCACCCTTAACAACAGGAGCATTTCCTGGCTTGCAATAATGTATGTTGAATATTTCCAATATACAATTAGCAAATGTCTTCCAAGAAAATCTAATATATAATATGACAAAAACAATTCTTACAGATCTCAGTACAAAGGATATAAGATATCTCAAGGTAACAACTTGTAAGCAAAAATATTATGTACATAGAGTATGAGAAAAAATAAATTTCCTTCCACTGACCTTGCAGTATATTAAATTACTTTGTTCCCAATTGAACAAAATAATAACACTATGAAACTTTAATAATATTGCCTATAAACTTGCTTAAAGCTATGAATAAGACTTTTCGGTCTACACACAAGTTTACTTGAAATATCTGTTGCAAAATCCTCCAATTGCACAATATAAATTTTATATCTATTTGGCGTAACTCCATATCAAAATAAATTATTATTGCCACGTTCACTCTGAACGAATCTTTAAAAATACTAGAAAGAATTTCTTTTTTCACTATTAACTATCCACCCCTCTTTCAGAGTGAAAACTTTAGCTACCAATTTGGCTTTAAATTCCACAATTTTTCTTTGAAATTCTTTTAGTTTTGTACGTCAATTTGCAACTAATGAACTTATGATCTTTAGGCAAGTAAGTTAGTTTCCAAACACTATGATGTTTCATAGATTGTATACCGCCTTTTATGGCATCTAATCACATACTTGATTAAGAATAAGAAATGAAATTTATAAATATGCAATTACATCAACCATATAGTGGATATTGTAATCATGCTCTCACAAATAAACTATATAGTCTGATGGTATAACTGATCATATTTCCCTAACAAATCTCCTTAATAAAGCTGCAACCACTTCATTCTGCACTTGAGATGTTTAAGAAATTTCATTATAAACTATATCAAGAATAATACCTTGAACCTCAACAAGTTTAGTCTATGATATAAGAGATTTCATAATTATCTGTATATGTAAAGACAAAAAACACAGTAACCTCCATCATACTATTATCTTTAATAGTCTGAAAGCAGCTATCCTCTACAATTACGTCAATCTTTAGAAACTTTAAAGTATGTGATTCCATAATTCTTGCACCTTCTTTAGGGTCATAAAATCAATACCCCTTTAACAATCTAGATAAGATACAAAATAATTCCAAGTGGATCTAAATTCCAACGCACTTAATATTGAACTCCCAGAATTTACAAAGTATTTGACAAATGACCCTTTAAGCAATTAACTATTGTCATACTTGCCAAAATACTTACCGCTACTATTAGGCCTGACAACCTTCAAGACTAATTTGAACCAGTTTATTCTTTTTGTTTGTCAATTTCTTTAAATAGAAAACTTTTGGAAACAACCTTTTAACCATATACTAGATGTATATGTCATTAAGATTTAAACACAATTTTTGCAAATGTGTCCTAATTTCAATATCAGACAAGACATAATTTCAAGCAACTAAGGCTTTCATCATCTTATAGTAGTTCAGTCCGTAGGCAAACCTCTTTTCAAGTATTCCAAAATGGAACGCTTCATGGACAGTAAGCAAATTCAACTGCTCTTTTCTCAAGCAATAAATCATATGTCCACAACTTAAAATGTGAAGCAGTAAAAACCTCAATAATAGTGGAGTTATTAATTACAGAAAAGTTGACTGAAAAACAAGCAATGTATATAATTAGCATCATGTGATCACCGTGTAACTTGACGTACAAGTACACATCTAGAAAGTTACACGCATAATCATATAATTACCTTTGTGCAGAATACATGACATGTAGTTGTACACTTCCCACATGATAGCGGTTATGATAATATATTCCAATTCTTCGTGAATTCATCACCTTTGGGCATATGAATCACTAGAATCAGTCACTTTTCCACCACACCATCATGTATCCCTCCATGAACTAATACACAATAACCTCCTTTGGGAGTATGACTACGCATTAGATCAGGAGACATCCCAATAATCATACGAGACCAAAATTTCTCAAACCCAATCAAGCGTGCCACTTTGGCGGTCACTACTCAATTGAATCCTTGAAATTCTCTCATACCAGGGATATAAACTTTACTTCTCACATATACCATATACATGTGATTTTAACTTCAGTGATAGGGGCATCATATCACCAAAATCACATATTATGCTAATTATATTGTTTTATAAAAATAATCATATATCTATATATAAAGAACTTGAAAGTCATATTTCAATGAGATCACCGATTATAGCAACACAAGAAACTTCTCATGATATAGAAGAAAGCATCTCTTGTGCACTCCGATTACTGATAACTAAAACAACATAAAAAGAATGCCGATCCAAAGGATTCCTCATAAGTTAACATCAATAGCAATATAGTGTATCCAGATTGACAAGCTTAATAGCTGATCAACTATTGATCATGAGTTTTATAAGGTAAAACATGACTCCAAGGCCAATAGTTGATTAATTAGCCAATTTTTATCATTACATCAACTAGTGACCTATATTTTGAGTCAAAAAACATAACCAAATATCTATCTTATAACAGTAGATATTATTGTTCTGCGTAAATGTTGTCATGCTTCTTAACCATAAATCAATGCTCAACTTGATAGACATTAACAACTGACCACGAGTTCTTAAGATGTGATAATTAATATAATCAATTTGGTCACGAGTTCTTAAGACGTCAATCATTCAAAGGTTATCAAAAGAAACAAAAATACATCAAGATGCGTATAAATAACTATGCTTGAGCAACAAAAGTTCCATAACTTTTATTGTTTCTCATGACCTCAATACATAGTTCAAATATTATCCCATAATGATTGTATCTTATTAAGCTAGCTTTAGTTCACAATAAAGTTTAATTTTTATTAATGAATCACACCATTATAATGTTTATGTGATAACATACCAGTAACCCAATACTTGTATTTCCAAAATCACAGAAAATACAAGAAAAATACGCAAAAATACACTAAAAATACACGTATTTAGGGCTTTATATGTATTTTTGCATCCATAAAATAGCCAAAAATATAAAATAAATACATCATGACGTACAGGGAAATCATACGAATCCAACGCCAACAGCCACGCACCCACACGCGCCGCCTGAGTGTCCGGCGCGTGGAGCTCACGCGCGGCGCATGGCCGTGCGTGGGGGCACATGTTGCCTCCTCTGGTGACGCGCTACTGACCGTCTTGCTCGTCTCGTCGAGCTCAGTCTGAATTTGTGATTTAATTTTATTTTATTTAACAAAAAATCTCAAAAATCACAAATTAGGGCAAAAACTTTATGCGTTCAAGTTCTAAGGTTACGGTTGCTCTAATACCACATGTTGGACGCAAATTACGCAACCCCAAGATCTCCGTAACCAGAACAAGAACATGCATAATTGAATAGAAAGATTAACGCACCTGTTTTGGGATCCATCGAACATAAAGCGGAAGCAGAAAAAGGATTACCCACATATATCAAGGGGATCCACGCATCAAGTCCTTCTCCTCTATTGCCCTCCGTATCACTGGCTCAATGAGGCGGCTCCCCTCATGTTTAGTGTTAGGTAAACGCCCCTTAGGTGAGGATACATGTGAGAATTAGGGTTAGAGGAGAGACTTGAGCACTATTTATAGAGTTTCCAGCCAATCCCCCTCATTACGGGTCAGGCTCAACTCAGCCCACACTAGCCAGCCCATATTAGACTAATTAAGAAACCTTCCATCTCACCTTAAACATCCCGTAAAACGGTAAACGTTAAATGGTAAATTACAATATCAGATAATATAGTCCACAATTAGAAAAACTCTTACAAAGGACGCTCGGTGGATCTTGCGGATGAAGACGTGGGTTTTTCCTTGGTTGAATCGGTGGCGGTGAGCTGGCGGAGAGAAAATGCAAACGAAGCTAGCGGCTGTCTCGATCGATGGCGCTGAACGCAGGAAGAGGGGACTCCTCGCAACTCGTGCTTTGTTGGGCTGTGGCGTGAGTGGCCGACAGAGTCAACCAGCGGCCTTCGATTGACTCGGTGCTGGCGTGGAGAGAAACCCAACGGAGAGGAGGCGAGCTGCTTCATTGCTTTAAGTAGTGCTGGCATCAGCTTCGGTGAGGAGTTCCGCTGGTGCAAGTACACGAATCGGTGAGGACTTTCGGTCAACAAGTGGCAGGAAAGAAGCAGCTTGGTCTTGCGGTTTTGGCTGGACGCGTGGATAGCCGACCTCCGTGAAGCTGAAGTGAAGCCGCGTCAGTGGGTTCTCTCCTGGCTACTGTTAGTGGCCAAACAAATTGTGCGGAGGGAGAGAAGTCAACTGAAACAGTAAGGATGGAGGGGAAGACCGGTTTCTCTTTTGTGGAACCATTTCCCTTCCATCTTATCCCTTGGTTCCTCTCATGGCCCACCAAACTTCAGCTAGCTTGCTTAACACTCTTCCAAGCTCAAATCCCTTATAGAAACTCTTTGAGTTGGTCCATAAGTGTGAGCAAAGTGGGGCACACGAATTTTGAAACAATTGACTTCCATTAATCACTTGATTCACTTTAAATCAACCTCATTTGTCATCCATAAATTCAATTGACATCTCTTTGTTTCAATTGCTATTTTTCCTCATCCAATAACCCATCTTGCTTCTCCATTTTGCATCCAAGTTTAATCCTCGGCTTCAATTGCACACAAAAAAAAAAAAAACGATTATGCGACAACTTTTTCCCTAAAAGTGTCGGGTGTGAGAAAAATCTTCTGAAACTGAGTCGACAATCCTAGAATTTATTGTGACATAATAGAAACTTCAATTTCTGAAATCGCACTCGAATTGACGGTTAATTTTCATTCGACGCGTTTTTGGCGTGACCTAGGCTACCGAGTAACTTTTAGGAATTTTTAGTGCAAATAACCCGTGGTCGATTTTTTTCGAGCCACTATGAACCCACTCGACTCATTGACGACTTTCGATTGTCGTGAAAGTCTCAAGAATCTAAATACGGACACAGGGTACCAAAATAATAAGAAAATCAGTCTAGTGCCGGTCGACGAAAATTTTTCCAATTTAGTGGTGTCACCCATGATTAGCCACACATCTCTATCGAACTGGTCTATCTCTAATTGCAAATCGATTTTATATTGTGCCACAATAGTCTCTAAAGATAGACACGGTCAAGAAGCCGATTCCTAGTCGAATTCTCAAGTTTATCTGCCTAAAAATCGTTATTGGTTTTCCCTATATAGTCTAGTTATCTCGAGAGTGATCAGCTCTAAAAACAGCCCTATAGGCGCATCAATGAAATGCCTGAAGAAAGAGAGCAATATACCTTATTAGTTTTAATTGGAAATGTCAATATACTATATCAGCCTACGGGTGATATGTCAGTTTAGTAGAGAGCAGTATACCTTATCAGCTTAGATTGAGCACTGTTGGTATACTATATCAGCCTAAGAGCGATATAGCAGCTTAGCAAAGAGTAGTATACTCGATCATCTCATAAGCGAGCTATACTATCTATTTATCAGCTTAGCAGTGAGCAGTCCTGATATGAATGAACTTTATAGATAGTATGAGATGAACCGATCAAGAAAGGGTCAAGATCACATGTAATTGACTAGGTCGATTGATCATTGCTTTGATTTGATATCGTGAATTGATTGATTGAATTGAAATGACCAATGAATGATCCGATTGACATGAAATCGATTAGGTCGATTGATCGATGCTTCGATCTGTGATGTGATTGCTTGGATGCCTATTTGATCTATGCTAATATGCATGTGGAATCTAAGGCCAAGGTAAGTCCTCTGACTCGTGTTGTGCAGAGGCAGCCCTAAGGTGTATTGGTTTACTAATCGGGTCTTAGATGATAGAACTTGCTGAGACGTGGTCTCACTAGTTATTATATAACCATTTTTGGACCCTAGATGGCAGCATCTCCACCTCCTCATCCTCCAATACATTTTGGTATTCCTATGAATGTCACCGAAGAAGAATACCCCTTCCCGATAAACCACCACCTAGAGGGACTAGAGTATGTGTTGATAGAGTCCAAGGTATGGGTTGAAGTGAATAGAATTGACCTGGTACCCTATGAGTGTCGATCATGGTATGTAACTATCATGGTGGGCGAAGAGAAGGTCTTATCCTAGAAGGCGATGTGCCTCTGTACATCCTAGAGGCAACATTCAAGCTAGGGATGGCAGACCCTAAGGAGGGGTTGGTAGTGGATGCCAAGGATCCCAAGCTTGAGGGCGATCCTAAGTCATCATTATACCCAACCAAGGGTGCTAACTAGAGTGAAGAAGAAGAATGGACGGCAGACCCTAAGGTGGTTGTGATTTTCAGTTCTGAAAAATATAATCCTACTTTTCTATCACATTATTTTATTGTCTGGGGATTTATTATATGCTTCCGCATGAGTATTAAAATGAAAAGGTCGGCGATGCATCTTGGGATGTCACTATTAATTGACCAGGTGAGGGATGGGCACGCGTTCGAGGATCGGGGCATGACATTTCTACTTAAAAGAATATGTATTGTCAAATTCCACCTAAAATCAATATATATTATAAGTTATTTTCTTATTCTCATGAAGCTTACTTGTATTTCAATTTCTGAACCAATAAAAAGATGTTCCCCCATTTACAAGCGGCAATTTGATATAGAGTATCAATTATAACCGGACCCTTTTGCAAATAAGTATCATCTTTCTAGGAAAAGGTGTCGAAAAAGTCCTAAACCTTTTTTTTTGTGCCGATTTAGTTAGGTCTAAACCTTTTTACATTATGCCAATTTGGTTCTTTCCGGTCAATTTTGCTCGGATTTTGCTGACTGGACGCTGGCCACTGACGTGGATAACTTTTAATAACATCTTTTTTCTTTTTTCTTTTTTCTTTTTCTTTTTTCCTTCTCCTTCCTCCAGTCGGTCGCCGAACCTTGGCGATCGGCCAGAGGTAACGGCCAGCAAGGTCAAGGTCAATCTCACTAACCACCTTGCCAGTGGCCGCCTTGGAGGCTTAGGCTGTGAGGGTGAGCCCCACCAGCCAGGTGCGAGCCTCGCACTGGGCTGGCGGGGCTCGCCCTCGTCGCCCAAGCCTCGAGGGCAGCCTCACGCTCCAACGAGGGCAAGCCTTGCCGCCCCACGCAAGGCCGCCCTCATGGCCACTAGCAAGGTGGCCAGCGAGGTCGACCTCGACCTCGCCAGTCGTCGCCTCTGGCCAATCGCCGAGGTCTAGCGACAGGCTAGAGGAAGGAGAAGGAAAAAAGAAAACGAAAAAAAAAGAATATTATAATATTATTAAAATTTGTCCATGTCAGCCGGTTGGCATCCAGTCAGCATAATCCGGCCAAAATTGGCCAGAAATGACTAAATTAGCACAACGTAAAAAGGTTTAGGACTAAATCGCCACCAAAAAAATGTTTGTGACTAAAGTGGTACAAAGACAAAAGGTTTATGACTTTTTCGACACTTTTCCCAATCTTTTTGAGAGGAAATTTGAATGATTTTTCCTTTTTTAGCTGACAAGTCATTTATCCATTTTAAAGTAATGTGTAGTTTTCTCGATGATTTTATAACTTTAGGGTCCGTTCGTTTCACGGAAAATAGGTCATTTCCAAAAAATATTTTCCCAAAAGTCATTTTCCAGGAAAATGACAATATTTTTTTGATGTTCGGCTAAAATTTGAAAATGTTTTAGAAAATATTTTCCGGTATTCGTTAAGGAAAATATTTTCTAAGACTTCACCACTTAGGCATGTATCACTTACCAACCTATAAATCCATCAAATATGAATTTGCCTTTAAATCCGGGCAAACTTGTTTCATATCTTTGTTCCCTCATTGTCGCCAAATACTCATCTACTATAAAAAATGTTCGTATGGATTTTAAAAAGAAGCAAAAGAGAATACCATGGTTCCGTTTTTAATGTTATCCATTCCATGCGCTTGACAGTTGAATCCAGAGCTGAGAAGATTTCTTCAAACTATGTCTACAGAACCAGAAATCCTCGAAGCACCAGTTTCCCTTACACCTTCATCTTCAGCTTTAACCCCTCCAGAGTTTCGTGTTTCTAATGCTTCTAAGATAGACTATCTTTATGAAGTCTCTCTTAGTGATGAAACAAAAATTTCTGAAACCCAGCTACCCCTTATGAACCCTTATTCTGCTTTTGCCAAACCAACCACATCATTCTCACCCATTCGCTCCATCCACCAGCTTATTCACCAGACCCCAAAGCAAGTAAAGAAGTATGTCCAGTCCTCCAAATTCGACCAACATCCTATTCCTGCTACTGAAAAGGAATATTTTGTTACTCTCCAGATCCCTCCAGAATTTCCCCGACAATGGGCTCAACAGGGATACACTCATGTCCATTATGGAGCTGTTCGTCTTGCTCTAACTTTTCATGGTCGAAAAGGTTTGCCAGTTGTGGCAAGAATAGCATTGCTAGATACCAAGTTTTTGCAATACCAACATGCTTGCATTGGTACTGTTCAAACTACTTTGAATGCAGGAACAGTCTTTGTCACTCTGTACCCTAACTTCAACATCGCCCTTTCAGATCCTCAGTTACTTTCTTTTATGAAAGTCCAAGTTCAACTTACTGGAGCCCCCCAAACTGCTGACTCTATAGCTGCAACCTTACATTACCAGATGGTTTATCGAGTGCAAAACCATGCACTTGACCTCAACTTCAACAATGGTAATGAAGACGCCTTGTTCATTTCTATGCAAAATGACCAGGCATCATGTATCCATGTTCCTAGGCAGATTCCAAAGGATACGTTGGCCAAGCTTCTTCCGGAGACTTGGATAACCAATTATGAAAAGCTACATCAACACAACAAGCCTTTCCAGTCTACGGACTCCGAGTTCGTAAGAAAAAAGGATGGAACTGTTTCCATCAAATTTGGCAAGGAAAAGGAAGAAAGTCCTTCTATCTTCCAAACCCTCTTCATGATTGAACCATGTATTCCTCAATATATTTCTGAGCCAGATCCAAAAAAGCATGTTCGACACTTTAATAGTGATGGACATCCTGTTCATTACTATAAAGACAATGATGGTCATTGTTTTTGGGATCCCTTTTGTCAATGTTCTCACTGTATAAATTCCCCCAACGAGGTAGATCCTTGTTCACCTCAACAAAAGAGGCCAAAAGATAAGATGTTCCAAAGGTACTTAGACAGAGGTTCCTCCGTTGACACTCTTGGTGAATGTGACAAATACCAATTCATGGTTTCCTATGCACCACCTCCACCACCAGAGTCCAGTACCACATCTCAAGTCTCACTAGATCCACCAAAAACACCATCACCATCTCCTCCTCAGAAAAAGCAAGCCCTCTCTCCATTCTATAAGCCAATCCTTAAGTGGGCTAAGAAGCATTCTTACCCCCTCGAAGTTCCAGAAGAAACACCATCTACTTCTTCTATTGCTATGTTTCAGGAATTCTTGGCTGAGGCCAGTTGGATGGATCTGCATAGAAAGATACGTCCATGCTTTGGAATTGTTCGTAGGGATCCTGGGACAGAGGTCCTCCAAAGCGTGCATAGGGGTCCTGGGTGGATTGGACAATGTCATCTTCGCTTGTCATTTCAGGTTCTTGGGACGATGAGGCTTGTCTGTATTGTCCGAGTGCTTCCTTAGCTTCTGGTGCTAGGTCATAATGATCCCACGTAGTGGGTGCATTATTCCAAACATCTTCGGGAATGGTCTTGTTCTCCTGGCAAAGAATTCTCTGGAGTTCTCGATATTCATGTTCACAGAGTCGAACAGATCTAGGATAAGATTTGTAAATCCAGGCTTCACGGCTGTTCAAGTTAGGTTTATAGGATGTGGTTCCTATTTCTAGTGGTACATCGAGAATACTACCATTGTTTCTGCAAAAATTCCAAGGACGTCGAAAAAACAGGATGGTATGGACTTCAGGGTTTGGCGTCATAGATCTAAATTCTCTTTCTAGATCTTGTTTCCAACATGTAGGATGATAGAACCAATTTAGAAATTCTAAAAGATTCTTATCACATTCTTTTTCAATGTTTCTTCCGAGCAAAAATATCCTTGTGAGGTTAGCAATGAATCTTCTGGTTGAGATTTCAAAAGCTATCAGATACTTATTGGTCAAGTACCATAATAACGTTTTGAGCTGTTCAGGAAAATCATCTTCCTTCCAAATAAGAGGATGAATAAAGGGATAATTCATATTTAACCCAAAAGGATAAAGAATCGAACCTCCATTGAATCTGAATAGGTCTGTGTGGCTTTGCCACATGAGGTTCTCCAAGTTCTCAACAAGGCTGTCGTTCTGGATTTGCTGAATAATCTCCTGGGGATATTTTCAGCTTTGTGAATCTTTAATGTTCTCGATTTTGTATTTTACTCCATAGTTGAGTATATGGAAAGCAGGCCTTTTGATATACATGTTGATCTCAGCTGGTGCTTTTGGCCTTGATAAGAAGTCAACAAGTACATTCTTCTTTCCAGGAATATGCTTAGTGTCAAAGGAGTATTTTGAAAACCATTCAGCCCATCGAAGCAGTTGGGAATTTGGAATTTGTTTTTGTTTAAACTTGGTCATCTGAGAGAAAGATGCCATGTCTAATTCCACCAGGAAATTGTGGCCAATGAGATGAAATTCAAACTTTTTGATTCCATTTTTGACTGCTAAGATTTCTTTGAAAGTGGAATGGTAATGCATTTCAGCTTGAGAAAACTTTCCACTCTTATGGGCACAGAGGAGTCTCTTACCATCAATTTCTTCGAATAGAACGGCTGCCCAGTCTTCATCACTGGCGTCAGTTTGAAGAATTCTTTTACCTGTTGATGGTATTTGCAGTGGCGGGAGATTCTGCATAATCTCCTTAAGCTCAGTGACTGCTTTGGTCTGAGTTTTTCCCCAAGGTGGGGAGTTCTTTTTTAGCATGGATTGCAAAGGGATCAGAAGCTTTGCAATATTGGGGACGAAATCTCTGAGATAATTAATTATCCCAAGAAATTGCTGGACTTGTTTTGTCGTGAAGTTATCTTTAGGAAACTTCAATAATTCTTGAGCAATATGTGGCCCAGGGTAGTATGTACCCTTGTTGAGGTGCATACCAAGAAATTCAATTTCTGTTTGGGCAATGTTCATCTTTCTTTGAGAGAGCATAATGCCATGCTTTCTCACTATTTCTGCAAATTGTTCAAAGAGTAGACAGTGTGACTGTTCATCAGGGCTGTAGAGCAGAATGTCGTCGATATATACAACTGCACTTGATAATATTGGTTGGAAAATACGACACATTGCCTTTTGGAAAAGGGATGGTGCTACCTTTAAACCAAAAGGAAGAACTTTCCACTGGAAGTGCTGGTTTGGGAAACAGATGTCTTCAGGATGGATGTCCAATTGCCAAAATCCGGCTTTGAGATCGAATTTGGAATAAATGTGGCCTTTGGTTAAACCAGTAAAGAGACAATCTCTGGATGGTAAAGGGAATTTGTCATCTTGGAGAAAGAGGTTGAGAGGTTGATAGTTGATTACCAATCTCATTTTTCCCCTGTTTTGCTCAGCACGTTTATTGACATAAAAAGCTTCACAAGCCCATTGGGAATTTGAGATTTCAATAAGGCCTTGCTGTAATAGTTCTGAGCATTCCCTTTGAGCTAAAGCCAAGTGTTCTGGCTTCATTCCCATATGACTTGCCTTGGTCGGATTTATGTCTTCATTCTTCTTGAAGGGAAGGCGGACAAAGAACTCAGGGTTTTCCCATAAAGGATGAGAGCATTTCTGGGCAAATTCTGAATGAGATTCTGAACAAAATTCAAGCAACTTTTGCATGATTGGATCTAGTAAACTCATCTCAATGGAGAAGAGTCTTTGAATATTGACGAACTCAGAGAATTGGTCTTTAAATCTGAGTCCTTTTCCAGGAATGATTCGAAGTTGAGAGATTTGAGTCATGATATCCCACCCAATTATCAAATCTTTATTGGGAAGGCTTGATCCAAAAATTTTTGTGGTTATGGAACACTGAGAAAAAAACTGGACAGTGACTGGTGTGGTTCTGACATTCGTGGAGAAAGTATCTCCTGAAGCAGAATTGAAGTATCGGATATAAGGAGTCCAGAATTCTTCAGGTAGAACTTTTGTGTCTAGAATGGAACAACTTGCTCCCGTGTCAATAAGAGCAATGACGTTGATAGGTTTGGCAAACTTCGAGGTGAGGATTTTAATAGGGAAATGGGGACAGTGAGTATGACTTGAGAATATGTCAGGATTTGGCTCTGGAGATGTGGGAGATATGGGAAAAAAATCTTCAGATTCTGAGTCAGACTCAGAGTCACTAGAAGTTAGGTAAAAAGGAATGGCACAAAGAGTTTGTTCAGTTGGTTCATCATCAACAGAAAATAAGGATTCAATATCATCATTTTCAAGTGAAAAACCTGTTTCATTCTCTATTAGATGAATCTGACCTTTTTTTGCCTGAGGACAATTTTTGGCAAAATGTCCTTTTTTGTTGCAGATGTAGCAACAACTTGACTTCAGCCCTAATGAGAATCTTCTAGTTGAGTGGCATGTTCTCCCCTACGTCTTTTGTGTTCTAATAAACAAAAGAAAAAAGAAGCAAAGCATATAGAGTTATTTGCTTGAGCAATGTACAACTGTAGGGTAGAGTAAATAAAGAAAAGGATAAGCAAAAGTGCAGAGCGCAAGCTTGAGATCGATGAGTTTGAGGTTTACCTAGCAATGGCCGATGACTAGCCAAGAAAGAAGAAGATGGAAAACAAATAAAAGATTAAAAAAAAGAAAAAAAAAAGAAAGAAAGGAAATTAAAAATAATTCAAATTAAAGAAGAAAAATAAAATTTTAAAATAATTCGAATAAAAAAAGAAAAGCAGAAGAAGAAAGGGGAGGAGGAAGTGGGGATTTGTAGAGGTGTGAGAAGAGAGATCAAGTGAGGAAAATGTTTTCCACTTTTCAAAAGCGGAAAACATTTTCCCCTAATTTAGAAGACTTTTTTCCTTTCATGAAAAACATTTTCCTCAAGGAATTCATTTTCCATGAAATGAACGCTGGAAAATCCGGAAAACGTTTTATTTTAAGCGAAACGAACGGAGCCTTAATCTTTAAAAGAAAGAAATCATGGATGAGAAAAATATTTAAAGCCTTCATATAAATTAACGTAGATGCAAAAATCCGAACAACCGCCCCTCCCCCCCCCCCCCCCCCCCTCCTCAAAAACAAAGGGTAAACACTAAAAAGGGTATGTCTCCCCTAAAAGATAATACAGATACGAATAGAGAAAATTCCATTTTATTGTTCTCATTTCAAGAAATAACAAAGTGATTGCTTACTAGAAATACCAGAAGAACCCGTCAAATGATAACCACTACTCCACAGTCCGACTCCTGTAGAAACCGTCGCTGCTTCATAAATCAGAAATCAAAGCTCCTTCAACTTCCAAGTTTTTCATTGGGAAAGACGAACAAAAGGAGCATCTCTTAAGTATCAAGCTGAAAAATGCAAGAGAAGAACGAACACCTTAAGCCAGTCAAAGAAAGCCAACAAACATTCATCTGAACAGATACTACTGAAAACCCGTGTGATTGCCAATGGTTTATTTCTGCATCATACTTTGTAAAATTTATCCTATTACGGCATATAGGAATCATGTCTTCTCTCGACAATCTCGACAATCTAAGTATAAGGTAACCCAGAAACAAAAAAGTTGTATACATATTGATCCCTAGCCAAGCATAACTTGCGCCACGCTAATTGACCCTCGTACTGTTCGGAGTTTTTGGACCTCTGGGCTCAGCCACTCATTTATAGCAAAAGTAAGACTGAAAAGTAATAAACTGAAGTTATTGAAGCAACAGAGTGAGATGAAAAACATGCAGGAGAGCTCCGGAGGATGGAATTACCACAATCATAAATGAATGAAAGAGAAACACAAACAATATCAAGAGCAATCTAGCATTAGCCCTTTCGGGATGGTCTTCCCGTGCACGAGTTTCAAGTGCAGTCTCTATTAGTGGCCCATTTAGGTCCTACACATATTTATGCGAACATAATGTTTAGAAGATAAATTCGATTATAAATCTTTTCCAAATATGACTTCACAAAGGCCGACCACAGGAACAGCGGCAGCAACGACAACAACTTAACCGGCTAAGTAGGATTGGACAAATGAATAATTTTTTACGCCATTGCACTCGATAAGACAAAGAGCAATAAGACTGCAGTATCCTTTTATTTCACATGTCAGATGCACAACAAATACCCAACTATTTGCATTCAAGTATCCTAAGCTTATTACTTATTCCAAAAAGAAATTAAAAAGGCATCCTCACCTTAGGTGAAGATGAAAATTGCAAGAGCAAAAGAAATTACGTAAAACACGTTTGTCAGCAATTTTGGCATAACATCCCAGTTCTTGTGAGTCAACTTTGAAGCTTCATGGCTCTGAATAGAAACATTAGCATTAGGGGTAAAGCTAGAGATGTAATGAACTCTAATCCCTTAAAATGTATTATCGATTTAAAACAGCACATATTTACTTCATCTCAAACTCAAGTGGTTGCACGCCAAAAAGGTCTCTGGAAACTCAATATATAGCAATGAAGCAAGTTCGGTCGACTGCATAATCAATTTCGTGCTGAAGTGAAGACTGTGACCCACCATTGAACTTTCCAGTGCCAACATTGACTAAAAGCAAATGTAATGCATGAAGTATTCACATGCCCTGCAAACCATATTTTCCTCAAGAAGCCTCCACATCTACAAGTGCGGATACGCACAAAAGCAAGACGGGGCAAGACCAGAATCATGTCTTATATAAAACCGTAGACCTTAGCGTTTCTAAAATCAATTTGATATTATATGAACTACTTAATGAAGTCAATGAACCAATATCTATTTTCCCAAAATATAACGAGACTCCAAAGCATATTATAGAACTTCTACTCAGCAACAAATGAGGACTCTCAAGTGGAGAGGAATTGCGCGCACCCGGCGTCACCGGAGCTATAAGTGGCAGGCATGGTAATGCCTCAAAATCAAGTTGTAAATTGTCGTAAATCAAACTTAACAATAGTTTGCTATTTGTTACATGGAACCTCGTAAACCTATGCAAGTTGTTGTAATCATGAAATATACGACTTCACAACATGTTGCTGTTCGAGATGATATATCTTCAAAGATATTGGTGTGCATCGCCAATTAAAAAAGAAAATGTAATATACTTTCCTAGCAATGACGGATAGTCATGCGGATTTGTAAATACTAGAACTTACAATATAGATTCACTTTTACGAGGTCTTACTCATTGGATATGACGAGCCATCCTAACCTTTAAAAAACATGGTACTACATTCAAATATCCAAATGCCATCTGTTTACCTATGCAAGTTGTAGTAATTAAGAAGTCTAAATTTATGCCCTTTTGATGGCATAAATATTAAAGTAGTTTGTTATCACACACACACATATATATATATAACATCTTTTTGTTAAGAGAAGACATGACTCTTGATAATAATAAAAAGACGTGAGTTATGAAAGGAAGTGATTCTTAACATGAATGATTGCGGATAAGGTATTTATTTTCAAGAGATGTGTTGATTGATTGTGTGTGAATAGAGACCAATTCACATATTATTTATAACAACCACGACTATTCATAATTGCTTCTTCTTCAAAACTCTCTTTTTCTCTTTTCATACACGCAACCTTAACACATTCAAGGAGAAATTCCAAGAGAGATTCAAGTAATTGCTAAACTCATTTTTCTGCTGCTTTGGTGTATATCCTAAAATTATATTTGTTCTAAACTCGGCAGCAACAATAGTGGATGCAAATAATACCTTAAGAATAATGATCGTCATCATGCATCAAAGCATCGAGGATCTACTATACTTCTCTATTTTCTTCACTAAACAAATTTCCCCAACAATCTTAAGGTATTATTATCATGGAGATAGAGACATCAGCTACATCAAGTGTTCAAAATCTTGAGAGATTGCAAATCAATCCTTATGATGGAACTATTTTCATCTGTTGGAAGGATATTATGATTCTTCTTCTATCTGAATCATGCGCGAGGATGATGAAAGGAGGTGCCAAGGAAGGATTCTCAATTATCTGTCGAATCGTCTGTATGAAACTTTCCGAACTTACACAAATTCCAATGACATTTGGAATGCCTTAGACACCAAATTACAATGCTAATAAACAAGGTGTAGATAGAATTACTGCTTTGAAATATTTTGACTTTGCCATGATCAATGGAAAATCTGTCGCTAAGTAAGTGGATGAACTTTAAATAAATGTTGCCAAACTTAAAGACTTTATGATTGAAGTTTATGAGCCTTTTCAAGTTGCTACAGTTATTTCTAAATTGCCTCAAACTTGGAATGATTAACTTCTTCATATGATTGAGAACCTGATTGTGGATAATATGATAAAATGCATTCGAATTGAGGAAGGTTCTTGGGATTGTGAGGCTAATTATTTGAAAGAAGTTGTAAATAAGGGGCATTTTGTTGAGAATAGCAATATCAACAGAGACAAAGAAAGCACTAAAACAATGGCATGAAGACTTTGATTCGGCAGTTTTACCATATGGATTTAAATATGACAATGCTAATAAGTACATTTACTCAAAATTTACCAAAGAGTATGGAGTTATAATTTGCTTATATGTAGATGATATTCTTATTGGTGGTACAAATATGCTTGGCATAAATGAAATTAAAAGGTATCCATCTTCTTAGTTTAAAATGAAAGATTTAAGAGAAGTGGATACAACTATATGTATCGAAGTGTTCAAACATAGTGGGGTTATGCTTTAAGTCAATGCTACTATGTGGAGAAGATCATTTAAAAAAAATAGTAGTAATTGGGAATTAAGAGTAAAATGTACTATATGATGTATCAATTAAATTGATGGAAAATACTGGGCAACCATTGGCATAGTCAAAATATGCTAGTGCAATTAGAAGTCTAATGTACACTATGAATTGCACTAGATTGGACATAGCCTTTATTATTTGTAAATTGTCAATATTTACAAGTAATCCTAGTACTGTACATTGGAAGGTTATAAGTAGAATTTTTGCTTATTAAAAAAAATGCATTATTGTCTTTTTTATGAAAGATAACCAATAGCACTAAAAGGATATTCATATGCTAGTTGAATAACTAACACAATTGATAATTGTTGCAACTTAACTCTCGCAAGAGCAGAGCTATTAGATTTAGAGGTATTTTCAAATTCAAGCCAAGGGTTTTTCATTGTCTTGGGATTTTCTATGTCCATACCTTGCATTACGTTGGGCTTTGATGTTTTTAATCAATTAAACATATGTAGATTATAACTAAGGAGTCGCCAACCCTTTTAGGGTTGGCTAGAAACCCAATAAGATACAAGAAAATATCTTATTATTTATGCAACTAGAGATTCAACTTGATTATGTTAACCCTAAGTTTAATGCTCCTTTGATACCTAACTTGATTACATGCTAGCTGATGCCATAGTAGTCTATCTAGAAAAAAGTCTAAGGTTTGTCCTAACCAATTCTAGAGCAGGAAAGTAACACCCAAAATTGTGAAATGCGCAATTAATTATAACCATGAAAGAAGGCACACAAGAATCTTAATATTGTCCCTATAAATAAAACAACACAACGTAAAAGAAGAACCCTATTCTAAAGCCCTAAAGCTTGTCTAATTTTTGGCTTTTAATTTCTTAGAACTCTCTAAATTTTTAATGATTTTCTAAAATTTCTAATGTTTTATTGATTTTCCATTTTTTTATATTTTTATTATTTCATAAGATTTTTAAATTTTTTATCATTTTCTGAATTTTTAATTTTTAATTTTTCGAAATTTTTAATTTTTAAAATTTATTATTAATTTGGGAAACGGTCCGGACCGGGTTTTCCCAATCCGAGCCGTTGACTGGACCCAAAAAGCGGGATCCGGCCCGGTCAGATTTAAAAACCCGAAATTTTAAACATTTTTACATGATTTTCTTAATTTCTTTTATTCTTTCCCTTTTGTCTTCTTCCTTGTTTTGTCTTTTTCCCCTGCACCTTCTTCTTCAACCTTGCGCCTTCTTCTTCCCCGAATCTCTCTGTTCCTTGTGCAACTTAACCGAACCAGAATTATTGGCGACGAATCAACCTCTATACACGTCGTAGCCAGTATACACATCACCACCGAACCAACACCAACCGGTGGTCACCTGCTCTGACCGACGGTCACCAACTCCGGACGCTTACTCTGTCCTTCGCAAAAATCAACGGAAAATATCCACACGAGATTAATTTCTTCCATGCTAGCCTTTCTAGCAAGCATATAATCACCAGTGAACTACAAATCAGAGAGACGAACTGACTGGGGTGGCCTTGAACCACAGGGCACGCTGGCGAGGGGAAGATTTCCGGCGGAGAGGAGGATTCACGGCTGACTCGACGACGAAAGATTATTTTTCACGAAATCGCACAAAAATCAGGCTTCCTTTAACAATAGAAGAAAAATAACGCATCAAACTAAACTTCTAACGTCGATCGGATAGCATGGATCTCAGTATATCATTCAGGCATTTTATCAAATACGTGACGAGCCGTACCAAGAACAAGCCTCCGATCTGATTTTGATACGATTTTTGGTCTAAAAATGACATATCAGACTCCAAATAACATTGTCTCTCACCAATATATCTCGGTTTCACAAGATTAGACCACGATCTCATTGACTGAAATTGCTGTTTTAATTCGCGAACGGCATGAAGAAAAAACAGATGTCTGGGGGGAGTGAGATGCTTACCTGATCAGAACAGCGTCGCAGCTGCTGCTTGTTCTTCGGCGAAGCTAGAAAAAAGGACCGGCTGGTGCCGAGGAGAGTTGGGGAAACGTCGCTCGTGGGGACGAACTCACGGATTTCGAAAAGAAAATCCGCTTGGAGCCTTCAAGGTCGAGGACTGGACCCGAGAGAACGCTCCTCGTGGCAGCCGCACTGAGAGTGGTGAGAGATGGGAAGAAGGATGGAGATGGTCGAGGTGGCTTGGTCGAGTCTGTCTGAGGACAAGGAGCGGCGCTTCCAGAAAAAGAAAAGCCCCCGCTCTCTTTCTTTCCTTTCGCCTCTCCCCTTCTCCCTCTGAAATCTCTATTCCCCAGAAAAGATGCCCCTCCCTTCTCTGTGTGAGGAGAGCTTCCAAAGAACCCCAAAACTTTTTGATCCAGCCTTCTGGGATCCCCCAAAAACCAGTGAGCCCCCTTTTGCCCTGTGTTTTCTTCAAGCTTTCCCTCTTTTGTGAAAGTTCCAGGCGGTGCAAGCAAGAAGAATGTTCTACTCTCACCAGCTTCTCACCCACAAAGCTCTCCTCGGCCAGATATCATCATCCTCTCGTTTGTCTCCGGTTTCTCTCAGCATTAACCTCTCTATCTTCAATGGCCGAATGATGCCCTCTCCTTCAGAATTAGCGCCCTGCCCTCCTTTCTTTTTGCTTCCTTCTGGTTCGAGCTTGGGCAGTCCCTTCCTGCAAACCAAAACCAGCCGAAGCTCACCTCGGTTCTCTCACTTTTCGGCTCTGTTTTTCGCTGGAGCTGCCCTCTCCATCGAGCGATCCTCTCTTCTTCAGCGAGCGTCCAGCCTCTCTTCTCCCTCCAGCACGCTGTTCATGCCTCCCCGGATGGAATCTTTCCGTTAGCCTCACCAGCTCAGGATTCTATAAGGCTCTTGCTCATGCTTCGGTCACTGTTGCCGCGCCTCATCCTTCGTCTCAGACGCTCGACGGCTGTTCACTCTTATTGAGAAGGAGACTGGGACATGGGCCGGACCTTCTTCTTTTAAGTTCAGGTGGGCTATTGAGGACAACAAAAGGAATAAAAGAGATGGGCTCAAAGGGAAGTAAAGGATGGGCTGAGGGAAGTAGAATTTGGGCTGCCCACAACTTGCTGAAAAATAAATGCGCTAAGCCCCTCACCCGATTTTGTAAAGTTTTCTTTAATTTAATTATTTAATTACTATATATATTTTTTATTATTACTATTATTTGTATTCTTATGCTTTTGCCAAAAATGGACACTTGAACAGTTGATAAAATTCGAGTGTCAACAATAACAAGTCAACATTTGGATGGATTTTCAAACTTGCAAATGGTCCGGTCTCTTGGGCATCAAAGAAGTAAACATGTATAGCTCATTTAATGATGGAATCTGAATTTATATCACTATCGGTGACTAATAAAAAGAGAGAATGGTTGCGAAATTTGCTATTGGATATAGAGTTGTGGCTACAACCAATGGCAGTCATATCTTTATATTGTGATAGTGAGGCAACTATATTTAAGGCATACAATAAAATATACATCGGAGAATCTAGACATATTAGTTTGCGACATGCGTATGTTTGATAATTAATTACTGATGGAATTATTTCATTTTAGTAATTTACGTTCAAACAAATGATAACTTAGCTAATCCATTTACTAAAGACTCTCAAGAGATTTAATAAGCAGTACTGTCAAGGGAGTAGATCATAGGCCAATTGATAATAGTCAAGCATAACTTTATAATTTCTAACAAAATTATTAAAGTTAAAGGGGTAACAACGAGCTATTATAACTTGAGAAGCAAAATCGCGATTCTAGGGCGAATGTGCTTCTGATACAGACGCTGTACATCGCAGACCAACCAAAAACCGTGGAAGCAATTGTTGAACTTCTCACGGGTCTAAACCATATATGCAGGATCAGCAGAATGAAAGTGAGAGCTGAGAGGCTTTTTCCCAAGACTAAGTGCAGTACCTTGATTCTCAAGACATTGGTTTGTACACTCGGGTAAAATATTGACTTTTCAATACATAAAACCTGTTTCTATTCTGAGTTGACGGTAGATAACACGAGGCACGGTACTGGAATGCGCCATTTTCTTCATCTTGCAATCCGATAAATTTGGCACTTAATGAGGTGCCCGCTAAGATGACAATTTTTACGCAAATAATTGACTGGGACTCCATTTCTTCTGTGTTGATTTCTGCTGTCTTTAACTTCCAGTCGTCTGAACTCGGGACTATAATAGGTTGTGAAAGTTCCCTGAACTCATGAAACGGAGCTTTTTTCTGCAACTACGTATTATCATGTTCTGAAATTTGATTCTATTCAGGAAAGATTAACGTCTTACCCAATGAAAATGTCAAAACAAAACAGCAATCTTAAATGACCAATCTCCCTAGTTTTAGATACACCATATTACATCTTGTCATTTACTCATATTCTAGCCTAGGAAATAACTAGAAAGTAAAAGCCATGGAGGATACGCATTTGAGTAAGCAAAGAAAGGCTCAGACCAATATGTCAAACAAGCACAAATTCCGAGCTGAACCCAGTCTCACACTGCTCTTCTTTTGGGCACCACCAGCAAGGTGACATACTTTCTCATGGTCATCCCCACCCTGTCTCTCATGTCAATCGTCTTTGCATCAATGCTGCCATCAAACTCCCAATTGAACTCATGAAGCAGCGAACTCAAAGCCAGACGAAGCACGCGATGTGCCAAGGGCATGCCGGCACGCATCCTTCGACCTGCTCCAAAAGGAATGAACTCGTAGTGTTGACCCTTATAATCCAAATTCGATCCGATGAACCTCTCAGGCTTAAAAGCCATAGGGTCTTCCCAGACATCTGGGTCTCTACCAATCGCCCAACTGTTCGCGAAGACCTGCGAGTTTTTGGGTATGTCATAGCCCATGAAAACGGTGTTGGCTATGGCCTTCCGTGGCACGAGGAATGGGAGTGGCGGGTGGAACCTGAGGGTCTCCTTCACAATTGCTTGCAGGTAGGGGAGCTGGTCTATATCGGTTTCCCGGACCTTTCGGTTGGACCCAACAACCCGGGACAGCTCTGCTTGGACCTTGATTATGGAGTTTGGGTCCGGTAGGAGTTCTGTCAGTGCCTATTCGACAGTGCTGCTCGATGTTTCCGCACCGGCCAAGAATATTTCCTCTGATGTCAAGTGGCCAGTATGTGATAGCAAGCATGGCAAAATTTCAGGAAATGGATCCATATCCATAAGTTTTTCTAGGGTAAGGCAATGGAGCCATAGCCATACCATTTTTCAAATACATAGCAACCGTGGGAAGTTATACCAAGTAGGGTACTAATTTACCACAATAGTTCACCAAGCAACATTATCGTAGAGTGCGGGATTGAAATTGAGTCAAGTTATTTGGCTTCCACGAGGATAAATATTGATATAGCTAGTATAAGCACCTAGAGGGGGGTGAATAGGTGTAAAAATAATTTCTCGAGATATGAAAGCAATACTAGGCAGACAATAGAATGGAAGCTCTCCTTTAGTTAACAAAACGAACTATGATCAAAGTAAAACAGAGAGTAGGGAAGAGAAAATTGAACACAAGGATTATAGTGGTTCAGCTTATTCCAAGCCTACGTCCACTCTTCTGTACTGACAGGCCACTGGCTGGATTTCACTATGAACAAAAGAGATGTTACAGTGATGCTTTCCCTTGATTCCATAGTGTAGATATTCTACCACACTTCCTCAAGGTATCTCAAAATATAGACTGTCTTTTGCGTACAAGATATCGCTCAGCAAATGAATTGACTACGAATCAAGGAGCTTCAGACTTTGGAATTCTTCTATCGTGCACTCTCTCGAACAACTGGAACGTCTTCCTTTTATACTCCTTTATGCCATCATACCCGTTGGCACTTACCAAAGGAATTCTTCCAATCTTCCCGTGGACAGAATCAATTAGGAAGATCATTCAAGCTATTAAAGGAACATGTCGATAGCCCATCAATCCTGCTCGCCCATACAATCAGGATCTTGGTTTCCATAAGTAGAACATTCCAAGAATACTTCGCCAATCATTGGATCCTTAATCAATCTTGATTCGAATAAAGGAATCTGTTATGTCACATCCAGCCAAGAGATCTTCTCTAGTCGATAAGGCTAAATCCTTAATGAAGCACTCAGTTCTGGATAGTCTTTCTTCAACGGATTAGAAACTGTCACTAAGAATAGACTTTAAGTCTTGAGTCTGGCAGTCCGGAAGTCTTCAGACTTTGAATAGTAGAGTCTGCAAATCTTCAGACTAGACTGATAGAAACGTTTTGTCAGCTTCAAAATATTCCAGAAAGATTTCTCCAACAATCTCCTCCTTTTTGATGATGACAAAACTTTCCTGCAGATTTGTTTAACTTTGACCTGCAAAACATTACTCAAGCAATATGGATATCTCAAACAGCTTAATGATAACACTAGAATCTGCAACCACAGAAAATAGGTTAGTCTTGCATGAGAGTAAAGCCATTCATAAGATATTAATAATAATTAATATAAAAGCAGCAGTCAAATCCAAATCCACATTCAGTCCTTATCCAGACACACAAGTCAAACATCAAAACAAACTAAAAATTCAACAAGTTAAGTTCAAGTTTCAAAGCTTGCATCTCTCCCCCTTTTTGTCATCATAAAAAGGTTGAGATGGAATAGAATGAAGTCAAATTTGCTTGGGAATGCGAAGAAGCTGGAAATCTCCCATAGACTGAACGATGCCTTCCAGCTTTTTCAAGTCTTCCTTTAGATGAGCCACTTCTTCACCTTTAGCATTGGCTTGAATCTGAGTAGAAAGGGCTTGAATCTGATCAGACAAGGAAACAGAAGAAACTTGTCTAGCATTCTTCAAGTTTTGAACCTCGCACTCCAAAGCATATATCTGACCTCGCATTTCCAAGAGAACATCAAGAATTCTGCGAAAATCTGCTGTATTATCAGTCTGCGTACTAGCTTTAGCACGATCTGATGGAGTAAAGGCAGACGATGGTACATCAGCATAATCACGCAGATTTGGCGATGAAGCATCATGACCCTCCTCAGGAAATTGAGAGGCATAAATGTCCTCTGGATTTGCTGGAGAGCGGCTGACTCCTTCACTGGTAACATGATATGAAGTCGTTCCTCTTTACTCCTCATCTCCCCTTGTTTCTATGGCTTCAGGTGGAGAGAGTGTTTTTCATGCTCTTCTTCCTCTTGATTTTCTCTCTCTTCTTTTTCTTCTTCAAACCTTTCCTCCTCTGCTTCTTCTTCAGCTTCTCTCTCCTCTTCTTCTTTTTCCTCTGCTTCTTGCTCCTCTGCTTCTCTTTCCTCTGCTTCTCTCTCTTCTTCTTCTCTTTCTTCTTCTTCTTTTTCTTCTTCTTCTTTCTCGTCTTCTTCTCTTTCTTCTTCTTTTACTTCTTCTTCTTTCTCGTCTTCTTCTCTTTCTTCTCCTTTTTCCTGTCCTTCTCTCTCCTTTGCTTCTTTCTCCTGTTGTTCCATTGATTCTGGAATAGAACGACTTAGCTTCTTCAATGCTATAGCAGAAATTGTAAGGTCATCCTCATCATCTTCATCCTCAATGATGAGAGCTCTTTTCTTTTTGGATAGATCTGAGATAGCTAGTATAAGCACCTAGAGGGGGGTGAATAGGTGCACAAATAATTTATCGAGATACGGAAGCGATTCTTGGCAAACGATAGAAAGAAAATTCTCTCTTGATTAACAAAATGAAATACGATCAAGGTAAAGAGAGTAAGGAAGAGAAAATTGAACACAGGGTTTATAGTGGTTCGGCTTATTCCAAGCCTACGTCCACTCTTCCGCACTGACAGCCCACCGGCTAGATTTCACTATGAACAAAAGAGAAGTTACAGCACAGCTTTGCCTTGATTCCACAGTGTAGATGTTCTACCACACCTCCTCAAGGTTTCTCACAAATATAGACTCTCTTTTGTATACAAGTAACAAGGAGCTTCAGACTTTGGAATTTTTCTATCGCGCACTCTTCAACAACTTAGAACGTCTTCCTTATATACTCCTTTATGCCATCATACCCGTTGGCACTTACCAAAGGAATTCCTCCAATCTACCCGTTGGACGGAATCAATTAGGAAGATTATCCGAGCTATTAAAGGAACGTGTCGATAGCCCATCAATCCTGTTCGCCCATACAATCAGGATCTCGGTTTTCATAAGTAGAACCTTCCAATAATATTTAGGCAATCACCGGATCTTCAATCATCGAGCTAATCTTCGATCAATCAAAGGATTCTGTTGTGTTTTTTTCAGACACGAGATCTTCTCCAGTTGATAAGGTTAAATCCTTAACGAAACATCCAATTCTGGATAACCTTTCTTCAACGGATTAGAGACTGTCAATGAGGATAGACTTTGAGTCTTGAGTCTGGCTGTCTGGAGGTCTTCAGACTTTAAATAGCAGAGTCTGCAAGCCTTCAGACTAGACTGATGGAAACGTTTTGTCAGCTTCAAAACACTTCAAGAAGATTTCTCCAACAAGATCAACCATGGGCTCCTTCCCTTTTCTTTTCGCTGCAGATGAGACTTGATGAGTTTTGACAGGGGTTTTCTCTTTAAATTTCTCCAACGCCTTGTCAAGTTCTTTCAGACGCATTTTCAACACCATTTTTAGTCCTACCACCATTTTGTCACACGGTCGAACACAGATTGTGAAGGCTGAATATTCAAATGTCTGAATATCTTTAACACAAGACCTGGATAAGGAAGTTGGCCCTTGTCCTTCACCATTGCTCTATACATGTGAAACAGAATGGTGTGAGGAAGAGAAAAAATTTTCCCAGCATTGACGGCGTACATGAATTTTGCCTTTGAGTTTGAAACATCAGTCTTGGAAGTTGATTTCGGTCTGAGGCAATTGATCACAATCTTGTGAAGCAGAATGTTGTTCGCACGCATCCTTGAGTAGGAAATCCTTCCCTCTGTCCTTCTGTCTTTAACAAGTTCCAATGTTGCACGAGTAATAGATACACTGATGGGTATACCTTCCTCTCTCAACCCCAATCACATTCGCCAGCATATCCACATCAACCACAAAGTCCTGATCTCGGACACTAAAAGATATTCTATTCGCATCCAAGAAACTAAGATTTGAATAGAAATATGCAGTTAATTGAGCATAAGCTTCTGTGGTGTCAGAACAGAACTGTTCTAGTTGAAGAAAACTGAACTTTTCCCTCAAGTTCACATTCACAGCATCCAAGAAATCAAAATCCACACCCCTAGGGTTTATCACCCCACGTTTCAACAATTTGGAGTATAGATCCTTTTGTTCCTTCGATCTAAACAAATCTGTCCTTTTTCCTCGAATTTCCGCTACAACACCCTTTCTCGGTTGAAATTGGTTGTACAGTTTGTCATCATCATTTCCATCTGTCGGATTAAATCCCCCAACACGCGGATCATTTGGGATATTTGCAAGGGCTTCTTCTGTCATCCCCTTAGGAGCAATTCCCAAAAGTTCCATTTTTCGCAAAAAGATGTACTCATTCCCATATCCCTTGTCCTTAAGAAACTCATCAACATAGTTCAATGGAGTACTGTTGACACCTAAATTTTCCATTTTTTCATTTAGGATTTAATTGTCTACAGATTTAGAAATTAGTCTTTAAAAAAAAGAAAAAAAAGAAAACGAAAACAAAAACAACAAAAAAAGAAAAGAAAAATGGAAGCAATGAAAGCTTGGCTGCAGCGTGGCAGCGCCTACAATGGACGAAGCCCAAGAAAACCTGCAGCTGTTGTAGCTGAAAATAGACCGAACTCGATCCCAAGGAGAAGATCGGCTGCAGGCATACTTTTTTTAAAAGAAATGGGGAAGCAAAGAGGAAAAGAGGAGACGAAGCACAGAGAGCTCGGCAGAGAGGGAGAGAGGGGGTTTGAAGGAAGAACAAAAGAAAAACACAAAGAGAGAAGAGATAGAGAGAACACAGGGGAGAAACGAGGGAGGAAGGAGGAGGGGTCTCTGACGCCGTCCGAGCCTCCTCACGTTGTTGCCGCTCCACCCGAGTCGGCCGCCATCCCGCCAGCAGCTGGAGTTCCTCCTCTCCCGCGGGCTCGCGCCCCTGCTTCACCTGCGAGCTCGCGCCGCCGTCCCCGACGCTGCACCAGATCTCCGTCGAGTCCCTGTCGCCCACCACCATCTGCTACAATATAGTCTCGACGCTGACCAACCTAGAGAGGAAGGAGATCGGAGGAGGTCTAGAGACCCAGATCTAAGGACGAGGGTTTGGCAAGGGCCAGATCTGGAATCGATCGAGCTCCGTCGCCCCCCTCTGTCCCTGATGTTGTCCGAGCTGCTACCCTTCGAGCGACGCCGGGGACTCCACCACCGTAGTTGCTGTTTTCGCGGTCGCCGGAGCTTCGGACGCTTGTCGCCGTTGCAGCCCTCAGCCAAGCCGACGCCCAACCCTGTCGCCAAGCCACCGCACGCCTCTGCCTTTGGTCCAACACGCAGCACCAGCCCCCGAGCCGCCTCCTCGTTGTCCGACGTCGTCCGCGCCGCTGCCCTCCGAACGCCACTTCCTGCAGCCCGAAGCTGCGACGCTACCGTTGCAATTCTCGCCACCTCAAACTGACGCCGTCCTCGCGCCGCCGCCCTCTAAGCTCGACGCCGTTCGAGCTCCCGCCGCCCGACGTCGCTCCTCAGCCGCAGCCCGACGCAGCCCCTGCAGTGCTTCCGCCCGCGACGCAATCGCCATCTGTGTTGCTACTACTGCCGTCCGCCGCCCACCGCGCCGCAGTCACCGAGCATCCTCCTCCGGCGCCTCAAAACAGCGGGGGGTGAGAGGAGGCGAACCGGGTCTTGGCTGGGTCGGGCAAAGGTGAAACGGGTAGGGTTTTTGAACGATTTGGGCTGAGTTTAGTTTTTTTTTTTTTTTTTTTTGCTTTTGGGCTTGGGCTGTATTTGCTTGCGGGCTTAGGGATTTAAGAACTTGTGGGCTTAGGGAGTTGTGGGCTTCATTTTTAAATAAAAGAGATTAGGCCCACTGGTTGGGCCCGATTCGAACTAAAGAAAGGCCTGACCAAGGCTGGTCGGGCCGCCCGGCCCCATTCGGACCAAACTTGGGTCCGGTCAGAGACCGCACCCGATCCGCGTTGACCGGGTCGGGTCGAATCGAACCCGACCCGGTTCACCTTTTAAAATCAAAAATTAATTTTAAAAAATCAAAAAATATTTTCTTTAAAAAATAAAAAATACTTAAATATTTAAAAAAAATTCAAAATTCCAAAAATATTAAAAAAATTTAAAAAATTTTACAAAAAAAAAGTTTATAAATTTAAAAATTAATTATTTTTCTTTTAAAAATTTAAAAAAAAATTAAAAATTTCAAAAATCCAAAAATGATGGGGTTTGATCATGTATTACCATTTAGCGTAATTAGACCTTTATGTGCTCGTATATTAATTATGTTGCATGTTTAATTTGCATATCTAATTATGTTTGATGGCATGTGTTTAATTTTATGGCAATTAGGATTTTGGTAGTTATGGTTATTACTTTAATGATTGCGTACCCGTATGATTACCTCATATGTTAGTGAATAAGTATAAAATCAATTCAAACAGCCTACCAAAAATCATTTTGTTAAAATGAACAAGATTAGGTACCGAAAGGGCACTAATTGATTAATTAGTGTAATCAAGTCCCCGAACCTAGATTCTTTGGTTGCGTAGGAAGTGAGGCACGCTCCCATGGCTTACTTGGTTTCTAGCCGGCCCCAATAGGCTAGTGGCGACTCCTTTTGTGCAAAATTTCTTAAGAATATCCCAACGTCACGCGGGGTATGAGCTTAGGAGAGCCCGCGTCTAATCAAGGGCCTTAGGCTTGTTCTTTAGGCAATATCCCTAAACCTGTTCCCTCCCCCCGAGGGTAGGTCGCGACAGCTTGGCGACTCCGCTGGGGACTTGGTTTTAAACCTTAGAGGACTTAGGCCAAAATTAATTTTGTTCAAAAATTATTTATTTGGCAGCGAATATATTATGTGCATCCATAACATGTCGAATGTTGATTGTTTATGGGAGTTATAAGGAGTGGTGATTTTCTAACCTTTGTTTTGTAGGGTGTGCAAGAGTGAATGGTTTATTTATGTTTGAAGTGCTGATTGTTTTTAAATTGTCATGCATGAATCCCTTACATTGCACTACACTATAGCACACACTACCTGCCGCCCGACCTAGGTAGCATAGGATCATTTAGGATGGTGTTGAGGTGGATACCACTCCGACTATGAGCACGTAGTACGAGTCGCCCACCTTAACCCCAAAATTTCTTTCTTGATGTCAGAGGTCCCCACCCTGGTCTGCGAGCATGCGACACGGGTCGGTCCTTTGACAAAGCCGGAGTCATGGGTAACGCGACATAGCCACGAGCTTGTTGGTTCAGTCCTGTGATCCCATGGCTTCATTTTGAGCCATATAGAGTAGAAATCGAACCACATCTCATGTGCATGTCTATGTAAAAAAAAAAAAAAGGACAAAGGTTGGCACCCATTGTAAGTATCATCTTCCTTTTTATTTGTTCATTTTGTATTGCATTTTCATCTTGAAATTCGCGGAAATCAATCGAATGCCCTTGGTGATGCAAGCTTATGAGTGAAAAATTGACTATCAATTTTGACAAGTGAGCATTTGAATGTAAATTCTAAACATTTTGATTTGGCCCTGTTGAACACATGGTTTTGTTTAAATTTCTGGTTACGGGCTAAAATCATTTCGGAAAAAAAAAAACTTTCAAGTTGTGATTTTATATTGGGGCACAAAAATTGAAATTCCTTTTTTTTTATTTATCAAATTTCATCATTCTCATGTTTTGGGACTATAATGCAAATCATTTTGTGTACAAATTTCTCAAAATAGAAATCACTTCATTTTTCTAGGAGGAAAATCACAAATCAATCTTTCAAAAATCAAAGACACTTTTGCATTACGAAACTTTCGGAATAAAAGTGGACATTCGATTGATGGTCGTGGATTGATAATTTTAATGATATCTTCTCTTATGATAAAATCTTGGTGAAATACTAAAGTCCTATAATAATGATTGTGGGGCATGTATCGTCGCCTCGATTTTATTGTAAGAAGTGACGTCATTAAAATATCATTTTCTCTCATTCATATATTGACATTGTCATCTTTTTGCAGGTTACGCGTGATGTTCCATGACATTCTCACATTTGACTACATAGAGAAATGAATTATGGGGCTAGAATGAGAGTTGATTTTTACTCTTATTTATACAAGAGTTTCTCGCATTTTATCATTGTTTTTATTCTTGTTAAGAATCTTGTTTTCCATTTTGGGTTTTGGTCGCAAATCCAATTGATGCTTTGGTAAATCATGCGACTCATTTTTTTTTAAGATGGAATTCAATTTCGTGAAAATCATCCAAAAAAAAGAAAGAAAGAAAGAAAGAAAGAAAAGAAAAAAACAAATTCAGAAATGTTTCAAGCAAACCTTTATGTCTACCTTCCAAAACGAATTTCAAGAAAACTTTTGCTTAAGGCCCTCTCTTCTTGTAGTTGTTTTCTTAGGCTCATCGAACTCAAGAAGCAACATGCGTTGAGTCATCGTTGGTGCCAATTTTCCATAAAGGCGGGGTGAAGTTGAATTCCATTCTATGAAGTTTTGTTATTTGCAAATGCCTTAAGAACCAAAATAGCCCATCAATTTCATTCACTCTGCATGAGGAGACAAATGAAGGGAGTTGCCAAGCATCCAAAAGAGTGAAATTGAAGGAAGAGTAAACTGTATCGATTTCAATCATCAATTTCTGATACCGTTTCTGACATGGTTTTCATTTCCATTATCAAGGAAACATCAAGAGTGTCAAGTTTTGTAACGTTCTTAACAAACATAGTGGAGCGTTTTAAACAAATAAAGATTCAGATGAAACAGAAGGGCAATATTATCCATTCCCCCATTAGAGATACCTTGGGATGTTGATTGCCCGACTTTGAAAAGGATGTATCTCATTCCTAAACTTGATTCTCTTCAGCATAAAAAATTACATGTCCTTTTTTTATACAGGATGGGTTCGAACATAACAAAGGATTGTCAAATAAAGAGTGGCAGAGCAACATTTGATTTAAAAAAAAAAAAAAATCTCTCATCTCCCCACAAACAAAGTGTGTTGGAACAACATTGTCAAATTCATCAAGAATGATGTATCGTTCCTTAGTTGAACCTAACTAAGAATAGAGATAACTCATTTCATCTCCCTTTCTTACAGGTGATAAAAAAAAAAAAAAGGGGTTGCACCTAACCGTAGAACCGGCGCCTTCTACCAAGGAATCAAGAAAACATCAAACACTTAAAGGCAAATGCAAGGGAAGGGTATTGTTGAGTTACCAAATATCCATGAAGGTGAATCCAAGAGATGTTAGCGCCAAAAGGATGAAAGCGAGTGAAGGGTAATAATGTATCGTTTCCAACATTTCAATCCCTAAGGAGCTTTGCACTAACATATTCTTTTACATTCTTTACAGGATTATCGGGTCGCCATGCTGCAGGTAAGTACCCTTCTTCTCAGTCTTTTTTTTTTTAAGTGAAAAAAAGATTAAAAAAAGAGAATTTCCATTACAAAAGAGAACTTTTGGGCTTTCCTAGAGACAAAAAAAAAGAATAATGATTGAGAAAAAAAATACAAATCTTTTGAGCATCCTTTCTATCTCAAAATTGTTTTCTTGTCTTGTGGATTATTCATTTTGAATCAAAATTCCCTATGGAGATTGATATACTCGAATGATCTCGGCAGAGTGAAATGGAAATGTTAACCATGCCAAACAAGAAGTGCTTAGGATGAAGAAAGGCAAGCTCATTTCCAAACACATCCTTTAAACACTTTTGAGAGTTGAGCATTATTCAAACACTTTTGAGAGTTGAGTGAAAAGAGACCTTCTCTTAGGACAAATGATTCATTCGCATTGAGCGCAAAGATCGAAATGATAAAGGCGTTGCCTTCATCAATCCCAAGCATTGCACTGATCTCTTGTTACCCCTTTGGGCTAGAAAAAAAAAGATGATCCTTCAAAGTACCCCTATCGAGAACGACCCTACATTGGGGCAACATAGGAGGTTATGGTCGTGTTGTAAAACGAAAGGTTGAGAAAGATTCTATTACTTTCACTTACATCAATCTTCTTGTGGTAGCTTCAGAGGAATTCTCATCGGAGCTTGACTCATCCCAGGGTGAAGAAGAGCATTTCCTTCTCTACCCAAACACTGATACCCATTGCTATAACCAATTTGGGCCTGATTATTCATTTTTGAATCCCGAGTAGTGATCATCTCCCTTCACTGGGGCAAGGCATAAGTATTGACCAAATATAATTGACAATCACGGGAAAATGTGAAAAGCAATCTCGAAAGTCATAAGCTACCAAAGTCCAAAGAGCAAAAAGCTCGACAAACTAGGGGCATGAAAAAGCAGTGTGCCTAGTAAAAGCAAGGCCAATGCTCGTCAAGAAAAAGAGCCAAAAGGCCGCATCTTATGTGAAGGAAAAATTATCAAAATCCAAGTGCCTGCAAAAAAAAAAAGTCATCGCAAAGGACAAAGGAAATTAGAGAAAAGAGCAAAGCTCTCATGTAGAAATGATCAGTGAATGAACTCTCGAGATGTGCTGTGTTTCAAGAGCCAAATGCTTTCGAAAGGTCAAGTGACCTGGTCACGATGCCATGATGATCACTGACTCTTAAAGACCCTCTTGAAAATTTTAAGCCTTTCAAGCCTTTCCCGAACCAACATTATAACCCTTTTCCGAAGCCTCTTCTGATTGGGATGATTTGAGTGAAACTGAGAATACCACAAAGAAGCTACTGCTTGAAGGAGTGGAGATAATTCTATCTTGTCTTATCTTCCAAGTTCTCGACTCGTAAACCCAATGAAGATAGCGGCAAATGTTCCTTTACTGGCCTCAAAAGTAATCATTCCTTTGTGTAAGCCCTAACCAAGCCTATATTGCAGTCCTTTCAAAAGACCTTTTTGATCAATCAGATTGTGCTCATTGCGAATGTTTCTGAAAGCCTTGACATAGGCTATGTGAGATACTTTCAGCAATCAGTTACTTCTCACGTGAATGGATGGGATCAAGTAGTCATTTTATCGAGAGTATGTGAGAAGCCCTTTCTGACTAAGAAGCTCCAGTTTGGCATGCTTAATGAGTCTTTTTCACGAATAGAAATCATTCTGGTAAGAACTTGACTCATAGAGAATTTGATGATTAACGATGCATTCTCGAACAAGATGACAATTTTGCGCCACATGATGCTGATTGAAATAAAAGGTTTTTCCAAAGCAGTCAGACTTAGCTTGATTAGCTTGTTCAATTAATGCTGTAATATTTCTAATACGACATCCCTAATGACATTTGCCCAAGTTGAGTTTCACAGGATTCCTCAGTGAAGCCATGCAGTTTTCAAGGGATTAGTGGGTGCTTCCCTAAAAATCAAAGGTTCATGGTCAACCTTAAACTATGCCATCTCCAAAGGTTCATGGTTAGCCTTAAACCATGCCATTTCTAAAGGTTCATGGTCAGCCTTAAACCATATCATTTACACAGTTGGTGGGTTTATCCTTAAACCACGGGGTTGGTGGCTTTCCTAAACCACACGGTTTGTGGATCTATCCTTAAACCACAGGGTTGGTGGGTATATCCTTAAACCACAGGGTTGGTGGCTTTCCTAAACCACGAGGTTGGTGGCTTTCCTAAACTACACAGTTTTTGGTTTATCCTTAAACCACACGATTGATGGGTTTATCCTTAAACCATCGGGTTTGTGGCTTTTCCTAAACCACACGGTTCGTGGGTCTATCCTTAAACCATAAGGTTGGTGGGTCTATCTTTAAACCACGGGATTGGTGGCTTTTCCTAAACCACATGGTCGAAACCCGTTTGTACACGATGAGACATTCCTTTCAATCGAAACCCATTTTTACATGGTGAGACTATCATCCGGTCGAAACCCGTTTGTACATGGTGAGACTATCATCTGATCGAAACCCGTTTGTACACGGTGAGATCTTCCTCCCAGTCGAAACCTGTTTTTACACGGTGAAACTATCACATCAAGTCAAAACCCGTTTTTACATGGTGAGACCATCACATCTAGTCGAAACCCGTTTTTACACAGTGACACCTTTTTTCCAGTCTAAACCAGAGGGTTCGTGGGTCTATCCTCAAACCACAAGATTCGTGGGTCATCCTTAAGCCACACGGTTCGTGGGTCATCCTTAAACCCTGCTTTTAAAATGTTCATGAGTTTATTTTTAAACTGCAATTTTCAAAAGGTTCATGGTCAACCTTAAACCATGTTATCTACAAAGGTTCATTCGTTTTCCTCAAATCATGCATTTTCAACCCGGTCAAAACTCATTGTTACATGATGAGACCTCATTCCTTTCTTTCTTCTTATGACACGGTGAGCTTTGTAACCCGGAGAGCTTTTGTAGCCCGGAGAGCTTTGTAACCCGGAGTCCATTTTCTTATGACACGGTGAGCTTCGTAGCCCGAAGAGCTTTTGTAGCCCGGAGAGCTTTGTAGCCCGGAGTCTTTCTTCCTCTGACACGGTGAGCTTTGTAGCCTGGAGAGCTTTTGTAGCCCGGAGAGCTTTGTAGCCCGGAGTCTTTCTTCCTATGACACGGTGAGCTTTGTAGCCCGGAGAGCTTTTGTAGCCCGGAGAGCTTTGTAGCCCGGAGTCCTTTTTCTTATGACACGGTGAGCTTCGTAGCCCGGAGTCCTTTTTCTTATGACACGGTGAGCTTCGTAGCCCGGAGAGCTTTTGTAGCCCGGAGAGCTTTGTAGCCCGGAGTCTTTCTTCCTATGACACGGTGAGCTTTGTAGCCCGGAGTCTTTCTTCCTATGACACGGTGAGCTTTGTAGCCCGGAGTCTTTCTTCCTATGACACGGTGAGCTTTGTAGCCCGGAGTCTTTCTTCCTATGACACGGTGAGCTTTGTAGCCCGGAGAGCTTTTGTAGCCCGGAGAGCTTTGTAGCCCGGAGTCCTTCTTCCTATGACACGGTGAGCTTTGCAGCCCGGAGTCCTTCTTCCTATGACACGGTGAGCTTTGTAGCCCGGAGAACTTTTGTAGCCCGGAGAGCTTTGTAGCCCGGAGTCTTTCTTCCTCTTATTGACAAGACGCTCTTCCATAGTTATAGGTTCTTTCCATCGACCTAATATGTGCCTATGCACTTGGGTATGTTATCAAAATAATTTAGGTGTCTTTTGTCTTTGAAAGGAACCTCTTCGAGCTCCCATTCAAAGAGGGGCAGCTGTTGACACCTAAATTTTCCATTTTTTCATTTAGGATTTAATTGTTTACAGATTTAGAAATTAGTCTTTAAAAAAAAGAAAAAAAAAGAAAACGAAAACAAAAACAACAAAAAAAGAAAAGAAAAATGGTAGCAATGAAAGCTTGGCTACAGCGTGGCAGCGCCTGCAATGGACGAAGCCCAAGAAAACCTACAGCTGTTGTAGCTGAAAATAGACCCAACTCAGTCCCAAGGAGAAGACCGACTGCAGGCATACTTTTTTTAAAAGAAACGGGGAAGCAAAGAGGAAAAGAGGAGACGAAGCACAGAGAGCTCGGCAGAGAGGGAGAGAGGGGGTTTGAAGGAAGAACAAAAGAAAAACACAAAGAGAGAAGAGATAGAGAGAACACAGGGGAGAAACGAGGGAGGAAGGAGGAGGGGTCTCCGACGCCGTCCGAGCCTCCTCACGTCGTTGCCGCTCCACCTGAGTCGGCCGCCATCCCGCCAGCAGCTGGAGTTCCTCCTCTCCCGCGGGCTCGCGCCCCTGCTTCACCTGCGAGCTCGCGCCGCCGTCCCCGACGCTACACCAGATCTCCGTCGAGTCCCTGTCGCCCACCACCATCTGCTACAATATAGTCTCGACGCTGACCAACCTAGAGAGGAAGGAGATCGGAGGAGGTCTAGAGACCCAAATCTAAGGACGAGGGTTTGGCAAGGGCCAGATCTGGAATCGATCGAGCTCCGTCGCCCCCCTCTGTCCCTGATGTTGTCCGAGCTGCTACCCTTCGAGCGACGCCGGGGACTCCACCACCGTAGTTGCTGTTTTCGCGGTCGCCAGAGCTTCGGACGCTTGTCGCCGTTGCAGCCCTCAGCCAAGCCGACGCCCAGCCCTGTCGCCGAGCCACTGCACGCCTCTGCCTCTGGTCCAACACGCAGCACCAGCACCCGAGCCGCCTCCTCGTTGTCCGACGCCGTCCGCGCCGCTGCCCTCCGAACGCCGCTTCCTGCCGCCCGAAGCTGCGACGCTGCCGTCCCAATTCTCACCGCCTCAAACCGACGCCGTCCTCGCGCCACCGCCCTCTAAGCTCGACGCCGTTCGAGCTCCCGCCGCCCGACGCCGCTCCTCAGTTGCAGCCCGACGCAGCCCCTGCAGTGCTTCTGCCCGCGACGCAATCGCCATCCGTGTTGCTGCTACTACCGTCCGCCCCCCACCACGCCGCAGTCGCCGAGTCGTCGGCGTGCCAAGCATGCTCCTCCGGCACCGCAAAACAACGGCGGGTGAGAGGAGGCGAACCGGGTCTTGGCCGGGTCGGGCAAAGGTGAAACGGGTAGGGTTTTTGAACGATTTGGGCTGAGTTTAGTTTTAGTTTTTTTTTTTTTTTTTGCTTTTGGGCTTGGGCTGTATTTGCTTGCGGGCTTAGGGATTTAAGAACTTGTGGGCTTAGGGAGTTGTGGGCTTCATTTTTAAATAAAAGAGATTGGGCCCGCTGGTTGGGCTCGATCCGAACTAAAGAAAGGCCCGACCAAGGCTGGTCGGGCCGCCTGGCCCCATTCGGACAAAACTCGGGTCCGGTCAGAGACCGCACCCGATCCGCGTTGACCGGGTCGGGTCGAATCGAACCCGACTTGGTTCACCTTTTAAAATCAAAAATTAATTTTAAAAAATCAAAAAATATTTTCTTTAAAAAATAAAAAATACTTAAATATTTAAAAAAAATTCGAAATTCCAAAAACATTAAAAAAATTTAAAAAATTTTACAAAAAAAAAGTTTAGCAATTTAAAAATTAATTATTTTTCTTTTAAAAATTTAAAAAAAATAAAAATTTCAAAAATCCAAAAATGATGGGGTTTTATCATGTATTACCATTTAGCGTAATTAGACCTTTATGTGCTCGTATATTAATTATGTTGCATGTTTAATGGGCATATCTAATTATGTTTGATGGCATGTGTTTAATTTTATGGCAATTAGGATTTTGGTAGTTATGGTTATTACTTTAATGATTGCGTACCCGTATGATTACCTCATATGTTAGTGAATACATATAAAATCAATTCAAACTGCCTGCCAAAAATCATTTTGTTAAAATGAACAAGATTAGGTACCGAAAGGGCACTAATTGGTTAATTAGTCTAATCAAGTCCCCGAACCTAGATTCTCTGGTTGCGTAGGAAGTGAGGCACGCTCCCATGCCTTACTTGGTTTCTAGCTGACCCCAATAGGCTAGTGGCGACTCCTTTTATGCAAAATTTCTTAAGAATATCCCAACGTCACGCGGGGTATGAGCTTGGGAGAGCCTGCATCTAATCAGGGGCCTTAGGCTCGTCCTTTAGGCAATATCCCTAAACTTGTTCCCTCCCCCCGAGGGTAGGTCGCGACAGTACCAATACTCTTTAAAGCACGGTAAAGCTTATAAATAAAGTCGGGCCTTTGAATTCTTACAGGATCCGAGTCTTCAACGATTTCTTCCTCTTGTTGATGACCCACACCCTATGGACTAGTTGGTGGAGAATGACGCTGTTGAGAATGTTGTGAGTTCTGTTGCTGACTTGGTGACTCCTCTTCCTCGGTGAGATCAAAGTGATTAGGCCCCTCACTCATTCGCCGTGGTCCCCAGCTTGCAATCCTCGAAGACTTTCTTGAAGACGACATCTTTCTTTGTCTTTGAAAGATTCTTTGCTTGACTTTCCCAAGAAAAATGACAAAGTCAAGACCCATGATTGTTTGAGTTTGACAGTCTCTAGACTTTAACTTCTTCAAGCTTCAAGATGTTGAGTCTAGAACGGATGATTTCAAATTGATTTTTCTCCAAAGGCTTTGTAAATATATCCGCCAGTTGGTTTTTTGAGTCAATAAACTGAATCGAAACTTCTCCATTTTGAACTTGATCTCTAATAAAGTGATGTCAAATCTTTATATGCTTTGCTCTTGAGTGAAGAATTGGATTTTTGGTAAGATTGATTGCATTGGTGTTGTCAAAGTTAATCTCTGTGCATGAATATTCAATTCCAAAGTCTCTTAGCTGTTGCTTTATCCACAGAATTTGTGAACAACAACTTCCGAGAGCTACATACTCTGCTTTTGCTGTAGAAAGAGCTACTGTACTTTGCTTTCTTGAAAACCAAGATACTGTCCTGTTTCCAAGTAACTGACAGGTACCCGAGGTGCTCTTTCTATCAACTCTACAACCGGCTAGATCTGCGTCTGAGTATTCAAGAAGAGTGAAGTCTCTCTTTTTGGGATACCACAGGCCGATACTTGAAGTTGAAGCAATGTATTTGATAATTCGCTTTGCAGCACTTAGATGAGATTCTTTAGGGTCTGCTTGAAATCTAGCACAAATGCAAACACTAAACAAAATGTCAGGTCTAGAAGCAGTAAGATAAAGAAGTGAACCGATGATACTTCTGTATAGCTTTTGGTCAACTTTCTTTCCTCCTTCATCTTTGTCTATCTTCAAGGAACTTGACATTGGTATATCAGTCTTTTTGCAATTTTCCAGTCCAAACTTTTTGACAAGATCATTATAAAAGTCCCTTCCTTCAATTGTTTCACTTGAAGTCCAAGAAAGAAGGTTAGTTCTCCCATCATGCTCATTTCAAACTCATCCTTTGACAAAACCATTTTGTATTAATAACTTACTCAGCATCTCGTACCAAGCTTGAGGTGCTTGCTTTAAACCATACAAGGCCTTTTTCAGTCTGAATACTGAGTCTGGCTTCTTTGGGTCTTCAAACCCAGGTGGTTGTTCCACATAGACTTCCTCATGGATAAATCCATTTAGGAAAGCACTTTTGATGTCCATTTGGAATAACCTGAAATTCGTATAACAAGCAAAATCAAGTAATAATCGAATTGCTTCTAACCTTGCTACTGGTGCGTAAGTCTCATCATAGTCTATCCCTTCTTCTTGCGTATATCCCTTGGCCACGAGTCTTGCTTTGTTTCTTACGACTTTTCCTTTCTCGTTCATCTTGTTCCTGAAAACCCATTTAGCTCCAATAATAGATTTACCTTTTGGTTTAGGAGTCAATTCCCAGACATCATTAATGCTGAATTGTCTGAGTTCTTCTTGCATAACTTTAATCCAGCTTTCATCAGATAAAGCTTCTTCTATGCTTTTGGGTTCTATTTCAGAAATAAGAGCCACAGCACTAGACTCTTCGCGCCTTTTGGATCTTGTGCGAATTCCTTCATTAATGTCGCCAATAATGACATCTTTGGGATGACTGGACTTATGCTTCCAGTTACTGGATGATTTGTCAGGTTGATGATCACTTTCTTCATTTGAATATTCAATAACCATTTGTTGCTGGTCTTTCAGAGTCTGGGCTGCTTCTTGAGATTTAGACTTTGTAGAGTTTGGAGTAGGTTCAGATTCTTGAAGATGAGTCTGAATAGATTCATTTTGCATAGAATCCTGGAATTTGACATTCATTGATTCCTCCACAGATTGACTCTTCTTGTTATAGACTCTATAGGCTTTGCTTGAGATAGAATATCCAACGAAGATGCATTCGTCTGATTTTTCTTCAAACTTACCAACTCGATCATTTGCATTTTTCAATATAAAGCATTTGCATCCGAACACATGAAAATATGAAACAATAGGCTTCTTTCCTTTGAATAATTCATTGGGGGGTTTTTTCCAGAATAGGCCTTAGAAAAGCTTTATTGATAATATAACATGCTATTGAAACTGCTTCAGCCCAAAATTGTGAAGAGATGTTACTTTCAATTAAAAGAGTTCTAGCCATTTCTTGAAGAGATCTATTCTTTCTTTCCACAACTCCATTTTGCTCTGAAGTATATGGAGAGGAGAACACATGCTGAAAACCAGATTCATCACAGAATTTTGTAAAATCTTGATTTTCAAATTCACCTCCATGGTCTGTTCTTATACTTGAGATAGCATACCTTTTTTCATTTTGAACATTTTTAGCAAACTTTTCAAAATAAGAGAAGGTTTCAGACTTACTTGCTAGGAAATATACCCAAGTAAATCGAGAGTAGTCATCCACAATTACTAGGCAATATTTCTTACCTCCAATGCTTTGAATTCTGGTTGGTCCAAAGAGATCCATATGCAGAAGCTGCAGTACACGATTAGTGGAAACTTGATTTATTGGTTTAAAGGAATTTCTTACCTGCTTTCCCAATATGCATGGTGTGCATAGATCAGACTTTTGGTAAGATAAATTGGGTAGACCACGAACAAGCTTCTTTGCTGAAATTTTGGCTATCTGCTTCATATTGATGTGCCTAAGCTTTCTATGCCATAAGCTTGCTTCGTCTTGAATTGAGATTAGATATTGCGATTTATCTGGTTTCACATCCAAGAGGTAGATATTTCCATGTCTTCGACCCATGAATGACTGAATAGAATCTTTACTGGTTCCTGAACATATTCCCTCTTGAAAATTGATTTTGAAACCAGTATCACATAGCTGACTGATACTGAGCAGATTGTAGTTGAGTCCTTATACTAGGGAAACATTGCTTATTGTGAGGTTTCCAATCTTTACAGTTCCAAATCCCACAATTCTTCCTTTGTTGTTTCCTCCAAATGAGACTTTTCCACCATTTACTTGAACGAGCTTTATGAAGCAATTTGAATCTCCTGTCATATGTCTTGAGCATCCACTATCTAGATACCATTTTACCTTTTTCTTGATAGTGACCTGCATTTAAAAAAAAGACTCAAGCTTTCTTTGGTACCCATATTTTCTTGGGTCCATTTGTGTTAGAATGATATGCGGTATTTGCCCATACTTTCTTAACAGGTTTCCAGACCATAGGACACTCTTTTTCAAAATGATCTGCACTATTGCACTTTGAACATTTGAGAGCATTTCGACCTACTGGTTTTACAAAAACCTTTTTGAAATGATTTTTGTAAGCATCTCTTGTAGGTCTTTGCTTAATTCTTTCCTTCACTTTAGGAAAATCAATTAAAGGAATGGTTTCTGCTGTCATTCATAAGCCATATTTATTAAAATAAGGTCTTTGTGCTGAAAGAATTTTCTCAAGTTTCTCAGATCCTAATGAAAATATTTTTGAAACATTTGATAAGTCATTTTTTAAAAATGCATTTTCTTTAAAAGATTGTCTTCACTTTCTTTAAGAGTGGAAACATTCATGTCTAAATATTTCAACTTTTCTTTCAAAACATTTTCCTGTTTTAATGTAGAGTTTTCCTTTTTAAGTTCGGAAATCTTTTTAAGAGAAGTCTTAAGAGTAAAACACAGATCATCAATGTATTTAGAAACTTTAACAGGAATTTTAAAGTTACTTACCTCAAATTCACTGTATGAATCTGAGTCTGTCTCGGAGTTTGATTCTGAATCCGATTGTGCCATTAGACATATATTGGCATAATCATCATCACTTTCTTTACACTCTGTGTCACTTCAGGTTTCTGCTTTAAGAGCCTTTCGATACTTTTCAGCTTTTCCTTTCTTCTTTCTCAGAAGAGGACAGTTGGGTCTGATGTGTCCCTTTTTCTTACATTCAAAGCAGACTACATCTTTTTTTGATTCAACATCATCAATAGACTTGGTCTGTTGTTTTTGAAAACTCTGTTTCTTTGGATTGAATCTTCTTCATTTTCTGTTCAGCTTTCTGAATCTTCTTATCATAAGAGCAAGCTCCTCATCGTCCATATCGTCTTCAGAATCTTCATGGGATCAGAAATTGGTTGACCTTGATTTTCAAGACCATTCACGATTTCTGTAAAACGGCTAAACATGTCAATTATAGATTCTCCTGATTTCATTTTGAAGGCTTCGTATTGACTAAGGAGAATGTTGATTCTGGTTTCTTTCACTCGATCTGTTCCTTCATAGGTGATATGTAATCTATCCCACACTTCTTTTGCTGTAACACAAAAAGATATTCTGTTATATTCAGTAGGTGACAAAGCACAATATAAAGAATAAATTGCTTTTGCATCAAGAGCTTGTCTCTTGATTATCTCTTTATGAGTCATTTCTCTTGACTCAACAGTTTCTTTTCCTCTCTCTGAGACAGATGTAGCTTTAGGAGTGATTCATTTTTCTACAATGTCCCATTCCAGAGGATCCTTTGATCGTAGAAACGCTTTAATCTTGTTTTTCCAGATGTTGTAATCCTTTCCATCAAAGTAAGGTGGTCTGGTATTGCTTTGCCCTTCCACCAGCCCTGGAGCTAGCATATTAGCCATGGATCTTTAACTCTGAAGTAAAACACTTCAAACAAAGTGAATACACAAGCTCTGATACCAATTGATATAGCTAGTATAAGCACCTAGAGAGGGGTGAATAGGTGTAAAAATAATTTCTCGAGATATGAAAGCAATACTAGGCAGACAATAGAACGGAAGCTCTCCTTTAGTTAACAAAACGAACTATGATCAAAGTAAAATAGAGAGTAGGGAAGAGAAAATTGAACACAAGGATTATAGTGGTTCGGCTTATTTCAAGCCTACGTCCACTCTTCTACACTGACATCCCACTGGCTGGATTTTACTATGAACAAAAGATATGTTATAGTGATGCTTTCCCCTGATTCCACAGTGTAGGTATTCTACCACACTTCCTCAAGGTATCTCAAAATATAGACTCTTTTTTGCGTACAAGATATCGCTCAGCAAATGAATTGACTACGAATCAAGGAGCTTCAGACTTTGGAATTCTTCTATCGTGTACTCTCTCGAACAACTGGAACGTCTTCCTTTTATACTCCTTTATGCCATCATACCCGTTGGCACTTACCAAAGGAATTCTTCCAATCTTCCCATTGGACAGAATCAATTAGGAAGATCATTCGAGCTATTAAAGGAACATGTCGATAGCGCATCAATCCTACTCGCCCATACAATCAGGATCTTGGATCCATAAGTAGAACCTTCCAAGAATACTTCGCCAATCATCGTATCCTTAATCAATCTTGATTCAAATAAAGGAATCCGTTATGTCACCTCCAGCCAAGAGATCTTCTCCAGTCGATAAGGCTAAATCCTTAATGAAGCACTCAGTTCTAGATAGCCTTTCTTCAACGGATTAGAAACTGTCACTGAGAATAGACTTTAAGTCTTGAGTCTGGCAGTCCGGAAGTCTTTAGACTTTGAATAGTAGAGTCTGCAAATCTTCAGACTAGACTGATAGAAACGTTTTGTCAGGTTCAAAATATTCCAGAAAGATTTCTCCAACAAATATCATCTGATTTCTGGTCAAGTTCGAGCTCGAGGTCACTCAAACTACCTCGTCGCGTCAAGTTTGAGCTCGCCCATTTCTAGTTCCATAGGCTTGCATAATTGAGCTTTCCGATTCTTTTAAAAATAAATATTAATAAGATAGATATAAATATCTTGAAAGTTACAAAATATACCCACATTATTACAGCTTTTTTAAGTTTGAATTCAAACTCAAGCTCAAGTTCCTTCACATATTAATTGTTGTCGAGTCTAATCAAATACCTCGATTTACCAGTAGAGTTGTGCTTGAGCTGAAATTTTACTACTTGATCAATTTCTAGTTGAGTTTCTAACCTTTTCACTCGAATTGGATTTGATGATGACTTTCGCCAAATTTCGTTCTTCGATTTTATTAGACAAGACAGGTTTTTTTTTGTGGTGGTTCTAGACAGGAGATATAACAAGTAGACAAAAGAATCAGTAAGTTTACTTTTTAACAAAGCCAAACATACACAGATTTTACCATAATTTAATTGACGACAATCTTGAAAACGTAAGTACTTCAAACGAAACCAAACGTACACAAATTTTGTCGGAATTTAATTGACGACAAAGCCTGAAAACGTGAAGATGCAATATCGGAATTTAATCGATGACGAGGCACTCTTGATTTACAGCAAATATATATGTCGAAATTTAATCGATGACGTGAATATGGTAATTACAACTAAGAAACACACCGAAATTTAACCTACTAAGCGAGTCTAAAAACTATAATCATTGTGTGGGAATATAAAAAAAAAATTGAAAGTTAACGTATTTATTTTTACGTGTATTGGGCGGGGGAGGGAGGTGGTCTCCAATAGTTGAGCACATTTATGGTGCTTGTAACATAACTACTCAAAAGCAGTTTCCTTACGGTTTTAGCCATGCCTCCATATCTACGAGAATCTTGATCCTATTTTTCCACGATGCCATGATATTGTGTTCAGGTGGCTTCTCCTTTAAAATCACACCTCAATCCGTCACACTTGCTTTAACTTAATCTTTTTTCCACGATCTGCTGGACTTTAACTTTTTCTCTTCCAGGAATGATTTCAAATTGGACTATCACAACTGTTTTTTGACACTTATCAGATATCCCTTCTCTGTTCGTAGTCTCAATCGGTGATTCTCTTTAATTGGTATCTTAGCCAACCAACTCTACCATGATATTTGTCATCGTCAATTATACGCTGTCTTATATCGACAATTGATTAGTGGGCATCAATGTATGTCAATATTGGTAACATTTCTTGCCGGCAAAGGAAACTATTAACTTTTTCATACATTTTGATAGCAGAGATTTCAAAGTTATTGGGACAAAAAGCCTAAAATCGTTATTGAAGAGAGTCATCACGATGATGATCTGTGTCGAGAAAAGAAAAAGTTGTCAGAGTGAATAGTGCACGTATCAAAGGAACGTGTATTATAGTTTTGCAATTCCAAGTCCGCATGACATGCGCGAAGTCCACATATTCTCCATCAAACATCAGCTTATTAAACTGGTGTCCACGCACAGTTTTTTCAATTAATTAATGCAAGAATGACAATGGACATGTTCAATTATTCTAGAGATGTAAGTGGACCAACTAAAAATTCTCGAAATACATTGCACGTTAGCAAACCATGATTTAATTGAACAAATTAAAAATTTAACTATAATTCTACATATTGATAAAAGTGCTACTAGCATCAACTGACAGCGGGTGTTCACACGAAATTTAAGTGTGGAGAAGTCTGATTATGCAAATCAATTGAATAAGTAATTTAATTACGTGTTGGTGTTGGTCAAATATGTGAAAGGGCAGAGAGTTCTATTTTGTAAACGAGTATCCGTATTTGACCGAGAGATGCTAGGGCCCTTCAAGTTTTTGGTATAAATGTAGATGGGTTGTTTTCTGTCTTATATGCCTTTATATACTAGCAAGTGTAATATACGAAATTTAAATATCGAGTGGCTCATTGACGTTTATCTGAGGTCTTACGTGGTTGTGATGATAAGTGCACGAATTCGTGATTGAAAGAGATAGAAATTAATTTTTATCAATGTAGGACCTAAATAACGTCGTTTGGAAATTGCATAAGCGGCCCAGGTATTTTACGAACTTGCAGGGCCCAAAGTAACAAAAATTATAGCAATTAGACTCCTAAAGAAAGTGCAAGCTGTTCTTAAACCTAAGTAACCAGCCAATATATGTTGCATGAAAATCAGTGGAGAAAAGTGACTAATGGCAATCCATCAAGTCTTCCTCTTCCCCCTTATCCTGCCGTTAGAGAAAACAGGGAAGGAAAAGTGAAACCATTTTAAAGCAAAATGGAGTGGACAATCGCCGAATTGATGCATGCATGATTTTGGGTGCTGACCTTGGAAGTTTCTTCATCAATTTTTTCACAAACAGGTATTGTGACATCTTGAATTTTTGACCCTGTTTCGATTAAATGAAATGGGCATTTCGTCGACGCCCCTATGGTCATTTTTCTCTGAGTTGACCAATCACGAGATAACTGATCTATCAGGTGAAGCCGTTAAGGGATATAAACTCGACAGACTTGAGAATTCGATCAGAAGTCGACTGCTTGACTATGATAATCGACAAGGGTCAATATGGCACCGTTATAAGCGATTAGTGATTGGACATAGGTCGATTCGACGGAAGCACGCAATTGAATTGTGGGTGATTCCACCTTATTACAAAATTCGCATCGAACGACACTAACCCAATGTTCTGTCGATTCGGTACCCGGTACCTGTAATTGAAACCTTAAGATTTTTACGACAACCGAGAGTCGCCAATGGTCGAAGATGCACAAATATGGATTGAAATTTATAATCCACCGGTCAAACGCGATAAAATTCATAAAAATTACCCAGTAGGTTAAGTCACGCAAAAATCGCATCCATTTGATTTTAACCATGAAATTGAACTTGGTTTTGGGAATCAAAAGTTCGAGCACGTAACGATTTATTTTTAGGATCTTGTCTTATCTTTTGGGAAGTTTCGGTGAGCCCGAGAATTTTGGCGGAAAAATGGAATTTGGCAAATTAATTTGGTGGAAATTCGGATGGGCAAAATTGAGGGACTTTTTGGCCTTCAAAGTGAACTAGTTGGTGAAGGAAATTATGGGAATTGGTATGGGCATCCTCCTAAGCAATTTTGGCCATCAAATTGAAGTTGTTTGGTGTGAAATTGAAGAAGAAATCCAAGAGATTTTTAGGGGCTGCTGGCTGTTGTTTTTTGGCCTTTATTTTAGCTTGTTTTGGTGAGGAATTCAGGGAAAAATGCCCTTTGGTGCATGCATGGACTTTAGGGGGTGGCTGAAGACTTTGGGGTTGCACTCAAATGAAAGCTATTCCTTTTTGGCAAGCTGCTGCCTTGACCTCCTCTCCCCCTTGACCCCTTGTCCTCCCTGTCCCCCTTCTTCTCCTTCTTCTTCTTCTTCTTCTTCTTTCTTTCCCCCACATGCGACAGGCCCTCCAGCCGAAGCAACTCCAGTTTTCTTCTTGTCCTTCTGTCACGCCCCGAACCTCGAGCGTGCCAACATCCCATCATGGTCATGCAAATGCGACATTCCCAGGTAGTGTCGCCGACCCATTCATTTATTATTGCACAAGCGGAACATATTATAAAACCCCTGACAATGAAATACGGGATAGAAAAGCATGAAGCAAATTCACAACCAATGACTTACATAAACCAACGGAGTTACAGACGAAGGCCTACAGCCAAAAGTCTACAAAAGACCGGTTCTTAAAAATGAACTGTCCTACGACCTACAAGTCGGACACGTTCTCCAATCCTCATGAATTCACCTCTGCAACTCCTCAAGGCCAACCAAAGCTATCTAGCACTCCGTCCACTAGGGACCTGAAATTGTAATCCCCAAACCGAGATGAGACAATGTCTCAGCAAGTTCAACCCCCTAAACCCCTATTAGAAAGAAAATACGCCCAAGGGTGGCCTAACCACGTTACACAGAGAACTTACCTCGTCTCAATTCCTTCCTACAGGTTAGTACAATTTGTATCACACAATCTCAGGTAGTAATAATAATTCAAACAATTGGAACGCCACCACTTTCATATAAATCACAGTCGCACTTAGCACGCATTCCGATTATTATTCACTGCCACACAAGGGCATAGCCTACTTGCAGCTCGGCTATCTTCTAACATTAATGCCGGGCATCGCCTCCCACCTTGGAGCGCGGCTTCGTCACTACGTCGACGGCATTCCCGAAGGAGCATGGGTCCAGTTGGCCTAGCCTCTACTGTGACCCGAGCCACGTCACTCTGTCACTCTCTTGACGGCATTTCTAGAAGAACAAAGGTCCAGTTGGCCTAGCCACTACTGCGACCCGAGCCACGTCACTCTCTTGACGGCATTTCTAGCAGAATAAGGGTCCAGTCGGCCTAGCCACTACTGCGACCCGAGCCTTTCAACTAGCACACGACAATTTGATACCGATCCCTGGATACTTTACATTTCACTCACATAATCCAATTACGATATTAACCATTAACAATCCAATTTCAACGCCAAACTCAACACTTGAGATTTTCTAAATAAAATCCATACTTTTCACAATCAACAATCAATTTGCATTATCCAATCATCAAATTCATAATCTGAATACACAGCAGCGATCAGCATGAAATTCTGAGAATTTAGGGTCCCAAAATAATTTTCAGAATTTATTAAATAATTAAATTTATTCCGAAAATTAATTAAATAATAATATCCATATTTTTCACAATCCACACTCAATTTATAATATCCAATCATCAATTTCAAAATCTAACTACACTGCATCGACCGAGACGAAATTCTAAGAATTTAGGGTACTGACAAAATTTTTGGAATTTAATAAATAATTAAATTTATTCCGAAAATAATTAAATAATAATATTTTAATAATTTCGAATAATAACATATTATTAAATTATTTAATAATTTCGAAATACTTAAATAAATCAAAAATAAATTCCTTTAAGTCACATCAATGTTTATATTAATATAAACATTCACTTAACCTTAAATTAAACACCCTTTAAGTTAATTAAGCACCTTAATATAACCTATACTTAAATAAATTAAACTAACCACCTAATAACACTTAACATAAACTAAGCACACCTAAAGCATCATTAACCCTCTAATCAAGGTTTAGTGAGCTAAACTCACCGGATTAGCGAGTCGAGCGGACCAAAACGACGAGGACGACGAGGGGATCGACTTTTCTCAAGGCGGGCCGAGCATCCGGGCTCGGGAAGGCGGCCAAAACGGGCCAAAACCCCACTGTCAAACCCATTTTTTGTCTTCTCTGTTCGTTGCTGGAAGGGGCGGTTCTGGCATCAGTTGAGGCGGCCAAGGGCGGCTGAGGGCGAGGCGAAGCTCCGGCGAGGCTAATGGTGGCCGGAGGTGGTCGGGCGGTGGCCTGAGGCGGTTGAACGGGACTGAACAGAGGCGGAACAGGGGCTATGGTCGCATGGCAGGGACGGCAGGCGCGAGCGTGAGGCGGCGGAGCGCACGGTGTTGCGCGGGCGGCGGTGCAGTAGATCCGGTGCGGCGGTGTCCAGGCAGCTGGTCGCGGCTCCTTCCAGCGACGCTAGACGTTGCTTCTGTTTTTGCTATCTTTTGGTTCGCACAAGCAAGAGGAGGGAGAGAGAGAGAGGGTGGAGGGCGTGCGGGCGGTGCTCAACGATGGCGATAGCAGCTCCGGCGCAACGGTGATGGCGACTCCGGCTCGAGCGACATGGCTACTGTCCCTGTTTCTGCTTCGTTCGAACAAGAGGGGGGGCAAAGTGTGACACCCCGAACCCTTCTCAGGTCGTCACCAGCGCCAATGTTACTCCTTATCACCTTTCTCCTTTAAAAGGTGCATCGTAATTCATAGACACATTTTTTTTTTTAAAAAACAAAATGGTCCCAGCGCGACTCATTAGCGGAAGCAAATTGAATATCACGTCTCTCCCCCTACCAACCATGATACAAATACACACCACTAAACATTAGGATTTTATGAACAAGCGACGACACTTTATTTACATATTCTTTCAGGATGGGACTTATTTTCGGGTCGATACATAACAAGGAAAAGCTAGGACTCTGCCATGTCCAGCCTAAAACCTCAAAAAGATTCCTCGACCCTCTACATCACACGTGTACAATCCCCCATCATATGTGTCGGCTAACTAACTCCAAAAAGGATCCAGCTCCTACTCGTCGCGCACGGTCTCATACCCAACCCGGTGCATCAGGTGGTGGCGGTGGCAACATCTCTCGCATCACTCCATCCCGACGAACATGTACGGATATAAACTCCTGAATAACAGGGCCCCCAGTCAGGCCCACATCGTACATCACTAGACAACGTACTCAAATAAAAGTCAGTCCGGGAACAAAGGGACAATCTATCTCAGCACACTCGACCTCTACATCGGATGGTATCCCGTAAAATGTACCCCGCGTGATGGCAGGAATCGGCATACTGCTAATCTGAAATGTTATCCCCAAAAGGGGTGAGTACAACCACTCAGCAGATAGGGAAATCCAATAACAACTCAATGCATCAGGCAAATCATATATGCATTGCAGGCGTTACTTACCTTGAAGCCATGTGCATACTATCATGCATCATTATAGCATACATGTCATCATAAATCATCATTATCATCATGCATATCATCATACATCATCCTCACCATCATCATCATGCATATCATCATGCATATTATCATCATCAATCATCATCATCATCATGCATATCATCATGCATCATCCTCACCATCATCATCATGCATATTATCATCATCAATCATCATCATCATCATGCATATCATCATGCATATCATCATACATCATCCTCACCATCATTATCATGTGTATCATCATGCATATCATCATTATCAATCATCATCATCATCATGCATATCATCATGTCACACATATTTCACCATGCATGATTTAGTTCCCATTTCATCTTGGACAGCCACGTTTTTCATTCCCGGGACCAATGTTTGCGTCCCACATGTATCCAAGATACAATTACAGATCATCCGGCTCCCCCACTCTCCGGGCATCTCATGCCCCAACTGGCATCACGAGGACCCTCCGGGCATGCATCATGATACAACCGGGCATCCAACACAAACCCCAGGGCATGTATCATGACACAACCGGGCAATTGGCCGCACCCTTCAGGCCAGGCATCTCGCATCCAATCTGGCATCGCGAGGTATCCCTCGGCATAATTACCATGCCGAGCTTCCGGCTCCCCCATTCTCCGGGCATCTCGATACCACTCGGTCTCCCGAGGACCCTCTGGTATTCGGCCATTCATGACCACCGGGCAATCGGCCGTACCCTTCTAGCCAGGCATCCCGACACTCCCGGGGCATCGTCGGCTCACCTCCGACAGTTTCCTCATTTATCTCAATTCACATCATTATGATTCAATTTATCATGGCATGTGAGGTGATGACAGATCAAGATCATACTCATCATTGAATTCATACATGCATTATACTTCCATGTCATATATATACCAAAACTTTATCACAAATGCATCTTGATTCAATGCCATACACATACCAAGACTTTATCATACATGCAACTCAATTCAATATCATACACATATCAAGACTTTATCACACATGCAACATGAGTTACTTGAATGGAATTTATGGCCAATAAAATAATTCATTTTATTTATTTATTTATTTATTTATTTATTTATTATTACTATAAATTCCCAAAATTATCAAAATTCAGGAAATTATTAATCAAACCCATAGGAGGGTAATTATTTGCGGAATTCGTGGCCAAATTGGATTTTTGATAAAATCTCATAAATTTTCCCAAAACATCCTATGCTTCTCGGATAAAATCAGAATGCACGGTTTCCAAATAAATTCAATTAAAATATTCATATGGCCTCCAAAAATTATAAAATTTACTGGATTATAGCCAAGACATTTTCGTACAACTTTCATGAAGGACTCCAGGCCAGATTACTTATATATTATTTTATTCAACCTCACGAAGCTTCTGGATCTATTACCGCATCGTCCAGTGTACATATCTCCGAAATACTGAGATTTTACCCATCTATTCTCTTTCGTTTTCTCTGAAATTTGGATATGTTATGTATCAAGGTGTTCTTTACAAGTTTGATGAAGAGATCTAGGTCAAATAACCAAATTATAGTCATCATTTAGGTCCTTGAAGTCTCTGGTGTCTCGGAACACATCACCAGAATCATTGTCTTCAAGATCTAGTCGATTAACCAAGCTATACTTGTTATTTTCACCTCAAATTTGAGTATGTTGTAGTTTAAGATGTTCCCTACAACTTTAATGAAGAAACCAAAGTAATATTCTCAACAAAAACCAACATGCAACCATGAATCTAGCGAAAGGTCAGTAAAAACTCTCCAGATCTGGGGTCTCCGTAAGATGAGACTTTAACCCCTCAAATCTCCATCATTTTCCACGAAATTTTAGTATGTTATATTACAAGATGTTAGCTACAACTTTCATGAAGACATCGAAGCCAAAATCGGACTCCAAACACACATACAAGCTCAAACAAGTTACTGACTCACACAGTCCGAGCAAGAACAGTCACACGACTTAAGAACGAGCCAACCTTACCTCGGTTTTTCTCACTTAAAACACCTAAAACCTAACATGCAATCAACAATACAAGCATGCAAGAGAAGTTAGAGGACTCCACTTGCCTCTAGGATGGACGAACGATGGCGTACGGCGGACGGACACGGTGGCGACGGCGACTCCCTCCTTCCTTTCTCTCTCGGCCGCTCCTCCTCTCTCGCACAAGTCTCTCTCTCGCACACCTCTCTCTCTCTCTCTCTCTCCTTGGGCGAACAAAATGGCCGGTCACCCTCTCTCTCTCCCTTCTTATACCCCCCTAGAGCTTATCATGGCTAATGATTATTTCACCTCAACCATGGCCAATGCATGGCCTTCCCTTTTGCCACTTGTCACATTGGATTTTTTTAAATTTGATTGGGCTTCTTGGGCTTGGGCCATCCGGCCACTCCTTCTTGGGCCTCTATTGGGCCGGTCGACTTCCCCTCTTGGGCCGCTCATCTTGGCCCATTAAAGGCTTAGGCCAAATGGGCTTAAGGCCCATTCGAAATTTAACCCCTTTTTCCCCCTTTTTTTTTTGAATTTCTTCTATAAATATTTTTAAATTTTAATTTTCATCTTGGCCAAAGTCTTAGGGCATCTTGTCTATTGAAATATAATTTATAAATCTTATGGCCAAGCATAGATTATTAATCTATCGAATTTAAATCTCACAAGCACATGCACAAATCATCTATTTAAAAAGACTAATAGCTAAAGCATAAGCCATGAGAAATTTATCACCTAATTAGAGACTTTAACACACCTTATGGCTTGGCTCTGAATTTTGGGATGCCACAGAAAGAGAAACGATCGAAGAGAGAGGGGAAGGAGAAGACCGGTTTCTCTCTCTCTCTCTCTTTTGTCTTCAAACATGGCCCACCAAAAAGCTGTCATCCACCCACATTTTCAAGCCCCAAAGTGCCCCTTCTAGAACCCTTTAGATAATTCAAAATATTGGGTCTATGGGCATACGAATTTTGCTAGGTTTTTCCCTCTAATGAAAGCTTAATCCCACTTGAATTAAATCAAATTGACCCCCATTAATTCATGCAACACCTCATCAATCAAATTGGTATTTTTCCTTACCAATGTGGCGTACTTGCATCCTAATTTCATAATCCCTGGCTTCAACTGAACGAAAACGGCCCTATTTATCCAGTCGAAATTAAAACCCGAAAATCTGGATGTCACAACTCTTCCCCTCTTATAAAAATTTCATCCTCGAAATTTAAACCTTTACCAGTTCTTAAACAAAAAGGTGGGGGTACAGTCTTCTCATATAATCTTCTCTTTTTGAGGTTGCTCCTTCTGTACCAATGCTGCCAAATCACTGATATCTTGCCCAAACCACTTCGGATCCAAAATACTAAACACTTGCCCACTTAAAATTTCAAAGGTCTTCAACACAAAATCTGCGAAGCTAAACTGACGATTCTAAGCAGTCTCTAAACTGTCTCTAATAACTGTGACTGAATCATTGATTTCTGAATAAACTCTTGACTTGCGATTTTCTAATTTCTGATCTCATCTCCACCGACTGAATCCTGTACACTTTGCTATGGACTGATTAAAAAGAAACTATCTGACCGATCTACTGAAATTGGGAACTTCTGGTCAAGATCTAATATAACTCTGGCACTGATCTTAGCAACTGCAATCACTGACTACTGTACTGACCTTGGCCTGTGATCTTTCTTTCCTTGACTTCATCTCAGCAATTGAAATTCTGTCATTTCTGCTATGCACTGTTTAAGAAAGAACCCTCTAAAAACTCTGCCAAACTTATAATCTCTGGTCTAGATTCAAAATATAATTCATCCCCGGGACTCCATGCCGGTGAATTATCTGATGCACACACTTCGGTATACCCACTTTGTGATAAGATAGAATCCTCAATTTCTGAAATCGAACTTAGATTGGCGGTTAGTTTTACTCCGACACGCTTTTAGTGTAACCTAGGCTACTAGGTAGTTTTCAGAGCTTTTTAGGACAAATGACACGTGGTCGATTTTCTTCGAGCCACGATGAACCCACTCGACACATTGGCGACTCTCGATTGTCGTGAAAATCTCGATGATTCAAATACGGACACAGGGTACCAAAACGACAGTAAAATCAAATTAGTATCAGTCGACAAGAGTTTTCCAATTTAGTGGAGTCACCCACGATCGGTCATTCGTCTCAGTCGAACCGACCTATCTCTGATCTTAGTTTGATTTTTAACTGTGCCGTAATGATCTCTAAAGATGAGCACGGTTGAGAAGTCGATTCCTGATCGAATTCTCAAGTCTATTTGCCTTAAAGTCTTTAATAACTCACCCAACTAGTCTAGTTATCTTGTAAGTGGCCAACTCAGAGAAAAACACTATAATCGCGTCGATGAAATGCCCAATTTAACCAATCGAAATTAGAGTCTGATAATTAGGATGTCACGCGCTCAAAACAAGATCTATTCATATTATACCAAAGTGGACCAACTCCATCTATCGATCGACTACTATCCTCAAATGGTATTAGTAATCCCTTGAATCCTTAGTAAGCTCGTCACAATGTTCCATTGTGATATATTTTCATTCTCACTTAGGACTCTCAAGTGATGGTAAAAGTCATCCTGGTTTGCATCACTGAACTTCCACTTACTGACATCTCTGATACTTGCAACTTGTTCAACGATATCTATCTTCATACCGATCTACCAATCCCGATGATGTAGATTTTGACTCATCTTTGTACTGTCTGGATAATGCTGAAGTTACTACAATGTGCTTCCCATAAGATCTCTTCTTTAACCTCTGTATCGTCAGTTACACACAATCGTCCTCGAAACCTTTGCGTTCTGTCTTTAGAAATCTGAAAATCAACCTCTCATCTGCATTCTCTTATAAAATCTTCTAAATTTCTGAATCTGTCCACTGAAGCATTTTGATTCTGATCTGTACTCTCGGCTCAATTCTGAGGGTGGTCATAAGATTCAAAAGGTGGCATACCTTAGATTTGAAAACTGAATTTCGAACTTTCTCAAATAAGATCCAATCCTTGAGTACCAACTGTGCAACTAAGGACTCTTGACTCAGTGCATCTGCGACTTTGTCTCAACTGACGAGACGCATATGCAACAACCCTATCTTGCTGTATCAACACACAACCCAATCCTTTAAATGACGCATCACTTAGATCTCATCACTTCTAGGACCAAATGGAATAGTCAGCACAGGCGCGGTAGTTAGCTCTTGCTTAAGCGCTTGAAAACTACACTCGCACTTACCCGTTCATACGAACTTCTCTTCCTTTCTCAGTAGTCTTGCCAACGGTAACGCTAACGCTGAAAACCCTTCTACGAACTGTCTGAAATATCCTATTAATCCTCAAAAACTTATGATCTCTATCATTGTAGTCAATATCAGCCGACTGATCACTACTTTAATCTCGGACGAGGTCTACGAAGATTCCTTCTCCTGAAATCACATGACCTAGGAACACAACACGAGTCATCAAAAACTCACATTTGCTAAACTTATTGTAAAATCCAAGATTACTCAAGGTCTGAAGTACACTCTCCAAATATCTCTCGTGCTCCTCTGCACTCTTTGGACTCACCAAGATAACTTCAATGAAAATGATCACAACTGATTTAAGTACCCTTAAACATTTTGCTCATTAGACTCGAACAAACAGCTAAGGTGTCCATCAAACCACTCGGTATTACAATGAACTCATAACTGTCGTATTGAGTGCGAGATGCTAACTTCGGTATGTCTTTCTTTTTGATTCTCAACTAATGATACCCTGACCTCTAGTCAATCTTGAGGAATATCGATGTACAAACACAATGAACCAACTTTCTTCTTCACAAATAGAACGGGTGTTCCCCAAGGTGATGATGCACTGGGACATATGAATCCCCTATCCAACACTTCCTGTATGTGCACCTTTAGTTCTTTTAATTTGGGTAACACCATCCGGTAAGGAGCCTTAGGGACTGGCTTTGTTCCGGATGCTAATTCAATCACGAACTCTATTTCTCTTTTTGACAGCAAACTTGACAATTCTTCAGAAAATGCCGTAGAAAACTTATGCATCATGATTATGTTCTCCATATTCAACTCCCCAACTGACGCATCCATTACAGATGCCATGTAGATTCGGTAACCAACAACTAGAACCAAGTCATCTTCAGTGACGAATAACAAGGATCGAAGTTTCTCTTCGACTTTCAGTAATTCAAAACTTTCGCACACTAACTAAACAAACTAAATTATATCAATACCACGATTGAAAACAACAGAAAGCTCCTTGAGCCAAATCTTTTTATAAATGACTTTCAAGTCATACTTAAGCAAACCCCTACAAGTACAATTATAGTCAGAGACTCATCTTCCTATTACTTTATTACAACAACGGAAACTCCACAACCTTCACTCAAAATCCTGTTGTGCTACTCTGATAAAACACCTCAAAACATTCTTCCCTTGATTAATGCATAGTCAATCCATTCCTATTCCTTTCGCCATCCTAGTGGCGTTCTATCTGTAGTAACGGTGCTTACACTCTCCTGAACTTACGCGGACAGTTCCTAACCTGACGGCCGTGCTGGCCACATTCATATCATGCTCCCCTTTTTACTCTGACACTGGGCTGACTCATGCCTTCTTTCACAAACTCGGCACACAATCAGTGAGTCCTTTACCTCCCATCAAGTGACATCATGCACCCTTCCTTGCATTGGGGTTTGTTCTAAGTACCCCATTAAATGTCCTGAAGCATGTTTTCTCTATTTTGTCTTATCAACGGCGGTGACAGAAACAGCTGTGGTCTCATCTGCTTATACGAACAATCTTTGCTCAAATGGCCTTACTAGCGACCCTTGTAATCAAGTCCTTTCTTCCTTACAGCACGGAACAGATCCCTGTCTTTTCTTATAGACACGACACACATAGATCGAGTTAAGTACTGACTTCCAATTTTACTCTTCCGATTAGGTGAAACAAGGCACCTTTCTTCTGATATTGGCCTTTCTCCCTAATTGACTTCCATCTCTGTCTAAATTGAACCTTGACTCAGATACGGTAGCTTGATCCTCGATCACCACTCCAAATTGGGCCTCATCAGGCATGACAACAACAACAATCACAACACTGGCAGCGGTAGGAACAACAGCAATAGCGGCGGCTCAGTCCTGAGCTTACTGGCCCAACAAGCTTCCAAGGAACACTAGCGCCTGAACGATCCCATCAAACCTAAGATCACTCGGTGCTGCTACACTCACAGTACCGACTTGGGGCGGTACTCTCACACTTGCGCTAGTCTAAGCCTGCACTCTACCTCGGGTACCAACACTTGGCAACATCCTACCCCAAGTTATAGGTCCAACTGACCTTCTCCAAGGAGTCCTCTACTCCTGGTCACTCATCGTACAGGTTCTTTATAGACACCTATTTTCCGATTCCAACATCAGGTTAGAATTTAAGTGACCCCACAAACAAGCTACCAACCAGCTATTAACCACATCCATCAGCATATTAAAAGCTTTTCCTACTAACTATCCCATGACTCATCGCACCTTATCACTCCATACACAGACCATGCTCTGATACCACTTAAACGAGGATGTCACGCCCCGAACCTCGAGTGCGCCAACATCCCACCATGGTCATGCAAATGCGACATTCACAGGTAGTGTCGCCGACCTATTCATTTATTATTGCGCAAGCGGAACGTATTATAAAACCCTTGACAATGAAATACGGGATAGAAAAGCATGAAGCAAATTCACAACCAATGACTTACATAAACCAACGGAAGGCCTACAGCCAAAAGTGTACAAAAGACTGGTTCTTAAAATTGAACTGTCCTATGACCTACAAGTCGGACACGTTCTCCAATCCTCATGACTTCACCTCTGCAACTCCTCAAGGCCAACCAAAGCTATCTAGCCACTCCGTCCACCAGGGACCTGAAATTGTAATCCCCAAATCGAGATGAGACAATGTCTCAGCAAGTTCAACCCCCTAAACCTCTATTAGAAAGAAAATACGCCCAGGGGTGGCCTAACCACGTCACACAGAGAACTTACCTCGTCTCAATTCCTTCCTGCAGGTTAGTACAATTTGTATCACACAATCTCAGGTAGTAATAATAATTCAAACAATTGGAATGCCATCAGTTTCATATAAATCACAGTCGCACTTAGCACGCATTCCAATAATTATTTACTGCCACACAAGGGCATAGCCTACTTGCAGCTCGGCTATTTTCTAACATTAATGCCGGGCATCGCCTCCCTCGTTGGAGCGCGGCTTCGTCACTACGTCGGTGGCATTCCCGAAGGAGCATGGGTCCAGTTGGCCTAGCCTCTACTGCAAATCGAGCCACGTCACTCTCTTGACAGATTTCTAGAAGAACAAAGGTCCAGTTGGCCTAGCCACTACTGAGACCTGAGTCACGTCACTCTCTTGACGGCATTTCTAGCAGAATAAGGGTCCAATCAGCCTAGCCACTACTACGACCCGAGCCTTTCAACTAGCACACGACAATTCGATACCGATCCCTAGATACTTTACAATTCACTCACATAATCCAATTACGATATTAACCATTAACAATCCAATTTCAACGCCAAACTCAACACTTGAGATTTTCTAAATAAAATCCATACTTTTCACAATCCACAATCAATTTGCATTATCCAATAATCAAATTCATAATCTGAATAAACATCAGCGATCAACACGAAATTTTGAGAATTTAGGGTCCCAAAATAATATTCAGAATTTATTAAATAATTAAATTTATTCCGAAAATTAATTAAATAATAATATCCATATTTTTCACAATCCACACTCAATTTATAATATCCAATCATCAATTTCAAAATCTAACTACACTGCATCGACCGAGATGAAATTCTAAGAATTTAGGGTACTGACAAAATTTTTGGAATTTAATAAATAATTAAATTTATTCCGAAAATAATTAAATAATAATATTTTAATAATTTCGAATAATAACATATTATTAAATTATTTAATAATTTCGAAATACTTAGATAAATCAAAAATAAATTCCTTTAAGTCACATCAATGTTTATATTAATATAAACATTCACTTAACCTTAAATTAAACACCCTTTAAGTTAATTAAGCACCTTAATATAACCTATACTTAAATAAATTAAACTAACCACCTAATAACACTTAACATAAACTAAGCACACCTAAAGCATCATTAACCCTCTAATCAAGGTTTAGTGAGCTAAACTCACCGGATTAGTGAGTCGAGCAGACCAAAACGACGAGGACAACGAGGGGATCGACTTTTCTCAAGGAGGGCCGAGCATCCAGGCTCGGGAAGGTGACCAAAACGGGCCAAAACCCCACTGTCAAACCCATTTTCTGTCTTCTCTGTTCGTTGCTGGAAGGGGCGGTTCGGGCGTCGATTGAGGCAGCCAAGGGCGGCTGAGGGCGAGGCGGAGCTTCGGTGAGGCTAACGGTGGCCGGAGGTGGTCGGGCGGCGGCCTGAGGCGACTGAACGGGACTGAACAGAGGCAGAACAAGGGCTGTGGTCGCACGGTAGGGACGGCAGGCGCGAGCATGAGGCGGCGGAGCGCACGGTGTTGCGCGGGCGGCGGTGCGGCAGCTCCGGTGCGACGGCGTCCAGGCAACTGGTCGCGGCTCCTTCCGGTGACACTGGACGTTGCTTCTGTTTTTGCTATCTTCTGGTTCACACAAGCAAGAGGAGGGAGAGAGAGAGAGAGGGCGGAGGGCGTGCGGGCGGTGCTCGATGGTGGCGACAGCAGCTCCGGCGCGACGGTGATGGCGACTCCGACTTGAGTGACATGGCTGCTGTCCCTGTTTTTGCTTCGTTCGACCAGGAGGGGGGGAAAGAGAAACGACCGAAGAGAGAGGGGAAGGAGAAGACCGGTTTCTCTCTCTCTCTCTTTTGTCTTCAAACATGGCCCACCAAAAAGCTGCCATCCACCCACATTTTCAAGCCCCAAAGTGCCCCTTCTAGAACCCTTTAGATAATTCAAAATATTGGGTCTGTGGGCATACGAATTTTGCTAGGTTTTTCGCTCCAATTAAACCTTAATCCCACTTGAATTAAATCAAATTGACCCCCATTAATTCATGCAACACCTCATCAATCAAATTGGTATTTTTCCTTACCAATGTGGCGTACTTGCATCCTAATTTCACAATCCCTGGCTTCAACTGAACGAAAACGGCCATATTTATCCAGTCGAAATTAAAACCCGAAAATCTGGATGTCACACCTTCCATCTTCATTTCCATTACTTGCTGCAACTTAGAGCCATCTAGCCCAGCCGATCATCGCTCGCCATCTAGCAGCCGCAACAGCACCCCTCTGCACCACTGGTCCAGCCATGACGCTATCCCCCATGACCAGCCCGTTCGCCCGAGCCGATCGTCTGCCCGCTGTCTCGACCAGGCCATCAAGCAGCCACCGCCTCACGCTGTGTCCAGCCCGGTGTCCTGTTGGTCTGCCACTGGTCCCATCTCGTCCAGCTGAGCCAAGCTGCGAACTAGCAGCCCTCCAAGACCGAACTGAGTCCATCAAGCAGGATTGGTTTTTCCAACACAAGTTGTGAGCTATTGGCCATTTTTCAGCCCTTTCTCGGCCTCCTTTGGAGCCACCGTTGACAGGGGAATTCACCGCCATTGCGCTGCCGTCACCATGTACCCGTTTTCTCGCTAAATCGATGAGTTAGCACCCTAAACTCTCATTAAGAGGTTAATTGCACTTAGAGGGGGTTAGTTTAGGCTAATTGAATATTAGGGGGATTAGTTAGTTTTAATTAAGATTAAAGTAATTTAGTTAGGCCAACTATTTAGTTAGTTTAGTTAGTTAGTTTAATTGGTTAGTTAGGTGGATTAGTTAGGGTATTTAGTTATCCTATTAGATTAAATTAGTTAGGTTAGTTGGATTAATTAGTTAGTTCAATTAGATTAGCCCGGTTAGGTTATTTAATTTAATTAAGTGGTTTAATTTAATATTTTGCAATTTATTTAGTTAATTTGTAATTTATTTAATTAATTATTAATTAGCGTAAATTATACCAGGATAGCCAATCGTCAGAATTTTATGCTAATCGTCATGGTTGTATTGGTTTGTGCAATTGATTGCTAATTTATGCAATTGAGTGTTGGATGATGATATTTAATTATTATTTCAAAAATATGAATTGTTAGTATTTAAATAGAAAAAATCGTGGGATTTTGAAATGGGAGAGTACCATGTTTTATAGTTCAATTTGAATGTGTGACCATGCACAATTATTTTTACCGGGAAATTTTCAATACGAAGAAAAGTAGCCAAGTCAATAATTTGAAATTTAGGTATTTGAGTGCAAAGCACGGTGTTCTTGGCCAAATTTGGATGTGCGTGCGGTCATTATCGGAACCCGTCAGCCAGGGGGAGTTTAAGGACGATGCTCGATTTATCGAATGCTCGGTGGGGGTCCGGATGCCGAGTCATGGTTGAGGCCGGACCGCTGCTCCTTTATGAAATGCCATCTAGGTAGGGATTCTAGATGTTGCCATGCTCGACGGGGCAGGACGGTGCCCGATTTTTATCGGATGCATGGCGAGGGTCCAAATGATCGCCAACTGGGGAGATGACCATGGCCGATGGGCCTCAATGATTGGAATGTGCATGAGTGGATGAAAATAGCCACGCCTGATTATGTGGCAAAATAGTGTGGCATGGTATGAGACGTGTCATAACGGTTTTACCCTATAATCGAGACCCCTGTGAATGTTTGATGGATGAAATGAAGTGTTCCAGTTGTTAAGCATGCTTGTGATGTCTATAATGCATATATGGTGCACTAATGTGCAGGGATGCACCCAAACGAGGTAGGTTTTGGATGGTGCATGTTTAGGGCCGCCTCTGAGTGAATTTTCTTCTTAATCGGGGTTTTGGGTGTAGACTTGCTGAGATTTTTATCTCGCCCTGTCATGGTTTAAATATTTTCAGGTCCCTAGTGTGGAGAACTCAGAGCCTGAGGCTGAAGGATCTAGAGCATAAGTGGCTTAGTAGTTTCTTTTGGAGTCAAACTAGTGTGTACAGTTTTGTAGGTTGACCTGGTTTGTTTATAAAGTTGTTTTGTGTTAATTGGTTGTCCTACCTTTCTATCCCATGTTTGATTGCTATCTGGAGATTGTTTAATTTGCTTTCGCATGTGCATAAAATGAATGGGTTGGCAACGAGACTTGGGAACGTCGCAATTTGATCGACTGCCAAGGGATGTTCATGCACTCGAGGTTCGGGGCGTGACATCCTCGCTCAAAGTGGTATCGGAGTTGGTTAATGTGTAGAGTGATAAGATGCGATAGGTTATGGGATGGTTAGTAGGAAAGACTTTTTCTTATACTAATGCATGTGATTGACTAACCGATTGGTAGATTGTTTTGTGTGGGTCGCTTAGTTTCCTAATTTTGGGTTGGAATTGGAAAGCAGGTTCTATAAAGAGTCTGCATTATGAACGATTCGGAGCAAAGGACCCCTCAGAAGAGGGCAGTTCTGTCCATGTCTCGAGGTAGGATGCCGACTACGGTTGGTGGCCAAGGTAGAGTACCGGCTCAGGCCAGCACAAGTGTAAGAGTACCGCCGTAAGCCGGTAATGGTGTAGCAACACCTGATGATCCTGGGTTTGACGGGATCGTTCAGGCGCTAAAGACGTTGGGAAACATATTAGGCCAACAAGCACAGGATCAAGCCGCCACTACCGTCGCTACCACTACAGCCGCCAATGCTATAGCCGCCGTTGCTACCACACCTGCTGAAGTCTAGCCTGGGATTGTGATCGAGGAGCGAGTCGCTACATCTAGGTCGTGGATCGGGTCCAGTAGGGATGGTAATTGGTTCAGGAAGAAGCCAATGTCAGGAGAAAGGTATCCCATTCCGCCCAACCAGAAGAGTGGGATTGGAAAGTCAGCACCTCACTAGAATGGCGTATGTTGTTTCTATAGGAAAAGACATGCATCTACCCCGTGTTTTACTAAGACAAGGGCTTGTTACGGGTGTGGCCAGTATGGCCACCTAATCAAGGACTGTCTGCACAAGCCCATGGGAGCACTGGTGCCACCGCCGCTAATGGGATAGAACAGAGGAAATGCACCACAGAACACCCAGCAGGGTATTTTGAACAGGCCTCTAGTGCAAGGAAGGGTGTATGCTGTCACACGACGGGAGGTAGAGGACTCACTGGTTGTGATCACAGTAGGGTGTCTTGGTAGAGTGGGAGTGTGTTACGGATGTGGTCAGCACGGCCACCAAGTGAGGAACCGTCCACGTAGGTCCAGGGGAGCATAGGCACCACTATCGAATATAAGGCATTACTAAGATGAAGAAGGGGACATGAATGAACTAAGCTATGCATTGATCAAGAGAAGAATGTTTTTGGAATAATTTTGTTAGAGTGGCACAGCAGAAATATGGTCAAGTTTGTAGAACCTCAGTTTGTTGTAATGAAGTCGTAGAAGGGAGAATCGCTAGCTAGAGTTGTACTTAAATATTTTGCCTATGTATAACTTTGTTGTCATATATGAAAAGGATTGGCTCAAGGAGCACTTTGTTGTAATGAATCATTGTTATGCAGTAGTCCAGTTTAATCCATTAGCGGGTGAAAGCTTTGAAATTATCGGAAGTCAAAGAGGACCCTCGATCCCTTTAATCTCGTCGTTTGAGGCAACTCGTTTGTTAGATGTAGGTTGCTAAGGTTAGTTGGCAACTGTAGTGGATATGACAGTTGAGGAGCTGAAGATGGAGGACATCGCCGTAGTGCAGGAGTTTTCTAACGTGTTTCCTAAGGAATTACCTCATTTTCCCCGAAAGGGAGATCGAGTTCATAATTGAGTTAACCCCTGGGATGGAGCCAATCTCTAAGGCTCCTTATCGTATGGCGTTGTCAAAATTAAAGGAACTGAAGGTACATATGTAGGAGTTGTTAGACAATGGATTCATACAAGCCAGTGCATCATCTTGGGGAGCACTAGTTTTGTTTGTAAGGAAGAAAGATGATTCATTGTGTCTTTGCATCGACTATCAACAACTCAATCAGGTGACGATCAAGAACAAGTACCTACTACCGAGGATTGACGACTTATTTGACCAGCTACAGGGAGCGTCGATATCTTCTAAGATCGACTTGAGGACATGTTACCATCAACTGAGGATCAGGAATGAAGATATACCAAAGACGGCGTCTCGTACACGTTACGGCCATTATGAGTTTACCGTAATGCCGTTTGATTTGACCAACGCCTAGCTGCTTTCATGGATCTAATGAATCGAGTATTCAAGGAATACCTGGGTTAGTTCATGATTGCGTTCATCGACGACATCCCGGTGTACTTGAGAAGTCCTAAGAAGCACGAAAGATAGTTGAGGACAGTGCTTTAGACTCTGCGAAATCATGGACTGTATGCCAAGTTCAATAAGTGTGAGTTTTGGCTGACTCGTGTAGCTTTCTTAAGTCATGTGATTTCCGGTGAAGGGATTTCTGTGGACCTGACCAAGATTGAAACAATGATCAACTGGCCAAAATTGATGAAAGTAACAGATATCAGAAGTTTCTTGGGATTGGCAGGTTATTACAGACGATTCGTGGAAGGATTTTCTGCGATAGCCATGCCGCTGACTCGACTACTAAAGAAGGAAGAGAAGTTCATGTGGACGTGTATAAGTACAAGCATAGTTTTCAAGGGTATAAGCAAAAGCTGACTACCGTACCAGTGTTGACAATTCCGTTTGGTCCTGGAGGATACGAGATCTATAGTGATGTAGCATACAGAGGACTGGGCCGTGTTTTAATGCAACATGGAAGAGTTGTTACATACGCATCCCGTCGGTTAAGATCTCATGAGTTGAATTATCCGACACATGACTTAGAACTCACAGTGATCATCTTCGCTCTAAAAATTTGGAGATACTACTTGTGCGGAGGAAGGTTCCAGATCTTTACAGATTATCAGAGTTTGAAGTACTTATTCTCTTAGAAAGAATTGAATATGAGACAGCGTCATTAGATGGAACTTCTTAAGGACTATAACTACGACATCCTATATCATCCTGGAAAAGCTAATAAGGTCGCAGATGTGTTGAGTCGAAAGTCTTCGATTGTGCAAATGGTAATTCAGGAGTGGATCTTACTTAAAGGAGCCCGAAATTCGGTTTTCAAATTTGAGGTAGGCCACCTTTCAAGTCTTATGGCCACCCACAGAATTGAACCAGAAGTGCATATAAGGATTAAGACACTGCAGTTGACAAATCGTGAGAAGGCACCCTAAAGTTTCGTGGATGATTGTGTGTACTTGACAATGCAGAGCTTAAGAAGGAGATCTTGTCAGAAGCTCATTGTAGCAGTTACACCATTCATCCAAGCAGTACAAACATTGTACACCATTCATCCAAGCGGTACAAAGATGTATCAGAACCTGTGTCAATACTATTGGTGGACAGGTATGAAGGCAGATATCACTAGACATGTCGCCAAGTGTCTGACGTGTTAGTAAGTGAAAGTGCAGCACTGCAAACTTGGAGGACTTTTACAACCTCTCAAGATTCCTGAGTGGAAATGAGAACATATCACAATGGATTTTGTGATGGGCTTACCAAGGAGTCAGAGGGGTAAGGATTCTATATGAGCTGTAGTTGATAGATTGACGAAGTCTGCTCACTTCATCGTCATATGAAAAGACTATGCATTTGACAGATATGCTAAGTTGTACGTGCGATAGATAGTTCAGCTTCATGGAGTGCCAGTGATGATTACATCCGATCGAGACCCGAAGTTCACAGCAGCCTTCTGAAAAAGTTTACAGACTGCCTTAGGAACGAAGCTGTAGTATAGTACGGCCTATCATCCGCATACGGATGGCCAGTTTGAGAGGATGATTCAAACCCTCGAGGACATGCCGCGAGCTTGTGTGCTAGACTTCAAAGGAAGCTGGGAGGAATAGCTTCATCTAGTTGAGTTCGCCTACAGCAACAGTTACTAGCAGAGCATTCAGATGGCACTGTTTGAAGCGTTGTATGGCAGAGCGTGCAGAACTCCAGTTTGTTGGAATGAAGTCGAAGATAATAAGATCGTCGACCTTGAGTTGGTTCAACAGTCAATGGATGCTATCAAAGCTATTTGAGAAAGACTAAAGACTATTCAGAATCACTAGAAAAGTTATGCAAATAAGCGGCGAAAACCATTGGAATTCCAAGTTGGTAAACACATCTTTCTTAAAGTGTCACTAATGAGGGGTACTTCGCGCTTCGACGAAAAAGGGAAGCTGAGTTCGAGGTACATCGGTCCCTTTGAAATTTTGGAAAGAATAGGGACTTTGACGTATCGTCTTGTGTTGAGGAAGTACGAGCCTGACCTGACCCACGTGCTAAATTTTGAAAAGTTAGACGTGGACGACAAAGTATCGTATGTGGAGAGACCAGTTCAGATCGTGGATCGAAAGGAGCAAATGTTGTGCAACAAGATGATCTCTTTGGTCAAGTGGTCTGGCAACACTACGGAATAGAAGGAGTGACGTGGGAAAGTGAAGAATCGATGAGATGACAATACCCCCACCTTTTTGAAGAAGAATTGTAATGATTTAAATTTCGAGAACAAAATTTTTATAAGAGGGGAAGAGTTGTGACATCATGAATTTTTGACCCTATTTCGATTAAATGAAATGGGCATTTCATCGAAGCGCCTATGGTCTTTTTTTCTCTGAGTTAGCCACTCACGAGATAACTGATCTATCAGGTGAAGTCGTTAAGGGATATAAACGCGACAGACTTAAGAATTCGATCAGAAGTCGACTATTCGATCGTGATAATCAGCAAGGGTCAACAAGGCACCGTTATAAGCGATTAATGATTGGATATAGGTCGATTCGATGGAAACATGCAATTGAATTATGGGTGATTCCACCTGATTGCAAAATTCACGTTGAACGACACCAACCCAATTTTCTGTTGATTCGGTACCTGGTACCCATAATTGAAACCTTGAGATTTTTACGACAATTGAGAGTCGCCGACAATTCGAAAATGCACAAATGTGGATTGAAATTTATCAACCACGGGTCAAACACTATAAAATCTCTAAAGGCTACCCGGTAGGTTAGGTAACGCTAAAATCGCGTTTGGTTTATTTTAACCACGAAATTGAACTCGATTTTGGGAATCAAAAGTTCGAGCGTGTCTTGATTTATTTTTAGGACCTCGTCTCATATTTTTGGAAGTTTTGGTGGCCAAGGATTTTGGCGAAAAAATGGAATTTGGCAAATTAATTTGGTGGAAATTCGGATGGGGAAAATTGAGGGACTTTTTGGCCTTCAAAGTGAATTAGTTGGTGAAGGAAATTATGGGAATTGGTATGGGCATCCTCCTCAGCAATTTTGGCCATCAAATTGAAGTTGTTTGGATTGAAGAAGAAATCTAAGAGATTAGTAGGGGCTGCTGGCTGTTGTTTTTTGGCCTTTATTTTTGCTTTGTTTTGGTGAGGAATTGAGAGAAAAATGCCCTTTGGTGTATGCATGGACTTTAGGGGGTGGTTGAAGACTTTGGGGCTGCACTCAAGTGAAAGATATTCCTTCTTGGCACCCATTGGCTGCTGCCTTGACCTCCTATCCCCCTTGACCCCTTGTCCCCCTATCCCCCTTCTTCTTCTTCTTCTTCTTTCTTTCCCCCCCATGTGATAGCCCCTCCAGCAGAAGCAACTCTAGTTTTCTTCTTCTCATTCCATCTTCATTTCCATTACTTGTTGCAACTTAGAGCCATCCAGCCTAGCCGATCATCGCCTGCCATCCAGTACCTGCAACAGCACCCCTTCGTGTTACTGGTCCAGCTGCGACGCCGTCCCTCGCGACCAGCCCGTTCGCCCGAGCTGACTGCCTGCCTGCTGTCTCAACCAGGCCGTCGAGCGGCCACCACCTCATGCCACGTCCAACTCAGCGTCCTGCTAGTCCGCCACCAGTCCCATCTCATCCAGCCGAGCCAAGTCACGACCAGCAGCCCTTCAAGACCGAACCGGGTCCAGCAAGCAGAATTGATTTTTCAAGCTCAAGCTGTCACACCTTGAACCTCGAGCACACGCCCATCCCTTGTTGGTCGATAAAATTGTGACGTCCCAGGACACGTCGCCAACCCATTCATTTTATTGCACATGCGGAAGCGAATAAACAAACCTCTGATAGCAAATAACATGTGATAGAAAAAGCAGGATAACAAATTCACAACTAAAACACACTTTTATAAACAAACTGGGTTTATATACAAAACTAGTCTTTCTACTAAAAAGATCGACTCTAAAAAAGGAAACTGTCATACGACCCATTAGTGGGACACATTCACCAATCCTCAGAGCCGGGTCCTCCACAGCACCATCAGAAGGGTCAGTTGCACCCTCGCCTAGAGTGGCGTCGACTACCACAACGGGGATCTTAAAACCCTGAAGGAGACCAACTTGGTATCCATTGAGCCCGTGACGAAACCACACCCTAAATCGATGAGGTACCCTTTGAGGTAGGCCCTCATAGACCCAGACGATGGTCACCACTAGCTCATATACCCAATGACTCTCGGGAACAAGGAGGTCAGTACTCAGCTCGATAAGCCTCCGAGGTTGACCATAACGTACTGAAGGGGCTGCCATTTAAGGACCTAAAAAGAATGAGCCCACGATGAGGTGAGATAATGTCTCAGCAAATTCACTCCCTAAACCTTGACTAGAAAGAAAATACGCCTAAAGGCGACCTAACCACACAATCAATGAGACTCACCTCGCTTTAGTTCCTCCCTACACATTAGCATAGTTCATATACACAATACATATAATATTGATGCACACATTAATTGGATCTTCTCAATCAATCACATCTCAATCAATCATAGGGGTCCTGATTATAGGGCTAAATCGTTATGACACGTCCCATTTCGTGCCACACAATTTTGTCCCATAATCCGGTGCATCTACCTCAATCAATCATGTGTTCCGATTGATTACTACCTGCACAAGCAGTTTTACCCGATGCACATCGGTCCTCTGGCATAGCCAGGCTTCGCCTTATCCCTTGAGTGCGGCGACATCCACCCGACACACATCGGGGACGGTATTCCCGAAGGAGCTTCGGTCCGGCCTCTATTACGATCTGGCATCCATTGCTAAGGCATCCTATATAGGGGTAACGTCTTTTCGATGCACATTGGGGACGGGTTCTCTTAACCATCACACGATCATTCAACTTCGGCCAAAGTCACCATGGATTGCACTTAAATGTCTCAATTAAGATAATGCACTTGGCCTATTTTCTTCATATTAAAAACACATGATGAAAATAATCGTGTGTGGGTACACGGTCAGATTGAACTTTAAAAATTGATGCATTCTCTTTTAAAATCTCACTATTTTGATATAGTATTTTAAACTATTTTTGGTGTCAAAACTCGACACCCGGTATTTTCTAATTAAATACCAAAATTTTCAAATTTTGAATCAAATACTCAAAATCACAATCATCACTCAATGTGCACACATTAACATTCAATTGCGTAAATTAAGCACACCACTACAATCAGCACAAAATTCCGGTCACAAGTTATCTTGGTATAATTTCCGTAAAATATTAAATAATTAAATAAATTACAAAAATAATTCAATAATGAAAATTAAATCCAATAAATGCTAACCTAGGCTAGAAATGCTAATCGGGCCTAGAAAATGATTACACTTATCTAGATAAATAGTACAATCTAATTAGCCCCTAATCAATCTATTCTAACCACCTAACATGCATAATTAAATAATTAAATCACTAATCTAAACTAACTAACCACCTAATCTCATATTCTAAGCTAATCACCCCTTAAGTATAATTAATCTCCTAAGCAAGGTTTTGTGAGTAAACTCACTGGTTTAGCATGCCGGTGAGTCCATGACGACGGCGACGCGAACGCGAGCAATAAACAAGCCTGTGGCGACACCAAGTGAGGTCCGGATGGGCCTTATAACAGGCCACGAAGTCCAAGAATCCTTGTTGGCCTTTGGCCTCTGTCCTTGGGCCGAAGGGGCTGCTCAAGTGGTTGGGTTGGGCTGAAATGGCAAGGCTGGCGGCTAGGCGGCTACAACTGCTCCAGGCGAGTGATGGTGGCTGCTGGTCGGCGGTGAACGGTGACTGGACGAGTTTAGGACAGTAGCTGGGCTTGCGGGGGATGGCAAGAAGGCACGAGACGAGTGGGACGAGCACACGGGCGCGAGGGACGCACGGATGGCTCGCGGGCGGCATGCGACGTGTCCTGCAGCTTCGGGCGATAGTTGGTAGTCAGGGGGAGGCTACTGGCTGGTTCTCTAGTTCTCTGAAGCTCCCAAACACACAAGAATGGAGAAAGGTAGGCCAAGGAAGAAGAACAAGCCATCTGAAGCTTAAGGGGGCTAAATTGCCTCAAAAGTCCAAGAAAATATCCCATTGTGCTCATTGCTTGCCCCTACCAGCCAAGGTTTTCATCCTCAGCCAATTTCCCCTTCATGGCTTCCTCAAGAAGTCTCCTAAATGGACCATAAAGTTGCAGCACCCCCTAGCTACGAATTTTGTGGCATTTGGCCTCTAATTTCACTCAATTCCCCTCAATTGGACTCAAATTGGAGTCCATAAAGTCAGCCAAGGTGCCATCGTCCATCTATGATTTTTCCTCATCAATTGAACCAATTTGACGGCAAAAAATGCGACAAAAAACGGCCCTCTAATTTTTCCGGTCCAAAATAACCCAATTTTGATTTTTCGCCGAAATCTCGGGTTTGCAGAAAATCTTCGAATGATGAGTCAACGTTCCTAAAATGAATCGTGACAGGATAGAACTTTCAATTTCTAAAATCGGGTTTAAATTCGCGGTTAATTTCAACTGGGCGTGATTTTAGCGTGACCTAACCTACCGGGTAGCTTTTAGGAATTTTTTAGTGCAATTGACCCATGGTCGATTATTTTCGAGTCACATTGTGCATCTTTGACTCGTTCACGATTCTTGGTTGTCATGAAAATCTCGAGATTTTAAATACGGGCACAGGGTATAGAAATGACAGAAAAATCAATTTAGTGCCGTTTGACGAGAATTTTGCAATTAGGTGGAATCACCCACACTTTAATCACATGCTCAATCAAACTGATCTATCTTTGATCTCTGATCGATTTTGATAGTGCCGTATTGACCTTTGCAGATTAGCATGGTTGAGCAATCAATTTTTGGTCGAATTCTCAAGTCTATTGCGTTAAAATCCCTAAATGGCTTCACCAGATAGACTAATTATCTCATGAGTGATCAGCTCAAAGAAAAGAACTATAGGCGCATTGATGAAAAGCTCAACTCATTCAATTGAAAACAGAAGTGGAAAATCGGGATGTCACACAAGCTGTGAGCTATTGGCTATTTTTCAGCCCTTTCCTGGTCTCCTTTGGAGCCGCTGTTGACACAGGAATTCACCGTTGTTACGCTACCATCGCCGTGAACCCGTTTTAGCGCTAAACCGGTAAGTTAGCACCCTAAACTCTAATTAGGGGGTTAATTGCACTTAGAGGTGGTTAGTTTAGGCTAATTGAAGATTAGGGGGATTAGTTAATTTTAATTAAGGTTAGAGTAATTTAGTTAGGCCAACTATTTAGTTAGTTTAATTGGTTAGTTAGGTGGATTAGTTAGGGTATTTAGTTAGCCTATTAGATTAAATTAGTTAGGTTAGTTAGACTAATTGGTTAGTTCAATTAGATTAGCCCGGTTAGGTTATTAATTTGTAATTTATTTAATTAATTATTAATTAGTGTAAATTATACCGGGATAGCTGGTCGTTAGAATTTTACGCTAATCATCATGGTTGTATTGATTTGTGCAGTTGATTGCTAATTTATGCAATTGTGTGTTGGATGATGATGTTTAATTATTATTTCAAAAATATGAATTGTTGGTATTTAAATAGAAAAAATACCGGGCGTCGATTTTTGATGCCAAAAATATTTATGTACTATATAAAATCGTGGGATTTTAAAATGGGAGAGTACCATGTTTTAAAGTTCAATTTGAATGTGTGACCACACAATTATTTTTATAGAGAAATTTTTAATATGAAGAAAAGTGGCCAAATCCATTATTTGAAATAGAGGTATTTGAGTGCAAAGCATGGTGTTCTTGGCCAAATATGGATGTGCGTGTGGTCATTATCGGAACCCATCATCCAGCGGGAGTTTGGGGACAATGCCTAATTTATCGGATGCTTGGCGGGGGTCTGGATGCTGAGTCGTGGTTGAGACCGGACCAATACTCCTTTATGGAATGCCGTCTAGGCGGGGTTCTAGACGTTGCTGTGCCTGACGGGACGGGACGATGCCCGATTTTTATTGGATGCCCGGTGGGGGCCTGGATGATCACCGATTGGGAAGTTGGCCATGGCCGATGGGCCTTAATAACTGGAACATGCATGAGTGGATGAAATAGCTGCACCTGATTATGGGGCAAAATAGTGTGGCACGGTATGGGATGTGTCATAACAGTTTTACCCTATAATCGGGACCCCTATGAATGATAGATGAAATGAAGTGTTCCAGTTGTTAAGCATGCTTGTGATATCTATAATGCATATATGGTGCACTAATGTGCAGGGACATGCCCAAGCAAGGTAAGTTTTGGATGGTGCATGTTTAGGGCCACCTCTGAGTGCATTTGCTTCCTAATCGGGGTTTAGGTTGTAGACTCGCTGAGATTTTTATCTCACCCCGTCGTGGTTTAAATATTTTCAGGTCCTTAGTGTGGAGAATCCGGAGCCCAATGCTGAAGGGTCCAGAGCGCAGGTGGCTTAGTAGTTTCTTTTGGAGTCAAATTGGTGTGTACATATCTGTAGGTTGACCTGGTTTGTTTATAAAGTTGTTTTGTGTTAATTGATTGTCTTGCTTTTCTATCACATGTTTGATTGTTGTCTGGAGATTGTTAAATTTGCTTCTGTATGTGCATAAAATGAATGGGTTGGTGATGAGACCTGGGAACGTCGCAATTTGATCGACCGCCGAGGGATGTTCGTGCGCTCGAGGTTCGGGGCATGACAGGTGTATCTTTGTGTCGTTACTTGGTGGTAGAGATCAAGAAGAGCAAGAGTTCTTGATTTTGTTTGTAAGTGAAATTTCTCAGTTTAAAGTCTATCAGCGACAATCATTGAGACGGGAGAGATATGCGCAGAATCCCGCATGTCTAACAACGAGGAGTTATGAAAAATGTAGGCACCTTCATGAAGAGAACATGCAGAGGCAGGCAATGATGGCGACAATGAGTGCGAAGCCAAAGTGGGATGATGCTGAAACCAGCTCCAGCTTTTGACAGGTTTGACAAGAATGAAGATGGTAAAGACACACAGTCAGGTTAATCTTCTCATTACCCAAGATAATGAAATGGCCTTAAGTAGACTTCATTTGAGAATGCTTCAGAGATGCTAATTGACGCTTAACGAAGTGAGAATGGATTTTATGTAAGAAAATATGAAATCTGTCCAGTTTTGCTAAATTAACGGCTTCATAAGTTGGAATGATCAACTTAAGCTTATTGTATCTAGAAATTAGGCAGATCCAATTGTAGCACAGAATTGAACTAATTGAAAGTTCTGAGATGATATTGCACATTAGCTAAAAGAGATTTAAGTGAACTAATTCAAAATTCAAGTATGACATTGCAATTTGACAAAATTTCACAGACAGTATCATTTTCTCTTCCAAAAGCAGAAACTGCACATTCCTTACATCTCGATTAAAAGATAGCAATAGACGTAGATCCAATGCATTTTGCAAATTCACTTCGTGATTGCTCTGAAAAATTTTGAGATAATTATGAAATGAGATCTCCCTAGAAGTCTTCCCATAATTTATTTCCGGTGCCACGAATCCAAACTATAAACATCGCACTTTTCCTATGACGTTCAAAGAGAAGCTGGCTCTGCAATGAAAATCATGAATCACATGATTGGGATTAGTGAGAACTAAGAGGATATTTAAAAAGGCAATGGTCATCATTATTATGAGCCAAACAAAAGAACACATGAAAACTAAATTCAAACCTTACCATCTTCTGCGAATGCTCCAAATTTCCTTACACTGAGATTGCGAAGTTGCTCTAAGCTAACTGCAAAAAATGGTATTTCCAAGGGGACTTGAATGCGAAGCTCACGTGAGACTTGTGCCATGGTCGGTCGAAGCCGTGGATCAGCTTGCAAGCACGCGAATGCTTGCTTGGCGATCGAGACCACATCTTGCGCATCTTGAAGACAGAGTCTAGAAGGCGAGAGACGTTGATCCAACACATCCTTCAACAGCATCAGTGACTTAGTTTGGGTAGATGATGAACATTCTCCAGAGACATGATCTCCTGGATGCTTTCCCATGATTGTCTCTAATGCGATGACTCCAAAGCTATACACATCGCATTTTTCGGTAGGAATTGTATAATAAGCCAGCTCTGCAAGTGGAGAAATCATATATTTTTTTATGAGCTCAATCACAAGCTATATTCATATCGACAACATTGCTTCCCATGACATGATGATTACAAGTACAAATTTCTACTTAATCTACACTTACAAAACTGATTTTAGATGGAAGTATGTGCTTCGGCGAAGTTAAAAGGATTTTGTTTGACGCTTAAAGTACGAGCATCATTTAGGTCGCATCATTTAGGTCAAACGAACTTAATTTACTTGAAATGGATCGCTTATGATGTTTTTCAGCATTTTTGCCAGTTCTTCCTTATCAGGGAAATCAGAAAGCTTTCTGATCAACACTAAACTTGAAAGCTTTAAATTAGTAAACAAATATCCTTATGAAGATTAAATAACGAAAGAACCAAGTGAAAGTTCAATTATAGAACGGATATCTGACATTGAATGCCCAACAAAATTGAACAAATTACGAAGTACCTGGAGCAATATAGCCAATGGTGCCAGCAATAGCAGTCCAATTTGAAGAATCTGGCCTCAACAATCTTGCAGTGCCAAAATCAGAAACATGAGCCTCATAATGCTGATCCAATAGAATGTTGTTACTGGTCAAGTCTCGGTGAATCAACGGAGGTGAACAATCATGATGCATATAGGACAATGCATCTGCAACTCCTCGGACCACATTTACCCTCTTGTCCCATTGAAATTCTATTGCTCTTTCATCATCGTTCAAAGTTGTTCTCAAGCTTCCTCTTTCCATAAACTCATACACCAAAAAAGAACGGTGGACATGAAAACAAAACCCATAAAATTTCACAATGTTGTGATGACGTATATTTGTTAAGGCTTGGATTTCCCTTTCAAATGGTATCAAATCAATTATCTCAGTATCTTCCTTGGATGAAGAGGTTTGCTTGACAGCAACCATTTGACCTTCTGATATCTTAGCTTTATAAACAATTCCATATGCTCCTTCACCCACATAGTATTTAGAGTCAAACCCTTCCGTAGCCTCAATGATTCGATCATAAAAAACTTTTCCATCCCAACTCAAAATACTCATGAAATCCAAACCATTTGCCTGCTTACTATTCTCTCTCTGGAAAGTTTTTCTCCGACGATTATTAATGATTAGAAGAATGATCCAGGTGCAAGAGAGAAGGAGAAAACCCAAGAATGAGAGAATGGGGATATCTATGCTTCTAGCACCAACGCTTCGTTTGCGTTTCTTGCTCTTGATAGAATTGCATTTCAGTAAACCAACAACATTTCCACAGAGCCCTTTGTTGTGCTGAATTGCCTTGAATGGAGCCTCATTGAAAGCCTTAACTTTTGGGAGAGGACCTTCGAGGTCATTGTAGGATACATCAATGGAAGTCAAGGCCAACATATCACCAAAAGCATTTGGGATGGAACCACATAGGCTATTGTGAGAGATATTTAGAACATGCAAGTTTCTCAGTTCGGCAAGCTCTCCTGGTATATTTTCAGACAAAATATTATAACTCAAATCAAGAACCTCGAGGACTTGTGTATTGCCTATCTGAGGAGGAATGCTTCCATGGAATTTGTTTCTACTCAAATTCAAGCTCAACAAGCTCGTGCATGAGCCTAGTTGAGCTGGAATCAATTCACTTAAATTGTTTGATGCCAAGTTCAGATGTGCCAAATGGGATAACAATCCAATTTCAGTTGGGACATTTCCTGTGATCCTGTTGCTGCTTAGATCAAGTTCTAACAACATCGACAAGCTTCCCATTTCCCTTGGAATCTCTCCATTTAAATTATTTGAAGAAAGGTCCAATACTCGTAATTGAGCCATCCTTCCAAATATTGTGGGTATCTCACCAGAAATGTTGTTGTTTGATATCTTGAAGCTTGTCAAATTATGACAATGCTCCCATTTCCAAGAAAGTTTTCCATTCAAATGATTATGGCTCAAGTCCATATAGTTCAGATGTGGATAAATTCCGAAAGCTTCTGTTATGTTTCCAGTAAGTTGGTTTCCTTCCATCCTCAATCTGATTAATGTGCTACAGTTTTCTAAGCTTGTTGGGATGGGACCTGTGATATGATTATTGTGGATGCTAAAATATTTCAGTGATCTCCCAAGGCATAAATCGTTGGGCAATTGCCCCTCTAGTTTATTATTATATAGATCCAAATGACCCAAACTTCTTAACTTACTAAATTCAGAAGGCAGGGAACCAACAAATTTGTTGTGGCCAAGTTGTAAAGTGGTTAGATTGGCCAGGTTTCCAACTGATGCAGGGATTGGACCGGCCAAATCATTGTCAAACAAATATAACTCTTCTAGAGATATCAACCTCCCTATTTCTTGAGGGATCAATCCCGAGATTCCATTATCATTGAGGCCCAAATACCATAAACTTGTCAAGTTTCCTATGGAACGAGGAATTGATCCTATGAGATAGTTGGCTGCTAGGTCAAGGTTAGCAAGAGAAGGGAGCCTCTCAATTTCTGAAGGTATGGGTCCGCAAAGTTCATTCTTCCATGAGATAAGATGCTTCAAATTCGTCAAGTTAGTTATTTCTTTGGGAATGGGCCCTGAAAGTTGATTTACATATAGGTACAAATATTGAAGATTCTCTAGCATACCTATACTTGGAGGAATGTTTCCAGACAATTCAGTGATGCTAAGATCAAGATAGTTGAGTTTGGTAAGGTTACCAATATTCGACGGGATGGAGCCATAGAACGAGTTGTTGAAAAGATCAAAGCTAACCACATTGGTTAAGCATGGGAAGTCAAGACCATCTAGAGTTCCTCTCAACCCAAGAGAGGACAAATTTAAATGGGTGATGGCTTCGTAGTCGTCGCAAGTGACACCGGTAAAGCTGCAAGGATTGTTGCCGTGCCATGAAGATAGAAGAGATTGGCTATTGTTCTCAAGAGTGAATTTCCAATTCAAGAAAGCCTCTGCTTCACCCTTATTCTCGGTCGCATTGATAGCCAAAAAAGAAGTGGAGGAAGCAGAAATGCCAACACCATGAAATGAAGTGTTGTCAACCGAGAAGAGTAAGAAGAAGAAGAAGAAAACTAAAGGAGAGTAGTTGGACTGAAATAAGGAAGAAACCATGATTTGGGGGATGGTTGGTTTTTGGGAGGTGAGATGGTGTAAGTCTATGTATTTCTAACGAGATTGATGACATACTTATAGATGGAAGATGATTCCTAAAGCCTCAATTGAGACGATTGCCTCTTACAACTGGATAGCATTTTCTGGCGAATAAGGTCCTTTGGTGAACCATTTGTTTTGTAATTGGAGATATTTTGCAAGATAAAATATCTTCTTGTTTCAATTAGTTTAGCGTGCACGTAGGTGAAGTGGTACAGAAAGATCAGACTCAATTGCTAGTCAACTTGGTATTAAGACAGGCATGCTTGAATTACTTTTCCAAGTATTCTATGAAATTGACATGTCAAGCAAAATGGTGAAAAATGGTCGATTTGAATGTCAGTATTCTTGAATCACTAGCTATTCAGGTTGATTCGTGAGTTTTTCCATCTTGCTCGAGTCTCTTTTTTTTTTTTTTTGGTAAAATGCTCGAGTCTTTTAGTTAAGGCAAATCCATTAATTAAGATTCCTATATGGATTTTCGTTGAAGTAATTTGATTTGTGGAATCGGATTCTCTGTTAATCATTTGAGGGATAAAAAATTTCAGATTTTCATAAGAATTCTCAAAATTCCTCAAAGATCGATTGGCTTGTTCAAACTGTAGCTTTCAGATGGTGATGGGCCAAAAAAATCTTCGGCTTCCCTTCCCTTGTGAAGGGCCCATAAGAGAGTGCAGTTACTGTTGTATAAAGAAATAAATAAAAAGAGGGAGAACATTGGTTAACAGAGTGTGAAAAACACGGAATGTATTTTCCCTCTCTCCCTAGACAACAATGTTTTCTCTTTTGACAAATGGAATACTAGGGCCTCAATTCATTCTTTCAAATCTGCAACGGTACTTAATTTGTGGCAAACAAAGTAGGTCCGTCTCTGTGATATATCTTTCGATCGGTGTTAGATATTTTTTTCTGGGCACGTTTCCATATTCGTTTGTTTGAGTATCAGCTCGTTTTCAAGAATTTGTTTCCAACACTTTTAATGGTGTCAATTTAGTTATAAATATTTTAACTTAGTGCCTAAATTCAATTATTCGGGCTAATTTTGGCCTGACATTGCTAACATAGATATCGTCCGGCTTACGTGGCATCACCGGTATTGATCTAGACAATTTTTAATAATTTTTTGATATTTTTATTTATGTTTTTCTTTTTTCCTTTTCTCTCTTCTTTCTTCTTCCTTTTGTGGGTGATCGGCCAACAGCCATAGGTGATCACTTGGCCATGGTGAGGCCGAGCCCCAGATCAACCTCGCTTGATTTGGCTTGGGCAAGGGCAGCCCTGACCTTACCAAATACAAAAAATACTATTAACAATTATCTATGTTAGTGTCAGTGGTGCTACGTAAGCCGACTGACGTCTACATCAGTAATGTCCGGTCAAAATTAGCTAGACTGACTAAATTGTCATAATGTCAAAAGGTGGAGGATTAAATTGGCACCATTAAAATGTCTATGAATAAGTTTACATCAATGCAATATGTTTATGATATTTCTGACACTTTTCCCATTCAATTTTTTGTGAGCATCATACATACATACATACATACATACATACATACATATATATATATATATATATATATATATATATAAGATAGGAGTGAGATAAAGAAGAAGAAGAATAGACACAAATCCTTTCTGAAATTAGTCATAGCGTGCGGATTATTTCTATTCAGTTGCTTCTTTTAACAGATGATGTTCATGAGAGTCCCTTGGATTCGGAGTTGGCATTTCCATTTTCTGAGAGTCTCGTGATCGTTGTCATGCGTTGGCGAAGCTTAGCTCGATCTTCTGGTCTTGATTCAGAGATGATTCTGCAATGGGACGTTCCTGGAAGAAATTGATAAGTCTACCTTCAATGAATGCATCTTGATAAGGAGAAGCTAATTGTGGAAGAAATTGTTTGAGCCAATTGACAAGAATTTTAGATTTGATCTTGTAAAGGAAATTGCAAAGGCTAATTGGACGATACTAAGAAACGTCTTCAATATTTTGGACTTCAGGGATCAAAACTATCAGAGAATTATTAAGAGATGGAGGAACTATATTGTTTCAAAAAATCCTGATCGCTTGTAACATGGAAGCCACAAAGCCTCCAAATACTTCGATTTTATCATCAAATGACTCGAAAAGTTTAAATTATTATCTTATAATATATATAATTAAATTTTTAGTGTGAGACCACATGTGTAATTATATTTTTACCTTCGATTATACAAATTCATATAAGCTCATTTAATTTAAAGAATAGTCCTTTCACTAAAAAAAAAATTATTATGCAAGATTTTTAATTTTTTCCCCCACAACATGCGTGCCGTTTCTAGTTTCCTTAGAAAGATGCCCATCCAGTTGGAGCGTTTATAGGTTTCTTCTCGTATTATTCACGGTGGAAAAAAAGGGGAAGCTTGTTGCACATAGGAATGGAAACTAATCAAGCTACTCGTGAGATACCTGCGATTGATTCATTGAATTTTGCCGAATTAAAGTAAGAAGTTCTTACTTGGCCAAGTTCATGCTTGAAAATGCCTTACTTGAGTATATCGCTTTGGAGCCTAGCTAACTGAGATGTTGAATTATATTTTAGCACATGCGTATAATCAAACTATAAATACGATATGTACAAACAATATTATTCCCATATTTCTTACTTGAGTTTGGTTTGAGCTCAGAATAAATTTATTTCGTAATTGCAGAGTCGATTAGTTGGGCTTAAATTTATTGAAAACCAAATCAAGGTCAAGCTAGATATCAAGCTTTGCAAAAATTCACTTGACTTGAGCTCGATAACGGAAGTGTATCTCGATTTATGCCATTAAATCTCAGTAAATGATGGATCTCATCATAGAAGCATCATTATGCTTTCGATTTAATTCATTGAAATTGAATAACTAAATAAGATAAAATACCCCAAGGGCATTCATGAAGTTACTTCTCTAATTAAGCTGTCATGTCATGGACTTACATTTTGGTCTTATTGGGCTATTCAATCAAAGTCAGCGAGAATATTATTTCGATGCAAGTCCCTAGTTTCAACATGATGTGAAGTTAGCCTTTCAGATTGGAAGCACTCCAGTTCATACGTTAATTTAATCAGATTTTGAGGGTACTGTCAACTATGCATATTTCATGTACTTGTAAGTTCCAACTTTAAAACTTTTGCCTGATCTCATTTTCAGTGTATTAAAACCTTTTCATTTTTTTTTCAACAAACCTTCTTTATGATATGATTTTTTTTATATTTCGCAATTCTTTATGTAGCTTTTGTTCTTGCTATGGTTAGAAATCAGCAAAGTGAACATGACTTTGTTAGAAAACTACTTTTAGATTTTCGGTCGAATGTTAATCTACTTGCCCCCCTTTAAAAAAAAAAAAGGATATTTCTTTGAGAAAGCTACTTTTAGTTTTTTTGTCGAATATTAATCCACTTGCTTCTATTTTTTTTTTAAATAAAATTAATCTTTATTAGAAGGGTTGTTGAAGAGCGCCGCAACCTCACCTATTTCAATCGCTCCTCCGCACACAGATTCTGTCGCTAAGTGTCCATGTCGGTTCAGCCCGAGTCCAATGTGGGATGTTGTTCCGATGTTGGCACGGCCACCCCTAGACGCGGCTTCCCTTCCATAATCCCTAAGACTTGATTTTGGATCAAATTGCCTATACTCTAGCTGTCAGAATAAGCATTTGAGTTGTATGTGCAAGCCAGCTAGCCAAGATTTGATTAGTCTGTGAGCTCGGACCCTTATTTGAGATCAGATTAGCCAATATATATTCTTATTTAAGATAAAATTCACTCTAAGCACTTTAAAGAAAAATGCCCCACTTCATGTTCTTATTTGAAATTTCCCGTTTCAATTTCAATACTTTGACTTACTTTTCCCATTCTTCATCAAAGTTGACCTAGTCAACCAAGTTCGTGTAAGATGCATGATTTGCGCCCTGATATTCGTAAATCACTGGTTGACGCCGGTCTATGAGCAATTGAGCGTGAATAGTACGGGTTATGGGTAGCAAAATATAGCTGGGTTACAGCCGTTAATCAAGTAAATTATCTCTCTTTCTTGACTTTCGGATTCCTCAGTCATCATTCTTTGCAAAACACCAGCTTTACTAATTAGGGTATAAAAATCCGTTCATTAATTGACGTGTCAATTTGTTATTAACAGTTGAACATGACCCACTAATTGCCCCATGCGAACTCCCCCTGCGAGGATTGATGCCAATTGCGGACGCTCCAAACTTCCAATCTCGGTTTTGGCCGCTCAAAAGGCAAGAACCCGCCGCTCATCAATCAATAACATGATGTTCGCCCCGAGAATCCATTTTTGACGAGCTATCATGCCAAAAACGTTACGTGAGTCTGATCGCTTTCTGTCATACTCGTGTCCCCACCATTGCGATCTCAAAAATATGAGATATCCCAGAATAATTGCACATACACAACTATGCAATGTGATATGTGAGATAATATTCGAACAAGTCCAAATTATTTGGCTAAGCAACAACTTATTTGCAATGAATAGACACTTACAGTAAAGGAAAAAAATTTACCATCGTTCTCCTCTAACAAAAATAAAACATTTAGACTATACGTCTTCCAAGTTTTAGAACTAGCGACGTTTTAATGCCAAACACAGAAGTCAGAAAGGGTGAACACACGACAGTAACTCCATCGGAAACTTGCGACCTCCTAAATGTAGTCTAAAAGTTCCTGCCATTGACATCAGGGAGTTGTTCTAAGGTGGCTCCAGAAAATGGCAAAACCAGTGGTGCTTGAACTCGAAGCTCTCGCGAGACTTGTGTCTTAGTCGGCTGAAGTTGAGGATTGGTCTGCAAGCACGCGAGTGCTGGTGCTGCGACATAGATTACGTGTTGTGCATGCCAATTTGTTGGAGGCGAGAGCCGTTGGTCCAACACATCCTTCAATGGTGTTTGTGACTCGGATTGAGTGGATGAAAATACGGATGAGACGTAATCTCCCTGTATTGGGGCTAATTTTCTGAAAAACTCCAAACTTTAGGTTTAGTCCCAATTATGTCCCGAACTTTTTTTTTTTCTAATGTGACATCCAGATTTTGGGCTCTGATTTCGATTAGATAAATTGGGTATTTCAACGACACGATTACAGTGTTTTTCTCTGAATTGGCAACTCACGAGATAATTAGACTACTTTGATAAGTTCAAACATAGTATTTTTTTTTATTTTACAGTCAAGTCCATGTTTTTAGAATTTATCTAATCAAGTCTTTAAATTTGCATAATTTTTCTAATCAACCATGCCAATGTTCGAGCACACAAGTCAATGCCAAAATATGTGTCCTTAAAGAATATTAAGTATGAGTGTAATTATTTAATCCACAGGCGAAACTACATCAAATACCAAAACGCGTTTCCTCCGCCTTGTTCAAAAGACACTTTAAAAAATTAAAAGAAAGTTTTGTCTAGGAAGCTTTTTCTTCTCCCGTCGTACAAGGGGTAAAAAGAGATGGGATAAAAAAATAAAAAATAAACAACTTTTGACTAGAAAACTTGCTTGGACTTCCAGAATGAGCAGCGCACCGTTGTTTTGGTCCACCATGTGCGAGCGGTAAAGTTTTACTTTTCCTCCCTCAATTTACACTTTTTTTTTCCAATCAAGTTCTTGAACTTTTAATTCAATTAATTCAATTCCTATACTTGCATAAATTTTTTAATAGAGTTTGATCTTTTGCACCAGTTCTGATAAGCTCGATCTAATGTGGCAATCAAATTATTTTAGAGTATGACATGAAAAAAAAATTAACTTCCACAAACAAACCACCATGGAAAATAATGTAAATGTTTTCCTTTATGAAAATGCCACAGTTAAATTGTTTGCCTCCACGTACAAGGCGTTGATATAAAGAAAAGCTTCTTATTTTAAGTCATCCTCTGATCTTATCCGAGGGTTGTGTCAACGTGAATTGATTGCAATTCGTGCAATTTCCTGAAAAAGTTATTCTCTTTGGGACACGAGGTCGCATACTAGTCTCTTGTGTTTTCCTTTTTGGTTTATTCCGGAAATAGATTGGGGTAATCCCCTTGAACTATTATCTTTGGGGAAACCTTGGTTTCCTAAGTAAGTTATTATTCCATAGATGTCATTTCTCAGGTTCATTTCCTAATACATCACTGGGTAATTTTTTCAGCTTTGCTTATTTGGAGACACAATGAATAATTGAAGGTTCAATGGCGGTGGCACAAATTATGTAATGAGAGAGGCATTTTGTTTCGCCTAATGTTCTTCATTCATCAAGGAATGACCCCCTTGGATTTATTGAAGGACAGGTCTAAGTACTCTACTCTTCTCAGGTGGCCAAATTCCCCCAGTGATCCATCGACTAATGCTCAAAAATTCTTCTTGACTTGGGTAAATGCCAGAAGGCTAGAATCCTCCTTTAAGACCTTCTTGATCACTAAATGATGGGATGTAAAATTGATTTCGTTGACTAAAGGTTCAAAGAACCTAAAAAAGAACCTACGTCTTTGGGCAGCTCAACACTTGATGGGGAAGTGTTATATCAACGCTAGTGGTTAGGTTGGTACAACTGGTTTGTCGTAAGGAAGAAAATTCTTTCTTGAGGTTTGTCAAGTTTTTCTTTTTCTTTTCTTTTCTATGTGAAAAAGAAATGGGAAGGGGACCGTACCAATAATACTGGCAATGAATGGCGAGCACGGCACGACAAAATTTTCAGTTTCCACGTGAATTTTCAATTATAGCTTTTTTGACAAATGATGCCTCATCTATGCTTGGACTTTGGAGTCTCCCCGGCATTTCCGAGAAAGTATCGTCTGGCCTTTGCATCAGTAGATCTAAGTCATCCCCATCGTGGATCACATTAGCCCTACAGGAAAATTCACTTAATTAATGATTGAGATAATATTTATCGATATTTTTTTGGTCAAGTTATTGTTATATTATGCAAAATTATAAAAATTCTAAATGGATTTTGTTGTAAAATATTGCGTTGCGAATATATAATAGAGAAGAGATTGATAAGAGAAAGCAAGTGAACACTAGAGATAGTAGAGAAAGCCAGATATTTCACTGTATCGTGATTGTTGTTCTATGTGTTGTATTGTACATCAAAACTAAACTCCTATTTATAGGAGAACAAGAATGTACTTATCATTAATATTAATGTATCGAATGATACATGTACTGGATAGGGAGATGAACGTTCATTGTATAGGGAGATGTACTTAGAATGTATGATAGAAATGTACCATAATAAGTACATTAGATAAGATGATATAATGAATACTCATTCATGTATTCTATTTATTCATATATTTCATAACACTCCCCCTTGAATATTCATCATATTCATTACGAATGTGCATCGAATGATACTACCTCATTAAAAACCTTAAGCCGGAAAAACCCAATGGGATAAAAACAGGACAAAAGGGAAAAAGAGTGCAGAGCACAAATGTTATGATCTCTCCCTTTTATGGATGCATTAATTGCCTCGTTAAAAACTTTAAGTCGGAAAAACCCTATGGGAAAAAACCGGACATAAAGAAAAAAAAAAAAAGAGTGCAATGCATATATAGCCACTCCTGGGGTTAATCATTATTGCATCTTGTGAACTCGCTGCATATCAATGCTCCAATGTATAGTTCATAATATCTCCCCCTCAATTGAGCCATGTAGCCACTGCTGGGGCTAATAAATATTGCATTTTGTGAACTCGCCGCATACCAATGCCATATACTAATTTTTCAAAAGTTGATGTTGACAATGATTTGGTAAAATGATCTGCAAGATTATTTATGGATCGAATTTGTTTAACATCAATTTGTCGACTTTCTTAGAGTTCATGAGTATAAAAAAATTTCGGCGAGATATGCTTGGTCTTATCACCTTTGATATCCTCCCCTAACTTGTGCAACACAAGCAACATTATCTTCATAAATTATAGTGGGAGAATTTGTAACCTGTATTAAAGAACAAGAATTATGAATATGCGTTATAACGGATCTTAACCAAACACACTCTCTTCCAACTTCATATAAAGCGATAATCTCAGAGTGGTTAGAAGATGTAGCTACTAGCGATTGCTTCATAGAACGCCAAGAAATAGCGGTACCGTTATAACAAAATAAATACTCGGTTTGAGAGCGAGCATTATGTGGATCAGATCTATATCCAGCATTAGCATATCCAACTAAACCCGGGTTAGTGGAATCTTTGGAATAATATAATCCCAAATCTATGATTCCTCGGAGATAACAGAAAATATGTTTAAGTCCATTCCAATGTCTCCGAGTTGGCTCAGAACTAAAACGTGCGAATAAATTTACCGCACATTGTGCCAAGTACATCAAAGCCCTAATTGCATTGAGATATGGTACTTCAGGACCAAGTATCTCTTTATCAGATTCTCTAGGATGAAATGGGTCCTTTTGGTGATCTAGAGACCTTACAACCATAGAGGTGCTTAATGGGTGAGCTTTGTCCATGTTGAAACGTTTAAGCAATCTTTCAACATATGCTGATTGATGGACGATTATTCCATTTGCTTTATACTCAAGCTCTAGACCAAGACAAAATTTGGTTTTACTCAAATCTTTAACTTCAAACTCCCTTTTCAAATATTTAGCAGTTTCAGCTAACTCTTCTGGAGTTCTAATTAAATTTATATCGTCGACATAAACTGCTATAATAGCAAATCCGGTTTCTGATTTCTTAATAAACACACATGAGCAGATATGATCATTCTTGTACCTTTCCTTAATTAGGTACTCACTTAGGCATTGATACCGCATGCGACCAGATTGCTTTAAACCATACAAGGATCTTTGCAATTTTATTGAGAATAAATTGCGGGGAGTGCATGCTTCAGGCATTTTGAATCTCTCAGGAATTTTCATATAAATATTAGAGTCTAATGAGTCATATAAATATGCCATCACAATGTCCATAAGATGCATTTCCAATTTTTCAAAGATTGCAAGGCTAATGAGAAAACGAAATGTAATCATATCCATCACAGGTGAATATGTCTCATTATAATCAATCCCAAGTCTCTAGGAGAATTCTTGGGCAACGAGTCGGGCTTTATACCTGACAACCTCGTTTTTCTCATTTCATTTTCGGATAAATACCCAATTATATCCAACAGACTTTACATTATCAGGGAAACGAGTTATAGGTCCAAAACCTCTCATTTAGTTAGGGAAGCTAATTTAGCTTTAATTTCTTCCTCCCACCTAGGCTAATCTTGCCTTTGACGATATTCAATAATTGATTGTGGCTCACAATTATCATCCATAATTTTATGAGCAACTGAGAATGCAAAAGCATCATCAATGATGATTTCATTTCGATCCCAAATTTCATTACAATATGTAATGGAATTCTTGGTATTCCCGGGACTAGTGTTCCTTTCATGGGTTTGTGCCTCTTCAGAGGCAATAAGCTCTTTGGGAGCAAGCACAATGCCAAGCTCTTATGGAGCGGATTCCTGATTCTTATCCTTTCGTTTTCGAGGGATAATATCTTTTGATCCTATTGGTATACCACACTTCAAGTGCGCAAATAAACGTGCAAATGTGACATTGCACGTAGATAATAGGCAAACATGGGACCATCTACAGGATGCGTCCACTAGTACCATAAAATATGAAAATAGTCCACTTGGTGGTTGTATTGGTTCATAAATATCACATTGAATTCTTTGCAAGAATAAATGAGATTCAAGATTAACTTTTGTTATAGAAGGTTTGATAATGAGCTTTTCTTGTGAGCAAGCCTCACAACTATAATCGTTAGAGAACAATGCCTTTATATCCTTTAAATGATGCCCTTTTGTATTTTGAATTATCCTATGCATCATTGAAGCGCCAGGATAACCAAGGCGATCATGCCACAGTCCAAACTGATCAGGGCTTACCAATCTCCAAGATGTGGTGACGTAGGTTTCAACAGCCTTAATTATGACACAATACAAACCTATAGAAGAAGTTTCTAGCTTCTCATGGATGGTCTTCAGGCCAATCTTATAAGATGAAATGTCAATATATTCTTTATCTTGTTCATAAATAGTCTTAACATGGTACCCATTACGGCGTACATCTTTGAAATTGAGCAGATTCCTTTTTGATCTAATGCTTAGAAACACATTTTCAATATGCGGGATTGTGCCATTTGGCAAAATAATTGTGACATTCCCAAAACCATCAATAATCGGAACAGGACCTGATATTGTATGGATTTGTGCCTTATGCAATGTCATACTGGAGAAAAAATGTTTATTACGAAATATAGTATGTGTTGTTATACTATCAAGCAAACAAACATCTTCATTTTTCTCGGTATTTTTCATTTGTATTTATATTGACAACTTCAGGTGTCAAGTATCATAAAAGTTGCATATTAGTTATATAGTTGAATAAAATTTCAAAAATAAATATTATATAAGGTTCATAAGTATTTCATAACCATATTAAAGAACAATAAAAAGCGAAACAACATAAAATTCGAAGTTCAAATTATCATCCACTACTCTAATGCCTCATCAAAGTAATCAGAGGTCCTCAAAGAAATCAGAGACATCCAAGGATGCATTTGCTACTTCAGGAGCAAGAGGAGTCCCACCAACAGAGATATTGTTGGCCTCAACAGTGGTTATGGCAGTATGATTGATTTCATTGGCATGAGATACATCACGCTTGCCCGTATTTTTTAAGATGCCTGGTATAAATCAACAAAATGTTTTGGCGTACAACAGGTACGTGACCAGTGCTTAGTCATGCCACAGCGATGACAAATACTTTCATTAATCACCTTTTTTGGCTATCTTTTCTTTGTCATGATTCAAGCCAAAGTTTGATCTTCTAGAGCGGTTAAATTTCTTGCCATCCCTTCTAGGATTATGTTCTTGCCTGCGCTTATAGCCCTTAAAATGGCCAGTATTTTTCTCAAAGTTAGCATGTGCTTCAGGCAATGCTTTTGAGCCAGCAGGTCTAAGATTATGATTTTTTAGCAGTAATTTATTGGTTTGCTCGGCAGTAAGAAGCACGTAAATTAATTGAGAATATGTGGCAAATTGACGTTGCTGATATTGCTGTTGCAATACAATATTCGAAGCATGAAAGGTGGAGAAAGTTTTTTTTTTCAAGCAATTCCGCATCAATGAGTTTGATACTACATAACTCAAGCCGAGAAACAATATCAAATAAAGTGGAATTATAATCAGACACTGATTTAAAATCTTGCAGTCTGAGATTTTGCCAGTCATATTGTGCTTGAGGGAGGATAACAGTTTTGGTATGATCATACCTATCCTTCAACCTCCTCCACAAGATATGAGGGTCTCAAACGGATAAATATTAAGTCTGCAGGCTCTCATGCAAATGATGGCGAATAAAAATCAGCGCGTTTGCTTTATCCTTTTCATTTGAGGTTCTATCATCCGTAATTGTATTAGCGAGACCTTACACTTAGAGGTGCATTTCTATGTCAAGGCACTTGGATAGATAATTCTTTCTACTCACTTCCAGGATGTAGAATTTGGGCTTTTCAATATTTGTCATAATCCTTGCAAAAATAAATCCTTAAATTAATTAAAAGGATTTCCAAATATCCACCGCTACGTCAGGAGCAGAAGGATACTTTTAGATTTGAAATTTTGGCTTTGAGCCAAGAAAAATAAAAATGAAGAATTGATAGAAGAAGATGAAGTATAAGTTGATTAATAAAAATAATACCCACCTTCCAAAACTTACTTACTCAGTCGGTAGATCCTCGTGTTGATAACGTGTTGTAAAATATTGTGTTGCGAATATATAATAGAGAAGAGATTGATAAGGGAAAGCAAGTGAACACTAGAGATAGTAGAGAAAGCTAGATATTTCACTGTATTGTGATTGTTGTTCTGTGTGTTGTATTGTACATCAAAACTAAACTCCTATTTATAGGAGAACAAGAATGTACTTATCATTAATATCAATGTATCGAATGTTACATGTACTGGATAGGGAGATGAACGTTCATTGTATAGGGAGATGTACTTAGAATGTATGATAGAAATGTACCATAATAAGTGTGGCATCCCGGAATTTCAAAGCCGAGCCTTAAGGTGTGTTAAATGTCTTTAATTAGGTGGTAGAATTTTATGGCCTATGCTTAAGCCAATTTGCCCTTGTATTTGATGAATTTTGCTTGTGATTGTGGAAATTTAAATTTAATTAGTTAATGCTTGGCCATATGATTTAAATTTCAATAATTAGAGATATTCCAAGACTTTGGCCAAGATGAAATTTGAATTTAGAAATATTTATAGAAAGGAATTCAAAAAAAAAAAGGGAAAAAGGGATAAAATTCGAAATGGGCCTTGGGCCCATTAGCCTAAAGCTTGGTGGGCCAAGCTAGTCGGCCCATTGGGCCCAAGAGGTGGCTGTCGACCAGCCCAAGGAAGAGTGGCCGGTTGGGCCTAAGCCCAAGCCCAAGCCCAAGCCCAAATTGAATTCAAAAAAATTGAAATTACAAGTGGCCAAAGGAAGAGCATGCATTGGCCATTGGTGAGGTGAGTTAATCATTGCAAATGATGGGTTTTTGGGGGAATAAAAGGAGAGGGGAGAGAGAAGTGGCCGGCTCCTTTGCTTCATTTGGTCGAGAGAAGTGAGAGGGAAAGAGAGATTTCGAGAGAAAGGGAGAGGAGAGACCGAGAGAGAGGAGGTGGAGCCGAGAGTTGCCGCCGCCCGTCCGCCGTACGTCCGCCTTGTCCAACCATCCTACGCCACCGTATGCCGTTGTTTGTTGCTGTTCGTTCATCTTGGAGGCAAGTGGGGGTCCATAACTTCTCTTGCATGTTGTTTTGATGGTTGCATGTTCGGTTTTAGGGGTGTTTTCGGGCGAAATACCAAGCAAGGGTTGCATGTGTTCATGTAATGTGGCTGTTTCCGTTCGGTTTGTGGTAGACAGTTTCTTATTCGAGCTTGCATGTGTATTTGGAGTGTGATTTTGGCTTCGGTGTCTTCATGAAAGTTGAAGCTAACATATTGTAGTATGACATACTCGAATTTCATGGAAAACGAAGGTGATATGAGGGGTCAAAAGCTCTGTTATACGGAGACTTCAGATCTGCGAAGTTCCTACTGACCTCTTGATGATTTCTTGGTTGCATGTTGATTTCTGTTGGAGATCTCACTTTGTTGTCTTCATGAAAGTTGTTGGTAACATCCTAAAATATAACATACTCAAATTTTAAGAGAAATGAACAAGTATAGCCTAGTTAATCGGCTAGATCTTTGAGACGTTTGGTTCTGTTGAAGTATACCGAGACACCCGAGACTTCAAGGACTTAAAAGAGGATCATAATTTGGTTATTTAACCTAGATCTCTTCATGAAACTTGTAAAGGACACATTGATACATAACATACTCGAATTTCAGAAGAAATGAAAGAGATTTGATGGGTCAAACCTAAGTTTTTCGGTGATGTACGTTCTGGACGAAACGGTAGAGGTTCCAGAAGCTTCATGGAGTTGTATAAATTAATCTAAAAAGAATTTGGCTTAGTGTTATTCATGAAAAATGCACGAAAATGTGTTGGCTATCACCCTGTAAAATTTGGGAATTTTCGGAGGTCATATGAGTATTTTAATTGAATTAATTCGAAAACTGTGTAATCTGGCCATTATCCGAATATTGTGTGTATTTTGTTGAAATTCGGGAAATTATGTAAAATGCAAATTGGCCATGAATTTTGCATAAAATTGTGATTCTAATTGTTTAGTGATTTTTTAAATATTATGATTTTGGGAAAATCATAAATATTAAATGAAATGTTTATTTATTAAATAATAATAATAAAAATAATAAAATAATAAAATAATAAAATAATAATATAATAATATAATAAAAAAATAATAATGGATTATTTTATTAGCCATGTATTCCATTGAATTATGATGCATTGCTATATGACATTGATACATGTATGATCATGAATTATGATGTATTGTTATATGGCACTGATGTATGAATGATCATGAATTATGATGCATTGCTATATGACATTGATGCATGTATGATCATGAATTATGATGTATTGTTATATGGCATTGATGTATGAATGATCATGAATTGTGATGCATGTATGTAAATCATATGCCATGAAATAACAAGATGAAAAGGATGATAAAAAGTGGGAAAAATGGTATGTGAGTAAGAGGTTGTGGCGGAGGATGATATCTGGTGGCCGAGTGGCATAATTCCAGAGATTCCCTGGGAGTTTCAGGATGCCCGGAATGTGGGGGGCCGGAAGCCCTGTCGGAGGTTTCTGCCCGAAGGGAGTGACTCGCGATGCCAGGATTGGGGTGCGAGATCCCCGGCTAGAAGGGTAAAGGCCGGAAGCCCTGTCGGAGGTTTCTGCCCGAAGGGAATGCCTCGTGATGCTAGTTGAGATGCGAGATGCCCGGAATGTGGGGGGCCGGAAGCCCAGTGGCCATGAGATGGCTGGAATGCTGGGATCCCTGTCGAAGGTTTCTGTCCGAAGGGATGGTGATGATGGTGAATTTGATGATTTGAGAAAAGATAATGTGGGGATCAATTGATAAGTAAAAGTGGAAATTGATCTATGATATGATATGCATGGTGATGCATGGCTAATGATGATATGATATGATATGCATGGTGATGCATGGCTAATGATGATATGATATGCATGGTGATGCATGGCTAATGATGATATGATATGCATGGTGATGCATGGCTAATGATGATATGATATGATATGCATGGTGATGCATGGCTAATGATGATATGATATGCATGGTGATGCATGGCTAATGATGATATGATATGATATGCATGGTGATGCATGGCTAATGACGATATGATATGCATGGTGATGCATGGCTAATGATGATATGATATGATATGCATGGTGATGCATGGCTAATGATGATATGATATGATATGCATGGTGATGCATGGCTAATGACGATATGATATGCATGGTGATGCATGGCTAATGATGATGTGATATGCATGGTGATGCATGGCTAATGATGATATGATATGCATGGTGATGCATGGTTAATGATAATGTGGTATGCCATGATGATGATGATATATAGGATGTGATGATGCATGATACGCATGATTACAAGGTAGGTGATGCTTGCAACGTGTGATGATATGCATGATGCATTGGAATGTTATTGGATTTCCCTATCTGTTGAGTGGTTGTACTCACCCCTTTTGGGGATAACATTTCAGATTAGCACTATGCTGCTACCTGCTGTTTCGCGTGGGGTATTTTACGGTCTACCGTCTGATGTTGAGGTGGAGTGTACGGAGATAGATTGTCCCTCTGTGCCCGGATTGACGTTTATCCGAGTGCGATGCTTAGTTATGTATGATATCGGCCTGGCTGGGGGCCCTGTCATACAAGAGTTCCTGTCTGTGCACGTTCGATGGGATGGAGCGATGCGAGGGATGCTGCCGCCGCCACCACTTGACACACCGGGTTGGGTGTGAGACCCGTACGCGAGGAGTAGGAGCTAGATCACTTTTTGATGTAGTTAGTCGACACTTTTGATGGGGGTTTTTCTGTGCTCGCATGATATTGAGGGTCGAGGTCTCTTTTTGAGGTTTTAGGCTGGACATGGCTAAGTCCTAGCTTTTCCTTGTTATGTACCGACCCGAGAGCAGTCCCATCTTGAAAATATATGTAAATAATGTGTCGACATTTGTTTATAAAATCATGATGTTTAGCTGGTGTGTATTTGTATCATGGGTTAGAAGGGAGATAGATGACGATGTGAATTTTGCTTCCGCTATGAGTCGCGCATGAGACCACTTAAAAAAAAAAAATGCCTGTAATCTGGCAAGGCTTAATTTAGCCAAGAGATAGAGATGGTAAAAGATGTAACACCGGCGCTGGTGACGACCTGCGAAGGGTTCGGGGTGTCACAATAAATACATTAGATAAGATGAATATAATGAATATTCATTTATGTATTCTATTCATTCATGTATTTCATAACAGATTTACATTTATTACCTAATATTTGTACAAATTGTGTTAGGCACGTGTAAACACACATAATATAATTAAGAGAGAAACGTTGCTACTTAAAAGTTAAAAATGAAACCATGACCGAGAAAATCAGTGTTAAACTTGATGAATCCCAAAACAAAATCTTTTTTTTTTTTTTTTTTTTTTTGTGATAAGTGTAGGGAGAGGACAAATGTACAAATAAGTTTATCGGTAAAGGTTCATCCAAGCAAAGATAAAAGTTAGATAGACACGAGTCCACTTATAAATGGGCTTATAGATCAAAGTACGCACGGGCTACCCATATGGATGAACAAACAACTATGAACAACTTATGTACTTGGAATTTATCCTTGAAGTTATGAGTCAAATCAAACGGCATGAACTTGAATGGATACTTTTAATAAAGTATAAAATATAGATAAAAAAAAGAGAATGCCAAGCCCCTGCTGCTCTCGTGCCCTATATAACGAAAGATATGTTCATGTGTCTAACATCCTGCAGTCTTCAAACCCATACAGAAGGCAACCGCGTGAAACTACACATTATACTAAAACGCGTTTCCTCCACCTGGTTCAAAAGACACAAAGGAAACAGTTTAAAAAATCAAAAGAAAGTTTTGTCTAGGAAGCTTTTTATCTTCTTCCGTCGTACAAGAGGTAAAAGGCTAAGGACAAAAAAAAAAAAAAACACTTTTGATTAGAAACTTTGCTTGGACTTGCAGAATGAGGTGCGCAGCGTGGTTTTGGTCCTCCATATGCCAGCTGTAAAGTTTTACTTTTCCTCTCTTAATTTACACTTTCTTTTTCAAAGAAGTTTTTGAATTTTTAATTTAATTAATCAATCCCTTAAATTTACATAAAATTTTAATTAAATCTGATCTTCAGCACCAGTTCTGATAAGCTCGATCTAATGTGGCAATCGAATGATTTTAGAGTATGATGTGGAAAATAATTAGCCTCCACAAACAAACCACCATGGAAAATGATGTAAACAGTTTCCTTTATGGAAATGCCACAGTTAAAATGTTTGCCGCCACGTACAAGGCGTCAGGATAAGAAAAAAACTTCTTTTTTAAGTTATCCTCCAACCTTATCTAAGGGTTGTGTCAACGTGAATTGATTGCAATTGATGTAATTTCCTGAAAAAGTTATTGTCCCTTTGGGACACACGGTAAAATACTAGTCTCTTGTGTTTTTCTTTTTGATTTATTCCAAAAATACATTGGGGTAATCACCTGGAACTATTATCTCTGAGGAAACCTTGGTTTCTTGAATAAATTATTATTCGGTAGATGTCATTTCTCAGGCTCATTTCCTAGTATATCACTGGGTAATCATTTTCAGCTTTGCTTATTTGGAGACATGATGAATAATTGAAGGTTCCATGGTGGTGGCACAAATTATGTAATGAGAAAGGCCTTTTGTTTCCTTAATGTTCTTCGTTCATCTAGGAATGACCCCCTTGGATATTGAAGGACAGGTCTAAGTATTCTAGTCTTCTCAGGCGGCCTAATTTGCCTAGAGATCCATTGACTAATGTTCGAAAATTCTTCTTGACTTGGGTAACTGCCAGAAGGCTAGAATCCTCCTTTAAGACCTTCTTGGTCACTAAATGATGAGACATAAAATTGATTTTGTCGACTGAAGGTTCAAAGAACCTAAAAAGGAACCTGTGTCTTTGGGCAGCTCAACACTTGATGGGGAATTGTTATCCCAACGCTAGTGGTTAGGTTGGTACGACTGTTTTATCGTAAGGAAGAAAATTCTTTCTTTAGGTTTGTGAAGTTTATCTTTTTCTTTTCTTTTCCATGTGAAAAAAGGGGAAGGGGATCATACCATAATACTGGCAATGAATGGCGAGCACGGCATGACAAAATTTTTAGTTTCCACGTGAATTTTCAATTATAGCTTTTTTGACAAATGATGCCTCATCTTTGCTTGGACTCTGGAGTCTCCCTATCATTTCCGAGAAAGTATCGTCTGGCCTTTGGATCAATAGATCAAAGTCATCCCCATCGTGGATCACGTCGGCCCTACAGTAAAATTTACTTAATTAATGGTTGAAATAATATTGATTGATTTTTTTCGTTCAAGTTATTATTAGGAACCAATGGTGCTATTATGCAAAATTAAAAATTTTTAAATGAATTTACATTTATTAATTAGCATTTACACAAATTTTGTTAGACGCATGTAAGCACACATGATATAATTAAGAGAGAAACATCACTACTAAAAAATTAAAAATGAAACCATGACTGAGAAAATCCGTGTTAAACTTGATGAATCCCAAAACAAAATCGTTTTTTTTTTTTTTTTTGTTATAAGTGGAGGGAGAGGATAGATGTACAAATGAGTTTATCGGTGAACGTCCTTCCAAGCAAAAATAAAAGTTAGATAGACATGAGTCCACCTATCTATGGGCTTATAGATGGAAGTGCGCAGGCTACCCATATGGATGGACAAACAATTATGAATAACTTATGTACTAGGAATATACCCTTGAAGTTATGAGTCAAATCAAAGGACATACTCATCTAATATAATTTAGGGTTAATACCCTAAAAAACCTCAAATTGGTATACTTGTGACAAATTTAACCCGAACTATTTTTTTTACCACTAAAAATCCCAAACTGGTACATATGTGACAGATCTACCCTCCGTTAGCTTCTATTTGATTTTGCCATTAACCTTGCCGATGTGGTTGCTGACATGGCAAGCCATGTGGAAATTCATAAGTTTAATACCATTAAAAACCCCAAACTGGTATATTTATGATAAATTTACCCCAAGCTGGTATATTTACGACAAATTTACCCCAAGCTGGTATATTTATGACAAATTTACTCTAAATTAATTTTTTCGATCATAAGAAATCTAAATTGGTACACATGCGGCACATTTGCTGAGTTGTGCACTTCTTTTGTATATGTGTGCAAGCGATCTGTCCATCTTTTAGTTAATGGGCATCCTCTCGGCACAAGAATGAAGTGCACATTTGGTAGTCTTTAAATAGTTTTCTAATAATGATTCCAATAAAAAGAAAAAAAAATCAAGTATTAATGATATGGAGGCAATGTTAGAGTAATTCGGAAAATAAAATTGATTGGAAAATTGAAAGAGGGTAAATGTGCCGCACGTGTACCAATTTAGGTTTTTTATGATCAAAAAATTTAATTTAGAGTAAATTTGTCATAAATATATCAGCTTGGGGTAAATTTGTCATAAAAATACCAGTTTGGGGGGTTTTTTTTTTTTTTGGTAACCCAGGGAACCCTCGTAAGCCGGCAGCCCGGCGAGATAAACCTTGGAGCAGGTAGAGTCACCACCACCCTTGCCTACCGGGTAAGTTGTGGGTTCCTTTCCAACAAAGCAGACGATGCAGAAAGTCGAACACTGGACCTCTTGCAAAAGGAACAATTGCTTAACCAACTACGCCGCCACCACTTAATGGTATTAAACTTATGAATTTTCACATGGCTTGCCACGTTAGCAACCACATCAACAAGGTTAACGGCAAAATCGAACGGAAGCTAACGGAGGGTAGATCTATCACATATGTACCAGTTTGGGGTTTTTGGTGGTTAAAAAAATATTTTGGGGTAAAGTTGTCATTAGTTTGGGGTTTTTTAGGGTATTAACCCTATAATTTATTGTCCTGGAAAAAGAGAGTACTTCATTTTATTTTTCTCTTTTAAGTATTCTGAAGTATACTGTCTTGCTCTGTTTGAAATGACCGATGAAGTTTTTCATGTGACTTGCACGTTAATCTCAAAATATTAACAAATGGTCAATGGTACAGTACTCAGTCTTAAAGATTAGTTGTTGCTGAACTTCTACAATACAAAATCAGTTTTTGATGCCATGCATGATCATATTAGCCATCATCTCACCTTCTGAATATTGCGTTTCCAACTCCTTTTCAGTTACCTTTCAAGTACATCGGACGTGTACATATTTATTTTTTGCGTCTCTTACTTACATCATGGTTTCTTAATGACTTAATATGGCTTGTGCATCATCAGGTTCTGAAATGTTTTCAAATCCTGGTTGACCGGCAACATTAAGGCTAAATATTGGAAATAGGAAACAGTTGCTGGAGTGGTTACTTGTTTTTCAACCTCCTCGATATCAATGAGTTACATTTTCCTTGAAGCGAGCTTGTTTGTTCGTGGCATAAGTATCTGTTATTGGTATTGTACAACACGGGAAAGGGCTGGCCTGACAGAGATTTATGTTTACAGGTAGTTTGGAAAAGCCATTTTTTGTCACACTGGCATTTTGGATTCTGCTATAGTGTTGTTGCAGAATCTTGTTGACTATTGTACTTGACAGAAAAGAGAGAAACGTATGCTTAACAATGTAAAATGGGAGGGGGATAGCGGAATGTAGGCAGTGAAGGGAAAGTTAAAGCAAGAGGCAATTCAAAATGCTGTTGTTTGATCTCTTATTCATCCTGAATTTGTGATGTAAGATGTGTATTGAGTATATCTCCAAGTGTCCTAGCTCAAATTAACTAAACGAGAGGGACTAAACAACGGAACTAGTTTAGAGTCCTTTTACAGCAGAACGTGTGGAGAGAGTGAAGCTTGAAGGATAACAAGTTTTTACCCTCTTCGTAGCCCTCAGTTTAGTGTTGCAGTCTTGAATGAGGTGTACGACTTAAGATTTTTCCATAAAATCAATGTCTTCATGTTGCCCCCTTATAGAGCCGTATCTGCTCTTTCTATAAATTTGAATCAAACAGAAAGGTTTACGAAATGAAAAGATGAACAAAGATAACACTAATGCAGCATAAAAATAAACCTAAGCGAACCTTTTTCTAGAAAAGTTAATCCAAAAACAATATGGATTATAGATAGCAAAAATACATTAGGTTGTTAAGAAATTTAATCATGGTTCATATATATTTTGTTCACATACATGCACACGCACATAACTCTCTCTATTTCTGTTCATTCATGCACATGCGCACACACGAATTTTTTTTTTCCTTCTATGCCCTGCTTTTATCTAATAAAGGTGCAATACCCACTTATTTCAAAGTCTTTATTTGATTATTCTAAGTGCACATCCATCTATTGTAAGAGTTTTCATAATGTGGACTACATTAATTGATATTGTAATTTACTATTTTTACGGTTACCGTAAAACATGGTTGGTTTAAGGTGAGATAGAATGTTTCTTAATTAATCTAATATGGGGCTAGCTAGTGTAGGCCGAGTTGATCCTAGTCCGTAATGAGGGGGCCTGGTTGGAAACTCTATAAATAGTGCTCAAGTCTCCCTCTAACCCTAATTCTCACATGTATCCTCACATAAGGGGCATTTACCTAAAGCTAAACGTGAGAGGACCACCTCATTGAGCCAGTGATACGGAGGGCAATAGAGGAGAAGGACTTAATGCATGGGTAATCCCCTTAATGTGTGGATAATCTCTTTTCTGCTTCCGCTTTAAAGAACGACGGATCCCAAAACAGGCGCGTTAATCTTTCTACTCAATTATGCATATTCTTATTCTAGTTATGGAGATCATGGGGTTGGGCAATTTGTGTCCAACATCTATGTCAATAATATAATTTGATCTTTCATCTTTTCATGTTCTGATTGAGTTGATATTTTTTTTTGATACTTTTATGTTCAATTGGGTGTTTCTCATTTCACACTTAAGAGAGACATGAGCCCACCTATAAATGGCTTATTGACGGAAGTCTGCACAAGCAACCCATGTTGTTGAACAAACAACTATGAACAACATATGTACTTGAAATTTAGTCATGAAGCTATAAGTCAAGTCAAACAACATGAACAATTTACATGGGAGCTTGTTGCCAATTTCCAATATGTCACCAAAAGAAACGGATGGATTCTATATTAAAAGTATGACAGAGAAATATGGATAAAAGGAGAATGCCAAGCCACTGCGCTTGTGCCATATATAATAAAAGAAATGTTTATACGTCTAAGATCCTGCGGCATTCAAACCCATATAGGAAGCATACGTAGAATCATTTAAAGTTCTGAGGTCAAGCGCTATGAGTGGCCAAGTACCAAGATAATTCCATTGCCAGAACCAATTGTTGCTACCTATAATAACCTTCTACGTCGCACTCTCCCTCGAAAACTCACTTCAGTAACCAAAAGAACAGAAACAAAAGCAGAAAATATGGCAGCCTTACAATTATATTTGCTGCTTACTTGGATATTCTTGCTTTCTCTCTTTCGTACTAGGTTTGCTGAGGTACTTTGTCATCCGGATGAGAGCTCTGCCTTGATGGAATTCAAGAGAAGTTTCAGAACCGACATGACAGATCCGCGATGCGTTTATCCAAAAGTCCATTCCTGGTCACTGGATGGAAGTGGAGATTGTTGTTCATGGGATGGCGTCGAATGTGATGAAGTCACCAGCCAAGTGATCGCCCTCAACCTCATTAGCAGTTGTCTCTCAGCCACCATGAGTCCCAACACCACTCTCTTTCGACTCGTTCACGTGGAGTCGCTCAATCTCACTTTCAACAGCTTAAACTTCTCCTCAATTTTGTACGGCTTCGGCAATCTTTCAAAGTTACAAAACCTTAATCTCTCAGCCTCTGACTTTTCTGGTGAAATCCCTCACGATATCTCGCAACTCTCCAAGTTAGTTTCTCTCGATTTGTTCTCTTTGTCTGAACTTCGTATGCCCAACATGGGCAACTTCATTCATAACTTGACTGGGCTAAAAGAACTTGATCTTTCTTTGGTAAGCTCGTTATCACCTTTCCCACCTATGCTAGCGAATTTCTCTTCCTTGACATTGCTCAGGCTAAAATCTTGTAGATTGAGTGGAAACTTTCCAGTCAACATTTTTCAGCTGCCAAACTTGGAAGTCATTTTCGTTGTTGTCAATCCCAACCTTTCGGGTTTTTTTTTTCCCAAAATGCACTGGGGTTCTCCATTGAAATCCTTATACCTTTACGAGACCAACTTCTCGGGAGAAATACCCACTTCAATTGGAAATCTTAGTCTCTTGAATGAGTTAATCGCCTCGGAATGCTATTTCTTAGGATTGCTTCCCTCTTCAATGGGTAATCTTTCTCATCTCACTGCACTGGACCTTTACGAAAATAACTTGCAAGGTCAATACCTGTTTCCTTTGCTAATCTTACCCAATTATCAGTGCTATGTCTCTCTTCCAATAAATTGCAAGGTCAAATCCCTGTTTCCTTTGCTAATCTTACCCAGCTATCGAAGCTACGTCTCTCTTACAATAACTTGAGCGGTGATTCTTTGGAGTGGGTTGTCAACTTGACAAAACTCATCGACTTGGACATTTCAGGTAATAGTTTCTTTTTTATTATATTAAGTGCAATTGTGACGTCACGTCATCTATGCACTAACCCACTCAATGGACGACAAGTGGCATTATGGGGGCCCACCATCATAAGTCCCTCTTTGCCGGTTCCGACGGATCTCTTTCCTCCTCCATCTACAACTCCATGGAACCCGATCTCTCGAGCTCCATTGTTGCTTGCTCCCACCTGACCACAACCAAAACTGCCACTACGACAGCCACGAGCAAAACTACCATCACCGCCTCAAGAGCTTCGAGTCTGGCAAGGGTCTGAGCCGGAAGGCCTTCTAGCTCGACAAGTTCAACCAGGTCTTGAACCACGAACAACTTCTTCATCAACTTCTTCTCCCTCAACTTCCTCAATTTTTTGACCGAAAAAAATAAATCCTCAATTAATCCCCCTGGACGTCATGATCTTGATGGTCGAATCGACATGCATCTTGTCCTCCCGCAACCTCCTCAAATCCCTAATTTTCATATTGATGCTCCTACTGTACTTGAAGAACTCAGCCTACGCGCTAACCGAACACGTGAGTGGTGGCCATCGATGAAGCCTAATTTCGCCAATAAGACAAACTACTCGACGACATAGTATGTCCCCTTGCCACCATAGGTGATGAGAGAGAGGATTGGGACCTACCCAGAGTCGAGGTGCGAGGCCTAGAAAGCGTTCATGTCCTTGACAACTAGGCCAACCGGAAGGCCTTTTGGCTTAGGCTGACGTTGGACTCGAAGCTCTTAAGGCGGCGATGGAGGGGTTGGGTTTTGGGAAGGAGGGAGGAGGATAGGATGATCTTTGTGGTGTACTTGGAGGTCTTGAGAGCATTGTCAAGGTAGGCCTCGAGGTGGAGGAGAAAGTCCCCGTCTCTGGCTTTTCCTGTGGCCATTGTGGCAGGGGTTTTGGCGGTGGTCCGAGAGGGAGCGAGCAGTGGTGGAGCTCGAAAGATCGGTGCAGAGAGGAGGAGAGGGAGAGAGACTTTCCAATTTTTGATGGTGCCCCCCCCCCCCCCCCCCCCCAAATGCCTATTTGTCTGAGTGGGCTAATGCATAATGACTTGGACCTAATATTTTTAGGTGAGGAGATTATCTAGCCAAAGAAAAAAAGGAAATTGAAATTGATGGTGTAACTAACGCTCCTTTGTCTTGTCTCTTTTTTTTTTTTTTCTTTCTATTTGGTAGGTAATAGGTTAAGCGGTGGATTTCCATCTTCATTTGAGAACCTGAGGTAGTTGACTTATCTTGACCTTTCTTACAACGACTTGCACGGTGATAGTCTAGGTGCATTGCGGAATCTAAAGGATCTTATAGTGCTTAACCTGAGGTCACTTAATCTCAATGGCGTTTTCGACATAAATGATCTATTCACACTCAAGAACTTGAAAGTCTTAGGTTTGTCCAACAACAACATATTTTTCACCAACTCATTCATCAATGCCACTACATTGAAGCTTGCCTACTTTTACTTGGATTCATGCAACTTCACCGAGTTCCCATGGTTTATAGGCTACTCAAGCCAATTGGAGGAGTTATACCTACAATACAACAAAATTCAAGGGATTATTCCTAGATGGATGTGGAACAATAGCAAAGAATCTCTCCTGTATATAGATCTTTCTCACAATCTATTAACCGGCTTTGAAAAAAACTAGACCAATCTTCTTTTGCCGAACTTGGAGTATCTTGACATTAGTTCTAACTTGCTAGAAACAACCCTCCCTATCCCACCTCCCTTGGTCATGCTATACAATATCTCCAACAATTTCCTATATGGGGAAGTTCCAACAGCCATTTGTGAAGTGAACTCTCTTGCCACGCTTGATATGTCCAACAATACTCTAAATGGCACACTTCCTCCTTGTTTGGGAGGTATTGGTCCTTTGATTATATTAAACCTCGCAAGAAATAAATTCCATGGCATGATTCCTCGCATTTACCTAGATGGTTGTGCATTGAGGATGATAGACCTCAAAGAAAACCGACTAAGTGGGATTGTTCCGAGATCTTTAGGAAATTGCAGTTTGCTAGAGTATTTGAATCTTGGTGACAACCAAATTAATGATACCTTCCCATTTTGGCTATCAGAATTGGCCTACCTACGAGTAATTGCTTGTGGTCCAATAATTTTCGTGGTTCCATAGAATCTAGTCTAAGCGAGCTCAACTTCACCAGTTTGCACATCCTGGACATTTCCAACAATGGCTTCAATGGCGAATTTCGTTCCAACTTGTTGAAGAGTTGCCACGCCATGAAGGTCCTGGTTAGTCAAGATGTGTTGGCATATTTGGATATTTATAAAGTGCTTCCTAAGGGTTCATTCAACATAATTACTGCTTATGCAATGAAATTGATGAATAAGGGCACGGAAAGGGAATATGCGAAGATTCCAGATGTCCTCATGGCAGTTTACCTCTCCAACAACAAGTTTGAAGGGTTCATTCCTGAACTCATTGGAGATCTAGAATCACTTCGCATGCTCAACCTTTCAAACAACCTCCACAATGGTAGCATCCTTCCTTCTTTGGCCAACCTGACAGTGCTCGAAGCACTGGATCTTTCTTGAAACAATCTTATGGGAGAGATTCCTCAACAACTAGCTCACCTCACATTTCTTTCGGTCTTCAATGTCTCTCACAATCGTCTATCAGGACCAATACCACATGGAACACAATTTGATACGTTCGGGAGCAGTTCATTTGTGATGAATAATGGTTTGTGTGGAAGTCCCTTGCCAAATAAATGCACAAATGGTGAGAACGCTCCACCACCAACATCATATTTCAAAGTGGATAATGAAGAAGAGTGTCTCTTCAACTTGGATTGGAGAATCGTGCTGGTTGGCGCCGGAGTTGGGTTTTTGGTTGGTATTGTGATAGAGAACTTGATCATTGATGAGAAGAGTATGTAGTTCTTGTGCCACTCCAAGAAAATGGCAAAAGGATGGAAAAAGGTGAGGAAAGCCCTTGCAGACAAGAAAATATGCAGCTAGATATTTAATGCCCTATCTTTAAGTAGCTTGTTGAGAAAAGTTATACATGCATATGTGAAGGTTCTAATCTATGTATATTTGCTATAGTAATATGGGGATGTTTTCTTGCTCATGAAAATTATAATTCTTCTGAAGATTCTAACCTATGTCTGTCCATATATGCATCAACAATGAATCAATGTTCTATTGTAATATAGAGACGTAATTGAGATGAGTAGATACTATTGAATAGCCAATTAATATACATGGTGGACAACGTCGTAAAAAATTTCATTGTCTATGGAAACCATGGAGATTGGAGTAAAGGGTCTCTTGGTTCACAAGTAGAAATGGCCTTGCTTTTGTTTATATGAATGTATATTTGGTCAAATTTTCATAATAGAGCATTAACAATCCGTGTCGTGTCAAGATATTTGTGTCGGTTATTTATGTCATTTTGTGTCGGTAGACCAATGTTATGATGTGATTGATTACAAATTGTTTCTTATTTAAAATAAATGAAAACATGTCAATTTCGAGTGTAGTTGTATCAAGTTGGTGCTTTTCTTGGAAAATTTGTATTTGTGTTCGAGTCACCAAGGAATTGCCACTTCCTGTGCTCTTCCAAGACATTAAAATGCAATTTAAGTGAGTTACCAAGAGCTTTCGAAACTATTTTTTTTCTCCAAACTAATATGGTATCCTACATGAAAGATATTTTCATAGAGATCATCTTAACTTAAATGTAAAATTCTTCTCTTAAGGAGTGTATAATTTAAAAAGTGATTTAGTTTTATGAGTATAAACGTAAACATGAAATCTAAAAAATCAACGATTTTAACAGCACTTTCTTGAATTGAATATAAAAATCCAATTTATAGGATCTGAATGAGCAGGGGCCAGGGAAGTCTCCATCTCTATCCTCGTCTCACCCTGCGAAGTGTGGGGCAAGGTTGGTTATTAGAACGATGAGAAAAAAAGGATTATATTTCTGCCGGTTCATTTAATAAGAAATGACGAAAAATATGGCAAAAGAGGAGAGACGAGTTTGTAATTTATTAAAGTTTGTACCAAATTAACGACAATAGCGATAAATTGAAACTGACTCACAAACTTGTATTTAGAAGTAGGACCTTTGTGCTTAATTTTTTAAAAATGTAACTATTATTTAATACCGATCAGTTTGAATGTTTAAAAACCTACACATATGAACTCTTTATTTCAAATTATTGGAAAGGTTCTTTTTTTTTTCTATAGAATTTTGTGATGTTGGAATACGTTTTTATTTAATCATCCTTTACAGAATTATGGGAAAATTCATATGACTCTGATATGTCATAATGATATAGGATAATCTATTAGGATAGCCTCGGTAATTCATCAATTGTTTTAGCTCTGGTTCAAATGGTTTACACAAATGAATTGGAAAATTCACATGTCAAGTTGGTGTTATAAAAAGTTCAACAATTTCTTGAAAAGAATATTATGCCATTTCATGTTATTTATCAATATAGGGAAAAATGGTTCAAAAAGTCCTAAACTTATTATACTTTTTCTAATTCGGTTGTGAAATTTTAAACTCATGCTAATTGAGTTCTAAATATTTTTCACAATTTGCCAATTAAATTCATCTGGTTAATTTTAACCGGATATCACTCATGTGGACGTTGGCCGTCCTATATGGCATGGCTAGTGTGGACGCGGACAAATTTTTCCATGACCTATCGATTCATAAAGAGCATGTCACAGGCCTCTCCATGCTTAATGAAGGGCATGCCATAGAACATAAATTAATGAAAATTTTAAAGTAATGGGCTACTCCATCCCCACGAAACTTTGGCTAGTAAACGTTGCCTCCACGTTATACTAGGGAAAAAAGAAAGGAAAGGAAAAAAATAATTGATTTGAAAACTTGCCTGGAATTCCAAGACGAGCAGTGTGAATCCACTATCTCTTCGACGGAAAATTTGACTTTTCGTCTCTTAATTTATGTACTTTATTTGGGTTAAGGTCTTGAACTTTCGATTAATCTAATCAAGTACAACCCCTGCCACCAATCCTAATAAATTTGAGCTGACATGTCCGTCGAACCGTTCACGAGTACGAAGTGGAAAAAGAAGACTTGCTCTTGGGGACAAGTTAGTGCCAAAATTTCTTTCCTTCACAAATATTTAGGTTGAGTGTAATAGTTCAGTCCACACGAAACTTATATAAAGTGCCAAAGTGCGCATCTTTATTTTCCACCTTCAAAAGACATAAAGGTTCGTGGAACCAATTGAAAGAACTAGTAGAAAGTTTTGTCTAGGAAGCTTTATCTCCTCATTTTAAATGGGAAAAAAAAAAAAAAGAGAGAGACAAGAAAGAAGAAAGGTTGACTGGAAAACCTGCTTACAGTTTCAAAATGAGCAGTGTACGCGTTAAAGGTGATTCTACTTTTCTTCCCTGAATATACGTACTTTTTTAGTTGAGCGATTGAACTTTAACTTCTCTATTTAGATCCTTTAATTTTCATATTTTTTTTAATCAAATTTAACCTTCGATACCAATTTTGATAATTTTGAACTAAAGTGGTTGCTGGATTATGTCACGGCAAGATGTGGAAAAAAATTGCCTTTGCAGCCAAGTCCACGCAAAATTGGGTCATTACAAGATGTTTAGTTGACGTGAGAATTTGTGCCAAAATGTCCCTCCTATATTTTCACCTTCTTCAAAAGACAGAACGCAACTAATTGAAATAAGGGAAAATTCCAAAAGAATTCGAAATACCATCACTTTCTCAAATATGATCCTAAAGTGAACCTTGTTTGGAGTTTGAAGTACTCTTATTTTTTCTAATAAGGGTCTGAAAAAACCATATCAGTTTCAAAGAAAAACTTGACCTCACTGGCAGTTCTAGGGCATTTTTGTTCTCTATGTTTGCTTATTTTCTTCCATTTTTTTTCTTTTTTCCTTTTTCTATTCTTGCCATAAAAAAGACAAACTAAAAAAAGATTAAAACTTAAAAATAAAAAAAGAAGAAGAAGAGAAAACAAAAATTTGAAAAAAGAAAAAAAAGGCAACCCCACCGCCTATGGCTGCCGCCCCATTGTTGATGGGTCATCGGCCATGGCTAGCAGGGTCACCAGTGCCTTGGCAAGGGGTGGCAAGCCTTGCCCAAACTAGGGGGAGGGCCGACTCACCCAAATTGGGGAGAGGGTTGTGACTCTTTCTTGGCAAGCTTGTGCCTCTGGTCAACAAGGGTTGCCTACCCTCACCAAGGCACCGGTGACCCCACTAGCCATGGCGGATGCCCCATGGGCGATGAGGCGGCGACTAGAGGCGAGGGAGGGCTAGTAGCTCTACTTCCTGTATTTTTTTAATCCAATTTTGGCCTTTGTCTTTTCTTTCTTTTTTAAAGGTTTTCTTAAAAAAAAAGGAAAAATGAAAGAAAATAAGAAAAAAAGGATGAAAATGCCCTTGATAAACCAATAAAACTAGGCCCCCGGTGTTCTAAGTTATGGTACTAAAGAGTAGGGGTGTGCAACAGGAACAATTTGAATTGGGAACCACCTGAATTGATTAGGACTGATAGTCTACTTCAATAAGAAACCCACTTGTTAGTTTCCACTCTCTCTCTCTCTCTCTCTCTCTCTCTCTCTCTCTCTCTCTCTCTCCTCACACACATACACCTCATTGCATCGCTATTGTAATGGAGATAGCAACTTCACACGTGCCCAAGAGACCAACAAAACTTTTCTTGTTCCTCTCTACTTCAATAAGAAGCCCACTTGTTAGTTTCTTCTTCTACCTGATGTGGGATTAAGACTCCAAGAGCCACACTCTCATTCCTCTCTCTCTCTCTCTCTCTCTCTCTCTCTCTCTCTCTCGCTCTCGCTCTCTCTCTCTCTCTCTCTCTCCCCTCACTTGCAAGAGACAAGGTATTCCAAGAGTCCCACATCAAGCAAATACTCAAAGAGCATAAGAGAGACTGTCTATAAAACCCAAACCAAGCATGACCTTTAGCCATATCATTGATGGCCTTTTAGATTAAGATTGAGCATGAAATACATGAAATGTGATCGATGCTCACACAAGTGGAGTTTGAATTTTTTGCATGTGGGAACAAGTGCGATTGGTTCTTTTGGACTGCCAAGAGCCGAACTGGATCAATTGGTTCGGAGTATGGTCATTCTTTAGTGAAAAAATAAAATAAAAGAAGGTGGAAGACTGGTTTCGTTGGATAGGACTGGGTTGCAATCGACGGTCAGGTCTAATTCCCGATCCTAAGACCAAACGGTTTGGTCCCTAATTCCTAATTTTGGGAACCTGTTCTCTCAATTTGGTTCCTATTTCACCTTGGAACCAGATCAGACTGGCAACTAATCACCCTTACTAGAGAGCCAATTGCTCCTGAGGTTGGTCCTGATCTGCCTCTTAAGTAGCATCAAGACTAAGCTCTCTCCAACATGGCATGCTAGCTTAGCAAAGCGAGTATGAAATTGGAACACCGCGATGAAAACGACCCATGTAGAAAGCATGTGTGGCATTGAGGTTGACATGATTATGTTGTTCTCTTCGTGCTTTTTTATTAGAGCACGTACGTTAGAGAGCAAGAAGAGATTGCAATGCCACTGCTTTTATACTAGGCAATTTTTGTGAATAGAATTTTGGCGCTCCTTAGCCGCACCCGCATACATGGTACCAACCATGATATCATATACTAAAGGATCTTATTATTAGGAGATGGGTTTATCAAGAATTCCTATGTTACTCTTGGGCTAATCACAAAATGCTCAACATATTGCCTCTCAGTACCTTTCCTTAAAAAAAAAAAGAATAAATAATAAATAATGTCAATATGTATAAGCATATTGAGGCATCATCATCGTTATTATTATTATTGCAAAAAGAGAAAGAAATGGTCACACATCCACAAGGTGGAAATTTCAAGTCGAATTCTTATGCCGTGATTGATGGCTCATGTGCAATCATGATTGCATGGTTGGTCCATTAAAATGGCATCTCATTTCCTTTTCCACAAATAGACCAAAATTGAGAGACCCGAACAAAGACTTTTACCACTTTTAGATTGACAAACAAAAGTCATTTTACAGTTTTTTTCAAAAAGCTAACAGCTTTATATATGATTGTCCTAGTCACGCATTATCCTTATTCAATACATTACATATTTGATCTTTGTCTTATTTTCGATCTAGTTGGTAAACTTGAAATTGCTACACAAAACCACCAAGGTGTTGGAAAAAATTTTCCGGAAGTTTTCTCTTCTCCTTATGGTCTTGAATTCAAGTTTTATTGGGAGCCCCCTAGAAGTAAAATCTCAATCGTACCAAATCGATATAAGGAAATGCATCCTCAAGATCGTCTAGAAAAATATGTATGATACTTCACTGCCAAATTACAAAAAAATAAAAATAAGAAATAAAATGTTACATAGAAGTTGATTTTTTTCTGTGGTTTGTCGGTTGAACTCAAAAGTCAAGTTGCAATGCCGAAATTTAGATTAAGAAGCCAGGTACAAAAATATGATTATACCCTACCTTTTGTTTTAACCCTTAGATATATGTGCACAACTAAGGTTCTAACAAATCTTGTGCAAGATTACATTGACAAGATATGCGTGACTTGCAAGTTGAAGTGGCCGTCTCAGATTCTCAACTTAGCGGAAGACTTGGGAGACGGCTTTCGAGCCAAGGTAAGGTTGACGTCTTACACTGAACGTGGACTCAATGATGAAATGCAATGTCGACTTCACTTACATGGTACGCATTTTGATCAATAGGTACATCAAGTGCCTCAAATTTTCCAAAGCATTTCCATGATTATTCCATTCATTGCTTTTAATATCATTAATCATTATGATACACCTTTTATTTTCTTAACCTTTAGTGGTTTCTTATGAGGAAGGAATCAATTTGCAATCAAAGAAGTGGAATCACTTATTTTACACATAGGATAAACAAATACCAAGTATCGGGGCATGATCCAATGAGATTAACTCAACAGTTAAAAATGAACATCTAGTATAAACAGTTTCCATCTTCGGGTTATCCACCTTAGTGTTGAATCATTTTATTACTTAGTCCAGGAGTAAGTACACTATCAGTGCCAAAAGTTGTGTACGGCGCTCATTTTGGTACCAAAAATTTATTTTGGATCACTTAAGTGCTAACAAATTTGAAAAACGATCATTTCAGTGCCAACGCCGATCAAATTGGTTGGAAATCCGATGTGGCACTTTTTTTTTATTAATTTTGGAAGCTGATGTGGCTCGTCGGAGAGTACAATCAGCATCCAAACAACAAAATGACGCCATTTGGCATCTTTCCTCCAACTTAGAACCCTAAAGAGAGAGAGAGAGAGAGAAAGAGAAGGCATGTCATCTTCTTCCTCGAAGAACAACACTAGTAGTGGCACCAACAACGGCACTAGTAGTAGCAACAGTAGCACACCGGCAGTGGCACCGGCAGCAGCAGCAACAACGCCCTAGCAGCGGTACCTTCGACCCTCTTCTTCCTCCTCCTCCTCCACCCTCGCCTCTTATTCTTCCTGCCACTTCTTGCTTGAGTAACAATCTCAACCTCTCCTCGCTCATTTGGTTGAGCAACTACGATGGTGGCCAAGCGATGGTGGGCAAACGACTGTGGTCGAGTGGCCAACGACAAAGAAACCCTAATTTCAATCCCATATGTGCTATACAACATTGTTTTTGTGAGGATGTCCACGTATGACGGCAAAACGATGTCGTTTCTTAAGGAGGATGGAAAACAACATTGTTTAAAAGCCACCGCAATTTTTTTTTAATATATAAAAGCCACATAATTAATCTAGCTAGAATCTCTTGCCGGTGGCACAAAAGTGATTCTTTTTTCTTCGATTTGACATTTAAGTGATCCAACGGAAACTTTTGGCACCAAAGTGAGCACTGTACACAACTTTTGGCACTGATAGTGTACTTACCCCCTTAGTCCATACGTGTGAGTTCTACGAATCTACGAGTTAATTATTACGATGTACGTCATTGTCATGGAAAAGGGAGTACTAAGGCAATGCTAGTTAATTCACTCTTCTCTATAAGAATGAGTGAGTTGGACTGAGACTAAATTGAAAGACTAATAACTTGTTCAAATCGTTTTAGTCCCCTTCTAATGGGCTTTATAGCTTAATGGCTACAAAGAATCTTACAAGCCTGGTTGGCCGGTTGCTTTATGTGACATCCTGAATTTTCAGTATTGTTTTCAATTGAATAAATCGGGCCTTTCATCGATGCGTCTATAATGTGATTCTCAGAGTCGATCACTCGTGAGATAACTAGACTATCTGGGGAAGTCATTAAGAGATTTTAATGCAATGGACTTGAGAATTCGACCAACGGTCGACTGCTCGACCGTGTTAGTATGCAAGGGTCATTATGGCATTGTCAAAGTTTATCAGAGATCAGGGATAGGTCGATTCGACTGAGATGTATGATTAGAGTGTGCGTGATTCCACCTGATTGCAAAATTCTTGTTGATCAGCACTAAACCGATTTTTTTTATCGTTTTGGGTACCCTATGCCCGTAATTGAAACCTTGAGATTTTCACGATCACTGAGAGTCGCTAATGTGTTGAGTGGGTTCATTGTGGCTCGAAGAAAATCGACCACAGGTCATTCGCACTAAAAATCTCCAAAAACTACCCGGTAGCTTAGGTTATGCTAAAAATGCGCCCGAGTGAAATTAACCACAAATTCAGGTCCGATTTTAGAAATTGAAGATTCTGTCATGTCATGAGCTATTTTAGGAACTTCGACTCGTTCTCCGAAAATTTTTTAGAGATTCCGAGATTTTTACGAAAAACCGTTTCAGACGTTGCGGAAAATTAGCGGAAATTCAGATGGGTTAAGTCGATAGAAATTGGGACTTCTAAACCGAGCCTTTGAGTGTCAGAAGCTTACTGAAAAGTTATAAGGGATTTTTCTTCATCAAATTTGGACCTCAATTGGGGAAGTTGTTGGAAGAATTGTAGCTCCAGTTTGTCAAATTCGGAGCTAGGGCACGGGGGGTGCAACATTTACATTCAAATTGGCTTATGGTGGGATTTACTCTTGGAAAGTAATGGGGGACATTGAGTTAATGGAGGAGATGAAATTTCTGACCTTGGGCCCCCTCCCTTCGTTGTCTTCCTCTCTTCACCACCTTTGACTATTCTGATTTTTGTCTTCCTTCAATTTTGTGGACGTCGGCAGCATACACACACACACACACACTCTCTCTCTCTCTCTCTCTCTCTCTCTCTCTCTCTCTCTCTCTCTCTCTCTCTCTCTCTCTCTCTCTCTCTCTCTCTCTCGGATCAATCCCACGGTGCCAGCAATTGCTTATTTTCTCTTGATGGGTTATTTAATTGAGATGATGGGCCTAGGTAGGCCTGTCCACCCATGCTGGGCCTAAGAACCTGGCCCGCAGGTGCAGGGCCCATGAATGACGAGTTGTGTCTTTTGGAGGGACGTCTTACGTTGAAGAGTTACGTCTTTTGTAAAAGGCATTTTAAGAGAGAAGGAAAAAAGAGAACGTACCTTTTCAAGAGTACGTACGTCAGTCTCTCTCTCTCCCTCAAAAAAGAAAAAGAAACAGTACGTTTTGTTTTTTTTCTCCCCCTAATAGCAACAACACGCTCCTCGGTAGAACGGGATCGGGATTCTTCCTCAAATTTCAACGTTGGTGTTTAATCCGTGGATAATAAGGTACGCTCGATTCCGTGGTGTGTCTTTAATCAGTGATACATGTTTGTTCTTGGGCTCGTCTTTCGCATTCGTTTTAGGGGTTCAATTTAGTGTTGAATCCGTTTTAGGGAATCAATAATTTCCAACATTGGTAACAGAGCTGTAGTTCAAGTTTCATGATCCCCTTTTTATGTTATTGAATTATTTTTTGTGATCAAAATTCGAGAAAAGCTGTTGTCGGTTGATCGAGGACGGAAAAACTCGACACCCGCATACTGTTCACCTTGTTTTGTGATTTTTTTTGCAAGTCCAAATTCATTTTTGATAGTGTAGGGACGAAGCTCTTGTCGATACGAGAAAAACGAGTGGCGGATTGCTGCCGGAGGCCGCCAGATGCGCCGCCACGGGCGGCCAGAACGAACGGGGGTCATCGGCGCGTGCATTGCAGGCGCTGATTCGGTCCCCCACAGGTGTGTGCGCCGCACATGCCGTTTCGGCCCCAGGCACGCGTGTGGCACATGCCGGTCAGTTTGTCTGACTAGCCCGACCGGTCCGACCGAGCTGTCTGTTTTGACTCGGCCCGTCCGGTCCGACCTGACCACCCATTGACTCCGACCCAGTTGATTGTTGACCGCGACCGTTGACTGTTGACTTTGACCGTTGACCCAAAAAAAAAGAGAGGATGTGTTTTTTTTCTGATTAAGTTTATGTGGATTATTTGTAATCTCTTATTTGTTCTGCATTTGTTGTAGGAACAATGCCTCCCCTTAAGTTGTGCACACCTATTCGCACAATTACCGATGAACAAAAGGAAAGGCTTTCTAAGCTGATAGCTGAGCTGACTAATCACCGATGGGAGAGTGGCGACTTAATTGATCATGTTCTTGAAGTCAACGGGAAAATACAAAAGGTCATATGGAATGGTCGTCCCATGCCACAATCTGAGATGGTGCAATTTTTCATGAACACTCTTCCACCAGAATGGCAAGGAGTGTTGAATCGTTTATGGGAAGTCAACAAAGCAACTTCGTATAGGAGTCTTATGAAGGCTTTTATAAATGAATATTACGGGATTGTTACAAAAGAAAAGATCAAGAAGTTGAACAAAAAATGATCTTTCCCAGTTCGTATATTGACTTGGTGTTAGATGTTTTGGTTGGTTTTTATTTAGTGTGCTTTGTGGACATTGTATGTAATGTTTTCTACCTAGTTGTTGTTGGTGTGGCAAATGATATGTTAGTTGTATTATGTGAAAGCATTATTATTATATCATTGTTTGATATCAAATATTATTTGCTTTCTATTATTATTAACTGTTGTGGGTAGTTCATGGAAGTTTTTGTAATTTCAAAGAATTTTTTTTTTTTGCATAGAATGTTATATTAATAATAACTCCAAGTTAGGATTTTGGATGATGATTGGGAACATAACAATCTTTTGATTCTGAAACCTTACTTGCAATTATTCATTAATATGATGGTTTTGTGCAAAATGGATGCATAAATGATAGGCATTAATAATTCGTGCATATATATCTGACATGTTTAGATCAAATGGCTTCAGCCACAAAGAGCATAGTCGCTGAGCTAAATAAAGGTGAGAAGTTCAATGGTGATAACTATGAAATAAGGCACATGAAAATCCATTATGTGTTGGAAGAGCAAGGGGCACTAGAAGCTTTTAACCTAACCATGGTAGAACTTAAAGAAGGAAACACTGCACAACATAAGAGAGATAAGGATTTATTTGTTGCATGGAAAAGAAAGAACTCCCTTGCTCACATTACGTTACTGAGTAGCATGGAAAATGACGTCATGCGAGAGTTCAGGCGTTTTAAGACTGCCAAGGAAATGTGGGAAGTGTTGGTAGCAAGGTTTGTCATACTTTGGTGACTAGACTGAGTCAACTCAATATTAGGTTTGACTCCTATAAGAAACCTTATGGTCAAACCATGAAGCAACATCTTAGAAAGATGTCAAACAAGATTAATGAGCTAAAAGATGTTGGCCATGTCCTAACTGATGAGCAGCAAGTGCAAGCAGTGATCCGTTCCTCGCCTTAGAGTTGGGAGAATATGAAGGTGCACCTGACCCATAATGAGAATATCAAAACCTTTGAGGATGCAGTGGGTCATCTTGAGCTGGAAGAGGACCGCCTCTTGGCGGCTAAGTTGGAAGTTGAAATTTATCATGCTGGTTCTAGCTCACATAGAGCTTCGAGCTCCAAGCGCAAACATTCTAACTGGTTCAATAAAAGGAAAGGCAAGGGAGCAGGTCCTTCAAGGAAGAAACCTAAGCTTAACCAACATGAAAAAGGAAAGCGTCCTGGAATGAATAAACTTATAAGGGTGAAGTGTTACAATTGTGACAAGAAGGGTATGCTCGGGACTGTCGTAAGCCAAAGAAGGTATACACTCCTTGTACTTTTCAGAACTTTGCTTATGTGTCGAGTTTTGTATTCTTAACTGAGTCTAATCCTTTGTGGACTGTGGATTCAGGAGTGATAGACCACGTAGCGAAGGATAGAGAATCCTTCATGGAATTCCGACGAGTACCGATTGGAACTAAGTAGATCTATGTAGAAAACAACTCCAGAGCAGAAGTAAAAGGAATTGACATCTGTCAATTGAACATGTGTGGTGGACGCACCATGTTCCTATATGATGTGTTGTATGCTCCGGAGATTCGTCGGAATTTAGTGTCTATTTTAGTGTTGGTTAAACTTGATTTTAATATGAACTTCCATAATAGTAGTGTGGATTTGTATTTGGATACAAATTACTATGGTTATGGTTATTTTCTAGATGGTTTTATTATATTAAATGTTGACTATAGTAATGCCAATGTTTGTTATTCCCTTTTTATGTCTCCTAATTCATATGATAATGATGTGAGTGTGTGGCATGTTAGACTTGGTCACATTGGCCAACAATGTATGAATAGACTAGCCAAAGAGGGCTTGTTAGGCAATATTGAAAAAGTCGATTTGCCCATATGTGAGCATTACCTAGTAGAGAAAACGACAAGGAAACCATTTGGAAAAGGTAAAAGAGTTGAATTTCCTTTGCAATTAATCCATTCTGATGTATGTGTTCTGATGAATGTGAGAGGAAGGCATGGTGCTGCTTATTTCATCACATTTATAGATGATTATACTCGATTCGGATATGTCTATTTGATTTCTCATAAATCTTAAGCATTTAGTTGTTTCAAAAGGTTTATGAATTTGGTAGAAAATGAATTAGACAAGAAAATAAAAGTAGTATTGCGATCCGATCAAGGTCAAGAATATTTATCTGATAAGTTCAGAAAATTATGTGATAAAAAAGGAATAGAAAGACAGTTGTCTATTCCATATACTTCTCAACAAAATGGTGTTGTGGAGAGAAGGAACATAACCTTATTGGAATTGGTTAGGTCCATGATGGCGTATGCTAACTTACCTATCACTTTTTGGGGTGATGCATTGTTAACTGCTGCCTATATACTTAACCGAGTGCTTTCCAAATCAGTTACTTCCACTCCATATGAGTTATGGACAGGCAAAAAATCGGACTTAAATTTTCTTAAATCATGGGGTTGTACTGCCTATACTCATGAGCCCTCTCACAAGTTTAGGAAATTGGGTTCCACTGGAAAGAAGAGTATTTTCATAAGATGCTTTGAACACTTGAAAGGTATGTGTTCATAGGTGAGCAGGAAAGTGGAAATATAACTGAATTCGAATAATGGGACGTCACATTCTTAGAGAATGAATTTTCTAAGAAGGGCGAAATAGGTGAGGATTACTCCCTATTTGAAACCTTGGATCAAGATAATGAACTAAATGGAGTTCGTCCAAGTGGGAGTAACATGAGAAGTGATGAATTTAATTCAACTCACTCTCAGTTACAACCACATGATGAGATGATATCGTCATTATCTAATCCGAGTGGGAGCATGATGGGGAATGATGTGCAGAGTGTACAATCTCTCATACGGCGAACAAATCGCAAAAGTATTCCCCGTCAACGATTTGACATTGAAGGGGAAACTTTCATGGTTACTCCACATGGTTACTCCACAAGATGAAGATGAGCCAAGAAATGTTAATGAAGCTCTAAATTGCCTTGGTAAAGAAAAATGGATTCATACAATGGAAGAGGAGATGGAGTCAATGAAGTCAAACCATGTTTGGGAATTGGTTAATCTTCCAAAATGACGCAAAGCTATTGGGAACAAATGCGTTCTCAAAATAAAGCATAAAGCCGATGGCTCGATAGAAAGGCATAAAGCTCGCCTTGTGGCGAAGGGGTATAATCAATAAGAAGGAATTGATTATGAAGAAACATTTTCTCCTGTAGTGAGATTTACCTCAATTCACATTATTTTGGCAATAGTAGCAAGTATGGATCTTGAGTTATATCAAATGGATGTAAAGACTGCTTTTCTCAATGGAGAATTAGATGAAGAAATATATATGGAACAACCTGCTGGTTTCATAATGAAAGGCCAAGAAGAAAATGTATGTCGACTTTTGAGATTGATATATGGCCTTAAGTAGTCGTCAAGATAATGGTATATACGTTTTCATAATGCCATAATGGCATATGGCTTTACAATAATTGATGAGGATCATTGTGTATATATCAAAAGATCTAAAGATCAATTTGTAATCATATCATTATATGTTGATGATATACTAATTGCCGGAAGCAATATGGAGTTTGTTGACACTGTCAAGAGTTGGTTATCTTCCAACTTTGAGATGAAAGATATGGGTGAGGTTGCATATCTCTTTCGCAAGAAATAAGGTTCTTGACCGATTTCGTATGCAAGATTATAAACCCATTGATACTCATATTGCAAAAGGTGAAGGATTGAGTCATAGACTGTGTCCAAGGACTCTACAAGAGAAGGAACAAATGAAATATATTCATTGTGCTAGTGCTGTTGGGAGCTTGATGTACGCTATGATGTGTACAAGACCTGACATATGTTTTGCAGTTGGAATGGTGAGTAGATACCAATCCAATCCACGTCAAGCATATTGGAAGGCCGTTAAAAGAATACTGAGGTATCTGAAGGGAACTACTGATTACAAGCTGAATTACCAATGAAAGGATCTGTGACTTGAAAGCTATTCAGATGCTGATTAGGGAGGAGATTTAGATGAAAGAAAATCTACCTCTGGTTTTGCTTTCTTACTAAATAATGGCGCTATATCTTGGAGTAGTAAGAAGCAAACATGTATGGCCTTATCCATGATGAAAGCTGTGTTCGTGGCATTATCAGCAGCAGTACAAGAAAGTGTCTGGCTTAAGAGATTTTTGGATCATTTAGGTGTTATTGCGTATGCTGCAAATCTGTTATTGGTTAACTGTGATAGCCAAGCAGCTATAGCGTACACCAAAGATCCAAAATATCATGGCAAAACCAAACATATAGATACCAAGTATAATTTTGTCAAGGATATGGTTGCACGAAAAGATGTGAACTTACAGTACATATCTACTTAGAGAATGATAGCAGATCCTATGATAAAGCCAATACCTAGAGATGTGTTTTGTGGTCATGTAAAATCTCTAGGACTACGTAGAGGCTGATGTACTGAATATTATAATTTTCGTGAAGTATTCACATTTAATGAATTTATGTTTTTCATCATTAATGCCTATGAATCTTTGTTTGACGTTTATGCATCTTAATGCTTAGTGCATTATATTAAGTTGAGAAAGTATGTCAGACAGATAAAAGATTAGCCCACTCACACGGGTAATCACCTCTATTTACTGTGTGATAAATAGAGATGAGACGGTTTTTGAGCTTATTATCTAGGTGATAATCGAGAGCTCAAGCTTAAAATACATAAGTCACCTTAACTGAGTGTTAAGATGATGACATAATATTTACTATGTCCGAAAGTAAATAACCCACATATTTTACTTTATGTCTATAATGCCAGATGTGAGTTCTGATAAATTCTGTGAATGAGTAGATATGTGAACTCAAGTTAGACATTATGTATGTCTAAACTATCATCTATACGGTATTGATGGTGTAGACATACGTTCCATGGTAAAGGAGTTAATACCGTAATACATATTTCATACTACGTATGCATGAGACAACCAATAAAAGTAGCAAAAGTTTAATCTCAACTTTTATACCGTGTGAGACTCTTGAGGAAAAGAGTTCCTCAATTTAGTGCCCTCATGACTCTTACTTATTCTCAAGATTTCTATTTAGTGTTTGCTTTCTTAGGATGTTGCCAATGATCATGAATTGATTCGATCAAATGGGACATTTGTAGCAAAAGCAAGCTGAACTGAAATTGAAAGTTTGAAGAAAAGAGGAAGATCGAACTTGGAGAATCACATATTAGTTTTGTGTTCACTGGTTGACCAATTATGATTGTCTTTGAGATAATCATAATTGTGAATACAATATATCATTATTTAAAAGGAGATCAAGAGAGATATAAATGTGATCGATCGATCTAGGGTACTACATACTAAATCTACTCAGAGTGTGATACCCATTATGAGCTGCTATATATCCCTAACAGATGTATAGCAACGAGCTCTCAAAGTATGTTCGTCGCACGGATTATTCGCCTGTATGAATGTTGCAGAGAAATAAAGAGGATCCTGTTCGGTCCATCATGTGCGAGTGGGAGATGATGGGTTATTTAATTGAGATGATGGGCCTAGGTAGGCCCGTCCACCCATGCTGGGCCTAAGAACCCGGCCCACAGGTGCAGGGCCCATGAATGAGGAATTGTGTCTTTCGGAGGGACGTCTTACGTTGAAGAGTTACGTCTTTTGGAGAAGACGTTTTAAGAGAGAAAAGGAAAAAAGAGAACGTACCTTTTCAAGAGTACGTACATCAGTCTCTCTCTCCCTCAAAAAAGAAGAAAAAAAAAAGAACAGTATGCTTTATTTTTTTTTCTCCCCCTAATAGCAACAGCACGCTCCTCGGTAGAATGGGATCGGGATTCTTCCTCAAATTTCAACGTTGGTATTTAATCCGTGGATAATAAGGTACGCTTGATTATGTGGTGTGTCTTTGATCGGTGATACATGTTTGTTTTTGGGCTTGTCTTCCGCATTCGTTTTAGGGGTTCGATTTAGTGTCGAATCCGTTTTAGGGAATCAGTAATTCCCAACATCTCTCTCGCCTACCGCTCCATCATCGCCCTCCTTCATCCATCTTGCTGCTTCGATCAACCCCAACAACATCTATCATCCCCTGTCTCCCCCAAGCCCACACGAATACTTGCCATGCTCCACTATGCTTTGTCTCCCACGGTCAATCTTCAGCAGAAACCTTCAAGCGACGCCACTCAGTTGACTTCGCAAGCTGCACGCTCGTCCCCATCGATTCACTCAGCCATCAAATTAATCACCCTCAGCCATCGTCTTCAACTTCTGCCATTTGGTGCCAAGTTCGGTCAATCGTGGAGCCTCTCCACTGGTTTGTTGACCCAACAAATGCTTGCGGAAGCCCACCGAAGTGAAGCTGCATGCATACGACGCTAGGTCCACCGAAGGCCCACTTCTGCTCGTATCTTCACCTGCTGCAGCTCCACGCCAACGCCTCCACCATCCTTCGTGTCTCCCCCATCAGCAGCGATGTCCACGTGGTCTTCAACTGCTCCTATCGTCGCTCGTGGATCAGTTCACCAACAAGCTGTAGCAACGCATGAAGCAAGCCGTGAATTCTTGATGCTTCGGCCTAGCAAAATCGTCAACAAGTCACGCATTTCAAGGGCCCAACAAAGCCAACAACTCGGCCCAAGATTTTAACAATTTGGCCCGCTTGAAGTCCAGCCTAACTGCGGCCCAAGATTTCAACAATCCAGTCCGCAATTTCAGCCTCGAGTCTAGCCCATTAGAAGCCCAATTCTAAGCCCAAGCCCGTGAAGCCAAGCCCAACCGCAAGTTCAGCCCAAGCCCAGCAATTTGCTGTGGGCTTGTAAGGCCTGTTGGGCCCGACCCAAGTGTTCGTTGACGTCGCCGAAAAGTTGGAATTTGGCTGCCATGGTGTCGTCATTGTGGTGCTCTGACCTTCGCTTTTAATCAAGTAAGTTTTGCTCATTAATCCCTTATTAATCGGTTAATGATGTTTAGGGGTTGATTAGATTTGATTAAGTGCAATTATGTGGATAGATTAGATTAGAGTAATTAAATTAGAGACTTATCAATGCATGGTAGGGAAATGGTTGGCGTAGTTAGCAAGGAAATAGATCCTAGTATTTATTGAGCGAGTCTCGATAATTTTGGCTAAGGCCGACTGTGTACCCACACACGGCTATTTTTATCGGGAATGATAGAAAGATGGAATTGATAGTATGATTGGGATGGTATACTATATGAGCCTACGAACAATATGTGAGCTTAGATAGAGAGTAGTATAGCGGTATACTATATCAACCTATGGGCTCTGATATGGCAGCTTAGCATAGAGCAGTATACGAGAGCAATGTCGGTATACTATATCAGCCTACGGGCGATATGGCAACTTAGCAGAGAGCAGTATACATTATCAGCATAGATTGAGCACTGTCGATATACTAAATCAGCCTAAGGGCGATATGGCAGCTTAGCAGAGAGCAGTATACTATCTATTTATCAGCTTAGCAGTAAGCAGTCCTAATATGAACGTGACTTATAAATAGTATGAGATGAGCTGACCAAAAAATGATCGAGATGACATGTAATCGACTAGGTCAATTGATCAATGATTTGATATGATGTTATGAACTGATTGAATGATGTGATGCGATTGTGTATATTTGATATACACTGAATTGCAGGATGGAACTAAAGCCAAGGTAAGTCCTCTAACTCGTGTTGTGCTTAGGCAGCCTCTAGAGTGTATCGGCTTACTAATCGGGTCTTAGGGGTTAGAACTTGTTGAGATGTAGTCTCATCCTGGTTGTGGGACAACATTTCAGGTCCCTAGATGCAGCAGACTTGGATTTTGAAGATCTTGAAAGTCCGATGCAGTCTATTGAAGGCTCCAGTTGGAGTGTGGAGGATGATGAAGAGGAGGATGAGGACCCGTAGTTTGTGGAACCCTCACCTCTGCTTGTGGACCTTGATTATGAACTTGTTTAAGTTGAATCCGCCATATATATATATATATATATCTGTGTGTGTGCACTAGTTTGCAAGGTATATAATTGTGGTTTTTTTGAAAGTTCAGAATTTAGTTATACTTTCATATCCCATTATTTTATTGTCTGTGGATTGTTTATATGCTTCTGCATGCATATTAAAATGAAAGGGTCGGCGATGTGTCCTGGGACGTCGCTATTAATTGACCAAGGTGAAGGATAGGTGCGTGCTTAAGGATCGGGACGTGATATTCCCATTTAAGTGGTATTAGAGCGAAGTTAGGGATTGGAGTGATAAGGTCTAATGGATCATGGGATTGTGGTAGGAAAGACATTTAAATTCATGTTGGTTCATGTTAATGATAGTTGTTTGGTAAAATTGCTTGTTGTGTGGATCGCTCATCTTCTAATCCGGTGTGGATTTGGAAGACAGGTTTCAGTAGAAAAGACTAAACCATGAGTGAGCCAGAGCAGAGAACTCCGAGTAAGAGAATTGTTAGGCCTACAGCTCAGGTTAGATCACCGACTAGGGTCGGTACCCGAGGAGGTAGAGCTAGGGCACTGTCACAGGCCAGTGCCAGTGGAGTAGCACCACCTCCTGTTGGTCCTGCGGTAGTAGCCCTTGACAATCCGAGGATCGAAGGGATCATGCGACTCTTAGAGGTTATGGGTAACCGAATGGATTAGTAGGCACAGAATCAAGCTGCCACTGTTGAAGCCGCCACACAGGCCGTCGTTACTGCTGCTATTGTCGTCACTGCTGAGGCAGCCCCCGCTGCAGCACTTGTCACTGCATTTGCCATCGCCACTGCTGAAGTTCCGCCAGGAGTTGTGGTCGCTGGGAGACCGATCCACAAGTTAGTGGAGCAATTCTTACAATTGAACCGACCTCAGTTCACTGGGGCAGGAGACCTCGAAGCTGCTGTTTCGTGGATTCAAAAGTTGGAGAAAGCTTTTACATTACTGATATACAATGAAACTGAGAAAGTAGTCCTTGCAACTTACCAACTGGTGCGAGTTGCAAATACTTGGTGGAGGACTATTCAAGGAGCAATATTTCTAGAAGGTGTCGTCCTAGAGTGGAACGCCTTCCTTGAGGCCTTTAATGACAAATACTTCTCTGAGATGGCCAGAGAGGTGAAGATGGTAGAATTTCAATATCTTCCCCAAGGTTCCCTGACTGTCGACCCATATGAGGCTAAGTTCGTTGAACTTTCGCAATATACTCTTGAATTGATTGAGAATCTAGCAAACCGAGCGAGAAGGTTTAGGTATGGATTCAAATCGAACTTGAGAAGCATACTAGCCTCTCTGAATCTGAGAACTTACAATGACCTGTATGGGAGAGCTCAGAAGATCGAGAAAGATCAGAACGAAAGAGCCGCCTCGTCTGGGCCGAGGATTAACTTTCGCTAAGAAGCGATCCGACAGGGAAAGAGGCCTATGCCTAGAAATAGATTCCAAGTCCCGCCAAATAGGAGAGGTGGAGTTGGCAAATCTGGACTAAGCCGAATCGAGATGTGTCACCTTTATGGAAGATGACATACTGTGGATTAGTGCCCCCGAAGGATGGGTGCCTGTTTTGAATGTGGCTAGCAGGGTCACAAAGCCAAAGATTGTCCCAGTACACAAAGAGGACAACCTTAGTTACCTCCGTCGCCACCGATGGGCTAGATTAGCGGATATGCGCCTTAGAACGCGTCGCAAGGAGGTTAGCTGAGACCACCAGTTCAGGGCTCAGTGTACGCCATCACTGGAGGACAAGACAAAGGAAAAGCACCGTAGATAGAACACCACTAGGATGATGAAAGGAACAGGAATGGACTGACTAGGCACCGAGCGAAGGAAGAATGTTTTTTGAGGTGTTTTTATCATAGTAGTGCAGCAGGATTTTGAGTGACGGTTGTAAATTCCGTTGTTGTAATAAAGTGGTAGAAAGATGAATCTCTGACTATGGTTGTACTTGACGGGTTTGCCTATGTATAACTTTGATACCATATATAAAAAGGTTTGGCTTGAGGAGCTTTTGTTGTAATGAATTGTTGTTGCAATGCGACACAGTTTAATTAGTCGACAAAGGAAAATTTCGAATTTATCAGATTTCGAGGAGGACCCTCGATTTCCTTAATCTCATCGCAAGAGACAACCCGTTTGTTGGACAAGGGTTGTTAAGGTTACCTGGCGACTGCTGTGGATATGACAGTTGAGGAACTGAAGATTGAAGATATTTTAGTTGTGCAAGGATTTCCAGATGTATCCCCGAAGGAATTACCAGGATTGCCGCTAGAGAGAGAAATTGAGTTAGCACCCGGGACAGAGCTAATCTTTAAGGCTCCTTACCGGATGGCATTATCTGAGTTGAAAGAACTGAAAATGTAGATGCAAGAGCTATTGGATAAGGGATTTATTCATCCCAGTGTATCACGTTGGGGAGCACTTAATCAGTTTGTGAAGAAAAAAGATGTTCGTTGCGCCTATGCATCGATTATCTGCAACTCAATTAGGTGACGATTAAGAAAAATTATCCACTGCTGAGGATTGATGACTTGTTTGATCAATTACAAGGAGCATCGATATTTTCATAGATCGACTTAAGGACATGATATCATCAGCTGAGGATTAAGAAGGAAGATGTTCCTAAGTTAGCATTGTGTACTCGATATGGTCACTATGAGTTCACAGTAATGCCATTTGGGTTGACGAATGCTCCAGTTGCCTTCATGGATTTGATGAACTGAATATTCAAGGAATATCTAGATCAGTTTGTGATCGTGTTCATCGATGATATTTTGATGTATTCAAGACGTGATGAAGAGCATGAGAGTCATTTAAGACTAGTGCAACTGACATTAAGAGTCCATCAGTTGTACGCCAAGTTTAGCAAATGCGAGTTTTGGTTAACTCGTGTTGCTTTCTCTGTGGACTCAAGCAAGATTGAAGCCGTGATTAATTGGCCCAGACTGACCACAGTGATGAAGATCATGAGTTTCTAGGTTTGGCAGGTTATTATAGACGATTTGTGGAAGGATTCTCATCTTTAGCATCGCCATTAACAAAACTCTTAAAGAAAGAAGAGAAATTTGTGTGGACAGACAAGTGCGAGAGTAGTTTCCAAGAGCTTAAGGAAAAGCTGACTACCGCACCTATGTTTAACATTACGTCTGGTCCTAGAGAATACGAGATCTATAGTAGTGTGTCATTCAGAGGATTGGGTTGCGTGCTGATGCAACATGGTAGGAGTATTGCATACGCGTCCCGCTAGTTGAGACCTCATGAGTTGAACTACCCAACGTGTGACTTGGAACTCGCAGCATAAACTTTTCGTACTGAAGACTTAGAGGCGCTAGTCGTGTGGAGAAAGATTCTGGACCTTCACTGACCAACAAAGTCTCCAGTATTTATTTTTTTAGAAGGAATTGAATGTGAGATAGCATTGTAAATCAGAACTTTTGAATGACTAGGGTGTGATATTTTGTATCGCCCTGGGAAGGCGAATTAAGTCACAGATGTGCTGAGTTAGGAGTCTTCAGTTACACATATGCTGGTTAAAGAATGGACCTTACTTGAGAAAGTTCGAGGTTCGGTTTTCAATTTTGAGATGGGTTACCTTCAAAATCTTATAGCCACTCTCAAAATTGAGCCGGATGCTTAGATTAGAATCAAGGCATAGATTTGTAAGCCGAGAGGACTCTTGTAACCTCTCGAGATCCTAGAGTGAAAATGAGTGCACATCACGATGGACTTTGTGACTGACTCCCTAAGAAGTCAAAGGGGTAATGATTCCATTTGGGTAGTGGTCGACAGACTGATGAAGTCAGCTCACTTTATCACCGTATGAAAGGATCTTGATTTGAATAGGCATGCAGAAGTGTTTGTGCGACAGATAGTTCGTCTACATGGAGTGGCAGTGATGATTATATCAGATCTAGACCGAGGATTTCCAGTTTCAGCAGAACAGTCAAATGGTTTCTTTTGAAATAGGACGGAGCAGAGTGTATGGAACTTCAGTTTGTTGAGATGAGGTCAGAGAAAGAAAGGTCACAGCCCAGAGTCAATTTAGCAATCAGTGATTGCAGTTGCCATGATGAGAGATAGATTCAAGACAGCTAAGAGCCATCGGAATTGTTGTATCGATGAGCATCGAATGCCCTTAGCGTTCCAAATTGGTGATTACATCTTTCTGGAGATGTCACCAATGAGTGATACCTTGCACCTTTGCAAGGAGGAAAAAAACTGAAACTGAGGTACGTAGGTCCATTTAAGATTCTAGAGAAAGAATCAGGATCTTAACGTATCGTTTTGCATTATCGCTGAGGTAGGCACAAGTGCATGACATCTTTCACGTGTCGAGTTTGAGATGTATGAACCTGACCTAACCCACATGCTAAATCTTAAAGAATTAGACGAGGACAACAGAGCGTCGTAAGTGGAAAGTCCAGTTCGGATTGTGGTTCATAATAGATTCTGAGTATCAAGAAGGTCCTCTTACTCAAAGTGGTCTGACAACACCACGGCATTGAAAAAGCAACCAGGGAAAGTGAGACTAGATGAATTGAATAAATCGGGCCTTTCATCGACGCGTCTATAGTGCTATTCTCAAAGCCGATCACTCGTGAGATAATTAGACTATTTGGGAAAGTCATTAAGAGATTTTAATTAAATGGACTTGAGAATTCGACCAGAAGTCGGCTGCTCGACCGTGCTAGTCTGCAAGGGTCATTACGGCATAGTAAAAGTCGATAAGAGATCGGGGATAGGTTGATTTGACTAAGATGTGTGATCAGAGTGTGGGTGAATCCACTTGATTGCAAAATTCTCGTCGATTAACACTAAATCGATTTTCTTTCATTTTAGGTACCTTGTGCCCGTAATTGAAACCATGAGATTTTCACGACCACCAAGAGTCGTCAATGTGTCGAGTGGGTTCATTTTGGGTCGAAGAAAATCGACCACGGGTCATTTGCACTGAAAATCTCCAAAAACTACTCGATAGCTTAGGTCACGTTAAAAACGCACCCGAGTGAAATTAACCATGAATTCAGGTCCGATTTTAGAAATTGAAGATTATGTTATGTCACGAGCTATTTTAGGAACGTCAACTCATCCTTCGAAAAATTTCAGAGATTCCGAGATTTTTACGGAAAACCATCTTGGACGTTGTGGAAAATTAGCGGAAATTCAGATGGGCTAAGTCGATGGAAATTGGGACTTCTAAACCGAGCCTTTGAGTGTCAGGGACTTACTGAAAAATTGTAAGTGATTTTTCTTCGTCAAATTTGGACCTCAATTGGGGAAGTTGTTGGAGGAATTAAAGCTCCAATTTGTCAAATTCGGAGCTAGGGTAAGGGGGTGCAACATTTGCATTCAAATTGGCTTATGGTGGGATTTACTCTTGGAAAGTAATGGGGGACATTGAGTTAATGGAGGACATGAAATTTCTGACCTTGGGCCCCCCTCCTGTTGTTGTCTTCCTCTCTTCACCGCCTTTGACTATTCTGATTTTTGTCTTCCTTCAATTGCGTGGACGTCGGCAGCTCTCTCTCTCTCTCTCTCTCTCTCTCTCTCTCGGATCAATCCCACGGTGCCAACAGCTGCTTATTTTCTCTCTCGCCTACCGCTCCACCATCGCCCTTATTCATCTATCTTGCTGCTTCGATCAACCCCAACAACATCCATCATCCCCTGTCTCCCCCAAGCCCACACGAACACTAGCCCTGCTCCACTATGCTTTGTCTCCCACGGTCAATCTTCAGCAGAAGCCTTCAAGCGACGCCACTCAGTTGACTCCGCAAGCCGCACGCTCATCCCCACCGATTCACTTAGCCATCGAATACTCACCCTCAGCTCCACGCGTCTTCAACTTCTGCCGTTTGCTGCCAAGTTCGATCAACCGTGGAGCCTCTCCATCGGTTTGTTGACCCAGCAAATGCCCGTAGAAGCCCACCGAAGGCCCACTTCTGCTCGTGTCTTCACCTGCTATAGCTCCACGCCAACGCCTCGAGCATCCTTCATGTCTCCCCCAGCAGCAGTGACGTCCATGTGGTCTTCAGCCGCTCCCATCGTTGCTCGTGGATTAGTTCGCCAGCAAGCTGCACCATTGCAAGAAGCAAGCCGTGAATTCATGAGGCTTCGACCTAGCAAAATCGTCAACAACTCACGCATTTCACAAGCCCAGCAAAGCTAGCAACTCGGCCCAAGATTTTAACAATTTGGCCCGCTTGAAGTCCAGCCCAAATGCGGCCCAAGCTTTCAGCAATCCAGTCCGTAATTTCAACCTTGGGTCCAGCCCATTAGAAGCCCAATTCTGAGCCCAAGCCCACGAAGCCAAGCCTAATCGCAAGTTCAGCCCAAGCTCAGCAATTTGCTGTGGGCTTGCAAGGCCTGTTGGGCCCGGCCCAAGTGTCCGTCGACGCCGCCAAAAAGTTGGAATTCGGCTGCCATCACGTCGTCATCACAGTGTTCTGGCCTTCGCTTTTAATCAAGTGAGTTTTGCTCAATATCCCTTATTAGTGGGTTAATGATACTTAGGGGTTGATTAGATTTAATTAAGTGCAATTAGGTGGATAGATTAGATAAGAGTAATTAAATTAGAAACTTATCAATGCATGTAAATGGTTGGTGTAGTTAGCAAGGAAATAGGTTTTAATATTTATTGAGTGAGTCTCCGTAATTTTCTGTGCTCGTCTCGGCTTCCAATTAGGCTATAATGGGCTTAAGTTAGATTTATTACATTTATTTAATAATTTCCATAATTATTTATTTATTTATTTATTTATTTTTCGGAAATTAGGCTGGGATAGCCGACAATCAAAATTTTATGCCGATCATGACGATGTGATATGTTTTTTTATTTGAGCATTAAATCGTGCTAAATTGATTTAAAGATGATTTTAGGATTTTATTCCTAAATTGATTAATTTTGGTAATTAAGGGGAAAATTACCAGGCGTCAATTTACAGCAGCAAAAAGATGGAATCGATAGTATGATTGGGATGGTATACTATATCAGCCTATGGGCGATATGTCAGCTTCGATAGAGAGCAGTATACCGGTATACTATATCAACCTATGGGCTCTGATATGGCATTGTCAGCTTGATAGAGAGTAATGTCGGTATACTATATCAACCTATGGGTGATATGGCAGTTTAGCAGAGAGCAGTATACCTTATCAGGTTAGATTGAGCACTGTCGATATACTATATCAGTCTAAGGGCGATATGGCAGCTTAGTAGAGAGCAATATACCCGATCATCTCATAAGCGAGCTATACTATCTATTTATCAGCTTAGCGGTAAGCAATCCTAATATGAATGGACTTATAAATAGTATGAGATGAGCTGACCAAAAAAGGATCGAGATGACATGTAATTGACTAGGTCGATTGATCAATGATTTGATATGATGTTATGAACTGATTGAATGATGTGATGCGATTGTGTATATTTGATATATACTAAATTGCAGGATGGAGCTAAAGCCAAGGTAAGTCCTCTGACTCGTGTTGTGCTTAGGCAGCCTTTAGAGTGTATTGGCTTACTAATCAGGTCTTAGGGGTTAGAACTTGCTAAGACGTAGTCTCATTCCGGTTGTGGGACAACATTTCAGGTCCCTAAATGCAGTAGACTTAGATTTTGAAGATCTCGAAAGTCCGGTGCAGTCTGCTAAAGGCTCTAGTTGGAGTGTGGAAGATGATGAAGAGGAGGACGAGGACCCGTAGTTTGTGGAACCCCCACCCCTGTTTGTAGACCTTGATTTTGAACTTGTTTAAGTTGAATCTGGCGTAGTAGTCCGCCATATATATTATGTGCACTAGTTTGCAATGTATATAAGTGTGGTTATTTTTTAAAGTTTGGAATTTAGTCCTACTTTTCTATCCCATTGTTTTATTGTCTGGGGATTATTTATATGCTTCCGCATGCGTATTAAAAAGAAAGGGTCAGCGATGCGTCCTGGGACGTTGCTATTAAAGTGTCCGTGGATCAAGGTGTGACACTTTACCCCTACTTGGAATGGAACAACATTTGCAATTTGTTATTTATTCTATGTACCAGATGTTTTTAAAGGGGTTGGAGCACACTTATATCAGACAGACAATGTAGCTTGATTTGTTTTGTTTAATGTCGTTCTGGTTTTCCTCAAAAGAAAGGGAGAAGAAAAGCTTCATTTCTAGTGTATGGGCATTCATCATTCTTTTTCATTTTTTTTTTCTTTTTTTAGATTATTATCACTTGAAATGTTAATTTCTATGTAAGAATATTTTATTTCCGTTCTTCACTCCTATTGTGTAACACACTAGCATTTTAGCTTGTGCAATGTTGTGATACTTAAAATAACATCTTTAAGAAGTCATGAATATTTATATATTTTAAGCATGGAAATTTGTAAAGTATTGTCCAGTTGTAATGGCATTGTGGCACTCTACACCATCCCATGAGTAGCAATCTCCATGTGACCCCGATAAACCTTTGCATAAACACATTGAAAATATGTTTTGTAGGTTCTGAAACTTGGTTGAATTCCATCGTAGGCAGAGGTCTCATCTGGATGGCATGGTGGCTTAGCAAGTGAAGTATGAATCGAAATGAGGAGGATGAATGAGTAAGAAGTGCATAGAGTAAAGACACCATTATCTCTATTTTTGTTACTAGAGTTAGTTAATATGGGAAAAGGTTAGGCTTGACTGTGATTTATGTTCAGAGACAATTTGATAAAAGCCGTTTTTTGTCACATTGGCATTAAAGATTCTGCTACTAATGTAATTGCAAGATCTCGTTGAATATTGTACTTAGCATAAAAGAGAGAGACCTTCTTTCGGCAATGTAAAATGGGAGGGGCTAAAAGTTTGGTTTTTGTGTGGAATAGTGTAATGTAGGTAGTGAAGGCAAAGTTAAAGCAAGAGGCAATTCAAAATGTAGTTGTTTATCTATTAATCATACTGAATTTGTAATGCAATATGTGTATTGAGTATATTTCTTATTTTCCTAGCTAAAATTGTTATGTAACTAGACGAGAGGAAAAGAACAGCTTAGTTTAGAGTCCTTTCATTGCAGAATGTGTGGGGAGTAAAGCTGCAATTTGATTTCTAATTACAGAGTGGGCTACTAGTAGAGTTAGTATTTCACATACATAAATAGTTGACATTTCTAATTATGGTGCAATTCTATTATTTTTTAAGTTTTGGCAGCGTGGATATACAACTAATACTCTCTAAAACTCAATCATTTTGTGATTGTTGATTTTATGGTATCTCTAGCTTTTTGAGGCTGCATTGTTCATGTCATATGAATATGCTAATTTTTCTTTCCATACAGTCAACACGTCACTCTTTCATCATACCTTATGCCAATTAGAATTTGATTTGTTGATAAGTTACCTCAAAATAAGAGAAATTATTTCACCTTCGAACTTAAGTGAGTGCTTGCTTTAGAGATTTGTCTGGTCAGAGAAAACTTTATGTTCTATTTTTGCTTTGATTTTCGTACTCTGTCTAGTGTCTCTCAACAATGGCAAATGAAAGTTCTAAAGGACAACAATTTTTTACCCTCTTCTAGTATGGAGTCTTGAAAAGATCTACAAACTCAACATTTTTCATAAAATATGTGTCCACCTTTTCTATTTTACTCCTCTTTTCCTCATTGGCCCATCATAGAGCAGTCAATATCTTCTCATTAGATCATCTACAATCATCATTCCATACATCACATCAATCTCGGTCTCATCCTAGATTGATATTACTATAGTTTTGTCTTGAATCCACTCATTACTAATCTCGTCTTTTTTGAAATACATGCTCAGAGCTGGACATTGTCTTCACTAACAGCATGTATGCATTTTGGTACTTCACCTACCTGGTTAGCATTGCATGCATAGGTGATATATTCACCATCAATTGGAAAATGAGGATTTCAAGGTTTGGCATTACTCGATTTGGTTACTTGTAGATATTACCGGTTCTTGCCAATATTTCGAAGAATGTTTAGCTTCACGAAGTTTATATACCGAACACAATCTCTCACCAACTCAACTAGAAACCCTTTAAACAAAAGTGCTACTCATTGCAAAGCTTCGACTTTGCTCTTTGTTGGGCTTCCAATCTATCTACAATAGATATATTCTAACCATCAGTATTCCCTCTTTAAAGCAAAGGAGATCAAAATTGACACTGATGTGTTTTCCTCTCCCAACCCCCTCCCCCCTCCCTCCCTACCTTTCTTCGTCTCTTACACTTATGGAAGGGAGGGATTTGACCTAGATCTCTCCCTCCCCTCCTAGTTGCTTTTTTATTTTTTTTTCTTTCCTTACTCTCCCAAATTTAGTTTTAAATTTGAGAGCTTTGCTCTCCTGATATTATATTTGGGAGTTTTTTCTTTGATCTAATTCTATATTTTGGAGTAATGAATAAGTACTCCGCCTCCACTTTTAATGGTGTTCACAATGGTTTTAGTGTCAAATCTATACTTATTTAAGTTATGGTGCTTTGCATTGGCTACAAAACTTGCTCTGACAAGTGTCAAATATAATCTTCTTCAACATGTTTTGTTTTTATACAGTGATGGTGTTGGGGATGAGGAATCTAGGTGTACATCGTCGAATCTAGGTGCATGCCATCGAAAGGTAAAGTCGTAACTATAAATGGAGATCTTGGCATGTGCTTATTACTAATGACATTGTGTAATTTTGTGATTGACCACCGATCCTTTCGCTTGGATATAGTAACAAACCATGAGCTTGTGATTATTTGTGCCAACCATGCTCTAATGATATGCATTGATTTATGATTTTTGGTTTGTTTTGGAATTTTATGGGCTTGTCTTGTTTTAATGACTTTTGAGATCTTCTATTATGTGTCATTTTGATAATAAATGGAATTTTTTAACCAAAAAAAAAAGCACAAGGCATCCATGGTTCAAATCTTCACCTTAAGATAAAGTGAGGAAAAAGTTAACTCGTATGAATATCATTGACCCTTATCCTGTTACTTCTTTTGAAAACCGCAGATCCATCTAGAAAAAATGTGGACTTAACAACAGAATCCTCGATCTTGACAAACTCGTCCATAATCAAAGTTGACAGGTATGAACCCTAATGTCAAATCTTGATGCGCCCTATTAGTAAATGCCATTAATGATCAATCTATTGACTTCTTTCCTAAGAGAATTGGGGGCGGGTTTCTCTCAAGTTTGATTTTCTTTATTCTGTGCAAAGATGAGAAACGAATATAATATGACCGGAAATTTATGGTCAAGCCTGGTGGTAGAATTCGAGCTCTGATTTCCACTTTATTTGCCAAATTTTTCTTTCAACATATGCCCAAATATATTTTATTGTTGCCTATATATGACTTTATAAAGTTTTTCCAACATATGTCCAAATTTCATCTTTTTGTCGCAATGCTTGATTTGTTCAACAATAGTCTAAACGGCACGCTTCTTCATGTTTAGCAAATACCGAGTCTTTGCTAGATTTGAATCCTGGGAAGAATGAGCTTGAGGGCATATTTTTTCATATCAACAATAGTCTAAAGGGCACGCTTCTTCATGTTTAGCAAATACCGAGTCTTTGCTAGATTTGAATCCTGGGAAGAATGAGCTTGAGGGCATATTTTTTCATAGTTATACATATGGTTTTGCATTGAGAATGGTATACCATAGGAAGAATTGATTGCAAAGGGTATGTTCCTAGATCTTTGGTCAATTGTAGAGTGCTAGGATAGTGAATCTTGGTAACAATCAAAATGGTGATCACTTACCCTTTTGGCTATCAAAGTTGACTAAGCTAAAATTTATTGACTTTTTTTTTTTTTTAGTGGAAGGTAATTGTATTAAGCTTAACCAATATGTACAAGCAAACGGCACCAAATCTTACACTCAAAATGAACAAGGCATACTGAGTGGAAGGGTATCGAAAGAAGAAAAAACAAAAGCCTACAAGGCATAAGAGCAAGAAGGCACGGTCACACAGACGGTCACAACCAATAGTAGGACCAATACAAAAGAAGGTGACCAGCTAGCCAAACAGAGGCAACCAAAGCCCAAAACCCGGGATTAAAGAACCCTGTCCACAAGCGGCAACGAGAGACTCCACGGAAGCAACAAAGCACAGCAACGGCCCACCCAGCAACAAAAAATTGGACAACAAGAATGCTAAGGAAGTATTGAAGAGGAATAGAAAATACAAGGGTCAATCCCCCAAGTGAAAGTCAGCGCCTTATCCTTAACCACTTTAATCAAGTGATTCTTCAAAGCTGGAACTATGAAGGTGTAATTTCTAAACAGAATCTCATTCCTGTATTTCCAAATAAGGTGGTAGAGAGCTCCAAAGGAAAATCGGGCGATGGAGTGATAGAAATCCTTACCGGGAAGGAACTTCAGAGCCTAACTAAGGTTGTCGGCCCAAGTCCTGTTATGCCAAGGGAGGTTACATCTAGCCGCCCACAAGAATGCTAACCTGGCTGTAATGCTACATCCAAAAAACAAATGATCAATAGAATCTGGCGTCGACTTGCAAAAGGCACACACCGCATCCGTAATCCTGCCATGAGACAAAAGCATGGCCTGAGTAGGAAGGCGGTTCTTGGTGATAAGCTAGAGGTTGAACTGATATCTTGGAGATATAGCATTGTTCCAGATCAAGAAAGCCCAATTGACCCGAGGCTTCTTCTTCCTTATAAGGTGCCACGCCGAAGTAACCGTGAATAAACTGGAAGCACCTCCCAACCAAGTAAAATGATCTGGTAATTGAGATAATAAAGGAAGGGATTGCTCCAAAGATTCTAACACTGCTCGCATGGACTGACCAGCCGGTGAAAAAAGATCAGCTAGCGTAGCATGTATGGGTAAGCCCGAGCTATAAATCAAAGAGTCAGAAAATAAAAGGTTGAGGGGACCCCTCGGATGCCAATGGTCATACCAGAAAGAGATAGAACGGCCGTCTCCAACCCTCTAGAGAAAAGATAGCTGAAACTCAAACCTAAGATGGAGAATTCTCTTCCACGCCCAAGAGCAAGAGGTGGGTTGATTAACCACCTAGAAACTCTTCCTTTTTAGGAATGTCGAATGGTTCCACCTACACCACAAGGACTCCTTATCTGTAAAAAGAATCTAGATGTGTTTCAACATTGCTACTTTATTACAGTCCCTCATATTGCGAATACCTAACCCTCCTTCCTCCTTAGGAAGGCAAACATCATCCCATGAGACCTTAGCTCCACCCCTCCCCAATCCAGGGCCCTTCCAGAGAAACTGTCTCAGGATCTACTCAATGCGATCCAATACTGCAACAGGGATAGTAAATACACTTGCCCAGTATGCTTGGATTGTATGGAGAACTGACCTTATAAGCTGAAGACGACCAGCAAATGAGAGGAAGCGTTGAGTCCACGATTGGACCCTATTGGTTATGCGATCCATGAGAGAGATACAATCCGCCTTGCCAAGCTTGGATGAGATAATAGGAACTCCAAGATAACGCACTGGCATTGTCCCCTCAATGAAGCCAAAAGCAAGGAGAATCTCGCTGCGCAAGGTTGCCGACCCTCCAGCAAGAAAGATCTCACTTTTATTGGAGTTTGGCTTGAGTCCACTCCATGCAAAGAAGGTGCCTAAACCATTCTTTAAAAGAGAGATCGAAGTCAAATCAGCTCCACAAAATAGAAAGACGTCATCCTAAAAAAAGAGGTGGGAAAGGCTCAACGTCTTACATCTCCAGAAGAACTTGAATCCCGGTTGCCTGGTCCGAGCACTAAGGATCCCAGAAAAGACCTCCATAACTAAGGTGAATAGGTAGGGAGAAATCGGATCCCCTTGGCGAAGACCACGGCCACTAGAAAAACACACATGAAGTTCTTCGTTTATGGAAATGGAGAACTTAGGAGTACGAACACATACCATAACAATCTGAACAAAATGATTCGGGAAGCCAAAAGCACGAATAACTAACTCAAGAAAATCCTAGTGCACCATGTCATAAGCTTTCTAAAAATCCACCTTAACTGCACATTTGGGTTGGTATGGGTCAAAATGGAATCTAGCAAATAATTCCTGGGCAAGAAGGATGTTGTCTCTAATTTGCCTGCCTTTTACGAAAGCATTCTAAGAAGGACTAATAATGTCACTAAGGACTGCAGCAATCCGGTTAGCTAAAATCTTAGTAATGCATTTGTAAATAGTATTACAATAGGCTATAGGTCTATAATCATTGACCGAAGTCACATTTGGAACTTTCGGGATCAACACCAGGATGGTGTTATTGATTTCCCTAAGAAGCCTCCATGTTGTAAGAAAGTCCTTAATTGCTTCAATGACCAAAGGCCCTACTATCTCCCAATTATGCTTAAAGAACTCAACACCAAAGCCATCAGGTCCTGGTGCCTTGCCTTGAGCCAGGGAGAAGACTGTATCATGAATCTCCGCATCAGAGAATGGATAAGAGAGAAAGCTAACCTGTTCCCCCCTAAGAGGACACCGTATGGCCTCCCAAATATCCAGTAAGGAGGGGTTGGAAGACCGGGGGCGAGGTGCCAATAGCTCTTGAAAATGGGAGACAAAAGTATTCTGCACTAAGCTTGGCTCCAAGATAATAGTACTTGAAGTATTCATGACAGAAAGAATTCTGTTCCTCAGCTGCCTTCTAGTAATGGAATGGTGAAAAAAATTTGTATTCTAATCACCTTCCTTGAGCCACCTGATCCTGGACTTCTGCCTGAAGAAGGACTCCTCCTGACTCCTCAACTCAAGAAAAGTCCTCCGATGAGTCTTCTCCAAATCTGCCAGAATCTCACTAGTAGGATCTTGCTGAAGGCCAACCTGGGCTAAAGATAGAGCATTTCTCACTGCAGAAACCCTCTCAGAAATATTAGAGAAAGACTCTTTGTTGAGTTGCTTTAAGCAGCCTTTAAGGGCCTTCAGTTTACTCACTAGCCTGTACATAGGAACCCCTTCACTCGGGCTTTCCCAAACTTGAGAAACAATGCTATGGAAAGAAGGTTGCTTCGTCCAGAACTCGAAGAATTTAAAAGGCCTCCTGGTGAACATCGGCTGCATCACTCTAACCACCATAGGAGTATGGTCAGAAATGCCCGGCGCGAGGAAAGACGCTTCTGAATAAGAGAACTCCTAGCTCTAATTAGCATTCACAAGCACTCGGTCAATCTTCCTAGCCTTGCAATTGACCCCCGAGGAAGTGGACCAAGTAAAACGAAAGCCAACATACCTCAGGTCCTCTAACTCAGATTGAATAAGACAATGATAGAAATCATCAAAGCAAGGAATCCAATTGTCAGAGCTTCCAATCCAATCAGAGGGATCCCTGATAGCGTTGAAATCCCCCGCCACAAGCCAAGCCACATCCCGGCACAACACACTCCTTTGAACAAGATCAGCCCATAAAGGCCTTCGAGTTACAAAGGTATGTTCCGCATATATCACCGAGACATAACAGCAGACACCAGACATAAGAAACTTCACACTACCATGTATTGCCTGGCTGTTGGAGGAGATCACTTCAAAACTCACCACAGAAGGGTTCCAGCCAACCCAAATCCTACCCCTGTGAGAGAATTCATAGTTGGCCACCCAATTCCACCCCGACAACATTCTGTCAGATATGGAGTCGAACAGAGAATCCGGAACTTTGGTTTCTAACGAGCCGATTAGACTAAGGCCATTAGAATACACAAGTTTCCTCACTTCTGCTTGTCTCAGAGGGTCACAAAGACCTCTCACATTCCAAAACCCAAAATACATACATATATATATATATATATATCTATAAATAGCTAACGAAAACAGCAAAGGAGGAACGGAAGACCTACCTCCGCCTATTCAGCTTCCGTCGTGTGGCCACCGAAGTAGATGGATTCGTGACCGGAGGAGGAGCTAGATCAAGGGCCAAGAGCTTGTCTTGGATGGACTCCACCTTCTTAGAAGTAGTAGGGGCCTTCGGTGACGAGGCAGGCGATAATAAATCATCATTAGAGCTAACATAGCTTTCCAAAAGCACTGAATCCTTATCAGCACCACGACCGAAATTGGTAGCTTCGTTCTAGTCCTTGTCCTCCGCAAGATGAGAGGCTGGAACCTCTTGTACCGAGCTAGGCCTTTCCTCAACAGGGCTAGGAAGAGAAGACTTCGGCTTCGACTCACTAGTGGAGTCCTGGAACTTCAACAAGCTTCCCACTTCGTTGGATAAGGGCATCCGGGCTAGGGAACCATCCTTCAAGAGCAAGGCCTTCTTTTTTTCCCCTTCACCTAGCTCTAACCATGCCGCGACACTTCGGGATTATCCTCCAAAACCGGAGCCTGTTTGGGAGCCTGAATCGAGGCAAGAGGTTCAAGACCAGGATGGCTAGAGGGGGTATGGTCGGATGCAGGAAGAATCGGAAGCTTCCCTTTGTCTATGCTATGAACGGCAGCATTATCCTCACATCTATGGCCGAAGGTGCCACATGAAGGACATTCAAGTGGCTTCCATTCAAATTCAATTGCAATAGAGCGCAAGACCCCATTCAAAACCACATCAATGGCAGAGCATCTAGGTTGATTGGCATAGATTTCAACACACACCCTTGCAAAGGATAGCATCTTCATTTCCTCCGTGCGTTGGTCAACATAGAGGGGCTTCCCAACCGCACTTGCAATACCACCAATAGCAGAAGCGGACCATAAGTCAAGGGGAAGGTTCTTCAACCTAATCTAAACCGGTACGGCGGTTTGCTTGTCCTTCTTCAAATCTATAAGTGGCTGCCATTGCCGCAAGATGAGAGGAACCCTCACCATCGTGAGGGGTCCATCTTCGATGATCTTCTACCGGAAAGCGGGGTCTGGGATATGGAAGAAAAAGAAGCCTTGATTATCCGCCATCACTTCTATAAGCTTGGAGCCCCAAGTTCACATCAATGTTTGTTCCGTAAGTTTGAAGGGAAGCTTCTTCCAAACATAATAACCAACAAGGCATTCGTGCCACTTAGGATCAAATGCCTCTAATACTTCCTCCCTGAGATGAACAATTGGCTTGCCATTCACAAAAGTAGGAGGGGAGTATGCAAAATCATATCCCTTCGCTGCAAGCTTGGCCACATTGGCCCAAGTGCGAGAGGGAGAAGGGTTTTGGTAACCTGGACACCGAGCAGGGCCATTTGGCCATTTGGAGGAGGATCGAGCCCTACTCCGTGTGACACCCCTCGACGGCCCCCGATCCGATTTGGGTCGCCACAGTTTGCTTACCACTTAATTACTTAATAACATGTCACTCTGATACCATTTCAAATGCAGCGGGTCCATAAAACCATGGGGGTTTACATCTTTTAGATCGGTCCCTTGCGCAATTTAAATACGGAAGCACATCCAACAACTCCCTTCCCTACATTCAGAAATCGATGCACACTTACTAAACATTTATAAGTAAAAGCCGTACACTTTTATTCACTTAACCCAGATGGACATCATTCATCGATACATCAAATTGCCATAGTCTTTCTATACTTGGCTATATTTCAAAAGATGACCGATGTCGCTTCCAATAGTCGTCTACTTTAGAGTCCATCGATTAGTGTCGACGTCCAAAAGCTCCCTCCTTTGCTATCCTCCTCCTCAAGGTCACATCCAACCGTTCAAACCATCTACTAATCTGAAATGTTGGTCCCCAAAAGGGGTGAGTACAACCACTCAGCAGGTAAAGGAATCCAATAACAACTCGATGCATCATACAAATCATACATGCATTGCAGGCGTAACTTACCTTGCAGCCATGCGTAATACTATCATGCATCATCATGCATTATCATCATGCATATCATATCATCGTATGTCATCATCATAATCATCATCATGGCATCATTATATCATACATGTCACCCTTATCATGACATCGTCACATCACACATCATCATCGTCATCGTGCATATCATCATCCATATCATCATGCATATCATGCCATGGGTGATCATCATATCACATCACATATCATCACCATCATCATGCATATCATCATGCATATCATACCATATCATGCCATGATATCATATCACATATCATCACCATCATCATGCATATCATCATGCATATCATACCATGGGTGATCATCATATTACATCACATATCATCACCATCATCATGCATATCATCATGCATATCATACCATATCATGCCATGAGTTAATTTTCATCTTTATCTTTAAATTTGATCACCACATCACCCTTCCTCGATTCATCAATTTCATCCCATATTTTACACTCGCATCCCATGCGAGAAAAACCTCCGGGCATGTATCCAAGATACAACCGGGCATCCGACCCCCCACATTCCGGGCATCTCGCATCCCAACTAGCATCACGAGGAACCTCTGGGCATGTATCCAAGATACAACTAGACTTCTGGCCTTTACCCTTCTAGCCAGGCATCTCGCACCCCAATCTTGGTGTCGCGAGGTATCTCCGGGCATGTATCCAAGATACAACCGGACTTCCGGCCCCCCACATTCCGGGCATCCTGAAACTCCCAGGGAATCTCTGGAATTACGCCACCAGGCCACCAGACAACATCCTCCACCACAACCTCATTCTCATCCACAATTATCCTTTTATCTCAATTTAACATGGCAATTGGCATGGCATCAAAGAAATCACACTTGCATTTCAATTCACATGTCATACACATGTCAAAGCTTAATCACATATGTATTTCAATTCACATGTACAAAGACCTCATCACACAAGTGCCACACAAATGAAGTTGAATACATGGCCAAATAAAAATCCATTTTATTTTATTTTATTTTATTTTATTATTTTATTATTATATTATTATTTATTTCCATAAATACTAAATTTAATATCTATGATTTTTCCCAAAATCATGATACTCAAAAATCATTAAGCAAACAAATAGAATCACAATTTCATACAAAATTTGTGGCCGAATTGAATTTCTTATAATTTCACAATTTTCACAAAATAGCACCTTATATTCGGATAATGGCCAGACTTGCACAGTTTCCAAATAAATTCGATTAAAATACTCATATGGCCTCCAAAAATTACGAAATTTTACAGGGTGATAGCCAACACATTTTCGTGCATTTCTCATGAAGAAATCTAAGCCAAATTATTTTTATATTAATTTCTACAACCCTACGAAGCTTCTGGAATCATGACCGCGTCGTCCAGAACACACTTCTCCGAAATTTTTAGATTTCACCCATCTATTCTCTTTCGTTTCTTCTGAAATTTGAGTATGTTATGTACCAAGGTGTCCTTTACAAGTTTCATGAAGAGATCTAGGCCAAATAACCAAAATATGATCACCATTTAAGTCCATAAAGTCTCGGGTGTCTCGGTACACTTCACCAGAATCAATCATCTCCAAGATCTAGCCGATTAACTAGGCTACACTCCTTCATTTCTCTTCAAATTTGAGTATGTTGTAGTTTAGGATGTTACCTACAACTTTCAAGAAGGCAGCGAAGTAAGATCTCCAACAGAAATCAACATGCAACAAATAAATCAACAAGAGGTCAGTGAAATTTTTGCAGATCTAGGTCTCCCGTATCATAGAACTTTTAACCCCTCAAATATTCATCGTTTTCTACGAAATTTTAGTATGTCATAGTAAAAGGCGTTAGCTTCAACTTTCATGAAGACATAGAAGCCAAAATCGAGCTCCAAACATGCATGCAAGCTCACACAACATTCTGACTCGAGCGGATTCATGCGAAAACATTCCAGATCCGACATCTCAGTAAGATGAGAGTTTGACCCCTCAAATCTCCATCATTTTCCACGAAATTTCAGTATGTTATATTTCAAGATGTTAGCTACAACTTTCATGTAGACATCGGAGCCAAAATCGGACTCTAAACACACATGCAAGCTCAAACAAGTTTCTGACTCCAAACAGTTCATGCGAAAACAATGGTGCAAGAGTAGAAAGTGGATTCCCAACTTGCCTCTAGACCTCACGAACGGCGGCACACCGGCGACGGTTCCTTCTCCTCCTCTCTCAGCTTCCTCTCTCTCTCCCTCACTTGGCCGAACAAGCCACTCTCTCTCTCTCTCCCTCTCTCTCTTTCCTTTTTGGATGCTTTTATATTGCATGTGGCCGCCCAAGATGGCCAATGGGGGCAGCCACACCTTGCACAGCCTCCACGCCACTTGTCACAACACATGCATGGGCTTGGGCCTTCTTTTTGGGCCTGTCTTGGGCCAGCAAATGCGCTGGTCGAATTCCCTCTTGTGGGCTTCCATTTGGGCCGGCCATTCGGCCCACTAAACTTAGACCAATGGGTCTAAGGCCCATTCCAAAAATTAACCCTTTTTCCCTTTTTTTTTAAATTCTTTTATAAATATTCTTGAATTCCAAATTTTCACCTTGGCCAAAGTCTTGGGATATATTTTAATTATTGAAATTTAAATCATATGGCCAAGCATTAATCTATTAAATTTAAATTTCCACAATCACAAGCATAAATCATCTAATTAAAAGACTAATGGCTAAAACATAAGCCATGGAAATTCTACCACCTAATTAGGAACTGTAACACATCTCATGGCTTGGCTTTGAATTTTTGGGATGCCACACTTTGCCCCCTAGAACGACCCGAACGAGAAGGAGCCCTAAGGGGGACTTGCTATTTGCCTCTATGATCTACAGGGCCAGCCTTGGAAGGGCCCGATTGATTTGGAGCTGCAGGATTATGCCACTCGACGGCAGTCGCAGCAAGGTGGGCCTCGCGGGAAGTGCCAGACATGGTTGAGGACATATCACAAAAACTTGGGCTGCAACCCAACCTCTACCATAGAACAGCCATCAAGAAAGAAATGCGTAACAGGATGCTTCAACAGCTCGAATGAGAGGAAGACGTGGAACGCTCCTGCTCCGAGAAGGCCCTACTGATGATGGACGAAGCCGCACCAGCTGGAACGCACAGCGGAGAGCGGAACAGATTGCGACTCCCTGAGCAGTGAAGATCCGAAGATGAGGGCTGAGATAGGAGGAGCGGCTTGGTGGAGCAGGGGAGGTAAGGTATACGACCCTTCCCTCCAAAGCTTGGGCCAAAACGATCCGCCAAGACCCCACACCGGATAGAAAACAGACCAGAAGAGCCACCCGTGCGCGACTCCAAGGAATCGCTAGATCTTGAGCTGTAGGCCAACCCAGACAAATCCATTTGGTGGAAATGAAAAGGGATGTTAGAGGAACCGACCCTCCAAATTTCAGCCAAAACGGATGGCTAGATCTCCAGGAACAAGCGACACAACAGACAGATGAACAGCAACACGGGAACCAGCAGAGAGGACCCGCGTCAACAGTACCCGCGAGAGGGCAAAATGGCAAGCTAAATTTACTGAGTTGCATTCTAGTAAGTTCCATGGTCTGATAGGAACTAATTATCAGGGCCAATTTAACTTCACAAATTTGCAAATAGTGGACCTTTCCAACAATGGTTTCAATGGCGAGCTATCATCCAAGTTGTTACAGATGAATTTATTGTTGATCAATATGAGTTCATGGATATTCAACAAGAAATTTCTTCCCTGAATTGGGAAAGGGTGACATGTGGAATGAAACTTATGAATAATGGGACGGAAAGGGAATACTCAAAAATTCAATACGCCCTTACGGATGCCCACATAAATTTGTGATTTGAAGCCACTTCATTCATATGCTTATCCTTTCAAACAAAAATGATCACCGGTCCAATCCCACCTTCCTTAGCAGAGCTAATGACTATGCTGGAATCTCCACACCTTTCTTAAAACATTCTCTCCAGAATAAACCTCAACAACTAGCTCAGCTTCCGTTTCTTTTTGTTTGGGTAAGTAACTTAGCTTGCATTCCTTAAAACAAAGCAAAGTGGAAGAGCACATCCACTGCAAGCCGCAGTATCAAATCAGAGAAAGAATGGCAGTAAAGCCTAGAAGAAAACATACCACTAAGGCTTAATAAAGGGAAAAAAACAAGACATTAGAGAACAAATGGACAGCAACAATAGACTACAAAGTTCAAGAATAATTTGTTATAATAAGAGTCGAGTTTAAGCCTGTAATTATAATAAAGTCCAAAAGTTGGATTTTGTGGACATCCACTTTTGCGCTTTAGACAAGATTTCCTACTCAGTGATATCAAATTGGAGTGGCGCAAGAAAGAAAAATACCACTTGCCTATTTTGACTTGACGTAGACTTTTTTGACTGACTAGCACGGGACTTCCTCAGCCAGTGGATACATATTTATATAGCTATATATATATATATCATATATAATTAATATCATGAAAAATCTCAAATTGGTATACTTGTAACAAATTTATCATAAACTATTTTTTTTTATCATAAAAAATCTCAAAACTAGTACATTTATAATAAATTTATTCTCCATTAGTTCCTAAAAAATTGGATTAATACCACGAAAATCACAAACTGGTAAAACCTCAAATTGATACACTCGTCAACTATCACATGTCATTAAACTCGGCAATTTGATAGTAAAATATAATGGAAATTAATGGAGGATAAATTTATCACAGACATATTTGTTTGAGATTTTTGGTAGTCAAAAAGTTAGTTTAAGGTAAATTTGTGTGACATCCCATATTTTCAATCATATTTTCCATTGAATTAATCAGGCATTTCATAAACGTGCCTATTGGGCTGTTCTCAGAGTTGATCACTCTCGAGATAACTAGACTATTTGGGGAAGCCATTAAGGAATTTTAAGGCAATAGACTTGAGAATTCGACCAGAAATTGGCTACTCAAACGTACTCATTTGCCGAGATTATTATGGCACAGTTAAAAATTGATTAGAGATCAGAGATAGGTCGGTTCGATTGAGATGCGTGGTTAAACGTGGGTGATCCCACTAAATTGCAAAATTCTCATAGATCGGCACTAGTTTGATTTTCCTATCGTTTTGGTACCTTGTGTTCGTATTTGAACCCTCGAGATTTTCACGACAACAAAGAGTCGTGAATGCATCAAGTGGGTTCATTGTGGCTAGAAGAAAATCGACCACGGGTCATTTGCACTAAAAATTTATGAAAGCTACCTGGTAGCCTAAGTCACGCTAAAATCGCGCTGGCGTGAAATTAACCGCGAATTTGAATTCGATTTCAGAAATTGAAAGTTCTGTCATGTCACAATAAATTCTAGAAACATCGACTCAATCTCAGAAGATTTTTTTGCAAACCGAGAATTTCTGGGAAAAAGTCGTCATAGAGCCGTTTTTGTCCAGAAAAAGTCATGGATCGTTTTTGTTCATAAAATTGGGAAGCAAGATGGTTCAATTGGTGAGGAAAATTATCAATTTGATTGTTGAGGTGTCATTTGAATTTTTGAGGACCAAATTGGATTGAATCAAGTGAGATCAAGTGTCCAATTGGAGGGAAGTCCTAGCAAATTCGTATACCCCCTTGCCTAGCCTATTTTGGACCATTTCAAGGGTTATAAGGAGTGCATAGGTAGCTGAATTTGGGCCAAGGGATGCAGCTATGGTTGGGAATGGTCGAGGGGAGCATTTGAATGGAAAATTTGGCCAAGGTGGCCCCCTCTTGTTCCCTCTCTCCCTCAAGCTACCATCCGCACCTCCCTCAACCTCCTTCCTGCCATTTTCAAACACTAGCCATCGAGAGAGAGACCAGATGAAGCCCTTGCAGCTGTAGATGTTCGCCGGACCGCACGCCATCGCCGTTCGCTGCCCCGCCTTGCACGCGTGCCGTCGTGCCTCAATCGCACGATCTCGACACTCCAACTGTCTATCCCTACTTCCAGGCCACTGTTTCGTGCACCCGTTTAGCACCGTGAGCCGTCGCCAGAGCTTCCTCCGACCACCATAAGTCCTCAACAAGCCCCGATTTGGCCCATTCCACCTTCTTCAATCCATTCTCGCCCTAAACCAGTTTTGTTCTCCTTTGTTCCAACCAAGATTAGTGCAGAAACGCGTGGGTTTCCAGCCACCTTCAAGGCCCATTTTGAGGTGGTTCCGGGCCTTGAAAGTTATGATCGCTTTGAAGGAAGTTGTTCCCCGCGATGTTCTCGTTGATTTGATCCGACCCGCTCGTCGAACAAGTGAGTTTAACTCACTAAACCTCGCTTAGTAGGTTAACGATGCTTAGACGTTGATTAGTTTAGGCTAAGATGGATTAGGTGGTTAGATTAGATTGGATTAGAGAAATTAGATAATTACCGATGCATGTTAGGTGGATAGTTAGTGTAGTTAGTGAGTAAATAGACTCTAGTATTTATTTAACGAGTCTCAGAAATTTTCCGGGGTCCGTTTTGGCGTCCAATTAGGCATTACGAGCCTAAATTGGATTTATTGGCATTTATTTAATATTTTTCGTAATTATTTAATTACTTATTTATTTTTCAGAAATTAGACTGGGATAGTTGGCGATCAGAATTTTATGGTGATTACTGCCAGTGTGATCTATTTATTTATTTGAGTTCTATTTTGTGCTGAATTGATTTAATTGTGATTTTAGGATTTTATTCCTAAATTAATTAATTTCCGAAATTGATTGGAAAATAACTGAGCATCGGTTTACAATGCCAAAAACATTTTTGGTGGACTACATAAATGGTGGGATTTATGGAAAGGAAATTATTATATTTTGGCTAAGGCTGACCGTGTATCCACACGCGATATTTTATCGGGTATGATAAAAATGATGGAAATGTTGTACGGTTGGGAAGGTATACTATATCGGCCTACAGGCGATATGTCATCTTTGGGTGAGTAGTATATCGGTATATTATATTGGCCTACGGACGATATGTCAACTTTGGGTGAGCAGTATACCTTATTATTAGCTTTGGGCGAGCATATATAGTATACTATCTTGGCCAAGAGGCCATAAATTATCAACTTTGGGTGAGCATATATATAATATACTATATTATCAGCTTTGGGCGAACTACACTATCTATATTTTCATCTTTGGGTGAGCGGTTCTGACTGGTAAGGACATTATAGATAGTGTCGACTGGGTTGACTGAGAAGAGGTCATGATGACATGTAATTGACTAGGTCGATTGATCGATGACTCGATCTGATTTAATTGGGTGTATGATTGTCGGTATTTATTGTTTGAATTAACTTGCAGGAAGGAACAGAGGCCAAGGTAAGTCCTCTAACCCATGTTGTTCTTAGGCAGCCCTTAGGGCATATTGGCTTCCTAATCGAGTCTTAATGGGGTGGAACTTGCTGAAACGTAGTCTCACCCCGTTGTGGGACAACATTTTAGGTCCATAGATGGTAGCACCCCCGACTCCTCCGAGCATTTTGGTATACCTAAAGAAATCACTGAGATAGGTTATTACGTTGCGATGCACCACAACCCTGAAGGCTTGGAATATGTAATGGTGAAATCCACCATTTGGTATGATGTGGGTGGACCCCACAAGGTGCCCCATGTATTCTAGTCGTGGTATCGCCATTACAGTGATGGCCGGAGGGAGGGCCCTATACCGGAATCTGGTGTACCTCTGTACATTTTAGAGGTTGTGTTCGGGAAGGGGACAATTGATCCTCCGGGTGGCTCGGTCATAGACACGGAGGACCCTGACCTTGAAGACCTAGGGTCTTCGATATATTCTGTCGAAGATTCTGGAGGGGGTGTAGAAGAGGGTGAACTCATGGAGGACGAGGAGGTAGAGCATGAGGAGCCTGAGGAGGATCCAAAAGAGGATGATGAAGAGTAGCGGTTTTTGAAACCCTACCCCCCGTCTGTAGACCTTGTTTTCGGAGCTTGTTTAAGTTGAACCCGACTTAACAGTTTGTCTTGTATATATGTGCATTATGGTTTGCATTGTATATAAGTGTGGTTGTTTTAAAGTTTGAGGTTTCTAGTTCTACCTTCCTATCCCATTGTTTTATTGTCTGGGGATTATTTATATGCTTCCGCATGCATATCAAAATGAATGGGTCGGCGATGCGTCCTAGGACATCGTTATTTAATCGACCAGGTGAGGGATGGGCGCACGCTTGAGGATCGGGGCGTGACAATTTGTTTCAGGTGTACTGGTTTAGAGTTTTCATAGAATTATATATAACGATTTTGCTTTAAGCTATGGTTTTGTTGAGAAAGAGAAAAGGTACAAACACAAGTCACCGTTGATGTGTGCATAGAGGGCGCTTAAATTATTACTCTAGATATTGAGAACCAGGAAAAAAATTTAACAATCTTAAATTATTAGATATTTGATTTTCTATGGGGGTGAATAGTAGTTTTAAAGCGAGTCTGGCAATCGCATTTATCATGTTTAGATGATTTGATGAATTGTTGAAAAAAACATGGTAAAGAATTTTCATTACATCGTGGAAGATCTTATGATATCCATATGTAAATAAACTTAGACATGTGTGGATAGACTTCTTTTCAAGGGAAAAAAAAATTATGAGCAGTTTATATTCTTTCCGGTTTAACTTTTATTCGTACTATTAAAAATGATGAGTTTTGGGATACTAACACAAATAACCCATAAAGTTTGGTCCGACGTGCAATTTCATCTTTGAACTCTTTTAATTCTTTCAATGTGGTTCTTGAATTATTAGAAGATGTTATGTAAATTTTCTATTTGATCAAAAAACAAATCAGACGTTATTTGATGACATGAAATATGATATGTAACATGGACTTTTAAAATGATGAGTTGGCACACTACGAGAACATGTAATTATGAGTTTCATTTTTTAATCCATTTACTTTTATTCTTTATTTCGGAAAAAAAATACAGGGAATCAAATGAACCTCTTCCTTGACATAAACGTTTCATCTTCTTCCTCGTAATCAAAATTCTGTCGCAATGTGCTTGGAGCCTCATAAACAGAAATGGTTTGATGGGTTGAGGTTGATGCCAGTGACGTTGTAGCTCTTGGAGTCGTGGAGAGTGCACCACCTAAATATGCGCATGTAGGTGAAGACGTTGAATTTGACCAAATTGAATATGAGGTTACACAAGCCGGAGAATTCTACCTTGTTAAGGCACTTCAGATCGAAGAGTTCTCCAAAGAGAGAAAGGGATCGACGGTTATGAGCTTGCTCATACCACCATGCTCATATTTGTCGTAAAGGAGCTGGCATTGTGGGTGTAGATATCACATTGTGGTCTTAAAAAGGCGAAATTGGAATGGAAAAACAATTGGCAAGTTATTTAAGGAGCAATGTGAATTATCATTTTGGTCTTTACTTTGATGAAAGCAATGCTCTACTGCTAGAATTGCTAAATAGTCGGAGGATCAGGAACTTCAATCTATCTAGTGTGATGGGTATGAAATTACTGGCGTTTTGGAATGAGAAATTGTGTTTTAGAATGAAAATTCTTTCACTTTTTCTTCTTGTCCTTTTACAGCTTTTCAAGGGACTAGCGACCCTATAACCAAAGAGTTGATGAGAGCATCATAAAGGCGGAGGAAGGAAGAAAAGTAATTGGTCTCTTTTAGAGTGCCTCGGGTTTGAGTTGTCTTGAAATAAATATCTTTTGTTGATCATCTTTCCGTATATAATGTGAATACTTGATATGTAAAAAATCCGGGCACAACTTTTTTTCTTGTCCACCATTCAAACTTAGCATGTTAAAGGCCACATCAATGGGTTCTGCTTCATCAATTAATTAAAGGATGATATTGAACATCTTCTTATAGTCTAGTGTCACGGGTCAGTCAATTTCGATCGATCAAACACCATGCGGCCTTAGGATTTGTGATCCCAAGTCCCTTCTCACGCACATGCACAACACAAGGGTCAGCCACACAAAGGAGCAAGTATTTTTCACTATGAATGAGTTGAATACAATGAGGGGGAGAGACCCCTATTTATACAAGTTCGGGTGGTATCTCAACCATTAATTGTCCCTCCGATCCAACAGTGGTATTCAAACTACACAGTAGGCCACTAAATGGCCATAGCCCTTGGAAAAGCCCATGGGCATGTGTCAGAAGTAAGATTAGGGCAGTAGGGCTGCTTGACACGGGAGCAGGTGAGCGGCTGTAGGTTGCACATGGGCTGGCTGAACATTACTCATCGGTCGTGCATAGGCTGGTCGTGCGCTGATCGTGGATCAGTCGTGGGCCGTTCATGGGCAGCCCTTCGTGCATGATACGGCTTGAACGGTCTTGGGACATGCTTCATCTGTGGGAGGTATCATTCTCCCCCACCTAATTGGGCGACACCCTTGTCGCATCTATGGCATGAAAGGTATCGATGTGTTTCTTGAATTGCCACAGGCCCTCAGAGGGTTCCCAACTCGCTTCACTCTCAGGAAGGCCCTTCCATCAAATGGGGTACTCCTTCCTTGACACATAATATCTCTTCCATATGATCCAGTCTGCCATGATGCACTCAACATCCCGATCATAGGAGGTTTTTGCTCCAAGGGATGCTCGTTGTGATTCGCCACAATCTAGATCGTCCTCATTCGCATGGAAAGATTTTAGCATACTCACATGGAATGTGGGGTGTACCTTGAGCTTGGCCAGCAAGTCCAGCTTGTATGCTACCTTCCCAATCCGCCGCAACACTCAGAAGGGGCCTTCATAGTGACGAATCAGCCCTTTGTGCACGTCTCGATACCAAAGGACCAGGTGTAGCTTGGCCAACACCAAGTCCCTGACCTGAAATACCACATGCCGTCGCTTCTTGTCAGCCCACTTCTTCATGCACTTCGCAACCCTATTTAGGCATGCCCATGCCAAGTCCGCATGCTCATCCCATTTCTTAGCGAACTTGTATGCGGAGGGGTAGCTTCCTCGATATCCTAAGGCAATCGCACTCGGTGTGAGCAGTTGTTGCCCGGTCAGGATCTCGAACGGGCTCTGGTTCATGGACTCACTCCACTACAAGTTGTATGAGAACTGGGCCACGTCAATCAGCCATGCCCAGTTCACTTGTGTGTTGCTCACATAATGCGAGGTAGATTTCTAGGAGTGCATTCACCGCTCCATCTGTCCGTTAGTTTGGGGATGTATGGTCATAGAGAAGTTGAGGTTCGTCCCCAACAACTTGAAGAGTTCGGTCCAGAACCGCCTGATGAATCGAGGATTGCAATCACTCACGATCATTCGTGGGACGCCTCAATATTTGACAATGTGCTTGAGGAATAGCTTGGCTGCTTCCTCGGTTGGGCAATCCTTCGTGGTTTACATAATTGTTGCATACTTGGAGAAGCGATCCACCATGACCATGAGGGTCCGACATCCTTCGGACTTTGGCAAGTTCACAATGAAATCCATGGAGACGCTCTCCCATGGACATTCAAGGATAAGCAACGGTTCAAGGAACCCCGTCGGTGATCATTGCTCTATCTTGTCTTGTTGGCACACAAGACATGTCCGCACATAGGCTTCGATGTCGTCCCGCATGTGCGGCCAATATTATTGATCCTCAACAAGTGCCATGGTGTGGTGGATTCCCGGATGACCCGCCCATTTAGAATCGTGGCACTCGTGTAGGACTTCCTTTCGGAGTTTCCTGTGGAGCGGTACATAGAGTTGCTATCCTTTGGTGTAGAGGAGGTCATCCTTGCACCAGAAGCGCCTTATCTTGCCCTCTTGCGCATATCGGAGGAGAGCTTGGGCTGTTTGATCGTGCTTCAGCTCTTCCTTGATACGATCAATCCATGGACAATCGATTTGACTCATCACGTTCGCTAGCTCCATCTTCCTACTTAAGGCGTTGGCCATGGGATTGGATTTTCAGGGCTTCTATTCCAACACATAATCAAACTCGGCCAGGAAGTCTTGCCACTGAGCTTGCTTCAGGCTGAGCTTCTTCTAGGTTTGAAAGTAGCTTGTGGCCACGTTATCGGTCCTCATGACGAACCGCGATCCCAAGAGATAGTGCCTCCATGTACGAAGGCAATGCACCACCGTGGTCATTTCATTCTCTTGAACCGTGTATCGTCGCTTGGTATCGTTCAATTTTCGCAACTCGAAGGCAACTAGGTGCCCTTCGTGCATTAAGACACTACCAATAGCAAAATTAGAGGCATTGGTTTCTACATCATATGGCTTGGTGTAGTCAGGCAGCACGAGCACCGACTCTTCAGTCATGGCCCACTCAACTGATCAAACGCCTCTTAACACCGATCCGTCCACTCCCATGGCCTTTCTTTCTTCAGCATATCTGTGAGTGTCACGGTGAGATTTGAATATCCCCGGATGAAACACTGATAGTAATTCGTGAGACCAAGGAAGGATCTCAACTCCGTCACCTTGGTCGGTGGTTCCCATTCAATGATGGCACGAATCTTGGCTGCGTCCATCCGCACTCATTCGCCCCTGACAATGTGCCCAAGGAAAAGGACTTCATTTTGCGTGAAAGCGCATTTCTCACGCTTCACGTACAAGTCATTTTACTGTAGGAGCTGAAAGACTTGTCTCAAGTGCTCAACGTGTTCCTCAAGGATCCGGATATATACAACGATGTCATCAAGGTAAACCACAATGAACCGATCAAGGAACGGATGGAGTACCTTGTTCATGAGAGTGTAAAACGTAGCCGACGCATTAGTCAAGCCGAAAGGCATGACAAGGAACTCGTATGATCCATAACGGGTCATGCACGCGGTCTTTGTTTCATCCCCTTTGGCAATCCGAACTTGGTAGTATCCCAATCAAAGATAAAACTTGGAGAACCATCGGGCTTCCCCAAGCTGATCGAACAAGTCTACAATGAGAGGGATCGAGTACTTGTTCTTGATGGTGAGCTTGTTTAATGCTCGGTAGTCTATGCACATATGGAGCTTGTTTAGATGGCTAAATGTACCCTACATCGAGCAGCTCTTTGAGTTGTTTCTTTAGTTCCTTCAACTCGGGCGGGGCCATGCGATAGGGTGCCATGGTTGGTGGTCGAGTGTCGAGCACAAGCTCGATCTGGTGGTCCTCTTCTCTCCGAGGAGGTAGCTCTTGGGCAGCTCGAGCGGCATCACATCTTGGAAGGCATCAATGACTCGGGCCACCTCTCCTGGTACCTCACTTTCTTCCACGCCCTCCTCCTTTAATGCTGCCAAGAAGGTCACCTTGTCCTTCCGTAACCCCTTAGTCAGCTGCATTTTCCTATCGCGTCTCGACTCGTGATAGATCGACCATGCATTGGCACCGCTTATCTAGGATGTAAATACAATCTGTGAAGGGCATAACACCTGCATTGATCCGATCAAGGAATCCTAAACCGAGTATGAAGTCATAGTCGTCAAGGAGGATTACCTCGATATCCTCTTTGCTGGTCCATGGACCAAGGTGCAGCTCCACGTCCCTAGCCATGCTGCTAGTCGAGACTTCCTTGGAGTTCACCATTTTGAGCTAACCGACGTCACTTGTCTCGACCAAAAGATTCAACTTCTTCGCGGTCTCATTGGATATGAAGAGGTCTGATGCCCCGATATCCACGAGCACACTCATCGTGGTACCACCGATCTTCAAATCCACGAACATCATCCCTTTAGGTTCCTTGACCTTCTTGGTCTTGATTGACCTAAGGATCCGCAATAATCCCAACCATGTCTCCTCTCACGGTCCATCCTCTTTGTACAAGGCCGCCAAATTCCCTTTTTTGGGACAATCTCGAGCCATATGGGACGGTAAAAAAGAAGCACCTTTAGGTGCGTACCTTGAGATGGTTTCCTTCACTACTCGACTTGGGTTGAGTCCTAGGAGGGAAAGATGGTAGTTTGCCTCTATTCGGACGGTTGTACCGACTCCGATCTCCCCCACCATTGGCCTTTTCTCTCAATTGAGGGTCTGGCTTAGCCGAGGATGATGGTTTGTATTCCACGAGAGACTCGGCCACGAAAGTAGCCGTTGTGAGATCCGTTGCATTGCATCGTTTAAGCTCTTGCTTGACTCATGGTTTGAGTCCACCCATGAACTTATGGAATGCCTCTGTCTTGGTCATGGACAGGATTTGAAGTAGTAGCTCTGACACCGTTTCACGTACTCGCGGACTTCCCCTTTTTGCTCTAAGCGCTTGAGTTCTCCGCGAGCTTCTTCCTCCACATAAGCATGATAGTAGGTTTGCCGAAATTCTTTAACAAACTGAGCCCATGTTGTGATAGGGTTGCCACTCCCATCATCCGACTTGCGACGCCACCACAGTAATGCATCATCAGCTAAATACATGACTGCAATGTTTACCTGAATCACGTCGTCAGTCATTCCCATGGTCTGGAAGTATTGTTCCATGTACCACAGGAAGTTGTCTATGTCCTTTGCCAGCTAGGAGCCCTTGAACTCTTTCGGCTTAGGTGCATTGGCACGTGGTTGCTTGGTTATCATCCCGTTCACATGTGCTGCTCCGACCTTTGCAAGCTTCCCTTTGAGCTTCATGACTTTAGCATGGCCGCCATTGCCGCTTCCCACGTCTCGTCCCACTGCCTTATCTCATGGATCAAGGACCCCAACAACTCGCCTCGGAGCTCTCCCGTGCTGGCTTTCAACTCTTGTATCTCGAGCCATAGCTCTTCCTTTCCAGCTTCTGCTCCCTCGACGATCTGGCACAAGTCCTCGACTTGTCCTTGGATGTCCGAGACGGTTTCCTCCACGACCGTCACTCGGCGTTCCAGGTCGCCCATCTGATCCCTCGAACTCAAGGCACCACGGGTTTTCTTTGGCTTGGCAAGAGCCTTCTCGTTGGCCTTATTGCGCTCTTCGCAATCCTTGACCTAAGCGATCGTAACATCGAGATGCTGATCAGCCATCACGCCTAGAACAAAGGCTCTGATACCACTTGTCATGGGTCAGTATGTTTCGATTTATCAAACACCGTGCGACCTTAGGATTTGTGATCCCAAGTCAACCTTCTCATGCACACGCACAACACAAGGATCGGCCGCACAAAGGAGCAAGTGTTTTTCACTATGAATGAGCTGAATACAATGAGGGGGAGGCACCCCTATTTATACAAATTCGGGTTGTATCTCGGCCATTGATCATCCCTTTGATCCAACGGTGGTATTCAAACAAGTATCATCATTATAAGGCTACATAGCAGGCCACTCAATGGCCATAGCCCTTGGGAAAGCCCGTGGGCGGGTGTCAGAAGCAAGATCAAGGCAGCAAGGCCACTTGACACGGGAGCAAGTGAGTGGTTGCAAGTTGCACGTGGGCTGGCCGACCATTACTCACTGGTCATGCATGGGCTGGTCGTGTGCTGATCGTGGATTAGTCGTGGGCCATTCATGGGTAGCCCTTTGTGCGTGGCACAGCTCGGACGGTCTTGGGACATGCTTCATCCTTGGGCCATGTCCCTAGCGACTATATTGAATATGTAGTGATAGTACAAGTACTGCATTGAACAAATTGAAAGTCGAATGATAACATTGTACATTGGTCCATAATTTAGAGATTATTTGTGTTATTTTCCCATGAATTTTCTCATAGCAATAGTTTTGTGAAGTTTTTGTTATTTTTCAGTGACTAAGCTTGTGAAAAGTAGCATTCATTCTTCTCAATCTAAATTTTAGGAATCTATTCATGAAATAAATTGGTAATTAATGATAACAATCCATCACTTTCACTAGCAATCTTTAACGATTAAATTGTAGATAATTTAGTTTCATATTTGTCTTCCTGTCTCTACTGTATCTATGGGTTCCAATGTTTAATAGCTTACCACATTCAGATTTTGGAAGTAACGAATGTTCAAATTTAGATTCTCTATCATAGCTCAGAAGTGAAAGTGAGTGCTGATTGGCATATAATCACAATGTACATTAGCACGTAGATTAGCACCGTACATGTTACAGCACATAATGATATAATATGATGTTCTAGGAAAAATAGTCAGAAAGATAGTAACAATCTACAAGAAAACGACGTCTACATACAATAACCGATGAATCACATGAGTTCGTATGAAGCAAACATAGATTGAAATCGTGGGAATTTGTAAGTATTTTTTATACAAATTAGATACATGACAATTTGCGTTACTAATAAATGTTACATAAGTATCCGATTGCATGCAATCTTCCTTATTGCTCAATGCCTTCTTGATCTTTTCCACTTTTTTGCCATTTTTTTGGAGTAGTACAAGAACCACCAACTCTTTCTCATCAATGATCAAGTTCCCTAGCACAATGCCAATCAGGAAACCAGCCTCTAACGCCAATTAGCACAACTTTACAATCCAAATCAAATAGAGAATCTTCTTCATTTTTTTCCTCGAACAAAGATGGTGGTAATGGTAATTTACTCCCAACCTTTGTGCATTTATTTGGTAAAGAACTTCAACATAATCCCTTATTCATGGCAAATGAACAGGTCCCAAATGTGTCGAATTTACTCCTTTGTGGTATTGGTCTCGATAGTTGATTATGAGAGACATCAAAAGATGAAAGAAATGTAAGTTGGGCTAGTTGTTGATGTATCTCTCCTGAAAGATTGTTCCAAGAAAGGTCTAGAGATTCTAGCTTTGTCAAGTTTACTAAGGAAGGTGGGATGAAACCAGTGGGAATGTTATTCGAAAGGTTAAGCATGAGAAGTGACTTCAAATCTCCAAAAAGATCGAGTAAGCATCCTTCGAATTTGTTGTTGGAGAGGTCAATTCCCATGAGGGCATGAGGAACCTTCGAGTATTCCATTTTTGTGCCTTTATTCATTAGTTTCATTCCATAAGTCATTTTATACCTATCAACCACTTGCCGAATATCCACATAAACGGTAACTATTGCATATATATATATAATATATATATAATATATAATATATATATATATATATATATATATATAGATAGAAGAACGAAGAGAGCCCTGAAAAAAGCATATATATATTCCAACCGATCTTGACCAACAATTACTTTCATGGCACGGAAACTCTGCAACAACTTGAAAGGAAGTTCGCCATTGAAACTATTGTTGGAAAGGTTCATTGTTGACACCTAATTTAGGATTTTTATTATTTTATTTTTTATATATAATAAAATGGAGGATAATAAATAAAATAAAACATTTGGGTTTGTGGAGGGAGATTTCAAAAGAAATAATGAAGTGTTTTTCTTGTTGAACACATATCTTCATTTCAAAATTTAAAAAAAAAAAATTCGATTGTGTGATTTTGGAGCCTTTTTACTGTTGGATGGTTGAGCAAATATTTGCAAATCTTCAACAACTTTGAGCACTTTCGCTATAAAATGCGAGGCTTCAGAACCGAGCGAAGGGGGGGCTTCTCTTCATTGTTCGTCCAAGCAAAAAATAGCAAACTGAAGAGAAAGAGAGGAAAAAGGACAATCGCAGAAAGTGAACGGGGGGAGGTTTTCGGAAGAGAGTGAGAGAGACAAGTGAGAGAGAGAGTGTCACGTGAGAGAGAAAAGAAGGAAAAAGTAAAAAAAAGAGGTGAAAGCAGAGAGAAGAGTCAGAGAAAATGACGTGAGAGAGAGATAGGTGAGTGATGTGAAAGCAAAAAGAAAAAGAAAAGGAAAAACGCTGTTCATCTTCTTCCTCGCTGATCCCTCCGCTACTACAAGCCCACGATCGCACCATTGCGCCACTGCCACTGCCGCTTCGTTCGTCGGCTCCAAGCACCGCACTTCCGTCTGCCGTTCGCCGGTCTCACCGCCATTCTTGCAACTGGTGCAACCCCCGACGACCGCTATGATCGAGTGACACCCCTGCAACCAACAACCCAGCTCCGCCGCTGCCCTGTTCGTGCCAGCCTTGCGCACGCACCGGCCGCTGCGCCGGCGCCGCGCCTCCGCCACCGCGCCTCCGCCGCGTTGCTCCACCGGTTTAGCCGTTCCGCCTCAGCCCTCGTCGACGCCTGTGGCCCTCTCCGACGCCCAACAGATCCGCCCCGATCCACACGAGCTCGCGCCGCTGCTCCGCGCCCCTGAAGTCACGACGCCGCCTCTGCCCAGATTTGCCGTGCCGGAACACGACCCCGAGGCACCGTGCGTCGCCGCTGCTGCAACCCGAGCGACCCACTGCTCCAGCTCAATCGCCCCTGCGAAACTGTTGCTGCCTCGCCGATCCACTCCACCAGCCTGACGTCCACGGCCAGCCTTCGCCTCTGTCCTCAACAGTCAACCGACGCCACACCTCCGCTCTGCCGCAGCTTGCGCCTCTGTACCCACGAGCTCCGCCACCGCGTCCCTTGCCCGAAGTGACGCCACTCCACTCTGGCGCCCAGCTCGTCCGCCGGTCTCCGCTGCTGCTGTGGTTACGAGCCACCTGCTGCCTCCCCTGTTTTTGTTGCAGGTCACTTGAGGCTTGAGAAGGGTGAACTTGGCATCATTCCTCGCCGGTTTTCATCTTGAAGATAATTTTTCCAAGCTAGGTAAAATTTTTAGACTAAATTTGGTTCGAGTGTTCGGGCTCATAATTTTGGTTCGAGTGTTCGAGCTCATAATTTTTTATTCTAACATTGATTTGTTTTGATTTATTCTTATCCGATTTGGAAATTTGTCATATTAAGTCATAATAATCAAAAATATTGAGCCGCGAGACGTCGGGTTAGATTTTTGACTATTTTGACTTTTCATGACAAATTCATGAATTACTTTGCATCATTGATTCATATTAAAATGTCATTGATTTACATGGATGGATTTTTATTTTAGCATGTTATTATTATTTGCTCATCATATATCATGCATCAAATGTCATATCTAGAATTTAGATATTTAGGTCCATATGCATTTCATATTTAAAACTTCGCATTCTATGTTTTTTTTCTAAGATTCATGTAGAATTAGGATGATTTTTCTTTAATAAAACAAAAAAAAAGTGTTATTTAGGTTATATAGATTCCATAATGCGTACACCACATGTTGCGTTTTAGTTAGTGGGTCATAAGTTAATGTTTTAATATTCTCGTCGTGTAATTTTTTTTAATAAAAAAAAAAAAGAAAGGTTAGTATTGCATCACTATCTTTTAATAAGAATTATTAAGTCATTTAAATTAAAAAAATTAAAAAAAGATCATTTCCTTGGTTAGTTAATAGGTTAATTCATAATTAATCTCATATCATCATTATTTAGCATAGGTTGCATATATGCATTAAAAATGAATCATCATTAAAATAAAATAGAAAATGAGCATGCATGTAGAAATATCATGTCATTCATCCCATATCATGTAGCACATGCATATTTAGGATTATAAAAATTAGATTGTATATATATAGTGATAAGTTTAAGTCATACCATATGAATTGCATCTCGCATGTCATTAAAATAAATTCATGCATATTAAGTTTTAAATTAAGATTGCATATAATTAACATTTTTTTAAAAGAAAAAAGAAAAATTAGGTGTCATGTCATTTAGAAATCATGTTTAGGGCATGCATTTTTATTAGCATTTTTTTATTGAATGTTATTTTATTGATTGTGCACCCGCATGACCACTATTTGCATGTTAGTAGTTTAAGTTAAAATTAATCAACATCGTTTGCAAAATATTTTTGAAATTAAAATAAAAGGTACCGAAAGGGCGTTAGATTAATCTAGCGTAATCATGTCCCCGGACCTACTGAATCTTTGGTTCGCAAAAGTAAAGTATTCTCCCATACTTTACTTGGGTTTCTAACCAACCCTAATTGGTTAGTGGCGGCTCCAAATTGAATATAATTGCATGTTTAAATAGATTAATTTCAAGTCGCGATTGGTAGGACTTGGGAGGGTCCGAGCCAAGTCTTCGGACTTAGTAATCCATTAACCTAAACTTCTAGGATTGCCCCGGAAAATTTTAGGTCGCGACAGCTTGGCGACTCCGCTGGGGACAGAGTTAAAACTCATAGTGGACATAGGCCTGTTTAATTTTTTTTTTTAAGAAAAATATTTTTTTTAGCAGCATGGAAACAAGGTACGCTCCTAACATGAAGTGTTAAATGTTCTTGCATATGGGAGGTATAAGGGGAATAGTCTTTGCTAACCCTTGTTTTGCAGGTTGGAGTTAAGGATGAATGGTTGAACTATAGAAGTGTTGTTTGCAATTAAACTGTTGTGCATGTTTTATTGTTTTTAGCACTACACTATTGCACACACAACCTGCTGCCGGACCTGGGCTGCGATAGGATTCTTAGGATGGTGTTGAGAAGGATACTTCCTCTAAAGCGAGACTGCTATATAGAGGTTGACCTTCTCTTCCCCGAAAGTTCTTCATGGTGTCGAATGTGTTTGTCCATATCCGCGAGACTGCGTGATATTAGACATTCCATTCGACTGAGCTGGAGTTAGGAGGACCTGACACGTTAATGCGAGACTGCAACGGTCAGATCATCCTCTTAGCTCCATTTTGTTAAGCCATCTAGATAGAAATCGAGCCCCACATTTCATGCTTGTGTCTATGTGATTGTCATCCATTACCAGTGAAAGTAAGTTGTTTAAATTCTCACTACTGCAATTTACTTACTTGCAATTTCGATGGTCCATGACATTAGGTTTCGTCGTCGGTCTTATTTTATATGCAATGGGGAGATCCGATGTTCAATTCATTCCAACTCCCAAGATTGAGCTCAGAGGGTGGTGGAACAATTTAAGTAAAAAAGGTCAAGATTATGTGGAGTCGATATTGGGACGGCTCATCCCCCTTTTGGATATCGGAGTCCATAGTGGTGTTTTGCAAGCTATATCGCACTTTTGGTGTCCCGAGACGGCTACATTTATTTTTGGTAAGAATGAGCTAACTCCAACACTGGAAGAGTATAGTGTCATCATAAGAATGCCCCTTGAGACTGAACTTGTTAGGCCACCTCTTGGTATGGAACCCACATCAATTTTATCTCAATTTCTAAGAATTAAAACTGATGAGGTTAAGAAAGTTTTGAAAGCTAATTGTAATGCATGCCCTTTCTCCTTTTTGGCTAATCATTTTTTAAATCAGTCTTCAATGCGCCAAAAGGGTAGGATATTCATCTTAGCATTCTTTGGACTTATAATATTTCCTCACCGAAAAAATGCTATTGATCCATCGATTGCATGGGTGGTCAGACAAGCATGCGCTGGCATGAACTTTATAAACATGATTTTGGCTGAGACGTTTTTGTCCCTCAACCGTTTTAAACAAAATGGAGAAAAAATCATGAATGCCTCTCCTGAGCTTTTACAGATTTGGTTTCTTTCTCACATGAAGGAGTTTGGTCATTTCATGCATCGAAGTGAAATTGATCACCCAATAAAAAGATTTTCAATCTTAGAAAAAAAATATACCGGAAAATCATTTTCCGATTGGGTGACTTTTCTTAAAAATCCAGATCTCAAGGGCTTCCTATGGTATGCTAAATGGTTCCATGTTAGCGTGGCTCGTTTCTCTCACAAGACTGATAATCCAATTCCACTGATGGGAATTACTGGCGCAACATCTTACTATCCTTATAGAGTAGCCCGCCAATATCGAGTGCTCCAAGATATCCCACCTCCTCTCCGAATGGATCTATTTCAAGCCTGCTTCGTGCGCAAAGATCACAAATACCTCGATAAGATCGAGCATCTTGAAAATGCATGGAAGGAATGCCATCCGGAAAAGATAGTGGTGCCTAGAAGATTGAAAGGAAATGAGAAGATTTTTCATGCCTAGGATTATTATATCCATCATCACGAGATCCCTCAAGCTCTACTTCCCGTGATACCTGAAGTGACCATGAAGCCCACTCGTAAAGCACAAATTGAAAATCTTGAAGAAACGGTGGAAAGGAAAGAAACTCGTATTTCTGAGTTGGTTCGACAGAACAAGAAGCTTCGAAAGACTATGATCTCCCAATTGTATATAGAAAAGAGTCGCTAGATTTAGGAGTTTAATTCTGGCTTTATGATGTTATTTCAATTTCTTAGATTGATGTTTTAGGAATTTAATTTCCTAGGGAGTTATTTTAACATTTTAAGTTGATGTCTTTAGAATTTGATTTCACTTAATAAAATAAGCGATTGACCGTTGTTATGGACCAATCTCATTTGTTATGATACTTACTGCATTATTTTACATTGATAGGTGACAACACGGCTAATCCAAGATCACCAATCCGTACTCGTTCTAGAGCAACAATGGCTGACAACATTGAACAAACACGTGTTGCTGAACAAGCTCGTGTTGCTGCTCTTGAATCAGAGATGAAGCAAGTCCTGAATGTTCTTGAGCAGCTCTCTAAGCAAATCAACTCTCTCCAAGCAAACATTGCCCCACAAGCTCCGCAAGTTGAAGTGGTGTTACCACAACATACTCCCGTGGCCGATTTGAGAGATAAAGAAGTGATGGACACCTTGGGGCAACCAAGTGGCAAATTCGATTATTATGTAAAGTATTCAGCTCCTCCCAGCTCCTACTTCGACCCACGGGATATCATCCCAGATGGATGGGGTGGCATAGATGATCCCGCACCTCCAAAGATTGAGAGCTCTGATGATGCACTCAAGGGAAGGACTAAACTATTCAAAGAGAATTTAGTGTTTGTCATCGACAAAGCTCGAGAGTAGGAAAATGTTAATTATTTGCACACTCCTCTGCGCAGGAGTCTTTATTGCTTTCCATATTTGCATATTTGCATTTTCAATTCTAGCATTTCCCTTATTTCAATAATGTAATTAGCTTTTCATCCAATAAAATGCATTGAGATTTTTCATGTTTTAAGGGCATGTTGAAGTATACCAAACTAGCCCTGTGATGAAATCCTACCCAAAAGAAAACGGCAAGGAGCTAGTTCTGAAGGCTAGGCTTCTTCATGTTCCCTTGAAAAAATTTCAAAATAAAATCATCTTCTAGCATGCATCTAATTTACCATGTTTGTTTCATTTAATTATTTGCTTTATGTTTCAGGTGCAGCTCTGCGCACATTTAAGGAATCTCTATGAGTTCCCTTGCAAAGAGGGGCAAGACACGGACATTCAACAGCTTTGACTTTATGATTTGATGTGCAAGAATAGAACATGGCATTTTTATCATTTCAGAATGTTCGTCAATTCTACTTGAAATTTATCAAAATGGATAATTCAGTGAAAGATGTCAAATTTCTTAAACATGCTAAATGAGGTGTGAAAGGCAAGCCTAATCCCATACACAGTCCCCTGTCTATACATTGTGAGTGTGGGGTGAGTATGGAAACATTTTGTGTTTCAAGATGAAGAGTTTTCTTGCAAGAAGTACGGCAGCTGAAATGACGAGAGGCAGTTCGTTTGTCTGTCCCAAACACTACAGATAATCCATTGTTTAACCCTTTTGAGCCCAAATACTTGAAGAATTTCTTTCATACTACCCCTGTCAAGGACCACCCCACATCGGGGCAAATGGAGGTAAGTTGACATTAAAGGAGAGTGAAATGGATAGAAATTTTCTTGCTCTCACTTGCATCAATCTTCAAGTCATGCTATTACATTAAATTCATGTGGTAATTTAAGTGCCTTAGGATGACGAAGAGCGTTTCTTTCACTATCCTACACACTTATATCCTTTGCATAGCCCACTTGAGCCTACAATTTCATTTCTTTAAACCCAGTTGGCGATCATCCCTCACACTGGGGCAAGGCAAGAGATAGATGAGCCTACAATTTCATTTCTTTAAACCCAGTTGGCGACATTCATGATATGCAAAGTGCTGAAGTTAAACTGACTTTGATATATTTCTATTGAACCATGGAAAGTATTAGATTTCAAGATCATAGCTTTGAGCTCAGTCAATATTGATAGCCACCATGGGAACTCATCAAGCATTTGAGTATACCAAAGGTTCAAATACTCTAGCTTTGCACAATGCCAAAGATCTTAGGACAGAACCTTGCAATCGATTTTCTGTGAGGTCAATAATCTTCAACGCACAACCTTTTGGGTAACCATTAGGAATCATGCCCTCAAGTTTATATTTCCCAAGACTCAAAATTGATAAAGAACCAATGTTTCCAAGAAATGAAGGAATTGTCTCATTCAGACTATTGATTGACAAATCAAGAACTACAAGGAATCTTGCTTTAAAAATAGATTGTATTTCTCCAAAGAGGAAATTCTTGGAGAAATTGTAATAAATCACTAATGGAAGTGGACTAGAGAGAGCAGTTTTTAGCAAGTTTGAACTAATGCCAAAATAAATCGAGACCGACATCAATCTCAGAGATTAGAAGCCGTGGGAATTAGACAGATTACAACAGAATGTTCGTGAGAGAATTTTCAGCATCAATATCATCGCGAGCTTGACTCTTAAGAAAGAAGATAAATTCATAGGCATAGACAAGTGTAAAGATAATTGCCAGAGCTTAAGTAAGAACAGGCTACCGCACTTGTGCTAAACTTTATATTTTGGCTCTAGAAAGCATGAAACCTTTAGTGATGTGTCTTGCAGAGAACTGGGTATGTATTGGTACAACATGAGAAGATTGTTGTATAACCGTCCCGCCAGTTGAGACCAATAAGTTGAATATGAAACGGTGTTGTGAATCAGAATTTTGGTAGGACTATAATAGTGATATCAAGTATCATCCTTGGAGGAACGAAATGAGTCATTAATGCGTTGAGCCGAGAGTCTTCAATTGTGCATAGACTGACTAAAATATAGACTTTACTTGAAAATGGTTCAAAATGTGGTTTTCAAATTTGAGGTAGGCTACCTTTTGAATTTTATAGCCGCCCTCAAAGTTGAACCATATATTCAAGTTAGAATCGGCGCCAAATTGATAGACAAAGATGTTCAGAAGATCTTATAAGAGGATATTGATAAGAAAGAACCCGACTTTAAGATTTCTGAGGATGGAAAGTTCGGGTTCCAAGAGTGATTGAATACACTTGATAGTGTAGCACTCCGGTAAATGATCTTGTCAGAAGTTCACTATAGTATTGCAGTTTTGACCAGATGGTGCAAGTAAGTCAGAATCGACGTCAGCTAGATTGGTAGGCCGATATGAAGATAGATATCGCCAAGCAGGTTGCAAGTGTCAGAGGTGTCAGTAAATTGAAGTTCAGTAATGCAAACCCGGAAGATTTTACCATCACTCAAGAGTCCCAAGTGGGAATGGAAATATCACAATGGAACATTTTGATAGGCTTGCTAAGGATTCAGGGGATTACTGTTACCATTTGAGAATAGTGGTCGATCGATAGATGGAGTCGGTCCACTCTGGTACAACACGAATAGATCTTGTTTTGAACGGGTATACCGAAGTGTGTGTGCATTGGATAATTCACCAACATAGAGTGCCAGGGATGAATTATATTTCGAATCTAGATCAAAGATTATAAGTTTGGCAAAGTTTTCAGAGGGTTCTTTCTTAAGCAGTGTATAGCAGAGGGTACAGAATTTCAGTGGTGAAAAGAAAGTGAAGAAAGATTACAGGACAGAGTCAGTTCAGTGATCAGTGTTTGCAATTGTCAGATCAGTGTCAGAGTAAAGACTGCACAGAACTGTTAGAAATTTTGAATCGTTGAGCTTCGAAGGTTTATTAGGGAGTCGAGAAAAAGAGATCAGATGTGAATGACAGAGTGTCATATGTGAGAAACTCGATTCAGTTGTTGGTTAAAAAAGAACATATTTTGTGTACGAAGATAGTCTCCTTAGTCAAAGTGGTCAGCCAACACCATGAGACCGAAGGATTAGCATGGAAAAGTGAGACTCAATGAGACAACAATACTCCCACCTTTTGTATAAAGATTGGTAAAGGTTTAAATTTCGAGGACGAAATTTTTATAAGAGGGGAAGAGTTGTGACATCTAGATTTCGGGCTCTAATTTCGATTAGATGAATTGAGCATTTCATTGACACGATTACAGTGTTTTTCTCTGAGTTGGCCACTCACGAGATAACTAGACTAGCTGGGTGAGTTATTAAGGACTTTAAGGCAAATAGACTTGAGAGTTCGACCAGGAATTGACTTCTCGACCGTGCTCATCTTTAGAGATCATTGCGACACAGTATAAAATCGATTTGAAATCAGAGATAAACCGACTGAGATGAATGACCGATCGTGGGTGACTCCACTAAATTTGAAAATTCTCATTGACCGGCACTAATTTGATTTTATTGTCGTTTTGGTACCCTGTGTCTGTATTTGAATCCTAGAGATTTTCACGAAAATCGAGAGTCGCCAATGTGTCGAGTGGGTTTATTGTGGCTCAAAGAAAGTCGACCACGGGTCATTTGTCCTAAAAAATTCTGAAAACTACCTAGTAGCCTAGGTCACACTAAGAGCACGTTGGAGTGAAATTAACCGTTAATCTAAGTCCGATTTTAGAAATTGAAGAGTCTGTCATGTCACAGGTCATTTTAGGAGCGTCGGCTTAGTTTCAGAAGATTTTTCTGACAACCGAGACTTTTTGGGAAAAAAGTTGAGTTAGGGCCTTTTTTTTATCAGAATTTGTAGAGGACTGTTTTTATGGGGAAATTGGGATGCAAGTTGGATTATATGGTGGGAAAATTCATGAAATGAACAAGGATACCTTGATGGATTTATTTATGCTTCAATTGAAATTATTTGTTTGAGAATTGAACAAATTTGAGTAAGATTGAAGAAGAAAACTTAGCAAAATTCGTATGCCCATAGACCCAACATTTTGAATTACCAAAAGTCTTCTAGAAGGGGTATTTTGGGGCTTGAAAAGGTGGGTGGATGACAGCCTTTTGGTGGGCCCCGTTTGAAGACCAAAGAGGGGGAGAGAAATCGGTTTTCTCTTCTTCCTCTCTCTCTCTCTTCCGTTGGTGCTTCTTCTTCTCCATTTCTTCTTGTTGCTCGAGGAACCAGCAAGCCGAAGACCAACGAAGACTGAGCTACCGTTGCCGCCTCTCACCGCCGTTGTTGCCCACCAAAGTCGAAACCACCGCCACTACTCCACGGCCGTCGGCACGCCCTCCGCCCCCTCTCTCTCCTTCCTCTGGTTCGAGCAAGCCCGAATAGTAGAAACAAAAGCAACGATTGGCGATGCTCAAAGGAGCTGCAGCCACGCCGGAGCTGCCATTGCCGTCATGCCGTCGGGCCAGAGCGTCGCCTCACCGCCATTCTCCTCACGTTCGCCCGCCATGCGCCGTCTGCCCCTGTCCGCACAAGCTGCTGTCTAGCCCCTATTCCACCTCTGTTCAGTCCCGTTCAGTTGCCTCGGGCCATCGCTCAACCACCTCCGGCCACCGTCAACCTCGTCGGAGCTCCGCCTTGCCCTCCGCCGCCGTTGGCCGCCTCAACCGACGCTGGAACCACCCCTTCTAGTAGCGAACAGAGAGGGTAGAAAATGGGTATGACAGTGAGGTTTTTGCCTGTTTTGGCCGTCTTCCCGAGCCCAGATGCTCGGCTCACTTTGAGGAAAGTCGATCCTCACGTCGAGCCTGTCGTTTTGAGTGAGTTTTACTCACTAATACTTTCTTAGTTTGCTAATTATGCTTAGGGGTTGGTTAGATTTAATTAAGTGCAATCAGGTGGTTAGATTAGTTTAGAACAATTAAATTAGTAACTTAATGATGCATGTTAGGTGGTTAGACTTAGTCATTAGCAAGTAGAGAGCTTCTAATATTTATTGAACGCATCTCAAGGTTTTCCCGACCCGTTTCGGGTTCCAATTAGGCATTACGGGACTAAATTGGATTTTTAATATTTTTTATTTAATTTAAAAGTTAATTATTTAATTATTTATTTTCCGGAAATGCAACCGGGATGGCCGGTGACCGGAATTTCGTGCTGATTGTCGTGGAGCAGTCCGTTTATTTATTTAAGTTTTAATTCATGTTGAATTGATTTAATGTTGCATTTTTAAGTTATGTTATTAAATAATGCAATTTTGGCTATGTGATTGAGGATTGGTCGGGTATCGGTTGTCAGTATCGACAGTGAGTTGATAAATCACCTGGAGAATGCACATGGCCTGATGAATTGGAGTGTCACCTAGGAATGACACGTGGCTCGATGATTGGACATGTCACCTCGGCGAAAAGGTAGCCTTAGAGAATGCACGTGGCTCGGAGACTCGGCACGTCTTCTTGGAGAATGCACGTGGCTCGGTGACAGAGTATGGCATCGTAAAAAGGGTCGGGTGGGACCATAAAGCCACTAGATCTTGAAAGGGTCGGGTGAGACCATAAAGCCACTAGATCTTGAGAGGGTCGGGTGGGACCATAAAGCCACTAGATCTTGGAAAGGTCGGGTGGGACCATAAAGCCACTAGATCTTGAGAGGGTCGAGTGGGATGGTAAAGCCACTAAATCTAAGAAAGTTGCTTGGTGGGGCCGTGATTACCACCTATAGATAAGTTGTGTCCTAAGGACCGTGATTTATAATTGGGAATTGAGTTGGAATAATTGAAATGACCGTAAGTGGTCTTGTTGGTATGTAATCGACTAGGTCGATTGATCATTGCTTGGTCTAATGTTGTGAATTGATTGATTGAATGGAAAGGACCGTGAGTGGTCTTATTAGCGTGTAATCAATTAGGTCAATTTGATCGATGCTTCGATCAGTGATGTAATTGCTTGGGTGCCTATTTGATCTGTACTAATATGCAGGTGGAATATGAGGCCAAGGTAAGTCCTCTGACTCATGTTGTGCATAGGCAGCCCTAAGGTGTATTGGTTTACTAATCGGGTTTTAGGGGGTAGAATTTGCTGAGACGTAGTCTCATTGGTTATTGAACAACCATTTCAGGTCCCTAGATGCAGTAGACTTGGATGTTGAAGATCTCGAAAGTCCGTTGCAGTCTGCTGAAGGCTCCAGTTGGAGTGTGGAGAATGATGAAGAGGAGGATGGGGACCCGTAGCTTGTAGAACCCCACTTCTGCTTGTAGACCTTGTTTTTAAATTGGCTTATTGGGAATTGAATCTAATAGTTCACTTTGTATATAAGAGTGAAGGTTTTTAAGAGTTTGAAATTTAGTCCTACTGTTCTATCCTAATGTTTTATTGTCTGGGGATTTATAACTACTTCCGCATGTGCTATTAAAAAGGAAAGGGTCAGCGATAGGTAATCCTGGGATATCACATTTTAAAATTGACCAAGGTAAGGGATGTGTGCGTGCCTGAGGATCGGGACGTGACATTTAATCTCAGAAAAAACCCCAAACTTTATATCCACTCCTAGATCTGCCTCAATTTTTTTTTTTGTCTAAGAAAAAATTCCAAACTTTAAATGCAGTCCCAAATCTGCCTCGAACTTTTCTGTTATCTCAAAAAAAATCCCAAACTTTAGGTCCAATTCTAAATTTACCTTAATTTTTTGTCGAAAAGAAAATCATCAATTTTTACTCTAGTTGTAAATTTGCCCCCCTTAGCTCTTATATTTCCTAGAATGGTTTTATTTTGAAGATAATTTTCCATATTGTCTTACCGATGTATATTTATTATCGATGTGAAAATGCCACATTAAACTGAGACTGGGAGAATAGATTATAAAGACAAAATAAAATTCGGAACAGGTTTGGAATTAGACCTAAAGTTTATTTTTATTTTTTAAAATGAAACATTCGAAATAAATTTGGCACCGCACTTTAAAATATAGAGCTTTTTAGGAAATTGGCCCCTCGGTACTATTGAGAAAAGAAAGGCGTTGCATTATTTCTAGCTGACAAACTATTTGAGGAAATGATGTTATCATCGCGGGGACCAAGAAGGTAATGAGTCTTCTCCCCTCATCTCTTATCTTTTCGTGTCAACATTTCGTATAGGGGCTATTATTTTAGCAATAATGTCCCTTTCAATGTTATGTCCGCAAGACTTTGAATAGTCACCACTAAACGCATCGACAGTAGGACCCGCAAACCTTCACATACAAAAGGAACATTAATCGACTTTGGACACATTCGCTTTGATTCTTCGCAGACGAATACGACAGAGTAAAGGCACGGGGTTGATCTTGGGTTCTGCAAACGAAATCTAGAATGAGCCACTCGCTCAATTTCGAGGTTCTTGAAGTCGATGGCAAGAAAATCATGCGAACAGTTAGATTTAAAATTCATGAACCTAGATTTACCAGAAACAAAAAATGCTGGAGGCGGAAGTGCGTAAATATAAAAACAATGTAAGTCAACAATGAGATAGATAGTCCTGTGATGATGGATTTTTTCATTGATCTTCTAATATATTTATTTGTCAAACATGAGATCAATTTGAGATTGATCATGTAATATAATTATTTCTCAGAAATGATTTTAATATTCTTTAATTGTCAAATACGAGCCTTATATGAGTTTGATCTTTTAATGTATTATTTGTTAAATATGAGTCAATTATGAGATATGTATCCCTACACTATTAAATTCTTTCAAAACCTTGTCTTGAACAAGTTTCTTTAAAGATAAAAATTGTGGGTATTTTGGGATAGAATCTATATATACATAAAAAAAAATTATTAGAGCATTTATTACCTAAAATATGCACAGTTCTATTAGAGAGTTATGGATAAGAATACATAAAAGTATACCAATAATAGATCTTATTATCGAAATTTGCATAAGACTAGAGATGTAAAGTTAGAGATATGTTAGGATTAAAGATTTGCTAAAGTGATAATCAAAAACAAATTACATAGATTTTCATACGTAAGTGTGTTATATGGCTCGACTTCGCTCGAGTTTTACCAACTCTTATACTAGGTAGCTGCTCTGCTTGCACAAGAATAAATTTTACTTGGATTTTACTTATAGAGTGTCCGCGGGACACTTACTAAGTAACAAAATAACAAAATACTGCAAATTATAATGCATTGACTATTTTTGTGACATAGGGAATTAATATTTTGAAATCGGATCTTTCTGTATTAAATGTGTTTAACAACTGTATCGAGGACTCTTATTAGTAAGATCCATTTTATTTTCACTTCTCTTTTTATGTTGGGGGGGGGGGGGGGGGGGGGGGGCGCGCACAATTAGATTTTCTCTAGTGCATCTGTCATCCATGTTGCTTGCAAAAAGCTACTCCACCTGGGGGCTTCAAGTGCCATCGACAGAAGAGGCAAATGGGGCCTTGTTGTGAAGGGAAAAAAAAAAAATCTCATTTACAATATTGCGCGATAAATATATATATATATTTTATTTCAGCACACATTCAGAAGTACGAGGTTGATGAGTAAACAGTACAAAATGATGAATCTCAATCATAGTAGTTGTCTTGCTCTTCGGACCGAGGGGGCATTTTATGGCATCTTGTTTTTAATACTCATGCTCGACTTACTTTTCCAAGCCTTAATTAAAATTGACCTAGCTATTCAAGTAAATCCATGAAAAATTGATCAACTTAAATGTCAGTATACTCAAAACGCAAATTGTTGATTTGCTCAGGTTTTAAGTCAAAACGAGTCTATTAGAGTGATAGTTGATATTATCGGAGGATGATGATGCAGGTATGGGCCCACTCATTTAAGCACGCCTTTTCTCTCATTACGAGACTATAGTCCCTTCTCTCCCATACAAGGGCAGCAGTTCAACCTTGTATGAATTGAATTCGGTTCAGTCAAAAATTATGAAATTCAATTGGGTCCCATGTAGGTTATTTATATGCACTAACCGGTTACTTAACATAATCTTTCTTCTATAGTAGTTTATCTAGCGATTGTCAGATTAAATCAAAATGATGAATGTCATAACATAGAAAAGGTCACATTTGTTCATGCATCAAGTAATTTCTCGTCAAGGAGTGCACTTCGATTATTACTTGATATTAATATGTTTGGATCTATCCCCACACGGTCGATGTACGTATTGGATGGTCATGGCCATGCACGATTGGTGGATCAATACGAGTAAATCCTGCTATGATCAGTTACAACCATCCAAGGGATGGAAGAGATTACATTCCTTAATATTAGGTGCTCTTGACCTGCGTTTCCAAATTTCCAACTTGCTTTGGGTCGCTCAAAAGACAAGAACCACACCGGTCATCAATCAATAACCATCACGCAAATTCATTGTTGTTGAGCTACTGTGCCACACTACCAAAGACATTATCCTCAATTTATAATGCTGAACATAACGCATTATAATCTTTAAATATCCGAGAGTAATAGTAAGCACATGAATTGGTGACGAGATATGTAGAGAAACTTTGTCAATAAGTTTTACAAATTATACGTAAAAGCAAAGTTACAAGTAGGAGGAACTATCTTCGGATGCATAACATCTCAAGGATTACATAGTGGGTTCCAGTACTTGTTTGGACTGTTAGAGCTGGGAGAGTAGAGTAAGCCAAATGGATAGGCCAAAGTACTATAAATATGCTTTGCGATTCTTCTATATCTTAAACGCCTTTGATCGATGGAAGATAAGTATTTTGTATATGCACGTTTCTCTCTACAGCACCGGTGCATGCTCTTCACTCGAAAAATTTTGAAGTTTCCCTATATCACAAACTCACCCCCCCTTAGGTTTGTTTGTGCCTAAACAATTTATTGATTTGTTGATATCCTCTTGATATCTGAGAAAGATTTATAATCCCATGTCAGACTACACGTTATTGTATCATATTATTAAGACAAGTTCCTTGAAAATTGATTCACAGAAAAATCAAGATAGTAAAATATGAAAAAGAGTGAGAAGAAAATGATAATTCCATAAATATTAGTTCTAAGCGAGAGGACCAAAATCAACGGTGGATTTCAAAATTAATACCTAAAAGCAGTTTTTCATTGAAACATTATATCTTTTCCCTTTTCAATCAGTTTGGTGTGTACTTTGCTCTTAGGAGAGGCATGCTTGACTTACTTTTCCAAGTCTTCATTGAAACTGACATGTAAAGCAAATTTGTGGAAAATGGCCGATTTGGGGGTCCGTATTGTTGAACCACTAGTCACTCACATCAAATTGTGAGTCTTATAATCTTGCTCTAGTCTTTGAGTTGCCACAAGTCCATTGATAATGATTCCTATCCGGATTTCCGTTTCAAATAATTTGATTTGTGGAATCGGATTCTCTTTTAATTATTTGAGTGATAAAAAATTTCAGATTTTTAGAAGAATTCTTCAAATTTCTTGACCCATTGGCTTGTTTAAACTGTGATTTCCTGATGGTGATGGGCAAAAAAAATTTTGGCTTCACTTTTTCTGCGGGCTTTCTAAAGAACTCTTCGAGTTGATAGTAATAAAAAGCAAGGAAATAGACTCGAACCCTTTCCAAATTAAGTCACAGCGTGCAGATTATTTCTATCCAGTTGCTGCTTTTAATAGATGATAATCATGAGAGTTCGTCTGATTTGGAATTGGCGTTTGTGATTGTTGTCATGCTTTGGTGAAGTTTAGGTCGACCTTTCAGTTTCAAAAACAATTCCTAATTAGTTGTGTTAAATTATGTCTCGAGTTTGTCCGTGTACGATACCCGATCCGTACAAAATATTTACATGCTGAAACAAGAAAGAACGTGCGCGGAGCATTTGATGAAAAATGGCGCAGGATAGGAGCCGAAGAGATCCCGCCCATGATCTGCACTTCGCGTTGGAAATAAAGTCTTCAATCCATGGGATTCTTCTCATTTGTCAGCATGAAATCTGAAGGGGTGATCGTCCAATTCTTCTACGTCATTAACTTGTAGAAGAATAAAGTTGGTCAGCACTTGTAGGCGCCGAATTCCCTCATTTGTCAGCATGAAATCTGTGGGCTTTTATTGTTTTTATTGATAAAGAAAGAGGGATGACAGAATAAAGAAAGAGAGATGGCAGAAGCTTTTCTCCTTCGCATGGTCACACGTACACTCTCATTAATTGCATGGAGGCGCATGCTTTGAAGACCGGTGCCGTTCTGACAATTCTAGAGTACAATATTATTTTTTTTCCTTCCCTTCCACCGATAAATGGAGAAGTCGTCAAGAGCTCGAGAAGCAGCGAAAAGAAAAGAGCTTCACAGAGAGCGAAAGAAAAATAGCTCGAGAGATCGAGAGCAAGAGACGTGAACTCCGAGAGGTTTGTGCGGAAGTCGAGTCCAATGAGTGAGTTAAACACCGTGGGTATCAAGTATAAAGTAGGGCTGGGAAGCACTTGAGTGTATGTGTGTGATTGTAATTCTGTAATTCTCCGATTTATAGTGGATTGATTTGTTGGCTCTCCCCGTGGACGTAGGTTCCGACATTCGGACCGAACCACGTAAATTTTCTGTGTCCTTTTCTTTTATTGTTCCTCGTTTTATTTCGATCGATTTATATAGCTCCCGACATAATTGCAAAAATACACGATCCGCTTCCGCTGCGACACCGATTACAACAATTGGTATCAGAGCTAAGACTTTGTAATCATGTCTGGAGCAAAAGTAGAAATTGGGAAATTTAACGGGAGGAACAACTTCGGGTTGTGGACCGTCAAGATGAAGGCGCTATTAACAACTCAAGGATTAGCCAAGGCATTGGAGGGCAAGGCTCAGTTGCCCGAAACAATGCGAGATGCTGAGAAGGACAAGCTAATGGAGAAGGCCAAGAGCATCATCCTGTTGAACTTATCGGATGAAGTGCTAATAGAGGTAGCCGAGGAGGAGGATGCCGCAGCGTTATGGGCCAAACTCCAGGCCCTCTATGTAAAGAAGGGTTTGAACAATCGCTTATTTATGCTAAAGAGAATGTTCCAGTTCCGATACACTGAAGGTACGTCCATTAGATCCCACCTAGATGAGTTTAATAAACTCATGATGGACTTGAAGAATGTTGGCAAGATTTTAGATGATGAAGAACAAGGCATGATGTTGTTGGCGTCTCTACCGGAGTCATGGGAGCACTTTACCGGCTCCTTGTTGCAGGGGCGTACTACGATTACCTCAGAAGAGGTAAAATCTGCCCTGTTTTCAAAGGAGTGGTAGAGAAAGTTGCATGATAATAGTCTAGCACAAGATGTAGCTCGTGGACTGGTGATTCGAGGTAGAGACCAACATCGGAGGCCTAGCAACAGAAGCCAAAGCAAAAGCAGGTCGAAGTTGCGACATAGAAAATCAAAAGGTCGTGTGAAGTGCTTTGAATGTCACGAGGAGGGGCACATAAGGAGAGATTGTCCAAAGCTAAGAAATAAAGGCGTTTGGCAAAATGCCACAAGCAGTGTGGCGAATGTTGCCGATGAGAGTACCAGTGATGCTGAAGCTGTCCTATGTGTATCTACAAGTTCGTCAGGAGACAAATGGGTGCTAGATTCTAGATGTTCCTATCACATGACTCCTCACAAGAGTTGGTTCACTACCTACCAGACTGCAGATGGTGGCAGAGTTCTTTTGGGGAATAATGCAGCATGTGAGGTTGTGGGGATAGGAACAGTTCGGATCCGAATGCACGATGGCATAGAACGGACATTGACAGATGTAAGGCATGTACCAAAGCTCAAGAAGAGCCTTATTTCTTTGGGAAAACTCGATGACCTCGGGTGCAAATACACAGCTGAAGGTGGAGTGCTGAAGATCTCTCGAGGTGCCCTGACAGTGATGAAAGGGAAGAAGGCGAATTCTCTCTATCATTTATTGGGAGAAACCGTGACTAGAGTTGCTGCAGTTTCATCAGGTGAGTCAGACTCAAATTTGACTTAGTTCGGCATATGCGATTGGGACACATGAGTGAGACAGGTATGACGATGCTGAGTGAAAAGGGATTGCTGAAAGGTCAGAAGACAAGAAAGTTGGACCTATGTGAGCACTGCATCTTTGGGAAGCAGCGTCGTGTTAAATTCGGTATAGCTCTACATTCAACCAATCAACCAGTCGAATACATTCATTCAGATGTTTGGGGACCGTCTCCAGTTCCATCTAAAGGAGGAGCCAGATATATGCTGACATTCATCGACGATTACTCAAGGAAGGTATGGGTGTACTTCCTGAAGCACAAATCTGAGGTATTTGATCAGTTCAAGAATTTTAAGGCATTGATTGAGAAGCAGTCAAGTAAACAAATCAAGTGCCTGAGAACTAATAATGGCATGGAGTTCTGTGGTAAGGACTTTACCGAGTTCTGCCAAAAGGAAGGGATTGTGAGATACCGCACAGTTCCCGGGACACCACAGCAGAATGGCGTAGCAGAACGGAAGAACAAAACTCTACTTGAGCGAGCTCGGTGCATGCTTTTGCACACAGGATTGGGCAAGGAATTTTGGGCTGAAGCAATAAATATGGCGTGTTACCTGGTTAATCGATCTCCATCTTCTGCTATTGAGTGGAAGACTCCTGAAGAAGTATGGTCGAGGAAACCTGTTGATTACTCCGGATTACGAATATTCGGATGTCCTGCGTATGCTCATGCGAGAGATGGTAAGCTTGAGCCGAGGGCGAAGAACTGCATATTTTTGGGTTATGCACAAGGGGTGAAAGGCTACTGGCTGTGGTGCACTAATCCCAGATCACCCGGTTTTCTAATCAGCAGAGACGTGATCTTCGACGAGACTGCAATGCTTTAAAAGAGGAATCTTGAGACTCAACCAGCAGAGCAAACGGATCATGGTGTCAGAAGTGAGGTGGAGATTCAAGCTGAGTCTCCAAAGACCTCAGAGGTAACAGAGGAAGAGATTGTGGATGAGGCCACAATTTCTGAAGATGGTGATATTGAACAACCAGCAGAGCCACAACACAACATAGCCACAGGCAGACAAAGGAGGCAAATTAAACCACCGGTACGTTATGGTTATTCTGATATTGCCTATGCATTAACTGTAGGTGATGAGGTGGAGATGGATGAGCATTCATTCTATTCTGAGGCGATGGCTAGTGCTGAGTCATCACAGTGGCTAGAGGCTATGAGTGAAGAAATAGAATCACTCTATCGGAATCAGACATTGGAGTTGGTCAAAGTACCCAAAAGTCAGAAAATTGTCGGATGCAAATGGGTCTACAAACGGAAAGAAGGCATTCCCAGTGTAGAGGTAGCCAGGTTTAAGGCGAGACTTGTTGCGAGGGGGTATACTCAACGAGAGGGCATCGACTACAATGAAGTGTTCTCTCCTGTGGTAAGGCATACCTCTATTCGTGTATTACTTGCCTTAGTTACTGCACAGGATCTTGAGCTGGAGCAGCTAGATGTGAAAACGGCATTTCTTCATGGTGAATTGGAGGAACAAATTTACATGAAGCAGCCTGAGGGATTTGCTATTCCAAGTAAGGAAGACCATGTTTGCTTATTAAAGAAATCCTTGTATGGATTGAAACAATCTCCTAGACAATGGTATAAGCATTTTGATGCTTTCATGACTAGTCAAGATTATTCGAAAAGTCAATTTGATAGTTGTGTTTATTTTAGGAGATTGGAGGATGGGTCTTTGATTTATTTGCTATTATATGTTGATGATATGTTAATAGCAGCTAAACATATGTTTGATATTGATGTGTTGAAGCGGCAGTTGAATGCTGAGTTTGAAATGAAAGAATTAGGTGCTGCTAAGAAAATATTGGGTATGGAAATTTTGTGTGACAAAGCTACAGGAACGTTGCGTTTGTCTCAAAAGAAATACATTGAGAAGATCGTGGCATGTTTCAATATACAGTCAGCAAAATCTGTAAGTACTCCTTTAGCTACACATTTCAAACTTTCTGACAAGTTATCACCACAAACTGAGGAGGAGGAGGAACATATGTCCCGTGTTCCTTATTCTAGTGCAGTGGGTAGTATTATGTATGCCATGGTATGTACTAGACCTGACATTTCACAGGCTGTAAGTGTTGTCAGCTGTTACATGAAGCACCCAGGTAAGGCTCATTGGGAAGCTGTGAAATGGATCCTTATATATCTAAAGGGGACAGTAGACGTTGGCATTATGTATCGGAGGAACGTCAATGGCAATGAGACCATAGGGTACGTGGATTCGGATCACGCCGATAACTTGGATGATCGCAGATCGTTAGCAGGGTACGTGTTTACGCTAGCAGGTGGTGCAATAAGTTGGAAAACGTCTTTACAAGATGATGTTGCATTGTCTTCGACTGAGGAGGAGTACATGGCACTAACCTTTGTTGCAAAGGAGTCGATATGGCTAAGGGGTTTGCTCTCGGACCTTGGACTGGAGCAGAAAAGTGTCACCATACACTGTGACAATCAAGGTGTGATATATTTGGCTTACAATCCAATATATCACGAGCGAAAAAAACATATCGACATCAGGTACCATTTCATCCGAGATGTCATAGCGAAGGGTAAACTTGTTGTGAAGAAAATAGCAACAGCGGAGAACCCAGCAGATATGATGACGAAGCATGTTCCTTCAGCAAAGCTCGAGCTCTTTATGAGCTCAATTGGCATCTGTAGAGTATGAGCGCCCATCGGGGCGTTGGGAGAGCCGAGCATGGAAAATAATCACTATAACTTGGCCTCAAACGTCGAGCCAAGGTGGAGAATTGTTAAATTATGTCTCGAATTTGTGTCCGTGTACGATACCCGATCCGTACAAAATATTTACATGCTGAAACAAGAAAGAACGTGCGCGGAGCATTTGATGAAAAATGGCGCAGGATAGGTGCCGAAGAGATCCCGCCCATGATCTGCGCTTCGCGTTGGAAATAAAGTCTTCAATCCATGGGATTCTTCTCATTTGTCAGCATGAAATCTGAAGGGGTGATCGTCCAATTCTTCTACGTCATTAAATGCATGCACATGGGCATGTGCATGCATGCTTGTAGAAGAATAAAGTTGGTCAGCACTTGTAGGCGCCGAATTCCCTCTTTCACGGTTTCTCTTTTGTGGGATTTTATTGTTTTTATTGATAAAGAAAGAGGGATGGCAGAATAAAGAAAGAGAGATGGCAGAAGCTTTTCTCCTTCGCATGGTCACACGCACACTCTCATTAATTGCATGGAGGTGCATGCTTTGAAGATCGGTGCCGTTTTGACAATTCTAGAGTACAATATTATTTTGTTTCCTTCCCTTCCATCGATAAATGGAGAAGACGTCTGGAGCTCAAGAAGCAGCGAAAAGAAAAGAGCTTCGCAGAGAGCGAAAGAAAAAGAGCTCGAGAGACCGAGAGCAAGAGACGTGAGCTCCGAGAGGTTTGTGCGGAAGTCGAGTCCAGTGAGTGAGTTAAACACTGTGGGTATCGGGTATAAAGTAGGGCTGGGAAACACTTGAGTGTATGTGTGTGATTGTAATTCTGTAATTCTCCAATTTATAATGGATTGATTTGCTAGCTCTCCCCGTGGACGTAGGTTCCGACATTCGGACCGAACCACGTAAATTTTCGGTGTCATTTTCTTTTATTGTTCCTCATTTTATTTCGATCGATTTCTATAGCTCCCGACATAATTGCAAAAATACACGATCCGCTTCCGCTGCGACGCCGATTACAACAGGTTGTAACATGGAAGGACGCAAAGCCTCTCGAAAAGTTAAATTCTTAGTTTGTACTATATACAACTAAAAGTTTAGTGTGGGGTACTGACTTACAATATAAGAAAATTACACGATATGTGACCACGCAAGTTCTATATATATATATATATATTAACCACTGATTATAATCTTTTCACTAAAAAAAACTAAAAAAAAGTTATTTCACGAATATTTTAATTTTTTCCCGACAATGCGCGTGCCATTTCTAGTAACCTCAGAAAGACACCAATCCTATTGGAGTGTGTATAGATTTCTTCTTGTATTATTCACGGTGGATAAAAAGGGGAAGCCAGTGGTCACCCATTCCCTATCAAACTCAATGTACGCAACTTGTCCATCCAAAATGCCTACTTTTAGACAGTAATAATCAAGTCATAATTGTTCCAAGGTATACGTAACGAAAAAGTCGCACGTAGAAATGGAAACTAATCAAGCTCTTCGTGAGATACGAGATAGATTCTTTGAATTTTGCCAAGTCGAATTAAGAAGTTCTTAATTGGGCTGACTTCATGCTTTAAAATGCCTAGCTTGAGTATCTTACTTTGGAGCCAAGCTAATCGAGCTGTTGAATTACATTTGAGTGCATGCATATGATCAGACTATAAATGCAATACATAGAAAAACAGCATTATTCTTTTATACTCCCTTTTGTAGTATCTCTCAATTCTTACTTGAGTTAGAGTCGAGCTAGACTCCAGCTCACAGCAGATTTACTTGCTAATTGTAGAATCGAATAGTCGGGCTTTAATTTATTGAAAGCTAAATCAAGGTCGAACTGGATGTTGAGCTTTGCATAAATCCAGTTAACTTGAGCTCGACCACGAGGGAAATGTCGATTTGTCTTGATTTATGCCACTTAATCTCGGTAAATGATGGGTCTCATTATAGTAGTCATTATGTTCTCGATTTCATCCACTGGAATTGAATAATTGAATAAGATATGACACCCCAAGGGCATTTATGATGTTAGTGATCTAATTAAGCTGTCGTGTCATCGACTTGCGTTTTGGTCTTGTTGACCTATTCAAGTAAAGTCACCGTGAATTTTAGTTCGACGCAAGCCACTAGTTTCAACATGATGTGAGATTAGCCTTTCAGTTGGTAAGCTGTCCAGTCCATAAGTTGGTTTAATCAAATTTTTAGGGTTCTATCAAGTATACATACTCGAAATTTCCATAAACTTCCAACTTTAAAAGTGTCTCATCATCTTGTTCTCAATTTATTTAGACCTTTTCATAAGGTTTCTTACCCTCCATATTCACAGTTCCTTAACTGGTTTGATTAGTTTCGGAGTCACTGTCATCCTTGCCTTTCTCCATTAAGTTTTACTGAATGGTTTGATGGTTTGATGCCGCGACTCCAAAGTACAATTACCGATGCGGCAGTGATCGAATAATGTTCAAAGGTAAGCAGGCTCTGAAGTGAAAATAATTAAGATGATGGGATTGGTAAGGACTAAGAAGATAATCCAAATTGTCGAATAAGATTGGCTCTTATAATCCTGATAAGCCCGCAAAAGAGAAGCAACTGTTTTTAGCAAGAGTATTAACTTTTTGCTGGTGACTTAAATACCCAACAGACTGAAACCCCCCCCCCCCCCCCAAAAAAAAAAAAAACAAAACAAAAAAAAGAAAACAAGCAAACAAACAGCAAACGGTGCACCGTAAAGCTAACTTCAAAACTGACAATCCCCTTCCGATGCTCGAAATTTCCTGCCTTTGAGATCACGAAGTTGCTCCAACGTGACTGCACATAAAGGCATCTCCAGGGGTACTTGAATGCGGAGCTTACGAGAAACTTGTCTCATGGACGGTCGAAGCCGCGGATTGGGTCGCAGACACTTGAATGCTAGCCATGTGATAGAGATCATGTCTTCCGCATCTCGAAGTCAAACTCTAGAAGGCGACAGACGTTGATCTAGCACATCCTTCAACAGTATTGGCAACTCAATTTCGGTGGATGATGAATATTCCCAAGAGATAATATCTTCCAGATACTTTCCCATGATTGTCTTTAATGCGATGACTCCGAAGTTATACACATTGCATTTTTCAGTTGGTATTGTAGAATAAGTCAGCTCTGCCATTGAAGATATCAAAACTTGTTCATAACCTCATCAGCTACACTTGAGTCAACGACATGATTCCTCTTCATGTGATGGTATAGGTAAAAAATTACGAGCAGATATCATTTTGATTACATAAATTTAGTATCCTCGAACTAGCCAGATCAATTACAATGCCTTTATGGATCCTTAATGTCATTGAAAAAGAAAGAAATTATAAAGGTCATAAATACCTAGAGCGATGTAGTCGATAATACCAGCTAATGCAGTCCATTTTGATGAATAATAGTTGTGCGGTGCCAAAATCAGAAACCCGTACTTCTGAGGGGGCATTTTATGGCATCTTGATCATTTTTAATATCCATGCCTGACTTACTTTTCTAAGACTTCATTGAAATTGACCTAGTCAGTCAAGTAAATCTGTGAAAAATTGATCAACTTAAGTGTCGGTATACTCAAACCGCAAGTTATTGATTTGCTCAGGTCTTAAGTCAAAACTGTATGAGAGTGATAATCGATATTATCGGAGAATGATGATGCAAGTATGAGGCCACTCATTTTAGCATGCCTTTTCTCTCATTTCCAGAATATAGTACCTTCTCTCCCTTACAAGGGCAGCAGTTCAACCTTATACGAATCAAATTCGGCTTAGTAAAAAATTATGAAATTCAATTGGGTCCCATGTAGGTTATTTATACGCGCCAACCGATTACTTAACATAATCTTTCTTATATAGTCAAAGAGCACACTTTGATTATTACTTGATATTGATATGTTTGGATCTATCCCCAGACGGTCTATGTACATGTTGGATGGTCATGGCCACGGCCATGCGCGATTGATGGATCAATACGAGTAAATCCTGCTATGATCAGCTACAACCATCCAAAGGATGAAAGGGATCACATTCCCAGATACTAGGTGCTCTCGATCCGCGTTTCCATACTTCCAACTTGCTTTTGGTCACTCAAAAGACAAGAACCACACCGGTCATCAATCAATGACCATCGCGCAAATTCATTGTTGTTGAGCTACTATGCCACACTACCAAAAACATTATCCTCATGTTTTAATCTTGAACATAACGGATTATATTCTTTAAATATCCGAGAGTAATAGTAGGCACATGAATTGGCGATAAGATATGTAGAGAAACTTTGTCAATACGTTTTATAAATTATATGTGTGACATCCTGATTTTCGGGTTCTGTTTTCAATTGAATAAGTTGAACTTTTCATCGACGTGCCTATAGTTCTATTCTTTGAGCTAATCACTCACGAGATAACTAGTCTATCTGGTGAAGTCGTTAAGGGATCTTAATATAATAGACTTAAAAATTCGACCAAGAATCGATTGCTCGACCATACTAATCTGCAATGGTCAATACAACATTATCAAAATCGATCAGAGATCAGAGATGGGTCAATTCGACTGAGATATGTGATTAAAATGTGGGTGATTCAACATTATTGTAAAATTCTCGAGATTTTTGCAACAATTGAGAGTCGCCAATGTGTCGAAAAGGTACAATGTAGCTCGAAAATAATCGACCACGGGTTAATTACACTAAAAATTCCTAAAAACTACTTGATAGGCTAGGTCATGCTAAAATCATGCCAGATTGAAATTAACCGCTCTTGCAACCAAAATTTTGGGTGCATCCACCTAAGATTTCGTTAATGGATTACTAAACCTAAACTTAGCTTGGGCTCTCCCAAGCCCATAACAATTCACGACTTAGGTTCAACTATCTAGCATGCAAAAGGGAGTCGGCACTAATCAGTTTACGGTAGGTCGATTAGACACATACACGAAATAATGAGAGAATTATTTTACTTCTACAAACCAAAGACTTTGGGTACGGGGACTTGGTTACACTAGACTATTCTGATACCCTTTCGATACATTTCTCTTTTTATTTCAAAAAAAAGTTTTGCAGGCAACTTGAATTAATTTTAATTCACTTCCCTAACATGTGAGGTGATCACACGGGTGCGCAAACCACCAATTTAACACCAAAATAAAGCAATAAATAAATTGCAAGACTTACCTTATAACAATGTAAGCATCTGCAATGTTAAATCAGAATTCACATCGACAGTCCTAGATATGATTTCTAATTAACACGCAATTTCTTTTTTTGTTTGTTTTCACTTACTTAATGAGAATCAAATCTATATGCAATGCAATGTTACTAATCTAATATGAAATGAAATGACATGGCAGTATAACCTAAATTATATGACATGAGTAAAAAAATGCAATAACTAAATGTGCAATCTAAATTAATCTAAATGAACTAACTCTGATGACGAGCAATTTCTAATTAAATGGACCTAACAATTGTCGTGACCTCTCTTTTTCGGCGCCCGATCAGGGCGGGCATCTTGCGGAGGCTAATGGTTTGGCTAGGTCTTTTAGCTTGCACTCTCCCAAGTCCACCAATTCACGACTTAATAAAACAAGTTTTTAACTTGTAAGTTAATTTTAAAACGGAGTCACCACTAATCGGTTTGGGATGGGTCAATTAGAAACCCAAGCGAAGTATCGGGAGAAATACTTGCTCATGCGCAACCAGAGAAATTAGGATCAGAGACTTGATTACACTAGTTAATCACTAATGCCCTTTCGGTACCTAATCTTGTTAAAACCCTGAGGCTTTTTGGATGTTTGAGGGATTTTTCCATGTATTTTGTGAAGGAAAAACATTTTTTTATATTTTTTTGGTCTTTTTTCTGAAAAGAAAATCATTTTTGGCTTTTTCTGACTTTTTGGAAAATATAAATCTTTTTTGGCTTTTTCTGACATTTTTAGAAAATATAAATCTTGTTTTGGCTATTTCTCACTTTTTTGCCTTTTTTTTGGGAAAATATAAGATATTTTGATTTTTTTGTTTTATGGAAAATATATATTTTTTGATTATTTATTTATTTATTAAAATATTATTTTATATTAAAATATATATTTAAAAAAACGACCCGGGTCGGGTTCCCGAGTTGGGACTGACCCGGTCGTCGACCCGAGATTGTTGCGGGCCCGACTCGGACTTTTTTATTGCTTTTTTTTTTCTTGGGTGGAAAACAAGCTTGGCCCAAAAATAGCCCCACTTCTCTGAGGCCCGTGTGAATTTAGTCAACGCGTGACCTTGCCCGATTCGAAGGAAACCCTACCCGAGTCTGACAACCTGACTCAGCTTGACGAAACCCTAGAGCACCGGGTCGCGCGCTCGACCTGAGCTCAACTTGGTTTCGCGACCCTCCCTCCTTCCGTCTACTTGCGGCGCTCATCGGAGGGTTTGGGGGGCAATCGAGCGGCAGCCCGGCGTCCAACGACGGCGACGTAGCAGCCAACAGCCGGCCGCTCGACTGGATCGACGACGGGACCTCTGGCAAGTCGACAGAATATGCGGGGGAGGCTCTAACTTGCTGAGACTGAGATTCGGTGGTAGATGGGGTTCGAAAGAGGGGGGTGCGACGGCAAAGGAGCGACAGGCGGCGCTACTGCTAATTGTTCGCAGCAACGGCTCGACAAGGCGACAAATGGTGGAGGTGACGACAACGGGGTAGCGACAGCAGCCTCTTAGCTCCCAAATCTGGCTGGCGCTGGCGTCGAGCACGGCTCTAGGCAGCTCTCCCTTTGTTTCCCTTCTCTCTAGCAACCCCCTTTGTGAATCTGGGACTCCTTCGGAACCAGACCCTCCCTGCTCGACTAGATCTCTCCCCCTCGGGCTCGCTTGCCGCCGGCCTCCCCCGAAGTCTCTTGGAGGGAGGTCGGTTGAGCTCGCAACCCGATTTCTCTCGCGCGCTCGCTCTTTGATCTGCCCTGAAGTCTCTCAAGGGAAATCTCTGAGTTCGCCGTGTCCTTCGACGGAGGTGGTGCCTCGCTATTATAGGCGAAGGGGCAGCCAGTCGACGGGGCTTCAACCGTCGGTCTTAGCACGCCAAACGGACGCCCGTGGCCGAACTGGCATCCCATTCTTGCTCCTCCAACAAAGCGTGCTCGGCATTGAAAGCAGGCCATTAATGGCGCATGAGATCTATCTCTTCCGGCCGACGTCGGCCTACCCTCCTCAGCCGTAGGTTGTCCTTCGCGCGTCGGCATCCTCTGTGCATGTGAATTACAGAGGCGTAGGGGAAGAAGAGGGAAGAAGGAAGAAGAAGAAGAGAAGGGGGCCGGGCTTTGGGGGGAAAAAAGGACTGGGGCCTGGGCTTGCGTGGAAAGAAGAAGAGGGGGCTGGGCTGGCTTTTTTTATTTTCTTTTTTTTTACTATTTTTTTATTATTTATTATTATCCGAACGAAAAACAAAAATTAAAAGAGACTAAGGCCTAATTAAAAAAAAAAAAAAACCTAATCAAAATTTAGGTGTCAACAACAACAATTACTAAATGACATGCATTTTCATGAACCTAATGCTATATGACATGTACATGACATATTTTATTTTCTTAAAAAGCATGCAATATATCTAGGAGAAATTATCTAAACCTATAATTAATAAACATGCAATCTTATCCCAACATGCAATGACGTATAAAGAATGCCCTAATTATACATGACAAATGCATGACAATTTTTGTTTTTTATGAAATTCGAAATTAATATTGACACAGAATTAAACGTGCAATTCAAACTTAAAAAAAAAAAAAAAACCAACATCCTAAATGAATGCATTTTTTTGATTTTTTATTTTAGAAATTCAGAATAAAATCTCTATTCTAAATATGCAAGATAACAAGAAATATTTTAAAACAAACCTAATCCTAACTCAAATATCTTTTTTGGATTTTTTCTTTTACGAAAATAAGATTGATTCAACTAACACGACGGCAAATCATACCAGATAAGATTGATATCTATAAATTGACGAATCATATCTCGTGCATGAGATCGGGTTGGCCAATTTTTAAATAAACCACAAATCGAATCTCGAGTGTGAGATCAGATTGGCGATTTTTCAAGCGAATGCGAGTCGGATTTCGGGCGCAAAAATTGGACTGTCAATCTCTAATTTGAGAGGCTATTTCATGTTGGAATCTCAATCATACATTTAAGGAATAATTCCACTAAAAAACAGAACAAATGATTATAAAATAAATAAATAAAATAAACAAAAACACTACCTAATTTAATTTTCCTTTTTTTCTTCTGTTTTTTCCTTTTTTTTCTTCCTAAGCAAGGCTTGTGCTCATGTGGTGGCTGATCACTGTCGGTCACCGGTCGCAGTCGTTGGATCTCCGGCGCGAGGGCAGCTCCTGCAAAGTTCGGCGAAGGGGACACACGGGAAGCGAGGAACGACTGAAGAAGAAGCACAGTAGCTTTTCCTTCTTTTTTCTTTTTGTCTCTGTCTTCTCACGTCTTCTCTCTCTTGTTGTTGTACTTTTTGCAGCACTTTTCAGCAGAAGGGAAAATTCCTTGCTGACTTTTTCCTTTTTCTCCAAAGAACGAACACTTCTTCTCTCTTTCCCTGAATTGTTGACCTCAAAAACTCCCCAAAAACCCTAGAAACGAAGTCTCTTTCGTCTTCAATCTTTTACCAAGAAAACCTGAGAGGAAAACCCTCAATGTGGCCGTATGTATCAATATGTGTGGCCCTCTCTAAAACCCTACGTGTTTTAACTTATTTATAGGCCACGGATTAAGGGTTTTAATTTTTCCAATCAATATCCATGAGAATTTCTTTTCCAAATGCAATATTTTCTTTTCCAAACGCAATATTGTTTTTGAATTGAAATCTCACAGATAAATCCATAAAATCTCCTCGAGGATACGGGCTTGGTGTGGCATCCGTATATTTTGGCAACCTTGGAAAAATAACAATATGTTGCGGACTGACGAAATTGTTATCGAATTTCGTCATCGGCACCGATGATGGACCCTGTCATATCATCGTCATCGTCATCGTCATCGTCGGCACCACATTCGACCCCACTGACCCATTCACACTTGTTCCGATGACACGATATAACTATACCACCTAAGTGTATATGAAATAAGAAAGGGATTTGGACTTTAATACACCGATTATTTAGTGAGCCGAAGGAAGAAAAATCGGCCATGCATGAGGACCATGCACCATTGAACCCACTTCTTAGTTGAGCAGCAAGGGAATGAAGTCTTCCCCATGAGCTGCGCGTTCTCCTCTCGGCTTGGCCAGTCAACAATGAAGGAGGATTGTTGACCGAGAGAAGCCCAGCAACGGCCACGTTGCCTCTCACTCGGCTGCCAGCAAAAATCCAAGAAATTACCAGCTGAAGACACGTCTCTCCCCAGATGTCTTCGATCAATGAAGCCACCGCATTTCTTTGTTGACTAGGGCAGTCAACAAGCAGTGAATTGAACAAAATGCTCGTGAATGTGAGCAAGAGAGAGAAAGAGCCAAGTGAGCTAAGGCAAAGACAGAGCGAGTGAGCGTAGCGAGCGAGAGGGAGAGAGATCTATGAGAGAGAAGTGAGCGTGCAAATGTGAGCAGCGAGGAAGGAGGAGAGGGGACCGCTCTCCGTCCGTGCTTGTGCGCTGTCACCGTCGACACCGCTCGCCTTCATCGCCATTGAGCCACACCTGTGAACCGCAAACTTCCTGATTTGCTTGCTGTTGAGCTGTAGGACTTGAGGCAAGTTGAAGTCTCCTAATCTATATAGTGTAGTGCTATTGATGTCTGAGGAAGTGTATTGATAGGTTGGATTGCTTGATTTTGCTGTTGAGTGGTAGTATGTAGAGTGGCTGAAACTATTGTGGGTTTATATGGTTGAGGAAACCTTGAAATTTTCTAGTTTGCATATGATTTTGGATTTTGATTGTACGTCGATTCTAGTATTGGCAAAGCTTTAAAAATTCTGTTTGTAAATGGTTTTGGAAAACCTCCCAACCCATGCTGAAATTTCTATGTACCGAGGCACCGTTCATCAATATTCCAAAAAGAAAAAGGGAAATGTTTTGGTGCCCTCGAAATCTCAAATTTCTACATAAACTAATTTTGAAAATCTTTAAGTCGGGAGTGGAAATTTGACTCGTTAATGTGCCGATTTCAAATTTACATGTGTTTGATAACTCTCTTTGATTTTGGCCGTGAGGTTCAAGTGCAACCCGAGAATCTATACATGAGCTTTCGAAATACATTGAAGGTTGGCTGTGGAAGTGGATTTATGAGTTGATTTCCATGCTGCTGGAATTTTGTGATTTGATTTCATTGACATGGAAATGACATATGTTTTCAAAGCCTACTGTTGTTGTATTGATATGCCTTTGAAAATCTCAATTTGCATTGTTTGATATCATAAAGGGAGATTTTCATGAGTCCAAACGAAATTTCAGATGATTTGATTGATATACCATGGCTAAGATATATGCTTGACGCCGTCGAACCCTCGAGTCGACGATGCCCCGGGAGTCAGGATGCCCAGAGGCTCGAATGAGTCGATGCCCTTTGGATGCCTGGGCTCCGCAGAGCCCCAGAGTTACCCTGAAAGTGTCGGGATGCCCAGTTGTATTTTGAATACATGTCTGGAGGGTAAGGGTAACCACTTTCATGGTAAGCCCCGGTGATTCCTTATGATGCCAGGTGGGGTGCGAGATGCTTGGAGGTGTAACGCAACACGCTCTAGATGCCTGGTTGTATTATGAATACATGCCCGAAGGCTTTCGTGACGCCAGGTTGGGTGCGAATGCCCAGAGAGATGCAAACACTGGTCCTCTGGGATAGACGTAAGGAAATGAAAGTGAACCGAGTTCTAAAATTAACGACGCTGCTAATAATTGCGCCTGATTATGAGACAAAATTGTGTGGCATGGAATGGGACGTGTCATAACAATTTGGCCTTATAATTGGGACCCGTGTGACTAAAATGGTGCATTCTGGTTTTTGAAACTACAATTGCCATTACTTTGAAAAGCTTTATCGATTTGATGCATACTCATTCTTTTGATTATATGTTTTGTCTATCTTGCATGGAATTAGATAGTGATTGCTTGCACGATATAGCTTAGTGGATCTTTCGCTGTTGGGTGGTTGTACTCACCTCTTTTTGGGGACTAACATTTCAAACTAGACGAGATGCCTCTGCTACCCGTACCTCCCGGTACATTTTATGGAGTCTCGGTCAACCTGCAATGGGAATGGTCAGAGCATCATCACCTTGAGGTGCGAGGGCTGTCTTTTATATGAGTGCGGGTGATAGTTGTATTCGACATTAGTCCTCCCGCCGGCCCATACTACAGGAGTATATTGCTGTTTTTTGTTTGTCTAGATGGACGCTCGCTGGGGTTGCTACCACGGCCACCAACAGACGGACCGGACGGATGGGTGTGACCATGAGCTAGGGTTGGCAGAGGAAGGATTTTTGGACGCCGACACCGACTGATGGACTTATGTATATAGCTATTGGAAAAGTCGAGTATCTTTTGAAAAGTAGCCGAGTATAGACAACCATGGAATTTTGCTGTACCAACGAATGATGTCCATCTGGTTTATGTAAATAAAAGTGTTCGACTTTTTACTTATAAAATGTTTAGTTGGTGTGCATCATTTTTTAATATAGGGAGGGGAGTTGTTGGATACGCTTCCACCATGTTTTGCGCAGGGACCAATGTAAATGATATAAACCCCCAGAACTTATGGACTTAGTGTAATGTTATGGTATCGGAGTAATAGATTTTCAGGGCAAGTGAAAGGTATCTATGGCGACCCTAACAGATCGGGGGCTGTCGAAGGGTGCCACAGCGAGTGGTATCAGAGCATGGTTTTATGTGGAGTGATAAGGTGCCTCAATTGGAAATGAGGATATAAAGATGCACACTATAGGACACTAACCAAGGGTAGTTGACTAACTATGAATAACGGGTGATAGATTTTCACTCGTAAATCCCTGGTAACAATCACGAGTTACCTTTGCGTGCCAGTAACATTTTTTTGTTACTTATGTGACTTTAGTAACCCCTTTTTATTTTATTATTTGACCAGTGGCATTGAGTCACTAATCGCTCCTCAGACGAATGCTTGGAAAACTGCAGGGAAATCATGGTACGAACTGGGAGTTCTCATCCATCAATGGCTAAAGCCTCTGCTTCAAGGACTAAACCCCGTATGGAAGATATCCTGCAGGCATTGGACAATATAGGAAATTTGATGGAAAGGCAAGCTCAGCAACAACCCAAAGCAGAACGTCGCCCTCAAGGACTGGTGGAACAATTCTTGAAGTTGAAACCACCTAAGTTTAATGGAATGGGAAGTCCTGAGGAGGCGGAACAATGGATTGATGGAATGGAACAGATTTTCCGATTGTTGAACTGTAGTGATGTTGAAAAGATAACCTTGGTAGAGTACCAATTGGAGGGAAATGCAACATTTTGGTGGAGAGCTTCAAGAGACACGATCTTTCCACCCGGTACTGATATAAAATGGGATGAGTTTGTTAGAGCTTTCAATAGAAAGCATTTCTCTGAATGTGCCAGAGATAAGAAGATCAAAGAATTTGTTCAATTAGAACAAAGGGAGTTGACAGTAGATCAGTATGAAGTAAATTTTTTTGAATTATCTAGATATGCTCCCAGGTTGATTGAGGATTAAGAGGAAAAGGCTAAGAGAGTCCTGAAGGGACTAAGGACTAACATTAAGAAACAACAAGTGCCTCTGAATATAAGAGATTATAATGAAATTTATGAAAGAGCACAGTTGGTGGAGCAGGAACTAATGAGAGAACAATCAGAGTTTGGAAGGCAATCGACCTTCAGTAATATCAAACGGGGTAAGAGACCCTATCTTGGTCAAGGTTAGCCCTAGGAATCTAAGAAAAAGAGTAACTTTGGGAATTTTGGAAAAGCCAGGGATGGCCCGACTTTTGGGAAAGCACCCTACCAGGATGGTAATTGCCGAAGATGTGGTGGACAACACGGACCAGGACCTTGTAGTGATCGACTGAAATGTTTTGGTTGTGGGCAGAGAGGTCATTTTAGGAAAGACTGTCCACAGGAAAGACCTCAACCAAACACTAACTTGGTGCGACAAGTGCAGCAACATGCAATTGGACCACATCCACCAAGGTATCCACAAAGACCACCGGCACAAGGAAGGGTGTATGCGGTCTCCCAAGAGGAAGTGGAAGCTTCCAAATGTCATCTCATGTACGATCTCTATAAATGGCAAAAAGGCATATGCGTTATTTGATACGGGTGCTACGCATTCTTTTGTGTCTGAAAGGTATAGACAGTTGAGTAAAATAGAAACTACATCTCTTGAGACGCCTCTTTGTGTTTCTACGCCATTAAAGAATATGGTATTGTCTACGCTGGGTGACGACCAACACGGGGGACGAGCTGACAAGCGCGCGGGACTCGACTGGCACAGGGGGCTTGGTGATTGCGGAGGCACAGCAGGTCGGGCAGCGAGGATTGACCGAAGAAGAAGCACAGTAGCTTTTCCTTCTTCTTTTTTTTTTTCTCTATTTTCTCACGTCTTCTCCCTCTGTTGTTGTACTTTCTGCTACACTTTTCAGCATAAGGGAAAATTCCTTGCTGACTTTTTCCTTTTTCTCCAAACGAACACTTCTTCTCTTTTTTCGTGAATTGTTGACCTCGAAAACTTCCCAAAAACCCTAGAAACGAAGTCTCTTTTGTCTTCAATTTTTTACCTAGAAACCCCGAGAGAAAAACCCCCCAATGTGGCCGTATGTATCAATATGTGTGGCCCTCTCTAAAATCCTACGTGTTTTGATCTATTTATAGGCCACGGATGAGGGGTTTTAATTTTTCCAAATCGATATCCATGAGGATTCTTTTCCAAACGTAATATTTGCTTTTCCAAATGCAATATTGTTTTTGAATTGAAATCTCACAAAGATAAATCCATAAAATCTCCTCGAGAATACAGGCTTGGGTCGATTTACTCCCTTCGTGGGCTTAGCGCAACTCATCAAATTAAAGTTCAAAATCATTGATTTGATCCCATTTGTCACCGGCCCACCATAAATGCAAATTAAAAATAAATGTGCCTAAAACTACATACTATGCAATTAATTTTTTTTTTTGGGGTTAAAATTAATCCCTGATTTTTTAATGTGATAAATGACTAAATAGGTCGCCAAAATTTAAGTGTCAACGACCGAGAATTTGAACCCTATTTCAGAAATTGAAAGTTCTATCATGTCATGATTCATTTTAGGAATGTCGACTCATCCTCTGAAGATTTTTCTACAAACCGAGATTTTTGGCGAAAATTCAAAGTAGGGTTGTTTTTACCTAGAAAATCAAAGGGCCGTTTTTTATCGCGTTTTTAGGATTCAAGTTGGTTTAATTGGTGAGAAAAAATGTTGATTTTGACGATGGCACCTTAGCTGAAATTATGGACATCAAATTGAGCTCAATTGTAGGGGAATTGATTCAATTTGGAAGGGAAAGTGCCCAAAATTCGTAGGCCAAGGGGGACACAACCTGTTGGACCACTTAGGGATGCTTCTAAGGGATTTTTGGTGTAGCAAATTGGCCTTGGATGACAACCAAGGAGGTGGGGGCATGCAATGAGTGAAAATGGATAGAAATGAAGACTTTTGAAGCATTTGGGCCCCTCCATCTTCTTCTTCTTCAAGTGACTTGCTTTCTCCATTGTTAGACCACTTTTGAAGCTTAGAAAACTAGAAGAAACTGGCAGCCCCTCCCCCTAGCTCATCGACCGCCCTTTGAAGCCATCGGAGCCGCTGCACACCGCCCACTTGCGCCTGCTCACCTGTGCGTTACGTTCGACCGTCCTCACGCCCGTTTGCCTTCACTAAGCCACCTCGCCATCCCCCCATGTGATATCCCAAATTTTCACTTCTGTTTTCTATTGAATAAATCAGGCATTTCATTGATGCACTTATAGGGCTATTCTCAGAGCTGATCACTCTCGAGATAACTAGACTATTCAGCGAAGTCATTAAGGAATTTTAAGACAATAGACTTAAGAATTCAACCAGGAATCAGCTTCTCGACCGTGCTCATCTTTAGAGACCATTATGGCACAATATAAAATCGATTTGAGATCAGAGATAGGTCAATTCGACTGAGATGTGTGTCTAATCATGGGTGATACCACTAAATTAGAAAATTCTCGTCGACCGACACTAGACTGATTTTCTTATTGTTTTGGTACCCTGTATCCGTATTTGAATGCTCGAGATTTTCACGACAACCGAGGATCGCCAATGTTTTGAGTGGATTCATTTTGGCTCGGAGAAAATCGACCATGGGTCATTTCCACTAAAAGTTTATGAAAAGAATCCGATAGCCTAGGTCACACTAAAAACGTGTCTGAGTGAAATTAACCACAAATTTAAATCCGATTTCAGAAATTGAAGATCCTGTCATGTCACAATAAATTCTATGAACATCGACTCAGTCTTAGAAGATTTTTCTGCAACCCAAGACTTTTTAGGAAAAAAGTCGGCATAGGACCGTTTTTGTTCAGAAAGAGACCGGGACAGTTTTTGATCATGTAATGGGGATGCAAGATGGATCAATTAGTGAGGAAAAATACCAATTTGAGTATTGACTCGATAACAAAATTTATTGACGCCAATTGGGATTGAATTAAGAGAGATTATCAGTCCAATTGAAGCCAAAGCTTGCAAATCGAGTCTTTAGGGGTAGAACTTGTTGAGACGTAGCCTCACCCCATTGTGGGACAACATTTCAGCTCCCTAAATGGCAGCACCTCCACCCCCCTCGTCCTCCCATGCATTTTGGTACACTAGAAGAGATCACCGAGATAGGATACCACTTTCGAATACATCCCCACCCTGAAGGATTAGAATATGTGCTAGTGGAGTCCCCCATCTGGGTTGATGTGAACTAGGCCGATAGGGTGCCCCATAAGTACTGGTCATGGTATCACCACTATCATGACGGGCGAAGGGAGGGTCCTGTGCTAGAATCTGATGTACCTCAGTTCGTTCTAGAAGCAATTTTTGGTGAGGGTACAATAGACCATAAGGATGAATCGGTGGTTGATGCGAAGGATCCTAAGTTGGGTGATGATCTCGACTCTCCAGAGCAATTAGTAGTAGACTCCAGCTAGAGCATTGAAGAAGAGAGATTGTTAAGGAGGAGGAGTACCCGGAGGAGAACCCGGAGGAGGAACCTAAGGAAGACCCTAAAGAAGAACCTGAAGAGGAGTCGGAGGAGGATCCCGAGGATGATCTAGAGTATGACCCGGATGAGGATTGAAACCCCCATCCTTTTTGCAAACCCGGTGTGTGAACTGATATGTGATAGATCGGACTCTTGTGAATAGTTTTTGTAATATATACTATGAGGTTTGCTTGTATAAAAGTGTGGTTGTGGTTTTTCAGTTGAGAAAAATATAGCCATATTTTTCTATCCCATTGTTTTATTGTATGGACATTATTTTATATGCTTCCACATGCGTATTAAAATGAAAGGGTCGGCAATGCGTCTTGGGACGTCGCTATTAAATCGACCAAGGTGAGGGATGGGTGCATGCCCGAGGATCAAGGTGTGACATCCCCGTTTAAGTGGTATCAGAGCATGGTCGTTAGAGATTAGAGTGATAAGGTGCGATGAGGTATGGGATAGTAGTAGGAATGACATTTAAATTCATGCTGGTGCATGTCGATGGTAGTTGTGTGATAAAATCGTTTGCTGTGTGTGTTTCGCTCATCTTCTAATCCATTGTGAATTTGGAAGACAGGCTTCAGTAGAAAAGATTGAACCATGAGCGAGCCGGAGCAGAGAATTCCGAGTAAGAGAGCTGTTAGGCCTATAGCTCAGGTTAGATCGTCGACCGGGGTCAGTACCCGAGGAGGCAGAGCTAGGGCACCGGCATAAGCCAATGTCAGTGGTGTAGCACCACTACCGGTTGATGCTGGGGTTGCAACCCCAAGTGACCAGGGAACTATCAAGATTGACTAGGCCTTGGATGCCATGAGAGAGTTGATGAGGCAACAGGCCCGAGATCAAGTTGTCGCATTTACTGCCGTTATTGTAGCTGCTGCTCAAGCCACCACTACTGCTGCTATTGCACTGCCGCACCTGCCGCCGCACCTGCCGCCGCACCTGCTGCCGCGCCTATCCATGTTTTAGCTGAGAACATAGAGGTGCAGAGAGAGAGACCAATACATAAGCTGGTGGAGCAGTTTTTAAAGCTGAGTCTACTAAGATTTTCGGGTACTGGAGACCCCGAGGCCCTTCACTTTGGATCTAGAATTTAGAGAAAGCCTTGCACTTTTGATGTGCACAGAGGTAGATAAGGTAACCTTGGTAGTATATTAGATGTAGGGTAATGCCAACACCCGGTGGAGAGCCACCAGAGAGACAGTGTTTCCTGAAGGAGTGATCTCATTGTGGGATGCATTCCTCAGATTGTTCAATAAGCAATACTTTCTGAGGAACACAAGATAGCAGAAGATAGAAGAATTTCTACGACTCCATCAAGGGTCGATGATTGTCGACCAATATGGAGTCAAATTTGCGAAGCTATCTCAGTATGCTCCGAGACTGATTGAAGACCCTGAGGAGAACGCTCGAAGATTTAAGAGCAGCCTTCGACAAGAGTTGAGACAGCAGTTGGTGCCATTCGGCTTAATTGATTATCGAAAAGTTTACCATCAAGCATAACTGCTCGAAAGGAGCCTAACTGAGCAAGTCACCTCGTCTGGATCGAGGTTTATGTCTCATCGAGAAAGGATTTGCCATGGGAAGAGGCCCATGACTAGAGGTAGCTTCTAGGTTCCGCCCAACAAGAAGGGTGGGGTTGGAAAGTCTGGGCCAAGTCAGAATGGCCTGTGTCGCTTCTGTGCAAGGCGACATGGTTCAGCTCCATGTCCCCGAAGGCCAAGTGTTTGTTTTGGATGTGGCCAACAGGGCCACATGGTCAGAGATTGTCCTAGCAGACCAAGAGGACAATTGCAGTTGTCGCCGCCGCCACCTATGGGACAGATTAGAGGGTATGCGCCTCAGAATGCACCACAAGGAGGTCAGCTGAGACCTCTAGTTCAAGGCATGGTGTATGCCATTACACAAGGTCAGGTAAAAGCTGCACCTAACGTGATCATAGGTATGGTTTCGCTGAATGACCATCTTGCTTACGCTTTGTTCGACTCAGGAGCAACTCATTCCTTTATTGTCAAGTAGTTTGTTAAGTTGTTAGGATTAAGTTCTACATCGTTGGAGTTGGCAGTTTGCATATCAATGCCATGGAAGGATAAAGTTATTGCTACTTTGGGTTGTTCTGGTTGCAAGTTAGCGATTGGTGAGTGAGTGGACAAAATAGACTTGTTAGTCCTAGCCATGTATGACTTTGATTTGATAATTGGCATGAACTGGCTCATGAAGCAACAAGCTATAATGGCCTGCTATCACAAAGCAATTCAGTTTGACCCGTTAAAGGGTAAGAGCTTCGAGTTTGTTAGGAATCGAGGACCCCCGATAAACTGATCTTGTCGCCAGAGGCAACTCGTCTGTTAGACAGGGGTTGTCAAGGTTACTTGAAAACTGTCGTGAATACGACAGTTGTGAAGTTGAAAATGGAAGGCATTGCTGTGGTGCAAGAATTTCCAGATGTCTTTCCAAAGGAGTTGCCAGGATTGCCGCTAGAGAGAGAAATTGAGTTCGTGATTAAGCTAGGACCCGAGACAGAGCCAATCTCTAAGGCTCCTTGCCGAATGACATTATCTGAGTTAAAGGGACTGAAGGTGCAGATGCAAGAGTTATTGGATAAAGGATTCATTCGTCCCAGTGCATCACCTTGGGGAGCACCAATGAAGGGAACTTTGTGCTTTGGGAAGAAAGGAAAACTGAGCCAAAGGTACGTAGGTCCGTTTGAAATTTTTAAGAGAATTGAGACCTTAGTATATCGTCTTGCATTGCCACCGACATTGGCGCAAGTGGACGACGTCTTCTACGTGTCGATGTTAAGAAAGTATGAGCTTGACCTGACCCACGTGCTCAATTTCAAGGAATTGGATGTGGATGACCATGTGTCATACGTTGAAAGCCCAGTTTAGATAGTGGATTGAAAAGAGCAAGTCTTGCGTACAAAGACCATTCCGTTGGTCAAAGTGGTCTGGCAACGCCATGGTACTGAAGGAGCGACATGGGAGACTGAAGAGTCGATGAGATAATTGTACCCCCACTTTTTTGATAAAGTTCTGTAATGGTTTAAATTTCGAGGACAAATTTTTTATAATAGGGGAAGAGTTGTGATATCCCAGATTTTCGCTTCTGTTTTCTATTGAATAAATCGAGCATTTCATCGACGCACCTTTAGGGGTGTTCTCAGAGCTGATTACTCTCGAGATAACTAGACTATTAAGGGAAGCTATTAAGGAATTTTAAGGCAATAGACTTGAGAATTTGATTAGGAATCGGCTTCTTGATCATGCTCATCTTTAGAGGCCATTACGGCACAATATAAAATCGATTTGAGATAGAGATAGGTCAATTCGACTGAGATGTGTGGCTAATTGTGAGTGACACCATTAAATTAGAAAATTCTCATCGGCCGACACTAGACTGATTTTCTTATTGTTTTGGTACCTTGTATTCGTATTTGAATTCTCAAGATTTTTACAACAACCGAGAGTCGTCAATGTGTCGAGTGGATTCATTGTGGCTCATAGAAAATTGACCACGAGTTATTTGCAATAAAAGTTTTTGAAAACTACCTGGTAGCCTAGGTCACGCTAAAAATGCACCTAAATGAAATTAACCGCGAATTTAAGTCCGATTTTAGAAATTAAAGATGCTGTCATGTCATAATAAATTCTAGGAATGTCGACTCAGTCTCAGAAGATTTTTCTGCAACCCGAGACTTTTTGGGAAAAAGTCGGTATAGGACCGTCTTTGTTCATAAAGAGACTAGGACAGTTTTTGATCGCGCAATGGGGATGCAAGATGGATCAATTGGTGAGGAAAAATACCAAATTGAGTATTGACTCGATAACGAAATTTATTAAGGCCAATTGGGATTGAATTAAAAGAGATTATGAGTCCAATTGAAGCCAAAGCTTGCAAATTCGTAGCTTCCCCCCATGCCTAGCCAAATTGGACCATCTCAAGGTTGTGGGTGAGCATTGGTGGCCTAAGGATAGCCAAGAAACTATACTTGGCCATGGATGGTCAAAGGGGACAAAACTTGGAAGAAATTGGCCATGGTGGCCCCCTCTTGCCCTCTCTTTGCTCCACAAGCCAACCAGCTAGCCATCCTCTCTCCTCTCAGCTTGTTCAACCACCAGTAGACTAGAGGAAACGCCGAAGTAGTCCCTCACGCCATCGCACTCAACTGTCGTCGCCAGAACACTGCCCCTCCGCTCGCGTGAGTGTTGCGCATGTCCGCTTGCCGTTGCGCTTCTCGCTGTCGTTCCTGCTTATCCACCGATCCAACAAGCTATTTCACAACCCAATAGGCCACCGAGAGCCTCTCCGACCCCTGTGAGTGGCTGTCAAGGCCCGGTTTGGCCTTTTCACTCTTTTCCGATCAATTCCCACTCTAAACCGACCCTATTACCTTCTATTTCAGCAAGATCATAACATAAAATAGAGAGGGTGTCCAGCGGCTTTGTGGCCCGTTTTGGGGTAGTTCTGGGCCTCGAAACCTAGGCCCACTTTGAGAAGAATCATTCCCCGCGATGTTCCCATCGGTTTGATCCGACCCGCTCATTAAACATGTGAGTTTTACTCACTTATCCCTACTTAGTAGGCTAATGATACTTAGGGATTGTTTAGATTTAATTAAGTGTGATTAGGTGGATAGATTAGAATAAAGTAATTGGATTAGTGCCTTATCAATGTATGTTAGACAAATGGTTAGAGCTATTAGCTAGTGAATAGTCTATATTATTTATTGAACGAATCTTAGAAATTTTCCGGGTCCATTTCGGCTTCCAATTAGGCATTACGGGCCTAAATTGGATTTATTGCATTTATTTAATATTTTCCGTAATTATTTGATTAATTATTTATGTTCCGGAAATTAGGCTGGGATAGCCGATGACCGGAATTTTATATTGATCATTGTGGTGCAGTCTGTTTATTTATTTGAGTGTTAAATCGTGCTGCATTAATTTAATTCTGATTTTAGGATTTTATTCCTAAATTAATTCATTTTGATAATTGATTGGAAAATTACTGGGCATTGATTTATAGCGCCAAAAATATGTAATGGGCTGTTGGAATTGGTGGGTTGTTCAAAAAGTGAAATTATGTTATTTTGGCTCAAGCCGACCGTGTACTCACACACGGCTATTTTTATTGGAAATGATAAAAATGATGTATTGTTATATGATGAATGGTATACTATCTTGGCCTAGGGGCCCTAGTCTATCAGCTTTGGGCGAGCAATTTATTCTGAGCTTTGGGCGAGCAATTGTAATACCATAGTATCAGCTTTGGGTGAGCATGTATTTTCAGTTTTGGGTGAGCATGTATTATCAACTTTGGGCAAGCATATATAGTATACTATGATGGCCTGGGGGCTTTAATTAATCAGCTTTCGGCGAGCATATATACAATATACTATATTATCAGCTTTAGGCGAGCTATACTATTTATTTTCAGCTTTGGGTGAGTAGTTCGAGACTATGGTCGGACTTTATAGATAGTATCGAATGTACCGACCAGGGGAAGGTCGTGGTGACATGTAAGTGACTAGGTCGATTGATCAATGATTTGATCTAATGCTGTGAATTGATGTGGTTCCTATATATTTGATATATACTGACTTACAGGAAGGAACAGAGGCCAAGGTAAGTCCTCTAACTCGTGTTGTGCTTAGGCAGCCTCTAAAGTGTATTAGCTTCCTAATTGGGTCTTAGGGGGTAGAACTTGCTGAGACGTAGTCTCACCTCGTTGTGGAACAACAATTCTGGTCCCTAGATGGTAGCACCTCCACCTCCTCATCCTTCCATGCATTTTGGTATACCAAAAGAGATCACTGAGATAGGATACCACTTCTCAATACATCAACACCCTGAAGGATTAGAATATATGCTAGCGGAGTCCATCGTCTGGGTTGATGTGAATGAGCCCAATAGGGTGCCCCATAAGTACTGGTCATGGTATCACCACTATCATGACGAGCAAAGAGAGGGTCTTGTGCCGGAATTTGATGTACCTTAGTTCGTTTTGGAAGCTGCTTTTAGTGAGGGCACAGCAGACCATAAGGATGGATTAGTGGTTGATGTGAAGGATCCTAAGTTGGGTGATGATCCCGACTCTCCAAAGCAATTAGTAGTAGACTCCAGCTGGAGCATGGAAGAATGAGAGATTGTTAAGGAGGAGGAGTACCCAGAGGAGAACTCGGAGGAGGAACCTAAGGAAGACCCTGGAGAAGAACCTAAAGAGGAGTCGGAGGAGGATTCCGAGGATGATCTAGAGCATGACTCGGATGAGGATTGAAACCCCAGTCCTGTTTTGCAAACCCAGTGTGTGAACTGATATGTGATAGATCAGATTCTTGTTAATAGTATTGTAATGTATGTGAAAGCTAATATGAGCACCTAGAGGGGGGTGAATAGGTGCAGAAACAATTTTGTGAGATAAGTGCAGCATTAATCGACAATAGATTATGAAAAGGAAATTCGTCCCTTGTAAACAAAACGAGTTACGATCAAAATAAAGGAGCGTAGGGAAGAGAATATGAACACAGAGTTTATAGTGGTTCGGCTTAATCCAAGCCTACGTCCACTCTTCCGCACTGACAGCCCACCAGCTGGATTTCACTATCAACAAAAGAGTTGTTGCAGTAAAGCTCTTCCCTGATTCCACAGTGTAGAGACTCTACGACACTTCCTCAAGGTATCTCAAAGATATAGACTCTCTTTTGCGTACAAGATTTCACTCAACAGTTTAATTAACTAAGAGCAAGGAGCTTCAGACTTTGGAATTCTTCTATCGCGCACGCACTCAAACAACTAGAATGTCTTCCTTATATACTCCTTTATGCCATCATACCCGTTGGCACTTACCAAAGGAATTCTTCCAATCTACTTGTTGGACAGAATCAATTAAGAAGATCTTTGAGTTATTTAACGAACATGACGATAGCCCATTAATCATGTTCGCCCATACAAACAGAATCTCGGTTTCCATAAGTAGAACGTTCTAGGTATACTTCGTCAATCAATCGGATCCACAATCCTTGAATCAATCTTGATTTAAATAATGGATTCCGTCATGCTATATCCAGCTAAGAGATCTTCTCCAGTCGATAAAGTCAGATCCTTAATGAAACATCCAGTTCTGGATAAGTCTTCTTCGATGGTCTAGAAACTATCAATGAGGATAGACTTTGAGTCTTGAGTCTGGCAGTCCGGAGGTCTTCAGACTTTGGTACAAGAGTCTGCAAGTCTTCAGAGTAGACTGAATGAAACATTTTGTCAGCTTCAAAACACTCAAGGAAGTTTTCCCAAACAGTGTATACTATGAGGTTTGCTTGTATAAAAGTGTGGTTGTGATTTTTCAATTGTGAAAAATATAGCCATACTTTTCTATCCCATTGTTTTATTGTCTGGGATTATTTTATATGCTTCCGCATGCGTATTAAAATGAAAGGGTTGGTGATGCATCATGGGACGTCACTATTAAATTGACTAAGGTGAGGGATGGGTGCGTGCCCGAGGATCGGGGCGTGACACCCCAAGCCCCTGGTCGCCGTAGGAGCTCAATCGGAGCCTCGTCGTCACCGTCCAGCTGTTGTCTACCTCCGCTTGGCCCACTGCAGCCGCCCATTCACCCACTTTGCCATTTCAACTGTTGGTTCCAACCCTTCTCAGCCCAAGCAAAAACCGAAGCCAGCAAGGATCTTTGGGCTTTGTGGCCCGTTTTCAGGCCCGTCCGGTCTTTATTAATGTCACTGCAGGGTTGTTTGTCGCCCGTCTCCGTGTCGCCGTCATTGTGGACTCACTAGATCGCAAAATCGGTGAATTTACTTGCTAAACTCTGCTTAGGGAGTTAATGATGCTTAATGGGTGATTAGTTTAGGCTAATTAGGGATTAGGTGGTTAGTTAGAATGGATTAGTGATTTAATTATTCAATTGTGGATGTTAGGTGGTTAGATTCGATCAATTAAGGACTAAATAGACCATGCTATTTATCTAGACAGGTTCGGGAATTTTGCAAGCCCGTTCGAGTGGTTAATTTAGCATTTATGGCCTAAGTTAGTATTTTTGATAATTAATTGCATTTATTTAATTATTTTTGGTATTTATTTAATTATTTATTTTTTTCGAAAATTATACCGGGATAGTCAATGACCGAAATTTCGTGCTAATTGCAATGGTGTGCTTAGTTTATGCAATTGAATGCTAGATTATGCAAATTAAGTGAAAATGGGGATTTTGGTTATTTTTTCCAAAATTTGTGAAATTTTGGTATATAATTGGAAAAATCCCGGGTGTCGAATTTTGACACTGAAAATGGTTTTAAGCACCAAATCAAATCATGGGATTTTAAAAGTGTGAATATCAATTTTTCTGGTTCAAATTGATTTGTTAGCTTGTGTGAGCAATGATCTGTCAGCTTATGAAAGCATTAATCCGTCAGCTTGTGAGAGCAATGATTCGTTAGCTCGTGCGAGCATTAATTTATATACATCAGCTTGTGCAAGCAACAATTGAATTGGAACTTGGAATCGATTGAATTGATTGATTGGATTGAATAAATTGATTGAATATCTGTCTTATGTGCATAGACCGCCTCATGGCGTATTTCATTCTTAGTCGAAGTTTAGGGGGTGAACTTGCTGAGACATTGTCTTACCCTGTCGCGGGCTTTATCTTTTGAGGTCTTTAGATGGCAGTTCCTTTGAAACGTTTTGGTCGGCCCATAAGGGTTACTGAGCAGGTCACTTATATCCTTGTTCCCGAGGGCCACGAGGTTTGGGTCTATGAACTTGTGAGGATCACCGTCTGGGTCGATGCAGGCCTACCTTAAAGGGTATACCATCGATTCAGAGCATGGTGTCGTCGCGAGCTCAATGGATACAGAGTGGATCTCTTATAGGATTCTGATGTCCCAACTTCGGTAATAGACGTCGCTGTTGGCGAGCGTACATCCGACCCTCTTGGTGGTGCAGTGTTGTACCCAAGTTTCCAGGAGACCTCAAAGTCTTCAATTGGGGGTTCGTGTGCCTAGTGGACTTATATGCTTTTCAGTTTGTGCAGGCTTTTGACTAGACTAGTGTTGTATATAAACTAGGGTGTTTATAAAAGTGTTTTGGTTGTGAATTTGTTTCATGCTTTTCTATCCCGTGTTGATTGTTGTTAGGGGTATTGTTTCACTTTCGCATGTGCATTAAAATGAATGGGTCGGCGACGAGTCCTGGGACGTCACAAATTTATCGACCACCGAAAGATGGCAAGTGCTTAAGGTTTGGAGCATGACATCCCCACCTAGAGTGGTATCAGAGTTGGTCGATAGTTGGAGTGATAAGGTGCAATGGTTTGTGGGATAGTCAGTAGGAAAGGCATTTATTTTATGCAGATGCATGTGATTGATAGCTGATTGGTAGATTGTTTTGTGGGGATCGCTCAGCTTCTAATTCTGTGTGGAATTGGAAAGTAGGTTTCTGTAAGAATCCTAAATAATGAATGATCAAGAGCAGAGGACTCCTAGAAGAATAACCATTGGACCTGCAACTCAGAATAGGATGCCGATAAGGGTCGGTACCCAAGGGGGTTGTGGTAGAGCGCCAATTTAGGCTAATGCTAGTGGAGTAGCACCGCCTCCTGTTGGTGCTGGGGTAGCAACCCTTGGTGATCCCAGGATCGAAGGGATTATGTAGGTGCTTGAGACGCTAGGAGCTTTGATGGGGCAATGGGCCTACAATCAAGCTGCCGCCACTACCGCTACCGCTACAGCTGCCGTTAGTGCTGCCGTTGCCGTCGCTACTGAGGCCATAGTCTCTACTGCACCTGCCCAAATTCCGCTTGGAAACGTGGTTGTGGAGAGAGAGAGGCCGATTCATAAGCTCGTGGAGCAGTTCTTGAAGCTGAACTCGCCGAGGTTCACTGGCATAGGAGATCCCGAGACTGCATCGCTCTGGATCCAAAACCTAGAGAAGGCCTTTGCACTTTTGATGTGCAATGAGGAGGAGAAAGTTGTCCTAGCAGTCTATCAATTGTAGGATAACGCAAATATGTGGTGGAGGGCCATGAGAGGCACAGTATTCCCAGAAAGCATAGTCCCGGTGTGGAATGCTTTCCTTAGAGCCTTTAATGGCAAGTATTTTTCGGATAGCGCCCGAGAGCAGAAGATGGAGGAATTCTAGCGCCTCCATTAAGGGATGCTGACCGTGGATCAGTATGAAGCTAAGTTTGCCAAGCTATCTCAGTATGCTCCAAGACTGATATAGGATCCTGAAGACAAAGCTCGGAGGTTTAGGAACGGCCTCCGACCAGAGCTGAGGAATCCACTAGTGCCGTTCGATCTTAACGATTACAACAAGGTATATGGTCAGGCCCAATTGATAGAGAGGAACCTAAGTGAACAGACTATTGCATCTGGTTCAAGGTTTGGTTTGAACAGGGATGGGAACCAGTTTGGGAAAAAGCCCGTGATCGAAGGAAGGTTCCATGTTTCCACTAATTGAAAGGGTGGAGTTAGGAAGTCAGCATCTAGTCAGAATAGCGTGTGTCGCTTTTGTGGAAGGCAACATGGTTTAGCCCCGTGCCATTTAAGGATGGGTGCTTGCTTCAAGTGTGGCCAACAGGGTCACCAAGTGAAAAATTGTCCCAGAAGGCCAAGAGGACTACAACAGTTACCACCGCCGCCACTAATGGGTCAAAATAGAGGGTTTGTGACGTAGATTGCACCTCAAAGTGGATTGAACAAACCTCCAGCTCAGGGAAGGATGCATGCTATCATGAGAGGACAGGTTGAGGACTCGTTTGATGTGATTACAGGTACGATTTCGCTTAATGACTACGCTGCTTATGCTTTATTTGACCCTAGTGCAACTCATTCGTTTATAACTAAATAGTTTCTTAATCTACTAGGATTGATTCCTGAGTTGTTGGAGTCAGTGGTTAGCATATCTACATCGTTAAAGAATAAGGTGTTAGCTATAGTGGGTTGTTCTGGTTGCAAGTTAGTGATTGATGAGTGAGAAGGGTGGATACATTTCATAGTCCTAGCCATGTATGATTTTGATGTGATAACTAGCATGGACTGGCTCACCAAGCAATGAGCTAAGATGGACTACTATTGTAAAGTGATTCAGTTTAACCCGTTAGCGGGTGAAAGTTTCGAATTTATTGGGAGTCGAGGAGGACCCTCGATTACTTTAATCTCGTCGCTTGAGACAACCCGTTTGTTAGATAGGGGTTGTCAGGATTACTTGACAACTGTCGTGGATACGATAGTTGAGGAGCTGAAGATCAAGGATGTCGCAGTGATTCAGGAATTTCCAGACATGTTTCCAAAGGAATTGCCTGGTTTTCCACCAAAGAGAGAGATAGAGTTCGTGGTCGAGTTAGCACCCAGGACAGAGCCAATCTCTAAGGCTCCTTACCGAATGGTGTTGTTTGAGTTGAAAGAACTGAAAGTGCAGATGTAGGAGTTGTTGGATAAAGAATTCATACATCCCAGTGCATCACATTGGGGAGCACCAGTTCTGTTCGTGAAGAAGAAAGATGGTTCGTTGCACCTGCGCATCAATTATCGTCAACTCAATCAGGTGACGATAAAGAACAAGTATCCACTGCCGAGGATCGACGACTTGTTTGATCAGCTACAAAAGGCATCGATATTTTCAAGGATCGACCTAAGGACAGGATATCATCAGCTGAGGATCAGAAAGGGGGACATACCGAAGTTAGCGTTTCGTACTCGATATGGCCATTATGAGTTCATTGTAATGCCGTTTGGTTTAACAAATGTCCCAGTTGCTTTTATGAACATGATGAACCGAGTTTTCCAAGAATATCTGGATTAATTTGTGATCGTGTTCATCGACGATATCCTGGTGTATTCAAGAAGTTCATAGGAGCACGAAAGACACTTAAGGATGGTACTTTAGACACTGAAGAATCATGAGCTGTATGCCAAGTTCGGTAAGTGCGAGTTTTGGTTGACTCGTGTAGCATTTCTAGGTCACGTGATTTTAGGCGAAGGAATCTCCGTGGACCCAACCAAGATTGAAGCCATGATCAACTGGCCAAGACCAACAATACTGACAGAGATCAAAAGTTTCTTGGGTTTAGCAATGTACTATAGAAGGTTCGTGGAAGGATTTTTAATGTTAGCGTTGCCGTTGACTCCATTACTGAAAAAGGAAGAGAAGTTCATGTGGACAGACAAGTGCGAATGTAGTTTCGAAGAGCTTAAGCAGAAGTTGACTATCATGCCTGCGCTGACCATACCATTTGGTCCTGGAGGATACAAGATCTATAGTGATACGTCGTTTAGAGGACTAGGTTGCGTGCTAATGAAATATGGTAGGGTTGTTGCATGCGCGTCTCGTCAGTTGAGACCTCATGAGCTGAATTATCCAACGCATGACTTGAAACTCACGACAATTATTTTCGCTCTGAAGATTTAGAGACATTATTTGTGTGGAGGAAGATTTTAGATCTTTACTAACCATCAAAGTCTCAAATACCTATTCTCTCATAAGGAGTTGAATATGAGACAGCGTCGCTGAATGGAACTTCTGAAGGACTATGATTGTGATATCTTATATCACCCTGGAAAGGCTAATAAAGTTGCAGATGCGCTGAGTCATAAGTCTTTAGTCGCACAGATGATGATTAAGGAGTGGATTTTACTCGAGAGAGCTCGAGATTCGATCTTCAAATTTGAGGTAGGCCACCTTTCAAATCTTTTGGCCACCCTTAAAATTGAATCGGAAGTCCATATCGGAATTAAGAAGCTTCAGTTGATAGACCTAGAGATTCAAAAAATCCTATAAGAGGATATTGAAAAGAGAAAGGCTGACTTTCAGATTTCTAAAAAAGTAATACTAAGGTTTCGAGGACGATTGTGTGTACTTGATGATGCGGAGTTGAAGGATGAGATCTTGTCAAAAGCTCATCGTAGCAGTTTCAACATTCATCCAGGCATTACGAAAATGTATCAGAATCTGCGTCAACATTATTGGTGGTCTGGTATGAAGGCGAATATCGCCAAGCATGTCGGCAAGTGTTTGACATGTCAGCAAGTGAAGGCACAACATTGTAAGCTAGGAGGACTTCTGCAACGTCTCAAGATTCTCGAGTGGAAATGGGAACACATCATAATAGACTTTGTGACAGGCTTACTGAGGAGTCAGAGGGGTAATGATTCTATTTAGGTGGTGGTCGACAGACTGATGAAGTCAGCTCACTTCATCCCAGTATGAAAGGACCTTGATTTGGACAGGCACGCAGAATTGTATGTGCGTCGGATTGTTTGTTTGTCTGAAGTGCCGGTGACGATTACATCTGACAGAGACCCAAGATTTACAACTACCTTTTGGAAAAGCTTACAGATCACTTTGGGAACGAAGCTGTAGTATAGTACGGCCTATCATCCTTAGACAAATGGCCAGTCTGAAAGAAAAATTTAGACTCTTGAGGACATGTTGAGAGCGTGTGTGTTGGATTTCAAGGGAAGCTAGGAGGAACAATTTCATCTCATTGAGTTTGCCTACAATAATAGCTACCAGCAGAGTATTCAGATGGCATCTTTCGAAGCGTTGTGTAGCAGAGTGTGCAGAATGCCAGTTTGTTGGGACAAGGTCGGAGAACGAAATATCACAGGTCCCGAGTTAGTCCAACAGTCCATGGATGTAGTTGTAGTCATCAGAGACAGATTAAAGACCGCTCAGAGCCGCCAGAAAAGCTATGTTGATAAGCATCGGAGACTATTGAAATTCTAAGTTGGTGAGCACGTCTTTCTAAAGGTGTCACCAATTTGAGGTACTTCGCCCTTTGACAAAAAAGGGAAAGCTGAGTTCGAGATACGTAAGTCCCTTTGAGATATTGCAAGTGATAGGGACCTTTGAGGAAGTATGAACCTGACTCAACCCACATGTTGAATTTTGAAGAATTAGACGTGGACAACAGAGTGTCTTATGTGGAAAGACCCGTTCAGAATGTAGATCGGAAGGATCAAGTTCTGCGCACTAAGACAATCCTATTCGTCAAAGTGGTCTAGCAACACTACGGCACAGAAGGAGCAACCTGGGAAAGTGAAGATTCGATGAGACGATTGTACCCCTTACCTTTTTGTTTAAGATTTGTAATGGCTTAAATTTTGAGGACGAAATTTTTATAAGAGTGGAAGAGTCGTGACATCCTAATTTTCGGAATCTATTTCGATTGAATAAGTTGGGTTTTTTATCGACGCGCCTATAGTTCTATTCTCTGAACTGATCACTCACGAGATAACTAGTCTATCTGGTGAAGCCGTTAAGGGATCTTAATGCAATAGACTTGAGAATTCGACTAGGAATCGACTGCTCAACCGTGCTAATCTGTAAGATTCAATACGACACTATCAAAATCGATCAGAGATCAGAGATTGGTCGATTCGACTGAGATATGTGATTAAAATGTAAGTGATTCCACCTGATTGCAAAATTTTCGTCGAATGGCACTAGACTAATTTGTCTGTCATTCCTATACCCTATGCTCATATTTGAAACCTCGAGATTTTCATGACAACCGAGAGTCACCAATGTGTCGAAGAGGTACAATGTGGCTCGAAAATAATCGACCAGGGGTCATTTGCACGAAAAATTACTAAAAGCTACCCGGTAGGCTAAGTCACACTAAAATCATACCAGATTAAAATTTACCCTAAATTTGAATCTGATTTCAGAAATTGAAAGTTCTGTCATGTCTCTTATCACAATTCATTTTAGGAACGTCGACTCATCCTCTGAAGATTTTTCTGCAAACCAAGATTTTTGGCGATATTTTTCACTGGGAAAATCAAAGGGCCATTTTTTTTTGCATTTTTGGGATACCAATTGGTGAGGAATTGATTTTGACGATGGCACATTGGCTGGAATTATGGACATCAAATTGAGCTCAATTCGAGGGAAATTGATTCAATTTGGAAGGGAAAGTGCCCAAAATTCGTAGGCCAAGGGGGACATAACATTTTGGACCACTTGGGAATGCTTCTAGGGGAATTTTGGTGTAGCAAATTGGCCTTGGATGACAGCCAAAGTGGTGGGGGCATGAAATGAGTGAAAATGGATAGAAGTGAACACTTTTGAGGCATTTGGGTCCCTCCATCTTCAGCTGTCTTCTTCTTCTTCAAGTGACTTTCTCCATCTTCAGCTGTCTTCTTCTTCTTCAAGTGACTTTCTTTCTCCATTGTTAGACCACTTTTGAAGCTTAGAAAATTAGAAGAAACCGCCAGCCCCTCCCCTTAGCCCTTCAATCGCCCACTGAAGCCACCAGAGCCACCGCATGCTGCCCGCTCGCGCCTGCTCGCCTACACGTGCCGTTCAGCAGTCCTCACACCCGTTTGCTTGCACTGAGCCACCTCGCCATCCCCTCGAGCCCCTAGTCGCCGTAGAAAATTAGTCGGAGCCTCGACGTCACCATCTAGCCACCATCTGCCTTCGCCTAGCCCGCTGTAGCCGCCCGTCCGCCCACCTTGCTATTTCAACTGTTGGTTTCAACCCTTCTTGGCCCAAGCAGAAACTGAAGCCAGCAAGGGTCTTTGGGCTTCATGGCCTGTTTTCAGGCCCGTCCAGTCTTCGTTTGATGTCACCACACGGTTGTTTATCGTCCGTCTCCATGTCGCTATTGTCATGGACTCACCGGATCGATCAATTAAGGACTAGATAGACCGTGCTATTTATCTAGACAGGTTCAGGATTTTTCCGGCCCATTTGCGTGGTTAATTTAGCATTTCCGGCATAAGTTGGTATTTTTGATAATTAATTGCATTTATTTAATTATTTTTGGTATTTATTTAATTATTTATAATTTTTTGAAAATTATACTGGAATAACCAGTGACCAGAATTTCATGCTGATTGCAATAGTGTGCTTAGTATATGCATTTGAATGCTATATTGTGCAAATTGAGTGAAATGGTGATTTTGGTTATTTATTCCAAAATTTGTGAAATTTTGATATTTAATTGGAAAAATCCCGGGTGTTGGGTTTTGACACCGAAAATGGTTTTAAGGACCAGATCAAATCGTGAGATTTTAAAAGTGTGAATATCAATTTTTCTTGTTCAAATTGATTTGTCAACTTATGTGAGCAATATCGTACGTCAGCTTGTGTGAGCAATATCATATGTCAGCTTGTGAGTGAAATGGCTAGTATGAACACCTAGAGGGGGTGAATAGGTGTGAAGACAATTTTTCACAAAGTCAATAGAAATAAATACCTTTAGAAAAACACTGATGAATTCAAAATTAGCAATTAAATAAAGCTTCAAACAAAATAAAGGAGTGTATGCTTAAACAGTTGATTAGATCCATGAATCAAAATAGCGATTCGGCTTAAAACAAGCCTACCTCCACTCTCCTGAGCTGACAGCTTACTGACTGGATTCCACTAAGAATCAAAAGAGATTTTACAATCTTGCGATCTCTACTTCACAGTGAAGAGTCTCTACTGATCTCTCACAAAGTCTCACTATGAGTTTCTCTCTTTTGTATACAATTTGAGCTTAGTGAATGAAATAGCAAGGAACTAGAAAGTTTCAAACTTTGAAATTTTTCTTTCACGTACTTTTTTTCAAACAACTAGAGAGTCCACCTTAAGTATTCCTTCATGCCTTCACGACCGTTGGCACTTTCCAAATGAATTCTTCCAATTTACCCGTTGGACAAAATCAATCAAGGAGATCTCGAGTCGTTGAAAGATTTGTGATGAAACCCCATAAATCATGAAAGCCCATATAATCAGGATCTTGGTTTCCATAAGTAGAACCTTCCAAGTTTACCTGCCTTCCAAAAGATTTGATTATTGGAATTGTTTCCAATAAAGATAGTCAATCATATAGGTCCTATATCCAGCCATAAAGATAATCTCGCATTTGAATAAGTCTTCATTCTTCATTTTGGAAATTGTCAATGCGGGCAGACTTTGAATCTAATGTCTAACAGTCTTTAGACTTTGACACTAGAGACTAGATGTTTTCAGACTAGACTTTCTGGAAATGTTTTGTCAATTTCAAAACAGTAAAAGAGTTTTCTCTAATAATCTCTCCCTTTTTTATAGTGGCAAAACTTTCCTGCAAATTTTAGAATTTTTGACCTACAAAACAACCCTTAAGCAATACATAATATCTTATAAAACTAAGTTGATTAGGACCTGGATAGTATCGATTTTGCAACCAAAAAAAATGTGTTACTCCTGAAAAGATAAGTCAATTAACTATCCACTATCCAACCACAATTAGTATTACCAAAGTAAGTTACTGCAGACATCAAAAAGTCCAACAATCCAACAAAGTTCAACAGTCAAAAGTCCAAACCAAAAAAGGTAGCAAAAGCAAAAAGTAGCAACCATCATCAACTAGATAACCAAAAAGATAAATCTGCACACATTCTCCTTCTTTTTGTCAACAGCAAAAAGTGGAGAGGAATAAAAAGAGTTTGAAGAAATCAAGGCTGTTTGGGGATGCGAACAAGCTGGAAATCTCCCATCAACTGAATTGTGTCCTCCAGCTTTCGTAGTGAATCCTGCACCTTCTCAACATCTTCTGACTTGGCAGTCTCTTGAAGTTGGAGTTTAAGGTCTTGTACCTGATCATGAAGAGAGACTGAAATAGCTTTAAGTGCAGATTGGAGGTTCTGAATTTCACACTCCATCCCATATTGTTGAGCCTTTAACTCCACAAGCAGTTCTAGCAGTCTTTTAAAGTCTGTAGATTTCTCTGTTTGCGTACTAGCTTCAGCATGTTCAGTATGAGGAGTGTTAATGGATAAGGGAACTTCAGCTTGTCGAACATCAAGACTAGGAGAGGATGCCTTAATATCAGTTTCAGGAAAATGGGAGGCATAGACATCCTCTGGATATGCTGGAGATCTGCTCACATCATCACTAGTAATAACAGGTGAAGAAGATGTACCTATGTTTTCAGCAGCTCCCCCTATCTTAGTGGTTATAGGTGGAGAAGAAAAATTTTCTTCTTGTTCTTTCTCAGCTCCCGAGTGATGTGCAGTTCCACTCCGAGTCTTCTCAGAATCATCTAACAAGGATACTGCAAATGTTGGCTCAAAAGAGTCACCTTGACCCTCTTCCTCTTCTGCTTCTCTTCTTTCTCTTTCTCTTTCCTCTGCTCTTATTTTTTCACTTCCTTCTCTTCTCTCTTCTCTTCTCTGCTCTGTTTCTCCTCGTCCTCTTTCCTCTTTGTCCTACGGTTGCTCAAAACTAACAAAACTCTGAAGATTTTTCAAGGCAAATGCAAAGAGAGTGAGATCATCCTCATCCTCTTCGTCTTGCAGGATAAGGGTTATTCTCTTCTAGATGGGTGCACTCATTTGCTCCTTGCCTTTTCTTTTCTTCGCGGCAAAGTCTTGCTCTATTTTGGTTTGGGACTTCTCCTTCAAGTGCTCCAATGCTTTATTTAGCTCATTCGGTCTCATCTTTGAAACTATCTTCAAACCTATCACCATAAGAGCAATGGTTTTGACACAAAGAGATGCCGGAAATTGAATGTGAAAGTGTTGAAACAATTTGGAAACCAGCGCAGAGTAAGGAAGTTATCCCTTGTCCTTCACAGCAGTTTTGTATATGTGCATTAGGATAGTGTGTGGCAGCGAGAACTTCATCCCATTGTTGATGGCAAATATCAGCTTTGCCGCAAAATAAGATACATCTGTCTTGGAGGTTGACTTGGGTCGGATGCAGTTGATTACAACATTGTGCAACAAAATGTTGGAGGCAGACATTCTGGAATATGTAATTCCTCCCTTAGCAAGTCTATCCCGTAGAAGAGACATTTTTGCATGACCAACAGACACATTTATTGGTTGGAAACTCCCTCTTTCCACACCAATGACATCCACCAATGTGTCCACATCCACCACAAAGTCTTTTTCCCTTACCGTAAAACAAAATCTATCCATGTCTAGAAAGAAAGACTTGAATAGAAGTAAGCAGTTAATTTAGGGTAAGCAACAAAAGTCTCGGAATAGAATCTTTCAAGATGAAGGAGAGCAAACTTCTCCCTCAGGTTCACCTTCAAGGAATCCAGGAAATCAAAATCCATAATTTGAGGGTTCATCACCCCTCTCTTTCAACAAATTCGAATAAGTCTTTTTGTGGTCTTTAGAACGAAACAAATTCGTTCCCTCACCATGCACATCAGCAGCCACGCCCATTCTAGGCTGAAAATTCGCGTACGTTTTCTCATCATCATCGTTCACCTCAGGCTAATTAAAAGAATTAAACCATGGATCACTTGGAAAGTTGGCAAAAGTCTCGTTTGTCGTTCCGTCAGGCGTTATGCCTAACCTTTCCATTTGCCATAGAAACAAAGTTTCATTCTTGTAACCTTGTTCTTGTAGAAACTCATCAATAAATGTCATTGTAGTACCACCCTGTTTCAACTGATTGTACAGTTTAAAGAGAAACTAGGGTTTGAGCGTTCTTACAAGTTCGACATCTTCCACAATCTCTTCTTCCTCTTGTTGATGCAGAGGCTTTTGAGTGGCACGCCGTGGAGAATGACACTATTGAGTAGGACCCTCTGGCATGTGTTGTGGTCCTCTGTTAGCTATCTGAGACGATTTCCTCTGCAAAGACATCTTTGCAATCAATGAGGATTTATTGAACTCGTTCGGTAGAAAAAGGTGAAAACTTGTAGAGCAAACTTGAGAGAAAAAGTGAGAGAGTAGGAAATTTGTATTATAGGGTTTTGAAAATGTAAATGGAGAAGGACTTCGACTGTATATAAAGCAAGCGAAACGGGGTATAAGAATTGTCACAAAGGAAAAAATAAACTAACTTTCTTGAAAATAAAAACTGCCAAAAATTCAAAAATTCAAAAATAATAATTTCTTAAAATAAAATAGACAAATAACGATTCAAAAATAATGTGCCTTTTTCAGAATTTGTGGCACCCCTCGACGGCCCCCGAACCGTTAGGGTCGCCACAGTTCGATTACCATTCGCTTGACCTGATAACATGTCACGCTGATACCATTTCAATTGCAGCAGGTCCATACAACCTGGGGGTTTACATCTTTTAGATCGGTCCCTTGTGCAATTCATATAACGGAAGCACATCCATCAACTCCCTTCCCTATATTCAGAGCGCACCAACTAAACATTTATAAGTAAAAGCCGAACACTGTTATTTACTTAAACCGGATGGACATCATTCATCGGTACATTAAAATGCCATGGTTTTCTATACATGGCTATACTTCAAAAGATGACCGACATCTCCTCCAACAGTCATATACTTAAAATCCATCAATCAGTGTCAACGTCCAAATGTTCCTTCCTTTGCTATCCTCCTCCTTGTGGTCATATCCAACCATTTGATCCATCTACTGGTGGCAGTGGCAGCAGAGGAATCTTATCTAGTCTGAAATGTTAATCCCCAAAAGGGGTAAGTACAACCACTCAGCAGTAAAAATCCACCAAGCTACTCAATGCGTCAAACAGAATAATCAAGGTATCATGAACAAAGCACATATCATTCATGCATTCAAGCATACCTTACCTTGCAGCCATGCATATGTCATCATACCATATGTACATATACCATCATGCACTCATCATCAAGCATCCATGCATATATCACCATGCCATATGTGCATATACCACCATGCACTCATCATCAAGCATTCATGCATATATCACCATGCCATATGTGCATATATCACCTTGCACTCATCATCAAGCATTCATGCATATATCACCATGCCATATGTGCATATACCACCATGATTCATATCATCCATGCTATCAAGCATACATCACCATGAGATCCATTCATACCTTCATGATCGCATTTTCAACATCAAATAGCATCAATTTACTTTCATAAGCAGATCATGCATCATGCCATATGCATACACCCATGCACATGATTCGTTTTCAATTCTTATCTTTCACAAGGATCTCATCAGTTTTTCTTTCCAGGGACCAATGTTTGCATCCCACAATGTATCGCTTGCATCCAACTAGACATCACGAGGAACCTTCGGGCATGTATTCAAAATACAACCGAGCATCCGGCCCCCCACATTCCAGGCATCTCGCATCCTAACTAGCATCACGAGGAATCCCCCTGGGCACACACCTCCGGGGCTTCTGGAATTACGTACCGCCATACCACCAAGCACTCCCCCTGGAATTATGTACCGTATACCACCGAGCATCTCGAAACTCCCGAGGACATCCGGGCATGTATCGTAATACAACCAGGCATCCGGCACTCCCACATTCCGGGCATCTCGTATCCCAACTGGCATCACGAGGCATTGCCGGGCACAAACCTACGAGGCTTCTGGCACCCAACCATTTCGGGCATCCTGACACTCCCAGGGCATTGTAGGCTCACTTCCAACAATCTCCTCATTCATCATAATTCATATTCACCAATTTATGTCTCACAATCAACATGGCACATGATGTAATGGCAACAAAGTCAAATTCAGCTTTTGATGCTATATGTAATGCCAAATATCATCACATGTGCAGCAAGATTTAATCACTGACAACAATACAATTTATGGGGCTCATGCAAAACAGAATAGTCAATGCATTACAGCCTTTGATATCCGCACAATTCAGCTTGCACAGTTTTAGAAAATATTTCCATTAAATACCCAAATGACCTTTAAAAATTATGAAATTCGAACATGTGATAGTCAAGACATAAAGACAGACATTTCATGAAGAACACTGCACCAAAAGACCCTCATATAAAGCGGTATAGACTGAGCATCATAGCACCATTATCATAATCACTTAACTTGCACAGTTTTCGAAACATTTTCAGTTAAATAAGCAAATGAACTTCAAAAATTATGAAATTTGAATATGTTTCAGAGAAGACATACATACAGATACTTCATGAAGGACACTTTGTCGAAAGACCTTCATACAAAATAATATGACCCACGCATTGAAACTGACTAAGTCCAAACGCGTCAGATTACACGGTTTTAGAAATATTTCCGATTAAATACCCTAATTACCTTCAAAAATTATGAAATCCGACTACGTGGTAGTCAAGACCCTAAGGTAGATTTTTCATGGGGAATAAAAGTCATATTCGTCCTAGATAATTAAATATAGGAGGTTAAAACTTCTGTTCCTAGTACCAAAATCTCCAGATTCAACACCCTCTGCAAAACCACGATTTCACCTACCTATTCTTGTTGGTTTTCTCTAAATTTTTGATATGTTAAACCTCAGGATGTCCTTTACAAATTTTGTTCAGAAATAAAAGTTAAATTGCAACAAGAAGGTTACTTTACAGACCACGAAACCCCTGAAGGTCATCACGACGAATTCCAGATCTAGTCTCTCCAAAGAAAAATCATTTCACTAAGCATTTTTTGTTCGTTTTGCCTCAAATTTTAGTATGTTGTTCTTCAAGGTTTTCTCTACAACTTTCATGAAGAAATTGAAGCGAGATTCCGACTAAAAGGTCACATGCAACACTCAATCTCATGGACGGTCGGACTGGTCTTTCCAGAAACAGCATGCATGGCCAACGAATCTCTCTCCATAGCTCCGAAATTTCATCCGCTCTTCCACCACCAAGACTTACCATCTACTACACATACACACAGCATTACAAAGAGTAGGTTTTAGGACCTCACTTGCCTCAAATCAAAGAAAAACACAGCAAGAACGACGGCGGGACTAGGCGGGCTCGACGACGGGGCACGGCAGCGACAAACCTCCTCCTTCCTTTCTCTCTTCCTCTCTTTCTCTCTTCTTTCTTTGGACGCTACTCTCTCTCTCTTCTCTCTCTTCTGGTCGAAATCCCCCTCCCCCTTTTCCTTTTAGTTGAATTAAAACCCTTGCATGCTTTACTTCTTGCATGGAGGGACACTTGGTTACAAAGGGGCAACACTTGGCAAGCTTTTCTTGCCACTTGGTACTTTTGCCATGCATATGATGGGCCTTCATTTGGCTGGGCTTGGGCCAGCCTTGGTCAACCACTTCATGGGCTCCTTGGGCCGGGCCTCTTGGCCCACTTTAGGCCAACAATCTTGGGCCTAAAGTCCAAACTTAAATGGCCCAAGTTTATTTTCAATAATACATCTTAATCCTGATTTAAATAAATACCTAATTGCATAATAAAATGGCCAAAAGACTTTGTGACATTAATCCATAAAATCAAATCTATAAAGTGCATAGTCAAGAACAAAGTCTTCTTTATCAAATTGTCCTATAGCACCAACCTTGATCATCCATTAACATAAGATGTATTTCTACCCAAATAATTCTCCATTAAAATACTCGGCATTAATCTATTAAAATTCTTTGGTCTAAAGGCCATAACATAAATCAATAACACTTCCATCACCTTTTCATAGGTCGTCCGGCACGAGGAGCCTCTGGCACACCCTTCGGGGCATCCGGCACTCACCTCTAGGCATCTCGCATCCCACCTGGCATCACGAGGAATCTCCGCGGCTCGCCATGAAAATAATTATCCCTACCCTCCGAGCATGCATCATAATACAACCCCTCACCCTCCGGGCATGTATTATAATACAACCAGGCATCCCGACACTCCCGAGAAAAACCTCTGGGTATGTATAATACAACCAGGCATCCAAAGGGCATCGACTCATTCAAACCTTTGGGCATCCAGACTCCCGGGGCATCGTCGGCTCACACCTCCGATGGTATCATCATTATCACAATCTATATTCACATATATGTCTCATTTTCAACATGGCATTTGATGCAACAATATCAAAGGTCTGAACCAGCTTTTTGATGTCATATGATATGCCAAACGTCACCCTATATGCAGTACACATAACACCCACGATATCACATTTCATAAAGCAGTTTATTGGTTTTTGAAAATAGAACCAATTTTCGGGTAAAACAGAATGCACCTCTCTAGTAAAAATTCTTGGAAAATTAGTAACAAATCTCAATAAATTCTGAAAACTTAACAAGAAGTAAAAAAGATCTAGATGAAGATATTTCGTAAAGAACACCATGTCAAGAAAGTTTCACATCAATCACACAGATCCACACATCCCAGCAAAAGAAATTCCAGCACCACTTTTTGCACAGTTTCGGAAATAATTTAGATTAAGCCCATAAATGAACTTCGAAAATTCTGAGATTTTGATATGTTATAGATGAGATATAGGGGTAAAATTCTCATGCATAAATCAAAGTACGAATCCTTCTGGATTAAAATTTCTAATTTTTATAACTCTCCCTAACTCTCGGTTCACTGTCCAGATTCACCCTTTTTGAAGAAAATCATTTTCCCAATCAATGCTTGTCTTTTTATTCTCACATTTTAGTATGTTATTTCTCAAGATGTCTCTTACAAGTTTCATCAAGGACACGAGATCAAATTTCAACCGTATAATTTTATAAAAATTCGCAGAATCACACTAGGTCAGCGTAACGGTTTCCAGATCTACTCTCTTCAAAGAAGAATAGTTTCACCGATCTATACTTGTTAATTTCCTCTCAAATTTTGATATTTTAATTTTCAAGAAGTCGTCTACAACTTTCATCAAGAAGTCGAAGCAATATTCCGACTAGAACATCGCATGCAACTCACAAAATCACCAAAAGGTCAACATAACAGTTTCCAGATCTAGTTTCTTCAAAGGAAAATCATTTCATCAACCAATAATTGTTCGTTTCATCTCAATTTTTATTATGTTATTCTTCAAGAAGTCCTCTACAACTTTCATTAAGAAGTCGAAGTCAGATTCCAACTAGAACATCGCATGCAACTCACGAAATCACCAAAGGTCGGACTGTTTTTCCAGAAAGTAAAGGGTAGGTCAATGGACTCTACTTGCCTTTAATCCAAGAAAAACATAGCAAACACAACGGCGGGGCAAGGCAGGCCCAACGGCAGCAGCTAGGCGCATGCACGGCAAGGCTTGGTCTTCCTCTTCCCTCGCTGAAGCACCCACGAACCCTCTCTCTCTCTCCCCCTCGGCTCACCTCCCTTTCTCTCTTTCCCTCTCACTTCTGAAATCCCCTTCCTTTTTGCTCTTTGATTAACAATTTATCTCTATTTTTGCATGTAAGAGACAAGTGTTCTCATGAGGAGAACAAGTGGCTAGAAGGGGAGAACAAGTGGAGGCAAAATTGAATACAAGTGTTGGAGGACATGCACTCCCCCCTCCCTTTCTTGGTCCGGTCGACACCCATGGGGGTCTTTGGGCTTGCTTGGGCCCGAAATCTTGGGTCCAAGAGTCCTTAAAATGAAGCCCAAAATTATTTTTTTTATTAAGCATTTTTTCTACCAAATTTAATTTAATATCCCAAAAATTAAATTGCTTCCTATACAAGTATATACTCAAAATTCTTGCATGCCATCCAACATCCTCAAAGTTCTAATTCTTTAATTTCAGCACGCATATTTCTTATGCACGACCAAATTCCGTCCTTTCGGTTCAAAATAAAATAAAATATAAATTCAAATGAACAAATACAATTTAATGCCTATAAATAATGTTAATGCCATAGTTCGGTGACCGTCACCTATCCAAGGATCATCTAAATTTTTGGATGCCACATCAACATAAATTTGAACCAGTATAAAATCATTACTCTCTCTTTTTATGAACAAGGTAGTATCTACCTTTCCTTTAGCAATACAATTTTGGATTAGGAATTTACTTAACCCTTCATACTAGGCTCAAGGTGCTTGTTTCAATCCATACAAAGCCTTTTTCAATCTGTAGACTGAGTTTGGCTTTCTTGGATCTTCAAATCCAAGTGGTTGTTCCACATAGACTTCATCTTGGATGAAACCATTTAGGAATTCACTTTTTACATCCATCTGGAATAACCTTTAGGTTTAGGAATTAGCTCCCAAACATCGTTGATGTTGAATTGTTTGAATTCTTCTTTCATAGCTTTGATCCAGCTTTCACCAGATAGGGCTTCTTCTATACTCTTGGGTTCTATTTCATAAATAAGTGTTAAAGTACTAGACTCTTCTTGCCTTTTTGATCTGGTGCAAATTCCTTCATCAATGCTGCCAATGATGAGTTCCTTGGGATGACTTGATTTATGCTTTTAGTTGCTAGTTGATCTAAGAGTCCACTAATCCTTTGCTTCAGTTGATTCTTCTGGTTTTGCTTGTTGCTGATGTTTAGAAGTCTGAACCACTTTAGGGGAAGCAGACTTTATAAAGTCTGGAGCAGATTCAAATTCTTCAAGTTGAGTCTAATCCAGTTGATTCTGCATATAATTTGGAAATTTGCCTTTCATAGATTCTTCCATAGATTGAGTCTTCTTGTTGAATACTTTGTATGCTTTGCTTGAGGTTGAGTAGCCAAGGAAAATTCCTTCGTCTGATCTTTCTTCAAACTTCCTAGTTTGATCATTTGCATTTTTCAAAACATAACACTTCATAAGGAGTTTTCTCTAGAATAGGTCTCAAGAACACTCTGTTGATGATGTAGCAAGCTGTAAAAACTACTTCAGCCCAAAATCGAGAGGAATCTTACTCTTAATTAAGAGGTTCTTGCCATTTCTTGCAAGTATCTATTCTTCCTTTCCACAACCCCATTTTGTTCTAGAGTATATGGAGAAGAGAAAACATGCTAGAAACCAGATTTATCACAGAACTTTGCAAAGTCTTGATTTTCAAACGTACCTCCATGGTTTGTTCGTTTGCTCGAAATAGCATATCTTTTCTCATTTTGAACCTTCTTGGCAAACTTTGAGAAGTGAGAGAAGGCTTTAGATTTATTTGCCAGAAAGTAAACCCAAGTAAAGCGAGAGTAATCATCCACGATTACTAGGCAGTATCTCTTTCCACCAATGTTTTAAGTTCTGGTTGGTCCAAAGAGGTCCATATGTAGAAGCTGCACAGCTCGATTAGTAGAAACTTGATTTATAGGTTTAAAGAAATTTTTAACCTGTTTTCCCGAAACACAAGAAGTTCATAATTCAGACTTTTGATAAGCCAGGTTGGGGAGACCTCGAACAAGCTTCTTGGATGAAATTTTGGTGATTTACTTCATGTTGACATGACCAAGCTTTCGTTGCCAAAGATTTGCTTCATCTTGAATGGATATAAGACACTGAGAACTTTTTGGTTTTATATCCAGAAGGTAAATGTTCTCATGTCCTCGCCTAGTGAAAGATTGAGAAAAATCTCTACTTGTTCTCGAACATATACCTTCTTGAAAATAAATTTTGAATCCAGTATCGCAAAGCTAACTTATGTTGAGTAAATTGTAATTCAGTCCTTCCACCAAAGAGACATTATTGATGGTTAGGCTTCCCATCTTCATGGTTCCATATCCGATAATTCTTCCTTTGCTATTTCGACCAAATGAGACTTTTCCACCATTTATTTGAACAAGCTTTATAAAGCAACTTGAATCTACATTCATGTGTTTTGAACAGCCACTATCCAAATACCATTTGATCTTTTTTTTTTTTTATAGTGACCTGTGATCAAACGAAGAGCTCAAGCTTTCTTTGGTACCCATATTTTCTTGGGTCCAAGAGAGTTAGTATTAAAAATAGTTTTTGCCCAATCCCTCTTAACAGGTCTCCAAACCTTGGGACATTCTTTCTCAAAATGTTCTAAGCTGTTACACTTTGAACATTTGAGAGCACTTTGGCCAACAGGTTTTACAAAAATTCTTTGAAAATGATTTTTATAAAATTCCTTTGTAGGTCTTTGTTTAATCATTTCTTTAACTTTGGGAAAATCAATTAAAGGAATAGTTTCTGAAGCCATACCCAAACTAGATTTGTTAAAATAAGGTCTTTGGATAGAAAGAATTTTCTCTAGCTTCTTAGATCCTTTTGAAAATCTTTTTGTGATATTTGAAATATCTTCTTTTAAAAAGGCATTTTTCCTTCGAAAGAGAATCTGAATTTTTTTTGTCAAATCAACAAAACTTTTATCTAGATTTTCAAATTTTTCTTTCCAAGAAGTTTCCTGTTGCCTCAGTTTAGAATCCTCCTTCTTTAGTTCGAAAATCTTTTTAAGAGAGGCTTTGAGACTGAGACGGAGTTCATCTATATACTTCGAGACTTTTACCGGAATTTTTAAATTGCTAACCTCAACTTCTTTGTTTAAGTCTAAGTCAGAATCTGTTCCATAGTCTGAGTCTAATTCTGAATTAGCCATTAAACATATGTTGGCATATTATTCATCACTTTCCTCGCATTCGGTATCACTCCATGTTTCTGCTTTAAGAGCCTTCTTGTATTTCTCAGTTCTTCCTTTCTTTTTCTTCAACAAATGACAGTTGGGTCTGATGTGTCCCTTTTTCTTGCATTCAAAGCACATCACATCTTTGTTTGTTTCATTGTCCTCAATTGGTTTATTCTGGTAACTTTGAGTACTCTGCTTCTTCTAATTGAATCTTCTTCCCTTCTTATTCAACTTTCTGAACTTCTTAATCATAAGTGCTAGCTCCTCATCATCCATTTCATCTTCTAAGTCTGTATCATCAGAATCATCATTAGATCTTAAAGCAATTGACTTCTTACCTTTGGGATCTTCTTCCTCATTAATTTGCTCAACTTCATATGATTGAAGTGTGCCAACAAGTTCGTTTACTGAAAGAGGCATGTTCCTCTGGATTTCTCTAATCGATGTCTTCACATGATTCTAGTCTTTGGAGAGTCCACGCAGCAGTTTATTGACCTTCATTAGTCCTGAGATTGGTTGTCCTTGATATGCTAATCCATCCACAATTTCAGTGAAACGACTAAACAAATCAATGATGGATTCTCCGGGCTTCATCTTGAAGGCTTCATACTATGCGAGTAGAATATTGATTTTCGTTTCCTTTACTCGATCAATTCCTTCATAGGTGACGTGAAGTCTGTCCTAAACTTCTTTAGCTGTTTCACAGGAAGAAATTCGATTATACTCAGTAGGAGATAAAGCACAATATAAAGAGTAGATAGCTTTAGCATCAAGAGCTTGTCTCTTGGTTAATTCTTCTTGTGTCATTTTGCCAGTATCTATAACTTCTTTTCCCCTTTCTGATGTTGATGTATCTTTGGGATTGATTCATTGTTCTACCACATCCTATTCCAGGGGATCTTTCGATCTCAAGAATGCATTCATCTTGTTTTTCCACACATTGTATTCCTTCCCATCAAAGTAAGGAGGTCTGGTGTTGCTTTGGCCTTCAACCAAACCTGAAGCCAAAATACTGGCCATAGATCTTTAGCTCAGAAGTAAAAACACTTCAATAAAATGAGTACACAAGCTCTGATACAAATTAAAAGGGCTAGTATGAAAATCTAAAGGGGGTGAATAGGTGTTAAGACAATTTTTCGCAAAGTTAATAGAAATAATTGCCTTTAGAAAAACACTATTGAATTCAAACTTTAGCGATTAAATAAAGCTTCAAACAAAATAAAGGAGTTTATGCTTAAACAGTTGATTAGAGCTATGAATCAAAATAAAGGAGTTGAGGGAAGAGAATAAGAACACAAAGTTTATAGTGGTTCGGCTTAGATCAAGCCTACGTCCACTCTCCTGAGCTGACAGCCTACTGGTTGGATTCCACTAAGAATTAAAAGAGATATTACAGTCTTACAATCTTGATTTCACAGTGAAGAGTCTCTACTAATCTCTCACAAAGTCTCACTATGAGTTTCTCTCTTTTGTATACAATTTGAGCTCAATGAATGAAATAGCAAGGAACTGGGAAGCTTCAGACTTTGAAATTTTTCTTTCACACACTCTTTTTCGAACAACTAGAGAGTCCGCCTTAAGTACTCCTTCATGCCTTCACAACCGTTGGCACTTTCCAAATGAATTCTTCAAATTTACCAGTTGGACAGAATCAATCAAGGTGATCTCAAGTCGTTGAATGATTTGTAATGAAAGCCTATCAATCCTGTTGGCCCATACAATCAGGATCTTGGTTTCCATAAGTAAAACCTTCTAAGTTTGCTTGCCTTCCAAAAGATTTGATTATCGAAATTGTTTCCAATAAAGATAGTCAATCATATAGGTGCTTTATCCAGCCATAAGGTCATCCGTAAGCCATACAAATCGAATCCTTGAAGAAATAAATATAATTTCACATCTGGATAAGTCTTCATTCTCCAGTCTGGAAACTGTCAGTGCGAGCAGACTTTGAATCTAAAGTCCGGCAGTCTTTAGACTTTGACACTAGAGTCTGGATGTCTTCAGACTAGACTTTCTGGAAATGTTTTGTTAACTTCCAAACAGTAAAGGAGTTTTCTCCAACAGTGAGAACATTGATCTATCAGCTTGTGAGAGCAATGATCCGTCAGCTTGTGCGAGCATTAATTTATATACATTAGCTTGTGCGAGCAGCAATTGAATTGGAACTTGGAATCAATTGAATCGATCGATTGGATTGAATTGATTGATTGAATATATGGATTGTACCGACTTGCAGGAGGGAACTGAGGCGAGGTAAGTCCTCTGTCTTATGTGCATAGACTACCTCTAGGCGTATTTCCTTCCTAGTCAGAATTTAGGGAGTGAATTTGCTGAGACATTGTCTCATCCCGTCGTGGGCGTTATCTTTTCAGGTCCTTAAATGGCGGTTTCTTCGGAACGTTTTGGTCGGCCTATAAGGGTTACTGAGCAGGTCACTAATATCCATATTCTCGAGGGCCACGGGGTCTAGGTCTATGAACTCATGAGGAACACCGTTTGGGTCGATGTAAGCCTACCTCAGAGGGTAACCCATTGATTTAGAGCGTGGTATCGTCGCAGGCTCAATAGATACAGAGTGGGTCCCCTGCAAGATTCTAATGTCCCAACTTCAATAATAGACGTCGCTTTTAGTGACAGTATAGTCGACCCTCCTAGTGGTGCAGTGCTAGACCCAAGTTCCCAAGAGACCTCGGAGTCCTTAGTTGGGGGTTCATGTGCCTAGTGGGCTTGTAGGCTTTTCAGTTTGTGCAGGCTTTTGACTAGACTAGTGTTGTATATAAACCGGGGTGTTTATAAAAGTGTTTTGGTTGTGAATTTGTTTTCAGCTTTTTTATCCTGTGTTGATTGTTGTCAGGGGTATTGTTTTGCTTCCGCATGTGCATTAAAATGAATGGGTAGGCGATGTGTCCTAGGACGTCGCAAATTTATCGACCATAAAGGGATGGGCATGCGCTCGAGAGTTGGGGCGTGACAATATGTAAAAGCAAAGTTACAAGTAAAAGGAACTATCTTCAAATGTAGTAATATCTCAAGGATTATATAGTGGGTTCTAGTATTTGTTTGGATAGTTAAAGCTGAGAGAGCTGAGTAAACCAAATGAACAGGCCAAAGTACCATAAATATGCTTTGCAATTCTTCTATTTTTTAAATGCCTTTCATCGATGGAAGATAAGTATTTTGTATACGCATGTTTCTCTCTACAGCACTAGTGCATGCTCTTCACTCGAAAATTTTTGAAGTTTCCTTAGATCACAAACTCACCCCCTATGTTTGTTTGTGCCTAAACAATTTATCGATTTGTTGATATCCTATTGATATCTGAGAAAGATATATAATCCCATGTCAGACTACACGTTATAGTATCATACTATTAAGACAAGTTCCTTGAAAATTAATTCACGGAAAAATCAAGGTAGTAAAATATGAAAAAGAGTGAGATGAAAATGATAACTCCATAAATATTAGTTGTAAGCGAGAAGACCAAAATCAACAGTAGATTTCAAAATTAATACTTTAAAGCAATTTTTCATTAAAATAATATATTTGTTCATTTTGGGAAAAAAGCTACTAAAAATCCCAAATTTTGTTCCAGAATGCTAAATTTACCCTTCTTTTTTTGTGACACAAGACATTCCAAACTTTGTCAACTGTGACGCATTTACTCTGAACTCTATTTCCAAGGGCATTTTCATCTTTTAATTTATAATTTTTCTTTTTCTTTTTCCTTCTTCTCTCTTCCCTCCATTGGCCATGGTGGAGGGAAGGCGGACTCAAGCGAGGGCCACTGTCATCGATGTTGGACGAGGACTACCCTCACCTGGGTCGACAAGGTTGGGCAAAGACAGCCCTCGTCGACCTAGGCGAGGACAACCCTTGCTAGATTCGATGAGGACAACCCTTACTTTCGTTGAGCGAGGGTAGCCCTTGCCTGGGTTGGATCTAGCAAGAAATGCCCTCGCTTGACTCTAGTGAGGGTCGCCCTTGCTAGCCCAAGTGAGGGCCGCCCTCGCTTGCATCAGGCAAGGGTTGCCCTCCCTGGATTAGGCGAGGGCAGCCCTTGCTCGATGCCGGCGAGGGTGGCCCACACCTAAGTTTGGCTTCCCTCCGTCATGGCCGGCGAAGGGAAGGAAGAAGAAGAAAAAGAAAAAAAAAATTAAAAAAGTAAAAGATGAAAATGCCCTATAGTTTGAGATAAATGTGTCATAATTAGTAAAGTTTGGGATTTTTGTGTCACAAAGAAATAAGTTTAAGGTAAATTTGTCATATTGGCTAAAGTTTAGGGTTTTTAGAATCTTTTTCCCTTCCCCCTTTCAATCCGTTTGGAGTGTACTTTGCTTTTAGGACGAGCATGCTTGACTTACTTTTCCAAGTCTTCATTGAAATTGACAGGTTATGGTCGATTTGAGGATCCGTATTCTTGAATCACTAATTATTCACATCAATTCGTGAGATTGATCTTTCTCTGGTCTGAGTTGCCACAAGTCCATTGATATTGATTCCTATCCGGATTTTCGTTTTAAGTAATTTGATTCGTGGAATGAAATTTGTTAGGGAAATCCCTTATGATGTTTTGAAGATGACAAAATAAATCAAAGGCTACTAACATGTTTAATGGTTAAGTAATAGACCATACAGATGATAGAACATGTAAAGGATATTGTCAAAGTGTGAAGACGACCATAAGACTGAACGTAACATATGCCCAAAGTATATTCTAAAGATTTCCAGACTTCTGTGTCAAAGTCTGAAGACTGCCGGACTTTAGTGTCAAAGTCTGTTCTACATCAGAAGTCTGCTCACTCTAACAAATTCCAGACTGAACGTGAATGATGAACCAGATGACAGACTCTATGCTGAAGCTGAACTGGGTATAGACCTTAAAGCTAAATCTGTTCAGAAGCAGAATATGTTCAGACTCATATTGCAAAGTCTATCGCACTCAGACTCAGATTGTAAAGTCTATGGCTCTCAAACTTTACATCCAGAACTCGACAGAATGTAACTCAAGCCTAATCATATAACAGCTAATGATCTGGTTTGGATTCCACATCAAGATTGATTTGATTGACTCAATCTATTTGATTGACGATTGGATCTTGAAGACAAAAACTTTCTATACGAAGAAGCTTTACTTATGGAAACCAAGATTCCGTTTGTATGGGAGATCGGAATCAATTTGGGATTTTACCTTTGTCACTCAACGGCTACCAAATCTTCTAGATACAGAGCTGTCCAATGGGTATATTAGAAGACGATTCTCTGGGATACTGTCCAACGGCTAGTTTGGAAGTGGAGAAGTATTTAAGGAGATGAAGGACCGATGAGCAAGTAAGAGATAGAGCGTAGAATTTATAATTCCAAAGTCTGAGCAACCTTCGATCATACACCTGTCTTTGGAGAGCTTAAACGTTTGTGATCGTGAGAGAAATACCAAAAGAATGACTTAGTGAGATAGTGTGATCTACTACTAAGTGTTTGCACTCGAAGTTGTAATCTCTTGTTGATTGCATAGTGGAATCCAGCCAAGAAGGCTGTTAGCGTGGGAAAGTGGATGTAGGCTTGGATTAAGCCGAACCACTATAATTTATGTGTTCTTATTCTCTTCCCTAACTCCTTTGTTTGAAGTTTATTTTATTTCGCATATATTTGCCAAGATTTATTTTAAACACCTATTCACCCCCCTCTAGGTGTTCATACTAGCACTCTCAAAATTCTCTTTCAATTATTTGAGTGATATAAAAATTCAGATTTGTAGAAGAATTCTCAAAATTTCTCATCGACCCTTTGGCTTGTTCAAACTGTGATTTCCTGATGGTGATGGGGCAAAAACAATCTTTGGCTTCACTTTTTCCGCGGGCTTTCTAAAGAACTCTTCCAATTGACAGTAATAAAAAGCAAGGAAATAGGCTTGAACCCTTTCTGCAATAAGTCACAGCGTGCAGATTATTTCCATTCAGTTGCTGCTTTTGACAGATGATATTCATGAGAATTCGTTTGATTTGGAATTGGCCTTTTTATTTCTGAGAGTCTCATCATTGTTGTCATGCTTTGGTGAAATTTAGCTCGATATTTCGGCTTCAACAAAATTCCTGATTTGTTGTAACATGAAAGGACACAAAAGCTTCTCGAAAAGTTAAATTCTTAGTTTGTACTATATAGAATTAAAATGTTAGTGTGGGGTATTGACTTACATGACAATAAGATCGCCCGATATAAGGCCACATGAGTTTTTTTTTTTTTTTTAACCATCGATTATAACTTTTCACTAAAAAAAGTATTTTACAAAAAGTTTCATTTTTTCCCGGTAACGCGCGTGCCATTTCTAGTAACCTTAGAAAGACGCCAATCCAACTGGAGTGTGTATTGCTTTGTTCTCGTATTATTCACGGTGAATAAAAGGGAAGCCAGTGGTCACCCATTCCCTATCAAACTCAATTTACGCATCTTGTTCATGTGAAACGCCTAAATCGTTCGGAGGTATACGTAACGAAAAAGTTGCGCGTAGAAATGGAATCTAATTATGCTACTCGTGAGATAGGAGATGGATTCTTTGAATTTTGCTAAGTCCAAGTAAGTTCTTCACTGGGCCGGCCTAACTTGAGTATCTTGCTTTGGAGCCAAGCTAATCGAGCTGTTGAATTATGTTTTTTTTTTTTTATGGAAAATAACTGTTGTATTCAACATAATGGAAACTTTCAACCTGAAGATAAAGCATCCGCATAAACTAAGTCCATAAGTACAAACGGAGGAGAAAGGACCCAGTTTAGGGCCGAGTTGGAGGATTGGGCCTTTGCAGCCCAGTTGGCCACTAGGTTTGCCTCATGTCGACAGTGTCACAGCTGGAGATGAGGAAAACTGGAAAGCCAAAAGATGCTCTCCTCGATCAATGGTCGAAGCTCCCATGGCGGCGATCGTGTACCGTGCAACACTTCGACGAGATGAAGCCAGTCAGAATCGATTTCTAGCCTAGCATCCTGGAGCCCTTGCTGGAGCAGATGTTGAAGGGTAAAAATGAGCGCTTGGACCTCTGATTCAACGGCGGATTTCACCGGAAAATTTCGCGAGAAAACATCCGTAAGTCGGCCTTGATAATCCTTGCAAATACAGGCCATTGAACCGTCGGGGTTACCCAGCTTATAGCTGCCATCGATGTTACATTTCAGGGTACCCATTTCCGAAGGTCGCCAAAGCTAATCCGAGTTGAGAAAAGCAAGTCCAGATCTCAGTTTGGATGCAGCAGAAGAGATCTTGTATGATCTGGCTTGAGCAACGGCTGTCTCTACTACAAGGGAAGGGTCTAGTAGCTCGTTACGGAAGACGAAATTGTTCCTCATTCGCCAAATCTGCCAGAGGACATTTGCAACAACTTCTAGTCCAGGTGAGTGGTTAAGTGAAATCACCTTTTCTGTGAGCCAAGAGTCTATACGGGTAGCTGTAAGAGTTGAGTGCGATAAATTGATCTGTGGATTCGACCAAAAATAGCTCGAGTTCATGAGCAATGTAGAAAAATGTGTTCAATGGTTTCAGGTAGAGTCTACTTACAAAGATGGCATGAAGGATCAGTGATAATGTGACTTTGAAACAGGTTAGCTTTGGTAGCGAGGGCATTATGGCAAACCGACCAGAGAAAGTGTGGAGTTTTGAGACTATCTTCATCGCCCAAATCAGTTTCCAAAGAGATTTCGAATTTCAGTAAGAAGTCGATACTCTATGACTATGTTGATTGCTGCATGACTGTACAATTGCATGGTAGTTACTTTTTACAGTGTGCTTACCATCAGTCATGGCTGACCAAACCAATTTGTCTTCTTAGTAAAGAGCTCTGATTGGTATTGTGAGAATTTCTATTGCAACCTGTTCTTCAAAGAAGCTTTGAATCACTGATGTGTTCCAGTTGTGGTGAGTCAGGTCAATAAGATCTGCCACCATAATTGGTTCCTCTCTAGACTTAGGTCCATAGATAATTCCCATTGGTAGCCAACAATCTCCATGAATTCAGATATTATTGCCATTACCAACAGACCAGCATATTTTTGGTAGAATAGCAGCTCTGCCCATAAGAAGGCTTTGCCATCCCCAAGATGGTCGAGTTCCTCTGACGGTCGATAAAAAATCTGTCGAGTGAAAATACAGACCCTTAAAAATTGCACCCCATAAAGATTGAGGATGATGTAGCAATGTGGCACCCCTCGACGGCCCCCGATCCGCTAGGGTCACCACAATTCGCTTTTCCTTTTTCTTTCCCAAATAACGTGTCACTCTGATATCATTTTCTTTTTTTTTAGTTGCAGCGGGTCCATACAACCATGGGGGTTTACATCTTTTACTAACGGTCCCTTGCGCAATTTACATAACGGAAGCATATCTAACAATCCCCTTCCCTACATTCAAAAATCGATGCACACCTACTAAACATCTTATATAAGTTAAAACCGAACACGTTTACTTACATAGAGCAGATGGACATCATTCATCGGTACATCAAAATGCCATAGTTTTCTATACTAGGCTATACTTCAAAAGATGACCGACATCTTCTCCAACGGTCGAATACTTAAAGTCCATCGATCAGTGTTGGCGTCCAAAAGTTCCCTCCTTTGCTATCCTCCTCCTCACGGTCACATCCAACCGTTCAAACCATCTACTAATCTGAAATGTTGGTCCCCACAAGGGGTGAGTACAACCACTCAGCAGGTAAAGGAATCCAATAACAACTCAATGCATCATACAAATCATACATGCATTGCAGGCGTAACTTACCTTGAAGCCATGCGCATACTATCATGCATCATCATCACAAATTTCAACACATACATGTGTATCATCACTATATCATACATGTCATCATCATCATGACATCATCACATTACACATGTCATCATCATGGCATCATCATCATCATCATTGTCATGCATATCATCATGCATATCATACCATGGGTGATCATCACATCACATCTCATCATCACTATCATGCATATCATCATGCATATCATACCATGGGTGATCATCATATCACATCACATAACATCATCATCATCATCATGCATATCATCATGCATATCATACCATGGGTGATCATCACATCACATCTCATCATCACTATTATGCATATCATCATGCATATCATACCATGGGTGATCATCATATCACATCACATAACATCATCATCATCATCATGCATATCATCATGCATATCATACCATGGGTGATCATCATCATTATCATTATCATGCATATCATCATGCATATCATACCATGGGTGATCATCATATCACATCACATAACATCATCATCATTATCATGCATATCATGCCATGAGTTGATTATCATCTTTATCTTTCAATTTTGATCACCACATCACCCATTTCTCAAATCATCAATCTCATCATCAACCCTTCGGGCAGAAACCTCCGACAGGGCTCATCATCCCACATTTTACACTCGCATCCCATGCGAGAAAACCTCCGGGCATGTATCCAAGATACAACCGGGCATCCGGCCCCCCACATTCCGGGCATCTCGCATCCCAACTAGCATCACGAGGAACCTCTGGGCATGTATCCAAGATACAACCAGACTTCTGGCCTTTACCCTTCTAGCCAGGCATCCCGCACCCCAATCCTGGTGTCGCGAGGCATCTCCGGGCATGTATCCAAGATACAACCGGACTTCCGGCCCCCCCACATTCCGGGCATCCTGAAACTCCTAGGGAATCTCTGGAATTATGCCACTCGGCCACCAGACAACATCCTCCACCACAACCTCATTCTCATCCACAATTTATCTTTTATCTCAATTTAACATGGCAAATTTGGCATGGCATCAAACATATCACACTTGCATCTCAATTCACATGTCATGCACATGTCATAGCTTAATCACATAAGCATTTCAATTCACATGTCATGCACATGTCATAGCTTAATCACATAAGCATTTCAATTCACATGTCATGCACATGTCATAGCTTAATCACATAAGCATTTCAATTCAATACATGTACAAGGACAATGTCATAAGCATATCAAGACTTTATCACATATACATCTCAATCAAATACATGTGCAAAGACCTCATCACACATATGCTACCCAAATACAATTAAATCCATGGCCAAATAAAAATCCATTTTATTTTATTATTATTTTATTATTATTTTATTATTATTTTATTATTTTATTATTTTATTATTTAATATCAATAATTTCCCAAAAATCCAAGAAGTATTTAACAAACATCCTATAATTCTCGGATTTAAACCAAATGCACAGTTTCCGAATAAATTTAATTAAAATATCTATTATGCCTCCAAAAATTATGAAATTTTACAGGGTGATAGCCAACAAATTTTCATGCATTTTTCATGCAGAACTCTAAGTCAAATTCTTTATAGATTAATTTATACAACTCCACGAATCTTCTGGAACCTCTACGTTTCGTCCAGAGTACATATCACCGAAAAACTTAGGTTTGACCCATCTAATCCCTTTCGTTTCCTCTAAAATTCGAGTATGTTATGTATCAATGTGTCCTTTACAAGTTTCATGAAGAGATCTAGGTTAAATAACCAAATTATGATCCTCTTTTAAGTCCTTGAAGTCTCGGGTGTCTCGGTATACTTCAACAGAATCAAGCATCTCCAAGATCTAGCCGATTAACTAGGCTACACTCCTTCATTTCTCTTAAAATTTGAGTATGTTGTAGTTTAATATGTTACCTACAACTTTCAAGAAGACAACAAAGTCAGATTTGCATCACAAACCAACATGCAACCAAGAATCCAACAAGAGGTCAGTGAAAACATCACAGATCTGGGGTCTCCGTAAGGTGAAGCTTTAGCACCTTAAATCTCCATCATTTTCCACGAAATTTCAGTATGTTATATTTCAAGATGTTATCTACAACTTCCATGAAGACATCGAAGCCAAAATCAAACTCCAAACATGCATGCAAGCTCACACAACATTCTGACTCGAGCGGATTCATGCGAAAACATTCCAGATCTGACATCTCCGTAAGATGAGAGTTTGACCCCTCAAATCTCCATCATTTTCCACTAAATTTCAGTATGTTATATTTCAAGATGTTAGCTACAACTTTCATGAAGACATCAAAGCCAAAATCGGACTCTAAACACACATGCAAGCTCAAACAAGATTCTGACTCCAAACAGTTCATGCGAAAACAATGGTGCAAGAGTAGAAAGTGGATTCCCAACTTGCCTCTAGACCTCACGAACGGCAGCACACCGGCGACGGACGAGCTCCTCCTCTCTCGGCCACTCTCCCTCTCTCTCGCACAATTCTCTCTCTCTCTCCCTCTCTCTCTCTCTTTTTGGTTATATATATTTGCATGCCATCTTATTTTGCATGGGGGACAAGTGGCAAAAATGAGAGAACAAGTGGCAAGGTTGAAGACAAGTGTTGGAGGACATGCAAGGTGGGCTTGGGCCTTCTTTTTGGGCCTGTCTTGGGCCAGCAAATGGGCTGGTCGAATTCCCTCTTGTGGGCTTCCATTTGGGCCGGCCATTCGGCCCACTAAACTTAGACCAATAGGTCTAAGGCCCATTCCAAAAATTAACCCTTTTTCCCCTTTTTTTTTTTTGAAATTCTTTTATAAATATTCTTGAATTCCAAATTTTCACCTTGGCCAAAGTCTTGGGATATATTTTAATTATTGAAATTTAAATCATATGGCCAAGCATTAATCTATTAAATTTAAATTTCCACAATCACAAGCATAAATCATCTAATTAAAAGACTAATGGCTAAAACATAAGCCATGGAAATTCTATCACCTAATTAAAGACTTTAACACACCTTATGGCTTGGCTTTGAATTTTGGGATGCCACAAGCAATCTCCAAGCCTGTTTTCCAAGTAGCACTCTATTCAAAGCAATAAGGTCTCGGAATCCCAACCCTCCTTGCACTTTACTTTCTTTCAAAACATCCCATTTTTGCCAATGTATACCCGCCTTATTATGATTATTTCTCCACCAAAATCGGGCAATACATTTTTTAATAGATGAACAAACAGAAAGAGGTAACTGAAATATAGACATCGCGTGTTGTGGAATAGCCTGAATGACAGATTTAATAAGAATTTCCTTACCCCCCCCCCCCTTAGAAATGAATTTCTCTTTCCAGCCCTCTAGTTTAGCATTAACCCGTCCTACTATCCAAGAGAACACCTCCTTCTTCGATCTACCCCATTCTGATGGCAGCCCCAAATATTTACCAGACATTTGCAAAACTGGAATACGAAGTTCCCTAGCCATATTTTCCTTTAAAGAGATAGGACAATTTTTTTTGTAAAGGTCATCCTTGATTTGTTGTGGTTGATCAACTGTCCTGTGGCCACACAATACAAATTTAAAATGTTGGCTAAGTTTTGGCATTCCAAAACAGTACCATCTAAGAAGAAGATTGCATCATCAGCAAAAAACAGACGTGACAGGTTAGGACACCATCTTTTTAAACGAAGACCTTTGATTTGTCCTATACTGACAGCTTGAGTAATAAGAGTTGATAAAACATTAGCCAAGAGAATAAAAAGATATGGTGATAAGGGGTCACTCTATCTGAGGGCGCGAGAGGGGTAGAAATAAGGTAACTGTTCCCCATTAAACTTCACACTAAAAGAAGAGGTCGTGATACACTGCATAATCCACCCGACCCATCTTGTATGAAATCCTAGTTTAAGGAGGTAATCATGTAGGAAATCCCATTCCACTCTATCATACACCTTTTTCCATGTCTGTTTTAAGAATTGCATTAAACTTGCTAGTCTTCTCTTGTTCAAAATTGGTGAAGAACTTCTTGGACGATAAGAATATTATCTTGGATCTGTCGTCCTCTCACAAAAGCAGATTGTTCCTTAGAAATCATAATATTCAGCCAAGGTTTGAGACGGTTAGCAAGCACCTTAGAGATAACTTTGTAAGCATAGTTGCACAAGCTAATGGGCCGAAATTGCTCCAGTTTTTCAGGTTGAGTTGTTTTGGGAATCAATGTTATAATCGTCTAATTGAGACCAGTTGGCATTACCTCAAACATCAGGAAATTTTGCACTAATAGAAAAGGTCTTCTCTGATTGTTTCCCAGTGTTCTTGATAGAATAAACCAATTAAGTCATCCGGGCCCGGGGCTTCGGTAGTGCCCATCTGAAAGGTGGCTTGCCAAACCTCCTTAATAGTAAGCAGAGCTGTCAGTTGAGCATTCATCTCAGGAGTGACTACTGGCTAGCATTGATCAAGTAAAGGTCCATAGTCCCTATAACCTTCAGTAGTATATAATTGCAAAAAGAAGGTGAATGTCATATCTTGAAGAGTTGGTAGATCACGTACCCATTGCTGATTGTCATTTTGCAGCATAGCAATTCGATTTCATTGTCGTCGCTGAATTGTCGATGCATGGAAAAACCGTGTATTCTTATCACCCCATTTTAGCCATTGAATCCTAGAGCATAAGGCCCAATACTGTTCTTCCTATTGCCAAGTCTTGCGGATTTCTTCTCTCAACCTTGATGCCTGTACTTTGTCATAAATGGAATGCTGCTGGTTCATTAGATCCTGTAATTGTTGTTGTAAGGTCAACACTTTCCGATGACCATTGGTAAACTTTTTTCGGCTCCAGATGAGCAGGGCTGCTCTGACTTTCTTCACTCTAGTGATGAAATCAGAATTCGGTAGGCACACTAAAGTCCATGCCTTAGAAATAATCTCTCTGCATTCCGCATCCTCATTCCAATAAGCCTAAAAAATAAAAGGCCTCCTTCTTTTTAGAAAAGTTGGCAAAGTCTGAATCAGGAGAGGACTGTGATCAGATCCCATAGCTAGGAATGCATAAACTTCAGCCGCAGGAAACAGTAGCCTCCATTCCATTGAACAGACCACCCGATGTAATGTTTCCTTCACTAGCTCCTCCCCTTCCCTATTGTTCATCCATTTAAATTTACAACCCTTGCTTTCTAATTCAGTAAAAGCACAATCATCTAAAAGAGCTCTAAAAGATTGCATTCTATACAAGTTAGCAAGTTGCTTTCCTATCATTTCCTAGGGATAAAGTACCACATTAAAGTCTCCAGCACAAAGCCAAGGAAATCTGTTGTGGGAATGGATCTCTCGAAGCTCATCCCATACTAATTGACACTGCTGATAGTCCGCAGGAGCATGTAGAAAAGTGATACGTATAGTCCTGCCTTCCTAACCAAACTTACAACTAATGTCGAAAAAGTGTTGTGTGGAATGAATCACCTGTAAAAAAAAACCTGATCATTCCATAACACAGCTAAACCTCCAGCCACACCAACCAGATTAATCACATATGAACTTTTAAATTTGAGATTTCGCTGAACAAGTTGAAGCCTTCGTTCAGTGTTCTTGGCTTCCATTAGGAATACAATATTGGGCTTTTCTTTGGCCGTCATGGCCTTGAGAGCTTGAACTATTAAGGGATTGCCCAAACCCTGACAGTTCCAGCATATCATCTTCATTTGTCAACTAGTGGCTGTTTTGGGCTAGCCACCAAAGCCCGAACATCAGCTTCGCCTGCTAGAAAAATAGGATTTTCCATAAGATTTAAATCAGTAGGTTCTACGATGATTATACTCCTTGTGTCATACGGGTTATATTTGCACTGTTTCTTGGCCGAACCCAGAGTAGGTTTCGACCTAGTATTTGTCATCTTCTTTGGTACATTTATTTCCATAGGTTCATGCTGAACTCCTTTCAACTTTGTGTCTGCAGAGATAAGTGTTGTATGGTGCGCAGTTGAGGGTGGCCGGAGAAGCTGATTAGGTGCTTCTGTTGGTGCTCTAGAACTGTTAACAACACTAGATTTATTTACTACTGGAAGCGTAGATGGTGGGGGCAATAAGGGGACAGTTGATAGCTATGCAGGCGGAGTTTCAGGTACAACTTCTTCGACTTGCACTGACTTGTCTTGTGGGTTATAAAAGATATTCTAGTATGGACTATTGGCCTTGACTTCCACTCGGAGCCACGGCCCATATGCCATCTTCTCTCTGCCCTCATGCTTGGCCTCATTATATGGAATGTCTTTGCAATACATCGCATAGTGCCCAAGTTTGCCACAGGAAAAGCAAAAATGAGAAAGTCGTTCATAGCAGAAATCAAGCTAAAAAGGTTTGCCATTTATTCGAATCAACTTCCCTGTTATAAGTGGTTCATGCAAGTTGACGTCAACTTGTACTCGACCTGCTTTTGACAATACTCCTTCCTTTGAGTCAACCTTCACTTCGATTACCTTACCTATATGCTATACTGCCTTCATAATCATTCGCTTAGAACACCATTCTAACAGTAGTCCAAACACCTGTATCCAAAAGGCGCAAGTAGAAAAGTCGTAACAATGCAACTAAATGGCCTGAAAATAGCCAAGGGCCCCCTTCAGGAATTCGTTGTTTGTCTGCTTGGGATTGGAATTTTGCGACATAGATACCTGCCTCACGCTGTGATATATCCACTAAGTCAGTCCGCCAAGCTTTTTTCAGTGTGGTTTGGAAGGCTGGAGTTTATTGATGGATGGATTGGAAAAGGATTTTGCCAATAAGGGTTAACCAGCATTCCTCTAATGTTTCAGGTGAAGGGTTTTCATCCCAATCTTCAATTATGTTCTGTGATGAGGCGACCCAAGCTAGTACAAAGAGCGGCCAGATGCAAGGAATTGGCTTGTTCGTCCGAAGCCATCCAAGATAAAGTCAAGACAGAGAGCCGAGTTACCCAACTTCAGAAAACTAACAAGCAATAGGAGGCGGAGACGATGAAATACTATAATCATGAACTCTTGACTAACAACAATTCAACGTCTTCATTGAATATAGAAGGCAAGCGAAGACATGTAGAACTAACTAGGGAGAATCGGTGAAGAATTGAGTGTTCCCGCCTGACATCGGAAGCCGATGGAGTGAAAGCCACCCAAGTTCGAACCGAAGTGTAAGAAACGTTGGATGAAACAGGGAAATCAGTGAAGAGATAAAGGATTCTGCCTGATGTCGGAAGTCGAAGAAAGGAAAGCCATCAAAATGCAAGCGGACAAAGAAGAAACTGTGGAAGAGATAGTGAATTAAACTGGGATTTAGGGTTTAGAAAACTACCAAACGGTAGAGATAACTCCACATGGCGAGAGGATTTTTGTGCCACTAAGCATTTGATATTTAGCTGTTGAATTATGTTTGAGTGCATAAATATGATCAGACTATAAATACAATATATAGAAAAACAGCATAATTTTTTTATACTCCCTTTTGCAGTATCTCTCAATTCTTACTTGAGTTAGACTCGAGCGAGACTCCAGCTCACAACAAACTTACTTGCTAATTGCAGAATAGAATAGTCGGGCTTGAATTTATTGAACAACTAAATCAAGGTCGAACTGGATACTGAGCTTTGCATAAATCCAGTTAACTTGAGCTCGACCACAATGAAAACGTCAATGTGTCTTGATTTATGCCACTTAATCTCGGTAAATGATGGGTCTCATTATAGTAGTCATTATGGTCTCGACTTCATCCACTGGAATTGAATAATTGAGTAAGATATAACACCGCAAGGGCATTTATGATGTTAGTGCTCTAATTAAGCTGTCAAGTCATCGACTTGCGTTCTGGTCTTGTTGAGCTATTCAAGTAAAGTCGCCGTGAATTTTAGCTCGAGGCAAGGCCCTCGTTTCAACATAATGTGAGATTAGCCTGTCAGATCGTAAGCGGTCCTGTCCATAAGTTGGTTTAATCAGATTTTGAGGGTTCTATCAAGTATACATACTCGAAATTTTCATAAACTTCCAACATTAAAACTATCGCATCATCTTGTCCTCAATTTATTTAGGCCTTTTCATAAGATTTCTTACTCTCCATATTCACAATTCCTTAAATGGTTTGATTAGTTTCAGAGTCACCGTCATCCTTGCCTTTCTCCATTAAGTTTTACTGAATCGATGTCCCATGTCTTTAAGCTAGTTTCGCACTTGTGTTTCGCACGTTAGTGCTTATAGCTTATATAATCCTGAAATAGCTGTTTGCCTTTACAAGGAGTTCAAGAAAGGCAACTCATGGCCCCAACCTTGGAAGCTTGTTGGTTTTCTTTTAAAAATGGAAGCCATCCGCAATGACGTGGCCTACAATAGTCTGGACTGCAGTTGCATCTCCTCTTAGTTTTGAGTAGGTGGAACCATTCTGTTTTCGTTCTTCTCTACATTCTTACCGGCTAGAATTTGCCTATGATTTTATCAACTGATATTTCAATATAGAAAGTTCTCCTTATTTCTTCACCATGGATTCTCGCGTCATTTTCTTGAAAAGATATTAGATCACCATGGGATACTTTCAAATGAGTAATGCTTACCATTCTTATATTCACACAAATCCTTCGATGACTTATTGGCTATCTTGCTTGAGGAATAGTTTCACGAAAATGGAGACGAGCCGGAATTGTATTATTTAAATGCTTATTGCTTTCCAAAGATCCTACTTCTACAATTGGTAGGGGGGACAGAAACCTAAATTTCCATTCTATTCATTCCTAAGCTTGTTTTGTTGCAACAAGATAAGCAAGAGCGAGAGTACTCAAGCAATGGCAGCATTCACAGCAGATGAAATGGAGGGATGAATTTACAATTTCTTACCATTTTTTACTAAAAAGGAAAAAAAAAAAAAGAGTTGTCATATCTTGGACAAAATTTAACTAATTAAGAAACATTGGCCGATTTACTTTATAACTACTATTTCGTCTGGTTTTTGGTTCCAAGCCTTATTTTTTTATTAGCCATGATTATTATTTCTCTTCAGGCCTATCAAGCCTGCTTTCTTCGATGAAAGCCCACAGAAGGGCCAAAGCACAACAAGACTACCCATCATCAAAGTAGGCCCAAGTCCATGCAAGAAGGCCTACTAGATCGAAAAAGAAAAAGAGTTTGGATAGGCAATTTCCAACGGGTTTTATTGCAAGACAGCTCATAATGTTCATATGCGCCTCTAAATCTAGCATTGGGTAGACCTCATACAATAACTGATAGGGGGTCAGTAAGTGCCTGTAGATGTATTTTTGGATAGGGGGAACTAAATAGCATCATACAACGACTGCCTAGCTACTAAGATGTTTAAGTTCGCTAGGTTCGCCTTGAGCTCGTAAGATACCACATTACTAGTAACAAATCGGAAATCTCTGGATCTTAGCCTAATTTCTACGGAACCTTGTTCCAAGCTCCATCCCAACTGTTGAATCTCTTGAAGGGGCAATATGGCAATATTCATTAGGTCAATCAGGCTTTGCACCTTCCCATGTCATTTTATTCAAATTGTAGAGGGATTTGACAAAACCAATTGAAAGTTTGGGACTTATATTGCACACATACAAAAGTTGAGGGACTTAATTGTTGGGAATGCGAATATATGAAGAGAAAAAATAGAGAAGAAAACAAGCGAGAATTTTTATATAGAAAACCTTCCCAAAATTTAAAAAAAAAAAACAAAAAGGAAAAAATTACGGTGCCACACTAGACAATATTCTACTATCAATATCGATATTACAAGCTTTAGTGTTAGAAGCTTCAATGTTACAACTATAAAAGATATTGCCCTATATATATAGCAGCAGTCTACATAATTAATATGGAAATTACATGTATGCCATTAGCAGCAATAAAGCCTTATTGACTGCTTTAAAATTACATGATTGGTAATTGCCTAAAATAAACTGCTTTGTGTTGAATATTATTTTTCTTTAACAGACTCCCCAACTCCATCAATCTCCCACTTGTACAATGATCTTTAAAAAAAATAGTAATAATCTTTCATAGTCTTTATCTTTGTAGCCCAAATTATTCTAGTGTGGTGGCCTCCCTCATCACTTACCATAGAGGCTAACTGAAGCAATGCATAGCCTTAATTTCTCAGTGGTGACAACCTTTATTAACATACCTACTAGATTTTTTGCATCAAGAATCTTCTTCAATGACAAAGTCCCATCATCTATCAACTAACGAATTTAATGATATTTTAACTTAATGTATTTTGTCTTTGAATGAAATATCGGAATTTTTGCAAGACGAATAGCACTTTGACTGTCACCGAAAATAACACAGTTATCCCACTCATTGTCTATCTCCTTCAAAAAAAAAAAAAATTCAACCAAATCATCTCCTTACTAGCTTTAAATATAGCAACATACTCTATCTCAATGGTTGAGAGAGACATACAGGTCTAAAGTCTAGACATCCAATTGATTGCAATGCCACCTAAGGTAAAAACATAACCCGAGGTGCTCTTCCTATTATCCAAGTCACCACCAAGATTTGTATCAACAAAGACTTGTAAAGTTACACTGTTTTTCATAAAACTTAATGACATACTTGAAGTGCCTTTTAGGTGTCTTAATAATCACTTTACAGCTTCCCAATACTTTATTCTTGGATTTGCGATGTATTTGCTTGCAACTCCCACTACATGAGATATGTCTGGTGAAGTACATACCATAACATACATTAAACTATCAACAGCTGATGTATAAGGCACCTTAGACATATACTTATGTTCTTCATGTGACATCCAAAATGTTCACTTTTGTTTTCCATTGAATAAATCAGGCATTCAATCGATGCACCTATAGGGCTGTTCTCAGAGCCGATCACTCTTGAGATAACTAAACTATCTAGGGAAGCCATTAAGGAATTTTAATGCGATAGACTGAAGAATTCGACCAAGAATCGGCTATTCGACTGTGCTCATCTTTAGAGGCCATTATGGCACAGTTAAAAATCGATTTGAAATCAGAGATAGGTCGACTCGACTGAGATGTGTAGCTAATTATGGGTGACACAAATAAATTGGAAAATTCTCGTCAGCCGACACTAAACTTATTTTTCTATTGTTTGGTACCCTGTGTTTGTATTTGAATTCTCGAGATTTTCATGACAACCAAGAGTCACCAATGTGTTGAGTGGGTTCATTGTGGCTCGAAGAAAATCAACCACAGGTCATTTGCACTAAAAATTTCTGAAAACTACTCAATAGTCTAGGTCACGCTAAAAACGTGCCAGATTAAAATTAACCACGAATTTGAATCAAATTTCAAAAATTGAAAGTTCTATTATGTCACAATAAATTCCAAGAACATCGACTCAGTCTCAGAAGATTTTTCTGTAACCCGAGACTTTTTGAGAAAAAGTCGTCCTAAGGCCGTTTTTGTCCAGAAAAAGCCAGGGACTATTTTTGATCACGCATTTGGGATGCAAGATGATTCAATTGGTGAGGAAAAATACCAATTTGATTATTGACTTGATAACGGAATTTATTGAGGCCAAATTGGATTAATTTGGGCAAGATCAAGTGTCCAATTGGTGAAGAATGTAAGCAAATTCGTATGCCCCCTTGCCTAGCCCATTTTGGACCATTTCAAAGGTTGCAAGAAGAGCATGGGTCACTGATTTATGGCCATGGAGACCAGCTGTGACTGAGGTAGACTCAAGGGAACAATTTTGTGGAAAAACGAGGTAAGTGACCCCTTGGTTCTCTCTCTCTCCTTCCTTTTTTCCTGCCTTGCTGTGCGACCACCCCTCCTCATTCCTTGGTGTGCTTTGGAGACTTCAATCTACAGAGGAACCAGCAAGCCGCCGAAAGCAGTCGCGCCACCGCATTCCGTCGCCGTCGCTGTCCACCGCATCGTGCACCCGCCGTTGTTGGCCACGCGTTTCCCACGCCATGCTGCCTGTCCATGCATCCTAGCCCACCATTCGTCTCTGTCCATGCATCCAAGAGGCTATCCAGCCACTATGAGTGGCCATGGAAGCCCGCCGGAGCCGCCGTTCAACTGTTGAGTGCCCGTGCAGCCTTCGTCGATCCTTGCCGCCCCTTTCAGCTTTGGTTTCTCTTTGGCAGCTCAAAATAGAGGCAAAGTGCAATGGTTTTCTAGCAGCTTCAAGGCTCGTTTTAAGGCTGTTCCGGACCTCAGTTGTTTGGTCCGCCTTGGAGAGTATCAAGCCTTGTCATGTTCCCAATGTTTTGAACCGACCGGCTCGCCGAACAAGTGAGTTGAACTCACTAATCCTCGCTTAGTCGGTTAATTATACTTAGGGGTTGATTTGATTTATTTAGCATGGTTTAGGTGGATAGATTTTATTATATTATATTAGTTAATTTAATTATCTACCGATGCATGTTAGGTGGTTAGATAGTGCCATTAGTAAGTAGACACGTACTATTATTTATTTAATGAACCTTGGAATTTTTCCAGGTTCGTTTCGGCGTCCAATTAGGCATTATGGGCCTAAATTGGATTTATTAGCATTTATTTAATATTTTCCGTAATTATTTAATTTATTATTTATTTTCCGAAATTTAGGTTGGGATAGCCGACAACCGGATTTTATGCTGATTATTGTGGTACAATCTGTTTATTTATTTGAGCTCTAATTTGTGCTGAATTGATTTAATTGTGATTTTAGGATTTTATTCCTAATTTAATTAATTCAGTAATTGATTGGAAATTGACCAAGCGTCGGTTTACAATGCTAAAAATATTTTGTTGGACTATATAAAATGGTGGGAATTGTGGAAGTGAAATTATGGTATTTTGGCTAAAGGCTGACCGTGTACCCACACATGGCTATTTTTATCGAGTATGATAAAAATGATGAATTGACTATATGGTTGGAGTGGTATACTATATCAACCTACGGGCGATATGTTAGCTTTGGGCAATCAATATACCGGTATACTATATTAGCCTACAGGCGATATGTCAGCTTTGGGTGAGCAATATACCTTATTATCAGCTTTGGGTGAGCATATATAGTATGTTATGATGGCTTAAGGGCCCTAATCTATTAGCTTTGGGCAAGCCTATATACAGTATACATGGGTGAGTTATATTATCTATTTATTAGCTTTGGGTGAGCAGTCCTAAATTAATAAGACTTTATAGATAGTATTGAATGTACTGACTAGGGAAGGGTTGCGATGATATGTAATCGACTGAGTTGATTAATCAATAGTTTGATCTAATTGAGTGAATTGATGTATTTGTGTATATTTGAAATATACTGATTTGCAGGATAGAACTGAAGCCAAGGTAAGTCCTCTGACCCGTGGTGTGCTTAGGCAGCCCTTAAGACGTATTTGCTTCCTAATCAGGTCGTAGGAGGGTTGAACTTGCTGAGACATTGTCTTACTAGTTATTGTATAATCATTTTTAGGCCCCTAGTTGACAATGATGGGGGACTCGAGGCCTGAAGTTTAGAAGGTGGAGGCCAGAGAATCGGCAAGCATGTCCGACTAGTTAGTCCTAGGACATTTCTCTTTTGTTGAAAGCCGATTCCTTTTTGTAGGCTTCTATGTATAAACCTATGTGTTTATAAAAAGGTCTTTTCCGAAAAATTGGTCCTACTTTCCCATCCCATTGATTTATTGTTTGGGGATTTCATATGCTTCCGCATGCGTCTATTAAATGAATGGCTCGGCGATGCATCCTAGGACGTCGCTATTAAATCGGCCAGGTGAGGGATGGGTGCGTGCCTAAGGATCGGGGCGTAACACTTCATCCGTCTGCAATGACTATTTTTTTGAGAGCTTAAAGTGACTTTCTAAAGGAGTACGAAATCTGTCTAACATTTTTTAAATGTACTTATCTTGAGATAATTTTAGAATTCCTTTGGATCTATTCCGTGTTAGCCTCATCCCAAGAATCCGATTCGCTGCGCCCAAGTCCTGCATCTCAAACTCTTTTGATAATTGCTACTTTAGTATGTTGACCCCCCTTATTGTGACATCCCAAAATTTGGCCCTTCATTTGACTTCATGCCTCTCTCTCTCTCTCTCTCTCTCTCTCTCTCTCTCTCTCTCTCTCTCTCTCTCTCTCTCTCTCTCTCTCTCTCTCTCTCTCTCTCTTCTCACTCTTTCCTCTCTATATTTCATGCGTGCATCCCCCCTTTCTTTTTACTTCAGCCAACCACCTTCCTTTCCCCACGCCTTCCTTCTTCCCCCTGGTTTTGCTTCTCCTTATTCTGTTGGCGCCCTCTGCTCCATCTTCCATCCCCAGCTTTCCCTCCTTTTATTGCCACACCTTCACCTCATCATCATCATCCATCCACCATCATCTTCATTCTACATCACCATCATCCCAGCATCTTCACCACTCAACCATCCGCAAGCCTCCACCATCTCCACCCTGCAACGCCATCATCTACCACCACTTCCACCCACCATTCACGCACGGCTGCCTCACCGCCAAGAGCCACCGCATGTCCACATGTCACACCCTAAACCCCAGGCGTGCACACACCCCTCAGTGGTAGACTAAAATTTGCAACGTTCTCAGGACGCGTCGCTAACCCTTTTTATTTTATGCACATGCGGAAGCGAATTAAACAAACCCCCTAACAACAACAAACATGGGATAGTAAAAGTAGGACAACCATTTTTCACAAACCAAACTTTATCAACATAGCAAGTCGGTCCTACCAATCTATACACATGAGTCTTGTCTCAAAAGAAACTACCAGGCTACCTAAACTCCGGACCCTTCCACCTCGGACTTTGGATCCTCCACTCTAGAGACCTAAAAAATTGTAAACTACGATGGGGTGAGAATAAATCTCAAGGAGTCAACACTCTAAATCCCGATTAGGATGAGAATTCACTCAGAGGCGTCCTAAACATACACCACTCAAGACTTACTCGCCTCAGCACTTTCCTGCATATTAGTACACCTCATAAACACTTATGCATACGGCAAATGCATTCAAGAACTAGAACACATCGATTCACTCATCAAATATTCACAGAAGTCCCGATTATTAGGCCAAATCGTTATGACACGTTCCATTTCGTGCCACACAATTTCGTCCCATAATCAGGCGCGGGTAACTCATATCGCTGGTTCAATCTACACCCGATATTTACTCTCAATATCCAAACTCCATATTCTAACTCAAGGTTCTAGAGGTGACCCTCATGAAGTTCCGTTGTTGTGTGGCACTTAGTCCCTAACCACAATCAATAACAGTACAAGGTTCTAGAGGTGGTTCCCACGAAATCACACTGTCATGTAGCACTTAGCCCTCAACTATGCAAGACAGTAGTGCAAAGTTCTAGAGGTGGCTCCCATGTGACTCAGTTCACCATGTAGCACTTAGCCCTCAACTACAATAAGCAACTGTACAAGATTCTAAAGGTGGCTTACACGAAGTTATGTTATTGTGTAGCACTTAGTTCTTTACTGGCTCACCACCCACTCGGTTTCCTCCACACAACACATGTGATTGCCTCGGCACATCACCTCATCTTTCAATAGTCTTCACATAATCACATATCAACCTTCAATAGCCATCTTTTGCCAGGACCATAAACCATTGCCATGGTTGCAGACGCTGGCGAGATGACTCAAGAAGAAATAACCAAGAGACAAGCTCTTGATACTAAAACAATTTACTCCTTATATTGTGCATTATCTCCTACTGAGTATAATAGAATATCTTCTTGTGAAACAGACAAAGAAGTCTGGGACAGGCTGCATATTACCTATGAAGGAATTGATCGAGTGAAGGAAACAAGGATAGATATTTTACTAATGCAGTATGAAGCCTTCAAGATGAAGCTAGGAAAATCTATCACCGACATGTTCAGTCATTTTACAGAAATTGTAAATGGTCTAGAGTATTAGGGACAACCAATCTTAGGACCCATGAAGGTTAACAAGTTGCTGCGTCGACTTTCCAAAAACCAGAATCACGTAAAGATCTCAATAAGGGAAACACAAAGGATCATGCCACTTTATGTAGATGAATTGGTCGGCACACTTCAATCCTATGAAGTGGAGCAAATCAACGAGGAAGAAGATCCCAAAGGTAAGAAATCAATTGCTTTGAGATCTAACGATGATTATGATGTTACAGATTCTGAAGATGATATGGATGATGAAGAATTAGCTCTTATGATTAAGAAGTTCAGGAAACTAAACAAAAAGGGAAGAAGATTCAATTGGAAGAAACAAAGCACTCAAAAATTTCAAAACAAATCAACTGAGAATGATAAAGCAAATAAAGATGTGATCTACTTTGAATGCAAGAAAAATGGACACATCAAACCCAACTGTCCCATGCTGAAGAAAATGAAAGGGAAAGCTGAGAAATACAGGAAATCTCTCAAGGCAGAGACATGGAGTGATACTGAATGCGAAGAAAGTAATGAAGATTATGCCAATATTTGTCTAATGGCAAAATCAGAATCAAACTCAAACTCCGAAATAGATTCAGACTAAAACTCAGATAGTGAAATCGAGGTAAGCAATTTATAAATCCCTACTAAAGTCTCAAAATACATTGATGAATTGTGTCTTAATCTCAAAACCTCTCTCAAGAGGATTTCTAAGCTAAAAAAGGAGAATTCTACACTAAAGCAACAGGAAATTTTATGGCAAGAAAAATTTGAAAATGCAGACTCTCTTTCAAAAGAAAATACATTTTTGAAAAATGACATTTCAAATATTTCAAAAAGGTTTTCAATAGGATCTAAGAAATTAGAAAAGATTCTTTTAGTACAAAGACCCTACTTTAACAAATTAGGCTTGGGAATGACCTCTGAAACTATTCCTTTAATTGATTTTCCAAAAGTGAAAGAAAGAATCAAATAAAGGCCTATAAAAACTTTTTACAAAAATCATTTTCAAAAAGTCTTTGTAAAACCTGTTAAGCGAAGTGCTCTCAAATGTTCTAAATGCAATAGCTCAGAACACTTTGAGAAAGAATGTCCTATGGTTTGGAAACCTGTTAAGAAGGAATGGGCAAAGACTGCTTATTGCACTAACTCCTTTGGACCCAAGAAAATGTGGGTACCAAAGAAAGCTTGAGTTTCTTTTTTAATTGCAGGTCACTATCAAGAAAAAGGTTAAGTGGTATTTGGATAATGGTTGTTCAAGACATATGACTGGGGATTCAAGTTGTTTTATAAAACTCGTGCAAATAAATAGTGGAAGAGTCTCTTTTGGTGGAAACAGCAAAGGAAGAATTATTGAATGTGGAACTGTAAAATTGGAAGTCTCACAATCAACAATGTCTCCTTAATAGAAGGACTCAACTAAAATTTGCTTAGCATTAGCCAATTGTGCAACACTGGATTCAAAATCAATTTTCAAGAAGGAATATATTTGGGAACTAGTAAAGATCTTTCACAATCCTTTACTGGACAAAGACATGGGAACATCTATCTTCTGATATAAAACCAAAAAAGTCTCAATGTCTAATTTCAATTCAAGATGAAGCAAATCTTTGGCATCGAAAGCTTGGCCATGTTAATATGAAGCAGATTGCCAAGATCTCTTCTAAGAATCTTGTTCGAGGACTGCCCAACCTTAAGTTTCAAAAATTTGACCTTCACACACCATGTGTATTGGGAAAATAGGTTAGAAGTTCTTTTAAGTCAATAAATCAGGTTTCTACTAATCGTATTTTGCAGCTTCTGCATATGGATCTCTTTGAGCCAACCAGAACTAAAGCATAGGCAAAAAGAGATATTATCTAGTAATCGTGGATGATTACTAATGATTCACCTGGGTTTACTTTCTGGCAAGTAAGTTTGAAACATTTTCTTACTTTTCAAAGTTTGCTAAGAAAGTTCAGAATGAGAAGGGATATATTATTTCAAGCATACGGACAGATCATGGAGGTGAGTTTGAAAATCAAGACTTTGCAAAATTCTATGATGAATTAGGTTTTCAGCATGTTTTCTCCTCTCTATATACTTTAGAACAGAATGGAGTTGTGGAAAGAAAGAATAGATCTTTGTAGGAGATAGCAAGAACTCTTTTAATAGAAAGTAGTATTTCCTCTCATTTTTGGGCTGAAGCAGTTTCTACAACATGTTATATTATTAACAGAGTCTTTTTAAGGCATATTCTGGAGAAAACTCCTTATGAGTTATTCAAAGGAAAGAAGCCAATTGTTTCTTACTTTCATGTATTTGGTTGCAAATGTTTTGTTTTGAAAAAATGCAAATAATCGAACTAGTAAGTTTGAAGAGAAATCAGACGAAGCAATCTTCCTTGAATACTCAACCACCAGCAAAGCCTACAGAGTATTCAACAAAAAGACTCGGTCTATGGAAAAATCTACGAATGTCAAATTCCAAGACTCCTTGCAGAATCAACTGATTCAGACTCATCCTGAAAAATCTAAACCTACTCCAAACTCTACAAAGTCTACCTCCCTTAAAGCAATTCAAACCTTTGAAAATCAGCAAATGGAAGTTGAAGAATCAACTGAAGTAGAAGAACAACTTCCTGCCAGACCATCAAGCAACTGGAAGCACAAATCTAGTCATCCCAAAGAACTCATCATTGGTGATATTGATGAAGGGATTCGCACCAGATCCAAAAGGCAAGAAGAGTCTAGCGCCGTGGCACTTATTTCTGAAATAGAACCCAAAAGCATAGAAGGAGTTTTAGCTGACGAAAGCTGAATTGAAGCAATGCAAGAAAAACTCAAACAGTTTAGCATTAACAATGTATGTGAGTTAACTCCTAAACCAAAAGGTAAATCAATTATTAGAGCTAAATGGGTTTTCAGGAACCAATTAGACGAAAAAGGAAAAGTGATCAGGAACAAAGCAAGACTCATGGACAAAGGATATATGCAAAAAGAAGGGATAGATTATGATGAAACCTACGCTTCAGTAGCCAAGTTAGAAGCAATTAGATTATTACTTGCTTTTGCCTATTATAAAAATTTTAGGTTATTCCAAATGGACGTCAAGAGTGCATTCCTAAATGGATTTATCCAAGAAGAAGTCTATGTGAAACAACCTCCTGGATTTGAAGATCCAAAGAGACCAGACTCAATATTCAGACTAAAAAATGCTCTATATGGATTAAAACAAGCACCTCGAGCTTGGTATGACAGGTTAAGTAATTTCTTAATGCAAGATGGTTTTGTCAAAGGAAAAGTAGATACTATTTTGTTTATTAAAAGGGAAGGTAAAAACTTTCTACTTGTTCAAATTTATATTGATGATATTATATTTGGATCGCCTAACGAAAACCTGTGCAAGAAGTTTTCTAAGTCTATGCAGGATGAATTTGAGATGAGCATAATGGGTGCACTATCCTTCTTTCTCGGACTACAAGTAAAAAAATTGAATGAAGGAATTTTCATTCACCAAGAAAAATATGCGAAAGAACTTGTTAAAAAGTTCGGATTGGAGAATTGCAAAAAAAACTAAGATGAAGGAGAAAAGAAAGTTGACCAGAAACTTTATAGGAGTATTATTGGTTCACTTCTTTATCTTACTACTTCTAGACCTAACATTCTGTTTAGTGTTTGCATTTGTGCTAGATTTCAATCTGATCCAAAAGAGTCTCATCTAAGCGCTGCAAAACGCATCATCAAATACATTACAACTACTTCAAATTTAGGTTTATGGTATCCCAAAGAAGGAGATTGTACCCTCCTTGGATATTCAGATGCAGATTTAGCATATTACATAGTTAATAGAAAGAGTACATCCGGTACATGTCAATTGCTGGGAAACAAGACAGTATCTTGGTTTTCAAGGAAGCAAAGCACTGTAGCTCTTTCAATAGCAGAAGCAGAGTATGTGCTCTTGGAAGTTACTATTCTCAAATCTTATGGATAAAACAACAACTTAAAGACTTTGGAATCAAAAACTCTTGCACCGAGATCAAATGTGACAAGACCAACGCAATTAACCTCACAAAGAATCCAATTCTTCATTCGAGAGCAAATCATATAGAGATTCAACATCACTTTATTAGAGATCGTGTTCAAAATGGAGAAGTTATGATTCAATTCATTGACTCAAAGAATCAACTAGTAGACATATTTACAAAGCCTCTGGAGAAAAGCCTATTTGAGTCTATTCACACCAGACTGAACATCATATCTCTTATCTAGTAAAGTCTATATGCGCTCAAGACTCAAAGGTAAAGTCTGAAGGTGTTCAGACATAGAAGACCAAGAGTTACGATTGTAAGTTATTTCTATTCTAGTATTTAAACTTGAAAAAGGTACGGTTACTTATTAATTACCAGTTGATTAAAATTATCTTTCCAAGTTTTTCTTTTTCAAAAAGGCAATTATCAATTTTTGAAAAGACAGTTATTTTCAAAAAAGGGAAGTTATTCTTTTTTAAAATGTATTTTTATTTTGACTTTTACGACGTTTCATTTATCTCGCTTCACATGCTTTATATACTGCCGAGATTCGTCTTCTTCGTTTTTACACTGAAACCCTAGAATACAAAATTCCTATTTGCTTTCACTTTCTCTCTCGATTTGTCCAAAAGTTTTCACCTTTTACGAGCAAGTCTGTGAATTTCTCCCTTGAAGCGACAATGTCCTCAAGAAAGTCTTCAAGGATTGCAAGGACGGCTGAGGGTCCTACGCATTTTGACTTGACCGAGGAAGAAGATTATTCTCCATCACTGCGTCCGAGTTAGCAACAACCTTCTCAGCAACGTCAATCTTCTCCACCGACTCAACTAGACAATGAAGTTATAGAGGAGGTTGAACTTGTAAGAATGCTAACTCCCAAGGTTGCTTTCAAACTTTACTCTAATTTGAAGAAAGGAGGAACGCCGATATCTTTAATCGATGAATTCTTAAGAGATAGAGGACACAAGAATGAAACTATGTTCTTGCGGGAGTTGGAAAGATTAGGAGTTGTAGAGAAAGGAACGGCTGAAAGAACTTTTGCGAATTTCCCGAATGACACATTCTATGGCACTGCAAATCAACCACAAGTTCTGGACGACGATGAACAGATGTTTACTCACTTTCAGCCTAGAACAGGTGTTGCTACAAAAGTTGTTAGTGATGGCTCAAGTCTTTTCAGATCGCAGAATCACAAAAGGGTTTATTCGAACCTTATGAAGAGAGGGGTTATGAACCCTAAGAGTGTTGACGTTGATTTCCTTGATTCAATAAAAGTCAATCTTCAAGTGAAGCTTGCTTTACTGCAATTGGAATGGTTCTCTGCTACTTATCCAGAACTCACTGCATACTTTTACTTGAACTTATCTTTCTTGAATGCAAACAGTTTTTCTTTCACATTGAAGGACAAGGAATTTTTGGTGGATATGGATACGTTGGCTGACATAATTGGGGTGGAAAGAACGAGTTTCCAACCAATTAGCATGTCTATTGCTCATGCTACTCTATCTTTGGTGAAAGATAGGGATATTGAAGGCAAGATTTCCTACTCAAGGATGAGTGCTTCTAACATCTTGCTGCACAAGATTGTGATCAAATGCATTCATCCCAAGTCAACGTCCAAGACTGATATCTCTCGATCTGAAGCGAAATTGATGTGTGCCATCAACACTGGATTCAAATTCTCTCTACCTCACACCATTTTGTTTCACATGTACCGAAAAGTGGTGAAAGATAAGGGACAACTCCCTTACTCTACTCTTATCATGCGTCTCTTCAAACATTTTCAAATTCACATTCCTACACCATTATGTTTGACATCCATCTATCCAATGGTGATTGGTTTTAAAATGGTCACAAAGATGCGTTTGAAAGAGCTTAACAAGATGTTGGAACGTATGAAGGAAAAGTCTCCTGTCAAAGCAAAACATGACTCTGCTGCAGCAAAGAGGAAAGGCAAGGAGCCCATGGTTTCTCCAGCAAAGAAGAAAAGAACACTCATCTTGCAAGATGAAGAAGATGAGGATGAAATGACTCTTTCAACCTTAAGAAATTTAAAGTGTTTTGTCAGCTTTCATGAGACAAGAGAAGAGCCAGAAGAAGGAGGAAAAGAGAGAGAAGACACAAAGAAGGAAGATGAAGAACAGAGGAGGACAGAGGAAGAAAGAAGAGAAGAGGAAGAAGAAGAGGAAGAAGAAGAGGAAGATGAAGAGAGAGAAGGAGAAAAAGATCAAGGTCAAGAAAACTCTTTCAAGCCAACTCTAGCTGTCTCCCTGTCTAGTGATGCTGAGATGGTAGGAACTGGAACTGCTGATGCTCATCACTCTGAAGCTGAAGTTGATCAAGAAGAAATCTTACCTACTCCACCTGAAGTCAACAAAACAGGGGGAGTTGTTGGACCAAAAGGTATTTCTTCACCTATATTTGCTAGTGATGTAAGTCGTTCTACAGCAAACCAGAGGATGTGTATGCCTCACATTACCCAGAAGACAGTCATGGTGGACAATCTGCTGAAGCTCCATCCTTTCTCAAAATCCCTAGAATTGACTCAGCTTGTCCTAGTTCTACAATAGCTCAAACAGTTAACTTTTTGAGACTGCTGGAAATTCTATTAGACGTCAGGAAACAACAATTTACTATGGGATTTGAGATGCAGGATCTCAAGAATGCTTTTAAGGCCACTTCAGTGTCTTTGCATGACTAGTTGAACACCCTAAAGAATCAAGTGCAGACTACAGTGTAGGGTGAAGATTTTCAGTCACTGAAGCAGAGTTTTGAAAGGCTTGAGAAGACAATGCATTCTATGAAATAGCCTTGACTCTCTCTATTTTCAACCAACTCTTCTTCATTTGTTCTCCACTTTTTGCTGTTGACAAAAAGGGGGAGAGGTTTTATGCAGATTTGATGACTTTTTGTTTTAACTGTTTGGACTTTTTTTTTTTTTTTTTGGCTTGGTTGTGACTTGGACTGGTTTGGACTGATGATGCTTGTAAGTAACTTAAGCTATGTTATTGATTATAGTAACGATAGTTGTTTCTACAGGACTAACATGTTTTCTGTGGTTATAGAATCGCTACTATCAGTATCCTAATCTCTAATTATCTTTTAAGAATCTTGGTTTGCTTAAGTGTTGTTTTGCAGGGCAAAGTGTCCAAATCTGCAAAAAAGTTTTGTCACCATCAAAAAGAAGGAGATTGTTGGAGAAAACTTCCTTATATGTTTTGAAGTTGACAAAACGTTCCCATCAGTCTAATCTGAAGACTTGCAGACTCTATCGTCAAAGTCTGAAGACCTCCAGACTCAATTCAAAGTCTGTCCTCACTGATAGTTTCCAAACCGACGAAGAAAAGATTTATTCGATGAAGAAGACTTCTCCAGATACAAGTATATCTTTTAATATTTGGTTCGTACGGTTGAAGAATATCTCACGGCTGAAGATAGCATCTCGTGATCAATTATTCTTATTGAAATCAATTTGAACAATTAGATCCGTTGATTAACGAAGTATACTTGAAAGGTTCTACTTATGGAAACCTAGATTCTGATTGTAAGAGCGAGTAGGATTGGTGGGCTATCATCACATTCCTTAAATAACTCGAGATCTTCCTAATTGATTCTGTCCAATGGGTAGATTGGAAGAATTCCTTTGGAAGGTGCCAACGGTTATGATGGCATGGAGGAGTATATAAGGAGGACGCTCAAGTTATTCGAGTGTATGCATGAAAGAAAAATTCCAAAATCTGAAACTCTTATTTCTTTGCTGCTACAATTTGTCGAGCTTAAACTATACTCAAAAGAGAGATCAAATACTTTTGAGACCTTGAGGAAGTGTAGTAAAGTCTTTACACTATGGAATCAAGGACGTGACACTATAAAATCTCTTTTGGTTCTAGTGGAATCCAGCCAGTGGGCTGTTAGTGCAGGAGAGTGGACGTAGGCTTGGTCTAAGCCGAACCACTATAAACCTTGTGTTTCAATTCTCTTTCCCTAAACTCTTTGTTGGAGAAATCTTCTTGAAGTGTTTTGAAGTTGACAAAACGTTTCTATCAGTCTAGTCTGAAGGCTTGCAGACTCTGTTATTTAAAGTCTGAAGACCTCCGGACAACCAGACTCAAGACTCAAAGTCTATCCTCATTGACAGTCTCTAATCCGTTGAAGAAAGGCTATCCAGAACTGTATGTTTCGTTAAGGATTTAACCTTATCATCTGGAGAAGATCTCGTGGCTGGAAAAGACGCAACAGAATCCTTTGATTGATCAAGATTGATTCGATGATTGAAGATTCGATGATTGTCTAAATATTATTGGAAGGTTCTACTTATGGAAACCAAGATCCTGATTGTATGGGCGAACAGGATTGATGGGCTATCAACACGTTCCATTAATAGCTCGAACAATCTTCCTAATTGATTCCGTCCAACGGGTAGATTGGAGGAATTCCTTTGGTAAGTGCCAACGGGTATGATGGCATAAAGGAGTATATAAGGAAGACTGTCTTAGTTGTTCAGGGGTGCGCGATAGAAGAATTCCAAAGTCTGAAGCTCCTTTTTGTTTAGACAATTCCTTTGAGCGAATACTTGTATACAAAAAAGAGTCTATATTTGTGAGAAACCTTGAGGAGGTGTGGTAGAACATCTACACTGTGGAATCAAGGCAAAGCTGTGCTGTAACTTCTCTTTTGATCATAATGAAATCCAGCCGGTGGGCTGTTAGTGCGGAAGAGTGGACGTAGGCTTGGAATAAGCCGAACCACTATAAATCCTGTGTTCAATTTTCTCTTCCTCACTCTCTCTACCTCGATCATATTTCATTTTGTTAATCAAGAGAGAATTTCCTTTCTATCGTTTGCCAAGAATCGCTTCCGTATCTCGATAAATTGTTTGTGCACCTATTCACCCCCCTCTAGGTGTTTATACTAGCTATCTCAATTGGTATCAGAGCTTGTGTACTCACTTTGTTTGAAGTGTTTTGCTTCAGAGTTAAAGATCCATGGCTAGTATGCTAGCACCAGGGCTGATGGAAGGGCAAAGCAATACCAGACCACCCTACTTTGATGGAAAGGATTACAACATCTGGAAAAACAAGATGAAAGCTTTCCTACGATCAAAGGATCCTTTGGAATGGGATGTTGTAGAAAAAGGAATTACTCCTATAGCTGCATCAGTCTCTGAAAGAGGGAAAGAAACTGTTGAGACCAGCGAAATGACTCAGGAAGAGATAAACAAGAGACAAGCACTCGATGCAAAAGCAATTTACTCTTTATATTGTGCTTTATCACCAACTGAATTTAATAGAATATCTTCTTGTGTTACAGCAAAATAAGTCTGGGACAGATTGCATATCACCTATGAAGGAACAGATCGAGTGAAGGAAACCGGAATTAATATTCTTCTCGATCAATATGAAGCCTTCAAAATGAAACCAGGAGAATCTATAATTGACATGTTTAGCCGTTTTACAGATATTGTCAATGGTCTTGAGAATCAAGGACAAAGAATTTCTGATCCCATGAAGGTAAACAAGCTACTGCGTGGACTCTCTAAGGATTGGAATCACATAAAGACTTCGATAAGAGAGACACAAAGAATTATGCCACTATCTGTCGACGAGCTGATTGGAACTCTTCAGTCTTATGAAGTGGAACAGATCAATGAAGATGAAGATCCAAAAGGTAAGAAATCCATTACATTAAAATCAAATGATGATTCTGGTGATACAGATTCTGAAAATGATATGGACGATGAGGAGCTTGCTCTCATGATAAGAAGATTCAGAAAACTGAATAGAAAAGGAAGAAGGTTCAACTCAAAGAAACAAAGCTTTCAAAGACAGCAGACCAAGTCTGTTGATGATGAGGAACCAAACAAAGATGTAGTCTGCTTTGAATGTAAGAAAAAGGGACACATCAGACCCAACTGTCCTCTTCTAAAGAAGAAGAGAGGAAAAGCTGAAAAATTTCGAAAAGCTCTCAAAGCCGAAACCTGGAGTGATACAGAGTGTGAAGAAAGTGATAATGAATATGCCAATCTATGTCTGATGGCACAATCAGACTCAGATTCTGGATCAGATTCTGGATCAGACTCAGACAGTGAATTTGAGGCAAGTAATTTTAAAATTCTTGTCAAAGTTTCTAAATACATTGATGAACTGTGTTTTAGTCTTAAGACTTCTCTCAAAAGAATTTCCGAACTGAAAAAGGAAAACTCAGCTCTAAAACAAAAGGAAAATATTTTAGTAGAAAGAGTTAAAAGTCTAAACTTGACTGTTTCCACTCTTAAAGAAAATGAAGATAATCTTTTAAAAGAAAATGCTCTTTTACAAACAGACTTATCAAATATATCAAAAAATTCTCAATAGGGTCTGAAAAACTTGAAAAAATTCTTTCAGCTCAAAGACCTTACTTCAATAAGTCCGGTCTAGGTATGACAGCAGAAACAATTCCCTTGATTGATTTTCCTAAAGTAAAAGCAAGAATTAAGAAAAGACCCTCGAGAGAGGCTTACAAAAATCATTTCAAGAAAGTTTTTGTAAAATCTGTAGGTAGAAATGCTCTTAGATGTTCAAAGTGCAACAGTCCGGATCACTTTGAAAAAGAGTGTCCTATGGTTTGGAAACCTGTAAAGAAAATATGGGCTAATACTGCTTATGTTACTAACACCAAAGGACCCAAGAAAGTTTGGGTACCAAAGAAAGCTTGAGACTTTATTTTAAATGCAGGTCACCGTCAAGAAAAAGGTAAAGTGGTATCTTGACAGTGGATGCTCAAGATACATGACAGGAGACTCAAATTGTTTTATAAAGCTTGCTCAAGTAAATAGTGAAAAAGTTTCATTTGGAGGAAACAGCAAAGGAAGTATTGTGGGATTTGGAACTGTGAAAATTGGAAGTCTCACAATAAGTAATGTTTCCTTAGTGGAAGGACTCAATTACAATCTTCTCAGCATTAGTCAATTATGTGATACTGGTTTCAAGATCTTCTTTCAAGAAGGAACATGTTCTGGAATCAGTAAAGACTCTACTTAGTCTTTCATGGGTCGAAGACATGGAAATATTTATCTTCTGGATGTGAAATCAAATGAATCACAATGTCTTATCTCAATTCAAGACGAAGCAAGCTTATGGCACAAAAAGCTTGGTCATGTCAACATGAAGCAATTAGCCAAAATCTCATCAAAGCAGCTTATTCGAGGTCTACCCAAATTGCCATACCAAAAGACTGATCCATGCACTCCATGTATTCTGGGAAAGCAGGTAAGAAATTCATTTAAGCCAATAAATCATGTCTCTACTAATCATGTACTACAGTTGCTGCATATGGATCTCTTCGGACCAACCAGAACACAGAGTATTGGGGGTAAGAAATATTGCCTAGTAATTGTGGATGATTACTCCCGTTTTACTTGGGTATATTTCCTTGCAAGTAGGTCCGAAACCTTCTCGTATTTTGAAAAATTTGCTAAAATGGTTCAAAATGAAAAAGGATGTGTTATCTCTAGTATAAGAACAGATCACGGAGGTGAATTTGAAAATCAAGATTTTACAAAATTTTGTGATGAATCTGGCTTTAAGAATGTGTTCTCCTCTCCATATACTCCTCAGCAAAATGGAGTTGTGGAAAGAAAGAACAGATCTCTTCAAGAAATGGCTAGAACTCTTTTAATTGAAAGTAAGATTTCTTCACGATTTTGGTCTGAAGCTGTTTCAACAGCATACTATATCATCAATAGAGTCTTCTTAAGACCTATTCTACAGAAAACCCCTTATGAGTTATTCAAAGATAAGAAGCCTATTGTTTCATACTTTCATGTATTCGGTTGCAAATGTTTTATATTGAAAAATGCAAAAGATCGAGTTGGTAAGTTTGAAGAAAGATCAGATGAAGGTATCTTCCTTGGATATTCAACATCAAGCAAAGCCTACAGAGTCTATAACAAGAAGAGCCAATCTGTGGAGGAGTCAATGAATGTCAAATTTCAAGACTCAACGCAAGATGAATCAAGTCAGACTCATCAAGAAGAGTTTGAACCTGCTCCAGACCTTTCAAAGCTTACAACTCAAGAAGCATCTCAGACTCTGGAAGACCAGCATCAGGTTGTTCGTGAAGATCTAAACAAAGAGAGAGATCATCAACCAGACAAATCAACAAGTAACTGGAAGCATAAGTCCAGTCATCTCAAAGATCTTATAATCGGCGAAATTAATGAAGGAATTCGCACCAGATCCAAAAGGCGAGAAGAGTCTAGTGATGTGGCTCTCGTTTCTGAAATTGAACCAAAGAGCATAGAAGAAGCTTTATCTGATGAAAGCTGGATTGAAGCTATGCAAGAAGAGCTTAGACAGTTCAACATTAATGATGTCTGGGAATTGACATCCAAACCAAAAGGTAAAACTGTTATTGGAGCTAAATGGGTGTTCAGAAATAAGATGAATGAGAAAGGAAAAGTCGTACGAAACAAAGCAAGACTCGTGGCCAAGGGATATACGCAAGAAGAAGGAATAGACTATGATGAGACTTACGCTCCAGTAGCAAGGTTAGAAGCTATTCGACTATTACTTGCGTTTGCTTGTTATAAGAATTTCAGGTTATTCCAAATGGACGTCAAAAGCGCCTTCCTAAATGGATTTATCCATGAGGAAGTTTATGTGGAACAACCACCAGGATTTGAAGACCCAAAGAAGCCAGACTCAGTCTTCAGACTGAAAAAGGCTTTGTATGGTTTAAAGCAAGCACTTCGGGCTTGGTACGACAGATTAAGTAAGTTCTTAATACAAAATGGTTTTGTCAAAGGTAAAGTAGATACGACTTTATTTATCAAAAAGGAAAACAAAAGTTTCTTACTTGTTCAAATATATGTGGATGATATTATTTTTGGATCCTCTAATGAAAGTCTGTGCAAGAAATTTTCTAAGTCTATGCAGGATGAGTTTGAAATGAGTATGATGGGAGAGTTAACATTCTTTCTTGGTCTTCAAGTAAAACAATTGAAGGAATGAACTTTTATTTATCAAGAAAAATATGTTAATGATCTTGTCAAAAGGTTTGGACTGGAAAAGTGCAAAAAGACCGACATACCAATGTCAAGTTCTTTAAAGATAGACAAAGATGAAGAAGGGAAGAAAATTGATCAAAAGCTGTACATGAGCATCATTGGATCACTTCTTTATCTTACTGCTTCTAGACCTGACATTTTGTTGAGTGTTTCATCTGTGCTAGGTTTCAATCAGATCCTAGAGAATCTCATCTCAGTGCTGCGAAACGCATCATTAAATATGTTGCTTCATCATCAAGCATCAATCTTTGGTATCCTAAGAAGGGAGACTTTAATCTTCTGGGATATTCAGACGCAGATCTAGCCGGTTGCAGAGTTGATAGAAAGAGCACTTCGGGAACTTGCCAGTTGCTTGGAAGCAGGACAGTGTCTTGGTTTTCAAGGAAACAAAGCACTGTGTCTCTTTCAACAACTGAAGCAGAGTATGTAGCTCTTGGAAGCTGCTGTTCGCAAATTCTATGGATAAAACAACAGTTAAGAGACTTTGAAATTGAAGACTCATGCACAGAGATTAATTGCGACAACACCAGCGCTATCAATCTCACCAAAAATCCAATTCTCCATTCAAGAGCAAAGCATATAGAGATTCGACATCGCTTTATTAGAGACCATGTTCAAAATGGAGATATTTCCATTCAGTTTGTTGACTCAAAGAATCAACTGGCGGATATATTCACAAAGCCTTTGGAGAAAAATCAATTTGAATCTATCCGTTCCAGACTCAACATTTTGAGGTATGAGGATATCAAAGTCTAAAGACTTTCAGACTCAGACTTACAAGACTTTATCTGAAAGATAGTCTTCGTACGACCGTCAGACTGTAAGTCTTTCTCTCCTTAATCTCATCTTGAAAAGGTATGATCGTCAGACTGTGTTTTAAATTGTTGCTATATTTAATTGACGTAAATATTGCATCGTTTCATTTTCAAAAAGGAAGTTATTTTTGAAATGGCTATTTTTGCGGAAAAAGACGGTTATTTTGAAAAGGCATTTTTTTATTTCCTTTGTGACGGTTCGTTTATTTCTCTTTTTAACCGATCGTGCACTGTCGATTCCTCTTCACTTTACTCTCAAAAACCCTAGAAAGCATCGATCCTCCATTCCCATTTGTCTTCTTTGTTTAATCTTCAAAAAGTTGTCATCTTTCCTGGGAAAGTCAAGCAAGGAATCTTCCAAAAACTGATAAAGATGTCATCTTCAAGAAAGTCTTCGAGAATCGCAAGCAGGGGACCACGGCGAATGAGTGAGGGGCCTACGCACTTCAATCTTACTGAAGAAGAAGTGACTCCAGAATAGCAAGCGAGCCCACAACATTCTCAGCAGCGTCATTCTCCACCATCTAGTCCTCAAGGCGTTGATCATCAACAACAGGAAGAAATCATCGAGGATGCAGACCCCGTAAGAGTTCAAAAGCCCGCTTTTATTTACAATCTATATCGTGCCTTAAAAGGAACTCGTACTCCTTTGAACTATGTTGGTGATTTTCTTAAAGACAAAGGATATAGGAACGAATATATCTTTCTGCGAAAAATGGAATGTTTGGGAATTGCTCGTAAAGGGGTGGCTGAGGAAACTCTTGCGAATATCCCAAGTGATTCTCGTGACTGGGGGCCGAATCCTGTAGATGGGAATGATGATGACAATTTGTACAGCCTATTTCAACCGAAAATGGGTATTGCGGCTGAAATTCAAGGAAAAAGGGGAGATTTGTTCAGATCAAAGGAACAAAAGGATCTGTACTCGAAATTGCTGAAGTGTGGGGTAATAAACCATAGGAGTGTGGATTTTGATTTTCTGGATGCTGTGAATGTGAACTTGAGGGAAAAGTTCAATCATCTTCAACTTGAAAAGTTTTGTTCTGACAATACAGAGGCTTATGCTGGATTAACTGCATATTTCTATTCAAATCTTAGCTTTTTGGATGCGAATAGATTCTCCTTCAGCGTTAAAGACCAAGATTATGTTGTAGATATGAATATGCTGGTAGATGTGTTAGGAGTTGAAAGAGGAAGATATCAACCAATTAAAGTTTCCATTGCTCGAGCCACACTTGAACTGGTGAAGGATAGGAGAACAGATGAGAAGATCACCTATTTAAGGATGAGTGCATTCAACATCTTGCTTCACAAGATTGTGATTAATTGCCTCCGACCGAAATCAACTTCCAAGACTGATGTTTCAAGTTCAGAGGCCAAGCTGATGTATGCCATTCTCTTTGGAAAAAGGTTTTCTCTCCCTCACACTGTTATGTTTCACATGTATAGAGCAATGATGAAGGACAGAGGTCAACTCCCTTACCCAAGCCTTGTTACGAAGTTATTCAGACATCTGAATATTCAGCGTCCACAAATCTTTTGTGTTCGACCATGCGATCATATGGTGGTAGGACTGAAAATGGTGACCAAAATGCGTCTGAAGGAACTGAGCAAGGAGTTGGAGAAATTCAAGGAGAAGACTCCTGCCAAATCTCATCAAATCTCTTCTGTAGCTAAGAGAAAAGGGAAGGAGCCCATGGTTGCTCCATCCAAGAGAAGAAGAGCTCTCCTCGTTGAGGATGAAGATGATGACGAAGACATCACCATCTCTGCATTGGCTTTGAAGAATCTAAGTCGTCCTGTTCCACAGAAAGAATCGGAACAAACGACGAAAGAAGCAGAGGAGAAGGAAGAAGAAGAAAGAGAAGCTGAACAAAAAGCAGAGGAGGAAAGACCTGAAGAAGAAAGAAGAGAAGAAGGTGAACCTGAGGAAATCTCTTCTCCACTTGTAGGCATGGAAACAGGGGGAGATCAGGAGAAAGGAGTGAAGTCTTCATATCCTGATGAAAGTGAAGGAGTCAGTCGCTCACCTGCAGACCCAGAGGATGTTTATGCATCTCAATTTCCAGAGGAAGGTCATGAAGCTTCATCGCCAAACCTGCGAGATTATGCTGATCTACCATCGTCTGCATTTACTTCATCAGATCGAGCCGAAGCAAGTACTCAGACTGATAATGGAGCAGATTTTCGCAGAATCATGGATATTCTCTTGGAGATGTGAGGTCAAATTTATGCCTTGGGATGCGAGGTTCAAAGCTTGAAGAATGAAGGTCAAGCTTCTTCCTGTTCATTGAATGATAAAATGCAAGCCCTCTCTGTTCAGATTCAGGCCAATGCCAAGGGTGAGGAGATTGCACAACTGAAGGAAGACTTCAAAAGGCTGGAAGGCATCGTTCAGTCTATGGAAGATTTCCAGCTTGTCCGCGTTCCCAAGCAATCTTGACTTCATCTCATCCTTTTTAATGATGACAAAAAGGGGGAGAGATGCAAAATTTGATCAAACTTTCAATCATTAAACTTTTAACTGTTTGTTGGATTGTTTGTTGTTTTGCTGTTTAAACTCTGTTTGACTTTGTTTTGTGTCTGGATGAAAACTGAACTAGACTTGGACTTGACTGCTTCTATTAACTAGTATTGATATCTTATGGATGGCTTTATCATATATTAGACTAACCTATTTTCTGTGGTTGCAGATTCTAGTGTTATTCTTTTAGCCATTTATCTCTATAAGATGTGCATATGTGTTTGAGAAATGTTTTGCAGGTCAAAGTTATCCAAATCTGCAGGAAAGTTTTGTCACCATCAAAAAGGGGGAGATTGTTGGAGAAATCTTCTTGAAGTGTTTTGAAGTTGACAAAACGTTTCTATCAGTCTAGTCTGAAGGCTTGCAGACTCTGTTATTTAAAGTCTGAAGACCTCCGGACAGCCAGACTCAAGACTCAAAGTCTATCCTCATTGACAGTCTCTAATCCGTTGAAGAAAGGCTATCCAGAACTGTATGTTTCGTTAAGGATTTAACCTTATCATCTGGAGAAGATCTCGTGGCTAGAAAAGACGCAACAGAGTCCTTTGATTGATCAAGATTGATTCGATGATTGAAGATTCGATGATTGTCTAAATATTATTGGAAGGTTCTACTTATGGAAACCAAGATCCTGATTGTATGGGCGAACAGGATTGATGGGCTATCAACACGTTCCTTTAATAGCTCGGACAATCTTCCTAATTGATTCCGTCCAACGAGTAGATTGGAGGAATTCCTTTGGTAAGTGCCAACGGGTATGATGGCATAAAGGAGTATATAAGGAAGACTGTCTTAGTTGTTCAGGGGTGCGCGATAGAAGAATTCCAAAGTCTGAAGCTCCTTTTTGTTTAGACAATTCCTTTGAGCGAATACTTGTATACAAAAGAGAGTCTATATTTGTGAGAAACCTTGAGGAGGTGTGGTAGAACATCTACACTGTGGAATCAAGGCAAAGCTGTGCTGTAACTTCTCTTTTGATCATAGTGAAATCCAGCCGGTGGGCTGTCAGTGCGGAAGAGTGGACGTAGGCTTGGAATAAGCCGAACCACTATAAATCCTGTGTTCAATTTTCTCTTCCTCACTCTCTCTACCTCGATCGTATTTCATTTTGTTAATCAAGAGAGAATTTCCTTTCTATCGTTTGCCAAGAATCGCTTCCGTATCTCGATAAATTGTTTGTGCACCTATTCACCTCCCTCTAGGTGTTTATACTAGCTATCTCACTCTTTACTTTAATTCATAACCTTATATAAATGTTTTCAGTCTTTTATATCTTCAGTTTACTATTTTCATAAAAATCGAATTAAGTTTTTAAGTCTTGCAAAAACTTCTATAACACCTATTCACCTCCCCTCTAGGTATTCATACTAGCGTTATCAATCATCACTAGCACTCCATGCAGACGCACGTGCAACCTGCATATTTGTCCAATGCATAGTCCTTTCGTACAGCGATGAAGTGAGCCGACTTCGTCAATCTATCAACCACGACCCATATAGAATCATTACCCCTCTGACTCCTTAGTAAACCCATCACAAAGTCCATTGTGATGTGTTCCCATTTTCACTTAAGAATCTCGAGAGGTTGCAGAAGTCCTCCCGACTTACAGTGCTATGCTTTTACTTGCTGACACGTCAAACACTTGGCGACATACTTGGCGATATTCGCTTTCATACTGGTCCACCAATAATGTTGATGCAGATTCTGATACATCTTCGTACTGCCTAGATGAATGCTGTAACTACTACGATGAGCTTCTGACAAGATCTCCTCCTTAAGCTCTGCATCATCAAGTACACACAATCGTCCACGAAACTTTAGTGTTCCGTCTTCAAAAATTTGGAAGTCAGGTTTTCTCTTTTCTGCATCTTCTTGCACAATCTTCTGGATCTCTGTGTCTATCAACTGCAATGTCTTGATCCTTATCTACACTTCCAGTTCAATTATGAGGGTGGTCATAAGATTTGAAAGGTGGCCTACCTCAAATTTGAAAACCGAATCTCGAACTCCTTTGAGTAAGATCCAATCCTTAATCACCATCTACACAATCGAAGATTTCTGACTCAACGCACCTACGACCTTATTAGCCTTTCCAGGATGATACAGAATGTCGCAATCATAATCCTTAAGAAGTTCCATCCAGCGACACTATCTCATATTCAACTCCTTCTGAGAGAATAAGTACTTGAGACTTTGATGGTCCTTAAAGATCTAGAATCTTTCTCCACACAAATAATGTCTCCAAATCTTCAGAGCGAAGATAATTTCTGCAAGTTCTAAATCATGCGTTGGGTAATTCAGCTCATAGGGTCTCAACTGACGGGACGCATATGCAACAACCTTGCCATGCTGCATTAACACACAACCTAGTCTTCTTAATGACGCATCACTGTAGATCTCGTATCCTTCATAGGGTCTCAACTGACGGGACGCATATGCAACAACCTTGCCATGCTGCATTAACACACAACCTAGTCTTCTTAATGACGCATCACTGTAGATCTCGTATCCTTCAGGAGCATATGGAATTGTCAACACCGTAGCAGTGGTCAGCTTCTGCTTAAGCTCCTAAAAACTACACTCGCACTTGTCTATCCATACAAATTTCTCTTATTTCTTCAACAATCGAGTCAAAGGTGAGGCTATCGTTGAAAACCCTTCCACAAATCGTCTGTAATAACTTACCAATCCTAAAAAGCTTCCGATCTCTATCACTATCATCAGTCTTGCTCAGTTGATCACTGCTTCAATCTTGGTCGAGTGTAGGCGGTCTTAGCCAGTTGATCACGACTTCAATCTTGCTCGAGTCCATAGAGATTCTTTCGCCTGAAATCACGTGACCTAAGAAAGCAACACGAGTCAACCAAAACTCGCACTTGCTGAACTTGGTGTACAACTGATGGACTCTTAGCGTCTGAAGCACTAATCTCATATGACTCTCGTGCTCTTCCTCACTCCTTGAATATACCAGAATATCATCGATGAACACAATCACAAATTGATCTAAATATTCCTTGAAATTCGGTTCATCAAATCCATGAAGGCAGCTAGAGCATTCGTCAACCTGAATGGCATCACTGTGAACTCGTAATGACCATACCGAGTACGAAATGCTAACTTAGGAATGTCCTCCTTCCTGATTCTCAGCTGATGATATCATGTCCTCAAGTTGATCTTTGAGAATATCGATGCTCCTTACAGTTGATCGAATAAATCATCGATCTTCAGGAGTGGATACTTGTTTTTTATCATTACCTGATTGAGTTGTCGATAGTCGATGCACAGGCACAACGAACCATCTTTCTTCTTCACAAATAGAACTGGTGCTCCCCAAGGTGATACACTAGGACGAATGAATCCCTTATCCAATAGCTCTTGCATCTGCACCTTCAGTTCCTTCAACTCAGATAACGTCATCCGGTAAGGAGCCTTAAAGATTGGCTCTGTCCTGGGTGCTAGCTCAATCACGAACTCAATCTCTCTATCTGGCAATAATCCTGGCAATTCCTTTGGAAAAGACATCTGGAAATTCTTGTACCATGACAATGCCTTCCATCTTCAGCTCCTCAACTGTCATATCCACAACAATTGCCAAGTACCCTTGACAACTCTCGTCTAACAATGAGTTGCTTCAGGCGACGAGATCAAGATAATCGAGGATCCTCCTCGATTTCCGACAAACTCGAAGCTCTCACCCTCTAACGTGTCAAACTAAATCACCTTACGATAGCAGTCCATTTTAGCTCGTTGCTTGGTGAGCCAATCCATGCCAATTATCAAATCAAAGTCATATATGGCTAGGACTAACAAGTCTATTTTCCCCTCTCGCTCACCAATCACTAATTTGCAACTAGAACAACCCAAAGCAACTATCACTTTATCCTTCAATGGTGTAGATATACTAACTGTCAACTCCAATAACATAGGACTGACTCCTATCAACTTAACATACTACTCAGCAATAAATGAATGGTTTGCTCCTGAGTTGAATAAAGCATAAGCAGGATGGTTGTTCAGCGAAACCATACCTATAATCACGTCAAGCGCAGCCTCTGCCTGACCTTAGGTGATGGCATACACCGTGCCTTGAACTAGTGGCCTTAGCTGTCCTCCTTGCAGTGCAATCTGTGGTGCATACCCCCTAATCTGACCCATAGGTGGTGGCGGCGACAACTACGGTTGTCCTCTTGGTCTATTAGGATAATCTCTGATCATGTGACCCTGTTGGCGACATCCAAAACAAACACCTTGTGACATCCAGATTTTTGGGTTTTGATTTCGATTAGATAAATTGGTCATTTTTGTTAAGTTGAAGCTAGGGATTAATTCTGGTTGTGAAATTGAGAAGGAAGAGGGATTCTTAGATGAGGAAAATAATCAATTTGATAAGTGAGACATCAATTGATTTTTATGAGTCATTTGAGAGAAATTCAATAGAGAAATTGGATGCAGAAATGCAAGTGGGAACCGACTATCCTAATCTGAAATTTCTTTTGGAAATCTGTGAGCTTATTCAAAAGAAATTGAAATAAGAATTTTCTATTTGATGAAATTCTTTTCTTTTGAATTTATTCCCATTCCTTTTCCCCATTTGGCCGAACACCTTTTCCCCACAAGCTCTCTCTTCTTTCTTCCTTTCTTTCTTTTTCTTTCTCTCCCTCTCTCTCTCTCTCTCTCTCTCTCTCTCTTTCTCTCTCTCTTTTCCCACGTGCGAATTCCCCTCCACCGACTGCCCCTTATCAATTTCAACTTTGCTTCTCCTCCTTCACTTTTTACTTTTTGACTATTCAAACTCTTATCTTCTACTCTCTCTCGTATCCCTTCTTCTCTCTCACTCTCTGTCTCTCTCTCTCAGTACGCTCTCTCTCCTCTGGTTCGAGCAAACCAGCGAAACAAAGTAGAAGCAATCACAGCATCACCAAGAGGAGAAGACTGAAGTAGCTCGCCGTCGCCGCCCGCACGCCGCCTTGCCGCTCACCGCTCGCCCTCCACCTCTTCCTCACCTCCCTCAGTCATCGTTGTCGCCCTCCTTCTCTTCCTTTCTATTTCGTGCGAAGCCCAACGGAAGCAGAAACAGAAGCAGCGGCTCTCGTTGCCTAAAGCAGGAGCAACAACTGCCTGCCGTTCCGCCATTCACGTGTGCGCTGCCCCACCGAGCTGCCGTTCGTTTCCCTCCTCACGTCAGTCCAGCGTCGTCCAGCTCCAGTCGCCTCTGCCTAGTCCCGTTCAGCCACCTCAGGCCGCAGTTCAGCCACCTCCGGCCACTGTACGCCAGCACCTCGACCCACCGGAGTCCCCTCGCCCTCCGCCGGCCTTGCCTCGCCATCTCAACCCTAGATCCGCCCTCAACCAGCAGCGAATAGAGAAGTGCATAATGGGTATGGCAGCAACTATTTGGCATGTTTTGGCCATTTTCCCGAGCCCGGATGCTCAGCCCACTTTGAGGAAAGTTGATCCTCGCATCGATCCCGTCGTATTGAGTGAGTTTTACTCACTAATGCCTTTTTAGTTTGCTAATTATACTTAAAGGTTGATTACATTTAATTAAGTGCAATTAGGTGGTTAGATTAGAGTAGATTAGTGATTATTAGATAATTTGGATGCACATTAGTCAATTGGATTGTGCAATTAGCGAGTAGGCACGTAATACTATATATTGGATGCTTCTTGGGATTTTTCCTGAACCTTATCAGGTGTTAATTAGGCAATTTGGACCTAATTGGAATTTTTAGGAATTAAATATAAATTTTCGAAATTAATTATTTAATTATTTATTTTTCGGAAATTCGACCGGGATGGCCGGCGGCCGGAATTTTATGTTGATTGTCGTGGCGCAATCCGTTTATTTAATTGAGCTTTATTTTGTGTTGAATTGAATTATTTGTGAAGGATGGGAATTATTCTTTAATTGGAAAATCTTTGGTTATTAATTGAAAAATAACCGGGCATCGGTTGATAATGCCAAAAATATTTGAATGGACTGCATAAAAGGTGGGAGTTATGGAAAGGAAAATATTATATTTTGGCTAAGGCCAGCCGTATGCCCACGCACGAAATTTTATCGAATATTTTTAATACGAAGAAATTAAGCCAAGACATTATTTGAATTGTGGAATTTAAATGCGAGGCACAATGTCATTGGGCCGTGAAGGATTAATCATGTGTTGGTTTATAGTTGAAGTAAGATGATTATTGGAAGTTAATGTTGTTGGAGAAATCTTCCTGAAGTATTTTGAAGCTGACAAAACGTTTCCATCAGTCTAGTATGAAGATTTGCAAACTCTACTATTTAAAGTCTGAAGACCTTCGGACTGCCAGACTCAAGACTCAAAGTCTATTCTCATTGACAGTTTCTAATCCGTCGAAGAAGGGCTATCCAGAACTGGGTGTTTCATTAAGGATTTGACCTTATCGACTGGAGAAGATTTCTTGGCTGGATATGACATAACGGAATCCTTTATTTGATCATGATTGATTTGGAGATTAAGGATCCGATGATTGGCGAAGTATACTTGGAAGGTTCTACTTATGGAAACCGAGATCCTGATTGTATGGGCGAGCAGGATTGATGGGCTATCGACATGTTCCTTTAATAGCTCGAATGATCATCCTAATTGATTCCGTCCAACGGGTAGATTGGAGGAATTCCTTTGGTAAGTGCCAACGGGTATGATGGTATAAAGGAGTATATAAGGAAGACGTTCCAGTTGTTCGAGTGTGTGCGCGATAGAAGAACTCCAAAGTCTGAAGCTCTTTGTTCTTAGTCAATTCATTTGTTGAGCGAAATCTTGTACGCAAAAGAGAGTCTATATCTTTGAGAAACCTTGAGGAAGTGTGGGAGAGTATCTACACTGTGGAATCAAGGGAGAGCTTTGCTGTAACAACTCTTTTGTTCATAGTGAAATCCAGCCAGTGGGCTGTCAGTGCGGAAGAGTGGACGTAGGCTTGGAATAAGCCGAACCACTATAATCTCTGTGTTCATTTTCTCTTCCTTGCTCTTTTTACTTTGATCATAATTCGTTTTTGCTAACAAAAGGCGAACTTCCTTTCTATTGTCTATTTCATATTGCTCACTTATCACGAGAAATTATTATACACCTATTCACCCCCCTCTAGGTGCTTATACTAGCTATCTCAATTGGTATCAGAGCCTGTGTACTCACTTTGTTTGAAGTGTTTTACTTCAGAGTTAAAGATCCATGGCTAGTATGTTGGCTCCAGGGCTAGTAGAAGGGCAAAGCAATACCAGACCGCCTTACTTTGATGGAAAGGATTACAACATATGGAAAAACAAGATGAAGACATTCCTAAGATCAAAGGATCCTCTAGAATGGGACGTTGTAGACAAAGGAATCATTCCTAAAGCTGCACCTGTCTCAGAGAGAGGAAAAGATACTGTTGGGTCTAGTGAAATGACTTAGGAAGAGATAACCAAGAGACAAGCACTTGATGCAAAAGCAATTTATTCTTTATATTGTGCTTTGTCACCTACTGAATATAACAGACTATCTTCTTGTGTTACAGTAAAAAAAAGTCTGGGATAGATTACATATTACCTATGAAGGAACCGATCGAGTGAAAGAAACCAGGATCAACATTCTCCTCGGTCAATACGAAGCCTTCAAAATGAAATCAGGAGAATCTATAACTGACATGTTTAGTCGTTTTACAGAAATCGTGAATGGTCTTGAAAATCAAGGTCAACCAATTTCTGATCCCATGAAGGTAAACAAGCTACTGCGTGGACTCTCCAAGGATTGGAATCACATAAAGACATCAATAAGAGAGACACAAAGAATCATGCCACTATCTGTTGATGAGTTGGTTGGGACTCTTCAGTCTTATGAAGTGGAACGAATCAATGAAGATGAAGATCCTAACGGTAAGAAATCCATTGCATTAAAATCCAATGATGATTCTGATGTTACAGATTCTGAAGACGATATGAATGATAAGGAGCTTGCTCTCATGATAAGAAGATTCAAAAAGCTGAATAGAAAAGGAAGAAGATTCAATCCAAAGAAATAGAGTTTTCAAAAGCAACAGACTAAGTCTGTTGAGGATGATCAATCAAACAAAGATGTAGTCTGCTTTGAATGTAAGAAAAAGGGACACATCAGACCCAACTGTCCTCTTCTGAGGAAGAAGAAAGGAAAAGTTGAAAAGTATCGAAAGGCTCTTAAAGCAGAAACTTGGAGTGATACAGAATGTGAAGAAAGTTATGATGATTATGCCAATATACGTTTGATGGCACAATCGGATTCAGATTCAAACTCCGAGACAGACTCAGATTCAGACAGTGAATTTGAGGTGAGTAACTTCAAAATCCCTATTAAAGTTTCTAAATACATTGATGAGTTGTGTTTTAGTCTTAAGACTTCTCTTAAAATGATTTCCGAACTTAAAAAGGAAAACTCTACACTGAAACAACAGGAAAATGTTTTGAAAGAAAAGGTGAAATGTTTAGACATGAATGTTTCTACTCTTAAAGAAAGTGAAGACAATCTTTTGAAAGAAAATGTATTTTTTAAAAATGACATATCAAATATTTCCAAAAGATTTTCAATAGGATCTAAGAAACTTGAGAAAATTCTTTCAGCTCAAAGACCTTATTTCAATAAATCTGGTTTGGGAATGACTGTGGAAACCATTCCTTTAATTGATTTTCCTAAAGTGAAGGAAAGAATTAAGCAAAGACCCACAAGAGATGCTTACAAAAATCATTTTAAAAAGATCTTTGCAAAACCAGTAGATCGCAATGCTCTCAGATGTTCAAAGTGCAATAGTGCAGATCATTTTGAAAAAGAACGTCCTATGGTTTGGAAACCCGTTAAGAAAGTATGAGCAAAAACAGCATATCATATTAACACCAATGGACCCAAGAAAATATGGGCACCAAAGAAAGCTTGAGTCTCTTTTTTAAATGCAGGTCACTATCAAGAAAAAGGTTAAATGGTATCTAGATAGTGGATGCTCAAGACATATGACAGGAGATTCAAGTTGCTTCATAAAACTCATACAAGTAAATGGTGGAAAAGTCTCATTTGGAGGAAACAGCGAAGGAAGAATTGTGGGATTTGGAACTGTAAATATTGGAAACCTCACAATAAGCAATGTTTCCTTAGTGGAATGACTCAACTACAATCTGCTCAGTATCAGTCAGTTGTGTGATACTGGTTTCAAAATCAACTTTCAATAATGAATATGTTCAGCAACCAGTAAAGATTCTACTCAATCATTCATGGGTCAAAGACATGGAAATATCTACCTCTTGGATGTGAAACCAGATGAATCGCAATGTCTAATCTCAATTCAAGACGAAGTGAACTTATGGCATAGAAAGCTTGGGCACATCAATATGAAGCAGATAGCCAAAATTTCAGCAAAGAAGCTTGTTCGTGGTTTACCCAATCTATCATACCAAAAGTCTGATCTATGTACACCATGCATATTGGGAAAACAGGTAAGAAATTCCTTTAAACCAATAAATCAAGTTTCCACTAATCGAGTACTGCAGCTTCTGCATATGGATCTCTTTGGACCAACCAGAACTCAGAGCATTGGAGGTAAGAAATATTGCCTAGTAATTGTGGATGACTACTCACGATTTACTTGGGTATATTTCCTGGCAAGTAAGTCTGAAACCTTATCTTACCTTGAAAATTTTGCTAAAAAGGTTCAAAATGAAAAAGGGTATATTATTTCAAGTATAAGAACAGACCATGGAGGTGAATTTGAAAATCAAGATTTTACAAAATTTTGTGATGAATCTAGCTTTCAGCATTTGTTCTCCTCTCCATATACTCCAGAGCAAAACGGAGTTGTGGAAAGAAAGAATAGGTCGCTTCAAGAAATGGCTAGAACTCTTTTAATTGAAAGTAACATCTCTTCACGTTTTTGGGCTGAAGCAGTTTCTACAGCATGTTATATTATTAATAGAGTTTTTCTAAGGCCTATTCTAGAAAAAAAAACCCCTATGAGTTATTCAAAGAAAAGAAGCCTATTGTTTCATATTTTCATGTGTTTGGATGTAAATGCTTTATATTGAAAAATGCAAATGATCGAGTTGGCAAGTTTGAAGAAAAATCAGACGAAGGCATCTTCCTTGAATATTCAACCACAAGCAAAGCGTACAGAGTCTACAACAAGAAGACTCAATCTGTGGAAGAATCAATGAATGTCAAATTTCAAGATTCTATGCAAAATGAATCTATTCAGACTCATCTTGAAAAATCTGAACCTGCTCCAGACTCTACAAAGTCTAAATCTCAAGAAGTAGCTCAGACTTCGAAAGACCAGCAACAAATGATTGTTGAAGATTCAAATGAAGGAAGTGATCATCAACCTGACAAATCAACCAGCAACTGAAAGCATAAGTCCAGTCATCCCAAAGATCTTATTATTGACGACATTAATGAAGGAATTCGCACAAGATCTAAAAGGAGTGAAGAGTCTAGTGCTATAGCTCTTATTTCTGAAATATAACCCAAAAGCATAGAAGAAGCTGTATCTGATGAAAGCTGGATTGAAGCTATGCAAGAAGAACTCAGGCAATTCAGTATTAATGATGTCTGGGAGTTGACTCCTAAACCGAAAGGTAAATCTATTATTAGAGCTAAATGGGTTTTCAGGAACAAGATGGACGAGAAAGGAAAGGTCGTACGAAACAAAGCAAGACTCGTGGCCAAGGGATATACGCAAGAAGAAGGGATAGACTATGACGAGACTTATGCACCAGTAGCAAGGTTAGAAGCAATTAGATTATTACTTGCTTTTGCTTGTTATAAGAATTTCAGGTTATTCCAAATGGACGTCAAAAGTGCTTTCCTGAATGGATTTATCCATGAGGAAGTTTATGTGGAACAACCACCTAGGTTTGAAGACCCAAGGAAACCAAACTCAATATTCAGACTCAAAAAGGCTTTATATGGTCTAAAGCAAGCACCTCAAGCTTGGTACGACAGGTTGAGTAAGTTTTTAATTCAAAACGGCTTTGTAAAAGGTAAAGTAGACACTACTCTGTTTATCAAAAGAGAAAGCAAAAGTTTTATGCTTGTTCAAATATATGTTGATGATATTATTTTTGGATCCCCTAATGAAAGTCTGTGCAAGAAATTCTCTAAGTCTATGCAGGATGAATTTGAAATGAGCATGATGGGTGAGTTAACCTTCTTTCTCGGGCTTCAAGTGAAACAACTGAAGGAAGGAACTTTTATTCATCAAGAAAAATATGCTAATGATCTTGTCAAAAAGTTTGGACTGGATAATTGCAAAAAGGCTGATATACCAATGTCAAGTTCCTTGAAGATAGACAAAGATGAAAGAGGAAAGAAAGTTGATCAGAAGCTATACAGGAGTATCATTGACTCACTTCTTTATCTTACTGCTTCTAGCCCTGACATTTTATTTAGTGTTTGCATTTGTGTCAGATTTCAAGCAGACCCTAAAGAATCTCATCTAAGTGCTGCAAAGCGTATTATCAAATATATTGCATCAACTTCAAACTTTGGTCTTTGGTATCCTAAAAAGGGAGACTTTACTCTTCTTGGATACTCAGACGCAGACCTAGTCGGATGCAGAGTTGATAGAAAGAGCACCTCAGGTACCTGTCAACTACTTGGAAGCAGAACAGTATCGTGGTTTTCAAGAAAGCAAAGTACAGTAGCTCTCTCTACAGCAGAAGCAGAATATGTGGCTCTTGGGAGTTGTTGTTCACAAATTCTGTGGATAAAACAACAGCTAAGAGACTTTAGAATTGAAGATTCATGCACGGAGATTAAATGTGACAACACCAGCGCAATCAATCTCACTAAGAATCCAATTCTTCACTCAAGAGCAAAACATATAGAGATTCGACATCACTTCATTAGAGATCATGTTCAAAATGGAGAAGTTTCGATTCAGTTTGTTGACTCAAAGAACCAGCTGGCGGATATTTTTACAAAACCTTTGGAGAAAAATCAATTTGAAGCTATTCGTTCCAGACTCAAAATCTTAAAGTCTTAGGAAATTCAGACTCAGGACTGAAAGTCTAAATATACCCAGACTCAGACGATCAAGTTTTTCTTTCATAACTTATTTTACTTTATTATCTCTTGAATCTCATCTCGAAAAGGTACGATCATCAACCGTGTTTGATTATTACTATCTTTAATTAACGTGATTATTGCAACGTTTCCTTTTCGAAAAAGGAGTTATTTTTGAAATGACAATTATCTAATTTTTTTAAAAAGGCAATTATTTTTTAAAAAAAGGCATATTTTTACTTTCTTTTATGACGTTCCGTATGCCTCTCTTCGACTATCTTATATACTGTTGTTTCTTCTTCGCTTTACTCTCAAAAACCCTAAGAGAGCACCGATCTTCCATTTTTGTTTTCTTCTCTTGTTTAATCTTCGAAAAGTTGTCATCTTTCTTGGGAAAGTCAAGTTTGGAATCTTTCAAAGACTGTGAAAGATGTCGTCTCAAAGGAAGTCTTCGAGGATCGCAAACAGGGGACCACAGCAAATGCGTGAGGGGCCTACGCACTTTGATCTCACCGAGGAAGAAGAGTGTCCTAGTCAGCAGCAGAGCCCACAACATTCTCAGCAGCGTCCATCTTCTCCATCTAGACAACAGGACGTTGCTTGACAAGAAGAGGAAGAAATAATCGAAGATGCAAAACCTGTAAGAGTTTCTAAGCCATCTTTTATCTACAAGCTTTATCGCGCTTTGAAAAGGGGTGGAACTCCTTTGAACTACATTGACGAATTTCTGAAAGACAAAGGGTATAAAAATGAAACCTTCTTTTTACGCACAATGGAACGGTTGGGAATTGCCCCTGCTAGATCGACAGAAGAAGCAATGGCAAATATTCCAATCGATCCTCGTGTTGGAGGGCTAAATCAGATAGATGGGAATGATGATGACAAGTTGTACAGTCAGTTTCAACCGAGAATGGGTGTTGCGGCAAAAATTCGGGGAAAAATGACAGACTTGTTTCGATCGGAGGAACAAAAGCATTCATATTCTAAGTTGTTGAAGCGGGGGGTGATAAACCCTAGAAGTGTGGATTTTGATTTCCTTGATGCTGTGAATGTTAATTTGAGGGAAAAATTTAGTCTTCTTCAACTTGAACAGTTCTGTTCTGACTCTATAGAAGCCTATGCTGAACTCACTGCATATTTCTATTCGAATCTCAGTTTCTTGGATGCGAATAGATTCTCTTTTAGTGTCCAAGATCAGGACTATGTGGTGGATGTAGATATGTTTGCTAATGTGATTGGGGTTGAGAGAGGGAGATATCAACCTATCAATGTCTCTATTGCTTGTGCTACGTTGGAACTTGTTAAGGATAGAAGGACAGAGGGAAAGATTTCCTACTTGAGGATGAGTGCATTTAACATTCTGTTTCACAAGATTGTGATTAATTGCCTCAGACCAAAATCTACTTCAAAGACTGATGCTTCAAACTCAGAGGCAAAGCTGATGTATGCCATCAATGCTGGGAAAAAGTTTTCTCTTCCTCACACTATTATATTCCACATGTATAGAGTAGTGGTGAAGGACAATGGTCAACTTCCTTATCCATCTCTTGTGACAAAGTTATTCAGACATTTGAATGTTCAGCCTCCACGAATTCTCTGTACTCGATCTTGTGATCAAATGGTGGTGGGACTGAAAATGGTGTCTAACATGTGTCTGAAGGAACTCAACAAGGCGTTGGAGAAATTCAATGAGAAAACCCTTGCCAAAACTCATCAAACCTCTTCGGCTACAAAGAGAAAAGGGAAGGAGCCCATGGTTGCTCCATCCAAGAAAAGAAGAGCTCTCATCGTTGAGGATGAAGAATATGAGGAAGACATCACCATTTCTGCTATAGCATTGAAGAACCTAAGTCGTTCTGTTCCAGAATCAACGGAACGACAAGAGAAAGACTCATAACAGAGGACTGGAGAAAGAGAAGATGAAGAGAAAGAAGCAGAGGAGAAAGAAACAGAGGAGAGAGAAGCTGAAGAAAGAGATGCAGAAGAGGAAAGAGGAAATCAAGATGAAGGAGAGCATGAGGAACTCTCTTCTCCACCTGAAGGCATGGAAACAGGGGGAGACCATGAGAAAAGAGGAATGTCCTCATATCCTGCTACTAGTGAAGGAGTCAGTCGCTCTCCAGCAGATCCAGAGGACATCTATGCCTCTCAATTTCCTGAGGAGAGACATGATGTTTCATCGCCCAATCTGCGTGATTATGCTGATTTGCCATCGTCTGCCTTTACTCCATCTGATCATGCAGAAGCCAGTACACAGACTGATAATTCAACAGATTTTCGTAGAATTCTTGATGTTCTCTTGGAAATGCGGGGTCAGATATATGCTCTGGGATGCGAAGTTCAGAATTTGCAGACTGCAGGTCAAGCTTCTTCTGTTTCTTTGAATGATCAGATCCAAGCCCTTTCTCTTCAGATTTAGGCAAATGCTAAGGGTGAAGATGTGGCACAACTGAAGGAGGACTTGAAAAAGCTGGAAGGCATTGTCTAGTCAATGGGAGATTTTCAGCTTGTTCGTGTTCCCAAGCATTCTTGATTCCATTCTCTTCCCATCTAAACCTTTTTTATGACGACAAAAAGGGGGAGAGATGCGAGATTTGAAAACTTTGAACCTTAAACTTTTTGAACTTTTGGTTTGTTTTGATGTTTGACTTGACTTTTGTGTCTGGCTGTGGACTAAATTTGGGATTTGGATTTGACTGCTTATATTAAGTACATTTGATATCTTATGAGTGGCTTTACTCACATGAAAGACTAACCTATTTTCTGTGGTTGCAGATTCTAGTGTTATCATTAAGCCATTTATCTTTATGAGATATCCATTTTTGCTTGAGTAATGTTTTGCAGATCAAAGTTATCCAAATCTGCAAGAAAGTTTTGTCACCATCAAAAAGGGGGAGATTGTTGGAAAAATCTTCCTGGAGTATTTTGAAGCTGACAAAACGTTTCCATCAGTCTAGTCTGAAGATTTGCAGACTCTACTATTTAAAGTCTGAAGACCTCCGAACTGCCAGACTCAAGACTCAAAGTCTATTCTCATTGACAGTTTTTAATCCATCGAAGAAGGGCTATCCAGAACTGGGTGTTTCATTAAGGATTTGACCTTATCGACTGGAGAAGATTTCTTGGCTGGATATGACATAACGGAATCCTTTATTTGATCATGATTGATTCGGAGATTAAGGATCCGATGATTGGCGAAGTATACTTGGAAGGTTCTACTTATGGAAACCGAGATCCTGATTGTATGAGCAAGCAGGATTGATGAGCTATCGACATGTTCCTTTAATAGCTCAAATGATCTTCCTAATTGATTCCGTCCGACGAGTAGATTGGAGGAATTCCTTTGGTAAGTGCCAACGAGTATGATGGCATAAAGGAGTATATAAGGAAGACATTCCAGTTGTTCGAGTGTGTGCGCGATAGAAGAATTCCAAAGTCTGAAGCTCTTTGTTCTTAGTCAATTCATTTGTTGAGCGAAATCTTGTACGCAAAAGAGAGTCTATATCTTTGAGAAACCTTGAGGAAGTGTGGTAGAGTATCTACACTGTGAAATCGAGGGAGAGCTTTACTGTAACAACTCTTTTGTTCATAGTGAAATCCAGCCAATGGGCTGTCAGTGTGGAAGAGTGGACGTAGGCTTGGAATAAGCCGAACCACTATAATCTATGTGTTCATTTTCTCTTCCTTGCTCTTTTTACTTTGATCATAATTCGTTTTTGCTAACAAAAGGCGAACTTCCTTTCTATTGTCTATTTCGTATTGCTCACTTATCACGATAAATTATTATACACCTATTCACCCCCTCTCTAGGTGCTTATACTAGCTATCTCAAATGTGATGTGTGTTGTGTTGAGGGAAGCCAATGGGTCATGAGTAGGTAAAGGACTAAGTACTACACGAGTAGAAGACTTCGTGTGAGTCACATCTAGCACCTTATACCATTGCTTATTGTAGTTAAGGGTTAAGTGTTACATGGCGACCTGAGTCGCATGGGAATTACCTCTAGTGCCTTGCGGCATTGTTATGCATATTTAAGGGCGAAGTGCTACACGATGGCAAGATCTCGTGTGAGTTACCTCTAGCACCTTACCCTATTGCATTTTGTAGTGAAGGACTAAGTACTACACGATAGCGAGATTTCGTTTGAGTTACCTTTAGCGCCTTATACTATTGTTATTTGTGGGCAAGGACTAAGTACCGCACAATGACAAGACTTCATGTTGGGTCACCTCTAGTGCCTTGAGCCTATTTTTGATCTGATATTGTAAATTGATTGATCGAATGGAAATGACCGTGATTGGTCTTGTTGGGGTGTAATCGACTCGATCGATTTGATCGATGCTTCGATCAGTGATGTGATTGCTTGGATGCATATTTGATCTGTGCTAATATGCAGGTGGAATCTAAGGCCAAGATAAGTCCTCTAACTCATGTTATGCATAGGCAGCCCTAAGGTGTATTAGTTTACTAATCGGGTCTTAGGGGGTAGAACTTGCTGAGATGTGGTCTCAATGGTTATTGAATAACCATTTCAAGACCCTGATGAGGAGCCTGAGGAGGAGGAATCTGAAGAGGAGAATCCTAATGTGGAACCAGATGAGAAGGAAGATTTTGGAGAAGAAGATGACCATAAGGAGGATCCTGAGAATGACCCGGATGAGGACTGAGATCCCATCCTATTTTGTCAGACCTTGATTATATGTGGATAAGGGTTAGATCAGACCCCTAAGAATAGTATTGCATTATATACTATGAGGTGCTTGTATAAAAGAGTAGTTGTGAATTTCAATATGAAAAATATGGCCATACATTCCTATCCCATTGTTTTATTGTCTAGGGATTTATAACTGCTTCTGCATGTGCATATTAAAATGAAAAAGGTCAGCGATACATCCTAGGATATCGCTTTCAAAATCAACCAAAGGCAAGGGATGTACGCGTGCCTGAGGATCGGGTCGTGACACACCTGGTCTTCGAGGACACGGGGCTGAACCATGTTGCCTACCTTTCCAACTCCACCTTTCCTGTTGGGCGGGATATGAAATCTACCTCCAGGCATGAGCCTCTTCCCCTGGCGAATTCCTTCTCAGTGTGAAACAAACCTTGATCTAGACGAGGTGACTTGTTCACTCAGGCTCCTTTCAAGCAGCTGTGCTCGATGATAGATTTCTCAATAATCAACCAAATCGAATGGCACTAGAGGCTGCTTTAACTCTTGTCAAAGGCCATTCTTGAACCTTCGAGCCTTCTCCTCAAGGTCTTCAATCAGTCTCGGAGCATACTGAGATAGCTCCGCAAACTTGACCCCATATTGGTCAACAGTCATTGACCCCTGACGGAGCCACATAAATTCTTCTATCTTCTGCTCCCTGGTGTTCCTCGAGAAGTATTGTTCATTAAATGCCTAGAGGAATGCATCCCACTGCGGGACCACTCCTTCGGGAAATACCGTCTCTCTAGTGACATTTCACCAAGTGTTAGCATTGCCTTGCAACTGATAAACAGCCAGGGTCACCTTCTCTACCTCAGTGCATATCAGAAGTGCAAAGGTTTTCTCCAAATCTTGTATCCACAAAGACGCAACCTCGGGGTCTCTGGTGCCCGTGAATCTTGGCGGGCTCAACTTCAAAAACTGTTCCACCAGCTTGTGTATCGGTCTTTCTCTCTCTGCACCACTATGTTCTTAAGTTGAACCTCAGCAGGTGCGGCAACAAGTGCGGCGGCGGGTGCGGGTGCGGCAACGGCAGCAACAACAGCGGCTTGAATCTGTGCCTGCTGTGCTATCATGTCTCTCATGGCCTCTAGTGCCTGCATGATCCCCTCGATTCTGGGATCACCAGGGGCTGCTACCTTAGAACCAACTGGAGGTGGTGCCACTCCACTCACGCTAACCTGAGCTGGCGCTCGACCTTGGCCTCCTCGAGTACCAACCCTGATCGGCGTTCTACCCCGAGTTACGGCCCTAACTGTCCTCTTGCTAGGAGTTCTTGGCTCCTGATTACTCATGGCTCAGTCCTCTCTATTGAAACCTACTTCCAATTCACACTAAATTAGAAACAGAGTGATCCAAATGACAAGCAATTCTACCAATCAACTACCACAGACATGCACCAGCATGAATTTAAAGGTCATTCCTACTACTATCCCGTAAACCATCACACCTTATCACTCAAATCCTTAACCATTGCTCTGATACCACTTAAATAGGGATGTCACGCCCCGATCCTCGGGCATGCGCATATCCCTCAATGGTCGATTAAAAAGCGACGTCCCAGGACGCATCGCCAACCCTTTCATTTTAATACGCATGTGGAAGCATATAAATAATCCCTAGACAATAAAACAATGGGATAGAAAAGTATGACCAATTTCAAATTTTTAAAAATAACCACACTTTTATACAAACAACCAAAGTTGTATGTATCACAATACAAACACAAACTTCAGGTTCTACAAAAACCAGTTCAGAAAACAAAGTTTGCAGACAGGGATGGGGTTTCAATCCTCCTCTGGACCCTCCTCCGGGTCCTCCTCCTCCTCAATGATCTCTCCTTCTTCCATGCTCCAGCTGGAGCCCACTGCTAAGTACTCCGGAGAGTCAAGATCATCACCAAGCTTGGGATCCTTTGCATCCACACCATTGATCCACCCTTAAGATCTATTGTCCCCTTCTCGAACGCAACCTCCAAAACATACAGAGGTACATTAGATTCTGGTACCGGGCCCACCCTTTTTCCATCATTGTAATGGCGATACCACGACCGGTATTTATGGGGCACCTTTTGGGGTTCACCCACATCAACCCAGACGGTGGACTTTAGCAATACATATTCCAATCCTTTGAGGTGATGGTGTATCGGAATGTGATAACCTATTTCTATGATTTCTTTTGGTATACCAAAATGCTCAAGAGGAGCTGGAGGTGCTGCCATCTATGGACTTGAAATGTTATCCCACAACGAGGTGAGAAGACGTCTCAGCGAGTTCTACCTCCTAAGACTCAATTAAGAAGAAAATACGTCATAAGGGCTGCCTAAGCATAATCACAAGTCAGAGGACTTACCTTGGCCTCAGCTCCTTCATGTCAAACAATATAATTCAAACAATTATTCAACCAAATCGAATCATTGATCAATCGACTCAGTCGATTACATGTCACCACGACCTTCCCCTGGTCAGTACATTCAATACTATCTATAAGGTCCTATTAATTTAGGACGGCTCACCCAAAGCTGAAAATAGATAGTATAGCTCGTCTAAAGCTGATAATATAGTATATTGTATATATGCTCGCCCAAAGCTGATAGATTAGGGCCCCCAAGCCAACATAGTATACTATAAATGCTCACCCAAAGCTAATAATATGGTATACTATATATGCTCGCCCAAAGCTGATAAATTTAGGCCCCCTGGCCAAAATAGTATACCACTCCAATCATATAGCCAATTTCTCATTTTTATCATACCCAATAAGAATAGCTGTGTGTTGGTACACGATCGGCCTTAGCCAAAATACCATAATTTTACCTCCATAAATCCCACCATTTTATATGGTCCACCAAAATATTTTTGGCCTTGTAAATCGACACTCGGTTATTTTCCAATCAATTACTGAAATTAAATCAATTTAAGAATAAATTCCAGAAATGCAATTCATGCACAATCAACACAATTTAAAGCTCAATTAAATAAATAGGTTGCACCACTACAATCAGCATAAAATTCTGGTCACCGACTATCTCGATCTAATTTTCGAAAAATAATTAATTAATTAAATAATTATGAAAATTAATTAAATAAATGCAATAAATAGACTTAGGCTCGAAAAGCCTAATTGGAAGCCGAGACGGGCCCGGAAAATTACCGAACCACTCTAGTTAAATACTAGAGCTTGTCTAGACTCTAATTGCACTAACTATCCACCTAACATGTATAAGTAATTAATTAAATTCACTAACCTAATCTAACTAACCACATAATCCATGCTTAGCCTAAACTAATCAACCCTTAAGTATGATTAACCTACTAAGCGAGGATTAGTGAGTTAAACTCACTTGTTCGGCGTTCCGATCGGCTCAAATCGTTAGGGACGCGACAGGGCTCAATTCTCTCCAAAGCGGACCTAGCTTTCAGGATCGGAGGGCCTAACAAGCTACTGGAAACCCACTGTTCTATGCTCTGTTCTTGGCTAAAAAGAGAGAAAACAAGGGTTGGTTAAGGCAAGCAAGACCGGGAGAGGTAATGGCAAGGTCAAGCGGCCAAAGGCGAGGACTCACGGTGGCTTCGGTGACTCCTACAGCCACACACAATGGCTAGACAACCTCCTAGAATGGCGAGCTAGGGGGGAGGAGCGGTGAGGACGCCGGGATCACGAGGGTGAGCGCGAGGCAGCAGCGGCACGCGCACAGGGCAGGAGAGGCGAACAGCGTTCTAGCGTGGCATGTGACGGCAAGGAGCTTCACGGCTTGTCTTATACTAGTTGCTGGGTTCTGAAAATGGCAAGCAGGAGGGATGAGGGGAGGTGTGGATGGCAGCTTGAGGGAGAGAGGGAACAAGGGCCCTACCATGGCCTTCAACCTTATCTAATGGTCCCCTTAACCATTGCCTATCCATAGCTGACTTCTATGGACCACCATCAGCCACTAAGGCTCAATTTACAACCTTTGAAATGGTCCAAAAGCTATAGGCAAGGGGGAGTTACGAATTTACTTGGCTTCCTCTTCAATTGGACCTCAATTCCTTCTTAATTCAACACAAATCAACCACAATAAAATCAACCGACACCTCATCAATCCAATTGGTATTTTTCCTCACCAATTGATCCCACTTGCTTCCCAATTTTGCAATAAAAAATGATCACCAACTTTTTCTAGACAAAAACAGCCCTACGATGACTTTTTCCTAAAAAGTCTCGGTTTGCAAAAAAATCTTTCGAGACTGAGTCGACGTTCCTAAAATGATTTGTGACATGACAAAACTTTCAATTTCTGAAATCGTGTTCAAATTCCTGGTTAATTTCACTTTGGTGCATTTTTAACGTGACCTAGGCTACCGAGTAGCTTTTAGAAATTTTTAGTGCAAATGATTTGTGATCGATTTTTTTCGAGCCACAATGAACCCGCTCGACACATTAGCGACTCTCAATTATCGTGAAAATCTCGAGAATCAAATACGGACATAGGGTACCAAAACGATAGAAAAATCAGTCTAGTGCTGGTTGACAACGCCCTCAAAAGATAACACACTAACACAAGCACCAATGGAAACAATTAGATGTTCTCATGAATTCAGCAGTGAACACAACAAAGTACATGCTTGTTCTTCCTCATCCAGATTGGCATTGATCGATGCAAGTTGCCCACAAATAGTATTAAACTCGTTTAAGTGTGCAGAAAAAGAATCACCTTCGCTCATTCAAAGTTTTCATGGTTGCTTCTGTAGAAACAGTTTGTTCATGAGAAACTTGCTCTAATAAAGATTTTCCAGCTTCGTCTAAAGATCTTTCACCATTTTCTTAAAGATCACATTTATCAAAACGTTATTAGCAAGGTATAGCTAGATCAAGCTTGGCGCCCTCCGATTGCTAATCTTCCACTCCTTCAAATTAGTAGATGTGGATTCCTTTACCTCGTCCTCCTATGACTTCCCCTTGGATTTTTCCTCAGCTTTATCTTCTTCAATTAGGTGTTGCAGATCTTTATCCATGAGTAGAGCCTCCATCTTCAATTTCCATAACTGGAAACCCTTTTTCTCTAAATTTCTCTACTTCAATCCGTGATTGAGTAGACGACAACATCTTCTTGAGATTTGATTTTTCCAGATCTATCTTCACCAAGAAACTCTCAAACTTGGCTCCGATACCAAACATTAGGATTTACCGCACAATCACAAAGAAAAAAGAGAGTAAAAGTGAGAAAGAGAATTCAAGACACAAAGTTTTATCCTAATTCACCCTTAAACTAGGGTTATGTCCAGTTAAGGATTCCACTATAATTAGCATATTGCATCTTTCCGTTACATTCTCAATTACTAGGGAAAAGAAAATATATATAGTAGCTATTTATGAGCTCAAGCTCAAACTACCAATAAAATATATAGAGAGAAGATACATATCAAAACAGAATGCTATTCATAAGCTCAAGTCCAAACTACTAATAAAATATGAGCTCAACCTTTAGAGTTGCAAGGGCATTGCCTCTTCACAGTTGATGGGGAGTATGAACTATGCCCAAACTAGGGGGCCACCCACCTATCGGATTCCAAGACTCTCAAGGATACACCCAGACTAGCATGTGATCCTGACGGCGAGAAGAATTTGTGGAATGACTCGCCCAAAGGTTTTTTTTTTTTTTACGGTAACAAGAAAAAAACTTCATTCATGAAATAGAGAAATTACAGTAGTTCAACATATCAGTACACAGTAGGTCAAACAAAGCAGGAGGGGGGGAAGTGACCCAGTTCGCTGGAAGAAGATTTTGGGCTTGAGCTTTTGTAGCCCAGTCAACAGCCGCGTTTGTTTCCCTTCGACAGTATTGGATGGTGAGGGTTGGGAACTGGCGAAGCAGAGCCCTAGCTTCGGCAAAGAGAGCGACGAACTCCCATGGAGTGCGATCTTGGTCAAGGATGGCTGCGACGACGGTAAGAGATTCTGATTCAAGAAGGAGGCTATGCTGATTTCTGCTAGTGGTGATGAGAAATCGAAGGGCAGAAATGAGGGCTTGGGTTTCTGCTTGCAGGGGCGAGGCAGAGAGTGTTCGGTCAGCAAAACCATCAATCAGCTTCCCAGAGGAGTCTCGACAAAGACAAGAAACAGCAGCGCCGTCTGTGATCGTGGGAAAGGATGCATCAATATTGATTTTAAGCTTACCAGGAGGCGGAGGACACCATGACAGGTCCAAGGGGAGACGCCGGGGAATTGGTTTTCCAGCTAATCGAAACCCAGAAGAAGAAGAGGCCGCATCAAAACCCCCGGTGAGTGAGCTATTTCGCTGGATTGAGAGGGCTGGCTGGTGTATCTTCTGACAATGTTGTTGCTGCGAGGTCTGATGACAGCGATGATATGAACGGGCATGGGCCAGTGCAGAAACTACGATGTGATCTGGGTTGGGTGGTCGTCGGCGGAAGATGAAGTCGTTCCTGGCTTTCCAAATGTGCCACAAGACATATGCAATTTGCGCATAAAACTGTAAGTTTTTCTCCTTATCAAAGATATGTAATAGCCAGGCTTCAAATCTGTGGTGTTGATCATGCTGAATAGGACATGGTAGATGGGCATGAGTCCAAACTTTCTTTGTCCATGAGCAGTGTAGAAATAAATGTTCAGTGGTTTCGGGGGTTGGATTACTATCACGACAGAGTTGACAAATAGGATCTGCAATGATGTGACGATAGTAGAGATTTGCAGCAGTGGCTATAGCATTGTGACATAGAGACCATAAAAAGATACGTAATTTTGGGGGTGCTGGTACCTTCCATATAGTGGCCCAAAGGTGCTTAGGGGTTTGAAAGGATGAAGAGGGCTGGTGTTGAAGGACTGTTGTTGTTGCTGAGTTAATTCGGTGATATCCATTTTTGGCAGTGTACTCACCATTTAATCTCCCTGTCCATATCATTTTGTCTTCAGTATAGTGCGGACTGATGTGTACTTTTAGAATTTCAGCAACTTGATGCTCATCAAAACTTTTGGATAATAGAGGAATATTCCATGTCCGAAGGTCTGGACAGATGAAATCGGCCACCATTTTAGGCTCATTCCTAGGTGCTGGTCCCCCAATAATGCCTGTAGACAGCCATTTATCCTCCCTGATGTGAATGTTCTTCCCGTTTCCGACTGACCACTGTAGATTTGGTGCAATAGAGTCTCTGCCTAGCAATAGGCTTTGCCATCCCCAAGAAGGTCGAGCTCCTCTAGCTGCATGTGCAAAGTCTGTGGAAGGAAAGTACAGCCCCTTAAGAAAGCTAGTCCATAGAGCAGTAGGTTGTTGATATAGCCTCCAAGCCTATTTAGCCAATAATGCTTTATTAAAAGAGATAAGATCATGAAAACCCAGACCCCCCGAGTCTTTTCGAGCTTTGAGAGACACCCAATTCCGCCAATGGATCCCTGTCTTATTTCCCTGAGATTGCCACCAAAAGTTAGCCACCTTCTGTTCCATAGCCTTACACAGTGAGATGGTTATTTTAAAAATCGACATAGCATACTGTGGTAGAGCTTGAACTACTGCTTTAATCAAGATTTCTTTTCCACCCTTCGAAAATAATTTTTCCTTCCATCCGTGTAGTTTAGAGTGAACCTTTCCCAAGATCCAGGAGAACATTGCTTTTTTAGATTTCCCCCAGTCGGAAGGGATGCCGAGATATTTACCAGTCTTTTTCATCAAGGGAACTCTGAGTTCAGTAGCAAGAGACTCCTGTAGAGCATTAGGACAGGTAGGACTAAAGAAAACACCAGATTTATTTCGATTAATCTCTTGTCCCGATGCCCAGCATTATTGAGCTAATATATTAGATAGATTCTGACATTCGATCAGTTTCCCGTCAATAAAAAAGATGGCATCATCAGCAAAAAATAAGTGTGAGAGGGTAGGGCACCTAGGATTGAGTCTAATGCCTGAAATTTGACCCATGTCCATAGCTTGGTGTAGTAAAGTTGAGAGAGCGTTCGCCACTAAGATGAACAGATATGGCGATAATGGATCGCCCTGTCGCAGCCCCCTCTTCATGGGAAATGGAGGAAGGGGTTCACCATTAAATTTGACACTCAAAGAAGCAGTAGTGACACACTGCATAATTAGGTGAACCCAGGTAGCATGAAATCCAATCTTCAAGAGATAATCTCGCAAAAAATCCCACTCGACCTGATCATAGGCTTTTTTCATATCAATTTTGAGCACCCCCTGAAAATTACGCTTGCGTTTCCGAATGCGAAGTTGATGCAAGACTTCCTGGACTAAAAGAATGTTATCCTAGATTTGGCGGACCTTGATAAATGCACTCTGTTCTGTTGAGATGAGGGTAGAGAGTAATGACTTTAAACGATTAGCTAAGACCTTCGAAATGATTTTGTATGAAAAATTACAGAGGCTGATTGGCCTATATTGATCCAAAGTTTCAGGGTGAGAGACTTTCGGGACCAAAGTGAGATAAGTCTTATTAAGGGCCGGGTTGAACAGACCTGAACAGAAAAAATTTTGAACACAACTAACAATGTCTGCCTGTAGGATATCCCAGTGCGCATGATAGAACTGACCAGTTAACCCATCTGGGCCAGGTGCTTTGGTAGCCCCTAATTGAAAAGTAGCTTGGCGGACTTCCTCAGTAGTTACTGCAGCAGTAAGACCAGCATTCATAGAATCAGTGACTATTAATGGGCATTGATCAAGTATTGGGCCATAGTCTCGGTTACCCACTGATGAGTATAAATTCTGAAAAAAGTGTTGTGTCATATCCTGTAAAGTCTGACTATCTCTGACCCATTGTTGATCTGTAGTGAGTAACATGCTGATGCGATTGCGCTGTCTACGTTGAATAGTCGTAGCGTGAAAAAATTTAGTATTCTTATCACCCCACTTGAGCCATGTAACTCGAGATCTCATGGCCCAATATTGTTCTTCTTGCTGCCACAAGTGCTGAATTTGAGTTTTTAAGGCATTCATCCGTATTTGGTCATGATGAGAGGAGGTTGTGTTTGTCAGGATCTGAAGTTGGTGCTGCAGAACATTTATTTGGCGGTAGCTGTTCTTGAACTTTGACCGGTTCCAATTGGTAAGGGCTACTGATACCTTTGTTATCCTCTTTGTTATATCACAAATCTGTAAAGGATCAGTTTGCCATGCAGATGATATCACGGATCGACACTCCGGTTCTTGTAACCAATAAGACTCAAAAATAAAGCCCCTCCGATGCTTGGGTGGAGTAACAGACGTCGTTAACAACAGTGGGTTGTGGTCAAATCCAATGGCAGGGAAAGCACAGACTTCAGCTGCAGGAAAAGTAAGTCGCCAAGCCATAGTACAAAAAGCTCGATCTAATCTCTCTTTAACTAAAGCATCCCCCACTCTATTGTTGCACCAAGTAAAAGAGCATCCTTTACTTTCAAGGTCCATAAGTAGGCAGTCATTTAACATTTGATGAAAAGCTTGCATTCGCTGATTTGAAGGTAATTGCTTACCCTGTTTTTCCCATGGATACATAATCTCGTTGAAGTCCCCAATGCATAACCATGGTAAAGTATTAAACTGGCTTATAAGTTTGAGGGCTCGCCATAAAGATTGTCTCTGCTGAAAAGCTGCAGGTGCATGCAAACAAGTCAAGCGCATCATCGGTCCACTCTCCCCCTCCGCACAAAACATATCCATATAGTCTGGAGTTTGTTGATCCAGAGTGAGGTAAATATGATCTTTCCAAAACACAGCAAGGCCACCTGCTATGCCTAAGGGCTGTTCCAAAAAACCATTCAAATAAGTAAGTTGTTTTTGAAGCTTTCTGAGGGCCGGTTCTCTGTTTTTTGTTTCCATAAGGAATAGAATATCCGGCTGTTCCCAGGCCACCAAAGCCCTAAGGGCTTGAATTGTCAGGGGATTGCCCAACCCCTGACAATTCCAACTTATAATCTTCATTTGTCTTTGGGTGGCTTATTAGGGCCAGCCACCATAGCCCACCTGTTAGGGGATTCAGCTTGAAATATTGGAGCCTCCAAGAGGTATGATTCATCAAGTCCCTCCTTTAACATAGTACAGCATTTGGCCTTTTTTATTGGCCCTGACTTGGTACTCAGTTTACTGCTCCTTACTTTTTTGGGCTTTGGAGAGTGCTCTAGGTTTTCCGACGCCATAACAGGAGAAGTGGATACAGAATCCTGGTGTATGGGAGTGGGGGCAGCACTGTACTGAGCAGGGAGTGGACGCCAATTAAGAGGTTCAGCCGCAGTAAAAGATGGGCCCTCCTCCAGATACTGGACAATCTCTTTACCTTTGTTGGGGGGGTTGTTCTGGTGGAAGGTCAGTCGAAGGCACTAGAGGGGTTTCGGGAATGATATCTTCGGCTTCAGGACAGGATTGATGGGAGTCATAAAAGGTATGCCAGAAGGGGCTGTGCTCCCTGTTCTCAGCCCTAAGCCAGTGACCAAAATACATACTATCTCTGTGTTCAAAATTTGCTTCATCATATGGAATTTCAGGGCATCCCATGGCATAATGTCCAAGTCGACCGCATGAATAACAGTAATGCGAGAGTCGTTCATATCGAAAATCCAACCAGAAGGTTTTTCCTGCAACACGCATCAGTTGCCCCGGTTTAAGAGGTTCATTAAGACTTATATCAATCCTTGCACGGACAGACCAAAGAGAAGTACCATCTCTACCATCAATATGGACTGCTTGAACCCTACCAACATGGCGGACAGCCCTTCGGATAATTTCCTCTGTGCAACGTTCTAACGGGAGACCAAAAACTTGGACCCAAAAGGTACATGTAGAGAAATCATAGCAGTGCAGGGCGGTATTAGGAGTCCAAGGCTTGATAATAACAAGGTGATTTCCAAAGTGCCATGGCCCATTATCTAGAATTCGTTGTTTTTCTAGTTCAGTTCGAAATTTCATAACGTATATCTGAGATTCAGGTTGTGTAATTTCCACAGTGTCAACTCGCCAACCGCGCCTCATAGTACTTTGGAAAGCCGGAAGATTTATTGAGTTTTGGGTAAGTACCTTGCCAACGAGGATGAGTTTGCATGCCGCCAGCTTATCTATTGGAGGCGCTTCATCACAGACTTCAATACTCTGTTTTTCCCATAGGCGGCCGAGATGAGCACACAAAGCGGCCAGTCGTGCATCTTCCGGAGTATGTGGATGCTGGGATGGAGGTTCCATGAGCGACGTACAGTAAAACAAGGCTATAACATGAACCAAATGACAGCGCTCATCCTGATGAAGGGAGATTGAAGCTCAAAAGGAGTTGCATGTAGGGCCGATGACAGAGGAAAGTGTGATGGAGTAGATTAGGGGCCATGCAATGAAAGTTGAAGGAGTGGGATAGAGAAAATGGTGAGGAAAGACATCGCGATGATGAGAAGATGCAGTAATTGAAGAGATAGCAAAGAGGAAATAGGAAATTCAGCTGGGAAGAAAAGGATGAATGAGAGAGATTAGGGTTCGGAGGAGAAGAAGAAAGGAAAAACTACCCTGAACGGTAGAGAGAGACCTTTTTTGTTTGGCAAATAAGGGAGATTATCCTCGACTCGCCCAAAGGTTGGAAACGGTAAAATGTTGGATTTGATAAGAAAGTTTTTATATGTGACCGAAGTTAATGAAAATGAACTTATATCTTTTGTTGGCCAAATCCATTGTTCGAGCATTATGAGATTCCTGGACCGCCGCTGTCGCAAATGGATCGGTCTTACGCTTGGGGGCAAGTCCCGCCCGCCTCACACTATTTCATTTGGTTTTCATAGAATCCCAAATTATGGTATAAATGTCGAAAGACAGATAAATCATGAGCAAGCAGCGTAGAGGTTTTGCTGGAAATTTGAAATTTGCAGAGCAACCGTCGTCAAAGCTCCGAAGCTCATAAGCTAGAGTCCGGGTCAGAGAGGACCCCCGGTGATCAGTTAACTCCCCCAGGGTGTTGTCTTTGCTTTTCCATGTACTTTTCAATTCCTTAATTTTACACTTCCATGTAATTCGTTTTGATGTATTTTCAACTCCAAGTAGTTTCCTTACCAATGCACTTTACTTTCCATGCTGCTGAATAGGTTCCTTTAGTTGGTTTAAAAATTTGGAAGCGAGGAATAGATTAATTCAATTGGAATCAACCTATATCCACACCAACTAGTCTCGTCGATTCTTACATTGAACTGACTTGGATATACACCTGTAATCCTTTGGACAGACACATCAACTTTTTATGCCAGTTACTATGACAACGTGGGTGACTTTTAATTTCGAAAGTAGTAATGGCACTGGTGTTTCTTGAACCTCTTTTCAATATTCAATGTTACTCTTGAACTTTTTTTTGTTTAATCTAATTCTTGAACTTTAAAAAATATACTCAATGTGATTTTTCGTCAAACTTATCGGCATGTCATGAAATTTTGTGACTAACATGTAACATTTTATAAGGCCAAAATAGCAACGTGATTGCCAGGTCGTTTTTCCATGTCAACAACTTTTTTTTCTTTTTTTATTTTACAGGAAAATTACCAAAAATTATGACATGGAAGACACATGTAAGTCAAGTGGACGCCAGCATCTAACATCAAATTTACAGAAATTATATTCATGGTGGCTAACAGTATTTGAATTTTATTTTTTTTTAAGTTTAGCGATTATATTGAAAAAAAAAAACAGTAATTCGAGGACCATCAATGCCGGCTATTCCATTTTAAAGTTGACTTTCTTTTTGTACTACTCAATGATTTAATTAATTTTTTCATCAGTACAAGTGCCAGTTTCAGCGGATCTTTAATTTTGAAAAGTATCTAAGCTTTGGAAATACGAGTACATACAAATGTATATGCGTGAATAACCATGATGTAGACATTAATAAAAAGATTTAAAAGCAAAACAAATCGAAGCTTCCTTTTTTATTTCAAATGCTTTCTAAGGATAGGATCACGTACATTAAATAAAAACAAAAAATCCAAGGAGTTGCAAGCCACTGGTCATTGAGAAATGAAATTCCGTAAGTGAAAATTGTGGAAGAAAACGAAATTTCAAGCCCTACTTGAGACAAATAAAAGCAATTGCACTCACTAAAATGTCAAACTTGACTCATGCTCAATAAATCTATTTGGACTTGCAAGTCTGCAAATAAAAGTGTGTTAAAGGTACATGTGAAATATGTAGTAATAATCTCTAATCATATGTGAAGTACAAATAAAACAAAACTCAACACTGCGTCGATCCTGCATCTTTCCTCTGAGCCACAAAGGGTGACAACTTGACTTGCTCTTTTGTAGATACAAGATCTACGTTTGGAGAATGTTATGAGCCCATCTTCCTCATTTTCAATTTTTCTCATCTCGATTCTTTGACGTCCTCTTGTCCTTCATCCTCCCATGATTGAAAGCAGTAACTTAAAGTAATTGCAAGATAGTAACGTTATGACAGTAATGTCAATTCAGTGTGAACAATGTGTAAAGAATGCACCTATTTATAAGGAGATGGTGCGTCAAATCTAGTATGAAATGTTTTGGAATAATACCTTCGAGATCACTTTCCATGAAATCTTTGTTTCAAAAAGAGTAAGAATTGTACAAGGGAAACGTTGATTTTCCAATATATGCACGTAAATAAATGTTTTCTTAAATTTTAAGGGTCAATTCTATGTTTCTCACCACGTTTGCCTTTGAAAAAAATCTCTATAATTGAGCAGTTTATAATGAAAGAGCCAAATTGAAATTTGTATGTGAAGACATATAAAACATAAGCTGCACTGGAAGCACACTTTGGGCAAAACCTTATTTGGGAAATTAAGATTTGAAGATTACAACAATTGTAATAACTATATCTTTGCATTCATTTTTTAGGATTTTTTTATGGCCAAGTACGTAATTTGGATTACTTTATAAATAGGTCACTTAAAATTTGTTACTATGATTCTTCAAAGAGAATACATGAAATCACTTCAAACATACGTAGATAATATCTAAGTAGCATATCAACCTTTTGAAGGTATTAAATGGATTTAGCCAAAAGGTATTGCCGTTTGTTATTTGTTATGTGTAATATGAAAAAGCTCTTTCGTATAAAATATCTCGATAAATAATAACTGCTCTTTATTATTTATTACAAATGATGAATTCTAATGAAGTGTACTTTTCAAACCGACACATTTTGGATTTCTTTCCTTATTGCCCTATGCCAACTTCGATCTTTTGCCTTATTTCTAAAGTGAAGGTTTGGGATATTTTTGTTGCCATTTGGTGACGATCTTGCCATGATAGTTTCTTAAATATGAACCTTTTATCCACAATCAACTCTTGAAATTTTTTATAAAGAAAATTTTCAAGACAAAATATTTTCAGCTTTCAAGTTAATGATATGTAGCACGACTTTCTAACATATATTCTGCATGTCTTCACTATATTAATGTTTGACGTTACAAAGAAAGTATTTGTAACTATACAAATAGAAATTAAAAAAAAAAATTTGTTCTAATGTGTACACAGATCAAGATGGCTCTATCATGTATGACATTAATATGCAGCACATTACTGAAATAAGAAATTTGTTTTTACTTGAGGAATGAATTCTCAAGACTTTTCTATATTGCAAACGCTAAAAAATATAGCCCACGATAAATTTGGTGGGATATTCTATCTCTCAGAAATACATCAAATAAATTGTCTGATCAGCATAAAATTGAATCTATAACTAGATTAATAATGAATTCATTGTACAAAATATTTGGGGACAAATGTATTGGGACCAAGTTCACCTTTTCTGGAATTTTGTTTTGGTTGATGATTCTTTTCTGGAATTTTGTTTCGGCTGATGACTCTTGGAGCACTTAAGTCTTATAATTAGATTAATACAGTAAGTTGTCTTTTAACTTATTTGAAGCTACAGCCCTATCAATTATTTCCTTTACTCCGCCCTTCTTCCCAATAGTTGCGCCAAGTGAATCTCCGGCCATTAAAGCCAAGATCCTGCGTCCTGTGCGAAGGAGCATTTCATTGAACCCATTCAAGTTCCTCCTAGCCTTCAACCTTCCTCCATGCTTTCAATATCCGAACCAATATCATCAAAATCCCCAATACAGAGCCAGGGACTACGCTGCAAATCTGCCATCCCCCGGAGGATGTGCCAGAATTGTTGTCTAGGAGAGAATTCCAAGACTCGCTCAACACCAGGAAATAAAAACTGACCCTCCATTCTCGAGATGAATTATTATTGTTACCAGATAGTTTCTTGAAACAACGTCAAAAGAAACAACCAGATCACTCTTCCACCGCAGGGCTAGGCCCCTTGAAAGACCCGCAGGGTTCACATTAAAACTCTTATCCATCTGCAACTTTCCAGCTTTTCTCGTTTATTTTTCGTCACCATTAAGAAGATGAAGCAGGGTATTTACGTTAGACTGAGGCTTTTCAGCTCACGAAGGAGCCCCGCCCTTGATAGTTCCAGGTCAAAAGAATCATCCTGATTTGGTGGCTAGTTCTGGCCAGCCACCATTTCTCATCCAGTACATTCTCCAAATCCACAGCTTTAGTTATTTTAACATTTATTAACACATCCATCTCCGATTCAAGTTGTAACTCCCTCAACCTCACCTCCCTCCTACCTCGAGCTTGAACTTTCTTGCTGCCTCTCATTTTGGTTTCCTTCGTACCCTCCCCAGTCCAACAATTTCTTTCCTTACTTTCTTAACTGCCATACCACCCTCCACATCCTGACTGGCCTTCCTCCACTTCAAAGACAGCTCGATCATTGCCTGCATTAAATGTAGTGGAACTAGAGCACTCTCATTCTCATTTCCACCCTAGAAGCTACACGCCCCTCCTCTTCTTTATGAGATTCTACCATGCAACCCTCCTCTGCACCCTCCTTCTCAACGTCAGTGCCATCCTGAAACAGAACAAGGTATAGGGACCGTAGGAAGAAAGGGATTAGATACAGAAGAAAGCTGTGAAAAATCGATCTTCAGACACGTAGAGTGAGGTTCAGTAGGTAAACCAGATGAAGGAATGCAAGGATTGGGTAGCTTGGAAGGTGTGCTACGAGGTTCCAAGCAGAAATGTACTGCAACAGTGCCATAATAAGTACGAGAAGGTTCAGATTGCAAATCGGATGAGAAAGGAATGCAGAGATTAGAGGACTTGGAAAATGAATGATCAGGTTCAGGGCAGAACTGTGGTGTAACATTGTTAAAACAATTGGGGTGAGGCTCAGGAGTAACATCAGATGAGCACTGAAAATATACATCGACGGCAAAGTTATTGAGCCGAAGACTATTCTTCAGCTGATCAAAAACAAAATTAGGAGGATTGAAAATATAGATTGCTATCGATCTCGGGATTGGCGTAATTAAGCACAGCCGGATAATTCATATGCATAATAAGTATCCTTGAGCACTCTCAATGCGACGTGGTTCCCAAACTTCTTCCGAGGTTCTGTGTTGGCCAATAATATTAATAGGCAATACACAGTCCGCTAGCTAATGACTTGACCCTACATGTAATGATCACCTTTGGATAAGAGATAGCATTGATGACCCGTTAGGTCAAAAAGCATTAAGAGATTCTTGGTTTGGGGTTCGGAAATTTGTTTGATAGATCCCAAGTTTCAGCGCATAAAACTAGCTAGGTATTATTGTCCAGCTTAAGGACAGGCATGTCAATATTGTTTCCATCGATGCCATGTATCCAATTATCAAATGACGATGACGGATAGTCGGTAGCCCTTTGATATGACGGTTGGCGGTGAATATTTATTGGAAGAATATTGAAACGCCATTTTGAAACTTAGAATTAGCGAACTAGCTGGGATCCAACACATACATTTTGGAGGGAACAGTAATCCCTTGAGAGCAAGATCGTGGGATAACCATCATTACAAGAAAGACAATCATGGAGCAGTTCACATATGACAAGGACAACTGTTTGAGAACCTAGATGTGAAGCTTGTGAAGATATAGGGACGCGAAGGCTGTCCACAGAAGTTACTCAGAGAAATGCAACCGTTATTTCAATATCATCACAATTACCGCTAGTCATCCATTAGAGAACCCTGCGCATAAATTAAATCAAATGCTATCTTTCAATTATCTTTAAATTTCATGCACTATACTTTTAATTTCCTTAGCTAGAGTTCTTTGATTTGCATTATCGATAAGTTCTAACTGTATATTTATCTTAGGTGCTATGTTGTCAATTTAATTATGGTGTGGTACCATCACCTCCACACTCCTAGGTTGTGTCTTTGATTAAATTTGATAGAAACTGGTCAGGTTTTGACTATCCCATCAAGTCCATACCTTCTGACCTTAGTTTGATGTCCTATGATTCAGTTTATATCCCAAAGTGTAGAGTCCTTGCGATCATGCTTCTGATATACTATGTCTGGGCCCAACCCAGGCTCTTTCTTTTCCCTCCTCTTTTTTCGCTTGGGCCGGCTCATTTCCCCTTTTCTCCAGTCCATCCCCATTCACTTTCATCTTTCCCTTCGCTTTCGTCCTTCGCGCAAACAGAGGAGCTGCTTCAGCAAAAGGGAGCGGGGCCGCGGCGTGATCCGTGGATTGGGATCAGGCCGATCATGGCAGGCTGGCGGTGGTAGAAGCCATGCGCCACCCCCAAGCCGGGGAGGGACCCCTGGCTGACCCCCTTTTTTGCGCCCTGTTTTGTCTCGTTTTGGGCTCGCCGGAACGGGCTTCACCATTGTTCGGTTCGCGCGAGTTCCAGCCCCGTCCATCTGTGCTCTACTAGTTTTGAGCCTTTTTGAGCCTTTTTTGGTGGATTGTTATGAATCCGAGTGGGAGCTTGGGCCTTCAGTGGGTCAAGATCCTCCCGTTAGAATTAATCTCTGATTTCGAGTTGTCAAAAGGGATACGTGAACATGTGCTGTGCGGCAGAGGCTTTTTTCTTTTATCACTGGGTATATTTTCAGTCAGATTTCGTTTCTACCGAGTCTCCTACCGAGTCTCAATCTCTTCAATTTTTGACTGCCTTTGCTTGGTGCTTCGGCCATATCCTTGCGAATGTCCTCTGCGTTCGTGGTGCGGCACGAGCATAAGTCTCAAATGGATGATGATGGAGACAGACGGCTGAAAATGCTCGTCCGGTGGTCGGAAGCAGCCGGGGATTTGGAGATGGAGGTCCGACGACGGGTCCTTTTTATTGGGCGTTTAGTGTTGCAATGGGAGGAAGAATTCGAGAATGAAATAGAAAAAAGAACAAAAAATGGAAAAAGAGAAATGTAGGCTGAGATTTTCTTTATGGGCCGATTGTTTGTTTTAACAAGAAGTGGGCTTGTCATGGGCGTTCAGGATGGACTGAGTTTTAGTCATAGAGCCAGCGAGTGTTGGGCCTATGGCAACTAGGGTTTGAAGTCTTCACACATCATGCCCAGATTCGAATCCCGCTATTAGTAAGGGTGCGCAAAATGCCCGGGAACCGCCCGGACCGCCCAGAACCGAACCGGAACCGCCCGGAACAGGCGGTTCTTGAGGGAACCGGACCGGTTCCCAGTTCCAATTTATGAGAACCAGTGGGTACCGTTTCGGTTCCCAGTTCCATGGACGGATCCGCCCGCCCGAACTCCATCAGAATCTTTTTAACATTAAAAAAAAAAAAATTACTAAAAGAAACCCTATATCTCAGCTCACTCCCTTCGTCTTCGACTCCTAATCCTATCACCATTTCGCTGCGTTTACTTCTCCCGTCATCTGTATCTCCACGTACTTAAATTTGGTTTTTCTTTCTTTGGCTTACTTTGATGTCACGTAGTCTAATTATGTTGAAAACCAAAATTATTTTGCATCAATATCGGTTCCATGGATCTACCCTGGAACCGGACCGGACCGACGGTTTGGTTCCCGAGTGGATCTATGCAACAAACGGGTAGATCTCGGTTCTAATTTTTTGGAACCAGTCCTTAGCAAGCGGTTCCCGGTTCTAGGTCGGGAACCGCCTGCCCAGACCATGCACACCCCTAGCTATTAGTAGTCCCCTTTGATAGGCATGGGGTAACCTCCCCTCCTCCTGAACTTTTCATTCATACCCAAAAATGAGTTGTCATAGTTATTCAAATATGTTCATTGTTATTATTTCTCTTATATGAACTTTCTCCTTCAATTTATTTAACTCCTTGATTCCTTTGATTGATTCAACTTCCCAAATTGCGCTGAAGCTCCGCCATTCATACCTTCATTTGTTCAGATCTTTAATGGAAGCTTCCCACCGTTTTTTGTCTTTTCGTCCTTTAGTCATTCACTTCAGCACTTTACCTCACACTGTGTCGACTTTGACTTGACAAACAAGCTCATCATGTTGTTGATTGAGCTTAGTAATCCGAAGTCGACGATATCACTCAATCGAGGTGTTAGAAACCTCATTTTGCACATGGTATCTGTCGAGGAATGGTTTGCAACTAATTCTATAGATGGACGAGTAAAAGAATTTGGTTTCCTGGGAGGAGAGCACATCACTACTCCCACTCCACCACCACAGGGTGACAAGCTCATTTGCTCTTTTTGTGGATAGCAGTCTTCAAGTTGATTTTATATGTCTCATCTCGATTCTCTGACATCCTCCTATGTGTCTCCTTGGCATGATTAAAGACGATATTCTTAAATAACTGAACGATAGTAAAGATATGACAATATTGTCAAATTCAGTGTGGGCATAATAAACAGAATGCACCTATTTATAAGAGGATGGATGTCAAAGCTAGTATGCAATGTTTTGGGATATTCTCTTCAAGTTGTCACCTTCCACAAAATATATATATATATATATATATATATATATATATTTACATTTTCAAGAAAAGTAAGAATTTTCCAATGGAAAGGTTGGTTTACCAATATGTGCACATAAATAATTGTTTTCGCAACTTCAAGGCTCAACTCTATATTTCTTACCATATTTGTCTTTGAAATATAGTCTCTATAAATGAGTAAGACAGCTAAAACAAAGCTCCATTGGAAGCACAAATTGGGCAAAAATCTTTGTAGGGAAATAAAGGTATGAAATTACAACATTATCTCTTGTTTCCATTGTATGGCCAAATAATTAATTTGGATTACTCTATAAGAGGTCTCTTGAATTTTTGTTACTATGTGTGCTTCGAGGAGATATTACATAGAAATCACTTCAAACACATGGTAGATAATATCAAAGTAGTATATCCACCTTTTGAAGGAATTAAATGGTCAATTAACATAGAAATTATGCTCAAATATATACTATCATCGCTATTCATTTAATGTAATAAAACAAATACTTTCCTATATACTGTTTTGATAAACTAGATCAACTTAATATAAGAATTATTTCACATTACCTAGATCGCTAGTTTATTAATGATCAATTTCAGTGAGGTGTATTTTTAAAATTGACATATTTAGATTTCTTTCCTTATTGCCTCTAAGCCAATTTTGTTCTTTTGCCTTTTTACTAAATAAAAACTTTAGAATAATTTTGTCGCTATTTTGTCACAGCAATTATGTGTGATATATACTTTGAATTTTGCCATAATACTTTCTGAAATATGAAACTTTATCATGGATCAACTCTAGACTTTTCTTGCAAGAAAATTTTCAAGAGAAAATGTTTTCAGCTTTCAAGTTAAAGATATTGAACACAACGTTCTAACATATATTTTACATATTTTCCTACATAACCTATATGATGTAATAAGAAAGTATTTATAATCATAAAATAAATATCAAACCTATGTTGTCATATGTACACAAATTAAGATGAGTCTATTATCATGTACGACAATAATATGCAGCAAATTATAGAATAAGAAATTTGTTGTTACTTGAATAACTGAATTTTGAAATAAAAAATACCAAAAACATGAATTTAGCATTGCATTGCACGTAGATTATATTTCATTAAATAAAATAAAATTCTAAAAAAGATTGAGTGACTTTGTGTCAATTAGAAATCATATTTAGAACTGTTGATATAAATTCTGAGCTGGTATTGTAGATGTTTTCGTTACTACAAGGTAAGTCTTGCAATTTCTCAATTATTTTATTGGGTGTTAAATTGACGGATTGCACACCTACATGATCACCTCGCATGTTAGGGAGTAATAAAATGAATTCAAGCTATTTGATAAAACATTTTTTAATGAAAAGAATGGTACCGAAAAGGGTATTAGAGAAATCTAATGTAACCAAGTCTCCGTAATCAAATTCTCTAGTTCATAGGAGTAAAATAATTCTCTCATTATTTCACTTAGGTGTCTAATTGACCTACCATAAACTTTAATGACAACTCCTAGATAAAATTCATTTGTATGCTAAAAAACTTGAACTTAAGTTACAAATTGATATGGGTTTAGGAAAGCTCGAGTTTTAGACTTAGTAATTTATTAACCAAATCTTAGATGGTGAACCCGAGGAAAGGTTGCAACAGTGCACAAAAAAAAAAAAAAACCTACTTCTACATAAAAACATTTGAAAAAAAAAAGGGCATATTGAGCAGCTCAAGAAACTTTTCATGTGACAATTGAGCAATCAAACTATGCTCGTCGACAAATCAAAAATAGATTACTAAGAGCAAACGAGTGAACATAGAAAGGCAAAATTTATTGGTTGGATGGTTCAAATTCAAACCGATAAGATCACCTTGAGTTTTATGCCAAATTGTTGCATTCACATATGCAAGATCCAAATTTATCCAAGGACTATAAATGTATCTAGATGCGCACTTGCATTTACTTTCCTAAAGGCACACTCTAATTGAGTTGGACACAGACACAAGCAAGCAAAGCACACCAACTTATGAGCAAACTTAATGCTTACAATGGAAACAACACGATCATGGTACAGTGAAAATTGGGAACAAACAACAGGGAGATCCTTATCAGGTCGCTGTGACTCCCCCAGCCACTTCCGCCGCCGCCGCCTCTCTATCTTCAGAGCTGGGCGAGGCGGCGAATGTCGATGGGGTAAGCGTCGGTCGGGGCCTCGGCACTGTACGATCTCCTCCCGACAATTATGTTGGCGGCCTCCGACGGGTGGTACGCGTCCCAGAACAGATACTCGTTTCGGTTTTGGCACGGTGTCTGGAAGGGAAGGCACGTGATTTGGCCGTTGTTCCTACCGACACCGCAACACCCAGCATTCGTGACGCTAAAACCTGAAATTGAGCACCAAAATTTAAGGGAAAACGTAATGAATTCCGATGAATAATTTATATTACCCGTTGATTCCCCACGGACTCAGACATCAAAATTTCTTTTCTGGGTTCGCTATTAACGTAGTCCAAGAAGATAGGAGAAGGTGTACCGAAACTTGCTGGTCTGGTCATGAGATCTTGGAATATTCCGTAAGCGTCAACGTAAATAAATTTAGCATCGGAGAGATTGGTGTTGAGCTGATCGACGAGCGACTTGAGCTTGTTGTTGTATATTTGACATGCGACGTTGATCCTATCCACGCATGTGGTGCCATCCTCACTGCTCTGGGCCAACGCGTTAGGGCTACAACCTATCTGACCCACCCCAATCAGCACCACCTTCCTCGCTCCATAGTTGTACAGTGTCTGCAACAATTATTTCAAGGGAGATCAAAAAAGGTTCAGCAAAAGACACTTCAGAAATAAAAACTTCTTGTAAAATCTCTTCTTTCTTTCTTTTTCAGTTCCGGGTCAAAATATCTAGTAAAATCAAGGTAAAGTTGAGATACTAAGGGTATGTTTGGTAACCATCTTATTTCTAATAATAATTTCTGCTTAAAAATAGTTTTTTTGTGATTTTGCTCCTTGAATGAATTTCTAAGGATTCAAACATGTTAAGTAATTATACAAAATTTATATTCTCAAAATAGAAAAAAATAGGAATGTACTTGATACTTCTCTCAATTTTTTTTTTTTTGACATAGACATTCTTTTAATTTTGTAATAATTTTTTATATTTGTCTTTTTTTTATGTTTTTTTCTTTTCTTTGTCCTTCTCTTCTTCTTCCCCCTATAGTCGATTGCCAACCTTGGGAAAGCCTTCCCGTCCCCAATCAGCAAGGTTGTCGTCCGACCTCGTTTCTGGCCTATCATCGGCCATCACCAAGCTCGGCAATCAACTAGAGGAGGAAGAAGAAGAGAAGAAAATGACTCGTTTCTAGAATTGTTCTTAGGAACAAAAATAGTAACTTTTTTCTATTTCTTGATTCTATTCCTAGCCACTGATCTGCTCCCGAAAATAGAAAAATTAGTCAACATTATAAAACAGCTTTATGTTCTTTTTTTTTCTGAGAAAAAAAAAACATAAATAATCGAGAATTGGCCGATTACGAGTTAGGGCCTAATTAACCTCTTCTTGGCCTTGGGTGATTCATGGCATTACCAAACAAATGGGCCATTGTATAACCTAGATTTTCACTCCATGACTTTTAATAGTGTCAAGAGAAGAACGTTTAATGACAAAAGTTAGCCTCAGCGCGTAGCCGCAAGAGAAAGGAAAAGAAGTGCTGCACATTGTACTGACCCTCAGCTGCTGTGAGTACTCCTGAATGAGCTCGTCCGCGTACTGGTCGGGCGTGAACTGGTTGCTTGAGGAGTAGTACTGAGGCATGAAGTAGTTGTTGAGGTAGTCGTTGCTTCCCATGCCGACCGAGTATATGCACTTGCTCAGGTAATTCGCCGCCGTGTCCTCGTTGCCCAATATGTTCACCAGTTGCGACACTGTGCTCTGGTAGTTTTGCAACTGTCCTTCGAAGGCTATTCTCGCCCCCTGAAACACCAGTATTGGGTATCAACATATGATCGATTCGTGTAAAACAATTGAATTATTTACTTCGAATTGTCACCTAAATCTAGCTATTAATAATGGAACCATGGAGGCCAGGCCATATGAAAAGTTGTTCACCGGTACAATGATGTCAACGAAATTTCGCAGAGTTAATTTTTTTTTTCTTAATTCCAACGTAAGATGACATAATTCTTAGTATTTCGAACATTTCTCTCATGGCGGTAAAGGACCAGACATACCGTTGATTTTCGGTACAATAAAAAAATTGTTCAGTGGTCATAATTTTATGTATGTTCGCCACTCATAACAACGTGTTAAATTAAACGAGGTGCATAAATAAATCGTGGATTCGCGGTGCAAAATGGTTGGCTCAATTAGGCCTCATTGGTTTGTTGTGAAAATTTTAGTAAAATTTTCTTAGGACAATATGCAGAAACGTGAAATATGCTTGATACGTACCAGTTGCTGCCCGGTTTCCGCCCTGATCCCAGCAGCAGCAGATGCATAGTTCACTCCTTTAAGAATCGCATCACCACTCGCGACCGTATATGGAGGAATATAATCGTCAAACCCCAGAAGCTCAGCTGTAAAATTACCAAAACAGATAGAAGTTAATCGAACATGAGATTTGCGAGAGCAATCACTGTGAATTATGCATGCACTCAAAAGCGTTCGACTATGCAGGCTAACTTAATCCATGATAGACGAAAAAACCATTTAATTTATATATCATTGAACATCCCCCGGGAAACGCTACCATTATACGAGCGGTCCCGAGATTATGACGCATGCTTAGTTCTACATAGATCCAATCTCATCTTTTCTTTTCTTTTTCTTTTTCTTTTTTGGTGGGGGGTTGGGGGGGGGGGGGGGGGGGTGATGTTCAAACGATCCAATCTCATTTCTGAGGCAGATTCGCTTCACATGAACACTATAAATGTGCCTTGAGGTGTGGGGACTAGAGGTGTATACCTAGGTCAGCAACCGCAATTCTTTTTTCACATAAATGCGTAAAGATAGGGAATCCGATCCCCTTCTTGTCCCTTCAAGGAAAAGACTGATCGTTGTCAATTTTTAGATTAGGTCGATATAATAAGATATTCTTTGATGGATGTAAATTAGGTTGCTAAACAAGATAAGAAAATTTTTAAAAAGTCAGATATCTATTAAGCTTTCTTTGCATGTGATATAATTACATGACAGTCTCCAATTTAGAGTGAATATAAGGATTTATTATGGATCATTAAAAATCAAATCAAATATAATTACAAATTGTTGTGGAACCCACTTCTTTAAAAAATTGTTTGTTCACAATAAATTATTGTTTTCACAATACCCTGAAAACTCTTATGCTACCAAAGCCCATCATATTATCTTGTGATCTAATATGCTCTTGTTCAGTTTCAAAGATGGTGCATTTACTTAAAATGCTCTTTTGGAGTTTGTCACGGTATACGACTCTGCGGACCCTTTTTTGTAAAACTTAGTATACCATAGCATTGCTGTTAATCAAACTTTGTAAAGAAGAAACAAGACTGGTCATCATTTCACCAGAAAGTAAAGAAAAATAAAAGAAAAGGAAGGGAAAAATGCTGTCACGTTCTAGCATTTTGCACTACGCATCTTGCATGCGACCTCTGAAGTGCAAGCAGTGGATGATTTTTTGTTATACCACTATATCAAATAAATCAACCTGTTCCTTTGACCTTCTGAACAACTTGTGCCTTTGCTCAAAGCACAACTGGTCCAAAAAGCCAAGCCCAGAGAGAGAGAGAGAGAGAACTCAGGAAGAGAGCTTACCGATGACATCCACCGTGGTCTTGCCGTTAGAGAACCTCCCGGTGGGACCAGCGGCGAAGTCGATGCCGTATGGCAGGTAGTTGGATCTGGCCAAGGAGTTGAGCCCGTTGTTGTTCCCGTTGTCCACCAACGAGTCCCCGAATATGAAGTAGCATGGCACTTGCGGGTCTGCGCTCGCTCCATCGCCGTTCAACGTCACCAGCAGCAGCACACTCACCAAGCCCAAAACCCACCCTCTGCTGCTCATCTCGCCCTCCATCACAAAAGCTATGATCTCTCGGGTAACAAGTGATGAAAGGTCGAGATCAGTCAGTGAATGAGGAGTACAAATGTGCTATTGCGGGTTGGTCTTCACTGACCTCAGACACAATGCATGCAGCTCAACGGGAGGTTCCAGCTTAGTATAAATAAGAGTGTTCAGCAAAGAAGGCATCTACTGCTCGTTTTACAGTTGAGGGAGAGAGATGGAGAGCATTAATTTCACGCGGACATAGCGTGAGAGACGACGGATCGATGTCTCTCTCTCTCTCTCTCTCTCTCTCTCTGTGCAGTAATATTGCAATGAACCGATCATGCACGCAGTCCGATGCATGTCGAGGCAGCGGAATGAGTCCAACCGCGTTGAATGATGAAAATTTAAATGGTGTCGGTAAGCCAGATCGGGGTCAGACATTAGTCCATCCTGATCGTTTCGGCGTGGGCAGGGTCTCTCAGACAGCGGGCTGTGGCTTCCGAGAGTACTTAATGCAGTGGGTTAGGCACACCGTCTAGGCTCGACCCTCCATAATATCAATCAGACGCCTATTTAATAACTTCAAATTGTAATAGCCATTCAATTTTTGGTCCATATATTATCAGATTTACGAATTTGGCAAAACCTGAATTCATTTATCTAAAATGGGTTTTCTCGTAAGAGAAATGAGTCATTAGGAATTGCAAGATTTCATGCAACCTTCAATCGATACTTAGTAGTATGGAAATATGAGTCAAATAAAAAAGAAAGTACAAGAATCCTGTAAGCTCAATAAGAAAAGGGAAAACGAGAGGAAATCTCGGTCATTGAAATTACATTTTGGTATACTTAAGACAATTAAATTTGGGGTTGCTCGAGCTTGAGAATCTTTTGGTCTAGTAGGGCCGTTAAATTCACTACAGAAGGACATCAATCTAATAAAAGAAATTAGATGTACTTCCCCGAAAATTTGATGGTTATTTATTATGTAGATGGGTTTGCGAGCAAGATTCTGGTTTGTCCTCTAGTTAATTAGCACACGCCATAAGTTCAATTTTGAAAAAATGTCACAAATGGTCCCTATACTATTATTTAATGTGCAATTTTGTCCCTGAACTTTCGATCGGCTCAATTTGGTCCCTGAACTATTGATAAATGCCCGATTTGGTCCTTGAATTTTTGATCGGCTCAATTTGGTCCCCGAATTATTAATAAATGTCCAATTTAGTCATCCGTTACTATTTTTTCTTTTTTTTCTTTTTTTTGCTTATAGTAATGAAATTGAAAAAATAAAAAATAAAATAACGAAAAAAAAAAGAAGAAATAATAGTAGCGAAAAAAAATAACGAAAATACTAACGAAAAAAAAAAAAAAAAAACCCTAGCGGGTACTGTTCATCTCCCTCGTAGAAGCACCGGCGAGGGGCGTCGCGGGGCACGTGGCTTGCTGTCGGACATCGGGGAAAGGCGAGCAGCAGCGAAGTGGGCTCCGGCGGCGTCGGTCGCGACAGGGACAGCGGCACAGCAGCGGTTGAGCGTTGGGCGGAGGCGAGCAGGGGTGTTCGGGTCGTGGCTGCTGCGGGGCTCTCAGATCTGCCGATGTTGGACACTCGAGCGGTGAGATCGGGACAACGATGGCATCGCAAATCGGCACGGGCTAGAGCGGGGGGTGTCGAGCGCTGGGTCGCGACGGCAAGGATCAGCTCAGCGAGGTAGCAGAAGCGTTAGGTATTCGCTAGTCGTCGGGCAGAGCGTTGAGGTGCGGCAGGGACGCGGAGGTCGCCGGATTTGGAAGTTGCGGGCAACTGAGGCATTGCAAGGTCGACGGGCGGCGGGCGAGACCGGTGGAGCGGTGGTGGAGCAGAAAGGGCTCGTGGGTCGCCGACGCGGTCGAGGTTTGCCGGCGCAGTGGCCGGTGCGGGCAAGGCTGCTTCCGCGAGGAAGATGAATAGTACCCGCTAGGGTTTCTTTCCTTTTTTTTTCGTTACTATTTTTTTTTTGTTATTTTTTTTCATTACTATTTTTTCTTCTTTTTTGTTCGTTATTTTTTTATTTTTTCAATTTCATTACTATAAGCAAAAAAAAAAAAAAAATAGTAACAAATGACTAAATCAGACATTTATCAATAGTTCATAAACCAAATTGAGCCGATCGAAAATTCAGAGACCAAATTGAGCATTTATCAATAGTTCATGGACCAAATTGAGCTGATCGAAAGTTCAAGAATGAAATTGCACATTAACTAATAGTAGGATCATTTGTGACATTTTCCCTTCAATTTTCTGCATTCTAAGTATAGAAAATATTGGTACTTAGGCTAGCTCTGTGTATTTTAGCTTGGTTTTTACCGGGAAAAGTCTCAGCTGACCGTCCTCCATCAAGTGACGGAGGAACGGTCAGCTGGTGACCCCACATTTCCAAGGGAAAGCGGTTGAAGGTTACCCTCCTTCACTTTTTTCTTTTAATTTTCTTATTTTTATCTTTTCCAAAAAACTAATTGGTGAGAATGTCAACCGGTTGACATCCTTTTATATATATATATATATATATATATATATATATATATCTTTTCCAAAAAAAGAATTAGTGAGAATCCTACTAATAAAAAAGAAAAATCAAGTTGCGCTATGTGCGGGGTTAGAACAAATAAATTGTTTCAAGCGTTGGTTGTTGAAGAAGGAGGACTAGAGAACTTCAATTTCGAAAAAAAAAAAAGATGTAAGGAATATGAGCAAGCACTTTTCAATTATTTTTCAACCATGCAGTTCAAAAATTCTAATTTTTACTATGTGCTTGATTTGGATGATGAGCAGAGACTCCATAATATTTTTTGGGCGGACGCACGATCAAGAAACACATATAGATATTTTGGAGATATAGTTACATTTGATACCACTTATTTGACAAATATATATGACATGCATTTTGCTCCATTTATTGGTGTCAACCATCATGGTCAGTCAAGTTTGTTCGGATGTGATTTGCTTGCAGATGAGACAATAAACTCTTTCATTTTGTTGTTTAAGGCTTGGCTTGATTGCATGTTAGGGAACACCCTTCAAGCTATTATTACTGACTAGTGTAAAGCAATACAAAATGCAATTTCTGAAGTATTTCCATTTGCTCGTCATTGCCTTTGTTTATGGCATATACTGCAAAATTTGCCTAAAAAATTAGGGGGTCATCTTCAATATAAGGGTATAAAGTTAGCAATAGAAAGAGCAGTTTATGACTCATTATATGTGAGTGATTTTGAGATTGCTGGGAAAGAGTTGATTGATGCGCATGGACTCCATGATATTGATTGGCTTCAAACATTGTATAAGGAGCGGGAACAATAGGTGTCCGTATATTTAAAAAAATACCTTTTTTGCAAGCATATTAACTACTCAAAGAAGTGAGTATGCTTTTTTTTTTTTTTTTTTTTTTTATGGATTTGTACATAGGTAAACATGTTTGAGTGATTTTGTCGCCAAATATGAGCTTGCACTCAATGACAAGTATCAAAAAGAAGCTCATGCTGATTTTGATTCCAGACAATCAAAACCTTAGTTGAAAACAATGTGTTATTATGAGAAGCAACTCTCCTCCACATATACCCATAGCATCTTTAAAAAGTTTCGAGCTGAAGTTAAGATGATGCTACGGTGCTTTAACGTTCCTCAAGTGCACACAAATGGAGTAGCATCAACTTTCAAAGTAAAAGAGCGTCAAGATAATCATGATAATGGTAATTCCAAAATTGCCGAATTTGAGGTTATGTATTGTAGCACGAGAACTGAAGGTCAAGGCATCTGAGTGATGTTTGCTTTCAAGGGTTATCTTTGTAGACATGCACTATGTGTTCTTCATCACATTGGAGTAAATGACATACCAAGCAATTACATATTGTCTAAGTGGAGAAAGGATTTCAAGTATTCATACCTTTTGAACTCCATATCTAACAGTGTCAATTTTGACAACCCAAACGAATGGTATGATCACTTATATAATTATATTATCTAGATCGTACAAGAAGGTTCAAAATCTAGAGAGCGTTTTAAATTTGTTTTGCAAGTATTGGAGAAAGCAAATAAAAAGATTCAGATTGCGGGCCTTGAACAGGCTAAAGAGCACTCAAACAATTTCTATCATAATGACACTCAAAACCTTCAAATAAAGGATCCAATCCAACAAAAGTGACCTAGTCGTCCAAGAGAAAATCGATTCAAGAATCCAGTTGAGAAACACAAACGAAAAGCATCTACAGAGGTAGATTTGTCTATTTTGCATTCAAGATACATTGTTATCATTATTTGTATTAATCTATATACTTTAAAGCTTAAGAACTTTTTCACTAATAATTCTAGTTAACGTGATGTAATTTTCCCATATATTTGCTATCAAATCAATAGTACTTTGCTAAACTAATGCACATGAACTTTCTTGTAGAAGAAAACAGTCCCTAATCGCTTGACACACATTAACTCTCCTGTGAATTTGGATTGTATGGTATGGTGTTTCCCAATTTTTTTTCAATAACTATGTAGAATTATTTGGAAATCTATATCATAGCATATACTAGTTGACTTAATGTATACAATAGTCCAGGATGAGGGTACAAGGAATGTCCTTAATTTTAACACAATTGGTAATTCGAATGAGATAATGATAATTCTCCATAACTATTCTCGAAATCTGATTTGCAATCAAGAAAGAATCAGGCGTTTTCAATTGTTGCTTGTACGTGTTATTATTTTATTTTGAATTAAAATACCCTACTATAAATCGACTTATTATCTATATAAAATGATATAGGGTCAAATATCTCGTGGTCATGTGAATCTTCTCAATGAACCAAACATTGAAACTGTATAATCTATATACAAATTGATCAAAAATCATTTTTTTGGCTTAGTTTTGACTTGTGTGATATTAAGATTGATTTTGTAATGTTTTAGGTCCCAAGATTTGGATCAATGGGGTAAATCTTCTCTTCTAATTTATTATTCTTATTTTGTTCTTTTCCTTACTTCTTCTATTTCATGCATGATCGATATTACTAGTTTTAATTTTAGGTCACTAGAGAGTCTTTGAGCAATTTGATCTTGGCAAAAAGACTGAGGAGCCAATTCATTGCACAATGATTCTGTTATTAGTTGCAAAACAAACAATTTAAGTGTTTTTCATCTTTTAAATTTAATAGATCTATATAATGACATTAACTATTTCTTTTTAATAGGTGATAATATTTTTTACTTGTAATTAATGATGTTTGGTTTGTGTTGGAATTTTGAATGGTTTTTCGAGAATGGCCTTGAATCTTATGTGCACAAACATAAGAAATTATCACTTTGATCACTTGTTTTTATTTGTAATTTGTTATTAGTAGGATTTCGATTGATATTTTTTTGGAAAAGATAAAATAAAAAGTAAATGTAAAAGAGGGAAACCAGTTGATATTCTCACTAATTCTTTTTTTTGAAAAAGATAAAAAATTAAAAAAAAAAAAAAAGTAAAGGAGGGAAACCGGTTGACTCTGAGGGACGGTTTCCCTCGAGAATGTGTGGCCATTAGCTGACCGTATCTCCGTCACTTGGTTGAGGGACGGTCAGCTAAGCCGCTTCCCTTTTACCGTGTGATAAGGTAATAACCTGGAGAGAGTTTGCCCTTACTCAAATGAGGTGACTCTTTCCATGATCATCGGGGAAAAGAAAGGAAACTCACCAATTTGGTATCCTGTTTGCATGGAAAAGATTGATCCTATCCTAATGTGTCATGGGCTCCATTTATTTTACAAGGAATGAATGATTCAAAAAATATTATCTTAAAAACATTCGCTTGTATCGCTCACAAAAACAAATGACGAACGAAAAGTTTTATGTATAAGTGGTTGTAAATAATGAAAATATTTTTTATTAACTAATTATTTCTAATGATATAAGCAATTAATTTTAGAAAAAATATATTTTTTCAAATAATTTATTTTCTGTAGAATAAATGGAATTAGAAACTAACCATCAAATCATTCTTTCCACCAGCTTTCCTCCAAAATAAATATTATACTTTACTATATCTCACTTAGGAAGCAAAGCCCCTGCACAAACTTTGATGTCTTATTTGCTAGTTTTTTATTTTGTCGTTTCCAATGCAACAAGAAAATGGTTTCTAGCTTGAACTTTTCACTTTCACGAATGAGAGAGATGGGACCATTTGGCCTGTGGATCTCAACGAACCCTTATTGTGTCATTTAATGCCTGGCCATGAGCCATAAATGAAAGAGAAAAGTCGTATGCCTCAATCCTGGCCTCATTTTCATCAAAACGATAGGTATGATAATTGATAGTATAATAGAGACAGCTATCCCAAATTGCGCATGTGGTTGTGTACGAGTGCTCCAGCTATTTTGCATTAGGGAACCCAAACATTATCACCGAGCTCTATGATTGCTAGTTCTGTCAATGTACTTGATTGACTTTTTAATCACATTGGGTCATCATAAATTTCTGTACAGCATCCCAATTTGATTCAAATTTTACTAACTTCAGTTGGGTTGAGCTTTGTTCACGAGATCAAATTCCACGTGTAATTTTAATAAATCATTAGGAGTGTACAATCCACTAGCGAAAACGACATTCTTCCAATGAATACCTTAGGGATAGTCACAAGCACAAGAGATGCATAGGTGGACCTGACTTGGATGAGTCCCAGCTCGTCGGATCGCATGAGGCCCATATAGGTCCTACCACATCTAAGGGAGCATGTGAAGTTGGGCGAATTACAGTGGCGAAAACCAAGCAAAGGCATGGTCGCTCTCAACCCGAAACGCTCCTTTTCTTTCTTCTTCTTAACACGAACAAAGTCCAAAGGTTCCCTGAGCGAGAACTATTTAGATCATAGATCCGGTAAAAGGAAAGCTTACCAATAAATGCATATTCTCTCTATTAAAACTAAGGTTGATTGGACGGTGACACAAAGGCTCTGTCTCAAACACTTTTCATCTAGGGTTTTTTCATTCTGGTGCACAAATCGCAAGCCCAACTCTAGCAGACTGATGAAGCAGTAGCCATTAAGTTTCTTCTACCTAACTTATGACTTGATGAAGTGAACCGTACCATGGAGTAATAGAGACCTGGCGATTTGTTTGCAGTACAACTTTCCAACTCTCTCCTTGGCGACGACGTATACAAACGCAAACTGTCCGAAAGGCACCTTTCACTTGTTAACCACAAACAGATGAATGACAAAGTGTGGGTCTTTCGAAAGAGAGAGTGACATTGGCTTTGCAATGCTGGCTAACGCAATTAGTTTCACTATAAATAGCAGGGATCCCAAATGAAAACGAAATTGGCTGAAAACTATTGCAAATTTCCAAGGCGTATTTATGATGGCACATGCTACAACCTTCCCCCAGCTGAACCTTAATAAATGGTGGGGAGGGTGCTAGAATTTAACGCTGGAGAGAGTCAATACTGAAGGAACGTGGGCATACAAGCATGGATGACTTCTGAGCAATGAATGCCAACTGCAACGCCCGTCGCTTTGATTGTAGCCCGCCAAGACTTGCAAGAAAACCCTAACGTAAATTTAGTCGATGACCTGTGTCAACGCGGCCCTGTGTCGGAGACGCGGCAATGCAAAAATGTCCAGCTAATGGCCGAAGAGAAGTGGCCAACTAGGCTATGATAGAACGGTTGAGACAGGGACACTGCGCATATGGAAGAATCGGTCAGCTCTAATGACAAGTACATGAAGTCATTTGTGTGAAACTCTTATAACCACGAAATATTCGAAAGATATGTTCTGAAAGTTGACTTAGTACAGCTTTCCCGCAGCAGTTGTAGCAGCTCACAATAGCTTTTTGAGAAGTTGTCCCATCAGGTCTTAAGAATGTCCCAATTTTGAAACGTGTTACAAAACAACAAAATTATAATATAATCCTCATGCATGTGAGACCAAATCATATATACTTAATATGAGATGGGTCCCATGTGGATCGACATGATCTAACGGCATATATGCCTTAGACTCGCAACACCTGGACCATGCAATAATGGCTCTTACCAAACAAACATCGATTATAAAACTTTAAGTCCTCAAAACATAGCTACGACGTAGTACAATCATAACTATATCAAATTGATACTGAGTACGTAATTGTCCAATAGTTAGGTAACAACCATTATGAGCATGGTAAATCGTCCTAGTTGATATGTTTTACTTGTCCTCAACTGATAGTCCAACCGATCTTGCTTTTACTCTAAAACTCATTATAACCCAATAAATTGATATTTCTTAGTTGTCCAATTAAAATATTTTTTTCAACTCCATTAAATTTTTTTACATATTTTGACCAATTTAGTTTGAATTAGTCAAAACACGCGCGAATGCCACCTTTCATAAGTTGTATTTATTTTGATATATTATGTAGAAGTTATTTGGAAGGAGAATAGTAAAATCAAAGCAATGGACTACTAAAATTGAAATTGAATATTGATAAACGTGACAAGAGCGAGAAAGCTAATCAAATGTGCAGAATTGATCTTTATGACATGAAACTGAAGAAAAATGAAAAGAAGATAATTGTTTTTGACTTGACGGACTCATTTTCCTTGACGGAGACGAATGAATATTAAACCATCAGTCCTCGATCAACTCTGTGTGGCCTAATACCATAAAAATAAATAAATAAATAAATAAACTTTCATTTTAGGTTGAATCCTAATTTTACCCTAAACTTTTTTCTGTCTCATATAATATCCGTAAATTTTGGTCCATTCTCAATTCTACTCTAATCTTTCTTTTATCTTATAAAAATCCACCAACTTTAGGTCCGATCTCAATTCCACCCTACGCTTTTTTTTATCTCATAAAATTACCAACTTTAACTTGGGTCCCATATATGCCCCCATTAATACTTCATCCAAAATTGCCTTTGTTAATTGGCATTTTCACATCATTGCTCTAAGTTTTTCCCAAATTTCAACTTGAAGAAGAGCCTTTTGGAGATGAATTTTCAACTCAGCCCAAACGACATCTTCTTGGATCTAAAATTTGGGTAAAAATTAAAGTAATTAGGGTTGACCTTCTATTTGCTCTTCTTTTTAGAGAGTCTTTCTTCCATCTCACTTGAGGATCTTCAATTTTGTACTCAGTATTCAATTTTGTGCTTGAGAGTCTTTCATCTTTCACAATATGAGCTCACACTAGACACCTTTTATCTCTTCATTGTCAAGAGAAATTTTGGAAGGAAGGTTAATATAAGCAGATTTGAAACTCAAGCGAAAATTGATAGTTTTTTATGAAGAAAAAAATATACAGGTTAAAATTGGGACTGAACCAGAAGTCTAAGGGTTTTTTAAAAGATAGAAAAAAAAGTTTAGATTAAAATTGAGACTAGACACAAAGCCAGAGATCATTTATGGAATAAAAAAAGAATTAGAGTAAAATTGGAACTAAACTTAGTTGGAGGCTTTTAAAGGATTAGGCGCTACTGTGTTGTTGTTATATCCTTCCATAATGCTGTGTAGTCATTTGTCATGTCTATCTTGCCATGGAAGAGGTACCCCCCTTTTCTTGGACTATAAAATTTTAGTCAGCAGTTCTAGCAATATTTTTGGAATTACCAATCCAGCCTTAGACTAGCAAATGATAACATGATTATAAATATGTCTATGTGCGCGCGCGCGCAATTGACACAAATATTAGATAATCATTTTCTTTTTGCATTTTTGCTCGACGTCATGATATCGCTAAGCGCTGGACGGAGAAGCCGTCGTAGGTTGGTAGAGTGGCTCAGAGGCGGCTTCATGACGCCAAGGTAGCTGGGGCATCTAGTGGGAAAAGGAAACGAACAAAGAAGATGAACAAAAGAAAGGAGGAAAAAAAAAAAGGAAAAGGTAGAATAAAAGGAAAAAAAAAAATGCCCTACATGAAAAGGTCCCTGGCCATGGCTTGAAAAATCTTATTTAAAACTAAATTGTTCACTTCGGAACTCATCAGAGAAAATGTCCTTTTAGGCTCGCTTTTAACAAAATGGCCCCACTCTGTCTTTATTTGAAAATTTCCTTTTCCCATGTTAATTATAAATATAAACTTTATTTGTTTGGTTTTGAGCATCATCCCAAGTTGACATGTGAAATTACAATGATATATGATTTAATTCCCTTTTATACATTATTATTATGCTGTGAAAAATTGTCTTAGATTAGTTTTGTTTAGGGCAACAATATCAATTAGGTGTATGTATGGCTCAAATTAGAATAGAGGGGGAGAATTACTAAAAAAAAAATCACAAACCTATTATGATTGTATCAATTCAGATCTAATTCTTTTTTAATCAATTCAATAAAAAAAACCTTTTGCATCTATCAATTTTGGCTGCACTGACATGACACTACTAGTATTGATATGGCATTTTTAAAATAATATTTTAGCAATTTTGAATGTTTACAATTTTTTTTTTTTTTGCCCTTCCCCTTCCCCTTTTCCTTTGAGACGGCAAGAGCATCCCTACCCTCACCCGATTTGCCCTCCCACGACCAAATTAGGCGAGGCCATCGCAGCCCTCACCTAGACCAAGTAAGGGCCGTGATGCCCTTGCCAACCAAGAGGCCGTGCATCCACACCCTAGCTGGCGAAGGCATCCCAGCTCTCACCTGTGGCCAACAACCCTTGTCCACTCTAGGGGGGAAGAGGGAAAAAATTTAATAAAAATTACAAAAAATATTAAATTATTATTTTTAAAATGCCAAGTTAGTACCAGCATTGTCACGTCAACACCAACCAGTCAGTCATGTAAAATATTTAGAATTGAATTAGCTAAAAAGAAAATTTATGATTGAATTAACACAACTATAATAGATGTATGACTTTTTTAGTGTGAATCAAATCAAAAAACAATTTGAAAACTTGACGATTCTTTGATGTGTTGAGGGTAGAATTTAAAGTTGAAATGTTTTAAATTATATTTGTCTAGGGTGAAATTGAAAGTTCAAAATATCTAGAAACACGTTCTGATTAAAGTAAAGGTTTTCCTTATCATTGTTTATCATGGGCGAGGATCATCTGCCTCATTTGACTATACTTTTTGTCTCCTTCACAAGACGTTGACACCCATTCCTCCCGTTTGAGATCAATCCACTCAACTCATCTCTTTCATTTTCCACCGCCATCTTCGCACACAAATCACCATCTCCGCCTATGGTCACTGCAGCGACAGAGACTCTTTCTGATCTAGGGAGAGGGAGAGGGAGAGGGAGAGGAATTGCAAAGGAAGTCCGATCGGAATATTCTACTAAACTGAATTGATTGCACAGGTCGTGTTCGGGCTATGGTTTCTATCTGGGTTTGGGCTTTGGAAACAATTCTGAACATGCCGTGTAACCTATTTCACAGCATACCGTTTAACTCAACCCAACAAGAACAAGATTCCCGAACACGAATTAACAACCTAGAATGTGCTCGTGTGAAGAAAACCAATCTCCGAGTCACTTTTGATTTGAAAACATGTATCCTGGCTTTTGGAAACGAACCGCATAACTCGGAGCAAGATGTCTTGACATGAAAAGCCATGTGCTCGTGCAACTCATCGGGGCGAGAATCCTGAGGTCATCTCCCCAAATGCATTTCCAAGCTATTCATGTAATTCTGAATGCCACAGACTCGTCATGAGGAATAGCAAATACCATGTCAGACAAAACTAGATCAAAGACTGTATATGTATGCCCGTCATTTGTTGGAAACTCGGCAATGCGTAATACCTGTCATGGCAGTAACTGAAACAGCATTGAAGAATTCTTAGATCATCCAAGATCCCACCCTTGGATGAATGAGTCACGAGATGACCTGCTTTGAAGAATGTTCTTTTCAATGCAGAGGATCATCAACCCAAAAAATTCTCTCCAACAAGCAAATCCAAAGGCACATACAAACACTTGAACGGTTAAAAATATTTGATCCTAGAGCTATTAGTAGGGTTTTCACAGCAATCTTCTCTTCAGCCCAGCAAAGGCCATCACCCTCATGTTTGCCCTTCACCACACTATCGAGTGGCTCGTAGCTTTGCATGTCATCAAAGCAATCCGAAATTTTAGTGAGGTTGCGTTTGACTTCTCATAATGTAGCCTGAATTGCAACATCAATACTTCTCCAAATTTCAATCTAGCAATACCACTTGAGGACGCTACAATACCCATCCAATGAGAGAAAAAATTAATAGTTCTAGCACATATGTTTGCACCAGCCGCTTCCAAACAAACTGACATAAACAAAAGCACACCAAACCCACATGTCCAGGCAGAACCACACGGACAAGAGACTAAACAATTGCAGCTTCTTCGATAGCTTTTGGATGATACTAGCATTGCAAGCTTTGACACTCGCGTGGGAGAAAAAAGAAAAGATAAAACATAACTATCTTTTTGTCCAAAATGAGAAGTAATCTGATATCTATATCACTACAATGGAAGAAAACAAAAATTCATACCTTGCTATATATTTGTGAAAGAATTCAATACGAATTCCATTCCTTAAAAATATAACTTAAACAATAATCATGCAAGCAATGAAAAAAGAAAAAGGCAAATCATCCTGTTCCTTCAGTTATTGTTCTTGCCACTGATTCTAGTTATTTCATCCCTATTAGAAACAATACTACCACTTCTCTTTGCTCAATAAGATTCACTCGCACTGTGAAAAGTTGAAAACAGGGTAGAGACAGAGGAGATAACTTTAAGTTTAGAAATTAGGTTGAGTGCTAGAAGAAAAATACATGCATAAATTGGGAAAGAACCAACTGTTTAAGAGGGAGAAGAGGGGGTATCTTCATGTCCACCATTGGTCGTAGCTACATTAGATGATTATTTAAAAAGAAAATCTCTGTTACGATGAATTACTAAATCACCTTCCAAATTTATCATGTCTATCTTAAACAGAAAGTCTTAGAAAAAGGGTGTACTTCCGAACTTTGGCGCAAAAGTTCATAACATAAGATGTCAATGAGTAATACCAATTAAAAGTAGAGATACGCACAAGATAACTGAGTTCTTGAGTTCAACGTGTTCAGTTTTACTATAAATCATTATGATGTGTTAGAGTCTGTCATTATACAAATAGTTCAAGTAAAGGAATGACCTCAACAGACACAACCCTCCAATATAACTATAAATCATTAAAAAAATTGGTCCTATTGTCATGTCAATAGTTCAACACCATAGAAAGTGAAAACTATCCAATTAAAGACAAAGGAATTACATCTTTACAAGTGAGAACTATTTACAGCTCTCCACCACAGAAAAGATGCTGAAGAAACTCCAAATGATAACAACATGACTCAGACAACACCTGGCAATCAGAGTTCTCTACTCTTCTATGTTCACCTTCTACACTCCCGCCAAAATTCTGCACAAATGCTTTTGAAATTTTCAACTCCTCCAATATGGTACATAAACATAGTGCTTACCCAGGGACCTTCATAGCAAAACTGGTTCCAAAGACAAGTCCTGGATGATGTTCTAGAGATCTTGGTGATGATCAGATGACGAGTAATATTGAGATGTAAGATCCTTCAAAATTTGGACCAGTCCTTTCAAGTCATTACTTCCCAATTCCAGACAATCCCTCAAGAAATCACCATCCACCACTTCCTTTCGCAAGGTCTCTACCATCTCCCTCAGTGGACCCTGCAAATATCCCCAAGATCATTGTCAGGAGAAGAAAGGAACAAATTTGCATTAAGCCTGCAGTCACAAATGTATTTGCACTTATCTTGACAAAGTACTTTTAGCCTTTTTTTCACCCATTTGGAATAGCACATCTGGTCTCTGTTTCTCATGACCAACATGACCAGATACGTGAGATGGTTTTTTCTGTTCAATCAATGTAGTTTCATCTTTCTATTAATATTTTTATCTCAAGTTAGTTCAACAATCAACTGATATAAAAACTAACATGCTCATTTTAATACTCAATAATGATCACTCAAATTCATGTTCAATATATTTCATTGAGGAAATGTTTCTATCTTCAACAAGTTACAAAGAAAGATAACAGGCCTGATCTTCATCTTATCCCTTCCAAACCAAGTTGTACAGCCCCAGTATTGTCTTCAGCTAAGCAGAGTCGAAGATGGGCGACTCCCTATGGGTTTCAGTTCTGGTACAGTAAAAGATTCAACATTTTGGGTGTCACTAGTTTTGGCATTTGGAATGTTAATTGCACAGTTCGCCCACGGAATGCGACACTTCAAGTCGGTTCTCTATTTACAGCATTATTAATGGTCATCTCTCTCTAGAGTCGATGAATCATTCAGTCCATGGTCAATCTCTAGTCTTGACGATTGTACTCCCGTTCGAAGAAGATCCTAAGAATTCTTTCCATCACCTTCATTTTCCCTCACCCACCTCAAAATCTTTCCAAGCATAGGCACAAAGCATGAAACTTGATCAGACCTCGTGCAGAATTCTTTTTCCATCCCCCTCTGGGATCTCGCTAAACAAATTACCCACCACCACTGATCATGATTCAGAACGATATACAACTGCACAATGTCTCTAGTACTACGACTGACAACATTCGTCCGCTATGAATTTGAACAAATTTACATCGAATTTGAACAAGGAAAGAAATTACACCGTACCGATTTGCTGAACACTCGGAGAAGCCTCGCGAAGACCGACTTCGAGACCCGCACGGCGTTCCCGTAGTTCCTCCCGATCCACCTCGCCCTCTCCGCCTCCGACTCCGCCCTCCCGAAATCCCCCACCAGCCCCAGCAGCTCGCTCAGCTCCGACGCCGCGCCGTACATCTCCCGGTACTCGAGGTCCCTCCACCCCCATGCGTAGTTGCGCGCGTAGTCCCACCCCACCGCCCACGCCGACCGCCAGGACCCGAGCCCCAGCCACCGGCCCGGCCGCAGCCTCTGGGCGATGGCCCGCGCGCGCTCGGCCCCGGCAAGGTCGCCGCGGGCAGCGCGGAGGCTGGCGACGCGGGTGGTGAGGGAGTGGGCGAGGGAGAGGAGGGTTTTGTACTGGGAGTAGGGGAGGGAGTGGGCCGGCGGAGGCGCGGCGGCAAGGAAGAGGAGGAGGAGGAGGAGGGCGGCGGAGGATGGGAGTCGCCGGCGTGCGAAACCGGCGGTCGCCATTTTGCGGCCGAAAGAGAGGGTGCCGAATTGAAGCCGAGCCGACCGTCTTCACGAGCTATAACGGTGAGTTTTGGGCTCCCTTAAGGTTTTTGAGATTTTCGGACTCTATTAGTACAAGGGGAAGGAAGAAGAAGAAGCAGGAGGAGTGGGGAAAGAAGGGAGAGAGAGAGAAGAAAAGAAAAAAGGCGGGGGGGGGGGGGGGGGGGGGGGGGGGGGGGGGGTTAGGGTTTCTCTTTTTTGAATCCCCAAAAAAGATAGTTGGGATTTGGGGTGCGTTTGGATGGGCATTTAGAAAGCCCATCCAGCCCCCAAAGCTCCTTCAGCCAAAGAGAGGGTGTTTGGCAACCCCTCCAAGGAGCTTTCAAATGAAAGCAGAGTACTTGGAAATGCTGAAAATAGTTTTTTCTTTCCTAAACTACCCTCATTGATTTTTCATATTTCCATTATTGTCCCTGTATTTATATTTTTTTTAAATGAAAAAGGAGCAGCCTTCGCCGGTCCGGCGAAGGGCGAAGGGCGACGGCAACGGCCGCCGGCGAGCTAGATCTGGCGCCGGCGGCCGTCGGCTGAGGTCGCCCGACCTCGGGCGACCTCCGGCGAGGGTCGCGCGACCCAGGCGAGGGCCGCCGGAGGTCGCCTGACCTCGGGCGACCCTCGGCGAGGGCCGCGCGACCCAGTCGAGGGTCGCCGGAGGTCACCCGACCTCGGGCGACCTTTGGCGAGGGTCGCTCGACCTAGGGGCCGCGCGACCCAGGCGACCGCCGCCTGGGTCGCGTCGCGCGACCCTCGCCTGCGGCCGCGAGACCCAGGCGGCGGTCGCCTGGGTCGCGCGAGGTCGGGCGACCTCCGGCGACCCTCGGCTGGGTCGCGCGACCCTCGCCGAGGGTCGCCCGAGGTCGGGCGACCTCAGGCGGCCCTCGGCTGGGTCGCGCGACCCTTGCCGGAGGTCGCCCGACCTCGGGCGACCTCAGCCGACGGCCGCCGGCGCCAGATCTGGCTCGCCGGCGGCCGCAGCCCTTCGCCGGCCGGCGAAGGGTTTAGCTGATTTTTCAAAAAAAAAAAGAAAAGAAAAGAAAAGAAAATATATATATATACACATTATACCCATCAAAAGCTCATTGCAAATGATCTTCTTACCAAACACACATTCAACACAAAGCTTATTTGCAAAATTTTTTTACCAAACACTATCGCATTTTTCCCAAGTAGCTTTGGGCTTTCAGCATTTGCATTGGACTCAAAGCCCATTGCAAATGCTGAACCAAACGCAGCCTTGAAACCGGTCACCTTAAAATTGAGAACCGCACTCACCCTTATATAAGTGACATGTTTACTTATTAGTTAGTTTGGATGAGTCTAGTATGTATCACTACACATTCATCATACCAATGCCTTCTTTGAAAGCTATGTTACCTTTGAATCTCAACAAAATGATGTTGGGTTTTGATTTAATAGTCTAATGTTCTTTTATGGACATAGAAGTTTTGATTTGTCTTTTTCCTTTTTCGTTATAGTTCAAATCTGAAAATGAAAAAAAAAAAAAAAAGAGGGGAGGGGGGAAGAAAAGAAAGAGAGAGAGAGAAAAAGAAAGGGGAAGGGGAGAAGAACCGGGGGAAAATCACGTTGGGGAGGGGGGGTTTAGGGTTTCTTTTTTTTTAACCCCCAAAAAAAGAGAATAGAGATTCGGAACCGGTCTCTTTAGAATCGGGAACTGTACCGAATCTTTCAGTCTAGTTTTCCAGTTCTCAATTTTACCCGAGAACTATGCTCACCCCTATATAAGCGACCTGTTTACTTATTAGTTAGTTTGGATGAGTCTAGTACATGTCACTACACATTCATCACAGCAATGCGTTCATTGAAAGCTATGTTACCTTTGAATCTCAACAAAATGTTGTTGGGTTTTGAATTAATAGTCTAATATCCGTTTATGGACATAGAAACTTTGGTTTATCTCTTTCTTTATTCAATATAGTTCAAATTTGAAAAAAAAAAACTATTAAAACTTGAAACCGACCCTAGAACCTGTGACGGGGTAGGTTCCGAGTAGGGGTGAGCAGTTCCTAGTTTCAGTCTTGGAACCTACCCTCGGGAATAAGTTTCTCATTTTTTGGAACTTGAAACCTGTCACGCCCTGAACCCCGAGCACGCGCACAACCCACTGCGGTCGATCAAATATGCGACATCCTAGGATACGTCGCCGACCCATTTATTTTATTACGCATGCGGAAGCGAAACAAATCCCCTGACAACATTTAACTTGGGATAGAAAAGCAGACAATCAATCACAATACTAAACACTCATTTACAAACACATAGGCTTAAATACAACTCTGGGCTGTCTGCGAAATAGACCAGCTCGACAAAAGGGGAACTACCCTAAAACCAACTAGCGGGACACGATCACCGATACTTCAGTCTCCACCTTTCCAGACTTAGGGCTTCGGGTCCTCCACAACCGCCATCTAGGGACCTGAAATTTTAATCCCACAACCGGGATGAGACGATGTCTCAGCAAGTTCAACCCCCTAAACCCCTATTAGAAAGAAAATACGCCCTGGGTGGCCTAGCCACATCACACAGAAGACTTACCTCGCCTCAGTTCCTTCCTGCAGGTTAGCACAATCTCAAATCACTCAATCACAGATAGTAATATGAACTTAACAACCGGAACGCATTCTTTTTCATATAACCAACAACCACGGGGGTCCTGATTATAAGACTAAATCGTTATGACACGTCCCATTCCATGCCACACAATTCCGTCCCATAATCCGACACATCAATATCACCCAACATGCATTCCAATTATTAATCACTACCACACAAGGGCATAGCCTACTCGCAGTTCGGCTATCTACTGGCATATAGCCAGGCATCGCCTCCCCCCATGGAGCGCGGCTTCGTCAGTACGTCGACGGCATTCCCGAAGGAGCATGGGCCCAGAATCTACTGCGACCCGCAACCACCACGTGGGCATCCCATATAGGGGCAAATCCGGCTCAACAGCCCAGGACGATTCCTCTTAATTATCACACAGCCAAACCATACTCGGCTCCAGGACACTTTGCATTCCACTCAACGCTTCCACTTAAAATAGTGATCCCGGCCATTTTTCTCCATATTAAAAATATTCCAGAAATTACTCACGTGTGTGGGGACACGCTAATTTCGAATCAAAAAGCCAATATCTCACTTTTTCAAACCCCACTATTTAATATAATCATTAAAATCTAATTTTTGCAACAAAACCCGACACTTGGGTTTTTATGAATGAAATCCATATTTATCACAATCAACACTCAATTTGCCACATCAATTCATCAAATTCAAATTATAAATGCACAGCAGCGATCAGCACGAAATTCTGAGAATTTATGATTCCAAAATAATTTTTCGAATTATTAAATAATTAAATTTATTCCGAGAATTAATTAAATAATAATATGCATATCTTTCACGATCCACACTCAATTCATAATATCCAATTATCAATTTCAAAATCCGACTATACAGTAGCGACCGGCGCGAAATTCTGAGAATTTAGGGTCCCGACAAAATTTTCGGAATTTAATAAATAATTAAATTTATTCCGAAAATAATTAAATAATAATATTTTAATAATTTCGAATAATAATATATTATTAAATTATTAAATAATTTCGAAATATTTGAAATAAATCAAAAGTAAATTCCTTTATGTCACATCAATGTTTATATTAACATAAACACCCACTTAACTTTAAATTAAACACAATTTAAGTTAATCAAGCACATTAATATAATCTACACTTAAATAAATTAAACTAACCACCTAATAACACTTAACATAAACTAAACACACCTAAAGCATCATTAACCCTCTAAGCGAGGTTTAGTGAGTTAAACTCACCGGATTAGCGAGCCGAGCAGACCAAAACGACGAGGACGCCGAGGAGAACAACTTTCCTCAAAGCGGGCCAAGCATCCGGGCTCGGGAAGGCGGCCAAAACGGGCCAAGAAGGGGCTGCCATACCCATTTTCTGGGTTGCTGATCGGGGCCAAGATGGGGCGGATCCGGCGCCGGTTCGGGCGGCCAAGGGCGGCGGAGGCAAGGCGAAGCTCCGGCGGGCTAGGGCGGAGGTCGACGGCGGTTCACGGCGGCGGGGACGAGCTCCGGTAGCTCTTGCACGAGCTGAACAGCAGCTCAGGATGCCGGCCAAGTGCGGGCGAGCGCGGGCGGAGCGAGGACGCGACCGGACCGGCGAGGACGGCGTGCGGCGGCGTGAGGCGGTGACGGGTGGCTCCGGGCGAGCTGCTCGACGATCTCCCTTGCTATTGGTGGCGTGCGAAGAAGAAGAAGGAGATGGAGATGGAGTCGCACGGTTAGGGAGGAAGAAGAGAGGGAGGAGAGAGAAGAAGGAGAGAGAGAGATGGGGGGCTTTTTCTTTTCTTTTTCTCTTTCTTTAATCCACAAAAATGGCCCACCACCATGACATCATGGGTGACATCACACTCCACTCACCCAATCCTCCACAACCTCCTCCAATGGGTCCATTTTATTTTTCCGCCAAGGTCCAATTCTTGTACGTCCCATTTCTTCAATTCTCATCAATTCTCTTCCAATTGAATTAAATTAAAGCCCATAAAATTAATTCAATGCTACCACACTTTAATTCACATCTTCACTTGATCATAGAACCAACTTAAGTCCCAAAAGCGCAATCAAAAACGACATACTAATTTCTCGAGCCAAATTAGCCATTTCTTGATTATTTTGCTAAAAAGCTCGGCTTGCATGAAAAATCTTCCAAAGATGATTCAATGATCTTGAAATGATTTATGACACACCCAGACTTCCAATTTCTGAATTCGATCTCAATTCCACGGTTAATTTCACTTTGGCACGATATTAGCGCGGCCCAACCTACCGGGTAGCCTTTAGAAATTTTCATGCATTTGACCTATGGTTAATCATCTCAAGCCACAATGTACATCTTTGAAACATTGGCGACTTTCGGTTGTCGGGGAAATCTCAAGGTTTCAAATACGAACACAGGGTACCCAATCGATAGAAAAGTCGGTCCAGTGTCGATCGACAAGGATTATATGATCCGATGGAATCACCCACACCTGATCACATGCCTCTGTCGAGTCGACCTATCTCCGATCTCTAATCAATTTTAAATTGTGCCGTAATGACCCTTGCAGACTAGCTCGGTCGAAAAGTCACTTCCTGATCAAATTCTCGAGTCTGATGCATTAGAAACTCTTAACAGCTTCACCCGATAGACTAGTTTTCACATGAGTGGCCGACTCAAGGAAAAGAACTATATGCGTGCCAACGAAATGCCCGTCTCAATTTATTGAAAATAGGATCGGAAAATCGGGATGTCACAAAACCCACTTGTCAAAACCAAGAACCTAGAACCTACCCTGTCATAGGTTCCAAATTCCAACAAGTTTTTTTTTTTTTTTTTTCATTTTCAGATTTGAAAAGCTTTTTTCAAACAATTGATGGTCCCAACTCCAATCTCCTATCTCGTCATAAGTAAAAGCAAGTAAAAGCTCTACCAATTGATTCTTATTCTACCCAAGCAAAAGTAACAAATGAGAAATGGCAATAACAAATCTGCAACTAGTGCATACATAAGTAGCAAAATTTTTTAAAAAAGAATCGCCATCTACATATGGTAGTTCCATAAGCAGCTCTGCATCAAGCAAAGTTGAGAAAGGCCTCAGCATAGTTACATCAATTGATCCAACGTAGACAAAGTTCAAGTAGATTTATCAAAACAAGGACTTGTTAGCGGAACTAACCATCAAAGACAGCATAAAGCTGCTAATGATTTGAACAGGTAGCGCATGGGATGCTATATTGGAAATACAAAGCCTCCGTAGCTTCGAAATGCATAAGGACACAACAGTGAAGGAGGGGGTACCCGCAAGAAACCTCAATACATTAAGCCCAAGGCTTAGTTCGATTTCCGAACTAATGATACTACTTCACTAATTTCTAGCAAGTTAGACAGCTATGCGACCTTAACAATTTTCCTGAAATCAAAACCAAAGATGCATGAAGGCAAACAGTGAGTACTTAGACATCTGTATGCTCCAAAAGTGACATTAGTCCCAAAAGCTACTAGATATCTAGCAAGTTCATAATCTACACAAGAAGGAGCAGGAATTGCCACTTCATCTAGTTGCACCTTATCATTTTGGTAGCCCCAAATCCAATAGGATCATGGAATAAATCCTTTATGAATTTCCTTTGGACCAGCTCGAGCAGCACATCATTGTTATAGATTGCTGATAAATATGCCTCACCAGTTGTCACGCCCCGATCCTCGATCACGTGCCCATCCTTCATCTTTTGTCGATTTTATATGTGATATCCTAAGATGTATCGCCAACCCTTTTCATTTTAATATGCATACGTGGAAGAAATTATAAATTCCCAAACAATAAAGTAATGGGATAGAAAATCAGGGTCATATTTTTCATATTGAAATTCACAACTAGATTTTTACACAACCACACTTCATAGTATTTTACAATACTATTAACATAGGTCTGATCTAACACCTATTCACAAGAACAAAAGATTTGCAAAAGGGATGAGATATTAATTCTCATTCGGATCGTACTCATGATCCTCCTCTGGATCATCTTCTTCTTCAAAATTTTCCTCCTCCTCAGGTTTCAGATCAGGGTTCTCCTCCTCAAGTTCCTCCTCTTCAAGCTCATCATCAGGGTCCTGAAATGGTTATATAATAACTATTGAGACCGCGTCTCAGCGAGTTCTATCCCCTAAACCTTGATTAGTAAACCAATATGCTAACCGGACTACCTATACACACATGAATCAGATGACTTACCTTGGCTTCAGATTCCTACCTGCAAGTTTGTACAATTCAAATAGGCACCCAAATAATTACAATAGATCGAAACATCGATCAAATTGACCTAATCGATTACATATCAATCAGACCATCTCTAGGTCATTTCCACTCATACTATAATTTCCAAATAGTATACCTAGTAACCAAACCACATGTATTCTCTCGGGCACTGTTTTCACCAAATGACATATTGATCACCATTCATTCTCTTTCAAGCGTCATTTTCTCCATGACGACGTACCAATCACCAATCCCGTACATTTTCTAAGGCACCGTTTTCGCCAAGGTGATAAACTAATCGCTGAGCCACGTGTCTTTTCTAGGGTGCCATATTTACCAAGGTGATGTGTGTAATAGACAATTACGTGCGTTCTTTTAGGTGCCATTTTCGCCAGTGATGTCATTAATCACGGAACCACGTATGTCTATAAGTCACGTACATTCTCTCTCTTTGGCGCCATTTTCGCCAACATGACATATTTACTCATGTCCAATAACATCGTACCTAATTGGTCTTAGCCAAGAGTATTTCCAGTTCACTATCACAATTCTCTCTACTTTACAACCCATTAAAGCATTACTGGCGCTAAACAATCATACTCAGCCATACCAATCAATTACTCAATTTTAATCAATTTAGGAATAATTCATCAACTTGTACAATTAATTCAATTCAACACAACATAGAGCTCAAATAAATAAATGAACTACGCCATGACAATTAGTATAAAATTTTGATCGTCGACTATCCCAGCCTAATTTTTGAAAAATAATTAATTAGTTAATAAATTTCGAAAATTAATAAATAATTGCAATAAATCCAATTTATACCCGTAATGCCTTATTAGAGCCTGAGACGGATTGGGAAAAATCCCGAGAGATATTCAATAAATACTATAGCATTCCCTAATGACTATGTATAACCACCTAACAAGCATTGCAATTAACTAATAATCACTAATCTATTCTAATCTAACCATCTAATTCTACTTAATTAACACTAATCGGCCATTAAGCATCATTAGCAAATTAAGCAAGGATTAGTGAACTAAACTCACTGGGAACGGCGCGGGGAACTCTTTTCTCCAAAGCGGGCCGAGGAATCGAGGCCCGCAAGCACCTCAAAATGGGTCAAAGAGGTGGCTGGAAACCCACTTCAAAACTTGCTGCCCTTGACTGGAAATGAAGGAAAAACCACTCAGTTAAGGCGGGGATTGCTTGGGAATGCAACAATAGGCCAAACCGGGCCTTGGCGGGGCTTTATTGGTGAAGAAACGGTGAAAGGTAGCTCCGATTGAGCTTCCACAAAGCTGAACAATAGCAGTTGGGTGAGAGGGAGGTGGCCAAGGGGGCAATGACGTGTGGCAGGGCGGCGTGCGGGCGGAGGTGGAGTGGATGACGGTTCGGGCATGGCTGCAACGTCTAGGCGGGTGGCTGTAGCTCCTGGTCTTCTCTTTAGCTCCTAGTCGCACAAATGGAGGGGAGAGGAGTGTGGTCAGCCAAGAAGAAGAAAGGAAGATAAGATAAGAGAGAGAGGGAACAAGGGCCCCATGTGCCTTGATTTTTCAATGTTTTGTCCCCCAAGAACTTGTCCAGGAAGCTAGCATCCCTTGGCTGTGAAAGGGCCACCAAAACACTTCCCCATACCTCTCAAATGGTCCAAAAAATGCTAAGAGAAGGGGGAGCTACGAATTTTGAAGAACGAGGCTTTAATTGGAACTTATTCCTCTTCAAACCAATCTCATTTGCTCTCCATAAAATTAATTGACATCTCAATGCCTCAATTGATAATTTTCCTCACCTATAAATCCATCTTGCTTTTCAAATTTGCGATAAAATTTAATCCCCAGCTTTAATTGAACGAAAACGACTCTAAACTGACTTTTTCCCAAAAAGTCTCGGTTGTCAAAAAAATCTTATGAGATTAAATCGTGGGTCCTAGAATTTATTGTGACATGAAAAAATCTTCAATTTCTGAAATCGGACTTGAATTGACGGTTAATTTCAATTTGACGCGTTTTTAGAGATTTTTAGTGCAAATGACTTGTAGTCGATTTTCTTCGAGCCACGATGAATCCACTTGACTCAATGACGACTCTCGATTGTCGTGAAGATCTCAATGATTCAATTACGGACACAGGGTACCAAAACGACAATAAAATCAAATTAGTGTCAGTCAATGAAAATTTCCCAATTTAGTGGAGTCACCCACGATCAGCCACACATCTCAGTCGAACAGACCTATCTCTGATCTCAAATCGATTTTTAACTGTACTGTAATGGTCTCTAAAGATAAGCATGGTCGAGAAGCTGATTCCTAGTCGAATTCTCAAGTCTATTGCCTTAAAATTCCTTAATGGTTTACCCAGCTAGTCTAGTTATCTCGAGAGTGATCAATTCTGAAAATAGTCCTATAGGCGCATCAATGAAATGCTCAATTAATTCAGTAGAAAACAGGATTGGAAAATTTGGGATGTCACACCAGTCACCAGACCCATTCTTGTGTTCATTCCAGAGGCTTACAAACTTCTATTAGAATAGATTCCACGTCTCTTCAGTGGTTTGCAAAATCCATTCCTTGTATCCCTATATAATATGTGCATTTATGAAACAATTCATTAACATATCATCGATGGTAAAAATAGTTTCTATTGTCCTTTCTTTTCTTTTTATAGTAGTCTACAAGCATGAAAGAGATGAAATGACTAATGGGGGAGTGCATAATATGATCTCTTTCATCATTGCCTCAATATCTACCAATTACAATTGTGCATTCATCTCTACAATTATTGAAACAGCAACGCCAACTTTTTGTTTTGTTTATCCTAGGAGTGGGGCATAAAAGAACAATAAACTACAAGTAATCATCACATGAGAGTATGAATTTTTCTTTTGTATACATAAATGTCTGCAAATCTCGAGTTGAATTTAGCTGCATGAGCAACAGATATTAAGGTTCAAGAAATGATAAGCAATATAGTCATTAGGAGTAACAAGAGAAACCAATTTACAGAACTTTGCAAGGTCAAAGACTAGAAGAGCTATGAGACATAAGCATAGAGACATAAGGGGAAGTCTAACGGTTGTATTGGGATACTTTGTAAGGGTTGGAAAAAACAACTTGCTTGGTCAACCTACACATCTTGACATTTCCACAGAACTTCGCTACTGCAATGACAATGACAAGACAAGAGCGTGACCACACATTACCAAGCAGCAAAAAGGCAAATTGAGGTTGAATTGCGAAGCGCGCACCAAAACAGCGATCGGTGGAAGGCGGCAGAACGGACTCCCAGCGTGAAACCAATGGAAAAAGCGACCCCTAATGTGATTGAGCGAAATCGAGTGTCGGAAATGTGAAGGGAAGAAGGGAGGTCGATGCCTAGAGAGGCTAGTCTCGATCAGAGAATGGTGGGCCAATCGAGAGAAAGAGAGAGGGAGGGAGGGAGAGAGGACATGCCATGCCTTTTGAGACCGATTCGCTTGAGGACGATGATGGGTCGACGTCAATCAAAGGCGCAAAGATAACACTCTTCTTCGCTACTTATTGCCCGCCTACCACCCCCAAAAGGAGAAAAGAAGAAGGAAAGTTGCGACCAGTGTTTTGATCTTTTCTTCGTAACAATCGGCCTTCTTCGTGGAGGGCAAGAAGGGGTAGCATCGAGGGCGAGTAGTGTCAGTGATTGGCGTCCAGCGGCGTTCGGCAAGAGCGAAGACGATGCCGATTACGGCTCAACCAACGGCCAAGAGGAAAGAGCTCGGTTCAGGTGGAGGTGGTAGCGGTTCAGAGCAATGATGGCCTAGACAACCAAGTGAGTGACAATAAGAGGTGGTGGCGGTGGCTTCGGGACGGCGACGGCGGCTCACGGCAGTGAGGGGCGGCGCGAACAGCGTAATGGCTCGTCAGGCTTAATGGCGAGATGGCTCGTCAGACAAGCGGTGGGTGATGGTGGTTTAGTGGCCAAGATTGTAGCACCCTGAACCCTTCGAAGATCGCCACAAGCACCGATGTTACATCTTATCACCCTTTTGTTCTACACTTAGAAGAAGCGTCGTTTTTCACAGGCATTTTTTTTAAAAGGTGGTCCCAGCACGACTTACTAGCGGAAGCAAAATAAAGCATCACCATCTCTCCCCCTACCAACCATGATACCAATACACACCACTAATCACCATAATTTTTATAGACAAGCCACGACATTTTATTTACATATATCTTCAAGATGAGACTTCCTTTGAGTCGGTACATCAAAAAGGAAAAGCTAGGATTTAGCCATGTCCAGCCTAAAACCTCAAAAAGAACCCTCGACCCTCTACATCACATGTGCACAACCCCCATCATAATTGTCGGCTAACTATCCAAAAAGAAACAGCCCCTACTCGTCACGCATAGGCCTCACACCCAGTTCGGTGTGTCAGGCGGCGGCGGCGGTAGCATCCCTCTCATCACCCCATCGCGGCGAACGTGAACGGAGACAAACTCTTGAACAATCGGACCCCCAGCCAGGCCTATGTCGTACGAGACAAAATAGCGCACACGTATGTATGTTAGTCGAGGCACAGAAGGACAGCTGTACTCCTCACACTCTACCTCGATGTCGGACGGTAACCCGTAAAACGCATCCCGCGCGACGGCAGGAAGCGGTATACTGCTAATCTGAAATGTTGGTCCCCAAAGGGGTGAGTACAATCACTCAGCAGATAAGGAATCCAACAACCACTCAATGCATCATACAAGTCATACATGCATTGCATGCGTTACTTACCTTGAAGCCATGCACATACTATCATGCATCATCATCACAAATTATAACACATACATGTGTATCATCATCATGTCATACATGTCATCATCATTATGACATCACCACATCACACATGTCATCATCATCATGGCATCATCATATCATACATGTCATCATCATCATCGTCATGCATATCATCGTGCCATAGTTTAATTTCCAGTTTTAACCTCCCATTTGATCACCACATCACCCATTTCTCAAATCATCAATTTTATTATCCCCTCGGGCAAAGACCTCCGAGGCTTCCGGCATTCAGCCATTCCAGGTCACCGGGCATCCGGCCCCCCACATTTCGGGCATCTCACATCCCAACTGGCATCACGAGGCATTCCCTTCGGACAGAAACCTCCGACAGGGCTTCCGGCATTTACACTCCCTGGCCGGGCATCCCGCACCCCAATCCTGGCCTCGCCAGGCATTCACTTCGAGTAAAGACCTCCGACAAGGCTTCCGGCACCCCCACATTCCGAGCATCCTGAATCTCCCAAGGCCATCCGGCAATGCATCTCTATACATTTCGGGCATCATCATCCACCACAACCATCTCCCCATTTACCATTATCAATGTTTACCAATTTTAGTCTTAATTTAGCATGGCATATGACGTGACATCAAACAAGTCATACTTGGCATAAAATTCACACATGCATCTCAATTCAATGTCATGCACACACCAAGACCTTATCAAACATGCTACATGGTATAATTATTTATGAAATAAATTTAATGGAATTTATGGCCAATAAAATAATCAATTTTATCTTTACCAAAAAAAAATAATCAATTTTATTTATTTATTTATTTATTTTTAAATTTCAACTTTTGCCACTTTCATAAATATTAAATTTAATATCTATAAATTCCCAAAATTATAAAAATTAAAGCAATTATCAAACAAGCCAATAGGATGATAATTACATGCAAAATACATGGCCAAATAGAATTTTACACAATCTCACAATTTTCACAAAACATCATATGATTTTCGGATGAAACCAGAATGCATGGTTTCCGAAGAAATTCGATTAAAATAACCATACGGCCTCCAAAAATTACTAAAATTTACCGAGTTATAGCCAAGACATTTTCACACAACTTTCATGAAGACTTCGAAGTCAGATTATTTTTAGATTATTTTCTACAGTCTCACGAAGCTTCTGGATCCATTACCGCATCGTCCAGTACATACTTCTCTGAAATACTGAGTTTTCACCTACCTATTGTCTTTTGTTTCCTCTGAAATTTGGATATGTTATACATAAAGATGTCCTCTACAATTTTCATGAAGAGATCTAAGTTAAATAACCAGAGTATAGTCGCCATTTTAGTCCACGAAGTCTCGGGTGTCCCAAAATACATCTCCAGAATTACCGTCTTCAAGATCTAGTCGATTTACAAGGCTATACTTGTTCATTTCACTTCAAATTTGATTATGTTATATTTTAAGATGTCCCATACAAATTTCATGAAGAAATCGAAGAGAGATGCTTAACACAAACCAACATGCAACCACAAATCCAACAAAAGGTCAGTAAAATCTTTCCAGATCTGAGGTCTCCGTAGGATGAGACTTTAACCCCTCAAATCTCCATCATTTTCCACGAAAGTTTAGCATGTTATAGTTCAAGATGTTAGCTACAAATTTCATGAAGAAATAGAAGCACAAAATCGGACGCCAAACATGCATGCAAGCTCACACAACATGCTAACTCACACTGTTTGAGCGAAAACAGCCAAACCATTCAAACACAAACCATCCATACTTCGGTTTTTCTCACCTAAACACCCAAAAATTCAACATGCAAGTAACATACACACATGCAAGAGCAGCTAGAGGACTCCCACTTGCCTCTAGACCGGTCGGTCAATGGTGTAAGGCGGCGAGCACGGCGGCACACGGCGGACGGACGGTGGTTCCTCCTCCTCTCTCTCTCGGCCACTCTCCCTCTCTCTCGAAACCTCTCTCTCTCTCTCACTCTCTCTCTCTCGGCCGAATGGGGAAAAACTGGCCACCCCTCTCTCTCTCTTCCCTTTTATCCCCCCTAATTCCCATCATTAGCAATCATCACATGCCTTTAAACTAGCCAATGCATGGCATTCTCCTTTGTGCCACTTGTCCTATTGCATGCATAATGGGCCTTGAATTTAGGCTTGGGCTTGGGCCTCCTTTCTGGCCGGTTGACCGCTCCCTCTTGGGCCTCCATTGGGCCGGCCAATTTAGCCCATTAAAAGCTTACCATTGGGCTGGCCAATTTGGCCCATTAAAAGCTTAGGCCAATGGGCCTAAGGCCCAATCCAAAAAAAAAATTTACTTTTCCTCCCCCCCTTTTTTTTTGAATTTCTTCTATAAATATTTTTAAATTTTTAATATTCAATATGGCCAAAGTCTTGTGACATTTTGTTTAGTGAAATTTAACTTATAAAGTGCATGGCCAAGCATAGATTATTATCATTAATCTATCAAATTTAAATTCTCACAAGCATATGCACACATCATCTATTCTAAAAAAAAAAGACTAATGGCTAAAGCATAAACCTTAGGAAATTTTATCACCTAATTAAAGACTTTAACACACATTATGGCTTGACATTGAATTTTGGGATGCCACAATTCTCCCCTCCTTAGAGAATTTCGTCCTCGAAATTTAAACACCACTCGTGCCTTCTTGAAACAAATAGGGATACTTTTCCTTCATCTGATCCTCACTTTCCCTTGTGGCTTCCTCCATATCATGATGTCGCCATAATACCTTAACCAATGGGATCTTCTTGGTCCTAAGAATTTGCTCCTTTCGGTCCAATATCTGCACAGGCTCTTCAATGTACCTTACTCTCTCATCCACTTTGATGGCTTCATGATGGAGTATGTGACCAGGATCCGGCTGGTACTTCCTCAACATCGATACATGAAACACATTATGCAGATTTTCTAACTTAGGAGGTAACGCTAAACGATAAGCTACATCCCCTATCCTCTCGAGTATTTCAAAAGGTCCAACAAATCTAGGGCTTAAGTTACCCTTCATCCCAAATCAAGATATTCCTTTCATTGGAGATACCTTAAGGAATACATGATCTCCTACACTAAATTCCAAAGGCCTTCTACGTCTATCTGCGTAGTCTTTCTGTCTACTCTGAGCCGTTCTAAGTCTTTCTCTGATAATTTCAACAGCTTCAGTGGTAACTTGTACCAGTTCAGGTCCTATCAACTTCTTTTCACCTACTTCACTCCAATAGACAGGAGTCCTACATCTCCTTCCATATAATGCTTCATAGGGAGCCATGCCTATACTTTTCTGAAAGCTATTATTATAGGCAAACTCTACCAAATGCAATCTTTCATCCCAATTTCTTTTGAAATACATATCCTCCACTATCTGGATTACTCTTTCTGTTTGTCCATCGGTCTGGGGATGAAAAGCAGTACTAAATTGAAGCTTATTCCCTAATGCAATTTGAAGACTTCTCCAAAAATTCGACGTAAACCTCGAATCCCAATCTGAAGTAATGGTCACTGGAACACCATGTAAGCGTATCACTTGACTTACATACATGTCTGCATACTTATCCATTGCGTAGTCCATGCAAATCGCTAAGAAATGAACTGACTTAGTTAAACGATCCACTATAACCCAAATTGAGTCATGACTGCTTGACGTCCTTAGCAATCCTTGCACAAAGTCCATCGTTATATGTTCCCATTTCCATTCTGGAATGTCTAATGGTCTCAAGAGTCCTGCGGGTTTACGATGTTCCGCTTTCACTTGCTAGCACGTCAAACATTGAGATACGTGCTTAGCCGTGTTTGCCTTCATACCATTCCACCAAAATTGCTGACGCAAATTCCTATACATCTTTGTACTACCTGGGTGGATACTATAATTACTCTTATGTGCCTCCGACAGAATTTCCTTCCTCAATTCTTCATTGTCGGGAACACCAAGTCGTCTTTGACATCTTATTATTCCATCATCAGAGATTTGAAATTCTGATTCTTTTCCTAAAGATACAGCATCTTTCACTTTCAAAATCTCTAGGTCAGATTCTTGCAGGATTTTAATTTTCTAGATAATTTCAGGCTCAATCCTTAATGCACTAAGCATGCCAGTAAGATCAATTCATTTCCAATTTAAATTTTGAATTTGCTACAGATTCTAACAATTCCCATTCTGCCATCCTCAAACTAGCCATTTCCATAGCCGACTTACGACTAAGAGCATCCGCTACTATATTCGCTTTCCCTGGATGATATCTTATCTCACAATCATAATCCTTCAACAACTCCATCCATCTCCTTTGTCTCATGTTCAACTCCTTTTGTGAGAACAAATACTTCAAACTTTTATGATCCGTATAAATCTCAAACTTTTCCTCATACAAATAGTGTCTCCATATCTTCAAGGCAAACACTATAGCTGCTAGTTCTAAATCATGCGTCGGGTAATTCAGCTCATGGGGTTTCAATTGTCTAGATGCATAGGCAACAACCTTGCCATGCTGCATCAACACACATCCTAGTCCTTTGTGAGATGCATCACTATACACTATGAAACCATCAGGTCCAGTAGGTATAATCAGAATTGGAGCTGAAGTCAATTTCCTTTTGAGCTCCTGGAAACTCCTTTCACATTCCCCATTCCATTCAAATTCTACATTCTTTCGGGTCAACTTAGTTAAAGGTCTTGCCAGTCGTGAAAATCCTTCAATGAACCTCATATAATAACTAGCCAGCCCTAAGAAACTTTGTATTTCAGTAGGTGTTGTTGGTCTTGGCCAATTTACTACCATTTCAACTTTTGCTGGGTGTACTGCAATTCCTTTTCCTGACACCACATGTCCTAGAAATATTATCTGGTCCAATCAGAACTCACATTTATTAAACTTAGCATACAACTTATACTCTCTGAGAATCTGTAAAACTATTCTCAAATGTTGCTCATGCTCTTTGGGCCCTTTTGAATATACTAGAATATCATCAATAAAAACAATTACAAACTGGTCTAAATAAGGCTGAAATATTCTATTCATCATATCCATGAATGCAGCCAGCGTGTTAGTCAATCCAAATGGCATAACAAGGAACTCGTAGTGTCCATAACGAGTCCTAAACGCAGTCTTAGGAATGTCCTCCTTCTTAATCCTTAACTGATGGTATCCCGACCTCAAGTCAATCTTAGAGAAGACCGAACTTCCCTAGAGTTGGTCAAACAAGTCATCAATTCTAGGCAAATGATACTTATTCTTAATGGTCACCTAATTCAACTGCCTATAGTCAATACACAAGCGCATCGATCCATCTTTCTTTTTCACAAACAAGACCGGTGCACCCCAAGGTGAAGCACTTGGTCTAATGAATCATTTGTCAAGCAACTCCTGCAGTTGCACTTTCAACTCATTCAATTCAACTAAGGCCATCCTATATGGGGCTTTTGATATTAGTCCTATTCCAGGCATTAATTCAATTTCAAATTCAATCTCCTGCTCTGGCGGCAATCCAGGCAATTCCTTAGGAAATACATCTTGAAATTCGTTAACTACACGAACTTCCTCAAGTTTAGACTCCTCCCTTGCATAATCTCTAACTATGGCTAGGTACCCTTGACATCCTTTGTCAAGTAACTTACAGGCTTCTACTGTTGAAATAAGTGCTACAGGAAAATGGGTTTGACCTCCTAAAAATTCACAACTAGACTGATAAGATAAAACGAATTGAATCACTCTTCTATAACAGTCCATTCTAGCCCGATGCTTACGAAGCCAGTCCATTCCTATAATAACGTCAAAATTATACATAGCCATTGCAACTAAGTCTATTTCCATATCCTTTCCTCCCATTGATATCTTACAATTTCCACACACCAGCGTAGACAATACAATATCCTTTAAAGGCGTGGAAACACAAAGAGGCGTCTCAAGAGGCATAACTTCTATCTTATTCAAACGTCTATATCTTTCAGACACAAACGAATGCGTTGCACCCATATCAAACAATGCATATGCCTTTTCACCATTAATAAGGATCGTACCTGAGATAACATTCTTGGAAGCTTCCGCTTCCTCCTGGGTGATCGCATATACCCTTCCTTGTGCAGGTGGTCTTTGAGGATTTCCTTGTGGGTTTGACCTAATAGCACTCTGATATCCCTGTCACACCAAGCCAACACTCACTTGCGACCTCTCTTGTGGGCAATTTCTCCTAAGATGACTCACTTGTCCACAACCAAAACATTTCAGTTGTCCATTGCAAGGTCCTGGGCCATGGCATCCATTACACTTTTGACAAATACCAGGCTGATAGGGTGCTTTCCCTATATTCGGACCACTCCTTGCCCCTCCAAAATTCCTAAAGTTACTTTTCTTCTTCACATTCCAAGTCCGACCTTGACCAAAATAAGGTCTCTTACCCTTTCTCACATCATTAAAATTCAACGGTTTCTTAAACTCTAACCGCTCTCTCAACAGCTCATGCTCCATTAACTGTGCCCTTTCGTAAATCTCATTATAATCTCTTATGTTCAAAGGCACCAGTTGCTTTCTAATGTCAATCCTCAATCCTTTCAGGAATCTCTTAGCCTTCTCTTCCTGATCCTCAATCAATCTAGGAGCATATCTAGACAATTCAGAAAATCTAGCCTCATACTGATCTACTGTCAACCCCCTTTGTTCTAGCTGAACAAATTCTGTAATCTTCCTATCCTTAGCACAATCAGAGAAATGCTTCCTATTGAAAGCTCTAACAAACTCTTCCCAGTTAACATCAGTACCTGGTGGAAAGATTATGTCATTCGAAGCTCTCCACCAAAACTTCGCATTTCCCTCCAACTGGTACTCTGCTAAAATTATTTTCTCAACATTAGTGTAGTTCAACAGCCGGAAAATTTGTTCTATCCCATCAATCCATTGCTCCGCCTCCTCAGGACTTCCCATTCCATTGAACTTAAGTGGCTTCAGCTTCAGAAACTGCTCCACTAGTCCTTAAGTATGGTGTTCTGCTCCGGGCTGTTGCTGCGCCTACCTTTCCATCAGATTCTCAATATTGGCTAATGCCTGCAGGATGTCTTCCATTCGGGGTTCAGCCCTTGCAGCAAAGGCTTCAACCCTCGATGGATGAGCATTTCCAGCTCGCACCATGACTTTCCTGCAATTTCCAAGCATTGCCTCAGGAATAATCTAAGACTCACTGCCTCCATTCAAAGCAACTACTATTACTACATAAGTAACATATACATGTTACTGGTACCTAAAGGCAACTCAAAATGAACTACTAGGGATCTACGAGTGAATTCTCATCACCCGTTATTCGATTATTCCGTTTTACATCCTATGGTGTGCATTGTCATCATGTTCCTCAATTTCCAAATGAGGCTCCTTATCACTCCATCTATAACCATTCGCTCTGATACCAAAAAGGGGCGTTGTAGCACCCTGAACCCTTCGAAGGTCGCCACAAGCACCGATGTTACATCTTATCACCCTTTTGTTCTACACTTAGAAGAAGCGTCGTTATTCACAGGCATTTTTTTTTAAAGGCGGTCCTAGCGCGACTCACTAGCGGAAGCAAAATAAAGCATCACCATCTCTCCCCCTACCAACCATGATACCAATAAACACCACTAATCACCATAATTTTTATAGACAAGCCACGACACTTTATTTACATATATCTTCAAGATGGGACTTCTTTTGGGTCGGTACATCAAAAAGAAAAAGCTAGGACTCAGCCATGTCCAGCCTAAAACCTCATAAAGAACCCTCAACCCTCTACATCACATGTGCACAACCCCCATCATAAGTGTCGGCTAACTATCCAAAGAGAAACAGCCCCTACTCATCACGCACAGGCCTTACACCTAGTTCGGTGCGTCAGGCGGCGGCGATGGCAGCATCCCTCTCATCACCCCATCGCGGCGAACGTGGACGGAGACAAACTCCTAGACAATTGGGCCCCCAACCAGGCCTATGTCGTACGAGACAAAATAGCGCACACGTATGTATTTCAATCCAGGCACAGAAGGACAGCTGTACTTCTTACACTCTACCTCGACGTCGGACAGTAACCCGTAAAATGCACCCCGCGCGACGGCAGGAAGCGGCATACTGCTAATATGAAATGTTGGTCTCCAAAGGGGTGAGTACAACCACTTAGCAGATAAGGAATCCAACAACCACTCAATGCATCAAACAAGTCATACATGCATTGCATGCGTTACTTACCTTGAAGCCATGCGCATACTATCATGCATCATCATCACAAATTATAACACATACATGTGTATCATCATCATCATGTCATACATGTCATCATCATTATGACATCACCACATCACACATGTCATCATCATATCATACATGTCATCATCATCATGGCATCATCATATCATACATGTCATCATCATCATCATCGTCATGCATATCATCATGCCATATCATATATCATCATCATCATCATTGTCATGCATATCATCATGCATATCATCATGCCATAGTTTAATTTCCACTTTTAACTTCCCATTTGATCACCACACCACCCATTTCTTAAATCATCAATTTTATCATCCCCTCGGGCAAAGATCTCGAGGCTTCCGGCATTCAGCCATTGCAGGCCACTGGACATCCGGCCCCCCACATTCCGGGCATCTCACATCCCAACTGGCATCACAAGGCATTCCCTTCGGGCAGAAACTGACAGGGCTTTCGGCATTTACACTCCTTGGCCGGGCATCCCGCACCCCAATCTTGGCATCACGAGGCATTCCCTTCGGGCAAAGACCTCCGACAAAACTTCTGGCACCCCCACATTCCGGGCATCCTGAATCTCCTAGGGCCATCCAGCAATGCATCTCTATACATTCCGGGCATCATCATCCACCACAACCATCTCCTCATTTACCATTATCCATGTTTACCAATTTCAGTCTTAATTTAGCATGGCATATGACGTGACATCAAACAAGTCATACTTGGCATAGAATTCACACATGCATCTCAATTCAATGTCATGCACACACCAAGACCTTATCATACATGCTACATGGTATAATTATTTATGAAATAAATTTAATGGAATTTATGGCCAATAAAATAATCCATTTTATTTATTTATTTTTAAATTTCAACTTTTGCCACTTTCATAAATATTAAATTTAATATCTATAAATTCCCAAAATTATAAAAATTAAAGAAATTATCAAACAAGCCAATAGGATGATAATTACATGCAAAATACATGGCCAAATAGAATTTTACACAATCTCACAATTTGCACAAAACATCATATGATTTTCGGATGAAACCAGAATGCACAGTTTCCGAAGAAATTCGATTAAAATATCCATACGGCCTCTAAAAATTATGAAATTTTACCGAGTTATAACCAAGACATTTTCGCACAACTTTCATGAAGACTTCGAAGTCAGATTATTTTTAGATTATTTTCTACAGTCTCACGAAGCTTCTGGATCCATTACCGCATCGTCCAGTACATACTTCTCCGAAATACTGAGTTTTTACCTACCTATTCTCTTTAGTTTCCTCTGAAATTTGGATATGTTATACATCAAGATATCCTCTACAAGTTTCATGAAGAGATCTAAGTCAAATAACCAGAGTATAGTCGTCATTTTAGTCCACAAAGTCTCGGGTGTCCCAAAATACATCTCCAGAATTACCATCTTCAAGATCTAGTCGATTTACTAGGCTATACTTGTTCATTTCACTTCAAATTTGATTATGATATATTTTAAGATGTCCCATACAAATTTCATGAAGAAATCGAAGAGAGAGTCTTAACACAAACCAATACGCAACCACAAATCCAACAAAAGGTCAGTAAAATCTTTCCAGATCTGAGGTCTCCGTAGGATGAGACTTTAACCCCTCAAATCTCCATAATTTTCCACGAAATTTTAGTATGTTATAGTTCAAGATGTTAGCTACAACTTTCATGAGAAATCAAAGCCAAAATCGGACTCCAAACATGCATGCAAGCTCACACAACATGCTGACTCACACTGTTCGAGCGAAAACAGCCAAACCATTCAAACACAAACCATCCATACTTCGGTTTTTCTCACCTAAACACCCAAAAATTCAACATGCAAGTAACATACACACATGCAAGAGCAGCTAGAGGACTCCCACTTGCCTCTAGACCGATCGGTCGATGGTGTAAGGCAGCGAGCACGGCGGCACATGGCGGATGGACGGCGGTTCCTCCTCCTCTCTCTCTCGGCCACTCTCCCTCTCTCTCGAAACCCCTCTCTCTCTCACTCTCTCTCTCGGCCGAATGGGGAAAAACTGGCCACCCCTCTCTCTCTCTTCCCTTTTATACCCCCTAATTCCCATCATTAGCAATCATCACATGCCTTTAAACTAGCCAATGCATGGCATTCTCCTTTGTGCCACTTGTCCTATTGCATGCATAATGGGCCTTGAATTTAGGCTTGGGCTTGGTCGACCACTCCCTCTTGGGCCTCCATTGGGCTGGCCAACTTGGCCCATTAAAAGCTTAGGCCAATGGGCCTAAGGCCCAATCCAAAAAAAAAAAATTAACTTTCCTCCCCCTTTTTTTTGAATTTCTTCTATAAATATTTTTAAAATATTTAATATTCAATATGGCCAGAGTCATGTGACATTTTGTTTATTGAAATTTAATTTATAAAGTGCATGGCCAAGCTTAGATTATTATCATTAATCTATCAAATTTAAATTCTCACAAGCATATGCACACATCATCTATTCTAAAAAAAAAGACTAATGGCTAAAGCATAAACCTTAGGAAATTTTATCACCTAATTAAAGACTTTAACACACCTTATGGCTTGACATTGAATTTTGGGATGTCACAAGGATGTGGTGGTGAGTAGGGTGTGGGGCGGTAGTGTGGTGGTGGGTGAAGCAACAACCAGCAAGAGGAAGGAAGAAGAAGAAGAGAAGAAGGGGGTTTCGGCCAAGAGGGGGAAAGAGAAGAGAAAGAGAGAGAGAGAAGAAAAGAAAAAATGGGGCAGGAAGTGACGTGAGGAGGAAAAATGGGAGAAAAGAAAGAGAGAGAGAGAGAGAGAGAGAGAGAGAGAGAGAGAGAAAAAAAAAAGAAAGGAGATGGGGGGAAATCACGTGGGGGGAAGAGAAATCATGTGCTATAATTTTTTTTTTTTTTACTCTATTCAGTTCCGATTCTACTAGTTCCGGTTCCTATGGGAACGGGAACCAGAATCAAAACTGCCGGTTCCTAGAAAAAGAGAACCGGTCTCTTTAGAACCGAGAACCCGAACCGGTCTTTGTCTCTTTAGAACCAGGAACTGAATTGGACCCTCCGGTTTGATTCTCCGATTCCCAGTTCTACTCGGGAATCGCGCTCACCCCTAGTTCCAGGTTTTTGGTTCTAATGGGTAGGTTCTAGATTCCAAAAAATGAGGAACTTGTACTCAAGGGTAGGTTCCAAGTTCCAAACGAAACCAAATTGGAACCGGGAACTGCTCACCCCTATCTATTACTCCTATGTAAAATATAAATTATAGGGAACATTCTAAATAAAAAGTTTGAAATTAAATTATTTTCTCAAAAAAAAAAATTCAAATGAGTTTTGTTGCAAAGAGTGGCCAGTTAGCCCTGTTTGGTAACCAATCAAATAGTAAAAATTTATGTTCTTTTGTTTCTAGGAGCAATTTTGGAATTGTGTTTGGTAAAATTTTTGTTCCCAGGAACAAATTTATATTTTTTTTGTTCCTGAAAATAGATTTAGAACATAATCAATAATAAAAAAAAAATTGATTTTTGTTATCGGGAACAATTCTAGAATCAAACCCATATTTTTTTTTTCTTTTTTCTTGTTCTTCTTCCTTTTCTTGTTCTTCATCCACCGCCACGGTTGCCGTCTGCCACTGTCCTCTGTCCATCGCCCACTGTTGCCAGTCATCGGCAACCGATTCAGCGATCTTGCCGGAGGCTCGCCGGCCTAGGTGAGGTCCAACAAAGAAGAAGGGAAAGAAAGGAAAAAAAAAACTAACGCAATTCTATTTCATAATCAGACAATTATCAAACACAGAAATAGAAACGTTACCAAACGCACCATTAATATCAAATAAGGGTTTAAGCTGGGCAGTCAAATGTTTGTAGTAAATAATTTTTTGTAATTGAAATGACGGGTAATTTTGTTTGAAAATTTACAGTTGAGTAGAAAATAAGAAATTCCCAAGTTGAATTGGAATTAGGGATCTTATTTCAATATTTTAGGTTTTCTTCTTCCTCTCCCGCCGCTCCTTGCCCGGTCCTTGCCCGATCCTCATCGCTCATCGCAAGCTGTGATATTCCACGACATGCTCACAACTTGACGAGCTGTTGCTTCAACAAGCTGCAACCGCTTCCTCTTGGATGAACTGCGCCAAAATGAATGACACTCACATCGGTTGAACACGAGCGAAGCTTGCCGACAACGGACTTGAAGCTCACAAAGGACCTAAAGCTTGTGGACGAAGGAACCTGGGAAAGGAGGGACGACAGCGAATGAGGATCGGGAGAGCAGGCAAGGACCGAGCACCGCGTGGCCGAGGATTGGGCGAGAGGGATTTGCTTAAGCTGCGGAAGAGGGAGGAAGAAAACTTGAAAAATTGAAAAATCCTAATTTAATTTGACGACTTTCTTCAATATTTACCAAATTGCAAATTTTGGACCAAATTAAAAAGATCCTAGTCGCCACAAAATGTGCATTGGCTAATATTCAGCTAGCCAGCAAGTTTAGACCCTTATTTGAAATTGATTTCACCACTTCAAACTTGAAACATAATCCATGCTAAGCTTTTTTTTTTTTTTGGGAGAATATGACTTTATTTCCGGTCATTATTTGATTTTTTTTAAATTTATATGAAAAATTATGGTTTCTTCCACTGAGAGAGTCGACTCTACTCAGAATCAATCACAAAGCAAAATAAAGTGCTTATTTGTACATTTCTCAGCGGACATTGGAAACTATGTCTCATGTGCATCGAGTAAAATTTCATTACAAAGGTGGAAAACTAGACTTTGACTCTTTCAAGGAATTATTTCTCTTTTTATGCTAGTGTTGTAAGTTTTCCCTCATAAAAATTCAAAAAATTAAGAAAAAAAAAATGAAAGAAGAAAAAAACAGTTTTTTTTTTGTTAATCCTACTCTATGTCTATTTTACACTCACCTCAGACTTTTGCCCTGCATCTTGCAAGGCATGAGAGTCGAAACCTACTCCTGAAACTTATCCGTCCCAACCCCATCCCCCCCTGAGAAGGTGGGGATTTAAACCCCTCACCTCCCCCTTCCATGTTGGAAGGGGTGGCCACTGGGACAAAATCCCAGTGGTTAAGAAAAAAAAATAGTTTGGTTTGACATCAAACGGATACTATAAGAATGGTTTGGTTCGGTTCGATTCGGTTCGGTTCAATGAAATACAATGAGGTTTAATTTCACTTTTCTTCGAACTGTATTTATGTTGATTGGTTTGATTTGATGCCCAAATTTCACCGTGCCTACCACTAGGTTTTTGGCACTTACTAACATCTTGCTGGAAAAAACACTCGATGAGATATTAAGAATGATAAAATAATCTGTCTACTAATGCTTGCATTCTTGTTTGAAAGATGTACAGGTGTTATGCAGATCACGTCCTAATCGAGTTCATCAAAACATGGAGTGCTTTGCCACTATCAAAGGTGAACAAAATATTATGCTCAAGAACATCTAAAGGCTGGATGGACTTCAATAAAAAGTGAACAAGTTCAATAGAACGAGAAGTTTGTGGATACTTGGATGGATCATGGAGAAGCGAACAGCTACGTAGAGCTAAAGTTGCAAATATGCTCGAAAGGATCAGAGGATAGTAGGTGAATAACCATGTTACAATGTTTGACGTGGAAAGACTGGATGTAGAGCCAGTAGAGATAGCTCCTAACATCAACAGAGTAGAGGATAAGTCTTGTGCTTCTATTACTTATATAAGAAGACTTGGAGCTCATTTGAATCAATTTAAAATTCAAATAAGAGGTAAACTTGAGTTTCAAGGTCTGGAGTTCAATCACCAAAAGTTCCGAAGTTGAATTAGAGCAGTTTACCATTTTTGTGCAAGCAGCTACAGGGTCGAACACTGGACGGGGGCAAAACATCCCATTTAGGGAAACCTCACTTTCGTCAGTGAGAAGAGTCTACAAGCTGTCGGTCGTACTTTCCCGTCTAATGGCTCTTTGACCACCTTGAGAACTATAGAATGGCTACATTGAAGTTTGGAAGTCTACAAAAAGGATTCAAAGCTTGCTGAAGGATGTTATGAGGAATTGCGAAAGTCTTTTGCTCTCTTATTCCTCTCGTATTCACAAAGTGTAACCGCTTGTATTTGTAATTCTCTCTCAAAGTGCTTTATTGCTTGTTGTAATCAATGATCAGAAAGTATGAAGAAAGAGTGCGCTAGAGGTGTTTGCATTTTAGAAGAGCTACTTATTTATCTAAAGTCAAAGTAACACCTTGTACTCGTAAACTTCTGATTCTAGCTTGATTCATGGCTATTTGTCTAGGAAAAGGATGTATGCTTAATTATAATAAAAACCCTCATATATTTTTTGCAACATCTTCTCTCTCTCTTTTACTTATCTATATGATAGAAGCATTAGCCCTCGTCACCATAAATTTCTTAACCTTGTCTCTACTGTGTATTTACTTCTAGACTATATTTGTAATTGCATATGCAATATTTCTTCCCTCCTTCACTCCTAAGCCATCAAATGGGCAGGTTGGTTGGGACGAGACAGGTTTGGGTTAGGTCAAAATAGGTCAGTCAATTTTGACCTATTTATATGTAATATAAATTTGATAATTCATATTTGACCTATCTTGTGTATGATTTGCTCTATATTACTAAAACACATCCATATTCAATTTAACTTATGAAAATATGTACCCATTTTTAACCCACTTTTAAGCTCTTCATGTGTATGTGTTACTTGGATTAAAATTTTATATCAAATAAAAAAGTGAATTAGCACAATAAAAAAATTACTAGTAAATAAAGAGAAAGATGAATAAAATTATAAAAATTGCGATAAAAAAGGAAAGAAAATGAAAGGAAAAAAATTCAGAAAATCTTTAAAAATTGCGATAATTGCATTATTTAAATCTTTGATAAAAAAAAAATCAATGGATCCCTATCCTGAACATCAAACTTGGGTTGGGTCTTTGGCTACGTTTGGTTCAGTCTTGGGAATGAGTCTTGGGGAAATGCAAATATCTTTGACCTAAAGGGCTTTGGGGAAATGCAAATTGCGTTTAGTAAAAAATTCTTTGCAAAGCTACTTTGACATAAAGGGTATTTGGCATATCTTTTTTCATAAAAAGCTTTTGGATTTTATTTTTCTTTTTTTATTAAAAAATATTAAACTCTTTGTTGATTATAGTGAAGGTAGAGGTAATTTTGGAACAATGAGAGGTAAAATCGACAAACTAAAAAAATTATGATAATAGTTTAAAAAAAATAGTTTTAGCATTTGATCAAATGTTGAAAACCTAAAACTGGTCCCTATCAACATTGGGTTTTTAGCCTTCTCAAGATCAGTATTTGACTGAAAGCCTCTTAGATAGGCTTGCCAAACACCCCAACATTCCCCCAAGGGGTCTTGAAGGCTGAAAGCCCTTTTGGAAATGTTGAACCAAATGCACCATTTATAATCTATCTCATCTAGCTTTGAGAAGTGCATGACTTTGATCAAATGTAAAAAAAATAAAATAAAAATAAAAATAGGTCTTGGCTAAAATAATTATTAATAGTAAAGTCGATTTACCATATTGCCATCTCTTGTTATTTGCCGTGCATTTGTCCATTCATCTACATTTTCCAGAGAAAAAGGAAATATGAAATTTGTTATGTGGCATTCTGACTCTTTTTTTCTTCCTTCATTAGAAATATGAAAATGAGAGAAGAAAAAATCGTATGTGTTAATGAGCAAGAGGGAAAGAGTGGGTTGGGGGGGAGGAGTTCATGTGAATTGGGCCTAGGCAAACTACGAGCCTATCAACACTTATGTTTATTTTAAGCTTTATCTTTCTATATCTATTTATAATTCATTTGCTAAATATTCTGATCCGTATAATGACCCAACCCATTATATATGTGTTAAAGAGAGGTCAATGACCCATTTTGATGGCTTCACTCCCTCCTCCCTCTCCAATGGCATATTAAATAGTGTTAGAATCATCCACTTCACTTACCCAAACTAAATGCTTTTCTCCGTGCAGGTTCTGAGGAACAAAAAAAAAAAAATTATTGGTCGAGGCAAAGTAGAACCAACAATTTGATCGATTCTAGAACCTAGAATGGAAATGATCGAAAGAGTTCCTCATCGGTTGCTAGAACTTGACCGGCTCCATCGGGAACTAGGCTAGACCCATACCAATTAGGCTATTCAACTCTTGGGTTGAAGAATCTCGTTCGCACACCTCGTCCTTTTAGTTATAAAAGGGCAGCACTATTTTTACTTTCTATATGACTAAATCTACCTTATTTATACTAAAAAGATAGAATAGCCCTCAATCATTCAATTGCAAAGTGATGGCCTCATTCCTTTTTTTTTTCTTCTATTTAGGATGCAGTTGCCATAATTAACAATTTCATGTATTTCGTTTTTTAGTGTATTTTTAGATATTTCTATAACATTTTAATTCTTCGTGTAAAAGTCTCTCTATCATGAGTAATGAAGAAAGACAAATTCTATGATATAGTAAAAAACTCAAATGTCTCTTTTCTTCATAGCTCATATGATAACTTATGTATCATTTGTTTTTCTTACGTCAAAAGCTCACTTTCTTGGCGAATTTTTAATTTTTAATTTCATTGGTCTAAACTATATATCAAGTCCCTTTACTAAATATATTAAAGAATTTATTTTTTTCTTTACCATAGGCAAGATACTTTTACACAAAGCATGTAAAACGTTATCAAAGTATCTTGGATTGCAGTAAAAATATTATGAACGATAAGACATCTCGATATCTTTTTATGAACACTATCTAGATGATATTCATTTTTGTTTATCCAAAATAATGAGATGTCATTGGCATTTTATAAAAATTCTTATTTTATGCAATTTTTGATTTAATTAAATTTTATCTTTGAAGTTTCTTGAAATTTCTTTTTCGACTAAACTAATTTTTATGGAAGTAAAATCTAACAATTAAAAAATATAGTGCCATTTAATATACGTGGAAATTTTTGTCTTTTTGGTAACTAAATCCTACATAAAAACAGAAAAAAAAAACTTTTGGTAATTAAATCCTACATAGAAACAGAAAAAAAATAACAAAAAGGAAAGTACATAAGTTCGGGGCTATCACTTTAAATTGTTATTGAATGATTAAAGTCAATTTTAACTTTTTGGTAAAAATTGAGTGAATTTAGTCAAAAAAAAATGTGTGGAAATAGCGCCACCCTTACAAAAACACCGGTTTCTCACGCTGATTAACATAAAGATGTTTGTAACTTCTAGAATTGAACACCAATTTTTTTTCTATAATGCTGGTTTGATTAGTATCTACATAAGTATGAATACCAAAGTTTCATTTGATCTTCTCCTTTGGGAAGCATCCGTGCTCTCAAAGGGGTTTTTTTTTATCCAATCCCTCAATGAACAATATCATTCCTCGTGGAATTGGTAGTCATAGGATTCTGAATAAGTGATTCTCAAGCGTTCATTAGAACCTTTTCAAATGTTTAAGTGCTAAGCCACTTTGTTTAGAAATTGTATAGCAGTGATAGGACAAAATGTACATAAATGGAATGTTTCGACAGTAAATGATTACCCACGAATCCATAGAAGGCCCGATGCTCTCAACATAGAACAAAGCAAATACAAACAAACAAGGGGAAAATGACACAATAAATGTTATAATTTTCGTATGGTACTCATTCGAGTGCTATAACTTTTTTTTATTTTTTCAATCATTTGAGTGATATTACTTATGTAAGGCACTAACTTGATTATCATAACTTTTTTCGCGACCACTTGAGTGCTATAAGTTTTTAAAAATGTTCACCACAAGTGACATTCCTATCAGATTTCTCTCACTTCGATGGGCACTCAAATATTCAAAGTTTTATTACTCAAGTAATCGTTTTTTAGAAGTTATGGCACTCAAGAAGTCGAAGAAGAAGTTGTGGTACCAAAGTGAGCAACATATGAAAGTTATGATATTTGTTGTGTCCTTATCCCTGTAAATGAGTAATTGTGATACTGACATTAGTAATAAAACCGAACAGCAGTGGAACTTTCTTCTCTTGTCATTTTACTAAAGAAAGTTACATGAAGGCATTATGTACCCAAATTAAGCGCGAACAATCCAAGCGATTCATGATGAGACCACTTTTAATTAACAAAAGTCAAATTAGTGTATTAAAGTGTTCCAAGGCACGACCGTTCCTTATATGACCAATTTATCGAGAAAATCTTGTTGCTACATTATGTGTCAAAATGGGTCTTAGACCCATATATGACCCATTTAAATCATAAATGGGTCATATATGGGTCACATATTTTTGACAAAAAGTAGTTAAATGGGTTTACTTTGATAGGTGGATTTTAAGTGGGTCTTAAGTGGGTCTTAAATGGGTTTGGTTTTAAGTGGGTTTGAAGAGAGTGACTCTCTCTTCTCTTTTTAACTTTACAAAAATATTTTTTATAAATACTGAAATTATAATTATTTTTTATTTTAATTTTCTTTTCTTTTTTCTTTCATGTTCTTTTCTTTTCTTTCTTCCTTTTTTTTTCTTTCTTCTTCCTCCGGTCACTGGCACTGCAATGGCCAATGACTAGCTAGGTGAGCCTCGAGCTCGCCGAATTTGGCGAGGCGAATGCCTCGTTGATCTCGCAAGACTCGAACTCGCCAGTGTCGGGCGAGGCTTGAGCCTCACTAGATCCGGCGAGGTGCGAGCTTGAGCTCGCCTGACGTTGGCGAGCTCGAGCCTCACCGGACGTTTGGCGAGGCAGAGACTTAAGCTCCCTGGCATAGGGCAAGCTTGAGGCTCGCCTGTGGCCAGCCGCTGGCCAAAGAAGAAGAAGAACCAAAAAGAAAAAAGAAAAAAAATTATATTTTAAAAATTATAAAAATTGTCCATTAAATTTGTGTTGTATAAAACTATTTTAGCAATACCATTTTTAAAAAAATAATATATATATAAAAGAAATAAGTTTGGAAGTTTTTTAGTAATATAATCTTTAAAAAATATAAAAATAAGTTTTCATAAATTTGGTTAAATATGAAAATATTTTATTAGTATGAGTCAAGTCGGGTATGAGTCAGGTATGAGTCGGGCCAAGTACGAGTCGAAAAATTTACATTAGGCTTAAATGAGTCATAAATAGGTTAATGGGTCAATTTGGTGACCCCATTAATGACCCGACCCGACTCGACCAAACCCAACCCAACCCACCTGTTTGACACCTCTAGATTTGTCACATGCTATGGGTGTCTAATTGCGAATTAAGCGCGTCTGAAAATGTTTTAAAGACAAGAAACACCATCCACTATCTCGTCTATGAGACATACCGATCAAAATTATAAGTAAGCACATATGGAAAACAAACTGACATTATCTCTCAAAACTTGCCCATTCTTTTCATTATATCTCGGGGGAAAACTTGGAACAGCACTATAATGACAATTTGTTGCAAGAGATTATTCCTCTAATCGGAACTCTGTCCTTGAATGGATTTGGATGCCTTTCCTCGAGTCCGTTGATTGATCGACATCCACAAGCTCCGTCGAAGGTCCTCCATTCGCACCTTCATTTGGTTGAGCTCTTCCAGGTTGAGCTCTTCAATGGGAGCTTCCCACCATGCGTCATTGCCTTTTCCTTCGGTCAATTGCTTCAACACTTTGTTTCGTGCCTCCTCAACTTTGATTTGATTGATGAGCTCATCGTACTGCTGATTGAGCTCATCAATCCGGGCTTGACGATTAGACTCAACCAAGGCATAAGACCCATCAATGCTTGGAGGGTTTCGGTTGAGGAACTGATTGGCGACTGTATCTATGGATGGATGAGCAAAAGAAAATGGATTTCCGGAAGGGGACAGTACTACTACTCCCACCTCTGCTCTACAGAGGGTTACAAGCTCACTTGCTATTTTATAGATACCGGATCTACGCTTTGAAAATGTAATAAGCCTTCTATCCTCATTTTCAATTCGTTTCATCTCAATTCTTTGATGCTCTCTTGTCTGTTTTCCTGCCATAATCAAAGAAAGTAATCCAAGGCAATTGGAAACAAGTAAAGTTGTGATATTGGCAGAGAGAAAATGCACGTATTTATATGCGTATATGAATGTCAAATTGAGTATGCTAATCTCTTCTGTCATCTCCTTCCATGAGACAAATTTAAAAATCCCCAAGTTTATCTTATGGCATGTTCGATTTTGTTAATATGTATTTGTATTTCCTTTTAAATTAATGGTTTTCCAATTAAATTGCTCAATTGTATTGTGTCTCACCATAATTCCCTTTGAAGAATTCTCTAGATTGAGTAAATTATAATGAAATAGACAGACAAAAGTTTGTATTTTGAGTATACCATTTCAATATGATCTCCGCAGGCATCATAAAATTGGGCATAACATTAATTGGGAAAAGTTTTGCAAAATACAAGATTTAATACCGACTATTTTGTTTAATTCATTGTTTAATATTTTTAGAGTTAAATATAAAATTGGGTTTAAAGATACTGAAAATCTGTTAAAGGTAAGATCTGGAAAGATTTCAGGTTGGAACGTAGGTATCTGGTGCAACATTTTCAAATGTAAAAATAACAACTTAATTTGACAATAAAAACGAAACTAAATGGCTTGTTGAAATAAAAATTATGATTTAAAAGTATATTTTTGCATTACTTGGGGACTATGTTTTTTAACAGTAAACTTATTGTCACAGGCTATTACATATAACATGAAATTACTCTTGTGCGAAACTATTGGGAGGCCAAGAACAACTAAGCATACAAAACCAGTTTGTATTTGGCAGATCATCTTTCTATGAATGAACAATCGCAAAGTAATGCTTTTCTCTTCCCTCCATCCAAAAAAGGAGGAGCCGTATCTGAAATACTGATAAGGTAAGCTATATGTATCTTGATATATCATACTCGAGTTTGTTATATTTTCTGGCCATTTAAACTAAGCTATATGATTCATTAGAAAAATTGCCCCAAATTACATCCCCATCATCCTCCTGTCCATCTAGTTTCTGTTTTACCCATCTCCAGGGTTGCTTTCTTCCGTCATCACCAACCCTCGCGTTTCTTGCCATCTCCGTCAGCTTTGAAATCGGTGGTGGGCCTTGAATTCAAGCAGTAGCTCACCTTTGTGTTTCTCCATCTCCAATTCTGCCTGGTTTGTTCTTTGCATGCTTCCATTCCTCTATTCTCTACGATATTTCTAAGCGGTTCGTCCGTAATTACCTCTATAGCCTTGGACTATCCGTCACATTAGATGCCTTATATTGTTGGCCTTTTGTCGCTTATTGTTGCGTTTCAAGATAGATTGCGAACAGTTCTTGTTATCCTTGTTCTGATCTTCTCTCTGTGGGATGGACTCGGAAGAACACAACAACTCAGGATGATGGTTGCTCTCTGTTCCAGATTGGGTAGACTTACTACTGAGAAACAAATTGACGTCTGAGATGATGAACCCCCACCTGAAAAATTGGTAGAATGTAGCTTAACTTTGGTAGGAAGAATTCTATCTAACACATCCATAAACTTCCCAGCATTCCAGAGTACATTAAAAAAAGCTTGGCGGACTAAACGAGTTGATATTTCACAGCACGAAGTCGGACTATATGTAGCAAAATTCCATTATGTTGCCGACAAACAGCGAGTACTTGATGGGGGTCCTTGGCTTTTTTCAAGCCATCTAGTTATCTTTAAGCCATGGCAGCCCAACACCCCCTACATTGTTATGATTTTTCTAGTTGTGCTTTCTGGGTACAAATCTTTGGACGGTCATTGGAATGGACTGCTGAAAAGATGATCACAAAGGCAGTGAAGATATTGGTCGGGTAATAGATGTCTGAGTCGACATTAAAGAGGGAACAACTTCAAAGGCTGTTCGAGCGAGGGTCGAACTAAATTTGCAGGACCCTCTAAGGACAGGAAAATTGATTAGTATTGATGGGAAACTACTCTGGCTTGATTTTCGCTATGAGTGTCTATCCCATTTTTGTTACTCTTGTGGAAAGTTGGGTCATTATGCAATGTACTGTAAGGAGATCCCCTATGACGCGGCTAAATTTGAAGGACATGATAGCATGACCTATGGTCAATGGCTTAAAGCTGAAGTTAAAGAAAATAGTCCTTATTGGCAAACTTTTTGCACACCTCAAAACTTATCAAATCGGTCAGAAGATACCATACATGAGACGCCTCCCTTGCAACTTCTGATTGTACCTTTATTGCCCTCACCGAATTACACTGAAGTAGCAACTGTGACTAGACCAGTATCTACAATAGCTCAGCAAGTAAAAGGCTTTGACCAACAGCATCTTCAAGAGGCACTCATGGAAGGGACTTCTATTCATACAACACTCATTCCTGCAATAGCCAAACTGAAGGGTATACAATCCCCAACTATTGATATTCAATAGCATAAGAAAATGAAGAGTTCACAATTGACACTGAAGGTGGGTGTCGCCAAAAAATAGAAACGCTACACGCCATATAATACAAAATGTTTGATTTTGCATGACTTGGATGACACAAACTTAATGGATACACCTGTGCTTTTGATGCAAGGGAAGCTAGACATTAGGCTCTGGTGGCTGGCCCTCAACAGCCACCACCTCACAAATGAAACTTAAATGCTGGAACTGTCAGGGTTTGGGCAATCCCCTGACAATTCAAGCGCTTAAGGCCATGACAGCCAAGGAAAAGCCCAATATAGTTTTCTTAATGGAAACAAAAAATGGTGATGTGAAGCTTAAAAGTATTCAATGCTGCTTACATCTCAATAATGCTCATGTTATCAACCCTATTAGTCTGACGGAGGTCTGGCAGTCTTTTGGAACAATCAGGTATCCCTCGAAGTGCTTCGTTCAACGAAGGATTATCTTGATATGACTTATAAGGAAGTGCAGGAAGATTGCACTATTCTTCTAACCTATATTCATGCTCCTTCTGATTATCAACTTAGACAACTTTTGTGGGCTGAACTGAGAGAGATAAGCTTGGCTAATGCACTACCCTAGATCTGTGTGGGTGATTTTAACAAAGTACTCTATCCATGGGAAAAGGTTGGAAAAAGGCAGGTCGATTATTTTCGCATGCTTTCCTTTTGGCAGGTTCTAAATGACTGTGCTCTTATGGAATTAGAAAGCAAAGGATGTAAGTTTACTTGGATGAATAACCGAGAGGGCGATGAGCTGGTGAAGGAACGTTTGGACAAGGCGATGTGCACACTGGATTGGTGACTATTATTCCCTATGTTGAGGTCTTTGTGCTGCCTGTTGTGGGTTCCGACCACAGCCCCTTGATTATCAATACTTCAACATCCTATAGAAGACGTGGGAAGAATTTTATTTTTGAATCTTATTGGAATGAAGATGAAGAATGCCAAGGAGTTTTTTTAGCTGCCTCGAATTCAGTGCAAGTGAAAGGTTCTGACCTAATTCCAAAACTGAAGAATGTCTCTCTAGTTTTGACCAAGTGGAGTCGCTCAAAATTTACTAGGGGTCTTAAAGTCACCGTATTATAGCAACGACTTCAGCATCTCATTAACCAGCAGCATAGTTCCTGTAATGGAATTAAAGCAAATAAGCTCAAAGAGGAAATAAGGCGGACTTGGCAATAAGAAAAGCAATACTAGGCTATGCGCTCGAGGATTCAATGGTTAAGGTAGGGTGATAAGAATACGAAATTTTTTCATGCTACTACTCTTCAGAGATGGCAAAAAAATCGCATTAGCATGTTGCAGGATGACAGCCAACGATGGATTCGTGATCCTGAGACTTTGAAAACTATGGCGTCCACTTTCTTTTCTGGCTTATATACGACAGTTGGATATAGAGATTATGGACCTATTCTAGATCAATGCCTACAAGTTTTAACCACATAAATGAATGACAAGTTGCTAGAAATGGTTACATTAGAGGAGGTTCGCCAAGCTACTTTTCAGTTGGGCACTACTAAGGCTCCTGGCCCTGACGATTTCAATGGCTTATTTTATCATACTCATTGGGAGGTCATAAAGGCAGATCTCCTTCTCCTTGTACAAAATTTCTTTCAGTCAAGAAGGATGCCTACAAATTTGAATCGGACCATTATCACTTTGATTCCCAAGACACCTCACCTAGAGAGACTGGATCAATACAGACCGATTAGCCTTTGCAACTTTACTTATAAAGTCATATCCAAGGTACTTGCTAACCGCCTAAAACCTTGGTTACCTAAGCTGATTTCCATGGAACAGTCAGCTTTTGCGAGTGGACGACAGATTCAAGACAATATTCTCACCGTTCAAGAAGTTCTTCATCATTTTAAGACCCGAAGGCGAAAGAGGAAATTCAATGGAATCCTCAAGACCGATATGCAAAAAGCATACGACGGAGTAGAATGGGATTTCCTTAGTGACTATATTCTCAAAATGGGTTTCCATCCAAGGTGGGTACACTGGGTACTACAATGTATCACCACAACATCTTATAGTGTTAGATTTAATGGCGAGCTACTTCCTTTTTTCTCTCCAACTCGTGGCCTCAGACAATGTGACCCTCTATCTTCATACATCTTTATTCTATTAGCGAATGTTTTATCAACTTTGATTACTCAAGCAATCAACATGGGACATATTAAGGGTATCAGGTTAAATAGATAGTGTCCTACCCTATCCCATTTCGATACCATATTTTTCCTCGATGCTAACATTCGGGAATGCTAGAACCTTGCTAATACTTTAAATCAGTATTATATGGCCACGGGACAGGCTTTGAACCGAAACAAATCGAGACTCATTTTCAGCAAGCATTGTCCTTTCAGCTTACAGGAAAATCTATCGTCAAAGTTCAGAATACCGGTGCTACAAAGGTATGGAAAATATTTGGAGATACCGTCTGACTGGGGCCGTTCTAAAAAAGAAATGTTCTCTTGGATTTTGGGGAGAATACATGCAAAGTTGGAGGGTTGGAAAGAAAAGTTTATTTCTAAAGGAGGTAAGGAAATTCTCATTAAATCTGTCATCCAAGCACTTCCTCACTGCGCCATGTCGATCTTTAAAATTCCTTTGTCTCTTTGTAAAAGTATAGAAAAAAGTATAGCTCGCTTCTGGTGGAGGAATGATTAGAACATAGCAGGGATACATTGGAAGAAATGGGATATTCTAAAGAGGAGTAAGGACAACGGCGGTCTAGGATTTCGCGATCTAATCGAATTTAACAGAGCCAGGCTTGGCAAGCAAGCGTGGTGATTACTACAACAGGCTCAAGCTTTATGGAGTCAGATTTTTAAGGGTCTATACTATCATTCTACATATTTCCAATTGGCGGATAGAGGAACTCGACCATCCTGGGGATGGTAGAGTATTCTAGTGGGCAGGGATGCTATTTTACCTCACGTTAGATGGTCAGTGGGTAATGGAAGGAATATCAGAATCCGAGAGAATCGATGGTTACCAAGAGAAATTCTTGGTGGACCCGCTACGAGAGAGGAACCAACACTGGTGGCTGAGCTTATCGATCCCATCCACAATGGCTAGAACACATCTCTGCTCCACAGTTTTCTAAATGACCAGATTGTAGCAGAGATTCTAACCATTCCAGTTAGACCTACTTTTGCCGAAGATCAACTAGTCTGGACAGCCACAAAGGATGACCGACATACGGTGAAGAGCAACTACCACGCTTTAACCAATATCAACAGAAACCACAACAACCATACAGCATCAACCTCATATCAGCATCCTAGGCTTCTGTGGAAAAAAAATCTTGGCCATGTGAACAACTCCTAAACTACGCATATTTCTTTGGTCGATCTGCCAAAATGCAATCGCATCCAGAGCCAACTTATTTTAGAAACATATCATTACTGATCCATTATGCTAGATTTGTAAACAAATAACTCCAGAAACATTAGAGCATTTATTCATATTCTATTCGTGGACTACAGACATGGGCTCATTCATAGATCAACATCGACTTACAGCCTAGCACGGTTACTCGATTAGAAGTATGTTTAACAAAAAAGGCTGTATCGTCGAATCACTTACCTGCTCTGGAACTCATTGCCAACGTTCTCTGGCAAATTTGGCAAATGAGAAATGGCTTCATCTTCCTCGGCCAGCATCTGGACTCAACCCTAGCAGTGGAGAATGCATTAACACAGACACGACTTTATTAGGCCTGTGTCCCTACCCTTTCGACAAGAGCTACAGCACAACCGAACCCACAACGAATCTGGAAACCATCGGACCCGGGGACCTTAAAATGTAACATTGATGTAGCCTTTCAGCTAGGAAGCACACACAGATTGATGGCTTCTATTTGCAGAGATCAGTATGGTTATTCTACACAATTTCTAGTTGCATCTGCTCTAATCGAGGAGTTCCAGGCTCTCACCTTCGTGCCCCGGCATTTGCTGCGACAGGGACTTGATCAGGCACAGATCATACTCGAATCAGACTGTAGCATCGTTGTTAACGCTGTCACGGGTGTGGGTTCGCCGTCGTGGGAGACCCGTGCTTTGCTTGCGAAGGCCATTGCTTCGCTTTCTCACTTCCCTAATCTAACTGTTCAGTTCTGTAAGCATGAGACCAATGCTATGGCCGACTGGGCTGCTAAGGCCCAGCTTTTAGAAATTTCGGCCCAAGATTGGAATATCTTTCCGCCTTACCTTTTGCTTGACCTTGTGTATGCCGACGCCTTAGCATCTGGTTGTAAGGTTCCAATGTTATAATACTATTTCCGCCTTGGCATCTGGTTGATTTTACACCTATCCACAAACATGTGAGGTAATCATATGGTTGCACAATCATTAAGGTAGCAATCATAGCTATCAAAATCTTGATTGCAATAAAATTAAACACGTGCAATTCAACATAATTAAATATGCAAACTAAACATGCAATATAATCAATATGCGAGTAAATAAAGGCCTAATTACACTATAAAAAAAAAAAAAAAAGGCAATGCATGGCAATTCCCAACCAAACCCCATCATTTTTGGATTTTCAAATTTTTTTAATTTTTTTTAAAAAATAATAATAATATTTTTTTATTTTTCTAATTTTTTTCTAATTATTTTTTATAAAAGCTCGAATTTTCAATATTTTCTGATTTTTTTTATTTTTTAATGTTTTCTGAATTTTTGAATTTTCGGAGGGTTTTTGAATTTTTATTATTTTTCGAATTTTTTAATTTTTATTTTTTATTTCTTGACATTTTTAATATTATAATATTAATGGGAGCGGGTTCAGACCGAGTGAATCCGATCCGACCCGTTGACCCAACCCAAACGCAAATCTGGCCCAATCAGACAAAAAGACATGTTTTTATATTATTTTTAAATTTAAAAAAAAAAAACTTTTGTCTTCTTCCCTATTTCGTCTTCTTCTACTGCACTTTCTCCTCATACGACTCCTCCTTCCCTAAGTCATTTTTTACTTTTCTATAGTTTTCTATTTTTTTTGTTTTTTTTTGCTTTTTGCTTTTTTATTCTTTTCTTTTCTTCTTTTGGCCTCCTTCTTCGTGGGTTCTCTGCACACTTGAAGCCCCCTTCTTTCACCGAGATCTTGTTCCTCACTGAGGCTCGTCCAAACGGCAACACCGATCGAAGCAACTGACATTCCACCGCCGAACCACCACCATCAACCGGTCGTCCATTCCAACCGGCACAAACCACCGTCGGCCACGAACTTCGGCGACCATAAACGCATTTTGCCGGAACAAAGAAACACGACCACTCGACGATATATGATTCTTTCACGATAAACGTACAAAAAAAAACTCAATGGACACAAGTAAAACAAATATAATTCTGCGGATATAGGAGCAAGAATGAATTGATCCCATGTCAAAACGTGAAATATTCTTTCGGTTCTCTTTTGAGCATTTTATCAAACACTCGGGATGCACCCGCCAACAGACTCATTCTAGGCAAACATCAACACGACATGCGAGAGCAACATTCAAGATCAACTCAGAGGCTAGTTGGTCACATTTAGAACATATAGAAAGGAAGGACAAACAGCTTCGGCCACAACCCAAGGACCGACAAAATCGGAGCTCACACAAACTAGTCGGACATGAGCTTCGGCCCTACGCCTAAAAAAATGAGCAGATGTAGCTCGGGAAGGCCTACCTAGTTCGGATGAGACACGTAGCAACGGACGGTGACTGACGGCCGGGCCTCAAGTAACGGCCAAGGACTTTCCGATCTCACGCTCTCTCTAGCTCACTCTCGACTTTCTCTGTGCTGCTGGGCTCCGAGGACTACAGCGGCGGTCAGCAGCTCATTGGCGGCAACTGGGCATTCCGGGGGCTCCTCGGCTCCTTCTCTGGCCTACTCCCTCTCGATTCTCTCTGTCTTTCTCTCCTTTTCTCCTCCTTCTCTCTCCCCCTCTTCTCCGTTGCTCTCTTCTCCCCTATGCTAGGGTTTCATGCATGAAGAGGAAAAGGGAGAAGGCGGCATGGGCTGGGCCAAGGCGAGATCCGGCCTGGCCCCTTCCACATTTTTTTTTCTTTTTCTTTTTTTCGTTGTTTTTGCTTTTGTTTTTGTTTGTTTTTTTTTTTTTTGCTTTTGTTTTTGTTTTAGTGACTAATTCCTAATCTTGTACATAATAAAATTGTAAAATTTAGATGTCAACACATGTCAGTAAAGTTTATATCACAAACATAAACAGTATTCATACTCAGTCAACTGGAACGCCACAATTCATCTCTCAAACAGCTATAGGGGTCTCAATAATAGGGCCAAATCGTTATGACACGTCACATTCTATGCTACACAATTTTGTCCCATAATCTGGTGTGTCAATTTCACTCAACATGCATTCTAATTGTTAATTACAACCACACACAGGCACGGTCTACTCGACGTTCGGTGGTCTTCTAGCGTAACTAGGTATTATTTTGCCCCATCGAGCACGGCAATGTCACTACGTTGGCGGCATTCCACAAAGGAATATCGGTCCAGCCTCTACTGCGACCGGCATCCATTGATAGGGCATCCCATATAGGGTCACATCCAGCTTAACAGCCCGGGACAGGTTCTCATAACTATTCACACACCCATCCAATTTTCGGCCAAGACATCGTGTTTTGCACTCAAATGTCCCAATTAAAATAATGTACTTGGCCAATTTTCTTCATATTAAAAACACACGGTAAAATAATTGTGTATGAGTACATGGTCGATTTGAATCAGAAAAACTGATATCCTCCCTTTTTAATTTCCACTATTTGATAGAGTCTTTAAAGCCATTTTTGATGACAAAACCCAACACTTGGGATTTTCTAATTAAATATCAAAATTTCACAATTTTGGAATAAATAACCAAAATTCCAATCACCACTCAATTTGCACAATTTAACGCTCAATTGCATAAACTAAGCACACCATTGCAATCAACATGAAATTTCGGTCACTAGCTATCTTGGTCTAATTTTCAAAAAATAATAAATAATTAAATAAATACCAAAATTAATTAAATAATGCAAATTAAATACCATAAATACCAACGTAGGCTGGAAATGTTAATCTAACCACCTAAACGGGCATAGAAAATTTCCGAACCTATCTAGATAAATAGCACGGCCTATCCAACCCTTAATCAATCTATTCTAACCACTTAACATGCACAATTGAATAATCAAATCACTAATCTACACTAACTAACCACCTAATCTCTAATTAGCCTAAACTAATTATCCACTAAGCGTCATTAACTCTCTAAGCAGAGTTTGATATAGCTAGTATAAGCACCTAGAAGGGGGTGAATAGGTGTAAAAAATATTTTCTCGAGATAAGAGAGCAATACTAAGCAGACAATAGAAAGGAAGTTCTCATTTTGTTAACAAAGTGAATTATGATCAAAGTAAAGCAGAGAGTAGGGAATAGAAAATGAACACAGAAATTATAGTGGTTTGGCTTATTGAAAGTCTATGTTCACTCTTCCGCACTGACAGCCCACCGGTTGGATTTCACAATGAACAAAAGAATTGTTACAGCAAGGTTCTCCCTTGATTCCACAGTGTAGATACTCTACCACACTTCCTCAAGGTTTCTCAAGAATATGGACTCTCTTTTGCGTACAAGATTTCGCTCAGAAAATGAATTGACTAAGAACAAAAAGTTTCAGGCTTTGGAATTCTTCTATCGCGCACACACTCAAACAACTGGAACGTCTTCCTTATATACTCCTTTATGCCATCATACCCGTTGGCACTTGCCAAAGGAATTCTTCCAATCTTCCTGTTGGACAGAATCAATTAGGAAGATCATTCGAGCTATTTAAGGAACATGTCGATAGTCCATCAATCTTGCTTGCCCATACAATCAGGATCTAGGTTTCCATGTGTAGAACCTTCCTAGTATACTTCGCCAATCATCGGATCCTCAATCTTTGAGTCAATAAAGGATTCCGTTATGTCATATCCAGCCAGGAGATCTTCTCCAGTCGATAAGGTCAAATCCTTAACGAAACATCCAGTCCTGGATAACCCTTCTTCGATAGATTAGAAACTGTCAATGAGAATAGACTTTGAGTCTTGAGTCTGGCAGTCCGGAGGTCTTCAGACTTTAAATAGTAGAGTCTACAAATCTTTAGACTAGACTGATGGAAATGTTTTGTCAACTTCAAAATACTCAAAGAAGATTTCTCCAACAATCTCCCCCTTTTGTATGGTGACAAAACTTTCCTACAGATTTGGATAACTTTGACCAGCAAAACATTACTCAAGCAAATATGGATATCTCATAAAGATAAATGGCTTATTGATAACACTAGAATCTGCAACCATAGAAAATAGGTTAGTCTTGCATATGAGTAAAGCCATCCATAAGATATCAATAGTACTTAATATAAGCAGTCAATCCAAAATCCCAAATCCAGTCCACACCCAAACACAAAAGTCAAGTCAAACATGAAAACAAATCAAAAGTTCAAGATCAAGTTCAAAAAAGTTCAAGGTTCAAAGTTCAAATCACATCTCTCCCCCTTTTTGTCATCATAAAAAAGGTTGAGATGAAAAAGAATGTAATCAAGAATGCTTGAGAACACGAACAAGCTAAAAATCTCCCATTGACTGGACAATGCCTTCTAGCTTTGTCAACTCTTCCTTCAGTTGAGCCACCTCTTCACCCTTAGCATTTGCTTGAATTTGAAGAGTAAGGGCTTGGATCTGATCATTCAAAGAAACTGAAGAAGCTTGACTTGCAGTCTGCAAATTCTGTACTTCGCATCCCAGAGCATATATCTGACCTCGCATTTCTAAGAGAACATCAAGAATTTTGCAAAAATCTACTGAACTATCAGTCTACGTACTGGCTTCTGCACGATCAGATGGAGTAAAGGCAGATGATGGCAAATCAGCATAGTCACACAGATTGGGCGATGAAACATCATGTCCCTCCTCAGGAAATTGAGAGGCATAGATGTCATTTGGATCTGCTGGAGAGCGGCTGACTCCTTCACTGGTAGCAGGATATGAGGACATTCCTCTTTTCTCACGATCTCCCCCTGTTTCCATGCCTTCAGGTGGAGAAGAGTGTTCCTCATGCTCTCCTTCCTCTTGATCTCCTCTTTCCTCTTCTTCTTCTTCTTCTTCTTCAATTCTTTCCTCCTCTGCATCTCTTTCTTCAGCTTCTCTCTCCTCTATTTCTTTCTCTTCTGCTTCCAAATCTTCTCTTTCTCCAGTCCTCTGTTCTGTGTCTTTCTCTTGTCGTTCCATTGATTATAGAATAAAACAACTCAGGTTCTTCAATGCCATTGCAGAAATGGTGATGTCTTCCTCATCTTCTTCATCCTCAACAATGAGAGCTCTTCTTTTCTTGGATGGAGCAACCATGGGCTCCTTCCCTTTTCTTTTTGCTGCCGAAGAGATTTGATGAGTTTTGACAGGGGTTTTCTCCTTGAATTTCTCCAACGCCTTGTTGAGTTCCTTCAGACGCATTTTAGACACCATTTTCAATCCCACTATCATTTGATCACAAGTTCAAACACAGAGAATCCGGGGAGGTTGAACATTCAAATGTCTGAATAATTTTGTCACAAGAGCTGGATAAGGAAGTTGACCATTGTCCTTCACCACTGCTCTATACATGTGGAATATAATAGTGTAAGGAAGAGAGAACTTTTTCCCAGCATTGATGGCATACATCAGCTTTGCCTCTAAGTTTGAAACATCAGTCTTTGAAGTAGATTTTGGTCTTAGACAATTGATCACAATCTTGTGAAGCAGAATGTTGAACGCACTCATCCTTGAGTAGGAAACATTTTCCTCTGTCCTTCTATCCTTAACAAGTTCCAACGTAGCACGAGCAATAGAGACATTGATAGGTTGATATCTCCCTCTCTCAACCCCAATCACATCAGCCAACATATCTACATCCACCACATAGTCCTGATCTCGGACACTAAAAGAGAATCTATTTGCATCTAAGAAACAGAGATTCAAATAGAAGTATGTAGTGAGTTCAGCATAGGCTTCTGTAGATTTAGAACAAAACTATTCAAGTTGAAGAAGACTGAATTTTTCTCTCAAATTAACGTTCACAACGTCAAGGAAATCAAAATCCACACTTATAGGGTTTATGACCCCACGCTTCAACAACTTAGAATATAGATGCTTGTGTTCCTCCGATTGAAACAAGTCTGTCCTTTTGCTCCAAATTTTTGCCGCAACAGCCATTCTCGGTTGAAACTAACTATACAACTTGTCATCATCATTCCCATCTGGCTGATTCAACCCTCCAACACATGGATCGATTGGAATATTTGTCATTGCCTCTTTTGCCGACCCAGCAGAGGCAATTCCTAACCGTTCCATTGTGCGTAAAAAGAAGGTTTCATTTTTGTACCCTTTGTCTTTCAGAAATTCGTCAATGTAGTTCAAAGGAGTTCCATCCTTTTTCAAAGCACGATAAAGCTTGTAGGTAAAAGAGGGCTTAAAAGTTCTTACGGGTTCTGCATCTTTGATTATTTCTTCCTCTTCTTGACGAGCAACATCCTGTGGTCTAGATGGAGGAGATGGACGCTGCTGAGAATGTTGTAGGCTTTGCTGCTGACTAGGAGACTCTTCTTCCTCAGTGAGATCAAAGTGCGTAGGCCCCTCACGCATTTGCTGCGGTCCCCTGTTTGCGATCCTCAAAGACTTCCTTTGAGACGACATCTTTCACAGTCTTTGAAAGATTCCAAACTTGACTTTCCCAAGAAAGATGACAACTTTTCGAAGATTAAACAAGTGAATAAGACAGAAGTGGAAGATCGATGCTTTTTAGGGTTTTTGGAGTTAAATGAAGAGGAACCGACAGTATATAGGTCAGTCGAAGAGAAGCATACAAAACGTCGTAATGGAAAGTAAAAAGATGTCATTTTAAAAAATAACTGCCTTTTTCAAAAAATTAGATAACCGCCATTTAAAAATTAACTCCATTTTCGAAAAAGAAAGATTGCACTAATCACGGAAATTGAAAGTAGCAAAAATCAATTATAGACAGATGATCGTACCTTTTCAAGATTTAATTTGAGAGAGAATAAAATAACTTACAATCAAAGATCTTGATTGTCTAAGTCGGAGAGTCTCTAGACTTTTACTTCTTCAAACCTCAAGATGTTGAGTCTGGAACGAATTATTTCAAATTGATTTTTCTCCAAAGGCTTTGTAAATATATCCGCCAGTTGGTTCTTTGAGTCAACAAACTGAATCGAAACTTCTTCATTCCGAACATGATCTCTAATGAAGTGATGTTGAATCTCTATATGCTTTGCTCTTGAGTGAAGAATTGGATTCTTGGTGAGATTGATTTCGCTAGTGTTGTCACAGTTAATCTCCGTGCATGAATATTCAATTCCAAAGTCTCTTAGCTATTGTTTTATCCACAGAATTTGTGAACAACAACTTCCAAGAGCTACATACTCTGCTTCTGCTGTAGAAAGAGCCATTGTATTTTGCTTCATTGAAAACCAAGACACTGTCCTACTTCCAAGTAGTTGATAGGTACCCGAGATGCTCTTTCTATCAACTCTGCATCTGGCTAGATTTGCGTCTGAGTATCCAAGAAGAGTAAAGTCTCCCTTTTTAAGAAATCAAAGACCAAGGCTTGAAGTTGATGCAATGTATTTGATAATACGCTTTGCAGCACTTAGATGAGATTCTTTAGGGTCTGCTTGAAGTCTAGCACAAATGCAAACACTAAACAAAATGTCAGGTCTATAAGCAGTAAGATAAAGAAGTGAACCAATGATACTCCTGTATAGCTTCTGGTCAACTTTCTTTCCTCCGTCATCTTTGTCTATCTTCAAAGAACTTGACATTGGTATATCAATCTTTTTGCAATTTTCCAGTCCAAATTTTTTGACAAGATCATTAACATATTTTTCTTGATGAATAAAGGTTCATTCCTTCAATTGTTTCACTTGAAGTCCAAGAAAGAAGGTTAGTTCACCCATCATGCTCATTTCAAATTCATCCTGCATAGACTTAAAGAATTTCTTGCACAGATTTTGATTAGAGGATCTAAAAATAATATCATCAACATATATTTGAACAAGCATAAAACTTTTGCTTTCTCTTTTGATAAATAGAGTAATGTCTACTTTACCTTTGACAAAGCCGTTTTGAATTAAAAATTTACTCAACCTGTCGTACCAAGCTTGAGGTGCTTACTTTAAATCATATAAAGCCTTTTTCAATCTGAATACTGAGTCTGGTTTCCTTGGGTCTTCAAACCCAGGTGGTTGTTCCACATAGACTTTCTTATAGATAAATCCATTCAGGAAAACACTTTTGACGTCCATTTGGAATAACTTGAAATTCTTATAACAAACAAAAGCAAGTAATAATCTAATTGCTTCTAACCTCGCTACTGGTGCGTAAGTCTCATCATAGTCTATCCCTTCTTCTTGCGTATATCCCTTGGCCACAAGTCTTGCTTTGTTTCTTACGACCTTTCCTTTCTCATCCATCTTGTTCCTGAAAACCCATTTAGCTCCAATAATAGATTTACCTTTCGGTTTAGGAGTCAATTCCCAGACATCATTAATACTGAATTGCCTGAGTTCTTCTGGCATGGCTTCAATCTAGCTTTCATCAAATAAAGTTTCTTCAATGTTTTTGGGTTCTATTTCAGAAATAAGAGCCACAGCAATAGACTCTTCGCGCCTTTTGGATCTTGTGGGAATTCCTTCATTAATATCGCCTATAATGAGATCTTTGGGATGACTAGACTTATGCTTCCAGTTACTGGTTGATTTGTCAGGTTGATGATCACTTTCTTCATTTGAATCTTCAACAATCATTTAATGGTGGTCTTTCGAAGTCTGAGCTGCTTCTTGAGACTTAGACTTTGTAGAGTCTGGAGCAGGTTCAGATTCTTCAATATGAGTCTGAATAGATTCATTTTGCATAGAATCTTGGAATTTGACATTCATTGATTCCTCCACAGATTGAGTCTTCTTGTTATAGACTCTATAGGCTTTGCTTGAGGTAGAATATCCAAGGAAGATGCCTTCGTCTAATTTTTCTTCAAACTTGCCAACTCGATCATTTGCAATTTTCAATAATAAGCATTTACATCCAAACACATGAAAATATGAAACAATAGGTTTCTTTTCTTTGAATAACTCATAGGGGGTTTTTTCCAGAATAGGTCTTAGAAAAACTCTATTAATAATATAGCATGCTGTAGAAACTGCTTCAGCCCAAAAACGTAAAGAGATGTTACTTTCAATTAAAAGAGTTCTAGCCATTTCTTGAAGCGACCTATTCCTTCTTTCCACAACTCCGTTTTGCTCTGGAGTATATGGAGAGGAGAACACATAATGAAAACCAGATTCATCACAAAATTTTGTAAAATCTTGATTTTCAAATTCACCTCCATGGTCTGTTCTTATACTTGAAATAACATACCATTTTTCATTTTGAATCTTTTTAGCAAACTTTTCAAAGTAAGAAAAGGTTTCAGACTTACTTGTCAGGAAATATACCCAAGTAAATCGTGAGTAGTCATCCACAATTACAAGGCAATATTTCTTACCTCCAATGCTTTGAGTTCTGGTTGGTCCAAAGAGATCCATATGCAGAAACCACAGTACACGATTAGTAGAAACATGATTTATTGGTTTAAATGAATTTCTTACCTGCTTTCGCAATACAAATGGTGTACATAGATTAGACTTTTGGTATGACAGATTGGGTAGACCACGAACTAGCTTTTTTGCTTAAATTTTGGCTATTTGCTTCATATTGATGTGTCCAAGTTTTCTATGCTATAAGTTCGCTTTGTCTTGAATTGAGATTAGACATTGCGATTCATATGGTTTCACGTCCAGGAGGTAGATATTTCCATGTCTTCGACCCATGAATGACTAAGTGGAATCTTTACTGGTTCATGAACATATTCCTTCTTGAAAGTTGATTTTGAAATCAGTATCGTACAGCTGACTGATACTAAGCAGATTGTAATTGAGTCATTCCACTAAGGAAACATTGCTAATTGTGTGGTTTCCAATCTTTACAGTTCTTAATCCCACAATTCTTCCTTTGCCGTTTCCTCCAAATGAGACTTTTCCACCATTTACTTGAATGAGCTTTATGAAGCAATTTGAATCTCCTGTCATATGTCTTGAGCATCCACTATCCATATACCATTTGACCTTCTTCTTGATAGTGACCTGCATTTAAAAAAGAGACTCAAATTTTCTTTGGTACCCATATTTTCTTGGATCCATGGTGTTAGTATGATATGCGGTTTTTGCCCACACTTTCTTGACAGGTTTCCAAACTATAGGACATTCTTTTTCAAAATGATTTGAACTATTGCACTTTGAACATCTGAGAGCATTGCAACCTACTGGTTTTACAAAGACCTTTTTAAAATGATTTTTGTAAGCATCTCTTGTGGGTCTTTGCTTAATTCTTTCATTCACTTTAGGAAAATCAATTAAAGGAATGGTATCCACAGTCATTCCCAAACTAGATTTATTGAAATAAGGTCTTTGTGCTGAAAGAATTTTCTCAAGTTTCTCAGATCCTATTGAAAATCTTTTGGAAATATTTGATATGTCATTTTTTAAAAATACATTTTCTTTCGAAAGGTTGCCTTCTCTTTCTTTAAGAGTAGAAACATTCATGTCTAAACATTTCACCTTTTCTTTCAAAATATTTTTCTGTTTTTTCAGTGTAGAATTTTCCTTTTTAAGTTCGGAAATCCTTTTAAGAGATGTCTTAAGACTAAAACACAACTCATCAATGTATTTAGAAACTTTAATAGGGATTTTAGAGTTACTCACCTCAAATTCACTGTCTGAATCTGAGTTTGTCTCGAAGTTTGAATCTGAATCCGATTGTGCCACCAGACATATATTGGCATAATCATCATTACTTTCTTCACATTCTGTATCACTCCCGGTTTCTGCTTTAAGAGCCTTTCGATACTTTTCAGCTTTTCCTTTCTTTTTCCTCAGAAGAGGACAGTTGGGTCTGATGTGTCCATTTTTCTTACATTCAAAGCAGACTACATCTCTATTTGATTCATCATCCTCAACAGACTTAGTCTGTTGCTTTTGAAAACTTTGTTTATTTGGATTGAATCTTCTTCCTTTTCTGTTCAGCTTTCTGAATCTTCTTATCATGAGAGCAAGCTCCTCATCATCCATATTGTCTTCAGAATCTATAACATCAGAATCATCATTGGATTTTAATGCAATAGATTTCTTACCTTTAGGATCTTCATCTTCATTGATTTGTTCCACTTCATAAGACTGAAGAGTCCCAAGCAACTCATCAATAGATAGTGGCATAATTCTTTGTGTCTTCCTTATTGAGGTCTTTATGTGATTACAATCCTTGGAGAGTCCACGCAATAGCTTGTTTACTTTCATGGGATCAGAAATTGGTTGACTTGATTTTCAAGACCATTCACGATTTCTGTAAAACGACTAAACATGTCAGTTATATATTCTCCTGATTTCATTTTGAAGGCTTTGTATTGACCGAGGAGAATGTTGATTCTAGTTTCTTTCACTCGATCGGTTCCTTCGTAGGTAATATGTAATCTAATCCCAAACTTCTTTTGCTGTAACACAAGAAGATATTCTATTATATTCAATAGGTGACAAAGCACAATATAAAGAATAAATTGCTTTTGCATCAAGAGCTTATCTCTTGGTTATCTCTTCCTGAGTCATTTCACTAGACTCAACAGCTTCTTTTCCTCTCTCTGAGACAGGTGCAGCTTTAGGAATGATCAGCTCTGAGAACAACCCTATAAGCGCATCGATGAAATATCCGATTTATTTAGTAGAAAACATGATTGAAAATATGGGATGTCACAAACGGAGGTTGGGACGGGCCTTGAAACAGGCCTAAAAGCTTCACAGGCCTTGCTAGCCCTCAACCTCTATCGTTGGACCGAAGCAGCTAGTTGGGGCTGAAACGGGCCAAGCGAGCGGAGGAGGTTGCAATGGGCGACGGTGGTGCTTGACGGTGGCTAGACGGCAACGGTGGAGCTCCGACGAGGTTGCAACAGTGACTAGGGCACACGGACAATGGCGTGAGACCACAAATGAGCAAGAACAGGTGGACATGCGCGTGGGGAACATGCAGCTCGTGAGCGGTGTGCGATTAGTCCGACTGCTTCAGCCAATGGTCGATGGCAAGGGGGAGGCTGCTGGCCGGTTTCCTCTATATTTTCTAGCTCTCAAAACACACTAAAATGGAGAAATGAGTTGCTAAAGGAAGAAGATGGCTACTGCAGCTTGGAGGGGGTCGCAAAAATATCTAAAATACTTGAGTTATTGACCCTACCATGCATGGCTGTCTTCCTTAGCCAAAATGCAGCCCTCAAGCTTCATTAGCAAGCTTCCTAAGGTCCAAATGTTGCACACCACCCCTAGCTACGAATTTTGGATCATTTCCCTCCAATTCCATCCAATTCCACTTCAAGAATTCTCCAATTGAGCTTAATTTGGTGTCCATAAATTCAGCCAAGGTGCCATCGTCCATCTCATTATTTTTCCTCGTCAATTGAACCAACCTGACGGCAAAAAATGCGACAAAAAATGACCCTCTGATTTTCCTGGTCTAAAATAGTCTTACTTTGATTTTTTTGCCAAAATAGAAAAATCTTTAGATGATGAGTTGACATTCCTAAAATGAATCGTGACATGATAGAATTTGCAATTTCTGAAATCAGATTTAAATTCGCGGTTAATTTCAATCTGACGCAATTTTAGCGTGACCTAACCTACTGGGTAGCTTTTAGGAATTTTTAGCGCAATTGACCCGTGGTTGATTATTTTTGAGCCACATTGTACTTCTTCGACTCATTGGCGACTTTAAGTTATTGTGAAAATCTCAAGATTTCAAATACGGGCACAGGGTACATAAATGGCAGAAAAATCAATCTAGTGCCGTTCGACGAGAATTTTGCAATTAGGTGGAATCACCCACACATTAATCACGTGCCTCTATCAAACCGACCTATCTCCAGTCTCGGATCAATTTTGACGGTGCCGTAATGACCCTTGTAGATTAGTACGGTCGAACAGTCGATTCCTAGTCGAATTCTCGAGTCTATTGCATTTAGATTCCTTAACGGCTTCACATGATAGGCTAGTTATCTCGTGAGTGGCCAACTTAGAGAAACTAACTATAGACGCGTCGATGAAAAGCCCAACTTATTCAATTGAAAACAAAACCTGAAAATTAAGATGTCACAAGTTCAATCTATAGTACAATATTTACTTAGTAATGAATCGTAACTACAATAGAACTTATTCAACAGCTCTTAGAAAATGGATCATCATAGGTTGGAGATGTAAAGGAGTTAGTAAATGTAAAGGCTTGCTGACCAAGTCTAAAAAAAAAAAAAAAAAAAAAAAAGTTAGAAACTCAATAGAAAAGATAAGAAAACATGAAACAATAAGTAAACGTTGAGAAGTTAATCAAAGGAGAGTTAATAATCTAAAAATAGTTGATAATATTAATTTCACAAAGGTGGTGAGTCGCTCTAATAATTCATATAAAAGTTTTTTTTTCTTTTTTTTCCATAATTCATATAAAAGTTAGTAAATTCGAAAAGTTAGTTAGAAAAATTGTAAATGAAGGTCGATAAGTTCTTAGAAAAATTGGTAATGTGCAAACTATTAAAAAAATTAATGGTTTCATAAAAGTGTAGGTAAATTATCAATAATTTACTTGGAAAAAAGTCGTGGGCCATTTTCTTACCAAGAACTTTAGTAGGCTCGAGCAGAATATGGCATAATCCATTAAATCAAACCAAACCAAATCGATTTTTGACAGTTTGGTTCAGTTCAAGAGTACAATCTTTGAAAGAACGGTTCAAAAACGAAACCAAACAAAACCATTTTTATGCAGTTTAGTTTGGTTTCGATTTTTTAAATTGCACCGAACCGCGAAACCGTATCTAACAGCCCATTGATTGTTTAATTACTTTTACCATTTGTACAGAGTAGCCCAACTTATATATATAGGTTTGATTTTCAGTTGCGGTGAATTTATGAATTGTTTGGTGTAGACTTAGGTTTTTTTTATAAAATTAATGCTCTTTCTAAGCTAATTTAGTACGTTTGACCTCGTGATATTACAAAAGATAAAGAAATAAAGAAATAAAAAAAACAGTTTGGTTCGTAACTTAAATACGGTTGGGTTTAGTTTCACTTTTCATTAAACTGTATTTATGCTATTTGGTTTAGTTTTATCCCCAAATTGCAGTATGCTCACCCCAAGTTTTTTTTACTTTTACCAACACTTATTGAAATCTACTAGTACAGAAAATCCGTATTATTTGGCAAAGACAATAGAATTGTTGTAATTATGAATTAATTGCTCAACAAAAGTGAGGATAACAAAACCAGTGGCGCCGCGGCGCTTAAAAACGATGTTGCGCAGGCAGGATTTTGCAACGGTTTTCTTTGTCTTCAAAAGACATATCCTTTAAAACTCTACAAGTTGAAATGAACTATTCTTCATTTTAATAAAGAAGTAAACACGACTTTTCTGTTCTAAGAAAATTGTTTCAATTCTCTGTCTTCAAAGTTAGAAAAAGAATCTCTTCTCTTCAATTTTCTCTTTGGTTAAATACAATGTATGCCAATTGGTTGAAAGGTTCGATTAAGTCTTTTTTCTTTTTGGGTCAAAAATTGAGTCATGTTTGCATACTGCTAATACAAACAAATTCGAAGTGTTGTATCTTGGGAGGTATAGTTTGTAAATTAGCAAAGTACCATTAGCAGAACTAATCGTCTTAGAGAGATTCGATAATTTGAGCCTTATTTCCTATTTAATTCGATTTCAATTTTATAGTAATCAAGAAAATATACATTTTGTAATTCAATCTTCTTTACTTGTTAAGAAAATTCTTTTAATATCTTTATTTATTGACTTGGTCTTTATTAAATTTATTATCGCTTATGTCAATTTAATTTTACTGGTTCCAACATGGATGGGGGAGGCGGGGGTTTTGAATCTCCACCTTCTCAAGGGGGTTGGGGTGGGGACGATTTCGTTTCAGGAGTAGGTTTTGACTCCCACGCCCTGCAAAGAGGTAGAGCAAAAGTCTGAGAGTGAGTGTTAGAATAGAAATAGAGTAGGACCGACAAAAAAAAAAAAGAATTATGCCATGATAAATTTCTTAACCTTATCTCTACTGCATCATTGCTTCTAGCCTAAAATTTTATATGTGCATTGGCAATATTTCCTCCCTCCCTCTCCCATGGTAGATTAAAAAGTTTAAAATCATTCACTTCAATTGCCCAAATTAAAAGCTTCTCCCAAAGCATGTTTTGAGGAACTCTAACAGATTGATAGACTGGTTGGCGCAAAGTAAAATGAACAATTCAATCGATTCCAAAATTTTGAATGAAAATCGAAAGAATGTTCCTAATTGCTTTCAAGAACAAGACCTGCGGACTTGGGAACTGGCCTAGGTAGGTGCCAACTAGACCGGTCAATTCTTGGGTTGAAGAGGTCCGTTTGCACACTCTTGTCCTTCTAATTACAAGAACATCGGTTTTTATGCTGAGTAAACGTAAAGCTGCTTGTAACTTCTTCAATTTAAGACAATTGACTTTTTTTTTTCTGATGGTTTAATTAATTTCTACACTAATATGAATGCTAGAGTTATATTTCCTCGAGGAATTGGTTCTCAAAGGATGACAAATAAATGGATGTCCAGCGTTCATTGAAAGGTTTTTAAATATTTATATGCCATGTCCAAGAAAAGAACATCAGCCATAACTTTTTTATGTTGCTTACTTGAGTCTCATAATTTTTTTTTCTGATCATTTGAGTGCCATAACAAATTTGCTTATCACCTAAGTGTTATATAACTTTTTAATCGATTACTTAAATGTCATAACATTTTTACAACGTTTATCATAAGTGCTGTCCCACATTGAATTTTCAGCACTTGGTAAACATTTTCAAAAGTTATGGCATTTGAGTAAATATCATACGAATGTTATGAATTTTGTGGTGTTTTTATCCCTGTTATGCCACTTCATATATGATATTTCAACTGTAAATGGTCCCCTGAGAATTCATAGAAGGATCAGGCTCTGAATATAGACGAAAGAAACTCACATAAACAAGAGTAATTGTGTTAATGACATTAACAATAATATCAAATAACAATGGAACTTCCTTTGTCTGCATTGCTAAAACAAAATATTTTTGTCAACTCAATTAATTGTCCTCAACAGATAGTCCAAACGATCTCGCTTTTATCCTAAAAGTCATTTTAACCCAATAAATTGATATTTCTTAGTTGTCCAATTAAAATATTTTTGCCAACTCAATTAATTGTTTGAGATATTTTGACCTATTTAATTTGAATTAGTCAAAAAACACACGAATGCCACCTTTCATAAGTTGTATTTATCTTGATATATTATATAGAAATTATTTGGAAGAGAATAATAAAATCAAAGCAATGGACTACTAAAAATGAAATTAATAGTATTGAATATTGATAAATTTGACAAGAGAGAGAAAGCTAATCAAATGTGTAGAATTGATCTTTATGACATGAAACTGAAGAAAAATGAAAAGAATGGTAATTGTTTTTGACTTGACGGATTCATTTTCCTCGACGGAGATGAATGAATATTAAACCATCAGTCCTCGATCAGTTCTATGTGGCCTAATACCATAAAAAAAATTAAAAAATAAAAATAAAACTTTCATTTTAGGTTGAATCCTAATTTTAACCTAAACTTTTTTCTGTCTCATATAATATCCTTAAATTTTGGTCCATTCCCAATTCTACTCTAATCTTTCTTTTGTCTTATAAAAATCCACCAACTTTCGGTCCGATCTCAATTCTACCCTATGGTTTTTTTTTATCTCATAAAATTACCAACTTTAACTTGGGTCCCATATATGCCCCCATTAATACTTCATCCAAAATTGCCCTCGCTAATTGGCACTTTCATGTCATTGCTCTAAGTTTTTCCCAAATTTCAAATCTAAGAAGAGTCTTTTGGAGATGAATTTTCACGTCACCCAAACAACATCTTCTTGGATCTAAAATTTGGGTAAAAATTAAAGTAATTAAGGTTGACCTTCTATTTGCTCTTCTTTTTAGAGAATCTTTCTTCCATCTCACTCGAGGATCTTTGAGTTTGTGCTCAGTATTCAATTTTTGTGCTTGAGAGTCTTTCATCTTTCACGATCGGAGAGCTCGCGCTCAAACGCTTTTTATCTCTTCATTGTCAAGAGAAATTGGAGGGAAGGTTAATATAAACATATTTGAAACTCAAGCAAAAGTTGATGGTTTTTTAGGAGGAAAAAAAATATCTAGGTTAAAATTGGGACTGAACCAAAAGTCGAGGGTTTTTTAAAAGACAAAAAAAAAAGTTTAGAGTAAAGTTGGGACTAGAGACAAAATTAGAGGTTTTTTTTTTTTTTTTTTTTGAAGAAAACAAGGATTGGGGTAAAATTGGAACTAAACTTAGTTGGAGGCTTTTAGGGTATTAGGCGCTACCGTGTTGTTATATCCTTCCATAATGCTGTGTAGTCATTTGTCATGTCTATCTTGCCATGGAAGAGGTACCCCCTTTTCTTAACACTCGGATATTTGCTCATTGTATCCCATTTTGTTTTGTTCAAAACAATCAAACAGTTATTTAAATCGAGATATGATTATTTATATAGACTATATAATTTTATTCAGTAGTTCTAGCAATATTTTTGGAATTACCGATCCAGCCTCAGAATAGCAAATGATAACATGATTATAAAATTCATGTGTGTGCGCGCAATTGACACAAATATTAGATAATCATTTTCTTTCGCATTTTTGCTGGGCGTCATGATATCGCTAAGCGCTGGACGGAGAAGCAGTCGTAGGTTGGTAGAGTGGCTCACTGGCAGCTTCATGACGTCAAGGAAGCTGGGGCATCTAGTGGGAAAAAGAAACGAACAAAGAAGATGAACAAAAGAAAGGAGGAAAAAAAGAGGAAAAAAAAAAAATGCCCTACATGAAAAGGTTCCTGGCCATTGCTTGAAAAATCTTATTTGAAATTAAATTGGTCACTACGAACCTTATCAGAGAAAATGTCCTTTTCAACTCACTTTTAACTAAAATTCATACCTTGCTATATATTTGTGAAAGAATTCTATATGAATTCCATTCCTTAAAAATATAACTTAAACAATAATCATGCAAGCGACAAAAAAGGAAAAAGGCAAATCATCCTGTTCCTTCAGTTATTGTTCTTGCCACTGATTCTAGTTATTTCATCCCTATTAGAAACAATACTACCACTTCTCTTTGCTCAATAAGATTCTCTCGCACTGTGAAAAGTTGAAAACAGGTTAGAGACAGAGGAGATAACTTAAGTTTAGAAATGAGGTTGAGTGATAGAAGAAAAATACATGCATAAATTGGGAAAGAACCAAGTGTTTAAGAGGGAGAAGAAGGGTATCTTCATGTCCACCATTGGTCGTAGCTACATTAGATGGTTATTTAAAAAGAAAATCTCTGTTACGATGAATTACTAAATCACCTTCCAAATTTATCATGTCTACCTTAACAGAAGGTCTTAAAAGAAGGGTGTACTTCCGAACTTTGGCACAAAAGTTCATAACATAAGATGTCAATGAGTAATACCAATTAAAAGTAGAGATACGCACAAGATAACTGAGTTCTTGAGTTCAATGTGGTCAGTTTTACTATAAATCATTATGATGTGTTCGAGTTCGTCATTATACAAATAGTTCAAGTAAAGGAATGACCTCAACAGACAAAAACCTCCAATATAACTATAAATCATTAAAAAAATTGGTCCTATTGTCACGTTGAGGTGATTGTAACTGTTCAATTTCATGTCAATAGTTCAACACCATAGAAAGTGAAAACTATCCAATTAAAGACAAAGGAATTACATCTTTACAAGTGAGAAATATTTACAGCTCTCCACCACAGAAAAGATGCTGAAGAAACTCCAAATGATAACAACATGACTCAGACAACACCTGGCAATCAGAGTTCTCTACTCTTCTCTGTTCACCTTCTAAACTCCTGCCAAAATTCTGCACAATTGCTTTTGAAATGTTCAACTCCTCTAATACAGTACATAAACATAGTGCTTACCCAGAGACCTTCATAGCAAAACTGGTTCCAAAGACAAGTCCTGCATGTTGTTCCGGAGATCATGGCCATGATCAGATGATGAGTAATATTGAGAAGTGAGATCCTTCAAAATTTGGACCAGGCCTTTCAAGTCATTACTTCCCAATTCCAGACAATCCCTCAAGAAATCTCCATCCACCACTTCCTTTCGCAAGGTCTCTACCATCTCCCTCGGGGGACCCTGCAAATATCCCAAATATCATCATCGGGAGAACAAAGGAACAAATTGGCATTAAGCCTGCAATCACAAATGTATTTGCACTTATCTTGACAAAGTACTTTTAGCCCTTTTTTCACCCATTTGGAATAGCACCTCTGGTCTCTGTTTCTCATGACCAACACGACCAGATACATGAGATGTTTTTTCTGTTCAACCAATGTAGTTTCATCTTTCTATTAATATTTTTATTTCAAGTTAGTTCAACAATCAACTGCTATAGAAACTAACATACTCATTTTAATAGTCAATAATGATCAGTTGAATTCATGTTCAATGTATTTCATTGAGGAAATGTTTCTATCTTCAACAAGTTACAAAGAAAGATAACAGGCATGATCTTCATCTTATCCCTTCCAAACCAAGTCGTACAGCCCCAGTATTGAACTGGGAAGTTGTAAGAAGATGCTTCAGCTAAGCAGAGTCGAGGGTGGGCGACTCCCTATGGGTCTCATATCTGGTACAGTAAAAGATTCAACATTTTAGGTGTCACTAGTTTTGGCATTTGGAATGTTAATTGCACAGTTCACCCACGGAATGCGACACCTCAAGTTGGGTCTCTATGTACAGTATTATTAATGGCCATCTCTCTCTAGAGTAGATAAATCATTCAGTCCATGGTCAATCTCCAGTCCTGACGATTTTACTCCCGTGAAGAAAATCCCAAGAATTCTTTCCTTCACCTTCATTTTTCCTCACCCACCTTAAAATCTTTCCAAGCATAGGCAAAAAGTATGAAATTAGATCAGACCTCGTACAGAATTCTTTTTCCATCCCCCTCTGGGATCTTGCTAAACAAATTACCCACCACCACCGATCATGATTCAGAACGAAATGCAACTGCACTATGTCTCTAATACTACGACTGACAACATTCGTCCGCTATGAATTTGAACAAATTTACAGCAAATTTGAACAAGGAAAAGGAAAGAAATTACACCGTACCGATTTGCTGAACACTCGGAGAAGCCTCGCGAAGACCGACTTCAAGACCCACACGGCGTTCTCGTAGTTCCTCACAATCCAGCTCGCCCTCTCCGCATTCGATTCCGCCCTCGCCAAATCCTCCACCAAGCCCAGCAGCTCGCTCAGCTCCGCGATGGCCCGGGCGCGCTCGGCCCCGGCGAGGTCGCCGCGGGCGGCGCGGAGGCTGGGGACGCGGGTGGCGAGGGAGTGGGCGAGGGAGAAGAGCGCTTTGTACTGGGAGTAGGGGAGCACCAGGCCCAGCAGCTCGCTCAGCTCCGCGATGGCCCGGGCGCGCTCGGCCCCGGCGTGGTCGCCGCGGGCGGCGCGGAGGCTGGCGACGTGGGTGGCGAGGGAGTGGGCGAGGAAGAAGAGGGCTTCGTACTGGGAGTAGGGGAGCACCAGGCCCAGCAGCTCGCTCAGCTCCGCGATGGCCCGGGCGCGCTCGGCCCCGGCGAGGTCGCCGCGGGCGGCACGGAGGCTGGCGACGCGGGTGGCGAGGGAGTGGGCGAGGGAGAAGAGGGCTTTGTACTGGGAGTAGGGGAGGGAGTGGGCGAGGGAGAAGAAGAGGGTTTTGTACTGGGAGTCGGGGAGGGAGTGGGCGAGGGAGAAGAGGGTTTTGTACTGGGAGTCGGGGAGGAGGGAGTGGGCGAGGAAGAAGAAGAGGGTTTTGTACTGGGAGTCGGGGAGGGAGTGGGCGAGGGAGAAGAAGAGGGTTTTGTACTGGGAGTAGGGGAGGGAGTGGGCCGGCGGAGGCGCGGCAGCGAGGAAGAGGAGGAGGAGAAGGAGGACGGCGACGGAGGATGGGAGTCGCCGGCGTGCGAAACGGGCGGTCGCCATTTCGGGGCCGAAAGAGAGGGTGCCGAATTGAAGCCGTTCACGAGCTATAACGGTGAGTTTTGGGTTCCCTTAAGGTTTAGAGATCTATTAGTACAAGAGGAAGGAAGAAGAAGGAGAAGAAGAAAGGGGGCGGGAAAGAGAAGAGAGAGAGAGAGAAGAAAAGAAAAAAAGTAGGGGCATGGGGGGCAGGAAGTGACGTGAGGAGGAAAAAGCGAAGAAAAGAAAAAGAGAGAGAATGAAAAAGAAAGAGGAAGGGGGAGAAGAATCCGGGGGAAAATCACGTGGAGGGGGGTGGGTGGTTAGGGTTTCCTTTTTATGAACCCCAAAGAAAGAGAATCAGAATTCGGAATTGATCTCTTTAGAACCGAGAACCACATTGGATACTCTGATCTGATTCTTCGATTTCCGATTTTATTTGGGAACTGCACTCACCCATGTACAAGCGACCTGTTTACTTATTAGTTAGTTTGGACGAGATACATTCATCACACCAACCCGTTTTTTGAAAGCTATATTACCTTTGAATCTCAACAAAATGATGTTGGGTTTTGAATTAATAGTTTAATGTTCTTTTATGGACATAGAAGTTTTGATTTGTTTATTTCCTTCTTCGTTATAGTTCAAATTTGAAAAAAAAAAAGTATTGCAACTTGGAACCGACCTTAGAACCTGTGACATGATAGGTTCCAGGTTCTTGGTTCTGACGGGTACGTTCCATATTCAAAAAATGAGGAACTTATACCCAAGAGTAGGTTCCAAATTCCAAACAGAACCGAACCAGAACCGAGAACCGCTCACTTCTATCTATTACTCTTATGTAAAATATAAATTCTAGGGAACATTCTAAATAAAAAGTTTGAAATTAAATTATTTTCTAAAAAAAAAAACTATTCAGATGAGTTTTGTTGCAAAGAGTGGCTAGTTAGCCTTCTTTGGTAATTGGCCAAATAGTAAAAATTTCTATTTTTTTGTTCCCGGAAATAGATTTAGAACAAAATCAAGAATAAAAAAAAAAAAATTTGATTCTTGTTCCCAGGAACAATTCTAGAATCAAGCCCATATATTTTTTTTTTCTCTTGTTCTTCTTCATCCATTGCCACGGTTGCTATCTGCCACTGTCCGCCGTTCACCGCCCACTGTCGTTGGTCGTTGGCAATCGGTCCGGCGATCTCGCGGGAGGCTTGCTGGCCAAGGTGAGGTCCGACAAGCTCGCTGGAAGCCAGCCATCGGCGAGGCTCGGCGAGGTTGGGCGAGCCTCGGTGGGGCTAGGCGAGGCTTGCCTAGCCACCGGTGGGGCTCGCTCAACCCCATTGAGCCATGGCTGGGTTAGCGGCCTAGCCCAAATCTAGCTAGGCCGCTCGCCCAGCCATGGCTCGGCCGATTCTCACCTAGCTATTGGCGAGGCTCAGCCGACAAGGGCCGGCCTCACTGAGGGCCAACGATGCTCTAATGAGGTCGCGACCCTCATCTAGCCAATTGCTAGTCATCCCAAGGTCGGCGACTAGCGACTTAAAGAAGAAGAAGAAGGGAAAGAAAGGAAAAAAAGAAAAAAGTAATTAAATTATTTAAAAATTAAAAGAAAATAATTTGAAGTAGAAATTTTAAGTACTATACTTAACGCAATTATATTCCAAAATCAGAAATTTTGTCCAATTATCAAAAGCGGGAACAAAAGCATTACCAAAAACGCACCATTAATATCAAATGAGGGTTTAAGCTGGCCGGTCAAATGTTTGTTAGTAAATATTTTTTAGTAATTGAAATGATGGGTAATTTTGTTTGAAATTTACAAATGAGTAGAAAATAAGAAAATTCCCAACTTGAATCAGAATTAGGGATCTTATTTCAATATTTTAGGTTTTCTTCTTCCTCTCCCGCCGCTCCTTGCCCGGTCCTTGTCCGATCCTCATCGCTCATCGCAAGCTCCCGTCCATCATCCGCCGTCATCTCTTCTTTCCTAAGTTCCGTCGTCAATGAGTTTCAAGTTTGGTGTCCTCGAGCTTTGAGTCCTTCCATGCCGCTTTCAACAATTCAAATTTGCTCAAAAAAAAAAAAAAAATTGGGTGTACCGTTGGAGCCAAACCAAGCAGAGGGAAATTCCTACCATATCATGAGATTGTTAAGCAGAAGCTGGGAGCCACTTATACAGCAAGTCGAAGACCCATCACTAAAACGGTAGACATGCAGTCTAAATGCATTTGAAATGGAGTAAAACAATATATGATCACGAATCAAAATCTCCACTCATGTACCATAAGATCTAGATAGACAAACATAAATATTAAAAAAAAAAAAGTGCATATAAAATTCTATAATTTATCCTGAAAGTGCAATTGAGTTTTAAAACTATTAAAAAATACAATCAAGTCCTACAATTTGCATGAAATTACAATAAAGTTCTAAAACTAAAAAAAAATGCAATTAAGTTCTAAAAATTACAAAAGTGCAATTAACGGAAGAACTTGTTTATAATAATTCGATGAGTTTTAGGACATGATTATACTTTTTGAAATTTTTAGAATTCGATTGTACTTTCTCTATAAGTTTTAGGACTTCCAAAGGACTAATCCCTAAGTAATAATCAACAAAGCATGTGCAGTCATTTCACCTTCCCACAGCTCGAGCCGCGAGTCTTGCAGCGACGCTGCAAACTTCATCAGATGGAACGGTCTCTTTCCCATCGGAGGATATAGAAAGCCCATTGACGAATATGTGCATCTCCTGCAGATCACCATGAAAGCATCAGTTAGAGAAGCTGATGATGGCCAAGTCGGATTACTAAGTCAAGGATGCCATAAAAATCGACAAAGAAGAAGAACTTCGACCTCCTTTTTTCTGCAATGTCCAACAGCCGCAACTCAAGCTCCTGTCCTCGCGGCGCCAAAACGTCAAAAGTCACTATTCTCTCTGTCAAATTCATCAATGAGCACATCTGGCGAATGTGCAAATCATTCAGAAATCAAAGCGAGAAAAGCCAGAAATTGGAGATTACTGACGGAGGGCAAAACAGAAGCCTTTGCTACAGCAACGCCGGTGCGAGGCAGCTCAAATTTACGTCGAGGGAGAACGCTCCTCGCCGGCTTGAATCGATCTCACTGCGAATGGTGTTAGTGGGGAATGGACAACAGGGGATGCGGAACTTGAGTCTTTCACAAGAATTGCTCGTGCAAGAGGAGCAGGCCTTGTGACTGTAATTGGAACAGCCATTCAGGTTTGGGAAGAGAGCTTCACTGCCATCGGTGTGATATTCCACGACATGCTCACAACTTGACGAGCTGTTGCTTCAACAAGCTGCAACCGCTTCCTCTTGGATGAACTGCGCCAAAATGAATGACACTCACATCGGTTGAACACGAATCCAATAGCCTTCCGTTCGATAGGAACAGATTTGATAAATACTGATAACTCTCGGATCGAAGCTTACCGACAACGGACTTGAAGCTCACAAAGGACCTAAAGCTTGTGGACGAAGGAACCTGGGAAAGGAGGGACGACAGCGAATGAGGATCGGGAGAGCAGGCAAGGACCGAGCACGGCGTGGCCGAGGATTGGGCGAGAGGGATTTGCTTAAGCTGCGGAAGAGGGAGGAAGAAAACTTGAAAAATTGAAAAATCCTAATTTAATTTGACGACTTTCTTCAATATTTACCAAATTGCAAATTTTGGACCAAATTAAAAAGATCCTAGTCGCCACAAAATGTGCACTGGCTAATATTCAGCTAGCCAGCAAGTTTAGACCCTTATTTGAAATTGATTTCACCACTTCAAACTTGAAACATAATCCATGCTAAGCCTTTTTTTTTTTTTTGGGAGAATATGACTTTATTTCCGGTCATTATTTGATTTTTTTTTTAAATTTATATGAAAAATTATGGTTTCTTCCACTAAGAGAGTCGACTCTACTCAGAATCAATCACAAAGCAAAATAAAGTGCTTATTTGTACATTTCTCAGCGGACATTGGAAACTATGTCTCATGTGCATCGAGTAAAATTTCATTTCAAAGGTGGAAAACTAGACTTTGACTCTTTCAAGGAATTATTTCTCTTTTTATGCTAGTGTTGTAAGTTTTCCCTCATAAAAATTCAAAAAATTAAGAAAAAAAAATGAAAGAAGAAAAAAACAGTTTTTTTTTTTTGTTAATCCTACTCTATATCTATTTTACACTCACCTCAGACTTTTGCCCTGCATCTTGCAAGGCATAAGAGTCGAAACCTACTCCTGAAACTTATCCGTCCCAACCCCATCCCCCCCTGAGAAGGTGGGGATTTAAACCCCTCACCTCCCCCTTCCATGTTGGAAGGGGTGGCCATTGGGGCAAAATCCCAGTGGTTAAGAAAAAAAAAATAGTTTGGTTTGACATCAAACAGATACTATAAGAATGGTTTGGTTCGGTTCGATTCGGTTCGGTTCAATGAAATACAATGAGGTTTAATTTCACTTTTCTTCGAACTGTATTTATGTTGATTGGTTTGATTTGATGCCCAAATTTCACCGTGCCTACCACTAGGTTTTTGGCACTTACTAACATCTTGCTGGAAAAAACACTCGATGAGATATTAAGAATGATAAAATAATCTGTCTACTAATGCTTGCATTCTTGTTTGAAAGATGTACAGGTGTTATGCAGATCACGTCCTAATCGAGTTCATCAAAACATGGAGTGCTTTGCCACTATCAAAGGTGAACAAAATATTATGCTCAAGAACATCTAAAGGCTGGATGGACTTCAATAAAAAGTGAACAAGTTCAATAGAACGAGAAGTTTGTGGATACTTGGATGGATCATGGAGAAGCGAACAGCTACGTAGAGCTAAAGTTGCAAATATGCTCGAAAGGATCAGAGGATAGTAGGTGAATAACCATGTTACAATGTTTGACGTGGAAAGACTGGATGTAGAGCCAGTAGAGATAGCTCCTAACATCAACAGAGTAGAGGATAAGTCTTGTGCTTCTATTACTTATATAAGAAGACTTGGAGCTCATTTGAATCAATTTAAAATTCAAATAAGAGGTAAACTTGAGTTTCAAGGTCTGGAGTTCAATCACCAAAAGTTCCGAAGTTGAATTAGAGCAGTTTACCATTTTTGTGCAAGCAGCTACAGGGTCGAACACTGGACGGGGGCAAAACATCCCATTTAGGGAAACCTCACTTTCGTCAGTGAGAAGAGTCTACAAGCTGTCGGTCGTACTTTCCCGTCTAATGGCTCTTTGACCACCTTGAGAACTATAGAATGGCTACATTGAAGTTTGGAAGTCTACAAAAAGGATTCAAAGCTTGCTGAAGAATGTTATGAGGAATTGCGAAAGTCTTTTGCTCTCTTATTCCTCTCGTATTCACAAAGTGTAACCGCTTGTATTTGTAATTCTCTCTCAAAGTGCTTTATTGCTTGTTGTAATCAATGATCAGAAAGTATGAAGAAAGAGTGCTCTAGAGGTGTTTGCATTTTAGAAGAGCTACTTATTTATCTAAAGTCAAAGTAACACCTTGTACTCGTAAACTTCTGATTCTAGCTTGATTCATGGCTATTTGTCTAGGAAAAGGATGTATGCTTAATTATAATAAAAACCCTCATATATTTTTTGCAACATCTTCTCTCTCTCTTTTACTTATCTATATGATAGAAGCATTAGCCCTCGTCACCATAAATTTCTTAACCTTGTCTCTACTGTGTATTTACTTCTAGACTATATTTGTAATTGCATATGCAATATTTCTTCCCTCCTTCACTCCTAAGCCATCAAATGGGCAGGTTGGTTGGGACGAGACAGGTTTGGGTTAGGTCAAAATAGGTCAGTCAATTTTGACCTATTTATACGTAATATAAATATGATAATTCATATTTGACCTATCTTGTGTATGATTTGCTCTATATTACTAAAACACATCCATATTCAATTTAACTTATGAAAATATGTACCCATTTTTAACCCACTTTTAAGCTCTTCATGTGTATGTGTTACTTGGATTAAAATTTTATATCAAATAAAAAAGTGAATTTGCACAATAAAAAAATTACTAGTAAATAAAGAGAAAGATGAATAAAATTATAAAAATTGCGATAAAAAAGGAAAGAAAATGAAAGGAAAAAAATTCAGAAAATCTTTAAAAATTGCGATAATTGCATTATTTAAATCTTTGATAAAAAAAAAATCAATGGATCCCTATCCTGAACATCAAACTTGGGTTGGGTCTTTGGCTACGTTTGGTTCAGTCTTGGGAATGAGTCTTGGGGAAATGCAAATATCTTTGACCTAAAGGGCTTTGGGGAAATGCAAATTGCGTTTAGTAAAAAATTCTTTGCAAAGCTACTTTGACATAAAGGGTATTTGGCATATCTTTTTTCATAAAAAGCTTTTGGATTTTATTTTTCTTTTTTTATTAAAAAATATTAAACTCTTTGTTGATTATAGTGAAGGTAGAGGTAACTTTGGAACAATGAGAGGTAAAATCGAAAAACTAAAAAAATTATGATAATAGTTTAAAAAAAATAGTTTCAGCATTTGATCAAATGTTGAAAACCTAAAACCGGTCCCTATCAACATTGGGCTTTTAGCCTTCTCAAGATCAGTATTTGACTGAAAGCCTCTTAGATAGGCTTGCCAAACACCCCAACATTCCCCCAAGGGGTCTTGAAGGCTGAAAGCCCTTTTGGAAATGTTGAACCAAATGCACCATTTATAATCTATCTCATCTAGCTTTGAGAAGTGCATGACTTTGATCAAATGTAAAAAAATAAAATAAAAATAAAAATAGGTCTTGGCTAAAATAATTATTAATAGTAAAGTCGATTTACCATATTGCCATCTCTTGTTATTTGCCGTGCATTTGTCCATTCATCTACATTTTCCAGAGAAAAAGCAAATATGAAATTTGTTATGTGGCATTCTGACTCTTTTTTTCTTCCTTCATTAGAAATATGAAAATGAGAGAAGAAAAAATCGTATGTGTTAATGAGCAAGAGGGAAAGAGTGGGTTGGGGGGGAGGAGTTCATGTGAATTGGGCCTAGGCAAACTACGAGCCTATCAACACTTATGTTTATTTTAAGCTTTATCTTTCTATATCTATTTATAATTCATTTGCTAAATATTCTGATCCGTATAATGACCCAACCCATTATATATGTGTTAAAGAGAGGTCAATGACCCATTTTGATGGCTTCACTCCCTCCTCCCTCTCCAATGGCATATTAAATAGTGTTAGAATCATCCACTTCACTTACCCAAACTAAATGCTTTTCTCAGTGCAGGTTCTGAGGAACAAAAAAAAAATTATTGGTCGAGGCAAAGTAGAACCAACAATTTGATCGATTCTAGAACCTAGAATGGAAATGATCGAAAGAGTTCCTCATCGGTTGCAAGAACTTGACCGGCTCCATCGGGAACTAGGCTAGACCCATACCAATTAGGCTATTCAACTCTTGGGTTGAAGAATCTCGTTCGCACACCTCGTCCTTTTAGTTATAAAAGGGCAGCACTATTTTTACTTTCTATATGACTAAATCTACCTTATTTATACTAAAAAGATAGAATAGCCCTCAATCATTCAATTGCAAAGTGATGGCCTCATTCCTTTTTTTTTTCTTCTATTTAGGATGCAGTTGCCATAATTAACAATTTCATGTATTTCGTTTTTTAGTGTATTTTTAGATATTTCTATAACATTTTAATTCTTCGTGTAAAAGTCTCTCTATCATGAGTAATGAAGAAAGACAAATTCTATGATATAGTAAAAAACTCAAATGTCTCTTTTCTTCATAGCTCATATGATAACTTATGTATCATTTGTTTTTCTTACGTCAAAAGCTCACTTTCTTGGCGAATTTTTAATTTTTAATTTCATTGGTCTAAACTATATATCAAGTCCCTTTACTAAATATATTAAAGAATTTATTTTTTTCTTTACCATAGGCAAGATACTTTTACACAAAGCATGTAAAACGTTATCAAAGTATCTTGGATTGCAGTAAAAATATTATGAACGATAAGACATCTCGATATCTTTTTATGAACACTATCTAGATGATATTCATTTTTGTTTATCCAAAATAATGAGATGTCATTGGCATTTTATAAAAATTCTTATTTTATGCAATTTTTGATTTAATTAAATTTTATCTTTGAAGTTTCTTGAAATTTCTTTTTCGACTAAACTAATTTTTATGGAAGTAAAATCTAACAATTAAAAAATATAGTGCCATTTAATATACGTGGAAATTTTTGTCTTTTTGGTAACTAAATCCTACATAAAAACAGGAAAAAAAAAACTTTTGGTAATTAAATCCTACATAGAAACAGAAAAAAAATAACAAAAAGGAAAGTACATAAGTTCGGGGCTATCACTTTAAATTGTTATTGAATGATTAAAGTCAATTTTAACTTTTTGGTAAAAATTGAGTGAATTTAGTCAAAAAAAATGTGTGGAAATAGCGCCACCCTTACAAAAACACCGGTTTCTCACGCTGATTAACATAAAGATGTTTGTAACTTCTAGAATTGAACACCAATTTTTTTTCTATAATGCTGGTTTGATTAGTATCTACATAAGTATGAATACCAAAGTTTCATTTGATCTTCTCCTTTGGGAAGCATCCGTGCTCTCAAAGGGTTTTTTTTTTATCCAATCCCTCAATGAACAATATCATTCCTCGTGGAATTGGTAGTCATAGGATCCTGAATAAGTGATTCTCAAGCGTTCATTAGAACCTTTTCAAATGTTTAAGTCCTAAGCCACTTTGTTTAGAAATTGTATAGCAGTGATAGGACAAAATGTACATAAATGGAATGTTTCGACAGTAAATGATTACCCACGAATCCATAGAAGGCCCGATGCTCTCAACATAGAACAAAGCAAATACAAACAAACAAGGGGAAAATGACACAATAAATGTTATAATTTTCGTATGGTACTCATTCGAGTGCTATAACTTTTTTTTTTTTTTCAATCATTTGAGTGATATTACTTATGTAAGGCACTCACTTGATTATCATAACTTTTTTTGCGACCACTTGAGTGCTATAAGTTTTTAAAAATGTTCACCACAAGTGACATTCCTATCAGATTTCTCTCACTTCGATGGGCACTCAAATATTCAAAGTTTTATTACTCAAGTAATCGTTTTTTAGAAGTTATGGCACTCAAGAAGTCGAAGAAGAAGTTGTGGTGCCAAAGTGAGCAACATATGAAAGTTATGATATTTGTTGTGTCCTTATCCCTGTAAATGAGTAATTGTGATACTGACATTAGTAATAAAACCGAACAGCAGTGGAACTTTCTTCTCTTGTCATTTTACTAAAGAAAGTTACATGAAGGCATTATGTACCCAAATTAAGCGCGAACAATCCAAGCGATTCATGATGAGACCACTTTTAATTAACAAAAGTCAAATTAGTGTATTAAAGTGTTCCAAGGCACGACCGTTCCTTATATGACCAATTTATCGAGAAAATCTTGTTGCTGCATTATGTGTCAAAATGGGTCTTAGACCCATATATGACCCATTTAAATCATAAATGGATCATATATGGGTCACATATTTTTGACAAAAAGTAGTTAAATGGGTTTACTTTGATAGGTGGATTTTAAGTGGGTCTTAAGTGGGTCTTAAATGGGTTTGGTTTTAAGTGGGTTTGAAGAGAGTGACTTTCTCTTCTCTTTTTAACTTTACAAAAATATTTTTTATAAATACTGAAATTATAATTATTTTTTATTTTAGTTTTCTTTTCTTTTTTCTTTCATGTTCTTTTCTTTTCTTTCTTCCTTTTTTTTCTTTCTTCTTCCTCCGGTCACTGGCACTGCAATGGCCAATGACTAGCTAGGTGAGCCTCAAGCTCGCCGAATTTGGCGAGGCGAATGCCTCGCTGATCTCGCAAGACTCGAACTCGCCAGTGTCGGGCGAGGCTTGAGCCTCACTAGATCTGGCGAGGTGCGAGCTTGAGCTCGCCTGACGTTGGCGAGCTCGAGCCTCACCGGACGTTTGGCGAGGCAGAGACTTAAGCTCCCTAGCATGGGGCAAGCTTGAGGCTCGCCTGTGGCCGGCCGCTGGCCAAAGAAGAAGAAGAACCAAAAAGAAAAAAGAAAAAAATTATATTTTAAAAATTATAAAAATTGTCCATTAAATTTGTGTTGTATAAAACTATTTTAGCAATACCATTTTTAAAAAAATAATATATATAAAAGAAATAAGTTTGGAAGTTTTTTAGTAATATAATCTTTAAAAAAATATAAAAATAAGTTTTCATAAATTTGGTTAAATATGAAAATATTTTATTAGTATGAGTCAAGTCGGGTATGAGTCAGGTATAAGTCGGGCCGAGTACGAGTCGAAAAATTTACATTAGGCTTAAATGAGTCATAAATAGGTTAATGGGTCAATTTGGTGACCCCATTAATGACCCGACCCGACTCGACCAAACCCAACCCAACCCACCTGTTTGACACCTCTAGATTTGTCACATGCTATGGGTGTCTAATTGCGAAGTAAGCGCGTCTGAAAATGTTTTAAATACAAGAAACACCATCCACTATCTCGTCTATGAGACATACCGATCAAAATTATAAGTAAGCACATATGGAAAACAAACTGACATTATCTCTCAAAACTTGCCCATTCTTTTCATTATATCTCGGGGGAAAACTTGGAACAGCACTATAATGACAATTTATTGCAAGAGATTATTCCTCTAATCGGAACTCTGTCCTTGAATGGATTTGGATGCCTTTCCTCGAGTCCGTTGATTGATCGACATCCACAAGCTCCGTCGAAGGTCCTCCATTCGCACCTTCATTTGGTTGAGCTCTTCCAGGTTGAGCTCTTCAATGGGAGCTTCCCACCATGCGTCATTGCCTTTTCCTTCGGTCAATTGCTTCAACACTTTGTTTCGTGCCTCCTCAACTTTGATTTGATTGATGAGCTCATCGTACTGCTGATTGAGCTCATTAATCCGGGCTTGACGATTAGACTCAACCAAGGCATAAGACCCATCAATGCTTGGAGGGTTTCGGTTGAGGAACTGATTGGCGACTGTATCTATGGATGGATGAGCAAAAGAAAATGGATTTCCGGAAGGGGACAGTACTACTACTCCCACCTCTGCTCTACAGAGGGTTACAAGCTCACTTGCTATTTTATAGATACCGGATCTACGCTTTGAAAATGTAATAAGCCTTCTATCCTCATTTTCAATTCGTTTCATCTCAATTCTTTGATGCTCTCTTGTCTGTTTTCCTGCCATAATCAAAGAAAGTAATCCAAGGCAATTGGAAACAAGTAAAGTTGTGATATTGGCAGAGAGAAAATGCACGTATTTATATGCGTATATGAATGTCAAATTGAGTATGCTAATCTCTTCTGTCATCTCCTTCCATGAGACAAATTTAAAAATCCCCAAGTTTATCTTATGGCATGTTCGATTTTGTTAATATGTATTTGTATTTCCTTTTATATTAATGGTTTTCCAATTAAATTGCTCAATTGTATTGTGTTTCACCATAATTCCCTTTGAAGAATTCTCTAGATTGAGTAAATTATAATGAAATAGACAGACAAAAGTTTGTATTTTGAGTATACCATTTCAATATGATCTCCGCAGGCATCATAAAATTGGGCATAACATTAATTGGGAAAAGTTTTGCAAAATACAAGATTTAATACCGACTATTTTGTTTAATTCATTGTTTAATATTTTTAGAGTTAAATATAAAATTGGGTTTAAAGATACTGAAAATCTGTTAAAGGTAAGATCTGGAAAGATTTCAGGTTGGAACGTAGGTATCTGGTGCAACATTTTCAAATGTAAAAATAACAACTTAATTTGACAATAAAAACGAAACTAAATGGCTTGTTGAAATAAAAATTATGATTTAAAAGCATATTTTTGCATTACTTGGGGACTATGTTTTTTAACAGTAAACTTATTGTCACAGGCTATTACATATAACATGAAATTACTCTTGTGCGAAACTATTGGGAGGCCAAGAACAACTAAGCATACAAAACCAGTTTGTATTTGGCAGATCATCTTTCTATGAATGAACAATCGCAAAGTAATGCTTTTCTCTTCCCTCCATCCAAAAAAGGAGGAGCCGTCTCTGAAATACTGATAAGGTAAGCTATATGTATCTTGATATATCATACTCGAGTTTGTTATATTTTCTGGCCATTTAAACTAAGCTATATGATTCATTAGAAAAATTGCCCCAAATTACATCCGCATCATCCTCCTGTCCATCTAGTTTCTGTTTTACCCATCTCCAGGGTTGCTTTCTTCCGTCATCACCAACCCTCGCGTTTCTTGCCATCTCCGTCAGCTTTGAAATCGGTGGTGGGCCTTGAATTCAAGTAGTAGCTCACCTTTGTGTTTCTCCATCTCCAATTCTGCCTGGTTTGTTCTCTGCATGCTTCCATTCCTCTGTTCTCTACGATATTTCTAAGCGGTTCGTCCGTAATTACCTCTGTAGCCTTGGACTATCCGTCACATTAGATGCCTTATATTGTTGGCCTTTTGTCGCTTATTGTTGCGTTTCAAGATAGATTGCGAACAGTTCTTGTTATCCTTGTTCTGATCTTCTCTCTGTGGGATGGACTCGGAAGAACACAATGACTCAGGATGATGGTTGCTCTCTATTCCAGATTGGGTAGACTTACTACTGAGAAACAAATTGACGTCTGAGATGATGAACCCCCACCTGAAAAATTGGTAGAATGTAGCTTAACTTTGGTAGGAAGAATTCTATCTAACACATCCATAAACTTCCCAACATTCCAGAGTACATTAAAAAAAAGCTTGGCGGACTGAACGAGTTGATATTTCACAGCACGAAGTCGGACTATATGTAGCAAAATTCCATTATGTTGCCGACAAACAGCGAGTACTTGATGGGGGTCCTTGGCTTTTTTCAAGCCATCTAGTTATCTTTAAGCCATGGCAGTCCAACACCCCCTACAGTGTTATGATTTTTCTAGTTGTGCTTTCTGGGTACAAATCTTTGGACTGTCATTGGAATGGACTGCTGAAAAGATGATCACAAAGGCAGTGCAAGATATTGGTCGGGTAATAGATGTCTGAGTCGACATTAAAGAGGGAACAACTTCAAAGGCTGTTCGAGCGAGGGTCGAACTAAATTTGCAGGACCCTCTAAGGACAGGAAAATTGATTAGTATTGATGGGAAACTACTTTGGCTTGATTTTCGCTATGAGTGCCTATCCCATTTTTGTTACTCTTGTGGAAAGTTGGGTCATTATGCAATGTACTGTAAGGAGATCCCCTATGACGCGGCTAAATTTGAAGGACATGATAGCATGACCTATGGTCAATGGCTTAAAGCTGAAGTTAAAGAAAATAGTCCTTATTGGCAAACTTTTTGCACACCTCAAAACTTATCAAATCGGTCAGAAGATACCATACATGAGACGCCTCCCTTGCAACTTCTGATTGTACCTTTATTGCCCTCACCGAATTACACTGAAGTAGCAACTGTGACTAGACCAGTATCTACAATAGCTCAGCAAGTAAAAGGCTTTGACCAGCAGCATCTTCAAGAGGCACTCATGGAAGGGACTTCTATTCATACAACACTCATTCCTGCAATAGCCAAACTGAAGGGTATACAATCCCCAACTACTGATATTCAATAGCATAAGAAAATGAAGAGTTCACAATTGACACTGAAGGTGGGTGTCGCCAAAAAACAGAAACGCTACACGCCATATAATACAAAATGTTTGATTTTGCATGACTTGGATGACACAAACTTAATGGATACACCTGTGCTTTTGATGCAAGGGAAGCTAGACATTGGGCTCTGATGGCTGGCCCTCAACAGCCACCACCTCACAAATGAAACTTAAATGCTGGAACTGTCAGGGTTTGGGCAATCCCCTAACAATTCAAGCGCTTAAGGCCATGACAGCCAAGGAAAAGCCCAATATAGTTTTCTTAATGGAAACAAAAAATGGTGATGTGAAGCTTAAAAGTCTTCAATGCTGCTTACATCTCAATAATGCTCATGTTATCAACCCTATTGGTCTGACGGAGGTCTGGCAGTCTTTTGGAACAATCAGGTATCCCTCGAAGTGCTTCGTTCAACGAAGGATTATCTTGATATGACTTATAAGGAAGTGCAGGAAGATTGCACTATTCTTCTAACCTATATTCATGCTCCTTCTGATTATCAACTTAGACAACTTTTGTGGGCTGAACTGAGAGAGATAAGCTTGGCTAATGCACTACCCTAGATCTGTGTGGGTGATTTTAACAAAGTACTCTATCCATGGGAAAAGGTTGGGAAAAGGCAGGTCGATTATTTTCGCATGCTTTCCTTTTGGCAGGTTCTAAATGACTGTGCTCTTATGGAATTAGAAAGCAAAGGATGTAAGTTTACTTGGATAAATAACCGAGAGGGCGATGAGCTGGTGAAGGAACGTTTGGACAAGGCGATGTGCACAATGGATTGGTGACTATTATTCCCTATGTTGAGGTCTTTGTGCTGCCTGTTGTGGGTTCCGACCACAGCCCCTTGATTATCAATACTTCAACATCCTATAGAAGACGTGGGAAGAATTTTATTTTTGAATCTTATTGGAATGAAGATGAAGAATGCCAAGGAGTTTTTTTAGCTGCCTCGAATTCAGTGCAAGTGCAAGGTTCTGACCTAATTCCAAAACTGAAGAATGTCTCTCTAGTTTTGACCAAGTGGAGTCGCTCAAAATTTACTAGGGGTCTTAATGTCACCGTATTATAGCAACGACTTCAGCATCTCATTAACCAGCAGCATAGTTCCTGTAATGGAATTAAAGCAAATAAGCTCAAAGAGGAAATAAGGCGGACTTGGCAATAAGAAAAGCAATACTAGGCTATGCGCTCGAGGATTCAATGGTTAAGGTAGGGTGATAAGAATACGAAATTTTTTCATGCTACTACTCTTCAGAGATGGCAAAAAAATCGCATTAGCATGTTGCAGGATGACAGCCAACGATGGATTCGTGATCCTGAGACTTTGAAAACTATGGCATCCACTTTCTTTTCTGGCTTATATACGACAGTGGGATATAGAGATTATGGACCTATTCTAGATCAATGCCTACAAGTTGTAACCACATAAATGAATGACAAGTTGCTAGAAATGGTTACATTAGAGGAGGTTCGCCAAGCTACTTTTCAGTTGGGCACTACTAAGGCTCCTGGCCCTGACGATTTCAATGGCTTATTTTATCATACTCATTGGGAGGTCATAAAGGCAGATCTCCTTCTCCTTGTACAAAATTTCTTTCAGTCACGAAGGATGCCTACAAATTTGAATCGGACCATTATCACTTTGATTCCCAAGACACCTCACCTAGAGAGACTGGATCAATACAGACCGATTAGCCTTTGCAACTTTACTTATAAAGTCATATCCAAGGTACTTGCTAACCGCCTAAAACCTTGGTTACCTAAGCTGATTTCCATGGAACAGTCAGCTTTTGCGAGTGGACGACAGATTCAAGACAATATTCTCACCGTTCAAGAAGTTCTTCATCATTTTAAGACCCGAAGGCGAAAGAGAAAATTCAATGGAATCCTCAAGACCGATATGCAAAAAGCATACGATGGAGTAGAATGGGATTTCCTTAGTGACTATATTCTCAAAATGGGTTTCCATCCAAGGTGGGTACACTGGGTACTACAATGTATCACCACAACATCTTATAGTGTTAGATTTAATGGCGAGCTACTTCCTTTTTTCTCTCCAACTCGTGGCCTCAGACAATGTGACCCTCTATCTCCATACATCTTTATTCTATTAGCGAATGTTTTATCAACTTTGATTACTCAAGCGGTCAACATGGGACATATTAAGGGTATCAGGTTAAATAGATGGTGTCCTACCCTATCCCATTTCGATACCATATTTTTCCTCGATGCTAACATTCGGGAATGCTAGAACCTTGCTAATACTTTAAATCAGTATTATATGGCCACGGGACAGGCTTTGAACCGAAACAAATCGAGACTCATTTTCAGCAAGCATTGTCCTTTCAGCTTACAGGAAAATCTATCGTCAAAGTTCAGAATACCGGTGCTACAAAGGTATGGAAAATATTTGGAGATACCGTCTGACTGGGGCCGTTCTAAAAAAGAAATGTTCTCTTGGATTTTGGGGAGAATACATGCAAAGTTGGAGGGTTGGAAAGAAAATTTTATTTCTAAAGGAGGTAAGGAAATTCTCATTAAATCTGTCATCCAAGCACTTCCTCACTGCGCCATGTCGATCTTTAAAATTCCTTTGTCTCTTTGTAAAACTATAGAAAAAAGTATAGCTCGCTTCTGGTGGAGGAATGATTAGAACATAGCAGGGATACATTGGAAGAAATGGGATATTCTAAAGAGGAGTAAGGACAACGGTGGTCTAGGATTTCGCGATCTAATCGAATTTAACAGAGCCAGGCTTGGCAAGCAAGCGTGGTGATTACTACAACAGGCTCAAGCTTTATGGAGTCAGATTTTTAAGGGTCTATACTATCATTCTACATATTTCCAATTGGCGGATAGAGGAACTCGACCATCCTGGGGATGGTAGAGTATTCTAGTGGGCAGGGATGCTATTTTACCTCACGTTAGATGGTCAGTGGGTAATGGAAGGAATATCAGAATCCGAGAGGATCGATGGTTACCAAGAGAAATTCTTGGTGGACCCGCTACGAGAGAGGAACCAACACTGGTGGCTGAGCTTATCGATCCCATCCACAATGGCTAGAACACATCTCTGCTCCACAGTTTTCTAGATGACCAGATTGTAGCAGAGATTTTAACCATTCCAGTTAGACCTACTTTTGCCGAAGATCAACTAGTCTGGACAGCCACAAAGGATGACCGACATACGGTGAAGAGCAACTACCATGCTTTAACCAATATCAACAGAAACCACAACAACCATACAGCATCAACCTCATATCAGCATCCTAGGCTTCTGTGGAAAAAAATCTTGGCCATGTGAACAACTCCTAAACTACGCATATTTCTTTGGTCGATCTGCCAAAATGCAATCGCATCCAGAGCCAACTTATTTTAGAAACATATCATTACTGATCCATTATGCTAGATTTGTAAACAAATAACTCCAGAAACATTAGAGCATTTATTCATATTCTATTCGTGGACTACAGACATGGGCTCATTCATAGATCAACATCGACTTACAGCCTAGCACGGTTACTCGATTAGAAGTATGTTTAACAAAAAAGGCTGTATCGTCGAATCACTTACCTGCTCTGGAACTCATTGCCAACGTTCTCTGGCAAATTTGGCAAATGAGAAATGGCTTCATCTTCCTCGGCCAGCATCTGGACTCAACCCTAGCAGTGGAGAATGCATTAACACAGACACGACTTTATTAGGCCTGTGTCCCTACCCTTTCGACAAGAGCTACAGCACAACCGAACCCACAACGAATCTGGAAACCATCGGACCCGGGGACCTTAAAATGTAACATTGATGTAGCCTTTCAGCTAGGAAGCACACACAGATTGATGGCTTCTATTTGCAGAGATCAGTATGGTAGGCTTACCGATATTTATTCTACACAATTTCTAGTTGCATCTGCTCTAATCGAGGAGTTCCAGGCTCTCACCTTCGTGCCCCAGCATTTGCTGTGACAGGGACTTGATCAGGCACAGATCATACTCGAATCAGACTGTAGCATCGTTGTTAACGCTGTCACGGGTGTGGGTTCGCCGTCGTGGGAGACCCGTGCTTTGCTTGCGAAGGCCATTGCTTCGCTTTCTCACTTCCCTAATCTAACTGTTCAGTTCTGTAAGCATGAGACCAATGCTATGGCCGACTGGGCTGCTAAGGCCCAGCTTTTAGAAATTTCGGCCCAAGATTGGAATATCTTTCCGCCTTACCTTTTGCTTGACCTTGTGTATGCCGACGCCTTAGCGTCTGGTTGTAAGGTTCCAACGTTATAATACTATTTCCGCCTTGGCATCTGGTTGATTTTACACCTATCCACAAACATGTGAGGTAATCATATGGTTGCACAATCATTAAGGTAGCAATCATAGCTATCAAAATCTTGATTGCAATAAAATTAAACACGTGCAATTCAACATAATTAAATATGCAAACTAAACATGCAATATAATCAATATGCGAGTAAATAAAGGCCTAATTACACTATAAAAAAAAAAAGGCAATGCATGGCAATTCCCAACCAAACCCCATCATTTTTGGATTTTCAAATTTTTTTAATTTTTTTTAAAAATAATAATATTTATTTTTCTAATTTTTTTCTAATTATTTTTTATAAAAGCTCGAATTTTCAATATTTTCTGATTTTTTTTATTTTTTAATGTTTTCTGAATTTTTGAATTTTCGGAGGGTTTTTGAATTTTTATTATTTTTCGAATTTTTTTATTTTTTATTTTTTATTTCTTGAAATTTTTAATATTATAATATTAATGGGAGCGGGTTCAGACCGAGTGAATCCAATCCGACCCGTTGACCCAACCCAAACGCAAATCTGGCCCAATCAGACAAAAAGACATGTTTTTATATTATTTTTAAATTTAAAAAAAAAACTTTTGTCTTCTTCCCTATTTCGTCTTCTTCTACTGCACTTTCTCCTCATACGACTCCTCCTTCCCTAAGTCATTTTTTACTTTTCTATAGTTTTCTATTTTTTTTTGTTTTTTTTTTGCTTTTTGCTTTTTAATTCTTTTCTTTTCTTCTTTTGGCCTCCTTCTTCGTGGGTTCTCTGCACACTTGAAGCCCCCTTCTTTCACCGAGATCTTGTTCCTCACTGAGGCTCGTCCAAACGGCAACACCGATCGAAGCAACTGACATTCCACCGCCGAACCACCACCATCAACCGGTCGTCCATTCCAACCGGCACAAACCACCGTCGGCCACGAACTTCGGCGACCATAAACGCATTTTGCCGGAACAAAGAAACACGACCACTCGACGATATATGATTCTTTCACGATAAACGTACAAAAAAAAAAACTCAATGGACACAAGTAAAACAAATATAATTCTGCGGATATAGGAGCAAGAATGAATTGATCCCATGTCAAAACGTGAAATATTCTTTCGGTTCTCTTTTGAGCATTTTATCAAACACTCGGGATGCACCCGCCAACAGACTCATTCTAGGCAAACATCAACACGACATGCGAGAGCAACATTCAAGATCAACTCAGAGGCTAGTTGGTCACATTTAGAACATATAGAAAGGAAGGACAAACAGCTTCGGCCACAACCCAAGGACCGACAAAATCGGAGCTCACACAAACTAGTCGGACATGAGCTTCGGCCCTACGCCTAAAAAAATGAGCAGATGTAGCTCGGGAAGGCCTACCTAGTTCGGATGAGACACGTAGCAACGGACGGTGACTGACGGCCGGGCCTCAAGTAACGGCCAAGGACTTTCCGATCTCACGCTCTCTCTAGCTCACTCTCGACTTTCTCTGTGCTGCTGGGCTCCGAGGACTACAGCGGCGGTCGGCAGCTCATTGGCGGCAACTAGGCATTCCGGGGGCTCCTCGGCTCCTTCTCTGGCCTACTCCCTCTCGATTCTCTCTGTCTTTCTCTCCTTTTCTCCTCCTTCTCTCTCCCCCTCTTCTCCATTGCTCTCTTCTCCCCTGTGCTAGGGTTTCACGCATGAAGAGGAAAAGGGAGAAGGCGGCATGGGCTGGGCCAAGGCGAGATCTGGCCTGGCCCCTTCCACATTTTTTTTTCTTTTTCTTTTTTTCGTTGTTTTTGCTTTTGTTTTTGTTTGTTTTTTTTTTTTTTTTTGCTTTTGTTTTTGTTTTAGTGACTAATTCTTAATCTTGTACATAATAAAATTGTAAAATTTAGATGTCAACACATGTCAGTAAAGTTTATATCACAAACATAAACAGTATTCATACTCAGTCAACTGGAACGCCACAATTCATCTCTCAAACAGCTATAGGGGTCTCAATAATAGGGCCAAATCGTTATGACACGTCACATTCTATGCTACACAATTTTGTCCCATAATCTGGTGTGTCAATTTCACTCAACATGCATTCTAATTGTTAATTACAACCACACACGGGCACGGTCTACTCGACGTTCGGTGGTCTTCTAGCGTAACTAGGTATTATTTTGCCCCATCGAGCACGGCAATGTCACTACGTTGGCGGCATTCCACAAAGGAATATCGGTCCAGCCTCTACTGCGACCGGCATCCATTGATAGGGCATCCCATATAGGGGCACATCCAGCTTAACAGCCCGGGACGGGTTCTCATAACTATTCACACACCCATCCAATTTTCGGCCAAGACATCGTGTTTTGCACTCAAATATCCCAATTAAAATAATGTACTTGGCCAATTTTCTTTATATTAAAAACACACGGTAAAATAATTGTGTATGAGTACATGGTCGATTTGAATCAGAAAAACTGATATCCTCCCTTTTTAATTTCCACTATTTGATATAGTCTTTAAAGCCATTTTTGATGACAAAACCCAACACTTGGGATTTTCTAATTAAATATCAAAATTTCACAATTTTGGAATAAATAACCAAAATTCCAATCACCACTCAATTTGCACAATTTAACGCTCAATTGCATAAACTAAGCACACCATTGCAATCAACATGAAATTTCGGTCACTAGCTATCTTGGTCTAATTTTCAAAAAATAATAAATAATTAAATAAATACCAAAATTAATTAAATAATGCAAATTAAATACCATAAATACCAACTTAGGCTGGAAATGTTAATCTAACCACCTAAACGGGCATAGAAAATTTCCGAACCTATCTAGATAAATAGCACGGCCTATCCAACCCTTAATCAATCTATTCTAACCACTTAACATGCACAATTGAATAATCAAATCACTAATCTACACTAACTAACCACCTAATCTCTAATTAGCCTAAACTAATTATCCACTAAGCGTCATTAACTCTCTAAGCAGAGTTTGATATAGCTAGTATAAGCACCTAGAAGGGGGTGAATAGGTGTAAAAAATATTTTCTCGAGATAAGAGAGCAATACTAAGCAGACAATAGAAAGGAAGTTCTCATTTTGTTAACAAAGTGAATTATGATCAAAGTAAAGCAGAGAGTAGGGAATAGAAAATGAACACAGAAATTATAGTGGTTTGGCTTATTGAAAGTCTATGTTCACTCTTCCGCACTGACAGCCCACCGGTTGGATTTCACAATGAACAAAAGAATTGTTACAGCAAGGTTCTCCCTTGATTCCACAGTGTAGATACTCTACCACACTTCCTCAAGGTTTCTCAAGAATATGGACTCTCTTTTGCGTACAAGATTTCGCTCAGAAAATGAATTGACTAAGAACAAAAAGTTTCAGGCTTTGGAATTCTTCTATCGCGCACACACTCAAACAACTGGAACGTCTTCCTTATATACTCCTTTATGCCATCATACCCGTTGGCACTTGCCAAAGGAATTCTTCCAATCTTCCTATTGGACAGAATCAATTAGGAAGATCATTCGAGCTATTTAAGGAACATGTCGATAGTCCATCAATCTTGCTTGCCCATACAATCAGGATCTAGGTTTCCATGAGTAGAACCTTCCTAGTATACTTCGCCAATCATCGGATCCTCAATCTTTGAGTCAATAAAGGATTCCGTTATGTCATATCCAGCCAAGAAATCTTCTTCAGTCGATAAGGTCAAATCCTTAACGAAACATCCAGTCCTGGATAACCCTTCTTCGATAGATTAGAAACTGTCAATGAGAATAGACTTTGAGTCTTGAGTCTGGCAGTCCGGAGGTCTTCAGACTTTAAATAGTAGAGTCTGCAAATCTTTAGACTAGACTGATGGAAATGTTTTGTCAACTTCAAAATACTCAAAGAAGATTTCTCCAACAATCTCCCCCTTTTGTATGGTGACAAAACTTTCCTACAGATTTGGATAACTTTGACCAGCAAAACATTACTCAAGCAAATATGGATATCTCATAAAGATAAATGGCTTATTGATAACACTAGAATCTGCAACCATAGAAAATAGGTTAGTCTTGCATATGAGTAAAGCCATCCATAAGATATCAATAGTACTTAATATAAGCAGTCAATCCAAAATCCCAAATCCAGTCCACACCCAAACACAAAAGTCAAGTCAAACATCAAAACAAATCAAAAGTTCAAGATCAAGTTCAAAAAAGTTCAAGGTTCAAAGTTCAAATCACATCTCTCCCCCTTTTTGTCATCATAAAAAAGGTTGAGATGAAAAAGAATGTAATCGAGAATGCTTGAGAACAAGAACAAGCTAAAAATCTCCCATTAACTGGACAATGCCTTCTAGCTTTGTCAACTCTTCCTTCAGTTGAGCCACCTCTTCACCCTTAGCATTTGCTTGAATTTGAAGAGTAAGGGCTTGGATCTGATCATTCAAAGAAACTGAAGAAGCTTGACTTGCAGTCTGCAAATTCTGTACTTCGCATCCCAGAGCATATATCTGACCTCGCATTTCTAAGAGAACATCAAGAATTTTGCAAAAATCTACTGAATTATCAGTCTACGTACTGGCTTCTGCACGATCAGATGGAGTAAAGGCAGATGATGGCAAATCAGCATAGTCACACAGATTGGGCGATGAAACATCATGTCCCTCCTCAGGAAATTGAGAGGCATAGATGTCATTTGGATCTGCTGGAGAGCGGCTGACTCCTTCACTGGTAGCAGGATATGAGGACATTCCTCTTTTCTCACGATCTCCCCCTGTTTCCATGCCTTCAGGTGGAGAAGAGTGTTCCTCATGCTCTCCTTCCTCTTGATCTCCTCTTTCTTCTTCTTCTTCTTCTTCTTCTTCAATTCTTTCCTCCTCTGCATCTCTTTCTTCAGCTTCTCTCTCCTCTATTTCTTTCTCTTCTGCTTCCAAATCTTCTCTTTCTCCAGTCCTCTGTTCTGTGTCTTTCTCTTGTCGTTCCATTGATTATAGAACAGAACAACTCAGGTTCTTCAATGCCATTGCAGAAATGGTGATGTCTTCCTCATCTTCTTCATCCTCAACAATGAGAGCTCTTCTTTTCTTGGATGGAGCAACCATGGGCTCCTTCCCTTTTCTTTTTGCTGCCGAAGAGATTTGATGAGTTTTGACAGGGGTTTTCTCCTTGAATTTCTCCAACGCCTTGTTGAGTTCCTTCAGACGCATTTTAGACACCATTTTCAATCCCACTATCATTTGATCACAAGTTCAAACACAGAGAATCCGGGGAGGTTGAACATTCAAATGTCTGAATAATTTTGTCACAAGAGCTGGATAAGGAAGTTGACCATTGTCCTTCACCACTGCTCTATACATGTGGAATATAATAGTGTAAGGAAGAGAGAACTTTTTCCCAGCATTGATGGCATACATCAGCTTTGCCTCTAAGTTTGAAACATCAGTCTTTGAAGTAGATTTTGGTCTTAGACAATTGATCACAATCTTGTGAAGCAGAATGTTGAACGCACTCATCCTTGAGTAGGAAACATTTTCCTCTGTCCTTATATCCTTAACAAGTTCCAACGTAGCACGAGCAATAGAGACATTGATAGGTTGATATCTCCCTCTCTCAACCCCAATCACATCAGCCAACATATCTACATCCACCACATAGTCCTGATCTCGGACACTAAAAGAGAATCTATTCGCATCTAAGAAACAGAGATTCAAATAGAAGTATGTAGTGAGTTCAGCATAGGCTTCTGTAGATTTAGAACAAAACTATTCAAGTTGAAGAAGACTGAATTTTTCTCTCAAATTAACGTTCACAACGTCAAGGAAATCAAAATCCACACTTATAGGGTTTATGACCCCACGCTTCAACAACTTAGAATATAGATGCTTGTGTTCCTCCGATTGAAACAAGTCTGTCCTTTTGCTCCAAATTTTTGCCGCAACAGCCATTCTCGGTTGAAACTAACTATACAACTTGTCATCATCATTCCCATCTGGCTGATTCAGCCCTCCAACACATGGATCGATTGGAATATTTGTCATTACCTCTTTTGCCGACCCAGCAGAGGCAATTCCTAACCGTTCCATTGTGTGTAAAAAGAAGGTTTCATTTTTGTACCCTTTGTCTTTCAGAAATTCGTCAATGTAGTTCAAAGGAGTTCCACCCTTTTTCAAAGCACGATAAAGCTTGTAGGTAAAAGAGGGCTTAAAAGTTCTTACGGGTTCTGCATCTTTGATTATTTCTTCCTCTTCTTGACGAGCAACATCTTGTGGTCTAGATGGAGGAGATGGACGCTGCTGAGAATGTTGTAGGCTTTGCTGCTGACTAGGAGACTCTTCTTCCTCAGTGAGATCAAAGTGCGTAGGCCCCTCACGCATTTGCTGCGGTCCCCTGTTTGCGATCCTCGAAGACTTCCTTTGAGACGACATCTTTCACAGTCTTTGAAAGATTCCAAACTTGACTTTCCCAAGAAAGATGACAACTTTTCGAAGATTAAACAAGAGAATAAGACAGAAGTGGAAGATCGATGCTTTTTAGGGTTTTTGGAGTTAAATGAAGAGGAACCGACAGTATATAGGTCAGTCGAAGAGAAGCATACAAAACGTCGTAATGGAAAGTAAAAAGATGTCATTTTAAAAAATAACTGCCTTTTTCAAAAAATTAGATAACCGCCATTTAAAAATTAACTCCATTTTCGAAAAAGAAAGATTGCACTAATCACGGAAATTGAAAGTAGCAAAAATCAATTATAGACAGATGATCGTACCTTTTCAAGATTTAATTTGAGAGAGAATAAAATAACTTACAATCAAAGATCTTGATTGTCTAAGTCCGAGAGTCTCTAGACTTTTACTTCTTCAAACCTCAAGATGTTGAGTCTGGAACGAATTATTTCAAATTGATTTTTCTCCAAAGGCTTTGTAAATATATCCGCCAGTTGGTTCTTTGAGTCAACAAACTGAATCGAAACTTCTTCATTCCGAACATGATCTCTAATGAAGTGATGTTGAATCTCTATATGCTTTGCTCTTGAGTGAAGAATTGGATTCTTGGTGAGATTGATTTCGCTGGTGTTGTCACAGTTAATCTCCGTGCATGAATATTCAATTCCAAAGTCTCTTAGCTGTTGTTTTATCCACAGAATTTGTGAACAACAACTTCCAAGAGCTACATACTCTGCTTCTGCTGTAGAAAGAGCCATTGTATTTTGCTTCATTGAAAACCAAGACACTGTCCTACTTCCAAGTAGTTGATAGGTACCCGAGGTGCTCTTTCTATCAACTCTGCATCCGGCTAGATCTGCGTCTGAGTATCCAAGAAGAGTAAAGTCTCCCTTTTTAAGAAATCAAAGACCAAGGCTTGAAGTTGATGCAATGTATTTGATAATACGCTTTGCAGCACTTAGATGAGATTCTTTAGGGTCTGCTTGAAGTCTAGCACAAATGCAAACACTAAACAAAATGTCAGGTCTATAAGCAGTAAGATAAAGAAGTGAACCAATGATACTCCTGTATAACTTCTGGTCAACTTTCTTTCCTCCGTCATCTTTGTCTATCTTCAAAGAACTTGACATTGGTATATCAATCTTTTTGCAATTTTCCAGTCCAAATTTTTTGACAAGATCATTAACATATTTTTCTTGATGAATAAAGGTTCATTCCTTCAATTGTTTCACTTGAAGTCCAAGAAAGAAGGTTAGTTCACCTATCATGCTCATTTCAAATTCATCCTGCATAGACTTAGAGAATTTCTTGCACAGATTTTGATTAGAGGATCTAAAAATAATATCATCAACATATATTTGAACAAGCATAAAACTTTTGCTTTCTCTTTTGATAAACAGAGTAGTGTCTACTTTACCTTTGACAAAGCCGTTTTGAATTAAAAATTTACTCAACCTGTCGTACCAAGCTTGAGGTGCTTACTTTAAACCATATAAAGCCTTTTTCAATCTGAATACTGAGTCTGGTTTCCTTGGGTCTTCAAACCCAAGTGGTTGTTCCACATAGACTTTCTTATAGATTAATCCATTCAGGAAAGCACTTTTGACGTCCATTTGAAATAACTTGAAATTCTTATAACAAGCAAAAGCAAGTAATAATCTAATTGCTTCTAACCTCGCTACTGGTGCGTAAGTCTCATCATAGTCTATCCCTTCTTCTTGCATATATCCCTTGGCCACAAGTCTTGCTTTGTTTCTTACGACCTTTCCTTTCTCATCCATCTTGTTCCTGAAAACCCATTTAGCTCCAATAATAGATTTACCTTTCGGTTTAGGAGTCAATTCCCAGACATCATTAATACTGAATTGCCTGAGTTCTTCTGGCATGGCTTCAATCTAGCTTTCATCAAATAAAGTTTCTTCAATGTTTTTGGGTTCTATTTCAGAAATAAGAGCCACAGCAATAGACTCTTCGCGCCTTTTGGATTTTGTGGGAATTCCTTCATTAATATCGCCTATAATGAGATCTTTGGGATGACTGGACTTATGCTTTCAGTTACTGGTTGATTTGTCAGGTTGATGATCACTTTCTTCATTTGAATCTTCAACAATCATTTGATGGTGGTCTTTCGAAGTCTGAGCTGCTTCTTGAGACTTAGACTTTGTAGAGTCTGGAGTAGGTTCAGATTCTTCAATATGAGTCTGAATAGATTCATTTTGCATAGAATCTTGGAATTTGACATTCATTGATTCCTCCACAGATTGAGTCTTCTTGTTATAGACTCTATAGGCTTTGCTTGAGGTAGAATATCCAAGGAAGATGCCTTCGTCTAATTTTTCTTCAAACTTGCCAACTCGATCATTTGCAATTTTCAATAATAAGCATTTACATCCAAACACATGAAAATATGAAACAATAGGTTTCTTTTCTTTGAATAACTCATAGGGGGTTTTTTCCAGAATAAGTCTTAGAAAAACTCTATTAATAATATAGCATGCTGTAGAAACTGCTTCAGCCCAAAAACGTAAAGAGATGTTACTTTCAATTAAAAGAGTTCTAGCTATTTCTTGAAGCGACCTATTCCTTCTTTCCACAACTCCGTTTTGCTCTGGAGTATATGGAGAGGAGAACACATAATGAAAACCAGATTCATCACAAAATTTTGTAAAATCTTGATTTTCAAATTCACCTCCATGGTCTGTTCTTATACTTGAAATAACATACCATTTTTCATTTTGAATCTTTTTAGCAAACTTTTCAAAGTAAGAAAAGGTTTCAGACTTACTTGTCAGGAAATATACCCAAGTAAATCGTGAGTAGTCATCCACAATTACAAGGCAATATTTCTTACCTCCAATGCTCTGAGTTCTGGTTGGTCCAAAGAGATCCATATGCAGAAACTGCAGTACACGATTAGTAGAAACATGATTTATTGGTTTAAATGAATTTCTTACCTGCTTTCGCAATACAAATGGTGTACATAGATTAGACTTTTGGTATGACAGATTGGGTAGACCACGAACTAGCTTTTTCGCTTAAATTTTGGCTATTTGCTTCATATTGATGTGTCCAAGTTTTCTATGCTATAAGTTCGCTTTGTCTTGAATTGAGATTAGACATTGCGATTCATATGGTTTCACGTCCAGGAGGTAGATATTTCCATGTCTTCGACCCATGAATGACTGAGTGGAATCTTTACTGGTTCCTGAACATATTCCTTCTTGAAAGTTGATTTTGAAATCAGTATCGTACAGCTGATTGATACTAAGCAGATTGTAATTGAGTCATTCCACTAAGGAAACATTGCTAATTGTGAGGTTTCCAATCTTTACAGTTCTTAATCCCACAATTCTTCCTTTGCCGTTTCCTCCAAATGAGACTTTTCCACCATTTACTTGAATGAGCTTTATGAAGCAATTTGAATCTCCTGTCATATGTCTTGAGCATCCACTATCCATATACCATTTGACCTTCTTCTTGATAGTGACCTGCATTTAAAAAAGAGACTCAAATTTTCTTTGGTACCCATATTTTCTTGGATCCATGGTGTTAGTATGATATGCGGTTTTTGCCCACACTTTCTTGACAGGTTTCCAAACTATAGGACATTCTTTTTCAAAATGATTTGAACTATTGCACTTTGAACATCTGAGAGCATTGCAACCTACTGGTTTTACAAAGACCTTTTTAAAATGATTTTTGTAAGCATCTCTTGTGGGTCTTTGCTTAATTCTTTCATTCACTTTAGGAAAATCAATTAAAGGAATGGTATCCACAGTCATTCCCAAACTAGATTTATTGAAATAAGGTCTTTGTGCTGAAAGAATTTTCTCAAGTTTCTCAGATCCTATTGAAAATCTTTTGGAAATACTTGATATGTCATTTTTTAAAAATACATTTTCTTTCGAAAGGTTGTCTTCTCTTTCTTTAAGAGTAGAAACATTCATGTCTAAACATTTCACCTTTTCTTTCAAAATATTTTTCTGTTGTTTCAGTGTAGAATTTTCCTTTTTAAGTTCGGAAATCCTTTTAAGAGATGTCTTAAGACTAAAACACAACTCATCAATGTATTTAGAAACTTTAATAGGGATTTTAGAGTTACTCACCTCAAATTCACTGTCTGAATCTAAGTTTGTCTCGGAGTTTGAATCTGAATCCGATTGTGCCACCAGACATATATTGGCATAATCATCATTACTTTCTTCACATTCTGTATCACTCCCGGTTTCTGCTTTAAAAGCCTTTCGATACTTTTCAGCTTTTCCTTTCTTTTTCCTCAGAAGAGGACAGTTGGGTCTGATGTGTCCATTTTTCTTACATTCAAAGCAGACTACATCTCTATTTGATTCATCATCCTCAACAGACTTAGTCTGTTGCTTTTGAAAACTTTGTTTATTTGGATTGAATCTTCTTCATTTTCTGTTCAGCTTTCTGAATCTTCTTATCATGAGAGCAAGCTCCTCATCATCCATATTGTCTTCAGAATCTGTAACATCAGAATCATCATTGGATTTTAATGCAATAGATTTCTTACCTTTAGGATCTTCATCTTCATTGATTTGTTCCACTTCATAAGACTGAAAAGTCCCAAGCAACTCATCAATAGATAGTGGCATAATTCTTTGTGTCTTCCTTATTGAGGTCTTTATGTGATTACAATCCTTGGAGAGTCCACGCAATAGCTTGTTTACTTTCATGGGATCAGAAATTGGTTGACTTGATTTTCAAGACCATTCACGATTTCTGTAAAACGACTAAACATGTCAGTTATATATTCTCCTGATTTCATTTTGAAGGCTTTGTATTGACCGAGGAGAATGTTGATTCTAGTTTCTTTCACTCGATCGGTTCCTTCGTAGGTAATATGTAATCTATCCCAAACTTCTTTTGCCGTAACACAAGAAGATATTATGTTATATTCAATAGGTGACAAAGCACAATATAAAGAATAAATTGCTTTTGCATCAAGAGCTTATCTCTTGGTTATCTCTTCCTGAGTCATTTCACTAGACTCAACAACTTCTTTTCCTCTCTCTGAGACAGGTGCAGCTTTAGGAATGATCAGCTCTGAGAACAACCCTATAAGCGCATCGATGAAATATCCGATTTATTTAGTAGAAAACATGATTGAAAATATGGGATGTCACAAACGGAGGTTGGGACGGGCCTTGAAACAGGCCTAAAAGCTTCACAGGCCTTGCTAGCCCTCAACCTCTGTCGTTGGACCGAAGCAGCTAGTTGGGGCTGAAACGGGCCAAGCGAGCGGAGGAGGTTGCAATGGGCGACAGTGGTGCTTGACGGTGGCTAGACGGCAACGGTGGAGCTCCGACGAGGTTGCAACAGTGACTAGGGCACACGGACAATGGCGTGAGACCACAAATGAGCAAGAACAGGTGGACATGCGCGTGGGGAACATGCAGCTCGTGAGCGGTGTGCGATTAGTCCGACTGCTTCAGCCAATGGTCGATGGCAAGGGGGAGGCTGCTGGCCGATTTCCTCTATATTTTCTAGCTCTCAAAACACACTAAAATGGAGAAATGAGTTGCTAAAGGAAGAAGATGGCTACTGCAGCTTGGAGGGGGTCGCAAAAATATCTAAAATACTTGAGTTATTGACCCTACCATGCATGGCTGTCTTCCTTAGCCAAAATGCAGCCCTCAAGCTTCATTAGCAAGCTTCCTAAGGTCCAAATGTTGCACACCACCCCTAGCTACGAATTTTGGATCATTTCCCTCCAATTCCATCCAATTCCACTTCAAGAATTCTCCAATTGAGCTTAATTTGGTGTCCATAAATTCAGCCAAGGTGCCATCATCCATCTCATTATTTTTCCTTGTCAATTGAACCAACCTGACGGCAAAAAATGTGACAAAAAATGACCCTTTGATTTTCCTGGTCTAAAATAGCCTTACTTTGATTTTTTTGCCAAAATAGAAAAATCTTTAGATGATGAGTTGACATTCCTAAAATGAATCGTGACATGATAGAATTTGCAATTTCTGAAATCAGATTTAAATTCGCGGTTAATTTCAATCTGACGCAATTTTAGCGTGACCTAACCTACTGGATAGCTTTTAGGAATTTTTAGCGCAATTGACCCGTGGTTGATTATTTTTGAGCCACATTGTACTTCTTCGACTCATTGGCAACTTTAAGTTATTGTGAAAATCTCAAGATTTCAAATACGAGCACAGGGTACATAAATGGCAGAAAAATCAATCTAGTGCCGTTCGACGAGAATTTTGCAATTAGGTGGAATCACCCACACATTAATCACGTGCCTCTATCAAACCGACCTATCTCCAGTCTCGGATCAATTTTGACGGTGCCGTAATGACCCTTGTAGATTAGTACGGTCGAACAGTCGATTCCTAGTCGAATTCTCGAGTCTATTGCATTTAGATTCCTTAACGGCTTCACATGATAGGCTAGTTATCTCGTGAGTGGCCAACTTAGAGAAACTAACTATAGACGCGTCGATGAAAAGCCCAACTTATTCAATTGAAAACAAAACCTGAAAATTAAGATGTCACAAGTTCAATCTATAGTACAATATTTACTTAGTAATGAATCGTAACTACAATAGAACTTATTCAACAGCTCTTAGAAAATGGATCATCATAGGTTGGAGATGTAAAGGAGTTAGTAAATGTAAAGGCTTGCTGACCAAGCCATAAAAAAAAAAAAAAAAAAAAAAAAAAAAAAAAAAAAAAAGTTAGAAACTCAATAGAAAAGATAAGAAAACATGAAACAATAAGTAAACGTTGAGAAGTTAATCAAAGGAGAGTTAATAATCTAAAAATAGTTGATAATATTAATTTCATAAAGGTGGTGAGTCGCTCTAATAATTCATATAAAAGTTTTTTTTTTCTTTTTTTCCATAATTCATATAAAAGTTAGTAAATTCGAAAAGTTAGTTAGAAAAATTGTAAATGAAGGTCGATAAGTTCTTAGAAAAATTGGTAATGTGCAAACTATTAAAAAAATTAATGGTTTCATAAAAGTGTAGGTAAATTATCAATAATTTACTTGGAAAAAAGTCGTGGGCCATTTTCTTACCAAGAACTTTAGTAGGCTCGAGCAGAATATGGCATAATCCATTAAATCAAACCAAACCAAATCGATTTTTGACAGTTTGGTTCAGTTCAAGAGTACAATCTTTGAAAGAAAGGTTCAAAAACAAAACCAAACAAAACCATTTTTATGCAGTTTAGTTTGGTTTCGATTTTTTAAATTGCACCGAACCGCGAAACCGTATCTAACAGCCCATTGATTGTTTAATTACTTTTACCATTTGTACAGAGTAGCCCAACTTATATATATAGGTTTGATTTTCAGTTGCGGTGAATTTATGAATTGTTTGGTGTAGACTTAGGTTTTTTTTATAAAATTAATGCTCTTTCTAAGCTAATTTAGTACGTTTGACCTCGTGATATTACAAAAGATAAAGAAATAAAGAAATAAAAAAAAACAGTTTGGTTCGTAACTTAAATACGGTTGGGTTTAGTTTCACTTTTCATTAAACTGTACTTATGCTATTTGGTTTAGTTTTATCCCCAAATTGCAGTATGCTCACCCCAAGTTTTTTTTACTTTTACCAACACTTATTGAAATCTACTAGTACAGAAAATCCGTATTATTTGGCAAAGACAATAGAATTGTTGTAATTATGAATTAATTGCTCAACAAAAGTGAGGATAACAAAACCAGTGGCGCCGCGGCGCTTAAAAACGATGTTGCGCAGGCAGGATTTTGCAACGGTTTTCTTTGTCTTCAAAAGACATATCCTTTAAAACTCTACAAGTTGAAATGAACTATTCTTCATTTTAATAAAGAAGTAAACACGACTTTTCTGTTCTAAGAAAATTGTTTCAATTCTCTGTCTTCAGAGTTAGAAAAAGAATCTCTTCTCTTCAATTTTCTCTTTGGTTAAATACAATGTATGCCAATTGGTTGAAAGGTTCGATTAAGTCTTTTTTCTTTTTGGGTCAAAAATTGAGTCATGTTTGCATACTGCTAATACAAACAAATTCGAAGTGCTGTATCTTGGGAGGTATAGTTTGTAAATTAGCAAAGTACCATTAGCAGAACTAATCGTCTTAGAGAGATTCGATAATTTGAGCCTTATTTCCTATTTAATTCGATTTCAATTTTATAGTAATCAAGAAAATATACATTTTGTAATTCAATCTTCTTTACTTGTTAAGAAAATTCTTTTAATATCTTTATTTATTGACTTGGTCTTTATTAAATTTATTATCGCTTATGTCAATTTAATTTTACTGGTTCCAACATGGATGGGGGAGGCGGGGGTTTTGAATCTCCACCTTCTCAAGGGGGTTGGGGTGGGGACGATTTCGTTTCAGGAGTAGGTTTTGACTCCCACGTCCTGCAAAGAGGTAGAGCAAAAGTCTGAGAGTGAGTGTTAGAATAGAAATAGAGTAGGACCGACAAAAAAAAAAAAGAATTATGCCATGATAAATTTCTTAACCTTATCTCTACTGCATCATTGCTTCTAGCCTAAAATTTTATATGTGCATTGGCAATATTTCCTCCCTCCCTCTCCCATGGTAGATTAAAAAGTTTAAAATCATTCACTTCAATTGCCCAAATTAAAAGCTTCTCCCAAAGCATGTTTTGAGGAACTCTAACAGATTGATAGACTGGTTGGCGCAAAGTAAAATGAACAATTCAATCGATTCCAAAATTTTGAATGAAAATCGAAAGAATGTTCCTAATTGCTTTCAAGAACAAGACCTGCGGACTTGGGAACTGGCCTAGGTAGGTGCCAACTAGACCGGTCAATTCTTGGGTTGAAGAGGTCCGTTTGCACACTCTTGTCCTTCTAATTACAAGAACATCGGTTTTTATGCTGAGTAAACGTAAAGCTGCTTGTAACTTCTTCAATTTAAGACAATTGACTTTTTTTTTTTCTGATGGTTTAATTAATTTCTACACTAATATGAATGCTAGAGTTATATTTCCTCGAGGAATTGGTTCTCAAGGGATGACAAATAAATGGATGTCCAGCGTTCATTGAAAGGTTTTTAAATATTTATATGCCATGTCCAAGAAAAGAACATCAGCCATAACTTTTTTATGTTGCTTACTTGATTCTCATAATTTTTTTTTCTGATCATTTGAGTGCCATAACAAATTTGCTTATCACCTAAGTGTTATATAACTTTTTAATCGATTACTTAAATGTCATAACATTTTTACAACGTTTATCATAAGTGCTGTCCCACATTGAATTTTCAGCACTTGGTAAACATTTTCAAAAGTTATGGCATTTGAGTAAATATCATACGAATGTTATGAATTTTGTGGTGTTTTTATCCCTGTTATGCCACTTCATATATGATATTTCAACTGTAAATGGTCCCCTGAGAATTCATAGAAGGATCAGGCTCTGAATATAGACGAAAGAGACTCACATAAACAAGAGTAATTGTGTTAATGACATTAACAATAATATCAAATAACAATGGAACTTCCTTTGTCTGCATTGCTAAAACAAAATATTTTTGTCAACTCAATTAATTGTCCTCAACAGATAGTCCAAACGATCTCGCTTTTATCCTAAAAGTCATTTTAACCCAATAAATTGATATTTCTTAGTTGTCCAATTAAAATATTTTTGCCAACTCAATTAATTGTTTGAGATATTTTGACCTATTTAATTTGAATTAGTCAAAAAACACACGAATGCCACCTTTCATAAGTTGTATTTATCTTGATATATTATATAGAAATTATTTGGAAGAGAATAATAAAATCAAAGCAATGGACTACTAAAAATGAAATTAATAGTATTGAATATTGATAAATTTGACAAGAGAGAGAAAGCTAATCAAATGTGTAGAATTGATCTTTATGACATGAAACTGAAGAAAAATGAAAAGAATGGTAATTGTTTTTGACTTGACGGATTCATTTTCCTCGACGGAGATGAATGAATATTAAACCATCAGTCCTCGATCAGTTCTATGTGGCCTAATACCATAAAAAAATTAAAAAATAAAAATAAAACTTTCATTTTAGGTTGAATCCTAATTTTAACCTAAACTTTTTTCTGTCTCATATAATATCCTTAAATTTTGGTCCATTCCCAATTCTACTCTAATCTTTCTTTTGTCTTATAAAAATCCACCAACTTTCGGTCCGATCTCAATTCTACCCTATGGTTTTTTTTTATCTCATAAAATTACCAACTTTAACTTGGGTCCCATATATGCCCCCATTAATACTTCATCCAAAATTGCCCTCGCTAATTGGCACTTTCATGTCATTGCTCTAAGTTTTTCCCAAATTTCAAATCTAAGAAGAGTCTTTTGGAGATGAATTTTCACGTCACCCAAACAACATCTTCTTGGATCTAAAATTTGGGTAAAAATTAAAGTAATTAAGGTTGACCTTCTATTTGCTCTTCTTTTTAGAGAATCTTTCTTCCATCTCACTCGAGGATCTTTGAGTTTGTGCTCAGTATTCAATTTTTGTGCTTGAGAGTCTTTCATCTTTCACGATCGGAGAGCTCGCGCTCAAACGCTTTTTATCTCTTCATTGTCAAGAGAAATTGGAGGGAAGGTTAATATAAACATATTTGAAACTCAAGCAAAAGTTGATGGTTTTTTAGGAGGAAAAAAAATATCTAGGTTAAAATTGGGACTGAACCAAAAGTCGAGGGTTTTTTAAAAGACAAAAAAAAAAGTTTAGAGTAAAGTTGGGACTAGAGACAAAATTAGAGGTTTTTTTTTTTTTTTTTGAAGAAAACAAGGATTGGGGTAAAATTGGAACTAAACTTAGTTGGAGGCTTTTAGGGTATTAGGCGCTACCGTGTTGTTATATCCTTCCATAATGCTGTGTAGTCATTTGTCATGTCTATCTTGCCATGGAAGAGGTACCCCCTTTTCTTAACACTCGGATATTTGCTCATTGTATCCCATTTTGTTTTGTTCAAAACAATCAAACAGTTATTTAAATCGAGATATGATTATTTATATAGACTATATAATTTTATTCAGTAGTTCTAGCAATATTTTTGGAATTACCGATCCAGCCTCAGAATAGCAAATGATAACATGATTATAAAATACATGTGTGCGCGCGCAATTGACACAAATATTAGATAATCATTTTCTTTCGCATTTTTGCTGGGCGTCATGATATCGCTAAGCGCTGGACGGAGAAGCAGTCGTAGGTTGGTAGAGTGGCTCACTGGCAGCTTCATGACGTCAAGGAAGCTGGGGCATCTAGTGGGAAAAAGAAACGAACAAAGAAGATGAACAAAAGAAAGGAGGAAAAAAAAAGGGAAGAAAAAAAAAATGCCCTACATGAAAAGGTTCCTGGCCATTGCTTGAAAAATCTTATTTGAAATTAAATTGGTCACTTCAAACCTTATCAGAGAAAATGTCCTTTTCAACTCACTTTTAACTAAAATTCATACCTTGCCATATATTTGTGAAAGAATTCTATATGAATTCCATTCCTTAAAAATATAACTTAAACAATAATCATGCAAGCGACGAAAAAAGAAAAAGGCAAATCATCCTGTTCGTTCAGTTATTGTTCTCGCCACTGATTCTAGTTATTTCATCCCTATTAGAAACAATACTACCACTTCTCTTTGCTCAATAAGATTCACTCGCACTGTGAAAAGTTGAAAACAGGGTAGAGACAGAGGAGATAACTTTAAGTTTAGAAATTAGGTTGAGTGATAGAAGAAAAATACATGCATAAATTGGGAAAGAACCAAGTGTTTAAGAGGGAGAAGAGGGGTATCTTCATGTCCACCATTGGTCGTAGCTACATTAGATGGTTATTTAAAAAGAAAATCTCTGTTACGATGAATTACTAAATCACCTTCCAAATTTATCATGTCTACCTTAACAGAAGGTCTTAAAAGAAGGGTGTACTTCCGAACTTCGGCACAAAAGTTCATAACATAAGATGTCAATGAGTAATACCAATTAAAAGTAGAGATACGCACAAGATAACTGAGTTCTTGAGTTCAATGTGTTCAGTTTTACTATAAATCATTATGATGTGTTAGAGTTCGTCATTATACAAATAGTTCAGGTAAAGGAATGACCTCAACAGACAAAAACCTCCAATATAACTATAAATCATTAAAGAAATTGGTCCTATTGTCACGTTGAGGTGATTGTAACTGTTCAATTTCATGTCAATAGTTCAACACCATACAAAGTGAAAAACTATCCAATTAAAGACAAAGGAATTACATCTTTACAAGTGAGAACTATTTACAGCTCTCCACCACAGAAAAGATGCTGAAGAAACTCCAAATGATAACAACATGACTCAGACAACACCTGGCAATCAGAGTTCTCTACTCTTCTATGTTCACCTTCTAAACTCCCACCAAAATTCCGCACAAATGCTTTTGAAATTTTCAACTCCTCTAATATGGTACATAAACATAGTGCTTACCCAGGGACCTTCATAGCAAAACTGGTTCCCCTGGATGAAGCTCTAGAGATCTTGGTGATGATCAGATGACGAGTAATATTGAGAAGTAAGATCCTTCAAAAATTGGACCAGTCCTTTCAAGTCATTACTTCCCAATTCCAGACAATCCCTCAAGAAATCACCATCCACCACTTCCTTTTGCAAGGTCTCTACCATCTCCCTCAGTGGACCCTGCAAATATCCCAAATATCATCATCGGGAGAAGAAAGGAACAAATTTGCATTAAGCCTGCAATCACAAATGTATTTGCACTTATCTTGACAAAGTAATTTTAGCCCTTTTTTTCACCCATTTGGAATAGCACCTCTGGTCTCTGTTTCTCATGACCAACACGACCAGATACACGAGATGTTTTTTCTGTTCAACCAATGTAGTTTCATCTTTCTATTAATATTTTTTATTTCAAGTTAGTTCAACAATCAACTGATATAGAAACTAACATGCTCATTTTAATAGTCAATAATGATCAGTCGAATTCATGTTCAATGTATTTCATTGAGGAAATGTTTCTATCTTCAATAAGTTACAAAGAAAGATAACAGGCCTGATCTTCATCTTATCCCTTCCAAACCAAGTTGTACAGCCCCAGCATCGAACTGGGAAGTTGTAAGAAGATGCTTCAGCTAAGCAGAGTCGAGGGTGGGCGACTCCCTATGGGTCTCATATCTGGTACAGTAAAAGATTCAACATTTTGGGTGTCACTAGTTTTGGCATTTTGGAATGTTAATTGCACAGTTCACCCACGAAATGCGACACCTCAAGTTGGGTCTCTATGTGCAGTATTATTAATGGCCATCTCTCTCTAGAGTAGATAAATCATTCAGTCCATGGTCAATCTCTAGTCCTGACGATCTTACTCCCGTGAAGAAGATCCCAAGAATTCTTTCCTTCACCTTCATTTTTCCTCACCCACCTTAAAATCTTTCCAAGCAAAGGCAAAAAGTACGAAAATTAGATCAGACCTCGTACAGAATTCTTTTTCCATCCCCCTCCGGGATCTTGCTAAACAAATTACCCACCACCACCGATCATGATTCAGAACGAAATGCAACTGCACTATGTCTCTAATACTACGACTGACAACATTCGTCCGCTATGAATTTGACCAAATTTACAGCAAATTTGAACAAGGAAAGAAATTACACCGTACCGATTTGCTGAACACTCGGAGAAGCCTCGCGAAGACCGACTTCGAGACCGACACAGCGCTCTCGTAGTTCCTCACAATGCAGCTCGCCCTCTTCGCATTCGATTCCGCCCTCGCGAAATCCTCCACCAAGTCCAGCAGCACGCTCAGCTCCGCGATGGCCCGGGCGCGCTCGGCCCCGGCGCGGTCGCCGCGGGCGTCACGGAGGCTGGCGACGCGGGCGGCGAGGGAGCGGGCGAGGGAGAAGAGGGCTTTGTACTGGGAGTAGGGGAGGGAGAAGAAGAGGGTTTTGTACTGGGAGTCGGGGAGGAGGGAGTGGGCGAGGGAGAAGAAGAGGGTTTTGTACTGGGAGTAGGGGAGGGAGTCGGCGAGGGAGAAGAAGAGGGTTTTGTACTGGGAGTCGGGGAGGAGGGAGAAGAGGATTTTGTACTGGGAGTCGGAGAGGGAGTGGGCGAGGGAGAAGAAGAGGGTTTTGTACTGGGAGTCGGCGGGAGAGAAGAGGATTTTGTACTGGGAGTCGGAGAGGGAGCGGACGAGGGAGAAGAAGTGGGTTTTGTACTGGGAGTAGGGGAGGGAGTGGGCCGGCGGAGGCGCGGCGGCGGCGAGGAGGAGGAGGAGGAGGAGGAGGAGGAGGGCGGCGGAGGATGGGAGTCGCCGGCGTGCGAAACCGGCGGTCGCCATTTTGGGGCCGAAAGAGAGGGTGCCGAATTGAAGCCGTTCACGAGCTATAACGGTGAGTTTTGGGCTCCCTTAAGGTCTAGGGATTTTCGGACTCTATTAGTACAAGAGGAAGGAAGAAGAAGGAGAATAAGAAGAGAAGAATAAGGGAGGGGGGAAGAGGAGAGAGAGAAGAAAAGAAAAAAAGTTGGGGCAAGGAGGGGGCAGAAAGTGACGTGAGGAGGAAAAAGCGAAGAAAAGAGAGAGAGAAAAAAAAAAAAGAAAGGGGAAGGGGGAAAAGAATCGGGGACAAAATCACTTTGGGGGTGGTTTAGGGTTTCTTTTTTATGAACCCAAAAAAAGAGAATCGAAATTCGGAATCGATCTCTTTAGAGTCGGGAACCAAATTGAATCCTCCAATCTGGTTCTTCGATTCCCCATTTTATTCGGGAACCGCACTCACCCATATACAAGCGACCTGTTTACTTATTAGTTAGTTTGGATGAGACACATTCATCCCACCAATGTATTCTTTGAAAGCTATGTTACTTTTGAATCTAAACAAAATGATGTTGGGTTTTGAATTAATAGTCTAACGTTTTTTTATGTACATAGAAGTTTTGGTTTGTTTATTTCCTTTTTCGTTATAGTTCAATTTGTTTTTTAAAAAAAAATATTACAACTTGGAACCAACCTTAGAATCTGTGACATGGTAGGTTCCAAATTCTTGATTCTGACGGGTAGGTTCCACATTAAAAAAATGAGGAGCCTATACCCAAGAGTAGGTTCCAAGTTCCAGACAGAACCGAACCAAAACCGAGAACCGCTCACTTTTATCTATTACTCCTATGTAAAATATAAATTCTAGGGAGCATTCTAAATAAAAAGTTCTAAAAAAAAAAAAACTATTCAGATGAGTTTTGTCGTAAAGAGTGGCTAGTTAGCCTTATTTGGTAACTGGCCAAATAGTAAAAAATTATATTCTTTTGTTTTCGGGAGTAGTTTTGGAAAATAATTGTGTTTGATAAAATTTTTGTTCCCGGGAACAAATTTCTATTTTTTTGTTCCCAGAAATAGATTTAGAACAGAATCAAGAATAAAAAATAAATAAAATTTGATTCTTGCTCCCAGGAACAATTCTAGAGTCTATATATATCTTGTTCTTCTTCCTTTTTTTCTTCTTCATCCATCGCCACGGTTGCTATCTGCCACCATCCGCCGTTCGCCACCCACTACCGCCAGTCGTTGGCAATCGGTTCGGCGATCTCGCGGGAGGCTCGCTCGCCAGGGCAAGGTCTGACAAGCTCGCTGGAAGCTAGCCATCGGCGAGGCTGGGCGAGCCTCAATGGGGCTAGGCGAGGCTTGCCTAGCCACCGGTGGGACTCGCTCAACCCCGCTGAGCCATGGTTGGGTGAGCGGCCTAGCCCAAATCTAGCGAGGCCGCTCACTTAGCCATGGCTCGGCCGATTCTCACCTAGCTATTGGCGAGGCTCAGCCAACGAGGGCCGGCCTCATTGAGGGCCAACAGATGCTCTGATGAGGTCGCCGACCCTCATCTAGCCGGTTGCTGGTCATCCCAAGGTCGGCGACTAGCGACTTAAAGAAGAAGAAGAAGGGAAAGAAAGGAAAAAAAAGAAAAAAGTAATAAAATTATTTAAAAATTAAAAGAAAATAATTTTAAGTAGAAATTTTAAGTATAATACCTAACGCAATTCTATTCCAGAATCAAAAATTTTGTCTAATTATCAAAAGTAGGAACAGAAATATTACCAAACGCATCATTAATATCAAATGAGGGTTTAAGCTGGCCGGTCAAATGTTTGTTAGTAAATATTTTTTAGTAATTGAAATGACGGGTAATTTTGTTTGAAATTTACAATTGAGTAGAAAATAAGAAAATTCCCAACTTGAAATAGAATTAGGGATCTTATTTCAATATTTTAGGTTTTCTTCTTCCTCTCCCGCCGCTCCTTGCCCAGTCCTTGTCCGATCCTCATCGCTCATCGCAAGCTCCAATCCATCATCCGCCGTCATCTCTTCTTTCCTAAGTTCCGTCGTCAATGAGTTTCAAGTTTGGTGTCCTCAAGCTTCAAGTCCTTCCGTGCTGCTTTCAACAATTCAAATTTGCTCCTAAAAACCACAACAAAAAGCTGATAATTCAAGTTTTTAATTGGGTGTACCGTTGGAGCCAAACCAAGCAGAGGGAAATTCCTACCATATCATGAGATTGTTAAGCAGAAGCTGGGAGCTACTTATACAGCAAGTCGAAGACCCATCACTAAAACGGTAGACATGCAGTCTAAATGCATTTGAAATGGAGTAAAACAATATATGATCACAAATCAAAATCTCCACTCATGTACCATAAGATCTAGATAGACAAACATAAATATTAAAAAAAAGTGCATATAAAATTCTATAATTTATCATGAAAGTGTAATTGAGTTTTAAAACTATTAAAAAATACAATCAAGTCCTACAATTTGCATGAAATTACAATAAAGTTCTAAAACTTCAAAAAAAAATGCAATTAAGTTCTAAAAATTACAAAAGTGCAATTAACGGAAGAACTTGTTTACAATAATTCGATGAGTTTTAGGACATGATTATACTTTTCGAAATTTTTAGAATTCGATTGTACTTTCTCTATAAGTTTTAGGACTTCCAAAGGACTAATCCCTAAGTAATAAATAATCAACAAAGCATGTGCAGTCATTTCACCTTCCCACAGCTTGAGCCGCGAGTCTTGCAGCGACGCTGCAAACTTCATCAGATGGAACGGTCTCTTTCCCATCGGAGGATATAGAAAGCCCATTGACGAATATATGCACCTCCTGCAGATCACCATGAAAGCATCAGTTAGAGAAGCTGATGATGGCCAAGTCGAATTACTAAGTCAAGGATGCCATAAAAACCGACAAAGAAGAAGAACTTCAACCTCCTTTTTTCTGCAATGTCCAACAGCCGCAGCTCAAGCTCCTGTCCTCGCAGCTCCAAAACGTCAAAAGTCACTATTCTCGCTGTCAAATTCATTAACGAGCGCATTTGGCGAATGTGCAAATCATTCAAAAATCACAGCGAGAAAGCCAGAAATTGGAGATTACTGACGGAGGGCGAAACAGAAGCCTTTGCTACAGCAACGCCGGTGCGAGGCAGCTCAAATTTACGTCGAGGGAGAACGCTCCTCGCCGGCTTGAATCGATCTCACTGCGAATGGTGTTAGTGGGGAATGGACAACAGGGGATGCGGAACTTGAGTCTTTCACAAGAATTGCTCGTGCAAGAGGAGCAGGCCTTGTGACTGTAATTGGAACAGCCATTCAGGTTTGGGAAGAGAGCTTCACTGCCATCGGTGTGATATTCCACGACATGCTCACAACTTGACGAGGTGTTGCTTCAACAAGCTGCAACCGCTTCCTCTTGGATGAACTGCGCCAAAATGAATGACACTCACATCGGTTGAACACGAGCGAAGCTTGCCGACAACGGACTTGAAGCTCACAAAGGACCTAAAGCTTGTGGACGAAGGAACCTGGGAAAGGAGGGACGACAGCGAATGAGGATCGGGAGAGCAGCAAGGACCGAGCACGGCGTGGCCGAGGATTGGGCGAGAGGGATTTGCTTAAGCTGCGGAAGAGGGAGGAAGAAAACTTGAAAAATTGAAAAATCCTAATTTAATTTGGCGACTTTCTTCAATATTTACCAAATTGCAAATTTTGGACCAAATTAAAAAGATCCTAGTCGCCACAAAATGTGCACCGGCAAATATTCAGCTAGCCAGCAAGTTTAGACCCTTATTTGAAATTGATTTCACCACTTCAAACTGAAACATAATCCATGCTAAGCCTTTTTTTTTTTTGGAGAACATGACTTTATTTCAGGTCATTATTTGAATTTTTTTTTTTAATTTTATATGAAAAATTATGGTTTCTTCCACTGAGAGAGTCGACTCTACTCAGAATCAATCACAAAGCAAAATAAAGTGCTTATTTGAACATTTCTCAGCGGACATTGGAAACTATGTCTCATGTGCATCGAGTAAAATTTCATTTCAAAGGTGGAAAACTAGACTTTGACTCTTTCAAGGAATTATTTCTCTTTTTATGCTAGTGTTGTAAGTTTTCCCTCATAAAAATTCAAAACATTAAGAAAAAAATGAAAGAAGAATAAAACAGTTTGGTTTGACATCAAACGGATACCACAAGAATGGTTTGGTTCGGTTCGGTTCGGTTCAATGAAATACAATGGGGTTTAATTTCACTTTTCTTCGAACTGTATTTATGTTGATTGGTTTGATTTGATGCCCAGACTGCACCGTGCCTACCACTAGGTTTTTGGCACTTACTAACATCTTGCTGGAAAAAACACTCGATGAGATTTTAAGAATGATAGAATAATCTGTCTACTAATGCTTACATTCTTGTTTGAAAGATGTACAGGTGTTATGCAGATCACGTCCTAATCGAGTTCATCAAAACATGGAGTGCTTTGCCACCATCGAAGGTGAAAAAGATATTATGCTCAAGAGCATCTAAAGGCTAGATGAACTTCAATAAAAAGTGCACAAGTTTAATAGAACGAGAAGTTCATGGATACTTGGATGGATCATGGAAAAGCGAACAGCTACGTAGAGCTAGAGTTGCAAATATGCTCGAAAGGATGAGAGGATGGTAGGTGAATAGCTATGTTTAAATGTATGACGTGGAAAGACTGGATGTACAGCCGGTAGAGATAGCTCCTAACATCAACAGAGCAGAGGATGTCTCGTGCTTCTATTACTTATATAAGAAGACTTGGAGCTCATTTGAATCAATTTAAAATTCAAATAAGAGGTAAACTTGAGTTTCAAGGTCTGGAGTTCAATCACCGAAAGTTCCGACGTTGAATCAGAGCAGTTTACCATTTTTGTGCAAGCAGCTAGAGGGTCGGACACTGGACAGAGGCAAAACATCCCATTTAGGGAAACCTCACTTTCGTCGGTGAGAAGAGTCTACAATCCCGCGGTCGTGCTTTCCCTTCTAATGTCTCTTTGACCACCTTGAGAACTATAGAATGGCTACATTGAAGTTTGGAAGTCTACCAAAAAGGATTCAAAGCTTGCTGAAGGATGCTATTGTGAAGTCTTTTGCTCTCTTTTTGTTCTATTTTCCTCTCGTATTCACAAAGTGTAACCGCTTGTACTTGTAATTCTCTCTCAAAGTGATTTATTGCTTGTTGTAATCAATGATCAGAAAGTATGAAGAAAGAGTGCATTAGAGTTGTTTGCATTTTAGAAGAGCTACTTGTTTATCTAGAGTTAATGTAACACCTTAGACTTGTGAACTTATGATTCTAGCTTGATTCATGGCTATTTGTCTAGGAAAGTGGATGTATGCTTAGTCATAACACAAACCCTTATATATTTTTTGCAATATCTTTTCTCTCTCTCTTTTACTTATCTATATGCTAGAAGCATTAGCCCTAGTCACCATAAATTTCTTAACCTTGTCTCTACTGTGTATTTACTTCTAGACTAAAATTTGTAATCGCATATGCAATATTTCTTCCCTCCCTCACTCCTAAGCTGTCAAATGGGCGGGGTTGATTGGGGCAAGAGAGGTTTGGGTTAGGTCAAAATAGGTCAGACAATTTTGACCCATTTATATGCAATATAAATTTGATAATTCATACTCGACCTATCTCGTATAAGATTTGATCCATATTACTAAAATAGATCCATATTCAATCCAACTTATGAAAATCCGTATCCATCTATTTAACCCGCTTTAAGCTCTTCATGTGTATGTATTACTTGGATTAAAATTTCATATCAAATAAAAAAGTAAATTAGCACAACAAAAAAATTACTAGTAAATAAAGAGAAAGATGAATAAAATTGAAAGAAAAGGAAAGGAAAAAAAATCAGAAAATCTTTAAAAATTGCGATGACTGTATTATTCAAATCTTCGATAAAAAAATCGGCGGATCCCTATCCCGAACGTCAAGCTTGGGTTGGGTCTTTATCATCTATCTCCTCTAGCTTTGAGAAGTGCATGACTTCGGTGAAATGTAAAAAATAATAACAATTAAATTAAATTAAATTAAATTAAATTAAATTAAATTAAATTAAATTAAAAAATTAAAAAAAAATTAAAAATAGGTCTTGGCTAAAATAACCATCAATAGTAAAGTCGATTTACCATATTGCCATCTCTTGTTATCTGCCATGCATTCGTCCATTCATCTACATTTTCCAGAGAAAAATGAAATGCGAAATTTGTTCTGAGTGCATTCCGACTCTTTTTTTTCTTCCTTGATTGGAAATATGAAAATGAGATAAGAAAAAATCGTATGTGTTAATGAGCAAGAGGGAGAGAGGGAGGGAGTTCATGTGAATTGGGTCTTAGGCAAACTACGAGCCTATCAACACTCATGTTCATTTTAAGCTTTATATTTCTATATCTATTTATAATTCATTTGCTAAATATTTTCTGATCCATATAAGTTATAACGACCCAACCCATCATATATGTGTTAAAGAGAGGGTCAATGACCCATTTTGACTGCTTTACTTCCTCCCTCCCTCTCCAATGGCATACTAAATAGTGTTAAAATCATTAACTTCACTTACCCAAACTAAATGCTTTTCTCAATGCAGGTTCTGAGGAACAATAAAAGATTATTGGTCGGGGCAAAGTAGAACCAACAATTTGATCGATTCTAGAACCTCAAATGGAAATGATCGAAAGAGTTCCTCATCGGTTGCAAGAACTTGACCGGCTTCATGGGGAATTAGGCTAGATCCATACCAATTAGGCTGTTCAACTCTTGGGTTGAAAAGTCTCGTTCGCACACCTCGTCCTTTTAGTTATACAAGGGCAGCGCTATTTTTACTTCCTGTAGGACTAAATCTACCCTATTATACTAAAAGGACAGAATAATCCTCAATCATTCAATTGCAAAGTGATAGCCTCATTCCTTTTCCTTTTTTTTTCTATTTAGGATCCAGTTGCCATAATTAACCATTTCATGTATTTTGTTTTTTAGTGTATAATTAGATATTTCTATAACATTTTATATCTTTGTGTAAAAGTCTCTATCCATGAGCAACGAAGAAAGACAAATTCTATGATATAGTAAATAACTCAAATGTCTCTTTTCTTCATAGCTCATATGATAACTCATGTATCATTTGTTTTTCTTACCTCAAAAGCTCACTTTCTTGGTGAATTTTTTATTTTTAATTTCATTGGTCTAAAATATATATATATATCAAGTCCCTTTACTAAATATATTAAAAAAATATTTTTTTATTTACCATAGGCAAGATACTTTTACACAAAGTGAGTAAAACGTTATCAAAGTATCTTGGACTACTCTAAAAATATTATGCACGATAAGACATCTTGATGTCTTTCTATGAACACTATGGGTGTGTTTGGGAATTGCTTTTCAAGAGGCTTTGGGGGGCTAAAGGCCTTTGGGCCAAAATGAAGGTGTTTGGGAACTATTTTCTAAGGGGCATTGAGGCAAAGCTGGCATTGCAAAGCTGAAAGCCCAAGGTAGGTCCTAAGCTGCCTTGGGCTTTTAGCATTCTCGGAATGCCTCGTGTTACTGTTCATGTCTACTGTTCATATTCTTCTCCGGTGGCGTGGCTGATTAGAGACGAGCTTAAGAGGCCGGCGAGGTCACTGCTGAGGTTGGCGAGGTCGCGGCGACCGTCACCAACCAGTCACGTGACCCCCGTGAGTCGCGTCACCGTGACCCAGCTCTAGGTCGCGCGACCTTAGGTGTGACCCAGATCTGGGTCGCCAAAGGTCATATGACCCAGATTTGGGTCGCCAGAGGTAGTGCGACCTTGCTGCGATCGGTGCAACTCAAATCTGGTCGCCGCGAGGTCGCGTGACCTCAGGTGTGACCCAAATTTGGGTCGCCGGAGGTCATGCGATCTCTGACGACCAGATCTGGTTGCGACAAGGTCGCATGACCTCAGATCTGGTCGCTGTGAGGTTGCGCGACCTCCAGTGACCAGATCTGGGTCACACCGGTCGCCGCGAGGTTGCCCAACCCTAGGCGGCCCTCGCCGATCGTCTCCGGGGGTTGCCTGAGGTCACTTGCCTCGCCGGCGAACTCTTTTATTTTTATTTTTTTGATAATTTTTCTTTTTTTTTTTATTAATCACCAAAGCCTTTTGTAAATGTTATCTTTCTAAACACTATTTCACTCAAAGGTACTTCACAATGAACTTTCAAAGTATAATTTACCAAACACAATTTGCATTTTGGAAAACCTTTTTAACTCAAAGGTTTTTGCATTTTCCCAAAGGCTTTCCCCAAAAACCCTCCCAAACGCACCCTATGTAGATGATATTCATTTTTGTTTATCCAAAATAATGAGATGTCATTGGCATTGTATAAAAATTCTTATTTTATGCAATGTTTTGATTTAATTAAATTTCATCTTTGAAGTTTCTTGAAATTTCTTTTTTCGCCTAAACTAATTTTTATGGAAGTAAAATCTAACAATTAAAAAATATAGTGCCATTTAATATAGATGGAAATTTTTGTCTTTTTGGTAACTAAATCCTACATAAAAACACAGATTTTTTTTTTTTGGTAATTAAATCCTACATAGAAACAGCAAAAAAAAAAAAAAACAAAAAGGAAAGTAAACAAATTATGGGCCATCACTTTAAATTGTAATTGAATGATTAAAGGCAATTTTAGCTTTTTGGTAAAAATTGAGTGAATTTAGTCAGAAAATGTGTGGAAATAGCGCCACCCTTACAAAAACACCGGTTTCTCATGCTGATTAACATAAAGATGTTTGTAACTTCTTGAATTGAACGCCAATTATTTTCTTTAATGCTGGTTTGATTAGTATCTACATAAGTTTGAATACCAAAGTTTCATTTGATCTTCTCCTTTGGGAAGCATCCGTGCTCTCAAAGGGGGTTTTTTTAATCCAATCCCTCAATGAACAATATCATTCCTCATGGAATTGGTAGTCATAGGATCCTGAATAAGTGATTCTCAAGCGTTCATTGGAACCTTTTCAAATGTATAAGTGCTATGCCACTTTGTATAGAAATTGTATTGCAGTGATAGGACAAAATGTACATAGGTGCAATGTTTCGACAGTAAATGATAACCCAAGAATCCATAGAAGGCCCGATGCTCTCAACATAGAACAAAGCAAATACAAACAAGCAAGGGGGAAATGATGCAATAAATGTTGTAATTTTCGTATGGTACTCATTTGAGTGCCATAACTTCTTCTTTTTTTTCAATCATTTGAGTGATATTACTTATGTATAACACTCATTTGATTATCATGACTTTTTTCCCAACCACTTGAGCGCTATAACTTTTTAAAAATGTTCGCAACAAGTGACATTCCACTTGGATGGGCATTTTCTCAATAAGTTTTGACATTCAAATGATCCATTCAATGTTCTATTACTCAAGTAATCGTTTTTTTTAGAAGTTATGGCACTTAAGAAGTCGAAGAAGAAGTTATGATACCCAAGTGAGTAACATACGAAAGTGATGACACTTATTGCATCCTTATACCTGCAAACAAGAGTAATTGTGATAATGACATTAGTAATAAAACCGAACAACAGTGGAACTTCCTTCTCTTGTCATTTTACTAAAGAAAGTTACATCAAGGCATTATTTACCCAAATTAAGCACAAACAATCCAAGGGATTCATGATGGGACCACTTTTAATTAACAAAAGTCAAATTATCGTATTAAAGTGTTCCAAGACACTACCGTTCCTTATAAGACCAATTTATCGAGATGGTCTCGTTGCTGCATTAAATTTGTCACGTGCTCTGGGTGTCTAATTATGAAGTAAGCTTTAGCGTCTGAAAATGTTTTAAAGACAAGAAACACCATTTAGTATCTCGTCTATGAGAGATACCGATCAAAATTATAAGCAAGCACATATGGAAAACAAATTGACATTATCTCTCAAAACTTGCCCATCCTTTTCATTATATCTCGGGGGAAAACTTAGAACAGCACTATAATGACAATTTGTTGCAAGAGATTATTCCTAATCGAAACTCTGTCCTTGAATGGATTTGGATGCCTTTCCTTGAGTCCGTTGATTGATCGACATCCACAAGCTCCGTCGAAGGTCCTCCATTCGCACCTCCATTTGGTTGAGCTCTTCCAGGTTGAGCTCTTCAATGGGAGCTTCCCACCATGCGCCATTGCCTTTTCCTTCGGTCAATTGCTTCAACACTTTGTTTCGTGCCTCCTCAACTTTGATTTGATTGATGAGCTCATCGTACTGTTGATTGAGCTCATTAATCCGGGCTTGACGATTAGACTCAACCAAGGCATAAGACCCATCAATGCTTGGAGGGTTTCGGTTGAGGAACTGATTGGCGACTGTATCTATGGATGGATGAGCAAAATAAAATGGATTTCCGGAAGGAGACAGTACTACTACTCCCACCTCTGCTCTACAGAGGGTTACAAGCTCGCTATCTTACAGATACCGGATCTACGCTTTGAAAATGTAATAAGCCTTCTCTCCTCATTTTCAATTCGTTTCATCTCAATCTTTGATGCTCTCTTGTCTGTTTTCCTGCCATAATCAAAGAAAGTAATCCAAGGCAATTGGAAACAAGTAAAGTTGTGATATTGGCAGAGAGAAAATGCACGTATTTATATGCGTATATGAATGTCAAATTGAGTATGCTAATCTCTTCTGTCATCTCCTTCCATGAGAAAAATTTAAAAATTCCCAAGTTTATCTTATGGCATGTTCGATTTTGTTAATATGTATCAAGACTTTCTTTGTATTTCCTTTTAAATTAATGGTTTTCCAATTAAATTGCTCAATTGTATTGTGTCTCACCATAATTCCCTTTGAAGAATTCTCTAGATTGAGTAAATTATAATGAAATAGACAGACAAAAGTTTGTATTTTGAGTATACCATTCAAATATGATCTCCGCAGGCATCATAAAATTGGGCATAACATTAATTGGGAAATTTTTTGGAAAATACAAGATTTAATACCGACTATTTTGTTTAATTCATTGTTTGATATGTTTAGAGTTAAATATAAAATTGGGTTTAAAGATACTGAAAATCTGTTAAAGGTAAGATCTGGAAAGACCTGAAACGTAGGTATCTGGCGCAACATTTTCAAATGTAAAAATAACAACTTAATTTGACAATAAAAACGAAACTAAATGGCTAGTTGAAATAAAAATTATGATTTAAAAGTATATTTTTGCATTACTTGGGGACTATGTTTTTTAACAGTAAACTTATTGTCACAGGCTATTACATATAACATGAAATTACTCTTGTGCGAAACTATTGGGACGCCAAGAACAACTAAGCATACAAAACCAGTTTGCATTTGGCAGATAATCCTTCTATGAATGAACAATCGAAAAGTAATGCTTTTCTCTTCCCTCCATCCAAAAAAGGAGGAGCCGTCTCTGAAATACTGATAAGGTAAGCTCTATGTATCTTGATATATCATACTCGAGTTTGTTATATTTTCTGGCCATTTAAACTAAGCTATATGATTCATTAGAAAAATTGCCCCACTAAGGAAACTGATGTAATTGCTACACCAAATGAGTTTAATTTGTTTTATATGCTGTTGTATTTTGTCACAATTTGTGTATATGCTATTTTTATTCAGGAATATTACTCTTTTCTTTTATAAGGAAGATTCTTTGAGATGGGTTTTTTTTTTCGCCATTTCAATCTAAAGATGGATATGTCCATATTATCTTTATGTTATGTTTATATGTATTTGTCCAATTTGAAAATGTGATGTGACAAATAGAAGTATATATCATTATGGATATAAGTATCTAAATCAAGATTTAGAGAATGATTAACATTACAATGTCTATGAAGATCAAGATGACTAAAATATGTATGCATTAAGATATGAAGCGGAAAACAAGAAAATAGATTCTTTTTTTCCTATTTTTGCATGATTTCTATGCAATGTTCTTGTGAACTCCATGTTGCCCCTTATTTCATCCAATAACTTTCATTAAGTCTAAAACAAAGAAACTTATGCAATTGATTTGCAACTTTGGAAAAATAAATGCCCATGTAACGCATAAGTTTTGTCACGCCCCGGATTCTCGAGCGCGCGCACATCCCTCAGTAGTCGATAAATTTGCAACGTCCCAAGACACGTCGCCAATCCATTCATTTTACTGCACAAGCGGAAGCAAATAAACAACTCCTGACAACAAACAGCATGAGATAGAAAAGCAGGACAATCATATCAAACAAAACACTTTTATAAACGAGCTGAGTTTATATACAAGGGCCTACAAAAGATTGGCTTTCAAAAAAGGAATTGTCCTACGACCCATTAGTCGGACACGTTCACCAATCTTTCGGACTCCATAGGCTCTGAGGGCACCGAGTCCTCCACAGCACCATCAGGAGGATCAGCTACACCCTCGCCAAAAGCAGCATCAACAACCACAGCGGGGATCTCAAAACCCTAGAGGGGACCCACTCTGTATCCATTGAGTCCATGGCGAAACCATGCTTAGAATCGATGAGGTATCCTCTCAGGTAGGCCCTCATTGACCCAAACGGTGGTCACGACCAACTCATAGACCTAATGACTACCAGGGACAAGGACGTCTATATCCTGCTCAGTAATAGCACGTGGCTGCCCAAAATGTTTTGGAGGAACCGCCATCTAAGGACTTGAAAAGATTGAGTCCACGACAGGGTGAGACAATGTCTTAGCAAGTTCACTCTCTAAATTCCGACTAGGAAGGAAATACGCCTAGCCACATAATCAAACAATCACAAAGACTTACTTCGTCTCAGATCCTTCCTGCATGTCAGTAAAGTTCATATCACATACATAAACAATATTCATACTCAGTCAATTGGAACGCCACAATTCATCTCTCAAACAGCTATAGGGGTTTCGATAATAGGGCCAAATCGTTATGACATGTCCTATTCTATGCCACACAATTTTGTCCCAGAATCCGGTGTGTCAATTTCACTCAACATGCATTCTAATTGTTAATCACAACTACACACGGGCACGGTCTACTCAACGTTCGGCGGTTTTCTAGCATAACCAGGTATTGTCTCAGCCCATTGAGCACGGCAACGTCACTACGTCGGCGGCATTCCACAAAGGAGTATTGGTCCAGCCTCTACTGTGACCGGCATCCATTGATAGGACATCCCATATAGGGGCACGTCCAGCTTAACAACCCGGGACGGCTTCTCATAACTATTCATGCACCAATCCAATTTCTGGCCAAGACATTGTGCTTTGCACTCAAATGTCTCAATTAAAATATGTACTTGGCCCATTTTCTTCGTATTAAAAACACACAGTAAAATAATTGTGTGTGAGTACATGGTCAATTTGAATCAGAAAAACTGATATCCTCCCTTTTTAATTCCCACTGTTTGATATAGTCTTTAAAACCATTTTCGGTGACAAAACCCAACACTTGGGATTTTCTAATTAAATATCAAAATTTCACAATTTTGGAATAAATAACCAAAATTCCAATCACCACTCAATTTACACAATTTAACACTCAATTGCATAAACTAAGCACACCATTGCAATCAACACGAAATTCCGGTCACCAGCTATCCCTGTCTAATTTTTGGAAAATAATAAATAATTAAATAAATACCAAAAATAATTAAATAATGCAAATTAAATACCATAAATACCAACTTAGGCCAGAAATGCTAATCTAACCACCTAAACAAGCCTAGAAAATTTCCAAACCTATCTAGATAAATAGCACCGTCTATCCAACCCTTAATCAATCTATTCTAACCACCTAACATGCACAATTGAATAATCAAATCACTAATCTACACTAACTAACCACCTAATTCATAATTAGCCTAAACTAATTATCAACTAAGCGTCATTAACTCCCTAAGCAGAGTTTAGCAAGTAAACTCATCGGTTTAGGGGGCCGGTGAGTCCACAATGACGGCGACGCAGAGGCGAGCGATAAACAAGCCTGCGGTGACACCAATGATGTCACGCCTCGATTCTCAAAAGCGACGTTCCAGGATGCATCGCCGACTCATTCGATTTTTAATACGCATGCGGAAGCATATATAAATCCCCAGACAATAAAACAATGGGGTAGGAAAGTAGGACCGATTTTTCACAAAAAAACCTTTTTTATAAACACACAGGTTTATACACAGAAGCCTACAAAAATGAATCGGCTTTCAACAAAAGAGAAATGCCCTAGGACTAACTAGTCGGACATGCTCGCCGATTCTCCAAGCTTCACCTTCTAACTTCGGGCCTTGGGTCCTCCACTGATATCAACTAGGGACCTGAAAATGGTTATACAATAACCAGTGAGATAATTTCTCAACAAATTCAACTCTCCTAAGACCCAATTAGGAAGCAAATACGCCCTAAAGGCTGCCTAATCACACCACGGGTCAAAGGACTCACCTTGGCCTCAATTCCACCCTGCAAATCAATATCATTTACAGATGTCTCAAATCACATAAATCAATCAATTCATAACATCAGATCAAATCATTGATCAATCGATATAGTCGATTACATGTCATCTCGATCATTTCTTGGTCAGCTCATCTCATACTAGCTATAAGTCCATCCATATCAGGACTGCTCACTGCTAAGTTAATAGATAGATAGTATAGTTCACTTCTGAGATGATTGGGTATACTGCTCTTTGCTAAGCTGCCATATCGCTCGTAGGCTGATATAATATACCGACATATTCCATCAAAACAAATAAGGTATACCACTCTCTGCTAAGTTGACATATCGTCCGTAGGCTAATATAATATATCAATATACTACTCTCTGCTAAGCTGACATATCGCTTGTAGGCCAATATAGACCGACGCCCGGTAATTTTCCCATTAATTACCAAAATTAATTAATTTAAGAATAAAATCATAAAATCACAATTAAATCATTTCGACACAATTTATAGCTCAAATAAATAAACAGATTGCACCACAATAACTAGCATAAAATTCCGGTCGTTGGCTATCCTAGCCTAATTTTCAGAAAATAAATAAATAATTAAATAATTACAAAAAATATTAAATAAATGCAATAAATCCAACTTAGGCCCGTAATGCCTAATTGAATGCCGAAACAGACCTGGAAAATTTCCAAGGTTCATTCAATAAATATTAGAACATGTCTACTCGCTAATTACACTAACTAACCACCTAACATGCATCAGCAGATAATTAAATTAACCAATCTAATCTAATCTACTATATCCACCTAAACCATACTTAATTAATCTAATCAACCCCTAAACATCATTAGCCTACTAAGCGAGGATTAATGAGTTAAACTCACTTGTTAATCAAACCGTTCGGTTCAATTTGACGGGGACACGACGGGGACCAACTTTCTCCAAAACGGGCCAAACTTTCGAGACTCGGAACCACCTCAAAACGGGCCACAAAGCTGCTAAAAAACTCACTATTTTCCTCTCTGTTCTTGGTTGTTCGGTGGCTGCAAAGGCAAGAGGATGGCTTGGTTTAGACGAAATGGACCGAGGAAGGTTAAAAGGGTTAAACCAGGCCTTAGCGGGCACTCACGGCAGTCAAACGAGCTCCGGCTTGGCTTGACTAGTGGCTAAGACGCATGGATAGAGGGCTGGAAGTAGCAAGGGACGTCGAGCTGGGCGGTGGCGCGGCAAGACAGCGGCGGCGCACACGTGCGGGCGGCGAGGCACGTGAATGGTGGACGGCGTTCCGGTGGCGTGCGGTGTGGATGGACTGCTCAGCTGCTTCTCCTACTAGTTGTTGGGTTTCGAACAAGGCAAGGAGGGAGAGGAAAAGGGGCTAGTCGCCAGCCTTGGTGAGGGAGAGAGAGGGATAAAGGACAAAGGGTCCACCTTGGCCAATTATTCTCTTCAAATGTCCTCTTGACTGAATCCTCTACCACCAGCATCTCCCTTGGCCTCTATTCAGCCACCAATGCCCCTTGTACAACCCTTGAGATGGTCCACAATGGCTAAGCAAGGGGGGCATACGAATATCCAACATTTCTCCGTTAATTGGACATTTGTTGATCCTCAAATCAACTCGATTTGGCCTCAATAAAGTCCGTTATCAAGTCAATAGTCAAATTAGTATTTTCCTCACCAATTGAACCATCTTGCATCCCAATTGCTCGATCAAAAACGGTCCCTGGCTTTTTTTGGACAAAAACCGCCATAGGACGACTTTTTTTCAAAAAGTCTCGGGTTGCAGAGAAATCTTTTGAGACTGAGTCAACGCTCCTAGAATTAATTGTGACACGACATAACTTTCAATTTCTGAAATCGGACTCAAATTTGCGATTAATTTCAATCTGGCGTGTTTTTAGCGTGACCTAGACTACCGGGTAGGTTTTAGAAATTTTTAGTGCAAATGACCTATGGTCGATTTACTTCGAGCCACAATGAAACCACTCGACACATTGGCAACTCTCGGTTGTCGTAAAAATCTCGAGAATTCAAATATGGACATGGAGTACCAAAACGATAAAAAAAAATCAGTCTAGTGCCGGCTGACGAGAATTTTCCAATTTAATGGTGTCACCCACGATTAGCCACACATCTTAGTCGAACCGATCTATCTCTGATTTCAAATCAATTTTATACAAAGCCGTAATTGCCTCTAAAGATAAACACGGTCGAGAAACCAATTCCTGGTTAAATTCTCAGGTCTATCGCATTAAATTTCCTTAATGGCTTCCATGGATAGTCTAGTTATCTTGAGAGTGATCAATTCTGAGAATAGCTATATAGGCGCGTTGATGAAATACCCAATTTATTTAGTAGAAAACATGATTGAAAATCTGGGATATCACAAACGGAGGTTGGGATGGGCCTTGAAATAGGCCTAAAAGCTTCATAGGCATTGCTGGCCCTCAGCCTCTGTCATTGGGCCGAAGCGGCTAGCTGGGGCTGAAATAGGCCAAGCGGGCAAAGAAGGTTGCAGCGGGCGATGGTGGTGCTCGACGGTGACTGGACGGTAACGGTGGAGCTCCGACAAGGCTGTGACAACGACCAGGGCACACGGACGACGGCGCGAGACCACAGATGAGCAGGAATAGGTGGACATGCGCGCCGTGGCTTGCGGGTGGCGTGCGATTAGTCCAACTACTTCAGTCGCAAGGGGGAGGCTGTTGGTTGGTTTCATCTATATTTTCTAGCTCTCAAAACACACTAAAATGGAGAAAGGAGTTGCTAAAGGAAGAAGATGGCTGCCGCAGCTTGGAGGGGGTCACAAAAATATCTAAAATACTTGAGTTATTGACCCTACCATGCATGGCTGTCTTCCTTAGCCAAAATGTAGCCCTCAAGCTTCCTAAGGGTCCAAATGTTGCACACCACCCATAGCTACGAAGTTTGGACCATTTCCCTCCAATTCCACTTCAAGACTTCTCCAATTGAGCTTAATTTGGTGTCCATAAATTCAGCCAATGTGCCATCGTCCATCTCATTATTTTTCCTTGTCCATTGAACCAACTTGACGGCAAAAAATGCGACCAGAAATGACCCTCTGATTTTCCCGGTCCAAAATAGCCTTACTTTAATTTTTTGCCAAAATGGAAAAAATTTCAGATGATGAGTTGACATTCTTAAAATGAATCATGACATGACAAAATTTTCAATTTCTGAAATCAGGTTTAAATTCGTGATTAATTTCAATCTGACGCGATTGTAGCGTGACCTAACCTACTAGGTAGCTTTTATGAATTTTTAGTGCAATTGACCCGTGATCGATTATTTTCGAGCCACATTGTACATCTTCAACTCATTGGCGACTCTTGGTTGTCGTGAAAATCTCGAGATTTCAAATACGGGCATATGGTACATAAATGACAAAAAAATCAGTCTAGTGTCGGTCGATGAGAATTTTGCAATTAGGTGGAATCACCCACACATTAATCACATGCCTCTATCGAACTGACCTATCTTCGGTCTCTGATCAATTTTGACGGTGCCATAATGACCCTTGCAGATTAGTATGGTCGAGCAGTAGATTCCTTAACGGCTTCACATGATAGGCTAGTTATCTCGTGAGTGGCCAACTTAGAGAAAAGAACTATAGGCGCATCAATGAAAAGCCTAACTTATTCAATTGAAAACAAAACCTGAAAATCAGGATGTCACAAGTTCAATCTATAGTACAATATTTACTTAGTAATAAATCGTAACTACAATAGAACTTATTCAGCAGCTCTTAGAAAATGGATCATCACAGGTTGGAGATGTAAAGGAGATAGTAAATGTAAAGGCTTGCTGACCAAGCCATATAAAAAAAGTTAGAAACTCAATAGAAAAGATAAGAAAACATGAAACAATAAGTAAACGCTGAGAAGTTAATCAAATGAGAGTTAATAATCTAAAAATAGTTGATAATATTAATTTCATAAAGGTGGTGAGTTGCTCTAATAATTCATATAAAAGTTAGTAAATTCGAAAAGTTAGTTAGAAAAATTGTAAATAAAGGTCAATAAGTTCTTAGAAAAATTGTTAATGTGCAAACTATTAAAAAATTAGTGGTTTCATAAAAGTGTAGGTGTTCAAAAACAAAACCAAACAAAACCATTTTTATGCAGTTTAGTTTGGTTTCGATTTTTTAAATTGCACCAAACTGCGAAACCGTATCTAACAGCCCATCGATTGTTTAATTACTTTTACCATTTGTACAGAGTAGCCCAATTTATATATATATATATATATATATATATATATATATATATATGAAGTAGGTTTGATTTTCAGTTGCGGTGAATTTATGAATTGTTTGGAGTGTAGACTTAGGTTTTTTTATTTATTATTATTTATATAAAATTACTGCTCTTTCTAAGCTAATTTAGTACGTTTGACCTCGTGATATTACAAAAGATAAAGAAATAAAGAAATAAGTTCGTAACTTAAATACGGTTGGGTTTAGTTTCACTTTTCATTAAACTGTATTTATGCTATTTGGTTTAGTTTTTTTATCCCCAAATTGCAGTATGCTCACCCCAAGTTTTTTTACTTTTACCAACACTTAACTAAATTTACTAGTACAGAAAATCCGTATTATTTGGCAAAGACAATAGAATTGTTGTAATTATGAATTAATTGCTCAACAAAAGTGAGGATAACAAAACCCGTGGCGCCGCGGCGCTTAAAAACGATGTTGCGCAGGCAGGATTTTGCAACGGTTTTCTTTGTCTTCAAAAGACATATCCTTTAAAACTCTACAAGTTGAAATGAACTATTCTTCATTTTAATAAAGAAGTAAACACAACTTTTCTGTTCTAAGAAAATTGTTTCAATTCTCTGTCTTCAAAGTCAGAAAATGAATCTCTTCTCTTCAATTTTCTCTTTGGTTAAATACAATGTATGCCAATTCGTTGAAAGGTTCGATAAAGTCTTTTTTCTTTTTGGGTCAAAAATTGAGTCATGTTTGCATACTGCTAATACAAACAAATTCGAAGTGTTGTATCCTGAGAGATATAGTTTGTAAATCAGCAAAGTACCATTAGCAGAACTAATCGCCTTAAAGAGATTCTATAATTTGAGCCTTATTTCCTATTCAATTTTATAGCAATCAAGCAAATCTACATTTTGCTATCGCTTTCTCATAGATATTATGTCTATTTAATTTACTGGTTACAACAAACAACATTAAATTAGGTTGACAACAAGATTTCTGCCATGATAAATTTCTTAACCTTATCTCTACTGTATCATTGCTTCTAGACTAAAATTTTATATGTGCACTGGCAATATTTCCTCCCTCCCTCTCCCATGGCAGATTAAAAAGTTTAAAATATTCACTTCAATTGCCCAAATTAAAAACTTCTCCCAAATCATGTTTTGAGGAACTCTAACAGACTAACAGACTGGCTGGCGCAAAGTAAAATGAACGGTTCAATCGATTCCAAAATCTTGAATGAAAATCGAAAGAAGGTTCCTAATTGCTTTCAAGAACAAGACCTGCGCACTTGGGAACTGGCCTAGGTCGGTGCCAACTAGACCGGTCAATTCTTGGGTTGAAGAGGTCCGTTTGCACACTCTTGTCCTTCTAATTACAAGAACATCGGTTTCTATGCTGACTAAACGTAAAGCTGCTTGTAACTTCTTCAATTTAAGACAATTGATTTTTTTTTTTTTTTGCTGATGGTTTAATTAATTTCTACACTAATATGAATGCTAGAGTTATATTTCCTCGAGGAATTGGTACTCAAGGGATGACAAATAAATGGACGTCAAGCGTTCATTGAAAGGTTTTTAAATATTTATATGCCATGTCCAAGAAAAGAACATTAGCCATAACTTTTATATGGTGCTCACTAGAGTATAATAACTTTTTTTTCCGATCATTTGAGTGCCATAACAAATTTGCTTATCACTTAAGTGTCATATAACTTTTTAATCGATTACTTAAATGTCATAACATTTTTACAACGTTTATCATAAGTGCTGTGCCACATTGAATTTTCAGCACTTGGTGAACATTTTCAAAAGTTATGGCATTTGAGTAAATATCATACGAATGTTATGACTTTTGTGGTGTTTTTATCCCTGTTATGCCACTTCATCTATGATATTTCAACTGTAAATGGTCCCCTGAGAATTCATAGAAGGATCAGGCTCTGAATATAGACGAAAGAAACACACATAAACAAGAGTGTGTTAATGACATTAACAATAATATCAAATAACAATGGAACTTCCTTTTTCTGCATTGCTAAAACAAAATATTTTTGTCAACTCAATTATTTGTCCTCAACAGATAGTCCAAACGATCTCGCTTTTACCCTAAAAGTCATTTTAACCCAATAAATTGATATTTCTTAGTTGTCCAATTAAAATATTTTTGCCAACTCAATTAATTGTTTGAGATATTTTGACCTATTTAATTTGAATTAGTCAAAAAAACACACGAATGCCACCTTTCATAAGTTGTATTTATCTTGATTTATTATGTAGAAATTATTTGGAAGAGAATAATAAGATCAAAGCAATGGACTACTAAAAATGAAATTATTGATAAATGTGACAAGAGAGAGAAAGCTAATCAAATGTGTAGAATTGATCTTTATGACATGAAACTGAAGAAAAATGAAAAGAATGGTAATTGTTTTTGACTTGACGGATTAATTTTCCTTGAAGGAGATGAATGAATATTAAACCATCTGTCCTCGATCAGTTCTATGTGGCCTAATACCAATAAAAAAATTTAAAAATAAAAATAAAACTTTCATTTTAGGTTGAATCCTAATTTTAATCTAAACTTTTTTCTGTCTCATATAATATCCTTAAGTTTTGGTCCATTCCCAATTATACTCTAATCTTTCTTTTGTCTTATAAAAATCCACCAACTTTCGGTCCGATCTCAATTCTACCCTATGCTTTTTTTTTTTTATCTCATAAAATTACCAACTTTAACTTGGGTCCCATATATGCTCCCATTAATACTTCATCCAAAATTGCCCTCGCTAATTGGCACTTTCATGTCATTGCTCTAAGTTTTACCCAAATTTCAAATCTAAGAAGAGTCTTTTGGAGATGAATTTTCACGTCAACCCAAACGACATCTTCTTGGATCTAAAATTTGGGTAAAAATTAAAGTAATTAAGGTTGACCTTCTATTTGCTCTTCTTTTTATAGAATCTTTATTCCATCTCACTCGAGGATCTTTGATTTTGTGCTCAGTATTCAATTTTTGTGCTTGAGAGTCTTTCATCTTTCACGATCGGAGAGCTCGCGCTCAAACGCTTTTTATCTCTTCATTGTCAAGAGAAATTGGAGGGAAGGTTAATATAAACATATTTTAAACTCAAGCAAAAGTTGATGGTTTTTTAGGAGGAAAAAATATCTAGGTTAAAATTGGGACTGAACCAAAAGTCGAGGGTTTTTTAAAAGACAAAAAAAAAAAAAAATTAGAGTAAAGTTGGGACTAGAGACAAAATTAGAGGTTTTTTTTTTTTTTTTTTTTTTTGAAGAAAACAAGGATTGGGGTAAAATTGGAACTAAACTTAGTTGGAGGCTTTTAGGGTATTAGGCGCTACTGTGTTGTTATATCCTTCCATAATGCTGTGTAGTCATTTGTCATGTCTATCTTGCCATGGAAGAGGTACCCCCTTTTCTTAACACTCGGATATCTGCTCATTGTATCCCATTTTGTTTTGTTCAAAACAATCAAACAGTTATTTAAATCGAGATACGATTATTTATATAGACTATATAATTTTATTCAGTAGTTCTAGCAATATTTTTGGAATTACCGATCCAGCCTCAGAATAGCAAATGATAACATGATTATAAAATACATGTGTGCGCGCGCAATTGACACAATTATTAGATAATCATTTTCTTTCGCATTTTTGCTCGACGTCATGATATCGCTAAGCGCTGGATGGAGAAGCAGTCGTAGGTTGGTAGAGTGGCTCACTGGCGGCTTCATGACGTCAAGGAAGCTGGGGCATCTAGTGGGAAAAAGAAACGAACAAAGAAGATGAACAAAAGAAAGGAGGAAAAGAAGAGGAAAAAAAAATACCCTACATGAAAAGGTTCCTGGCCATTGCTTGAAAAATCTTATTTTAAATTAAATTGGTCACTACGAACCTTATCAGAGAAAATGTCCTTTTCAACTCACTTTTAACTAAAATTCATACCTTGCTATATATTTGCGAAAGAATTCTATATGAATTCCATTCCTTAAAAATATAACTTAAACAATAATCATGCAAGCGACGAAAAAAGAAAAAGGCAAATCATCCTGTTCCTTCAGTTATTGTTCTCGCCACTGATTCTAGTTATTTCATCCCTATTAGAAACAATACAACCACTTCTCTTTGCTCAATAAGATTCTCGCGCACTGTGAAAAGTTGAAAACAGGGTAGAGACAGAGGAGATAAGTTTAGAAATTAGGTTGAGTGCTAGAAGAAAAATACATGCATAAATTGGGAAAGAACCAAGTGTTTAAGAGGGAGAAGAGGGGTATCTTCATGTCCACCATTGGTCGTAGCTACATTAGATGGTTATTTAAAAAGAAAATCTCTGTTACGATGAATTACTAAATCACCTTCCAAATTTATCATGTCTACCTTAACAGAAGGTCTTAAAAGAAGGGTGTACTTCCGAACTTTGGCACAAAAGTTCATAACATAAGATGTCAATGAGTAATACCAATTAAAAGTAGAGATACGCACAAGATAACTGAGTTCTTGAGTTCAATGTGTTCAGTTTTACTATAAATCATTATGATGTGTTAGAGTTCGTCATTATACAAATAGTTCAAGTAAAGGAATGACCTCAACAGACAAAAACCTCCAATATAACTATAAATCATTAAAAAAATTGGTCCTATTGTCACGTTGAGGTGATTGTAACTGTTCAATTTCATGTCAATAGTTCAACACCATAGAAAGTGAAAACTATCCAATTAAAGACAAAGGAATTACATCTTTACAAGTGAGAAATATTTACAGCTCTCCACCACAGAAAAGATGCTGAGGAAACTCCAAATGATAACAACATGACTCAGACAACACCTGGCAATCAGAGTTCTCTACTCTTCTATGTTCACCTTCTAAACTCCTGCCAAAATTCTGCACAAATGCTTTTGAAATTTTCAACTCCTCTAATATGGTACATAAACATAGTGCTTACCCAGGGACCTTCATAGCAAAACTGGTTCCAAAGACAAGTCCTGGATGATGTTCTAGAGATCTTGGTGATGATCAGATGACGAGTAATATTGAGAAATAAGATCCTTCAAAATTTGGACCAGTCCTTTCAAGTCATTACTTCCCAATTCCAGACAATCCCTCAAGAAATCACCATCCACCACTTCCTTTCGCAAGGTCTCTACCATCTCCCTCGGGGGACCCTGCAAATATCCCAAATATCATCATCGGGAGAACAAAGGAACAAATTGGCATTAAGCCTGCAATCACAAATGTATTTGCACTTATCTTGACAAAGTACTTTTAGCCCTTTTTTCACCCATTTGGAATAGCACCTCTGGTCTCTGTTTCTCATGACCAACACGACCAGATACATGAGATGTTTTTTCTGTTCAACCAATGTAGTTTCATCTTTCTATTAATATTTTTATTTCAAGTTAGTTCAACAATCAACTGATATAGAAACTAACATGCTCATTTTAATAGTCAATAACGATCAGTGGAATTCATGTTCAATGTATTTCATTGAGGAAATGTTTCTATCTTCAACAAGTTACAAAGAAAGATAACAGGCATGATCTTCATCTTATCCCTTCCAAACCAAGTCGTACAGCCCCAGTATTGAACTGGGAAGTTGTAAGAAGATGCTTCAACTAAGCAGAGTCGAGGGTGGGCGACTCCCTATGGGTATCATATCTGGTACAGTAAAAGATTCAACATTTTAGGTGTCACTAGTTTTGGCATTTGGAATGTTAATTGCACAGTTCACCCACGGAATGCGACACCTCAAGTTGGGTCTCTATGTACAGTATTATTAATGGCCATCTCTCTCTAGAGTAGATAAATCATTCAGTCCATGGTCAATCTCCAGTCCTGACGATTTTACTCCCGTAAAGAAAATCCCAAGAATTCTTTCCTTCACCTTCATTTTTCCTCACCCACCTTAAAATCTTTCCAAGCATAGGCAAAAAGTATGAAATTAGATCAGACCTCGTACAGGTTTCAATTTCCATCCCCCTCTGGGATCTTGCTAAACAAATTACCCACCACCACCGATCATGATTCAGAACGAAATGCAACTGCACTATGTCTCTAATACTACGAATGACAACATTCGTCCGCTATGAATTTGAACAAATTTACAGCAAATTTGAACAAGGAAAGAAATTACACCGTACCGATTTGCTGAACACTCGGAGAAGCCTCGCGAAGACCGACTTCAAGACCCGCACGGCGTTCTCGTAGTACCTCCCAATCCAGCTCGCCCTCTCCGCATTCGATTCCGCCCACGCGAAATCCTCCACCAGGCCCAGCAGCTCGCTCAGCTCCGCGATGGCCCGGGCGCGCTCGGCCCCGGCGAGGTCGCCGCGGGCGGCGCGGAGGCTGGCGACGCGGGTGGCGAGGGAGTGGGCGAGGGAGAAGAGGGCTTCGTACTGGGAGTAGGGGAGCACCAGGCCCAGCAGCTCGCTCAGCTCCGCGATGGCCCGGGCGCGCTCGGCCCCGGCGAGGTCGCCGCGGGCGGCACGGAGGCTGGCGACGCGGGTGGCGAGGGAGTGGGCGAGGGAGAAGAGGGCTTTGTACTGGGAGTAGGGGAGGGAGTGGGCGAGGGAGAAGAAGAGGGTTTTGTACTGGGAGTCGGGGAGGGAGTGGGCGAGGGAGAAGAGGGTTTTATACTGGGAGTCGAGGAGGAGGGAGTGGGCGAGGGAGAAGAAGAGGGTTTTGTACTGGGACTCGGGGAGGGAGTGGGCGAGGGAGAAGAAGAGGGTTTTGTACTGGGACTCGGGAAGGGAGTGGGCCGGCGGAGGCGCGGCGGCGAGGAAGAGGAGGAGGAGAAGGAGGACGGCGGCGGAGGATGGGAGTCGCCGGCGTGCGAAACGGGCGGTCGCCATTTCGGGGCCGAAAGAGAGGGTGCCGAATTGAAGCCGACCGTCTTCACGAGCTATAACGGTGAGTTTTGGGCTCGCTTAAGGTTTAGAGATTTTTGGACTCTATTAGTACAAGAGGAATGAAGAAGAAGAAGAAGAAGAAGAGAAGAAGAAAGGGGGCGGGAAAGAGAAGAGAGAGAGAGAGAGAGAAGAAAAGAAAAAAAAAAGTAGGGGGAAGGGGGGCAGGAAGTGACGTGAGGAGGAAAAAGCGAAGAAAAGAAAAAGAGAGAGAGAATGAAAAAGAAAGGGGAATGGGGAGAAGAATCCGGGGGAAAATCACGTGGAGGGGGGTGGGTGGTTAGGGTTTCTTTTTTATGAACCCAAAAAAAGAGAATCAGAATTCGGAATTGATCTCTTTAGAACCGAGAACCACATCCGATCCTCTTATCTGATTCTTCAATTCCCGATTTTATTCAGGAACCGCACTCACCCCTATATAAGCGACCCGTTTACTTATTAGTTAGTTTGGACGAGACACGTTCATCACACCAATGCGTTCTTTGAAAGCTATGTTACCTTTGAATCTCAACAAAATGATGTTGGGTTTTGAATTAATAGTCTAATGTTCTTTTATGGACATAGAAGTTTTGGTTTGTCTCTTGCCTTCTTTGTTATAGTTCAAATTTAAAAATGAGAAAAAAAAGACTGTTGGAACTTGGAATTGACCTTAGAATTAGGTTCTTAGTTCTGACGAATAAGTTTTTTTTTTTTTTTTTTTTTTTGATAACCCAGGGAACCTCCGAACGCCGCTTCGCGGGGAGAGTAAACCCTGGAGCGCCGGGGGCCCCCACCGCTGACCCCCAAGCGCAGGTAAGTCGCGCGTTATGCATTGAAGCATCGCTTCCACGAAGGTTCGAACCCTTCCCCCTGCGTTTGGGGTACCAAGCCCTAACCAACGCTTCCACCGCGGGCGGTGGTTCTGACGAATAAGTTACATATTCAAAAAAATAAGAAACCTGTACACAAGAGTAGGTTCTAAGTTCTAGACGGAACCGAACCAGAACCGAGAACCGCTCACTTTTATCTATTACTCCTATGTAAAATATAAATTCTAGGGAACATTCTAAATAAAAAATTTGAAATTAAATTATTTTATCAAAAAATAAAAAACTATTCATATGAGTTTTGTCGCAAAGGGTGGCTAGGTAGCCCTATTTGGTAACTGGCCAAATAGTAAAATTTTATATTCTTTTGTTTTCGGGAACAATTTTGGAATATAATCGTGTTTGATAAAATTTTTGTTCCCGGGAACAAATTTCTATTTTTTTTTTGTTCCCGGAAATAGATTTAGAACAGAATCAAGAATAAAAAAAAAAATTGATTATTGTTCCCAGGAACAATTCTAAAATCAAGCCCATATTTTTTTTTCTCTTGTTCTTCTTCCTTTTTCTTCTTCTTCATCCATCGCCATGGTTGCTATCTGTCACCGTCCGCCGTTCACCGCCCACTACCACCGATCGTTGGCAACCGGTCCGGCGATCTCGCCGAAGGCTCGCTAGCCAGGACAAGGTCCGACAAGCTCGCTGGAAGCCAGCCATCGACGAGGCTGGGCGAGCCTTGGTGGGGCTAGGTGAGGCTTGCCTAGCCACCGGTGGGGCTCGCTCAACCTTGTCGAGCCATGGCTGGGCGAGCGGCCTAGCCCAAATTTGGCGAGGCCGCTCACCCAGCCATGGCTCAGTCGATTCTCGCCCAGCTGCTAGCGAGGCTCAGCTGATGAGGGTCGGCCTCACGGAGGGCCAGCGATGCTCTGATGAGGTCACCGGCCCTCATCTAGCCAGTTGCTGGTCATCCCAAGGTCGGCGATTAGCGACTTAAAGAAGAAGAAGAAGGGAAAGAAAGGAAAAAAAGAAAAAACAGTAATAAAATTATTTAAAAATAAAAGAAAATAATTTGAAGTAGAAATTTTTAGTACTGTACCTAACACAATTCTATTTTAGAATTAGAAATTTTGTCCAATTATCAAACACGAGAACAGAAGCGTTACCAAACGCACCATTAATATCAAATGAGGGTTTAAGCTGGCCGGTCAAATGTTTGTTAGTAAATATTTTTTAGTAATTGAAATGACGGGTAATTTTGTTTGAAATTTACAATTGAGTAGAAAATAAGAAAATTCCCAACTTGAATTAGAATTAGGGATCTTATTTCAATATTTTAGGTTTTCTTCTTCCTCTACCGCCGCTGCTTGCCCGGTCCTTGTCCGATCCTCATCGCTCATCGCAAGCTCCAGTCCATCATCTGCCGTCATTTCTTTCCTAAGTTCCGTCGTCAATGAGTTTCAAGTTTGGTGTCCTCGAGCTTCAAGTCCTTCCATGCCGCTTTCAACAATTCAAATTTGCTCCTAAAAACCACAACAAAAAGCTGATAATTCAAGTTTTTAATTGGGTGTACCGTTGGAGCCAAACCAAGCAGAGGGAAATTCCTACCATATCATGAGATTGTTAAGCAGAAGCTGGGAGACACTTATACAGCAAGTCGAAGACCCATCACTAAAACAATAGACATCCAGTCTAAATGCATTTGAAATGGAGTAAAACAATATATGATCACAAATCAAAATCTCCACTCATGTACCATAAGATCTAGACAGACAAACATAAATATTAAAAAAAAAAAAGTGCATATAAAATTCTATAATTTATCATGAAAGTGCAATTGAGTTTTAAAACTATTAAAAAATACAATGCAATTTGCGTGAAATTACAATAAAGTTCTAAAACTTTCAAAAAAATGCAATTAAGTTCTAAAAATTACAAAAGTGCAATTAACGGAAGAACTTGTTTACAATAATTCGATGAGTTTTAGGATATGATTATATTTTTCGAAAGTTTTAGAATTCAATTGTACTTTCTCTATAAGTTTCAGGACTTCCAAAGGACTAATCCCTAAGTAATAATCAACAAAGCATGTGCAGTCATTTCACCTTCCCACAGCTTGAGCCGCGAGTCTTGCAGCGACGCTGCAAACTTCATCAGATGGAACGGTCTCTTTCCCATCGGAGGATATAGAAAGCCCAATGACAAATATATGCACCTCCTGCAGATCACCATGAAAGCATCAGTTAGAGAAGCTGATGATGGCCAAGTCGAATTACTAAGTCAAGGATGCCATAAAAATCGACAAAGAAGAAGAACTTCGACCTCCTTTTTTCTGCAATGTCCAACAGCCGCAACTCAAGCTCCTGTCCTCGCAGCTCCAAAACGTCAAAAGTCACTATTCTCGCTGTCAAATTCATCAATGAGCACATCTGGCGAATGTGCAAATCATTCAGAAATCACAGTGAGAAAAGCCAGAAATTGGAGATTACCGACAGAGGGCGAAAACAGAAGCCTTTGCTACAGCAATGCTGGTGCGAGGCAATCTCAAATTTACGTCGAGGGAGAACGCTCCTCGCCAGCTTGAATCGATCTCACTGCGAATGGTGTTAGTGGGGAATGGACAGCAGGGGATGCGGAACTTGAGTCTTTCACAAGAATTGCTCGTGCAAGAGGAGCAGGCCTTGTGACTGTAATTGGAACAGCCATTCAGGTTTGGGAAGAGAGCTTCACTGCCATCGGTGTGATATTCCACGACATGCTCACAACTTGACGAGGTGTTGCTTCAACAAGCTGCAACCGCTTCCTCTTGGATGAACTGCGCCAAAATGAATGACACTTACATCGGTTGAACACGAGCGAAGCTTGCCGACAACGGACTTAAAGCTCACAAAGGACCTAAAGCTTGTGGACGAAGGAACCTGGGAAAGGAGGGACGACAGCGAATGAGGATCGGGAGAGCAGCAAGGACCGAGCACGGCGTGGCCGAGGATTGGGCAAGAGGGATTTGCTTAAGCTGCGGAAGAGGGAGGAAGAAAACTTGAAAAATTGAAAAATCCTAATTTAATTTGGCGACTTTCTTCAATATTTACCAAATTGCAAATTTTTGACCAAATTAAAAAGATCCTAGTCGCCACAAAATGTGCACCGGCAAATATTAAGCTAGCCAGCAAGTTTAGACCTTTATTTGAAATTGATTTCACCACTTCAAACTTGAAACATAATCCATGCTAAGCTTTTTTTTTTTTTTGGAGAACATGACTTTATTTCAGGTCATTATTTGAATTTTTTTTTAATTTTATATGAAAAATTATGGTTTCTTCCACTGAGAGAGTCGACTCTACTCAGAATCAATCACAAAGCAAAATAAAGTGCTTATTTGTACATTTCTCAGCGGACATTGGAAACTATGTCTCATGTGCATCGAGTAAAATTTCATTTCAAAGGTGGAAAACTAGACTTTGACTCTTTTATTTCTCTTTTTATGCTAGTGTTGTAAGTTTTCCCTCATAAAAATTCAAAAAATTAAGAAAAAAAATGAAAGAAGAAAAAAACAGTTTGGTTTGACATCAAACGGATACCACAAGAATGGTTTGGTTCGGTTCGGTTCGGTTCAATGAAATACAATGGGGTTTAATTTCACTTTTCTTCAAACTGTATTTATGTTGATTGGTTTGATTTGATGCCCAAACTGCACCGTGCCTACCGCTATGTTTTTGGCACTTACTAACATCTTGCTGGAAAAAACACTCGATGAGATTTTAAGAATGATAGAATAATCTGTCTACTAATGCTTACATTCTTGTTTGAAAGATGTACAGGTGTTATGCAGATCACGTCCTAATCGAGTTCATCAAAACATGGAGTGCTTTGCCACTATCGAAGGTGAAAAAGATATTATGCTCAAGAGCATCTAAAGGCTAGATGAACTTCAATAAAAAGTGCACAAGTTTAATAGAACGAGAAGTTCATGGATACTTGGATGGATCATGGAAAAGCGAACAGCTACGTAGAGCTAGAGTTGCAAATATGCTCGAAAGGATGAGAGGATGGTAGGTGAATAGCTATGTTTAAATGTATGACGTGGAAAGACTGGATGTACAGCCGGTAGAGATAGCTCCTAACATCAACAGAGTAGAGGATGTCTTGTGCTTCTATTACTTATATAAGAAGACTTGGAGCTCATTTGAATCAATTTAGAATTCAAATATGAGGTAAACTTGAGTTTCAAGGTCTGGAGTTCAATCACCGAAAGTTCCGACATTGAATCAGAGCAGTTTACCATTTTTGTGCAAGTAGCTAGAGGGTCGGACACTGGACAGAGGCAAAACATCCCATTTAGGGAAACCTCACTTTCGTCGGTGAGAAGAGTCTACAAACCGGCGGTCGTGCTTTCCCTTCTAATGTCTCTTTGACCACCTTGAGAACTATACAATGGCTACATTGAAGTTTGGAAGTCTACTAAAAAGGATCAAAGCTTGCTGAAGGATGTTATTGTGAAGTCTTTTGCTCTCTTTTTGTTCTATTTTCCTCTCATATTCACAAAGTGTAACCGCTTGTACTTGTAATTCTCTCTCAAAGTGCTTTATTGCTTATTGTAATCAATGATCAGAAAGTATGAAGAAAGAGTCCGCTAGAGGTGCTTGCATTTTAGAAGAGCTACTTATCTATCTAAAGTTAAAGTAACACCTTGTACTTGTAAACTTATGATTCTAGCTTGATTCATGGCTATTTGTCTAGGAAAGTGGATGTATGCTTAGTCATAATACAAACCCTTATATATTTTTTGTAACGTCTTCTCTCTCTCTTTTACTTATCTATATGATGGAAACATTAGCCCTTGTCACCATACATATCTTAACCTTGTCTCTACTGTGTATTTACTTCTAGACTAAAATTTGTAATCACATATGCAATATTTCTTCCCTCCTTCACTCCTAAACCATCAAATGGGCAGGTTGGTTGGGATGAGACAGGTTTGGGTTAGGTCAAAATAGGTCAGACAATTTTGACCTATTTATATGTAATATAAATATGATAATTAATACTCAACCTATCTTGTGTATGATTTGATCTATATTACTAAAACACATCCACACTCAATTTAACTTATGAAAATTTGTACCCATTATTTAACCCACTTTAAGCTCTTCATGTGTATGTGTTACTTGGATTAAAATTTATATTAAATAATAAAGTAAATTAGCACAATAAAAAGAATTACTAGTAAATAAAGAGAAAGATGAATAAAATTAGAAAAATCGGGATAAAAAGGGAAAGAAAAGGAAAGGAAAAAAATTCAGAAAATCTTTAAAAATTGCGATAACTGTATTATATAAATCTTCGATAAAAATTCAACAAATCTCTTTCCTGAACGTCAAACTTGGGTTAGGTCTTTGGCTGCGTTTGGTTCAGCCTTGGGAATGAGCCTTAAGGAAATGCAAATATCTTTGGCCTAAAGGGCTTTGGAGAAATGCAAATTGCGTTTAGTTAAAAATTCTTTGCAAAGCTATTTTGACATAAAGGGTATTTGGCAAATCTTTTTTTGTAAAGGGCTTTTGGATTTTATTTTTCTTTTTTATTATAAAATTTAAACTCTTTGTTGACTCTAGGAAGGTAGTGGTAGTTTTGCAACAATGATAGGTAAAACTGAAAAACTAAAAAATTTATGATAATAGTTTTAAAAAAAAATAGTTTCAGCATTTGACCAAATGTTAAAAGTTTAAAGCTGGTCCTTATCAACATGGGGCTTTTAGCTTTCTCAAGACCAATATTTGATTGAAAGCCCCTTAGACAGGCTTGCCAAACAGCCCAACATACCCTCAAAGGGTTTTGGAGGTTGAAACCCCTTTTGGAAAGGTTGAACCAAACGTACCATTTATCATTTATCTCCTCTAGCTTTGAGAAGTGCATGACTTCGATCAAATGTAAAAATAAAAAAATAAAAATATGTCTTGGCTAAAATAACCATCAATAGTAAAGTCGATTTACCATATTGCCATCTCTTGTTATTTGCCGTGCATTCATCCATTCATCTACATTTTCCAATGAAAAATGAAATATGAAATTTGTTACGTGGTATTCCGACTCTTTTTTTCTTCCTTGATTGGAAATATGAAAATGAGATAAGAAAAAATCGTATGTGTTAATGAGCAAGAGGGAAAGAGGGAGGGAGTTCATGTGAATTGGGCCTAGGCAAACTAGGGGCCTATCAACACTCATGTTTATTTTAAGCTTTATCTTTCTATACCTATTTATAATTCATTTGCTGAATATTCTGATATGTATAACGACCCGACCCTTCATATATGTGTTAAAGAGGGGTCAGTGGCCCATTTTGATGGCTTTACTCCCTCCTCCCTCTCCAATGGCATATTAAATAGTGTTAAAATCATCACTTACCCAAACTAAATGCTTTTCTCAATGCAGGTTCTGAGGAACATTAAAAGATTATTGGTCGGGGCAAAGTAGAACCAACAATTTGATCGATTCTAGAACCTAGAATGGAAATGATCGAAAGAGTTCCTCATCGATTGCAAGAACTTGACCGGCTCCATGGGGAACTAGGCTAGATCCATACCAATTAGGCTATTCAACTCTTGGGTTGAAGAGTCTCGTTCGCACACCTCGTCCTTTTAGTTATAAAAGGGCAGCACTATTTTTACTTTCTATATGACTAAATATACTCTATTTATACTAAAAAGATAGAATAGCCCTCAATCATTCAATTGTAAAGTGATGGCCTCATTCCTTATTTTTTTTTCTATATATATATATATATATATATATATATATATATATATATATTTTCTATTTAGGATGCAGTTGCCATAATTAACCATTTCATGTATGTCGCGACCTACCCTCGGGGGGAGGGAACAGGTTTAGGGGTATTGCCTAAAGGACGGGCCTAAGGCCCATGATCAGGTGCAGGCTCTCCCAAGCCCATACCCCGCGTGACGTTGGGATATTTTTCATGAATTTTTGCATAAAAGGAGTCGCCACTAGCCTATTGGGGTCGGCTAGAAACCAAGTGAGGCATGAGAGCGTGCCTCACTTCCTACGCAACCAGAGAATCTAGATTCGGAGACTTGTTTACACTAATTAACCAATTAGTGCCATTTCGGTACCTAATCTTGTTCATTTTAACAAAAAGATTTTTCATAGGCAGTTTGAATTGATTTTATACTTATCCACTAACATATGAGGTGATCATGCGAGTGCGCAATCATTAAAGTAAACATCATAATTATCAAGATTCTAATTGCCATAAAATTAAACACATGCAATCAAACATAATTAGATATGCAAATTAAACATGCAACATAATCGAAATACGAGCACATAAAGGTCTAATTACGCTAAAATGGCAATACATGGCAAGTCCTAATCAAACCCCATCATTTTTTTGATTTTCGAAATTTTTAATTTTTTTAATTTTTTTTAAACTTAAAAAAAAATAATAACTAATTTCTAATTTTTAAATATTTTTTGGATTTTCGAAATTGTTTTAAATTTTAAATTTTTTTAATTTTTAAATTTTTTTTAAAGAAAAATAACTAATTTCTAATTTTTAAATATATTTTTTTGGATTTTCGAAATTATTTTAGATTTTTTTAGATCTTTTTTTACTTTTTTTTTATTTTTAATTTTTAAAGAAAATATTTTTAAAATTTTAAATTAAATTTTATTTTAAAAGGTGAACCGGGTCGGTTCGGTTCGACCCGACCCGGTCAACGCGGATCGGGTCCGGTCGGTCCAAATGAGGGGGGGGGCCGGCCGAACCGGCCAGACTAGCCTTGGTCAGGCCTTTCTTCAGTTCGGATTGGGCCCAACCAGCAGGCCTAATCTAGTCCAATCTCTTTTATTTTAAAAAATGAAGCCCACAACTCCCTAAATCCACAATCTCTTAAATCCTTAAGTCCACTAGTCCATAAGTCCCTAAGCCCACAAGTCTATAACAGCCCAAGCCCAAACATAGCCCAAATCGTTCAAAAAACCTACCCGTTTCGCGACCCGCGCCCGACTCGCGCGACCCGTTTCATGACCGAAACCCTAGGGCTCCTTGGCGGCGCTGACGATGGCGGCGACGGACTTGACGGCGGTAGCAACGCGGTGGGCGGTGGCGATGCGGCGGGCGGCGGCGGCGTCGGCTTGGGCAGCGTCGGGCAGGTGGACGGAGCAGCGAGGCAGCAGTGGCAAGGACGGCGACGCGAGCTCGCAGGCGAAGCGGTGGCGTGAGCTTGCGGGCGAGGAGGAACTCCGGTGGCTGGCGGGACGGTGGCCGACTCGGGTGGAATGGCGATGGCGCGAGGAGGCTCGGGCGACGTTGGAGAGCCCACCTTTTTCCTCTCGGTTCTCTCTCCCTCTTCTGTTTCTTCAGATCTGGGTTCCGGGAAAGCAAGCGGCGACTGGTGTGACCGATGGAGGCACGACTCGAGGAAGCGACACGGGTGAGGGGACTTGGAGCAGCGGTGTCCGGCGGAGGCGCGCGGTGGGTGGCGCGGTGCTGCGCGAATCTGGTGCTCGAGCAGGAGGGTGCGGTGACGAGATGGAGCAGCGGCGTCAGTTTACTGGTCAAAGCGGCATGGCGAGGGGCTTGGCGAACGCGGTGTCCGGCGGAGGCGCACAGCAGAGCAGAAGCGGGTCGGCACTGGGCGGTCACGGACGCGGGGCGACTCGAATGGCTTCGGGCTCAGAGGATGGCGACTCGGACGGCGGCGGGCAGGAGGGCGGCGGCTCGGACGGCGACGGGTAGCGTCGTTGCCGCCCTCCTCCCCTCCATTCCTTCTCTGTTTTTTTTTTTCTCCCTGGCGCTCTCTATCCTTTTTTTTTTGTCGGATCCCCTCTCTCTCTCTGTTTCTTGCGCGAAGATCACCCTCCCTCTCCTCTGTATTCTCCTCTTCTGTGTTGCTCTCCTCCTTGCCCCCGATCCCCCTCCGTGTCTTCTATTGCTAGGGTTTCACCGAAAATGGAGGAGGGAGAAAGCGGCATGGGCCGGGCCAAGGCGAAATCCAGCCCGGCCCCTTCCATGTCTTTTTTCTATTTTTTGTTGTTTTGTTCTTTTTCTTTTTCTTTTTCTTTTTCTTGTTTTGTTATTTTTCTTTTTTTTTTCTTTTTCTCTAATTTTTTATGTATTGGAAAATAAAAATTAGGTGTCAACAATGTATTTTGTTTTTCAGTGTATTCTTAGATATTTCTATAACATTTTATATCTTTGTGTAAAAGTCTCTATCCATGAGTAACAAAGAAAGACAAGTAAAAAGCTCAAATGTCTCTTTTCTTCATAGCTCATATGATAACTTATGTATCATTTGTTTTTCTTACCTCAAAAGCTCACTTTCTTGGTGAATTTTTTATTTTTAATTTCATTGGTCTAAAATATATATCAAGTCCCTTTACTAAATATATTAAAGAACTTTTTTTTCTTTACCATAGGCAAGATACTTTTACACAAAGCGTGTAAAACGTTATCAAAGTATCTTGGATTGCACTAAAAATATTATGAACGATAAGACATCTCGACATCTTTTTATGAACACTATGTAGATGATATTCATTTTTGTTTATCCAAAACAATGAGATGTTATTGGCATTTTATAAACATTCTTATTTTATGCAATGTTTTGATTTAATTAAATTTCATCTTTGAAGTTTCTTGAAATTTCTTTTTTTTTTCAACTAAACTAATTTTTATGGAAGTAAAATCTAACAATTAAATCATATAGTGCCATTTGATATAGATGGAAATTTTTGTCTTTTTGGTAACTAAATTCTACATAAAAACAGAAAAAAAAAAACTTTTTGGTAATTAAATCCTACATAGAAACAGAAAAAAAAAATAACAAAAAGAAAAGTACATAAATTCAAGGCCATCACTTTAAATTATAATTGAATGATTAAAGGCAATTTTAACTTTTTGGTAAAAATTGACTGAATTTAGTAAAAAAAAAGTGTGGAAATAGCACCGACCTTACAAAAACACTAGTTTCTCATGCTGATTAACATAAAGATGTTTGTAACTTCTAGAATTTTTTTTTGACAGTCATCTTCTATTCCTACTCTACACTCACTCTCAGACTTTTGTCATGCCTCGTGTAGGGCATGGGAGTCGAAACCCATTCTTGAAACTTACGCGTCCCCACCCCATCCCCTCCTGAGAAGATGGGGATTTGAACCCCTCACCTCCCCCTTCCATGTTGGAAGGATGGCCACTGGGGCGAATCCCAATGGTTTGTAACTTCTAGAATTGAACACCAATTTTTTTTTTTTATAATGCTGGTTTGATTAGTATCTACATAAGTATGTATACCAAAGTTTCATTTGATCTTCTCCTTTGGGAAGCATCCGTGCTCTCAAAGGTTTTTTTTTTTATCCAATCCCTCAATGAACAATATCATTCCTCGTGGAATTGGTAGTCATAGGATCCTGAATAAGTGATTCTCAAGCGTTCATTAGAACCTTTTCAAATGTTTAAGTGCTATGCCACTTTGTTTATAAATTGTATAGCAGTGATAGGACAAAATGTACATAGGTGCAATGTTTCGACAGTAAATGATTACCCAAGAATCCATAGAAGGCCCGATGCTCTCAACATAGAACAAAGCAAATACAAACAAACAAGGGGGAAATGATGCAATAAATGTTATCATTTTCATATGGTACTCATTCGAGTGCCATAACTTTTTTTTTCAATCATTTGAGTGATATTACTTATGTAAGGCACTCACTTAATTATCATAATTTTTTTTCTGACCACTTAAGTGCTATAACTTTTTAAAAGTTCACCACAAGTGACATTCCAAGTAAGATTTCTCTCACTTCGATGGGCACTCAAAAGATCCATTCAAAGCTCTATTACTCAAGTAATCGTTTTTTTAGAAGTTATGATATCTAAGTGAGCAACATACGAAAGTTATGATACTTGTTGTGTCATTATCCCTATAAATGAGTAATTGTGATAATGACATTAGTAATAAAACCGAACAACAGTGGAACTTTCTTCTCGTCATTTTACTAAAGAAAGTTACATGAAGGCATTATGTACCCAAATTAAGCGCAAACAATCCAAGCGATTCATGATGAGACCACTTTTAATTAACAAAAGTCAAATTACTGTATTAAAGTGTTCCAAGGCACGACCGTTCCTTATATGACCAATTTATCGAGATGGTCTCGTTGCTGCATTAGATTTGTCACATGCTATGGGTGTCTAATTACGAAGTAAGCATTAGCGTCTGAAAATGTTTTAAAGACAAGAAACACCATCCACTATCTCGTCTATGAGACATACCGATCAAAATTATAAGTAAGCACCTATGGAAAACAAATTGACATTATCTCTCAAAACTTGCCCATTCTTTTCATTATATCTCGGGGGAAAACTTGGAACAGCACTATAATGACAATTTGTTGCAAGAGATTATTCCTCTAATCGGAACTCTGTCCTTGAATGGATTTGGATGCCTTTCCTCGAGTCCGTTGATTGATCGACATCCACAAGGTCCGTCGAAGGTCCTCCATTCGCACCTTCATTTGGTTGAGCTCTTCCAGGTTGAGCTCTTCAATGGGAGCTTCCCACCATGCGTCATTGCCTTTTCCTTCGGTCAATTGCTCCAACACTTTGTTTCGTGCCTCCTCAACTTTGATTTGATTGATGAGCTCATCGTACTGTTGATTGAGCTCATTAATCCGGGCTTGACGATTAGACTCAACCAAGGGATAAGACCCATCAATGGGTGGAGGGTTTCGGTTGAGGAACTGATTGGCGACTGTATCTATGGATGGATGAGCAAAAGAAAATGGATTTCCGGAAGGAGACAGTACTACTACTCCCACCTCTGCTCTACAGAGGGTTACAAGCTCACTTGCTATTTTATAGATACCGGATCTACGCTTTGAAAATGTAATAGCCCTTCTCTCCTCATTTTCAATTCGTTTCATCTCAATTCTTTGATGCCCTCTTGTCTGTTTTCCTGCCATAATCAAAGAAAGCAATCTAAGGCAATTGGAAACAAGTAAAGTTGTGATATTGGTAGAGAGAAAATGCACGTATTTATATGCATATACGAATGTCAAATTGAGTAGATAATCTCCTGTCATCTCCTTCCATGAGACTAATTTAAAAATTCCAAGGTTATCTTATGGCATGTTCGATTTTGCTAATATGTATCAAGACTTTCTTTGTATTTCCTTTTAAATTAATGGTTTTTCAATTAAATTGCTCAATTGTATTGTGTCTCGCCATAATTCCCTTTGAAGAATTCTCTAGATTGAGTAAATTATAATGAAATAGACAGACAAAAGTTTGTATTTTGAGTATGCCATTCAAATATGATCTCCGCAGGCATAATAAAATTGGGAATAACATTAATTGGGAAAATTTTTGGAAAATGCAAGATTTAATACCGACTATTTTGTTTAATTCATTGTTTGATATTTTTAGGGTTAAATATAAAATTGGGTTTAAAGATACTGAATATCTGTTAAAAGTAAGATCTGGAAAGACTTCAGGTTGGAACGTAGGTATCTGGAGTAACATTTTCAAATGTAAAAATAACAACTTAATTTGACAATAAAAACGAAATTCAATGGCTAGTTGAAATAAAAATTATGATTTAAAAGCATATCTTTGCATTACTTGGGGACTATGTTTTTTAACAGTAAACATATTGTCACAGGCTATTACATATAACATGAAATTACTCTTGTGTGAAACTATTGGGACGACAAGAATAACTAAGCATACAAAACCCGTTCGCATTTCGCAGATCATCTTTCTATAAATGAACAATCGCGAAGTAATGCTTTTTTTTTTTTTTTTGGGTAAAGAAGTAATGCTTTTCTCTTCCCTCCATCCAAAAAAGGAGGAGCCGTCTCTGAAATACTGATAAGGTAAGCTATATGTATCTTGATATGTCATACTCGAGTTTGTTATATTTTCCGACCATTTAAACTAAGCTATAAGATTCATTAGACAAATTGCCACACTAAGGAAACTTATGTAATTGCTACACCAAATGAGTTTAATTTGTTTTATATGCTGTTGTATTTTGTCACAATTTGTGTATATGATATTTTTATTCAGGAATATTACTCTTTTCTTTTATAAAGAAGATTCTTTGAGATGGGTTTCTTTCGCCTATTCAATCTAAAGATGGATATGTCCATATTATATTTATGTTATGTTTATATGTATTTGTCCAATTTGAAAATGTGATGTGACAAATAGAAGTATATATCATTACGGACTTAAGTATCTAAATCAAGATTTAGAGAATGATTAACATTACAATGTCTATGAAGATCAAGATGACTAAAATATGTATGCATTAAGATATGAAGCGGAAAAAAAGAAGATTATTTTTTCCTTTTTTTGCATGCTTTCTATGGAATGTCCTTGTGAACTCCATGTTTCTCCTTATTTCATCCAATAACTTTCATTAAGTCTAAAACAAAGAAACTTATGCAATTGATTTGCAACTTTAGAAAAATAAATGCCCACATAACGTATAAGTTCAATCTACAGTACAATTCTTACTTAGTAATAAATCATAACTGCAATAGAACTTATTCAGCAGCTCTTAGAAAATGGATCATCAATCATTAAAACCCATTTTCATCATTGGGCACCATCCAAAAAGTATCTTTGCTTGAGATGTTCACCAAACACTGAAACAAATTAGGTGTCCACCAATCAACTATCAGCTCTGATATCATTTTGTTGGGAGTACGCACTAGAAGCCCAATATTTTCATTCCCAAATTGTCAAGAAGAAGCTTAAATCCAAGTTATCAATATATTCAGTTGAATCCACCTCTAGTAAAAAATTTAAATTATTGAGTTATGAGTCAATTACGATATATTAATCATCCATTCAATCATAGAAGTAAAGTATTATCATTTGTCGAGATTTTTTAGATTATTTTCATTGACATACTTGGTTGGATGGATAACATCACGTCAGCATGTCACATGATATAAGCGTTACATATTAGATTTTTTTCAAGAGAAAGAATGTTTTTAATAAATTATAGTGAAATTCATCCTTCACTTAGAGCCGTCTTTAGTGAAACTAGGCGAGGCAAAAGGTTTAAACTTTGATGTGTACTTCTCAGGCAGTATTCAGTTTCAAAAGCCAATGGGACTTCCGCATTTCACCACCATTCACCAATTATGATTTAAACATTGCACGTTGACCTATTATGATTTTATGCTTTATGATTTAGACATCGCACTTTCACAACCATAACGGGATTCAAATTTTATTTTTCGTTTATCCACTATATTAATATGTAATATAAAGTGTTAGTCTCAAGATACATTTAAAAGGAGAAAAAGGGCTCAAAAGTAAATGACGTAAGAGAATTCACTGATTTTTTTTTTTTGTTACACTCAAAAAGTTAGAAGCAAATTTGGTCCTTCTGTTGTTCTTTCTTGATTATTGGTCAAGAAATAAGTATAAATAAAACACTATGCTTTTCACTCCCCTAATCCATAAGCATAAGAAAATTCTGATTTTTTTTCCCTAGTGGTTTAAGCAGGAGGCTCTGGTACTACACAAAGAAGTTTTTATTGAGTGCTCGCTAGTATGCCAATACCTAAAGATTTGACTTCAGAAATGAAAGACAAACAATCACAAGCTACTCTAAGTGGTCGGAATTTCAAGAAATAAAGCAATCACGTTGCACCATCCTTGTACGTAATCGTGCACCCGAGGCACTTGACATTGCGCTTAATCTGGAGCTAAACACCAATCTCTCAGGCCAAAGAGCTCGCCGGCTTTGGCCTATACTTGCCCAAATCCCAAGAAATGGGCTGCCTCGTACACCGTTGTGATGGGTTGTAGCCTGTGTTAATGCTGATAACCTCAAGGAGATGAAGGAAAATGGGAAGCTCCCTCACCACACTACATGTATTCTGTTGCTGCAGAAGAAAAGTACATTGTTAGTCATGGCTTGAGACTGAGTGGCACTACTGATATTTGATCTGTAAAATAATCTTCAGGTTTGTAACATTGAGCTAATAAAGATAAATTACTGCGAAAATAGTAATTGTGAGGGATTGCGACCCGATTTTTGTGATGGTAGAGTAACAATTTGAATGTCACAGGAGGCAGTGTGAGAGTTTCGGACAAACTATAGGTTATTTGGTTGATGATCTTATTACCATCCATCTTGACTGATGTTTCGTTTCCATTTCTCAGACCACTCAAAGGCAAAAAAACAAGTAAAACAGATAGCACCAAGTCAAATCCTTGCAATCAATCTAATATCATGTCACTAGACCTAGTTTTCAGCTTGGACACATTGTAATTGTTCGATCAGCAATGAAGTTATCATTCACCTTGCACAAAGAGGAAAGTCCCGTCGTCCATGACGCACACCCCCTTTGCTTGATAAACCATCGGCTGAGTTTTGTTGTCCAACTAGGGGATTTAGTGCACAAAGCTTCAATCTTTCCCTTTAGAGGGTCGGTGGACTTGGCTACATCCTTGTTCAGGTTCATAAACCTACCAATAATTTACTTGCAGAGCTACCGCAACCGGTGTTACGGCTGCATTTTACTTACTGTTGGGATTAACGGATCCCCGAAAAGCGGATTCGACACTAAATCGAACCCCTAAAACGAATGCGGAAGACAAGCCCGGGAAAATCACGTATCACCCATCTTAAAGCACACCACGGATTCGAGCGTACCTTGTTAGCCACAGATTAGACACCGACGCCGATAAGAGAAAGAGAATTTGGTCATGTTCGATTCGATGACGACAATTCGCTTGGAAGGGGAGAAGAAAGTTGCCTTGTGCTTACTGTTTCTTCTATTTGATAGAGAGAGAGCGTTGGAAAGAGAGGGAGACGTACGTACGTTAATTCCAAAAGGTACGTTCTCCCTCTCTCTCCTCCCTTATATATGTCCCTCCAAAAAACAATTAATCGTGCCCCTTCATCCATGGGCCCTACTCTTGTGGGCCGGGCTTTTAGGCCCAACATGGGCGGACGGGCCTTAAGCCCATCACTAATAAAAAACCATCATCTCCCACTCGCACATGGTGGGCCGAACGGAATTCTCTTTACCTCTCTTCAACATTCATACTGGTGAATAATCTGTGCAACCAGCATACTTTGAGAGCTCGTTGCTATACATTTGTTAGGAATATATAGCAGCTCATAATGGACGTCACAATCTGAGTAGATTTAGTATGCAGTACCCTAGATCGATCGATCACATTTATATCTATCTTGATCTCTTTTAAACAATGATATATATATATATATATATATATATATATATTGTATTCACAATTATAATTATCACAAAGACAGTTATAATTGGTCGACTAGTGAATACAAAACTACAATGTGATTCCCCAAAATCGATCTTCCTCTTTCCTTCAAACTCTCAATTTCAGTTCAGCTTGCTTTTCTAAAAATGTCCCATTAGATCGAATCAACTTATGACCATTGGCAACATCCTAAGATAACAAACACTAAATAGAAATCTCGAGAATAAGTAAAAGTCATGAGGGCACTAAAATTGAGAAACTCTTTTTCTCAAGAGTCTCACACGTCATAAAAGTTGAGATTAAACTTTTTGCCACTCTTATTGGTCGGCTCATGCATACGTAGTATGAAATACGTATTACGGTATTAACTCATTTCCCATGGAGCGTATGTCTACACCTTTCAATACCGTACATATGATAGTTCGGACATATCCAATGTCTAACTTGAGTTCACGTATCTACTCATTTACAAAATTCATCAGAACTCACATCTGGCATCTTAGACAGATAAAGTAAAATATGTGGGGTATTTTACTTTCAGACATAGTAAGTATTATGTCCTCATCTTAACACTTAGTTAAGGCGACATACGTATTTTAAGCTTGAGCTCTCAATTATCACCTAGATAATAAGCTTAAAAACAGTCTAATCTCTATTTATCACACAGTAAATAGAGGCGATTACCCGTGTGAGTGGGCTAATCTTTTATCTGTCCGACATACTTTCTCAACTTAAAGTAATGCACTTAGCATTAAGATGCATAAAGATCAGACAAAGATTCATAGGCATTAACAATGAAAATACAAAAGTTCATAAATGTGAACAACTCAGGGAAATTACAATCTAGTACATCAGACTCTACGCAATTCTAGAGATTTTACATGACCACAAAACACATCTCTAAGTATTACCTTTGTCATAGGATCTACTACCATTCTATGCGTAGATATGTACTGTAAGTTCACATCCTTTCGTGCAACCATATCATTGACAAAGTTATACTTGGTATCTATATGTTTGGTCTTGCCATGATATTTTGGATCTTTGGTGTACGCTATAGCTGCTTGGCTATCACAGTTAACCAACAATGGATTTGCAGCTTTCTCATTAACACCTAAATGATCCAAAAATCTCTTAAGCCAAACTCCTTCTTGTACTGCTGCTGATAATGCCACGAACTCAGCTTCCATCGTGGACAAGGCTATACACGTTTGCTTTTTACTGCTCCATGATATGACGCCATTGTTCAGTAAAAAAGCAAATCCTGAGGTAGATTTTCTTTCATCTAAATCTCCTCCCCAATCAACATCTGAATAGCCTTCAAGTCATAGATCCTTTCCTTGGTAATTTAACTTGTAATTAACAGTTCCCTTCAGATACCTCAGTATTCTCTTAACAACTTTCCAATGTGCTGGACCTGGATTGGATTGGTATCTACTCACCATTCCAACTGCAAAACATATGTCGGGTCGTGTACACATCATATCGTACATCAAGCTCCCAACAGCACTAGCATAAGGAACATGTTTCATTTGTTCCTTCTCTTGTGGAGTCATTGGACACAGTCTATGGCTCAATCCTTCACCTTTTGCAATAGGAGTGTCTATGGGTTTACAATCTTGCATACGAAATCGTTCAAGAACCTTATTTATATATGTTTCTTGCGAAAGAGATAACGATCTCTTGAAATCTTAACTCCAAGAATGTATGCAGCCTCACCCATATCTTTCATCTCAAAGTTGGAAGACAACCAACTCTTGACAGTATGAACAAACTCCATATTACTTCCGGCAATTAGTATATCATCAACATATAATGATATGATCACAAATTGATCCTTGGATCTTTTGATATATACACAATGATCCTCATCAATCATTGTAAAATCATATGACATTATGGCATTATGAAAACGTATATACCATTGTCTCGATGACTGCTTAAGGCCATATATCGATCTCAAAAGTCGACATACCTTTTTTTCTTGACATTTTACTATGAAACCAGCATGTTGTTCCATATATATTTCTTCCTCTAATTCTCCATTGAGGAAAGCAGTCTTTACATCCATCTAATGTAACTCAAGATCCATACCAGCCACTATTGCCAGAATAATGCAAATCGAGGTAAATCTCACTACACGAGAAAACGTATCTTCATAATCAATTCCTTCATGTTGATTATACCCTTTCGCCACAAGGCGAGCCTTATACCTTCCTATCGAGCCATCAACCTTTCGCTTTATTTTGAGAACCCACTTGTTCCCAATAGCTTTGCGTCCTTTTGGAAGATCTATCAGTTCCCAGACTTGGTTTGATTTCATTGACTCCATTTCCTCTTCCATTGCATGAATCCATTTTCCTTACTAGGGCAATTCAGAGCCTCATTAATATTTCTTGGCTCATTCTCATCTTGTGGAGCAACCATAAAAGTTTCCCTTTTAATGTCAAAACGTCGACGGGGAATACTTTGGCGACTTGTTCGCCGTATGGGAGATTGTACACTTTGCACATCATTCCCCATTATGCTCCCACTTGGATTAGGTAATGATGATGTCGTCTTATCATGTGGTTGCAATTGATAATGATTTGAATTCAATTCATCACTTCTCATATTACTCCCACTTAGACGAACTCCACTAAGATCATTATCTTGATCCAAGGTTTCAAATAGGGAGTAATCTTCCCCTATTTCGCCCTTCTTAGGAAACTCATCCTCTAAGAATGTGACATCCCGTGATTCAAATTCAGTTATACTACCACTTTCCTGCTCACCAATGAACACATACCATTTCGAGTGTTCCGAGTATCTTATGAAAATACTCTTCTTTCCTCTAGGACCCAATTTCCCAAACTTGTGAGAGGACTCATGTGTATAGGCAGCACAACCCCATGGCTTAAGAAAACTTAAGTCCGGTTTTCTACCTGTCCATAACTCATATGGAGTGGAAGTAACTGATTTGGAAGGCACCCGGTTAAGTATATAGGCAGCAGTTAACAACGCATCACTCCAAAAGGTAATAGGTAAGTTAGCATGCACCATCATGGACCTAACCATTTCTAGTAGGGTTCTGTTTCTTCTCTCCGCAACACCATTTTGTTGAGGAGTATATGGAATAGACAATTGTCTTTCTATTCCTTTTTCATCACATAATTTTCTGAACTCATCAGATAAATATTCTCGACCTCGATCGGATCTCAATGCTTTTATTTTCTTGTCTAATTGATTCTCTACTAGGTTCACAAACCTTTTGAAACAACTTATTGCTTCAGATTTATGAGAAATCAATTAGACATATCCGAATCGAGTATAATCATCTATAAAAGTGATGAAATAAACAGCCCCATGCCTTCCTCTCACATTCATTGGACCACAGACATCAGAATGGATTAAATGCAGAGGAAATTCAGCTCTTTTACCTTTTCCAAATGGTTTCCTTGTCGTTTTCCTTTCTAGGCAATGCTTACATATGGGTAAATCGACTTTTTCAATGTTGCCCAACAAGCCCTCTTTGGCTAGTCTATTCATACGCTGTTGGCCAATGTGACCAAGTCTAGCATGCCATACATTCACATCATTATCATATGTATTAGGAGACGTGAGAAGGGAATAATAAACATTTGCATTAACATAATCAATATCTAATACAATGAAACCATCCAGAAAATAACCACAACCATAGTAATTTGTATTAAAAAATAAATCCACACCTCTATTATAGAAGTTCATATTAAAACCTAATTTAACTAACACTAAAACATACACTAAATTCCGACGAATCTCCGGAGCATACAACACATCATGTAGGAACAAAGTGCGTCCACCACGCATATTCAGTTGGCATGTGCCAATTCCTTTCACTTCAGCTCTGGAGTTGTTTCGCACATAGATCCACTTAGTTCCAGTTGGTACTCGTCGGAATTCCACGAAGGATCCTCTATCCTTTGCTACATGGTCTGTCGCTCCTGAATCCACAGTCCACAAAGGATTAGACTCAGATAAGAACGCATAACTCGACACAAAAGCAAAGTTCTGAAAAGTACAAGGGGTGCATACCTTCTTTGGCTCACGACAGTCGCGAGCATAGTGACCCTTCTTGTCACAGTTGTAGCATTTCACCCTCGCAAGCTTTTTCATGCGAGGACGCTTTCCTCTTTCATGTTGGTTAAACTTGGGTTTCTTCCCTGAAGGACCTGCTTCCTTGCCTTTCCCTTTATCAAACCAGTTAGGGCGTTTGCGCTTGGAGCTCGAAGCTCCATGTGAGCTAGAACTAGCATGATAGAGTTCAGCATCCGGCTTAGCCGCCAAGAGGCGGTCCTCTTCCAGCTCAAGATGGCGCACTGCATCCTCAAAAGTTTTGATATTTTCATTATGGGTCAGGTGCACCTTCATATGCTACCAACTCTGAGGCAATGAACGAATCACTGCTTGCACTTGCAGCTCATCAGTGAGGACATGGCCAGCATCTTTCAGCTCATTTATCATGTTTGACATCTTTCTAAGATGTTGCTTCATGATTTGACCATGAGGCTTCTTATATGAGTCAAACCTAATAGTGAGTTGTCTCAGTCTGGTCACCGAAGTATGACCAAATCTAGCTGCCAATGCCTCCCACATTTCCTTGGCATTGTCAAAATGCCTAAACTCTCGCATGACGTTATTTTCCATAATGCTCAGCAACGTGATGCGAGCAAGAGAGTTCTTTCTTTTCCATGCAACAAATGCTTCCTTATCTCTTTTGTGCTGCACAATGTTTCCTTCTTTAGGTTCTACCATGGTCAGGTTAAGAGCTTCAAGTGCCTCTTGCTCTTCCAGCACATATTGGATTTTCATGTGCTATATCTCATAGTTGTCACTATTGAGCTTTTCACCTTTGTTCAGCTCAGCAACTATACTCTTCATGGCTGAAGCCATTGATCTGAACACATCAAACATATATGCACGAATTATTAATGCCTATCATTTATGCATCCCTTTTGCACATACCCATTATATTAATGAACAATTTTAAGCAAGGTTTCAGAATCAAAATGTCACAAAGTTTCCAATCATCCTCCAAAAATCCTAACTTAAAACTATCATTAATATGATTGTCATATACAAAATAAATTCTATGAAGTTACAAAAACTTTTATAACTACCCACAACAACCAGCAATGACATAAAGCAATAGATAATTGACATCCAATAAAACAGTAATGCTCTCACATAATACAACTAACATATAGGTTGCTACTTCAACAACAATCAGGTAGTTAAACATTACATAAGATGTCCACAAAGCACACTTAACAAAAAACAGCCAATACATCTAACACCAAGCCAGCACACAAACTGGGAAAGATCCTCTTTTGTTCAATTTCTTGATCTTTTCCCTTGTAACAATGCAGTAATATTCATTTACAAAATCCATCACAATTTTCTTATATGAAGCAGCTCCGTTGACATCCCATATGCGATTCAACACTTCTTGCCATTCAGGTGGAAGAGTGTTCATGAAAAATCGCACCATTTCTGACTGTGGCATGGGACGACCATTCCATATGACATTTTGAATTTTCCCATTGACTTCAAGGATATGATCAATTAAGTCACCACTCTCCCATCGATGATCAGTCAGCTCAGCTATCAGCTTAGAAAGCCTTTCCTTTTGTTCATTGGTAACTGCGCGAATAGGTGTGCACAACCTGAGGGGAGGCATAGTTCGTGCAACAAATGCAAAATTGTTCCTGCAACAAATGCAGAATTGTTCCTGCAACAAATGCAGAACAAATAAGGGATTACATATAATCCACATAAACTTAATTGAAAAAGAAACATATTATTTTCCCTTTTTTTTTGGGTCAACGGTCAATGGTCGACGGTCAACGGTCAACGGTCAGGTCGTCGGTCGTCGGACCGGTCGGACCGGTTGGGCCGATCGGGCCGGGTTGGACAAACTAACTGCACGTGCCATGCTCGTGCGCGAGCTGACGTCACACAGACGTTAGCCGGCACGTGCCGCGCGCCTGCCAGGCATCCGCGGGTCGGGTCGGGTCGGGTCACCGGTCAGGTCGCCGGCCGGTGACCGCCTGGCCAACCGTCGTCAGTGCTGACGTCATCGATGACGTCATCCCAGCGGTTACCGACCGTTGGGTGACGTCATGCTGACGTCAGCACGTGTCGGTCCGTCGACTGGTGCGTGCCGGTTCGCCATCGGCGTCGCGCACGTGCCGGTTTGCCGACCGGCGCGTGGCGCCCACGCGCAGCGGCTTCTGGCTGCACGTGTGGGCGCATTCGATGTCGCCCGGCGGCGCACGACATGTCGCCGGACTCGTCTCGACGAGCCCTTTCACCCTATGTTTTCAGAAATCGATTTCGACTTACAGTGCTCGAAAAAATGGACGAACAATGCTCAGGTGTCGGGATTTTGCGTCTCGATCCGTGTCGGCCGAAAATTTTCGCGAAAATTCAATCAAAAAACATGAAAGGGGTCGGGAAAACATGAACTAGTGCTCTGATACCAGTGTTGGGATTAACGGATCCCCGAAAAGCGGATTCCACACTAAATCGAACCCCTAAAACGAATGCGGAAGATAAGCCCGGGAAAATCACGTATCACCGATCCTAAAGCACACCACGGATTCGAGCGTACCTTGTTAGGCATAGATTAGACACCGATGCCGATAAGAGGAAGAGAATTTGGTCCTGTTCGATCCGATGACGACAATTCGCTTGGAAGGGGAGAAGAAAGTTGCCTTGTGTTTACTGTTTCTTCTATTTGAGAGAGAGAGAGCGTTGGAAAGAGAGGGAGACGTACGTACGTTAATGCCAAAAGGTATGTTCTCCCTCTCTCTCCTCCCTTATATATGTCCCTCCAAAAAACAATTAATCGCGCCCCTTCATCCATGGGCCCTTTTATACGTCCCTCCATCCATGGGCCCTATTCATGTGGGCCGGGCTTTTAGGCCCAACATGAGCGGACGGGCCTTAAGCGCATCACTAATAAAACCATCACTTACTTTCATGACTTGGTCAATCCATGGGACACTAGCTTGTCCTAGATTCTTTTTCTTTATTTGTAAGAAATATTCCGAGAGCAAGCACTTTTAATAAAAAAAAATGTCAAGTTACTGCACTAAAGTGCTCAAAGATATGACCGTTCCAAATGCGTTCAAGACAAACTTGTCGAACTGCACTAGCTTCAGCGTTAAATTTGTCAAGTGCTTTGTTAGTCTAATTATGAGTTAAACATTAGCGTATGAAAATGTGTTCAAACTTGAAACACCATCCATCATCTCGTGTATGAGAGATATCAAGTAAATTATAAATGAGCACATGTGAAAACAAATTGACATTATCACTCAGAACTTGTCCATCCTTATTATAATATCTCAGGGGGGAAATTTGGAGCGGTACCATAATACGAATTTGTCGCAGAGGGATTATTTCTCTAATTTGAACCTTGATTTTGAACGGATGTGGATGCCTCTCCTCGAATACGTTGATTGATCAACCTTTGAAAGCTCAGCTGAAGGTCCTCCATTCGCACCCTCATCTGGTTGAGGTCTTCCAGGTTGCTCTCTTCAACGGGAGCTTCCCACCATGCCTCATCGTTTTTTCGTTCAGTCAATCACTTCAACACTTTGCCTCGCGCCTTCTCAACTTCGAATTGATTAATGAGCTCATCGTGCTATTAATTGAGCTCATTAATCCGGACTTAAGACCTATCATTGGGCGGAGGGTTTCGATCGAGGAACCGATTGGCAACTACATCCTAGGATGGATGAGCAAAAGGAAAGGGGTTTCCAGCAGGAGAGAGTACTACTACTCTCACCTCTGCACCACAGAGCATTACAAGCTCACTGGCCTTTTTGTAGATACCAGCTTTGAGAATGTAATAAACTTCTTATCCTCATTTTCAGCTTGTTCAATCTCTATTCTTTGACACCCTCTTGTCTGTCTTCCTACCATAATCAACAAAAGTAATTTAAGACAATACTAAACAAGTAAAGTTGTCACTAGCTAATGCAGAGGTAATAGGGAGAAAATGAGTGTATTTATGCACGGATATGAACGTTAAATTTAGTATGAGCCATTGTAGGATCTCTTTTGGTTGTTACCTTCCAAGATGGACGAAACAATTGTAGGGTTATTGACACTGTGGATATGAGTTTCTTAATCAGGATTTCGATATTGATGAATATTACAATTATGTATGAAAATCAAGATGACTCTATTGTGTACAAATAAAGATATGTAGCGGAAAATGATAAAGTAGATTTTCCTTTTAACTATTTCAGCATGCTTTCAATAAATTTTTTACGTGCATTCAATGTTGTCCATTATTTTATCAGGACAGGTACAGGGTGCCATAACTTTTGCACAACGCTCACTTGAGTATCATAATTTTTTTTTTGGCTTACTTAAATACCACAAAATTTAAAATATCGATTATTTAAGTGCCATTGGTGATTTGTTTTATGACTAGGAAGCTGGCTATTCTACATGGTTTTGCCAGTGCTAACATGGACAGTTTTTTAATAATTTATTTATTTTTTCCTTTTTTTGGTCATTGCTAGCGCGGGTCGCCCCCAATGATGACCCTCAACGGCTATGAAAGCCTCACCTAGACTGGGCCTTCATGGCCTTTCCTGCATCTAGTGAGGTTGCAATGGCCTCGCCCAAGGCCTTCACAACCACATTGACTAAGGGCAAGGCCTTCATAGGCATTGAAAAAAAAAAAAAAAAAAAACTTAAAAACATTTTTAAAAAATCAACGTAAAATGATTTGTCATAAATGCCACTTAAATGATCAATTCTACTCCGATGCTGCACTTAAGTGAGTAAAAAAAAAATTATAACACTCAAGTAAGCTTTGTACAAAAGTTGTAACATTCCTATTGTACTTATCCCTTATTTCATCCATCCAGCTCTGGAAAATTTAAAACAAAATGAATTATGCAATTGATTTTGGCAACATTTGAAAAATAAAAGCCCTTGTGAAATTATAAGTTCAATTTATATTCGAGTTCTTAGTTAGAAATAGATCTTAACTATAATATAACTAACTCACCAGCTCTACGGAAATGGATATTTGTGGGACTACGTACTCCTTTTAAAGTAAACAAATAATTGGATTATCATAGGCTGGAGATGTTTCGATAAAATAGCACTGTTACCAAATAAATTTTTTTTTCTCAGAGAAGAAGTCATAATAACATTAAGCATTATCATGTCCTTTAACTGGATTTCTTCAATGGTATTTAACGATGGATTTAAGCACTATAATAATTAAATTATTAAACAGAAGAAAAATGTCGAGAGCAAAGATTTGAATGGTACTTTTCTATGATGCAACATCTTTTAATGAGAAATTCAAATGGAGTAAACGGTATGATCCGCGTATTAATAAGCATTCTTAAAATGCGATAAATGTTATTTGCTATGATGGAAAAGACATGTCAGGGTAATATGGGAAAAGTGTTAAAAAAATCCTAAACTTTTTTGCATTTATGCCAATTTAGTGCCAATTTAGTTATAAACATTTTTCACTTGATGCCAATTCGGTCATTTCCAGCTAATTTTGGCTAGATTTTGCTGATTGGGCATTGTCCGATTAACGTGGCATGATTGGCGCTGTGTATACAACTTTTTAAAATATTTTAATATTTTTTGAATTTTTTATTTTTATTTTATTTTTATTTTTCTTGTTTTCTTTTTTCCTTCTCCTCCTCCTTCCTCCAGCTGATCGCTGGATCTCAGCAATCGGCTAGAGGCGACGGCCGGCGAGGTCGACCTCGACCTTGTTGGCCTATAGGAAGCCTTGCCAGTAGCCGCAAGGGTGGCCTCGCATGGGGCGGCGAGGGTCGGCCGCACCAGCCATGTGCGAGGCTCGACTTCGGCAGATCTAGTAAGGTTGAGCCTCGCCCAACCTCTGGTGAGGCCTTGGCCGCGAGGGTGGCCTCACGCTGGGCTAGTGAGGCTCGACTTTGTTGGATCTGGCGAGGTCAAGCGTCACCCATGGCCAGAGAGGCTTAACCCTCACTAGATGCGGCAAGGCTTCCTAGAGGCTGGTCATCGCCTCTGGCTAGTCACCAAGGTCTGGCAATTGAATAGAGGAAGGAAGAGAAGAAGGAAAAAAGAAAAAGAAAATTAAAAAATTAAAAAATTATTAAAAGTTGTACACGTTGGCACTGATCGTGTCACGTCAGCTGGCTAGCGCCCAGTCAACAAAATCCGGCCAAAATTAGCCGGAAATGACCGAATTGGTATCAAGGGAAAATGTTTAGGATTAAATTGGCATAAATGCAAAAGGTTTAAGACTTTTTTAACATTTTTCCTGTCTAATAATCCTTCTTTTCTAGTCTTTGACTACTAGTAATGTATTATAATAGCTAGTTGTTGGGGTACCTATGAGATTAGCGATAAAACTGAGTGATAAATAAATGATAATTACGAAACGTCATTGATGATAGTAATATCACACAATACATGAGAAAAATGTTGTTGTCCTTATGCTTTGGAAAAACTTCACAATTGATTTTGTACAGTTCATGAACTGTGAGTTTTTCACTCGATTCGAGGGGGAATATGTTTGGCGCTCAGCTTTTGCATCAATCTGTTTCATTTTTTAATTCTTTTTTTTTTCGGAGGTTTTGATCTCGTGTTGCTTGGGTTCGTGTTGAAAGGGGAATGAGCTCGTGAATGTCGCTTCTCTGGCAATTTCTTGCATCTTTCTCTTTAGCATGTGTTCATGCGTTTTGATTCGTGAATTGCACGAGTCTGCTTGCTTCGGTTCGGTCTCCACGTCGTTCCAGGTTAATCTTACTGGAAGCTATGCGTTTTGTTCTGTTCCTGATTGATGTTTTTGTCGTTTCATTTCATGGCTACTACCGAAATTCTCTCTTCCCTGAAGCCTCATGTGCCGGGGCTTGCATCAATGTTAGATCCTGAAAATATGAATAGGTTTTATCTGATATTTTCTATCTGTGTTTTGTTGAGCAGGGACACTTCAGACTGAAGAAGTGAGATTCTCAATGGTCAGCTTCTAAGTTTAGATTTGCTCGACAGTTGGTAATAAGAAGACAAACGAGTTTTAGAGAGAAATCCAACTTGATAATGTTTCTTGATTCGGTGATGAGCGTTCTGCTAGATGGTTGCGAGGGAGAAGCTCCAGCTTTTTTGCAATAAGAATCTGAAGGAATTTCCGAATGGAACTACTTTATGTCCGAGATCGGTTGGATTGCCACCATCATTCACCCTTGGGATGGGTAAGCATCGCCCCCGGGCGAGGTCATAGCGACCTTCCCTTGTCTCTTCTAACGATGGGGAGTGGTCGCAGCCACTGGCGAGTTTTACGGCTCTTTATTTTAACTCTGGGTTTTTAAAACTATCCTTTCTTTAGTTTAATTTAAGTAGGATCCGAGAAAGAAAGTAGTACAAAAAATGCCATGTGAACAGAGAAAATAACAAGAAATGCCACATCGGCATTTTGTGGCATTTTTCGTAAGTCAAATTAACGGAAGTAAACAAACTACTTGATTGCATTAATTTGACAAGTTTTTGGACTTAATTGTAATTTTTGAAAATTTTATGACTTAATTGCATTTTATCGATAAATTTTAAGATTTCTAATGCACTTATCTTGTTTGTTTTAAATTTTAGAAATAAGTGCACTTGAAGTTTTAACATTTTGTCTAAAAAGTGCTATTGAGTTCTAAAATTTACAATAATTTTATTTTTTTAAATAATTTTATTATTATTTTTCCTTTCTTTCTCCCCCTTTCTTCTTCTTCAAGGTGGCCGGTTGTCGGCCTTGGGATGATTGGTGACCGGCCAGATGAGGGCTGGCAACCTCACCGGAGCGATGCCGACCCTCAACGAGGCAGTGCCTCATCGGTCAAGCCTTGTCGGCAGCTGGGTGAAGCTTGGCCGAGCCTTAGCTGGGCGAGCAGCCTCACCCAGATCTGGGGAGGTCAAGCTCGCCCAACCGCCCACGGGGCTCAACCTCGTCGACCTCGCAATGCCTCGACAGGGTCAAGCCCCGCCGACAGTTGGGCGAGAGCAAGGCTCGCCGGTGGCGGGGGAGGCTGAGCCTCATCGGTGGCTGGGCGAGCCTTCAGCAAGCTCGCTAGGCTTTACTAGACCTCGCGCTAGCCTAGTGAGCTTCTGGCAAGCTCGTCGGCGATGGCAGCAAACGACAATGGCGGCGGCAACACTTAAAGAACAAGGGAGAGGGAAGAAAAATAAGAAGAAAAAAAGAGGAAAAAGAAAAAATAGGTTAGACTTGATTCTAGAATTGTTCTCGGGAACAAAGAATCAACTTTTTTTTTAATTCTTAATTCTATTCTAAATCTACTTCTAGAAATAAAAAAAAAATAGAAATTTGTTCCCGGAACAAAAATTTTACAAAACGCATTTCTGTTTCAAATCTACTCCGGGGAACAAATTTCTAATTTTTTATTTTTGGAAGTAGATTTGGAACAAAAAAAAAATAAAAACAAACATTGTTTGGCAAGTTGCTAAATAGGCCCATAGTGTTCGTGATTGTATCCTTAGAAAACCATCATTTGGAACAAAACACGAAGCTTTTTTTGTTTTGCTGCTGAATCTTAGGGTCGGTCCACGTCATGGTTGTACTTGCTAATCATTTTGATCTTGGAATAAAATTATATTTTCTCTTTAGTAATAAGGAGAAATGCCAAAATTGGCATAGAGGCAATAAGGAAAGAAATCCGATGTCAGTTGATAAAATACGCCTCATTAAAATTCATCATTTGTAAACTAGCTATGCAGATCATGTGAAATAGTTTTTTATTAAGTTGAACTTCTTTAGCAAAATAATTTTATATGAAAGAGTATCTTCTTATTATATGCAATAAGTAGTAAATGATAATTTCAGCATAATCCTTATGTTAATTGACCACTTAATTCCTTCAAAAGGTCGATATGCTACTTTGATATTTTGTACCATATGTTTGATATGAGTTCTAGGTATTATCTCTTCGAAGCACACACATAACAAATTCCATGTGACTTATTATAGAGCAAAAACATTAAGTATGTGACCATCTCAAACTATGAATACAAGAAATAGTCATTACAATTTGTAATCTTCAAATCTTAAAAATGTCTTAATCAAAATGCAAATTTCAAATTGGCTTGTGTGAGAATGGCGGGACTGCTTGTGTGATGATTAGAGTTTCGTGGGCAACGTTAATTGATATATAAGTTCAATACTTTTTTTTTTCTCTGTCATGAATTAATTCATGCATGCTTAGTTGAACGCATATGATTGCGTGAATAATTTAAATTGACTGATCTCTCAAATCTTATATTGCGTTAACTTAATCTGTTTTGCTGGGTTCAGGTCGGAAACTGAGTGGCAACTGGTACATATCAGGCACATTTCATGTTATTGCATATTTTCCTAAGAAATTTCACAACAGAGCAATAAGTTTTAGCGATAACTATTTTGCATATACTTGGTCGGCATGGGAAGCAATGGATTGGCTCGAGGCACGATTGGCTGTTCCTCCATTACAAGATTCACCTTCTGTCTTAGGTTTGTCGAAGCGAACTTGAGCCGCTTGTCTTGGCCCTGCTCTTCATTGCAAGATTCTACTCTTAGTTTTGCCCATAAATGCCCTAGTCCGAATTGGGGATTGAAGAAGAACGTAAACGGCTTGATTTGCCCAAATTAAGCTTTAAATTTGGGGCCAACATGTTGAATAATGTCGTTAAGGGCATTTATTCTGATTTAGAGCACAACGAGCCTCATCAGTCCAAAAAGGATGATAAAATATTGTTACTTTGGATTTCTAGAGTCTCAAATCAACGATGACAATTAAACAATCGTCTTTTTTTTTTTTTTTTGTGTGTGGACAAAAGTGGCATTTAAATGATTTGTTGAAAAGTTATGGCACAAAAGTAAGTACTATACGAAAATTATGGCACGTCTAGTGTCTGTTAAAATTTTTAGAAATGGTAATATATTGTTGTGTTAGAATTCTAGCGTCACCGGTGATAACACTTAAGTGATCATTTTTTTTGACAAAAGTGACATTCAAGTGATCCGGTAAAAAAAAAAATCAACATTAAAATGAGTGTCGTATGAAAATTTTGGTACATCTAGTATATTTTAATAATTTCAAGAACATTGTATTGTCTTCGTTACTCAAGTAACAACAAATTTATTATTTCAATAATTCGCGATACTAATTTTATATATGATATAGTAATCTTAATAATTTGTGTACATATTTTAACATTAGTATTGATAGTCACATCTTTAATTATAACTACTGTTTGTATTACAACATACAATTTATATAGTAAAGATATGTAAGATACATGCGAAAAAGTTATGCTACACATCATTGACTTGAAAACTAAAAGCAATTTCTCTTGAAACTTTTCTTATAAAAAATTTAAGAATTTCATATTTAAGAAACAGGAAAATTGCTGAATCAGTTTTAAATTTATTGTACGAATGCCAATTTAATTAGAAACCTTTCAATTTGACTAATTTAGCCTTAAACTTTTTTACGATTTGCCAATATAGTCATTTTCTGCCAATTTTAGCTAACAATGCCAACATGGATGCGGGCATCCTATATACCACGATTAACGCTGATGTGAACAATATTTTATATTTTTTGAATTTTGAATTTTGAATTTTTTTTCTTTTTTATTATCCTTTTTTTTTTTTTTGCTTCTTCCTCCACTATATATATAAAAGGAAATATAAAAGGATAAATATTTTAAAAAATTATTTAAATTCATTCAAATATAACAAATACAAAAAATCATCCACGTCAATGTTGGCTATGATACATAGATAGTCGGCATTCATGTTGGCAATTGTCTGCAAAAATTGATAAGAAGAATTACATTGGCAAATCATCAATAAATTTAGAACTAAATTAGTATTCATATAATAGGTTTATGACTTCTTTTTTATAATTATCCTTTTAAGAAATTATTATGACAAGATTAGAAGTTTATATAACACATAATTCTTGTGAGCAAATGGCAATAAAATTTTACTAAAGTTTTTCTCTAGTAATTGTTGGAAAAAGTTTAGAATACATAAAATAATAATAATAACTGTTAATATATTGCAAATGATTAGAAAATTAAAAACAAATGTTTGAGGCATGCAAGCACTGTCCTTAAGGATAATTCCGCCCCTTGGAGTACAAAACTCGGTGCGTAAAGCTTTAGCGGTTATCTTCCCAAGATACAACAAACCTTCCTCTATACTCCGCACTGAATAGTAGAAGGAAACATAACAACTTTTGTGTATAACCCATGTCATGCCCCAATCTTCAAACACATGCCCATCCCTCACCTTGGTCGATTGAAAGCGACATCCTAGGACGCATTGCTGACCATTTTTATTTTAATACGCATGTGGAAGTATAAGATAATCCCCAAACAATAAAACATTGTAATAGAAAAGTAGGGCTATATTTTTCACATATGAAAACCACAATCACACTTTTATACAAGGCAAACCACATAGTATGTATTACAATACTATTCACAAAAGTCGGATCTATTATATATTAGTCCACAACTCAGGTTTGCAAACAAGATGGGATCTTAGTCCTCATCCGAGTCATACTCAGGATCCTCCTCAAGGTCATCCTCATCATCTTCTTCATCTTCAGGGTCATCTTCCTGCTCCTCTTCTTCAAGTTCGTTCAACAGGTAATTCTTCTCAGGTTCTTCTAGCTCTGGCCATTCCCACTCCTGTTCCTCCTCCTGTCCCTCCTCTTGCTCAACTATCTCCCATTCTTTTGGCATGCTCCAGTTGGATCCTACTGCTGAGTATACAGGTGACTCAGTATTGCTCTCGAGCTTCGGGTCCTTTGTATCCACTACTGATCCATCCTTATGGTTAGCTGTCCCATTCCCAAATGCTTCCTCCAGGACGAACATAGATACATCACCTTCTGGCATGGGACCCTCCTTTCGCCCATCATGGTACTCATGGTACCACGATCAATACTTATGGGGTCTTAGGGTGTCTTTTCCTACATCAACCCAGACGGTCGGCTGAACCAGGACGTACTCCAGTCCTTCAGGATGGGGATGAATCGGGAAGTGAGTCTCTATTTCTATGACTTCCTTTGGAATACCAAAATGCATAGGAGGATGAGAAGGTGGAGGTGCTACAATCTAGGGATCTGGAATGGTTATACAATAACCATTGAGACCATGTCTCAGTGAGTTCTACCTCCTAAGACTCGATTAATAAACCAATACGCTATCCGGGTTGTCTATGCACACACGGGTTAGAGGACTTACCTTGGCCTCAGATTCCACCTGCAAATCAGCACAGTTCAATAGGCACCCAAGTAATCACAGATCGATATCTCGATCAATCAACCTAGCCGTTTACATGTCAATCGGACCATTTATTGGTCATTTCTATCCATACTATACAATTTCCAGTATAATATACCTAGTCATCAAGTCACGTGCATTCATCAAGGCGACATATCACCAAGGCGACATATTTAGTCATCGAGCCACGTGCATTCTCTAAAGTGTCATATCACCAAGGTGACGTACTAATCAACGAACCCCGTGCATTCTCTAAGGTGACTTATATGCCAAGGCGATGTACTAATTACTGAGCCACGTGCATTCTCTAAGGCAATATACCAAATCACTGAGTTACGTGCATACTCTAAGGCGACTTTTTCGCCAAGGTAACGTACTAACAATTGAACCACGTGCTTTTCTAGGTGATATATAATCAACTGTGCATTCTCTAAGGCATCCTATACGCCAAAGCGATGTAATAATCGTTGAGCCACATCACACATCATTTCTTCTCATCTTTATCATACCTGATAAAATATCGTGCATGGGCACATGGTTGGCCTTAGCCAAAATATAATATTTTCATTTTCATAACTCCCACATTTTGTAGTCCACCAAAACATTTTTGGCATTATCAACCGATGCCTAGTTATTTCTTTAATTAATGACCACAAGTATTTAATTTAGGAAATAAATCCTAAATTCACATTTAATTCAATTCAGCAGAAAATAAAGCTCAATTAAATAAACAGACAGCACCACGACAATCAGCATAAAATTCCGGCCGTTGGCTATCCTGCCTAATTTTTGGAAAATAAATAATTAATTAGATAATTTTGAAAATTAATAAAGAAATACTAAAAATCCAATTTAAGCCCGTAATGCCTAATTGGACACCAGAACGGATCGGGAAAAATCCTGAGATGCATTCAATAAATAGGAGTACGTCTCTACTTGCTAGTTACATGAACCAATCACCTAATATGCATCATTAAGCCACTAAATTAATTAATCTAAACTAATCTAACTACATAATCATGCTTAATTAACACTAATCAACCCTTAAGCATCATTAGCAAACTAAGCCAGGATTAGTGAGCTAAACTCATTTGTACAAAGCGAAGACCGAAACACCACGACGGCGACGCAACGGTGGCCAAACTTGGGCTCGTGATGACACTCACGGGCTTGGACCTACTTTGCGGGCCCAAGATGAGCTGAAAATGTGCTAAACTTGCTTGGGCCTTGCTGATTTACGCTTCAAGTTGTGGGCTTACTTTGGACTGGGCTGCTTCTAACCAACTTGGGTTGGGCTTGCGGAGAGTTGGGCTTGAAGATGCCGAATTGTGGGCTGCTTGCTGGGCCGTTGGGCTCGTGGGATTTGCTGACCAAACTGTGGGCTGAGTGCTGGGCCAAAGACACGTGGACGAAGGTAGCAGCAAAAGAGAGGAGCTTGGCTATTTCGATTGATGTCTTCGATGGACTGTTGGCCTCAATCGGTGGCACTGGTAAAGAGAGAAAGTGAGTGGAAGATGCTGGTTTGCTCGAAGGAAGGAGACAGACGATGGTAGGCTTCGCTGGCAGGGGAGTCAACACGGTGGGGGAAATGTTTCTTTGATCGACCGAGCTTGGAGAAAGCTCAGACGTGATAGCAGTTGAGGAACTTGGTGTAGGCGTGGGCTTCTTCGAGCGTGCTGCTGGCAATTCGGCAGAGGATGAAGAAGAAACAATCGTGGGCGTGGGCATTTGGGCTGGCAAGCTCGCTCGGTGGAGAAGCAGAACCAAGATGGAGCAGCAGCTAGTCTTCGTCTTCCGCTGGTTCCTGGTGGCGTCGCACAACCAAGAAGGATACGACAGCAAGGGGGAAGGATGAGGGAGAGAGAGAGATGGAGGGGACACTTGGTTACATTTTCCTTACAAATATCTCCTTTGTCCCCTCATCTTGATCCACAACCATAGCTGTCTCCCACTAGCACAATTTTAGCCTAAAATACCTCTTCTAGAGAGTTGAGTTGGTCCATAAGTCACAACTTATGGGGGCATACGAATTTCTTAACAAAAAGGCTTCAATTGCACATCAATTCTTTCTTGATTCACTTTCATTTGGCCTCCATAAATTCAATTGATACCTTAATTATCAAATTGATAATTTTCCTCACCCACACATCCATCTTACATTCCCATTTTGTAATCCAAAACCATCTTCGGCATTTTCTGAACGAAAGCGATCCTACGGCGACTTTTTCTCAAAAAGTCTTAGGTTGTAGAATTTTTTTTTGAGACTGAGTCGATACTCCTATAATTTATTGTGACATGACGGAAATTTCAATTTCTGAAATTGGACTTGAATTGGCGATTAATTTCCATTCGACATGTTTTTAGCGTAACCTAAACTACCGGGTAGTTTTTAGAACTTTTTAGGACAAATGACCTGTAGTCGATTTTCTTCCAGCTACTATGAACCCACTCGACTTGATAACGACTCCCGATTGTCGTGAAAATCTTGAGGATTCAATTACGGATACAGGGTACCAAAACGACAGTAAAATCATATTAGTGCCGGTCGACGAGAATTTTTCAATTTAGTGGAGTCACCCACGATCAGCCACACATCTCAGTCAAACAGACCTATCTTTGATCTCAAATCGATTTTTAATTGTGTCGTAATGACCTCTAAAGATAAGCATGGTCGAGAAGTCAATTCCTAGTCGAATTCTCAAGTCTATTTGCTTTAAAGTCCTTAATAACTTCCTCAGCTAGTCTAGTTATCTTGAGAGTGATCAGCTCTGAGAACGACCCTATAGGCGTCGATGAAATGCCCAATTAATTCAATAAAAAATAGGGTTGGAAATATGGGATGTCACAACCCAGCAAAAAGAAAAGGAAAGATATGAGAACATATTATATCTTCGGAAATTGTGATTTGAAATTTAATTTATATTTAAACAAGAAAAATAGAGAGTCGTTAGGAGATCGTCATAAATCAATTTGATAATTAAAAAGATGACTGTTATAAAATAATGAAGAGTTTATGAAGTAATAAATAAAAAATTATAAAGCCATTAGACGACCGTTATACGACAATTAGAAAGCCGTTATATGACTGTTAGAAAGCCGTTACAAAAATGATGACTTTCATGACAATCATAATTTCTAAATATTTCAAAACTGCTGAAATATCCAATGGTAATAAGGAAAAAAACCAAAATAGAGAGTCGTTAGGAGATCGTCATAAATCAATTTGGTAATTAAAAAGATGACTGTTATAAAATAATGAAGAGTTTATGAAGTAATAAATAAAAAATTATAAAGTCATTAGACGACTGTTATACGGCAATTAGAAAGCCGTTATATGACTGTTAGAAAGCCGTTACAAAAATGATGACTTTCATGACAATCATAATTTCTAAATATTTCAAAATTGTTGAAATATCCAATGGTAATAAGGAAAAAAAACCAAAATAGAGAGTCGTTAGGAGATCGTCATAAATCAATTTGGTAATTAAAAAGATGACTGTTATAAAATAATGAAGAGTTTATGAAGTAATAAATAAAAAATTATAAAGCCATTAGACGACCGTTATACAGCAATTAGAAAGCCATTATATGACCGTTAGAAAGCCGTTACAAAAATGATAACTTTCATGACAATCATAATTTCTAAATATTTCAAAATTGCTGAAATATCCAATAGTAATAAGGAAAAAAACCAAAATTGGCATAGAGGCAATAAGGAAAGAAAGCCAAAATCATTTGTGTTTAATAAAAGCACCTCTTTAGGATTCATCATTTGTAAACTAGGAATCTAGATAACTAAAATAGTTTTAAGTCGATCTTGTTTATCTAGACAATTTCATACGAGAGAGCATTTTCTCATTGTACACAATAATTAGCAAAGGCTAATATAAAACTCAACAAAGGTTCTATGTTAATCAATAATTTATTTTCTTCAAAAAGTCGATACACTACTTTGGTATTATTTACCATATGTTTAAAGTATTTCTATGTAAGATCTTTTTGAAGCACACATGGTAACAAATTTCAATTGACCTATTATTGAATAATCCAAATTAAGTATTTTGGCAATACATAATTCCCAAACAATGAATAGTGAATACAACAAATAGTCATTACAATTTGCTATCATCTTGAAATCCTGATTTTCCAACTTAAGATTTTTCCCAAATTGTGTTTCCAATGGAGCTTATGTTTGGATTTCTTGCTCAAAATACAAATACCTTTTTTTCAAAAGCAAATATGGTGAGAAATATAGAGTTGAGCCTTAATAGTAAGAAAACATTTATTTGCTTCTACGCATTGGGAAATCAACCTTTCCATTAAACAATTCTTACTTTTCTTGAAAAAAACATATTTTGTGGAAGGTGACAGCTCGAAAATATTATCCCAAAACATCTCATGCTAGATTTGACGTCATTATCCCCTTATAAATAGGTGCTTCCTTTTCATTAAACTCATTCTGAATCTGACATTAGTATCATAACTAGTCTATCTTGTAATTATCTTAGAATATTGTCTTTAGTCATGGCAGGAAGAAGGACACCAAGACGTCGAAGAGTTGAGATGAAGCAGGTTGAAAATGAGGAAGATAAGCTCATCACATTTTCCAAACGTAGATCTGGTATCTACAAAAAAGCAAGCGAACTTGTGACCCTTTGTGGTTCGGAGGTGGGAGTAGCAATATTCTCTCCTAGCGGAAAACCCTATTCTTTTGCTCATCCATCCATCGACTCAATTGCAACCCGATTCCGCAACCGAAATCATCCGCAAAATGTCGGTGCCAACAACTTGGTGGAGTCCTATCGTAGACTCCGTATTGATGAGCTCAATCAACAACACGATGAGCTCGTTGATCAAATCAATGATGACAAGGCACGGGGCAAAACGCTAAAGCAAATGACTGAAGAACGGGACGGGGAGGGATGGTGGGAAGCTCCCATCGAAGAGCTCAGCTTGGAAGAGCTCAAGCAAATGAAGGCACGAATGGTGGAGCTTCGGCGGAATTTGCAGGGTTCAATCACTGTAAGGAATCAAGGAGCTCCATCAAGCGAAGGAGAGACTTCAAATCAGAGAAACAATCCATCAGCAACCATCGCATGAGGATACAACTCACAGCTGTGACAATAAAGATAGACAAATATGATGGACCATTGCAATTCATTTTCATGTGTACTTATATGGACTTTTAAGCTGTATCTTACCTTGATAAGAGGTTATGGATGATTTTACTACATGTTCCATATTACTGCAAATTTTCGGGCCAGATATGACAATAAGAGTGGACAAGTTTTGGGGAAAATGGCGATTTGTTTATTTGTTTGCTTAGTCTTTTTATTTATATTCTATATATGATAGTTATTATGGATAATATTACTACATATCACGTACCTTTAAGATATTTTCTTTCGCCAATAGTTTCAAGTTTTTTAAGTAGGGTTTGGATATAAATTTTCTTGGAAAATCTTAACACAGAAATTTTCTTTTCTCAATGACAAGTGGCCTACAACGCTTATTTAGGGTCCATTTGTTTTGAAGAAATAGAATAATATGAATTTTTTTTTCCCAAAATAGATTGGTTATATCCCTTAAAAAGTAGTCAACGAAAAATGTTTGCACCATTCATAACAATTTATGCCTAAACAGATTTATAAATGATAATATTTCGTTTATTCATTTTTATAAGAAATATAAGTTATAATTTTTGGGAAAATGTTTTTATATTTTCCTGATGACAAGCGTACATTATCCTATCCATAGAAAACCATAATTTAGAATAAAAATAAAGCTTGATTTCCCATGGGCCTCCACTCTTTTATGGGCTCGGGCCTACGCAAAACGAATTTAGTTAAATTGGAGTAGTGGGCTCAGTCGATGGGCTTCCTTTGGGCTGTTCTATTTTTTTATTTTTTATTTTGGTCGAGGCTGTTCGATTGATAAGTACGCCAACATGACATGCGTTGACGGGTTGAACTCAGTTGGGCCCGCGAACTCAATTGGGCCGCAGAGGGCTTCCTTTATGGACTCTCTCCCCTTCTCTTTTCTCTTCTCCTTTTCTTTTAATTAATTTTTTTTTTCATTTTTTTTGTTTCTTTTACTATTAGTTATTTTTAATTTATTTAGAAAAAAAAATGTGTGCTTTTTTTTTTGACAAAAATTTATGTGTCAACAATAGGGACATTTGTAATAAAACCAAACAAGAATGGCACTTCCTTTTCAGTCATTTCAAAAAGAAACTTACATAAGGAATGCGGTGATGTACCAAAAGTAAGCACAAATAATCCAAGGGGGATGAGAACCTTTTTAATTAACATAATACAAATTAGTGTACTAAAGCATTCCAAGACACAACTGTTCCAAAGCGGTTTAAGACAAATTTTCCGAACTGCACTCCCTCCTCCGTTAAATTTGCCACATACTTGTTAGTCTAATTACAAGTTAAGCACTAGCATAAGAAAAGGTGTCAAGACATGAAACACCATCCATAATCTCTTGTCTACAAAAGATACCAATTAAAATCATAAAAAGGCACATATGAAAATAAATTAACACTATCGATGAAACTTGTACGTCCTTACTATTATATTCAGGAGTACGTGGAGCAGTACTTTCGTGCACATTTATTGTGAAGGGATTATTTCTCTAACTAGAACTCCATCCATGCCTCTCCTCTAGTCCGTTGATTGGTTGACCTCCGCATGCTCTGCCGAAGGTCGTCCATTTGTGCCTTCCTTTGGTTGAGCTCTTTCAGGTTTAGCTCTTCAATGGGAGCTTCCCACCATGCCCCATGGCTTTTCCCTTCGGCGAGTCTCTTCAACACTTTGCCTTGTGTCTTCTCAGATTTGATTTGATTAACAAGCTCATCGTACTGTTGGTTGTGCTCATCAATCTGAACTTGATTATAGGACTCAATGAAGGCATGAGACCTATCATGGCTCAAAGGATTTTGGTTGAGGAACTGATTAGCGACTGTATCAATGGATGGATGAGCAAAACAAAAGGGATTTCCAGCAGAAGAGAGCACTGCTACTCCGTCTTTCGCCCCCACAGAGAGTCACAAGTTCACTTGCAATTTTGTATATACTAGATTTATGCTTTGAGAATGTAACAGGCCTACTACCCTCATTTTCGATTCGTTTCATCTCAGTTCTTTGACACCCTCTTGTCTGTCTTCTTGCCACAATCAAAGAAAGTAATATAAGGCTGCAACAAACAAGTACAGATCTAGTATTAGCTAATGCAGAGATATTACAGAGAAAATACATGTATCTAGTTTGAGCCATTGTAGGATAGTCTCTTTCGGTTGTCAACTTCCGAAAAAATGGATGAAATAATTGTAAGGTTATTTATTGTTATGGATATGAATATCTTAATCATAATTTGGATACTAATGAATATTATAATGTGCATGAAGATCGAGATGACTCTATCTTGTACATACTGAGATATGTAATGGAAAACACGAAAGTAATTTTTTTTTTTCTATTTCGACACGCTTTCGGTACAATTTTCTTGTGCATTCAATGCCGTTGAATATTTCATCCATTAATGTTCAGAAAAATTGAAACCAAGGGAATTATGCAATTGATTTTGGCAACTTTTGAAAAATAAAATCCCTTGCGAAAGTATAAGTTCAATCTACAATAGAATTCTTACTTAGCAATAAATCGTGAGAATAATATAAGGGCGCGTTTGGCAACGATTCTATTCCCGGGAACTGATTCTGACAAGAAATTATTATTTTTGATTCTGTTCCCGGGAACTGATTCTGAGTAAAAAAACGTGTTTGGTAACTGTATAAAATTTTTGATTCTGGAATAGAATTGCATTTGATAACGTGTCTATTGATTCTGTTCCAAATTATTTTTTTTATTTTTAAATAATTTTTTCTACTTTTTTTTTTTTTTACCTTTTTTTCCTTTTTTTTCCTTTTCTTTTTTCATTTTTTCTTTTCATTTTTTCCTTTTTCTCCTATTTTTCTTTTCTTCTTGTGGCCGGTCGCCGGACCGGCGACCGGCCGGATGAGGGCCGGCGACCTCACTAGAGCGTCGCCGGCCCTCGGCAAGGCTGGCCCTCGTTAGCCGAGCGTCGTCGGCCGAGCGTCGCCGGCCCTCGGCGAGGCTGGCCCTCGTCGGCCGAGCGTCGCCGGCAGCCTCGCCCAACTGCCGGCGACGCTCGCCCAGCCTCGCCGAGCGTCGCCGGTGGATAGGCGGGCCTCGCTAGGGCTGGGCGAGGCTCGCCGGGGCTGGGCAAGGCCCGCCTGGCCACCGGTCAGGCTAGGCGAGCCCGGCCGATGGCTAGGCGGGCCTCGCCGGTGGACAGGCGGGCCTCGCCGGGGCTGGGCGAGGCCCGCTTGGCCACCGGTCAGGCTAGGCGAGCTCGGCCGGTGGCCAGGCGGGCCTAGCCCAGCCCTGGCGAGGCTCGGCGAGGCTCGCCAATGGCTGGGCGAGCCTCTGGCGAGCTCGCCGGTCCGGCGGCCGGTGAGCCTCCAGCGAGATCGCCGGACCTCGCCCTGGCCAGGCGAGCTCGCCGGACCGGCGGTCGGCGACCGGCGGCCGGCGGCGGCGGGCGGTGGTGAGCGGCGACGGACGGTGGCAGGCGGCGGTGGGCGACGGTCGCATGATGGCGGAAGGAAAGAAGAAGAGTTTTATCGTGTTGATTCTTTTTTTGATTCTCGGACGTAGAATCAATTTTTTTTTTATTCTCAAATCTACTCCAAAACTGATTCTGGGAACAAATTTGTTCCCGGGAACAAAATTTTTACCAAACGCGATTCTCGTCCCAAACTGATTCTTGGAACAAAAAATCAGAATTAGTCACTGTTTGGAGTGGTGCCAAACAGGGCCTAACTTACTCACCAGCTTACGGAAAAGGATATTTGTGTGACTTCATATTCCTCTCCAAGTTAAATATATATATATTTGGATCATCATAGTTTGGAGATGTTTTAATAAAGTAAACCTGTTACCGAATAGATTTATTTTCGTCAGAGAATAAGTCATATTCTAACATAAAGCATTATAATGTCGTTTAACTGGACTTCTTCAATGATAATTTGAAGAAGGTTTACCAATTTTACCAGTATTCCCATTTTTCTTCTAGGTAGAGGTGACTGACTTCCATAAGAGGTAATGGAGAAATATTTGCTGATACATTGAAGAACTTGTTGGAACGATATGAATATGTTTAGGAAATATTTTGTGTTGATCGGAACGCCATGGTTGAGAATGGTTTATTTATGTAGTAATAGATATATTTATATTGTCAAATCAATTTGAAAGTATAAAACAATAGTGAATTATAAATTTATATTTTGTAAAAGATTCCATTTATGATCGGATTTGCCATTTGATATCTTGTGAAATTGAAATATTGGAATGATGCTACCAAATTGGGTTATCTTGAAAGAACAAAAGTGTTTGATTCTTAATCTCAAATTACAATTGTCAAGACGATTTCCATTGTATATAGATATTAGAAATTTTACACTTCATAAGGAAATAATATAAAAATGAAAAATAATAAAGGAAGAGATTATTGTAGTACAAGAGTTATCAATCCCTTGACTCTAAAATCTCCAAGAATTAGCTTGTGACTTTGATTGGATTTTAGTTGATATCTCTAGATTCTTCTTCCTTGATTAATAAATCTGTACCTTTACTCCTCCTTAAATTTGCAATAGGAGCGTCCCAAATCCCAATTTGCGACATAAGTTTCCAAATGTAATTCTAGACAATAGTTTAGTGAAGAAGTCAGCTATTTGATGCACAAACAGAACATACTAAGTGACAAGTGTTCCAAAAGCCACTTTTTCTCGCACGTAATTATAATATGATTCGATATGTTTAGTTATTGCATGGAACATTGGATTAATCAACACATATAGTGCATTGATATTATCACAAAATAATATTCTTAGACTAGAGAGATGAATACCTTGAATCTCTCAAAAGGAATGATATTCATGTAATCTCTACAATTGTTGATGCCATTGCATAATACTCTGCTTGGGCATTAGATCGAGCAAATATTTGTTTTTTCTTAGCACTAAATGATAGACAATTGCTACCTAGGAAAGTACAAAATCCAGTAGTTGATCGTCGAGAGTCAAGCAACAACCTGCCCAATTTGCATCACAAAAGACATACAAGTCCAAAGTTGACTTAAGATTTGCTTGCTTCAATTCCTTGTACCTTTAACATAACGTAAAATGTGGTTCACAATTTGAAAATGAATCACAATAGGTTGATGCATAAATTGACAAAGAAAATTGATTGCATATGAAATATTTGACTGTGCAATCATGAGATATTAAAGAGCTTCGACGATACTTTGATATAGTGTAGTATCCGAAAATAATTTTGGATCCATATTAGAATGAGAACTAATAGCCATAGGTGTGGAAACTGGCTTACAACCCTACATTTGTGCACATTTAAGAATTGACAAAGCATATTGTTGTTGGCATAAATAAAGGCCACTAGAGAATATCTTAATCTCCACTTCTAGAAAATAGTGTAACGGTCCCATATCCTTCATTACGAATTCACTATTCAATGTGGAGATGGGCCCATCAAGCAATCTCGAATTATCATCTGTAACAATCATGTCATCCACATGTAAAAGTAGTGCTAGAATTCCAAGATCTGATTTTCTAATAAACAACAAGGATCTGCAATGCTACAAAAGAAACTGGCCAAAAGAAACGAGCTAAAGCGATCAAACCATGCTATTGGTGCTTGCTTAAGGCCATACAAAGCTCTCTCCAGTTATCAAACATAAGACGAATAATTTTTGTCCTCAAAACCTGGCGGTTGCTCCAATAAACATGCTGCAATAGAAAACCATGTAAGAAGGCATTTTTAACATCTGATTGTTTGGCAGTCCAACTTTTAACAGTAGCAATGGTGAAGATTGTTCTTATGCTTCCTAATCGAATTACCGGCGAGAAAGTCTTAAGGAAATCTACTCCTACTCCTTGAGTATATCCCTTGGCAATCAAGTTTCATTCCAATGTGATGCCTCCAGTTAGTCTTTCATTGCCATTGACCAACCCATACATTGTCTGGCTCCTTCAGTATAGAATCCATCATACGTAAGTTAGCACATTTTGGATTAGGCTTCACAATAACATCACGTGCTCGAGTAATCATTGAACGATTTGGAGTGGGTGAAGATGCTATCGAAGAATTGGTAAGGGCATCCATAGAGTAATCTCCATTTGCCAAATTGCATGGATTAATAATCGAAGCACTTGATGAGTCACCAATTTCAATATGATTTTCGCGAAGATGTGATTCACCTCCATCAATGTTATTTTGTGAAAAGTATCATGGGTAGCGGAACCAGAAAACACATCTTGTTGCGAATACAAAGGTGAAAATTCCAAAGCTAACGCTATCGTGTCTTGATTTGGCTAGCTTATAAATTTAGAGGTCCCCGCTTCATCACTTTGATCTTGAAATAATGAGCTGGGCACAAGATAAAAAAATTACAGTTTCATGAAATATGACAAGTTGTGAAATGTAGATTTGACCAGTTGGAGGATAGAGACATCGATATCCCTTATGATGATCACTATAATTGGGAAACACACATGGCAACGATCAAGCATCGAACTTGTTTTTGGTGTAGTCCCTAAGATAAGGAAAGCACCTACAACCAAAAACTCAAAAAGAATTGTAATTTGTTTTTATGCCAAATAAGAAATCATATGGTGATTTCATGCCTAACACCCTAGTAGGAAGCTGATTCAAGAGAAATACTGCCGTTTGAAAGGCTTCCACCCAGTACTTTTTAGATATTTCACTTTGATGAAGCAAAGTCAAGCCAATTTCACTTATGTGCCTAAGTTTTCGCATGGCAACTCCTTTATGCTTTGGAGTATTTGGGCAAGATACTTGATTAATAATGCCATTCTTTTGCAAATAAAGTAAGAAATCTACTCGATTGATCTTTCCTCCTCCATTAGATTGAAATATTTTAATATATCCTCCAAATTGTCTTTCCAAATATTTCTCATAATTGAGAAAACATTCATAAAAGGTAGGTTTTTGCCATAGTGGAAACAACCAAGTATATCGAGTATAATCATCCATAAAACAAACATAATACTAAAACCTTGGAAATGAGATTACCGGAGCATTTCCCCACAAATAAATGAAGAGATCATTATATCACAAGAGTTGTCAATCCCTTGATTTTAGCAGATCCAAGAATCAGCTCGTGATTTTGATTGGATTTAGATTGATATCTCTAGATTTTTCTTCCTCGATTGATAAACCAATGCCTTTATATCCAACCCAATAATGTGAGTGATAATTATGTATTAGATTGGCCATCAAGAGATTTGCTTTCTTTATTATTAGGAAATCAGATTAGATTATGTTTGATTAGGGGATTAATGATATAATTTTCGGGCTCTACCCCTTTATTTAGCAAAAAATAAATATGGAAATGATGTTAGTTGCCAAAGCCAGAAAAACGCATTTATTACTTTAGCGAAATGGTCAATGGTCCAAATGAAATAACCAAATACATTATGCTAAAGCAAGAAAGGTGAATTGGTAGCTTCAAAATTGCTAAGTGGTCCGATCAAATAAACAAATACTGCTCGTCACGTAGCGATGGCTCGGGCAGAGACTTACTGAATACGTATGCTAAGTGATTGTATGAATGTGCGTATCTCCACAATTTAGTATATTACCAGAACAATTAGAGATAAATTATGTTTTTGTAAAGGGGGGCTGGTGAAGCCATTCATATGTAACTTATGAGAGGGTTGTCCAAGTTTAGGCTGACTGATCGCTGTCGTGTCATAGTGCAAGCAAGACCCAATCTTATTCTACAGCAATGACAGATTTTTTATTTCCGGATTTTGACCGAATACATTATCCATTTCTTTATATATACATTTTTTTTGAAATTTTTGGTGTATTTTGTTATATGTATAAGAATAGCACGACGAAAATAGACAGAGATATAAAAAAAGAAAAAGAAAAAAAATGGAATTGTTTGACCAATAGATGTCTTTCACATTCAACTTGAGAAATGAATAACTTTTTTTCAAATTTTTAATGGCAGTTCCAAAAGAAAAGTACTTCTATCAAAAAAATGTATTCGTAAAAACATTTGGAAAAAGAAGGTATATCAAGCAGTGTTGAAAGCTTTTTCCTTAGTGAAGTCTCTTTCTACCGAGAATTCAAAAAGTTTTTTTGTACGATATATGTATGTATGTATGTATGTATGTATGTATGTATGTATGTATGTATGTATGTATGTATATTTATTCTCATTATCTATCCCACATACATTTGCGCTGAGTACTCCTTCCATAGCATGTGAAATAGATAAAGTAGCTATCGAACACTTGTCTGGAATAAACAGTCATGAGCACCATGCACCTTGTATTTAGAGAGAAGCATTAGAAACACTGGTATTGTGAGAGATGGAAACATTAGAATACCGAAAGATAAAATGTGGTAAAAGAACATTGCCCATCTATTACTCAACTTTAGCATCAGATCGACCGCATTACTTAATTCGTTCAGCATTATTAGGCAGAACCTTAACTAGTATGTAGGTGTTATTGCATTATCATGAACGATTAATCTCATTTAGGGAAGAGGTGGCATCCATCGCTAGAAGCCGATGTCAATCGGAAGAACCAGGTATATATCAGAAAGCTGATCTGGGCATGAAATTGTTACACGATATGCTGATGAGTTCTCAATTACGTGCTTCTAGTTTTTGAGCCTTTTGATTGATTAATCTAAATGAAATGATACCTTATTACTCACCAGGAGTATCGATATTAAACTCATTTTGTACCATAGTGCATCAAGCCGAGCATGAGCACTCTTTGCCTTCCATCTGTAGCAAAATGAAGTAGAGGTTGAAACAATAATCTGCCCGAAATGTTACTCTGAAACAAGATCACTTCTCACGTCGTCAAGGGTTTCATCACAAACTCGTATTCATCTTCAATTAGGATTTGACAAAATCTTACAAGTCTTCGGAGCGAGGCAACAAGCAAGAAATGCTGCCTTTGCTCATCCTGGTCAAGGCCTCCTTCGCCAGGCACTCAGATGCTTCTCTTGGCCTCTCTATGTGCCTGACCAGATTCACAGCTTCTTGATTATTCATCGCCTAGAGAAAACGAGAGACGCATATGAGCAAGCCTGCGAAAACAGGAAGAAGAAAACGACCATAGCCTTGCGAATGATTACTTTCAGTAGAGCAAAGGGGAATACAAAGTAGAAACTTATTCCATGATTGATGCCGATAAAGAACATATAAATGGTGAGAGTATTGAAATTTTGTTTGAGGAGCTTACCTCTCTTATGCCGGAGCTTGTCAGTATGATGAATTCGGTGTCTGTCTCGATCCTCTCCGCAGTCCATAGCCTCTTGAGTTACATTGTCTTTGACGCCTCGTAGCCACAATTCATTGTTTTTTGTTTTTCCATTAAATTTTAATCTGTGGTTGTATTTATTTGGGGAAAACTTTAAAATAAAGGAAAATGCTTTTCCGGAAATCATTTTTCAGCAAAATGAATAGTTTTCCCTTATTTGGCAATATGTGATTGAAAATGTTTTCTAATGTTTGGATCTTATTTGGAAAATGATCTCAATCTCATGTCTTTATCTCAAACCAAACAAAATTGAATTTTTTAAATTATTCTTTATTTTATTCTTTTATTTTCTTTTTTTTCCTTTTCCATATTTCTTTGCTAGTTGCCGGGCCTTGACGATGGCTGGCGACAAGCCACAAGTAAGGCTCGATCCTGCCAACCCACACTTCTAGCCAATTACTAGTCGTCACTGAGGCTCGATGATCAATGAAGGGAAAAGGAAAAAAAAAGAAAAAGAAAGAAAAGAAAACAAGAAAAGAAAAATAAAAATAAAATATCAAAAATCAAGTGGAGTAATTTCGGAAAGTGTTTTCACCTCTTAAGATATAAGAATTCACTTTCCTAATTTTATGCATGAAAATTTTGTTGACCAGAAAGTACTTTCGGTTAACTAGACATTTTTTACAAATCAAAAAATGAAAGTCTGGAAAGCTAATTTCTAAGAAACACTTTCATTCAAGCAAACAGACCGTTTGTCTATTCAATCTAATAACTTCAATTCCTCTTAATAATCGTGTTATGCTTAATGAAGTTATTATTAATCTCATGGTTCAATTTTTGCTTCATGGACATGGGCTTTGACAACCCAGCGCTCTACTGTATGTGGCTCTCCTGGACAGTTTTTTTTTTTTTTTGGTAAAGAGGCTCTCCTGGACAGTTGGCTAAATGGAAATCTGAAGATTTGATAAGCAGAGTTTGACATTCTGACAAGCACGTGCTTGTCTCGAGAAGTTGGTGATATTTTCCGAGTGAAGTCTTCACCAAAATTGATAAGAAGAGTTACGTTCCTTCAGTTCGTTCGAGAAGAAATATGAGGGTTTTGAAAATAGATAAGATTTCTGCTTGAAGCGCAAATCCGACCCTCAGTATAAGCGACCATATCTTTCGCTAAGCTTCCAGGGGAAGTCGGACACATGAACAAGATGGCCTTGTGGTTGTTCCATCCAAGCCATCAATGTTAACTTTCAAAGTGCCCTGCTTCAGTGAGAGCCAGGCCGTAGGTGGATTGTTTAATTTTTTTCCTTTTGTTTCCTTTGCTTTCAAGTACCACATGATGAAATTCCTTTTCATGTTCGGAGTCCGTTGTATTATTCTCTTTGGATCTGGTTTGATAACCTTGAAGATGAACTTGTTCCTTACCTTCCAAACGTGATGGAGTACCACAACCACAAGATCAAGGGATGGTAAGTCTGTCGAGGTACTCACTGTAATTTAAAAGCGACATCCATTATGGAGAGGCCTTGACTCGAGACAGACATATATTCGTGGATCTGACCATAAATCTTTTGTCCAGAGACAAAGAAGAAGGGACACAGTGGATCAGGTATAATTTTTTCTGACCAAACACATTTTGTCCAGACATAAGCTTTTCACATGTGCAGTTAAAGCACAACCTGAAATTGTTTCTTTATTTTCTTGATTCGTAGTTAATGTAGCACCTCTTGGACAATTGAAATATTGTCTTATATTTGCTATCCACTGACAAATGCTCTCTGCTTCGCTGTAATTAGTTGCGGTAGCCAAGATTTTAGGTGATTTTTGCATTTCCTTGGATATGATTTTGTAATCAAAATTACCTAAGCTGACCGGGCAATACCAATGCAATCTTTTAGCATTGGGGACTTTTGGGATAAGGGAGATCAAAGTTCTATTTGAAGATGGATTTTGAATTCTAGTATTTATGAAGTCTTCCACCATTTTACCCATGTCCACCTAAATATTCCGCCCCCTTATAAATTGGTGCATCCTTTTCATTATGCTACTACTGAATTTGACATTGATCCTAACTTTACCATCTTGTAATTATTGTAGATTATTGTCTTTGATCATTTCAGAAAGAAGGACTAGAGGATGTCAGAGAATCAAGATGAGACATATTGAAAATGACGAAGATAAACTCCTCACATTCTCCGAACGTAACTTTGTCATGTATAAAAAGGCAAGTGAGTTTTTAACCCTTTGTGGCTCGGACATGGGGCTCATCCATCTGTCAACTTGACTGCAAATGAATTCCTCAACCCATACCCTCGCAAAATGATGGTGTGGACACTTTGGTTGAGTCCGATCACTGACTTAGGACTAATGATTTAATCAACAACACGATGAGCTCATTGAGCAAGTCGAAGCTGAGAAGACACGAGACAAAGTTCTGAAGCGACTGTAGGACGGAACGACAAGGAATGGTGGGAAGTTCCCATTGAAGAGCTCAACTAGGAAGAGCTAAACCAAATGAACGGGCAAATGGACGAGCTCCGGCGGAATTTGTGGAGTTTCATTAATCAAAGCGATCAAGGAGCTACATCAATTCGAGGAGAAAGTTCAAATAAGAGAAACCCTTGGAAATTTCAAATCAAGAGCTACATTAATTCCCCATCCAATGGTATTTTATTTGTACCTAAGATGAGAGAACCTCACAGACAAGTGAAAATTGAAATATAGCTATTGCGAATAAGGTACAGAAAAGAATACCTGGTGGAAATTATGAATCAAATCGGAAGCAATAATCTGTGTGAGGCGGGGCTGCCGTCGTACCTGTGAACCGACGGTTGACTTCCTCGGTTTCCTCAATCACCGCGGAAGTGGCCCCATCAGCCCCCTTATTTGCATCAATCCCAATGCATATACGAGCAAGTAAGAGAACCTTTTGATTAAATAAACTCTAATTAGTAAATGGAGAATTAAGTATTCTCGAATATTTACGTAGATGAATATGAATATTGCTGATCGTGTTTAGAAACAACATATAATTTTCTTTTATTATTTTTATTTTTACCATCTCCTGCCATCTATTGGATATCATGCAAGTTATGGAAATCCATTAGTGTAAACATGTTATTAAATTTTAATCAATGCTCATCATGCAGATTGATATCTCAGGAAAATTGACCACCGCATAACGATTGGCGGGCATCTTCTACGCCAACCTTTTTGTTATTTTCGTCTCTTAAACACAATAAATGTTGTACATGTCGTACATGCTCTTTTAAAAAGATTAGGTTAATTCTTTATGGATTTCCAAAAGTCACAGATTTAAATAAATTGAGAAATCTCTTAGTAAAGTTTTCGTCGTCCGGCCAACAGAAAGGATATGCGAAATACAAAAATTTACCATCATCCATAGTGTTGCAAGAATGACATTATTGTTAAATTATGAACAGACCTCTCTCCTTAAAAGTATTATAACTTTAAAATGCACCTTAAAAATCATCGATTTTATTCATTTATGAATGCTCACAGTTTGTCATTAACTAAAAATTTTATGGTAATGACACACTAAAGTTTACCAGATAAGAACTTCGATATCTAGTATGAAACATCTTCTAACTCATTCCCAACTAGATTCACTAACTTTAGCAATCAAATGTCATTCTCCTCATCTAATTCTAGAAAAATGTAAAGGTAGCGCACGTGGATATAACCATTAATTTGTATTGTTCATAAATATTTCGTTGGTATTAGTCAAGGCAATTGCTATTGTTGACACCTAATTTGATTTTCAAGCACATATAAAATGATTTTAAAAAAATTGATTAAAAAAAAAGGAGTCGTGGGGGTCGGGTCGGACCGAATCCAGCCTTGGCCCGGCCCACCCCTCTTCCTCTTCTTTTCCATCGTGGGCCTGGGCCTGGCCCTCTCTTTTCCTTTTTCTTTTTATCTTTTCCCCTTCCGCGGCCTAGCCCCCTTCTTCCCTTTGGCCCGGCCCACGCCTCTGTCTTCTCCCTCAGCCGTCATTTGCATGGGGAACCTGCGAAGCCAAAATCAGAGCTGCCAGGGCAGCATGGGACAACATCATCTCGTGGGGGCAAGTAAGTGGTGCAATTTTTGCCCACTCGGCCCCCTTCTCACCTTGTAGGCTGACAGCCCAAAGACAGTCTAGGCCGTGGGCCCGCAAGAAGCCCTTTTGTAAAAGGGGTTGGGCCTGTCAATTGAGCCCAACCCATAATTAGCTACGGGCCCCACCATTTGGTCGAGCCCTCCTCATTTCGGGTGGGTCGACCGACCCATTTCACCCAAAAAAAAAAAATTTCAAAAATCGGACCCGACCTGGTTCGCCCCAATTTTTTTTTTTTTTTGGAAAATCTAAAAAATGTAAAGTTTGGTTAGGAATTGTTGTGTATTGCCTTTTTAGTGCAATTAAGCCTTTATTAGCTCGTATATTGATTATATTGCATGTTTAATTTACATGTTTAACTATGTTTGTAATTGTTTAGTTGCATGTGTTAATTTTGTTGCAATTAGGATCTTGCTAGCTATAATTATTATTTTAATGATTGCGCACATGTATGATCACTTCACATGTTAGTGGATAGGTATAAAATCAATCCAAATTACCTAACAAAAATAATTTCTTTTAAAATGAACAAGATTAGGTACCGAAAGGGTACTAATTGGTTAATTAGTGTAATTAAGTCATTGAGTCTAGATTTTCTAGTTGCGTAAGAAGTGAGGTATACGTCCATACCTCACTTGGTTTCTAGCCAATCCCAATAGGCTAGTGGCGACTCCTTTTTGCGAAATTCTTTAGAATACCCCAATGTCACGTGAGGTATGGGCTCTCCCAAGCCCACACCTAATCATGGGCCTTAAGTCCGTCCTTTAGGCAATACCCCCTAAACCTATTCTCTCCCCTCGAGGGTAGGTCGTGATAGCTATTTTGTTAAAAGTATTTTATTATATGACAGGACCACTCAGCAATTTGGGAAGCTACAAATAAACATCTCTAACTTCAGTAGCTAATAGTTGCTAACCTTAGGTTGTATAAATCAACCATTCTTCCCACAATATATATCAACCAAACCGAAGTATGTACGTGCCTCGAATAAATCGAAGGAGGTCTTACAAATCAAATTATGTTGACTTGATCTCCCCCTTCCAACCCTCCCTCCGCCTCTCTCTCTCCAAAATATTTTTCAAGCTCCTCTAGGATTGAGTCTGCATATTTTAGTTCCTAAGAGGAAATAGATTCCTATTTCCGATGTAATTTAATTTCTTTTATGAAGAATGTTAAGATATATTTTTATTTGTTAAAATGTACCTTTTAATTATGATGGTTTGTCTATTCTTTTCTAATGCATAAATAAATGATCATGCAGGTGAATGAGTGTGCAATATTTGTGGAATTGTTGATTAGAAAACCTTTCGTAGTTTTCCTATAATACAATTATATGGGAAAGTTTCCATAGTTAAAATGTTGTTATCTGGTAGTAAGATGAGATACCATTTGAAATTGTGTTGATTTTACTATACATTTATTATCCTAAAAAAGATAGAATAAATAATGGACAGCATTATTATTTTAAATGCGTCATTATCAAGTGATTAGTCACTAATTTTGTATATAGCGGAGTAATTGACCATTATATTTACAAAAAAGTTTTATCTTTCCATGTATTATCACAATTAAGTGCCTAAATTTAAACATTTATTATTTAGTGTGGCCCTTTTAATGGCCTTAATTTAAATTTTTGTTTGAATGAACGAATCATCCTTCTTCAATTACTAAATTGAATGATTTTATAGTACGTGGAAAAATGAGTTTTGGCAAAAGTTACAGGGACCAACAGATTCCATCCTTTGTCAAAGAACAAAATGTGTATTATACTAACGGGAATCTAATGGTAAGACTCAAGTGCTGCAAAAAACATCAACCACAAATAATAATAATAATAATAATAATAATAATAATAATAATAATAATAATAATAATAATAATAATAATAATAATAATAATATCCAAGAAAGGTCAATTTTGGGTCAAATATATAGGGACTAGAAGCATATTTGTCCCAAAATATTTTGAAAATAATTGCATTATAGATCAAGTTATCAGGCATAAATTCATTTTTATGCTTATAAAACAAAATTATCATGGACAACGTTTTTATTTTCTATTATTTTGAAGTTTCAGATATAAAAGAGTTTTAAGAATTTGTTTTATCTTCATTCCTCAAGTACCAACAAATTTCTTATGTCGATATTTAATTTTATGATTATAAATACTGTCTATCACACGATATAGTTTGTGTAGGGAAGATACATAAAATATATAGTGGAAAGTTGTGCTCCATATCTTTAAGTTGAGAGCCGAAAATAGTTTCTCCAGATTTTTTTTTTCAAAAACAGTCCAGAGTTGATCCATGATAAAGATTCATAATTAAGAAATTATTTTGGCGAAATTCAAAGTACATAATTGCTGTAACCAAATAACAACGAAATTGTGCCAGTTTTTTTGTTTAGTAATAAGGCAAAAGACTAAAATTGGCATAGAGGCAATGGAAAGAAGTTCAAATATTGTGTGGGACAGCCTTATTTTATGATTCTGTTTTCATTGAATGAATTGGGCTTTTTATCGATGCACCTATAGTCTTTTTCTCTAAGCTGATCACTTACGAGATAACTAATTTATTAGGTGAAGCCGTTAAGGAATTTAAACGCAAAAGACTTGATAATTCAACAAGAAATTGATTGCTCGACCATGCTAATCTGCAAGGGTCAATGCGGTATCGTCAAAATCGATCAGAGACTGGAGATAGGTCGTTTCAGCTGAGGCATGTGATTAAAATGTGGGTGATTTTACTTGATTGCAAAATTCTTGCTGATTGACACTAGATCGATTTTTCTGTTGTTTTTGTATCATATGCTTGTATTTGAAATCTCGAGATTTTCACGATAACCGAGGGTCGCCAATGAGTCAAAGATGTACAATGTGACTTGAAAATAAATGACCACGGGTCAAATGCACTCAAAATTCATATAGGTCACGCTAAAATCGCGTCCGGTTGAAATTAACCGTGAAATTGAACCCAATTTCAGAAATTGAAAGTTTTGTTATGTCACGATTCCTCCGGTTTAGCTCGACCCCATGCATGGCGTCGGTAGAGGAGGTAGCTGACCCGCTAGACCTCGACATACCTGATGGTGTCGTGGTAGACCAAAAATCCAAATAGATAGGGTCCGGGGTAGAGTCAGCTAGGGACTTCTTTTTGAGACTTTGACTTTTGTGTATATAACTTTATGGGCTGACCTTGGTTGTTTATAAAAAGGGTTTGTGAATTTTGTTGTCTTGCTTTTCTATCCCATGTTGAGTGTTGTCTGGGGATTTTTATACACTTCCACATGTACATAATCGTTTGGGTTGGCGAAGCGTCCTAAGATATCGCAAGTTTTATCGACTACCGAGAAATGTGCACGTGCTCGAGGTTTGGGGCGTGACATTATGAGTTTGAAAAAAAACACTTTATTGAAATCAATCACTAGTAAAATAATGATCTATATAATGTGAAATAATTCTTACCATAATTCAATCTTGTTTATCAAAACAGTATATAGTAAAGAGTGTTTGTTATTACATATAACAAATAGCAATGATATTACAAATTTCGGCATGATTTTTATGTTGATTGAACATTTAATTCCTTGAAAAGGTTGATATGCTACTTTGATATCTACCGAGGTGTGGACATTTAGAGTGCTAAAACTTGATATGGTGGGACATTTAAGTATCAAAAGTTCGGAAATATACACTTAAGTGCTAAAATCTGAGAAAAAATGGTCACTTAAGTGCCAATGGCAATAAATTCTAACTAAAATGTTGATGTGGTGTTTTTTGACGAGACAAGTACAAAACAACATCGTTTTATATGCTAACATGGTTAGATAAGCCGAAAGCAATGTCATTTTGTACATTGACATGGTTAAATAAGCTAAAATAACATAATTTTATCTCAGATTTGATTTTTAATATAAATATTAATTAAATTAAATTTAAAAAATTAAAAAATTAAAAAAGAAGAGTAAGAAGATTGCAAAAGGCGACAAGGGGTTGCCTAACTCTCCCCGAAGTGTCGTCTTCCTTTTTTTTGTTTTAAATTCATTTTAATTAATATTTATATTAAAATTCTAATAAGAGGCAAAATGACATTGTTTTGGCTCTTTTTTGCTGACTCTGCTTTCTAGCAAGCTACATAGGCATGTTAAATTATTAAAAAAATTCCATGTAAGATTTTCGGAACCCTTGGCCACAATTGCCACTGAAATGTTCTAATTTTTAAGAAAAGTGACACTTATATGTACTTTTTGTAACTTTTGGCATTTAAATGTCATCTCGTACCAAATTTTGGCATTTGCATAGTACTTCTGCCGATATATAGTATAACTTTCAAGTGATTTCTATGTGTTATCTCTTCAAAACACATGTAGTAACAACTTTCAAGTGACCTATTATAGAGTAATCCAAATTAATTATTTGGCCTTACAATGAAAATGAGATATAGACATCACTATTTGTTGTAATTTCAGACCTCTATTTGCCGACAAAGATTAATTTGTGCTTCCAATGGACCTTTCGTTTTAGATTTCTTACTCAAAATACGAATTTTAATTTGGCCTTTTCATTATAAAATTCTCATTTATAGAGATTATGTTTCAAAGGCAAATCTGGCAAGAAATACAGAGTTGAGCCCTAAAGTTGTAAAAAATAGTTATTTACATGCCCATATTGGTAAATCAACCTTTCCAGAACAATTCTTACTTTTCTTGAATTTATTTTTTGTGGAAGGTGACAACTCCAAGAGATTGTCCCAAAATATTAGATACCAGATTTGACATCACCATCCCCCTATAAGGAGGTGCATTAGGTTTGTTATGCAAACATTGAATTTGACATAAGTATCATATCTTTATTATTTTACAATTACTTTAGAATACTATGATTAATTTGGAAGGGAGAGGGACAAGAGGTCCCGAGGTCGCCTGAGAATCGAGATGAGACAAGTAAAAAATGAGGAAGACAAGCTCACAATGTTTTTCGAAAATGTTGATGCAAATGCCTCTCCTCTGTTGATTGATGGACTCTACAAGCTCCACTGAAGGTCCTCCACTCGCACCTTCATTTGGTAGAGCTCTTTCTTGTTGAGCTTTTCTATGAGAGCTTCCCACCATGCCGTCACTTATTTGCCTCAATTAGTCGCTTCAACACTTTGCCTCAGCCCTTCTCAGCTTTAATTTAATTAATGTTCTCATCGTGCTGTTGGTTAAGCTCATTAAGCCAGACTTGAAGATAAGACTCCACAAAAGCACTTGACCTATCATTGGGCGAAGGATTTTACTTAATTAGCGACTGTATCAATGGATGGATGGATGAGCAAAAGAAAAGGGTTTTCCGGTAGAAGAGAGCACTATACTCCTACTTGCGCCCCATAGAAGATTACAAGCTCGCTTGATTTTATTTTATTTTATTTTATTTAATTCCAGTCTATTCTTTGAGGATGTAATAAACTTGTCATTCTCATTTTCGATTTGTTATCTCAATTCTTTGACGCTCTTTTGTTTGTTTTCTGCCATAGTCAAGGAAAGTAATCTAAGACAATAGCAAACAAGTAAAGTTGTGATATGGTTATTTTGGCACCTGAATTTCGCCTATCCATTTAATTATTTATCGCATAAGAATATTAGAGATCAATCTTGACACATTACCTAAAATATCATAATTTGCATTCACATTTTATTTAAGTCACGCATCACATCCAAGTTACATGATCTTCCTATGTTACTTCCATACTTCCATGAACTACTGCATGCCAAATCTTTCTTCATCAATAGCACCAATATACCACAGACTTGCGCAGATAATCTTTCTCGAGTGGCGCCAATTGAGGTTTGCCGGATCTGGTTTGAAAAGAGATGAACGTGATCTTTAAAGAAATGTTGGAATTTTTGAGATTTTAAGCGGTAATATTTGAACTCTTATTGATGGCGTCAAAATGGATAAAGTCCTCAGTCAAGTAGAGATTTTTCAATTAAAAAAAAAAAGTCATGGTCAAACGGATATGAAAGCCAGCCACGAGGAAGGGAATTAAAAAGAAAATATTTGGTGTACAGGTATCTCATGATTTCTCCATCAGTTTTATCTCATTGATCACTCCCTTGAAATCCTCATCATGATTTGGTTTCAATTTTCTTCAACCTGTAATAGAATCCAGGACATTATTGATCACGCCGGCTATCTCCCCTACTGTTTGTTGATTTGTTTCATTCGGTGTTGGGCCTTTATCTGAAAAAAATCCCTAGGGCCTAAATATATAGGACCTCATGTCGAGAAAATATTAGATGCAAAAGCGTCCAATGAGCGACACATGTCGCTGGGGCCCGCTATCAACGATTGTCTCTCCCACTCCGCTCTCTCTCTCTCTTTCTCTCTCTCGTTCACGCCTGCTGCGACGAGCACTGCTCTCTCTCCCTCAGCTCTCTTGTCGCCTCTGTCTTCACCTCCATTCAATTATCATTCGATTATCATCAAACCAACATCAGAGAAAATAACACAACCATTCACAACCTAGTAAACAAGTTGAGCGACGGAGAGACAATTAGTTCATGAGACTTCGACCTTCTATACCCATTTTCGAATCTCCCCTTTTTACTCACGATGCTAATATGCAGATCTAGGAGCAAATTGCTGCCATGGGCGACGAAGATCGAGATAATTTTGGGCCAGATACTCCTGATACGGACAGAGAGGATGGGGAGACTTTTGTGAGTCTCAAATCCCCTCATTCTACTGGAGAAGATGTTGGAAATAGATGTCCTTGATCCTCGAGGTGGAGGCAACGGACGAGGCAGGGTGGGGGCGGCAGTGTGGGTTGTCAGATGAGAGAGCAGAGGGGGGAGAGAGAAGGGTATTGTCGCAAGCGAGAATGAGAGAGGACAGAGAGCAAAGCAAAATCTTCAAAGAGGGGAGAGAGACTTGCTAACAAAATGGGCCCACAACAATGTGTCATGAGCCAACAATTTCCTTAGCCACGGAAAGACCTGTGAGGCACCTGGCAAGCGGAATTCACTAGGCCAGCCTTCCTTCTATAGTTGTTTCAGTGAATAATAAGGTGAATGCTTTTTCGTACAAGAACATACCATACCCAGCTTTCTTGGGCGTTTAGTCCATTGAGTGAGATAACAAATCTCTTTAGGCTTAACAACTGATTTTGGCCTGCCATAGCCTCATTAGGAAAGCGACATCAACTCCCGACCAGTTTGTGCACAAGAGGCCTACCCCGCCTTCATAGCTCCTAATTGATATAATCATTCTATCTTATAACTCATAGCATCAACCGTCCTGATGTCACTCCCACGTACCGGTTATATTTGTCCCCTCTACTTCCTCACTCTTCACTCGATAACCCCAAGCACCACTCACAAGGTCACGAGTACAAGAGGATTCACGGATCGTGACATTCTCCCCCACTTAATTCTGTAATGCCCTCATTGCGGGCTGTTTTGTCACTTCCTTGCGTTTCCCTAACCATCAAGGCCACTCCCTAGGACTTATATAGATGGCAACGCTTGCCCAACAAAACAATCTCATCACTCCATTGCTTACTTCTCCCAATCAAAGCTGTTCATGAATCTCTAGTCACTTGTGCTTCTCGACAAGTGTGGCACCCCTCGCCAACTGCAATCCTATGGCAGCACCTTCTTTCGCCTACTAAGTTCCTCTTAATCTCAGCAAGCCAACAGAGGGTCTCCTTGGTGGAAATGTGATTGCAGACCTCTTCTTAAAATTCACCCATTGATCCAGGAATGTTATCCCCATTCAGTGAACAATTCAGTTCCTTCCTATACCCCCATTGCCATCCCAGAAGCTAGACAAGAGCCACACGTTGTTTGAGTCCCCTGGCCCTGACGATCACTCTCCGCCCTCCTAGGACTGGGAAGACCACAGGCTTTTTTCCCGAATCACCCACCTATTGAAGGGATCCTTTCTCTGATACCACTTATCATGGGCCGATAGTTTCTTTGGCTGCAAAACTACCCATGAGGCGCTTGGTGAGCGGAATTCGCTAGGCCAACCTTCCTTCTATAGTTGTTCCAACAAACAATAAGGTGAATGCTTCTTTGTATGAGATTATACCACGCCCAGCTTTGTTCAGGCATCTAATCTATCGAGTGAGACAGCAAATCTTTTTAGGTTCAACAACTGGTTTCAACCTGCCATGGCCTCATCAGGAGAGCAGCATCGGCTCCCGACCAGTTTGTGCATGAGAGGCCTACCCCATCTTCAGAGCTCATAATTGATATAATTCTTCTATCCTAGAAATCATAGCACCAACCGTCCTGATGCCATTCCCACAAACCAATTATGTCCGTCCCCTCTACTTCCTCACTCTTCACTCGATAACCCCAAGCACCACTTACAAGGTCACAAGTACGGGATGATTCACGGACCTTGACAAATGTGTCTCACTTTATGAGTGGACTTTGTGTCACTTAACGTATCACTCCAACGTCTTACATTGAAAAGGGGTAATTCAGAGAAAAAAATGACGGGTTTGGTTTTGTGTCACTTCTTTTCAAATTGTCTACACTATACAGATGGCTTGGTTTGGTTTGATGCTCAAATCTGTACCGTCCTCACCCTAGTTTTTTTACACTTACCAATCTTTATTAAAATTTGCCAGTGCCCTAAAAAACTATTTTTTTTTAGTGAAGACAATATTTGCCAAAGTAAAATTTTTAACCATGTCTCTGTTGTGTACTTACTCCGACCCTAAAATTTGTATGTAGATAGGCAATATTTCATCTTCCTCCCTCTCCGAGGGTATATTAAAAAGTTTTAAAAGCATTCACATCACTTACTCAAACGAAAAGCTTCTTTTTGTGCAGGTTTTGAGGAACTTTGTTAGACTAGTCCACGCTAAGTAGAACCGACAGTTCAATCAATTCTAAAAGATGGACCAATCCATTCTTGGGTTGAAGAGGCTCGTTTGCATAACTTAATCCTTCTAATGTGTCACGTCCTGACCCGCTTTGGACTTGGGACAACTCACGCTATCGCTATTCACTTAGGTAATTTGTTTGTGATGTCTCAGGACGCGTCACTGATCCATTCATTTTATCTTCAAGCGAAAGCAAAATAAAAACCTCCCAATCATTAACAAAACAATAGGGATAATATAAGACATATATTAGAACATGTTTTTATATATATGCTTCTACTATCAAACATAATCTTTCCTTACATAAAAAAACTTAGCCATTTACATGTCCTTGTAGCGAGCGAATTCCTTTATATTTGTTCAAGTATCGGGGTGGGGTTAACCTAGTACCTCTGTTCTACAAGAGCGACCTGACAAAATGGTATCCCTTAGGTGTTTAGTACATATCCATCTCAAAGCACTTTGGTTCAGGCTCGGATAATCATGATTAGGACTTGTAAAAGTTAAACAATGAGTATTGAGATAAACTCAGCGAGTTAACTCCCTAAATCTCTTGTGAGGAAGCCATTTATATCGAAAATGCCCTAAACATGCAGATTATCTATCGATGGCAGAACAATTGCAAAGCATTTCGTGCCTTGCCCGAACTATAGATAGAAATGAACATCTTACCTTCTTCAACCATCATAACAAAGCACATAAGCAATTCTTATAACACTTTCCATATTCACGAGTTAAATACAAGAGCATGCAACATATTATAATCATGCACCCATGCCATGCTATAATCTAGAATTGCTCATATATCAATCTTAAAACTCACATGTGTCGACGATAGCATCATTTCTCAAAATATGCATTCATGCACTCATGCACTTTGCACACGTGGTGTCTCGAGAATTGCATGGCATCCCATACTACCATGCAACTCTCAAGGACATGTTTTTAGATTATTATAGTCGATCAGGGCTCAAGGCCAATCCAAAGGTTCGTAATAATCTGGCGTAACCGGGTATCGTTTCACTCTATCGAAGACGGCATCGTTCCGCGTAAACGCATCCAGACGACATTCCTATAAGCAGCTTCGTTTCGAAATCCATCCGCGAACGACATTCTATTGACTTGGAGGCATCCGAACTTAATCAAGTATCGACTCGCGTAAAACGTATCAGGATGAGTTCACACCCCGCGTAAAACACATTAGGGTCTTTAGATGATCACATGAGCACATCATCACTCATGCCCATTGTTATCTTTCTCATTAGCCAACTATGAATGCCTCAATGGCATGCCAAGCGGAGTGTGTCTCATGATCTATTAAAAGTATATCAATAAGATATGCCAAGCATGAAATGAGAGTCCGTGATTTGACAAGTTAGTCGAGCAATAGTCTTAGTCCAATCCGGATTGGAAACAATATGCTTCAATATTACACCGAGACCAAGAAATGATCGATCCGCCGTGATATGATCACTGACCTAGTACCAAACTTTGCTCATGAATGATACATCTCAGTATCATACTAAGACTAAAAAATGACTAGCCCACTGTGACATGATCACCAATCTAATATTGGACTTGGTTTGAGAATGATACATCTCAATATCGTTGATCCCAAGAGAGAGACTTGACCTAGTGTGCTTCCTTGCACATCCAAGAACCATTGCATATCTCGTCTCGGAGGCTCAAGGCATTCTCACATGTCGACCATGTACAATGAGCACAACATATGTTTATATGTGTAATAACCATTTCCAATGAATACATATAATACATTACCATTAATAATAAATAATGTTGCAAAGAACTAGCACATCCAATAACAATATCACATCAAACAACCTTAACATATAACATTTTAAAATCATATTTTGCAAGGACTTAACAATTTTAGAATATAAGCTATCGTAATTTCTTGTCACTATTTTGGATAAGCTATCACATTTGCTTACCACCTAACAAGATAAGTTATCACTTAGGATTATTACCGCAATGAAACACACATTACATATCATCACAAAATAATTCATCACCTCATTTTAACATATCATTATACCTTATTATAATCCACATATCGCATAACCACTTATCACGTAATGATACTTTATTGAGCCAAGAAGTGATAACCTATCGGTAAAAGCTAATAACCTATTGCCCTAAACATAATTACCTATCGTCCAAAACTCGATAACTTATCATCCAAATCTCAATGACCTATCGCTCAAACCTTGATAACTTATCGTCCAAAACTCGATAACTTATCGCCTAAACCTCAATAACTTATCACCCAAACTCGATAACCTATTGAGATAATCTATCGGAACCCAATAATCACTTATTACATAAAACTCACTTATCACATCAACAAAGCACCATTTAACCTTAATCTCACCCTAAACTACTTCCAAAATGCAACAATAACCCTAATCAAGGGTTAGAAAGTCACTCACACCTAAGTTCAAGTTTTAAAAAGCGTCGGGGGAGGAGCAGCAAGGCTGGATAATAGCTATGGGCTGCTAGTCTTGCCTCCATATCTCACATGATTGGGCTGGAGGACATCCTGGGTGGTGGGCCAGTGGTGACAGACGGCCTCTTGCAGGCCGGCAGTGTCCAAAATGCCAACAAAGAGAGTGAGAGAGAGGGAAATGACAGTGTGAAGGGCTGGACAACAGCTTCCTCGGCTTCGAAGCTTCAACCCAATGATGGAAATGACGTTGTGAAGGGTGGTTTAAGGGTGTCGATTGTGGTGGTCGATTTGTGATGAGTCTAAAGAGGAAAATGAGAGGAAAAAGGCTTGAAGTGGAGATGGAAATGGAGGTGAGGGGTGGTTGGCTATGGCAAGAAGAGAGAAGATGAGAGTGAGAGCTAAAGTGAACAAATGAGAGAACAAAGAGAAAGAGGGGTGTTGACCGGTGAGGGGAGGAAAGGAGAGAGAATGAGAGAAATTTTGCCCATTAATGCCCATCCCATCCAATCTCTTAGAACCTCTCTTAACCAATCAAAAGAAACTTCTTGAAGAAGAAAAATCCAAGACATTAATGAAGAGATATGTGCTTGATTGAATAGATTTAGGGTAGGCTTGTAGGAATGATGTCATTGCTCTTCTTCAACTGCACATGGGCATCCAACCTTGTCCAATTCCACATTTGCCTTTTTGTCTTTAGTTGATTGAGATGGCAATTTGGTCATTTTTTTTTGGTCGGAAATAGATAATATTATTACTAACACATATTAGAAGAAGTGTTTTGCATAATGTCATAATACAATAGGTCACACAAAAACAAAGGAGGGTTGTGAACCCAATTCAAAGGAAGTAAAGAAGCCCGATGGGCCTTTGCGGCTCGGTCTGCTACCATATTCATTTCCCTCTTGTAGTGAGCTATCTAAAGATTAGGGCATTGAGGAAAGATCGCCATGCATTCTTCAATCAACGGTCTGATTATGGACTATTCACGTACTTGAGCGCAATAAATGCTAAGATCTTGCAATGATGTCTTGATGGGATTGGAGGGTACATAGCCCTCACTTAGGCCACCCACTTCTTGGGCGTGTGGCACTCTCCCTCTAATATGAAGAACAATTTCGAGTAATTTTCAAAATAAATATCATTACCTCATCAAACCAATTCAAAAAATTATAAAAATTTAATATGTTGTAGAAAAAGAGTTTAAATAAAATTTTTATGAAGGAATCCAAGCCTAATTCATTTTGTATAAAGAGTAGCAAATCATCAAAGACAACCCTCAATCTCATCTGTTGAATAGTCCCAATGACCATAGATGAAAACCCATTTTGACATCCAAATCTTCATAGAATACTTTGAAATTTTAGTACGTTGTAAACATAGATGTCCTCTACACTTTTATGAAGGAAGCATGTTCAGATTCCAAAGGGAAAAATTTATAAAAAAAAAAAAAAAATTGAGAATACAAATAGGTAACCTTTTTTATTGTACTGGGCAGTTTTCACATGGTAAAAGAATAGGCTTTCGTACCAATCATGTTACCTCAGAAAAATCTGAATTTAAAGTATATTGTAGATCAAGATGTTTTGAACAACTTTCATGAAGGAAGTTTTGTGATATTTGAAAGACAGAAAACCCTATAAAATTGGAAACAAGTGAAGGTTGAGTAGTACACACACTATTTGCACACATAGGGCTTGGATTTGGGCTTGACAACTTGGCTTGGGCTTAACTCTTCAAATTTGGGCCTTAACAAACTTAATGGACCTTTAATTGGGCGTGAGGTCCATTGGGCTTCCAATTTCTGGCCCAATTTTATTTATCCAGGAATTCGGGGTTTATCAATAATTAAAGAATTTGATGAAGCAATGTCCAATAGTAGTCACTTAATCCTCTTAAGTATGATATCCTTAACTAGACTAGAATTTGTGGTTGAAATCTATCCAATGCGACTAATGTCATGAGCAATCTTACTAAGTTAAAATGTGATAATTGACATCTCCAATGATAAAAAAGACACCTTAGGGAAATATAATATATATAATAATTATGAGATTAGCAATTAAATTGAGTACTGAATGATAATTATGAGATGTCACTGGTGATGGTAATTTTAGAAAGTATATTGGGATAGTGTTGCTATCCCTATGCTTTGGACAAGCTTCACATTGAATTCTATTTAATTCTCTATTGTCTTCACATTAAAAAAAATCTTGGTTGTTTTAAATTTCGCTCATTTGTCCATCAACAGTGAAATTTGATTGTTTATACTATTTGAAGAAGGATGAGTTAATTGTTCAAACTAATAAATGAATAAATACCCACTAAAAGAGCCAAACCAATATTACAAGCATCCTTTAGGCAATAAATTGTAACAACACAAAAAAAAAAAAAAAATAGAGCTTTTGTTTACCAACATGATCTATTTTTTTCCCAATTTTGGTGTCAATGGCTAAAATGCTCATCGATGATCATATCAAGCTTTCATTAGCAAAATCCAACGAAAAGTATAGTTTTCAAGTCGATTGCAATTTTCAGTGACAAATTTCGGTTTCCCAAGATAATCGATTATTTTCTATTACTCGGGATGCCACTATTTTAGTAATAAATCAGTAATGCGTAGTCACTTTCTTGCCCAAAAAAATTTGAAGAAGGTTTACAAATTTTACCAGTCCTCCCATTTTTCTTTTAGGTAGAGGTGATTGACTTCCTTAAAAGGTGGCTAATGGAGAAACCTCTGCTGATAAATTGGAGAACTTGTTTTAGCGGCGTTAATGATTTCAAAACGATATATTTTTCTTTGTTTGAAATATCTTGGTTAAGAATGGTCTATTTATATTGCCTTAGACATGTTTAGGCTGTCAAATCAATTGCGAAAGAGTATAAAAGAACAGTGTGAGTTACACATATTGTATATGTGGACGACGTATCATGTAAAAGGGATCGGTTTCTCCATTTAACGTTGTACATCGTAATTTACACGCAAAAACATGCATGCCATTTTTCACAACACGCTCTCACTTTGATTTCCGAAATAGGCCCTTTCTTTTGTTTGGATCATAAACGATTCGCACCAGGACTTCAATTAGAGGCTTTTCTGTTTGATAAACCACACAAATCACGTTGATTTGATCTTTAGTTGAGGGGATGGGGCCTGAGGAAAACCCACTTCTCTCTACATTTATTTTGGAAAGTTGATATTGCATTTTTCAGTCCTTATCCATTTAAATCTAGCCATCATCATAAAGTAAGTTCAAACCTATAAACAGCTAGTAAAACTGCAGAGAGCATTTAAGTTGTCGATTTTATAAATATATAAAAAACTTCCGGTAGGGATTTTACGATTAATAACCATATTGATTGTCTAAATGACATATATGCTTCGGAAGTCTAATATTTCCTCAAGAAGCGTGTTTTTACAATCGCAAGTTGGGCATTGATTTCTGGAGTTGCTATGTGGCGTTAATCTCGTGGTGTTTTTCGATCTTGGAAAAGCGGAACGGTAGAGGCAAAAGGCCATGATAAAAGTGGTTTTGAGCACACTCATTGGGATTTTAATATTTCCACTGTTTCTGTCGAGCAAGGGAGGGACGATGGTATTTAGGTTTCCTCCATGCAACCATCGTTTGGACCTAAAGATCAACCGAATGTTCAGCCGTTTGAATGAGAAAGCTTCAACGCCTACAATTTTGAGTAGATCGACCGACTTTCCGGTGGCATTACGCGTAGAATTATGAGGAGAATACAAACTACTGCTGCATGCAACGAATTAAGAAATGCCTGAACGAGGTCTTGATCCCGGGGCCATAAGATAGCAGTGCACAAGGCGCACATGAAATTATGATAGATCGAACTAAATTGAACTAGTTAGAAAAATCCGAGTATTCGATATTGCGGTAGGTCCTATCTCATTTGAGTAAATCAACTCCTGGGAAAAAAAAAAAAAAAAGAAACAAAAACCAATACCAAAATGTGTGTATAGTTTATAATATAGAATAAGTAATACTAACCCGAACACGCTACATTTAAAGATTCAATGAGTCCGAACCTTTTCGACATGAAAATGACATGCCTAACAAAGCTGCAACACGGTTAACACGATTGTTAAACATGTCACCGTGTCGGGCGTCAGCATAGCACAATGCGTTAGCCCATTTTATGATTTCCATGTCTGCAAATGTGATTCTAAATTACCCATCATTATTTTTTATGTGGGTGTCACTTTTATAAACACCCAAGGATACTTTGAGAAAGCCCTTTACTTTTCCATTCCTTGATTGTCACCTTATGCACTTTGAACACAACTATCTCTTGCTCAATAAACCATTAGAAAAGCGAGAACCAAATCACACATTGAAAGGATAACTTGCAGTTATAATCTTCATCTTGAATTCCCCCTATAAAAAAACCTTTCTTGACATGCCAAACTCATCTATTTTTACACCGCAAGAACTACTCTGCAGTTCAAAGTACAAGGCAGTCCAAATACATGAGATCATAACTTGACATTGAGCATGATTCTGGATTAAGAAACTCCATCTCGAGCTAAATAGAAGATGCAAAAACTCATGCGTTGTAGCGATTCTTAGCAGCTTTGTCAAGCTTCTTTGCATCCTCCTGCAAGAGCAGAAAAGAAAACAATTTAAACTTAAACTACTTCCAACTTTAAAAAACGCCTGGAAAATAAATTGAGGATGATGGTGTAATAATTTACTCGCATATTCACAAGATTCTTAGAAGAAGAAGAAGGAAAGAGAAAAAAGATTGGGGGGGGGGGGGGGGGGGGTGGGTGGGGTGGGGAGAGGGAGATCAGTAAAACAGTTGCTGAATAAAACATACATGAAATATGAACCCAATATTCTCATTGTAATCCAGAAATTCCTTCCATTGCTTCCCTATGCTCACCTGCAGAAACAATTACAGTGAGTGAAATTGTCCTTTCTTAATTGTTGTTGCCGCACCAAAAAATTGCTCCATAGTCCATAGAGAGGTCATTTCAGTGGCAACCGCATAACCCCGTATGGATTCAGACTCTCAAATGCAAAAAGATGCCCCAAATTTTAGTTGAGATTACAGAGGTACCATTTAAGAGCAGTTGGCCCAAGGGCAAGTAATGCATAGCATAACTCTCTTTCAAGTATGCCAAAAAGGAGAAAAAAGCAGAAGAGAAAATTGCTCCCTTGGACAGCTAAATGAAAAGAAGAAAGGCAAAAATAGATCAACATCCCTCATTCTCTCAGCAAAGGGACATACTTCTCAAGTCAAGTAATGTTAAGTCAGAGTGATACAACTACTCGTATAAAACAAGAACCAAGGTTAATCTGGTATGTTCACACCTAGGAAGAGACTCCTGACAAAAATCTTCTACATAGCAGAGGAAGAAAAATTTTCAGAGTTACAATGATAACCAATCTAGAAGTAATCGGCATCCCTTTTCAGGTAGAAGCCTTACCCCTGTTATTAAATTCCAACATATCCTAGTCCTACAGAAACAGGAAGTTAATGAATATAAACAATGTGCATGAAACTTAAATCAAATGATCATTTGATATACAAACAGGCTAAGGACATAATAAAATTTGGTGAATTAGAAGAACCTGGGCAACTTCATTTGCAGCATTCTTCGTCCATATAGATACTTTCTCCTGCCTATTTCTGACATTGACAACGGCTCCACATATTTCATCTCCATGATCAAATTGTTCTCCAATCATTGCCAGCAACTAATGCAAGAAATAACAGTAGGACTTATAAGAGCATACCTTGCTTATTAGAATACTTATCTACAGAGTAAATGATGAAAAGCATACCGTGTACAGCCAACAGGTATCAGATTTTCCTCTGTTGAAGTTCACAGTCCACTTCCCTCCATTAGCACAAACAGGGTCCTCCCACTTTGGCTCAATTTTGTTTTTAAAGCAATAAAAGTCTGCTCCAACAGCTAATTTTCCTGGATGATGTATGTTATTGTACAGACTGAAAGCATGGTTGGAAGATAAATCCGTCAGACTGATTCATAAGATTAAAAACAACATGATGAAGCCTCCATTGCATAAAGGAAGCAAAGGTGGAAGCACGGCAAAAGAGCACAATTAGAAAGTGCGAGGTATGCAAATTTTGCTGATTGCAACTGCGTTTAGACAATGCCCAATAACTACATCAAAGGAGGATCTTGCAACATCGATGTAGAGTCGAAAGCAAAAGAAATAGCAATGAAGATATTTCAATATCAAAACTATGGATGAGATTCAAACTTCCAGCAAAACTCAAAAAGCATCCTTGCAGAGTAAATCGCCGTTCACAGATAATTCACAATCTAACCCATGTCCAGGATCAATTATCCATATCACTCATGAGAAAAATATCAGACAACAAAGCTTGAAGCCTCAACCTGACAAAATTGCTGGGAATGGGCCTATGAAGGACAGGATCAATGACTAAAAAACAGTGATATTAAATTCAAGGAAAAAGTATTGAAGAAGTCAATTTCAGTTTTAAAATCTTCTGTTGTTCAACCACCGAAGACGTATTTGCACAGGCCAGAGCATATGCTCTGAGAAGCCAGTAAAACAAACTTCCACTGAATGGTTGAGGTGTCAAAGAAGCTAAAATATAAGAATACACAAAGGTCCTAACTGTTTCCAGTAAATAAACAGAACAACATACTTTTAAGAATTTATGATTTTCGAATCTACAATACCAACTTCAAAGCGAAAAACTGAATCACCACTTTCTAATTCATTGTTGTCAGTAATTACAATCTGGTAACAATTTCCCCTAGTCAAACTTTGAAATTGCAAGTTTCAACAATAATCCAGTAAAAACTTGTGAGAAGGGAGAAAGAAAACTCGAGAGAATAAATCATGAACAACACAGTCAAGCCTCTACAATGTCCCTCAAGCGTTTGGCCAAAAGCTTATATTCTTCTGAGAAGGAAAGCCAATGTCCCACTGAACGTCAGAGTTCAGAACCCACATAAAACATGTCGAAAAGCTTGATGAAGCAGAATTGCCTAACTATAATAGTACCCATGCAAGTGCACGAACCCCGCAGCCCTGTTTCCAGTCATGATGCTAATTGAAAACTCAGGGTACAAAGGACAATCAATAAACAGTTATAGTATCCCTTGACGGTTGACGAGTATAATGGATGCACCATTACATTTGAGGTCAATATAAGGGACAAGAACTCTGGGAACACCATCGTGACTGGTTCAGCTCAATAAAGGCTAAAGGCTTGATTTTTATGTCACCCACTGGAGAACAAGATTTCTCCATTCGACATCAGGCCAAGAATTATAATGTTCTTTTCAAAAATTACAAGCAAACTGGAATTCAACTTATTGATTCCAGTATTCTCTGAACTAACAATCTAACTCAACTAAATAGAGATATAACAACCCATCGCTCAAAACTTGAAACAGAATCAACCACAGTCCTTCTCTACAGACACTCCTCAAAACCATAATGGCAGAGCAACTAATTCTCCCTAACCATAAAACTTTGCATTCAGCGAGAACAAAATTGGAACACCATCAGACCCATCAGCCATAACACGATGATAAACAAGAATCGCCCAGAAAAGAGAACAACCCAACCACAACTCAATCGACTCCAGAACTGGGTTCCCAAAATTCGAGAGAAAAACGCAAAAAAATTTCTCACCTCCAGAATTCTTCGACGGTAGAGAAAGTGTAGATCGGGCGCATGGAGGCACCCCAAGCCATCTGCTTCGATTTCGCGGCAGGGTTATCGAACCAGAAAGTCCACGAATGCTCCAGCGGATGCGGCTGGTCCGCCTTCGGCTCCTCCTTCGCCGACTGCTCGGCTAAGTCCTCTTCGCCAGCAATCTCTCCCTCCTCCAGCTCCGGGTCGCCGCTGCCTGCAACGCCCTTCGGATTAGGGTTAGGGTTCGCCGCGGCGGGGTTATTCTGATCGTCGGCGGTTGCCGCCGCCGCCGCCGCCGCCGCCGCCGCCGCAGATTTTACCGTCTCTTCCACCACCATGTTTTTTTCTCAGAAAAGTTTTGCAGCTCTCTCTCTCTCTCTCTCTCGCTATTTCTGTTGCATTCGCATCTGAAAGCAATCTTCCTAGTTTTTACATGGAAGAAATCAGACACTTCCGAAAGAATTGCTTTAAAACTGTAAAGATAAATTTATATTAATAAACTGAATTATATAAGGGATAATTTCCATCTTAATTAATTTTCGTTAATTGTTCATCTCATATTCTCAATATTAAAAAGTGATACCGATCGATTATGCCACCCCATCTTTATTTCCTACATAAAAATAAAAGTTAATAGAACAAAAAGCCCTCAAACTAGTATAAGTATGACAGTCTAAACTAATTTTTTAATATTGACAAAACAATAATTTTTTTACTATTAAAAATCATAAACTTGTATACATGTGATAAATTAATCTTAAAAATAAAGATGTATAATCATTAATGTCACGTTATCTTACATGCTTATACTTGGTGGTCTTACTAATGCATCGTGTTATATTATCATATTTTGTCATGTTACTATAAATATTGTCATTGGCACGTCCATTTGCATATTATCATCTCGCCATCGCTTCGACTTAATTGAATCCATTAATCCCCAAGACCATTCTAAAGTTAGATGCGCAGTACAAAACACTAGTTAACACTTACCACTTGTAAACCCACAAAGACCTCCACCATTACTTATATAAAATAAAGCTGAAATTGAAATACATAACATTTTACAAATATAATATATTGATACAGGCGAAGCACTAATAATACAAGACGTTATGCCTCTTTTTAAATAAATAAAAATACTTGAAAACACAGAAACAATATAGGCTAGAGAATAGATTTGCAATGTTAAGGGTGCGTTTGGTAACACTTTTGTTCCCGAGAACAATTTCTGATAAAAAATAATTCTTTTTTATTTTGTTATTGGGAACAATTTCTAAACATTTTAAATCGTTCAATAATTATCCAAAATTTCAATTTCCGAAATAAAATTGCATTTGGCATTATTCTCAAAATTTCTACTTCAAATCATTTTCTTTTAATTTTTAAATAATTTTATTTCGTTTATTTCTTTTTTTTTTCTTTCCTTTCTCATCTTCTTCTTCAAGGGTTGCTAACTTCTAGCCTTCGGATGATTGGCGACCTCACCAAAGCATTGCCGGCCCTCACCAAGGCAGCGCCTCATTGGCCGAGCCTTGGTTAGGCAAGCGGCCTCACCAGTTCTGGCTAAGGTCAAGCCTCACCCAACCTTTGGCTAGCCTTGCTCGGTCAATGGCTAGGGGAGGCTCAGGTGAGGCCCACCTGGCCATCAGTGAGGCCTGGCCATGCTAGATCTAGCAAGGCAAGCCTTCGGCAAGCTCGTTAGACCTCGCCTTGGCCTGGCAAGATCGCCATACCTTGCCGGACTAGTTGCCGATAACCAACGACGGTGGATGGCGGCGGCAGTGGTGGCAGCAACGACAATGGTTGAAGAAGAGAAGAGAGAGAAGAAGAATAAGAAGAAATGAGAGAAAAAGGAAAAAAAAAATGGGTTGGCTTGACTATGAAATTGTTCTCGAGGACAAATAATCAACTTTTTTTTACTTCTCGATTCTATTCCAAATTTACTTCTGGGAATAAAAAAATAAAAATTTATTTTCAAGAATAAAATTTTTACCAAACGAATTTATATTTCAAATCTATTCTCAAGAATAAAAGAACATAAATTGTTACTATTTGGCAAGTTGCCAAACGTACCCTAAGTGACATTTTCTTATTGTGCGCTTGAGGGTGCCTCGTTTTTTCTTTTTAAAACCTCATATAGAAATTACCATTCTCTTAGTAAATCGAATTTGGCAAAATTAATATTGTAAATTTTAGCATCAAGCTCGGCAAGTGTTGGTCTTTGAAACTTTTCTCAATCATTCGACTTCGAAGGCATCTGTCATGCCTAGTTGAATCTTCTTATTTTCTTAAAAAGGAATCTCTATTGAGTTTTCGAGAAAAGAAATCTTCAACATTATTAACACCTAAATCTTTCACGTGAAAAGTTGTTTCTTGTATGTCATAACATTAGGGATTAAAATTCATCATTGCTGTAGAAATTGGACATGCCAAGCAAAAAAAAAAAAAAAAATGCATAGTCTTGCATAGTCATTCTCTCTCCCGCGTATGGCGTCATCACACAAAATTGGTGGCATTGAAAAGATAAAAGCGAGTCCTACGAAGGGTTTGAGTTCAATTGAGATCAAATTGATGGTCAAAAATTAATATTTGTGAAAGCATGCAAATCAGCCACAGACAAAACAGAATATAATGCATGTTTAATAGTCCATAAGACCACTTAGACAATGCATGAAAAGCATGAAACTTGCACATGACATAAGGATAAATGTGACAAAGGTTTGAGTAAAACATTTAACCCTAAGTTGGGATGCCAAGAAGTCACACAAGTCATTAATATTATAAATTGACTTAGAACTAAGAACGGCGTGTTTAATAGATTTCAATTGCAATTGGTCAAATTGATGCATGATGTTCACATAATAAACAAGGTTCAAATATGACATGCCATGTATGGATACGAAGCTTGTAACGCATGCTTCAAATGTTGAGAAGACATCAAAGTATGATTTAGCCCTTAAGGGATCCAAACAAATGAGTTTTCATAGGCTCATGATAAGCCCCCATTTCAACATGATCATTACAGAACATGGTTAATTTTTTATGACCTAATGACATGAAAAAATCATAAGAAAAGTTCTATATGTAGAATGGGACATGAGAAGCATTTCTTATGAAGACATCTAGGAAGTCGATCGAACCTTCGTGGATAGTTAGGAGCTCGGATCAAGGCGGTTGGACTGTCGGTTTACAACCTGGACAAAACTGGTGGTGATCGAAGGAACCAATCCAATTTGGACTGATTTGGAGCATTGATCGAGGATCTGGTCACCGGGAGGCTTCGGGTGACTACTCAATCAAGCCTCAACCACTCGACGGTCGAGGATACACCAAGGAAGGGATCCCCGAGGGGTAGGACATCTAGGAATCACCTTAGGCCACCAATCTAAGCTAGAGGATTAATCGAGATCAACACAGATAAGACTACTGGTGTTCTGTAATCGAGGAAGAACACCGTTGGGCGAGGGATTCCGGAAATGATCAAGGCTGACACCACTTTGACGAGGATGGGATGATAGAGAAGGTCGCCAATGGAGGTAGAGCATCGCCAACAGGGGCCTAAACTAGCGACAATCAGCTCAGCGAAAGGAAGAGGGGGCCGTGGGTAGAGAGAAAGGAGGTTTTGGGCAGGAAGGGTGAAGATAGAAAGAGACTTTCAGAGAAAAATTTTGCAATTTGGATTTGAAAATTAACAGATGAGCCCTCCCTTTGTGATTTTGGAGGGAAAATTCTTTTATACCTTGGTCTAATCACCAAATCTTGATTGTCAATTCGATCTAATGGTCAAAATTTTGATTTCATTATCAAATTAAGTACATTAAGAGTTAATCCCACCTAGAATATGTCCTATGACCGATTTGATGGCTTTGATTTGCAAAAATTAGGAGTTAAAATAAAGATTGCAATTAAGGCCTAATTAGGGGTAAAATCGTAAATTTACAAAATTCGGGGGTTATTCTGCGAATTTGGAAAAAGTAAGGGCATGGGAAAGAAATATGCATGAGGGATCGATGGGTGGTCACTAGCAATCCAAAGTTGGCCAGTAAGGGGCCGAACCAGCTTGCCTCGCTGGTGACTTGTTAGATCGGTTCAATCGGTCCACACCCATTTGACCAGTTATTGATCGATTTTGACTAAGTAGTCCCTAGGGGCTGAAATTTTGTGCAATTTGGCTCCTCAAGATCAAATTGAAGAGAAAGCTTACCTAATTTGAGTAGAAACAGTTTGATTCTAATCAAATTAAGCCAATTAAACCCTGTAAATGCAATCTATGGTTTGTTTTACTTGATTAATTGATTATTGCAATAGTAGCGGACCTAGACCATGGGTGCACATAGTTAAACATTATAGGCCAAAACAGGTAATTTTGCAATTCTTCACTCGAAATCACAAATTAATTGAAATTGAACTCAAATAATATTGCGATACATGTATTCAAATAACTGTCCATATTTAGGATAGTCTTTTGCATTCAAATTGACCTTAAAATGACGTCACAACACTTAGGCCAAAATTAAATCGAGGTCTAATATCAAAATTGGACCTTGATTCATAAAATTAAGGGATATGTTCAGCAGAAGTCCTAAAACTTGTCAAGAAAGTGCAGTTGAATCATAAAAATTACAAAAAGTGCAATCAAGTCTTAAAACTTGTCAAGTTGGTTCAATTAAGTCCTAAAGTTAACACTGTCAAGAAAGTTAACGGAATTGTTGACGTGGCGCTGACATAATATTTTAAATGAATTTTTTTATTATATATATGGCTTTTTTAAATTATTTTTTATTCAAAATATTTAAAAATAAGATAAAAAATTAAAAAGGAAAAGCTAAATTTATTTAAAAAAACAAAACTATTAAAAATAAAAATAAAAAGGCTACCGGTGGACCTTCCACCGCCACCCATCACTGGAGGGGCCGGCGACGGCCGCTGGAGGGGACGGCGATGGTCACCGGCCCTGCGCGGGGTGGCCGGCCCTCGCCCAGGCGAGGTCTCGTCGGCCCTAGGTGAGGGCTGGCCACCCTCGCCAGGTCGGGCGAGGATGCCTAGATCTGGGCATGCCGCCCCCCGTGAGGGCCGGCGAGGCCTCGCGGGGGGCCGGCGACCATCGGCCTAGGGTCGGCGATGCTCGCCCAGATCAGGGCGAGCAGGTGTCGTCCGACGAGGCCCTGTCGGACGGGTCTGAGGGGGAGGAGTAGCCGCAGCTTGATGAGTCGACCAACGAGGAGGACGAGGAGGAGCTCGAGGCCGTCGCTCACTCCACCAGCTCCGCCGAGGAGGACGACGCTACCCCCACCACCGACAACGATGAGAATGGCGAGGCCAAGGAGGATGAGGACCATGAGGTTCGGTTGCTCGGTGCCCAGATCTGGGCGAGCATCGCCGACCCCAGGCGAGGGCCGGCGAGGCCTCGCCCAGGGCGGGCGAAGACTGGCCACCCGCCCAGGGCTGGTGACCATCACCGGCCCGTCCGGCGACCATCGTCGGCCCCTCCGGCGATGGGCGGCGGCGGAAGCTCCACCGGCAACCTTTTTTTTTAATAGTTTTATTTTTAAAATAAATTTAGCTTTTTCTTTTTAGTTTTTTATCTAATTTTTAAAGATTTTGAATAAAAAATAATTTTAAAAAGCCATATATAAAATAAAAAATTCATTTAAAATATGACGTCAGCGCCACGTCAACAATTTCCGTTAACTTTCTTGACGGTGTTAACTTTAGGACTCAATTGAACCAACTTGACAAGTTTTAGGACTTGATTGCACTTTTTGTAAGTTTTAGGACTCAATTGCACTTCTTTGACAAGTTTTAGGACTTCTGCTGAACATATCCCTAAAATTAAATCTTAGTCTCAAATGGGTCAATTTAAAATTTTCCAATTGATGCTTAATAGCTCGATTTTCTTATATTCAAGAGAGCAAAATCCCTCGAATCACAAAGTCCTCAAGTGAATTTCTCAAAACAGAAATTGGATTAGGGCTTATCTTGAGAAAATGAGTGAAAGGCGACAGTTTTTTTTGTCAAGAAGTGGGTCCCATTGGGATCATGAACCCTAATCTTGCTCTTTTACCTTTTGTGACAAGTCGACTAAAAATCAAGTGTCAATAGTTGTCAACCAAGGAAACCAAGAAATTAACTTATGGGGTCACGTGGAACTTGGCTCCTTTAAATTGGAAAATGAGATCTGCAAAGAAAGAACAAACAACGAAGGCTTTTGTTGGTCTTTAAAATTGGACTCCAGGACCTCTTTTATTGACCAATTTAACTCTAAACCAAACTAGATGTATTCTAGTTCAAGTTATAAGTAATTTTTTTCCTCGGTTGTCCGTCAATTGTCTCAAAAATGCTCACTTTCACCGACTTCTGACCAACTAGGTCCAACACTTTAAAAAATTCAAACTTCGTCTATTAACTGCCAAGAGGGCATTTTCTGAGGGGCTTTAGGAAGCCTTATAAATATCCATTTCGAACGTGCAATCTATAGATGAAACATCTTTGAGTCAAGTTTCACTTTCTAGTTGAATATTTTGTCTATTTTTCATTGTAAGTTTGTGAAAATTTCATTTTTTTCTCCAAGGGTCGGTCTGGAATTTTTGGGTTGAGGTTTTTTTGAGTTGCTTGAGGGGTGTCCTTTGAGAATGATTGAGAGCTCCCTCTAGTGCCTTTTGTTTCCTACCTTTTATGCCCCAAAAGAGTCTGCTTTAGAGATCTTACCTACTAAATTAAGGGATCTTTTGGTCAGTCTTTGCCCACCTACCAAGTTGCCAACTTACTTCACCAAATTTTTCAGCTTTTGTAGCTGTTGAATGTGTGGATTTTGCTACAATTTTCACATGCTTTTAGTAACTTATCCTTAACCAATTTTTGTCCACATGCACTCCTAATTATGGTCTTCCATCTTAGTAGAGATTAGGCTGATAGGGTGGTTGAGTAGGGTAGGGCCACAGAGTTGCTTACTAAGTAGCTTCAAATTGAGCCCGAATCATGGACTAAGTTTTGCTAGTTGGTTTAAGTGCTCTAATCCATCAACCTGGCATAATTTTTTGGTCAATTGGCAAGGTTATATATAGTAACTCAAGATCCTGATTATTCTTCACAATTGTCCCAACCCAACTTTGCAAGAAAGTCCTTCAAAATTGGCCACCTTCTTACCAAGAATGCTTAATTTGACTGAATTTATTCATTTCGACTTGATTTGATCAATTTGACCTGTCCTACGCTCAATATCAACTTTACTTGTGGCAAAGATGATGATTTAAGGGCTTGGGAAAATTTTTGCAAAGTTTACGAATGGTTCCTCAACTTTTGGAAATTGCATTTTGACTCCAACTTGCTATTTAATTTTTAATCTATCCCCCAAGGCTTAGCTTGTCACAATTAGATCATTGATCTCAACTTGGTTTTTCTTTTCTTTTCTTTTTTAAGGAAGAAAAACATCTTCCATTTAAAAAGCTATACTAAACGTCTAGATAATCCATATGCATTAAATATTTTTTAGGAAAAGCAAGTTCCCATTTTTTGATAATGATATTTGGGCAAAACATTTAGGTGCCTACAAATCTTTTGACAGAAGTTTGAGTATTGAAATGTCATCCTTTTGATATACATATGCAGCCAATACTCATCTTCATGAAAAGGATGGTGATCTAATGGATAAGGGCCATTATTGAGATTAGTAATATTATGCCTCGACTCACTCTAGATGCGAGACACCCCACACTCTCCTTTGTCTTAGGTCATTCGATTGCAACGTCCCAAATGGCATCGCCAACTAAATCACTTTATCGATTAAATATGCAAGCGAAAGCATAAACAAAGCACCCAATCAACAAACAAGGATTGTTCAAATGATAATTATATATAAATATGCATTAGAAAGTCATCAAATATTACAAGCCATATTCACATAAGTCAGACACACCGGTTTAAACCTAGCTTGCTCACCACACTGATTAGCCTAAAAGTGTGGTCATGACCTTCATTAAAAAGGGGTTTGGGGGTAAACCTAGCACCTCTCATACTATAAGGGTGATTCCAAAAAGTTATGTTAGCCCCACTATCTCCTATCTCGGCAGGGGCTCCATAATTTTGTGCTTGGGCTCAAAGATCATATTGAGGTTGAACTCAGGGTCGAACAACTCCCCATAGAGAACATCCACGTTCATAGCATCCCAGCCAATGCCTCCCCCTAATCCTCTAGCAACCAGTGGACCGTCGAAACCACGAATAGGTCCGTGGCTCTCATCCCCTATCCAAAAGTACCAAGCCACAAACCAATGAGCCACTAGATTAAGCAATCCCTCGTCAACCCAAATGATCGTGACGTAGCGTGTATAACATGCATCGATCCCCTTGATAAAGTAATTGGTTACCTCCTGGCTATGCTCTACCAGGAGTTCGAATTGGATCTAACGAAAAGTCTCAGCTATTCCTAGGGCCTATAAACATTTAACAACAACAGTAAGATAAACTCAATGAGTGAACTCTCTAGACCTCACCTAGGGAAGTGCTTCACCTTGAGATCGCCCTAAACATGCAAGACAGCTATTGATGACAAATCAATAGCAAAGCCCTTGCTTTGCCCTAACTATTCACATGAGCGGTTCACTTCACTTTCTCAAGGTCATTACAACATAGCATGTAAACAATTCTTATAACACGTCTCATATCTAAAAGTCGAACATAAAAATATACAATGTGTCATAAACATGCACCTATGCTATGCAATAGTCCAGTCATGATCACAAGCCAATCTCATGCACGTTCCACACATGTATGCCTCGATTATTATGACTGCTCAAGGCCATGGTCGACCCAAAAGTCGGTGGCCGTCCGACGTAACCAGGCATTGTCTGGACCCATTGAGCATGGCATTGTCCCGCGTAAACACCTCAAGAAGGCATTCCTGTAGGGAGCTTCATTCCGAAATCCCTCTGTGAACGACATCCCATTGACGTGAGGGCATCCAAACTAAATCAAGCATTGCCCTGCGTAAAACGCATCAGGACGGGTTCACTACCCTACGTAAAATGCATCAGGGTCTTTAGATGATCACACAAGCATATCATCACACAACTCATTTCATATATTATCTCATTAGTCGATGCAAGAGTATGTAATGCTCATAACATATGCAATCACGTGTGTCACATATCACTCTTTCATGCTTGAATCTCATATCTTTTCCCATCAATGCATCAATATCAAACTTTAAGGCACATAGGACACTTCTTTAAAACATGTCAATGTATAACGGTCTAAATCATTACTATACTCATTCGATAACTTATTTTAGTAACATACCCTATCGCAACATCCTATCACTTAACCCATATCATCACATAACAATTTATCTCTCTATTATAGCACATCATATCAACATATCATACTACACTTATCATAGCATAGCAACTTATCACATAACTATCTATCACATATTGATAACTTATCAAACATTGACTTATCATGATAACCTATTGCCATAACCTATTAACCCAAACATGATCACTTATCGGCTAAAAATGGTAATTCACCTTACAACATGACAATTCTCGAAATTAAGTGAACAGGCAGTTGTTCTCGCTTGCGTGCCATCCCCCATAATCGTACTCAAGCCTGCCGTCCCCGTGAGCCCAGTCCATCGTTTGTCACCGTCTCGAAGCCCCTGAGCCACCATCGTTGGTCCCCGAGCTTCCAACTTGTCTCTGCCTACTTGCCTAGTCCCGCCAACGCCGTCTCATCATCTAGCTCCGCCTGCCGAGCCCCTTGACCAGCCCCCTCAACCTAGCTTAGAACCAAAGTTCCAGCTTGGTGCTGAGACTCCGTGGCCCGTTTCCGACCCTTCCCCGGCCTCTCGCTCTAAGCTCAAGTCTTGCTTGCCTCCGCGTCACCGTTGTCGTGAACTCATCGGCTTGCAAATCCAGTGAATTTACTTGTTAAACCTTGCTTGGGGGGTTAATTATGCTTAGGGGAGGTTTAGCTTAGCCTAAGATTGGTTTAGGTGGTTAGATTAGTGTAATTAATGGTTTAGTCGGTTAATTAGGCTTATTAGGTGGTTAGATTAGTTTAGTTGTGGGTTAATTAGATTGTGTGATTTATTTAGCTTAGTGCATTATTTATTTAAGTCCAATTAGGTGGTTAGAATAGTGTATTTGGCTTAATTAGGCATTTATCTAATTATTTTGCATTTATTTAATTGATTTTGTAATTTATTTAATTATTTATTATTTTTTGGAAATTATTCCAGGATAGCCGGTCGTCAGAATTTCTTGCCGACTGTCATGGTGTAATTAGTTTATGCAATTGAATGATGATTGTTGATTTTGAGTTATTATTTAAAAAATATGAAATTTTGATATTTAATTAGAAAGTACCGAATGTTGATTTTTTACGTCAAAAATGTCTTAATTACTATACCAAATAGTGAGATTTTTAAAAGAAATGATATCACCTTTTATGGTTCAAGCTAACCATGTACTTACACACGATTATTTTATCGGGTATTTTTAATATGAAAAAAAGGCAAAGCACATTATTTTAATTTGGACATTTGAGTCCAAAGCACGATGTCCTTGGCCGGGGTTGAGTGTGTGCATGATCGATATGAGAACCCGTCACGAGGTTTTAAGCCGAACGATGCTCCTTCAGGAATGCTGTCTAGAGGTAGACGTTGTCGTGCTCGATGGTGTGAGATGATGCCCGGTTAAGCCGGATGACCGTTGACTATTGAGTCGGTCGTGGTTGTTAGGTCACAATCAATTGGGACGCATGAATGAGTGAAATAGGCGCGCCTGATTATGGGACAAAATCGTGTGGCACGGAATGGGACGTGTTATAATGATTTGGACTTATAATCGGGATCCTTGTATTGGATTGATTTGAAAGTGAGGCGTTCCAATTGTTGATTTCATTTATTGCATCTATAAATATTTTATGAGCTGTACTAACATGTAGGAAGGCGTTGAGGCGAAGTAAGTTTGATATGATGTGTGATTAAACTGCCTCTAGGTGTATTACATTCCTAATCGGGGTTTAAGGCGTGAACTCGCTAAGACATCGTCTCACCCCGTCTTGGGTTCAATTTTCAAGTCCGTAGATGGAGGTGAGACCCGTTTGTTTTGGGCAGCTGCGAGGGTGTAGCGAGCAGAGTACATTCTTCCTTATCCATGGGAGTCCTTAGACCTGTGAGCTCATCGTGACCACGATCTTGGTTGATGGGGGCTTATTGCAGTTGGTACCTCATCGATTCAAGGCTTTGTTTTCATCATGGGCCTAACAAGGAACGGGAAGGTCCCGTGGATGGTTTTGACGGACCCGCAGTTGGGAGAGAGGAGGTAGCTAATTTGCTAGACATCGGCATCCCAGACAGTGTCATGATAGACCCGGATCCCAAGTAGATAGGGTCCGGGGTAAGGTAGTCTGGTAGCTCTTTTGCTTTTTGGCCTCTGTGTATAAACCAGTTTGTTTATAAAAGTGTGGCTTTTGTGAATTGATTGTCCTGCTTTTCTATCCCGTGTTATTTGTTGTATGGGGATTATTTATTCGCTTATGTATGTGCATAACCGATTGGGTCGGCGACGCATCTTTGGAACGTCGCAATTTTATTGACCACCGAGGGATGTGCACGTGCTCGAGGTTCGGGGCATGACAAAGCCACTCCACAACATAATTATTTCCACCTACCTTCACCTAAGGCAAACAAAAAAGTTCTTGATTATGTGCAAAATGGGAATTGGAACTTTTTGCTCTTCCAACAAATCTAACCAAAATATCTAATCCTTAGAATTCTAGCCATGAAACCCTCGATAGCCTCCAATGAGAAAGATAGTTTATTTTGAGAAAGTTACAATGGATCTTTCCCTGTTAAGTAAACATGTGAAATTGTTAGAGGGATCGATAATCAAGAAACTAACAAGTTATGGCCCCTATATGGAAGTGGAGGAGACCTCAATGTATTAGAACCTTCCTTCGGCTAGAAACACATAAGTGTTTATTAACCAATGAATTGAGAACATCTCACAATGTGGGAGGTAACCCTTATTGTGTACGTAGTGAGTCTTCAATGGAAACAACTTTCCATGTTTTAGTATTTTGTCCAATTATTCAAAACATATGGGTTGACCTCGTTTCAGAACATTGTCTTGAAGATTTACTCTCAATGAATTTTTCTAGATGGTTGAAATCCAATCTAACCGACAACAGGAGATTCAATTGCCATTATGAATGGAGTACTACTTTTGCTGTGAGTATATGGCTTTTTTGGCAATGGTGAAACAAGTCACTTTTCCAACAAAGCTTTGTTTTTCCCTCCAACCCTATACAAGTAACCCAATCATACACAAAGGAAATCATAGCTTCACTCATGATAAACTAATCTAAAAGTGGATCATGTACTTCTCCCACTATGGTCAACTAGGATCCTCCACCTCTGGGATGGATTAAACTGAATACAAATGGAGTATCTAAAGGTTATCGAGGACTTGTAAGAGCCAGAGGATTATTTAGAAATGAAGGGGGTGACTAGCTTGGCGGTTTTATCTCATTTCTTGTAATGTGTTTGTCTTCACAAGCAAAACTATGGGTATTATGGTTGGGAATTATCATCACAAAGCAGCATGGTTTCCATAAATCGATCATTGAGATGGACTCCAAAATTATCAGCAAACTTGCTAACCAAGAGACAATAGTGGATAACATTGGACCAATACTACTTAAGGATATCAAAAGACTATCGAGCTCTCATTTTGAGTTCCAGATACATTATTTTTTTGGGAAGGCAATCAGCCTATTGATATTGTTATCAGAATTGGCATAATTAAGTGATTGGATACTATGTTCTACTTATAGCCTCCTAGAGAATTATATCATGTCTTACTTAGTGATAAAGTTGGGATTGTAGACTTTAGATGTTAATTTTCTTAGTTTTGTACCTTATGTTTACCAAAAAAAAAAAATTACATTGTGTTTTATTAGGTTTCTTATTATTTCATGTGATGCAGCATGTTAGAGATCTTAAGTGTAGCTATTTTCAATAAAATGAAATTTTTAAAAATTAAATATACACACCTAAGACTTTTTTTTTGGGGGGTTTCATGATCGATATAGGAGTATTTTGTTATTTTAGTGCATGAAGTACTTTACATTGAGTTAAAATTCACGTTTAATATCTTATTATTGGATTTATGCGTATTTATTTCTTAGAAATATTTCACGGGGTCCTATCCCACGACATTATAATAGTGCATTATATTGTTTTTTCCCGACAATGTTCAAGTTATTTTTACATTTTCTTTCCTTTTTAACTTTACTTATATGGTTATCATTATTGAGTGATTTATGGATTGCGCACTTAACCAAGACCATGTATATTCTAATGTTTAGGAATATACATCGGAAATGATTGCATGAAATAATGTTTTACTAAAAGATAAAAGATACTGGTATTGGGTGTTATGTAAAATTAGTGTAATCAAGTCCTCAAAATCCCAAATCTCTAGTTAGCAGAATTAAGGTGGCCTCCTGCACCTAACTTGACTCTTAACTAGCCTAGAATAAGTTAGTGGCAACTCTAGTATTACTCAAGTAAGCGAGAATCTAAATTGTGGCTAGTAAGGTTTGAGAAAGTTAAGCAAAGTGTAGGTGCCGCCTTGCTAGAGGTTTACACATGCCTACCTAGTTAAACAACCCTGAGATTCATTTCAAGGGATTGCAACATAAATATGTTTCCATCTTTGTCCTTCAAAACAACACTAGACTCTCCTTAGTCACCAGATTTTTCTATAATGAAGTACTTTTGCAGTGATCTCAGTTATATCACACTCTTTTATGGTAAATTCTTGTGAGTGAACTTGTTTTTGCGAAGTTATGAGCAATCTTTTTTATTTGATCAAGAGATTAAATTCTCCAATCGTTTCTCTTTAATTTCTTCTATAGAGGAGTATAAATACAGAATCATAGGAATTAGAGTATCTTATTATATATTAAATCTTGAGGCATGAAAAGTTATTATTAAAAATAGAACAGAGATGCTTTAGGGTATATTATTCCTTAAAGTTGAACTTGATACATACTACGTTTTAATCATTGAAAGTCGCCAAGTGAAAAAATTATCCAAATGATTTGCAGTTTAAAATCAAAACCTCATTTCTAAATATTAACACACTCCCAGTATTATTTATATGAAGTAGTGCCCAAACTGACATATACAATGCCATTTAAACATAAAGATACCAGTGTGGCGAAATACCTATTTTACATGACATTATGCTTTTCGACTACTGGTGCTATAACACTCAATACTCTAAGTGACATAGAAATTGATTTACAAAATAGATGTACAACATTATGCGACAAACTCTTATTGGATGCTTAAATATATTTTGCTGGTCAACTAAGCTCGGCAAGCAAGGATCTTCCTAAATCCTTCTTGTTCACTCCCCTTGGAATGCAACAGCCTTCTTCGACTGAAGCTTCGTCCTCTCTAAACAGGACTTTCCATGAAGCTTCTGGGAAAGGTAATCTTCAACATATTTCTCCATCTTTATCCTTCTAAATAGCGCTGGACTCTTGTTAGTCGCTAGAGATTGGATTGGGCCAATTTCTGAGTCCAGCTTAGGGCTGAAGAACATAGCAATTGAGATCCTTTCCCTTGTCGAATTCACCGTGGCTCTGTGCTCAATGCTTTTGTAAAGACCATTGCTAAGAATCTGCCATTATAAGAAAAGGGAAATCATATTAGATACACGTGCAAACAGGCTGGGCTTCAAGGAAAGTTTCAAAGAGAAAAGGGAAAATGCGCCTGGTAGCCTAGCTCGACTGAATCTTAACCCGAAAAAACTTGTCTGAGATGACCACGCCGATTTGGTCTTTTGTGCTCTTGGATTAATTTGAATAGTCCTAGTAATAGATACCTTAGATTCACCGAATTACTCGTATGATATGTTCATGGTTGTTGAAATTTATACGAAATGCCTTTTTTGAGAAGAATTGCCTTTGTATTTCCAATGGATACGGTGAACGGTCCACTAAACAAATTCAAGGCTAATGTTTGATACAAAAGATAGAGCTGAAAAGATAGAGCTGAAATTAGGGTCTTGAGAGTTTTGAACTCGAGTTGTCCTACACCGGTACCTTAGAGAAGTTGCGAGATCTTAGAATCTGTTTAAGTTGACTTTTACTTTTTTTTTTGGGTCTATTTTAATTCTCGTGCTTCACACAGTTTGACCTTTTTGAAATCCAAAATACTTAACATTATTACAATATACAAGCATTTACACGTAAATTCACGCATATTTTTTTAAATTTTCAAATTACATTATACTTTAAATTTTAGCAATAAATCAAGAAACTACTTTTCACTTTTACTAAATCTTGAACAAACAAACCCTAAAACCTAAACTGATAGATGATCAATGTTGTTGTCATCGAAATCTGAATTATTTGAAACTAGCAGAAGGTAAGGATTATAGTCATCATCACGTTACCTCCTAATGAAACTCATTTAATAATGATGCATAAAGTTGTTCGAGTTAATTGACATGCTTTTAGCTAAAGGGGCAAAAAATATTCTATAGACTCATTATGTGGTGATGTGACATGAAAATTTATGTTTTTTCAAGTGACCAAAAGTGGGTCGAATAAGTTCTCTAAGGGAGGTATAGTAAAATGAGCCTAGACAATAGATACTGGCTTAATGATAAAGAAAGAAAAAACATGGCATGCTTTTAGAAAGAGGAAAAAGATGAACAAGTTTAAAATTTCAAAGTTGAAGGAGAATGTTTGCCAAAGCAAGGAAATGGTACCTCCATGACATCTCCCACATTCACCACAAATGCATTTGGTAGAAAGTGAACAGGTGCCCAAACTCCATCCTTTTTAATTTGGAAGCCGTGGACGCCGTTGATTTGGTGGAGGATGGTGATGCCGGAAGCATCCGAGTGCGGTCTCATCCCAACAACAAGCTCTGGCTGTGGGCACGGAGGATAGTACGTCATCCGCATAGTTTGAAAGCCATCTTCAAATAACTCTTTCATCTTATTGATCTCAATGTCTAAGCATTTTGAAATCAAACCAAGTAGCCGCATACCCAGCTTTTGCGTTTCCTTAATGTATGAGTCCATGGTGTTTCTGCATGTGAAATGAAGGTATTAAGCATTTCTTTATATTAAGAAAATATGGAATATTCTTTTATGTGATAATACGACATGTGAGCCAACTCACATGTACCATTAGATCAATTGACTCCTACGTGAGGCCCACCTTTTCCACATGCACGCCCATACATAGTGGAGAGTTATTCTCACGTGAAATTTTATGAATGCCTAGAGATTAAATTTTGTTAGTTATTAACGTTTTCTAAAATTTTGGCATCTTTATGTTTGGTTACTTTACTTTGATAATAAATAGAAAAAACCTTGAAGTTTGTACTTCATATATTACTACTATCTTAGACAAGAATGCTGAGGACATCTTAGTATCTTATATTAGGAAAAATAATAATAATTATATCAAAGATAAATATTTTCGAAAGTAACATTTCAACATTAGAAAACTTTTTTCTTCTCACTTTCAAGTACACTACCAAACAGCAGAAAACCAATTATTTTCCTTAAAAATAATTTTCACTGAAAATATTTTATTTCGTTGAAGAAGCTTTATGCAAAACAAATGCATCATTAGACTCTATTTATTTCATGAAAAATGAATTATTTGGAAATAATTTTTCTTAAAAATGATCACTTATATTGTATACAACATGAATGAACGAATAATTTTTTTCTAATTCATTAATTTTCCGCTAAACAAACGGAGTCTTGGTCTTTGCGCAATACTTGCTCCCCTAGAGCTCACTAACATAAATATATAGCCAGGCTATTATCTTGATGATGCACATAACATGTGTATTTGCGTATGTATCAAGACAGAGAAATAACCTGAGTGACAAAGGAAGCTCTGAAAAGAGATCAGGTCTCCTTTTGGCAACGGGGTTGAGTATCATGAAGAACCTGTCGCCCCAATCCAGCTTCTCTTCGGATGGCATGATATTCCCATAACCTTCGATCTCTCCCGACCTTATCCCGAACTTCATTTTCTCCGACAAGGGAAGCTTGAAAAATTCTTCGACTTCACGCTTTAGATCCTCCAGCAGAGAAGGGCCTATCCCGTGGTTAACCAGCTGCATACACAAATTGCCATTTTATAATTTCAAATTGGTAAATATAGTCTCAAATATTTTTAGTATTTCCAATATAGTGTTGATTATCACTTCCTCAATTTTTCCCTTTGTCACGATGTATTTGATTTCTTAACAAAACGAATCAGTTTTAACAGGAGCGAACGTGCACCAAACTCCTTATAGAGACATATTTAATTGCAAAGATCCATGTGCACATGAGTGCATATTTATTTATTTATTTTATAATTGTTGATTTTTATTCTCATCTTTCCTATAATAAATTTCAAACCTCGCGCAACACGTGGGTAGACTTTTAGTATTACGCCATCCATATGATTGGTTACTCCAGTGGTTTGAAGACAAAAATGGCCTTCCGAGGCGTCCTATCATATATATAGGAAAGGAGAATATAAAAATTTTGCGTACCATAATTTTGTTAGGATAGTGTCCAGGGAAAAATGAAGAGAGATGCGAATTTTTTAACCATGAAAAGGGAAAGGGTATGGAACGACAGGAAATCATGCTCGGTTCCTTTTTTGGGATCCATAGTAGCGAGCATCCAATTACTTCTTGCATATTTCTATTTATGAAAGTACCAAATACATAACCTAGTTTTACCTTTAGAGACCACTTTGCATCATCCCTTCAATTATCCATATGTCCATATTTTACAGAAATGTCTCCAAGAAATGCATGTATACAAATTCTAAATTCTTACACTCACCCAAAACAATCAAACCAATTAAAAATTAAAATACCCAAACTCTAAGCAGGATGGTAAAATATTTTCACAGGGATGGACAAATTAGTCGTTTTAATAGTGGGTTTTGCTTAGAAACAGGTTGATGATATTTGCAAAAACAGAGTTATGTGAGTGGTAGTTTAGTAATATATAGCATACGTTTTTTTCTCCGTCCCTTTTTGTTTCTTTCTAGCAAAAGAAAAGAAACGAACCATAAATTGCTTGACTAAGGCAATTTTTGAAATCTCCTATCATGATAAACTCTTATGTAATTGCATTTATGTTTCAGTCCGGTAGCACTAACCACATGCTCATTAAAAAAAAAAAAAAAGCACAGAACGATATTGCACCACATACGTACTCAATAACCAACATAGAAAATTTTATTTTATTTATTTATTTTTTGTAACCGAGGATCCACCGGAACCCTAATCCTAACGCCGGCCACACTATTTTAGGATGGCAACCATACCTCGAGGGAAGCTGGCCCAGCAACCCACCACTAGGGCCCACCACCAACATAGAAAAAATTCAAGCGAACCGAAAGAAAAATTGCGCGATGTGTTGAATGCATATTATCCCATGCATGCTAAGCCCTTAGGACGACGTGGAGTCCATGTGGGCTGACCAACCGACGGTGTCGGAGGGTCCGCAGCGCAGGGCGGAGTTTCTGTTTCTGGTCAGCCCGATTTTCAATCAAATTATTTACACAAAATTTAAGAAGAGGAGGACTAGGAAGACGAAGCTTCTAGCCTGGGTGGGCTTGACAGATAGAGAAGAGGGAGCCTGAGAGAACCTGAAAGAGACCCATGTCTTTGCAAGCCACATGCAATTTCTGCAATTCTTGATCACCCACGGTTTGGGCCGAGGACAATTTCCCCAAGTCAATGATTGGAACGGTTGGCGTTTCATAGCTTCCATTACCAGAGAGGAACTGAGGTTCTTGGTCGCGTCTAACATACCTCTCTGGAACTGTCTCCATGGTTTCTTTGAAGAGCTCTTGAACGCTCACCACGGAAGAACCAGTATGGAGAGGTGGTACTTGTGATTCCATTGCCTTTATTCGATGCTAGACTTGCTCCTGCATGGCGTTATTTATAGAGAGAGAGAGAGAGAGAGAGAGTAAAAAATTGGTAATTTGCAAGTGGACATTTGTATAAACGGGTCATATTCAACCATCAATAGCAGCTTGTTACAATTATACTGCTTTTTAAATCAGTTTTAGTAGAAGGAAAGGAAAAATACCCTTTTTGTCTTGTTTCTGAATGATTTCGTATGATACGCACGTTCTATTTTTTTACGGTCAAATCCATACTTGAGAAAACTTCAAATTCTTTCGTTTCATTTATAAAACCCTCTCAGCATTAAGCAAAGGTCATTTAAAATGGTTGGAAGACGTGGAGCAATGGTTCCATGATGCTGGAGTTAGAACTTTTGACCGATTTTATCTACGACAAGAATAGGCTTTCAAAGGTTGATCTTGAATCTTTATGGAATTTCGAAGGATGTAACGGTCAATGTGATAGCTCGTATCGGTTCACCCAAAAAAGTCTTGCTTGATCCAGGAACTAGTTGCTAGTTAGTAAGTTCTTGAAAGATTCAAGGAGAGTGGCTTCTAGAAAAGGTTCCGTTCAGATTTAGAACTTGATAATCAAAGCTTCACATCTCTCTCTCTCTCTCTCTCTCTCTCTCTCTCTCTCTCAACTTCAACCGAGCCAGATCTGGGTCTCTAGAGTTAGATCTATTTGTCCCATCTACAACCGAGCCAGAACTAAGTCTTTGAGGACGGCAGAGCCAGATCTGCGCGTTCGAAGAGGGCTCGCCTCCACCTAAGTCCTTGCTATACAGACCCTCCATTTTGGAGATCAGGATTAGGGTTTCAGTCATTTCAATTATTTGTGCTTTCTTTTAGGATTTTTTCTATCCAGGATCATTGTGTATGAAAAGGCACAAATGCCCACCAAGAGCCTACGTAGCAGTGTTAAATATTGTTCTTCTAGAAATTGACAAAGAAGGGAAGATTCTCATGAAGAAGACGGTGTTTATGTGATGTTTATCTGACTTTTCATAAATACAGCAAAGGAGATAGATGTTCTAGAATCACACATACTAGTCTTCTACAAGGATTTCAAGTCGCAACAAGATATAAAGGGTTAATACCACATAAAACCCCAAATTGGTATACCTATGATAAATTTATCTTCCGTTAATTTCTGTTAAATTTAACCGTCAAATTATTGAAATGGATGACACGTAATAATTGATGAGTGTATCAATTTTGAAGTTTTACCATTCGTTTATCATAGGTGTATTAATTTATGGTTTTTCGTGATTTTAATCCAATTTAATATAAACTAACGGAGACACATTTTATCATAAATATATTAGTTTTGGCTTTTTGATATATCAATTTGGGATTTTTAAAGATCAAAAATTAATTTTGACGACCATAAATTAATTTTTGAGTAAATTTATTGATATTTTTCATGATATTAACCTAAGCTAACTAGTCATTGTCCAGTATCTTTTCATAAACACAATGCTTTTCCTCTCCCTTGTGAGAGAGAAATTGGTCAGCACGATGTCTCTCCACCTCTACCATAGTCAAAATCCCTCGTTTAGAAAGAACAAGTGAGACCTTTGAAATAAAAAGTGAGTATCTTTGAAGACTATGTACTTGACTCTCTTTTTTTCCTTTTGATTTTCAACAAGCAGCATGGTCTCTAGTTGATTTAAACCAGTCGCCAGTTAAATATGTATTGATAGAATCGTTTCGAATCTTAATTATAAAGTAATTGTCGCTTGTTTGTTATCATTATCCCAAATTTTTAGTTTAGTATATATCTTTCTGTTTTATCAACAATGAAAACTATAATTAACAAAGCCGCCCATAATTCTATATGGTTTTGTTAGTATATATCTTTCTGTTTTATCAACAATGAAAACTATAATTAACAAAGCCGCCCATAATTCTATATGGTTTTGTTTCCTTCGGTGCTTTTACCGTTTGATTGAACGGACGGTAACAACGTGCCACTTAGATTCGATCAGCAGATCATGCAATGATTGCATATCTCTAATGATCTTCTTCTTCTTTTATTTTCCTTTTCTGATTACATGCCGTCTTTCAACCTTCGGTTCTAATAATTTCCATAGACGCAACTCCACCAATGGCGGCTTGGTAGCTCCCAAGGTTACTATCTGTAGTAAACCCAAATTGATCCATCCTTCATAAAGTACTTTTATATACTTATGTATCTAATCAGTCATACATTTTGAGACCCATCCAATGGATTGAGACTGGAGGGCTAAAGCGGATGCTCATCCTTATCCGAAGTTGATCAAACTCCCAATGGAAATGACCCTCATGGGAGTAATTCATCTAATTTTGGGTGCTTCCTATTGTACTCTAGTTTGTAATGATTGATGTCAGAAGAAATTGATTGACTAGACCAATTTGTAATGGTTAATGTTAGTGAAATTGGTTCATGGCTACTAGAGTTTCACGCGGGCCTACCTTTGTTGGATTTTTTTTATGAATATTCGGGGAATTTCGTGCAAATGAAAAGGAAAATGAGAACCCGCTGAGGCTAAAAGATACTTATAGGTCATAGCAGGTCATTGTGACAGCATTGAATGTGGAAGAAAACAATAAAGAAGTGATTGAAGTTGGATAGTCAAATCATGACCCAATTTGTGCAAATTTTGTACCTTTTAAAGCAGTCAAATTAGAAATTTTGGAAGCATAATGAGTGAATACAGTCACCCAACACGTGGGCTAGCTTTTGCTGTTGCCATAGCAGGAAAAAAAAATATATTTGTTAAACATGGAGGATAACATTTATTATATATATGAAAGAAAGGGTTTGAACATAAATGGAACCTATCTCATCCATTATGAAATTATTCTATTTAAAGCACCAATAAAACGCCTATTTTCCATTAAGTAAGCCTGTTATCATAACACCAGTAGGTTCAAGTGGGAAAGCATAAAATTAACATTAAACCGTAGCCTAGGTCCGACCTAGGGTAACTAATCAAGATTATAAGAATCGAATCTCTGACCTTCAGTTTGCAACACCTGTGTTGGGCCACTCCACCAAACTCCTGATTGGTGACTAATTACATCCAATCCAAAAAGTGAATTTTGACTCACTTTTATAAATGTTTCAAATTACTATTATTAGCATTAAAAAAATAAAATAAATACAGATACTTCTGAAAACTTCATACTTTCATCCACTTCTTTGAATAACCACCCTTTTTCATTTTGTTCCTAGATTATCCCTTTTTACATGGCATCGCCTTTTATACCATTTGCTTTTGATTTCATTTTTATCACGCAAGCACGTAGTGCATGCCAGAATTAATCTCTAATGAAAATGATCTGCTACCAATAACAAGTAACAATCTACGTATAGATCAACCATAAAAAATAAAATTCCGCTAGAAGTTGAAAGATTTACCTACAGAAAAAGAAAATTGCAACCGTGTCTCAATTTCCAATTCATTTCCATTGGAAATTCATGTACCTTCTCATGATGAGAGAAGAATCTTTCCAAAAGGAAAAAAGAATTCTACTATCTGATCATTAGACAACGTTATATGTACCTTTAATCATGGGATTCTCACTTTGGGACCCTCTTGATCTTGGTCTATTTTGTCCGTTGACTATGTAACTTCTCATTATGGATGGGTTCATGAACCTCACATTTGCCATATAAATCAAATCATTGAAGTATAGGAAGTCACTTTCTTGCATGATAGGCAATTCAGTCCTTACTTATTTTATTTGATTAATTTAGTTCTAAACATTCTTATGATTTGTCAATATAGTATTTTCGGTTAAACTAGCCAATTCTTTTTTTTTTTTTTGAAAATTGCCGACATTGACACTAGCCATCCCATGTGGCACGGTTAGTGTGCCGACGCTGATGTGAACAATTTTTGTGTATTTTAAATACTTTTCTTTTCTTTCCTTTCTTTTTCCTTATTTCCCTCAGGTGGTCAACAATCTCAGCTATGGTTGGCGACTCTGCCAGCCACAAGTAAGGGACAGGACTCCCTTGCCTGCTCTAGATGAAGGCCTGCAAACCCTTGTTGTGGTTGACAACTGCCACTAGGCATTGCTGAGATTGTGGACTAGTAGAGGGAAATAATAAAAAAAGAAAAAAATGGAAAAGTTAAGAAATATTGCAAAACATGCATGTGGTAGCCTGACCACGATTTACAACCAAAGTTGATTGGAAAGATTACATTGACAAATTGCTAGAAGGTTTAAAACTAGGTTAAATTGAAAAGTCAATAACTAAATTGATTGCCATATAGTATATGTATATATATATATATATATATATATATATATATATATTGGTTGAAATTAGGTTGCAGTGAACAATTTTCCCATTAATAGTAGTTCACGATCTTGATCTATGTTGCAGTGGACTATGTAACTTTTCATTCCGGATAGGTTCATGAACCTCTCATTTGTCATATAAATCAAATCATTGAAGTATAGGATATCTCTTTTTGGTTCCCCATAAAACTTTCTGGAGTAACGACAAATGATGATGAGTTTGTTTAAAGCACAGGGAATGGGAATGACTACCCTTTTTAGGTTTGTGAACTAACAATATAATTCCAACCAAAAAAAAAAAAAAACTAACAATATAATTCAACGGTGCAACGATTTTTAATGATAAATATATTCCAAAAAATAAATTTTGAAAGAACGTAGGTGAAATTAGGCCAAGCATCTATTTAAGCGATGGAAATAATTATCATCAGTCAATTAAAATAGTTAAACTGTTGGATCATGGTATACTCATAGTATGGTATAAAATTTTTTATTACTCTCTCCGAAAGTAAGTCACATCGATTTAATCATATATTCAATTTACTTGTCATTTTCTTTTGAGTTAATATCACAAAAAATCCTAAATTAGTATATTTATAACAAATTTATCTCAAACTAATTTTTTGATATAAAAAAATCTCAAACTAGTAAACCCGTAACAAATTTAACCTATGCTAATTTCCGTTAAATTTTATTATCAAATTACTGAATTTGATGACACTTGATAGTTGATTAGTATATTAATTTGGAATTTTTCCATCCATTTGTTATAAGTATATTGGTTTGTGATTTTTTGCAATATTAATCTAATTTAATGAAAACCACCAATGGATAAATTTGTCATAAATATACCAGTTTAGAGTTTTTTGTCGTAAAAATATTAGTTTGGATAAATTTGTCACAAATATACTAATTTGTGGCTTTTGATAGTAAAAAAAAAAAATGGGGCAAATTTTTCACACACACAAACAGATATATATATATATATATATATAGATATTTCAAATTGCGATTTTTCATGGCACTAACCCTTTTCTTTTCAATATGTTTCAACTTGCCTACTTTCGTAGCCATCTTCCAACAAAAGATAAACCGTGACATAAACCAATATAATTGTCGATGACACTTCCCATGTTTATTCCTCAAGCATTTGTTTTCATTATTAGGCTATTTGGGTGCATTTGGAAACTATTTTGCCAAGGAGCTTTGGGCTCCGAAGGTTTTTGGGCAATTGCAAAAATCATTTGGCAACTTTTTTTGGAGAGTTTTAAGAAGATGCAATTGCATTTCTGACTTAGCCCAAAGAAGGTCTGATGGTGCTTTGATCATTTCCAAAGTGCAAATACGATTTTTTCTTCCAATTTACTTTTGCTCAATTTTCATATTTCTGGAAATGTCCTAGGGTTCAGGCTGCCAGCTAGGCTAGATTTGGCTTGCTAGTGGCTAAGTTTTGCTGACAAATAGTTTGGGAGTTTTTATTTTTTTTAAAATGACAACTGCTGTTTTTTCAATTGGTATTTAAGTTAAAGTTGCTTTCAAATGTGTTTTTAAAATACACTTTACCAAAAAATATTTATATTTTGGGAAAATTCTTTTCATCTAATTTTTTTTGCATTTCCTCAAAGACTTTTCCGCAAAGTGTTTCCAAACGTAACCGGATGCAATTGCATCAGCTTACTTTTGCAGGCCAAAGTTCAAACGATGATGACACGAAACAGACCATGTTTTACGTTAAACGACATGGACAAACATCGGATACGACGCACACATGGAATGGATCCAGTCTTGGAATCTGCATCAACGTATCGATATCGATACGAATAACGTGCGCAATGACCCGGTCTCCCGAGAGGTTGGGTGGTGGTGAGTCTGGAGACGCGGCCTCTCTCTCTCCCGGTTACGTCTTGAAGAAGTTATTGTATTTTATGGCGAAGGAAAACGTGCTCATTTCTCGGTATTTTAATTTCTGCTAACGGTGGTTTCCTCGTAGCTGACTTGAGGCGCATGCGCTTTGACTTTGCTGGTGTTGAGAGTATTTATCAGAGGTTCGGTGGGGGTGAGTCCGGAGACAGCCTTTCTCTCTCCCCGTTTCGTCTTGAAGAAGGCATTGTATTGTATGGCGAACTAAACGTGCTCATTTCTCGGCCTTTTAAATTCTGCTTGCCGTCTTTTCCTCTTAGCTAACTTGAGACGCATGTGCTTTGACTTTGCTGGTGTTGGGAGTATTTACTATTCAGCACGATGTCACGTTTGATAATGATCAAGAGCCCCGGAACCACACCGGCATCAATCGTTCATATCCATTCGAGGCTAGATATACCGTCATTGTTGACGTTTTACACATGGGGACCAAATTCAATTGAATATCCATGAGAAAGCCTAGACGATAAAGTGTCGGTTTCTTGAGGTTGTGGACTAAAGTGAAGGGCGCCATTTTCTAAGAGTATCCGTCAATCGATCCACCAATCTGTACGGTCCAGAGAGGAAGATTCAATCGTTCTGGTTTATTGGGTAGGTAAATCGGGAACATCACGGTCCTAAGCAACTAGGGGAAGTCTCCCAATCGCTTTTGAGGTGCCACGGGACTTCCATGATTTTGGAAATCTGCCAGGGGTTTTCAAAAGTGATGCTCGAATCGCAATTTACTTCTCCAATTTTTATATTTTGTGATTGGCAATTTTTAAAACTTCGGAAAAATGATGCAATAGAAAAAAAAAAAAACCATCGGGACCTTTTTTCTTAAATGAAGGAAAATTTTGATGTGCAATTATTAATTGGTTCTCTTTATTTGTGGATCTTTTTGATTGATTTTCTCTGATGGTCATTTTTTAAGTACACTTGTTAGGGTGACCAGCTACAATGAGGACCACGTGAAGAAAGTGATTGAAAAACAAGAACTAAATTATGGAGATGAAGATGATGTACGTGAGAGAGAGAGAGAGAGAGAGAGAGAGAGAGAGAGAGAGAGAGAGAGAGTGGAACGTGCAAGCTATCTATCACCATCGTGCGAGTGTAACAACACATGCGCATGTGCACACACCCTCCTGCCATCCAAATTCGCCACCATCTCGACTAAGGTGGTTATACTCTCTCTCTGGTTCCACGACCATCATCTAAGCTAATCCATTCCCAATCTGAACAACTTTCTTCTAAGACATCTAACTTCCTCAATGTAAAAGATGATATTTGTACAAATGGATCTTGTATTTGTTGTACAATGAAGTACTGCCTGAATAGAAATATAACAATCCAAATCTACTGAATCACTCTTGTTACGATCTTTTGCATCCTAAATCTTTTTCCCATGCACGGAAGGGTTCCAAAACCTCGCCCGAGAGTGTCGAACTTTTGCAGTCTTGCCTTCTTTGATGCGTGTGTAGCAGTGGAGGTTGGTAGGGACAAGTAATAGGGGGTGAGAACGGGATAGATTTAGTTGACGTCCTTTCTTTTTTAACCTTGAACTCATTAGGCGTACATAAACTTTCAATGAGGCCTATGTCTGGCATCTATTAAGCAGGACATCAACATCAAATGTCCTAAGAAATAGACGGTAAGAAAGAGAAAAATAATAAAAGCCCAAATGATCTTTTCGTTATTAAAGTAAACTGACCTTATTGAGAAGTACAAACTAAGGCGAGCCACCCATGCGTGTTTGCATGAGTGTCCATATGGACATAGATACAGGATGTACGAGTATGGAAAGCAAGGTGTTGGTCCCTATTATTACGTGTTGTATCCTTTATGGTAGCTATTCAAAGACACGAAGCTTATGAAAAGTTTACAATGGTGGCCCACCATGGGAGAAAATGAGGAGAAAACTTTCAATGGCAGTATTTTTTTTCCCGCAAAAACAGATGTGCTCCATTCAAGAAATGATTTCCAAGTAGAGGTCACTAATGAGTGGAAACCCAAATCGCTCATGTAAATTCTCAAATCATTTGATTCAGGCTTCGTCTAACTTATCAATTAGAGGCGATTGTCGAGCGGGCCCAGGCCAATTCGGGCCAGCCCTCACCAGGGCTTGGCGGTTGTCCATGTCTTACCCAAGTCTTGAGATTGCCAATCCTCAAGGGGGGAGTTTCACTATGAGACCTCTCATGTTCGGAGCTTCTAGTAAGGATAAATCCACATGCTCTTTTGTGACGTTTGGCAAAATCTCCAGGTTGTCCCAAAAAACAAAAATGCCCAAAGCAGGAACTCAAGCAGCTAAAGCGTTAAGTTTAAACATCTGGTTCAATGTAATTGTTTCCAGCAAGTGAATATTCCACGAATTTACTAGATCGACCCAATTGCACCTTGATTGTGCGGAACCAAAAATTGAGTCCTATTAAAAAAGACACGCTCCATTCTCTCTATAGTTTATGCACTGTGATTCATTCCATCGACTGCACTTCCCCCATAGACTTAGTCTAATACAAAATGTTCTCAACATACACACTTAGAAATGGACCAGATCCTTCTCAGGCACATTATTCAAGCAAACCAACGCGAGTTTCATCTCACAACAAATGCATTCACTTGCCAATTATATGGTTTTAATCTGGTTGTGTTGATACTCTCATAATATGGAGAGAGGATTTGCCTTGGAGCTTGGATGCAAAGAGACCTTTCGAGTAATCAGCGATGCTGATTCTCTTGAACAATGCTGGGCTTTCCAAAGTTATTAGGCTCTGAGCTGGATCGATCTCTGGATCGAACCCTGGGTTGCAAAAGGTGGCGACCGGTAACCTTTCTTTAGTCGAATTGACTACGGTATGTCCCAATTATCGCCATTGGCCAATAATCTTTTAGGCAAGTATTGATATTTGTCTATAATTACAAATTTCCATAAAATACACACAGCTTTTAAAGAGTACAACAGAACCAATCATAATACGAATATGTGTAGAACGTTGATTGGATGGCCTAACAAATAAATGAATACCCAATCGTCAATGGATAATGATAAGGAATATCACAAGAGTTTTCCTAACTATGTTTTTTTAAGATCGAGATCCACTCTTTTTATAAACGTATTTGACCCCTACCACAAATACAAGTAAATCACGAAGTTTATTTATTTATTTTTCCTTTTTCATTTGATCCCTTATTTCCCTCTCTTTAATTCGCTTTCTCTGTGCGTGCTCCGTTCGAGCTCAGGCTGTGGGCAGGGAGGATCACAATCCATACTGAACCGCACATCCCTCCTTCAAATTGTTCCTCCAGATCCGTCTTGTCCATCCCCGATGCCCTTGCTGTTAGAAAAAAGGGATGTTCCTGCCTAGGTTTTTTAGCTCACAGTGTAATTCCAAGTCATCTCTGGGAATTGAAACAAAGAAAAAGAAGTAGTCTAATTAGTCAATGCCTGGGTTTTGGAAATGTGATAGTTTATTCATTTTCCTCCTACAAATTTAAGAGATATATCGTAGTTATTGGTTCATTAAAATGAACTAGTGATGGGATTACATTGATTATCATATAGTGAAACATCTATCAAGATAGAATTGAGAAGATACCTATGCTAACATTCTTTGTCAATGGGTCAGGTCAGCAATTTCCAACTCTATGAACCATTATTTCTTATTCGGTCAAGCAAAAGCCGTTCATCTCCAGACTAGGAAGTTCCGATAAAAAAAAAAAAAAAAAGATTGTGGATACCCCCTGAACATATATGTTTGCTGCTCTATAACTCACCACATTCGTTTTGAGTCACATTATCTTTTTTAGGCAGAATGAATGGTTATAAGCCCTGAATTACTTAAATTATCACTCTTGGAATACCCTATAAATTCTCGTGAATGTTCAACAAGTAAATTCTTGTAGCATTCGATCCACTTCCATTTGAATTGAAGTATGAAATTAATGAAGGTGCAAATGTTTAGATGTAAAGTCCCAGTTGTTTTGCCAATTGAACCAACCTTGAAGTTCAATTTATGAATGATTTTGTCTTTATGGGGAGCAGAGAAGCATTGCAAGGACTAACGTCTTTTCGATCAAATCAATCACATGTTCATGACATGTGAGACTCATGTTGAGTCTCCTATAAGGGCAAATACCTCTTCCATTTCTTTAGCGGGATTAATTCAATATAATATTTGCTTTTGGATGACATGGAGAGAGAGAGAGAATGAATGGAGAAGGAAGGTTAGGGAATAGAGGCTTCCTCAAGTGCTTGGGAAGGACCAACACGTAGACGTGGTCTCCCTAGCACAGTTTTTGGTCGTCAAACACAACGAAGGCCTGACCGAATTCCTAGGTTTGTCATCACTTAATAAATTGAAATAAAAAGAAATTCTAAATATAATTGTGTAAATATGAAAAGGAGTGAATAACGAAGGACTGATTTCATTTTATTATGAAAAGAGAGGTGTTAAATTGAATAAATTAAAAGTTTAGTGACTAAATTGAATATTTAAAAATAATTCAAAAGTTATATTGAACAAATCAAAAGTTCACTAATGTCATTGCACGTAAAAACAAAGTTTAATGTCGGACTCACCTTAGTGACCGGAAGTTGCAATGGGCCAATTTCTCTATAATTAGGCTCAATTTTGTTAGTCATAAGTATATATACTTTTATTTGATCAAGAGATTAAAAAAAAAAAACTCTTGTAGTTTCTCTTTAATTTGTATAGGAATTTGAGTCTCTTAGCATATATTAAAACTCGTGGCATGAAAAGACATTATTGGAAAATAGAATGAAGAAGCGTTAGCGTGTATTGTTCCTTTTTCCTTATAGAGTTGATTTTCATTCTACCTTTTAATTGTTTGAAGATGTATGGTGAAACGTTTTTCAAAATGATTCGCAGTTTATAACTAAAATCTCATAAGTAAACATTACACACTTCCACTACAATTTATATGAAATAGTGCCTAAGTCAGAAAATACAGTATCATTCAAACATGAAGATACTGGTATAATGAAGTACCAATGTCGCAAGACATTATGCTTTTTCGACAAACGATGTTAGAAATTGATTTAGTAATTATAATTAGAATAGGATGTGACAAACTCTTATTGGATGCTTAAGTATGCTTCAATTAAGCTTGTTAAGCGATGGCCTTCAAAATCCTTCTCATTCACTCCTCTTCAGATGCAACGGCCTTCTCTTATTGAAGCTTCATCTTCTCTAAATATGACTTTCCAATAAGGTTTTGGGAAAAGAAATCTTTGACATATTTCTCCTTCTAAACAACGCTGGACTCTCCTTCGTCGTTAGGGATTGGATTGGGCCAATTTCCGAGTCTACCTTAGGGTTGAAGAACATAGCAATTGAGATCATTTCTCTTGTCGAATCCACCATGGCTTTGTGCTCAATGCTATTGTGAAGACTATTGCTAAGAATCTGCAATTACGAGCAATGGAAAATCATATTAGATACAGAGTGCAAATGGGCTGGGCTTCACGGAAATTTTCAACGTGGCCCAGCCCTGAGAAAAAGGAAAAATGGGCCCAGTAGCCTTTTCTGATTGAATCTTAACCTAAAACAACTGGTTGGAGCTCACCAGGCCAATTTCTTTCATGCTTTTGGATTAATTTGAATATTCCTAGTTATAGATAATTATTGTGTGATATATTCATGGTTGTTGAAATTTTATATAAAATGCCTTTTATGACAAGATGCCTTAGTAATTTGATTCGGTGAATGGTCCACAGAACAAATTCAAGGCTAATGTTCGATACAAAGGAATAGAGACAAAATTGAAGCTTCAATTGTTACATATGATCTTCCTACTACACTTCGAAAGTGTACTAGAACTTGTACTCAACACCCTATATCTCATGTTGTCTCATATGGCTCTGTCTAGCTCTTTTCATACTTTTGTGTCTTTTCTATCTACTATCTCTATTCCATAGAATTGGCAAGAAACTTTTGCAAATAAGAAGTGGAAGGTAGCAATGGTGGAGGAGTCCATGTTTTGAAGAAAAATGGTACATGAGATCTTATTTTTCTTCCTCTTAGGAGACAATCGGTAGGATGGAAGTGGATGTCTATAGTCAAACGAAAGATGGATGGTACTATGGACAAATGTAATTTGGTGGCAAAGGGATTTACTTAGAATTATGGGATTGACTATCAAGAAACCTTTTTTCCTATTATCAAGTTGAATACTATTCGAGTGTTACTTTCTTGCTCGATGAATTGGAATATCACCTGGAGAATGCACGTGAGTTCGGTGGTTGAATATGTCATCTTGGCGAAGAGGTCGCCTTAGAGAATGCACGTGGCTCGGTAATCTGATACGTCACTTTGGCGAACTAGTGCCTTAGAGAATGCACATGGGTCCGGTATTTGAGAATGACATCTAAAAGGGCACATGGCTCGGTGACTTGATGTACCACCTTGGCGAAGAGGTCGCCTTAGAGAATTCACGTGGGCCCAAGGTTTGAGACACGTGACTCGGAGACCTGGGATGTTGTCCTGGATAATGCACATGGCCTAGCTTTTAGATATTCCACCATGGAGAATGATTTGTGTGACAAGTAATCGAATGGTTCGATTTGTTTTGAGTAAATGGGTGCCTATTATGAATTGTACTGACTTGCAAATGGGATCTGAGGCCAAGGTAAGTCCTCTGACCTGTGCGTGTTTAGATGGCTTATAATATAACGGTTCACTAATCGGGCCTTAATGGGGTAGAACTTGCTGAGACGTAGTCTCATCCCAGTTGTGGGACAACATTTCAGGCCAGTAAATGAGCCTGAGGAGGAGGAACTAGAAGATGACGATGAGCCAGAAAAAGATGAAGAGCTCGAAGGAAATGAGCTTAGTGAAGAAGAGTAAAAAAGGATCAGGATAATCTTGAGTACGACCCGAATGAGGACTGAGATCCCGTCCTCTTTTGTGAACCCTTTGTATATGTGTAGATAGAGTTAGACTTTGAAGTTCGCGAATAGCTTGTGAAGTACTTTGTCTAATGCCATGTATAAAAGTTTGGTTGTAAATTTCAGTATGAAAAATATGGCATGCTTTTCTATCCCATTGTTTTATTGTCTGGGGATTTATAATTGCTTACCAAATTGAAGAAGAATTTGACAAGTGGAGGGGGGAGATTGAACCAACTTCTTCTTCAACCTTGGGAAGAGAGAGAGAGAGAGAGAGAGGGAGGGGAAGGAAGGGAGCTGCTCGTGTGACTGGACCAGCCAGCTGACCGGACGCCGCCCCTTCGCTGCTCGACGCTGCCAGTTTCGCCGGAGAAGCTCGCCACTGCCGTCGTCCGCGCACCATGGCCACTCGTCGTCGCACCATCTCCGCCGCCTCCAACCTTCGTCTGCGCGGCCCCGAGCTCCTGCCCCTCCGTCAAGCTACTGTCGCCGCCGCCGAAGGGTCGCCGGAGCTGCCGCCTTGCCCGCTCGAGCTGCTGACGCCCTTCTCCGCTGTTCCCTGCGCCCGAACCGCCGCCGATCAGCCTCCATCTAGCCGCAACCAGAAGCTGGAAAAATGGGTTTCTCAGCCCCTTCTTGGCTCGTTTTGGCCGCCTTCCCAAGCTCGGATGCTCGGCCCGCCTTGAGGAAAGTCAATCCTCACGTCGTCCTCATCGTTTTGGTCCGCTCGGCTCGCTAATCTGGTGAGTTTAGCTGACTAAACCTTGATTAGACGGTTAATGATGCCCTAAGTGTGCTTAGCCTAAGTTAAGTAAGCTTAGGTGGTTAGATTAGTTTATTTGGTTGATGATTAGATTAGGTTGTTTAATTAAGTTAAAGTGTGTTTAGTTTAAAGTTAAGTATATTTATTTTAATATAAAGCCTTGATGTGACATAATAGGGTTTTATTTTTGAATTATTTAATGATTTCGAATTCTGGAGTTTATAATATTATATTATATTCCGAAATTATTAAAATATTATAAAAAAATGGAAAAATTATCTTTGACCCCGGTTGCTCAGAATTTCGTGCCGATCATTGCTATATATTCGGATTTTGAAATTGATGATTTTATATTATAAATTGAATATGGATTGCAAAAAATATGGATATTATTATTTAATTAATTTTCGGAATAAATTTAATTATTTATTAAATTCCAAAATTTTCGTCGGAACCTTATTCTCTCAGAATTTCATGCTGATCGCTACTGTGTATTCAAATTATGAATTTGATGATTAGATGTTACAAATTGAGTGATGATTTGTGCAATTGATTATTGAATTGTCATGTGATGGTGGAAAGACTTTGGTCACAGTAGTGGCGGGACCGACTGGACCTTTATTCTTCTAGAAATGCCGTCGATAGAATGACGTGGCTTGGTCACAGTAGTGGCGAGATCGACTGGACCTTTATTCTTCTAGAAATGCCGTAATGTTAGTAGATAGCCGACCTGCGAGTAGGCGACGCCCTTGTGTGGTAGTGAATAATAATTAGAATGCGTGCTAAGTGCGATTGTGATTTCTATGAAAGTGATGGCGTTCCAATTGTTTGAATTATTATTACTACCTGAGATTTTGTGATACAAATTGTGCTAACCTGCAGGAAAGAATTGAGGCGAGGTAAGTTCTCTGTGTGATGTGGCTAGGCCACCCTTGGGTGTATTTTCTTTCTAATAGGGGTTTAGGGGGTTGAACTTGCTGAGACATTGTCTCATCCCGGTTGTGGGATTAAAATTTCAGGTCCCTGGTGGATGGAGCGGCCAGATAGCATTGGTAAGCCTTAAGGAGTTGCAGAGGTGAAATCATAAGGATTGGAGAGCGTGTCCGACTTGTAGGTCGTAGGACAGTTCATTTTTAAGAGCCAGTCTTTTACAGACTTTTGGCTGTAGGCATTCGTTTGTAACTCCGTTGGTTTATGTAAGTGATTGGTTGTGAAATTGTTTCCTGCTTTTCTATATCGTATTTTATTGTCAGGGGTTTTATAATACGTTCCACTTGCGGAATAAGAAATGAATGGGGTCGGCGACACTACCTGGGAATGTCGCATTTGCATGACCATGGTGGGATGTTGGCGTGCTCGAGGTTCAGGGCGTGACAACCTCGTTTAAGTGGTATCAGAGCATGGTCTGCGTATGGAGTGATAAGGTGCGATGAGTCACGGGATAGTTAGTAGGAAATGCTTTTAATATGTTGATGCATCTGGTTGATAGCTGCTTGGTAGCTTGTTTATGGAGTCACTCAAATTCTAACCTAATGTTGGAATCGGAAAACAGGTGTCTATAAAGAGCCTGTAGGATGAGTGACCAGGAGTGGAGAACTCCTTGGAGAAGGTCGGTAGGACCTATACCTTGGGGTAGGATGCTGACAAGAGTTGGTACCCGAGGTAAAGCGCAGGCTCAGTTGAGCGCGAGTGTGAGAGTACCGCTGCAAGTCGGTATTAAGAGTGTAGGCGCCGAATAATCCTAGGTTTGTCGGGATCGTTCAAGCGCTAGTGTTCCTTGGAAGTATTTTGAGTCAGTAAGCTCAGGATCGAGCCGCCGCTGTTGCCGTTGTTTCTACCGCTGTCAGTGTTGTGACCGCTATTGTTGTTGCGCCTGTTGAGGCCCAATATGGAGTTGTGATCAAGGATCAAGCCGCCATATCTAAGTCAATGTTCAGTTTAGACAGAGACGAGAATCGATTGGGGAGAAAGGCCGATGTCAGAAGAAAGGTATCCTATTTCACCCAATCGAAAGAGTAGAATTGGGAAAGTCAGTGCTTAACTAGATCGATGTGTGTCGTGTCTATAAGAAAAGACATGGATCTGTTCTGTACTGTAACAGAGAAATGACTTGTTACAAGGGTCGCCAGTACAGTCATTTGATTAAAGATTGTCCGTATAGACAAATGGAATCATAGTTGTTTCTATCACCGCCGTTGTTAAGTTAGAACGGAGGAAGCATTCTTCAAGATGTTCAGTGGGGTACTTGGAATGAACCTCAGTGCAAGGAATGGTGCATGATGTTCCTTGATGGGAGATAGCGAATTCACTGATCGTGTGCCGAGATTATGGAAAGGAGGCTTGAGTCAGCCTAGTGTTAGAGTAAAAATGGGGACATGCTTTGAATGTGGCCAGCATGGCCGTCAGGTTAGGAACTGTCTGTGTAAGTTCAAGAGAGTGTAAGCACCGTTACTGCAGATAGAACGCCGCTAGGATGGCTAGAAGAGCACGAATGGATCAATTATGCATCAATCAGAATGAGAATGTTTTTGAGGTGTTTTTATCAGAGTAGTACAGGAGAATTTTCAGTGAAGGTTGAGGAGTTTCCGTTGTTGTAATAAAGTAATCGGAAGATGGGTCTTTGACTATAGTTGTACCTAATGGGTTTGCTTATGTATGAATTTGAAGTCATTTATGAAAAGGTTTGGCTTGAGGAGCTTTCTGCTATTTTGAATCATGGTAGTGATGTAATTCAGCTTGTTCAGTTAGCGTGCGAAAGTTTTGAATCACTGAAAGTTGAAGAGGAACTTCAATCCTTGTTATTTGTCATTAAAGATGACCTAGTTATGGTTGTTGGTTACCGAATCTACATGGCAACTGAAGTGGATGCGTCAGTTGAGGGGCCGAATATGGAGAGCATAACCGTGCTACAAAAGTTTTCTAAAGTATTTTATGCAGAATTGCCAGGTTTGTTGTTGGAAAAAGAAATAGAGTTCGTGATTGAATTAGCACCCGGAATAGAGCCAGTCCTTAAGGCTCCTTACCGGATGGTGTTACCCGAGTTAAAAGAACTGAAGGTGTAGATGCAGGGAGTGTTGGATAAGGGATTCATACTTTCCAGTGCATCACCTTAGGGAGCATTAGTTCTGTTCATGAAGAAGAAAGTTGGTTTGTTATGTTTGTGTATCGATATTCCTCAAGATCAACTGGAGGTCAGGGTATCATCAGTTGAGGATCAGGAAGAAAGACATACCGAAGTTAGCATCTTGCGCTCGATACAGTAGTTATGAGTTCACTGTAATGCTGTGTGGTTTAATGGACACCCTAGTTGTTTGTTTGGGTCTGATGAGCAGAATGTTTAAGGACACTTGAATCAGTTGTGATCGTGTTCATTGAAGTTATCCTGGTGTATTCGAAGAGTGCAGAGGAGCACGAGAGACATTTAGGGATGGTACTTCAGACCTTGAGGACTCTTCAATTTTATGCCAACTTTAGCAAGTGTGAGTTTTGGATGACTCGTGTTGCGCTCTTAGGTCACGTGATTTCAGGTGAAGAAATCTTCGTAGACCTCATCCAAGATTGAAGCAGTGATCAGTTGGCCGATGTTGACTGTAGTGATAGAGATCATAAGTTTCCTGGGTTTAGCAAAGTATTACAAATAGTTCGTATACGGGTTTTTCAATGTTAGTATCACCGTTGACAAGACTACGGAGGAAGTAAGAAAAGTTCGTGTGGACAGGTAAGTGCGAGTGTAGTTTTCAAGAGTTTAAGCAAGTGCTAACTACCACACCTATGCTAACTGTTCCATCTGGTCCAAGAGGGTTGAGATCTACACTGACGCGTCGTTTGAAGGATTGGGTTGCATGTTGATGCGGCATGATAGGGTTGTTGCATACGCGTCTTGTCAGTTGAGACCTTAGGAGTTGAATATGAGAGGGCGTCGCTGGATGGAACTCATTAAGGATTACGATCATGATATTTCGTATCACTCTAGAAATGTGAGCAAAGTTACAGATGCACTGAGTCGAGAGTCCTTAGTTGCACAGTTGGTACTCAAGGATTGGGTCTTATTTGAGAAAGTTCGAAATTCAGTTTTCAAATCTAAGGTATGTCACCTTTTGAATCTTATAACTACCCTAAGAATTGAGCTGAGAGTACAGATCAGAATCAAATCGCTTCAGTGGACAGATTCAGAAATTCAGAAGATTCTATAAGAGAATGCAAATGAGAGAGAGGTTGATTTTCATATTTCTGAAGACAGAACGCTAAGGTTCTGAGGACGATTGTGTGTAATTGATGATATAGAGATTAAAGAATAAATATTATGGGAAGCTCATCATAGCAACTTCAGTGTTGTCTAGACAGTACGAAGATGAGTCAGAATCTACGTCATTGGGATTGGTAGATCGGTATGAAAATAGATATCGTTGAATAAGTTGTAAATGTTGGATGTATCAATAAGTGAGAATTTGGTAATGTAAGCTAGGAAAGCTTTTGCAAGCACTTGAGAGAGTCATGTGTGGGAATGGAAGTATAGCATAATGGAATGTTATGACAGGCTTATTAAGGAGTCGGGAAGAGTATTGATTCCTTTTGGGGTTGTGGTCGACAGATGAATAGAGTCAACTCACCTTAATGCAGCATGAAAAGATCTCGATTAGAATAGGTTTACCGAAGTGTGGGTATATCATATAAATCATCTGCATGAAGTGCCGGTGATGAATTATATTTCAAATCTAGATAAGATGTTCCAAGTTGGCAGAGCTTTTAGATAGTTCTTTCTTAAGCAGTGCATAGTAGAGAGTGCGGAATTTCGATTACTGAGATGAAGTCAGGGAAAGAAAGATCACAGGTCAGGGTTAGTACAGTAGTCAGTGATTGCACTTGCCGAGGTTAGTGTTAGAGTTATATCAGATCTTGACCAGAGGTTCCCAGTTTTAGCAGATCAGTCAGATAGTTTCTTTCTACTAAGTGCAGAGTAGAATGTACAAGACTTCAATTGGTTGAGATGAGATCAGAGATTAGAAAATCACAAGTCCAGAGTTGGTTCAGAAATCAGTGATTCAGTTGCAATTATCAAAGACGGTTTAGAGACTGCTCAAAATCGCTAATTTAGCTTCGCAGATTTTGTGTTGAACACCTTTGGAATTTTAAGTGGGCAAGTGTTTAGTATTTTGAATCCGAAGTGGTTTTGACAAGATAGCAGTGATCTGGCAGCATTGGTGCAAAAGGAGCAACCTGAGAAATAGAAGATTATATGAGACGGCTATACCCCCACCTTTTTGTTTAAGAATTTGTAAGGGTTTAAATTTCGAGCACGAAATTTTTATAAGAAGGGAAGAGTTGTGACATCCTGATTTTCCAATTTTATTTTTCAATGATTTGAGACGGGCATTTCGTTGGCACGCAGATAGTTCTTTTCCTTGAGTCGACCACTCATGTGAAAACTAGTCTATAGGGTGAAGTCATTAAGAAATTATAATGCATCGGACTCGAGAATTTGGCCAGGAAGCGGCCTTTCGACTGAGCTAATCTGCAAGGGTCATTATGGCACAAATAAAAATCGATTAGAGATCGGAGATAGGTCAACTCGACAGAGGCGTGTGATCAAGTGTGGGTGATTCCACTAGATCACACAATTCTTGTCGATCGGCACTGGACCGAATTTTCTATTGATTGGGTACCCTGTGTTCGTATTTGAAACCTTGAGATTACCCCAACAACCGAAAGTTGCCAATGTTTCAAAGATATACATTGTGGCTTGAGATGATCAACCACAGGTCAAATGCATGAAAATATCTAAAGGCTACCCGGTAGGTTGGGCCGCGCTAGTATCCTGCCAAAGTGAAATTAACCGTGGAATTGAGATCAAATTCAGAAATTGGAAGTCTGGGTGTGTCACAAATCATTTTAGGAATATTGACTAATCTTCGGAAGATTTTTCATGTAAGCCGAGTTTTTCAGCAAAATAATTAGAGAATGGCTAATTTGGCTCAAGAAATTAGGAGGCCCGCTTTTGGTCGTATTTTTGGGACTTAAGTTGGTTCTATGGACAAGTGAAGATGTGAATTAAAGTGTGGTGATATTGAATTAACTTTATGGGTTTCAATTTGATTCAATTGGAAGAGAATCAAGTGGAATTGAAGAATTGGTTGTACAAGATTTTATGCCCCGGCGGAAAATGAAATTGGACTTATTGAAGATAGTTGTGGAGGATTTGAATTTTAGTGGAAGATGAAATCACCCTATGTCATGGTGGTTGGCCAAATTGAAGAAGAATTTGACAAGTGGAGGGGGGAGATTGAACCAACTTCTTCTTCAACCTTGGGAAGAGAGAGAGAGAGAGGGAGGGGAAGGAAGGGAGCTGCTCGTGCGACTGGACCAGCTAGCCAATCGGACGCCGCCCCTTCGCCGCTCGACTCCGCCAGCTTCGCGGGAGAAGCTCGCCGCTGCCGTCGTCCGTGCGCGTCGCTCGCGCACCGTGGCCACTCATGGTCGCACCATCTCCGTCGCCTCTAGCCTTCGTCCGCGTGGCCCCGAGCTCCTGCCCCTCCGTCAAGCTGCTGCCACCGCCGCCGAAGGGTCGCCGGAGCTGCCGCCTTGCCCGCCTGAGCTGCCGACGCCCTTCTCCGCCATTCCCCGCGCCAGAACCGCCGCCGATCAGCCTCCATCCAGCCGCAACCAGAAGCTGGAAAAATGGGTTTCTCAGCCCCTTCTTGGCTCGTTTTGGCCGCCTTCTCAAGCTCGGATGCTCGGCCCGCCTTGAGGAAAGTCGATCCTCGCGTCGTCCTCGTCGTTTTGGTCCGCTCGGCTCGCTAATCTGATGAGTTTAGCTGACTAAACCTTGATTAGACGGTTAATGATGCCCTAAGTGTGCTTAGCCTAAGTTAAGTAAGCTTAGGTGGTTAGATTAGTTTATTTGGTTGATGATTAGATTAGGTTGTTTAATTAAGTTAAAGTGTGTTTAGTTTAAAGTTAAGTACGTTTATTTTAATATAAAGCCTTGATGTGAGATAATAGGGTTTTATTTTTGAATTATTTAATGATTTCGAATTCTGGAGTTTATAATATTATATTATATTTCGAAATTATTAAAATATTATTATAAAAAAAAACGGAAAAATTATCTTTGACCCCGGTTGCTCAGAATTTCATGCCGATCGTTGCTGTGTATTCGGATTTTGAAATTGATGATTGGATATTATAAATTGAATATGGATTGCGAACAATATGGATATTATTATTTAATTAATTTTCGGAATAAATTTAATTATTTATTAAATTCCGAAATTTTCGTCGGAACCTTATTCTCTTAGAATTTCGTGCTGATCGCTGTTGTGTATTCAAATTATGAATTTGATGATTAGATGTTACAAATTGAGTGATGATTTATGCAATTGATTATTGAATTGTCATGTGATGGTGGAAAGACTTTGGTCACAGTAGTGTCGGGATCGACTGGACCTTTATTCTTCTAGAAATGCCTTCGATAGAATGACGTGGCTTGGTCACAGTAGTGGCGGGACCGACTGGACCTTTATTCTTCTAGAAATGCCGTAATATTAGTAGATAGCCGACCTGCGAGTAGGCTATGCCCTTGTGTGGCAGTGAATAATAATTGGAATGCGTGCTAAGTGCGATCGTGATTTATATGAAAGTGATGGCGTTCCAATTGTTTGAATTATTATTACTACCTGAGATTGTGTGATACAAATTGTGCTAACCTGCAGGAAAGAATTGAGGCGAGGTAAGTTCTCTATGTAATGTAGCTAGGCCACCCTTGGGCGTATTTTCTTTCTAATAGGGGTTTAGGGGGTTGAACTTGCTGAGACATTGTCTCATCCCGGTTGTGGGATTAAAATTTCAGGTCCCTGGTGGACGGAGCGGCCAAATAGCTTTGGTTAGCCTTAAGGAGTTGCAGAGGTGAAGTCATAAGGATTGGAGAACGTGTCCGACTTGTAGGTCGTAGGACAGTTCATTTTTAAGAGCCGGTCTTTTACAGACTTTTGGTTGTAGGCATTCGTTTGTAACTCCGTTGGTTTATGTAAGTGATTGGTTGTGAAATTGTTTCCTGCTTTTCTATCTCGTATTTTATTGTCAGGGTTTTATAATACATTTCGCTTACGCAATAAGAAATGAATGGGGTCGGCGACACTACCTGGGAATGTCGCATTTGCATGACCATGGTGGAATGTTGGCGTGCTTGAGATTCGGGGCGTGACAACAACTTTTAGTGAAAACACTTAGTAGTAGATCACACTATCTCACTAAGTCACTATTTTGGTATTTCTCTCACGATCACAAATGTTTAAGCTCACAAGAGACAAGTGTATGATCAAAGTTCACTCAGACTTTGGAATTATAAATCCCACGCTATGTCGCTCACTTACTCATCGGTCCTTAATCTTCTTAAATACTCATCCACTTCCAAACTAGCCGTTGGACAGTATTTTAGCGGATTGTCTTCCAATCTACCCATTGGACAAATTTGTATCTAAAAGATTTGGTAATCGTTGAGTGATAGAAGTAGAATCCCAAATTGATTATGATCGCCTATACAAACAGAATCTTGGTTTCCATAAGTAAAGCTTCTTTGTATAGAAAGTTATTGTCTTTAATATTCATTTGTTAATCAATTAGATTGAGTCAATCATATCAATCTTGATATAGAATCCAAACCAGATCACTAGCCGTTATATATTTGGGGCTTGTGTTACGATCTGTCAAGTTGTTTCGTTATGAATTTGCTACGTTCTAAACTTGTGTCTCGTTCTAGATGTAAATTCTGAGATTGAAATAGAGTCTTGAGTGTGTTCAGATTAAAATAGACTTTACAATCTGGACATAAATCTTAATATATTCTACTTCTGAACAAATTTAGCTTTAAGGCCTAAACACAGTCTGAATAAGTTCAACTTCAGCATAGAGTCTGTTTTTTGGTTATTCCAAGTATAAACTTTGATAATATTATTTGCATGTTCTATCATCTGCATAGTCTGTTATTCAACAATTAAACATGTTAGTAGCCTTAGATTTATTTTGTCATCTTCAAAATATCATAAGGGATTTCCCTAACAGCTACAACACTTTTCCTGGAGCCTGACAACTCTTGGTCTTTTCAAAATTCCAAAATTTCGCTTCTTCTTAAAATCCCTAGGTAGCTCTTGGTTTGAATAGGGTCTCTTACCTTGTTGAGCATCACTCAATGTCAATTGCCTTCTTGATTCCATTTGCTCCTTTATTACTTCCTGCTCTACAAGCTGGGCCCGTTCATAAATCTCATTATAATCCTTCATATTCAAGGGCACTAGTTGCCTCCTAATATCCGTCCCCAGGCTCTTCAGAATCTTTTTAGCCTTGTCCTTTCGATCATCTATCATTCTAGGGGCATACCTAGACAACTAAGAAAATTTCACTTCATACTGGTCTACCGTCAACTCCTTTTGTTCTAATTGAACAAATTATGTGATTTTCTTTTCTCTGGCATAGTTAGAGAAATGCTTTCAATGGAAAGCTCTAACAAACTTGTCCCAGTTTACAGCAGTATCGGGTGGAAAGAGTGTATCTCTAGAAGCTCTCCACCAATACTTGGCATTTCCTTCCAATTGGTACTCTGCCAAGGTTATCTTTTCAATGTCATTACAATTCAACAACTGGAAGATCCTTTATATTCCATTGATCCATAGTTCCGCCTCCTCAAGACTTCCCATTCCAGTAAACATGGGTGGCTTCAATTTCAAAAATTGTTCTACTAGTCCTTGAGTGCGGCGCTCTGCTCCAGGTTGTTGTCGTTGAGCTTGCCTTTCCATTAGATTTCCTATGTTAGCCAATGCCTATAGGATATCCTCCATTCGGGGTTCTACCCTTGAAGTCGTAGCTTCAGTCCTTGATGGAGGTGAACTCCCAGTTCGTACCATGACTTCCTAAGGTCATCGAGCATTAGTTTCAGGAGTAATTAGTGACTCAGTGTCACTAATCAACCAAGAAAGAAAAGTAATGTTCACATGTTACTAGAATCACATAAGTAACATACAAATGTTACTCACACGCAAAGGTAACTCACAATCATTACCAATAGTCTACGAGTGAAAATCAATCACCCGTTATTCACAATTAGTCAACTACCCCTAACTAGTACCTTATTGTGTCCACCATCATATCCTCATTTCCTACTAATACACCTTATCACTCCTGATAAAATTATAGCTCTGATACTGTCACGCCCCAATCCTCCGAGCGCGCGAACATCCCACTCTGGTCGATAGAAATGCGACTTCTCAGGACACGTCGCCGGCCCATTCATTTTTATTGCACATGCGGAAGCAAAACAAATCCCCTGATAACATCTAACTTGGGATAGAAAAGCAGGCAATCAATCACAACCAAACAAGCTTTCTTATAAACACATAGGTTTATATACAACACTGGATTATCTACAAAATAGACAGGCTTAACAACTAGGGAACTGTCCTATGACCAACTTGTCAAACACGTTCCCCGATTCTTCAGCCTCCACCTTCCGAACTCCAGGACTTCCGGTCCTCCACGACCGTCATCTAGGGACCTGAAATATTATCCCACAACCGGGATGAGACTACGTCTCAGCGAGTCCTACCCTCTAAAACTCAATTAGGAAGAAAATACGCCTCAGGGCGCTCTAGCCACACAAATAGGATAGAGGACTTACCTCTCCTCAGTCTCTTTCCTGCACGTCAGTACAATTCATATTCAAGCAATGCTCGTACAAGCTGAAATTACCGACACTTACATCGGTCTATCAATTCATTCAATCCAATCATTCGCAATGATTCAATTCAATCATATTATCTATCTTTCCATACCGTATACCAAACCAATCGTTAATACGACATATGCTTTCCAAACCTGTAGCTGATAAATAATATAATAGCTCACCAGAAGCTGCCGCAATATTCAATATAGTATACTATAGCTCACCAGAAGCTGCCGTAATATATATATATATATATATATATGTATATATATATCATAATTGCTCGCCTAAGCGGATACATATATATAAATCAATGCTCGCCAAGGCTGATCATTCAATAATAAACCATAGAATTGGATATTCAATCCAATAATAACCAACAGTTCAAACTAGTCATACAAAGCAATTACGGTGCTAAAAGCCAACACCGGGTATTTTCAAGTTAAATACCACAACTTCATCAATATCACTCAATTCCACACTTTTGGAATTATTAACCATAATCATCAATCACTCAATTTCTCAATTTAGACATACAATTAACACAAACCGACAGCACTGCTGCGATCGATGCGAAATTCTAACGACCGGCCATCCCGGCATAATTTTCGAAATTATTAAATAATTAAATTTAATTCCGAAAATTAAATAATTAAATATTATTTTATAATAATATAATTTAATAAAATAATATTTATAAATTCTAAATAATTATTTAATTAAAAATAATTAATTAGGGCTTAAACTAGATTACACTAATTTAAACATACAATTAGCCCTAATTAAACATCCATTAAACTAATCATACAACCAATTTAATTTACATTAAAATAATCTAATTTAATCACATAAAACTAATTAGACTAATCTAAACACCCCTTAAGCGTCATTAACTCACTAAGCAAGAATTAGAGGATAAACTCACCGGATTAACATTCCGGCGAGTCCACGGCGAAGGCGACGCCAAGGCGGGCGATAAACCTCAAGGCAGCGACACCAACCAAGGCCGGGAAGACACCTAAAACGGGCCTCGAAGACCTCATGGCTTTCTGGTTTTCTGCTTTTGATTTGGGCTGAACTGCAGAGAAGAAACCAGCAACCTCAACGGCAAAAACGGGCCGATCGGAGCTCCGGCAAGCGGGTGGTTGGCAACCGGCGGCTCCCGGGGGTCTTAGGGATCTTATAGGAGGTTGGGATGGGCAAAGGAAGGGTCGGAAAGGGGCGAAACAGCAAGAAAACGCGGAACAGGCAGAGCAGGGCGGAACCAGACGGTCCGGCGAGCGGCAGCTTCGGGTTGCCGTACGGGATGGCCGGAGAATCGTTCCAGCGAGCGGCGAGGTGCTCCGGAACGGTCTGGATGTCTTCTTCGTGGCGATAGGTGGCTCGTTCACTAATTCAACCGGGAAGTCGACTTTTAACTCAAATCTTTGGCGAAAGGTCGGCTGGAGCAGAAACTGGAATGAGGAGAAAACAGGGGAGGGAAACGGCCGACGATGGCCTTCCGGGAGTGCGACGATGGAGGGGCTGGTGAGCTCGGTTCCTCTGGTTTTTGCTGAGCTTCTCTCCTTCAACAACAATGGAGAAAGCCAAGAAAAGAGGAAGAAGATGATCAGCTAAAGAGTGGCCCTCCTTGGTGGCTCACTAGAGCTCAACACTTGTCTAAACCTCATTTGCTTTGCCCCCACCATGACATCACATGACATCATCCACTCTCTCTCCTCAATCTTCCTCCACAACCTTGCTAATAGGTGCAAAATAGCTCTCCCCCCATGGCATACGAATTTGTTACATTTCCCTCTTCAATCTCAATCAATTTCATCCAATTCTCAACTAAACACATCCAATTGAAGCCCAATTAAATCCATCAAGGTATCCTCGTCCGTCTCATGACTTTTTCCCGTCAAATGATCCAACTTGCATCCCGAAGATTCAATCAAAAACGACCCTCTGACAATTCCGAACAAAAATGGCCTTACTTTGATTCTGCCAAAAATCTCGGTTTGTAGAAAAATCTTCTGGAGATGAATCGACATTCCTAAAATAAATTGTGACTTGACAGAACTTCCAATTTTTGTAATTGGGTTCAATTTCACGGTTAAATTCAATCTGGCGCGACTTTAGCGCGTCCTAATCTACCGGGTAGCTTTTAGGAATTTTCTGTGCAATTGACCTGTGGTTGATTATTCTCAAGCCACAAAGTGCATCTTCGACACCTTGGCAACTCTCGATTGTCGTAGAAATCTCGAGGTTTCGATTACGGACACAGGGTACCTAAAACGACAGAAGAATCGGTCTAGTGCCGGTCGACGAGGATATTGTGATCAGGTGGAATCACCCACACTCTAATCACATATCTCAGTCGAATCGACCTAATCTCTGTTCGATTCTAAAAGTGTCGTAATGATCCTTGCAGATTAATACGGTCGAGTAGCCGATTCATTGTCGAATTCTCAAGTCTATTGCGTTTAGATTCCTTAACGGCTTCACCTGATAGACTAGTTATCTCGTGAGTGGCCAACTCAGAGAAGAAAGCTATAGACGCGAAGATGAAATGCCCGACTTATTTAATTGAAACCAGAATTGGAAAATCGGGATGTCACAGATACCACTCACTGTAATACCCCTGACGGCCCCCAATCCATTAGGATTGCCACCTTACTTTTGCGTCCTGGTTGTCCTTTTTTTCTTACTCATTGGATTTCGATACCAATGGATCTCGGCGAATCCATGAGTCTTAGGGTCTATTACATTTTGTATTGGTCCTTGCACAATGTATATGGCGGAAGCGTATCCAACAACTCCCCTTTCCCTACACACAGAAATGATGCACACTAGATACACATAGATAATAACTAGGCACTTTTTTATTTACATAAACTTGATAGACGTCTTTTGTCGATACAACAAAAGCCAAAGTTTCCTATACTTGAACATATCAAAAACTAAACTGACATTTTCCATTAGCTATTCACAAGTTGTCTATCAGTAAGTGTTGGTGTCCAAAATTTTGCTGTTGACCTCGCATCCTTCGTCACTCTATTCAACTTGAGCCTTCATCATTTTCCTCTAGCGATAGCGACTTTATCGCTCTGTAATATGTTAGTCCACACAAGGGATGAGTACGACTACTCAGCAATCAAAATTCTACTAAACTATATTACGGAGCCTATCGTCACCCAATTCCATGCATTCCAAATCAGTACGCATAATAGTAGTAATAAACATGCATTAAATCAACAGAGTTTTCCAACGAAATAGCAAGCACAGTTTAAAAACTGGAACAAAGCATTTCAATCACATGGGTCTCGTTTATAAGGCTAAACTGTTATGAAACGTCCCGTACCGTGCCACACAATTTTGTCTCATAATTAGGTGCAACTATTAAAATGGCGTAGCTCAGCAGAACAATCAACTTTAAAACTTAATAGATTGTTTATTTACTATTGCTATTTCCTAGAGGACCAGTGTTTGCGTCCCTCCAGGGATTCACACCCAACCTGGCGTCACAAAAGCCTCTGGTTCCATATTTCAGTCATCGGGCATGTCTCACCTCTATGCATCTCGCACATAACCTAGCATCACGAGGAATCGTCAAGGCTCACTATGTTACTAGTGTCCCCTACCCTCCAAAATGTGTATTGTCATATGTTCGGGCATCCTGACACCCGGGGAACCTCTAGGGCTCACCACGACAATGATGTCCCACAGGCATCCAAAGGCATCGCAATCACGATCCTCTAGGCAACCCGTCTCCTAGGGCATCGTTGTCCTGAGGGTCCAACAGTAGCAAGTAACACATCAACCATGATGTAGTAATTAAATCATTTCAATGCCAAAACATTTTCAAATCACCAATATGGAGAATCCTTTGGGTTATTGAAAATACCACTTTATGATATCAAGTAATGCAAAACAGGGATTTCAAAGACACGGCAATACAACAACAATAGTCTTTAAAAATAGGTCAGTCTCATATTGATGAAATCCATTTTACGTTTATATCTCAAATGTTTTTCAAAATTCGCATGTAATGCCTCAAGTCGCACTCACACATCATGGCTCAAAATAAAACAATTTATCAAAGTCATAAGTAATTTGAAATTGGCACATCGGCGGTCGATAATCTTAATTTTGACCCTAAAGTTTTCAAAGTAGTTCACACACATAAAATTTTAGAGCTTTGAAATATCGGAAATCAATACGTATGTGGCCTCCAATTTGAACTCGACCACAATAGTTATAAAATCCTTTCCCATTAAGTTCAAATCAACTCAATAACCTCCAAGTTCACAATTCAGCGCGAGTATACCAAAATAATCTTAATATACTGAACGGTTTCACCAAGCAATGACAACATCACATCTTATAGGTTAGTAGATATCGGCTTGCCTTTAGTTTGGGGCATCAATGGCAAGGCGAATCCATGTGCTACAGCGTCAACAGCAAATGGACCGTGAGTTGTGGCATCGTCGAGATGAGCTAGACGGTGACGAAAGAGGTTGGTGGATAGTAGTGGTGTAGGTGGTTGCCGGTGGACGGGGGAGAGAGCGGGACGACACCTGAACATTCACTGGAATTTCCTGAAGTTTTGAGCGAAGAAGAGGGTCGACGGAAAATGAAGTGCCGAGAGAAAGGAAAGTTTTCTTGAAGCTTGCAATGGTGGGCTTAGGTGTTCGACAATCCAAAGAATTCGTGGTGCTCACTAGGGAATGCATGGGTGAACATGTCGCCAGTTGAATTCTTCAGTTAGTTGACATTTCAGTCAACACTTCTTGGAACTCCGCAACTACTCAAGCAAGGGACAAGTGGGGTGTCGTGGCCATCATCTGAGTTCTCCTCTGCCAGCGCACGGAATGGTTGGTGCGTGGCTTCTGTTGGCTAGCTCCTCTCCATGCAGTAAACGTTGTAGCAGAGGTCAACTTCCCCAATTGTTGATCCCTGAAGAGGAAATGTGCATGGAGCATCTCGGTTCCACAGCCCTCATTCATGTGGGCCACATACATGGTTTAATTGACCATGAAATGGACGTGGCTACATGGTTTTACATGGCCGACTCCTCCATTTGCTGTCCACCGAAGAAGGAATGTGCATGGGAATTCAGGGTCAATGGTCTTCATTCCTTGGCTGTCCATGAAGAAGAAAACACGGTGGTGGTGTGGCCAAGCTCTTTGCATGGAAATGCATGGTCTAATGTAGCTGAAATTTTGAAAGTCTAAGTCTCTGCATGCATGAAAAGCTAGCTTAGTAAGGTATCAATGCCGAAGATGTTAGCCTCGCGAGCAACGTCGCGTGAAGAAGTTCCTAGATGAGGTACTATTACAAGAACGTGACGTTTCGATACGGTGAGTGTAGTGATGAAACAGCATCCATAAGTGGTACCAACAATGTAGTCCGACAACAAATTCGCCGACCCATCTCGGACAGTTACATATTCGAGATCCGGAGAAATCTGGATGTCACATCAAAGTTTGGCGAAATTGGACCAGTAAATTCGGAGGCCCATTTTTTAGTACACTTTTGGCATCCAAGTTGGATTATTTGTTGAGGGAAATGGAAGAATTTGAAGTGGGCATCTACCTTGGCAAGTTGGCCATTTAATTGAGGCCATTTGGATTGAAATTGAATGGAAATTGAGGAGGAATGCTCAAAATTCATAGCCATGGGGGGAGCAACATTTTGGACCACCTAGAGTGGCTTGTGGAGGAAGATTGGTGAAGGAAAATGGGCAAAGGATAGGGCTAAAGCTATTAGGCCTTGAACTTGAGTGAATTGGGATATTTGTTGAGGGAAATGGTAGAATTTGAAGTGGGCATCTACCTTGGCAAGTTGGCCATTTAATTGAGGCCATTTGGAATGAAATTGAATGGAAATTGAGGAAGAATGCCCAAAATTCATAGCCATGGGGGGGACAACATTTTGGACCACCTAGAGTGGCTTGTGGAGGAAGATTGGTGAAGGAAAATGGGCAGAGGATAGGGCTGAAGCTATGGGGCCTTGAACTTGAGTGAATTGGGATATTTGTTGAGGACTTTGGAGGCCTGGTGATCCCCCTTCAGCTGTAGCCCCTCTTCTTCTTCTTCCTTGCCTTTGTTTCCTCCATTATTGCTGTTTTAGAGCTAGAAAAATAAAGAGAACCAGCAGAAGCCTTGTGCTGCCTTCTCTTCCTTCTTCTTCATCCTTTCACCTCCTCCATTGTTGAAGCAAGACCAGAGTACCAACACCATTCTTGGCTCGAAACAACAAGCCCCCATCGAAGCCAGCTCGCTTGAACCAACTGCAGCAGCCGCCATTCCCATCCGCGACTCCAGTCCCGCGCCCGTTCATGCCACTCAACTGTCGTAGCTTCGCAGTTGTTGTTCGCCACCCGCTTGGCCCGTTCCAGCCAAGTCATGCCAACAACCACCGAGACTAGCTCAATCCATGCTAGAAGCAGAACCAAATTTCAATTTAAGGGCAGAAACTTGCGAGGTCGTTTTCAACCTCTTCCGAACCTCCCTTGGCGCTGCCATAGACACAAGTCTTCACTGCCTTTGCATCACCGTCACCGTGAACCCATCAGCTCGCTAATCCAATTAGTTAACTCCCTAATCTTTGATTGGGTTGTTAATTGCACTTAGGGGTTAGTTTAGTATTAATTAGCTTAATTAGATTAGTACTAAGTGAGATTAGTCTTAAGATAGTTTAGTGCTAATCTAGAATGGTTAGATTAGCCTTAAGATGGATTAGTGTTAATTTAATTGGTGAGATTAGCATTAATGAGGAGGGATTAGTCCAATTTAGTGGATTTTTCCCAAATCTAATTTATAGACCCTTGCCATTTTCAATTTTCGTGGATCGAAATGTGTTGAGATTTAGAGGTTTATTCCTTCTTGAAAAATATTTGAAACATCTTCAGCTATAACATATATTTTACTCAAGATTTTAGGGATTTAAACAAATGAGATATCAACTTTGTCATTTCAAAACAAAACCTCTATTTTTGTAGGAATTGGTGACCTTTTGGAATTCAAGGGATTTTTATCGACTCTTAAGGTTTGAATTTCAAAATTGTTTATTCACAAAAGTTGTTTGCAATATCTTGTAGTTTAATATAGTCAAATTTTAGATCAAATTGACAAGTTTTGGATCTTAAACCAAACTAATTTAAGAAAATAAACTTTCTGGAAACGAACACAGTTTTTGTACTGGATTGAGTGATTACTAAGCTTAATCTAGAACGAAGGTATCTTCATAAAAAAAATGTTATTTTTATGTCTTTTACAACATATTTAAATTTGATATTTTTTTCCGAACTCATTTGATTATATTTCTGGATTTAAACTTAGAGACGCATGAGTGGACCGTTTTTGCCAATTAGTACAAGTAGTAATTTTGGTGATTGTTCTTGATGCTATGCTTGCTGAACCATGCCTATTTGGGGATGTGGTTGACTTATGATATGCTTAGAAGTTACGTGTGATGAGGCGCAAATGGTTGTGCCATGATTGTGGTTTATTGTTATTACTTTATGTGGCGCCTATTGAAAAATGATGTGTTGTGTTAAGAAAATCGAATGGTTCAGAGTAGGTAAAGGACTAAGTGCGCACGATAACAAAACTTCATATGAGACACCTCTAGAACCTTGTACCATTGTTTATGATAGTCGAGAACTAAGTGCTACATGAGAGCATGACTTAGTGGGAGTCACCTCTAGTACCTTAAGCTATTGCTTATGATAGTCGAGAACTAAGTGCTTCACGACAGTGTGATTTCGTGGGAGCCACCTCTAGTACCTCAAGCTATTGCTTATTGTGGTCAAGCACTAAGTGCCACACGATATCGGAACTTTGTGGGAGGGGGCACCTCTAGAACCTTGAGTTTGAATGTTGAGTTTAAATTTGGAGTTTGAATATTGAGAATGAATATTGGGTGTGGATTGAACCACTGATGAGTTACCTGCGCCTGATTATGGGATGAAATTGTGTGGCACGGAATGGGACGTGTCATAACGATTTGACCCTATAATCAGGACCTCTATGAATTGTTTGATGAGTGACATCATGCATTCTAGTTATTGAATGCAATTACTGTATGCATGTGTTTTATTTGGTGCACTAATGTGTAGGTAAGTGTTGTGGCAAGGTAATTTCTGAGCGGTGTATGTTTAGGACGCCCTTGAGTGAATTTTCTTCCTAATCGGGGTTTAGAGTGTTGACTCACTGAGATTTATTCTCACCCTGTCTTGGTTTGCAATTTTTCTAGTCCTTAGTCTAGAGATATCAGAGGGTGTCATAGAGGATCCTGAGCTTGAGTGAAAAAGATCCGGAGTAGAGGTTGTTCAGTAGTTCTTTTAGGGCAAACCTTAGTGTGCAAACTTGTCGGACTGACTTGGATTGTATATAAAGTGTGTTTATTTGAAATTGGGTTGTCCTGCTTTTCTATCCCATGTTTGTTGTAGTATAGGGTTTGTTTAATTCGCTTCCGCATGTGCATAAAATAAAAATGGTTGACGACGCATCTTGGGAACGTCACAAATTTTAGTCGACCACTGAGGGGTATGTGCACGCCCAAGGTTTGGGACGTGACATCCCCGCCCGAAATGGTATTAGAGCTGATTAGTGTTTGAAGTGACAAGGTGCAACTAGTCTTAGGATAGTTAGTAGGAAAAGCCATTTTCTTATACATATGCATGTGACTGATTAGCTTATTGGAATTGGAAAGCAAGTTCTATAAAGTGTCTGCAAAATGAGCGGTTCAGAGCAAAGGACTGTTGCATCTGTGTCTCAGGGTAGCATGCCGACTAGGGTCGGTATCCGAGAAAGAACGCCGACTCAGGCCAGTGTAAGTGTTTGAGTACTGCCGTAGGCTGATACTGAGAGTGTAGCAGCATCGGGCAATCCTAGGTTCGACGGGATTGTTCAGGCGCTAGAGATGTTGGGAAGCATTTTAGGCGAACAAGCTTAGGATCAAGCTGCTGGCACTGCCACTACCACCACCAATGATGTTGCTGCTGCACCTGTTGAGGTCCAACCTGAAGATGTGATTTAGGTGCGAGCCACTGCGTTTGAGTTACAGTTCATGCACAGCAGGGTTAACAATTGGTCTGGGAAAAAACTAATGAAAGAAGGAAAGTACCCCAGTCATCCCACTCGAAGGAGTAGAATTGGAAAGGCAACATCTAACCCAATCAACATGTGTCGTTTCTGTAGGAAAAGACATAAATCTGCACTGTGTCTTAAAAAGACATGGGCTTGTTATGGATGTCGCCAGTACGGCCACCCGATCAAGGACTATTCGCACTAGCCCATGGGATCGCAACTGCCACCGTCGCCAATGGAACAAATGAGAGAGAATGCGTCGTAGAACTCATAGTGGGGTATTTGAAATAGGCCTCCGATGCAAGGAAGGGTGAATGTTGTCACCCGACGAAGAGGACTCACCACATTGGATTTCCGATAACTTAAACCAAAGTTGGCACTTAAGTGATCTTTTTTTTTTTTTTTTTTTCCAATTTAGCACTTAAGTGAGCTAACGAAAACTTTTGGTATTAAAGTAAGTGTCATACACAACTTTTGGCACTTTTAGTGTACTTATCACCTCATTCAACACATGTGCTAAACGTCAAAAAGATCGAAGTAGACGACAGAGTGTTGTATACACAAGAGCTGGTGCGGATCGTAGATAGAAGAGAGCAACTACAATTTCCCTAGTGAAGGTCCTATGGTAATGCCCTGAAATAAAAGAAGAAACATGAAAAAAACGAAGAAGTAATGGAGTACAAGTACCCCCATCTATTTTGGTGACCAAGTACATTTGAAATTTCAAGGATGAAATTTTTTTAAAGGGGGAATTGTAACATCCATGATTTTGACCCACGAGATGGGCCACCGACCTAGCTACTGTGACACCCTGAACCCTTCGCAGGTCGTCACCAGCGCCGATGTTACACCTTATTACCTTTCTTCCTTTCGAAGAAGTTCCTAATTCGCAGACACATTTTTTTTTTTAAACAATCGGTCCCAACGCGACTCATTAGCGAAAGCAAATTAAAAAATCACCGTCTCTCCCCCTACCAACCATGATACAAATACACACCACTAATTGCCATCATTTTATAAACAAGCCACGACACTTTATTTACATATATATATATATATATATATATATATATATATATCAAGATGGGATTCCCTTCGGGTTGGTACAACAAAAGGAAAGGCTAGGACTCAGTCACGTCCAGCCTAAAACCTAAAAAAGAAACCCTCGACCCTCAACATCATACAAGCGTAACCCCCATCAAAAGTGTCAGCTATCTACATCAAAAAGATCGGGCTTCTACTCATTGCGCGTGGGTCTCACACCCAACCCGGTGCATCAGGCGGTGGTGGCGGCAACATCCCTCGCATCGCTCCATCCCGACGAACGTGCACAGAAATGAACTCCTGAATGACAGGGCCCCCAGCCAGGCCTATGTCGTACATCACTAGACAGCGTACTCGAATAAAAGTCAGTCCGGGAACAAAGGGACAGTCTATCTCAGCACACTCGACCTCTACATCGGATGGTAGACCAAAAAACACTCCCTGCGTGACGGCAGGAAGCGGCATACTGCTAATCTGAAATGTGGGTCCCCAAAGGGGTGAGTATAACCACTCAGCAGATAGGGAAATCCAATAACAACTCATTGCATCATGCAATTATACATGCATTGTGGACATTACTTACCTTGAAGCCATACGCATACTATCATGCATCATCATATCAATTCATAACACATTCATGTGTATCATCATCGTAACATACGTGTCATCATCATCATGGCATCATCACATTACACATGCCATATCATATATCATTATCATCATCATGCATATCATCATGCATATCATATCATGGGTGATCATCATTATTTCACATCACATATCATCATCATCATCCTCATCATGCATATCATCATGCATATAATATCATAGGTGATCATCATTATTTCACATCACATATCATCATCATCATCATCATCATCATCATCATGCATATCATCATGCATATAATATCATGGGTGATCATCATTATTTCACATCACATATCATCATCATCATCATGCATATCATCATGCATATAATATCATGGGTGATCATCATTATTTCATATCACATATCATCATCATCATCATCATCATCATCATCATCATCATCATGCATATCATCATGCATATCATCATGCATATAATATCATGGGTGATCATCATTATTTCACATCACATATCATCATCATCATCATCATCATCATGCATATCATCATGCATATAATATCATGCATATCATGTCATGATTTAATTTCCACTTTTGGATTTCAATCTTGATCACCACATCACCCATTTCTCAATTCATCAATTTTATCATCCCCTCGGGCAAAGACCTCCGAGGCTTCCGGCATTCAGCCTCCTAGGCCATCGGGCATCCGGCCCCCCACATTCCGGGCATCTCGTATCTCAACTAGCATCACGAGACATTCCCTTCGGGCAGAAACCTCCGACAGGGCTTCCGGCATTTACACTCCCTGGCCAGGCATCCCGCACCCCAAATCCTGGCATCGCGAGGCATTCATTTCGGGCAAAGAACTCCAACAAGGCTTCCGGCCCCCTACATTACGGGCATCCTGAATCTCCCAAGGAATCCGGTAATGCATCTTTGTACATTCCGGCCTCATCCTCCACCACAATCACCTCCTCACTTATCATTATCCACATTTACCATTATTTTGATCTCAATTTAACATGGCATATGGCATGACATCAAACAAGTCATACTTGGCACACATGCATCACAATGCAATGTCATACATACACCAATATCTCATTATACATGCAACAATGTATAATTATTTATTTATGAATTCAATGGAATTTATGGCCAATAAAATAATCCTTTTTATTTTCTTTTTATTATATTATTATTATTTTATTTTTTTATCATATTTATTTATTTTCATAAATAAATATTAAATTCAATATCTATAATTTCCCAAAATCATAAAATTCAAGCAATCATCAAACAAACCAATAGGATGACAATTTCATGCAAAATTCATGGCCAAATTGAATTTCACACAATTTCACAATTTCCACAAAATAGCACATAATATTCGGATAATAACCAGAATGCACAGTTTCTGAATAAATTCGATTAAAATATCCATACGGCCTCCAAAAATTACGAAATTTTACAGAGTGATAGCCAAGACATTTTCGTGCAACTTTTATGCAGAACTCCAAGCCATATTCTTTCTAGATTATTTTATACAACCTCACGAAACTTCTGGATCCATTACCGCATCGTCCAGTGAACACATCTCCGAAATATTGAGATTTCACCTAGCTATTCTCTTCCGTTTCCTCTGAAATTTAGATATGTTATACATAAATGTGTCCTTTACAAGTTTCATGAAGAGATCTAGTTCAAATAACCAGATTATAGTCATAATTTAAGTCCTTGAAGTCTCGGGTATCTCGGAATACATCACCAGAACCATCATCTTCAAGATCTAGTCGATTTACTAGGTTATACTTGTTCATTTCACTTCAAATTTGAGTATGTTGTAGTTTAAGATGTCTCCTACAACTTTCATGAAGAAATAGAAGTGAGATTCTCATCACAAACCAACAGCAATCACAGATCTAGCAAGAGGTCAGTGAAAACTCTCCAGATCTGAGGTCTCCATAGAATAAGACTTTAACCCCTCAAATGTCCATAATTTTCCACGAAATTTCAGTATGTTGTAGTTCGAGATGTTAGCTAAAACTATCATGAAGAAATCAAAGCCAAAATAGGACTCTAAACACACATTCAAGCTCAAACAAGTTACTGACTCACACGGTCCGAACACAAACAGTCATGCGGTTTAGGAACAAGCCAACCCTACCTCGGTTTTTCTCACTTACACGCCCAAAATCTAACATGCAAACAACATACAAACATGCAAGAGAAGCTAGAGGACTCACACTTGCCTCTAGGATGAACGGTCGACAGCGTACGGCGGCGAACACGGCGACACACGGCGGTTCCCTCCTCCTCTCTCTCGGCCGCTCCTCCTCTCTCTCGCACACCTCTCTCTCTCGCACGGTGTCTCTCTCTCCCTTGGGCGAATGGCTAACTGGCCATTCTCTCTCCTCTCTCCTTCCCTTTTATTTCCCCTAAAGCTCATGATTAATAATGATTGTTTTGCCTTAACCATGGCCAATGCATGGCCTTCTTTGTGCCACTTGTTACAACACTTGCATGCATCATGGGCCTCCTCTTCTTGGGCCTTCTTTTGTGGCCGACGGCCACATCTCCTTGGGCCTAAATGGGCCGGCGACAGCCCCCTTCCATGGGCTTCTATTGGGCCGACTAGCTTGGCCCATCAAGCTTAGGCCAATGGGTCTAAGGCCCATTCGAATTTTGACCCGCTTTTTTCCTTTTTTTTTGAATTTCTTCTATAAATTAAATTTCAATTTTCATCTTGGCCAAAGTCTTGGGACATTTTGTTTAGTAAGATTTAATTTATAAGGCACATGGCCAAGCATAAATTATTAATCTATCAAATTTAAATTTTCACAATCATATGCACAAATCATCTAATTAAAAAGGCTAATGGCTAAAACATAAGTCATGGAAATTCTATCACCTAATTAGAGACTTTAACACACCTTATGGCTTGGCTTTGAATTTTGGGATGCCATAGCTACGGTAGGCAAGTTTAGCCACAAACCAACCCAAGCAAGGGTGATTTGGCTATGAACCTCAATTCGAATGGGATAGTTGATTGTGGATGAACATGAAAAACTCTCACCTAATCCTGTTAGCGCTTCCAATGGTCTATTTCCCATGTTGGCTATATTCTTTAGAAAAGAACAAAATAGAAGATACTAGAGATTGGCTTGGCTTGGAGAGCAAATTTTGATAAGATGAATATGACTAAATCTAAGCTTCATAATGACCAAAATCTAGGCATTTGAAGAGAATTGACAAATCACTCCCTCATAAATGAAGATAATTGGCTAAAGAACTCTAGAAGGTGGACCTTGGAGAACAAGTTAGTGAAGATATGGTCATCATCATAAAAGATTTGTCTTGGAGAGGAAGTTAAAGAAGATGTGGTCATCATTGCCATGGGATCTTCCTTGGAGAATAAGTAAGTTTGGCCTATAAATAAGGAGGCACCCCCTTCATTCTCATGAACCCTAGACTTATTTTCTCCCTTTTCCTCTCTCTTGCATGCCTCCCTCTCCCTTTCAGCCTTGCATGCCCACCACTGCCTCCACCAAATGGCCATCTCTTGGTAAAACTGTCTTTATCATATTAGGTAAGTGAAATCTCTAATTCTTGACTAGGGCGATATATTATGTTATTGGGTTTGGGCTATGAACATGATAGTCATGTCTTTGCATGAATAAGTGGATTCCCTAGCTCATGACTAGAGTGTTGTGATACGTTGTTTGAGTTAGTTGTATTCTTAGTCATGCTTATGCGTTTTAATTATTCTATGACCCATTCTTGTAATATTTTCTATGGTTTGCTCATGATTATGGATCCACGAGCAGAAGCATGCCTCAAGCCATAGACAGGTCCTGCTCGACTCTTAAATGGGTTGGTTTGAGCCACGAACCTTGTGCCGTTCAACATACTATGTAATTGTGGTATTGTATAACACAACATGCACACGCTTGTATGAGCATGCCATCAGGCCTTGTACGCATGGACCAAGAGGAAAAATGATAAACCCACTTGTGCAATGTGTGATTATAAAATGAAAGATAAGACCCATCGTCACATGGCATTCAGCAATGCCTCGTTCATGAGAACAAGATGCTCGGTGGATTTTGGATGGTTGGTGGATTATGGATGCCCAATGGATTGTGGATGCCTGGTGGATTTCGAATGCTCGATGGATTCTAGATGAATTGTAGGGACGATTAGATTGATGAATGAACTTCTTCATACATGCATTTGTGCGTGTTATTTAATGAGTTTGTTTAATAAGTTTGTTTAATAAGTTTGAGGTAGAGCATGCATTCATGGTAAGTTGAAATGGTTCACATGCTTGGCTTGAAAGTCAGATGCCTTAGTTGAGCTAGGAAACCCCTGAAAGTATGGGATGCTTAGCTTGAGGCCAATGCCTAGCTTAAAGCTAAAAGCTCCTACAAGTATGGGAAAAATCATTGAGACGGTTAACAAACATTTTGTATATGTTCTCGTATGTTGTTTAATAAGCTTACTTGGCAGGGTAGCTTGTTTAGTAAGTTGAAGGCAAATTGTTTGTTGAGTTAAATGTGGTTTGCTTAATAAGTTGAGGGTAGCTTGTATGGAAAGGTAGCTTGTTCAATAAGTTAAAGATAGCTTGTTTGGTAAGCTGAAAGTGGGTCATATATTAAAGGTAAGATGGTATGAACAAATGCATATAGTCAAGGTAAAGTAATGGCTTGCTATTAATTTGCAATCAATGTTGTAGTGTATGAGATGTTCGCATGCCTGATTTGATGACAAGTCATCCTTCTAGAAGAGGATTAGTGATTATATTTACTGAGTCCTTGACTCACCCATTTATTTTTCAAACTTGTAGGCATGGAAGTCTCACACCAGTTTGGGAATTGCCTTACGCTAAAGGAGATAGAAATACCCTTGACCTATACAAATATATAAGGATGATGTAAAAAAAAAGGGCCCGTGAAGAAAAAGCTTGTAAATGTACAAACATAATGTAAAAGTATAGTGTTTTGTGTTGTGCTTTCTTGGTTGCTTGTTTGTTGTCTAGGAGATTGATGTTGTATACGCTTTTGCATGCTTATAATAAAAAGACAAATGAATTAGGTCATTACAGAAACCAATTGCCAGTGTATGGCAAACTTTACATAGATGAGTAGTATGGAGCTTAGGAAATGGAGAACATGTAAGTTTTTGGAAAGACAAATGGATTTCAGGGTGGGAGCCACTCCACAACATAATTACTTCCCACCTACCTTCATTTGAGACAGACACAAAAGTTTGTGATTATGTGCATAATGGGAGTTAGAACTTTCTGTTTTTCCAAAAAATCTTACCAGAATATGTAATCCTTAGAATTCGGGCAATCAAACCCCCGATAGCCTCCAATGGGAAAGGTAGTCTATTGTGAGAAGGTAATAGCAATGGATCTTCTTTGTTAACATATAAAATTATTAGAGGAATCAACAATCAAGGAACTAACAACATATGGTTCCTTAAATGGAAGTGAAGGGGACCTCAATGTATTAGAACCTTCCTTTGTCTAAAAACACATAAGCATTTACTAATCAATGAATTGAGGATGTCTCACAATCTTGGAGGTAACCCTTATTGTCTGCATTATGAGTCTTTAGTGTAAACAACTTTGCATGTTTTTGCTAAATTGTCTAGTTATTTGGAGGATACGAGTTGACCTCATCCCACAACATTGTGTTCAAGAGTTCTTCTCAATAAATCTATCTCGATGGTTGACATCCAACCTAGTTGACAATGGGAGATTCAACTCCCACTATGATTGGAGTACTACTTTTGGTGTAAGTATATGGCTTTTTTTGCAATGGAAGCAAGTCACCTTTTTAAGAAAGCTTTGTTTTTCCCTCCAACCTATATAAGTAATCCATTCACACATGAAGGAAATCATAGCATCACCTATGATCAATTTGTTTAAAAGTGGGTCATGATCGATATAGGAGTATTTTGTTATTTTAGTGCATGAAGTACTTTACATTTAGTTAAAATTCACATTTAATATATGATTCTTAGATTTATGCGTATTTATTTCTTATAAATTTTTCACGGGGTCCTACCCTACGACTTTATGATAATAATGCCTCATATTAATTTTTCTTGGAACGGTTCGATTTATTTTTACATTTTCTTTTCTTTTTATCTTTAATTATATGGTTATCACTATTGAATGATTTATGGATTGCGCACTTATGCGTGGTCATATAGATTCTGATGTTTAGGAATAGACATTGGAAATCCTTGCATGGAATAATGTTTTATTAAAAGATGAAGATATTGGTAATGGGTGTTATGTAAAACTAATGTAACAAAGTCCTTGCAATCCAAAATATCTATTAAGCATAATCAAGGTGTCCTCTCGCACTAAGTCAACTCTTAACTAACTTAAAATAGATTAGTGACAACTCTAGTATACCCGAGTAAGCGAGAAACTAAACTATGGTCGGTAAGGTTTAAGAGTCAAGCAAAGTGTAAGCGCCACCTTACTAGAGATTTACACATGCCCACCCAGTTAAACAATCTCGGGATTCATCTCAAGGGGATCGTAACATAAATATGTTTTCATCTTTGTCCTTCTAAACAGCACTAGACTCTCCTTAGTCACCAGAGGTTGTATTGGGCCAATTTTTCTATAATGAAATACTTATCTAGTGGTCTCGGTTATGATCATACTCTATTTTATTTGATCAAGAGATTGAATAATCTAATAGTTTCTGTTTAATTTCTTCTATGAAGGAGTATGAAGACAAGATCATAAGAATTAGAATATCTTAGTATACATATAAACTCGTGGCATGAAAAGTTATTATTGAAAATAGTATGGACATGCTTTAGGTTATATTGTTTCTCAAAATTGAATTTGACACTTAATACCTTTCAATCTTTTGAATTTGTATAGTGAAACGTTTTTGAATGATTTGTAGTTTATAACTAAAATAGTATGTGTAAATAACAAGAGAGACCCACGATCATATGTATGAAGTATTGTTGAAATCGAAATATACAATATCATTCAGTCATGAAGATACTGGTATAACAAAATGGCTATGTTACAGAGCATTATGCTTTTTCGACAAACAGTGCTATAACACCCAATACTATAAGCAACATAGAAAATGATTTACTATATATATTTACAATATGATGCGACAAACTCTTGTTGAATGCATAATGTCTTTAGTATGCTTCACTCGTCAATTAAGGTTGGTCACCAAGGATCTTCCAGAATCGTCGTTCACTCCACTTCAAATGCAACAGCCTTCTCCGTCCGAACCTTTAACTTCTCTAAATATGACTTTCCATCAAGCTTATGGGAAGAGTAATCATTAACATATTTCTCCGTCTTAATCCTCCTAAATAAAGCTGGGCTTTCCTTAGTCATTAGAGATTGGATTGGGCCAATTTCTGAGTCCAGCTTAGGGTTGAAGAACATGGCAATTGAGATCCTTTCTTTTATCGAATTCACCGTGGCTCTGTGCTCAATGCTATTGTAAAGACCATTGGTAAGAATCTGCACTTATAAGCAAGGGAAAATCATATTAAATATGATTGCAAACGGGCTGGGCTTCAAGGAAATTTTCTACCCAGTCCGGAGAAAAGGGGAAAAAGTGGGCCTGGTAGCATGGCCCAATTGAATCTTAGCCCGAAAAGACCAGGCAATTTTGGTCCTCCGTGCTTTCGGATTATTTTGAATACCCCTAGTAATAGATACCTTAAATTCACAGAATTATTTTTATCATACGTTCATGGTTATTGAAAGATATAAAATGACTTTTGCGACAAGATGTCTAAGTTATTTGCAATTCGGCCAATGGTCGCCTGAACTAATTCAAGGCTAATGTTTAATGCAAGTTAGAAATTCTAAAATTGAAGGAGAAAGTTTGCTAAAGTAAGAAAATAGTACCTCCATGGTATCTCCCACATTCACTACAAATGCATCTGGTAGAATGTGAACAGGTGTCCAAATTCCATCCTTTTTAATTTGGAAGCCATCAACATTGTTAATTTGGTGGAGAATGGTGATGCCGCAACTATCCGAGTGCGGTGTCAACCCGACAACAAGCTCTGGCTGTGGGCACGGAGGATAGTATGTCATCCTCAAAATTTGAAAGCCGTCTTCAAATAACTCTTTCATCTCGTTCATCTCGATTTCTAAACATTTTGAAATCAAGCAAAGTAGCTGCATGGCTAGCTTTTGCATCTCCTTAATGTAAGAGTCTAAGGTGTTTCTGTGCGTGAAAAGAAGGAATTAATATTATGATCATATCCACAAATGGTGGAAGATTCTTGTGTGTTAACACGACATGTGAGCCAACTCACATGTACCGCTAGATCAGGTGGCTATCACTTGAGGTCCACATTATCTAGCAATGCATGTGAGTTAGGATCAAATGCACCAGATGCAGTCAAAGATAGCGTAGAAGCCCAAAAGTACAAGCATCATCCTTCTACCATAGTATGTATGTGAGAAAAACACTCAAGCTTGCTAATTTAGTAAGTTCATTAAGATCAATCCAATTGGTAATTTGATGGGGTAATTTTAGTGGGCTCCGTAGACAATAATTGACCAAATACATAAATAATATGGTGCATCGAACCAATCACAATGGAGCTAACCATTTGTGAGCTCGTATTTTCAAGCAAGATCAAGCATAGGTCCAATAGAATTAGAGTATGAATGACTCGGGTCAATAGATTTAGTCTTCGTGCAACACTTGCCCCTCTAGACGCCGGACAAAGTACGATTCACTGAATGTCCAATCATGGTAGATAAACTATTATTCATTTTAATGTTCAATCATGATAGACCAATCATTATTCACCATTCAATGACTATGTACTACTGCTCGGATATGGTATAATGTGTTTTTGCGCATGTCTAAAGACTGAGAAACAACCTGAGTGACAAAGGAAGCTCCGGAATGAGTCGAGGGTTCCTTTTGGCAATGGGGTTGACTGTCATTAAGAACCTATCACCCCAGTCAAGTTTCTCTTCTGACAGTGGGACACTCCCATAGCCTTCGAACTCTCCCAACCTTCTCCCGAACTTCTCTTTCTCCGACAAGGCAAGCTTGAAAAATTCTTCGATTTCATGCCTTAGATCCTCCAACAGAGAAGGGCCTATCCCGTGGTTGACCAGCTGCATACACAAATTGCTATTCTTAAATTTAAAAATAGTAAACTTTACAATCTTAAAAATTTACTTAAATTTTCCAATTTAGTCTTGATTATCACGTCCTCAATTTTTCCCTTTGTCACTATGTATTTGATTTCTTAACAAAACGAATATATGTCAACAGAATAGCGAAGGTGCCCCAAACTCCTCGTAAAGAGCAATGTGCATATTTAATTGCAAAAGCCACGTGCAGATAATATATAATTGCGAAGAGCCATGTTGACTTCCATATTCATCTTTTTTAGAATCAGAAGATGCTTTTGTTTCATGCTTTCTAGAAATGATTGTGACTTCGCACCTTGAATATAATTCTTAGTGTTGGTCATTATTTATCTCCAATACGTGTAATTTATGCTACCGGTGAAGAGAGCAATGGCCCATCCTACCCTTTCTTATAATTGAAGAAGAGATAAATGAAGAATCCATAGAAATATAATAGATGAAAAAGATTGAACTATTTCTCTGGAGGTGTTCTTTCTGGAAATGTGAGTATGTAAAAGAAAGAACCAATTCTCTTTTATCGTTTAAATATCACAACAATGGATAAACACCGTAGTAAAAGGTAAATAAGATTGATATGAAGAGTCCATAGAAATAGAATAGATGAAAAAGATTGAACTATTTATCTGGAGGTGGTCTTTCTGGAAATGTGAGTATGTAAAAGAAAGAACCAATTCTCTTTTATCATTTAAATATCACAACAGTGGATAAACACCGTCGTAAAAGGTAAATAAGATTGATATGAAGAATCCATAGAAATAGAATAGATGAAAAAGATTGAACTATTTATCTGGAGGTGGTCTTTCTAGAAATGTGAGTATGTAAAAGAAAGAACCTATTCTCTTTTATCGTTTAAATATCACAACAATGGATAAACACCGTAGTAAAAGGTAAAAAATAAGATTGATATTCAGATTCTAATATAAACGAGGACAAAAAAAAAAAAAAAACACACACACACACACACACACACACACGGCATAACTTTGGACAAAGAATAGTAAAGATTAGATGAGCCATAATGTCGATCTGCACTATGCTAACAAGCATCTTCATCCTCATTTCATGTTAAAAGATAAAATCGTGAATATTCCAATATTGAAATAAAATAAATTTTTAAGGGTTAATATCACAGAAAAAACCCTAACTGGTATATTTATGACAAATTTATCTCAAACTCTTTTTGCGTTACCAAAAACCTCAAAATTGATACATATATGATAAATTTGCTATAAACTAATTTTTGGGTTATCAAAAACTTCAAATTGATACTCTTGTGACATATTTACCCTCTTTTAACTTTCATTAAATTTTATTATGAAATTACTAAACTGGATAACACATGGCAATAACTCAATTGACATGGTAAGTTCACATGGAAATATATATTCGTTTAAGCTAAATTTGTCATCAGTGTACTAATTTGAAAATTTTGGTGACACAAAAATGAGTTTTTGGTAATTTTGTTAAAGGTATACCGGTTTTGGATTTTTGGTAACTTATAGTTTTGAGTAAATTTATCACAACTGTATTAGTTTAGAGTTTTTTCATGGCGTTGAACCAATTTTTACTCTCTATAATACATCTCTAAATGGTCAAAATCAACTTGAAAAAAAAAAAAAAGTTATCGAGGCTTCATTCCTCCTACTTTTCCCATTAATGCTTAGATAATTCCAACAAAATCACTGAAAGTAAAGCATACTAATTAATCGACTAAAATAGAAATACTCGAAGGTCGTCCGGTAAAAACATTTGAAATAATTATCAATTTGAAACAAAAGTAGTGGAGAACAGATTGATTGGGATCGTTCAAAGGTGGAGTGGAAATAAAAATCGTAGGGAAAAAGGGGTGGTTTAGAAACAGAACTCAAACGAATATGGAGACCATAGACGCTGGATGAGAAAGCAAATTACATCTGAAGGAAGAAATCAATCCACTCATTCGTTCTACTCTTCGCGTTAATGATTAGATAATAACAAAATCACTGAATGGGAAACATACTAATGATCTGTCAAAATAGAAAAACAAGTGGTTCTGAAGACATTTAAAGTAATTATCAATTTGAAAAAAAAAAAGTAGCGGAGAAAAGATTGAGTTGGGATCTTCAAAGGTGGAATATAAATATAAATCGTAAGAGAAAAAAGAATTGCGTAAAAACAAAACTCCAAGGATTGTGGAGACCATAGACGTTTGATGATAAGGTGAATTACATCTAACGCTTCGATTGTTTCACGAAAAAATTTGAAAAATATATATTTTAAAATAAGTATTTGCAGCGTTGAAATAGTTAATCAGTTGAAAGTGTTTTTATTATTAACAATGATACATGTTTAAATATTTTAGTCAACAACGAAAATATTTTTTATTTATTTTGTGAGCAATACAATTCATCATGTTTAGAAAAATAATTTTTAAATCTTTAGTTTTTTGCGAAACAAAAAATTAAATCCATTTATTCATTACTTTTTGTCTGTCTATAGTAAGATTTCTCAAGCTAAATATTATATATATATGTATATATATATATATATATATATATATAGAGGAAAAGAGAAAATAAAAGTTTTGTATACCATAGTTTTGTTCGAATAGAATCCAGGAAAAATGGAGAGAGATGCGAATTTTTGTATCCATGAAAAGAGAAAGGGTATGGAACGTCAGAAACTTAAGCTTGGTTCCTTTTTTTAGGATCCAGAGCCACGAGCACCCAATTACATCTTGCACATTTCTACTTTTGAAAATATCCAATACATAACCGAGTTTTACTTTTGGAGATCACTTTGCACCTTCACTTCAATTATCCATATTCCATATATGGACAAAAATGTCTCCAAGAAATGCACGTATCCAAATTCGAAATTCTTACTCACGAAAAACAGTTAAACCAACTAAAAATTAAAAATTTCAAATTCTAAACAGGATGCCAAAATAAGTTTCCAAGAATGAAAAATTAGTCGTTTTAATACTGAATTTTGCTTAGAAAAATGTTACTGATTTTGTGAACACAGAGGTGTGTGTGGTAGTTTTGTTTTGTTTTTTGGGTCGCCATGTAAGTGGTAATTTGGTAAAGTATGAGATACATTTTTTTTTTCTTGTCCGTGTTTTTTTAGCGAAAGAAATGAAACAAACCATAAATTGCTTGACTAAAGCAATTCTTGAGACCTCCTATCATGATAAACTCATATGTAACTGCGTTAATGTTTCAGTCCGGTAGCACTAATCGCATGCTAAAAAAAAAAAAGAAGAAGAAAAAACTGCACAGTCCGATATTGTACTACATCGTACTCAGTAACCAACATAGAAAAAGTTCATGCGAACCAAGTCAACACTGCTACCATCGCCAAGAATCAAAACCTAGGTCATTTACCAAAAAAAAATGGAAAGAAAAATTGTGCGATGCATCGAATGTGTATTATCCCATGCATGCTAGGCCCTTGGACATCGTGGAGTCCATGTGGACCGACCACCCGACGGCATTGGAGAGAAGAGGACGACGAGGACGGAGCTTCAAGCCCCGGTGGGCTTGAAAGATAGAGAAGAGGGAGTTTGAGAAAACCTGAATGATTCCCAAGTCTTTGCAAGCCCCATGCAATTTCTGCAATTCTTGATCACCCAAAGTTTGGTCCGAGGACAATTTCCCCAAGTCAATGATTGGAACGATTGGCGTTTCAGTGCTTCGATTATCAGAGAGGATTTGTGGTTCCTGGTCGTGGCGAACATACCTCTCTGGAACTGCCTCCAAGGTTTCTTTGACGAGCTCTTGAACGCTTACCACGGAAGAACCAGTATGGAGAGGTGGTTCCAGTGATTCCATTGCTTTTATTCGATGCTAGACTTGCTTCTGCATGGCGCTATTTATAGAGAGAGACAGAGACAGAGACAGAGACGGAGACGGAGAGTAAAAATTACTAAATTGCAAGTGGACATTTATATAAACGGGTCATATTCAACTATCAATAAGATCTTGTTATAATATTTAATACACCATTTCTTAAATGGGTTTTTGTAAAAAAAGAGTCATTCAAATACATGATATATATTCTATAGTGAGTTCATATAACGTGCGTGCACATGCATTTAAATTTGCATCATACGCATGTATATACAAATTGAGAGAGATCCAGAACGTGAATACATATGGACCCAAATGTCAAAAAGTAGCCTAACAGGAAAAAAAAAAAAAGGCAAAAAGAAACCTTCTGTTTGTCTCGTTTCTGATTGATTTTGTATGAAACTTAAGCAAACTTCGAATTATTTTATTTCATTTTATAAAACCCTCTTCAGCATTAAGCGAAGGTTGTTTAAAATGGTTGGAACGCGTGGAACAATGGTTCCATGATGCTGGAATTGGAACTTTTGACCGAAGTTCTGAGGATATCTACGAAAAGAATAGGCTTTCAAAGATTGATCTAGAGTCTTTATGGAATTATGAAGGATATAATGGTCAATATAACAGCTGATATCAGTTCACACGGAAATGTCTTGGAAGATTCAAGGAAATTGGCTTCTCGAAATGGTTTCATTCAAATTTAGAAATTGATCATCGAAGCTTCACGTCTCTCTCTCTCTCTCTCCCCTGCTCTAACTTTCCCATCTTCAACAGAGCCACATCTGGGTCTCTTAGAGTTAGATGTACCTGTCCCATCTTCAACCGAGCAAGATCTGGCTCGTTGAGGACGATAGAGCCAGATCTGCTCGTTTCAAGAGGGCGCATCTCCACCCATGTCCTTGCCTGTGTCCACTGGCTCAATACAGACTCCCCTTTCTGGAGATCAGGATTAGGGTTTCAGTCATTTCAAATGCTTGTGTTTTCTTCTAAGATTTATCTATATTTGGGAGAATAAAAAAGCACAAATGCCCACCAAGACTCTACGTAGCAGCGGTAGATATTGCTCTTTTAGAAATTGACGGTGAAGGGAAGAGTCTCGTGAAGAAGATGGTACTTTTGTAATGTTTATCCGACTTTGAACAGTACAGCAAAGGAGATAGATGTTATGTTCTAGAATCACACATGCTAGTCTTCTACAAGGATTTCAAGTCGCAACGAGATATAATTAAGCTATTATGGGCTGACAAGTCATTGTGCGACACATTCCTAAAAGGGCAACGCTTTTCCTCTGCTTTGTGAGAGACAAATTGGCCAGCAGGATGTCTCTCCACCACCACTATAATAAAAGTCCCTCCTCTAGAAAGAACACCCGAGTACCTTTAAAATAGGGTTGATTGAGTCTAGGGTGGGTAGGTTCTCGACTTGGATCCTAAACTAAACCATGTTATAATCGGTTCCCCTTTTTTTGGACCCTATACCAAACCCTATTTACACTGGACCTTGTACCCGAACCACCTTGTTTTTCCGGTCTGATTCCAAAGCCAACCCTATTTCTATTGGAACTTATTTTGCAACTGCCCAATATCCTATGTGACTTCAAATTTTACATTAATACATGAGAAAATAACGTAATTCTCCTAATTTGTATTGAAACATTAAGTACTTATAATCAATAAGGACATAAACTTTTTGACTAAACAAAAATAGTAAGGATCCACAAGGCTAATGATGATAAAGTAGCAAGAGTTACAATCTCCAATAGATGGCTTTTAATGATGTCTGCAACTTCCTTGTTTTGGTAATACGCATAAGCATATGAATTATTAAGTGCAAAACTTAGTTGATCTGATTTTGAGATCTTTTTATCTATAGATCTAGATTATTATAACATAGGTACCTAAAAAAATGCATGAGAATGCCTTGTACCTTCAATAAGTGCGTTCATTTTGGATTTTGGATTTTTAAGGTTGGGCTTACAAAACCGGTTCCCAAATTGGTCCAGTCAATCTTGTTCCCGAAGGGGTATACACTTGGAATTGGTTCCCAAACCAGTTCAAACCGGTTCCAACTTTTGGGAACCGATTCTTGGACCAATTTCAATGGGAACTGGTTCTTGGACCAGTTTCAATAGGAACTGATTCCCGACCCTATTTTTCGGATAGGCCGGTCCAGTTCTTAGGTATATTCAGTCCAATTGCACACTCCTACTTTGAAGGCTATGGATGTACTTGACTTTTTGGGGGGGGGTGATGTTAAAGTTTCGCTTGATTTTCAACAAGCAAGATGATCTCTAATTGGTTTAAATCAGCTGACAATTATCATGTATTGGTAGAATCATTTCGAATCTCATTTATAAGTAATTGTCATTTGTTTCTTGTTGTTACCCGAAAATTTTAGTTTTGTATATTTATCTTCTTGTTTTATCAACAAGGAAAACTATAATGAACAAACTGTCCATAGTTTCATGTGGTTTTGATACCTTCGATGCTTATATTGTTTGACTTGACGAATGATAAACATGCCACTTAGCTTCGAATAGCAATTCATGCGATGATTGCATATTGCTAATATGTGGTTTTTTTTTTTTTATGTCAACATATCGTCTTTCAACCTTCAGCTCTAATAATTTCCATAGAAGCAGATCCACCGTTGGTAGCTTCATAGCTCTCAAGGTTACCATTTGTAATAATCTGATCCTTTGCGCATTGATCACTCCTTCCAAGAGGTACTTCAATATAATTACGAATGTAATTAGTCGTACAATTTGACCCATCCAAAGGTGTCTGATTGTTAAAGGGAATGCTTATCCTTATCCGTAGTTGATCAAAATCCCAATAGAAATGACCTTTTTGGCAATAATTCATCTAATTTTGGTACTTCCGATTGGACTCTAGTTTGTAATGATTGATGTTAGAAAAAAATTGATTGACGGGACTGATTTGTAATGATTGATGTTAGCAAAATTGGTTTATGGCTACTAGAATTTCACGGGGTCCTAACTTTGCTGGATTTTATATGAATATTCAGGAAATTTTGTGCAAATGGAAAGAAAAATGAGAACCAGCGAGGCTGAAGATCCTTTCGGTCATAGCCGGTATTGTGACAGAATTGAATGCGGAAGAAAACAATAAAAAAAAAAATGATTGAAGTTGGATAATCAAATCACGACCCAATCTTGCAAATCATCTACCTCTTAAAACGGTCAAATTAGAAATTTTTGAACCTCAAAAATGATTACAGTTACCCAACATGTGGGCCAGTTTTAGTTCGATAGCAGAAAATAATATTGTAAATATCAAGGACAACGATTATTATTATTATTATTATTATTATTATTATTATTATTATTATTATTATTAAAGAGAATGAATTTGAATATAAGTAGAACCTATCTCATCCATTGTCAGAATATTCGATTTAAATGCTAATGAAATGCTTATTGCCCATTAGATAAGCCTGTTAACATAAAACCAATAGATTCAAATGGAAAAGCTCAAAATTAACATTGAACCTTCGCTAGGTCCGACCTATCTTAAGACTGATAATGAATTGCAGAATAGAATCTTTGGCCTTCAGCTTGCAGTACGACTCTTGGACCACACGACCAAACCTATGGTTGATGATTAATCTATAAATTCAAGCCAAAAGTGAATTTTGACTTACTTTTAGAAATATTCCAAATTACCGTTATTAGCGTTAAATAATGAAAAAAATACATATGCTTCTAATAACTTCATCTTTCATCCACTTATTTGAATAATCACCCTTTTTTCATTTTATTCCTAAATTATCCCTTTTTACATGGTGTCACCTTTTATACCATTTGCTTTCAGTTTCATTTTTATCATGCAAGCACGTAGGGCATGCATGAATTAATCGCTGATGAAAATGATTTGCCACCGATAACAAGTATCAACCGACGTATAGATCAACCTTAATACATAAAATTCCCCAAGAAGTTGAAAGATGTACTTCAAAAAAAAAAAAAAAAAGCAACTATATACCAAATCCATTGGAAATTCATGCACCTTCTTAAGATGAGAAGAGAATCATTCCAAAAGATAAAAAGGAGCTCTGCTATCCGATCATAAGACGATGTCAAATGTACCTTTAGTCATGTGATTCTTACTTTGGACCCACATGGTCTTGGTCTATGTTGTCGGTAGACTATGTAATTCTTTGTTATGAGTGGGTTCATGAACCTCTCATTTGCCATATAAATCAAATCATTGAATTATAGGATGTCACATTTTGCATGATTGCCAATTCAATTCTAAGCAATTTTATTTTATTAATTTAGTTCTAAACCTTCTCATTATTCACTAATATAACTCTTCCACCTAAGTTGGCCAATTTTGGTCAAAAAATGTTAACATTGACGCTAGCTGTCTTACTTGGCACAATTGGTGCACTGATGTTGATATGAACAACTTTTATAAATTTAATTTTTTCTTTTCTTTTCTTTCTTTTTGCTTTTTGGTTTTTTCTTATTTCCCTCGGCCAGTTAGCAACCTTGACAATGGCTAGCGACTTTGTCGACCACAAGCGAGGTTTGAGACTCCCTTGCCTACTCTAGGTGAGGGTGCACAAGCCCTTGTTGTTGATGACAACCTCCACAGACCAATAGAGGGAAATAATAACCAAAAGAAAAAAAAAACAGGAAAGTTAAAATATTGCAAAACTTATCCACGTCAAGCCGACTGCAATTCCTAGCAAAAACTGATCAGAAAGACTACGTTGACAAATAATCAGAAGTTTTAAGACTAAATTAATTAAATAAAAAAAATTTATGATTAAATTGATCGCCTTATAATAGGTTTGGGTTGAATTGAACAATTTTTCTATTAATAGCAGTTCATGATCTTGATCTATCTTGTTGGTAGACTATGTAACTTTTCATTCCTAGATAGGTTCATGAACCACTCATTGGCCATACAAATCAAATTATAAAAGTGTAGGACAGCCCTTTTGGTTTTCCGTAAAACTTTTAGGAGTGATGACATATGATAACAAGTTTGGTTAAAAGTAGTGTGATGATCAATCCATAAAACAGGTGTAGGCTGAATTGAAGAATTTTTCTGTTAATAGTAGTTCATGATCTTGATCAATAGACTATGTAACTTTTCATTCCGGACAGGTTCATGAACCTCTCATTTGCCATACAAGTCAAATTATTAAAGTATAGGATGTCCCTTTTTGGTTCTCCATAAAACTTTCAGGAGTGACACATATGATAATAAATTTGGTCAAAAGTGGTGTGCTGCTCAAGTGCATTTAAAGTTCAGAGCTGAGAACATCATGATTCCCCATTTTTTTTTTTTTGGTTTGTGAACCAATAATATAATTACCGACAAAAAAAAAACCAACAATATAATTCAATGGTGTAACGTTTTTCAATGATAAACGTATCGCAAGAAAATTAATTTTGAAGGTATATAGGTGAAATTGGGCGAAACATCTATTTATGTGGTAGAAATAATTTTCATCAGTCGAGGAAAATAATGAGACTTTTTGAGTAAATTAATTGTGATCATGGTGTACTGTTAGTACAGTATAAAATATTCTTTTGCTCTCTTCAAAAGTAAGTCACATTGACTTAATCATATATTCGGTTTATTTCTTGTTTTCTTTTGGATTAATTCTACAGAAAAAACCCAAATTAGCACATATGTGATAAATTTACTCAAAACTAGTATATCTGTAACAAATTTATCGTAAACTAATTTTTTTTAACTACAAAAAATCTCAAATAGATACATCTATGATAAATTTATCATAAACTAATTTTTTTTAAATCATAAAACACCTTAAATGGGTACATTTATGACAAATTTACCATTTGTTAGTTTTCTTTAAATGTTACTATCAAAGTGCTAGATTAGATGACACGTGGTAGTTAATGAGTGTATCAATTTCGGGTTTTACTCTATATTTGCCATAAGTGTACTAGTTTATGATTTTTTGTAGTATTAATCCAATAAATTTGTCACCAATTTATCATTTTGAGATTTTTGATGGCCAAAAAATTAGTTTGAGGTAAATTTGCTACAAATGTACTAATTTGAGGTTTTTGGTAGTCAAAAAATTAGTTTATGATAAATCTATCACAACTATACCAGTTTAAGATTTATCATGGCATTAAGCATTTTCTTTCAATACATTTTGACTTGCCTCCTTTCATGGCCATCTTCCAACGAGATAAACCATATTGATTTGGAGGACATAAACCAATAATAATAATGTAGACAACACTTCCCATGACTTGAACATCTATTTTCATTATTAGGCTATCTAGGTGCATTTGAAAACTGTTTTGCCAATGAGCTTTGGGTTTCAAAGGTTCTTGGGCAAATGCAAATACCGTTTAGCAAATCTTTTGGAGAGTTTTGAGAAGATGAAATTGCGTTGCTAACTCTTTACCAAAAAAGAAAAAAAAGAAAAAAAAAGAAAATTGCATTTCTAACTTAGCCCAATGAAGGTCCGAAGGTGCTTTGAGCATTCATTTTCAGAATGTAAATACAATTTCTTTATTCAACTTTGTCCTCACTCAACTTTTATATTTTCAGAAAAGTCCTACCTCACATGACGTCAACTGCAAGGGTTCAAGCTACCAACGAGGTTAGATTTGGCTTACCAGTGGTTGAGTTTCACCAACAAACAGTTTGAGAATTTTTTTTAAACTAGCAAAAATCATTTACAAAGTCTATTTATTTCCAAATGACATTTTAAGTCAAAGTTGCATTCAATGGGTTTTTAAAACACAATTAACCAAAAAATTGTTTGTATTTTGGAAAAATCTTTTCATCTAGGATACATTCATTTCACAGAAAAAGAGTGATTTGGAAAACATTTTCTTAAGAATAATCACTTATATTATTTAGAAAAATAAGTAAATGGAATTTTTTTTCATCACTCACGAAAATTGTTAGGTATAGATTATTGTCAATGATGAAAATATTTTCTATTGACTAATTTTTAAATAATATAAATAATTATTTAAAAATATATATTTTTCAAAATACTCATTTCTTGCGAAACGAATACACTATTTTCTTTGCTATTCGTCAAAGACTTCTCCGCAAAGTTTTTCTGAACGCACCCGACATGCATCAGCTTACTTTTGCAGGCTAAAGTTCAAACAATTGATGACACGAAACAGACTATATTTTACAGTAAACGACATGGACAAGCACCGGATATCACATACAAGAAATGAATCTAGTCTTAGAATCTGCATCAACGCGTTGAAATCGATATGCATGACCTACGCAACGGCGTACTCAGCCGAGGGGTTGCGTGGAATTGAGTCTGGAGACCGCCTTTCTCTCTCATGGTTACGTCTTGGAGAAGGCACTGTATTATATGACGAATTATAACGTGTTCATTTCTTGCTCTTTAATTTATACTTACGGTAGTTTACTCGTAGCTCACTTGAGGCGCAAGCGCTTTGACTTTGCTGGTGTTGAGAGTATTTACTATTCACCATGGAAGTCACGTTTGACAATGAGCAGGAGCGCAGGAACCGCACCGGCATCAATCGAGAGCAGATATACCGTCATTGGTGACGTTTTCCACCTGGGGACCAAATTCGATAACCATGTGAAGGTCTAACAATGAAGCCTCGATTTCTGGAGGTCGTGGACTAATTAAGTTGAGGGCACCATTTCTTAGAGTATCAATCAATCAATCAATTTTTATAGTCCAAATAGAAAAAGATTCCATCATTCTGATTTTTTGGGTAGGTCCATCGAGAAATGCTTAAGTCCTAAGCAACTTCGGGATGTCTCCCTATCACTATTGAGGTGCCTAGGGTCTTTCATGATTTTAGAAATCTTTCGGCCATTTCCAAATTGACACTCAAAGTGCAATATACTTCTAAAGTTTTTAGATTTCACTGCTGGTAATTTTTAAAACTTATAAAATATGGCATAGAACCATTTTTCTTAAATGACGGAAAATTTGATGTAAACTTATTGATTGGTTCTCTTTATTTGTGGATCATTTTTTTTGGTTTTCTCTTATTATTATATTTTTGGTACGCTTGATAGGGTGACCAGCTGCCGTGGGGACCGCGTGAAGTAAGTGATTGTGAAAAAAGAACAAAATATGGAGATGAAGAAGATGAGAGAGAGAGGAGGAGGAGGAGGAGGTGGTGTGGACTGTGCAGCTATCTATCACCATCGTTGTGAGGGTCACCAAACCCTTACCGGGAAGAACTAATGTGATTGCAACATACACACGGACACATGCGCTCGTGCGCACACCCTCCCACCATCCCAACCGAGGTCTTTATATTCTTTCTCTCTCTCAAGGATTTCATAACCATCGTCTATGGTAATCCATTCCTAATCTGAACAATTTTCTTCTAAAGCGTATAACTTTCTTAATGTAAGAGATGATACCTATACATATAGATCTTATATATGTGGTATTATGAAGTACCGCATAAGTGGACATATAAAAACGGGAATCTACTAAATCACTCACGTTACAATCTTTTGCATCCTAAGTCTCTCTCTCCCGTTAGGGTTCCGAAACCTCGCCTGAGACAGTCAAACTTTTGTAGCCTTACCTTCTTCATGGTGCACTCAGCAGTGAAGGTTGGTAGTGACAATGATGACGGTGAGAAGGGGGCAGAGTTAGTTGACGTCCTTTCTTTTTTGACCATATATTCATTAGGTTTACATAAACTTTCAATGATGCCTACATCTGGCATCTATTGAGCAAGACAGTAAGAAAGAGACAAACACTAAAAGCATATGTGATCTTTCCGTCATTAAAGTAAATTGACCATATTGACAAGTATAAATTAAGATACATTCGTTTTTGCAAAAAAAAAAAAAAGCAATTTAAAAAATATTTTCAAAATATAATCACTTGTATCACTTATAAATATAAATATATGAAAAAAAAATTCATCGCCCACTAAAATAAATGATGAATATATTTTTTGTTAACTAATTTTTCTAAATAATAGAAATAATTATTTTTCAAAAAATATTTTCCAAATCATTTATTTTATACGAAACTTATACACCCTAAGGCGAGCCACTCGTGCATGTTAGCATGAGTGTACATATGGACATAGATACAGGATGTATGAGTATGGAAAGCAAGGTTTTGGTGTTGTTTATTTTGTGCTGTATTTTTTAAGGTAGCTATTCAAAGATACGAAGCTTATGAGAAGCTATATAGCATTGACATTGACATGTAACACGCGATACGATACTATATGACACGACGCGATACAACACACTGACATGTTATTTCTCAAAAAATAGAGAATTCCGATACGTTTCAACACGTTATAATATATTTATATATATACAAAAATAAATATATAATAATAAAAAGAACATAGAATTAATTTATACTAAAAAAATTAATTCAACATTTGTAAATATTATTGATAGTTTTAATTTGATAGAGATTGAACGAGAAATTCAAAAATTGCATACACAAAACAGTAAACTTAAAGGAGCATATCATATTTTCTTATAATTATCGGAGATTAGTGAGATTTCTTATAGTTTTAAACGGAATTCAAAGTTCCAAATAAAGATTGAGTTGGAGCTTCTCTGCAAAACAAGGTTTGAGAAAAATGAAAATTCAGGACAAGAACTCTCGAAATATGACCAAAAAGAAAGGAAATCACTAAATTCACCATGAAAAATGTGAGAGATAACTCACAAGCCAATGATATATACCAAAAGAGATAACTCGCAAGCGACGCTTGCAAGAGGTGGAAAGAAGCAAAAAAAAAAAAAAAAAAATCACAACTTTAAGTTTGCTTTCATGAATTTATGAATCATACAAAAACTAAGTCTTTTCTGCTTCATCGTTATCAATCTTTCTAATCATGAGCCAACTACCCATAATTGGGTCACAAAATCACTCATCCAAAACTAGCAAAAAGATGGAATTTCCTAACCGGGACTCATTTTGAAAGTAACAAAACTACTCGAGTTCCAAGTTCGGATCAAATCTAACTTCTCTTGGAAAACGTCAACCTGATTTGACATTTTTCCTAGATGCAGCTAGTTGGGTGGGCCGTGCAAGCAGCAAAGCGACACCTATGAGAGGAGTGATGCCAGCGAGAAGAGAGGCATTTGATCGTCACTCACAGGGAGGTTAGATCTTAAAAGTGAGAAATTTGAGGGTTAGAATTTTCTTCTTTCACCTTTATTTTTGTTATTTTCATTATTTTTTCATATATTTACATTTTGACCTCATAAATAGTGAAATTTTTTTAAATTAATCTCATGTGTGTCGGAATCGCGTGTTGAAATTTCAAACTCATATGTCGAGAAGAGTTGATCACGTGTTGGAATTCCGACACTCATTAACTGCGTGTCAAAACATGTTGGAGTGTGTTGGAGAGTGTTGGATATGTGTTAAAGTGTCAGACATGACACGAAAACTTTCGGAGAGTATTGGTGCTTCTTAAATAAAGTTACAATGGTGGCCTGCCATGGGAGAAAATGAGCAGAAAACTTTCGATGGCTATACTTTTTTCTCCACATAAACAGACGTGCTCCCTTCAAGACTCGATTTCCAAGTAGAGGTGACTAATGAGTAAATCACTCATGTAAATCTCAAATCATTTGATTTGGGCGTCGTTTAACTTTCATCGACGCGGACCAATTCGGGCCAGGCCTTACCAAGGCTTAGCGGTTGTCCATGTCTTATCCAAGTCTTGAGAATGCCAATCCTCTAGGCTGGAGTTTGACTACAAGACCTCACATGTTCGGAGCTTTTAGTAAAGATAAAATCCACATGCCCTTTTGTAATGTATGGCAAAATCTCTAGGTTGTCCCAAAAAACAAAAATGCCCAAAGCAAGAACTCAAGCCGCTAAAGCATTATGTTTAAAACATCTGGTTAAAAGAACTAGTTCTGGCAAGTAAATATTCCATGAATTGACTAAATCAGCTTGATCGCATCTCTAGATTATGTGGATACAAAATCGAGTCCTATTACGTAAAACATGCTCCATTCTCCATATAGTTTCTGTGCTATGATTGATTCCATCCCCTGCGTTGCTCCTATAGATTTAGTCTAATACAAAATTTTCTCCATATACATGCTTAGAAATGGACCAGAACCTCCTCGGGCACCTTATTCAACCAAGCCGTCGTGAGTTTCATCTCACAAAAAATGCATTCACTTGCCAATTTGATGGTTTTAATGAGGTTGTTTTGATGTTCTCATGACATCAGCAGAGGATCTGCCTTGGAGCCCGCATGCAAAGAGACCTTTCGAGTAATCAGCGATGCTGCTTCTCTTGAACAATGCTGGGCCTTCCAAAATAATTAGGCTCTGTGCTGGGCCGATCTCTGGATCGAACCCTGGCCTGAAAAAGGTGGCGACTGATAACCTTTCTTAAATCGAGTTGACTAAGATATGTCCCATTTTTCGCCATTGGCCAATCATCTTTTAAGCAAGTATTGATATTTGTGTCTATTTACAAGTTTTAATAAAATGCACACGATTGCTGTTAAAGAGTACAAGAGAACCAATCAAAACATGAATTTGTGTTTGACGTTGATTGGATATTGTCTAAGAAAGAAATGGATTCCCAATTATCAATGGATAATGGTAACGGAATATCACGAGAGTTTGCCTAACCACAATTATTTAAGCTCGAGATCCTCTCTTTATATGAATTTATTGAGATATTGAACCCTGCCCCATATACAAGTAAATCACCGAAATTTATTTATTTATTTTCCTTTTTCCTTTAATCCCTTATTTTCTACTCGTTCTTTTCAATTCTCTTTCTCTGCGTGCGTTGCGTTTGAGCTCAGGCTGTGGGCATGGAGGGTCATGGTCCATCCTAAACCCCACAGTCCCTCCTTCAAATTGTTCCTCCAGATCTGTCACGTGCATCTCCAATGCCTTTGCCATTAGAAAAAGGGATGTTCAGGCCTAGGCTTTTCAGCTCCACAGTGTAAGCTTCCAAGCCATCTCTGGGTATTGAAACTGTAGGATAAAGTCAGTGAAAAACAACTAACCTCTTTTTGATGCGCAATGAACAATTTACCCCGAAACGAACGTTGAATTATGGATGATTAACAAACAATATTACTTAACGATGGTCTAGATGCAGTTACGAGGAAAACATCCAATTTTCACTACATAAATACCAATTGTTTTTGTAAATGAGTAATGGAACATTTTTTTTTCTTTGATGGAAAGGGGACAAGAAATGAGACTAACTTCTTTCTAAACATACGTTCTGCCAACCGTCCTAACAGTTATCTTCAGGAAGTTTTTTATATGACTCCCCCATACTCTTTCAAAAGGTGTCTTTCCATCCTAACATATCAAGACAAAAAAAATGCGTTCTAATTGCATCACATCATGGACGTATTAATAAAATACAATATCTCACACTTGGACATAAATGAGTTTGATAGCACTCTATCAAGAATATAAGGCATTCAACATTTATCAACTTTAGAAATAATTCATATTGGCAAAAAAAATGTGCGATCAGTGAGTAAATTTGCACTTGGAGCTCAAATTATGCACTTGTTAAGGATGACATAATGGCTACAACCCTAAAAAGAAATAAACAGTTGATGTATCACAGTGCCCCAAACATATTTTGTTACATCAATCCAAGTATATCTATCCCTTAAATGCTATACTTGATTATCCTCATAACACCATGTATTTACAATTATATCCACAACCATTGAAGGCGATGGTCGACTAGTAAATACATGTGATAGATGTAAAACAACAATAGTCTTCATTCGCACTCATGTCTCTTTCAATTTCAAAACAACTGTTTTTCTTGACACGTCCCATAAAGCCATATTTATTCATGACCGCCGATAACATGCTAAAGTAGCAACATTAATCTTTCACTTTGAGAACATAGTTAGAAGTAACATATGGCACAAAATAAGGTAAATTATAAATTACCTCAATGACTCACACGATGAGTAAATATGGATAATTTCATTCACCTTCCCTTGTCAATCATACAACGTACATGTAGTATGATACTATAGTGGATTTCTCTTTTTATAAGAGTGTATATCATTTATTAAATATATCCATTATACAGATCTTTGCCTAAACATAGTCACATACTTATCACATACTTATCACGTACTTAAGTTTAGCTCGAGTGCTATATCAGCTCACTTTCTATAGCGCTCAATTAAATACTCGTATCCGGTATCTTTCAGACATACATGATTGTGGAACTATCATTATCGGTCTTATTATAAATAAATCACAGACCTCATCTTGATTCCAATCAATGAGACATATTATTTTATATACTAAACTTGCTCTTCAGCATTTATTTGTACATACCATCTCATCTCAACATGCTAACTATAGCACTTGAGGTGATTACTCGTGTGAGTGAGCCAATCATTGCATGTTGACATACTTTTCAATAATATATGTGTGTATGTGCTAGTCTCATAATGTATTTGTACATATTAAAAAAATCAATTCATTAATAAATAAACAAGTACAATACATATGTTTTTTTTTTGGTAAGAGGTAAGAAGTACAATACAATACATATGTTCACATATACATAAATCAATAATCCTCTACAATATCACATATCACATTCTACGTAATCCTAGTGACATCATGTGGGTCAAGAATACGTATCTAGGAACAGCCTTCGTAAATGGATCATCAACCATTCTATTAGTTGAAATGTATTATAGGATCACTTCTTTATACACTATTATATCTTCGATGAAGTTGTTCTTTATGTCAATATTCTTCATCCTTCCATGATACTTGGAATCTTTTACATAGGCAATGATTGCTTGACTATTGCAATAAACTATCATCGATCTTGGAATCTCAATGACAATAGTTAAATTTTCCAAGAAACGTTTAAACCATATTGCTTATTACAACAAATTATGCCTCCATCATAGATGAGGTCGTACATGTTTCTAGTTATTCCAAGAAATTGCACATTCATTAAGCAAGAATGCATATCTAGAAGCCAATTCACGCTCATCTAAGTCTCCACTTCAATCAGCATCTAAGTCTCCACTTCAATCAGCATCTAAATAATCTAATAGGCGTAAATCATTCCCTTGATAACAAAGTTGATAATCCATGTTACTTTTTAAGTATCTCAGGATCCTCTTCACTGCTTTCTAGTGTGTTTAACTAGGATTTCATTGATATCGACTCACCAATCCCATGGCATAACATATGTTGGATCGAGTACACATCATAACATATATAAAACTTTCGACCGCACTAGCATAATGAACTGTTTCCATTTCTTTATTTTATTCCGAAGTCTTATGACATATCTTAGTATTTAGGCCTTCACCTTGCATGACAAGGATATCAATGGGATTATAGTACTGCATATTGAAACGTTTAAGAATCTTCAGTATATAAGACTCTTGTGATAAATCAAGGAATTTCCTTGATCGATTCTTTTAATCTTAATCCTTAATATATAAGCAGCTTCTCCCATGTCATTCATTTCAAAATTTGATAATCATTCTTTTATGGTGATAACCAAAATCTTGTCATTTCCAGCCAATAAAATATCGTCCACATAAAGTGATAAAATAGCAAATTTATCTTCAGACCACTTGACATATACACAGTGATCTTCTTCTTCTTCTTCTTCTTCTTGGTAAAAGGTAAGTATTATAGATAGCTTTGTGAACCAGGAAGCTATACAAAGTACAACAGAGAAGAACCGGCACCAAAAAACTTGCACTCAAAGGGTTAGAGAAATACCAATTGAGTGGAAGGGTGCCAACCCAAGCTGTAGAAAAAGATACAAGAAATAGGAAAACAAGCAGTTAGAAGAAGGTTAATGAACAGCGTGGCCAGGGCAGAAAGCAAGACAAGAACAAACGAAAAGGGAGGGCAGAAATACAACACAATAAAACTAGGTTACAACCAAACCAAAGCAGCAGTCGAGTGAACTGGAACCAGCAACATTAACGATTGAAAGACCCAGGGAAAAAATGAGGTAGAGAACCTCCTAAGCAAGGAGGAAGAGGGGGCGACCCACGAGCATCTTCAATGCAAGGAAAAACACGAATAGGGCACAAAAACAAACGGACATACCATCACTTTGGTAGTAGGCCAAAACACTTACTCAAAAATAGAAGGGTGGATACCCTAGCTAAGTTGAAGACATCACACAGTGATCTTCTTTGATCATCGTGAAACCAAAAATCGTTATGGCTCGATGAAAATGAAGATACCATTTTTTAGATGATTGTTTAAGGTCATATATTGAGCGATGAAACTTGCAAACTTAATGCTCTTGACCTTTAACTATCAAACCTATTGGCTGCTTTATACAGATTTCCTTATCTAGTTCTCCATTCAAAAATGCCGTCTTTACATCAATTTGATGTAATTCTATGTCTAAATGTGCAACGATAGTTGAGATAAGGCGTATTGAAGCAAACCTTACAGCTAATGAAAAGATTTTCTCATAGTCTATACCCTCTTATTGAGTATAATTTTTCACCATAAAATGAGCTTTATATTTTTCAATGGATCCATCCGCCCTTCTCTTAATCTTAAAAACCCATTTGTTTTCAATAGTCTTCCGATTGGGTAGTAGATCAACCAAGTCTCAGACATGATTTGCTATCATTGACTCCACCTCATCTTCCAAAACTTTTCTCACAACGACGACGATGAATACTTTTACGATTACTTTTACGTAACTGAACTTCTCTTGAATTCAATTTGCCAAACGATGCAACACTCCCACTAGGTCTTGTATGTTGAGGTAAATTTTCATTTCCCTCTAAAACATTAGTGGGTGTGTTATTATGATATTCCATCTCATATAATTGAAAGTCTTTATTAATATCACGTCTACTAGGAAAATCGTTTTCCAAGAACGTGACATCTTGTGATTTCATTTCGGTCATATTTCCATCAACTTATTCATTTATGAACACGTACCCTTTAGAGTGTTTGGAATATCTTATAAAGATACATTTCTTCTCTCTATGACCTAATTTGTCACATTTATGGGAAGAATCATGAACATAAGCTGCACACCCTTGTGGGCGTAGATTACTTAAGTCTGGCTTCCTACTAGTCCATAATTCATAAGGGGTGGAAGTGATTGATTTTGAGGGCACTCGGTTAAGTATATAAGCAGCAATCAATAATGCATCTCCACAATAGAAAATAGGTAAATTTGCACGTCATCATAGACATAAGCATTTCCAATATAGTTCTATCCATTCTCTCAATAACCCCATTTTGTTGTGGAGTATCAGAAATAGTCAATTGTCATATAATTCTCTTTTCATCACAAAGAGCCTTGAATTGCTTAGATAGATACTCACGTCTGCGATCGGTTATCAATGCCTTTTGTGTTTTGTTCAACTGATTCTCTACCATCGTTATATATTATCTAAAGCAGTCTAATACTTCTGACTTATAGGAGATCATAAAGATATAACCGAAATACATGAAGTCATTTATGAAATTGATGAAAGATGAGGTTTCATGTCTCGCCCTCACGTTCAAAGGATCACAAATGTCAGAATGTATGAGTTGCGATAGAAATTCGATTTGAGTTCCTTTACCAAATGGTTTTTAAGTTGTTTTTTCCACTAGACAGCATGCACATACGGGTAGATTAACATTAATGAATGACCCTAAAAGGCAACTTCAAGCTAACATTTGCATTCTTTGTAACCCAATGTGACCTAATCTAGCATGTCAAGTACTTGCATCAATATCAACATTACTAAACTATGCAATTAAAGAAAAACAACCATCGACATTAACATTATACCGATTATAGTCAATGTCTAATAGTATAAAACCATTCAATACATGACTTGAACCATAATAAACTATTATAAACAAAATGTCAACACAATTACTATGAAAATTCAATACATAACTTATGCTAAGAAGAACGATTACGAGAACCAAGTTCTGTCGAATATCTAGAGCATAGAGGATATCATGTAGGAATAGACTTCAGCCTTCACATAAAATTAATTTACATGTGCCGATATCATTCACTTCAACTCTTGAGTTATTCCCAACATATATCCATCTTCTTTTAGGTTGTATACGACGATACTTCACAAATGCTTCTCGGTCTCTAATTACATGATCTGTTACTCTTGAGTCTACAGTCTACATTGGATAAGATTCAGTAAGCATTACAGTACTAAAAACAAAAAAACATTACTAAAAATAATGGAGTAATAGGATAGTGACCCATCTTGTCACAATTATAACACGACGTGCGGACCCCTCAAGTGCCTTAACTTTGCCCAAAGGGACACTTAAGTGCCATAACTTACGAAAGGTATACTTAAGTGCCAAAATCGGAGTAAAAGAGATCACTTGAGTGCCAATCCGGCCAAAATCCGGTTAAAACGCCAACGTGGCGTTTTTCCGGCGAAGCGCGGCTAAAACGGCACCGTTTTGCACGTTGACGTGGCCAAAACGGCGTCGTTTCAACTGACGTGGAACAAAATAAATAAATAAATAATTTAATTTAATTTAAAATTAAATTTAGTTAAAATATTTTAAAAAATAATATTTAAAAATTTAAAAAACTTTAAAAAAATTAAAAAAAAAAAGGAACAGGGGGAGGCGGTTGAGGGATCAGCCCTCAGCCGCCGCCGCCGCCGCCCCGCCGCCGTCGGGAAGAGCCGGCGACGGTGGGGGGAGGGCCGACCGGCGGCGAGGGTTAGCGAGCCCTCGCTGCTGGATCTGGGCGAGGGCTCGGGCCCTCGCCGCTGGATTTGGGCGAGGGCTCGCGGCCCTCGCCGGCCGACCGGCGGCGAGGGCTCGCGAGCCCTCGCTGCTGGATCTGGGCGAGGGCCGCGAGCCCTCGCCGCTAGATCTGGGGGGGCGCGCGGCCCTCGCCCAGATCCGGCGAGGGTCGGCGGCCCTCGCCCGGCCGGGCCAAGGGCCGCCGACCCTCGTCGGATCTGGGCGAGGGCTCGCGAGCCCTCGCCGCCGGTCGGCCGGGGTCGCCGGCCCCTGGCCAGGGCCCGGCGACCCCGGCCGACCCTCCCCCCCGCTGTCGCCGGCCCTTCCCGGCGGCGGTGGGGCGGCGGCGGCGGCGGCTGAGGGCTGATCCCTCAGCCGCCTCCCCCCATTCCCTTTTTTTTTTTTAATTTTTTAAAAATATTTTTAAAGGTTTTTAAAATTTTTAAAATTATTATTTTTTAAAATATTTTACATAAATTTAATTTTAAAATTATTATTTTTAAATATTTTAACTCAATTTAATTTTAAAATTAATTTAATTAATTTTTTAATTTTCTTTTTGCCACGTCAGCCCAAAACGACGCCATTTTGGCCACGTCAGCGTGCAAAACGGCGTCGTTTTGGGCGCGCTTCATCGGAAAAACGCCACGTTGGCGTTTTGGCCGGACTTTAGCCGGAGTGGCACTCAAGTGATCCATTTTTTTTCGAATTTGGCACTTAAGTGTACCTTTCGTAAGTTATGGCACTTAAGTGTCCCTTTGGCCAAAGTTATGGCACTTGAAGCGTTCTTTTGCCATTATAACACTTTATCTTGGCCTTGTTCTTCTTCCTACCACGCTTTTTACATTGGAAAATCTGAGCCCTCTTAAGTGTCTGACCAGTCTTATTCCCTTTATTGTTGAATTGACGATTCATTTTGCGCTTAAAGCCCTAAGCTTTGTGCAAACTCATTTCTTTGCTAAACTCAAAACTTAGCAAAGAATGCAGCTTATTACTCAAGGATTAGACATATTAAGAAGCGTTATCACTTTATCAGGTTAGCATTGAAAGATAATGAGTTAAAGTTATGGAAGATTGATGGCTCGAAGAATCTAGCTGACAAGACAAAGAAAATCATATTTTACGTACTACTACCATTAGTATTACTCCATATTGATTGCTAAAGAGTATCGCAGAGGCACAAATTTTTCAAGTAGTAGTTTTTGAAAAAGATAGATGCAAAGTTGCTTGGTTCTCGAGTATATTTTTCTTCAAGTGGAAGATTATTATAGATGAAACCAAATATTTTTAGGGGTTTTTTTTGGTCTTGTCTATTAGATTTGCTTTTAGGTTAAAAGCTACACATTTATATTAGCGATGGCTAGACGCTAGCCATCAAGACGCTAAGAAAGAAAATAGAGAGGCAAGAAAATGAGAGAAGAAAAAAGTGAGGTTTTTCTTTATGAGAATTATCAATCTCTTTGTGCCATGATCTTAAGAGAAAATCATCGTTGTATTCTAACTTTTTTTTGAAGTCTAGTGGATTTGCAGAGTGTCTCTGCACAGAGATGTAGCCTAGGTTTTGGTGAACTTCGTTAACAAATTTTCTGACATGTTCTTTTGATTATGTTCTTTTATTATTATATTCTATTTGGTGAATTGTTTGTGAGTGTTATTTTTTTGGAATCAATGTGTGATTTCGTAACACATGTCTCTCCCTAAAATGCTCCATGACCCTTCTTGTGGTGGACATTGCCGGCGGTGAGAAGGGGCGTAGTTAGTTGAGGTCCTTTTCGGATTCTTTGACCTTTTGAATTTATTACTTCTTTTAAAGTTTTTATTAGGCCTATATTTGTCGCCAATAATAGAAAGAGAAAATAAAGGGACATATAAAAAAAGGCCAATGTGATCTTTTCGTCATTAAAATAAATTGACCATATTGAGATACTTGATTAAACGAGTATAAAATAAGGCAAGCCGGCCATACATGTTAGCAGGAGTGAATATAGATTGGATGTGTAAGTGCGGAAGGCAAGGCGGCTATGCCTATTATTATGTGTGTACTCATTAAGATAGCTATTGAAAGACGCATTATTAAAATATCTCATATTACTAGATTATGATATGTATATACTTTTTATATGGATGTGGTCTCCCACTACTTATCAATTTAATTTTTTCGATCGAACTCTCTAACATGATTGTTAAAGTATGATCACGCATCACTTGACAACAGGTCCTAAATGGTTTTTATATTCATGTGGTAATCCTCCACCTTTTAGCTCAACCTTTTGGATTGAACATTCTAGCATGGTATCAAAGCTAGTGTTATCCTTTCCGCAAAAGTTTTACATATCGCTCATAATTCGGCTTTCATATGAAGTGTTGTCTAACATTGCTTGACAACAGGTCCTAAATGCTTTCACGTGGGTTCTCTCCATTTATCAGTTTAAGTTTTTGTGTGACATTATAATTAGAGTGAAGTTCTACCTAATTTATTTCGCTTGTACATTATCTCATGTGTCAAACTTCATGTGTCATTGTCAATTTGGTCTACACTCAGTCCAGCCTCTTGAGCCTAAGGTCCAGGCACAGCTGGTATGCTTTTGAAAGGAGTTGAAGTCAAATTGGATTCTAATTTTTTAGATAATTGAAGCATAAATTTTTGTCGACCACAAATATATTTTTCCTACGTGATGCTATACGGTAGAGAAAGAGAAGAAGCTTTTAACAGCCGATGTTTTCGCAAAAACAAATGTACTCCATTTAAGACTAATATTTCCAAGTGGCTATATCTATTTTCCTGTCGCTTGGGCCTGCATTAGTGTTGGGTACGTGCTAATAGAAATTGGAAACCCAAACGCACATGTAAATTTCCAAATCATTTAATTTGGGCTTCGTCTTACCTATAAATTAGATGTGATTAATGAGCGGACGCGGATCAATTCAAGCCAGGTCTTGATGATACTGATTATTTAGGCAAGAGTTTCATAAGATTTCTCAAGCTCCGATCTTCTAATAAGGAAAAGTCTACATGCTCTTTACTAGATCAGCCCAATCACATTTCTATATTATTAATATTGAATCCTATCGGAAGAAAGAAAGAAAAAAGAAGACAAACTCTTATCCTCCATTTATTTCGTGAAAAATGAATGATTTGGAAAACATTTTACAAAAAATCATCACTTATATCTCTTGAAATAACTAGTCAATAAAAAAATGTTTCATCATCAAGAACAATTTTTGTTTGAACATTTTCATAAATAGTGAAAATTTTTCTAGTTCAATTAATTTTGTAAGCAATACAAGAGATTTATATTTTGGGAAAAAATTTCAAATTATTTATTTTTTGTAAAACAAACGCACACTTAATCTAATAGAAAATTTTCCATTGACTAAATTACCTTATAAACTGTCTAATAGAAAGTTTTCTCACCGTTAGAAATGTACTAGATCCTTCTCTGACACATTATTCATGCAAACCAGCGTTGAGTTTCATCTCACAACAATGCATTTACTTGCAAATTAGATGGTTTTGATCTTATTGTGTTGACATTCTCGTGACGTCGTGATAGAATTCGCCTTGGAGCTTGCGAGCAAAGAGACCTCTCTTAAGCAATCTGATTCTCTTGAACAAATCTGGGCCTTCGGAGGTAAGTAGGCTCTGTGCTGGGTCGATCTCTACATCGAACCTAGGGCTGAAAAAGGTGGTGACTGATAACCTTTCCTTAGTCGAGTTGATTATGGCCTGATAATCAATGCTACGATTTGCCCATTTGCCACCATCTGCCAATCATTTTTGAAATAAGTATCGAGTTTGGTCTAATAGTTAGAAATTTCACTACAATACATATCATTATTGTTAAAGAGTATGAGATAACCAAAAAAATATGAATAATGACCAATCGTCGATCGATAATGGTAAAAAAGAAAAATAACTCAAGAGTTTGCCTAACTATTGGGCCAAGTTTATTTTTCATACATTGTAAATTTAAGATGCAAATCCTCTCCCAATTAAAATTATTAACTATAGGGCCAAGTTTATCCAGCAAGTTGGTATAATGATTAAGGAAGGAACGTGCATTTTCGATTGTATAGGCAACATAGACTTTATCTAGAGAAAATCAGCTAACATTAACAAGGCATTAGATATGACCTACTCATTTAGATTCCTTTTTTTTTTTTCCGTAAAAAATGAATGATAAAATGATCACTTGTATTGTTTAAAATAATTAGCTTATATAAAATCTTTTCATCAACAGTAGCAATTTTTTTTTAGAGAATGAAAATATTTCTCGCACATTCATTTCACAAGCAAAATGATCAATGATTTTTAGAAATATATTTCCCAAATCATTAAATTTCCATAAAATAAACGAATATGTCTACTTGCAGTCTACCAATTATAGTATATCGTAAAAGAATAAATAATAGCAAAAAATAACTCTTTGGGTCTGGGCCCTATTTAGCGTGGTTCAATCGCTTAGTCATACGGCCCAGTTCAGTCAAGCCCAATTAGAACTCGTGAAGGAATTCAGCCCATGTTTCTAAAATAAGAGGAAACCCACACAAAATTCGTGAACATTACTCAACAAAAGGGCACAAGAGAAATAGCTCCATCTTTTTCCTTATCTCGTCTTTTTTCTCGTTTTCTCAAGATTGAAGAAGATGAGGGAAGAAAGCCAAGAGGCCTGTAACGGGAATTTAGCGCTTGAGTAAAAAAAAAAAAAGGGGGGAATTTTTAGGCAGGAGGCATACCGATAGAAAGGGGCTTTTCTCTCTGGTGTGGAAAAGAACCTTTTTCCATGGACACACCAGACATCTCTTAATTTAATATTTTCGTCAAATCTTTTCAATTCTTCTTTACTCTGAGTCTGGCTTTTTAGAGGATCGTGGCTGACCATCGTCACTATGCCTTGTAACTCTGTTGTCAGTTATACTCGTTGGAGGTTTGGAGTTGCAGTCTGCCATTATTTCTTCTTTGATTCAATTTTTTGTTGCTGTTTTAGAGAATTTTTCATCACCTTCCGATGCTGTTAGCAATTATCCATGCCGTCTTTCATCGTTTTGGAGTCACAATCAGGCCCTTCTCTATTCCCTTGCATAAGCTTGAAGTTTTGTGTCTTCCTTTTGTCATGACTTGGCCTCTGAGAAGGGAATAGATTTAGGGGTATTACTTAAAAAATGGACCTATGGTCCATGATCACTTCGTTAGATTCCTCTCTATCTTAGGCTTACTCTCGGATCTCCCTCCTTTTCACTCAAGCCTCTCTCCCTCTCTTAGGTAAACAGCAGAATGTTGAGCTCCCCATATGTCTAAAACTAAGGCCTAGAATCTGCTTGAGCCCGAACCAACCTTAGCTCTCTCAATCAACCAAAATTCCAAATCTCATTAAACCTACCAAGCTCATTGCTCACAACTCATGGCCACTTCAATGCCAACTTCTCATGAATATTTGCACACGCTCTTTTCCCAGTAAAAGGAGAATGCTCATGGATTTACAAACTGACACATTCAATCTTTAACACAGCCGCAAATGTATAGCCGCAAACTCAAATCTCAAGTAAGTAAAATTGGACTGAATGAACAAAAGTCAAAAGTTATGACTTTTCTAAAAAGATTTAGATGTTTTGATTCCCTCTTCGAACGAGGATGCAGCTCCATTTAGGCATTATCGCGAATACATGGTAGTTAGCCAGAATGCACAGCACAGAGATAGGTTTACACAGGTTTGGTTCAAGCATTTCGTCAAGCACGTAATGAGCAAGAAGTGGGGAGAATGATGCTGGCCACTTCTTAGGACTCAAACTCGGACCTAGACCTGAGTGAACACAGGAAAATGCCCAACATCAGACAAAACGACTCAGTTGGAACCAATAAACTCAAGAATCAGTGAAAACTCGCTCGGCTATTCTATCACCAAAACAGGGTAGTGCTAAGAGGGTTCGTAGTGATGAGTTTCAGTCATAAAAACCCCTACTCAGCTCTAAGACGGCAGCGCGAAGGCCAGTCCGAGACGAATCAAACTTCAGTCGGCCACCTCACAATGTCTTCGAGCCAAGATCCTAAGAAACGAAGGGTTCAAACCAAAATGAAACTCACCGAAAATGCCGAGGTTTGGGAACGAGAAGTCTTGTGCTCGAGGCATCGGTTTGAGGTCAGCGATTGGCGTCAAGGACGGGCGAGTGATGCTCAACCCAAGCAGCTTCTAGCTCTCTCCGTCTTCATTTCTCTCTCTCTGAAGAAGAGAAAAACCAGCCAAGGAAACCCCCCAACAGCTTCCTCCTCTCCCGCTTTTAAGCTCTGGTGCGCGTGCTTCCTAACGTGCTAGCTGCTGCCGCTGGCTTGGCACCAACCACCAACTCCTAGTCGATGCTCTACCCTCTATCTTGTTCCCTCTGCCCCGTGTACCTCGTCCTTCTCTGCCCTCTTTGTGCTTTCTTTTTACCAGCGTGAAGGGAAGAAGAAGGAAGGAAGCGATGAAGGAATAGAAGAGGAAACGAAAGCAAGCTGGACCTGCTTAGACCTGGCTTGATTTCACCTTTTTTTCTTCCTTCTCCTCTTTTCTTTCTTTCTTTAAAAAAAAAAAAAAGTTCTTTTAATTAATTTTCTTTTTCCTTTTTCTCTTTCTTTTTTTTTTCTTCTTTTACAAAAAGGTCTCTATTTCAATTAATGCAAATGCTTCTAATGTCTATGTGCCATGCAATTTAATGGAAATTATTTTTGTTAGGGGTTAAAATAATTCATAATTTTCTATGCGATAAAGTTATAAATAAAATAGTAAAATTTAGATGTCAACATCTTTAAAGATCATTCACCAATCCTTAATAGAAATCAATTCAATAACCTCTTCATGATAGTCTGATCAGTAATCTTGATTGAAATTTCTTTTGTGCAAGATAAAACTCGAGATACTATGTATTAGTTATTTTGCAAGTAAAAACTGCGTTTGAAGTCAATGTTAATATTGCTTGGAAAATAATTAGGATTTTATTTTAACTAAACTTTTTTGGGAACACTTTAATTTAAAATGTTGTTTTAGTATTGCTATAGGATAATTTTTTTTTTCCGAAATGCTCGCCATTTGTTCGATGAAATGCATAATTTACATCTATGTCAATTAGCTTGTGTTATTGTGTTATTGATTGATTAAAGAGCAATCTCATTTATTGTTGGTATGATTTCCGTCCCTGTTTGTACAATCTTTTGATGAGTTTTGTGAATTCATAATCAAACCAACAATAGGTGGGGCTTTCGGTTGGGAAGGAATTGATTCACGAAACTCATCAAGGGAATGATATTTTAAAAAAAATCATCTGAGACGTGAGATTGCTCTTTAAGCAATCAATAACATGAGATAATCGACACAAATTTAACTTTTGCATTTCGTCAAACTAACGGTGAGCATTTCAGACAAAATGATCCTACACACAATACTAAGACAGCATTTCAATCTAGAGTGTTTTCATAAAAGTTTAGTTAATATCAATGAACATAGCTCTCATCCTAACCGTTTTCCAAGCAAATATCAATATCGACTTCAGACACAGCTTTTACTTGCAAATAACTGATACAAAGCATCTCGAGTCTTACCTTGCCAAAGAGAAATTTTGATTGAGATTGCTGATTAGGCTATCACGAGTAGGTTCTAGAAGTGATTACTGCGGAGGATCAAGCACGACAAAGGATCTTTGAAGAAAGATGCGAAACTTTGAGCTTTATTGGCCAAATCCTCAGGAGAATAGAGGAGCCTAGTTGTGATTCTTGATAATACTAGTACAACCACCGAGAGTGGGGGTGAATAGGTGTTTAAAAAAAATGATTAACAAATAAATTTGGAATAAAGTCAGAAAACCAAACAAAGTCTAATAAAACAAGTCACCGGACTTTTGATGAATGTTCAGAATCAGATAAGCGATGTTACTAATGTTTGTGATACTTAAAGAATGCAACACATGTAAATAAAGAGAGTTAAAAGAAGAGAAGATTATATACGAAATTTATAGTGGTTCTACTTATATCAAGTGTATGTCCAATCTCTACACTGAAAGCATTCTAGTTGGAATCCACCATAGTATCTAAAGAGAAATATAATTTTTGAGTGGAAACACTTAGTGGAAGATCCATTTTCTTTCACTAAGTTACTCTTCTTATGATTTTCTCTCTTGAATACAATTTGTAAGCATTGCTAATGAAGAACAATTAGTTGGAAAAACTTCAGACTTTAGAATTTTAATTTTCACCCTATCTCAAATAGATTGAATGACCTCCTTAAACACTCCTCCACCCCTCACTAACCGTTGGCATTTTCTAGATAAATTTTTTTCCAATCAATCCGTTGGATAGAATCAACTAAAGAAATCTTATAGCTATTTGAAGATTGAGATGAAAATCCATTGATTCCAATCGCCCATACAATCATAATCTGGGTTTCCATAAGTAGACGCTTCCCAAAAAGAAACTTGTTTTCAAGATTGATTTCATCAATCCGTGATTGATTCTATCAACGTATTTATAAAAGTTAAATGAGATTCTTTACCAGAGAGCCAGATATTGAAGAATAACTTCCTACTACATTCATTCGGAATCCTTGTTGCAAGATCGATAAATTTGAGTCTAATTTTATCTTCGTCTGAATGCAGTTTCATTCTGGATTGCATCAAAGCGGGAAAGGCTTTTGGAATGAATAAAATTTGGCAAGAGTCTATGATATAACTTCAAAAGTATACTATTCTTCAAAATAAGAATAAGAGCTAAAAATTTTGTCAACTTCAAAATTTGGTAAGAGTTTTCTCAACAATCTTCCTCTTTTTGATGGTGACAAAACTTTCATGCAAATTTAGGCATAATGTAAATGTTATCTTGCAAAACAATACTTTAGCAGTACAAGATAATAGATAGAGATGATAGACAGTAAGAATAAGATGAATAAACATTTGCTAAAGTTTGGTCTGCACAATAAAGTCCGTATAAGAAGTCTGCATAAAAACACACATAGTCTGCACACATAAAAACACACCACACCAACATAGAAAACTCAAACTGTAAGCACAACTAACAAGTCAAAGCTTCAAATTTGCAAAATTCTCATCCTTCTTGTCAACATCGAAAAAGGGGAAAAACAATCACAAAGAGAAAAGGATTGGTTTTAAAAAATGATCAGGGTTGCCTTGGAACGCAAACAAGTCGGAAATCCTCCAAAGTCTGCATGGTTTCCTCAAGCTTAGTCAGGCACTGATGGAAGACAATCTTAACCTTTGTCAAATTTTGAGTGGCCAGCTAATTCAAGTTCTGAACTTTGTTATCAAGAGACTGTACTTTTCCAGTGAGAGATTTTGAGGTAGTACCGAGAGTAGTATGCAACTTCTGGATTTCAACCTCCATCCCATATTACTATGTCTTAATCTCCAAAAGGAGTTCCACTATCCGAGGATAGTTCGAATTTGGTTTGGTTTGGGCACTAACTTCAGCAAAATGTACTGGTGAAGTATCCAAATGTAAAGGAACATTGACCTGAACAATGGAGGTTTGCTGCTCTCCCTAAACATTAACCTCTTTGTCCTGACCCCTAAGAGATTCTTTAGGGAAATGAGATGTGTAAATGTCTTCAGCATTTGGAGAAGATCAACTGATACCATCACTTACAGTTGGTTATGCAGTCTGGTCATGAAGGCCCCCTGTCTTAGTGGCTTCAATTTGAGGAAAAACTTCTTCTCCTTCCGACACTCCTTTTCCAGCATTGGTTTGTTAACCAGTTTCCTTATTCTTCTCTCCAACATCTCCTGCACCAACTTCCCTTGTATCTTCTTTTACTTGTCAGATGCTTCTCCTCCTTGTTCAAATTTGCATCTCTCTTTTCTTCCTCTGAGCCATTCTCCTCAATCTCTTTCTCTCCAGTTTCCTTTCCTTCACTTTCCTCTTCTGGATCTTTCTCGCTCTCCTCTTCTTTTTCTTTTTTAGAATCAGCTAGACTTCCAATAGGATCTCTCATGGCAATATTTGTCACAATATCAAAGATAGTCTCGTCTTCATCATTTTCCTCTTCTTCATCTTGTAGAAGAAGAACATGTCTTTTCCTTTTTGGAGTTCGCAAAACAGCGCTCTTCCCTTTACGCTTCTTCTTAGTAGCAAATCTTGTCTTAACTTTACTAGCAGATTCCTTCTTCAAAAGTTTCAAAGCTCTAGAGAGATCATTTAATCACATTTTTGAGATCATTTTGAGTCTAATTTGCATGGAGAAAATGGTTATGGAGTAAAAACTAGAAGGCGATTGAATCTAAAAGTGTTGAAAAAGTCTAGTCACCAAAGTTGTATAAGGAAGTTGACATTTCTCCTTCATTATAGTTCTGTACATGTGCAGTAGAATTGTGTAAGGAAGTGAGAAAGCAACTCCACTGTAATAGCCCACATCATTTTTGCTTCAAATCTTGAAACATCAGTCATGGAGGTAGCTTTGAGTCTGATGCAGTTGATGACAATCTCGTGAAGCAAAATGTTAAGATAGACATCCTGAAATAAGTAATACTTCCTCTAAGAATTTTATCCTTTAGCGGAAACTTGATGACCTCTTCATTTGAGAAATTTATGGGAAAAAATTCACTTCGTTCTATTCCTAGAATATTAGCCAACAAATCAATATTAACATCAAACAAATTTTCACTCACAGTAAATTGAATGTGAGTGAACTCTAGAACTAACAGGTTTGAATAAAAATACGCAGTCAACTCAGGATAGGCATAAAAAAACTACACACAAAACCTTTCCATCTAAAGTTTGAAAAATTTTTCCTGCAAATTTACCTTGATGGAATCCAGAAAATCAAAGTCTACCATTCCGAGGTTGATGATCCCTCTGTTCAGTATTTACGCATAGACCTTCTTATGTTTGTTCGATTGAAATAATTTTCCTTTTATTCTAGCGATTTTTGCAACAACACCCATTTTGGGTTAGAAATTCTTGAACACTCTCTCATCATCATCTTCCTTTTTTCCTTCAATTTGACCCTCCATATTGAAATGAGGATCGGCGGGAAAATTGGAAAATTCCTCTTCTACTCTTTTGGCCTTTACTAGCCTTAAGTTTTCATGGCTCTCAAGAACAAAGTTTCATTCCCAAAGCCATTTTCTTTTAGGAATGAAGTTATAAAATCCATGGGACTTCATCCATTTTTTAGAAACTCATCATGTTTAAGAAGTACTTCAGGCTTTTTTTTTTTTTTTTATCAAAAGAGGAGTTGCATTTTGAGTAACCTCTTCCCCTACTGATGGTTGATTCGTGCTTTGTGGTGATTCATCTCCAATAAGATCAAAGTGGGTCTGAGCATCAGGCACAAACCGAGGCCCATGACTAGCAATGCGAGAGGACCTCCTCTAAGAAGACATCGAAACGGACTTTGAGGATTTTGACGACATGTTCGTGAGTGATCAAGAGAGATTCTCACAAAGAAAGTAAAAACAGATCGAGAGAAGCAAGGATTTGAGATAGATTAGGGTTTGTGAGATTCTATGATCAGGAAAAAATAAACTAAAGACCTATATAGAGAATAAGAACTGGGGAAATTGAACTGGCACAAAAAAAAAAAACTAAAAAAACTTCCATTTTGAAAAATTTCAAAAAGTAACTATAAATAATTTATGAAATATTAATATATAAAAAATCAGCAACAATATAACAATTTCCAAAAATAAAAAAGGCAAGTAATAAATCAAATAGACTATTCATACATGTTCAAGAAAGAAAGAAACTTATGTGCCAAAATTTGAAATATAACTACCTAAGTCTGTATGAGCTTCCAGAAGGATGTCTCTTCTAGAAGGTTGAATGGATGAGTCTGCTTTTACATAGACTTTAATCGCATGTATGAGTAATATTCAATTTTTCACAAATGAATTCGAACGATCATTTCTCCAATGGCTTGTTGAAAATATTTGCCAGTTGATTCTTTGAATCAGTGAACTGAACATTGATTTCACCATTTTATACATGATCTCTTATGAAGTGATGATATATTTCAATATGCTTTGCTCTTGAATTGAGAATGAGATTTTTGGTGAGATTGATCATGCTTGTGTTATCACATATGATTTTAGTACAAGTTTCTTCAATTTCAAAGTCTTTTAGTTATTGCCTGATCCAAAGAATTTGCGAACAGCAACTTCCAAGAACAACATATTATACGTTTGTCGTTGAGAGTGTCATAGTATTTTGCTTCTTAGAAAACCATGACACTAACATTTATCCCAACAATTGACACACACCAAATGTACTTTTCCTATCAACTTTACAACCAGCTGGATCAGCATCTAAATATCCAAGTAGAATAAAGTCTTCTCCTTTTGGATACCATAAACCTAAGTTTGGATTTGTTGCAATGTATTTAATAATTTGTTTGACAACACTAAGATGTGATTCTCTAGGATCGGCTTGGAATCTAGTACACATACACAGTAAATAAAATATTTGGTTGACAAGTAGTAAGATAGAAAAATGAACCGATCATGCTTCTATATGTCTTTTGGTCTATTTTCTTTCCACCTTCATCCTTGTCGAGTTTGGAAGAACTTAACATAGAAGTCTCAGTTTTCTTACAATTTTCCATTCCAAATTTCTTGAAAATATCTTAGGCATATTTCTCTTGATAAATGAAGGTTTCTTCCTTTAATTGTTTGACTTGTAAACCCAGAAAGAATGTTAACTCACCCATCATGCTCATTTCGAATTCTTCCTGCATAGATTTTGAAAATTTATTGTAGGGACTTTCATTAGAAGAGCCAAAGATTAAATCATCTACATATATTTAAACAAGCAAAAAGTCTTTCTTCCCTTTTGATAAACAAAGTTGTGTCAACCATTCCTTTCTTAAAACCATTGCTTACTAGAAACTTACTCAATCTCTCATACCAAGCTCGAGGTGCCTATTTCAGACCGTACAAAGCCATTTTCAGTCTGTAGACAAAGTTTGATTTTCTGGGATCTTCGAATCTTAGTAGTTGTTCCACATAAAATTTTTCTTGAATGAAATCATTTAGAAATGTGCTTTTGATGTCCATCTAGAATAACATGAAATTATGGAAATGTGCATATGCAAGTAATAATCTTATAACTTCTACTCTTGCTATAGGTGCATATGTCTCGTCATAGTCTATCAATTCCTCTTGTGTATAACCTTTTGCAACAAGCCTTGCTTTGTTTCTAGTCACTTTACCAATTTCATCTATCTTATTTCTGAACACCCACTTTGTTCCAATCACAGATTTTCCTTTTGATTTTAGAACTAACTCCCAAACATCATTGATTTTAAAATGTTTGAGTTCTTCTTGCATAACTTCTATCCAGCTTTCATCAGTTAAAACTTCTTCTACTTCTTTTGGTTTTATATCAGAAATAAGAGTTAGAGCACTTGAATCCGCTCTTACTTTGGATTTGGTACGAATCCCTACTTCTATATTGCCAATAATGAGATCTTTAGGATGGTTTGATTTGTGCTTCCATTTATTGTTGAATCTATAATTGTCTGCAAAGGTTCACTAAACCTTCGTTTCCTTTGAATATTTTGATTTTTCTTTAGCTTGAATTTGACCACCAAATGGTGGAGTTTGCTTAAGGGATTCGGATGTCATTAAGTCTAAAACTAGCTCAGACTCTTCAAGTTGAGTCCAATCTTGTTGGTTCTAGAAAACTTCTTGAAACCCGACATTCATTGATTCTTTAACAGTCTATGTATTATTATTGAAGACCCTGTAAGCTTTGCTTGAAGTATAATAGCTAAGAAAATCCCTCCATCCAATCTTTCTTCAAATTTTCCGGGCCGATTATTTCCATTGTTCAAAATAAAGCACTTGCAACCCAATATATGAAAATAAGAAATATTTGGCTTTTTTTTTTCCTTCGTAAACTTCATAGTGGGTTTTCTCTAGGATTGGCCTTAGAAATACTCTGTTAATTATATAATAAGTAGTGAAAACTGCTTCTTTCCAAAAGCGAGAAGAGACTCTACTTTCAATTAACAAAGTTCTGGCCCTCTTTTGTAAAAATGGATTTTTCCTTTCTACAACTCCTTTTTGTTCTGGAGTGTAAGGGGATGAGAAAACATGTTGAAAATAATTTTCATCACAAAAATTTGCAAAGTCTTGATTTTCAAATTCTCCGCCATGATTAGTCTTAATTCTCGAAATGGCATAACATTTCTCATTCTGAACCTTTTTAGCAAATTCTGAAAAACATGAGAAGGTTTCTACTTTATTTGTCAAGAAGAAAACCCAAGTAAATCTTGAGTACTCTTCTACAACTACCAAATAGTACTTCTTACCATCAATGTTATGAGTTCTAGTTGGTTCAAAAAGATCCATGTGAAGAAGTTGGAAGGCGCGATTAATGGAGACTTGATTTATATATTTAAATAAGATTTTGTCCTATTTTCCCAAGATACATTGAGTACACAATTCAGACTTTTGGTATATCATTCTGAGGAGACCGCGAACCAGCTTCTTAGATGATAGTTTAGCAATTTGTTTCATACTAACATGTCTGAGCTTGTAGTGCTAGAGATTTGCTTCATTTTGAATTGAGATAAGATATCGAGAACTCTCTAGACTTATATCCAAAAGATAAATGTTGTCATACTTTCGTCCGGTGAAGGTTTGAGAGAAGTCTCAACTAACTCCACAACAAGCATCTTCTTGGAAATTGATTCTGAATTCTGTATCACATAGTTGACTTATGCTTAGAAGATTGTAGTTCAAGCCTTTCACTAGGTAAACATTGTTGATGATCAAATTTCCAATCTTCACTGTTCCATGTCCAATAATTTTTCCTTTACTGTTTCCACCAAAAGAAACATTTCCTCCTCTTTATTTTTCTAATTTTATGAAACTGCTTGAATCTACAGTCCTTTGTCTAGAATAGCTACTATCTAAGTACCATTTGCTTTTGCTCTTAATAGCAGCCTATAGTCAAAAAGAGATCTCAAATTTTCTTTGATACCCAAATTTTCTTGGGTCTTGAGGGGTTAGTTTTAAAAACAGCTTTTGCCAAATCCTTCTTAACAGATCTCTAGACTTTAGGACTTTTATTCTCAAAATGTTCTAAGCTATCACACTTAAAACATTTAAAAGTACTTTGACCAACAGGTTTTACAAAAACTTTTTTAAAGTGATTTTTATAAGCAAATTTTGGAGGTCTTTGTCTAAGTCTCTCATTGACTTTAGAAAAATCAATCAAAAGAGCACTTTTTTTTTTTAATTTAGACCCAAACTAAATTTGTTATAATAAGGTATTTGAGCTGAGAGAATTTGTTCTAAATTTTTTGACCCTTTGAAGAACTTTGTAGAAATATTTGAAATCTCATTTTTCAAATTTTCATTTTCTTTTAAAAGAGAATCATAATTTTCCTTAAAATCATCAAAAATATTTTTCAGACTCTCAAACTTATCTCTACAAGAATTATCCTGTTATTTGAGTTTTGAATTTCCCTTCTTTAATTCAGAGATCCTTTTAAGAGAAGATTTGAGGTTTAAGCAAAACTCATTTATATACTTATAAACTTTAGTAGGAATTCCTGAATGACTTACATTGATTTATTTGTCAAACTTTGAGTCTATGTCTGAGTTAGATTTTGATTTTGAGTTTGATTCTGAGTGTGCCATCAGATAAATATTTGCAAACTCCTTTTCACTTTCCTCACATTCTGTGTCACTCTAGGTTTATGCTTTTAGGGCTTTCTTCTATCTTTCATACTTACCTTTCTTCTTTTTTAGCAAGGGACAATTAGGCTTGATGTGTCCATTCTTCTTGCACGCAAAGCATATTACATCTTTGCTAGATTCAACATCTTTCATTGATCTTTTATGGAAATTTTGCTTACTTTGCTTTTTCCACTTTAGTCTTCTTCCTTTCTTATTCAGTTTCTTGAATTTCTTTATCATGAGAGCAAGCTCCTTGTGGTCCATGTAATCATCTATGTCTGTCTCATCAAAATCAGCATTAGACTTATGTGACATCCCGATTTTCCAATTCTATTTTCAATAAATTGAGACGGGCATTTCGTTGGCACGCATATAGTTCTTTTCCTTGAGTCGGCCACTCATGTGAAAACTAGTCTATCGAGTGAAGCCGCTAAGAGGTTCTAATGCATCAGACTCGAGAATTTGATCAGAAAGCGACCTTTCGACCGAGCTAATCTGCAAGGGTCATTACGGCACAAATGAAAGTCGATTAGAGACCGGAGATAGGTCGACTCGACAGAGGCATGTGATCAGGTGTGGGTGATTCCACCAGATTGCACAGTTCTTGTCGATCGGCACTGGACCGACTTTTCTATCGATTGGGTACCCTGTGTTCGTATTTGAAACCTTGAGATTACCCCGACAACCGAAAGTCGCCAATGTTTCAAAGAGGTACATTGTGGCTTGAGATGATCAACCACAGGTCAAATGCATGAAAATTTCTAAAGGCTACTCGGTAGGTTGGGCCGCGCTAGTATCGTGCCAAAGTGAAATTAACCGTGGAATTGAGATCGAATTCAGAAATTAGAAGTCTGGGTGTGTCACAAATCATTTCAAGATCATTGAATCATCTTTGGGAAAATTTTTCATGCAAGCCGAGCTTCTCAGCAAAATAATCAAGAAATGGCTAATTTGGCTCGAGAAATTAGTAGGCCGCTTTTGGTCGCGCTTTTGGGATTTAAATTTGTTCTATGGACAAGTGAAGATGTGAATTAAAGTGTGATGGCATCGGATTAATTTTATGAACTTCAATTTGATTCAATTGGAAGAGAATCAAATGGAATTGAAGAAATTGTTGCACAAAGTTTTGGACCCCGGCGGAAAATGGAAGTGAACCCATTGGAAGAGGTTGTGGGAGTGAGTGGAGTATGACATCACCCATGATGTCATGGTGGTGGGCCATTTTTGGGGATTAAAGGAAAAGAAAAAGAAAAAGAAAAAGCCCCCCCATCTCTCTCTCTCTCCTTCTTCTCTCTCCTCCCTCTCTTCTTCCTCCTCCCGTGCGACTCCATCTCCATCTTCTTCTTCTTCTTCGCACGCCACCAGCAGCAAGGGAGATCATCGAGCAGCTCGCCCGGAGCCGCCCGTCGCCGCCTCACGCCGCCGCGCGCCGTCCTCGCCGTCCGCTCGCTCGCCGACCAGCTCGCCGCTCCGCCCGCGCTCGCCCGCGCTTGGCCGGCATCCCGAGCTGCTGTTCAGCTCGTGCAAGAGCTACCGGAGCTCGTCCCCGCCGCCGTGAACCGCCGTCGACCTCCGCCCTAGCCCGCCGTAGCTCCTCCGCCGTCCCTCCGCCCATCCCGGCGTCGGATCCGCCCATTCTCGGCCTCAAACCGCCATGGATAGCAACCCAGAAAAATGGGTATGCAGCGGCTTCGTGGCCCATTTTGGCCGCCTTCTCGAGCCCGGATGCTTGGCCCGTTTTGAGGAAAGTCGATCCTCGCGTCGTCCCCGTCGTTTTGGTTCGCTCGGCTCGTTAATCCGGTGAGTTTAACTCACTAAATCTTGATTAGAGGGTTAATGATGCCCTAAGTGTGCTTAGTCTAAGTTAAGTAAGATTAGGTTGGTAGATTAGTTTATTTAAATATGGATTAGATTAAGTTGTTTAATTAAAGTTAAACATGTTTAGTTTAAGGGTTAAGTAGGTTTATTTTTAAAATAAACCTTGATGTGACATAAAGGAATTTACTTTTGATTTATTTAAACATTTCGAAATTATTTAATAATTTAATATTATATCATTATTCGAAATTATTAAAATATGATTATTTAATTATTGTCGGAATAAATTTAATTATTTATTAAATTCCGAAAATTTTGCCGGGACCCTAAATTTTCAGAATTTCGTGCCGGTCGCTGCTGTGTATTCGGATTTTGAAATTGATGGTCGGATATTATAAATTGAATGTGGATTGTGAAAAATAGGAATATGATTATTTAATTAATTTTCGGAATAAATTTAATTATTTATTAAAATTCGAAAATTTCGTCGGGACCTTATATTATCAGAATTTCGTGCCGATTGCTGCTGTGCCTTTAGAATTTAAATTTGATGAATGTATGCGGCAAATTGAGTGTTGATTGTGATAAATAGAGATTTTATTGATAAAAACCCAAGTATCGGGTTTTGATGCAAAAATTGGATTTTAATTATTATATTAAATAGTGGGGTTTGAAAAAGAGAGATATTGGCTTGTTGATTTGAAATTAGCGTGTCCCCACACACGTGAGTAATTTCTGGAATATTTTTAATATGAAAAAAAATGGCCGGGATCACTATTTTAAGTGGAAGCATTGATTTAAATATAAAGTGTCCTGGGGCCGAGTATGCTGTGGCTGTGTGATAACTAAGAGGAACCGTCCTGGGCTGTTGAGCCGGACTTGCCCCTATATGGGATGCCCACGCGGTGGATGCGGGTCGCAGTAGATTCTGGGCCCATGCTCCTTCGGGAATGCCGTCGACGTACTGACGAAGCCGCGCTCCATGGGGGGAGGCGATGCCTGGCATGAGTGTCAGTAGATAGCCGAACAGCGAGTAGGCTATGCCCTTGTGCGGCAGTGAATAATAATTGGAATGCATGTTGGGTGTTATTGATGTGTCGGATTATGGGACGGAATTGTATGGCATGGAATGGAATGTGTCATAACGATTTAGTCTTATAATCAGGACCCCCGCGGTTGTTGGTTATATGAAAAAGAATGCGTTCCGGTTGTTAAGTTCATATTACTATCTGTGATTGAGTGATTCGAAATTGTGCTAACCTGCAGGAAGGAACTGAGGCGAGGTAAGTTCTCTGTGTGATGTGGCTAGGCCACCCGGGGTGTATTTTCTTTCTAATAGGGGTTTAGGGGGTTGAACTTGCTGAGCCATCGTCTCATCCCGGTTGTGGGATTAAAATTTCAGGTCCCTAGATGGCGGTCGTGGAGGACCCGAAGCCCTAAGTCTGGAAAGGTGAAGATTGAAGTATCGGTGAACGTGTTCTGCTAGTTGGCTTTAGGATAGTTCCCCATTCGTTGAGCTGGTCTATTTTGTAGACAGTCTAGAGTTGTATTTAAACCTATGTGTTTGTGAATGAGTGTTTGGTATTGTGATTGATTGCCTGCTTTTCTATCCCAAGTTAAATGTTGTCAGGGGATTTGTTTCGCTTCCGCATGCGTAATAAAATGAATGGGTCGGCGACGTATCCTGGGATGTCGCATATTTGATCGACCGCGGTGGGATGTGCGCGACCTCGGGGTTCGGGGCGTGACACTTAAGTACAATTGAGTTTTTACCTTTCGGATCCTCTTCATCATTTGTCTGTTCTACTTCATACGATTGAAGAGTGCCTATCAACTCATTTATAAAGAGAGGCATAATTCTTTACATCTCCCAAATTGATGTTTTCACATTATGCCAACCCATTCATAGTTTTTGTAAATCGATTGAACATGTCTTCAATGGACTCTCCAAGCTTCATTTTGAAGGATTCATATTGGCCAAACAAGATATTTATTTTTGTCTCCTTTACACGATCTATTCCTTCATAGGTGAAATGAAGTCTATTCGAGACTTCTTTAGCTATATCATATCAAAAAATTTTGTTATATTTAGCAAGGGACAAAGCATAGTATAAAGAATAGATGGCCTTCGCATCAAGAGCCTGTCTCTTGGTAATTTTTGCTTGGTTGGCTTCCTCAGCATCCTTGTCTAAGACTTACTTTCCCTTGTCAAATGCAGAAGTTGCCTTTGTGTTGATTCCTCTTTCTATAACATCTCATTCCATAGGATCTCTGGATCTCAGGATTGTCTTTATCTTTATTCTTCCATCAAAATAAGATGGCTCGGTGTTGCTCGGCCCTTCCACGAGTCCTGGTGCTAAATAACTAGTCATATAAAATCTTTAGCTTAGAAGTAAAAACACTTCAATAGATGAGCACAGGGCTCTGATTCCAATTGATAATGCTAGTACGAACACCTAAGGGGGATGAATATGTGTTTAAAAAAAAATTTGCTTAACAAAATAAATTTCAAATAAAGTCTGAAAACCAAACAAAGTCTGATAAAATGAGTCACTGGACTTTTGATGAATGTTCAAAATTAGATAAGTGATATAACTAATGTTTGCAATACTTAAAGAATGCAACACATGTAAATAAAGAGAGTTTAGGGAAGAGAAGATTACACACAAAATTTATAACAGTTCAGCTTAGATCAAGTCTACGTCCATTCTCCATGCTAACGGTCTTTTGGTTGGAATCTAATATAGTATCAACAGATAAATACAACTTTTGAGTGCAAACACTCAATGGAAGATCCATTTTCTCTCATTAAATCACTCTTCTTGTGATTTTCTCTCTTAAATACAATTTGTAAGCATTGCCGATGAAGAACAATTAGTTGGAAAGACTTTAGACTTTGGAATTTCAATTTTCATGCCCTATCTCAAATAGACTGAATGACCTTCTCAAATATTCCTCCACGCCTCATTAGTTGTTGGCATTTTCTAGAGGAATTTCTTCCAATTAATCCGTTAGACATAATTGACTAAGGAAATCTTATAGCCATTGAAGATTGAGATAAAAATATGTTGATTCTGGTTACCCATACAATCATAATTTAGGTTTCCATAAGTAGATGCTTCCCAAAAACAGACTTGTCTTCAAGATTGAGTTCATCAATTTGTGATTGATTCTATCAATGTATTTATAAGAGGTAAGTAAGATTCTTTGCCAAAAAGCCAGATATTGAAGAATAACCTCTTCTTGCGTTCATTTGGAATCCTTATTGCAAGATCGATAAATCTGAATCTGATTTTATCTTCATCCTAGATACCGTTTCAGTCTGGATTGTGTCAGAGCAGGAAAAACTTCTAGAATGAATAAACTTTGGTAAGAGTTTGCAATATAACTTTAGAAATATACTATTCTTGAAAATAAAAATAAAGAGCTATAACGTTTTGTCAACTTCAAAACTTGGTATGAGTTTTCTCAACAACTCTAAAATGGCAAAAGACAATGTAGATGATTGTTAATTGCTAATGATGTCGGAAAGCATTGAAAAATTCTTTGAAACGTCTACACGTAATTCAGTGAGAGATATAATGGCGCCTGCAAGTCCAAATCTCCGATGAATATAACTGAAAACAAGAGTCCGCTTTCTGTCGGTGCATCCTCAATTTTACTTCCCAATTACACAGTGAGACATGCTGTGAGAGAAAGACCGAGTGAGGTAGGTAAGAAATGGAGGCCGAATTGAAAGAGATTCTTCTCGACCTCAGATCGCTTGAGCAATCCTTACCCGATCCTTCTCACCATGCCTCCATCAACAAGGGTACTTTCAGCTTTGCATCATCTGCATGCGTCGGCGTCTCTGCATTATCTGAGCCAGACCTTTTTTTTGTTGCTTGGGTCTTGTTAGCTGATACTTGTGATTTTTTCTGCTATCTATTTAAATCAGATTTCAAGGGAAATGACACGGTGAGATTGCTGATAAGCATCCATCACTTATGTTCTATTGAAAACATTCACTGACATCAGAAACGCATTGGATGTGGTTGATCCGGTAGTGTGAATTTGAATGTTGGAGGGATTACTTGAATTGCCTGGATATACTACGAGTGGAATGGAAGAGACCCGGAGAGCGCTTTTTTTTTTTTTTCATTTTCATTGCCTCATGACTTTTGGTCATTCTGAAAACGAGGAGGATCGAAGAGGAAAACCTTAGTTCGAAGAAGCTGGGGTCATTGACAATGAATTTTTCTTTTCCCATAATAAATGAGTGAGACGCTGAATAACGTTTGCCTTCATCTGGGGCGGTTTTGTTGCTGAGGTTGAGACATGAGCTTCCAAAAATTTGCCCCAGTTCGTCACTCAAAAGTTAAGGTGATAAGTCTGTCGGTTCTCTATTCCTATTGTCTCTATATCGCCTGGTTATTGAACTATGAGATTATGTTATGGAGATATCTGCTTTTCAGACTCAATCATCCAGACCTCAGTTGATTTTATTAAAAAATCTAAACGCCAACTTGTCTTCCCCACATGTCAATGCATTGTCCAGATAACATTCCTAGTAAAAGTGCAAAGTGACAAGGCGCACAGAGAATTTCACGTTAGGGGAAGACGCCACCAGCCCTCCTACGTTAGCCTGACTGATAACATCGAATCAAAAGTTTCCGATTGCTGGAAACTATGTCGTCACGCTCTACGAGGGAAGGTGAGAACAGAAAATCATACACCCTGAAAGCAAAGCCATTATGCAATAGTGTCAATAAGCACACAATCATCAGGTCTACAGATGCTGAAAGATAGACAACTTAGGCCCTGTTTGGTTTGGCTTTGAAGAAATGTCTTTGAGAAAATGTAAATACCTTTGGCCAAAAGAGATTATTTGAAATGTAAATAGCATTTGGTGATTTGTAATTTTAAAGTGCATTGGGAAACAATTTTGGCTTAAATATCTTTTGGTAAAAATTACATTTATAAAGAATTTTTACTAAATTTTAAAAAAAATTAATTTTTTTTAAAGAGTTTAGCCATTGGCGACTCTAGCAACTGGACGGCCTTGCCTGAGTCATGTGACCTAGGTGGCGTCACCTAGTTTGCACTATCCCAAGTGACGATGTCTTGCCACGACCCAAGCGAGCGACGCCTAGGTCATTGCAACCCAAGCAACCCCCAGGCTATGGTTGTCGACCCACACGACCTCTTAGCTGGCGGTCATCAGCCTCCAATTGGCTTTTCCATTTTCCATACAAATCATGGGGAAGATGAATAGTAAACAAGGGGCCAAGACTTGCATTTCAAAAATGCAACTTCGCAAAGGACCTTTGGACCTACTTTGGGCTAAAAGCCATTAAAGCCCTTTGGAATTTTAATTTTATTTTCCCAAAGTTAAGCAAAAAATGAACCAAACGCTATTTGCATTTGTCCATGGGACTTTAGAATCCCAAAACTCATTTGAAATTCTGAACAAATGGGGTTTGAATAGTATACCATGGAACCATGTGAAGTAGATGGAGAGAAATAGAAACTAAAAAGAAATATGGAGAGAGGATATTACATTTTTTAGTATCTTCATATTGCATATTACACTTTTTACGTAGTGCGTCAGATGATATCCAAATGGTCCAGAGCAAAGCTGTTCTCTGATCTCTGGGTAATCGGCATATATTGATCAGCACGTCGGAGCCGAGCCAGTGGATAATTCATATGACTTGTTTCCTTTTCCTGCTATAAGAATAAACAATCACCCATCCGCATGAATTGCCACTCAGTGCTTAATAAATAGACATGACAATCTTCAGAAGTGAAAAACAAAATCAATGATGCAAGAGAAAGTCGATGAAAATAGTCTCTGTTCCATGGACTTCCTGAAAAGAATATGTTCATAACAAGATTGCCGAGACGTGCCCCAGCTTTGCCATTATTCTTTTACTCCTTCCTGAAAAACTATAGGTAGTTTTTGCATTCTTTTTTAAGTCATAAATGGGTTTCCTTCAACAATGTTTTTACCATGTGAGGACCTACTATTAGATTTAACAAAATATGTCAAACCATCTACATTTGGAGTGAAAATTAAAGACCACTAGAGAGTTGCGTTGGGTCGAAGCGGAAGTTGGTCTTGGATAGACGAGTCGTTTGAGAAAAAATGGTATGATTTGAGTTCAGGAGTTGGCAAATGAACGAGCTTTTTTTTTTAACCATGTTAGGATTGATGCATTTGAAGATGGTTATAGTTTATCTTAGTTGCGCTTCTCAACCTTCATATCTAAAAGGAGATTACTTTCGGGCTTTTATTTTTTCCACCCACCCCAATTTCTCTTTTCAAATGCTTCATTGATCTTGTCATCTTCATCACCATCACCAACAACGACCCTTTTACTCGCTTTCTAAGTGGCCTTTTCACTTGTTTTGATCTTGTCGGCGTCATCGACCCACCGAGGGATGGCTGTCCTTGATCTCTCTTTTTCCTTTTCTCTGGGTGTTTTTCTTCATAAATTCTAGTATGCGACGTTTAATTAGGCACATAGTGAAATAATAATCTCTGAATAGATTTTTTGCATCTAACATGCATGGCTTGTTTTTAAGATTGATGCAAGCACATGTTTGAGTAGATTCATCACAACACAGGAGAAAGAATGATCTAGAACGCTCTCGTTATGTCCTTAATCATTTTGGAAACTATTTGATCTTTTCTTTAATTTTCTTGGGAAAGATTCATATTTAAAAGAATAATTCAACGATGTCCTAAATCTTTCGTAGCTTCAAATTCTTATGTCTTAGTTCAGGGATAGATCAATTTAAGCTCAAGAGGTCAGACTTTCCAAGTGTTTTCTTATTCGGGGTTGCCACTTCAGTTCAGCAAGTGAATATACATTTCAACCTTTTTTTCAATTTTTTGAAGGTTCGTACACCACTATTGTTCACTTTTAAAAGATACGTGTCTAAAAAATGTGAGTTTATGTTAATCGATTACTTAATTTATTATGGACTAAACAGCGGAGCAAGCGAGGAATTTTCATTTCTACTGCATAACAAGTACCGAAAATTGTTGTTATATAGATGGAAGGATCTGCAGCAGGAGGTAAGGGACCAAGTTTCTGGGACGATTATGCTCCTTAAGGTTCGTTCTTTATATCTTTCTTTTTCTCAATCCACTATTTATAGTTTTTGTCGCGACCTCTTTTTTTTCGGTGCCCGATCGGGGTGGGCGCCTTGCTGAGGCTAATGGTTTGGCTAGGTCTATTTTAGCCTGGACTCTCCCAAGTCCACCAATTTACGACTTAATGGTTCAAGTTTTTAACCTGTAAGTCAATTTTAAAATGGAGTCGCCACTAATCGATTTAGGGTAGGTCGATTAGAAACCCAAGCAAAGTATAGGGAAAAATACTTGCTCTTGCGCAACCAGAGAAATTAGGATTGCAGACTTGATTACACTAGTTAATCACTAATGCCTTTTCGGTACCTAATCTTGTTTAAACCCTAAGGCTTTTGGATTTTTTAGGGATTTTCCATGCTAGAGGAAAAACATTTTTTGGGTCTTTTTCTCTTTTTTGGACGAAAAAGCATTTTTGGATTTTTTTGGTCTTTTTTTTTTAAACATAAAAGGGATTTTTTTTTTTTACTTTTTTGGTCTTTTTTGGGAAAATATGGACTTTTTTTTATTTTTTGAAAAATAAATTATATTTTTGATTTTTTATATTTTAAAATATTATATTATATCATAATATTATAAAAACAAACTAGGTCGGGTTCCCAAGTTGGGACTGACTCGGTTCGCAGCCCACGAGAATTGGACGGGCCCGTGTTGCGGGCCAGGCCCGGGATTTTTTTTTTTAAAAGGCCCAAACCAATTTTGGCCCACTTTATAAAAAACTCCAGCCCAACATCTACCCAGCCCATGTGCACAACCTAGCCCGATTTGAAGCCAAACCCTACCCGATTCAGACCCACGCCCAACCCGGTTTTCAGCCATTGACTCAACTTGCAGCCGCGACTCGATTCCTAAAACCCTACCCAAATTCATGACTCGCTTTGATCTCACCAACCCTACCTGTGCGTAACCCTCGAGATTTGGTGATCTGCGGCGCTGAGGCTAGGACATCACCAGGCAGTGACTTGACGGCAACGACGTGGTGGATGGTGGCTAGGGTTTCGGCGACGATGACGAGCGGCTATTGGATTTGCAGGAGCAGTGACGACAGCGGGCAGCTACTGGGTTCTTGGGGAGAAGGCGGAGCGATAATGACGATGTAGGCGAGCACAGCTGTTACCTAGCTATGACAACGACGTGTCGTGGCAGTGAATGGTGGTGGTGATGACGACGGGGCAGCGACAGCAGCCCCTCAACTCCCAAATCTGGAGTGGCGTCGACGTGCAGCATTAGGGATGGCAGTGGTGGCTCGGCAAGTGGTGGTGAAGCGGCATCTGGGGGACGATACGCCTCGGCACGAGGACGGCGGCGGGCAACATCGACGGCGCCTTTTCCTCTCTTTAGATCTGGCTTTCTACCCTCCAATTCCTCTCTCGCTTAGCCTCCACCCGCTCAGATCTCTCCCCCTCAGGCTTGCTTGCCGCTGGCCTCCCCCGAAGTCTCTCGGAGGGAGGTCATTCAAGCTTCATGACCCCATCTCTCGTGTGCTCACTCTTTGATTCTCCCCTAAAGTCTCTCAAGGAAAGATCTATGAGTTTGCCATGTCCTTTGATGGAGCTTGTGGCCTCCTATGTATAGGTGAGGAGGGTCCGGTCGACGGAGAGCCTCGGCTGTCGGCCTTTGGCTTGCCAACCGGTCCTCCTTGGCTAAACCGGCATCCCATCCGAGCTTATCCAGCAAAGTGTGCTCGGCATTGAAGGCAACCATTAATGGCGCCTGAGATCTGTCATCTTCGGCCAACGTCGGCCTACCCTCCTTAGCCGTAGGTTGTCCTTCGCACGTTGGTCTCTTTTGTGCGCGTGAGTTGCAAAGGCGTAGGGGAAGAAGAGGGAAGAAGGAACAAGAAGAAGAAGAAGAGAAGGGGGCTGGGCTTTGTGGGAAAAGGGTTGGGCCTTGAGCCTGCATGGAAAAGAAGAAGAAGAGGGGGCTGGGCACAAAGGCCTAGCCCCGATGGGCTGCTTCTTTTTTTTGTTTTTCTTGTTTTTATTATTTATTATTTATTATCTAAAAAAAGAAAAAATAAAAGAAATTCAAGCCTAATTAATAACCTAATCAAATTTAGGTGTCAACAGTTTTATATTTATATTTCTGTACGTGTCACAATCTGATTCCCCCGATATGTAAAGATCATTCAGATCATAGCTAAATGCATAAACTTGTTTTAGTTTTCCCTGATCTTGTTCCCTGAATTTCATTGATCCGGGCAAGATTCAGGATGGGACTGATGAGTCGGTTGCTATAGACTCATATAATTGTGACAAGGCAAGTCGAATCCCATCTTTATTTTCAAGAGATCAAAAACTCTAATAGTTTTACTTTAATTTGTTCTATAAAGGAGTATCAACAAAAAATATAGGAATTAAGAGTATCTTAGTGTATATTAAAACTCGTGGTATAAAAAGACATTATTGGAAAATAGAATGCAGATGCTTCAGGGTATATTGTTTTTTTGTAGTTGAATTTTATGCTTAGTACCTTTTAATTGTTTGAAGATGGATAGTGAAACATTTTAGAAAATGATTCGCATTTTGTAATCAAAATCCCATGAATAAACATTACACACTCACACTATCATTTATATGAAGTAGTGCCGAATTGAAATATACAATATCGTTCATACATAAAGATATATACTAGTGTAATGAATTACCTATGTTACAGGACATTATGCTTTTTCGACAAATGATGCTACAACACTCAAATACTATAAGGGACCTAGAAATTGATTTACTAGATATATTTATGATATGATGTGACAAACTTTTATTGAATGCTTAAATATGCTTCCCTCATCAATTAAGCTTGGTAAGCAAGGGTCTTCCAAAATCCTTCTCATTCACTCCTCTTCAGATGCAAAAGCCTTCTCTGGTTGGAGCTTCATCTTCTCTAAATATGACTTTCCATTAAGGTTTTGGGAAAAGAAATCTTTGACATATTTCTCCATCTTTATCCTTCTAAACAGTGCTGGACTCTCCTTCGTCGTTAGAGATTGGATTGGGCAAATTTCCAAGTCTAACTTAGGGTTGAAGAACATAGCAATTGAGATCCTTTCGCTTGTCGTATCGACTGTGGCTCTGTGCTCAATGCTATTGTAAACACCATTGCTAAGAATCTGCAATAATAAGCCGAGGATAATCATATTATGTATGAGAGCAAACAGGCTTGGCCCAGCCCAGAGAAAAGTGAAAAAATGGGCCCAATAGTCTGTCTGGATTGAATCTTAACACGAAATAACTGATTGAAGTTGACAGGGCCAATTTCTTTCGTGCTTTCGGACTAATTTGAATATTCCTAATAATAGATACGCTAAATACATCGAATTATTCATATGATATATTTATGGTTGTTGAAATTTATATGAAATGCCTTTTATGACAAGATGCCTTAGTATTTCAATTCAGTGAATGGTCCAACGAACAAATTCAAGGCTAATATTTGATACAAAGGAATAGAAACGAAATTGGATGGATAGCTCGAGAAGTTGATGCTTAAATTGTTGTGTATATATGGGGCGTTGGTTGGATTTTCCCTTAGAGTGATGCATGGAAATTTATAATATGTCGGTGAATGGGGTCTCAAGAGTTTCAAACTCAAGTTGTCCTACTCCAAACACCATGTAGAATCTGTGAGATCTTAAAGTCTGTTTGGGTTGTCTCTTACTCCTTTTACTTGTTTAATATAAATCTTGCGAATCGTGTTCTTTGACTTTTTAAAAATTTAAGCCATTTGAAACTTTCTCAATATATAAATATTGACAGGTGAATTTTTTACATAACTTATTAGTATGAAAGCCATGAAACCTAATTTGATAGATGAATACCTGATTTAATATGTAAATAATGTAATGATGAATGACATTGTCATCAAGATCTTGAAAATATGAAATTAGCAGAAATTCAGGATTGTCGTGATCATGACCACACCTCCATGCGAAACCCATTTACTATTGATGCACTAAATTGCTCTAATTTATTACCGTGATTTAGCTACAGGGGAAAAAAAATATTGTTTAGCCTGACATAGTGGTTATGTGACATGAAAGTTACGTGTGTTCAAGTGGCCTACAGTGGGTCTCATAAGTTCTCTTGATAAGTGAGGCGTAGTATCATTTAGACAATACGTATTTAAACAGCCAAACAAATCACATGCTTATGGGAAAATGTTAAACAAGTTAGAAATTCTAAAAATAAAGGAGAAAGTTTGCCTAAGCAACAAAATGATACCTCCATGATATCTCCCACATTCACTACAAATGCATGTGGTAGAATGTGAATAGGTATCCAAACTCCATCCTTCTTAATTTGGAAGCCATCGACATCATTGATTTGGTTGAGGATGGTGATGCCGTTAGCATCTGAGTGCGGTGTCAGCCCGACAGCAAGCTCTGGCCTTGGGCATGGAGGATAGTACGTCATCCTCATAGTTTGGAAGCCATCATCAAATAACTCTTTCATCTCATTTATCTCGATGTCCAAACATTTTGAAATCAAGCTAAGTAGCTGCATAGCCAGCTTTTGCGTCTCCTTAATGTAAGAGTCTAAGGTAATTCTGCGTGTGAAAGGAAGGTACTGAGTATTATATCCACAAACAGTAAAGTTTTTTGCCTGTATTAATATTACCTGAGCGACAAAGGGAGCTCGGGAAAAAGATGAGGTTTCCTTTTAGCAAGCGGGTTGACTATCATGAAGAACCTGTCACCCCAGTCAAGCTTTCCATCTGATCGCGCGACATTCCCATAACCTTCGACCTCTCCTAACCTTACCTTGAATTTCATTTTCTCCGACAAGGGAAGCTTGAAAAATTCTTCGATTTCATGCCTTAGATCCTCCAACAGAGAAGGACCTATTCCGTGGTTAACCAGCTGCATAGACAAATTGCTATTTAAAAATTTAAATTTGTAGAATATAGTCTTCAACATTTTTAAATTTTCCAATATAGTTTTGATTATCACTTCGTCAATATTTCCCTCGGTCACAATGCACGTGAAATACCCAGAATATTTTAAATTTGTAGAATAGTCTCAAACAAACTGCAAGGTTCATTATTGTATCATAGTCAAAATTGTCACCATCGCCAAGTATTAAAACCCTAGTCATTTAAAAAACAAGTAAATCAAATAAAGTAGAAGAAACACGGCACGATGCGTCGAATGCTTATGCATCCCATTCATGCTAAGCCTTTGGACGCCATGGGGTCCTTTTGGGCCGATCAACTTAGTCGGAGGTTTAGGTCGCGGGGCGCACTTTCTACTCAATCAAAGTATTTTAGGAAAATCTGAGACGACATCAACGTACGAAGCTTTAAGTTCAAGTGGGCTTTAAAGGTAGAGAAGAGGGACTCTGAGAAAACCTGAAAGAGGCCCAAGTCTTTGCAAGCCTCATGCAATTTCTGCAATTCCTGATCACCCACGATTTCGTCCGAGGACAATTTGCCCAAGTCAATGACTGGAACGACTGACGTTTGAGTGCTTCCATTATCAGAGAGCACTAGTGGTTCTTGGTCGCGACGAACATACCTCTCTGGAACTGTGTTCATGGTTTCTTTGATAATCTCTTGAACGCTCACTATCGAAGAACCAGTATCGAGAGGTGGTATTTGGGATTCCATTGCTCTAACTCAATGCTGAACTCGCTTTTGCACAGTGCTATTTATAACGAGTGAGAGAGAGACAAGAGAGCTCGTTCGATGAATTGTCACTATCGTTGAACAGAAAATTTGTTTGAAAGTTAGCATAAACGGGTCAGATTTGACGACCAATAACAACTTCTATTAACGAGTTTGTGAGAGAGAGAGAGAAAGAGAGAGAGAGAGAGAGAGAGAGAGAGAGAGATGTCAAAAGAACCCCGCAGAAGAAAGGTAAAAAAAAAAAAAAAAACAAAGCAAAAGGACTTGGAATAGCCATCATCACCTTGCCTTCGATGGTCTCGATTCTGATTGATTTTGTATGATATGCAAACTTCCAATTCTTTTGCCATGTTTTTCTTTCTCCTCTTTGGCATCAAGCTAAGGTCGTTTAGAATGGTATTGGACAGATGGACTAATGGTTTCTTGATGCTAAAGTAAAAAATTAAGAAAAGATTTGGGGAGATATAATCAAAGGAACATTTGACATTAGGGAGATATAATCAAAGGCTCACGTATCTGGGTCATTGAAGGCGGCAGAGTTAGATCTGCCTGCTGGAATAGGGTCCGGCTCCATCTATATTGCTCTTTCTAAAATTAACAAAGAAGGGAAGAGTTTGAAGAAAAAGATGTACTTATTTGTTGGCTCTAATTTAATTTAAGAATTGGACTGAGCTGGCTGAATCAACTGGCTTAAGGCTAGTTTTAGGGAGATCCAGTTCAGTTCTCGACTCTACCAACCTAGAACTAGTCTAGTCGGTTCAGTTCTTGGAAACCGATTCTAAATTGATTTTGAAGTTTTTTTTCAAGAAAAAAAAAGAAAGTACTTTTGGACCTATCAAAAATTGAACCACTGTCCGCAACATGAACAAACAATAACTTAAACATTTGACCATCTACTCTTTTTATAGTGAAATCGTGCAACTTTAATACTTTATCATAAAAATTTACTTTTCTACCCAAAACATAAAATGGACGGTTCCTACTTACAATCTTTTGGAACAAGAGTCAAAGAGTTGGTTCCCAATTCTGAGTCAAGAGCCGACCTACTCCAAAGCCGATCGTCTGTAGTACTTATTTGATACACGTCCGACTTTCAACTGTATAACTGTGGAAGCAGATGTTCAAGAATCACACGTAACAGCCTTCTACGATAACTTCTACTGGCGAGACAATAAAAATAGGCTATTAAGGCTCGAAGGCTGACATGTCATTGTACGGTCACTTTTTGATGGAAGTAGTTTTTTCCCCTCCCTCGTGAGAGAGAAATTGAACACGTGGACGTCTCTCCATTTCTATCATCATCAAAATCCCTAGTTTAGGAAAAACATATGAATTCCTTTGGAAACGATGTACCTGATTTTTTATTTTTTATTTTTGGTGAAAGATAAAGTAAGCTTTTGATTTTCAACAAGTAACATGATCTCTGGTTGATTCAAATTAATCAAAATTATTAAATCATTGGGAATCTTAATTATAAGGTAATTGTCACATGTTTCTTGTTGTTATCTGAAATTTCTAGATTTATGAACCTCTCATTTGCCATAAAAATCAAATCATTGAACTATAGGGTCTCTTTTTGGTTCTCCGTGAGAATTTTAGGAGGAGTAACGACATATGATAACAAGTTTAGCTCATAATTGTGCTCGCTCATTTAAATCACACTAATCTAGATCATTTACAGTACAAGGAACTAGAAAATCATGACTCCCCATTTTTAGGTTTGGGCACCAACGATATGAACCTATGGGATAATAAATATTCGAAAAAAAAATATTTACTTTGAAAGTACATAAGTGAAATTGGGATCGACAAAAAAAATAAATTTTCGGTTTGTGCACCAGCGATATGATCCACTTCAAATAAATATAATAAACCGTTTGTGATCGTACGGTAATGTTTATACTATAATGAAGTTTTCTAGTTGCTCTCCCTAATGGCAAGTCACATCCATCAAATCACGCGTTAATTTTTTAATCTTGCTTTATGGTTAATGCTGTTCGACCTAAACCAATAATAATATATTTTACCGCCTGTAAAGTGCAAACAAAGACGACACGAAACAGATTATATTTTACAGTAAACGACATCGACCAAGCTTTGAATGACATACATGAAACGGATTCGATCATATAAGCTGCATCAATGCTTCGATACCGCTATATATGATATATGCAATGACTCAAGCAACCGAGAGGTTGCGTGGTCAAAACTTCTTTCTTTTCACAGCTCCCATCTCGAAAAGGCATGATATCTTGTATGAGCGTGAATTAAAACGTGCTTAGTTCTTGGTTTATATATATAAAAATTCTTGGGTAGCTTTGTCATGGATACGTGAGACGTGTTTTCATTTTATTCGCCTGGTCAAAAGTTCCTTCCAATCACATCTACCGTCTTGAAAATGCATGATATTTTGTATGTCGGTGAATTAAAACGTGCTTAGTTATTGGTTTCTAGTAAATTCTTATGTAGCTTTGTGATAGATACTTGAGGTGAGTGTTTTAATTTTATTGGCACCCGGACCCTTGGAGTGTCAAAAGTTGGCACAAATGGACACGTAAGTACCAAAAGTTACGAAAGTGACACTTAAGTGCTAAAATTGGAGCAAAATAGATCACTTAAGTGCCATCGCGAGAGAATCTGGCCAAAACGTTGATGTGACAATTTTCCAGCAAGCTACTCATAAAATGATGTCATTTTATACACTGATGTGGCTAAACAGTGTCAAAACGACATCGTTTTGATATAATTCGAATTTTAATATATTAATTAATTAAATTAAATTTTAATATATATATATATATATATTTTTTTTTAAGGGGGAGGAGAAGGAGGGAGGCAGTCGGCGGTTAAGGGCTTAGCCCTCGCTACCACAGCCGCCATCTCCCCTTTGTCGCCGGGGAGGTGGCAGCGGTGAGGGCTCAGCCCTTAGTTGTTGGTTGCCTTCCTCCTCCTCCTCCTCTGTGTTTTTTCTTTTTCTTATAATAAATATAAATATAAATTATTATTTTTGTTTTAAATTAATTTAATTAATTTTTATATTATATTAAAATTCAAATTATACCAAAACAACGTCATTTTAACCGATTTAAGGGCTCTATTTTTGACAATTATAGAAACGGCATCATTTTGGGTAAATTAGAGCTGAGTTAGCTTTCTGGCGAGCCATGTAAGCGAGCAATATTAATATTTAATTTCCATGTATGATTTCCGATCGGTTTCGCCGAAGGTGGCACTCGGGTGTCCCACTTTTCTACGAAAGATACTTGAGTGTCCCTTTGTGCCAACTTTTGGCACTTGAAGCGATCTTTTGTCTAATTTTATTTTGCGTGGTCAAAAGTTTTTTCTTTTCACATCTATTGTCTTGAGAAGGCACGATATTTTATATGTTGGTGAATTAAAACGTGCTTAGTTCTTGCTTTTTTTTGTAAATTCTTCTATAGCTTTGTCATAGATAATTGAGGTGTGTGTTTTAATCTATTGAGAATATGTCTCAAATTTGTCATAAATACAACCGACTCGAAATTTTTTTCTAATTTGAGTGGTTTCCTAGTTTGAGTAGGTTTTCTATAAGGATTTTCCTTAATTATGATACGTACACAAGAGAATTGGAATTACACTCGCTTAATACACACTAGAGTAGACAAGAGAGCATTGGTTTTTTTTTTTTTTCTGAGTTTTTTGAATAAGTTCTTCAAGATTTGATATCCCCGCTATTGTGGTCAATGCCGCTTTGGGTGAGGTTGCAATTGACCTTCCTAATGGGGCTATGAAGGACTCAACACCCTCGGAGCCTGTGGAGGTGGAGTCCGAAGGATCGGTGAATGTGTCTGACTAGTAGGTCATAGGACAACTTCTTTTTTAAAGTCGATCTTTTTGTAGATAGACTAGTTTGTATATAAAAGTGTTTTGTGAAATTTGTATCATGCTTTTCTATCCCATTTTTGCTATCAAGGGTTTTTATTTCGCTTCCGCATGTGCAATAAAATGAATAGGTCGGCGACTTGTCTTGGGACATCACAATTTTATCGACCACCGAGGGATGTGCGTGCACTCAAGGTTCGGGGCATGACATACAGGCTATGGTTCACTAAGAAAGATTCGTAGTTTTTGTTTAGTAGAGAGATTACCTTCAACAAATCTGAAATGTTTTAGAAGATGAGAGAGGGATTGATTATATAGAAAGATTAGAATAGTGATATAATATATATATATATATATATATATATATATATATATATGGAGCTTTAGAGAGAAGTGAGAGATGTTTAGAGTACACTATATGTGACGATGTCCGTAAAGTTGCTAGATTCCATAGCAATGGATAATTGTTTCGAGGTCACATTGATAAAACTTAAAGATGTTCAGTGGAGATAGATGAGGTAGAGTGACAATTGTATGCATATATTAAAATAAATTATTTTGGGTACACTAGAGACAGTTTTGGTATGGAGATGCAGAGAGTGAAGACTGGAAATGTTGCGAGTGACTTGAAAGAGCTACATTGAAAAAGCAATTAGGCGCTTCAACATTCAATTGAGAAATTCTGTAAACATCCCACTTGTCGCATGTACTTGGATAGAGGAGGGCCACGTGCCCCATCATTCATATACCAACCCAATTGGTTATCTGAGCTATAACCTAGATAGTATTAGGCTTCTTTCACGTACAAGTAGAGGAATGCATACAGTTAATGCAGGCATATATTGTGATGTTATTAAGTGGATCCTGTTGGTTTTGTTGGGAACAACAAATGTTGGGGCGTATTTCGGAGGATATAATTCAAGTAGTGTGGCAGTAACAAGGTTTATGAACACGGGTGGCTTAGGGAACTTGAAGGATGGAATTCTAAGTAGATTTCTTCCTTTGAGCAGGTTTCCTAAAATGGGTTTCCTATTTTGGATAAAAACATTACACAAACACACACATATATATATATATATATATATATATATATTATATATTTATATATTTATATATAAAAGAGATGTAATTCTACTTGGTCATTACGCACTAAAACAAACAAGAGGAGTGTTAGGATTTTCTCTAATCTTTGTGAGTTTTTAGAGTGAATTTTTTTGTCAGTGATTTTGAAATAACACGTGTGTTCTCTTGGATATAATCGTTGGTAAGCACTTGACAGATTTTAAATCTTTACTTCTCAGATTCATAGTGAATTTCCTAACGGCGAGCTCTCTTCTTGGAATAGGTACAAACACACAAACCGAATCAATCGTGTCCTTATCATTCCTTATTGGTTTTTTCTGATAATTTCTTCTTTTCGTATAAGACTCAATTTGCAAAGTCTGTTAGCTCCCATGCTATTTACCAAAAATCTTTGCTCGTCCTTCTCTTTTATAGTTGCGTCTAGAAAACGGCATAATATTTTTATAAATTAATGAATCAAAACGTGCTTAATTCTTGGTTTTTAATTAACTATTGTGTAATTTCTTCATTGATTTGAGACATGGGTTTTAACTTTGCTCGTCCTTTTTTCGTCGGTTACGTGTTAAAACAGACATAATACTTTGGTGAATTAAAACGTGCTTAGTTCTTGATTTTTAATTTATTCTTGTGTAGTTTCCACATAGATAGTTCGGGCATGGGTTTTGACTATGCTTCAACATGAGAGTCACGTTCATAATGAACCGAAGCGCAAGAACTACACCAGGTCATTGGTGACGTCTAACAGTTGTGGACCTAATTCAATTATCATAAGAGAGGATCACAATTTCACAAAAATTAAAGTCTAAAGAATGAATCCGCAATTACTAAGGTCGTGGACTAAAGTGAATGGCACCATTTTGAAAAAAAATGTGGTCAACGGCACAAATGAGTTGGGATAAATACAACATGAGTACTATAACTTTCATACAATGCTTTTTGAGTATGATAATTTTTTTTTTTCTCACTTAAGTGTTATCGATGATGTACCTCTATAGAAAATTTGACGTAGATGTTGATTGTCTTATGTAGCCCTTTTGGTATTGGCATTGATAATTTTTGTAAATTTTTTCACTCATTTGGGAAAATCCATCACCAGCTTAGCCTAGATCTGCTGAGGGCCTTTGTGCACCCACCCATGATCAGCGATGCCATGATGGCCCTAGGCAAGACCATTAAGGCCTTGCCAACCACGAAGGTGTTAACCCAAATGTAGCAAGGTCGTGATGGCCCTAGGGGAGGCCATCATCAGCTGTAGGCAAGGGCCTTCACAATGAGGCCACCTTGATTGCAGTCGGTGAGGTCGATGAGGCTACAATGGCCTCGCCCAAGGCCTTCGTAGTCCTGCCAGTCAAGGGCTAGGCCTTTGCGGCAAGCACCAAAAAAAAAAAAAAAAAAAAGGAATAGGAAAATACAAAATAACAACTAAGAAATTAAATTTTTTAAAAAAATCCACGTATGACTATTTGCAGGAAGTGCCAATCAAATGATCAATTTTACTCTAATGTGGCACTTAAATGAGGGAAAAAAATGTTTTAGCACTCAAATGAGTGTAGTACAAAAGTTATGACACTCCTATTGTACTTATCCAAAATAAACTAATTCAAGTAAATTAATTTTAATCACATGTGATAAGGGACGACTTACCAAAAAGAGGGAGAATATGCACACATTGGTTCCCAGAGCCTTTTGTACCCTAAGTTTATGCTATCTTAGCGTCCATGTGTATTATGGAAAATTAATAATTTAGAAAATATTTTCTTAAAAATAACCACTTAAAATAATGATTTAATGAAAAATACGTTCATGATCAACAAAAATGATATTTTTGTGGATAATGAAAATATTTTTTTTCATGTGATTACTTTATAAGTCATACGGGCTATCATTTTTAACAAAAAGATTTTGTAAATTATTTTATTTTTTGCGAAATAAACACAGCCTCGATATTCAGCTCCCTAAAATCAGTCTTCACTAACAAATATCTATCAAATTATTAATATAGAACATAGAACAAATCAACCAGGCTGAATTTTTATGTATGTCCATTGAGAATGTCAAAATCCTAGGCAATCGGGAGAAGTCCCCTGGTCACTTGAAAGGTACCAAGGGTCTTTCACTCATTTTTTAAGTCTTCGAAGTGCCATTATGGTGCATTTGTTTTTACCGAAAAAAATTATGATTAAGGAAATATATGTCATGAAAATTACTTTCAAGAAAAAATGTTATTTATTTATTTATTTGATAGTTTAGGGAAAGGAATTTCCTTTCTACAAGAAAGGGAAGTCTTTTTTCCCTAAATTAAGCTTGTTGTTTTTGGCCTGCGGAAAATGTGTTCCATAGACTAATTAATTTTCCATCATTTTGACATTGGAAAGTCGAATTTTTTTTTTTCAAAAATGGTTTCACTTCAAACAAATAGATCCCTACTTTAAAAATAAATTTTACTATTAAAAATTTAAAAAATTCTCATGTTGACGCCTAAAATTTTGACTAATCATTTAGTAATAATTGCACAAGAATTAAGAATTAATCTTTAACCCCTAAACAGAATATTAGAATAAATTACATAATATATAGTTTTAGGAGCATTTATCATATAGTTTATAGTTTGTTTCATTGCATTAGTATTGGATCAATGATGGATGGTTTTTAGCTTAAAATTCAATTTAAATTTAGACTGCAAGAGAAGGAAAAATTCAGATAGTATCGGAGAGGTATTATGGCCAAAAATTACATGGGGAATGGGCCAAATTGTGCTCGATTTAATCTAATTTCAGCCTATGAGTCTTTGGAGCTAATTTAGCCCACTACATTGAAATTGTTGGTGGCTAACAATACAACCTAGAGGGGGAGTGAATAAGTTGTTTTAGAAAATTTGGCGATCTTTCGGAGAAATTAGCTAATCACTAAGTAAAGATCAAGTCAACGTGATGTTTAAAAAAGCTGTGAAGCAACCATATGCAAATACGAGTAAACAGATGAAAATGGTAGTAGATAGAGAATTATAGTGGTTTGACTTTATCCATAAATTTGTGTCTATTCTTTAGACTAATAGTCGCAAGATGAGCTGGATTCCACTAGTAATTTGCTTAAAAAGTCACAAACGATTAGCACTTATCTTTTACAAGATAGATGTTACTATCAGGACTTAACTGCAACTTTTACTCTTGTATACTTAATCCTTGACACAATTACTGAATAGTACAAATACTAAAAGAGTACGACAAAGAGCATATAACTAAGAAAAGTTGTGGGAAATAATCTTTTTGATCTTTTGAAGTTGTGCAATCTTAACATATGGCTTCTGAAGTCTTCTCTTTTATAGCCATCTTCAATATGTCTTTTGAAGGTGTATTAGAAGAGCAAGTAGCCATCAGAATTACCGTTGAGTTGTTGTCCATGGATGGAATTATACCAATGATAGTTTGGACATCATCAAAATCACTTGTAGATGTTTCTTCAACAATCTCCCCCTTTATAATAATGACAAAACTCATCCTGCAGATGTGAACAAATAATAAGTTTTGTTTGAATGAATTTGAAAAAATTAAATAGGATCTCTTCAAGATTTTTGCACTTCAAGATTTTTGCAATGAATCTAGAGATATGAACTGGATGATCTTATAAAATGGAATATGTTAGCAAAAAGATTTCCTAGAAGAGTGTGTGATATCTTGATTTTCAGGTTCTGTTTTCGATTGAATAAGTTGGGCTTTTCATCAACGTGCCTATGATTCTTTTCCTTGAGTTGATTACTTACGGGATGACTAGTCTATCAGGTGAAGCTGTTAAAGAATCTAAATGCAATAGACTTGAGAATTCGACTGGGAATTGACTGCTTGACCGTGCTAATTTGCAAAGGTTATTATGACACCATAAAAATCGATCAGATACCAGAGATAGGTTGATTTGACAAAGGTATGTGATTAGTGTGTGGGTGATTCCACCTAATTGCAAAATTTCTATTGAATGACACTAGACCGATTTTTTTGCCATTTCTGTATCCTGTATCTGTATTTGAAATCTCGAGATTTTCATGACAATCAAGAGTTGTCAGTAAGTTGAAGATGCACAATGTGGTTTGAGAATAATTAACCACGGGTCAAATGCGTTAAAAATTCCTAAAAGCTACCCTATTGGTTAGGTCACACTAAAATCGCATCCAGTTGAAATTAATCGTGAAATTGAACCCGATTTCAGAAATTGAAAGTTTAGTTATGTCACGATTTATTTTAGGATTGTTGACTCATTATTTGAAGAATTTTCAGTGAGCTCGGAATTTTTACAGAAAATCAATTCGGACAATTCGGAAAAGAAATGAATTTCAAAGGGGCCAAATTGAGGGAATTTTGGTCTCCTTAGTGAGCTATTTGGTGAAGGGAAATTGTGGAAATTGTGTAGGCTTCCTCCACAACAAATTTGGTCATCAAATTGGAGAGTTGGTGAAGAAATTAAAGTCCAAATTGAGGAAATTCGTAGGCTTGTGTGGGGGCTGCAACATCTGGCATCAAATTAGTTAATTGTGGGAAATTAATTGCAAGAAAATATTGGGGGACACAAGGGATAAGCATAGAGACTTTTGGGACCAAAGAATGATGAAATTAGGATATTTTACTTTGACTTTCAAGGCTAGTTTCTCTCTCTCTCTCTCTCTCTCTCTCTCTCTCCCCCCCCCCCCCTCCCCTTCTTCTTCGTGCGAAGACCTGCCTCACGGAAACTAGCCGCTTCTGCCTTTGCCTTCTACTAGTGAATTCTTCCCCACGTTTTCTCTCTCTCATCCCAACACCTGCACCATCATCCACCATCTTCGGTCCACCATCATCCTCCACCAGTGCATCCATCCCATCTTCTCCACTCTGCGTGCATCACCACCGTCAACTTTGCTGACCACCAACGCCCCCACATGCCAACCTCCACGCACGTACACCAGCTGCACGCCCAGATCTTCGTTAAAGGGTTGGAACAGGACCAGTTCGTCGCCCACGTCCTCCACCAAACAGCCCACACGCCAGCAGCTCCTCCATCTTCATGTTGCACCCACACCACCACCCGCAGCCGCCAAGACTAGCCCAAGCTGCGCCCATTCAGCCACCTTCTTCACCTCCATAGAACCGAAACAGCTCGACAACCCATGAGCTTCCTTTGCCCTTTTTATCCCGGTCCGAGCTCCCTTTGACATCGCAATAGACTCGAGTTTTGGTCGCCGTCGCATTGCTATCGCCATGAATCAATTTTTGCGCTAAACCGGTGAGTTTATGCACTAAACTCTCATTAGAGTGTTAATGATGCTTAAGGAGTGTTTATATTAAATTAAGATTAGATTAGTGTAGTTATTAGCTTGTTTAGTTAATTTGAGTTAGTTAAATTAGTGAATTAGGTGGTTAGAAATTGTAGTTAGATAGTTTATTATGTGCCATTGTAGTTAGAATGGTTAGGCAAATTTAATTAGTTCAATAGGTGGTTAGATTATCAATTTTAAGCCTAAGTATGCATTTATTGATTTAATTTGCATTATTTAATTATTTTTGTAAATTATTTATTTATTTATTTATTTTTCGAAAATTATTCCGGGATAGCTGATGACCTGAATTTCATACTAATTGTCGTGGTGTGGTTGAATTATGCAAATGAGTGCTACTTTGTGCAATTTGATGCTGAGTGTTAATTTTCGAATTATTATTCCAAAAGTACGAGATTTCTGTATTTAATCAAAAAATACCGGATCTCGGGTTTTGACATCGGGAACGTTTTTAGGTACTATATTAAATAGTGGGATTTTTAAAAAGAATTATATCGATTTTTTTAGTTTGACTCGACTGTGTACCCATACATGACTATTTTCATTGAGTGTTTTTAATACGAAGGAAATAGGCCAAGCACATCATTTTAAATGAGGCATTTGAGTGCAATGCACGATGTCATTAGTTGTGATTGGATATGAGTGTGATGGTTAAAAGAACCTGTCACCTGATGTGCGTCAGTTGGACGATGCTCCTATGTGAAAAGCCCTGGACAATGGATACCGGTCGCAGTAGAAGCTGGACCAATGCTCCATGTGGAAAACCCTGGATAATGAATACTAGTCGCAGCTGAAGCTGGACCAATGCTCCTATGTGGAAAGCCATCTTGAGGTAGACGTAGCCATGCTCAATGGGGTGAGACGATGCCTGACTATACTAGAAGACCACCGAACATCGAGTAGGCCGAGCCCATTGGGCCGAGATCAAAATTAGGAACACATGATTGATTGAATTAAACGTGTCGGATTATGGGAGAAAATTGTGTGGCATGGTTTGAGACGTGTCATAACGATTTGGTCTTATAATCGGGACCCCTGTGATTGTGTGAAATATGAAATGTGGTGTTCCAATTGATTGAGTTTGATTATTGCTCATGTCTGTTATATGAATTGTACTAACATGCAGGAAGGAACTGAGGCGAGGTGAGTCTCTATGGTTTTATGGTTGTGTGGTTGTGTGGTTAGGATGCCTCTAGGTGTATTACCTTCTTAATCGGGGTTTAGAGCATGAACTTGCTGAGATTTATATCTCATGCCGTCGTGGGCTCAATTCTTTTCAGGACCGTAGAGTGGAGGATCTGGAGCCAATCTGAGGGGATCCGAGGTGTAGGTTAGTTAGGACACCTTTTGGAGATAGACTTTTATATATAAACCTAGTTTGTATATAAATGTGTGTTTTGTTTGTGAATTTGTTTTCCTGCTTTTCTATCTTATGATGTTTGTTGTCAGGGGATTGGTTTATTCACTTCCGCATGTGCAATAAAATGAATAGGTTGGCGACACGTCTTGGGATGTCGCAAATTTTATCAACCACCGAGGGATGGGCACGCGCGCGAGGTTTGGGGCATGACAGAGTGTATCATCAAATGTATGGGGTTCAAAGAATGACAGTTGAATGCTTTCCTATTTTGATGATACATTCAAATGCTCCCCCCGTTTTGAAGAGCAGTTCCTTATGACTTAGGAAATTTGCGGTTAGTGAAATTCATCAAGGATAGACAAGCAAATATTTATGCCAAGTTAACATCGGCAGATTATAAGCAAATATCATGAGTGAGCAAATATTATGAGCATTCACATCAAGTCAACTCTCCCCCTCTGTGTTATCAATCACATAAATATGAAGGAAATTTAATTTCATTAATAGCAAATGGAAGGCCAGTACATGAGATCAACAGATATGAGTACGGCATAAGCAGCAAAAGGAAAACATGAGCACATAAAGATTTGAAAATGTTTAAGTGCAAGGGCATTTGCATTGCTGTGAGAAGGTGGGGAGTTTAGGTTCTGTTGGCCTAAGGTCAAGACAGACAAGGTTGTAGCAGTCCAAGCTTAGAAGGGTGCGCTTGATCTCCACTCTTTATTGAGTCGGAGAGGAGATAGTGGTTTTGATTTCATGAACATCGGCTGGAAGCTGGGCAAGGTTAGTAGTAGGAAAGGCAAATAAGTCCATAGTTGGAGATGGTGATCTTTCTGGTCTTGGTGGACAAGGGGCCTTAGGCAATGCCTTGCCTTTGTGTGCTTTTTCTTCTCTAGTTCGATCAGTTCGGCAAGTCTTTGTCTAATCTTTGCAACAACTCTTTCTTCTTCTCCATGTCCAATGGGGATGAATTCTCATTTTTGGTTGACCCATCCTTCGGAAGTCATTCTCAGTATCATCTTATCTAGTGTCTTCTTCCCGCTCTGAACATTTGCCATGCTCAATGAGGCAACATCAGAGAAGTCAATCTTATAGTGCTTAAATATACGAGTGATGAGAGCACCATACGGCAGCTTGCCCATCTTTCTATTTATCATCTGGTACATGTGAATAAAGATCATGTGGGAGTAGGAGAACTCATTGAATTTGTTGAGAATGGTCTAAATAACTCTAACCTCATGGTGAGAAACACCGTTGGTAGAAGATGTTTTAGGAAAAAGGCATAGTGTCAAGATCTTTTGAATAAAATTCATTTTCAGAGGGAGAAAACTCAAAGACACAATTTCTTAAGAACTTTGAGAGAAATTGGGGGTTTCCAACACAAAACTATAAGCCTCATCAGGCTCTATAGGAATCCTTTTGAAAACATTGTACTTGGCCTACATTATCTCAGAGAGTTCATCCAAAGTCACGGCATGATTTTGTTTTCAAAAGTGAAAACGAATGAATCCTTGTTTGGAAAATGCAAGTTTGAGTAAAACAAGACCACTAGAGTAGGATGAACTTCTTCTTTCATGGAGCAGAAAAACTTAAGCTTGAGGGGTTCAAAAAGTTCAAATAGAAAAATGCCATGGTTGTCTAGAAAATCAAAGTCAACAAATCTGTGAGGAATGATTCCTCGGTCATTAAAAGCATCGTTGGCCTTTTGATGCTCTTGAGAAATAATATTTCAGAATCAAAGTTTTTATCTTCCTCAAAACTGACAGTTGGTTCAAGATTTTGAAATTCCTAGTCATCATAATCTTCACGACGTTTGTCTCTTGAGGCTTTCTCTATTTCTGTTTTGGCTTCACTTCCATCACGACGTTTGTCTCTTAGGCTTTCTCTATTTCTGTTTTGGCTTCACTTCCTTTAGGCTAAGTAACTAGTTGGTCAAGGATTGTTTCGAGTTCCTCGATGACTTGTTTGCCTTTGTCTTTTGCAACAATAGGCTCTGAAGGTGCTTCTTCTTTGGTAGAAGATTTCTGAGGAGAGAGTTGAACAGCTAATTTAGATGATTCAGCGATTGTCTATTCCTAGGTAGTTAACAAATGTTTGGCCTACTAGGCTTATGACTAATGGCTTCAAATTTGAGCAGTTTCTTCAGGTGTGATTCATAGCTTTCCATGAGAGCAGCTAGCCTTTTTAGTAGGCCTTTAGGTAGAGGTGGAGTGGGGGCTGATAGTGATGAAGTAGTAAGGGTCAGAGGTGACATTGATAGTACAATTTTCGTATCGTTCTCAGTTGGCAATCTCAACTCAAGTGTTTTTGCCATTGGAGTTACCCTTTCAATTGATGAGGGCAATGTAGTGCAGGCAGTAGTTGATCCACCTATTAGTTGGGATTGAGCAACACTCTGACTATGAGTGGCTTCAATCGATCCTTTTGGCTAAGAGGTCTCCTCCTTTAAATGAAATATTACCTGGACGATACTATTCATGTGACATCCTAAATTTCTAAATCTGTTTTCGATTGAATAAGTTGGGCTTTTTATCAACGTCCCTATAGTCTTTTTCTCTGAGCTGATTACTCACGAGATGACTAGTCTATCTGGTGAAACCGTTAAGGGATTTTAACGCAATAGACTTGAGAATTCAATCAGAAATCGACTGCTCGACCATGCTAAAGAGTGGGTGATTCCACCTAATTGTCAAAATTGATCAAAGATTAGAGATAAGTCGTTTCGACAGAGGCATATGATTAAAGAATGGGTGATTCCACCTAATTTCCAAATTCTCGTCGAACAACATTAGATCGATTTTTATGTTATTTCTATACCCTGTGCCCGTATTTGAAACCTTGAGATTTTCATAACAACCGAGAGTTGCCAATGAGTCAAAGATGTACAATGTGGCTCGAAAATAATCGACCATGGGTCAATTGCACTAAAAATTCATAAAAGCTACCAAGTAGGTTATGTTATACTAAAATTGCGCCCGGTTGAAATTAATTGTAAATTTAAATCCGATTTCAGAAATTGAAAACTCTGTCATGTCACAATTTCTTTTAGGAACATCGACTCATCATTTGAAGATTTTTCTACAAACCCATGTTTTTGGCGAAAAATCAAATTTAGGCATTTTTGGACCGGGAAAATTAGATGACTGTTTTTTGTTGTGTTTTTGGCATTCAAGTTGGACTAATTGGCAAGAAAAAATGTGCAATGTGATGTGGGCACCTTGGCTGAATTTATGGGCACCAATTTGAGTCCATTTTGAGATGGATTGAATGAAATTGGATGGGGAATCCCTTAAATTCGTAGCCAGGGGGGTGCAACATTTGGACCACATGGGAGACTTGTTTGGGAAGCTTGAGGAAGATTTTTGGCTAAGGATGGCAGCTGTGGGTTGATGGGGCATATGACTCAAGTATTTGGGATATTTTGTGGCCCTCCTTCAGCTTCAGTAGCCTTCTTCTTCTTCCTTGGATTGCTTTATCCATTATTGGAGTGTTTGAGCTCAAGAAAAACCAAAGAAGACTAGCTAAGATCAACCAGCCTGCCGCACGCTGTCCACAAGCCATCTTGGGCCTACTTTGCACCACTAGACCCGTCATGCCCGTCATCTCGCCTGCGTGCTCGTCCGCGTTTGGTCGTTGTTCCCACAAGCCCAGCTCACTGACCCGAGCCATCGAGCTCGGTTGGAAGCTGTTCCAGCCACTGTCCACCACCGTCGAGCTCGCTAGGAGCCTCTGTAGTCGTCGCCATCCCGCCTTGCCACTTCCAGCCGCTGTAGCCAAGCCAAGCAGCTCCTTTTGGCCTTGGACAGAGGCCAAAGTTCAGTAAGGGTTGAGAGCTTCGAGGCCCATTTTTGGTCTCTTCCTGACCTCGCTTGGTGTCGCCATAGGCTTGTTTGTCGCTTGCGTCCGCGTCATCATCACCGTAGACTCATCGACCTGCAAAACCGATGAGTTTACTTGCTAAACTCTACTTATGGAGTTAATGACGTTTAGTAGGTAATTGGATTAGACTAAGTATGGCTTAGGTGGTTAGTTAGTTTTGATTAGTGATTTAATTGCTTAATTATGATTGTTAGGTTGTTATAATAGATTGATTAAGGGCCAAATAGATTGTACTATTTATGTGGATAGGTGTATAAATTTTCTAGGCCCATTTAGGTGGTTAAATTAGCGTTTCTAGCCTAGGGCATTTATTGGATTTATTTGCATTTATTTAATTAATTTTGCTATTTATTTAATTATTTAATATTTTCCAGAAATTATACCGGGATAACCGGTGACCAGAATTTCATGCTAATTGCAGTGATGTGCTTAGTTTATGCAATTGAATGTCAATTTGTGCAAATTGAGTGGTGATTGTGATTTTGAGTATTTATTTCAAAATTATGAAATTTTGGTATTTAATTAGAAAATACCAAGTGTCGGATTTTGACGCCAAAAATATTTTTTTAGATACTATATTAAATAGTGGGGTTTTTAAAAAGAAGGATATTAATTTCTAAAGTTTGATCTGACTGTGTACCCACATACGATTATTTTCACCGGGTGTTTTTAATACGAAGAAAATAGGCCAAGCGTATCATCTTAATTGAGACATTTGAGTACAAAGCATAGTGTCCTTGGCCGGAAGTAAATGATCGTGTGATGGATATGAGAACTCGTCCATGATATGAGTTGGGTGGATGTTGCCCCTATATGGGATGCCTCTGGACAACGGATGTTGGTTGTAGTAGATTCTGAAATGATACTAATTTAGGATTGTCGTCTAGATGTAGATGTTGTCATGCTCAATGGGGGTGAGACAATGCCTGGTTATGTTAGAAGACCGCCGAACGTCAGTAGGTCATGCCCGTTGGGCTGTGATAAAATTGGAACGCATGATTGAATGTTTTAACTGTGCCTGATTATGGAACAAAATTGTGTGACACGGTACGGGACATGTTATAACGATTTGGCCTTATAATCAGGACCCCTATGGTTGTTTGAGATATGAGATGTGGCATTCCAATTGATTGAGTTTTATTACTGCTTATATCTGTGATATGAACCGTATTGACATGTAGGGAGAATCTGAGACGAGATGAGTCTCTGTGGTTGTGTCGTTAAGCCGCCCTCAGGCGTATTTCCTTCCTAGTCGGGGTTTAGGGGGTGAACTTGCTGAGACGTTGTCTCATCCCGTCATGGGCTTAACTTTTTAGTTCCTTAGATGGTGGTCCCTTCGGAACGTTTTGGTCAGCCTTGGGGGGTAGAGGAGCATAGATGTCCCTGTCCCTGGGAGTCATTGGGTCTATGAGCTTGTCGTGACCACTGTCTGGGTCAATGAGGGCCTACCTCAGAGGGTACCCATTGATTTAGGGTGTGATTTCGCCATTGACTCAATTGGTATAAGGTAGGTCCCCTTTAGGGTTTTGATATCACCACTGTTGCGGTCAACGCTTCTCTAGGTGAGGGTGCAGCTAACCCTCCTAATGGAATTGTGGAGAACCCGAACCCCCGAAGCCTGTGGAGGTGGAGTCCGAAGGATCGTCAAATGTGTTTGACTAGTAGGTCGTAGGACAACTTCTTTTTGAAAGCCAATCTTTTTGTAGACTTTTGTATATAAACCTAGTGTGTTTATAAAAAGTGTTTTGTGAAAATTTTATCCTGCTTTTCTATCCCATATTTGTTTTGTTTGGGGATTTATTATACGCTTCCGCATGTGCAATAAAATGAACAGATCAGCGATGCGTCTTGGGACATCGCAATTTTATTGACCATCGAGGGATGTGCACACGCTTGAGGTTCGGGGTGTGACAATTCAAGTGCATTGTAAATCCCCAATTCACCACAAATATATTCAAAGGATGGTTTGTCCAGTGGCTTAGTGAAGATATCTCTTAGCTAATGTTTCGAATCTACAAACTATATATAAATATCACCATTGCTAACATGATCTTTGACAAAATGAAGTCGTACCCCGATGTGCTTTGCCCTTGAGTGCAGTATTGGATTTTTGGTGAGGTTTATAGCACTTGTGTTGTCATACATAATATGAATACATTCCTCATTTTCTCTAAAATCACTTAACCATTGCTTTACCCAAATAAGTTGAGCATAGCAACTTTCAAGAGATATTCATCCTCAATAATTGAAAGAGCAACTGAACTTTTTTTTTTTTTTTAAGAACTAAGAGATCAGCATACTTCCCAACAATTGATAAGTGCTTGATGTACTCTTTCTATTGATTTTATATTTTGGGATACCATATTCCTAGTTTTAGAAATGATCCAATGTATTGAAGGACCTGCTTAACAGTAGATAAATGAGAATTTTTTGTATCAGATTGAAAACGGGCACACAAATAGGTGCTAAATAAGATACTAGGTCAAAAGATTGTTAAGTATAGTAATGATCTTATCATGCTTCTATAGAATTTGGAGTTGATGGGCTTACCTTTTTCATCCTTGTCCGGCTTGATAAAAGATGACATTGGCATCTTAATTTTCTTGCATCTTTCTAGACCAAGTTATGTCGTCAATGTATATTTGAACAATGAGTAAATCTTTAACTTTCATTTTAATGAAAAGAGTAGTGTCTACCTTACCTTTTTCAAAATCATAATCGGTCAAAAAATTACTTAATCTTTCATATCATGCTTTGGGTGCTTATTTTAGTCCATAGAGTGTCTTCTTAAGTCAATAGACATCACTTGATCTTCCTAGTTCTTCAAAACTTGGAGATTACCCAACATATACTTTTTTCTTTGATATAACCATTTAGAAATGCACTTTTTGATGTCCATTTGGTATGGCACAAAATTGTGAAAGCATGCGTATGCTAATAACAAATGTATGTCTTCTAGTCTAGCAACTAGAGCATGAATTTCATTAAAATCAATACATTCTTCCTATAAATATCCTTTAGCAACTAACATTACTTTGTTACGGACTACATTACCTTCTCGTGGAGTTTGTTTCGGAATACCCACTTGCTTCCTATCACTATTTGATTTTTGGGTCTAGCGATTAGTTCCCAAACATCATTGACTTTGAATTGATGTAGCTCATCTTGCATAGGCTCGATCGACTTTTCATCCATTATAGCATCTTCAATTCATTTGGGTTCCAATTGAGACATAAGCGCCAAGGAATTTAGCACTTTTTAAGAGATGACCTAGTCTTGATTTTATCATCCATTTTCCCAATAATCTGTTCCGTAAGATGTTTTGACTTGAATAGCTAATCCTTAGAAGATTGTCCTTAGTTCGAAAGATCTGCTGATAGTTATGGTTGCCGCTATTTACAAGTGATTGGTGTAGGTATTTATATGATGTCTTTGCAGTCATCAGCTTGCACTCCTTTTTTTTATCATCCTTGAACTTCACATATATGGACTTTTATGCTACTTTTGAATCTTTATTGAAAACACGATAGGCTTTGTTAATAGTTGAGTATCTAAGAAAAAAACCTTCACTTGCTCTTGCATCGAACTTCCCAATTTTGTCATTCACATTCTTGAGAATGAAATATTTGCATCCAAATATATGGAAGTAATGTAGAATAGGCTTTCTTTCCTTGAAAATTTCGTATAAAGTCCTAATCACCAGGGGTCTCAACAATACCTTGTTGAGTGTGTAACAAGCGATAGCAACAGCTTCAACCCGAAAGTAAGTGGAAATTCCACTTTCAATCATCATGATTCTAGCCATTTCTTGAAGTGATCGATTTTCTTTTTTAGCTAGGCCATTTTGCTGAGGATTATAGGCAGCAGAAAAATTGTGTTCCACTCCATTTTCAGCAAAGTTTTGATTGTCAATTTCTCCTCCATGATTAATTATGATGGTAATGATCATTTCTCATTCTGAATGTCATGCAAATTTCTCAAATGAGTGAGAAGTTTCATTCTTATGAGATAGAAACATTACCCACATAAAACCACCGCCTGCGGTGACTCAGTTGGATAAGTGCTCCCATGATCCTTTGCCAGAGGAGAGGAGTTCGAATCCCGTTAGCCGCACGGGATCTTAAGTGCGACGTCGGGGTGGTGGATCCTCCCCTAGCGTTGCCGCAGGGTTTGCCCCCGTTACCTCGGGCCTGTCAAGCTGTCCGTGTTGGTATAGTGCACGGGTTCCCTGGGTCATAAAAAAAAAAAACATTACCCACATAAATCGTGAGAAATCATCAACCACCGCTAGACAATACTTTCTCCACCTAGACTTATTGTTTGTGTTGGTCCCAAACAGGTCCATAAGCAACAACTGAAAAGATCCGTAGTAGCAATAGTTTTTGTTGATTTGAAAGAACTTCTTATCTGCTTTCCTAATGTACAGGCATTGCAAGAATCACATTTGATGTAGTTGATCTTTGGTAACCCACGAACAAGATCTTTTGAAGATATTTTGTGAATTTGCTTGGCATTAACATGACCTAATTTCTTGTGTCATAGATCACACTCTTTCTTGATAGACAATAGGTAATAAGATTCTTCAAAGTTGATATCAAGTAAATATTGTCATACTTGTTTCTAGTGAATGATTGAGAATTGTCCTTGCTAGTGTTAATGCACTTACCTTTTTTGAAGCTTATTTTGTGTCCCTTGTCACACAGCTGGCTAATGCTCATGAGATTATGCTTCAGTCCTTTGACAAGTGAAACATCTTCATCAAATTTCCCAACTCAATGTTTCCTTTGTCAATGATTTTACCTTTGTCTTTTCCCCCAAAATTAACAAGTCCTCCATCTATGGTGGTGAGTGTTCCAAATTTGATGCTGTCTCTAGTCATATGACTGAAATACTAGCCGTCCAAATACCACTTGTTTGTTTAGAAAATCACCTATAATCCAATAAAATCTAATCTTTTCTTTGGTACCTATATAAACTTGAGTCCCTTGTGGTTAGGCTTTGATTCAAGGCCAAAAGACCGGCCAGCTTTTTGAACCTCTTATGTTGTTTTGGATAGTCTATTTTGAAATGGCAGTATCCATTGCAATATGAGCACTCACGAATCTTCGGCTAGTAGCACTTGTGAATTGTCTATCATAGTGATATTTGTAACAATGCACAGGAGATTTGTGCTTCAATCTATCATTTGAGTTTGGAAAGGGATTCTTCTGATCTTCATTCCCATCACGTCCCAAGCCACTTTTGTTGTAGTGAGGAGTTTGAATTGAGAAAATGTGCTTCAAAGTTTCTGAAGCAAGAGAAAATTTGATGCTGATTTTTGAATCTCATCTCTGGAATTCTCATTCTCAACTCAAAGAAGTTTTACTTCATTCACTCAAAGGTCAAGTTCCTTCTTCAGTTTGTCCTTTCTTTGGGTAAGGCTCGCAACAGCTTGCTCACCTATTCAATATCAGTATACACTTTTCCTTGAAGAGTAAGACCATTCACTATTTCAGTGAACCAAGTGAACATTTGTGTTAATGTTTAATTAGATTTCATCTTGAATAACTTGTAGCTTCTAAGCAAGATGTTTAGCTTTGTTTCTTTCACCCCGTCTATTCCTTCAAATGTCAGAATGATGTAATCTCGAATTTCCTTAACTGTACCACAAAAAGAAATTCCATTAAACTCAAATGGTGATAAAGCCCAATACAAGAGATGTTTGATCTTAGCATTAAGAGGAGCTTTTTTTCAAGCTTCTTCCATGTTGTTAACAGCAACGGCTTCTTGACCGTCTTGGTGGGAGCCGGTACTTCTACACCATTTATAATTGCATCTCACATATCTAGATTATTGGATTCAATGTACGATTGCATTCTTTGCTTCCAATAACTATGGTTGCTTCCATTAAAGTAAGGTGGCTTGTTGGGAGCTTGAGTATCATTAATAAAAAAAAGTTGTCACAGTTAGCTATAAGAGAGGATCTTTATGCTCATAAGTAACACACTTCAAATAATGAACAAAGCGCTCTAATACCAATTGTTAGTGGCTAACAATACATCTTAGAGGAGGTAAATAGATTGTTTGGGAAAATTTGGTGATCTTTCATAGAAATTGGCTAATCATTAAGCAAAGATTAGGTCAATGTGATGTTTAGAAGAGCTGTAAAGCAACCATGTGCAAATAGGAGTAAACAGATGAAAACAGCAATCCATAGAGGATTATAGTGGTTTGGCTTCATCCACAAACCTATGTCCACTCTTCAAACTAACAACCATAAGGCGGTTGGATTCCACTAGTAATTTGCTTGGAAAGTTACAAATGGCTAACACTCATCCTATACAAAATAGATATCACTACTAGGACTCAACTACAGCTCTTATTCTTATATGCTTAATCCTTAGCACAATTCTAAATAGCACGAATGCTAAAACAGTATGACAGAGAGCGTATAGTTAAGAAAAACAACAAGAAGTAAGTTTCTTGATCTTTTGAAGTTGCACACTCTTAACACATGGCTTCTGAGGTCTTCTCTTTTATAGTCATCTTCAATCTATCCGTTGAAGGTGGATTGAAGAAGCAAATAGCCGTTGGAGTTACCGTTGAGCCGTTGTTCGTGGATGGAACTACCAATACTGCTCTTTTCCTCAAACCTTTGCAGACTATCTAGAAATAGCCTTTGCTGTTATCTTCTCATTATAGTCTTTGACAGACATGTCAAATGACTTAGCTACTTGGCTACATGTTTCATGATTCTGCTACTATACAAATCTGACCCAACGAATATCATCAGATGTATGTCATTGTCACAACACCATCACCCAATCTTTATAGCTTCAACATAATTATCATTAACTGCTGATCTTTTAGGTTCACTAGTACTGTTTACAGAAAAACTGTATAAGGACATTTTGCAAACTTCTTTCCTATGGATTACACCGATATTGCGTGGTCCTTTGATCCAACCATTTTCATACGTCATAATAAATATTATATTATACTAAGGATAGTTTAGACATCAAAATCACACTTGGAGATGTTTTTCCAATAGAAATGGCCTAGATGAGCCCGTATAATCAAGTTTAGACCTAGGTTTTTGCTATATAGACATATTTATCTGATAATTCAAAGTCAGCAAATCAAAATTTCACAATAGTTGAACACGTGAGGAGAGAAGAGAATCCTCTAGACCAAGCCTTGGCCAAGACACCCCCTTTGCCGCATTGCCTTTCGACGCACCATTGTTGCTACTTGCTACTCCCGGCCGCAATGCCCCGACGACCTTCGTCGCCTATGAGTCATCTCGCCGTCACTGCGCTGCTGTGACCCATGACGACGCTAGCCGCTCCATGCTACCCAAGCAACCCACGTTGCCTATTGACGATCACTGCTCCCTACTATCAAGCTATCCCGTGGAGCCTCGACGTCGCTCACTACTTCTTTGTGATTGAGGCGCTACCTCGCAACATCCCTACCAGCTTGAGTCATGAGCCCCGACATGAACTCACTACTTTTCCTTGGCCGAATCTATATTCCATTCATCGTAGCATACTCGCCATCTCGAGCTGCAGAACTTCCCCGACAAGCCTATTGCCCTACTATCATCTTGAGCCCCTGCAACGAGCACCACCATTGCTGTCTTAGCCAGTGAACCGGCCACCACCATCGAGTCCCGTCTCACGATTCCAGTCCAATTACATCAAGTTCAAATTTGGAAAGTCAATATGCAAATTAACTAATTTTCTTATTTTTAATTGCTTTGAATATTTACTTGCCTATTCTGATTGATTGTCATCTTTTATCAAATATTCAAGCAATAATGCATCCACAAAATCTTAGAAATCACCCCAAGTTAGGAAACTTTTCTAACTCAACAACGTGCTTGGATGGTAATCCAATCTTTCTCAATGATATACGATACCTGGTAGTGCAAACAATCTTCCATCTTATCCATAATTACTTGGATACTATCATTGATTTACTTGTTTTCAAATTTAAACAAAAAACAATCCATTAATATATTTAATCACATGGATTTAATCGTGGGTTTATTCCGTTTATAAGTTTAAATTAATAAGATAAATTGTGTGGATTATATTTGTTTGAATGGTTGTCTGTTATTTGATTATTTCCATAAAAAAAATCCAAAATAGATTAGATATGATTTAATTTGATTTTTGTTGATAATATTGCCTGTTTTAGGTTTGACTGCATGTTTAAATTAAGTAATTTATTTATTCCGAAATTCAAAATAAAAAATGCAAAAGAATTGCCTTAGAATAAATTAGATATTTTTCCTTTTAGCTTAAATTGCATGTTTAAATGTAGGGTATTTTTAATTTCGAATTTTAATTAAAACAAAAACAAAAAATATCACGTGCGTATCATGTAGCACTAGGTCTATCCACTGCACGTCATTTAGTAATTACACGTTCAGGATCATTAAATTAAAACGTGTGACATGTTAGCATAGTTACATGATAATTATTGCCTGCCATTAGAGTTAGGTCATTTAATTAAAACTATGTGATGTATATAGTTTGCACATTAGATTAATTTGATTACATCTCGTAAGTCATTTTAGTATGGATATATTTTGTACGTCGTTACATTTAGAATAATTACGTATTGCATGTTATTTAAAGTTCATTTAGATAAGTGAAAATCCATAAATAAATAAAAATTGAGTGATTTCGTGTTAATTAAAAATCAGATCTAGGTTATTGATGTGATTTTTGAGCTGATATTGTAGATGTTTTTATTGCTCTGAGGTAAGTTCTACAATTTATTTATTACTTTATTGGATGTTACTTTGTTGGTTTGCACATCTGTATAATCATTTACATAATAGGAAGTAACAAAATCAATTCAAGCTACCTAATAAATATCTTTTTATGAAAAGAACAATACCGAGAGCACATTCAAGAAATCTTTGTAATCAAATCTTCGAACCCAAAATATTTGATTTGCAAGAATAAAGTAAATTTTGCGTTACTTTATTTAGGTTTCTAATCAAACCACAACAAATTAATTAGCATTGATTTCTTATTTGTGGCATCCAAAAATTTCGACAACCCTTGGATGCGCAGCGGTTCGTGATTAAGTGACGAAAGTATCGTCAGATTATGCCATTGATGCTATATATGAACATTGGCTCGTATTATTGTTGGACCAGTGCCTTTCTTTTAATGATGGTCTAATTTTCGAGGAAGCCATAGTCTTGTCAGAAAAACTTTCATAGGTATGAGTGAGACCAACCTCGTTCGTATACTTTTGTCGACACCAGAAAAATAACGACACATTGTGGATTGGTGAAATTATTGTCGGACTCCGTCGTCGGCACCGATGTTGGACCCCGCCGATTTATGTACACATTTTCTCTTGATGACACAATCCAGCTAGACCACTTAAGTGTATATGGAACAAGAAAAGAATTTGAGTTATGAAAGAGTACACTTGATAAATTGTTGAACCATGAAACTATGGGACCGAGAATGCCCCAAATATGTGCGAGATTAAGGACCAATTTTTTAGAAATTGGGCCACTAATTTGCTGGCCCAAAACAGCCCAAAACAGCCCAAAACAGTCCCATATTAGTCGACATTTAAGTCAACTAATGGAGGAAGGATTGACCAGGAGGCCTCCACCGTTGGACACCTCATAGCATGCAGGAGGAGAGGTGGCCAACGAAGCTTCTTGGAAAGGCTGGCCATTTCCCCTGCAGCCACTGAAATTCCTCATGCAAATATCATCATTAGTCTAATTAATTTTGAGGGAATTATTAGCTTGGTTTTCATGGTGAAGAGAGAGAAACCGAGCACAAAAAAAAAAAAAAAAGGCAGAGAGAGTTTGAAACGAGAGAAACCAAGAGAGTGAGCAGCGAGAGGGTGAGTCCGCGAGTGGAGGAAGAAGACCAAGCCTTGCTGTGCGTGTGCCTTGCTGCCGCCGTCATCATCGCCGGTCCTCACCGCCGTTGAGCCGCATTCAAAGACCCGTGAGCTTCCCGTTCGGTTTGTCGATTGAGCTTAGGTGTTGAGGCAAGTAGAAGTTCATCAATCTATGTGATGTAGTGCTGCTGCTGTCTAGTGTAGTGCAATCGACTTGAAGAAGGGTTAAGATGAAAACTGAATGTCAATCTGTGGAGGAATGAATGTGAAGTTGCTATTTTGTGTTGGATTGAACTTGATGAGTACTAGATTGAGTTAGACATCTAGATATAGTCGTATGAATGTAAAAACATGAAGATAGAAGTGTACCTATTGAAAACAGTAAGCTGATCGTAGAGAATAGCTTGACCTTCGATGATTATGTGAATTTTTTGTAATTTTCTAGATAGAATTGGACTCTGAATCCTTAATGAAAGTTTTAGGACATATACTTAAGAATAATATAGCAAAATTTGAGAATAAATGGACAAGTTTTGTTTGGTGAAATGATTTTTCTTGTGAATGTTAAATCTGGAAATTATTACAGAGTGTTAGTAAGGAATATCGAAATTATTGCTCTTGATATACAATGAAACTGACTTAGTGTTCTTCATGAAACATTTTTCTTTAGGTCTTGTTTACAACATATCCAAATTTCAGAATTTTCTGAGTTCATTTAAGGGTTATTTCGAAATTTTCATTAAAGCTGCACATTTTGGTTTTTAAGTTGTTTTACTCCGACTTTGCTCAACTGATTTCAAAAGTGAATGCATCTTGGGTTGTTTGTTATGTGACATGATGATATTGGCATTGGCATATCATGCAATATTGACATGTGATGAGACTCAAGAGACATTTTGTCATTGCATTGAAAAGTGTTTTTGGAAATTATGATGTTAATTGTTGCCGTTGGACCTTCGGGTCAACGATGCCCCGGGAGTCAGGATGCCCAAAGGTCCCAATGAGTCAATGCCCTTTGGATGCTTGGTTGTATTTTGAATACATGCCCAAAGGTTTTTCCCCGGGAGCTTCAGGATGCCCGGTGGTATGCTTGTCGGTATGTAATTCCAGATGGCCAGGAACCATTTTCATGGGAGGCCTCGAGGTTCCTTGTGATGCCAAGTGGGGTACGAGATGCCTGGAGGCGTGATTCACTCCAGATGCTCGGTTATATTTTGAATACATGCCCGGAAGCTTCCACGACACCAGGGTTGGGTGCGGAATCCCAGAAGTATGCAAACATTGGTCCTCTGGGGGGATGAAACCTTTTGAATGATAAAATGGATGATTATATTAAGTGTTAGTGTGGTTTGGTTATGGGACTAAATTATATGGCATGGAGTGGGACGTGTCATTACAGTTTGGCCTTATGATCGAGACTGGTGTAACTAGACATGATGCATCTGAATCTATTGAAATTGCATTCGTCATTGCATTAAAGGATTTTATGATTTTGATGTAAATTAATCCATCAACCACCTGATTTTGTCTATCCTGCATGAGTCTGGTTATTGATGGTACTGCTTGATATAGTTTGATGAATCTTTTACGGCTGAGTGGTTGTACTCACCCCGTTTGGAGACTAACATTTTAGACTAGACAAGATATCTCTACTACCACCGCCATCATCAAATGGACCGAGGGGTTGGATATGACCGCAAGGAGGAGGACAGCAGAGAAAGAAACTTTCGGTCACCGACACTGATCGATGGACTTTAAGTATACGACTACTGGAAAAGATATCGGTCATCTTTTAAAATATAGCCGAGTATAGAAGACTACGGCATTTTGGTGTACCAATGAATGATGTCCATTTGGTTTAAGTAAAAAAAGTGTTCAGCTTTTACCTATAAAAATGTTTAGTTGGTGTGCATTGTTTCTAAATTTGGAATAGGGAGATGTTGGATTTTGCTTCAGCTATATAAACTCCGTAGGGACTGATCTAAATGATATAAACCCCCAGGACTTGTGGACCTATTATAATTCTATGGTATCGGAGTGATATATTATCAGGATGAGTGAAAGGCAAGTGATCAGTGGCGACCCTAACAGTTCGGGGGCCATCGAGGGGTGCCACATTATTGAAGATCATTTGCATATTACGAATTTGAATAACAAGATGCAAAATGATATGGACTGAGTTAAGTTTATGATTAATAATCTATTAATCAAAATCCTAGGTGGTACACTTTAAGGATGTGTCACCACATGTAAAAATGATGCAATTAAATATATCCATTAGGACCATTCTTTTTTATGATTGAAAAATTTATGTAGACTTTTTATTAGTTTTCTTTTATTGTCATTTGTCATTCCATGAGGTCCAAACCAACAAAGTATTAAAAAGACAACAGCAAAGGATGAAGCTGATGACAATGATTATAGAAATAGAGAGGGAAGAAGAGATTCACGAGGGGTAAGGATGTGAATCGTGCGGCTACCGTCATTGTTGTCAGGATCACCAAACCCTCATCTAGGAAAATGGGACAGCAAGCACGCCAGTGCACATGGACACCATCTAGGCTCATCAAAATGGATGATTGGTCAATTTGTTAATCGATAATCGAGTTGAATAATAATTAATTGATTAGTTATAATAAAATAAATTAATCATAAATGAGTTTAAGTATAATATAAATATTAAATTGTCATGCCCCGATCTTCAGACACATGCCCATCCCTCACCTTGGTCGATTAAAAATTTGCGATATCTCAGGACGTATTGCCGATCCTTTTATTTTCATGCGCATGTGGAAACATATAATAAATCCCTAGATAATAAATCATTGGGATAGAATAGTAGGACTAAATTTCAAACTCTTAAAAACCTTCACTCTTATATACAAGGTGAACTATTAGTTTCAATTCACAATAAGCCAGTTTAAAAACAAAACTACAAGCAAAAGTGGGATTCTAGAAGCTACGGATCCTGTCCTCCTCTTCATCATCCTCCACACTACAACTGGAGCCTTTAACAGACCGCACCGAACTTTCAAGATCTTCAAAATCCAAGTCTACTGTATCTAGGGAACTGAAATGGTTATTTAATAACCAATGAAACAATGTCTCAGCAAGTTCTACTCCCTAAGACCCGATTAGTAAACCAATACACCTTAGGGCTGCCTGTGCACAACACGAGTCATATGACTTACTTTGGCCTCAGATTCCACTTGCATATTAATACAGATCAAATAGGCACCCAAGCAATCACATCACTGATTGAAGTATCGATCAAATCGACATAGTTAATTACATCTCAATCGAACCCTTCACTAGTCGTTTCCATTCAATCAATCAATTTTCGACATCAGATCAAAGTAAGGATCAGTCAACCTAGTCAATTACATATCAAACAGACCAACTCTAGGTCATTCCCAGACATCAATCACATGTACTCTCTCGAGCGTCTTTTTCGCCAACTGCCATAACATCACCGATCACATGCTTTCTTTAAGACTTCGTTTTCGCTGGCGATGTCCCAATCACCCAATCATGTACCATTTCTAGGGCGCCGTTTTTGCCAGGGTGAGGTATGCAATGGATAGCACTCGTGCGTTCTTTAAGGGACCGTTTTCGCTAGTGATACCCTCCGTCACCGAACCACGTATGTCCATAATGAAGCAAGGGATAGATAGCACTTGTGTGTTCTTTAAGGCGCCGTTTTCGCTAGTGATATCCTTAATCACCGAACCACGTATGTCTATAAGTCACAGACATTCTTTCTCTCTAGTGATGTTTTCGCCAACGTGACATATGTAATGGGCAGCAACGTGTGTTCTTTAAGGCGTCGTTTTTACCAGTGATATCCTTAATCACCGAATCACGTTTGTCCACTTACATCGTACCTGCTTGGTCTCAGCCGAGAATTTCCCCAATTCACTCTAAAAATTTTCTCTTCTTTACAACTCATCAAAGCATTATCAATGCTAAATAATCACACTCGGCCATCTACCAATCAATTATTCAATTCCACTTAATTTCAATCAATTAAGGAACAATTCCTCAATTGCACAATCAATTCAATTTAGCACAATGAGGAGCTCAAATAAATAAATGGACTGCAGCACAACAATCAGCACAAAACTCCAGTCACCGGCCATCTTGGTTGAATTTCCTAAAAAAATAAATAATTAAATAATTAATTTCGAAAAATAAATAAATAAATATTAAAAATCCAATTTAGGCCGGTGATGCCTAATTGGAACCTAAAACGGGTCGGGAAAATCCTGAGATGCATTCAATAAATATTAGAAGCTCTCTACTTATTAATGATTAAGTCTAACCACCTAACATGCATCATTAAGTCACTAATTTAATTATTCTAAACTAATCTAACCACCTAATTGCACTTAATTAAATCTAATCAACCATAAGGCATAATTAGCAAACTAAGAAGGCATTAGTGAGTAAAACTCACTTGGCAAAGCAAAGACCAAAACACCGCAACGACGACGCGACGGTGGCCGAAATCCAAACTTTCGATAGCGTCGGCGGATACTCGAGCTGGGCCTACAAGCCTCGCAAGCCCACAGAAAATCACTAGGCTTGGACTTGGGCTTGGGCTGCTTTGTAGGCTTCAAAGAGCTAGGGCAAACATCTGCTGCGGAGATGGGCTTCACTGGACTTGTCGCGACCTATTTTTCGGGCGCACCACCTAAAACTAGGTTAATGGACTACTAAGCTTTTAAACTTAGCTCAGGCTCTCTCAAGCCCATACCAAATCGCGACTTAAGTCCAAATATTAACTAGGAGTCGCCACTAATCGGTTTATGGTAGGTCGATTAGACACCTAAGTAAAATAAAAGGAGATTTATTTTACTCATACGAACCAGAGACTAATGGTACATGAATACATTAGAATTTTCTAATGCCCTTTCGGTACCATTTCTTTTAATTTTCAAAATATTTTTTGCAGGCAGCTTGGATTTATTTTAAGCTAAATCATTATCATGCAAATGTGGTGACCACACGGGTGCTCATCCATTATTAAAACATTTAAATAAATAAATTGCATCACACAAAGAAAGCAATCATTTTTTTTTTTGGCTTTTCTTGAAATTAGAATTATTCATAAAACTGTATTTTAAAACTAAATGACTTAATCTTATTAATGTGCAAATTCTAATTAAATTGACCTATTATGCAAACTAGTTATTATGCACCTTATGACCTATTTTTACTAACAAATTCTAATTAAATGATCATATTATGCGAACTAATTAACATGCACCTAGATTTTTGTATTTTTGTATTTTTTTTATTGAAGTTTAGAATTTATGAAAACCCTACTTAATCTATCTAAAAATGGATAATTTTCTAATCTATTCTAGGGATTAATTTGACTTAAACCCTATCTTATCTTAGAAAACTATTTTTTTTTTAAAATGAGATAATTAAAATGTGCGAGCATTATCTAAAAATTAACTTAGGTCCAATCCTAACTTATTCAAAAAATGCAACCCTAAAAATGTAATCCTAAGAAAAATCTAATTTATTAAACCTACATGTCTGATTTACTAAACCTATATACTCATGCAGAATTTTGATTTTTTGATTTTTTTAGTTTTTTTTTAAAGATAAGTAATTATTAAATAAATATTAAATCTAAGCCATCAGCAAAATAAAATATTAAAATAATCGAAAAAATAATATGTTGTCTCACAGGTCAAATTAACGATTATCCTAACTCTAATTATCAAGACAAATAGTTCAAAATAATTAAAAATCTGATCCGAAGTTTTACGAATTAAATTAATAATTATAATGATTTAACAATTGAAATTCTACCGAAAGCCCAAAAATTAATATAATTAAAAAAATAATGCTATGTCTCTCGGATTAGATTAATAATTACAATAATTCCGAACAAAATCTTTATGAATAATGCCTACTATATGCATAAAATGAAAATCACATCCCTGTACAATAATATTGAAATTAAAAAAAAAATAAAATAGCATAAAATAGATAAAAAAAAAATACAAATAACAAAAGCCACCTAAAGGGCGACACGGAGAGAGGGAGCAACGGCGCCGATCAGTGAGAGGTGGAGCACGGCGAAGGGCAGGCGAGGCGCAGCACGGGAAGTGCGGCGGCGTTGGACTCCGGCGGCGGTGAAGCGGACAAGCAGGGGGTGGTGCAGTGGAGTAGCGTCGGCGAGGACAGGAGCGCGGTCGTCAGGGCTGCAGCGAGGACTACGAACAGCAAGCTGGTGTGGTGATTGGCAGGGGGGATGATAGGCAAACCGACGCGGGCTGCAGGCGAAGTAGGGCGCGGCGATGGTCAGCGGCTTCGCAGCTTCTGGGCAAACGGGGCGTAGGCTGGCTCGGTGATGCGACGCGGTGGCGGAGATGGTGGCTGCGACAGCGTCACGGCTTATGGGCAGCAACAACGACGCGAGATCGCGAGCGACGGTTTGCGCAACAGGGGGATGCGACAGATTGGGCACTGGATCGCTGGAAGGAAGACGGTGGTGAGCGGAGATGCGGCAAGAACTCGGCGAGGGGGCTCGCGGGCTGTCGTAGGTTGCGGCAGCGGTGTCGCTGGGTCGCAAGTAGAGCAGCGGTGGCCGGCAAAGGGAGACACCAGCGTCTGGAGGTGCGGCGGCGTCGAGGAGGGGCTGCACGAGGAAGACAAACAGTGGCCCTCTTTTGATTTTTTTTTCTTTTGTTTTTTTTTTTACTCACCCGGCGCACGTCCCGCACGTCTCCCTCACTGTAGCGGCTGACTTTTGCTTTTTCTTTTGCAGCTTGTCAGAAGAGAAGGGAAAGATTACTTTCTTTTCGGCTGAAGATCAACGGAGGGAGCTTGTCTTTTTTTTTTTTTTTTTTTTTTTTTTTTTTTTTCTGATTTTTCGATTTTCGCTCCCCAATTTTTTTCGAAAGTTCCCCCCTTTGCTCGAAAATTTTTGGTCTACTTTTATAGTGATCCCGACCACCCTCTTTTATGGCAATTTTCGAGCTTCCTTTTTCCGTTGCCTTAATTCATGTAAATTGGAGCAAAATCTTGCAATCGGTTTGATTTTTCCTTGGATATTTCGATTCCTTCCTTTTTATCAAACTCTTTACTTTTTTATTTATCTGATTTCTTTGATTGAGAATTTGCTTCCATATTTACTATGAATTAAATATTCACTGGAGCAAGGATGGTTAATCAGAATTTCCACATTCCATTCATAACCAAATCATATTGATCCTTCCCTCATTTTTCCTTTTTTTTTAATGCTATGCAAATTTTATTTCTTCAAGATCGCCAAAATTTAGGTGTCAACAGGACTTGATGGGCTGAAGAAAGGACCGGACTGGGCTGTTCAAGAAAAACATGGGCTGCTGAACCAGGCCCGAAACTGGGTTGAACCAAGGCTGAAAACAGGCCCAGCTGTTGGGCCAAAATTGCTGGATTCCACGGGCTGAAATTGTTGGCTTGTGGACTAGAATTGCTGGGCTTCAGTTGCCGAAAATGGGCTGAGCTGATGGAGGTGGGCTCAAACTTGTTGGGTCGCTGAAACACCGAACTAGCTTGTTGCTGGATTTCTATTTACTTCAGTTGATGGTGATGCTGCTCCCCTTGGTGGATCGTTGGACGTGGCAGAGAAATCCGGTGGACGTTAAAGATGTTGCAGGAGATGGTAAAGACGTGTGGATCGGTAAAGCAGAAGGAAATCAGTTGCTGGCGTCTTCAATTGAGGGCTTCGTCAAGGGGGTTTTAACCGAGAGTGGAGATGGCTGACGGTGGCTTCGCGGGCGAGAGATGTTGACCGAGCGAGATATGGGGACGAGCTGCAGAGAAGAAGCAGCTTCGGTGCTGCTCCTACTGGTGTCTTCGATGGAGAATGGACGGAGAACAAGAGCTGCGGGGAAATTGACGAAGGAGAGAGAGATCGGGGGGCGCTGAGGTCTTCCACCGGATGAAGGAAAAAGTAGAAATTAAAAGAAATGGGTTGGGGGCAGCTGTACGTGAAGATAAGAGGAAGATGAAAGAGATAAGGTGGAGGGTGTTGGCGACGAAAGAAAAAGGAAAGAAACGTGCCCATTAGAATGGGTAAGGAGATGGTGGGGGCCGCGGTCAACATTCAATGCCAAAAGAAGACCAAAGCCAAAAAGAAAAAGAAGACTTGCATGGGTGTTGGCGGCTAAGAGGGGAGAACAAAAATTCAACAACCTTAGCCAAATCATTCAATGCTTTGGTCTCACAAGCCTTAATCTCATCCTCTATGTCACCCCCATCATTTTCAAGCATAAATTCTACCATTAAACCAATTTAAGGTCCAAAATAACGCAATTCTCCCTTAGTTTCGAATTTCACATTTTGAACTTCCAATTTATTCGACGAATTCCCAAATTGAGATCCAATCTCGATGAAGAAAAATTCCGAACAATTTTCTATAAATCCCCGACACTCACAGGCTTGGCTTGAAAGTCTAAACTCCCTTAAATTTAGTCCATACGAATTTCTGTTAATTTTCCGCAACGTCCGAACGATTTTTTGTACAAAATCTTAGAATCTCTAAAAAACCGTTTAAGACTAAGTCGACGTTCCTAGAATTGATCGTGACACCACAGAACTTTCCATTTCTGAAATCAGACTCGAATTCACAGTTAATTTCCATTTGACACATTTTTAGCGTAACCTAGACTACCGGGTAACTTTCAAAAAAAATTAGTGCAAATGACCAGTGGTCGATTTTCTTCAAGTCACTATGAACCCACTTGACTCATTGGCGATTCTCGATTGTTGTGAAAATCTCGAAGATTCAAATACGGACATAGGGTACCAAAACAATAAGAATATCAGTCTAGTGCCGGTTGATGAGAATTTTCCAATTTAGTGGTGTCACCCACGATTGGCCACACATCTTTGTCGATCCAGCCTATCTCTTATCTCAAATCGATTTTATATTGTGCTGCAATGACCTCTAAAGATAGACACAGTTAAGAAGCCGATTCTTAGTCGAATTTTCAAATCTATTTGCCTTAAAATTCTTATTGGTTTCCCCAGAAAGCCTAGTTATCTTGAGAGTGATCAGCTTTGAGAACAGCCCTATAGACACGTCAATGAAATGCCCGATTTATTCAGTGGAAAACAGAGTTGAAAATCTAGGATGTCACATAAATAAATCATAAATGAATTTATAATTATTTAAGCTCAATCCGCCTCCATAACTCTCTTTTCGTTCTTTCTCTCTTTTATTTGATCACTTCACATTCTCATCTCAATTTGAGAATGAATTTTCGTAAATTGAGTTAATGAAAGTGTTCTAATAATACAAATTGAGCTAGGTATGATAAATTTGTATTGTATAAAAATAAGTTAGAATGAGTTAAATAGATTTATTTGAGTTGGATTATTGTGGATCTAACCCACCTGTTTGATAAGTCTAACACCACCCCCACCATCTAAATTTGCCTCATCCCTAAGCGGGTGATTATTCTTTCTTTCCCTCGGAAGGGCTCCACGACCCTCGCCTGAGACAATCGATTCCCGTAGTCTTTCCCTTCTTGCGGTGGACGCCACTGCTACGGGGCGTGGCAGTGGCAAGCAATGGCGTTGAGGGCCTTTTCAGCTTCTTCTATTTATTAGTTTTTTAGGCCTATATTGGGCACCTAGACATCAACATGAAGTGCCTGATGATAGATAATAAAAAAGAGACACAAAAAAAGGGGTCTTTTAGTCCTTAAAATAAATTGAACTTATTGAGATACTCATTTAAAAGAGTATAAAATAAAGCACAAGCCGCCCATGCATGTTAGCATGAGTGAATATATATAGGATGTATGAGTACATAAGGCAAGGCGTTGGTGGCTATAATTCTACGTGTACCATTTAAGATAGCTATCGAATGATAAATTATTAAAATAGCTCATATTGATAGGTTATAAGGTTTATATACTCCTTATACACGTGGTCTCTCTTCATCTATTAATTTAAATTTTTGTATCAAACTTTCCAATATGGTATTAGAACCGACAAGGTGCTACTCGGTTTATTTTGTTTGTGCATCTTTCTCTTTCATCAAACTTTACATGTCATTCTTATTTCGACTTGCACTTAATCCAACCTCTGAGTTTAAGGTCTGGGTATGGTTCTAAAGGGAGTGGAGGTCAAATTGGATGCTAAGTTTTTATATAATTGAAACACAGAATTTTTTGTTGATCAAGAATATATTTTTCCTACGTGATGCTACGCAGTAGAGAATGAGGAGAAACTTTTAACAGCTGACATATTCGCAAAAACAAGTGTACCTCCATTTAAGACAGATTTCCAAGTGGCTCTATCTATTTCCCTGTCATTTCGGGTTTGCACCGAGTGCTGGTTACGTGAAAATGGAAGCCCAAACGCGCATGTAAATTTTCAAATCATTTCGTTTGCGCTTCGTCTTACCTATCGATCAGAGGTAGAGGATAAATCCACACGCTCTTTACTAGATCAGCCCAATCACACATCTAGATTATTAAAAGTAAGTCCTATTTTTTTAAAAGAGAAAACATATGCTTATTCTAATAGAAGATTTTCCATTAATTAAATTACCCTATACATTTGGTCTAATAGAAATTTTTTATAACGTTTAGAAATGTGCTAGGTCCTTCTCGGACACATTATTCATGCTAAACAACGCGAGCATCATCTCACAACAATGATTCACTCGCAGATTAGATGGATTTAATCTTCTTCTTTTTTACATTCTCATGACATTGAAATAGGATTTGCCTTGAAGCTTGCGAAAGTCTTAAGTATTCAGCGCAATTTTTAATCTTGTTATACTGACATTAACGTTAGTCATGCTTATTCTCTTAAAAAAAACAAAAAACTGGCTTTTAGATGTAATTAGGCTTTGTGATGTCTTCATCAAACCTTGAGTTGAAACCTTTCTTAACACAAGTTGATTATAGCCCTATTGTGACCTACCCTCATGTGAACCACATAGAATTTGGCTTATGGATTACTAAATCTAAACTTAGTTTTGCTCTCCCAAACTCATATCATTTCACAATTTATGGTCTAAGTTCTAAATATGCAAAATTATTTTTATTTAAGATCACCATATACAAGTAAAGTAATGAGAGAATTACTTTACTTTTAGGGCGCGTTTGGTAACATTTATATTCAAATATTGTTTCCGGGAACAATATTTAAATAGAAGAATGCGTTTGGTAACTGCGCAAAATTTATGTTCCTGGAATAGAAAAAGAACAAAAACACATTTGTAAACTTGTACATTTTTTAAAAATTTTTTAATACTTTTATTTTATTTTTTCTTTATTTTTTCTTCTTCCTTTTGGCCGGTCGATGACCTTGGCCATGGCCAGTGATCAACCAACGAGGGTCGGTGGCCTCACCCAGCCACGATGAGGCTTGTCGACCCCCGACAAGGTCGCTTGGGGCTGGTGGTACGGCTGGTCGGCCGAGGCTGGCGATGGGCCAAAGAAAAAAGAAGAAGAAAAAAGAAAAAGAAAAATGATAAAAAAAGAAGTGTTTCTTGTAATTGTTCTGGGGAACAAGAAACAAGTTTTTTTCTACTTCTTATTTCAATTCCAAATCTGTTCCCGAGAACAAAAAAGTAGATTTTTTGTTCCCGAGAACAAACATGTAAACAAATGTGTTTTTGGTTTTTCTTTTTTTTGTTCCCTAAAACAAAAGAAAAAAAATTTGTATTCCGAGGAACAAAAACAACTTTAAACAAACAGGGCCTTAGTGTGGCACCCTGAACCCCCCCTTAGGTCGCCACAGGCACCTAATGCTACACCTAATTTCATCTCTTAGAAGAAGCGTCGTAAATCATAGACAAATTTTTTTTTTGAAAACGGTCCTAGGGTGACTCATTAGCGGAAGCGAAATATAACATCACCATCTCCCCCTCCACCAACCATGATACAATTGCACACCGCTAATCATCATGAGAAAAGACAAAACCACGACTCTTTATTTACATATTTTCAAGATGGGTTTCCTTGGGTCGGTACATCAAAAGAAAGGCCAGGACATGAAGCCACACTCGGCCATAAACCCAAAAAGAAACACTCGACCCACTATGACTAATATGCAAGATCCCTTATCACTAGTATCAGCTAATCATCCCAAAAAGTTCCAGCTCCTACTTGATACGCACGGGCCCTCACACCCATTCCGGTGCATCAGGCGGTGGCGGCGGCAACATCCCACGCATTGCCCCATCTCGTCGAACGTGGACGGATATGAACTCCTGGATGACAGGACCCTCAGCCAGGCCCACGTCATACATCACTAAGGCGCGAACTCGAATAAATGTCAGTCCAGGAATGGTGGGATAGTCGATCTCCACACACTCGACCTATACATCGAAAGGAAGACTGTAAAAGACGCCCCACGTGACAGTAGGGAGCGGCATCCTGCTAATCTGAAATGTTGGTCCCCGAAAGGGTGAGTACAACCACTCAGCAGGTAAAGGACCAACAAACCACACAACACATCATGCCATGCAATCATCACAATCATAGCATCACATGTCATACGGGCATCCATGCACAACATACCATGGCATCATGCACATGTCATCATTCCTCATATACCATCATCATCATATAGACATCACCATCATATCATATACTTACCATCATCATGTCACATATGGCATCATCCTTACCATGCATCCATGCATATAACATCATCACCATACCACATGTACCATCATCATGTCATGCATCCATGCATGTAACATCATCATCATATCACATATACCATCATCATTGCCATGCATCCATGCATATATCCGCATCATCATGTCATGCATATATCATCATGCATCATATCATGCATATATCATAATGCATAATTCAAATTCAATTTTTATCTTGGACCGCCACATTTCTTTTTCCCAGGACCAATGTTTGTATCCCATATGTATCCAAGATACAATTCAGACCATCCGGCTCCCTGACTCTCCGGGCATCTCGTACCCCAACTGGCATCACGAGGACCCTCCGACATTCAACCATTCATGGCTATCGGGCAACCGGCCGCACCCTTCAAGCTAGGCATCTCGCACCCAAACCGGCATCGCGAGGTATCCCTCGGCACAATACCTGCCAAGCTTCCGGCTCCCCCACTCTCCAGGCATCTCGACACCTCTTGGTACTCCCGAGGCCTTTCAGTATCCGGCCATTGATGACCACCGGGCAACCGGCCGTACCCTTCTGGCCAGGCATCCCGCCACTCCCGGGGCATCGTCAGCTCACACCTTCGACGGTCTTCTCATTTATCTCAATTCTCATCTTCAATTATAGTTCAATTTTAACATGGCATGTGATGTGATGGCAATCAAAATCATATTCCTCATTGAATTCATATATGCAGCAAGACACCATCATCCATAACAATATAATTCATGGAGTCCATGCAATTTAAAATGGTCCATATTTCATGCCTTTTACAAAATTCCAGCATGTGCCATTTTTAGAAAATATTTAAATTAAATATCCATATGCTTCTCAAAAATCATTAAATCAAGGCACGTGATAGATAAGGCAATAAGATAGCAATTTTATGAAAAACACATGCCCAATAGAGTTCCACACAAGAGATATAATCCACACGATTTCTGCATGAAATTTCGGATAGAAATAGAATGTGCAGTTTTTGAAATAATTCGATTAAAATACACGAAAGACCTCCGAAAATTATGAAATTTTACCAGGTTGTATTTAAGACACTAAAGTAGATTTTTCATGAAGAATTCTAAGCCATATTCGTTTAAGATCATTTTCTATAGTCATACTAAGCTTCTGGGTCTATCACCGAAACGTGCAGTGTAGTCATCTCCGAAATACCGAGTTTTTACCCACTTATTCTTCTTTGTTTCCTCTGAAATTTGGATATTTTTTACTTCAAGAGGTCCCCTACAACTTTAATTAAGGTATCTAAGTCAAATTTTCAAAGAATAGTCACCATATGGGTCCATGAAGTCTCGAGTGTCCTGTACCGCGTCTCCAGATTTACCGTCTTCAAGATTAAGTCGATTCACTAGGCTACACTTGTTCATTTTACTTAAAATTTGAGTATGTTAGTATTTAAGATGTTATATACAAGTTTCATGAAGAAGTAGAAGAGATATTCTTGATAAAAATCAACATGAAGCCACAAATATACCAAAAGGTCAGCAAAACAGTTCCAGGTCTAGTGTCTCCGTAGGATGAGGGTTTGACCCCTTAAATCTCCACCATTTTGTACCAAATTTCATTATGTTGTATTTTATGATGTTGGCTACAATTTTCATGAAGAAATAAAAGTCAAAATAGAACTCAAAACATGCATGCAAGCTCTCACAAGATTCTGGTTCAGGCAGTTCATACGAAAACAGCATGCAAACTCAAGAACAAGTCATATTCTAGCTTCGGTTTTGCCTATCCTATGATCCGAAACCTACCACCAACAAATCACACATGCAAGGGTGGAAATCAGTCACAACTTGCCTCAAAGACCAAGTGGACAGCGGCGCACGAACGGCACACCGGCGACGGACGGACGGCGTGCGGGCAGCGACAGGCGACTCCTTCTCCCTCTCGGCCTCACTCTCTCTCTTTCTCACTTGGCCGAATAACACCAACCGGCCACCCTCTCTCTCTCTTCTTCCTTTTATTTCCCCAAATTGTCATCATTAGCAATCATCACTTGCCACTTCCAATGGCCAATGCATGAAGACCTCCTCTCGCCACTTGTCATGACACATGCATAATGGGCTTTGGGCTTGGGCTTGGATTGGAAGAAGTGGGCTGGCCACTCCTCCCCCCTCATAATCGATGGCCACACCTCCTTGGGACCTAATTGGGCCGGCCATTCGGCCCACCAGAAGCTTAGGCCATTTGGCCTAAGGCCCAACCTAATTCAAATCAATTTTTCCCTTTCTTATTCTTTCTTTTAAGAATTTAATTACTAAATTCCACATGGCCAAAATCTTGTAACATTTTATTTATAGGAACTTAGTCTATAAAGTGCATAGCCAGGCATATATTATTCTCATTAATTTATCTAATTTAAAATCTCATGAACACAAGCATATATCACTTAGTCTTAAAAGGAGACTAATGGCTAAAGCATAAACCATAGGTAATTTCATTACCTAATTATGGGCTTTTAACACACCTTAGAGCTCGTCTTGAATTTTGGGATGCCACACTTAGGAACCATAGAGATTTAAGGTTGGAGATTTGATTACACTAATTAATCAAATAATACTCTTTCGGTACCTATCCTTATTCAACTACCAAATAAAGTGTGCATCTAACATTTTACACTAATCATGACTCCTAAGATTCAATTTGTAACCAAGCTAAGGAAAAAGCAATCCATGCACCAAAAGGGCACAATCAAAATAATGGAAATGTGCAAACAACAAGCCAACATTTATTTCCATTAACATTCAATCCGTATTAGCCCCATTTGGTTTGGCATTGGGAAAATATCATTTGAACAATGCAAGTACTTTTGACCTAAAGAAGTTTTTTAAAATACAAATAGCATTTGATGAGTTATAATTTTAAAGTGCATTGGGAACAACTTTTGCTTAAATACTATTTGATAAAAATTATATTTGTAAAGGACTTTTGTTAATTTTTTTTTCTAAAAATGTATTTATTTTCTATTTTTTTTTTTTGGAGTTTAGCCATCGAGCCATTAGACGACCTCACCTGGGTGCGGTGACACCTTGCTGTGACCCAAGCGAGCGATGTGGTGACTCATTTGCACTTATTACAAGCACCCAAAATGGACAGAAGACTAAGAACAATTGCACAAATCTCACTCAGGCATTTCATCGAACACACGGAAGGCGGCAGCTGAGAGGAGGTTATAGACTTGTCTGATATATGAACTTAGACCAAAATTAGCAAGCAATGAATAAGTGAGATTTAGCTTTAGTACAGGGACGACTCGTCTGCACTCATTACTAGTATGAATGAAAAAAAAACAGCAAGTCTTAGGCACAAACAAATGACACAAACGAGCATCTAAGCTAGGCATTTCATCGAGGAAGGTGGCGTGCACCATTTGAGGAATGAACAAAAGCTCAACTGAGACTTCAGATGAGGACTGAGATAGATCGTAAAGGACCAAAAAAAAAAAAAAAAACCCACATCACGCCCCGATCCTCAGACACACACCCATTCCTCACCTTGGTGGATTAAATGGCAACGTCCCAGGACGCATCGCCGACCCTTTCTTTTTAAAACGCATGCGAAAGCATATAAAATCCACAAACAATAAAGCGATGGAATAGGAAAGTAGGATTAAATTCTGAACTTTCAAAAACAACTACACTTATATACATTGCAAACCGGTGCACATATATATGAGGCAGACTACTAAGTCAAATTCAACTTAAACAAGTTCAAGAACAAGGTCTACAAATGGCGGTGGGGGTTCCACAAATTACGGGTCATCGTTCTCCTCCTCATCATCCTTCACACTCCAATTAGAGCCTTCAATATAATGCACCGGACTTTTGAGATCTTCAAAATCTAGCTCTACTGCATCTAGGAACCTGAAATGTTGTCCCACAACTAGGATAAGACTATATTTCAGGAAGTTTTACCCCTTAAGACTCGATTAGTAAACCAATACGTTATCTGGGCTGCCTATGCACACACGGGTTAGAGGACTTACCTTGGCCTCAGATTCCACCTGCATATTAGCACAAATCAAATAAGCACCCAATCAATCACATCACAGATCAAAGCAATGATCAATCGACCTAGTCGATTACATGTCAGTATGACCATTCCTCGGTCATCTCAACCCATACTATGCATTTTACAAGATAGTATACTTAGTCACCAAGCCGCGTGCATTCTCTAAGGCGATCGATATGCCAAGGAGACCTATTTGGTCACCGAGCCACGTGCAATCTCTAAGGCATCTTATATGCCAAGGCGATGTACTAATCACCAAGTCCCGTATCTTCTCTAAAGTAGTTATTCACCAAGGCGATGTATCAATTACCAAGCCACGTGCATTCTCTAAGGCGATATACCAAATCACTAAGCCATGTGCATTCTCTAAGGCGCCGTTTTTGCCAAGGTAATGTACTAAACACCGAGCCACATGCTTTTCTAGGTGATGTATGTACTCAACAATTTACGTGCATTCTCTAAGGCGACTTATACACCAAGGCGACCTATATGGTCACTAAGCCACGTCACACAACATTTCTCCTCATCTTCTATCATACCCGATAAAATATCGTGCGTAGGCACACGATTGACCTAGGACAAAATATAATATTTTCCTTTCTATAACTCCCACATTTTTCAGTAATCCATCAAACATTTTTGGCATTATTAAGCGATGCATGATTATTCTTCAATTAATAACCAAGATGATTTAATTTAGGAAAAAAAATCCTAAAACTACCAATAAATTAATTTCTCACAAAATAAAGCTCAATTAAATAAATGGACTACACCATAACAATTAGCGTAAAATTCTGGTCGTCGACTATCCTTGCCTAATTTCTAGAAAATAAATAAATAAATAATTAATTAATTAAAAAAATTATTAAATAAATACAATAAATCCAATTCATACTCGTAATGCCTAATTAGACGCCATAACGGATCGGGAAAAATCATGACATGCATTCAATAAATAGAAGTACGTCTCTACTTGCTAATTACACTAATCAATCACCTAACATGCATCATTAAGTCACTAATTAAATTATTTTAAAATAATCTAACCACCTAATTGCACTTAATTAAATCTAATGAACCCTTAAGTATCATTAGCAAACTAAGCAAGCATTAGTGAGCAAAAATTATTGGTTTAGCGTTCGGGTGAGTCCACGGCGAAGGCAACGTCAAGGCGGTCAATAAACCTTAAAGCGGCAACATCAAGTGAGGCAGGGAAGACATCTAAAATGGGCCTCGAAGACCAAAAACCCTTGCTGTCCTTGGTTTTTGTTCTTGAGCCGAGCAGCTGGAACCGATGGTAGTTTGGCGCTGAAACAGCAAGCGGCGAAGGTTCAGCGGCTTGGGGGCTGCGTACGGTTGATGAATGGAAGTAAGGAGGCCTGGGAACCTCAACCACAACAATCCAAGGTAGTCCCAAGGCTGAAACAAAAGCCACAAATTCGGACTTCCTCTGCAACTTGGAAAAAACTGGTCACCGAAGGAGAAACAGAGCTGAACGGGCTTGGTTGGAGCTCTGGCGAGGCATTGGCTAGCAATCGACGGCACTTGGGGGTCGAGGGGGACCTGTTAGTGGTTAGTATGGGTGGAGGAAGGGTTAGAATGGGAGAAAACATGAAGAAAACGCGAACTAGGCAAAACCGTGTAGGCTGCCAGGCAGACCAACGGATCGGTGACTAGCGGCTTGCGATGGCCATACATGGCGGCTGGCGGCTCCATTCGGGACGAGGTTGGGCTTGTTGGAATGGTCTAGATGTCCTCTTCACGGTGATGGGTAGCTCGTTTGCTGATTCATTCGGAAAGTTGACTTTTTACTCGGATCTTTGGCGAAAGATCAGCTGGAGTAGAAACTGGAAGAAGAGAAAACAAAGGGGGAAAATGGTCTGGCGGCTTCCTTGCTGGTCTTCCTTGGTTGCTGGTGTGTCAAGCAAGGCAATGGAGCGGGGGGGGGGGGGGGGGAGAGAAATGGGTGGATGGCAAGGAGGAGAGAGGGAAATGAGTGAGGGGCAAGTCTTAGCCTTGGTGGGGTCTCCTTTGCCTTATTTTCCACAACTTGGTCTCCAAGGTTCCTCCTTAGCCAAGCATCCTTACTTGGCTCACAAAGAGCCACCCATACCCTCTTCTAAAAAGCCAAAATGGTCCAAAGGCTGTGGGTTGGTGGGGGCACACGAATTTGGAAGAATTTTCTCTTAATTGGATACCGATCCTTGCTCGATTCAATCTCATATGGCCTCAACAATTTCAACCATTGATCATTTTGGCATTTTTCCTCACCAAAGAATCCATCTTGCATCTCAATTTTGTGATAAAAAATAATCCTTGGTCTTAATTGAACAAAAAGGGTCCCGTATGCCAATTTTTTTCCAAAAAGTCTCGAGTTGCAGAAAAATATTCTACTACTGAGTTGACACTCGTAGAATTTATTGTAACATGATAAAATCTTCAATTTTTGAAATCGGACTTAAATTTGCGGTTAATTTCCATTCGACGCATTTTTAGCGTGACCTTGACTACTGGATAGTTTTAAGAACTTTTTAGTGCAAATGGACAGTGGTCGATTTTCTTCAAGTCACAATGAACCCGCTCAACACATTGATGACTCACGGTTGTTGTGAAAATCTCGAGAATTCAAATACATACACATGGTACCAAAATGATAGAGAAATCAGTCTAGTACTAGTCGACGAGAATTTTCCAATTTAGTGGTGTCACCCACGATTAGCCACACATCTATGTCGAACCGACATATCTTTGATCTCTAATCAATTTACGTCTGTGCCATAATGATCTTAGCAGATGAACATGATCGAGCAGTCGATTCTTGATCGAATTCTCAAGTCTATTTGACTTAAATCCTTAATGGCTTCTCCAGATAATATAGTTATCTCAAGAGTGATCAATTCTGAGAACAGCCCTATAGGCGTGTCAATGAAAAGCACAATTTATTCAGTAGAAAACATGGTTGAAAATATGGGATGTCACAACTATTTCCCTCTTACAAAAATTTCATCCTCAAAATTTAAACCTTTACCAATCCTTAAATAAAAAGTTGGGGGTGTCGTCGTCTCATCTAGTTTCACTTTCCCTGGTTGTTTCTTCAGTCTCGTGGCGTTGTCAAACTACTTTGATCAAGGGGACTATCTTGGTTCACGGAATTCGATCTTTTTGATACATGATCTGAACCGGGCTTTCCACGTACAAAACTCTATCGTCCACATCTAATTCTTCAAGATTTAGCACGTGGGTCGAGTCAGGTTCATACATCCTCAACCTCGACATGTGAAAGACGTCATGCACTTGTGCTTACCTCGGTGACAACGCAAGATGATATGTTAGGATCCCGATTCTTTGCATAATCTCAAAGGAACCTACGTATCTTGGTTTCAATTTTTCTCCTCCTTGCTGAAGCGCAAGGTATCCCTCATTGGTGACACCTTCAGAAAGATGCAACCACCAATTTGGAACTCTAAAGGCCTTCAATGTTCAACAATACAACTTCTCTAGCAACTCAGAGCGATCTTTAATCTGTTTCTGATCACGGCAACTACAATAATTGATTGCTGAACTAACTCTAGGCCTATGATCTTTCATTCTCGGATTTCATCTAAATAACTGAAATTTTGAACACTCTGTTATGCAATGCTTCAAAAGGAACTATCTGATTGTTATGTTGAAACTGGGAACCTCGCTTCTAGATCTAATATAAGTTTGTCGCTAGCACTTCATGTAGATGAACTGTCTGACACACATACACTTCTGCATGTCTATTCCAATCAAGATCCTTCCATACGGCGATAAAGTGAGCCGACTTCATCAGTCTGTCGACCACTACCCAAATGAAATCCTTACTCCTTTGACTTCTCAGTGAGTCTGTCACAAAGTCCATCGTGATGTGCCCTCGTATCCACTTTGAGGTCTCGAGAGTTTGTAACAGTCCTCCCAGCTTACAAAGTTGTGCTTTAATTCTAATATGAGCATCTGGCTCAATTCTGAGAGTAGCTATAAGATTTGGAAGGTAGCCCATCTCAAAATTGAAAATCGAACCTTGAACTTTCTCAAGTAAGGTTCATTCTTTAACAAGTATATGTGCAATTGAAGACTCCTAACTTAGCACATATGTGACTTAATTCGCCTTCCTAGGGTGATACAAAATATCACTCCTTAGTCCTTCAAAAGTTCTAATTCATAATGCTATCTCATATTTAATTCCTTCTAAAAGACTAAATACTGGAGACTTTGTTGATCAGTGAAGGTCTAAAATCTTTCTCACACGACTAACACCTCCAAGTCTTCAGTATGAAAAATTTGTGCTACGAGTTCCAAGTCACGCGTCGAGTAATTCAACTCATAAGGTCTCAACTAGCATGGTATTGATACGTATGCAACACTCCTACCATGTTTCATTAGCACACAACCCAGTCCTCTGAACAACGCATCACTATAGACCTCGTACCCTCCAAGATCATATGGAATCATCAGCACAGGTGCGGTAGTTAACTTTTGCTTCAGCTCTTGGAAACTACACTCGCACTTTTTTATCCCCACGAACTTTTCTTATTTCTTCAGGAGTTGAGTCAATGGTGACACTAATTCGGAAAATCCTTCCATGAACCTTCTGTAATAATCTGTCTAATCCAAACGGCTTCTGATTTCTAATACTATTGTCGGTCTTGGCCAATTGATCATGGCTTCAATCTTGCTCGATTCCATTGAAATTCCTTCGCTTGAGATCACATGCCCCAAGAAAGCAATACTAGTTAGCCAAAACTCACACTTGTTAAACTTAGCGTACAACTGATGAACTCTCAGCTTCTGTAGCACTAATCTCAAAAGATTCTCGTGCTCTTCATCACTCCTTGAATACACCATAATATCATCAATGAACACGATCACAAACTGATCTAGGTGTTCCTTGAATACCCTATTCATCAAATCCATGAATGCAGCTGGAGCATTCGTCAACCTAAACGACATTACTATGAACTCGTAATGATCATACCGAGTACGAAATGCTGACTTAAGAATATCCTCCTTCCTAATTCTCAATTGGTGATATCTTGTCCTCAAGTCAATCTTCAAAAATATCGATGCTCCTTGTAACTGATCAAACAAGTCATTGATCCTTGATAGTGGATACTTGTTCTTAATTGTTACCTGATTGAGTTGCCGATAGTCGATGCATAAAGGCAACGAACCATCTTTCTTCTTCACAAATAGAACTGGTGCTCCCTAAGGTGATGCACTAGGACAAATAAATCCCTTATCCAATAATTCTTGCATCTGCACCTTTAGTTCTTTTAATTTAGATAACACCATCCGGTAAGAAGTCTTGGAGAGTGAGTTTGTCCCGAGTGCTAGCTCAATCACAAATTCTATCTCTTTCTCTAATGATGGCTTGACAATTCTCGTGACAAAACATCTAGAAATTCTTGGACTATTGGGATGTCCTCAACCTTCAATTCTTCAATTTGTCTTATCTATGACAATTGCCAAGTATCCTTGGCAACCTCCGTCTAACAAACAGGTTGCCTTCAGCCAACGAGATTAATGAAATTGAAAATTCTTTTTGACTCCCAATAACCTCGACACTTTCACATGCTAATGGACTAAACTAGATTACTCCATGACCATAATTCATTACCACAATATGCTCCATGAGCCCACTCTACTCATGTGGCATCCAAATTATATTTCAGCAACTAGTCGAACAAGACTATAACTAGTGTTTCCCCTTTCTTCCACTTTATTTCAACTAACTGAAATTCTACAAATTCAATCCAAGGATTTGTTGCACTACTTTGATAAAATCTCCCTATGAACATTCTTCTTCTGATTGGTGCAGGGTCGATTCCATTCCCGTTCTTTTTGCCATCCTAGTGGTGCCCTATCTCCAGTAGCGGTATCTATGCTCCCTTGGATTCTCACTAGCAATCTTTCACCTAATGGCCATGCGGGTCATAATTACAACATGTTCTAGTCATTCTCAGACACTGGATTTATTTATGTTTCCTTCTACAAATCCGACACCTATCTAGTGCATCTTCTATCTCTTATCAAGTGACAACATGCACTCCTTCTAGTACTAGAGGCTCATTCCAAAACTCCATTGTGCGTTCTATGGTGCACTTCCTTTGATCTATCCCATCGGCCTTCTAGGATTGTCTCCGGCCAGGTAACCCTATTGGCTATACTCGAAATAAATTCTTGTCCTAAGAAAACATAAGGCCAATCCTTTCCATCACGCACGGGAACATCATGTTCTATTTTGACTCATTGCTGACCTAACTATCCCACTCTTCTTATTGGGTGGAATAGAATACTCTTCTCTTGACATCGGTCTTTTCCCTAATTGATTTCCATCTCTGCTTGAACTGGATCTGTACCTTGACTCGGATGCAATGACTTGCTCCCAAATCATATCTTCACATTGGAGCTCAGTAGGTGTAGCAACAATGGCGGTTGTGGTACTGATGGGAATAGTGACAGCGACAACAGTAGCAGCTTGGTTCTGAGCCTGCTGGCTCAACCAATTCCAATGACACTAGTGTCTGAATGATCCTGTCGAACCTAGGATCGCTCAGTACAGTTACACTAGTACCGGCCTGCAACAGTACTCTTACACTTGCGCTGGCTTGAGCCAATGCTCTGCCACAACTACCTCGAGTACCGATCCATGTCGGTGTTCCACCCCAAGTCATAGAGGTTACAACCCTTTTACTAGGATTCATCAACTCCTGATCACTCATGCTATAGGATCTTTATAGAAATCTGTTTTCTAATTCTAATACCATATTAGAATTTGAGTGATTCACACAAACAAGCTATCAATCAACTAGCATTGACATGCACCAGACATTAATTTAAATGTCTTTCCGACTACTATCCCATAGGTCATCACACTTTGTCACTCCATTTCTTATGACCATGCTCCGTTACCACTTAAATGGGGATGTCACGCCTTGATCCTTGGGCATACACACATCCCTCACCTTGATCGATTAAATGGTGACATCCTATGACGCATCACCTACCCTTTCCTTTTAATCGTTTGTGGAAGCATATAAAATCCCCACACAATAAAGCAATGGGAAAGGAAAGTAGGATTAAATTCCAAACTTTCAAAAACAACCACACTTATATACATTGCAAACTAGTGCACATATATATGAGGCGAACTACTAAGTCAGATTCATCTTAAACAAGTTCAGGAACAAGGTCTACAAATAGGGGTGGGGATTCCACAAACTACGGGTCCTCGTCCTCCTCCTCATCATCCTCCACACTCCAATTGGAGCCTTCAGCAGACTGCACCAGACTTCTTAGCAAGTTTTACCCCTTAAGACCCGATTAATAAACCAATATGCTATCCGGGCTACCTATGCACATACGGGTCAGAGGACTTATCTTGGCCTCATATTCTACCTGCAAATTAGCACAGATCAAATAAGCACCCAATCAATCACATCACAGATCAAAGCAACGATCAATCGACCTAGTCGATTGCATGTCAGTATGACCCTTCCCTGGTCATCTCAACCCATACTATACATTTTGCAAGATAGTATACTTAGTCACCGAGCCACGTACATTCTTTAAGGCAACCGATATGCCAAGGCGACCTATTTGGACATTAAGCCACGTGCATTCTCTAAGGCATCTTACATGCCAAGGCGACATATTGATCACCAAGTCCTGTGCCTTCTTTAAGGTGACTTATTCACCAAGGCGGTGTATCAATTACCAAGCCATGTGCATTCTCTAGGGTGATATACCAAATCACCGAGCCACTTGCATTCTCTAAGGTGCCGTTTTCGCCAAGGTAACGTACTAAACACTGAGCCACGTGCTTTTCTACGTGATGTATGTACTCAACAATTTACGTGCATTCTTTAAGGTGACTTATACACCAAGGTGACCTATATGGTCACTAAGCCATGTCACACAACATTTCTCCTCATCTTTTATCATACCCAATAAAATATCATGTGTGGGAACACAATTGGCCTTGGCCAAAATATAATCTTTTCCTTTCTATAACTCCAACATTTTTCAGTAATCCAACAAAAAATTTGGCATTTTTAACCGATGCCCGATTATTCTTCAATTAATAACCAATATTATTTAATTTAGGAAAAAATAATCCTAAAATCACCAATAAATCAATTTCTCACAAAATAAAGCTAAATTAAATAAACGGACTGCACCATGACAATCAGCATAAAATTTCGATCATCGGCTATCCTTACCTAATTTTCGAAAAATAAATAAATAAATAAATAAATAAATAAATAATTTCGAAAATTATTAAATAAATACAATAAATCCAATTTAGGCCTATAATGCCTAATTGGACACTAGACGGATTAGGAAAAATTCTGAGATGCATTCAATAAATAGAAGTACGTCTCTACTTGATAATTACACTAATCAATCACCTAACATGCATAATTAAGTTGCTAATTAAATTATTCTATGATAATCTAACCACCTAATTGCACTTAATTAAATCTAATCAACCCTTAAGCATCATTAGCAAACTAAGCAAGCATTAGTGAGCAAAACTTACTAGTTTAGCGTTTGGGTGAGTCCACGGCGAAGGTGGCGTTAAGGCAATCAATAAACTACAAAGTGATGACACCAAGCGAGGCTGAGAAGACACCTAAAATGGGCCTCGAAGACCAAAAACCCTTGCTGTCCTTGGTTTTTGTTCTTGAGCCAAGCAGCTGGAACCGGCAGCGGTTTGACGCAAAAATGGCGAGCAGCGAATGGAGGGCGGCAAGGAGGCTCAGAAACCTCAACCACAGTGATCCAAGGCGGTCCCAAGGTTGAAACAACAGCCACAAATTCGGACTCCCTTTGCAACTTGGAGAAACTAGTCACCGGAGGAGAAATATAGCTGAACGGGCTTGGCCAGAGCTCCAAGGAGGGATTGGCCAGCAACCGGCGGCACTCGGAGGTCGAGGGGGACCTGCTAGTGTTTGGAATGGGAGAAAACATGAAGAAAATGCGAAACAGGCGAAACCATGTAGGCTGCCAGGCGGACCGATGGACTGGCGATCAGTGGCTTGCGACAGTTGTACAGGGCGGCCAATGGTTCCCTTCAGGGCAAGGTTGGGCTTGTTGGAACCGTCTAGATGTCCTCTTCACGGCGATAGGTAGCTCATTTGCTGATTCATCTGGGAATTCAAATTTTACTCGAATCTTTGGCGAAAAGTCAGTTGGAGCAGAAATTGGAAGAAGAGAAAACAAAGGAAGAAAATGGTCCGGTGGCTTCCTTGTTGGTCTTTATTGGCTACTGGTGTGTCGAGCAAGGCAAGGTGGAGAGAGAGAGAAATTTGTGGACAGCATGGAGGAGAGAGGGGAAGGAGTGAGGGGGTAAGTCTTAGCCTCGGTGGGTTCTCCTTGTCCTTATTTTCCACAACTTGGTCTCCAAGATTCCTCCTTGGCCAAGCATCCTTACTTGGCTCACAATGAGCCACCCATGCCCTCTTCTAGAAAGATGAAATGGTCCAAAGGTTGTGGGTTGGTGGGGGCACACGAATTTGGAAGCATTTTCTATCAATTGGACACTGATCCTTGCTCGATTCAATCTTGTATGGCCTCAATAATTTCAATCGATCCACCATCGATCATCTTGGCATTTTTCCTCACCAAAGAATCCATCTTGCATCTCATTTTTGTGACAAAAAATAATCATCGGCCTTAATTGAACAAACCAGTCCTATGCTGACTTTTTCCCAAAAAGTTTCGGGTTGCAGAAAAATATTCTAAGACTGAGTCGACGTTCCTAGAATTTATCATGACATGACAACCCTATAAACATGTCAATGAAAAGCCCAATTTATTCAGTAGAAAACAAGGATGAAAATCTAGGATGTCACAACCTAACAATAGGAAAGGACAACATAGATGGGGTCGGGACTAGCGTGAACCGGATGATGGCAACCTGGTCCAACAAGCCCAAAATAGGGCACTGAAAGGAAAGAAACAAAGGGGTGGTCGGAAATGCTCCCTACCCAGCTCGACGGCGTTGGACAGTGGGTGAGCTCAATAGATCGGGCTACGTTCGTTCGCCTCGTGAGTATCTGAGCCGAAATACTTTGGAAATGGACCCGACCTGAGAAATATTTAAAAGAATAAAAATGAGAACCCAGCCTATTCCATCAGGGAAAAGGGGCAACATCGATGGGTTGTCAATCGGTTTTCAAGTGTGTCCGTCGCCGGAGAACACTCACAAGCTCTCGGTTCCTCTCTCAACTCTATCTCACTCTTGGTCTCCCTCAACTCTCAGTCTCACTCTCTCGCATTCTCTTTGTTCAAGACCCCCCTTTATAGCCTCTTCTCCCATGAATCGACTTGTGGGAAAGTGCAATTAGTGCATGTCCTTCGCTTTCTGGTCTCTTGCACGTCAGCTAGTCCTTGGTCTACACCAACGATCCTTCTCTCCTCCCTACTCTGCCGCCGGTCTGTCCCTTGCCTTAGATAGACTTGCTGCGTTGAGCTCCTCGACCTGACTGACAGCTTGAGTTGTCAAGTTAGGTGAAGCTCATCTCCTTCTGGTCCTCTCCCTCAACCGGCGGTCTCTCGGGTGTCCTGCGTCGTGCGGCCATGCCAGGAGGAGAGGGGAGAGAGGGAAGAAGACCTACGCACGAGCCAAGCCAAGCCGAGGAGGAAAGGAAGTGGGTTGGCCCGCACAAGGGTGGTGGGGGAAGAAAAAAAGTAGGGGACCGGGTTAGGGCCTGGCTAGGAAAGAAAATGGGCCATTTGATCCGGCCCCATTTCATTTATTATTATTTGTTATTTTTTCAAAAGAAAAAACTAGTATTATTAATGCAAATGATCCTAATACCTATATGTGTGTAATTCAAGTGAAAATTCTTTTTGTTAGGGCCAAGCCAATCTCTAATTTAAACTTAAATAGCCAGTCAATATTTATGTGTTAACATACTTGATATTCAATGATCTGGAATGACTCATTTGTCATCATCTATCCATTATTTTTTAAATAAGTATTGATTTTCATGTAATAGTTAGAAATTTCCCTATAATACATATGATTGTTGTTAAAGGGTACAATAGAACCAATCAAAATATGAAATTGTAATTGGATACTAGCTAGAAAACAATCAAATATCCATAGGTAAACCAAGTATTTCAATAGTTTACAAGTTTAGCTTTCACACATTGTAAATTTAAGATCGCAATCCTTCCCCAATTAAATTTATTGAGAGATTGATACTTGCCAGAATGCAGGTAAACGGCCAAAACTCTTGTTTTTTTCCTTTTCTATTAATTCCCTTTTTTTACCGTTCGTTCTTTTCAATTATCCTCTCTCTCTCTCTCTCTCTCTCTCTCTCTCTCTCTCTCCAAATCAGCCATTGTGGGCATGAGCTTCATGTCAAGGCTAGCTAAGTGGTGGTGATGGCAAAGGAGAGGGGAGAGAGTGGGGTGGTGGAAAAGGAAGGGAAAAGTGCCAAAAAAGTTCTAAACTTTTTTCATTTATGCCAAATTAGTCTTAAACCTTATTTTGGTGGCAATTAAATCCTAAACATTTTTACGTTGTGCCATTTCAATCACTTTCAGTCAATTTTTTTGGTCGGATTTTGCTAATTGGATGCTGGCCGGCTGATGTGGCCCGATCAGCATTAACGTGGATAACTTTTAATAATATTTTAATATTTATGAATATTTTTCTTTTTTTTCTTTATTTTTATTTTTTTCTTCTCCTTTTCTTCCTCCAGCTGGTCGCTAGACCTTGACGACTGGCTAGAGGTGACAGCTGGCGAGGTCGAGGTCGACCTCGCCGGCCACCTTGCCAGTGGTCGTGAGGGCGACCTTACGCTGGGCGGCGAGGCTTGCCCTTGCCAAATCTGGTGAGGGTTGAGGGTGAGCTTTGCCCGCCCAACATGAGGCTGCCCCCGAGGCTGGGCGGTGAGGCTTGCCCTCGCCATATTTGGTCAAGGTCGAGCCTTGCCCAAGGTCGACAAGGGCGAGCAAACCTAGGGAGAGAAGGGAAATGATCAAATTTGGAGGATGAAGGACCAAATCTAGAGGACGAAGGACCAGATCTAGAGGACGGAGGACTAGATCTGAGAAGCTGAGGACCTCCTTGTTGCGACCATCGCTCCCTACGGTCACCTCCACCCCCCCTCGACGTTGTCGCCTTACTGTCCTCGCCAAACCTCGAGCCATGGGCGAGGCTCGCCCTCGTCGGCCATGGGCAAGGCTCGACCCTCGCTAGATTTGGCGAGGGCGAGCCTCACTACCCAGGCCTCGAGGGTGGCCTCACGCCAGGCGGGCGAGGCTCGCCCTTGTTGGATCTGGCGAGGTTGAGCCTCGTCGACCATGGGCGAGCCTCGTCACCCAACATGTGGCCGAGGTGATTGGCGAGGTTGACCTCCACCTCTCCAACCGTCGCCTCTGGCCGATCGCTGAGGTCCGGTGATTGGCTAGAGGAAGAAGAGGATTAAAATATTAAAATATTATTAAAATTTGTTCACGTCAGCGCTGATCAAGTCACGTCAGTTGGCCGGCATCCAATCAGTAAAATTCAGCAAAAAATTGACCGGAAATGACTGAATTGGCACAACGTAAAAATGTTTAGGACTTAATTGGCACCAAAAACAGGTCTATGACTTTTTTAACACTTTTCCTGAAAAAGGAGTGTTTAGGTTTTTATGCGCATATTATCGATTAGCTGTATCTAACTCCACCAGCTTGGTATAACAATCTAAGAAACAAACATGAATTTTCAATTATACATGTGACATTGGAATAGATCTAGAGAAAATTGACTTACTCTAATGAGGCATTGGATATGATCCACTCACTTAAATGTCTCCTTGCAATCTACCACTTTACTAAATATATAAAATTTTCAAACTAGTCATTCTATATCTAGGGTTACTCTAATACTGCCCGAGACATATAATCTAGTCCCTTTCCTACAGTATGTCTACAATATTGACAATAGAAGCATTTGAAGGGCCTGACAATGTGGCAGCGGGTATACCTCCTAAATTGAGATGATGATAATCCCATTTATCATTTGGGAGGAACAATAACATATAAAGAAGCATTTTTTTTTTTATTAATATAGTTGTTATTCAACAATAGATAATAAATCATTCTTACCAAAAAAAAAAAATAGATAATAAGCCATGGCTTGTGAAATTTTTATAAATAGTAATTGAGTTTACAATAGCTACTTTAAAATTTGTTGTATATTATGTAAGGTGAGATACTTATGTCACGTCCCGATCCTCCGAGCACGTGCCCATCCCTTCTTGGTCGATTAATAACGATGTCGCAGGACGCATCGCCAGCCTATTCGATTTAATATACGCATGCAGAAGCAGATATAAATCTCCAGACAATAAAATAATTGGATAGGAAAGTAGGATCAATTTTTCACAAAATACCTTTTTATAAATATACAAGTCTATACACAAAGATTTTCAAAAGGAATCGGCTCTTTACAAAAGAGAGTTGTCCTACAACTAACTAGTCGGACATGGTCACCTATTCTTCGGGCTTCACCTCCTAACTCCAAGCTCTTGGTCCTTTACCAATCATCATCTACAGAGCTGAAAATGGTTATACAATAACTAGTGAGACAATGTCTCAGTGAGTTCTACCCCTTAAGACTCGATTAGGAAGCCAATACGCCCTAAGGGCTATCTAAGCACAACACGAGTTAGATGACTTACATTGGCCTTAGTCCATTCCTATAAGTCAGTTTAGTTCATTAGTACTGACAATCATGACACTCAATCAAATCAGATCAAATCATCGATCAATCAACTCGGTTAATTACATGTCAGTCAGACCATTTCCTAGTCATCTCAATAATAGTATATATAAGTCCGACCATAGTCTAGGATTGCTCGCTTTAGCTGATATATAGATAGTATAGCTCACCAGAAGCTGCCTCAAGTACCTTATATAGCTCCCCAGAAGCTGCCGCAATATTCAATATAGTATACTATAGCTCATCAGAAGCTGCCGCAATATTCAATATAGTATACTATAGCTCATCAGAAGCTATCGCAATTATTCTCATATAGTATACTATAGCTCAACATAAGCTGTCGCAATTATTCTCATATAGTACGCGATCGACCTTAGCTAAAATACAATTTCCTGCTACCTGAAAAATCTTACTAATTTATATGATCCACCAAAATATTTTAGGCGTTGTAAACCGACGCTCGGTTAATTTTCAATCAATTTTTGAAAATAATTAATTTTAGGAATAAATTCCTAAAATACAAATCATGCCAATTCAACACAATTTAGAGCACAATTAAATAAAGAGACCATACCACAGCAATCAACATAAAATTCTAGTCATCTGCTACCCCAGCCTAATTTACGGAAAATAAATAAATAAATAATTAATTACGAAAAATATTAAATAAATGGAATAAATCCAATTTAGGCTTGTAATACCTAATTGAACGTGGAAACAAACCCAGAAAATTTTCGAGACCCATTCAATAAATACTATAGACCATTCACTAGCTAATAGCACTAACCATTTGTCTAACATGCATCATTAAGGCACTAATCTAATTATTCTACTCTCTTCTATCCACCCAATCACACATAATTAAATCTAATCAACCCCTAAGCACCATTAGCATACTAATAAGGGATTAGTGAGCTAAACTCACCGGATTAATGATCCGTTTGGATCAATTTGACAGGGACGCGACGAGGCTCGAAAGACTCTAAATCGGCAACACCAACGGGGCACAAATCAGGCTCGAAACTTGGCCAACAAAGCCCTTGATTTTCTGCTCGGGTTCCTTAGCTATTGGGCTGATTTCAGTGAGGAAGGAATGGCCAAATCTTGCGACTTCAAGCGAGCTACTTCGGTGCGACAAACTTGCAAAGTCAGCCAATGGAGAGAGACAAAGATGGGCAACGACAGCTTCGGGGATGTGCAACAGCTGGTGTGGAAATGAGAAGGCTTCGGAAGAAATGAAAAAAACGCAAGCAGAGGAGACCGTGCAGCTTTCAACGTGTGGATAAGGGCGAGAGGAGAGAGAAATCGAGGGGAAAAAATGAAAAGGAAGGGTAGCTGGCATGGTCGTCGACTGTGGGGGGGGATAAGATAGAGAGAGAGAGAGACAGAGAGAGAGAGAGAGAGAGAGAGAGAGAGATAAGAACCATTGACAAAGCCAATGAAATGGGAGAAGCAAAGTGGAAAATGGTAGGGAGGCAGTTGATGGGGTTTTGCGCGGGTGCGGGCGCGAGAGAGAGAGAGAGAGAGAGAGAGAGAGAGAGAGAGAGAGAGAGAGAGAGAGAACGAAGAGAAGAGAGAGAGGGGCGTGCGTTCAAGTGGGGGGGGGGGAAGAAAAAAAAGAAAAAAATGAAATTAAAAGAAATTTCCTAAAACCAAAAATCCTTAGTCCCACTTGCTCTTATTTGGTCAAATTTGATCTCCAAAAATTCTCATGCGAGAGCACTTGATCCTCACTTGCGTTCTCGCATTAAATTTCCCCCAAACCACAAATCTCAGGCAACAAAAACGGCAATTTCCTTCAATTTCGAATTCTAATTTATTTTCTTTTTGGAATCCGATTTTTTGAATAAACAAATCTGGTTGAGGTCCAATTTGAATGTAGAAGAAACTCAAACAACTTCCATTCATCAATTCATTCACACCAGATGCCAATAGTCTCTTCAAATTGGCCAATTCGAATTTCCGTTCATTTTTTGAATCGCCCAAAACGATTTTCCATAAAAATTCCAAACTCTCTGAAAAATCCTCGAAATATGAGTCGATGTTCCTAAAATGACCTATAATATGACAGGACTTTCAATTTCTAAAATCAGGTTCAAATTTGTAGTTAATTTTAATCAGACGTGATTTTAGTGTGACCTAACCTACTAGGTAGCTTTTAGAAATTTTTTTTGCAAATGACTCGTGGTCAATTTTCTTCAAGCCACAATGAACCCATTCAACATATTGGTGACTCTCGGTTGTCGTGAAAATCTCAATGATTCAAACATGAACACAAGGTACCAAAACAATAGAAAAATCAATCTAGTGCCGATCGACGAGAATTTTGCAATTTAGTGGATTCACTCACAATTAACCACATATTTTAGTCAAACTAACCTATCTCTAATTTTTAATCGATCTTTATTGTGCTGTAGTGATCTCGACAAATGAGCACGATCAAGTAACCGATTTTTGGTCGAATTCTCAAGTCTATTGCAATAAAATTTCGTAATAGTTTTCCCAGATAGTCTAGTTCTCTCGAAAGTGATCAGCTCTGAGAACAGCCCTATAGGTATATCGATAAAATGCTCGATTGATTTAATTGAAAGTAGAAGTGAAAAATCATGATGCCACAATTCTTCTTCCCCTCTTATAAAAATTTCATCATCGAAATTTAAACTACATACTTTGATCAAAAAGGTGGGGGTATAATTGTTTCATCTCAGTCTCCCAATGTGCTCCTTCAGTACCGTGGTGTTGCCAAACCACTTTGACCATCAGGATGGTCCTTGTATGCAAAACTTGCTCTTTTCTGTCCACGATCTGAACTGGGCTTTTCACATATGACAGACGGTCATCTACGTCCAATTCCACGAAATTGAGCATGTGGATTGGGTTAGGCTCATACTTCCTTAACATTGAAATTGAAAGACGTTGTGCACTTGCGCCAATGTCGGCGACAATGCAAGATGATACGCTAAAGTCCTGATTCTCTCAAGAATCTCAAACGAACCTACGTACCTCAGACTCAGTTTTCTTTTCTTATCAAAGCGCGAAGTTCCTCTCATTAGTGACACTTTCAGAAAAAAGTGATCACCAATTTGGAATTCCAATGGTCTCTGGCGCTTATCTGCGTAACTTTTCTATCTACTCTGAGTGGTCATTAATCTGCATCTGATCACTGCAACAACATCCACTAACTGCTGAACCAACTCCGGGCCTGTAATATTTCTTTCCCCAACTTCTTCCTAACACACTAGTGTTCTGCACACTCTGCCATACAACACTTCATATGGAGCCATCTTGATGCTCTGCTGGTAACTATTGTTGTAGGAAAATTCCACCAGGTGTAGCTGGTCTTCCCAACTTCCTTTGAAGTCTATCACGCAAGCTCTCAGCATGTCCTCGAGGTTCTTAATTGTCCTCTTAGACTGTCCATCTGTTTGAGGATGATATGCCATACTGTACTGAAGCTTGACATCTAAGGCACTCTATAAGCTCTTCCAAAAAGTAGCAATAAATCTCGGGTCTCTATATGAGGTTATCGTAACCGACACTCCATGCATTCGAACCACTTGTTGCACGTACAAATCTGCATGCCTATCCAAACTCAAGTCTTTTTCAATTGCAATGAAGTATGTTGATTTTGTCAATTTGTTGACTACTACCCAAATTAAATAATTTCCTCTTTGACTCTTGGTAGTCCAGTCACGAAATCCATCGTGATATGCTCCTATTTCCATTATTGGATCTCGAGAGGTTGCAGAAGTCATCCCGGCTTGTAATGCTGAGCTTTTACCTATTGACACGTCAGACACTTAGCAACATGCTTGGCGATGTCCGCTTTTATACCTGACCACCAATAGTGTTGACACAAATTTTGACACATCTTGGTGCTACCAAGATGAATGCTGTAATTATTACGATGTGCTTTTTTAATAGAATATACTCTCTAAGCTCCACATCGTCAGGTACAACTAAACGTCCTTGGAATCTTAGTATTCCTTCATCAAAAACTTGAAAGTCAGCCTTTCTTTTCTTAGTGTCCTCTTGTAGAATCTTCTGTACATCTAGATTTGTCAGCTGGAGTAACTTGATTCTGATCTAGACATCCGGTTCAATTCTGAGGGTGGCCATAAGACTTGAAAGGTGGCCTACCTCAAATTTGAATATCGAATATCGAGCTCTCATAATTAGATTCCACTCCTTAATCAGTATATGAGCAATTGAAGACTTTCTACTCAAAGCATCGGCAACCTTGTTTGCCTTTCCTGGGTGGTATAGGATATTACAATCATAGTCCTTCAGAAATTCCATCCATCTGCATTGTCTCATGTTGAATTCCTTATGAGAGAATAGGTACTGGAGACTCTCATGGTCCATGAAGATTTGAAACTTTTCTCCACACAAGTAATATCTCCAAATATTCAACGCAAATATGATTGCTACTAGTTCTAAGTCATGCGTCGAGTAGTTTAGTTCATGAGGTCTCAATTGACGAGAGGCGTACGCAACAACTCTACTGTGGCATCCTAAAATCTTATGACAATCTCTGGAGTACCATGAACCATGATTAGGTAATGGAAGTGCCATTGGATTTGTATTAGCCATTGAAGCAATGAAATTCAATTAATTTAAGGCTAAGCATTGTAATGGACGATTGTTTGGTTGGATTTGTGTCTACAAGTGACCCAAGGATTTTATTAAAGTGCAAATTGATATAGAAATCTTCTTCTTGGTGGTGCACTTTATATGTAGAATTTTATTGATTTAAATTACAAAGTTTTGTGGGCTTATAAGTTGAAATTAGGTGTTTATTTAAATGAGGATTAAATGGAATAGGAATAGACGAGGGTGGGCTGATTTTTAGGCCCAAAGACCGTCCAACCAGCCCATGAAAGCCCAAGACCGGCCCAACATTGAAGCCCATCAACCCTTGCATGCGAGTTGCCAAGTGGCAAGGAGGTTGAGCCAAGTGTGACTGCCCCCATTGGCTCCTTTGGGCGACTGCATGCAATCAAATGATTGCTAATGATTGAAGGGAAGAAATTAAGGGGGAAATAGGGGGATTAGGCGAGGAAAAGGGAGAGAAAGAGAGAGTGTCGTCCGAGAGAGAGAGAGGAGAGAAAGAGAAAAAGGAAAGGAAAGAAAGAGAGAAAGGAGAGGCCATGCGTGCGAGAGGAAGGAGGAAGACCGTCCGCCGTTCGTTCGCCGCTTTGCCTGTCATCTTTGTTGCTGTTTCTGCTTAAGTTTAAGGCAAGTATAGTCCTAAAACCTATCCTTTTCATTGCTGTGATGTGTGTGTAGAAGATGGTGAATGTTGATTGCGGTAGATGTGATGAAAAGTCGAAGTTATGGGGAGAAATTCGTTGGTCTAGCATGCTGTTTCTGGAAAGACTAGTCCGACCATCCATGAGATTGCGTGTTGCATGCGACGTTTTAGTCGGAATATTGTTTCTATTTCTTCATGAAAGTTGTAGAGAACACCGTGAGGAACAACATACTGAAATTTGAGGCAAAACGAACAAGTATTGGTTAGTGAAATGATTTTTCTTTGGAGAAATTAGATCTGGAATTCGTTGTGCTGACCTTCAGTGATTTCGTGGTCTGTAAAGTAACTTTATTTTGAAAATATCGCTTTGATATCTTAATGAAAGTTGTATTATACTTCTTGAGGTAGAACATATCAAAAATTTAGAGGAAATGAACAAAAATAGGTCGGTGAAATCGTTGTTCTTTGAAGAAGCTGGATCTGGGAAAAATGCTACCTCGACCTAGTATGATTTCGTGATTTTTATAAAATCATACAGTTAAAATTTGATCATATGTCCTTAATTAAAGTTGTAGGTAATATTCTGAGGAATAACATACTGAAAATTTAGAAGAATAAAGCATATGTAAGTCGGTGAAATGAATTTCTTTTGGAAGATGATAATCTGGAAAAGATGACACCGAGAACAGGGGGAATTAATCATCTATATATATATTAATCTAGAACGATTTGGGTTTCTATTTCTTCATGAGATATTTACATTTCAGACTTTTCTATAGCATGTAAAAATTTCAGAATTTTTGGAGTTCATTTGGGTATTTAATCTAAATTTCTCCCAAAACTGTGCAAGTTGAAATATTGAAGTTTTGAGAACTGTGATGCATGGACCATACTGTTTTGTGTGAGATTCTTTTGGCATGGAGTTATTCATGAGATATCTGCCTTTAGGTCTCATCTATAATGTGTCGATTTTTCAGAATTTATAAAAACCATTTACTAATTTTTCTGGAGTTTTAACTAGAGGAAGGCAATTCTGATTTATCCGAAAAATTGATGTGCTTTGAAAAATAAATGAATTTATCCATGTGATGTAATACTTTGAGTGGTTGATTTTGCTGTATATGTGATGACATATGGCATGTTATATGGCATGAAAAGTTGGTTGAGATCTCTGATATTATTGCATTGAATGCCATGATGAAATTGAGACACATGTGTGAATATAAATTGAGAAAATAATGAGACTGTCGGAGGTGTGAGCCGACGATGCCCCGGGAGTGTTGAGATGCCCAGAGTGTGTGTGCTGGATGTCTTTTGGGAGTTTTGAGATGCCCGGAGTGTGTGTGCTGGAAGCCCTGGAGGTGTGTGCCGGGGGGATACCTCGTGATGCTAGTTGGGGCACGAGATGCCCGGAGTGTGTGTGCCGGATGCCCGGAGGTGTGTGCCGAAGGTTCCTCGTGATGCCAGGTTGGATGCGAGTGATAAATTGTGGGATGCAAACATTGGTCCCTAGGAAGAAATTGATGTGATATATTTGAAATATAAAGATCGAGAATTGAATCATGCGCATGGATATGTACATATGGCATGGTGAAACATGCATGACTGTTTGATGATAAGTGCATGGTGGTATATGCACATATGGCATGGTGATATATGCATGAATGTTTGATGATAAGTGCATGGTGGTATATGCACATATGGCATGGTGATATATGCATGAATGTTTGATGATAAGTGCATGATGGTATATGCACATATGGCATGGTGATATATGCATGAATACTTGATGATAAGTGCATGGTGATATATGCACATATGGCATGGTAACATATGCATGGCTACAAGGTAAGTTATGCTTGAATGCATGAATGATATGTGCTTGTTCATGATACCTTGATTGTTCTGCTTGACGCATTGAGTAGTTTGGTGGACCATCACTGTTGAGTGGTTGTACTCACCCCTTTTGGGGATTAACATTTCAGATTAGAAAGATGCCTTTGCTGCTAATTGCATGCGGTACTTACTATGGCATACCTACTGATGTTGATGTGGAGTGTACTGAGCATATCTATGTTGGTGCCCCTGGTTTAGTGTTTGTTCGAGTCCGTGTCTTGGTGACGTATGATGTGGGTCGAGCTAATGGCCTGATTATCCAAGAGTTTTTATTTGTCCATGTCCGACATGATGGAGCGATATTAGGGATGTTACCACCGCCATCGCCCGATGCACCGGATTTGGTATGATGGCGCGTATAGTTGTTGGGAGCTAATACTTTTTGGAGATAGCTGTTGACACCTAAATTTTGACGATTTAGTTTATTTATTTATTGCATAGGAAATTAGGAGTTAAACTTTATAGCATATAGATTTATATTTGCATTTGGCATTTTATTTATCGGATCAGTGCGAATGGGTTCAAATTAGTTGGACTAAGCCCACGAAGCAAGCTGGTTGGCCCAAGCCCATGTGTTTTAATTATCTCGTGAAAAATAAAAATTTTGAAATTATTCCGGGATATGAATCTTTTGGATAGGGCACATGTGTGAAAAAATATTGCGACTTATCTTTTGCGAGATTTGGATTTCGAGTAAATATTTATTGTAATCTTGAATTTTTATCAATAGTGATTGGTTGGTGAAAATGTATCACGGATGTAGATTTGAAGGGGAAATCGAAGGCTTATCTCTTACCCCCTATAAAAGCAACCGTGTACGAGGACCTGTGGAGGAGCTTCTTTTAAAAAAATTCAGAAAAAGTGAAAGGGGAGAGAAGCCATCCGTGGAGGTTAAAGGAAAGAAGAGAAAAAGAAAAAAAAGCTTCTGCAGAAAAGCAAAGGAAGATGGAGAGTGACGTGAGAGAGAGAGAGAGGAGAAAAGTAAAGGGGTGATTTGACCCCTACTGTTCATCATCTTCCCCAAATCACTGCCCCTCCTCTGCAACCTCCATACGCGAAGCTTCCGCCACCGTCCTTCCCCGACGCCGCGCCGCGCCTTAACGCCTTGCCTCGCGACGACCTAAGCTCGAGTCGAGCCACTCTCCAACGCACCACCGCCCCACCGTCAGCCGCACGCCGTTTCGCCCGCAAGCTCACACCGCCGCCCAGCCGCACTGCTCGCGCCAAACCGACGCTCCGCTGTTGCTGTATCTTCGCCGGCCACCTCTGTCCGTGAGCACCCGCGACCCCCCTCGCGAGCCCAGTGCCCGAGCTCCGCCCTTGATCTGACCACGATCAGCTCCGCCCGAGCGACAACGCTGTTGCAACCCGAGCCGATCTCGCCCACGAGTTGCTGGTTCAAGACACCGGAGTGTCCCCCGAGTCCTCCGCCCGAGCGCTCTTGCTCCACGAGTTTTGCTGTTGCTGCTCCCGTGCCGTCCCCGTCCTGCCTGACACGCGACTAACCGTGCTTTCCCTTCGTCGGAGCTGCCCTGCCGGACCGACGCCAGTTGCCGTGCCGATTAACTCGCTGCCTTGGAGACTCACGGTTATAAGTAGGAAAAAGAAAAACAAAAAAAGAAAAGGAAAGGGAAATTAGGTAGTGTTATTTGCTTTTTTTCTATTTACTTTATTTTATTTATTTCTTTTAAGTTTAGGAGTGATCTTTATTTCATGGATTTTGTAGGCATTATCCACAGGGTCTTCCCTAAAATTATTGTAATTATTAATTTGATCCGTAAGATGTCGGATCATTTTTTTAATTATATTAACTTTTGGGGTTTGTCGATAGTATTTTAAGTGTTGAATCAATATAACTATTAATTTGATCCGTAAGAATTCAGATCAGATTTTTAGTTATTTTGAACTCTTTGTCGTTATAATTAGGGTTAAGATAATCGTTAATTTGACCTGTGAGACAACGGGTTATTTTTTCGATTATTTTAATCCTTTATTTGATTGAATATCTTGATTGTTTAGATTTAGTTAATTGATTGTTTTTTTTGAAAACCACTAAAAAATCTAAAAAAATATTTGAATTAGGATTCAGTTTGTTTTGGAATATTTCTTGTTATCTTGCATATCTAGAATAGGGATTTTATTCCGAATTTTAAAAAATAAAAAAATCAAAAAAAGAAAGTGATTCATTTAGGTTGTTAGTTTTTTTATTTGAATTGCATGTTTCATTTTAAATTTAGATCATCTTTTTAGATAAATTGCATCTTAGATTTAGATAATGTCTTAGTTTAAATTAGGATTTAATATGACTTAATCCCTAGTTTAAATTAGATAGAATCTTAATCTAGCTAGATCACTTTTGCATTTTTAAATTTCGAATTTCATAAAATTTGTCTTAGGATAAATTAGTTGCAATTTCCAGGAATAGATTGCAATTTTAGAATAGAAAAATCATGTGCACGTTATATAGAATTAAGTCCATGAAATGCACGTCATTTTAGTGATTATTGTTAGGTTCATTTCTAATTAGAAATTGCCCGTCATTAGATTATGTCATTTAATAAATGTCGCTTGACATATAGCTCGCATGTCATTTTAGGTTAAATAATTTTGTATGTCATTGCATCGCATTGCATGTCATTAGAATTAGGTCATTTAGATTGCATTTAATTATTGCTTTTCTTCATGTCATATAGTTTAGGTCATGCTGCCCCGTCATATTAGATTATTAGCATGCATCGCATGATTTTCATTAAATAAAGTGAAAACAAAAATTGAGTAATTGCTTGTTAATTAGAAATCATATCTAGGGCTGCTGATGTGAATTCTGATTTAACAATGCAGATGCTTTCGTTGCTCCTAGGTATGTTTTGCAATATTTAATTGTTTTCTTGAGTGTTAAATTGGTGGTATGCGCACATGTATGATCACCTCACACGTTAGGAAGTTAGTTTAAAATCAATTCAATTGCCAAACATTTTTGAAAATAAAAAGAATGGTACCGAAAGGGCATTAGAGAAATCTAATGTAATCAAGTCCCCGTACCCTTAGTCTCTGGTTCGTAGGAGTAAAGTAATTCTCCCATTATTTTACTTAGGTGTCTAATCGACCTACCATAAACTGATTAGTGGCGACTCCTAAATAAACTCAATTTGCATGTTAAGAAATTTGAATCTAAGTCGCGAATTGGTATGGGCTTGGGAGAGTCCGAGCTAAGCTTAAAGACTTAGTAATCCATTAACCTAGTTTTAGGTGGTGAACCCGCGAAAAAAATTAGGTCGCGACAGCTTGGCGACTCCGCTGGGGACTTGTGTTAAAATACTTAGTGGACTTAGGCCAATTTTTCTTTTAAAAAATATTTTTGTTTGGCAGCGAGGATCCCAGGTATGTCCCTAACATTTCTAAGGTTTTAAATGTTCTTGCAGATGGGAGGTATAAGTATAAGGGGAGTAGTCTTTGCTAACCCCTGTCTTGCAGATTGGAGTTAGGGATGAATGTTTGAATTTAAACTATAGAAGTGTTGTTTGCATTTAAACTGTTGTGCATGCTTTATTGCTTTAGCACTACACTTTTGCACACACAACCTGCGGTCGGACCTGGGCTGCGATAAGATTTTTAGGATGGTGTTGAGAAGAATACTTCCTCTAAAGCGAGATTGCTATGTAGAGGTTGACCTTCTCTTCCCCGAAATTTCTTTCATGGTGTCGAATGTGTTTGTCCATATCCGCGAGACTGCGTGATTATTGGATATTCCATTCGACTGAGCCAAGGTTAGGAGGACCTGACACGTTAATGCGAGACTGCAACGGTCAGACCATCCTCTTAGCTCCACCTTGTTAAGCCGTCTAGGTAGAAATCGAGCCTCACATTTCATGCGCATGTCTATGTGATTGTCATCCATTTCCAGTGAAAGTAAGTTGTTTAAATTTTTCGCAATTTATTTACTTTATTGTAATTTTGTCGGTCCATGACAATTAGGTTTCGTCGTCGGTCTTGTTTTATATGCAATGGGGAAAACCGATGCACAATTCATTTCCACTCCAAAAAAAGAGCTCAAGAGGTGGTTGGATCAGTTAGATCAAGATGGTCAGAGATATGTGAAAGCCAGGATTGCCCGACTTCTTCCACTATTAGAGATCAATGTCCACTCTGGTGTGATTCAGGCACTCCCTCATTTCTGGTGTCCACAAACTTCCACATTTATATTTGGTAAGTTTGAATTGACTCCAACACTTGAAGAATATAGTGTTGCCATTGGAATGCCCTTGGAAAAGGAACTTGTTAGACCGCCTATCGGTATAGATTTTATCTTTGAATTATCCCAATTTTTACAAATTGAAGCCGAAAGAGTAAGGAAAGTTGTCAAAGCCAATTGTTTTGCATGTCCATTTTCGTTCTTAGAAAAGTGTTTTGCAAACCAATCAATGATTTCAAAAGCCAGGATTTTCATATTAGCATTTTTTGGGCTAATCGTTTTTCCTTATCGAAAAAATGCCATTAATCCTTCAATTTCATGGGTGGTTAATCGTGTTTGCGACGGGTTGAATTATGTCAATATGGTTTTAGCCGAAACATTTTTATCATTAACCCGTTTCAAACAAAATGAGGAAAAGACCATGCGTGCCCTCCCCGAACTTTTGCAAATATGGTTTTTCTCCCACATAAGAGGATTTGGGCACCTTATGAAGCAATTTAAGATTGATGATTTTAGGCACCCCATACAAAAGTTTGCGTGAAATAGAAGTTACGCCTCTTGAGAAACCTCATTGTGTTTCCACGCCTTTAAAGAATATGGTATTGTCTACGATGATGTGTGCAAAATGTAAGATAACAATAAGAGGAAGGAATATGGAAATAGATTTAGTCGTAATGACTATGTATGACTTTGATGTTATCATAGGAATGGACTGGCTCCATAAGCATAGGGCTAAGGTGGATTGCTATAGGAAAGTGATCCAGTTCATGTTGCTTGATCAGTCTAGTTTCGAATTTTTCAGAGGTCAGACAAACCCCTCTATAGCCATTATTTCGATGGTAGAAGCTTGTGAACAACTTGACAAAGGATGTCAAGGATACCTAGTGGTGCTAAGAGACCTTACTAAGAAAGAAGCTGAAATCGGTGAGATTCAAGTAGTCAGGGAATTTCAAGATGTGTTTCTTGAGGAGTTGTCTGGATTACCAGTAGAGCGAGAGGTTGAGTTTGAAATTGAACTAATGCCTGGAACAGGACCTATATCAAAAGCCCCGTATAGGATGGCCTTAGTCAAGTTGAAGGAATTGAAGGTGCAACTACAAGAATTGATTGACAAATGATTCATTAAGCCAAGTGCTTCACCTTGGGGTGCACCAGTCTTGTTTGTGAAAAAGAAGAATGGGTTGATGCATTTGTGTATTGATTATAGATAGCTAAATCAAATAACTATAAAGAATAAGTATCCTTTGCCTAGAATTGACGATTTATTTGATCAATTTCAAGGAAGTTCGGTCTTTTCTAAGATTGACCTGAGATTGGGATACCATCAGTTAAGGATTAAGAAAGAAAACATTCCTAAGACTACATTTAGGACTCGTTATGGATATTATGAGTTCTTAGTTATGCCTTTTGGATTGACGAATGCACCAGTTGCATTCATGGACTTCATGAATAGGATGTTTAAGCCTTATTTGGATCAGTTTATGATTGTTTTCATTGATGATATCCTCGTATATTCTAGAGGACCTGAAGAGCATGAGCAACATTTGAGCATAGTTTTGCAAGCTCTAAGAGATCATAAGTTGTATGCCAAATTTAGCAAGTGTGAATTTTGGCTGGACCAGATAACATTTTTGGGACACGTGGTGTCAGGAGGAGGAATTTCAGTGGACCTGGCGAAAGTTGAGATGGTAATAATTGGCCGAGACCGACAACACCTACTGAAGTACGAAGTTTCTTAGGATTGGCTAGTTATTATAGAAGATTTATTGAAGGGTTTTCATGACTAACAAGCCCCTTAACGAAATTGACTCAAAAGAATATAAGATTTGAATGGAATGGGGAATGTGAAAGGAGTTTTCAAGAACTTCAAAGAAAATTGACTTCGGCTCCAATCTTGACTATACCGTCTGGGTCTGATGGTTTTACGATATATAGTGATGCATCTCACAAAGGACTGGGATATGTTTTGATGCAACATGGCAAGGTCATAGTCTATGCATCGAGGCAATTGAAACCCCATGAGCTGAATTACCCAACGCATGATTTAGAATTGGCAGCTATAGTGTTTGCTTTGAAGATATGGAGACACTATGTATATGGAGAAAAGTTTGAAATCTATACAGATCATAAGAGCCTAAAGTATCTATTTTCACAAAAGGAATTGAACATGAGACAAAGGAGGTCGATGGAGTTGTTGAAAGATTATGACTATGAGATACGATACCATCCAGGAAAGGCAAATAAGGTGGCAGATGCCCTTAGTCGAAAGTCGGCTATAGACATGGCTAGCTTGAGAATAACAAAGTGGAATCTGTTAAAGTCTATTGTGGATTCAGACTTCAAGTTGGAGATGGATCACCTTACTGGTATGCTTACTACATTAAGGATTGAACCCAAAATTATTCAGAAAGTTAAGATCCTGCAAGAATCTAACCCGAAGATTTTGAAAGTAAAAGATGCAGTGTCTTTAAGGAAAAGACCAGAATTTCAAGTCTTTGAAGATGGTGTGATAAGATGCCAAGGATGACTTTGTGTTCTCGACAATGAAGAAGTGAAGAGGGAAATTTTGTCGGAGGCATATAGGAGTAATTATAGTATTTATCCGGGAAGTACAAAGATGTACAGGAATTTGCATAAGCAATTTTGATAGAATGGCATGAAGAAGGATATAGATAAGCATGTTTCCCAATGTTTAACGTGTCAGCAAGTGAAGAAGGAACACCGTAAACCTGCAAGACTGTTGAGACCATTGGATATACAGAGTGGAAGTGGGAGCATGTAATGATGGACTTTGTGCAAGGACTACCAAGGATATCAAGTGGTCACGACTCTATTTGGGTAATAGTGGATCGTTTGACAAAGTCTGCTTATTTCCTAACAGTTCGTGTAGACTACTCAATGAGTAAACTTGATGAGATGTATGTAAGCTAGGTAATACACTTGCATGGTATTCTTGTAACGATCACCTTTGATCGAGACTCTAGTTTTACTTCAAATTTTTGGCGAAGTCTTCAAGATGCCTTAGGGACAAAGCTTCAATTTAGTACTGCTTTTCATCCTCAAACAGATGGACAAATAGAAAGAGTGATTCAGACTCTAGAAGATATGCTGAGAGTATGTGTTATTGACTTTAAAGGAAATTAGGATGAGAATTTGCACCTGATAGAGTTTGCCTATAACAATAGTTTTCAGAAAAGTTTAGGCATGGCTCCATATGAGGCATTATATGGAAGAAGATGCAGGACCCCTATTTGTTGGAATGAAGTATGTGAAAGAAAACTGACAGGGCCTGAGATAGTACAAGTTGTGACAAGAGCGGTCGAAATAATCATGAAAAGACTTAAGACAACCCAGAACCGACAGAGAGACTATGCGGATAGGCGTAGAAGGCCTTTAGAGTTTAATGTTGGAGATCATGTATTCCTTAAAGTATCTTCAATGAAGGGAATATCTCGATTTGGAATGAAGGGTAAGTTAAGCCCTAGATTTGTTGGACCTTTTGAGATACTTGAAAGAATAGGAGATGTAGCTTATCATTTGGCGCTACCTCCTAAATTGGGAAATTTACATGATGTGTTTCACGTGTCGATGCTGAGAAAATACCAGCCAGATCCTGGTCACATACTCAATCATGAAGCCATCAAAATAGATGAGAAAGTGAGGTACATCAAAGAGCCTGTGCAAGTACTGGATCGAAAGGAGCAAGTTCTTAGGACTAAGAAGATTCCTTTGGTTAAGATATTATGGCGACATCATGATGTGGAGGAAGCCGCATGGGAGAGTGAAAACGAGATGAGGGAAAGGTACCCTCACTTGTTTGAGGAGACATCGGTAATGTCTAGTTTCGAAGACGAAATTCTCTAAGGAGGGGAGAATTGTGGCATCCTAAAATCTTATGACAACCTCTGAAGTACCATGAACCATGATAGGTAATGGAAGTGCCATTGGATTTTGTATTAGCCATTGAAGCAATGAAATTCAATTAGTTTAAGGCTGAGCATTGTAATTGACGATTGTCTGGTTGGATTTGTGTCTACAAGTGACCCGAAGATTTTATTAAAGTGCAAATTGATATAGAAATCTTATTCTTGGTGGTGCACTTTATAAGTAGAATTTTATTGATTTAAATTACAAAGTTTTGTGGGCTTATAAGTTGAAATTATGTGTTTATTTAAATGAGGATTAAATGGAATAAGAATAGGAGAGGGTGGGCTAATTTTTAGGCCCAAAGACCGTCCAACCAGCCCATGCCACCCTCTTGGTCGACCGGCCCATGAAGGCCCAAGACTGGCCCAGCATTGAAGCCCATCAACCCTTGCATGCGAGTTGCCAAGTGGCAAGGAGGTTGAGCCAAATGTGACTACCCCCATTGGCTCCTTTGGGCGGCTGCATGCAATCAAATGATTGCTAATGATTGAAGGGAAGAAATTAAGGGGGAAATAGGGGGATTAGGCGAGGAAAAGGGAGAGAAAGAGGGAGTGTCATCCGAGAGAGAGAGGAGAGAAAGAGAGGAAGGAAAGGAAGAAAGGAAGAGAGAAAGGAGAGGCCGTGCATGCGAGAGGAAGGAGGAAGACCATCCGCCGTTTGTTCGCCGCTTTGCCCACCATCTCTGTTACTATTTGTGCTTACGTTTAAGGCAAGTAGAGTCCTAAAACCTACCCTTTGCATTTCTGTGATGTGTGTGTAGAAGATGGTGAATGTTAGTTGCGGTAGATGTGATGAAAAGTCAAAGTTATGGGGAGAAATTTGTCGGTCTAGCATGCTGTTTCTAGAAAGACCAGTCCGACCATCCATGAGATTGTGTGTTGCATGTGACGTTTTAGTTGGAATCGTGTTTTGATTTCTGCATGAAAGTTGTAGAGAACACCTTGAGGAACAACGTACTGAAATTTGAGGCAAAGCGAACAAGTATTGGTTAGTGAAATGATTTTTCTTTGGAGAAATTAGATCTGGAATTCGTTGTGCTGACCTTCAGTGATTTCGTAGTCTGTATAGTAACTTTATTGTGAAAATCTCACTTTGATCTCTTAATAAAAGTTGTAGTGTACTTCTTGAGGTAGAACATATCAAACATTTAGAGGAAATGAACAAAAATAGGTCGGTAAAATCGTTGTTCTTTGAAGAAACTGGATCTGGGAAAAATGCTACCTCGACCTAGTATGATCTCGTGATTTTTATAAATCATACAGTTAAAATTTGATCATATGTCCATAATGAAAGTTGTAGGTAATATTCTGAGGAATAACATACTGAAAATTTAGAAGAAGCAACCATATGTAGGTCGGTGAAATGAATTTCTTTTGGAAGATGATAATCTGGAAAAGATGACACTGAGAACAGGGGGAATTAATCGTCTATATCCGAAAAATTGATGTGCTTTGAAAAGTAAATGAATTTATCCATCTGATGTAATACTTTGAGTGGTTGATTTTGCTGCATATGTTATGACATATGGCATGTTATATGGCATGAAAAGTTGGTTGAGATCTCTGATATTATTGCATCGAATGCCATGATGAAATTGAGACACATGTATGAATATAAATTGAGAAAATAATGAGACTGTCGGAGGTGTGAGCCGACGATGCCCCGAGAGTGTTGGGATGCCCAGAATGTGTGTGCCGGATGCCCGGAGTGTGTGTGTCAGATGTCCTTGGGAGTTTCGAGATGCCCAGCGTGTGTGTGCCCGAAGCCCTGGAGGTGTGTGCTAGGGGGATACCTCGTGATGTTAGTTGGGGTACGAGATGCTCGGAGTGTGTGTGCCTAATGCTCGGAGGTATGTGCCGGAGGTTCCTCGTGATGCCAAGTTGGATGCGAGCGATAAATTATGGGATGCAAACATTGGTCCCTAGGAAGAAATTGATGTGATCTATTTGAAATATAAAGATCGAGAATTGAATCATGCGCATAGATATGTACATATGGCATGGTGATACATGCATGACTGGTTGATGATAAGCGCATGGTGGTATATGCACATATGACATGGTGATGATAAGTGCATGGTGGTATATGCACATATGGTATGGTGATATATGCATGAATACTTGATGATAAGTGCATGGTGATATATGCACATATGGCATGGTGATATATGCATGGCTGCAATGTAAGTTATGCTTGAATGCACGAATGATATGTGCTTGTTCATGATACCTTGATTGTTTTGTTTGACGCATTGAGTAGTTTGGTTGATCTTTACTGCCGAGTGGTTGTACTCACCCCTTTTGGGGATTAACATTTCAGATTAGAAAGATGCTTGCTGCCAGTTGCACACAGTGCTTACTATGGCATACCTACTGATGTTGATATGGAGTGTACTGAGCATATCTATGTCGGTGCCCCTGGTTTAGTGTTTGTTCGAGTCCGTGTCCTGGTGACGTATGATGTGGGTCGAGCTGATGGCCTGGTTATCCAGGAGTTTTTATCTGTCCATGTCCAACATGATGGAGTGATGTTAGGGATGTTACCGCCGCCGTCGCCCGATGCACTGGATTGGGTATGATGGCGCGTATAGCTGTTGGGAGTTGATACTTTTTGGAAATAATTGATGCTTGTTGATGGAAGGTTGTACATGTTTGATGTAGGGTCGAGTCCTCTATTGAGTGATAGGCAAATATAGTTAAAATCTTGGCCTTTTTGTTGTATCGACCTTGATGTCCATCATGAAAATATAAATAAGAGTTAATCGGCTTTATCTTTTCTTATGGTGCGTAGTTGGTGTGTATTGCATTATGGTCATTGGAGAAAGGGATGGTGAGACTTGTTTATGCTTCCGCTAATAAGCTGTGCTGGGACCCTTTTTTTTTTTAAATATCTCTAGTCAAAGGGTATCAATCTGTGAAGTTATATGAGATCGAGTAATTAAGAGAGATCATTTGTGACGACCTGAAGGCGAATCAGGGGTGCCACATCTACCATGTTGCATCTACCATGTTGCATCAACACGCAACTTAATCATCTTAATGACGCATCACTATAGATCTCGAATCCTCCAGGACCAGATGGAATGGTCAGCACGGGTGCGATAGTTAGCTTTTCCTTCGGTTCTTGAAAACTACGCTCGCACTTGTCTGTCTACACAAATTTCTCATCTTTCTTCAAGAGTTTTGTCAATGGTGATGCTAAAGATGAGAATCATTCCACAAATCGTCTGTAATAACTTGCTAAACCCAAAAATCTTCTGATTTCTATTACTGTAGTCGGTCTTGGCCAATTGATCACGGCTTCAATCTTGCTCGGGTCCACTGAAATTCCTTCACCTGAGATCACATGCCCTAAGAAAGCAACACGAGCTAACCAAAACTCGTACTTTTTAAACTTGGCGTACAACTGATGGACTCTTAGTGTCAGAGCACTAGTCTTAAATGACTCATGCTATTCATCACTTCTCGAATACACCAGAATATCATCGATGAACACGATCACAAACTAATCTAGATATTTTGTGGATACTCGGTTCATCAAGTCCATGAAGGTAGCGGGAGCATTCATCAACCCAAATGACATTACTATAAACTCATAGTGACCATACCAAGTACGAAATGCTAACCTAGGAATATCTTCCTTCCTAATTCTCAGCTGATGATATCCTGTCCTCAAGTCGATCTTCGAAAATATCGACGCTCCTTATAATTGATCAAACAAGTCATCAATTCTTGGGAGTATATATTTGTTCTTGATCGTTACCTAATTAAGTTGATGATAGTCGATGCACGGACACAACGAACCATATTTCTTCTTTACAAACAGAACTAGTGCTCCCCATGGTGATGCAGTGGGGCAAATAAATCCCTTATCCAATAGCTCTTGCATCTGCACTTTCAGTTCCTTCAATTCAGATAACGCCATCCGGTTAGGAGCCTTAGAGACTGGCTCTGTCCCGGGGGCTAACTCAATCACAAATTCTATCTCTTTCTGGTGGTAGTCCTGGCAATTCCTTTGGAAAGACATCTATAAATTCTTGCACTATAGCAATGTCTTCCATCTTCAGCTCCACAACTGTTGTATTCACGACAGTTGCCAGGTAACCTTTATAACCCTCGTCTAACAGACTAGTTGCCTCTAGCGATGAGATCAAGACAATCGAGAGTCCTCCTCGATTCTCCACAAACTCGAAGCTCTTACCCTCTAATGGGTCACACTGAATCGCTTTGCGATAGCAGTCCATTATAGCTTGTTACTTGGTGAGCCAATCCATGCCAATTATCAAACCAAAGTCATACATGGCTAGGACTAACAAGTCTATTTTCCTTACTCACTCACTAATCGCTAACTTGCAATCAGAGCAACCCAAAATAGCAATAACTTTATCCTTCAATGGTGTTAATATGCAAACTACCGACTCCAGCGAATAAAGGAATGACTTGCTCCTGAGTCGAATAAAGCATAAGCAGGATGGTCACTCATTGAAACCATACTTGTGATCACGTTAGGTGCAGCCTCTGCCTGACCTTGAGTGATGGCATACACCATGTCTTGAACCGAGGGTTGGAGCTGTACTCCTTGCGGTGCATTCTGAGGCGCATACCCTTTAATTTGTCCCAACAGTGGCAATGGTAATTATGGTTGTCCTCTTGGTTGCCTAGGACAATCTCTGGCGAAGTGACCCTATTGGCCACATTCATAGCAAGCACCCATCCTTTAAGGACATGGGGCTATATTGTGTCGCCTTCCACAAGTGCAACACAGGCCATTATGACTAGACCCTATCTTCCCAATTCCACCATTCTTGTTGGACGAGATCTAAAATCTTCCTCCAACCACGGGCCTCTTCCCATGTCGGATTGCATCTTTGTTTGAATTAAATCTCGATTTAGACAAGATGGTTTATTCGTTTAAACTCCTCTCTAGCAGCTGGGCTCAATTATAGATCTCTCAGTAATCCTTCAAATCAAATGGCACTAGCGACTGTTTTAACTCATGTCGAAGACCATTCTTGAATCTTCGAGCCTTGTCTTGGCGCGTACTGGGAAAGTTCAGCAAATTTGACCCCATACTAGTCAACAGTCATCATCCCTTGATAGAGACACTGAAATTCTTCCATCTTTTATTCTTGGGCACTACTCGAAAAATACTGATCATTGAAAGCACTTAGGAAGGCGTCCCACACCGGGACCACACCTTTTGAAAACACTGACTCTTTGATGGCTCTCCACCAGATGTTGGCGTCACCTTGTAGTTGGTACATTGCCAAAACCACTTTCTCCTCTTTACTGTACATAAAAAGTGTGAACGCCTTATCCATGTCCTTAATCCAAAGAGAGGCGGTCTCTGGATCTCTAGCACTCGTGAATCTAGGCGGGTTCAGCTTTAGAAAATGTTCCACTAACTTATGGATTGATCTTCCAGCAGCCACATTTTCCAGTGGAACCTCAGCAGGGGTGACGGTAGGTGCAGCTACAGGTGTGGCAATGGTTGCGGCCTTAGCAGCAGTGGTAACAATAGCAGTAGCGGCGGCTGCAACAGCAATGGTGAATGTAGCAGCTTGATCCCAAGCTTGCTATCCCATCAACTCTCTCATGGCATCCAGGGCTTGATTGATCCCGATGGTTTCTTGCTCACTTGGGGTTGCTACCTCAGCACCAACAGGGGGTGGTGCTACTCCACTGGCACTAGTTTATGACTGTGCCCTACCTCTACCTCGGGTATCAACCCTGGTCGGCATTCTAACCCGCTGTAGGCCTAACAACTTGCTTACTCAAAGTTCTCTACTCCGGCTCACTCATGACTTAGTCTCTATTGAAACTTGTCTTCCGAATCTACACTGGATTAGAAGATGAGCAATCCACAAACGACAAACAATTTTACCAATCAACTACCACTAACATGCACCAGTCATGAATTTAAAGGTCTTTCCTACTTACTATCCCATAAACCATCGCACCTTATTACTCCAATCTCTAACGACCATGCTCTAATACCACAAAAAGGGGATGTCACACCCCGATCCTCCAAGCACGTGCTCGTCCCTCCTTGGTCGATTAATAACGATGTCCTAGGACGGATCACCGACCCATTCGATTTAATATATACAAGCTGAAGCAGATATAAATCACCGAATAGTAAAATAATGGAATAGGAAAGTATGACAAAATTTTCACAAAATATCTATTTATAAACACATAGGTCTATACACAAGGGTTTTCAAAAGGAATCGGCTATTTACAAAAGAGAGTTGTCCTATAACTAGCTAGTCGGACATGGTCACCGATTCTTTGGGCTTCACCTCCTGACTCCAGGCTCCTGGTCCTTTACCAATCATCATCTACGGAGCTGAAAATGGTTATACAATAACCAGTGAGACAATGTCTCAACGAATTCTACATCCTAAGATCAGATTAGGAAGCCAATATGCCTAAAGGCTACCTAAACACAACACGAGTCAGAGGACTTACCTTGGCCTCTGTCCCTTCCTTCAAGTCAGTTCAGTTCATAAATACTGACAATCATGACACTTAATCAAATCAGATCAAATCATTGATCAATCGACTCGGTCAATTACATGTCAGTTAGACCATTTCCCGGCCATCTCAATCAATACTATCTATAAGTTCGACTATAGTCTAGGACTACTCACTTTAGTTGATATATAAATAGTATAGCTCATCAGAAGCTGCCTCAAGTACCTTATATAGCTCGCCAGAAGCTGCCGCAATATTCAATATAGTATACTATAGCTTACCAGAAGCCGCTGCAATTATTCTCATATAGTATACTATAGCTCACCATAAGTTGCCGCAATTAGAATATACTATAACTCACCATAAGCTACCGCAATTATTGGTCATATCATTTGACCATTTCTCCATTTTTATCTTACCCGATAAAAATGCTCGTGTGTGAGTACATGGTCAGCCATAGCCAAAATACAATTTCCTGCCACTTGAAAATCCCACTAACTTATATGATCCACCAAAATATTTTTGGCGTTGTGAACCAACGCTCAGTTAATTTTCAATCAATTTCTGAAAATAATTAATTTTAGGAATAAATTCCTAAAATACAAATCACGCCAATTCAACACAATTTAGAGCACAATTAAATAAACATACCATACCATAGCAATCAGCATAAAACTCCGGTTGTCGGCTACCCCAGCCTAATTTTCGGGAATAAATAAATAAATAAATACGAAAAATATTAAATAAATACATTAAATCCAATTTAGGCTCGTAATGCCTAATTGAACACTGAAACGGACCCAGAAAATTTCCGAGACCTGTTCAATAAATACTATAGACCATTCACTAGTTAATAGCAATAAACATTTGTCTAACATGTATCATTAAAGTACTAATCTAACTAGTCTACTATAATCTATCCACCTAATCACACTTAATTAAATCTAATCAACCCCTAAGCATCATTAGCATACTAATAAGGGAATAGTGAGCTAAACTCACTAGATTAATGATCCGTTTGGATCAATTTGACGGGGACGCGACGAGGCTCGAAAGGCTCCAAATTGGCGACACCAATGAGGCACAAATCGAGCCCAAAACTTGGCCCGCAAAGCCCCTAATTTTCTGCTCGGGTTCCTCAGCTACTGGGCTGATTTCGGTGAGGAAGGAACGGCTGAATCTTACGGCTGCAAGCGAGCTACTTTGGTGCGACAAACTTGCGGAGCCAGCCAACGGAGAGAGACAAAGATGGGCAATGGTAGCGTCAAGGATGTGCAACAGCTAGTGTGGAAATGAGAAGGCTTCGGAAGAGATGAAAAAAACGCAAAGCAGAGGAGACCGTGCAGCTTTCAATGTCACGCCTCGATCCTCTGTGCACATGCCCATCCCTCCTTAGTCAATTACATTGCGACATCCCAGAACACATCGCCTACCCATTCATTTTTAAATGCACACGTGAAAGCAGATAAAAAATCCCTAAACAACAATTTAATAGGATAGAAAAGTAGAGCCAATTTTTCAAACCAAAACAAACTTTTTTTTTTTATAAACAACCGGGTTTATTTACAAGACCAGACTATTTACAAAAAGGTCGGTTCATTCCAAAAGGAATTGTCTTATGACCTACTAGTCAGACCCGTTCACCGATTATGATCTAACCACCTTTTTAGACTCTAGGGCTTCCAGTCCTTCATCAACGCCATCCAAAGACCTGAAAATGATTGTATAATAACCAGTGAGACAATATATCAGCAAATTCAACTCCCTAAGATCCAATTAGGAAGCCAATATGCCATAAGGGCTGCCTAAGCACAACACGGGTTAGAGGACTTACCTTGGCCTTAATTCCTTCATGTAAGTCAATACAATTTATAATTCATCGAATCAATTCACCACATCAAATCATTCAATCAAATCGAATCATCGATCAATCGACTCAGTCGATTACATGTCAACTTCCCTAGCCATTTTAATTAATACCATCTATAAGTCCGATCACGCCCAAGACTATTATTATAAGCCGATAATAGGTAGTATAGCTCATCAGAAGCTTCCTCAAATACTGAGATAATATACTATATATATATATATATATATATATATATATATATATGCTCGCAAGAAGCTACCTCCATTTATGATATAGTATATTATATATGCTCACTAGAAGCTGCTGAAATTTTACTCATATAGTATACTATTTATGCTCACCAAAAGTTGCCGCAATTATCTATATAGTATACTATAGCTCACCATAAGTTACCACAATTATCAGTATAGTATACTATAGCTCACTAGAAGCTACCAGTCATACTTTCATAGTATGTTGATAAATGATCTTTTAATCAATTCACCATTTTTATCATGCTCAATAAAAATATCCGTTCGTGGGTACACAGTCGGCCTTAGCCAAAATATAAGACTTTCACTTTTGAACCTCCCACTATTTTCAGTAGTCCCAAAATAGATTTTTGGCGATGTAAACCAACGTCTAGTAATTTTCCACTTAATTACCAAATTTAATTAATTTAGGAATAAAATCCTAAAATCATATTTAAATGAATCCAGCATGATTTAATGCTCAAATAAGTAAACGGACTGTGCCACAATAATCAGCATAAAATTTTGGTCATTGGCTATCCCAGCCTAATCTCCGGAAAATAAATAAACAATTAAATAATTACGGAAAATATTAAATAAATACAATAAATCCAATTTAGGCCCATAATGCCTAATTGAAAGCCGAGACGGACCTGAAAAATTTCAAAGGTTCGTTCAATAACTAATAGAGCGTGTCTACTTGTTAATTACACTAACCAATTGCCTAACATGCATTGATAAGGCACTGATTTAATTACTCTACTCTAATCTATCCACTTAATCACACTTAATTAAATCTAAACAATCCCTGAGCATCATTAGCTTATTAAGTAGGGATTAATGAGCAAAACTCATTTGTTTATTGAACCGCTCGGTTCAATTCGACAGGGACGCGACGGGGCTCAATCCTCTTCAAAGTGGCAATGGCAACGGGCATAGCTCGGGCTTGAAAAATGGCCCGCAAAGCCTCTGATTTTCTGATCGGGTTCCTCAGCTATTGGGCTGATTTCAGCGGCTAATTCGGTGAGGATAACACGGTTGGGCGGCTGATTCGGTGAGGATAACACGGCTGATTCGTCAAAGGTGGGGCAAATGAAATGAAGAAGTCGAAGGAGTTAGGGGCGGTCCGAAAGAAAGAACAAAAGAAAAAAGGGGAGGGGATGTCGGCAACGTGGGGGAGATAAGGAAGAAATCTTTGACTAAGAAAGAACAAAAGAAAAAGGGGGAGGGGATGTCGGCAACGTGGGGGAGATAAGGAAGAAATCTTTGACAAAAAGTCAAAGATGAGGAGGACATTTGGACACGGCAAAGAGAAGAAAAGGGGACGTTGGCGGGGGCTTTGCGCATGCGAGAGAGAGAGAGAGAAGGGAAACATGGGCAGCCAAAGAGGATGGGGGAAAGAGAAAAATAAAAAGGAAAATTCAAGAGAGAGAGAAAAGGGGAACGTGGGCGGCCAAAGAGGATGGGGGAAAGAGAAAAATAAAAAGGAAAATTCAAGAGAGAGAGAGAAAAGGGGAACATGGGCGGCCGAAGGGGATGGGGAAAAGAGAAAAATAAAAAAGAAAATTCAAAAGAAAAATCCTATAATTCAAATTTCTTAGTCCCACTTGCTCTTGTTTAGTCCAATTTGATCCCCAAAAAATCCCGTGCTAAAGTACTTGACCCTCACCTACTTTCTTGCACAAAATTTCCCCCAAACAACAAATCTCAGGCAACAAAAATGACCATTTCCTTCAATTCCGAATTTTCATTCATTTTCTCATAATCCAATTTTCTGAACAAACAAATTCAGTTAAGGTCCAATTTGAATGCAAAAAAGGCCCAAACAACTTCCATTCACCAATTCACTCACACCAAATGCCAAAAGTCCCTTCAAATTGGCCAATCCGAATTTCCGTTCATTTTCCGAATTGTCCGAATCGATTTTCCGTAAAAATCCTGAACTCTTCTAAAAATCTTGGAAAGATAAGTCGACGTTCCTAAAATGACCTGTGACATGACAGGACTTTCAATTTTTGAAATCGGGTTCAAATTTACGGTTAATTTCAATCAGTCGCACTTTTAGTGTGACATTCTCTACCTGGTAGCTTTGAGGAATTTTTGGTGCAAAAAAATTGTGCAGCCACCCAACAGAGAGAGACAAAGATGGGCAGCGGTAGCTTCAAGGATGTGCAACAGCCAGCATGGAAATGAGAAGGCTTCGAAAGAAATGAAAAAACGCAAGCAGAGGAGACCATGCAACTTTCAATGTCACGCCCTGATCCTCCGAGTACATGCTCATCTCTCCTTGGTCAATTACATTGCAACGTCTCAAGACGCATCGCCTACCCACTCATTTTTAAATGCACATGCAAAAGTAGATAAATAATCCCTAGACAACAATTTAATAGGATAGAAAAGTGGGTCCAATTTTTCAAACCAAAACAAACCTTTTTTTTTTTAAACAACTGGGTTTATTTACAAGAGTAGACTATTTACAAAAAGGTCGGCTCATTCCAAAAGAAACCGTCTTATGACCTACTAGTCAAACCCATTCACCAATTCTGGTCTATCCATCTTTTCAAACTCCGAGGCTTCCGGTCCTTCATCAACACCATCTAAGGACTTGAAAATGGTTATACAATAACCAGTGAGACAATGTCTCAACAAGTTTAACCCCCTAATACCCAATTAGGAAGCCAATACGCCATAAAGGCTACCTAAGCACAACACGGGTCAGAGGATTTACTTTGGCTTCAGTTCCTTCCCGTAGGTCAATACAATTTATAATTCATCGAATTAGTTCACCACATCAAATCATTCAATCAAATCGAATCATTGATCAATCGACTCAGTCGATTAAATGTCAACTTCCTTGGCTATTTTAATTAATACTATCTATAAGTCTGATCACGCCAAAGACTGCTTATTATAATCTTATAATAGGTAGTATAGATCACCAGAAGTTGCCTCAAATATTGAGATAATATACTATATATATATGCTCGCCAGAAGCTGCCTCAATTTCTCATATAGTATATTATATATGCTCACTAGAAGCTACCGCAATTTTACTCATATAGTATACTATTTATGCTCATCAAAAGTTGCCGCAATTATCAATATAGTATACTATTTATGCTCACCAAAAGTTGCTGCAATTATCAATATAGTATAAGCTGCCACAATTATCAATATAGTATACTATAACTCACCAGAAACTACCAGCCATACTTTCATAGTATGCTGATAAATGATCTTTTAATCAATTCATCATTTTTATCATTCCTGATAAAAATACTTGTTCGTGGGTACACGGTCGGCCTTAGTCAAAATATAAGATTTTCACTTTTAAATCTCCCACTATTTTTAGCAATCCCAAAATAGATTTTTGACGTTGTAGACCGATGCCCGGTAATTTTCCACTTAATTACCAAATTTAATTAATTTAGGAATAAAATCCTAAAATCTTATGTAAATAAATTCAACACGATTTAACGCTAAAATAAGTAAATAGACTGCACCACAATAATCAGCATAAAATTTTGGTTGTCGGCTATCCTAGCCTAATTTTCGAAAAATAATTAAATAATTAAATAATTACGGAAATATTAAATTAATACAATAAATCCAATTTAGGCTCGTAATGCCTAATTGGAAGCCGAGACGAACTAGGAAAATTTCCAAAGTTCGTTCAATAAATAATAGAGCATGTCTACTTATTAATTACACTAATCAATTGCCTAACATGCATTGATAAGGCACTAATTTAATTACTCTACTCTAATCTATCCACCTAATCACACTTAATTAAATTTAAACAACCCCTAAGCATCATTAGCTTACTAAGCAGGGATTATTGAGCAAAACTCACTTGTTTATTGAATCGCTCGGTTCAATTCGAGGGGGACGCGATGGGGCTCGATCCTCTCCAAAGTGGCGACAGCAGCGGGGCACGGCTCGGGCCCAAAAAATGGCCCGTAAAGCCTTTGATTTTCTGCTCGGGTTCCTCAGCTATTGAGCAATTCGGTGAGGATAACATGGCTGGGCAGCTGATTTGGTGAGGATAACATGGCTGATTCGTCGAAGAAGGGGCAAAGGAAATGAAGAAGTCGAAGGAGTTGGGGGCGGTCGGAAAGAAAGAACGGAAGAAAATGGGGGAGGGGTTGTCAGCAACGTGGGGGAGATAAGGAAGAAATCTTTGACAAAAAGTCAAAGATGAGGAGGAAACTTGGACACGGCAAAGAGAAGAAAAGGGGGCGTTGGCGGGGGCTTTGTGCACTCGAGAGAGAGAGAGAACGAAAAGAGAGAGAGAGAAGGGGAACATGGGCGGCCGAAGGGGATGAAGGAAATAGAAAAATAAAAAGGAAAATTCAAGAGAGAGAGAGAAAAGGGGAACGTGGGCGGCCGAAGGGGATGGGGGAAAGAGAAAAATAAAAAGGAAAATTCAAAAGAAAAATCCTATAATCCAAATTTCTTAGTCCCACTTGCTTTGGTTTATTCCAATTTGATCCCTAAAAAATCTCATGCTAAAGTACTTCACCTTCACCTACTTTCTTGCACAAAATTTCCCCCAAACAACAAATCTCGGGCAACAAATACGGCAATCTCCTTCAATTCTGAATTTTAATTCATTTTTCTCATAATCCGATTTTCTGAACAAACAAATTCGGTTGAGGTCCAATTTGAATGCAAAAATAGCCCAAATAACTTCCATTCAGCAATTCACTCACACCAGATGCCAAAAGTCCCTTTTAAATTGGCCAATCCAAATTTCCATTCATTTTACGAATCATCCAAATTGATTTTCCGTAAAAATCTTGAACTCTTCAAAAAATCATCGAAAAATAAGTCGATATTCTTAAAATGACCTGTGACATGACAAGACCTTCAATTTCTGAAATCGGGTTCAAATTTGCAATTAATTTCAATCATGTGCACTTTTACTGTGACCTTCTCTATCGAGTAGCTTTTAGATATTTTTGGTGCAATTGATCCGTGATCGATTTTCTTCGAGCCACACGTACCTGTTCAACACATTGGCAACTCTCGGTGGTTGTGAAAATTTGAGATTTCAAATATGGACATAGGGTACCCAAAATGACAGAAAATCAGTTTAGTGCTAATCAACGAGAATTTTGCAATCAGGTGTAATCACCCACACTTTGATCACCGTCTCAATCGAATCGATCTATCCCTGGTCTCTGATCGATTTTTAATTGTGCTGTAATGACTATTATAGACTAGCACGAACGATAAGTCAATTCCTAGTCAAATTTTCAAGTCTATTGCATTAAAATCTCGTAATGGCTTCACCTGATAGGTCAGTTATCTCATGAGTGGCCATCTTAGAGAAAAACACTATAGTTGTGTTGACAAAAGACCCGATTTATCCGATCGAAATTAGAACATGAGTTTTTAGGATGTCACATTCAACATGCGGATAAGGGCGAGAGGAGAGAGAAACTGAGGGGAAAAATTGAAAAGGAAGGGCATCTGGCATGGTCATCGACCGTGGGGGGGGGGATTAGATAGAGAGAGAGGGATAAGGCGGGGATAGAGAGAGAGAGAGAAGCAAAGTGGAAAATGGTAGAGAGGCAATTGGTGGGGTTTCGCGCAAGTGGGTGGGAGAGAGAGAGAGAGAGAAAGAGAACAAAAAGAAAAAGGAGAGGGCATGCATCCAAGTGGGGGGGGGGGGGGAAGGAAAAAAAATTAAATTTTTTTTTCCTAAAACCGAAAATCCTTAGTCCCACTTGCTCTAGTTTAGTCAAATTTGATCCCCAAAAAATTCCCATGCTAGAGCGCTTGATCCTCACTTGCATTATTGTATCAAATTTCCCTCGAATCACAAATCTCGGGCAACAAAAACAGCAATTTCCTTCAATTTCGAATTCTAATTTATTTCTTTTCAGAATCCGATTTTCTGAACAAACAAATCTGGTTGAAGTCCAATTTGAATGTAAAAAAAGCCCAAACAACTTCCACTCACCAATTCATTCACACCATATGCCAAAAGTCCATTCAAATTGGAAAAATCCGAATTTCCGTTCATTTTCTTAATCGTCCTAAACGATTTTCCGTAAAAATTCCGAACTCTCTCAAAAATCATCGACATTCCTAAAATGACCTGTGACATGACAGGACTTTCAATTTCTGAAATCGGGTTCAAATTCGCAGTTAATTTCAATCAGACGCGATTTTAGTGTGACCTAACTTACCGGGTAGCTTTCAGAAATTTTTAGTACAAATGACTCGTGGTTAATTTTCTTCAAGCCAGAATGAACCCATTCGACACATTGGCGATTCTCGGTTGTCATGAAAATCTTGATAATTCAAATACAAACACAAGATACCAAAACGATGGAAAAATCAATCTAGTGCCGATCGACGAGAATTTTGCAATTTAGTGGATTCACCCACATTTAACCATATATCTCAGTTGAACCGACCTATCTTTGATTTTTAATTGATCTTTACTGTGCCAGAATGATCTTAGCAAATGAGCACAGTTGAGTAGCCGATTCTTAGTCGAATCCTCAAGTCTATTGCATTAAAATTCTATAATAGCTTTCCCAAATAATCTAATTATCTCGAGAGTGATCAGCTCTGAGAATAGCCCTATAGGCACGTCAATGAAATACTCGATTAATTTAATTGAAAGCAGAAGTGAAAAATCCAGGATGTCACAACTTAGTTCTAGTATGGGAGTTAGCATATATTAGTACATTAGTTAACCTCCATTTGCATAGAATTTTAAGGTGAAGTAATTTTGTCTACATTTTAATCTTAATTCTTTTATATGTTATTTTTTTAATAAATCCAGCCAAGTCAGTTTACTTAAGTTTGGTTGCTTGTCTAAATCCTAATCCTAGCGTTATTGCTTTTTTAAAAACAATCTTAAAGTGATTTGGTTAAGTTTGGTTGCTCATGATGCTGACTATAATAATTTTATTGATAATTAGTAAGCCTAATCTCATGGGAAATTATGAATAAAATAAAATAAAAAATTCTTGACGCTTTCACTTCACTATATCGTATGAGACAAGGCCGATTCATGCACCAATGACCGATCCCGAAGGACCAAATATTGTTCGACTATACTGGCAGTTAGGTACAGCTAGAAGCCAATAAACAGCCCAATATCAGAGGAAACATGCAAATTTTGACTTGGCCTCTGTCATTTTCAGGTAAATATACACTCAAGATAAGATTAGCAAAATCTGTTGTCCAACCCAACCAAAAAAAATTGTGCGTAGGACCTACATCAATGCTAAAAAAGGTTGTTTGGAGGCAATTACTATGAATGAGGAATCAGGTTAGGCAACATCTTACAATCATTAAACCCTCGAATGAAAGTTGTGATTGAACATAAGGGATGCCCATCAACAAGCACATGGCCAAATAACAATGACGACCGCATATAACTAAACAATCATTTTGGATGAAGAAAAATATAATGAAAGACATATGTAATTTCTTTAGTTGGCATCAAGAATCTTCTGGGGGATGAAAGAAAATACATATATAAAGATAGTGTGCCTTCAAGTAAGCCATTATAGTGAAGCCCACTAAAAAAGAGTTGTAAGTTCATTAGCTCTTTATCCATTACAAAATTACCACATCTTTTGAAGTTCTTGTCGTCCGATCCTCTCGTTGCGACGATGGAGGTGAATCTCATGAAGCTTGGCAGTTCTCTTCCAGTCCCATGCGTTCAGGAGTTGGCAAAAGATGCCATAACCGAAGTCCCGCCTCGCTATGTCCGTAACGACCAAGATCATCCGTTCAAGGGTGATGATCATGGATCTTTGTTGCTTCAAGTACCAGTAATTGACATGACCAAGCTCTCGTCAAGCCATGACGATTTGGTGGAGTCCGAGCTGGAAAAGTTGCACGTTGCATGTAGGGATTGGGGATTCTTCCAGGTACAATTTTCATGAAGGCGTACTTTTATTTTTTCTTCATGTGAGTATTACTTAAGAAAAATGGTCTGGATTTCTTTTTCAAGAATCCACTTTTGAGGTTAATCGATCCTTCTTTTTTCCCGCACGCAGTTGATAAATCATGGGGTGAGTTGTACATTGGTGGAGGAGGTGAAGTTGGGAATCCAAGAGTTCTTCAAGCTTCCGATGGAGGAGAAGAGGAAGTTTTGGCAAGAAGAAGGAGACGTACAGGGTTTTGGGCAGCTGTTTGTCGGGTCGGAGGAGCAGAAGCTTGATTGGGCCGACGTCTTCTTCATGGCGTCCCTCCCACGACATTTGAGAAAACCTCATCTTTTTCCTATGCTTCCTTCTCCGTTCAGGTTCTCTCGCTCTCTCTCATGCATTGAGACACTTTATATCAAATGGATATTTCGTTTAAAAAAATTCGGGGTTGTCCAAATTTGGTGGAATAGACTTATTACCCCTCCGAACCTAAGACTTTAAGATGAAGTATGATTAAATTGGCAGATTTGATTTCCCCAATTTCCCCCTCTTTTCTTCTAGCTTCAGGATTAGCCCACATCATCAAGAATATCTTAACTTTACAGTGAATATTGTAAGCACAGCCTGTTTACCATCTTCTACACATCCCGTCCTCTCTTTCGCCTTGGTAACCTATTCTTACATGTATCATCTTATCATTATGCAGAGAAGTCTTAGATGAATACTCCTCGGAGCTGCGAGACCTTGCAATGAAGATACTCCTTCTCATGGCAAAAGCTCTGCAGATGGAATCCAAGGACATGATAGAACTGTTTGATGAGGGCAGGCAGGCCCTTAGGATGAACTATTACCCTCCGTGTCCGCGACCTGAGCTTGTCACGGGCCTCACTCCTCACTCCGACTCCACAGGCCTCACCATTCTTCTCCAAGTCAATGAAATAGAAGGTCTCCAAGTAAGGAAAGAGGGCAAGTGGGTCTCTGTCAAGCCCCTCCCTAATGCATTCGTTGTCAACGTCGGAGACATTTTAGAGGTAAGTATTACGATTGGCGCTATTTCTACTGCTTTGACACGGAGTTCCACCTAATTTTGTTTGCTATATGAGCTAGTATTATCTATATCCATCTGCTGTTGATGACGAAACTATAATATCATACACTATCCATCTAACATTTCACTTATAAATGTTAAAGAGGGACGAGTTATCAATCTAAATGAAAATTCGTGTGCTGTGAACGCAACAATAATCTTTAATAAAATGGTAGACATTTCAATTACGAAATGTGGGAAATTTTTATAGTTACGTGTATATTTTCCAAATCCCCATGTGGACATCATTGTTTATTGATATGCAATGAGCTAGTTAGTTTGATCTATAGATTAAACAATTTCACGAATAAAATCCATAAGAGGGATGACAAATTAGTCTGTGTATATGATGATCAACACAGATTGTGACAAATGGCACTTATCGTAGCATTGAGCATCGAGCAATGGTTAACTCAATGAAGGAGAGGCTCTCAATTGCTGCATTTCACAGCCCAAAATTGGAAGGGGAATGTGGTCCTGCACCGAGCCTGATCACACTGGAAAAGCCAGCATTGTTCAGAAGAATAGGTATGGCCGATTACTTGAGGGGTTTCTTCTCTCGTGATCTCCAAGGGAAGTCATATCTTGACGTAATGAGAATTGAATAATATCTTTATGTTTACACTCTCCATGTACTTCAAATAAGTGGATCATGTATTGACGGAATATCTATATAATCCATATTCATTTCGCTCCCTCCTTGCTTTTGTTGATCAATTTCATCCCTTTTTTTTTCTGGATGACATTATGATGACATAAATAGAGCCCTTTAACTCTAATGCATTTCTTTTTTGTTGGGAAAGCAAGTGAACTTTACTCATAATAAAACAAACCAGTGTAAATCTGTTACAGAGAATGTATCAGTGCAACATTCTCGAATTTCTACAAATCTATATTCTTCTTACCAATGCAAAATGTGCATTGTTACATCATAACGAAGGCCGAACTTAATCATTCATAACAAACCTATTAGACAAGTGGAGTGAAAAAGGAGGATGAGATTCGACTTTGTGAGTGTGGAATTTAGGATCGCTTCCCAACGTCATGATAAAGCTTTAAAGCTCTTGCTAACCGGGATGAGAGCATGACCTATAACACACAACCTTGGAGAACCGACAAGTCTTTTTCAATATGATCAAAATCTAAATTAATATTTTGAGAATAAGGTTTGTATTTGTCACGCCCCAATCCTCGAATTCGTGCCCATCCCTCACCTGGTCAATTAATAACGACGTCCCAGGATGCATCGCCGACCCTTTTTATTTTAATACACATGTGGGAGCATATAAATAAATCCCCAAACAATAAAACAATTTGGATACAAAAGTAGGGCCATATTTTTCACATCTGAAAACTATAATCACACTTTTACACAAAACAAACTACATAGTATATATTACAATACTATTCGATAAAGGCTAAACTATTACACATTAATTCTCAACCTAGGTTTGCAAACAGGATGGGATCTCAGTTCTTATCCGGGTCATACTCAGGATCCTCCTCTGGATTATCCTCTTTTTCCGAACCTTCTTCCTCTGGCTCATCATCAGGGTCATCCAATAGGTAATCCTCCTTCGGTTCCTCCTCCTCAAGTTCTTCTTCATGCTCTTCCACCTTTGGCCATTCCCACTCCTCATCCTCCTCCGGTCCCTCCTGTTGCTCGGCTATCTCCCCTTCTTCTTCACTCCAGTTAGCACCCTCAGCTAAGTAAATTGGTGACTCCATATCACCCTTGAGCTTGGGATCCTTGGCATCCACTACCAACCCATCCTTAGGGTCTACCGTCCCCAGCCCAAATGCTGCCTCGAGGACGTATAAAGGAAAATTGCCTTCCGGGACGGGACCCTTTCTTCGCCCATCATGGTAGTGACGATACCATGATTGATACTCATGAGGCACCAGGTCATTTCTACCCACATCAACCCAAACCTTGGACTTTATCAACACATACTCTAGCCCTTTCGAGTGGGGGTCTATCGGAAAGTGATACACTACCTCGGTGATCTCTTCAGGGATACCAAAATGCATAAGAGGATGAGGAGGTAGAGGTGCGGCTATTTAGGGACCTGAAATATTGTCCCACAATCGGGATGAGACTACGTCTCAATAAGTTCTACCCCCTAAGACTTGATTAGTAAACCAATACGCCATACATGCTACCTATGCACACACGGGTCTGAGGACTTACATTGCCTCAGATTCCACCTGTAAATCAGTACAGTTCCAAACAGGCACCTAATCAAACGTATCGATCGAAACATCGGTCAATCGACCTAGTCGATTTACATGTCAAACAGACTATTCTTAGATATTTCAATCAATACTGGTCATTCTCCAAAGTAACCCATTGGGTTACCGAGCCGGTATTTTATATGATTCGTTTTCTGAAATGACATAATAAGTCACCAAGTATATTCATCATAACATCCATTCTCCAAAATGACATGTTGAGTCACCGAGTTATTATGCCATGTCATCCATTCTCCAAAATGACCTATAGGGCCACCGAGCCGACATTGCATATCGTCCATTCTCCGAAATGACATATAGAGTCACCAAGCCAGTATATGACATGGTACTTCGATCGTACAATCAATTTGTCATTTTTATCACACACGATAAAAATATTGTGTGGGTACACGATCGGCCTTAGCCAAAATATAACAATTTTCTTTCCACAAATCCCATCATTTTCTGTAATCCACCAAAACATCTTTGGCATTATCAACCAATGTCCGGTTATTTTTCGATTAATAACCAAAATTATTCAATTTATGAATAAATCCTAAAATCACTAATAAATCAATTTCTCACAAATTAAGGATTGAATAAATAAACAAACTGCACCACAATGATCAGCATAAAATTTCGGTCGTCAACTATCCCTGCCTAATTCCGGAAATTAATTAATTAATTAATTAATTTCGAAAATTATTAAATAAATACAATAAATCCAATTTAGGCCCGTAAAGCCTAATTGGAAGCCCAGACAAACCAAGAAAAATCCTAAGGTTCATTCAATAATTATTATAAGTTCTCTATTTGCTAATGACTAAGTCTAACCACCTAACATGCATCATTAAGTCACTAATTTAATTGTTCAAAACTAATCTAACCACCTAATCATACTTAATTAACATTAATCGAACCTTAAGCATCATTAGAAAACTAAGCAATGATTAGTGAGATAAATTCACCCATTTAACAATCCGCTCGAATTGAAATGTTAGAAACGTTGCATGAGACATTTTACTCCAAAGCGGGCCTAAGCTCCGGGGCCTACAAGCACCTCAAAATGGGCTCAGAAGTATTTGTGAGACCCACTTTCTGACTTGCTGGAAATTGTTGAAAACAGAAGGAAAACAGGTTGGTTTGGTTCGGTGAGGGCCATGGTGGACCAGTGAGGGACTTCGGCAGCTTGGAGGGCAATGGGGACGATTCACGGTGGCTGTTAAAGCTCTGGCTTGAATCCATAGGCTACTAGACAAAGGCTAGGATGGCGTGAGGAGGCGAGCAGGGGTGGACGGCGCACGTGGACAACAGAGCACATGGGTGAGGCAGACGACGACAATGAGCAGCTTCGGTTCTGGCAATGGCTGCTTCGGTTGGCTGCTCGGCTTTTCTCCTTTAGCTAAACGCACAAGGCAAATGAAGAGAGAAAAAAGGGTCTTGGACGGTGGAAATGAGAGAGATTGAGGGAGAGGATAGAGATGAGGGGGCATGGGGTCTATATGGCCAATATTTTCCACAAAAATATCTTCTACACTCATCCTAGGCCAAGTATCATCCCTTGGCTGTCCATAGGCCACCAATGCCTCCTTTGTAACATTGAATTCATCCATTTTGGGCTAGGGGGAAGGGAAGCTACGAATTTGTAAGAAATGGGCTTCAATTGGATGCTTGGTCTACTTCAATTCACCCTCAATTGGCCCTCACAAATTCAATTGGCCTATCATTAATCATCTTGGCATTTTCCTTCACCCCTTGATCCATCTTGCTTCTAAATTTTGCAACCAAAAATAATCCCCGGCATTTTATGACTAAAAAGGCCTTGCGACAACTTTTTCCCAAAAAGTTTCAGGTTCCAAAAAAAAAAAAAACATTTTGAGGCTTAGTCAACATTCCTAGAATTTATTGTGACATGATAAAATCTTCAATTTCTGAAATTATACTTGAATTGGCAGTTAATTTCCATTCGGCGCGTTTTTAGTGTGACTTAGACTACCGGGTAGTTTTCAGAGATCTTTAGTGCAAATAATCCATGGTCAATTTTCTTCGAGTCACAATGAACTCACTCGATACATTGGTGGCTCTCGGTTGTCGTGAAAATCTCGAGAATTCAATTATAGACACAAGGTACCAAAACGATAGAAGAATCAGTCTAGGGCCGGTCGATGAGAATTTTCCAATTTAGTAGTGTCACCCACAATTAGTCACATATCTCAGTCGAACAGACCTATCTCTAATCTCAAATTGATTTTTAACTGTGCTGTAATGGCCTCTAAAGATGAGCACGGTCGAGAAGTCGATTCCTGATTGAATTGTTAAGTCGATTGCCTTAAAATTCCTTAATGACTTCCCTGAAGAATCTAGTTATTTCAAGAGTGATCGGCTCTAACAATAGCCCTATAAGCGCATCAATAAAATGCCGATTTATTCAATAAAAAGTAGAACTGAAAATCTGGGATGTCACAATATTGGTTTTGCCACATGGTTCAAGGAAATATCTAGTAGGGAATCAGTTTCCTTCATTGAGAACCCCACAAAGTGGATAGGCATGAATTTCCCTTCCCATTGTGGTCTTCATGCGACCATTGGAACAAAGATTGGTCTGCATGTTCGTTGGTCCTTGTCTCTTAAAATTGCATAAAAACCAACTCAAGACTATCATTTCAAGGCTTGAATTGGGATCGTCCTTCGCTTAGAATGCAAACCAAGTGAGGCAGGCCAGTGTCTGCGTGTTGCATCATGGAGACAGGACTTCCATCAAAACCGACTGCTTTGGATCACAAATAATATGGAGGAAATCACCGTTTACAAGGCAGCACCTCCAATACACCTTAACCAAAAATTTCATATGTTTATTCAAATTCCTCTTGAGGCACAACTTTAAGCTATTCTATATAATTAATTGATCGACCCTGCCCCCAAAATAAAAATATCATCTGCATAGAAGTCATGCCGTCATCACATGCCAATCACATGGATTTCTATTATCATCATGATGGTGAGCGTGCGCCACATTCTTCTTCATAATGACTGAACATCTCTCTTTCATCTTATCCCATGGCCAAATTTCCAAGCCCACGTAATGGATGCCGTGATAGGAGACAATAGCGGGATTTGAAGAGAGAAGATGATCAATGGATTGGGTTAGTTTAAAAATATAAGGCACGACCAGTGGGATTTGGGAGTTTGGTCACTATCCAGCAAGCACAGCAGATTCTATTTGAAAAATGAAAAGGGTGTGGCAGTGGCAAGCGATGGCGTTGAGGGCCTTTTCGGCTTCTTCTATTTATTAGTTTTTTAGGCCTATATTGGGCACTTAGACATCAACATGAAGTGTCCTGATGATAGATAATAAAAAAGAGACACAAAAAAAGAGGGTCTTTTCGTCCTTAAAATAAATTGAACTTATTGAGATACTCATTTAAACGAGTATAAAATAACGTGCAAGCCGCCCATGCATGTTAGCATGAGTGAATATATATAGGATGTATGAGTACAGAAAGCAAGGCGTTGGCGGCTATAATTCTACGTGTACCATTTAAGATAGCTATTGAATGATACATCATTAAAATATCTCATATTGATAGATTATAAGGTTTATATACTCCTTATACATGTGGCCTCTCTTCATTTATTAATTTAAATTTTTGTATCGAACTTTTCAATATGGTATTAGAACCGACAAGGTGCTACTCGATTTATTTTGTTTGTGCATCTTTCTCATTCATCAAACTTTACATGTCATTCTTATTTTGATTTGCACTTAATCCAACCTCTGAGTTTGAGGTCTGGGTATGGTTCTAAAGGGAGTGGAGGTGAAATTAGATGCTAAGTTTTTATATAATTGAAACATAGAATTTTGTTGATCAAGAATATATTTTTCCTACGTGATGCTACGCAGTAGAGAATAAGGAGAAACTTTTAACAGCTGACACATTCGCAAAAACAAGTGTACCTCCATTTAATACAGATTTCCAAGTGGCTCTATCTATTTCCCTGTCATTTCGGGTTTGCACCGAGTGCTGGTTACGTGAAAATGGAAGCCCAAACGCGCATGTAAATTTTCAAATCATTTCGTTTGGGCTTCGTCTTACCTATCGATCAGAGGTAGAGGATAAATCCACACGCTCTTTACTAGATCAGCCCAATCACACATCTAGATTATTAAAAGTGAGTCCTATTTTTTAAAAGAAAAAACATATGCTTATTCTAATAGAAGATTTTCCATCGATTAAATTACCCTATACATTTGGTCTAATAGAAAATTTTGATAACGCTTAGAAATGTGCGAGGTCCTTCTCGGGCACATTATTCATGCTAAACAACGCGAGCATCATCTCACAACAACGATTCACTCGCAGATTAGATGGATTTAATCTTGTTTTGTTGACATTCGCATGACATTGAAATAGGATTTGCCTTGAAGCGTGCGAAAGTCTTAAGTATTCAGCGCAATTTTTAATCATGTTTTACTGACATTCACGTTTGTCATTACTTAAGTAATGGGAGAGTTACTTGACTGTTAGGAATCATAGAATTTAAGGTTGGAGATTTGATTACACTAATTAATCAATTAATACTCTTTCGGTATGTATCCTTATTCAACAACCAAATAAAGTGTTCATCTAACGTTTTATACTAATCATGACTCCTAAGATTCAATTTGTAACCAAGGTAAGGAAAATGCAATCCATGCACCAAAGGGGCATGATTGGAATAATGGAAATGTGCAAACAACAACCAACATTTATTTCTATTAATGTGACATCTTGAAATTTGACCCCATTTCGATAAAGTGAAATGTGCATATCGTCGGCGTGCCTATGGTCCTTTTTCTCTGAGCTGATCACTCACGAGTTAACTAACCTATTGGGTGAAGCCGTTAAGGGATGTATTGGCCGTAAAATCCCTAAAAGCTACCTAATTTGTTGGGTTGGACTAGAATCGCGACCGGTCGATTTTAATCATGAAATTTAAGTCGGTTTTGGGAATCGAATATTCGGACGTGTCACAATTCATTTTTAGGACCATCTCATCGTCTATCAATTTATTGCCGAGTCCGAAATTTCAAGAAAGAAATTATCGGAGGAAAAATCGAAGACCCGAAAGAAAATAAAAAGGGAATGAGAAAAGGAAAATACTAGAAATAAGAAAATTGGGTTTTCTTATTAAAGTATTATTTTCTTTCCCTTTTCCTTTTCTCTTTCTCTCTCTCTCTCCTCTCTCCCCTCCCCTTCGTGCGTAGCCCTCCCCACCGCCGAATGCCCCTTGCCAATTTTAAATTTGGCTCCTCTCTTTTGCTTTTTACTTTTGACTAGTCAAAAGAAAATCCCTCTTCTTATCTCTTCTTCTCTCTCCTCTTTCTTCCCCCCAACCCCACGTGACTGACTTCTTTTCCTCTCCCCCTCTCTGTTCGTGCGAACTAGCCGAAGAAGACAGAAGCAGCGGCCACCGTTGTCTAAAGATCGAAGCAGCTCGCCGCTCGCCGCCGTCCTGCCGCCGCAACGCACGCCGTGCGCTTGCCGCTCGCCGCTTGCACCGCTTGCCCTCTCCTCCGCCCAGGCGTCCCTTCCCCATGCGAGACAGCTCTGCTTTGCCTCTGTCCAGCTTGATCCGGCCACCTCCGCCCACCGCCTACCTCCGTCCGGCCACCTCGCAGCTCCCCGGCGTCCCCCTCACCTTCCGCCGGCCTTCCCTCGCCGTTTTGGCCGCCGGATCTACTCCAACCAGCCATGGGCAGAAACCCACGAAATGGGTTTCCAGCTGGTTCGGGCCCGTTTTGGGCCGTTTCCCGGCCCCGAACCCGAGCCGTGCTTTGGGAACAATCGTTCCTCGCGTCGCCGCCGTCGGATTGATCCGATTTGCGGGCGATTTGGTGAGTAATCTCACTAATCTTGGATTAGTTGGCTAATTATGCTTAAGGTTGGTTTAGATTTAATTAATTATGTTTAGGTTGTTAGATTAGAATAAATTAGCAATTATTAGTCAATTGTGATACGATTTAGATAAATTGATTGTGTAATTAGCAAGTAGACGTGGTCTACTAATTGTTGGAAGTGCCTCGGGATTTTTCCCGACCCTTAGTGGGCTCCAATTAGGCTTTTCGGGCCTAAGTGGATTTTTTTTGTATTTAAATATTAATTTTCGGAATTAAATTAAATAATTATTTATTTTCCGAAAATTCAACTGAGATGGTCTGGAACCGGAAAATGATGCTGATGACCGTGGTGAAGTCCGTTTATGTAATCGGGCTTTATTTTGAGCTAAATTGAATTTTAATATTAATTATTTAATTTTCGAAATTAATAAATAAATAAATTATTTTTCGGAAATTAAGATTTTGATGGCCGATGACCGAAATCTTGTGCCGATCGTCGTGGCGCAGTCCGTTTATTTATTTGAGCTCTACGTTGTATGGAATTGAATAAATTGTGATATTTTAGGGATTTACCCTAAATTGATTGGAATCGATTGAGATTGAATTATCGATTGGTGAATGGCCAAGTATGTTTATTCAGCATTTATAATGCTTTGTTGAGTTAATTTAATTATTTGATTGAGTATTGATTGGTGAATGGCCAAGTATGTTTATTCAGCATTTATAATGCTTTGTTGACTTGATTTAATTATTTGATTGAGAAATCGTTGGGCATTGGTTGTCGATATTAAAAGTAAATTGATAACCACTGCAAAGAGGACACGTGGGCTCAGTGAATTGGAATGTCACCTGGAGAATGCACGTGAGTTCAGTGGTTGAATATGTCACCTTGGCGAAAAGGTCCCCTGAGAGAATGCACGTGGCTCGGAGACTCGAAATGTCGTCCTGGAGAATGCACGTGGCTCGGTGACAGAGTTGGGCATCTAAAAGGGCACGTGGGCTCGGCGAATTGATGCATCGCTTTGGTGAGATGCACCTAAGAGAATGCACGTGGGCCCGGGCATCTAAAAGGGCACGTGGGCTCGGCGAATTGATGCATCGCTTTGGTGAGATGCACCTAAGAGAATGCACGTGGGCCCGGGCATCTAAAAGGGCACGTGGGCTCGGCGAATTGATGCATCGCTTTGGCGAAAAGGTCGCCTGAGAGAATGCACATGGGCCCAAGGTTCGAGGCACGTGGACTCGGAGACTTGGAATGTCGTCCTAGAGAATGCACGTGGCCGCGCTTTTAGATACTCCTCTGTGGAGAGTGATTTGTTTGACATGTAATCGACTAGGTCGATGCTTTGATTTGATGTGAATTGATTGACTGAATGGGAATGACCGTGAGTGGTCTTGTTGGAATATAATCGACTAGGTCGATTTGATCGATGCTTCGATCGGTGATATGATTGCTTGGGTGCCTATTATGAATTGTACTGACTTGCAGGTGGGATCAGAGGCCAAGGTAAGTCATCTACCCTGTGCGTGTTTAGGCAGCCTGTAGTATAATAGTTTATCTAATCGGGCTTAGTGAGGTAGAACTCACTGAGACGTAGTCTCATCCCAGTTTGGGGAAACCATTTCAGGACCCCGCTGAAGAGCTGAGGAGGAGGAATTCGAGAAGGAGAACTCGGAGGTGAGATCTGAAGAAAAGAATTTTTTGGAAGAAGAAGACAATTCTGAGAGGGGCCTTGAGTACGGCCTAGTTCATCTAAGTTTCTGTCTTCTTTTGTGATCTCCTTTTTGATGTGAATAGTTTTGAAGTGGTTTGTGTTTTGTATAAAAGTTTGGTTAGAAATTTCAATATGAAAAATATGGCCCTGCTTTTCTATCCCATTGATTTATTGTCTGGGGATTTTAACTGCTTCCGCATGTGCTTAATAAATGAAAGGGTCGGCGATACTAGTCCTAGGATATCGTATTATAAAATCGACCAAATGCAAAGGATGTGTGCGTGCCCGAGGATCGGGGCGTGACAATTAACATTCAATCTGTATTGGCCTGACCTGGTTTGGCTTTGGGAAAATATTCTTAGAAGAATGCAAGTACTTTTGACATAAAGAGGTTTTTTAAAATACAAATAGCATTTAATGAGTTATAATTTTAAAATACATTAGGGAACAACTTTTGCTTAAATACCGTTTGATAAAAATTATATTTATAAGGACTTTTACTAGTTTAAAAAAAAAGGTTTTTATTTTTATTTTTCTTTTGGGAGTTGATTGCCATATCTAGTAGCTAGAGACCGGGTTGCCTTGTCGTGACCCAAGCGAGTGATGTGGCAACCCCATGCGATGATTGCTAGTGTGCACAACCCCTTGACCAACGACCATTGGCCTTTGACTAGCTTTTTTGTGCAAATCATGGAAAAGATGAATAGTAAACAAAAGGTCAAGACTTGCATTTCGAAAATGCAATTTCTTAAAAGACCTCGGAACCTATTTTGGGTTAAAGATCTTTAAAGCTCTTCGGAGATGCAATTGTAATTCCCGAAAATTGAGCGAAAAATGAACAAAATGTTATTTGCATTTAGCCAAAGGTCTTTAGAATCCTAAAGTCCATTTAAAATTTTGAACCAAATGTGGTTATTTTAAAGTTTTGCGAGCTTATTCAATTTTGAGCATAATTTCTTTTTTAAAAGGACTTTCACACATTTTAAGAGAAAAGTATTCGAAAACTAATTTTCAAGCTTCTTCCTAACTTCTAGAAAAGATAATTTTTTTGCAGAAATATTTTTAGAAATATATTTTAATATTAAAAAAATAATATTAGATTATATTATATAATCAGGCGAACCAAGGTCAGCAACACCCACAACCCAAAACAACAAGAAATTAATAAAGGAAAAAAAAAGCGAAAGAAAAAACAAAAAACAAAGCCCAGCCCGGGATCTAAATTAACCCTAAGCTCTTGCTATCCCCATCTTTCTTTGCCAATCTCTCTGTTTACCCACACTGCTCCCAGAAGCGTTCCCAGCACAAACGCAGGCTTCCCTCTTCTCCATGGACCGAGAATCTCCGCTGGTTCAAGCTCTACAGAAAATGCTCAAGTTTAATTAAAATAACTCAGGCAACACTGTAAGCCGTGTCCAGCCATCACGCCGCTGCCATCTGTGGCTACAGCCACCACCACCCTTTATCTTCGCCGGCCAAGAACCGATCCCTCGCAGAAACACGACGCGCACCGAAAAGGCGACAAAACAAGGACATGCAAAGCAAAGGACAGCGGTGGCAATGTACCAAAACGCATCTAACGAAAAACAAGCAACCCAAAATGGACTGAAGACTAAGAAAGACTGCACAAATCTCACTCAGGCATTTCATCGAACACACGGAAGGCGGCAGCTGAGAGGAGGTTATAGACTTGTCCGAGACGCGAACTCAGACCAAAATCAGCAAGCAATGAATAAGTGAGATTCAGCTTCAGTACAGGGACGACTCGTTTGCACTCATTACAAGTATGAATGAAAAAGAAAACAGCAAGTCTTAGCCACGAACGAATGACACAAACGAGCATCTAACAGGCATTTCATCGAGCAAGGTGGCGTGCACCATCATCTGAGGAACGAACAAAAGCTCAACCGGGACTTCAGACGAGGACCGAGACAGATCGTAAAGGACCGAAAAAAAAAAAAAATACCCAACAGCAGCAAAGCACAACAGAGATGGGGTCGGGACTAGCACGAACCGGACGCCGGCAGCCCGGTCCGGCGAGCCCAAAACAGGGCACAGAAAGGAAAGCAAAACAGGGGCGGTCGGAAATGCTCCCTCCCCGGCTCGGCGGCGTCGGACGGTGGGCGAGCTCGATAGATCGGGCTACGTCCGTTCGTCTCGCGAGTATCCGAGCCGGAATACTCCGGAAATGGACCCGACCCGAGAAAAATTTAAAAGAAAAAAGAAGAAGAAGAAGAAGAAAACCGAGAACCCAGACTATTCCGTCAGGGAAAAGGGGCAACGTCGGTGGGTCGTCGGCCGGTTTTCAATTGTGTCCGTCGCCGGAGAACACTCGCTCGCTCTCGGTTCCTCTCTCGGCTCTGTCTCACTCTTGGTCTCCCTCAACTCTCGGTCTCTCTCTCTCGCCTTCTCTCTGTTCGAACCCCCCTTTACAGCCCCTCTTCTCCAACGAATCGACCTGCCGAAATGTCCAATCAGTGGAGGCCCTTCGCCTTCCGGTCTCTTGCGCGTCGGCCGGTCCTTGGCCTACACCGGCGGTCCTTCTCTCCTCCCTGCTCTGCCGCCGGTCTGTCCCTTGCCTTAGACAGACCTGCTGCCTTAAGCTCCTCAACCTGACTGACAGCTTGAGTTGTCAAGCCAGGTGAAGATCATCCCCTTCTGGTCCTTGGAGCGCCAGCCGGTCCTCGCCCTCAACCGGCGGTCTCTCGGGTGTCCTGCGCCGTGCGGCCGCGCCAGGAAGAGGGGGGAGAGAGGGAAGAAGATCCGCGCACGGGCCAGGCCGGGCCGGGGAGGAAAGGAAGTGGGCCGGCCCGCAAAGGGGTGGTGGGGGAAGAAAAAAAGTAGGGGACCGGGTCAGGGCCCGGCCAGGAAAGGAAATGGACCGTTTGATCCGGCCCCATTTAATTTACTATTATTTTTTCTTTTTCCAAAAGAAAAAACTAGTATTATTAATGCAAATGATCCTAATACCTATATGTGTAATTCAATGAAATTTCTTTTTGTTAGGGCCAAGCCAATCTCTAATTTAAACTTAAATAGCCAGTCAATATTTATGTGTTTTTTTTTTTGGTAAAAGTCAATATTTATGTGTTAATAAACTTGATATTCAATGATCTTGTATGACTCATTTGTCATCATTTGTCCATTATTTTTTAAATAAGTATCGATTTTAATCTAATAGTTAGAAATTTCACTATAATACATATGATTGTTGTTAAAGGGTACAATAGAACCAATCAAAATATGAAATTGTAATTGGATACTAGCTAGAAAACAATCAAATATCCATAGGTAAATGAAGTATTGCAATAGTTTACAAGTTTAGCTTTCACACATTGTAAATTTAAGATCGCAAAAATTCTTCCCCACTTAATCTTATTGAGAGATACCTGTCACGAATGCAGGTAAACGACCAAAACTCATCTTTGTTTTTTCCTTTTCTATTAATTCCCCTTTTTTACCGTTCGTTCTTTTCAATTATCTTCTCTCTCTAAATCAACCATTGTGGGCATGAGCTTCATGAAAAGGTGTATTCAGGTTTTTGTGCGCATATTATTGATTCGCTGTATCTAACTCCAGCCATTGTGGGCATGAGCTTCATGTCAAGGCTGGCCAAGTGGTGGTGATGGCAAAGGAGAGGGGAGAGAGTGGGGTGGCCGAAAAGGAGTGTTCAGGTTTTTATGCGCCATTCAACATTGGAATAGATCTAGAGAAATCGACTTACTCTAACGAGGCATTGGATATGATCCAACCATTTAAATGTCTCCTTGCAATCTACCACTTTACTAAATATATAAAATTTTCAAACTAGTCAATCTATATCTAGGGTTACTCTAATACTGCCCGAAACATATAATCGAGTCCCTTTCCTACAGTAGGTCTGCAATATTGACAACAGAAGCATTTGAAATGGGCCTGACAATGTGGCAGCGGGTATACCTCCAAAATTGAGATGATGATAATCCCATTTATCATTTGGAGGAACAATAACATATAAAGAAGCCTTTTCTTTATTAATCTAGTTGTTATTCAACAATAGATAATAAATCATGGCTCGTGAAATTTATATAAATAGTCACTGAGTTTACGATAGCTACTTTAAAATTTGTTGCATATTATGTAAGTTGAGATACTTATTTCTAGTCTGGGAGCCAGAATATATTAGTACATTAGTTAACCTTCATTTGCATAGAATCTTAAGGTGAAGTAATTTTGTCTACATCTTAATCTTAATTCTTTTATTTTTCATTTTTTTTAATAAATCCAGATAAGTCAGTTTACTTAAGTGTGGTTGCTTGTCTAAATCCTAATCCTAGCGTTATTGCTTTTTTAAAGATAAAGGAAAAAACCACCAAAAACTCCAAACTTTGCCCAAAGTGACAAATTTACCCCAAACTTTTTTTTGTAACATACGAAATCCCGAAGTTTGCTAATCGTGACACATTTACTCTAATTTTTTTTTGTGACACAAAAAACCTTGAACTTTCATTTGTGCGACACATTTATCCTAAACTATAGGGCATTTTGGTCTTTTTACTTTTAATTTTTTTTCTTTTTTTCTTTTCTCTTCCCTCTAGCCGAACATGGCAGAGGGAAGCCGATGTCGGCGAGGGCTACCCTCGCTGGCATCAGGCACCCCTCGCCTGAGTCCCGCGAGGGCCGTCCTCACCCAACGCCGGCGAGGGTGGCCCTAGCCAACCCAGGTGAGGGCGACCCTTGCCTAACACTGGCAAGGGCAACCCTCGCCCAACATCGGCTTCCCTCCACTGGCTCAACCATGGCCGGCAGAGGGAAGAGAAAAGAAAAAAAAAAGAAAAAGGAAAAATAGAAAGAATTAGATGAAAATGCCGTTATTGGGGTAAATGTGTCATAGTTTGCAAAGTTTAGGGTTTTTCATGTTACAAAAAAAAGTTTGGGGTAAATTTGTCATTTTGGGTAAAGTTTAGAGTTTTATGTGGTCTTTTCCCTAAAAACAATCTTAATGTGATTAGGTTAAGTTTGGTTGCTCATGATGCTGACTATAATAATTTTATTGATAGTTAGTAAGCCTAATCTCATGGGAAATTATATAAAAAAAATTCTGGACGCTTTCACTTTACTATATTGTATGAGACAAGGCCGATTCATGTACCAATGACCGATCCCGAAGGACCAAATATTGTTCGACCATACTGGCGGTTGGGTACAGCTAGAAGCCAATAAACAGCCCAATATCAGAGGAAACAATTTTGACTTGGCCTCTGTCATTTTCAGGTAAATTATACACTCAAGATAAGATTAGGAAAAGCTGTTGTTCAACCCAACTAAAAAAATCAGTGCGTAGGACCTACATCAACGTTAAAAAAATGTTGTTTGGAAGCAATTACTATGAATGAGGAATCAGGTTAGGCAACATCCTACAATCATTAAACCCTCGAATGAAAGTTGTGATTGAACATAAGGGATGCCCATCAACATGCACATGGCCAGATAACAATGACAACGGCATATAACTAAACAATCATTTTGGATGAAGAAAAATATAATGAAAGAAACCGAGAACCATGGCGGAAAGGGACTCAATTAATCTTTTTTTCTTTTTTTTTTCTTTTTATCTTTGCTCCCCCGACCATGGCGGAGGGAAGGCGGAGGGAAGCCGGCATCCAGCGAGGACTGCCCTCGCCAGCTTCAAGCACCCCTTGCTGGATCTAGCGAGGGCCGTCCTCATCTGACGCCTATGAGGGCAGCCCTAGCCAGCCTAGGCGAGGGTGACCCTCGCCCGACGTCGGCAAGGGCAACCCTCGCTCAACATCGGCAAGGGCAACCCTTGCCCGACGCCGACTTTCCTCCGCTGGCTCATCCATGGCTGGCGGAGGGAAGAGAAAAGAAAAAAAAAGAAAAAAAAAGGAAAAATAGAAATAATTAGACAAAAATGACCTTAATGGGGTAAATGTGTCACAGTTTGCAAAGTTGGAGATTTTCCATGTCGCAAAAAAAAAGTTTGAGATAAATTTGTCATTTTGGACAAAGTTTGGGATTTTTTGTGGTATTTTTCCTAAAAATAATTTTAAAGTGATTAGGTTAAGTTTGGTTGCTCATGATGCTGACTATAATAATTTTATGGATAATGAGTAAGCCTAATCTCACGGGAAATTATATAAAAAAAAATTCTGGATGCTTTCACTTCACTATATTGTATGAGACAAGGCCGATTCATGCACCAATGACCGATCCCGAAGGACCAAATATTGTTCGACCATACTGGCGGTTGGGTACAGCTAAAAGCCAATAAACAGCCCAATATCAGAGGAAACATGCAGAATTTTGACTTGGCCTCTGTCATTTTCAGATAAATATACACTCAAGATAAGATTAGGAAAAGCTGTTGTCCAACCCAACTAAAAAAATTAGTGCGTAGGACCTACATCAACGCTAAAAAAATGTTGTTTGGAAGCAATTACTATGAATAAGGAATCAGGTTAGGCAACATCCTACAATCATTAAACCCTCGAATGTAAGTTGTGATTGAACATAAGGGATGCCCATCAACATGCACATGGCCAGATAACAATGACAACGGCATATAACTAAACAATCATTTTGGATGAAGGAAAATATAATGAAAGAATTATCTAATTTCTTTAGCTAGCATCAAGAATCTCGTGGGGGATGAAAGCAAATACATATATAAGGGGAAAATTACCAAAAAAGTCCTAAATCTATTGTAATTGTGTCAATTCAATCCTAAACTTATTTTTTTGACCAATTGAGTTCTAAATATTTTACAATTATTCCTGATCAATCCATCTGGCCAAAATTGGCTAACCGGCGCTAATGTGGCAGCCGGCCAGAGCTGACGAGTTTTTTTAATAATATTTTATTTTATTATTTTATTATCTTTTATTTTTCCTTTTTCCTCTTTTTTTTTTCCCCTCCTCCCTCCTCCTTCCTCTAGCTCTGGCGGGGTTTTGGCGAGCCCCCCTCGCCCGATCTAGCGAGGCAATCCGGCGAGACAAGCCCCTGCCAGATCTAGCGAGGGCTTACCTTGCCCCGCCGGATCGCCTTAGTCCAGCGATCGGCCAAGCTAGCCGATCGCTGAAGCCAAAGGAAGGAAGAGGGAGGACGGAGGACGGAGGACGGAGGAAGAGGGAGAAAAAAAGAGGAAAAAGGAAACAAAAATTAATAAAATTAATAAAATTAATAAAAAAATTAAAAAGTAAAATATTATTGAAAAAAGCTTGCCAGTGCCGGCCAGACAATTTTGACCGGATGGACTGATCGGAAATAATTATAAAAAGTTGAGGAGTCAATTGGTCAAAAAAATAAGTTTATGATTGAATTGACACAATTACAATAGGTTTATGACTTTTTTAGTAATTTTCCATATATATAAAAATAGTTTGCCTTTAGGTAAGACATTATAGTGAAGCCCACTAAAAAAGAGTTGTAAGTTCATTAGCACTTTATCCATTACAGATTACCACATCTTTTGAGGTTCTTGTCGTCCTATCCTCTCGTTGCGACGATGGAGATGAATCCCATGAAGCTTGGCAGTTCTCTTCCAGTCCCATGCGTTCAGGAGTTGGCAAAAGAGGCCATAACCGAAGTCCCGCCTCGCTATGTCCGTACCGACCAAGATCATCCGTTCATGCGTGATGATCATGGATCTTTGTTGCTTCAAGTACCAGTAATTGACATGAACAAGCTCTCGTCAAGCCATGACGATTTGGTGGAGTCCGAGCTGGAAAAGTTGCACGTTGCATGTAGGGATTGGGGATTCTTCCAGGTACAATTTTCATGAAGGCGTACTTTTATTTTTTCTTCATGTGAGTATTACTTAAGAAAAATGGTCTGGATTTCTTTTTCAAGAATCCACTTTTGAGGTTAATCGATCCTTTTTTTTTTCCTGCACGCAGTTGATAAATCATGGGGTGAGTTGTACATTGGTGGAGGAGGTGAAGTTGGGAATCCAAGAGTTCTTCAAGCTTCCAATGGAGGAGAAGAGGAAGTTTTGGCAAGAAGAAGGAGACGTACAGGGTTTTGGGCAGCTGTTTGTCGGGTCGGAGGAGCAGAAGCTTGATTGGGCCGACGTCTTCTTCATGGCGTCCCTCCCACGACATTTGAGAAAACCTCATCTTTTTCCTATGCTTCCTTCGCCGTTCAGGTTCTCTCGCTCTCTCTCATGCACTGAGACGGGGTTGTCTAAATTTGGTGGAATAGACTTAGTACCCCTCCGAGGCTAAGACATTAAGATGAAGTAGGATTAAATTGGCAGATTTGATTTTCCCAATTTCCCCCCTACGTCTGCCCTTCTCATTCCCAACGTGCACTAACATAGCTCCCCCCTGACCATATCTCACACAGGACGTCTCCACCACTGCAGCCCCACCCTCATTGATAGGCCACTTGACCCTCGCCATTCATTATGTCAAAAATTAAACCAATAGGTGAAGGGATATATTAAAGAATAAGGTGGACGATTTTGATACTAATATTAAAGGTTCAACCTAAATGTTTAAGCTGATAGGTATATGGAGATTACATATATATAATAAATATATAAACTTCATAGTCAAGCGATGTGATCTCCCCCTCCCCTCTCTCTCTCTATTTCGCAAAATAGCTGAATTAATTTTATATACCAATGTATGTATCTCTAGTGTGTCACAAAACAATAATTCATGTGGGGTTGTCTTCGTGCTCACATAAAAGGAAGATTCCTATATCATGATATAGCTAGTATAAGCACCTAGAAGGGGGTGAATAGGTGTAACAATAATTTCTCGAGATATGAAAGCAATACTAGGCAAACAATATAAATGAAGCTCTTCTTTAGTTAACAAAACGAACTATGATCAAAGTAAAGCAAAGAGTAGGGAAGAGAAAATTGAACACAAGGTTTATAGTGGTTCGGCTTATTCCAAGCCTACGTCCACTCTTCTACACTGACAGCCCAACGGCTGGATTTCATTATGAACAAAAGAGATGTTACAGCAATGCTTTCCCTTGATTCCACAGTGTAGATACTCTACCACACTTCCTCAAGGTATCTCAAAATATAGACTCTCTTTTGTGTACAAGATTTCGCTCAGTAAATGAATTGACTAAAAATCAAGGAGTTTCAGACTTTGGAATTCTTCTATCTTTCACCACCTCGAACAATTGGAACGTCTTCTTTTTATACTCCTTTGTGTCATCATACCTGTTGGCACTTACCAAAGGAATTCTTCCAATCCTCCCGTTAGACAGAATTAAATAGAAAGATCATTCGAGCTATTAAAGGAACATGTCGATAGCCCATCAATCATGCTCGCCCATACAATTAGGATCTTGGTTTCCATAAATAGAACATTCCAAGAATACTTTACCAATCATCAGATCCTTAATCAATCTTGATTTGAATAAAGGAATCTGTTATGTTATATCCAGCCAAGAGATATTCTCTAGTCGATAAGGCCAAATCCTTAATGAAGCACTCAGATCTGGATAGCCTTTCTTCAATGGATTAGAAACTGTCAATAAGAATAGACTTTGAGTCTTGAGTCTGGCAGTCCAGAGGTCTTCAGACTTTAATAGTAGAGTCTGCAAATTTTCAGACTAGACTAATAGAAACGTTTTGTTAGTTTCAAAATATTCTAGAAAGATTTCTCCAACATATCGGACCGCCACTCTACTTGTCCTAGTATAGTCACTTCGTCAGCATAATTTGGTTGATGAGTGAGACTTGGGAGTGAGGGCAAAAATTGTCACTTTCAGCTTTTCATGGACAGGCGAGATGATCGTTCACGCGATTTGTTGGGTAAACGTACGTGAACATTCTATATTTGGATTCAGGCAAATTATAGCTGGCCAAATCAAACGAAGACCACGCTCAAATCATTTTATATTGTCAGCTGGTAACTCAAATGATTTGCACATCCCTTGTTCATAAAGAGCAATCTAATCAAAGTGAGGGAGATTTCGAGGTGAGATCCTATGCCTGGATTTCTGCCATCTAGTGAGTAACAGTTTCTTAAGGGTTTGCTACCTATTTAATCATAGATAAGTAGATTTTAATTTTTTTTGAAGATCTTTCTTAGAGTTTATGTATTACTAGACTTTGTGTAGAAATAACGATGAAATCAACTTAGCTACAACACCCTTCGACGGAGAAATACTTTGTTGAAAGGCCAGTAGGGATTAGTATTAGTGTGAATGTACGAGAGTTGGTTACCTTATAATCAAGAATAAGAAGTGCGTTATTGGAATTCTAATGAGTTTGAGTTAATTAAGAACATCAATGATCTGTCATTTATAGAGAACTCTCGTTTATGAAATATACAAGATTTGGAAACCATACATGACTTATTTTGCATACATCATAAGATTAATGAAACTATGTTAACAAATTATGTCTATAGTATGTGATCAAATCGCAAATTAGGATTAATGCTAAGTTTGCATGATAAGATAAGCAAGGGACGAAAATATAATAAAACTACATTATGAGTCGGATGCATGGAAGACTAGCTTCAGGATTAGCCCACATCATCAAGAATATCTTAACTTTACAGTGAATATTGTATGCTCAGCCTGTTTACCATCTTCTACAGATCCCGTCCCCTCTCTCGTCTTTGTAACCTATTCTTACACGTATCACCTTATCATTATGCAGAGAAGTCTTAGATGAATACAGCTCGGAGCTGCGAGACCTTGCCATGAAGATACTCCTTCTCATGGCAAAAGCTCTGCAGATGGAATCCAAGGACATGATAGAACAGTTTGATGAGGGCAGGCAGGCCCTTAGGATGAACTATTACCCTCCGTGTCCGCGACCTGAGCTTGTCACGGGCCTCACTCCTCACTCCGACTCCACAGGCCTCACCATTCTTCTCCAAGTCAATGAAATGGAAGGTCTCCAAGTAAGGAAAGAGGGCAAGTGGGTCTCTGTCAAGCCCCTCCCTAATGCATTCGTTGTCAACGTCGGAGACATTTTAGAGGTAAGTATTACGATTGGCCCTATTTCTACTGCTTTGACACGGTGTTCCACCTAATTTTGTTTGCTATATGAGCTAGTATTGTCTATATCCATCTGCTGTTGATGACGAAACTATAATCTCATTCACTATCCATCTAACATTTCCCTTATAAATGTTAAAGAGGGACGAGTTATCAATCTAAATGAAAATTTATCTGCTTTGAACGCAACAATAATCTTGAATAAAATGGTAGACATTTCAATTACAAAATGTGGGAAATTTGTATATTTACATGTACATTTTCCAAATCCCCATGTGGACATCATTGTTTATTGATATGCAATGAGATAGTTAGTTTGATCTATACATTAAACAATTTCATGAATAAAATCCATAAGAGGAATGACAAACTAGTTTGTGTATTTGATGATCGACACAGATTGTGACGAATGGCACTTATCGTAGCATTGAGCATCGAGCAATGGTTAACTCAATGAAGGAGAGGCTCTCGATTGCTGCATTTCACAGCCCAAAATGGGAAGGGGAATGTCGTCCTGCACCAAGCCTGATCACACCGGAAAAGCCAGCGTTGTTCAGAAGAATAGGTATGGCCGATTACTTGAGGGGTCTCTTCTCTCATGAGCTCCAAGGGAGGTCATATCTTGACGTAATGAGAATTGAATAATATCTTTATGTTTACACTCTCCATATGCTTCAAATAAGTGGATCATGTATTGACGGAATATCTGTATAATCCATATTCATTTCGCTCCCTCCTTGCTTTTTTTTTTTCTTTTTTTTTCGCTCCATCTTTGCTTTTGTTGATCAATTTCATCCCCCCCCCCCCCTCCTTTTTTTGCTGGATGACATTATGATGACATAAATAGAGCCCTTTAACTCTTATGCATTTCTTTTTTGTTGGGAAAACAAGTGAACTTTACTCATAAAAAAACAAACCAGCATAAATCTATTACAGAGAATGTATCAGTGCAACGTTCTTGAATTTCTACAAATTTATGTTCTTCTTACCAATGCAAAATGTGCATTGTTACATCATAATGAATGCTGAACTTAATCATTCATAACAAACCCATTAGACAAGTGGAGTGAAAAAGGAGGATGAGATTCGATTTTGTGAGTGCGGAATTTAGGATCGCTTGCCAGCGTCATGATAAAGCTTTAAGGCTCTTGTTAACTGGGATGAGAGCATGACCTATAACGCACAACCTTAGGAAAACTGACAAGTCTTTTTTGACATGATCAAAATCTAACTTAATATTTTGAGAATAAAATTCGTATTGGTTTTGCCACATGGTTCAATGAAATAGCTAGCAGGGAATCGGTTTCCTTTATTGGGAACCCCACAAAGTGGATAGGCATGAATTTCCCTTCCCATTGTGGTCTTCATGCGACCATTGGAACGAAGATTGGTCTGCATGTTCGTTGGTCCGCGTCTCTTAAAATTGCATAAAAACCGAGATCATCTCTCGTTATGCAGAGTTTTCTCTCTACCTTCTAGTAGTTCTTTTTCACCCAATTTCTACCTTTCATCTCCAATCTCCACCACCTTCGATTGCGATTTGGTTGTTTTTCTCTTCGCTTTTCTCTCCATCGCCAGCTGTTGATTGCCTCCATCTTTCTGGTTTTCGGTGTTTTCTCCCTGGTTAGTTCTATGGCCTCAATTGCTCTTTCTGTCACGCCCCGATCCTCAGGCACGTGCACATCCTTCTATTTGGTCGATTTTATAATGCGATATCCCAGGACTAGTATCGCCGACCCTTTCATTTATTAAGCACATGCGGAAGCAATTAAAATCCCCAGACAATAAAACGATGGGATAGAAAAGCAGGGCCATATTTTTCATATTGAAATTTATAACCAAACTTTCATACAAAACACAAACCACTTCATAACTATTCACATCAAAAAGAGATCTCAACAGAAGGTAGGATCTTAATCCATCCATGCCATACTCAAGGCCCATCTTGGTATTATCTTCTTCTTTCAAAATCCTTCCCTTCAAGTTTCACCTCCAAGATCTCCTTCCCAGACTTCTCCTCCTCGGCTCCTTATCGGGTCCTGAAATGGTTTTCCCCAAACTGGGATGAGACTACGTCTCAGCGAGTTCTACCCCACTAAGCCCGATTAGATAAACTATTATACTACAGGCTGCCTAAACACGCACAGGGCAGAGGACTTACCTTGGCCTCTAATCCCACCTGCAAGTCAGTACAATTCATAATAGGCACCCAAGCAATCATAACACCGATCGAAGTATCGATCAAATCGACCTAGTCGATTATATTCCAACAAGACCACTCACGGTCATTTCCATTCAGTCAATCAATTCACAACATCAGATCAAGCAATGATCAATCGATTACATGTCAAACAAATCAATCCCCACTGTGGGATATTTAAAAGCTAGGCCACGTGCATTCTCCAGGACGACCTTCCAAGTCTCCGAGTTCACGTGCCTTGAACCTTGGGCCCACGTGCATTCTCTCAGGCGACCCTTTTCGCCAAAGTGATGCATCAAGTCACCGAGCCCACGTGCCCTTTTAGATGCCTGTACTTAGTCACAGAGCTCCATCAATGCTCTCGGGCGTCGATTCGCCAAGGTGACGTACAGTGAACACTTTACCATGCTCTCGGGCGTCTTTTTCGCCATGGTGATACACTGATCACAGAGCCAACATAAACAATTCAATATGCTCCCGGGCGTCTTTTTCGCCATGGTGATACACTGATCACAGAGCAAACATAAACAATTCAATATGCTCTCGGGCGTCTTTTTCGCCATGGTGATACACTGATCACAGAGCCAACATAAACAATTCAATATGCTCTCGGGCGTCTTTTTCGCCATGGTGATACACTGATCACAGAGCCAACATAAACAATTCAATATGCTCTCGGGCGTCTTTTTCGCCATGGTGATACACTGATCACAGAGCCAACATAAACAATTCAATATGCTCTCGGGCGTCTTTTTCGCCATGGTGATACCCTGATCACAGAGCCAACATAAACAATTCAATATGCTCTCGGGCGTCTTTTTCGCCATGGTGATACACTGATCACAGAGCCAACATAAACAATTCAATATGATCAACCACTAAACTCACGTGCATTTTCCAGGTGAGATTCCAATACCCAACGATTTCTCAATTAATTAATTAAATCAACTCAACAAAGCCCTATCAATGCTAGATAACATACTTGGCCAATTCAATCTCAATCAATTCCAATCACATTAGGGTAAACCCTAAATTACCACAATTCCTTTAATTCCATACAACGTAGAGCTCACATAAATAAACGGACTGTGCCACTACGATCGGCACGAGATTTCGGTCGTCGGCCATCAAAATCTTAATTTCCGAAAAATAATTAATTAAATAATTAATTTCGAAAATTAAATAATTAATATTAAAAATTCAATTTAGCTCAAAATAAAGCCCGATTAAATAAACGGACTTCACCACGCTCATCAGCATAATTTTCTGGTTCCAGATCATCTCAGTTGAATTTTCGGAAAATAAATAATTAATTAATTAATTTCGAATATTAAATAATTAATATTAAAAATCCCATTTAGCTCAAATTAAAGCCCGATTAAATAAACGGACTTCACCACGCTCATCAGCATAATTTTCCGGTTCCGAACCATCTCCCTTGAATTTTCGGAAAATAAATAATTATTTAATTAAATTTCGAAAATTAATATTTAAATACTAAAATATCCACTTAGGCCCGAAAAGTCTAATTGGAGCCCACTAAGGGTCGGGAAAATTCCCGAAGCACTTCCAATAATTAGTAGACCACGTCTACTTGCTAATTGCGCAATCACTTTATCTAAATCGCATCACAATTGACTAATAATTGCTAATTTATTCTAATCTAACAACATAAACATAATTAATTAAATCTAAACCAACCTTAAGCATAATTAGCCAACTAATCCAAGATTAGTGAGATTACTCACCGAATCGCGCGCAAATCGGATCAATCCGACGGCGGCGACGCGAGGAACGATTCTTCCCAAAGCACGGCTCAGGTTCGGGGCCGGGAAACGGCCCAAAACGGCCTTGAACAGTGCTGGAAACCCATTTTTCCAGCTACTGTTCATGGCCAAACGAGGCTGATTCGGCGGCTGAGACGGCGGAGCAAGGCCGGCGGAGGGTGAGGGGAACGTCGGGGAGGTCGGGCGGAGTTGGGCGGTGGCCGAACGGAGCTGGGTGGCGGCCGGAGGTGGCCGAATGGCGGCTGAACAGAGGCGGTTGGGAGCTGGACGGCGCACGGCGGGGATGGCAAACACGAAGGGGCGGTGGCGGAGCACGCGGCGTGCGTGGGCGGCGCGGACGGCGGCTCGGCAGCGTGCGGCGGCGACGGCGAGCGGCTCTCCTTCTTCTTCCGCTTGCTGGTTCGCACAAAAGAAAGAAAGGAGAAGAAGGGTTGGTCACGAGAGAGTGGGGGCAAGAAGAGAGAGAAGAGATAAGGAAGGGAGTTTGACCGGTCAAAAGAGGAAAATAAGGAGGAGGAGAAGCCAATTTAAAATTGGCAAGGGGAGTGTTCGGTGGGGGTGTGTCCGCACGAAGAGAGAGGGAAGAGGAGAGAGAAGAGAGAGAAAAAGAGAGAGAGAGAGAGAGAGAGAGAGAGAGAGAGAAAGAGAAAAGAAAAAGGGAAAGAAAATAATACTTTAATAAGAAAACCCAATTTTCTTATTTCTATTATTTTCCTTTCCTCATTCCCTTTTTATTTTCTTCCGATCTTCGATTTTTCCTCCGATAATTTCTTTCTTGAAATTTCGGACTCGGCAATAAATTGACGAGCGATGAGACAGGATCCTATTTATCCAGTCAAATTGAAACCCGAAAATCTGGATGTCACACTTTCTCTATTCTGGTCATTGTGGACGCGATGTTACTAGAGGCGTATCTCGGTGGATTGGCTTCATTTTGTTCCAGAATGATCTGATTTGGGGAATTCCGCATTTGCTTAGCTTTTCTCCGGTGGGTCGCACAGCCGATTCTCCCTGGGTAATTCCGCATGCATGCCATTTCTCATTATCTGTAAGGAAAATGGGGGAAAGCTGTTAGTTGAGGGTTGCTAGTCACCTTATATGTCATCGTCTGAGCTTCTTTGTACTGATGAATTATCAGATTTAAGGAATTCAGCACTGTGTTGTTTTTCGTGTGCGTAGCAAGTATATGTTTTCCTACCTCTTGTTTCATCCTAAATGGCTTTGGAAAGCCATACCAATTCTGGGCGTATTGCAGCTCTTTGCTCTCGATTGGGTCGCCTTACCACTGAACAGATAATAGATGAATGGGAAGATGAGCCTTCACCTGAAACTTTAGAGGAATGCAGGTTAACTATCATTGGTAAAATCCTCTCCAATCCATCCATTAACCTTCCTGCCTTCAAAAGCACACTGAAAAGAGCTTGGCGTACTGAAATGGTTGATATTTCACAGCGTGAGGCAGATCTCTATGTTGCCAAATTTCAATCACAAGCAATCAGACAGCGAATTCTAGAAGGGGGCCCTTGGCTCTTCTCGAGCCATTTAGTTATATTTAAACCATGGATACCGAACACACCTTTACATTGTTACGACTTTTCTACTTGTGCCTTTTGGGTACAGGTTGTCGGCTTGCCGTTAGAATGGTGTTCTAAACCTATGCTAATAAGGGTAGTACAACACATGGGTCGTGTAATGGAAGTAAAAGTCGACTCGATGGATGGAGGCTCGTCCCAAGCAGGTTGAGTAAGAGTTGAAGTAAACTTACATGAGCCTTTGAAAATAGGGAAGCTGATAAGGATTGCTGGTAAACCTCTTTGGCTGGATTTCCACTATGAATGACTACTACACTTCTGTTATTCCTGTGGCAAGCTTGGTCACTATGCGATGTATTGTAAGGACATTCCCTATAATGAGGCCAAACATGAGGGTAGAGAGACGATGGCGTATGGTCAGTGGCTTCGTGCGGAAGTTAAGGAAAATAGCCCTTACTGGCACATTTTTTATGCACCCCTAAACAGTTCTGACCAAACAGAAGATAACGTACCTGAAACCCCGCCATCACAGATTGCCACCGTTCCCTTGCTGCCCCCACCATCAATGATTTCAGCAATTAATACATCTAGTTCCGTTCACAGATCCAGGGAACCAGCTGAAGTCTCTCACCAGCACCTCCATCAGCACTCGGGCTCGGAACCAGCAGGTATATTTGACCAGCACCTTCAACAACACTTGGTCACGCACACTCCCCCTTTCCATACAGCACTAATATCTATAGACACAAAGTTGAAAGCACTTCAAATTGAACCTATGGATATCCAGCTCACAAAGAAAGTGAAATCTATCTTGTCCAAACCTGCATTCAGCTCGACCAAGAAACAACGAAGATACAACCCTTATGAAGCAAAAAACTTTACCATTGTGGAACCTGATGACTCTAACTTAATGGAAACTCCTATCGTTACATCTGATGAAGCCGGAATTTAGGCTTTGGTGGCTGGCCCCATATAGCCACCCACACACAAATGAAGCTGCCATGCTGGAACTATTAGGGTTTGGGCAATCCCTTGACAGTTCAAGAACTAAAGGCCATGACGGCCAAAGAAAAGGCCGATGTGGTATTCTTAATGGAGACCAAACAACTTGAAGTAAGGGTTCAATATATTCAGCGTTATTTAAAGTTTTACAACTCTTATATCCTGAACCCAACTAGTTTTGTTGGTGGTCTAGCTCTGTTTTGGAATGATCTGATTTATTTAGACGTATTACGCTCCACACCAAACCTTTTTCATATCAGTTGTAGAGAAGGGAGGGGAGGCAAACTTCTTAGTATTACTTTTATTCATGCACCAACTAATTACCAGCAACATCTTCTTCTATGGGATGACCTCCGTCAAATACATGCTTCTAATGGTCTGCCTTGGCTATGTGTTGGAGATTTTAATGAGATTCTTTATCCATGGGAAAAGATGGGGAAACGACCTGTTAATCAGTTTCGAATGATGTCTTTTCGTGCTGTCATCAATGATTGTGAGTTTACAGAGTTAGAGAGTCATGGTTGTAAGTATACTTGGATGAATAACAAGCAGGGGAAGAGCTTGTTAAGGAAAAATTGGACCAAGTGGTATGCACTATGGAATGGAGATTTTTGTTTCCAGGGGCAGAGGTGTATGCATTTCTAGCCGTGGGGTCTGACCATAGTCCTATATTAATTCAGACTTCAATAGATTATTCTCGAACTAGGAAACCTATTATGTTTGAGAGTTATTAGAATGAAGATGAGGAATGCCATGAAGTTATTTATCGGGCTTGGAACTCCATTGCTTAGTCACAAGCTAGTTTTCTCTGCAAAGTGCGGCGGGTTACAGTAGCTTTGAAGGTATGGAGTCGAAAAAAATTCTCGAATAGGCACAAAAAGGTGCTTATTTTACAAAACCAGCTTCAGAATGTGGTGAATCAGCCTCATTTCCATTATGATAAGGCAGAGGCAGCCAAACTAAAAGAGGAAATTCATTGGAGTTGGAGACAAGAAGAACAATATTGGGCTTTATGCTCTAGAATTCTATGGCTGAAGTGTGGCAACAAAAATACTCGTTTTTTCCATGCATCTACAATCCAACGAAGGCAACGTAATCGAATTACTACATTGCTAAATGATGATAATTAGTGGATTCAGGATTCTGAAAGATAGAAAAGAAAATGGAGGAATGGGTTTTCGTGACCTAATTGCATTTAATAGAGCGATGCTTGGAAAACAGGCTTGGCATTTGCTACAACAGCCTCACTCTTTATGGAGTAAGTTATTTAAAGGTTTATATTTTTACTCGACAGACTTCCTGTCTGCTATTAGGGGAACTCGGCCATCTTGGGATGGCAAAGCATGCTTATGGGCAGGGACTCTATCCTACCTCATGTTCGTTGGTCAGTGGGTAATGATAACAACATCAAAATCCGAGGAGATTGGTGGTTACCAATGGGTGTTCTCCATGGACCTAAAGCTAGAGAAGAACCTGTTTTGGTGGCAAACCTTATTGATCCCATCCACCACAACTGGAACCATACTTTGATCCACCAGTTCTTCGAAGATCCTATTAATACCGAAATCCTCAATATTCCGATGAGACCTCTTTATTCGGATGATAAACTCATTTGGTCAGCTACAAGAGATGGACAACATACTATACGTAGTAACTATCACGCTATCATGCAGTTGGTAAATGATCATCACCGTAACAGAGCATCATCATCTATACATGTAGCTACAGTATTATGGAAAAGAATTTGGGCACTGATGATGGAACCAAAAATAAAGAATTTCCTTTGGTCCGCCTGCCACAATGCACTAGCATCCAAAGCGAATCTATTCCAACGTCATATCGTCTTCAACCCTCTATGCAATCTATGTCAACAGCAAGTTCCTGAAACCCTCGAACATATCTTTTTCCATTGTCCATGGACTCATGTTATTTGGTCTGACCCACAATTCAATATACCGATGTCGACACTCATCAGCAATCGCATTGATTCTTGGCTTACATCAAGGTTGGACTTACCTCGGCACTTACCTGGTTTAGATTTGGTTGCGAACACCCTTTTGCAGATCTGGCGAATGCAGAATGATTTCATCTTTCGCAATCAGAAGCCGGATTCATCCCTCACAGTGCAATCTGCTGTGGCTCAACTGAAATCACACTAGATCTACTCTTATGCATCTCAGGTCAAATATTTTATTCAATCTCTCAATCCGAACCACCTCTGGCGTCCTCCAGCAATGGGCACCCTGAAATGTAATATCAATGCAAGCTTTCAGCTAGGTACCGAAGGATCCATCACCTGTATTAGCAGAGATTATAAAGGAAGACTTACTGATCTTCACTCAAGTCGAGTCCCTGCGCATTCTGCTCTTGAAACAGAATGTCAAGCCCTTATCTTTTCACTTAGACATCTACTCAACCAATGCCTCCACAACGCTGATCTGGAGGTCGAATCTGACTATCTTCATCTTGTCGAAATCATGAAGGGTCTGCAATCACCGCTGTGGGAGCTCCGATCTGTGCTCGATGAAGCTTTCTTTTTGCTTTCCCAATTTCGTAAAATCACGATGCTCCACTGCAGACGAGAAGCAAACCTAGCTGCTAATTGGGCTGCGAAGGCCCATCTCTACGCTTTGTCCAGAACTGGAATCTTTTTCCCCCGTTCATTTTGCTTGATCTAGTTTATGCTGATGCTTTATCTTCAGGTTGTAATCTCACGTTTTAATGAATACCAGTTGCACTTTCGCCAAAAAAAAAAAAAAAAAACTCAAGAATATCATTTCAAGGCTTGAATTGGGATCGTCCTTCGCTTAGAACGCAGACCAAGTGAGGAAGACTAGTGTCTGCGCGTTGCATCATGGGGACAGGACTTCCATCCGAACCGACAGCTTTGGATCACAAATCATATGGAGGAAATCACCGTTTACAAGGCAGCACCACCAATACACCTTACCCAAAAATTTCATCTGTTTATTCAAATCCCTCTTGAGGCACAACTTTAAGCTATTCTATATAATTAATTGATCGACCCCGCCCCCAAAATAAAAATATCAACTGCATAGAAGCCATGCCGTCATCACATGCCAATCATATGGATTTCTATTTTCATCATGATGGTGAGCGTACGCCACGTTCTTCTTCATAATGACTGACCATCTCTCTTTCATGTTATCTCATGGCCAATTTCCAAGCCCACGTAATGGATGCCGTGATAGGAGACAATAGCAGGATTTGAAGAGAGAAGATGATCAACGGATTCGGTTAGTTTAAAAATATAAGGCACGACCAGTGGGCTTTGGGAGTTTGGTCACTATCCAGCAGGCACAGCAGATTCCATTTGAAAAATGAAAAAGAATTAATATTCTGAAAAATCTCAAACTGGTACATCTGTGACAAATTTACCCAAAATTACTTTTTTAACCACTAAAAATCCCAAATTGGTATACCTTTAACAAACTTAGCCCAAACTAGTACACTTGTGAAATTATTAAATTAAATTACTCGAGATAGTTGGCTGGTGTACCAATTTGGAATTTTATGCTCCATTCGTCATAATTTACATTTTTTTTGATTTTTTTGTGGTATTAATCCAATTTAGCGGAGGGCATATTTGTGACAAATTTACCAGTTTGGAGTTTTTTTGCGGTCGAATAAATTAATTTTTGGTAAATTTGTCATAAATGTATCAATTTAGGGTTTTTTATTGTCAGTTGGGATAAATTTGTCTAAAATGTACCAGTTTGGGTTTTTTAGGGTATTAACCCAAATGAAAACCGTAAACTAGGAGATAATGTTACCAAACAAACCAAGCAAAATAAGATAACGCTCTGCCATGATCCTGTTGAGATAGTCGGAACTTGAATTTGACTCAATGAATAATCCGAATAAGAAGGAATTAAGAGGAGTCCCGTTGGAGATTGGAAATTGAGGGCAATTCGGTTATTTGGTGAGAGGCGTGGAGGTTTAAACAAATCAGACTTGATTTAACAAAGTGAGAATTATTTGGTAAAAGGAGTTATTTCAAATGAGATCGAGAGAGACGGAGAGAAAAGTAAGGAAAAAATGTAAGATTAATTTAACGTAATCATGTCCCCAAATTTATTAAATTTCTGGTTCGTAAAAATAAAATACTCTTTTACTTTATTTAGGTTTATAATTGACCAAAATTGATTAATGGAACCTTCGAAAGGTGAGGATAATTTAATTTACTCAAGTTTTGTTGCTTCTGTATATTCTAATTCTTGCGATATCGCTTTTTAGAAATCGACACAAAAGTGATTTGCTTACGTTTTGCTAGCTTATCGGGTCAACCGTAATAATTCGTTTTATAAGTAGTCATGATCTCTTGGCCAATTTCAAATCTTATTTCTTGAAGCTTCTACTATTAAAATAAGACAAGGCCACAGACTACCGATCACGAAGCCACAGCCACAAGTTTGTCGGTCAGTAGATTGGGCTTGGCCGGATGCCGCGTGTACTTCTCGTGGCTCGAATTGCTAGGTCTCTTGACACCACCGCCATAAATGAGAAACCAGCTTAGCCAGTTCTTATGAGATTTTCATCATCCGATCCTCTCGTTGCGACGATGGACGCGATTGTCAATAAGCTCGGTGGTTCTCTTCCAGTCCCGAGCGTTCAGGAGTTTGCAAAAGAGGCCATAACCGAACTCCCGCCTCGCTATATCCGTACCGACCTAGACCATGGGACTTCGTTGCTTCAAGTACCAGTAATTGATCTGAGCAAGCTCTCGTCGTGCGATGGCGATTTGACGGAGTCCGAGCTTGAAAAGCTGCACTCTGCATGCAGAGATTGGGGATTCTTCCAGGTCTTCCGTGAGGTCCAGATTTGTGTTTCAAGAATTCGGCTTTCGAAGTTAATCGATCCCCTCTTTGTGGATGCAGTTGATAAACCATGGAGTGAACTTTTCGTTGTTGGAGGAGGTGAAGTTGGGAATACAAGAGTTCTTCAAGCTTCCAATGGAGGAGAAAAGGAAGTTTTGGCAACACGAAGGAGACTTGCAGGGTTTCGGGCAGGCGTTTGTAGTGTCCGAGGAGCAGAAGCTCGATTGGGGCGACATGTTTTACGTGGTGTCCCTCCCCAGACATTTGAGAAAACCTCACCTTTTTCCCATGCTTCCTTCTCCCTTCAGGTTTCTCTCTCTATCGTGCGTTGAGTACACTATCCATCGAGATTGTCTGAAAGCATGTCGTAAATTTACCCTTCCGAGGCTGACGCATTAAGATGAAGGAGGTTTGAATTGGCCGGATTTGATTTTCTTCTTTGTCTACTTCTGCCCTTCCCATTCCCACCTCCCCCACACGTTGCTTGCCACTGTCCATATTGCATAGAGTCCGCCTCCACCGTCGTCGCCCCACGAGCTTTGATAAGCCGCGGGACCTCACCATTGGTCATGTCGCCATCGCAGCCACCAACGCTATCGACACATGGCCCTGCTCTCTCTCCCTCGTCCATCATGTCCCTCCCTCTCCTCCCTCCCATGTTGCACTGTATGACCCTTAGTCAACCCAGATTGAAGGTCGACAGAGGCTGGGAGGCCACATGCGCAAATCCCACCCCTACTCGTCGCTGAAACTTAAACATTAGAGATATAAAGAACCCATTTTCTAGCAAAATTAGTTCGAAAAACAGCGTAACTAATTTTATATACCAAATTCTGTAATCCCAAGCGTCACGCGAAACAATAACATTCATTGTTGAAGGACAAATGACATTAATTTTTTTATATTTATTTATTAACTAAAATTTCAAATATACATCTCGCAAGTATCTAAAGCGTATCCTTCCACCATTTCTAAGACAGACGCGAAAACTTTGGCTCTCCCTTCCTCCAATTGGACTTTTGGTTCCTTTACTAGCTAACTATTTAATTCACTCTAATTGGTTGACACATCAACAATCGAATTAAAGATAATAAGTTAGAAAAATTCTTGGCTACACCCGATGCATGTGTGGCCAATGATTCATGTGAGTTGGGCTTATATGAGCGGGATGCACGAAAGATTGGCTTGATGATTAGCCCGCATCATAAATAATACCTTAACTTTAGCAGCATGATGAATATTGTATTTGCAACCTGTGTAACTATTTTCTACAAACCCCAAATCTCTCGACGTCAAGATGAATAATTAATTACATACTGAAGACATACTCATATCACTGCCTCACATTTTGAGTGAAAATCCATGCTCTCTCTCTCTCTCTCTCTCTCTCTCTCACCTTTGTAACCTATTCTTATATGTGTAATTATTATGCAGAGATGTGCTGGATAAATACTCCACAGAGCTCCAAGATCTTGCAATGAAGATACTCCTTCTCATGGCAAAAGCTTTAAAGATGGATACCAAGGAGATGATAGAACTGTTTGATGAGGGCCTGCAAGGCATGAGGATGAACTATTACCCTCCGTGTCCGCGACCTGAGCTGGCCATTGGCCTCACTCCACATTCCGACGCCGTAGGCCTTACCATTCTTCTCCAAGTGAATGAAGTGGAAGGTCTCCAAGTAAGAAAAGAGGGCAAGTGGGTTCCCATCAAGCCCCTTCCTAATGCTTTCGTTGTCAATGTCGGAGACATTTTAGAGGTAAAGATCTTCGATCGGCCAAATCTCTATAATTTTGCTGCAGATTTCCACCTAATTTTGTCTTAAATACTGCCAATGTTGTCTAGAATCGATGAGCTATTGATGACAAGACTATTATCTCAAAAAATCTGGTATTTCTAAAGATACCTTTTGATGAATAGTCTACCTAAACTGAACTTTATGCAATTTGTTAGGATGAGTATGGAGAATAGAATTTCATGAACAAGAATCCATCAGAGGCATGACTGAATAGTTTGTGTATTTGATGATTGACACAGATTGCCACGAATGGTAATTATCGTAGCATTGAGCACCGAGCAACAGTTAACTCAACGAAGGAGAGGCTCTCGGTTGCCACATTCTACAGCCCGAAATTGGAAGGCAAAATGGGTCCTACACTGAGCTTAATCACTCCGGACAAGCCAGCATTGTTTAGAACAATAGGTGTTGCCGATTACTTCAGGGGATTTTACTCTCGTGAGCTGCGAGAAAAGTCATATCTTGATATTATGAGGACGATTCAGGGTGAGGAAAACAAAGGGGATTGAATTTGGATTTGCTATCCCAAAAGTCAGTCAGAAACACCATGTTATGTTATGTATGTTAAAATAATATAAAATTGATTGTTGAAGATTTGAGCATGTTGGATTTGTTGTTTGTATTCTTCAAAATGCTTGATCGTTGGTGGGTGTCAAGAAGATTGAAGACGAAAGGATATCAGCACCATTTATGATGGGTTATGTTTGGGTAGCCCCTCCACCATTCAACAAGGAGTAAATGCTTTCATATTGAAAATAAGAGATCTTTAAATGCTTTCATATTGAAAATGAGAGGTCTTTTTTGTTTTTCTTTATTCAAAGAACGGGAGATTTTTTCAATGTCAAAAGGAGCAAAGATTTCATGTCTTTGTCTCTGCTTTTTCTTCAGCATTTTGGACTTTCTTATTTTGTTCATTCAATGTTAGTTAAGCTACATGCATGTGCAACCACTTTAAAAGGTTGTGGATTTCTAATTTGTAGTTACATCAAGCAAAGAGCATTTACATTTCCATTATTTCTCTTTCCAATCTTCATTTGTACCTCGTTCCAAACTTTCAAAAGTTGTCATTATTATATTTTTTTAGTTCTTACATTTGATATTAGAGCTAGAAATGATATATACTAGTTCCATTCAATTGCAACTTCCAAAGTTGAACAGAAAGAATTTCAACAGTTGGTCTGTCCAGATGAAGGTTCTTTTCAAATTGCAAGATTCGTGGAGTTTGGTGGAAAACAGCTACATCGAAGTGGCCGATGCTAAAGCATGAGGCTTTAAGAAAGGAGGAGAAAGATACTTTGGTGGAGTCTCGGAAGAAAGATCGGAAAGCTTGTATGTGATCTTTGAAGTTGTGGAGGAAGCAATATTCATTTAAAAAAATTCGGGTTGTCTAAATTTGGTGGAATAGACTTATTACCCCTCCGATCCTAAGACATTAAGATTTTTTTTTTTTTTGGGTCAGTAGCCTAAGACATTAAGATGAAGTAGGATTAAATTGGCAGATTTGATTTCCCCAATTTTCCCCTCTTTTCTTCTATTTTCTCCCCTTCTACGTCTGCCCTTCTCATTCCCAACGGGCACCAGCATAACTTCCTACCTGACCATTCTCACACAGGACGTCTCCACCGCTTTCGCCTCACCCTCACCGATAAGCCACTTGACCCTCGCCATTCATTATGTCAAAAATTAAACCAATAGGTGAAGGGAGGTATTAAAGAATTAGGTGGACAACTTTGATACTAATGTTGAAGGATCAACCTAAATATTTAAGTTGATAGGTAAATGGAGATTACATATATATAATAAATATATAAACTTCATAGTCAAGTGATGTGAGATATTTCAATATGTCATTAGCATCACTATGTCGTACCTAGCCCTACTCATTGCCCCTTCTCTTGCAGCCTTTTGTGGTGATCCCTCTCTCTCTCTCATTGGCCCTTCTCTTGCAGCCTTTTGTGGTGATCTCCTCTCTCTCTCTCTCTCTCTCTCTCTCTCTCTCTCTCTCTCTCTCTCTCTCTCTCTCTCTCTCTCTCGATTTCACAAAATAGCTAAATTAATTTTACATACCAATGTCGGTATTTCTGGTGTGACACAAAACAATAATTCATGTGGGGTTGTTTTTGTGCTCACGTAAAGGGAAGATTTCTTTAATTGGACCTCTCTCTCAATTTCACAAAATCGCTAAATTAAGTTTATATACCAATGTCGATATATCTGGTGTGACACGAAACAATAATTCATGTGGGTTTGTCTTTGTGCTCACGTAAAGGGAAGATTTCTACAATCGGACCTCTCTCTCAATTTCACAAAATAGCTAAATTAAGTTTATATACCAATGTCGGTATCTCTGGTGTGACACGAAACAATAATTCATGTGGGTTTGTCTTCGTGCTCACGTAAAGGGAAGATTTCTATAATCGGACCTCTCTCTCAATTTCACAAAATAGCTAAATTAAGTTTATATACCAATGTCGGTATCTCTGGTGTGACACGAAACAATAATTCATGTGGGTTTGTCTTCATGCTCACGTAAAGGGAAGATTTCTATAATCGCACCTCTCTCTCAATTTCACAAAATAGCTAAATTAAGTTTATATACCCATGTCGGTATCTCTGGTGTGACATGAAACAATAATTCATGTGAGTTTGTCTTCGTGCTCACGTAAAGGGAAGATTTCTATAATCGGACCTCTCTCTCAATTTCACAAAATAGCTAAGTTAAGTTTACATACCAATGTCGGTATCTCTGGTGTGACACGAAACAATAATTCATGTGGGTTTGTTTTCATGCTCACATAAAGGGAAGATTTCTATAATCGGACCACCACTCCTCTCTCTCTCTCTCAATTTCACAAAATAGCTTAATTAATTTTATATACCAATGTCAGTGTGACATGGAACAATAATTCATGTGGGTTTGTCTTCGTGTTCACACGTAAAGGGAAGATTTCTATAATCGGAACGCCACTGTACTTGTTCTAGTACTGTCACTTTCGTAAGCATAATTTGGTTGATGAGTGAGACCTGGGAGTAAGGACAAAAATTGTCGCTTTGAGCTTTTCATGGACAGGCGAGATGATCGTTCACGCGATTTGTTGGGTACACGCACGTAAACATTCTACATTTGGATTCAGGCAAATTATCGCCGGCCAAATCAAACGAAGATCGCGCTCAAATTACTTTATAATGTCTACTGACAACTCAAATGATTTGCACATCCCTTGTCATAAAGAGCAATTTAATCAAAGGGGGGGGGGGGGGGGGGGGAGATTTCGAGGTGATCCTATGCCTCGATTTCTGGCATCTATTGAGTAGCAGTTTCTTAAAGGTTTGCTACCTATTTAATCACAGATAAGTAGATTTTAATTTTTATCGAAGATCTTTCTTAGAGTTTGTGTATTACTAGACTTTGTGTAGATATAATGATGAAATCTACTTAGCTACAACACACTTCGACGGAGAAATACTTCATTGAAAGGCCAGTAGGGATTAGTATTAGTGCGAATGTACGAGAGTTGGTTACCTTAAATTCAAGAATAAGAAGTGCGTTATTGGAATTCTAATGAGTTTGAGTTAATTAAGAACATCAATGGTCTGTCATTTTTAGAGAACTCTCGTTTATGACAGATACAAGATTTGGAAACCATACATGACTTATTTTGCATACATCGTAAGATTAATGAAACTATGTTAACAAATTATGTCTATAGTATGTGATCAAATCGCTTATTAGGCTTAATGCTAAGTTTGCATGATAAGTTTAGCAAGGGCCGAAAATATAATAAAACTTCATTATGAGTCGGATGCATGGAAGACTAGCTTCAGGATTAGCCCACATAATCAAGAATATCTTAACTTTACAGTGAATATTGTATGCACAGCGTGTTTACCATCTTCTACACATCCCGTCCTCTCTCTCGCCTTTGTAACGTATTCTTACATGTATCACTTTATCCCTATGCAGAGAAGTCTTAGATGAATACACCTGGGAGCTGGGAGACCTTGCAATGAAGATACTCCTTCTCATGGCAAAAGCTCTGCAGATGGAATCCAAGGACATGATAGAACTGTTTGATGAGGGCAGGCAAGCCCTTAGGATGAACTATTACCCTCCGTGTCCGCGACCTTAGCTTGTCACGGGCCTCACTCCTCACTCCTCACTCCGACTCCACAGGCCTCACCATTCTTCTCCAAGTCAATGAAATGGAAGGTCTTCAAGTAAGGAAAGAGGGCAAGTGGGTCTCTGTCAAGCCCCTCCCTAATGCATTCGTTCTCAACGTCGGAGACATTTTAGAGGTCAGTATTACGATTGGCCCTATTTCTATTGTTTTGACACGGAGTTCCACCTAGTTTTGTTTGTATATGAGCTAGTATTGTCTATATCCATCTGCTGTTGATGACAAAACTGTGATATCATACACTATCCATCTAACATTTCACTTACAAATGTTAAAGAGGGACAAATCATCAATCTAAACGAAAATTTATGTGCTGTGAACGCAACAATAATCTTGAATAAAATGGTAGACATTTCAATTATGAAATGCGGGAAATTTGTATAGTTACATGTTTGTTTTCCAAATCCCAATGTGGACTTCATTGTTTATTGATATGCAATGAGCTAGTTAGTTTGATCTATAGATTAAACAATTTCACGAACAAAATCCACAAGAGGGATGACAAATTAGTCTGTGTATTTGATGATCGACACAGATTGTGACGAATGGTACTTATCGTAGCATTGAGCATCGAGGAATGGTTAACTCAATGAAGGATAGGCTCTCAATTGCTGCATTTTACAGCCCAAAATTGGAAGGGGAATTTGGTCCTGCACCGAGCCTGATCACACTGGAAAAACCAGCATTATTCAAAAGAATAGGTATGGCCGATTACTTGAGGGGTCTCTACTCTCGTGAGCTCCAAGGGAAGTCATATCTTGATGTTATGAGGATTGCATGATATCTTTATGTTTACACTCTCTGTGTACTTCAAATAAGTGGATCATGTATTGACGCAATATCTGTATAATCCATATCCATTTCGCTCCCTCCTTGCTTTTGTTGATCAATTTCATCCCTTTTTTCTCTTGATGACATTATGATGACATAAATAGAGCCCTTTAGCTCTTCTACATTTCTTTTTTGTTGGGAAAACAAGTGAACTTTACTCATAATAAAACAAACAGCATAAATCTGTTACAGAGAAAGTATCAATTCAACGTTCTCAAATTTCTACAAATCTATATTATTCTTACCAATGCAAAATGTGCATTGTTACATCATAACGAAGGCTGAACTTAATCATTCGTAACAAACCCATTAGACAAGTGGAGTGAAAAGGAGGATGAGATTCGACTTTGTGAGTGTGGAATTTAGGATCGCTTCCCAGCGTCATGATAAAGCTTTAAAGCTCTTGCTAACCGGGATGAGAGCATGACCTATAACACACAACCTTAGAAGAACCGACAAGTCTTTTTCGATATGATCAAAATCTAAATTAATATTTTGAGGATAAGGTTCGTATTGGTTTTGCCACATGGTTCAAGGAAATAGCTAGTAGGGAATCGGTTTCCTTCATTGGGAACTCCACAAAGTGGATAGGCATGAATTTCCCTTCCCATGGTGGTCTTCATGCGACCACTGGAACGAAGATTGGTCTGTATGTTCGTTGGTCCTTGTCTCTTAAAATTGCATACAAACCGAGATCAACTCAAGACTATCATTTCAAGGCTTGAATTGGGATCGTCCTTCGCTTAGAACGCAGACCAAGTGAGGAAGGCCAGTGTCTGCGCGTTGCATCATGGGGACAGGACTTCCATCAGAACCGACTGCTTTGGATCACAAATCATATGGAGGAAATCACTGTTTTCAAGGCAGCACCATCAATTCACCTTACCCAAAAATTTCATCTGTTTATTCAAATCCCTCTTGATGCGCAAATTTAAGCTATTCTATATAATTAATTGATCGACCCCGACCCCAAAATAAAAATATCATCTGCACAGAAGTCATGCCGTCATCACATGCCAATCACATGGATTTCTATTTTCATCATGATGGTGAACGTGCGCCAGATTCTTCTTCATAATGGCTGACCATCTCACTTTCATCTTATCCCATGGCCAAATTGCAAAACCCACGTACTAGATGTCGTGATAGGAGACGACAGCAGGATTTGAAGAGAGAAGATGATCGACGGATTCGGTCAGTAAAATATTCTCTTTTACTTTATTTGGGTTTATAATTGACCAAAATTGATTAATGGAATCTTCGAAAGGTAAGGATAATTTAGTTTACTCAAGTTTCGTTGCTTCTGTAAATTCTAATTCTTGCGATATCACATTTTAGAAATCAACACAAAAGTGATTTGCTTACGTTTGCCAGCTTATCTGGTCAACCGTAATAATTTGTTTGATAAGCAGTCAGCATGATCTCGTGGCCAATTTCAAATCTTATTTCTTTGAAGCTTCTACTATTAAAATAAGACTAGGCCACCGACTACCGATCACGAAGCCACAAGTTTGTCGGTCAGTAGATTGGGTTTGGCCGGAAGCCACGTGTACTTCTCGTGGCTCGAAATGCAAGGTCTCTTGACACCAGTGCCATAAATGAGAAACCAGCTTAGCCAGCTCTTATGAGATTTTCGCCATCCGATCCTCTCGTTGCGAAGATGGACGCGATTGTCAATAAGCTTGGTGGTTCTCTTCCGGTCCCGAGCGTTCAGGAGTTGGCAAAAGAGGCCATAACCGAACTCCCGCCTCGCTATATCCGTACCGACCTAGACCATGGGACTTCGTTGCTTCAAGTACCAGTAATTGATCTGAGCAAACTCTCGTCGAGCGATGGCGATTTGACGGAGTCCGAGCTTGAAAAGCTGCACTCTGCATGCAGAGATTGGGGATTCTTCCAGGTCTTCTGTGAGGTCCAGATTTGTTTTTCAAGAATTCGGCTTTCGAAGTTAATCGATCCCCTCTTTGTGGATGCAGTTGATAAACCATGGAGTGAGCTTTTCGTTGTTGGAGGAGGTGAAGTTGGGAATACAAGAGTTCTTCAAGCTTCCGATGGAGGAGAAAAGGAAGTTTTGGCAACAAGAAGGAGACTTGCAGGGCTTCGGGCAGGCGTTTGTAGTGTCCGAGGAGCAGAAGCTCGATTGGGGCGACATGTTTTACGTGGTGTCCCTCCCCAGACATTTGAGAAAACCTCACCTTTTTCCCATGCTTCCTTCTCCCTTCAGGTTTTTCTCTCTCTCGTGCATTGAGTACACTATCCATTGAGATTGTCTAAATGCATGTCGTAAATTTACCCTTCCGAGGCTGACGCATTAAGATGAAGGAGGTTTGAATTGGCCGGATTTGATTTTCTTCTTTGTCTATCTGCCCTTCCCATTCCCACCTCCACACACGTTGCTTGCCACTGTCCATATTGCATAGAGTCTACCTCCACTGTCGTCGCCCCACGAGCGCTGATAAGCCACCGGACCTTACCATTGGTCATGTCGCCATCGCAGCCACCATCGTTATCGACACATGGCCCCGCTCTCTCTCCCTCGTCCATAATGTCCTTCCCTATCCTCCCTCCCATGTTGCATTGGATGGCCCCGCTCTCTCTCCCTCGTCCATAATGTCCTTCCCTATCCTCCCTCCCATGTTGCATTGGATGACCCTTAGTCAACCCAGATTGAAGATCGACAGAGGCTGAGAGGCCACATGCGCAAATCCCGCCCCTTCTCGTCACTGAAACTTAAACATTAGAGATACAAAGAACCCATTTTCCAGCAAAATTAGTCCGAGAAACAGGGTAACTAATTTTATATACCGAGTTCTGTAATCCCAAGCGTCACACGAAACAATAACATTCATTGTTGAAGGATCAATGGCATTAATTTTTTTTTATATTTATTTATTAACGAAAAGCTCAAATATACATCTCGCAATATCTAAAGTGTGCCCCCCATCATTTCTAAGAGAGACGCAAAAACTTTGGCCTTCACCTTCTCCTCCAATTGGACTTTTGGTTCCTTTACTAGCTAACTATTTAATTTCCTCTAATTGGTTGATACATCAACAATCGAATAAAAGATAATAAGTTAGAAAAATTCTTGGCTACACCAGGTGCGTGTGTGGCCAAGATTCATGTGAGTTGGGCTTATATGAGCGGGATGCATGAAAGATTGGCTTGATGATTAGCCCGCATCATCAATAATACCTTAACTTTAGCAGCGTGATGAATATTGCATTAACAACCTGTGTAACTATTTTCTACAAGTCCCAAATCTCTCGACGTCAAGATGAATAATTAATTACATACTGAAAACAAACATACTCATATCACTGCCTCACATTTTGTGTGAAAATCCATGCTCTCTCTCTCTCACACACCTTCGTAACCTATTCTTATATGTGTAATTATTATGCAGAGATATGCTGGATAAATACTCCACAGAGCTCCAAGATCTTGCAATGAAGATACTCCTCCTCATGGCAAAAGCTTTAAAGATGGACACCAAGGAGATGATAGAACTGTTTGATGAGGGCCTGCAAGGCATGAGGATGAACTATTACCCTCCGTGTCCGCGACCTGAGCTGACCATTGGCCTCACTCCACATTCCGACGCTAAAGGCCTTACCATTCTTCTCCAAGTCACCATTCTTCTCCAAGTCAATGAAGTGGAAGGTCTCCAAGTAAGAAAAGAGGGCAAGTGGGTTCCCATCAAGCCCCTTCCTAATGCTTTCGTTGTCAATGTCGGAGACATTTTAGAGGTAAAGATTTTCGATCGGTCAAATCTCTATAGTTTTGCTGCAGAGTGCCTCCTAATTTTGTCTTATATACTAGCCAATGTTCTCTAGATTCGATGAGCTATTGATGACAAGACTGTTATCTCAAAAAATTTGGTATTCTTAAAGATACCTTTCGATGAATAGTCTACCTAAACTGAACTTTATGCAATTTGTTAGGATGAGTAGAGAATAGAATTTCATGAACAAGAATCCATCAGAGGCATGACTGAATAGTTTGTGTATTTGATGATTGACGGAGATTGTCACGAATGGTAATTATCGTAGCATTGAGCACTAAGTAACAGTTAACTCAATGAAGGAGAGGCTCTCGATTGCCACATTCTATAGCCCGGAATTGGAAGGCGAAATGGGTCCTACACCAAGCTTAATCACTTCGGACAAGCCAGCATTGTTCAGAACAATAGCTGTTGCCGATTACTTCAGGGGATTTTACTCTAATGAGCTACGAGGAAAGTCATATCTTGATATCATGAGGACGATTCAGGGTGGGGAAAACAAAGGGGATTGAATTTGGATTTGCTATCCCAAAAGTTACTCGGAAACATCATTTTACGTTGTGTATGTTAAAATAAAATAAAATTGATTGTTGAAGATTTGAGCATGTTGAATTTATTGTTCCTATTCTTCAAAATGCTTGATCTTTTGTGGGTGTCAAAAGAAGATTGAAGACGAAAGGATATTGGCACCATTTATGATGGGTTATGTTTGGGTAGCCCCTCCACCATTCAACAATGAGTAAATGCTTTCATATTAAAAATGAGAGGTCTTTTTTGTTTTTCTTTATTCAAAGAACGTGAGATTTTTTCATTGTCAAAAGGAGCAAAGATTCTTTGTCTTTGCTTTTTCTTCAGCATTTTGGACTTTTTTATTTTGCTCATTCAATGTTAGTTAAGCTACATGCATGTGCAACCACTTTAAAAGGTTGTGGATTTCTGATTTGTGGTTACATCAAGCAAAGAGCATTTGCATTTCCATTATTTCTCTCTCCGATCTTCATTTGTACCTAGTTCCAAACTTTCAAAAGTTGCCGTTATTATGTTTTTTTAGTTCTTACATTTGATATCAGAGCTAGAAATGGTATCTACTAGTTCCGTTCAATTGCAACTTCCAAAGTTGAACGGAAAGAATTTCAACAGTCGGTTTATCCATGTGACATTCTAAATTTTCGACTTGTCCCGATAAAATGAAATGGGCTTTTTTGTCAGCGCGCCTATGGTCCTTTTTCTTTGAGTTGATCACTTACGAGTTAACTAATCTATTAGGTGAAGCCATTAAGAGATATAACAGTGGTAAAATCTCTCAATGATACCTAATTGGTTGGATTGGACTAAAATCGCGTTCGGTCGATTTTAACGATGAAATTGAATTCAATGTCGGAATTCAGACATTCAAGCGTGTCACAATTCATTTATAGGACATCATCTTGTCTTTCGGAAAAATTCCGTCGAGTTCGCGATTTTTACGAAAAATCAATTTGGACGAATCAGAAACGAACATAAATTTGGATTGGCCAAATTGAAGAGATTTTTGACTTCCAAACCGAGCTACTTGGTGAAAGGAAAGTGTGGAAATTGTGTGGGCTTTTTTTTTTCAAGGGAAATTGGACCTTAAATTGGAGAGATTGGAGATGAAATTTAAGTTCAAATTAAGTAAATTCGGAGCTAGGCTTGGGGGGGGGGGGTCCAACATTTGTCATCAAATTGGATTATTTGTGGAAATTATGAGCAAGAAAGCAATTAGAGACAAGAGGGACAAGATTGGAGACTTGGGGGGACCAAGATTTAATTGATTTGGATAATTATTGTTGACTTTTGCCCTTCTCCCTCAATATTCTCTCATGCCAAGCTCAGCCGCCCCTCCTTCCTTCACACGTCTAGTTGTCTTCCTCCTTCACGGTCTCTCTTTCATTTCCTTCGAAGCCGCCTCTCCACGTTGCCTCTCTTTCATCCCTCCCTTCTCTGCAACTCCACCAAAATTACTGCCCCACCTTCTTCATGTCTTCATCCCAGCTGCCCGAAGTCAAACCACCGAAGCCCCCCACCCGAGTCAACATTTATGCCACCCCATCTCCCTCGGTTCTTCTTTACTGCTAAGTTGCTAGCTGCCTTCCCCCAAGCAGCACTGAAGTTGCTCCACTTTGGTTTGTCCCTCTTTTAGCTGCACAAATTCAGCCACTTCCCCATAGTTGACTGAGGCAGCTCCAACTTCTGCCGCGCGTCTCTTAATCATCCACCAATCGTCCGCGAGAAGCCTATTGAGTCAAGCAGCCACCGAATCAAGCTGTTTGTCTCCACCGAATTCCTAGTAGCTGCTCTTCGTTTGCCAGCCCATCTCCACCTCCTTCATCTAGCAACTCTAGGCCACACCAATCCAACCCATCTCAAAGCCTCGCTGTAGCCCACGCGATTTTCCAGCTCTAATTGAGCCCGCAAACTCCAGCCGCTTCAACCTAACCTTAATCTAGCTTAGTTCAAGAACAAATCTCAACTTAGGCTGAGATTTGTTGGACTGTTTTCGGTCTGGTCCAAGCCCTCGTTGGCGCCGCCGCAAGCTTGAGTTGCAGTCGTCGTTGCGCCACTGTCGCGGCGAACCGGTTTTCGTGTTAAACCGGTGAGTTTATGCACTAAACTCTACTTAGTAGGCTAATGACGTTTATGGGATGATTAGTTTAAGTTTATCATGGATTAGGTGGTTATTTAGATTAGATTAGTGATTTAATTCTTCAATTATGCATGTTAGGGGGCTAGATTAGAGTCATTAAGGCCTAGATAGGATGTGCTATTTATCTAGACAGGTTCGGAAATTTTCCCAGCCCGTTTAGGTGGTTAATTTAGCAATTACGGCCTAAGTATGCATTTATGGAATTAAATTGTATTTATTTAATTAATTTTGGTAATTAATTGTTTATTAATTATTTTTCGGAAATTATACCGGGATAGCCGATGACCGGAATTGCGTTCTAATTGCAATGGTGTGGTTAATTTCTGCAATTGAGTGTTAATTTGTGCAAATTGAGTGCTGATTGGATTTTTGGTCATTTATTCCAAAAATTGTGAATATTAAATATCTATTCTTGAAAATCTCAGGTGTCAGGTTTTAATACCGAAAATAGTTTAATATATTATATAAAACAATGAGATTTTAGAAAGGGAGGATATCAATTTTTCGGGCTCAATCTGACTCTATACCCATACACGATATTTTCATCGGATGTTTTTAATAAGAAGAAGATAGGCCAAGGTAGTTATCTTAATTGAGGCTTGTGAGTGCAAAGCACAATTTCCTTGGCCAAAATTGAATGATTGTGTGCTAGTTAAAAGAACCCATCCCTGGTGTATGTTGGTGGACGTTGCCTGTCCCCGGCATGTGTTGGTGGATATTACATATCCCTGATGTGTGTCGGTGGATATTACCTATCCCCCGGTGTGTGTCGGTGGATATTACCTATCCCCGGCATGTGTCAATGAATGTTACCTATCCCTAGTGTGTGTCGTTGGGTGTTACCTATCCTCGATGTGTGTCAGTGGATAGAGTACCGGCGTGTGTCAGGTAAAATTGCCCGTGCGGATAGTATTAATTAATTGGAACGCAGGTTGATTGAATTGATGAACCGAAGTGTGTCGGTAATTCTTGCTTGTGTTAGCAGTGATTGATTTAAATATTTCAATTGATGTGTGAATTTGTTATATGCATATGGTTGTGATATAAATTGTATTGATTTGCAAGGAGGATCTGAGACAAAGTAAGTCTTTGTGGTTATATGATTGTGCATATTACCCTCATAATCGGGGTTTAGAACGTGAACTCATTGATATTTATATCTCACCCTGTCGTGGGCTCATTTTTCAGGGCCGTACTGGAGCCGAGCTGAGGTGATCTGAATGTAGGTTAGATTGAATAGTTTCTTTTGAGAGTTGATCCTTTGAAATCTTTTGGGTATAGCCCCTTGTATATGACTCAGTTGGTCTACAACAGCATGTTTTGTTTTTGAATCTATTGTCCTACTTTTCTATCCCGAGATGGTTACTGTCAGGGGATTTATTATTCGTTTCTGCATGTACAATAAAATGAAAGGGTCGGTGACTCATCCTAGGAAGTCGCAAAATTTGATCGACTACCAAGGGATGGGCACAAGCTCAAGGATCGGGGCGTGACATCTCCATTTAAGTGGTATCAGAGCTTAGGTCTATGTATAGAGTGATAAGGCACGATGGGTTCTTGGAATAGTTAGTAGGAATGACCTTTATTTTATGCTGATACATGTAAGTGATAGTTGATTGGTAGATTGTTTTATGGAGGTCACTCAAATTCTAATCTGGTATTGGAATTGGAAAACAAGTTTCTATAAAGATCCTATAGCACGAGTGACCAGGAGTAGAGGACTCCTAAGAAGAGGGGGGTAGGCCCTGTGACTCGAGGTAGAATGTCGACAAGAGTCAATACCTAAGGCGATTGTGGTAGAGCATAGGCTGAGGCCATTGCAAGTGGAGTAGCACCGTCTCTAGTTAGTGCTGGTGTAGCAACACCTGGTGATCCGAGAATTGTCGGGATCATGCATATGCTAGAGGCGATGAGAGATTTAATGGGGCAGCAGGCCCAGAATCAAGCCGTCGCTATTACTGCTGCCGCTATAGCTGTCGCTATTGTCGTAGCCAATGTTGTTGTTGTTGCTGCCGTAGCCACTGCCGCACTTGCCGACATTCCACTTGGGAACGTGGTTGCTAAGAGAGTGAGGCCAATGCACAAGCTTGTGGAGCAGTTTTTAAAGTTGAAACCGCCGAAGTTCATTGGCACGAAAGATCCCAAGGCTACAACCCTCTAGATCTAGGAATTGGAAAAGCCTTTGCACTGCCGATGTGCACTGAGGTAGAGAAGGTCGTCCTTGCAGTTTATCAGCTGTAGGGAATTGCAAGCACTTGGTAGAGAGCCACTAGAGGGATAGTTTTCCTAGAAGGTGTGGTCCTAGAGTGGAACGCCTTTGTCGAGGTCTTTAACAGCAAATACTTTTCTGTGACTACCAGAGAACTGAAGATGGCAGAATTCCAGCGCCTTCGCCAGGGCTCAATGACGGCAGATCAGTATGAGGTGAAGTTCACTGAACTATCATAGTACGCTCCTGAATTGGTTGAGAATCTGGTAAATCGAGTTAGGAGATTCAGAGATGGAAATAGGTCGGAACTAAGGAGTTCACTGATACTACTCAACCTGAGGAACTATAACGACCTGTATGAACAGGTCCAGATGATAAAGAGAGATAAAAAAGAAAGAGCTGCCTCATCTAGGTCGTGGTTTGGTTCGAATAGAGATGGGAATAGGTTTGGGAAGAGACCTATGTCTGGAGGAATGTATCTTATTCCGCTCAACAAGAATGGTGAGATCGAAAAGTCAGCGCCAAGACAGAATGGTATGTGTCACTTCTGTAGAAAACGACACGGACCGGCCCCATGCCATTTTGAGATGAGTACGTGTTATGAATGTGGCCAACAGGGTCACATAGTTAGGAATTGTCCTCGAAGACCGATGGGACGCCACCGCCACTAATGGGTCAGAATCGAGGAATTGCGCCGCAAAATGCACTGCAAAGTGGATTGAACAGGCAGCCAGCTCAGAGATGAATTGAGTCATGCATCGGACAGGAAGGGCAGTATTCCCAGAACAATTTTGTCAAAGTAGCGTAGCAAAATTTTGGTTAAATTTATAGAACCTCAGTTGTTGTAATGAAGTCATAGAAAGTAGAATCACTTGCTAGGGTTGTACTTGAATATTTTGCCTATATATAACTTTGATATCATATATATAAGTGTTTGGCTCAAGGAGCCACTTGTTGCGATGAATCGTGTGTTCGATGAGTATCTGGATCATTTTGTGAATGTTTTCTTTGACGACATCCTAGTATACTCGAAAAGTCCTGAGAAGCATGAAAGACAATTGAGGACAATACTTCAGACTCTGCGAGATCATGAACTGTACACCAAGTTCAACAAGTGCGAGTTTTGGTTGACTCGTGTTGTTTTTCTAGGTCACGAGATTTCAAGCAAAGAAATCTCTGTTGACCCGACCAAGATCAAAGCAATAAACAATTGGCCAAGACCGACTACCAAGATAGAGATCAGAAACTTTTTGGGTTTGGCAGGGTACTATAGAAGGTTTGTGGAAGGATTCTCAACATTAACTTCGCCGTTGATTCGACTATTGAAGAAGGTAGAGAAATTTGCGTGGACAAACAAGTGCGAGCGTAGTGTCCAAGAGCTTAAGCAGAAGCTGACTGCTGCACTTGCATTGATCATTCCATCTGGTCTTGGAAGATACAAGATCTATAGTAATGCGTCATTCAGAGGACTGGGTTGCGTACGCATCCCGTCAGTTGAAACCTCATGAATTGAACTACCTAACGCATGACTTAGAACTCGCATCAATTATTTTCGCTTTGTAGATTTGAAGACATTACTTGTGTGGAAAAAGATTCCAGATCTTCACTCACCATCAAGGTCTCAAGTATCTGTTTTCTCAAAAGGAGTTGAATATGAGATAGCATCGCTAGATGGGAACTCCTGAAGGTCTATGATTGTGATATTTTATATAACCTTGGATAGGCTAACAAGGTCGCAAATGCGCTAAGTCGGAAATCTTCAGTAGCGCATATGATACTTAAGGAATTGACTTTACTCGAGAGAGAGCTTGAGACTTGATTTTTAAGTTTGAGGTAAGCCACCTTTCAAATCTTATGGCTACCCTCAAAATTGAGCCAAAAGTACAAATTAGAATCACGACATTTCAACCGACAGATCTAGAGATTCAGAAGAACTTGCAAGAGGATACCAATAAAAGAAAGACTGACTTTTAGTTTCTGATGACGGAACACTAAGGTTTCAAGGACGATTGTGTGTATCTGATGATGTAGCGCTTAAGGAAGAGATCTTGTCAAAAGCTCATTGTAGCAGTTACAACATTCATCCTAACAGTACAAAGATGCATCAGAATCTACGTCAACATTATTAGTGGTCTGGTATGAAGGTGGATATCGCTAAGTATGTCGCCAAATGTCTGACATGTCAGCAAGTGAAGGCACATCATTGTAAGTCGAGAGAACCTCTGTAACCTCTTGAGATTCTCGAGTGGAAATGGGAACACGTCACAATGTATTTTGTGTCGGGCTTACCAAGGAGTCAGAGAGGTAATGATTCCATTTAGGTAGTGGTCGACAGACTGACAAAGTCGGTTTATTTCATTGTAGTATGAAAGGACCTTGATTTGGACAAGCACGTAGAATTGTACGTGCGTTAGATAATTAGTCAGCATGGAGTACTGGTGACGATCACATCAAACTGAGACCCAAGATTCATAGCTGGTTTTTGGGAAAGTTTACATACCACCTTAGGAACGAAGCTGTAGTATAGTATGGCCTATCATCCTCAGACGGATGACCAGCCTGAGAGGACGATTCAAACCCTCGAGACATGCTGTGAACTTGCATGTTGGATTTCAAAGGAAGCTAGGAGGAACAGCTTCACCTTATTGAGTTCGCCTACAACAACAGCTACCAACAAAGTATTTAGATGACTCTTTTTGAAGTATTGTATGGCATAACATGCAAAATGCCAGTGTGTTGGGATGAGGTTAGAGAACGAAAGATCACAAGCATAGAGTTAGTCTAGCAGTTAATTGATGTAGCTACAGTCATCAGGTACAGATTAAAGACCGTTCAAAGCTGCTAGAAAAGTTGCACTAATAAGCGTCAATTGTCATTGGAAATTCAAGTTGGTGAACACGCATTTCTAAAGGTGTCACCAATGAGGAGTATTTCACACTTTTTAAGAAATGGAAAGCTGAGTCCGAGGTGTGAAAGCTAGTATGTGCACCTAGAGGGGGGTGAATAGGTGCAGAAACTATTTTGCGAAATAAGTGCAGCACAAATCAACAATGGATTATGAAAAGGAAATTCCTTTCTTTTCGAATAGACAATTTACGATCAAAGTAAAATAGTGTAGGGAAGAGAATTTAAACACAGAGTTTATAGTGGTTCGGCTTAATCCAAGCCTATGTCCACTCTTCCGCACTGATAGCCCACTGACTGGATTTCACTATGAGCAAAAGAGTTGTTACAATAAAGCTCTCCCTTGATTCCACAATGTAGATACTCTACTACACTTCCTCAAGGTCTCACAAAGATATAGACTCTATTTGCATACAGGATTTCGCTCAACAAATGAATTAACTAAGAACAAGGAGCTTCAGACTTTGGAATTCTACTATCGCGCACACTCTTAAACAACTGGAACGTCTTCCTTATATACTCCTTTATGCCATCATACCCGTTGGCACTTACCAAAGGAATTCTTCCAATCTACCCGTTGGATATAATCAATTAGGAAGATCCTTAAGCTATTTTAGGAACATGACGATAGCCCATCAATCCTGCTCGCCCATACAATCAGGATCTTGGTTTTCATAAGTACAACCTTCCAAGTATACTTCGCTAATCAACGGATCCATAATCCCTGAATCAATCTTGATTTGAATAATGGATTCCAACATGTTATATCTAGCCAGAAGATCTACTCCAGTTGATAATATCAAATCCTTAATGAAACATTTAGTCCTGGATAAGCCTTCTTCGACGGATTAGAAACTGTCAATGAGAATAAACTTTGAGTCTTGAGTTTGGCAGTCCGTAGATCTTCAGACTTTGATGGAAGAGTCTGCAAGTCTTCAGACTAGACTGATGGAAACGTTTTGTCAGCTTCAAAACACTCAAGGAAGATTTCTCCAACAATCTCCCCCTTTTTGATGGTGACAAAACTTTCCTGCAGATTTGGATAACTTTGACCTGCAAAACATCACTCAAGCAAATATGGATATCTCACAAAGATAAATGGCTTAGTAATAACACTAGAATCTGCATCTACGGAAAGTAGGTTAGTCTTATGAACAAGGCCATGAGATATCAATAATACTTAAGATAAACAGATGTTCAAACAGTAAATTCCAAATCCAGTCCAAATCCAAACAGCCAAACACAAACATCAAGTTAATCAAAAAAGTTTTTAAATCCAAACAGTCAAATCTGCACATCTCTCCCCCTTTTTGTCATCATTAAAAGGTAGAGATGAAAGAGAATGAAATTAAGATGGCTTGGGAACTCGAACAAGCTGGAAATCTCCCATTGACTAGACAATGCCTTCCAGCTTTTTCAAGTCCTCCTTTAGTTGCGCTACTTCTTCACCCTTAGCATTTGCCTGAACTTGAAGAGCAAGGGCTTGGAGTTGATCATTCAAAGAAACTGAAGAAGCTTGTGCTGCATTCTGCAAGTTATGTACTTCACATCCCAGAGCATATATTTGACCCCGCATCTCTAAGAGAACATTAAGAATTCTGCGAAAGTCTGCTGAATTATTAATCTGAGTGCTTGCTTTTGCACGATCAGACGGTGTATAAGCAGATGATGGCAAATCAGCATTGTCACACAGATTGGGTGATGAAACATCGTGTCCCTCCTCAAGAAATTGTGAGGCATGGATTTCCTCTAGATCTGCTGGAGAGCGACTTACTCCTTCAATGGTAGCAGGGATTGAAGATGTTCCTCTTTTCTCAGGATCTTCCCCTATTTCCATGCCTTCAGGTGGAGAAGAGTGTTCTTCATGTTCTTTTGCTACTCTCTCCTCTTCTTCTTCTTCTTCTTTAATTCTTTCCTCCGTTGCATCTCTCTCCTCTACTTCTTTCTCAAAATCTTCACTTTCTCCATTCCTTTGTTCTGTTTCAACCGTGACTTTTTCCTGTCTCTCCGTTGATTCTGGTGCAGAACGACTCAAGTTCTTCAATGCCATTGCAGAAATGGTGATATCATCCTCATCCTCTTTATCCTCAATGATGAGAGCTCTTCTTTTCTTGGATGGAGCAACCATGGGCTCCTTTCCTTTTCTCTTTGCAGCTGAAGAGATTTGATGAGTCTTGGTAGGGGTTTTCTCCTTGAATTTCTCCAATTCCTTGTTGAGTTCCTTCAGACGCATTTTAGAGACCATTTTCAGTCCCACCACCATTTGATCGCACGCTCGTTCACAAAGAATTCGAGGAGGCTGAATATTCAAATGTCTGAATAATTTAGTCACAAGAGCTGGATAAGGAAGTTGACCCTTGTCCTTCACCACTGCCTTGTACATGTGGAACATAATAATGTGTGGAAGAGAGAATTTTTTCCCAGCATTGATGTCATACATCAGCTTTGCCTCCGAGTTTGAAACATCAGCGTTTGAAGTAGATTTTGGTCTGAGGCAGTTAATCACAATCTTGTGAAGCAGAATGTCAGTTGCATTCATCCTCAAATAGGAAATCTTTTCTTCCGTTCTTCGATCCTTAACAAATTCCAACGTTGCACGAGCAATAGATACACTGATAGGTTGATATTTCCCTCTTTCAACCCCAATCACATCAGCCAAAGTATTCATGTCAACCACAAAGTCCTGATCTCAAACACTAAAAGAGAATCTATTCACATTCAAGAAACTAAGATTCGAATAGAAATAAGCAGCAAGTTCCACATAGGCTTCTGTACTTTCAGAACAAAACTGTTCGAGTTGAAGAACACTGAATTTCTCCCGCAGATTAACATTCACAGACTCAAGAAAATCAAAATCCACACTTCTAGGGTTTATCACCCCACACTTCAGCAACTTAGAGTATAGTTGCTTGTGTTCCTTCGATTGAAACAAGTCTGTCCTTTTGTTTCGGATTTTTGTCGCAACACCCATTCTCAGTTTAAACTGACTGTACATCCTATCATCGTCATTCCCATCTGGCTGACTCAGCCCTCCAACACGTGGATCAATTGGGATATTTGCCAATGCCTCTTCCGCCGATCCAGCAGGGGCAATTCCCAATCGTTCCATTATGCGTAAAAAGAAAGTTTCATTTCTATACCCTTTTTCTTTCAAAAATTCGTCAATGTAGTTCAAAGGAGTACCACCCCTCTTCAAAGTACGGTAAAGCTTATAAGTAAAGCCAGGCTTAAGAGTTCTTACGGGTTCTGCGTCTTTGATGATTTCTTCCTCTTCTTGATGTGCAATATTTTGAGGTCTAGATGGAGGAGATGGACGCTGCTGAGAATGTTGTGGGCTCTGTTGCTGATTAGGAGATTCTTCTTCCTCGGTGAGATCAAAGTGCGTAGGTCCCTCACACATCTGCTGTGGTCCCCTGTTCGCGATCCTCGAAAACTTTCTTTGGCAAGACATTTTTCACAGTTTTTGAGAGATTTCAAGCTTGTTTTCCCAAGAAAGATGACAACATTTCAAAGATTAAACAATTGAAGAAGACGGAAATGGAAGATCGATGCTCTCTTAGGGTTTTTATGAGTAAAACGAAAAAGAACCAACAGTATATAAGACAGTCGAAGAGAGGCATACGGAACGTCGTAAAAAGGAAATATAAAGATGCCTTTTTAAAAATAACTGCCTTTTCAAAAATTAGATAACTGTCATTTTAAAAAATTTCTTTTTCCGAAAAGGACAGATTGCAATAATCACGGAAAATAAAAATAGCAACAATCAATTAGGGGTTGATGATCGTACCTTTTCGAGATTTGATTGGAGAGATAATAAAATAAAATAACTTACAAAAAAATCTTGTTTGTCTGAGTCTAAGTGTCTTTAGACTTTTAGTCCTGGGTCTGAATTTCCTCAGACTTTAAGATATTGAGTCTGGAACAAATAGCTTCAAATTGATTTTTCTCTAAAGGTTTTGTAAATATATCTGTCAGTTGATTCTTTGAGTCAATAAACTAAATCGAAACTTCTCCATTTTGAACATGATCTCTAATGAAGTGATATCGAATCTCTATATGTTTTTCTCTTGAGTGAAGAATTGGATTCTTGGTGAGATTCATTACGCTGGTGTTGTCACATTTGATTTCAGTGCATGAATCTTCGATTCCAAAATCTCTTAACTGTTGTTTTATCCACAAAATTTGTGAACAACAACTTCGAAGAGCTACATATTCTGTTTCTGCTGTAGAAAGAGCTACTGTACTTTGCTTCCTCGAAAACCAAGACACTGTCCTGTTTCTAAGTAGTTGACAGGTGCCCGAGGTGCTCTTTTTATCAACTCTACATCCGGCTAGGTCTGCGTCTAAGTATCCAAGAAGAGTAAAGTCTCATTCTTTAGGATACCAGAGACCCAAAGTTGAAGTTGAGGCAATATATTTGATAATACGTTTTGCAGCACTTAGATGAGATTCTGTAGGGTCTAATTGAAACCTAGCACAAATGTAAACACTAAACAAAATATCAGGTCTAGAAGCGGTAAGGTAAAGAAGTGAACCAATAATACTCCTGTATAGTTTCTAGTCAACTTTCTTTCCTCCTTCATCTTTGTCCAACTTTAAGGAATTTGACATTGGTATATCAGTCTTTTTGCAATTCTCCAGTCCAAACTTTTTTACAAGATCTTTAGCATACTTTTCTTGATGAATAAAGGTTCATTCCTTCAGTTGTTTTACTTGGAGCCCGATAAAGAAGGTTAGTTCACCCATCTTGCTCATTTCAAATTCATCCTGCATAGACTTAGAGAATTTCTTGCACAGACTTTCATTACAAGATCCAAAAATAATATCATCAACATAAATTTGAACAAGTAGAAAACTTTTGCTTTCTTTTTTGATAAACAATGTAGTATCTACTTTACCTTTGACAAAGCCATTTTGGATAAAAACTTACTTAGTCTAGCGTACCAAGCTCTAGGTGCTTGCTTTAAACCATATAAAGCCTTTTTCAGTCTGAAAACAGAGTCTGGTTTCCTTAGGTCTTCAAAGCCGGGAGGTTGTTCCACACAAACTTCCTCTTGGATAAATCCATTTAGGAAAGAACTTTTGACGTCCATTTAAAATAACCTGAAATTCTTATGACATGCAAAAGCAAGTAATAATCTAATTGCTTCTAACCTTGCTACTGGTGCGTAAGTCTCATCATAGTCTATCCCTTCTTCTTGCGTATATCCCTTGGCCACGAGTCTTGCTTTGTTTCTAACAACCTTTCCTTTCTCGTTCATCTTGTTTTTGAGTTCTTCTTGCATGGCTTCAATCCAGCTGTCATCAGATAGAGCTTCTTCTATGCTTTTGGGTTTTATTTTAGAAATAAGAGCCACAACACTAGACTCTTCGCACATTTTGGATATTGTGCGAATTTCTTCATTAATATCACTGATAATGAGATCTGTGGGATAACTAGACTTATGCTTCCAGTTGCTGGTTGATTTGTCAGACTGTTGATCTTTTTCCTCATTTGATTCTTCAACTATCATTTGTTGCTAGTATTATGAAGTCTAAGCTGCTTCAGGAGATTTAGACTTTGTAGAGTTTAGAGTAGGTTCAGATTCTTCAAGTTGAGTCTGAATTGATTCATTTTGTATAGAGTCTTGAAATTTGAAATTCATTGATTCCTCCACAAATTGAGTCTTTTTGTTGTATACTCTGTAAGCTTTGCTTGAGGTCGAATATCCAAGGAAGATTCATTCGTCTGATTTTTTTTTAAACTTCCCAACTCGATCATTTGCATTTTTCAAAATAAAATATTTACATCCAAACACGTGAAAGTATGAAACAATGGGCTTCTTTCCTTTAAATAACTCATAGAGAGTTCTCTATAGAATAGGCCTTAGAAAAAATCTATTAATAATGTAACATGCTGTAGAAACAGCTTCAACCCAAAAACGTGAAGAGATGTTGCTTTCAATTAAAAGAGTTCTAGCCATTTCCTGAAGCGATCTATTCTTTCTTTCCATGACTCCATTTTGCTCTGGAGTATATGGAGAGGAGAACACATGCTGAAAACCTTATTCATCACAGAATTTTGTAAAGTCTTGATTTTCAAATTCACCTCCATGGTCAGTTCGTATACTTGAAATAACATACCCTTTTTCATTTTGAACCTTTTTAGCAAACTTTTTGAAGTAAGAAAATGTTTCAGACTTATTTACCAGGAAATATACCCAAGTGAATTGTGAGTAGTCATCCACAATTACTAGGCAATATTTCTTATCTTCAATGCTCTGAGTTCTGGTTGGTCCAAAGAGATCCATATGCAGAAGCTGCAGTACACGATTAGTGGAAACTTGATTTATTAGTTTGAATGAGTTTCTTAGCTGTTTTCCCATTACGCATGGTGTACATAGATCAATCTTTTAGTATGACAAATTGGGTAGATCACGAACAAGCTTCTTTGCTGAAATTTTGGCTATCTGCTTCATGTTGATGTGCCTAAGTTTTCTGTGCCATAAGTTTGCTTCTTCTTGAATTGAGATTAGACATTGGGCTTCATCTGGTTTGACATCCAAGTGGTAGATATTTCCATGTCTTCGACCCTTGAAAGACTGAGAGGAATCTTTACTAGTTCCTAAACATATTCCCTCTTGAAAGTTGATTTTGAAACCGGTGTCACACAGCTGACTGATACTAAGCAAATTGTAGTTGAGTCCTTCCACTAAAGAAACATTACTGATCGTGAGACTTCCAATCTTTACAATTCCGAATCCCACAATTCTTCCTTTGATGTTTCCTTCAAATGAAACTTTTCCACCGTTAACTTGAACAAGTTTAATGAAGCAATTTGAATCTCCCATCATATGCCTTGAGCATCCACTATCCAAGTACCATTTAATCTTTCTTTTGATAGTGACCTGTATTTAGAAAAGAGACTCGAGCTTTCTTTGGTACCCATATTTTCTTGGGTCCATTGGTGTTAGTATAATATACGGTCTTTGCACATACTTTCTTAACAGGTTTCCAAACCATAGGACATTCTTTCTCAAAATGGTCTGTGCTATTGCACTTAGAACATTTAAGAGCATTGCGACCTACTGGTTTTACAAAAACTCTTTGGAAATGATTTTTGTAAGCATCTCTTGTAGGACTTTGCTTAATTCTTTCCTTTATTTTAGGAAAATCAATTAGATGAATGATTTCAGTAATCATTCCTAAACCTGATTTGTTGAAGTAAGGTCTTTGTACTGAAAGAATTTTCTCAAGTTTCTCATATCCTATAGAAAATCTTTTAGAAATATTTGAGATGTTATTTTTCAAGAATGCATTTTCTTTTGAAAGATTGTCTTCATTTTCTTTCAAGGTAGAAACACTTTTGTCTAAACTTTTAACTTTTTCTTTCAAAACATTTTCCTGTTGTTTTAATGCATAATTTTCTCTTTTAAGTTCGGAAATCCTTTTAAGAGAAGTTTTAAGACTAAGACACAATTCATCAATGTATCTAGAGACTTTAGTAGGGATTTTCAAATTACTTACCTCGATTTCACTGTCTGAATCTGAGTCTGTTTCGAAGTCTGATTCTGAGTCTGATTGTGCCATGAGACAAATGTTGGCATAATCATCATCACTTCCTTCACATTTTGTATCACTCCAAGTTTCTGGTTTGAGTGCCTTTCGAAACTTCTCAGTTTTTCCTTTCTTTTTCCTCAGAATGGGACAGTTGGGTTTGATGTGTCCCTTTTTTTTTTACATTCAAAGCAGACTACATCTCTATTGGATTCATCATCCTCAACAGACTTACTCTGTTGCTTTTGAAAAAATGTTTCTTTGGATTGAATATTCTTTCCTTTCTGTTTAGCTTTCTGAATCTCCTTATCATGAGAGCAAGCTCTTCGTCATCCATATCGTCTTTAGAATCTGTGACATCAGAATCATCATTAGATTTTAATGCAATGGACTTCTTACCTTTAGGATCTTCATCTTCGTTGATTCACTCCACTTCATAAAACTGAAAAGTCCCAACCAACTCATCAACAGAGAGTGGCATGATTCTTTGTGTCTCTCTTATTGAGGTCTTTATGTGATTCTAGTCCTTGGAGAGTCCACGCAGAAGCTTGTTTACTTTCATGGGATCAGAAATTGGTTGCCCTTGATTTTCAAGGCCATTCACGATCTCTGTAAAACGACTAACATGTCAGTGATAGATTCTCTAGATTTCATTTTGAATGCTTCGTATTGTCCGAGCAGAATGTTGATTCTGGTTTCTTTCACTCGGTCAGTTCCTTCTTAGGTGATGTGTAATCTATCCCAAACTTCTTTAGCTGTAATACAAGAAGATATTCTATTATATTCAGTAGGTGATAATGCACAATATAAAGAATAAATAGCTTTTGCATCAAGAGCTTGTCTCTTGATTATCTCTTCTTGAGTCATTTCGCTAGACTCAATGGTTTCTTTTCCTCTTTCTAAGACTGATGCAACTTTAGGAATGATTCCTTTTTTACCAGTCCCATTCCAGAGGATCTTTTGATCTTAGAAATGCCTTCATCTTGTTTTTCCATATGTTGTATTCATTTCCATAAAAGTAAGGCGGTCTGGTATTACTTTGCCCTTCAACCAGTCCTAGAGCCAACATACTAGCCATGGATCTTTAACTCTGAAGTAAAACATTTCAATTCAAGTGAGTACACAAGCTCTGATACCAATTGTGAAAGCTAGTATGTGCACCTAGAGGGAGTGAATAGGTGCAAAAACTATTTTGCGAAATAAGTGCAGCACAAATCAACAATGGATTATGAAAAGGAAATTCCTTTCTTTTCGAATAGACAATTTACGATCAAAGTAAAAGAGTGTAGGAAAGAGAATTTGAACACATAGTTTATAGTGGTTTGGCTTAATCCAAGCCTACGTCCACTTTTCCGCACTAACAGCCTACCGGCTGGATTTCACTATGAGCAAAAGAGTTGTTACAGTAAAGCTCTCCCTTGATTCCACAGTGTAGAGACTCTACTACACTTCCTCAAGGTCTCTCAAAGATATAGACTCTATTTTGCGTACAGGATTTCGCTCAACAAATGAATTGACTAAGAACAAGGAGCTTCAGACTTTGGAATTCTTCTATCGCGCACACTCTTGAACAACTGGAACGTCTTCCTTATATACTCCTTTATGCCATCATACCCGTTAGCACTTACCAAAGGAATTCTTCCAATCTACTCATTGGACAGAATCAATTAGGAACATCTTCAAGCTATTTTAGGAACATGACGATAGCCCATCCATCATGCTCGCCCATACAATTAGAATCTTGGTTTGCATAAGTAGAACCTTCCAAGTATACTTCGCCAATCAACGAATCTACAATCCCTGAATCAATCTTGATTTGAATAATATATTCCAACATGCTAGATCCAGCCAGAAGATCTACTCTAGTCGATAATATCAAATCCTTAACGAAACATCCAGTCCTGGATAAACCTTTTTCGACGGACTAGAAACTATCAATGAGGTTAGACTTTGAGTCTTGAGTCTGGCAATCCGTAGATCTTCAGACTTTGATGGAAGAGTCTGCAAGTGTTCAGACTAGACTAACGGAAACGTTTTGTCAGCTTCAAAACACTCAAGGAAGATTTCTCCAACACGAGGTACATAGGTCCATTTGAAATTCTAGAAAGAATCGGGAACCTAATGTATCGTATTGCATTGCTGCTGAGGTCAGTATAAGTGCATGACATCTTCCACGTGTTGATGTTGAGGACTTATGAGCCTGACCCGAACCACGTGCTGAATTTTGAAGAATTAGACGTGGACGACAGAATGTCATACGTGGAAAGCCCGGTTCAGATTGTGGATCGAAAATAGAAGATTCTACGCACCAAGGCGATCCCCTTGATCAAAGTAGTTTGGCAACACCACGGGATAGAATGAGCTACATGAGAAAGTGAAGACTCGATGAGACGACAATATCCCACCATTTTCAAGAAGAATTGTAATGATTTAAATTTCTGAGGACGAAATTTTTTTAAGAGGAAAATAGTTGTGACATCCTGAATTTTCGACCCGTCCTGATAAAACGAAATGGGCTTTTTGTCAGCGCCCCTGTGGTCCTTTTTCTCTAAGCTGATCACTCACGAGTTAATTAATCTATTGGTTGAAGCTATTAAGGGATATAACCGCAGTAAAATTCCTAAACGTTACCTAATTGGTTGGATTAGACTAAAATTGCATCCGATCGATTTTAACCATGAAATTGAATTTGGTTTATGAATTCAGACCATTCGAGTGTGTCACAAGTCATTTATAGAACGTCGTCTTGTCATTCGGAAAAATTCCACCGAGTTTGCAATTTTTATGAAAAATCAATTTGGACGAATCAGAAATGAATGGAAATTCGGATTGGCCAAATTGAAGGGTTTTTGATTTCCAAACCGCGCTACTTTATGAAAGGAAAGTGTGGAAATCATGTGGGCTTTTTCTTCAAGAGAAAGTGGACCTCAAAATGGAAAGATTGGAGATGAAATTTAAGTGCAAATTAAGTAAATTCGGAGCTAGGCTTGGGGGGTGCGACATTTGTCATCAAATTGGATTATTTGTGAAAATTATGAGCAAGAAAGTAATTGGGGACAAGAGGGATAAGATTGGAGACTTTGGGGGACCAAGCTTTAATTGATTTGGATAATTATTGCTGACTTTTCCCCTCTTCCTTCAATCTTCTCTCACACGCCAAGCTCAGCCGCCCCTCCTTCATTTGCACGTCCAGCTGTCTTCCTCCTCCACGGTCTCTCTTTCATTTCCTTCGAAGCCGCCTCTCCACGTCGCCTCTCTTTCATCCCTCCCTTCTCTGCAACTCCACCGAAATTACTGCCCCACATTCTTCATGTCTTCATCCCAGCTGCCCGAAGTCAAGCCACTGAAGCCCCCCACCGAGTCAACGTTGTGCCACCCCATCTCCCTCGGTTCTTCTTTACTGCCAAGCCACTAGCTACCTTCCCCCAAGCAGCACCGAAGCTGCTCCACTTTGGTTTGTCCCTCTTTAGCCGCACAAAGTCAGCCACTTCCCCATAGTTGATCGAGGCAACTCCAGCTTTTGCTGCGTGCCTCTTGATCGCCCACCAACCGTCCGCAAGAAGCCCAGCGAGTCAAGCAGCCACCGAATCAAGCTGTCCGTCTCCACCGAATTCCCTACGGCTGCTCTTCATTCGCCAATTCATCTCCACCTACTTCATCCAATAGCTCCAGGCCACGCCAATCTAGCCCATCTAGAAGCCCCGCTGCAACCCAAGCGATTTTCCATCTCTATTTTAGCCCGCAAACTCTAGCCGCTTCAGCCAACCTTGATCCAGCTTAGTTCAAGAACAAATCTCAGCTTGGGCTAAGATTTGTTGGACCATTTTCGGCCCAGTAGAAGCCCCAGTTGGCGCCGCCGCAAGCTTGAGTTTCGGCTGCCATCGTGCTGCCATCACGTTGAACCAGTTTTCTCGTTAAACCGGTGAATTTATGCATTAAACTCCACTTAGTAGGCTAATGAAATTTATGGGTGATTAGTTTGAGTTAATTATGGATTATGTGGTTAGTTAGATTAAATTAGTGATTTATTTATTTAATTATGCATGTTAGAGGGTTAGATTAGAGTAATTAAGGCCTAGATAGGATGTGTTATTTATCTAGACAGGTTCAGGAATTTTTCTGGCCCGTTTAGTTTGTTAATTTAGCAATTAGGGCCTAAGTATGCATTTATGGAATTAAATTGTATTTATTTAATTAATTTTGGTAATTAATTAATAATTAATTATTAATTATTTTTTGAAAATTTGACCGGGATTGCTGGCGACCAGAATTGCGTGCTGATTGTAATGGTGTGGTTAATTTATGCAATTGAGTGTTAATTTGTGCAAATTGAGTGTCGATTGAATTTTTGGTCATTTATTCCTAAAATTGTGAATTTCCAATATTTATTCAAAAAATCTCGGGTGTCGGGTTTTAACACCAAAAATGGTTTAATGAACCAATGTGCGTCAGTAATTCTTACTTGTGTGAGTAGTGATTGATTTAAATATTTCAATTGATGTGTGAATTTGCTATATGCATATGGTTGTGATATGAACTGTACTGATTTGCAGGGAAGATCTGAGACAAGGTAAGTCTCTGTGATTGTATGATTGTGTGGTTTGGATGCCCTAGGTGTATTACCCTACTAATCGGGATTTAGAGCGTGAACTCCCTAAGATTTATATCTCACCCCGTCGTGCGCTCATTTTTCAGGGCCGTAGAGTGGGGAACCTGAAGCTGAGCTGAGGTGATATGAAGTGTAGGTCAGATAGAACAGTTTCTTTTGAGAGTCGACCCTTTGAAATCTTTTGGGTATATCCCCTTGTATATGACTCAGTTGGTCTACAACAGCATGTCTTGTTTTTTAATATGTTGTCGTACTTTTCTATCCCAAGATAGTTACTGTCAAGTGATTTGTTATTCGCTTCCGCATGTGGAAAAAATGAAGGGGTCGCCGACTCGTCCTAAGAAGTCACAAAATTTCATCGACCATCGAGGGATGGGCACGCACTCAGGAATCGGGGCGTGACAGTCCAGATGAAGGTTCTTTTCAAATTGCAAGATTCATGGACTTTGCTGGAAAACAGCTACACCGAAGTGGCCGATGCTGAAGCATTTGAGGCTTTAAGAAAGGAGGAGAAAGAAAATTTGGTGGAATGTCATAAGAAAGATTAGAAAGCTTGTATGTGATCTTTGAAGTTGTTGAGGAAATGATATTTGAAAAAATATCGAGTGTAGAGACCGCTAAAGAAGCATGGGATATTTTGCAAAAATCCTACAAAGGCGATGACCATGTCAAGTGAGTGTAGCTTCAAATACTTCGAGGTGATTTTGAGTCTTTATGCATGAATGAGTCTAAATCAATCTTGGTATATTTTGATTGTGTGCAAACCAGCTTTAACCAATTGACGGTCAATGGTGAAGAACTCCAAGATGTACGAATTGTAAAAAAAATCTTGAGATCTTTGACTGAAAGATTTGGCTACGTCATCATAGTTATCGAAGAAGGGCAAGATGTGTCAACCCTAACATTAGGGGGTTGATGGGTTCATTGTGCTTGTATGAGCAAAGAATGAAACAAAGTACATTGGTTGAAATCTCAAGGAAGCATTGCAAAGTGGGGTTGCTCCATCAAGTCAAGGAGGCTATCAAAATGGTTGAGGCCATGGAAGAGGCCGAGGTAGAGGTGGAAATTCAAATTTAACTGAAAACTATCAAACGAGTGACAAATCAAAAGTCAAGTGTTTTAAGTGCAATAAATTCAGCCATTATAAATCCAAATGCCAGATAAAGGCGACGTGACGTACGATGCTAAAGAGTATATGGTGCTACCATGTAAAAAGGATGACTCAGACATTAACATATGGTATTTGGATACTGGTTACAACAATTACATGTTTGGTTGAAAGAAACTATTCTCGCAATTGGACAACATGAGTCATGGTGAAGTCTACTTTGAGGATAAATAAATAATTCTTGTGATGGGCAAAGGAAACATTAATATCAAGTCAAAATATGGTACTAATATTACTATTGTGGATGTTTACTTTTTGTTATGACTTTTTTGGAATTTGCTAAATGTCGAGCGACTATTTGAAAAAGACCACAAAGTAGATATTGAAAATGGAGTTTGGACTCAAATGATTGAAAAAAAAAAAGAGAGGTTATGGCACTCAAGTGACTGTCTTTTGAAAGTCACAGCACTTGTGACATCCTTTCTCCAATCTAGAACCATTTTAGTACATTTTCTCTTTGTTTTCAAAAAATATTTAGTAGGCAATCTTGGTCAAACTTAAGCCTAATCTACTAACATGCAACAGTTGATTGTGCGGGTGCGCATACAAGAATTTTGTAATGAATAATTAAAGCAATATATAAATTGTCACGCCCCGATCCTCAGGCACGCACACATCCCTTACTTTTGGTCGATTTAAAAAAATGCGATATCCCAGGACTATGTATCGCCGACCCTTTCATTTATATATGCACATGCGGAAGCAGTTATAAATCCCCAGACAATAAAACAATGGGATATACAAGTAGGACTAGGAAATTGAACCTGAAAACCAACACCTTTATGCTCATATACAAGCCATACTAAAACGATTGGTTTCTACTCAAATTGATTCTATAACAATCGTCATCAGGATCCTACTTTGGATCATCCTCGGGGTTCTCCTTCACGTACTCCTCTTCAGGTTCCTCAACAGGGATCTCCTCATCAGATTCATGCTCCTTAGGCTCCTCATCCAGGGCCTGAAATGGTTATTCAATAACCACTAAGATAACGTCTCAGCAAGTTCTACCCTCTAAGACCCGATTAGTAAACTAATACACCTTAGGGCTGCCTATGCACAACATGAGTCAGAGGACTTACCTTGGCCTCAGATTCCACCTGCATATTAGCACAGATCATATAGGCACCCAAGCAATCATATTATAGATCGAAGCATCGATCTAATCGACTTAGCCGATTATATGCCAACAAGACCACTCACGGTCATTTCCATTCAGTCAATCAATTGATATCATACGATCCACATATCTATCAATTCATATCATCTATTAAACCATACCATCTATTCATCCATCAATACAATTACGGCTCGCACAAGCTGAAATGGATGCAATGCTCTCACAAGCTGATATAGATGGTAGCTCGCACAAGCTGATATATACATAGATGATAGCTCGCACAAGCTGATATATGAATCGTTGCTCTCACAAGCTGATAAACGATCATTGCTCTCACAAGCTGATATATATATATATATAGATCGTGCTCGCACAAGCTGATAAAACGATCTTAGCTCACCAGAAGCTGCCGCAATATTCAATATAGTATACTATAGCTCACCAGAAGCTGCCACAATATTCAATATAGTATACTATAGCTCACCAGAAGCTGCCACAATATATGTATATTATAATTGCTCACCCAAGCTGATACATATATATAAACAAATGATCGCCAAAGCTGATCATTCAATAATAAACCATAGAACTGGATATTCAATCCAATAACAACCAACGATTCAAACTAGTCATACAAATCAATTACGGTGCTAAAAGCCAACACCGGGTATTTTCAAGTTAAATACCACAACTTCATCAATTTCACACAATTCCACACTTTTGGAATTATTAACCATAATCATCAATCACTCAATTTCTCAATTTAAACATATAATTAACACAAACCGACCGCACTGCTGCGATCAGCACGAAATTCTAACGACCGGCCATCTACCAATCAATCATTTAATCTCAATAAATTCCAAATCAAATTAGGGTAAATCCCTAAAACATCACAATTTATTTAATTCCATGCAACGTAGAGCTCAAATAAATAAACGAACTGGGCCACGACGATCAGGACGAGATTTCGGTTGTCGGCCATCTAAATCTTAATTTCCGAAAAATAATTAATTAATAAATATTAAAAATTCAATTTAGCACAAAATAAAGCCCAATTAAATAAACAAACTTCACCACGGTCATCAGCATAATATTCCGGTTCCAGGCCATCTCAGTTGAATTTTCGGAAAATAAATAATTATTTAATTAAATTCCGAAAATTAATAATTAAATACCAAAAATTCCACTTAGGCCCGAAAAGCCTAATTAACACCCGATAAGGGACGGGAAAATCCCAAGAAGCATCCAATAAATACTACATGCAATTCTCTATCTAATTACACTAATTACATCATTAATATACAAAGCAATTAACTAATAATCACTAATCAATTCTAATCTAACAACCTAATTACACTTAATTAACACTAATCAACCTTTAAGTATAATTAGCGCACTAAGAAGGCATTAGTGAGTAAAACTCACTCAAAACGACGAGCTCGACGCGAGGATCAACTTTCCTCAAAGCGGGCCGAGCATCCGGGCTCGGGAAGGCGGCCAAAACGGGCCTCGAAGTTGCTGCAATACCCATTTTCTGCACTCACTGATCGCTGCTGGAAGGGGCAGATCCGGGGCTGGTTGAGGCGGCCAAGGGCGGCTGAAGGCAAGGCGGAGCTCCGACGAGGCTAACGGTGGTCGGAGGTGGTCGGGCGGTGGCCGGAGGCGGCTGAACGGGACTGAACAGGGGCGGAGCAGGGGCTGGGTCGCACAGCGGGGACGGCAGGTGCGATCGTGAGGCGGCGGAGCGCGCGGCGTCGTGCGGGCGACGGTGCGGCAGCTCTGGTGCGGCGGCGTCCAAGCAGCTAGTCGCGGTTCCTTTCGGCGACGCTGGACGCTGCTTCACTTTTTGTTGCCTTCTGGTTCGCACCAGCAAGAGGAGGGAGAGAGGGGCGGAAGAGAGGGCGTGCGGTGAGGTGCGGCCAACCGCGGAGCAGCGGCGGCGGCTCCGGCTTCAGTGGGCGACGACGGTGGCGAGAGGCGATGACGGCAGCTGCTTCTGCTTCTCTGGTCTTCCGTTCCCATGGAGGTTTGAAGAAAAGAAAGAAGATGGGGGATGCGTTCGGTCGACGGAGGGGAGAGGAAGAAGAAGAGAAAACCAATTTCTCTCCCCCCATTTGGTCTTCAAACGGGGCCCACCAAAAGGGCTGTCATCCACCCACCTTTTCAAGCCCCAAAATAACCCTTCTAGAAGACTTTAGGTAATTTAAAATATTGGGTCTATGGGTATACGAATTTGCTAGGTTTTCTTTCCAATTAGGCCTTAATCCCACCTGAATCAAATCAATTTGACCCCCATAATTTCATTCAACACCTCATCATTCCAATTGGTATTTTTCCTTACCAACGTAGCCCACTTGCATCCCAATTTCACAATCTCTGGCTTCAATTGAACGAAAACGGCCCTATTTATCCAGTCGAAATTAGAATCCGAAAATCTGGATGTCACATAAATTACTAGAGAAATGACAAATCTTTATTGATGCCTAAATTTTGGCGATCCAGTCATTAATTTATTACATAAAAATTTAGAAATTAATTCTTAACCCTTAAATAAAAATATTAGAAGGTAAATTACGTAGCATATAGCTTTAGGAGCATTTATTATTTAGTTTCTATTTTCATTAATTGCATTTGCATTGGATCTGTGACAAATGAACTTAGATGAATGGTTTTGAACTGAATGGATTAGATTGCACTCATGATGGTATTAAACTTTGGTAGAGCCCGTCACTCTCTTCATGGCCGAAAATTATTCACAATAAAGTTTTATATTTCGGGTCACATGGCAAAGAAAGCAATCGGCAGGATATTCTAAGATATTCGTGTGTGAGAGATGGGCATGTGATTTTGTTATTCTTAAGATCTCTTATATATTGGCAATTGGCTTATCTTTCTAATACAAGAGAAGAAAAAAGGGGATTGCAGGGATCTCGGCCAGTATCATTTTCCTTATTTTTAAAGCCCGTGAGAGCTTAACAACGCCTAGCCCATATTATTGCTTCCTTCTTTGGCCCAACTGACGTCTGAGATGCAAGAAGGGGGACGCTCTTTGACTGTGACCGAATGAAAGCTGTGAGCATGCGCCCGTGAGCGAGAGAGGAGCCACGTATAGTAGACGGGAGCAAGTCCGAACCTTCTAGAACAGTGAGCTGGGAAGGCTTACAGAAAAACATTCCCTGTTGAGGATCGCTCGAGGATATACATAAGCAGGAGGCTTCGAGCATTGGAAAGAAAAACCGGAGGAAGGCTCGACGGTTTGGTTTGGGCAAAAGCAAGTTTAAGACAATTCATGATGTTTCGAGGTTAATGCGTCGCGCGTGGACTGATGAATACTTTAGATTAAGACTTCAAGCTCGTGTGCATCAGTGCGTGCCGAACGTTGGATATATTGCTTGAATGAAGCATAGGAACCTTCAAGAATACCGAATCTAATGACGTAAGGTGTAAGTGAATTATAGCAAAATAAGACTAATCCAGCACCAAAAATGTTAATCCAGACCTGCGTGTGTTGGGGTTTAAAAAATTGCATGGAATCTTCCTCTGGACCCCGTTGTTAAACCGCTCATTAACTGTTTGAGGAAAGGCCTAAAGGAGTTGCCGAAATCTTCATAGGCAGATCGACTTTTATGAACCTGGCTTAATGCATTGATTGTTCTTGCGTTTTCGCATGACGTCTAATATTGTGCTTTTCCTGTGTTGTTTCTTGCGATTGCATGCCCATCGTTTTTGTGTTGCCGGAGAAGGAATACACTGCCGGAGCCTCTGGCCGGCAAGCCCCTGTCCATGGTTCAAGGCTTCCCGAGTCAGCTTTCCTCTTTGTTTTAAAGTGCTTGTGCTAGTTTGTTTGCCGAGTTTGTTAATATTAGAAGTTTTGAGTTTCTGGGTGATGTTCATTTTGGTGTTCGGTGGTCGTCGGAATAGCAAACCGGAAATGGTAGACACTGGTTGGTGGTGTTGGCTCGGGGATGATACTGGCGGCCGGAGGGCGGTGGTGTCGAGTGTTTCTCGTCGGCGGAGATGAGTTGCAGGAGTTCCGCCTCATTGAAGGAGGAGCTAGAGGCTGAAGACAATTCTGGGCAGAAGAAGACCGAGAAATAAAAAAAAAAAAAAAAAAAAAAGGGAGTGGGGGGGGTGGGGAAGAGAATAAGTGCAGAAAAGTAAAAAAATTAGAGAATATTAAGAAAGGAGAGATGGGTTTTGGTTGTGGGCTAGGTTCTTTTAGAGTTTGGGCCAACAAAAAAGGAAGTGTTCTTGGGCTGGTTTAATTAGTTTCGAATGGGCTTTAGGGTTAGCTTTTTTAGTCGAACTCGATCCGATAGGGTTCGGGTTTCTTGATCCGACCGAACTTCTTTTATATTAATATTAGAGAATATTAATAATAATGAACAAATTTAAAAAAAGCTAAAAAAATTATTTAACGAAATTTTCGAAAAAAATAAAAAAATATTTTAGAAAATGATAACAATATAAATAATCTTAGGAAAAAAAATTTAAAAATTTGAAAAAAATAGAAAATTATTTAAAAAATGTAGAAATTTCAGAAAATTATTAAAAGTAGGGGACCAGGTCAGGGCCCGGCCAGGAAAGGAAATGGGCTGTTTGATCCGGCCCCATTTCATTTAGTGTTTTTTTTTCTTCTTTCAAAAGAAAAAACTAGTACTATTAATGCAAATGATCCTAATACCTATATGTGTGTAATTCATGAAAATTCTTTTTGTCAGGGCCAAGCCAATCTCTAATTTAAACTTAAATAGCCAGTCAATATTTATGTGTTAATAGATTTGATATTCAATGATTTGGTATGACCCATTTGTCATCATCTGTCCATCATTTCCGAAATAAGTATTGATTTTCATCTAATAGTTAGAAATTTCACTATAATACATATGAATGTTGCTAAAGGATATAATAGAACCAATCAAAATGTGAAATTGTAATTGGATACTAGCTAGAAAACTATCGAATATCCATAGGTTAACGAAGTATTACAATACTTTACAAGTTTAGTTTTCACACGTTGTAAATTCAAGATCGCATTCCTTCCCCAATTAAATTTATTGAGAGATTGATACCCACCAGGAATGTAAGTAAATAACCAAAACTTATTTTTGTATTTTCCTTTTCTATTAATTCCCTTTTTTTACCGTTCGTTCTTTTCAATTATCTTCTCTCTCTCTCTCTAAATCAGCCATTGTAGGCATGAGCTTCATGTCATGGCTGGCTAAGTGGTGGTGATGGCAAAGGAAAGGGGAGAGAGTGGGGTGGCGGAAAAGGAGTGTTCAGGTTTTTTATGCGCATATTATCTATCGGCTGTATCTAACTCCACAAGCTTGGTATAATAATTTAAGAAACGAACATGAATCTTCAATTATACATGCGACATTGGAATAGATCTATAGAAGATCGACTTACTCTAACGAGGCATTGGATATGATCCACTCATTTAAACATCTCCTTGCAATCTACCACTTTACTAAATATATAAAATTTTCAAACTAGTCATTCTTTATCTAGGGTTACTCTAATACTGCCCGAAACATATAATCGAGTCCCTTTCCTGCAGTATGTCTACAGTATTGACAACATAACCATTCGAGAGGGGCCTGACAATGTGGCAGCGGTTATACCTCCTAAATTGAGATGATGATAATCCCATTTATTATTTGGGAGGAACAATAACATATAAAGAAGCCCTTTAAAAAAAAAAAATTAATCTAGTTGTTATTCAACAGTAGATAATAAATCATGTTTCGTGAATTTTATATAAATAGTAACTGAGTTTACAATAGCTACTTTAAAATTTGTTGCATATTATGTAAGTTGGGATGCTTATTTCTAGTCTGGGAGTCATAATATATTAGTACATTAGTTAGCCTTCGTTTGCATAGAATTTTACGGTGAAGTAATTTTGTCTACATCTTAATCTTAATTCTTTTATTTTTATATTTTTTATTATAAATCCAGATAAGTCAGTTTACTTAAGTTTGGTTGCTTGTCTAAATATAATCCTAGCGTTATCGCTTGTTTAAAAACAATCTTAAAGTGATTTGGTTAAGTTTGCTTGCTTATGATGCTGACTATAACAATGACAACGGCATATAATTAAACAGTCATTTTGGATGAAGAAAAATATAATGAAAGAATTATTTAATTTCTTTAATTGGCATCAAGAATCTCGTGGGGGATGAAAGCAAATACAAATATAAAGATAGCGTGCCTTTAAGTAAGCCATTATAGTGAAGCCCACTAAAAAAGAGTTGTAAGTTCATTAGCGCTTTATCCATTACAAATTACCACATCTTTTGAGGTGCTTGTCGTCCGATCCTCTCGTTGCGACGATGGCGGTGAATCTCATGAAGCTTGGCAGTTCTCTTCCAGTCCCATGCGTTCAGGAGTTGGCCAAAGAGGCCATAACCGAAGTCCCGCCTCGCTATGTCCGTACTGACCAAGATCATCCGTTCATGCGTGATGATCATGGATCTTTGTTGCTTCAAGTACCAGTAATTGACATGAACAACCTCTCGTCAAGCCATGACGATTTGGTGGAGTCCGAGCTGGAAAAGTTGCACGTTGCATGTAGGGATTGGGGATTCTTTCAGGTACAATTTTCATGAAGGCGTACTTTTACTTTTTCTTTCTATGAGTATTACTTAAGACAAATGGTCCTGAATTTCTTTTTCAAGATTCGACTTTTGAAGTTAATCGATCCTTTTTTTTTTTCTGCACGCAGTTGATAAATCATGGGGTGAGTTGTACATTGGTGGAGGAGGTGAAGTCGGGAATCCAAGAGTTCTTCAAGCTTCCGATGAAGGAGAAGAGGAAGTTTTGGCAAGAAGAAGGAGACGTGGAGGGTTTTGGGCAGATGTTTGTTGGGTCGGAGGAGCAGAAGCTTGATTGGGCCGACGTCTTCTTCATGGCGTCCCTCCCACGACATTTGAGAAAACCTCATCTTTTTCCTATGCTTCCTTCTCCGTTCAGGTTCTCTCGCTCTCTCTCATGCATTGAGACACTTTATATCAAATGGATATTTCGTTCAAAAAAATTCGGGGTTGTCTAAATTTGATGGAATAGACTTATTACCCCTCCGAGCCTAAGACATTAAGATTTTTTTTTTGGTCGGTAGCCTAAGACATTAAGATGAAGTAGGATTAAATTGGCAGATTTGATTTCCCCAACTTTCCCCTCTTTTCTTCTATTTTCTCCCTTTCTACGTCTGCCCTTCTCATTCCCAACGGGCACCAGCATAACTTCCTACCTGACCATCCTCACACAGGACGTCTCCACCGCTTTCGCCTCACCCTCACCGATAAGCCACTTGACCCTCGCCATTCATTATGTCAAAAATTAAACCAATAGGTGAAGGGAGGTATTAAAGAATTAGGTGGACAACTTTGATACTAATGTTGAAGGATCAACCTAAATATTTAAGTTGATAGGTAAATGGAGATTACATATATATAATAAATATATAAACTTCATAGTCAAGCGATGTGAGATATTTCAATATATCATATTAGCATCACTATGTCGCACCTAGCCCCACTCTTTGCCCCTTCTCTTGCGGCCTTTTTTGGTGATCCCTCTCTCTCTCTCTCTCTCTCTCTCTCTCTCTCTCTCTCTCTCTCTCTCTCTCTCTCTCTCTCTCTCTCTCGATTTCACAAAATAGCTGAATTAATTTTACATACCAATGTTGTATTTCTGGTGTGACACAAAACAATAATTAATGTGGGGTTGTCTTTGTGCTCACGTAAAGGGAAGATTTCTATAACTGGACCTCTCTCTCAATTTCACAAAATAGCTAAATTAAGTTTATATACCAATGTTGATATCTCTGGTGTGACACCAAACAATAATTCATGTGGGTTTGTCTTTGTGCTCACGTAAAGGGAATATTTCTATAATCGGACCTCTCTCTCAATTTCACAAAATAGCTAAATTAAGTTTATATACCAATGTCAGTATCTCTGGTGTGACACCAAACAATAATTCATGTGGGTTTGTCTTCATGCTCACGTAAAGGGAAGATTTCTATAATTGGGCCTCTCTCTCAATTTCACAAAATATCTAAATTAAGTTTATATACCAATGTCGGTATCTTTGGTGTGACACAAAACAATAATTCATGTGGGTTTGTCTTCGTGCTCACGTAAATGGAAGATTTCTATAATCAGACCACCACCTCTCTCTCTCTCTCTCTCAATTTCACAAAATAGCTGAATTAATTTTATATACCAATGTCAGTGTGACATGGAACAATAATTCACGTGGACTTGTCTTCATGCTCACACGTAAAGGGAAGATTTCTATAATCGGACCGCCACTCTACTTGTCCTAGTACAGTCACTTTCGTAAGCATAATTTGGTTGATGAGTGAGACTTGGGAGTGAGGACAAAAATTGTCGCTTTGAGCTTTTCATGGACAGGCGAGATGATCGTTCACGCGATTTGTTGGGTACACGTACGTAAACATTCTACATTTGGATTCAGGCAAATTATCCCTGGCCAAATCAAACGAAGATCACGCTCAAATTACTTTATAATGTCTACTGACAACTCAAATGATTTGCACATCCCTTGTCATAAAGAGCAATTTAATCAAAGTGGGGGAGATTTCGAGGTGATCCTATGCCTCGATTTCTGGCATCTATTGAGTAGCAGTTTCTTAAGGGTTTGCTACCTATTTAATCACAGATAAGTAGATTTTAATTTTTATTGAAGAGCTTTCTTAGATTTTGTGTATTACTAGACTTTGTGTAGATATAACGATGAAATCTACTTAGCTACAACACACTTCGACGGAGAAATACTTTGTTGAAAGGCCAGTGGGGATTAGTATTAGTGAGAATGTATGAGAGTTGGTTACCTTAAATTCAAGAATAAGAAGTGCGTTATTGGAATTCTAATGAGTTCGAGTTAATTAAGAACATCAATGGTCTGTCATTTATAGAGAACTCTCGTTTATGACGTATACAAGATTTGGAAACCATACATGACTTATTTTGCATACATCGTAAGATTAATGAAACTATGTTAACAAATTATGTCTATATTATGTGATCAAATGCTTATTAGGCTTAATGCTAAGTTTGCATGATAAGTTTAGCAAGGGCCGAAAATATAATAAAAGTACATTATGAGTCGGATGCATGGAAGATTAGCTTCAGGATTAGCCCACATCATCAAGAATATCTTAACTTTACAGTGAATATTGTATGCACAGCGTGTTTACCATCTTCTACACATCCCGTCCTGTCTCTCGCCTTTGTAACCTATTCTTTTATGTATCACTTTATCACTATGCAGAGAAGTCTTAGATGAATACACCTGGGAGCTGCGAGACCTTGCAATGAAGATACTCCTTCTCATGGCAAAATCTCTGCAGATGGAATCCAAGGACATGATAGAACTGTTTGATGAGGGCAGGCAAGCCCTTAGGATGAACTATTACCCTCCGTGTCCGCGACCTGAGCTTGTCACGGGCCTCACTCCTCACTCCGACTCCACCGGCCTCACCATTCTTCTCCAAGTCAATGAAATGGAGGGTCTTCAAGTAAGGAAAGAGGGCAAGTGGGTCTCTGTCAAGCCACTCCCTAATGCATTCGTTGTCAACGTCGGAGACATTTTAGAGGTCAGTATTACGATTGGCCCTATTTCTATTGCTTTGACACGGAGTTCTACCTAGTTTGGTTTGTATATGAGCTAGTATTGTCTATATCCATCTGCTGTTGATGACAAAACTGTGATATCATACACTATCCATCTAACATTTCACTTATAAATGTTAAAGAGGGACAAATCATCAATCTAAATGAAAACTTATGCGCTGTGAACACAACAATAATCTCTAATAAAATGGTAGACATTTCAATTATGAAATGCAGGAAATTTGTATAGTTACATGTTTGTTTTCCAAATCCCAATGTGGACTTCATTGTTTATTGATATGCAATGAGCTAGTTAGTTTGATCTATAGATTAAACAATTTCACGACAAAATCCACAAGAGGGATGACAAATTAGTCTGTATATTTGATGATCGACACAGATTGTGACGAATGGCACTTATCATAGCATTGAGCATCGAGCAATGGTTAACTCAATGAAAGAGAGGCTCTCAATTGCTGCATTTTACAGCCCAAAATTGGAAGGGGAATTTGGTCCTGCACCGAGCCTGATCACACCGGAAAAGCCAGCATTATTCAGAAGAATAGGTATGGCCGATTACTTGAGGGGTCTCTACTCTCGTGAGCTCCAAGGGAAGTCATATCTTGACGTTATGAGGATTGCATGATATCTTTATGTTTACACTCTTTGTGTACTTCAAATAAGTGGATCATGTATTGATGGAATATCTGTATAATCCATATCCATTTCGCTCCCTCCTTGCTTTTGTTGATCAATTTCATCCCTTTTTTCTCTGGATGACATTATGATGACATAAATAGAGCCCTTTAACTCTAGTACATTTCTTTTTTGTTGGAAAAACAAGTGAACTTTACTCATAATAAAACAAACCAGCGTAAATCTGTTACAGAGAAAGTATCAATTCAACATTCTCAAATTTCTACAAATCTATATTCTTCTTACCAATGCAAAATGTGCATTGTTACATCATAACGAAGGCTGAACTTAATCATTCGTAACAAACCCATTAGACAAGTGGAGTGAAAAAGGAGAATGAGATTCGACTTTGTGAGTGTGGAATTTAGGATCGCTTCCCCACGCCATGATAAAGCTTTAAAGCTCTTACTAACCGGGATGAGAGCATGACCTATAACACACAACCTTAGAAGAACCGACCAATCTTTTTCGATATGATCAAAATCTAAATTAATATTTTGAGGATAAGGTTTGTATTGGTTTTGCCACATGGTTCAAGGAAATAGCTAGTAGGGAATCGGTTTCCTTCATTGGGAACTCCACAAAGTGGATAGGCATGAATTTCCCTTCCCATGGTGGTCCTCATGCGACCACTGGAACGAAGATTGGTCTGCATGTTCGTTGGTCCGTGTCTCTTAAAATTGCATACAAAGCGAGATCAACTCAAGACTATCATTTCAAGGCTTGAATTGGGATCGTCCTTCACTTAGAACGCAGACCAAGTGAGGAAGGCCAGTGTCTGCGCGTTGCATCATGGGGACAGGACTTCCATCAGAACCGACTGCTTTGGATCACAAATCATATGGAGGAAATCTCTGTTTTCAAGGCAGCACCATCACCTCAAAGATGAAGTTCAACAATTATGGCAACAAGATGAACAATATTGGGCTATGTGATCACGCATTAATTGACTGAGGTGGGGGGACAAAAATACAAAGTTCTTCCATGCGACTACTATACAAAGACGACAAAACAACCATATAAGTATGCTTAAGGATGAGAATCAAAGGTGGATCAAAGACTCCAATCAATAAAAGGATACAACGATGGTTTTCTTTCGAAACCTATATAGCTCTGTCGGTGCACGTGATTATATCCCTGTTCTGACACAATGCCCCCAGATGGTCACAGCAGAAATGAATGAAGCTTTAATTGCAAAGGTATCTCGGGAGGAAGTGAAGCAAGCTACCTTTCAACTAGGGACCACCAAGGCCCCGGGACCATATGGCTTTAATGGGTTGTTCTATCAAACTTATTGGGACTTTCTTCAAGAAGACATCTTTACCTCGGTGCAAACCTTTTTCACATCAGGTGTCATGCCCCCAATTTTCAATAGAACACTTATTACTCTAATTCCCAAGACACCGCATGCTGAAAGATTAGATCAATATTGTCCAATTAGTCTCTGCAATTTCATCTATAAAATAATTTCCAAAATACTATCGAATCGCCTGAAACCTTGGTTACCTGAGCTAATTTCCAATGAACAGAGTGCCTTTGTCACTAGTAGACAAATCCAAGATAACATATTTAGTAGTACAGGAGGTATTACATCAAATAAAAATCAAGTCAAGGAAGAAAAATTTTCAGGCCATACTAAAGCTGGATATGAAGAAGGCCTATGATCAGGTTGAATGGGACTTTCTGGAGGCTTACATGCGACAACTGGGTATCCATAGTATATGGGTTCGATGGGTGATGCAATGCATAACTACGGTATCTCTCAATATCAAATTAAATGGAGAGCATTTACCCTATTTCCATCCAACAAGAGGAATTCGACAAGGCGACCCACTATCTCCATATTTGTTCATCCTTGTGGCGAATGTCTTATCTATTCTCATCAAGCAAGCAGTCGACATGAGAAATCTCAAGGGTATAAAATTTAACAGGTTGTGTCCTACCCTCTCTCATCTATTTTTTGCTAACAATGCCATATTTTTCTTAGATGGACAACTTCTTGAGTGCCAAAATCTAGCAAACATCTTACAACAGTATTGTATAGCCACGGGCCAAGTGGTGAATAGGAAACAAAGCTTGTCCTAGTAGCCTGAAACCACTGAACACTTGTTCATCCACTGCCCATGGACACAGAGAATATGGTCACATCCTAAGGTTAGAATCAACATCTCAGTGCACAATACCAATTGTATAGAGGCATGGTTAATAGACATATTTGCAAGAGGCAAAAACGAACCTAATTCGGAGACCATTGCAGCCCTCCTTTGGCAAATCTGGAAAGCACGAAACCACTTCCTCTTCAGACACCAACAAACAAAGCCCACACAGCTTGTAGACCTGGCATTCACAGAAGCAAATCTCAATCGTTGTACTCAGCAATCAAAATCGACGAGAGAACAATCTTCGCAGCGTACCTCTCGGCGATGGTATCCCCCAGAACCAGGCATCATCAAGATCAACATTGATGGGGCTTTTCCTACAGTAGCGCTCACAGGATCCATAGCATGTGTTTGCAAGGATCACAATGGGACATTGCTTGATGCTTTCTCCCGTAAGGTCCGAGCCTCCTCCCCACTGCAAACAGAGATTCAAGCCCTAAATCTTACTCTCCAACAATTGCTACAAAATGGTATGGCAGATGCTCACCTATAGGTTGAATCCGACTGCCTTGTGCTGGTCAAGACCGTCAATGATTGCCAAATACTGCCGTGGGATTGTCAAGTACTGTTTACGGAGAGCGACGACCTGATATCGCGATTTTCCCATCTGACCTTACACCATTGTAGACGTGAAGCAAACTCAATTGCCGATTGGACAGCTAAGGCCCATGGCCGTGACTCCCTTATCTCTAAATGGGCCTTTTCACCTCCTCAAACCCTCCTCAATATGTTATGTACTGAAAGCTCTACTATGGGTTGTAATGACTTTCCTACGTAAATGAAATGCTAAGTATTTTCCGACCAAAAAAAAAATGGCAGCACCATCAATTCACCTTACCCAAAAATTTCATCTGTTTATTCAAATCCCTCTTGATGCGCAAATTTAAGCTATTCTATATAATTAGTTGATCGACCCCGACCCCAAAATAAAAATATCATCTGCACAGAAGTCATGCCGTCATCACATGCCAATCACATGGATTTCTATTTTCATCATGATGGTGAACGTGCGCCAGATTCTTCTTCATAATGGCTGACCATCTCTCTTTCATCTTATCCCATGGCCGAATTTCAAAACCCACGTACTAGATGGCGTGATAGGAGACAACAGCAGGATTTGAAGAGACAAGATGATCGACGGATTCGGTCAGTTCAAAAATATAAGGCGCGACCAGTGGGTTTTGGGAGTTTCGTCACTATCCAGCAAGCACAGCGGATTCTACTTGAAAAATAAAAACCGTGAGCTAGGGGATGATGTTACTAAACAAACCACGCAGAATAAGATAACGCTCTGCCATGATCCTGTTGAGATAGTCAGAACTTGAATTTGACGCAATGAATAACCAGAATAAGAAGGAATTAAAAGGAGTTCCGTTGGAGATTGGAAATTGAGGGCAATTCGGTGATTTGGTGAGAGGCGTGGAGCTTTAAACAAATCAGACTTGATTTAACAAAGTGAGCATTATTCGGTGAAAGGAGTTGTTTCAAATGAGATCGAGAGAGACAGAGAGAAAAGTAAGGAAAAAGTGTAAGATTAATTTAACGTAATCATGTCCCCAAATTCATTAAATTTCTGGTTCGTAAAAATAAATTATTCACTTTTATTTTATTTGGGTTTATAATTGACCAAAATTGATTAATGGAATCTTCGAAAGGTAAGGATAATTTAGGTTACTCAGTTTTGTTGCTTCTGTAAATTCTAATTCTTGCGATATCGCTTTTTAGAAATCGACACAAAAGTGATTTGCTTACGTTTGCTAGCTTATCGGGTCAACCGTAATAATTCGTTTGATAAGTAGTCAGCATGATCTCATGGCCAATTTCAAATCTTATTTCTTGAAGCTTCTACTATTAAAATAAGCAAAGGCCACAGACTACCGATCACGAAGCCACAGCCACAAGTGTGTCGGTCAGTAGATTGGGTTTGGCCGGAAGCTCCGTGTACTTCTCGTGGCTCGAAATGCAAGGTCTCTTGACACCACCGCCATAAATGAGAAACCAGGTTAGCCAGCTCTTATGAGATTTTCGTCATCCGATCCTCTCGTTGCGACGATGGACGCGATTGTCAATAAGCTTGGTGGTTCTCTTCCAGTCCCAAGTGTTCAGGAGTTTACAAAAGAGGCCATAACCGAACTCCCGCCTCGCTATATCCGTACCGACCTAGACCATGGGACTTCGTTGCTTCAAGTACCGGTCATTGATCTGAGCAAGCTCTCGTCGAGCGATGGCGATTTGACGGAGTCCGAGATTGAAAAGCTGCACTCTGCATGCAGAGATTGGGGATTCTTCCAGGTCTTCCGTGAGGTCCGGATTTGTTTTTCAAGAATTCGGCTTTCGAAGTTAATCGATCCCCTCTTCGTGGATGCAGTTGATAAACCATGGAGTGAGCTTTTCGTTGTTGGAGGAGGTGAAGTTGGGAATACAAGAGTTCTTCAAGCTTCCAATGGAGGAGAAGAAGAAGTTTTGGCAACAAGAGGGAGACTTGCAGGGCTTCGGGCAGGCGTTTGTAGTGTCCGAGGAGCAGAAGCTCGATTGGGGCGACATGTTTTACGTGGTGTCCCTCCCCAGACATTTGAGAAAACCTCACCTTTTTCCCATGCTTCCTTCTCCCTTCAGGTTTCTCTCTCTCTCTCTCTCGTGCATTGAGTACACTATCCATCGAGATTGTCTGAAAGCATGTCGTAAATTTACCCTTCCGAGGCTGACGCATTAAGATGAAGGAGGTTTGAATTGGCCGGATTTGATTTTCGTCTGTCTACTTCTGCCCTTCCCATTCCCACCTCCCCCACACGTTGCTTGCCACTGTCCATATTGCATAGAGTCCGCCTCCACCGTCGTCGCCCCACGAGCTTTGATAAGCCGCGGGACCTCACCATTGGTCATGTCGCCATCGCAGCCACCAACGCTATCGACACATGGCCCTGCTCTCTCTCCCTCGTCCATCATGTCCCTCCCTCTCCTGCCGCCCATGTTGCATTGGATGACCCTTCGTCAACCCAGATTGAAGGTCGACAGAGGCTGAGAGGCCACATGCGCAAATCCCGCCCATGCTCGTCACTGAAACTTAAACATTAGAGATACAAAGAACCCATTTTCTAGCAGAATTAGTTCGAGAAACAGGGTAACTAATTTTATATACCAAGTTCTGTAATCCCAAGCGTCACACGAAACAATAACATTCATTGTTGAAGGACCAATGGCATTAAATTTTTTATATTTATTTTTTAACTAAAAGTTCAAATATACATCTCGCAATATCTAAAGTGTGTCCCCCCATCATCATTTCTAAGAGAGACGCGAAAACTTTGGCCTTGCCCTCCTCCTCCAATTGGACTTTTGGTTCCTTTACTAGCTAACTATTTAATTTACTCTAATTGGTTGACACATCAACAATCGAATTAAAGATAATAAGTTAGAAAAATTATTGTCTACACCCGGTGCATGTGTGGCCAATGATTCATGTGTGTTGGGTTTATATGAGCGGGATGCATGAAAGATTGGCTTGATGATTAGCCCGCATCATCAATAGTACCTTAACTTTAGCAGCATGATGAATATTGTATTAACAACCTGTGTAACTATTTTCTACAAATCCCAAATCTCTCGACGTCAAGATGAATAATTAATTACATACTGAAAACAAACATACTCATATCACTGCCTCACATTTTGTGTGAAAATCCATGCTCTCTCTCTCTCTCTCACACCTTTGTAACCTATTCTTATATGTGTAATTATTATGCAGAGATGTGCTCGATAAATACTCCACAGAGCTCCAAGATCTTGCAATGAAGATACTCCTTCTCATGGCAAAAGCTTTAAAGATGGACACCAAGGAGATGATAGAACTGTTTGATGAGGGCCTGCAAGGCATGAGGATGAACTATTACCCTCCATGTCCGCGACCTGAGCTGACCATTGGCTTCACTCCACATTCCGACGCTGTAGGCCTCACCATTCTTCTCCAAGTCAATGAAGTGGAAGGTCTCCAAGTAAGAAAAGAGGGCAAGTGGGTTCCCATCAAGCCCCTTCCTAATGCTTTCGTTGTCAATGTCGGAGACATTTTAGAGGTAAAGATTTTCGATCGGCCAAATCTCTATAGTTTTGCTGCAGAGTGCAACCTAATTTTGTCTTATATACTACCCAATGTTCTCTAGATTCGATGAGCTATTGATGACAAGACTGTTATCTCAAAAAATCTGGTATTCTTAAAGATACCTTTCGATGAATAATCTACCTAAACTGAACTTAATACAATTTGTTAGGATGAGTATAGAGAATAGAATTTCATGAACAAGAATCCATCATAGGCATGCCTAAATAGTTTGTGTATTTGATGATTGACGTAGATTGTCACGAATGGTAATTATCGTAGCATTGAGCACCGAGTAACAGTTAACTCAATGAAGGAGAGGCTCTCGGTTGCCACATTCTACAGCCCGAAATTGGAAGGCGAAATGGGTCCTACACCGAGTTTAATCACTCGGGACAAGCCAGCATTGTTCAGAAAAATAGGTGTTGCCGATTACTTCAAGGGATTTTACTCTCGTGAGCTGCAAGGAAAGTCGTATCTTGATATTATGAGGACGATTCAGGGTGAGGAAAACAAAGGGGATTGAATTTGGATTGGCTATCCCAAAAGTCACTCGAAAACACCATTTTACGTTGTGTTTGTTAAAATAATAATTGTTGAAGATTTGAGCATGTTGGATTTGTTGTTTGTATCCTTCAAAATGCTTGATCTCCGGTTGGTGTCAAAAGAAGATTGAAGGTGAAAGGATATTGTTACTATTTATGATGGGTTATGTTTGTGTAGCCCCTCCACCATTCAACAAGCAGTAAATGCTTTCATATTGAAAATGGGAGGTCTTTTTTTGTTTTTCTTTATTCAAAAAAAGTGAGATTTTTTCATTGTCAAAAGGAGCAAAGATTTCATGTCTTTGTCTCTACTTTTTCTTCAGCATTTTGGACATTCTTATTTTGCTCATTCAATGTTAGTTAAGCTACATGCATGTGCAACCACTTTAAAAGGTTGTGGATTTTTTATTTGTAGTTACATCAATCAAAGTGCACTTGCATTTCCATTATTTCTCTCTTCGATTTTCATTTGTACCTCGTTCCAAACTTTCAAAAGATGCCATTATTATATTTATTTGGTTTTTACGTTTGAAATCAGAGCTAGAAACGGTATCTATTAGTTCCATTCAATTGCAACTTCCAATGTTGGATGGAAAGAATTTCAACGTCTATCCAAATGAAGGTTCTTTTTAAATTACAAGATTCGTGGTGTTTGGTGGAAAACAGCTACACCAAAGGGCTGATGCTAAAGCATTTAAGGATTTAAGAAAGGAGGAGAAAGATACTTTGGTGGAGTGTTAGAAGAAAGATTAGAAAACTTGTATGTGATCTTTGAAGTTGTCACACCCCGATCCTCCGAGCATGTGCCCATCCCTTCTTGGTCGATTAATAGCGATGTCCCAGAATGCATCGCCGACCCATTCATTTAATATACCCATGTGGAAACATATAAATAATCCACAGACAATAAAACAATGAGATAAGAATGTAGGACCAATTTTTCTCAAAAGACATTTTTATAAACACATAGGTTTATACACATAAGCCTACAAAAAAGAATCAGCTTTCAACAAAAGAGAAATGTCCTAGGACTAGCTAGTCAGACATGCTCGCCGATTCTTCGGGCTTCACCTTCTGAACTTTGGGCTTTAGGTTCCCCATTGCTTTCAACTAGGGGCCTGAAAATGGTTATACAATAACCAAGGAGACAACGTCTTAGCAAGTTCTACCCCTTAAGACCCAATTAGATAGCCAATATGCCTTAGAGGTTGCTTAAGCACAACACAAGTCAGATGACTTACCTTGGCCTCAGTTCCATCTTGCAAATCAACATTATTTACATATGCCTTATATCATATCACTCAATCAATTCATAACATCAAATCATTTAATCATTGAATCACACTAAATCCACACTCAGATTGAATTATCGATCAATCGACCTAGTCGATTACATGTCATCTTGACCATTTTCTTGGTCGGCTCATCTTGATTACTCAACTCCAACACTGAATTACGACTTAGCGAGCACGGTCCGCATGGTCCTCTCAAATACTCAACCCTAACGCTGAATTACGGCTCAACGAGTGAGGCCTATTAAAACTTTGGTGATAATGCTGAATTACGGCTCAGCAGGCACAACCAATTTCAAATTCGATGGTAATGTTGAATTACGACTCAGCGTGCACAACCTATTCCATGTTCGGTGGTGGTGCTGAATTATGGCTTAGCGAGCACAACGTAGATTAGGTGGTAACCTATGGTCCAATGGACATAACTGTACTTCGGTGATTTTCTTGATTTAACCCACAATGTCATACAATTATTCACCCACGGCCAACAACATTACACTCCTCAAATATTTCTCAATCAACCCATTATCTTGGCCTATTTTCCTCGGGTTAAGAGTACCCGTTAAAAATGATCGTGTGTGGGTACATGACCGACCTTAGCCAAAATATAATATTTTCACTTTTGAATCTCCCACTATTTTTAGTAGTCCCAAATTAGGGTTTTAACGTTGTAGACTGACACCCAGTAATTTTCCACTTAATTACCAATTTTAATTAATTTAGGAATAAAATCCTAAAAACAGAATTAAATCAAGTCAGCATCAATCAACACTCAAATAAATAAATGGATTGCACCACAATAATCAACATAAAATTCCGGTTGTCAGCTATTCCAGCCTAATTTCTGGAAAATAAATATATAAATAATTAATTACATAAAATATTAAATAAATGCAATAAATCCAATTTAGGCCTGTAATGCCTAATTGGAAGTTGGAACGGACTCGGAAAATTTCCGAGACTCGTTCAATAAATAATAGAGCCTATTTTCTTGCTAATTACACCAAACATTTGTCTAACATGCATTGATAAGTCTCTAATTTAATTACTCTAATCTAATCTATCAACCTAATTGCACTTAATTATATATAATCAATCCATAAGCATCATTAGCATACTAATAAGGGATTAGTGAGCAAAACTCACTTGTGCACAGCGAAGACTGGATCATCGCGACGACGGTGTGACAACGGCTGAACTTGGGCTCACGACAACATCAACGAGCTTGGACTGGACCTAAATTTGGCCCAACAAATCTCAGCCCAAGCTGAGACTTGTTGCTGAATTGGGCTGGGCCTGAAGCGGACTTCAAAACTAGGCTGGACTGGGCTATGGTTGCTGAAGATGGGCCAAGCAAGGCTAGACACGGGCTTCAAATGGTTAGGCTTGAAGATGACATTCACGTGGGCTATTCCAGGACAATTGCGAGCTTGCTGGGCTTCAGCTTCGTTGGTAGCTAGACCACGAAAGTTGCTGGATGGAGCTGCACGAAGATGCTGGCTTTGTTGGGCTTCGTGGGATGAAGACACGGGTGAGAGAAACAGCTTCGGTGGCTGGGCTACGGCAGAACCGAAGAAGCTGGCCTTTGGTTGGGGAGGAAATGATCGAGAAGCCGTGAAGAGGAAGCCAAGGAAGGGGGGCCAAGGATAGCAAATTTTATCCCCTCCCTTAATTGCATGTTTCCTAATACTTTCTTGACTTAGATTTCTATAATTGATCCAAATTAAAGTCCCAAATTTCAGCCCCATTCCAATTTCGAATTTTACTAACTTGGCTTCAATTTCTTCATCAATTTTTCAAATCGAGGTCCAAATTCGGCGAAGAAAAATCCTATATAATTTTCTGTAAGTCCCTAACACTCAAAGGCTCGGCTTGGAAGTCCAAATTTCCTTTAATTTGTTATATTTGAATTTTCGTTGATTTTTCGCAAAAATCTCGGAATCTCCGAAAATTATTTGAAGGATAAGTAGATGTTCTTAAAATAAATCTTGACATGACAGAACTTTCAATTTTTGAAATCGGACCTAAATTCGTAGTTAATTTCACTCGGGCGCATTTTTAGCGTAACCTAGACTACTGGGTAGTTTTCATAGATTTTTAGTGCAAATGACTCGTGGTCGATTTTCTTTGAGCCACTATAAACCCACTCGACACATTGGTGACTCTCGATGGTCGTGAAAATCTCAAGGTTTCAATTATGGGCGCAAGGTACTCAAAACGATAGAAAATCGGTCTAGTGTCGATCGATGAGAATTTTGCAATCAGGTGGAATCAACCACACTTTGATCACACATCTCAATCAAATCAACCTATCCCCAATCTCCAATTGATTTTGACAATGCCGTAATGACCCTTGCAGACTAGCACGATCGAGCAGTCAACTTTTGATCGAATTCTTAAGTTTATTGTATTAAAATCTCTCAATAACTTCCCTAGATAGTCTAGTTATCTCATGAGTGATCAGCTCTGAGAATAGCACTATAGACGCGTCGATGAAAGGCTTGATTTATTCAACTGAAAACAGTATTGGAAATTTAGGATGTCACAAAAGTTGTGGAGAAAACAATATTTGAAAAAATATTGAGTGTAGAGACCGTGAAAAAAGTGTGGGATATTTTGCAAAAATCCTACAAAGGTGATGACCATGTCCAATGAGTGCAGCTTCAAATACTTCAAGGTGATTTTGAGTCTTTATGCATGGATGACTCCGAATCAATCTTGTTATATTTTGATCATGGGCAAACCAACGTTAACCAATTGACGGTCAATGGTGAAGAATTCAAAGATGTATGAATTGTAGAAAAAATCTTGAGATCTTTGATTGAAAGATTTGGCTACGTCAGCATAGCGGTGAAGAAGGGCAAGATGTGTCAACCCTAACATTAGGTGGGTTGATGGGTTCATTGTGCTTGTACGAGCAAAGAATGAATCAAAAGTCCATTGGTTCAAATCTCAAGCAAGCATTGCAAAGTGGGGTTGCTCCATCAAGTCGAGGAGGCTATCAAAATGGTTGAGGCCATGGAAGAGGTCGAGGTAGAGGTGGAAATTTATATTTAACTGAAAACTATCAAACATGTGACAAATCAAAAGTCAAGTGTTTTAAGTGCAATAAATTCAGCATTATAAATCCAAATGCCAGGTAAAGGTGACATATGATGCTAAAGAGTATATGGTGCTAACATGTAAAAAGGATGACTTAGACATTAACATATGGTACTTGGATACTGGTTACAACAATTACATGTTTGGTTGAAAGAAACTATTCTCACAGTTAGACAAAGATGAGTCATGGTGAAGTCAACTTTGAGAATGAATAAATAATTCCTGTGATGGGCAAAGGAAACATTAATATCAAGTCAGAATATGGTACTAATATTACTATTGCAGATGTTTACTTTTTGTTAGGACTTTTTTGGAATTTACTAAATGTTGAGCAACTATATGAAAAGGCCACAAAGTTGATATTGCAAATGGAGTTTGCACTCAAATGATCAAAAAGAAGAAGAAGAAGAAGTTATGGCACTCAAGTGAGTGTCTTTTGAAAGTTATAGCACTGGTGACATCTTTTCTCCAATCTAGCACTCTATTAGTACATTTTCTCTTTGTTTTCAAAAAATATTTAGTGGGCAATCTTGGTCAAACTTAAGCCTAATCTACTAACATGCAACAATTGATTGTGCAGGTGTGCATACAAGAATTTTGTAATGAATAATCAAAGCAATATATAAATTACTGGAGAAATGACAAACCTTTGTTGATGCCTAAATTTTGGCGATCTAGTCATTCATTTATTGCATAGAAATTTAGAAATTAATCCTTAACCTTTAAACAAAAATATTAGAAGTAAATTGCATAGCATATAGCTTTGGGAGCATTTATTATTTAGTTTCTATTTTCATTAATTGCATTTGCATTGGATCTACAACAAATGGACTTAGATGAATGGTTTTGAACTTAATGGATTAGACTGCACCCATGATGGTATTAAACTTTGGTAGGGCCCGTCACTCTCTTCATGGCCGAATTTATTCACAATAAAGTTTTATATTTTGGGTCACATGGCAAAGAAAGCAATCGGCAGGATATTCTAAGATATTCATGTGTGAGAGATGGGCATTTTATTTTGTTATTCTTAAGATCTCTTATGTATTGGCAATTGGCATATCTACTTTTCTAATACAAGAGAAGAAAAAAGGGGATTGCGGGGATCTCGGCCAGCATGGAAAGGGAAGGAGAGCTGGTCGTGTGTTTAATGCTCCGTTCGTTTCACGGAAAATAACTTCCAGGAAAATATTTTCCGGATTTTCCGGTGTTCGTTTCACGGAAAACCAACTACTCAAGGAAAATGTTTTCCATCAATGTAAAAAACTACCTTCAAACATAAGGAAAATGTTTTCCACTTTTAAAAAGTGGAAAACATTTTCCATAACTCCTTCCACCTTATATCTTTTTACTAAAACATTTTTGTTTTATTTTTATGCCTTTTTTTTTTCTTTTCTTTCTTTCCGTTTCATCTTTCTTCCTTAGCTTGGCCAGTGGCCGGCCCTAACAACAGTCAACGACCGGCGACCGGCCACGACTGGAGCAAGCTCGAGCTCCACCCTAGGCCGACGAGGCTTTGCCGAGCCCGATCTATGGAAGCGGAGCTCACCCGAGCCCGGCGAGCTCGGGCCTCGCCGGCTAGGGGCGGAGCTCTGGCCTCGCTAGATCCGGCGAGCTGGGCGAGGCTCGGGCCTCACCCGAGCTTGCCAAAGGTCTAGCGAGCCACAAGCTCGCCGGATCTGGCAGTGGAGCTCAGGATCCGGCGAGCGCGCGGCTCGCCAGAGCCCGACGAACCTCCGGCGAACTTGGGCGAGATTAGTCGAGCCTCGAGCTCGCCGGATCTGGTGATCGGATCTTGGTCGGCCGCCGGGTAGTCAGCTATCGTCAAGCGTGTAGCGGCGGAGGAAGGAGGAAGGAGGAGGAAGAAGGAGGAGGAAGGAGGAAGGAGAAGGAAAAGAAAAGGAAAAAATAAAAAGAAAAATAAAGAAAAAATAAAAAATAAAAAAATTTTGATTTTTAAAAATATAAATAATTAAAATTTTATTTTTAAAAATATAAATAAATAAAACTAACGAACGGTGGAAAATAATAAAAAATGTATTTTTTAAAAATACAAATATTTTTGGTCAATTAAAAATATTAAAATTCAATTTTTTGATAATTTTTCTTAAACAATTAAATTAGTTAACGAACGGTGGAAAATGTTTTCCACTCAAAATTTAAGTTTCAACCGAACACCGGAAAATATAGCCATTTTCCTGGAAAATGACTTATGGGAAAATGTTTTTTGGAGATGGCTCATTTTCCGTGAAACGAACAGACCCTAAAATGGAAGGAGAGATTGCTTGCCTTTTGGACTAGAAGTTTTCGCTTATGCACACATTCAGGGAAAACGACGCCATTTATGTAGGAGGCCACACAATTGAGAATTCACGGTCACAAAAAGAGTGGGAAAAGGTCTTCTTGGTAAATCCTTGGCTGAGACGCTTCTCTTGTTGCACCACCCTCCACCGCGCCATCGCGATAGCTCGCGCTGCCCCTCTGCAGCGAAGCCCTGCGACGTTGTCTTAGTTGCCTGATGCCACAAACAACTCTTGCCTCATCATGCTGAGCCCTCTGCTCGCAACGCGAGTCCCCCATGTGGTTGCTCATCCTCGTCGCCTCACGAACCACTGAGCCACTGCACTTGTTTCTTAACAAACAACTGTTAGATGTATGCCCTAAAGCTACTATGTAATGGTTACATATTAGGGATTTCAATTATACTTTCATTATTGTTATTTAATTAATGGCAATGATGTATTCATTCATTTGTCCAATTATTTTATATTTATGAATAATTCCATAAGATCAGTTGCAACTAGACCTATCCTTGAGACGTCAATAATATATGTGACGAGTTCATAGTTAGACTGAATCTTTAAATCGTTCCCGGTCAATGGATTATTAAGCGGATATTAATAATCCTGTTGAGACTGGTGTGTTCTTAACTTCGCTATTAAGTATTGGATACTTAAGGGAATGATGAGTTTCATGTCATTAGGTATTATGATGCCTGAGTTAGAACACACGTATTTGTATTAGACAAATTCACTGAACGTGATGCATATGGAACAATTAGCGATATGAAAGCTTTTGGCATAGTCAATGTCTAATTGTTCATGCTTTGGTCTTGTGTAAATAATTCTTAGACCTGAGGCACAATGTTAACTTGTGTATTTAACAACTATGGTTCACGGGTGCGCATAATGCCAGGTCGTTGATCTATCTTTATATTTGATGGTCATAATTTGTTCATATACGAAGTTACACGTGTACACAATATGGAATCCGTCTCCTTGTTATATGCAAGGTATGATAATAATGTCCTATGCGATCTAATTGTGACACTGCATTGAAATCCTTAGCCGATGTTGTAATTGAGAATAAATTGTTTATATCTCAAATAAAATACATGTCAATTAGATTTGTGCATATGATCGAATTAATGACTTGACAAATATTCCATAGTCTTTGTTTGATCGGGACATAGTAAGATAGAGGGATTGAATTACACTATAGCCAAAGCTGACGAGTTCATTATGTTCTTAAAATATTCATATTATTTGGGTAGCCATGACATATCGCTAGATGTCAATTATGGCTTGTAAGACCCAAAGATTAATCGGGATAATTAATTCTTATGGGAGTACTAATGTGTTAATATAAGTCTTACTATCAGCTTAGTGATGAACCTAAAGATGTCACACACCATAAACAATTAGGATAATGTGGAACAAGAGAGAAATATAATTGCAAATGTGTTTGCAATTACTACAATTGAATTGAGTCGATTTGAAATTAAATTAAATGAGATTTAATTTAATTTGTATTATAGCCACGAGCCTACTTGCATATGATGTACACGCATGCCCAAAGTGGATATATGTTAACGCACCCCAATTGTACATATAAGGATTATGTTATTTTTTATTTTTTTAAGGGAATTGATTAATTATTAATTAATTGATTGATTGATTAAAGTTGAAATGGTCAGCAATTTTTGCTGACCACTTCACACGAATACGTGCACATGCACGCACGAATCCGTGCATGATGGTCAGCAACCGCTGACCATCATGCATGAAATCGTGCATAAACGGTCAGCGGTTGCTGAACGTTCCATTCATACACGAGTGTGCTCAATTGTGCATGAGAATGAGGATCAGCAACGGTTGCTGATCCCACAATCGGCCACCGTTGTTGATTCGTGTATAAATTTTAAAAAGAAAGGTTGCAAAAAGGTTGCAACGTAGAGAGATTTTCTGTGGGCATGCGTCTTGTGTTTTTAGAGACATACGAGGGATGCTTTGCTGAAAATAAAGAGCAAAGTGTGTGCGTGTTTTTGTGTCCTTGAGACACAAGAAAGAAGAGCATTATCTCGTTTGGGCCGTGACTATTATACACCAAGAATATAACGGATTGTTTCCATGTAATTGCTAGCACGATCGAAGTGGTGGATATCCGAAAGTTCTCTCTTTCGTTCAACATTCGTTGTTGGTGTGTCTGAACTAGAGGTCCGATGCTTGTGGGACTCGAACTATAGAACATCCGAACCGATTCATTTCAAAGCACACTTCAAGAGGTAATTCGTTTTAACTCCCTTTTATATTTAGACTTTTTTATTAAAATGCACGAACAACGCCTTAGGAGAATCATGTATAAGATATATCTTTGTTTCCGCTGCGTTTCTTTTATTAATTTTTCATATATATGATTCATGAAACCCCAACACCAACAAGGTCCTCCCCTAGCTGTGCTTCGATTTTCACAAGCAATGACATTGCTCATCGACTTGCCTTTGCTGCTAGCACCCAATTGACATCTGAATTTTTATCGACATTTTAAAATCTCCATTTATTTTACAAAAATATATAAATTTATAAAAAGATACAAAAAGAAAAAAAGAGAAAAGTGAAATCAAAATGAATAAAAATCGAATGGGCTGTCATGCTCAATGCACTTGGCATAACCTTTGGCCCTACCAAGGGACAATGACATAAGTAATGTCTGAATTTTGATTTAATATATAATTTATTCTTTGAACTTTTGGTATATGTTTAATACAGTCCCTGAAATGTATGAAAATATTCAATGTAGAATATGTGACCACATTGAATAAATTAAAATTTTAAAAATTGTTTGTATTATTTTCCCTATTTTCAGAGCCCGTGAGAGCTTAACAACGCCTAGCCCATGTTATTGCTTCCTTCTTTGGCCCAACTCACGTCTGTGATGCAAGAAGGGGGACGCTCTTTGACTGTGACCGAATGAAAGCTGTGAGCATGCGCCTGTGAGCGAGAAAGGAGCCACGGATAGTAGACGGGAGCAATTCCGAACCTTCTAGATCAGTGAGCTGGCAAGGCTATCAGAAAAACATTCCCTGTTGAGGATCGCTCGAGGATATACATAAGCAGGAGGCTTCGAGCATTGGAAAGAAAAAAACGGAGGAAGGCTCGACGGTTTGGTTCTGGCAAAAGCAAGTTTAAGACAATTCATGATGTTTCGAGGTTAATGTGTCGCGCATGGACTGATGAATACTTTCGATTTAAACTTCAAGCTCGTGTGCATCAGTGCATGCCGACCGTTTGATATATTGCTTGAATGAAGCATAGGAACCTTCAAGAATACCGAATCTAATGACGAAAGGTTTAAGTGAATCATAGCAAAATAAGAATAATCCAGCCAGACCTGCGTGTATTGGGGTTTAAAAATTACATGGAATCTTCCTCTGGACCCCGTTGTTAAACCGCTCATTAACAGTTTGAGGAAAGGCCTAAATGAGTTGCGGAAATCTTCATAGGCAGATCGACTTTTATAAACCTGGCTGAATGCATTGATTGTTCTTGCGTTTTCGCATGACGTCTAATATTGTGCTTTTCCTGTGTTTTTTCTTGCGATTACATGCCCATCGTTTTTGTGTTGCCGGAGAAGGAATACACTGCCAGAGCCTCTCGCTGGCGAGCCCTAGCCCCTGTCCATGGTTCAAGGCTTCTTGAGTCAGCTTTTCCCTTTGTTTTAAAGTGCTTGTGCTAGTTTGTCTGCTGAGTTTGTTAATATTAGAAGTTTTGAGTTTCTGGGTGATGTTCGTTTTGGTGTTCGGTGGTCGTCGGAATAGCAAACCGGAAATGGTAGGCACTGGTTGGTGGTGTTGGCTCGGGGATGATACTGGCGGCCGGAGAGCGGTGGTGTCGAGTGTTTCTCGTCGGCGGAGATGAGTTGCAGGAGTTCGGCCTCATTGAAGCAAGAGCTAGAGGCTGAAGACAATTCTGGGCAGAAGAAAACCAAGAAATTAAAGAAAAAAAAATGGGGGCGGGGGGGGGGGGGAAGAGAATAAGTGCAGAAAAGTAAAAAAATTAGAGAATATTAAGAAAGGAGAGATAGGTTTTGGTTGTGGGCTAGGTTCTTTTAGAGTTTGGGCCAACAGAAAAGGAAGTGTTCTTGGGCTGGTTTAATTAATTCCGAATGGGCTTTAGGGTTAGTTTTTTTAGTCGAACTCGATCCGATAGGGTTCGGGTCGGTTAGTTTGGTCGGGTTTCTTGATACGACCGAACTTCTTTTATATTAATATTAGAGAATATTAATAATAATGAACAAATTAAAAAAAAAAGATAAAAATTATTTAAAGAAATTTTCGAAAAATATAAAAAAAAGAGTTCAGAAAATGATCACAATATAAGTAATCTTAGGAGAAAATTTAACAAATTTGAAAAAAATAGAAAATTATTTAAAAAATTTAGAAAATTCGGAAAATTATTAAAAGTAGGGGATCAGGTCAGGGCCCGGCCAGGAAAGGAAATGGGCTGTTTGATCCGGCCCCATAACAATGACAACGGCATAAAACTAAACAGTCATTTTGGATGAAGAAAAATATAATGAAAGAATTATTTAATATCTTTAATTGGCATCAAGAATCTCGTGGGGTATGAAAGCGAATACAAATATAAATATAGTGTGCCTTTAAGTAAGCCATTATAGTAAAGCCCACTAAAAAAGAGTTGTAAGTTCATTAGCTCTTTATCCATTACAAATTACCACATCTTTTGAGGTTCTTGTCGTCCGATCCTCTCGTTGCGACGATGGCGGTGAATCTCATGAAGCTTGGCAGTTCTGTTCCAGTCCCATGCGTTCAGGAGTTGGCAAAAGAGGCCATAACCGAAGTCCCGCCTCGCTATGTCCGTACCGACCAAGATCATCCGTTCATGCCTGATGATCAAGGATCTTTGTTGCTTCAAGTACCAGTAATTGACATGAACAAGCTCTCGTCAAGCCATGACGATTTGGTGGAGTCCGAGCTGGAAAAGTTGCACGTTGCATGTAGGGATTGGGGATTCTTCCAGGTACAATTTTCATGAAGGCGTACTTTTACTTTTTCTTTCTGTGAGTAGTACTTAAGACAAATGGTCTGGATTTCTTTTTCAAGAATAATCGATCCTTTTTTTTTTTTTTTTTTCTGCACGCAGTTGATAAATCATGGGGTGAGTTGTACATTGGTGGAGGAGGTGAAGTTGGGAATCCAAGAGTTCTTCAAGCTTCCGATGGAGGAGAAGAGGAAGTTTTGGCAAGAGGAAGGAGACGTGGAGGGTTTTGGGCAGATGTTTGTTGGGTCGGAGGAGCAGAAGCTTGATTGGGCTGACCTCTTCTTCATGGCGTCCCTCCCACGACATTTGAGAAAACCTCATCTTTTTCCTATGCTTCCTTCTCCGTTCAGGTTCTCTCGCTCTCTCTCATGCATTGAGACACTTTACATCAAATAGATATTTCGTTTAAAAAAAATCGGGGTTGTCTAAATTTGGTTGAATAGACTTATTACCCCTCCGAGCCTAAGACATTAAGATGAAGTAGGATTAAATTGGCAGATTTGATTCCCCCAATTTCCCCCTCTTTTCTTCTATTTTCTCCCTTTCTACGTCTGCCCTTCTCATTCCCAACGTGCACCAACATAGCTTCCTACCTGACCATATCTCACACAGAACGTCTCCACCGCTGTTGCCGCACCCTCACTGATAAGCCACTTGACCCTCGCCATTCATTATGTCAAAAACTAAACCAATTGGTGAAGGGAGATATTAAAGAATAAGGTGGACGACTTTGATACTAATATTGAAGGTTCAATCTAAATATTTAAGTTGATAGGTATATGGAGATTACATATATATAATAAATACATAAACTTCGTAGTCAAGCGATGTGATATTTCAACATACCATATAAGCATCACTCTCTTTCTCTCTATTTCACAAAATAGCTGAATTAATTTTATATGATAATGTCGGTATCTCTGGTGTGTCACGAAACAATAATTCATGTGGGGTTGTCTTCGTGCTCACGTGAAGGGAAGATTTCTATAATGGGACCACCACTCTACTTGTCCTAGTTAGTCACTTTCGTAAGCATAATTGATCGATGAGTTGAACTTGGGAGCGAGGACAAAAATTGTCGCTTTCAGCTTTTCATGGACAGGCGAGATAATCGTTCACGGGACTTGTTGGGTACACGTAAGTAAACATTCTACATTTGGATTCAGGCAAATTATAGCTGGCCAAATCAAACGAAGATCACGCTCAAATTATTTTATAATGTCTACTGACAACTCAAGTGATTTACACATCCCTTGTCCACACAGAGCAATTTAATCAAAGTGGGGGAGATTTCGAGGTGATCCTATGCCTCGATTTCTGGCATCTATTGAGTAACAGTTTCTTAAGGGTTTGCTACCTATTTAATCATAGATAAGTAGATTTTAATTTTTATTGAAGATCTTTTTTAGAGTTTGTGTATTGCTAGACTTTGTGTAGAAATAACGATGAAATCAACTTAGCTACAACACACTTCAACGGAGAAATACTTTGTTGAAAGGCCAGTAGGGATTAGTATTAGTGCGAATGTACGAGAGTTGGTTACCTTAAATTCAAGAATAAGAAGTGCGTTATTGGAATTCTAATGAGTTTGAGTTAATTAAGAACATCAATGGTCTGTCATTTATACAGAACTCTTGTTTATGACATATACAAGATTTGGAAACCATACATGACTTATTTTGTATGTGATCAAATCGCTTATTAGGCTTAATGCTAAGTTTGCATGATACGTTTAGCAAGGACCGAAAATATAATAAAACTTCATTATGAGTCAGATGCATGGAAGACTAGCTTCAGGATTAGCCCACATCATCAAGAATATCTTAACTTTACAGTGAATATTGTATGCTCAGCCTGTTTACCATCTTCTACACATCCCGTCCTCTCTCTCGCCTTTGTAACCTATTCTTACATGTATCACCTTATCATTATGCAGAGAAGTCTTAGATGAATACTCCTCGGAGCTGCGAGACCTTGCAATGAAGATACTCCTTCTCATGGCAAAAGCTCTGCAGATGGAACCCGAGGACATGATAGAACTGTTTGATGAGGGCAGGCAGGCCCTTAGGATGAACTATTACCCTCCGTGTCCGCGACCTGAGCTTGTCACGGGCCTCACTCCTCACTCCGACTCCACAGGCCTCACCATTCTTCTCCAAGTCAATGAAATGGAAGGTCTTCAAGTAAGGAAAGAGGGCAAGTGGGTCTCTGTCAAGCCCCTCCCTAATGCATTAGTTGTCAACGTGGGAGACATTTTAGAGGTAAGTACTACGATTGGCCTTATTTCTACTGCTTTGACACGGAGTTCCACCTAATTTTGTTTGCTATATGAGCTAGTATTGTCTATATCCATCTGCTGTTGATTACGAAACAATAATATCATACACTATCCATCTAACATTTCACTTATAAATGTTAAAAGAGGGACGAGTTATCAATCTAAATGAAAATTTATGCGCAGTGAATGCAACAATAATCTTGAATAAAATGGTAGACATTTCAATTACGAAATGTGGGAAATTTGTATAGTTACATGTATATTTTCCAAATCCCCATGTGGACATCATTGTTTATTGATATGAAATGAGCTAGTTAGTTTGATCTATAGATTAAACAATTTCATGAATAAAATCCGTAAGAGGGATGACAAATTAGTTTGTGTATTTGATGATTGACACAGATTGTGACGAATGGCACTTATCGTAGCATTGAGCATCGAGCAATGGTTAACTCGATGAAGGAGAGGCTCTCGATTGCTGCATTTCACAGCCCGAAATTGGAAGGGGAATGTGGTCCTGCACCGAGCCTGATCACACCGGAAAAGCCAGCATTGTTCAAAAGAATAGGTATGGCTGATTACTTGAGGGGTCTCTTCTCTCGTGAGCTCCAGGGAAAGTCATATCTTGACGTAATGAGGATTGAATAATATCTCTATGTTTACACTCTCCATGTACTTCAAATAAGTGGATCATGAATTGACGGAATATTTGTATAATCCATATTCATTTCGCTCCCTCCTTGCTTTTGTTGATCAATTTCATCCTTTTTTTTTTCTAGATGACATTATGATGACATAAATATAGTCCTTTAACTCTTATGCATTTCTTTTTTGTTGGTAAAGTGAACTTTACTCATAATAAAACAAACCAGCGTAAATTTGTTACAGAGAATGTATCAGTGCAACGTTCTCGAATTTCTACAAATCTATATTCTTCTTACCAATGTAACATCAGAACAAGGCTGAAGTTAATCAGTGGTAACAAACCGATTAGACAAGTGGAGTGAAAAAGAGGATAAGATTCGACTTTGTGAGTGTGGAATTTAGGATCTTCCCAGCGTCATGATAAAGCTTTAAAGCTCTTGCTAACCGGGATGAGAGCATGACCTATAACACACAACCTTAGAAGAACCAACAAGTCTTTTTTGATATGATCAAAATCTAAATTAATATTTTGAGAATAAGGTTCGTATTGGTTTTGCCACATGGTTCAAGGAAATAGCTAGTAGGGAATTGTCGCGACCTCTTTTTTCTCGGCGCCCGCAATCGGGTACGAACGCCTAAGGAGGCTAATGGCTCGGCTGAATTTATTAAGCCCGGACTCTCCCAAGTCCACCAATTCACGACTTTAATAGTTTCAGTTTTTAACCTATAAATCAATTTTTAAAATGGAGTCGCCACTAATCGATTTGGGGTGGGTTGATTAGAAACCCAAGTGAAGTACCGGGAGAAATACTCACTCCTGCGTAACCAGAGAAATTAGGATCGGGGACTTGATTACACTAGTTAATCACTAATGCCCTTTCGGTACCTAATATTGTTTAAAGCCTGAGGTTTTTTGGATGTTTGAGAAATTTTCCATGCATTTTTTTGGAGGAAAAACATTTTTTTGAGTCATTTTCTAATTTTTTGGACACAAAAGGGATTTTTTGGGGTTTTTTGGTGAAATACAAGTCTTTTTGGCTTTTTCTGAATTTTTTTGGCTTTTTCATGAAATTTTGGATTTTTTTGGATTTTTGGCATTTTTTGGAAAATATGGAATATTTTTGATTTTTTGATTTTTCGGAAAATAAAATATTTTTTTAATATTTTTTAATATTTTTGGAAAATAAATTATTTTTTTGATTTTTCTCGATTTTTTAGAAAATAAAACATTTTTTAATATTTTTTTAATATTTTTCGATTTTCTAGAAATTAAAACATTTTTGATTTTTTTTTGAAAATAAATTATTTATTTATTATTTATTAGAATATTATTTTATATTAAAATAAAACAAAACCGGCCCGGGTCGGATCCACGGGTTAGGTCCGACCCGGGCTGGCGACCCAAACGCGGACGGGCCCGCAACGCGGGCCCGACTCAGATTTTTCGGCTTTTTCTTTTTTTTATTATTTTTTTATTTTTTTCAAACGGCGTCGTGGCCCGTCGTTTTGGGAGGGATCCAGCCCGGCCCGATGACCCGGCCCGACAGTCCGCTCCATGACCCGACTCCCCGTAAACCCTACCCGGATCCGACCCGAATCGCGACCCGATTCCCGCCGCCCCTGAATCTCGTGAAACCCTACCCGGCTCTGAGACCCGGATCTGACTCGGCGACCCGGAAAATCGCAAACCCTAGGGTTTGCGAATCCGTGGCGCCGAGGGGGGGAAACCGAGGTGTTTGTCGGCGACGGCGACTACGGCGGCGACGACGAAGGCGACAACGGCGACGGCAACGGTGATCGGACTACGGAGAGGGAGATGGCGACGGCGACATCACGATACCTGCTCGTGGCAACGGCGCGACGGGGGCGGCGCGACAGCGAGACCCACGCGAATCTCCTCTTCTCCGGCGTCTCTCTCTCTCTCTCTCTCTCCGGCGAAGCCCAGATCCGAAGCCGCAAGCCCTCGGCCCCCCTGAAGTCTCTCAGTGGGGTGTCCAAGGGTCGCGACCTCGATCCCTCTCCGGCCGACCTTGGATCTCGGCGTGCTCGTCCTCGGCCCCCCGTTCTGAAGTCTCTCAGTGGGAGGTTTCAAGGATCTGCGGCCTTCGATCCTTCTCGGCGTGCTCCTCGCTGTCGGAAACGGGGGCCTATTTATAGGCGAGGGGCAGCCGGTCGATGGGGCTTCGACCGCCGGTCCCCGTGCGCCAAGCGGCCTCCGCCGGCTGGACCGGCGTCCCATCCGACGCCAGCTGCCCCTCCCACGTTCTTATCCGATGCCAGGCCTCCAGCTGCCCCTCCTTTCTCACGCGCGTCGCCGTCCGTCCGTCCGCTCATCCGGCATCGCGCCCTCTGCGCGTGTGTTGCAGAGCGGACGAATGAGGAAGAAGACCGAAAAGGGCTGGGCCGGAGGAGAAGGAAAGTGGGCCGTAGAGGCCCATGCGGAGGGGAAAAGAGGGAGAAAAAATGGGCTACTGGCTTCTGCTTTTCTTGCTGTTTTATTTTTTTGTTTTTTTTCTTTGTTTTGTTGTTTATTTTGTTTATTATCCGAAAAAGGAAAAACAAAGATTAAAAGAAATTGAAGCCTAACTAACCAAAATTTTAGGTGTCAACAGCTGCCCCTCTTTGAAGGTGAGTTCGCAGAGGTTGCATTCAAAGATAAACCGGATACCTAAATTTTGTCTATATATATGCAATAGATTATATGATATTTAGGACCTAGTGTCCTATGCAGAAAATGAGCAATATAACATTGCATATACTAAGACAGATAAGAAGATACCTGTAGTTACTTACCGGGAGTGAGTGAGATAGGGTGTGAACCCCGAGTTTTGGCAAGTATCAAGGCGTCATCTTACCTGGTGATATGAGGAGGTTGCTTTTCCAGGGCTCGAACCATTCTTCGGTCACCTGTTAAAACAATCAATGATTTGTCTAGGACCCGAACCTTTCTTCGGTCGCCTTGACGGGAGACTATTCTTCCAGGACCCGAACCATTCTTCGGTCGCCTGTTGGAGTAATCAGTGGTTTGTCTCGGACCCGAACCATTCTTCGGTCGCCGTGACGGGAGACTGCTCTTCCAGGACCCGAACCATTCTTCGGTCGCCTGTTTGAGTAATCAGTGGTTTGTCTCGGACCCGAACCATTCTTCGGTCGCCGTGACGAGAGACTGCTCTTCCAGGACCCGAACCATTCTTCGGTCGCCTGTTAAAACAATCCATGATTTGTCTAGGACCCGAACCTTTCTTCGGTCGCCTTGACGGGAGATGCATCGACCTTTCTCAGGACATCTCATTTGTGGGTGCCTGATTTGTATCGAGGACACCAGTTGGTACCCGACCTTTCTCGGGAGATGCGCCGACCTTTCTCAGGGCATCATATTTGTTGGGGTGTCTGACCTCTGTCAAAGACACTGGTTGGAACCCGACCTTTCTCGGGAGAATGCACTGACCTTCCTCAGGGCATCGATTTGTGGGGTGCCTGACTTCTGTCGAAGACACCAATTAAAACCCGACCCTTCTCGGGAGGATGCGCCGACCTTTTTCAGGGCATCGATATGTGGGGCGTCTGACTTCTGTCGAAGACACCAGTTGGAACCCGACCTTTCTCGGGAAGATGCGCCGACCTTTTTCAGGGCATCGATTTGTGGGGTGCCTGACTTCTGTCGAAGACACCAATTAGAACCCGACCTTTCTCGGGAGGATGCGCCGACCTTTTTCAAGGCATCGATTTGTGGGGCGTCTGACTTCTGTCGAAGACACCAGTTGGAACCCGACCTTTCTCGGGAGGATGCGCCGACCTTTTTCAGGGCATCGATTTGTGGGGCGTCTGACTTCTGTCGAAGACACCAGTTGGAACCTGACCTTTCTCGGGAGGATGCGCCGACCTTTTTCAGGGCATCGATTCTGGAAGATACCTGGACATTCACAAGCATATCAAAGAGTACCTGGATATTCACAAGTACTAACATGAAAGATATTTGGGCCTTTGCAGGCGTCGAAATGGGTATTTGGCTGACCATAGGCATTGAAGGGGTATTTGGATGATCATAATTATGAATCCTTGGGGGATACCTGGACATTTGCAAGTATCGAAGGGGTACCTGGACGATCACAGGTACGAACTCTTTGGAGATATCTGGATGATTACAAGCATCGAAGGGGTACCTGGACGATCATAGGTACAAACTATTTGGGGACACCTGGATGATCACAAGTATCGAGGGGGTACCTGGACGATCACAGGTACAAACTCTTTGGAGATACCTGGATGTTTACAAGTATTGAAGGGTACCTCTTGGTAATGGGAATGTCGAGGGCTTGCCCCGCTTATTCATGAAGGTCTCTTACCTCTTGGTAAAGGGGAATATCGAGGACGTATCTGAGATATTCGTGAAGGTCTCTCACCTCCTGGTAAAAGGGAATATTGAGGACGTGCCTCGCATATTCATGAAGGTCTCTCACCTCCTGGTAATTGGGAATATTGAGGACGTGCCTCGCATATTCATGAAGGTCTCTCACCTCCTGGTAACATAAACTTGAATGTAGCACGAGGCTTACCTGGATGGCCACAGGCACTTAAAAGGGGTGGAACACCTGGATAGCTACAGGTGTACAAAGTACTAGAATACTTGGATGAACACAAGTATTTAATGATACAACATGGGACCTCTCAGTTGGTCCAAGTGTAAGAAAGCATACCTGGGTAGGCGCAGGCACACAAAGCAATGGAATGCTTGAACAGCTACTATTATTTGGGGACAACTTGGGCAAGTTGAGTGTCATGAAAAGGAAGTACCCGGACAACGGTGGGTACTTGACGATATGGGGATACCTAGACAGCAGTAGGTATTCCAAGAGATACTTGGTCAGTCACAAGTACCAATACTCTGGGGACAACTCGAACAGGTCGAGTGTCAGGAAAAGGGAGTATCCGAACGGTGACCGATACTCAAAGACAATAGGGATACCTAGACAGCAATAGGTATTCAACGATAAATGGATACTTGGTTAGTCACAAGTATCAATACTCTTTGGACAACTCGAATAGGTCGAGTGTCAGGAAAAGGGAGTATCCGGACGGTGGCCGGTACTCAAAGACAATGGGATGCTAAGACAGCAGTAAGCATCGAAACTCAAGGGACAACTTGAATAGGTTGAGTGTCAAGAAGGGAGTACCTAGACAGTGGTAGGTACTTTAAGACAAATAGAGATATGCTTACCTGGCAATATCTCTGATCTCTATGAGTATGTCTGCTATTTGCATAGTATGCACACATGATTGTATATGCTGTAAATTCATGCGTTCAAATGAGATTCATGCATGATAATTTTGTCAGTTCTGCATCTTTTGATTTCCACTAGGGAAGATTTTGAAAGACAACCTTCATTTAGAATGTAGATATCTTGAGCATGCCAGATGAGGGACTTTCAGTCTGAAAGGACTTTCCGCTCACTCTCATGGAAAAGGCTATCCTGACCATTGATGCAGGATTCATAAGGACCACACTTCTCACTATCATCATGTCAGCAGGGGTCTAAGTATTCTCGCAAGTAGTACGATTTTACCAATGTGAGAGGTCTTTGTTGAAATTGTGATGAAGACTTGGTCGATAGCTTATCAAATGGGATCGTCGAGGTCAAGGCTCATGAATGAAATGCCGCACGATCATCTCCAGGTTTGCAAGTCAAGAGTCCTGCGAAAAGAGATAGAATAGTCTTGCTCGTACTTCTTCGAGCGATGCTTATAGACATATGAAATCCTACATTAATTGAAGTGCCCCTAGTCTGAAGAGACTTTTACAATGGGAATGTAACGGAGATTTGGCTCACATGTAAGAGGGTGAGAGTTCGTGACTGTCTTGGCATTTGTCACTAGTCTTTCTTGTCAGATTGAGGTTCTATGGACCACAACAGCAACTTTTTCCTGGCTGTATTTTTAACTGGGGGGCATTGGCCTTGCTTTTACCAGGCACACTGCTTTTTTCATGCCCCTATTTTTATTCCAGTTCTTCTTTTATGGGCATTGACCTTGCTCTTACCAGGTACACTGCTTTTTTCATGCCCCTGTTTTTTCATTCTTTGTCGTTAGAGGAACTAGCCTAGGCAAGTTCAGTCGAAGCACCGTTATTAGACTCTTGAGTCTTCATCTTCAATATGCGCTCTGGGCTATGTTGCTTAAATGGCAGTAACTTCTGTTTTGCCTCCATGTGAGGGTGAAATTACAGACTCAATTGGGTTGTACAATGAATACAAGTGCATAGAGAAAGAATTGCTCTTCGTCATTCTAGGGCACTTAAATTAACGCGAGTGTTCATATGCAATAAAGACACTCAAAGTTTGATGCAAGTGCAAGCAAGAAAATTTCTATCCCCTTTCTCACTTTGTGATGCTGACTTGTTTTTGACTTGCCCCAGTGTGGGGTGGTTCTTTGACGGGGATATGAGAGAAGCTTCACCAATGTATGGGGCTCAATGGGGCGAGCGATGGAATGCCTCTCACTATTTTGGTTATCGTACCATTCGCGAGAGAACTCTTTACCCTGCAGCCATGGAATCTTCTGCACTCATCTCACAAGTGTATAGATGGGGGGGACTGTGTGTAGGATATGGCTTGCTTGTCATCGTTCTGACGCACCTCATCCAGCATGCTCAATTAATCTTATATCCTTCACTTAGCTGTCTATTCTGATAATCCTCAATGGAATCAGTGATTTAGACAGCCAAAATCATCATGTAGAATTCATCTGGAAATGACATGCAACATTTTGAATATGATGGAGTTTGAACGAGTAAATGGTTTTGACTCAAAAAAAAGACCCTATTGACAACTTTAGGAGTTAACATGATGGTGTTTCCAAATATGTTAAATTTTGAACATCAAAATGGTTATTTGCAAATGGGTGTCGATAGTTATCCCTATGAAGGATCAGCCGGGGTTGGGAATCTGATCGGGCATCTCTGTTTTTGCCCCTGCAGAAGAGAAGATGAAAATGGATCAATCAATAGGGCTAAAATTAAAGGTGAATTGAGGCCTGAAGGATCTCTGTCATTTGCTTTGGCAATACTTGAGACGCCATTTTTGCTTGGGAGAGTTTGTCACGCCTCTCGTTGATTTGTTATCTTTGTTTTTGACAGTCAGGTGATCCTGCAACAAGACATGCTTCTCATTGATTTGTCATCCTTGCTTTTGACAGTCAGGTGATCCTGCAACAAACAAGACATGCTTCTCATTGATTCGTTATCCTTGCTTTTGTCAGTCAGGTGATCCTGCAACAAACAAGAGGGAATGTGTTAGTCATGAACTCTTTCAAGAGTCGAATAACTGGAATCGATACAACTTTACCCTTCACTGGTTTGCAGATGATTGGGTGAACCTGAAGTGAGAGGGGGACATGAAGTCCTATGTCCCTTGCTTCATTAGGTCAATTATTCTCTGAATTAGCTTCTGGATGACATGTTTTTTTATACGAAACCAGGTGAATTTGATGTGGGTCATTTCCACGTACTAGCTTGGCCAATATTGATTTGCCTAACCATTGAGTTTGGTTCTTGAGTTGTGATGCTCCCTGTCAATAGGGGGAATATGTCAAAAGTGAATTCAAAGAAGGGGGAGTATTGGAAACGATACCAAATTACTTTTCTCCAAAGTTTGTATTTGCTGACTCCTGATGATGTTTGAATGTCGATGACAGCCTTTTCGTCTTGGCATAGTTTGACATTTCTTTCGATTGGCCTTCCTCACTTGTGACCATGTATACATGATTGTTGGTTGTTGATTCATCTTCAACGCTTTCCTTCTGTGGAATTTCTCCTTCTGTCTTTAACTATAGCATCATTGGGCAAAAGTCATGTACCTCAAGCTTCTATGGAATCTGAGATGGACAATCTCAAGCTCTCTGATGGCAATTACTCCTCGGAAGAATACGTGTCTGGAATGAAGTTTCTAGATTCCAACATCATTATCCAGGGTGTGGGGCTATAGATCACTTTGACTGTCTAGATTTTCTCCCTGTTGACAGTAATCAATTCAACGAGAGGAGATCCCCTCCTTGTGCTTCTGGCTTGGTGAAGCTGAGAGCCCTGTCAATGAACTCGGGACATCCTGCCTTGAGCTATCATGCTATGCATGCTTCAAGTTTGATAATATGCCTGTGCCTGTTACATCCCATCCTTCGTTTCCTGTAGATGGAAGAGAGAGGATGTCATTTTCGACATTATGTTCAGGGAATAGGACTTACCATTTTGAAACGTGATGATCCTTTATGCTTGCCCTTTGCTTTCTTGGGAAGGTGTCATTGAATTCGGTGAGTTCACATAATGCGCTTGCTTCAAATACCCCCTGTCACACTAAGTCGAAGGGGACGCGAATGATCTTTTGAGACATGAAGTGAGTGAGTCAAAAAAGACAAACATGATTAAATTTATCATCTTGTTTTAACAAAAGCTTTTGGGTGATGAAATATTTTTTTTTTTATTTTCAAAATATGTCTTTGGGGGAGAAAAAGCATAAGGAAGTCCAGCCCTCAGTATTCTCCTTGGATGATATATTTTTTCATGGTTGGATAGCATCACCGGGCTGGTTTGGAGTACCGCCTCATGCTCTTAAAAGAGAATATTATAACTGCACAATAGAGTACTTGGAATGGAAAATACAACCGTAGCACACTAGACAAGGTAAGAAACATGAAATTATAAAAATAAGTAAAACTCATGAAAACCCCTATGTAAAAGAGTGCTTTGATAGTGCTGGTCTTGAAGCTAGGCGTCTTTGAATTCTTCGCCTCCAGTAGACTCGAAGTATTCACATGAAATGACCACTTCATTGAGGCTATGGAGATGCAACCCATGCAACCAACAACGATGCTTGCGAGGTAAAGCCCCTATGAACAGCTTTATCATTTCTTCTTCGGCCAGTTGAGGGTAAGTTTGCATCATAAAAGCCTCCCACCTCCTTGCATACGCTTGGAAATCCTCCACTGGTCTTCTTTTGAAGTGAACCAAGTTCTGACAAGGCACTTCAGTTCCAATCTGGCTTTGATACTGAAGCAGGAATGCCGAAGACAGCTCATTCCAGTCCTTTAGAAGATAAATGTTTGCTGTGATAAACCATTGTAATGCAGACCCCGTAAGAGTCTCTTGGAAGGCCTGAGCGGTGAATGACATTGGGCCATAGTACCGACTCATTTCAGCATGGAGATACTGCAAGTGGGCCACGGGGCAAGTCGTGCCGTTATACTTGCGGAGATTGGGTATCCACATTTCTATAGGGGTCATGATCCTACGAGGGCAAGACGAGCCTGGTATGTCTTGGTTAGGCCACTGGTTTTCCCACTGCATATATGTTGTAGTGGTGAATTTTTCTGTTTCAGGAGAGTTGGATTCTACAGAGATTACCCCATTGCTTTCTTCTTGGTCAAAATTCCCGAACGAGGATAAAGTATTGAAGCTATCCTCATGGTCAGAGGACAAGCTTAGTACTTCGTTAGGATCGTAGCGAATAAAGACGTATGCTTCCTCTTCTGACGGGCCGTCGTCCTCGGATGAGAGTAGAAAACAGTTATATGATGAATCGTCAGTTTCATTGTCGAAATAACGCTGGAAGTCCTTGGGATTGTATTCTAGGGCCGGGAAGTCTTCAGGGTTGTACTCTAGAGGATGGTAGCCTTCAAAGCTGTATTCTTGGGAATGCTCGAAGCTTTGGTGCGGTGGCTCGTCAGTAGATGCTGAATTGATCTGCTTAGGCTTTCTTTTCTTGGCCCCTGGTCCAGATCTTTTGAGTAAGGCCCTGTGTTTCGCCAGCTCGATTCTGTCAAGGGGAGTGAAAGACATTAGAGCTTCACTGTCTGATTCACTTCCCAAGTTGATAGGGGTTGGTATTCTTTGGACCCTAGCTCTTGGAGTAAGCTTGGAGAGTTGTCTTGTCGTGCCCCGGTCTTGAATAGGCTCTATGTCTTGGATCTCGTACAAAGGCTCCTTGCCTTTCCTAGTGGGAAATTTTTCAGTAACAGGATGTTGTTCAGCTGCCCATTTATCATGCAAGGCTTCATTGACATGCTCTTCTCCTATCTCAGCGACTAACGATTCCTTGTGCTCCGCGATCATCGGCTCTTTGTAGGGCAGGGTGATGTCAAGATTATACTCTTGGTGAAAAACATGAATTAGTTCCCTCCAGGTTTTAAGGGGACTAATTTTCCTGACAATGTACCATCGCAAGGCAGGGCCAGTCAAGCTCGATTGGTACGATTGAATCATCCTTCGAACCAGGTAGGCCTGTAAGTAAGTCTCTGGACGGGGGGTATCAGCATACCTTTCGCATTCAGGTGCTTTGAGCTCTTCTGGAATCTCAATGCCGGCGTAATTGGACAGGTCCATGGGATTCTGTCCCTGCAGCTGGCTTAACTTTTTCATGATCTTTTCAAACTGTCTATGGTACTGGCTATCTTCTGGCAAATTTGCAGGTGTCATGATGGTGTTTGAGGCAACTATAGAGTTGGGCTCAGCTTGAGTGGATTTCATTTGTCTTGAGAGTTGTTGAAGGACAATGGACATCTGTCCTACGCTGTCTTCAATGTTAATAAGGCGATTTTGCACATCATTCTGATCGGGTCCTAGTGCATGAGGCCATTCGCGAACGATTGATGGCCGGCAATTCATAATTACCTGTTCATGTTGAAAACAATGAATGAGCACGACAGTAAACAAAGATTGACCCATGGCAATGGTCTAACTGCTTTCTTATTTATCAAAAGAGGATTTTATAGACCGCCAACTCCTAACATCTAGAACTTGAAATTGAAAAGACAGGATGAAATACTAAATATTAAACAAGAGTCCCTAAACAATGGGACAGAACTTTCACACTATTTACACTAAGGGGCACATGATTGCCAATTTATATGCGACGGGGAGCCTTGCTCTTGTGAGAACGCCTGCTTTCTTGAACTGGCTCTGAAGTGTGCATCCAGTCCATTCCCAAATCCCTCTCCATGAGCTCTGCTTGCTCGTGTTGGTTGGTCTCGCTGATCGAGTGAGGGACTAATGGCTTCCATCTTTTCGAGATGCGATGGTTATGGATGTAGGACATGGAGGCGTGGTGGGCTTTTTCTTCTCCCTCAAGCCCTTCAGGTACCACAATCCTTTTGCGATGGCAGCTGTTCCAGGTTTCCTCAGCAATAGAAATTTCGAATGCATAGTCACGGCTTATGTTGAAAAGAACTGGAGGGATCATCCTCTTGAAAGGCGGTGGAATCTCCTGAAGGGCTCCATATTGTCGTGCTACCCGATACGGGTAATAGGGAATGGCGCCGGTGAGGCCAAGCAATGGAATTGGGCGGGTGCGTATGTAAGCAAAGCGGGCCCTCTTTTCATGGAACCAACCAGCACACCATTGGAATGCCTCAGGAGCTGGGTCTCTTAGGAAGCTTACCCAATTTAAACAACTTTGATTGGGAATGTATGGTCCTAGAACCATAAATTTTTGTAATGGATTTTCAAAAGCATTTGTTTCAGACGTTCGCATGAAGTCTCGAAATTCGCTTAGGTGAGAAAAGAACCAGACTTGTAAAATTTCAGGGGAGGCTCGCATGATTTTCTCTGAGTTGTCTTTAAAACGATTAAATGATAAGAATGTTTCAGTTAAAATCATGTTGACATAATTCCCTCCACTTAAGATTTGATCAACTATCCATGCCATCTTGGGAGTTATGGCATTTCTTTGATGGGGGAAGATGATGAGCCCGAAAAAGGCTAGGAGGAAAATTTCACTTTTCTGGGTCATAGGCTGGTTTTGGAAACATGCATTCATAAATTCCAGTGGGCAGGTTTTATGGTTATCTTCAAGAATTTGTATCATAGTATGGACTTCAGTTCTTAAAAGCCGTGCTAACCCACGTATCGGGATGAGGCCTGTTGATGGTTTGACGAGCTTTTTCTCAAGAGGCATTCCAGTGATGATGCTGTATTCTTCCAGGGTTGGGGTTAGCTCAAACCTACCGAATATAAAAGTAACCGTCTTCGGGCACCAGAAATGTGCCATGGCTTGTATGACTTCAGGGCGAACGGTGATTTGGATCAACGATAGGAGATGACCGACTTTGGCCTTCACACGCTCTTGGGCAAACTGATCTAACTGACCCCACCATCTGAAGAGCTCCGCTTTGGGAGTAGGAATGAACTGGATATCGTCTTTCCCCATCGCATATAAACTGGGACTTGAAAAGCTTATCCTAAATTGCCATGGGCCAAATAAAAAGAATGAATAAAAGTAAAGAGATTACTTTTGCTTTTCTAAAGAAAAATGGCAAGCACAAAGACATGCGCGTGGGACGTGCGGCTCGATTTCTAACTCAGAAGGATTGGTGAGATTAAAAGGATATCCGCCCGTCGCAGTCTCGCGTTAGCAGCATATCCTCCTAACCTCGGCTAAGAAATTCGGGGAAAAGAAAGGCAACCTCTACATCGCAGTCTCGCGTTCGAGGTCGTATCTTTCTTAACACCATCCTAGAAATCCTATGGCGGCCCAGGTCCGGCGGCCGGGTTGTGTGTGCCATGTGTAGTGTTTAAAACAGTAAAGCATGCACAACAGTTTATAATCACAAAAACATTTTATTTTAACAAAATAAAAAAACTTTAAGCTATTACCCTGCATAAAAGAAAGAAACCAAGTCAGCAAAGCATTTAAACAAAGATAAAATGGCCTAAGTCCTCAAAAGTCCCCAGCGGAGTCGCCAAGCTGTCGCGACCTCTTTTTTCTCGGCGCCCGCAATCGGGTACGAACGCCTAAGGAGGCTAATGGCTCGGCTGAATTTATTAAGCCCGGACTCTCCCAAGTCCACCAATTCACGACTTTAATAGTTTCAGTTTTTAACCTATAAATCAATTTTTAAAATGGAGTCGCCACTAATCGATTTGGGGTGGGTTGATTAGAAACCCAAGTGAAGTACCGGGAGAAATACTCACTCCTGCGTAACCAGAGAAATTAGGATCGGGGACTTGATTACACTAGTTAATCACTAATGCCCTTTCGGTACCTAATATTGTTTAAACCCTGAGGTTTTTTGGATGTTTAAGAAATTTTCCATGCATTTTTTTGGAGGAAAAACATTTTTTTGAGTCATTTTCTAATTTTTTGGACACAAAAGGGATTTTTTGGGGTTTTTTGGTGAAATACAAGTCTTTTTGGCTTTTTCTGAATTTTTTGGCTTTTTCATGAAATTTTGGATTTTTTTGGATTTTTGGCATTTTTTGGAAAATATGGAATATTTTTGATTTTTTGATTTTTCGGAAAATAAAATATTTTTTTAATATTTTTAAATATTTTTGGAAAATAAATTATTTTTTTTGATTTTTCTCGATTTTTTAGAAAATAAAACATTTTTTAATATTTTTTTAATATTTTTCGATTTTCTAGAAATTAAAACATTTTTGATTTTTTTTGAAAATAAATTATTTATTTATTATTTATTAGAATATTATTTTATATTAAAATAAAACAAAACCGGCCCGGGTCGGATCCACGGGTTAGGTCCGACCCGGGCCGGCGACCCAAACGCGGGCCCGACTCGGATTTTTCGGCTTTTTTTTTTTTTTTTTTTTTTTTTTTTTTTTATTTTTTTATTTTTTTCAAACGGCGTCGTGGCCCGTCGTTTTGGGAGGGATCCAACCCGGCCCGATGACCCGGCCCGACAGTCCGCTCCATGACCCGACTCCCCATAAACCCTACCCGGATCCGACCCGAATCGCGACCCGATTCCCGCCGCCCCTGAATCTCGTGAAACCCTACCCGGCTCTGAGACCCGGATCCGACTCGGCGACCCGGAAAATCGCAAACCCTAGGGTTTGCGAATCCGTGGCGCCGAGGGGGGGAAACCGAGGTGTTTGTCGGCGACGGCGACTACGGCGGCGACGACGAAGGCGACAACGGCGACGGCAACGGTGACCGGACTACGGAGAGGGAGATGGCGACGGCGACATCACGATACCTGCTCGTGGCAACGGCGCGACGGGGGCAGCGCGACAGCGAGACCCACGCGAATCTCCTCTTCTCCGGCGTCTCTCTCTCTCTCTCTCTCTCCGGCGAAGCCCAGATCCGAAGCCGCAAGCCCTCGGCCCCCCTGAAGTCTCTCAGTGGGGTGTCCAAGGGTCGCGACCTCGATCCCTCTCCGGCCGACCTTGGATCTCGGCGTGCTCGTCCTCGGCCCCCCGTTCTGAAGTCTCTCAGTGGGAGGTTTCGAGGATCTGCGGCCTTCGATCCTTCTCGGCGTGCTCCTCGCTGTCGGAAACGGGGGCCTATTTATAGGCGAGGGGCAGCCGGTCGACGGGGCTTCGACCGCCGGTCCCCGTGCGCCAAGCGGCCTCCGCCGGCTGGACCGGCGTCCCATCCGACGCCAGCTGCCCCTCCCACGTTCTTATCCGATGCCAGGCCTCCAACTGCCCCTCCTTTCTCACGCGCGTCGCCGTCCGTCCGTCCGCTCATCTGGCATCGCGCCCTCTGCGCGTGTGTTGCAGAGCGGACGAATGAGGAAGAAGACCGAAAAGGGCTGGGCCGGAGGAGAAGGAAAGTGGGCCGTAGAGGCCCATGCGGAGGGGAAAAGAGGGAGAAAAAATGGGCTACTGGCTTCTGCTTTTCTTGCTGTTTTATTTTTTTGTTTTTTTTTCTTTGTTTTGTTGTTTATTTTGTTTATTATCCGAAAAAGGAAAAACAAAGATTAAAAGAAATTGAAGCCTAACTAACCAAAATTTTAGGTGTCAAACAGGAATCGGTTTTCTTCATTGGGAACCCCACAAAGTGGATAGGCATGAATTTCCCTTCCCATTGTGGTCTTCATGCGACCACTTGAACGAAGATCAACTCGAGACTATCATTTCAAGGCTTGAATTGGCATCGTCCTTCGCTTAGAACGCAGACCAAGTGAGGAAGGCCAGTGTCTGCGCGTTGCATCATGGGGACAGGACTTCCATCAGAACCGACTGATTTGGATCACAAATCATATGGAGGAAATCACCGTTTACAAGGCAGCACCACCAATACACCTTACCCAAAAATTTCATCTGTTTATTCAAATCCCTCTTGAGGCGCAACTTTAAGCTATCCTATATAATTAATTGATCGACCCCGCCCCCAAAATAAAAATATCATCTGCATAGAAGTCATGCCGTCATCGCATGCCAATCACATGGATTTCTATTTTCATCATGATGGTGAGCGTGAGCCACATTCTTCTTCATAATGACAGACCATCTCTCTTTCATCTTATCCCATGGCCAAATTTCCAAGCCCTGGATGCTGTGATAGGAGACAATAGCAGGATTTGAAGAGAGAAGATGATCAACAGATTCGGTTAGTTTAAAAATATAAGGCGCGACCAGTGGGATTTGGGAGTTTGGTCACTATCCAGCAAGCACAGCGGATTCTATTTTTTATTACCACCAAAAATCTCAAACTAGTATACCTTTGACAAATTTATCCCAAACTAATACACTTGTGAAAAATTTACCCTCTATTAGTTTTCGTTAAATTTTATTGTCAAATTATTGAGTTAAATGACTCGTGACAATTGACTGGTATACCAATTTGGGATTTTATGTTCCATTTGTTACAATTTACAATTTTTGTGATTTTTTGTGATATTAATCAAATTTAGCAGAGGGTATATTTGTTACAAATTTGCCAGTTTGGAGTTTTTTGCGGTCGAATAAATTAATTTGGGATAAATTTGTCATAAATGTACCAATTTAAGGTTTTTTTTATTAGTCAGGGTAAATTTGTTACAGATATACTAGTTTGGGGGTTTTCATAATAAAAAAAAAATAGTTTTTGGTAAATTTGTCACAGGTGTATCAGTTTGGGATTTTTCAGAGTATTAACCCAATTGAAAACCGTGAGCTAGGAGATAATGTTACCAAACAAACCAAGCAGAATAAGATAACGCTCTATCATGATCCCGTTGAGATAGTCGGAACTTGAATTTGACTCAATGAATAATCCGAATAAGAAGGAATTAAGAGGAGTCCCGCTGGAGATTGGAAATTGAGGGCAATTCGCTAATTTGGTGAGACGCGTGGAGGTTTAAACAAATCAGACTTGATTTAACAAAGTGAGAGCATTATTCGGTGAAAGGAGTTGTTTTCAAATGAGATTGAGAGAAATGGAGAGAAAAGTAAGGAAAAAGTGTAAAATTAATTTAACGTAATCATGTCCTTAAATTTATTAAATTTCTGGTTCGTAAAAATAAAATATTCTCTTTTACTTCATTTGGGTTTATAATCGATCAAAATTGATTAATGGAATCTTCGAAAGGTAAGGATAATTTAGTTTACTCAAGTTTTGTTGCTTCAAAAAAAAAAAAAAAGTTTTGTTGCTTCTGTAAATTCTAATTCTTGCGACATCGCTTTTTAGAAATCGACAGAGACTGCCGATCACGAAGCCACAGCCACAAGTTTGTCGGTCAGTAGATTGGATTTGGCCGGAAGCCACGTGTACTCCTCGTGGCTCGAAATGCAAGGTCTCTTGACACGACCGCCATAAATGAGAAACCAGCTTAGCCAGCTCTTACGAGATTTTCGTCATCCGATCCTCTCGTTGCGACGATGGACGCGATTGTCAATAAGCTTGGTGGTTCTCTTCCGGTCCCGAGCGTTCAGGAGTTGGCAAAAGAGGCCATAACCGAACTCCCGCCTCGCTATATCCGTACCGACCTAGACCATGGGACTTCGTTGCTTCAAGTACCGGTCATTGATCTGAGCAAGCTTTCGTCGAGCGATGGCGATTTGACGGAGTCCGAGCTTGAAAAGCTGCACTCTGCATGCAGGGATTGGGGATTCTTCCAGGTCTTCCGTGAGGTCCAGATTTGTTTTTCAAGAATTCGGCGAATTTAATCGATCCCCATTTTGTGGATGCAGTTGATAAACCATGGAGTGAGCTTTTCGTTGTTGGAGGAGGTGAAGTTGGGAATACAAGAGTTCTTCAAGCTTCCGATGGAGGAGAAAAGGAAGTTTTGGCAACAAGAAGGAGACTTGCAGGGCTTCGGGCAGGCGTTTGTAGTGTCCGAGGAGCAGAAGCTCGATTGGGGCGACATGTTTTACGTGGTGTCCCTCCCCAGACATTTGAGAAAACCTCACCTTTTTCCCATGCTTCCTTCTCCCTTCAGGTTTTTCTCTCTCTCGTGCATTGAGTACACTATCCGTCGAGATTGTCTGAAAGCATGTCGTAAATTTACCCTTCCGAGCCTGACGCATTAAGATGAAGGAGGTTTGAATTGGCCGGATTTGATTTTCTTCTTTGTCTACCTCTGCCCTTTCCATTTCCACCTCCACACACGTTGCTTGCCACTGTCCATATTGCATAGAGTCCGCCTCCACCGTCGTTTTCCCACGAGCGCTGATCAGCCACCGGACCTCACCATTGGTCATGTCGCCATCGTAGCCACCATCGCTATCGACACATGGCCCTGCTCTCTCTCCCTCGTCCATCATGTCCTTCCCTATCCTCCCTCCCATGTTGCATTGGATGACCCTTAGTCAACCCAGATTGAAGGTCGACAGAGGCTGAGAGGCCACATGCGCAAATCCCGCCCCTGCTCGTCACTGAAACTTAAACATTAGAGATACAAAGAACCCATTTTCTAGCAGAATTAGTTCGAGAAACAGGGTAACTAATTTTATATACCAAGTTCTGTAATCCCAAGCGTCACACGAAACAATAACATTCATTGTTGAAGGACCAATGGCATTATAATTTGTTATATTTATTTATTAACTAAAAGTTCAAATATACATCTCGCAATATCTAAAGTGTGTCCCCCATCATTTCTAAGAGAGACGCGAAAACTTTGGCCTTCCCCTCCTCCTCCAATTGGACTTTCGGTTCCTTGACTAGCTAACTATTTAATTTACTCTAATTGGTTGACACATCAACAATCGAATTAAAGATAATAAGTTAGAAAAATTCTTGGCTACACCCGGTGCATGTGTGGCCAATGATTCATGTGAGTTGGGCTTGTATGAGCGGGATGCATGAAAGATTGGCTTGATGATTAGCCCGCATCATCAATAATACCTTAACTTTAGCAGCATGATGAATATTTTATTAACAACCTGTGTAACTATTTTCTACAAATCCCAAATCTCCCGACGTCAAGATGAATAATTAATTACATACTGAAAACAAACATACTCATATCGCTGCCTCACTTTTTCTGTGAAAACCGTGCTCTCTCTCTCTCTCTCTCTCTCTCTCACCTTTGTAACCTATTCTTATATGTGTAATTATTATGCAGAGATGTGCTCGATAAATACTCCACAGAGCTCCAAGATCTTGCAATGAAGATACTCCTTCTCATGGCAAAAGCTTTAAAGATGGACACCAAGGAGATGATAGAACTGTTTGATGAGGGCCTGCAAGGCATGAGGATGAACTATTACCCTCCGTGTCCGCGACCTGAGCTGGCCATTGGCCTCACTCCGCATTCCGACGCTATAGGCCTTACCATTCTTCTCCAAGTGAATGAAGTGGAAGGTCTCCAAGTAAGAAAAGAGGGCAAGTGGGTTCCCATCAAGCCCCTTCCTAATGCTTTCGTTGTCAATGTCGGAGACATTTTAGAGGTAAAGATCTTCGATCAGCCAAATCTCTATAGTTTTGCTGCAGATTTCCACATAATTTTGTCTTAAATACTGCTGGTGTTGTCTAGATTCGATGAGCTATTGATGACAAGACTATTATCTCAAAAAATCTGGTATTTCTAAAGATACCTTTCGATGAATGGTCTACCTAAACTGAACTTTATGCAATTTGTTAGGATGAGTATGGAGAATAGAATTTCATGAACAAGAATCCATCAAAGGCATGACTGAATAGTTTATGTATTTGATGATTGACACAGATTGCCACGAATGGTAATTATCGTAGCATTGAGCACCGAGCAACAGTTAACTCAACGAAGGAGAGGCTCTCGGTTGCCACATTCTACAGCCCGAAATTGGAAGGCGAAATGGGTCCTACACCAAGCTTAATCACTCCGGACAAGCCAGCATTGTTCAGAACAATAGGTGTTGCCGATTACTTCAGGGGATTTTACTCTCGTGAGCTGCGAGGAAAGTCATATCTTGATATTATGAGGACGATTCAGGTTGAGGAAAACAAAGGGGATTGAATTTGGATTTGCTATCCCAAAAGTCAGTCGGAAACACCATGTTACGTTATGTATGTTAAAATAATATAAATTTGATTGTTGAAGATTTGAGCATGTTGGATTTGTTGTTTGTATTCTTCAAAATGCTTGATCTCTGGTGGGTGTCAAGAAGATTGAAGACGAAAGGATATCAGCACCATTTATGATGAGTTATGTTCGGGTAGCCCCTCCACCATTCAACAAGAAGTAAATGCTTTCATATTGAAAATGGGAGGTGTTTTTTGTTTTTCTTTATTCAAAGAACGTGAGATTTTTTCAATGTCAAAAGGAGCAAAGATTTCATGTCTGTCTCTGTTTTTTCTTCAGCATTTTGGACTTTCTTATTTTGTTTGACGCGCGGACCCCTGGAGTGCCTTAACTTTGGCCAAAGGGACACTTAAGTGCCATAACTTACAAAAGATATACTTAAGTGCTAAAATCGGAGTAAAATGGATTACTTAAGTGCCAATCCAGCCAAAATCTGGCGAAAATATCGACGTGGCACTTTTTCGATGAACTGAGCCCAGAGCAACGCCGTTTTGCACGCTGACGTGGCCAAAACAGCATCGTTTTGGGCTGACGTGGCAAAAAAATAAAATAAAATAATTAATTAAATTAAATTTATTTAAAATATTTAAAAATAATAATTTGAAATTAAATTTAGTTAAAATATTTTAAATTAATAATTTTGAAGTTAAATTTAGTTGAAATATTAAAAAATTAATAATTAAAAAAATTAATAAAAAAGAAAGGGGGGGAGGCGGCTGAGGGATTAGCCCTTAGCCGCTGCCGCCATCGCCACCGCTGGGAACAAGGCCCGGCGACCTTGGCCGACCGGCGGCGAGGGTTCGCGGCCCTTGCCCCGATCTGGCAAGGGCTTGCGAGCCCTCACCGCCGGTCGGCCGGGGTTGCCAAGCCCTGGCTAGGGGCCGGCAACCCCGGCCGACCCTCCCCCAGCCGTCGCCGGCCCTTCTTCGCGGCGGCGGCGGCGACGGCCGCCTCCCCCTCTTTCCTTTTATTTTTTAAAAATTTTGTTTAATTTTTTTGAAATTTTAAAATATTAATTCTTTATAATATTTCAACTAAATTTAATTTTAAAATTATTAATTTTAAATATTTTAACTAAATTTAATTTTAAAATAATTATTTTTAAATATTTTAACTAAATTTAATTTTAAATTTAATTAAATTAATTTTTAATTTTTTTTTACCACGTCAGCCCAAAAAAACGCCGTTTTGGCCACGTCAGCGTGCCAAAACGATGTCGTTTTGGGCACGCTTTGCTCGAAAAACGCCACGTTGGCATTTTGGCCAGATTTTGGCCGGAGTGGCACTCAAGTGATTCGTTTTTATTCAAATGTGGCACTTAAGTGTACCTTTCATAAGTTATGGCATTTAAGTGTCCCTTTGGCCAAAGTTATGGCACTTAAAGCGTTCTTTTGCCTATTTTGTTCATTCAATGTTAGTTAAGCTACATGCATGTGCAACCACTTTAAAAGGTTGTGGATTTATGATTTTGTAGTTACATCAAGCAAAGAGCATTTGCATTTCCATTATTTCTCTCTCCTGATCTTCATTTGTACCTCGTTCCAAACTTTCAAAAGTTGTCATTATTATATTTTTTTAGTTCTTACATTTGATATCAGAGCTAGAAATGATATTTACTAGTTCCATTCAATTGCAACTTCCAAAGTTGAACGGAAAGAATTTCAACAGTTGGTCTGTCCAGATGAAGGTTCTTTTCAAATTGCAAGATTCGTGGAGTTTGGTGGAAAACAGCTACATCAAAGTGGCCAATGCTAAAGCATTTGAGGTTTTAAAAAAGGAAGAGAAAGATACTTTGATGGAGTCTCAGAAGAAAGATCAGAAAGCTTGTATGTGATCTTTGAAGTTGTGGAGGAAGCAATATCTGTTTAAAAAAATTCGGGGTTGTCTAAATTTGGTGGAATAGACTTATTACCCCTCCGATCCAAAGACATTAAGATTTTTTTTTTTTTTGGTCGGTAGCCTAGGACATTAAGATGAAGTAGGATTAAATTGGCAGATTTGATTTCCCCAATTTTCGCCTCTTTTCTTCTATTTTCTCCCTTTCTACGTCTGCCCTTCTCATTCCCAACGGACACCAGCATAACTTCCGACCTGACCATTCTCACACAGGACGTCTCCACCGCTTTCGCCTCACCCTCACCGATAAGTCACTTGACCCTCGCCATTCATTATGTCAAAAATTAAACCAATAGGTGAAGGGAGGTATTAAAGAATTAGGTGGACAACTTTGATACTAATGTCGAAGGATCAACCTAAATATTTAAGTTGATAGGTAAATGGAGATTACATATATATATAATAAATACATAAACTTCATAGTCAAGCGATGTGAGATATTTCAATATATCATTAGCATCACTATGTCGCACCTAGCTCCACTCTTTGCCCCTTCTCTTGCAGCCTTTTGTGGTGATCTCTCTCTCTCTCTCGATTTCAAAAAATAGCTGAATTAATTTTACATACCAATGTCGGTATTTCTAGTGTGACACAAAACAATAATTCATGTGGGGTTGTTTTTGTGCTCATGTAAAGGGAAGATTTCTATAATTGGACCTCTCTCTCAATTTCACAAAATAGCTAAATTAAGTTTATATACCAATGTCGGTATCTCTGGTGTGACACGAAACAATAATTCATGTGGGTTTGTCTTTGTGCTCACGTAAAGGGAAGATTTCTATAATCGGACCTCTCTCTCAATTTCACAAAATAGCTAAATTAAGTTTATATACCAATGTTGGTATCTCTGGTGTGACACGAAACAATAATTCATGTGGGTTTGTCTTTGTGCTCACGTAAAGGGAAGATTTCTATGATCGGACCTCTCTCTCAATTTCACAAAATAGCTAAATTAAGTTTATATACCAATGTCGGTATCTCTGGTGTGACATGAAACAATAATTCATGTGGGTTTGTCTTCGTGCTCATGTAAAGGGAAGATTTCTATAATCGGACCACCACTCCTCTCTTTCTCTCTCTCTTTCAATTTCACAAAATAGCTGAATTAATTTTATATACCAATGTCAGCGTGACATGGAACAATAATTCATGTGGGTTTGTCTTCATGTTCACACGTAAAGGGAAGATTTCTATAATCGGATCGCCACTCTACTTGTTCTAGTACAGTCACTTTCGTAAGCATAATTTGGTTGATGAGTGAGACTTGGGAGTAAGGACAAAAATTGTCGCTTTGAGCTTTTCATGGACAGGCGAGATGATCGTTCACGCGATTTGTTGGGTACACGTACGTAAACATTCTACATTTGGATTCAGGCAAATTATCGCTGGCCAAATCAAACGAAGATCGCGCTCAAATTACTTTACAATGTCTACTGACAACTCAAATGATTTGCAGATCCCTTGTCATAAAGAGCAATTTAATCAAAGTGGGGTAGATTTCGAGGTGATCCTATGCCTCGATTTCTGGCATCTATTGAGTAGCACTTTCTTAAGGGTTTGCTACCTATTTAATGACAGATAAGTAGATTTTAATTTTTATCGAAGATCTTTCTTAGAGTTTGTGTATTACTAGACTTTGTGTAGATATAATGATGAAATCTACTTAGCTACAACACACTTCGGCGGAGAAATACTTCGTTAAAAGGCCAGTAGGGATTAGTATTAGTGTAAATGTACGAGAGTTGGTTACCTTAAATTCAAGAATAAGAAGTGCGTTATTGGAATTCTAATGAGTTTGAGTTAATTAAGAACATCAATGGTCTGTCATTTATAGAGAACTCTCGTTTATGACATATACAAAATTTGGAAACCATACATGACTTATTTTGCATACATCGTAAGATTAATGAAACTATGTTAACAAATTATGTCTATAGTATGTGATCAAATCGCTAATTAGGCTTAATGCTAAGTTTGCATGATAAGATTAGCAAGGGCCGAAAATATAATAAAACTACATTATGAGTCGGATGCATGGAAGACTAGCTTCAGGATTAGCCCACATCATCAAGGATATCTTAACTTTACAGTGAATATTGTATGCTTAGCCTGTTTACCGTCTTCTACAGATCCCGTCCCCTCTCTCGTCTTTGTAACCTATTCTTACATGTATCACCTTATCATTATGCAGAGAAGTCTTAGATGAATACAGCTCGGAGCTGCGAGACCTTGCCATGAAGATACTCCTTCTCATGGCAAAAGCTCTGCAGATGGAATCCAAGGACATGATAGAACTGTTTGATGAGGGCAGGCAGGCCCTTAGGATGAACTATTACCCTCCGTGTCCGCGACCTGAGCTTGTCACGGGCCTCACTCCTCACCCCGACTCCTCAGGCCTCACCATTCTTCTCCAAGTCAATGAAATGGAAGGTCTCCAAGTAAGGAAAGAGGGCAAGTGGGTCTCTGTCAAGCCCCTCCCTAATGCATTCGTTGTCAACGTCGGAGACATTTTAGAGGTAAGTATTACGATTGGCCCTATTTCTACTGCTTTGACACGGAGTTCCACCTAATTTTGTTTGCTATATGAGCTAGTATTGGCTATATCCATCTGCTGTTGATGACGAAACTATAATATCATACACTATCCATCTAACATTTCACTTGTAAATGTTCAAGAGGCACGAGTTATCAATCTAAATGAAAATTTATGCGCTGTGAACGCAACAATAATCATGAATAAAATGGTAGACATTTCAATTATGAAATGTGGGAAATTTGTACAGTTACATGTATATTTTCCAAATCCCCATGTGGACATCATTGTTTATTGATATGCAATGAGCTAGTTAGTTTGATCTATAATTTAAACAATTTCACGAATAAAATCCATAAGAGGAATGACAAATTAGTCTGTGTATTTGATGATTGACACAGATTGTTACGAATGGCACTTATCGTAGCATTGAGCATCGAATGGTTAACTCGATGAAGGAGAGGCTCTCGATTGCTGCATTTCACAGCCCAAAATTGGAAGGGGAATGTGGTCCTGCACCGAGCCTGATCACACCGGAAAAGCCAGCCTTGTTCAGAAGAATAGGTATGGCCGATTACTTGAGGGGTCTCTTCTCTCGTGAGCTCCAAGGGAAGTCATATCTTGACGTAATGAGGATTGAATAATATATTTATGTTTACACTCTCCATGTACTTCAAATTAGTGGATCATGTATTTACGGAGTATCTGTATAATCCATATTCATTTCACTCCCTCCTTGCTTTTGTTGATCAATTTCATCCTTTTTTTTTTTTTTTTTTCTGGATGACATTATAGAGCCCTTTAACTCTTATGCATTTCTTTTTTTTGTTGGGAAAACGAGTGAACTTTACTCATAATAAAACAAACCAGCGTAAATCTGTTACAGAGAATGTATTTGTGCAACGTTCTCGAATTTCTACAAATCTATATTCTTCTTACCAATGCAAAATGTGCATTGCTACATCATAACGAAGGCTGAACTTTATCATTCGTAACAAACCCATTAGACAAGTGGAGTGAAAAAGGAGGATGAGATTCGACATTGTGAGCTTTAAAGCTCTTGCTAACCGGGATGAGAGCATGACCTATAACGCACAACCTTAGAAGAACCGACAAGTCTTTTTCGATATGATCAAAATCTAAATTAATATTTTGAGGATAAGGTTCGTATTGGTTTTGCCACATGGTTCAAGGAAATAGCTAGTAGGGAATCGGTTTCCTTCATTGGGAACTCCACAAAGTGGATAGGCATGAATTTCCCTTCCCATGGTGGTCTTCATGCGACCACGTGAACGAAGATTGGTCTGCATGTTCGTTGGTCCGTGTCTCTTAAAATTGCATACAAACCGAGATCAACTCAAGACTATCATTTCAAGGCTTGAATTGGGATCGTCCTTCGCTTAGAACGCAGACCAAGTGACGAAGGCCAGTGTCTGCGCGTTGCATCATGGGGACAGGACTTCCATCAGAACTGACTGCTTTAGATCACAAATCATATGGAGGAAATCACTGTTTTCAAGGCAGCACCATCAATACACCATCAATAGAAGGCGCGACCAGTGGGATTTGGGAGTTCGGTCACTATCCAGCAAGCACAGCAGATTCTATTTGAAAAATGAAATCCGTGAGCTAGGAGATAATGTTACCAAACAAACCAAGCAGAATAAGATAACGCTCTGCCATGATCCTGTTGAGATAGTCAGAACTTGAATTTGACTCAATCGATAATCCGAATAAGAAGGAATTAAAAGGAGTTCGGTTGGAGATTGGAAATTGAGGGCAATTCGGTGATTTGGTGAGAGGCGTGGAGGTTTAAAGAAATCAGATTTGATTTAACAAAGTGAGCATTGGGTGAAAGGAGTTGTTTCAAATGAGATCATGAGAGACAGAGAAAAAAAGTAAGTGTAAGATTAATTTAACATAATCATGTCCCCAAATTCATTAAATTTTTTGTTCATAAAAGTAAAATATTATCTTTTACTTCATTTGGGTTTATAATTGACCAAAATTGATTAATGGAATCTTCGAAAGGTAAGGATAATTTTTTTTTTTTGGTCGAAAGAGAAAGACTGTATATTCAAGTGATATAACCGGTACAGCTTGAGGCTAGTGCATCTGCACATACAAGGTCGAGCAAAAGAAAAGGAGGATAGACGGCGCAGTTTTGGGTTGAGGCTTCGCTACTATGGGCCTTGGCAGCCCAATCGGCAACAACGTTGGCTTTTCATCTACTGTGTCGAAGACAAAGATTAGGGTGAAAGTGCTAGTATGAACACCTAGAGAAGGGTGAATAGGTGTAAAAACAAATTCTTCTTATCTTAACAACTTAATTCAGTTTATAATAGAATAAAGATATGGAAGAATGTAATCTAATGGATATGACTACGGATTAAGTAAAGAGATAAGGAAAGAGAATTGAAATACAGTGTTTATAGTAGTTCGGCTTAGACCAAGCCTACGTCCACTCTCCCGCGCTGACAGTCCACTGGCTGGATTTCACTATAAATCAAAAGAGATGTTACAATCTCACGTCCTCAATTCCACAGTGCAGAGACTTTGCTACACTTCCTCGAGGTCTCACAAAAATTTCTCTTTTGAGTACATATGTATGCTCAACAATTGAATCAGCAAAGACTAAGGAGTTTCAGACTTTAGAATTTCTCTATCTTGCACACACTCGAATAACTAGAGCATCTTCCTTAAATACTCCTCCATGCCTATATAACCGTTGGTACCTTCCAAAGGAGTTCTTCCAATTTACCCGTTGGACAAAATCAATCAGAGAGATCTCGTGTTATTTAAGGAATATGAAGATAGCCCACCAATCCTGTTCGCCCATATAATTAGGATCTAGGTTTCCATAAGTAGAACATTCCAAGTATACTTCGCCAATCAACGAATCTGAATTATTCGAATTATTTGCCATACGAATAAGAGATCTTTAAATGCTATCTCCAGCCGTGAGATAATCTTCAACCATTCGAATCAAATCCTTAAAGATATACTCATATTTGGATAAAACTTCTTCGTCGGTCTAGAAACTGTCAACGAGGGTAGACTTTAAATCTTGAGTCTAGCGATCTTCAGTCTAGAGGTCTTCAGACTATGAAACGTTTTGTCAACTTCAAAACACATAAGGAAGATTTCCCCAACAATCTCTCCCTTTTTTATGGTGACAACTTTCTCGCAGATTTAGACACTTTGACCTGCAAAATAACACTTAAGCAAACCAAGTTTTCTTATACGAATATTAAGATTAGAAAAAGGATAGTAGCGAATCTGCAATCATAGAAAACATGTTAGTCTTGTAAACGCAACTATCTTTAACATAATCAATAATAGCTTAAGTTACTTAGCAAGTCTCAGTATTTCAAACCAAATCAAACAAAAGGAATGTCATCAAATCTGCATAAATTTCTCCCCCTTTTTGTCAACAGCAAAAGGTGGAGATCGAACAAAAAGAGTTGGTTTGAAAAAGGATTAAGAATCAAGGCTATTTGGGCAGGCGAACAAGCTCGTATTCTCCCATTGAATGTACTGTCTTCTCAAGCTTGTCAAAACTTTGCTTCAGTGACTAAAAGTCTTCACCCTGCACATTAGACTGAACTTGAATCTTCAAGGCATTTAACTGGTCATGCAGAGACACTGAAGCGACCTTAACAGCATTCTTGAGATCCTGTATCTTAAATCCCATACCATATTACTAATTCCACACATCCAATATAATTTCCAACAGTCTTGAAAAGTCTGTTGTTTAAGCAGTTGCATCCTCCCTCTTTTGGCTCTTCTCTTCTCTCACGAAAGATGACAAAACTCTTTAAATTTCTTAAGGCAAAGAGAGTAAGCTCATCCTCGTCTTCTTCGTCTTGCAAGATGAGAGCTCTTCTCTTCTTCACTGGAGCAAACATGGGCTCCTTGCCTTTTCTCTTAGCAGTAGCAGAGTCTTGTTTTGCTTTGAGAGGAGATTTCTCCTTCGTATGCTCCAACACTTTGTTTAGCTCCTTTGAGTGCATCTTTGTCACCATTTTGAAACCAATCACCATTGGAGAGATTGAGATAGCTAGTATAAGCACCTAAAGGGGGGTGAATAGGTGTAAAAATATTTTCTCGAGATAAGAGAGCAATACTAAGTAGACAATAGATAGGAAGTTCTCCTTTCGTTAACAAGGCGAATTATGATCAAAGTAAAGCATAGAGTAGGGAAGAGAAAATGAACACATAAATTATAATGGTTCGGCTTATTCCAAGCCTACGTCAACTATTCCGCACTGACAGCCCACCGGCTGGATTTCACTATGAACAAAAGAGATGTTACAGCAAGGTTCTCCCTTGATTCCACAATGTAGATACTCTACCACACTTCCTTAAGGTTTCTTAGTAATATGACCTTTCTTTTGCGTATAAGATTTCGCTCAGAAAATGAATTGACAAAGAACAAAGAGCTTCAGACTTTGGAATTCTTCTATTGCGCACATACTCGAACAACTAGAACGTCTTCCTTTTATACTCCTTTATGCCATCATACCCGTTGGCACTTACCAAAGGAATTCTTCCAATCTTCCCGTTGGACAAAATCAATTAAGAAGATCATTCAAGCTATTTAAGGAACATGTCGATAGCCCATCAATCCTGCTCGCCCATACAATTAGGATCTTGGTTTCCATAAGTAGAACCTTCCAAGTATACTTCGCCAATCATCGGATCCTCAATCTTTGAATCAATAAAGGATTCTGTTATGTCATATCCAGCGAAGAGATCTTCTCCAGTTGATAAAGTCAAATCCTTAGCGAAACATCTAGTTCTGGATAGCCCTTCTTCGACGGATTAGAAACTATCAATGGGAATAGACTTTGAGTCTTGAGTCTGGCAGTCCGGAGGTCTTCATACTTTAAATAGAAGAGTCTGCAAATCTTCAGACTAGACTGATGGAAACGTTTTTTCAGTTTCAAAATACTCCAGGAAGATTTCTCCAATAATCTCCCCCTTTTTGATGGTGATAAAACTTTCCTATAGATTTGGATAACTTTGACCTGCAAAACATTACTCAAGCAAATATGGATATCTCATAAAGATAAATGACTTATTGATAACACTAGAATCTGCAACCACATAAGATAGGTTAGTCTTGCATATAAGTAAAGCCATCCATAAGATATCAATAATACTTAATATAAGCAGTCAATCCAAAATCCCAAATCCAGTCCATAGTCAGACACAAAAGTCAAGTCAAAAACAAATCAAAACAAATCAAAAGTTTAAGTTCAAAGGCCAAATCACATCTCTCCCCCTTTTTGTCATCATAAAAAAGGTTAAGATGGAATCAAGGATGCTTGGGAATACGAACAAGCTGGAAATCTCCCATTGACTGGACAATGCTTTCCAGCTTTGTCAAATCTTCCTTCAGTTGAGTCACCTTTTCACTCTTAGCATTTGCTTGAATCTGAAGAGCAAGGGCTTGAATCTGATCATTCAAAGAGCCTGAAGAAGCTTGACTCGCATTCTGCAAATTCTGTACTCCGCATCCTAGAGCATATATCTGACCCCGCATTTCTAGGAGAACATTAAGAATTCTGCGAAAATCTGCTGAATTATCAGTTTGTGTACTGGCTTCTGCACGATTAGATGGAGTAAAGGCAGACGATGGCAAATTAGCATAGTCACGCAGATTGGGCGATGAAACATCATGTCCCTCCTCAAGAAATTGAAAAGCATAGATTTCCTCTAGATCTGTTGGAGAGCGGCTGACTCCTTCACTGGTAGCAAGATATGAGGACATTCCTATTTTCTCACGATCTCCCCCTGTTTCCATGCCTTCAGGTGGAGAAGAATGTTCATCATGCTCTCTTTCCTGTTGATCTCCTCTTTCCTCCTCTGCATTTCTTTCTTCAGCTTCTTTCTCTTCTGTTTCTTTCTCTTCTACTTCCAAATCTTCTTTTTCTCCAGTCCTCTGTTCAGAGTCTTTCTCTTGTCATTCCGTTAATTCTGGAACAGAACGACTCAGATTCTTCAATGCCATTGCAGTAATGGTGATGTCTTCCTCATCTTCTTCATCCTCAACAATGAGAGCTCTTCTTTTCTTAGATGGAGTAACCATGGGTTCTTTCCCTTTTCTTTTTGCTGCTGAAAAGATTTGATGAGCTTTGACAGGGGTTTTCTCCTTGAATTTCTCCAACGCCTTGTTGAGTTTCTTCAGACGCATTTTAGACACCATTTTCAGTCCCACTACCATTTGATCATAGGTTCAAACACAGAGAATCCAGGGAAGCTGAACATTCAAATGTCTGAATAACTTTGTCATAAGAGCTGGATAAGGAAGTTGACCCTTGTCCTTCACCACTGCTCTATACATGTGGAATATAATAGTGTGAGGAAGAGAGAACTTTTTTCCAGCATTGATGGCATACAGCAGCTTTGCCTCTGAGTTTGAAACATCAATTTTTGAAGTAGACCTTGGTCTGAGGCAATTGATCACAATCTTGTGAAGCAGAATGTTGAACGCACTCATCCTTGAGTAGGAAACCTTTCCCTCTGTCCTTCTATCCTTAACAAGTTCCAACGTAGTACGAGCAATAGAAACATTGAAAGGTTGATATCTTCCTCTCTCAACCCCAATCACATCAGCCAACATATTTACATCCATCACATAGTCCTGATCTCGGACACTAAAAGAGAATCTATTCGCATCTAAGAAAATGAGATTCAAATAGAAATATGTAGTGAGTTCAGCATAGGCTTCTATAGATTCAGAATAGAACTGTTCAAGTTGAAGAAGACTGAATTTTTCCCTTAAATTAACGTTCACAGCGTCAAGGAAATCAAAATCCACACTTCTAGGGTTTATGAGCCCACACTTCAACAACTTAGAGTATAAATGCTTGTGTTCCCCCGATCGAAACAAGTCTGTCTTTTTGCCCCGAACTTTTGACGCAACACCCATTCTTGGTTGAAACTGACTGTACAACTTGTCATCATCATTCCCATATGGCTGATTTAGCCCTCCAACACGTGGATCGATTGGAATATTTTCCATTGCCTCTTTTGCCGACCCAGCAGGGGCAATTCCCAACCGTTCCATTGTGCGTAAACGAAGGTTTCATTTTTGAATCCTTTGTCTTTCAGAAATTCGTCAATATAGTTCAAAGGAGTTCCACCCCTTTTCAAAGCACAATAAAGCTTGTAGGTAAAAGAGGGCTTAGGAGTTCTTACGAGTTCAGCATCTTCGATTATTTCTTCTTCTTCTTGACGAGCAACATTCTGAGATCTAGATGGAGAAGATGGATGCTGCTGAGAATGTTGTGAGCTTTGTTGCTGACTAGGAAACTCTTATTCCTCGGTGAGATCAAAGTGCGTAGACCCCTCACGCATTTGCTGCGGTCCCCTGTTCGCGATCCTCGAAGACTTCCTTTGAGACGACATCTTTCACAGTTTTTGAAATATTCCAAACTTGACTTTCCCAAGAAAGATGACAACTTTTCGAAGATTAAACAAGAGAAGAAGACAGAAGTAGAAGATCGATGCTTTTTAGGGTTTTTGGAGTTAAACGAAGAGGAACCGACAATATATAGGTTAGTCAAAGAGAGGCATACAAAACGTCGTAATGGAAAGTAAAAAGATGCCCTTTAAAAAAATAACCGCCTTTTTCAAAAAATTAGATAACTGCCATTTTAAAAATTAACTCCATTTTCGAAAAAGAAAGATTGCACTAATCACGGAAATTAAAAGTAGCAAAAATCAATTACGGACATATGATTGTACATTTTCAAGATTTAATTTGAGAGAGAATAAAATAACTTACAATAAAAAATATTGATTATCTGAGTCTGAGAGACTCTAGACTTTTACGTCTTCAAACCTCAAGATGTTGAGTCTGGTACGAATAATTTCAAATTGATTTTTCTCCAGAGGCTTTGTAAATATATCCGCCAGTTGGTTTTTTGAGTTAACAAACTGAATCGAAGCTTCTCCATTCTGAACATGATCTCTAATGAAGTGATGTCAAATCTCTATATGCTTTGCTCTTGAGTGAAGAGTTGGATTCTTGGTGAGATTGATTGCGCTGGTGTTGTCACAGTTAATCTTCGTGCATGAATCTTCAATTCCAAAGTCTCTTAGCTGTTATTTTATCCATAGAATTTGTGAACAACAACTTCCAAGAGCTACATACTCTGCTTCTGCTGTAGAAAGAGCCATTGTATTTTGCTTCCTTGAAAACCAAGACACTGTCCTGCTTCTAAGTAGTTGACGAGTACCCTAGGTGCTCTTTATATCAACTCTGCATCTGGCTAGATTTGAGTCTGAGTATCCAAGAAGAGTAAAGTCTCCCTTTTTAGGATACCAAATACCAAGGCTTGAAGTTGATGCAATGTACTTGATAATACGCTTTGCAGCACTTAGATGAGATTCTTTAGGGTCTGCTTGAAATCTGGCATAAATGCAAACACTAAACAAAATGTCAGGTCTAGAAGCAGTAAGATAAAGAAGTGAACCAATGATACTCCTGTATAGCTTCTGGTCAACTTTCTTTCCTCCTTCATCTTTGTCTATCTTCAAAGAGTTTGACATTGGTATATCAGTTTTTTTGCAATTTTCCAGTTCAAACTTTTTGACAAGATCATTAGCATATTTTTCTTGATGAATAAAGGTTCTTTCCTTCAATTGTTTCACTTGAAGTCCAAGAAAGAAGGTTAGTTCACCCATCATGCTCATTTCAAATTCATCCTGCATAGACTTAGAGAATTTCTTGCACAGACTTTCATTAGAGGATCCAAAAATAATATCATCAACATATATTTGAACAAACAGAAAAATTTTGCTTTATTTTTTGATAAACAGAGTAGTGTCTACTTTACCTTTGACAAACCCGTTTTGAATTAAGAAATTACTCAGCCTGTCGTACCAAGCTCGAGGCGCTTGTTTTAAACCATATAAGGCCTTTTTCAGTCTGAATACCGAGTCTGGTTTCCTTGGGTCTTCAAACCCAGGTGGTTGTTCCACATAGACTTCCTCATGGATAAATCCATTCAGGAAAGCACTTTTGACGTCCATTTGGAATAACCTGAAATTTTTATAACAAGCAAAAGCAAGTAATAATCTAATTGCTTCTAACCTCGCTACTGGTGCGTAAGTCTCATCATAGTCTATCCCTTCTTCTTGCGTATATCCTTTGGCCACGAGTCTTGCTTTGTTTCTTACGACCTTTCCTTTCTCGTCCATCTTGTTCCTGAAAACCCATTTAGTTCCAATAATAGATTTACCTTTCGGTTTATGAGTCAATTCCCAGACATCATTAATATTGAATTGCCTGAGTTCTTATTGCATAGCTTCAATCTAGGTTTCATCAGATAAAGCTTCTTCTATGCTTTTGGGTTCTATTTCAGAAATAAGAGCCACAGCACTAGACTCTTCGCGCCTTTTGGATCTTGTGCGAATTCCTTCATTAATGTCGCCTATAATGAGATCTTTGGGATGACTAGACTTATGCTTCCAGTTACTGGTTGATTTGTCAGGTTGATGATCACTTTCTTCATTTGATTCTTCAACAATCATTTGATGCTGGTCTTTCGAAGTCTGAGCTGCTTCTTGAGATTTTGACTTTGTAGAGTCTGGAGCAGGTTCAGATTCTTTAAGATGAGTCTGAATAGATTCGTTTTGCATAGAATCTTGGAATTTGACATTCATAGATTCCTCCACAGATTGAGACTTCTTGTTGTAGACTCTGTAGGCTTTGCTTGAGGTAGAATATCCAAGGAAGATGCATTTGTCTGATTTTTCTTCAAGCTTGCCAACTTGATCATTTGCATTTTTCAATATAAAGCATTTACATCCAAACACATGAAAATATGAAACAATAGGCTTCTTTTCTTTGAATAACTCATAGGTTTTTTTTTTTTCAAAATTGGTCTTAGAAAAACTCTATTAATAATATAACATACTGTAGAAACTACTTCAGCCCAAAAACGTGAAGAAATGTTACTTTCAATTAAAAGTGTTCTAGTCATTTCTTGAAGTGACCTATTTTTTCTTTCCACAACTCCGTTTTGCTCTGGAGTATATGGAGAGGAGAACACATGCTAAAAGCCAGATTCATCACAGAATTTTGTAAAATCTTGATTTTTAAATTTACCTCCATGGTCTGTTCTTATACTTGAAATAACATAGCCTTTTTCATTTTGAATCTTTTCAGCAAACTTTTCGAAGAAAATGTTTCAAACTTACTTGTCAGGAAATATCCACAATTACTAGGCAATATTTTTTACCTTCAATCCTCTGAGTTCTGATTGGTCCAAAGAGATCCATATGCAGAAGCTGCAGTACACGATTAGTGGAAACTAGATTTATTGGTTTAAAGAAATTTCGTAACTGCTTTCCCAGTACACATGATGTACATAGATCAGACTTTTGGTATGACAGATTGGGTAGACCACGAACTAGCTTCTTTGCTGAAATTATGGCTATTTGCTTCATATTGATGTGCCCAAGTTTTCTGTGCCATAAGTTCGCTTCGTCTTGCATTGAGATTAGACATTACGATTCATCTAGTTTCACTTCCAAGAGATAGATATTTCCATGTTTTCGACCCATGAATGACTAAGTAGAATCTTTACTGGTTCCTAAACATATTCCTTCTTGAAAGTTGATTTTGAAACCGGTATCGCATAGTTGATTGATACTAAGCAGATTGTAGTTGAGTCCTTTCACTAGGGAAACATTGCTGATTGTGAGGTTTCCAATCTTTACAGTTCCGAATCCCACAATTCTTCCGTTGCTGTTCCCTCCAAAAGAGACTTTTTCACCATTTACTTGAATGAGATTTATGAAGCAATTTGAATCTCCTGTCATATGTCTTGAGCATCCACTATTCAGATACCATTTTACATTTTTCTTAATAGCGACCTGCATTTAAAAAAGAGACTCAAACTTTCTTTGGTACCCATATTTTCTTGGGTCCATTGGTGTTAGTATGATATGCGGTTTTTGCCCATATTTTCTTAACAGGTTTCCAAACCATAGGACATTCTTTTTCAAAGTGATATGAACTATTGCACTTTGAACATCTGAGAGCATCGCGACCTACTGGTTTTACAAAGACCTTTTTAAAATGATTTTTGTAAACATCTCTTATGTGTCTTTGCTTAATTATTTCCTTCACTTTAGGAAAATCAATTAAAGGAATGGTTTCCACAGTCATTCCCAAACCAGATTTATTGAAATAAGGTCTTTGTGCTGAAAGAATTTTCTCAAGTTTCTGAGATCCTATTGAAAATCCTTTGGAAATATTTGATATGTCATTTTTTAAAAATACATTTTCTTTTGAAAGGTTGTCTTCTCTTTCTTTAAGAGTAGAAACATTCATGTCTAAACATTTCACCTTTTCTTTCAAAATATTTTCCTGCCGTTTCAGTGCAGAATTTTTCTTTTTAAGTTCGGAAATCCTTTTAAGAGAAGTCTTAAGACTAAAACACAACTCATCAATATATTTAGAGACTTTAATAGAGATTTTAGAGTTACTTACCTCAAATTCACTGTCTGAATCTAAGTCTGTCTCGGAGTTTGAATCTGAATCCGATTGTGCCATCAGACATATATTGGCATAATAATCATCACTTTCTTCACACTCTGTATCACTCCAGGTTTCTGCTTTAAGAGCATTTTTATACCTTTCAACTTTTCCTTTATTCTTCCTCAGAAGAGGACAGTTGGGTCTGATGTGTCCCTTTTTCTTACATTCAAAGCAGACTACATCTCTATTTGATTCATCATCCTCAACAGACTTAGTCTGTTGCTTTTGAAAACTTTGTTTCTTTTTATTGAATCTTCTTCATTTTCTGTTCAGCTATCTGAATCTTCTTATCATGAGAGCAAGCTCCTCATCATCCATATCGTCTTCAGAATCTGTAACATCAAAATCATCATTAGATTTTAATGCAATGGATTTCTTACCTTTAGGATCTTCGCCTTCATTGATTCGTTCTATTTCATAAGATTGAAGAGTTCCAACCAACTCATCGACAGATAGTGGCATAATTCTTTACATCTCCCTTATTGAGGTCTTTATGTGATTCAAATCCTTTGAGAGTTCAACCAGTAGCTTGTTTACTTTCATGGGATCAAAAATTAGTTGACCTTGATTTTCAAGACCATTCACGATTTCTGTAAAATGACTAAACATGTCAGTTAATGATTCTCATGATTTCATTTTGAAGGCTTTGTATTGACCGAGGAGAATGTTGACGCTAGTTTCTTTCACTCGATCGGTTCCTTCGTAGGTAATATGTAATCTATCCCAAACTTCTTTCGCTGTAACACAAAAAGATATTCTATTATATTCAGTAGGTGACAAAGCACAATATAAAGAATAAATTGCTTTTGCATCAAGAGCTTGTCTCTTGGTTATCTCTTCCTGAATCATTTCACTAGACTCAACAGCTTCTTTTCCTCTCTCTGAGACAGATGCAGCTTTAGGAATGATTTCTTTGTCTACAATGTCCCATTACAAATGATCCTTTAATCTTAGGAACGCCTTCATCTTGTTTTTCCATATGTTGTATTCCTTTCCATCAAAGTAAGGTGGCATAGTATTGCTTTGCCCTTCGACCAGCCTTGGAGTTAACATACTAGCCATGGATCTTTAACTCTGAAATAAAACACTTCAAACAAAGTGAGTACACAAGCTCTGATACTAATTGAGATAGCTAGTATAAGCACCTAGAGGGGGGTGAATCGGTGTAAAAATATTTTCTCGAGATAAGAGAGCAATACTAAGTAGACAATAGATAGGAAGTTCACCTTTCGTTAACAAGGCGAATTATGATTAAAGTTAAAGCAGAGAGTAAGGAAGAAAAAATGAACACAAAAATTATAGTGGTTCGGCTTATTCCAAGCCTACGTCCACTCTTCCGCACTGACAGTCCACTGGCTAGATTTCACTATGAACAAAAGAGATGTTATAACAAGGTTCTCCATTGATTCCACAGTGTAGATACTCTACCACACTTCCTCAAGGTTTCTCAGTAATATGAACTCTCTTTTGTGTACAAGATTTTGCTCAAAAAATGAATTGACTAAGAACAAAGAGCTTTAGACTTTGGAATTCTTCTATCGCGCACACACTCGAACAATTGGAACGTCTTCCTTTTATACTCCTTTATGCCATCATACCCGTTGGCACTTACCAACGGAATTCTTTCAATCTTCCCGTTGGACAAAATCAATTAGGAAGATCATTCGAGCTATTTAAGGAACATGTCAATAGCCCATCAATCCTGCTCGCCCATACAATTAGGATCTTGGTTTCTATAAGTAGAACATTCCAAGTATACTTCCTCAATCATCGGATCCTCAATCTTTGAATCAATAAAGGATTCCGTTATGTCATATCTAGCTAAGAGATCTTCTCCAGTCGATAAGGTCAAATCCTTAGCAAAACATCCAGTCCTGGATAGCCCTTCTTCGATGGATTAGAAACTATCAATGGGAATAGACTTTGAGTCATAAGTCTGGCAGTCCGGAGATCTTCAATCTTTAAGTAAAAGAGTCTGCAAATCTTCAGACTAGACTGATGGAAACGTTTTGTCAGCTTCAAAATACTCCAGGAAGATTTCTCCAATAGAGATGGCTTTCAAGCTTAATGGTGCAAAGATGTGAATTTTGAAGTGTCTAAAGAGACGTGTGATAAGAGCAGAATAAGGAAGCTGTCCTTTATCTTTCACCACAGTTTAGTACATGTGAAATAATATGGTGTGAGGTAGAGAGAATTTAAAGTTAGTATTGATTGCACAATCTTGGATGTCGATTTGGGACGAATGCAGTTAATCACAATCTTGCACAGCAAAATGTTAGAGGCAGTCATCCTTGAATAAGAAAGTTTACCTTCAGCAGAATGTTAGAGGCAGTCATCCTTGAATAAGAAAGTTTACCTTCAACATCCTTGTCTCTCATCAAAGACAGAATAGCATGAGTAATAGACACACTAATTGGTTGGAAACTTGTTCTTTCCACCCCGATTATGTCAGCCAATATGCATGTGTTCACAAAAAACTCATTATCCTTCATAGTGAAAGTAAAACTTTGTGCATCTAAGAAAGATAGGTTCGAATAAAAATATGTAGTAAGCTTTGGAAATGCAGCAGTGGATTCAGAACAGAATCTTTCCAATTGCAGTAAAACAAACTTCTCCCGCAAATTGATTTTTATCGAATCAAGGAAATGAAAGTCAACAGTCCTAGGGTTCATCACCCCTCTCTTCAAAAGACTCGAATAAACCTTTTTATGATTCTTTAATGTAAATAGATTCGAATCATCAGTAATGTCTGCAACCACCCCAGATCTAGGTAGAAAATGGGTATACATCCTTTCATCATCGTCCAGAGTTTGCAATTGATTTGCAGTGCCATATTGTGGGTCACCTGGAATATTCACAAATGTTTTTTCAGCCGATCCTTTCTCTACAACTCCTAGCCTTTCCAACTCCCTCAAAAACAAGGTTTCATTCTTGAATCTTCTATCTTTCAAGAATTCATCAATTAAAGACATTAGCGTTCCTCTTTTCTTTTAGATTAGAGTAGAGTTTGTAAGCAACCTTGGGAGTTAGAGTTCTTACAGGTTCAGCCTCCTCTATAACCTCATCGTTTGGTCGAGTCAGGGAAGGTTGACGCTGCTGAGAAGGTTGTTGCTGACTTGGACACATTAGAGGAGAATCTTCTTCTTCGGTTAAGTCAAAATGGGTAGGACCCTCATGCATGTGACGTGGTCCCCTACTTACAATCCTCGATGACTTTCTTGAAGACATTGTCACTTCAATTGAGAGAATCACCAACTTGTTCGAAAAAAGGTGAAAACTTTTGAACGAATCGAGAGTGAAAGTGAAAGTGAAAGAAAATAGGAATTTTGTATTCTAGGGTTTTGGTGTAAAAGTGAAGAAGACGAGTCTCAGCGATATATAAAGCAAGTGGGGCGAGATAAACGAAGCGTTGTAAAAGGAAATAAAAAAATACCATTTCAAAACAATAACTTCCCTTTTTGAAATTAACTGACTTTTCAAAATCGATAACTGCCTTTTTGAAAATTGAAGAAAATTTGAAAAGATAATTTCAATCAATTAACAGCTAATAAATAGTCGTACCTTTTCAAATTTAAAAATATAAACAACTTACAGTCGTAACTCTTGGTCTTCTGAGTCTGAACACTTACAGACTTTTACCTTTGAGTCTTGAGTGTATCCAGACTTTGCTGAGTAAGTGATATGATATTTAGTTTGGTACGAATAGACTTAAATAGATTTTTCTCTAATGGCTTTGTAAATATGTCTGCCAGTTGATTCTTAGAGTCAATGAATTGGATCATTACTTCTCCATTTTGAACATGATCTCTAATAAAGTGATGTCGAATCTCTATATGCTTTGCTCTTGAATGAAGAATAGGATTCTTGATAAGATTAATCGCACTGGTGTTGTCTCATTTGATCTCGGTGCAAGAGTCTTTGATTCCAAAGTCTCTCAGTTGTTGTTTTATCCATAAGATTTGTGAACAGCAACTTCCAGAGCCACATACTCTGCTTCTACTGTTGAAAGAGCTACAATACTTTGCTTCCTTGAAAATCAGGATACTGTTTTGTTGCTGAGTAATTGACAAGTACCGGAAGTGCTCTTCCTTTCAACTTTTCAACCTGCTAAATCTACGTCTGAATATCCAAGGAGAGTAAAGTCTCATTCTTTGAGATACCATAGACCCAACTTAGAAGTTGTCGCAACGTATTTGATGATGCGTTTCGCAGTGCTTAGATGAGATTCTTTTGGATCTGATTGAAATCTGGCACAAATACAAACACTAAACAAAATTTCAGGTCTAGAAGCAGTAAGATAAAGAAATGAACCAATAATACTCCTGTAAAGTTTCTAGTCAACTTTATTTCCTCCTTCATCTTTATCCAGCTTCAGAGAACTAGACATTGGAATTTCAACCTTTTTGTAATTATCTAAACCGAACTTTTTAACAAGTTCTTTCGCATATTTTTCTTAGTGAATGAAAATTCCTTCCTTCAATTGCTTTACTTGTAATTCGAGAAAGAAAGATAATTCACCCATCATGCTCATCTCAAATTCATCCTGCATAGACTTAGAGAATTTCTTGCATAGATTTTCGTTAGGTGAGCCAAAAATTATATCATCAACATAAATTTGAACAAGTAAAAAAATTTTACCTTCCTTTTTGATAAATAGAGTTGTATCCACTTTACCTTCGGCAAAACCATTTTGGATTAAGAACTTACTTAACCTGTTGTACCAAGCTCGAGGTGCTTGCTTTAAACCATATAGAGTCATTTTCAATCTAAATACAAAGTCTGGCTTCCTTAGGTCTTTGAAATTGAGAGGTTGTTCCACATAGATTTCTTCTTGGATAAATCCATTTAAAAATGCGCTTTTGACGTCCATTTCGAATAACTTGGAATTCTTATAACAAGCAAAAATAAGTAATAAACTAATTGCTTCTAACCTTGCTACTGGTGTGTAAGTCTCATCATAGTCTATCCCTTCTTCTTGCTTATATCCTTTGGCCACAAGTTTTGCTTTGCTCCTCACAACTTTTCCCTTTTTCGTCCATCTTATTCCTGAAAACCCATTTAGCTCCAATAATAGATTTATTTTTTTGGTTTGGGAGTCAGTTCCCAAACATCGTTAACACTGAACTGCCTGTGCTCTTCTTGCATAGCTTCAATCCAGCTTTCATCACTGAAAACTTCTTCTATGCTTTTGGGTTCTATTTCAAAAATAAGAGCCACCACACTAGACTCTTCATGCCTTTTGGATCTTGTATGAATTCCTTCATCAATGTTACCAATGATGAGTTCTTCAGGATGACTAGACTTGTGCTTCCAGTTGCTAATTGGTTTTACAAATTGCTCAACTTTTTCTTCAGTTGAATCTTCAACATTAGTTTGTTGTTGTGCTTCTGAAGTCTGAGCTGCTTTAGGGGAAGTAGACTTTGTAGAGTCTGGAGCAGGTTTTTGATCGATTGATTTTGTATAAGATCTTGAAATTTGACATTCATAGATTCTTCCATAGACTGAGTCTTTTTGTTGTATACTCTGTAAACTTTGCTGTGTTGGAAATGAACGATGCACAATTTGCGATGGAAAGAAGAACAGAGATTCGTAGAAATGCGAGAATGTTGAACTAATACTTTCTCTGTGGTAGATTTACACTACTTTCTTTATTTTGAATGTTCCCTTGCGTTCCCGACAAAAAAGAAATGAATGCCAGTTAAAAAGGTCTTTATGTCATTAATCCAGCACATCAAGTGATAAAATTGATCAACAAAAGCAGGGAGGAAGTGAAAGGAATATGTATAATCAATATGTTCGAGGTACATGGAGAGTGTCAACATAAAGATATGATCTCAGCTAATATATTTTACGATAAAAGGAAAAAGATAGTTCGCTTTGTCAATGGCCAAATTCAATTCCCTCTTTCTCACCTTGAATCTTCCTCATAGTGTCAAGATATGACTTCCCTTGAAGCTCACGAGAGAAACGTCCCTTGAAGTAATCGGCAACGCGTATTCTTCTGAATAATGCTGGCTTGTCCGATGTGACCAGGCTCGGTGCAGGACCCACTTCACCGTCCAATTTTGGGCCGTAAAATGTGGCAAATGAGAGCCTTTCCTTCATTGAGTTAACTGTAGCTCGGTGCTCAATGCTACGATAAGTACCATTTGTCACGATCTATGTCAATCATTAGATACACAAAATATCATGTCACTGCTTTGATGGATTTTGTTCTGAAAATTCTATCATCCATTCTCATTTTATGTAACTAAGTAACTCAATGCATCTGAATAAACAATGATGCCCATACAAGGATTGGGAAAATATTTACGTAACTACACAGATTTCGTGCACTCTGTGATTGGTTTAGTCCACCATATTATTCAAGATTACTATTGCATTCTCAACTGCATAAATTTTCATTTAGATAGACTAATCCAAGGCTTTTTCCCCCCATAAAGCATAAATAAAAAAGTTGTGCATATTCTGAATGGAATGACATTCTTGTCGTCAATCGCACATGAATCTAGCAATACCGGCTCGCATATCAAACAAAATTTGGTGGCATTCCACATCAAACAACAGATATAGGGCCAATCGAAAAGCTTTACCTCTAAAATATCTCCGACATTGACAACGAAAGCATTGGGAAGAGGCTTGACGGGGACCCACTTGCCCTCTTTCTTTATTTGCAGACCTTCCATTTCATTGACTTGGAGTAGGATGGTGAGGGCTGAGGCGTCAGAGTGAGGAGTGAGGCCAATGACGAGCTCGGGTCGCGGACATGGAGGGTAATAATTCATCCTAAGGGCTTGCCTGCCTCCATCAAACAGTTCTATCACGTCCTTGGTGTCCATCTTCAGAGGTTTTGCCACGAGAAGTAATATCTTCATTGCAAGATCTCGTAACTCTGAGGAGTATTTTTCCAAGACGTCTCTGCATAAAAATAAGATGATACATATAAGAATAGGCTAGCAAGGTGTGTGTGAGAGGGAGAGAGAGAGAGAGCATGAATTTTCTCACAAGAATACAAAAACACTTAAAGAATTATTTTTCATAGAAGTACCGTATAAATAAGCATATTTCATTGTAATTTCTTTCCAAAACCTAATAATAATTATAAAAAAAAACTTAAAAAAGACTGCAATAAATATTTAAGACTTATTCTTAAACGGGTACCCATCCCCCATGAAACCGTTATTCAATAGGTACAAGAAATCCGACGAATCATTCGATTGCTTCATAATCTCACTTTGATTGTATCGTTCTTTAGGAGCAAGGGATGGGCAAATCATTCGAACTGCGTCGACAATCGTCTTACCTGCCCATGAACAGCTGAAAGGAACAGCATCATTTATCTTGAATTTGCCAGCAGCGAAAAACGACAATTCTTTGTCCCCACACCCGAGAGGCTCAATCATCACGTGGTCATGAAGGGGACGCTACGTAAATTATTGTATCGTGTCAGGCTAGATGAACTAATTTGTATACTAAATTACTTCAACTACTTTGTGAACTAATTTCGTCAAAAGATTTTTTTTTTTTTCAATTCAATGCTATTCTTTTTTATAGCAAAATTTACTCTATTCTTTTCTCCCTCCTTTTTCACCATGGGCCGTCGTCCGTGTTTCTCTCTCTCGCGTGCGCGTTTGACATCTATCTACCCCCGAAACCTCCGCTCTGCTACCATTGTCGCCACCTCTCGCTCCTTTTACAAGAGTCCTCGTCTTAACTAAATGTCTCATAGGTGTAGAGCGTACTAAATGCATGAGTGAGTGAGCGAGAACCTGAACGGAGAAGGAAGCATGGGAAAAAGGCGAGGTTTTCTCAAATGTCTTGGGAGGGACACCATGAAGAAGACGTCGCTCCAATCAAGCTTTTGCTCCTCCGACACGACATACGTCTGCCCAAAACCCTCCATGTCTCCTTCTTCTTGCCAAAACATCCTCTTCTCCTCCATTGGAAGCTTGAAGAACTCTTGTATTCCCAACTTCACCTCCTCCACCAATGAACAACTCACTCCATGATTTATCAACTGCATGCACAAAAAGGGATTAATGAACTTCAAAACTCTGATTCTTGAAAAAGAAATCCAGATCTTTTGTCTCAATAATCCTCACAGAAAGAAAAAGTAAAAGCTGCTCTTCTAACATTTTACCTGGAAGAATCCCCAATCTCTGCATGCAACGTGCAACTTTTCAAGCTCAGACTCCATAAAACCGTCATTGCTTGATGAGAGCTTGCTCAGATCAATTACTGGCACTTGAGGCAACGATGTCCCAAGCTCAGCATGCATGAACAGGTGATCTTGGTCGGCACGGACATAGCGAGGTGGGACTTCAGTTATGGGTTCTTTTGCCATCTCCTGAACACTTGGGACTGGAAGAGAACTACCAAGCTTTGTGAGATTCGCATCCATTTGAGTAGGCTATGAGTTCCAAAGCTCATTTGAGAGTTCAGTGGCTGTAGGATCCTGCGTAACTAGGTTTCTCATTTATAACAGTTGTGTCGAGAAACCTCGCATTTGGAGCCACAAGAACATGTTCGGGTCCAACGTATAATTTGGCATAACATGATTGAAATAACATATTTTAAAAAATTAATCTAGGACATCACGTGTTGCCAAGGTTGCCTTTGCCTGCTCACCTGACTTGAATAAAGCCATGTTCCACTGTGAATCATTTCAGAGGATGAGATAATAAGTCCCTTGCAATAAGAGATGTTATTACACCCACAAGTCAAATGGCCATTTGCTTCATCTACAGCTTCTGGATCTCCAACTCAATCACTCCTATACACAAAGAATGGAAGCCAAAATCAACAAAAGACTGACAACAACTTCTGTTACAGTTATCCTTCTACAGAAGAAGCTACTCCTTACCTAAAAATCGAATCTCTGAAAGAAAAAAGAGAGAGAGATTTCCAAAGATTACTCGTAGTGAAGTTTGGCAAGGTAGACATATTTAGATTATTATACCAAGACTGTAAAAATAGGTAACAAACCCATATCTTAACTTAAATTTATTAAAGTGATTTATATATGAGTCACCTTAAATTTGAAATGTGGGTCTTCATGGGTTCCAAACAAAAAACCGCAAGAATGGTTTTGTCGGCTTATTTATAAACCCAATTTCAACCCAGGATCCTAAAATTAAAAAACAGGTCACTCCTCTCTTCTCTCTTCGATTACATCGGTCACAACTCGTCAATCTTCGTGCTTGGTGAGCATTCTCCCTCGTCTTTGATCCTCAATGATCAACGTTACCACCGCCCCCACCGCTGACGTTGGAGGAGCTCATGTAGCTTGGGCTCTTGTGGCAGCCATATCCATCGTCCTTGTCCCTGCCAATTTCACCACCACTCAGCAAAGCGCAAGCAGCCATGTACAACAATTCTTCATTAACAGGAAGAGAAACAAAGATGAAGGCAAAGTTGAGGGGGGTGAGCGAAGACCTTGCAGCAGGTGTAACACGTGCATGGATAGCGAGATTGCACATGAAGTGTTTGACGAAAAGGAAAAGACAACTACTGAAACACAGCTTTAGGATTCTACTTTTTATTTTCTCTCTCTAGCTCGCAAAAAGTATAATTTGTGCTTATGGAAATCCACTCAACTCAATTTGTTTGAGGGTGGCAAGCCCGAAGAGTCCCAACACGGCTTTCAAGAACTCTTTCTGCGGCAAATTGGTTGAGGGATTAAATTAATGACGAAGCAGGTCGAAGCTATGGCCTTTTTATGGTTCCGAGTTCGTACAGACCGAGTAAAAAAACGAAAAAGGGAGGCCGGAGGCGAGAGCAAGTGGTGGTTGAGGCATGGCTAAATCCAGCCGAGTAGAGTTGTCAGCGACTGCTCCAGCATCCATAAGGAGGGGCGTCAATGTTTCCGAACGGTGCATCTTAACAACCTCTGCAACAAGATAGAGTTAGGGGTGAGCATGGTTCGAGTTGGGCCGGTTCACCCTCTAACCTTAGGAGCAACCCGTACAGTGTTGGTCCTCAATTTTTGGAACCGAAGACCGACCCTATTGAGTTTGGGACCAAGGACCGGACCAACCCAATGGATTCGGTCCAATTCTAGAGTCAACCTAGGACCAAACGATAATTTTTTATTTCATTTTTTGTATTCCTTAAAAAAAACGATTAAAGACCGGATTGACCCAATGGGTTCGGTCCGGTTTCTAGGTCAACTCAGGACCAACCAATAATTTTTTATTTCATTTTCTGTACTCCTTGAAATGGCAATTGAGGACCGTACTGACCCAAGGGTTCAATAATGAGTGAGGTCAGCTAAGAAAGGTAAGCGGTGAGGGTCAAGTGGGGTGAGCACCAAACAAAATAAGCATCAAATGTCAAGCAAGGAGCAACAAGCCAAGTGGCACGAATGACCCAAAGTGAGCAAGGCAAGTGTCGAGTGGCGAGCGGAGAAGTTGTTTATTTTGATTTTGGCAAATTAAATACTAAGATAACAAATAAGATAGAAGAGAACGAATAATAGAGAAGGATGCCATAATGAGTTGTTTATGCATTTTTAGACACCATGAGGACTCTTCACAAAAACACATTCATCATTCGTAAATTTTGACTATTGACATTGTAAAAGACATTAAAAATCTAATTTATTAAAGAATAATATAAAATTACTTGAACTATTCACTAATGAGCTAGTTAATGTTGTTGACGATATTTATTTTAAAGTTTTCTCTATATAAAAAAATTATAAATAATATTTTATATATATATATAGGGTTGAATTCAGGGTTGGACCGACCCGGAATTCTCAGGACCGAGGATCGACCCACACAGTGCTGGTTCAGGTATTCTATGACTAAAGACCGACTCAGTCTCCCTAGGAACCGGACCAGGACCAGTAGGGTTAGGCCGGTCCAGGGTCGGTCTAGAGTTGACCCTAGACCAATGCTCACCCCTAGATAGAGTCAATGACTAATAGAAAGACTTGATGCTATGCAAGATATGTTAGTGATATGATGACTCTGTAATGCATTCAATAAACTTAAACATCAGAGCCGCCGATGTTTTTGCCGCTGGTCCACCCTGCTAGAGCTGACTAAATCTCATGCCTGTGCCATGCCACGGCCTAAGTATCGATTTTTTTTCTCAAACCTCAGTCATATCAAGTAGGGATACTATTCAGTGGACTACGCAAAAGACCACATAGATTTATCTCTACCAGCATCCAACACGATGAGGATAACATAAGCGTACTCCCCTCATTGAGTTCGGTGTCTTTGTAAGCAACACCAAGCTGCGTGAACAAGTACTTGACCCTGTTACGGTAGCCACAATCACTTTCCGCTCGTGATTGCTTGTCTGCCATCCACCCACGACATTATCAAGAATTTAAACAGCTCAAAAATGCCAATCCATTGCTTAAAAATCTATCGGCAGAGTATCCCCAACACAATACTTAGATTGCTAAATAAATAAATTTTCAATTTCAAAATGCTCATAATTTTTTTTTTGTAAGATTTGCGTAATCAGTACTCTTAAAATTAAAAATTTCCTAAATAAGGATACTTATTTCTGAGTACGCTAGTTAATATGATGCTTTCAATAGGTATTCCCATCTCGGTGAATAGAATTTGGGAACCAAAAAATTTGGAAGTCTTTGTCTCGACCTTCCTTGAAGTGAACCACAAAACAAAAAGCTAATGGATGACTAGGCGTAGAGATTGAACGTGGACTCTCTCAAATCCTTGTCAAACACAACTTTTGTATTTTAATTTAATTAACTTAACATGCAAATCTGTTTATTCAGGAATTGCCACTAATTTATTACAGGTTGATTAGAATCCCGAGTGTTCCCCCACTTTACTTTTGCAAACAAAAAATATCATGGATACAAAAACTTAGTTACACTTGATAACCTTTTTGTTCCTTTTCTCTTTGTTATAAAAAATATCTTGCAAGTCATCTTAGTCAATTTTAGTCTTAAGCCACGAACATGTAATGAGTGATTGTGCTGGTGTGCAAAACAATCAATAATCAAAGCAGTAAATAAACTGCTAGAGATAAAGCAAGAACATAAATACCTCAAGAAAGAAAAAGCCCATTAAATGAAATGCATCGAATGTTTTGCAAGATATTAACTAGAAAATGCATGCATGTCCTAAACATGATTTCTACATGTAATGATATGTAATTATTTTTATTATTTTTTGGGGTTTTTATTCTTTTTATAAAAATTAACCTATATGCAATGCATGAGATGTAATTTTAATCTAAGTTTATGTGACCCTAATTTAACTAATGACATATGACATGCAATTTATATGCAACCTAATTCCAATTATGGATAAAAATTATGAATTAATCTAATATGACATGCAATCTAATTTATATAAGCCTAAACATGCAATCACTAAATGACATGGCATTTGATGATGAGGCCATGGTGAAACTACTTCAATAGGATATAAGTTCTTTTTTTTTTTTAATGATTTTCTTTGAAGATAGAATAGGAAACTAATTAAAATTTGTAATTACCTAATTTAAACTAGGAAATAAATTTAAATTAATCCTATTCTAAAATGGGTAACTTACAAATTATCACATGGCTCCTAAATATGCAATTCTGAATGCAATCTATCTTAATATGCAATACAATTTTTTATAATAGGAAAATTTACTAAATTAGCAACATGCAATGTAACAAAGTTATATAATTCACATATTCACCTCAACCCAAAAGAGGAAACAAAAATAATCGAGAATCCAATCTTGAGTCTTAAAGATCAAATTATCAATTATATACATGATTCAGTAAGAAAAATTATTATCCAGGGTATGCCTAAAATCTCACGCCAAATCATGTTAGAATTGACTAGTCACAATTTACGAATTGAATATTTGAATAAAAAATAACTTCGGATATTATGTTAGTTGGATTACTGACTCAAATGACGACTGCTAGCAAGTGGGGAGTGAGGATAACCAGCGAGGAACAGTGAGAGGTGGGCAAAACAACGACAAGGACTATTAATATCACAAGGGCAAGGGGATCTCTAGATCTTTGATGCTAGATTCATTTGGTGAAATTGAAGAAATAGGTATTGTGGAGGTCTCCTTAAAATTTCATTGCATTCCGACCTAGATCAAACACATACTTACCGTTTTCTCGAGACTGCGTGTTGAGCTCTCTCTTTAGTCTTGATCCACAAGTCCGACCAGTTCAGTTTTATCCCTCAAAGATATACTTCCACATATTTTCTCATCAATCACACCGGACAAACTCAAGAACAATATATTTTTCATACTCTCTACAAAATTTGAGCGTGATCTAATGGTTAACAAATGTATATTCGTCAATTTCATGAAGCCGAATGTTGGAATTTTTCTCGGGGTCCGCGAGAAAGAACTCGTGTGTGGACATAGTTTTTCTTTAATTGCTAACCTCAATCATCTCTCTAAAAGCCCTAATTTTTCGAAACTCTCTTTATATATCCTATGAGTCAGGGTTTTCTTATAAGAGCACAATTTCTTACTTTCCTATCTCGAACTCTAAGACTATGTTTAGTCATCTAGATTTCTAAATAGGATAGAACTAAATATGATACGATAGGATATGAAATACATGGATTTTATCTTGTCCTATCTATTGTTGGGTGATTGTTGTAATAAATTTAGATATATTCACATCATATCTTGTATATTGTTTGTTATAAAATGCATATCAATTAAATGAACTAAAAAATATTATAAACGAAGACGGTAAAAATCTCTCGCAACAATCTTGTCTACTTTATTTTTGGGGAAAAGACTACCAAAAATCCCAAAATTTGCCCAAAGTGACAAATTTACCCCAATTTTTTTTTTTTGGTGACATGAAAAATCCAAAACTTTGCTAACCATGACACATTTACCCCCACCAAAGGCATTTTATTCTTATTTTTTTCTATTTTCCCTTTTTCCTTCTTTTCTTTTTTTTTTTTCATTTTTTCCTTTTTTCTTCTTCTCTCTTCCTTCTACCATGGTCGGTGGAGGGAAGAGAGAAGAAGAAGAAAAAAAGAAAAAAAAATTAAAAAGTAAAAGACAAACATGCCTTATAATTTAAGGTAAATGTGTCATACGGAAACAAGTTTAGAGTTTTTTGTGTCACGAAAAAAAAAATTGGAATAAATGTTTCATAGTTGGCAAAGTTTGAGATTTTTCATGTCACAAAAAAAAAAAATTGGGGCAAATTTGTCACTTTGGGCAAAGTTTGGGATTTTTGGTAGTCTTTTCCCTTATTTTTATTTGTTTTTATTTTATTTTCCTCTCTTTTTTAATTAATTTATTTTTTATTTCTTTCTTCCCCTTCCATCATTCTAATAACATTTTATTAAACAGGAAAATGTACAAACATATTTAAAATATCAAAACACCTAAAATGTGTAATATATATAAATATGTATTTATATTTATATTATAAGATAGAATCAAATTCAATATATAAATAAAAATAAGATTAAATTAAAAAACTAAATTATTATTTTTTGTTATTTTGAATTTATTATAGTAGAATTCAAATATTATTTATATTGAAATATAATTTTAAATTTGTTAGTTTAAGAAGTTTGTTATTCGAGAAAAATAACTTTCCTATTATGGATATTAGAAATCATGCCCACATTTATCCCACTTCTTCTATAGAATAATTTTATATGATCTATATCTCTTGTATATCCGACTTTATTCTATCTTGAGCAAGTACCAAATGAATGATAGAATAAATTTTATCCTATCCGGAATTTTATCTCAATTGTCAAACGTAGCCTAAGAGATATCCCCTATCTTTAACAATGGAAACTCTCCTATTATCTCTTATTATTTAAATTTTGATAATTTCAAGTTTAATATCTCCTCAATTTGACTTTAATTAATCAATATTTTCCAACTTAGCAACCCATATGCACAAATTTTGGCCAATATGTTGGATAAAAGAGCTTGGCCAAATTATACGAGCGATGTTAGCCCAATTAATTCAATTAAGCTCATAACCTCCTTCGCTTAAGTCCATTAACTTCAATGCAATTATATGAGCTTAATTAAAATGCTCCCAATACTTATATGCAATTTAACTAGTACTTTTGTTTAGGGGTCAGGGTTGATCCCTGATTTTCTATGCAAATGAATGACTAGAAGGGCCATCAAAATTTAAGCATCAATAATCTTGCAATCAGGATATCTAAACTAAATAATAATGTGCAAGTGGATAATTATTTTTTTGTGCAAGTGGACCATTGGAATGTTATAGTTGACCTTCTTTTGTTGATGAGCTAAATATAGGCTCCTATACGAGGATTGGATTTTATTTGAATTAATATAATGGAAGTTTACCAAGTCAAAATGCATGGAGTTCTCCATAATAATATTGGAATACCTAGGGCATCTTCTATTTCTCTTCCGGAGAGTTTAGAAGGACCAGCAAAACACATCTTCCAAGCCTTAGGACACACATTTTTCCTCTTCATACCACGACTGTAATTAACAGCTATTACCCAAGGCAAATAAAACCTCCGGAACATGTGATGTCCTACAATAATTAATTTGATTATGAAAAGTAAAAGCATTATGATTATGATCTAGACAAAAAAAATTACTTTGCCTTGAAAATTTAAGCAAATGAAGTTTAAGTAGTACAATAATGTATGATGACCCCCAAACTAAAAATAAGTATCTCAATTTACATAATATATTCAAGAAATTTAATGTAGCTAATGTAAACTCGTTTCCTATTTATATGAAATTCTCGAGCCATTATGTTACTTTATTGTTGAATAATAAAGACTTTTTGGATAAATGTTATTGTTTCCTTGCACTTAATAAATGGGATTATCAACATCTAACTTTAGGAGGTTTATTGCTTCCATATATTGCCACATTAACATTCGAAGACCTAACAAATGTATCATGCATCTACATTAACAAGACAATTTTGTTCAGCAAATTTCAAAATTTTAAAAATGTTATTCCAATGGAAATTAACTCCTTTACTCCTTTCCAATGAAGCTCTCTAAGGTAATAAGTAAGCCTATTACAAATAACAATTTAGATAGAATCTAAGTTCATTTTCAACCGTGCATAGCACGGGATTTTTGGCAAAGCTCGTGCAAGTTGAGTCACATCACTCATGTAAAGTTTTCCATAATTATTTATTTTTTGTCCTTACTTTGGAAAATCTCTAATGTTGCATCCTTGATTTTAATGCATATTTTGGTAATAAATATCTAATCGGTATATTTTCATACATTCTACTAATATAATTCTCTAAAAGTCTTTTGCATATTTTGGTCATGAATGTTTAAAAATAAGTATTAGTGTATATTGTGAAGCCCTAGAATGTCACGCTTGGCATGTGCCCTTTCTAATTTTATCTTTTTAATATTAATATCATAGGGAACAAAAAAATTTCACAACATCCCCTACAATAAATTGCACGAGTTTAATAAATGCACATATGCTTCTTGTTTATAGTTACCACCTTTAGACAATATTTAAATAAAACCTGAGAAAGGTCAAGGGTCAACTAACACCTCTACACCCATACCGTGCCAAAAGCGAACTCAAACATTAACCAAGCCACCATCCAACTTGGGATTGATGGACTCCAGCATCACCTCATCCCCTCCATTGTCGAGTCTAGAGGGATCAACCTACAGATCTAAAAAATAAGGTGCGAGCCAAAACCTAGTAAATGAAATATCTAATTCTAAAGTTAGAGATTATCTTACCACTTAACCTGGTACAAACATGAGTTCAAGGCAATAACCATGTATATACCAATGAAAACCATTAACAATAATGCATAATTTAATTCACTCAAATGCAAGTAGATGCCATATTGTTTCATGATATAAAAATCACAAGGTGGCCCACCACAAACATAGGTAATTCCTTACTTGTCATGAAGCTCGCCGATACACATAGATAAGTTCATTCCTGTCAGGAAGCTTATCAACACGTACACAAGTGAGTTCATACTAGTCATGAAGCTCATTGATATACACAAATGAGTTCATACGTGTCACTAGCAAGACGTCAACTCACAAGACATAAAAAATACAACGCATCCCAAATCACAGGATATCCTGACTCTGTTTGGTGTGTAATTCGATTCATTCCTACCTCTTTCGTTATCCTAGAAGCTTGCTAGGATCCGCTCCTTATTCGAGCCCTCTGGCCTCAACAACCACTCCCTCATTGGACACGGCCTCATTGGACATGGTCATTATAGGTCCACTAGCATCCCCTAGTTTATTCCCAAACCACACACCTACTAGAGAGGGTCCTGCTTTAGTATCCCTTGGTTAACTCACTTGAGGTATAGTTTAGTGAGTATAATTAATAAAGAGGTGTAATAGGCAAGAAGGTATACTCACAAATTAAATATACTCGGACAATAGATATACTTGGCAAGTGGATATGCTCATGCAATACTTGGGCAAGTGACTATACTTAGACAAGTGGATGTAAGCATTAGTATGTTATACTTAGCAAATTAGATATGAGCAAAATGTGGTTATACTTAGCAAGTGAATATGAGCAGTAATTGGTTGTACTTAGCAAGTAGATATGAGCAGTATGTGGTTACTCTCAGTCAAATGGATATGAGTAGTATGTGGTTATACTCAAGAAAGTGAGTATATTTAGTAAATGAATATATTCAAGCAAATGGATATACATAGACAAAGGAATATACTCAATAAGTGAATACAATCCAACAAGTTGATATATTCAGGCAAGTAAATATAAGGTGAATATAAGTAGCAGCTAATAAATATAAAGTAAATATGAGCAGCAACAAGTGAATTTAAGGTGAAGATAATTAGCAGTTGGCAAGTATAAGGTGAAGACAAATAGCAGCTGGCAGTATAAGGTAAATATAAGCAGTGATTAGTGAGTCATAATTCATGAAAGTAATAATTTAAAGCAAGTTTCGTCCTTGTTTACATTAACATGCTACCACCACTCAAGGGAATCGATCAAGCACAGTTATTGTGACAGCCTGATTTTCCAATTTTAATTTCAATGAATTTAGACGGGCATTTCGTTGGCACGCATATAGCTCATTTCCTTGAGTTGGCCACTCATGTGAAATCTAGCCTATCCGGTGAGGCCGTTATGAAATTCTAGTGCATAAGACTCGAGAATTTGATTAATAAGCGACCTTTCGACCGAGATAATCTGCAAGGGTCATTACGGCACAAATAAAAATCGATTAGAGATTGGAAATAGGTTGGCTCGGCAGAGGCATGTGATTAAGTGTGGGTGATTCCACCGGATCGCACAACTTTGGCCGATCGACACTAAACCGACTTTTCTAACGATTGGGTACCCTGTGCTCGTATTTGAAACCTTGAGATTTCCCCCGACAACCGAAAGTTGTGGCTTGAAATGATCAACCGCAAGTCGAATGCACAAAAATTTGTAAACGTCGCTCGGTAGATTAGAATGCGCTAATATGGAGCCAAAGGGAAATTAACCGTGAAATTGTGATTGAATTATGAAATTGGAAGGCATGGTACGTCACAAAGCTTATTAGGATCATTGGATTAATTTATGGACTTTGATTGGAAATCAATTGGAAGAGAATTGATGGAAATTGAAGTGCAAGGATTTGGACCCCGGCGGAAAATGAAATTGGACTCATTGAACCAAAGTTGTGGGAGGTTGGAGGTGAGTGGAAGATGACATAGGGTGATGTCATGGTAGTTGAGCCAAGAGGAGGAGATTTGGACAAGTGGAGGGTGGAGATTGCCTCTTGGAAAGGCACCCATCAACATCATCTTCTACCTTTGAACTTGGAAGAGAGAGAGAGAGAGAGAGAGAGAGAAGGAGGAGCTGCTGTGCGACCGCCCCCTCCCGTCCGCTCCTTCGCCGTTCGCCGTTGCCGCCGTTCGCCGTTCGTCGTCGCCGGAGCTCGCCCGCGCGCGACAGCACGCCCTCCCGTGCCGAGCCGCTCGTCCCGTTCCACGCCAAGCCCCGTTCGCCGAGCTCCGCGCCATCATCACCTCAAGGCAGCTGCTGTTCGTCGCCGCCGGAGCCCCCGTCGTCGCCGTCCGTCGCCGTGAGCCACCGTTCGGAGCCCTAGCCTTCCTCGCCGGCCCTTGTCCGCCATTTCCTCCGCCGCTCGCCGCCGTTCCGCCGCCCGTCGAGCTTGGTTAGTTGCTGGTTTTTCCAGCAAGAACCAGCTCCTTTCTTGCTCGTTTTGGCCCTCTATTAGTCCTCATTTAGTGTTGATCCGTGTAGGTTTGTCGACGGCGTCGTCGTGCTCTTCGCCGGAGACCCGTCGGAAAGCGATTCCGGTGAGTTTAACTCACTAAACTCCGATTAGCGGGTTAATTATGTCTTAAGTGTGTTTAGTTTTGGTTGATAGAGATTAAGTGCTTAGATTATTTTATTTAATTGCGGATTAGATTAGGTGGTTTAATTAAAGTAAAGCATGTTTAGTTTAAGGGTTAAGTAGGTTTATTTTTAAAATAAACCTTGATGGGACTTAAAGGAATTTATTTATGATTTAAATAAATGTTTCGGAATTGCTGGATTATTTAATAATAAATCATTTTCCGAAAATCATTAAAATATTATTTTATAAAAAAAAAAAAAAAACTCAAAAATTTATTTTTGATTCTAATTGCTCAGAATTTCGTGCCGATCGTCGCCGTATAGTTAGAATTTGAAATTGATGATTGGTTAATGCAAATTGAGTGCCAATTGAGGAAAAATATGAATTTTAGCTAGAAAATCTCACGTGTCGAACTCGATATCGAAATTGGATTGTTTTAAAGATTAATGATGTGATTTAAATTATGTAAATTACGTGTGACGTACCGCGAGTTGATTATAAATCGTTGCCGGATAATTATGGGAATTGAATTGACCTATTAAGTGGGAATTGCCTCTATATGGGATGCCCACGTGGTGGATGCGGGTCGCAGTTGATTCTGGGCCCATGCTCCTTCGGGAACGCCGTCGACGTACTGACGAAGCCGCGCTCCAAGGTGGGGAGGCGATGCCTGGCTATATGTCAGTAGATAGCCGAACTGCGAGTAGGCTATGCCCTTGTGTGGCCCCAATGAGTGATGATTTGAAATGCTTACCCTGATGGCAAAAATTTAAAATGAGATTGATTGCATTCCGATGGTTCACGTGCTTATTATGGCTTGTACTTGAGTGCTATGAATTGTGCTAATCTGCAGGAGTGCAAGAAGGCGAGGTAAGTTCCCTGTATTGTGTGGCTAGACCACTATGGGGCGTATTTTCTTTCTAATAGGGGTTTAGGAGGGGTGAACTTGCTAAGACAAAGTCTCATCCCAGTTTGGGGAAAAATATTACAGGACCGTAGATGGCGAGACCCCCGGAGGTGAGCGGCCTACCGACGGTGATTGACCAGACGACTGAGAGTGCCCCTGATCCTGGAAGTCCCTGGGTTTACCAGTTGGTTAGGACCCTCATTTGGGTCGAGGTGAGCGTGGATAGTAGAGTGCCTTATACGTTTAGGGCTTGGTTTCGTACCGGAGCGGATGGTGTTAGGATTGGCCCTCTAGACAGCATGGACATTCCATTGGCGGTGATGACCGCCATTTTGGGAGATGGTGTGGTAGATCAGCCCGATGGTCGAGTGATCAACGCTACGCCCCCGCAATCCTGGGTGACTGATCCGGAGGATGTGGGATCGACGAACGGGGATTCCCAGTAGTCCTAGGACTGTGTCTTTTCTTTTTGGCGGACTGTTCCATGTTGTGTAGGCTAACCCTTTTTGATGCACATAGACTCTGACCCGTTTTTGGTGCATATAGCCTCCGAATTCTGTTGGTGTATGTAAGCCCTGAATTGTAATGGTTGTATGAAAGTATGCTGTTGATTTTGAATTGATGTTCCTGCTGTCCTATCCCGTATGTTCTTGGTAAGGGGTTTCTTATACGTTCCGCTTGCGCATTAATAAATTAATCTGGGGTCGGCGACACTACCTGGGAATGTCGCATTTGCATGACCATGGTGGGATGTGGCCGCGCTCGAGGTTCGGGGCGTCACAGTTATGCATGTAAGACTTCATCAAAACAAGTCAAATCAACATAATATCTTAACATGTGACTATTGAGACTTGCTCATACTCATCGTTGAATTTAACTAAAACTAAAACTAAAACTAGAGGCTTCACTAACATTGGAAAGGACTTGATAACTTAAAGCTGTAATCACCTTTAAATAAAATAAACAAAACTGAAAATCAATAATTTTTATTTTAAATTGAGAAAAGCAATTTGTAGAAAGAAGCGGAAATTCCAATAATTTATCTTGTCGATGCATGAATGATTGACACAGAAGCTTTAATAATATGAGAATGGGGCCTTCAGTTTTACTCGTGGGATTTGAAAACAAAAGTTGAAGAAGGAAGTGGTCAGTTAATGAAGTGCTGACTTCTAGCTTTGAAACTTGAAAGCTCTCCCAATATCCAACCATATGACCGAGACAAGGGTTATAAGGATGAAATTGATTACGAAGGTTAAAATAAGAGTTAATATCCTAAAAAAACCCCAAACTGGTACACATGTGACAAATTTACTCCAAACTATTTTTTTGACCATAAAAAACTCCAAACTGGTACAGTTGTGACAAATTTACCCTAACTGATCATAAAAAATCATAAACTGGTACATTTATGACAAATTTACCCTAAACTAATTTATTCGATCACAAAAAACTCCAAACTGGTAAATTTGTGACAATTATACTTTCAACTAAATTGAATTAATACCACAAAAAAATCACAGAAATTGTAAAATGTGACAAACGAAGTGTAAAATTCCAAATTAGTATACCAATCAACCATCACGTGTCATTTAACTTAATTAAAATTTAACAAAAACTAACAGAGGTAAATTTGTCACAAGTATACCAGTTTGGGGTAAATTTGTCAAATGTATACCAGTTTGGGGTTTTTGGTGGTCAAAAATAGTTTGGGGTAAATTTATCACAAATGTACCGGTTTCGGATTTTTCAGGATATTAACCCTTAAAATAATAATTGTCCTTGGGTTAAAAACATTAGGTGTAAAAGTAGAATGAAACGTGTTCCAATACGAATGCTTCAAGTGGCCTAATGAGACTTGCTAAAATGAGATATTTTGAAAGATGGTCATGTAAAATGAACAAGTCACCAAGGCATTAAAGGGCTAAAGTTAAAATAGATGATGTAATATATGATATCAAGGCTAGACTAAATTCAATGTCAAAAACTAAATTAAAAAGGGACAAATGGCTCACTTATTTGGTTTCCAAAGTGCATATTTTGTTAAGTTACCAAAGTATCTCGTAAATTAGTACGGAAACAAGGAAATTAGTGTCCATTCTAAACATTGGTGAATCAAAAAAATATTTTAAACTTACTAATATTATTAATGAAAGATATGAAACATTAGGAAAACCTTAACTCAACAAATTTTAAATCTAAAAAATTCAAAGCATACTGGTCCCCTTTTACAACTAATATAGCGATAATGGTCATAGAAAATCATCCTAAATGCTATTATTGAAAGTCAAAAATATTGGTTGTCAAATATATACACTTCATTTTGATATATTCGCATACTATATGTTTAAGCATTATTGTTTATGATGAGTTCTTATTAGAGTTTGCTAGTATAGTCTCAACACCTAAATTTTCGCCAAAAGATCTCTCATGCATTTCATTAAAATTGGTGATTGAATTCGTTGATAGTGATTGAATTTGATCCCTAAATAAAAATAGTGATTTCGCATGGTCTTACATCCACACTTCTTATTGCATTTTCTCTGCATTTAAAAATTATTTACATCTTTGCTTATGATTAACGTGTGCGCATCGAACGTCAATTTTAAATGAGATTGTTAATTGTTGTGATCTGGCCCGTTATGCGACTCTGTCCTAAAATTTTTCGTGTGTTGAATTTAAACAGGTCTGAAGCTCACTTTGGGCCTGCGAAACTCGGCCCAACTTTGACCTCTCTAGGCCATACAACTAGATCCATTTTCAGTCCTCTCTCTCTCTCATTACATTCTGTTGATATAGTAAGCAAACATATTGTATTTAGATCATCTCGAGTGTTGAAATATCTAAATAATAAATCATGCATTTATCTAATAACTTAAGTTTTTGGAGTTGATTGCGATTTCACAAAATCTCAACTTGATATCAGAGTTAGAAGATCTTGAGTTCGAATCTTCTAGCCCTCTATTTGCTTTCCCAATCACATATTTTCATGCTTAGCTTACGCATGAGACGGAATGTTAGAATATTCAAATAATAAAACATGTTTTCATCTAACAGTTTAAGTTTTTAAAATAGTTACTAATGGAAAGAATCAAACCAAAAAGATGTCTGGGAGATTGTGAGATGACGAGGTGGATTTGAGAAAACAACAACCAAAAAAAAGGAGCTTGCTACGAATGCTGAGTGAATTTGGGTAAGAAGGAAACAAATAAAATGGCCGTGAATGAAAAAAAAAAAAAAAACAAAAAACAAACAAAAAACAAAATTGTTGCAATTTGGCGGAGGTCCAACTTTGACCTCTCTCTACCGATTCGCTTGAAGGCTTGGAGCTGAGCGGGAAGAGCTCGGAAAGAAACTAAACAGAGAGTGAGAAATTGAGAAGAGAAACGGAGAAGGGACTTCAACATCAGTTGCTCCTCGGCCACTCACAGACCGACGCTTCGCTCTTCTCGGCTGTTCCCTTTTCAGATCATCAGATTTCCACGTCAGTTTCACGCGTGTCTTCATCATCCAAAGCGTTGGGATCCGTCCTCTGCTGTCCCATGCTCCTAGACTGCTTGGTCCAACGAACGAGGACTAATGCTGCCGAGTTTCAATCGTTGGGCAGACCGGTCCGTCCACAAAGCTGCAGTCCCCGCCATCGCTCACTGCTGATTGTTGACTTTCATCGCAACAACTGTGACGGAGTTGCCGTTAGCATAATATTGTCTCTACCGCCATTTTAGCACACCTACTTTTAACCTTGTTGCCACGGAAACCTGCGGCTTGTTTTGCTCAAGCCCACTAGTCGTCACCATCGCATCGACATCTCATCCTCATCTGAGCACTCCGACCCCAATCAATAAGCCAAGCATCTCTTCCCTTCTTTAGTTTAGTGTGGCTTAAACACGTTATTACCCTTTTAGCTTCATAAAGTAGTCGACGTTGAGGCGAGTCTCAGCGCTGCCACCACTCGTATTGCTCGAATCAAGGTAACTGAAGACGGGCGACGTGGCTTACTTGTGCTTTCTTAGAGCGGCTGAGCGCCTGAAACTGTGAAAAGTGGCGTGAAGAGCATTGAGCGCCTGCTCGAAGGAAAATGGCGTGTCAAATTGTCTGTTTGGATTTCTGGCGAACCACTATCGAGCGATCGGGATGGGTAGAGGATTCTCATTCAATTGCGCCTCGTTTGATTTTAGCAAATAAAAACAAGAATTTTGATGCGTGTACCTTGTTCCAGGTGGAATTGGTCATTTGGTTGTGTTCAATTCACATCATTGAGAGACATATCTTCTATTTTGGCTGGCATCATAGCAAAACCATGTGACCTTTTTATGGTCTGCTTAGATACAAATAAAGAAGAAAGTTCGCCTCTAGATTTTCACTTGATGTAGTAGTTAGTGCAAACTAATCTGTGTCATCTTTAGCTTTTCTCCAGAAAAGGGCGTGTTTGATTACTAGTAGTTTTGTTCACTTATGGGTGAAGTGATCCGGGGCAGCTGAAGTAAGGGGAAATGCCGAAAGAAAAAGAGGAAATATTATCGATGGGCTTGTGCTTTTTCTACCTTTTTATTGACTCCTAACATTCCCTATCACTTTGAATTGATGACATTTTCCTTTATGGGTTCCAATTTCGATTTAAAATTATTTATTACTTATTTTCATCTTTTTCTTTGGTTCCACACTTAATAAAAGACAAAAACTATCCTAAACCATCTCCAACAACTCTTTTTTCACCTTATCTGCTTCTTCCATGCCCGTTATATTTCAAAGTTTCTTTCACATTTGTCTTCTTCTGAACTTATTCTTCATTGTCCACTTGCACGAGAGTTTACCCAATTCTTGTGATCTTAGCAAACACTAATCATACATCGAAGTAAAAGAAATGTTAGTTTTATTTGCAAATTATTATGTCCTTAAGATTCTCCTCGTGATTGTGAATTTTTCAACTTCGATTTCCAATATAAATTTTTTATTTTTCTCAAGATTGAATATTCGAATTGATGTCTACATTACACACACTTTGTTGATCTTCCATTGAATTATACTTCGTAGTGCAGCCACCAAGGATCCAATTTACTTAAATGTATCTATTGATAATGAAAATGCAAATGCAGACGAGCAATCAATCATCTTAAACTTTAATTGATAAGAGCATTAAATTGAAACAAATGAATGATAAAAAGGTGAGAAATAATTTTAATCAAGAGTAGAATTCATTAGGGATAAAGTGGTCAATTCAAAGTGGTAGGGATGTCAAAAGTCAATAAGGGGTGGAAAGAGCGCCGGTCTTGTGAAATTATCACAACCTTAGACTTGGAGATAGATGATTGTGTGAAGGCATATCTAAAGCATAATGTCTAGAATAGCTTGAAAGTTTACTATTCTCAATTCTCGATGCTTCAACGATGGCTAAAAATAGATTAGCTCTCTCTATAGTTGGATTTTGCTTAAAGCCACATATCTGCAAGAAAGAACGGAGATTCCAATTTTTTTTTTCTGTGTTTTTGGTTGAGGAGATTCTCCGGTATAGTGTGCAAATTATAAAGGTATTTTGCTTGTGGGGATGAACTTGCTCAGCCATTATTTGGAGGTTTATAGCCTGATAAGCAAACTTAAAATTGGCCTTCGCGGTTTTAAGAGCAGAAGCAACCCTTCAGAAAATTTTGCAAAATGAATCTAAAAAATAATAATTGAACAAATATAACCTTTCAAATACTCAGAAGTTTTGTCCGAACAAACACAACATTCCAAAAGTTAAGAAGTTATGTCTGAACAAACATAACCTTTTAAAGGATATTGGAGTCCCTAATAACTATTAGGTAAAATAATAAAAATCAAAATTAATTGATAAAAAATAACCATAACTCTATCTTATAAAAATAAATAGAAACAATAATTGTTTGTATGGTACAAGGCACCTTTTTGTTTGTATTATTAACAATCTTTTCCTATAGAAATTTAAGAGATTCCCCGACTATCTCTCAAAGATATAATTGCTAGGAAAATTTTGACTGTAAATACAATACATAAACCATATTTAAATATCCTTGAACCATGGCGAAAAAAAATTAATAGTTTGGGGGACGAACCAAATCTCAAACCACGAATTTAGATTTTGCTCATATTATAGAGGACTCGTCAGTATTTTAAGGCAATGCGTTACATGGCCTGCTCTCATACTGTCGATACATATTGCTCATGTGAAGTGACTTGGAATACCACATTTGCAAAGTCGAATCTCATCAACAGCATTTTTAACCACTTTTTCTGCTCCACTTATGCTGTGTGTTCATTATGAATAGTTCCACCTTGCTTTGTTGCAAATGAAACGATGCACATTTTGCAATGGAAATAAGAATTGAAATTCATAGAAATCAGAGAATGTTGAACTGATACATTCTCTGCAACATATTTACTCTGCTTTATTTATCATGAATGTTCACTTGCTTTCCCGACAAAAAGAAACTGTAAACCAGTCGGAAAGTTCTTTACGTCATTAATCCAGCAAATCAAGTGATGAAATTGATTAATATAAGCAAGGAGGGAGCAAAAGGAATGTGGATAATCAACTCGTTCAAGGTACATGTAGAGTGTCAATATGAAGATGTGATTTCAGCTAGTATAGTCTAAGTAAAATTAAAAACAAAACAAAATAAAATAAAATAAAATAGCTAGTTTGCTTTCTCGATGACCAAAGTCAATCCCCTTTTTTCTCGACTTGAATCCTCATAACGTCAAGATACGACTTCCCTCGTAGCTCACGAGACAAGCGTCCCTTGAAGTAATCAGCAACACCAATTCTTCTGAATAATGCTGGCTTATTCGGTGTGATCAGGCTCGGTGCAGGACCCATTTCCCCTTCCATTTTAGGAGCGTAAAATGTGGCAAATGAGAGCCTCTCCTTCAACGAGTTAACTGTTGCTCGGTGCTCAATGCTACGGTAAGTACCATTTGTAACAATCTGTAGCCATCATCAAATACATAGATTGTCATGTAATGCCTCTATTGGATTTTGTTCATGTAGTTCCGTTATCCATGCTCAATTTGTCAAACTGATTAGCTCATTGCATCTAAATAAACAATGATGCTACACCAGAACACGAATAATACATGCGCAATTACATATATTTCTTATAATCCATAATTGGTTCCGTCCACCATATTATTCAAGATTTATTTCATTCACGATGCATGAATTTTCGTTTAGATAGACTAAATTAATGTTCTCTCTTTTTCTTTTTCTTTTTTTTTTCATAATGTAATATATAAAAAGTTATACCCTTACAAAAAAAAAAAGTTATACAGATTGTGTATGAAATAACTCTCTTATCATCATAGCACATGAATCTATCGATACTGGTTTGTATTTGAATCAAAATTAGGCGGAACTCTGCATCAAAACAACAGAGATAGGGCCAATTAAAAAGCTTTACCTCTAAAAGATCTCCGACGTTGACAACGAAAACATTAGGAAGGGGCTTGATGGCGACCCACTTGCCCTCTTTCCTTATTTGCAGGCCTTCCATTTCGTTGACCTGGAGAACAAAAGTGAGGGCTGAGCCGTCGGAGTGAGGAGTGAGGCCAATGACGAGCTCGGGTCGCGGACATGGAGGGTAATAATTCATCCTAAGGGTTTGCATGCCTCCATCAAACAGTTCTATCATGTCCTCGGGGTCCATCTTCAGAGGCTTTGCCATGAGGAGGAGCATCTTCATTGCAAGATCTCGTAGTTTTGAAGAGTATTCATCCAAGTCATCTCTGCATAAAAATAAGATGATGCATATAAGAATAGCTTACCAAGGAGGAGATGGGGGATGTGTAGAAAAAAGTTAAATAAACTTTGTATACAATCGTCTTATTTCGACAAAGTTAAGGTGCTACTGATGATGTGGACTAATCTTGAAGCGAGTCTTCCATTCACCTCGATCATGTCAGCCCCAACTCACAAGCATCAAGTGTAATCAATATTTTTTCCTAATATAGGCTCTTAATTTTATTGCAGATGTGTCAATCATTTACAATAAAGTTAGTATCGTCCTAAATTTAGATCCAATTTTGAAATAATCCAGTAGCGCGGTGAAAATTTGCAATGAGAAGGAGGCGGGGAGTGGAGGATGAAAGTTTTCATGTCTCTCTTAGAAATGACGGGAGACGTGCTTTATAAATTGCCACATGTGTATCCATAAATTTCATACCCCATCTTCGGCTTGTCTCTTCAATGTTAAGTTATATCTATTTTCTTGATGAAATTGTCAATTTGATAGTTTTAATTGGGTATCTTAAATGTTGTTGTATCTGAAGTTTTATATTGACAATATATGGTTCCTAAAACTTGTATATTCATAGATGAAAGTTCTCTATTGATGACAGACCTATTGATATTCTTAATTAACTCAATTCCATTAGAATAACGACAAAACACTTGTTATTAAATTTAAGGTAACAAGATCACAAACATTCACGCTACTAATAGTCCCAAAGGGTATTCGACAAATTATTTCCTTGTCGAAGTGCACTGTACCTATGTAGATTTTACTGTTATTTCTACTCAAAATGTAATAATACAAAAAGACTTAAAAAGACTTCAGTAAAGATTTGAGATCTACTTATTTATGATTCAACGGGTAGCATTACCTCGTGAAATCGTTACTTAATAGAAACTAGAAATCATTTTAAATTGTGGTTAGACATTAGCCATTGGGAATCTTTCCGTGTTCAAGAGTAACCGAAAACAACATTTCTTTGTCTTCAGGCTTCCGAGTCTCAATTATCAAGAGAGCATGAAGGGGACATTCGGTAAATTATTCTTTCTTGTCAGGCAGGATGAACTAATCTGTACATTAAATTAGTTCAACCACCTTGTGAACTAATTATGTTATAAAATGAAAGGCCGACGTCGGGTTAGATGAACTAATGTTTGTGTCAGGCTAGACTATTTTCGTTTTTTGAGGGAAATTCACCCAAAACAACCAAATCCTGTGCCGCCGCCGTCGCACACCACTTTCGTCGCCGTTGTCCTTGCTTCGCTCTCTTGCGTGCCCGTTTGACATCCACCTCATGCTCGCTATTTTTTGATGGGGAATGGGAAGAGCAGAAATAGAAGAAAAGATGGGGAAATAGGGCAAATAAAATCTGGCCAATTCAATCCTCCTCAATCCTAGTGTGTTAGCCCCAGAAGGACAAATTTACTATATAAATTCCCTGCCCTAAATCTAGACAACTAAATTTCTTTTGGTGTATGGCATAGAGAGAGGAAGAGAACCTGAACGGAGAAGGAAGCATAGGAAAAAAGCGAGGATTTCTCAAATGTCTTGGGAGGGACACCATGAAAAAGCGGTCGCCCCAATCCAGCTTCTGCTCCTCCGACACAACAAACGTCTGCCCAAAACCCTCTACATCTCCTTCTTCTTGCCAGAGTTTCCTCTTCTCCTCCATTGGAAGCTCGAAGAACTCCTGGATTCCCAACTTCACCTCCTCCACCAGTGAACAACGCACTCCATGATTTATCAACTGCATGCACAAAAAGGGATCGACTAAGTTCAAAAGTCGACTCTTCAAGAAGAAATCCAGATCCTTTGTCTCAATTAATCCTCACAGAAAGAAACAGTAAAAGCAGCTTTTGTAACATTCTACCTGGAAAAATCCCCAATCTCTGCATGCAACGTGCAAATTTTCAAGCTCAGACTCCATCAAATCTTCATTACTTGATGAGAGCTTGCTCAGGTCAATTACCGGCACTTGAAGCAACGATGTTCCAAGCTCAGCATGCATGAACGGGTGATCTTGGTCAGGACGGACATAGCGAGGCGGGACTTCTGTTATGGCCTCTTTTGCGAGCTCTTGAACACTTGGGACTGGAAGAGAACCGCCAAGCTTTGTGAGATTCGCATCCATTTGAGTAGGCTACAAGTTACAAAGTTCATTTGAGAGTTTAATGGCTATAGGATCTCATGTTACATGGTTTCTCATTTATAATAATTGTGTGGAGAGACCTCGCATTTGGAGCCACAAGAAGAACTTGTGCAGGTGCGACGTGTAATATGGCATAACATCATTGACGCGACTTACATATTTAAAATAATTATTCTAGGACATCACATGTTGCCAAGGGATTTGTCTGCTTACCTGACTAAAATACAACCATATTCCACTGTGAATCATTCCAAAAGTGGAGATAATAAGTCCCTTGCAATATGAGATGTCACCACAACCACAAGTCAAATAGCCATTTGCTTCATCTACAGGTTCTGGAGCTCCAAGTCTATTACTCATATACACAGAGAATGGAAGCCAAAATCAACAAAAGACTGACAACTTCTGTTACAGTTATCCTTCTACATACGAAGCTACTCCTTACCTAAAAATCAAAATGGTCTCCCCCAAAAAAAAAAAAAAAAAAAAAAGAGAGAGATGTCTAAAAATTTCTCGTAGGGAAGTTTGGCAAGGTATACATATTATATCATTATCTAGAGTAATAATTATAATTATGTAGACTATAATACCAGGACTGTTAAAATAGGTGACCAACTCATATCTTAACAAAAATTTATTAAAGTGATTTATGTGTGAGTCACCTTAAGTTTGAAATATGGGTCTTAATGGGTTCCAAAAAAAAGCCGCAAAAAAGGTTTCGTGGGCTTATTTATAAGCCCACTTTTAACCCAAGATACTAAATATAAAGCAGGTCTCACGTCTTCGTTCCTCTCCTCTCTCTTCGATTCCACCGGTCATGACTCGTCAATCTTCGTCCTTGGTGAGCATTCTCCCTCCTCTTTGATCCTCAATGATCAGTGTTAACACCGCGCCCACCACTGATGATGGAGGAGCTCATGAAGCTTGGGCTCTTGCGGCAGCCATATCTATCGTGCCTGTTGCTGCGAAGGTCACCACCACTCAGCAAAGCACAAGCAGCCATGTACGCCAATTCTTCATAACAGGAAGAGAAACGAAGATGAAGGCAAAGTTGAGGGGGAGACAGTGAAAAGCTTGCAGCAGGTGTAACATGTGCATGGATAGCGAGAGTGCACGTGAAATGTTTGATGAAAAGGAAAAGACAAATACTGAAACACAGCTTTTGGATTCTACTTTTTATTATCTCGCTAGCTCGCATAATGAATAATTTGTGCGTATGGAGATCCAATCAACTCAATCTGTTTCAGTGTGGCAAGCCCGAAGAGTCCCAACACGCCTTTCAAGAACTTACCACGGCGAATTGATTGAGGGATTAAATTAATGACAAAGCAGGTCGAAGTTATGGCTTTTTTATGGTTCCAAGTTCATAGAGAACGAGAAAAAAAGAAAAAAAGAAAAGAAAAAGGGAGGCCGGAGGCGGGAGGCGAGGGCAAGTGGTGGTTGAGCCATTGCTAAAATCAAGCTGAGTAGAGTCGTCAACGAAGCATCCACGAGGAGGGGCGTCAATTTTCCCGAACGGTGCATCTCAACAACCTCTGCAGCAACAAGATAGAATCAATGACTAATCGGGGACTTAATGCTATGAAACACATATAAGTGATATGAAGAACTGTAATGCATTTAACAACCCGATCTTGGTTTGTTCAGGAGTGTTTAAATTAGAGAAAAAGGAAGGAGACTTAAACATCAAACCGCCAATGTTTTTCCCACCATGTAACGAAATGGAAAATGAAGAGAATCTGAATTTGTATAAAATCATACTTGTTTTTATTACATGTATTAGTCTCTATTTGTAATACAATGTATTGGAAATTTAAGGAAATAATAAAAATATGATACATGGAATCAAATCCAAACTTAGATTGCTTCAAATAAAGAAAGAAAGTTCGCCTCTAGATTTTCACTTGATGTAGTAGTTAGTGCAAACTAATCTGTGTCATCTTTAGCTTTTCTCCAGAAAAGGGCGTGTTTGATTACTAGAAGTTTTGTTCACGTATGGGTGAAGTGATCCGGGGCAGCTGAAGTAAGGGGAAATGCCGAAAGAAAAAGAGGAGATATTATCGATGGGCTCGTTCTTTTTCTACCTTTTTATTGACTCCTAACATTCCCTATCACTTTGAATTGATGACATTTTCCTTTATGGGTTCCAATTTCGATTTAAAATTATTTATTACTTATTTTCATCTTTTTCTTTGGTTCCACATTTAATAAAAGACAAAAACTATCCTAAACCCTCTCCAATAACTCTTTTTTCACCTTATCTGCTTCTTCCATGCCCATTATATTTCAAAGTTTCTTTCACATTTTTCTTCTTTCTGAACTTATTGTTCATTGTCCACTTGCATGAGAGTTTACCCAATTCTTCTAATCTTAGCAAACACTATTCATACATCTAAGTAAAGAAATGTTAGTTTTATTTGCAAATTGTTATTTTCTTTAGATTCTCCTCATGGTCGTGAATTTTTTGCTTTCAATTTCCAATATAAATTTATTATTTACTCAAAATTGAATATTGGAATTGATGTCTGCATTACACACAATTTGCTGATCTTCTGTTGTATTATACTCTGTAGTGCAGCCACTAAGGACACAATTTACTTAAATGTATGTATTGATAATGAAAATGCGAATGCAGAGGAGCAATCGATCATCTTAAATGTTAATTGATAAGAGCATAAAATTGAAACAAATAAATGATAAAAATGTAAGAATTCATAAGGGATAATGTGGTCAATCCAAAGTGGTAGAGATGTCAAAAGTCAGTAAGGGGTGAAAAAAGTGCCGGTCTTATCAATATTTGAGTGAAATTATCACAACCTTAGTCTTGGAGTTACATAGCCTGCTTTTATGTTGGTAACGAGTGCTTTAAAGCTTTACTATGGCTCGCGTGAAGTGACTTAGAATACCACGTTTACAAAGTTGAATCTCATCAACGGCATTTTTAACCACTTTTTGTGCTCCACTTATGCTGTGTGTTCACTATGAATAGTTCCACCTTACTTTGTTGCGAATGAAACAATGCACATTTTGCAATGGAATGAAGAATTGAAATTCGTAGAAATTGGAGAATGTTGAATTGATATTGTCACGACCCTAACTCCATCTCTAGAGTCACAAGCGACAAGGGTTATTTTCGCGACGTCCCAAGCTCATTGCCGTCCCGATTCTTTTTATCTTGTCATCATGCACATGCGGAAATGTGAAAAAACAACTCCCTAGACAAATAACAACTGGAAGACTAGGACATACATCACATAGAACACACTGATTAATATTATAATAAGACTTTTATAAGCCCATTTCTCTATGGGCTCTCTTTTCTTTTTACATCACAATACAATTTTTCCACATAGGCCAAGAGAAATCCTATATCCTTTAGCATGCTTACAGCTCTCAAAACTGACGTGAGACTTCCATGCCTATAGGATTGAAAGATGAGGGATGAGTTTTGGGGAAACTCAGTAAGTCAAATTCTTAGTTCTCTGCTAAGAAAGCATCTTATCATTAAAACCTAGCAACCACAACACTCGCAAACAGTATCCATGGCAGATCAATCACAAGTCTATTGCCACCTCTTGACAATCTGTACATGATCCACTTTCAACTTATCAAATAAGTCATTTCACTAAACAAGCTCATCAACAACACATAGTAACATGTTCAATAAGTTCATTAACCGTATAAATGGTTCTTCCCATACTTTCAGGGGTTTCCAACCATGGGCTAGGCATTTGGCCTTCAACTAGGCATTCGATACTCTCAGGGGCTTCCTAGCTCAATCAAAGCATCTGGCCATCAAGCCAAGCATCTCATACTTTTAGGGGCTTCCAGACGTAGGCTGGGCATCCGGCCTTAGGCCAAGCATCTCATACTCTCATGGGCTTCCTATACTTTTAGGGGCTTCTTGGCTCAACTAAGGCATCCAGCCATCAAGCTAGGTATCCCATACTTTCAAGGGCTTCCTAGCCTAATCAAGGCATCCTGTTCAATGAATGAGGCATCGTCGCCAACTCTATGTGATGATTGACACTTTTTTCCTCTTTAAGTGCACACACACAAGTGCATCACACAAGCCAGTTCTTATCTTTTCTCTTAACCAACACGTGCATGGCTCGAAGGCATGCTCCTTTGTTTGTATGCCATGATTTCTTACGCTACACTATTTATGTCGATTCAAGGCCTTATGATTTGGACAGCCTTGCCTTGTGACGAACTCAATTTGACCAAACCTCGGCTTCATTTCTGAATGTACATGACACAAGCATACAACCAAACACAATTGCAAGTAAAACCAAACAAAAGACATCACACACCACCCACGACTTGAGAGGTGAGCACTTAGCTAGACTTAACAACAAAATCTACCTTCCAAAGGGAGAAAAAGGAACCTAACTTATTTCGGCAAAATTGAGAACCAACCTAGATAGCTTAGTGGGTTGAGGATGCAAGGCCGAGAGAAAGAAAAAGGCATGCAAGAAAGGAGAAGGAGGAGAAGTGAGGCAAAGGTTGAAGAGAATGGATGGGAGTTGTGACATCCTGATTTTCCAATTCTGTTTTCAATTGAATGAGTTGGGCTTTTCATCGACGCGCCTATAGTTCTTTTCTCTGAGATGATCACTCACGAGATAACTAGTCTATCAAGTGAAGCCATTAGGGATTTTGATGCAATAAAGTTGAGAATTCGACTAGAAATCGACCGCTCGATTGTGCTAATCTATAAGTGTCAATACAGCACTGTCAAAATCGATCAAAGACCGGAGATAGGTCAATTTGATAGAGGCATGTGGTTAAAGTGTGGGTGATTCCACCTAATTGCAAAATTCTCATCAAATGACACTAGACCAATTTTTTCTGTCATTTCTATACCCTATGCCTGTATTTGAAACCTCGACAAACTAAAGTTGCCAATGAGTCAAAGATGCACAATGTGGCTCGAAAATAATCGGCCACGGGTCAATTGCACTAAAAATTCCTGTGAGCTACCTGTAGATTAGGTCATGCTAAAATCGTGCCTCGTTGAAATTAACTACGAATTTAAACCAAATTTCAAAAATTGAAAGTTTTGTCATGTCACGATTCATTTTTAAAACGTTGACTTATCCTCTGAAGATTTTTCTGCAAACCTGAGATTTCGGCGAAAAATTGGGTTATTTTGGAACAGGAAAATTAGATGGCCATTTTTTGTCGCATTTTTGGCCGTCAAGTTGGTTCAATTTATGAGAAAAAATCATGAGATGGACGAGGGCACCTTGGTTGATTTTATGGGGACCAATTTGACCTCAATTGGAGAATGATTGAATTGAATTTGGAGAGAATGGTCCAAAATTCGTAGGCCAAGGGGGAGACAGCCTTTTGGACCATTTCAATAGCTTCTAAGGGAAGTTTGGTGCAGCAAATTGGTTGAGGTTGAAGGTTGATCAAGGTGGGGCGATTGCAATGAGTGAATGGAGATATTTTGCTTCATATTTAGGCATTTGGGTCCCCCTCTTTAACCAACAGCTTCTTCTTCCTCCTTGAAGCTCCTTTATCCATTGTTGTAGAAGTTTTGAGCTAAAAAATTATAGAGAGAACCAAAGAAGACCGCTTGCCGTTGACCACCTCCCTTGCCGCTGTCATGCCCATCACTGCCGTCCAATGCCACCCGCGAGCCCACACGCATGTCCCCTGCGTCTGCACCTCCTGCTCGCTGTCCTGTCATCTAGACCCTCTTGGTTGCCGTTCTCGCGTGTCCTCGTCGTCGTCCAGCCACCGTCAAGCACCGCCATATCCTGCAGCAGTTGCCCGCCGCCCATGTGACCGTTCTAGCTCAATCAACCATATCGACCAGCCTCCCCACTGCCAAAGCAAAAGCTAAACCTCAGTTGTGGGTTGAGGTCTTCTAGGCCTATTTTAAGGCCTGTTCGAACCTTCGTTAGTGTCACGCAGGCTTGTTTATCGCTCCCCTTTATGTCGCCGTCGCCGTGGACTCATCGGCTTGCTAAACTGATGAGTTTACTTGCTAAAATCTTCTTAGGGAGTTAATGACACTTAGTAGATAATTATTTTATGCTAATTATGGATTAGGTGGTTGGTTAGTTTATATTAGTGATTTAATCACTTAATTATGCATGTTAGGTGGTTAGAATAGATTGATTAAGAGCTGGATAGATTGTACTATTTATCTAGATAGGTTCATAAATTTTCTAGGCCCGTTTAGGTGGTTAGATTAGCATTTCCGGCGTAAGTTAGTATTTATTGTATTTTTGCATTTATTTATTTATTTATTTTATATTTTCTAGAAATTAGACCGAAATAGCCAATAACCGAAATTTCATGTTGATTGCAATTGTGTGCTTAATTTATGCAATTGAGAGTTAAATTATGCAAATTGAGTGGTAATTGTAATTTTGAGTATTTAATTCAAAAGTTGGAAATTTTGGTAATTATTTTGAAATTACTGGTGTTTGGTTTTGATGCTGAAAATGGTTTTAAATATATCAAATAGTAGGATTTTAAAAGGAATGATATCATTTTTTTTCTGGTTCAAATTGACCGTGTACTCACACATGATTATTTTTACCGTGTGTTTTAATATGAAGAAAATGGGCCAAGTATGTTATTTTAATTGGGACATTTGAGTGCAAAGTATGATTTCTTGGCCAGGATTGGATGGGTGCATGAATGGTTATGAGAACCCGTCCCTGATGCGAGTCAGGTGGACGTTGCCCCTATATAGGATGCCCTTGTCAACAGATGCCGGTCGCAGTACATTCTGGACCGATGCTCCTTTGGGATTACTAGGCTCAATGGGGTGAGACAATACTTGGTTATGTTAGAAGACCGTTGAAAGTCAAGTAGGCCGTGCCCATTGGGTCGTGATTAAAAATTGGAACGCATGTTTGAGTGAAATTGACACGCCAGATTATGGGACAAAATTGTGACAATTTGGCCTTATAATCGAGAACCTTGTGTTTATTGAGATGAAGGTGGTGGCGTTCCAATTGATTATGTGTGATTACTGCTTATGTCTGTGATATGAACTGTACTGACATGTAGGGAGGATCTGTACTGACATGTAGGGAGAATCTGAGACAAGGTGAGTCTCTGTGATTGCGTGGCTATGTAGTTAGGACGCCCCTAGGCGTATTTCCTTCCTAGTCAGAGTTTAGGGGGTGAACTTGCTGAGACATTGTTTCACCCCGTTGTGGGCTCATTCTTTTTGGGTTCTTAAATGGTGGCCCCACCGGTTCGTTTTGGTTAGCCTCGAAGGGTTTCTGAGTTGAATACTGACTTCCCTATTCTTGAAGGCCACTCGGTATATGAGCTCGTAGTGATCATTGTTTGGGTCGATGGGGATCTACCTCAGAAGGTACCTTATCAATTTAAGGTGTGGTTTCGCTACGGGTTCAATAGATACAGAGTTGGTCCCCTCTAGGATTTTGAGATCCCTGCTGTGGTAGTTGACGTCACTTTTGGCGAGGTTGTAGCTGACCTTCCTGATGGAGTCCGAAAGATCAGTGAATGTGTCCGACTAGTAGGTCGTAAAACAGTTTACTTTTGAGAGTCGATCTTTTTGGTAGACAGACTGGTTTTGTATATAAACCTAGTTTGTTTATAAAAACGTGTTTTGGTTGTGAATTTGTTATCCTGCTTTCCTATCCCATGTCATTTGATGTTGCGGATTTGTTTATTCACTTCCGCTGTGTAATAAAATGAATGAGTCGGCGACGCGTCCTTGGACATCGCCATTTCATCGACCATCGAGGGATGTGCGTGCGCTCGAGATTCAAGGCGTGATAGGAGTGGTTCCCTATTTATAGGCCAAGGTTCATTTAATGGCCCTAACAAGTGGTCCAATGAGCTTTCTTGGAGTAGCATAGCTAGTTTGATGGTATAGTGCCCTAAGGTTCTAAGGGAATGATTAAGGACAAAGGGCATTCTTCTCATTGGTCCATTTGTACTAATGAGTCATCTAGCATTTATGAATTTATTAACTTGCCTTCCAAGGCTCATATTAGGGTCATGATGACCTAAGTTTATATGAACACCTAAGATGTTGAGTCGCCCTTTTTCATTAATGACTAACCTTCAAGGAACATATGCTACTTATTCTCCAAGCCACTCTTAATTGATCCACCTAAGCTTATGAGTCAACATTTCATCATTACTTAGTATAAATTAATCTCCAAGGAAAATCTTATCCAATGATGATCAAATCCTCAAATGACCACCTAAACTAGTGATTCATTCCTTTATTTAATGCTTAAGATATGGCCATCATAAGTCTTGGATTTTCGGCACATTTTTCATGATTTTTCTTGCTCATGAAGCTAAGCATTCAAGAACCTCCATAGTATGGTTTACTTAAGCCAACTTGCTATCCAAGTTTTTTTTTTTTTTTTTTTTTTTTTTTTTTTTTTTTTTTTTTTTTTATGCTGAGGATTTGGTCTAGCTCACTTTACAGGAGCACAGCACTGACTATACTTCAGGGGAGACTAGCCTAGCAACCCACCGCCGAGGCCCCCTGCTCAAATCACGGAACTACTCTGAGAGTCGTGAACGACTTAGGGAGTTGAACCCCTGACTCGATACCTAAATCAGGGGGTACGCCTCAACCAGCACAGCCATGCATAGGTGGGTCAAGTTTCTTCTCTTTAACACACTAAGGTTCAAAAGAATTTAATGCATTCTTATCTTCAAACCAAGAAGTCTCTAGATTAGCTTGCTCCTCAAGTTGGGCGTGTGACCCTCTTATCTCTGGGTGAAAGATAGTTTCGAGTAATTTCTGAAATTGGCATCATTACCTTATCAAACGGGCTCGAAAAATTATAAAATCTTGATATGTTATAGAGAAGACCTCAAAAAACATTTTTCGTGCAAGAAACTTAGCCAAATTCATGATGTGAAAGAGCAACAATTCAATGAACACAATCCAAAAATTCGTCTATCGAGCAGATTGAAAGGCTAGAGAGAGAGACTCATTTTGAAATCCAAATTTCCACAAAACTCTTTGAAATTTTAATATTGTAGGTATGGATGTCATTTAAAAATTTTGTGAATGAAGCATATTCAAATTCGAAAGGACAGATTTATAAAAATTCAAGAAAGCAGCTTGGTTACCATTTTCATTATACTGGATAGGTTCTATATGGCAATTGATTGGGCATTCGTCTCAATCATTTCACCTAAAAAAAATCTGAAATTTAAATATGTTATAGATTAAGATGTTTTGAACAACTTTGATGAAGGAAGTTTCTCTAGAATCAAAATAAAGAGAGCTCTATAATTTTTTTTTTTTAAAGGAAAGGTCCAGTGGTTTCGAAAAACTGGGGAATCAAAACCTATGAAACTCAAGGTGGCAAGTCTATGGGGGAGAGGTGGCCCTCTAATTGGCTAGGAAGATCACTTGATATCATTTCCTTAAGTCATGAGTCATCCATTTTCATTAATTACTTGTGACACACAAGCCTCCATATTCATCACACTCGTTATCCTCATTTAATGCATTTAACTCTTGTTCTTTAAGAAGATTGGCTTATCTAGCTTAGCCTCCTAGTTGGAACCAAAATAAGGGTCAAAGTCGAGGATGTTACAAATACTTTCTCTGCAATAGATTTACTCCGCTTTATTAATCATGAATGTTCATTTGCTTTCCTGACAAAAAGAAAATGTAAACCAGTCAAAAAGTTCTTTACGTCCTTAATCCAGCAAATCAAGTGATGAAATTGATCAATATAAGCAAGGAGGGAGCAAAAGGAATGTAAATAATCAACTCGTTCATGGTACATGGAGAGTGTCAACATAAAGATATGATTTCAGCTAGTATAGTTCTCGGTAAATAAAAAAGGAAAAAAGGAAAAAGAAAAAGGCTAGTTTGCTTTCTCAATGGCCAAAGTCAATCCCCTTTTTTCTCGACTTGAATCCTCATAATGTCAAGATATGACTTCCCTTGTAGCTCACGAGACAAGCGTCCCTTGAAGTAATTGGCAACACCAATTCTTCTGAATAATGCTGGCTTGTTCGGTGTGATCAGGCTCGGTGCAGGACCCATTTCCCCTTCCAATTTTGGAGTGTAAAATGTGGCAAATGAGAGCCTCTCCTTCAACGAGTTAACTGTTGCTCGGTGCTCAATGCTACGATAAGTACCATTTGTAACAATCTGTAGCCATCAATTAATACATAGACTGTCATGTAATGTCTCTAATTGATTTTGGTCATGGACTTCTGTTATCCATGCTCAATTTGTCAAACTGAATAGCTCATTGCATCTAAATAAACAATGATGCTACACCAGAACTCGAATAATACATGCGTAATTATATGTTTCTTATAATCCATAATTGGTTCCGTCCACCATATTACTCAAGATTTATTTCATTTGTGAATGCATGAATTTTCGTTTAGATAGACTAAATTAATGCTCTCTCTTTTTTTGTTCATAATGTATATAAAGTTATACAGATTGTGTAGGAAATAACTCTCTTATCATCATAGCACATGAATCTAGCGATACTGGCTCGTATACGAATCAAAATTAGGCGGCATCAAAACAACAGAGATAGGGCCAATCAAAAAGCTTTACCTCTAAAGCATCTCCGACATTAACAACGAAAGCATTAGGAAGGGGCTTGATGGGGACCCACTTGCCCTCTTTCCTTATTTGCAGGCCTTCCATTTCGTTGACCTGGAGAACAAAAGTGAGGGCTGAAACGTCGGAGTGAGGAGTGAGGCCAATGACGAGCTCGGGTCGCGGACATGGAGGGTAATAATTCATCCTAAGGGTTTGCATGCCTCCATCAAACAGTTCTATCATGTCCTTGGGGTCCATCTTCAGAGGTTTTGCCATGAGGAGGAGCATCTTCATTGTAAGATCTCGTAGCTTTGAAGAGTATTCATCCAAGTCATCTCTGTACAAAAATAAGAAGATATATATAAGAATAGCTTACCAAGGAGGGGGATGTGTAGAAAAAAAGTTAAATAAACTCTATATACGATGTTCTTATTTTGACAAACTTAAGGTACTATTGATGATGTGGACTAATCTTGGAGCGAGTCTTCCATTCAACTGGATAATGTCAGCCTCAACTCACAAGCATCAAGTGTAATCAAGAATTTTTCCTAATATAGGCTCTTAATTTTATTGCAGATGTGTCAATCATTTACGATAATGTTAGTATCTTCCTAAATTTATATCCAATTTTGAAATAATCCTTATTGAGCTAGTAGCGCGGTGAAAAATTGCAATGAGAAGGAGGCGGGGAGGGGAGGATGAAAGTTTTCATGTCTCTCTTAAAAATGATGGGAGACGTGCTTTATAACTTGCCAGATGTGTATCCATAAATTTCATACCCCATCTTCTGCTTGTCTCTTCCATGTTAAGTTATATCTATTTTCTTGATGAAATTGTCAATTTGATAGTTTTAATTGGGTATCTTAAATATTGTCGTATCTCAAGTTCTATATTGACAAGATAATCTTGGTGTGTGCTTGTATTATTATGCATACTCCGCAGTAAGCCTACTAAGACATATGATCAGATTCTTTACATGATTTGTTAATGTAGTATCATTCATAGATGAAAGTTCTCTATATGACAGACCTATTGGTATTCTTAGTTAACTCAATTCCATTAGAATAACAACAAAAAACTTCATCTTATTAAATTTAAGGTAACAAGATCACAAACATTCACGCTACTAATAGTCCCAGAGGGTATTTGACAAATTATTTCCCTGTCGAAGTGCACTGTACCTATGTAGATTTCACTGTTATTTCTACTCAAAATGTAATAATACAAAAAGACTTAAAAAGACTTCAATAAAGATTTGAGAGCTACTTATTTATGATTCAACGGGTAGCATTACCTCGTGAAATCATTACTTAATAGAAACTAGAAATCATTTTAAATTGTGGATAGACATCAAGAAAAACTGAAAGCGACGTCATGTTTAGCCATTGAGAATCGTTCCGTGCTCTAGACTAGAGTAAAAGCTTGAAATCATTTTACAAACAGCGAAAACGACATTTCTTTGTCTTCAAGCTCCCGAGTCTCAATTATCACCGAAGCATGAAGGGGACATTCGGTAGATTATTCTTTCCTGTCAGGCAGGATGAACTAATCTGTAGATTATATTAGTTCAACTACAATGTGAACTAATTATGTTATAAAATGAAAGGCCGTCGTCGGGCTAGATGAACTAATGTTTGTGTCAGGCTAGACTATTTTCGTTTTTTGAGGGAAATTCACCCAAAACAACCAAATCCTGTGCCGCCGCCGTCGCACACCACTTTCGTCGCCGTTGTCCTTGCTTCGCTCTCTCTCTCTCTCTCTCTCTCTCGCGTGCCCGTTTGACATCCACCTCATGCTCGCTATTTTTTTATGGGGAATGGGAAGGGCAGAAATAGAAGAAAAGATGGGGAAATCGGGCAAATAAAATCTGGCCAATTCAATCCTCCTCAATCCTAGTGTGTTAGCCCCGGATGGACAAATTTACTATATAAATTTCCTGCCCTAATTCTAGACAACTAAATTTCTTTTGGTGTATGGCGTAGAGAGAGGAAGAGAACCTGAACGGAGAAGGAAGCATAGGAAAAAAGCGAGGATTTCTCAAATGTCTTGGGAGGGACACCATGGAAAAGCGGTCGCCCCAATCCAGCTTCTGCTCCTCCGACACAACAAACGTCTGCCCAAAACCCTCTACGTCTCCTTCATCTTGCCAGAGCTTCCTCTTCTCCTCCATTGGAAGCTCGAAGAACTCCTGGATTCCCAACTTCACCTCATCCACCAATGAACAACGCACTCCATGATTTATCAACTGCATGCACAAAAAGGGATCGACTAAGTTCAAAAGTCGACTCTTCAAGAAGAAATCCAGATCCTTTGTCTCAATTAATCCTCACAGAAAGAAACAGTAAAAGCAGCTTTTGTAACATTCTACCTGGAAAAATCCCCAATCTCTGCATGCAACGTGCAAATTTTCAAGCTCAGACTCCATCGAATCTTCATTACTTGATGAGAGCTTGCTCAGGTCAATTACCGGCACTTGAAGCAACGATGTTCCAAGCTCAGCATGCATGAACGGGTGATCTTGGTCAGGACGGACATAGCGAGGCGGGACTTCTGTTATGGCCTCTTTTGCCAGCTCTTGAACACTTGGGACTGGAAGAGAACCGCCAAGCTTTGTGAGATTGGCATCCATTTGAGTAGGCTACAAGTTACAAAGTTCATTTGAGAGTTTAATGGCTATAGGATCTCATGTTACTTGGTTTCTCATCTATAATAATTGTGTCGAGAGACCTCGCATTTGGAGCCACGAGAAGAACATGTGCAGGTGCGACGTGTAATATGGCATAACATCATTGGCGCGACTCACATATTTAAAATAATTATTTTAGGACATCACATGTTGCCAAGGTTGTATTTGTCTGCTTACCTGACTAAAATACAACCATATTCCACTGTGAATCATTTCAAAAGTGGAGATAATAAGTCCCTTACAATATGAGATGTCACCGCAACCACAAGTCAAATGGCCATTTGCTTCATCTACAGGTTCTGGAGCTCCAAGTCAATTACTCCTATCCACAAGTGTAGGTCCTCTACTCTACTATACACAAGTATGAAGTCTTTTGTTCGTTGTAGATATCTCATCCCTTTATAGATACAATGCAATGTTCATGACCTAGATTCAACAGATATCTTCCAAGAGTGTTCATAGCAAAAACAATACTAGGTTTGGAAGATACTTGTGCATATACTAGACTGCCAACTTCATGAACATATGGAACATTTTTCATGACTTCTTTTTCAACATCATTCTGGGGGTATTGTTCTATGCTCAATTTATCTCATTTCATAACAGGAGCTTCACCTGACTTGTAGGTCTGCATATTGAATTTTTTCAAAGCATGATCTATATAACTTTTTTGATATAACCCCAAAACCTTCATAGACCTGTCATGATGAATCTCAATGCCTAGAACAAAATAGGCTTGCCCAAGATCTTTCATATCAAACTTTGTAGATAGAAAACTTTTTGTGTCATTCAATAGATCAACATCACTATTAGCAAGTAAAATGTCATCTACATAAAGTACTAAACAAATATATTTACTCGCACTTACTTTCATGTAGATGCATCGATGAAACTTGTTTTCTTCAAAGCCAAATGATCTCACAACCTTGTGAAATTTCAAGTACCACTAACGTGATGTTTGTTTAAGACCATAGATAGACCTTTGAAGTTTGTACACCATATGCTCCTTTCCTGCTTCTTAAAACTCTTCAGGTTGCTGCATATATACTTCTTAATCCAAATCTCTATTTAGAAAGGTTGTCTTGACATCCATTTGGTGAAGCTCTAAATCAAAATGAGCCACCGAAGCCATGTTATCCGAAAAGAGTCTTTAGTGGACATTGGAAAAAAGATTTTAGTATAATCAATGCATTATCTCTGTGTGTACCCCTTTGCGACTAACATTGCCTAGAATCTCTCTATATTGCCTTTATTGTCTTTCTTGGTTTTGAATACTCATTTGTAGCCAATCGATTTATGTCCATCAAGTATATTAACAAGTTCTCATACTTGATTAGTTGACATGAAAATCAACTCGTCCTTCATTGCTTTTAACTATTCATCTACATTATCACTATTAAGAGTTTCTTTGAAGGTCACTGGATCAACTATATTTTTAATGTCAAAATCAGCTTCTCCAAGATAGACATGATAATCATTTAGAGGTGTTGGTCTTCTTTGTCACTATGATCTTCGCGTAGGCATTTCTGGAACTACATCATTCATTTGGGGAATTTCATATTTAATAGGAACATCTACTGTCATATTTCCAATATCTGCTTCTTGCTGAATTTCCACTCTCCATGGCTCTCACATAGAATCATCATTCAAGATTGGCAATAGAATAGAAACCGTTTTGTTTGATTCTTCCCTTTTGAAAGATTGAGAAGAACTCTTTCCAACAACATCTAATTCCATGAATTTTACAGTTTGTGATTCAACGATTCTTGTGCCACTAGTAGGACAATAGAACCTATACCCTTTGAAATGGTCACAATATCTAATAAAGTAACATCTAGTAGTCTTGGGTTTAGTCTTCTTCTAAGAATGATCATAAATTTTCATGTCTGCAGGACAACCCTAAACTTGAAAATGATTCAAGCTTGGTTTCCACCTTGTCCACAATTCAAATGGTGTTTTGATTTACTAGGTACATGATTCAATATATAAGTTGTTTTAATTGCATCACCCCATAAGTATTCAAGCAAATTAGAACTATCCATCATACTTCGTTTCATCTCCCTGAGTGTGCAATTGCAACGTTCAACTACACCTTTTTGTTTAGGACTCCCAGGCATTGTATATTGAGTAACAACACCACAGTCTTGCAAATATTTGGCAAAATGGTCCCATTTGTCATCCAGTTTTGGTATATCGTCCATAATATCTACCACCTCGATCGGATCTAATAATCTTACTATTTTTATCCAACTGTTTCTCAACTTTAGTGCGAAACAATTTGAACATTTCAAGAGCATCAGTCTTCTCCTTAATTAGATAAACATAACAATAACGGGAGAAATCATCAATGAATGTAATGAAGTACTTATTTCCACACAAGGTAGTTGAGTATGGCCCACTAATATCCGTATGAATTATCTCCAATAGGTTTTGACTGTGAGTAGCGCATTTCTTCTTGGTTTTAGTCATTTTTTCCCTCACACAATTAATACAAGTCTCAATATCATTTGAGTCAAGAGGAGGAAGAATATCACCCTTGATGAGTCATTTTACCCTTTTTTTTTTAGATATGCCCTAATTGTTTATGCCATAGCAATGCAGATCTTTTTTTGATTAAAAATTTCGTAGCAATATTATTCACAACATTAAAACAACATTATAATCTATAGGGAGTTAAGAATAATAGATATAATCCATTAGACAAAACACAATTCCCAATAATTTTGGAATTATAACTCAAATCCACTCTTTTATTCACAAAATAAAGACAATATCCAGCTTTGTTAAGCGAAGAAAGAGATATCAAGTTTCTCCTAAAACCATAAACATAAAAGGCATTGTTCAAAATAAGCTGAAAACCAAAGATAAATTCAAAACAACTGTCCCTCAGCACTCTACATCAACACCAATATCGTTCCCAACTTTAAGCTTTGACTCTCTCAGACTTGGATTTCTTAGATTTGTGAGACCATGTAAGGTAGTAATCACATGAACAATAGAACTAGAATCAAGCCACCAAGAATCAAAGGAACATCAACTAGATTCTATTCAAAACAAACCAACAACTCACCTTGGTGATTTTCCTTTCTTGCTTTTAGCCAAGCTTGAAACTTGTAGCAATTGGCTCTCTTATGCCCTTACTTCTTGCAGTGAAAATACTTGAAATCCTTATCTCCATTTTTCCCATGATTCTCATTTTTCTTGAAGTCTTGGCATTTCTTTGGACCATGAGCATTTGACACTTTAGGCTTCCATTTTCCTCTAGAAGAATTTAACTTGGCATTGGTAATTAAGTGGGCAAACTCCTACTTGTCCTTCTTTAACTTCTCTTCTTCAATCACACATTTGGTAATCAAAGCATTAACGCTCCATGTCTCATTCTAAGCACTATAAGCAGTCTTAATTTGACTAAATTAAACTGGCAGAACATTTAAGGCGTGATGTACAATATAATTTTTAGAAAGGACAATTTCATAAGCCTTAAGTTTGGACCGAATGTGGATTATCTTTAGTATAAATTCTCTAACACCCATAGCAGCATTATACATCATATTCGTTAACTCACTCAGCAAGTTCCCAGCTTCAGTCTTATCTAAGACTCTATATCTTTCTCCCACTACTTCAAGGAATTGTTTGTTATTTATATCTTCTGACAAATCACTAATGAGATGCTCAACAATGGACTTCTTCATAACAATAAGGCTTAGTCGGTTAGATTTTTCCCATCTAGCATGATGTTCCTTTTGATCTGTGGTACTGTGATCATGGGACTTGGAAGGTTCATTCTCACGTAGAGCTAAATCTGTATCCATGATACCTAGGGCAAACTCTATATCTTGCTTTCATCTCTTGAAAGTTGATTTAGTTAACATTTCAACTGTGGCATTGTTGTAATTTACAGCGAAGGTAGTTGTTTGTCACACATAATATAATAAGATCAATTATAGGCAATAAACAATTCAACAAAAATAATTAATACATTATAAATCCCATTTAGGCAGAGTGTACAATGCACCATTATTTTCCACAACATAAAGTTTATACAGCAACAATAAGAAAAATTACATATAATTTTCAAAACATTTTATCCCCTTTGGACAGATAAATATTTTTCAATTATACATCCCCATCTTTTAAATTTGGGAATTAATCTTCATGATATTTTCCAAAATTAACATACACAATAACCCCATTTGGGTGAGTTATTGTATATACTAATTTTTTATCAATAGGGAACTCCAAAAATTTATGCCCAAAGTTTATCTAACAATGCGAAGCACTTTACAACATATGCTTCCCCAAGATCATATTGCATTTGTCAAACAAGTTTTGCCACAATTTTAATTTTTTAATTATATTATTATTTTATTTTATTATTATTTAAATGTTTTGGACCCTCCCATGGGCCCCGACCTTTGCCCAGCCCACAGACTTGTAGGAGCCCACTCGGGCCGCTTGGAATGGGCCCATCATTCTTTTAATTAAAATGGCCCAAAGGAAATAAAAAGGGCTTATGCCCAAAATTCTTGGTTTGGGCTCACGCCCAGAACCTTTCTTTTCCTTGGTTCATGGAAGTGAGCCCAAAATATTTATTTTTATTTTTATTTTTTTTAAATGGGCGTGAGCCCAATTTAATGGCCCGGCCCTTTTAGAGGTCTTCTTCAACCTTTAGCCGGGTCACAAAGTCTGCAAACCGAGTCATACGACCTAGTGTCAACCTGAACATAAAAAAACTCGTATAATGGTTGATTTTTGATGAAATTTATTCATGGGTTTTACTTCTAACATTAATAAAAATTGATTAGAATGAATTAAATGAAGAAAGAACAAGAAAATCTTGCATATTCAAGCTTCAAAAAATTCGGATCTAACACCCCCATGGCTGAAATTCATTTTTCTCAAATTTAAGCCCAAAACACTTGCCTTAATACAACCAAAAGATGCTAAAACATATATATATATATATATATATATATATATATAACAATACCCATGCAAATATTTTATTACAAACGTCAATCAATTGCATATAATTTGAAATTCTAGAACATTTTTCAAATATAAATCCTAGAATTTCAAATTCAAAATTCTCACTCAATTCTCAATGAAATCATACAAATAGTTGGAAAGATCTCGACATGTAGAACAAAAGCCCTAAGGTTTCAGAATCAATCGATCAAAAAATCCATATGAAAAAATAATGTCAATATTCGACTTAAAGAGGAAATTTTCGAATTTTGTTCATAAAAAAAGAAAAGTTGGGTTCTACAATCATATATGACTTGCTTTGATATCACATGTAGAAAATTGTTCACTTAAATAATTAATTAATCAAGAATATCCGGATCCATATATGACTGTAAAACACCGAAATTGATAAGCAAAACGAAATTAAAACGTACTTGTTTGAGCCATTGCTTCATTTGAAGAAAAATATATCACTTTGATACCAGAAATTTGTTGGAATGCCAGATCGTCCTCTCTATGAGCTATTTTAGTATAGCAGCTTTCAATGGGATTAAGCAACTGATAGGTATAACCTACTCTTTTATAGGTTAGAGATGAAACCTAGCAAACCCTAATCAATAGTGTGTCAACTAAGTCCCCCCCATTAGGGACTTCAGTTAAACACAATTGCCTATATTTTGCTACTCAAGTAGGCTTGTTATTAATAAATGCCAAAGCTCAATTCAATAAGATCACTCAATGGTTTAATAAATATTAAAATATCCATTAACCCGATTATTTAAGATAGAAAATCAATTAATTAATGTAAGCCCATATAATAGGAAATTTCCAACAAAACAAACTTAAAATTGGCCATCATGTTCTAATTTTATCAAATAAATAGTGTGACTAAAAGTAACAAATATCGAGGACGTTTAGAATTTGGCATAGCCGTATTCATTCATTCATCACAATTAGGGTGCGCATGACAAAATTTCTGGAACAGAAATTGATTTATAGCTAAAAATTGATTTCTCAATTTCTATTTCAGAAATTGAGAAGTTAAAAATTTAGCTTCTGATTTATTCTTCAAATTTATTTCTGGAATAGTTCTATTCCAAAAATAGAAAAATCAAATTGCGTTACCAAACGGATTTATGTTCCAAACCTATTCACGGGGAACGGAGAAACAGAGAAATTGAGAAATAGAAATTTTATCATGCGCGCCCTTAGAGACTATTCCCTTTTGAGTTTCAATCTCTACTAGCAGTAAAATGTCTCCTTATTAGTAAGCATACCCTTTTCTAAAAGAATGATTGAAAATAAATAAAATGAAAAGGAAGATTAAATGACAAAACAAAAAATAATCACAATAAGGTCTAGATTGAGATTTTTGGAATCAAAGCTCTGGTACATGACCTACGACAGAGGTCAAAAGCTTCTTCACCTGCACTGGTTAATCTGCATTGTCATGTACCGCAAATTTACCCATGGTCTCTTGACACAGCTATTATAATTGAGAAACTAGGTTATGTGCCGCTCTACCTCTAATAACGTCGTAACTTATAAGCTACTCTTTTGAGGTTTCTGCCGTACAATCCTCTGGTTGCAATGATGGACACGAATCTCGCAAAGCTTGGTGGTTTTCTTCCAGTCCCCAGCGTTCCAGAGTTGGCATAAGAGGCCACAACAGAAAGTCCCCCCTTTCTATGTCCGTACTGGCCAAGATCATCTGCTCATGCATGATGATCATGGATCTTCGTTGCTTCGAGTACCACTAATTGACTTGAACAAGCTCTCATCAGGCAATGATGATGTGATGGAGTCCGAGCTTGAAAAGGTGCACCTTGCGCGCAGAGATTGGGAATTCTTCCAGGTAAAATTTCACAAGAGTAGCTCTTACCTTTTCTTTCTGTGAGGTTGCTTGATGCAAAAGGTCAAGAATTAGAATTGACTGTCGAATTGTCGAAGTCAATCGATCCCTTTGTGCATGGAATTGATAAGCCATGGAGTGGGTTGTTCATTGGTGGAGGAGTTGAAATTAGAAACAGGAGAGTTCTACAAACTTCCAATGGAGGAGAAGAGAAGTTTTGGCAAGAAGGAGACTTGGAGGGTTTTGGGCAGTCGTTTGTTGTGTCGGATGAGCAGAACCTTGATTGGGGTGAACTCTTTTACATGGTGTACCTTCCCCAGACATTTGAGAAAACCTCACCCTTTTCCCATGCTTCCTTCCCCATTCCCCATTCAGGCTCTCTCTCTCTCTCTCTCTCTCTCTCTCTCTCTCTCTCTCTCTCTCTCTCCAGATTTGGTTTGGATCTCCATTTTTCTTGATACGTGACTAAATTAAACTACACATCGCACCTGAACTCGTTCTTCTTGTGGCTCGAAATGCTCGCTCTCTTACATAATTACTATAAAGGAGAAACAAACTTACGTAGCATCCTCCGGCCTTCAAAACCTCAAATATATGTTGTGATTGGTAATGGGTAAAGAGTGTCCCTATGCCAGTGTTTCTAATTGTAGTCACTCTCTTACTAAACCCTAGGTCGGGGTTCCTCTCTCCTCCCAAAAAGCCACCTCCTCTCTGCAGTGCCATCCCTGAGATCTCTCTCCCTCGTCCCTCTTTTTGAAGCTTTCTGGCTTTTTTTCTCTCCTGATTTGTTTTGGAAGTTTGTGTGCATAAATAAATATCTGCAGCTGAAATGGAGTGAATGTGGAGTATCGACAGTTACCAAGGAGGATGTTTGTAATGTGGCTCCACAACCTCTTCGATATTATTTGACCAAAAAAAATCTCTTTGATATTAGGCTGCTCTCCTCTCTCGATTTAGATTTAGGTGAAGTTTTTGGAATTACGGTCTCTCAAACTAGATCTAAATATAGATCCGGGAGCTTCTTACAAATATTTTATGCTGGAGCATTCCTAGACGATGTTGATTCCGCAAAAGAGTAGTTCATTTAATGGGCAAGTCGTCAATCACATTGTTATTGATCAACAACCTAGTTGTTGATTTACAAGGCAATCATCAATTCCGAGTCGACTCCAATCACTTTGCATTTGGAGAGTGTCTACACTCCTTGAAGGTCATTAACTTAGTGACATTGGAACAAGTAAATCTTGGAGACATGCACCCAACTACATTTATTTCTCGTATCTAGTAAATGTAGTTTAAGTTTATGAGTACTTATTTAATTGTTGCTGTTTTCTAGTAAAATTTGTTTGTCTTCCCTATGAGCCCTTTTATCTTTCCAATGAGTCTTAGTAATTACTCATGCTTGGAGGGTGGTTTTAAGCTCATCTATATATGCCATGATGAATAAGAAGGCAAACTTGTTTTAAATAATAATTTATATTTAGCCTTTGGCTTTAGAACAAGAAAGATTTCTTGTTTTACTCTTTTCTCTTAGGAGAATTCCTAGGAGTGGTGAGCAACCTATCCATTTAGTTCTCACTTGCATTACCCTTTACTTCTCTATACTCTCTCGGCATACTGTGTTCTTTCAACATTTTGCTGTTGTTATCTTTGCACGACAATGGTGATGAAGATATTGAACCTAGACGCACATTGCAAGTCATTGCAAATGGAGGGGGAGATCTCGGCATGTGCTCATAACCAAATAAGGGGATCAATCAATCATCAATGATTTACGATGTCAGATATATTCTTGAGGGATGAGAGTGTGCTTTAAGTTGCAAATTGTGCTTTGTTATTTGCTTTCTAGCTTTTGATTTGTTTTGCTGCAATTTGGGATTTGCTAGGTTTGAAAGCCTTTGATGTACCTTTAGAGTACTATTATGATATATGAATGTCATCTTCTTCTTTTTATTGTCAAAAAAAAAAAAAAAGGCTCGCTTGCTTTTTTTGATGATTAGTTAGCACAATCTTGTGGCAAATTTCAACCAAATTTCTTAAAGCTTTCACTTTGCTATATTTTATAAGATGAGGCAGATTCATCCTCCAATGACTGATCACGAACCACCAAATATTGTTTGTCTATACCGATAGAGTGATACGTAGAGACAAAAAGCCTTAAAATTGTGAGTTGGCAGTTGGGCACGGCTTGCCAATAAACATCCCAAAATTGACATAAATATGCACAATTTGACTTGGTCTGTGTCATTTTCAGTGGCAAAAGATCTCTTCAAGTATCATAACTTGGTACAAAGGGACACTTAAATGTCATAACTTATGAAAGTGACACTTAAGTGCCACATTCAAAGAGAAATAGATCACTTAAATGTCACTCCGGCCAAAATCTAGCCAAAACGTTGACGTAAGCCATTTCCGGCGAAGTAAGTGCAAAACGACGCCGTTTTGCATGCTAATGTGGCCAAATAATGCAAAAACGGTGTCATTTTGGTTAGCCATTCCCAATGGCGGTGGGGAGGTGGTGGCAGAGAGTTCAGCCCTCAACCGCCTCCCCCACTTTAAAAAAAAAATTAAAATGTTTTAAATTTTTTAATATTAACAATTATTACTTTAAAATAGTTTAAATAATTTAATTTAATTAATTTTTATATTATTTGTTTACCACGTTAGCCCAAAACGACACTGTTTTTGCATTATTTGGCCACATCAACGTGCAAAATGGCATTTTGCACTTACTTCGCCGGAAATTGCACACGTTAGCATTTTGGCCGAATTTTGGTAGAAGTGGCACTTAAGTGATCTATTTCTCTTCAATTTTGGCACTCAAGCGTCACTTTCGTAAGTTATAGCATTTAAGTGTCCCTTTGTGCCAAGTTATGGCACTCTAGGGGTCTACGTCTCCATTTTCAGCTTAGGATAGAGTCAGAATATGATTTGGAATATTTGTAGTCGAAACCCAATTTGTGTCTTTTTACTTCGAGAGATTTGATATGGATGTACATATTTCTTGATACAGACTTAGTCACAGTTTTCCAAACTACACATCGCGTTGATTGGTAATGGACAAGAAGCAATTAACTTTTGAGGCAAAAAACTCTCAAAAGTGTCCCTATGCCATTCTTAAACCAACATAGGTATATGCCAGTGCCGTTAATCATCAACCTTTACTTGATCATCTCTAGTTAAAAGAAAAAAAATGGCCACGAATAACGGATGCCCGTCAACAACCACATGGCCCCGTTCCCTCCATCATTCTGGGTTTATGGATTTAGTACATCTCCTCTTGGTCAAATAATAATGACAACAGTATTTAACAAAACAATCATTTAAATGTAGAAAAATTAAATGAAATTTCTTTAATTGACCTCAAGAATCTTATGGGATGCAAATAAATATTTTTATATGGGGGGGGGGGGGGGGGAATAAAACATCCAGCAAACGGGACAGCGATGGCAGCAGGGTATAATAGAAAAATAGGATCTTTAAGCAAGATGTACAGCGAAGTCCATCCAAAAAGAATAAAAAAGAAGCAAAACAGAAAGGAATAGAAAGAAAAAGAAATGGAAAAGAAATGGAAAAACAGCTGACAAACTTAGATTGATTAGCTCTTGCCCGTTACCAGTCACCACATCTTTTGAGGTTCTTGTCGTCCGATCCTCTTGTTACGACGATGGACGCACATCTCACAAAGCTTGGTAGTTCTCTTCTAGTCCCAAGTGTTCTAGAGTTGGCAAAAGAGGCCATAAGTGAAGTCCCACCTCGCTATGTCCGTACCGACCAAGATTATATGTTCATGCATGATGATCAAGCAACTTCGTCGCTTCAAGTACCAGTAATTGACCTGAGCAAGCTATCCTCAAGCAATGACCATACCATGGAGTCCGAGCTTGAAAAGTTGCACGCTGCATGTAGAGATTGGGGATTCTTCCAGGTAAAATTTTACAATAGTTGCTTTTATTCTTTCTGTGAGGATTACTTGAGACAAAAGGTCCGGATTTTTCTTTTCCGAGAATGGACTTTGAAGTTCAATCCCTGTTTGCGCACGCAGTTGATAAATCATGGAGTGAGTTGTTCATTGATTGAGGAGGTGAAGTCCGGTATACAAGAGTTCTTCAAGCTTCCAATAGAGGAGAAGAGGAAGTTTTGGCAAGAAGAAGGAGACATGGAGGGTTTTGGGCAGGCGTTTGTCGTGTCGGAGGAGCAAAAGCTTGATTGGGCCGACCTATTTTTCATGGTGTCGCTCCCAAGACATTTGAGAAAACCTCACCTTTTTCCCTTGCTTCCTTCGCCGTTCAGGTTCTCTCTCTCTCTCTCTCTCTCTCTCTCTCTCTCATCGACTACACGATATATCAATGGGACGTTCTGTATTGCCCGAAGGACTTAATTGGCCAGATCTGATTTGATCAATCACCCCATCTTTTCTTCTATTTTCTCCTTTTCTACTTCTGCCCAAATGTCGTTTCCGATGGTAGCAAATTCAAGCCTCGTTAGCTTAAAAAAATGGCTAGATTTATTGCTTTACCCTTGAATAGTGAGAAGATTATCGATGGCTAAACAAGAAAGGCCAAATGAAGTCGTCGCTTTCAGCTTTTCAGGGCAGGTAAGTGATTGTTAACGCAATTTCAGTACACACATGGAATTATTCTATATTGGATTCATAGGCCATTCGTATTTGGCTTTTTGTTCCATAGATTACAGGTAGAATGATTTGCTTATCCATTGTTCATAAAGAACAATCCAATCAATAGTGAGATAGATTACGAGGTGATCCCATGCTTTATCGGATTTCTATTGTCCATTGAGTAACGATTTCTTGAGGGATTGGTACCCCTTTAATCATTGATAAGTTGATCTTAACTATTTATTAAAGACTTTTTAAGAGTTTGTGTATTATTAGGTTTTGTATAGAAAAAAAAAAAAAAAACGATCAAATCTACTAAGTACAACAAGTTTTGACAGGGAAATTACTCGTTGACAGACCGATAGAGGCTAGTGTTAACATGAATGGACATGAGTTTATTACATTAAATTCAAGAGCAAGCAGTGCTTTGTTATTATTCAAATGAGATTGAGTTAATTAAGAATATTAATAGGCTCGTAGTTCATAGAGAACTTTAATTTTTGACTTTTACAAAATTTGGGAACCGTATTACATGAATTAGCCTGCATGCAGCAGGAGATTAATGAATCTGTAGTTAACAGATTACGTCCAAAGAATGTGATCAGATGGCTTAGTATGCTTCTGCTAAGTATGCATGATAAGATAAGTAAGCACAAAATCTAATGCTACACTTGATTCTATATTTCTCACAAAATGTTTTCATTCCTTATCGTAGGTCAATTGAAATGTGGAGTGGATTATTTTTCCTCTTGTGCCCATGCCAATTAAATATAACTTTTATTGCTGAAGAAATAACAATATTCATTTTTTCAAGTAATTTATAAACTATTAGTTCATTTATACATCCCACTAGTATATAAATGGTAGTCTCCCCTCGTTTCCAGGAGAGATGTGAACTTGTGCCCTGCCCTTCCCCGCTCTTTCCAATTGGATTTTTCGCTTCATTACTAGCCCGATATGGATTATTCCGAAGCGGGATCTAAATTATGATTTTAAGTTTACTCTAAATGATTGACATATCAGTTTTTAATTCAAAGGTTAAAATTAGGAAATATTCTCGACGGCACCTGGTGCACGTGTGGCAAACTTACGTGCACTGCTGGGAGCCAACCGTATATGTGAGTTGGGCTCACATGGGTCAGCATGGAAGACTAGTTTCAAGATTACCTCCCATCATCAAGAATGCCTTAGTTTTATGCTGAATATTGTTTACACGACTTGTTTAACTATCTTCTACACATCTTGCAATCTCACCGTCGAGATGAAACTACTCATATTTTGTAAGAAAATTCGTGCTCTTTTCATCTCTGCCTTTCGAACCTATTCTTATATGTATCATCTTATCATTATGCAGAGATGTCTTGGACGAATACTCCTCGAAGCTACAAGACCTTGCAATGAAGATTCTCCTCCTCATGGCAAAGGCTCTGAAGATGGACACCAAGGAGATGATGGAACTGTTTGATGAGGGCAGGCAATCCATTAGGATGAACTATTACCCTCCGTGTCCGCGACCCGACCTCGTCATCGGCCTCACTCCTCATTCTGACTCCGCAGGCCTCACCATTCTTCTCCAGGTCAATGAAGTGGAAGGTCTCCAAGTAAGGAAACAGGGCAAGTGTGTCCTCGTCAAGCCCCTTCCCGAGGCTTTCGTTGTCAATGTCGGAGACATTTTAGAGGTAAGTATTGCGATTGGCCCTATTTCCATTGTTTTGACGCGGAGTTCCAACTAATTGTGTCTTATATATGAGCTAGTATTTCTACATTCATCTGCTGTTGATGACAAATTCGTCTACCGTTTCGTTTATGCATTTCTAATATATTTGGATGAGTAATCTATCCAAACGAAAATATCTGCGCTTGTGAATGAATTAATCAAATAATAAAGAGAAAAAACTTCGAAAATCCCAAACTATACTCATTGTAACATATTTATCCTAAATCTTTTTTCTTTATGACAACAAAAATCTCAAACTTGTTTCTATGCGACATATTTATCATATGCCAATATTCTGTCAATGGAAACTATTAAAAATCTGCCTTCATGGATAGCAAGAGGCAAATTGTGTTGACACTGGCACCCACAAGACTTAAGTGAAACAAAAATAACGTCATTTTGGCCGAAAATAAATGCATCCTACAGTTACAAGTTTCAAGTTTTTGATGTCACAAGAAAATGGTTACAGTAATTGTGTCATAGTGGGTATAATTTTGGGTTCTTTTTGTAGCAAAAAAAAAGGTTTAAGATAAATGTGTCACGGTGGACATAGTTTGAGGTGTTTTACGGTTTTTTCCTTGTAATAAAATGGGGGAGATATGCATAGTTACATGTATAATTTCAGAATTCCAATGTGGACATCATTATTTATTCATATGAAATGGGCTAATTAGTTTGATAGAATGAGTATTCATGAAGAAAAAGCCATTAGAGACATGATAAAATAATCTGTGCATTTGATGATTAACACAGATTGTGACGAATGGTACTTATCGTAGCATCGAGCACCGTGTCACGCCCCGATCCTCGGGCACGCACACATCCTTCTACCTTAGTCGATTTTATAATGCGATATCCCAGGACAACGTATCGCCGACCCTTTCATTTTTAAGCACATGCGGAAGCAATTAAAATCCCCAGACAATAAAACGATGGGATAGAAAAGCAGGGCCATATTTTTCATATTGAAATTTATAACCACACTTTTATACAAACCACAAACCCTTTCATTACTACTCACATCAAAACGGAGATCTCAAAAGAAGACAGAAACTTAGATAAACTAGGCCGTACTCAAGGCCTCTCTCAGAATTGTCTTCTTCTTCCAAAAATCCTTTTCTTCAGATCTCACCTCCGAGTTCTCCTTCTTGGATTCCTCCTCCTCAGCTCTTCAGCGGGGTCCTGAAATGGTTTTCCCCAAACTGGGATGAGACTACGTCTCAGCGAGTTCTACCCCACTAAGCCCGATTAGATAAACTATTATACTAAAGGCTGCCTAAACACGCACAGGGCAGAGGACTTACCTTGGCCTCAGATCTCACCTGCAAATCAGTACAATTCATAATAGGCACCCAAGCAATCATATGACCGATTGAAGCATCGATCAAATCGACCTAGTCGATTACATGCCAAACAAATCAATCCCCACTGTGGGATATTTAAAAGCTAGGCCACGTGCATTCTCCAGGATGACCTTCCAAGTCTCCGAGTTCACGTGCCTCGAACCTTGGGCCCACGTGCATTCTCTCAGGCGACCTTTTCGCCAAAGTGATGCATCAAGTCACCGAGACCACGTGCCCTTTTAGATGCCCGGGCCCACGTGCATTCTCTTAGGTGCATCTCACCAAAGCGATGCATCAATTCGCCGAGACCACGTGCCCTTTTAGATGCCATTCCGGAATGCTGGACCCACGTGCATTCTCTAAGGTACTCGCTTACCAAAGTGACACATCAGATCACCGAGCCACGTGTCCTTTTAGATGCCAAATCCTGTCACCGAGCCACGTGCATTCTCCAGGACGACATACCGAGTCTCCGAGCCACGTGCATTCTCTCAGGCGACCTTTTCGCCAAGGTGACATATTCAACCACTGAACTCACGTGCATTCTCCAGGTGACATTCCAATTCACCGGGCACACGTGTCCTCTTTCAAGTGGTCACCAAATCTACTTTCAACACCGATAACCAATGCCAAACGATTTCTCAATCAAATAATTAAATCAACTCCACAAAGCATTATAAATACTGAATAACATACTTGGCCATTCACCAATCGATAATTCAATCTCAATCGATTCCAATCAATTTAGGGTAAATCCCTAAAATATCACAATTTACTCAATTCCATACAACGTGGAGCTCAAATAAATAAACGGACTGCACCACGACGATCAGCACGAGATTTCGGTCGTCGGCCATCAAAATCTTAATTTCCGAAAAATAATTAATTTATTTATTAATTTCGAAAATTAAATAATTATTATTAAAAATTCAATTTAGCTCAAAATAAAGCCCGATTACATAAACGGACTTCACCACGGTCATCAGCATAATTTTCCGGTTCCAGACCATCTCAGTTGAATTTTCGAAAAATAAATAATTATTTAATTTAATTTCGAAAATTAATATTTAAATACTAAAAATATCCACTTAGGCCCGAAAAGCCTAATTGGAGCCCACTAAGGGTCGGGAAAAATCCCGAGGCACTTCCAATAATTAGTAGACCATGTCTACTTGCTAATTGCACAATCAATTTATTTAAATCGCATCACAATTGACTAATAATTGCTAATTTACTCTAATCTAACAACCTAAACATAATTAATTAAATCTAAACCAACCTTAAGCATAATTAGCCAACTAATCCAAGATTAGTGAGGTTACTCACCAAATCGCCCGCAAATCGGATCAATCCGACGGCGGCGACGCGAGGAACGATTGTTCCCAAAGCACGGCTCGGGTTCGGGGCCGGGAAACGGTCCAAAAGCGGGCCCAAAGTCGCTGAAACCCACTTCGTGGGTCTGCTGGTCGGCTGCGAAACAGGGGAAAACAGAGATGGTTAGGGGCGGAGAAAGGTTCGGGAGAACGGGCGGTGCTCCGGGGAGGGCCGGTGGAGGTCCGGCGGCTTCAAACGGCGGCCGGAGGTGGCCGGGGATGGCTGGACGAAGCTGTAACAGGAGCGAACAGCAGCGAACAGCAGCTGGGTCGCGCGGCCTAGGCGTGTGCGGACGGCGGAGGGCGTGCGGGCGCGGGCGGCGGTGCGGCGGTGCGGCGGCGGGACGAACGGCGAGCGGTTCTTGGCGAGCTGCAACTTCTGGTTCGCTCGAGCATGAAGAAAGAAGAAGAAGATAGGAGCTGGTTCTGTCGTGTGTGGGAAGGAAGAAGAAAGAGGAGAGAGAAGAGAGAGGATAGGGTTGGACTGTCACGCCCCGATCCTTGGGCACGCACACATCCTTCTACCTTGGTCGATTTTATAATGCGATATCCCCAGGACAATATATCGCCGACCCTTTCATTTATTAACACATGCGGAAGCAATTAAAATCCCCAGACAATAAAACGATGGGATAGAAAAGCAGGGCCATATTTTTCATATTGAAATTTATAACCACACTTTTATACAAAACACAAACCATAACCCTTCACAACTTTTTATTCTAAACTCTATTCACATCAAAATAGAGATCTCAAAAGAAGACAGAAACTTAGATAAACTAGGCCGTACTCAAGGCCTCTCTCAGAATTGTCTTCTTCTTCCAAAAATCCTTTCCTTCAGATCTCAGCTCCGAGTTCTCCTTCTCGGATTCCTCCTCCTCAGCTCTTCAGCGGGGTCCTGAAATGATTTCCCCAAACTGGGATGAGACTACGTCTCAGCGAGTTCTACCCCACTAAGCCCGATTAGAAAACTATTATACTAAAGGCTGCCTAAACACGCACAGGGTAGAGGACTTACCTTGGCCTCTGATCCCACCTGCAAGTCAGTACAATTCACAACAAACAGCCATTCGCTTTCAACAAATCGAACTAGTCGATTACATGTCATACAATTCAATCCCCACTGTGGGATATTTAAAAACTAGGCCACGTGTATTCTCTAGGACGACCTTCCAAGTCTCCGAGTCACGTGCCTCAAACCTCGGACCCACGTGCATTCTCTAAGGCGACCTCTTCGCCAAGGTGGTACATCAAGCCACCGAGCCACGTGTCCTTTTTACGATGTCCGGGCCCACGTGCATTCTCTAAGGTGCTATCTCACCAAGGTGATGCATCAATTCACCGAGCCACGTGCCCTTTTAGATGCCATTCCGGAATGCTGGACTCACGTGCATTCTCTAAGGTACTCGCTTACCAAAGTGACGCATCAGATCACCGAGCCACGTGTCCTTTTAGATGCCAAATCCTGTCACCGAGCCACGTGCATTCTCCAGGACGACATACCGAGTCTCCGAGCCACGTGCATTCTCTCAGGCGACCTTTTCGCCAAGGTGACATATTCAACCACTGAACTCACGTGCATTTTCCAGGTGACATTCCAATTCACCGAGCCACGTGTCCTCTTTGCAGTGGTTACCAGTTCACTTTCAATATCGACAACCAATGCCCAACGATTTCTCAATCAAATAATTAAATCAAGTCAACAAAGCATTATAAATGCTTAATAACATACTTGGCCAGCTACCGATCAACAATTCAATCACAATCAATTCCAATCAATTTAGGGTAAATCCCTAAAATATCACAATTTATTCAATTCCATACAACGTGGAGCTCAAATAAATAAACGGACTGCACCACGACGATCAGCACGAGATTTCGGTCGTCGGCCATCAAAATCTTAATTTCCGAAAAATAATTAATTAAATAATTAATTTTGAAAATTAAATAAATATTATTAAAAATTCAATTTAGCTCAAAATAAAGCCCGATTAAATAAACGGACTTCACCACGCTCATCAGCATAATTTTCCGGTTCCAGATCATCTCAGTTGAATTTTCGGAAAATAAATAAATAATTAATTTCGAATATTAAATAATTAATATTAAAAATCCCATTTAGCTCAAATTAAAGCCCGATTAAATAAACGGACTTCACCACAATCATCAGCACAATATTCCGGTTCCGAACCATCTCCCTTGAATTTTCGGAAAATAAATAATTATTTAATTTAATTCCGAAAATTAATATTTAAATACTAAAATATCCACTTAGGCCCGAAAAGCCTAATTGGAGCCCACTAAGGGTCGGGAAAATTCCCGAAGCACTTCCAATAATTAGTAGACCAAGTCTACTTGCTAATTGCACAATCAATTTATCTAAATCACATCACAATTGACTAATAATTGCTAATTTATTCTAATCTAACAACCTAAACATAATTAATTAAATTTAAACCAGCTTAAAGCATAATTAGCCACTAATCCTGGATTAGTGAGATTACTCACCAAATCGCGCGCAAATCGGATCAATCCGACGGCGGCGACGCGAGGAACGATTGTTCCCAAAGCACGGCTCGGGTTCGGGGCCGGGAAATGGCCCAAAAGCGGGCCCGAAGTGCTGGAAACCCACTTCGTGGGTTTGCTGGCCGCGGCTGAACAGAGCAGCTCCGGCGGCTAGGGCGGCGGGGGAAGGTCGGCGGAGGGCGAGGGGGACGAGGGGGAGGTCCGGCGGGGTTGGCGGTGGCCCACGGTGGCCGGGGGAGGGCTGGTCGGTGCTGGACAGAGGAGAAACGGGGCAGGTTCGCGCGGCCTGGATGCGCGGACGAGCGGCGGGCGCGGGCGAAGCGCGCGGGCGCTCGGGCGCGGCGCGGCGGCGGTGCGGCGGTCCGGCAGCGCGACGGCTGAGGGGCGGGGTTTCTGGTTCGGTCCGCACGAAGGAAAGAAGGGGAAGAAGAAAGAAGAACAGGGGGTTTGGTCGTGCAGGGGAAGAAAGAGAAAAGAGAGGAGAGAGGAGAGAGAGAGAAAAGAGAGAGAGAGGGAATGAGCGGTGGGGAAGGGGGGAGAATTCGCACGGCTGGGGGAAAGGGGAGAGGAGAGAGGAGAGAGAAAGAAAAGAGAGAAAAAGAAAGAAAAGAAAGAAAAGAAAAGAGAGGGGGAGAGAGAGAAAAAGAAAAATTAAAATGCACACCTCCATTATGCAAATTTTTCTTTTCTCTTTCTATTTTATTTTGGTCTTCAATTTTTCTTCCGATAATTTCTTTATTGAAATTTCGGACTCGTCAATAAATTGACGAGCGATGAGACAGGATCCTAAAAATAAGAATCATGACGCGCTAAAAATTCGATTCCCGAAATCGAGTTCAATTTCGTGGTTAAAAATCGATCAGACGTGATTTTAGCTCAATCCAACCAATTAGGTAGCTTTTAGGGATTTTACAGCTGATACATCCCTTAACGGCTTTACCTAATAGGTTAGTTAACTCGTGAGTGATCAGCTCAGAGAAAAAGGCTATAGGCACGCCGACGAAATGCCCATTTCACTTTATCGAAACGGGGTCGAATTTCAGGACGTCACAACTCTTCCCCTCTTATAAAAATTTCGTCCTCGAAATTTAAACCATTACACTTTGCTCAAAAAGGTGGGGGTACAACTGTCTCATCGATTCTTCAGTCTCCCAAGTCGCTCCTTCAATGCCGTGGTGTTGCCAGACCACTTTGACCAACGGGATGATCTTTGTACGCAGAACTTGCTCTTTACGATCGACAATCTGGACCGGGCTTTCAACGTATGACACACGGTCATCCACGTCCAATTCCTCGAAATTGAGCACGTGGGTCGGGTCAGGCTCGTACTTCCTTAACATCGACACGTGAAAGACGTCATGCACTTGCGCCAATCTTGGCGGCAACGCAAGACGATACGCTAGGTTTCCGATTCTTTCAAGAATCTCAAACGGACCTACGTACCTCGGACTCAGTTTGCCTTTCTTACCAAAGCGCGAAGTTCCCCTCATTGGTGACACTTTTAGAAAAACGTGATCACCAACTTGGAATTCCAAAGACCTTCGACGCTTATCTGCATAACTTTTCTGCCTGCTCTGCGCTGTCTTCAATCTGTCTCTGATCACTGCCACGGCATCTACTGATTGCTGAACCAACTCTGGGCCTGTTATCTTCCTTTCTCCGACTTCATCCCAGCACACTGGAGTTCTGCACGCTCTACCATACAACGCTTCAAATGGAGCCATCTTGATGCTCTGTTGATAACTGTTGTTGTAGGCGAATTCCACCAGATGAAGTTGATCCTCCCAACTTCCTTTAAAGTCTATTACACACGCTCTGAGCATGTCTTCAAGAGTCTGAATCGTCCTTTCAGACTGGCCATCCGTCTGAGGATGATAAGCCGTACTGTACTGAAGCTTTGTACCTAAAGCACTCTGCAAGCTCTTCCAAAAAGCAGCAGTAAACCTCGGGTCTCTATCAGATGTTATCGTAACTGGCACTCCATGCATACGAACCACATGACGCACATACAGGTCTGCGTGTCTATCTAGACTCAGGTCCTTTCGAACTGCAATGAAGTGAGCCGACTTTGTCAGCCTGTCGACTACTACCCAAATCGAATCATTCCCCCTCTGACTCCTTGGTAGTCCAGTCACGAAGTCCATCGTGATATGCTCCCATTTCCACTCTGGGATCGCGAGAGGTTGTAGAAATCCTCCCGGCTTGCAATGCTGGGCTTTTATTTGCTGACAAGTCAAACACTTGGCCACATGCTTGGCGATGTCCGCTTTCATACCTGACCACCAGTAGTGTTGACGTAAATTCTGATACATCTTAGTGCTTCCAGGATGAACGCTGTACTTGCTACGATGTGCTTCAGATAAAATCTCTTCTCTAAGCTCTACATCGTTAGGTACAACCATACGTCCACGAAACCTCAGTACCCCATCATCAGAAACTTGAAAATCAGCTTTTCTTTTGTCAGTATCCTCTTGAAGAATTTTCTGTACGTCTGGATCTGTCGGTTGAAGTTGCTTGATTCTAACCTGGACATCCGGCTCAATTCTGAGGGTGGCCATAAAACTTGAGAGGTGGCCTACCTCAAATTTGAATTCCGAATCTCGAGCTCTCTCGATTAAGTTCCACTCCTTAATCAAGATTTGCGCTATTGAAGACTTCCTACTCAATGCATCGGCAACCTTATTTGCCTTTCCCGGGTGATATAAAATATCACAGTCATAATCCTTCAACAATTCCATCCATCGACGTTGTCTCATGTTCAACTCCTTCTGAGAGAACAAATACTTGAGACTCTGATGGTCCGTGAAGATCTGAAACTTTTCCCCACACAAGTAGTGCCTCCAAATCTTCAACGCAAATATGATGGCTGCGAGTTCTAAGTCATGCGTCGGATAATTCAATTCATGGGGTCTCAACTGCCGGGAAGCGTATGCAACAACTCTACCATGTTGCATCAGCACGCAACCCAATCCCCTAAATGACGCATCACTGTAGATCTCGAATCCTCCAGGACCAGACGGAATCGTCAGCACAGGTGCGGTAGTCAGCTTTTCCTTCAGCTCTTGGAAACTACACTCGCACTTGTCTGTCCATATAAATTTCTCATTTTTCTTCGTGAGCTTGGTCAGAGGCGACGCTATCGATGAGAACCCTTCCACAAACCGTCTGTAATAACCTGCTAACCCCAGAAAACTTCTGATTTCTGTTACTGATGTCGGTCTCGGCCACTTGATCACGGCTTCTATCTTGCTCGGGTCGACGGAGATTCCTTCTCCGGAAATCACATGACCTAAGAACGCAACACGAGTCAACCAAAACTCGCATTTGCTAAACTTAGCATACAGCTGATGAGTTCTTAAGGTCTGAAGCACTAATCTTAGATGATTCTCGTGCTCTTCATTACTTCTCGAATAGACCAGGATATCATCTATGAACACAATCACAAACTGATCTAGATATTCCTTGAACACTCTGTTCATCAAGTCCATAAAGGCAGCTGGAGCATTCGTTAATCCGAACGGCATCACTGTAAACTCGTAATGACCGTACCGGGTACGAAATGCTGACTTAGGAATATCCTCTTTCCGAATTCTCAGCTGATGGTATCCTGTCCTCAAGTCGATCTTCGAGAATATTGACGCTCCTTGCAGTTGATCAAACAAGTCATCTATCCTCGGCAATGGATACTTGTTCTTGATCGTTACCTGATTGAGCTGTCGATAGTCGATGCACAAACGCAACGAACCATCTTTCTTTTTAACAAATAGAACTGGTGCTCCCCAAGGTGATGCACTAGGACGAATAAATCCCTTATCCAGTAATTCTTGCATCTGCACCTTTAGTTCCTTCAACTCAGATAACGCCATTCGATAAGGTGCCTTCGAGATCGGTTCTGTCCCTGGTGCTAGCTCGATTACAAATTCAATCTCCCTTTCTGGCGGTAATCCTGGCAATTCTTTTGGAAAAACATCTGGAAACTCTTGTACCACTGCAATATCTTCCATTTTTAACCCTTCAACTGTCGTATCTACGACAGTCGCCAAATAGCCTTGGCAACCCTCGTCTAACAAACGAGTTGCTTCCGGCGACGAGATTAAGGAAATCGAAGGTCCTCCTCGATTTCCAACAAACTCGAAACTCTTACCCTCTAACGGGTCAAACTGTATCGCCTTGCGATAGCAGTCCATTTTAGCTCGTTGATTGGTGAGCCAGTCCATGCCAATTATCAAATCAAAATCATACATGGCTAGGACTAACAAATCAATTTTCCCCACTCGCTCACCAATCTCTAACTTGCACCCCGAACATCCCAAAGCAGCGATAACTTTATCTTTCAAGGGTGTAGATATGCAAATTGCCGATTCTAACAATACAGGATTCAATCCTAGCATCCTAACATATTGTTCGGCAATGAAAGAATGGGTTGCTCCCGAATCAAACAAAGCATAAGCAGGTTGGTCGTTGAGCGAGACCGTACCTGTAATCACGCCAGGCGCAGCTTCGGCCTGACCCTGGGTAATCGCGTACACAGTGCCCTGAGCTGGAGGTCTCTGCTGTCCTCCTTGCGGTGCATTCTGAGGGGCATGCCCTCCTATCTGTCTCATCGGTGGCGGCGGCGGCAACAGAGGCTGTCTTCTTTGCTTCTTTGGACAATATCTTGCTATGTGGCCCTGTTGGCCACATTCGAAACATGCACCCGTCCTAGCTGGGCACGGTCCTGCCTCGTGTCTTCTTCCGCACAAGCGACACGCATCATTTCTAATAGGTCCTGGCTTATTAAATCCACTCCTCTTGCTGGGCGGGCTTTGGAATCTATTTCCAAACATCGGCCTCTTTCCTTGGCGGATGTTGTCTCTGTGCGAGTTAAACCTCGATCCAGATGAGGCTGCTTGCTCTGATATACCTCTCTCTATCATCTGAGCCCGACGGTAGACTTCACGATACTCTACCAAATCCAATGGTAACAGAGGTTGTTTCAGTTCTGTACGAAGACCATTCCTAAATCTCCGAGCTTTCTCCTCGGGGTCCTCGATCAATCTTGGGGCATATTGAGATAGTTCGGCGAACTTAACCCCATACTGATCGACAGTCATCGATCCTTGACGAAGGCGTTGGAACTCCTCCATCTTCAACTCTCGGGCAGCACTCGAAAAATACTGATCATTAAAAGCTCTGAGGAAGGTGTTCCACACCCTTGGTACTCCTTCCGGGAATACAGCATCCTTGGTGGCTTTCCACCAAATGTTAGCATTATCTTGAAGTTGATACACAGCTAGTATCACCTTCTCTTCTTCGTTACACATCAAGACTGCGAATGCTTTCTCCATATCTTGTACCCACTGTGATGCAGCCTCAGGGTCTCCAGTACCCCTAAACCTAGGTGGATCTAGCCTTCGAAAGTGCCCCACTAGCTTACTTATTGATCTCTCTGCAACCACTATTCCCGGCTGACCTTCAACATTCATTTCAGGAGGAACTATGGCAGGTGCGACTGCAGGTGCAGCGGCAGGAGCGGCCTGAGCAGCGGCGGCAGGAGCGGCCTGAGCAGCGGCGGCAGCTACGGCATTAGCGGCGGCCTGAGCAGCGGCTTCAATTGTCGCGGCTTGCTGATCCATTCTGGTACCCATCGCTTCCAGAATACGCAAGATCCCATCCACTCTGGGATCATTAGGGGCTGCTACCCCGACATCTATAACAGGTGGATTCACTCCACTCGCGCTAGCCTGTGCTGGCGCTCGACCACGTCCGCCTCGGGTTCCGACACGAGTCGGAGCTCTACCCCGAATAACGGCCCTACTGGTCCTCTTTGCAGGAGTTCTCGGCTCCTGATCGCTCATGGTGTAGTCTTACTCAACTAACACCTGTTTCCAATTCCACACCGAATTAGAAACAGAGCGATCCAAACAACAAACAATTTTAGCACTCAGCTAACACAGACATGCATCAGCATGAATTTAAAGGCCTTTCCTACTAACTATCCCATGGTCAACGCTCCTTATCACTCCAATCTTCAACCTCGCTCTGATACCACTTAAACCGTGATGTCACGCCCCGATCCTTGGGCACGCACACATCCTTCTACCTTGGTCGATTTTATAATGCGATATCCCCAGGACAATATATCGCCGACCCTTTCATTTATTAACACATGCGGAAGCAATTAAAATCCCCAGACAATAAAACGATGGGATAGAAAAGCAGGGCCATATTTTTCATATTGAAATTTATAACCACACTTTTATACAAAACACAAACCATAACCCTTCACAACTTTTTATTCTAAACTCTATTCACATCAAAATAGAGATCTCAAAAGAAGACAGAAACTTAGATAAACTAGGCCGTACTCAAGGCCTCTCTCAGAATTGTCTTCTTCTTCCAAAAATCCTTTCCTTCAGATCTCAGCTCCGAGTTCTCCTTCTCGGATTCCTCCTCCTCAGCTCTTCAGCGGGGTCCTGAAATGATTTCCCCAAACTGGGATGAGACTACGTCTCAGCGAGTTCTACCCCACTAAGCCCGATTAGAAAACTATTATACTAAAGGCTGCCTAAACACGCACAGGGTAGAGGACTTACCTTGGCCTCTGATCCCACCTGCAAGTCAGTACAATTCACAACAAACAGCCATTCGCTTTCAACAAATCGAACTAGTCGATTACATGTCATACAATTCAATCCCCACTGTGGGATATTTAAAAACTAGGCCACGTGTATTCTCTAGGACGACCTTCCAAGTCTCCGAGTCACGTGCCTCAAACCTCGGACCCACGTGCATTCTCTAAGGCGACCTCTTCGCCAAGGTGGTACATCAAGCCACCGAGCCACGTGTCCTTTTTACGATGTCCGGGCCCACGTGCATTCTCTAAGGTGCTATCTCACCAAGGTGATGCATCAATTCACCGAGCCACGTGCCCTTTTAGATGCCATTCCGGAATGCTGGACTCACGTGCATTCTCTAAGGTACTCGCTTACCAAAGTGACGCATCAGATCACCGAGCCACGTGTCCTTTTAGATGCCAAATCCTGTCACCGAGCCACGTGCATTCTCCAGGACGACATACCGAGTCTCCGAGCCACGTGCATTCTCTCAGGCGACCTTTTCGCCAAGGTGACATATTCAACCACTGAACTCACGTGCATTTTCCAGGTGACATTCCAATTCACCGAGCCACGTGTCCTCTTTGCAGTGGTTACCAGTTCACTTTCAATATCGACAACCAATGCCCAACGATTTCTCAATCAAATAATTAAATCAAGTCAACAAAGCATTATAAATGCTTAATAACATACTTGGCCAGCTACCGATCAACAATTCAATCACAATCAATTCCAATCAATTTAGGGTAAATCCCTAAAATATCACAATTTATTCAATTCCATACAACGTGGAGCTCAAATAAATAAACGGACTGCACCACGACGATCAGCACGAGATTTCGGTCGTCGGCCATCAAAATCTTAATTTCCGAAAAATAATTAATTAAATAATTAATTTTGAAAATTAAATAAATATTATTAAAAATTCAATTTAGCTCAAAATAAAGCCCGATTAAATAAACGGACTTCACCACGCTCATCAGCATAATTTTCCGGTTCCAGATCATCTCAGTTGAATTTTCGGAAAATAAATAAATAATTAATTTCGAATATTAAATAATTAATATTAAAAATCCCATTTAGCTCAAATTAAAGCCCGATTAAATAAACGGACTTCACCACAATCATCAGCACAATATTCCGGTTCCGAACCATCTCCCTTGAATTTTCGGAAAATAAATAATTATTTAATTTAATTCCGAAAATTAATATTTAAATACTAAAATATCCACTTAGGCCCGAAAAGCCTAATTGGAGCCCACTAAGGGTCGGGAAAATTCCCGAAGCACTTCCAATAATTAGTAGACCAAGTCTACTTGCTAATTGCACAATCAATTTATCTAAATCACATCACAATTGACTAATAATTGCTAATTTATTCTAATCTAACAACCTAAACATAATTAATTAAATTTAAACCAGCTTAAAGCATAATTAGCCACTAATCCTGGATTAGTGAGATTACTCACCAAATCGCGCGCAAATCGGATCAATCCGACGGCGGCGACGCGAGGAACGATTGTTCCCAAAGCACGGCTCGGGTTCGGGGCCGGGAAATGGCCCAAAAGCGGGCCCGAAGTGCTGGAAACCCACTTCGTGGGTTTGCTGGCCGCGGCTGAACAGAGCAGCTCCGGCGGCTAGGGCGGCGGGGGAAGGTCGGCGGAGGGCGAGGGGGACGAGGGGGAGGTCCGGCGGGGTTGGCGGTGGCCCACGGTGGCCGGGGGAGGGCTGGTCGGTGCTGGACAGAGGAGAAACGGGGCAGGTTCGCGCGGCCTGGATGCGCGGACGAGCGGCGGGCGCGGGCGAAGCGCGCGGGCGCTCGGGCGCGGCGCGGCGGCGGTGCGGCGGTCCGGCAGCGCGACGGCTGAGGGGCGGGGTTTCTGGTTCGGTCCGCACGAAGGAAAGAAGGGGAAGAAGAAAGAAGAACAGGGGGTTTGGTCGTGCAGGGGAAGAAAGAGAAAAGAGAGGAGAGAGGAGAGAGAGAGAAAAGAGAGAGAGAGGGAATGAGCGGTGGGGAAGGGGGGAGAATTCGCACGGCTGGGGGAAAGGGGAGAGGAGAGAGGAGAGAGAAAGAAAAGAGAGAAAAAGAAAGAAAAGAAAGAAAAGAAAAGAGAGGGGGAGAGAGAGAAAAAGAAAAATTAAAATGCACACCTCCATTATGCAAATTTTTCTTTTCTCTTTCTATTTTATTTTGGTCTTCAATTTTTCTTCCGATAATTTCTTTATTGAAATTTCGGACTCGTCAATAAATTGACGAGCGATGAGACAGGATCCTAAAAATAAGAATCATGACGCGCTAAAAATTCGATTCCCGAAATCGAGTTCAATTTCGTGGTTAAAAATCGATCAGACGTGATTTTAGCTCAATCCAACCAATTAGGTAGCTTTTAGGGATTTTACAGCTGATACATCCCTTAACGGCTTTACCTAATAGGTTAGTTAACTCGTGAGTGATCAGCTCAGAGAAAAAGGCTATAGGCACGCCGACGAAATGCCCATTTCACTTTGTCGAAACGGGGTCGAATTTCAGGACGTCACATGGACCGGTCAAAGAAAGAGAGAGGGAAAATGAGCGGTGGGAGTTCGCACGAGGGGGAGGGGAAAAAGGGGAGAGGAAAGAGAAAGAAAAAGAAAAAGAAAGAAAAGAAAAGAGAGGGAGAGAGAGAAAAAGAAAAAGAAATGCATAATTCTTTTATGCAAATTTTCCTTTTCACTTTTCCTTTTCCTTTCTATTTTATTTTGGGCTTCAATTTTTCTTCCGACAATTTCTTTAATGAAATTTCGGACTCGTCAATAAATTGACGAGCGATGAGACAGGATCCTAAAATAAGAATTATGACGCGCTTAAAATTCGATTCCCGAAATCGAGTTCAATTTCGTGGTTAAAAATCGATCAGACGTGATTTTAGCTCAATCCAACCAATTAGGTAGCTTTTAGGGATTTTACAGCTGATACATCCATTAACGGCTTCACCCAATAGGTTAGTTAACTCGTGAGTGATCAGCTCAGAGAAAAAGGCCATAGGCACGTCGACAAAATGCCCATTTCACTTTATCGAAACGGGGTCGAATTTCAGGATGTCACACACCGAGCAACAGTTAACTCGATGAAGGAGAGGCTCTCAATTGCCACATTTTACAGCCCGAAATTGGAAGAGGAAATTGGTCCTGCACCTAGCCTAATCACACCGGACAAGCCGGCACTGTTCAGAAGAATCGGCGTTGCTAATTACTTGAGGGGACTCTTCTCTCGTGAGCTTGAAGGGAAGTCGTATCTTGATCTTATGAGAATGGTTCAGCCTGAGGAAAATAAAGGGAATTCAATTGGCCATTGAGGAAACGAACAATACTAGCTTTCTCAGTCCCTCTTTGCTTTTGTTAATCAATTTCAACCCTTGGTTTTCAGGATCAATGACATTATAATGACATAAATTGAATCTTTTAACTCCTATATATTTCTGTTTTGTTAGGAAAGCAAGTGAACTTTATTCATTCGAAACAAAACAGTTAATCTGGTACAAAATAAAAGTTCAAACATTCTCGGATTTCTATGAATCTTGATTCTTCATGTGAATTGTTTCATTCGAAACGAAGTAAGGCTGAACTTAACTATTCGTGATAAAACCATAGGACACACACCACTAAATTTATACAGAAAGGTGGGCTAAGAAGTTCAGCATAGGAATTGGATATACATAATGGTAGCAACGTGCATCTTTGAATGTTAACATATGAAAGTATTCAATTACATTATTATCTTTGAGTGCACATGTCAATCGGCCAATAGCGTATATGTAAAAATTTTGTTATACTAGCAAGAATAAGAAGCCTTAGTTTCTTAGTTGAGTGGAGCTAGAAAATAATAATGTCATGCCCCGATCCTCTGAGCGCGTAACCATCCCTCTGTGGTTGATTAAATAGCAACATCCTAGGATGCATCGCTGACCCATTCATTTTAATGCGCATGCAGAAGCGAATAATAAATCCCCAGATAACAACAAGATGGGATAGAAAAGTAGGGCCACAAAATTTTCAAACTATAACACACTTATATACACACACCAAATTATGTCATATACAATATTAGCTGATGTATACAAGGTTTGCAAAAAGGGGGGGTTTAGAGTACTATAGATCCTTTACTCATTGGAGTCTTCAACTAAATACTCCAAGGTCCCTGGATCCGAAAGATCCGGGTCTACCACTGAGCCACCAAGAAGATCTGCTATGCCTTTTCCAAAAGCAACCTCTAGCACTGACATAGGAACCTCAGACTCCGGTATTATGGGACTCTTCTTCTATCCATTTCGCTCACGATGATATCATGATCTGTATTGATGGGGTACCTTATGGGGTAGACCCACATCAACCTAGACCACGGACCTCATGAGTTCATAGACCCATCCCCTCGGGTGCCCATGAAGCGAAATATAACACCTCTGCTCGGTGACCTTCTTTGGTTGACCAAAATGCTCGAGAGGAGTTGCCATATAAGGATCTGAAAATGTTATCCCACAACGGGGTAAGACGACATCTCAACAAGTTCACCCCCTAAGTCCTGATTAGGAAGAAAATACGCCCCAAGGGCTGCCTAACCACAAGCACAAGTCAGAGGACTTACCTTAACCTCTGTTCCTTCCTGCAAGTTGTTGACACCTAATTTAAATTCATTTTTAGAAATAAAAGATAATATTTGATTATAGAGGGAAATTTTGAAAACAAAACTTTAAATTAAAAAATGCAACAGCCGTGTGATTTTGGAGCCACATTTTTGTTGAAGAAGTTGAGTGAATATTGGGAAATCTTCAACAACTTTGAGCGCTTTCACTATAAAATGGAGGTTTCAGAATCGAGCGAAGGGGGCTTCTCTTGATTGTTCGATGAAGAAAAATAGAAAACTGAAAGAGAAAGAAAAAAAGTGTGGTGACTTCTCGGGGTTCGGAAGAAGAAAAAAGAATGAAAGGTTTTTCATAGCTTTTTCGTTCGTGCCTTTGAGGAAAATCTGCTGAAGGAAAAGTTAGAAAAAGTGTACAGAAAGAGAGCAGAGAGAAGTGACGTGAGGGAGAGAAAAAAAATACAAAGGAAAAAGTTGACAAGACCCCTACTGTTCACCTTCTTCCCCATTTCGCTTCTGCTCTACACGGTGTTGTTGCTCGTCCGCCACCACACCACCATCGTGCGATCAACGCCGTTTGAAGCCCGACGACTGCCCGCTCCACCGCACCTCTGCACCAGCGAGCTCGCCCCGACGCCGACGCCCTTGCTCCGTCTCTGCCCAAGGCGAACTGCTGTTGCTCGAACGCCGCCCCTGCGCGCATCTCTGTCTACGGCGACCATTCAACGCTTGCAACCGTCGACGCCCGTACCAGCAGCCTGCGCAGCTACCGCCACCTCGCCGGACTCGCCCTGACGCTCTACCCTCCGTGAGAAGGTCCGAGCCGTGCCACAACCGAGCTACCTTCCCCGCGCCGACGTAGCCGCCGATCTCCGTCCGCGAGCCCCGACGACCCGCGCCACCACAACATCGAAGCTCGCCTCGAGCTCAGCCACCGCCGGATCTAGATTTGTGTCACCCTGGCGCCGCCCTTGCCTGCGTCTTTGTCTAGGCGACCATCCGACGCCATCAATACCTTCGATGCCTGCAACTGTCGACGCGCGACCCAGCCGCCGGACACCTCGTCGCTCCACCCCCGACGCCCGGGCCAGTAGCCCGCGCGTTTGTTGCCTTTCGCCGGAGCCCCGTACCGCCTATACAGCCCTTTTGCTGCTGCAGCTACTGCCGAGGCAATCCTCTGTTTTGTTGCAGGTCTACCTGGCCGGACCTCCGACGGACAGCCCCAACTCCGGCCACCAGGACTCATCACCCTTGGCGAACCACCATCATAGCTCGGTCACTATTGCTCCCTCACCATTCCTTAAGGTGGTTGTGAGTTAGACTAGGTAAATTTTTAGATTAAATTTAGTTTGAGTATTCGAACTCATAGTTTTGTGTTTTTTTAATTTAACTTGGTTTGTTATGATTTATTTTTATTATTATCCAATTAAAAACTTGTCATATTAAGTCACAATAATAAAAAATATTGAGCCGCGAGACGTCGGTTTAGATTTTTGATTATTTAGACTTTTCATGGAAAATTCTTGAATTGCTTTGCATTATTGATGCTCATTAAAATAATATGTTGTCAATTTACATTAATGGGTTTTTCAATAGGACACATATTTTGGGGCATTATCGTTAGTTGCTCGCTACATATCATGCATCAAATGTCATATCTAGAATTTAGATATTTAGGTCCATATGCATTTCATATTAAAGCAACATACCTAGATATTTTTAGATTAAGTCAATTTTCATTTAGTAAAACAAAAGAAAAAAAATGTTATGCATGCAATATGATTTATAGTTTATTTTTTTTAATAAAAAGGAGAATGCTAAAAGATGATCATTGCACCATTAAGTTGCTTTCTTTTTAATAAAAAACATTATGTCATTAAAAAATTAAAAAAAGATCATTTCCTTGGTTAGTTTTTCATAATTAATCTCATATCATCATTATTTAGCATAGGTTGCATGTATGCATTAAAAAATGAATCATCATAAAAAAATCACAAAAGAGCATACATGTAGAAATACCATGTCATTCATCTCATATCACGTAGCACATGCATATTTAGGATTATAAAAATTAGATTGCATACATATAGTGATAAGTTTAAGTCATACCATATGAATTGCATCTCGCATGTCATTAAAATAAATTCATGCATATTAAGTTTAAATTAAGATTGCATATAATTAACATTTTTAAAAGAAAAAAGAAAAATTAGGTGTCATGTCATTTAGAAATCATGTTTAGGGCATGCATTTTTATTAGCATTTTTTTTAATGTTATTTTATTGATTGTGCACCCGCATGACCACAATTTGCATGTTAGTAGCTTAAGTTTAAATTAATCAACATTGCTTGCAAAATATTTTTAAAATAAAAGGTACCGAAAGGGCGTTAGACTAATCTAGCGTAACCATGTCCCCGGACCTACTGAATCTCTGGTTCACAATAATAAAGTATTCTCCCATACTTTACTTGGGTTTCTAACCAACTCTAGTTGGTTAGTGGCGACTCCAAATTGAAATTGCATGTTTAAATGAGTTAATTTCTATCAAGTCGCGATTGGTAGGACTTGGGAGGGTCCGTGCCAAGTCTTCGGACTTAGTAATCCATTAACCTAAACTTTATGATTGCCCTGAAAATTTAGGTCACGACACAAGTCAGTACTGTTCATACACTCAACCAATCAATTCAACCCCCACGATGTTATCTATCAATCCATCCAATCAATACTATCTATCAATTCAATACTATTTATCCGGTACTATCAACACATACTATGCACACACAAGCTAAAAATGATAGATAGTAGCTCACACAATGAACCTCTTCGACACATTGGTGACTCTCGGTATCATGAAAATCTTGAGGTTTCAATTATAGACACAGGGTACCAAAACGATATAAAAATTAGTCTAGTACCGGTCAACGAGAATTTTGCAATTTGGTGGAATCACCTACATTTAGCCACACATCTTTATCAAACCGACATATCTCTAGTCTCTAATTGATTTTTAACTGTACCATAATGATCTCTGCAGATGAGCACGGTTGAGTAGTCGATTCCTGGTCGAATCCTCAAGTCTATTACATTAAAATCATTTAATGACTTCCCCAGATAGTTTAATTATTTCATGAGTGATCAAATCAGAGAATAACACTATAGACGCATCGATGAAAGGCCCAATTAATTTAATTGAAAACATGACTGAAATTCTAGGATGTCACAACTCTTGTCCTCTTATAAAAATTTTATCCTCAAAATTTAAACAATTATCATCTTTAAACAAAAGGTAGGGGTACAGTCGTCTCATCGATTTTTCGCTTTCCCAAGTTACTCCTTCAATGCCGTGGTGTTGCCAGACTACTTTGACCAATAGGATGGTCTTTGTACGCAGAATTTGTTCTTTCTAATCCACGATATGAACCGGGCTTACCACGTACGACATTCTGTCGTCCACGTCCAATTTCTCAAAATTAAGCACGTGGGTTAGGTCAGGCTCATACTTCTTCAACATCAACATTTGAAAGACATCGTGCACTTGCACCAGTCTCGGCGGCAATGTAAGACGATACGCTAGGATCTTGATTCTCTCTAGAATCTCAAAGAGACCTACGTACCTTGAACTCAGTTTTCCCTTCTTGCCAAAGCGCAAAGTTCCATCATCGGTGACACCTTCAGAAAAACGTGATCACCAACTTGGAATTCCAATGGTCTCTCGTACTTATCTGCATAGCTTTTTTGCCAACTTTGAGCGGTCTTTAACCTGTCCCTAATGAGTGCAATTGCATCCACTAACTGTTGAACCAACTCTAGGCCTATGATCTTTCTTTCTCTGACTTCATCCAAACAAATGGTGTTCTACACGCCCTGCCATATAATGCTTCGAAAGGAGCCATCTGAATGCTCTGCTAGTAGCTATTGTTATAGGCAAACTCGACAAAGTGAAGTTGTTCCTCCCAGCTTCCCTTGAAGTCCAGCACGCAAGCTCGTAGCATGTCTTTGAAGGTCTTAATCATCCTCTCAGATTGGCCATCCGTCTATGGATGATAGGCCATACTGTGCTGCAACTTCATCCCTAAAGCAGCCTGTAAACTTTTCCAAAATGTAGCTATGAATATCGGGTCTTGGTCTGAAGTAATCGTCACCGGCACTCCATGCAGACGCACAATCTAACGCACATACAACTCTGCGTGCGTGTCCAAATCAAGGTCCTTTCGTATTGCAATGAAGTAAGCTAACTTCGTCAATCTGTCGATCACTAACCAAATGGAATCATTACCTTTCTGACTCTTTGGTAAACCTATCATAAAGTCCATTGTGTTGTATTCCCATTTTCACTCAGGAATCTTGAGAAGTTGCAAAAATCCTCACAGCTTACAATGTTGTGCCTTCACTTGCTGACATGTTAGACACTTGGCGACATGCTTGGCGATGTCCACCTTCATACCAGACTATTAATAGTGTTGACATAGATTCTGATATGTCTTCGTACTACCAGGATGAATGCTGTAACTACTATGATAAGCTTCTGATAAGATCTCCTCTCTAAGCTATGCATCATCAAGTACACACAATCATCCTCGGAACCTTAGTGTTCTGTCCTCAGAAATTTGAAAATCAACTTTCCTCTTATCGGTATCCTCTTGCAGAATCTTCTAAACATCTAGGCCTGTCGGCTGAAGTGCCGTAATTCTACTCTAAACATCCGGCTCAATTCTGAGGATGGCCATAAGATTCGAAATGTGGCCTACCTCAAACTTGAAAATCGAATCTCGAGCTCTCTCTTGAGTAAATTTCACTCCTTAACTAGTATATGTGCAACTGAAGACTTTCGAATCAAAGCGTCGGCGGCCTTATTCGCCTTCTTAGGGTGATACAAAATATCACAATCGTAGTCCTTCAAAAGTTCCATCCAGCGACGCTATCTCATATTCAGCTCATTCTGAGAGAATAGATACTTGAGACTTTGATGATCAGTGAAGATCTAGAATCTTTCTCTGCACAAATAATATCTCCAAATCTTTAGAGTGAAAATGATTGTTGCGAGTTCTAAGCTATGCGTCGAGTAATTCTGTTCATGAGGTCTTAACTAACGGGAGGCGCATGCAACAACTTTACCATGTTGCATCAGCAAGCAACCCAGTCCTCTAAATGACGCATCACTATAGATCTCGTATCCTCTAGAACCATATGGAATGGTCAACACAGGTGCAGTAGTCAGTTTTTGCTTAAACTCTTGGAAACTACGCTCGCACTTGTCTGTTCACACAAACTTTTCTTCTTTCTTTAGGAGATGAGTCAACGGCGATGCTAAGGCTAAAAATCCTTCCACGAACCATTTGTACTACCCTACCAAACCCAAAAAGCTTCTGATCTCTATCATGGTTGTCGATCTTGGCCAGTTGATTACTGCTTCAATCTTGGACGAGTCCACGAAGATTCCTTCACTTGAAATCACGTGACCTAAGAATGCTACTTGAGTCAACCAAAACTCGCACTTGCTGAACTTAGCGTACAGCTCGTAAATCCTTAGAGTCTGCAGTACCATTCTCAGATGACTCTCGTACTCCTTAGTACTTCTTGAATACACCAGAATATCATCGATGGACACGATCATGAACTGATCCAAGTATTTCTTAAACACTCGGTTCATCAAATCCATGAAAGCAGCTGGAGCGTTCGTCAGTTCGAACGGCATTATAGTAAGCTCATAATGACCGTATCTAGTACGAAATGCTGACTTTAGTATGTCCTCTTTTCTGATCCTTAACTGATGATAACCTGTTATCAAGTCGATTTTAGAAAATATCGACGCTCCTTACAGCTAGTCAAACAAGTCGTCAATCCTCGGTAGTGAATACTTATTATTGATCGTCACCTGATTGAGTTGGCAATAGTTGATGCACAAGCACAATGAACCATCTTTCTTTTTCACGAATAGAACTGGTGTTTCCCAAGGTGATGCATTGGGACGTATGAATCCCTTATCCAACAATTCTTGCATCTGCACCTTCAGTTCCTTCAACTCAGATAATGACATTCAGTAAGGAGCCTTAGAAATTGGCTTTGTCCTAAGAGCTAATTCAATCACAAACTCGATCTCTCTTTCTGGCGGTAAGCCCGGCAATTCCTTCGAGAATACATCTGGAAATTCTCGCACCACTGAGATATCTTTGATCTTCAACTTCTCAATTGTTGTATCCACGACAGTTGCCAAGTAACCTTGACAACCCCTATCTAATAAACGGGTTGCCTCAAGCGACGAGATCAAGGTAATCGAGGGTCCTTCTCGACTTCTAACAAACTTAAAACTCTCACCATTTAACGGGTCAAACTAAATCGTTTTACGATAACAATCCATCTTAATTCGTTGGTTAGTGAGCCAATCCATGCCAATTATCAAATTGAAATCATACATGGCTAAGACTAACAAATCTATCTTTCCCTCTCGCTCACCAATCACTAACTTGCAACCAGAACAACCTAATGTAGCTAACACATCATCCTTTACTGGTGTAGAAATGCTAACCACTGACTCCAGCAATTCGGGTCTTTATCCTATCAGCTTAACATATTTCTCGGCAATAAAAGAATGAGTCGCTCTAGGGTCAAACAAAGCATAAGCAGCATGGTTGTTAAGGGAAACTGTACTTGTAATCACCTCGGGCGCGTCCTCTGCCTAACCTCTTGTGATGGCGTACACCATTTCTTGAGCTGGGGATCTGTTCTATCCACTTTGCGGTGCATTCTGTGGTGCAAATCCTTTAATCTGACCCATCAGTGGTAGTGGCTATTGTCCCCTTAGTCTTCTGGGACAATCTCCGGCCATGTGACCCTGTTGGCCACACTTAAAATATGCACCCACCCTTAAATGGCATGGGGCTGAGCCATGTTGTTTTCCACAAAAGTGACACGCCATTCTGATGTGGCGCTAGCTTACTAACTACACCCTTCCTATTGGGCGAAACCTGAAATCATTCCTCCGGTCATGGGCCTCTTCCCAAACTAGTTTCTATCTCTGTTTGAAATGAACCTTGATCCAAACAAGGCGGCTCGTTCGTTATAATATCTCTATCAGTTGGCTCATTCATAGAGGTTATTGTAGTCCTTCAAATTGAATGGTACCAACGGGCTTCTCACTTTCGGTTTGAGCCTGTCTCTAAACCTTCTAGCTCGGTTTACCAAGTTCTCGACCAGTTCAGGGGCGTACTGCAATAGTTCAGCGAACTTCGCTTCATACTGATCTACAATCATTGAACCTTGGCGGAGGCGCTGGAATTCCACCATCTTCAATTCTCTAGCACTATCAAAAAAGTACTTGTTGTTGAAGATTTCGATAAAAGCATTTCAATCCGGGACTATACCTTTAGGGAACACTATTCCTTGGGTGGCTCTCCATCAAGTACTTGCAATTTCCTGCAGCTAGTAGGTTGCAAAAACTACCTTCTCTGCCTTGATGCACATTAATAGTGCAAAGGCCTTTTTCAAGCCTCGGATCCATAGTGCTGCAGCTTCGAGGTCTCCTGCCCTAGTGAACTTCGGTATGTTCAGCTTCAGAAATTGTTTCACCAGCTTATGCATCAGTCTCTCAGCAATCACGTTCCATGGTAGAACCCCAGCAGGTGCGGCGAGAGGTGCGGCGGCAGCAACAGTAGCTCCGTGGCAGCATTAGTGGCAGCTGTAGTAGCGACAGCTGAAGCAGTAGCACTGATAGCTTGAATCTAAGCTTGCTAATCCATCTTATTTCCCAGCATCTCGAGTGCTTACATGATCCCAGCAAATCTTGGATCATCATGGCCTACTACCCTAACACTAGCAAGAGGCGGTGCTACTTCACTTGCGCTAACCTGAGCTGGCGCTCTACTACGGCCTCCTCAAGTATCGACCCTCATCAACGTCCTACCCCAAGTGACAGACCCTATAGTATGCTTTATAGGAGTCCTCTACTCCTGATCACTCATCTTGCAAGTTTTCAACATAAACCTACCTTCCAGTTCCACACAGAATTAGAAGTTGAGTGATCCACACAAACAAACAATATTACCAAGTCAGCTAATATAGACATGCACCAACATGAAGTAAAGGCCAATGCTATTAACTATCCTATAAACTTATCGCACCTTATTACTCTAATCACTAACCTGCTCTGATACCACTGAACGGGGATGTCACGCCCCGATCTTCCGAGCACGTGCCCATCCCTCTATGGTCGATTAAATAGCGACGTTCCAGGATGCGTCGCCGACCCATTCATTTGAATGCGCATGCGGAAGCGAATAATAAATCCCCAAACAACAACAAGATAGGATAGAAATGTAGGGCCACAAATTTTTCATATCACAACACACTTATATACACAAACCAAACTATGTCATATACAATACTAGTCGATGTATTCAAGGTATGTAAAAAGGGGGGTTCGGAGTACTACAAATCCTAGCAAGTCTTGGATCATCATGGGCTACTACCCTAACACCAGCAAGAGGCAGTGCTAATTCACTTGCGCTAGCCTGAGTTAGCGCTCTACTACGGCCTCATCAAGTATTGACCCTCATCAGCGTCCTACCTCGAGTGACAGACCCTACAGTACACTTTCTAGGGGTCCTCTACTCCTGATCACTCATCTTGCAAGTTTCTACATAAATTTGTCTTCCAATTCCACACATAATTAGAAGTTGAGCGATCCACACAAACAAACAATTCTACCAAGTCAACTAATACAAACATGCACCAGCATGAAGTAAAGGCCAATGCTATTAACTATCCCATAAACTTATCGTTCCTTATCACTCCAATCACTAACCTGCTCTGATACCACTGAACGGGGATGTCATGCCTCGATCCTCGAGCATGTGCCCATCCCTCTGTGGTCAATTAAATAGGCGATGTTTCAGGATACGTCGCCGACCCATTCATTTTGATGCGCATGCGGAAGTGAATAATAAATCCCTAAACAACAACAAGATGGGATAGAAAAGTAGGGCAACAAATTTTTCATACCACAACACACTTACATACACAAATCAAACTATGTCATATACAATACTAGTCGATGTATACAAGGTATGCAAAAAAGCGGGGTTCGAAGTACTACAGATCCTCTACTCATTGGAGTCTTCAATTGAATACTCCAAGGTCCCTAGATCTAAAATATCCAGGTCTACCACTGAACCACCAGGAGGATCTGCCGTGCCTTTTCCAAAAGCAACCTCCAACACCTACATAGGGACCTCAGGCTCCGATATGGGATCCTCGTTCTGTCCATTCCGCTCACGATGATACCATAATCTATATTGATGGGGTACCTTATGGGGAAGACCCACATCAACCCAGACCATGGACCTCATGAGTTCATAGACCCATCCCCTCGGGTGCCCATGAAGTGAAATATAACACCTCTTCTTGGTGACGTTCTTTGGTTGGCCAAAATGCTCGGGAGGAGCTACCATCTAAGGACCTGAAAATGTTATCCCACAATGGGGTGAGACGACGTCTCAGTAAGTTCACCCCCTTAAGTCCTGACTAGGAAGAAAATACACCCCGAGGGTTGCCTAAGCACAAGTACAAGTTAGAGGACTTACCTTGACCTCTATTCCTTCTTGTAAGTTAGTACACACACTCAATCAATCAACTGAACCCCCACGATGTTATCTATCAATCCATCCAATCAATACTATCTATCAATTCAATACTATCTATCTGGTACTGTCAACACAGACTATGTTCATATAAGCAAAAAATGATAGATAGTAGCTCCCACAAGCTGATATAGATAGATAGTAGCTCCCACAAGCTGATATACGGATCGTTGCTCTCACAAGCTGATATACGGATCGTTGCTCTCACAAGCCGATAAAAGATCATTACTCACACAAGCTGATAAAGTATACTACTCTCACAAGTTGACATACCAAGCACTTATAGGCTAATATAGTATACTGCTCTCACAAGTTAAAAGCCCAATGCTCACACAAGCTAAACTACGATAAACTCACCCTGGCCAAGAACTTTGTGCCTTGCACATCAATCCCTCAATTAAATAACGAACTTGGCCCAATTTTATCATGTTAAAATATGCCTGATGAAAATAATCATGTGTGGGTACACGATAGGCCTCAGCCAAAAGTATAATATCTTTAACTCGTAAAATCCCACTAATTATATAGCCGATAAAAACATTTTTAGCGCTGTAAACTGAAGCCCGGTAATTTTTTAATTAAATATTGAAATTATTAAATTTTGAGATAAATACCCAAAATTACAATTCACACTCAAATTGTACAAACCATCACTCAATTAAATAAACTAATCATACCACTGCGATCAATACAAAATTCCGATCACCATCTATCTCAGTCTAATTTTCAGAAAATAATGATTAATTAAATAATTACCAAAATTAATTAATAAGTACCAATAAATGCAACTTAGGTCGGAAAAGCCTAATTAAATGCCGAAACGGGCCTGAAAAAATTCCAAACCTATTTAAATAAATACTACAATTTATCTACTTGCTAATTGCACTACTCTAACACCTAACATGCAATATTGGACTACTAAATTGCCAATCCGTTCTAACTAACCACCTAAACCATACTTAACCTAAACTAATCAACCTTTAAGCATAATTAACTTCTTAAGCAGAGATTAATGAGTAAACTCACCGGATTTGCAAGCCGGTGAGTTCACTTTAATGGGGACGTAGAGACGGGCCTTAAACTCCAAAGCAGCGACACTAAGCTAGGTTGGGAAGGGCTCCAAAGTGGGCCAAATAGTGCACAGCAAGTCCAAGGGCTTTGGTTCTGGTCAGTGGGCCGAGGAGGAGGCTAAGCGGCCAGTTGGGATGAAAACGGCGAAGGTGAGGCAGATAGGCTGCAGCGGGGCTTGGCGGAGCTTCATGGTGACGGGACAGGTGGTCAGGAGCTTCGACGAGCTAGACGGTGACCTGAGGCAGTCCAAGAATGGCAAGACCAAGGCGGACGACACATGGGGAAGAGGCACGACGCGTGACAGGCTCACGGCTGGCGTGCAGTGTGCTATGGCGAACAGTGGGCTTGGCGAGCAACAGGGGGCGTCGACGGTGAGGGAGGGTGAGCTACTAAGTTTCTAGAGGATTTTCTCTGGCTTCTCTAATTTGGACATGGGGGATTAATCGAATGGGGAAGAGAAGGGGGGATAACAAGCTTGGAGGGGACCACTTGGTCTCAATCCTACCCCTTTGTCCCCTTAACCATGCCCCACCATGGCTAGCTGGTTTCCTCAGCCATTTTCTAGCCCCAAATCTTCCTCTAGAAACCATTGAGATGGTCCAAAGGTTGAAGGCATGGGGGGCTACGAATTTGAAGACATTTCCTTCAATTCCACTTCCAATCCCTCTTGAATTAATTCAATTCGGCCCTCAAAATTCCACCGTCGAGTCCTCGATCAAATTGGTATTTTTCCTCGCCAATAGAATCAACTTGCATCCCAAAAACACAATAAAAAAGGTCCCCTGAATTTTCCTAATGAAAACAGCCCTATGTCGAATTTTCACCAAAAAATTGTATGCAAAAATGTCTTCGAAGGATGAGTCAACACTCTTAAAAAACTCATGACATGACATAATTTTCAATTTCTGAAATAGGATTTAAATTCGTGGTCGTTTCAATCTGGCGTGATTTTAACGTGATCTAACCTACCGATAGCTTTCAGAAATTTTTAGTATAAATGACCCGTGGTCGATTTTCTTTGAGCCACAATGAACCTCTTTGACTCATTGGTGATTCTTGGTGGTCATGAAAATCTCGAGGTTTCAATTATGGACATAGGGTACCAAAACGATAAAAAAAAAAATCAGTCTAGTACCGGTCGACGAGAATTTTGCAATTTGGTGGAATCATCCATGTTTAGCCACACATTTCTGCTTAATCGACCTATCTCTAGTCCTTAATTGATTTTTATCTGTGTCGTAATAATCTCTGCAGATGAGCATGGTCAAGTAGTTGATTCATGGTCAAATCCTCAAGTCTATTGCATTAAAATCCTTTAATAACTTCCCCTGATAGCCTAGTTATCTCATGAGTTATTAGCTCAGAAAATAGTATTATAGGCACGTCGATGAAATGCCCGATTAATTTAATTGAAAACAAGACTGAAATTCCAGGATGTAAAAAAAATGCAATACAATGGATATTACATAGGATTTATTCTATAGGGACAACAATACAAAATTATACTATGAATCAAGCAACATAATGGAGATTACAACTACACTAATGTCATTCAAACACTCTTAGTATTTTCTATGACATCCCAAAATTTGGCCCCTGATTCAAATATATGAAATGGTTATTTCATTGACGCACTTAAGGTTATTTTACTTGGAACTGATCACTCACGAATTAAGTAATCTATTAGGCGAGGCCATTAAGGGATATAAACACGATAGACTAGAGAATTCGATTAGAAATCGACTGCTCGACCATAATAATCGGCAAGAGTCAATACAACACCGTTATAAATTGATTAGTGAACAGATATAAGCTAATTCAGTCAAAATACGTAGTCGAATTGCGAGTGGTTCTGCATGATTACGATATTCGCGTCGAACGGCAATAAATCAATTTTATATTAATATTATATTCATGATTCGTAATTGAACCCTCACGATTACATGACAACTGAGGGTCATCTACAATTCGGAGATGCACAAACGTGGATAAAAAATTATTGACCACGGGTCAAATGCGCTAAAACTCTTAAAAGCTACTTGATACTTGATAGATTAAGTCATATTAAAGTCGCGTTTGATTGATTTTAACCATGAAATTTAATTTGGTTTCAGGAATTGAACGTACGAGTGTGTCATGATTTATTTATTGGATGTCGTCTCATCTTTCGGCGAATTTTTGATAAGTCTGAAATTTTGCGAAAAAACGATTTTTGGACAAAAAGAAAAAGGAAATGAAATTCATATGGGTAGAGAAATTGGATTTTTTACCCCAAATAGGCTTATTTTTGGGGAAATTAGAGTTAGAAAGTATTTAGGAAGGCCAAGGATGAGCATAGACTTTTGAGGCATTGTGATGATGAATTAAATATTTTCCTAAGTCTTTGATTGGTTGGTTTTCTCTCTCTCCCTCTCTCCCACTCTTCTTCCCCTCTCTCACGTGTGAAATCCCCCCCCCCCTTCTACTGATTTTCCCTTCTTCTCATCTTCTTCCCTCAGCCTCATTTTCTCCATTTCCCCTTCTTTTTCTGCCACACCACTGCAGCATCCTCTTCACCGCCATCCCCTCTTCACACTTGCCCATATCATGACAACATCACTGCCTCACCACCTCACCACCACTCCAGCGTCATCTTCTCTTGCTAGCAACCTCACCCTAGAACCCTCACACCTCCACCAACATCACCACAACTCCAGCACCGCCAGCCACTAGCAGCACCGCGCCAACACCACCCCAGCACCCTCATCACCTTCATCTCACACGTCCATCTCCACCCACGCCTCACACCATCACCACCACACCACAACCACAGTCCAAGCCGAGCACCCCCCCCCCCCAATTTGGCTAAGAGCTTGGAAGGACCCGCCATGTGACATCCTGAAATTCGATCCCGTTTCGATAAAATGAAATGTGCATTTCGTCGACGTGCCTATGGTCCTTTTTCTCTGAGCTGATCACTCACGAGTTAGCTAACCTATTGGGTGAAGCCGTTTAGGGATAAAACCGCAGTAAAATCCCTAAAAGCTACCTAATTTGTTAGATTGGACTAAAATCACGTTCGGTTGATTTTAATCATGAAATTTAATTCGGTTTTGGGAATCGAATATCCGAGCGTGTCACAATTCATTTTTAGGACCTTGTCTCATCGATCGTCAAATTATTGATGAGTCCGAAATTTCAAGAAAGAAATTATCGGAGGAAAAATCAAAGACCGGAAGAAATTAGAAAGGGAAATGGAAAGAGAAAAGAAAATTTAGAATAGTATTATTCTTTTTCTTTTTCTCTCTTCTCTCTCCTCCCCTCCCCCTCGTGCGAAAACCCTCCCCACCGACTGCCCCTTTGCTGTCTTCCACTTTGCTTTCTTTTATTTTATTCTTTTTTTTTTACCGGTCAAATCTCTCTCTCTTTTCTCTCATCCCTCTCTCTCTCTCTCTCTCTCGTCACTCTTTCTTCTTCCTTCTTCTCTATGCAAACAAACGAACCAGAAGTTGCAGGAGATTGGAAGCAGTAGCCAGCCACCGTCGCCGCCTGTTCCGCCGCCGCACCGCATGCCCGCGCACGCCGCACGTCCGTCGTTCACCGCCCGCGCGCCGCTCGCGCTTGCTGTCCCTGCCGCGCGATCCAGCCTCTGTTCGGCCTCTGTTCAGCCACCGAGAGCAGTTGAGCAGGCCGCCGGAGCTGCCGTCCGGCCTCACTGGAGCTCCGCCCGCTCTCCCGACCTCTTGCCGCCCCAACCCTCTCTCTTTCTCTCTGTTTTGCAGCTGAACCAGCAAACCCGCGAGTGGGTTTCCAGCCGGTTCGTGGGCCGTTTTGGGCCGTTTCCGGGCCCCAAACCCGAGCCGTGCTTTGGGAAGATTTGTTCCTCGCGTCGCCCCCGTCGGATTGATTCGATTTGCACGCGATTTGGTGAGTAATCTCACTAATCTCGGATTAGTTGGCTAATTATGCTTAATGTTGGTTTAGTTTTAATTAATTATGTTTAGGTTGTTAGATTATAATAAATTAGCAATTATTAGTCAATTGTGATGCTATTTAGATAAATTGATTGCGCAATTAGCAAGTAGACGTGGTCTACTAATTATTGGAAGTACCTCGGGATTTTTCCCGACCCTTAGTGGGCTTCAATTAGGCTTTACGGGCCTAAGTGGAATTTTTGGTATTTAAATATTAATTTTCGGAATTTAATTAAATAATTATTTATTTTCAGAAAATTCAGCTGAGATGGCCCGAGACCGGAATATTATGCTGATGATTGTGGTGAAGTCTGTTTATTTAATTGGGCTTTATTTTGTGTTAAATTGAATTTTTAATATTTATTAATTAATTACTTTTCGGAAATTAAGATTGAGATGGCCGATGATCGAAATCTCGTGCTGATTGTCGTGGCACAGTTCGTTTATTTATTTGAGCTCTATGTTGCATGGAATTAAATAAATTGTGATGGTTTAGGGATTTATCCTAATTTGATTGGAATCGACTGAGATTGAATTATTGATTGGTGAATGGCCAAGTATGTTTATTAAGCATTTATAGTGCTTTGTTGAGTTGTAAAGTGAGTAGAATGGCGAGAGTGAATCAGAAGTACTATGGGATTGAACCAATCAGACACGGTGTATGGACCTACGTGGTTCGGTGATTGGGACATCACTGGCGAAAACGGCGCCTTAAAGAACGCACGTATCGGTCTAGTACATACATTATTGTGGACCTACATGGTTCGGTGATTGGGATATCACTGGCGAAAACGGCGCCTTAAAGAACGCACGTATCGGTCTAGTACTCATATTGTTATAGGCATGTATGGTTCGGTGACTAAGGATATCACTGGCGAAAATGGCGCCTTAAAGAACACATACACTTGTCTATTAAATACACTGTCATAGGCATGTGTGGTTCGGTGATTAAGGACATCACTAGCGAAAACGGCGCCTTAAAGAACGCACACAATTGTCTATTGAGTACATGGTTATAGGCATGCGTGGTTCGGTGATTAAGGGCATCACTGGCGAAAACGGCGCCTTAAAGAGCGCACGCAATTGTCTATTGATCAAATCATTGTAGGCATGTGTGGTTCGATGATTTGGGATATCACTGGCGAAAACGGCGCCTTAAAGAACGCACGCAATTATCTATTGATCAAATCATTGTAGGCATGTGTGGTTCGGTGATTTGGGATATCACTGGCGAAAACGGCGCCTTAAAGAACGCACACAGTTGTCTAGTGGATACGTCACCTTGGTGAACTTGACGCCCGAGAGCATTGACCTAAAATGGTCCATCTGACATGTAATCGACTAGGTCGATTGATTATTACTTTGATTTGATGTTGTGAATTGATTGACTGAAGGGAAATGACCGTGTGTGGTCTCATTGGCATATAATCGATTAGGTCGATTTGATCGATGCTTCGATCAGCGATATAATTGCTTGGGTGCCTATTATGAATTGTACTGACTTGCAGGTAGGATTTGAGGCCAAGGTAAGTCCTCTGCCCTGTGCGTGTTTAGTCAGCCTTTAGTATAATGGTTTACTAATCGGACTTAGTGGGGTAGAACTCGCTGAGACGTAGTCTCATCCCAGTTTGGGGAAAACATTTCAGGACCCCCGATGAGGAGCTGATGAGGAGGAGTCTGAGAAGGAGAACTCGGAGGTGAAACTTAAGGAGAAAGATTTTTGGGAGAAGAAGATAATCCCGAGAAGGGCCTTGAGTACAGCCCGGATGGCTAAGAGTTTATCTTATTTTGAGATCTCCTTTTTGATGTGATTAAAGTTTAGAGTAAAAAGTTGTAGAGTGCTCTGGTTTGTGTTTTGTATAAAAGTTTGGTTATAAGTTTCAATATGAAAAATATGGCCCTGCTTTTCTATCCCATCGTTTTATTGTCTGGGGATTTTAACTGCTTCCGCATGTGCTTAAGAAATGAAAGGGTCGGCGATACATAGTCCTGGGATATCGCATTATAAAATCGACCAAGGGAGAAGGATGTGTGCGTGCCCGAGGATCGGGGCGTGACACGCCACCACCGCCATTGAGTCCCGTTCAATCCCCGAGTGGCACATCCTTAATGCCATCACCGTGAGCCCATCGTCTTCGAAAACCCGTGAGTTAACTTCCTAGTCTTTGATTAAGCCGTTAATTTCATTTAGGGGTGGTTAGATTAGTGCTAATGAGGGTTAGTCTTAGTTAAGCCTAAATTAGTCTTAATTAAGCTTGGTTTAGTTTAATTGACATTAAGAATGGTTTAAGTTAATTTTAATTGCGATTAGTCTAAGTAATTACGATTAGGTTAATTAATCATGGTTAAATTAATTAAGTGAGTTTAGTTTAATTAATCGTAATTTACTTAATTTAATCGTCATTTATTTAATTAATCGTAATTAGCGTAATTAGAGACGGTTAGTCATTACGTAGAATTTTACGTTCATTTTCTTGGATGAAATTATGTGTGATTTTGATGGTTTGTACATATGATATTATGCAATCGATTGCTCTATGATAGTTATTCATTATTATTGCAAAAGATGGTTCCATGAGCTATTAAATAGAAAAATAAATAAAAAGGTGTCGGGTTTGGACACCGAATTTTATGTGCTCAATAAAACAAGGAGGTTTTAAAGTAGATGCGTGCAAAGTTTGAAGGGTTGATTTTAAGTACGTGACCACGTACGAATTTATTCCGAAGAGTTTTAAAGAAAAAAAAAAGAGGGGAGTTGCCAAGTTTATTATTTGCAAAAGGGATTTTGGTATTCTTGGCTAACTAACAGTAATAAAAGGCTGGCTTGATTGATGATGTGCTCGAGTAGTTACGTAATTGAACCTGTCACCCAACGGGAGTTTGGGGACAATGCCCAATTTTATTGGATGCTCGGCGGGGCTTCGAAAGCTGAGTCGCAGTTGAGGCCAAACCGATGCTCCTTTATGGAATGTCGTCTAGGCATAGCTTCAAGATGTTGCCGTGCCCGATGGGGCGGGACGATGCTCGGTTACGCTAGAAGACTGCCAACACTTATGTTGGTCGTGGCCTGAGGGGTCATAATAATTGGAACACGTGTGTTGACAATGCGCGTGACAATTCGTGTACGAGACGTTCTGATTATTATTTAAGCACATTACTCTATTATTATTGTACAAGACATGCTAATGTGCAGGGACATGCCAAGGCGAGGTGAGTTGATGATTGGCGTGTGTTTAAGCCACCTTCAAGAAGAATTTGCATCCTAATTGAGGCTTAGTGTGACATCTTGATTTTTTTATTCTGTTTTCGATTGAATGAGTTGGGCTTTCCATCGAAGCCCCTATAGTCTTTTTTTATGAGCTGATAACTGACGAGATAACTAATATATTGAGTGAAGCCGTTAAGGAATCCAAACACAACTGATTTGAGAATTCGACTAGAACTCGATTGCTCGACCGTGCTAATCTACAAGGGTCAATATGGCACTATCAAAATCGATCAAAGACTGGAGATAAGTCATTTCAACAGAGGCATGTGATTAAAGTGTAGGTGATTCCACATGATTGCAAAGTTCTTGTCGATTGGCACTAGACCAATTTTTTCTGTCATTTTTGTACCATGTGCCCGTATTTGAAATTTTGATATTTTCACAACAACTGACAGTCATCAATGAGTCAAAGATGTACAATGTGGCTCGAAAATAATCGACCACGAGTCAAATGCACTAAAAATTCCTAAAAACTATCCGATAGATTAGGTCATACTAAAATTGCGTCCGGTTAAAACTAACTGCGAAATTGAACCCGATTTCAAAAATTGAAAGTTTTGTCATGTCACGATTTATTTTAGAAACATCGACTCATCCTTCAAAGATTTTTTGGCAAACTTGAGTCTTCGATGAAAAATCAAAATTAGGCGATTTTGGACTGGGAAATTTACGCTCGTTTTCTTGGATGAAATTATGCTTGATTTTGATGGTTTGTACATATGATATTATGCAATTGATTGCTCTATGGTAGTTATTCATTATTATTGCAAAAGATGGTTCTATGAGCTATTAAATAGAAAAAAAAAAGTGTCAGGTTTGAACACCAAATTTTATGTGCTCAATAAAATAATGAGGTTTTAAAGTAGGCGTGCAAAGTTTGAAGGGTTGATTGTAAGTATGTGACCACGTATGAATTTATTCCGGAGAGCTTTAAAAGAAAAAAAAAAGGGAATTGCCAAGTTTATTATTTGCAAAAGGGATTTTGGTATTCTTGGCTAACTAACGGTAATAAAAGGTTGGCTTGATTGATGATGTGCTTGAGTAGTTACGTAATTGAACTTGTCACCCAACGGAAGTTTGGGGATGATGCCTGATTTTATCAGATGCCTGGCGGGGCTTCAGAAGCCGAGTCACGATTAAGCTAAACCGATGCTTCTTTATGGAATGTCGTCTAGGCGGGGGTTCTAGATGTTGCCGTGCCTGATGGGGCGAGACGATGCTCAACTATGCCGGAAGACTGCCAACACTTATGTTGGTCGTGGCCTGAGGGGTCGTAATAATTGGAACATGTGTGTCGACAATGCGCATGACAATTCGTGTATGTGTTCTAATTATTATTTATGCACATTACTCTATTATTATTGTACGAGATATGCTAATGTGTACGGACGTGCCGAGGCGAGGTGAGTTTATGATCGGTGCGTGTTTAGGCCACCTTCGAGATGAATTCGCGTCCTAATTGAGGCTTAGTGTGACATTCTGATTTTCTGATTCTGTTTTCGATTGAATGAGTTGGGCTTTTCATCAATGCACCTATAGTCTTTTTCTCTGAGCTGATCACTCACGAGATAACTAATCTATCGAGTGAAGCCGTTATGGAATCCAAACACAACTGATTTGATAATTCGACCAGCACTCGACTACTCGACTGTGCTAATCTGCAAGGGTCAATACGGCACTATCAAAATCGATCAGAGACTAGAAATAGGTCATTTCGACAAAGGCATGTGATTAAATTGTGGGTAATCCCACCTGATTGTAAAATTCTTGTCGATCGGTAATAGATCGATTTTTCTGTTATTTCTGTACCTTATGTCCATATTTGAAATTTTGAGATTTTCATAACAACCGAGAATTGTCAATGAGTCGAAGATGTACAATGTGGCTCGAAAATAATCGACCACAGGTGAAATGCGCTAAAAATTCCTAAAAACTATCCGATAGGTTAGGTCATGCTAAAATTGCATCCGGTTGAAACTAATTGTAAAATTGAACCCGATTTCAAAAATTGAAAGTTTTGTTATGTCACGATTTATTTTAGAAACTTCAATTCATCCTCTGAAGATTTTTCGGCAAACTCGAGTTTTCGGTGAAAAATCAAAATTAGGCGATTTTGGACTGTGAAATTAAGAGGGCTATTTTTGGTGTGGATTTTGGCGTTCAAGATGGATCCATTGGTGAGGAAAATCATGGATTTAATATGGATACCTTGAATAGAATTTTTGGGCATCAATTGGATTGTTTTGGAGAGAAATTAGATTGAATTTAGAAGGAAAATATACAAAATTCGTAGCCATTGAGGTGAACAAAATTTTGGACACCCAATTTTGCTCACCTCCAAGGCTTGTTGGCAAAGATTTGTGAAGGAAAATGGCTGAGGATAATAGCCATAGACGGTGGGGGCCAAGCAATGAGTGTTCTCGATATTTTTGAAGACTTTGAGAGCCCTTTGTCTCCCAAGCTAGCAGCAACTCATCTCCTTCTTCTTTATTGCCTTTACTTTCTCCATTGTTGCTTAAGTGAGCTCAAGAAAATCATTATAAGACCTAAAGGAAGCCAGCTGAGCCAGTAGCCATCGACTGCCAGCCTAAACCACCAAAATCGTTGCGCCGCGCTTGTCTTTGCGCCCCTGTCATTCCGTGCCAGCCTGCATGTCCCCGCGAGCCTAGGTCACCATCCCAAACCCCCGATGCAGCTCTGCCTGAGGTCCACTGTCGCCGTCCAACCGTCCCCGACTTCACTTGGTCCCGCTGCAACCGTCACCGTCCCACCTGGCCGTGTTCCACCATCCTAGTCCCTTCGACCACTTGTTTTAGCCAGCAAGCATAAGTTGAGATCTTAGCCCAAACTGAGACTTCATGGCCCGTTTCCAGCCCTTTCTCGACCTCCCTTGGCATCGCTCCAGGCTTGAGTCTTGCCCGTGTTGGCGTTGCCATCACCATGAACTCATTGGTCTGCTAATCCGGTGAGTTTACTTGCTAAACCTTGCTTAGGAGGTTAATTATGCTCAAGAGGTAATTAGATTAGGCTAAGTATGATTTATGTGGTTAGTTTAGTTTAATTAGTGATTTGTTAGGTGGTTAGATTAGATTAGTTAAGAGTTAATTAAATTGTATTATTTATTGAGTATGGTGCATTATTTTTCTAGGCCCGTTTAGGTGGTTAAATTAAGGTTTAAAGCTTAATTATGCATTTATTGGATTAATTTTATAATTAATTTAATTATTTAATATTTTTTGAAAATTATATCAGGATAGCACGTAGCTGGAATTTCGTGCTGATTGTCGTGGTGTGATTAGTTTATGCAATTGAGTGGTGATTGTGATTTTTGATTACTTATTTCAAAATTGTAAAATTTTGATATTTAATTTAAAAATACCAGGTGTCGGGTTTCGACCCCGAAATTTTTTTTAAATACTATATCAAATAGTTGGATTTTAAAAGGAGGGATATTGATTTTTAAGGTTCGATCTGACCGTGTAGCCACACACGATTATTTTCACCGGATGTTTTTAATACGAAAAAAATAGGCCAAGCGCATTATCTTAATTGAGACATTTGAGTGCACTGCACGATGTGCTTAGCCGAAATTGAATGATCGTGTGATGGTTATGAGAATCGATCCCCAATGTACGTTGAGTGGACGTTGCCCCTATACGGGATGCCCTTGGACAACAGATGCCAGTCACAATAAAGACTGGACTAATGCTCCTTTGGGATTGCCGTCTAGAAGTAGATGTTGCTGTGCTCAATGGGGTGAGACGATGCCTAATTATGCCAGAAAACTGCCGAAGGTCAGTAGGTCGTGCCCATTGGGCCGTGATTAAAAATTGGAACGTGTGAATGATTAAGATAAACGTGCCTGATTATGGGACAAAATTGTATGGCACAGAATGTGATGTGTCATAACGATTTACTATTATAATCAGGACCCCTGTGATTTATTATGATATAAGTGAGGCATTCCAATTGATGTGTGTATCTATAATATGGATTGAGTATATAAACTATGTTGATGTGCAAGAAGGGATTGAGGCGATGTGAGTCTTCTATGATATGTGATTAGACTGCCTCTAGGCATATTTCCTTCCTAATCGGGGTTTAGAGCATGAACTCACTGAGACATTGTCTCACCCTGGTGTAGGTTTTATCTTTCCAGGTTCATAGATGAAGGTGAGGCCGGTTCGTTTTGGATAGCCACGGGACTCGGAGACATAACGTATCATCTTCCCAGTCCACGGGAACCCTAACTAGACCCGTGAGCTCATGGTTACTACCATCTTAGTCGATGAGGGTCTACCACAGTTGGTGCCTCATCAATTCAAGACGTGGTTTCATTGTGGGTCCAACGGTTTCGTCACTGTCAATGACGAGTTTTTTCAGCTCGACCCCGTGCATGACGCCAATATTATAGCCGATATCGAGGTGGATCGTGGACCTGAGGTTGAGGAGCCTGCAATAGAGGAGATAGCTAACCCATTAGACCTCGACATCCCTGATGGTGTCATGGTAGACCCGGAACCCAAGTAAATAGGGTCCGGGTAGAGTCAGCTAGGGACTTCTTTTTGAGACCTTGACTTTTGCGTATATAACTTTGTGGACTGACCTTGGTTCATAAAAGTGTTTTGTGAATTTTGTTGTCCTGTTTTTCTATCCCATGTTAAGTATTGTCTGAGGATTGTTATACACTTTCGCATGTGCATAATCAATTAGGTCGATGACGCGTCCTAGGACGTCGCAGTTTTATCGACCATTGAGGGATGTGAGCGCACTCGAGGTTTGGGGTGTGACACTTAGGGATTTTAACTCGTTGAGATTTTTATCTCACCTCGTCGTTGTCAAAATATTTTCAGGTCCGTAGAATGGAGATCCACTTGGTCCGATTCGGGGTCCCTTGGGATATGGAGGTAGAGACTACCCTCTACCCTATCCCTAGGACCAACCGATTCCGTGAGTTGGAAGTGACGATGGTTTGGGTCGATGAGGGTTTCGTGAATGTGGTGCCCCACCGCTTTAAGGCTTGGTTTATTATGGAACCAAATGGTGGTCGAGAGGGTCCCATGCACGGTTTTGACGGGCCACCTGTAGGAAGTGAGGTTGAGCAAGACATTGACCCGATAGATATCAACATCCCGGACGGTGTCATAATAGATCCAGATATCGAGCCAGAGGGGCTCGAGGAGCCATGCTTACCTAGTGACGTGCCTGACTTCTTAGCTGGGCCCGGGCATAGGTATTAGAGTGAAGGTTGTAGGAGCTTGTGGTAGGTGTATAGTTGGAAGTTAGTCCTGACCAGGACCCTTTTTGTTAGTTGGTCACGCAGGAGTTCACTTTTTGATAGGCTTGTATATATGAACTCTTCAGGTTAACCGAATAATAAATAAATCATAGTTTGTGAAAAATCATTGTGGTGTTTTTACTATCCCTACTATTATTGATTGACTAGGCATTTTATATAATTCATTTTTGCATGTGTATAATTGAAAGATAAAAAGAATGAGTCGGCGACACGTCTTGAGACATCGCACTTTTAATCGACCGTTAAGGGATGTTCACGTACTTGGGGTTCGGGGAGTGACATCCCCGCTCGAAATGGTATCAGAGCCTGGTCAAGGGTTAGAGTGATAAGGTGCGATGGGTCATGGAATAGTTAGTACGAAAAACATTTTCCTTACGCTTATGCTTGTGATTGATTGATTGTTTACGCTGGTCACTTAGATTTTTAATTCTGTTTTAGAATTAGAAAGTAGGTTTCTGTAAGGACCCTGCAAGATGAGCGATCCTAAGCAGAGAGCCCTTCGAAGACGAGCCGTAATAGCTATGACAAGTGCCAAAGAGAGGGCACTGAGACGAGCGAGTACTAGAAGGAGAGCGTCAGCTCAAACTAGTACCAGGGGAAGAGTACCGTGTCACGCCCCGAACCTCGAGCACGCGCACATCCCACTGTGGTCGATACAAATGCGACTTCCCAGGACACGTCGCCGACCCATTTAGTTTTATTGTACATGTGGAAGCGGATAAATAATCCCCAGACAAAACTCAATTGGGATAGAAACGCAGGATCATACTTTCAAGTCAACCCACACTTCTTTATACACAACTTACTAGATCATTTACATCACTAGTCTTATTTACACAGGTCTACAAGAAGAAGGGTTACAGACCACTAAACGATCGGACCATCAACTGAAGACCCTGGAGTCTCATGGAGACTTGAACTTGGGTTCACCACCGCACCATCAGGAGAATCAGCAGTACCATCGCCATAAGCAACCTCTGACACTGACGCAGGAACCTCAACATCCTGAAGAGGACCCTCCCTGGGTCCATTGTACCTGCTTCGGTACCATGCCCTGAATCGATGGGGTACCCTCTAAGGTAAACCCGCATCGACCCAGACAGTGGTCCTCACAAGTTCATAGATCCAGGCACCTTGGCCCCCGGGAGTAGGGACATCAATTACATTCTCATTAACACTCTTTGGCCGACCAAACTACTCTGGAGGAATCGCCATTTAGGGACTTGAAATATTATCCCACAACCGGGATGAGACTACGTCTCAGCGAGTCCTACCCTCTAAAACTCAATTAGGGAGAAAATACGCCTCAGGGCGCTCTAGCCACACAAATAGGATAGAGGACTTATCTCGCCTCAGTCCCTTTCCTGCACGTCAGTACAATTCATATTCAACAATGCTCACACAAGCTGAAACTACCGACACACCCATCAGTCTATCAATTCAATCAATCCAATTGATATCATACAATCCACACATCTATCAATTCATATCATCTATTAAACCATACCATCTATTCATCCATCAATACAATTACGGCTCGCACAAGCTGAAATGGATGCAATGCTCTCACAAGCTGATATAGATGGTAGCTCGCACAAGCTGATATATGCATAGACGATGGCTCGCACAAGCTGATATATGGATCGTTGCTCTCACAAGCTGATAAACGATCATTGCTCTCATAAGCTGGTAAATGATCATTGCTCTCACAAGCTGACATACAGTGCTCACACAAGCTGACAATGATGCTCACACAATCTAATACATATATAAACCAATTGCTTGTCAAAGCTGATAATTCAATAATAAACCAACTCATACCTCAATTCAATCAATCAATCAATCAATCCAATTGATTCAAACTGGTCATAAAAACCAATTACGGTGCTAAAAGCTAACACCAGGTATTTTCAAGTTAAATACCACAACTTCATGAATTTCACACAATTCCACACTTTTGGAATTATTCACTATAATCATCAATCACTCAATTCCTCAATTTAAACATACAATTAACACAAACCGACCGCACTGCTACGATCAGCGCGAAATTCTAACGACCGGCCATCCCGGCATAATTTTCGAAATTATTAAATAATTAAATTTAATTCCGAAAATTAAATAATTAAATATTATATTATAATAATATAATTTAATAAAATAATATTTATAAAATTCGAAATAATTATTTAATTAAAATAATTAATTACGGCTTAAACAAGATTACACTAATTTAATCATACAATTAGCCCTAATTAAACAACCATTAAGCTAATCATGCAATTAATCTAATTTACATTAAAATAATCTAATCTAACCACCTAAACCTAATTAGACTAATCTAAACACCCCTTAAGCGTCATTAACTCACTAAGCAAGAATTAGAGGATAAACTCACCCGATTAACGATCCGAACGGCTCAAAACGACGGGGACGACGCGAGGGTCGATAGTCTCCAAGGCAGGCCTAGCTTCCGGGGTCGGGAAGCCGACCAAAATAAGCTAAACCTTCGCTGCGATACCCATTTTCCAGCTCTCTATTCGCTGCTGGTTGAGGCCGGGAAAGGGCGGATCCGGGGCTGGTTGGGGTCGAGAATGGGCGGAGGAGCTGAACCGGACTTAGGCGGGGCTTCACAGTGGCCAGAGGTGAGCTGAACGGCTCCAGCTGAGCTTCCCCAGATCTGGAATGGTTGTTGGAACAGAGGAACCGGCGAGATGGAGACAGAAACGGACGGAGATGCACGCGAGTAGGGTGACGGCGTCGCGGTGGCGCGCAGAGACGAGCGGCGCTGCTGGCTGCTGGCTACGACGGAGAGGGAGCTGCTGAGGTCTTCTTCGACTTGCTGGGTTCTTCGTATAGCAAGAACACGAGCAGCAAGAACAGAGATGGAGAGAGGCAGCGACGGGAGAGGGAGAAGGAAACGGAGGCGTGCGGGCTGGACGAGCGATGGCCTCCGGCTGGGACGAACGGCGACAGGCGGAGCTGCTACTCCAGTGTTCTTCGGTTGCTGGGCTTTCAAAATGAAGAAGATGGAGAGAAGCAAAACCAGTCGCACGGTAGGGAGAGGGAGGAGAGAGGCAACGGAAGAGAGAAGGAGAGGAGAGAGAAGGAAGATGGGACCACTTTCTTTCATTTTCTTTTCTTTTTCTTTAATCCTCACACATGGCCCACCATGACCTAGGATGACCTCACAATCCACTCACCCAATTCTCCACAACCTCTTCCAATGGTTGCAATTTCATTTTCCGCCGGGGTCCGATTCTTGTACACTTAATTTAATCAATTCTCAATCAATTCCATTCAATTGAAGCTCAATTAAATTAACCCATGTGTCTTCGGCCTTCTCATGACATTTCCCCATCAAATGATCCAACTTGCATCCCGAAGATTCAATTAAAAATGGCCCTCTGACAATCCTGAACAAAAACGGCCTTACTTTGCTTTTCTGCCAAAAATCTCGGTTTGTAGAAAAATCTTCTAGAGATGAGTCGACATTCCTAAAATGAATTGTGACTTGACAAAACTTCCAATTTCTGTAATCGGGTTCAATTTCACGGTTAAATTCAATCTGGCGCGACTTTAGCGCGTCCTAATCTACCGGGTAGCTTTTAGGAATTTTCTGTGCAATTGACCTGTGGTTGATTATTCTCAAGCCACAAAGTGCATCTTCGACACATTGACGACTCTTGGTTATCGTAGAAATCTCAAGGTTTCAAATACGGACACAGGGTACCAAAACGACAGAGAAATCGGTCTAGTGCCGATCAACAAGAATTGTGTAATTAGGTGGAATCACCCACACTGAATTACATGGTTCTGTTGAATCGACCTATCTTTGGTCTCTAATCGGTCTGTGCCGTAATGACCCTTGCAGATTAGTACGGTCGAGTAGTCAGTTCCTGGTCGAATTCTCAAGTCTATTGCGTTTAGATTCCTTAACGGCTTCACCTGATAGACTAGTTATCTCGTGAGTGGCCAACTCAGAGAAGAAAGCTATAGACGCGAAGATGAAATGCCCGACTTATTTAATTGAAACCAGAATTGGAAAATCGGGATGTCACATACCGCCTCAGGCTGGTGCTGAAAAAGGAGCTTCATGCGATCCTAGGTTTGATGGGATCGTGCTACTGTACTTGTTGAAGTCCTACCAGGAAACAAGAATGGTGAACGGTCAATGCATAAACTAGTGGAACAGTTCCTGGAACTAAGGCCGCCAAGGTTCCATTGAAGCGGGCAATTCAGAGGCTACAACCTTCCGGATCCGAGAATTAGAGAAGGTCTTCTCACTGTTGAGGTGCTCTAAAGAGGACACGGTAGTCCTGGTTGTCTACCAGTTGCAAGGCAATGCAAGTACTTGGTGGGAAGCCACCAAAGGGAGAGTGTTTCCCAAAGGTACGGTCCTGGAGTGGAAACCTTCATTGAGGCCTTCTACGGAAAGCATTTTTCGGATTGCGCAAGCGAGCAGAAAATTGCCGAATTGCAGCGTCTCCATAAAAGTTAGATGTCCGTGGACCAATACGAGACAAAGTTTGCTGAGTTATCCAAGTATGCACTGAGGCTAATTGAGGACCCGGTGGAAAGGGCGAGGAGGTTCAGAGATGGTCTAAGGTCAAAGATCAAGGACTGCTGGTGCCACTAGATCTCAAGGACTATGATGAATTGTATGAGAGGGCCCAACTAATTGAGAGGAATTTGAATGAACAAGCCGCCACATCTGGGTCATGGTTAGTGCATAACAGGGATAACAATTGGTTTGGGAAGAGGCCAATGACAGGAGGAAAGTATTCCATTCCTCCCAACCCAAAGGGAGGAATTGGAAAGCTAGCACCCAATACAAATGGTGTGTGCCGATTTTTTGGAAGGAAGCATGGACCAATCCCATGTCTTGCTAGAACATGAGCTTGTTATGGATGTGGCAGCATGGCCACCAGGTGAAGAATTGTCCGTGCAAGCCCATGGGAGCATAGGCACCACTGCCACAAATAGGACAATCAGGAGGGAGTGTGTTGCAGAATGCATAGCAAGGCATTTTGAGTAGACCTTTGATTCAAGGAAGGGTGCATACCGTCACCCAGAGGGAGGCGAAGGACTCGCAAAACATGGTTACAGGTACAATCTCGTTGAACGACCATACTGCTTATGCTTTATTTGATCCTGGAGCTACACATTCTTTTATTGCTTAACAATACGTTGAGTTAGTCGGATTGAATCCAAAACGGTTGGGAACAATCATTAGTATATCCACCCCGTTAAAGGACAAAGTGTTGTTTGCGATAGGGTATCTTGGTTGCAAGTTAATGATCAGTGAGCGAAAAGAATGATAGATTTGATTGTGCTGGCCATGTTTGATTTTGATGTGATTATTGATATGGATTGGCTCACCAAACAACAACCTACCATAGACTATTATCGTAAATCGATTTACTTTAACCCATTAGCATATGAAAGTTTCGAGTTTATTGGAAGTCGAGGAGGACCCTCGATTACCTTAATCTTGTCACTTGAGGCAACCCGATTGTTAGAGGTGGGTTGCCAAGGTTATTTAGTAACTGTAGTTGATATGTCACGCCTTGAACCTCGAGCGCACGCATATCCCTCGGTGGTCGATAGAATTTTGTGATGTTCCCCGGACTCATCACCGACCCTTTTCATTTTTATTGCACATGTGGAAGCAAATTAACTAATCCCCTAACAACAACATACATGGGATAG